>CM057453.1:600820000-610820000 GCA_016271365.2 Neoceratodus forsteri | reverse complement strand
TGCTGTCCTTGTAATTACCTCTGTTAATCCAATAGTCATTAGCCAGCCCAGTGGCACTGAGGGTTGAGACACTGGACCTCACACCTCATGCCATGCCGGTGAACCAGGTTTGGGAATGAGCCTGGGTCATCGGCAGGGGAAGGAGCAGATTGAGCATCCAGAGGACTGCTTCTCTTCTCCTGGGGTGGATTCTGGGGATTCCCTGCTCGGTGGCAGCTCCTGACGGAGGCTGGGGGGTGAAACACCTGGGTGGGGACAGCCAATGGGGTCTGGTTTTGGTGGGCATCTGCAGGAGGAGGCGGGCTTACTCAATCTGCTCGCTGACGCCATTGCATGCCCGCACCAGGGGGCAGAATGAGGAAAATGGCTCTGCCTCCTGGTATGTGAACGGGGGTACAGGGGCCGGCCAACCATGCCCAGTGATGGGTCTCTCCATTCACGCCTGTGGCTGTCTTCCTTGCCTAGTCACTCTGCTAGATTATAGAAAGAGTGCCAGGAGGAGTTGGTGGTCCCACCTTGGGGGACTCAGAGCTGGGAAGTTGGGTGATTAGGTAGCGGATGGAGTGGTGGCCGACAGAGGAGGAAAGGAGGACTTCAGGTGGGCGGGATCATGGCTGAAGCTGAGTGACCCCCTGGAGAGTCCGGGTAAGGCAGCATAAGAACATAAAGAGAATAAAAAAAATAAAAAAGCCAACAGTCATTAGAGGCAACTGATTAGCTATTGCTATTCATAGTGAAACTGGGGGTCCTATGTCTGCACAGTTTCTCATGTAAGGAGACTCCCATAAACTGGCTTAAGCAACATTTAAAAGTAAAAGAAAAAAAGCACTATATTCCCAAAAGGTACAATTGTGTTTCTATTCCTTTCTTTATTGTGGCAGTTGTGGAATAACTTGCAATAATGAGGAAGGCAAAATTATTGCATAGCAGTGGAGTGCAGCAACAACTTTGTGTTGTTACATGATGACAGTACGCAGGTAAAATATGACTGTGGGGAAAAGAAGGCACAGTGAGGAGTGGGTCTGTTGGAGCCTTTTATTTGTATCCATGCACTGAGAATAATAAAAGAGCATGCCAGGTGGAGATGTATTATAATGATTCTAAAATGGATCCTTCTGAGGGATGTGATGAAGATTGACTCAAAGCTTCATACAGCAGGAGCACAGGGGTGATGAGGTGTGATTTTCCCACAGCTGCCAGTTTGTCTTTGTATCTGCCCACTGAGGGCTCTATTCCAGGCATAAAAATAGAGGCACGCTTGCTGATAATTGAGATCCTCCTTATACACATAAGAATGAGAGTGTAGGCAAGAGTTTGCAGTATTGAAAAAGTTACGATTTGGGAGTGAATATCGCCCATATGAGTCTAATCATTTTAATGCATTGTTTGTTCAGTCATGACTGTCTTGCAAATGTAAATCACATGCAAAGGACACTGGTGAACTGCTCAGTTAACAAAAGATAATCTGAGCAGCTGCATTAAAGCAGCAGTGCAGCAAAAATGCTTTTCCTAAAAAGCTAATTTAAAGAGCTACTGATGCCTCTATAAAAACTTTAAAAAGCATAATAATTAGGTACAATTCTGCCTGCATTACATTTGTAGTTTATATATTTCCCCTCCCCATTATTTATTTCTAAAGAAATTTGCATGAATATATCATCTTTATCGCTTAGAGTTTCTTTAGAGTCCGTCTGCCTCTATAGCTTACTCCATACTTCAAGTCATAAGCCTCTGTTGTGACGTCACAATCTGTTGCCATGGGAGTAATTGTGACATCACAAGCAGTGCTCAGTGACTTCAGGTAGGGAGAAAGTTGCAGGAATAGACAAACTCTTCAGGAGCAAAGATCCTGCTTTCATATAGATGACCACAGTAATAAATAATGGGGAGGAGGAGGAATGCAGCACTGCTGTGAAATACAAGCTGGACTGTGTCTAAATATTAAGTTTTATAACATGGTTCTGAACAACATTGGCAAATAAGTGACATGGTTTGGTTAAAGTGCATCACCTGACCATATAGCAGCCATGGATTAAATCCACAGTAGAACCATGGTAGATGATGTAGTACCCATATGTGCCACAGTAAGAGAAATAGCAGAAATCCCTGCATTTCCCACCCACGCACCCAGTGGACCACTATTATTAAGAGAATCAGCGTACTAGAACAACGGATAACTTTGATATCAACTTCTATGTTTGTGGAGTTATGGATATAACCAGTTGGGTAACTAAATATCATGGGAAAGATGATTGTAGAACTTCAATCAATAAGGCAGTATAACACAGTGGTTTAAGGCTCTGAGCTGCAAATCTGATGACATCCAGCAGACCAGCCCTGGGTTTGAATCCCACAGCTTCCACTTGCATACTGTGTGACCCTGAGCAAGTCACTTAACTTCCCTATGCTCCCAGGTCGCTCCTGTAAAAAAGCTTTCAGCTTAGTGTGCTACTCCTGGTTAAACAACTAAATAAAAAAAAAAAACCTGGTAAAGTAACCAAGATGCAGAAAGGGAAAGTGGAAAAAGAGGGTGATTGTGTGCCCTAATACAAAGATAAGAAAGAAAGTAAAAGAGGGAAATATAAATCAATGTTGCAGGATGTAGAGAATATAAGGAGCAAAGCTAGAAAATATAACAGTGGAAAATGGCATGCTATTGTCTCTTCTAATGATCTAGATGAATTGGAAAGGAAAAAAGTGAGGCAAATACTCAGAAAAATACTATTTGGTCCTTAGAAGTATTAACAGATTGGCTGGCTTCTGTACATCTGGACATTGATTTAAAAACCATTGCAGTATCTGAGCTGGCAAACATATTGAGGCATTTTAAATGTATCTGTTTGCACAGAGAACAGCCAAAAATACAGTATAAGTTCTTATATAGGACGGCATGCTGGAATAAATTGGCACCTTAATAGTGTTAAGATGCAAAGAAAAATCAACATAACACTTGACCCTGAATTTCAGAGTGCAAACAATGTCTTTGTGGCAGTAGTAAAAGAGTACTGTAGATGTTGCAAAGATGTAACCCAATACCATCCCAGAATTACAGATTCGAATCTGGAGAAAATTCACACATCTGATAAACTGACACCGGAGTCTGCATATGGCCTTGTACGCAGATTCTGGTTTGAGTTGCACTTGGGCCTAGCAAGACAGGGATGGGAGGGGCTTAATAAACTGAAGCAGGATTCTTTCTCTCTACAAAAAGATGAAAATGGCAGGGAATACATCACTGTTGCGTTTAATGAAACCACCAAGAATCATAATAAAATGAATGAGTCCAACCAAGATGCGCTCAGAGGTGTTATTTTTGCCATGCCCGACAGCCCGAATTTCCCTGTTGCTCTATATAAAGAATATATGTACAGATGTCCTGACAATGCTCCCTCATTTTTTCTCCACCCCAGAAAGAAACTGCAGAAGTTATTAAACAATGAGAAAGTCTGGTATACGAAGTCTCCGAAGGGAGTGAATTATCTCGGAGAAATGATGTCTCAAACTTTCAGCGATGCAAAGCTCAGCTCCCACTATATGAATCATTACATCCAGAGTATGGCAGTTCATTTACTGGCTGAAGCTGGGCTCACATTGAGGGAAATTATGTGCATCATGGGGCGCAGATGCGAGACAAGTTTAAAAAATTACTGGTCTCCCTCTACTGCAGATCAAAAACGGTGTTCTTACATATTATCATCAGGCTCCCAAGGTGTAAAGAAAGCTCCAGAGCACCTCCCGTCCTCCTTCAGACATTCACCCACTTACAGAAGCACTATCAAGAGGCATTCTAACAAGGCCATCTGACACAGAAATCGCCACGGAGCCCCAAGTGTCAGTGAACAAAACCATCCTAACTCTATCTCATTTCCCAAAACAAACGCAAACACAAATCTCAGAATTAGGTGCAACAGCAGTATCAGCAGTTGTATATACTGACCTCCCAAATATGGCATCTCACTTAAAATCAGTCTCCAAGTACCTCATCTGCATCGACGGAGTTTCCAAGCACCTCATATGCATCCAACATTGAGCAGAACACACCACGAACCAATTGCTCTTTACAAAAGCACAGCAGCAGCCCATTCAACCTGCAGAACTTTACAATCCAGGGCCCTGTACACTTCAATTATTACAGCAGTGCATCACAACCGCCCATGCAGTCAACACTGTGCACAAGTTAGCTTCCTGCCGTAGACATGTTCCTCATGTTTTTCAACACCCTTTAATATGTTATGTTCTAACACAGATGTAAAATGTTAAAGTTAATTAGTGGCCCAGTATGGCAAAGTTAATTATCAAGCAATCACCGAAACTTGCATAATCATTACACACTGTCACATTTTCAATCCCAGAAGTCATTTGATTGTGTCCGTGATAAAGGACTACTTGGGTTTTTATATAAAATACTACCTTTTGTATGACAGATACAATGTTAATGAACACTATTTCGAGGATGCAGTGAGTTCACTATTTCAGGGATGCAGTGAGTTGACTAATATACAACAGAAATGTTTTAGTTGTGTGCACAGCCACAATGTATGTGAATAAGGCTGCATTCAGCCGTATGTGTCCAGTAAAAGCGGCATTATTCTGCATGAAATACAAAGCGTGTGTCTGTCCTTTTTTGGCCAAAATTACTAACAGTACATCTCTTTACCTGCACACATGCTTGTCATGTTAAAAGCGCATTAAACCACTTCAGAGCATGATTCTGCTGTGGATTTAATCCATGGTTGGGTGGTTGCAGGCACTCGGCCTACAGCTTCGTACCCCAACCCCCATCAACCATGGATTAAATCCACAGTAAAACCATGCTGTGTCATGGTTTAATGCTTACTTGTTAAAGTTCTCCTGAATGTGTCACAAGCTCTTTAAGATACAAAGTATATGGGCAATTTTTGTTTCTTTGTTTCTTGATCCTAACTGTCACTAGGTTTACAATAGTATTGCTAACCCAAATGTGGTGGCCATTTGTTTCTTGATAAAAAAAACTAAAATAAAACATTTATAAAATACTCAAATTGTTGTGGAACTAGAACATTTTAACACCAAATAAAACTGGAAGATGCCTGGAACCCTGTACAGTTAAAAAGGGTGGGGTCACATTTTTTTGGTCCAGTTTCAGTGCTCTGTTGCTTTAAAAGGGCAGAGGCTGTGGCACTGTGGCACTGAATGGTGGGAAAATTCTCTGATACATTGGTGACCCAGGTTCTCACCCAAGCCCAGGCCATCAGGAGTGGAGACAGGCAAAGAGGGATACAGAGTGTCCCCTGGACACTGTTCTCCTGGCTGAGCAGACACTACCATACCATTCTAGCAGTGGCCTCTTTTGGTAGAATGATGGAGGCACCCTTGGAGGTGGGTGCAGAGAACAAAGAGACAACTCTGCCATCGTGCTCTGTGGTGGCTCTTGTGGCTCCTTCCTACACCATCTTACCCTGCAGCAAGCCAACGCCACTTCCTGACATACTGTAGTTCATCTGAGGATGAGATGCTACTTCCTTTTCAGTGCACCATCTTACCCTGCAGCAAGCCAACGCCACTTCCTGACATACTGTAGTTCATCTGAGGATGAGATGCTACTTCCTTCTCAGTGCACCATCTTACCCTGCAGCAAGCCAACGCCACTTTCTGACATACTGTAGTTCATCTGAGGATGAGATGCTACTTCCTTCTCACTGGCAGCAGGAAGGGGCAAGCAGGAATAACCCAAACCGAGCATGACTGATGAAGGCTAGGGCTTAAATGTGGGGGCAGGTGGTGAGAGTTTGCAGGAACATAGTGAGTTCTGTTGGTAGACAGGGCACCTTGGGAGGCCTAAATGAGAGGGGTGTTGATGGACAGAAAGGAAAAGTAATAAAGATATATCACGAAAAATAGAGAGGTGGCCAGCAAAGCAAAGTGAGTAATCATGGAACCTTAGCAGGCTCTGTCCGGCCTCCCTTGGAGTACCAAAGGCAGTTCTGAACTCCTCAGTCAAAAAATGACATTGAAGTATTTGATTGGGTAGAACAAATGGCCACCAAAATAATCAGGGGTATGGGGGACAAAAGCAGTGAGGGGAAGATGTTGACCCTTAGCATGATCACCCTGAAGAAAAAGAAGATGGAAGGAAGGCATGATCTCAGTCTTCTGCATACTCAAGGGTGTCAGTATGATCAAACAGACAGAAATTTTCATCGGGGTCTTCCAGCAGGATACAGGAAGCTATGATGTGGTACATTTGGGGATAGCATTAGGAAACACCTCTTCTCCCAGAAGGTGTACAATCTATGGAGCAGTCTACTAGTGGACATAGCACATGTGAAGACAGCACAGGCCATCAAGGTAAGTCTGGACAAATTTCTGATTACCAAGGATAGCGCAAGATATCCTGGATAGTAAAGTGAGTGATGAATCTATAAATCAGTAAATGTTTGCACGGCATGCTTGTGGACTTCAAGTTCACGTTTATTGCAGGAAAAACTCCATTGAGCAAGCTCATTCACAAGGTGGTCCTAGGTCATTTACATAGGCATATGGACATAACATGCAAGGTATCATTGTCAGTCGAGATAAAGGCACATGCAAAGTTCATAAATGACAATTCATGACGTGATACAGCCAGGTAAGGCAGGGTTCTGGCAGTAAAGTCTGATGCTGTATCAGCAAATGTTTGGATAGAGTTGTATACAGAATAAGATAAGTGCATTATAGGAGAAGGTTAATGTGCAGAGACAGCAGGGAGAGTTTAAGAAGGAAGGTAGGGAGAAATGGTGAAAGTAAAAGATGTGGCTAGAGGCTAGCAGAATAGAGTGGAGAAAGGTGTGATAAGGAGATCTAGAGGTGAAGGGCAGTAAAAGCAGGTCATGGGAATCAAATCTATAGCTGTTAAACTTAGTCTTATACTTTCTGTGCGGTTGCCGACCTGTTTTGGACAGAGCAGGGGCAGTCGGTGTATGAGTAGCTAACGTAAGGGTGATGTGGGGGGTTTAGTGGCAGTGACAGATATCTTTTATTTTAGATGAGGTTAAGGCTTTGTACAGATTAATTGGGACAATGCTTGTTAGTTTTAGTATGGTTTGGAGTTGGTTGCAGAATGTAGGAAGTGCAAATGAAATGGCACGTTGTCCAAAGGCAGTACGAGTTCTTGGGACATCGAGCAGGATGTAGTTTGATTTCCTGAGTGAGTAAGCACTGCGGGAGATACAGATGAGGGACGTTATGTAGCTTGGTAGTTTGTGAAGGAGTATCTTGAGGGTCCAGATCCCAGCATGGAGCAGGCGTCTGGTGGCGAGTGAGGTCCAACCAATAGCTGTGTACAGGTCGCAGTGATGGGTTCTGTGGGCGGCACTGGTGATGAACTGTATAGCACAGTGGTAGAGAACGTCTAGTTTACTTAGACCTGAGATTGCAGAGGTGGCATAGACGAAATCTCCATAGTCAAGTAGGGGAAGAAATGTGGCCAGTACAAGCTTGGTTTGGGTCGCAAAAGGGAAGAGAGACCTGTTTCGAAAGAAGAAGCCTAGCCATGTTATGAGCCTCTTGGATAGGTTCTCGATGTGGTCATTGAAGGTGAGCTTGTTGTCTATCCAGAATCCAAGGTATTTAAATTTAGGAACGACTTCCAGGGTTTCACCCAGTGAAGTGACGATAAGGTTCTTTGGCAGCAAAGGGGGGATCCAAAGGCGGGATTACGCGAGATGAACATTGACTTAGTTTTCTTAGCATTCAGAAGGAGCTTTGCTTTAATAAGGTTACTTTCGAGCTGAGCAAAGTCAGCTTGCAAGACATCCCTAGCTTCCGTTAGAGTTGTGCCAGAGGTATATGATACAGTGCCGTCTGCAAAGAAGTGAATACTGAAGTTCGTTATGTAGGAATCAAGATCATTGATGTATAGAGAGAAAAGGATTGGGCCTAATATGGAGCCTTGGGGGACTCCCATGGTTTTAAATAATTGATCAGCAGTTTTTTTCTTGAGACAATGCTAACTGTACAGAAAGCATTTATATAGGTTTTCTAGAAGTGTTATGTTTGTTAAACACATTGAAGCAAGTGCTATGTATTTTCACAATATTTTAGAACTTTTATGAGCAAAACGTTAATCAATTTTTAGAGTTAAATAAAACCCTGACTCCCCTGGCAATCGGAAGGGGGGCTGAGAGACAACCATCTGCTTTGACTTTCTGCATCCTACCAGAGAGATAACTGGTGAACCACTGTATGGGAGAAGAAGTGGCACCTAGGTTAGAAAGGCAGTTGATTAGAAGGGGTGGTCAACAGTATCAAAGGCTTTACTAAGGTCCAGGAAGACTGCGCTGGTGACCTTCTTGGAGTCCACGGCAGAAATCCAGTCATTAGTGACCTTAGCCAAAGCAGTGACTGTGCTGTGTTTAGACCAAAAACTTGATTGTGCGGAGTTTAGGAGAAAGTAGGATTCAATGTGTTGTTTCAATTGATTATAGATCAGCTTTTCGAGAACTTTAGAGAGAACAGGCAAAATGGAGATGGGCCTGTAATTGTTTAAATCACAGGGGTCTCCTTGGGATGGACTGCAGGTAGTGGAGGTGGAGCTTTCACTAGTATTCACATGGTTAGCGTAGGGTGAGGAGTCAAAAGCAAGTCTAGTGGTAACAAAATGTAAATTGAGTTCTTCAAGAATTTGGGCGCTGTTTTCCACCAACCTGCCATTGGTAAATATCTTAGTTTGGATAGATGGAGCTGAAGGACGGCCTTCAATAGATTTAAGTGTTCTCCAGATTTTTTGGGGGTTCCCTTTGGCTTGTTCCAGGATGGAGATATAGAAGTTAGCTTTTGTAGCATGAATGCTTTTGACACAAGCATTCCTAGCAGTTCTGAAGGCCTGCCAGTCTGCAGGGCTCTTAGTGTACCTAGCCTTAGCCCAGAGTTTGTCTCTGTTGGTAAGCGCAGCCTTTAGGTCTGGGCTAAACCAGGGGTGGGAAACGTTGCACACCTTGACTTTGGTAATGGGTGCATGCTTGTTTGCCAGGGTAGTAAAATTGTCACTAAGGATGGAGACAGCTTTGTCTGCAGTTTTTGCAAGATATAAATCTTGCCATCTGATCCTGTGCAGGTCATACAGAAAGTTTGACACATTAAATTTGTGAAAAGACCTTTCAGTTCTAAATTTGGACTGTTGGCACATTTCAGTTTGTGATCTTGTGCAAACCACCATGCAGTGCTTGCTCATATCATTGTGGAATACTGCTGAATGGGAGATTTTATGGGAGTAGGTGGTTAGAATAACATCTAAGATGGAGCTTTTAGCAGAGTTGGAGGTATTGTTCCTCGTGGGTTCAGTAACTAGTTGTATAAGACCAAGCTCATCACAGAGGATTTAAGGCAGTGAGATTTTGTAGTGAGCCAATCCATGTTGAAATCCCCCAAGATTATTGTTTCTGAGTTGGCGGCTAAGGTTAGGGATTTTATAATGTCGATGATTTCGGAGCCACCAGACGGGGCCTATAGCCACCTATGATGGTAATGCATTCCGTGAAGGAGGTGAAGCTTTAGTGAAACAATCTCATATTCTTTAGGCTTGGATTTGCAAAGGATGTCAGTTATTGCAAACTTGTTTCTGGCATATATACCCCAAGTATTCCTGTCTGCCCTAAATGGTTTGTAGCCTGGAAGAGTAACTTGTTGGTCAAGAGTAGTCTTTTAAGCCATGATTGGCAATAATGATGAGATCTGGGTTAGTTTGTGCAGCCCCGGCTTGAAGTTGGTCAAATTTTTTAGTCAGGCTTAGGATGTTTACTAACATCATCTTCAGCCCAGGGGCAGTTGCAAAGTCCGATGGAGAGAAAAACTGGAGTGGAGGGCCAGGATTTAGCTCCATATTGCCTGAGCAAAGAAGGAGTAGCAGCAGCATTTTCTGTAGTGAATATAATAAAAAAGAGAGGGCCTTTTTCCCTAGTAGTCACCTTTGATAGCTTGTAAGGGGTGTACGTTTCGGGTGTGAGAGTGTATGGAGGAATTGAGGTTTAGAGCAAATGAGGGACAGAGCTCAGATGTACATGGTTGAGCGGTACAGCAGGGGGTGGGCAGAAGGATGTAGGGTATATACGTGTGAAGAGAGGATTGGCGAGAGGGTGGAGGTACAGAATGTGGGGGTAGTGTAGGATGTAGTGAGGGACTCAGCAACTGGGTTAACGTCTATCACTTTGAGATGCAGCAGGGCATGTGACATAATGTTCCCAAGTATTAGCAGAAGGATAAACAGGCAACCATCTTGCCAAGATAATTGCGACCAGTAATTAGAGCAGGTTGGGGAGTACTGCTAAATGGATACCAGGATCACAAACAGTAGCCCTCAGTTTCAGAGAGATTAATGTAGAAGAGTATTAAAAACTAGAATTTTGGTAAATAAGTAGGTAAGAAGTGCTTAAAAGCAGGCTAGGTGCTGTAGTTCTGCTACATGTGGTATTGGCTAGATTGATTTAGCACTGCCAGATAACGCCACAGGAGTCAGCCAGAAGATTTGGAGCTTGTTTGGGTGGAGCAAAGCTGTATTTAAAGGAGGCCTGGGGGGTGGGGTGGGCAGGCGAGAGAAAATTCAGCCAGCAGTTAGCAGGGGAAAGGCAGTCAGGGTCCCACTGAAATCCCTGTATAAGTCAATGGCAGAAGGCATACCAATCGGTACGCAGGAGGAAGGCAGGCGTACCAATCAGAGCCTTCCAAAGAAGTCAGAGCACTAATAGAGTTCTGCTGGTCTGGGATGGCTCTACGAACAAGCGGTGGTCATACCCGTAAGCTAGATCCACGTTGCTGGATCCAAAGTCGGCAGGAGTTCGGCTAGGACTTGGGAGGCGTCCATGGGGGCGGTTTGAGCTGTCCGCCCAGTGTAGAGCACGCTGCTCAGGCATGAGAGCCTAAGGGGAAGGGGAGAGAGAAAGATGCAGTAAATATACCTGAAGATGGTATTGAGTTAGGGGCGGGAAGCTGGCGTCAGACCACCAGCGGGGGGTGGGGGTGATTATGCTTTAGACAAAGAAAGGTTAAGAGGCAGGGGCAGGGCACACCAGGATGATGAACTGTAAAGGGGGAGAGAGATACCAGACAAGATAGCAGTGGTGGAGGGTTTATACAAAGGCAAATTAGGTCTGAGACAGCAGTAGAGATATAATGGTGAGGGGGATACTTAGTAAAAGAAGGAGACAAGGGAAGTGTGAAATTATTAATCAGTAGTAAACAGTCAATTTAGACTTAAGGACCTAGAGTTCCTTCTAACCTTAAAATAGGGTTGTCACTGTAACATAATTATACATTTAGAACTGTAACATAGACATAGGTTTGTAGAATAAATATGAGGCCTAGTTGGGGAAAATTGACGGGCACCAGGAGTTTGGTAAGGGTTACCAGGCCTCATGAAAAGCAATCTGTCTGAGCTCATAGGAAGTGTGTAGGAAAGGGCCTGCATCAAAGAAGTAAGGTGGAAAAATTAGCTTGTAGTAAGGTCACCTGAGCGGCCTGCTTTAATGAGTGACCACTCATGAGGTGTGAAAACGTTTTTTGTCAGATTCAGTAATTGATGCAGCTGGGTTGGTTTGGAGGCATGGTGGTGCTGCTCACACCAGAAGGCTGTACTTTCAAGGAATAACCACTTGTAAGTATGAAATCCCACAAGAGATGGCCATCATCTAGTATCAAAGAAACAAAGGGAGGCTGACCCTTGTGACTGATAAGATGAATTATGAACTGGGGATCGTAAATACGGGAAGCTGATTGGCCAAGAGGTTTTTGAAGCCATGATGATATCGGGCTACATCATCACGGCTTCAGAAAACCTCCAGCCACCAGCCTCCTCACTGATCACTCAGTCTTCTTCATCTCCAGCAGTCCGCAGCGAGTCAGACTTCCAGTCGGCCGCTATTTAAAAACCAAAAAAAAGATCTCCCACCAGCTGCGCACACAACAGAATTCAGCACAATGGAAGCTGCTGGGAGCAATACTTTCAAAAGCAACATATCCAGCAGCATGCGAGTGGCAGCAATGGACAAATATTTTTTTTTCTCTGAAATGGACGAACGACAGACCCGCGCATTGTAGTCATTCTCACACAAACCACGGCTCCCCCACACCCCACAAAAAGAAAGCTATGTCCCAGCCACATAGAAAAAACTGCCAGTCTTGTTCCAGACATTCCTAACCATTCTAATAGTAGCTCTTACAATAACAGTCCCAAATGAATTGCACCAAAACTCTACCTTTTTCGCATTTGTTCATTATTGGCTCGCCTCTCCAACTTCTCTCTCAGCTTACCGGTCCTCAGTATCCAATTCCCAGAATAAAAATAATAAAAATAAAGTGCACTGTGAACGGAGAACACTTTAAAAAAAGAAAACTGCAATGGTAAGGAGCGGGTCACCCAGTCACAAGAGCTCCACTTCCTCCACCATGGCCAACAGCGCCACCTGCTGCCCAGAGCCCTCCAGGAACTATTTTCTTTAAAGGTATTCCTCCAACACCCCCAAAACACATTTTTAAAATGTTTCTATTTTTTTTTTTTACTTTAAAAAATATTTAAACCACTTCATAATAGCAATAGTAGCAATAATGCACTCCAGGGTGTGGTATATCATGGGATATCAACACTTCTCAGGTCGTGATGATATCCCATGATATACCACACCCTGCCATGCATTATTGCTAAATTATACCATGGACATAAGTGAACAGCCAATGAAATGGCCAGACTGGCAGTTTACCACTGGTGTAAATCCTTTGATAATCACTGGTTGATGAGCAAATAGTGGTGGTAATGGTCGTCATCTACATTGTAATCATCTGCAGCCCAGGAATAAATGCAGTAAAAATAAACAAACAAAGCAACCTCTTTAAAAGTTGTATTTTATTATAGTAAAAAAATGAACCTTAGTATAATCGCAATAAGCCACTCGGAGGATGTGGGTTATCAGGGGATTTACCACGGCTGGCGAGGATTTACCCACTCGGCTGGGGCCAAACAACTCCAGCCATGGTAAATCCCCTGATAACCCACACCCCCTTGTGGCTTATTGCTTAAATGATACAAGGGTGTACTCCATGAGAAAATTAAACCACCATCGCAAGACAGTGGAAGATTAAGCTAGGGAACAGAGTATAGTAGATGTCCCCAGCAAGCTAGAGGGAACTCTGTGGCTACTGAAGCTCATGCCTGAGTGACAACTTGAATCCAAAGCAAGGAAACTACCCTTAGTAAAGGGGAAGGTATATTAGACAATAGTCTAATGAATAGAGAGGTTGTTCTTCCAGTAACTGTACTGTTAAATTGTTTTGCATTGCATTTCCTAGTGTGTTTATCTCTTTTGTATTGTACTGTATATTCTGTAATTTAGTAGTGTAAATATTAAAATTTTTATATTGAATATTGCCTGAGAATGAGCAGTGTTTTATGGGACAGGTAAGACTCTATTTCTATTGAACAAACTAGTGTTCCAGACACCAAAGCACACAACTACCAAGTATAAAGTAAAATGTATCTGATACAGAGAAAATAAGAAACCTTAAGGGTGACTGAAGAGCTATGTAGAAAGTAAGGCTTTGCACTGCATGAGCAGTGGCCAGTGGTGGAATGAGAACCAAATTGAGATACCCTAGCAGTTAGGCAGGTGGTGGCAGCATTAAAATACTAGGAGCAAGTCATGCGTCCAGACTCACATGTGTGCGCGTGCGCGCATGTGGGTGTGTGTGCGTGCATATGTATGTGTGTGTGAAGCAGACTTAAACCAGCAGGCTATTTTGTTAAAATTCAGATTATATTTTGTAGATTTTATTCCTTACTGAATTCATTTATTGGGAAACGGGATCCATATCCCTTAAAGTTGATCTGCTCCTATTGATCTCTTGCTGTATTTACAATGCTGTTTGTGACATCATAATAAGTTCCTCAGCAACAATATGTGATGTCAAAAATAAACAATAATTATTTCTATAAAAGATGACTTAACTGAAGCGGATGAACTCAATAGGAAATAGATCTTGTTTCCATGTGAAGTGGCTTAGTAATGAAGAACAAAAGTGAAGACATCTTTGCAGAAAATATATGTGCTGTAGCCTGAACTACGTCTAAATATAGCTTTCAAATGTTTCTCAAAAATTACACAATCAATTTAAATTTCTATGTTATTATTTCTATGTGGCATCTTCCAGCTCTACGTCCCCTTTGACTCTATCCTCAGCCTTTCTCTTCTCTCCTTATCATCATGCCTAAACCACATTAATCAAAATAACACAGGTGTTGCTACAGATGTGCTGATAAGGGTGCTCATGCCATGGCTAAATTTCACATCAAAAACACAGTGAGGGGCCCCAAGGAAATTTAGCATTCATGTAAGTGTACCAAATGAGTTGCTTTTCACTTTTTCAACTTTCATTGCAAGTTCTTTTTTGGTTTGCTCTGCCTCACTGTGTTATTGGGTCTACCACATCAATGCCTGGCTCCAACAAAGTTTCTTTCAACTCAGTGGCCCCTGTGCATGAATGGGGTAGAGGTACACGTGAAATACACGTACCCCATCCATGTGGGTCTGCACAGACAGGTGTGTGCTGGACAGTATGCAGTACCTGCTGCCACCGCCTGTCCACAGCCCGGCTCCCTGGCATGCAGGACCCCACAGGGCAGTCAGGGGGCAGAGTCATGGCCCTGGGTGGGCATCCAATGGAATTTTTAATTTTTTTTTATTTTAGTCTTTGGTAACTGGGTAAGGCCCACTAGGCACAAGTGCTTGTTTTCAGGGGCGACCTGGGAGCACTGGGCGGTTAAGTGACTTGCTCAGAGTCACACAGTATGCAAGTGGAGGTTGTGAGACTCAAACTCAGGTCTGGTCTGCTGGATGTATCAAGCTTGTTCACACCTCATTCCTCTAACCTCTAGGCTATACTGCCAACCCAACCCAGGCCCAGAGTGGATCCCTCGCACCCCTGGGGCATTACTGCATGTGCCGAGTACATGCACGATATAGTGGTCATGGCACCATTGGTCGAGCACACTCCTGGACGGCTACCCCTGCCCCCACTCTTCGGCACTGTAGGCAGGGGCAGCTCGGGGGGGGGGGTTGAGTCCTGATCCCACCGTGACTGGTGGGAGATGTCCATGAGGGCACGCACCTGGTTATGGCAGGGTCCCGGCAGCCATAACCTGCACCCCGCTGTGCCTGGCACCACGTGCCATTGCGAATGACGCTTACTGCAGCCATGCCCTGATACTGCCACATGCATTGATGTATGTGTGGCCAGGGGATCAGGTGCATTACAGCAGTGCATCCCCTCTTTGAATGCCATGCAGGGTCCACAGTACCTTGCTGTGTGGCATTCAGTTGTAGTGATACCAATGTAACCGGTTTCATGGAGGTGTGAGGAGGGCTGTGCTGGTTGCTGGCTCTGCTTTGGATGGGGAGGAGCGAGGTGGTGGGTACTACCTGCTGGGGTGGGGGGCCACTATACCATCAGGGCACCCCCCTGTGCCTGGCACCATGTGCCATTGCAAATGACGCTTACCGCAGCCATGCCCCTGACACGCCCACGCTCACCCCCAGCGCATTGCTGCATGTGCGACCAGGGGATCAGGTGCATTACAGCAGTGCATCCCCTCTGTGAATGCCATGCAGGGTCCACAGTACCTTGCTCTGTGGCATTCAGTTGTAGTGATGCCAACGTACCCGGTTTCTGCGGCGCTATGGCATCATGCATAGGGCCCAATGTGTGTAAAATCAATGTGTTTCTCTTGGGCAAGAAGTGCTCTATTATATCCAACTCTGTCTTCTCCATCTCCCTCCACAACTGGACCTTGGTGTCCTCCTTGACACAGAACTCTCCATTTCTACCCACCTGCCTAGTCTATCTCTAGTGTTTGTATGTCTGTGTATTAGCACCTCTGTAATATCTCCTGTATCTATCACTTACTCGAGTTCTCCTCTGCTGAGATCCTCATCTCTTCATGTTTTCTTACCTCATTTAATGCAGCACCCTTCTTTTTGTCTACCTGACTCTCTACTATCAATACTTCAGTCTGTCCAGAATACTGCTGCCCAGCTCCTCACCAAGAGGCATAATCAGATTAGTTCTGTTCTTCAAGACCTTCACTGGCTGCCACTCCTTTCTGGATCCAGTTCAGAACTGCACCACTTATCTTTAAAATCCCCAATGGTTTACTCTGGTTTGATTAACTGCAGTTGGAACTACCAAGTTGAAGTTGTTGGTCTCGTTTCTCAAACCACACTTGGATTGGTGCAAGTTGTGGTAAATAGCAGCTTACGCTGAAGCCTAGGGAGCCAGGGACCCTGTGCCCAATTCTCTATTGGGCAGGGTCCTAGTGGCAAAGTCCAGCAGCTTGCGGCAACTGTGGCTGGGTACCAAACAGACAGCACACCAGAAGTGTTTGCTGCTCAGTGCTGCTATAGACCCTGGTGGACTAGTGGCCCCTTCCATGATCCCTGCTAGTGCCAATTCCAGTAGAAGGCACAAAATTCCCCATGCCCCCTCTCCATCCTTGAAGTTGGACACAGTCATAATATACAACATGACCCATGCCACCCTCCCCATCCTCGCTTGTTTCAGTTCCAGAAGAATGCACACTATAACCATACCCCCCCCCCCAATCCCTGCTGGTGCTGGTTCAAGTAAAAAGTAAATTATTCCCCATGCCCACCTCCCCTAACCCCACTGGCGCCAGTACAATTATGAATAATACCACCCCTGCCCTGGTGGTATAGTGCCTCCCCACCTCAGTAGGTACTGCCCACCACCCTGCTGTCTCCCATCCCAAAGCAGAGCTGGTGACCAGCACAGCCCTCCTCACACCTCTGCGGCTGGTCACCGACTGACCTGTCAATGAAGCGTACTGTAATGTGTATGCACTCATGAATGAGCACATACACTTTACAGTACACTTGTTGACAGTTCAGTCTGTGGCCAGCAATGGAAGTGTGAGGAGGGCTGTGCTCGTTGCTGGCTCTGCTTTGGATGTGGAGGAGCGAGGTGGTGGGTACTACCTGCTGGGGTGGGGGGCCACTATACCATCAGGGCAGGAGTGGTATTATTCAATAATTATAATGGCACCAGCAGGGTTCAGGGAGGGGAGCATGGGTCATGTTGTCAATTATGACTGTGTGCAACATCAGGGAACAGGGAGGGGTCTGCTAGTCCACCAGGACAGAGGATACTTTATTAAATATTACTATGGGCAATGTCGTGGAATGGGGAAGGGGTATGGCGGCACATTGCCTTCGGGTTAACTCTCCCAGAGTGAACTGCTCTATGTATCCTTAAGCCAGCCCTGGCTGGTCTAAGGGTACTTAGAATTTCTTCCTCTGGGAGAGTGCTGTGAATCCCAGTTTTGAGGATATGGCAGCCTGCATCTGCCACATGCCCCTTAGTGCCATGTCGCAGCCCATTTCTAGGCATACAGGTGGTGCAAGCACCATTTGGGGCAGGCAGCCTGTGGTAGATGCAGGCTGCCTTTGAGAATCACTTCTGACACATTGTTTGACACAAGGGGAACTTTGCACTGTTTCTTGTGGCGCAAGCCCCTTGCGCCATTCTGGGAGCTTTCAGAATTGGGCTCATTATGTTTAGAGTAATAAGAGCACAGATTTATAAATAATTCACAAATGTCAAATATCACTAACACTTTAAATGTGCAGTATGATACAAAATTCCTAAAACATATTACACATATCAAAACGTAGAAGCATAAGATAAAATCAGGTAAGGAGGCTTAGAATTACTTAACATGGAGCACACCACAATTAAAATTTAATTTCAGTATCCAAGGGAAAGGAACTCAGCAAGGTGGATTTGTGTATTATATAGATAATTCCCTCAAGGAAAATACTATAACCATCATGCCAAGATGGTTTTAGAATAATCATTTCAGTCAAAGGATTTCACTATCCATGGACTAAAACTTAAATTACCACTATATCTCTTGGTGTATCCTTAGCTGTTATCCATGCATTTTGTTTCATTAGTTGGTATTATTTTCTAGTGTAAATAAGTCTGAAAGGTTGCATGTTTCTTTTCTGAGAGTACTAAAACACTCTTACACAGATCACACCTTCTAACTTATAGAAGTTGGTGCCCCAACCTGATTCATGCTTTCCGATATCCATGGTGAACAAGATCACTTAAGATAATGTGGCAAGTATTCTCTGTATACGTTACAGATTATTGCTGTCTTTACTTATAACCCTAAATGCCTTACAGGTAAGCTATATTCCAGAATTGCCCTTATGTGGGTTTGTTACACAACGGTCAATCCTTTTTTACTCTAACCTGCTCTTCTCAAAATTGCCAAGAAATATAACACTTTGTTTACCTTTTTTATAGCATACATAATATGGGCACGCCAGTTTAATTCATTTGAGAATATGATTCCAAGGAGTTTTGCCTCAAAGTTTTATGTCTACCTTATTAGAAATAAGTTTAGGATCAGATTTAATTTCTTTAGTAAAATGTATCCTCATAGCCACTGCTTTGCTTTCACTTATTATTATTGTATTGACATCTGCCCAAGAGATTAATTAGGTCAGATCCAGCTGATATCTGTGTGGGTTATTTTTGTTATTATGTGTATACATTTTAGTATCATCAATAGATGCCACATACTTGCTGTCTGGTGAGAAGTAATTTATCATTATTTATAAAAAGGCTCTCAGAAATGCTGCAGTCTGATTGGCTGTTAGGATTCCAACAACCTTACATTAATCCATGTTATACTGTCATGTACAGCCTGATCACCATGGCACATGGATTCTTCCTGTCAGCATTCTATCCTCTAGTACTGCTGAATGTGTGGAATGATGCATTCTGATTTTGAACCAGTATTCTTAAACTGTTGGTGGAAGAACTATTTTATTAAAAATCTCTCTCTAATGAGGAAAACATTAAAAAAGTATACTTTTAACACTTTTTTTTTTGGAATCATTTTTTATAATAGCAATAAGGCACTCCCAGGTGTTAGATTAACAGTCAGTTATTCACCCCCTAGGGGCAATATGGCACTCGGCTGCACCTCATGCCACATTACACCCCTAGGGGGTGACTAACAGACTGTTAATCTAACCCCTGGTCATGCCTTATTGCTTAATAAAAGTAACAGTGGTCTCAACTTTGTTGCCTAGGAAACTCTTACCACTGATAGCATTCCAGCTTGGTCTCTGTGAATGTAGTCTAACTCTTTGTTGTCTATCAGTACTGGACAGACTTCAAGCAAACTCATTTTATAAATGAGTAAATTATGATCTTTTTGATCAAAGGCAGTGCAGAAATCCATAAACACTAGACTGTAGGCAAGTCCTGGTTCGGCAGACATATATACTTCATGGAGCAACTTAATTAGGCAGCGTAGAACATCCCTTCATATTATAATATTGTCTCTGATCTAATTTGTTCTGAATGGTTTTCATAATGTGTTTGAAAAATAATCCCTTTGCTGTTTCTGAGACCATGAGGGTCAAGGACTTACAGTAGGTCTAAAGTATTTATTATCAAGGTCAAAGTGTGGGGTGAGGGTAGTGAGGTTGCTTGCTCTTTAAGTGGCCACTCTGGTATCTGGTATCATCCAGTGGCTTTCTTGGGATTCATGACATTCCTTATGTCCAGCCTCTCAAGAACCTGTTCTACACTGACAAGTTACTGGTTTAGTACTGTACTTCCATATGGGTTTAATAAATCCATTTTAATTTGTCTAAATGTCTGCAAGCTGTATAAAAATCCTCATTACTCCAATTATAGCGTAGCAGCACATCCTTGTCACATTATATACATTTGCATTCATTTCAAGTTTGCCATTATCTAATCCCAAGAAACTTTTCACCCTATCCCATCACTTTAGTGAGTTAGTAGAGAACTAAGTTTCCCATTAATTTTTTACTCATTAAGTTAACCTAATTTCTATTGATTTTATACTCTCTCTCTCCCCTCAGCAAGTTGTCTTATGACTAACAAAAAAGTTCACAGAGACAAAGTTCTAAAGAATTAACAAGTGCAGTTTTATTATCCCTTCTGTGGCACCCTCAGGTGAACCTAGCAGTTCATGATTATAGCTACAGAGACACAGAAGGTACACCTTGCATAACAAGGCTACAGATGAAAACATTTACATTAATCTCAAAGAAGTCTGGTTTTAAATCTCAAAAACAGTTCCTCATGGACAAACGTTTCCAAATACTATATCAAAGCAAATATGATTTGTGCTCAACATGTCCATTAATAATGGTTCTCTATGGCTTGATGTTACATGACAATTGGGAATCCAGATGGCATTTGGCTTGTTCAGTGATCCCATCCATACACAGTCACATCCACAGCACATCTGTGCATGTCCAGCAAAATTCATATCTCATCGGGAGAAGCACTACTAAATTTAAGAGGAAGCAAATATTGTAAAAGTCGAATACCTTGGGACTGTGATCTGAGGATCAAAATGTCGATTAGCTCAACGCCTTCCATTTCATTGGTTGGGCATACAGGTAGTTTTTGGCTGGGCATGTCCCAGTCAAGACCAGAGAGCAGCTATCATTGTGGTTGAAGAGGCTGAGACAAAGTAGCTAATGGGCCAGTGCAACAAATGAGGTCCATGCCTCAGAACTGTCATGTCACCCCAATGACGCATGTCTGCCCCAGGTAAAATAAATAGGCAAAACTTCAGTGACACTGCCAATCTGATGGTGAGGGCCACTTCTTCACATGAGGTGGCTGGTCCTTCTCTTCCTCTTATACCTCCACAGAATCACAATTCCCCATGCCACCACAAAGGGGTAGATTGACAGGGAACCCTAATTGATTATTCTTTCATTCTCATCTCACACATTGGGAGCTCAATGCCATCCCTGAAGGGTTGAACTGACGCCAAGCCTGAACGTGGAGCCCCAAAACGTTTTATAGCAGCGGTCTTCTTTTTCCTTTGCTAGAGGAAAGCACAGGTCTATAACCAAAGCCTTAAGGTGGCACCTCAACTTAATATGGATGAAATTATTCTATGTTACTGTTAACTGTTACAAATTACTACTTTATAACTATTACTAATGACAGCAGCTTTTTTCCCCTTCCTTGCCTGGACTGCCTGGACTGCAAAGGAGGCAGTATAGTATAGTGGTTAAGGGAACTGAGCTGCAAACCTAGAGACCTGAGTTTGAATCCTATCAGCCCCACTTGCATGCTGTGTGACCCTGAGCAAGACACTTAAAGTGATATAGTAAGGTTCCCCAAATGCCTTTTTCACATAGTATGCCATTGCCAGACATGCTTCAGATGTTGAAGTGGCAATTTGTTTTGTAAAAAAAATCTGTCATAGTCATTTTACTTATGATTTATCAGTGTTTTGTTCTCTAGTTTTCTGTGTGTGGCCACACCCCCAGAATGATGTCATACCAGGGAGCTGTCAGTGTTTTACATACAGCAACAGGGAATTCTGGGTAATTTGTAACATTGACTTAAATGTGCCCTACTCAGAAGTATAGTCCCATGTGTTGGTAGTAGTGAGCACTTATATGTAAATGTACATAGTAAGGCACTGCAGGTAAAATGAGAACCTGTTTTCCTATTTCCTTACTGTGAGATGTTATCTCATTTTTCTGTAGTGGTGTCAACAATATAAGCTTTTGTATGTTTATTTTCACAGCAATGCATTGTGCAAGGACTTAAATATGTACTCCCTGGAGGAGAGGAGGGAGATGTGGGATATGATGGAGACATACAAGTACCTCACAGGGAGGAACAGGGTGCAGGAATACACTATTTTCCAGTGAAAAAGATGTTCCAGGACTAGAGGCCATGGGATGAAGTTGGAAGGAGGGTGATTCAGGGGAAACATGAGGAAGAATTTCTTCACAGAAAGGGTGGTGGAAAAGTGGAACACCCTGCCAGAGGAAGTGGTGGGGGCTGAAACAATCACGGGATTTAAGAATGCATGGCCTAGACATAAGGGAATTCTGGAGGTCAGAGGTAAGGGGCAACAGACTTCTGGAAAAACATAAAGTGAACTTACAAGCTCAAATAGGCAGACTGGCTAGGCCATAGGGCGTTATCTACCGATAGTGTCTATGTATCTATGTCTGTGTATCTATGCACACCGTATCTAGCTGCAAGGCCTCTATACTGAGAGATGTAGTGTCCTATTTCTTCAGCGAGCACAGAAATATAATAGCCTGTTTACTAATGTACACAGTGAAGAATTGTGGGTACAGTACATACCTGATTTGTCGATCTAAAACGTGACACTGTCCCTTTAATAACTTTGTTTCCCTGGTATGATGTCACAGTTGGGTGTTACAGCACTGAGAAAAAAAGGTCAGGTTATGCAAATGAAGCAGAGCACCAAAATAAAAGGATTTTTTTTCATGGAAAACAGCACTATTTGGCAGTCTGAATGGTAATAGACTGACTCACAACACCTACAGGTTACTATTTCCATTTGTTATGGCAAACACTGGTAAATCCCTTTAACTTCCTTGTGCTCCCAGGTTACACCTGGAAACAAGCTTCAGCTTAGTGTGCCTTTCCTGGTTAAACAATGTCCCTTTCCCTAAAGCACTCTGGGGATACAGTACTCTGAAAGGTATATAAAAAACCAAATTGCTTTGCTTTCTTCATTGTTTGACACATGCCACTCTAGCTATGGCAGGCACTGTTGGGACTGTGTTGAAGAAGCTCAAAGCCAATGCCTACTACTGCTAATAGGAGATAACATGGATCCTAATACAAGGAGCTGTGAGGAATGCAATGGGATGGGGATTTGAAAGCTATCAGTAGCAGAATGAAAGAGGAGGTAACTCCAGGTTGCTTGTATCCTGACAGTGGAGGAAAATCCTGTCTTGAAAACCCCCAAGTCAGCCAACACGTCTTCCAAAGAGTACAACAGATTAGGGGTTCAGACCATTAAATGCTCATGTTCTCAGACCTTAGTCTGGGCATTCTTAACAGTTTTTGGACCATTCTACTATATTCTGTAGGCATTGTATCCTTCAGTGTATGCCTCTCTGCCCAGTTTATGTACCTTTGCTAGGTTCAGAAACACACAGTGCACTGCAGCCAGTTGTCACAGTCTATTGGGAGAAGTGCTCGGAGTACTGTATTTTTAAGAAAACCTGGGCTGAGGCTCAAGAATATGAGTGTTGCCCCTTGGTTAAAGTTAACACTGCTGGGGGCAGAAAACACTGATACTTAAGACCGCAATATGTCATCTTCTCTTAGGCATCTCAGTCTGGGCTGTTTAAATCTAAATAAAGATTACCAAAGGAATTGTATAGAGTTGTTTGAAGTTGAACCCCTCATTTGTTGTATTCTCTGGAAGGATAGAAATAGCAGAAAAAAGTGGTAAATAAAATGTATTTTTGTTTTATTAAATTATATATGGATTTCTAAGCATAAGCCAGCTGTTTCCAGAACTGCCAGCTTTTAGAAAAGCTGGCAAGAGGCCTCAGAAGCAGTTCTCAACATGTTCAACTACTTCAACTGACTGGTGAAACATCAGGAAAACTGACACCAACTGTTGTTTTAATCCTCTTGGGAAAATTATATTCAAGTAACAAAGGATTTCCAGTGGGCAGCATGTACATTTTTTATCTAGTTACAGTAGTTGCTAACATTTGAAAAACAGGTGGAAAAGTGACGGGGATTGAATATAGGGAAGGTGTGAGCAATCCCAAATCTTCCCAATTAGCCTCAGTAATAGAGTGCAACTTAATCCATGCCCAAGGTTCTCAGTTTGAATCCCAAAGACTGCTACCAAGCCACCACTCTCCTGTGCTCATGATTTTACATGATACAGCCACCTTCTTCAATGCTACCATATAGTGGCTTGAAAGAAGATGTACTTGCAGTATATATATGCTAATTTGTTTCTCTTTCTGGAATCACTACATCTGGAATGGTGTTATAAGCAAATGAGGTACTGTATTCAGATCTGATCGCCCCAGCACCACACTCAAAGCCAGCTGCCAGTATTCCAATGAAGTAGGGACTACCATTCCATCTACCAACAATGCAGCTGATATCCAAATGAAACATGGCAAAGGAGAAGCATTTGGTTTTATGTAGCACCTTCATGTGACTTGCTTCCGAAAAGGATTTGAAAGCCATGACCAACTGAAGTAACCATGAGGTGCACTCAAAAAAAAGTGCAGTTTTGGTAGGATAGCCACACCCCTCTGAATGAATCACTGCAGTGCACCAGCCTTTCATCGCTAACCAGGGCTGCTGGGAAAGGAACTCTGAATGCAGCTTATCAACACATTGAGCATCAAGACTGCACCGTCTCCTATCTGTGGGATTATGTATTCCATAAACTGTGAGTGTGACACACACTGTAGTTGAATAAAGTTACTGAATTTAAATTAAAAAATAAAATTGCATTTTGACAGAGTTGCTGGGTATTATTATTATTATTTTAAATCGTTCCACACACAAAAGGCCTGTACAGACTTTGGGTAAATGGGTGCTGTTTGGAATCACTGGTGGTGCCTTTATAGCCAATGTCAGCATCATTATGGACGTTCACGCCACTAAATGAGTTTGCTTATCACGCATGGAATGAAATGTTCTGCACCTCACTAATGGTGTTTAAAATTCTGTTTCTTTAATCTACAAGATTCCGCACTGCAGCTGGAGGATGTTCTTTGGAGATGATATCTGATTGAGGACACGCTGAGGCTGCTCGCTTGCTAGTGGAATGGGCTTTATCTGAAGTGAAGGCTTTGGGAGATTAGGTGGAGGAAAAAAAATCAGTTTTTCTTGAGTACCTGTAAAAGAATGCAGCAGCTTATTCCGCTCCCTGACAGATGTGGCATTAATCATCAGCATTTAATATTTCTGTTAGTCTAGGGCTCTCTTAAAGAAGGTTTAACAGGTTAGTCAGCATTCAAACTTCAGCTTACTTGCAACTTCCGCTTCTGTTATTTATTTAGTTTATCTGATATTTGAGGACAAGGTGAAATCACTGGGGAATGAAGACCCTTTTTATTGGAGGGACCTGGGAAAAAGGAAAAACACAACACTACAGAGTGGCAGTAGTGTATGACAGAGGACATCAAACAGTGCAGACCTCTACTGCATGGAGTAGAAACACAAACATTTAGCATTTAAATACCCCTTCAGTTTGGACTTAAAAGTAATGTGTGACTCTCAATTTGTCTTAAGTCCAGTTGAAATTGTTTCCACCCTTTTCTATTCGTGTCTGTGCATGTCTTTCTACCAAAATAAGTCTTCATTAATTAAATCTTCATAAGGATTTTATTTGCTAAACTCAGGTTAGCATTTGTCTCATAAAGAACTAACACGTCAGACAAAGGACACCACTAGCTAATACTTTGTTTGCCAGGGAGCCCATTTTCAGTATGTATGTTCTGTCAAGCGACAAGTCATTCCAGTTTAGAATTGCCATGGCAATGGTGCTCAGTTGTACTTGCAGAAAGTACAGATTTGCCGACGAAACTGTATAGCAGTTTTCTGTTGCTGCATTGTTGTGGAAAATTTATTCCATTCTAGTGATCCATAATCTTGGATTGTCAAAAGATCAGTTGGAGCACAGCTTTTTAGAATTACTTGTCAAGTATTGACTGATTCGATATAAGGCACCAGTTTTCTGAAGTACAGGATAGTAAGCACACCAGGCATGAACTCCAGGACTCGTCGGTAAATCAGAAACTCATTTAATGAGGAGTCCAAAATAACATGCACCCAAAGCAAACACTGCCTGGTGTGCTTACTGTCCGGTATTGATCATTTCTGAGGGCTAGCCAGCTCTGTGTAAGCACCCCCCAACTTTCCTTGTGGCTACTGTGTTCTTTGGACCTTGCTAGATTTCTGAAGTACACCTTTTGTTCATAAGTTAAGTGCATGTTAAAGGGCAAATATTGATCAGAGTGTACTCCTAAGGATTCAGAACTACCAGCCATGCTCAGTTCAGTGCCATCCATGGTTGAGACAAATTTTCCAAAACCTTGTTTAACTCGGGCTTGTTCCCCTAGTTCATTATAATACTAGTGTTTAGTAAGTACTGTGTGAATTTGCTTAACTATTGGCCAGCTTTAATTTCTTCTTAGATGATTTCAGTGCTCATCATAGTTCAATAGGTGGACAGCAATGATGGATGAAGACTCTTTTTTTTGTGTGTGGGGCAGGAACAGTGCAGTATCCATTATTACTACTGTACATTTCAGCATTAACACAGAGGTATACCTGACCTGGTATGAGATGGTTGTTATTTCTCATGCCACAGGCTTAGCACTCTTGTAAGCACAGAAAACTAACTGAAGCGGACTTATGGTATTGGACTGGGTGTTACCCCCTAAAGGCTGAACTGAGGCTGTGAAGTAGCTCAAAGTTCACTGTATTTATGCAGTCTCTGTGGAGTTCCTCCATTTCAGATAATTTTTAGTATTGCATTTCTGATATCATGGTTATCGGAGACTACTTAATCACTATGTGACTCTAAACAAGGCATGTTGCCTCCCTCTGTTTGGTGCTCTGTAATTTTGCTATACTCGATTATTGTGGGTTTTAAATCTCCCTGTGCAGTTAAATGATCATGGCATTCTCTTCCCTCTCTTTCATGAATCATAAAGCCATTTGCAATAGTTTGTATGAAAGTGGCTATATAAAACAAACCTCCTTTCCTGTCAGTGAATGCTTTATTCTCTATTGTGAAATCCCTCCACAACCCAATCTACAGTCAGCAGGAGCAGGTGTCACATAAGGGTTTGGAACTGTATGACCCAGTGCTGTAGCAGCACCACTACATGCTGCCCTCTGGAAACCATTCTACAAATTTGTCCTTTGGTTTCCCATCATAGAACTGTTGGAAGGTGAAGACATTGCCAAATTAGGGCATTCCATTCCCAGGGCAGGGTGTGGGTTGCTTAGCATTTTACCAGTCCTTGCAGCCTAGCACTGATTCCATACTGAAATCAGTTGGACAGGCAACTGCTTGTCTGTTTTCCAAAGAGCATGCTGGGAGGGACAGACCTGACTGGGGGCAGGAGAAATAGAATACATTTACCCCACCTAAAATGGGTAGTATTTTTATTTTCCCATGGATTTGGCTTGCTGAATAAATTGCCAGCTATTTTGCAAGTGCATATAGTAAAAATATTGACCTGCGTTGAATAATATAGTGGGACAATATTGACCCCCAAAGGATGAACTATCTAATGGCAAATGTTATTTTGCCTGAATGGTTGTGCGCAAGATGAACACTGGAGATCAATAATTCATCCTGCGTTATCAAGGTTTTCTCACTATATCCTGAAACAATTCAGTTCAATGTCTTATTTATTAAACCTTACCTGAGTTACATAACCCCCCCCCACACACACACACATAGTAACCTGGTTCTTTGCTAAAAATTAATTCCCTGGTGCCAGTGGTACTCACCCCCCACCCATCCTCCTGGTTCAGAATCCATTTTGCCAGTTAAAAAAAAACATTCCCTGGCAGTCCAGTGCTTCTCCCCATCCTGGTGTTGGTATCCCAACACCTCCAGCACCTAAATGGCAGCTGGCACTTACCCTCCACTCACCTCCTTTGCTGACCACCTAGAAAGTACGGTCACTTGTGTTAAACAAGTAACTTTGATGATATTGTAGTAATGCGACAAAAGGTAAATGTAATTTGCCATCTTGGGGCTGGGAGGTGTGTGCATCAAAGACAGCAGCAAATGGCTGAATGTCAGCCAAACTGTTATTAGAGTAGAAAACATCATTATTCATTCATGTACTTCAGGTCACTAAAGAGAGCATGATCATTCCACCAAAAGATGGTTGTCTGAATCTCTAGTTACTGCTGCATATCTTTAAACTTGGGGTCCGGGGGGGGGGGTGCGTTGGATGCTAAACCTTGGGTAGGGTGTGGTTTCGACACTTAATTTTGGGAGCCGGCATGTCTGGCAGGGTTGGAAAAGTGGGTGATTATGGGATTTGGTACTTGGTGCATGTGGGGGAAGGGATTTATTGTGCTATTTTCCTGAGTATTATTATAAGCAACTTTGCCAGGACTGTGAGTGTGTGTGTGTGTGTTTTGGGGGTATCAGTGGTTGGCAGGATGGGGAAATATTATTTTCAGAGGTATAGTTGGGAGGAGTTTAAGCATTGTTGCACATTAGGTAAGGTGATATAGATGTTACAAAAGTATTTTTTTCTTTTTAAAGAACTATGCCAGGTAAAGATGGTGGTGAGGTGAGAAACATCAATATGCTACATGCAACCTCAAGTTCCTGACTTTGCCCCAACTCCGGCAGTGAAATTTAAGTTTGTAACATATCTAGCTACAGCTTGTGGGAGTGGGGGAGGGCACAGGATGGTCAATAGAGGTGTTGAGATGGTAGAACAAGGCATTCTTAAAGACACTTGACTTATAGTTGAAACTTTATGGGCAGAGCATTCCAAGTAGTTGGAATGCCTGCAGCAGAGGATGTTCAATCAATGGACATGTGAGTTCTTAGCGCTTGGAGGCAGCTCTTATTTAAAAATCTCAGCATATACGATGGGTTGGGTGTTTGTAGAAGACTGTGGAGGGCTGAGGGCCAAATGTCGGCTCAGTGGAGTCACAAACCTTGCACTGGTTCAAATTGGTATTTCGGGTCATCTTGTGCCGTGAATTACATCTGAGACTTAGGTCAGTTGTTCTTGTATGCATAACAGTGTCATACTTTTCAGCAAGTAATGCAATTTTTTTTTTACTTTCTATTTTCCCCCTCCTCAGCCTCCATGATGAGCTTTCTTCAGACCCCCATCTAGCCTGAATCCTGTCACCCCACCTTCCTTCTGGACTCACCTTCCTCCAGCCGGTCCACTTAAGGTATCTCCTCCCTGTAATGGAGGTTCTGAGGCTGGCCCCATGCCATCAGAAGCAGGCAGGTTGTATAGCTGGGAGAGAGGCTGTGTCAGTGGGTGCAGGGTCTGCGAGCCATCAGGGGATGTCTTTATGCTGTGGTTGATATTCTTTTCCTGATTTGCTCCCCTCCCTACCCCCATGACACAGGCCAAGTAAATGTGCACATGTTGTGCAGCGACATCAAACCTAGCCAGTTGTGTCCCTCCCCAAAACTGAAAGCACTGCAGCCTGTACAGCCACCCATGGTCACCTCGGTGGCGGTCACATGGCAATGAGAACCCTGCTCCTTCCCAGGGGAGGAGAGTGTCCTGTGGGATGTTCGATCCTCCTCTCCCAGCTGGCCTTCCAATGACTTGAGCTTGCTCCCTAACCCAGGTCACCAGTGTCAGGAGCAGTAGTGCTGCTACTATTGTGCTGACGGGCCAGACATAATTTAGTCAAATATGCTAACAAAAACACTCAACAGGGTGTGCATTGTACTAGACCACTGCACACTCACAGTGTGTTGTGAGGCCTCGTGCCTTCAACCACCCGGGAAGTGTGGCAATCTAGCATAATGCACACCCTGGAGTGTGTTATTGTGTTTATAAAATGGGTTTTTACTGTTAAAAATGCATATTTATTTAAGAAAAAATATTTTGAAGATTGTTAAAAGTTAGGATTAATGTGGGATTTTTATCTTAAGTAGTCCTTCCACCTACTGGGACTTTTAGTTTGGATTTACAGCTTTGATGTGGGTATTTTGACCCAGTGCAGTGTAGGTAGTTATAGATTTTTCTCTGTAACAGTTTTGCCATCCTCCCCCTCTATCTAATGTCTCTCGGTTACATACTTCCGAATTTTAAATAATGCCTGCTTTGTTGTTGTTCCTGTTCTTGTTGAAAGGATCAGTTAAAGAGCTACTGATGCCTCAAAGAAAACTTTGAAAACATAATAATTATGTACAGTTCTGCTTGCATTTCGGATATATTTTATATAATTACTGGTGACCACATTTATCAACCTGATTATGATGACTGTCAAACACCGTAATAACCCCAAATCCGGTTATTATGGCGTTGGATGCTGTAATAACCCCGAAATCTGGTTATTACAGTGCTCTGCAAGCAACTTTCACTTTCCCGAATGGGTAGCATGACCGAGCAGTGTTCGGTCTCATACACACTGTGCCACAAAACTAATAAAAACAGTAATCTGTACAGTAAAAATATGCCAGCAGCATTTGTTGATCTTAGTTTAGTTTCTGTGTTGAAAAAGAGGCCGCTGAGTGTTAAGCGCAGAAAGTGAGTGACTCGGCAGCTTCAGAAAACTGCACGCAGGCGTCAGCGCCTTATTATTTATTACTGACTATATTTGCATGAATATACAGTATGGTTTTTATCCTTAGAAGTCTCTAAAAGTTTATCTTTTTCTACAGCTTACTCCCTACTTAACGTTATAATTCCCTGTTGTGATATCACAATGTGTTGCAATGACAGTAACTGTGATGTCACAATCAGTGCATTGTGACTTCAGGTAGGGAGAAAGCAACAGGAATAGATGAACTCTTCAGGAGCAAAGATCCTGTTTTCATGCAGATGACCTCACTGATTAATAATGAGGAGAAGAAATGCAGGACTAATACAAAATGTAAGCTGAACTGTGTCTAAATAGTAGGTTTTGTTAAAGTTATTCTGAAGGTGTCAGCTGCTCTTTGATGGAAACACAGGTCAAAGAGTAAGTAAAGACTACGAGAGAGAGAGAGAGAGATGGAGAGCAAGTTGGGAGCTTTGTGAAACCGGTCGTTATGAGCTGTAGCTGAACTGCATGTGTGTTGTAAAGGGAAGATGCAGCCACGACAGGGGAACAGGGGCGAGGAAATTTAGAAGTACACGGAGAGGGTCAGCGGCTAAATGCAAAACTGCACTGGGAGGGAGCAACTCCTCATGCAAGGAGCTGATCATCACTGCATCACCCTCAGCACAAGTACACCAACCCCCCTAGAACAAACATGGGACAGGGAGCAAAATAAGGGACTGTCCTAAATAATAGGAAGCTCCATGGATCTACCAGGATAATGGTGAGGAGCATAATAATAGCTCTGACAAGTGACCGAGAAGATATCGGCGCAGAGATATTGAGAGCCATTTGATCCCCCAGGGGAGGATTCCCAGGCAAATGGTAACCCAAAGGGAAGTGAGAACACTAAGCCTAAGAGGGGAACCAGGCCCCATATAGGATGAGAAAGTTCACATATGACTACATGTTAAAATATGTTCTGTGTTTGATGTTGTTATACAAATTAACTGTTCTTTATGTGAAAGGCCATTTGAAGTCCCAGGTCCGCAGGAAGGAGAAGTGGGGACCTAGAGGGTCCGGACCCTCTACCATGGGCACAAGGGAGGTTTGGATCTGGCATTTTGAAACTCAAAAACAAAAATCTAGAGTAAACAAAAAAGTGGGATGCAGACCCCAGAATGCAAAATGACACTTCTAGTAAGAGAGGAAAGGGAAAAGACTACTGACATCACAGTTATGAGTGTAACTCTGATAAGGAAGGGGGAAGGGGGGACCTAACATGCCTAGTGAATGAAAAGGAAGTACGGCAGATTACAAGATTACCAAATGGCTAGCAATCCAGATGTAATAACTACTGCCTGGAATGTGAGGGGGCTGAACTACCCTGTAAAACAAACAAAAAAAAAATACTAACTAGGCTCAAGAAGCTTAAAACGCAGATTGCTTTTTTACAGGAGATCAAACTGGAAAAAAAAGGAGTCTCAAAAACTAGCAAGGGCATGGGTTTGGTGGGAAGTACATAGCTCCTCTGGGAAGGCAAAAAGGGGGTACAGTTCTCTTCCACATATAGCTTAACTGGACTCTCAAACGCTCCCTCAGTGACAAAGAAGGGAGATGGGTGATAGCCAAAGTTGACTCGCCCTTGGGCCCCATTGTGTTAGTGAATACCTCCGTATGTGGACTTGACAGGGTTCTTCGACACCATCTCCCAGAAAATATTAGACCTGTCATATGACAACCTAGGGGTCATCGGGGAGGGGGCATGAATCTAGCCATAGATCACTGGATAGATAGATCTAATAACAAAAGAAAGTCCCACACAAACTTCCTGTAAGACTTCAAGGCTCTATTAAACCTACATTAGTTAGTGGATACATGGAGAACCTTAAATCCCACAAAGAAAGATTATACACGTTTCTCGGCAGCTAAGGCCATTTTTGTTGTGGCCCCCTCTTCCTTTCCATTATGCTCACAAAAGACTTTGCTGCCTTGTGGAAAAGGTTTGCGGCATGCTGAGTGGGGTGAACAGTTCTTGCTGGCACAGTGTAGGCACTGCGGCCACTTTTGTACCCTTACCTGTAAGTGATCCTCGAATCCCATGATTTCTCTCCTGGCAGCTGAGGTCCTAATCCTTATTTTGCAATAACAGAGTAATTTCCAAAGCAACTGTGATGTCATCCCCAGGGGATTAATGTTTGTTGGCCTCACCTAGGGAATAAGTACCAGGAGTAGATGAACTCTAAGAGACAAAGATCACGTGGCCTAGATGTTTAAAACGTGCATCTGCAAAGCTGATTGCGCCAGCACTTTTTAAAATATCGTTGTCTTGAGGAAGATTACTTTGCACCGTCTCTATAGACAGACATCACTGTAACCGATATCTATTGTAAATGCTGGTTATGTCTCAAGGAATTCCAGCCATGCATGTTCTGCCAAAACAGGCAGGGACAACAAATTGCTCATGCAGATTTTTATTTTTATTTTATTTTTTTGAATATCTTGCCCCATGTTTTCATGCAGCTGTCATTTACGATGAGGGATGGAATGGCTTGAAAGTCACATTTAGTTGGAATGCTGCATAATTGAGTTCTACTGATGCCAGTTGTCATTTGTCTTTATTGTTTTATGCTGGCTGCTGCTGGAGTCCCTCTTCAGCCCAGATACGGCAGGCTTTATTTAAAGCAACATTGCCCCTAATGTGGCGTGGTAAACTAAAACTGCAGGACTAATCTTTTTCTTTTCTAATGTGTTACTATACAGTTGTGTCAAATGAATCAGAGTGAAGTTTTAATAAAACAGTTCATGATTTATTGTTTGATTTATGTACCACACGTCCCTCCAAACCACATGCATGTAACAGACAGACTCGGCTCCAGTGCAAGGCATCATGTGTATGTACTGATTTGTTGAATTTGTTATGCAGGGTAAGCAGCACAGAGAATCATACTCATCTGCTTTACAGATGCCACCTGGAAGGTTTAAGAGTAGTAGGATGGAGAAGGAAAATAGGGACAAATACAGTGATACCAGCCAGGATGTAACACAGTAACTTGCAATAAATGGCATGTCACAAAATACTGCATGACAAAAGGGCTTAATTGCCATTGACCTGTACTGTTCCCTGTAGCATACTGCAGCACTCTGCAGAAATATGGCAAGGTACTGTGTTGCATCCTGGCTGGCACTGCTGTAGGTAGCAGCAAATGAATGACAGCAATAATAATTATAATAATAACAGAAGAATGTACAGTCAAAGAATACACAGCAGCATGACAATATATAGCGTGACAGTATACATGATTATACGCACTGACATACTGTAGTAAATTCCAAAGTGCATTCAAGTCCTTGTGTAGAGCAGGCTGACAATGTGCCACCAGGACAAGCATTGCCTTTTAAACAGGCATTACTGTCTGTTCCAGTTTAGACCAAGAATGACAAACTACAGCCATGTTCTGTCCTGTAAGGACTCCCCAATGCAGTGCAATCATGTCACCATCATGTACTGTATCGAATCAACCCAAGAAAATCTGGCATTTAGTACACTCAGAGGTAGCATGCTGAAGAAGCAGTTTGCAAGAACAGTGTGTGGGAGCCATAAAAGAATGCTGGGAGACAAAAAATATTCAAATAGTTAAGTTTTTTCTACATCTCCCCTACCCAAATACATGGGGTTGATTTTCAAAATCTGTGTCTAGATGCAATTTTCTATTATGCAAACTAGGTTATAAGCCAAATTGTCCCATGTCTAATTTTTAGAGCTAGGACATAGCTACATTAAGTCCAGTTTACAAAACACTGACATACTTATGTCAGTTTTGCAAAGTTCAGGGTCAGCATTTTTAGACAGCCATGTCTATTTTACAGATGCAACCATGTGACATCTGCCCACATAGTTAGACCACCTTCAAGGTGGTCCAACTGCTGGGTGTGTTCGCCACACTTTGCACCCCAAAAATGATGCATGCATTATTGTTTTTTTGTTTACTATAAACAGTGGCAAGTGTCACAAATGTGTCAGGATGTATATAAATATGCAGCAAGCATCCTGACACATTTGCCTGGATCCAGCACGCATCCAAAACACAGACTAGAATGTTGCATCCATACAGTTATCTTTGAAAAGGCACGGGGTCATAATGTCACAAGACATTATCGCTGTATAATACTGTGCTGCCAAAACAGTGCAATATATTGCCAGCAGAACAAGTCCTTGTTTTGTGGGGGCGACACCCGTTATGATGGGTTGTGCTCTGACCCCCCAACTAAATTAACTAATTCCGTGGGGCACAGTTAAAATTGCACAAAGTGTAAAAATAAAATAATTCTACGCGCCTGGGACCAGGAATCAAAACCCTGTCCCAGACACACTGCCTGCCTCCCTTGCTGCCACTGGCTCATCCCATCAAGCCATGGCAACTGCTCGACAGACTGTCATCCCAGCAGGATTCTTATCCTGTGCTGGGAAAAGAGAGAGAGAGAGTGCACTACCGTGCATGTATCCTTTCACGGTTTTGCACCCTCCTGCTCTTCCCTACCGCACTATTCCCACTATGTTATCATGGTGTGCGCTGTACAATGTACAACATATTGACCCTGTAGGCTTTAAAAATGCCCACCCAGGTATACTGTAAATGTGCCTTGACACAGTTTTCAGTCTGAGTGTACCCTGGTCTCTTGTTTACTTCAACAGTGGTGCCAGCCAGGATGCAATGCAGTACCTTGCAGTATGCTGCAGGAACAGTGTAATTCAATGGCAATTAAGTTCTTTTGTCATGCAACATTCTGAGACATGTCATTTATTACAAGGTACTGTGTTGCACTGTGACTGGCACTGTTGTATGGTTTGCATTTTATTCTGTACAACTGGGGGTAAAGTCTCATAAACATCTAGACGTTCTGCAGATAAGTCCAGCTTTTGAGACTAGCTCCATGTAGTGACTTTTGAAAATCCCTCCCGACATCTCTAGGAGTTTTGCTAGTTTTTTATAACGTTTGAATGTCTCACTTGAGCTAACTAGGATTTTTGCCTATTTTGTGAATTTTGAAAATCCTCTCCTCCCCCCTTAATCTTTAAAACCCCAATCCCAGTGAAGGTTCAAACACTGGGCCCAATACAGGATGCCAAGACACCGCATACACCGGGCACATTGGCATCACTATGCATGAATGCCACAGACCGGTGTCCACACGGCATGCACCAAGAGGGCCCACAACAGTTACGCAAACAATACCCTGGCTGTATGGACAGCAACACAACAGGGGCTGGCAGGGGGTGTGCCAGCAATATGCGGCATTCACCAAGCCAGAAAGTGCTGGCCACTGGGGTGTGGAGGAGGGTGCAGTTATATCAGGGGGTAACCCCCTAACCGCCTATGCACCCTGCCCCACTGCACACAGTATCCTTGCATGATCCAATCCCAGCAGCAGGATGGAACCCCAACACACACACACACACAAAACCACCCAGACCTGGCAGTACAGTGTAGCTCCCCCACATGCCTGGAGCAGTGGCCCAGACCGGCAGTACAATAGGGTACCCCCGCTCCCAACACAAGTCTGCACCAGGCCCTGTAGGGCTGATACATAGATACATAGACAGTGTTGGCAGATAAGGGCCTATGGCCCACCCAGTCTGCCCATTTGAGCTTGTAAGTTCAGTTTATGTTTTCCTAGAAGTCTGTTGCCCCTTACCCCTGACCGCCAGAATTCCTTTATGTCTATCCCATGCATTCTTAAATCCCGTGATTGTTTCAGCCCCCACCACTTCCTCTGGCAGGGTGTTCCACTTGTCCACCACCCATTCTGTGAAGAAATTCTTCCTCATGTTTCCTCTGAATCATCCTCCCTCCAACTTATCCCATGCCCTCTAGTCCTGGTACATCTTTTTCGCTTAAAAATAGTGTATTCCTGCACCCTGTTCCTCCCTGTGAGATACTTGTATGTCTCTATCATATCCTCTCTCTCTCTCTCTCTCTCTCTCTCCTTCAGGGAGTACATGTTCAGTTCCTTCAACCTGTCTTCATAGGACTTGTGATGCAACCCATGCATCATCTTTGTTGCCCTCCTCTGAACCTTCTCTACCCTGTCTATGTCCTTACGTAGGTATGGTCTCCAGAACTGTACACTGTACTCCAGGTGGGGCCTCACTAGTGTCTTGTATAGTGGAATTCTGACCTCCCTTTTCCTGCTGGTGATGCCCCTGCCTATACATCCCAGCATCCTATTTGCTTTACCTGCTGCCTTGTCACACTGTTTTCCTACCTTGAGGTCATCAGAGATGATAACCCCAAGATCCCTTTCCTGTTTGGTGCATGCTATATCCTCACCCCCAACTGATATATTGTGCCAGGGTTTTTGTGCCCCATATGCATTATCTTGCACTTCTTTGCATTGAATTTCAACTGCCAAACCCCTGACCATTCTTCAAGTTTCTGCAGGTACCTTCTCATTCTGTCTACACCCTCTGGTGTGTCTACTCTGTTACAGAGCTTTGTGTCATCAGCGAACAGTGAAATTCTGCCTTTTAGGTCCTGCGCAATGTCACTGATGAAGATGTTGAGTAGGACCGGTCCCAGCACTGATCCCTGTGGTACCCCACTGGTCACTCTTCCCTCTGTGGAGTGACAGCCATTTACCACCACCCTTTGTGTCCTGCCACCCAGCCAGTTACCTACCCACCACACTACTGTTCTGCCCACACCCATATTCCCCAGTTTGTGTAGTAGTCTTCTATGTGGCACAATGTCAAAGGCCTTGCTGAAGTCCAGATAGGCCATGTCCACTGCCCTCCCGATCCACCTCCCTAGTCACCCAGTCAAAAATTCAATGAGGTTGGTCTGACATGACCTCCCCTGGTGAAACCATGCTGCCTTGGGTCCTGTAGTCCATTGACAACCAGATGTTCCACCAATCTCTCCTTCAGTAGTGCTTCCATGATCTTCCCCTCTACCGAGGTGAGGCTGACTGGTCTGTAGTTCCCTGCTGCCTCTTTGTTCCCGCTTTTGTATAAGGGGACTACATCTGCTGTCCTCCAGTCTTTGGGTACCTCCCCTGTTTCCAGTGATCGGCTAAACAGGATAGCCAGAGGTTCAGCCACCAATCCTCTTAGCTCTTTAAGGACCCTGGGGTGCACCCCATCTGGCCCCATTGCTTTATTAACTCTTATTCCTTCCAGTTCCTTCAGGACCCTTTCTCGTGTAAAGGGACTTGTGTCCATTTCTGCACCATTCTCACCCCTTGTACTCCCCTCAGACCCATTACCCTCCTCTTCCTCAGAAAGACTGAGCAGAAATACCTATTCAATATGTCAGCTTTACTGTTGTCATCCTCCACGCAGCCCCCATCCTCCCCCTTCAGTCTCACTATCCCTCCCTTTGTCTTTCTTTTTTCACTTATGTACCTCTAAAAGGTTTTGTCCTCTACCCACTGATTTTGCAATGTGTTCTTCTGTCTGAGCTTTGGCTTCCCTTACTGACCTCCCTGCCTCCCTCTGCTTCTCCTGGTACTTCTCCCTATCCCCTTCTGCCTGTGTCTTTTTGTATTGCCTGAATGCAATCTTTTTGGCTTTCACTTTCTTAGCTACCTCTTTGGAAAACCATAATGGTCTTCTCTTCCTTTTCCTCTTGCTAACCTGCTTAATGCATAATTCTGTTGTTCTTGTAATCCCCATTTTAAATACTGCATACCTCACCACCCCAGCATGCACAGGTGTCCCTGTCCCGAAGGTGCAGAAGGATCCCCTCCAACACACATGTGCCTGGTTCACACTGAGCGGATCCGTGACCCTGGTACCTCCACCCCACATTGGTGGGCAGTGTGGCCCCCCCACAGCACCAACCCCTCCGTACCTGCTAGCCTGTGGTGGGCGCTGGACAGCCAGCGGCATAACCCCTTCACACCTCCTCAGCCACTAACTGTCCAAGTACTGCTGGGAGCATACCCCTTTACATAGGCAGTGCGCTCCCAGCATCGCTTGGATGGCTGGCAGCTGTAGAGGCATGAGGAGGGTTGTGCTGCTGGCCGTCCAGCGACCAGCACTGGTTAGCAGCTATGGGAGAGGTATGGGCACTGGGGTCAACACGACCACCAATTAGGGACGGGTACCAGTGTCGGGGTGGGGGTATTCTGTTGTTCTGTGCCTGGCTGGCCACCATGATGGGTCTCACATTGGGGGGAGCTATGCTTGGGATGGGGCATGGAGGTGTGTGTGAGGGTCAGGCTGCCACATGCCACCAGGAGGATGGGGCTCAGATGTCTGGTGGGGGGGTGGGGACCCACTGCGGGTGTCCATTTATGCACTGTGAGGGTGCCTTTTACCTTGGGCTGAACCAGTGGGGCACAGTGGATTTCGGGGCATGGCAACGCAGGTCTGGGTGCACATGGGGTGCTATTCATGCACCCGGACTGACGCCATTGGGTGCAGGTGATCCACTCTGGGAACCAGGCCAGGCATCCCATTAGATGCCTGCCTGGGTCCGCAACTCCGCCCTTGGCCACACTGTGGAGTCCTGCATACCGGGGAGGGGGCAGAGCCATGGACAGGTGTCCTCCAGTCATGAATACTAGCATGCGTGCTCCTGTCCACAGGGGTGGATCTACAACGGGCGGGATATGTGCCTCCGACATGTATTTCCCATCCATTCTTGCATAGGGGCCACTGGTCGCTATGCATGATCCCAACGCACCTGCAGAAACTAGGTGTGTAGGGACCATACGCGGGAAAGTCATGGAGTGGGGCCTAAGCAGCATGCACCATCAGGGTGTGTAATGGTTATGTACCCAATCCCCCGGCCGTGCAGAGAGTAACATGCCGGAGGTGTGGCAGCACTATGCACCATTTCACAAAGGCACATAGTGAAGCCCGCAAGGGTGCAGAGAAGGATGCAGTTTACGGCTGCCAGGACCTGGCTGTAGCCCACTGTGTGCCCCCAGGGACTGCAGGAATGGGATATGGCCTGCCCACTGGGCAGATGGGGCAGGCAACCCGCTGCACGCCCCCAGGGACTGTACCCATTGGGTGTACTGGGACTGGGATATGGGCAACCCACTGGGTAGATGGGGAGAGCTGGGGCAGCCTATCGGGCGGGTGCCTGTACAGGCAGGCAGTGTGGCCTGTAGTGCCAGGGCCCCCCCCAAGCACAGGTGTACCCCGACCTCATCTGAGCAGAGCATTTCCCCCCATTATGTGTGCCCAGGCCCTGTACGTGTCAGTGCAGCCCCCAAACCCCATCTGCAGACACCCTCCACACAAACACATCCAAGCCCTGTCTCTGGTTCGAAAGCCCCCCACTCCCTACACAAATGGCTGCCCATCCTCAGGCAAGTGCAGGTGTACAAACCCTTGCCACTAGCCCAAATAAATGTCCCAGTCCTTGGTGTTGGTCCGGCACCCCCCATTCCCACAGGTGCCAATGTCTGACTCAGCAACCCCCCAACCCCTGCACCTGGCCACACTCAATATATATCAGCACGCTCCCAGCATCACGTGGATGGCCGGCAGCTGAGGAGGTGTTAGGACGGCTGCCCCACTGGTCATCCTGAGCCATAGTACCGACAGGCAGGTACAGGGTGGGGGTCAGGGCCACGGGGTGGTGTCCAATGATTCTCTGGAGGGCCAAGTGTAGGGATTGGGGGCTATCCAGTTGCGCTGTTCTGGGTGGGGGGGTCGTGTGGACAGCTGGGGCATAGGGTGTGTGTGTGTGTGTGTGTTTATGTGGTTTGCCTTCATGGGGCAGTGCCCCATATGTGTCTCGGGGTGTGTGTGCCATCAAGGGGCCGGTGCCCCTGTAAGTGCCAGGGGATCTGCCTTCATGGGGCCGGGGCACCATGATGTGTGTGTAGGGACTGCACAGATTTGATCAGGGCAGTGCCATGTGCAGGAGTGTGGGCAGGCATTGGAGACATGGGCAGGTGCTGTGCTCTGGTTGGGGGGACAACCATGCCCAAGGCGGTGGGGGTGCCACTGGGGATGGACTCAGGATGGGGGGGCCCACCAGCTGATGGGGCATGCCTGTGCAGTCCGTGGGTGCCTGCGTACCATTCACTAATGTGGTCCTGCAGCCACCCGCACAGATAATCCATTCTGGGACCCAAGATGGGCATCCCATTGGATGTCTGCCTGGGTCCATAACTCCACCCATGGCCACCCTATGGAGTACTGCATACCATGGGAGTGGAGCCACAGACAAGTGGTGGTCATTCATGAATACCAGTCTGAGTGCTCCTGTGCACGGGTTTGGAGTTACGTGGGCAGGGCACATGCCTTTGGTGCGTACCTCTGCCCTATTCATACATAGCATCCATGATATCAGACTCTGAGGGTTTTGGTTACCTCCTTGAAGTGTTTACAAAAAGCAGCTTAGGGTATGATTCATTAAGTAGTTATTTTTCATTATCATGTGTCTCTGTAGTAACTAGAAGGCAGGAGAGGGGACAGTATGGATGTTGGCCCCATGTTTATATTACCTTGCTTTAAACCATTTGATATTAAAATAAAAATGTGAGACCCCTCCTTTTTAATTACTGTGTATGTTTTATTGAAATTTCTGATAAACATTGCACAAACAGTGCATTACATCTCGAGGGATTGAAACTCAAACACTTTCTCACAGCAGTAAATTTTTTTTTTTTATATTCTCTTTTTTACGCCCCCTTTCTCACCACGGTGCTTCCTCACCTTCAGGAGTCTTCTATGGCCTTCTACGTCCCTGCTCATCTGCCAGCATCAGGTGCAGTTATCCTCCCACACTACCTTGGTTTGAGCCCCAGGCGGGTACAAGGCGGGGCTCCTCCTTCCTCTGCTCTGAGCATCTGTGTTTCATCAGGGATCCCTTTCCTGAGCTGACAGGGGCCCTGGGATCGGGGCCTGAAGTTCCATCTACAGGGAGCACCGCGGGGTATTTTCCTACTGTTTCACTCAGCCCTCAGGATGTCCGTGCACAAGGAGAGCCAAGGAGCAACGCATGTCGCAACGTGCTGACACTCCAGCTCCTGGCAGATGCCTTCCCTCCCTGCTACATGCTGTCTATGCTGCACCTCCACCCATGGTCACCCAGGTGGTGGTATCACAGCGGGACCCGCATCCCACCCCACCCAGAGGAGAGCAGCCTCTTGGCGCTCAATCCTCCTCCTCTCAGCTGGCTCTCCAGCTGCCCGAGTCCGTTCCCGAACCCGAGTTGCTGGCGCCATGAGCGGTAACCCTACCGCTGCGCCGGCGGGCTGGCCCTCACAGCAGTAAATTTAACATTTAGTGGGCAGGAGAATTACTTCCCTCCACCTTTCAATACTGTACCATGTTGTGCAGAAACAGATTAATAAAGACACAAAACATTAACACCAGTGTTAAGTCTAGCAGTGGTTGTTGCACAGACTGTATGGTTTGGCAGGTAAATTCACTGCAACTCTACTCAGATCTTTTTCCATGCACAACACAACATATTCCAAAGAGTTGATTTATTCTACCTCTTCTCCTTCGATTGACAGTGAATAATCCCAGTTCAAGTACTTAAATTTCACATGATAAACTGCATAACCACATAACAATGGATGAGTTATTTAAAGTCAGCAAGACATTGACAAGCAATAGAAAAATAGGTAAGTAAAGACAACATTAAAGAACCTCAATATGTTCTAATTCTTCCGTCAGACTAAGGGTTAAGAAAAGCCCACACATAAATATAAAAATGGATGGCCGAAAAAGGCCCATTGACCTATCCAGTCTTCCTGGCCCTACCTATAGTATAAATATGAATGCCCTACTAGTCACTCACTCCCCTTCCCCCCAAAAGGTTATCTTCCTCTGCTATCCTCACCAGCCTCATATGTCTGTACAAACCTCCCATGAATCAGTTCACTGATTTGGCACAGACCACCCCTTTAGCATCCTGTTCGACTCTAAGTAAAGAAATACTTCCTGACATCCTTCCTGAATCTCCTTTCCACCAGCTTCTTTGTGCCCCCTCTTGTGCCCATGTTTCTGCTCAATGGGTGCTATGCACTAAGCGGGTGGGGTATGCAGAAAAGTCAGTGTACCCGCCTGTGACCCTGCTCCCATCCCGGCATTCACCTGTCGCCACATTGTCGGCGCCCTCCCTCAGTGCGCAGGACCTGCAGGGTGGCCGGGGAGGTCATCGTCCCAGGTGGGCATCCAATGGGATGCCCCCCTGGGACCCTTAGTGGATCCCACATGCAGGGAGGCATGGGTCCGGAGCTGTGCATGCCAATTGCAGGCACCCAGACCTACGGGGCACCATCCCCTCCCATCCCAGTGCCGCCAGTCCTGAAATTGCCCTTCCAGCTGCCCCTGCAGCTTCATGCTGCCCAGTGGTCAGGGGCAGCACAGAGTGCCCTGTCCTGGTCTCCCAGCAACTGGAGGCCTGTGTCCATGGGGGCGCACAGTGGATTACAGTAGGGTCTACCCTGGCATACCCTGTGCCACCCACCGCACCCATGCAGCCAGCACTACACAGGTCAGTGAATACCGCGTAGTGCTGGCATGCCCCTGGAATGCCTCCAGTGCAGAGCTGTCTGTGGACATTGGGGATCAGGTGCAGTGGGTCTGCACATCCCCTCTTTGAGCATTCCACGTGGGGGGCGCAATAGGTGCAGAGTGTCTACATGCCCTTGATATGCGCATGTAGCCACTCCACCCCATTTGTGCTTAGGGCCCCACTATGAGCAGTTTCCTGGACTCTAAGTTATAAATCCATCGGCTGCCCAATGGAATAGAATTAGGTGATTCTGAGCACCCCTAATCTGTACAGCACCAAATGGACAGACTCATGGGCATGCCTATACTCACATAAGCCTTTCTGCTACCAGACCCCACCAATATAAAACATGATAATGACAGTGCTCCTGGAAACCAGGAAGGGAGGGATTAGGAAGATGGAGGTGGAGCTTGGGAAGGTGATAGAGGAGTATCACCAACTGGTCAGGGTGAAACAAGAGGGAAAACACAGGATTCTTGAGGTACCAATGGTGTGCCTCAGGCAAGTAGCAAAAGGGAAGAGTCACAAGAGGCCCATTTGATTTTCCAAGGAAGTTTGGATTGCAGCGAAACCAAATGAAAGCAGCCTTCAGGGTATATAAGGGCGGCTGTACATAGGCAGGCAGGCAGTTTTACTTCAGCAAAGCAAAAGAAAGCTAGAAAGTCAGTAAGGACTCAGGAGAGCCAAGGTAAAAGTGTCACTCTTACTTTCAAGCTGCCTGATTGGAAACATGTGACGCATGTTACCAATCAGGTAGCATGGATTGTGATATAACTGTGAGTGAGAACTCATGCTGATGATGTAGTGGGAGGAACAGAACTATATATGCCTGCTTCCAGGTAAAGCCCTTCTTTTCACATCACAACCAATATTATTAGGTAGAACACTGCCTAATAAGCATATAGAAAAACACAGGAAATGAAAAGTAATAAAGGATTACTTTTGAAAATTGTAACGTTTTTCTGCCTGCCATATTTTGGTGCTACTAGCTATTTAAGGTCAAAAGGAACTTTAGGCCCATCGTGTCCACCCGTCACATCTATTGTATAAGAAGGGATGAATACATATGCTCTACAAATATGCACTAATTTATGGGGATTCCATGAGAGGAGGAATGCATTTATTTCCTCATATGTTTGTGCTACTATGGGGTTATGAATAAGTATTATGACGTTACAGATTATTATAATATTTTGCTTTGAGCGGTTGTTCCCTTCTAGCCTTGTATGTATGTGGGAACAGTGCTGTCACAACACTGCTTTCATTAGTAGTGATAACTGAACAGAGAGCCACGCTGGAAAGGGCTGCACTGAAGTTTTGAAATGCAGACCCTGAAGCCAAAAAGGTAAATGTAGTGTATGCTTGCTATGGTAGAAGTGTAATTGAAGTACAGTACATAGTCAGCAGGTGGCTTGCATTAGTAAAGTTTAACCATGCAGTCTGAGCTGCTTATAAGTACTTAGTAACTTTCTGACTGGTGCTGTAAGCTCATATAACTTAGGCCCCTTCCCCCCCAAATAAAAAAATCTATGTTTCTGGTTGTCCAGTTGAACCATATTTTATAGAATGGTTATCCAGTTGGCCCATATTATGTAGAGTGACCCAAATAACATTTAACCATTGGCAAGAGTCCAGAGCCAGACAGTCACAAGCAAACACACACATAACTCGCACACTTACTGAGCCCTAGAGGCATCCATGAGGACCAAAAAAAAAAGGTTCAGCAAACTCTGATGTAGCATCTTTTAAGATGCAAACTGTTGAGGAACCTGTGCAGTACTTTCAGCACTGTGAGAAGTCAACTATTTTTCCTGTAATATTGGGCTCCAGTCCTCTGTGTGGCCATAGGAGTGCTCTGTTTGTGTTTGATGGACTGAAGCTTTTACAAAGTGTGTGGTTGCTGCCTCTTTTTCTGAACAATCAGGGTAAGAGACGGTCTCCCATTGCTGCTGGGGAGTCAGTGCAATGCTAACCATTTTTACATAAGGGACAGATTTGTCAGGAATGGGAATGACGAGGGTCAATAAACTACATGGTTTAAAAAATGAAACTCAAATCAAAGGTATACTTAGCAAGCACTGGAACTGGCCTTGATACAGTCTGCATGACAGAAACACTTCAGAAGTACACAGCAAAGGCAGTTAACTGAAAGGTTTTAAGGTCAAAAACACATTAAAGTTTAATGCCAGTGTGGCAAAAGAAAGCAGATGTGAAAACAGTGCAGCGATGTTGATATGTAAAAGACATACAGTACAGTATGCATAAGACACATTTACTTAGAATGTCAAATACTATGTAAGATATTTATTTAACAGTGAATGCAGACTGTGTGCTGAAAACATTGAATGCAGTTACAAATATCCAAAATATCTGAAAATGTTTTCTTTTACTCACAGTCCTTCATTTCATGGTTCCATTATAAAGAATATAGAAATTTATGTTGAGCCTAGTGATATTATCAGCTGAAACAAACAATGCAAATATGATTAGCTCTGATTACAGAAAATTCATTGGAACATGCATTCAAGGGGTGGTAAGACAGCCACTGCTTCATTAACAAAAACAAACAAACAATTAGAAAATGGTGGAAATTGAGCAATCTGATTAACAGACATGCATTCTGAAGAGTCATGTTAACAGCTGGAAACCCTCATGTGCTATACAGCAATTTAAACATAATTTACGAAAATAAAAAGTAGCATAATAATTGAATTAAGGCACTCCATGGGTAAGGTTAGTTTTGTCAATCTGATGCAAGAGGTATAAAAGCACTCATCCCATTTTGATACTAGCATTAATGTACTCCCAGGGGTTAGTTTACATAAGTAATCATACCCGACAGAGTGGGCATTATTGGGATATAACGGACAGCCCAGGGGCATAATGTGGCCCGACGCTGCAGGCGGAGGGCCTTATAGCCCCTGGAAGGTCTGTTATATACCATAATGCCCACCCTGGAGGGTATTATTACACTTAGATAATGGGATATAAATGTAATGTTTTGGAAAACTATATAATAAACATTTGTATATAAAAATTATATAAAAAAACTACAAAAAAAGTAAGTGTTCTTGTAAAGTAATCCCTGCAGTAGTGAATGACCACAGGAGGGCACTGCCGTGTTTCTATGAGTGCCATGAACTTGTGCTGTTGCTTTCGTTTGCCACACAGTAAGACAGGAGAGGTGGTTCTTCAGCTTGTCGACTCGATTTCTGTCTCATTTGTCCCCAAGTCACAGACAAATAGAGATGAGACCCGTTTATTTTAATTCGTATTGCCTGCATCTAGGTATTTTGAGATAAGTACCTCTTTATTTATCTTTTGCTGAATTCTGACATGTGGCGCCACGCAACTCTGGAAGTCGGTGTACAACTATTTTGAGAGGAAGCCCGACCAAACTGAGGCCCCATACCCACTATTGATTGGTAGCCTTAGTAAAGAAATATCAGTAGTTAAGGGGTAAAAAACATTTAGTATCGTACATTTCTTTTGGACTGTGCTGCAAGTGTGGCTAAGCGAGCGGGGGAAAAATGTTAGGTGGCAGGTTTCGATTTCAGGGTGCTCAAGGATCATGTTAGTTATAGGGTAGTGGCAATTGGAACTTGTTTTTCACGGGGCCATTGTTGAGAAATAACAGCCCAGGTGGCAGGCTGTTTTAGCCAATCAGGATGTTCGTTTTGTTTTACCCATTATCTAAAATGAGTTAATCCAACCCTCAGTAGCATGAGGCTCTTGGCTATGCCTCAGGGCCACAGTACGGAGCTGGAGATAAAATTAACTCAAGGTAAACCAACCCCCAGTCATACCTAAATGCATAATTGTGTATTTTATGATCTTCATTTTTTTATTTAAATCGGTGCTAATCTTCAATTAAAGTACCAGTGGTACTGAAAGGTGTCAAGGTATAGATGTCTCATTTTTGTATATTAAAAGACACATATACATGCTAAATAATGTACACACAGATGTTGTACACTACAGATGCATACAGGCACACAAGTACACACATACGCTTCAAAAATAAACAAGTATACCCCACATTGTACATAAACACAGAACTTTTAACCTGATCATTTTTTTTTTTTTTTTTACTTTACTGAGGTTTTTGTTGCTTGGACAGTTGCCCCATCAGCCATGCCTTGGACCAGGCCTCCATCAACAGTACCCAGAGACTTACCTCACCTGGCATTTTTCCTTAGCTTCCCTCCAGGGCAGGACCTCTGGGGCCTCTCCTCAACCCCACTGGATCCCATGTTCTGTGTATGGGGAGGCAGCCCCAGGTAGACTACATGGTGGTGGCAGCAGCTCACGGCAGGTGGCATGCAGCTTTTCTGGTGGAGTTTGTTGGTGGAATGACTGTGGGAGGTGTGGCATGCAATGACTCTGCAGCATGAGAATGCCATGCATCTGGCATATTTCCTGTCCACTACCTGGCCTCTGGTAAAAGGATATCCTCTGGCTACCAGAAGCACCGCACTGCAGATACAATCTACTCCTAGCCCCCAGAGGTGAAGAGTGTCCATGAGCCACTCCATCAACCCCCACCTGACCGGCCCTCTAGCAGCCCTGATCTGTTCCTGAACCTGGGTCGCCAGCTTCACAAGCGGTAGCACTACTGCTGTGCCAGTGGGTTCAAATTCCTGATCAGTTTTAGCACTAGGGCCTCTAGAGTCAGCATGATATTTGGTCAACTTAAAGTAATGTTTCCCTAGTTGCATTCAAACCTCAAAGTCTCAACTGGAACTTTTTAGGTTATCAGCTATTTAGAAGTTTAAACTTTTCTGAAACTCTATCACTAACATCAGCAGTGGTATCTATCAATTTCTGTCATACTATGCAAATTGTAGTGAAAAAGAAAAAAAATTTCTGTACTGGGGATCAAACTGAGGCCCCATACCCACTATTGACTGGTAGCCTGTAGCTCTTCTGCTATACTAAGGTTCCTTGACTGGAAGGGCATGCTGTCTCAAAAGATATCCAGCAGTGAGTGCAGATCCCCCAACACACACACACACACACACGCACACACACAGCTGCAGAGGATTTTAGTAATGAACAGTCCTTTAATTGTGACCTGCCCCCATGCTGTCATGGTCCTCTATGCTGATGAAACTGTCATCTTCAGCAAGGGCAAAGATATTACTAGTATAAACAAAATACTACAATCAGACCTCTCCTCCATGGAGAGCTGGTTTCATCAGCATAAACTGGTCCTCAACACCAAAACAAAATGAAAGCAATGCTATTTTCAGGTCCTCGGAAACCTCATACTGAAACCCAAACATTGACCAACTCCTCAGGTGAGCAAATAGAACCTGTCACTGAATTCCATTACTTGGGAATCATCCTTTCGAGCCCCATGTTGCTTACATCACAAAAAAAACCTCCATCAATGGCTGGGAGTGCTACACAGAATCAAAAAATGCCTTACAACCGACTCTTGGAAAATTCTTACCGATGGTCTGCTACAGCCCCTAATTGAGTATGGCCCAATAATTTACTCCTTTGCCAGGGAATCCACTCTGGCAAGGGTAAGGGTACTTTACAACTCAATCTGTAGATTTCAAACCAGCCTTCCTAACTGTACTCACCACTGTCACCTCCCTGCCTCTGCTTCATGCCTCTCACTTGCCTCTAGAATAAAACTCCTTGCTCTCCCCTTCCTACAGAAAGTGGCACTAGGTTAAGCCCCCCACAGCATCCAGGAAATCTTCCCTGAACTAGTAAAAAACAGGATCACAAGATCTTCTGAAGGTTACTCATTTGTAACTCCAAGCATGAACAGTAAACTAGGTCAGAGATCCCTATCTTACAGGGCCACGTGTTGGAATAGCAAGATGTGTACCTCTATAACTGTTATGACATCCATCTCCAGTTTTTAAAAAACATGTGCACAATACCTCACTACTCAGTCCATATGTAAATGTTATGGACACCACCTATAAGAGTTCTATTGCACTTATGTATCTGTCATTTTTATGTTTTCGAAACATATTGAGATTAGTAGAGCATTGCAGAGTTGTGGCAGTGTGTGGCCAATGCAGCAGATGCTTTCATGGGCGTGTCCGTCAGCCACGAATCAATAGAAAAGCTGCCAATGACAGCAGTTTCAGAGAGAGCGCCGGACTTGAAAGAAATCTGCCACTCCAATCAGGGACAGTTTTGTCATTCCTGACTGCAGTGACAGCTCCCCCGTCCCTCGCAACCAGGAACACGGAGGCAGCCAACAAGACTCTCCGCCCATGCGCATTACTGTTCACAGTAATGCGCATGGGCATAGATTCCTTCTTGTTGGCTGCTGCCCTGTGCCCCCGGCTCTAGTGTGCCTTTCCTGGCAAAACATTTCAATAATTAAATTGGTGGCTCCTGCCGCCGGCCACACACTCCCGGGGAAAGCTGACATCAGGGTGCCCAATCTCATGTCCGTTTACCCCCCCTCCCCTCATTAAGTGACACATCGGGAGCTCACCCCAGTGTGCCAAATGATGGTGGCTCCTGCCACCCACCACACAGTCCCCATAAGCCAACATGGGGTACCCAATCCCCATGTCAGCATCCCCCCCTTAGTGTGTCTTTCCTGGATAAACAATTTCCCCTTTCTTTTCCAACACCAGGATGCCCACTCCTAGTGATGGATGCATGCCCCCCTCCCCAGCCCGTCAACACCACTTGCCGACATCGGGGTGCTCAATCCACAAGTAGGCATCCTCCCTCCCTACCACTATTGTGGCACACTGGGAGCCCACCCCAGTGTGCCAAACTGTTTTTTTTATCCTGTAAATGAAGAAAACCATCCCTTGCTATTTTATTTTTTTGCTTCAAACCTGAAAAAAAGAAAACAGTCCCTCGTTGTCTCCCCAGGCCACCCTCCCTCTGTGCAACCCACCTCCCTGCACCCCCACCTCACCCCATACTTACTTTCGGAGTTCTGGCACTGCAGTCATCTGTGGAGCGGGAACACATTTGAACTCTTGAAAAGCCGAGCAGGAACTGAACAAATGCAGGTAAGCTTTATAATAGCAGTCAATGGGGGGTTTCAACTTAGGTTGATATCTCAGCCATTTTGTGGAGTTTTGGCCCCAAATTTTCAACATGGGGTTCTTAGGACCCCACCTCATGAACGCTTGAATTGTCATTTCATTTCATTTCCCTGTCCCAAAAGGTGATTTTGCAGTCACTGTGCAGAATCACCTTTCTGGACCGACTACGAAACAGAAGTGCCACTGTTTATGAGATGGGGTCCCAAGAGTGATGCAGAATGTTAAGATGGTGCTTTGAATGCCATGGCAGGAAGTCTGCATGGACTGCTGAATGAAATATGCCCAAACCCTGCTGTATTTATGAAATTTATTAGCTTCCAGCACTGTCCTTATCGATCCAAACGTTTTGCTTAAATTTTTGCTATCGGCTATTGTCTGGGAAAATATGTCGAAAACTGTACTTGGTGCAACTGATTTGTGAGACATCTCAGATTCCAACAAAGATCTACAAGCAAATCTAGACCTCAAAAATCCGAAACGCCAATGGAAGGGAAAAACATTTCAGCTACTTCAAATCGGGAGTTACCACCTTCGGTGGCTGAAATGCATACTAGGTTTCCACAACAAAAGCTGAATTTTACCCCATTTTTGATCAAACCATTGCTCTCCCCATTGTAGAAATGCAACAGTTAAGCTCTGCCCCAAATCCCTCTGATACCTCCATGCAAATTCACTGTGCAGCTACAGAAATTTTAGTTTCTACCTGTTTGGCTCCAATGGACTTAAAAGAGCAACAGTATGCCACTGCAGATGAAGATGAAGAATCCCAGGTTTCTGGACTTAACTTTGAAATGAATGCTGCCACTCTGCTTAATGCAGAGACTATCAGTGCTGTGGAGGGGGCGTCTCAAGAAAAGGTTAAATCTAGTTCATTAAATGCTCTGTTTATTAATGCTGTATTAGACAAACCCTCTATTACCACACAAGACACTAGTGAAATGTTTTTGCAACACTCTGAATCTATAGAAGATCCCTTAAACTCTCACACAGAAGTCGGTTGTTCTATACAGAATACTAAAAAAGATAACTCTGTGAGAATGGATTTTGGTATGTTTACACAGTTTAAAACTCAATTCACTCATGAAATACAAGGTGGTTTTTCTATAGTCAATAAAGCTCTTTCAAAAATTTCTTCCACATTGAGTGACATTACATTTAAACTTCAGCAACTTATGTTATGCACAAATGCTGTTGAGCAACGCATCAGTGACTTGGAGGATTGTAACAAACCTGTACAAGATGCCCTGAAGCTGCACGCTCTAATATTAAAAGAGCTCCAAACTCATATCAGTGATTTAGAAGACAGGTCAAGGTGCCAAAATATCAAGTTGATTGGGGTGCCAGAAGCTATAGAGAGTGGCATAGACTCCCTGTCTTTTTTTGAAAAATTTCTTACCCTCGCTTTGGGTCAGCAATATCCTGATCATAAAATCAGGCTCGATAGAGTGCATCGTGGGGGTCCAATCCAACATTTGCAAGATCAAAGCAGCAAACCTAAGCATGTTTTCATTAATCTGTATTACTATTCAGATCGTGAAGAAATACTTAAACAGGCACACATTAATAGAGGTCTGAGCAGTGAGGGGACATGGTTTTCAGTTTATCCAGATCTGTGTACAGCTATGGTTCAGTCACGTCATGCCTTTGATCACATTAGAGAAATCCTACATCAAAAAAATAATAAATATTCACTGCTTTATCCAGCTAAACATTAGATTTTATCTTCATGGTAAAATGCATATCTTTGATCATCCAAATAAAGCAGAAGAATTACTAACCAGAACATTTGAATCAAATGCTGGGCCAAATACTGAAGGTTAATGTGTACTAACTTGTGATCCAATGGCTTAATTTATGAAACTAACTGCTGAACTACAACAAATCTTTAATCTAACCTATTGGACTTTTCATATGTGCTTTTTGTTAATTATAATATGAAAATACTACTAATTTGATGAATCTTCTTCAATTTGCACTTAGATAAGTGAGTAGGCTGTGTCTTTAACTCGATGGAAACATTTTTTTTTTTTTTTTTTTTTTTGCAAAATTCTTTGGAACCTGTGGTAGATGGAGGGATACAAGTAGTAGTGGGGTGTAAGCAGGGTGTAGGTTAGATATAAGGACAGTAATGATAACACTTGGTTTCTTCCATCATTAGATACTAGGGATGCTTAAATATATCTTTAATGGGGATATTGGAATAATTATGGCCCTGTACGGATTTCAGCGTGGCTTGACAAAACAGCCATCATGTCTGATGGATGGAGCATGGTTACTGTGCAAGTGTATGTAAAATGGTTCTGGATAATTAGAAATTTATATTATGATCTTGCACTAAGACCAAAGGAGGGAGGGCTTTATTTCTTAATATTCGATATAGAAAGTTTGGTTCAGTGGTGGGTGGGAGGTCACTGACTTCAATTTAAACATTTATTTCTATTGTTAAATATATATAGAAAATATGGTTAAATTATTACAGTTATTACAGTCTGAATCTGTTTATACAGTTTGGGATTACAGAGCTAATTATAGATATGTTTTGTTTGCTAGATATGTATTTATGAAGTGTGGACCTAACGGTTTTAAATTACAAAATATGTCCAAATGGAATGTCCGTTAAGATTGATGACCTGGAACGTGAAGGGGTTACGTGATAGAACAAAGGTGAAACGAGTATTTATTTATGTTGATAAGCAAAAAATTAACTGTATTTTGTTCCAGGAAACTCATTTACTCAAAGAGGAATTCATTTTCCACACCAAAAAATGGGGAAGAGGTCTTAATGCTCTGTACAGTAATAATGCAAGAGGTGTGGCCATATTTTTGGAAAAAGGATCTGAATTATCATTTGGACATAATAAAATTGATCCAAATGGCCAACTTATAATTACAGAAATTGTGTATGCCCAATTTAAATTCACTTTAACTAATGTGTATGGCCCTAATGATACTCTTCCTCATTTTTTTAATGCTGTGTTTTTGGATTTGGCTAATTTTAGGAATCCATTTGTAATAGGCGGGGACTTTAACACCATTTTAATCCCTGAATTAGATAAATCTTTGATATTTTCTGAAAAGTCCATCCCTAATGCCATAAAAATTAAACAATTTTGTTCAGATTATAATTTGGTAGGTATTTGGCAAGTCAGAAATCCAATTAAGAAGCAATATTCATTTTTCTCAGCAAGCAATATTAATTTTTCTCAGCAGTCCATCAAAATTATTCACAAATTGATTATTTCATCACTTCAGAGACTATGGCTTATATGATCCGGGACATAAAATATAAAACCATTATGATATCTGATCATGCCCCTGTAACCATGGGCATTATTATGGAGGGAAAAAGAGCTCCACCTATGTTTAGGTTTGATCCTATTTTATTAAAAGATGAACAGTTTGTTCACTACAAAGTGAGCAATATAAATGATTATTTTGTTGTTAATAATCAGGCCACCTCTTGTCAGGTTACTTGGGATGCATTCAAAGCATACATTCATGGGCACATTTTGCTCTTCAAAAACCTAAGAAATAAAAAAAGGAATGTCGAATTATCTGATTTTGAAAAGCAAATTGCTCAATTAGAAATTGCCCATTCATTAAATGCAGATCCAAGGATATTTCAAAACTTACTGCAGTGTCGGAATAAATTCAATATAATTTCTACCGAGTCTGCAGAAAGACAGTTATTATACACGCGTAGTAAATACTATGTTATAGGAAACAAACCTGATACAATTCTGTCTTGGCAGTTGAAAAAGGAGCAAGCAGAAAATTATATTAATGCCATTTATGACTCTAAGAGAAATATCGCCGAAAAACCAATGGATGTTAATGACATATTTAAAGATGATTATGAAAATTGTTATACATCTGAACAAATATTACTGCCAAATAGTATTAAAAGTTGTCTAAATAAAATTTATTTTCCCAGAGTACCTCGACAATATAATCAGTTTTTGAAACAAGATATATTATTGATGATATGTATTTTCCTTACTAAAAGTCTGCCTCCCACTTCTAGAGAAGCCACTATATTACTCTTTTATTAAATCAAGTCACACCAGTCATCATGTTTCATTTATCAGTATGCGACCTATAAGTCGCTTCCCTGTCTCTTATCAATGTTTACCACCTGTGGTCACCCTATGTGGTACCCTTGTATGTATATCCAGCCTGTATCATGTAACGTGTATTTCATGTATATACTGTTATTACCTATCTGTGTTTGTACTTTAAGTGTTTATGTCACAGGACCTCCTTGTGAATGAGCTTGCTCAATGGAGTTTTCCTGCAATAAACTTGAACTAAGGCACCCGGCCTGGATGGTATAACTATCGATTTCTATAAAAAAATTTTGGAGACCCTCTTTACCCATCTCCAAATATTGTTTCAAAGTATTTTCCTTACTAAAAGTCTGCCTCCCACTTCTAGAGAAGCCACTATATTACTCTTTTTTTAAAAGAAAGAATAAAGGTTTATTACAGCAAGGATCTTTCTGCCCTATTTCTTTAATAAATTCAGATGCTAAAATCTTATCAGAAATCCTCACCATGAGACTGGAGAGAGTCCTCCCAGATATTGTTCATCAAAATCAAAATGGCTTCATTAAAGGCCGGAAGTATAAAATCTAACCTTAGATGAACCATCAATATAGCAGATATGTTTAAAAATGCCAACTATTCATTACTGTCTATTGATGCTGAAAAAGCTTTCGACAGTCGAGTGAAATTATGCAAAATTAATAATGGCACAATTTGGCTTTGGCCCTAATTTTAGATCTTGGGTGGAGGTACTCTATTCCGGTCTTGTGCCGAGGGTAAAAACTAACAATAATATCTCTGTTCAGTTTCAACTCTCACGTGGGGTGTGACAGGGATGTCCCTTTTCACCACTTATTTTGCTTTGGCCATAGAACGCCTTGCTATTTTAATTAGAGAGGATCCTCTCATTAATGGTATTATTATTGGACAAAATTCTCATAAGATCAATTTATATGCAGACAATGCATTACTATATAAGTCTAATATGAATATTAGTTATCCTCATATTATAAAAAAAATTGCTTATTTTTAGGACAATATCTGGATTTAAAGTGAATTGGCAAAAAAACTGAGTTGATGGAATCACATTGTCACTCTCAACCATTTATACATCCCCATGGATGTGATATAAACAAAGTAACACAGATTAATTATTTAGGGGTGATTATTGATCAGAAATTAGATAATTTATTCACACTCAATTTTACATCATTAAATAATAAGGCAGTAACAAACACAGAAACATAGAAGTTGATGGCAAACAAGGACCACAAGGCCCATCCAGTCTGCCCATTTCTTTTTCTACCTTATGAATGTGCCATCGGCGTTTGCTCTGTCAATGGCCTAGCTATTCATACTCATCTGTATTGCTCTATCATGCCTATCCCATGCCTGCTTGAAGCCCTGCACTGTATTCATATCCACCACTTCCTGAGGTAGGCTGTTCCATGCATCCACCACCCTTTCTGTGAAAAAGAACTTCCTCACATTACCCCTTAATTGGCCTCCCTCTAATCTCATGCTGTGTCCTCTTGTCCTGCTATTTTTCTTATATTGAAACATATTAGACTCTTCACCTTGTTAATGCCCTTAAGGTGTTTGAATGTTTTGATCATATCACCTCTTTTCCTCCTGTGCGCTAAGGTATACATATTGAGCTCCATTAATCTGTCCTCATATGTTTTCTGATGCAGTCCCTGTACTATTTTGGTCGCCCTTCTCTGGACTTCCTCAATTTGGTTAATGTCCTTGTGAAGGTGTGGCCTCCAGTACTGCATGCAGTACTCCAGATGGGGCCTAACCAGTGTCTTGTAAAGAGGGATTATTACCTCCCTCTTCTGACTTGTGGTACCCCTACTAATACACCCCAACATCCCCCTAGCCTTACCTACTGCTTTAGGGGTCTGCTTGGATGATTTCAGGTCATTGGTGATGATGATGCTCAAGTCTCTTTCTTTTCTTGTGACTGCCAGTAACTCCCCTCCCAGCCTATAGGTGGCTTTAGGGTTTCTCTTCCCTATGTGCATGATCTTGCACTTCTTTGCGTTAAACCCCAATTGCCACTCTTCTGACCATTTTGCTAGTTTACCCAGATCTCTTCTCATTCTGCTCACCCCATCTGGATCATCTACTCTGTTGCAGATCTTGGTGTCATCTGCAAACAGACAAGCCTTACCCTCCAGTCTATCTGCAATGTCACTGATGAAGATATTGAAGAGGACTGGCCCCAGGACTGATCCCTGAGGTACCACACTTGTGACCTGCATCTCTTCTGACTGAACACCATTTACCACTACTCTCTGTTTTTTGCCTGTCAACCAGTTTGCCACCCAGTTGACCAACTTCTGACCCACCCTGAGCCTACCCAGCTTATTAATCAATCTTCTATGTGGAACAGTATCGAAAGCTTTGCTGAAGTCAAGATAGGTGACATCAACTGCTCCCCCTTGGTCCACCACTCTGGTTACCCAGTCAAAGAAATCTATGAGATTAGTTTGACAGGACCTTCCTTTTGTAAATCCATGCTGTCTTGGATCCTGTGCTCCTATGGATTGCAGGTGTTGTACTATCCTTTCCTTAAGGAGTGCCTCCATAATCTTGCCCGCTACTGAGGTAAGACTGACTGGTCTGTAGTTCCCTGCCTCCTCCCTGCTACCACTCTTATGGAGAGGGATCACATGAGCCCCTTTTCAGTCTTCTTGGACCTCTCCTGTGCTCAGAGACTCACTAAACAGTTCTGATAATGGCTCTGCTAGTTCCACCCTTAGCTCCCTTAGTACCCTGGGATGTATGCCATCAGAACTCATTGCCTTGTCCACCCTGAGTTTATTGAGCTCTTGTATGACCCTTTCTTTTGTGAAGGGACTAGTGCACACCTCCCTTCCCCCCTGTGTCCATGGTGCTGAGCTGTGGGCCCTGCCCTACCTTCTCTTCAGTAAATACTGAGCAGAAGTATCTATTTAGGATAGATGCTTTTACATGGTCCTCCTCCTCACATGCACCCTTATCCCCTTTGATCTTTGCAGTACCCCCCTGGATTTTCTCCTTTCATTAACATATCTATAGAAAGTCTTGTCACCTTCTTTAACTGCTTGTGCTAGTGTTTCCATGGTTTGGGCCTTTGCCTGCCTTACTGCCTTCCCTGCTTCCCTTAGGGATGTTTGGTATGCCTCCATATCTTCATCTTGCTGCGTTCCTTTATATTTCCTGAAGGCCAGCCTTTTGACTCTGACCTTTTCTGCTACTGTTTTTGAGAACCAAAGTGGTTTCCTTCCTCTTTTGCACTTCCTTTTTCTCTCTAACACAATGGGATGTTGCTTCAAGTATTGCATTCTTAATGCTTGCCCACTTTGCCTATACCCCCTCACCTGTATTTCTTTTTGCCAGGGCTAGCTTAACTCTGTTGGCCATCTTATCAAAGTCAGCTCCTCTGAAGTCCCATATTTGTGCCTTGAAATGGGATTATTTAGTTCTAGTGGCCAAATTGAACCATACCATGTGATGGTCACTGGCCCCCAGGTGACCTTCTACCTGGAGATCTGAGATCCTTTCCCTGTTATTCAGTACTAGGTCTAAGATAGCTCTGTCTTTTGTGGGTTGTTGTACCAGTTGTTTGAGACCCTCCCCCTGCAGGGAATCCACCATGTGTCTAGTTCTGGCAAATGTTCCTGCTGGTATTGACCAATTGTATCTGGCATGTTGAAGTCTCCCATTATCAGAACCTCCCCTTTAGCTGTCATGTTTTGTATATCTTCTAACAGTAATGTGTCTATGTCCTCCCCCTGGTCTGGAGGCCTGTATACAACCCCAGTTCATATGGCTTTCCCATTTCCTGTTCCCAGGGTGACCCACAGTTCTTCTGGCTCCTTATGTGTATTCTGAATTTCTGTAGCTTTGATATTTTCATTGACATAAAGGGCCACTCCACCCCCCCCTTTGTGCACCTTGTTCTCTTCTGAACAGTACATAGCCAGGTACTGAAGTCTCCCAAGTGTGGGTACTAGTAAACCATGTCTCACTAATGGCTACTATTTCCAGTTTAGCCTCTGTCATTATTGCCTGCAGGTCTGGTATTTTGTGTCCCAGACTGCGAGCATTTGTGTACATGATTTTCCATTGGCCAGATTTCAGTGAGTTAGTTGTTCACTGGCAAGATCTACCTATTTCCTTGATTGGCAGAACCAATGTGTTAAAAATGAATACACTCCCTAAACATATTTTTTATTTCAAACATTACTGGTTATCTTACCAGATATTTTCTGTAAGAAAATCTTGTCAATCCAGCATTCATTTCTTTGGAAGGATAAACATCCCAGATTGAAATTAGAAAAGCTATTTATTTGTAAGGAAAAAAGTGGATTGTCGCTGAGATTGAAATTAGAAAAGCTATTTATTCATAAGAAGAAAAGTGGATTGTCGCTGCCAATTTTCAGTATTACTACTTTGCTGCCAATTTATCTTTTCTATATGATATATTTGAAAATGGCAAGTATTCTACTGAATTAGAAATTGAGACCAACTCAATTCCATATGATAACCTCACTTATTGTTTAATGAGTGGCCTGAACAGAGCTAAAAACAAATATTATCTTTGCTCCACAAAGACATGTTATGTATGGGACAGACTTTGTAAAATAAAAGATTTGAAAATAATATGCAATAAAATACCCCTATATATATATATATATATATATATATATATATATATATATATATATACATATATGAATGGTTTTCCCCCATCATGTGATGAAGTAATATTAAAAAATGGCATCAGCTGGGGTTGCAAACAGTTGGGTAGATGATGGATGGCAAATATGTGCTATCCTTTAATGACTAAAAACTAAATTTAACCTACCACAGAAACAATTTTATGCATATTTGCAAATTAGACATTACATTCTGATGAATAGCATAGGGTTTGAAAATCCCTTTTTGGATGACATTTTATTAACACTACAAACATCGGGTGGTAAGAGATTGATTTCATATATATATATATATATATATATATAAATAATTTTAAATAACTTTTAATATGTTAAAATTGAAGGTGAATTGAAAAGCAAATGGGAAACAAAATTAAATGTTAAATTCACTAATGATCAGTGAAACCAGATCATAAACCTTAAAGCACTTGGTATAAAATCTGCCAAACTCTTACAAATCTATTTCAATATTTTGCAGAGGATATACCTTACACCGTATAAATTAAATAAATTTGATGCCAATATCACCAACAAATGTCCAAGGGGCTATGGGGAAAATAGCCACAATAGAACATATGTTCATTACATGTCCTGCTTTGAATGATTGGTGGGGTGTGATAGTAAGAATACTATCAGTAATTGAAGCATCTATTTTTATAAAGATGTGAAGTGGATGATTCTCATATTTGATGGCCCCCTGACACAAAGTAATAAACAGCACTTTAAATTTATTAGACTCTGTCTTATCCAGGCATACAAAGTCATTCTAATGCATTGGAAAGACCAAACGGCCCCTAATGTGAAAATTTGGCTAAATATGATGATTATGAGCCATCAATTGGAGAAGGTCCACTACAAATCTATTAAGCAAACAAAACAATATTCAAATATGTGGTCTCTGTTTAATGAATATATTAAATCCACGGCCTTATGTATTAATGTTTTGTGATTTAGATTATATTTCATAGTAACTGCATGATGCTTTATTACAATACTAACCGTGGGCTATAGTTTTTTATAATCTATTTTCTTAACATAGATTTATGCAGATGTTATATTTATGTATTGCTCTGTACATGTAAAACTGTTACCTATTTCCTTAACTGTATACGAAAATGAATGTTAACCTACATTTTTTTCTAACAAAAAGAGATGGGGTCCTAAAAAGGCCATGTTGCATATTTGGTGAAAAAACTCCATAAAGCAGCAGCTTCTGAGCATCGTTACACAGTTTCTATGTACACTCATAACTTTTCCAGTTTTCAATATTTTCACTCCAAATTTCCAACATTGCCATTTTTTCACACCTCCTTATGAACAGTACAGCTGTCATTTTTTGCATCCTGCCCTAAATTTGTTTTTGCACCTGTGGCGCAGAATGGTGCAGTCACTGTGCAAAATCAACTTTTGGGACAGATTAATGAAATTGCAGTGCCACTGTTCATGAGGGGATGTGCCAAAAAGGCCATGTTGAAAAATTGGTAAAAAAAATTCCAAAAAATGACTGTATTACGCAGTTTCTACACATGTTCATAACTTCACCTATTTTTCATATTTTCACTCAAGGTTTTCAGCATTGGCATTTTTTTCACATCTCCTCATGAATAATACAGCTATCCTTTTTCACATCCTACCCAAAATGTGTTTCCCCACCTGTTGTGCCGAATGGCACAATTGCTGTGTAAAATCATTTTTGGGGATTGAGTAATGAAATGATAGTGCCACTGTTCATGAGGTGGGATCTCAAACAGCCCATGTTGAAAATTTGTAGGGAAAATACCAATAAACACCTGGGGCATTAGGGTTTTCAACCATAATGCCCCACCCTGTAAAGACTGACAGGCATCAGGGGTGTGACTTGGGGTTGTCAGCTATAATGCTCATGCCATTGCACCCCCACCCTCACCCTGCAGCCAGTGACCAGCATCAAGGTGTGCCTTGGGATCTTTGGCCCTAATGTTCACTCCATTCTCTTATTCTGCATCCATCTCAACTTATTTCGTTATGGAATAGGGTGAGCATAAGGGCCGAAGACCACAAGGCACACCATAACACCTGTCTGTGTCTGCAGGATGGGGTGGTGTGAGGTGGAATGGAATGAGCTTTTTGCCTGACTACCCAAAGCAACACCCCCAATGCATGTCAGTCTCTGCAAGGTGGGGGTGGGGGTTGGTGTTAGTGCAATACTTCACTGCTGTTCCTATTATGCTGCTCTCTAACTCTTGCAGTACCTGCCAATACCATAAAGCAAACATTCAGCATTGACAAATGCTTGCTACCATATGAATTATTGTCTCCCATATAGTCTGCTAACCTTGTGTGATCTTTACCCAACTGCTTGTATTTTTTCACTGGTCATTTATGTAGGATCTTTGCCCATTAAAGTTTTACCAGTATAATAAATAAAAATGAATGAATGAATGAGTGAATGAATTTGAAACAATGTTTCCCACGTTGCATTCAAACCTCAGTGTGTAATCTGGAACCTTTCAAGTTATCAGCAATGTAAAACTTTAAACCTTGCTGAAACTGTGCCAGTAACATTAGCAGTGACATCTACAGTAGCAGTAACTGTCATACAACATAAATTGTAGTGAGAAAGAAAAAAAATGTTCTGCATCGGTGGGGAACCCAGGCCCCCTATTCACTACTGCTAGATAGCCATTAGATTTATTGCTGTACTAAGGTTCTTTAAAAGGAAGTGCATGCTGTGGCAAAGAACATATAGCAGTGAGTGCAGACCCCCCCACACACACACACACAGCTGCAGTGGATTTAGTAATGCACCAGTCTGTAAATTTGAAGTAATGTTTTCCAAGTTGCATTTAAACCTCAGTGTCTCAGCTGGAACTTTTGACGTTATCAGCAATATAGAATGTCAGACCTTGCTGAAACTATCACTAACATCAGCAATGACATGTAACAGTTTCTCTCATACTTCTTAAATTGTAGTGAGAAAGAAAAACATGTTCTGCATTGGGCATTGAACCCAGGCTTGAATAGGTCTGAAACCCTATACTAAGACCTATAAGCCATATTACTAGCATCATCAATGACATCATGCAGCCAAATCACTCCCACTGAATGTACCTTTGAACTTGACTACATGCAAAAAAGAGTACACATGACCACACCAGGCACTGTTGGCACCTTAAAAGGAAATGTGGCAGATTTGGTATAAAGTATTAAAGATCAGTGAACAACATCAGTGATTGGTAAGATAATGGTGAGCATAATCGAAGACTTGATAGACACAGCGATGAAAGAACATATCACCGAAGATATTATTTAGCATGGGTTTGGCCAAGGAAGGTCATGTTTAACAAATTTAATCAGCTTCGTCAAGCTAGTAAGAAAAGCATTAGATGATGGTGGAAGAGGCGAGGGACCAGGCAGAGGTATTTAATGAGTACTTTGCCTCTGTGTTCACTAGGGAGGGGGATGGGATATCTACAAAGCAAGGCACAATGGGGATAGAAGCGGCAGTGAGTGGGATCAGGGGAGCAACAGAAATGGAGCAAGAGGAAGGGAGAGTTACCCCAGGGGTGTCACATCTGGATAAGGATAAAAAGGCCAGTAAGGTGGAGGGGACGGATGATGCTATCTCTGCCAAAAGGGGTGTGGTTAGCCCTCAAGGCCCTAAAGAAAGACAAATCTCCTGGTCTGGATGGCTTTCATCCGAGAGTACTATGGGAATTGGCGGACATACTGGCTGCACCCCTGGCGGAGCTCTTCAACAGGTCACTTAGAGAGCAGGTGCCAAGGATTGGCGAGAGGCACATGTGGTGCCAATCCATAAAGCAGGGTTGAGGAAGTACCAGGTAACTATAGACCCATCAGTTTGACCTCGGTGGTGGGAAAATTAATGAGAGTATACTAAAGGAGCGATTGGGGTGTACTTGGAGGAGGTGGGAGGTCTGGATAGTCAGCAACATGGGTTTGTGCCAGGTAGATCATGTCAAACCAATCTTGTGAGTTCTACGAATGGGTAACATCAGAACTGGACAGGGAAAGCCTGTGGATGTATTATTCTTGGACTTCAGCAAGGCTTTTGACTCTTTCCCCCACAATGGTCTGGTGGAGAAATTGATGGAGTTAGGAGTAGGCCCTTTGATGGTCAGATGGATTGAAAACTGGCTAGCTGGATGCACCCAGAGAGTAGTGGTCTGTGGGGAGCTCTCGAACCCTAGAGAGGTTGGTAGTGGGGTACCGGAGGGCTCGGTCCTGGTTCCGATCCTGTTTAATGCATACATATAGGACATCAAGGAGGGTATAGGGTGTGAAATGAGTCTCTTCACTGATGACTCCAAGATGGGAGCAGTAGTTGAGGGAGAAGAGGGGAGGCTGGCCCTGCAAGGGGACCTGGACACCCTGGAAAGCTGGGCTCACACATGGAAATTAAGTTTCAATATCACCAAGTGCAAGGTGTGGCAGCTTGGTCGGAGAAACCCTAAACACAGATACACCCTGGGAGGGGAAGCGCTGGAGGCCTCAATGGGAGAAAAGACCTAGGGGTCATGGTGGATGCATATATAAATAATCTGAGCAGTGCAGGAGGCGGCTAGCAAGGCAAACAGGATGTTGGGATGCATCAAGGGGATCACCTCTAGGAGCAAGGAAGTAATTCTGCCGCTGTACAATGGACTGGTTAGACCACACCTTGAGTACTGTGTACAGTACTGGAGACCACACTTGAAGAGGAGACATACAGCTCCTGGAGAGGTACAGAGGAGGGCAACTAAGATGATACAAGATCTAGGGGATTTGACGTATGAGGACAGACTTGAGGAGCTCTGCCTGTTTTCATTGGAGGAGAGGAGAGCAGGGGACATGACTGAGGTCTTCAAGTACCTCAAGGGAATAAATAGGGTAAACATGGAGGGGATATTTAGACTATAGCAGGGAGGTATCACCAGAGGGCATGGTTTGAAGTTGGAAGGTGGAAGGGTGAGGGGGGAAAAGAGGAGGAGGTTTTTCACTGAGAGGGTGGTGGACCCTTGGAATGCACTGCCTGCGAGCTGGTTCAGAGATCCACAGTGGAGGGCTTCAAGAGAGGGTGGGACAGACACAGAAAGTGGATGTATCAGATGATGGCCTGTCCCAGGGGGGTGGGAATGGATGATAGGGGTTTCTGGAACACAAGGGAGGGAAGGGCCTCAGCACCCAACTAGGGATCTGAGGTTTGAGCAGACTTGATAGACCGTAAGGCCTAATCTACTGGCAAATAGTATGTTAGTATGTAAGTATGATGGAAAACCTGTTAAAGAAGTGTATCTGAATTTTAGTTCTGTTTTTGATAATGTCACTCATAGAGAAACATTAAATGAGCCAAGGAAAAAAAGTATAGCAAAAGACATAATGGGATGTCTTGCTAGTTGGCTGACAGGTAGGAGACACAGGGGTGAGGATTAATGGGCATGTGTCTGAGTGGGGAGAAGGAACCCTCACAGGGATCTGTGCTGGAACTAACACTGTTTAACTTGTACAGTATGAACTGTGTTTGACATGTATACCAATGATAGCAGTTGAATGGTCAAATTTGCAGTGAATGCTAAATGGGGGGAGTAAACAACAAAGCAAATATACAGTTAATACAGAAAGAACTGGGCACACACCAAAGCTGAGTTTCAGAAAAATAAACTATGATATTTTATTTAAATATTCCTAAGGCACAGCATGTCAGAAAGCAGCGCTGTTTTCTGACATGCTGTGCCTTATGAATATTTAAATACAAAATTGCAGTTTATTTTTCTGAAACTCAGCTTTGGTGTGTACCCAGTTCTTTTTGTTTTTTGATTGTTTACCTTGTAAGACTGGTGCACCTTTTGAACAATTGATGTGCAAGTCTTACCTTGCTTTTTCATGTTATACATTTAATACAGGATGACATAAATAAACGAAGGGAACCTGCAGGCACTGCAAAAATGAAATTTTAACATAGAAAATCACATAGGTTATAAAAAACAAAACATAGAGTACAAACTGAAAGCAACTACATTGGGCTCTTTAGACAAGGAAAAGAACTTCAGAGTTATTGAGCCCAGTAATTTGAAACACGAAACTCATTGTGAATCTGTTGTTAAAAATATGGAATCCAGTTATAAACTAAAGAAAAACATTGTATGTAGAAGCAGAGATTTGCTCTTGTACAGGTCTTTGGTGAGGCCCCATGTGGAGAACTGTGTGCAGTGCTGGTGCCCATCTTTATAAAAGGACATAATAAGTTTGGAGGCAGTGTGACATATAGATCAACATAAAATGGTCAAGGGAACAGAGAGGATGAGTTATAGTGAAAGGCTGAACAAACTAGACATGTTATCTTCTGAGAGGAAGAGAAAAATAGGAGATATGATAGTGACCTATATATCTGTTATGAATCACAAGCAGTTTGAATGTTTAATAAGAAAAGCACCCGAGTTCAATCAATCAAATATCTTATTTGTTTGACTCTTGTTGAGTCATTACAATATCATTTTACTAAACCAGTTTAAAATACAATACATACTTTGCATACATTTTAAAAGAGGAAATATAAAATACTTATTTAAATTTCCACATGAAGAAGTAAAATGTTTGTTCTGAACTGTGCAATAGGGAATGTAATGTATGCAATCTTTTTGTTCTTTCTTCAGTTCACATCATTTATATAATTTACTATTTCAACAGTACAAAAGTTTACAAGTGAATATGAAGTGCTTTTACTAGTAGATGTCAAGTCAACTATGGAGGAAGAAATTGCTTCCTTTACAACAATCTGTATAATTAATATATGTTAATCTTTTTCTGAATTAATATATGATTGGGTAAGGCGTTAGAAAATACCATACTCTGACTTAGAGCAGTATAGCATATAAACAAGACATCTCTACCGGTGAATAGTTTAAATGTGAAGTAGTTTTTAGTCTCTAAAAATGTCCCATGATTGAATATCACAAAAGGTTTCTCATTTTAAGAAACCTTAAAAAGCTATTACTCCAATGGAAAATATCAGTCAGAGTTTTATTCACATCTTATCTTGACAGTAAACTTGATGGTAGTTATGCAACATTTCCGAATAAATCCTTTTTAGGTATCATAACATGTCTATTGTGACATAATCCAAAGAAGGATTCATTATGATCCTTAAAGTCTCTTCCCTTGTGAATACCTTAGATGAAAAATAATGCCCAATGGATGCACTTATCATATGTTCATATCTTAGACAATAAAGAAGAATATTAATAAGAGTTTCCAGTTCATTTTGGCCACAATCGCAATATAGATCTTGAAAAGTAGCATTGTTTTTGGAGATGTAAAAATTTAGATGGATATAGCTGAAGACGAAACTTTGTAAAGATGTTTCTATCTTTTTAGTCAAAATGAAAAAGTAAATATGGTTCTAGAACATGATTTTATTATGTGCATACCACCCATGTAATTTCAATATCCTAATTCTCTGCATATCAATATTAAATTAAATTTGCTTTACTTTATTTTTAATTAACCTTGAATAATTTTGGGAAATAACTTTCTTCTTGAGAGTATCATTCCATAAGTGATCCAATTTCTTAAGTTTTAACATATTTAAAACCTCTTTAAGCCATGGTAAAGCATAATTTCTGATAATCCAGGATGCTTTTTCAGTCATGCATTTTTTGTAATGAACGTATTTGGATCGAAGCTTGTACTTCTCATTCAGTATGCTATTTTAACTGAAAGAGACAAGTATTTAATTTTTACCAGACCTAGTTCTGCCCTAGCTATTTCTGGGGATCCGTATGAAATCCCAACATCCCAATCCCCGTCATTAATATTCCCGTCACTAAAATCCCGATTTGATTGAAAGCCCAATTTAAATAATCCTGCGTATTGAAATGCCGAAATGCCGAAATACCGAAAACAAATCATAGTATAGGGAGTTATTTAGGGCATGAGGAACACTGTCCACCTAGTATATTCTGACAGGCTAAACTGGGAGCTATTGTTGCAGCAAAGTAAAGACCTAGTGATGCAAATGGCACAGAAATCAAAATCAGTAAGCAAAAAATAATCCACTTTATAAAGTCTTATCTAATACCAAGCTTTTTATACATCAGTGATTTCCCCCACCATGACTACTAGAAAAGCTGACAAATCGTTATGCTGACAGCTACTGACTAAACGTCAATCAATCATGTCCTCCATAGTACGCTAGCCTATCTTGAGAAATGCAGCTATACTGGTATGTTTTTAAACAATTTATTTATTTCCCATGTCTCCTATCAAGAGATGGTGCTGTTGTTAAAACTGAACTGCTGTGCAAGTGGTAAAGGTGATATTGCGGTACTGCACTAAAACAGCTTACTGATCATGTTGTGATTCTGACTTTCGGTCTTCAGAGTGCGTCAGTATTTTTAATGTCAGGGGAAAAAAAATGGGATTTTGATAGTCAGGATTTAGACAGTCTGGATTTGGACCCTAACCCCTATTTATGAAGTTGTTGATCTAGGTATTTCTAATATAGTTCTATATAATTGGGTAAAAAGGTTTTCCCAGCTATGCAACATTTTTATTATGCCATACTGCAACTGCATAAAGAGCTACAAAATTCATCTTCATCTCTGCTGCATGTAAAATGGAAGCTATAGAGTAACCTCCATATCTAGCATTAAACCACAGTAAATAATTATTTGACTGTAATAACTTATTCAGTGTGTACATGATATGTTTTGTTGTCTTACAATTACTAGAAAAATAGAATCCTAGGTATTGATAACTAGAAACCACCTACAAGGAAATATTGTTAAAGCACCATATTAATTTTGAACAATGTTTTCCTACTGTTAAGACCTGTGTCTTTGTTATATTAATAATCAACCTATTTCAATACAACATTGTTGTAATAACATGAGCTGCCTTTCTAACCCCACTAGAGAGTCAGAGATCAGTGCCAGGTCATCAGCAAACCTGAGCACTGGCACTAAAGTTTCTCCAAAAGAAGGAGAATGAGAGGCCTCTATCAAAAAAGTAGTTGGAAGATCATTAATGAACAGAATGAAAAATAAAGGAGCCAAAATACAACCCTGCTTCAAACTCTAATTTGTATCAAAAGAATGTGAAACACCACCCTTCAAATTATACTTCACTGTAGTCCAGTTATCAGAATAGAGACCAATAATCATTCTCAAATCTGTATGATTAATTTTTAAATCATACAATTTATCCAAAAGGGGTGATCTGTTTACTCCATAAAATGCACCTTTAAAGTCCATAAATGCCAGATAAACAGATGTTCATTTTTAATATAGTATTTCTTCAGTATATGATGCAAAATAAAGCTTTGATATATGGTTGAATAACCTCTCCTAAAACCTGCCTGATGTATGTTTAAAACCTTATGGTCTTCTAACCAAGTGTTTAATGTAGTCAAAATTATTCTTGCAAAAATCTTGCCTGGGCAATCAATTAGACTTATTGGTCTGTAATTTTTAGGGAGATTTTGAGCTCCTTTTTAAAGAATTCATACTATTATATTGCCTTTCCATGCATGAGGTATATAATTATCTGCTATAATTTTATTGAATAATACAGTCAGGAGGTTACTCCATCATTCCAAATGCATTTTGTAGAGGAATGGAGGGATCTTATCAGGTCCTGAAGCTTTGATTGGTTTAGTTTATATAATAGCATCAGAAATTTCATGTGTAGTAATAGTCAAAGGTAATTGTACATCAGATAATTTTACAAGAGTGTAATTTCTAGAATCAGTAACTTTATTATTAGGTTTTTTTTTGTAATAGGTGACCCATGTCCATGGTGGTATATGTGCTGAGATATTGGAGGCATAATTGCCTGTCCCCTTTGAAAGCATCAAAGATGGTAAAAGAGGACATAATCAAGTATCAAGTGAACATTTTAAAACTAAGCAAAGGATATATTGGTTGACACAAAGAAAAGTATCAAAATGGAGCAAAAATCCAGATGAGGTGGTGGAAATCAAGACTTTGGCCACTTTGAAGCATGGGTTGGATCGATGTAGAAATGGCAGAGGGATTATCAGTCAACACCCTTACGAATCAGTGGGCAGCCAAAAAGGGCATATTGCTTACATTTGTGTGTAAGTTTTTTTTTCATGAAGCTTTTTCTCCATGGTGTGTCCAGGTGGGGCTTATCAGTCCCGTCCCTGCCCCTCCTAATCAGCTTCCTGCCTCAACCCAACTAGGACTGTTTGACCACTTTGGATTTCCCTTTGTGGCAGGACCAGGTGAGGGAGGGCCATCCTCACCCCACCCAGAAACCCACGTCCAGTTGATGGGCCTGACCAGGCAGCAGTGTGGAGCAGAAGGCTGGCAGGTGGGATGTCATGGATCTTGAGCAGAACATTTTCTGTTTTCTCCTTTGTTCCTGTACTTACAGTGGCAAGGAGGATGCATGTGCATGAAGGCACACATACTTTCCTGAACTGTGGTTCCATCCACTACTCCATGACCTAATTCTGCCTTCCTAAACCTGGCGCTACCACCAGGCATGGCAACCAAGAGCTAGGCTAACACACCTCCCCAGTCCAGGTGAGGTGAGCAGCCAAACGGACACTCGATCCTGTCCCATCCAGCACCCCCCATTGACCCCCAGTGGCCTGAGCTTGTTTCCAAACTGGGGTTGCCAGCATAGTGTGAGGTAAGGCACTACAGTGCCTGAGCCCTCTGTATCACTGGTCCAGTGTGTAAGTTTCTGTGTATATACGTTAAAATCACTTTCATGGTTATTTTTGATAGAATAGTCTCTAATGATGTTAGGAATGTCTCATGGCAAAATCAGCAATAGAGCGTTCTGTGGCTGCCCTAGTTTTTAAGGTGATATAGGGTTCCTGAGTACCTTATTCAGTTCTTCCTGTACCCTCCCAGCTGACAGGTTTTCATTGCTCCCAACTCTCAGTGCTCTCTCCAGACACCCAAATCCAAAATGCCTGTGGTTGCCTGTCTTAAAAGAAATTGTAATCTACTGTATTTCAGGTGACCAAGACAGTCCCTACCCTACATTCCCTGCTGACAGGTTGCCATGCCTCTCTGCTCGACCTACCCAGTCACTAAAATGAACCAACTTTCTTTGGAGAGCAAAGCAAGCAAAACTACATACTGCAGTGTCCTTCTCATTCCGAAAGCCAACAATCAGCTGTTGGCTTTCCTGAGCATAGTGTAATAGAGGTGGCAGCCACATGGGGTGCTGAGGTCATTGAACATTGACTGCTTAAATGTTTTTATGTTTGGCGCCACCTTGGCACTGAGTGGATAGAGCTTTCCAGGTGATGGGAGCAGCTGCTGCAAATGCTTTTATTCCAGCATTCTTGTAGGTTTTGGACACTTGCAGAAGGTTCTTGCTTTGGGATATTAGTGTGCAATTTCAGATGGGTCTGAACAGGAGATTGCTAAGGTAGTTTGGGTATATCCCATTGACCCACTTGTAGATCAACATTGCCCATCTTAGTTCTCTCATTCCGTCTGATGAAAAGAGACCAAGGCCACGGCATTGTAGACAGTGATGGGTGGTTCTGCTGCATCCCAGTGTGATTCTGTATATGCTACTGTATGCAATGGTAACTTTGTATAACAAACGAGCACAGAATAATTGTAGATTTCAGACATCTGTATTGATGAGTTAATATAATGAATATAGTCAATGTAATAAGTTGCTACTTAACAGTAAGCTACATGATGACATATTTAAATAGCTGCTTTTCAGTTGTTTTGGACATTCAGCTAGTGAGATAGATCTTTTTTTCTTCCCCCAGCATGTAGATTTTTTTGGTGATGAGGCTCCAGCCTTAGGTTTTCTAGCACGTAATCATGGGAGTTCAAATTGTTGGTATCATATCAGCATGTGAGGTTTTTGTTCACCCTTTTCACAATGCTTAAATGCTGGGGCTTGTGAGTAATTAATGTTCCTGGTATAATAACCTACTGAATCCTGAACATTCATGAACTGTTCTCACACATTATCAGGATTAGTTAATTAAGACAAATCTCACTGTATTCCAAACAGACTGGCCAGTTAGCTGATCTGTATGCAGACTCCATTACTGACTGCGCTCAATTTGCATGGATACACACAGCAGTATACATTTTGTTTTCTTGTGGTGTGGACATGTTTCTGCATGTGCAGTGTGTTGGACTGATCTTCACTAAATGTGAAACATAGTTTATTTCCGAGACTGTTTCGCAGCTTTCTTTTTTTCTTGGACCTGCAATGAAGAAAAGCAAGGTGTTATACAGTATATGGGTTGTGAAAGATTCGTTATACTGTTCTAACAGTCATGGTGGCCTGTACCCTATCAGTCCACTTAGCAGTGAGTTATTGGTTTAACAATTTTACTAACCCTGACATGTTCAGGCATGAGGATTTCATTTAACAGTAGGCAAGCGTTAAGGCCTTTATTGTGAAGAGGCCGAATTGTGCTTTGGATCACCAGTTTAACTCCTGAAATGATTTTATGTAGATAAAAAAAACAAACAGTGATACTGTATATGGGCAAACTGTTATTCTGCAGCAATAAACATGCACATGCCACAACATAACATAACAAAACAAGACACACACAAACACACACATGCAGTAACATACACTTGCAAGAAACCTTAGAATAAGGCAAGGAAAACAAATATATTGATCCGCAGTTTTTTCTTGGCATTTTTCTTATGTGGCCGGTGAGTTATTGTAGGTAAAACCCAGGCAACTACAGACTGTCGAGCTTCTCTTCACCTGTGCGCAAGGTATTAAAAAACCCTAGTCAAGAACTTTGTCATGGGAAGTCAGAAGGAGATGTGTAGCATGGATTTACTAAGGGTAGATCATATTAATCAAATCAGTTATGTTTTTCAGAAAAATCATCACTAGTCTGGAGAAATAGACTCCTATAGAGATTGTCTACTTAGACTTCATTAAGTCATTCAATACAGTGTCTCTCCAAACATCTATCATGGTGGGGATTCATGGAATTGGATAAGGTCTACTGAACTGGCACTGTAACTGGCTTTTGGGGGATGATGTAAAGGTTACTGAAAATGGTAACTACTACATATGGATCAAGGAACACAGAAAAGTCTAGTTGAAAAAAGGCCAGTGACCAAGTAGGGTTCTCTCCTGCCATTCTAAGTATTTTATAAGAAAAATTCAGCTTAAGACCACCATATGTGGTCCAGTTCTTTGGGAACCCAAGGAAGAAGAAGATGTCTTCCCATTCCTCCAGACATTCTACATCAGTCCTCAGTGTTATCTCTCATGATCCTTTATTGCCATCAGTATCATTGTATATGACCTGTAATATTCTCTTAGGTACAGTACTTGTCCAGATTCTCCTTAAAGTCTGTAATGTTGCTTGCATTATCAGCCTCCCCAAAAGAGACTGCTTAAAAAATATTTATAATTAATTGTTAAAGTGATTTTGCGAGGTTTCACAGATGCCTTTTTCTCATAGTATACCATTGTCGCCCATGCTTCAGATGTTGAAGCTGCAATTTGTTTTGGAAAGAATCTGTCATAGTCATTTTTATTTATGTTTTATCAGCACTGTGTCCTCCAGTTTTCTGTGTGTGATCACATCCCCATAATGATGTCATGCAAGGGAACTATCAATGTTTTACATACAGCACACAGGAATTCTGGGTGAATTATAAAGGTGATTTAAATGTTAAACACTTATGGTGTAGTTCCTTATTTTGGTGGTGGTGACTGTACCTAATCTGTAGATGCACATAACAAGGCATTGTGGGTATAATAAGTTGTTTTCCAGTTCCCTTACTGTGAGGTGCAGTCTCATATCTCTGTAGTGGCTTCAACAATAAAAGCTCTCACATGTTTATTTTCCAAACAAGGCGTTGTGCATATAGTATCTAGCTGACAAGAGTTCTTTACTGAGAGATGTAGTCTCCTATGTCGATAGTGTAAATGTCTGAAATACCAAGACTGACCAACAGAGGTCTCTGTTTCCAAATAGTGTTTATAAACATTTATAAACTTTGTTTCCCTTGCATGACATCATGCTTGGGGGTTGCAGCATTGAGAAAAAAATAGGAGCGAGTTATGCAAATGAATCAGAGGACAGAAATAAAAGCATTTATTTCATGGAAAAAGCACTTTTTGGCAGTTTGAATGGTAGAGGATTGAATCACAACTCCTACAGGTTAGTGCTGTTTACTGCTCCCATTTGCTGTAGCAAAGCTTGTTAAATCACTTTCAAAACTTTGTTTCCCTTGCAAGATGTAAAGGTTGAGGGTTGCAGCACTGAGGAGAAAAGGGGCAGGCTATGCAGTTGAAATGGAGCACAGAAATAAAATGATTTTGTTAATGGAAAACAGTACTTTTGGCAGTTTAAATGGTAGGGAACTGATTCACAACTACAGGTTACTCTGCCCATTTGCTATGGCAACCTGCCATAAATCACTTTAAACTTTGGAGAAACAGGTCCTACTGTATAAGTTTACTCACAGGGAGGACTGGACTGTGATTTCAGGAGATGACACCATCAGCAGCTCTTCACTGAAACTGGCTTTTGAACAGGTAGTGAAATCAGGGTTATAAAATAGCTCATGACTTTAAAACGAAGTGACATAGAAATCTAATTTTTGGCATGGGATTTATTGGGGGTATGTTTATTCTAATTCTGCAATGTAGCACTTTGGGCCGGAGTCCCTCTTACCTGTCTGCATCATAAGACATCAGACTCTGGTCCCCACATTTTGCATCAGTATCCAACTGTCCAAATTTGAGGAAGGGTAGATGGGATAAAAGAGCCAGCAGAAAACAAAGAAGTTCCCCTCTTGCTGCAGCCCTGCTTTAAACCTCTTTCTGGCTCATTCCTTTTTTTCCATGTCCCTCCCTCCCTCCCTCTCTCCCAGTCCCTTCTTTTCCCATCTCAGAGGTCCTCCCTTCTTCATGAAGCTATGCCCTTTCTCTCCACTTCCTACTCCAGGGCATGATGGAGATCAGCACATCTAAAATGCCAACACCTTGATTCAAAGCCTTTCCCTTTGTTCATTTTTTCCTTTCTGTGATCCTGCCTCCTCCTTGGATCAGGGGCTGTTTTGTGCTTCTCATACTTTTCTTTCCCTGCACTCCCACTCTATGCTAAAATCACTGTCAATTTTCAAAAACCATGTTCTACTGCTAGCCCCCTGCCTTTAGGATCAAAACTGGCTCTACCAATTGCTCACTGATTTTCATGAATGGCACAGCTGTGGACATTCCTGTGTGGGCTGCCTCTAACAATGTAGGTCCACTTGTGAGTGGTGAATGTCTTTATGCAGTCTGTGATATAATGGGCTATGCTACTGACTGCCTCAGCACATTGTTGTTAAACATGACTCAGCTGTGACTTCTTGATGTTATACATTCTGAAACTCATACATTGGGAGGCAAGGTTAATGCCAGTTCTCTCTCTTTTTTTCCTTTTTTAACACAGTCAGTTAAATTGTTCTTTTGTAACCTTAACTTTTTTAGATCTCGTGCAAAGGAAATGGAGACAGATTTTGGATTACAAGATGCGTAGGCCACGATGGGATGTCCATGTTTTTCCCATCTCAGATTTTTTCAGCTGTCTGTTTTCATTTAGATGTCATGCATTTATGTGAATGTGATTATACATTTCACTTAACTCTGTTCCTCTTTTACATATTATGGGTTGGATTTTCAAACGTCTTGATGCAGGTGCAATGCCTGATTATGCGTCATGCTTATAGCAAAATAAAAGAGCCAAAATGTTGAATGCTAAGTTTAAATATGTTGACCTATTTGCAACAGTTGTACCTGCTTTATAGCAAAAACAAGTACACATGCATCACTTGTTTGATGCAAGAGAAAGCAAAAGTGTTACATGTAACTTGTGGTCCTCCACTGTGGTACAGCCCAGTCCATAGCAGGAGCTAGCTGACAGGGTTAGTGCCAGGGGCTACCCACCAGGAAACTAAAAAAGGCTATTGTTCATGCCCACCCAGTACTAGGGCAATAGCCAAAAGGTAACTACCCCACAGCTGACAGTTTGCTATTCTCTGTAACGTTAAATCACAATAACTGATAAACATGCAATACACGTAAAGGAAACCGGTCACACAACTTAATCAATAGCACAACATTTTTTTAGGGTTATAGGGACAAACTATTGGGGATTTTAGGGAAAAAGCAAATAACAGCAATTAGAAAAAACATTCTCATGGGGTCAGTAAGAGAAGTAACAGGAAGGTGTCTTACCACCCTGCAGTTCCTACATTCCTTTCAGTCCTCCAGTATCCCTGGGAGCTCCCAACAGTCCATACCTGCATGCCTGTGAGCGGGCATGTTGCAAGCCTGTGGTACAGATGGGTTGTAAATAAATAAAGAGTAACACATGTCTTAAAACTTTCAGCTGCCTTCTGGGCTTAATCAAAAGGTTGAGTATACCTACCCAGGGTCTATCTGGCAAAACAAACTATCTAACTTATTTACACACCAGTGTAGGGCAAGGTCCTGGACATTATTCTTGGCCTCCTGGTTATGCAGCAGTCTCCATAGGAGCTCTTTGAGGGGGTTTCTCCCTGTGTTCAGCTTTCTGTAGGGCTGGAAAAATTATCAAATTCTGCTTTTGTGGAATTTTCAGGAAATTCCGGAAACATTTTTGAAATGATGTAATTGCTCACAACTCAGTCATTCTTACAGCACATGGCCTGGCATTTGGCAAACATACATGCTGTACGGAGCCCTAAAGGGTTGTCAAGTCTCACTGCATTTGGATGAGGGGTATGGAGCTGATAAGGACTCAAATTCTGGCAAATTATTATTTTTGTGAACATCGCTGAAAATATTTCTCTAGTTACAACTTAGCCACCTTCGAAGCTAGGTATTTGATAATTTATGTGCATACTTTCTTCAAAGGTGATTGGTTATGTAAACTGTAACTTTCAGGAGTTCATAATTTCACAAGTAAATTATTTGCTAAATAATGTGAAATTTGTGCCAGCCCGGTGGTGAGGATTGAGGTGCTGGAGGCCTTATCTCCTGCTAAGCCAGCAACCTGGGTTCAGGAGCAGACCAGGGTCTCTTGGGGAACAGCTGAGGGAAGGAGGATTAATTGTCCATTGATTGCTGTTCTCCTTCGGGAAGGGGGGACAGCATATACCGCGGTTTGGTTGCCAACTAGAGGAGGCTAGGTGACACAGCAGTGGTTGTGTATCTAGTTGACTGGGAGCAGGTGTGCTGCATAGTAATGAAGTACATACAGACTTCAGCATGCATTCCAACCCTGATCAGAGAGAAAAAGAGAGAACAAAAGATTGCCATCTACAGGATGATGCTGGCAACTCTGCAGGCCCTACGTCACCTTCCAAGGCACCTGCTCGCACATGGTGGTAGGAAGCAGCAGATGGAGTAAGTTCTGGGTTTAATGCATGGTGGGGCTGAGGATCTCGGGGCAGAAGGGGGTCAGTGGGGAGAGGGAGATAAAAATGTTTGAATATTCTTAAAATATTTAAGTCTTTGGTAACCAGGTAAGGCCCACTTGGCACAAGTGCCTGTTTTCAGGGGTGACCTTTGGAGCACTGGGTGGGTTAAGTGACTTGCTCAGAGTCACACAATATGCAAGTGGAGGTTGTGGAAATCAAACCCAGGTCTACTGGATGTACTAAACTCATTCACAACTCATCACACTAACCTCCAGACTATACTGTGTGTTTGTTGCTCCACCACTATTACAGGTATACACCAAAAATTTGGCACGTATACCCAATGTAAATGTGGAGGCAGTATAGCACAGTGGTTTAGGCCTCTGAGTTGTAAACCTGGAGACTGGGATGTAAATCCCAGAACACCCACTTGCATACTGTGTGACCCTGAGCAAATCAGTTAACTTCCTTGTGCTCCCAGGTCACCTCTGGAAACAAGCTTCAGCTTAGTGTGCCTTTCCTGGTTAAACAATTTCCCCTTTTCCACTTAAATGGGACCTGTAGTCTAATATAGCTGAATAAATGTAGTTTAGCAGATTAAAATTTACTGTGGAAATTTCCGAAATTATTAATTGGTAAACTTAGCTAAAATATTCATGGACACATAATAGGTAATGCCACTAAAATTCCGCTTGTGTAATTTAACTTTCACAAAGCAGTAGCACCACTGAATCCATTAGCTGTTGTAATCCATGTACCAATGGGCTGCTGCTACACTTGCCTTGTGGGCCTGACCAAGGTTGAGTGGCCTGGGCTCTGTAGATGTTACTAGCGAGGGTTCATTTCCAAAGGAGAATAAAATAGTGCGGTGCCCCCACCCAGAGTATAAATTTAAGTGGGCCAGATGTCAGATTAGTACAATCCCCTGGGATGCCATACCTCCTCACCTCCCCAGACAGTCACCCCACACTTGGAACACCAAACACAGTTGCAGATTTTTAATATACATACAGTTAGTGACTATCACCAATAACATGCTCACAGCTGCAGTACTCATCAAACTGGTTCTTTCTAATGCTATACATCCCAACTACCTGTGGAGAGATAGTAGGCATACATATACTACACACTTTAAAGTTATACACAGTAGTGACACACCCAGTAATAATATGCTCATGGGATGATGTTCAAACACACAAACCCTTTTATTAGAGGATAATTGGGGTGTAAGGGGTTGCAAATTAAGCTAATTGACTTGGAAGATTGCCTATTAAGTTTTAACACATGAAAATCCTTTAAACCCACCTCCCACCTGCATGGCATAACATACAGTAGATTCAGTTCCCAAATTAATAGTCCAGTTAGACACTCCCAGTTAGCTTCACTGGGTACCAAGAAATGTTCCATTGCAGGCATGATCCACATTGCAGTTGGCTGGCCGATGCTGGTGCACATAAATAAATGATTTGATTTATCCCTTTAGGCATGAAATTGTGACTGAACATTAATGAAAGAACTTAATGGCTGATATCTTAGGTAAACTGGCATTTGTAATCCCAGGCCTGATGGCCTGTGGTACAATTCGGAGGCCACCTGGAACAAAGACAACTTAGAAACACTGTTGGAGGGCTAGCCCTAAAATTACAGTTCTGAAGGACCTCAGTCTCTGTTTTGAAGACAGAATGGTTGGCTCCATTGGACAGACTTGAACCTCCAGAGTCTTGGATTCAGGCTTCTGGCTTCTGAAGCAGGGATGAGCATAAAGTGACCAGGGCTGGCACGACTTACTCACGCGTGCAGGCATAACCCCTGAGGTGGCTGCAACTAGTACTATCCATTGTGCTTGTAACTGACTCCCTAAGCTAGTCTGAGTGAAGGTGCAGCTTTGACTCAGGATGCAGTCTCTGGAACTTTTGGTACTGGAAACAGGGTGCAGTCTCAGGAACCTTGGCTCTGGGAACAGTCTTTGACAAATCTGGTTCTGAGTTCCCACTCTGGCAGTTTCACTCAGGATACCAATTCTGGCAAATACAAGCTCTGGCATGCAAAGTCAGTCTCTGTTCCATTCAGGCAGCTCAAGATGACACTTCTCTGTCTCTGCTGATCTGGCTTACCTCCCAGGATGGGTCAGGCAACAGTCTTTCTGCAGTTTCCCATAGTTCTGGCTCTGGTCGGCAAAACAGCACTTCACTTTGCTTAGCTGGAGGGTATCCTGCGAATTAAGCGATTCAAGTTCGGTGAGGTCAAAATAGCGATATTAAAATGAGCTATGGGCTTTTAATTGACAGGATAGCCTAGAGGTTAGAGTAACGAGGTGTGAATGAGCTTGGTACATGCAGCAGACCAGACCTGGGTTTGATTCTCACTACCTCCACTTGCATACTGTGTGACTCTGAGCAAGTCACTTAACCGCCCAGTGCTCCCAGGTCGCCCCTGAAAACAGGCACTTGTGCCTAGTGGGCCTTACTCGGTTACCAAAGACTAATATAAAAAAAAATAAAACAAGTGAAGTATAAGTTCAGTGCTTTCGTAGCACTTTCATTTACATATTTCTGTAGAATATGGAGGTTGCTTGCTCAGGAGAGTTGCAAGCTGCACCTGTGGTCTAGTGGCTAGAATCACTGCCTGTGTAACTATCAGATCAAGGTTTGGGACTAGTGCTGGAGAGATTTTTTCTTCTTTGGTTGTTCTGTAAGTTTTCTGTGTTTTTTTTGGGTTGTTCTTGAACTCCCCTTCTGCCTACCCTCCCGACTTTGATCTCCCCTGCCCTCAGGTTACCCCTCCAATGTTTTTCCCCTGCTGACTTGTGTCCCTCCGCCCACAGTAGCCCACCTCCCAAGTTTTCCCCTCTTCAATTGTCATCTCCCGGGATGATTATATTAGTTGTGGGGGATGTGGGGGGAAAAGCCCCCCCACAAACAGGGTTCATGGGGCATAGCCCACAGCATAAACAGCCACCATGCATTACGCCCCCATTAGAGACAGTGGCCGGATGTTGCTGTTTCCTTAAGTTGCTGTAGTGCACATCGTCATTTTGATTTTCGGCAATGTGCACTCACTGTTGTTGTCTGCACTGTTTTGCAGTTGCCATTATCACATAGAACCTAGCTGGAGTTCTTTCTAATGTTCGGAGTCACAGGCATCCTCCTGGGCTATTTACATGGTAAGCCCAGGCAGTCCTTCTATTTCTCCTGGGGGGAGCACTGGAATAGTCCTCCTTACTCTTTGGGGCTTGATACAGACTGCCCCAGGCTTTAACTGTCCCTGGGGATTCACATGAAAATAGCAGCTTTTGACTAGTCAAAGAGGCTGCCATTCACAATTCTGGCATTCTGATTGGCCATTCAGAAGACACTAAATACACAGCCATCTGTTCTTCCCAGCAGCCACAGCTAAGGACCCTCTTAGGACCCTTTGATTTCTCATTGGCTGAAACAAAAGGTCAAAGTAACAAGACGGCTGCCAAAGGGCAGACAGCTAAATGTCCAACTTTAAAATCCATTTTTATAAATTATTTGTTCAATGTTAAAATTAAACATTGACCACTTTCAATAGGGATCCCTCTGCACTATTATCCGGTGCAAAAGTGGAGTTTGACAGAGCATTCCCTGACTGGTCACAAGCACCAAAGCACTTGGACCCAGCACAGGCTGTTGCCACTATATACTGACACAGAGCTCTTAAGGCTATTGTGCAAAGGTGTCAGCTCTCACATTCATGTAGAATCTATGCACACACAGATATTTAATATAGATTCAAACTTCAAACTGGATATTAGCCCAGGTTCAAAAGGGCAGAACATCAGGGCTGGACCAAGGCCAAACGGAGGGCAAAGGAGGTGCCTGGGGAGACAAGCTAAAGTAAGCCACGCCTAAGGGAGGGTTACACTGTGGTGAACTGTTTGCATTCCAGTACTTCCTTTCTGGGTGACCGTTTTGTCCTCCCTGCTGAGCTTGATCAGATGGACTCTGTACCTGCTTGTGACACTGATTTCCTCCTTGTTTTTTACAGAGAAGCTCTCTTCAAACGAGAGCCACTTACTGTACTCCTCTTCCTATGGGACCGATCCTTTAGAATAGCCTGAATTTCTTCTTCTTGGTTCCCTTGTCATTTTCTTCTCCCACTATGTCTCTGTGAGTTCCTCTACATTTTGGGTGTCAAGTATATTTGGTGCTCAAATCCATCAGTTTTGTGAGGTGTGATCATCATAGGTCCTGCTTTCCTAAAGAGTTGTCCCTGCATACTTTCCTGAGCCAGCTGCTGGTCTACTATTCTTCTGTTACTTATCCCATCTGCCATTCCTTTGGTGAACCCAGGCATTCAACTCCTGTCACTGTTGACCCTGCAGTAGCTATCTCCTCTCTCCTATAGTTCAGATCCCCTTGATTTCCCATTCCATTGATATGACTACACCTTTTCCCTGTTTGCGGAACATTAGTCCGTCTTGGGTTGGCTAATGATCACATTCATTTGACTTTATACTGCAGGCAGGTACATCATCTTACCTGCGCTAGCATCATGGCTCTGCAATGCCATGCCAGCACTCCTGCGACAGTGATGCCCAGCATCATGCCCCATCATGTCTAAAGATAGCCAGATACTTCTGGCACAATGGTAAGCCACAACTAGTAAGGTCTGGCATCACTTGGTGTCACTGGTTTCAAATAGTAAAAATATACATTGTTATCTACAGGGTTGTTAAAGAGTCAGCAAATGGCATACAGAAAACATGCTGTGCATGCATGTACTACCACAGGTCATTCAGTCGGTGTGCTCTAGTGGTTAGCTGCCATATTGCAAGAAGACAGGCTAGCACACAATGATGTGCATGGCTGTTGTCATGGTTCTTCACTCAAGAACCTGATGCTTGGCATCATATACTTTTACTATGGAGCTTCCTATAAATACTACCTTATTGCCTGTCTACCCAGCCTTTTCCTTCCTCCACAGTCACAGCTCAAGTGTATGGTGGGAGAAATGTATGGATATGGCTTCAACAAAAATATCACAAAATTCCACAATTTTCACACATGCTCATGAAATTCAACTTTAATTGTTGATGTTATTTTGCAGTCTTCAGTTGCATATAACTTGGCTAGCCTTTGAGCAAGAGATTAGAGTACACACACACACACACACACACACACACACACACACACACAACTATTTTTAAAGGGACACTGTCAACCCCCACATGTTATGACTGTTCACATTCTGTAGAGATTGTTGATGTAGCTGGTTGTTTGATTCTTATTCCATTGTTCTTTTAAAAAGTGAAAAACACACTGCTCACCATACTAGTGCTACCACACAAAAACATGTTTGTTTATATTTCTTGATCAACTCCCACTGCATCTTTCCTGAACTTGGAAACACCCCTGGCACAGTCTGGACACTCAAGGTGAAGTGGGAGGAGTGAAGACTATCACATCCAGAGTGACTGCACCGTTTGCAAATGTTCGTCATGTTCAGGCATGCAATAAGAGTAGATCAAGGATTCAAAGCAAAACAAGTTTTGTTATAATTACACCATTTGCATTCAGGTCTGCTAAAAATGGAAACATCTAAAAAACAGCAACATCAATGAATTTTGGAATGGTAAGCAATCATAAAATATGGGTTTTCAACTAGAAATAATATGATGCAAAAAGGGTTGACAGCACCCCTTTAATGGTCAATGAAGCTAACAAAACTGGTGATATTCCATACTCTAGTTTTAAAGTTGTAGGGCTTAAAATTCAGCAGTTTGTATACTCGCCAGCTGTTATTTTAAAGGCCTGAATGTTTGGAGGCTTATAACTCAGTCACCGTTAAACACAGAGTTCTGAAGCCTGGTGCACTTCTCCTTGGAGATCGGTACATTTATTTTACCAAAGGCGATGCAATATGGGCAAACACTTTTTACATTAGATGGAAATAACTGAGCTTACAATTTCGGTGAAATTTCATGGAAGTGAATTCGTAATATCGCCAGAATTCCACCAGCGGAAGACAAATTTCACCCAACTCTAGCCTTCAGTGTCCTGGCTCTTCAACACAAAGCAGGCTGAAGAATATAACCCTTTGGTCTGCATTCACTGTCATCTTCACCCTATGGGGGAGGTTTTTCTTCAGTTTCCTACATGGAAGCAGATTCTTGGGGCTGTATTTGGTAAAGCCATCTACTGGGATGAGTGTCAGTAGTAGGGTTTTAGGAGTATTGGCAAGGCCTTTTCTTCGACCCAGAGTCATCAAGACAGTCCTGCTCTGAATAAATGGTACTCAGATAAGGCAGCTTATTCTAAGTCTTTGAGAAATGCTAGCTAGGACCCTAAAATGAAGTTTGAATTGCAGCAAAGGTTCTAGCTGGGAGTCGTCTCTCACAAGTTCTTTCCCTTTCAGGACTCCAGCTTGTTCTGTCTTCACAGTGGTGCTGAAGCTCCTGTCCCACACACTTTTCATTTCTGTTTGCAGATGTGGGGGACCTTGTCTCATTCCTGTCTTCTAATTTGCTGTCCATTTTCATCCAATGTGCGGTGGAATACATGTCCCGTGATGATTGTGGGGCATCTTCTTTTGACCCTTGGTGATGTGAGACTCTTCCAGCATCAGGATTCATATGCTGAGCATTGGCTCAGCTTGGTGACCCCATCCCCATTTGTATTTCCAGAGAGTCAGGGAACTCAATATGATACCATGTTCCTCATGCTTCATAGGTTTCTTTTATTATTCCAAAAACATATGGTTCCTCAGTGCAACTTCTGGCCATTTTCCTTTACTGTTCCCAGTCCTTGCTGCTTCTCCTGAGGACCAGGAATCTACAAGTGTGTCCGTGAGCATGTTGGCACTGTACTTCACCTCAGTCTATGGTCCTTAACATGCTCTGTTGCAAGCCACAAAGTCCATTTCGCTTCTCTGATGCTTCTGGCAGTGAGCCAGAAATCAATGCCAGCAATCAGTATTGTTCCTTGACCCCATGCTACAGTTACGGGGCCAAAGAAGTCAACAGGGTGACTGTTGGTGGGGGAGTGCTGGACAGTGGCTGTGATCCAGAAGCCTGAGATAAACCCAGATCTGGAGGGGGCTACACTGAAATTGCAGCAATTGCACCAGAAAGGTGGACCACCTTTTAGATGGTCTAATGTTCTGTTACAAGTTGTGCAATTGCACTGGAAAAATTGCACAGTTCCTTGACAACTGTTAGAAAATCTGGCCTCACATCCTCATACAACTGACCTTTATTATACATTTTAGTGTTCTCATTGTAAATATGATTTGATCAAATAATGGTCATATACAGTACTAAGCCACCCTTTGTTTCTCCCATGCTTTCCTCAGCTACCTTGTCCTCCATAACAGTACCCTTCTTCTAGCTGGGATGGCAGCTGAGCATCGGTCTTCACAGTGGATTCCAGTGCTGCTCTGTGATCAGCCAGTAGGGGATGCTCAAATACTGGCTCACCCATGCTCTATTCTATGGAGATGAGTATATCTTCCCTTGACATGCTCAGCTCCCAGACAGTCCCAGTGTGTAATTCCAGGAAGTGAATTCAAACTCCAGTCCCCCAGATAGTGGTTAATAAGGAAGTTAAACAAAAGGTTTATTTATTTATTTCAAAAGTTTCACAGGGGCTGGCCCGTGGCCTGGAGGGTTGAGGCAGCACTGATTTACCTCCTGCCATGCTGGCGACCCATGTTCGCAGTCCAAGCAGGTCATCGGGGGCCGGCCAGGGTGGGAGAGGATAGAGCATTTGGAGGACTGCTTTCCTCTCCCAGGGAGGGTGGGAAACAGTGGCTGGCATTTGCCTGACACCTAGCGGAGGCTGGGTGTTGGCATGCCTGGCCAATACAGTGGGGCAAGGAGGTGGATCACCGAGTGGGCACACTATGCATGGGTGTGTGCATGGCACGCCCGTGTTGGCACTGCATGCTCTGCCCTGTAAGGAAAAAAGCAGAAAATGGCTGCCAGTTCAAGCAGCTTGATGGCCATCCGCCTATATGCATCACCTCCGGGCACGCCACCTGGTCCTGGTGGGGAGTTGGGGACTCCTCACCACCCCGCCATGGGGGTAAGCTGTGGGAGGAGTAAGGTGGTGGGCTGATGGAGATGGATGCGGCCAGATGGTGGCCAGAGGATGGAGACACCTGGAAGACTAGGAGTCAACGAGGGCCACAGGGAGAAAAATATAGGTAAAAAAAAATTTCACAAGGAAAGGCATACTGAGTTGGTAGCAAATCATTTCCAGATGCATCCTGGAGGGAAGGAAGAAGGGGATTATTCAGTTCATGGTGTGCACATGAAAATACATAATGAAATGTTCAGTAGTAATAAGAAACTAAAAATGAAAAAAAAGTACTTAAAATAAAATTAAAGTAACAATGCATAACAGTGTACAGGCATGATGTACAGGTAGACAGCCAGGGCAGCATTAAATGCAGATGAATAACAATGCAAACTAAGGTACAAGTGCTACACAGCACTGGGAGCAAAGCCAGATAGCAGCAGATTACCACAACACAGACTGCTAAAGTGAAATAGCTATCAAAGTCAATGAAGAAAGGTAGACTCAGGAGCAAAATCTAACAGATATGACTAACTGATTAGACACTGTTAGCCAAGAGGGATGGGAAATTGCTCACCACTGAAGGGGAGGAGGGGAAAGGGGGACATCAACAACATAGGGATGAGGTAACACAAAGGTAATGAACAGTTGCAGGAGGGGGTAGTAAAGTCACAAAGAAAGAATTTATGGGAGAAGGATGAGGGTGAACATGTATACAGAGGAAGAGAGGAGCAGAGCTTAGGAAAATGACACAAGATGGCATCTTGACCCTCAGAAGTTTTCCTGGAGGGGAGGAAGAGAGAGAATGGGAAGCAATGTTCCAAAGAGGGAAGGAGGAGTGGTGGGGGTTGAAAGGAGGCAGAAAGTTGGTGGGGGAGAGAACCAAACCAAAATTTGGGCGAAGGTGGCACAATGGATGAGGCATTTAGTATTGGGGGAGGGAGAAGTAGAGAGAGCAGTGGTTTGTACAAGGTAGTGCAGTCTGGCAAAGGTGGACATGGGAGCGGCGCTGTAGACAGTGTTTCTGTAGTCAATGATAGGGAGCATCATCTTTGTGACTAGCTCCCGACAGGCAGGGAGAAGAATACTGGCTTTGTTTCTGTACTGTGCACCCAGTTTAGAGTGAAGCTTGAGGTGGTTGGTATCAGTGTGTGCAGAGATGTCGAGGTGCTGGTCCAGCTGGACCCCAAGGTACTTAAAGAAGTAGACATCCTCAGTAGCAGTACCATCAAGGGTCTGGAAGGAGGGGTGAGGAGGCAGACTAGTGAGCCTCTGCCAGGAGCCAAAGGTCATGAAGATAGTTTTCTTGTCATTGAAGGACAGAAGGTTTGAATGGAATCAGTGCTGAACACTGTCATAATCCTTTTAGAGAAGTACAGTAAGGTCCGCAGCATAGGAGCCAGAAGCAACAAGCACAGTGTCACCTGCGTACTTTTGGATGGACATCGAGAAACATGCATATGAGGGGTCATTTAGGAATAAGGAGCACAGTAGGGGGTGAAGGGTAGAACCTTAGGAAATGTCTGAGCAGATAGGGAGTGGGGTGGAATGATCTTCCCAACATATACAGTTGCAGCCTTCTCATTAGGTATGAGCAGAACCAGCTGATTGAGGAGCTGAGAGGCCTGCTGACTTAAGCTTCTCCAGGAGAAGGGGAGGGTGTGACACAGTGTTGAAGGCATTTGCCAAGTCGATAAAGATGGCAAAAGTAGTTTGGCCCTTGTACTTACGAGACAAGATGGAGTCAGTGAGCCAGAGGGGGGAGGTAGATGTAGAGTGGGACTTCCTGAAGTCAGACTGGAAATGTATGAAAAAGAAGCAGAAGGAGTCAAGAAAAGGGGTGAATTGTAAAAGAAAAAGATGTTCCTAGAGATTGGCCACAGTGGGGAGGAGAGAAATGGGACAGAAGTTTCCAGGAGAGGAAGGATCACATGCGTAAGAAACATTATGTGGCAGCTTAGGAGAGAAGCGGGTTTTGGAGGTGCAGCACTGTGGTGGCCAATGCCACCACTGCAGTTTTGGGCTTGGCCCTCGCTTCCCAATGCAGTGGCACACTGCTGCTGACACTAGTTCAGCCAGCATGTCACCAACTTGAAACAAATTAGCCGCTGCAATGAGGTAGTGGCCCGTCATTGCAGGGCGGTGCCTTGCCTGGTGTAACATTTCAAAAGAACATGTCGGCAGCTGTCACCATCTGCTCACAATCCCCATAAAAGCTGACAGGGGTACCCAGTCCCCCTGTCGGCATGCCCCTGCCCCAGTTAATTTTCAGATGGGGAGCCCAATCCCCCTTGGCATCATACCCCCAAACAGGTTTTCTTTGCCGATGGGGGGCCCAATCCCCATTGACTTAAGTCCCCTTTCCCCAAAAATGCAGGCGGCACACTGGGAGCCCACCCCAGTGTGCCCAAAGCAAACCTAAAAAAAAAAAAAAACACCTTCCTGCAATGTCTTTTTCTTTTTTTTCCCCCTGAAATAAAGAAAACGATCCCTCACCGTCGGGTCCCCCCCCAACCCCACCCACCCTCTGCACACCTCACTTTTCCACACACCCTCACCCCATACTTACCTCCAGAGCCAGGCGCGACGATCTTCAGTGGACCGGGAACTCGTCTGCACTCTTCAAAGCCAACTGCAAACTGAAGAAATGCCGGTAACCTGTATAATAGCATAAATGAGTTTTTTTTCAACTTATGTGGATATCTCAGCCATTCTTTTGACTTTTGGCACCACATTTTCAACATGGGGTTTTTGGGACCCCTCCTCATGAATTCAATCACTATCATGGCATTATTTGGTCCCGAAAGGTGATTTTGTGGTCACTGCACAGAGTAATCTTTCGGAACCGATTAATGAAATGACAGTGCCACTGTTCATGAGGTGGGCTCCCAAAAAGCGTATGTTGTAAATTTGGTGAAAAAATTTAAAAACATGACTATGTTACAAGTGTGCATTCTGCAGTTTCTATGCACGCTCATAACTTCAAGAATTTTTAATATTTTCACTCCAGATTTTCAACATTGCCATTTTTATATACCTCCTTATGAACAGTACAGCTGTCATTGTTCACATCCTGCCCGAAATGTGTTTTCGCACATCCAGCAAACAATGGCATAGTCACTGTGGGAAATCAATGTTCGGGGCAGATTAAGACAGAGTGCAGGACAGTGGGGAGTTTTAAGCAGGCACTGAAGACTTTCTTATGAGGCAAAGCTTTTCCTGAATTTTTGTGATTTTATTGATATTTATTGAACTTTTTTAATTTTTATGTATTTGTGAAGCGCATTGATATTATGAAAGGCACTCTATTAAATTAAGTTTATTATTATTATTATTAAGAAAAACATAGTGACACTGTTCATGAGCACAGGTCCCAAAATGCCTATGTCTAAAATCTGGTGAAAGAATTCAAAAAAATGACTGTGTTACGAACGTGCATTGTGCAGTCTTCACTCATGCTCATAATTTTGAGAATTTTTTATATTTTCTCTCCAGATTTCCAACATTGCCATCTCTTCACACCTCCTTATGAATGGTGCAGCTGTCATTTTTCACATCCTGCCCAAACTGTGGTTTAGCACATCTGGCACAGAATGGCGCAGTTGCTGTGGGAAATAAATGTTCAGGACAGATTAACAAAATCACAGTGCCACTGTTCATCTGCAGAGATCCCAAATGCTTTCATTGGAGGGGGGGGGGTCACAAAAAGGCCATGCTGAAAATCTGTAGTGGAAATACCAACAAACGCCCAGGGTGTTAGGGGTTTCTAACCAAAATGTCCCACCCTGTACAGACTGACAGGCATCAGGGGTGTGCCTTTGGATTGCTGGCTGTAATGATCATGCCATTCCACCCCCACCCCTCCACCCCGCCCGCAGCCAGTGACAGGCATCGAGGTGTGCCTTGGAAATAGTCATTGTTATGGCTAGTGCACCTACCCGGTCATCAAAAACTAAATAAAAATGTTACAGATGTCCTTATGCAATGGAGTGATTGTAAAGCTGAACACTCCAAAGCACACCTCAACACTTGTCGGTATCTGCAGGATAGAGTGAGGTGAAATGCCATGAGCATTTTGGGCAATGACCCAAAGACATACCCCAATGCCTATCCATCTCTGCAGGGTGGAGGTGGGGTTGGCGTGAGTTTACTACTTCACTGCCATTCCTATTCTGCATCTGTCTAACTCCTGCGCTTCCAGTACTAATACCAGCAAGCAAACATTTGGCATTAACAAATGCTTTTTTAGGAGGGGGATGACAGTAACTCATTTCCAGGCATCAGGAGCAGAAGCAGAGGAGAAAGAGAAGTTAAGAATTATTGTAAGAAGGAAAATGAACATCTGGGCTTGTGCCCTTGTGGGAGTTAAGAGCTAGAAGGGCCTTAAAAGAGGCAGAGGGAGTGACAGGAGAGAAATAGTGGGAGGGAAGAGGGGAAGGATGAGAAAGGAGAGGGAAGGAAGGAAATAGGCTAGGCATTTCCTGGCAAGTACTGACTGAGTACTATCCCAGTTATCCAAACTGCCTGGGAGACATCAGATCAGTTTGGATAATGGGGGTTCCATTGTCTTAACTGCCCATAGTGAATATACTGTCAATTACTGGCACATGCGAATGGAAAACTGGATGTGAAGGATTTGCACAATTTGTACACCCAGCTCCAATGCCTAGCAGAAACTTTCTTTCCTAGTTTGACACCCAACCACATGCCCATTTGATACACAGTCTCAGCTCTGCTTAACTGGGCTCCCTCACTCCCCGCTTTGCTCGCTCTCTTCCCTTCTAAGCAGACTTGCTGCTCCTCCTTACCTGCTTTGCCTTGTCCTGTTCCAGTTAACTGAAATTGTTGCATTGAGAGAGGTTAACAACAGCTGGGACCACAAACCAAGACTCAGAAATGCTCTGAAACGGCATGGACTATGTGTGATAGAAAAATGCTGGCAATTCAAAAACATTTCTTTATCACTGCAATCTCCTTTTGTGTGTAATCTTCCTGTGTGAGTCAACATGATAACCAAAACACAGGTTGCCAAAAAAAAACAACACAGACTTAACCAGGGGAGAGTTGTGACAGCAGGCCCCATCCACACTTGAATTTTCATCCAACCGCATGGTCTTTCTCCCAGATGTCTTTTCACAGCAGTGTGCTAGTCACTAAAGGAGCCTATACATGACCTGAGTGCCCCCTTGTAGCAAAACTAAATCAAGCAGCAGTTGAACAGTAGAGTACAACACTAATTATCCTACCTGATTATCCTAGCCTCATTTTATCCTATAGCTAAACACTTGGGAGACAAGGATCTGGTTCGATAGACAGGGATTTCCGGATAATCAGGGTTTGGATAATTGGGATCATACTGTACTACAACAATACTGCATTGCATCCTGGCTGGCACATTTGTGGTTAATAGTATTCACCACTGTCTCCAAACCTAGGCACATTATAATAGAGTAGCTACAGTATGCCGCTTGTTATTAATGAATCCCCCACTCACCAGATAAGAAACATTAGGTGAAAGGAGACCAGACAGTTGTGTTTATTTGTATCTGCATGTAAGGATCCTACTTTCAAAATGATATTCATATTATCAAAGTATCTACATTTGACTGTAACTAAATAACAGTTGCTGTGAAAACCTGTTTTGTGTCACTTTCTTTTTACAGACGACATTATGTACTGTTCTTTTCACGGAACAAAGAATATTGAATTTTGACTATGCTACTGCATGCATATAGAACTCTGAGCACTGCACTAATTTATTGTTTATTTTTTAAGTTGTTTAATCCAGGAGAAACATATAGAGATACATAGGTAATCTTGTTTACAGATGTGCCGGGGGGAGGAAGGAGATTGGAATAGCAACATAGAACAAATTAGATATAGACAGATAGCACACTCAAATATAAAGTGCACATGTGGTACAAACAGCAGCAGTAATATAATACAAATGAACAGTCTATTTATTTAGTTCATTTTTTATTGACCAGGTAAACACACTAGACGAATAAATACCTATTTTCAGGTACAGCCTGGGAGGTTACAGAGTGGGTATGCTAGCGATACTCACAGCAAGGCGATATAACACAGTTCTGTTGATTGTATAGTTCAGATCTATTGATTACACAGGCAGGCAGCAGTGAAATAAGACTGCAGTTTTAACTTGACACTCCGGATGCTGTTTGTACTCTGAATATCAATTGGGACAACTGTTCTAAGTCCCAGCTCATTCTAGGAGTTCTGTACCAAGACAGTGATGGTCAGTACACCAAATTCCTGGTTCTGTGAAAAGCATCATACTGGACTGTATATACTGTATATTTTTCTTCTCTGTATAATATTGCATTACGTCTAACATGTTACTATACTATGATTTTTGTATGACCAGGTCCATCTTGCAAATGAGCCTTGCTAAATGGTGCCCGCCTGGATAAATAAAGATTTTGATTGATTGATTGATTGATTGATCATACCTCTCAAACTCTTAGAATTACAATGCATATCACTGGCCATCAAAATTCATAGCAAATGGCCAGAATGTGTAGCACTTTTTTATTTTAAAGAATAGTATGTCAAAGAATAGTGGACCCCATATATTTAGTGTTAAAGGGGTACAGTCAGCATTAAAAGCCCCACATCAAAGTGTGGGGCTGGTCCCAAACTTGCACTCTGTGTGTAAATATGTATATATTTTTGTTTGTTTGTTTGTTTTGCTTACTGTTTACTACACTGTAGTAGATTGTATCAGACTAGTTCTGTTGACTTGCAAGCTGCCATTTTCTGTAACTACAAATCCCAGCATCTCCTGTAGCTGGCATCAAAGGAAGCCTGCAGCATTGGGAGATTCAGTAGCCTGCAGTGCATGTTAAGTCACACCTGGAAACACACTTTGGCTTAGTGTACCTTCCCTGGTAAAACAATTTCCCCTTTCCCGTAAGTGTCTTTATAGGCTCTGATCTTTTGCTTGCTGGTCCCGCTGTCCTCCCTGGGCCACGTGCAGTCACAGAGGACTGTACTTTGCCTCAGGTGAAAAGTGGGTCTAGTAAAAATGTGGCAGGAGCATATAAACATGTTAACATGCACTGCATGCTATTGAAACTCTGACTGTTGCAGCCCTTCTCTGTTGTCAGTTGCAGGGGATTCTGGGATTTGTTGTTATATAAAATGTCAGCTTGCAAGTCAGCAGAATTAGTTTGATACCATCTACTGTACTGTAGTAAACAGTAAGTAAAAAAAAATGTTTTTGCACAAAAAAGTGCAAATTAGGACCAGACCCACACTAGGGTGTGGACCTCTTTGTGCTGACTGTTCCCCTTTAAGAATAAGGAATGTTTACAACAAGTTAGTTCAATGTTTTGATAGTTTGTGTGTCCAGAAATAGCACAAACAGTATAAGGAACATCAATATATCTTTGCATAAAAAGGATAAATTTAAGTTTACAATAGACAGCACTATGCAAAATTCATAGCAATTGAAAGGTATTAGAAGTTTTAGAACATTGTGTTAACAAGTATGGTCTTGTGATTGCAGTATTGTTGTTGTATATGTGAAAAATTCAACTTACTTCTGTCCCACCATCATCAAAATTGTATTGCTTTTTAGGATACAGTGTTGGTTCTGCTCCTAGGAAGCTAATGGCTGCAGCATTCATTACAGTGTTGGTCTCCCTCCTCCCCTCACACAAACATACGTATAATGGCAGCAGTATTCTGTCCCCTTCATGTCCTGTATTGTAGAGCATGCTGGGATACAGAGTCAGTCCCTACCACCACACACAATGACAGGAGTATTCTCACCTGCCCTCTTCTGCTGAACTGAAGAGCATTTCGGGATACAGTGCTAGTGCTCATACAACCCCCCCTGCCCACAAACACACAAATATACACATAATGGCAATAGCATTCTGTCCCCTTCATGCCCTCGATTGTAGAGCATTTTGGGTTACAATGTTGGTTGTTGCTACCCCATATAATGATAGGCGCTTTCTCTCCCACCCCCATCTCCAGGACTGTAGAGCAGTTTGGAATAGTCTTGGTGCTCATGCCACCCCCCCAACACACACACACACACAAATATAATGATAGAAGCATTCAGTCTCCCCCATCTCCTGGGTTGTACCATGTTTTGGGGTGCTGCATTAGTCCCAGCCCCCTGTCCTCCTAAGTGTGGCACCCATTCTGCCACCCTTGTCAGTTATTGCCCTCTCTCCCCCTTACCCTGTCCTCCCATTGATTTATGTACAAAAAGAAATTCTGGGTCCCTGGCACCGTGCCGGGAACTGTCAGGATTTTTTAAAAATAACCTCTTCCAGTATACTGAGGCCCCTAAATGCTATTTAAAATAAGTTACTCCCCCCCTCACTGCTGATTTCACATTATGACCTCTGATTTGAGGGGGGGGTAATAGTATTTTAGAATCCAGACACAGTCAATATGGATGATTGCAGGAAGCAATCAGAGAAATCCGTCCCTAGACAAGGCCCCCCTGGGGGAGGGGAGGGATTTGGTTTAACAATTACAAATCAAGCCTCCATATAACAAAACAATTTAGAGCACAATAGGGTCATAGAGGGTTAGTTATACAATGACAATTTCCCCTAAAGTGCTACAGAGATTCAGTGTACAGGACAGCCAGGATTTGACTGCAGTTTAATAGCATAGTGCCTTACCCATAGGGAAAACTCACAGGAAGTTAACAAAATGATAGTATCTCCATCCATATTAATTACACCTATCACCACAATACAGCATACAGGTAGAAGACTCTTGCTGCAGGTAACAACAATGCCCCTGCAGTCTCATTGTTTTTCCTGTTTTGGGTCTCAAAGCTGCTGATGAGAAAGCTTGTGAGAGGATAGGATAGCCCAAGTTAGGAATCAAGGTGCCTATTCAGTAGCCTTGATCACATTTGGGGACGCACCACGACAATGTTTGCAATTTGCCGTGCTGCAGGAGACATGGCGCATGATTTTGCCATCATCTCAACCCTCCTGAAACTTGCTAGCCTTGCCACTCACCTCTTAGGTGCAGCATCACAGGGACACTACTTTAAAGCCTTCTCATCTCTAGATATACAGAAAATGGGTTTGCAGCTTTCCAACAAGTGGCACATATTGGCGAGAAATAGTGGACTCACCAGACTGCACTGCAGTCATAAATACTTCTCTACAACAACTACTGTACTGTATGATTGCCCCTGTAGTTACTGTATTTATTGTATTTTACCACTGTACTGCATTGTCTATGACTGTTGTAATTATCCTGTACCACGTCCACCTGTTGTAATTTACCATGTATCATTCGTAAGGTGTGATATTTCCCACACTGTTATTTATACTGTGATGTCTGTTCACTGTATGCTCTGTATTGTTTTCTATGACGTGGAGCCTTTGTAAAGGAGTCTCTGACTCAAAGGTATTAATTCTGATTGTAGTCAATCAATCAATCAGTCAATCAGTAGTGGTGATCGTTCCAGCTGCTCCAGTCAGATTGTTCCCTGACCACTGCACCAAGGTCAGTGTTCTATAAATATTGATCTGGAATCAGTTTACTGTGAGAATTATTTATGACAAGAACTATTCTTTCATGTCCTTAAAGAGCTGCTAACACGTTTTTTAATCAGGGCCAGGCGAGTTACACCAGGGGTGCTACCTGGTGCAGGTCTAAATAAGTAGTCTAAAAAAAACCTCTTAGAGTAATTTATGACATAGAAGCCTTTCTAGGGGCAGCTTCTATTCAGCAAGTTTTCAAGTCTCACACTGTAGCTCTGCCCCAAAGCAACATTTTGATGATGCTAAGTGAGGGACAGGGCTACTGTACTGGTGGGTGTTGTACTGTACCGGTATTCACGGATCCAAAACAAGTGGATATGAATGTTAAGTTGGTGGGGTGGGGGGAGATTCAGGAGGGATGCAAGAAAGCTTTACTTTATGGAGAGAGTGTCTGAGCCATGGAACAGATTACTGGCAGAGGTTGTGGGTGCAAAAACTAATAGTGGGTTCAAGCATGGCTGGGACAGAGTGGGGGGCTGCAGTAAGGCAGGGAGCAAGGGGGGAGGGATGAGGGAAAAACCTCTGTTTAGACAATAGGTCCCAGAGTACGGTAGGATAAAACTAGGCAGACTGGATTGTCCAGTGGTGTTTTTCTGCCGACATTGTCTGTGTTCCTGTTTTTAATGCAAAATGTAGTAGAATCAGTGTGGGTGGGTTGTTTATGCCATTTTACCTCACTTAGTAGGACAACTTTATTCTTGGGGGAAATACCATAGATTTGAGGAATAAAATACAAATTAAGATGAATGGCATTATGTCCTCTGTAAGCCCAGCAACCCACAGTGTCCCTTAGTGGTTCACATTGGACCCCTTGTTGTTTTCTTTATTCGTAAATGGCCTACCCCCAACTTGTAAGAATGCCAGTGTAGATTTATATTGTGGTGAAGGCAGTTATTGATATTGTGGCAAGGGATGAGAATTCACTGAATCAAACACTAGAATATGAAGTCAGGGAAAAAACATTACCTGGTTTAGTGGTAATTGTCAGGTTTTAAATAAGAAAAGAAACCATGATATTTAATACCACACATAGATATAAAAATACTGTAGGATAATTTGAAAATAAACATAAAGGATTTACTCCTCTGGACTGCATGGAGGAATTCAGATATGTGAGAGTCCTCCTGGATCCCCACTTGACATATAAGAAACATATTACTCATGTGATGGTCAATTTATGTAAAATTCTGGGGTCCTTGTCCAGGATAAAGGACTGGTTAACTGATTAGGCCTGAAAGGTGATAGCCCTGGGTAGTCTACTTCCAACTGTAGATTACTAAAGGGTAAGTTTGGGGTGTAGCCTCTGCTACAGCATGTTCCATATCCTCCTTCAAGGGCTTGTTTCTTATAAGCTGTCAGTGCACGTTTTTGTTTTTGTAGGCTTTCTCTTAGTTTGACAATTGTTTATCTGGACTCTGCCTTACTTAAAGTGTTTTACCGCTGTTGCAAACTTTTACTTTTTTTTTTAATGACGAGAGGCACACTAAGCTGAAGCTTGTTTACAGGTGCGACCTGGAAGCACAAGGAAGTTAAAGGATACCTAAACAACGTTTTGACAACAAACTATTCAAAAATCTGACTCCGTAGGTGACTAAAGGAAAGGCTGCTGTATTCATTAATGCTAAAACTACATTTACATAATTTGCATAAATGTGGTTCCAGAGCATTTAAAAATTGTAAAATCAGCCTTCCAATTTCAAAAAAACTGTCTTACCTGCTACCTAAAATGGCCACCAAATGTGTTATGTGATGACATCATTGGAGCCAAAGTCAGAGAGAGAGCTATATGGCTCTCTATCGTGCTAACTAGTTCTTTTTTCCCTTTGTATAGAGTTGTTTCACCTAAATGGTCAAAACAATGTGCATTGTTTTGTATAATACACATGTTAGGCTATGGTTCTGTTCATTTTGTTTACTTTAACATGCTGAAAATGTGTTTTAATCCAACCAACTTTCTCTGTGGCAAACCAGAGTGCAGTACAAATTTTGAATAACCTGGTGGTCTAGTGGTTATGGTGGATCCAGGATGCTACAATGAGGGTGCTGGGGTGGTGTGCATGCTTAATATGTACTTTTTAATATTTTTATTAAACCTTTATATTTTCTGCTATTATTCTTTTCTAGTATGTTTTTGACAGAGCTTACAAATGTAATCCATAGTTTGAATGTAAACATTTATACAACCAATAAATCAGACTTCTTCAACAAAGTAAAATGCAACAGCAGCAAGCAAGTATGTTACTATGTGTGTGTGTGTGGGGGGGGATTCAGCCACACCCTTCACCACCCCGTAGAGCCACCACTTTTTTGCAGCAAAGTTCTTATGCAGTCCAATGTTATGGTTCATACTTTCTCGAAACTCAAATATATGTTTGTCTTGTCTTCTTTTCCCATGGGAAATAATAATATTAAATAATAATAATAATCGGCATTTATATAGTGGTTTTCATACACATTGTATCCCAAAGTGCTTTACAAGCAATACTAGACTGGTAGTGAAGTGACTGAACATGTAGTGGCAGCCATTTCATGCATTAATATCCACACACAGCCTTGGACAATTGCATAAACTAGCTTTATGGGAAGGGGAATGTTGGCCAGGACAATGGGGTCAAGTAGTGATCAAGGTGCCAGCAGCCCCACATCTTATTTCTCACAGTAATCTGCGCATATTTCTCTCCTTCTGTCTTCCCCCTTCCCTGAATATAGCAGTACCTTTCTAGAGTAGACTTCTCAGTCCCTCTCTGGTATTCATTCTTCACTATTCCTCCTCACACCAGAAACAGGTGAGCTCATCACCTTTCTGCACCATGAATGCAAGTAGTACAGTCCCCGTTTTATTTTGACATATCAAATATAAACATATATTTCCAGTAAGTCAGGCTCATAGCAGCAGGGAACAAGGGGAATGATGGGCTTTCCTATCCTTAAAAGATCTAGGCTACCTTTGATTAGGCACTATTAAATAATGGGTGTGCACATCATTATGCATGTCATTTAATAGTGCCTTACCATAGGTGGTTTAGATCTTATATGAGTAGGAAAGCCTATTTTTCCACTTGTGCCATGCTGCTGTCGGCCTGGCTTACCAGAAGGTCATGTTTATTATTAATATGTAAATATAACACGGGAGACTGTGCTAACCACATTCATGATGCAGAAGGGTAGTGGACACACCAGTTTTTGGTGTGGGAAGCAAGTGAGAAGAATGAATGCCAGAGAGGGACTGAAGAGGCCATTCCAGCAGGGTACAGCTATATCCAGGTTAGCTGAAGACATGAAGGAGGACGCTGAGCAGATCACTGTGAGATCTGAAATGTGGGGCTGCCAGCATTGTGATCACTATCTGACTGTGGATGAGAGCAGCCAGCGATGATAAATACTCAGAGTGGCAGGGCTGCACCTAAACTGTTACTTGAATTCAATGTAGGCAGATTACCCTCGGGGGATGTTGACATTTGTTAGGACAGTATTGAGGGAGTTGTGTATAGCTCATTCAAGATTTGGAAGGGTGGTAGCCAGCCAACTCGCACTGTGGAGTAGAGCACAGAAAAGTACTGGAGAAGAATTGCTGGGAACTGTCCTGCGGGGTTCTGCAGATCACAGATAAAGGAGTAGACTGACACTGGAAGTCAGGTTGATTCACTCAAGCTATTAGTATGCCTCTCCTGCTAATAATATTGTTATCCATTGTAAGTGCAGCCCTTATGAGGGCATGAACAGCCGTTTTTCTGGTGGGTCATGATGCTTATTGCTTGGCCCTCCAGGAAGACCTAGTTGTTGGTTAATGAGGTGGGAATAAAACATAACAGGGAACTGTACATACTACCTTCACTGTGCAGAAGGGTGGTGATCCACTCAATGCTTACTGTGGGAGCAGAAGTCAAACACTGAGAATGTGGACTGGAGAGTGATTTGGGAGGCATTTTGTAACAGTGCCAGCTGATGATGCATATCAGTAAAGGTGTGCACAACTCTCTGAGGTACAAGATTACAATCTGAGGTGTGATAATTCTCTTCATGAGACTGCAAGCTCATATGCAGCCCCAGGCAGTACTAAGGAAAGGGTGCAGATGGTGGGGTGTTCAACAGAAGGCAGGCTAGGTGCAGGGGGTTCACATGGAAAAAGAAAGCCTTATTTGTGGATTAACAAGAGGGCACGAGCTTTGGAACCGAACAAGACTGGTACTTTGCTGTGTGATCCTGAGCAAGTCACTAAACTTCCTTATGCTCCCAGGCCACACCTGCAAACAAGCTTTCAACTTAGTGTGTCTCTCCTGGTTAACAAAAAACTAATTTCAGTGGATCATATAACTACTAGATCATCAGGTATTTGAAGTGATGTACTGTAATGCAGTTTGCATAGAAACATAGACATAGAAACATAGAAGTTGTCGGCAGATAAGGACCGCAAGGCCCATCCAGTCTGCCCATTTCTTTTTCTACCTTATAAATGTGCCATCGGCCTTTGCTCTGTCAGTGACCTATCTATTCATAGTCATTTGTATTGCTCCCTTATGCCTATCCCATGCCTGTTTGAAGCCCTGCACTGTATTCATAGCCACCACTTCTTGTGGTAAGCCATTCCATGCATCTACCACCCTTTCTGTGAAAAAGAATTTCCTTACATTCCCCCTTAATCGGCCTCCCTCTAATCTCATGCTGTGTCCTCTTGTCCTGCTATTTTTCTTATATTTAAACATGTTAGACTCTTTCACCTTGTTTATGCCCTTAAGGTGTTTTAAATGTCTCGATCATATCCTCTCTCCCTCCTTTGCTCAAGGGTATACATATTGAGCTCCATTAATCTGTCCTCATATGTCTTCTGATGCAGTCCCTGCACCATTTTGGTGTCCCTTCTCTGACGCCTCAATTTGGTTAATTTCCTTGTGAAGGTGTGGCCTCCAATACTGCACGCAGTACTCCAGATGGGCGTAACCAATGTCTTGTACAGAGGATTATTACCTCCCTCTTACGACTTGTGATACCTACTAATACACCCTAACACCCCCCTAGCCTTACCTACTGCTTTAGAGGTCTGCTTGATGATTTTAGGTCATCAGTGATGATGATGCCCAAGTCTCTTTCTTCCTTTGTGACTGCTAGCAACTCCTCCCAGCCTATAAGTGGCTTCAGGGTTTCTCTTCCCTATGTGCATGATTTTGCACTTCTTTGCATTAAATCCCAGTTGCCACTCTTCTGACCATTTGCTAGTTTATCCAGATCTCTTCTCATTCTACCCACCCATCTGGATCATCTACTCTGTTGCAGATCTTGGTGTCATCTGCAAACAGACAAGCCTTACCCTCTAGTCCATCTGCGAGGTCACTAATGAAGATGTTGAATAGGACTGGCCCCAGGACTGATCCCTGAGGTACCCCACTTGTGACTTGCATCTCTTCTGACTGTATACCATTTACCACCACCTCTGTTTTCTGCCAGTCAACCAGTTTGCCACCCAGTTGACCAACTTCTGACCCACCCAAGCCTACCTAGCTTATTTATCAATCTTCTATGTGGAACAGTGTCAAAAGCTTTGCTGAAGTCAAGGTAGGCGACATCAACTGCTCCCCTTGGTCCACCACTCTGGTTACCCAGTCAAAGAAATCTATGAGATTAGTTTGACAGGACCTTCCTTTGTAAACCCATGCTGTCTTGGATCCTGTGCCCTATGGATTCCAGGTGTTGCACTATCCTTTCCTTAAGGAGTGCCTCCATAATCTTGCCCACTACTGAGGTAAGACTGACTGGTCTGTAGTTCCCCTGCCTCCCTGCTACCACTCTTGTGGAGCGGGATCACATGAGCCCTTCTCCAGTCTTCTGGGACCTCTCCTGTGCTCAGAGACTCACTAAACAATTCTGCTAATGGCTCTGCTAGTTCCTCCTTTAGCTCCTTAAGTACCCTGGGATGTATGCCATCAGGTCCCATTGCCTTATCCACCCTGAGCTTAGCAAGCTCTTGTAGGACCCTTTCTTTTGTGAAGGGTAGTGCTCACCCCTCCCCTGTGTCCATGATGCTGAGCTGTGGGCCCTGCCTACCTTCTCTTCAGTAAATACTGAGCAAAAGTATCTATTTAGGATAGATGCCTTTACAGGGTCCTCCTCCTCACATGCTCCCTTTTCTCCATTAAGCTTAGCAATACCCTCTGGACTTTCTCCTTTCACTAATGTATCTATAGAAAGTCTTGTCACCTTCTTTTACTGTTCGTGCTAGTGTTTCCTCAGTTTGGGACTTTGCCTGCCTTACTGCCTTACCTGCTTCCCTTAGGGCAGTTTGGTATGCCTCCCTATCTTCATCCTGCTGTGTTCCCTTATATTTCCTGAAGGCCAGCCTTTTGGCTCTGACCTTTTCTGCTACTGTATTTGAGAACCAAAGTGGTTTCCTTCTTCTTTTGCACTTCCTTTTCTGTCTAACACAATGGGATGTTGCTTCAAGTATTGTATCCTTAATGCTTGCCCACTTTGCCTGTACCTCCAAAGAAAAAGTCAGCTGGATTGCAAAACATTTTCTGCAAGTTAAAGTAAACAAAATGAACAAAATCATAGCCTAACATGTGTACTAATCAAAATAATCCATAAGGTAATTCATGGTGTTGATCATTCTGGTACAACAATTCAAAATAAAGAGGGAAATAAGAACTAGTTAGCACTATAGAAATATATGTAGATCTCTGGCTTTGATTATGTCATCATGACTCATCACTCAACACACTTGGCAGACATCTTAGTGAGAAACCAAGGCTGTTTTTTGAAAGTGAAAGGCTGATGTTTACATTTTCCAAAAGCTATGAAACTGCATTTACGTTATTTACATAAATGCAGTTTTAGCATAAATTAAACAGCAGCCTTTACTTTACCTTGCAATGAAGCCAGATTTTGGAATTTGCAGCTTTAAAAAATTGCTTGTTTAGGTACCCTTTACATTACTTGCTTAGGGTCACACAGTATGCAAGTGGGGGCTGTGGGATTCAAACCCAGGTCTTCAGGTTTGCAGCTCAGAGCCTTAAACCACTGCACCATACTGTCTCCTCATTGTCTCTTGCATTGCATTCTTATAATTTTTTTAATGTAATGGATTTGTGGACTTGCTGTTGCAAACTGGTACCTCCCTAGCACTATATTGTTAAAAATAAATGTAATGTATTGTAATGTAAGGCATTATAATGTATGTGTGCACTTGTATAACCTTGCAAAGTTTCTTATCTCATGCGAACATCCATGTATTCTGTTGCCTTTAGATGCTACATGTACTGTTAAACCCATGACTGTTGTATGTCATTAATTCTGGATTGCTCCTGAAAAAGGGACTTCCTGTCTCAGCAAGCCTGCCCTGTTAGCAAAATCCAGATGCATAAATACAACAAATAAGCTTTTCCATGCTATTTGAAGATTTGCCTTTAGGGAAAATGGATCTGAACACCATTACAGTATGTGCACAAAACTACAGGGGCCCCTTCACAAGGGAAAGATAACATTAGCCTGGGACAGTTAACATTTAAAAGTATGAAAAAAGGGGAAAGATAGTCCACTTAGTAAATAGCTTTCAGTACAAAAAAGTGGCTGTGCTCTAAGTTCAAACAAAACCTTGTCATTGATTGTTCCCTTGTACAAATCATAAACTGGACAAAATGCATTTTCTCACCAAACACCTTATGTGTGGAATCATCTACCTTTAAGCATTAGGAACTCTGGTACGAATAGCATTTTGAAGAAACTTCTTAAATGTTATTTGTAGTTTGCACTTGCTTCTAAATAAATTTTAGGTTGTATATTTTTATTGTGCTTTGTGCATGTAAATAATGCAAATATCTTATATCTGTGTTTGCATATACTGTGTTGTGTGTTTCCTGGTTGTGCCTGTACACCAGTCATGTGACCTTGTGTACCCACCCCGTAATCAAAACAATTAAAGTGTCATGACTGATATATAACACTACCCCAAACGCGAAGCTTGAGCTGCTACTTGCATAAATTTACTATTACTAGCCTCCCTTCTCCTCCCACTCTACTACACTTTACATTAATCATGCTGTAGCCCCTGTCCCTCATTTAGTGTCACCAAAATGCTGTTTTAGTGTGGAGATGCAGCTTGAGACTCCAGAATTTACTGAACACAAGCCAGCCCCACACAGGTTTTATTTAATTAATTACAGTAGTAAATGGGTTTAAACTGCTGAATTAAATCCTGACGCAGGTAGTCCATGACTTGCCTTCCCCAGCAGTTCCACTGCATTTTAACATGCTTTAGTGTAGATTTACTTTGAATTCCTGAGAAAAGGACAATTTTAAATTTTGCAATATTTGATTGAGAATCAAACCCAGATCACCTAGGTCAAAGTCACATCTGCTACCCAGTATGCTTCGTTAGCTGCCATTTGCAAGCTTGCAGTTAGACACATGCCTGACATCAACTGATCCCCAAATGTTTGTCTGGAAAACTGATCCTGGATAACTTTGGCTGGTAAACTGATCCTAGAGCATTTCTTGGGGTGGAAAAAAAATTCTATTTAGACCCGTTCTGGACTCATCATATGGATGGGTTGTAACTTGGGTGGGGTATCTGCTTCTAGCAGTCTCTTGAGGTTCCTTCTGGAATTCGATGCTCACCATCTAGCCTGTCAATGAGTGTACACTGTGTTTCTCTCAGGCTTTCACAGTGCAGGCATCATTCTCTTACCTGCTTCAGAGAGAACGCTGCTTTCAGTGGTCCCATATGAGTTACCTTAGTACTTCAGTACAGACCCTCATCACCTCACCTGCACTGTTCTGATTGGTGCTGGGAAGGCACACCAAGTACTAATGATTGTCCCATTAAGCAGTCTTTTTGCTAGTATTTCTACAATCCGGCTCCAGAGCTCCAGTGCAATACAGACTGTTTGCACATTACTAAAAGGGTTGTCCCCAAACCTCATTTTGGAGCAGCTGTTGTCTTTTGCCAGCAGCAGACTCCTTTCATTACAAGACAAAACCCGCATTCTAAAATACTGAAGCAACACTCAGAAGTGGGCTCAGTGGGCCATTTGCCTACAGTCGCTTGCTATAGTATCTGCCTATAATGTTCAAACACATGTACATTCAAGAAAGGTTCACTGCTTGTTCCCAGCTCGGTCAAACCCACGTATCCTGAAAGTCAATACATGTTCTTCACAAGATATCCAACAAATGAAAACACACAACACTCACTTGTTTTGGACAATAAATCTGACAGAACACCGAATTAACTCTACCCCCCCATATTGCATTTCATATAGCAAACTGTGATGCCCACTCCTCCGCTGGATTACAATACAACTATCCAGCTGTAATGATCAGCCCTAAGAATACAGAAAACAGTTACTCGCATCAGCTTGTGTATAAGTACAATAAAATACGGATCTTTTGCAGATACAACTATCATTTCTGAAAACAGGGATGTGTTTTACTGTATGATATACTGTATACAGTTCTCTCTGTGACGTATACATTCTACTCTATAGCCTTTGCGGTTCACTATAAAGTGTATTCAGTTCACTGTATAGTTTATGATGTGTATGTTTCTGCATATATGATGCATGACTCACTATATAGTGTATGGGTATTACAATAGTGTATACAGCCAGATGGTATGACTTATGTCCCTAATGACATCCCATAGGAAAACCTACAAAAATATTTTCATTATATCAGTAGTCAGTGTTTGCATGCAGCAGGATATCTCAAGAGTAGCTTATCAGCTGCAGTCAAGTCACATACATTAGCAATCTCAAAGGCTTATCTATTCAGTGAGGGAGGGATAAGGGAAGACTAGAATAAGGTTTAGTGACCAAACACACGGACTCCTCATTTTAGGTAGTATGGTATAACCCTGTTTTTCTCCAACATAATAAACCTGAAGTAAAACCCGATAAAAATGTGAAATAGCACAGAGAAGATGAATTTTCTCATCTTTCCATTTCCGGGGTGATTTAGTAGATTATGCTTTATTAACATTCTTGTCATGTAGCTAACATATTTCAGCACTGCTGCTTGGAGGTTTATGTGAAATGTGTATTACCTGGTATAATGAGATTTATTAAGATATTGTAGCTCCCTTTGTCAGTTATTCATAATTCAAACTGTATCTGAACACAGTTGGTTCAAAATGATATTATGGCTTTTGCATGCTGCCTTTTCCTTATTCTTTCCCAGCCTGTGTGACAAGTCCTTAAACCTTTAAAGCCCCATGCTGACTATGTTTTCATAACAGTGAACTCACAGTTGTATGGGTGCTTGGAGGCTTTTGCTTTACAACAATGTCCCCCAAAAAAAAAATCAACTAGAACCTTTTGTTTGATAAATAAAATGATCTACTATTTTCTTCAGGAGCACAGGTTGGTTTATTCGAGTGACCCACAGAGATCTCTCCAGTAAGCTTTGTATTTATACCAATGCCAGTAAGCACTATCAGTTAACGATAATGTTTGTTTGCTGGATAATTAAGCAATAAGGCATGACAGGGTGTGGTATATCATGGCATATTGTCACGCCTCGGGTGGTTGGGCATGAGGCTACAGGCCGAGTGTGTCCAACCACCTAAGAATTGACGATATCCCATGATATACCACACCCTGGAGTGACTTATTGCTATTATGAACTGAGTTTCAAGTTTTATAAATAAAAAAATAAAAGAAACAGGGTTTAAAATGTTTTATGAATGAGTTTTTGGGTGGTGTAGGAGTACATTTTGAGAAAATAGTTCTTAGACAGTATAGAGCAAGGAGGCTGGTGGCGCTGGAACTTTTTTGAAGCTGTGATGATATAGCCCGATATCATCATGGCTTCAAAGAGCTCTGTGCCAATCAGATTCCTCTATTTACGATCCTCAGTTCATAATGTTTGTTTACTGACAATGCCTCTACTGTGCTGTGGGGAAAATTCTGAAATACACACAGACGGCCTGTCGCAACAAGCCAGGCACACACAGGCTTGTCACAATGACCGCATGATGAGACTGCCATCCTTTCATCTCTTCTTTATCCTGTCATAAATGGTTTTGAAACAATGCATGTCACTGTAATAGAACTTCAGCTTCTTCTACTCAGTTTGGTATTGCACCTGACCAAGGGACCTGGTGGGCCTTGAAGGCTTGTGTACTATACCATCTTTGTACAAGAAACATGTTAATCCAGAGGTAGAAAACTATCCAGTGACTCCTATTGTCAATGGACAAATAGGGCTACAATCTCTTTTTACTAAGAGATTAGCAGACCAAGACATCCTTCCTCACTTACCATACATCTAGACATTTTATTTTATTTAAGACTTTTTTTTATTTTACCAGGTGTTATCAGATTTAGACTAGGGCTGAGCAAAATTAGCACATTCAGATTTTTCAGAATTTTCATGAAATTCTCGAAAATTCCAATGCAATTTGTGGAATTTTCCTAAACTCTTTAAGTGGTCATAACTCAGCCAGTAGTGTAACTAGAGATCTGGGGCCCGATATGGGGCCTGATATTCAAATTTGCGTAAAGTGGAGTGCAAAAATTTGTGTTGTGCCTCGCGTTTGCCTGGATGCCCAAAGATGTTGTATTTTAGTCTTTGGTAACGGAGTGAGGCCCACTAGGCACAAGTGCCTGTTTTCTGGGGTGACCTGGGAGCACTGGGTGGTTAAGTGACTTGCTCAGAGACACACAGTATGCAAGTGGAGGTTGTGAGAATCAAACCCAGGTCTGGTCTGCTAAATGTCCCAAAGCTCATTCACAGCTCATTACTCTAACCTCTAGGCTATACTGCCAGCTAGTGCAGGTGCGCTATTCAGTTGAATAGCGCACCTGCACTATTCAATTGAATATAAGACCATGTCTACCCAGTGCTAAGTCACTTAGTGCTGCCCTGAAAGGGTTTCTGAAGTACGCCACCAGAATGGATAGCACCAGAGAGCTATTTGCAATATTCAAAGGGACCCATGCCAATGAGCCCATTGGGCATGCAAGGCACTAAAGGCCATTTGCATGCCCATTATGGGCTCATTTGCATGGGTTGCAAGGCAGGTTAGCATGGCACCATCCCCCTAATTACCTGGTCCCAGACATGTACAGTAGATATCCCTGGTGATAGTGATCCACCTCCAATGAACGTTAGCCTGTTCTGTATAAAATAATATCCCTGGTGCTAGTGGTCTCCCCCCAGTTGCTGGTCCATTCTGTATAATATCCCTGGTGCTAGTGGTCCCCCCTGTTGATCGCTGGCCTGTACTGTATAATATAATATCCCTAGTGCTACTGGTCCCTTCCCCACCAATCGCCATTCTGTGCTTATAATATAATAGCCCTGGTGCTAATTGTCCCCCCAAATCGCTGGTCCATTCTGTATAATATATTATCCCTGGCGCAAGTTGCCTCCCCACCACGGCACCAACCCCTCCAGTCACCGTACCAGTCCCTCCAGTGCTGCTGGTGCATACAGTGACCAGCACAACCTTCCTCACACCTCCTTGGGCAACTGCCATATGTCCAGGCAGGCAGCGTGCCTCTTATTTACAGGACAGGGTTATGTGCTCTGTCCTATAAATAAGGGGTGTGCTGGCTGCCTGGACATATATTAGCTAATCAAGGAGGTGTGAGAAGGGTTGCACCAGTCAACGTATGCACCGACAGCACCAAGGAGACTGGGAAGGTGACTGGAGGAGAGGTGGGTTTTTGGTGCCACAATGGGGGGAGACCACTAGCACCAGGGATATTATATTATACAGTGCAGGCTGGTGATTGGCAGTGGGGGGATACCACTAGTACCAGGGATATTATATTATATTATATTATGCAGTAGGGGACTACTAGCACCCAGGATATTATATTATATAGTACAGGCTGGTAATCAGCAGGGGAGGACCACTAACACCAGGGATATTATATTATACAGTATGGGCTGGTGATCGGGAGGGAAGCCACTAGCACCAGGGATATTATACAGAATGGGCTGGCAGTTGGGGAGTGGGGCAACTACTACCACCAGGAATATTATACAAAATGGGCCAGCGATCCTTGGGAGAGGCGACCACTAGCACCAGGGATATTATACTATACAGTAGGGGCTGGTGGTAGAAACATAGAAATAGAGAAAATTATGGCAGATTAGGACCACTTGGCCCACCTAGTCTTCCCATTTTCCCTATCAGCTGCAATACTGCAGATCCTACTTGATCTCTGGTTTTTATCCTCTCTTTCCTATTGCTAGGGTTCCCTTGTGCTTATCCCATGCATTCTTGAATCCCCCTACTGTTTTTGCCTCTACCACCTCTGCTGAGAGTCTGTTCCATGCATCTACCATTCTTTCTGTGAAAAAATACTTCTTCACATTACCCCTGAGTCTAACCCCCCTCCAGTCTCATATCATAACCCCTTGTTCTTGAACATCTTTTTTCTGAAAAGTTCTACCCTCTTGTACCTTATTTATGCCCTCGAGGTATTTGAAGGTCTGTATCATATCCCACCTCTCTTTCCTCTCCTCTCTTCCAGGGTATACATATTGAGGTCCTCTAGTCTCTCCTTATATGACCGTTGGTGCAGACCTTGCACCATTTTTGTTGCCCTCCTCTGAACTGCCTCTGCTCTGTCTGTGTCCTTCTAGAGCTGTGGCCTCCAGAACTGCACACAGTTCTCTAGATGAGGTCTCACCAATAATTTGTACAGTGGCATCACCACCTTCTTTTTTTCTGCTGGTGATACCTCTCCCTGTGCACCCCAGCATCCCACTGGCTCTCCCCACAGCCTTTTCACAATGCTTAGTCACTTTTAGGTCATCAGATATGATTATCCCCATGTCCCATTCCCGAGTGATGGGTGTCAGCCCCCCCATCATGTGTGCCTCCCCTGGGTTTCTATGCCCCAAATGCATGATTTTTAGACTTCTTTACATTGAATCTTAGCTGCTGATTAAAAGGGGGAACCACTAGCACCAGGGATATAATACAGAATGGGCTAGCGATCGGGTGGAGGGGGACCACTAGCACCAGGGATATTATACAGAATGGGCTGGCGAATGGCGGGGGGGGACCACCAGCACATGGGATATAATACAGAACAGGCTGGTGAGCATTGATGGGGGGGAACCAGTAGCACCAGGAATATTATACAGAATGGGCTGGCCGAATGGCGGGGGGCACCAACACATGGGATATAAGGATATAATACAGAACAGGCTGGTGATCATTGATGGGGGAGGACCAGTAGCACCAGGGATATTATACAGAAGGGGTTGGTGATTGGAAGGGGGGGCTGTAGCGCCAGACATATTATACAGAACAGGCCGGTGATTGGAGGGAGGAGGGACCACTAGCACCAGGGATATTTTATTGTACATTATGGGTCAGTGATCATCACAGGGGGATCACTAGCACCAGGGATATTATATAGAACGGGCTGGTGATTCGTGGGGGGGGGACCACTATCACCAAGGATATTATATTATACAGTATGGGCCGGCGATTGGTGGGTGGGAGGGACTACCAGCATCTCTGATATAATACAGAACAGGCTTGTGATCAGTGGGAGGACCAGTAGCACCAAGGATATTAAATGATACAGAATGGATCAGCAATCACAGGGGGGAGGCACTAGCACCAGGGATATTATACATACTGGGCCAGTGATCAGCAAGGGGTGGACCACTAGCACCAGTGATATTATACAGAACGACCCAGCGAGCAGAGGTAGGGGGGACCACTAGCACCAGGGATAATATATTATACAGTACAGGCCGGTGATTGGTGGGGGGGGACACTACTGTAGCACCAGGGATATTATATTATACAGTATGGACCGGCGATTGGCAGGAGGGTGCTAGCACCAGTGATATGGCCCAGCAATCGGTGGAGTAGGAGGAGGAGTGCCAGGAACCACTGGGGGCAGTTATGCTGCCCCAGCAGTCAACCTGCTAGGTGGCTGCATTACCTCCAGCAGCTGCTAGGGTTGCCTGGAATAAAGTTGGTGTTTTGTTCTATGATATTTGTGCTGTGCAAAAGTACTGCGATAAACCATTTTGCTCAGTGGAAAGATGCTGAATATGGGGTAGCACAGCTATTTATGGCCATGCCTCTCCCCTTGCCTGCATGCATATATTATGCTTTGTGCAGGTGCTAACACTGTTTGCCCATGCAGCAGCCCCATTTGAATTTATGTTTTTATTTTTTTATTTAAATTTTGGTAACCGGGTGAGCCCACTGAGATCTTGACGGTCCCTTTTTCAGGGATGACCCGGGGTTAGTTACATGTACTTAGGGAAAAAGAAGACCAATGCTTTGATATATACAATACAGCACATAATACATAGTGTATAGGTATATACATCAACAGTACAGAGTATATTACAACATTTACAACATAGTGTACACATTTTTTGTTAGGAACGGATATTCACAATAATCAAACCACATAGATAAGTGCATGAACCGGTACTTAATTTTCAGTCTTGTTGTCCCTACATCTCTTTTGACTGTGTTCCCAAAATATTGACTCCCTTAGCAGAATCCCTTTGGTAAGCCTTAGTTAGGCCAGTGGCACTGAGACCCAAGGCTTAGGTGTAACTTTAGCCCTTTCTTGAAACCTGCAAGAGAGGTGCTATCCTGTAACTCTCTTGGGAGCTCATTCCAGAGTTTTGGTAGGGCTACCCTGGCTGACTGTTGACCTAGGGATGATTTGGCTCTTGGGATTTTGAGTAGTTTCTGATCAGTAGACCTGAGCTCTCTTCTATTAATTTTGGCGGCAAGCAGGTCCCGCAGACCTGGGGGGGAGGGGGGCATCAGGTTGTTGTAGCTTATATGCTAGGCACAGGGTGGGATATGCTAGTCTGTCTTTGAGTGAAGGCCAGTTTAGGGCATGGAGCACATTGTAGTGGTGCTCCATCCGTTGCACCCTGGTGGTATACCTGCTGACTGTATGGTACAGAGTGCTCAGATACAGCCTTTACATTGATCTCAGTGTCTGGAGTATAGTCACTCTGTAAAACAGAGTGGGTAGGATTGTCCGGTTGCCGACAACCTTTCTGATTTCTTTGGTCAGGTAGGGATTTAGCCTATAAAGGAGGCCCCTTTTGGTTAACCACTTTTGTAAGGTGGTCTATATGTGTCCTGAAGGAGATCTCCTGGTCCAGGTACATTCCTAGGTACTTAATACTGTCCACTACTTCTATCCCTGTACCATTTAAGATGGAGAGAGAGAGATAGAAGGTTTGATCTCTTTGGGCCAAGTTTTTTTGGACCAAAGAGCCTGGGTTTGGTCTTCTTACTGTTCAAGACCAGCCTGTTTGCATGACACCAAGTCTTGTTTCAGCTCTTGGTTTAGGTACCCCGTGTCCCTCCCAGTTCTGTACAGCACTGCATCATTAGCATATAGCATGACCTTCAACCCACTGCAGTGTAGGGGTAGGTTATTGACAAACAATGAGAATAAGAGAGAGCCTAAAATTGACCCCTGTGGAACCCCATCTGATACTGGATGCTCATCTGATTTTGCTCCATTCCAGCAGACCATTTGAGTCCTCCCGTGGAGGTAATCAGAGAACCAATATAGGGTTAGAGTATCTAGACCTAGTCCCTTGAGGCGTTCTAGCAGTATCTGGTGGTTGATTAGATCAAATGCCTTGGTTAGGTCGATGAAGACTGCCCCAAGGAGTTTGTTCTGGTCCAAGGCTTCATACACATCAGTGGTGAAGCTTATCATGGCTGTTTCAGTGCTGTGTTTCTTTCTAAAACTGTGTTGTTGATCTATATGCAGATTATGCATTTCCAGGTATTTATTAACCTGTTGGTAGACCACCTTTTCCAGCAGCTTGCTTAAGGTAGAGAGAATGGAGATTGGTCTGAAATTTTCCACATCCTGATGCGGCCCACTTTTCGGGATTGGGGTCACTAGTGATAACAACATTTGAATATTTGAATATGAGGATCTAGCGCAAACCCTGGTTTGCTGGAGTAATGACCCATTAGCACTCACATAAACTTTTGAATATCAAGCCCCTGAAGTTTGTAATGCATATTGTTTGGAGGAGGCCCTAAAAGGATACCAAGTTTCATGACATTTGGATGAGGGGTGGGGAAGTTATAGAGGCTCAACATCTAGCAGTTTGTTATTCATGTAAACATTTCTGAAAATATATCTATCCTTACAACTTAGCCACCTTTGGAGCTAGATAATAGGACACTGATATGCATACTTTCTTGGAACAGTCATAAAAACTGATAGATATGTAGTTTGTTGTGGAAATTGTACATCACAGGAGTTCAAAATTTCACACTTTATTTGTTAAATTGTGTGAAAATATTCAAAAGATTTGAATGTTTATAGCTCCACTGCTATTGCATGTATACACTCAAGATTTGGCATCCATGCCAAAGTAAATACGACACGGAATCTATTTAATCTCGGTAAAGTGTGGTTTAGCGGGTTAACATTTATTGTGAATACTTTAGAAAATAATAATTGACAAAATGTGCTCAGAAATTCATGGTTGCATAATAGGTAATGCTACTAGAATTCCACTTGTGAATTTCACCACTGAATCACCTTACCTGCACTAGCATCCTGGCCCTGCAGTGCCCCTCCAACACTCCTGTGACAGTGATGCCCGGCATCATGCTCCATCATGTCTAAAAACATCCAGATACTTCTGTTAAAAAATGGGTTGCCATTAAGGGCAACCCCCATTGTTCCAGGCCAGCTGACCTTGGGAAGAGACTAGGATACAACAGGGGCGGTGGGGAGGAGAATGAGGTCATAAAAGGAGGTCTCTCTCATGACATCCCCAGAGTGTGTCAGAGGGGCCGGGGGATGAGGACCAATGGAAAACAAAGGCAGGCAAGGAAGGGCGGAGCAAAGGGGTTAAGATGGTCAACACAGAGGGGCTCGGCCACTTTCTGCTAGGTTTCTTGGGGTAAGTAAATTTCAAAACCCATCCACCTCCCTTTTGCTAGGAAGTAAGCATAAGCTAGGAAGTAAGCATCTGAGTAGGAAAAAGGGGGGGAAGGGTAGGGGGGTTAGGGAAAGCAAATATGGAGGAATTAAGATCTGGAAGCAGGAAAAGGGTATGGACACCCTGATAAGTGGACAAGAAAAAGGGGGGCAGGACTTGGACCTGCTCAGAGAGAAAGTATAAGACCAGCTCGGGTTTACATCCGGGCAAGTAATGGAGCAAGACCTCCCTGGGTTTCGATGCCCGAGGGAGAAAACAAAGGAAAGCAAAGTAAATTAAAGATGAGTGGAATAAAATGTGATGGAGAAAAATAAGAGGAACACAATATTGTAAAAAATTTATATTATTTATGTTTGTGTGGACAATAAAAGGTTTTGCCGACTGAGCAGCCAAATCTACAATATTGAGTGTGAGGTCTCCTTTTTGGGAGAAGGGGATCTAGAACAATGGCCTAAGCTGTGAGTAGTTGTAAGGTTTGACATCACTTGGTGTCATTGATTTCAAACAGGAATAATATACTGTACATTGTTATATACAGGCTTGTTGAAGTGTAAGCAGGTGGCATTGTGCAGTAACAATGCTGCATGTGCATTTCCTACCACAAGTCATTAAATCAGTGAGCTAAATTTAGTGAATATTTGGCATCTGCAAGAATTCAGAATAGTGTACAGTGTTGTCCATGAATATTCTTCATGGTTTGTTGCTCAAAATAGTGACCTGGCACTTGACACCATTATACTTTTGCTATGGAGCTTTCTATGAATGCTACCTTATTGCCGCTTTATTCAACCTTAACCTTTCTCTACAATGGCAACTCATGTGTATGACGGGGTAAAAGGTGTGGACATGGCTTCAACAAAAGTGTCACAACTTTCCACAATTTCACAAATGCTCATGAAATTCAATTTTAATTACTGATGTTATTTTGGAATCTTTGGCTGCTAATAATTTGGCCAGCCTTTGAGTAAGAGATTGGAAAATAATACACACAGCCTCTTTTTCCCATGTTTGTTTTTCACCTGGCTGACATCTTGTCTCTCAGGGATATACCCTATTAATAGGGACATTCCCTGATCAGGCTGAACCCAGGTATCTTTCAGTTGGCTAAAGGGTTTTTCTTCAACATTTTTTTCCTCCTATCACCCCTGGTGGGGGCAGTGCCTCTATCAGTCTCACACAGCCGCAGCTTCCCCTGCAGCAGAAGCCAGCTCCCCAGCCAAACCACAGGGGTCACTGTGTGGCTGGAACCTACTGCCAACCCTCCCCAACCAACATGCACTGCTGAGCGACAGCTGCCTTGGCCATGGCCTGCCTCCTGATATGACTTCCCGAGCTAACATCTGAACCTGGGCCATGAGCATGACTGCAGCATGCTCTGCTGCTGGGTCAATAGGGTGACCTCAAAGCCTAATATTTAGGGTCAAGGAACCTAACAACATTGATGATATTCCTTTCTCTAGTTTTAAAGTTATAGGGGACTAAAATTCTATGTTTACATACCTGCAAGATGTAACTTTAAATTCTCTGAAAGTCTGGAGACTTATAACTCAGTCACCTTTAAAGATACATGTCTGAAACATGTTGCACATCTGTATGGACCATTGGAAATGTATCATACCACATTTAGTGTAATTTTGACAAATACTTATTAAATTGGATATAAATAATTGAAATCCCAATTTTGGCAACATTTTATGAAATTTCTCTGGAACTCTTGCAAAATTTCATGAAAGTGAAAGTCGGAATTTCACCAGAATTTATCTGGCAAAAGATACATTTCATTCAGCCCTAACTGAGACCAGAGTCTTTTATGCAAGGGTTACCTGGATAGGCTAAACATTCCAATTGATGATTTTAAAACATAACCATGGGAACAGAATATACCAAGAAACCCACCAGGGGACCTTGAGACTGCAGAGTAACATACTACTTCACAGAATAGTGCCCTAACAATTATTGAAGCAGATATAAAGAGTGACACATTCAACAAAGTACATCTACCACACAGGACACTGGTGATCTTGGAAAAGGCATTGTATAAACCCAATGTGACATCCCTCTGAAAAAAATAACTGATTTATTTTTCTTATAAGTCTAAGCCATATGATTTCACCTGTGGCTCCATGACTTGTCATGTCATTGGGTCCAGACTCAGTACAAAAATAAATCATACTACTGCAGAAGACCCACATCCTGTGTGCTTTGAGTGTCTGGGTCTGGGCTACATCATCCTTCAGTGTCCAAACTGTTTAGTAATGACCACATATATACAGGATATAGACCACCTAGCTTAGATAGCAATGAGAACAAACTATTCATGGATAAAATTGAAGCAATGAATATTGAAGGAGACTATATTCTTATAGGAGATTTCAATCTCCCTAATATTAATTGGGAATCCTGCAATGGATCATCTACATTAAATGCCAGATTTATTGACTTAATGCTATTAAATAATATGGAACAGTTAGTGAAAGCCCCAACCAGGGAAAAACATATTTTAGATTTATTCCTGACAAATTCTGAGGAAGAAATAAACAACGTTGATGTAATACATCCACTATCAAACAGTGACCACAATCTGGTACTCATTGAAGTAAATATAAATCAAAACCCAGGAAATCATGGTTGCACAATTATGAAAGATTACTACAAAGCAGATTAAATTGCAATAAATACTTATCTCAAGAAATGGGATTGGAAATCTGAACTAACAACTTGTAACCTAAATATGACCTGGCTTAAAATCCAAGAAAAAGTACAACACTACATAAATCTTTGGCTACCCAGTAGAAAAAAAAATACAATACAAACAAAAGAATCCCTTTATGGTGGAATAAAAGTATAAAAAACAATTTAAATAAAAAACAAAGATTATACAAAAAGTACAAAAAACATTATTTATCTAGGAACTGGTCAGTGTACAAAAAATCAGTTAATAAAAATAAAAACATAATTAGACAAGCCCAAAAACATCTTGAACAAAAATTATCCATTTCAGAAAAAGACAATAAAAAGACATTTTTTAACTATATTGGTTCAATGAAGAAAAATAATCCAACAGTTGGTCCCCTGAAAATGACCAAGGGAATAATAACAGATGAAGTAGAAATGGCAACAGAGTTAACTAATTACTTTATTAGTATTTTTAAATCTGAACCTTTTACACCTATACTTAGAACAGCATCTTTTATCACTATTCAGAATTTTAACACAAATGAAATACTAGGGGTCATCAATATAATCAAATCAGATGGTTCTGCAGGTTCAGACGGAATTCCACCCTATTTCATAAAAAATATAGCTCACCAGATAGCCGGTCCATTAACCATACTTTCTAATACCTCCCTCATCTCAGGGTCTACTATCACAATATGGAATCAGGCCATAGTTATCCCAATCCATAGAAATGGCAATAAAAATTTAGCTGAAAATTATAGACCGATAAGTTTAACAGCAGTGTTTCGCAAATTAATGGAGAGACTGTTAAAGGATAGAATAATGCAATATCTTGGAGTTTCAGGGTACATCAATATTACACAGCATGGGTTTGCCAAGGGTAGATCTTGTCAAACAAACCTTTTAAACTTCTTTGAACCAGTTAGCGAGGCTCTGGACAGAGACTTACCCTTTGATATAATATTTCTGGATTTCTCGAAGGCCTTTGACAAGGCCTTTGACTCTGTGTCTCACACAATACTTATAGAGCAGATGAAGAGTTTACAAATCCACCCCTTGATTATATCCTAGGTAGAAGCATGGCTGACTAACAGAATGCAGCAAGTCTCACTAAAAGGCCATTTATCTCCTTTGGGGCCCTGTCCCCAGTGGTGTTCCACAGAGCTCCATATTGGGGCCAGTGATCTTTGATCTATTAATATCCTCTGTGCAACCACTAAACAATAATTGTTGGATGGGGAAGTATGCTGATGATTGCAAACTAGAAAGTATCATAACAGACTCCACCTCAGCTGTAGCATTTCAAGAAAATCTCTCCCATCTTGAGAAATGGTCAGCTGAAAATAAATTGTAATTTAATGTTCTTAAATATAAGGTGATGCAATTAGGGAAAAACAACCCGTTTCAGTTATACAGTAAATAATATACCCCTACAAACAACAGCTAATGAAAAAGATCTTGGGGTCACCCTTCCAAATAACTTATCCTTCGACATACATACAAAAAACATTGTTAAAAAAGCCAATCAAATATTGGGATGGCGAGTTCATAAAAGCATCCCATGCCTACCGAACTCGTAAACAAACTATGAAACATAGACACACAAAGAAAGGGTCCATTGAGGCTATTTTGCAACCAAACATTTCAAGGTGGGCAGGTTGCCACCCCACTTCATTATCACATAAGTGTTTTTCTTGGGGGATGGCAAAAATAGCCAAGTAATATCCCAAAAACAAGATATGTGTTTATCTTGGGGGGGGTGGCAAAAATGCCCAAGTAATGGCTGTTATGATTGGCCTCATACTTTGCACAGGGCACACCGACCCTACACTATGCATGCACTATGGTACTATGGCTATCTAAAAAAATAATTATACAAAACTATGTTAATGCAAAAGTCAAGGTTTTTAAAGCATCAAAAGTAAGGAAAGGATTATAGGTGTTTCTTTAAAACCTAACTGCATTCCCACCCCTATGCACCACCCTCATGAACGCCACCGAATTGACTGCCAAAGCACAATCTGGATCACAATCCTGAAGGGCCTACACAAATCAAGTTAGGACTCAGGTCATAAAGCCTGATTTGCCTCCATTTGCAGCTATGGAACCCTAATAATACATTCATGAATTTCCTTACTTTTTTTTTAAATGTAGAGTTCTAACTTGCCGCACAGGCCTGCACGAAGCAGAATGCACAGGGCCTTTAAGGTGCTGCGTAAAACAGGACCCGAGTCCGACTTTACCTTGCCTCAGTTCATGAAACATGTTCTCAATTGTTTGCACTCTTCTTGCAAATTTCCTCCACCACTGATTAAATATTTCCCTTTTAGAATGCAGTAAAATAGCAAAAAGTATTAACTAAGTCTAAGTAAAGCAACAGTAACACTGCAAAGTACTTCACCAACTGCAGGGTAAAATAAATGGAAAATACTAAGGCCTCATGAATACCAATGCTTTATGGCTAGGCTATACAGATACGGTTAAGAAGAATTTATTTTTGTAAGAGATAAATACACACACACACACACACACACACACACACACACATCCACCCACCATGATGTGGTACTTACTTAAGGATAGTAAAGCAGCAAAGAATTTAAACAGACAGCTGTTCAGAAGGATGGAAATGCCATGTACACTTATGTCTATATATCAGAGCAGTCAGTCGGGTTGCATGATCCCTGAACATCCATGAAAAATTGGTCAGGCAGCAGTGCGGCTAACGTGACTGACATTGATTACTGTGAGTCCTCAGGAACTGATGGAAAGTGGTGATTTGGGAGGGAAATGTCAGACACCAATCTTCATGTTACTACAGTGGAGTGAAGTGTATGTATGCATAGGTAGCAATCATTTCACCAGTAAAACAATTCTCTGTAGAGTAACATGTCTGTCAGCTGCTGTATAACTAACCATTAAATGCATACAAAGCACTGTGTTTGAAAAGCTGCTGTCCATTTTATTTAATAAAAATGATCCCAGAAAACTACACATTTGTTCTTAATTGAAGAAAATGATAATGCTGTAGCAAAATGGCAGGGGGGAAATAAATTATTATTAGGGTGTTCTAGACATGAATAAAAGTCAAGTGTTTTGACTCGGCATAGACAGGTCATGAACGCTGTATAAAGGACTGAGCAATAGCTTTTTCAGCTGGCCTAGTATGAAGTTTCTGAACAACAATCTCCTTTCCTAGATGATAAAAACTGCGGTTATGTGCTGCAACTCTGCAAATCTCTCAGGCTCCCTTAGGTGTTATCTGCCAGATACAGCGAGACTTTGCAGATGTATGTAGAGAAGGGGAAACCTGCTCCTCCAACTCTGGAGAGAAAGGTGGTGATAAAAAGGCAGGAATAGTAATCCAGGTCCACTGGGTAGTCTCTACATCACAAGCATTCCAGGGGTGAGGAGGAGTGGCATGACTCAGCTTGGATGGAGGGTAACAGGCGACTTATCTACTGGATTAAGGGAGACACAGCTGTGCATATGTCCAGTGGCAACTGTATTCCACCTGCTTTATTTCGCAGTCTATAACCAAGCAGCAACATAGGCTAGGGTGAGGTGAGAAAGAGCTTAAGCAAGTGGTTCACAAAGCAACACATTTTCTTCCAAGTAGTTTGATGGATTTTTTTTTTTACTTCATCGCCACCCAAGCTGTTCAGAACTTCACAGGCGAGCTGCTTAATCATGAGTGGTGATTCGGTTATTTCATTGCAACTATCCTTGCTGACATATGTTTCTGCCAATAAATTTTATAGGTTGGACCTAATATATTTCTTGTCAGTCCATTTGGTTTGTTAGTAAGTTAAATATTCTTTTCTAGGGAATGTGCTGTCAATCATATCTTTCATCTTGGTGTCTGATGTTGTAGAGTGTGGTAGATCTTAAACAAGGGTAACCTTTCCCATGATCAGGAGGAAGGAATGCATTATTTGTCAAACTGATCACTGGCAAGATAATAAAACAAGAAATGAAACAATCAGTATTTCTCCTTCTGTCATTCTCCTAGCCTAACTTATGAAATACAGTAACAGATAATGGACAGGATTTTGTAAGCCTATTTATTGGCACAAGTCCTCGTTGCACCATACATTTAATACACTGGAACTGCAATAATAAATCAGGATTATTCAACCCTTGTATCAAAATACATCTGTTAGACCACAGGTCTAGTATGAGTCAATTTTGAAGCTCCTTGTGTACTTCTTTGGACCGCTTGCAACTACACTTAGACACAAGTTGCCGCAGAGCCTATTGAAGTGTGGGAAATGCATCCACTGTTGGAAAATCTGATACAGGTGTGGCACAAAGACTTAGTGCACTACAGGCATCAAAGTCTGTGGACACAACTGTATCTATGGACCCTGCGTCCGCATTCAAAAATCCTGCCCCATGTATGTCAGTGTAAGTGTTGAAAAAGCCCTACAGTACAAATGGTAGTCTATTGCCTTGGCTTGCAGCAGGTGGGTAACATAGTTTATATGCATTGGTAGTATCATCCCCCAACAGGCATGATTCATTCTAACTACCTCCTGATTTATCAAACAACTCCTTTATTTTCTTCTTACAATTTCAGATATTTCAACGTCCTCATGTTTGGTCTCTTTGCCTGTCTGTGTACTTCCTCTCAGGACATTGATTCTGGTTGCATATAGTAGTGTAGTATACAGTTGTAGTCCTGGAATGAGAGGTAGTTATGTTAGTACCATTGTTCAGCAACAAGCATTGTATGCAGTACTGTAAATAAAATACAGTCTAATGTTATATGTTGCATTTCATGCAATTTTACCATAAAACAGTTTACAATCAGGTACCAAAATATACAGCATTAACACTGAACCAAAACATGCAAAGCAAAACAACAGCAAAAATAATATGCAAGTAAAATTCAAGAACAGTATATAGGGAATATAAATGTAGGTCCTGGAATGACAAACATAATGACTGAGCATTGTAATTGTGGTGGTAGACTTAAGTACTGATGAAACCAGCAGAAAGAGTGCAGGTTCATGTACTGCAGAGCAGACATGGAGGTTGAGTCATCATGATTTGAAGAGTAAGGGGAAGTCAACACGTCTTAGTGGGGCATTGTGGTATTCCTTGATTTAAAGGGAAGCGAACAAAAAGGACCTCCCACCAGCATTGGACAGGGTGATGATGTTTGAGTCACAGAGTGGATCAGAGTCAATAGAACCAAGTTTGCAGGGAGGTTGCATCAAAAGATGGGACTAGAATGATAGGGGGAGTCTTTGGAAAAATGTTTACATGACTGGAAATCTTATATTATAGGGGTGCAGTCGCACCCCTATATTAAGGTTTGATGGCCAGTTCTATGTTAAACCCAACATTTTTAACTTTAATAACTTTGCTACCCTTAAACTGATTCACATGAAATGTTGCATGCACCTTTGGGGACAAAAGATGTCTGGAGGTGGCACGTTTCGTTCCGATCGAAGTGTGGGTTTGGAGATATGGAGTGTCACAAAATGTGAAAATTACTATGTTTTTATAAAATTCTTTGTCATGCAGCTACACAGAAATGGTATGGAATTGTGGTCTGAAATTTTCAGGATAAACTGCCTTTGGGTCACAGATGTGCCTTTTGAAGATTTGGTAAAAAAATATTAATCTGTTCAAAAGTTATTTAATTTTAAGGTTTCCCATTATTTTCAATGGGAGCAGTAAGATGTCCCATGTGAAAAAAGATTCTTTATCGCAAATGTGGACTCCTTTTTTGGAAATGCAGAATCTTTTGCTGCAAATACATAATTTTTTTTCATGCTGCCACCATCTTGTTTTCAGATAGCGAAGCATACAAACTTAAATTACAAAAAAATACTGGGCTTTGGTAAACACCAACATTTATCTTTTCCTGATTGCTTCCCCTGCAATCAGGAAAGGAGACCTGAATGGGCTGTCTGCTGCTGAGTGGCCCGGCATTGGACCAGCTGGCCGCTTGTCCAAATTTCCAGTGCCCGCTTCCCCTGCAATCAGAAAAGGATCCCCGAATGAGCTCTCTGTCGCTGAGCAGCCCGGCACTGGACCAGCTGGCCGCATGTCTGAATCTCCAGCACCCGCTTCCCCTGCAATCAGGAATGGAGTCCTGAACAGGCTGTCTGCTGCTGAGCGGCCCGGCATTGGAACAACTGGCCACTTGTCCAAATCTCCAGTACCCGCTTCCCCTGAGATAAGTGCCATGTGGTATTTATGCTCCATCACCGAGATGGCGGAATAATCACCCAAAATACATATATCAGGAGTGAATAACTCTTTCAGACCTAAGAGCGGGTTAAGATGGTCTCTAAGAGCATCCCATAAAGGGGCCACCTTGGCACAAGCCCAAAAAATATGCAACAAGTTCCCTTCGGCAACCCCACATCTTGAGCAGAGACTAGACTCCTGCTTCCCAAACCTGGCCAACTTGATTGTGTGTAATAGAGATTATTTAAATATAATACTGGTTAGTCTGTCGTTATCCTGGGATAAGTAACGATACACATCCTTCCAAATTGCACCCCAGACAGGGATAGAACACGAACCTGAGAGAGACCAGATTTTGGAACCCTCTAAGAGAACGGGGAAAAGGTCATCTAACAGTTTATTATAGATAATAGAGATGCTTCTACGCGAGTCAGCCGCCTCCTGAACCTTAGCAAGAAAAGGCCTTAATTTAGATGGAGAACAAGTGGGACCCAAGGTTTGGAGAATCAGGTGTCTCAGTTGAAAAACTTTAAAAATAAATCTCTGAGGGATGTGAAGGGACTTTAAAATACCATCCGAATTGAGGAGATTGTCCTGGTCGTACAGAGACTCCACAGACAAATTTTAGAAGCCATGAAGCCAGTCCTCAGCTATGCAACTACCCCCAATTTTAAGGTTAGGATTCAAAACCAAGGGCTGGGCTGAATCTTTGGACGGGAGGAGATTAAAGAAATTCCAGCATTGAGAAATAACTCTAATGGACAGGCCAATAGGGGACTCACGAATGACCGGGGGAAGCTTGGAGAACGGAAGCCAAAAAATACAAGAAGGGCTCAGACCCACCTGGACTAATAAATTTACCTCAAGCTGTTGCCAAATGGGTAGAAAGGTGGAAGACTGAGTATTAGACAGCTTCCCTAATCTAGCCAGATGGCTTGCCCAATAGTACAGCAAGAAATTGCGTAAACGAAGTCCCCCCTTATCTCTGGGCGCAGTAAGCTTGAGGAAGGCTCTACGAGGCTGTTTCCCCTTCCAAACAAAATTAGACAGCGCTGAGTTAACCTGAGCAAAAAACCGCCTGGGAAGCCAAATATTAAGGTGAATCAGGGGGTATAATAGCCGGGGCAGAATATTAATTTTGATGATACTGATACGCCCCCAGGTGGAGAGAGGCAACCGCTGCCAACGATCGAGGTCACACCTAATTCTCCTGATCACATTAACTAAGTTGAGCTCCTTGGCCAAACCCTCACCCCTGGTTACATACACCCCTAGGTATTTAAAGGAACCAGTAACCCATTTCATGCCAAACCGCACAAAATTCGATTTAAAGGTGAGAGAGTTGACCGGGAATATGACCGATTTGGAGACATTCAGCCTATAATTAGAAACCTGACCAAAGCGGTCAATAATTTGAAGGACATGAATTAAAGAGTGTATGGGATCGGAAAGGTATAACAATATATCGTCAGCAAAAACCGATAAAGTTAGGGAAGTGCGCATGGGTACAGCCCCTGATTTGCGATGAGCCTTTAATACTCACAAGCAATGGTTCCAAGTATAGGTTGAATAAGTAGGGGGACAGGGGACAGCCTTGCCGGGTGCCTGCACATAGGGGAAAACTGGAAGAAAATACCCTGTTGCAATAAACTTTGGCCGAGGGGGATTTGTAAATAGCCATAATCATTTGAATGAAGGAGTCAGGGAAGCCCATTTTCCTCAGGGTAGCCCATAAGAAGTCCCAGTTCACGTGGTCGAAGGCTTTTTCTGCGTCGAGAGCAACAAGGACCATGGGATCAGGAAAGGTGGGATGCCTGAAGGACATGGGCAAGAGTTCTCAGATGGTCAGCAGATGATCGCCCCTGGACAAAGCCAGCCTGTTCCAGGCTCAGCAAATGCTCCCAGACCGATTTGATTCTGGACGATAGAATTTTGGATAGGATTTTAATATCATAGTTGAGGAGCGATATTGGATGATAACTGGCAGGGTCCGAGGGAGGCTTGTCAGGTTTAGGAATCAGAATAATTATTGCTTCTAAAAGAGAGGGGTCAGACTCGACCGCAGAAAACAGGTATTCGGAAGCTTAAGCAACATAGGGATAGCTCTTGCAAAACATCCTGTAGAAGGAGGAGGGTAACCATCTGGACCAGGGGCCTTTCCTAGAGGCAGGTCGTTGATTGCCTTCAACCTCACCCAGGGTGATAGGAGCAGAAAGCACATCACAGTGATGAGGCCGAGAGGGATGGGAGCTTAATGTTATCCAAGAACCGCTCCGCCAGCTGAGCTCATGACGCTGTGGAGCTGGTACCATAGATGTCTCAAAAAAGCTTCAAAAATATGGGCAATCTCCTAGGTAATGACTTAGAGGTGCCGCCCTGAGCTTTGAGTGCCGGAATTAGATGGGAACCTCTACTTCTTTCAACCTCATCGCCAGCATCCGCCCGATTTCCTGATCGAATATACCTAATCCTGGACTTGAAAAGAGCATACTCCGCTTTGTCGGGTTAAGTCATTGTATTCATTCCTGAGTTTGATGAGAGCCGACAAATTAGCTGGGGAATTAACGGAGAGAAATTGCTCTTCAGCTAGTCTCAACGGTTAGACAGCGATCTGGTTTTGGACTCCTAACCCTTTTCCTAGTAGCCGCAATCTTGACAAGCTCCCTCAAGGAAACATTTAAAGGATCACCACAATACATCCAAGACGATGAACGGAACCTTGTTCAGGTCGAAATACATACGGATCAAATCCCTGATCTGGGAAACAGAGTGTTCCTCCTTCAGAATCTATGTGTATTGAGTTTCCACAAAGTGTCGCGTTGGCCCTGGATACTGGGAGAAACTTTGATCCAGACCAGAGAATGAGCTGAGATAACTATCGGTTCGATACCTACTTGAAAGATACAGCTCATTAGTGAGGAACTGACAAGGATGAAATCGATTCTCGACCACGTTTGATGCACCTGGGAGTAAAAGGAATAGAGCCGACTGTCAGGATTGAGAAGACGACAGGGGTCACAGAGGCCCAACAAACTAATAAAATCAGAGCGGGCAAGTTGGGCAGGGGACACTGGTCTAACTGGTCTATAAGTTTTATCAGATATATTGGACGGGCAACATTCCAGTCACCCCTAAGATAAAAGGGAGGGTAGGTATCTGCTCAGGATATCTGTCAGGGACATAAGGTAGACTGATCGCCACCCACGCGCATAAATCGCCCCAACCACCAAACTACTATTGTCTAACTGACCCTTGACCAAAACATATCTGCCCTCCCGATCAGTAATACACTCCTCTGCAACGAATCTGACATAGTGCTTAATCAGGATTGCCACCCCCCTACTAGCTTTCGAACCTGGGGCAGTAAAAACCTGAGAAAAACCCAGCCTACGAATTGCTTGTCCTCAGAGGTGGCCAGATGTGTTTCCTGTATAAAAATAATATCTACATTGAGCAGGGCACAATTCAGAAAGAACTGGCGTCTCTTGAGGGGGTCATTGATGCCTCTAATATTCCAGCTGGCAATTTTAACAAAGCTCAATGCCATGCTAGCTTAACTAATGGAAGATCAGGCACCAGGGCAACACCAGACTTACAGATAGTATCCGAAGAAAAGAAAAAAAACAACACAAGAATGGCCCAACCATAGTAAGACGCACCCCGAGTGGAACAACTCTCCGAGGCCCCCTCCCTCCCATAACCCATGGAAAACAGACCCCTAAATATAACAGTGCCAACACTACCCATAGAAAAAACAGAACCCTGGGATCCCCTATGCCAGGGAAACAAAGCCCAGGATACACTAAACCGGAAAAAGTAGTCAAACCCCCACCCCAATTAAGAGACCCTACAGCAAACCCAAAATACCCCCAAACTATATACAAACCGCCCTTCAGTAACAGGTAAGCCAGTACACCACTGCAGAATGAGCTTTGAAGGAACGGTCCCAGGAGCTGACAGTACACCGACTCCTAGCAAAATAGCCCTGACTAAAGACCTGGATAAGAAAGAGCAACAGGAGCAAAAACCTAGAATGAAGCCAGGTACCGCCACCCCCAAAACGGTTGTGGGACTGCATCTCAATGCTCACCCCTTCACCCCCCCAGCCAGAAACGAGACAGAAAGAAAAAACAAAAAGGGGAATATTAGAAAGCCAATAGCACCAACATGTTGAAAATTCCAACCCCCCGAAACTAGACTGGAAAGGACCGTCTTACACAACCACACCAACAACTATCACAGCCCAATTGACTTGGTGCCGCAAGGTGATACTCACCCCCAGGAGCGGACCCACCGGCCTACATATATCCCACCACACCAAAACAGGTGAAATAGAGACGGGAGCAAATAAATCAACGGGGAGCTTGTGCCCAAATCAGCCAGGCGGTCACCGCACTAACCGGAAGGGAAAGGGGGAGGGAAGAGTGGGTAGGACCCCACCGGTGCAACAGTAAAACGGGCCCAATAGCAACCCAACCAAAACCGAGGTTCTCACCCCCCTCCCTGACACACCCAGGCGGAGGCCCCATCTCCAGAAGGCCCAAGCCTCCACCTCAAACCCAATGCCGTCCCGACCCACACGAGAGGCCGACACCCCCCCCCCATGAGAAGCCAGAAGCGGACCCAACGACCCAGCAAATCAAGGCTAAACAATCCATGTAGGCACAGAAAAAGAACACTATCAACACTAAAAGTTCAGCATAAACAGTCAGCCCGATTTAAAGAGATCAGGCAGCTTCCTGGTGAGTTCACTTTTGGCTTGCTCCGGAGACTCAAAGGTGGTCCAGGCACCATCAAGAAAAACCTGGAGCCTCGCCGGATAGTTCACACGGAAATGGTGACCAGCAGCAATCAGTTTGGAGACCAGCGGGTGGAACTCTCTTCTCCTCAGTCTAATTTCAAAAGGTAAGTCCTGGGAAATCCTCAGCATACGATTCTCCCACATGACAGCCTGCAGGCTCTTAACTTTCAATAAAATGTGCTGCCTTTCCAGGTAACTTAGCATTTTTATTAAAATGGGTCTAGGCGAGGATCCAGGTGCAGGCTTAGGCCTGAGAGATCTGTGGGCACGCTCGATGTGGTAAGAGGAGTATATGGGAGAGGGACCCACGATCTTAGTAAGGAGTTTTTGCACGAAAGACAGGATGTCAGGGCCCTCCTCACCCTCCGGTAGTCCCAACACCAGAATGTTGTTCCTCCTGCTGCGCCCCTCGAGGTCCTCCGTCTTCAGCATCAGTTTCGCTACTTGTTGCTTGAGCATCATTAATTCGGGTTCACATTTGGCCTTCCAGACTTATAATGAACTGATCCTGGCCTCCGAATCACCAACCCAAGTCATAAGGGAGGCGAGGTCCCCACGCATCGATTTGAGCTCTGCCGAGATCTCATGCAGCATTTCACGGAAAGGAATCAGCTCCTGTAAAAACCGGTCTTCGGTGAGCAGGCCGGATGAGTCACCTGAGGAGCCGGATTTAGCGCTAGACCCTGCGGATTGGGTTCTCGATTTTTTAGCCACTTTCTCGGGGGTATTCGGTGGCGTGTGCTTGGCCCCGGCGCATTTCATTTTGGCCTCCATTGTCGCACCGCACCTTGGCGAGAAACTTACTGGAAAGGTAACCGATCGCCAAAATAAAGTGACGGTGGACTCTGTGGGGATTAGGGTAATAGGTAGCTCTTCAGAAAAAGTTGACAGAAAACAGCAAACAACTAGATTGTCTGGCTGAGAGGGGAGAGCGAGTAAACTACGCTGCCATTAAGAGCACCGCCCCACGTGACTCCAGCATCCATTTCTATGTATGGTGGATATTTTCAAACCAACAGTTACCTAACTCGATTTAAATCCTTTATTATTCACCTGTAACCTTATTTTGGTTTAAGACCTAAACTCAGTCTAAGCATTGCAACTTTTTTTACTTTTTAAGCATGTACATTGTTTTGGACAAAGTGAATTTCTGTTCCTTCATATGGAGGATGCCTTTCAGTTGTATTGAATGCATGTTTTATATTTGAAAACTTTGATAAAAAGATAACGTGAAAAAAAGAGTTATCCATCTAATACCCAGATTAAGGTGCATGTCGTATCCTGAAAGACTGGTCAAATTGAATGTATTTCATCTCAAAGCTAGAAGAATGAGAGGTGATATATTGCTGTCTTTAAAATTCTGAATGATGAGCAACTTACTAATCAATGTGATATCATTCCTGTTGATAGAGCAACCTATCTCAGTTCTCGCAATAAGCAATTAAAAATTCACAGGGTGTTTACTAATAAGAGGGACAACTATTTTACATTAAGAGCCTCAAAAATGTGAAACAATTTATCACAGTATTTGGTCAACAATTCTGACATTAATAAATGTAAGACTGAGTTGAATAACTATTTCCTTCCAATCAAGGCACTTTACCCCCACTAGGAGTAGGAGACAGTCATGTTGGGCCTAGCACCTCCTTCTGTCTACAATACTGAGTAATACGAGTAGAGTAATTGCAGCAAACACCTGCCACAATTCTTTGAAAATCTACCTCCATATGTAAGAAGCAGGGGATTATGACCTCTGCTCCTGAAAAAGCCTCAACAGTAAGTGGATTGTAGTGGACAAGTATCATGGTTTCTTGAACATCAATCAATCAGCCTAAATGTTTAGTTATTTCAGTAAACCAGGAAAATGTCACACCATTTGAGTTGAAGCATGTACTGTATATTAATACATCCCTAGTTACAATTGGTCCAATAAATTGCTAGAAACATAGTTATGGAAGATACAACTAAGCAACTAGTCCTAGTGGTAACATTTTGTGCTTTTAACAAGTCCAACAGATGTGTCACAGAGAAATAAAAACGGTGCAGGGAAGTAAAGGTGTAGGAATCAAATTCTACAACATAGGGCCTGTAAAAGCAAAGGCCTGTTTTCTCTTCAGGCTCTGAACCTTTGAGACCACAAGCTTATGATCTCATGCAGGAATTAGACTAACTTTTATTTAATTAGGTTTCAAGAAATCCCAAATATATCCAGGGACTTTTGATTTAACACAATAGTTCATGAATTTCATTAGATATCCTTGACTTCTTATATGAACTGGGAGCCAGTTTAGTTGTTCATAAAAGCTGCTATTTTGGGTAAAGTGTGGCACATCCAATAAGTCTAGCTATGTGGTTGAACATGGCCTCGATCCAGTCCAAATGGACAGCTGCTGCACCTCCATATGTTATACCCCCACAATTGTCCAGAAGAGGGTGCAACATTGTATTGACAACTTTTAGTCTTGCCTCCTGAGACAAAGCCGGACCATGTCTATACAGCAGGCCAAGATCTGAGTTTGTCTGCTTTAACAAGCTTAGGGCACAAGCATACCATTTTATCCAGAAATTCAGACAAACATCGAGGTATTGGTGATTGGTGACCTCTTGGAGAGTGATCTCATCCTTTGTTTTAAAAACCAGGTGATTGTCAAACAGGCTTATTTTACTTTCCATCCCAAATACCGTACTTAGTGTCTTATTTGAGTTCAGGACTAACCTGCTCTTTTACATGTGCTTAGCAATCAGGAAAAACAAATGGCTTGAAATTTTAAACATTTTTGGAATATTGGATGACACGAGGGGCCCGATATTCAAAACTGGGCAAAGGGGAGCGCAAAACTTTGCACTACCCCTTGCAGTTGCCCAGGTGTCCAAAAATGCTACATTCAGTCAAACCGCATATCCATGCCTTTGGACTGAATATAGAGCCATTGTGCCACAGCGCTAAGCCACTTAGTGCTGGGCAGACATGGCCCCCAAAATAGGGCATCACAATGGCTTGCACCTGCACTAAATTTCCCATATTCAATCTGACCCATGCAAATGAGCCCATTGGGTATACAAGGTGCTAAGAGGCCATTTGAATGCTCATTATGGGCTCCTTTGCATGGGGAGTGAGGCTGGACTGCATGGCGCTGCCCCCCCCAACTGCCTGTTCCCTGAGAGCTATCCCTGGTGTTAGTGTCACCCCCCTCACACCAAGTGCCGGCCTGATATAAAAGAAAGCTTTTGCCTGGTCTCTAGTGCCCCCCCCATCGATCGCCGGCCCAATATGAAAGAAAGCTTTTCCCTGGTGTCTAGTTGTCCCCACCTTGGTGATCACTGGCTTGATATAAAAGGAAACCTTTCGCTGGTGTCTAGTGGTCCCCCCATCAATTGCCAGCCCAACATAAAAGAACGTTTTTCCCTGGTGTCTAGTTGTCCCCTCCCCTCGCTGATCGCCGGCCCAATATAACAGTTTTTCCCTGGTGTTATCATTATAGAATTGTTCCCTGGCATCCAGTGGTCCCACCCCCTACATCTCAATCCCATGTATGATAAAATAACACCATTCCCGGTGATCAAGTGGACCACCCCCATCCCTGATACCCAGTAAAATAAATTGACACCATTCCCTCGTGGTCTAGCAGAGACCCCTCCCTATCCCTGATCCCTGTCCATAGAATACAAGATATATGTTTTCCCTTGGTATCTAGTGGACCCCCCACCACAGTAGGTAGCATACCTCTCAACCTCCTGCCTCATAAATCAGGGACAAGGCTTAAAAAAATCAGGGACAAAGGACCAAAATCAGGGACACATCTTTAAAATTGGTGATATCCACTCAGAAAGCTGCTAGAATAAGGGGCTTAGTGTACAATACATTTTCTAAGGAAGAACAAGCGTGTAACTTTAATGTCTGACATTATTTTGTGCTTACAACCCTCAACGTTTGGTCATGTGTAACCCTTAGATGGCGCTATCCCAGGGGCTACTACCCCTGCCTGATTTGCCACTAACAGGTTGAGGGGCCTGGATCCAATGGCGGGTGCCTCCACCCAGAGGTCAGGGTTTGCAATAGTTAAACTAACTTGGTCACAGCCCTCTGGGACACTGCAACCCTTTCTTCCCACTAGTGGCCCACACAATATATCAGAATTACCTTCCACAGTATACACTTACCCCCAGGTCTGGTTCCGCACTGGGACCTCCTGTGAAATGAGATACAGTGCAACAATCACAGTACAGTACTTTAACATAGACAAATACCTCAGGCAGTATAACTTTGCTGAAACAAGCAGCTCTGATTTATTTAGGGGATATAACAAGGACAGGGGAAATCAGGTTAATTAGCTTATCACTCTAATAATCTACCTATGGCTCTGTGCACAGGCCTATCCCTATCAGTTACTGTCCCAGGGTACCCAAGCCCTAGTGGCTAGTCCAAACCGTGGGCAGCTGGTAGGGCCCTTTCACACATAGAAAGGAGAATTAAACAGTCAGCAGTACAGTAATTCCATTTGGTTTAATGTGGCAATTCAACAGGAGCAACCTGAATTAGTACTCACGACCTCCAAATAAGATAGGGTCCTTCAATGTCAGCAGGGCTCACTTGAGGTACACAAACCTCTTCACACATCCATATAAAAGAAAGTACTATACCAGGCAGGCTGCATCTGTATCCCGATCGCAATTACTGCACAACACCGAGAACACACAGCAGATTCAGTTCCTGACAGACCGAGTGCAATTTTCAGCAATTCTTCCAGTCTTCTACAGGGTGAGCCTGGTTTTACTCTTCAGAGATCCTTTGATTCTTTTCACAGGACGGATTCAGTCCTAACAAGCTGTTACACAAGCTGCAGACCGAACTCTGGGCCTTACACACGTTTTTGACTAAAACTGCACACTGAAAAAGCACAGGGCTCCTTCCTTCTTCACTGCCAAAGCTCAACTGAACTCCAACTGAGCGAAACGGGCACTTCCTTTGAGTTCCTCCCAGTTCTTGACTGGATTGGCTGTCACTCACAATAGACTGCTGCTGTTGGTCCAAAAGGCGCTGAAGTCTAAACTACATCTCCCAGAGTCACTGCCCATACAATCCTCTTGTGGCTGGCTCAGATTATGAGTCCAAGTTCTGATTCGTCCAAGGCATCATTTTAGAGCTAGCTTACCCACACTGATTGGTCCAGTTCAGCAGTTCAAAACTAGAATGGGAACTAGCAGACACAGTTCTGACTGCAAAGAAAGCAGGTTAGACAAACTGTAATTTCATTATTACTCTAAATAATTTCTGGCAAACAGTTACATCTTTCAAATAGGTTCCTTTGCACTCCTAGTGACTGCAAAAATGAAGTGAATTGGCAGCAGCTCGAGTGGTACTCAGAGAAGCACACAGTCCCCCATAAAACTAATTATGTCTGCAAGCAGACAGCTCTTAAAGAGACAGTACCAGAGGCTCTAAAACACTCACTGATAAATGGCTTAATGCCAAACACCATTCAGGCTTGGAGCATTCAAGCAAGCTCCTGGAAGTCTTTTGGGAACCCCCATTTGCAGGGGGTTACACCTTCCTGGCTTGGGAAAGCTTGACGTCCGCTGCAAAGTACCCCATAAGTTTCAACTGCAACCATATACATTTGCATTAGGCTCGCACATGTAATCATCAGTCAATATATCATTTTACCAAGAACACATTTCTGAAACATTGCAGTCGTCACTCTTTACACAGTATTACATACACATTGTACCATAACTCAAGTTATTACCTCTTGTACATGAAACCTGAAGGGGGCCCTTCCCTATCAGTTACCTTGGGGCTGGATGGGGCAAGGGCACCATACTTAGAGGGCAACACAAGTAACTTGGAGTTAGTACTGATGCTCAGTTTGGGCAATGAGCTGGACACATACACTCCTTATGGACAACATTGAGAGGCAAGTCCACAGGCCTCCCAAGTGAATCATAACTGAGGTGCACCACAGGCTTTACAGCTCGACCAGTCTTTCTAGGGGGAACTGTTATAGTCTCTGCACTCTGAGCCTCATTTCAGCATTGTCCTCACTTGTCAGGGAGTCTCCATGGGGGTAGAGGCTGGGAACTTGGGGCACTTTCAGCTCCAGGAGTTACAGTTTCTGAGTCCACAACATTTGGCTCGCATGGAGCGCTTGCGGAGCTGACACTGGCAGTGGACTGTCAGGGCACTCAAAATACTCTCTTGTTCGGGTGTATCACCAGTCTGCCCTAATCTATCATTTCCTCCCTGAAAGCTCAAACAGTTCAACCATGCACAATGATTCCATTTCATCTGATCTGATGCTTTGCACTTCACTTTCTGGGAGCATTGGCTCCAGGGATGAAGCTGGGGGCTTAGACAGTCCAGAAGGCCCAGCTTTGTCTCCAGTATTGACTAGGGATTGCCCTCAAACAATTGACTCAGTTCGTAGAAGGATAGTATTCAAAGTCACTCTCACTTTCTTCCGATATGGACTGACAGTCATGCTCAACTGGGACTTGTGGAGGGAACACTTTAACTTTGCTTCTGTAGTGCAGACTTTCTTGATCTTTTCTTAGCAGCAGCTCTAGTCACTGGTCCAGAGGGGCATCTTCTAGGGGCTCAGACTCAATTAAGATTTGTCCAATGGGCAGGTAAATGATTTCTATGCATTGTTTTTACATCTTTTGAATTATTCTCAGGCCTTACTTTGTACACTGGCAGATCATCTAGTTTGCCCACTACAATGTGAGGGAGATGGTGCCATCTGTCAGCAATCTTGTGCTTGCCATGCAGTCCCAGATTTCTTAGCAATACCGATCTCCTCCTGGAGTTCCTGTGCTTTCACCTTTTATCATACCTTCTTTGTTGGCCAGATTTCTTTTTGCAGCCATGGTTTGAGCCAGTTGGTACGCATGAGTTAGCTGGGCCTTTAACTTTTGCACATACTGTAAATAGTTGTCAGCTTGAACCCCATCAGGAGACCCCAAAACACACATCTACTGGTAGTCGAGCTTCTCTTCAAACATCAGGCGGTAGGGGAGAATTCAGTGGCATCACTTTTGGTGCAGTTATAAGCATGTACCAGGGTGCTAATTTGTTGGCTCCATCTAGGCTTGTCCTTTGGGTGCAGGGTGCCTAGCATATCTAGCAAAGTGCTGTTAAACGTTCGAGGCTGTGGGTCCCCTGGGGTGGTAAGGAGTGGTTCTGGACTTTCGCACTCCCCACAGAGAAAGCATCTTTGATCAGACGACTCTCAAAGTCTCTCCCTGATCAGAATGGATTCTTTGTGAGCCCCTATAGTGAACAAAAAGTTTTCTACAAGTACTTTGGCTACAGTGGATGCTTTCTGGTCTTTGGTGGGAAAGCTTGGGCATATCTCGTGAAATGGTCAGTGACCACCAGCACATTACTGATATTTCTTTGATCTGACTCAAACTTAGAAAATCAATACAGACCAGCTCCATGGGTGCACTGGTGGTTATGTTAACAAGGGGGCAGCCCTCTGGGGCAAGCTTTCCTCTGTAAGCAGCGACCATAAGTTCCGAATGTGTTGCTCCACATCAGCCCCATCTTAGGCCAATAGAATCTGGATCTCACCAAGTCAAGTGTTCTGTCTATACCAAGGTGCCCCATGTGGTTGTGCAAGGACCTCAATACTAAGTCTCGAAAGGCAGTGGGCAGCACTAGTTGTTGTTTGTCTACTTGTCCCCTCTGTCTACTGTTTCTCTGTATAACAGTTTATTGATCAGTTTCAACTTAGGACCTTCTTTGTATAACAGTGCAGTTCTCAAATCAGTGGAGCGTAATTTGGACATCTTTTCCTGCATAGAGGCTTCTAAAGCTGCTTTGATCATGGGATCGCTGGATTGAGCCCCTCGAATACTGTCATTGTCCAGCTGAGGCAGTGCACCAATGTCTATTGCAGAAAAGTGGCAATAAGCAGCAGGTATGCAATTCTCAGAGGCTCCAAGCAATCCACCATGCAGTCCACTGCGTCCGTGGACATTGTTCCTCCCTGTCAAACTTCCGGCAGAGTGCCGAATGTCAGGTTCTGCCAGTCGGACCCAATCATTCTGGGAACAGGCCTCCGGAGAGAGCATCAGCATCTATGTGGTTCAGACCTGCTCGGTATTCGAGAGCATAGTCATATGTAGATAATGCAGAAAGCCACCTATGGCCAGTGGCATCCAACTTAGCTGAGGTCTGCACATAGGTCAAAGGATTATTGTCAGTTTTACTAGTATTTTAGCCCATACAAGTACTCATGGAATTGGTCAACAATAGCCCACTTCAAAGCTAGGAACTCTAACTTATGTACAGGATAGTTCTTTTCGGATGGGGTCAGGCTTCTACTGGCAAAAGCCACTGGTCTCAGGCCATTCTCGTGCTCTTGGTACAACACAGCCCCCAACCCTTGCAAGCTAGCATCAGTGTGCAGGACGTAAGGTTTTCTTGGATCGGCATAGGCCAGCACTGGAGCATGGGTAAGTTGATATATGATCTCATGAAAAGCAGTCTCACAATCAGGAGTCCAGCGGGCCCCAAATACTTCACTTTCGGATGAAAATACACTCTTTCAGTCTTGAGGATGCTGACTTTTAGTATTTTTGTGGGTTGGGGATACCTTGAGTAAGGTTAAGTAAAGGCGGATCACTCTTGAATAGTCCTTGATGAAGCGCGATAATAACCACAGAATCCCAGGAATCTTTGCAGTTCTTTTTAGATTTTGGGCTGTGGCCAGGTGAGTCAAGGCCTCAACTTTACTTGGGTCGGTCTCTATTCCCTCGGTGGATACTATGTGTCCCACATACTTTACTGATGTTTGAAAAATTGACACTTATCAATGGACAGTTTAAGGCCAAAAGTCCTCCAGTCGGTCCAATACCTTAAATAATCTGCTCTCATGTTCCTCAGTGAGCTGCCAAACACAATAACATCATCTAGGTATACCAGGCACTCTAGTAAGTTCATGTCCCCACTGCACGCTCCATCAATCGTTGAAAAGTGGCTGGGGCACCTGAAATCCTTGAGGCATCCTCATGAATTCATAAGCCAAGCGGACAGATAAAGGCTGTCTTTCACGGTCCTCTGGGGCCATCGGGATCTGATAGTACCCACTGCGGAGATCCAGCACAGAGAACCACTTGCTCCCGTTTAGGCAGTCCAAAGCATCCTGAATGCGGGCATTGTGTACTGATCAGGGATAGTCCGCCGTTTACAGCGATAATCCACACACATCCTTACTGTTCCATTCTTTTTCCTCACTACCACAATGGGGAAGCATAAGGGCTTCTGGATTCTTGTATTACACCAGCAGCTAACATCTCTTGCAGATGCCGTCTCACATCATCTATGTCAGCAGGTGCCAGGCGTCGAGACCTCTCCACGAAATGGTCTTTCGTCATGCAGCGGATATTGTGCTCAGCTCCTTGCGCATCCTACCATCCCATTCCTTTAAAGAAAACACCTGGTCTCTCTGGGCAAGCTTCTCACTGATCTTCACTTTCCATTCAGCTGGCAGCGAGTGCCGAAATCAAACAAGTCAGGCGTTACTCTGTCATTCTTCCTTGAACTTTGCTGCTGGGTAGCACTGCAGTGTCTGCACAATGCACATTAGCCAGGATGCAACCTCTGTTTACTCAGATGTCTCTTTCAGGCACATTATGAACTTGGACCATTACCCTTCTGGCATAAGCATGGGCTCTAAGCGGGCAAAATACTAGGCTTGACCAGCAGTCCCTCTGGCAATTTTCCATCGCCTGGTGCATCCAACATTAATATTTTATTCTTAACATCCTTTCTGATCGGACCTCTCCTGTAAGGTACACTGGGCATTTGAGCGCCAGGATCAGAGACTCAGGATCCTTCTTCCATACAATTCCGACCGGTTCCTCTGGTTCTGTTTTTCAGCATCTCTGTGCCTCATAGGCCTTCTTAATTAAAGCAGACTCTTAAAGCTCTACTAGTCTTTGACCCCTGTTTTCATAACACAACTGTGCCAGCCTTCCGAACATATGAGCATTTGTTCCAATCAACAAAGGGACACCATCATACAGTCCAGTGGGGGACACACTAAGGCTAGGGTCTCTGCTTGTTGCCACTCCAGCCACGGAGGTGGGGAAAGACAGCAAATTCGGATATACCGGAATAGGGGTAGGCCTTCTCACTTAACCCCCATACATGCAGTCCTTCTAATGGTTGTAAGAGTCGTCTGACAAATGCTTCTGATACCAATCTTGGAACATAATTGTCACTTGGGAGCCACTGTCTAATATAGCTCTTGTAGACACTCCGTTCACCTTTACAGTGGTCTCCATGGAGGACCCACTATTCTGGACCAGTCTGGAGGCGGTAGTGGGGGCCTGGGCAACTGACCTTGCCACAAAAGGACGTGAATTAGCATTTTGGTGCCCTCACTGGGATCATGTCGTGCACCTCTTAACCACTGATTTCTTCTCCGAAGCTCTCCTTGTAGCCTATATGCAACTTTGTCAGTGTCTTTTGGGGACTGGCATTCCTTTCATGTGCCCATCTTTCCCACAATTATAGCAAAACATACTTTCTGGAGTTTGAGCTGGCCGAGCGCCACACTGGGAGCCAGGGCGGGGTATTACTAACTGGAAACCTTGGTGCCATTCTCTGTCTGGGCGTGATAAGCATTTGGAGACATCTCGTCAGTTTCTCCACTTCCATGGTCAAGGAATCGAGTTCGGAGCTGTTATCAGCAGGAGATACATGGGTGGGTACCCCACCCCCATAGCAGATGCAGTCGGATATAGGTCAGGGCCCAGCATTGCAGGCGTGGCCTTCATAAAGGGACTGTTTTTGAATTCTCGGATCTCTCAACAGTTCGCTCATTGTGACATATCTTTTTCCTTGTCAGAGCACTCATTGACTGCCAACCTCTGCCCTGAACTTCACTTGATGGGTCACCCTCAGTCACTCGGGTCGTAGCCGCAGCTATTGGTGCAGGTCCCTCCGAGTCGTCTTTTCTCAACTCCTCGAATTTCTCTCATTAACTCATCATAGGAGGGTGGGGATTCCAGTCGATCTGCCAGGTGTAACTGAAGCAACAGCAGTTCTGAGAAGGGGCAGACTTAAGGATCCTGTCCAGCCTGGTTCGGTCCAGTTCAATCGCTGGCAAACTACCTTTTCTGAGGCATTCTTGCAACAATTTTCCAGCCGAGATACATCACACAGACAACAACTCCCCTTGGTACTGTTGTGCATCTCTTACTCTCCACCATAGGTCCTCATCAGAATCTGGGCTCCCATACACATTCTCAAGGCCTCAAGATAGGCCTGTGCAGTCGCTTCAGGGTTACTGGCCCGTTTAGCACGGATGGTAGCCAGGGCAGGACCCGGAGGCTCTCACTAACCCTCTTTCGCTTTCACCTTCCGAGCATTGCCATTCTAGCACTTGGGGGCAACATAGTCTATCCAGGTCTCCCAGTCATCCTCCCCTTGGGGGTGGGGAGGTGCCAGAGAAGATCCTCAACCGTTGATGAGTCGTGACTAATGGCAGGTGCAGAAATAGGAGTCTGCATTGGTTCAGCCACCATTACGGGCACTGGAGCAGGAGAGGGTGTTGGGAGGAACACCCCAGGTGGCAAGAATAGTTTCTTCAAGTCCTCCACAGTTTCCCTCTCCCAGCAACCATTCAGCAAATTTCTCCTCAAAAGTTTCAGATAGTGGAGGGCTGATTCCCCAGGTCTTTACTGTCCTTAGTTATCACTCTCCAAGCAGTGAGGGCTCCTCTGGGGTAATGGTCTGTGGCACTTTGGAGCTATCTATGGGATCCTTAAACTCTACTAGGGCCAGGAAAGTGTGGGTGAGCAGATTAGCATGCCGACCCACCACCACAGGGTTTTGTAAACCTTCCACCTTGGAAAGTACTCCCTGCACAGTGTCCGTGTTGATACCAGGGATGTCCAGGATAAGCCTTAGCATTTGAAGTCGATCTCCTCCCCAGTACACCACTCCACCAGCGATTGCACAGCCACTTCTGTCGAGGTACCCATTTTTTCTTAACAGTGGTTCGTAAATATGGCCACTAGAGGACACACAATCCCAGCGGTGAGCCCAAGATGTAACCCTTAGATGGCGCTATCCCAGGGCTACTACCCTGCCTGATTTGCCACTAACAGGTTGAGGGGCCTGGATCCAATGGCGGGTGCCTCCACCCAGAGGTCAGGGTTTGCAATAGTTAAACTAACTTGGTCACAGCCCTCTGGGACACTGCAACCCCCTTTCTTCCCACTAGTGGCCCACACAATATATCAGAATTACCTTCACAGTATACACTTACCCCAGGTCTGGTTCCGCACTGGGACCTCCTGTGAAATGAGATACAGTGCAACAATCACAGTACAGTACTTTAACATAGACAAATACCTCAGGCAGTATAACTTTGCTGAAACAAGCAGCTCTGATTTATTTAGGGGGATATAACAAGGACAGGGGGAAATCAGGTTAATTAGCTTATCACTCTAATAATCTACCTATGGCTCTGTGCACAGGCCTATCCCTATCAGTTACTGTCCCAGGGTACCCAAGCCCTAGTGGCTAGTCCAAACCGTGGCAGCTGGTGAGGGCCCTTTCACACATAGAAAAGGAGAATTAAACAGTCAGCAGTACAGTAATTCCATTTGGATTTAATGTGGCAATTCAACAGGAGCAACCCTGAATTAGTACTCACGACCTCCAAATAAGATAGGGTCCTTCAATGTCAGCAGGGCTCACTTGAGGTACACAAACCTCTTCACACATCCATATAAAAGAAAGTACTATACCAGGCAGGCTGCATCTGTATCCCGATCGCAATTACTGCACAATACCGGGAGAACACACAGCAGATTCAGTTCCTGACAGACCGAGTGCAATTTTCAGCAATTCTTCCAGTCTTCTACAGGGTGAGCCTGGTTTCTACTCTTCAGAGATCCTTTGATTCTTTTCACAGGACGGATTCAGTCCTAACAAGCTGTTACACAAGCTGCAGACCGGAACTCTGGGCCTTACACGTTTTGACTAAAACTGCACACTGAAAAGCACAGGGCTCCTTCCTTCTTCACTGCCAAAGCTCAACTGAACTCCAACTGACGAACCGGGCACTTCCTTTGAGTTCCTCCCAGTTCTTGACTGGATTGGCTGTCACTCACAATAGACTGCTGCTGTTGGTCCAAAAGGCACTGAAGTCTAAACTACATCTCCCAGAGTCACTGCCCATACAATCCTCTTGTGGCTGGCTCAGATTATGAGTCAAGTTCTGATTGTCCAAAGCATCATTTTAGAGCTAGCTTACCCCACACTGATTGGTCCAGTTCAGCAGTTCAAAACTAGAATGGGGAACTAGCAGACACAGTTCTGACTGCAAAGAAAGCAGGTTAGACAAACTGTAATTTCATTATTACTCTAAATAATTTCTGGCAAACAGTTACATCTTTCAAATAGGTTCCCTTTGCACTCCTAGTGACTGCAAAAATGAAGTGAATTGGCAGCAGCTCGAGTGGTACTCAGAGAAGCACAGTCCCCATACAAACTAATTATGTCTGCAAGCAGACAGCTCTTAAAGACAGTACCAGAGGCTCTAAAAACACTCACTGATAAATGGCTTAAATGCCAAACACCATTCAGGCTTGGAGCATTCAAGCAAGCTCCTGGAAGTCTTTTGGGAACCCCCATTTGCAGGGGTTACACCTGGAAACACAATTTTTAGGAGGAACAGAGTAAAATTTTGAGGCAAAATCAAGGATGTCCCTGAAAATCAGGGACAGTTGAGAGGTATGGTAGGTAGTGCCCCACCACCGAGCTCCTCCCCCATCTCATCCCTGAACCGGCGACTGGCAGAGCCCTTTGCTCTCCACCTCTGCTGGCCACTAACTGAGCTATCAATGAGTGCAGACTGTATTCAGTATGCAGTCATTGGCAGCTCAGTTGGCAGCCAACCATGGTGGAGAGCAGAGGGCTGTGACAGTCACCGACCTGAGGTTGGGATGGGGAGCAGGGTGATGGGGCACTACCTGCCAGAGTGGGGGGTCCACTAGGCACCAAGGAAAAACATATGTCTTGTGTTTATTTATCTATTTTTATATATTGAAATCTCAAAATTACAACCTTTAAGCCAGGGGCTATATTACAAAGGCTCCATGTCACAGAATGAGGGAAACAAGGATGATATACATGGTACAATAGACAGTGAAAACTGGTTACAAAGTCCATCAGTGAAAACAACAGAAAATACAAAGTAAGTGCTACAAGGTTACAGTAGATTACATGGCACAGATTACAATGAACAAGTTGCATAGGATTCAGGAGTTACATAGGTACCAACGTTTGCATACAGTGAAGGAGTGGCCAGAGGGATGACCTATCAAGGGCCTATAGGTTGAAAGACAGGAGTAGAGTAAAGGAGTATGTGGAGACCAGATGGAGGGTGAAGAAAATTTGAATGGCCTGAGATAGGTATTGTACTGGAAAGGAACTAAGTCTAAAAAGCCACTAATGAAGGTGCAGAGGTGATAGGAGAAGAATAGAGGGTAGTAAACAGAGTACAAAGGGAGGGAATTTACCAAAGAAGTAGGAAACAAAAAAGTAAAAGGAGGATTTTCTACAGGCGGTAATGAGGGGATAAGAGGTGGGTGTAGATGGGGGTGGGACCAGAGAGGCAGTAGGGTGCGGGGGGACAATAAGGGTTAGGAGAACAGGATAAGGTAGTATGAACCTTGGGGATTAACAAGAGTTGTGTTTACAGGCAAATCGGGGATAGGGAGGGGGGTTCCAATAGCCCACCAGGGAATTATATCAATTTATTTTACTGGGGATCGGGGATGGGGAGGGGGGGTCCACTAGTCCACCCAGGGATGGTGTCAATTTATCTTACTGGGGATCAGGGATAGGGAGGAGGGTCCACTAGACCACCAGGGAATTGTGTTATTTTATCATACATGGGATCGGGAAGTGGGTGGGGGCACTGGACACCAGGGAATAGTTTTGTAATGTTTGGGCATGGGTGCATGGAGGGAGGGAGGGACACTAGGCACCAGGGAAATCTACTGTGTGACATCGGTCTGGTGATCAGTGAACGGGGCAGACCACTATAGTTTATAACAGGCCAGTGATCAGCGAGGGGGGGACCACTAGACACCAGTGGAAAACATTCTTTTATAACAGGCTGTCAACGGCGGGGGGGGGGGCACTAGACACCACGGAAAAGCTTCCTATTATATAGGACCAGCAATCAGTGAGTGGGGCCACTAGACACCAGAGAAAACCTTTTTTTTAAATCAGGGCTGGCAATCAGTGAAGGAGTGGACACTAACAGGCCAGCGATCAGTGATGGGGAGGGATCACTACAGACACCAGGGACTACTGTGTTGGAGGTGGGGGAGGCACTGCACTTCCTTTGCCAGCTGCTAGGGTTGCTCGGAGTAAGTTGGGGTTTCAATCAGTGGTATGTGCGCCATTCAAGGGGACTGGGTAAAATGGCCTTGCACATACTCTGAATAGTGGACTGAACCAATATTCAGGTCTCCATCCCTTAATTTACATTGCGCCCCCTCTGAATCTTGCCCATATAAAAACCCTGTTTGCCCATGCTAACAAGGCTTTTCAATATTGCACAGCCGAGCAAAACCCGGTTTGCGCAGGCAAACTCGGATTTGCACCTGGGCAATCTTATGAATATTGGGTCCCAGCTGCCATTCTTCTTTTACTGAAGACATAATAAATGGACCCAGTATACAGTATATAAAACACTAGCATCGTGTGTTTCTGGGGTTTTCAAAACCTTGTTCTTCACATTTTGGAATGTAGAATATGTTGGGCTGGATTCACAAAGACAGTCAAAAATCCTGCAGCTGAGGTAAAAAGGCCTGCAGCACTGTGGAAATGCTGGTGTGGGATATTCTGAAAGAAAAATTGTGCACATGCAGAAATCTGTAAAAAAAAAAAACAGCAGTTGCGGAAATTCAGCAGCTGTGGAAATTCTGCAAGTGCTGAAAATCCGCAACTGTGGATCTGCAGCTGCGGAAAAGGCTTAGGAATCACAACAGTGATCCACATTAGCTGGAGCAGCAGACTTTGACAGTCTTGTCATAGATGTAGCTGAAAGTACCCACAGAGAGACCAGCAACCATTCTGTCAACTGGGACCACTGTAGCACCACTGGTACCAGCAAAACCATGCACCACTGTGGCTGTCTGTAACTGATGGTCATGTCTCTCCCTGGGATGTTTCTGTTGCCTGCCGCAGCAGCACTCACTGCAGGCTGTTCAGCCTCTACTGCCTGTTGAGCTCCTTCATGGGCTGCAATGGATCTGGTGGTGGTTGTTTGTTGTCTTTCAATGACAATGCGTGCTAGTGTTGCTGTAACAACTGCCACTGATTTACACCCACTGGTTTGCTATTACTTGTGCATGACCTCCTCTATAATTGTATTTCAATTGTTGGGGCACTGCATTTTGCTCAGGGAGTGTTACACCTCACTCTCATGTGTGCAACATTTTTTCCACACCTGCGGAAAAACACTGGCTGAGAATAGCCTTTGGGGAGATTCACAAAACAATCTGAAGGTGCAAAACCTTGACAAAGTCCCCAAAAGTTCTGTAACTGTGGAAAAAAGGAGAACTTGCCCTGAGAGCTATGCACAAAACATCCACAGCTACGGAAAAAAATACACTAAGGACTGTGGAAAAAGTGCAGCTATGGAAGTTCCTGAGGAAAAAAAAAATAATTGAAAAGTATGGCATATCCCCTTCGAGGCTATTTACAGCCAATGGGCAGGATTCACAAAGAAAGTTGAAATTCCCGCAGCTACGGGAAAAGGGCTTGCTGCAGTGCAGAAAGCGCCTAGCTGTGCTGTATTCTCAAAAAGAAAACCAAGCGCAGCTGCAGATTTCTGTAAAAGTGCCGCAGGTGCCGCAATTTAGCTGCCGCAGGACTTGCACAAGTGCTGCAAATCTGCAGCTGCGGAGGCTGTGAAGGCACAGCAATAGGGAACCACTAGCTGAAGCAGCAGACTGTAACAGTGCTGCTATAATATGAGGCTGACAGCAAACACAGAGACCAGCAACCAGTCCCCAACTGGGACCAGAGCAGCACCACAGCTACCAGCAACACCTTGGCACCACAGTGGCTGACTGTCCCTGCTGGTCATCCCTCCCTAGGGTGTTCCTGTAGCCTGGGGGGGGGTAGCACTCGCTGTTGGCTGGTCAGGCTCTGCTTGTGGGGGCTCTGTCATGGGCTGCACTGGGTCTAGTGGTTGATGCCTGTTGCCATATCATGGCAATGTGTGCTTTCAGTGCTGTAACATCAGCCACTGCTATACTGTCCGAGATGCTATTACCGGTGGTACACCTCCACCTTAATTGATTCCAATTGCTGGGGCACTACTGCAGTGTGCTGAGGGAGAGTTACACCTCATTCCACTGTGTGTAACATTCTTTCCTGAGCTGCGGAAAAAACCTGGCTGTGAATAGCCTTTCAGGAGCTGTGCCCTACTTATCTCACACTTTTTTGCCCTGAGGGACTTCCGCAGCTGCACTTTTTTCCACAGTCCATAGTGGTTTTTCCCGCAACTGCAAGGGATTTTGTGAATAACACTTGGAGCAAACTCCCAATTTTTTCCGTAGCTAAGGGAGTTTTGGGGACTTAGGGAAGGTTTTGCACCTTCTCAGAGCTTTAAGAATCCTGCCCAGTGTTTTTCTGCAGTTGCGGAAAAAGTGTTCCACACACGCTGCACCACAAAGAGTGAGGCGTAACTCTCCCTGAGCAAAGTGCAGCGTACCAACAATTGAGATACAATTATAGTGGAGGTGCAGGCACAAGTAACTGCAAACCTATAGTAGTGTCAGTTACAACCAGAATAGCACACATTTTCATTGAAATACAACAAACTACAACCACTAGACCCAGTGCAGCTCATAAAGGAGCCCCTCAGGCAGTAGAGGCAGAGCTGGTAACAGCTTGCAGTGAGTGCTACTGAAGCACACAACATAAACACTCCAGGGAGAGACACAACCATCAGTTCCACCAACAGTTACAAACAGCTACTGTGGTGCATGGCCCTGCTGGTACCAGTGGTGCTGGAGTGGTCTCAGTTGAGGGACTGGCTGCTGGTCCCTCTGTGAGCACTTATTGTTGCATCTATGGTAAGACTGTCAAAGTCTGCTGCTCCAGTTAATATGGATCAGCTGTTGTTGTGTCTGCTGAGCTTTTTCCTCAGCTAAGGAAAGACTATTAGGGAGATTTCAGCACTTGTGGACTTCTATAACTTGCCTGTTTTATGGATTTCCACAACTGTGGAAATGTTCTTTGTGAATATGGTGCAACTAGAGTTCCACAGTGCTACAAGCTGTTTTTCCGCAGCTGCAGAAATTTTGGCTCTCTTTGTGAATCCAGCCCTTTAAGGGGATGTGCCATACTTATCAATGTCTTTTTTTCCTCAGGAACCTCCGCAGCTGCACTTTTTCCCACAGTCCGTAATGTATTTTTTCCGCAGCTGCGGAGGTTTTGTGTATAGCACTCAGAGCAATTTCCCCCTTTTTCCTGCAGCTATCCTCCTCCAGGCATGGAGAGAGACTATTGCTGCTATGCAATGCCACCTTGGTGACCATAGGTGGAGACGCAGGCAGTATTGCTAAAGAAGGGAGATGCGGGCTGGTGCCTCGTGTTAGCATGCTTGCCTCTGGGCACATGCAGTCTCTCTGCTGATGTCCTTCAGGAATGGCAAGAACACAGAAACACCTCAGCTGACACAGGAATATATTGGCCTCCTGCATGTCCCACCCCCTGGTGACCTAGGCACCCCCCCCCCCCCCCCTTACTGGATCTGCTCTGTGAAGGGGCTTCAGTAACATGAAGGACTCCACCTTGGTGGGCAAGCCACTGAAGACAGAGGTAGAGATAAGTCCAGGAGAAGCAGGGTGATGGGGCGGGGGGGGGGTCAGCAGAAGGGGGCAAGTTTTGAAAGGGCATAAAAATATATGACCAAGGAACATTATCCAAGGTCATCGACACCAGCTGGTAATTAATGTCCCAAGAAATTCCCTGGGTAAAGGACATTACGCGGTGCAGTTCAAAGCCTTATGTGACCCATGGCCTCAGTTGGTGGGTGAGGGTACTCTGCAACCAGGGTGTTTGGTTACTACAAGGGGTCTCTTCAATGTTTGGTGAAGTGTGGAGGCTTTGTGTATCAGGGAACCCTGTGTTGGGCATAAACGTACATCTGTGGCTGCAGCATCTCAGTGGCCTTGACTCATTACTTTGGCTATTATGATGAAAAGCAGTATTGAATTTAGATGAAAACAGCAATTGCAGCCTCAGCATGTAATTACAGTGCAACCAGCACCCTCAAGAATTCCTGGAAAGTACAGATGGTTCTGTATAAGCAGAAACATTGAGATCAAAACAGCCACCAAGGGGATCACATTTTAAATAAAGATGATCAATAAAAGTGCTGGATATGGACCAGATGTAAACCCCCAGAGCAGCTCCTCAGGCAGGCAGAGTCCTGGTATCAAAACATCCAACAAATAACAGTTGCACAAAACATGTCCATATTGTGATGGAGCTGTGCCAGAAGATGATGTTACATACTGTAGCTGAAGAACTGAGTCCAAAGCAAGCATTCCACCAGTGCATAGAAACATGGAAACATAGAATTTGTTGGCAGAAAAGGACCAGTTGGTCCACTCAGTCTGCCCAGATGTTCCCTGCCTAACTTGTGTCTGGTGACCCTCCCTTCTCCCTGCCTATTTTTAATATACCCTGTGTTTATCCCACACATGCCTTAAGCCCCCGGCACTGTTCTCACGCCACCATTTCCATTAGCAATCTGTTGCAGGTGTCTACCACAGTTTTAGTGAAGAATAATTTCATCAGTAGAGTTCCAGAACATGGGTGGCCTTGTGTAAACATATCTGCAGTTCTTTTTTCCAGGTTCTGCAAAACTCATAGATGCCAGGACAAATCCTGTTGAACAAGTTAACAGTTTAGCATTCATACTATGATGCTTCGAGACCCCAGTCCCAGAATGAAGATCAGTTAGTTCAATGCCCCCATGCTTATGGGCTAGGTGTAGCGACAAGATCTGCGAGGCAGCTAACTGGCTACATCAAGGAGTTGCTGTCGGGAGGCCATAACAAAAATGACTTATTACCCAGATTGGCAGATGAGACAGGCAACCTCAGAGCCATTGCTCCCCCCCCCCCCGGAGATCTATGCCTGCCATGTGTAGACTGGGCCAAAACCCCACTGGCAGGCAATCACAGCCAGTTGAGGACCACTCCCCTTTGTGTAAGAGTGGCAGCTTCCATTCTCCTCCTCCTCTATAATCTTTTAATCACCATTCAAACCCCCTGCCATCCCCAAAGGGGGAGACTGATGGGGCACCTGAACCTCTCACCGCAGTCCTTTTATGTCATGTTGTTCATAATGCTTCCTGTTGAGGCAGTATAGCACAGAGGATTAGGGCTCTGCGCTACAAACCTGGAGACCTGAGTTTGAATCCCATAGCCCCCACTTGCATACCGTGTGACCCTGAGCAAGTCACTTAACTTCCTAGTGCTCCCAGGTTGCACCTGGAAGCAAGCTTAGTGTGCCTTTTTCTGGTTAAACAATTTCCCTTTCCCCTGAGCCAAAGGGTGAGCATAATCAGGAACCTAAGCTGAAAGTGGCTCCCGTAAGGTTGGTTACATTTAGAAAGAAGTTATAAACAATAATTGTAATTTCAGTCTTTTCATTTGACTTCACTTTCTGTACTTTGATCTTGCTATGCGTACTGAACTGATCATTTTCTAATGGCTAAGTTCATAAAGCAAGTGAGCCAGTGTATGTGTGTGCAGCCACCCTACCAGCAGGATGCACTGTGCCATCTAATCTTCCTAAGCCTGTTTGCCCTCCAGAAGTTTAACATGTAGGTCAGAGACAATTTTCTGCCCTCTGAATACAGGCTCACTATAAAAAGGGAGGCGACTGGATCATTTTAGAAGTGATGTGGAGAGGAGTGAATGAGTTGGAGTGGAGCCAGAAGGTGTGATTGGGCAGGAGCATCTCCTTGGGGGCCCTCGTGGTTTTCATGCAAACCACAGAAGGGGATGAGGGCTCCCCAGTCTGCTGAGGACACTTGGAATCAAGTAAAGGAGCATCAGGGCAGCAGAACCCCACATGGAAAGATTTCTGGAAGTGTGGATTTTGCACAGATGTTGGCCATAACTAGTCCACTAAGTTCTGCCCTGCTGGAAACTGGTGTCCATTGAAAAGGTAGCTGGGCACTAGGGATCAGTTGTCAGATGGAGGGCTCTTTTCCCTTGACAGCAATGTTATTGATATTTCTGCCAGGCGTATAACACAGGAGCCCACATCCAGAGGCTTCCAGTGGTAGGGATTTCTCGGTGGACATGCATATCCACGGTGCAACATCTGGTGGGAGATTTGTGGTTTACAGTTAAGAAAAGTATCCATTTCCTGTGTGCTGTTATTTAAGTTGTAAATAAATGTCTGCACTGCATTGACCTTGATGTCTCCAAGCATGCAATGAACTTTGTACAGGTCTGGCCCAGGCCAGGCCATTTATGGTTAGAGTGGTGTGCCTTTCTGATTTCCAGAAAAATCAAATACCTGAATCCACACCAAATCAGCCTCCCATTATGGAGGATGACTCTTAGGGAGAACTGGTTACATGTACAATTTGTGTGCAGCTGGCCTGTGAAGCTCTATACAGTGATGTCTTGGTGTGCTTAGTGCACCAGATACATTCGTCTTCCCCAGCCTCTCCCATATGTATAGGCAACATCTTGCCAATGGGGCAGCCAGAGAGGTGGAGCCCTGATGGGCATGGGGTTTCCAGCATTATTCTGACCACATAGTGGTTTCTCTGCATCATGGCAGTGAGGGAGCCTGAGATACAGCAGTGTGGGAACAAGACTGATGTATGTCCATTACAGCACGTAGGATTATTTTAAATATGTCCTTGAGTGGCAGTCCTTTGCCCCCTCACTTTCCATGCCAAGGAGGAGGGCTGGGTATGGGCTGGCATTTTGTGGTGGTGATGCTTTTCCAGGCCTGAGAAGTGATGTGGGGGGCTAAGACCCTATGAGAAAATCCTTCCTGGTGTAATGGCCACCCCTGTACCCAATATATGCCCTGTCTACTCCACCTCCCAAACCAACTGCCTGTATTGTGCCACAGAAAACTGGAATGGGGGGGGAGTGTAACACAGATCAGGTTTTGATGAATATAGCAGTGGCTCCCTGGTCCCTTTAAGGCCACAAAGTGACATCTTTGTGAACTGGGTACTATGAACTTACAATGATTGGTTCAACAGCCAATCAGTTTCCTGCTTTTCAGTCACGAGACTTAAAGCCAGTTTAAAATGATCTGCAACAGCAAAAGCGGGTGATGGAAAGTGGTCACAGTTTGCTAGCAGAGATGTTTGAGAATTACAGATTGTTGCTATGATATACACACACAACAGATTACTTGTACTTCTCTAACACTGTTGCATATGCAGGTTGCACAGGATGAGAGAAATCCATCAAGCTGAACAGTCAGAAGTTAAAGCATTGCCTGTTTGCCATATCATACTGTATTACCTCAACCTGACTGAAAAATAAGTCCACAGTAGTCAGCAACTATCCTAAGCAATCTGTAGTGACTTGGTTGGCAAGCCATGGAGTGCCAAAGCCCACTATTAAAGCAGCAGTGGAATGAAATTGGACAAAGAAAATGACCCTACCTTTTATTCAGTATAAAAGATTCCATGCCCCTTCCAGTTTTATTTTGTAGTACAAATTTTTAGTTCCATGAATGTTTTAATTTATTTTTTTCTTGAGAAAAAAAGGTGACTGCCACATTTGGCTTAGAATTAGCATTGAAGACATAGCAATGGTTGGTATTGAGAAAATAAAAAAGAAAGCATGGTGTGCAGCAACGCAGGTAGGTAGAAATATAGATTTGACATATATACTTATATTTTTACTTACCTTTTTTGGAAAACATTTTTTGTTGCACTACAGCTTTAATTGCAATGCGTGCCATGATGTCTGCAGCAGTTTTTTTCCTCACAACTTGTGCTTTCCACAAAACAGGATACCTCTGACATCACTTAGCCTACTGTCTCTAAGTATATCAGCTAGTTCCTGGGTACACTGATAAGGAGAACAGGTCAATATTCCTGTAATTCTGTTTCCCAAGTGATAGCTAGCAACAGCAGTCACGTAACCAAGGTTTCCATGCTGCTTCTGGCTTTCTGGGAGTCCTGATGCAATTGATTGTACACATATAGCCATCAGAGCCCCTAATGGGAATGCCAATGTCTATGTAACTGACAATGGCCTCCATTCAGTGGATGTGCTAGTTGTGTATAATTGTCAATATACTGTATAATTTTAGACGCCACTAGGTAACCAGGAGTGTGCCTTGACTGATACACATATATACTGACTGTACTGCCCTGCCACTTTAATGGCAGTGTAAAGAAAAGGTGGATAACTAATGTATAAAATGAGTTTCTCCACTGAAGAGTCCCAGTGAGAGCTCAAGTTGCCTTTTCTTCACTCCTAAATATTTTTGTTTAGGTCTGTGGTTGGTTCACCCATGACGGTATGTAGGCAATGTGGGAGAGGTAACTTAGGGTGCAGGCAATATCACCTGGCATTAAAGCAGCTGACATTGTGCCACAAACAAGTTATAGTGCCCAAGGACCGTTTGGTGAAAAAGTAAAGTTTTGCAGGGGGATTTGCCCACTGCACCCCCTAAGCTAAATATAACATCCTGTGGGTTGGGCATGTCATGAAGGACAGAAGAATTGTGGCGATGCCCAACATAGTGTGAGTGCAGGACGCTCTAAATTCCAGAATGCCCCTGTCACTCACAACCTTGCTACAGTACCCACATTATGATGCCCTAACAACGGTATACCTCTGTGATTCTGGGAAAGCAGTGATGGAAAGTAGTAACTCCTCTTCATGGCCCCTCCCTGACTACTATACATGAACAACAAATCCATCAACTACACACTCATTGATTGGCCCTCACTATTCACTCGCACCGTGTCATTGCTGCTGGTCTCTATCCTGATGTCAGAAGTGACCACCACCTCATCTACATTGTAAGCAAGATCCATCACCCCAAAGCTCTCCCTAGATTCATTGTGACTCGCTCCTACAAATTGCTGGACCTCAACCCAGTACTTAATGACTTATCAACTGCAGACTGGTCCCCTATCACTTCTGCATCCTCTATTGACTTGGTTTGAGATTACTTCCATTCCAAATTCACATCTATCTGGAATAAGTTTGCCCCCCTCAGAAGGATCAGAGTACGGGTAATCACCTCCCCTGAATCATCCCCGAACTATTAGCATGTATCCAGGCACACAACAAAGCCTGGAAAACACATAAATCCACTGGCTCCCTATGGGACTTCCAGTGTTATTGCACCCTCCGCAACTCTTGCACCTATGCTATAAGATGTGCTCGAGCTGAACATTTCCATTCCACCTTCAACACAAACCTAAACTACCCATCTAAATTTTGGAAAGTGGTTCAGGTCCTCTTTTCCAAGCCCACCCAATCCCCTGTCCCTGTTCTTCAAGACAATGATGCCATTTTATCAGACCCCGCAGAGGTTGCTTCCAAATTTAACTCCTACTTCTCTTCCTATGCTCCCGACCTTCTCAGCTCTATCCACTCCTACCCCCATCTCTTGACTCTACTGTACACCCACATACCCCTTGTTCTCCATCTCCAGTATACCCCTTTCCACCACCCTCAAGGGCCTCCTCGCCTTCAACCCCTCTTCTGGGTCTTCCCCTGATGACCTTGCCCAAAACCTCTCTTCCTTTCTGCCACTGCCATTGTCTTTCCTCTCACCTCACTTCTGAACTTTTCCTTCTCCCTCTCATCTGTTCCTATGGCCTGAAAACATGCCACAGTTATCCCCCTTCCCAAAGGGGGCGACTTCTCCTCTCCTGGCAAATACCAGCCCATTTTTCTCCTCCGTATCCTGCCTAAACTCCAAGAACATCTTGTCTTATCTCAACTATCCTCCTTCCTTAACTCCTCCTCCTCCTCCTCCTCCTTCTTCACCCCTTTTCAGTCTGGTTTCAGGAAGGATCACTCTACCACTACCTCTCTCCTCTGGCTCACTGATTCCATACTTACCGGCATGGACAGTGGCCTAATCACCTCCGTCATATTTGTCGACTTTGTCAAGGCATTCGACACAGTCTCTCATCCCATCCTCCAATCTGAACTCTCTGCAGCCAGACTCTCCCCTTCAGCTGTTGACTGGTTAATCTCCTACCTGGTCAGCCAAACCCAATCAGTCAGGATAACTGACTGTATCCCCTCTACTCCCCATCAAGACAGGTGTCCCACAGGGCTCTGTTCTGGGTCCCATACTTTTCTCCATATTTCTTAATGACCTCCCCTTTGTCTGCTTCTCTTTGAGCATTCACATGTGTGCAAATGATACTGTTCTGTATACCTCTGGCTCATCCCCATCCAGTGTCACTGCTACATTACAGCTAGACTTTGATAATGTCCAACACTCGCTAGTTTCAACTCAGCTGTTCCTTAATGCTAAAAAGGCAATCTCCGTGACTTTGGCACTAGTCGGAGACTGTCCCGCCTCCCTTCCCTGCCCTCTTTCCACACCCTTGATGGGACTAAACTGGAGGATTCTTCCTCTGTTAAGTACCTTGGTATCTGGCTTGATGGGCACCTCAACTTTTCTGTACAAGTGGATGCAATTGCCAAAAAGCTTCACCCCAATCTTGGAGCCCTCTACCGTAATTACAGCTGCGTCCCACTGCCTGCTTGCTGTGCTGTGGTACAGAAAATGATCCTCCCAGTTTTTGATTACAGTGACGTAATCTTTAGTGCCACTCCCAAAACCTCCCTTGCAGACTGGACACCCTCTACGACGCCTTCTGCCGCTTTGCACTTGATGCCCCTCCCATCGCTGTGACCTCTATAACTCTCTCCTTCCTTTCTCTTGAGGATAGAAAATGCTCCCACTGCATCGCTTTCACAGCTAAATTCTGGTTTGGCCCCTTCCCTTCCTATCTCACCTCCTCATTCTTACCAATTCCCCCCCTCCCCATTCCCTCTGCGGTTATGCCCACCACTCGCTAACTGTTCCAAGAAGATCCACTTCCAAAGGCCAATCTGCATTCTCCTACTGCTTGCCTAAATTGTAGAACTCTATCCCTCCGTCATGCCCCCTCACCCACTGCCCTTTCATCTCTCCTTCACAAAAACCTCCCCACACCTGCACTTGCAACTAATTTCTCCCCTTGTCTCACCTTTCTCTCTTATTTATTTACCCCTTCTAACCCTACTGTGCATTTCTGCCCTCTCTCAGGGTGACCCATACTCTATGCTGCTTCAGCTATATTCACACCCTCCTCTCCATCCACGCTAGTGCCATTTGTTATCATAGCTTACTGATCACCTGTGTACTATTCCACTACTTGGCTTCAATTGCTGCTTTGTACATTGTACCAGCTGTGTATATTTGATATATTATTGTACCCCTTTCCCTGAGTGCTGCACCACTGATATGTTTTACACTGTATGTATTACTACTGTATTTGCTAATTGCATTATTGCTATGTTTATTGTATATATATCTACTGTTGTACTGTATTTCCCTCGTCCCACTTCCCCAGGTCACACCTGGAAATGAGCCTCGGCTCAGTGTGCCCTCCTGGTAAAACATTTTTAAATAAAAAAAATAAATAAAAAATAAAGTTGGCCTTTATCTGTTCACAAATCTCGAGTCACTAACTGCTGACGTACTACTTTCAAGGCATAACTTGTAAAAGAAATTATTATTTTGGTGAAAAAAACAATTATGAGCAACCTGACATATGCTGCCACTGCTTCTGGCATGTCTATGACACTGCTCTGGCACTGACTCACACAAAACCCGTGGACAAGCAAGTTTGGCAATTTTGGGGGCATATCAAATAAATGCATGGTCGCATAGAATGTATTGCACTGAGCTCGGCAATAGCAGTAGTTTCCCAAAATGAAGGTTATATCATGTAAAAATATATTTTTATTTGACATGCCTCTGCAGTCACTGAACTCATTCATGCATCAGTTTTGCACAAGTCAGCAGCACAGCAGTCTCATGGATGTGTGGGAAGTGGCAAATAATGCCGTGTCACTCTTAATTCTATTTTTTACAAAAATAATGATTTCATTTATAAATTATGCCTTGCAGATAGCATGTCAGCAGTTAGTGGCTCAACATTTGTGAACAGGCACAACTATTAAAGGGGCACTTAAAGGAGTAGTACACCTAGAATTAGCGAAAAACATAAGTTGTGCAGAATGTTTTGATCTGTATGTGAAGTCCTAGTGTGTCCTTCACTCTGTCTGCTATTAGGAGCTTTTCCTAAATTAGCCTGCTAGCTTAATTCTAAAGCAGTGCTTGCAGCTGAGTCTGTGGTCTCAGCTACATCACTGTTGCATGAGACAGGATGCATTGTAGGAACAAGAGAAGCAATAAATCTGGCTCAGATGGAGATCCCCAGGGGTTGTAAAACTACCATAAAGCTAGCAGGCTTATTTAGGAAAAATTCCTAATAGCAGGACACACTAGGACTTCACACAAAAATCAAAACATTCTGCACAACATATGTTTTTTTGCAAATTCTGGGTGTGCTAGTCCTTTAATATCTGTCAAAAAGCTGACAGTGTGCCTTAAAGTGCTTGAATTTTAAGAATTTATTGTATTACATACCAGGCACTAGGAAAGTCAGGGGAGGAGGAACAGGGAGAGTACCAACTAAAAACTATGGAAGCAAAGAGGACAGTCAGGGAGGCAAGGCAGACACGGAGCTGAGTACTGCAGAGGGGGTCATGGGTGTGGACAAACAATTCTTCAGATATATTAAGGGAACAAGGAAGATGGGAGAGGGTATTGTTAGGCTACAAGAGAGGGGAGGGAAGTAGAGGAAGGTGAACAAAAGGCAGCCATCCTTAGTGATTACTTCTGCTCCATCTTTACAATGGAAGACAGCAGGCCCTGCCTGAAAGCGACATCAAGGTGACTGTCAGGGGTATTCCTGAAATGATGCAGCCAGTATTTACCAGAGAAAGGGTCCAGAAGGGGCTTGAAGCCCTAAAGGTAGATAAAGCTCTAGAGCCAGATAGGATGCACACACGGGTGCTCAAGGATTTGTCTGAAGAACTGGCTGAAACCCTAGCCGTTTTATTCAGTAGCTCAGTTCAGACTGAAGTAGTTCTGAAAGACTGGATGGTAGCAGAGTAGTCCCACTACACAACATTGAGGGAACAAGAAGTAACCAGGGTATTACAGACCTGTCAGCCTTATCTCTGTAGTCTTATATGCATACTGAAGGACATTTGTGTGCAAAGTAATTGGTCAAAATAATTACTTGAAGCTAATGTGTGAAATCATGACCAACAAACGGTCAGAGTACAGCCAATATTTGAAACCCTACTACTACCACCTTCTAATGATGACAGTATGACCAAATGTCATAATGGCATATATATATATTGTTTAGATTTCATGGTTATTACTAAAAAGTTGTTATTCTAAAAGGCCCATAAAATAGATTGAAAAAAAGGGACTGAGAGAGTGCAGATACCTATAAAACAATCATCCTACCAAAAGCTAAAAAACAAATACATCTGCAAGCATGTTATGGTCCGTAAGGTGTAATAAAATAATACTATTCCTCCCAGTATAAGTAAACAATGTGAAAAGCTGTGTTGCATACTGGAAAAAGGGGTCATGAATGTAAAAATTCCAAATAGACCAAGTTGTTAATTACTATCAACCAATGAGAGTTATTTAAAGTAAAGCAGCTAGAGCTATATTCTCATTCAAGCCTCTCTCTGATCTAAAAGATGCACATCGCTATGATATATTTCTGTTAATTATATTCTTTTTTTAGTGATATTGCAAGAACTGTCTCACTTAAACCCATATTTAAAATAAATATGAGGGGCTTGTTTTCTAATTAACAATTGCTGTACAACTGTAAGTAACAGGAAGTGCAATATGTCTTAATATGAAATTCAATTGTATTCTGAGGTGTGTACTGTGTTTAAACAGATCTAGTTTGTAAAGAAAAGTGCTGGACTGTTTTTTGGTCATGATTTCACAAATTTGCTTTGATTAATTATTTTGACCAATCACTTCACACATAAGGTCCCCTAGCCGTTTTATTCAGTATGTATATAAGGCACATCTCTAAAGTAGTAAGCCAACTCTGAGGAAGTTCAGTAGTCACTGAACAAAACGTTAGTCACCTATCTAACACGTCACTAGTCTGGGCTGTCGTGATTTCTCTGTTCCCAACCTGGCGATGGAGTATACAGTGATATATTACATGAGTTCACTGATGGCATGTTGTGTTTAAAAAAACAGTAACCTATTTTACATATTGCCAACAGTGCTCTGATCCTTTCTGTGGGTGCGTTATCTATTTGAGTGTTGCTGCAGGATAGTAAACAGCAAGGGTTGGTTGCAGGGATGTCTTGTCAGAACAATCTGATAGTTTTCTTTCAGTGGGTAGCAAAGATAGTAGGTAGAGGTCATGCTGTAAATTTATTTTACTTCAATTTCAGCAAGGCTTTTGACTTGGTGTCACACAGAAGATTAGTGAAGAAGCTGGAGGACCTGGGTGTGGCTAAGGACACAGTTAGGTGGATAGGAAACTAGGTGAAGGAGAGACAGCAGAGGGTGGTGATATACGGGGTCACATCAGAAGAGAGGGAGGTCTTGAATGGTGTGCTGCAGGGATCTGTCCTGGCTCCTGTCCTCTTCAATATGTTTATCAATGACAGTAGAAAGAGGATCTGGGGCAAACTGTCTTTTTGCAGGTGACATGGAGATCTGCGGTAGGATAGATAATGAGGAAGGGATAAGGGAGAGGCAGAGAGATCTACAAAGGCTGGAAAGGTAGTCTAAGATTTGGCAGTTGAAATTCAATGCCAAAAAATTCAAGGTTATGTACTTAGGAAAAAGAAAAACAGGAGGGAGTACTGGATTGGAGGGTTAAACTGAGCACTATGGCAGAAGAAAGAGACCTGGGAGTCATCATTAGTGACTTCCTCAGATAGTCAAGCCAGAGTAACAAGGTCTATAGCAAGGCTAATAGGATGCTAATTGTATCAGAAGGGATACTGATAGCAGGAAAAAGGAGATGCTATAACCTCTATATAGGTCACTGATGAGCCCGCACCTGGAATATTGTGCTGAGTTCTGGAGTCATCACATAAGGAAGGACAGGAACAGGCTGGATACATTGAAGTGCAGGGTAACCAAGATGATTCAGTGTCAACAGGGCAGATCTTACAAAGATCGCCTGAAGGCACTGAACATGTATTCGATGCAGACCAGGTGAGAGAGGGGTGATATGATAGAGACCTTCAATTTCCAGGAGGGAATAAACAAGGTGAACTATAGGAAACTATTTAGCATTAACATGCAGTCAAGAACCCAAGGTCATAAGAGAAATCTGGCAAGTGGAAGGTTTAAGAGGGATGTGAGGAAGTTCTATTTTACGGAAAGGGTGGTGGAGCCATGGAAAAGTCTGTCACAGGAGATGGTGGGTGCCAAGACTATAAATGGTTTCAAGCATGGCTGGGTCAGAGTGAAGGGTTTAGTGGTTGCTCAGGTCAGTACCAGTAGGGAGAGAATCGGGGTGGGGGTGGGCCAGGAGGAATAAAACCCTGCACAGACAGTAGGTCCTGTGACAGATGTGAAACTCAGGCAGGCTAGATGGACCAGTGGTCTTTTTCTGCTATCATTGCCTATGTTTCCGCGTTTCTACTTAGTGGGAATATTGGTCCTGGTACTTTTGGAAAATATTACATCTCCCAACCGTAGCAGTGGCATGTTCAGCCTTGGTTCAGGTGTTTTGAAGTTCTGCTTTTAAGATGTGAAAAGAGTTTTGGTACATGAGAACATGGTGGCACCCTGTGACTTGCATATGAGTGGGCAGTGAACCTCAGTTAGAATAGGCTGTGCACCAAGGCCCAGGCAGTACATGGCACGGCGTGCCACTGCCCTGAATAAAGTATCTAGAATGATAGAAACCTTACAGACGAGTGACCTGCAGTTTAACTAAAAAGGACTGAGTTTTTAAAATGTGTGCCTAATATAGACATTTTAAAAATACAGCAACGGCACTCTGTTCATGCGCTGCTCTTCACAGTCATAAAAATCTCTATGTGCGTGCACCTCAAGGTTCAGCTCTCCTACTCAGTGTCAACTGCCAGTCAGAATCCATCAGCACAAGTGAGCATGGTGATTATTGTGCTACATGGAAAAGAAAATGGAAAGACCCCGTAAAAGGTTTTAAATGGGTAATGTCATTGCCTAGAGTTGAACAACAGAAGTGATATATAATTTACAGTTATTTTGCATTTGTTTTATGTAAATTAGCTTTAGTCTCTCTGTTAAGTAACTATTTGTATGCACATGTAATTAAACACCTTTCTAGATGTGGCAGGTAGTCCATTTGTGATTTGGCACCAGACAAACATCTGCGATTAATCTTGCTTTGCACATTTGTTGATTTGTTGCTGTGTCCTTCAAGTAAGTGACAGCGTCTTCTGCACGTCACCATTTATTACTTTGCACCCCCCAAGGTCATATCAGCACCGTTTGTATTTTTCATATTCATGTGCCCACAGCATAGAACTTTGTATACTGCAGGTAACTAAGCTGTCACCATCAGCCCCTGTGTTCACATATCGGGAATCACATATTTGTGTAATGGATTTTGTACTCTGCATGGCTGGTTGGTGACAGTGGCAAAAAGCCTTGCGCCTATTCACAAATCATTGCAGAACAGGTGCAGCGTGAGGAGCTTTGCCCATAGGCATCTCCACTTGGACGATAATCCTGTCTCCCTCCATGTGTATTCAACTCAGGACCAGTTTTGCTGCAACGTCTTATAAAGATTATGATTATCCTCCAGTGGGGGGCCTTATCCTTCTAGAATCTATATTGCTGTAGTTAGGATAACATATGTAGACAAGAATGTACTTTCCTTTAGGGTGTTTGGCCGTGTATGGCTTCACAGGGGAGTTGCCATCTGCTCAATTTTATTATGTTACTGGGCTTTGTAGTATTGACATTGCAAGAATCACCAGACATGACCACATTTCAAAGCTGGCTGTTTGTATTGAGGCCCTGGTTTCATGAAGTTAAGTACATGATGTACTTTATGTTGTAATTTTACTTATCTGGGTTATGTTTGGGTCAGACATAATAACTACACTGACTAATGTAATCCCATTTTTAAATGGAAATATTAGCTTTAGCTTCTATAGTAACCACTTTCATTAACTATGTTGGGTGCTGGTTGCATCATTTGGATCTAGGTCATACAATCATTTGGTTTTCTATTAGTACTGTACTGATAGAAATTTAGAAGTATGTGGGTGACAAAGCACTATTGATGCTTTCTTCTTTAATATAATGTATGTGTCGTAAGGCCTTAATGATGTCCTAAACATTTTTCAGCCTTAGCTAAAGATTTTTTTAAAGCTTTTTTTGTTTGTTTGCTTAATGTAAATTTAATGTTTGGCACGTGCAGTCACATGCAAAAATATTGTGTGTTTTTTATTTTTCCTTCCTGATAGCCACCTTATGCTCTTCAGGTACAAAGTGCCACAGCGTCCCATAATAGTGAGTAGCAGTAGTGAGTGTACTGTACAAATGTCAGCTACTTAACACTATTATCTAGGTGGATGATAGTCCTGCAGCGAGAAGAAACATCTTATTCTCACACCAGCATTTATTCATACTACAGTTATACCATTGTCATTTATTTTTTCCTGAGTTACTGCATGTCAGTCATGACATCATCAAGGAAAAACTGTTACTGTGCTGGTCTCTCATTCATAGAACTGATGGCTATTTAGACCAAATGGAACAGTCTTCACAGAGCTGGTGCAGTGGCCTAGTTGGATCTCCTTATTATGCCATTATCTGTCCAAACCTGCCACAGGTCTGCAGCTTTGAAACTGTTGTACTATCTTCTTTCAAACCAGAACCTCTTTGAAATGTGCCACATCACAATTAAACAAAGGAAACACGCACAGTCTATACATTTAAACAGCAGGATCAGATGCTTAGTGAAAAGGGTACTGTTTAAAAAGATAGCATTTTATCAGATGAGAAGTGCCATGGTCAGTTCATGAATAAATATGTAGCTCTTACAGTGGTAGCCAGCACCATCTGCAAGCGTATCACTTGCAACTGTGTGCCAATGCCCGACACCATTCGCAAAAGCTGCATTCAGTTTAATATGGCTTTTAGGAAGTTGGGGGATATCGGGCTCCCACAATGGTGTGGCATTGCTCAACGTGGTGTTAGTTACCACTATAGTTAATTTAAAGATTCCAGGAGTATCTGAGACACCCTGTGTGCTTTCCAGATCTCTCAGCCACTGCACCACAAAGAATAAAAAAAAAATCAGGAACAAATTGCAAAATCAGGGATACATCATGGAAACATAGAAACGTATAATTTTTTGGCAGAAAAGGACCACTTGGCCCACCCAGTCTGCACAGATGTTCCCAGCCTAATCCATCTCCGCAGAGTTTAACCGGTCTCCAGTGACCCCCCTCCTCCCTGTCTATTTTATAATACACTCCTACATTTATTGTACATGCGCTTGAAGCCCCCCACTGTTTTAACCTCCACTACTTCCGCTGGCAATCTGTTCCAGGTGTCTACTATCCATTCAGTGAAGAAATATTTCTCCCATCTCTCCCAGACTCTCCCCCCCCACCACCACCAGTTTTATTGCATGCCTCCTGTTCCAGGTGCTGTTTCTCATTTGACAGACACTCCCCTCCTGCACCCTATTCAACCCTGTGAGGTATTTGTAGGTCTGGCATGTCACATCTCAATCTCCTCTGGAAATTCATTATACAAGCTCAATAAACTTACATTATGTGGCTTAGCATGAAAATTATATATTTTTTGGAGGATAACTACACTATTATTTTAGATAATACTTTAGGTTTCATTCCCTACTCTTTAGTGACAGAAGTGTCAGATTTAGGAGGGATCTGGGATATACTGATGCAAAATCAGGTACTTCCCTGAAATTCAGGAACAATTAAGAAATATTGTTCTAGTAGCACCCCTGGAAACTAAGGGAACATATAAGAAATGTGATTAACACTATGTGGGTGAACAAAGGTTTAGTTTGTTATGTTTGGATTTGTTTAATGATTGAGAGATGTGTGGCAATCTCCATTAGCAAGCTTCCCACTGAACATTAGCAAATCTTTAGGTGGTGGTGCTTTATTTAAAAGTGAACAAAATACAATTCAGGTGAATTAATGTTTTAAATCTTAGAGTAGCTACCAAGCTAAGAGATTCACCTTGTCCTCTCATGGTTGAACTTAATTTGCATGTTAGTTGAAATCTGATAACAAAGTGAACTCTTTAAAAATCATAAAGAGAAACAAAAAGTGAGAAAGAAAAGACATTTGAAAGGATTGCCAGTCTGGGGTGGGGGTGGGGATGCATTGTTTTCTGTTTGCGGTATATATGTGTTGCAAAAAACTTTGTTAATGCTCCAGTTAGGGTCAAACTGACAAAAGTTGGGAAATGAGGTGTTAGGGTGTCCCTAATACCCCACCCTCCCAAAGCAGGCAGGAGAGCAGGTGTGGGGTGTGCCTTGGGCTTCTCAAGCCTAAAACTTACCCCATTCCATCTATAAATAAGGTCAGATGTGTAGACTTTATGAGAATGGGGTGAGTGTTAGCCTTGAGAAGCCCAAGGCACTCTCCACACCTGCTCTTCTGCATGGTTTGGGAGGGTGGGGTGTTAAGGAAACCCTAATGCCTCCTTTCCCAACTTTTGTCACTTTGACCCTAACTGAAGCATTAACAATGTTTTTTGCAACTTATTTCCTTACCTTTTGAGATAGCATAAAGGTATCTTTATTTTACTGTAGGGTCTCATCCCTCCGTAGATACATATATGTATGTAGGTGTGGAAGCACAGTGCCCTTTGAGCCCTGTGCTTCCATTTATAAGACAACAGTGACCAAATTGAAAGCATAGACACCTTGTCACCCCACCTCATGTACCTGGTACAGAAAAATTCTCGAATCCTCACCAAAAATGTCATTCTACACAACTGCAATGCCATTCTGCGCCATAGGTATGAAAATACATTTTAGCCAGGATTTGAAAAATGACAGCTGTGACATATATGAGGTGTGGTAATAAGAAGGCTATGTTGAAAATCTGGGGTCAAAATATTTAAAATTCCCAAATGTATGAGCTGGCATAGTGAAATTGCAACAAATAGTCACAACTTTGGAATTTTTTATATTTTGACCCGAAATGTTCAACATGATCATCTTATGACCCCACCTCATAAACCTTGTAGGTGAAAATGATTAGATCCATGCCAAAACACCATATCATGCCACAGGTGCGAAAACATGTTTTGGACATGATGTGAAAATTGACAGCTGTACTATTCATGAGGTGGTGTGAAAAAATGGCTATGTGGAAAATTTTGACTCAGAATATTGAAAATTACCAAACTTATGTGCATGCATAGAAAAAGTTCAATGAACGCTCATAATTCAGCCATTTTTATGTTGCTTGCACGCATGTGCAAGAAACATAGTGCCATCATCGGAGATTTCGGAGGTGTGTCACCTCCTCCTCCAATTCAGTCAGTGTGCTGGTAGGCGCGGCGCCGGTAAGCCAATGCATTTTGGAGCTGTCTATGACATGCTCCAAAATGCAGTGGCATACAGTTGAAAGGGGGAGCTACGTTTCAGTGAGCACCGATAAGAGGCTGCTCACGCGCAGCTCCCCTCCCCACCCACAGGCATGCTCGCCCCCGCACACACTGTATAGCCGATGGGGTGCCCAATCCCCGTCGGCTGAGCTGCGTCCCAGTAGTAGGTGCCACGCTGGGAGCCCACCCAGCGTGGCAAGCATCCTATGGCCGACAGGGTGCCCTATCCCCGTCGGCTGAACGCCAACATCCTTGTGCCACGCTGAAGCCCACCCCAGCATGGCAAACGTCCCACGACATCTTTTTTTTTTGAAACCTGTAAAGCGAAAAGCGGTCCCAGCAGTGCGTCTCCCAGCCCCCTCCACAACCCGCACCTACCCTGCGCACCAGCCTCCCCACACCCCCTCACCCCATACTCCTCCGGACTCCAGCGTGGCGATCTTCGGTGGACGGGGAACATCTCTGCACTCTTCAAAGCCGACCGCAAACTGAGAAATGCTGGTAAGCTGTATAATGGGCTAGATAGGAGGTTTCATCTTTATTGCATATCTCAGGCATTTTAGAATTTTTGCAAATTTTCAACATAGGTTTTGGGACCCTTCTCATGAATGATGTCACTGTAATAGCGTTATTCGGGCCCGAAGGGTGATTTCGCGCAGTGACTGTGCAGTGACTGCGAAATCACCCTTCGGGCCTGAATACCGCCATGACAGAGACATTATTCATGAGAAGGGGTCCCAAAAACCCCATGTTGAAAATTTGGTGCCAAAATTCAAAAATGACTGTTTTATAGCGTGCGTTACTTGCCAGTTCCCTCACATGAGCTAAGTAAGTTCGTGAAATTTCAATATTTTCACTCCAGATTTTCAACATTGCCATTTTACCATACCTTCTTATGAGTAGTACAGCTGTCATTTTTCACATCTCACCCAAAATGTGTTTCCGCCCATGTAGCGCAGAATGGCGCAGTTGGTGTGCGAAATCAATGTATGGGACACATTAAGAAAATCACAGTGACACTGTTCATGAGCAGAGGTCTTAAGATGGCTATGTTGAAAATTTGGTGAAGAAATTCTTAAAAATGACTCTTTTACGAGTGTGCGTTGCACAGTTCCTATGTATGCTAGTAAGTTTGCGAATTTTCAACATTTTCACTTCAGATTTTCAACATTGCCATTTTACCACACCTCCTCATGAGCAGTACAGCTGTCATTTTTCACATCCTGCCCAAAACATGTTTCCGCCCATGTAGCGCACAATGGCGCAGTCGGTGTGCAAACTCAGTGTATAGGACACATTAAGAAAATCACAGTGTCACTGTTCATGAGCAGAGATCTTAAAATGGCAATGTTGAAAATTTGGTGAAAGTATTCCTAAAAATGACTGTTTTACGAGTGTGCGTTGCAGAGTTCCCACGCACGCTCATAGGTTTTCGAATTTTCAATATTTCCACTCCAGATTTTCAACATTGCCATTTTACCACACCTCCTTATGAGCAGTACAGCTGTCATTTTCACATCCTGCCCAAAACATTTGTTTCATGTAGCTATTAAATGGCGCAGTCGGTGTGCAAACTCAATGTATGGTACACATTAACAAAATCACAGTGACACTGTTCATGAGCAGAGGTCTTAAAATGGCTATGTTGAAAATTTGGTGAAAAATTCCTAAAAATGACTGTTTTACGAGCGTGCATTGCGCAGTTCCTACGCATGCTCGTAAGTTCGCAAATTTTCAATATTTGCACTCCAATGACTTCCAAATACCTAAACAGCACATAGAAGCAAGCAACATTTGGCATTGACAAATGCTTGTTAGGAATGTTTTCACCAAATTTTCAACATGGCCTTTTTGGTACCCCACCTCATGAACACTGGCACTGTCATTTCATTAATCGGGTCTGAATGGTGATTTTCTGCAGTGACTGTGAAATCACCTTCTGGGCCTGAATAAAAAAACAGCAGTTGCAGTGTTCCTGATTTAGGGTTCCAAAATGACCATGTTGAAAATTTGGTGTAAAAATACCTAAAATTGCCAAAGTTATGAATGTAAGTTCAAAACACCATTTGAATTTAGTGGGTAAAATAATGGAGGGTATACTGAAGGAGCACTTGGTGGGGTTCTTGGAGGAGATGGGACGCCTGGATAGTCATCAACATGGGTTTGTGTCAGGTAGATCATGTCAAACTAACCTTGTGGAGTTCTACGAAAGGGTAACATCGGAACTGGACAGGGGAAAGCCTGTGACTGTACTTTTCTTGGACTTCAGCAAGGTGTTTAACTCAGTCCCTCATGATCTTCTACTGGAGAAACTGAGGGGGATGGGAGTAGAGCCATTGATGGTCAGATGGATAGGAAACTGGCTGGTGGGGTGCGCTCAGAGAGTTGTGGTCTGTGGGGAGATCTCGACCCCTGGAGGAGTCATTAGTGGGGTACCGCAAGGCTCGGTCCTGGGGCCGATCCTGTTTAATGTATACATAACCAATATTAGGGAGGGTATTGGGTGTGAAATGAGTCTCTTCACTGATGACTCCAAGATGGGAGCAGTGGTTGAGGGGGAGGAAGGGAGGTTGGCCCTACAAGGGGACCTGGAGGCCCTGGAAAGGTGGGCTCGCACCTGGAAATTTAATTTTAACTCCTCCAAGTGCAAGGTGTTACATCTTGACTGGGGAAACCCCAAACATGAGTACACCCTGGGTAGGGAGGTGCTGGAGGCCATGGCAGGGGAAAAAGACCTAGGGGTCCTGGTGGATGCAAGTATGAATAACTCTGAGCAGTGCAGGAGGGTGACTGCCAAGGCTAACAGGATGTTGGGCTGCATCACAAGGGGATCACCTCAAGGTGCAGGGAAGTGATTCTGCCGCTGTACAGTGGGCTGGTTAGGCCACATCTGGAGTACTGTGCGCAGTTTTGGAGACCATATTTGAGGAGGGACATACAGCTACTGGAGAGAGTTCAGAGGAGGGCAACCAGGATGATACAGGGTCTATTTATTTTATTTAGTTGTTTAACCAGGTATAGCACACTAAGCTAAAAGCTTTTTTACAGGAGCGACCTGGGAGCACAAGGAGGTTAAGTGACTTGCTCAGGATCACACAGTATGCAAGTGGAAGCTGTGGGATTCAAATCCAGGTCTGGTCTGCTGAATGTCACCAGATTTGCAGCTCAGAGCCTTAGACCACTGTGCTAGGGTCTAGGGAATTTGATGTATGAAAAGAGACTAGAGGAACCTGGACTGTTCTCATTGGAGGAGAGGAAGGACTGGGGAGACATGATCAAGGTCTTCAAGTACCTCAAGGAAATAAATAAGGTGGGGATCTTTAGATTAAAGGAGGGTGGTATCACCAGAGGGCATAGTTTGAAGTTGGAAGTGGAAGTATGGGGGGGGGGAGAGAAGGAGGTATTTCACTGAGAGGGTGGTGGAACCTTGGAACGTGCTGCCTGGTGAGCTGGTTCAGACCTCTATGGTCGAGGGGTTCAAGAGGGGGTGGGACAGGTACAGAAAGGAGAGGAAGCAGAGGAGGGGCTGCAACAGGGGGGGCTAGGTTGGAGGACAAGGGAAACACAAATTTGTTGAGGAGGGGAAGGCCTTGGTACCCAATTAGGGTTCTGAGGCATGAGCAGACTCGATAGACCACAAGGCCTAATCTGCTGGCACATAGTATGTTAGCATGTTAGTATGTTAAATACATTGTATGGCTCTTACCTTTATTCCTCAGTTTGCGGTTTGGCTTTGAAGAGTGCAGACATATCCCGGTCCACAGAAGATGACAGCATATGATCTCTTGTGGTAAGTATATGGTAAGGGGTGGGTGTGGGGACGTGGGTGCCCAGTGGGAGGGTTGGGATGGGGGAAGGGGATGGTGGGGACGACGAGGGACCGTTTCCTTTTTTTCAGGCTTAAAAAATGTCATATGGGGATGGTTTTCTTTTTTTACAGGTACACAATAAATTATTTTAGGACACTTGGGGTGGGCTTTCCAGTGTCCCAAAGTGCTGGATAGGAGGGCTTGAAAATGCTGACATGGGGATTGGGCACCCCAATGTCGGCTAATTTAAATAAAATAATGGGCTGCGGGGGGGGCATCTGACACTGGGAGTTGGCATCCCAATGTCGGGTTATAGTACATTTTTTAAAACAGGGAGGTAAGGGGGGTGCCACTAGACACCAGGGACATACAGTACAGCACGGCGAAAAGGCACAGAATTCCAGATCAAGGATCCTTTCTCATGACTTGTGTTATGAAAAAAGGAATCTTTTTTCATATCAATGGCTATGAAAAACGATTCCTAACAGGAGACAAAACACATTTCTGAGCCATATCTCTAACACTGAGGTGCAGATTGCACCTAAGGGGGTCCCGATCAGCCAGCTGGTTGTGGTGGTTTTTCTCCAGAATGTCATTTTTTTGGCTTTTGAAATAAATAAAAAAAAAACAGAAAACAGGATGCTGGCTCATGAAAAATGAATTTTCTCTCATGAAAAAGGAATGGGTCTTGCGAGATTGAATCCTTTTTCACAAGATTAATTCCTTTGTCCAACTTTATACATCTATCCTGAAAAATGAACTTCCCATAGGATATAATGGGACTTAAAAATTGAATAACTTTGCAACAGTTTAATATTTTTGCACTAAACTAACAGTGGCAGCTCTGTTTTCCAAGTTCCTGTATACCCATATTACATTGAAACTAATACCGTAAAGACTATTACAGCAACAGCATTGGCAGTTTGCTGTAATGGTCATGCCGTACACCGGTCCTGTGCCCCTTCCCCAAAATAACTCTGACCTGGAGTTGATCATTTAAAAATTTGGGGGGTGCATGGGGCTCAGCCCCCTGGAAAAAAACATTGTTTCCCTGACAGCACAATGCCGACTGACAGCATTGTACCATTCCTGTAAAGTCAGTCAACAGATTTCCTGTCAAACCGCTGTGGTGGAACCCCCAATGTTGGGTAAGTTACTTTTTCTATTAATTTCTATTATTTTTGGAAACTTGTTCCAGAAAGCTCTGTACAGTCACAAACATGGATGGAGAAGTACTGGAAAAAGTAATACGCCTTACAGTTACAATTACCTATATCTTTTTATACAAAAGTAATACATAACTGTAACTGATAACATTTATTTGAAAGTAACTAGTAACTAACCTATTACTTTCAAATAAATGTTATCTGTTATAGTTATTTATTATTTGTGTATTCTTTTTGTATAAAAAGAAAGAAATAACTGTAACAGGCAGGTGTATTACTATTTCTAGTACTTCTCCATCCTTGCTAGTGACAGCACAGAGCTTCTTGGATCAAGTTTCCAAATGAAATAGAATGTAATAGAATAAGTAACTTACCAAACACTGGAACCCCCAAGTTCTTTCTACCATAGAAAAATTAAAACAAAATTCCTTACTGTCTGGCCGCAAGGCGATGAGGAAATAAAATGCCAAAAATTGTGACTTTTTATTTTTTTCACTATACAGGTCTCAGAATCCACACATCCAACTGGAACAAAACTTCTCACATCAAGAGCTCTACCCCAAAGGACAGTGCATACCAAATTTTGTAAACTCCATTGATCGGTTGCAAAGTTATTAAAGTGCAAAATTTGAGATTTAACATTAAACAGGCTACTCAACCCTAACTTTAGGGGCACAGTTGTGCCTATATATATATATATGTGTGTGTATATATATATATATATATATATATATATATATATATATATATATATGTGTGTGTGTGTGTGTGTGTGTGTGTGTATATATTATTATGTCCCCCGGAGCACTCGTTGTGGGATAGGAGTGGTTTCACGCATGTTCTGCCTGACAGAGAACAGTGAAGCAAAGCTGAGCTGTTCTGGACTGAGCAGAACGCAAGTGAAATCACTCTTATCCTGTAATGAGTGGTGATGAGGGACATAGTAATATAATACAGATTGAACATGATCAATGTTATTTTTTTTTTAAACTGTCCCAGAACGTGCCTGTTTCCAGGGCATCTGTGCATGACAGTGTTGGGTAAGTTACTTTTTCTATTGCTTTCTATTACTTTTGGAAATTTGTTCCAGAAAGCTCTGTACAGACACTAACATGGATGGAGAGAAGTACTGGAAAAAGTAATACGCCTTACTGCTACTATTACTTATATCTTTTTATGAAAAAGTAATACGTAACTGTAACTGATCACATTTATTTGAAAGTAACTAGTAACTAACCTATTACTTTCAAATAAATGTTATCTGTTATAGTTTTTATTTTTGTATTCTTTTTGTATAAAAAGAAAGAAATAACTGTAACAGGCAGGTGTATTACTATTTCTAGTACTTCTCCATCCTTTCTAGTGACTGAACAAAGCTTCCTGGATCAAGTTTCTAAAAGAAATAGAAAGTAATAGAATAACTTACCCAACACTGGCGCATGAGAGACTCTTCACAGAATAAGAGTGTCTCATGCACAGGAGAAAGGAGTGCTCTGGTTGGAAGCACTCACTCAATCTCTAATATACTTTAGAAATTGGGCAAAGACAATTCTCTCTCCTGATTGGCTGAGACACTTATTTAGGTGGGCATCTATCAGACAATAGATGCCCAGCTAAAAATAAGAGCCAGTCCAAGTGCCCCCAAGTACCATTCTCCAGTCGAGCTCAGCCTGCTTTGTAATTGGCTGAAAGCACCCCAGAAAACTTCAAATGTCCACCATGTTTTTTCTTTCGCTTAGCGAGAGCTACAGGTCCCCCCCAACAGTACTTACTTGCTTCTTGTCTGCTTCTTCATAAAAAAAAGTACACTGATTCTGCAGCCGGGAGAGTGAAGAAATTCTCACAGCCATATTCTCTACTTTGGCACCACTCTCCCAACTGTGATCTCACACTGCCAAACTAACAAAAAGTAGCATCAAGCCATTGCTCCCTATAAACTTCGTATGCGGCCTTCTTGTCTACTTCGTAAAAGAAAGAAAGAAAGAAAGTACACTGATTCTATGGTCGGGAGAGTGAAGAAATTCTCACAGCCATATTCTCTACTATGGCACCACTCTCTTGACCGCGATCTCACACTGTCATGGTGACAAAAAGTAAATGAAAGCCGTTGGTCCTGTCGGCTTCATTGTGCGAAGCCTCCCTCCCCACTGGCTTACACCAGCCACCAAAGCTCACGATTGTACCTGCTTTTTGCAGGTTTATTTTCTCTTTCACCTCACTTGACCTCCTCCCACAAAACCTATGGACCTTCCGCAATGTCTGTACTCGGCTGATGTACAGCGTCGTTGCCGCCTGCCCGCCACCTCAGCTGCTCTCCCGATGTACATTTCCATACAGAAGACAGGCACTCCACTGCAGTTCTGCACCTCAGTTTAAACACTGCTTCACAACAAAAGAAAGAAACTGCAGTATAACATTTCTTTACATAAAAAGTCAATGTTTTACGTCTCTCCCGCTCTGCTCCAGATCTCATCAGTAACCAGAAAAAAAGCTCAAAAGAAGACAGGAAAGGGAAGCTGTGAGCCCTGTCGGCTTCAGGTAACTGGCGAGGGACAGAGTGTGTCTCCATTAAAAATAATAAACTCCTTTTTCAAGAAGCTGTGTGTGTGTGGAGGTGGGTTGGCAAAATGGGTACGAGACACCAACAAATTAAATTAAAGACACTGCATTGTTAAGGGGGAGTTATAAACTGTAACAGACTACTATAGGAAGCTGTGACTTCACAACCAGTTTATTCAGGTGTAGGAACTATTTTATAACAAAACTAATCTTAAACAATTTAGTAACAATCGTTTCACTTTTTTTTTTAAACAGTGCCCATTTTCTAAGTGCAATAATACCCTCCAGGGTGGGCGGTATGGGCTATACCGGACCTTTCAGGGGCTATAAGGCCCTCCGCCTGCAGTGTCAGGCCTCATTATGCCTCAGGGCGGTCTGGTATAGCCCAATACCGCCCACCCTGTCGGGAATTATTACTTATGTACTGTATGCCATGCACTGCTAGTACCCCTAGAAATCAAGGAAACATAAGAAATGTGATTAAAACTTTGTGAATGAGCTAGGGTTGAGCTTGTTATTTCTGGATTTGGTTTGTGAGTGGTCCTACAGACCACTTAAGAATCACATGCATAGTAATGGGCTGTGCATGAGACCTGTTGCTTTCATCATAAAAGTCCCTGTGGGCCACTCCTGAAGCAGCTCCATAGTGATGCTGACTGAACTGGACCTGTGATTTGCTTGGTGAATGGCCCTGTGGGCCACTCACAAAGCACCAGCATAGTAATGATAACTGTGCCAGATCTGTGCTTCACGAGAGACCTTGTGGGCACTGTTGAAGTATCCACAAAGTGAGAGGTCCTGTGGGCTTCGTACACATAGCAGCTGCATAGTGACATTCACTGCGCCATACCAGTGGCTTGCTCATGTGTTGCACTGTGGACCCCTTGCAAAGCAGTTAAATAGTGATGCCCACTTCCCCCGTCCTCTAGCTTCTCATGAAACAGCTGTATAGGACCGCTCACTGCATCAGATGTGTAGCTTGCTTCTCTGGCAACAAAAAAAAGTCATTGAGCATGCACGGTGCGTATTTCATAAGACTTGGTAGTAAATATTTTTTTTGGGGGGGGGGCATTTTTTTTAAGACTTATACACTTTTTTTTATTTTTTCAAGGGATTTCCAAATTTAAGGGTTGGGGGTTTTACCAACCCCCTCTCCCCATGAGCACCCAATTTAATTTTTGCCATATTGTCCCCAAGTCTGGCTCGGATACCCCATTTTTCCCATAAAACAAAAACAACAAAAAAATGAAGTCCTGAAATTTCATTTTTTTTTTTCTTATCTGCAGGTAGAGGAGTGTATTGATAGATACTGAGGAACTACAGTGTGGCTCTAGTCCTGTTTCTATAGTAGCTGAGTTATTTATTTAAGATTCCACCTCTACAGTTTCCAATGTGTATTGGTGAACCACTACATCAGGGATACGGCACTGAATGCTAAATACCTGGATCTTTTCAGAGACAAAATGTATCATGGTACATGCCTTACAAATGGTCTCAGCTTGCTCACTTTAAGTCCCTCTGCTCATAAAAACATAGAAACATAGAAACACAGAAGTTGACGGTAGATAAGGACCGCAAGGCCCATCCAGTCTGCCTATTTTTTCTACCTTATGAATGTGCCATAGGCCTGTACTCTGTCAACAGCCTATCTATTCATACTCATCTTTATTGCTCCCTTATGCCTGTTCCATGCCTATTTGAAGCCCTGCACTGTATTCATATGCACTACTTCCTGAGGTAGGCCTTTCCATGCATCCACCACCCGTTCTGTGGAAAAGAACTTCCTCACATTCCCCCTTAATCGGCCTCCCTCTAATTTCATGCTGTGTCCTCTTGTCCTGCTATTTTTCTTACATTGAAACATGTTAGACTCTTTCACCTTGTTAATGCCCTTAAGATATTTGAATGTTTTGATCATATCACCTCTCTCCTTCCTTTGTTCTAGGGTGTACATATTGAGCTCCATCAATCTGTCCTCATATGTTTTCTGATACAGTCCCTGTACCATTTTGGTTGCCCTTCTCTGGACTGCCTCCATTTTGTTAATGTCCTTGTACAGGTGCGGCCTCCAGTACTGCACGCAATATTCCAGATGAGTGCTAACCAGTGTCTTATAAAGAGGGATTATTACCTCCTTCTTATGACTTGTGATATCCCTACTAATACACCCCCAACATCCCTCTAGCCTTCCCTACTGCTTTAGTGGTCTGCTTGGATGATTTCAGGGCATCTGTGATGATGATGCCCAAGTCTCTTTCTTCCTTTGTGATTGCCAGCAACTCTCCTCCCAACCTATAGGTGGCTTCAGGGTTTCTCTTCCCTATGTGCATGATCTTGCACTTCTTTGCGTTAAACCCCATTTGCCACTCTTCCGACCATTTTGCCAGTTTATCCAGATCTCTTCTCATTCTGCCCACCACATCTGGATCATCTACTGTGTTGCAGATCTTGGTGTCATCTACAAACAGACAAACCTTACCCTCCAGTCCATCTGCAATGTCACTGATAAAGATATTGAAGAGGACGGGCCCCAGGACTGATCCAAGGTATTCCATTTGTGACTTGCATCTCTTCTGACTGTGTACTGTTTACCACCACTCTCTGTTTTCTGCCTGCCAACCAGTTTGCCACCCAGTTGACCAACTTTTCACCCATCCTGAGCCTACCCAGCTTATTAATCTTCTATGTGGAACAGTATTGAAAGCTTTGCTGAAGTCAAGGTAAGCAACATCAACTGCTCCCCCTTGGTCCACCACTCTGGTTACCCAGTCAAAGAAATTTATGAAATTAGTTTGACAGGACCTTCTTGTTGTAAACCCGTGCTGTCTTGGATCCTGTGCTCCTGTGGATTCCAGGTGTTGCACTATCCTTTCCTTAAGGAGTGCCTCCTTAATCTTGCCCACTACTGAGGTAAGACTGACTGGTCTGTAGTTCCCTGCCTCCTCCCTGCTACCACTGTTGTGTAACGGAATCACATGAGCCCTTCTCCAGTCTTATAGGACCTCTCCTGTGCTCAGAGACTCACTAAACAGTTTTGATAATGGCTCTGCTAGTTCCACCCTTAGCTCCTTTAGTACCCTGGGATGTATGCCATCAGGTCCCATTGCCTTGTCCACCCTGAGCTTAGTGAGCTCTCGTAGGACCCTTTTTTTTGTGAAGGGACTAGTGCACACCTCCCTCCCCCCTGTGTCCATGGTGCTGAGCTGTGGGCCCTGCCCTACCTTTTCATCAGTAAATGCTGAGCAGAAGTATCTATTTGGCATAGATGCTTTTCCTTGGTTCTCCTCCTCACACTTCCCCTTATCCCCTTTGATCTTAGCAATACCCACTTTGGACTTTCTCCTTTCACTAATGTATCTATAGAAAGTCTTGTCACCTTCTTTTACTGTTTGTGCTAGTGTTTCCTCGGTTTGGGCCTTTGCCTGCCTTACTGCCTTCCCTGCTTCCCTTAAGGAAGTTTGGTGTGCCTTCCTATCTTCATCCCACTGTGTTCCCTCATATATCCTGAAGGCCAGCCTTTTAGCTCTGATCTTTTGTGCTACTGTTCTTGAGAACCAAAGTGGTTTTCTTCTCCTTTTGCACTTACCTTTCTCTCTAACACAATGGGACGTTGCTTCAAGTATTGCATCCTTAATGCTTGCCCACTTTGCTTATACCCCCTCACCTGTATTTCTTCTTGCCTGGGCTAGCTTAATTCTGTTGGCCATCTTATCAAAGTCAGCTCCTCTGATGTTCCATATTTTTGCCTTGGAATGGAATGATTTAGTTCTAGTGGCCAAATTGAACTATACCATGTGATGGTCAGTGGCCCCCAGGTGATCTTCTACCTGGAGATCTGTGATCCTTTCCCCGTTAGTCAGTACTAGATCTAGGATAGCCCTGTCTCTTGTGGGTCGTTGTACCAGTTGTTTGAGGCCCTCCCCTTGCAGGGAATCCACTATGTGTCTAATTCTGGCAGATGTTCCTGCTAGTATTGATCAATCTGTATCTGGCATGTTGAAGTCTCCCATCATCAGAACCTCCCCTTTAGCAGTCATGATTTGTATATCTTCTAACAGTAATGTGTCTATGTCCTCGCCTGATCTGGAGGTCTGTAGACAACCCCAGTTTGTATAGCAGCCCCATTTCCTGTTTCCAGGGTGCCCCACAGTTCTTCTGACTCCTTATGTGTATTCTGAATTTCTGTAGCTTTGATATTTTCATTGACATAAAGGGCCACTCCACCACCCCCCCTTTTTGAACCTCAGTCTCTTCTGAACAGTGCATAGCCAGGTACTGAACTCTCCCAAGTGTGGTTACTGGTGAACCATGTCCAACTAATGGCTTCTATGTCCAGTTTAGCCTCTATCAGTGTTGCCCGCAGGCCTGGGATCTTCTTTCCCAGACTGCAAGCATTTGTGTACATGATTTTTCATTGGCCAGACTTTGGTGTGTTAGTTGTTGGGCGAGGTCCAGCAATTCCCCTGTGTATTGTATGGGGAGCTGGACCTTTTTCCTTACCTGGTGATGCAAATGAACTACAAACATGCTGAACTCCTGTTTCATCACTAGGTGAGGGGGGAGGGGTGTTCTTCCATTTGACGTATCAGGTGCTGCACCCCCTCCCCATTTGCTAGTTTAAATATTCTGCAAAGACGTCAAACTTCTGCCCCAATGCACTGACTCCCTCCTTAGTCAGATGCAGTCCTTCAAATTTAAAGAATTTTCGCTTTCAAAACTGTTGCCAGTTACCTACAGATTTTTGTCCTTTTTCCTGGCACCAGCTCTTGAGCCACATGTTTAGCTCCCCTATCTCCCCTTCTGTGACCTTCCGTCCATCTGCCCTCATCTCCTAGACTGGCAGGATCTCAGAGAAGGAGATGCCAGAGGAAATGGATGACAGTTTGTCACCCAGCCTGGTCAGGTGTTCCTTGATCTCCACAACTCACCAGCTGGCGAGATTGTTAGTCCCTATGTGTACCAGGACATTGATGTTTTCTCCTGCTTCCTGCATGATTTGAGCAATGAGGACAGTGTCTCTCCACACTGATGTACCTGGGAGACATCATGCCCATCACAAGGTTTCTGCAGGATATTTCCTTGCACAATACTTAACTTTTCCTGGGAGGATGAATTGCCACCTCCCTCACAACACTTTTCTTTTCTTTTTCTTTTATTTGTTTAATGGGTAGGCACAACTGGACATTGAGTCCTTTTTTAGCTGCGACACAAATAATAACATACTAAATACAATACACTTGACAAACAATTTACAATGTAGGAAAGACAAAATTCCATGTCAGTATTCGAGTACAAAATCAGTTAAAACACTTGCATTCTTGTAACAATTTTAAGTGTAAAAATAGAGAATGTGAAAAAAGAGTATAGGTAGACAGGCATCTGATTACAGCAGGAATAAAATTCCAATTAAAAGGTGCTACATACAAAAAGGCCCTTTGACCCCTAGACATTCTCCTAAAAGGAGATACCAAGTCATAACCCCCCACCCTAGCTCTAGTTAGCGTACCCAAATTCTCTCTGTGCAAGAATTTACAAAGACTGAGTGGCTCACCATATCATAAACGTTTGTACACAAACCTAGCCATACTATATTTAAAATTATCCTTAACCTTAACACTGCCACCTAGGTAACCATGGGTGGTAGTGTGGCTGAAGGAACACATTTGTGAGGAGGTAAAAACAGATGCCAGTATGCTGACATGCTCAGCATGCATACATTCTGATCCCTTCTCTGATCACACCTCCTCTACTCCTTCTCATGTAACTGCCCCAATCCCCTCTGCCCCTGTAACTGTCCCTCTCTCCCCCGACAAAGGACCCTGTCCTGCCAAATTGCCCCTGCTCTGTCAACTCCCTCCCTGCTCTTTCCCTAATCTGACAATGGACCTCATCCTGCCAAATCTTAACCTCCTACTCCCACTCAGTCTCGTGTCTCCCTGTAACTCATAATTCAATAACTATTCCACTGACTTTTATACAGCGTTGAAATTACCTAACCTTATTCAATTGTATATATACTTTCTTTATATTCTCTTGTAATCATGTTTTTGTTTAATATTTTTTGTACTGATTACTACTTGTTATGTCAGTATGTTGTTTGATGACATGGAGCCATTGAAAAATAGTCTCTGACACAAAGGATTATAATTTTGATACCTTCAAAAAATAAAAATAAATAAAAATAGAAAACTCTCTTGAGCTGAGCAAGCTGAGCCTGGTTGTACTGAACATGCAGGGATATATTTTGTCTCTAAAAGATAGTCTTCAGTATCACCTATCCTTGAAGAAGTTGTTTGCCACCAAACACTGGAAGCCAGAGAGGTGGAATGCTAAGTAAGTCAACTACCATAGAAACAGAGATGAACCTCTTTCTTGTTATGTTTGCTTGCACACATGTGCAAGAAACGTGTCACAATACAAGTTTTTGTAGGTGTGCCACCCCCGCTTCCAGTGCCCTGCTTCTTTTTGCAGGCACGGCCGCACCGCACTGATGAATGTCTGAGTTGTCTATGACAGCAGTTCAGATGCAGTGGCATACAGTTCGGAGAAAACCACCGCTACAATCAGTGGTTGTAATGTAGGCAATTTGCATACTGCCGCCCGACGGTATACCGTGCTATATCTACTACATCTGAACTGCTGTCAAAGACAGCTCATTTACTTTACAGTGTGCTGCAAGTGCGTGCAGATAGTACATGCCAACACCAATTCAATACCCAATTCGTTTGTCGATGGGGGAGCCCACTCCCTGTCAGCATAATGTACCCCCCCATTTGTTGTGTGCCAAAGGGGTGCCCAATCCCCCTTGGCATCATGCCCCCCCAAACAGTCTTTATTTGTCAATGGGGGTCCAATCCCCATTGGCTTAAGTCTCCCCTTCCCCAAAATGCAGGCGGCACACTGGAAGCCCACCCCAGTGTGTGCACAAATGAAGCCTGAAAAAAAAAAAACTTCCCGCGATGGCCTTTTCATTATTTTTGCCCATGAAATAAAGAAAACAGTCCCTTGCGGTCTTTTGTGCCCCTCCCACAACCCGTGCCCACCCACTGCGCACCCATCTCTCCACACCCCCCTCACCCCATACTTACCTCCGGAGCCCGGCATGACGATCTTCGGTGGACCGGGAACATGTCTGAACTCTTCAAAGCCGAATGTGAACTGAAGAACTGTCGGTAAGCTGTATAATGGCATAAATAGTGTTTTTTCAACTTATGTGGATATCTCGACCATTTTTTGGACTTTTGCCACCAAATTTTCAACATGGGGTTATTGGGACCCCTCCTCATGAATACAGTCACTGTCTTGGCATTATTTGGTCACAAAAGGTGATTTCATGGTCACTGCATGGAATCACCTTTCAGGACAGATTAACAAAATGACAGTGCCACTGTTCATGAGGTGGGCTCTCAGAAAGTCTATGTTGCAAATTTGGTGGAAAAATCCAAAAAATGACTGTTTTACGAGCGCGTGTTGCACAGTTTCCACACTTCCTCGTAACTTCGTGAAGTTGTAATATTTTCACTCCAGATTTTCAACATTGCCATTTTTTCAGACCTCCTTATGAACAGTACAGCTGTCATTTTTCACATTCTGGCTGAAATGTGTTTTTGCAATTCTGGCGCAGAATAGCATGGTCGCTGTGGGAAATCAGTGTTCAGGACGCTTTATGAAAATCACAGTGACACTGTTCATGAGAAGAGATCCTAAAATGCCTATGTTGAAAATTTGGTGACGAAAGTCCATAAAGTGACTGTGTTATGAGCGTGCATTGCGCAGATTCCACGCATCCTCGTAACTTGGCAAATTTGTAATATTTTCACTCCATATTTTCAACATTGCCATTTTTCCACACCTCCTTATGAACAGTATAGCTGTCATTTTTCACATCCTGGCTGAAATGTGTTTTCGCACTTCCGGCACACAATAGCTTGGTCACTGTGGGAAGTTAATGTTTAGGGCAGAGTACGAAAATCACAGTGACACTGTTCATGAGCAGAGGTGCTAAAATGCCTATGTTGAAAATTTAGTGACAAAAGTCCATGAAAGGACTATATTAAGAGCATACATTGCACAGTTTCCATGCACCCTCATAATTTTGCGCATTTGTAATATTTTCACTCCAGATTTTCAACATTGTCATTTTTTCACACCTCCTTATGAACAGTACAGCTGTCATTTTTCATATCCTTCCTAAAATATGCATTTACACATCTGGAGCAGAATAGTGTGGTCGCTGTGGGAAATTAATGTTTGGGACAGATTAAGAAAATCATAGTGACAGTGTTCATGAGCAGAGGTCACAAAATGCCTATGTTGAAAATCTGGTGAAATAATTCCACTAAATGACTGTTACACGCATGCTTTGCACAGTTTCTATGTATGCTCGGAAGTTTGAGCATTTTTAATATTTTCACTACAGATTTTCAACATAGCCATCTCTTCATATCTCCCTATGAGTGGTAAAGCTGTCATCCTTCACATCCTGCCCGACTCGTATTTTCATACATCTGGGGCAGAATGGCATGGTCACTGTGGGAACTCAAAGTTCAGGACACATTAACAAAATCACAATGCCACTGTTCATGAGAAGAGGTCCCAAATGCTTTTGTGAGGTGTGGGTCACAAAAAGGCCATGCTGAAAATTTGTAGTGCAAATACCACCAAACGCCCGGGGTGTTAGGGTTTCTAACTATAACGTCCCACCCTGTACAGACTGGCAGGCATCAGGGGTGTGCCTTTGGATTGCCGATTGTAATGCTCATGCCATTTCACCCCACCCCCACCCTGCAGCCAGTGACAGGCATTGAGGTTATAGTTGGTGGGTTAGGGTGTGTGGGGGGTTAATGTTATTTAGGATGGGTAGGAATTAGAACTTTACCAGTGGGTGGGGAAAGGGATTTTGAGATAGTAAGGTCAGGGGATATTACTGGCAGCGGGGTTGGGTAATTGCTACTGGCTTTATTCAAGTGAGATCAGAAGGGGCTGCCCTTCAGCACAATGGTAGCACAACCGCCTGTGACACCAAGGCAGCATGGATTCACAGCGGGAAGTTCATGTCAGACGAATCTAATAGATTTCTTTGACTGGGTGACCAAAGTAGTAGATCAGGGAAGGGCTGTGGACATGGCCTACCTAGACTTTAGCAAGGCATCTGACACAGTCCCACACAAAATATTAATATACAGGTTAGCCAGCCTGGGAGTGGGTCCCAAGCTGGTAGCCTGGGTAAAGAATTGGCTGGAGAACAGGACACAGAGGGTAATAGTAAACGGAGTCCACTCTGAAGAAAGTGGGGTTACTAGTGGGGTACCGCAGGGTTCAGTACTAGGACCAGTAATCTTCAATGTCTTTATAAGCAACATTGCAGAGGACTGGAAGGAAAAGTATGTCTCTTTGCAGATGACACAAAGATCTGCAACAGAGTTGATACACAAGGTGGGGTGGAAAGGATGAGAAGGGACTTGGCAAGGCTGGAGGAATGGTCAAATGTATGGCAGCTTAGAGTCAATGCTAAGAAGTGCAAAGTAATGCATGTGGGAAACAAAACCCAGGGAAGAGTACACAATGGGGGGTGAGATACTAACAACAACAAAAATGGAAAGGGACCTGGGGTAGTCATATCAGATGATCTAAAGGTGGGCAAGCAATGTGAGAGGGCAGTAAGGAGGGCTGGGGGATACTGGGATGCATAGGAGAGGCATCACCAGTAGAAAATAGGAGTTGTTATCCCTCTGTACAGACAGCTGGTGAGACCCCATCTGAGTACTGCATGCAGTTCTGGAGACCCAATCTCCGCAAAGACATAAACAGGATGGAGGCAGTCCAGAGGAGGGCACTTAAAATGGTGCAGGGTCTGCATCGGAAGACATATGAAGAGAGACTTAAAGAGCTTAATATGTATAGCCTCGAGGAAAGGAGGAAGAGGGGGGACATGATAGAAACTTTCAAGTACCTCAAGGGAATCAACAGAATGCAAGAGGGTAGCATGTTTCAGAAAAAGAGGTGTGCAAGAACAAGGGGGCACAATTTGAAGATGGGGGGCGGCTCAGAGGTAATGTAAGGAAGTATTTTTTCACAGAGAGGGTTGTGGATACATGGAACGGCCTTCTGGAGGAGGTTGTGGAGTCAAAAACAGTGGTGGAATTCAAGAATGCATGTGACAGTCATAAGGCAATTCTAGGGGGTGAGGGTAAGAAGAAGCAGGCTGTTGGTTAACTAGGATCTGCAGCTTATCCATTAGGTAGGGAAGTGGGCAGACTGGGTGGGCCAAGCGGTCCTTATCTGCCATCAAATTCTATGTTTCTATGACACTGGTGACCCAGAATCGGGAGAGATCTTAGATCATTGGGGGCTGGCCGGAAGGATGAGGCTCGAGCATCTCAGAGGATGCTGTCCTTTTCCTGGGAGGATGAATTGTCACCTCTGCAACAACACTGCCACCTAGTTGACCACAGGTGGTAGTGTGACTGAAGGAACAGATTTGTGAGGAGGTGAAAGCAGATGCCAATATGCTGACATGCTTAGCATGCGTACATCCTGAAGTCACTCCCACATGTCACCTTGGGACCTGAAGGGGATAGTAAAGTGAAAAAACAGGCCCTGGCACTGGTAACAAGCAGCTCAGGTACATCCAGCCCTGTGACATCGACCAGGTAAACTCACAGAGGGACCATAAGAAATCCTGTTGAGGGGTGATCCTACCCTTGAACCCATCTGAGGGGGCTATCCACAGCAACATATGTTGAATCAAGTGGAGGAAACTGACATAAATGCCAATGTGAGGTGTTCCAGGTGCCAGAGACAGAAAGAGGCATGAATAGAATACAAAACAAAATGTTTGAGCAGGCAACAGTGGTATACTGGTACTGGGGTTGGGCACCAGCCACTGGTCTTATTTAAGGTTAGGCAGATGGGAGGGGTGGAATGGCAAGAGGGTTTGGCACCCACCTACCAGGGTTAGTAAAGAACAGCCAGGGAGGAGGGAGGGTAATGCAAGCAGGGTAGGGCACCTGCTGCTTGTGTTACTAAAGATTTGGTGGGTGGGAGGGGCTTACTAGTAGTGGGATTGAGTACCCACCACCAGTGTTTGTAATGATCAGGCAGCTGGAAGGGGGGTACCAGCACTGGGGTTGGGCACTAGCCACCAATGTTAATTAAGATCAGGCAGGTGTGAGTGGTGTGATGTGCAGCAGGGTTTGGTACCCACAAACCATGTTAGTAAAGATTGGGCAAGCTGGTGGGGGGGGTGTACCACCAGCAGGGCTGAACTCTGGCAGGTGGAAGGGGATAATGGTAGTGGGACTGGGCCCCTGCTGCCAATTGTTAGAGAATCCAGGTGGTTGAGCAGGGGTTGCTGGTGGCAGAGGTGAACTTCTGATTTCTGGAGAAAGTTAGAGTTAGGGTCCTAGTGCCTGCAGCAGGGATGGGCTTCTAACTACAGACAGTGTTAGGAAATTAGAGACTCATTTTTTGTGACTTGGAACTATGTGAAAATGGTAGTTGAGATTCACAAAACTGGGCTTCTCTGCCAAAAGTAACATGCATCAGTTTCACAAAAAATAAGTTTGGAAAAGAATATTGAGAAAATGTTCTGTACATGCATCAAAACAGCAGTTTACTTTGTAAATAATTTAAAATATAGGGAGCATGGCTAGGCAGCCAAGTGGAGCAGTCATTTCTCTGTTCAGCGCCTGTGAGGGACAGATTCATTTTGTTTAATTTCATGATTTTACAGAACTTTGAACACTTTATTCATCATGGTTGACTTTCTGACCCATGGTGGGTAAACACAATATGGGACACTTCAAAGGACTAGCCCCACAGTTGGACTTTTTCAAGCACAAAAATAATTCTCCTTCCTCTAGCAAGTAGGCCCCAGATCTATTATTTCTATAGGTGTCCTCAATGGGAGAGCTAACACTCCACAGGGTAAATCAGAGCCTTACTCAGCTGTGTTACACAGTCCAAGATATGGACAAACCTGATGATTTGACTGGTAAAGTGACTGGCTTTGAGCATTGAGTGGATGTAGTGCAAGCTACTGTGGAGGAAACAGATGACTATGTAGAAAGTTCCAGACTGCAGTGCTCCAAGTCCATATATAAAAAACACGCTTGCACCTCGAGTCACTTGAAGAAATTTCACATTTTTTGCTGTGAAATTCAACTCAAGTAAGCAAGCAAACTTTAGTGTAACCCCCCCTGCAAATGGGGGTTCCCAAAAGTCTTCCAGGAGCTTGGCTGAATGCTCCAAGTCTGGACAGTGTTCAGCGTCTGAGCTGTTTAAATGTGGTTCCAAGTGAGTGCTATTTGAGCCTCCACGTACTGTCTCTTTAAGAGCTGTCTGCTTGCAGACTTAATTAGTTTGTATGGGAGGACTGTATATTTGATGCTCGACTCCCACCCGAGCTGTGGAGAAATCGCTCCATTTCTGCAGTCGCTAAGAGCGCAGAGGGAGCCTAAATGAAAGATGTAACTGTTTGCCTGAAACCAGTTAGAGTGTTAAGTAAAATGCAGTTTGTCTAACCTGACTTTCTTGCATCTGGGACTCTGTGTGTTTTTCCCCTCCATTTTGGACCTAAACTGCTGTGCTGGGCCAATTGGGTTAAGGGAGCCCTAAAATGGAGCCTGTGGACGAATCAGAACTTGGACTCTTAATTTGAGCCAGCCACAAGGGGATTGTATGGGCAGTGACTCTGGGAAATGTAGTTTTGACCTTGGCACCTTTTTCTACCAACAGAGGGAGTCTTATTGTTAGTGACAGCTGAATCAGCCAACAGAATAGTGTGGAGCTAAAGGAAATGCCCTGCTCTGTGACTGGAAAGATCAGATCAGTTGTGGCAGTGAAGAGAGAAGGAGCTGTGTGCTTCTGTGGTGTATAGTTTCTCGCGGGAAGCGGGTGTGAGGCCCTGAGTTTCGGTCTGCAGCCTTTGTGAGTGCCAGTTTGGACTGAATCCGAGTTGTGAGGAGAAAGAAGCACTAGAAGTGTGGAAGCCAGGCTCACCCTCTAGAAGACTGGAGAAATTGCTGAATTGCGTTCGGTCTGTCAGGAACTGAAGCTGCTGTGTGTGCTCCCGGGTATTTTGCAGTAATTGTGATCGGGACTGAGGAGCAGCCTGCTTGATATAGTACTTTCCTTTTATGTATAAATGTGCATAGTGCTTGTGGGGAATGGCTATTTCAAATCCCCTGTACAGTGAATTGTGTGCTGAAGAAGAAGAAGAAGAAGAAGAATCAGCATTTATATAGCGCTTTTCATACATCCAAAGCGCTTTACAAGCAATGCTAGACTGGTAGTGAAGTGACTGAATGTGTGGTGGCAGCCATATCGCACATCATCACCCACACACAGCCTGGATAATTGCATGAACTGGTTTATGGGAAGGGGAATGTTGGCCAGGACACCGGGAATGTTCCCTACTCTTTGCGAAGAGTGCCTTGGGTTCTTTTACTTCCACCTGGACACCCACCAGGATGGGCAGAAGGGACCTCAGTTTAACGTCTCATCCAAAGGACGGCACACCCCAGCAGTACAGCATCCCCCAATACTGCACTCGGATGCCAGCGATTTTTAGGTGCAAGTCCAATCCCAGTGTGGGACGAGAACCCACGACCTTCTGGTCCAGAGGCAGATGTGCTACCAACTGAGCCACGCTGAAGCTGGAAGTAAACCCCAGCTAAATTTGGACTACATCCGTTTGCTATCAACTACAGTGGGGTCCAGTCACAAGGACCTTGTCCTCATGCCCTGCTCTTCTGGCAATACAGAGGGACCTTCTCCATCCGATCCTCAGCTTTGGTGTTGTGAGTACAAATCAGTGTACCCCCCTGCAGCTTGTTTTTCAATCACAAGTGTGTCATCTAATTCTTGTTGTTTCACTGTTTCATGGACTGAGCCCTCTGGCTCTGGATTACAATTGGGTGTTGTGCATATATTTTCTTCTACAAGGCCCTATCCATCTGCACCTGCCGGCCAACCCCGGGCAACAGACCTGGCTAGCCCCCCCCCCACCAACCTGGGTACCCAGAGTGTGACTTTTCAGACCCTGTATGTGTGCACAGTACTATGATTTAATTCTGCCAATTAACCTGATTGCCCCCTCCCATGTTACTGTCCCCTAAATAAAGCAGATTTGTTGTTGTTATAGTATATACTGTCTGTGGTGTTGGTACTTATGGAAACAGTATTGTATTTTGCTGTGTATGTTGTTTAACCTTATTTTACGGGGGTCCTCAGAGACATGCTCCAGAATCAGTCTCGAGGGTAAATGGTACTTTATGAGTGAACAGTGTGTATACGTGGGGCATTAGGGCTGTAACTCCTGTGTACTGTGTGAGACACTAGAGGGAATAAAAGGGGGTCTCAGTGGCCCAGAGGGCTGTGACCAAGCTAGTCTAACCACTACAAACCCTGACCTCTGGGTGGAGGCACCCGCCATAGAACCTAGGCCCCTCAACCTGTCAGTAGTCAAGCAGGCAGGGGTAGTAGCCCTTGGGACAGCACCACCTGATGGTTACATTAGCTTATCACCCTGTACAGATAGCCCCTAGCACCTCAGCATGAAGCCTTCTGGGGGGCACGAATCAAATAAAGAACTTCCTGCTTTTAAACAATTAGCAGTGAGTACTAGTGCATGACATCACAAATCACATGTAGCAAAAGGATCTCTTACAAAAACATTTAAAGCAAACTGTTACTAAAATACAAACATCATGTTTGTGTTGTTACACTACTACTACATTTAAATCTCAAATAACCAACACTCAGTACTTTGCGTATTGTTTGGGCTGGTCGCCGCAAGTCAAAACCGTGCGGCTAAAAATGCCACAGTGAAAAAGAGCAGGACAATAACAGAGTCTGGCAAAAAAACAACCTGTTCCATGCACCGCGCCCATTGACTACAATGGGTTTTCATGTGTTTTTGTGGGGGTCGTTGCCGCCTGTACCCCTCACCCCTGGAACTTAAAAAACTAACTCGGGTGTGGGGACCTCAGGGATGGGGAGAAATTTGGAAGGGGGTTGTTTGTTTTTTTAAATAAAAATGTCCTAAAAGAAGTTGTAGATGGGGAGACCTGGGTGGAACTGAACCACAGTCCCAGGTCTCCCGACTGAGCCATGTGATGGTGCCCCAACCATTCCTCCATGGGAGCGGCTTGCCCAGTCACTCAGCACATGGCAACCTGTCCTGCCTGCCATTCTGTTTGTAGCTACAGGGGTAGCGGTAGTCCTCTACCGCTATTCTACCCCTGTCGCTGTAAGGTCAAGCACTGTATAGACAGCACGGTTAATACCGCACTGTCTTATATGTGCGGTTATTATCCGGCACCCTTTCAACAGAGTGTCCCAGGAAATTGATAGAAAAGATAGAATAGCCCTGCAGCCAGCAAAGAGAGGTGCTTATGGGTCCAGGCTGTGTCCATTTTGTAGGGGTTCAGATAGACAAGAGAGAGAAGATAGAAGAAAGGAGAGAAGAAAGTACAGGGAACAAAAAAAACTTAACAAACATTACATAGAGAATAATGCACAGGTGACTGTGGGTTATGAAGTTTTTTTACACACCCAAGATGTACAATGTCCCAAACCATGAAAGCGAATCTCAAGAAGTTTATGTGGACATCATACACCAAGAGTGTGAGAAAAGCATCATAACCACAGAGTCAGTTGTAATTTATTTTTTATAATAACTGGTGCAGGGACATAAGAACAAAAAATAACAACTAGGAAGATCCACAAGAGTCAAGTCTCCCACTGTTGAACAGTAGAAAGAGACAGTGAAGAGTAAGCACTCCAAATGTCATAATAACTGGGTATGATGCATGCCTGGTTATTACGGTGTTTGATCACACTAGTAATCAGTATGATAAAGGGGGTCACTAGTTATTGTGACATCTTATAACATAGTGAGAAAAATGTGAGCCATTTAAATGCCTAAAATCAGCACAGGAGTGTAATTATGAAACCATATTTATACTCCTGTACTTCTTTCAGACTCCTGGCTCGTGCACAAGTTCCAAATGCCAACAGAGTCATAAAAAGGAAAACGGTCTCCAGAGCTATTTGGGCACGTCAGTTGAAATGACCAGCTAGAGCCTTGTTCCAACACTGCATCAACTCTGTAGACATCGCCTCAGTTGACTTCAGCCAATCTCAGAACAAAACTGGACCACAGAACGTGCACGATAATGACAAAGGCACCAAGATTGAGGCCACTTATGTTAAGAGTGCGCAGCAGCTCAGTTCCCTGTCGATGTTAAAACTGCTGCCGCAGCTAAATTCTCCACACCAAAGTTTGCCACTCCTGAGAAAAGCTAAAACATGGGAAAAAAAAGAAACACTGATGTTGGCTATGAATAACATCACAATACTCCAGAACTGCAACTTTTCTGGTGACATGGTCTTTCCTTTTTCATAAAATAATTGAACTAATAAACTTTAAGTTCAGAAAATTTCCCAGTGTGTAATGTCACTTTCTGTTACGTGTGCAGAAAAAAGAAGTATAGTTTCCCTTGTTGTTTGGAGTTATGCTTGTGTGAGAAACAGGCCGTTATTACAGCACCCTTACTGTTCAAAGGGACTACTTTGTCAGCTGTACATTCAATTGTTTTGCAGCATCCCAAAGCCTAACTTCATTTTTATTTCCATCAATGACTCACAGTTTTTCTTTCCATGTTATAAGTGTGATAAGTCACTTCTGGGATGTATACTTATTGGAGAATAATTGCACTTTGTTCTCGGGTGTGTAAGAGCATTCAGCACAAACACCTCATGCCTCACAACACCCTCGAGCCATGTAATTATCCCCCCCATAATTACAGACCCTCGCATGTCTAATTGCATACATAACCAGCTAATGTATGTTATTGCTGTTGTACAGTAATTCATTAGCTTTTTCACATCCCCCCTCCAAATCTCCTGTTACTTTTAAGTGGCCCCTCCCATTCTCCTTCCTCTGTGAACATTGAACATAAGTATTGGTTCAGGATGTCTGCCTTTTCCTGGTCCCCCTCTCCACAATACCCCTACCCTTCCCTTTTTAGCATTGCAATCCCTGCACTAGAATTCCTTTTTTCACTTAAATACTTAAACAAATGTATTTTCCCCTTTTATTACTGCCTGGGCTGTTCTTTCTTCAGCTTGTGCATCTGCACTCCTTCCTGCTTTCCCTGCTTCCTTCTGTTTCCCCTGATATGCCTCCCTGTCCTCCTCGCTCTGCATTTCCTTATACATTCTGAATGCTACCCTATTGGCTTTTACCTTTTTCACCACTACTTTTGCAAATTTATGGCCGTCTCTGGCAGATTGAAGTCCCCCACCAGCACCTCTATCTTTTCAGACATTTTGCCGATATATTACACTATCAGATGCTCAAGTACATGTGTGCTGTTTTGGGCCCAGAGACCCCTTCCCCCCCATACCTTTTTATCTATTTTAATGTGTGAGTTGGGCAACAATAACAAGGGGGTAAACTTATCCAAAGGAGATAGTTAGAAATTGTGTTTCCCTCCCCTGTCACCTCAGTAGTAACTTGCTCCTTCGGCTGCTCTGGAAGAGGAGTACAGTATACAGAAAGTCCTTAGGAGCCAGTGGCTGTCCTGATCTGTTTCTATCTGGCATCTCTGGGAGGCATTTGGATGCCTGGTGCAGTAGTCGCCCTTTGGGTTGATAGTCACCCTCTGGATTGATGCAATGCTGCTGCCAGCGCATAGCCTTTAGTCCAAGGGAGGCTGAATCCACCCTACGCTCTCTTAGTTTGCCAATGCTGAAGTGAGATTGTTTACATTCTCACAGGTATTGCTTAAACAGCATATCGATGTGAAGGAATATGCTGAGAGGAATTTTAAGAAGAAGGTTTACCAAAATGCATAGCATTTTGGGTAGTCACATAATTTTTAGTTTGCACATTTTTGTCCCACACAGACAGGTTCAGGGTTTTCCACTGTCCAATGTCTTTTCTCCAGCTCTCAGCATAGGGGCAGTATTCATCTGGGTGATTTAATCTATAAAGGTGAGGACTATGATTCCCAGATATGTGAGACCTTGTGCTGCCCATTTGGTTTGGAACTGGCTAAAAAGTGGCTTTATACAACTCTTTGACATAGGTAGCAGCTCAGACTTTCTCCAGATTAATGTGAAGTCCTAATAGTTTTGCGAACTCATCAAGTCTTGTCATTCAGAATTCTGTATTATTAGTAAAATGTGGGTGGTTAGAACCATTTATTAATACATATAAAATGTGGTACCTATTTTGATCATTTGGTTAAAGTATTAGGGAATCCTTTGTTTTTCATTTGCCTGGACCCCATAGGCATTTAAAGATCTATGACAGCTATCAGTAAGTAGGATTATGAAATATATGAGATATTATTAACTTACATAAGTATAGCTTCCCAACTGTTGTACCAAATGGAAAAGGGTCTGCATGCTGCATAATTATTAGACTACCTTTATACGAACATATGATGAAGTCAGCAGATAAAAGCTTAGCGGCCTATCGAATCTGCTCAAATGTGCAGCTCTTGGTGTTGTGCACTGATGCTGCCCCCCCCACCCCTGACACCCCTTTCCTTACCAATTGATCCCACTGATTTACCATTTCTCCCTTCCCCATTTTGATTCTGCCCTAGTTTATCCCACCCACCCCAAATCCCCCACCGATGCCCTCTAAGCCAGCTCCTCAGGCAGAACCTTCCATGCTGTCACAACCCTCTCAGTGAGAAAGTGCCTCTTCATCTCCCTTCTGAACCCCCTCTCCAACTTTAGACAATGTCCTCTTGTAATTCCCTCCTTTCTAATTTTAAACAGGCCCTTATGACTTACCCTATTAATGCCCTTCAAATATTTAAATGTCTCAATCATATCCCCCCGTCCCTTCTGACCTATTATATTATTATATATTGTATTTATAATAGGTTGCCACCACCTGTGTATATTTGAAGTTTTTTTTTCATATAACATCAATACAGAAAATTTTAAAAAAATTAAATCTATAATCTGAATGCATATGAGTGAGCCTTGTGGAGCCATGTTCCATAACTCAAGATAGTGTCATGCAGTGTGGCCAATCTTTACATACCGGAGGAGTTACAGAAGTTAAATACAGAACCTAAAAAGTACTGCAAAATTTGTTTTTCACATGTGCTTTCATTTATTTTGTGTATTTTAGATAATTAAGACAGTAGTCAGCAGCTGTGTACAAGTATCTGGATGAATTCCACAAACATACATGTGCCAGGGCTCAACCAATAAATGAGAATGAGAAATATTTGCAAAGGTTCTGAATCTGATATTTTCTTTACAATAGCCAACACGATGTGTGTAAATATTAACAAAACTCAATTCACCAATGATTTGAAAAGGAAATAACATATGGCTATGGACTAAGGGGCATGGGCCAATGTGTGTGTGTGGGGGCCTGATCATTACTGGGCCAAGGGCCCCTGATAACCTTAATCTGACTGTGATCTATACATTTTATAGTAAAACCACAAATCCAGAAATCACCCTTAGGCCAAACTCTTAACAAACCTGAAAGTTTCAGATTTCAACTTCCAGCTGTTTTTATGTTATCCAGTAGCGGAGCCAGGTTTGGGATCATTTTGGGGCCAGGGAGGGCCATTCAGTCAATGACAGGCTCCACAATGGGTACTAAACAGTGAATAAAGATGGTGGCAGGGCACCACTACTCACACTGGGTCAGCCAGGAGGGGCGACCGCCCCCCAGCCCCCCCCCTGAAAGCATAAAAATGATCTTAAAGGGGTACATTCATGAAAATTGTTCATCATTGTCTGAAAGTCCATGAAAACCTCTTTTAAATGAGGTATTAAGCTTACCTGTAGTTAGTAGCAGTCCAGAAATATCAATGAATACATTTGTCCCATATAAGTACTACATTGCCGCCATTATTTAGAACCGCATGATATCACTGATGATCAAGCTGTAGCTAACTACGTTATAGTCAAGCACAGCTTGATCATCAGTGATATCACACAGTTCTACAAATGGTGACAAGGTAGCATCAGTATGAGGCAGACCTAATTATCAGTATCTCTGGACTGCTGCCAGCTACAGATGAGCCCAATACCTCTTTTAAAAAGAGCATTTCATGGACGTTCATGCTACGAAGGGCAGAGTTTATAAATGTTCCTCTTTAAGTTCCATAGTTTCATGTGTTTTAAACCTTCTACAAACATTAAACCAACCATTAACACATTTATGGGATCCTAGGAACCTGCACTGACTCCGTGCAAGCCACATTTCAGGCTATTCTGCCATATATGGTCGCATTATTAAACGCAAAAATTGGAGTTTAACATTAAACTGCTTACTCAACCTTTTTTTTTAATTCATTATTGGAAATGCTTAGCTTACTTCCAGGTGCATCCTGATGGATGGGTTGCAGGGACCTGTTTTATTGACAGAGGAAATCTTAGCCATGACACCGGGGATAATCCCCTACTTTTTTCAGGGAGTACCCCGTGATGAAGCCTCTGTCATTGACAGGTGACGCGCTGGTGTAGTTTCCACTCTGATTTGTTGTTGTTGAAATGCTGGCAATGAACATTATCTAGCGATAACTCATGACTACTTTATCATTTGACTTCTTCGGTGTGCTGCTGTTGTACATGAATTGGTGAATTTTCTTTTAGCAGCTGTACTATCTCAGGACTGGAGCACCTGTGTATCCTGTGTGTTCAATACTGCACCACAGTGTCAGTTATGAGAATTACCCCAAGTACTTGATGTGAGGCAAGAACCCACAACCTTCAGATCTTCTGACCCCAAAGGCAAGCGTGCTACCTACTGAGCCACTAACACTGATTACTGCATCCCTATAATAAATATATATATATACTGTATATCATCACAGTATGTACAGTAACTGTAGACACATAAACATATGCCTTACATCCTTTCTGCAAAATTCTTGGCTTGTCTGAAATTATTTGAGTAATGAGCAGATAGAATGAATTATACAACACACAATCTTGCTGCTGTCTTGAATAATACATGGTTTTTACTTGATGTTGTAATTTGTCTGAAGTATTTCATTTTACATGGAATACAAAGGACATAGTTTTGTGCTGAATGTTTCTTGTCATATAACGTAAGTTTTACAAAAATGCCCTTAAGACATTCCTAGTGAGTCTCCTGCAAATATTAGAAATGTAAAAACAATCATTTTACATTCAATACTATTGGTTATTGTAAATTTGTTTTACTTCATATAAAAATAACTGTCTATAACCACCATCTTTCTTTATTTTGTAAAATAGTCATTTAACACTAGGTATATAATTTGTAGCTTTTTGCAGTATGCAGTCAGGGTGCAAAGTTAGGAAAAATCACAGTAACTTGCTTGAAGAAAACACCATGCAGGAGGACTGGATTATTGACTGGATTATCCAGGGATTATGAAAGTACCCTTTCATTGCTGGGGACCAAGATTCCTATCTTAATCTGAAGTCACAAGTAGAATGGGATTGGTGGTCTCAGCAATGGAGTAGTCCATATCACATAAGCAGCACATCCAGTTCTAAAGCTCTACCACATACATACTGTACAGTAGTTCTCGCTTTAGCAGACAGCAATCTTTCTGTGAAACAATTCATGGCCTGCAGGAGGATGGAGAAAGAATTAGCTGCTTACACAGGAAAGGCAGTCCATCTGGGTTAGTGGTGATGTAAATCAGCAGAGCCAGGATGGTTGTGAAAGTTCAGGGATGGGGAAACACCCACAGCAGCTGACCCAACTGTGGCTGTCTTGACCAGTTATTGAGGCCTTCATGCAGACAGCATGATCCGTGGGTTTTTTTAGTGAGTTTTAAATTTGATTGGACCAATGTAGCCACTACAGAGGGTCTTAGTCATTTTTTCTGGACTACAGTTGTTCTCTTTTTCTGGTCCACAGTGTTATGACCCTTTGCAAGCTCTTTTTTGAATTTTTAATGTGTCAGTTTATAACTGTGAAACCAATGGGTTGCGTGTAATGCACCCTGAAGGCAGAAAACGAAGTTAATACTGATTGACCACATGACTTCTTCAGAAATTTACTGTAATGACAAAAGTAAGAATAGCTATAGTTTCCAGTATGAATGTGCCCCACTACAGAGTATTGTATCAGATAGGAGATGGAGTTTATATCCTTCCATAAAATAATTCATTCACAGTGTTTATGCTCCTCCTCTTAAATCCAATTCTATTATATTTTCTTAAAAGCAATAAAATATAAGTAAAAAGCAGAAAAGAGATGTAGTTCACAGATTATTCATCAGCATAGAAAAATACATAATCTTCAGTATTGCAAGGAAAGTTTGTTTCACACTCTATTAAAACTAGAGATGTGCAGTGTCAGAAACATTTCACTTTTCCCAAACCTTGCAATCTTTCCCCCACTTTGCAAAGCACTTATTGAAGTTCTTCACCTGGTGAAGTGCCAGACTTCATCTGGCAAAACTACATAAAGTATCCCTCAGCTTGCGAAGTGGCACATCGCATAGTTTTCAGTCGAGTGAAGTGACACATTGCCTCCTGAGTATATGCAAAGTACTTCCAAATCCCACTTACCCACTCAGTTTGATATGACCCATGCCCTCCCACTACCTAAAGCTATAAAATGTTGTCCCTACTCAAACCATCCTCTGTTGTGCCAAACAGCTACCCTCCTTCCCCTCCTGGTGAAGTTTGCTGCTGCCAATAAATCAGCTGTTCCATTTAATAAACTCCCCTCCACCCACATGTCCCAACCCAATTCCCCACCGAACCACATCTGTTACTGATTTCCCCTTTCAAACTCCCTGGCCTCCACCAGACTCTTCCCCTTTAACGCACCCCCAAAAAACTTTAAAACGCATATTTCCTTTAACTTGGCTTCAGTGAGACTTGTAACATCAGATGATTTACTACATAACATTACATTTTGTGGCATTTGACTTACTCACTGCGCTATAGTCTCAGGGATACCTGCTTATCTCTGGTTGTATTTCTTAACTAATTCTTAACTAATTGCTAATCTGTCACACTCATGTTTAAAATGTTTTTTTCTGTGGGCTTTTAATAGTGAGTTTTCTAAAAGATCTGCCATTTGGTCTGAAGAAGAACTACGGCTGAGTTTGAAAGCTTAAGGTTTTTCTGTAATCCCTGTTGGTGCAATTAAAGGTATCAAATCACCCAATGTGTGCATCTTGTTGTACAAGGACCAATACGACAACACACATTTTCTGACAAAAAACTTTAATCAGATGAATAAATGAATAACCTCTTTGCCTATAGCAAAACCTGATTAGTTGAGGCCTCAGCCACTCAGGGTTTACTATAGGCAAAGGCATCATTGATTGTTTTTCATTCCTTCATTCATTCATTCCTTCATTCATTCATTCATTCATTCATTCATTTGTTCATTCGTTCATGCATTCATTCATCTGATAGTTACTGATTTGAAAGGAGAGGACATCTCTCTACAGTCTTGGATGGTTCTCTATTTTACAGTTTGATCAAGTATTTTTGGGGGGTGGTTGGAAGAGAGGTTAGTGGGGCCAGGGGATTGGGAGGGAAATTCACTAAGAAATGGTTGTTGGATTGATTGGGGGGGATTGGGTTTGGATTTTCAGGTGGCTGAAGGGTTATTTTATTAACTGAAACAGCTGATTTACTGCTGGTGGTGAACTTCACCCAGAGCAGGGGAAGAGGTTGTTTTTTGCACAGCAGAGGGTGATGTGTTCTATCAAAGTGAGTAGGCATGGGATGGGAATTTAAAGCAAATGTAATTATTAAACTTTGCCAAGTGGTGTTGATGCCAAAGTTGGGACATTTGTGAAGCTCTGAGAAGTGTGAAGTTCCTGTCTTCACACAAACTTCCCATGTTGATTTGAATTAATTGCACCTCTGATTAAAACTCTTGAACTGCCAGCAGCCCAGGTGTGGAAGAGAACTTAGGGTATGCAGGTGGGTGATCAAGACAGTGCTTTGCATCCTAAGAGAATGGTGCTGCATTCAGCACTGCAGTGACCCCTGTGGCAGGCTACATAGTTTTTCCCCCTGCAAGAAATTGTTGTGGTGCCCAAGGCTATCAGAAGGCCTTGTGGTCTATCATGTGAGTGGAATCGTAGAAGAGAGAGTGGAAAAAAATCAGGCAAAACCCAAGTGGCTGTCAGGATGATGGTTGGGGTACTCTGGGTCCCCATTGCACCACAGGGACCTTACTCAGAGAGAAGATGGGGCAGCAGTAAACAGTCCAGGGAAGTTGCCCCAGAGGAGGTTGGCCCCAAACTGAGGATATGGCATGTAGCTTGGGAGGACAAAATCTATATGAAATAACTCCTGTCCAAAACAAGGAATGCAGAATTTGGGCTTGTTTCTTTATGGTGTGTTTGACCCCTCAGTGGTATGATTTCCTTGTATACCACACTTCGCCATCATTTTCTCTGTCTCTCTCTATCTGTATATATACACATACAGATAATGCACCGCAAGATGTGTGATCATGCTCTGATATACGCATGCCTTACTGTGTGTTGTGATGCACGAGGTTAGAGGCCAAATGTGTTGAACCACTCAAGGCATGCATATATCAGAGTAAGACCACATGATCTGTAGTTGATTATCTGTCTTATAAAATGGCCAGAACTGTTTTGGAGGGGGCGCAAAAAATAGAAAGAAGAATAGGCGTGCAGTCATTATGGGATAATACAGGGTCATGTGGTGTATTTTGTCTAATCAGGAGGCAGCATTTTTACAGATTTTTCTCACCCTTTTTATGAATCTGTATATTCAGTGCAATAAACTGCATAAATGCGGGTATTAGGGTTAAAGAATGAAAAGTGGACACAATAAGGAAATGAAAAACATTAGGGCTTGGGGTCTCGGAAGTCTTGGTGAATCAGTGGTATGGTGTTCCTTGGTGTTGTCATCTCTAATGCCAGCCCTTCCCCCCAGCCTGTAAGCCCCTGTCTGAAACACAAGGAACAGCTCCAGATTAGCGCTTCATAGGCATATATACTCTTTGGAGGTAGAGAAGGATGTCTTGTTATATGTGTCGAACAGAATCGGTAGTAGCTGTCTTCACACAGGACCCTATGGGCCTTGTGTGAAACAAGAAATCATGTTTGTTTGCTCAGGGAGGGGTGGGCATTAGGGTTGACAACTCCAAGTAACATCACACTACTGATTTATTGAGACTCCTGAGACCTCAAACCCTATTGTTTTTCATTTCCCTACTTTGTCCACTTTTTTCTTTGTTTTGGATCTGGTGTACGTGGCCCTTAGGATGTTCAACAGCACTGACTTTGGGCAACACGGTGTTATTAGCTATAGAAGTGGAGATGGGCTACACTATAGGAGAGAAGGATGGAGACCCCAGTTTGCCAATTATTCAGGGGGAATCTTAGCCAGTACCGGGAGGGGTGGGCACCCTGTGCCAATTCCCATTCGAGGGAGGATGCCCCTGTTTTAATAGAAGTGAGTTGGGATGGAAGGAAGATACCAGTAATGGGATTGAGCACTCACTGTCCATTGTTTTAAAAACAAGCATGGGTTGTGAGGGGGGGAATACCAGCAGTGGGATTTGGTACCACACTGTCTGGTTGTTAGAAATAAATGTGGATCGGGAGAGAGGGGGATACCAGCATGTTCTAAGGATGGGTGGGTTAAAGCAGTCTGTTTGATAGTGATTTCCTTTATATTGCTTGTGTCAGCAGTGGTAGATAAAAACAGTGTGAAGGAAGGAAATCAGTGATAGTGATCCCCATCTTTAAAACATGTTCTAGGAGGGATGTAGGGCACTATTGTCCAGTTAGTCTGAGCTCTGTTATCGGCAAGGCCGTGTAAGGTATAATTAAAGATAAACCTGACAGTTTTATTAAAGGAAATAATAAGGCAGATACAGCAGAACACGGATTTACCAAGGGGAGAGCTTGCTAATTGAAGTTAATACAATTTTAAGACAGAGTGAGTAGAGCATTGGATGTGGATCACTGGTAGATATAATATACCTGGACTATAGCAAGGCATTCAACACCATTCCACACCAGGAATTAATAGAGGAACTTATTAAGATGGGGGTCAACAGTAATTTAGTAGCATGGATCAGCTCCTGGCTACACAATAGACAACAACAAGTCCACATCAGGGGTAAATGATCAGAATGGGATCCTGCCACTAGTGGGGTGCCACAGGGTTCGGTGCTTGGACCCAGTTTATTCAACTTATATGTTTTCTCAGTGAAATGTGGAGACACTATAGGGGTGGACAAATTTGCCGACATCAAACTAGGAATTGTGGTAAAAGACACAGAAGTGGTATTAAATATGCATTGGGAGCTGACACAGCTGGAAAGCTGGGTTTTTAATCATAAACTTAGATTCAACACTGATAAATGCATAGTAAAGCACTTGGGAAGATCCAATAAGAATGCAGGGTGTAAACTGAATGGGCAACTCCTTAGGCAAACAACCGAGGTGAGTGACCTTGGTGTTATAGTAACAAACATTTTAAAATTTTAATAGCATAGCCATCAGAATATTTAAAAAAAGCCACCAGGATACTGAACTACATCAGGAAACATATATTATCAGGAGGGATAGGAGGGTAGTGATCCCATTGTTTATTTCCTTGGTCAGGCCTCATGTGGAGTACTGTGCACAGTTCTGGTCCCCGCGTACTAGGGCAGAGATAAAAGCCATAGAAGAAGTGCAGTGACGAGCGACAAAAATGATTAAGGACTTGGAATATGTCAGCTATGAGTATAGGTCATGGGAGCTAGGACTTTTTTCACCAGAGTATAGGAGACTGAGGGGAGATCTTTGCCTGCTCATGAGTGCTTTCTTAATGATGACTTATGGGAATGTTTGGATTTGAAACTTGAAGACCAGACATACAACACAAGATTCTGTTGTTTATAGCTCCATGGGGAAACCTGCTAAACAAGGAGGAGAGCTTCTTGGTTCAGTCAGAAGGTCGTCAACATATGGAGCAGTCTTTCAGCAGAGGTGGTGGGTAGCTCTGATATGCAACAATTCAAAGACAGATGGACAATTACTTGTTAACCAACAAAATTACAGGAGATCCCCTAGTATAAAGGGGCAAGCTCAATGTGGGTCTTTTAGGCCTTGTTAGCGCATATAAAAACTATGATAACTAATGCAGTTATACTCCTTATCCTTAACATGTTCTTGTTTTTTAACTGAACATGCTCAGAAAATGGCACAGTTCTTTAAACTTATATTTCAAAAACTGTGCAGAAACAAACAGAGCTTCTCAGCTGGAGTTGTGGTGCAGGTGATAACAGAGGACCATTGGAAACTCAAAATCATGCACACTCACACACGGCAACAATGAAACTGGTGATCAGTGAGTAATCCACGTATGAAGCTGTACTGTGGTGAAAGAGTTTATTTGTTACAAAAATTGGCACAGAGTGTGGGAACGAGGTGCAGCAGAATAGCCCCAATATTTCACAACCATGGTAACAGACATCTGCCCTTAAATAGTCTGGTTTATTAAAGTGACAGTGACCATGGAATTCATTACGTGTATTGAGTGTGACAGTTCATAAAGGTGAAATTTAACATTGTTATTATGCAAAAAGTGACAAAAAATGTACACACAAGTTTCTGTTCTACTGAAGGTGCTCCTGTGTAAACATTGTGTGCTGTTTGCAATAAATAGACCTTTCACCACAGTACTGCTTCTTATATGGATTACTGCCTAATCACCAGTTGCATTGCTGGCGTGGGTGAGTGCATGCAATTTTGTGTTTTCTAACATCTCAAAAACCATATAAGTTAAAAACTTGCCCCTTGTGAAAGCATATACATGTGCCTTGCACCAGACTTCAGCAATTCTGTAAATTTCAGGTTTCAAACCGTTTTTTTTAGCTGCATTTGAGCAAAAAAATCTTAAAAACAATGCACCTCTGTAACTTAACCCCCCCCCAACCGATTCTAGAGACCCTGGCCCAGACTCTGTGCCTACCAAATTTTGGGCTAATTGGTTGAATGGAAACAAAGTTATTATGGTGCAAAATTTGGGCTTTAATATTAAAATGCCTACTCAACCCTAACATGCAGGCACAGCTGCACCTGCGTAATGTACATTCATTGCAAAACAACTCTTATACAATCAGTAGTAAGGAAGTTTGATTTGTACAGTTTCAGTGCTCACCTTTTTCAGGCAGACAACTCTATGGTTGTGCACATCTGTTCCATGAAGCGATGTAAACTTCAAGGGATGGTGGTGAAAAACACCCACGTAGAACCAGCACAAAGTCCCAATAGCACCAATGTAATGTTATTTAATTCAAGATACCCTCATTTTAACTTTTAGAAAAAACTTTACAGTGCTAACGTTTTGGTGATCACACCTTCCTTAGAGCAAGAAGATGTGATCACTGAAATGTCACCAGATTTTACCTCATATGTCTGATTAGGTGGTTCCTATAAAGATGTTGAGCTGTTTGACTAAAAGCTCTGGAAAGGTTTTTAGAAATAAAATTTATAAATACGACTATATCGGTGCTGTTGTGACTTTGCACTGGTTCTGCTCAGGATTTTTACAGCGTATCCCCTGTAAGTAAATTCGATATTAAGGTTTTTTGAATCCTAACTCCACTCACCCACATACAGTATATGACCTGTGAACTCTATTGAATTGAACGTCAACATGCAGTACCAAAATGTCCTAAGTGAAGCAAGTGAAGGCTCTGGTCTAGTTTTGCTAAAGGCCTGTCTTTCCTCCTTTTGTGGCTACGGAAGTCATATGATGGATTAAAGTATTTTTTTTTTACTATGAAATTCTTTACTTTTTGAAGAAATGGAGTCAGAACTTGCTTAATGCAGGGTCTTGTCTGTTTGGCAGAGGATCAATAACAGGGTCCCTTTAATAACATTCAAATCCCTAAACAGGCTGGGCCTCCAAAACCTCTGGGAGTTTCTGACTCCCGATCTACCTGGAGATCCACACCTTCCATGGGAAAGGGTTATTGCTTAGCATTCTTTTTAATCTCCTTCAGTCACCTTGTGAACACTCATTTGAAATGGTAGCACCTTTGCTCTGAAACTCTCTTTATGGTTGCCTCGCTCCATCCGTGGCTGTTTTTTTACAGTGAAACTGCTGCACACTTTATTTATTCAAGTCTTCTCCAGCTAGGTTTTATAAACAGTTTGACATGACAGGGCAACTGATTTTGTCATGGGCTAATGCTCATGTAGTTGCGTTGTGAGCCACTGGGCACTTACACCACATGCCCTCAGCACCTGGAAGTGCATTAACCCCAGACAACCAACGCCCTGAACAGCCTTATTACACTTGCAAAATGGGTAATGTAAACAATTGTTTTTTTATAAAATATGTGTATTTAACATGATTTGTTTTTCACACCAAAATAAAAAGTAGACCCTTCTGTCATCTATGTGGTCAGTTGTGTTATGTGTGGTGTTGCATAAATGGCTAGTACATGGCTCCATAGACATAAACTGGCCTTTGGCTTATTTCCATGCAGAGGTCTGGGGATAAGGTTGTAAATTAAAAGAAAAAAAGGTTAACAGCTGCTCTGTTGAAGGGAGCAGGCTTGTTGTGTTTTCTAAGCTGCTTGTTTTTGATGGTGTATGGAAAGGAATTTGCAGCATCCATGATGGCATTAGACATGGCTGTGGTAGCTACCAGCATGGCTGTTTTATTTTCTCTGGAGCAATTAGTCTGGGAAGAGAATAATGAGTTGTTTATCGTGAACGGGAGTATTACAGAGCAGAAACCATATGTACAAAGCTGGTGGGAGGTAGCATGGGCATGTTCATTGTGTGTTCTTAAATTGGAGTGGGGGAATTAGGAAGTAGCACTGTAAATAGAGATACAAAATTACATCAGGGTAGGCATTGGTGCTTCAAAGGCCCAAACAAAATGGAGAGAAACAGAAGAAAATAGTTTGAGAAGATGCTTTTACATGCTTGTTTGTCATAAAAAGCATTTGGTGGTTGGGGGGGATGGGAGACAAATGTGACAAAATTATACTTTTGAAACTGGAGGAAAGTTGGTGGGGAAGAAGGTTTTCGCTATACCAAGATGGCTGCTAAAAAGAGTTTTGAAAACTTTTTATGTGGATGTATCGATATCTGGATATGCTACATCCTGGTTGCCAGACAGGTTCCTGGACTGGTGGTTGTCTCCCTGTAAGGCACTGGGTTCTGAACCCTCTCATCCAATCTTGCTGCATCAGTCTCCCCACCCATTTTATAAACAGTTATATTGTTTATAAGTAGTTTCTTATAAATAGAATAACAGTTGGCTAACAATCTGTTACAGAGCTGTAACTCCATCAAGAGATTCTTATGACATCATAAACTTTGAAAGAAAGCTCAAGAGGTTTATATAGTCAACAGAATCACAAGGTTGTGACACAGCACCAGTAATAACTGACTATCTGTCTGTCTGTCTATCTGTCTGTCTATCTATCTATCTGTTATTTTTTGTAATATAAGGGTCCTATTAGGTTTTTTTATTGTCTGCTGCACCCCCTCCCCAGGTTCTGTCAATGAACAAATAATGGGCCCGATATTCAAATGGGGATGTAGTGCTTGTGACCAAGCCCTGCATCCCCACAAAGTTTGCTGCACCTGCATCCCAGTGTGTGCCACAAGCTGCACCCAATTTTATAACCTTGGACATAAGTTGTGACAGTGTCCTCATTTTATGGCAGCTTGCCCTGTAACAGGGGTCCCCCATGGATACAAAGTTAGACCGGGGGGAGCTGGTCTAACTTTGCTGTGTTGCCGCAAGGGGCTTGTGGCACAGGGGTTTGCAGCAGTGACTCACATTTGTGGCAAAACCTGTGCCACAAGTCCCTTGGTGAACACATGCCATTTGGAAATCTGTCCCAATGAGTTTAACTTCTTTTACTCAGGTATTTTATCCTTACTTGTCTCCTGCTCACAAGTTCCTCCAATGTGTACAATTTTTAGTACAGCTCTGGATAATTAAATTCCCCACCTGACTACCTAGCTGAGCACTTCCCAAACTCTTAAAGTGCATATTTTTTAAAGATGTACCTATATCTTCCTCCATGTTCTCCTCATTTTGAAAAGCTACTGTGTAGTCTACTGTATCATGAGTGTGATATTCCATTTCAAAGTTGATAGTACAAATATATGCTTTTTGAAAGCTTTTTGAGAGGAAGTGGCCATGAAGAAGAATTGACATTAGGCATATCCCAGAATAAACATTTCTTTTAGCAAGGAAGGAAGTGCTCAGCTGGGTGGTTGTGTGGGGCCTTTTTGTACTGATACCTGACATAAACATTTTATATAACTGAGGAATGTGGTAGGAGGAAGTAAGAAAAATGATGTGCTTGTGTAATTGCAATAAAACAGACTCCATCCTTGACCCTTTCCACATTTACAGCAACTGTGAGAGCATACATGTTCAGCTATTAGCTGATGCTTCATCACAGAGCTTCAGAAGGCTTACAATGAAACTGGCAATGTTTTGAAATGCACTGTATTGTAACTTATAAAACCACTGATCTGACATCAAATCACTTGAATTTATTCCTTTCTGGTATCAGATCAATGGTATTACGACTTCCAGATCATGCTGTCACTCTTTTCCTATAGGCACAATTCTAAGTAGGTCACATTATATCTTTCTCACTACAATCTGTGATTAAAGTTGTTTAACAGTGGCTAATACTGCACCAGAAAACACTGAATTGTCAGCTATAGGAAAAAGGGACTCTCCATGTATTACATGTGTACTGCCTGTTGATAGGTTTTGATAGTAATGTTTTATGTGTTGTTTTTATGATGCATTTGTGCTTACACTGACTGTAAAGCACTGCGAGCCTTAGAAGGGTGCCAAATTAAAATAAAAGTCACCCGTCCTTCTGTCATGCAGCTGACTGACCATCCAGCCATAACTGTCTGCCTATTCACTGACTATATATCTGATTTTTTTTTAAACTGGTACATGATCACTGACTACAGCCAATTTTGTTTAACTTTTAGTTTCATGTCTAAGATGCATTGATAATGAAGTACTCATTTGTTTTAAATAAAGTAATGCTGAAATATGTACTACCACTGTATTGAGGCTTTCCATGCGTTGCCTCTTCCCTAACCAAGTCACATCCTTCCATGGGAAGCAGCATGGTGAATCAGTAATACACAACATGGTGTTGTTGTTGTGGAATTTACCCACATCTTGGCGTGGCATGTGTCGCATGATAGGCTGATATCCATTTATGTGGGTTCATATTGTATATGATGCACTGTACTTTGGAATTAAGACACTGTCCCTTTAACAGGTAGCTACAAAATGACTGTTATTTCTATAAAGGCTAGTGTGGACCTGTTATTTTTCAAGATAAAGGAGACAGGTATATAACCCCAGGAAGGCATAAAACATCTCACTGTGGCTTTCCATGACAGGGAAGGGGTAATGTAATGACCTAGGGGTCAGAGGTTAAGCCAAATGCATGCACCAGATGTCACTGGGATTGACATGGAACCACAGTGACACCTACAGGGAAAGGTAAATTATTGCACCCTAATATCTGTATTGTCCTGGAGTCATTAACCCCACTCCAGAGAAAAGAATAAGCAGGGTGTGCCCTAAAATGACCCTCAAGTATATCTGACGCACTTCAAATACAGAGCAGTTGAATAGTGTTTAAGTTGGAAGGCAGAATAGTCTGTCCGACTGGTATATACTTTTACACCAGAAAGTATATGTGTAGGCCTGGAAAATTCTTTAAGACCAGACCTGAGTGTGTGGGAATTAGACGTTTCACATACTGAACATAAAATTCTGATTTTAAGTCAGAATTTTGGAAACCAAGACTTTTCAACAAGGGCAGCACCTGGAGTCTTTTAAAAGGACATCCAGAGACTTGGATCAAGGACTTGCTACATATTCTATTGCCTAATGAACTGTCATCTCTACCAGGACATTTGAAATCTTGTCTGAACTTTAACATCAAAACAAGGTATAGTTTAGAATACAGTATCTAGTGTTTTCGGTAAACCATCAAGTTTTACTTTTGTTGCTGTCTGCATTTCAAAGTTCTTCCAAACTGTAGACTTTTCTGTATTGCTTTGATTTTTAAGTAAATTTTTATGATTTTCTTATCAACTCTGCCTGGGGTCTGGTTGTGTGATTTAACATTTTAAACAGAAGGGTTTTGAAAAGACTGTGTGCCTAAAAAGATAGAATCCGCTCGGCTGTCACATAAAACTACCTAGGCAAGATGTAGCCAGTGGCCATGGTGGAATTCAAATACTGAAAGTAGTGTAGAGTCAAGGGAACTCAAAACTACAGAATCCATCCTCCCACTGGGAAAAGGAAGGTTGGGAAGTCTTCCTGAACCCTTACTCCTGCTCATGAGTTCTTGAATGGGGGGATCCTCTCTGCAAACCGGAGATCCTGCCGGGCTGCTCGAGGTTAGGGGGCCAGGGGCAGGTGACAGTGTGGCACAATACAAAGCTAAGTGTCTTAAACCAGTCAGAAAGTGGGTTAAGAAGAAGAAGAATCAGCATTTATATTGCGCTTTTCATACACAGTATCCCAAAGCGCTTTACAAGCAATGCTAGACTGGTAGTGAAGTGACTGAATGTGTGCTGGCGGCTATATCGCACATCATCACCCACACACAGCCTGGATAATTGCATGAACCGGTTTATGGGAAGGGGAATATTGGCCAGGACACTGGGAATGTTCCCTGCTGTTTACTAAGAATACCCTGGGTTCTTTTACTTCCACCTGGACACCCAACACCAGGATGGGCAGAAGGGACCTCGGTTTAACATCTCATCTGAAGGACGACACACCCCAGCAGTACAGCACCCCCCAATACTGCACTCGGATGCCAGCGATTTTTAGGTGCAAGTCCAACCCGGTGTGGGACAAGAACTCATAACCTTCTGGTCCAGAGGCAGATGTGCTACCAACTGAGTCACTCTGACACAAAGACCCACACTCTGGAAGCTAAGTGTCTTAAACCATTCAGAAAGTGGGTTAATCCCACAAAGATCCACACTCTGGAAGCTAAGTGTCTTAAACCATTCAGGAAGTGGGTTAATCCCACAAAGACCCACATCCTGGAGCCCTTTTCTGTGATTATAAAAAGAATTCCAATTTTAGAAATGTTAAAACAGGTACAAAGGAGAATATCCATTTATGTACAAAATAAAAACAACTGCACATAATTTATTATGATTCCAAACTTTTAGCCATGGGGTCTAATCTTCATTGGTCAATTAAACTGCAGTATGCAAATAGGCTAATGTCATTTTAGTTATTGCCCAGTATTCCTTATGCTAAAATGAGCCAAATATTATTACACAGGATTTAAGTACTTCACAATAGCTTTACAGCTTTTTTTTTTTTCAAAATAAAATTAAACAACTTTTTCATTAAGGCCTGGAGTTATAAAATAATTAGAGACTAGTGACTACAGTATAATTTGCATGCTATTACCATGCTTGAAAGCTCTAAGAAAGACTAAAAACCATTATGCTTGAACAAGTATCCCTGTGATAATTTGCAATGTAGTATTTATATATCTGTTTATGTTAGCTGTCATTAACTGTTGTACTGTATATATAGTATGTATGTATGTTTTACTTGTGTGCTGTGGGGCACTTAAATGGCACTACATGAAAATGGGATATGCAATAGCCTCACTCAGAATGTGCCTTGTTATATTCATGAGTGAGGAGCTAAAATAATAAATCATGAGTGGCAGAGCCACAAGCTGGTGACCCCCTCACAAGTGATAATAAGAGGCATACTCTAAGTCAGGTAACTGTGTGTCCAATTTATACAATGCAATTTAAATGGTAAAACTCCAAAATTAGTTCTTTATAGGAAGAATTAACTGTGTCTTCTGTTGTATGTCACAGTTTTGAGTGCAATAGAGGCCCTTGGATGTCACCAGCACTGTGTAAGCTGCTTTACCAGTGATCAAGGGTTTCTATGTGACTTTTCAAAGTGGAGACACATGCTTATGATGCACCCAACATTGAGAAAAGGATTTAGCTTTACCTAGAGTTAACTAGTTTCTTAAAACATAATTTATCTGTTTGACTGTCACCTGTTATATTGGAAAATGTTGCTGTATATTTAGGTTAGAAATGAAAACAGCAGAATGTGATGAATCTGAGAGTTTTGGATTAGGGCAACAATGAAAGATCATAAGCATAACACCATGATTTCAACAACGGTTCTTGTATTAACCCCTTCCGTGGTGATACCAAGTATATTCTTCCTATATTAACTGTAATTTAGTGGTATGTTCAGGAATCCAGAATGAAATGGTTAAAACAATATTTAATTATAGATACAAGGCATCAGTAAAAGTAAATGAAATATATGTTTGAAGTTGTCAATAACTGTAAGCTGTTGTTTCATGCTGTTTTACTGCTTCACATTCTTTCCATGCATATGCCAACTAAGCCCCTGCCAAAGGGGACACTTTGTCAACTAACAGTATGTTTTGAAGGAAAATAATAAGTAATCTAGTGTCCCACAAGATTTTAATTTTCACTATCCAATTATTTTTTTTATCATGTAAGATTTTATTGTTTTTTTTCCAGGTATCATAAGCCGTGAAAAAGCATACAATATAGTCAGACGTACTTAATACATAAGTAATTATTCTCAGGGTACAGAAAGTTACCTACAAAATGTTATACTTTAAACAGTTATCTCCTAGTGCAGGTATGAAATATACGCCACTTCAGGCTACAAAATATAAATTTCACACAATAGGGGAACTAGCTATCATGGTCCTTCTATCTTAGCCAAAAAGTTGCTCCAATCTGGTCTCAAGAATCCTAACAGAATCTCCTGCCATCTAGCAATATAGGCGTCTATAAAATAGCAATTAAGAACGGTCTGTAGATACTACAGAAATACTATCCATCAGATTAATAGACAGTAAAGAAAGAGCCAAAAAGATCCAGACATATAGAACAGTATAGGTAGAGAAGGTAACAAGACCATACAGCCACGCTCAACTATTATGGTGTTAGCAGACTATGCTGCATTTTGTGGTACAGGGGGGTTTTGGAACAGTGGGGGTGCAACCGAACAGATATGGGAATGTAAATAAGCTCCCCATTTCTTGTAGTATCTGTCAAGTTGTCCCTTGGACACTGCTGAAAGCCTCTCAAAGGCAGCCAATCTAGCCATAGCGGAGCGCCATTGCAAAATCGTTGGGGGTGTAGGTTGTCTCCAGCGTATCAGGATGGCCCTCTTAGCTTCCATCACAGCAATTAGTATCCACGCTGCACTAAGGGGGGGGAGTGGGTTTAGTGCCGATGTGTCCCCCAATAAGAGGGAATAGTTCTGCATCCTAATTGGTTTACCGATTGTCCTGGAGCAGTCCCCTAGGCCTAGCGTCTAGAAATTTTGCAAGGCCGAGCAGGTCCACAGAACATGGAGTAGGTGGGCAGGGGAGGAGTGGCATCGCCAGCACTGATCCTGTGGTAAAATCTTCAGGTTATGTAATACTGCCGGGGTTTTATATCACCTTTGGAGAATTTTTAATTGTATTAATTGACTCTTAGAGTCTTAATAGGCTGTATGAGCTGCTCTGATGCATAGCGACCATTGTTGTTGGGATAAGGGGTGGAGGAGGTCCTTTTCCCAGGCGGCTCTACTGTGAGAGTAACATCTGGCTGAGCATCTCTAAGTGTCTTATAGAAAGTGCTCACCAGTCCATGGCCCTTTCTAGGCAGATGAAGGACACTCAAACAGTCCAAGGAGTTTTGTGACGAGGGAGCTTTAAAAAGAGAAGAAAGAGCACTTCTCAGCTGCAGAAATCTCCAAACGTCTGAGGATCCCAGCCCATATCTGTCCCGAATCTGCTCAAAGGACATTAATGAGTGAGAGTTTGGGAGTAGTAGATCCCCTATCACCCAAATGCCCTTTGAGGCCCAATGGGGCCAAGAAAGTGGTTTATGATCATCTGTGATAAGACGGTTGTTCCATATCGGGGCATACCTAAGCGGGGGGAAGATATTCTGATTTCAGGACCAATTGTCCACCACACTCTGCATGTTTCTGACATAATGGGAGTGAGTCTGGTTACAGCCAACTTTGCACCAGAGAGCAGAGAAAAAAGGGTGGTATCCACTGACAAAGTGGCCTCTAAAGACACCCACTGAGGAGGGGAGGTGAGATGAGGGATAAACCAGGCTGTAGCTTGGGCCATTCTATAAGCCAAATGATATCCCTCATACCAAGGGAGCCCCAGTCCACCTCTAGTCCAATGTGCACGGAGTTTCGAATGTCCCCATCTCGGAGCTTTGCCCTCCCACAGAAAAGAAAAAACTAAGTTGTCTAGGGTCTTAAAACGTTTTGGGGAAAGTGGGATGGGAAGAATATTTAGTAGGTATGACACTCTGGAGAATAGGAACATTCTAATGGCTTCTTCCTTACCTTTAAGGGTAAGTTGGAGCCGTTTCCATTGCTGAACTTCAGCCATTAAAGAGGCCAATAAGGGGGAAAAATTTGTGGATTCTAGATCCTTCCAAGCCATGGTAATAAATACCCCTAGGTATGGGAAGCCTTGTGGGGCCCAGGTAATGGCAGTGACAGAAAGACAGTATCTGGTACATGCTTCGTTTAGAGGGGACAGGATAGTTTTCTTCTGATTCACCGTTAGTCCTGAAAGACAAACAAACTCCTGTAAAACTGTTAAAAGTGGAGTGATGGAGGATTGGGGATTTGAGAGTGTAAGGAGCATATCATCCGCATAAGCGTTAACCAGATAAGTCGTCCTTTTTATGGGAATACCTGTTACGTTGGGGGAATTTACAAGTTTCCTAATTAGGGGGTCCAAGGCAATGAGAAAAAGAAGAGGGGAAAGAGGGCAGCCCTGCCTGGTACCTCTTTGTAACGGAAAGGGGGGGAGGTATCTTTATTAGCGACAACTCTAGCTGTAGGGAAGGGGTATAATGTAGAGACCCATGAACAAAAATGTGGCCCAAATCCATATAGCATCAGGACTTTATGGAGGTACACCCATTCTAGGGAGTCGAATACCTTGGCAAAGTCTGTTGCCAAGGCAGCCATTGGGGTTTTAGATTGCAGCGCCAACCACTTAAGGTTCAAAATTAGATGCAAATTGTCTGTGCTCGATTTCCCCTTTAAAAAAACGGTTTGTGAGGGATGGATTAGGGTGGGCAGGATCGAGGCTAATCTAGTCACTAGGATTTTAGCCAGTAGCTTGGTGTCCACAGGGAGGAGCGAAATAGGCCGGAAATTCACACAGAGGAGACCATCGGATGATTTTTTAGTGATAAGGGTTATTAATGCCCCACACATAGTCAGGGGGAGCAAGGTATCTTTTTGGGCTTCCTACAGTGCCTGCAGGAGTGGGTCAGTGATATGGTCTTGGAATTATTGGTAGAGTGCTACCGATATCCCATCCAGCCCAGGCACCTTTCCCTTCACCATCTGGGATAACGCACTGCGAAGCTCTTCAGAGGTGATGGGGGCATCCAGTTTACGTTGTTGTGTCTCTGAGATTTGGGGAAGCAGGATCCCCTGACACAGGGTGCTTAATCGGTGGGAGAGCTCATCATCTGAGAGGGCACTCTGGGATTGGTAGAGTTCCTGATAGAAATTTTGCATCTCCGCATTAATGGCCTTTGGTGCCGTGGGAAGTTCTCCCTTCTTATTTTTAAGGGCCAATATTCTAGAGGAAGTCTGCTGCTTCCGTAAGTAGTAGGCAAGTAGCTTCCCTCCCTTATACCCACCTTCCCATAACCTATGTTTTGCCCGGATCAGCTGCCATTCCGCTTTTCAATTTAACAGCGCATTAATCTGGTATTTTAAACCTGTAATAGGGGCCAATAGTGGGGAATTACTCAGGTTCCGAGGGGAGACTTTAAATTGCTTTTCCAATTTTTCTAATTGGTCCTGCAAATCCCGAAGATGTTTTGCACACTCCTTGTTTTTAGCGGCTGCATAGGAAATAATTCTCCCTCTTAAGACAGCCTTAAAGGCTTCCCATACCGTGGTCACTCTCGTCTCTCTAGGGGTGTTCAGAGAGAAGTACTGGCACGTTTTCTCCTTTATGTACTCCCGGAAAGTTGCATCTTGTAACAGAAGGGGATTACATCTCCATCTAGTAGATGGAGGGCTTTAGCCTGGTGGGGAGAAGGTGATTGCAACAGGGGCATGATCAGATATCAAAATGTTACCTATAGTCGCATTGCTCACACCTGGCATTGCTACATGATTGACTAGCCAAAAATCTAATCTACTGTGGGTACCATGCACATTGGAGTAGAAGGTATAGTCGCACCCCTTTGGGTGACTGTTTCTCCATGGATCTCCTAGAGCCCACTCTGACATCAGAGTATTCAAGGTAGCTAAAACTTTGGGATGAGATTGCGGCGTGGGGATGGATTTGTCTATGAAAACATCTAGAACCATGTTATGATCACCACCCAATATTATAGGGATCTCTGCCTCCTCTTCCAAAAGTTCTGCTAAAGCTTGGTTCAGTTCAGAGTAGAGATCCCCAGAATCTGTATTGGGGCCATAGATTTTGGCTACTATAACTTTGCCGCCCGGGTAGGACAACCTGACCGCTAACCACCTCCCCTGACAGTCCTGATGCTGGATTTCAACTTACCATGGTTCCGACCTCTGAAGGAGGATGGAACCCCCCCTTGACTTTGTAGCTGCACAGCTAGCCAGAACTGTACCTACCCATAATTTCTTTAGCCAGTGAACCGTCCGGCTGGTGAGGTGTATCTCCTGGAGCAGGGCCACATCAGTCCCCATGGAATTTAAGAACTGCAAAACCTTAGTGCATTTCTCCGGGTGATTGAGCCCCCTGACATTCCAGGAGACGCACCTCCACCCTCGTGGGCCTGCAGTAGTCGCTGCCACGGCGGTTCACCCTCGAATACTTATAGAGGTATAAAAGTACTCACCCTGCAAGAGGGCCTAGGTACACACAATGAAACAGAGAAAAGGTAACCTGTTACCGCAAGGTATGAGGGCAGACTTCAAAAAAGGGAGTGATGAGAGAGAGAGAGAGAGAGTAAACAGCAGCAGATGGTCTTGTGTATGTTGGTTAGATACCTAGGCAGAGTAAGGATAGAAACAAAAAAGAGTTATCTATCTTAACAATAATTATGATATAATAGAAGGTTATCAAACAGCAAAATATAACAGTATTATTTATTTTAAGTTACTAAAACTAACTAAGTTGGTAATGTCAAGGTATACGTGTGACTAGAGGTAAAAGACCTCTATGAGCCACACTGCTTCAGGCACCACAAAAGAGCAACGGGAAAGGTCACACCCAGTAAAGATGACCTGACCCAGCCTGACTCCTTAACACCAAAACTGGAGAGTCTAGGCATATCTGGTGATCTTAGGTCACCCAGGTAGGGGATGGAAGGGGGAGGGAGGGGAGTCTGTCAGCCACACACAAATGGGTATTCTCCTTAACAAATAGTGGTGCCTCCATTCTAGGAGCAAATTTCTAGGAATGATGGGCTGCCAATTGTATCTGTTCAAGCATACTTTTACTATGTACGATGGTCCACCCCGTGAAACCACCCTAGTTACTGGGATTCCTCTAAGCAGTGGATTCACACCTCCTAGTCTATAAACATCACGCCGGGGTGGGGGGATCCATTACAGCTACTACTTTTATCTGTTAGAGGGGAGGAAAGATCTGCGTCCCATGTAGGAGGCAAGTAGCCAAAATGGCAGATATTGCCCAGGCAGAAAACTGCCAATGGCATAGCACTTCCAACGCCTCACATGTTAATGGGTGTAGGGCCTATCGCCCGCTAGAAAAACCCACAAGCAGGGCTGAAATGCCCTAAGTTTCAGAGCATGTCATGGCATCCCCTGGTTTACAAATTAGTCCAGAATCAGCGGGGCTAACACCCGAGGCAACGGCCTCTGCAAATGTCTTCAAGCCCGGTTTCAACAAACTGTCAGCTGCCGCAGTTTCTTCCTCATAAACTTCCATTTCAGATGCCCAGTACAGCGGAGTCAAATCAAATCAAATCAGACTTTATTTGTTAAGGCACCTTTCCAAAACCAAGGTGCCTGTACATAACATAATAAAAATCAATAAATAATTAAATAATGTTAAAAATGTATCCAAAACAGCAACATTAAAAATCATTATACGCATAGCTAAAAAGAAATGTTTTTAACGCCCCCTTAAAACTTTGGACAGTTGGGCAATCTCGCACCTGATGAGGTAAAGAATTCCACAGGGTCGGGGCCATAAAACTAAAAGATCTGGCCCCAGATGTCTTTAAACGAACCCCGAGAATTCCAGCAATCCTGCCAGTGGATCGAGAGAGATAGGACAGTAGGGACAAAGGAGTTCTTTCAGGTAACCATGTCCCTGATCATGTAGGGCCTTATAGGACAGTAAACTGACCTTGAAGGTGATTCGCCAGCGTACTGGCAGCTAGTGCAGTCTGCGGAGCACAGGCGTTATATGACTGGCCCTAGAAGAACCAGTCAATAGCCGGGCTGCCGCATTCTGCACTAGCTACAGGCGGCGAATATCAACCCCCGGTAGCCCAAGATAAAGGATGTTGCAGTAGTCAAGGCGGGAGGTAATGAAGGCGTGGACCAAAGTAGGAAGATCGTTAGGAGGAACCAGGTGCTTCACCCGGGTGATGTTTCTCAGATGGTAAAAAGAGGCTTTGACAACTGCCGACTCCTGAGATTTAAGTGTCATACAGTCATCAAACACAACGCCCAGGTTTCGCACCCGGTCTGAGGTAGTTAGCTGAACATCCCTAAGCCATAAACCCGAGGGTGATCCCGCCAACAAACCCGGCTCCCGGTGACCTGGGTCCACAATCAGCACTTCAGTTTTCTCTGGATTCAACCGCAGCCAACTCACATTCATCCAGTCCTGGATTTTGGCTAGACAGTTATTAAAGATCGAAATGGCAGCATCTTGGCCGGGCACAAAGGACATGTACAGTTGAGTATCATCTGCATAGCAGTGAAAACTCAAACCGTACCACCTAATAATCGCTCCCAATGGCAGCATATACACTGTAAACAACATGGGCACCAAAATGAAGTCCTGCGGCATCCCACAGGATAGGGGGAATGATGTTGAGGAAAAAATCCCAGACACCACCCTCTGAGTCCTACCCTCGAGGAAAGATCGAAACCAACTGAGGACTGTACCAGACAGCCCAAAGATAAACTGCAAGTGCTCCAATAGCACACCATGGTCCAAGGTGTTAAATGCTGCAGAGAGATCAAGAAGGACCAAGATGGAATGGGTCTTTTAATCTCTCGCTATTAGGAGGTCATTTAGTACCCGGACAAGAGCTGTCTCAGTACTATATCTTTTCCTAACTCCATACTGGAAAGAATCATAGACATTGTGGCTGGTCAAATGATCACCAACTGCGACGCGACCACCTTCTCAATAACCTTACCCATGAAAGGCAGGTTAGAGACAAGCCTGTAGTTGGCCAGACAATCCGGGTCCAAGGAGAACTTTTTAAGAAGGGGCTGAATCACAGCCTCCTTCAGAGGATTTGGAAAAATTCCCCTCTCCAAAGACCTCCAGACTACCTCAGCAAGAACCGGACCGATTTTATCCACACAGCCCACTAAGAGACATGTGGGGCCCGGGTCCAAACCACAGTTGGTTGTACGCAATGACTGGATGACCATCACAGTGTCACTGATTGTGGGAAGGCTGAAGTCAGACCACACAAACTGGGTGTCCGACATCTCCTGCTGACTTGTGGCAACCTTATCTGAAAAGAATTGAGCAAACTCCTCACACCATTCTTGAGAAAAGGCTTTTCTGGGCTAAAGACAGATTGTGAATCCAATCTGTCCAGAGTCCGGAAAAGCTGAGCTGGTCAATTCTGTGCAGTAGTAATCTCTCTGGACAGGAATTCTGCCTTCTTATGAGAGATTGCTGATTGATAGACCACATAACGGTCCATCAAACTAAGTTTGTCACAATCCAGGCCTGATTTCCGCCAGCACCTCTCTAACCTTCATCCAGCTCTCCTCAACTCCCTCAGAGTCTCATCAAACCAAGAAGACCTGGGGCAAAGAGTGAGGGGATGAACACGAACAGGAGCAATGGAATCCAGGGCCCCTACTACCGCCTTATTATAGGCAAGTACCAAGTCCCCTGGATCCATGCAATCACTCAGAAAACCCGATAGGTCCAGCACCGCCAACAGGCCATCTGGGGAGACACCCCTTAAAGGGCGGTACCGGACCATCTCCATAGGGGCTGGCCTACTAGGGGTGGCCTCAAAACTGAACCCAATGGTATGATGGTCAGACCACCCGACTGGTTCCACCACCAAATCAGATATCTCCATCCCCAGTAGGAACACCAAGTCCAATGAATGACCACCAATATGAGTCAAGGAGGAAATAACCTGTATGAAGCCCAGTGAAATCATTAACTGGCGGAAGTCCTGAGCAAACTGCGAGAGTTCATCATCAACCCAGGCACTGAAATCCCCCAGAACCAACCATCTGGGGGATCCCAATGTCAGGTCGACAATGAAGTCTGCAACTTCCCGCAGGAAAACATTCCCATCACCTGGTGGACGGTAAATGAGAAGTATCCTGTAACCCACACCCTCGCCCTTGATACATTCAAAGGAGTTGGTAGTTTCCACTGGTACCTCCACTAGGCCCAGTTCCGGTCTAAAACAGATAGCAACACCCCCGACCTACAATCCATCCTAGGGTGGTGTATCACCAAGTACCCGGCCGGAATTGCTGATGCCAAAACTGGACCAGCATTCTCATCCAGCCAGGTTCAGGATGCACGCCAGGTCAGATGATCCAACAAAATCCGCTATAATAACGGTTTTGTTTTTAATAGACCTGGCATTGCATAACACCACCCGAGTAGGATAAGAATCCGAGGATGACCGTGCTACCTGCCGACTACAAGCAGAACCCTTGGGTATGGGAACCAGACAGGGCGAACCCCTTTTCTGGACCCATTTTGCCCCAGGGCGTCTCGTCTCCTTGTCCCCCACTATCCCTATCTGCCCACTCCTTTCCATTCCCTCTCCAGGCTCAACCCTCGTCCTCCTCCTCTTTCCAACAATCCCCAGAGCCCTACACCGTCTGTACACCTCTGGCGATAGGGGAGGACAAAAAAAAAGGACAGAGATCCCTGAGCCTGGAGGGGGAATAATACCCGACCTTCCTTATATCTTTCCAACACATATTTACTGCACTAAACAAATACCAGTAAATAAACAACCCCAAAATACAGATTTAACCCACACCCAAACAAACAATACTCAAATACTCTAATAAACGTCCACAAAAATTAAACAAATACAACACCCTATATAACAATTTAACAGCAGAATATAACAGAAAATCTTTCATAGATCCAAGTCCAGTGCATAGAAAGAGCCCAAAAACTGCTAGTTCCCAATGAGAAATAGAGAGCAAAAAACTGAGATTTCAGTCATAGATTAATCGAAGCGCAGGGTCGGCCAAAAGGTAATTCACCCCTCTCACAGGTGAAAACCCAAGTCAACAGATAGTAAATGACAGACCTCGTTACTGGTCACGGAATATACCATGGAGCTCTCACCTCCAGAGAGAGGTAGCACTGTTCAAACTCCCTCATGGGCTCTCACTTCCACTTGAGAGTCAACCAAGCCCAAATAATGATCTGAGTTGGATCCTCCAAGGGTACAGCAGCCTCTTCCTCTGGTTGATCCTTCTGGTAAGTTTTGCTCCAGGCTGAAGTAGTGGCCCTAGGCTGTTTAGCATGGGGCAACGCTGCTGCACCATTTGACATCAAGGAGCGGGGGCTTCTAGAGCGCTGCCTTTGCATGGCAGGCAGCCGATTAACAGCATCACCCAGATTATTATTATGCACTTTACTAGTTGGCGCCTCCTGGTCATTAGGAGTATCAGCCCCGATTTTATTCATCCTGTCCCCCATAGGTTGTGTGGTCCATAGCTGTTTGCTAATGGGGGACTACTTATTCGGAGAGCCATTCCAATGTGAATTTCTGTTCCCTGGTACACTGCTTCCTTTTCTTATGATTCCCTGAGGCGTTTGATTCCTAGGCTCCCAGAGGCATCTGGGAGATGTAGTTCATGGTAACATGCCCGGCCAGTGGGCCTGGATCCAGGCCTCTGAATCTCCTGGGGATTCCGCGAGGAAAGACTGACCATTTCTGTTCAGGTACAAAGCAGTAAGGCCCTTGAAGCGATATTGCACTGAGTTGGCTGCAAGGATTTGTTTTTAGAGGATTGTATGCTCCACGTTTCGCTGCCACCTCTTGAGTAAAGTCTCTGTAAAAAGATATGGTATTTCCCTTCCATTCAATCTCTCCCAGGTCTCTAGCTGCCCATAGTAGACGTTCTTTGACCGAGAAGTGTAGCAGATAGGCTATAATGGTACGTGGGCCTTTGGTGTTATTAGGGTTACCGAAAACACGGTGGGCCCCCTCTACCCCAACTGGTTCCCTCCATCGGTCACCCAGGAGCTGTGGTATCCAGTCATTCAAGAATCTTTCCATGTTAGGCCCTTCAATTCCTTCAGGTACCCCTAGAATTCGTATATTATTTCTCCTGCTTCGGTTCTCCTGATCCTCTGCTCTGTACCATAAGCGGGATAGTTTGGTCTCATGGTCCCAAAGCCTTTGTAAAACATGGAGATGCTGTTTCTCTAACTCTTCTGTCCGTTGTTCCAAAACGTTATGCTGGTCCTCTAACTGACGTACATCTGCCACATTGGTAGTTAGAGAGGTGCCAATTGTGTCCACTCTACTCAGTAAAGCCTCCAGCATTTTAGTAATATTAGCTAGGGCTTCACCAACTTGCGCTTGATTAAGAGAGACCGGAGTAGCTTGGTGAGAAGCTCCAGCCATACTGCAGCTCGTGGGCTCCATGCCTGCCACAACCTCCTACGACCAGCAAACAACAGGTTCAGTGTCCTCTCCTTCAGGGGAGCAGCAGTAATCCCCACTAACTCTGGAATCCTTGTTGGACTTGCCCCAGTAGTCACTGGAGGGGGACCAGAAACACTGCAGCTTCGATCATGTTAGGAGGGGGGAGAGAAAGTACAACAGCACTGGTGTATCGAACTCAGGCCTACACGGCCTACTACTACGTGTCGGCTCTGTAGTATCTGTGGCTCGTTAGGTACCGAACAAGAGCGTGGCTCACCAGATTACATCTCGGCGGTGGTGACAGAGGTGCGAGAAGGTGCGTGTGAGTGCTAGAATAAGTTTAGTCCAGCATTTAGGGCATTTTAAACCGCTTTTCCTGTCAGGCTGGGGCAGAGAGAAAAGTTTAGGCTGCCATCTCCTCTGGGTCCAAGCCATGCCCCTTCACTATTCAGTAATAATTTACAGAGGCAGATACTTTCCTACCCACGTTCTTTAGACATGTCAGCTCATGCTAAGCTTTGGTTTGACTATTGATGCTTCCAGAGAAGTTGTGTTCTTCATCCTCTCAGAAGATTTTTGATATCCAGAGCATGGCACATTTTAGTGAGCAAAGAAAGGACCTGTCAGCTGATTTTTGAACTTTGAGACATTGGGAAGTTTTCTGTCTGAGCAAACACACTGGGTCAGCTCTCAGCAAAGAGCTAATGAATGGGCAAGTGAAGCCACACAATTCCTTTTCTAGTGTTGGAAGAAGATAGGTTTGGCTGGATATTCAACAATTTTGGCAGAAATCTGTCAATACAACACAGACAATTGACAACAGCACAAGAGCATTTTTTGTGTTCCAGCAGGGTTTTGCTTTCACTAAAGAAGTATAATCCCAACTTGAAAAAGAAGATCCACTAGATAATCCCCCTCTTCCAAAACAGTTCAGCTTTTAAGTGTTATCCTTTGACTAACATTTTAATCTAGGGCCATATTTGTCCACCTATTATGGTGGCACAGGTGGTGGGTAAATAAGTCATCACATTATTCTACTCAGCATTCCCTCTGTTACTAATGCGGATGACTGATTGTAACTCTCCAGTAGGAGCTTTACCTTTCAGGCTCCATGTAATTTCACATATCAAATGTGCCAGCTGCTGCTGAGAGAGCTAGTTCATCAGTGATACCAACTGAATCAGGTATCTTTTGATAGTTATCCAAACCGGAAATGCAGGTGTATCTGCACACGACTGGTTTGGGGCATACATAGATACATAGAATTTGTCAACAAATAAGGACCACCTGGCCCATCTAGTCTGCCCATTTTTTTTTTTACCTTTAATTTATGCTGCAGACGGCAGTTGATCAGTGGCTTTCCTACTCTTCCCTTTTTCTGGGGTTCCCTTGTGTGTGTCCCATGCATTTTTGAATTCCTCCACCATTTTTGCCCCTGAGCATTGTTTAACTGCAGAGGTTTATGTGAATAAAGACTTTATTAAGGGACTGTCTTTGGCCTACAAATCAGCAGCCATCTTATTCACCTCTGACCCAGCTCACATGGTGATGGGGTCAGAGGGTCACTGGTCAACAAATCAGGATCAGGATGCCTGAGGTGAGAGACACAAGGACTTATGGATTTGTAGTGGACTTCATTAAAAGGGAAATGTCAGCAATAAGAGCCTAACAACCAAGTATGAGGCTGATCTCAATTAGCCCTTTGTGTACAGATACACTTTTTTTTACCTAATGATTATTGCAATGTAGTAGATTGTAGCAGGCTAATTTCGTTGACTTGTAAGTTGACATTTTGTGTAATCAGAAATGCCAGACTCCCCTGCTGCTGACATCAGAGAAGGACTGCAGCAGTAAGAGATTCAATAGCCTACAGTGAATGTCACATTTTTTTTATAAGCTGTAATCTTATGTTTGTTGGTCTGCTGTTCTCCTGGGGCTAGATATAGTCACAGAGAACTGCACTAAGCCCCATGAGCACAGCAGGACCAGCAAACATCTGACATTAGCGTACAAAATCTTTAACATGTATACTGTGGGCTACTGAATCTCCCAGCTCTGCAGTCCTCCTTCGATGTCAGTTACAGGGGATTCTAGGATTTCTGGTTACAGGAAATGGAATCTTAGAAGTCAGCGAAATTAGCCTGATACATTCTACTATGCTGCAGTTAACAGTGAGTAAAAAATGTTTTTTTTTTACACAGAGTGCAAATTGGAGTTGGCATCACACTTGAATGTGAGGCTCTTATTACTGACAGTTCCCCTTTAATTCACATACATTTGTAGTATCCAAACATCTGTCATGTGACATGCCTTCAGACCTGCTTAATCTGATTGACAGCTGGCTCTAACAATGAATCATTAGTTGCAATTCTTCAATGACTAACAGGGGCTGTCACAGAACTAGTTCAGTCTATCAAAGGGCCAGATATGTGTAAGGTCCCTATAGATGAGGGTCTGTGTGTGCCTGTAGTGAGAAGCAGACTGATGCCTGAGTACTGTTGAAGCAGTCAATAATGTGCTGTGCAGAGAAGAACTGCATATCTGCTAGAGACAGAGTGAAAGATGTGAGAAGGCAGAACTTCTACTGTGACACAAGGAGGTAATCATGTGCTAACACAGGCCAAGCTGAAGCTGAAGGTTGCAGCTTTATTTTGAGAGACTTAGCTGTGCTGCAGCTTGAGGCAGCCAAACTGCGATTGCAGCTGGTCTGGGAAGCTGCCCAGCCAGTATCGCAGCCTGGTGCTGGTTACACAACACCCTTATGACTGGATGCAATGTTGTGGTGTGTTGGTAAGCTAGGTTCCGGTTTCCACATGCTGAACTGCCCTGTGACGTTAAGATGATCATCTATTGATTGGGGAGGTCCAAATAGGCATAACTGGGACCAGAGAATACAGTTTTTCATGCCAGCTGACACTGGTGGCCTCAAAGGCAGAAGAAAGTCCAACCAAAGAGAGGGAGGGAGAGAGAGAGAGAGAGAGAACTCGCTGCAGCAGTGCCACAGCCCTGGTGCATCTTGGGAGATTCCCTGGTCTGGGACAGCTGTGAGTAAAATCATGATTTGCTCTGCAACAAAAACAGCACTTTGTATTATAGTTTGGGAAAGTATTTATTGGAATAGGCTATCTGTTGGGGATTTACAAATACCCCTTGTAGGTTGAGAGCATCTGGGCTTGGGTTTTAAGTTTGTGATAAAGCATTGCTGATACTTGTTTTGGTGCAATACCTCCAGCCAGCCAGGTGCAATGTCATCAGGCCTGCACCATTTCCACAGCAGGGTATCCAGTGAAACACTGGGAGCTCCCTTTTAATATTAAAGAGTTTTGCACTGGTACCAGTATGGAGAGGGTAGTGCCATCTAGTACTGTTGGACAACAAGCTAAGTACTGTTAATTGTGAGGTGTGGGCGTAGGCACTGTTATTGGGCTGAGCATGGGAGGGCACTGGAAACCAAGCCCAAGTTATCATTATTTGGTTATGCCTAGCAGGGTGACAGACCAGCAGCCCTGTTAGAGGAGGCTGGGACTAGAAGAGCATGAAATAACCAGCTAGCTCTATACTGACTACTTCACATTGCCTAATTCCCGTTTCTCTTTAGGGCCTTGCTGCAACCCTAACAAAGGCCTGTTGTTTTTTCCTTAAAATCGCTGTCTGGGCACTTGTATAGTATAGAAGTGCAGGCTTTGTGGGGATTGTTGCTGTACTGAGTTGGTTCACGGGTGAGTTGATCCTGTGCAGAGGTGGGGAGGTACTGCCTCCTAGGAGGTTTGATCCTGTGCAGAGGTGGGAAGGTACCACCTCCTAGGAGGTGGTACCATATTTACACCATATCAGCTTTCTCTTGGTGTAGGAACTATGCTACTTCTTTTTAACCTTGAATATGAACTCCCCCACCAGAAGTGTAATGGACTAAGGCCTCTCAACCTTGTTGGGCCCATGGGGCAAGGGTAAATACTGCAACATCGACACTGACTTAATGCCATCATGATTTATATAACAGTCCTAAGCAAATAATTCAGGATACTTTGTAAGCAAGATGCTGTTCAAATATGTTATTATTATATTTTATCCAGTCATATCATCCCTCTCTGCCTGTCTTGTGAAAATCAACCCCTGGCACCATGTTTATTTTATTCAGCTAAATGTCTCTTAGACCAAGATCCTCTTTTCAGCCAAAAAGCACCTTGAATGACGACTCAGCTTGGCTTGTCATGGTATCACGTCAAAACAGTGCAAACAAAATAGCACAAGCAGTACAGCGCAGACATGATAGCACAAGCCCTTTAAGCACATGATGCATTATATTGCATGATGCATTATATCACATGAAACATTTCATCGCAAGCTGCAAATTCACCCACAGTAAACTGAAATACATTGCCATAACAGTAATAATGGAAGTACTTTGCTTTCTTACCTGATGAAGTCTTGATGAATCCATTATGTCTGTTAAAATCCATTTTTTATTATTCATTAATTAAAATCCACATGAAATCGGAAACAAATGCCACACAAGTGTGATAAAGAAATGCAGATCAATGAAACACTGTAACAAATGAAACTGTTTTAGTGCCACCTGCTGTCCTCAGACTTGCAGCTGAAAATTATGTACTGCTCCTCATATGTACTCAAGGATGGAGCAAGTGCCATAACTTTCCACAACCACACACAGCCTTCTTGTCCTGTGAGATACTGCTCGATTTTTAATTTGTTCATGTTCTGTTCGGTTTGCAGAGCTCTTATAAATTTCCAAATGGTAGGATGGCTGGCACCGAGCATGCTATTAAAACTGTGGTGCCAACCCTTTACTGCATTGTTTGTGAGTGACAACCCATCAGCCATAGCAGAATGGCAGTTCCAAAACAGGATAGGAAAAAGTGGGTGCCACTGACCACGGCGTCCCACTGGTCTCCCTATCCAAGTGTCTTCGAAGTAATCGAGGAATGATGTTAGCACCTCCTCATTGTCAACATAAACCGTAGAGTTTCTCAGGCTTTCAAATGTAACAAGCACATAATTTGCAGGTATATATGCAAGGGCTGCTGTCATACAGATATTATGTGCATAGTTCTCATTAACTGTATAGTTTTTCAGTATGTCCAGGCAGTGCTTCACTTTTCTCCACAGTGATTGACAAAGATGGAAAAAGCAACCCCTAGCTTCAGCAGCTGGAAACTGGTTGGAAAATGCCCTGACTGCAGCTTGTTCAAAGTCTGTCATAACAGACTTGGGGGGAACGCTCTGGACATAGTGCATTCAGTGCAGACAGAAGAGCTATGTAAGCAGAACTAGAGCACGAGGACATGAGGACAAAAACTGTCAGTATGGCCACAAGAAATCTAACCCCATGAATTGTATATAGTTGTGAGAACAACGGGGGAGTGACTTTGAATGTTCCATCTGAGTACCAGTGTGCAGTGGTTGCCATAAATTCAAGGTTTTTCTGGATACTGAAAACTAAAAATCATTTGGTGTCTTGGCAACCACTATCATAGAGCAGGAATGGAGCACCCCTATCAGAAATGTAGTATTCCAGAGGGATTTGTAATTCAGCCAAACTAGATGGCAAGGCAGGAGCAACACTTGCCTTTTGCCTCGCACACTGTGCTGTTCTTTTAAGACAGGCAATGGAAGGCAATTTACTTGCAATGGCAGGATCTACACCCCTGGTTGCTCTGGCAACAATTTGCAGCGTTCCTTCTAGGGAAGAAATTGCCTTCTCTTTGATTTCAGCAATAACTGTTTTCACAGCAATTTCTCCCACATCCGGAACATGATTGTGGGTGTTGACATAGGCCACAATTTCTTCCCCAACAGTATGACACCTGGCAGTGCACTTCTGTTTGTTGTAAACAACACATGTCCAATATGTTTTTCCAGAGTGCACTCTTTCTTTGCGGTACAGGTATCCCTTGTCTGCAAGCAGCTGCTGCCCATGTTGGCTTAGCATAAAGAACAACAGCATCTTTGCTAACTGAAAGAACAAACAGGTAGATAGTGTTACAAATGCACTCAGCAGGTCAGGCCCTCTGCTCCCACAGTGCCAACCTCCGATCACAGTAGTGTGAACAGGTAACAGACAGGGTAACTATCCTGTCTGCTTTTGGGTCCGAATCACCTTTAGTCTTAAGTTCTGGGGGGGGATTCAAACTGTGAACCTTATGCTAGGTTACCCAATGTACAGGTTCAGATACATACCTCTTCAGGGATTGTGGTACAATCTTTCACCAGGGGCACCAAGCCAGGCTTCCAAAATGAACACTTAAAACTCTATAAAACACCTTAGGTATATTCTTACCTTTTCCCAGTTTAGTAACACCATCAAGCTTTTGAACAGTTTTTGTCAAGTCTTAACCCTCTATACGTCACATGCAAAAAAAAGAACTGGCAGACCCAGGCAGTCTTTCAGAATAAAGGGTACTTTACTGAAAGATGATAAAAACATGAAAAATGTAAACACAGAACAATATATCAAAGAGCATACAATCGCTTAAAAGAACAAGGGTAAAGTACAAAACAAAAACTCCTACCCCAATACATTTTGACTTTTTCTATCTAATGTATTACCTCTGTAGTGCTTCTAGTTAGATCAGAGAGCTGTGTGTCTCTTTCTCTCTAGAGTCCCAAAATAATATGTCATATTCCCCAGTTACAAGGATACATTTCATCTCCATCTCCCCACCCCCTTGGTGAGTCATCTAGCTCCTCCTTTAAGAATATAAAAAAAATACAAACAGGATGTCCTATCAGGAGGTATATTAAATAAGGTGACATGAGCAAAAACTCATTTTCCAAATTATGAGCCTTTTGATACAGCAATTCCTTTTAAGTTTACAACCCTGCAATTCTCTTACCTGGGTACAAGATATCTGGCAGGAATCAGCATAATGATGTCCTGTTTCTGAAGTCATAAAATGTATATTTTAGTGTCCCTGCTTCAGAGCAGCAACAAGTCATAAAACGGCCATAAAATGCAATTTCTCTAGGAAGTTAATTATATTACAGAGCTCTCCTATCTGTGTAATATATGTAGCTTCACTGAAACCTGGGGGGGGGGGGGGTGCATCCATGGAGCACAGGCTGTCTTATGTGAGACAATCAATACTATATTTTTATGTTACAAATAGCATACAATAATCATAACCAGCTGGCCAAGCGTCACAGTCCTCCCCACCTAGACTGAATTTGGGGGCTCTATCCCCAGCATGGGATGAGCTTCCCAAGTCAGTTCACTCCTCATTTAGATGTGATAAGCCATCTGCATTCTGATTGGTCACTCCAGCCCTATGTAAGATCATCATGTCATACCCTTGCACGGCAAGACTCCATCTTAATAGTCTACCATTAGTTTTTCCCATTTGTGTCAGCCAAACCAGGGGGTTGTGGTCAGTTTGTACCTCAAAATGCTGCCCATATAAGTATGGCTCTAACTTCTTTAGGGCCCATACTATGACAAGACACTCTTTTTCCACAGTAGAGTAAGCCTGCTCCCTGGGAAGTAACTTTTTACTCAGGTATAATACAGGGTGATCTTTCCCTTGGTTGGATGTCTGACTCAGTACTGCCCCAACACCCACATCTAAGGCATCAGTCTGGACTATAAAGTGTCTGCTATAGTCAGGACTTGTCAATACAGGAGCATTGCACAGTGCCTCCTTCAGTCTGGTAAAGGCTTTTTCACAGGCTGGTTCCCGGGTAATTTTCTTAGGCATCTTTTTCTTTACCAAGTTAGATAGGGGAACAGCCAGGGCACTATAATTGGGTACAAATTTCCTATAGTACCTTGCTGTCCCTTGAAAACTCCTGACCTGCTTCTGCATTTCTGGTCTGGGCCATGCCTTGATCACCTCTATGTTTACTTGGTTAAGACTGAGCTGTCCCCGGCCTACAACATGCCTCAGGTATGCTACTTCAGCCATTGCCACCTGGCACTTCTCAGCTTTGACAGTGAGCCCGGCCCTCTGTATCCTGCCCAGCACTTCCCTAAGGTGGGACAGATGTTCTTCCCAGCTGGCACTAAAGATGGCAATACCATCCAGGTACACCATGGCGTACTCCTCAGCACCATTTAACACCTGGTTCACCAACCTTTGGAAAGTAGCCAGGGAGTTCTTCAGTCCGAAAGGCATTACTTTAAATTCAAATAAGCCTATCGAGTGATGAAGGTCGACCTCTCCCTAGTTCTGTCAGTTAACTCTACCTGCCAGTACCTCTTTGTCAGGTCAATAGTCATAAAGTATGTTGCCCCTCCCAACTTGTCCAGGAGTTCATCTGTCCAGGGCATCGGGTGGGCATCTGACTTTGTGACTGCATTCAGTGCATGATAGTCCACACAGAAATGAGTAGAGCCATCTGGCTTGGGCACAAGGACTATAGGTGAGACCCAGGGGCTGTGGGATCTCTGGATTACCCCTAAATCCAGCATTTCCTCCACCTCCCTCCTAATGTCCTTTTGGACAGCCTCTGACACCCGATATGCTGTCCGCCATGTGGGTGTCTATGTCACTGTCTCTACATTGTGCATCACTAAGGGGGTTAGTCCAGGCTTGGTGCTAAACAGTGGAGCAAAGTCTGCTAGAACCTCCCTTACTTCCTGGATCTTGTCTGTGGCCAGCTGGGGTGACAGTTTAACTACCTCCACAGAGGACTCCCGCTTGCTTTCTTCCAGCAAGTCCAGAAGGGGGTCTCCTTCATCCGTCCTGTCCCCAGGACTACATACTGCAAACACCATGTCAGCCATATTAGTATATGGCTCCATCATGTTGACATGGTGCATTCTTTGTGTATGTCTTCTGTCAGGTAACTCTGTGATATAGTTCACATCATTTACCTTTCCAACTACTTGGTATGGTCCTGCTCACTCAGCCTGCAGCTTGTCTTTCTGGACCGGAATAAGGACCATGACTTCCTGACCTACTGTGTACGAGTGAGCTCTGGCTCTGCGGTCGTACCACACTTTTTGTTTCTGTTTGGCAGCTGCCAGGCTGCTCTGGGCTGTCCCCATAAGCTCCTTCAGCCTTTCCCTAAACCTAAGGACATAATCTACTATGGGAGTTCCCTGGGTGGCATGCTTGCCTTCCCAGTCCTCCCTGATCAAGTCTAGGGGCCACATATAAGAGCTCAAAGGGGGAAATATCCTGTCGACTCTTGGGGCACCTCCCTGTATGCAAACAATAGGTGGGGAAGGTATCTCTCCCAGTCCCTCCGATGCAGTTCAGCAAACGCTTGGAGCATTGACTTCAGGGTACTATTAAATCTTTCCACAAGTTCATTGGCTTGCGGGTGATAAGGTGTAGTGCACCTCTCCACCACCCCACACTTCTCCCACAAACATTTCATCAGGTCCAACATGAAGGAACTCCCTTGATCGGTGATAACCTCCTGCAGAAACCCAACACGGGAGAAAATCCCAAGTAAGGCATCTGCCACTTTGTCTGTCCTCAGTGAGGATAGGGCGACTGCCTCTGGATACCGGGTGGCATAATCCACCACAGTCAGGATGAACCTCTTCCCGGAGGAGCTGGGGGTATTTAAAGGCCCCACAATATCCATTTCCACCCTCTGGAATGGCTCCTCCACTATGGGCAATGGAATTAGGACAGTGTGGGTTTTCTTACCTGCCTTCCCTATTTCTTGGCACCAGTGACAAGACCTGCAATACTCCTTCACCTGTTGGGTGAAGTTGGGCCAATAGAAATTCTGGGTCAACCGCTGCATAGTGCGTGTGATTCCCAGATGACCAGACAAGGGAATATCATGTGCAATCTTGAGCAACTGCTCACGGTACCCCTGTGAATGACAAGCTGCCTATCACCCCTCCCTCTGTCTTCACATCCTGAGAATATATCAGTCCATTTTCCCAATAAACTTTATGTTTTCCATCACCTCCCTGTCCTGCGTCAGAGTCTGCCCAAGCCCTCAGCTTCTCTAGACTAGGGTCACTTTTCTGAGCAGCTGCAAACTCCTTACACATTTCCAAGGCATGGGACAGGTCCCCTTCAGTCTTTAAACTAGGGTCCCTAGCACTAGCATCAGGGCACTCAGGATCACTGTCATCCCTAACCCTCTGACAATGGGTCACCCCTCCTTCCTTGGAGTAACCCTTCTTAGCTGTGTGGCTAACTGCTACTGGGGAAATTTCTACCCCCTTTTCATTAGTCTCCACATCAGGAGACACAGGCTAGAGAACCAGCCTCCAAGTGTTTTCCACAATGGCTTCTGTGGGGTCCAGGTAGCTAAAATTTTCCCTTGCCGCTTGGCTACGGGTAACTGCACACACCATTTCCTGTTTGAGATTGTTGCCAAAGATGACATCAACTGCTAAAGTTTTGGCTACAGCCACCTGTTGCCCAGTTCTCCCTGTTTCACTCCAGTCTAGCAGAACACTAGCAAGTGGCAATGTGGTCTCCTCACCAGTGAACCCTTGTACAGTTACAAATTTATTGGGTATAAGCTGACCAGGATCTACCAGATCCCCTTTTACCAACATCAGGGATGCCCCTGTGTCTCTTAACCCTTGTGTCTGTACACCATTCACCATGACAGAATATGCAGAAGATTTTGTACAGAGAACTCAATATTATATATTATTATACTAAAGGACAAATTTAAAGACATTCAATAAAGGAGACTGTGGGAAATACAATTCATAACAATGTTCAAAACTCATGAATATTGACTGAACAGGTATGTGGGGTTTGTTACCAATTATACAATGGCAAAAAGAATCCTAGGCTGTGATTGGTCAGTCTGGGACTGGACCCGTGATGTTATCCCAGTACGACATCAGGGATCTAGTCCCAGCACTTACAAGACCGCATGAAATGTTAAAGGAATCATTCCACAGCCTGTGTTCAAAGTGCCCACTCTAGGCATGACTAATCTGTCTTATGCCAGTACTTATTTACTTTTTTTAAAGTAAATTCCTCTTTCCCACACCACAGAAATTAACTGTATCCCACACCAAAACCCTGCCACATTCCCCAGCTGAATATATTGTTCTGAATTCTCTGCCATTTTCTGACTAAAATGTAAAAAAAAGAAACGTAAAACAAACAAACGTAAAACAAAGCTGGCAGTCTAATCGGCTTCACTGATGCCAGTCCCTGCCTCTGCCCTTTCTGTTTGGTGCAACTGTTGTTTAAACTAACCACTACACAGTATACTTCACTGTCTAAATAAATAAATAAGAAACAAAAATCTAAAGAAACAACAGCTCGTGAGTGTATCTTGTTCTAAAATCAGTGTGACACTGTACTTCTGCCGCTACAAAACCTACCACTGACAGTACTGGCAGAGGCAGAACTGCCACCAACTGCGACCTTGCTCAGATATATAGATACATAGTGTCAGCAGATAAGGGCCTATGGCCCACCCAGTCTGTCCATTTGAGCTTGTAAGTTCACTGTATGTTTCCCTAGAAGTCTGTTGCCTCTCACCCCTGACCTCCAGAATTCCTTTATGTCCATCCTATGAATTCTTAAATCCCGTGATTGTTTCAGCCCCCACCACTTCCTCTGGCAGGGTGTTCCACTTGTCCACCACCCATTCTGTGAAGAAATTCTTCCTCGCATTTCATCTGAATCATCCTCCCTCCAACTTCATCCCATGTCCTCTAGTCCTGGAACATCTTTTTTTGCTTAAAAGTAGTGTATTCCTGCACCCTGTTCTTCCTTGTAAGATACTTGTATGTCTCTATCCTATCCCCTCTCTCCCTCCTCTCCTCCATGGAGTACATATTCAAATCCTTCAACCTGTCCTCATAGGACTTGTGATGCAATCCATGTACCATCTTTGTTGCCCTCCTCTGAACCTTCTCTACCCTGTCTATGTTATTACATAGGTAAGGTCTCCAGAACTGTACACTGTACTCCAAGTGGGGCCTCACTAGTGTCCTGTATAGTAGAATTTGGACCTTGACTGACAATGTGGGGGAAGGGAGGGGCAAGACAACTAAATAGAAGCATCCAAATGAAAAATAATAATAATAAAAAGAATCGAAAGCAAAGCTGTCACTCCCATTGACTTCACTATCACCAGTCCCCTGCTCTGCCCCTTACATTCATCGTTGGCAGTCCCCTGCTCTGCCCCTTACCTCCGCATGTGAGCATATTTTAAACACAACACACTTACAGCTTGGCATCAACAGTTTCAGCCTTTTACTTCTCCCAGTTGAAATCCTAGCACACTGACACTACTGGGAGAAGCAGAATTCGATCCCTGCTGTGCTGTAGCATTAGCACTTTTAAATAGCTTGGGAAACAGCTACACTCTTCGCCCAAACCAAAGCCCAAAACAAAGTGCCACACTACAAAAATGGCATATTTTCACCAGTACCCCTGTCACTTATGAAGTTACGGCAAAAATACCGGAAGTAGGATCGCAGTCCCAAAACTCTTCTGTGGTTCCTGATCCACTTTCTAAGCTGCCAAAAATAGATACATAAAAAAGAACTTCACCCAGTCCTAGGGCAGGCAGCGAGGCTTGGTGAATAAAACACTTCCACAAAGTCATGGAAGAAACATGGTTGTGTGTGTGTGGGGTTGCAGCAGAAGACTACAGTCCTCACAGTAAAACACCACCACTTACAGAAGAAAACATTACAGCAGGCACTATGTTGTCATTCAGTATACCCTACCCATATAACAATTAAATAAAAATACTTTTAAAGATTTTTTTTTTACATTTTTCTTTTAGTACTAGAAATGAGCTATTGTATAATAGCAATAATGCATGACAGGGTGTGTGTTGTGTTGGGATAATGTCACTTCTTAGCTGATTGGATGCACTCTGCCTACGGCTTTGTGCCTAACCACCTGAGGCGTGATGTTATCCCAGCACAACACACACCCTGTCGTGCATTATTGCATAATTAGAATCTGCACTTGTAATTTTTTCCAGGGTTAAATTGTTCAAATTTTCTAGATTACTTAAAGTAGCAGTGTGTTTCAGTCTGCCAAAAAACAAAAATGTAATGTAGATTTTTGGCAAGAATGTGTTTCTCACATCCTAAGATTCACCCTGAGTGTATTTTTGATTCCCTTGGCTATTCTTGAAATGGATTTTATGACTAATTTGAATTAAGGAAAAGGAGGGGTAAAATAGGTGCAGTGATGGTTTGCTAGAGAAACGTTGCTGAAAAGACTGCACAGCAAGTTCTTTTTTCCTGTGTACATTAAAGCCTTTGTGTTCCTGTTTCTGCTGGACGATGTTGACCTGCTGACTGCTGCTTTCCTTTCTGGGACATCTGTGAAAGTGAGGTGCTGCATCTCATGGGGTTATCTCAGTTGGAGTACTTTCAAATAAAGAAACAGTGACTTACAATTACTGCTGTTTAAAAATAATGTTTTTATGAAGGCCTTGCAATATAAACATCTAGCAATTTAAGGACATGCTGCTGTCACATTCTAACCTGGGAAAGGGGCTGCATTTCCAAACTGATACAGTATAAAACCCAGGACTTCAAAGACTGCCCTTAGTCTATGCACATATCAGTGTATTCGTAGGTCTCTTGCCAGACTACTTCCTTATCAACAGAACTGTCACACTCATGCACAAAAAGCTTATCTGTACCTGAACTGCTTGAATATAGTAGTCTAATTAACATTGAGTTCTCTGTATAAAATCTTTTCCATGTAGCTGTGTTTCCACAGTACCTGATAAAGGGGCCTATGTGGCCAAGAAAGCTTGTAAATAAGTAAGTTTGCCTCCTTAAAAGGCAGACCCATTTGTCTCAGGCCCTGAACAATAGAGTGGATGCTAGGCAGGGGACAAGCGGCAGGAAAAGGGCGGAGGGGTGTTTGGCCTGGGGAGGGGCGGAACTTCAGAGCATTTCACTCAGGGAGACGGATAGGTAGGGGGATTTCAGAGGGGTCGGAGCCTCATGACATCATGTCAGGAGAGAAGGAAGGCGATTGGGTAAGGAAGAGAGAGAGGGGTGAGCAAAGGGGGTTTTAAAAGGGGTGTGCAAGGTAGAGAGAGCTCACAATTTGCTTCAGTAAATATTTTTTACCAGGAAGCACATCAGTGGGGAGATGAGGATTCGCGGCAATCCTGTAGCACATCAGTGTGGCAGCTGAGTTAAGCTTAATTTAAGCTTAATGTAGTGTAGATTCGGACAGCCAAGGATGTATCGTTCCGAACAAAGGTATTTGCGGTAATTGATTTGTTCCAGGGCATGCTGAAAGTGAGGGCTTGGGTGAGTCGGTTGTTGTTGATATGGAGGTAAGTAGAAAGCAGAGATGAGGAATGCAGCATGAAGTTTTTGAGCAGTTGAGGTGTATGATTGCAACGCTGTATTGAGAAAAGTACCAGGTACCCTGGTAGGTTAGTGAATGGCCACATGGTGGCTAAAGATTATCGGGCAGCCGGGATCATGCATTGGTTTAATCAGAAGTGGTATTAGAGGGGCCGGTTCAGCATGAGAACAATGGAGCATTGGCCACGTGGTCAATAAAAGTTTTTGTCTGTTGGAAATAGGGCATTCAGCCTGGGCCAAGCTGCAGAACTGTAGTAGAGCAGCTGGGGGTGGGCTGATGTTCAGAGAGCAGTCTTTGGGGGGTCAGACTAGTCCTAGGAGGACTCTTGGTGCAGGAACGCAAAACTGTGTGGCAGGGGTAAAGCGGGGGGATTGCTAGTAGCGTCACCGAGTGGGCCAGCAGCACGGAGAGTTCAGGGACATTGGCGTTTCACAAAGCCCAGGGGGACCAGGTAATGATTTTCAGGCAGCACAATGGATAGCCCAGAGGCTGGTAGCAGGACCCGATTGCATCTGCTGGGGGAGGACTAGCAGGGGACTTGGAGGAGCCAGGAAGGTGCTTGGGGGCAGGGGGCTGGATGGCTGCCCATTAATACGAGGGGTGATTTGGTAGCAGGATCAGGGGTTAGTGACACAGCTGGTAGGGGAGGTGCAAGCTCGGTGTGCGACAGTTTGGCGGTCTGCTAGAGGTTATGGGAACAGATCGCTAGCCGGGGCAAGAGCGGGGAGAAGAGATCCCCAGGTCAGTGGAAAGTGGGCGGTTTGCGGTAGGAGGCAAGCGTTGTCTGGAATGGAATTGTTGGTTCAGGGCGATTGGACCCACCTTGGTGAAGGTAATGAATTTTATTTACATCAGATTTTGTCAAGTCAGGAGCTGATTTGAAACTTTAATGGTTTACCTGTTAGAAAGTTAGCGTGTCTGATAGTTGGCTTATCTTGTGGCTTAGTTGCTCCTCGGTGCAGCTATAAGATATTGGTTAAGTTTGGGTTTTGTGTATTTTGTGATTAAAGTTCTCATTTTGTTTGCCTGGGAGTCTGCATTGGGAAACCAAGGGTCAATGGCAGGCCGTTGTGAAGTGCCTCAAGTTTAAATAAAAAAAAAAAAAACATGATATGGGAGGGTTCCCCACCGGGAGCCGAATGGGTGCAGCAATTCAGAGAGGTGGCCAGACCGATGACCATCCGGCGGAATGCAGTAGCGACCCAGGTGCTTGGCCATCAATTTGGAAGGGACTCAGGGCTGCCTTCCCCTAGAACCTGGGGGATGGTGCAATGATGCCATTAGAAGGGGGGTAGGCGACCACGAGGCGGCCGCCATTTTAGATACAGAGGACCTAGCACAGTAGACAGGAAGGTTAATTCAGGTAGGGAGCTGTTGATGGAGAGTGAAAAGTGGTGATTTAGTGGAAGGAGAGCATTAGACATTGGGGCATGGGGGTCAAGGGGCAAGCCTTGCTGGAAAAGGCAGTTGTAGTCTGTATGGAGACCATGATTTGAGGGCCCATATGTAGGAAGAATTGGTGCTAGTTTGTACAAGGATAAGGTGTCTTGAACAGAGGGAGCGATTGTTTGCCAGGATCAGGAGCACAGGAGGATACACATAATTATTGGAATGGTAGCTATTCCACGGCAGGCTCGGAGCACGCTGCAGGGCTGGTGGCAGGGGAGCGGGGAAGGGACCGGGGATAGGAGGGGAACATTAATTGGTTTCCGTTAGTAGAGCAGGGGGTGGACAGGCCACGAACAGGAGTGGTGGACTGCCCAGCCGCCATTTTAGTGAGTCTGCTGGTCAATTTAAGATAAGGAGACGGGGGGGGGTTGTGGCTGTGAAGAGACTGACCCAGGGCATAGGAACTCTAACAGATGGAAAGAATAAAAAGAAGATTGCAGTAATGCTATAGTAAAACTGATATAAAGTGGGACGGGGGAGTCAACATGATGTAGTGCACCTGGGTTTCTGGGGGCAGGAATTGGCTATTCGGGCTGAGAGCAGAGCCAGGCAGGTTCAGGGATTATCGGTTGTTAAGGTAACTGAAGGGCTACCCAAGGAGGACAGTACTCTCACAGTAGACCGGCCCCAATGAGGGGGGGTTAGCAGCACTCAACAGGACCTGGGGAGGCAACACATAGTGATGGGCCCCAGTGAAAAGGGACAACTAAGGGATCACTTCACAGAAACAGGGAAAAAAAAAAAGTAAAATTGCACAGGAAAATAAGGCCAGGGGAAGGGAATTCCAGTAAAGGAACCATTTGGCCTGCAGGAGATTGACCGGGTCATACCAAAAAAATATATATATATATTTTGCAGAAGCATTTTAATTAAGTTTTCAATGGGGGACAGGGTAAGGGCACATAAAAGAACCTGAGGGGAGAGTTTGAGGGGATAATTGTAAGAGAGTGGTTGGGCAATATTAATGGTTTCTGCGATTCTTTTTAGCTCAAGTGGCACAGCAAGGGGCCCAGGACGGACCACCATTGAAATTGAGATGGCGGAGTCATTATGGACCACATGGGGAGGGGCAACCAAGGCATGGAATGAGGGCAGAAGAATGCCAGAGGGGGAGAAAATGGAATGGAGGGAGGCTGAGAGGAGCCGGGGAGGTGGGGTAGCAGGCGGGCACGTAAGGTGGCTACAGCCAAGGGGTCAGCAGGTCCAGGGCTACCACTGACACAGGTTGCAGAACCGGCCCTGGTCCAGGCCCATCTGCCTCAACTGACCCCTGGGCTCCACCAGCCACCATAGAAGTGGTGGTGCCTCTGGCGTCTACAGCAATCTACAGACTTCAGTACAGTGACCATCAATGAGCCCATTGGCAAAAGCATGGACCAGGCCATTCCCCCTCTGCAGGAAGGAGGGACTTCACACCAGATGGTATTACTACATGCTGGGGAGAGTTGGTATGCACCTGGGGGAGTTGAGGGAAAAGTATTGGGCCATGAAAATCCTGGTCTCTGGTGGGATCCGGAAGCAGGGTTGCAGGTAGGCACCCTTGTAGTAGACAAGGCAGAGGAGGACAGTGGGGCTTAAGAGGGACAAGATATGGGGTTGCAGGGAGCAGAATAAGGGCTCCTGGGTCACCGGCAACAGGACCAAAGGAAAGGAAAACAAGAAATCATAAAAGGAGATGGAAGACACCAGACTAAGGGGGAGGTGACTTCCCCTTCCCACTCACCTCACAGAGGGGTAACAAAGAGATGAGCTGGGGGGTAGTAAGGTCTTTGCGGGTGCTTGGGTGATTTCCTATAGAAAACTTGGTACCAAGGCGGCAGGTTCTGGTGCCAGGCAAGGGACTGGGGGAGCAGGGGTTATTAAGGAGGGCTAACAGGGTATGCCAAGCACATACTACAAGGAAGGTATACATGGGGGCAGGGCATTGGCACAGGAGGATACCCTGGGCACAAGGTGAAAGCCCCTCACCCAGTACAGTCCCTCATCACTTGGAGTAGGGACTATGGCACCCTGCAGAGCATTTAATTGGGGGGTAAGCATTATAGGTGTGGGGAGTCATGAGTAGTTAACTTTGGCCCAGGCAGGAAACATCAGCCACGGGCAATAAACCTTTCAACCTGGGAGGGGAGGTAAGCGGCATGGAGAATGACAAGTAATGGGTAGGTTAGGAGACAGAATCTAGTAGGGCACTGGGCACCATATATAAAGGTGGTTGAAGCAGCAGTTAAAAAAAAAAAAAAAAGAGGGGGGAATCTCCGAGTACTTGTTAGCCAGAGGGCATAGGGGCTTAACAAAACAACCTAACTAATACAACCATCTGAGTTCCCTTTCAGTGTACAGGAACAGGGCAAACACTACATGGTGTGTATAGCAGATGAGTAGAATGACTTTAATTACTCTTGCTGAGTCCATGATAGGCCTTCCCGGGTGCCAGTGGAATGAAAGGGTAAGGCCCAAGTAGTGGTCAAGAAAATTGGCCGGGGAGTTTACAAGTCTGACAGGGGCAGGGGTTAGTCCTGCAGTAGGGAGGGAAATACAGCAAGATGTCCCTGGTGGTATTCATCCACTTGGCCGTATCTAGACAGCTAGGCAGTGTTGGAACCATGCCTTGCCAGTCTGCAGGAGGCTGAGCACGTGCAATGCCCCATGTATAAGAGATTAGGTGCAAAGCACCAGTAGGGGATAAAAGAAAGGGGGAAGCCTAAAGCTGAGGCAGGGACAGGTCAATAACTGAAGAGGTGGTTCCATGGAATAAGGAAGTGGGGGCTTCTAACGGCAGCAAAGTATAAGTAGTAGGTGGCACACGGAGAAGGGGTTTTGTGGGGGAAGACCACAAGGATGACAACCCCCAATGGGGGGGCAATCAAAGGGGCTCCGGGCAAGGAGTTAGAGAAAGCAGCCTGACACAGGAATGGGCAGGAGAACACAGGTGAGCAATTGGGCAGCACCATAGGGTAAATAAAAGTGGGCGGTGCGGGCCCAGCAGGTATGGCACAGGGGTGTTCTCCTGGGCAAGCAGGGAGCAGGGACACAGGCCCAAGGGGCAGGGGGAAAGGGGCAAGGGACTATATGGCAGACAGTTGCCCCCGGCAAGGATGAGGAAGGGGTGAACCCAGGGAACCTTCTACCCTCCCTTGTCAGGCAGAATGCCGGGGCTCAGTGGACCAAGATGGGGAACCAGGCCCCACAGAAAATCTGGGGTTTGCGGGACACAATTGAACTGGGGGATCCTATTTCCCTTAGGCAAGACAGGAGTCATATTAAAGGGGAGGCCCCAGGGTAGCTCCTCTCTATTATAGTAGTGACAAAGGTTACTGAGAGAAGGGGGGGGCAAGTTAACCCGAAAAGGCTGTTTCGCTAGTGGTGTATGCCAAAGAGGAAATAGGGCATTGAACCACAGGGGGGGGAGAAGAGATCAGATGCCTGACCGGAGGGAGACTGTCTATTAGGCAAAACTGACAGACAGGAGTCCGAAGGACCAGGAGGGTCGGAATGGTCTGACACAGTTTTAGGCCACCTGGCAGAGAGCAGATGGATACAGGTGAGCGGGGTGGTTGGGCCCCTGCAGCAGGTGAGGTTGGAAACAGGAGTGGGGGACACGGGTCTCGGCCACAAGGGGGAACAGAATGGAAGAGTGCAGTTCTGAGAGAGAAGAAGAAAAAAAAAAAAGGGGAGAGCGCACCTACTTGGGGGGAAGTCCACCGTCCATTGCAAGCTGGAGGTGGGTTAGTGGAAAAAGAAAGGGGTAGGTGTGCAGGAGAGGGACAGACTGCTGAAGGTGGACAGCAGGTCTGCCAGGTCTACCGAAGGTGGATGGCAGAGAAGAAGAAGGGGCACAGAAAAAGGGTAGGGGGGACGAGAATGAGGTGGGATAATCTGATTCAGAGGACCACAGAACACCAGACAGGTGAGTGGCATGTGTGTACATCCATGCCCAACAAGAAGAGAGGAATAAGAAAAGAGCATCCCCTGGATGTACGTCTGGGGGGGCAAAAAGAGAAAACAAGAATGGAAAGGTTGTTTATGAATAGTGTGTCAGCGCCCCCCCCCCGGATTTACGTCGGGGGGGGAGGGAAAACAATGAGAAAATGTGGTTTATGTAATTTGTGTGTATTAAAGATATGATGAATATAAGGTTGTAAGATATGAGGAAGAAATTATTGTGAAATTGGACATTTTGGAAGAGATTATAATAAATTAATTGTCGACTGAAAATCCACACAAATGGTAGTTTGTGTTTTTATTGGACAGGGCTCTTGGGACAAGTAAGTTTGCCTACTTAAAAGGCAGACTTATTTGTCTCAGGCCCTGAACAATAGAGTGGATGCTAGGCAGGGGCAGCGGCAGGAAAAGGGGAGTGGTGTTTGGCCTGGGAGGGCGGAACTGAGCATTTCCTCAGGCAGAAGGATAGGTAGGGGGATTTCAGAGGGAGCCTCATGACATCATGTCAGGAGAAGGAAGGCAATTGGGTAAGGAAGAGAGAGAGAGAGAGGGGTGAGCAAAGGGGGGGGTTTAAAAGGGGTGTGCAAGGTAGAGAGAGCTCACAATTTGCCTCAGTAAAATCCCCACCCATCTACCCTAAGAAGAAGGAAAAGGAAAAAAGAAAGGGGTAGGTGCACAGGAGAGGGACAGACTGCTGAAGGTGGACAGCAGGTCTGCCAGGACTGCCGAAGGTGGACAGCAAAGAAGAAGAAGGGGCATAGAAAAAGAGGAGGAGGGATGAGAATGGGGTGGGATAATTTGACTCAGAGGACCTCAGAACACCAGACAGATGAGTGGTATGTATGTACATTCATACCCAACAAGAAGAGAAGAATAAGAAGAGAGCATCCTCTGGATGTACGTCTGGGGGGGCAAGAAGAGAAAACAAGAATGGAAAGGTTATTTATGAATAGTGTGGCAGCGCCCCTACCCACTGGATTTACGTCGGGGGCAAAAAGGGAAAACAATGAGAAAATGTGGTTTATGTAATTTGTGTATATTAAAGATATGATGAACATAAGGTTGTAAGATATGAGGAAGACATTTTTGTGAAATTGGACATTTTGGAAGAGTTTATAATAAATTAATTGCCAACTGAGCATTCACACAAATGGTAGTCTGTGTTTTTATTGGACAGGGCTCTGGGGACAAGTTTCTGTTAGTCAAATAATATGTATTATCTGTATTTATTTCCCAACCAATTAAGCCTTCTCTATCGTTAAATCTTGGATCATATCTTTGCTCCCTGCATTTCTGTGGTCAGCAAATTAGCATGCTTTCATCTCCATAATGTAAACTGCATCTAGCAATACCTTGTCCCTCTTACTGCTGCTGAAACCCTTTTTATTTCTTTGGTAGTATTCTGAGATCCTGACATGCAGATTCCCAACACTGAAAATCACGGTGCAGAAATCCCAATGGACAGAATTCTGACAGGAAGGTGGACCTCCTGGCAGCCATATTCCCCATGGTATGGCAACCCGGAGTTGTCTATATACATTTACTGGGTGGTGCGGGGGGGGGGGGCAGAGCTCCCCATGGAACCGTTGGGAGTGTGGCCATCTACCATCAGGATTCTGTCCCTAGGGATTTCAGCACCGGGATTGTCAGGGTTGGGCTTTTGGATGTTGGGATCTCATAAAATAAACCATTTCTTTAGCCTCTCCTCCTTTCACTATTGTAATTCACTCCCCAGTGTTTTCTTCCAGTTCCCACTCTAATTAATTCAGAATGCTGTTACCACACTTGCCTGCCTACGTGCTCCAGAAAATGGAGCCACATCAAATTAAACTTCCAACATCTCAACTGGTTCCCTAGCTGATGGTATACTACCTTCTCAGTTTTGCTGTCATTTCTCTGAACTCAGGGCTGCTTATTCCTCTGCATGTACTCTCTGTGCCTCCAAATGTAGACGTTCAACTGTCCTTAATCTCTCTTCTCTCCTCTCCTCTGCTGGTGTGATATTCTTCATAATCTCTGCCCCTACAGCTTGGAAGAGCCTGAGTCCCTCTCTCACCCTCTCCGATTCCGCTTCCATCTTCAGATCTTGACTAAAAAATCATCTCTTCCTTCATGCCTATGAATGATGTTTCCCATCTATGTTACTGAGGGTAATAGAAACAGTCAGTGTCAGCAAAAAAACAGTGTGCCCTGTTGTATCGTGTTACCCTTAGTGTTTTTGTCTAAATGGGGATTCACCCCCTCCCTCTTGCCCCTTAATTACTGCTACCCATCTGAATAACTACTAAGCCCTTAAATACATCCCAGCTACACTTGAAACCATTAATGGGTGTTGCACTCATAACTTCTGCTAGTATGCTGTTCCATGGCTCATCCATAATTTCTATGAAATAAAACTTTCTCAAGTTCTTCCTGAATCCCCCTACCCACATCCACTCATGTCTCCATGTTTTTGACTCATGGTTTATGCTAATATTCCCCATTTGTTTACATTGTTCATTCCTTTCAGGAACTTGATGGTCTCTATCACATCCCCCCTCTCCCTTTTGGCATCCAGTGAGTACATGTTCAGATCCCTAAGCTTATCCTCATAGGTCTGCATTGTTGCCCCTCACTCATTTTGGTTACCCTAAACTGCACACATTCTTGAGTCTCTTTGTCTTTGTTTAGGTGGGGAGTTCAAAACCTGGCACAGTATTACAAATGGGATGTTACCTACAATAGCATATTTCTCTTTGCCTTGGCCTCAAACCTACTTACCCACCACTGTCAGCTCTACTCTGAGTTGAATTGGCTGTTTCCGGAGGCTAGTCATTCTCTTGCTCTGGGTGCCCTTATGGGCAAAATTCTTATGAATGGGGTACCTTCTTCCCTAGCTATTCTGCTGAAACCCTATAATCCGGCCTACCCCCTCTGATTAGGTGATCTCTGCTTTCTGGCTGCTCCAAGGTGACTTTCAACATGAGTTTCAGGCCTTTTCCCACTTTGCTCCAAATAACTGGAACTTCCATTCTGTAACCCTTAGGCACTCCCCCTCCCATGCCTGTTTCAAAGGGGAGCTCTACCACTATCTAGTGGTCTTTGACTTATGTACCTGTTTCTTTCTTCCCTGAATACTATAATTCTGTTGGCATCTATTACACCATCAATTATCTTCTGAACTCTGCTGTCGTTTGGTCTATCCTCTATCCGACTTCTAGATGGTTCATTGATGCCCTTTGTGCAGTTTTTGTTATTTGTGCTAAGAATGTTTGTTGAATTTGTTTAATTATTTTATGCACTTTATTGCTGATGCGCTTTCTGCTGCAGTTATTTTTGTTACAGTGTTCGATTTTTTTGGCAATGTACTGGATCTCCTTGCTACCTAGGTTCTTGCATTGCTTTGTATAGCCACTTCTCATGTATTGCATTGTGTAGCTACAACATTTCTAATGCCGTCATTTCTTTACTATATTTGTATTACATCATGATTGTAACTGTACTGTCCCAGATCATGCCTGAAAATAGGCATACTATTGTCCAGTGCTCTTGCCGGTAATCAAAAACCAAATAAATAAATAGTATACCGTGGACATAAGTGAACAGCCAGTGAAGTGGTTAGACTGGCAGTTTACCACTGGTGTAAATCCTCTGATAATCACTGGCTATTGATGAGCAAATGGTGGTTATCTAAATCCTAATCATCTTCAGCACATGAATAAATACAATAAAAACAAAAAATCAAAGCAACCTCTTTAAAAGTTGTATTTTATTATAGTAAAAAAATGAACCTTGGTATAATCACAGTAAGTCACTTGGAGGATGTGGGTTATCAGGGGTTTACCATGGCTGGCGAGGATTTACCCACTCGGTTGCGCCTCGTGGGCAAACCTCTCCAGCCATGGTAAATCCCCTGAGAACCCACACCCCCTTGTGGCTTATTGCTTAAATATTCCTGATTGGGCCTCACTGGTGATCTATACAGTGGTAGAATTATCACTTTCATTCTGCTATCAAAATGCCTCTCAATACACCTCAACATTTTGGCTGAATTTCTGTAGATCTTGTTGTGTTGACTGAATTGCATTATAGAGTGACTTATGATTGCTCTCAACTTCCTTTTTTTCAAAAGTAGTGCCAAGCTTATCCTCTCCCATTCAATAATCTGTTCTGGTGTTTTACCTTGTACTTTTTGACATGAAATTTCAACTGCCTGTCTTTGGAGCACCCCCTCTAATCTTTGCAGGTTCCTCTGCAACTCCTTTACTCCATCCTTGCTATCTGCACTGCCACAAAGCTTAGTGTCATCTGTAGACAGCAGTATCTTGCCCTGTATTCTTTCTACTATGTCACTGATGAACACATTGAAAAGGACTGGGCCCAGGACTGACCCTGAGGCACCTCATTTATGACTTCTCTCTCCTTTGATTTGATCCCGTTTAACAATATTCTCTGCTTCCTAGCTCCCAATTAACTTCCCAGCCATCTAACTAGATCCTTCGCTACACCCAGATTCTCTAACTTATTTAGTAACCTTCTACTGTATATGGCACCGAGTCAAATGCCTTGCTAAAGTCTAAGCAAAGTAAATCCCCTGCATGTCCCCCTATCCTCTTGCCTAGTTATCCAGTCAAAGAATGTTGTTTACTGTTTCTTTGCTATTTGTAGTTAACTATATTTCTCTTACAATTGCAACTGCTGTTTTTAATGTTTTCTTAGTCTCTTAAATTGCCATGAACCATAACTCCCACAGTAATACTACTGTGTTTATTCCGTTATCATTTTTTTCTATTCTTCCTTTCACTGCAGCCCGTGCTATGATCTTGTACTGTAAATATAATGGCAGGTTTTATATAACACTTCCATACAAACCATCCTAGTACATTTTTGTACAAAGATGTTATATGACACTGCATTGTATTGCAGTTCAGTTTATGACTTATCCCCATTCTTTAACAGTGCCTTAATAGTTGAGTGATGAAAATTGAGAGGTATAGTATTAATGAAATGTTCATTTTTTATTGTGTAACTGCAGTTGTTATATAACTATTATGTGTAAGGTTTTAAACATTAATAGGATCTATGACAGAGAGAATGTTTAAGCTCTTGAATGAAGAAGACCTTGTTTATGAAGGACAGAGCATTATCAATATCTTTGAAAGAAACATTTAATTTGTGAGGTCTTATATAGTTTGACAGGATATTTAATTCATGTACAACCAGGAGTTTTCTCTCCAGGACCCCTTCAAAAAGTCATTTATCATCTGGCTGGGGGGTTGTCCATGGCAAACTTGTTTATGGCCTCCCTGAGACACTGCATGTATCTTCAACAGATTCTGTGTACAGCACATGGGTCGAGGCATATTCCCCTGCTATGTTTCCTTCTGTCAACTTATAGTACCTGCTCATAGAATGACATATAGTTCACATGCCCTTTTTTCAAAGGAGTTTTTTTTTGGGGGGAGGGGGTACTAGCATTGCCAGTACTATTATTGCTGCCCAAATCATATTCTAAAACAGAATCAATCTGTGAGCTGCAGCACTGCTCACTGTTTTCCTTTCTCTAGCCAATTTGTTCATTGTTTTTTTCGTTTAAAATTTGGTAACCAGGAAAAGCACACTGAGCAGAGGGTCGTTTCCAGGTGCAACCCTGAGGGCACGGGAAAAACAAGAATAAATACATCTATAAATATAATGCAAAAGATACATAAATTGCAGAATTTCTAAAAGGATCAGTTGGAAAGAACTTGGGGTGCTGGGAGGTGGTTTTGGAACAATATAAAGGCACTCACAGGGAAGGACGACAAAACACAGCCATCACTGCTAAACATTAATGGCACAAATACCATGGACCCTCACACCACTGCCAAAGTGTTCAGCTCCACCTTCACGAATCTTAGCTCTGTTCTACCGGCTGAATAACTCAAGCCTATCAAAACTGATAATAGGCACCCACTGGACAGCAACTAACCCCCTTTAATTTTACTTCAAGAGAGTCACTGTCAGAGAAGCACTGGGTTATGTTAAAAAGGTCTTGGGGAAAACCAGAATGGGGTCTGACAACATTTACATGAAACTGGTGGCGCTGACAATCAATGAAGTCATCACTCCCATCACTACAATTTTCAATAAATCCTTCCAGGTTGCCAAATTCCCTTCTCCTTAGAAACAAGCGCTGGTGACTATGGTGCATAAGGGAGGCGATAGGTCACTGACTGCAAACTACAGGCCCATCTATATCCCCCCCACTCCAAAGCACTGGAAAGGATTGTGGCAGACCAATTTACTGACAATTTTCACAAATACCAGCTGCAATGTCCCCAGCAACGTGGCTTTAGGAAACTCCACAGCACGGATACTGCACTGGTGGATTTCACTGAGTATGTCCATAAGGCACTGGATGAAGGGAAAACTGGTCGGGTCCATCTTCATTGACCTAACAAAGGCATTCAACACAGTCTGCCACCCACTCCTCATGTCTCAACGGCATGCCCTTGGTGTTTCCCCCAAATGCTGCTCTATGGTTCCAGGACTATCTAACCTCCCAGTCTCAAAGGGTCAAGATAGGTCACTCCTTATCTACATCCAAGGAAGTCTCGCTAGGGGTGCCTCAAGGGTCCATCCTGGGTCCACTGCTCTTCAGCATGTTCCTGAACAACCTACCCGATGCCTACACTAGCAAAGTCATTCTATACGCCATGATGTTGTCCTATTTAGCTGTCACTCTCACACAGAGCACCTACAGGCTGAGCTACAATCATCCTTCCAGCAACTGGATACCTGATTCTACTCCCAAAGGTTGCTACTAAAGTACAAACAAAAAAAAAACAAAAAACAAGACAAAGCTCCCTCTCTAGCCCCAACTAAAAAGGAGAAGCCCAGAACTAACGCTCACAAATCACCTGACTGCCCCACTGTAGCAGGTTCACTCCTTCAAGTACCTGGGTGTCATTGTGGGATGATACCCTCTTGTATGTTCAGCACATTGACATGGTGGTGAAAGCTGTGAACACTAAATTAGGGATCCTGTTTAGGCACAAGAAAAGCCTAACTGCTGAAGCCCTCTGAATCTCAGTCTCCAGCTCTGTCCTCTCCCTGGTCAACTACGGGCTGGTGGTTTACAGCACTGCCACTGATACGGCCCTCAAAAGGGTTGCCACTGTCCTTAACAAGGCTTGCAGACTATTGCTAAATGCTGACTGCTTCACGCACACTTGTACCCTGTATGGTCTGGCCCACATACTACTGCTTCAATCCAGAATCAGATACCTTACTTGCCTGCTAGGGAGAAAAGCCATGCTCTCCCCAACCCCTACCTGCATTGCAGACCTGGTAAAGGAAGCAAGCTCCAAATACAACACATGAAGAACAGTGACAGCACAGCCTGATGTCCCTTTTCGTAGAACTTCCCTAGGACAAAGCTCCTTCATGTATTGAGCTCCACTATGGCTAAAAGAGAGCCCTGCTGCAGCTCTTAATACAACAAATGTTTGATCCTTTAAGAGAGAACTGAAGCAATACCTGCTGAACTCAAACGCCTGCCACTGCTTTACCTGAATCCATATCTTCAACTTGGATACCCCTTCTTAAACACCTCTGACTCCCTTACCTGAGTCCATATCCTCAACCCGGATACCCCCCTTGTCTGTCTGAGCTTTCCTCTTGTCTTACCTACCCTGGACTCCCACCTGCCATCCCTTGCCACTCCCCTCTAGCTCCCTCCAACTCTCTCCCCTCCATACTCCCCCAAAACCTCCCTTTCCATGCACTCTCCCCCTAAATATTCTCCTTCTCCTTCTTCCAATCCCTTTCTCTCCCTCCCTCTCCCTCTCTCTCACTCTTCCCCCTTCTCTCTCTCTTCTCTTCCTCTCTCTCTAATCTACCCCTCATTTGCACTCTGCCCCCTTTCTTTCTCCCTCCTACCCTTTCCAACACTTTACCTTGACAGACCTCACTGGAGCAGCAATGCCACATGTTGCTAATTGGGAAACCTCATTTGCACTCCCCCCATTCTTTCTCCTACCCTTTCTGATACTCTACATTGACAGGCCCTCCCGTGGCAACTATGCCGTATGTTGCTAATTGGGAATCTCCTCCTGCTGTTCAATTTCAGTTGTCTAGGTTACTTAAATGTATTATCTTTTTATTTTCTGTATTATATAACAATCTTATGTTTCATGTTAACTGTCAAGTTTTTGTTATGTCTCTGCTGTTTTACATCCTGACATGGAACCGTTGCAAAATAGTGTATACTCAAAGGTTGTATCCGAATTACCAAATAAATAAACATAAATTGGAGTAAAAAAATCAAATTAAAATTGCAGAACGACTAATAGAGAAAAAAATATGTAACCCCTAGATGGCGCTATCCCAGGGGCTACTACCCCTGCCTGATTTGCCACTAACAGGTTGAGGGGCCTGGATCCAATGGCGGATGCCTCCACCCAGAGGTCAGGGTTTGCAATAGTTAAACTAACTTGGTCACAGCCCTCTGGGACACTGCAACCCTCCTTTCTTCCCACTAGTGGCCCACACAATATATCAGAATTACCTTCACAGTATACACTTACCCCCAGGTCTGGTTCCGGCACTGGGACCTCCTGTGAAATGAGATACAGTGCAACAATCACAGTACAGTACTTTAACATAGACAAATACCTCAGGCAGTATAACTTTGCTGAAACAAGCAGCTCTGATTTATTTAGGGGATATAACAAGGACAGGGGAAATCAGGTTAATTAGCTTATCACTCTAATAATCTATTATGGCTCTGTGCACAGGCCTATCCCTATCAGTTACTGTCCCTGGGTTCCCAAGCCCTAGTGGCTAGTCCAAACCGTGGCAGCTGGTAGGGGCCCTTTCACACAGAGAAAAGGAGAATTAAACAGTCAGCAGTACAGTAATTCCATTTGGATTTAATGTGGCAATTCAACAGGGAGCGACCCTGAATTAGTACTCACGACCTCCAAATAAGATAGTGTCCTTCAATGTCGCAGGGCTCACTTGAGGTACACAAACCTCTTCACACATCCATATAAAAGAAAGCACTATACCAGGCAGGCTGCATCTGTATCCCAATCGCAATTACTGCACAATACCCGGGAGAACACACAGCAGATTCAGTTCCTGACAGACCGAATGCAATTTTCAGCAATTCTTCCAGTCTTCTACAGGGTGAGCCTGGTTTCTACTCTTCAGAGATCCTTTGATTCTTTTCACAGGACGGATTCAGTCCTAACAAGCTGTTACACAAGCTGCAGACCGGAACTCTGGGCCTTACACACGTTTTTTGACTAAAACTGCACACTGAAAAAGCACAGGGCTCCTTCCTTCTTCACTGCCAAAGCTCAACTGAAACTCCAACCGACAAAACCGGCACTTCCTTTGAGTTCCTCCCAGTTCTTGACTGGATTGGCTGTCACTACAATAGACTGCTGCTGTTGGTCCAAAAGGCACTGAAGTCTAAACTACATCTCCCAGAGTCACTGCCCATACAATCCTCTTGTGGCTGGCTCAGATTATGAGTCCAAGTTCTGATTCGTCCAAGGCACCATTTTAGAGCTAGCTTACCCCACACTGATTGGTCCAGTTCAGCAGTTCAAAACTAGAATGGGGAACTAGCAGACACAGTTCTGACTGCAAAGAAAGCAGGTTAGACAAACTGTAATTTCATTATTACTCTAAATAATTTGTGGCAAACAGTTACATCTTTCAGATAGGTTCCCTTTGCACTCCTAGTGACTGCAAAAATGAAGTGAATTGGCAGCAACTCGAGTGGTACTCAGAGAAGCACACAGTCCCCCCATATAAACTAATTATGTCTGCAAGCAGACAGCTCTTAAAGAGACAGTACCAGAGGCTCTAAAAACACTCACTGATAAATGGCTTAAATGCCAAACACCATTCAGGCTTGGAGCATTCAAGCAAGGTCCTGGAAGTCTTTTGGGATCCCCCATTTGCAGGGGGGTTACAAATACATGAGAGACAATAAAATAATGATCATAAAAAGTGAGGAACAATAATATTAGAGTAAATACAGTGAGCATATCCATAAGAAGAATCGATTTCCTTTGTCGTCATATTAAGAACATGTGTTTCCCAATGATCCTATTTACTATAAAGAAAACCAGAAAATCATGTACTGCAGTGCTAGTGCTGGTGAGTTGTTCTGCAGTATTGAAGAATGATGGACCTGTTTTACTATTTTGGAGCACTGGCGTAGCATGTTTCTAGAGTAAGACCACACTGGCAATGTAGGGTTACTTTTCAAGTAGTAGATTCCCAGGGGAAGAGCGGCAAAAACTGATACTGGTTTGAGCTAGAGATGCAGCGAATTTAAAATCCGCTGGCGAAGTGCATGTGAAGTGGGCACTTTGCATTGCCACTCCCCTACGCGGAGTAGGCAATGCAAAGTGCTCACTCCACCTTGTCATTACCACTTCATGTTGGGCTGAATGACAACACGAAGTAAGGCAAAGTCATTGATTTCAATGGACTTCGCATTCCTCATTATGAGTCTAAGTGATCCATTTGGTGTTTCAGACTTGGCAGCCCCCCACATATCACATGGCTTACAGTACTGTAAGTCACATGCTCTCTAGCCAGGCAGGAAGGAAGTGAGTCACACAGATAGTTTCACTTTCTCCTGTGCAGACTGAGAGAGAGGAGTGTGAACTAGAGAGAGGAGTGTTTTGATTGCAGAGGAGGAGAGTTAAAATTTGGTAGTTAACCCAACAGCTTTTTTAAAAGCTACATTTTTTTGTCTTTTCTGTACTGTTTTTTACTTAATTTGCTCTTTCTGTAAATTTTATTTTTCTTACCTGTATACTTATTTAGTTGTTTGTCTGTGTTTGTGTTGTGCTTGTGTCGTGTGACAGAGTAGTGATTGCTCAGACTGAGGGAGCACAGTAGGAGAGATGGAGCAGGGTGAGGGAATGTCTGGGGAGGAGGCAGCTCTGGGAGAGCATGGTGGTACACATTGTACTGTGCGCATGCATGGGGGACATGGGTGCCCATTTGTGTTGGACCGCTCTAAACTTGTGAGTGTCCAACCTCAGGAAGCAGGACCAGCACCGCCTCCTGACTCTGAGGCAGTTCAACCACCACCACCAAGTCCAGCACAGGGTCCTTTGGAGCAGGATGTGCCTGTTCCCCCAGGCTGAGGTGTGGATCCCATCAGTGTTGAGCAGTGTGAGCAGCCTACTGCCAGTTCATCTGGCCCTCCCCTGCCTGTGCCTGGTCCTCCCCGCACCTCCGTTGTTTGGCAATTTTTTTTGACTGTGTCGGGGGGGGGCAGACAGCAGTGTGGTGAAGTGTTGCCTATGTGCGGTGGAGGTGCACTGTGGCCCTTGGGGGAGTCACCTGGGGGTTGGGAGCCAGCACACCAATATGCTTAATCACTACCAGTTGGAGTGGCAGGCTGCCACAGAACGGACCATGTCCGCATCTGCTGGCCGTTCTGTGGCAGAGGGTGCCACTGTGCATAGCGGCATCCCTAAGAAGTGGAGGGCCACAGCAGCCCCTGTTGTTCCACCTGTACCCCCAACACCACCACCACCACCACCACCAGCAGCAGGTCAGCAAACAAGGGGACACCAGAGAAGTGCATGTAACACTGTCTGACTTAGCAGGTCTCTGGAGTGCTGTTGAGGAGAACAGTGAGAGGATGAGTGCTGTGGAGCAGCGGCTAGATGACATAGAGGGACATCAGTTTCAAATGATGTCCATGCTGGAACTGCTGCTGGATTACCATGGGATCCCACATTAGTTTTGTTTCCTCACACCATGTCCCCGCCCCACACCTTCCTTGCTGTGTCATAAAATGTATTCCTCCACCATCCCTGACCCTTGTATGTAATTATGCCCTTTTTTTGTTGTCTTCAGTATGCGTTACACTTTGTATTCTAGGGCCCCTTCCTTCTGTTAAGTGTCTGTGTGTTTTGTGTGTGTGCGCTGTTTTGTTGCCTCATTTTTCTGCATTCGTGAAAGGCATCTGTCCTGTGTCCAGAAAACTGACAAGTGGTAACATAGTGAAGTAGATGTTTCACACTAAAGTCCCCCACTTAATGGCGCGCATCATGCTAGCACAACAGTGGCACAGAGTCCCAGATTTTTCTGCAGACCCAGAATGCATCCTCATGTGTCCAGAAATTGACAAGTGGTAACAGAGTGAATTAGCCTGTTTCAGCACATACAAAGTCCCCCAGAATTAATGGCGCACTCAGTCATGCGCACAACAGTGGCACAGAGTCCCAGATTTTTTCTGCAGACCCAGAATGCATCCTCCATGTGTCCAGAAAATTGACAAGTGGTAACAGAGTGAAATTAGACTGTTTCAGCACATACAGAGTCCCCCAGAATTAATGGCACACTCAGTCATGTGTGCAGTGGTGGCACAGAGTCCCCAGATTTTTTCTGCAGGCCCACAATGCATCCTTCTCATGTGCAGAAAATTTACAAGTGGTAACCAAGTGAAAAGAGACTGTTTCAGCACATATAAAGTCCCCCAGAATAAATGGCGCACTCAGTCATGTGCACAAAAGTGGCACAGAGTCCCCAGATTTTTTCTGCAGGCCCAGAATGTATCCTCCATGTGTCCAGAAAATTGACAAGTGGCAACAGAGTGAAATGAGACTGTTTCAGCACATACAAATTCCCCCAGAATTAATGGTGCACTCAGTCATATGCACAAAAGTGGCACAGAGTCCCTAGATTTTTTCTGCAGGCCCACAATGCGTCCTCCTTGTGTGCAGAAAAGTGATAATCTCAACTGGATTGAAAGGTGCCCTGTGGATGTACAGTAATAGTAGCCTTGGTGAGTAGATATATATATATATATATATATATATAGGTTGTGTATTTTGTAGGTGATGATGAGGGGGGTTGAACTTGACATGGACACGTACTCATGCTATTGTTCTGCATCACACAGGTGACTCTGTCTCTGAACTGTTGCTGTGCACCTTCCAGTGCTCAACGAGAATTTTTTGCACTTAAATGGAAATGGTTAACTCTCAAGCACATGAAGGTAAGTATTTATTTATTTTTTTTGGAGGGGGGGATCATATTTTCAATTTTGTCTGTAATGGTTTCTTATTTTTTTATTTCTTCACAGATTTCATCAGCATCCTTCTGGAGTCTGGTTGTTAATGATGGTCATGGTCATCGAAGGAAACGACTTCTGCATGTTGCATGTGTGCCCAAGCTTGGGTCGGGGGAAGGGTGTGCCTGATCATGTTGATGAACTTTCTTGGATAAGACCACTTTGACAGAACAACAAAGTATTGCAAATTTTCCAAAAAAAAGAAATGAATGACTTCATAAAAGTTACAACTTCTTTGTTATGTGTCCCTCCCTGGTTTTCAAATCTCAATCCCTATTGTCAAGTTATACTTCAGGGACATATCTTGTCAACAACTAAAACAACCTGTCGTGTGCAATATTGTAGCAGTCTTTACAAAGCAATGAAACAGATGAAATAAAATCTCCATACTTACCAGAATGGATTTCACATGGACATTACATTGGTTCCTCTCTGTGCAGTATAGCTACAGCATCTTTCCCAACGAGTAATAGCGGTGGAGCTTGTTTTTTTCTCCTGTAAAAGAAACAGAAGAAGTGTACTGTATGTGTTTTGCAACTGCGGCTCTGAAAAGCTACAGAAAACAAAACGGACAAGTTAAGGAAGTGAGGCAGCATAACAAACATGAGTGTGCACATACTCACTTTTTGCTTTGAATATTAAGAAGCTGGTGGTGGTGGTGCACTGTTGGACTGGTGGTCCGTGGGGGGCAGACCGACTCATGGTGGCAGCAGAGTTGGATAACATCAGTCCCGGTGGTGGTGGTGGTGGTGGTCCATGGGGGGGCAGACAATCTCATAGTGGCAGCAGACTTGGATAACATCAGTCCTGGTGGTGGTGGTGGTCCATGGGGGGCAGACCGACTCATGGTGGCAGCAGAGTTGGATAACATCAGTCCCGGTGGTGGTGGTGGTCCATGGGGGGCAGACAATCTCATAGTGGCAGCAGACTTGGATAACATCAGTCCTGGTGGTGGTGGTGGTCCATGGGGGGCAGACAATCTCATAGTGGCAGCAGACTTGGATAACATCAGTCCCGTGGTGGTGGTGGTCCATGGGGGGCAGACAGACTCATGGTGGCAGCAGCCTTGGATAACATCAGTCCCGGTGGTGGTGGTGGTCCATGGGGGACAGACAGACTCATGGTGGCAGCAGACTTGGATAACATCAGTCCCAGTGGTGGTGGTCTGGGGTGGGCAGACAGACTCATGGTGGCAGCAGACTTGGATAACATCAGTCCCAGTGGTGCTGGTCCGGGGTGGGCAGACAGACTCATGGTGGCAGCAGAGTTGGATAACATCAGTCCCGGTGGTGGTGGTGGTCCATGGGGGGCAGACAGACTCATGGTGGCAGCAGAGTTGGATAACATCAGTCCCGGTGGTGGTGGTGGTCCATGGGGGGCAGACAATCTCATGGTGGCAGCAGACTTGGATAACATCAGTCCCAGTGGTGGTGGTGGTCCATGGGGGGCAGACAGACTCATGGTGGCAGCAGACTTGGATAACATCAGTCCCAGTGGTGGTGGTCCAGGGTGGGCAGACAGACTCATGGTGGCAGCAGAGTTGGATAACATCAGTCCCGGTGGTGGTGGTGGTCCATGGGAGGCAGACAGACTCATGGTGGCAGCAGACTTGGATAACATCAGTCCCAGTGGTGGTGGTCCATGGTGGGCAGACAGACTCATGGTGGCAGCAGAGTTGGATAACATCAGTCCTGGTGGCGGTGGTGGTCCATGGGGGGCAGACAGACTCATGGCGGCAGTAGACTTGGATAACATCAGTCCCAGTGGTGGTGGTCTGGGGTGGGCAGACAGACTCGTGGTGGCAGTAGACTTGGATAACATAAGTCTCGGTGGTGCTGGTCCGGGGTGGGCAGACAGACGCATGGTGGCAACAGAGTTGGATAACATCAGTCCCGGTGGTGGTGGTGGTCCATGGGGTGCAGACAGACTCATGGTGGCAGCAGAGTTGGATAACATCAGTCCTGGTGGTGGTGGTGGTGGTGGTGGTAGTCCATGAGGGGCAGACAGGCTCATGGTGGCAGCAGACTTGAATAACATCAGTCCCAGTTGTGGTGGTCCAGAGTGGGCAGACAGACTCATGGTGGCAGCAGAGTTGGATAACATCAGTCCCGGTGGTGGTGGTCCGGGTTGGGGGGGGTACACCACCTTTTAAATACTGCAGTTAAAACTTGCCAACATTAACCACATCATCATCCTCATAAAGAAAACTGCCCTCACAGTCATCGATGTCTGAAGTCTGACCACTGGGAAATTCTTTCTCCATTGTGTCATCATCTATGTCAGTGGTGGGCCGTTTCAGGCAGCCACTGCCAGTGCCACCAGGATGCTCCATTTCCACATCTGCAAGACCACCATGACTAGGCTGAAGTATGAATACCGAGGTTGCAGTCTGTGCTGGTATGTGCCTCTCATTCATTTTAATGACTGTTAGCAAACTAACATTTGCAGGAGACAGGTTTGTCCGATGATCCCTGACTATTGCACCTGCTGAGCTGAATACACTCTCAACACTTACACTGGAGGGTGGGCATGCGAGGTACTTCAGTGCCACTGCAGTCAGCTCTGGCCATTCACTGACCTTTCCACTCCAGTACAAAAGAGGATCTTCACTTATTGTCAGATGCCTGTCTTCAGACAAATATGACTCAACCATTCTCTGTGTCGCACTAAGTCTGATTGTTGATGCATCAGCCTGTTCTCTGGAATCATTGATTTCACAAAAACCAGCTTGGGACAAAGTCTCCCAAAGCAGGCTGACGCCACCCACTTTGGATGACAGACCAGCAGGAACTATAGTCCCCTTACCCTTGCATGATATACTTGCTGGTCCTCCAGCTACACCTTCAGCTGGATTATGCTGCTGAGGTTTGCAAACCTTGGCACGTGACTTCTGTGCCCCATGAACCAAGCGAACCAGTTGACCACTGATATTTTTTACCTGTTCAGGCCCTCCCTCCAGTACTGATGCAATTCCACGTTTGTATCGTGGGTCCAGCATTGTCGCCATAGCAAAATTGTCACTACGCTGAATGCTCACAATGTGATGATTGTGGTCGAATACTGTCAGCATGTGTTGCAGCAACATACTGCTACCACCATCTCTGGCAACATCAAGGCTATGCTGTACATTCACCAATGTCTGCCTCAGCACCTGCAGCAGCGGAATTGATTGGCTAATGGAGGCAGACTCGCCACTCACTGCCTGTGTGGCATGTTCAAAAGGCTGCAAAATTCTTATTACAGAGTCCATGAGGCGCCACTGTTCAGTCGTCATAGACATGGGGGCCTCAGAACTGTCACAGCTAGTGAGCATAACAAGATATTCTGTGATGGCTTTGTATTGTTCATACAACCTCTCTGCCATGTATAACGTGGAGTTCCATCGGGTGACAACTCCCAGCTTCAAGCGGTGCTGAGGCAGGCTGTTTTGTATCTGCAACTGCTGCAGCTGGTCACGGGCCTGTCCAGATCTTGAAAAGTGAAAGCAGATATGTTGTGCAATGGCGAGCATTTCCTTTATGTCAGGGTGCTGCAGAAACTCCTGAACCACAAGATTTAAACAGTGGGCCATGCATGGAACATGGAAAAAAAACACCAAGTTGTAACTTTTATGAAGTCATTCATTTCTTTTTTTTGGAAAATATGCATTTCACCACATTTGACCCATTGTCACTTGCTATGAACCCACCTGTCAGGGACAGAGGATTTAGACATCTGTCAATTTCAGTCAGTACCATGTCCAACATGTTCTCACCAGTGTGTGAACAGGTCACACTGCACATAGCAATTGTTGCATGCTGGCGAATTCCCGGAAGATTGCTACCGTGACAATCAACCTTCCTGCACTGATTATTCACACTACCAGCGTCACAAGTAACCCCCAGCACCTACGCCCAGTGTGCAGTTATACACAGATATGAACTCCCTGCTGTTTTGCCACTTGTCCACATATCCATACTTAAATGGATGAATGGAGAGGAGGAATGTTGAAGGGCATGTCTTACTGAGTCTGAGACAGTATGGAACAACTCGGGAACAGCATGGGTAGAAAAGTATGTCCTGGATGGGACTTTCCATTTCGGACAGGCACAGGCAGCAAACCGCCGGATCCCAGAATTCTCCACAAAGGAGAAGGGCAAAAGATCGATTGCCAGCATTTCTGCTACAGCAGCATTAAGTTCACGTGACACTGTATGATTGGGGGGGTACTTCAGCTTATGTGCAAAAACACTCTGTACCGTGGACTAACTTAAACGTTTTACACAGGGTGTGTTGTTGGTCACAAATGGTTGTGCTCTGTGATGAATGGCATTGGCACGGGGTGAAGTGTGGACATTTGATGAAGACGGTTGCACAGGTGATGATGACAAACCCAGAAATTATGTTATTTTTCCAGATTTGCCAACCTGGGTTGATGTACCATTTGCACTAGACATGCTGCATTCACCACCACCACCACCACAAAAACTGCTACTCTCACCAGCACTGGACAACATTTCAAAGTCATTATGGTCCTCCATCTCATCAAGTCTGTAGTAATCCTCTGCTCTTCTTACTGCACACGTTTAATTTATTATTGGGCTTAACAGTCATGGAAGGGGATAACATGCTGGCTATGGTTGCCGCCGGTGATACGGGTGAATGCCCAAGTTTGGTATTAGCTGCCAGCTTGTGCTGGGTCCACAGAGCCAAGTGCCTATTCTTAAGATGCGTATGCTGTCCTCCTGTCCCAAGATGGCTCCCTTTTTTACCTTGACTCACACGCACATGGCAATCCTGGCAGATTGCAACTGAATCATCATTTGCATCTTGAACAAAATAATCCCAAACAAGGGACTGTGATGCTCTGCTTTTAACATGTCCATGATGATGTGACTTATTTAAGTCTGTTATTTTAAGCACTGAAGTTGGGGGGCACATGATGGTTCTGGCACGCACACCTGAACTGCAACTGACCACCACGACTACCATTCATATTGAGTACTTGGTCGTCATCATCATCATCATCATCATCCACTAAAACCGGTAAATCACAAGTTTTTATGGGGGATTCCTGCAAACAGATTCAGACACAGCCACTTTTAATTTCTTTTCCTCCGGTTCCCAGCTGGGGTCAATTAAATCATCATCATATTCATCAACGTCACTCTCACACACATCCACATCTTCTGCTTGGATGCTAACATGTGGACTGCATGTTGCAACAACAGCAACATCATCATCATCAGCATCATCACATTCATCATCAGCAACTACACCACCATCACCTGATATTTTTTCACCACACTGCGAATCACTGTTGCATGGAAAATGAGTGACGTTAAGTGCCACGGTGGATAGAATATCACATTGTATGCTATCGTTGACGTGATCATCAGAATCAGGTTCAGTTAATGGGATGTTACTGGGAAGTATGACATCATCTATGCTATCACTCACTTGCACTGCTTCACACTCAGTATGTTTGGATACAGTACACTGGTCGGAATTAGAACTTGACGCAACAATGCTAATACTACCTCCACCACCACTAACACCAGTAACACTAACACCACCAGCTGGGAAAACATCATCTCCTCTAACTGTCAGTGAAGCTACTGATTGGGCTGTAAAAAACATTGCTGGAGCAATACCTTTCCTCACATCAGCAATGCACTTCACCATCCGCGTACTACTACCACGCCCACAGATCCTCTTACTGCCAACATTGCCATGGCCAGAAACAGCTTTACTTGCACGTCTCTTTGCAGGAATTTTGGGGGATCAACCACAAATATTATTACCAAAGTCAGATTTTGATACGTTCACTTTCTGACTGGAGGGTCGCTACTCGCTAGCTGGATGTGAAGCAAAATAAACAACTGTGGCTTCAGCAACAGATAAGAGACTACTGTGTTGTGACACTGTCATGGAATTAAAACAACTTCAGTAACCAGTGGTGCTGATGGGGTCACAAAAACAATCCAGTCTGGTAAAAAATATCTTTTCAACGTGGGGGGCACTGAATACAGACAGTGCTGATTTTTACGGCACTACAAGCAGCAACACTAAGAACAGAGAACACGATCGCAGTACAAAATCAGGCAGCTGCAGTGGATAGCAGGTTCACACTGCTGCACTTAGTTGCACTTACACTGATCTGTGTCACAAATTTTAAAAGGTGTATTATATTTGATGCATGCAGCACTGCGCACACAACACAGAACACTGTGTACAATGCTGAATGAGGAATGCGATGCAAATGCAAAAGTTCAGTGTACTCAGTGCCACATAATGTAAATTTGTAATTTAAACAACCTGACCTTATGAAATGCTGCACCACATTCACACAACAAGCAGCAAGAAAATGTTTACTATTACTGACAATTTTACTATGTGTACAGTAACACAGTCAGTTATATAACAAAAATATCACCAAAACACAAAGAAATCACTAGTTTTCCAACTTAAATCTACCTACACACAGATACGCCCTTCCCCCACACAGCACACTTCACTGTCTTTCACCACACACACTCAGTGTTGTAAATTTACATTCAAAATCCACACACAAACAAAAATGCTCGATTATATGAGCACAGGAGTGTTTCCTACAATCGATGAACTACAGTTGGATCCCCTCAAAAAAGCAAAAATGCTTTTAGAACAGCATTTAAAAGATTCCTACAGACAGCTATCAGAGCGCACTGTCTTCTACTCCTTCCTACTCATACTACCTTGAACCGAGGCTGTGCAGATCAATATAGAGCCCACATGACCTGAACTCCTATGAATCACTGCAAAATCCACCTTCGAAGCTCAAAAACAAGGTGAAGTGAACTGCCACAAAGTACTTTGCCTTAAAAATTGAAAGAGAAGTGACCAGTGGAGGCGGAGTAACGCGAAGTAGCTGTTTCCACTGCACTTCGCGTTCCTCATTATGATGCGAAGTACTCCACTTCATGTTGCTGAGCACTCCGCGACTCCGCCTTTGCTCCACGGATCACTTCGCGGAGCGGACTGAGCCCACTTCGCCCATCACTAGTTTGAGCAACCTAAAAGTACTGCAGAGCACGCAGTGGCATGATGGGATCCTGCTGGCATTTGTAGGTCATCAATGTAAGGCTCTGTGCAAGGAGAATGGGAAGCAAAACAGGGAAAATGAAACAATGTCATCCTTTGCCAGTTTGGATGAACATATTCCTCTAAAATACATATCACAAATTTATGTATTTTTATTTATACCATTTAAAAGCAATGTTATTGTCTTAGTAGGTTGCATGCTTATCTCTTAGGCCAGAAGACTGGAAGGTTATGTTTTCTAACCCCACAATCCCACACCAGAAACTTGGGCTAATATCCAATATTAATTTACCTATTTATCTCTGCCTGTCTGTCTGTCTGTCTCTCTCTCTTATATATATATATATATCTGTCTGTCTAGTTTTTGTTGACCAGGAAAGACAGCTAGACAATATTGCCCATTTTCAGCATTGTTATCCGGGGGGGGTGGGGGGCACGGAATACAGATTCAAACCAACTTAAATTGAACTACATCAAACTGTTTGTAGTAATTTCTTATAGTAAATGGGGATACTTTGGTCAAGACACTGAGGAAATTTCCCCTACTCTTGTCAAAAAGTACCATGGGCATTCTGATGGCCACCTAGGCAACCACCAGAACAGGCAGACAGGACCTCATTTTAATGTCTTATTCAAATGGTGGTACAGTATTGCATCCCCTTTAGTACAGAACTCTGGTGCCAGTATTTATGGTAGGAGCACAATCCCTGTGTGAGATAACAACCAATGACCTTTTGGCCCACAGGCTACCAAATAAGCCATGCTGGCACCTAATATTGAAACTGAGGAGCCATGCTTTGGATGAAATGTTAAACCAAGGGCACTTCTGTCTTTCTGTGGTAGCTGTCCAGGTGAAAGTTTAAAGAGCTCCTGGTATTTATCAGATGAGTAGAGACATTATTTTATTAAAACAACATATAACAACAACTTATAACACTACAATTATTCATCACACTGAGATACAGATCAACAATTCCAATTAATCAGATACAGCATAAGGAAAGAAAAAAGACACAGTTCCCTTAATAAGAAAAGAAAACAGATCCATCCCAGCCTGTGGCCTCCTGGTTGAGGTGTTATCAGCCTCAGACAATTCAAAACCACTAAACAAATTCTCAAACTCAGAGTCCCTCTTCTAATCCCCTAGGATTCTGGAGCACAAATGTATCCCACACACTAAGCAGTACAATAAAAAAGAAAAACAAATTGTTCATTCATTAGTAAAAGTTACGGAAAGAAAAATCTGCCCCATTATTACCCACTTCAGATTTTTCCACACACTTTACACTTGAAGAACCTAAAGGATGCTACTTTCCCAATGATAATATTCAAAAGGGTTGTTTGGACTAGGAGTAACAAAAAATCATACATCATTATTTTCAGCTGAGTAATAAATTAACAACAGGACAGGCATATTAAATATTTTAAAGATGTGACAAAAATATGAAGCAAACCAATATGAAATTTCCTGCAGGATGTCAAGGAAAGACCAAGCACCATACATTAATATTTGGGAGTGTCACAGATCAAGTGTGTGTCTGCAGTCCTGGCAGTACCCTTCCTTTCACTGACTTGTCGCTGATGTCTCCCTTAATTCACCCTGTTCTGTGTCCTGTGCCCACACTCACCCCTCTACATAGCTGGCATGCCCCAGACACCTGGACACATGAACCTAGTCAGTAGTCCTGTTTGATCAAGCCCAGGCAAACAATTCTAACTTCGGGTGGAGTGAGATTTTGCTTTCCACTCTTTTCCTTATTACGTTCTAGTATAAGTAAGGATTCTGTAGCTCAGAATAGATATGATAGTGTGTATCTTCTATAGGATGGATACCTCAGAAATCCACAAACTGCCCCTTTCACTATGCATGGTCTGTCACTTATATCTTAATGAATAGTTGCTGATAGTTTACACAGCATATTTCAAAGTAAATAAGTTTAAACAGTTCATTTATGAAAATAATATGAAAATAAAGGTTTTAAACAGTAAACTCAAGTGCATAAATGTACACTGATTCAGCTAAAACTTAAAGATAGAAATGTTACATACATACATACGAAGAAGCCGGCAGAAGAAGGCCATTTGGTCTATCAAGTCTGCTCATATTGCAGGGTCCACAGTTTGTGCTAATGTCCCTGCCCTCCCTCCCCACTCCTCCCATCCTCCCTAATAATGATCCTTACTTTTCCCCCTATGCCTGTCTCAGCCTCTCTTAAAGCTGCCCACTGTCTTCAATGAGATTACCTCTTCTGGCAGTGCATTCCAAGTGTCCACCACCCTCTTTGTGAAGAAGTGCTTCCTCACCTCCCTCCTAAACCTCCCACCCTCCAGCTTAAGACTGTGCCCCCTCGTGTTATTGTTGCCACTCAGCTTAAAGAGAATCTCCTTATCAACCTTATTTATCCTTTTCAAGTACTTGAAGATCCCAAACATGTCCCTTATCTCTCTCTCTCTCTCTCTCTCTCTCTCCTGTCTTCCAGGGAGTACATGTTCAGTGCCCTCAATCTCTCTTCATATGCCTTACCCTGCTGACCCACTATCATCTTTGTAGCCCTCCTCTGGACCTTCTCCAGCTGGTTCATGTCCTTTATGAGGTGTGGACACCAGTACCGAACTCCATACTCTAGATGCGGCCTTACCAGTGACCTGCACAAGGACAGTATAACCTCCTCTCTCCTACTACAGATCCCCCTAGATACGCATCCCAGCATCTTATTTGCCTTTGCTGCTGCATTCTTGCACTGCATGGAGTGCTTCAGGTCACTAGTGATCATCGCTCCCAGGTCCTTCTATTCCACTGATGCAGATACTCGGACTCCACCCAGGTAGTGCTCTGTCCTAGGATTCTTGACTCTGATATGCATAACTTTGCATTCTTGGCATTGAAACCAAACTGCCAGTTCCTGGACCACCTCCCTAGGTTTGTCAGATCTTCCTGTAGGTGTTGTATCCCTTCAGCTGTGTCCACTCTCCCACAGAGCTTGTTGTCATCCGTGAATAGGCACATTTTGCCCTTAATGCCATCTCCAGTGTCATTGATGAAGACATTGAACAACACCAGCCCCAGCACCGAGCACTGCGGGACCCCACTGGTTACCTGTCTTGTGCTAGACAACTCTCCCCCACAACCACCCTCTGGATTCTGTCCTTTAGCCAGTTTTCCACCAATCTGGCCATCTTTTCCCCAACCCTGAGATACTCCAACTTCCTGATCAACTTTTTGTGGGGCAGAGTCAGAGGCCTTGCTGAAATCAAGATAGAGGATGTCTACTGCTTGGCCCCTGTCTACTGTCTTAGTGACACAGTCAAAGAAGTCAATCAGATTTGTTTGACACGATCTCCCCCCATGAACCCGTGCTGCCTTGCATCCTGGAAACCATGCTCCTCTATATATTCCACTGACCTTTCCTTTAGTATGGTCTCCATGAGCTTGCCCACAATGGAGGTCAGACTGACTGATCTGTAATTCCCTGGGACATCCTTGGTACCACTTTTGTGGAGTGCACTACATGTGCTGTTCACCAGTCCTGCGGTACTACGCCTGTCTCTAGTGAACTATTAAATATGTCTGTCAGTGGCCCTGCCAGCTCCTCAGCCAGTTCCTTTAGTACTTTGGATGTACTCCGTCCAGTCCTGGTGATTTGTCCACCTTCAATGCCAGCAGCCCCTCCCTCACTCTATCCTCCTCTAGTACTACAGCTGTATTCCCCTCCCCCTCGCTTCTCTTTTCCCTCCTGAAGGCACTTTTCCATCCTTCTCTCTGGTGAAGACGGAACAGAAGTATTTATTTAGTATCTCTGCTTTTCCCCCATTATCCTCCACCCTTTTCTTAAGCATAACAATCCCTTCTTTCTTGCCCCTTTTATGAAAGAGAAAGAAAGAAAGAAAGAAAGAAAGAAAGAAAGAAAGAAAGAAAGAAAGAAAGAAAGAAAGAAAGAAAGAAAGAAAGAAAATTATGTAAGATGACATTGAAATTCTATTGGTTTAATATTCTTATACTATGTTACACATTATAAGTATTGTGTAATCCTTTAAGTATATAACATGCATTGTGTAGCCTTTTGTACTTAAAATAACTGGGTTCTTATGAAGGACACCATTGAAACGAGCTTTGACTCAGTGTCTTGTAACATGATTCTTGATTTCCCAATAAATGTACAATACTTAAAGAAGATGACATTCTGCTGTTTGAATGCTTGAATACAGCATTTAAACAAACACATAGGATCTGAACTTAAGTGTTTGAATAGAAATGATGTACATGTATGCCACAGGAAGTTAAAAGAACTGCTTCCCTCATTTCTTGCCCCCCCCAAATTGTTACTATAAGGACACTGTAAAAACAGATGGTGTTGCATCTCGGCCATTAAGACGAACTCTTGCGTTCTGGTCAGAACTTCCTCCAACTGATGATTTTGTTGGGCTTCACACAAGTAGTTACTGCTGTGACCCTAATCAGGGTCACTCTCTGGATCTGGTGTTTCTCCTGGGGATGGAAGTCTCCGGCCTGGTGGTGGAACTGGTTGGATGGTCTGACCATCACACTATAACGTTCAGTTTTGTGGCTTCCCCAATAGACCTGCCCCTTTGGAGATGGTCCGCTACCGCCCTTTAAGGGGTGTGACCCCCGAGGGTCTAACGGCAGTGTTAGCTCTATCAAGTAGGCCATTGGAATGCTGTTACCCAGGGACCTGGTATCATTCTATAATAATATCATATTGGGGCCCTGGATTCCCTAGCTCCTGTCTGTGTTCATCCACTCACTCTTCGTCCTCGGTCTCCTTGGTTTGATGGGATCTTGAAGGAGTTGAAGTGAGTGGGGCAACAGTTGGAATGACATTGGTGGTAATCCAGCCTGGAGGACGACAAGCTTAGAATGATGGCCCATTATTTGGAATAACAGTCAGCAATCTCCTGTAAGAAGGAAAAGTTCCTGTCCAGGGAGATTGCGGCAGCAGGGAATCGACCAGCTCAGTCTTCCAAACTGTTGATAGGTTGTGCAATCCAATCTGTTTTCAGAATCAGATAGCGTTTTCCCAATCGAAGTGTGAGGAGTTCGCTTAATCATTTTGCTAATAAGGTTGCCACCATTAGGGCGGAGATCCATCTTACTCACTCCAGTGACTACGGTAGAGGTTGGTGGGAGATCACAGGCACCCGGTCTGTCTGGGCAAGCTTTGACGAGCTGGCGATCATGGATATTGCGAAAATTGTCCAGGGCTTGCAACTGACCTGCTGTGGTCTGGATTCTGGTCCCAGCCCCTTGAAAGAGGCAGTGGTGACACTCCTTCTGAAGAGATCTTCCTTCGACCCAGACTGTCTCGCGAGCTACAGACCGGTTTCTAATCTACCCTTTATGGGTAAGGTTATTGAGAAGGTGGTCGTGTTGCAGCTCGAAGACTGTCTTACCACCCACAAGGTCTGTGATCCTCTCCAGTCTGGTTTCAGGAAGAGGCATAGTACAGAGATGGCTCTTGTTCAGGTACTTAATGATCTCCTGATAGCGAGAGCTCAGAAGAGCCGTTCCATCTTGGTTCTTCTTGATCTCGCTGCAGCATTTGACACCATAGACCATGGGGTATTACTGGAGTGCCTATGGCTATTCTGTGGACTGTCAGGGACAGTCTTCAGATGGTTCCATTCTTCCCTCACAGGCAGGACTCAGAGAGTGGTGTTGGGGATTTTTTCCTAGGCCCCATTCCCCCTGCACTGTGGGGTGCCATAGGGCTCTCTTTTGTCTCCCATGTTCTTCATGATGTATATGCTGCCATTGGAAGACATTATAAGGTGGCATGGGCTGAGTTTTCACTGCTATGCAGATGATACTCAGCTGTACATGTCTTTTGTACCAGAACAAGATGATACCATCTTGGTCTTTAACAGCTGCCTAGCTGAGATTCAAGACTGGATGAGTGCCAGCTGGTTAAGGTTGAATCCGGATAAGACTGAGGTGTTGGTAGTGGACCCAGGTCTTCAGGTAGAGGGGTTATCTCCTGGTCAGCCATCTGGGCTTATGCTTGGGGACAACCAGTTGAGGTCCTCTGAATGGGTGCAGAACCTGTGCGTTGTTCTTGATTGCGAGCTGACACTTAAGGCTTAGGTGTCAGCAGTCATCAAGTCTTCTTTTTACCATCTGAGGAACATCGTCCTGATAAAGCACCTTTTTCTGCCCAATGACCTTCCAATGTTGGTCCATGCCTTTGCGACCTCCCACCTTGACTACTGCAATGCTACATACCTAGGGCTCCTGGGTGTGGACAGCTGTCGCCTGCAGTTGGTGCAGAACGCGGCAGCCAGGTTGTTGATAGGTTTTTCAAGATCTAGCTATCTCTCACCTGTGTTTTGCTAACTGCACTGGCTGTCTGTGCAGTGGAGGATCACTTTCAAGGTCGGTTTGCTGACCTATAAGGTCCTACATGGATAGGGACCATGTTATCTGCAAGACCTTCTTCATCCCTATTGTCCCCTCCACCCACTCCATTCCACTGACAAGGGATTGCTAGAAATTCCCAAGGTCTGTTTAAAGACCTTGGGGACCAGAGCATTTTCTTTCATGGACCTGACCCTCTGGAATTCTTTACCTCTTTGGATTAGAGAGTCTCTGTCCACAGAGACTTTTAAGTCTGCGTTAAAAATTTATTTGATCTAGCATTCACGGATGTTATTTAAATTATAACTTAGTGTGCTGCCTGTTTTAATCTATGTATTTTAATTGATGTTTTAGTGAGTGAGGCTTAATAAAGGGAGGAGGTGGGCAGAGGAGACTGTAAAAGGCAGAGATACTAAACAAATATTTTTGCTCAGTATTTACGAAGGAAGAGGGGAGATACATAAAACAAACAGTAGTAACACTCTGGATACAGAAGTTGATACCAGCCCATTTACAGAAGAAAGGGTTCTGAAAGAGCTCTAAAACTGAAGGTGGACAAAGCAATGGGGCCTGATGGATTCATCCCAGAATTTAAAAGAACTAAGGGTAGAACTAGTGACACCACTGACTACCCTTTTAACAAATCATGGGAGGATGGGGTGGTACCCGAGGACTGGAGGAGGGCAGATGTGATTCCCCTTCACAAAAGTGGGAGCAAGGCAGAAGCAGAAACTATAGACCTGTTAGTTTAACCTCAGTGATAGGGAAAATGATGGAATCACTTCTAAAGGAAAGAATTGTCGAGTATCTAGCGCCAGAGGGGCACAGGACCCTAGGCAGCATGGATTCACAGCGGAAGGTCATGCCAGACAAATCTGATAGATTTCTTGACTGGGTGACCAAAGTAGTAGATCAGGGAGGGCTGTGGACATGGCCTACCTAGACTTTAGCAAGGCATTTGACACAGTCCCACACAAAAGATTAGTATACAAGTTAGCCAGCCTGGGAGGGTCCCAAGATGACAGCCTGGGTAAAGAATTAGCTGGAGAATAGGACAGAGAGTTATAGTAAATGGAGTCCACTCAGAAGAAAGGAGGGTTGCTAGTGGGGTACCGAGGTTCAGTATTAGGACGGTCCTCTTCAATGTCTTTATAAGCTTACATTGCAGAAGGACTGGAGGAAAAGTATGTCTCTTTGCAGATGACACTAAGATCTGCAACAGAGTTGATGCACAGGGTGGGGTGGAAAGGATGAGAAGGGACTTGGCAAGGTTAGAGGAATGGTCAAATGTATGGCAGCTTAGATTCAATGCTAAGAAGTGAGGTAATGCACCTGGGAAACAAAACCCAGGGAAGAGTACACAATGAGGGGTGAGATACTAACAACAACAGAATGGAAAGGGACCTGGGGTAGTCATATCAGATGACCTAAAGATGGGCAAGCAATGTGAGAGGGCAGCAGGAGGGCTGGGGGGATACTGGGATGCATAGGGAGCGGCATCACCAATAGAAAACAGGAGTTATTATCCTCTGTACAGACAGCTGGTGAGACCCCATCTGAGTACTGTGTGCAGTTCTGAGACCCAATCTCGCAAAGACATAGACAGGATGAAGCTGTCCAGAGGAGGGCAACTAAATGGTGCAGGGTCTGCACTGAAGTCGTATAAGAGAGACTTAGGAGCTTAATATGTATAGCCTCGAGGAAAGGAGGGAGAGGGGGGACATGATAGAAACTTTCAAGTACCTCAAGGGAATCAACAAAGTCCAAGAGGGTAGCATCTTTCAAAAAAAGAGGTGTGCAAGAACAAGAGGGCACAATTTGAAGATAGAGAGGGGGCGGCTCAGAGGTAATTTAAGGAAGTATTTTTTCACAGAGAGGGTTGTGGATGCATGGAACGGCCTCCCGGAGGAGGTTGTGGAGTCAAAATCAGTGGGGGAATTCAAGCATGCATGGGATAGTCATAAGGCAATTTTGGGGGGTGGAGGTAGGAAGAAGTAGGCTGCTGGTTAACTAGGATCTGCAGCTTATCCAGTAGGTAGGGAAATGGGCAGGCTTGGTGGGTCAAGCGGTCCTTATCTGCCGTCAAATTCTATGTTTCTATGTTTTCTTTTTGTGTTTTTACTTGTACAAGTGCTTTGGTACATGAAAAGCACTTTTGAAAAATAAAGTCTGACTTGACTTGACTACAGTAGTGCTGAGGACACACGTGCTTCTCCAGTTTTCTATTTTCATGTTTTCTTTCATCCTCAGAATTCCTTGGTAACTAAGCCTTACTACTGCTTTTGTGCAGCGGGACTACATGTGCCCTCCTCCAATCCTCTGGAACCACTCCTGTGCTGAGTTACTCGGTAAACAAGGCTGTTAGAGGTGCTGCTAGCTTTCTCCATAGCTCCCTTAATATTCTCAGGTGCATGCCATTTGACCCCATTGCTTTGTCCACCTTCAGCTTTGTGAGCTCCTCCAGGACTCTCTCCGCTGTGTATGGACTTGTGTCTACCTCCCCCTTTCACATCTGTTACCCAGCTGTGGTCTGTGACCCTCCCCCTCCACAGTGAATACTGAACCTTGAAGTATTTGTTCAGTATTTCCGCCTTCTCCAGTTCCCCCTCCTTACAGTCCCCTGTGTCCCCTCTGAGCCTTACAATGCCTCCCCAGTTTTTCTTCTTTCAATGATGTACCTAATGCAATGTCTCGTTCCCTTTCTTTACCATCTGTTCCAATCTTTCCTCAGTCTGTGCCTTTGCGCTCCTTACAGCCTTCTCTGCTTTTCTTAGATTCTTTAGGTACACCTTCCTGTTGTCCTCCCTCTGAGTTTCCTTATATTTCCTGAAACTCACCCTTTTGGCCCTTACCCTGTTTGCCACGTCCCTCGAGAGCCATAATGGTTTCCTCCTCCTCTTGTCTTTGTTTACCACTTTGACTGGATGCATAGGTTCATCACCTCCTCTATGGCCCCCTTCAGGTGTTCCCACTGTTCTTTGACTCCCCCTCCCATCTCCCCCCACTCCCGGGCCTCCTTGATATACCTCTCAATCTTAGCAAAAAGTCCGCCCTCCTAAAATCCAAGATCTTTGCTTTTGTATGACTAGCTTGTGTCTCTGTTCCCACGCTAAACTACACTATGTGGTGGTCACTTGATCTTAGTTGACCTTCCACTTGGACATCTGTGACTCTGTCCCCACTGGTCAGTACAAGGTCCAGAATCGCCCTGTCCTTGGTGGGTTCAGTGACAAGCTGTCTGAGGCCTGCCCCCTGTAGGGAATCCAGAATGTCAAGGCTCCTGGATGACGCAGCTGCTGGGATGGTCCAATCCACGTCTGGGGTATTGAAATCACCCAGCAGTAATACCTCACCCTTTGTTGCCATCTCGTGAATTTGATCCACTAGATCCCTAGCCCCCTCCTCCCCCCCTGCACTGGAGGTCTGTAGATCACCCCTGTGCAGATTGCTGTGCCATTCCCCGGCTCAAGGGTGACACTGTACCTCAGCCTACCATTGTCTTCCCAGCACCTTTGTTGCTTTTATGCCCTCTCTTATATACAGGGCCACTACACCCCCTTTTTTTTCACTCCACCTATCCCTTCTGAATAGAGCATACCCTGGAACATTTGCGTCCCAGTCATGATTTACGGTGTACCAGGTCTCTGTGATTGCCACTATGCCCAGTCTGCCTCCAATAACAAGGCCTGTAGGTCCAGTATTTTATTTCGCAGGCTGCGGGCATTTGTTATCATGGCCTTCCATGTCTTTCTTCCTGCCTTCCCTCCCATCCCGTGCTTGTCCTCCTGCCTCTTTCCCTCAACACCATTATCCTTTTTATGTTGCTTTCTTTCCCCTGCCTGCCCCTTTGTATCCAGTATGGGTGTCACTGATTGCAACCTACATTGATGGTCCTAATTTCTGGCTACTTTAGCTTGTGGGGGCGGGCTACTTGAGTCTCCCTGCTTCCTTTGACCCCCTCCCCCAGCCAGTTTAAACACTCATCCAGGATGCATTTAAACCTTTTGCTGAGAACTGCCATACATAGAAACATACATAGAAACATAGACTTTGACGGCAGATAAGGACCGCTAGCCCATCTAGTCTGCCCATTTCCTACCTACAGGACAGGCCGCAGATCCTAGTTAACCAACAGCCTATTTCTTCCTACCCCACAAGAATTGCCTTATGTCTGTCCCATGCATTCTTGAAATCTCCCACAGTTTTAGACCCCACAACCTCCTCAAGAAGGCTGTTCCATGCATCCACTACCCTCTCTGTGAAATATACTTCCTCACATTGCCCCTGAACCGCCCTCCTTCTATCTTTAAATTGTGTCCCCTTGTTCTTGTAAGTCTCTTTTTCAGAAAGATGCCACCCTCTTGGACTTTGTTGAGTCCACTGAGGTACTTAAAAGTTTCTATCATGTCCCCCCTCTCCCTTCTTTCCTCAAGGGTATACATATTAAGCTCCTTTAGTCTCTCCTCATATGGCTTCTCTTGCAGACCCTGCACCATTTTAGTTGCCCTCCTCTGACCACTCTGTCCTGTCTATGTCCTTGCGGAGATGAGGTCTCCAGAACTGGACACAGTACTCCAGATGGGGTCTCACCAACTGTCTGTACAGAGGATAACAACTTCCTGTTTTCTGCTGATGCCTCTCCCATACATCCCAGTATACCCCAGCCCTCCCTACTGCCTTCTCACATTGATTACTAACCTTAAGGTCATCTGATATGATTACTCCCAGGTCCCTTTCCTTTTTTGTTGTTGTTACTACCTCCCCACACATTGTGTATTCTTCCCCTGGGTTCTTGTTTCCCAGGTGCATTATTTTGCACTTCTTTGCATTGAATCCTAGCCGCCATACTTCTGACCATTCCTCCAACCTTGCCAAGTCCCTTTTCATCCTTTCCACGCCTCCTTGTGTATCAACCCTGTTGCAGATCTTTGTGTCATCTGCAAAAAGGCATACTTTTCCTTCCAGTCCCTCTGCAATGTCACTGATGAAGACATTAAAAAGAACTGGACCTAATACTGAACCCTGCGGTACCCCACTAGTAACCCCTTTTTCTTCAGAGTGGACTCCATTTACAATTACCTTCTGTGTCCTGTTGTGCAGCCAATGTTTTACCCAGGCTACCACCCTGGGACCCACTCCCAGGCTGGTTAATTTGACTATTAATCTTTGTGTGGGACTGTGTCAAATGCCTTGCTAAAGTCTAGGTAGGCCATGTCCACAGCCCTTCCTGGTCTACTACTTGGTCACCCAGTCAGAGAAATCTATTAGATTTGTCTGACATGACCTTCCCACTGTGAACCCATGCTGCTTGGGTCCTGTGCCCACTGGCCTCTAGGTACTCAACTATTCTTTCCTTCAGAAGTGACTCCATCACTTTCCCTACCGCAGAGGTCAGACTGACAGGTCTGTAGTTTCCTGCCTCTGTCTTGGTCCCACTTTTGTGAAGGGGAATTACATCCGCCTTCCTCCAGTCCTCGGTACCACACCATCCTCCCATGATTTATTAAAAGAGTAGCCAGTGGTTTCACTAGTTCCTCCCTTAATTCTTTTAGAATTCTGGGGTGAATTCCATCAGGACCCATTGCTTTGTCCACCTTCAGTTTTAGGAGTTCTTGCAGAACCCTTTCTTCTGTGAAAGGACTGGGATCGACCCCCTATCAAGAGTGCTGTTAATTGGATTAGGCACTTCCTCCTCTTTGTGAATACTGAGCAGAAATATTCGCTCAGTATCCCTGCTTTTCACTGTCCCCTCTGCCCACCCACTGTTCATTCTATTCAGCCTCACTATCCCTCCCTTTGTCTTTCTACACCGCTGATGTACCTATAAAAGATTTTATCCCCCTTCTTAACTGAGTTGGCGATCTTTTCCTCAGTTTGGGCCTTTGCTATTCTGACTTCCCTCCCTGCTTCCTTCTGCCTTAACTGGTACATCTCTCTGTCCTGCTCCTTCTGTGTTTCCTTATACTTCTGGAAAGGATGCAGTCCGTCACCCTTGAACAGGGGAATGGACTGCATCCTTTGAATTCTCCTACCCAATGTCATGGCTACATCCTTAATCTCATATACAGCACTATTGTGACAAGTGAACGGATCACCTTCATTTTAAAAAATATTCCCTCTCCCTTGTACCAAGTTACTTCTGACTTAACCACTCCTTCCAGTTTCCTACCATCTCCCACTCCAGGCTTCCCCAACATTACGTGTGTCACTCCTTTTATCATACCACTAATGTCATATCCATCTGACGTTCACCACTCTCTCACCTTTTCCTCTTAATCTGTCAGCTTTGTCTTCCTTAGCATCCACTTCCTCACTGCCAAATTCATCCTAGTACTTAACTCTTCCATGACTATGCTGTTAACATCCTAGGTCTCTCATCAAGACTTGGCAGTCCCCCTTGTAACCTGTTTTCTCTCTCACTGATGTCACACATCCTGAACTATACTCTCTTTGAACTCTTACTGTTATTGCCAGTGTTGAGTTCAAGTTTTCCTTCCTCACTTCAAAGACTTTGTATTCTTATAAGCCTCTCACCTATTTCTTACTCCCCATCCAGTTTCAAACTCTATTTTACATATTGCCCACATAATCCATCCTTCCTTAAATTATTCACTGATCTCCTATCCCTGGTTGGCTTCACCTCCTCTGATAACCTCATTTTTGGTAACAATGTTTATGTCAGTGTCCCTGATGACCCTGCTGCATCCAGCCTTCTCTTCCAGTCTGTGAATACTCCTACACACTGTCATGGCTATGTCCTTGATCTCATATACTGTACAACTCCTTTGTCTAACTTCCATGTTCTGTTTTGCAATTTCCTCCTTTTGGATCACTCCCTTATCATGTTTGACTTACTTCAGATTGCTCACCCTCTCAAGCTGTCACCCACTACTGTCATCCACCGAAAACACTTTGTTTCTTCCAAATTTGCCTCTCTGATCTGCTCAATTAACTCCTCTTTGACCCATCCTCCCACCTGATGAGTTCCACAGTAGAAACATAGAACCATAGAAACACAGAATATGTCAGCAGAAAAGGACCACTAGGCTCACCCAGTCCGCCCAAGGGTTTCCAGCATATTGTAGCTCCACAGACCCTAACTGGTCTCTGGGGATCCTCCCCGTTTCTATACTAATATAGGTCAGTGTCTACGCCATGCATGCTTAAAGCCTTCCATCATTCTAGCTTTCACAACTGCAGCTGGCAGTCAGTGCCATGCTTCTGCCACCCTTTTTGTGAAGAAGTATTTCCTCACATCCTTCCTGCATCCCCCTGCCCCCCCAGTTTGGGGGAGTGGAGTGCACAGTAGTAGCAGTCCACTACTAGTAAAGATACCACAACGCAGTACAAAAAGATCACACAGGTGCAGTGGGTAGTAGGTTCACACTGCAGTAATTACTCCTTGGCACAATAAAAGGTGCCTGATTTGATGGCACACATCTCACATACACTCACACACACACACACACACACACACACACGCACACACACTACAAGAAAGGCTTTGCAAATTGAAAACTTCAGTAATATAGCCAAATCTTTTAAACAAACTGAAATTATACACTGCTGCACTACAACAGTCAGCAAAAAAATGTCAAGAATTTCTGAAACTATTACTGTGTTTACGTTAACAAATTTATACATGAAAAACATTACCAAAACAGAATGACTGCCTTTTTCTCACAGTTAATCTACCTACACCACAGATATGCCTATCCCCCAAAGCACACTTTAAGTGTCTGTCAGTACACAGACTGAATGTTCTAAATTAATATTCAAAATCCACACACAAACAATAAACAGTCGATGATATGAGCACAGGAGGGTTTCTTACAATCGGTGTACTAAATTTTGGTGAAAAAAAATTACCCAAAAGGGCATTTTTAACAGCTTTTAGAGGTTTTGAATCAGAGATCTGAGAGTAAACTTTCTCTAGCTACCACTTCACACACACTACGCAGAACTGTGGCTGTGCAGAACAATCTAGAGCCCATTTGACCTGCAGTCTCATGAATCACTGCTAAATTTGCCTTGGAGCTCAATTACAAGGCGAAGTGATGCAAATGTAACCACTAGGTGGTGCTATCCCAAGGGTTACTCCCACTGCTTGCGTGACTAGGTGCAGGTTAAGGGGCCTGGGTACTGAAAACCGGTGCCTCCACCCAGAGGACAGGGTTACTGGTAGCGTAGCTTACCTGGGTACAGTCCTCCGGGACACTGTAACCCCCACCTTTCCCCTCTAGTGACCTAAGCAATGAACAATAGACACCGTTACAGTAACCCCTAATCAGCATACAAATCCCCACTCTGTTTGCACTTACCACCAGGGCTGATTCCACCAGTTTGACCCTGCAGACCCCCTGCAAAATATGGTTAGACACAGCAGGTAACAACATTACAGTGCTTGTTGTACAAAATGGAACCACAGTCAAGTTAAATGCAAAGAGAATTAGATCTGATTTATTCAAGGGGAATGAACAAGGGAGGGGTGTAATTTGGCTGATTAGTTCTGTAACTGATTCAATCAGACAACCATGCATGCACTTTAGAGTCCCTTCACAGTCACACACTCTGGGTACCCAGTTGTAAAAAAGGAGGGCTAGCCTGACACGTTGCCTGGGGTAGGCCGGCATTGCAGCTGGTCAGGGCCCTGTGATGGAAAGAAGGAGCATGCATAACCACATACAATTTGTAATCCAGAGCCTGGAGGCTCAGTTCATGACAATAAAACAACAATTGAATCAGATGACAGCACTTTTGATTTCACTGATGTTACAGGGAGCTCCCCTTGTGTTTACTCACGCTACCCAAAATGAAACACTGGCGGGATGAAACGGAGAATGCAGGTCGACAAGCTGGTATGCCAAGAGAAGCAGGGCCCAGACGATTCACCAAGGTGTCGTTCCTGTTTGAGATATTGAGCAGGGAGATAATCCCCTGGCGAGTCTCTCATTGATGATGATCTCTGCATCTGAAGTAGCTGTCTGGGCCAAGGTGGCAGGGCCCAGGCAGGGTGAACTGTTCGGATTCAGTTTGATGGGTGCTGGAGACAGCTTCCAGCAAGCGTGACACCCTTAAGTAGTGGGGAACCAAATCATGACCCACTGACAGCTTACAGCACATTTATAGTAAAGCAAAACACAATACCACAGGTCGGATGACAGTCCAGTTGCAATTTCAGTTTTCCTAAGCAAAACCGTGATCTCTGTGGTGATTCAGACATCCTGACAGGCCGATCGCTTACAGCAAATCTTCAGTCTTCTTCAGGTAACAGGGCAGTCACAATTTGATATTTCTGGTCACAGGCCGGTTCAGATTCAGTCTGATTAATTTCACTAGCAGATCCATCAGAAGTGAAGATGAAGCAGGCAGGCCAGACACAGGCTTCCCACCAGTTTCCTGTGCTACTATGCAAGAGCAGCTGCTCAAACATATTGAGCAGTTCACTTTCTCAACTCCAAACTCAGACTGACTCTCTGCTGCAGGCAGCACTGGGACTTCCTTCTGATCCAAAAAGGGTTTGGTTGGTTGATTCATCTGTCTGTCAAAGTAAGGGCTCCCCCTCCAGGTCCAGTTAAGTGCCAAAATGAAAAAAACTACAATTCCTACAGAAATTCACTCCCACAAGACCCCTGGGAACAGATTCCATTTTAAGATCCCCAAAAGGTACTGATTGGTGCAATACAGAAATGTCCATGCTGCAAAGAAAGGCAGGTTAGACAAACTATAATACCATTATTATTAGAGCAGCTAATCAGCAAACAATTACCAGTTCTAACAGAGCTCCCTCTGCACCATTAGCGATGGCAGAACAGAGCAGTATTATTGCAGCTTAGGTAGGACTCGAGCTTGGAAACAGTCGGCCCCTATCCAGATTAATTATACACTACAAAAACAATGTCTCTTAAAGGGACAGGCACAGAGGCTAACAGGGCACTCGCATGCAAGCACTTTTACACCAGTAAAGACACAGAACGCCTGCCTGGCAGTGGGCATTTAAGTACACCCAAGGAAGACTTTTGGTAACCCCCATTTATAGGGGGGTTACATCCTTCCTTGCCTGAAAAGAACATGGCATCCGCATCAAGTCCATGCTCACAACACTGTTATTTGAAGATATTAGACTTATACAAAATATATGCTTCATTACCATATCTATACATATTCAAAATAGCTAATACATATGATTATATATATATATATATATATATATATATTATAGCAGCAGTTATGCAGTTTTCATACATTCAATAATGATTTCACTTTGATTCACACAATAATATTACTGTACTCATTCATGTTATACTTTCTTGCATTCTAAACAACATAGATGGGATCCCATCCCTATCAGCTAACTTGGGGCTAGAGAGGACAGGGGCACCATGTCCTAAAGGATGGACAATCAACTTGGAAGTAGCGGAAAGGCTCAATTTGGGCAGTGAACTCTTTGAGACATAGATACCCATGTGGACAACATTTAAAGGAAGATCTACTGGTCTTCCAGGGGAGTCGTAGCTTAGACATATTATGAGTTTAACCGCTCTCCCAGATTTCCTTGGGGAAACATGTACAGTCTCTGGAGTATCAACATTTGCATCAGTCTCTTCTTCAGTAGAAAGGGTTACCTCTGCACTGGGCAAAGTCTCCAGTAGCAGAACATTACCAGCTCCTTGCATGGCAAATTCTGCTACCACAATACTTTGCTCATCCTTGTCTCCTGAAGGGGGCCCAGGTTGCCCATCCCGAAGGAACTCTTGGATCATTGAATTTTGTGGCACTGAAGGGGTGCTGTCAACACTGTCATATTGCTCTGCAGGTTCTGGTGTGTCACCAGGGAGATTTTCCACAGCAGATTCCTCCTCAGGTAAGTCAAACAGTTCCACTAGGCACAAGGAATCTGCTATTTCAGACTTAATGCTCTGCACCTCACTTTCAGGGGGCATTGGTTCCAGGGAAGAAGCTGGGGGGGTTAGGCAGCTCTGAAGGCCCAGCTTCTTCCCCATGATTCTGCAGAGGATTGCTTTGAAACAACTGGCTCAGTTCATCACTTTCATCAGAAATGGACTGACAGTCATCATCATACAGGGCCTGCCAGAGGGAGGGGTGGATGGCCTTAGGTCTGGAACAACAGGGACAGGTTGAATGTCTCTTTTTGGCAGCAGCATGAGTCCCTGGCCTAGGGGAAGTGTCGGGTGTTGGTTCAGCATCAATGATCACTTGACCGATGGGCAGTAGGTGATTGCGGTGCATGGTCTTGACAGCTCTAGAGTTGTTCTCAGGGCGCACTTTGTACACAGGCAGTTCATGATGCCACCTGTCTGCAATTTTGTGCTTTTCATGCAGTCCCAAATTGTGCAACAATACACAGTCTTCGGGTAGTAGCTCTTGAGCCTTCACTTTCTTGTCATGCCTCTCTTTGTTGGCAAGGTTTCTTTTGGCAGCCATTGTTTGAGCCAGTTAATACACATGGTTCAATTGAGCTTTCCGTTTCTGTACATATTGTAGATAGTTCTCAGCTCAGACCTCATCTGGGGAGACCCCAAAGCAAACATCTACAGGCAACCGGGCTTCCCTCCCGAACATGAGACGATAGGGAGAGAATCCGGCAGCATCACTTTTGGTACAATTGTAAGCGTGTACCAAGGTGCTAATCTGCTGACTCCACTTAGACTTGTCTTTAGGATGGAGTGTACCCAACATGTCCAGAAGGGTTCTGTTAAAGCGTTCTGGCTGGGGGTCCCCTTGAGGATGATAGGGAGTGGTTCTGGACTTTTGCACCCCCCATAGAGAGAGTATTTCTTTGACTAGTATACTTTCAAAGTCTCTTCCTTGGTCAGAATGGATACGTTGGGGTGCACCATAATGGACAAAAACTTTTCTACTAGCACCTTGGTCACTGTAGAGGCCTGTTGATCCTTGGTCAGGAAAGCTTGTGTGTATCAGGTAAAGTGAGCGCTTACTACTAGTACATTGCCAATGTTGTTTTGATCAGGCTCCAGACACAAGAAGTCTATACAAACCAGTTCCATGGGGGCACTGGTAGTGATGTTGACAAGTGGGGCAGGTTTCTGGGGCAAAGCTTTCTGCTGGAGGCAGTGACTGCAAGTTTTGACATGATTCTCAACATCTGCCTCCATTTTTGGGCAATAGAATCGGGATCGTACTAAGTCGAGAGTCTGGTTAATACCAAGGTGTCCCATGTGGTTATGGAGGGACGTCAGTACCAGCTGTTTGAAGGCTGTGGGTAGGACCAACTGCTGCTTGTCCACTTGACCTTGATGATCTACTGACTCTCTATATAATAACTGATCTTGTAACTTTAGTCTGGGGCCTTCTTTGAATAACAGTGCAGTTCGTAAGTCAGTAGCACATAATTTAGACACATCCTTCCCCACACGCAGGGCATCAAGTGCAGGCTGAATCATGGGGTCATGGGATTAAGCCCACTGAATGCTGTCACTATCAAAATGGGTAAAAGCACTGATATCTAATGCAGAAAAATGACAGTAAGTGGCAGGTATGTAAGTATCGGGGGCCCCAAACCGTCCACCAGGCAGTCCACGGTGTCTGTAGACAGTTGCTCATCTTTGTCAAATTTTTGGCACAATGCTTTAATAGAAGGTTCAGACAGCCTCACCCAATTGTCTTTGGAACTTGGCCACCGTGAAAGGGCGTCAGCATCAATATGGTTCAGTCCACGCCAATATTCAACCACATAATCATAAGTTGACAAGGCAGAAAGCCACCGGTGCCTAGTGGCATCCAACTTGGCTGAAGTCTATACATACGTTAGAGGATTTTTATCAGTCTTTACTAATATCTTGGCCCGATAGAGGTACTCATGGAACTGATCGACTATGGCCCACTTTAGAGTGAGGCTCTCCAACTTGTGCACAGGATAATTCTGCTCGGAGGGTGTCAAGCTGCGACTGGCGAAAGCCACAAGTGTCAGGCCATCCTCATATTCTTGATATAGCACAGCCCCAAGCCCTTTCAGATTTTGGCTTCCTTGTGCAGGACGTATGGTTTGGTGGGATCAGCATATGCAAGGCCTGGGGCATGGCTAAACTGATAGTTGACTTTGAAGAATGCCGCCTCGCACTCAGGGGTCTAACGGGTTCAAAAAGGTTCACCTGTTCGAAAATACACCTTATTTTCTTCTTTGAGGAACCCCTTCTCTTATGTGTGTTTGGTGGGAGGATAGCCTTGGGTAAGATTAAGGAGTGGCTGGATTACCTTCGAATAGTCCTTAATGAATCGGCGATAGTAGCCACAAAACCCCAGAAAATGCTGCAGCTCTTTCAGGTTGGTCGGCTGGGGCCAGGTGGTCAGGGACTTTACTTTACTGGGGTCTGTCTGTATCCCCATCAGCTGACACTATAATCCCACATATTTTACAGATGCTTGAAAGAACTGGAACTTGTCTATGGATGACTTGAGGCTGAATTCTTCCAAGTGATCGAGGACTTTGAACATTCTGGCCTCATGTTCTTCTAGCGTGTGACCGAAAACAATGACATCATCCAAGTACACTAAACATTCTAGCAGATTCATGTCTCCTACTGCACGTTCCATCAACCTCTGGAAGGTAGCAGAGGCACCTGAAATCCCCTGTGGCATCCTCAGAAATTCGTAGAATCCCAAAGGACAGATGAAGGCTGTTTTCTCATGGTCCTCTGGGGCCATCAGGATTTGATAATATCCGCTGCGGAGATCAAATACTGAGAACCACTGACTCCTGTTCAGGCAGTCCAGGGCATCCTGTATGTACGGCATGGTGTATTGATCTAGGACAGTCCATTGGTTAAGGGTCCGATAATCCACACACATCCTCACAGACCCATTTTTCTTGCGCACAACTACAATGGGAGATGCATAGAGGCTTCTTGACTCTTGAATAATTCCGGCAATGAGCATCTCCTGTAGATGCCACCGAACATCGTCTATATCAGCTGGAGCAAGGTGGAGGGACTGCTCTCGGAATGGTCTGTCATTGTGCAGCCAAATATTTTGCTCAGCACCATGGGAGCACCCCACATCCCATTCTTTGAGCGAAAACACTTGGTCTCTCTGGGCCAGTTTCCTACTGATCTGAGTCTTCCATTCAGCAGACAAGGGGGAATCACTAAAGTCAAATAGGTCTGGGGTCATCTCCTCCTTCTCTCCAGAATATTTGTTGCTGGGTAATACTGCACTGTTTGTGCAGTGTACTGTAGCTAGTGTACACCCTCTGTTCACTTGGACTTCTCGATCTGACACATTTCAAATCTGGACCATCACTCATCGGGCATATGCATGGGCACGGCAGGTGGGATACTGGGTTTAACCAATAGCCCATCTGGTAACTTTCCTTCACCTGGTGTGTCCAGCATTAATATTTTGTTTTTCACATCTCTTCTAAGATGGACTTCTTCATGAACAGTATATTGAGTATTGGGTGTCAATACCAAGGAATCAGGGTCTTTCTTCAGGACAATTCTAATGGGCTTATCCTGGTCTTCTGCCACAGACTGCCTCTTCAGGTCATAAGCTTTCTTGATCAGAGCTGGAATTCTCATTGCCCGACCAATCTGTTGGTCTCGTTTCTCTTGGCACAACTGTGCTAACCTCCCAAACATGTGGGCGTTGGTTCCAATGAGCAGGGAGACCCAATCATATATTCCTGTAGGAGGGCACACCAGGGCCAGTGTCTCTACATATTCATCTACACCAGTTACAGCCTCACGAAAAGACAGCCAAAGCTGGACATATCCTAGGTAGGGATAAGACTTGTCACTCTGTCCCCACACATGTAGGCCTTCTAGAGATTGTTATGGCACATCAGATAAGTGTTTGTCATACCAGTTCTGGAATACATTGGTCACTAGCGTCCTACTGTCGAGCACAGTCTGATCATGAATACCATTGACAGTTACAGTAGTTTCCATCGAAGGGCCCACCAATTTGGACCAGTCTGGAAGGACAGTAGCAGGGATCTGGTCAGATTATTTAGCCACAAAGAAGTTTGAGTTAGTATTTCTTGAGCCCTCACTGCGGTCATTTTAGGGACCCCTTGGCCATTGATTTGCTTTTTGGAGCGTCCCTTGGAGTCTGTTTACTACTTTTTCAAAGTCTTTCTGAGACCGACATTCTCTCTCCTTATGGCCATCCATTCCACAGTTGTGACAAATGATAAACTCCTGGGTCTTCCTTGGAGAGAACATTGCATAAGGGACTGAAGCAGTAGCAAGGGATCAGGGTCCAATATCTGCTTGCAGCAGTGAGGGTGGTGCAACGTGTCTTAACAGTTCCTTTAGGGTGGCAGTCAATTCTTTGATCTCAGCCTGGGAGCCACCCTTGGTAGAGGATGCCTGAGGGTACACTCCCACCTCCATGGCAGTCATGTCCTGAGAGGGACAATGGTCTTTGTCTGCAGTGGAGGCCTCCATAAAGGCACCCGTTTGTACTTTTCTGACTTCCTTCAGCAGCTCGACTCCACCGCTAAGCCCATGGTGGAATATCCTTAGTGGTCTTCATTTCAGAGAGGTCTTCTTGTGCTGTGGTCATGCGGGCTGTGCCAACCCCATAATCACAATCTGTTTCTTCACCTTCAACCTCCCTGAGGTCTTTTATCAGGTTGCAGTAGTCAGGTGGGTTATCTCTCTTATCCTGGGGCCTTAACTGGATAATCTGCAATTTAGAGTGCTTGGCATGTTGTAGTATGTGCTCCAGTCTCACACAGTTCAAGTCACTGGTGGCTACCCTACCTTTTTGATAAGCTCGCTGCAAGGCCCTCTCTGGGCCAGTAACATACGCAGACAAACCTTCCCCTCTCCATTGTTTGGTACCTTTGAATTGCCACATCAAAGTCTCCCCTGACTCTGTGCTTCCGAAATTACCTTTGAGTGCAGACAGGTACTTTTGAGCAGACACGTCAGGATTCGTGGCTCTCAGAAATCTAATGGCTTCCAGGGCTGTACCCCTCAAACTTTCTATGATCCATTTTTGCTTCTCAGCTTCTGTACACTGCCACTCGGATACCAAAGGGGTAACATAGTTGATCCAGGTCTCCCAGTCATCCTCCCTCCATGGGGTGGGGAGGGTACCTGAGAACATCCTCAACTTGTGGTACATGTCATGACTAACTGCAGGTGCCAATGTGGGTGCCGGCATAGGTGCAGGCCCTGGAGTCGGTACTGGAGTGGGCGGGGGTGTGGGGGAAGGTACACCCCCAGGTGGCAGGAATAATTGCTTAAAGTTCTCTACAGTCTTCCCTTCCTCCAGCAACAACTTAGCAAATTTATCCGCAAAAGTCTCAGATAATGGTGGGGGATCATCCTCCGTGGGGTCTTTACTGTCTTTTGTTATCACTCTCCAGGTGGCTTGGACCCCTTCTGAGGCAATAGTAAGTGGCACTTTAGAGCTGTCCATGAGGTCTCTACACTCTACCAAGGCCATGAAAGTTTGGGTGATCAAATCAGCCTGTCGATCCACCACTACAGTGTTTTTTAAACATTCAGCTTTGGAGAGTGCTCCCTCTACAGTGTCCTTACTGGTACCCAGGGGGATATCCAGTATAAGCAGAGCATTTTTGGTGGTCGATCTCCTGCCCCATACACCACCCCACCAACTGGTGTACAGCCATTTCTACTGGGGTAGCCATTAATCTTTAACAATAATTCTTGATTATGGCCACTCGGTGGGGGCGGCGCTAATCCCAGTGGTAGCCTCCAAGATGTAACCCCTAGGTAGTGCTATCCCAAGGGCTGCTCCCCCTGCCTGCGTGATTAGGTGCAGGTTAAGGGACCTGAGTACTGAAGTTGGGTGCCTCCACCCAGAGGACAGGGTTATTCGTAGCATAGCTGACCTGGGTAGAGCCTTCTGGGACACTGTAACTTCCCTCTTTCCCCTGTGGTGGCCTAAGTAATGAAGAACAGACACAGTTACAATAACCCCTAATCAGCAGACAAATCCCCACTGTGTTTGCACTTACCACCAGGGCTGATTCCACCAGTTCGACTCTTGAGACTCCCTGCAAAATAAGGTTAGACACAGCAAGTAACAACAGTACAGTGCTTCTTGTACAAAATGGAACCACAATCAAGTTAAATGCAAAGAAAATTAGATATGATTTATTTAGGGGGATGAACAAGGGAGGGGCGTAATTTGGCTGATTAGTTCTGTAACTGATTCAATCAGGCAATCATGCATTCACTTTAGAGTCCCTTCACAATCACACACTCTGGGTACCCAGTTGTAAAAAAGGAGGGCTAGCCTGACACGTTGCCCTGGGTAGGCCAGCGTTGCAGCTGGTCGGGGCCCTGTGATGGAAAGAAGGAGCATGCATAACCACACACAATTTGTAATCCAGAGCCTGGAGGCTCAGTTTGTGACAAGAAAACAACAATTGAATCAGATGACAACACTTTTGATTTCGCTGATGTTGCAGGGAGCTCCCCGGTGTTTACTCACGCTACCCAACATGAAACACAGGAGGGACGAAATGGAGACTGCAGGTCAACAAGCTGGTATGCCAAGAGAAGCAGGGCCCGCATGATTTACTGAGGTGTCGTTCCTGTTCGAGATGTTGAGCAGGGGGCTGATCCCCAGGTGAGTCTCTCATCGATGGTGATCTCTGAGTCTGAAGTAACTGACTGGGCCAAGGTGGCAGGGCCCAGGCAGGGTGAACAGTTCGGATTCAGTTTGATAGGTGCTGGAGACAGCTTCCAGTAAGTGTGACACACTTAAGTAGTGGGGAACTAAATCGCGACCTACTGACAGCTTACAGCACATTTATAGTAAAGCAAAACACAATACCACAGGTCAGATGATGGTCCAGTTGCAATTTCAGTTTTCTTGAGCAAAACTGTGATCTTTGTGGTGATTCAGACGTCCTGACAGGCCGACCGCTTACAGCAAATCTTCGGTCTTCTTCAGGTAACAGGGCAGTCACAATTCGGTATTTCTGGTCACAAGCTGGTTTGGATTCAGTCCAATTAATTTCACTAGCAGATCTCTCAGAAGGAAAGATGAAGCAGGTAGGCCAGACACAGGCTTCCCACCAGTTTCCTGTGCTACTACGCAGGAGCAGCTGCTCGAATGTCTTGAGCAGTTCACTCTCTCAACTCCAAACTCAGACTGACTCTGCTGCAGGCTGCACCAGGACTTCCTTCTGATCCGAAAAGGGTTTGGTTGATTGATTCATATGTCTGTCAAAGCAAGGGCTCCCCCTCCAGGTCCATTTAGGCACCAAAATGAAAAAACTACAATTCCTACAGAAATTCACTCCCACAAGACCCCTGGGGACAGACTCCATTTTAAGGTCCCCAAAAGTTGCTGATTGGTGCAGTACAGAAATGTCCATGCTGCAAAGAAAGGCAGGTTAGACAAACTATAATACCATTATTATTAGAGCAGCTAATCAGCAAACAATTACCAGTTCTAACAGAGCTCTGACTGCACCATTGGCGATGACAGAACAGAGCAATATTACTGCAGCTCGGGTGGGACTCGAGCCTGGAAACACTCGGCCCCTACCCAGATTAATTATTCACTACAAAAATTATGTCTCTTAAAGGGACAGGCACAGAGGCTAACAGGGCACTCACATGCAATCACTTTTACATCTGTAAAGACCCAAAACTCCCGCCTGGCAGTGAGCAATTAAGCACACTCAAGGAAGACTTTTGGGAACCCCCATTTATAGGGGGGGGGTTACACGAAGTACATTGATTTCAATGTACTTCCGCCTTAAAATTGATGGAGAAGTGGTTTGGGGAAGGCGGAGTATTGTGAAGTAACGTGATGTTATTGGTTTTAATGGACTTCGCGTTCCTCATTACAACGCGAAGTACTCCAGTTTGCATTGCGGATTACTTAGCGGATTCTGCATTACTCCGTGAATAACTTTGCGGAGCAAATTTTTGCCACTTCACCCACCACTAGCCAGGATACACACATTGATCCTCTCCTTGTCATTTTTCTCCAGCCAGTAACCTTTTGCCTTCCTGGTATGAAGATTTGCCTTCCTTTTTACTGTAACAGGTAATTCTCATCCATTATAACACTGCCTTCTCCAGTCCACTGCTCCACTTGCACTCATCCTTTTCCATCCGTCTTCTCCCACCCTCTGATGTCCTCTTCCCAATTTCCCCTGAGAACATTACTGGCCTCATCCATTCTATGGAAATACCAGTTTCTACCCTTATCCCTGTGTGTTCTTCTTTGGTCTCCTCATGTTGACTATCACTTATCTCTTATGCTGATTAAGTTTTCAACCATTACTTTGTTCCTTGTATTTTCCCTGAGTCTTTCAAATGTGTCTGTGTTATCCCTCAACAACAAAAAAAAAATACATAAATAAATACATACTTTAATTAATTATTTATCCTGTTTGTATCATGGCCACTGCCCCATCACTAGCCTTTCCTTCCTCTGAAAAGTCCTTGAGAAGGTGGCATTCTCTCTGCTTCTTGTACAGATTTCTCACTATAACATTCCAGAACCCTATGCACACTGATGATGCTCATGCAGGCAGCAGTATTAAAACTCACTTCTCTCCCCTCCCATCTCATCTCCTCTTCTCTCTTGTCTTTTCCATCTTATCCTTCAGGACCTTATGGTCTCTATCCTGTTAGATCACCTCAAACACAATTTTTGTTTCCCTGATCCCTTATTGCATTGGTTTGCTCTTGTCTTTTTAAGTAGCTTTTATTGCCCCTTTGCCATCCATGCAGTCCTACTCGCTGTGCTACCTTGGGCAAGTCATTTAACGTTCCAGAGTTTCAGTCCATCCAGCTACAGAAATGGATGAAAGCAGGACCCCACCGTCTATCCTCTGTAAATATATTGTGAAATAAAAAAATTAAACCCTTTGTTTTTATGTCATTCCCTGGTGCTCTTGGCTCACTTTCCTTCACTTGATATAAATATATGTCATTCCCTGGTACTAGTGGAACCGCCTCCCTCACCCCGTCCCCAAGCAAGATAGAAATATATAGTCATTCCTTGGTGCTAGTGTTCCTCCTCCCTTACACAATTACCAAACAAGACATAAATATAGTATATGCATTGTGCTTATCATGTATGGAAATCAGATACCTCTCAAACATTGTTGTGTATGTTCGATCAGCAATTTACCTTTATTTCCCCCTCGTACTGACTCCTGCCGTTTTTACTTTCTCAGCAGCACAGCTCTAACATAGTTCTACATGCGGCCAGACATTGCAGCAGTGAGAAGATGCATGGTCAGAAAGAAGCCAGCAGGAAAGGTGGATCCATCCTGCCCAACAGTCATCCCACCAGCTTGACAAAATGACCTGGTCAGGGCAGTGAGTCATGGCACCACAAGGTGTTGACTGTCTTGATTGTTTAAAAAAAAAAGAATTCTGATTGACTGAGGCAAGCACAGCCCCACAATAAGGACCTGTTCAGTCACGATAACCATGTACTATGAACTATGGGTGACCTACACAACTCACGCTGTGTTTCTATCTTGGAGTTGGTATAACAGCATGGACCTCTTGAGCTTCGCTGTCAAGGTCTGTTTACTGTTCTCTCAATCCCTCGACAGAAACACAAGCTTGTTGTATATGGCTGCCCATACATTATTCCTTTTATACGTCATTCCCTGGTGCTAGTGGTTTTCCATCCTACACCTGATTCCCAAACAGTATATAAATATGTATCATTCTCTGGTACTAGTGGTTCCCCTCTGTCACCCAATCCCCAAACTAAATATAATGTCACTCCCTGATACTAGTGGAACCCCCCTCACTCACCACATCCACAAACAAAACAGAAATGTATGTCATTCTCAAATAAAACATACATTTCTGTCATTCTCTGGTGCTAGTGGTCCCTACTCCCTCACCCAATTCCCAAACAAGATATAAATATATCTCATCCCTTGGTGCTAGTGGTATATTTCCTCATCTGGTCTCCAAACAAGATATAAATATATGTCATTTCCTGGAGCTAGTGGTTCCCCCTCCTTCGCCTGATTCCCAAACAAAATACAAAAAAATATCCTGTATGTCATTCCTGGGCACTAGTAGAACTCCCTCCCTCACACCATCCATAGAAACATGGATTTTTGTTGGCAGAAAAGGACCTTTAGGGCCATCAAGTCTGCCCTTGTCCCTGTCTATTCCATCACCACTGACTTTAGTTGGTCATAGGAGTCATTCCTTCTCCCTGTTCCTCAGCCTAATATGCCCCTCTTCCTATCCCATGCATGCTTGAATCTCCCCAAAGTCTTTGCCCCTACTACCGCCTCTGGAAGGATGTTCCGATCATCCACTGCCATTTCCATGAAGAGGTATTTCTGTACATCTCTCCTAAACTTCACTCCTTTAGCTTCATTGCATACCCCCTTGTTCTAGTGCCTTCCTTTGTCTTAAATAGACCATCCACTTTCACCTTGTTCACTCCTTTGAGGTACTTGTTGATTTCAGTCATGTTCTCTTTCAATTTCTTCTCTTCCAGAGAGTACATGTGGAGTTCCTGCAGCCCTTCTTCATATGGCTTCTCATGTAGCCCTCTCACCATATTGGATGCCTTTCTCTGTACAACTTCCACCCTTTCAATGTCTTTGCAGTGATGTGGCCTCCAGTACTGGACACAGTACTCCAGGTGGGGCCTCACCAGTGAGTGCTACAAGGCAGCACTACCTCCCTCCTCCTACTAGAAATCCCTCTCCCAGTGCACCCCAGCATCCTGCTAGCCATTTCCACTGCTTTGTAACACTGCCCAGTGCCTTGATGTCATCAGATATGATGACTCCTAGGTCTCTTTCTTACTTGGTGATTGTGAGCTCCACTCCCTCTATCTTATACACAGCTCCTGGGTTCTGCAGCCTTAAGTGCATAACCTTGTACTTTTTGGCATTGAAACCCAGGTGCCACCCCCTAGACCATTCCTCTGGCTTCCTCAGATCCTTTTGCACTCTCTCCATCCCTTTCTGAGTGTCAACCCTATTGCAGGTTTTTTGTATCACCCACAAAGAGACACACCTTCTGCTTAATCTCTTCTGCAATGCCAGCTATGAAGACATTGAAGAGGACTGGTCCCAGCACCAAACCCTGTAGCTTCCCACTAGTCATGCTTCTATCACCTGAGTGGCCATCATTTACCACCACCCTTTGCCTGCTATCCATTAACCAGTTTGATACCCAGCTTGTCACTTTCTCCCCCACTTCTAGGCTGCTTAGTTTCCTAACTAGCCTCCTATGACAGTGTTGAAAGCCTTACTGAAGATCAGATAGGCCACGTCCACTGCTATCCCTTGATCCACCTTCCTGGTAACCCAGACAAAGAAATCTATGAGATTAGTTTGACCTGACCTCCCCTTGTGAAACTTTGCTTCCAGTGGTCCTGCAGTCCTATTGCCTCCAGGTGCTTTACAATCCTCTCCTCAGTTGTGTCTCCATTAACTTCCCTACCATTGATATGAGACTGACTGGCCTGTAGTTATCATCCTCCCTACTGCTGCTTTTGTGCAGAGGGACCACATTGGCCATCCTGCAGTCCTCTGGAACTTCCCCCTCTTCCCTGGTGACCTCCAAGCTCCGCCCTCCAGTCCTTCTTGCCGAAGCACATGGAATGCACTGTATACCCTTCCCTGCCCCCAACTCAGTCCCCCTAACTGTGGAGTCCCCCATCAGCAACTGCCTCCTTCTTGACTGGGGACTCTTCCACCCTCCCTGAGGCCAGATCCCTTGAGGACCCCCCTTCCTCTCTTACTTTCACCTTTGCCTCCTTTTGGCTTCTCCACCCCTCTAGAATGGCAAATAAATTGTGCAGTGGTACGGTCTGAGGGGCACTCTACCTCCTTCCTCCCTCCCTCCACCCTCCCAGAGCCCACCAAGGTCCAGCCACTCTGCCTCCATGCTGGCTTCCTTTGAAAGAACAGAGGCAAACTAGGTAGCCCCTGTGAGAGGCAGATGATGACCTGTACCTTTGCTAGTTCGGTTGGGAGTCCAGTGACCTCTGCTGTCAGCCCACAGAGGTGCCTGCATATGAGGTAACACCTTAGTCTCTAGAACACATCTCTGAAGATTGCATCCCTGCACCCATTACACTGCACCACTCCCATGCATGATAATTTGTTAATCCTCCTGACTTGTTGCTTCCCTGCCTTTCCCTTGCCTTTAGGCTTCACTTATCACTAGCCCCCCCCTTTTACCTTTCCCATTCTGAGTCTATGTTTGATCCCTTACCATATATAGTGTTTTTCTTCAGTTCCCTTTTTAGGTCCCTTGGTGACTTAGGATAATTAGCTTCCTATACTCACTTTCTTCCCCTACCCTAGCTAAGGTGCTGCCTCTATTACCACCCTACTATTTATGTTGCCCTTAGCTTGACCTTTGTAGGTCTTACCCTCTGTACCCTACACCATTGTTTCCCCCATTCCACTGACAGTACATCCTTTTAAATAGGAAGCAGCCAGTACACTGGTAGTCTGCCTTACTTTACCGGATTGGCAGAGTTTCCTGGGTGCCTGCTTCCTCCTGCTGATGTCTGTCGATGCCTAAGATGCCAGTCCTACACCTGTACTACTACTGTTCTGTTCTACTCATGTGCTAGGACATGAACATTTGTGGGACACATTAGGAGTTAGTCCCTTTATAGTTCCCCAACCACTTTCTCCTGGCTAGCGATTGGTCCATAAATGTCAAGTGACCACCACCTAATTCCTGCTCTGGACAGAGAGAGACAGAGAGAGAGAGAGAGAGAGAGAGAGAGAGATCAAAAGGTTATGAAATGCTCAAAAACAGTAAAGGCACTGCTATTTAATATGGCCCTGAAATATTACTGTGGCTGCTTTCAATTTAAACTACAGACACTAATTAACACTCTTCTTCAACTGGTTTCCCACAGCTTACCCTTCCAATATAATCTTAAAAATATTAATAATACTAATAAAAATTTATTTTTAAGGCACCTTTCCAAAACCAAGGTGCCGAACAAATTTAAAAATAAACACATTGCACCATTTACAGCAGCTTGATTAAAACACAGTCATCTAAACAAACTTATGAATAAAATCATAACACCACTCAGTCCCCAAATGCTATGAGTTTTTAAAGCATTAAAAAATTAAAGCCTCTTCAGTTGTTGTCTGTGACCAAAATAGGTAGACTCCCAAAACAAAACATAAACATGTGTCATTCACTGGTGCTAGTGTTATTGTCCCTCACCCGATCCCTAGACAAGATATAAACATATGTCATTCCCTGGTATTAGTGGTTCCCCCTCCCTCACCCGATCCCTAGACAAGATATAAACATATGTCAATCCCTGGTATTAGTGGTTCCCCCTCCCTCACCCGATCCCTAGACAAGATATAAACATATGTCATTCCCTGGTATTAGTGGTTCCCCCTCCCTCACCTGATCCCCAGACAAAGTATAAACATATATCATTCCCTGGTGCTAGTGGTATCCTCCCTCACCCGATCCTCAAACAAGATATAAACATATGTCTTTCCTGGTTATAGGCGCAGGGTTATATGGGCCCGTGGGGCACAGGCCCCAGCAATATTTTCGAATGCGGGCCCAGCCCCATCAAAATAATATGTAACATTGGTGACATTTTTTTGAAATTGGTGGTGGTGCTTTTTGGAAATGCGTGACCTGAGTGCAGGTGCACCAGCCTCTATGAATTGCTGCCCCCCCCCCATCCCCAGAGCAAGGAAAGGTTGAGTTCCGCTTTTTTTTTCGTTGATTTGCAAAATGAAAACAATTGAATTTAGTCTCAGTCCCGCTGCCTGGGGCAGTCTTAACCAGAAGTCGCCGGGGCAATCCGGCAGTTCAAGGGATGGATTACATTATGCTGGCTCACGTGTGCTGCAGACACAGTGTACTGCTGGGCTTCACACTTCCTTGACACCACTCTGAGATTGTGTGCTGAAGTTGGGATGATGACCAATTGGAGTTATTTAAAAAAAGTCCCTGAGTCCATCTGCTAGCCTATTACAACGTATTCACGGCTCAGTCTGTGGTCCAGAGTGAGTCTTGACCCTTGGTGACAGTGCTGAAAATGAATGGGAGTGAGTGACTCCAAAAGGTAAGAATGGCTTGAGGTGTTTCCATCCTGTCCACCAACGAGGCAGACAGGCAGTCTCTAGTTTCAGTTATTTTTTTTCGGTAAAGTCACTTTTTTCATTTTTGGCTGTGGCTCTGTTAGGTGGATACCAGTTGTGGGACACAGTTTGCAGTTCTTTTGCTGTGGCTCAAACTCAGTCTACTCACAGTGGCAGTCACAGCTTACTTTTACCATAGCTGGGGTCAGGGATTTTCAGTTTGCCCTGCACATATGGATCTATATCTGATGCATGTCACCAAATGTATGAACTCACTTGGTGGAAAAAGTAAAAACAATAATCTTTTTCTGATTTTCTTTCTGGGTGGCTTTTGCTGCACTGCAATGATTCAATACTGAGTATATTTTGGTTCTTTTGCTGTGGCTCATCTAAACCTATTTTTCTTGCTTACCTTTTTTCACCAGTAAGTCTCAGTCAAGATTGTATTATACAAGTCACCTTTAGCTTCTAGGGATTCTGGCTTGCCCTGCACTCTACATATGGGTGCATGGATCTCACCCTCTTGGCACTGATGAAATCTGCACTGTGTTGGTAGTGCTGGAATAAAGCCCTGATCAGCTGCAAGTGTGGTATATGTAGCATCTCAACCACAGACATCTCTGCATCCTTGATGGTTCTAGTCTTAGTTTTCAAGGGTGACAGTACTGTATTACCTGAATCCCGATAACAAGAGTGCCTCCCCCCACAGTGTAACTTTACTTGTGCTACCCACAGTCATATCATGGCAAATAAAGGAACCCTTCCCCCTTTTCTGGACAGCGTATAGGCCTGCCTATATAGGCATGCTGTCAGTGCCATGGAGGGAAGACTTAAACTGAGGTGGGTGCAAGGGCCAGCAAGGCAAGCAATAGGGAGGAGTGACCCCGATGGATGTGAGGAGGCAGTGCCGAAGGGAAGAAGTTGAAGAGGAAGGTGAAGGGACTGGGACCGACAAGACATCTCTCTAACCAGACTCAAGAATGACCAGGTCCAGTGATGCAGCACATGACTAGTTCCACAACCAAGGGAGCCAAGAGCACCAGGGAGATTGTGCGGCAGACTCTGTAATCGGTGTAAGCTGTGCGTGACCAGGCAGGTTCTGTGTCAGTCTAGTCATTGTATGGGCCATGGAAGGCAGGCAGCCAGCTGCTGAAGAGGATGGAGTAATGGAGCCAGACGCTATCCAGTAGGAGAGAAGAGAGCAGCACCACAGTGTAGCTGGATGGCAGTTGGTAATGCCAGTAATGTATACCCTCCAAGAGCCGACAGTAGAGCTAGCAGTAGCCAGGTAAGGTGGGGATGAAAGGAAAAGCCCAGCCAGGCATGGCTGTTGGGAGGGAGAGCTGCTCAGCTGACCAGTTCAAATTAGCCAGAGAGCAAGCTAGAAATCCTTCCACCAGTACACTGTGTCAAGGGGCAGAGGGAGTATTGCTGTTTCCAGTGACTAGGCACCCTGATGTAACAGTTTGTGCCCCACTCCCATAACCATATTTGCAGTATAGTAGTGGTGAATGGGTTGTGCATGTACTGTTCTCTTTCAGCAGACATTCAATTTTCACAAACGGCTTTCTTTTTTGGGCGAATGATGCATCATTGGTAATTGATATCAATCCAGAACAATTAATTGGTAGTATTTATGGACAATCAATTAAATGTTTGTTGACAGCTAACAGTAAGTGCAAAAAGAAGTGATCCACTGGATTAACCAAGGAGAGGGTTTCTTTCCCTATTGGATACTGTGGGATGGTACTGCTAACCAGAGTCCAAACCCAAAAATAAGCTCTTAGGGATTTTTTTTTATTTTAATTCTTTGCTAACTGGGTCAGTGCCTGTTTTCAGGTGCAGCTGCAAACCAGGAGCATTGAAGGTTACATGACTTGCTCAGGGTCACACAGTGGAGGTTGTAGAAGTGAAACTCAGATCTGCTAGATGTACCAAGTTCGTTCATAGGTCATTACTGAAACCTCTAGTCTATGCTGCAGGCCAGGTAAGGGCACTGATGTTTGTCAGGATTGCCTGGGGGTGTTGCGTATTAATAAATATGAAGTTTAATTTGCTGTTTTCATTTAACTGCATCTTTCTAAATCCTTCAATTCTTGGGTTGAAGGCAGGCATCCCACTGTGCTCAGTAAGAAAGGACTCTATCACTGAGTAGGTGCAACCTTGTTTTAAAGTGAGTGCACCACACAGGGCCCCCTGACTTACCAGAGTAGCATGTCCACTCTGCGTAGTCCAAAACAGCTAAACTGGAACTTCCAACAGTGATTCTATCTACATTTGTTTAAAAAATTCTAATCTTCAATGCAGAGTTCCTGTTGGGAGGATTTCCCTTAATGAATTCTGTTGAAACCATGTGGAAATTCTTCCCCCTTGGAGCTGTAATAGTTAATTTATGTGGCGTCCAAGGTTGTGCATAGAAGGCGTACTCTTGAGTCCTCTGATTTACTCCATATAAATTAATGAATAAAGCTCCATGAGGATGAATTTTTTTAACATTTGCAACTCAATTCATTAGGGAAAATGAATTCTGCTTTGAAGTGTAGAACTTGTTAAACAAATCCAAGTAGAATTGCCATCCAAAAGTATGGTTTAGCTGTCTCAGACTGCACAGACTTGATGTGGAGTTCATCTCACAGTCCTCTACCCTTCACTGCAGGCTAAAAGTATCCTGTTGTACACCTGAACACCCTGGCCCTGGAATACCCTCACCATCAATGTAGGGGCCGGGGTGATCTATTCTAAGAACTGCAACATGGATTAATAGAATGGATGCAAAAGCAAAAAAAGTACTTTAACCTTTTTATTTGACTAACAGACTTGTTACACAAGCTTTCTAAATTCATAATGTCTTTAATAATCAAATAAAAAATATTACCACCTATTATTTTCCATGAATTCTACTGTCTGGTTAATGCAGACTTGCAACTTTTTATAATGGACTAATACTAATACTGTTAACCATGTGAGGCCTGATGCCACAGACACAGGGCTTTACCGCCACTACAAATGTGGTAATATCAGCCTAAACCCCATTTTGGAGTATCTAATTGCACTTATAAAATGGGAAACTAGAAAAATGATGAAACAAATATCCAAAATCTATAAATAAATAAAAAGAGTGTGATCTTTAAAGGAGCACTGCCCTAAACCTAAAAGTATTGTTCTCTGTCGAACCTGTTTTTTAATTAGAGTTCCAATTCTTTTGTTTCATATTGACTGTTTTTTTTTAAGTAATTTCAAACTGTGTTAACTAATTTACACACTAGTGATGAGTAGTAGGCCTTGAGGGTATGGTGAATGTGAGTTCTAGGAACATTTACAGCACAAGCTGCTTCCTGAAAACATTCAGTTGAAAACTGATGATCAGTTTAGCTTGGCAGAATTTAGCATCCTATCTCCACAGCAAGGTAGAGGGGCATCTTCTCAAGCCCCCTACTCAAATAAAATAATAAAAAGTAAGCAACAGTCCGAAGTGCTGTTGAGGGTGCCATAAGTGAGGTTTTGTCAGTTTATTTGAGGTGGGGGCCCTGTCCCTGACACCCCCTTTTTTAATGTGGGGGTGAAGCCCCCCAACCCAAATAAACGAATGAAAAATAACCAATAGGTTGATGTGTCATAGAGTGTATCGCAAGTGTGCAAATAACACATAACTTAAGTGATAGGCTAATAGCGGAGGTCCAGTAGTGATCTGGCTTAACCCCCCAATCCCCAGGTAGAGGGGGCTCTGCTTCCATAGTCCCCCAATGGGGGCTTTGTTCCCTGACCCCTGGCCCTCACCAAATATTTTACAAACCCGGCTCCTATGTTCCTGGTACTAGTGGTCCCTCCTCCCTCACCCGATCCCCAGACAAAGTATAAACATGTATCATTCCCTGGTGCTAGTGGTCCCTCCTGCCTCACCCGATTCTCGCACAAGATACAAATATGTCATTCCCTGCTACTAGTGGTTCACCTCCCTCACCTAATCCCCAGACAATATATAAATATATGTCATTCCCTGGTGCTATTGGTATCCTCCCTCACCTGATCCCCCTAAAAGGTATAAATATATGTCATCCCCTGGTGTTAGTGGAACCTCCTCCTTCACCTGATTCCCAAACAAGATATAAATATACTGTATGTCATTCCCTGGTACAAGTGGAACCCTCTCCCTCACCCCATCCCTAAACAAAATAAAAAAATGCATGTCATTCTCTGGTACTCATGGAACCACCATCTCTCACCTAATTGCCAAACAAGATACAAATATAAGTCATTACCTGGTTCTAGTGGTCTCCCCTCACACACCTGATTAGCAAACAATATATAAATATCTTTTATACTCCTACTTTACCTAATCCACAAACAAAATATAAATATATAATTCCCTGGTGGTAGTAATACCCCATCTCTCACCTGATCTCTGTTTTACCATAATTGGTTATCTAGTGGTGCACCCCTCACTTGGTGCCTTCCTCCATTGCCCCCTCCCTCCAAGATGGCAACCGGCACTCATCCTTTACTCACCTCCGCTGCTGGCCTCCATCTCATTCATGCAATTATAGATTGAGGGAGGGCTCCTGTCCAGCCAGAGCACTCCGTTCCATTTTACACAAGACACGCTTATTCTAGGAAGAGTGTCTCACGTGCAGATACCCCAGAAATGGGCATGTTCTGGGACAGTTATATATATAAAAAATGATTATATTATTGATCAAGATTGATCAACAATATATTAATACTGCTGTGGACCATCAGGACTGATGACATGGAGGAAGGGACTATGGTATTTCAGTAAGGAGTTACACACTCTTTATAATGTTATGTAATCTAGTAGCATGAGGAATAAATACAGTCTACTTTAAATATTTGTTACAACCAGTGGTGCTAGCTCTTAAGTCGAACGGCCCCTTAAAATTTACACCATTATATAATTTTCTTTTTTCTATTAGACAAAGTTCACTTAATAGGTTACATATGATGTTCTCTGATAATAAAGATAGATTTATATCTGTGCCTAAGAAGGGGATATTTCAGGTTTCACTTTTGGTTTTGAAATCATACTGGGGTGAGGGTAGAGGGTGTTTTAATGAATTTAATAAATGCTCACTTCAACTTTTCAAAAACTGATCAATGTGCTGTTTCTTGAGAAACATTAAAAAACAAGCAGCTCAATATTGGTTTAAATGTTAAGCCACAAAGGCAGAAATTTACAGGTATTTTTTTGCTAGGCACAATTTTTTTTTTCTTTTATGTTATGTCATATCAACTAAACTGTGCTAGTCGGAATGTAAAAGGGATACAAAAGCACAATAAGTCTAGGAGAATCTTTAATTGTCTTGATAAAAGATAGGCTAATTGTGCACTATTTCAGGAAACCCATTTATCCCACAATGAATTTTTATTTCACTTTAATGGGGCCCAGGTGTTAATGTCCCATTCAAAAATAATTCACTGGGGGGATATTCAAAGAGGTTGTGCATGGCGCAACAGTGTTGTGCCATGCGCAACCCACTGATGCACCCCGGCACGATATTCAAAAGGGAATGTTGTGCTATGCACTTCCCGATGCACCAGGGGGGCACCAGTAATGTATATGGTGCAAGTGCGAGGGGCATGCCCATGCATATCTGGCACATCCCGATATTCAGCCTGGGATGTACGGCACATATGCAGGCACAAACTCACCTTGCGCCACACAGGGAGGTGCAAAGATCCACCCCTGAAAAGCAGGAGCAAGTCCTGGCCACCCACAGGTGAGCTGCCATATTGCAGGGCACAACACGGCAGTTGCCAGCTGTGGGTGGCCACCTGACCACCCCAGACACAGGCCAGGCATCATGCCCCTCCCACCCGAATGCGGGCATAATGTATCAATATCCCTGGTGGTCCAGTGGGCCCTACCACTATGCCCGGTCACAGGCAAATTAATGTTTACTGTCCCTGGTGGTCCAGTGAACCTGCTCCCCTGCCCGATTGCAGGCTTATGTACAATAAAATATTCCCTGGTGGTCCAGTGGACCCGATCCCCAGCCCGATCATGGGTTTCAGTTGTAAATAAATGCCCTGGTGGGCCATCGGTACTCCCTCCCCACCCGCCACTCAGACCCGCCACCCTCTGCCCCCCTCAGTCAGCGGCAGGTGGCAGCTCCCCACCACAGCCGCCTGCTAACTGACAGGTGACAGTACAGCTGTACTCCCATTGGTTTCACCGCGGCCAATGCGTGCAGCCCACTGTACGCTGTCAGCCGGCGGGCGTCGGACGACTTGCGGGTGGGGAGTTGCCGCCCACAACTGACCAGGGGGAGCATGGTGGTGGGTCTGAGTGGACAGATGGGAAGGGGGGTGCCGATGGCTCACCGGGGCATTTATTTACAACTGAAGCTCGCAATCCGGCTGGAGATCGGGTCCACTGTACCACCAGGGAATATTTTATTGTACATAAGCCCACGATCGGGCTGGGGATTGGGTCCACTGGACCACCAGGGAATTTAGATGTAACTGACACCCACAATCAGATGTTGTGGCTTGTTGCCCACTGAGGAGCAGTGGGCATTGGTTCCATCGGCTGCAGCCTGGCAGGGCGCCAGGTGCAAGTCACCGTGGATTGGCTCACCTGCATGCAAATGGTACCATAATGGCATGCAAATGGCCCCATGTGCACCTTGCATTCATAATGGCCTCATTTTCATGCTCACATCTGAATATTGCTCTTGCTGTGCCTAGCGCAGCTGCACTTGCACTGGCGCAGCCCCTTACTCCTCTCCTGCCACTTGCAGTGCCACTGTGCCATGCGCAGTGTGGGCGGCTCCAGTGCCATATTCAATGGTGCTGAGCCATGGCACAGCACCATGGAATATCACCCGGGCCATGCCCTGGCACATCCCAGTTGCACTGCACCAGGCTTGCACACATGTCTGAATATCCCACCTGGGGTGTTTCCATTTTCTTCAAAAAAATCACTCAATTCTCAAATAATGAAACAAATTTCAGATATTGATGGTTGTTACATTATCTGTCACATATTACTTGGAGGACAGTCCTACACAATTGGCAATATTTATGGATCTAAAGAAAATTCACTGGCTTTTTTAACTCAGTTATTTTTGGAACTCAGCAGCTTCCTGCTCCATATATCATCGGGGGATTTCAATCTGGTACTTAATCCTAGACTTGACAGATCAGGTATTCAGACAGATAGAACTACCTCTCCTGTCATGGCAATCTTGCAATTTATTGATGATCTTAATCTCATTGAAATCTGGAGAAATTTAAATCCAAATTGTCAACAATACTCATATTACTCCCCAGTACACCACACATACTCATGTATCAACTTCTTTTTATTATCAAAATCATGTCTTTTTAGGGTTTGGCAAAATTAATCCCCAGTATCATAATTTCTGATCATGTGCCGGTAATGCTTAACTTAAAATATTACAATAAACCCAAAACAATATCATTCAAATTTGATCCTTTACTTACGAAAGACCCAAGTTTTCACAAACAGATCAAAACCGATATTGAATCTTTTTTTAGTAATAACACCACTGAAGATGCCAATATTGGAACTATATGGGAAGCCTTTAAGGTATACCTAAGGGGAAGTATTACTTCATATACAGTTAGTCGAAATAAAAAGAGATCCCAAAAAATTAATGAATTAGAAAGCTCAATTAATAACACTGAAACAGTGCACATTCAAACAAATGATCCAACTATTTATTTACAATTGAACACGTTAAAAGAACAATAGAACAGTCTCACTGCAGAAGAATATGAAAGACAATTATTGTACACTAGATATTGATACCATACAATGAGAGATAAACCAGATAAACTGATGTCCTGGCAACTCAAAGTACAACAACAAAATAGTTTAATAACCACCATACAAGATCCATCTGGTCAAATAATTAATTCCCCTCCACACATTAATAACATAGTTTGCCAATTTTATCAGACGCTATATACTTCAGAAACCACATGCACCTCCGAAGCCATATATGATTTCATTTTGGAACTAAATTTTCAAGTTCTGGAACCAGGAGAATCTTAGGCTTTTGAACATGAAATCACACTGAGGAAGTCAAGGCCACAATTAAAAATCTTCCTTCTGGCAAAGCTCCAGGACTGGATGGCCTCACGATATACCTCTTTAAAGTATTTTCCTCTCTAATAGACCCTCATTTAAAAGAAACATTTGACTATGTATTTAACACAAATACGCTTACTCCATCTTTTTAAGAAGCACTTATCCATTTGTTTCTTAAAAAAACACAAAGACCTGTTACAACTCAATTCATATTGGCCCATTTCATTAACTATCTCAGACGCTAACATTTTGGCTAAAATCCTGGCCACCATATTGGAAAAAGTACTTCCCCAACTTGTGCACCCTGATCAGAATGGCTTTATTAAAGGATTCTCCTCTTTCATCAAATATCAGGAGAACACTTACTATTCTGGACTACTGTAGAGACTCGGATCTCTCCCTTCTTCTGCTGGATGCAGAAAAAGCTTTTGATCAGGTAGAATGGCCTTATATCAAGACTATTCTTCCAAAATGTGGGTTTGGACTCAATTTTTATAAATGGGTGAATATTCTATATTCCAGTCTGGGGGCCAGGATTAAAACAAATCAGGATATTTCCCCAGCTTCTCAGTTATACCGAGGCACTAGGCAAGGGTGCCTCTTATCACCCCTCATCTTTGCCGTCTCCATTGAACCCTTGGCCTTAGCTATTAGAAAGTGTCAGATTATTCAGGGCCCTAAAATAAATAATATTGAACATCAGATCAGTTTATATGCTGACTACACATTACTATATGTCTCCAATCTAAACCACTCCTTCAATCCCATTCTGTAAATTTTTACACAATACAGTATTGCATCTGGATATAAGGTTAATTGGAATAGGACTGAGATTTTGAAAGCTAAACATCATTCAGATCCATTTATATCCCCTACCAATTTGAATATAAAAATCATTTCAGAAATTAAATATTTGGGCATGACTATAGACAAGGAAATTAAAAAACTACAACCATTATATTCTGACCCCCTTGTACAAGAAACTAAGATTTCATTAAAGTGTTGGGAAAACCTTCCCCTAACTCTTATTGGAAGGGTAAATGTTATTAAAATGAATACTGTCTTGAAATACATATTTTTATTCCAAAGTATACCAATAGTTATTAAAGAGGATTTCTTCAAAGGATTAGATACATTAATTAAAAAATGCCTTTGGAAGGACAAAATTCCCAGGTTTAAAATCCAAAAACATTCATAAATGGTTTAATAATGACACCACTGACCATCCTTTTGTTATTGAAACGTTTTGCTCCTCATACATTAATGTGAGTCATACTCTTTATGCTGGTAAATACCGTAGAACATTTAAAAACATTTCCTTTTGTACTGAGACAGTATTAAGGGTATGGCATAGTATTCAGAGCAATGTCAATAGTGCCAATGTTCATTACATTCACCAATTTATTGAAATTTTTTCTTCTCCCCCCCATTACTGACCACATTTTTAAGAATAGGTACTCTAAAGGTCTCCACAAAGTTGCCCAATTCATGCAATCTGATTATATCATTGATTTTGAAAACTTAAAAGCAAAATATGATTTGTGTAATACACAATTTTATGGCTATTTGCAAATTAGAGATTATATACGTAAAAACTTGCAAAATCAAGATAACTCCACTGCAGATCAAATTGAACTAATTTTGTCTTTGACACATCAAACTATTTCACTTATATATAAACAGTTAGTAGTAAATTTTTCCTCAGAATTTAATACTTTAAAACACAAATGGAAGGAGAAATTAAATCAACACATTACTTTGTCACTATGGAAGAAAATAATCAACATAAAAGGATGGGGATTTAAATCTTCAAAACTCGGCAGATTCAATTCAACATTATCCACCAAACATATCACACTCCCCAACTCAATAAAATGACTCCAACAATAACAAATTCATGCCTGAGATGCCACTATACCCCAGGCACCTTAGAACACATGTTAATTCTCTGTCCAGCATTAGATTCCTGGTGGAGTACAATTCTACTTTTTTATCATTCGCCACTGGCAAAACTCTTGTTAAAGACCCTTTCTGGATGTTGCTCTGGTATGGTTGGACCCCTTAAAAATAAGTCTTATCACAATAGGTGTTTGGTCAATATAAGTATAATCACTGTATTTAAACTGATATTACTTTAATGGAAGGAGAATGATCCCCCACTATTTACTGTTTGGATGAATTCAATGATTTCTATTCATTGTATCGAACGGGTCCACTACCAAACTTTCAAACTTTCAAGCAAATGTATAAACTTGATCTAATATGGACACCTTTCATTGATGATCTTACATCTCCTATATAGCAATATGACTTCTCTATACCCCAGTTCACATTCTGAATGCACTCTGTAAGGTAACACCCCATAGCCATAATTTACTAATGCTGCTTATTAATTGCTAGTAAAGACTTAGTAATTATTAATTTTGAAACATACACTTTTTTTTAAGTTATAAATCCATTTTCACTAGAGAATTAAACATAATGGTCAGCATTCACAAACTGCTCTGAAATAGGGAGCAACTGGATGCTCCGTGCATCTGAGATGGGCCAGCCCAAAATTTTGCTATTCACAGAAGGATGGGAGGTAAGATGCTCCAGCACATCTCAGGCTGAGAATACCAAAGATGCGCTATAGCCCAAAATGAAATGGGCTGGAGCTTCTTGAAATGCTTCAGAGCATCTGGCAGGACTGAGCACAGCAAAGGGAGCCTCACAGCCAGTGTCAGTGGAGCAGCAACTCAGATGCTCCCTACAGACTGAGATGGGCTGGGAGCAGATCTGCTAATTACAGCAAGAGTATGCAAATGGCCTCATTGCCTAATTCAGGTCCAACTCAACTGCTTTGGGTCTCATTATAGGTTGCTTCACACCTCATTTGCATGTGCTGAGCTATACTTGGGCTGTCTGCACCACACCATACCACAAGTGATCAACAGGTACTGCAGCTCTGGAGGTACATTTGTTTACATTCCTCCTGTTACAGCCAGTGTTGCACTGCAGCCAGTGGGACCTAGTCCACATCCAGATATGCTGCAGCTGTGCACATGCATGCCACTGTCGTGTCCTACACCACCCCAGCCATGCCAGTGGGCCCACCTGCTACTGTCCTGTCCAGCCATGGTTATCTGCCATACTCCTGACAATATTTGTTCCTGGGGGTGTGTGGTGCCTGCTGCCCTGCCACCTGTGCATGCTATGCCAAGCACCTGCCCTGCCCACCCTGTGCTCTGGCTCACCACTGTCACTGTGTGTGTAGGCCCTATGCTAGCAGGCCACTCAGGTCCACAGTTCCACATGGGTGCTGACCCGAGCACTTTCCCTGGCACTGTCCCCCACGGCATTACCTCCTGCTGTGTGCTATGCCGCAGGGTGCGTTGTGTGGCCATGGTGTCCTGCACACCTACCCACTAAATGACCACTAGGGATGTCCCCTCTCCCCTCACACAACTCAGTATCCCCATCAGGAATGATGCCCTGTCCATAGTCCCAGTGCTGCCTGTCTAGTATGTCACTATGATAACGCAAACAGCAGTCTAGACACCAACTGCAGTGGAAGGGTGTTTTCCATGTACATATCAGAATGTGCTCACAATATGCATTACACAATGGCACTCACTGCTTAGTATACTGTAGTAACTGAAAACAAGTGCTTTCTTTTTTTTTAAATTAAATCAGCTTTATTGATTTTTCAAAATACAAGTACCAACAGGGTAAATAGAATGAGGTAATTCACCAAACATAACAAACCCACCTATTCCCCCAACTACCCCACCCTCTTTAACACCCCTCCTCCCCACCCATGGAGTGTGCCAATCAACCAAATTATAGAATGCTAAGAAAACAATACGTCCAACAGAGTTTCTGTGCAAGGGGGAGCCAGAGGAGACTTAGGGGAAATTAGTTCAGGTATAAAGCGTAAAGCTTGCCCCATTTTTTGTTAAAAAGAGATAGTCTGTGATGAGTGCTGGCAATCAAGTGCTCTGTCTGAAGACAAAAGGAGAGCTCATGTAACCACTCTCTGTATGATATACAGTAGGTGCTTGATCCAGCCAATGCTTAAGGAACAGCTTTTTGACCAGTAACGAGATGAGGGCCGTATGGTACCTCCTCTCCTTAACCACAATCTGGATGTAATCCCCTATGATACAGATTTTTGGGGAGAAGAGTCCTTCCAATCCCAGAAGGGGGTCTGTGTGGGCTTCAATTGAGTCCCATAAAAGTGAAACCTTCTCACAAAACCAAAGGATATGTGAAACTGTGCCCTGTGCCTTGCCACATCTGGAACAGGCAGAAGAGTTGAAGCGACCCATCTTAGCCAGTTTGACAGGAGTATAATACATATTATTTAAAATGTGGTATTGAGTGAGCCTTAATCTATCTTGAGTGGTATAACTATATAGATCCTTCCAGATACGTTCCCAATTAAGTGTAACATCCGGCATCAGGACCTCCCAGATCTTAGACCCAGCAGGTGGGGTGGGGTAGAGTTTAGGTAGGAGGAGCGAGTAAAGCATGGAAGTCTCATGAGGCTGAACTGCCAAATCCTGTATCTGGGCCAGCAGGCTATCTAAACTAAAGGACCCGGGGTGGGACAAAAGTGTTGTAGCAGAAGATGTCTTAATTGGAAGATCTTGAAAATGTGAGACTAGCCCAGTTGGAACTTTGCTTGAATCTCTGGAGAGGAAAGGAGAGAGTTCTGGGAATAGAAACCCAATACACTAGCCCTACGTAGCTGGGGAAGCCAACTAGCTGAGATAGTACTACCACCGGTGAGATATATCTTTAGAAGGTAGAATTTTAAGTGAAGCACGCATTTGTGAGAAGACTTTAACAGATGTACCGATTACAGAGTCACGTAGGGGTGCCAGCAGAAATTTCCAGGGGGAGGAGAAGAAGATAGTGGACATAGAGAGATTAAGATTATGAATCAGATAAGATTCTGTTTGTATCCAGGGAGGAACATAGTCCCCTTATGTGAGTTCTTGATGGGTGGAAAGCCATTTACTACATTTGGAAAGGTGGCTGGCCCAATAATAGAGCAGGAAATTTGGAAGCCGAAGTCCCCCAGATTCTTTGGGAAGTCCCAGTTTAAGATATGAATGTCTAGGGGATTCATCTAACCAAATGAATTTAGTAATGAGTTCATGAATACATTGAAAAAAGGATAGAGGAAGCCAGATATTTAACACATTTAAAGGGTAGTAAAGTCTGGGTAATACATTAATTTTTATATTGATCCTGCCCCACAGGGATATCGGAAGTGCTTTCCATCTCAGAAGATCTTGTTGGATAATAGTAACCAGGTCATCAAGATTTAATTTTTTCACAAGAGAAGGATCAATGGTTAGAAAGATGCTCAGATATTTAATAGACCTAGGGGACTAGTGCATACCAGTATAGAGAGAAAACGAGAAGAGAATACACAATTACAATATATTCTGACTGATGTAGAAGAATAAATTATTTGGACCCATTGTAGGAAAGTGGGGGGAAGCCCATTTTTTGAAGAGTGGACCATAGGAAAACCCAGTCCACTCTATCAAAAGCCTTTTCGGCATCAAGTGAAATTAGGGCCATAGAAGTAGGGGAATCTTTGGTGGCATGGAAGATATGATCCTCCGAGGATCTGCCAGGAATAAATCCGACCTGTTCCAGGCTAAGCAGATTGGACCAGACTTTACTTATTCTCATGGCAAGAATTTTAGTGAGAATTTTGATGTCACAATTTAGAAGGGAGATAGATCGATAGCTGGTTGGTTGAGAAGGGGGTTTGTCTGGCTTCAAGAGACAGTTGTCGCTTCCAAAAGAGATGGGTCTAATGAGTCGGCAGAGAACATGAACTGGAAAAAGCAGAGTAAGAGAGGAGATAGTTGTTTAATAAAGAGATTATGAAAATTGGATGGAAAGGCATCTGGCCAGGGGCGTTATCAAGTGCTAAACTAGTAATGGAAGTTTCGACTTTGTGCAAGGAGATAGGTGAGGATAATAGAGTCTGCTGATGATCCAGGAGATGGGGAAGCAGAATAGTGTCTAAATAGGCCACCATCTCATCCATACTGGGCGGAGAAGCTCACTGTCCATACAGTGAACTGTAAAAGTTTTCAAAAACTGAAGCAATATCTCTAGAGAGGGTTTGATAGATCTGTCCTGGGATGAGATAGATGTAACTACTGTATTCCAGAACTTTCTAATTTCCTCAGACAGAGGGCTAATAAATGCCCTGCTTTGTCACCTTGTTCAATATATTTTGACTGGGTCTTTAGGATAGCATATTCTGCCTTTTCTAGTAGAATATCAGCATATTTGTCACAATGTGTTTAAAGAGTCAGTTGATGAAGAAGGAGATCGGGAATGTTCTAATGATCTTATCTGACTTAATAGGGACTTAGCTTAAGACTCTCAGAGTTTCTTTCGCTTAGAGGTGAGGCCTATAAATTCCCTGCGAAGGAGACATTTCAGAGCTCACCACTCATGGTCTCCTCTGGGAACAGAATTCAGATTGGAGTCCGTATAGGATAGGATAAGAGATTTTATTTTTGAGACAATAAAGTTGTCTTTAAGAAGCTGGGTATTTAGTTTCCAGATTGTGTCCTGTTTTAAGTCCATAGAAAGATTGAGCAAAAGCCAGGCTACCGCATGGTCTGAGAGAATTATAGGATCGAGCCCAGTATCACACATCCTGGGTAAAAGAGATACATTAATAAGAATGTAGTCAAGTCTAGATGATGTGTGGTGGACAGTAGAAAAACAAGTTCATTCTGCTACCACACTTGTGCTCACAGTGCCTGCTATCCCGGTAGCTGCCTGTTGGGGAATGCACATATGGCCAATTCTTTTAGTCCTATCTCTGCTGGGAGCATCTGGGGAGATGCTTCGAAGATGTGCCGCCCATTTGCTTTCTGAATAGAGATGCGTGGCACATTCATGGGAACGCCCCCTCCAGATACTCCAGCTACATTATGGTTTGTCTTTGGTGCATCTGAAATGTGCGGAGCATCTCAGCTCTTTGTGAATCACACTTGGGCACATCTTCTGAGATGCTCCAGCCCATCTCAGATGGGCCGGAACATCTGTTTTGTGAATGTCACCCAACACGTGCAAACATAATGCACATAGTTAAAATAAACTGCAATGTGAAACAATAGATAAAATCAGGGATTTTTAGAAATAATTCAGGGAGGATATTAATGTTCAGTTTGCTATATCAAAGTCGCTTCACTCTGTAATCTGTGTTTTGGTATTTTCTTTTTTTTCTTTCTTTTTTGTATGCATGTACATGATGCTTGAATAAAAATGTTCAAAAAATATATATTAATACTGCTGTGGAGACCACTCTTACACTCGTAAGAGTGGTCTCACTTACATTCTTAGGGTATCAGAACTGCTCACCTTTGGTTCACAGTTTTCATACCCTAAGAATGTGTGTGCAACCACCCTTACAACTGTAAGAGTGGTTGCCGTGTCAGTATTAACATGCAGTATAGTCTGTGACTGTGCAAGTTGCATTATTGACAGTATTGATAATGTGACTTGTATAGTCACAGACTGTAGCTGTATGAATGAGATGGTGGTTGGCAACAGAGGTGAGTGGAGGGGAGTACCTACTGGACCAGGGGGTGGAAGGGCATGGGCAATGGAGGGTGACACTGAGAGTTGTTAAAGGAGAACTACAGTCAAACTTTGCAAAAACATACATTATACAGAGCGTTTTGGTTTGTCAGTATAACCCTAGTGTGTCTCTTCATTTGCTTGCTGTTTGGACATAAAGAAACATAGAATTCATTGGCAGATAAGGACTGCTTGGCCCACCCAGTCTGCCCATTTTGCCCTGCCTATACAGTCACTGCAGACCCTACCTGATCTCTGGCCACTCCCTTCCCCACAATTTTCTACCAAGATTCCTTTGTGCCTATCCCATGCATGCTGGAAGCCCACCACATTTTTGTCCCTACCACCTCTGCTGGACAACAGTTCCAGGCATCCACCACTCTTTCAATGAAAAAGTTCTTCTTCACATTCCTCCTAAATGTCCTCACTTCTAGCTTCATTGTATGCCCCCTTATTCTTGTGCATATTCTTTTCTGAAAAATGTTCCCCTCCTGTTCCTTATTCACCCCATAAAGTACTTATAGGTCTTTATCATGCCCCCCCCACACACACACACCTCTCTTCTGTGATGTACATATTGAGATTCCACAGTATCTCCTCATAGGGGTTATGATGCATCCACTGCACCATTTTAGTTGTCCTCCTCTGAACAGCCTCTACTCTATGTCCTTCTTAAGGTGTGGTCTCCAGAACTGGACACAGTACTCCAGGAAGAGACTCTCCAATGATCAACACTGTGGTAACTCCACCTCTCTCCTTCTGCTGGTGATTCCCCTACCTATGCAGCCCAGCATCCCACTGACCCTGCCTACTGCCTTGCTGCACTGCTTCTCCAACTTAAGGTCATCAGATATGACAATCCCAAGGTCCCTTTCTTGTTTAGAAACTGTCAATACCTCTTCCCCCATTTTATACACCATCCCTGGGGGTCTGCGCCCTAGGTGCAACATTTTGCACTTTTTCACATTGAAACCCAGCAGTCCGGTGACCACTTTTTGAGCTTTTCCAGGTCTTAACCCATTTTCTGTTCACCTCCTTCAGAGTATCTACCCTATTACAGATTTAGGTGCCATGTACAGAGAGGCATACCTTCCCTTTCAGCTCTTCTGCAATGTCACTTATAAAGGTATTGAAGAGGACTGGTCCTAGTACAGAGCACTGAAGTACCCTGCTGGTCATCCTCCCCTCTTTAGAGTAGGTGCTGTTTACCACCACCCTCTGTTGGCTGTCGCCTATCCATCAATCAGTTTCCTTCCCAGTATACCACCTTGAGTCCCACCCACAAACCCAGTTTCCTTAATAAGCCTCCTATGTGGTATGGTATTGAAGGCCTTGCTGAAGTCTAAATAGATCATCTCCACTGCCCAACCCTGATCTATTTCCCTGGTCACTCACTCAAAGAAATCGATCAGGTTCACCTGACATGATACCCCCCCAACATGAGTCTGTGCTGCCTCAAGTCTTGCAATCAACAGGATTCAAGTTACTCCACTGGCATTAATTTCCCTACCACTGACATTGCACTGACCAGCCTATAGTGGCCGACCTCCTCCCTGCTGCCGCTTTTATAAAGCGGGACTACATCTGCCCTCCTCCAGTTCTCTGGAACCAATCCTGTTTCCTGTGAGTTGCTGAATAGGGATGTCAGAGGTGCAGCCAATACCTCCCTGATCTCCCTTAGCACCCTTGGGTGTACCCTGTCTAGACCTATAGCCTTATCCACTTTCAGATTTACAGTTACGCTCAGGAGTCTTTCCTATGTGAATGGAGTTTCCTCTGTGAATGGAGTGTTTATTTTCTTAATTTCCATGTTTGGCCATTGCTTTTTCCTACTATGCCTTCTGTTCCTTGTGACTGTGGTGAATCCCGTACCACCGATTCAGTGAGTGATAGCTGCTGCAGCCGCAATCTGCTGTTAGGGATCCTGATGTTCTGGCCTCAATTAAATAACTCTTTCTGATCCAATCATTTTTTTTTTTCAATTGTTTTAAGTATTATCTCCTTCAGTATAGCTAGGGTCACACTAACAAGCAGTCATATGTACTATTTGCAGTGGCACTATGCTTTTGAATAATTGTCTAACTTTGTCTTTTGCTACTCCCCTGCTTGTTCCCTTTGCTCCTCGTCTGTGGCACTTCTCTCTTTTCTTTTGTACATCCTATCAACTGTCAGTGGTAGGTCATTTTCCATGGCTGGCACCTTTGTCTAGAATAGCCAGAAAGTTTCTTCATCTTACTTAGTCTTTGCCACTTTTTAAATCTCATCTGAGAACCCTCGTGTTCTCCATTGCCACAACTCCTAGTCTAACCACATTGTCTTGTTGGCACCTGGTTCTTGAACCTTTCATCACTGCACCTTTGATAACTCTGATTGTTGTGTTTAAGTTTCTTTTGAAACCTGTGACATGTTTGTTTGATACCTTTAAAATTGTATTATATTATTGTACTGTAAACTCACCAGCTGTTTCTCCCTACTCTGCCACCAGGATTTCAAAGCATATCATGTCACCCAGCCTGGTGAGAGTGGCTGGCAGTGCAAAGCACTATCATGTGGTGATACCTGCAATTGGCTCTCCTATCCAATGTTGGTGGGGACTAGGGTGCTATGCGGATGCATTTTGCACTGATCCTGGAGGGAGGGAGCTAGCCTGTCTAACCACAGCACTTCGTATGGCATAGTGCGGTGGTGGCTTTGACACTGTGAACAACCACATGAAGTTAATCACCTCTCAAGCATAGTGTTGTACTGCAGCCAGGTCCAGAAGTTGATTTAGCAGTGGGAGGCACTAAGCAGGAGAAAATGCAAGCCTGTGCGAATTTCAGTACCTTCTTCTTACCCAACTCAAACCACCATCCCTCGTTTTCACACCCCCATCTGTGACTGTTCCTTAGGGCCAGCAGCACATGACCAGTCTGATAGGGTATTTGCCATGTGACAAAAAGCACAAACAATTGGTGGGAGTGGCAGAGGATCTGGACAGGAGACAGATCCAGAAATCGCGTCAGAGGGGCATCTGGAATGCAGCATGGTCCAGAAATGGAGACTGAGAGCAGCAGATGTTCACTTGTCTGGAAGGAGAAACAATAAATCATAATTAATACTATATAGTGCCAAAATGCAGAACACTAGCATGTGGTACCAGCCTCCCCCATCCAACATGAATTCCTTTTCTCTGGGAAGGCTTCCAAAAGCTACTGAATTGTGATAAAGCTCATTAAAAACATCATATAATATTTTTAGTTTATATTGATGGCTTACATACTCATTCTTCCCTTGAAATTGAGGATCTGTTTGCCTATGGCATTCTGCCCTATATAAGAACTGTTCAAAGACTGGTATACATTGAAAAGTGACACACTACTAGCAGCTGTGAATTATACTTGATTAAAGACCTCCTTCTAAGTTACATTTTACAGGATTGTTTATTTGACTTCAAAAATGTTCTTTACGCAAATGTTCTCAAGACACTCAGCATGAACTCAGTTGGCCGACATTGTGGTTCTGAGGGTTTAGGCGCTGGATGCCACACTTCGCGCTATGCCAGTGACTGAGGTTTGGGAATGAGCCCGGGTTGTCAGGGGTCAGCTGGGGGGGAGGGTGAGAAGCGAGATTGAGCTGCCACAAGGCTTCTCTCTCTCTCTCCTCCTGGGAGGGTTTGGAGGATCCACGGTCACTGGCCGCCACCTAGTGGAGGATGGATGGCGGCACCGACCCAAGGGAGCTCTGGTGGTAGCCATGGGGAGGTGCGGAAGGGGCTGCACCGGCGTCATGGGACGTGCATGTGCCTCCACATGTGCATGATGCCCATGTGCTGGGGTCCCAGAGACTGGGGGGGGGGGGATGCCAAAAACCCAGAAAATATAAATATGTGTGTGTGTATATGTGTATATATATATATATATAAATATATATTTCACACTGATCCTGTAAATGAACTCAGTTTGCTTAGTTAAGGAAATTTCTTTTAAAAAAACTTGTAATACAGTTTTTTTTTTCAAGATGTTGAAATAAATTGAGGTGCCTGCCCTAATAGCATGATATTTAGAGATCTGACACTGTCTCTCACAATTTAGTATGGATATAAACAACATGGAATGCTAACACAATTAAAGTAGACCTTTGTGGCACAACTCTGGTGAACTATAATAAAAATTACATTTGCAAAAGATAATTAGACAATACAAACTATATCCATTTATCAAAGAAATTTATTTCAACCAATAAAGGCTATTGCTCATTTGATAAGGACAATGATAAGCTATAAGATGTATAATACTTCAATTTGTAAAAGCATTTAGACTATAACTAAGGGCCTGATCTACAAAGCAGCCTGTGACAGTTAGTCTGTGCATCTCCAGGCTGTGCCACACTGCAGCCCATTGCCTTCCGCAACAGACAGCATTCACAATCCCCTTCTGTCACTTTCAGCCATTGCAGAGCTTAGTGCAGTGGTGGGGGTTGTGGGGCAAATGATGGTGCTGTGACAGACACCAGAAATCCAACGTGATACCCAGTTCAGCACTGCAGTGAATATCCCAGTATAGATGGAGTGGTGGATCATTTGATATGCAGCCCTCTGAGGAATTCTGTATCCCCATAGAGGACATTATTCTTTTTTGGTTTTTAAGAAACATGCTGGAATGATGTGCAACCCACCATTTCTGCTCAGAGGACTGAAAGAAAGATCAGGAGAGGCCAATCAGGCTCCCAGAGACATCTTGAAGTCAGGCAGAGGGGGGAGCTTAAGCACTGTGGCAGATTCCCAGCCTGCATAGACCGCTCCCTCTCTGATGACCCTCCACACCATAAAGATTGTTCTCAGAATGGTGCATCACAGTGCCCCGGCCTCTTGCACACCTTTATTTCTGCCACTCACAGAGCCTGATGTTTGGCACAGGGAGCAGTCATTGGATGGGAAAGCATGCTTATTCAGCATGCCAGTGGGTATCATGCACTTGTGGAGGCGACACCCCACAGTGGGCTACACATGATGGTGGAGGGCTGCACAGTATTTTGTGGATTGGGCCCTGAGTTACAACAGTGTAGGTTTAATGTTTTCCAGATTGTTTGATGGTTTTATAGATGGCAAGTTCCAGAAATTGCAATGATTCCATAATAAAAAATATAGTATTGTTTTATAAGACTAATGGATTGCCTTCTAGTTTACAGTAATTCTACTGTACATTTGAACGTGTGTTATTCCTTGAATCATAATATAGTCCTGATATAATTACACTGATGTGTTCAACTCAATACCTTCTTTTTTGTGAAGAACAAGCAGAATTGTCACACGAGAGCTCGAGGAAGATGGCTGCTTAGCTCTTCCCCTCCATGCAGTCTTCATGAACATTCACCTCCTTCCATCACATACAGGCACTGCATTTCCCTAGAGTACGTCCATGGAGATACTAGGTTTTGGAACTCTGACAACACTGGTTAGGAAGAAAAAAGACAGCTTTAATGCATCGCCTGGCCCTGCCCTCCCTCCCACATATATACCTGTGGCTCCAACACTGCGCTCCCCACTCTCCCCAGATATGGATAAATACGGAGCTCTATTTGAATAGATTTCTCAAAATGTCAGCACTATTTGGAGGCAGTCATTGAATGCAAGCAGCTCTCACTAGCCATACCAGTAGAGTTGCCATGCCAGAGCAGCACATTGGAGACATCCACATGACACAAGGTGACATGGCAACCTGTCTTCATGTGGCCAAGGAGTAAGTGGACTAATGTACCCACAAAATCAAGGATTTGGAAGGCCATGGCCACAGGAATAATTTGCAGCTGCTAGATTTACCAGAGGGGATGGAGGGCCGTGATCCAGTAGCCTCCTTGAGATAGAACCTGATGAGTTGGCTACACCTGGAACCTTCAGAGTTTGACTTTGGACTGGACACGGCCCACAGGATGCAAAAGGGTAACATCCAGCCAGTACCCTCACTGGCCCTTGGTGTCTTATTTTCAATTTGTTCTGCTTTCATGATAAGGAACTTATCCTCTGCAAAACCAGAGAGCTGGGGGAAATCAATGTTAATAGTTGCCAAATTTCCCTTAATCCTGATTACCCCGTAGTGTAAGCCAGTCTTTCAATAAAATAAAAGCAAAGCTCTGCAACTGTGGCATCAGTTACTCCCTGTTGTACCCTGCCACATAGAAACATAGACTTTGATGGCAGATAAGAACCGCTTGGCCCACCTAGTCTGCCCATTTCCCTACCTATTGGATAAGCTGCAGATCCTAGTTAACCAACAGCCTACCTCCTCCTACCCCCCACCAGAATTGCCTTATGTCTGTCCCATGCATTCTTGAATTCTCCCACTGTTTTTGACCCCATGACCTCCTCAGGAAGGCTGCTCCATTTGTCCATGTGAAAAAATACTTCCTTACATTGCCCCTGAGCTGTCCCCTGTCTATCTTCAGATTGTGTCCCCTTGTTCTTGCACATCTGTTTTCCTGAAAGATGCTACCCTCTTGAACTTTGTTGATCCCCTTGAGGTACTTGAAAGTTTCTATCATGTCCCCCCTCTCCGCCTTTCCTCAAGGGTATACATATTAAGCTCCTTTAGTCTCTCTTCATGTGGCTTCTATTGCAGACCCTGCACCATTTTAGTTGCACTCCTCTGGACTGCCTCCATCCTGTCTATGTCCTTGCAGAGATGGGGTCTCCAGAACTGCATGCAGTACTCTAGATGGGGTCTCACCAACTGTCTGTACAGAGGGATAACAACATACTGTTTTCTGCTGGTGATGCCTCTCCCTATACATCCCAGTATCCCCCCAGCCATCCTTACTGCCCTCTCACATTGCTTGCTTACCTTTAGGTCATCTGATATGACTACCCCCAGGTCCCTTTCCATTTTTGTTGTCGTTAATACCTCCCCCCATTGTGTACTCTTCCCCTGGGTTTTTGTTTCCAGGTGCAGTACTTTGCACTTCTTTGCATTGAATCTAAGCTGCCATACTGTTGACCATTCCTCCAACCGTGCCAAGGCCTGTCTCATCCTTTCCACCCCCCTTGTGTATCAACCCTGATGCAGATCTTTGTGTCATCTGTAAAGAGACATACTTTTCCTTCCAGTCCCTCTGCAATGTCTCTTATAAAATACATCAAAAAGGACCAGACCCAGTGCTGAACCCTGTGGTACCCTGCTGTTAACTCCCCCTCTTTCTTCAGAGTGGACTCCTTTTACTATTGCCCTCTGTGTCCTGTTGTCCAGACAATTTTTTACCCAGGCTGCCACCTTGGGACTGTCTCCCAGGCTGGCTAATTTGTTTATTAATCTTTTGTGTGGGACTGTCAAATGTCTTGCTAAAGTCTAGGTAGGCCATGTCCACAGCTCCTCCCTGGTCTACTACTTTGGTCACCCAGTCAAAGAAATCAATTAGATTCATCTGACATGACCTTCCCACTGTGAATCCATGTTGCCTTGGGTCCTGTGCCTCGCTGGCCTCTAGATACTCAACAATTCTTTCTTTCAGAAGTGATTCCATCATTTTCCCTACCACTGAGGTCAGGCTAACAGGTCTGTAGTTTTCTGCCTCTGTTTTGCTCCCACTTTTGTGAACGGGAATCATATACACCCTCCTCCAGTCCTTAGGTACCACACCATCCTCCCATGATTTGTTAAAAAGGGTAGTCAGTGGTGTCACTAGTTCTCTCCTTAGTTCTTTTAGAATTCTAGGGTGAATCCTGTCAGGCTCCATTGCTTTGTCCACATTCAGTTCTAGGAGCTTTTCAGAACCCTTTCTTCTGTGAAAGGACTGTTATTGACCCCCCATCCAAATGCTTCTATTGATTGGATTAGGTACCACCCCCTCCTCTTCTTTTGTGAATACTGAGCAGACATAGTCATTCAGTATCCCTGCTTTTTCACTGTCCCTCTGTGCCCACCCACCCTACCCTTATTAAGCCTCTCATCCTCCCTTGGTCTTTCTTCTCTCCCTAATGTTCCTATAAAAGCTTTTATCCTCCTTCTTAACCGAGTTTGGTTATCTTTCCTTGGTTTGGGCCTTTGCTATTCTGACTGCCTTCCCGCTTCCTTCTGCTTTAACTTGTACAGTTCTCTGTCCTGCTCCTTCTGTGTTTCCTTATACTTCCTGAAAGCTATCATTTTCTTCCTAACCTTCCCCACCACCTCTTTTGAGAAGCATAGTGGTGTTTTCTTTCATTTTGATTTGTTTATTTGCGTCACACAAAGGCTTGTCACCTCTGTGATGGCAGTTTTGATGTTTCCCCATTGTTCCTCTACTCCTTCTTCTTGCCTGTTTGCTAGTGCTTTTCTGAGGCACTCTCCCATTTTGACAAATTCAGCCCTCCTAAAGTCCAGTATCCTCACTTTTGTATTGCTTGACTCTGCTGCTGTGTTTATCATGAACCACAATGTTTGGTGGTCACTTGTTCCCAGATGGCTACCCACTTCTAGATCTCAGATCCTCTCTGCATCCCCATTTGAGAGTACCAGGTCTAAGACTACTCCCTCCCGAGTGGGTTCCAACACTAGCTGTCGGAGGCGTGCTCCCTGTAGGGCATCAGGAATGACCCTGCTCTTGGATGTGGCTGCAGCAAAGGTGCTCCAGTTAATATCTGGAATATTCAGGTCCCCCATCAACAGTATCTCCCCTTTTTCTGCCATCCTAAGAATGCCTTCTATCATTTTCTTGTCCATTTCCTCCCCCTGAGACGGGGGTCTGTATACAATCCCCATGCATATTGTTGTGCCATTTCCATTTTCAGGTTAACCCATGGTGCCTCCTCTTCTCCCTGTTTACCCTTTAGTTCCATTGCTTTGATCCCTTTCTTAGGCAGAGAGCTACTCCTCCTCCTCTTCTACCCACCCTGTCCCTTCTGTAGATTGTGTACCCTGGTATATTGACATCTCAGTCATGGTTCCCTGTGTACCATGTTTCCGTGTCTGCCATGCTATCCAAGCATCCCTCTTCCATCAAGGTCACCAGTTCAGGGAGTTTGTTACCTAGACTCTGGGCATTGGTACTCATTACCCTCTATTTTGTGATGGCCTTATCCCTTTTTGCCCCATCCTTGTCCTTATTACGGCCTTTGCCTTTTTCTCCATTTACCCCTGTTCTTCTTCCTATCGACTTCCCTATCCTGGTATTTACCTCACTAACTACCCTGATTTTTTTTGGGGGGGTGGCTAGGATTTCCCTGCTCCTTTTCAGTGCCTCCCCCCTTGGCCAGTTTAAATGCTTGCCAATGAAGCATTTAAACCTATCACCTAGGATTCTGGTTCCCCTCCTGGACAAATGCAGACCATCACACCAGTACAGGCCTGCATCCCTCCAGGTGGGCTCCAGTGAAGCCAAAACCCTGAGCTCTGCAACAGTTTTTCAACCCTAACCTCACCTGTGCCATAGATAAGCAGCACCTCTGAGAAGGTTATTGTGTGTGCTACTTGTCTTAGGCCCCTCCCCAACTCCACAAACTCCTCCTGCACTGCTCTGATCCCTTTCTCAGCCAGATCCATTTGTCCCTAGGTGGATAATGATATCCAGCTCCCTCCCCTGTGCAGCTGCTCCCACGATCCTAAGGATTCACTCCCTGTCCCTCCAAGTCATGGTGCCAGGTAGGCACCTTACCTCCCTCCCTCTCCCCGCTCTCCCAGTTCTCCCCTCCTAACAATGGAGTACTCCACCAGGAGTTGTTTCCTTCCCCTATGGGGTTCCATGCCTTTCCTCCTGTGGGTCTCTTTTGTGGAGGTTCTCAGCATCCTCCTTTGTCTCTACTGTAGGTGCTTCTATTGAGGAACCACACTCTGCCAGAACGGCGTATGAATTGTGGAGAGGCACAACTGGAGGGATGTGCCTTTGTTCCACCACCCTCACCCTCCCTGAGCCCGCTGTGGTCCAACCACTTCTCTTTCTTTGCAGCCTCTGAGGCAGTAGCCCTCTGGTCCCTGGATGGGAGAGGAGGTCCCCTGAATCCTGGCCAATTCAGTCCAGAGATGAGCAACCTCCTCCCTCAGCCCAGAGAGGTGCCTACAAATGGGACAACACCACATCCTTCAGAATGTCTCCCAGAAGGCTGCTGCTCCACAGTCACTGCAGTGCACCACTCCTATCATGTCTTATTTGTTGCCCTTCAACTGTTGTTTTGTATGCTTACTCTTTCCACTCTCTGTTTATTTTATTATTTTGTCTCCCTACTTTCCTACTGTCTCTGTGCCCTTAAAGCTGCTGCTCTTCCTGTTGTGGGACAGGAAGTTCCTGTACTCCTCAGTGATCTTCTTACCTGCTCAGAGTCAGACCTCCAGCAGCTAGGGGGGATAGAGAGCTACTCTTTTCCTTCTAGGATGGTGAGTCTTTTGTGCCTCTGTGATCACTCTCTTCCTGCTCCCAAAAAGGAAGTTCCTGTTGTCAGTCAAATCCAGTGCCTATAAAAGTGAAACTGGCTAAGGGTGCGGAGGTGGAGGGGAGGGAGGGCTATATAGTCCCAGTAGAATAGTAATGTTATAACAGCACCTCCTTCCTCTTGCTATTCTCTTCTAAAAGCTATCTAGGGCAGTTTTAAATCAAACACCTGGCTTCCTGCTGCCTAAGCTACTCCCCCTAATTCACAGTTCCCTCCTTCACCTAGCTAACTGCACATATAATAGTTTCCTTCACCCAACTCAGACAAACACACTAACTCTTGTTTTTTTTTTGTTTTTACCCTAAATTGAAGGTCCCAGTAGTAGAGTTCTAGTTAAGTCCCAGTAGAGTAGTAAAGTTTTAACAGCATCTCCTTCCTCTTGCTGTTCTCTGACAAAAGCTATCTAGGGCAGTTTTAAATCTAAACACCTGACTTCCTGCTGCCTAAGTCACTCCCCCTAATTCACAGTTCCCTTCTTCACCTAGTTAACTACACAGATAACAGTTCCCTTCACCCAACTCAGGCAAACACACTAACTCTTGTTTTTTTTTTGTTTGTTTGTTTGTTTTTATCCTAAATTGAAGGTTCCAGTAGTAGAGTTCTAGTTCTTAAGTCCCAGTAGAGTAGTAAATTTCTAACAGCACCTCCTTCCTCTTGCTGTTCTCTGCCAAAGCTATCTAGGGCAGTTTTAAAGCCAAACACCTGGCTTCCTGCTGCCTAAGCCACTTCCCCTAATTCACAGTTCCCTTCTTCACCTAGCTAACTACACAGATAACAGTTTCCTTCACCCAACTCAGACAAACACACTAACTCTTGTTTCTTTGTTTGTTTGTTTTTACCCTAAATTGAAGATCCCAGTAGTTGCGTTCTAGTTCTTAAGTCCCAGTAAAGTAGTAACATTCTAACAGCACCTCCTTCCACTTGCTGTTCATATTCTCTGTCTCTTTTAATGGTCAAAAACTGCACTTCACTACCGCTGAGGAGGCCAATCATTATTTTCAACAAGTGCTGAGGGCTCATCCCATACTCCCAGGACAGAAGCTGATCTATAGCCCAGAGAAATGTACACTGATATACCCACTCCAGCAGCCTTAGAGGGCAATGGCTGATTTATGGCAATGGAGCTATGAGTACCCCAATAATTGTCCTCCTCAGTTACTCAGCTGATAGCCAGTTTGGGCTCAACCATCAGGTCTGTATGAGAGCCTGTTCCTGCTCAGTTTGTTAAACTGTTCTACTTGTGAACTGTTTCCAAGTCTGAGTACCAGCAAGTTTTACCACTAGATAATTGTTATAAAATCCCCTGAGATGCAGCCCTTATCTCAGTTTTGGAATACTACCATAGTTTGAACCTTTTTCTTGAATGTGGTTTAGGCTTCAGGAACACTATCTGACTTTTTGAAAACTATTTGTGTAAACATCTGACCTTATTTGCAGCACCATCTCAGTAACAGACTACTACATCATTTTCTGGCTGGGACATGTTGCACTTCCTGCCATCATGTGACACAGACGGGCACAGAAGTGGGCTCAGGCTGCAGGCTGTTTGTCACAGCTTGAAATTTCATCTGCATGCTTATTAACTTAGCATTACCTTCCACTTAACTCCATGGTAGTACTTACTGGAACAACTCCTGCTTATAACCTTTGCTCTTTATGCAATACCTGTTCAAATGCTTGAAAGATGAACTTTCTTGAGATCTTGCTTCTGTATTTTAAATGTCTACATTATATCACCTAATGAGGGTGGGAGACAAGACACCACTGGTCACCTATGACTTGGATGATCTGGTCTACTTGGGATATGTGGGAGCATACTGCCTACTGGTGCCATTACTCTTCATTAGGGATAGTGAGTGGTGAACCTCAATTGGCTGGGATAGCTCTATTTAGAGCTTTATTTCTGTTAACATTTGTTGTGTGCAGTCTCCTGCTGTATTTACAGTTTGGACTATGGTTAATGTATGGGTACTGCAGGGAGGGTGTGTTTAATTTTGAAACTGTTGGGGGAGGAGGGGGGCAATACTTTTGGATCCTGGGCAGTACTGTAACATTGCTCAGACTGCTGTACTTGTGCCTGTACCTTGTTTGCTAAATGAGATAGCATCCTTTGATATTTTGAAGATGACCTGCAACCTTAATGAACTAAATAACCCCGCTAAAAAGTGTGAGGTATTGTCAAGATTAAAAGATATGGCTTGTGACATAGTGTTAGTTCAAGAAATGCATCTTTCAGCCTCAGAAGCCGAGTGTTTGAAATGTATGTACAGTAGATGGGGACTGTTTTTCATAGCTCTATGCTTAGTGAACAGATGGATGTAGCAATATTGATTCATAAGGGCCTCTCCTTTGGTGGTCACAAGGTTACCACTGACTCAGAGTGGCAGTTTGTCATTATAGAGGGGACCTACAGTACTAGGATCTGCCTCTTAGTTTGGGATTAGTTTTATGTACCCACTACTCTGGACTGTCTTTTCTACCAGGATGCACTTAGTAGTCTCCCTGTCACCCATCAAGCAATCATAGTGGGAGGAGATTTTAACCTGGCCCCAAACCCAACCCTTGACAGAACAGGAGCTGGTCCCAAGATGGAGTCTACTGTAGTGACCCAATTAACGCAGACTTGCCATGCCCAGGGCCTCAGAGATGTCTGGAGGTGTCTCCATCTTGGTGAGCATGATTATACTTATTATTCATCTGTACATGGCACATAACAGCCATATAGATTTAATATTGATGTCCTTAGAATGGTAACTAGAACATGGGGGGGGGTCTCCCTGGGAGCATTTTAATATCTGACCATGCCCCAGTGTCACTCTCCTTTTCTTGGGGCAGGGTTACATGGCCCGGGAACAAATGGTGGACAAACTCCTATTTCCTACAGTACTCAGGCTCCAAAAGAAAATACAGCTTTAGCTGGCTGAGACTGATACTTCAGACATCTGCACCTCTACCCAGTGGGAGTTGCTCAAAGCAGTCCTGAGGGGCAGGCTTCTCCTCCAAAGTTAGGAAAGCCAGAGACATTTCTCTCCATTTGCATGAAGGGAACTTAGAACTGCAGCTAATCCTGAATCCCAATCAAGCTCCATCACTTAGGCTTCAGATTGACAACTTCTAGACCATAATTGAATCCCATCTTCAGTACTGGTTAGAGTATGGTTGAGGATGAAAGAGACAGAAACATTTATTCATACCACCCCAGACCAAATTGTTACTACCCCAGCAGACATTAACTTGACCTTTCTACCTGCTACCCTATCTCCTTATGTCAGGAGTAGGTGTCAGTGTGGCTCAGTTGGTAGCACATCCGCCTCTGGACCAGAAGGTTGTGGGTTCTCGTCCCACACCGGGATTGGACTTACACCTAAAAATCGCTGGCATCCGAGCGCAGTATTGGGGGGTGCTGTACTGCTGGGGTGTGCCGTCCTTCGGATGAGACGTTAAACCGAGGTCCCTTCTACCCATCCTGGTGTTGTCCCAGTGGTGTCCAGGTGGAAGTAAAGAACCCAGGGCACTCTTCGCAAAGAGTAGGGAACATTCCCGGTGTCCTGGCCAACATTCCCCTTCCCATAAACCGGTTCATGCAATTATCCAGGCTGTGTGTGGGTGATGATGTGCGATATGGCCGCCACCACACATTCAGTCACTTCACTACCAGTATAGCATTGCTTGTAAAGCGCTTTGGATGTATGAAAAGTGCTATATAAATACTGATTCTTCTTCTTATGCCAAAAAGGCATTTGACAGGGTGGAGTGGGGTTATCTTTTTGAAGCCATCCCTTACCGAAAAAATTATAAGAAATGTTTTCATGCTGCATACATAAAACTACCCAAGTGATATGCATGCTGCAAGTATGATTTAAATGTTAAATTCAATCAATCAATCAACATCTTTATTTTACCAGGCGAAACACAATGGAGACAAGCTCATTTACAAGATGGACCTGGGAGCAATACAGTAGCCTGATAGGCAGTAACCTAAGATATATAGTAATCAAATAAAAATGACAGTATAATTGTACAAAGCAGAAAAGAGCAAAGAAGTACATATAATATGCAACAGGCTAAGAAAAGTTAAGTGACTTGCTCAGGATCACACCATACACAAGTGGGGGTTGATGAGATTCAACCCCAGACCTTCATCCCTTACAGAAATAATTATATGAAATGTTTTCATGCTGCACACATAAAACTACTCAAATTATATGTGTGCTGCAAGTATCATTTAAATGTTAAATTGGAACCGATTGCATGCATTTGGCATGCATGCAGCAAGCAAGTGTGGAAACCATGATTTTTATGTTAAATTGTGAAAACTGCATGCATGTGGCATGTGTGCAAAAAGCAAGAGGTCACTGATAACTGCACATGTAAAAGTTAAGTGACTTGCTCAGGATCACACCATCCACAAGTGGAGGTTGATAAGATTCAAACCCAGGCCTTCATGCCTTCAAGTCTCCTGGCTTGTAGTTCAGTGGTTTTAACCACTAAGCCATACTGTCTGCTCTCCTATGGCTCACTTGTACTTCAATATGTACTGTATCTGACTACATCTAAACACATGGGTAATGCTTGTGGCCACTGTTATGCTTTTCAGTTTTCTTTTTCTTCTCTTACTCATCTCAGTTTCACAGTTGAACTGTAGCACACATACCAATGGAAACACATGTGGTTTTTCCCACCCCCAATACACAAACTTACCCACAAAACTACTTAATTACTTCTGTCTGGCCTGTACTCCTACTATTTTCTCTCCATAGTTTTGAATGCTACAATGCAAACTGACTTTAAAGTGCAAATAGAAAAGTAGCAATAACTTGACACACACCCACATGGTCATCCCCCCCATGCACATTCACTGTATCTGGTATGGCCATGCTGCTACAGAAAGCCCACCAAGTATAGCTATAAGTAAAAAGTCTCTTACTTGAGTACTAGGGAGCCCGAGGCAGGAGTCTTTAAGAGATGATGTCCATAGGTCAGAGTGCTGGGGCATACCCCTTTGAAATGAATGGAGTTATTTTTGTTACTATTTTATACATTATGATGGTGAGTTGGAGAATAATGAAGGCCACTGTTCTGCTAACAAGGCCCTTGTTAGTCGAGCAGTGGCCTTCATTAATCTCCAACTCTCCATCAATAATGTATAAAATAGTAATAAAAAATACCCCCATTCTTTTCAATGGTGGACACCCCAGCAGTCTACTTTACCCTTTGTCATAATGTGCCTGAGCATGAGGATGTGAATGTCAGCTTCATTGGGGGGAGTGCATAAGTCTGACAATAGTGGGGCTCCAGTAGTTTGTGCATACCATACCGCTCAACTGTCCATGAATGCAAAGGACAGCTCTAGAATGTCTGTAACATCTTTAAAAGGTACAACTTACTTGTTTTGACTGAAACATGACATGCAAATCAGGAAAAATTCAAATGTACAAGATTCATCTGTATGTACCCCAGAGCAGTGCATCAAATTTGGGCTTAAGCCCACCCAGTTACTAACCAATTTTTTTCCTTGCTGAAGTTCTGCCCTTCCCCCCAAAGAAAGAACTTTGTCCCAATTTTTCTTCCCGACTCCATTCCATTCAATACCCATCCCCAATGGGTCATGAAGCTGCCCACATGTGAAGAAACATGAAAAACACTTCAATATTTCAGTCCTTCCTCCATCCCCAATCCCCCTGTAAAAAAAATTATTTACTTTTACTTACCTGGCCATGTGGCCAGAACCTACAGCCTGGCACAGTGTGCCACCAGCACAGTTTTCAGTCTGCTCCCCTTTTCCTTCTGCCAGAAGCTAGATGCTAAAACTGACCATCACAGGTCCCTAACATGGACCGCAACCAAATCACCTCACCAACCGAACCCACCCAAACTGGGTTGCTTGCTTCTTGCTTGGTTGCTGCTGTGGCTGCTGCCACATTGCACTGATCAAGGCCTATGAAGGCCACCCACACCACTGTCACCACTGTTGCTAAGCCTAGCTTGCTGCTGTTGGGGTCTGTGCTGTTTTTTTTTTTGCATTGTGAACCTAGTAGAGTAAGTAGATAGCCTACTCTTGAGTTAGCTTCTAGCTCACCCTCTGCCCCTTCAGTCACCAGGGGAGATGGAGACTCACTAAGAGCAGACCAATAAAAATATGCTGTCACAACACTATTATGGGGAGTTCAGTGCTCACTGACTCCTCCAAGCTATAGTGTGCAGGCTGTCTACTCTGTGGTGGGAAAGACAATGTCACACTTGCAAGACTCATGCGCTCTTTCTTGCCTGGAGCTCATCCACATCACATGTGATTGTGCCACCACTAATAAGTGGAGAGAGTGTACAACACAATACAGACACAGTCAAGTCTGGAGAGTACCTGCAGCCTGAGCACACAGAGGCCAGGTGGGCACTTATTGTGCAAAAAGATTAAATCCAAATTTAATTCCATTATTAAAATAACAAAGGATACTGATTATCAGTGTCGTTTGTTTATATTACTAGATCAGATCTCTTACTATAAGAGATGGAGCCGAAGTCCACCCACTCCTCAGGCTCCACCTCGGGGTCCCTTTTTTTTTTTTTTACTTATATAGTAACAAACATGGTTTGCTGATTTATAATAAAAAAATGCAAATGCATATTAACATATTCTGTATCTACTCTACCCTGAGGTCTGTTGTAGTATGGTCATAGCCATACCTTGACAAAAAATCCGCGTTTTTATGTTTGTTGCCTTTCTGATGTTTTATTTTGAAACAGTATGACTGTAATGCTAGGTACCATCTCATTGTACGGGGATTACGGTCCTTCATAACATTAAGCCAACATAAAGGATTATGATCTGTCCACAGCTCAAACTCAGCTCCCCATAAATAGAATCTTAATGTCTCTATGGCCCAGCGTACTGCCAAACATTCTTTCTCAATGGTGGAATATTTGGTTTCTCTCTCATGCAGTTTCCTACTAATATAAATTATAGGATGTTCTTCCCCATCTATGATTTGCGATAATACAGCTCCTATACCAGAATTTGACGCATCTGTTTGTAATATGAAAGGCAATGTAAAGTCTGAAAGTATGTAGAACTGGGAATGAACACAATATCGCTTTGATTGTTGTGAATGCTTCTTCACATTCAGGTGTCCATGTCACCTTTTTGGGCTGACGTTTCTTTGTTAATTCGGTGAGAGAATTAGCGATCGTGGAAAAATTTGGAATAAAACGTCTATAATAACTGGCAAGTCCTAAGAAAGATCTCACATCTTTTTTAGTTACTGGCCTTGGGCTATTTGCTATAGCCTCAGTTTTAGATTTTATAGGTTTTACCAGACCCCCACCTATTTGAAAGTCTAAATACTCAGTTTCTTTCATGGCCAGAGAACATTTGCTTGGATTGACAGTTAGGCCTGCAGAGGTAATGACTTTCAGTACTGTCGCTAGGTGAAATAGATGGTCTGTCCATGTGTTGCTAAAAATCACCACATCATCCATATAAGCTGCGCTATATGCAGAATATGGTAAAAGGAGTTTGTCCATGAGCCATTGAAAAGTTGCTGGGGCCCCATGGAGTCCAAATAGCATGACAGTGAATTGGTATAGGCCAAGTGGGGTACTAAAGGCTGTTTTATCCTTGTCATTAGGACTTAAAGGGATTTGCCTGTATCCCTTGGTGAGGTCAAGAGTTGAAATATACTGTGCTTTTCCCAAATGGTCAAGAATGTCATCAATGCGTGGCATCGGATAACTATCAAACTTAAATATATCATTCAGTTTTCTAAAGTCTAGACAGATCCGAACCCCACCCTCCCTTTTTCTTACAATGACCATAGGGAAATTCCATTCACTATGGGAGGGTTCGATGATACCCATCTGCTGCATTTTTGTTAGTTCCTTTTCCACTTCAGACCTTAGCCTCTCAGGGATTCTATAAGGTCTTAATCTTATGGGTTCCTTCTGGGTCGTTTTTATTTTGTGATCTACATTTACTACCCGTCCAGGTATTCCCATAAAATGACAAGCAAAGGGTTGTAACATACTACATAGTTCTGCCTTTTGCTGATTAGACAATTCAGGGTTTATGTTAAGGTCACTAATGCCACCTTTCGTTTCTAAGCGTTGGTAAACCATGTCCAGTTCACTGGTAGGGGTTTCAGGACGTATAAAGTATACAGGGAGATCTTTCCTTTCTACCCATCTTTTTAATAAGTTTACATGAAACACATTAAATCTCTTTTTCTTATCTGGTAATTCAATTTGGTAGGTAACAGGGCCTGTTCATTTAACCACTGTATACGGACCTTGCCATTTCATGTATAACTTGTTATCTGATGATGGGAGTAATAATAATCCTTTTTCACCTTCTTGGAATTCTTTAATTTTTATACCTTTGTCATAATATAGTTTTTGTATTTCTTGTTGTTTACTGTTAACTTGATGAGCAAGTTCTACGTATCTAGCTAATTTCTTTCTAAGGTGACAGATGTAATCACTAGGATCCTGGCCCTGAGATGTTTGCCCATCTTCCCACTTTTCTTTTATTAAGTCTAGTGGACCTCATGAGTTACGGCCATAAAGTAACTCGAACGGAGAAAACCCAGTGGAAGCTTGTGGTACTTCCCTATATGCGAACATTAAGTAGGGTAGTAGTACATCCCATTTGCGGCCTTCCTCCTGGCAAAATTTTTGTAGCATTTTCTTAAGTGTCTGGTTGAAGCGTTCCACCAGACCATCTGTTTGTGGATGATATGGGGTGGTGTGAATGGCAGTGATACCTAAGATATTGTATAATCTTTTTAGTAAGAGAGAGCAAAAGTTACTGCCCCTGTCAGTTAGAATTTCTTTTGGTATGCCTGTCCTACTAAAAAAGTTTACCCAGTTCTTCTGCTGTCTTTGGGGCAGTAACATTGCGCAGAGGAATAGCCTCTGGGTATCTGGTAGTGTAGTCACACACTACTAATATGTATTGATTACCCTTTGAACTTTTTGGAAGTGGACCAACTATATCCATGGCTATTCATTCAAAAGGGGTAGTTATTAGTGGTAGTGGTAATAAGGGTACCTTATCACTTTTGTTTAACCTGGCCACCTTTTGACATTCTGTGCAACTTTTACAGAAATCTGCCACCTGCTCATGAATACCGGGCCAAAAAAAAGGATATAATAAACGACTCAATGTGCGGTCCCTACCTAAATGTCCAGCTAGGGGTATTTCATGGGCCAACTCTAATAGTTGTTGTCTATATTTGCGGGGTACCATTAACTGGTCTACTATTTCTCCATTTTTAGGATTCACACATCTGCGATATAATAAACCATTATGCATTTTATATTTGTCTTCATCATACATATGTGTAAAATAGTCCTTTAAACTAGGGTCTTGTTGTTGTGCAGTCTTAAAGTCACTAGCTGATACCATGGAATCAGTATTCATATTCAGCTCCTTTTTGTGTTCTTGATTCCATTGCTTCTTGTCTCTCCTTTTTTGTGCCTTTGACTTCTTGGTCTTCTTAGTTTCCCCAAAAATATCAGAGGAAAAAGGAAAAATTTGTTCCAGACCTTCTCTTGTCTGAGATCTGGTTACCATGGCAACTATATTGTTAGATATTAATGTCTGGAAGTCAGGATAATCGTGCCCAATCAACACAGGGACTGGCAAGTTGGGAACAGCACCCACCTGGATGTTATATGTATGTCCTTATATCATTATATCTAGGTTATAAAGAGGGTAATAATGAGTGTCCCCGTGTATACAAGTCACTCTAGTTGTTTGAGGCTCCTCGCTAGAAGTTGATTTTAGTGAGGTGCTTTGTATAAGGGTCTGTCTGCTCCCTGAGACAAGTAGGCCATATACCGTACTTTGCCCGATTCGAACAGGCAACATATAGTGCCCCCAGTTGGCTAAAACTAAATGTGTGGGCTCAGATTTTCTTTTGGGACAAAACCGTGCCACGTGTCCTTTACCGCCACACTCACGACAGATGATGTCTGGATTATATCCTCTTTGCACCCTTGGGTATGCCTTAGTCACTATCGGTTGGTTCATTGGAGGAGATAAGGGTACAACCTGTCTGGGAATAGTAGATGGATGGCTATGTGGTAAAGTCCCCTTCGGTCGTGTGGATCTGGCAGCAATAAAGTCTTCTGCAAGACGAATCACGGCATCAGAGGTCTCCGGTCGGTGTTCTTTCACCCACAGTTGAACGTCTTGTGGGAGGATCTTAATAAACTGTTCCAGCACAATGGTCTTCAAGATCTGGTCAAGTATCCGGGTGGTTGGCTGGAGCCACTTGAGGCATAAGTCCTTTAAACGTATATATGCATCCTGGGGGTTGTCTGCACTCAGATATTTATAAGTTCGAAACCGCTGGCAGTAAGTCTCAGTGTTTATATCATAACGTTTCAGGATTGCAGCTTTCACTTGATCATAATTATTAGCGTGTGCCACCTCCACATGACTGTATGCAAGTTGAGCTTTTCCGGTTAAATAAGGGGCCAGACGAATCACCCACTGATCTCTGGACCATGCACATGCTGTAGCCACTCTCTCAAAAGTCATGATGTAAGCTTCAATATCATCAGAGTCTGTTAGTTTTACTAGTTTAATATCTTTATATCCATGGTCTGGTGGTCTATTGATACCCAGAGCTTGTATTGCCCTCAGGGTATCAGTCCATCTGGCCTCATACTCTTTCTTGTCCCTTTCCCCTCTGCTTTTCTATTTCCATCTGATGCATACATAACCACCTTACCAGTTCATGTGTTTCAAGAGGGGGGATCTCCTCTCCTGTTCCTCCTCCACTCGCCCGTGCCTCAGGTTCTTCCTCCACCTGAGAAATCAGTTTCCCCTCCTTCTTTCTCACAACAGGCTCCATTCCAGGCAACAAAGGTAGTTGAAAGGCTGCAGAAACTGAGCAAGTGACAACTCCAGGGAAAGTACCAGGGTCCGCCTGTTCCTTCTGCATACAGAGTCCACAAGAGTCTTGGACAGACTCACCAGTTAATTATAACCAGCATCCCACTTCTAACACCCGTGTAAAAGGAACAAGGTGGGATACAGAAGTACTCTGACACAGACTGTATTCTTCAACTGGATTCAGGCATTTATTTTGAAGAGCTCCAGAAAATATATCAAATAAAAATAAGGCGAACTTATTCCGACAAAATTAAGTAACAAAGCAAAGCAAACACAAAGGCACAAACCAAGAATAGCAGTCTTCACACTTTAACTAGGGCACTAGTTCCAGATGCATACACTTCACCATCCTGACTGCTACTGAAGTTTTATTTGTGAATGCTGGCAATATATATCCTAGACTGATCTCGCATTGGACGAAATATCCATCAATCAAATATACTAGAGGATTTCTTGTATAAAACAATTATTCATACATTTTAAATATGAGGGAGTTCATAATGACACACTCTAAACACATATATGAGTTGTGGGAGAATTAATATTTTGTTTAGACATCTCTATGTTAAGTTAGTCCAGTAAGTCCCTCCCCTCTTTGTATAAGAGAACTAGCACTATGGCCGGCCGGCTCCTAGAGAGAAGGCATACAACAGAGCCTCTTACAAGCTTCTGCATAAGATACCAGGTAGTACCATATTTTCCTTAGTTCTCCACAATTACTTATATATTGTTGATTTACCTATTTTAAATAACTATTATAGTTTACTCTTTAGAGGGCAGACCACCACAGGAATCAATTACAAAGCAAAGGGATTTATATAAACAACACTCCCTGTTTTCTGTATTAGCCCTCAGTTGTTTGTATTGAAAAGAGGTTCAATATTTTTACTTACTTCACTTAGCCAGTGAGACAGCACTTTAATACCACCAAAAAATAGTGCTGTAGCTTCTCTAGTGCATTTCAGAAGCTAAAAAGTCTTTCTATAGCGTTAGTGGCGTTTGCGAGCTGCACGATAGTGCGCACGTTCGTGCAGCTCACAACAAACCGTCGCGAAGGAGCATTTCAAACAAGCGCAGGTTCCTGAGATGAAAACTTATAGAAAAAGCTGTTTGAGAAGGGAAAAAGTGTAGAAAGGACTCGTTTAAGCAAAAAAAAGGTTTTGGTATGATTTGCATCATTATGGCCATTTAAAGGGGCCATACATATTTGAAATACGATCCTGCTTTGTAACCTGACAAATATTAGACTAAACAGCCAGAAGTACACAGCAGACAGAGACAACAAATAAAATGTAACTGCATAGGTGGCCAGTCTATGCATAAACAAAAAAATAAAAACCATAAAGACAAGGATAATACACACAAAAGGGGGGGGTTCTGGCTAACGCCACTAATATCTGTCAAGTACAAAGCATAAATCCTACAACACTGGATTACCCTTTGACACACACCATAAGAACAACCTAGGCACAAATACGGAGGGGGGGGCAACTGCCTCTGCCCTACCTAAATGGCACCTCTGCTTAATGGTAGAAATGTATTCTCAGGTTCTAATGAAATGGTTTCCACTGTATTCTGAGGTACTGTATCTTCATGTTTCACGATGAGTCCTGATCATCATGTGAGTTATTGTCCTCCATTGTTCCTCATTTTGAGTGCCCGTACCCCTCGTTTCAGTGACAAAATGTGAGGTGTGTGTGGTGCATGCTTCCAAGACCCTACTCAGCACAGAAAGTGTTGATCATGGCCATAGTGTATATGCTCCATACAGAATGACAAAGGGAAAGTAAGTGGGATGAAACAGTCATGGAGAAACACATTTGTAGTACTAAATATGCATAAGGGATTTGCATGGTCCAAAACAAAAAGGACAGGATTCACAACACAGAGGTCCCTCTATGTAGATCTGGAATGGAGGATGTTGTCTGGCTATATCTTAGGCATTTAATGAAGTAAGCAAACAATACTTTACAAATTATGTTGATTTAATGACAAAAATCAAAATCCAATAAACAACTTGCAAAATTATCAGAATTAATGAGTTTACCTAATGTTCATGGGAATCCAAATAAAAATGTATTTTAATGACTCTAATTGCTAGCAGTTGTATAAGAAATAGAAATTGATGTGTTTTTTTAGATGATATTTGGTCCAGCTAGCTGCTGCACACAAGGCAAGTGTGGAGCATGTGAACGTGATGTAATTTTTAGAGGATGTTTACACCAGCTTACCTGCTGCGCACATGTCAAACTTGCAGCATGTGAACCTGATTTGCTTTTTAGACCTGGTTCACTTAGGATCACTTTGTGTATGTGAGCTGTATGCAAACATTGCACAATTAAGCATGTGGCATGCATTCTGCATGTACACAGCACACCTATATTTCTGTAAGGAATGCCTTCAAGTCTCCTGGCTTGCAATTCAGTGCCTTTAACCACTAAGCCATACTGTCTGCACACATATGGCTCGCTTGTACTTTAATACATACTGTATCTGACTACATCTGCATGCATGCGGCATGCTTGTAGCCAATGTTATGCTTTTCAGTTTTCTTTTTCTTCTCTTACTCATCTCAGTTTCACAGTTGAACTGTAGCACACATACCAGTGGAAACACATGTGTTTTTTCCCACCCCAATACTCAAACTTACCCATACAACCACTTAATTACTTCTGTCTGGCCTGTACTCCTATTTTCTCTCCATAGTTTTGAATGCTACATTGCAAACAGACTTTTAGGTGCAAACAGAAAAGTGGCAATAACCTGACACACACCCACATGGTCAGTCCCCCCATGGCACACACACTGTAGCTGGTATGGCCATGCTGCTACAGACAATCCACAAAGTATAGATATAAGTAAAAAGTCTCTTACTTGAGTACTAAGGAGCCAGAGGCAGGAATCTTTAAGAGATGATGTCCATAGGTCAGATTGCTGGGGCGTACCCCTTGAAATGAATGGAGTTATTTGTTGTTACTATTTCATACTGTTATGATGGTGAGTTGGAGAATAATGAAGGCCACTGTTCTGCTAACAAGGCCCTTGTTAGTCGAGTGGTGGCCTTCATTAATCTCCAACTCTCCATCAATAATGTATTAAATAGTAATAAAAGAATACCACTCATGTCAAGTGTGCAACACATGAACCTAATGTAATTTTTAGAAGATGTTCACACCAGCTTACCTGCTGCACACATGTCAAGCTTGCAGCATGCGAACCTGATTTGCTTTTGAGACCTGGTTCACTTAGGATCACTTTATGGATGTGAGCTGCATGTAAACATTGTACAATTAAGCATGTGGCATGCATTCTGTATGCACACAGCACACCTATATTTCTGTAAGGGATGTCCCATTTTGGCTACTCCCCACAGTTTATTATGTGTATTTGTCTCTTGGACAACTCCCCCACTGCTAAAATATTGACTATTTCTACTATCTCTCCCAGATTCCACTTGGGACATGGGCAATGCCAAGGATGTCTCCTGTTCCCCTACCTGTTCTTGTCAGCTATCAAGCCACTGACTCAAAAGCTTAGGACATCTTCTACAGTACTTTCCCAGGGGTAACAGTGGGAGAGGTAAATCACAAAATCATACTGTTTGCAGATGATATTACATTATTCCTTACATATCTTCTAGCCTTTCTCCTACCTTATGTTATGAAATCCAGGATTATTCCCACATCTCCAACTATAAATCAAACAAGTCTAAATCCCAGATTATGCATTTGAGTCAACAATGTTCACATGCTATGTGCCAAGCATACCCCTACTGTTGAGAGCAATGTGTGTAGGGGCCTGCTTAAAAAGTACTATCCAAGACACAGTTAAAGCCAGTGTTCAGGCTATGTTGGATAAACTTGACTCAGGCCTTAACAGACGGTGGGGGATCATATTACCCATATGGAGGAAGACTAGTGTTGCCAAACTGATCTCCTTAATCAGACTGCAATGTATCCTTTCTAATTTGCCTATTCAGATGCTAGCCCTCTTTTTCAACACTTGAACATTAAGCTCACATGCTTAATTTGGGGGAGAAAGGCCCCCATGATTCACTGGCAGACACTGCAGAATCATTGGTCGGGAAGGGGTTGTTCTGCCTGATTGGAAAATGTTCCACCAGTGTGTGGTGATGTCCCATGCAATATTATGCTACAGAACTGACCTTCTCTCCTTTTGGCCCTTGTGGATGCAGCTTGTTCTATGTGAATGTATGGTCCCAAACACCATTGTGCTGCTATTTCAAGACTAGCATCTCCCCAAAACGTCATATCTCTGCACTATTTATACAAGGCAGGTGTGGCCCCAAATGTGCTAGCTGTTTGGCTGGCTGGCAAGTTAGCCTTTCAACATTTCATCCTCTTTGGTACAAACCTAACTTGCTAATTAGGGGGAAACATATCAACTAGCCCAGATGGATACAAATAGGCATCAAAAAGGTAGGCAACCTATATCACTCCATCACAAGAGCATTTTTGACATAATCTGATCTACCAGTGGTGGAAGGCTCCAAACCACTCCTTTTTTGGCAGCACCTCCAGATTTGTGACCAAATTAGGGTGAATTTAACCCCACCCTTTGTTCACCTCCTCCAAATGCCACAGCTCTCTGGATAACTGCTTTACCTTACCCAAGGTGTATGACAAATAAACTGCACCAAATGTAAACATTCAGAGCCCCCCTGCAGGCACTAGAGGCCCAGAGAACTATGGGAAACAAAGCTTAGCTCCCTTGTTCTACCCTCAGAGTGGGATACCATCTGGATGCAGGCACACCATGCCAACACAGAACATCAAGTCAGAGCACTTCACTTTAATGTCTTGCACAGGGCTTGTAGGACCTTACAAGCACTCTGTCGCATAGGTCTCATGACACACAGTGATTGCTGGAGGTGTATGCACCCTCAAGCTACGCTCACTCATATACTGTGGGCCTGTAAAATCCTAGATACATACTGGGACCAGGTGTGGACCACCTGCTATAAATTTTCCCCATTGCCCAGACCACTGGACCCCAAGTTAGTACTTCTAGGTAGTCCCCCCACCAGACTCCTCTCTGACTACTGATCAGCTTACTTTGGTCAACAGTGCTCTTTCAGCAGCCAGATGACTACTTCTTTGCTGATGGCGAGACCCTGACCCACCTACACATAGAGAATGGGAAAATGTGCTGCATCAGACAGCAAAATACAAGAAGTTAATGCATGTAGCCCAAAACAATATTGTCAAATACTCCACCCTCACAGGTGCATACATTCTGTCTCAACAGATCTCTACTAGACCTCCCCACCATTGAACTGCTTCTTTTCACATATTTTGATTCCATTAAGATAGTTCTTCTCACCCTGCTAGGTACCAAAGTGCATAGCTAGCATGCTAACTCTCCTTACACTGCTGAGCTCCATAAGGGGCTTCATTATAGTCTACTGGCTTCTACTCAGTAAACTCTGCTCCTTTACACTGCAATGCTGTAACCCTCATTTCCACAAAGCTGTCCCTCCACCCACCTGCCTACCTCCCCTGGTCTCCCTGGGGACCCCCATCTGTATTCCAGTGACTACCTCCCCCTCAAAATTACTACATTTATACCCATTGGATTCTGTAGGTGCCCTTCTCCTACATAACAGCTATACCCTTTGCACACGCTAGATTTGGTTAGCGGTAGGGGCAAGGGACTTGGTGATGTGTCTTCTCTCATATTTAGTTACCAGGACTACAACTAGTCACCTCTCCTGGGTTGTATTCTTATAGATATGAATACTGTACTTCCATTTAAAACTACAGCATTAACCACTCCAGGACACTGTTATTTCAAAGATGACTTTATTGTCTTATAGAGCAGACTTTTTATTTCCTTAATCAGCTGTTCCTAAAGAATATACGCTATTATATTATCTCTCGTTCCCTTCTGTCGTACAAACCAGGCTCAAGCGTGCTTTTCACATTAAGGCCCCCTGCTGCGAACCACCTCCCCCCGTAATTGCAGCTGAAAACAATCGTGGTCCATTCAAGCATAAACCCCACCTGCACCTCATTGACCTCTGCTGTGTGACTGCTTTGCCTAGGCTTGCGGCTTTGTTTCACCTCTCCCTCTTCTTCTATCCTCCCCTTATACTCTCCCCACTACACTCTGCCTCTCCATCCCCTGCTAGTCCCGTCCCTCCCTTTCCCCCACCTGCCATTCTACCCCTTCTCAACTCCCACCTAGAGTTCCACTCCCTCTCCTGCTCCTTTCCTCCTGTCACCCCATCTCTTGTTGCTCCACCCCCAAACTACCTAGCACTTACCTCCCTCACTAATTTATCTATGTACCACTTGTGCGCCGCTGTACTCCACCATTGTTGTTTACAGATGCATATCTACATGAATGCCAGCTCTTTAATTTATCTCGCTTACTTTGGCAAAATGTTCAACCTGTAAATACCTATGACTGTACAATATTTCTGTAACTTTTTTGTACTGTCCCATATTCTGTCGTTTAAACTTTTTTTGTACTGTCTCCACTACCCAGGACCGTCTTGCAAATGAGCTTGCTCAATGATGACATACCTGGTTAAATAAAGTATTGATTGATTGATTGATTATCTTGTTTACCTCCATTATTTCTGAATTTCTTTATTGCAGTTGTGACAAGATATATGTACCTGGTATGGTTCTTACCTGTATGTATGTATAAAAATTGAACAATACCAATAAAAATGTTTATAGCAAAAAGAACAAACTTAATCTGGCTCATATTTCTTTGCATACAGGATGAAGAAAGCTGAAGCACTATTCTACTTTTTTTGATATTTCTTTTGTTACACCATATTTATAATTAAATCTGCGGTATTTGCATTACTTAAAAAAACGATTAATTTCTGTTGTCACTTCAGTGATTTTCTCTCCCCCTATGCATCATCAAACAAAGACTCTGCTTCCATTTTTTGGAGCCCGGGTATGGCTGCTGCTGTCCTGATGTACTGTAGAAAGCTCTATAGTAGATAAATGCCCAAAGATAAAGTTAGAATTGTGTAACAGAAAGGTCAGCTCACCTGAGCCATTGGTGTAATTCATGCTACACCAGCTATGAAATCCACCTTTTTATATTTTATACAGGGAAGGGTAACAAAAAAAAACTGAAAGATGATAATAGTGTGGGTCACTAAAATGAATCATGGACCTTTGTGAAACTGGTACTACTCAAAAAGTAAAAATCAGAATTTATTTATGTCATAACCCTTCATACCAGCCACCTCTACAGTATTTGCCCAGGACAAAGGAGGGGGTGGGCAATAACCCAGAGGTGGACTTCCATGGCTAGGCATCTATGGATGGAAACCTCTTGACAGGTCCTCCTCAGGTCTGACTTGCCAAGCCAGGCTTCTTCATCACTGTAGGTATTACTACCAGGATGCCTTCAAAAAAGCCTCTGCACCACCCCAGAGGAACTGCTCTGGCCACACTACATTGTGTTCCTTATGGGAAGAGTGGCTGGTACCCTGTTCTTCTTCTTGGACACACCAACAGTGTGCCTCCTTCTTCTGGGGTTTTATATGCCAGCTGGGTCAAACCTCTTTGGCCTCCATCATGGTCTTCTTCCCTTAGCTTGGGGGGGGGGGTAATCAGAGCCATCCTTTGTTATTGAAAATATATAAATTATGTCACACTACACTCAATACACAGTTGCCAGCAAGCAACCTTGCAATGGGAGTAATTAATTTTACTTTAAACCATAACTTCATTATTTGGTTTGCTTTAGTCAGTTGAACTCTGTTCCCCTTCTTTAGAAAACACAGGGCATGACACTTGAGGCTAAATTTGCTTTCAGAACTCCAGCATTTATTTACAGAGGTGTAGTGCACACACCATATCGTGGAGGGTGTCACTGCCAATGGTCCAGACATAACTGGTATTTTTTCAGTATTGTATAGCTCCCAAGTTAGCCAGCCATGATTACAATATAGCAGCAGTTACAACATATTTCCAGGAAATAGAGAATCATCGATCCTCTAACATACATGACTGGACCAGGCCACAGGAGGTACCCATGCCTTTGAAGGCACAACATTTACACAGGGAGTCCTAAGCCCAGGTAGAATGGAGGTGATATACCCTCCTAGATGGGTCATGGTGCAGAGGCAAGGGCAGTTAAAGAACTGAGCAAAAACTGGCAGATTTTGTTATTTATTTAAACGTTTGGTGATCGGGAAAGGCACACAGAGCCGAGGCTCATTTCCAGGTGCAATCCAAGGGAACAAAGCAGTACAACAAGTAATAATGCATAAACAAGGAAAAGGGTTTGTAAGAGAAGTTGAAACAATAACAAGGCTTGTACAGAAAATTGAAACCCCAAAGTCAAACAATGAGGGCAATTTCAGCAGCCAGTACAGACCACAGATCATGTGGTAACGTACAGGTAAAGTGTGTGTGTAAAAAAAAAAAAAAAAAGGTGAGAGGTTTGTCAGTACATTTTATTTATTTTTTATTATTTATTTATTAAGTCTAGGATTACAATACCTTTGAGCCAGGGCTCTTTTACAAAGGTTCCACGTCAGGTTACAATTCAAAACATAAGACATGTAAGTCAGATTACAAATTCAATACATAGGACAAGGTAACAGAAGTGTAAGCTAAACAGGGTTACAAAGCATCTGAAAAACAAAACAAGTTTTGGAGCCTAGGTTACAAGGAGATAGCAGATGAGGTGCAGAGAGGATAGAGGACAAAAGAGTGGAAGAGTAGAATGGGGCAGAGTGCTATAGAGGAGGAGCGCAGTCAGAGGCATTGTCATAGAGATAACATGGGGAAGTTCATACTAAGGGGTAACCAAGTGCTAATAGGAGAGAGAACTGCATAAGGTTGGGGAAATATTAATGGGGTCAGCTAGTGGAGGCAGTCACAGGAGCTAGAGGCAGTGAGAGAGAGGCATAGCCTTGATTTAAATGCACCAAGGGTAGGAGTGGAGGAGATGTAACTGTTTAGACCGTTTAGTCAGCTGGGCACCCTGTAGGCAAAAGATCTTTGACCTTGTGAGATACGACAACGTGGAACCTGCAGGAGCTGTGATTCAGACCCCCTGGTTGAGTGGGGGTTATTGCTAGGGTGCAGGAGTGCACACACTCCAGGGGGTGCAAGGCCCATAATTATTTTCTTCATCATGGTGCAGGTTAGGTACTTTAGCCAGTTGGTGAGTTGCAGCCATCCAGTTTGTGCATAGAGGTCACACGTATGTGTGAGGTGGTGGGATCCACTGAGAAGTCGGCAGGCTTTATTGAGGGAGGCGGATATGTGTCTAAGAGCGGTAGCGGGGGCAGAGCCATAAATGATAAGCCCATAGTCAGTAACGGAGACAACAGAGCTCTGAACAGCAACAGTCAGGGCTTCTGGAGTAAGATGTTGCCTATGCCGGAAGAGAAGGCCAAGGCGAATATTTGCTGCTTTGGCTACAGAGTCAATGTGGGCACTGTAAGTTAGATGAGGGTCTAAAGTGATTCCAGGGTACTTAAAGGCTTGAACCTGTTCCAGGGTGACTCCATGACTGGTTTTGATGGATGGGGGTGCAGTTTATGCTTGTTATGAGAGCTGCTGAACATCATAGACTTTGTTTTCTTAGGACCAGATTGTGATTTGAGGACCAATTTTCAACAGATGTGAAGCCAAGCTGAAGGCTGTCTTGTAGAGGCTTAGGATCATTGTGGGAGGCAAGAATTACAGCATTGTCTGCATAGAGGATGATTGTTTTGGAGCAAGAATTTGGAAGGGAGCTCAGGAACAAGCTGAATAGTAGGGGGCCCAGAATGGATCCCTGGGGGACACCAGAGTGAACAGGTCTGGTATCAGAGAGGACATCTGCAATTTTTACTTTTTGAGACTGATTCTCCAAGTAGCTTTTGAACCAGGCAGTGGAGTTGGGAGACAGCCCAGCTTTCAGAAGTTTCACAAGCCATAGGCGGTGAGGAACAGTGTTGAACGCCCTTAGTCAGATTGATAAAGACGGACCCAATTAACTGACCATTGTCCAGTGAGCTGTGAAGAATGCCCAAGAATTTCAGTAGGGCAGATGAGTTGCTATGTCCTTTCTTGAAGCTATGTTGTTGCGAGCACAGGATATTGTTTTTGTCCAGGAAATCTGTGAGCTGATCTGCTGCAATACGTTCAAGGGCCTTGGAGATGGGTGGCAATATGGAGATCGGATGGTAGTTTCCATGAGTAGTCCTGTCACCACTTTTATGGACAGGGGTAACAGTGGTTTATTTTCATTTGTTAGGGAACTGGCAGAGCCTAAGTGAGAGGTTGAAAATATATGTCAGTGGCTGTAACACCTCATCATGAGTGAAGGACAGCAGTTAAAGGTCAAGTGTATCGCTGCTGGATCTGGATTTAGTGATGGCTTTGGTAATGTATTTGCGGGCATCATGCATCTTGACTGCTTCGAAATAAAAGGCAGGTGGCTAGAGGAGGAGGAGGAGGCATTGGGGAAGGAGAGAGAGAGAGAGTCATAGTCAAGGCCCCTAGAATTCTGCGGCCGCAGAATTTTGCGCAGAACTTTCAATATACCGCAGAACTTCTGCGGTGCCGCAGAATTCACTCTTCCTGTTGATTTTTTATTAATATTTCTGTTTTTCCATAGAATCTGGTTCCCTTCCCCTCTTTTTATATCCTAAACCCCCATATGCTCAGAATGTGATGTTATCATTGCTATAACATCATACATTAGCTAATGAAATGGCTGCATTCTGCAACAGAAATGAACAGTCTCTTATCTACCACAGCTCCCTGCCAGAGATGGTGGCACAGCACATCAGGCATGGTGATATTTGCTCAACCTGCACTACAGCCTAATACAATTTTCAGTCTTACATTGTTGCACTAGGGCCAACTAAACAAACCTTGTCAAACTGGACAGACCTGTTAAGTCCATACCTCACTTTGTACAAACCTATTTGTGCCTTTAAGGTATAGAGATGCCATCTGAAATGAATAACTGGTAAAATGAATTTACTGTCATTTTTAAGAAAATAATTATGCCCAGAAAAGTGGAATATAATAATGTGTAGACCTGTTGAAAGAATAGACATGTTAAATAAATAACTGCACTGTATGCATTTTTGCCAGGGTTATTGACTACATATTGTCATTGGTTGATAGAATCACCTAAAAGTTATGGAGAAATGTTGTGTGCAGGGACAGCTGTTGGGCCAGAGGGTAGTATGCTGTGTTTCCATGCCAGCAATTCAGGTTCAGAGATTAGCTTTGGGAGCTGGCTGGGCAGCACAAGGATTGTTGGAACACATCACTGCTTGGAGCCGGGGAAGGTATGGTGCAGTGTTCTGTCACATGGTGGACACATTGTGCCGGTCCAGAGAGCTCAATCTCACAATCGGTTCACATGCATGTCATGGCCTGATGGTGTTACGCAGTGTGTCAGGGAAAGCAGGTTGACATCAAAAATGAGTTTTGTAATAACTCCTCTATTCCATTTCTAATGGGACCTGTATGAATGAGGATGCAAGTTCATGAAAATTAAAAATAACATATATATATATATACACACACACACACACACATGCATACACACACACACACACATCTGTATGTACTGTATGTTACAGATTGCATATAAATATATAAGTGATACACAGTGGGACCCTCATTAGTGGGATATATAGCATGCATATAGAAATACCTTATTTATCACATAAGATGCCCTCTGCATATGTCATTTATACAACAGGCTAGGACCTTAAGGGAGAGACATTTGTTTTGCTTTTTAGGCATAAAATTATTTTTGTAAGTCTGTTATTTTTGAACTAGTCTTACTGTGTGCTTTCCACCATCCTGATTGCTATAAAACTGCCATGAAAGTGAAGTCAGGATGACAAGCTGTCACTGTGATGTGGTAGTTTATTAGTGCATAGAACTTCGCAGAAATTACAAACCATCACGCAGAAGTTCTCAGGCAAATGAAGCTCCTGCTGGCCAGAACTTGGTCCCACTGTGCCGCAGAAAACTAGGGGCCCTGGTCATAGTCCTTGAAAAAGTCAGAAGGGAGAACACTGCTGAGATTGGTGAATGCAGTGTTGAAGGTATTTGCTATAATTTTAGGGTCAAGTGTAGTAGACCCATTTATGCTGAGCAAGGTAGGGGAGGTTTTTGGCTGCTTCCCAGTGACCTCTGTAATATTGTTCCAAAATGCCCTCCTGTTACCCCAGGTATCCGTGAGTGCATTCTTGAAGTAGCTGGATTTCTTTTGCCGGATAGATTTGGTACAGTCATTCTGTGCACGTTTATAGTTTTGGATGTCAGTTTCTTTACCAGTGGTTCTGGCCAGATCCCAGAGGCGATCTCTTGATTTTAGTTGACATAAGAGATCAGCTGAGAGTCAGGGATTGCAAAGGGCTTTGACTTTGTGCTTTTTAAAAGGAACGTAGAAGTCACAGGCTGCATTGAAAGTGTTGATGAAGTATTCCAGTGCAGTATTTACATCTGTTGCTTTGTAAGAGGACCAGTCTTGGAGGTTGAGGCATGTTTTTATATTAAAGTCTCCAAGCAGAATAATTTCAGAGTCAGGAGGTTGGTACCTGGTGAATTCCAAGACAGTACTAAGGCCATTCTCTTGTTCTTTCATGGGGTATACACTGAAACTGTGAGGGATTTGTTATGGTCACCTAATAGGATTCTGATAGGGAGATCTCATGGCCATTGACTGGGAGGTGGTAGTGACGAAAGGTGTCCCATGGTAGAATCTTGAAGGTAAATTGCACATCCACCACCTCTTTTGGACTTCTGGTCCAGCCTGAAAACATTGTAGCCTGGAAGAGCGATAGCCAGGTCAGGGATCTTGGATGTAAGCCAGGTTTCTACAACTGCCAGGATATCTGGGCTGTGCTGATTGGTAAAGATTTGTAGGGCATCCAGCTTGGAGAGTAGACTATAGAAGTTAAGAGATGCTATGGAGAGTGCTCCCGCGGGTTTTTCCTGGTAGATAGAGCTGGAGGTGATTTAGCCAGGGTTAGGATGGATGTTTCCCAACAGCAACTGGAGGAGGAGCACAAGCTTCAGGGTGCACCAGCGTAAGTCCCTGAGCATGAGTCTACATGCCCATTTTTTGCAGGAACTTATATTAGGTTGGTGGCAATGATCCCAGAGTGATGGCAAGTGAAAGAGTGATAAGAGTGTCCAAGGCCTGTGTACAGCGGTAGGCGGGGACTGCCATCCATTTGCAGAGAGGAGCACCCGGGGGCAAGCTCATGATGGAGAGTGCCTGAGTGATGATAGGCAGTGCCAAGTAGGATGCTGGGGGGGAGAGGGGAAGCAAGCTCCAGGGAGGAAGAAAAGCAGAAAGAGGGATGAGAATAAGAAAAGCAGAAACTGCAGTGCATGGAGGGACAACTTGATGTGACAGTGAGGAGGATTATATTGTATTGGATGTGTGCTTATAACTGGGCCCTCTAGTGGCTAAAGATATAGTCTACTCATGGAAAAGTCATCATAATGATATTTATTGATATACAAACAGCAGTTATTCCAGGCAGAGATGTATGCATGTGGTCACCCCTAGGCAGAGGGGAGACAGGTACAGGTTGGTGAAGGGAGGAGGTATAATAGATTTTTCAGAGCCAGGTAGGTAGAGGAGTTATGAAGTTCTGTGGAGATAGTATTCCATAAAAGGGATAGCTGATAGGAGATGGCACTCTGACCCTCCGTAGAGTGGGAGTGGGGGATAGAGAAAGGGGGGATCCCAGGAGTGGAGGGAGTATATAGGGGGCACAAAGGACTGAGGCAGGAGTGGAGGTAGGGTGGGAGGAGGTCGAATCAGAATTTGGCAATGAGGTCAAATTTAGCTGTTTTTCGAATTGTAAGTTGAATGCAAACAAGACATCCTTTTTTCCCCTTAATTACAAGGTCTTTAAGACAGACATTATCCCCTTGGGATTGTGTTGGTCTCCCCGTGTTATCAAATACTTGGGTACCAAGTTAACATGAACACTTCCCTATGGTTTAAAGAAAACTTAGAACCTCTTTCTCAGATGATTGTGCAGGACCTAGAGAGATGGGATAAGCTTCCAATTTCACTATGGGGCTACATTAATATAATAAAGATGAATGTATTTCCCCGTATTTTTTATCCCCTGTCGCATCTCAACTCATTTGTTCCTGTATCCTGGTTTCAGAAAATGCATAAGCTTTTCACTAATTTTATATGGTCTAATAAACACTCCAGGCTGGCTTATCACAAATTAGCTGCTGCCAAAAACGAAAGGGGGTTACGGATTCCTCATTTGTCAATTTATTACTGGGCTAGTCATCTCGCTAAGTACCTGAAATGGGTAAGGCGGGTCCAGAAAATCTGAGACCAGCCTGGCCTAATATTGAATTAGACTATATTCAGGCTATGAACATGGATCCCTTGACCATGCTCTTTGTAAAAGTCTGCCTTTTACAGAATGTTAGTAAATGCCCCACTCTCATGACCTCATTGAAGGTTCACTTCGCAGCTGTGTTCATTTCTAAGATATAATCCAGTACAGACCTGTCTCAGTCCATCTGGAAATTCTCGGCTTTCTACCATAAATAAGCAGGTAATTTCTCGTACATGGTTACCTCAGTTAGGTGAAGGGATAGCCTCCTCTTTATTAGATGGCTTGGGGGCTTGGCTCTCGGTAACCGAGATTCTCAGAAGGTACAACATTCCTGACTCCCAGTCATTTAGGGTTTGTCAATTGAAGCATTTGTTAATCACGGTGTTTGGTAAAGTCCCTCCCCACCCATCAGTTTTTGCATTGGTACCTGAACTCTCTTCCCTTCTCGAATCCCCAGGGGTTATCTCTAAGATATATCAGGTATTGTATCTATGGCGGTTTGGGAGTGGCAATGGTCCCACTAGTTTTTGGAACCCATTTTTCCCGCAGTCCACTTTCAATTGATCGGCTCTCTGGATGTTTTGTCACAAATCCGTGTCCCAAGATAGATTACGTCTCATGCAATTCCATATTTTGCACATATATATTACCATGCCAGTTAAACTGGCTAAATGAGACCTTCGATATTGACAGGTGCACTAGATGCTCCCAGGAAGCTGGGACGCTTTTCACATATTCTGGTCGTGCCCCAAGATAGCTTCGTTATGGGATTTAATTAAAACCCGCCTGAACTCCTTATTGGGATTACAGGACTGTTTTACTCCAGATATTTGCCTTTTGGGAGATTTGTCTTCTATTAAGGTTAAGATTCGGAGATTTCACATTTCCATGATTGCACTCTTGGTCAAAAAAATTATTCTCAGGCATTGGAAAGACAGGAATTGTCCAACATATCAGGCATGGATTCAGGAAATCCTTGCTAATCTCCGCTTAGAAGGCCATAGCAAGCCTTCAGAATAGGTTACATAAGTATAAGTCTATATGGGATCCCTTCACACTTTAATTATTACGCTAGGATTTAAAGTGTAATTGGTGCACATGCCATCATATTAAGTATGAGATCATCATGGTTAACTAGCTACTACAGTATTCGAGGGAACCACAGCTGCGGGGAGTGGGGGTCGGGGCAGTGTTGGATTGTACTACTAACTGGCTGTTCATACATGTTTCACTGCCTCCTGTATTGTGGAAATTTTGTGAATAAAGTGTGAATTGAAAAAAAGAATTTGGCAATGAAGTTCAAGGAGTGAATGTACCTCCTGTGAGAGGGTGGGGTAATAGAGAGAGGAGTACAGGGAACAGTGGTGTGTGTGTGTGAGGCACAGAGTTAGATTCAAACCTGCAGAAGGAATTTAGTGTGGTGTCTAGTTTCAAGAGAGAGAGGAGGCAGGGTTAGTGCTGTATATAATGTTGGCGTACTTCCGGGATGGTAGGATCATCTTTGAGACAAGCTCATGCCAAGCAGAGACAGAGAGGGAGTCCTTGTTACGACAGAGGAAACCCAGTTTGGGATGGAGCTTGGAGACTAGGGTGTTGATATGGGTAGAGAAGTTAAGGTGCCGATCCAACCAAACTCCCAGGTATTTGTAAGCCTAAACTGAGTCTAGGGGGGAGTTGTCATGAGAGTGAAATACTGGTAGGGACTGAAGCCTAGAGAGTTTTTGAGCTGTGCTGAACATCATTGAGATCGTCTTTTTATGGTTTATCTTTAGGTCATTGGCTTTAAATCAAGTGAGGACATTGTTGAAATCATGTTGGAGGAGAGGTTGTACTTCCTTTGTGGAGGGTCCAGAGGTGAAGATGATGATGTCGTCCACATACATATGGATTCAGTAGTGGATGTACAGTATATGGAGGGGAGATCATTTATAAATACAGAGAATAGTATAGGGCTGAGTATCGATCCCTGGGGGACACCAGCCAAGATGAGTAGAGAGGAGGAGGTGGTGTTGCTGACTCATATAGTTTAGGTAAGAGGTAAGCCAACAGAGGAGGATGTAAGACCTATGGTGTGAAGTTTTTTATGAGAATTGTATGTGAGACAGTGTCAAAGGTCTTGGCAAAGTCTATGTAAATGGCAGCTGTAATATGGCCTTTGTCCATGGCTTGGTAGGTGGCATTAGTGACCCGCAGTAGGGAAGAGACTGTTTAATGGTGTTTTTGAAATCCAGATTGGTAGAGGAAAGGATGTTTGAAGAGGTGATGAAGTCTAAAAGTCTGGAGTATGTTAATAACTCCTGTACTTTAGCAAGTGAGGGGAGGAGGGAGATGGGACAGTAGTTTCCAGGAGACAGTGAAAGTACGCTGTCTGGGCTAGATTTATTTTGGTGCAATGAACATAAAGCTTTGCGAACCTCCTGGGTGGAGACTTGGGGGAAGTGATAGCCACTGATTGGTGGTGAGGAAGGAGGTGAGGGGTGTTCAGGCAAGGCACAGGTGCTGAAGAACTGGTTGAAGATTTCTGCCACAGAAGAAGGATCTGAACTTGAGGTACTGTCAACCTTGAGGGGAAGGGAAGGGGAGGGGAAGTGCTAGGACTGACAAGACAGTGTGTTGTCTTCCAGAAGGAGGAAGGGTTACTGGAGTTTTCGTGTAGGTGTTGCTTAAAGTAAATGGATTTGGCAAGACAAGTTGCCTTAGTGCAATTATTTCTGATGGTTTTGTAGGCAACGAGATTTGTTAGTGATTGGGAGGACTTATAATGAGCCCAGGCCTGGTCTCAGGATTTGCAAAGGGTGATTAATTGAGGTGAGATCCATGGGTGATGAGATTTCTTGACACAAATATTTTTCACTGGGGCATGGAGGTCCCAGACTTGGTGAAACGTAGTCAGGAAGTGACTGATGGAGGTGTCTATGTCAGATGCTGAGTAGACAGGGGACCAGTCAGCAACAGTGAGGTCATGAATAAGGGCATTTGTGTCGAGGGAATGAGTAGGGTGGATGTTTATATATTTTGGAGCAGAGCAGGGAAGATGGATTTTACTAACACTGTAGGTTATGCAGTGGTTGCTTAGTGCATCGGGGAGGACGCTAGCAGCTGAGACACGGTGAGGGTGAGATGTTAGGATCCAATCTAGAAGGCTGTGATTAGGAGAGTGGGGGTTGTATCTGATGGGTTCCTTTATTTATTAGCTGCAAGAAGTTTAGGGATTTGATTTTCTGGGTGGCAGGCTTGGATGAAGCAGTGAGCTAGTCCAGACTGAAGTCCCCCATCAGTATACTCTCTCCATCTTTTGTAAGTGAAATGATGGAGGAAATGCATTCCTAGGACTACATCAGTGGTGATTTTGGGTGTGGCGTTCATACACCTTACTCCTTGTCCTAGGGTGCAGTGTCACAGTGTCATGCAGTCACTGCTATGAAGCCCACCCAGTTTAACACTTTCCTATACCTTTGCTGTCATGGTATTACCTCCTGCACTGATCTTCCACAAAACTTCAGATTTGGACTGTGTTTGGACTTGGTTCCTCTGACAGGAATGGTGATATTTCTTCTCACTGATGAAACAGGATTGGAATACAGGCACCATCAGGTGGTCCTCCTTGAGGCTGAGCCACCAATAGGTCCCTGCTGTCCCGTTCCAGGACCCTGGGTAGGATCTGAACCTTCAATGACCTGCTTCTGAGGAAGACCACTCCACTCCAGTCCCAGGACCCTGACACAGTTCTGAACCCATGAGCCATCTCTGGGTGGTCGCAGCCAGAGCAGTGCATCCTTAGGTGCCTGAACCCTGAGGGCTTTGATACTGGAACAGTAGCATACCTTAAAGAGAACAACTTTTGGTGGGACCAGGGTCCATCTTGTTAAGTTCTGGTTTGTGGCAAGGATTCCCAGGAAAGTGCTAAACCAGTTGGCATAGGCCATGCTGTTTGCAGGGGGTCACCTTGTTGCTTAGACAAGTGAAGGACAATAATAGCAAACAAAATTATGAATTTAGAAACAGGTTAAGACATTAACCCTACTAGTGTAAAGCTATTTTAGATAAACAGCAGGCTAGCTAGTAACCATTATGGTAACAGATAGGTTACATTTATTTATTTAAAAAATGGTAGCTGAGTGCAAAATGATGGCAAGGTAAAACCCTAAGCTGAAGCTCATTTTCAGGTGTGAACAGGGGTACGGGGTTACAGAGGAAGGCATGAGCAAATGGCAGTTATGGACAGCATACAAAATCATACAACTGCAGAGAGAACAAACTCTTACAGAAGAGTAGAAAACAGTCAAGGGCACATCTTGACAGATATCAATAATAATTAAACTGTTAAGCTGCTGAAAGAAGCATTAAAGAAAAATGCTAGATTGCAAAGAGCTAAAGACGCCCATGGCAGTTAAAACAGAAAAAAAGGGAAATAAATGGGAAGGCAGGTGGGATGTTACTTGCAGAATCAGGAAAGGGAGGTGTGAACCTTAAGAAGGTTCTTTAATAGAGAGGAAAGTGGGAGAGAGTTGAACAGGGAGAGGACTATTGTTCCAGGTGTTAAGGAGGTGGACAGGAATGGCAGACTGACCAGCAGAGGATTTGCAGTTGAGTATGGAGAACATGTGAATATTAGTGGAATGGCGGGATCAGAAGACTGGCCTTGGGGGGGTAACAGCTGAGAAGTAGGAGGGAGGAGAGTACAGCCAGAGTTGTAAAAGAGGAACAATGTATTGACAACCTTTGGGGTGGAGGAGAATAAGACTGAGGTAAGAAAAGAGTTGATGAAAGAGTAGGATTTGGGGGTGTCCAGAGCAAAATGGCAGAGGGAGTTGAAGAGGGGATCCTGTTTAACAATTGGAAGATTTAGGGACAACACTGTTGACCAGAACCACATAGTCAAACACACCAGCCAGATCATTTTGAGGGTCATCTCACAATGGACAGGGAGTAGCAAGCAGGACTTATTGCACATTCATGTCTTTGAAAGGTACACTTTTCCTGAAGTAAACACAGTCTTAAAAAGGTGTGTTTTTATCGAACTTCAGAAAATTTATCTCAGGGATTTGCAAATGGTCAGACTCAAAATTGGTATTTTATATTCAAGTGTGAGGAGGCAAGACCAAAACACACACATTGTAGAGCCATGAGTAAACTCTGAAAGCCGTGTACCCTCACCAGTACTAGAAAACTGCATATTTGATTTATACAACATCATTTTGTTGGTTACAATGCTGACATCTGCTGTTTACATGAAGACTGAACTGCTTCTCTTTTATTTCAACTGTTGACTTTAGTAATGCACAGGGTGACTGTGATGTGATCAGCACTGGGAAAACTGCTGTCTGATTGGTCCTATATTCCATCGTGACGTGGCTAACCTTCAAGAAATAAATGTTGACCTAGCTGGTGTGGTGCTATGCTGTTTACCATCAGAAACATATGGCAGCACCATCGTAATACATCCACAGTATGAGTCTAAAACGTACAGTCAAAAAATAACCTTAAAGGAGATTTTTAGAAATTGCAAAAGTTGGCCATGTGTAATGTCTTGCATCATTCATTACATATTTAGTTATATAATTACAAAATGAGTTACATAGTTACATGAAAGCTGGTTTAAAAATATATAAGGGAATGAAAACTACACTGAAATAAATCTCAGGATGACAGTAATGCATTTTGCTAAAAATTATGCAATGAATAATTTTTTGCTAACTGACAAATACTGCTGCTTTAAGCCAAATAGCAAGGTGGCAGATACATAGCACAGCCACTGGTTATAGTGCTGTAGGGCCTTTTACACCAATGGATCTGCACAGGTGCCAGCAGTACAGATGAGTTGCACCGGTGCAGATCCGGCAGTGTAAAGAGCTACTGGAGTGTTGCAAACCACTCCATTGTGCTCTGTTGTGGCACAGAGCATTCCCTGTTTGATGGGAATGCAGACCAGTGTGTACCGGTGCAGGTCTATTTTTGCCAGTGTGTAAACACACTGCTTTACCTGCACCAGTGCCACCCCTACTAAGCAACCACTCAGCTGGAAATACCCCCAAAACACTGGAAGGTCACCGGGAATGTTGCACAGACATAGCATGTAAATAAAACAGGTCAGCAGTACATTTGGACTGGAGGGAGTTAATTCAGACAGCAGTGCTCCAGGTAAGCACTGTATAAAAGAGCCTAATGACAAGGCACAGGAACCACGGAAGTGACTGACTTGCAGGGGATGCCACAGAATAGTGGCCTTAGCAGAGGACTGATGCTAGGTAGGGGTATTGGGACAGTATTTTGTGCTATGTAGAGAGTAAAGGGTCCACAAAACTGCCAAAGAGAAGGCCAGCAGGTCACAGAACAGCCATTTGATTAGCAATGATGAAACTGATGGTGCCCCCCACGCCACGTCTTGGTCCCACACACTGTAAAGCTATTAAACACTTCAAATAATGTATGTTGTACCTGGAGAGCCAGAGTGATTGTGCTAGATTGCACCTCATGCTGCTAAGAACCCTACAAAACTCCTGCTGCTAGGAACCCTACAACAGAGAGTAGCATACATGAAATGGTATGACTCTCTAAAACAACAAACATTTGTCAAGGCCAAATGTTTGCTTGCTGGCATTAGCAGTGGAGGTGCAGGAGTTAGACAGATGCAGTATAGGAATGGCAGTGAAATACTGAACTGATGCCAACTCCACCCCTATCCTGCAGAGATGGACAGACATTGGGGTGTGCCTTTGGGTCGTCGCCCATGACGGTCACGGCATTTCACCTCATCCTACCCTGCAGACAGTGACAAGTGTCGAGGTGTGGCTTGGAGTGTTTGGGCTTTATGTTCACCTCATTCCATAAGGAAACACGCTGAAATGGGTGTAGTGGGGTTAACTCTTGGGCCAGAGGGTCCAAGGCACACCTTGATACCTCTTACTGGCTGCAGGGTGGGGGTGGAATAACATAAGCATTACTGTCGACAATCCCAAGTCACACCCCTGATGTCTGTCAGTCCCTACAGGGTAGGGCATTATGGTCAAAAACCCTAATGCCCTGGGTGTTTCTTGGTATTTTTACTCCAATTTTTCAACATGGGCTTTTTTGTGACCCCTCCACATGAACAGTGACACTATCAGTTCGTTAGTTGAAAGGTGATTTTGCAAAGCGACTGCACCATTTGGCACCACAGATGTGAAAACACATTTCGAGCAGGATGTGAAAAATGACAGCTGTACTGTTCATGAGGAGGTGTAAAAAATGGTAATGTTGAAAACTTGGAGTGAAAATATAAAAAAAAAGATGGCGAAGTCGCGAGTGTACGTAGAAACTGCGCAACGCACACCCATAATTTGTTTGGGGATTTTTTACAGCAGATTTTCAACACAGGCATTTTGGGAGCTCTGCTCATGAACAGTGTCACTGTGATATTCTTAATCAGTCCTGAACACTGATTTCCCACAGCAACCCCGCTATTCTGCGCTGGAAGTGCAAAAACACTGTCGTCCAGGGTGTGGAAAATGACAGCTGTACTGTTCATAAGGAGATGTGGAAAAATGCCAATGTTGAAAATCTGGACTGAAATTATTACAAATTCGTGAACTTATGAGGGTGCGTGGAAACTGCTCAATGCACGCTTGTAACACAGTCATTTTATGGACTTTAGCCACCAGATTTTCAACATAGCCATTTCAAGACCTCTGCTCATGAACAGTGTCACTGTGATCTTCTTAATCTGTCCCAAACATTGTTTTGCACACTGACCATGCCATTGTGTGCTACCTGTGTGAAAACACATTTTGGATGAGATGTGAAAAATGACATGTACTGTTCATAAGGAGGTATGGTAAAATGGCAATGCTGAAAATCTGGAGTGAAAATAGTAAAAATTCTCAAAGTTACGAGCGTGCGTAGGAACTGCACAATGCACACTCGTAACACAGTCATTTTTTGGAATTTATTCACCAAATTTGCAACGTGGGCTTTTTGAGAGCCCACCTCATGAACAGTGACACTGTTGTTTCATTAATCAGTCCCGAATGGTGATTCCTTGCAGTGACCGCTAAATCACCTTTCGGGACCGAATAACCAAATGACAGTCACTGAATTCATGAGATGGGGTCCCAAGAACCCCATGTTGAAAATTTGGTGCAGAAATTAGAAAAAAATGACCGAGATATGCACCAAAGTTGAAAACACTCTATTTATGCCATTATACAGCTTACTGGCATTTCTTCAGTTCGCGGTCGGCTTTGAAGAGTGAAGACATGTTCCTGCTCCACCGAAGATCATTGCGCCGGGCTCTGGAGGTAAATATGGGGTGAAGGGGGAGGTGGGGTATGCAGAGGGTGGGAATAGGTTGCAGGAGGGGGGGCAAGAGAGTCAACAAGGGACCGTTTTCTTTTGTTACAGGTTTTTTTTTTATTGCACATGGATGACGTGGGACTTTTGCCATGCTGGGGTGGGCTCCCAGTGTGGCACCTGGATGTTTTGGGGGCAGTGGAGCCAACGGGGATTGGGCACCTCCATTGACCATACAGTGTGGGGGGGGGCACATGAGGATGCTGGACTTCTGCCACGCTGGGTTGGGCTCCCAGCATGGCACCTGGAAGTTTGTTTTTGGGGAGGGGGCACTGGAGCTGATGGGGATTGGATACCCCTGTTGGACATACAGTGTGCTTGGGGGGGAGTGTACATGTGCCGAGGGGGATTGGGCACCCCCTCAGCACACAACAAATGGGGGTCGCGCACATACAACCACCGCTACAATTAGCAGTGGTGACGTGGAGGTAATTTGTATACTGCTGATGGCAGGGCAGTATGCAAATTGCCTACACATTACCACCGCTGATTGTAGTGGTTGTTTGTTTTCAACTCTAAGCCACTGCAATCTGAACTGCTGTCATAGACAGCTGGGACATTCATTGGTGCGGTGTAGCCACGCCTGCAGAAATGCTGAGGGCATGAAGCGGGGGTGCCACACCTATAAAAACTTGTATGGTGGCACTATGTTTCTTGCACATGCATGCAAGCAAACATAAAAATGACTCAATTTTGTGTGTCAAAATGAGCCTGCACAAAATTGTGTGCATGTGTGTTTTGTGTGATTCAATGCTGAATCTAAACAAAATTTATTTTTGTCTACTATAAGTTTGCTTGCTGCACATCTTCATTTTACTTCAATTCCTATGACACCCTGATTATACAAATACCTGATTATTCAAATATTAATGGTGTCACCCATGATGGTTGGATAATTGGGGTCATATTGTGCTATCGACATGGCATCAGAGTGATTGTATTATCACTTGGTGATGCAGTATCACTAATAGTATCGGGTTTGGCTAGCATTATTTCATTTTCATGAATTTAATGCTTATTTTCTTTTAACCTGTCAGATTGCACCTTATAAGTACTCCTTGTTAAGTGGTGAGCTAAAATGACTATGTATGTATTATATATTGCTTATAGTATTTTACTTGTAATTGTGTTACTTGTTTCTTCCAATCCCCTCTCCTACAGAAACATCAGTAATCAAGACTGTTTATCCCTGTATGTTCTGCTGAGTTAAATAATTCCAGTAAATATATATGTCACATATATGGACTGGAGCTGAGGTTTAAAGCAAAACACTATAGCTCCAAAGGTGTAAAGCTCTGTATGGCAAAAGATCTCTAATCTTGCATTGTTCAGCTGGTTTTCTTTCTTTCATTAATGAATAAACATTTTGCTTTTTTTTTTACTTTTAAAAATGGGTGAGTCATTTTATAATTCCAATGATGCACTCCATGGTGGGTGTTGCTGTAGGATCTATTCACTCAACTTATTTAACACATCACACAAGGCATGACTTAATACAAGGACAGAAACTGTTGTGCGTTATTCCTTAAATCTAGATGTGTCCATGCAAAATAGGCCACTTTGCAGAAACACTGCAAGCTGCACTCAAGGCTAACAATGTATGGTTCCTTCAGTTTCTTGTGCCATTTCTACACTGTATTTTGTCTGTGCTGCGCTATTAGTTGCCATTTTCAGGCCCCAGTCTATGTCAAAAGCAATAGTTATGTAACTGGCTGCCTCGGATGTTGCAGTTACTACACCTGCCTTGTGGGCTCAAACAGGGTTGAAGGGCCTAGGTTGATAAACTGCTGAGTGGGTGGTTTGTATCCAAGATTTAAATACACTGTGTGGTGCCTTCACCTCAAAAAAGGTTTAAGTGGGACTGGTGGAAGTATGGTATAACCCCCTGGGATGTAGTACCTCCCTACCTCCCCACAGTTTACCCCACCCGAGAACCAGTTCAACACAATGACAGGCCCCACAAGGTATGCACATATACTCCAAAACAACAAGTGCTCAGACAAGTAATTACAACAAAGGAACAGGAACCATATCAAGGGCGAGGCTTCAGGCCCTAAATGGGAAAGGGGGACTTCACAGGTGCCGGAAGATAGTAAAAACTGAGGGGGCTGAGAATCAGTAGGGCACTTATTGGGGTACAAAGGGTACTTTTTCTAAACCAGTTTTTGCCATACTGAAATACAATAAATACACATTTATGATGATGATCATAATGTTAACAAGGCAGTTATACCATATAGGAATATTTAATACAGTATATTAAGAGCTCTGCTGTCAAGCCATTTCTTCTAGTAGCTTTGAAGTCTGACCCATCCATTGCTAAACCTGATTCAGTGTCTGCCCAGGCAAAAATGAAAGAGGGCATAGTAATATTTGTATTATCAGTATCGAGCATGCAGTCTTCACACAAATGGGTTAGGATTTTTTGGTTCAACTAACTTCTGGATAGAAATTAGCAGTTAAGCCCAACCACCAGGGACAAGGTAAACTCCTGAGGCTGGGGAAATAAAGACACAGAGCCATTAACTTTACACAGAGCTTATTTATTAATGAATCACAGTGTACAATGTAAAATTTATTTATTCATGAATCACAGTGTACAGTGAGAATAAACAATATTAATTTACAACAGTATGGGTACATCACAAAGCAATACACAATTATAATTGCTGGAGTCAGAGAGGTCGGCCTGCCAAAAACTGCACTCACTGGTATGAGGACTAGACAGAGCACCTGGATAGAGGAGTCCTTCAGAAAACTTTGACTCCTTCTGGAAGACCAATGCTCTTCATAGGTCAGGCCCAACCCAGGGTCACCCATAGCATGACCTTTAATCTTCTCCCATACTCCTGCTCACATCGTTTGCTTTATTATAAAAATAAAATGAGTATATTACCATCATACCATGTTGAACAGTAAAGATTATGAAGTCCTTTCTTTGACCTGCGGCCTTTGGTACTCCAGCCTGCAGCACAGAGGCTCATTGGAAGGGCAATGCCTTTACTTCATGAAGAAGCTCTTCCAACTCCAATGCTCTTCTGGCCACATCCAGCTGTTACTGCAAAGTCTGGAGGAAGGTGTAGGATATACCCAGAAATGAGCCGGTATTCCATTAGAATTCAACAAGTGGCTGGCTAGCCATTTTTTCATTCCTGTACTTTTACCACTGCATACCACTCACTCACCCAATTAACCAGTTTATTTACCATCATCTGTATTCTTCCCTAGAGTAAAAGCTCTTCAGTATCAATTTTTTCCAAAAAAGTTAAGTTGTCTCTCATTTCGTTGCACATACTCCTGTACAATTTGTGTCTGATCCAGCTTGTCTGTTCTCTCCTTGTAAATGTTCAACAGCAATTGGTGATTGTGCCTCTTCTCTATCATAGGGCTTCGTAAGTAAGACTTTATCCTCTGTTGTGTTGAAAAGTCAGTGTCGTTGGCTCAGTAGGTAGCACACTCATCTCTGAGGCTGGGAGATCAGAGGGCCATGGGTTCAGTTCACACACCTGGCACCTGGGTTAATATCCCAGTACTGACACTGTAGTGCAGCATGAGAGGGGTGCTGCACTTCTGAGGTGCCGTCTTTCAGATGAGACATTAAACTGAGGTCCCATCTTCCTGGATTGGTGGTAGTTCAGGTGGATGTTAAAGATCCCATGGCACTTATCGAAAAGAGTAGGGGAAAGTTTTATTGAGACAAAAATCGTATAATAGTACACAAAGCATAATACAAAAAAAAGGAAAAACAGGATAAGTATTATACAATCATTCAGGTAACTGCAAAATCAGAGTCAGTGATCCAAGGAAGAGCTTTCCAAAGTTCCAAAAGTGTCATATCTGAGTATAGAGTACGTTCATGCTCATAAATTTCTTTTAAATCTTGTATAATCTTTTTTTCGAGCTCCACATAGGAGCAGTCCTTTTGCTGTAAAGAAAACATGCAACGCACCATCCTAATATTCCATTTAATGCAGACAAAAACAAGGTTCAAAGTGTCCTGGTGCCATTTTGACCACTGGGGAGAAAAAACCCAAATACAAGATTCAAATAAGTAACCGACTGAAGCAAGGGGTTATCCCATGCCTGTTCCAAAATTTTTGATAAAGGAACAGTCAAAAAATAAATGAGGGATAGTTTCAAGTTCTGTAATACATAATAAGCGAGAACACATTCTATCTTGGGACTGCTTATGCTTATAATTTGATTTTACATTAATCTTTTCATGCCATGAAAGCCAATGAAAATCCCACGTTTTGGCTGGAACCCTCTTACATCTCCACAATAACAAAAGGGAGGGGAGGTGTTGACCAGGACACTTATCAAAGGGTACTGATACAGCACAAACCATCAGGAGTAATTTCTTATATAAAACTTTATGTGATTGGTTTAATAATATCTGAACAGACACCTTCCATTGTTTGAGACGTAAAAACATATGTTTTACATAAGTTGGTATCCCAACAGTTTGTCTTAACACAGTTAAGGAATTAGTTTCCCATTGATGAAACCAAATCCTGCAAGAGTCATAAAACCAAGGTTCCCACCCCCTTTGGGCATGAATCAACAAAGGCCTAAGGTTTGCAGTGAAAAAAATACAAGAAAAAAATAACAAAAGGTTAACCATACAAACACCACCCTCAGGGATAGGTAAATAAGTGATATTCTGCTTTATCGGGTTTAACCTACTACCCCAAAGAGCCTGAAAAAACAGGCTAAAGACAGTAGTTTCTAGCTGTCATGGAATAGGGAATACATAACTCAGAAAAAAGAAAGTAGAGATCAAATAGTTTTTAATTAAGAAAACACGTTTCTTTTTCCCTTTCTGCCCCTGGTTCCAGGAGGCCACCTGAAGTTTACCTTGTTGCAGTTTAACATTCCAGTTAAAAAAATCTGAGTCCTGTGTCCCAAAAAAATTCCCAAAATGCGAATAGGGCCCTCAACTAAACGTAGTGGGCCAGTACAGTCCGAGGGGGTGGTTACTGAACCGACCCAAATAACCAGACTTTTAGTGTAATTTAAAACAGCACCAGAGAAGTTTCCAAAAATAGAGCACTCATGGAGATAATGAACCACTGAGGCTGCATCAGCTACAAGAAAAACATCATCTGCATATGCGATTCCCTTATAAGGCAAGCATAAGGTACAACTAGAAATAGCCTGAATCTGAGAATTAGTATTCAACTGACGGAGCAAAACATCAAGAAAATATACATATAACAACGGGCTTAAATACAGCCCTGACGAACCCCCCTTTTTATGGGGATCATGGGTCCTATCCAACCATTCATTACAGGCACAACAGTAGCCGTTCTATAGAAAGCACGAATCCAGTGTACCATAACATCAGGTACATGCAGAAAACGAAGTGCTTCCCATAAAAAAATCATGCCTAACCGAATCAAAAGCAGCCTTCTGATCTACGGAGACAACAAGTCCCGAAGCCAGACCTGCATAGCCATGAGAAAATAATTCGCGTAAGAGGATCAAATGATCAGAAATTCTCCTATGAGGCACAGAACAGGATTGGGTGGGATGCAAAACCACCTCCGCTATCCTCACCAAATGCTTCACAATAATTTTCGTTAAGAGCTTAAAGTCGGTGTTCAGCATACATAAAGGTCGCCAATTCTCTAGAGAATGGATATCACCTTTCTGTTTATAAATGTAAATCAAGGTACCCTTAGTAAATTCCAAAGGGGAGAGATTCACATGTTAACACAGAATTAAACACAGATGTAAGTTCTGGGGCCAAATGGTCACCCAGAACCTTATATAAGCCAGCAGGAGACCATCCGGACTAGGAGTTCTCTGTACAGGTAATGAAGAAATAGCCAATGTCAAATCCTGCTCTGTGATAGGAGAACATGCCTGGTCTAGACATAGCTGTGAGGGAGCTGGGATATCAAGGCCACTATACAAAGTCACACTGTTACCAGCCACAGCAGGGAGGGGAGAAAAAAGGGCTGTAATATACTTTGTTACAATATGACAAATCTCAGTTTGTGAGGAACATAAGGTCCCTTCTGAATTTAGAAGACACGTCATATTTTTTCGGGCGGTCTGACGGGAATTAGATTCAAAAGGACAAATGACATCACGTGTTCCAACAGTACAGAATATATGTTGGTAAAAAAGTTGTTGTGATTGCCGTAATTGGAAAGTCAACATATCATTTTGTAGGACTTTTATTTGTTGAGTAAGGTCTTGCCCCATTGTGTACGCTGTGGTTAATAATGACTGAAAATGTACCCTCTTCTGCAAATAGTCTAGGTATTCCCTCCTACATTTTAAACAACTGTAAGTTTTTAAAAAAGTGACCAGATCACGTTTCATGTCCAACCACCACTGAACAGGATCTTCATAACAAATAAAAACAGATTTACGGGCTTGTATGAAGGACAGAAGGGACTGCATAAACATCGAAATCTGCAACAAAGATGTGTTGAATTTCCAGATACCTGGACCTTTACAGGAAGAGACAACAGAACCAAAACCAACAGAAAGCAGCTTATGATCAGAAAACTCAACCGCTTGAACTTTGGCAGAAATAATTGGTACTGTAGGAGAGGAAAACACATAACCAATACGTGTGGCTAGTTTACTCTTTTGGAAGGTAAGGGTGTGTTGTGTAGTAAAGGAAAGATAGGAGTCCGTTAAGTGGGCCACTCAAACCAATTTACCCAATTCATGGGAATCATAAAACAGTTTCTTCGTAGCAGCAAAGGAGGTCTTATCTTGAAGACTCAGGCCACAATTAAAGTCACCAGCAAACAATACCTGAAAGGAAGTGTGTAAGGTTGGACGAAGCAAAGTAAATAAAGTTATGTGTTCAGTTTTGATTTGAGGGGCATAAATGTTTATCACCCGGTAGGGACAGGACCCAATGACAAAATCTATAATAAGTGCCCTACCAGGGGTCTACATCAAACAATTTTAGCAAATGGAAGTCTGGGATATTAATTAAAATTCCCAGTCCAGAACAGGAATCCTGGCCAATCGACCAAAAAGAAGGACCCAGTAACCAGTCCTGTTGTGCTTGTCGGATCTCATGTGTAGTATGAAGTCTTGTATCCTGTAATAAAATTAAACCCAAAGGCAAAATCCGTAGAAAGGAAAAAATCTATCTCCTTTTAGCCATACGTTTCATACTATTTACATTAATGGTATGGCAAACAAAGTGAAACATAGCACCAAAAGAAGGAAAACAGACAAAAATACATTTTAATTTCCTTTTCCCAACCACCTTCTTCCCTTAAGTTTTACTCTGGCCTTTCCTTCTGAGAAAGGCCAGTACCATGCAACTCAGAGTCAGTGGTACCATCAGGGAGAGAAGAAGCTATGGAGGAAGAGTCCGACTCACCTCCAGCGTCATCAGAAAGGGGTTGGAGAAATTCAAAAGAATTAGATAAGGCACTGGGGGGGTTCCGGACCACTCACAGGAGATGGTGCAACCCAAGGGTTATTTCTCAGTGACCTTCTACGTATGACACTTGTAAGCACTCGGGGGGGGGAGGGGGCATAGTACTTGGACCTGGGACCGGGTCCTGAACAGGAAAATTAGACTGGGCAGGATCAGGGACAGGAGAAATCTCAAGCAAGGGGTCATCCTTGAAGAAAACTATCTGAGGTATGACCTCAGAGGATACAACAGGCACTGAAGCCTGCAGTAAGGGCTGGGCTGCCTTAGGGGGAGGTACAGCCAAGGTGGTCCGGAGATGGGCCTTCTGCACCTGTGTAATAATAAAGCAGTGGTCCACTCCACCATCGTGAAATTCCTGGCTATGCTCAGCCCATTTACAATTCTGAAAGGTGTGCCCCTGTTCGTCACATAGGTTACATCTACATTCATTCAAACAGTGTGCGCCTACGTGGCCCAATTCCCCACAGACTTTGCATTTCATTTTATCACATACATTGCTAAGATGTGCAGGGTCACCACACTAATAGCAAGCCTTCGGCTGACCCGGGTAGAACAAGACCCCCTATCTCGGCCTATGAAAAAAGAGTTAGGCAGATGTACAACCCCAGAATCATTAGATCGTAACAAGACTTTAAACTTCCAGTCTCCAGTCCAAATGTTCTTGGTATCCAAAATGGCTTCAGGCTGTCCCTGGATGTCACAACGCTGTTTCAGCCAATACACAACATCCTCCACCTCAACTCCCTCATTTTGAAACAGAATAGTGATCATCTTAAAAGTAGGTTTAGAAAGAGGAATAGCCTGTAATGGGGTCCATAATGCAGTAGTCTGCAGAGAATTATACTTAGACCAAAAACGCTCCAATCCCCTAGATGTTTGGAAACTAATGTCAAACGTGGTTTCACCAGAGATATGAATTAACACATATATTTCATGCGAAAAGAATTTTAAAGAATCCTTTAGAAGCGTACGTGCCACATAGACCCGATCAGGTGGCTCAGGTAACCCCCAGGTATGCCAAGTGAACAGCGTTGTGTCTCTTAGCAGCCTGGATTGGAAATTTAAAAAATGAAGAATATGAACGGCTTGTTCCCGATATTTTGGGGGGGGGCTGTGGTGGTAGGGGAGCCGGAGCCTCTATAAAAATAGTAGAAAAAGGAGCCTGGGATGGAGAACCCTTCAGATAATCTAACACAGGGTTCTGTGTAAGCTCCAGTTCACGAGGGAGACACAAGGGGTCAGTAGTGACTTTTGAAGTGCCTAAAGTGCTCTGTAGCTCTGGAAAATCTTCAGGGCGGAGGGACTGTATTGGAGACGGACCTGACTTCCAACTTCCTGGGACAGTACCCTGAACCCAGCCAGCACCTCTCAGCACCAATTCAACAGTCCAGGTAGGCACTTTATTAATATTGACAGTAGATGATTCTTGTACATGTAGGGAGCTCTGCGATTTAATGGAAACAGGCAGTGAAAAGGAAACTGAATCCATTTGAACTGCAGGTGGCAGGGTAGCATTTACTGTAGAGAAGTCTTGTCCATGTGGGGAACTCTGCGATGTAATGGAAGCAGGTTCTGAGAAAGAAACCGAATCCGTTTGTACTGCAGGCGGCAAGGGAGCAGGCAGTAGGGCTTCAGCTACCGATGCACAGGTCGGGTCAGAGCCTGTCACAGCAACAGGCAGGAAAGGAGACAAGTCAGGTAAATCTTCAAGAGCTTCCACCCGAGTGAAAGATGCATCTGTGCTGTCGGTTCTCAGGCATTGCATATCTCTATGCATTTTCAGTTTTGCACTAGCAAAACGGCACTCCGCCGTTGCAAAATGCTCCCGGATCTCTTGTGCTGTCAAACAGTGATTTTCAGAATCAGATGAAGTAAAATCCTCCGGCAAGTTGATTGTAGGCACACAAGTCAGCAAGTCAGTTCCATAAGAAACAAGCAGAGGGCTAGGTATAGCAGCCTTAGTATGAGCAGCAGAACTTAAAGTTGTAGTAGGAACATCAACAGACAAAACATCAGTTGTTGGCATTGTGGTCTCCATTCGGTCAGAGGTAGGAGCAGAGACCAAATCTCCCACCTCCATAGCTCCCTCCTCAGAAGACAAGGGTGCATCCGCCATCTTGGACAGAGGTTCCCCCTCTGACGAGTAGGGGACTTTCCCCGGTGTCCTGGCCAAATTTCCCTCATTCACTAAAAATACCACCGACAGCTTAATCTGGTTCAAGGTCAGTTGGCATTCATCTGTATCCCCCTCCACCGGGTCGTGCCTGAAAATAGGCAGGATTTGTCTAGTGCACTTACCCAGTCAACAAAACCTAAAAAAAAAAAAAAAAGGATCTCTCCCCAGTTGCTGTACTCATTGGGACACGGAGGTAAATTTGAATGAGCTTCTCTACTTCTGAATACAGTGCCTGCTGCTGGCAGTCTTTCTCCTCTAGGGCATCAATAATGGTGTTGATTGAAGTTACTGCCTTCACCTCTGGCAAAACATGCTGCACTAGTCCTTGGAGCAGGTTCAGTTGTGCATTCAGATTGTCAATGTTTAAGTATTTATCTCCATACAACTCTGTGACCTGAGGAGGATTTGAAAATGATTTTGCATTGGCTGCTTGAAGCAACAAATTCTCCATGGATGACAGCTAAGCATAGGTTTCTTGATCAAAACGTTGATCTAGTTCTACAAGACAAGCATCAGTGGCTTCATAATACATTTGTCGATACCAATCCTTAGCAGATTCAAGATGGTGATGCAGTGCACTACCATGTTGCAGCCTTGCTGGGACATAACACTGTCTGGGGAGTTTTGGCTCTTTCACAATTTTCAGTACAGTAGTTGTGCTTTCACTTTGATGCCTTCATAGACCTGGTCAAAGTCATTGCACTGGCATTGTAAATTTTGTTTCAGGGAGTTTACAGTTATTGTATTTTCTGCTGTCAGTGTTTTTGATTGCAAGATTGAAGCCACTCGTTCCGATGCAGTGAATATATTGTATGATACAAGTCCAAAATAGGTTAGGAATGTTTTCATTACTGACAACAGGCCCTTGACTTTACTTCATACATCAGTAGTTCTGTCTACTTCCAGCTTTCTTAAGGTTTCATAAAGTGTTCCATAGTTTGTGAGAACCAACTTGATGCTCTTGGTTCTTGCTGTCCATTTTGTTGGACAAAGTAAGTGCAGGCCTTCTATCATCATGTAAGGGTCCTCACTGTCATTTGCTGCAATATTTTCCTAAAGAGCTAACCTCAGTGGTGAGCCATGAATCAACACACTTTACATTCTGGACAAAGTTGAGGGCATCTTTTTTATTTTTTTTATTTAAGTCTTTGGTAACCGGGTATGGCCCACTAGGCACAAGTGCCTGTTTTCAGGGGCGACCTGGGACCACTGGGCAGTTAAGTGACTTGCTCAGAGTCACACAGTATGCAAGTGGAGGTAGTGAGAATCACACCAAGGTCTGGTCTGCTGGATGTACTAAGCTCATTCACAGCTCATTACTCTAACCTCTAGGCTATACTGCCAGCCCATCTTCAATGGCAATGCTTGTTTTGCCACAGTTTTGCAACATCAGGTCTAAGGAATGATTTGCACAATGGTCATTCAGTGCTAGTGGATTTTCTCTTCTAATTCTTGTTGCAGTTCCAGAAATACATCCACTCATATTTGCTGGTCCATCATATGCGTGTCCCCTCATGTCATTGATTGATAAATTACATCTTAATAAAACATCCTTAATGGAACTGGTGATGGATTCTGCATCAGTGTTTGCCATTTCATACATCCCAATAAAATCTTCATGTATAACAAAATGGGGCAGGGGAAACCTATTGTATACATACCGTCATCTGTTCATGATGCCTGATAGCTTGAGATTCATCAACTATAATTGCATATAACTTTGATTCAGTGAGTAACTCTCTCAGTAGATTCCTTAGCAGCTGATGTGCCATAATTCCATGACTTCATTTACAATATCTGAACTCTGATATTTCCCTTCCTGGATCCATTTCAGTAGTTCTGGTACATCATCTGCCCTGCTCAGCAGTTCCTGCCTCAGGTTTCTTTCCTCTTCTTTGTGGCCACGATTTGCTAGTCCTCGTCATACTAGAAACTGTAATGCATTTAGTTGTTTATGAAATATTTCTTGGTTTCTCACCTGTTCCTTTGCAAGATGCTGGCTGAGCTGAGCTGAGCACCAACATTCATCCTTGTGTTATTCAATGCTATATACTTCTCAACAGCTTCACGGTGGAATAATAATGCCTGGTGTTTCTTAAATTTTTCAATTGCTTTCCTCCAGTCACTGAATCCTGATGAAATAAAGGTTGGTTCACCACAAGGACTGCCTGTGATGAGGTTTCTTTCCACTGCTGCTTGACAGTAATAACATCATACACATCCTTTGGAAACACAACAGGTTAGCCAGCTAAAAGATGAACACCACTGTGTTTGACAAGTTCTTGTTTCCGTTCTCCCATTGGTTCTCAGAGTGACTTGTTTGATGGACATGTTTGTAACACTGCTTGTCTGAAAAACACTGTTAATATTGTGGCAACAAACAGAAGAGCAGGAGGTAAGAGACAGAGACAAAGAGACAGCAGATTCAGACACTGGTTCAACTGCAGTGACCCAGGTATTCTCATAGCAGGAGTGGAGAGACAAAGAGACAGCAGATTCAGACACTGGTTCAACTGTAGTGACCTGGGTATTCTCAGAGCAGGAGGGGGATAGACAAAGAGACAGCAGATCCAGACACTGGGCCAACTGCATTTGGAAAAAGGGTGGCTGCATCTGACTCTGCAAAAGCCATTGGCAGCGAAGCTGTAAGCACAGTTACATTGTCACTTACTGTACTGGTACAACTGACAGTTGCAGAGTTTGTGGCAGTGTCAGTGTTGTGGTTCTCCGTAGTGATGTCACATGCAGGCTCTGAAGTTGTTGGTATCTGGGCTCTCCCAAATCAGTAATTTAGTTTTCTTGGCATCTGGGCAGCAATATCAGCCAGTTGTTTCTCCATCTGTCTTTTTTCGTCTCTCAGACCTTGGCATGTTTGAATGCAATGTTGTCACAGAAAGTGCAGGCTCTGAGAATGAATTTTGTGTATATAATTTGGTGAAACATCTTGTTACCATCTTCCAACAGGGCACTACTACAGCCAGGAACATTATGAAGCAAGGTAGCAATGAAGTGTTAGGGCACAATTAAAATGATTTTGTTTTATATCTTGCTGTTTCTTTTCCCCCATGTCTTTCTCAATAGTTCATATTTATCCTCAACTACTGAAGCTGCTTTAATTGAACATTACATTGTTGACCAGTGACCCATGTCACAAAATGCTTGTGTACTGCACCACTATTGTACAAGACATGCTGGTCCAATAACATATATAATTCATAATTTGGCTGGGACCAACACAACTAGTATTTTAGTATGCCATTATGTTTGCTTAGTTTCATTACAGTACTTTACTTTCTCATCTGCCCTGCCCAACAGTTACAATGGGAGGACATTTTGGCTGGGAGTATAGCCTAGAGGTTAGAGGAACAAGGTGTGAACAAGCTTGATACAACCAGCAGACCAGACCTGAGTTTGATTCTCACAACCTCCACTTGCATACTGTGTGACTCTGAGCAAGTCTCTTAACCGCCCAGTGCTCCCAGGTCACCCCTGAAAACAGGCAATTGTGCCTAGTGGGCTTTACCCGATTACCAAAGCCCAAAAAAAAAAAAAAACTTGCCCGTGATTCAATGTTGGGAAATATGACTCCTCCCGTGTGTCGCATAAAAGCAAAGCTATCCCACCAACTGCCACTCACAAAATTTTCAAATGCCCTCCAACCTCCCCCCAACTCAACCAATTGAGGCAGTGTAGCGCAGTGGGTTAAGGCTCTGAGCTGCAGATCTGGAGACCTGGGTCTGAATCCCACAGCCACCTAGGTGCATATTGTGTGATCCTGAGCAAGTCACTTAACTTCCTTGTGCTCCCAGGTTGCATCTGGAAACAAGTTTGACTTAGTGTGCTACTCCTGGTTAAACAATGTTGCCTTTCCAACTACTCCTTCTCGCCTTCCTGCAGGGTCTTCTATTCCCTATCACTGCCCAGCTCCTCTACCATGGGTGGGAATACAGAAAGGCAAAAGTCAAATTCACCCAAGCACCATACACTAGTTACCCAACATTGAATTGTTTTAATTTGAAGACCACATCTATCCTCAGTTTTTCATAAACAGTGCCCATAGGAAGGACTTTGAAGTAGTGACATTGCTTTTTACCAATGCTCCCTATACCACTCACAGTGGTTCATTTCACCCAAGACATGCAACATGCCAGCTGCATTTACCAACACCAAGCCCGGTAGTCAGACTGGAGAGCTGTGAATGTGGAGATGCAGGTTTGAAGCCCACAACTGCCACAGACTGTGTGCTCTTGAATGTGACTTAACTATTTGATCTCCCACAATCTCCCTTAATGTCCTGAACTCATCGTATGTCTGATGCAGCTATTCATTTCTTGGAAAGCACTTTTACATATTGGGGGTATTTTCAGTACCCTAAATTACAAGTGCCTTTTTTTATTTTGCTACATTAAATAGTTTTACATAGGCCCATGAGTTCTCTTTGTGCTTGAAACAAAGGGTAATTCACATTATGGCTATTTCCAGTGCCTTGTAGTTTGCTATTCTGCTAACATATATTATAATGTCCTCCCTTACTGCAATACTGTTGCCTTGGTCACACCTGGAAATCAGCTTCATCTCATCGTACTAGAGAGATCACAGGGAGGTTAAGTAAAGGGCAGTTAAGGGAGTTGGGCAACGTCACACACTAAGTAGAAGTGGTGTGACTCAAATCTGAGTCCCTAGGTTCACAGCTCTGCTCTAACCACTAGACAAAACAGCCTGTACTGGGCAACCACCATCTCCATCTACCAGTACCTTTGCTGGGCAGCTCACCGAACAAAAATTTATACCTGGCCTTCTGCCAGTCTTCCCTCCCTCTCTCCTGACACTCTTTTAGATGCCCTCTTTCCTCCAGCATCCTGCTGCCAACCTGTATTCCTGAAGCATATTACCCCCTCCCATCCCCAATTCCAATATTTGACCTGGAGAGGGTCTTGTGGGAAGCAAGCTCAGTAGTCCTGTACTTTTACTCAAGGCTAACCTAAGCCCTGTCACCCTTGGCCCTTCCCCAGGAGCTTTATACGATGTCTCTGTTGTCAGGAGTTGAGTGGCACACTGACCTTTGCAGCATGGCACATAACCATATATATTCTGTCATGTATAATTGGTTTTCTATAATACAGGATGTCAGGACCCTAATGTTTCAGTCAGAAGAGAACTGGTAATAACATACTGTGTATCCCAGGAAAGCTGTGACATATTGTTTCTTGGTTAATAATGAAATGCTGTTTGCTGCCTTCACAGCATTTGGGTTTGGGCAATGCCCCTGCTGCCATCCCAAGGGAGTAGATATTGATAGGCTCTGTCAGTCATACCTCTCAACTGCTATGAATGTCGCATAGGAGCACTATGATTTTCACACTCAAATTTACCCTTGCTCCGCATAGGTTTACTGATGTTCTTAATAATGTTTAATCTATTTCTGGACACACAATCTATTAAATCATTGAATAAAGTTGATAGAAACATTCCTTATCACTAACTATATATGGGGGCCCATTATTTGTTGACATATTATTGTTCAAAATAAAAAGGTGCTACACAAATTCTGTCCATTTGGCTATGATTTTTGAAGGCCAGTGCTATTATTTCCAATGCTGAGAGCATGAGAGGTATGGGCTCTGTTGAACTGATCATAACAGACTGCTTAAAAACTACTTCTCAGGAATTCTATGCAAACTGGACAGACTTGGTGGGCCTGGCAGTCCTTTTCTGCCGTCACATTCCTATGCTGCTATGTTAGCGAAAGCACACCTGACTCAGACTGTTTAAACCACATCTGCTATATACTAGAGCAGCCTATTTTTAAGAGGAGAACAAAAAAAAAAAACAATTAATGAAAACACACCAGACTGATTGAAGCACTACTATATAGCAGCCTATTTCTAAAAAGAGCACTCAAAAGCAATTAATGAAAGCACTCTAAAACAACTGAATTTTAAAAGCTAGTGAAGCCAAAGCAGGTAGACAGGAAAATATTAAAAATTCTAAGTAGTAGTCAGTTGTAACTTTTTATTTCTGAAGTATTTTCCTTTTCCCTACTGCTCATCAGAAAGTTTTGTATATGATAATATTGTGCTGGGTGTGTGAAACAGCTCTTAGCCTGACAGCTGACATATCTAACTCTACGGCCCCACACTACACCATCAGCATTATGATCTCACTCACTGTGACATCACAGGTGAATGACATGGCAGTCACTCACTTGCTGTTCCTAAATAGCAGTGATGTCACAGTCAGTGAGATCACAATGCTGATGATGTAGTGTGGGGCAGTAGAGCAAGACATGTCAGCTGCCAGGCTAAGAGCTGCTCCACACGTCACACCTACTAACATCAGGTAAAGAATCGTCTAATTAAACAAATGGAAAGAAAAAAGTACCACAGATATAAAAACATAATGGCTGTCAGCTTTTAAAATCTAATATTCATTTTAGGCAGTACACTAGCTCTTTAATTAGGAACAATTGTTTTTCCTCAAAGATACAATGTTGCATTTATGGGCTTGACAAATATTAAGCATATTAATAAAGTCTTAAAACTGAAATTCATGTTCTGGACTTAAATTTTCACTGTAAGAGACAAATCATGTTGTTCATAAAAAACATCTAATTCAGCGTCAATACTTAGTTAATTTCCCTCAGGCCAGGGACAGTCACAGAGCTGGACACCATTACAAGTTTAATATTGAAGTTTGTAGAAACATTACAATATATATTCACTTATTTCATACAAAGCTACTTAAAGTACTGTAAAAAAAAGCTGCTGCTGAGCTAAAGAAAGTGTTGTTCAGTATTCAGCTGTTTACAATGAGATCAAATACAGTATACTGCTGACCCAATCCTTAGCTTGTTACCTCACAAAGGCAGAAACTAAATAATGTAGCCTAACCTATAGTTGGAGAATGTCCAGCTCTACCCACTGCCCTGGGGATTATGTGTCTGACTCTGAGCAGCCACCAGCCTATGCTACATTATGATGTCATCAAAACTACAGGAAGGAATCTCAGCCTTGTTGTACATGGTTTGACAGCTATTATTCTTAATCATAATATATGGGGAGCCCTTATTATTAACTGAAATCAAACAGATTGCAACATTGTTATGTCATTGTTATGACATCACTCTGTTGTTAACCCTTCTTGAGTATGTCATATCAGTGATATAACAAAACAGAATGCTCACAACAATCAATGTTCTAACAAAATAGAATGCTCACAACAATCAATGTGCTAACAAAACAGAATGCTCACAACAATCAATGTTCGGTGAAGTAATTTTGTAAAGTAAAGTAATTCAATCCATGATTACACAATCTAGGTAGCCCATACACTGTTAAATATAATGTATGGTCTTTGGTTAACAACCAAACTGAAAGCACTTCTCGAGGTTGCATGACATTTGAAAACCTCTCGAGCTGTGCTCTCGAGGTTCACAGTGATGTCATGGCAACCTCTCAAAGTGTTTACACCACTGCACAATGTACAAAATAAATCCATGTCTTAACATGCCTTGTGCTGCTGGTGATCGATTTGCACTTTCTTAGGATAATCAAGGCCATCAAGACTATTTAGAGGTATTCTCCTCCAGCTTAAGTCTGTATCTTTCCACTTTACCCACCAATCCAAAATCGAACTGGCCCAACCAAAGCCTAGTCATCAAAATTAAATAAAACATAAACACAATGACATTTTTATTCATTTCACTTGCTTTAAAGATATCCACATAAGATTGGCTATAGTATTAACTGACATTCCAGCTGACTAAATATACATTTTTGTCAATAAAATTTTATTAAATATTTAAACAAATACTAACAGTAATAAAATATCATATGTATTAATATACTCAAAACCATGAAATTTTCACTTTAATTGACATGGCCATACATTTTATTTTTCAGAGGGTTAAGATAGAGGGGGTCCCAAATATGGACTAGCAGTCAGCCACTCTCCTGCCCCTCTTGGTGTGGCAATGTCGCTGGTGGACCTCCTTTACCCCAATGTATTGGAAAGAAATAAGAATAATAATATAAGAATAATAAAATATTAATGTAATAACATTAATGAATGTACCTGCTGCTTGTTCCCACAGTTCATTGCAGACTCAAGGAGCAGTCCGAGGAGCAGCTTCACTACAGGCACAGCAGAATGGATTCCTTAGTTCTGCTGGCCCAAATAATTAGAATGTTCTTTTTAATCTTCTGGATCTTTTTTGCAGCAAAGGTCCCATCCCGAGCCCCAACTGTCCCGTTACTGACCTGCTGTCCGGTGGGGTGGGTCTGACCCATCAGCCAAATAATTTTTCACGCCGGGGATGATTTACAGTACAGATTGGACCAGACCTAGTGGACCCACCACTGGACCAACTCACAGCCTGTGAGCAAGCAAACGGCAACACGACCGCAAGGGACAGAACCTGACTGAAGGGCAGGTAGAGGGCAGCTAAGGGCTACAGTTGTCAGCTGGAGCTGGGCTACTAAGTTCTAGCCAGATTAGCCTATGGTTCTGTCAGTGTGTCAGCCCATCAGAACCATCCAGAACTCCTCACACTTAACTCTGCCACTGTCAGTCACACACTGATGCTGAAACTGGGGGGTTTTTTTTTAAATGGAACCTTCACTGCCTGCCCTCAGCAAAATTAAATAAAATAAAAAGTTTACCAAAATTCCAAAATTACCGTCCAGTGGCCATCAGAGAAGGACTAAGGCTACACTAAGCGACGATTCAGAGAACAGCGGTGTACTCGACATGCAACATCCAGCATGGGCAGCAAGCAGCAACCACTGGTCCTCCACAATCAACCTGTCTGAACACCTTCCACAGCAAAGTCAGGTATTAGTCAGTGAGCGCTGGAAGAAATGGGATGAGTGTGAGATGAGGAGCTATGTTTATACACTCCGTCCCGTCCCCTAGTCTAGCCTGCCCAAGTCAGTACTTCACGTGGGACATTCTAAATAATTTATTATTTTACCACCTCCAGTTGGTGCAGCATTGCAGACCTCGAGGTGCCAGCACACAGGCAGGAGGACACTACTTGTCCGAAGATTGAGAATCCCCAGAACTAAAAGGTGACAAGGGCAGGGCTGACTGGCTAATGGATGGGCAAGGCTCCTAATTAGCAAGAGGAGATGCGAGCTGCCTCAAAGAGTGAAAGTTCCATCGGAGTTGTAAAGCAAGCCATTATCAAGCAGGTTTGCAGTCACTTGTGTGATAACGACGCTACTTTACAACCCCGCTGGGACTGGGGAGGCACTCAACCCTCACACAGAAACTGGCCAGTTTCTTGTTACAAGCTGCCTTTGAATTTCTTAACTATTTTCTTTTATCTGTGATCTGTTGTTTGCTTAGTGTATGGGGGCGGGGTGGACGAGCGCAAATGTGAAGAGGCACTATCAAGAAACTATAATGCACCACAATCTTATCATTGGCAGCTCTAAATTACATAACGGGCAATCAGATTCAGCCAAGCAATAAGGAAGTACACTATAGCTGTTCTCAGCTGGTCTTCTGTGCACTCATCAGCCCTGCTAAATAACACAGGTGCTAGTCTGCAGTGCCCTTCAAGGTATGATAAAATACAAAATCACACATGCCCCCACAATGCAAAGCATCTTGGGCTGCATATGCAAATCACCACAGAATATCATGCTGGTTCAACTTTAAGCAGAAATGCATGGTGCCAAAAGGCCTCTCACACAGTTTGCAAAGAGTGCCAACAGAAGACATAGACACGTGTTTCGTCCTACCAGGACTCATCAGTATGCCTCGTCTGTTTGACACCCCAGTGGAATGAACCAGCTACCCTAAGATGGTCTATCTGGGTTATGTTGTGGTGGACCCAATTAAAACAAAAACAAATTTAAAAGACAAAGAACCTCTGTGCAGAAGCACTGAGGCAATGGTTACCCCAAAGGGCATGTGTCCAGGAATCCAAGTTTCAAAGAAATACAGAATCATACATGCCCCCACAATGCAAAGCATCATGGGTTGCATGTGGAAATCACCACAGAATATTATGCTGGTTCAACTTTAAGCAGAAATGCATGGTGACAAAAGGCCTCTCACACAGTTGGCAAAGGGTACCAACAGAAGACACAGACACGTGTTTCGTCCTACCAGGGCTCATCAGTATGCCTCATCTGTTTGACACCCCAGTGGAATGATCCCGCTACCCTAAGATGGTCTATCTGGGTTATGTTGTGGTGAACCCAATTAAAACAAAAAACAATTTAAAAGACAAAGAACCTCTGTGCAGAAGCACTGAGGCAATGGTTACCCCAAAGGGCATTTGGCCAGGAAGCCAAGTTTCAAAGAAATACAAAATCACACGATAAAATACTATTCTTGTGCTGTGCATCAGTGCCCTTCTAGGCTCAGCCAACAACTGTGTCCACCCCTACAATGCACATGCACAATATAGATGCTTGTCCCTAGCCCGCCTGTAGTGGGGGCACTGTCCTCTGTCACACTAGTATGTGTGTGAACCCTGTTACCAGTGCTTCACTGAGTACCCAGCTATGGAAATGATGAATTCCCAATGATTTTGCACATGGCTGTTTAGTGGTGGTGCACTTAAAAAAATTAGCAGTGCTTGGCGAAACAAATCCCCAACCCAGAGGCTAATTAAACCTAAGTGAAGTATTTGTAAATCCCATCCAGATGGCATAGTTTATTAAATGCTTCCCAACTATGATACAATTTCTGTTCCAGGGCAAGCCCTGGGTTTATTTGAGATTCCCAGACCAGGCAATCTCCCTTAATGTACAGGAGTGATGGTGTAATTCACAACGAGTCCCTCTCTGGCTGGTCTCACTCTCAGTCTCTCTCTTTCTGTTGCTCTATCTCTTTCTCTCTCTTTAGTTTTCTCCTTCTGTAACTCCTCTCTCTCTCTTTGTCTCTCTCTGTCTCTTATCTGTAAAGGCATTTAGTTTCAGCAGGGCTCTGTCTCTCCTACTGATGCATGCTAGTCAAGCCTCTCCTGACTCCTGCATTCATAGTGAATCCCCGCTTCACAGGCAGCTCTTCCTCTAACTGTCTGAATCAATCTGACCCACCCAGCATGTCCTGGCATCTGGTCTCAAGGGTGGTAATGATCAGAACAAACTGGGGTACTGATCAGGCAGTTTCAGTCTAGGGGTCTGTCACAGGGGCTCCTTTAAACTCCTTTTCTGGGCTCTTTAGTATGATTAGCTGTGGTGCCAGCCCATACCCTACTGATATGGTTGTGTGAATCAGGGCACACAAAGATGATAGTGCCCCCATTTGTGGTGGGGCACATGCCCCAAAAATCTTAATTTTGAAAAGGCTTCTGCCCTTAAATATTTATTCTGGTGTTCCTGTTTCTTTGCTCTTGAGTACTGTAAGTGTCTGGTTCATTCAAGGCTTTCAGTGGGGAATCCCTACTCCCATGATGAGTGCCAGTCATTCTTATCCATTGCACGTGCTAGTTGTACTGATCCATCAGCAGCAGGTGGCTGCTCTTTAATGTGTGATGTGGAGACGCTGTCATGTTGGTGAAAAGTACCTGAGATATTCTGCTTCCTCCTTCACGCTCGGTCCCCACTGCCACATCCCTGGGGGGGGGGGGCAGGAGAACAACAGTACAGTTTGGCAGTAGTGTGGCCAGGAAGTCAAGGCTCCAAGGAGCCAGGTAATCCCTTACACTGTTGGGGGGGGGGTAATTACTGTTACTTGTCCAGAGCAAACAAAAGCTCTTCATATTTGGGCATTATTATCCCAGTGATGATCACATTTTCTACCCTGTGGGTAGTATTTTTTCACTATCAGCCTCAAATCCAGTCCAGAGTTGTTTAACCTATGAGTACCAACCTCTCTTGCTTCTGTGTCTGTGTCCCTGCCCCCTGCTAATCACTGCATTGTTCTCTTCTGCCTTCCCTGCCCTGTTCTCTGACCCAGCCCCCCGTCTAAGCATTTCTTTTGTTGTCTCTGCTGTCTCTGGCCCCCTGCTGACTTGTGAACACCACAGCTAAACAGCTTCTGCACCCCATCTAACTACTGCTGTCTGGCCTTTCCCCCGCCCCATCTTACTCCTTATTAATCTTCACTTTTCTCCTCTCCCCACAGCTCTTAAGCCCCTTGACTAGGCACTCCCCTGCTGCCTGTGGTGTGGCTCTCCACTCAGCCACCCGCCACTCCTTCTGGAATCCACCGCAAGACCATGCAAGCAGGTATGGACTGAGAACTTGAGCCACTGATTTCATTTTTGTGCTGTGCTCCAACTGTTGTTTCCTGATTGGCTAACTCCTCAGCCCAGGGGCACCCTGATTAGTGCACCTCCAAATCCTGGTCTCTGCTAGGATTTCTGAGCTCCTTGCCACCTGCCTGTTGCCCATAATTTTCTCTCTTCTCTCTAATTGTTACAGCATCATAATTGCTGATTTTCACTGGCACAGTTTCATATCTTAGAATTGCTGATGCTACATGCATGAATTCTTTAACTGAGTTATCTATATTTTACTCTTATGCTTTATTGCCTGTTACAGTAGGTTATGTTTTGCTGGATTAATCTACTAAATTGCTAATTGCCTAAACTGCTTTCTTTGCTTTTCCTGGACATTAGGTTTTTTCCTTAATCTCCTCCTCCTCATCCCTCTCCCCGCCTCCTCTGGTGCTCGGTGCTCGGTGCTCACCTGCCCTGCCCCCAGCCGTTTTTGCTTCTGTGTCTGTGCCATTGCCCCCTGCTAATCACTGCATTGTTGTCTTCTGCCTTCTCTGCCCTGTTCTCTGACCCAGCTCCCTATTTAAGCATTTCTTTTGTCCTCTCTGCTGTCTCTGGCACCCTGCTGCCTTGTGAATGCCAGCACTAAACAGCTCCCGCCTCCCATCTGACTGCTGCTGTCTTGCCTTTCCCCACCCCTACCTTACTCCTTATTAATCTCTACTTTTCTCCTCTCCCCACAGCTCTCGAGACCCTTGACCAGGCGCTACCACACCTGTGGTGTGGCTCTCCACTCAGCCACCTGCCGCTTCTTCTGGAATCTGCTGCAAAACCTCCCAAGCAGGTACAGACTGAGAACTCGAGCCACTGATTTCATTTTCTGGTGCACTCCAACTGTTGTTTCCTGATTGGCTAATTCCTCAGCCCAGGGGCACTCTGATTGGTGCACCTCCAAACCCTGGTCTCTGCTGAATTTCCTAGCTCCTTGTTGCCTGTTGCTTGTAATTTTCTCTTTTCTCTCTATTTTTTTTTCCCACCCTCCTCCCCTGTCTCAACCTCTATTAAATACACTAAGCTCTGCCATGCTTCATCTACCCTCTCCTCTACTGGCTATCAGTCTTATAGATTAGTTAACCCATTCCCTCACTTTTCCATCTCCTAGCTCTCCTCATACTACTAAGTGTTACAGATTCTAACTGCAGTACCTCCACACTCAGATAAGCAGCTAAACTGTAACCAAAACTATGTTCTCTGTCCTTTTCTCTCCCCCTTGTGCTTCCTCATCACAGTCTTCACCCTCCTCACTCTTCCATCCTCTCGGTTACTCAGCACTCCTACCCCTCACTATGCTCCCCATGTTCCCCCTACAATCCTGCTAACCCCCTGTTACACCCAAGTGACAACACCAGCACCTGCCCCACTTATCTTTTTGGTCCTCCACGCCACTCATGACTATACCATACTCTTACACTTTACTGTGTCTCATTAAATTCCAACCCCCTACTTCCTATTACTCATTTAGTACTCCAAAAATGACTAACCAAGCATGGTACAAGAGTAACAAACTACACTTCATCAGCATCTCACTCTTACTCCTCCTCTCTCCACTGGTGACACAAATCACAACCCTGACCCTGCCCTCAGCACAGCCCATACCTCACCCACCCCCCCTGCCCAAGCCCCTGCTTCTACTCCAGTCTCCCTCCACCAGGGCCAAATGATCTTTCACCTCAACATTTGTAGTCTACTCTATAAAATAGACATATTAACCCCCCTTGTAGTCTCCCTCAAGCTGGATATTCTAACAGTGTCAGAGACCTGGCTAACTAAAAAAATTCCTGACACATTCATAACAATTCCTGGCTATGCTGTTACCCACCAGGACTGCACTGGCAGAGGTGGGGGTGTAGCTGTCTACCCCTCCTCCTCACTGCAATCCACTACTGTTCTATCAACCACTGTCCCCCTCTGCCTACAAAGCCCTCCTTCTAAGAATATCACTACCTTTCTCTGTACCAATATTTATAGCAGGAACATATTGTCACCCTGGCCTACACCACTCTGTAGCCACAGAGCTAATCACCACTATTACATCTCTCACCTCCTTGGGTGAGCTCTGTCTACCAGGTGACCTTAACATAAACTGGTTGGCACCCACCCTAAATAAGACTCATACCATCATAGTCACTCTTAACCTGACCCAATTAATCTTGGAACCCACTCATTTAAACCATAAATTCCTAAACCACACTCTCTTGGACTGGGCCCTGACCTCCCACCCCCACAGAGTAATTCAGTCTGGCCTCCTGCATGATGCTATTAGTGATCATCATATACAGTACTTTACTTAGTTAGGAAAGTACACAGACCCAAGGATCCACCCAAGTTCCTAATGATCCACTCTTACAAAACCCTAGACCTTGCTTCTCTACATCATGACCTAACCCTCGTAGACTGGGCCCCTATAGCCTCTGCTAACACCATTGATTGTGCCCTTGCATACTTCAAAGACAACTTCATCTCCATCTAGAACAAACATGCTCCCTTGAAACAAGTTCGAGTGAGTGGAAACCACCTTCCCTGTGTAACCCCTGAGCTCCTGGACTGCCAACAAGCACGTGATAAAGCATGGCAAACACACAAATCCTCCAAACTCCACCGAGACTGCTCCATCTACCGTACACTCCAAAGTGCCTGCACTAAAGCCATTCAGCTAGCTAAAGCTGAATAACATAAAAAACCCATCAAAATTTTGGAAAGTAGTCAACTCACTTTTCTCACCCCAAACTTTACCTCCAGCTCCCCTGCTCTAAATAAACAACCAACTCACAGCTGACCATCCTCTCGTAGCAGCGGAATTCAACTCTTATTTTACTTCCTGTGCCTCCACCCACCCTGTTAGCCTCCCTCCCATCCCCCCTTCTACATCATGCTCCCCCCTGCTTCCTCCCAGTGCTGCCATTTAGCAGAGAGTTTTTCCTTTTCACCCATCTCTTCAAGCATCATCTTAAAAGCTCTCCTCTCTAGCAACCCTACAAAAGGCAGCTCCCTGATGGCCGTGACCCTAAGCTGCTCTCCTATCTGCTCCTGCTATCTTCTTCCCCCTAGCTGACCTCCTCAACCTGTCTTTCCACACTGTGACTATCCCTGCTGCCTGGAAACATTCTACTGTTCTTCCTTTACCTAAGGTCCGAGATCTCTCACACCCCGGAAACTACTACTCTATCTCACTTCTACCCACCCTGGCTAAACCTCAAGAAAACCTTGTCCTCTCTTAGCTGTTTTCCTTTCTTGATGACTCCTCTTTCTTCACTGACTTCCAATCTGGTTTCCAGAAGAATCATTCCACGACCACTTCCCTACTCAGACTTACTGACTCTATCCCTTCGGCAATGGATAAAGGTCACATTACTTCGGTCATCTTTGTTGACCTTGCAATGGCTTTCGACACTGTCTCCCACTTCTTCCTCCATGAAACCCTCTTGTCCGCTGGCTTATCTATGTCTGCCTACAACTGGTTCCAAGCCTACCTGGTAGGTAGAACTCAGTCTGTTAAAATAGCTGACTCCACATCCCCTCCCATACCAATCTCTACTGGTGTGCCCCAGAGCTCGGTACTTGGCCCACTTTTATTCTCAGTTTTCCTAAATGACCTACCATCAATCTGCTCCTCGTCCCTTATCAACATGTACGCTGACGACATGGTCTTGTTCATCTCCAGCCCCTCACCCTCTGATGTGACCTCCAGACTACAGCTTGACTTCAATAATGTTCAATACTGGCTAAGTTCACATCAACTTTTCCTCAATGCCAAGAAGACAGTCTCCATGACCTTTGGCACTAGGCAGAGACTCTCTCGACTGCCCTTCCTCCCTGCTTTCCACATCCTTGATGGGACAACACTAGAAGACACCTCCTCTTTTAGGTACTTCAATGTCTGGCTTGACCAACACCTTAACTTTTCTGAACATATTGATGCCATCCTGAACGACTGCACCCCAATCTTGGCACCTTTTACAAGAACCGTAGTTCTTTACCACTACTGGTAAGGTGCGAGCTTGTTCATAAAATGATACTCCCTATTTTTGACTATGATGACAGTCTACAGTGCTGATTCCAAGTCTTCCCTTACCAGGTTGGATACCCTATTCAACACCTTTTGTTGCCTTGCACTTGACTCACCCTCCAGCACACATCACTGCACCTTGTACCACTCTCTTGCTCTCCCTTCCCTGGAGTGCAGGCGCCTCTCTCACTGTAACAAGTACACCTCTAAATATTGGTTTGGGACTCTTTCTTCTCACCTCTGCTCCTTGCTTACTGCCCCTTCTCCCTCCTGTCACCCTCTCAGATCCTCTGACTCTCAAACTTTTGCTCTACCTCATCACTCCACCTCCATAGGCCAGGAAGCTTTCTCCTATCGCTTTCCAAAACTCTGGAACTTGCTTCCTCCTCCTATCAGACTTTCCTTGACCCCCTCTTCCCTCTTCCTAGCCCTATGTAACTTCTATTCCCCTAACTGTACATGCTTCTAGCACTCCCATGCCTCTCCACTCTAATACTTCTTCCCACCCCCCTCTCTCCTCCTTACTCTACCTGACTCAGTCCCCCTTGCAGGGTTCTCTGCATCCTGAATGGGCTAGAGATACTTTCTCCTACTGCTTCCCAAACCTCTGGAACTCGCTCCACCTCCTGTCAGACTTTCTTTGCCTCCCTCCTCCCTCTCCCCTGCCCTATGCACCTCTACTTCCTAATCTGCAATTGCTTTGAGCACCTCCACAACCCTCCCCACTCTAATACTTCTCCCCTCCCCCTTCCCTCCTCCTAATTCTACCTAGTGCTGTCCCCCTTGCATGGGTTCTCAGCATCCTGAAGGGGTATAGACCTTTTCTGACTCTCTTCTCTTTCTCTCCCTCCCTCCTGCACCCTCTTTTCTTTATTCTTCCTGGCCTCTCCCTACTCCCCTCTCCCTTGCAGTCCTATTCTGTCCCCTTCCCACAACTATACATGCTTCTTCCCCCTTCACATTCCTTCCCACTTCTGCACATTACCCTCTTATCCCTACCTACTTAGTTCTTCTACTCTGACAGTACTTGTCCAGACCCCGTAGTCAACCACCTCCTTTTGCACTACCATCTATCTACTATTCTCAGTCCTTTCCCCCAGTCCCCCAAGTTTGTTTCTGCCATCTCCCCTTCACCACCTGCCCCCCTAAAATCCTCTCACTGAACCTATCCCCCTCCCCGTCATCCTCCTTGTTCAATACTCCTGCCACCACCAACTCCCCTTCCCCACCCCTTCTCTCTCCCATGCCTGCCTGGACCTGTCCTCCTTACAGGGACCTCTAACACCTAGAAGGGGAATAAGCCATGGTTTTCTCCCTCCATCACCCCTTCCCCCTATCGCTCGTCTTCTGTCCTCTCATTTTCTCATAAATCTGCTTTCCCACAGGACTGCATTAGCACTTACTAAGCTGGTGTAGTTGGCTGTGCCCAGCCTACTGTTCTGGTCCTCAAATGCATTATCTGCCCACTGGGTCTGGTTCTATGGCTTGTGGGCATTGCTATGATGCTTTTCCACTATAGTTATGTTAATCCTCACTTATGCTACCATGTAAGTTTGCCATTGAGGGTTTTTACCTACCTTGATTTGATGATTTGTGTTATTCTTGTTCTGTATGCCTAGTTCAATGTTAAGCAGTAGTATTGTTTCCTCTGTTTTTATATTGTACTAAGTTTATTTGCCCTCCCACCTCTTGTAATCCCCTTCCCCCAGGACGCTTCTGGAAACAAGCTGTTTCATAGCTCATGTTGTCTTTCCTGGTGAAACATTTTGCAAATAAATAAAGAAGTAAATATGTTGGAGGTACATAATAAGATGATAGAAAGAAAGAAAGATAGGTAGACAGACAGACAAAGAGAGAGATAGAGAGATAGATATAGATAGCTAGATAGATAGAGAGAGAGAGAGAGAGAGAAAGAGAGAGACACTGTTGCATGCACTATTGCTGTCTCAGTCTTGTGATCATAATACGATGATAGATAGAAAGATAGATAGACAGACAGACACAGATAGCGAGATAGATAGACAGTCAGGCAGATAAAGTGAGAGAGAGATAGATACAGATAGATAGATAGATAGCATGCGAGAGAGAGAGAGAGAGAGATACTGTTGCATGCACTATTGCTGTCTCAGTCTTGTGATCATTATCTGTCATTGCCCCATTAAAGAAATTGTGACCCAGTATTTGATATTAAATAAATAAATAACTATTATGTTTGCATTGCATGGGTACTGTAAGTTGTATCTAGCCACCTATATGCATCACTGCACCTACAATAGTGTACAGTACCTTGGATAATTTAGACAGAGGCAGTGTGGTCTAGTGGTTAGAGCACCAGCTTGAGAACAGGGAGATCAGAGGTTCACACCCTACTGAAGCTAGATACTCACTGTGTGACCTTGGGCAAGTCACTTACTCACTCAGTGCTTTAGTCTACCCATCTTCAAAAATACATAGAAGCAGGACCCACTGGAAATGAGATGTTGCATCTCAGCTGGGCTGTCCTAAGAAAATAAAACTGTAAAATAAAACAAATGACAGGTCAGTTATGTGAGCTGAGAACAAATGGCTAGGACTGTGAGAGTACCTTTTTCCGAATGGTATTCAGGGCCCATGTATTTGGTATTTATATTTATTTTGTTGTTTTTTTTTAAGGCAAAGAAACAGCCATCCCACCCTCCTCCCTAGCTCAGATCCTTTAAACTATAGAAACCCCCAGTCTCCCATCGTCAGTTAGCACCCAAATCCATCCTCTTCCCCCCAGCACCCACATTTTGATAATTATGCATTTGTTAAGTAAACATGCAATGGTGGGCAACTAGCATAACCAACCCACCTCCACAACTGTCCGTCAACTTTCAGTGCTTTGCTGTTTGCTTTTCAGCTCACTGTAAGAACCAGTGTTGACTTGATTGTCCCCAGTCCCCCCTCCCCGGTAGCAGCAGCCAACACCCTCCTTTGTGCTCACCACCCCACACCCACTCATTACTCTGAAGTGAAGAAGGGACCGACACAGCCCTCCATCCTCCATGGCTGGCCACCTTTTTCTGAATAAAGGCACTCACGTGTGCGCTCGTATAGTAAAACAAGGTGATCACATGATCAGCTGGTTTTGCTGTGCAAGCAATGCGTGAGTGACTTCATCAGAAGAAGGCAGCCAGCCATGGAGGATGGTGGCTGTATTGGGCAACCGCCTTCTCTTTCTGAATTACGGGGGAGTGAGCATTAGAGAGGGTAGCTGCCAAGATGCGGGTGGGGACAGTTGATTAGTACTAGTTCTTACAGTGAACTTAAAAGCAAAAGTAAAAGCAATGTGCTGAAAGTTGGCAGCCAGCTGTGGAAGGGGGGAAAGTGTTGTGCTGGTCGTCCAGTGCTGGACATTTGCTTAACAAATGCATAAGTTTCAAAACGTGGGTGCTGTGGGAGGAGGAGGGGGATATGGGTGCTGAGGGTGGGGGTAACGCTTATCTTTTCATTTTCTTTTCTTTGTAAAGAGTGTATTTCCTGAATAGGAATGAATAGTGCTCCTATACATTATTGGAGATCCGAATAACTAATAGTGTATTATTTGTGGCATTCAGTAAACAATATTTGTTTCTTGTACACCCCTACAAATGACATTATTCCAGCCATTATTTATAACTTACATATAGTGTAGTACCCTGTTTCCTCTTTATTTGGTAGATAAGGGTTCTGTACTAAGCAAACAGAAAGGCACCATCTCCATAAAGTCCCTAATGAGATGGATTTGCTGGGCTTTTGCTTCAATTTTTTGAAATTGAAGGTGACATTTATAAAATGGCACCAGGTGTTCATAGGAAACAGCTCCTTTTCTGAGCCATTGGTTGTGAATGTGGGGGATGAATGACAATGCCAAGTTTAAAACTGCTGCTTCAGGCAGGTAATAAGGGCTTCCACGGCAACCATTCTTATGCTTGTTTCCATAGAAACTAGTTGCATTTCTTCAATAAGTCACATTAGAGAATTGCAGAAGACACCTTCAAATAATGTTAGATTTGGGAGAATGCACCACAAAGGCAAATATGCTTGTTTTGATAAATGTGTTGACAACATAGGCGTGTCATTTTACTTTTGTGTATGAGCAATTATATTTTGTGACCCTGGTAATTCTCCTCTAACCCTACATATAGTGTACTGGGTATAGTTTAAAGTACCCACACACTTCAACTGTGCTGTGTTTTCTGTTGGAAAGAGAGGCAACCCTCAAATGATATATATTTCAAAAATATATAATGTAATATCCATTTTTATTCCCTTTACTCTGACTGAAAGCTGTGGTGGTGTAAATGGCGCATTCAGATTACTTTTGATGTACTGTGCCCTGTAGGCCCTTAAAGTGTCTATATTTTCATTCAAAGTATATTTTGCAATCAAAAGCAATGCAGTTAAAAACAGGTGATAGGAATTTATTATGCTGGCTGAGCTTTAAGGATTGCCAGGCTGTCTTTCAAAACCGACTTCGGCTGAAAATATAAAACAGCCTCCGTTTTTTTTTTTTTAAAGAGCCCTGTCTCAACATGCTGATAACACTAGTCTCTAATAAAGATTATTAAATAAAGTGATTTTCTAGTTTTGTCCCCAAAAAATTATAGCTGATATCATCGGAATCCAAAACTGATATCACTCCCAAAAATGTGAATTTCAGGCATTTCAGGTATTCCTTTATTTATTATTGCTAAAGACATTTAAATGAAAACAGATTTTTTGGCCCCTTAAAAATCATTCTCTTTCTACTACTTGTAACAGACTTGGGACCTGATACACAGTCACTATTTGGCGGCACAGCATAGTCACAATGACAGCTTTGCACTACTGTTCAGACTTGCTTCTCTTTGTGTAGGCAGTAGGCAGTATAGCACAGTGGTTAAGGGTATTGAGTTGCAAACCTGGAGACCTGGGTTTGAATCCCATCAGCCCCCACTTGCATACAGTGTGACACTGAGCAAGTCACTTAACTTGCCTGTGCTCCCAGGTCACGCCTGTAAACAAGATCTGACTTAGCGTGCCTTTCCCGGTTAAACAATTTCCCCTTTCCTTTCCTAATACAAAATGGGACTGCAAGCCTTTCCCTTTGCCATAACAATGGGCACTGCTCCAGCACCAGCAAAAGCTACAGGAAAGAAGAGGGATGAGCCAGGATAAGCAGGATGCTGGCACGCAAATGAATGGCTGGCTATATACAGCATCTCACTGGCACCCTTACCCCTTGGTCGCAGTGCACAGTGACCCACGACCCTGCTAGCTGTGTTAGAAGCAGTTCTACAGGGGCTCAGTGACTTACTCTGTATTACTCAGTTTAGTAAGGTAGAAGGAGGCTCAAGGCCCATCGAGTCTACCTCCCCACACCTTGTGGGAAATAGTTGTAACCCCCCACCTGCCCCTTATTTAACTAGAGGGCACACCTCTCACCAAACATCTAGGGTTAAAGAGAGGGGTGGGGGTTTAGATTGTAAAAGAACAACACAATGCAAGTCACCATATACCTTTTCACCCCCATACCCACTCCCTTACCCTTAGACCTACCGTGCCGACTAATGCAGCTATGATAATCCTGAAGGTATTACAATTGCCCCCTCCCACCCCTCCTAACCTCGCCTCCCGCTACTATTCTTGGTGTATCCTGTTCCCTCAGTGCCCTTGCTTTAAAGTCTTTCCTAGGCTCATAATGCTTTGCTGGTCTAGACCTCATCCAATATAATATTGTACTCAACTGTCTATCAGAGACCTACCTTGCACAGAACTTGCACATAATGGTATACTGACTGCGTTTGATACCACGCCCTGTAAATTATACTGCCTTGTTTTGTTCTCAGTGTCAAATCTTACGTTGCTACTTGTAAATTATTGTACAGCACTGTGCCAGGTCACACCATTCTCACTTGTAATGACTGTACATAGGCTGCTAATGTTGCTACACCTACGCCAAATTGTTGTATTGTGACTTGTTGTTGTTGTTTAAACTACCAGGTCCAACTTGTAAATGAGCCCTGCTCAATGGTGTTCTGTCAGGCTAAATAAAGATATTGATTGATTGATTGATTGATTGATACAAAGTACGGTATGCCAGATGGAAAAGACTGTTATACTAAACAGGCAACCATGTGTGGCAACTTCTTGGACACACCTGATAGGGACCAATTACCATGGCCAACAACCCAGGTCCCTTGGAGAAAATGTTTGCTCAGGGCTTTGCTAGGTTTGAACTTCTGGACAGGGGCACCCAAGTAACTCCAGACAATAGGAAGCAATAACATGACTGTCCAAACCAGGTTGGGATTCTATAGTGTGGCTTGTATTCACGTAACAGAGTAGGAATAATCACAAAGCGAAGATGGACCCCCATAGGGCTACACATACTTGTAATGCAGATTACTGAGGTACAGACATTCCTGAATTCTCATTTAGCATAGGATGAAGAAAGAACACACACTTGTGAACACACTGATTCCCTCTGGAAATTGGCACATCCGGCCAGGTACTGGTACTGTTCCCATGTGACACAGGAATGAACGTGGCATACACAACCACAATGAACACATACTGGCTCAGGCCTTTCAGAACCCACTATACTGGGGTAAACTGGAAGAAACAAACCCACGTACAGGGGTAAACACTTTTCTCAGGCATTGGCCACATGCACTGACTGAAAATAAATAGGTGCCCTTCAGAACCCGTAGAGGTAAACTGGTTACTCCAGGTGGGGGGTCTCCCACCTTTTGTTTCCAAGCTTATACTCAGCCATTCATCTGGTTAATAACACTACATGACTGCAGAAACTGTAGATATTGTCTCAAATGTATATCATGCTTAACATACTACACACACCTCGGGGTGTCAGAAATTAAAAGTTCTGTACATGGATGGACACATACTGGACTCCAAATGTAGGCAGATAACTTTTCAACAGAAAGTCTCAGGTGACAGGGTCCCTTTGTCAGATAATTCATTATCAGGAATGCAGGTACTCCTGGGTTTACACAGAAAACAACAAAGTACTCACAGAGAAGTTGTACCAAGGCAGCTTCAAAAGTCCAGATGGACCAGGGGATTGCCCCTGAATCCTGGAGTTCAACCCCATCCCTCCTGGGATAGAGTACAGGGAAACCCACTGGCACAGGTCTCCACCACTTCCACAGACTGGAACAGTTGTCATCCACTAGGGTGAGAACTAAAACGTTCAAAAGAAACTGGTAGCGCTATACCAGAGCAGACTGAGGAGCTGCAGCTACACTTTGTAGCCTCCTCCACTGGACTCCTGCAGACTGCTCCTACAGACTACAGACTACTCCCTCAACATTCTAAAGCTAGCTCTAACAGCTGCTAGCAAATGTGGCTTATGCTTCTGCTACAGTTCTAAATGACATCATCCCTCCAGAGCTCAGCGGAGACTGAGAACAGAGTGAGACAGAGTGAAATCCATTTAACTGGCATTTCACTAGCTGCCTTCCCTGTCTGCCACTGATTATAACCAGGATTCTAGTAACCCCTGGGAACAATGGGGTTACATAATATTAGATACCCAAATTGAAAAAAAGTTTCTTTGGTTGAGAGACTTAGGTGGAGTCAAACTGACACATAGCACAACAAGACTAGGGAGGGGGGACCACTGGACAGCAGGTAGTAAAAACAAATTGAAACAGTCCATCAAAGAGCCACTGGATCACCAGGTAGGACCAGTGAGGGACTGAAAAAAAAATTGTGTTACAGCCCAGAAGTGGGCCTACAGGTGTGGGGATGAGGAATGACTGTGCCAATAATGCCAGTGGGGCAGGGTTCTGTGCATAGCATAGTACAGTGTCACTGGGGCTATGCCATGAGCAGTCTCCATGCCTCTTCCATTCCACCATGTTAGGTGCTGCAAACCTATTTGTACCACGTAGCATCTCTAATACTCATTTATATAATTACGCCAGGTAACACTGGCATCGGAGATACTTCATCCCCTAGTCACAGCTTGCTGGCTTTGTAGCTAGTGGTAAAGTGTGGTTGCAGAATATGGACACCTGGTGCATTTCAAAAGTGCTCCACCACACCACACAAGTGTGTATCTGAATTCAGATAAATGTAGAGGGAACAGATAATGCCTAAGGAAAAGGGATGCTGTTTTAATGTAAATGTCTTTAGTAATAAAATTAATGGAAGGTCCTAAACTTAAAGTGCTATGAGATATTGCATGATTGCATTCAGTTGATAAGAAATATATATATATATATATATATATATATATATATATATAATATGTATTTATTTATTTTTTTGCTTGAAACAAAAAATATCTTTAAACTCAAGAGCTTTCACTCATGGGAAGCATGTATTTATAATTGTTTGTGCAACAATTTCTGTGATATAAAACCTAATGTGATAGCACAAAGAAAAAAATATGTGAAATCTTTCTGCACATGGCCTCTGTGAAGCAATGATGCAACCACTTCTGAGTTGCGTCAAGATGGCTAGGAAGTGGTTGCCGTACATACACAGTTCTATGTGATGGTCCAGCCATTTACTGGGACAGTCCTACTTTGGGGCTGGGGAGGGGGGCTGATCAGACCATGGGAATAAGACAGTTGGATCCTGGCTTGGGGGGGCAAGGGCCACCCGGCATTTACAACCCCTTTCCCTGTAAATCAGCAAAGCAGCGATAGCGATGCCAGCCGTGTAGGCTACCACTGGCTCAACATCTTAGCTGGTGGGAAGGAGCAGCTGTACAGTATTTCCATTAGTAATCGGGACAAACTACACAACATGGAAAAAATATAATAAAAGGGTTCTGTTTAGCAGTTAATAAAAAATTGTGTTATTTGCTTACTGGCAGATAGCAGGTGAAAGTTTCCCTGCTTTCGGTAAAAAATAATCCCCAGGTATAGACCAGTGTGAGATTTCAAGCCTCAAGGCAAGCAATGTTGCCTTAAGGCATAAAGGCTCAAAGGCATTCTACCACTGACTTTCTCCTCCTTCTGTTCTGAGATCCATATTTTAGTGTGCCCCTTGAATGTAAACACTTGGAAATGATTCCGTCCTAAACGTTTTGTAGCACAGCCCTTGCACCAATGGTGTTTATCTCTTGTTAGATGTATAGCGGAATGACAACTATTTTTTACATCCTGATAATGCATTTTTGGTTGTCGACGTAGATTAATGCTTTAGACTATAAGTATATTTTAAGAATTAGGCAATGTTTTAAAGATTGAGGGTTGTTGGGTCTGTTGTTTTAAAGGGACTGTGTAGCCAACCTATCAACCAGTGGCAGGGACAGCAGCTCAGGACACCAGCAACCTGGGTTCATGATTGAGCCTGGGATGTCAAAGGGCCAGCCAGTGGAAAAGGACTGAACATAGCAGAGAGTGCTCTGCTCATGGGGGGAGGGAGGGCGACAGACTCCACTGTGCTACTGCTCCCTGGGTGACCTGGGAGGGGCAGTACAGTTGGAGCTGGCAGTTGAAGGGTGGATGTCAGCTCACGCCAACATGTGCTGGCATGCATCTGCATGCATGTGTGCCCTTGATTCCTTGTTTGTGGTGTCCTGAGGGAGGGGAGAACAAGGGAAAAACACAACACATGGGATTAAGTAGGCACTGTCAGCCCCCAATGAACTGACCACCACCTCCTCCTAGAACTGTGCTGTTCAGTGAGAAGTTCTGTGCCTGGCTTCCCATGGACTCTAGCTCAGAAGAGTATGTCCAAGGTTAAAAGAGGTGGATAAGCAGCAGAGAAGGGGAGGATGGAGCTGAGAGGGTCATCTAGCTGAAAGGGGCTGCTGCTCTGAAATAAGGAGTAGACCTATACAACATTATTCCACAAAGACATTTAAAAAAAAATTCAAATTTGAAACCTTGTTAAACATAAACTGGTGTTTAGCAGTTGTTTTATTCTGAATATATTTTATGCAGATATTTGCCGAAACAAACACAAAAAGTAATCTATTATTTTGGTGGTCTGTCAGTAAAATGTATCACTCCACATGTAAACATTGTCATCTTAGCCAAAACAGACTTCATATGTGACTGTTGGTAGCAGCCAGTAGGCATACACAGAAAGTGGTGGTGATTAGTTTTATTCAGATCTTGGCTAACCTTTGAAGAAACCCTGTTTAAATAAAAAAAAAATTAAATTGCATGCTTTTGGAGCCCGGATTTTTGTGGGTGGGGGCACACTGGATTTTGTTTATTGAAGCCGCCAACCCAGAGCACCCTTAAAAATATTCCACATTTATTCTACTAGCCAGCGTGAGCTAGTTACACCTTGAATTTCTAACTTATTTGGAAGAGGTATAGCACTTTTCATGTAAACTGCTTCCAGCCACCGGGAAACAACATTAGGACAGCACTTCATAAGAGTGAGACAGGGAAGCTAAAGGGTGGTCTTTGCAGAGACAGAGAATGAAAAAGCTCATATCGTTGAAGTAAAATATAAACAAGTATTTGCCAATGCCGAATGTTTGCTTGCTGGCATTGGCAGTGGTAGTGTAGAAGTTACAGAGCTGCGAATAGGAATGGCAGTGAAGTATTGAACTGAAGCCAACTCCACCACCACCCTGCAGAGAGTGACAGGCATTGGGATGTGCATTTGGGTTGTCAGGAATAACGGCCACGCCATTTCACCACACCCCACCCTGCAGACACTGACAAGTATCACGTGTTCCTTGGGGTCTTTTGGCCTTTTGCGCACTTCATTTCATTAGGAAATATGGTGAGATGGGTGCGATATAGGAAATTGGGTGAAGTTTGGGGCAAGAGAGTCCAAGGCATACCTCGATGCCTCTCACTGACTGCAGGTGTGGAATGGTATGAGCATCACAGGTAAGAATCCCAAGTCACACCCCTGATGCCTGTCATTCTCTACAGGGTTGGGCGTTATGGTTGGAAACCTAATACCTCAGGCATTCATTGGTATTTTCACTCTAAATTTTCAACATGTTTTTTGTAACCCACCTCATGAACAGGGGAATATCAGTTTGTTGGCGGCTGCTTATGCACAGTGACTACTGCATTTAGCTTCACAGGTGCAAAAACATTCGAACAGGATGTAAAAAATGACAGCTGTACTGTTCATGGGGAGGTGTAAAAAATGGCAATGTTGCAAATCTGTAGTAAAAATATTTAAAAAAATGGTGAAGTCACGAGCGTACATAGAAACTGTGTAACGCACACCCATAATATAATTAGGTTTGGGAGTTTTTACAGCAGATTGTCAACTCAGGCATTTTGGTGCCTCCGATCATGAACAGTGTCACTGTGATTTTATTTATCTGTGCCGAACAATGATTTCACACAGCGACCACGCATCTCTGCGCTGAAAGTGTGAAAACACACTTCAGCCATGTTGTGAAAAATGACAGCTGTACTGTTCATAAGGAAGTGTTGGAAAATCCACTGGTGAAAATCAGGACTGAAAATATGACAAAGCCATGAACTAACGAGGGTGCGGGGAAACTGCGCAATGCTCACTCGTAACACAGTCATTTTATGGACTTTTGTCACCAAATTTTCAAACATAGCCATTTACGACCTCTGCTCATGAACAGTGTAACTGTGATTTTCTTAATCTTTCCTAAACATTGCCAAGACACCAATAGCACCATTGTGCGCTATATGTTAAACACATTTTAGGCGACATATGAAAAATTGCAGCTGTACTGTTCATAAGGAAGTATAATAAATGGCAATGTTGAAAATCTGAAATAAAAAATTAAATTGTAAACTTACGAGCATGCATAGGAACTGTGCAACTCACGCTCGTAACACAGTGTCATTTTTAGGAATTTTTTCACCAAATTTTCAACATAGCCATTTTAAGACCTCTGCTCATGAACAGTGTCACTGTGATTTTCTTACTTTGTCCCGTACATTGATTTCACACACAGACTGCGCCATTGTGCGCTACATGGGCGGAAACACGTTTTGGGTGAGATGTGAAAAATGACAGCTGTTCTACTCATAAGGAGGTGTGGCAAAATGGCAATGTTGAAATCTGGAGTGAAAATATTGAAAATCTGCGAACTTACGAGTGTGCATAGGGACTGTACAACGCACGCTCGTAAAACAGTCATTTTTTTGAATTTTTTCACCAAATTTTCAACATAGCCATTTTAACACCTCAGCTCATGAACAGTGTCACTGTGATTTTCTTAATTTGTCCCTTTACATTGATCTCAAGACACCACCGCTTTATTGTGCGTTACATACGCGGAAACACATTTTGGGTGCTGGCGAAAATGGCAGCTGTACTACTCTATAAGAAGGTGTGATAAAATGGTAATGTTGAAAATCTGGAGGAAAATATTGAAAATTTGAACCTTACGAAAGGCGAGGAACTGCGCAACGTAACGCTTGCAAAAACAGTCATTTTTAGAATTTTTCACCAAATTTTCAACATAGCCATTTTAAAACCTCTGCTCATGAACAGTGTCACTGTGATTTTCTTAATTTTTCCGCGACATTGATTTCGCGACACCGACCGCGCCATTGTGCGCATATGGGCGGAAACACATTTTGGGTGAGATGTGAAAATGGCAGCTGTACTGCTCATAAGAAGGTGTGGTAAAATGGCAATGTTGAAAATCTGGAGTGAAAATATTGAAAATTCGCGAACTTACGAGCCTGCGTAGGAACTGCGCAATGCACACTCGTAAAACAGTCATTTTTTGGAATTTTGGCACCAAATTTTCAACATGGGGTTTTTGGGACCCCTTCTCATGATTGATGTCACTGTCATGGTGTTATTCAGGCCCAAAGGGTGATTTTGCACAGTGAATGCGCAGTGACTGCGAAATCACCCTTCGGGCCTGAATAACACCATAACAGTGACATTTCATGAGAAGGGTCCCAAAACCCCATGTTGAAAATTTGCAAAATTCCCAAAATGCCTGAGATATGCAATAAAGTTGAACCCCCTACCAGTCCATTATACAGCTTACCGGCATTTCCTCAGTTCGCGGGTCGGCTTTTGAAGAGTGCAGACGTGTTCCGTCCACTGAAGATCGCCACGCCAAGGTCCGGAGGTAAGTATGGGGTGAGGGGGGTGGGGATGGTGGTGTGCAGGTGGGTGTGGCTGTGGGGGCCAGGAGACTATGTGGACCGTTTTTACGCTATAAAAAAAAAAAAGAACGAAGCTGGAGCTGGCTACACTGGGGTGGGCTCTGTGCGTGCGGCTGCTGATGGTTGGGGGGTCGTGTCGAGATACGGGGATTGGGCACCCCTGCCGGCCATGTAGGATTGCCACGCTGGGTGGGCTCCGTCGTGCCGCACAAGGACTGGCTGGGGGCCGCTCAGCCGACGGGGATTGGGCACCCCGGCCAGCCAGTATCGGATTACCACGCTTGGGTGGGCTCCAGCATGGCACGTAGTACTGGGGGTTATGATATGGAGCCGACGGGGATTGGGCACCCCTGTCGGGTTCATATTTCTGCCACGCTGGGGGTGGGCACCCAGCGGCATTTTCAAGGCTTTGGGGGAACGCAGCACAGCTGAGGGATTGGCACCCCCGCTGGGCTATTCAGTGTGCATGCGCAGGGTGGGGCGCCGCGACGCCTGCATGGCGTGCTGTGTGGGGAGCTGCGATGAGCAAGCGATATCTTTTGCTGCTCACCTGCCGTAGCTCCCTTTGAACGTATGCCACTGCATTTTGGAGCTTGTCATAGACAGCTCCAGAATGCATTGGCTTACAGGGGCCGTGCCTGCCAACACACTGACTGAATTGGAGGAGGAGGTGACACACCTCCGAAATCTCCGATGATGGCACTATGTTTCTTACACATGCGTGCAAGCAAACATAAAAATGACTGTGATATACAGTGGTGTAGGACCTGACCTGAGAGGGTCATTGTGAAATAGTGTTCAGGATTATTCAAGCCTTAGCTGACTGCTGACAGCACCTGTTTAAAGACGGAAACCTCAGTTAGAGAACTTTTGGGGCAGGTTTTTCTTTTGTGGGTACACTTTGATTTTGTTTATTGCTAGTCTTCCAAAAACAGGGACATCCTTCAGAAATATGACTAAATGCATTCAGGTAGCCAGAGCGAGCAGATTAAATCTTGGATTTCTAAATAAAGGGGAAATACATATAGATTGCCGAACTGTAGAAAGACATGGGTGCAAAGATGGTAGTGAGAATGAAAGAATGTGACCTTACCAAGAAATGAACCCTGGATGTCAATGAATTCATGCTGATTACTTACAGTAATACCCATCGGGATGAAGCACTTTGGGGGGTGGGGGGTGTTACTATTTCCTGTGTGACAAATTGGTATAACCGCTGATCTAGTAGGATTCTGCAAGATATCACTGGCAGAAAGTGCAGGCAGTGTTCTTCATCATGGTGGGCAGCACTGTATGCTGATGCTGTTCTGTGGCTTCTGTCTGTAGGCCAGTCATAGAGATGTATACATTAACATGATGAGGAGCTGAGCATCATGCACCCACCCAGCCTTTTCTGAGCTATTTTTTCTCCCAGACTGCACCCACAAAGGGTGAGAGGATGCCCTGGTGTTGGCACGCCAGACTTGTCAACACCTGTGTCCTCCCCTGCCATGTACGTGCTCTTTTGACTGCACTATAATGTGTGGTCAGCGTGGTGGCTGTGATGCAGTGAGAGCTGCAGCCCATTGTAGAGGAGAGCATCCTCTGGAAGGTTAATCCTCTTCCTCCTCGTACTGGTCCACTGTGAGGGCTTGTGCTCAGACCAGGTACTTCTAGCATGACAAGCAGAACATGGCACTGTGGCCTAATCAGGCCAACCACGGTATCTCCCTGTTTAGTGAATCCTGTGAGACTTTAGGAGGTAGTTATAAGTCAAATACAAGTTTCAGGTTTCAGTAATTGTGAGTACCATAGGTTACCAACCACGTACAGAAGGTCTTCTGAGAAATGCATTTAATTCAGTGGTAGTAACAGATACAGAAATAAGTTTTGTTTCACTGCGGAAGAGATCATAGCTCTCTCTCTTGAAAATTAATCAATTACAGATTACTTGAAGTGGTGGGGGTAGTTTGTTTCAACTTTGAGGTGAAAGGTACTAGGTGAGTTTGTTTTTTTAGAAGATTTGAAGATCCTGTACTCCTCAAAGTATAGTGTGTCAATGGACCTTAGAGTGTGAAGGATAGGATTTAATGACAGATATTCTAACAGGTACTGTATGATGGAACTGTGTGGGTGATGTATTGTGTAAGAGTAGGTGCCAGTGTAGCTGTCTTCTGCTTTGGAGGTCGGCCATTTTTATCCATAGTATGTACATGACAAGAGGGGAGAGTTAATGCTACAGTACATAATTATTTCCTTTGGGTTCCCCTCCTCCTCATTGATTTCACACTAAAGATCATACTTTGTAAATTGCAGCAGAACACGACTATGGTGCCCGTACTGGCTGCTCCCCACTTCTCAGTGGTAATAATATTCTGCTCTGTTCTATTGTGTTCTGTTCGTTCATTCATTCATTCATTCATTCATTCATTCATTCATTTAGTAAAAATCTGTCCAGATTGACCTTAAAGAGCAGCTGACACCGTGAGGAGAACTTTACCAAAACATTATATTTAGATGCAGTACAGCTTGTTTTTCACATTTGTTCTGTATCCCTCCTCTCTATTATATATTACTGAGGTCATGTGCATGAAAACTGGATCTTTGCTCCTGAAGAGTTCGTCTATTCCTGTTTCTGTCTCCCTACCTGAAGTCATAATGCACTGCTTGTGACATCATAGTTACTCCCATGGCAACAAACTGTGATGTTACAACAGAGGATTATGACTTGAAGTAGGGAGTCAGCTGTAGAGGTAGATGAACCCTGAGGGATAAAGATCATGCATTCGTGAAAATGTTCTTAGTAATAAATACTGGGGAGGAGGGATCTTTAGATTATATATGGAATGGAAGCTGAACTGTACCTAATTATTATGTTTTTCAAAGTTTTTTTAAGATGTCAGCAGCTCTTTAAAGCTAATTTTTGAATCACAGGTAACTATACAGTGCAGCCTGCCTGGATGCACTGCAGTATCACAGATTCCTGCATGACAAAAGGGATTAACTATCATTGACATTGCTTTGGTTTTTACAGTAACTCTTGCAGAATTCTACAGAAGAGATTGCATTCTAGTGGGCTTTACTGTACTTCTAGGGAGCCCATAACATATTCTAACCACCCTTTGTGAAAAGAAAAACCTTGTTTTTGTATTTTAAAAGTTTTTGTTTTGCACTGGATCATATGTCCCTTAATGTTAGGAATGTCACCCTTAAGCTCCAAATCTGATTTGGTAAATAACTTCTTTTGTGGGGCCCTCAAGGATATATCTTCTCCTGAGACTGGGAAGGAGGCTGAACATCTGGCTTTGCAGCGGATGACAGTGCTACTCCATGGTTCAGTGGCGGGGTGCCCAAATGCTGGAAGCCTACACCCTCCCACATTCCTTTTCCACCTACCCACCCACCCATTCCAGAAGCTAAGTTTCTCACCTTCATTATGCGTTTGATCCCCTTTCATTTACTAGCCAGGAAACTGAGTCTTCTCACATACTATGCTATTGGATGTATATGGCAATACTTTCTTAAAGGGGAACAGTCAGTACCCTAAGGGCTTCACATTCAAGTGTGGGGTTGGTCCCAGTATACACTTTTGTGCAAAAACATGTTGGTGTACTTGCTGTTTACTATAGTATAGTAGATTGTATCAGACTATTTTTGCTTAGTCCTATGCTGCCATCTTCTGTAGCTACAAATCCCAGAATCCCCTGCAGCTGACATCTGAACAGTAGGCAGCAGTGGGAGATTCAATAGCCTGCAGCGCATGTTAGAGTTTATATAAGCTTTGATGTTTGGTGGTACCGCTGTCCTCCCTGGGCTAAATACAGTCACAGAGGACTGTTCTTTGCCCCTGGAGAAAAGCATTCCCAGAAAACATCTGATCAGAGATTTTAAAAACTCTAACATGTACTGCAGCTTATTGAATCTCCCACTGTGGCCTATTGTTCTGAAGTCAGCTACAGGGGATCCTAGGATTTGTAAAAGATGTCAGCCCAGAACTAAGCAAAATTAATCTGATACAGTCTAAAACCAAAATTGTTTTTTTTTATTTACTATGCTTTTTGTCTGCCCCCAATGTCGGGACTTTCTGCTCCGGTCATGGTCCTCACTGCCCTCCACTCCCATATGGCTGAGACTCCCCGGTTGCCCCCTTGACTTACCCCCCCAGAGCTGGGCCGCAGCACCGGCCAAGGTGCCATGGACATAGGTCTGGTCTGGGGAGCCGACTGGGAGCTGATGAAGGTGTGGTAAGGTGGGCGTCATGGAGACACTGGCAACGGTGTTTTTTTCCCCTGTAGGCTTGGGGAAAGGGACGTGCAATGATGACCTGTGTCCGCCCAGCCCCAGATGTCCAGATGCCGGCTGCTTGTGGTGCCCCCGGCCTCTACCAGGGGTCCCTCTATGCACCGGACATTCTCCCTCCCTCCCTCCCCAGAGAAGGAGAGCAGTTCATGGCACACTCCATCCTTCTCCCCGGTGGCCCTCCGATGACCCGGGTCCATTCTTGAACCCCGGTCGCCAGTGTCGCAAGTGGAAATATAACTGCTGCACTGATGGGCCAGCTACCAAAATGAGTTTGCACACAAAGTGTGCCTTGGGACTAGCCCCGCACTTGAGTGTGGGTCCTTTTGTGCTGACCTTTCCCCTTTAATTTAGAAAATGGCAATGAAAATCCTAGCTTCCTGGTTGGCTAACACGATTCCATTGCCATGCATCTATTTTTCAACAGGGCCCTGACAAATAAAGTACCAGCTGCACAGTGTCAAACTGGTATCACAGTGCCAGTTTGAATTTGAAACCTTAATAGCCACCATGTTTCCCACTCGCTATGCAAGAGTAGCGCGCATGTCAGCCCGCCCCCACAACTGAGCTGCACTGTAACAGAAACTGGGGCATTTTAATAAACAGTACCCTTTTCCCCCAAAGTACTTGTTTGTTTAGAAAATCTTCTTTCAAATTGCTGCTCAGTTGCCATGCTTGCACATTGGAGCTGCGCTGCTCTGCCTCACCCTCACCCACCTGCCTGCTAAACATAGAAATTGTCAGCAGATAAGGACCACAAGGCCCATCCAGTCTTCCCGTAGGCCCTATACTTGTTTGCGGCCCGACTCTATCTGGTCAATGGCCCCTCCCCACTACTCCCCACCTCAAGGTTCCATTGTGCCTGTCCCAGGCATGTTTAAATCCCTCCACAGTGCTCGCTCCCACCACTTCTTCTGGCAGACTGTTCCATGTGTCCACTACCCTCTCTGTGAAGAAAAACGTTCTCACATTTCCTCTTAACCAGCCCCCCTCCAATTTCATATCATGCCCCCTCATTCTTGTGTTCCTTTTACATTGGAAGATGTCTTCCCCTCTCCCCTATGTACCTTGTTTATGCCCTTGAGGTATTTGAATGTTTCTACCATGTCCCCTCACTCCCTCCTTTCCTCCAGTGAGCACATATTGAGGTCCTTTAATCTCTCCTCATATGTTTTGTGGTGCAAGGCCTGTACCATCTTGGTCACCCTTCTCTGGACCACCTCCACCACATCAATGTCTTTGCGAAAATGCAGCCTCCAGAATTGTACACAGTACTCTAGATGAGGCCTCGCTAGTGTTTTATACAATGGCATCACCATCTCCCACCTTCTGCTACGCTACTCGTTCATAAAGAAATGCATTAAATTCAGCATTTCTTTATAGTATTTTACAATTATTCACAGTATATTATTACCTTCTTGTGTCTGTTGGTGCCAGTAAAATGTTCCCACCTAGGACTTTGTTAGCTGCTCAACCGCAACCTGCCTCATCACGAGTAGTGAGGCATCATCACACAGCAGCTCCTCAGAAGAGTCCTGGCTACTTGCAACAGAAAAAAACTGTTTCTTCTAACAGCAAGAGATCCGGGCGTGTCATGGGAACAGAGACAGCCATTAAATAAAAGTGACAAAATGAAGGAATCTCAAACAGCAGTGCCAGAGACAGATATTGAGAATCAAAAACAGCAGCACCCTCTACTGACAAATATAGTAGTACAGGGACTACTTTACAACAAAAAGGATTTTTATTCCATTTTTAACATTAATTACACATATTTATAATCTTTAATTTAATTTTATTAACATTGTTATGAGCCATTTTCTAAGTGCAATAATACTCTGCAGGGTGGTCAGTATCGGGCAATGCCAGACCTTCCAGCGGCTATAAGGCCTTCGCCTGCAGTGTCAAGCCTCATTACACTCCTGGGTGGTCTGGTATTGGCCAATACCATCCACTCTTTTGGTTATTATTGCTTACATAATATTTAGTAGTGCATTCTAATTCTTTTTTACGGAGTTACTGACAGTACTGGGGACACAAATTATTTTGTTTTTTCACATGACAGCTACTACAGTGCCAGCTCATTTACAAGTCTCCCGACACTGCCCCTGCCAGGTTGTGTCAACCCTACCTTGCAGTAACCATCAGCCCTTGACCTATCATATGAGACTGCCAGTAAGGTTTTCAATGTGTGCCATTTCTGATGATATTTTATGAGATGTGAACACTAGCCTTAAAAGCAAGCTGAGCTCAGACCACACCAATGATAATGCTCAGGCTGCCAGAGAGTCATCAGATAACAGTCAGGTTTGTTTAATGCCAACCTGTGCTGGATCACACTAGTGACCTAATCTCAAACAACTATCAAATGTCACTGCACTTACTCAGAGGAAATCATTCGGGTAGTCATGGTAATATGACTATTTCAAGAAAAACTCTGTAAGATTAAACAAATTTTGTCTTTACCTGGATGGTGTTTTATTTATTTACTGTATGTTTGTTAACAGGGAAAAGAGAACTGCAAAACAGTTTTTGCTTTCAGTCTTGTTACTGAAGTGGGCACAGAAAGTGTAAGAGATACTGTAACACGGTAGCCCGTGTATTCAGCAACCGCGATTAAGCATTTTCAAAAAGGACAACTCAGTCATGGCACTTTTACACAGGGCTACTGGGCAGGGAGGGTGAAAGGATAGGGGGTTCAGCGATTATAGTGACAGGATGTCGCTATATGTACTTGCATGTGGGGGGGTGTCATGCTGCGTGATGGGTGGAAGGGGAGGGAGGGTTTGTGGGGCATAGTGCTGCAGTGGGCTGCTGAGCTGGCTGTGTGGCATGGTGGGTTGGTGGCAGGCTGGGGTTGGGAGGGTGCCGGGTTTGGTTCTGGGTGCATGCTCATTTTTTTGCACCAGTCTACCAGGGTGGGGGGTGCGGGAGGCACCGCCCCCCGCATAAAACAAAAAACCCAACTGTCCAGCACCCTTTTGCTGTGCGCTGCAAGTCTACAGTACTGAAATTAATTTTAAGTGATGTAGACTCTCCCAAATTGCGATCGCTATTATGCGGTCACCATTATCACGTGGAACCAAGGTACACTTTGGATAGATCAATACATGGACATATAGCAGATGGCAAGTGTCTGATGGAATCAAATACCCAATGTTGGAATCTGACCTTATGAGCTTTGGGAGCTAGGGGGGCCCATAAGGACACTATCTTTAAATTGAGCCCCCTTTCCCATTAGTCAATGGCAGTGATATGTGAGCTACCAGGGCTCACTTCAGAGCTGGGGGGGGGCAAGCCCTTGCAAGCCCCCCTGTAATTCCAACATCGCAAATCCCTCATAATGTTAGTAGCTCTTTAAGGCATATTGGCCCAAAGATTGCATAGAAAACTAAAGGTTTTCATTCAGTGTAACTCTGTTTTTATAATATAATTGCAATTTTTGACCAGGAAAGGCACACAGGGCTATGACATCTCATTTCCAGGTGTATTCTGGGGGGTGGATTACATGGATCTGTTTTACTGACAGGCAGAATGTTGGCATGACATTGGAGGAAACTCTGTACTGTTCCTAAATAAGAGTAATATGATCTTTAACTTCCACCTGGACAGGGACCAGAGATAGGCTGAATTGGTACATTCTCATTAAAATAAAAAAAAAATCCTAAGAAAGTTTGAAAAGGAACTATGGTTCACTGATGTGTACAGTAACATGAAACAGAATCAGAATGTGAAGAGGTCCTATGACATTGAAACAAGATGAGGTGTGGAACCTTGTTTATTACATTGCAGCTGGAAGACTAGTAAGGATAAAGTACCACTTGGACAATAAATTGTGCCTTATGTGCAGCGTAACTACCAGAGTTGACAATTTTACTCAAGGCAAAATATTCTAGGTTGTGACAAATTGAACATTAGGGACATTATATGCTAAACTTCTGTTTCACAGCAAATGCCTGTCCTGTAGTTTTATTCTTTACTTTATGCTTTATGGAATTTGCAGAGCACATGCCTGTGGACATATGCTAAATCAGACATTAAGTTCTTATTACATGGCAGCCAACCAGTACCAAGAGTGTCCTAAAGATATGCTTGGATTTTAATCACATCAGTCACATTTGTCAAGTGAGATCGCTTCTGTGACATTAATGCACAACATCTTATTAGGAGAAACTGACTTCCAATGTTAACCATTTCCTTTAGGTCTAATTGAAATCCTGCTGTCAATTTTCCATTTCAGAGCACAGCATTCCTAAAGTACTCTGACCTAATATGCATGCAGTCTTATCCCTTTTAAGGGGCACTTATCATTTTTTGAGGTTTATTTTTGATCTCTGCTAAAATTCCAACCAAGAATGAATTCTCAGCATGTTTTGCCTTCTAAACAAGTATTAAGAAATGCAGATGTAACCCCTAGATGGCGCTATCCCAGGGGCTACTACCCCTGCCTGATTTGCCACTAACAGGTTGAGGGGCCTGGATCCAATGGCGGGTGCCTCCACCCAGAGGTCAGGGTTTGCAATAGTTAAACTAACTTGGTCACAGCCCTCTGGGACACTGCAACCCCCCTTTCTTCCCACTAGTGGCCCACACAATATATCAGAATTACCTTCACAGTATACACTTACCCCAGGTCTGGTTCCGGCACTGGGACCTCCTGTGAAATGAGATACAGTGCAACAATCACAGTACAGTACTTTAACATAGACAAATACCTCAGGCAGTATAACTTTGCTGAAACAAGACAGCTCTGATTTATTTGAGGATATAACAAGGACGGGGAAATCAGGTTAATTAGCTTATCACTCTAATAATCTACCTATGGCTCTGTGCACAGGCCTATCCCTATCAGTTACTGTCCCTTGGGCACCCAAGCCCTAGTGGCTAGTCCAAACCGGTGGTAGCTGGTAGGGCCCTTTCACACAGAGAAAGGAGAATTAAACAGTCAGCAGTACAGTAATTCCATTTGGATTTAATGTGGCAATTCAACAGGAAGCGACCCTGAATTAGTACTCACGACCTCCAAATAAGATAGGGTCCTTCAATGTCAGCAGGGCTCACTTGAGGTACACAAACCTCTTCACACATCCATATAAAAGAAAGCACTATACCAGGCAGGCTGCATCTGTATCCCGATCGCAATTATTGCACAATACCCGGGAGAACACACAGCAGATTCAGTTCCTGACAGACAGAGTGCAATTTTCAGCAATTCCTCCAGTCTTCTACAGGGTGAGCCTGGTTTCTACTCTTCAGAGATCCTTTGATTCTTTTCACAGGACGGATTCAGTCCTAACAAGCTGTTACACAAGCTGCAGACCGAACTCTGGGCATTACACCGTTTTTGACTAAAACTGCACACTGAAAAGCACAGGGCTCCTTCCTTCTTCACTGCCAAAGCTCAACTGAAACTCCAACCGACAAAACCGGCACTTCCTTTGAGTTCCTCCCAGTTCTTGACTGGATTGGCTGTCACTCACAATAGACTGCTGCTGCTGGTCCAAAAGGCACTGAAGTCTAAACTACATCTCCCAGAGTCACTGCCCATACAATCCTCTTGTGGCTGGCTCAGATTATGAGTCCAAGTTCTGATTCGTCCAAGGCACCATTTTAGAGCTAGCTTACCCCACACTGATTGGTCCAGTTCAGCAGTTCAAAACTAGAATGGGAACTAGCAGACACTGTTCTGACTGCAAAAGAAAGCAGGTTAGACAAACTGTAATTTCATTATCACTCTAAATGGTTTCTGGCAAACAGTTACATCTTTCAGATAGGTTCCTTTGCACTCCTAGTGACTGCAAAATGGAGTGAATTGGCAGCAGCTGAGTGGTACTCAAAAGAAAACACACAGTCCCCCATACAAACTAATTATGTCTGCAAGCAGACAGCTCTTAAAGAGACAGTACCAGAGGCTCTAAAAACACTCACTGATAAATGGCTTAAATGCCAAACACCATTCAGGCTTGGAGCATTCAAGCAAGCTCCTGGAAGTCTTTAGGAACCCCCATTTGCAGGGGTTACACTCCTAGCCTAGGAAAGCTTAGCGTCCGCGTCAAGCAAGTACTCTATAAGTTTCAACTGCAACCATATACATTTGCATTAGGCTGCTTGATGTAATCATCAGTCAATATATCATTTTACCAAGAACACATTTCTGAAACATTGCAGTATGTCACTCTTTACACAGTATTACATACACATTGTACCATAACTCAAGTTATTACCTCTTGTACATTAAACCTGAAGAGAGGGCCCTTCCTATCAGTTACCTTGGGGCTGGATGGGGCAAGGGCACCATACTTAGAGGGCAACACAAGTAACTTGAGTTAGCACTGATGCTCAGTTTGGGCAATGAGCTCGGGGACATACACTCCTTTATGGACAACATTGAGAGGCAAGTCCACAGGCCTCCCAAGTGAATCATAACTGAGGTGCACCACAGGCTTTACAGCTCGACCAGTCTTTCTAGGGGAACTGTTATAGTCTCTGCACTCTGAGCCTCATTTTCAGCATTGTCCTCACTTGTCAGGAGTCTCCATGGGGTAGAGAGCTAGAACTGGGGCACTTTCAGCTCCAGGAGTTACAGTTTCTGAGTCCACAACATTTGGCTCGCATGGAGAGCTTTCGGACACTGGCAGTGGACTGTCAGGGCACTCAAAATACTCTTCTTGTTCGGTGTATCACCAGTCTGCCCCAATCTATCATTTTCCTCCCTGAAAGCTCAAACAGTTCAACCATGCACAATGATTCCATTTCATCTGATCTGATGCTTTGCACTTCACTTTCTGGAGCATTGGCTCCAGGGATGAAGCTGGGGCTTAGACAGTCCAGAAGGCCCAGCTTTGTCTCCAGTATTGACTAGGGATTGCCCCAAACAATTGACTCAGTTCAGTAAAGGATAGTATTCAAAGTCACCTCACTTTCTTCCGATATGGACTGACAGTCATGCTCAACTGGGACTTGTGGAGGGGAACACTTTAACTTTGCTTCTGTAGGTGCAGACTTTCTTGATCTTTTCTTAGCAGCAGCTCTAGTCACTGGTCCAGAGGGGCATCTTCTAGGGGCTCAGACTCAATTAAGATTTGTCCAATGGGCAGTAAATGATTTCTATGCATTGTTTTTACATCTTTTGAATTATTCTCAGGCCTTACTTTGTACACTGGCAGATCATCTAGTTTGCCCACTACAATGTGAGGAGATGGTGCCATCTGTCAGCAATCTTGTGCTTGCCATGCAGTCCCAGATTTCTTAGCAATACCGATCTCCTCCTGGAGTTCCTGTGCTTTCACCTTTTATCATACCTTTCTTTGTTGGCCAGATTTCTTTTGGCAGCCATGGTTTGAGCCAGTTGAGTACGCATGAGTTAGCTGGGCCTTTAACTTTTGCACATACTGTAAATAGTTGTCAGCTTGAACCCCATCAGGAGAGACCCCAAAACACACATCTACTGGTAGTCGAGCTTCTCTTCCAAACATCGGCGGTAGGGGGAGAATCCAGTGGCATCACTTTTGGTGCAGTTATAAGCATGTACCAGGGTGCTAATTTGTTGGCTCCATCTAGGCTTGTCCTTTGGGTGCAGGGTGCCTAGCATATCTAGCAAAGTGCGGTTGAAACGTTCAGGCTGTGGGTCCCCTGGGGGTGGTAAGGAGTGGTTCTGGACTTTCGCACTCCCCACAGAGAAAGCATCTCTTTGATCAGACGACTCTCAAAGTCTCTCCCTTGATCAGAATGGATTCTTTGTGGAGCCCCATAGTGAACAAAAAGTTTTCTACAAGTACTTTGGCCACAGTGGATGCTTTCTGGTCTTTGGTGGGAAAGCTTGGGCATATCTCGTGAAATGGTCAGTGACCACCAGCACATTACTGATATTTCTTTGATCTGACTCCAAACTCAGAAAATCAATACAGACCAGCTCCATGGGTGCACTGGTGGTGATGTTAACAAGGGGCAGCCCTCTGGGCAAAGCTTTCCTCTGTAAGCAGCGACTACAAGTTTGAATGTGTTGCTCCACATCAGCCCCCATCTTAGGCCAATAGAATCTGGATCTCACCAAGTCAAGTGTTCTGTCTATACCAAGGTGCCCCATGTGGTTGTGCAAGGACCTCAGTACTGAGTCTCGAAAGGCAGTGGGCAGCACTAGTTGTTGTTTGTCTATTGTCCCCTCTGTCTACTGTTTCTCTGTATAACAGTTTATTGATCAGTTTCAACTTAGGACCTTCTTTGTATAACAGTGCAGTTCTCAAATCAGTAGAGCGTAATTTGGACACATCTTTTTCCTGCATGAGGGCTTCTAAAGCTGCTTTGATCATGGGATAGCGAGGTTGAACCCGCCCGAATACTGTCATTGTCCAGCTGAGGCAGTGCACCAATGTCTATTGCAGAAAAGTGGCAATAAGCAGCAGGTATGCAATTCTCAGAGGCTCCCAAGCAATCCACCATGCAGTCCACTGCGTCCGTGGACATTTGTTCCTCCCTGTCAAACTTCGGCAGAGTGCCGAATGTCAGGTTCTGCCAATCGGACCCAATCATTCTGGGGAACAGGCCTCTGGGAGAGAGCATCAGCATCTATGTGGTTCACACCTGCTCGGGTATTCGAGAGCATAGTCATATGTAGATAATGCAGAAAGCCACCTGGCCAGTGGCATCCAACAGCTGAGGTCTGCACATAGGTCAAAGGATTATTGTCAGTTTTACTAGTATTTAGCCCCATACAAGTACTCATGGAATTGGTCAACAATAGCCCACTTCAAAGCTAGGAACTCTAACTTATGTACAGGATAGTTCTTTTCGGATGGGGTCAGGCTTCTACTGGCAAAGGCCACTGGTCTCAGGCCATTCTCGTCTCTTGGTACAACACAGCCCCCAACCCTTGCAAGCTAGCATCAGTGTGCAGGACGAAGGTTTTCTTGGATCGGCATAGGCCAGCACTGGAGCATGGGTAAGTTGATATGATCTCATGAAAAGCAGTCTCACAATCAGAGTCCAGCGAGCCCAAATACTTCACTCGGGAAAATACACTCTTTTCAGTCTTGAGGGACGCTTGACTTTTGGTATTTTTGTGGGTTGGGGATACCCTTGAGTAAGGTTAAGTAAAGGGCGGATCACTCTTGAATAGTCCTTGATGAGCGCCGATAATAACCACAGAATCCCAGGAATCTTTGCAGTTCTTTAGATTTTTGGGCTGTGGCCAGGTGGTCAAGGCCTCAACTTTACTTGGGTCGGTCTCTATTCCCTCGGTGGATACTATGTGTCCCACATACTTTACTGATGTTTGAAAGAATTGACACTTATCAATGGACAGTTTAAGGCCAAAGTCCTCCAGTCGGTCCAATACCTTAAATAATCTGCTCTCATGTTCCTCCAGTGAGCTGCCAAACACAATAACATCATCTAGGTATACCAGGCACTCTAGTAAGTTCATGTCCCCCACTGCACGCTCCATCAATCGTTGAAAAGTGGCTGGGGCACCTGAAATCCCTTGAGGCATCCTCATGGAATTCATAGAACCAGCCAGGACAGATAAAGGCCGTCTTCTCACGGTCCTCTGGGGCCATCGGGATCTGGTAGTACCCATCTGGAGATCCAGCACAGAGAACCACTTGCTCCCGCTTAGGCAGTCCAAAGCATCCTGAATCGCGGCATTGTGTACTGATCTAGGGATAGTCCGCGGTTTAAGGTGCGATAATCCACACACACATCCTTACTGTTCCATTCTTTTCCTCACTACCACAATGGGGAAGCATAAGGGCTTCTGGATTCTTGTATTACACCAGCAGCTAACATCTTGCAGATGCCGTCTCACATCATCTATGTCAGCAGGTGCCAGGCGTCGAGACCTCTCCACGAAATGGTCTTTTCGTCATGCAGCGGATATTGTGCTCAGCTCCTTGCACGCATCCTACATCCCATTCCTTTAAAAAAACACCTGGTCTCTCTGGGCAAGCTTCTCACTGATCCTCACTTTCCATTCAGCTGGCAGCGGGTTGGCGCGGAGTCAAATCAAACAAGTCAGGGCGTTACTCTGTCATTCTTCCTGAACTCTTGCTGTTGGGTAGCACTGCAGTGTCTGCACAATGCACATTAGCCAGGATGCAACCTCTGTTTACCTCGAATGTCTCTTTCAGACACATTATGAACTTGGACCATTACCCTTCTGGCATAAGCATGGGCTCTAGCGGCAAAATACTAGGCTTGACCAGCAGTCCCTCTGGCAATTTTCCATCGCTTGCATCCAACATTAATATTTTATTCTTAACATCCTTTCTGATACGGACCTCTCCTGTAAGGTACACTGGGCATTTGGCGCCAGGATCAGAGACTCAGGATCCTTCTTCCATACAATTCCGACCGGTTCCTCTGGTTCTGTTTTTTTTAGCATCTCTCTGTGCCTCATAGGCCTCTTAATTAAAGCTCGGAACTCTTAAAGCTCTACTAGTCTTTGACCCCTGTTTTCACATAACACAACTGTGCCAGCCTTCCGAACATATGAGCATTTGTTCCCATCAACAAGAGACACCATCCTTACTGTCCAGTGGGGGGACACACTAAGGCTAGGGTCTCTACTTGTTCGGCCACTCCAGCCACGGAGGTGGGGAAAGACAGCCAAATTCGGATATACCCGGAATAGGGGTAGGCCTTCTCACTTAACCCCCATACATGCAGTCCTTCTAATGGTTGTAAAGGGTACGTCTGACAAATGCTTCTGATACCAATCCTGGAACATAATTGTCACTTGGGAGCCACTGTCTAATACAGCTCTTGTAGACACTCCATTCACCTTTACAGTGGTCTCCATGGAGGGACCCACTATTCTGGACCAGTCTGGAGAGGCGGTAGTGGGGGCTGGGCAACTGACCTTGCCACAAAAGGGCGTGAATTAGCATTTTGGTGCCTCACTGGGATCATGTCGTGCACCTCTTAACCACTGATTTCTTCTCTGAAGCTCTCCTTGTAGCCTATATGCAACTTTGTCAGTGTCTCTTTGGGACTGGCATTCCCTTTCATGTGCCCATCTTTCCCACAATTATAGCAAAACATACTTTCTGGAGTTTGAGCTGGCCGGGCGCCACACTGGGAGCCAGGGCGGGGTATTACTAACTGAAACCTGGGTGCCATCTCTGTCTGCGTGCGTGATGAGCATTTGGAGACATCCGTCAGTTCTCCACTTCCATGGTCAAGGAATTGAGTTTGGAGCTGTTATCAGCAGGAGATACATGGTGACTTTACCCCATAGATGCAGTCGGATATAGGTCAGGGCCTTACTTGCAGTGGCCTTCATAAAGGGACTGTTTTTGAATTCCGGATCTCTCAACAGTAGGCTCCCATTGTGGCATATCTTTTCCTTGTCAGAGCACTCATTGACTGTCAACCTCTGCCCTGAACTTCACTTTATGGGTCACCTCAGTCACTCGGGTGTAGCCACAGCTGTTGGTGCAGGTACCTCCCGAGGTCGCCTTTTCTCAACTCCTCAATTTCTCTCATTAACTCATCATAGGAGGGTGGGATTCCAGTCGATTTGCCAAGTAACTGAGCAAGCAGTTCTGAGAGGGGCAGACTTAAAGTTCTGTCCAGTCTGGTTGGTCCAGTTCAATCGCTGGCAAACTACCCTTTCTGAGGCATTCTTGCAACAATTTTTCCAGCCGAGACATACACAGACAACAACTCCCTTGGTACTGTTGTGCATTTCTTACTCTCCACCATAGGTCCTCATCAGAATCTGGGCTCCCATACACATTCTCCAAGGCCTCAAGATAGGCCTGTGCAGTCGCTTCAGGGTTACTGGCCCATTTAGCATGGATGGTAGCCAGGGGCAGGACCTCGGAGGCTCTCACTAACCCTCTTTCGCTTTTAGCCTTCCGAGCATTGCCATTCTAGCACTTGGGGGCAACATAGTCTATCCAGGTCTCCAGTCAGTCCTCCCTTGGGGGTGGGAGGTGCCAGAGAAGATCCTCAACCTTGGTAAGAGTCATGACTAATGGCAGGTGCAGAAATAGGAGTCTGCATTGGTTCAGCCACCATTCACGGGCACTGGAGCAGGAGAGGGTGTTGGGGAGGAACACCCCAGGTGGCAAGAATAGTTTCTTCAAGTCCTCCACAGTTTTCCCTCTCCCAGCAACCATTCAGCAAATTTCTCCTCAAAAGTTTCAGATAGTGGTGGGGCTGATTCCCCCGGTCTTTACTGTCTTAGTTATCACTCTCCAAGCAGTGAGGGCTCTCTCTGGGGTAATGGTCTGTGGCACTTTGGAGCTATCTATAGGATCCTTAAACTCTACTAGGGCCAGGAAAGGTGGCTGAGCAGATTAGCATGCGACCCACCACCACAGGGGTTTGTAAACCTTCCACCTTGAAAGTACTCCCTGCACAGTGTCCGTATTGATACCCAGTGGGATGTCCAGGATAAGCATAGCATTTTGGGGTCGATCTCTCCCAGTACACCACTCCACCAGCCGGTGCACAGCCACTTCTGTCGGGTACCCATTTTTTTTTAACAGTGGTTCGAGAATATGGCCACTAGAGGACACACAATCCCAGCGGTGAGCCTCAAGATGTAACCCTAGATGGCGCTATCCCAGGGGCTACTACCCCTGCCTGATTTGCCTCTAACAGGTTGAGGGGCCTGGATCCAATGGCGGTGCCTCCACCCAGAGGTCAGGGTTTGCAATAGTTAAACAAACTTGGTCACAGCCCTCTGGGACACTGCAACCCCCTTTCTTCCCACTAGTGGCCCACACAATGCTATCAAATTACCTTCACAGTATACACTTACCCCCAGGTCTGGTTCCGCACTGGGACCCTCCTATGAAATGAGATACAGTGCAACAATCACAGTACAGTACTTTAACATAGACAAATACCTCAGGCAGTATAACTTTGCTGAAACAAGCAGCTCTGATTTATTTAGGGGATATAACAAGGACAGGGAAATCAGGTTAATTAGCTTATCACTCTAATAATCTACCTATGGCTCTGTGCACAGGCCTATCCCTATCAGTTACTGTCCCTGGGTACCCAAGCCCTAGTGGCTAGTCCAAACCGTGGTAGCTGGTAGGGGCCCTTTCACAGAGAAAGGAGAATTAAACAGTCAGCAGTACAGTAATTCCATTTGGATTTAATGTGGCATTTCAACAGGGAGCTGACCCTGAATTAGTACTCGACCTCCAAATAAGATAGGGTCCTTCAATGTCAGCAGGGCTCACTTGAGGTACACAAACCTCTTCACACATCCATATAAAAGAAAGCACTATACCAGGCAGGCTGCATCTGTATCCCGATTGCAATTACTGCAATACCGGGAGAACACACAGCAGATTCAGTTCCTGACAGACAGAGTGCAATTTTCAGCAATTCCTCCAGTCTTCTACAGGGTGAGCCTGGTTTCTACTCTTCAGAGATCCTTTGATTCTTTTCACAGGACGGATTCAGTCCTAACAAGCTGTTACACAAGCTGCAGACCGGAACTCTGGGCATTACACACGTTTTTTGACTAAAACTGCACACTGAAAAAGCACAGGGCTCCTTCCTTCTTCACTGCCAAAGCTCAACTTTAACTCCAACCGACAAAACCGGGCACTTCCTTTGAGTTCCTCCCAGTTCTTGACTGGATTGGCTGTCACTCACAATAGACTGCTGCTGTTGGTCCAAAAGGCACTGAAGTCTAAACTACATCTCCCAGAGTCACTGCCCATACAATCCTCTTGTGGCTGGCTCAGATTATGAGTCCAAGTTCTGATTCGTCAAGGCACCATTTTAGAGCTAGCTTACCCCACACTGATTGGTCCAGTTCAGCAGTTCAAAACTAGAATGGGGAACTAGCAGACACTGTTCTGACTGCAAAAGAAAGCAGGTTAGACAAACTGTAATTTCATTATCACTCTAAATGGTTTCTGGCAAACAGTTACATCTTTCAGATAGGTTCCCTTTGCACTCCTAGTGACTGCAAAAATGGAGTGAATTGGCAGCAGCTTGAGTGGTACTCAAACAGAAAAACACACAGTCCCCCCATACAAACTAATTATGTCTGCAAGCAGACAGCTCTTAAAGAGACAGTACCAGAGGCTCTAAAAACACTCACTGATAAATGGCTTAAATGCCAAACACCATTCAGGCTTGGAGCATTCAAGCAAGCTCCTGGAAGTCTTTTGGGAACCCCCATTTGCAGGGGGGTTACACAGATGGGGCCTGTATAGCTATTCACATCTACAGCACTTCGGCAGTCACCGATCTAACATACTAAAATGCCAGCAGAATAGGCCTAACGGTCTTTTGCGTCTGCTCGTTTGGTCAGCCACCACCCTGGGAGCTGACCTTGCTGCCCTCCTCGCCTTCTCTGGCTTCTCCATTCCCAGTACCGGATATTCTCGCCGCATTGGATTTTGCTTCCAGAACCCTTCCCCTGTACCTGTCCCACCCCCTCTTGAACCCCTCCACTGTCTCTGCCTCCACCAGCCCCCTAGGCAGCGCATTCCATGGCTTCACCACCCTCTCAGTGATAGCACCTCCTCCTTTCTCCCCTGAATCTTCCCCCATGTCCTTTAGTGGCCCTCCTCCTTCATATTCAAGCACCCTGACTGTTCCTCCCCTATTTATCCCCTTCATGCACCTGAAGACCTCTATCATGTCCCCCCAGTCCCTTCTCTCTTCCAATGTGTACATATTTAGCTCTTCGAGCCTCTCCTCATAGGTCCTGTCCCCCTCCTCTGGACCCTCTCCAGGAGTTTATTGTCCCTTTTTAAGTGTGGCCTCCAAAACTGCACGAAGTATTCGAGGTGCGGCCTCACCAAGCAGTTATACAGAGGGAGTATCACTTCCCTTCTTCTGGAGGTGATCCCCCTAGCGATGCATCCCAGCATCCTGTTGGCCTTGGCTGCTGCCTCCTACAAGTCTCCGAGTTGTTCATCTTGACATCCACCACCACCCCCAGGTCCCTCTCAGCCATCGAGACTTGTAGCATTCACCCCCAGGGTGTACACTTGGCCCGGGTTTCTGGCCTCCAGGTGCAGTATCTTGCATTTCCCTGCATTGAACCTCAGCTTCCACTTTCTAGACCATCTTTCCAGAGCCTCCAGGTCCCCCTGTAGGGCCACTCTCCCCTCCTCCCCATCCACCACTGCCCCCAGTTTTGAGTCATCCGCAAAGAGACTCAACTCACTCCTGATACCTGTCCTTATGTCAGAGATGTAGGCGTTGAACAGGAGGGGCCCAAGGACTGAACCCTGTGGGACCCCACTAATGACCCTCCTTAGGGATGAGACTATCCCGCCAACTAGTCCTGAAGCCAATTGCCTATCCATCTGATCATCTGGTTCCCCACCCCCATTTCTCCCAGCTTATCCAACAGGCCCACGTGAGGAACAGAGTCAAATGCCTTGCTGAAGTCTAGAAAGAGGACGTCCACTGGTCTACCCAGGTCCAAGGCATTCGTCACCCAGTCATAGACTCCACAAGGTTTGTATGACACGATTTCCCTGGAATGAATCCATGCTGTCTATTGTCCAGGCACCCTGACTTCTCCAGGTCCCCCCAGCCTCTCCTTGACAATGCCATCCATCACCTTGCCCACCACCGATGTCAGGCTGACAGGCCTGTAGTTCCCTGCCACCTCCCTTGATCCCCCCCTTGTGGATAGGCACTATATGCACCACCTTCCAGTCCTGGGGCACCCACCCTGTCCTCAGAGAGGTGGTGAAAAGCTCCACCAGGGGTTTCGCCAGGACATCCACAAGTTCCTTCAGCACTGTGGGATGTAATTTATCCAGCCCCGGTGCTTTCTCCATTGTAAGGGACCTGAGGGCTTCCCTCACTCCCTCTGCTGTGATTTCCACTTCCGCTACCTCTTCTCCCTGCTTAGCCTTCCCCACTTCTGCCAGTGATGCCTCCCCCTCTCCCCAGACCCACCGATTGGTAAGGGTCCCCCCTCCTCAGTATCACTGTCTCCTCCCATGTATGATGCAGCATCCCCATTTTCCTTGGTGAAAACTGAGGTGAAGTACTCATTTAGTACCTCAGCCTGCTCCCCCGGGTCTTGTGCCCATCTCTCCCCTGTTTTAATCCTGCTAATCTGCCCCTTCACCCTTCGTTTTTCCCCAATGTATCTAAAGAACCCCTTGTTCCATCTTCTAATTTCCCTGGCCAGGTTCTGCTCCTTCCTTGCCTTAGCCACCCTCACCACCCTAGTGGCCCTTCTAGCCATCAGCTCGTACTCCCCTCGATTCCTTTCACTCCTTGAGCACTTGAATTGCCTATAGCTGCCTTCTTTCCCCACACCACCTCCTGGACCTCCCTGGTCCACTAGCAGGGTTTTCGGGCCCTACCACATTTTCGTCTTACTCTTGCACAGGTGCTGGTAACATCCTGCACCCCTCTCCTGATGATTTCCCACCTACTATCAGCATCCATCATCATTATAAATCCTCAGCGCCTCCACAAAAGCCTCTATCCAACCAAAACTGCCAAGTACGCAGTGTAAGAGACAGTCTTATAAAATGAAGAGTGTCTCTCACATGGAGTATATTGTTATTAATGCAACTACCAAAATTCTGTGCTTTAGCACTTAATGGTGGTGGACTATTTAAGAATCCCCTTTGCATATTTAACTTGGAGGAACTCTGAGGCCTGAAAAAACTCTGCGGACAAACTCTTATCCATATAAGAATGATTTCACTGATTTTCTCCTGGTGTCGGCTTTGCTTTGGTGTTCTCCCACCCAAATAATATGCATAAAACCATTGCTATACTGATAAGAACGTCTCTGTGTAGTTTATTAGCAAACAGCACTGTGAAGAAGCGTGCAGTAACCAAAAATGGATTAGCTAAATTTCTAGGCGTAGTGTCAGTTTTGACAATAGGCAAGATGATTAATAATCAGATTAACTTCATATAACTCATTTAGAAATCCTTCTTTATTCAGTGTATCATCCATAGACTGCTGTCATTACTTAAAGACCTGTCCAGGAGTTCAGGAAAATCACTCTTTTAAACAGATCACATCAAACAAGCCTAAATGTCATTAATTATGGATCTTTGAATGCCACTTATAGGTGGCGTTGCTGGAAACAAGGACCACCTTTTCCTGTGATTTGGTCAAGGAAAGTGAGTGAAGTACGAGTTATAACTTTAAACTACACTGAACCTTCCAAGGTTTTATCATTCAATAAGGATTGAGCCTTTTGTGACTGTAAGAAATGCATTATCCCATTGGAGATTTGATCTGTATTGTAAATAAAAAGATGTTATGTTTTCCACAGAAAGAGTTGACTTTCATGCTCCCAGCATCAGTTGAATACATCTCCTTTAGACACATATTTCTTCCTTCCTCTTGGGGCTGCCAAAGTAACTTCTAAAGAGCACCGTGAATTTATGCTGTTCCCTATTCAGTGCATTTTGATTGCAGATGTTCTCTGCTTCCATGGATGGATCTGTTTTTAGTGACTAATTAATCACTGCTAAGTATGAAGAACTTTATGGAAGTTATATGTTATTATATCAGAGGCTCTGCATGGGAATCCTAGAAACCTTTACAGGCTGGCTAAGTGAGAAATGATAGTTTTGGCTCCTTGGTTTAGCCAGCTGGGAGACAGCAGCTACTCTCACTGCAGTATTTACTTATTAGATGTGGTAGTTTAGAATCTTGAGATTCTTCATGTCCCCTCCACCAAACTTTTAAATTCACAGGACCAGCAAGTGCTATAAATCCAACCTGCACATTCTAATAATTTTCCTCAGTAACACTAAAGAAGGAAAAGCAAACTTCACACATCCAAGTAGAAATAAAGTCACAATGTGCAGTACAGTATGTTTAATTGTTGTACTGCAACCATTTTACTAGTAACTTTTTCATGAAAATTTGATTTGCCTTTGTAATTTTTAAATAATGTTTTTTTTTTACTTTAATTCACTCTTTAATTCACTAATCATAAAACATGGTGAATTTATCTCAACATTAGCTTAACATTGTTGCAGATAGTTAAAGGTGAACCTTTACCTGCTGTTTAATCAGAAAATGGAGATATTGTTAGGAATGTTAATACAGATAGATAGCAAATATCACTGGGTAACTATTAACCATTTAAAAGACTTCTGGGTAATAGAAACATAGAAGCTGTTGGCCTAAGTAAGCTTATTGATCTATCTAGTCTGCCCTAGTCCCTATCTAACCCATGAGCTTAAATTCCCTAGTAGTTTCTTATCCTTCCCATTCCACTTTTGCATTTTGCCCCATCCCATGTTCCTTACCAAATCCATGTGCCTATCCCACTCATGCTTACTTCTAACTACTGTCTTTGCATTGACTAGCATATTGCGCAGTCTGTTCCACTTGCCCACCACCCTGCCAATAGACAAGTATTTCGTGAACTCCTTTGTAAATCTGTCCATTACCATCTTCTTTGAGTTTCCTCTTGTAGTTGTATTCATACTTAGGGTGAACAGTTCCCTAGAGTCTACTTTGTTTATCACATGTAGAAGCTTGTACGATTCTGTCATATCCCCTCCTCGCTCTCCTGGTCTCCAACAAGCTCATCCCAAGGTTGGCTAGCTTGTCTGTGTATGACCTCCCCTGCTGCCCCTGAACAATCCTGGTGGCTCTTCTCTGAACTAACTTGACCAAGTCCCTATCCATCCTCAGGTGTGGATTCCAGAACTGAATGCAGTACTCCAGAAGTGGTCTTATCAGGAATCTCTACAGGGGCAATATCCTCTCCCTGTACCTGCTGCTGATCTATCTACCTAAGCATTCCTTCATTTTATTAGCCTTACTGTCTTATTACATTGCACTGTTGTTTATAGATATCATGATTCAGATTCCTAGCTCCTGTCTGCATGGCCTTCCTCCTCTTGGCATTAAATGTCAACAGCTCTCTGAGGATCAACTCTCCAATCTCCTTAAATTCTCATTAATTTCCTTTATTTCTTCCTCGCACCCTCCCAGATTTTTATGTCATCTGCAAAGAGACATATTTTGCCCCAAATACCTTTCTTCATGTCACAAATAAAGATGTTACTGTAAATATTACTGATCCGAAGACAGACTACTGTGGTACTCCACTGTTGAACCCTTCTGTCGCGAGAACTCCATTCAGAACCAATCTCTATATCCTCCTCCTAAGCCAGTTACAAACTTAGTTTTCAGTTTCTCCCCTATACCCATATCATCCCATTTCATAATAAGCTTTCTGTATGGAACAGTATAAAATGCTTTGCTAAAGTCCAACCACAAAAGTTACAGCTTAGCCCTTATCAATGGCCTTTGTCAGTGTATCTAAAAAAATCTGATTCGTCTGACACATTTCCCCCCTCACAAACCCAAGCTGCCTTCTGTCCTCCAATCCATTAGCCTCCTGTAATTCCACCACCTTTCCCTAATAATTGCTTCCAGCACTTTACCCACTATTGAGGTCAGGCTGACTGACCAATAATTTCCTGATTCATCCTTACTGCTGTTTTTGTGTAAACGCACAATGTCTGCCGGCCTCCAGTTCTCTGGCACCATTCCTGTATCAAGAAAGCAAGTGGTGCCAACAGTATGTACCTGATCTTCTTCAACACCCTTGGATACAGGCCATCTGGTCTGAGAGAGTTGTCTTGCTTTACTTTACTGAGCCCCCTTCAGCACCTTCCCTTCTGCTGTGGCTCCCATGTCTGTACTTGTTCCCCCATCTTGCCTGGGTTATATCCTGGACTGTGGAAGCAGTCCGTTTTCTTTCTCCATGAAGACAGAGCAGCGATACAGTAATCATTCAATATGCTTGCCTGCCCTTGGTATTTTCCTCCCATCTTTCTCGACCTTTGCCTCATAATAATCCCTATCAGATGAAAACCTTGTCTCCCACCTTCACTCCCTTCACTCTACTAATTTCAGTTAAGCTTCCACCCTGCTTACCTTCCTATTGGCCTCACTTAGTTTGCTAGAGTAAGCCTTCCTAGGGTTTTGTATTAGGTTGGTTTTGTACCTTTTGAAGGACAACATTTTTCCTCTCTGCTATCTCTACATAGTCTTACTGTGCCCCTCTTCTTACATATCTTTCTTATGCAGAAGTTTGTGACTATTTCTAACCCTTCTCTAATAATATACTATTTTCTGTCAACTACGTCCACCCACTTCAGCCCCCCTAATTTACCCCTTAGTAGTTCCTAAATTTTCCTGAAACCAGACCTCCTAAAATCCAGCACTCTGGTCTTTAAAAATTGTGTTTTTGATTTCTAGCACTATGATTAACTATACTGTCTGACAGTGACTGCTCCCCAGTGGTTCCCTCACAGCAAGCTCTTTGACATTCTCCCTGTTTGTTAGGACCAGGTCAAGAATTGTGCCTTTACTCATCAGTTCTGTGACATATTGTGCCAGAAAGCTGTCCTAGAATGTCTCCACTAGTCCTTAGCTCCTGGTGCTTGATGCTTCTGGGGTACTCCAATTCACATATGGCATATTGAAGTCCCCCATTAGCACCACCTTACCTTGCATTACAGACTTTCTAATCTCTTCCCCAAAGGAAGTTGCCTTCACCTCCTGATTTGGTAGTCTGTTAGCTACTTTGATGACCCTCCCTATTCCTGCCAATAATTGCACCTTTATAGTCTCAGGGTTAGCACCTCTTTCATGTCTTTATCCTCCATGACAGTAATGTGTTCTCTTACATACATGCCCACTCCACCCCAGTCTTATACCCTGTCCTTCCAAAAGAAGTTGTAGCTGAGAACTACAAGATGTCAGTCTTGGTACCATGTTGCCTAGATTTCTGTCACTGCTACCAGATCCAACGGTGCCTCAACTACAATGCCTGGAGTGCTCACATCTTATTCTCTGGGCTTCTGGCATATACTGTACACACAGTTATCTCCAGGAGTCTTGATTGTGTTATCTACCAGCTCTCTTCCTCATTCCATTTGTCCCTCATGGATACTGATTTTCATCTGCCCTTCTCTGAGGATACCAGGCAAGTGTCTTTTTCCTAAATCTGTGGGCTCCCACTACATGAATTCCTGAACCCTAGTAATAAAGCCCTAGAGGGTGTGTAACCCCCCTGCAAATGGGGGTTCCCAAAAGACTTCCAGGAGCTTGCTTGAATGCTCCAAGCCTGAATGGTGTTTGGCATTTAAGCCATTTATCAGTGAGTGTTTTTAGAACCTCTGGTAATGTCTCTTTAAGAGTTGTCTGCTTGCAGACATAATTAGTTTGTATGGGGGACTGTGTGTTTCTTTGACTGAGTACCACTCAAGCTGCTGCCAATTCACTTCATTTTTGCAGTCACTAGGAGTGCAAAGGGAACCTATCTGAAAGATGTAACTGTTTGCCAGAAATTATTTAGAGTAATAATGAAATTACAGTTTGTCTAACCTGCTTTCTTTGCAGTCAGAACTGTGTCTGCTAGTTCCCATTCTAGTTTTGAACTGCTGAACTGGACCAATCAGTGTGGGGTAAGCTAGCTTCAAATGGTGCCTTGGACGTAATCAGAACTTGGACTCATAATCTGAGCCAGCCACAAGAGGATTGTATGGGCAGTGACTCTGGGAGATGTAGTTTAGACTTCAGTGCCTTTTTGGACCAACAGCAGCAGTCTATTGTGAGGACAGCCAATCCAGTCAAGAACTGGGAGGAACTCAAAGGAAGTGCCCGGTTTGTCGGTTGGAGTTTGAGTTGAGCTTTGGCAGTGAAGAAGGAAGGAGCCCTGTGCTTTTCAGTGTGCAGTTTTAGTCAAAAAGTGTGTAAGGCCCAGAGTTCCAGTCTGCAGCTTGTTAGGACTGAATCAGTCCTGTGAAAAGAATCAAAGGATCTCTGAAGAGTAGAAACCAGGCTCACCCTGTAGAAGACTGGAAGAATTGCTGAAAATTGCACTGGTCTGTCAGGAACTGAATCTGCTGTATGTTCTCCCGGTATTGTGCAGTAATTACGATCGGGATACAGATGCAGCCTGCCTGGTATAGTGCTTTCTTTTATATGGATGTGTGAAGAGGTTTGTGTACCTCAAGTGAGCCCTGCTGACATTGAAGGACCCTATCTTATTTGGAGGTCGTGAGTACTAATTCAGGTCGCTCCCTGTTGAATTGCCACATTAAATCCAAATGGAATTACTGTACTGCTGACTGTTTAATTCTCCTTTTCTCTGTGTGAAAGGGCCCCTACCAGCTGCCACGGTTTGACTAGCCACTAGGGCTTGGGTACCCAGGGACAGTAACTGATAGGGATAGGCCTGTGCACAGAGCCATAGGTAGATTATTAGAGTGATAAGCTAATTAACCTGATTTCCCCTGTCCTTGTTATATCCCCCAAATAAATCAGAGCTGCTTGTTTCAGCAAAGTTATACTGCCTGAGGTATTTGTCTATGTTAAAGTACTGTACTGTGATTGTTGCACTGTATCTCATTTCACAGGAGGTCCCAGTGCGGAACCAGTCCTGGGGGTAAGTGTATACTGTGAAGGTAATTTGATATATTGTGTGGGCCACTAGTGGGAAGAAAGGGGGTTGCAGTGTCCCAGAGGGCTGTGACCAAGTTAGTTTAACTATTGCAAACCCTGACCTCTGGGTGGAGGCACCCGCCATTGATCCAGGCCCCTCAACCTGTTAGTGGCAAATCAGGCAGGGGTAGTAGCCCCTGGGATAGCGCCATCTAGGGGTTACATCTTGAGGCTCACCGCTGGGATTGTGTGTCCTCTAGTGGCCATATTTACGAACCACTGTTAAGAAAAAATGGGTACCCGGACAGAAGTGGCTGTGCACCGGCTGGTGGAGTGGTGTACTGGGAGGAGATCGACTCCAAAATGCTATGCTTATCCTGGACATCCCCTGGGTATCAATACGGACACTGTGCAGGGAGTACTTTCCAAGGTGGAAGGTTTACAAACCCTGTGGTGGTGGGTCAGCATGCTAATCTGCTCACCCACACTTTCCTGGCCCTAGTAGAGTTTAAGATCCCATAGATAGCTCCAAAGGGCCACAGACCATTACCCCAGAGGGAGCCCTCACTGCTTGGAGAGTGATAACTAAGGACAGTAAAGACCCGGGGGGGAATCAGCCCCCACCACTATCTGAAACTTTTGAGGAGAAATTTGCTGAATGGTTGCTGGGAGAGGGGAAACTGTGGAGGACTTGAAGAAACTATTCTTGCCACCTGGGGTGTTCCTCCCAACACCCTCTCCTGCTCCAGTGCCCTGATGGTGGCTGGAACCAATGCAGACTCCTATTTCTGCACCTGCCATTAGTCACGACTCTTCACCGGTTGAGGATCTTCTCTGGCACCCTCCCCACCCCCAAGGGGGATGACTGGGAGACCTGGATAGACTATGTTGCCCCCAGTGCTAGAATGGCAATGCTCTGGAAGGCAAAAGCGAAAGAGGGTTAGTGAGAGCCTCCGAGGTCCTGCCCTGGCTACCATCCGTGCAAACGGGCCAGTAACCCTGAAGCGACTGCACAGGCCTATCTTGAGGCCTTGGAGAATGTGTATGGGAGCCCAGATTCTGATGAGGACCTATGGTGGAGAGTAAGAAATGCACAACAGTACCAAGGGAGTTGTTGTCTGTGTATGTCTCTCGGCTGGAAAAATTGTTGCAAGAATGCCTCAGAAAGGGTAGTTTGCCAGCGATTGAACTGGACCGAACCAGACTGGACAGAAGAATCTTAAGTCTGCCCCTTCTCAGAACTGCTGTTGCTTCAGTTACGCCTGGCAAATCGACTGGAATCCCCACCCTCCTATGATGAGTTAATGAGAGAAATTCTAGGAGTTGAGAAAAGGCGCCCTGGAGGTACCTGCACCAACAGCTGTACTTAATTCGAGTGACTGAGGGTGACCCATCATGAAGTTCAGGGGCAGAGGTTGACAGTCAATGAGTGCTCTGACAAGGAAAAGATATGCCACAATGGGGCCAACTGTTGAGAGATCCGGAATTCAAAAACAGTCCTTTATGAAGGCCACGCCTGCAAGTACGGGCCCTGACCTATATCCGACTGCATCTGCTATGGGGTGGGGTACCCACCCATGTATCTCCTGCTGATAACAGCTCCAAACCCAAATCCTTGACCATGGAAGTGGAGAAACTGACGAGATGTCTCCAAATGCTTATCACGCGCAGACAGAGATGGCACCCAGGTTTCCAGTTAAGTAATACCCCGCCCTGGCTCCCAGTGTGGCGCCTCGGCCAGCTCAAACTCCAGAAAGTATGTTTTCTTATACTTGGGAAAGATGGGCACATGAAAAGGGAATGCCAGTCCCCAAAAGACACTGACAAAGTTGCATATAGGCTACAAGAGAGCTTCGAGAAGAAATCAGTGGTTAAGAGGTGCACGACATGATCCCAGTGAGGGCACCAAAAATGCTAATTCACGCCCTTTGTGGAAGGTCAGTTGCCCAGGCCCCCACTACGCCTCTCCAGACTGGTCCAGAATAGTGGGTCCTCCATGGAGACCAACTGTAAAGGTGAATGGAGTGTCTACAAGAGCTGTATTAGACAGTGGCTCCCAAGTGACAATTATGTTCCAGGATTGGTATCAGAAGCATTTGTCAGACGACCTTACAACCATTAGAAGGACTGCATGTATGGGGGTTATGAGAAGCCTACCCCTATTCCGGTATATCCGAATTTGGCTGTCTTTCCCCACCTCGCGTGGCTGGAGTGGTCGAACAAGTAGAGACCCTAGCCTTAGTGTGCCCCCACTGACTGTATGATGGTGTCCTTTGTTGATTGGAACAAATGCTCATATGTTCGGAAGGCTGGCACAGTTGTGTTATGAAACAGGGGTCAAAGACTAGTAGAGCTTTAAGAGTTCGGTTTTAATTAAGAAGGCCTATGAGGCACAGAGAGATGCTGAAAACAGAACCAGAGGAACCGGTGTGAATTGTATGGAAGAAGGATCCTGAGTCTCTGATCCTGGCGCCAAATGCCCAGTGCACCTTTACAGAGAGAGGTCCGTATCAGAAAGGATGTTAAGAATAAAATATTAATGTTGGATGCACCAGGCATGGAAAATTGCCAGAGGGACTGCTGGTCAAGCTTCGTATTTTGCCCGCTAGAGCCCATGCTATGCCAGAAGGGTAATGGTCCAAGTTCATAATGTGTCTGAAAGAGACATTCGAAAACAGAGGTTGCATCCTGGCTAATGTGCATTGTGCAGACACTGCAGTGCTACCCAGCAGCAAGAGTTCAAGGAAGAATGACAGAGTAACGCCCTGGACTTGTTTGATTTCGCGACTCCGCTGCCAGCTGAATGGAAAGTGAGGATCAGTGAGAAGCTTGCCCAGAGGCCTCAGGTGTTTTTTAAAGGAATGGGATGTAGGATGCGTGCAAGGAGCTGAGCACAATATCCGGCTGCATGGACGAAAAGACCATTTTGAGAGGTCTCGACGCCTGGCACCTGCTGACATAGATGATGTGAGACGGCATCTGCAAGAGATGTTAGCTGCTGGTGTAATACAAGAATCCAGAAGTCTTATGCTTCCATTGTGGTAGTGAGGAAAAGAATGGAACAGTAAGGATGTGTGTGGATTATCGCACTTAAACCGGGCGGACTATCCCTGATCAGTACACAATGCCCCGTGATTCAGGATGCTTGACTGCCTAAACGGGAGCAGTGTTCTCTGTGCTGGATCTCCGCAGTGGGTACTACCAGATCCCGGATTTCCCAGAGGACCGCTGGAGAAGACGGCCTTTATCTGTCCGGCTATTTCTAGTGAATCATGGAGGATGCCTCAAGGGATTTCAGGTGCCCAGCCACTTTTCAACGATTGATGGAGCTGCAGTGGGGACATGAACTTACTAGAGTGCCTGGTATACCTAGATGATGTTATTGTGTTTGGCAGCTCACTGGAGGAACATGGAGCAGATTATTTAAGGTATTGACCGATTGAGGACTCTTTGGCCTTAAACTGTCCATTGATAAGTGTCAATTCTTTCAAACATCAGTAAAGTATGTGGGACACATAGTATCCACCGAGGGAATAGAGACCCGACCAAGTAAAGTTGAGGCCTTGACCACCTGGCCACAGCCCAAAAATCTAAAAAGAACTGCAGAGATTCCTGATTCTGTGGTTATTATCGCGCTCATCAAGGACTATTCAAGAGTGATCCGCCTTTACTTAACCCTTACTCAAGGGTATCCCCAACCCACAAAAAATACCAAAAGTCAGTCCTCAAGACTGAAAGAGTGTATTTTCATCCGAGTGAAGTATTTGGGGCCCGCTTGACTCTGATTGTGAGACTGCTTTTCATGAGATCATATATCAACTTACCCATGCTCCAGTGCTGGCCTATGCCGATCCAAGAAACCACGTCCTGCACACTGATGCTAGCTTGCAAGGTTGGGGGCTGTGTTGTACTAAGAGCACGAGAATGGCCTGAGACCAGTGGCCTTTTGCCAGTAGAAGCCTGACCCCATCCGAAAAGAACTATCCTGTACATAAGTTAGAGTTCCTAGCTTTAAGTGGGCTATTGTTGACCAATTCCATGAGTACTCTGTATGGGGCTAAAATACTAGTAAAACCTGACAATAATCCTTTGACCCATGTGCAGACCTCAGCTGTTGGATGCCACTGGCCATAGGTGGCTTTCTGCATTATCTACATATGACTATGCTCTTAACACCGAGCAGGTCTGAATCACATAGATGCTGATGCTCTCTCCCGGAGGCCTGTTCCCCAGAATGATTGGGTCCGATTGCAGAACCCTGACATTCGGCACTCTGCCGGAAGTTTGACAGAGAGGAACAATGTTCACGGACGCAGGGACTGCATGGTGGATTGCTTGGGAGCCTCTGAGAATTGTATACCTGCTGCTTATTGCCACTTTTCTGCAATAGACATTGGTGCACTGCCTCAGCTGGACAATGATAGTATTCGGGCGGCTCAACTCAGCGATCCCATGATCAAAGCAGCTTTAGAAGCCCCTATGGTGGAAAAGATGTGTCCAAATTATGCTCCACTGATTTGAGAACTGCACTGTTATACAAAAGAAGGTCCTAAGTTGAAACTGATCAATAAACTGTTATACAGAGAAACAGTAGACAGAGGGGATAAGTAGACAAACAATAACTAGTGCTGCCCACTGCCTTCGAGACTCAGTACTGAGGTCCTTGCACAACCACATGGGGCACCTTTGTCATAGACAGAACACTTGACTTGGTGAGATCCAGATTCTATTGGCCTAAGATGGGGGCTGATGTGGAGCAACACATTCGAATCTTGTAGTCGCTGCTTACAGAGGAAAGCTTGCTCCAGAGGGCTGCCCCTTGTTAACATCACCACCAGTGCACCCATGGAGCTGGTCTGTATTGCTTTTCTGAGTTTGGAGTCAGATCAAAGAAATATCAGTAATGTGCTGGTGGTCACTGACCATTTCACGAGATATGCTCCAAGCTTTCCCACCAAAGACCAGAAAGCATCCACTGTGGCTAAAAGTACTTGTAGAAAACTTTTTGTTCACTTTATGGGTTCCACAAAGAATCCATTCTGATCAAGCTTTGAGACTTTGAGGAGTCATCTGATCAAAGAGATGCTTTCTCTGTGGGGAGTGTTAAAGTCCAGAACCACTCCTTACTACCCCCAGGGGAACCCACAGCCTGAATGCTTCAACCGCGACTTTTGTTAGATATGCTAGGCACCTGCACCCAAAGGATAAGCTTCAGATGGAGCTAACAAATTAGCACCCTGGTACATGCTTATAACTGCACCAAAGTGATGCCACTGGATTCTCCCTCACCGCTTGATGTTTGAAGAGAAGCTCGACTCACCAGTAGATGTGTGTTTTGGGGGTCTCTCCTGATGGGGTTCAAGTTGACAACTATTTACAGTATGTGCAAAAGTTAAAGGCCCAGCTAACTCATGCGTACTAAACTGGCTCAAACCATGGCTGCCAAAAAGAAATCTGGCCAACAAAGAAAGGTATGATAAAAAGGTGAAAGCATAGAACTCCAGGAGGGAGATCTGGTATTACAGAAATCTGGGACTGCATGGCAAGCACAAGATTGCTGACAGATGGCACCATCTCCCTCACATTGTAGTGTAAACTAGATGATCTGCCAGTGTACAAAAGTAAGGCCTGAGAATAATTCAAAAGATGTAAAACAATGCATAGAAATCATTTACTGCCCATTGGACAAATCTTAATTGAGTCTGAGCCCCTAGAAGATGCCCCTTCTGGACCAGTGACTAGAGCTGCTGCTAAGAAAAGATCAAGAAAGTCTGCACCTACAGAAGCAAAGTTAAAGTGTTCCCTCGCACAAGTCCCAGTTGAGCATGACTGTCAGTCCATATCGGAAGAAAGTGAGAGTGACTTTGAATACTATCCTTCTTACTAACTGAGTCAATTGTTTCGGGCAATCCCCTTAGTCAATACTGGAGATGAAGCTGGGCCTTCTGGACTGTCTAAGCTCCTAGCTTCATCCCTGGAGCCAATGCTCCCAGAAAGTGAAGTGCAAAGCATCAGATCAGATGAAATGGAATCATTGTGCATGGTTGAACTGTTTGAGCTTCAGGGAGGAAATGATAGATTGGGGCAGACTGCGATACACCCAAACAAGAAGAGTATTTTGAGGCTCTGACAGTCCACTGCCAGTGTCCGAAAAGCTCCATGCGAGCCAAATGTTGTGACCCAGAAACTGTAACTCCTGGAGCTGAAAGTGCCCCAAGTTCTAGCCTCTACCCCCATGGAGACTCCCTGACAAGTGAGGACAATGCTGAAAAATGAGGCTCAGATGCAGAGACCATAACAGTTCCCTAGAAAGACTGGTCGAGCGGAAGCCTGTGGTGCACCTCAGTTATGATTCACTTGGGAGGCCTGTGGACTTGCCTCAATGTTGTCCATAAAGGAGTGTATGTGTTCTCGAGCTCATTGCCCAAATTAGCATCTAAAAGTAACTCCAAGTTACTTTGTGTTGCCCTTCTATATGGTGCCCTGCCCCATCCAGCCCCAAGGCAACTGATAGGAAGGCCCCTCTTCAGTGGCTTCATGTACAAGAGGTAACAATTTGTTATGGTACAATGTGTGTTGTACTGTGTAAAGAGTGATGACTGCAATGTTTCAGAAATGTGTTCTTGAAAATGATATATTGACTGATGATATACGCGAGCCTAATGCAAATGTATATGGTTGTAGTTGAAATTTATGGTACTTGCTTGACGCACGCCAAGCTTTCCCAGGCCAGGAAGGGTGTAACCTCTGCAAATGGGGTTCCCAAAGACTTCCAGGAGCTTGTTAATGCTCCAAGCCTGAATGGTGTTTGTATTTAAGCCATTTATCAGTGAGGTTTTAGAACCTCTGGTAATGTCTTTTTAAGAGTTGTCTGCTTGTGACATAATTAGTTTGTATGGGGACTGTGTGTTTCTTTGACTGAGTACCACCTGTTGCTGCCAATTCACTCATTTTTGGTGTCACTAGGTGCAAAGGGAACCTATCTGAGATGTAACTGTTTGCCAGAAATTGTTTAGAGTAATGAAATACAGTTTGTTTACTCTTCTTTTGTAGTCAGAACTGTGTCTGCTAGTTCCCATTCTAGTTTGAACTGCTGAACTGACCACCAGTGTGGGTAAGCTAGCTCTAAATGGTTTTGATGTATTCAGAATTTGACTCATAATCTGACAGCTACAAGAGGATTGTATGGCAGTGACTTGGAGATGTAGTTTAGACTTCAGTGCTTGGACCAACAGTAGCAGTCTATTGTGAGGATGTTCAATCCAGTCAAGAACTGGGAGGAACTCAAAGGAAGTGCCCGGTTTTGTCGGTTGAGTTTGTTGAGCTTTGCAGTGAAGAAGGAAGGAGCCCTGTGCTTTTTCAGTGTGCAGTTTTAGCCAAAACGGTAAGGCCCAGAGTTCCGTCTACAGCTTGTTAGGACTGAATCTGTCCTGTGAAAAGAATCAAAGGATCTCGAAGAGTAGAAACCTGGCTACCCTTAGAAGACTGGAAGAATTGCTGAAAATTGCATCGTCTGTCATGAAACTGAATTCAGTGTTCTCCGGTATTGTGCAGTAATTGTGATCGGACAGAGATGCAGCCTGCCTGGTATCGTGCTTTTATATGGATGTGAAGAGGTTTTGTACCCAAGTGAGCCTGCTGACATTGAAGGACCCTATCTTATTTGGAGGTCGGAGTACTAATTCAGGGTCGCCTCCCCGTTGAATTGCTATATTAAACCAAATGGAATACTGTACTGCTGGATCACACCTCCTTTCTCTGTGTGAAAGGGCCCCACCAGCTGCCACGTGTTTGGACTAGCCACCAGCTTGGGTACCCAGGGACAGTAATTGATAGGGTTAGCCTGTGCACAGAGCCATAGGTAGATTATTAGAGGATAAGTTGAACCGATTTCCGTCCTTGTTATATCCATTTAAATAAATCAGAGCTGCTTGTTTCAGCAAAGTTATACTGCCTGAGGTATTTGTTTATGTTAGTACTGTACTGTGATTGTTGCATTATCTCATTTCGTGAGGCCTAGGTCGAACCAGGACATGAACTTACTAGAGTGCCTGGTATACCTTAGATGATGTTATTGTGTTTGTAGCTCACTGGAGGAAACATGAGAGCAGATTATTTAAGGTATTGGACCGACTGGAGGACTTTGGCCTTAAACTGTCCATTGATAAGTGTCAATTCTTTCAAACATCAGTAAAGAGTATGTGGGACACATGGCATTATCCACCGAGGATAGATGACCCAAGTAAAGTTGAGGCCTTGACCACTCTGGCCACAGCCCAAAAATCTAAAAAAGAACTGCAGAGATTCCTGGATTCTGTGGTTATTATCGGGCGCTTCATCAAGGACTATTCAAGAGTGATCCGCCTTTTACTTAACCTTACTCAAGGGTATCCCCAACCCACAAAAATACTAAAAGTCAAAGGCCCCTCAAGACTGAGAGTGTATTTTCATCCGAGTGAAGTATTTGGGGCCGCTGGACTCCTGATTAATGAGACTGCTTTCATGAGATCATATATCAACACCCATGCTCCAGTGCTGGCCTATGCCGATCCAAGAAAACCTTCGTCCTGCACACTGGATGCTAGCTTGCAAGGGTTGCGGGTCATGTTGTACCAAAGCGTACGAGAATGGCCTGAGACCAGTGGCCTTTGCCAGTAGAAGCCTGACCCCATCCGAAAAAGAACTATCCTGTACGCTAAGTTGGGTTCCTAGCTTTGAAGTGGGCTATTGTTGACTAATTCCATGAGTACTTGTATGGGGCTAAAATACTAGTAAAACTGACAATAATCCTTTGACCTATGTGTAGACCTCAGTTGTTGGATGCCACTGGCCATAGGTGGCCTGCATTATCTACATATGACTATGCTCTCGAATACCGGTAGGTCTGAATCACATAGATGCTGATGCTCTCTCGGGAGCCTGTTCCCCAGAATGATTGGGTCAGATTGGCAGAACCTGACATTCGGGCACTCTGTCAGAGGAGTTTGACAGAGAGGAATAAATGTCCACGGACGTGTGGACTGCATGGTGGATTGCTTGGGAGCTTGAGAATTGCATACCTGCTGCTTGTGCCACTTTTCTACGTAGACATTGGTGCACCTCAGCTGGACAATGACAGTATTCGGCGGCTCAATCCACGTCCCATGATCAAAGCAGCTTTAGAAGCCTCTCTATGCAGGAAAAGATGTGTCCAAATTATGCCTCCACTGATTTGAGAACTGCACTGTTATACAAAGAAGGTCCTAAGTTGAAACTGATCAATAAAACTGTTATACATAGAGAAACAGTAGACAGAGGGGACAAGTAGACAAACGACAACTAGTGCTGCCCTGCCTTCCGAGACTCAGTACTGAGGTCCTTGCACAACCACATGGGCACCTTGGTATAGACATCGCACTTGACTTGGTGAGATCCAGATTCTATTGGCCTAAGATGGGGGCTGATGTGGAGCAACACATTCGGACTTGTAGTCGCTTTACAGAGGAAAGCTTTGCCCCAGAGGGCTGCTCCCTCTTGAACATCACCACCAGTGCACCCATGGAGCTGGTCTGTATTGCTTTTCTGAGTTTGAGTCAGATCAAAGAAATATCAATAATGTGCTGGTGGTCACTGACCATTTCACGAGATATGCCAAACTTTTACAAAGACAGAAAGCATCCACCTTGGCCAAAATGCTTCGAAAACTTTTTGTTCACTATGGGGTTCTACAAAGAATCCATTCTGATCAAGCGAGACTTTGAGGTCATCTGATCAAAGAGTTGCTTTCTCTGTGGGGGAGTGCGGAAGTCCAGAACCACTCCTTACCACCTCTAGGGGAACCCACAGCCTTTGAATGTTTCCAGCACTTTTCTAGATATGCTAGGCACCTCTGCACCCAAAGGACAAGCCTAGATGGAGCCAACAAATTAGCACCCTGGTACATGCTTATAACTGCACCCGTGATGCCACTGGATTCTCCCTACCGCTTGATGTTTGGAAGAAGCTCGACTACTCAGTAGATGTGTGTGTTTTGGGGTCTCTCCTGATGGGGTTCAAGCTGACAACTATTTACAGTATGTGCAAAAGTTAAAGGCCCAGCTAACTTATGTGTAACTGGCTCAAACCATGGCTGCCAAAAGAAATCTGGCCAACAAAGAAAGGTATGATAAAAGGTGAAAGCACAGGAATCTAGGAGGGAGACTGGTATTATAAGAAATCTGGGACTGCATGGCAAGCACAAGATTGCTGGACAGATACCATTCCTCACATTGTAGTGGCAAGCTAGATGATCTGCCAGTGTACAGTAAGTGCACTGAGAATAATTCAAAAGATGTAAAAACAATGCATAGAAATCATTTACTGCCCATTGGACAAATCTTAATTGAGTCTGAGCCCCTAGAAGATGCCCCTCTGGACCAGTGACTAGAGCTGCTAAGAAAAGATCAAGAAAGTCTGCCCCTACAGAAGCTAAAGGTTAAAGTGTTCCCTACTTTGCAGTCCCAGTTGAGCATGACTGTCAGTCCATACTGAAGAAAGTGAGAGTGACTTTGAATACTTATCCTTCTTGATTAACTGAGTCAATTGTTTCGGGGCAATCCCCTAGTCATCTGGAGATGATGCTGGGCCTTCTGGACTGTCTAAGCCCCCAGCTTCATCCCTGGGAGCTAATGCTCCCAGAAAGTGAAGTGCAAAGCATCAGATCAGATGAAATGGAATCATTGTGCATGGTTGAACTGTTTGAGCTTTCAGGAGGAAAATGATAGATTGGGGCAGACTGGTGATACACCCAAACAAGAAGAGTATTTTGAGTGCCCTGACAGTCCACTGCCAGTGTCCGAAAGCTTTCCATGCGAGCCAAATGTTGTGGACTCGAGAAACTGTAACTCCTGGAGCTAGAAATTTTAAGTTCTAGCCTCTCTACCCCAACAGAACTCCCCTGACAAGTGAGGACAATGCACAGAAAATAGAGGCTCAGAGTGCAGAGACTATAACAGTTCCCCTAGAAAGATTTGGTCGAGCTGTAAAGCCTGTGGTGCACCTCAGTTATGATTCGCTTGGGAGGCCTGGGCTTGCCTCTCAATGTTGTCCATAAAGGGTTATAAAAGGTCCCTGAGCTCATTGCCCAACTGGAGATCAGTGCTTAACCTGGGTTACTTGTGTTGTTCTCTAGCATGGTGCCCTTGCCCCATCCAGCCCCAAGGTAACTGATAGGAAGGCCCCTCTCTCTGTAGGTTTCATGTACAAGAGGTGGGTTAACTTGAGTTATGGTACAATGTGTATGTAATACTGTAAAGAGTGATGTACTGCAATGTTTCAAATGTGTTCTTGGCCAAATGATATATTGACTGATGATTACATGTCACGAGAGCCTAGTAAAATGTATATGGGGTTGCAGTTGAAACTTATGGGTACTTGCTTGACGCGGACGCTCAAGCTTCCCAGGCCAGGGACAAGGTGTAACTTCTGCAAATGGGGGTTCCTAAAAGACTTCCAGGAGCTGTTTGAATGCTCCAAGCCTGAATGGTGTTTGGCATTTGCTCATTTATCAGTGAGTGTTTTTAGAACCTCTGATATCTCTTTAAGAGTTCTTGCAGACATAATTAGTTTGTATGAGGATGCTGTGTGTTTCTTTTGACTGAGCCACTCAGAAGCTGCTGCCAATTCACTTCATTTTGCAAATAATTAGGAGTGCAAGGAACCTATCTGAAAGATGTAACTGTTTGCCAGAAATTATTTAGAGTAATAATGAAATTACAGTTTGTCTAACCTTGCTTTCTTTTGCAGTCAGAACTGTGTCTGCTAGTTCCCCATTCTAGTTTTGAACTGCTGAACTGGACCAATCAGTGTGGGGTAAGCTAGCTCTAAAATGGTGCCTTGGACGAATCAGAACTTGGACTCATAATCTGGAGCCAGCCACAAGAGGATTGTATAGGCAGTGACTCTGGGAGATTGTAGTTTAGACTTCAGTGCCTTTTGGACCAACAGCAGCAGTCTGTTGTGGTGACAGCCAATCCAGTCAAGAACTGGGAGGAACTCAAAGGAAGTGCCCGGTTTGTCGGTTGGAGTTTTGAGTTGAGCTTTGCAGAAGAAGGAAGGGCCTGTGCTTTTTCAGTGTGCAGTTTTTAGTCAAAAAAGTGTGTGTAAGGCCCAGAGTCTCGGTCTACAGCTTGTTGGGACTGAATCCGTCCTGTGAAAAGAATCAAAGGATCTCTGAAGGTAGAAACCAGGCTCACCCTGTAGAAGACTGGAAGAATTGCTGAAAATTGCTTTTCGGTCCTGTCAGGAATTTGAATCTGCTGTGTGTTCTCCCGGGTATTGTGCAGTAGTGCGATCGGGATACAGATGCAGCCTGCCTGGTTAGTGCTTTCTTTTTATATGGATGTGTGAAGAGGTTTGTGTACTCTCAAGTGAGCCCTGCTGACATTGAAGGGACCCTTAGTATCTTATTTGGAGGTCGTGAGTACTAATTCAGGGTACGCTCCCTGTTGAATTGCCACATTAAATCCAAATGGAATTACTGTACTGTGACTGTTTAATTCTCCTTTTCTCTGTGTGAAAGGGCCCCTACCAGCTGCCAACGGTTTGGACTAGCCACTAGGGCTTGGGTACCCAGGGACAGTAACTGATAGGGATAGGCCTGTGCCTGGAGCCATAGGTGAGATTATTAGAGTGATAAGCCTAATTAACCTGATTTCCCCCTGTCCTTGTATATCCACCTAAATAAATCAGAGCTGCTTGTTTCAGCAAAAGTTATACTGCCTGGTATTTGTCTATGTTTAAAGTACTGTACTGTGATTGTTGTCTTATCTCATTTCACAGGAGGTCCCAGTGCGGAACCAGTCCTGGGGGTAAGTGTATACTGTGAAGGTAATTCTGATATATTGTGTGGGCCACTAGAGTGGGAAGAAAGGGGGGTTGCAGTGTCCAGAGGGCTGTGACCAAGTTAGTTTAACTATTGCAAACCCTGACCTCTGGGTGGAGGCACCCGCCATTGGATCCAGGCCCCTCAACCTGTTAGTGGCAAATCAGGCAGGGGTAGTAGCCCCTGGGATAGCGCCATCTAGGGGTTACAGGTGTAAACAGCTGTCTCTGTTATCGAGCAGTGGAGAGATAATAGTGAATATTATGAAACTCAGTGGAACAGTAATTCCATTTTACAAATATTAATCACTGCAACAACTAAAACTGGCCACTTTCTTCTTCATTGAAGCAGCAAACTAATCCATCTCAGGTCTCTCTTCCCTTTTCAAACCCACACGTTTTATTTATTTATTTTATTTATTGAAATGATTCACCAGGAAGGCACATTGAGCGACAAGTCACTCGTCTCCCGGTGCAACCTGGGGGGAAAGGGTACAATAGGAGTGAAACATTAAACATCCAAGTTACAACATCAACATTAACATACAGTTGTAAGGCAGGTGTTACAAGCAGTGTTACAACAGTGTTGCGCATAATAGGTAGAAAGAGTGGACAATAATAAGTGCTGGGTTAATAAGTAAACAAGTACTTATGTGAAATAAAAAGGGAGGAAGGAGGGGGGGTGAGGTGGAGGGATGGTGGGGAAAGGAAGTGAATGGGGGTTAGAAGCCCTGGGTGTGAGGAGAGGGACCCATGGAGAGCATTTGGGTCCCTACATTCTGTGAGAGATCAAGGGAGGCCAGTAAGGGGGAGCAATTTGGGGGAAGGGGAGGAGAGCTAGAAATTTGGAGAGTGGAGATGCACAGGGTAAAATGAAGATGACAATAGATGGGTAGGGTTTATCCAGGGCTTAGAGGAGGGAATTAGGGAGGGACATGGCAGGAGCAGCTAGGTGCAAGGTAATTGGCAGAGCTGATGGAGAAGTCAGAGAATGAGTGCTGGATTTGAGGGGGGAGTGAATTCCACATTTTTGGGAGGCGGTGAGACTAAGTGGATTGGCTGATTAGGGTGGGTCTATAGGGGACAACCAGGGTGTGGGAATCAGTTGATCTAAGGGAATGGGAGAATGGGGGGGTTGTTATAAAGGAGGAGGTGTGGTAGGAAGGGAAATCACCCAACCAGTGCTTGGAGGTGAATTTAGCACAGTGGGAGAGTTGCCTATTTAAAAGAGAGGGGAAGGATAGGGCACAGTAAGGATCATAGTGGTGGGTGTAAGAGAGGCATCCAGGGCAAAGCAGCAGAAGGAATTGAAGAGGGTGTCCAGTTTGGCCAGAGAGGTCTTAGGGGCAGCACCATAGACTACATCACAGTAATCTAAAATGGCCAGTATCATCTTCTAAACAAGTTCACGCCTAGCCGTAGGAGGCAAGCAACTATGGTTTCTGAACAGGGCACCAAGCTTGGGGCGCATTTGTTTCTGGATGGTGCCAATATGCCCAGAGAAGCTTAGGTGTTGGTCCAACCAAACACTTAAATACCTGAAGGAAGATGTGTCGTCAAGTAAAGTCCCATCAAGGGTGTGGAAAGTGGATAGGGAGGGAAGCCTGGAGAGTCTCTGCCTTGTGCCAGAGATCATGGAGACAGTCTTCTTGGATTTGAGGAAAAGTTGATGGTTAGCAAACCAGAGCTGAACCTTGTCAAAGTCTTGCTGTAAGCTGCTTGTAACCTCAGCAGGACAGAAGCCAGATGCATACAGGACTGTATCATTGGCATACATATGTATAGTGGAGGAGGGGGAGCAAACAGAGGAAAGGTCATTTAAGAAGATGGAGAATAGGAGGGGCCCTAATATAGAGCCCTGGGGATGCCAGTGCTAATCGGGAGGGGAGGTGAAGTGGCATCCAAGATCTTAACTGATTGGGTTCTGCCAATAAGGTATTCAGTAAACCAGTTTGTGGTGGAGGAAGATAGGCCAGCTGCTTGGAGTGAGTCAAGGAGAAGGGAGTGAGAGACGGTGTTGAAGGCCTTGACCAGGTCAACAAAAATGGCAGAGGTAATTTGGCCATTGTCCGTCCTGGTTAGAATGGAGTCTGTGAGCCATAGGAGAGAGGTGGTGGTTGAGTGTTTTTTCCTGAAACCAGACTGGAAAGAGATGAAAAAGGAGGTGTCAAATAGAAAAGAGGTGAGTTGAGAGAGGACAATGTGTTCTTGAAACTTGGCAAGGGTAGGGAGGAGAGAAATGGGGTGATAATTGCCAGGGAATGAGGGGTCACCCCATTTGGGTAAAGGGAGGACCACTGCATGTTTCCATGAAGTGGGGACCAAGGCAGTAGAGAACGAGAGATTTAGTATTAATGAGAGGGATAGGCAATGGCCGAAGCGGAGAGGGAGAGAAGTTTTTGGTCGAGGCCATCAGGAGAGGCACCTTTAGAGGGGTTGATGGTGAGGAAGGCACTTAGGGCATCATTTGGGGTTACAGTAGTGAAAGAGAAGGGGAGGTGGGAGAAGGTGGAGAGGGCACACCAGTAGAGGGTGGGGAGGGTGATGGTTAGGAGGGGAGGGATTTCAGTAGCTCAGTGGCGCAGGCAGTATAGTAGGAGTTAAATTCCACAGCTACGTCTGGTGGGTCAGACACTAGTTTGCTATTTACTTTAAGTGTTGGGGGGGCAAGATGAGGGGGTAAATAGGGCGTGGACCATCTTCCAGAACTTCAAAGGGGAATTTATGTTGGAGATGAAGGCAGAGTTGAAGTATTCAGACTTGTCTAACCTTGTAGCCCTGGTGCAAGTGTTTTGGAGCATGCAGTAGTTCGCGAGGTCACTAGGATGCTGGGTAGCTTTATGATGCTTCCAGGCTTGATCTCTAGCCCTGAGACAGGTCAGAAGTTCAGGGGTTATCCAAGGTAAGTGGTTACCTCTGACTCTGGTTTGTTTGAGTGAGGCAAAGGTGTTCTAGTTAACAAGAATGAGTTCTTTGAAGTAGGCAAGGGCCTTATCAACCGAGGGGAAGGACAATGGGGGGACCATTCAGAAGTGGCAAGGTTGCTCAGGAGAGGTTCAAGGTCAAGAGATTTGAAAGAGCATAGTTGTATGGTTTTGTGTGGTGATTTAGTTCTGTGGACTTTCCTAACTATGAATATTGGGTTATAGTCACTGAGAGCATCAGGGAGTACATCAGAGATGATGACACGGTGGGGGTGGGAGGTACGGGCCCAGTCGAGTAGGGAGTGTTGTTGTGTCTTGTGGTTTGGGCAGGTGGGTTTGGAGATCAGTTGGGAGAGGTTTAGGGCTCCAATTTCATTTTTAGTTTTGGTAGTTTTAGGTGACAACCAATTTATATTGAAGGCGCCTAGGATGAATAATTCCCCAGAGCGAACAAGGGAAGTGATGGCGGTTAGGAGGTCTAGCGTGACCGAAGAATGGACATTTGGGAGGCAGTAAATGCTGGCTACGAAGACTGGGAGAGTGAAAGGGAGGGACACACATGGATAGCTAAGGCATCATGGATCTCAGGATAGGAGGATGAGTAGATGATGGAATATTGGATGGAGGCTAGGACATAAATGGCCACACCACCACACCTGCCAGCACGGTCTTGCCTTAGCAGTGAGTAGCCAGGAATGGAGACCAAGAGGTCAGAGATAGTGCTCTTTAGCCAAGTTTCTGAGATGATTAGAATGTCTGGTTTTAGAGTGCACACCATGGTCTGAATCTGGTCTATTTTTTGCAACATGCTGCGGGTGTTTAGATATAGGATCTTTAAGCCCTTTGAGAGGGCTAAGAGAAAAGAGCAGGGGGGAGGTAGTAGAGGAGGAAGCACCAGAGGAGCTAGGGGCAATAGGGCCTGGGTTAGAGTGGATATCCCCGGAGGAGAGCAAGAAGAGAGCGAGTATGAGAAAGTGGAGCTTCGGGGAGTTTGAAAGGGCTGGCGAGGAGGTTGGGAGATTTGAGGAAAAGGGAGTGGATGAGTGAGGAAGAAGAAGGTGGAGAACCGCAGTGAAAGTGGACACTGTTATCAAAGCTGCATGAGGAATAGTGGCAGAGTAAGAAAATTTTTCAAATGGGGGGAAGGAGTGATAGCATGGATGTGGGTAGGGGATTAGAGATAGTAACTGATGGGGTTTGGAGAGTTATTTGGAATAGATGAGTAGTGAGCAAGTGGAGGTGGTAAGGAGAGGGATATGAGGAGAACGAGGGGGAGAGAGGAGAGTAGGGGATGCATTTCCCTGGATATACCATCTACAGGGAAGACCGAGTAGGCAAATGCGGTGGTGGTTGTGCACTACTCGTATGGGACTCCATTATAGGTCAGGCACTCCCAGCTCCTAAACTTGATTATGGAGCCCAAGCCCTCTAAAAATCCACCTGGCCCCTAGGACCTCTCTTCCTCACGGTCTCCCTCACGTGGCCCGAGGAATCAAAACCAAATGGTCCAGTCCCTCATTGACTACCTCACATTTCTCCGTCACAAAGTGGAGCAAGTCATCCTGGGTGATTTCAATGTTAACTGGCTTGCCTCCACTGCCTCCCATATAAGGGACTCCTTTATTGCCTTGGATATGTCCCCGTTAGTCACCTAGCCCACCAGATTCAACCACTCTACTGGCACCAGCACTCTCCTAGATGTTGTTATATCTAACCGCCCCTACAAAATCCGGGATGTCACTGTCCTCCCCGACTCTCTTAGTGATCACTCCCCAGTCCTCTGTCTCTGGTCATCCTCCACTCTGAAGTCAGTGTCCCAGGTCACTCTACACCGCTGTTTATGCCCCCGTGGCCTCAGAAAATTAAAACAATACCTAGCCCAGTTAGACTGGTCCCCGATCCAGCATGCCTCTGACATTGACTCAGCTCTTGACCACTTCACAACTGCCTTCTGTAAGGCTTGTGACCTTTTTGCGCCCTCACCAGGATTCGCTCCAAACAATGCAGTGCCCCATGGATCACCCCACCCCTCCTCCAGAGACTCAAAAACAGAGATAATCTCTGGCACATTGCTGTAGAATCTGGAAAGGCATCTGATAGACAGGCCTACAATGCGGAATGCAATAAGTGCACTTGGGCCATTAGGCGGGTCAAGGCAGAGCACTACCAGACCACCCTCTCTTCCACCTGAGTTCAGCCTGGACATTCTGGGATATGAAAGAGCTAAATGGGACATTCTGCTTCCTCCCCCACCATCTCAGCTCTCTATCAATGGCACCCCCACCACAAATCCACTCCTTATAGCTGATTGCCTTAATGCTGCCTTCTCTGACCTAAGCTCGGTCCTCCCCAGCAGCTTCTTTGACCCTATCCCCACCTCTCTCACTCCGGTCCTGCATCGCCCACCATTCTACCTGCACACCCTATCCCCCAAGAAGCCAGGCCACACTTGCTAAAAGCCTTAGGCAGCAATAACCCCAGCAGTGACCCCCTCGACTCCAGGATCCTGCGTATGGTCTTGGACGAAGTCCTAGTCCCCCTGACTGACCTTCTTAACTGGTCTCTATGTCTGGGTCAGTTCCCAAGTGCTTGGAAAACTGCTAAAATCACACCCATACATAAGAGTGGGGACCGGTCCACCCCCAACAATTACCTTCCGATCTCTATCCTCCCCCCACTCTCTAAAGCCCTTGAAAAAGTGGTGTTGATCCAGCTCTCTGAATACCTAACCAAGTACGACATTATGTGCCCAGAGCATCACGGTTTCTGCCCAGGACACAGTACAACCATGTCTCTCCTGGAATTCTCCCAACACCTACATGCTGCTTTCGACTCTGGCAGCCTTGCAGGAGCAATGTATATTGACCTCTCCAAATGCCTTTGACATGTCTGTCATCCCCTTCTACTCGACACTCTGTCCACCAACTTGGCTTCTCTGGTGGTCCCATTTCCTAGTTCTCTAGTTACCTGTCTGCTAGATCCCAGCATGTCAAGATCAGCGGCTCCCTCTCCAGCACCCTTCCTGTTCACTCCGGGGTCCCTCAGGGCTCCATCCTGGGTTCAATACTTTTTAGTCTCTACCTCAACACCCTCCCCAGCTCATGTACTAGTAAAATGCTCCTCTATGCTGATGATGCAGTCCTCATTGCCTCACATCCCAATCCTACCTCCCTCCAATTATTTTTTTTTTTATTTAGTTCCCTCCAGCAAGCTTACAACCATGCCGAAAGGTGGTTCAGCGACCGCAGACTGGTCATTAACCTAAACAAAACCACATCAATGCTCTTCTCCCACCACTAAAATAAAGCTAAAAATACCCCCTCTTGATTATCCCCAGCACTCTGTGCCCTCTAGAACAAGTGACCACATACAAGTACCTAGGCATCACGTTCGATACTGCCCTCTCCTTCCACACCCACATTAATGCCCTGTCAGCCACTGTTAACTCTTGGATTGGCCTGCTATACCAGCACAGGGACTACCTGCCTCAGGTTGCCCTCAAGCTGGCCATCACCTCCTCCGTCTTGTCCCTCGTGGACTATGGCTTGCCCATCTATGCCGCAGCTGACAACACTGCTCTCTCCAAAATCTAACTCTCCATCAATAAGGCCTGTAGGCTCCTGACTGGTGCCCCCAGCTGAACTCACACCTGCCTTCTCTATACTACCACCAATCTGCTCAACTTTGAGGAGCGTCTGCTCTACCAGACCTGCCTTCTCGCTAAGAAATCACTGCTAGGACTCTCCTCCCTGGGGGTCCCCACCTCCCTACAGCAGTCATCATCATCTGTCACCACCTGTAGCTCTGTTAAGGCCACTTTCAAGGTGCCCAGAACCAAGACCTCTCTTGCCCATAGATCCTTCCTCTACCGAGCCCCCACCTGGTTCAACTCCCTTCCTAGCTGCATCTCCAACTTGCCAAAAATTGGCTCCTTCAAAACAGCCCTTCAGAACCATATCTTTAATTCCCGCTGTTGTAGGTGCAAGTAACCCCCTGTTGTAACCTGTGGTACCCGCCCACCTTGCCCTCTGGCTCGGCAACGTTCACTAGACAGCCTCTCCCTTCCCCAGACCCACTCCTTCCCTACTAGGTCCAAACAGGGATGTAACCTGCTGTCTTCTCTGAGGACCTACTATATCCATGAATGTAACTCACAGTTTTGTAACATTATGTAACCTAAGTAACATACAAACTACTACATTATGAAACCTAAGTGTATCTGTATTAAATGTTCCTTTTACTGCACTTGTAATGTTATCCTCTGTTTTAATCTGCACTGTAATAACTGTTTTGATGTCTGCCCCCCCTGCGACAAGGTGCCTTTGTAAATGAGTCTCTGACTCAAAGGTTGTAAACCCGATTTGTAATGAATAAATAAATGAAGAGAATAAATAAATGAATTTTTTATAAAGGCAGAGAAATTGGTGAACAATTGATTTATAAACAGGAGGAATTTGTAAGCAGGGAGTGCATTGGGGGGGCTGGTCAGATGGAAGGATAGCTGAAGTTTAGGAAAGTATCTATATGAACAGGCAGAGATCGCTTTAGATAAAGTTTGTGTCCTTCTAGTGGCAGTACAGTATAACTTGCTAATTTGAAAATGGATGCAGTCTGGCAACAGCATCAGGAGCCAATTTGGGATGAAACATACACAGAGAACAGCCAATCCTGGTGAAAGCTTGCCAGTGCACTCGTACGCATGTGGGAAGACCGTACCTTGCTATGCTGGCAGCGGTGATAATTGGACAGGGTGAGGCTGGCAGCAGCAAGCTGGTGAAATTGCTGCAGCACTGGAAGGAGAGCACCCTTGTCAGGGGGTCTCTGATCTGTAGGGGAAAAGATAGGTTTAGCAATAGATATATCAAATAAGTTGGGGGGGGGGGCTGTTAGCCAGTGGAGAAGACAGGGGCACAGCAGGGTGCCAGAGGAGGCAGTAAAAAACAGTTTGGTCAGAGGGCAGGAAATCACATCAGAGGATGAGTAGAATCATAAGAAAACAATGGGTGGGGTAGGGCAATGCCATGTCTGAGGGGGGAGTTTAGCAAGTGCAAGAGAACAGAGACAGGAGAGCTACATTAAAAGGGTAAATTATTAATTTCTGAGAATTTACAAAGAAGGGCTATGCAGAGACAAAGCTGGTCAGTGCCAGCTTCGGTGGGGTGGGGGGTGGTGGTTATTAAAGAAAGTGAAAGAACGCAAAGAGAAGGATTTAAAGTGTTAATTATTAACTTGACACATTAATAAATTAGTCAGGCACAGTAACCAACTAAGCAAAACAGTAAATTTAACTAAGCACAGTTCAATCAGCTAAGCAGTTGATAACACATTTGTACATTAATAATAATGACAACAGCAGAAAAAATTAGTCCAGAAAAGCATGCTCAGAGAAACTGGCCCAAGCAAACGAATTGTGCTGGAAGGTGCAGTCTGACAGCAGCATCAGGAGCCAATCTGGGATAAAATATAGACAGAGAACAGTCAATCCTGGTGAAAGCTGGCAAGTGCAGTCAGATCTCAGACACATGTAGGAAGACTGTACCTTGCTATGCTGGCAGCGGTGATAGTTGGACAGGGTGAGGCTGGTAGCAGCAAGCTGGTGAAATTGCTGCAGCACTGGAAGGAGAGCACCTGTACACATGTACAGTGTAGTTATTTGAAACTGACAAGCATTGCTTGGGGAGAGGTAAACTATTTGGGTTATTTGTTAGACTGATCAAAACATTTCTATTCACGCACTTGAGATCTCCTTAGAACACAGCACAGCCCCATGTACTGATTCTGTTGCAAGGCAACCTGCCCACCGTGTGTGTGTCATTCCCTTCCATCTGTAAAATGGGGGTAGAAGCTGGACCCCAGTGAAAATGAGATGTTGCATATTATCTTGGTTGTCCTGGGTCAACGCACAGTTAAAGCGATTTTCAAATATACAGTGTAAAGTTTTAAAGTAGAAACAGAGAAATTTGCGAAAAGAAGAAAAAAAACTGTGACCCATCCAGTCTGCCCAAGGACCCTAGTTAATGAGTAACATACCCATCTTTCCCAAAAAACACAAACTTTGCATATAATCACTCAAATTTGCTAATTAAAACAGTGATTTTAAAAAAATGTGCAGTTTTTACTAAAATTATGTATGTTTATAAATCAAATTTGTAAAAATGCACACATTGGGGGAAATGTCTGTATTTGTTACAACAGTACGGGCCAGATATTCAAAGCTTTGCACCGGGCAAAAAAGTTTGCGCGGGTTTAGCGCGGGATTAGAGCGGGTGTGCTATATTCAAAAGGCTGAATACTGCAGGCAAACAGCATCAGCGCCAGGCAAACAATAATTATATGCAAGGGGCAAAGTGAACATGAATACAGGTGCAATGAGATATTCAGCGACTAGCGCAGCGCTAAGGTGTTTAGCGCGACATAGCGTGACCCATAGCGTGGTACAATTTACCGTCCAGAAAAAGCTGGTCTTAACCCTGGGCAAACAGCTTTGTGCACTTTGTGTGGTGCTATCTCAGCATTAGTGCGGCTTGCGCGGCCCTAACATATGAGTATGACACTTAGAAACTGTCAGACATGGAAGACACATGCTGCACATTGCTAGCACCACAATGATGCCATCAGCTGCCACCAGTCTGAGCCAAGCACAAACAGTGAGGGGTGATCTGACCCACAGGGGACAGCATGGTAGTGTGGCCATATAGCACACACCTGCAGACCATATACAGTATCTGTGGTGTGTAACAGATGCCAGCACACACACATGCAGCACTGTGGGTATGGTGGCAGTGAGGGGAGGGTGTATGGGTGGCCAGACCTCACCACAGCCCAGGTTTGGCCACAAGGCTGGGACATATCGCTCAGTGCACATGGGACAGTAGTGGGATTACGCCACCACCTGTGTGCCTGTCGGATCCTACATGCCCCCCCCAGCCACCTTCCACACAACTGTACAGATGTCACAGCACACCCTGCCGGCCATGTACATGACACTGTGTGCATCCCATGCCACAGGTGCAGCATCTGTGGATCACACAACAGCGTGATAGTACTGTCCACTGTCAGTAATTACCTGCACATTGGGCCTGTCACTGTGTACAGGGCAGTCAGCATCACTGCCCTACACATCATAGGCAGCGCTGTGTCCCTCACACTACTGGCCCCCTTGCTACTGTAGTGTCTGCTGTGCACTGTAGCATACCCTACACTGTGACAGTTGCATGCAGCACCACCACCACCTGTGCCTATGCTGTCTTGTCCCCTGGGGTACAATATGCTATGCTATGCTGTACTGATTACACGTAGCCTGCAGCTATCATCGTGCACTGCCAGACTGACCTACAGGTGGAGCTGCGGTTGGACCTGGTCAGCCTCTGTACTTCCAGACTGACCTACAGGTAGCTCTGTGGGACCCTGCAGTAAAGCTGGGCAAACTGCATGCAAATCAGGGTATAATGAGATACTAATCCGGTTGTTTGCCCAGAGACTACCTAAGTAGGCTCATTTGCTTGGCACTTTTGAATATGGCACATTTTAGCTCCGGGCAAACGTGTTTGCACCGGGCTAACTGCTTAGCTCCGTCCACGGCGCTAAAGGTATGGGGAATATTATACAGTTTTGATCACTGTTCTTTCACATCTGCTGCTTCCTGCAGCAGTACTGAGTCCATGCATTTGCTGGCACACACATTGGCCACGTAGTTCGTCTGTACCTGCCCTCACGTTGCTGTGCATTGTGTTGTTGTTGTGGGTTGCACTTCCTGGTTGCTTTATTCAGTGCTGTCTTATTCCAGGGCTACATTTGCCCTGCTCTCCCAGCCCAGTTTGCATGGCCTCATTACCATGCTATATTCGGAAGCTGTTTGCACTGGGCTATTCCTTTTGAATATAGCTTGCTTTGTGCTCCAGGGCTATGTTTGCCTGCCAGGCGGTGCTAATTTAGCCCCGGGGCAAAGTTTTGAATATCTGGCCTTACATTTTTTAAATCATATTTTTAAAAGTGCACAATTAGGAGCAAAAGCAGTGAAATTTGAATAAAAAAGCATTGGCAACTTATACTAGATTTTGGCGAAAATTGTTTGAATATGATTAGAGCAATTTTTGCTATTGCAGTAATGTAATAACAATTTTGCTCAGCATTACCAGGACCTGTACAGTGGAAGGATCACCTCCTTTATCGTATTGGTAAAACCAAAACCCCAACATACTGCTGGCTTTTCCATTAGCTGTACCACATTGCAAAGTGGGTTTTACGGTATCTCTAATGACAACCCTAAATCACTTTCTTTTTTTATTTTGTTACATCTTCACTCCATTGATCCAGCAGGACATTTTAGGATTCTTTTCCATATATGCATTACTTGCAGTTCAGTTCTGTTTAGTTTATTTGTTCACCAAAAGCCATTACAAAGACACATATCATACGTATGCCAAACAGACATTATACAAAACCCATCTCAATATAAATAGCATAGATCTCACATCGATACACATACAGAACAAAATTAGGCTGTGTTTTTATATCATTTAACTAGCTATTGCACTCCCCCAGATAATAGTAGCAATTTCAGAAGCTATTGTCTTATTCAGTCATTTTGGTTGGCTATTTCTTAATAACAATATTTTCCAACTTAGGCCCATTTTGTTACTTGACCCCAAAAGGCCTTATCCAGAAAGGTTTGCATTTAAACGCTCTTGATAATGTATCATGTTTCTTGTCCTTATTTTTGTGATTTCAGTTAAATATGCAGCAAGTTTGATTATCACATCAACATTTTCAGAGTTAAAAAGTGGGTCCTGCAGGAATCTAGGAGGAATATTAGATGTACCAATTAATTTGTTTAAATATTTGATTCGAGCACTATGATACCATGGGCATCTGAAAATAACATGTTCTAAGTTCTCTGGTTCAGCCATAGAACAAAACAGTAATTTGACGGATTTATTTTTTGACCACATCTTACAGACAATACATTACTGGGAAAACTTCAAATCTGTATTGTGTTAAAATATGTCTATATTTTGGTTCTCTGACTGCAGTCAGATAATACTTAAGGGAGTGCTCGGTCATGTTTTTAACTAACCAGCAAGACACCCTGACCAATTTAATCTTTTCAAGGTCATCATTTTTAGCATAATTTTGTATTATTTTTCTAATGTGCTTAACATAGGAGATATAAATCTCTATATGTTGCTCCCTCCATCTTTTTAACTAATATAGACCACATTTAGTTAATGTAGAATATATACCGAGGGAATCCAATTAGTTTGCTTATATGCAAATAAATGATCTTTTTCCCTTAAAGCATAAGAAAGTAGAAAGTCTTTAGGCTGACATTGTAGTTTAATCCAATACGAGAGCATGCGTTCCTGCACTAAAAGGGCACAGCTAATCTGGTCTAGCTGTGACCTGACCAGAACATTTGGGGTACAGGCCGGAATTCTTAGCAGTTGTTTATATATTTTATTTAATACAGAATCTATTTTATTTGGATTTTGCAAACCTCAGACCTCCACAGCATATGCTGCTTGTGAAATAAGTTGTGCATTAATGACCTTGATCATAGGGGCCACAGTTTTACCTCCTTACAATGTGTTAAATCTTTGTAAGAGTTTGGCTGAATTCTCTGTCTTTTTAATTGTTATAGCAATGTGCTTATTCCATTTGGTGTTACTTGCAAAGATGACCCCTAGGTATGTAAATTCAGTGACAAAATCTAGTTTGTTTCCCCCTGACCTGAGTGACCTATACTTTGATTTGTTTCCAAAAAAACATAATTTTTGTTTTGTTTGGATTTGGTCTAAGGTTATGTGAGTTACATAGTCCCTCTAACTTATTTAGGGACCTCTGCAAACCTATCCTACTAGTAGATATTATGGCCAGATCGTCTGCATTAGCTAACATAGAAATGTGTCTTTTTTAACTGCTCACTAGATGAAAGGATGGATTGTCTAAAGCAACAATTATGTCATTTATATCAATATTAAATAAAGTCAGAGCAAGGACATACCCTTGTCTAATGCTTTGATTTGTCCTAATTTTTTCAGTCAGTGCTCCTGATTGAGTATATTTAATCTGTGCCCATGTAGTTATATGTAATCTTTTGATAAGTAAAATAAGATTCCGATCAATTCCTAACTTATAAATTGTTTCCCAAGACAATGAGCATAAAACAGTGTCAAAAGCAGACGAAAAGTCCACATATGCTACAAAAACAGGCTGCTTCTTAATCTTAGTATATTTTTCAATGATATGATTAAGTAAAAAGATTTGTGTCAAGGTACCCATACCCTTTTTAAACCCTGCCTGCAAATCAGATAACACTTTTGTAGTCTCTAACCAAGCAAAAAGTCTATTGAGTAAGACTTTAGCAAAAATGTTGGAGATATTATCAAGTAAACTAATAGGTCTATAGTTTTCAGGATTTATTAAAGATCCCTTTTTATGTATTGGAATAGCATGGCTTCCTAGCCAGGAGTCAGGAATATCAACATACATAACAAGTTTGTTAAAATAACCCTCTAGACAGTTGACCCACCAATCTGTATTAACTAGTATTAGGTCTGTTGGGTAATACCTTGCACTTCTTGGCACTGAACTCCAGCTGCCAGATGCCTGATGATTTTTCCTATTTTTCCATATCTTATTGTATACTGGTAACCCCTTTCAGATTAGCCTCCCTTCTGTAGAGTTTAGTATCATCTCTAAAGAGGCACACTTTCCCTTTTACTCCCTCCCCGATATCATTGATATACATACTGGAGAGTGAGGGTCCCAGGGCTGACACCTGAGGGACCCCCCTCATAACATCCCTGACTTAGGAGAATTGACAATTTAGGACTACTCTCTGAGTCCTCCCACATAGCTAACTGCTTGTCCAGTTAGTCAGTTATTTCTCCCCATCCCCAAAACCCCAACCTTCTTGATTAGTCTCCTGTGCAGCACAGAGTTGAAGGCCTTCCTGAAATCTAGGTAAAGGATGTCGAGTACCTGACCCTTGTCTTCTGAGTTTCCTTTAAAGGTGAAGAAGTCTACCAGATTTGCCTGACATGACCTACTTCTCATGAATCTGTGTCACCCATTGTCCTGTAACCCCTGTTTTTTTATGAACTCTTCTAACTTTTCATTAATTATAGTCTGTCAGAGTTTGCCCACAATGCAGGTCAGACTAACTAACTTAATTTACAGGGTAGTCCATATCCCCAATCTTGTGCAGCAGAACCATCTCTGCCACTCTCCAGTCTGCCAGCACTACCCCTGTTTTCAAGGAACAGTTGGCTGGATCTGCAAGAAGTTCTACAAGGGTCATCCCATTTTTTAAGGATTCTGGCCTGAATACAGAAAGGGATTGGTATTGTGTTTACCTTCAAATTTTTAGACCCTTGAGAATCCTGTCTGCATTAATGTCTCTGATCTCTAACCTCTGCCATCTGGGGCCTTGAAACCTTATCCAGTTGTCTGGCAGTAGCCCCCCTTGCTCCCTCATGAAGACCAAACTAAGTTACTCATTTAAGATTTTAGCCTTCCCTGCATCCTCCTCCATACTTACTCCTATCTTTTTTCAATCTTACAATGCCTTCCCTAGTCTTTAATTTTCCCCTTCTATAGCTAATGCTTTATTATTTCCTTTAACCTCTTCAGATTTCTTCACTTCCATCTTTGCCCTGGATTCCCTGATCCCATTTGTTGCCATTTTAAGCTTGCCTATATAATACTCCCTGCTGTCTTCCATCTTGTTTTTTTTTTAAATATTTCTGAAAAGATCATTTCCTATCTCTGACTGCCTCTTCTACCTCCTTACTGAGCCAGACTGACCTTCTCTTTTTCTTGCCCTTGCTAACATACTTTACACTGTCCTTCATTGTCCTAGTTCCTCTCTCCTGATGGTTGCCTATTTTCCCACCACCGCTTCAGTCTCTCTTTGCCTTTGTCTATCCTGGAGAATTCTTCCATCCTACCGTCCACTCTTCTAAAATGTAGAACCAGCACTTTTGAGGAGACTCACTGTGTTTTAGAACTACAATGGTACCTGCCACGATGCAATGCAGTGTCTCTGGTTACTGCATAACAACAGGGATTAACTGCCATTGAAATTGCATTGTTTCCAGAAGTAATTCTGTTGCAAAATGTATTGTGTTGCATCCTGATGGGCTCCACTGTATATCAAAGTGCATTGTGCTGTGGTCACTTGTTCCCAAGAGATCCTCAATTCTTAGGTTGTCTATAATGTTCTGGTTCAACAATACAAGGTGCAGAGGTACCTTCCCTTTGCAGGTTTCCACACCCACTTCTGGACAAAGTAGTCCTGAAAGACCGTCATGAATCCTTGACTTCTTCTGCAGCTTGCCTCTGGTACTGCTCAGTCTTTATCAGGGAGAATGCTCTCTCCACGATGACTGTCACCCATGACTATAAAGCCTTGCTAATGTCTTTTAAGAGCAGTTTATCTGCCTCATCAACCTAAGTGACCTGTAGACCACTCCAGTAATGAAAAGATTGCCCCCTTCTCCACCAGTTTTAACCACAGAGATTCTGTGTGTGTGTGTCTCTCTCTCTCTCTCTCTCTCCCCTATAGGTATGCCTTTCATTAGTTTGATGGAGTCTTTAACATACTGTACATTTCCACTCAACCCCCTTAGCTGTTATCTAGCTCTCTTAAGTAGGGCATAGCCAGGTAAATGAGATTCCAGCTGAGATTTTGTGTTGCCCTGGTTTCAGTGATGGAAAAAAGTTCATCCCTAGCTGATATGCCCATAACTTGTCCATCTTGTTGGCCAAGCTACCAGTGTTTGTGCAAAATGCTTTCCAAGTCACCATCTGTTTTCCTCACCTCTATCGTCACCCTTCTCCCCTTCTGCTACTGTCCCTGCTTGTCTTCAGCTCCTTCTTCTGAGTATCATTTTGACAATGTGGAGGGCTTAATATGCTCCATTGCTGTGTGTTAGTGTAATGTGCCCAATAACTGCCCTACCCTTTCCCCTCACTTGAAACTGGTAGGACCTCAAGTGAATTATGGGGGGGGGGTAATGGAAAGCCAGATGTGGTCCCAAGATGTATGACCATGTCTGGTTTCCCCTTACCTCCTCCCCCATTAAGCTTCCTTACCCTAGGCATGATCCTGCCCATTGTTGCTCCAGGACAGCAGCACAGAGTCCTCCATCTTCTGTGTAATCTGCGCCAACCACCTGATCCCTCTATCCATAGAGTTTCCAATTACCACTGCACCTCTCCTACAAATCCTTTCACTAGGAACCCCCTCCTCCATGGCCCAGCCATGCTGGCTGCAGTCCTTGTCCCAGTGAAACCAGTTACTGAGTCCACCTTTGGGGGAGTGGCGAGATCTGCTACAGCCAAGAACTTAAGGTGGTCCTTGGTTTCACATGAGAACTGTCCATCCCCTCTCCATCCCAGCTATCTGCCTAATTACTCCCACATACTTCCTCCCACACCCCACCCCCACTCCAAATTTTAGGTCCTAGGAGACCACTGTGGGAGTGGGGCAGGAGGTGTCTCTACCTTCTACTTACAGTGAGTCCCCAAGAGGCATATTTCAGCCTTTCAGCCTATGCTGAAGCCAGCACAACAATGCCCCTAGTTTCAATAGGGTAGCAACCTTTCATTTAGAGCAACCTCACAATAATAGCCATTCCACAAACCCTGCAGCTACCTCCCTTCAGTCACTACCTGGTACATTCATGGTATGTTAACAACATGTTGCCTGAAATGTTACCTTGTTTGCACAGTTCACACGACATTGTAAACTCCTCTGAAATTTCTTGTGATCCCACAAAGGGATGCCTCAGGACTACATCCCTTATTGTGTTCATCTCTACCAGCCTGTATAAGATTCCCTTAAGTGGCACAAGCTAAGAACAGATACCCACCACACAAGCAGTGACTCTTATCTCTGCTTCCCTAGGGTATGTTAGTCATACACACGGGACACAAATCTACTGGTTAGTGTTCCCTGCCTTGTCCTTCTCTTGTTAAGACCCTCTTCTGTTAAGTCCCTGTAACTCTTAACCCATAACTGCATTGATGCACAACTCAGTAACACTTGTGAATAGTACCCTAGTGTCTCACTCACAACCTGGAAGTACTTCTCCTCACTTCCTGCCTCTAAGCAACTATATAAGACTCTTCCTACTGGGCCTCCATTAAATTCATGCTCCCCTCCATGACAAAGTAAGCAAATACTGAAAGAAAGCAATGAAATGCACTTGCCTTTACCTCCCAGAAATCCATTGTGCCACTTGAAGTATTATATAAAATATATTTTCAGTGTAGGCTAGGTGCTTTTTTCTCGTCTCTTTTTCAGGTCTCCCATCATAAACTATAAGATTCAGATACAAATCAACTTATATTTTATTAATGTTCTCTATTTATCTCCCTTTATGCAATATTGTTGAGGATATTTGCATGGAAACAAGATCCTAGTCCCCGTGTTCTCCTTCTTGAACCTTCAGTAAAAGTCACAAACATCTGGTTGTGAAATTGTAATCATTGTAATCATCCCAAGGCAGCATGGATTCAGAGAGAGGAGGTCATGCTAAACAAATGTAATAGATTTTTTTTGACTGGGTAATCAGTTTGTTGGATCAGGGAGGAGTGGTGGACATGGCCTACCTGGACTCCAACAAGGCCTTTGACACTGTTCCGCATATTAGGCTGGTAATCAGTTAGGGTAGCATGGGGGTGGGCAACAAGGTGGTGACCTGGGTAAGAAACTGGATAGGGGATAGGAGGCAGAGGATGGTGGTAAATGGAGATTGCTCTAAGGATGGAAAGTGACCAGCGGGTACCACAGGGGTCAGTACTGGGCCAGTCCTCTTTAATGTCTTCATTAGCAACATTGCAGAGGAACTGGAAGATAAGGTCTGCCTCACTGCAGATGACACCAAGATCTGCAACAGAGTGGATCCTCGGTGGGGGGGTGCAAAGGATGGAAAGAGATTTAAAAGGACTGGAGGAGTGGTCAAAATTTGGCAGCTAAGATTTAATGCAGAAAAGTGCAAAATGATGCACTTGGGTCACAGAAACCCAAGGGTGCAGTACAAAATGGGGATAGTGATATTTGCAACAACCACGCATGAAAGGGATCTGGGGGTAATCATATTGGATGTCCTGAAGGTGGCCAGACAATGCGACAAAGTGACTGAGACAGCTAGTGTGATGTTGCAGTGTTTAAGCAGGGATATCACCAACAAGAAGAGGGAAGTAGTGTTGCCTGTATATAGGTCATTGGTAAAACCCCACCTGGAGTACTGTGTCCAGTTTTGGGGACCTTATCTTAGAAAAGATATAGAGTAGACAGTCCAGAAGAGGACTACCATGTTGATACAGGGTCTGCATCAAAAGCCCTATGAGGAGAGACAAAAGGAACTAAACATGTACACCTTGGAGGAGAAGAGGGAGAGGAAGCATATGATCAAGACCTTTAAATACCTTACAGATGTGAGTAAGGTACAGGGGGGAGGTATTTTTTGGAGGAAAGGATGCTCTAGAACAAGGGGTCACAATATGAAGCTGGAGGGGGGTAGGTTCAGGAGAGATGTGATGATATACTTCTTCACAGAAAGGGTGGTGGATGCCTGAACAGTCTTCCAGTGGAGGTAGTGGGGGTGAAAACAGTGGTGGGATTCAAAAAGCATGGGATAGGCACAAGGGAATCTTAAGGGATGGGAAAGAGGTGGAAGAGAAAGTGCTGTAGACCTAGAAGGGTCTGCAGTGAAAGCAGCACAATGAAAAAAGGCAGACTGGATGGGCCAAGCGGCTTTTATCTGCTATCAGTTTCTATGTTTCTATGTTTCTGTTTCCCCACACAGGATTGCGATTTCATCAGAGGTTAAAGGAGAAGGACCAGGGACAAAGGACATTCAAATATTCCTGATTGTAAAGAATGAGAGGAGATGACAAAAGAAAATTAATGAAATGTCAGTGGCATTTGATCTGATTATTATATTTTAAAAAGTATTCCTGGATAACTAGTACTTTGCTTTAACATAAACATTTCTACTGACCCCTTGGTAGACCATTGTAACTATTTTAAAGTCATTTACAATTTACAGATTTCTATTTTAAATTTTTTTTCTCTACAAAAGGCACACTTGGATGAAACTATTTTTTATCTGCATTTCAGGAGCACATGGCGATTAAGTAACTTGTTCGGTGGTAAGCAGTATGAAAGTGAAAGTTGTGGGAATCAAGCCCATGTCTGCCACACGTACAAAGTGTGTTCACATCTTGTTACTGTATATTATTACATTATACATTTTCTACCTTGTAACTTTTTATTGAGTTGCTAATTTCTAGTTACATTACTTGGCAGTTGTCAAAGACTATAATCAGGCTGTTTCCGAGACATTACCTGGAAGTTGTCAAAGACTGTAACCAGGCAGATTTTTTCTGAGACATTACCTAGCAGTTATCAAAGACTATAACGAGGCTGACTGTTTCTGAGACACACGTTGACACGCTTAAAGGTATGGAAGTTGCTTCATTAGCAGCCTGCAGAAGGCATTGCCTTTTAGGTCACACCTCCCCTTCCTTCACTTGAACAAAAGAGAGAGGCAATATGCTTGGAGGAAATGGTCATAATCATGTGTTTATAGAAGTCATCTGGAATTAGAATTAACTGATTATTTATGTTGATTATATATATATATATATATATATATATACACATATGTTATACTGGTGCAGTAACACCAGTATAGTTAGGGTTGAGTGCACACTTCTATGTTAAAACCAAATGTTTGAACTTTAATAACTTTGGAACTGTTCAACAGATTTACAGGCAACTTGGCATGAATAATTTGTAGGTATAGGTCTCATAACCTGGCAAATTTTGTGTGAATCAGTCATGTGGTTGTTGAGATACAGAGTGTCATAAATTCCTACATTTACATGTTTTTTTGCCATTTTTTTCTACAGCTGTACCTCATCATTTCTTTAGGTTGTGGTCTGGAATTTTATGGGTAGAAAGCCTTTGCCTCACAGATGTGCCTTTTGAAAGTTTGGTAAAACAATATTAATCTGTTAAAAAATTATTACATTTTAAATTTTCCCATTATTTCGTATGGGAAAAGTTAGATGTTCTGCATGAAAATACTTTTGTTTTCGCAGAGAGCTACTTTATTTTTGTAGGCAGGGTCACAGTGTCAAAGGGAGTCTGGTGTGTTTTCACAAAGCTCTGTTGTGTTCGAACGGAAATGCTTTTGTTTTGCCGGAGCTACTTTCTTTTCGCAGACAAGATCACATAGTGTCGCAGGGAGCCTGGTGTATTTTCACAGAGCTCTGTTGTGTCACCATCTTGTTTTTCAGTTAGCGAGAGTTAAGAGATAAAGGGAACACATCAAATTGAGTGTATTTTAAAAAACAATCACCAGAACCTAGCTAATTGGGATGTGTTTAGCCACATTCTGATGATTGTTTTTAAAAATTGTGGGCAGAAATACCTTTTTTGGGCACCTGAAATTTTGGGTGCCGAAGTTAGCGAGAGTATGGTTGTTGCAGTGTTCTCTGTATGAGAACAGCCAGATTTTCTCGATTTCTGCAGCCGTAGCTGGAACTCATTCTGCCGGCTGCAGGTTTGTCTGTAAGCTGCTGTTTTTCCTCATGTCTAGTGGCACCCACCATAGAATTTGAATTTGAATTTGACGGCAGATAAGGACCGCTTGGCCCACCCAGTCTGCCCATTTCCCCTACCTACTGGATAAGCTGCAGATCCTAGTTAACCAGCAGCCTACTTCTTCCTACCCCCACCCCCTAGAATGGCCTTATGACTGTCCCATGCATGCTTGAATTCCACCACTATTTTTGACTCCACAACCTCCTCCGGAGGCGCGTTCCATGCATCCACAACCCTCTCTGTGAAAAAATGCTTCTTAAATTACCTCTGAGCTGCCCCCTCTATCTTCAAATTGTGCCCTTGTTCTTGCACACCTCTTTTTGAAAGATGCTACCCTCTTGGACTTTGTTGATTCCCTTGAGGTACTTGAATGTTTCTATCATGTCCCCTCTCCCTCCTTTCCTCAAGGCTATACATATTAAGCTCCTTTAGTCTCTCTTCATATGTCTTCTGGTGCAGACCCTGCACCATTTGAATTCTCCCTCCTCTGGACAGCTTCCATCCTGTCTATGTCTTTGCGGAGATTGGGTCTCAGAACTGCGCAGTACTCAGATGGGGTCTGACCAGCTGTCTGTACAAAGGGATAATAACTTCCTGTTTTCTACTGGTGATGCCTCTCCCTATGCATTCCAGTATCCCTCAGCCCTCCTTGCTGCCCTCTCACATTGCTTGCCCACCTTTAGGTCATCTGATATGACTACCCCAGGTCCCTTTCCATTTTGTTGTTGTTAGTATCTCACCCCTCATTGTGTACTCTTCCCCTGGGTTTTTGTTTCCCAGGTGCATTACCTTGCACTTCTTAGCATTGAATCTAAGCTGCCATACATTTGACCATTCCTCTAACCTTGCCAAGTCCCTTCTCATCCTTTCCGCTCCACCTTGTGCATCAACTCTGTTGCAGATCTTTGTGTCATCTGCAAAGAGACATACTTTTCCTTCCAGTCCCTCTGCAATGTCGCTTATAAAGACATTGAAGAGGACCGGTTCTAATACTGAACCCTGCAGTACCCCACTAGTAACCCCCCTTTCTTCTGAGTGGCCTCCATTTACTATTACTCTCTGTGTCCTATTCTCCAGCCAATTCTTTACCCAGGCTGTCATCTTGGGACCCACTCCCAGGCTGGCTAACTTGTATATTAATCTTTTGTGTGGGACTGTGTCAAACCAGGTCGCTCCTGTAAAAAAGCTTTCAGCTTAGTGTGCTATACCTGGTTAAACAACTAAATAAAAAAAAAAAAAATGCCTTGCTAAAGTTTAGGTAGGCCATGTCCTCAGCCCCTTCCTGATCTACTACTTTGGTCACCCAGTCAAAGAAATCTATCAGATTCATCTGGCATGACCTTCCCACTGTGAATCCATGCTGCCTAGGGTCCTGTGCCCCTCTGGCCTCTAGATACTCAACAATTCTTTCCTTCAGAAGTGATTCCATCATTTTCCCTATCACTGAGGTTAAACTAACAGGTCTGTAGTTTCCTGCTTCTGCCTTGCTCCCACTTTTATTTAGGATTTCTGGCCATTTACTACAAGCATCAGTTAAGAGTAAGCACATGGAATTTAAATAGGGTCCCGCAAAATCAATATGCAACCTTTGCCAGGATTTTTCAGGTCATTCCCAATGGTGAACTGGAGCTCTGTTGCCAGATTTCCCATCAATACAGCACAACCTTCACATCTTTGCACAACCTGGTATATGTCTCTGTCAATGGAAGGCCACCATATGTGAAGTCTAGCCAGGGATTTCATTTTAGCAATGCCTGGATGGCCCGCATGCAAAGGAGCCAACACATTTGAGTGATAACATTGGGGTACTATGACACGCCATCCCCATAGAAGACACCCCTCAGCTATGGACAACTGATGTCCCTTTGTATAGTAGGGCTGTAGTGCAGCTGAACAAGTAGTGCCTTGCGGCCAGTCCTCAAGCGTATACTGATGCACTTGCTTCAAAATTACATCTTGACTAGTCGCTTTTGCAATGTCCTTGACTAGTACTGGAAGCTGATCTAACTGTTGTAACTCCATTGCACACACAACAGTATAGTCCTCCATATCTTTGCATTGCACTAGAAAACTATCTGGCTCCACCTGGCATACTAATGGCTCCTCCTTAAGTCCCACATCTAACTCCATTTCTCTGGATATTGGTAACCTCAACAAGGCATCCACATTTCCATGCTGGTCCATTAGTTGGTATGTAACCTAAAAATTATAGGTAGACAAAATTAATGCCCATCATTGAAGTCTGCTAGCGGCTGTCTCTGGAATTCCTTTTCCTGGACTGAAAATTGTCACTAGTGGCTTGTGATGAGCCATCTTCAGGTGAAACTTGCAACCAAGCAAGTATTGATGAAATTTCTGGACACCGAACACAATTGCTGATGCCTCTCTCTGAATCTGGGCATAACTCCTTTCAGCTGCAGTGAGTTTGCGTGAAGCATGGGCTATTGGCTTCTCCAGCCCTTCTGTATCTGTATGGAAAAGGACAGCTCCCATACCCACAGGACTAGAATCACAGGCCAATGTGATAGGTAAGTTAGGGTCATAACGAGTTTAATTATTCACATTGGTTAGAGAGAGCTTGATGACTTAAACTGCCTTACTGTGGCCCTTGGTCTACTTCCACGGAGTACCCTGGTGTAACAGTTAATTTAGGATCGACATTTAGTGGCTAAGCCAAGTATGAAATGGTCATAGTAGTGCACCATACCCAAGAATAAGTGCAACTCTGAAACATTCTGTGGTTCTGGCATGTGCACAGTGGCTTCCACCCTTTCATCATTTGGATGAATTCCGTCTTTGTCACTAGTGTGACCTAAGTAAGTGAAACTTGGTTGACAAAATTGGCATTTTTCTCTCCTAAGTCTGAATCCACTCTGTTGCAATCTCTCTGAAGTCTTTTGTAAGTTAAGTGAATGCTCTTCTTCTATCTTGCCTGTGACAATGATGTCATCCAAATAACAAGCAACACCTGGTATATCAACCACCGTTTGCTCAATCACTTTTTGAAAAATAGCAGGTGGGAACTAAGGCCAAAACATAACCGTTTGTACTTGTACAGTCCTTGGTGTGTATTAATCTCTACCAATTTCTGAGAGTCTGTATCCAACTCCACTTGAAGGTATGCATCAGCGAGGTCCAGTTTAGAGAACCCCACACCACCATTCAGTCTATGAAAAAGGTCCTCTGGTAAGGGTAAAGGTACGTCTGTGCTAAGTACTGGATTAAGTGTCACTTTAAAATCTCTACATATCTGAACCTTGCTACCTGGTTTAGATACCACCACACCTGGAGTGGCCCAATCTGAACTTGAAACCTTTTCCAGCACACCCACTTTTTCCAGTCTGTCCAATTCTGCCCCAATGACCAGTTTAAAGGCAAAATGGAGTTTCCATGGTTTACAAAACTTAGGGACTGCATTAGGCTTTGTAACTAGCTCGGCTTTAGCTGTTGTGCAACATCCCAGGCCTTTCCACAGCTCTGGATACATGTGTAAAATATCCCCAGACTTGGGTGGATTACTGCCTTGTGGTATCTGGACAGCAGCAAGTAGGCCAAAAATCTGCTGGATCAACATGAATGTTTAGAAGAACCTGGGCATCTCTGCCCAAAATGTTGACACTCATTTTTGAAACCAGAAAAGTTAAAGGTGTACCAGTTTTGAGAGAATCAGTCCTGTGTATCAACGTGGTAAATGAGCCCAGTGGCTGAACTGATTGTTCTTCAAATGCATGCAACAACTTATTACAAGGAAACAATGGTGGCTTATCCAGATTAGACCATGTCTGATGGTTAATAAAAATAACTGGAGAAGCAGAGTCTACCATTAAACGCAACTGATGCCTCAATTGTAGCAATTGAAGTAACACATGGAAAGGAGGAACATCTTTAGTCTGCATTTGTTGTGCAGTAGAAACCATTGCACTGTCTGGGCTCTCCAAACTGACTACCACAGTTCTCTTGCTTCTGCAAACCTTAGCAATATGCCCCTGATGTTTACATGCATGACACTGAACTTCTCTGAATTTGTATTGGTCCCTGCTATGCTGAGATGAGCCACATGATGCACATTTTTACTGGCCATGCAGTTTGGGTGGAGTGGTTGAATTTTTCTTTGAAAACAGTGGCTTAGACTTAGGTTTGAGCTGTTTCAATTTAGGGTTTACTGCAGCTACTTGTACCTCATTTTTAGTGTCCATCTTAGCATGTGTATCATTTTGTGCAGCATCATACATTTGTGCCAAATGTAAAAGTTCCTCAGTAGACTTCTTGACACTTACAGAAAGTAATTGCTGAATACAATGTTCATCATTCAACCCCATAACAAACTTATCAGCTAGATTAGATTCAAGATGCTCCCTGCTCCACTCACACGTGAGTGCTAAGTGCTGGATCTCAGCCAAATATGATTGTAATGACTGACCTGGTTTCTGGTGGTAACTGTAGAATTTATAACATTCAGCCCTTGGGAAAAGTTGTTAAACTGTATTGTGCATTCAATTTAGCCTTTATCTCTTGAGATGACAAATCATCTGACTGGTCTGGTGCACACAGACTGCATAAAAGTTTGAAGGTTTCACTCCCCAAGAAAGTACCAAAAGCAGCTCGAATAAGGTTATCATGTTGCTCATCATTAGCAGCTTGTTTGGCAGAATTAAGTAATAACCACTGATAAAACCGTCAGGACCATGTATCCCAGTCCGTTTCTGTAAAAATTTCAAAGCTGGCTGAAGTTTCCATGATATTGTACAGTTCCAAATTGCTTGCTTGCCTCTGATGCAGAAAGTCACAAAATGGTGTAATTTAGTAAGCTGGAGCTATGAAAATGTCCACCATCCATCATCGCTAATTTGTTGTATTTGGTGGCCGAAATAAGTACCATAAACACACAAGGGTCTTGGTAGTAAGAAAACCACACCAAACTGAAATCTAGGCCTTTTCTTTTACTTCCATTCAGCAGCATATACAAGAGGAGACTGGCTCAAACACAGGCACACTTACAGGAAGTGCACATTCACTTAAAGCTGTACTGTCTCTAACATTTCTTAAAGCTGTACCACACATAACAGTGGACACACATAATTCTCACATGCCTGGGACCTCTACTGTCCTAGGGACTGAATCTGCACAACTGTCCAGCCTTCTACCCTAGCGTGTGAGGCATCACCTATTTAGAAGGAGTGGGTATTATACTCTTGACCCACCATCCCTAATGCATGCAGAGTCTTGCCCATTTGATGGTGGAGCTGCAACAATGTGAGGGAGGAACTGCCCTCATAGCAGTAAAATGCATGCCCTCCAAAGATTCAACTGCTGGAGGTAAGCAGAGACCCACTCCCAAATGTCTTACTGAACCTCAGGAGGGAACTGGAGGCTACACCAGCAGCCCCTGGCCCTTTGTCTATCTTACTCCACCATAAGCAGATGAACACCCACTTGATATTCACTACCATGTCCTCCCCGCCTAGTGCCACTGGTAAAGTGGATGATTTACTTGGTTGGGTTATTCTGGACACCCTAAAGGCCCTGCAGAATGCCACTAGGAAGGCTGCCTAGAACACATGTGCTTCCAAAGTCGATGAGCAAACCTTGGGGAGGATAGTCATTATTTTTACTAACAATGCTCAGCCAATCGGGCATAGTGTGTTCAACTTTTTTGGGTCCCTGCAGGCCCATCCTTCCAATATATTACACACCTGAAAAGCACACATGGTATCCCTCACCCTTTAGCAAACCAGCCAGTCTCTGCCAAGTGGCAACCCACAACCACTGTTGCCAGTGTAGAGTCTTGACACCTCATGTTGAGGAGGTATGAACACAGTTGGTCTTCTGGTACTGGGCAAGTAGTTGCCCAGTCCAGCTGCTGCCTCACCCCATTAATGTTATCCATCTTCCTCTGATATGTTGGATGCTGGATGCTAACAAGCACTTGAGTAATTCTCACTCTTCTGGATCACCAGCTCCTACAGGTAGGGTGCTGGCTCTCGGAATTTCTCCTGCTGTAAATGAGAAAGAGAGTCAGCCAAATCACTACAGTGGCAGCCACAGACATTTCCAGCTATTTCCAGATATTTTGTGAAATTTCTGAAGAGTTTTCTCTGCTGCCCCTACTGTGGAAATGCAGAAAGCAGGAGATATTTCTGGAAATATCACAGAAATTTCGGGAAATAGCTGGCAGTGTCTGTGGCTGCTACTGTATGTACACCAGGTACATACATTGCCCTGAACTGTTTATTCAAGATCAAACACTTCAGTATGAACATCCTCATCAGATTTCCCATGGGGCTTCAGTCCTAACTGCTTATCTATGCTATACACTGCCCCTGTATTGTCTGTTCTAAATCTTACCTGTTTGTTGTGAAACTGTTCCCACCAAATCAATCACTACTGCCATGATGATGGGAAAAAATTTGTGGAGCTTGACTCGACATAACAAGCCAGTATCAAACCAAACCTGGGACAAGGTCCTGCACACCAGGCACTGCAAAAGTAAGCCTCAAAGCTCCCCGAGACCTCTACGTAAAGCTCCAACTCTTGACTTGTGACCACTGTGGGCAAAATGTCCAACTCATTAAAACATGACAGGAATGGCAACCATAACTTGAGGTTATCCTGCATGGACTCGGTGACCTAAAGACTGTAATGAGGCTTGCGGCAGCCCACCCTGCACTTATCTAGCTGATGAAGAAAGATTTTCCCATTTGGATTATTTTGAAGACAATATTCGGCAGCCCCTGAAGCTGCTGCAACTCTCATGGGGTGATTTTTTTCCCACCTAAACTGCCTTGTGCAACAGTGGTGTCATGGCACTGACCTTCTCATGTGGCAGTCAAAACTCCATGGTGACAGTGTTGATTTCGATACCCAAAAAGGACAAGCATGTGCATGGCCCCTCCATCTTGTCATGGGCTAATGGGGCTCCCAAGTCCTCACACACAGTGTGGAATGATCCCATCAGTTGTGCACAGTGATCAGTCCCTGCCTTGCCAACAGACAGGAAGTTGTCCAGGCAGTGAATGAGTTCCAACCGCCTTGCTACCTTAGTAGTAGCCTAATGTAGAAAGGTGTTGAACTGTTGAAACACCGCGCGTGCCACGGCACAACCCATAGGCATGCAGTTGTCCACGAAATACCAGTCTTCCAACTTTCTTGCCCAATAAGTCCCTGTCCTGAGAATGCACTGGTAGCAGTCAAAAAGCTGATTCGATATCAGTGTTGCTCCGTGGGGCGCAGGATAGTAATGGGGGAATGGGAAGACCAGATTGTAGTTCCAGCAATGGGGCCACAGGGACTCAAGCTGGAGAAGGAGGAGCTGTTCGTGGGCCGACTGTGCCTGAATTTGGCCCCAACAGTGGCACCGGCTGCAGCCATAGTGATAGGTGAGTGGCTGGCAGAGGGAGCAACCGGTAAGGCACCAGCCCTGGTGGAGGCACCGTCCCTGGCCCCAGCTGTAGCCTAGGCAATGGTCCTAGTAGCAGTGGGACTGGGAGTTGCAGCCCCAGTTGAGGGACAACAGAATGGGAGGTGGAGCCAGTGTTGGCCAAGGTGTTGGTCCTGGGACTGGTTGTTGTGGCCCTGGTTGGGGGGATGATTGGATGGGAGGCAGGACCGGAGTTAGCAGCATTGGTTGCAGCACTCTCCCAGGTCCCTTCAGCTGAGGTGTCCCCCTCCTTGGTTTCCTTGTTTTTTTGGAAGGTAGCACTCCTGGCCTGGTGTGGGCACCTAAACAGTTTTCCTAAACACATCCCGTAAGTCATAGATAGAGATAGCTAGAGAGATATTTTATGTATAAAAGCACCCATCTCCAGAGACTCTGGGGGCTGTACAATAAAAGAGCAACAATACATATAAATAATTCATCATCTGACATATGACCAAAGTCAAGTCTACCTGGCTGTGGCAGTGCAGGTAATGGAGGATCATCCTTGGGCTTTCTTGACCTGCCCACCTGCCCACTGGCTGTGCCACTGCCGCTTATTCCTGGATGGGATTTGGCGGCTCCTTCTGTCACTGTGTTTACATGCAGGTAGATATCTGATTCAGACTGGACTATTGAATAATCTGATAACTGAATCAGATTGTTCAGATCCATGTAAACAGGACAATTCTTATTGTAATCAGATTATGTAAACTTTTAAAAATCTGATTCGAATACCTGGAGTTTTCTTATTTGAATCTGGTAACCGGCTCATGTAAACAGATCTGATAATGTTCTCAGAATATTAGTATATTTGCATATACCTGGTTACATGAAATGTCACTCTGTCTGCAGTGCAGAAATCAGCACTCTGATGGGGCATAATAATTAACAAAACTATAAGACCTTTCAAACAGTATTATTTTTATCAGTAATATTATCTTCTAAGTCTTTTTTTTTAATTAGTACTTAATCAATTTTTCCCCTTTTCTCCCCTATTCTCGGGACTGCAGCACATCGGCATTGTGCGCGCATGAAGGCACATGCATGTCCCATGATGCTGGCTTAGCCCCTTCCACTCCTCATGGCTAGTAGCCCAGAGCTCCCCCAGTTAGTGTCACCATCTGTCCTCCACCTGGTGGTGTCCAATGTCCTGGGAGTCCCATGTCCCTCCCAGGAGGAGAGAGCTGCCTTGTGAACAGCTCGATCTCGCTCCTTGCTCCCCTCCCTCTGGCTGACCCCTGACAGCCCAGGTTCATTCCTGAACCTGAGTGGCAGGCATCTTCTAAGGTTTTTACAGGCAAAGCCTGCAAAAACAAGAAAGATTTAGGGTTGGTTGGAAGGTGGTGGTGATAAAATATTTGTTAGGTGATTACATGTACCTGTACAAGATGAAAGTGTATGTAGATGAAACAGTTCTACATATTAGTTAAATTGCCTGAAAGAAGACAACATTTCAAAAACTGTTTTTAAAATAAAAAAAAATTCTTGTCTCTGATTAGTCCTGAGCTAGTCACATGACAGTGATGGTTTTTGGACTATTGACTAGTTTCAAACTAAAACTGGTCAATAGTTCATTAGACTGGACAATAGTCTTTCAGACTATTGCCCACTAAATCTGACATTATACAATGGGCAAGAAAATGCTGGTTCCTAATTGGCTGGCTGACACGATTTACATATTATAAATCATGCTATTACCACATGGTAGAAGTGCCAGCCAATTAGGGCACCATACTTCAAAGCTGCCAGCCACCATATTTTTTTCCGTCATGTAAGCAGGACTTGCGAAAAAAAAAGAGGAAAACAGAAAAAAAAAATTTCTTGTTTTTTCCACATTGTATAATAGTAATATACCATGACCGGGTATGGGTTGGCAAGATTTGCTCACTTCTGGTGTGGTTTCCTCACTTGGCTGCACCTCATGAGCAAACCACACCAGGTGTGGGTAAATCTTGCCATCGCCCACACCCGATCGTGGTATATCTCTTAAATCACCCCTCACCATGACCCCATTCAGCCATCCTCACAAGTACACCAAAACTGTGTCAGTTCCTTGTGGTTCAACGCCTGCCATGTACCCACTTCCACTGGTATTACTATCCCCTCCAACACACTTCTTAGTGAACATTTTTACCTGGTAGTCCAGTGGTCTAACCAATTAAAATAATTACTCCCCCCCACCTTCTGCTTTAACTGTAGCAATGGTCCTATCTTGTTATGCTTTGCTCCCCACCACTGTTGCATGGTCCTTGTGGCAAAGAGACATGGAGATTGAATGTCAAAGAGAAGGCACAGCACCAAGACTTACTGGTTCAGGATCTGTGCCTGACAGCTTCACAGATTGGGCTATCAGTGCAGCTCCAGAAGCAGAAATTGGACATACTGACAGAATAAAATTCCTTGTTTGTTTTCACGCTCCCAGCCCCATTTGGTTACTTTATAGGGGCCAGGGCATCAAACAAGTTACATTATCAGTGCGACTCTGGTTGCAGATACTGTAAATATAAAAAAAATGCAATTTGTTTTTCACGCTTCCCAGCCCACTTTGTCCACACTGTGGGGGCCGGAAGACCAGTTTCATTAGGATATCTGTGCAACTCCAGCCATAGAGAATTAAAAAAAAGGAGGCATACTTTACTGTCACACTGCTCAGCTCCTTTTGGCCACTTCATAGGGGCTGGGAAAGCAAGTGATGTACTTTCACTGCATCTCTGACAGAAAGTAGGCATGTGGCTGAGATGATTTTGAAAGAAACCAGCAGCAGCTTAGATTTGTGCTCCCTGGTCCCACATAGCTAGCTTGGGGGGAGCCAGGTGAGCAAAGCAATCAGCACCGTGTGAGCAAAAATCATTCAGGACTACCCAGGAGGACTGCACTGCTGGGCACGGATACAGAAAGTAAGGCTGCACCAGGATTTATTTCTTTAGTTTACACCAAGCCAAATGTAAGAGGTAGCTGCAAGGTGTTGGCCACAACAGGAAGGCTATTGTTTGTCCAGGTGACACCAGTTTGTGGGGCACTGCACCCTTCCAAGGGAAACACAGGTTAGTATACTGAACAGGACTTTCCTTTCCTGGCTGGGCCAGTGGGGTGTGGGGCACAATGCAGAGACATCCTGCCCTGATCCCAGGGAGTGGATAATGCATGCTCCAATGCACAGGTTTGTATCCTGAGCTGAATCCCCTGTCCTGGGCCAGCGCAATGTGGGCACAAAACAGAGGCATCATATCCTGATCCAGCGGGGAAGTGTGATGTGTGCTCACTTGCACTACCCCATGGGAAATATAAGCTTGCAGCCTGAACCCAAATTCCTCACTCTGGGTCAAACTGTTATTGGTTACAATGCAGAGACATCAAATTCTGATCCCAAGGAATGATTATGTGTGTTCTACTGCACAACCCCATGGGAAACATGGGTTTGTATCCTGAACCTGACTTCCCTGTCCTTGACCAGTGGAGTGTGGGGTGCAGTGTGGAAGCATCAGGTCCTGATCCACAGGGAGGGTGATGTGTATTGCACTAACCCATCCCATGAGAAACACAGGTTCATATCCTGAGCCCTGCTCCCCGTCCTGGGCCAGTGGGGTGTGGGATACAATGCACAAACATCGTGTCCTGATCCAGGGGGTGAGGATGATGTGTACTCTGATGCTTGAGTGGAGTGCATCCTTTGGTGGGAAGCGGTGGATTCCTTGATGTCATGGGTGACCACAAGATATTAGCAACCATCCACCAGTTAAAGTGCTTGGCCAAGGGGCATAGTCTTTGGCCAGGGAGTTGGGAGAGTAAAGAGTCTGAAAACCATCACCCCTGAGTATGACAGTACTAGCATCCACCCACCACTGATGCCACAGAACCACCTCCTTTATTACTATGGTTCCACCTCTGTGGCTAATAGAATGAGGGTTGTATGTCAGGGCCACATTACTGGGGGGGGGTGGAAGTTATTAAAATTTGTGTAGCACCAGGTTGTTCATTTGAGAATGAAGGGGTGTCTCTTAGAGTGCCAGGGACATGATTTTAAAAGGCACCATTAGATCAACACATGGTGTGGTGAACCACTGGCTGTTCCAAACCAGGGTGTGACTGGGATCCTCCACCTGATTTTACAACAAGTGTGGTCCAAGTGACAAAGCCTCCAGGTTTGCCACAAGCTGACTGCTGCACTGAAAAACCAGTGCACACGAGATTGGCTTGCAGCAACAGGGGCCAGTCTCCTCGGTGGCCGGTGGGTTATCCTGGGTGTGCCCTGGTTCATGGGGGGGTAACAGGAGACCTGATTGGGGGAAGGGGTGGCATCTGCCCTCAACTGGGGGAAAAAACATGACCACCATTATGGGGGCAAGGGGTCCCAGGCCTATACCTGCCATGGCCACCAGCCCCTCCAGCAGTGGTCTGGCAGGTATCTGGGGCTCTGAAGACATCTTTCTGGGGGGGCACAGGATCACCCCCCCAACCCAGTGATGTCTCCAGGAGTGGCACACAGCGGGTTAGACCAGACCCAGGCTCCATGCACCCATGGGGAGGCTTTCAAAATCCCACTTTAGAGGATATTGCTGCACTGCCCCAGTGCAAGCCCCCTTCTGCCATGGTGCACTGGTGCAGCCATTGCAAGGATAGTGCAAGCCCAGTTGGTGCAGGCAGTCTCCCCAGTGGTTCAGGGTGCCTTCTAAAATCTGGACTGGCACAAGGTGTGGCTCAAGGAGCCCTTTGCGCCATGTCTCCTCGACACAAGCCCCTTGTGCCAGTCCTGATCACTTTAAAATCAGGCCCCAGGTTTCCAGCTGCTTGGGTGGCATAACTGGTAGAGCAGTGGAATGGAATGCAGAGGGACCTAGGTTCAAATTCCAACTATGGCCTTTAATGTGTTCCCACTTCTGTCTGTTTGTAAGTCACATACAGTATATGCACGTTGCATCATTCTGAAATAATGCCTCAATATCCCAGTACATAAGGAAGCCAGTCCTTATGACCTCTGCCAGTCACTGACCCTCCAGACTCCAAGCCTCTGGAGCCCTCATTCTATATCTGAAAGTTTGTGGCCATCCACCAAGATGTGGGACCACTGTGGGCAGATAGCTGGATGTTAGGTATACATATAAGGTAGCCCCCATACTCAAGTATCTACCTCACAACTACCTCACTTCCCAATATTTGACCAGAGCCATGAAAGACCCCATTTACTGCCCACAACCACTATTATTCTTCAGTGTTTGTGCTACACATTTTCTTAACCCACTACCCAACTTACAGCTATTACACCCCAGAAACTATATGCAATCAACCCACACCCCAGTAGCTGACTCTGTACTACTCTTTAGTGAAGTGAGGATTTGTTCTGGAATGGATGATGTGTATGAGGTGATTATGGAGCAAACACTGAGTTGTGGTGGTAGTTGTGGGCAGATACAGACATATGGGATGGTTTACACAGATAATAGGATGTGGTGCAGTTGTATGGCAGATACAAGGATGAAGGGTGGTTTCCAGTCAAGTGCCATGGTGTTGGGGTTATTATGGGGCAGAAATAATGATGAATGTAGGCTGTTGGTAAATACACTGATGGGTTAGTTACTGTACAGTTACTGGGGTGTGACAGTAGATTGTATAGTTTTGAACCTGATACTGGAATGTGGGTATTTGAGGGGCACATACTGTAATTTGAGGTATTTACTAGTATTTTGTGTACTAGTTTAGAGCAGATGAGGGGGTATGGAGCAGTTGTGAGACAGATATAAGGGTAAGCCATAGTTGCTGGGCAGATACCACAGTGTGGGGATAGTTATGGGGCAGAAGGAGTGGTAAGGGATAGTTGCAGGGCATATATTGAGGTGTGGGGTAGTTGTAGAGAGAATGCTGGGTAAGCGTGTTAGGTATTCGAGCCAGTGATCACACTGGAAATAAAAAACTGCACACCACAAAGCAAGGTTTACTGAACTAACACATATACTGCATTAGCACAGGCAGCCCAGCTTTCAAGGTACGAGAAATGATCAGTTACCTTCCCCTGGGAGGATGAACCAGACAGGCATGGAGGCTTCAGCACTTCATTTTGGGAATTATAGTTCCTCCCATGGGAAGCATCATTACTTGTACCTTGAAAGCTGGTCCCAAGGTGGGACCCCCTTGAGAATGAGATGGTACAGATGTGCCCCCCCCAGAGAAGGTGAGCAGTCCCACGGATGCTCAGGCTACCTACACTGGACAGCCCTCCAACTCCCTGGGTTCATTCCCAAACCTGGGTCACCGGTATCACTAGCGGTAGCGCAACCACTGCACCAGCAGGCTGACTCAAGGTGGGGAAGATATTAAGGTGTGGGGTAGTTGCACGGTAGGGTATATGGTAGCTGCAGAAGTGTTACTAAAGTGAGGGTAGCAGTAGGGCATATATTATTGTGTGGGGTAGTAGCAGGGAAGAATATTGGTTAGTTGTGAGTGTTACTAGAGTGGGGAAGATGGGGCAGATATTTGGGTTTTGGGTAGTTGCAGGAAAGAATATTGGGTTACTGTGAGTGTGTTACTAGAGGCTGAGGAGTTGTGGGATCAATATTGGGTAGTAGGCATTTGCAAGGCAGAATAATGGGTAACTGCAAGAGTGTCACTATGGTGGGGTAGTTGTGGGACAAATATTGGTGTGTGTGTGGTAGTTGCAGGGCAGAATATTGGGTAGCTGCAATGCTATGAATAGAGTGAGGGTGCCTGTGGGGCAGACAATGTAGTGGGTGTACTTGCAGGGCAGTATATTTGGGTAGTTTTGAGGGTGTTACTACTGTGGGATAGTTGTGGGGCAGATATTGTACTGTAGGATAGTTGCAGGGCAGAATATTGGGTTACTGAGAATGTGTAATAACTAGAATTGTGATAGCTCTGGAACAGATGTTGGGTAGTGGGCATTTGCAGGGCAGAATATTGGGTAACTGTAAAAATGTTACTACAGTAGGGGTTGTTGTGGGTCAAATATTGGGATGTGCACAAGCTGCAGGAAAAAATATGGGATAGTTAAAAAAATGTTACTAGAGTGGGGGTAGCTGTGCATCAGACATTGTAGTGGGAGGTAACTGCAGGACAGAATATTGGGCAGCTGTGAGAGTTACTACAGTGAGGTAGTTGTGGGTCAGATATTGTGGTGTATGGTAGTTGCAGGGCATATATTTGGTCACTAGGAATGTCTTACTAGAGTTGTGGTAATTGTAGAATAGGTATTGGGGAATGGGGTAGTTACAGGACAAAATATTAGTTGGCTTCTATAGTGCTACTAGGGTGTTGGTAGCTGTGGGCAGATAATGTGGTGTGTGGTAATTGCGGGGCAGAATGTTGAGAAGCTGTGACAATCTTACTACACTGGGATAGTTGTGGGGCATATATTGCAGCATGTGACAGAAGAAGGGCAGAATATTATGCGGATACATTGCTGTTGGAAGGGTTAGGATAGTTGTGTGTCAGATAACAGGGTGTGGAGTAGTTGCAGGACAGAATATTGGGAAGCTGTGATAATGTCACTAGAGTTAGGGGATCTGTTGACAGATATTTGGGTGGGGTAGTTACAGGGCAGAATATTTTGTACTTATGAGAGGGATGCTAGAGTGGGGGTAGTTGTGAGACAGATATTGGGGTAGAGCAGTTCCACATCAGATTATTGGGTGCTAGCTGTGTAGGGCATTACAAGAGTAGGAATACCTGTGGGGCAGAGGTTGGGGTGTGAGGTAGCTGAAAGTAAATACTGTACTCTTACTTTTTTTGTGGACAAAATGCATTTTGTCTGAATTCTAAATATACAGTGTACTGTAGACAAAATAGTCATGTTGCAATTGGAGCCCATGTAACTCAAAAAAGATAACTCTCAGACATGTAAACAGGGGCACCGAATCAGATTATTAAGCGAGACTGCATGTAAACAGCACTGCAGAAAACTCATTCAGGTTTTCAAGTTATCTGATTTCTTCAGATATCTGATTACTTCCTGACATGTAAGCGTGGTATGTGGCTCTTCTTTTGGTTCCACTGGGCCAGGTCCAATCAGGTTGCTAAATTCTGCATCCCACCAGCCTCTGCTTCTGGCCCATACCAGTGCCATCAGCTGCTGTTCAAACTTTGCACTCGTGCCAGGCCTTGCTGCTACCACCATGACTCTCAAGTTGAATCATTATAAACACATGAACGCCTTGTTTGCTGTTTTGGCCTCTGCCTCAACTGCACAGTCAGGTAAACTGTGATAGAACATGAATTATCTTGAGCCCTCACATGACCATCCCCCTTACGATGCCAAGCCATCTCAAAGCCCTTCTTAGCTATCACCAATACAGCTCTGGTCAGCAACTGCCCTAACACACTATTACTTGCTTGGTGGACACTGGCTGACAGCATTTTTTTTTTAACTAAACCCCTTTGTGACACAGTGAATGTGGTCAAGAAAAACAAGATCTCTTAAAGCTGAATTGTTCAGTACCAGAGCTGAGAAATGTACCGCAACCTCCAAGGCCCAGACTTTTGTTCAAGAGCAAGAGCTGGATGACTGTATTAACATTGCTGTAATTATGTTTAACATTAGCTAACTGCCAACTGTGACCGATCCCTGCTATATACTTTCTACGTGGGATAGATAAAAATCATGAACTGTACCGACATTGTAGCACTGATATGCAAAATGATCCAACCTGTGCTTGGTAATTTAATTTCTTGGTTCTTAAATCTTTAGTGTTGCTTATTTTTGCTGGCTTCACCTTTTGTTTTTGGTTATCCCATTTTGATTTAATATCAAAAGAGTAAGAGCAGGAATTTAGGAGTGGGGGCACCCATATGGGGGTCCACTGGGTGGTTGCTTGTGTGCTGTGTTTTTGTTATAGGTGTGAGCGTGGTTGGTGGTGCTTCCTTTTAGTGTTCAGTATTACAGAGACAAGAGTAGAGAGGAGCACTCACTCCTTGAAAGAGCCAGTAAACACAGTTTCTTCAATAAAGTTGTTTTATTGCTTGAATACCTTCATTCATGAACACCATAGTGGGAAACAAGAAGAATGTGATGGGAGACCTACAACTTCTTATGTTTCACCTCTTCTGGGGCTTCCTCTGATGAAGTGCAAAGTAAGACTGTTGTCAACAGTTTTGAAAGCAGTCAGGAGTGCAAAGAAACAAACAGAGGAGAAAACAGCCCACGCAGTAAAGAAAGGGGATAAGAAATTTTTCAGGTATGTAAGTGAAAGGCGAGAAACCAGGGGAGGGATTGTAAGGGTAAGGTGGAAAGGGGAGGGATGTGTGGAGGGGGACCAGGAAAAAGCAGACATCCTGAACAAATATTTTTGTTCACTGTTCATGGAAGAACGGGAAAGTGAGGGACCACAGATAAGTGACAGGAGCATTGAAGGAAGGGAAGTGGACACTAGTCCATTCACAGAGGAGAAAGTCCTAAAGGAACTCGCAAATCTGAACGTGGACAAGGCAATGGGGCCAGATGGGATACATCCAAGGATATTGAAGGAGCTCAGTGAGGTGCCGGCTAAACCTCTGACAGTCCGATTCAACCACTCGGTGGAGATGGGGTGGTCCCGGAGGACTGGAGGAGAGCTGGTGTAGTCCCACTTCACAAAAGTGGTAGCAGGGAGGAATCTGGCAATTACAGGCCAGCCAGCTTGACTTCACTGGTGGGGAAATTAATGGAATCACTGCTGAAGAAAAGGATTGTGGAATATGTTGAAACCAGTGGCTTACAGGATCCAAGGCAGCATGGATTCACTGAGGGGAGGTGATGTCAAACAAGTTTGATAGATTTCTTTGACTGGGAGAGCAGGGAAGTAGATCACGGTGGAGTGGTGGATATCGACTACTTAGATTTCAGTAAGGCCTTCAACACAGTTCCATAAAGGAGACTAGTAAACAAACTGGGCAGCCTGGGAGTGGGTCCAAAAGTGGTAAACTGGGTAAGAAACTGGTTGGAGATAGGCGTCAGAGGGTGATGGGAGGAAGGGTGACCAGTGAGGTGCTACAAGGATCAGTACTGGGATTGGTCCTCTTTAATGTCTTTGTTAGTGACATTGCAGAGGGGCTAGAAGGGAAGGTATGCCTTTTTGCAGATGACATTAAAATCTGCAATAGGATAGACATTCTGGGGGGGGTGATTAGGGATCTAAGAAAGCTTGAGGAGTGGTCAAGAGTGTGGCAACTAAGTTTCAATGTGAAGAAGGGCAAAATCATACACTTGGGGCACAGAAACCCTGGGGCCAAATACAAGATGAGGGAAGTGGTACTGATGACCACCAAGTGGGAAAGAGACCTGGGGGTAGTCATATCTAATGAAGTAAAGGTGGCCAAACAGTGTGACAAGGCTGTAGAGAGAGCCAGTGGGATGCTAGGGTGCATAGGGAAGGGTATCACCAGCAGAAAGAGGGAGGTGGTGATACCACTGTATAAATCATTGGTAAGACCTCACAAGAGTCCTGTGTCCAGTGCTGAAGATCACTTTTCCAGAAGGTCATAGACAGAGTAGAGGCGGTCCAGAGGAGGGCAACAAAAATGATGCAGGGTCTGCATCAGAGACCCTATGAGGAGAGACTAAAGGACATCAATATGCACCCCTGGAGGAGAAGTGGGAAAGGAGAGATATGATAGAGACTTTCAATACCTCACGGGTATAAGCAAGGTTCAAGAAGGAAGTATTTTTCAGAAAAAAAGATGCTCAAGAACAAGGGGGCATGCTATGAAGCTGGAGAGGGGTAGACTCAGGGGAAATGTAAGGAGGTACTTCTTCACAGAAAGAGTGGTGTTTGCCTGGAACAGCCTTCCCGTGGAGGTGTTGGGGACAAAAACTGTAGTGGGATTCAAGAACGCGTGGGATAGACCTAAGGGAACCTTAGTCATTAAGGAAGGGATGGCTAAGTCAGAGATCAGGTAGGATCTACGGCATTACAGTAGGTAGGGAAAATGGTGTGCCAAGTGGTCCTTATCTACCACCAGATTCAATGTTTCTATGTTTTGGCAGGCAAAGTGGCACTTTTTAGCTGAAGTTAAGGCAAAATTGCAACTTCATCTGAATTTGTCTCAAAAAGTGCCATTTCCCAAGGTAAACTCAAGTCAGTGTGGTGAAGTAGGCAATTTGCGAAGTTATTCATGAAGGCAAATTTCTCAATTTCACCAGTGAAATAAAATTTTACAACATCTGTATGAAGAACCCCCCAGTCAAGTGGTATAACGTCTATGGCACCATCCCTGCTTCACACCTACAGGGCGGTAATAGGTATTCAACACTTTACCAGAAACAAAGAACTGCATTACCATCCCTGCTGTCACCTTCAAATTCAAACTGTATCAAGTGTGCAAAACCTGGCACAAAATAGGACAGACACACAAACCTGCAATGGACAGCACACTGGGTCCACAGGCCAGAATCAACCCCACTACCCTAGCCCAGTGCAGAGGATCAATGGCTTTGCACTCTCCAAACTGCACCCAAACCGCTGCACTCCACACCTTGTCTGGACCAACCCCAAACGTGCACTGATCAAACAGAGAACTTTGTTCTTAGTGACCAAGGTTTTTTGAGAACCCTGAACCTTACAGTAAATACCTTTATTAGGAAAATCATGTACAGTCAGTTTCTGGTGTATGCACATGCTTGGGACATCTCATTTTAGTGCTTAAACAGCATAGAATCACAACTGTATTAAAATCAAATGCAGCCACTCAGTAAAATGTACTTTCTCACTTACTACTCACTTTTACCTTTAAAGAATGTACCAAACTTATCGAAAACATACCAGTTCATCACATGTTGCACACACTCCATGGCTGCTTGCTGTAGCAAACAGTTTGAAACTGAAACTGACTAAACTTATACATAGTAGTTAACTACTTGCAGCACAGTTAGCACCTGTTTAGCAGGTGTGATTGACAATAATAATGTCTGTGAAGCCCTGTTTGGAGGAAAAATGTGAACCAAACCAAAATTTGGTATGTACACAAACACTTTTTTTACCATTAGGTGCATAGGATTGGGAATGGGATGTCATTTTTGTGCATATAACAGAAATGTGCATCTGATGTGCATTCAAGTAGAATGTACTGTAGATACCTGGGAATCAAAATGTATCCACACCTGGTGAGAGATCACAAAGAGCACAATCTTCAAACCATTCACTGTCAGAGTCGGACCCAGGATTTTTAAAAAGGGTCCTGAAGCAATAATGAATGGAAACAGACTAAGAGGGGAAGGGCTGTCAGCAAGCAGGTAGAAAACTTCGGTTTCTAATATCTTGTACTGAACATGGTAACTGTTGGTAGTGGACCATGATACAGTTACTTTTGGTTGTGTTGGAAATACAGTATACTGTATTATACTGGATTGGTTCTGTTCCATGTAAAGGTCAAAGAAATGTCCTGCTGCCACAATGAGTAGAGCCTCCATGCACAGCATGGGTTAAAACGGAACTCCAGACACACTGACCCCCTACCCAAGAGAACAGAAAGCTCCTCTCATGTGCACAAGTTGTTTCTCCCTAACAATAGCTCTCAATAACATTTGTTAACAAACTTTAAATTCTCATTTCATAGAGGATCCCAAATCAAAAGATGGTTGGTGGAGCAAAGAATTAAATCAGCAGTACAAAGAGAAATATTTTTTCCAAAAAAGGTAAAACTACTTTCAGTTACAATTAATAAAAATATTACATACCTGTCTAGGTACCTCCTGTGCTGTGCACCATAAGTTTTTTATTTTTTTATTTTCTCGATCTTAACCCTTACTAGGTATACAATGGTATGTCGAAGTCAAATATAGTAGCCATCTTTTTTTCTTGGGAAAAAAACTACATTAAAACATTTATAAAATACTCAAATTTGGTGAAACTAGAAAATTTAACCACCGAATAAAACTGGAGGATGCGTGGAATCTTTTATAGAGAAAAAAGGTATGGTCAGAATTTTTTCCCAATTTCATGCTGTATACAGTCGGCTAACTGACAGCTCAGTCAGCACCCGGCCATGGTGAAGGGTGAAGGGCTGTGCTGGGCACCGGCTGTGGAATGCGATGAAGGGGAGCAGGGTGGTGGGGTACTGCCTATGGGGTGGGAAAGTGTGGGGGGTCCACTAGACTACCAGGTTAGATATGTATAGGAAACAGGGATTGGGGCTTGGGGGTCCACTGGACCACCTGGGATTTTTTTTTATTTAATAAATGGGGCCAGGGCTGATTGGAGGTCTGCTAGTCCCCCAGAGATTTTTATGTAATAATGGGGATCAGGTCTTGGGGGTCCGGACCACCAGTGATTTTTTTTTTTAAATAAATGGGAACCAGGCTGATCGGGGGGTCCACTAGACCACCAGGGTTTTGACATAGTAACAGTGGATTGGAGCTGAGGGAGGACATGATAGCCATCAGGGACTGCAGTCAATGGTGCTATTTCTGCATGACTGCCCTCTGGCTTGCGGCACACCTTCCTGATATGCCATCTGTTTGGTGCAGTGCCAGGGTTGCCACAAGCCATGGAACTTATGACCAGGACCCTACCCAATAGTGAATCGGGCACAAGGTGCCTGGCGCACCAGTGGTCAGCACAAGCTGACCTTTGTGAATCAGGCCCACTGTCTCTTTCTGTAATTCTCTATATCTTTTTATTTATTTATTATTTTATTGAATTTTGTTGACCCGGTAGGCCCACTGAAACTAGAAGTCCCTTTTTCAGGGGTGACTTGGGGGAGGGGGAATACAGATGGTAACCAACTGAAATTGAACCAGATTAAGCTGTTGGTGATTTTTAAACTGAAGTCTGACCTCTGCTGCTGTCCTTAAAGCAGAGTGAGTGAAGCGCATGCGGCGACTTTCAAATCCCACTAGTATACAGTGATCCAGCGAGCGGGTCAGCAACCGGGGGCAGCAGCTTCCAAATAAAAAAACAGAGCCACTACTCTTATACATAGTCAATAGAATAAAAAAAATTCCACCATGAATAAGTACCCTCAGCGCCTGAACTTAAAACCGCGTTCTTGTAAGCACTGTTTGAAAAGCCTTTACTGTGGCGGCTGCACTGGGACACACTCGCTGTCAGTGAAACTGAAGGGTTGGTGTTAGACAAACAGCTACCAACTAGGCAACAATACAAAATGAGTGCGGCCGGGGAGTGGAAAGGTACAAAAAGCAGCAGTGATCACGGAAGCGAAAAAGCACCAGTCATGCACAAACTCGCTGTCAGTGATACCAGAGGATTGGTGTCAGGCAAACGGATACCAAATATACGATGAAACAAAATGAATGTGGGAGGGTAGTGTAAAGGTAATAAAGGCAGCAGTGATGGAAAGATATACAGTAAACGGAACCCAAAAACCACCAGTGATGGACTGATATATAGGAAGCCCTTTCCTGCTGAAGAAACACTTGTTCAACTACTTTAATAGGAGGACTATTTTTTTACTATTTCAACTGTTAAAAGTTTCCTTTTTTATATGTTTCTTTTTTTTTTGTTCTTTATAAAAAAAATTACTTGGAGGAGCCTATTTTATAAGTGCAATAAGACACTCCAAGGTGTGGGTTATGGCCTGATAAAAGCACTTCCCATAATGCATCTGGGGTGTGCTCTTATCAGGCCATAACTCACACCTCGTTGTGTCTTATTGATTGCATAAAAAACATAAAATGTTTTATATCAATACAAAAAACATAAAATGGTTCACTAAATGTTTAAAGCCCTGTCCTTTTTAACAGCCTATTATATCAACATGTATAGACATGTAGTGATACAGATGGACTGTATCATTAGGAACTATAGATGTATAGTTTCTGTGATTAAGAGTTCAAATGTTACAGCTTTCAAAATATAATTTCAAGCATTATAAAATACCACAGAAGACTGGTTGGAAGATACTAGCGGTTGTTTTAAGAATAAACACATTGGGCCAGATTTGCAAAGCTGCAAGCCCCTGGTGCACTGATCATATAGTGCATAGGGCTTGCAGCAGTTTCCTTGCTGGCAATCAGGATTTTCACTTCCACATGCCAAATGCTGCAAGTTAGACCAGCGCCCACCGGTCTAGCTTGCAACATTCTGGGGACCATATTTATGGGGTTTGCACCAAATATTTAGCGCAAGCTGCTGTAAACAGGGAAAACTGTCATAACTGTGCCTGATATACTAAGATTGGATGCTGTTGTAGCAGAGGTGATTGGTGTTGCTGTGCCAAAAAACAGGGTTGGCACAAGACTTGACACAAGCCCTGCATCACCATTTGATAATCCAACCCATCCTTCTCTAGTTGAACTTAACATAAAAGTTGATGGCAGATAAGGACTGCAAGGCCCATCCAGTCTGCACATTTCTTTTTCTACCTTATGAATGTGCCATTGGCCTTTGCTCTGTCAATGGCCTATCTATTCATACTCATCTGTATTGCTTCCTTATGCCTATCCCATGCCTGTTTGAAGCCCTGCACTGAATTCACATCCACCACTTCCTGAGGTAGGCCATTCCATGCATCCACCACCCTTTCTGTGAAAAAGAACTTCCTCACATTACCCCTTAATCAGCCTCCCTCTAATCTCATGCTGTGTCCTCTTGTCCTGCTATTTTTCTTATATTGAAACATGTTAGACTCTTTCACCTTGTTAATGCCCTTAAGGTGTTTGAATGTTTTGATCATATCACCTCTGCTACAACAGTGCCCAATCTTAGTATATCAGGCACAGCCATTCAACCAGCAACCACTCAGTCTGCCTCCCCTCCTACTTTCTGTTCCGAACCGACAGACCATCGGTGGGGGGCGCTATTTATGTTAAGAACAAGTACTCTGTCTCCATTCTGGACTCAACTTCAGTCACCAATGAATTCAAATCTCTATCCCTCCAAGTGGTGATCGCTACTGGAGTCTTGGACAGTGTTACTGGCTGTTACAGGCTGCCATCAGCAGGCTTGCAGCTACTAAACCACTTAAGCAACCTTCTGGGGCACAACTCTTCTGAAACAATAATACTCGGGGACTTAAACTTAGACTGGCATTCCAATGCCGCCACTCCCCTCAAATCCCTTTGCGTCTCCCTGGGGCTGTTCCAGCTCATCACTGAGGCTACACGACCAAACAAAAGTAACCCAGCCAAAAGTATTCTGCTGGACCTCATCATAGTTAATAAGCCTCATCTGTACTCCCACTCTGGAGTCTTCTTCTCCGACATCACTGACCACTGTATTGTTGCTTGTGTCAGGTCTTGCCATTCCCCAACTCTCCCACCTAAATTCATTACAAAAAGAAGTAGGCGTAGTTTTGATCCTTGGTCATTCATGGCTGACCTAAGTCTCTCCCCTCGGTGGCAGGACTTCTACCTAGCAGAATCCGTGGCTTCCACCTACAACATTTTTCACGGCACAGTGATAAATGCTATAAACAAGCACGCCCCACTAGTTACATCCCGAGTTAGAAGCAAGCACTGCCGGTGGTTCTCAACTGACCTAAAGAGTGCACTGCGGAATAGGGACAGGCTATGGAAGCTGCTCGCAAAACAAAACTACCTAACAACTGGATCCTCTTCAGGAGAGCTAGAAACCTCTGTACCAAACTGGTTAGAGATACAAAGGCTAGCTATTACCACTCTCAGCTTAAAGCTTCCTCCACATGTCCGTCAAAATTCTGGAGGATTATCAGAGACATCGAAGGCCATTCCACTGGCAACCCCATGCCTTCCCAAAATCCAGATTGGTAATTCCACAATTACTGATAAACCTACTATTCTGGACTCCTTCAATAATCATTTTGCCATTGCAGATCTAGCTTTTGATTCCTCCCCAGTTAGTACTCTTCGGGCAAAGCTGGGGCTCGACACCCCTGACCCCCCTGCATTCACCCCATCCTTCTCTCTCCAAGCCACATCCTTGAAGGAAGTGGAGGATCTCCTGCTCCAGCTGGATGAAAGGAAAAGCCCTGGGGCTGACCTGATCGACCCATTCTTTCTAAAAGCAAGCTTCCGTGCTCTTGCCATGCCTATCACTAACCTGTTCAACCTATCCATCTCCCAAGGTGTCCTTCCTACTGCTTGGAAGACTGCCCACATTGTTTCTATACTTAAGAATGGGGACACTAGCGACCTGAATAATTATAGGCCCATCTCTCTCTCCTCCCGGTATTATCAAAAATGCTAGAGAAAATTGTCAACGCCCAACTCAGGACCCACCTGGAATCAGCGAACCTCCTCAACCCCCTCCAGTCCAGTTTCAGGACCCAACATAGTACGTCTACCGCCCTAGCCAAAGTTAGTAACGACTGGCTGAGGGAACTGGACAATGAGAAATTTGTCGGAGCAGTCTTCCTGGACCTCAGTAAGGCTTTCGACACTGTTGACCACCCCCTGCTATCATCCCTTCTGAACATTGGCCAGGATGCTCCCTATCTTAGGTGGTTCGACAATTAACTGTCTGACCGCACCCAGCAAGTCAAGGCTGACGGTGAGGTCTCGCTCCCCAAACCTCTCACCTGGGAAGTGCCACAAGGCTCTATTTTGGGACCCCTGCTTTTCGCAATATACATCAGTATTTTATTTTTTTTAATTTTTTTTAGTTGTTTTAACCAGGAGTAGCACACTAAGCTGAAAGCTTTTTTACAGGAGCGACCTGGGAGCACAGGGAAGTTAAGTCACTTGCTCGGGGTCACACAGTATGCAAGTGGAAGCTGTGGGATTCAAACCAAGGTCTGGTCTGCTGGATGCCACCAGATTTGCAGCTCAGTAGATAGAATATTCAATAGAATTAACACCTCCATTAACAAGGCCAATATTCATCTCTTTGCAGATGACACTGTGCTCTTCACCAGTGGCCCATCTCCTGACACCGTACTCACATCCCTCCAGAGTGAATTTGATCTGCTACAACTCCAACTCCTAAAACAGAAATTGCTCTTGAATGCAAAAAAAACAAAAGCCATGCTCTTCTCCCCAGCATCCAGCAACAGTGCCCCTCCCTCTCATGGCTCTCTATCCTCTATCACTACCATACTGGGGGATCCACTGGAATACGTATCTTCTTTCAAATACCTTGGGGTCTGGATTGACAGTACTCTCTCCTTCCAGGGTCATATTGAAGAGCTTATAAAGAAGCTCAGGCAGAGGCTAGGACTATTCTTCAGGATAAAAAACCTTCTACCAAGGGAGGCTAAAAAAACGGCTAGTCCAAACTACATTTCTCCCCCTGCTGGACTATGCTGACTTCCTTTATAGCCAAGGTCCTGCTGGTTCTCTTGCAAAACTTGATATACTCTACCACAGAGCATTAAGGTTTATAACAGAGCTCCCCTATTCCACCCATCACTGTCTCCTATACACTGCTGTGGCCTGGTCTTCTCTTACCCTTAGGCTCCAGAGAAACGCGGTTCTATGGACCTTTAGAGCCATTACCAAAAACCTGCCCCACTGTATCACTGACTGCCTACATATAACCCCCCTACCTAACTACGCCCTAAGAAGTGCTTCCTATGTAACCCTGCAAATCCCGAAGGTGAGATCCTGCTTCGGCCGAGCGGCAGTAAGCCATGCGCTTCCTTCAATGTGGAACAAGCTGCAAAAATCCCTGAAATTAAACCTCCCTTGTACGCTCGCAGCTCTTAAAACTTTAATTACCCACAAACTCAAGGAATCCTGTGACTGCTTCCATTAATACCACGGATTATATGGATAATACTACCAGCCCTCGGCCCATATCCCTGCCCTCTCCTCTCCCACTCTACCTCATGCATCCCCTTACCTGCTGCCCTCTGGAAGGGGAAGAAGTAGGAAAAGAAAAAAAAAATTTTTTGAGATCAATTATACTTTCTTTTATGTTACCATAGCTTGTATACTTAGGCCCAGATATTCAAAAGGGTTGCGCCATGCGCAAGTCCAAAATGCGCCATTCTGCGATATTCAGCAGGAGGCAGTTACGCCACTGGCACCAGGGTTGCGCAAGAGAGCAATGCAAATGAATGCATGCTCACAGGAGGGGAGGATCCATGGCAACCCAAGAACCCGACATTCAGTCGGGTTGCGCAGAGTTGCGCAAGAACCCCGCAAGCTGCGCCCGACAAGCTTGAGCCAAAAAGGCTTAAGTCGAGGGCCACCCACAGGTGAGCTGCTGCATTGCGAGGTGCAACACAGCAACTGCCACCCTAGCTGACCCCCAACTCGCTCCCTGTACCCCCACCAGCCCCGATCAGCGGGCGGTACCGCGTATGTCCCCCCACACATCCCACAGCCGATCGCGGGCAGAACCTGCCAAGCCCCCAGTGCCCGATCGTGGGCGGAACCTGTATAAACCCCAGTGCCCGATCGCGGGCAGATGTAACTCCTCCCCCAACCCGAATACTCCCTGGTGGTCAGTGGACCGTAAAAGCCCGATCGCCCAGGCAGAATGTCTACAGCTAACCCCCAAACATCTCCTGGTGTCTAGTGTCCACCCCCACCCAGAAGCCCCTCCACCGCTCCCCCGCGGCGGCGGCAGCATCCCACTGCCTGCGCCCCGCTGCCCGCCCGACTGACTGTCCGGTAGGGCTGCCGCCCATTGGTGCAGATATCACTGGCCACACCCCCGCGCAACTATTTTGAGCAGCTGCAGGGCTTGCGCCCAGACTGGCGCAGTTTGAATATCTGGGCCTTAGTATTTTTTGTGTATGTTACAAATCCTGCTCACATCTGTCCTAATGTATACTGCCATGTTGGCAGCAGTTGCAATTCTGTTGAATCCTTCTGTTGTTTTCCCTTACCCCAGGTTCACCTCGAAAATTAGCTCTGCTCAACGGTGCCCGCCTGGTTAAATAAAGATTTTGATTGATTGATTGATTGATTGATTGATATCACCTCTCTCCCTCCTTTGCTCTAGGGTTTACATATTGAGCTCTGTTAATCTGTCCTCATATGTTTTCTTATGCAGTCCCTGCACCATTTTGGTTGCCCTTCTCCTGACTGCCTCAATTTGGTTAATGTCCTTGTGAATGTGTGGCCTCCAGTACTGCACACAGTACTCCAGATGGGGCCTAACCAGTGTCTTGTAAAGAGGGATTATTACCTCCCTCTTCTGACTTGTGATACCCCTACTAATGCACCCCAACATCCCCCTAGCCTTACCTACTGCTTTAGTGGTCTGCTTAGATGATTTCAGGTCATCGCTGATAATGACGCCCAAGTCTCTTTCTTCCCTTGTGACTGCCAGCAACTCCCCTCCCAGCCTATAGGTGGCTTCAGGGTTTCCCTTTTTTCCTATGTGCATGATCTTGCACTTCTTTGTGTTAAACCCAAGTTGCCACTCTTCTGACCATTTTGCTAGTTTAACCAGATCTCTTCTCATTCTGCCCACCCCATCTGGATTATCTACTCTGTTGCAGTTGTTGGTGTCATCTGCAAACAGACAAACCTTACCCTCCAGTCCATCTGTAATGTCACTGGTGAAGATATTGAAGAGGACTTGCCCCAGGACTGATCCCTGAGGTACTGCACTTGTGACTTGCATCTCTTCTGACTGTATACCATTTACCACCACTCTCTGTTTTCTGACCATCAACCAGTTTGCCACCCAGTTGACCAACTTCTGACCCACCCCAAGCCTACCCAGCTAATTAATCAATCTTCTGTGTTGAACAGTATCGAACGCTTTGCTGAAATCAAGGTAGGCAACATCAACTGCTCCTCCTTGGTCCACCACTTTGGTTACCCAGTCAAAGAAATCTATGAGATTAGTTTGACAGGACCTTCTTTTTGTAAACTCATGCTGTCTTGGATCCTGTGCTCCTATAGATTCCAGGTGTTGTACTATCCTTTCCTTAAGGAATGCCTCCTTAATCTTGCCCACTACTGAGGTAAGACTGACTGGTCTGTAGTTCCCTGCCTCCTCCCTGCTACCAGTCTTGTGGAGCGGGATCACATGAGCCCTTCTCCAGTGTTTTGGGACCTCTCCTGTGCTCAGAGACTCACTAAACAGTTGTGATAATGGCTTTGCAAGTTCCACCCTTAGCTCCTTTAGTACCCTGGGATGTATGCCATCAGGTGCCATTGTCTTGTCCACCCTGAGCTTATCGAGCTCCTAAAGGACCCTTTCTTTTGTGAAGGGACTAGTGCACACCTCTCTTCCCCCTGTGTCCATGGTGCTGAGCTGTGGGCCCTGCACTACCTTCTCTTCAGTAAATACTGAGCAGAAGTATCTATTTAGGATATATGCTTTCACATGGTCCTGCTCCTTACATGCCCCCTTATCCCCTTTGATCTTAGCAATACCCCCTCTGGACTTTCTCCTTTCACTAATGTAGCTATAGAAAGTCTTGTCACCTTCTTTTACAGTTTGTGCTAGTGTTTCCTCAGTTTGGGCCTTTGCCTGGCTTACTGCCTTCCCTGCTTCCCCTAGGGAAGTTTGGTATGCCTCCCTATCTTCATCCTTCTGCATTCCCTTATATTTCCTGAAGGCCAGCCTTTTGGCTCTGACCTTTTCTGTCACTGTTTTTGAGAACCAAAGTGGTTTCCTTCTTCTTTTCCACTTCCTTTTCTCTCTAACACAATGGGATGTTGCTTCAAGTATTGTATCAATGCTTGCCCACTTTGCCTGTACCCTCTCACCTGTATTTCTTTTTGCCAGGGCTAGCTTAACTCTGTTGGCCATCTTACTAAAGTCAGCTCCTCTGAAGTCCCACATTTTTGCCTTGGAATGGGATGATTTAGTTCTAGTAGCCAAATTGAACCATACCGTGTGATGGTCACTGGCCTCCAGGTGACCTTCTACCTGGAGATCTGTGATCCTTTCCCTGTTAGTCAGTACTAGATCTAGGATAGCCCTGTCTCTTGTGGGTAGTTGTACCAGTTGTTTGAGGCCCTTCCTCTGCAGGGAATTCACCATGCGTCTAGTTCTGGCAGATGTTCCTGCTGGTATTGACCAATCTGTATCTGGCATGTTGAAGTCTCCCATTATCAGAACCTCCCCTTTAGCTGTCATGTTTTATTTATCTTCTAACAGTAATGTGTCTATGTCCTCCTTTGGTCTGGAGGCCTGTACACAACCCCAGTTCGTATGGCTGTCCCATTTCCTGTTTCTAGGGTGACCCACAGTTCTTCTGGCTCCTTATGTGTATTCTGAATTTCTGTAGCTTTGATATTTCCATTGACATAAAGGGCCACTCCACCACCCCTCTTTTTGCAACTCAGTCTCTTCTGAACAGTACATAGCCAAGTACTGATGTCTCCCAAGTGTGGTTACTGGTAAACCATGTCTCGCTAATGGCTACTATGTCCAGTATAGCCTCTGTCAATATTGCTTGCAGGTCTGAGATCTTGTTTCCCAGAATGCAAGCATTTGTGTACATGATTTTCCATTGGCCAGATTTCAGTGTGTTAGTTGTTGTGCAAGGTCTGGCATTTCCCCTGTGCGTCGTATGGGGAGCCAGTCCTTTTTCCTTACCTGGTGATGCAAATGAACTAAAAACATGCTGAACTTCTGTTTGACCATTAGCTGAGAGGGGAGGGGTGTTCTTCCCATTCGACGTATGGGGTGATGCACCCCTCTCCCCATTTGCTAGTTTAAATATGCTGCAAAGACTTCAAACTTCTGCCTCAATGCACCGACTCCCTCCTTAGTCAGATGCAGTCCATCAAATTTAAAGAACGTTCACTCCCAAAGCTGTTGCCAGTTCCCTACAAATTTGTGTCACTGAACTCTATCAGCTACTCAAATTACATGTGATATGATCATGTAACTAATAAGGAATCATTTATTAGAAAATTGCTTAATTCAAAGTTTTCTTTAAAAAAATATACCACCATTTCCAAAGATTTATTATTTCAAGGATCAAGGAGTCTCAAAGTTCTTTCATATGACTTGTGCTCTGCCTCATGGCTTATGACACCCATGGTTAGATTATTTGAAAGTAACCCAACTTCTGGTCACACCTTTATGCTTACATCATCTGTTAACACAGTAATTAAATAGCTCTGTATACTAAAATCAAGTAAGAGCAGATATTTATTCCATGAAAATGGCTCATCTTTGATCACAATATGCCTCTTCCTGTCTTATGTTTGAGAATAAGCTTTTATTATACATATGGTGGAAACAGTAACCTGTTTGCAGTCACCAGAGGGGAAATCAGTGTCATATTCGTTATTTATCATTCTTCAAGTGATAACGTCATTTCTTTCTGCACTTCAGTGATCCAGGGATTATCGTAGAGTTGGTACTCACTGTCTGTATGTATTCATTTGTTACGGTGATTGTATTTTATCTCTGAGGGTTGATCCTGTTGAGTATGAGTGTTTCAATGAGTGCATGTATACTACTGTCCCATATGACCCTCATGAAAATTAAAATCTACATCTTACAAGCCTCTCCAGGTTGGAACAGATTTAAATATTGATTTTAATGTCAGTGGAGTCTTGCTTATTTAGTTTTGTTTTCATCTCGGGGACATTCAGTGATGCAACTCCTGAATGTGTCTTGAGAGAAGAACTGAATTCATGCAGATACATTGTAAATCTTTTGAAATAAAGACTATTTAAATGATGATTTTCATTGTTTTAGAGATGAGAATAATATAGGCATATGTCCTTAATATGATCTCAGGGGGGCCTTTGATCCGATGGACTCAAAATGAATCAGCTTACAGTGGTGCCCGGTATCAGATTTCTTTTTGTTTAGTCCTGTCAGTCAGGATCTTTAGTGAAGAACTGAGAACAGAGTGATCACTTGCCAATTGCTTAATTGCCTTCAGTTCCTAATGTATTCAAACATCATGACTAGTCATCAGTAAGGCTAGCATGACAGTAGTGTCTGAGATCTTGTACATTTGGAGACTTGACACTGAACACCTCTGTAGTGTCATATAGGCAACTTCAGTGGTTGAGATTGCCTTGAATGGGCACCAAGACTGACCACTCATTTATTTCATATCCATGGGAGTAAAGACTCATGAAATGAGGTTGGAATTTTCTGTCCTTTGGTGAAGTAACTTATATAAATGTTTTTGTCCCCAGGTCTCAGTATTTTCCAATCAAATGCATTGTAAGCATTTGTTTTTTCCAAATGTTATTTTAGTTATATTTCGCTGGAGAGAATTATACAAATGCATATAAATACATTGGAGCCTGCCTGGATGCAATCCTGTGTCTCAGGTCGCTACATGACAAAACATAGAAACATAGAAGCTGTCGACAGAAAAGGACTTCCTGGACCACCTAGTCTGCCTAAGGTCCCTACCTACTCTGCTACCATAGACCCTAATTGATCTCCGGCCTTCCACTCCCAACCCTGTTACTAAGGTCCCCCTGTGTCTATCCCATGCATGTTTGAAACCTGTTACTGTTTTGGTACCCACCACCTCTGCTGGGAGTCTGTTCCAGGCATCCACCATCCTTTCTGTAAAGAAGTATTTCCTCACATCTCCTCTAAGTCTCCCCCCCCACTTCCAGCTTCATAACATGCCCCCTTGTCCATGAGCATCTCTTTCTGTGCAAAATGCCACCCTCCTGTGCCTTATTGATCCCTTTGAGGTATTTGAATGTTTCTATCATATCTTCCCTTTCCCTCCTTTCCTCTAGAGAATACATATTTTACTCCCTGAGTCTTTCTTTGTAGGGCTTCTGATTCAGGCCATGCACCATTTTGATTGCCCTTCTCTGTAGTGCCTCCACTCAGTCTATGTCCTTCCTGAGATTGGGCCTCCAGAACTGGACACAGTACTGACAATTGATCAATACTGGGGTAACACTACCTTCCTTGTTCTGCTGGTGATACACCTCCCTGTGCACCCAAGCATTCTACTAGCCCTTCCCACTGCCTTATCACACTGCTTTGCTACCTTCAGGTTATCAGAAATAATGACCCCTAGATCCCTTTCCTGATTTGTGGTTGTTAACACCTCCCCCCAAATGATAGGTTGCCCTTGGGTTTCTGTGCCCCATGTGCATAATTTTGCACTTTTTGGCATTGAAGCCCAGTTGCCTGACCCATGACCAGTCTTCCAGGGATTAACTGCCTTTGAAATTGCCTTCTTTCCTGCACTATCTCTGCTACAATATGCTGCAGTATTGTTATATCCTGGTAGGCTCCACTGTAAGTAAAAGCAGTTTTCACCCACAAAACATATTTTAGATAGAATTGTCCAGGGCTGGGTTATTGTTTTGTTGCACCTTTTTATGAGTACAGTTATACCCATTCAGTTGTTTGGATATTTCCAGATATTTTGTGATATTTTTTTTTATAGAGCTCTTTGCTCTCTGTGGCCACCTACTCTTGTCATCAGGTCCATTCTCTCCCCAAACCCATCAGCCCCCCCCCCGCCTTGCCAATGGGGATCTACAAGGAGCGGGGTCCAAGAGAGGTGGTGCCATCACATATGGGCATGGGGAGACATGGATTTTGTTGTTTTTATCCCTCCCTCCCTCCCTCCTGAAGCAGTGGCAGCACAGGAGAGCATACATACATGGAGGCATGCACACACTCCCAGAAACCATGTGCTCCTTCCACCCATGTGACATTCTTCAGTCCCCCAGACCTCCCTTGACCTGGCATCCAGCCTCCACTGGGTGTCAGTTGAGAGTGAGGTGACTAGCCTCCCCGATCTGGAAGAGGAGAGCAGCCCAGCAGCTGCTGCAATTCTCTCCCAGCCCTCCCTCCCACTGACCCCCGGCAGCCCATGCTCACCTCCAAACATGGGTCGCTGGCATGGTATGAGGTGTGCATCCAGTGCCTCAACCCTCAGTGCCACCAGGCTGGCCTATTTTGTGATATTTCTAAAGGAAATCGCTCAGGTGGGGGGCTCTTAAGTAGTACTGCTGGTAGACATTAAATCCCTCTAGAGATATTACAGAAATTTCTGGAAATGTATAGACATGCCAGTGGCTGCAACTATATCTTCACAGTTTGGTATCTGTGTACAAATGTCAGTTAACTGTAGCTTATGTTTGAAAACCATGAGATGTCCCTGGTGTCGCACTGGAAACCTGGGCTCAGATTTGTTATCTTTATGTTGCTCTGTCCTCTCTGAAGGATCCGACAAGTTTATGTAAATCTTTACCAGTCAGTCATAAAGATACAAGCAACTTGTTTTTCAGTGGAATGTCTTCCTTTACACTCTGTTAGAAACCTGGAAATGTCATTTATTAAATATACTGAAGTGCTCTAACCCTGTTTTGCAAGTATGATGTACTTTTCTGTTGAGATTAAAATGTCTATTGCTAGCAAGACCAGGCCAAGACGTATCAAGTGATACAGTTAGTTACAGATATACAGATTGTACAATCCAGATCCACTTATTACACTACTACAGTACTTACAATTTTTCAAAACAAGTATATGGCTCAGTTACTGAACAGGACGTAGTCCTCTAAAATGCATACCTCACTTATTACATGTTGTTAAACAATAGTCATAGACAGATAAAGCAAGAGTTTCTTTATACAAGCAAAAAGCCAGCTAACTTGCAAACAGTAAATTAGTATAGTTTTTAGCGAGGTGGATATTACATTTTTTTTTTTAAGTTTGCCAGGTGTACTAAAATTTCATAATTAGTACGTACAAAGAGATCAACAAACTACAGAGGGAGTTGGACAAGCTGGATAAGCGAGTTAAAATATGGTAGATGAGCTGTAGTGTGGAACATGTAAAACACTTTGGAAATAGAATCTGAATTCAAATTACTACTTAAATGGCGCAGTATGGAGATTACCTAAAGAATCACAGGAAAAGGGCGTGGTTGTTTTAATAACAGTACACTTGTATGGAAGCAAACATATAGAGAGGTAAACAGAGCAGATAGGCATGCAGCAGAAAAAACTTTGTAAACAGATCTTATTTTTTTATTTTTATTTATTCAATCTTGGATTACAATACCTTTGAGCGGAAGACCACTCTTTTACAAAGGTTCCACGTCGTAAAGGGTGGGTATACATACATTGTGGGTTTAGGAGTATCTAGCTAGGTGAGTAAACATAGACAAAAATACATTGTAAATAGGAAACAGAGATGGTTTTAACACTAGGATAATTCAGGTAACAGTAGCAGCCTAGGTGGCATTGTCCGGTAAAAGACAGCAAGCAGCTATCCAGAAAGGAGAGTAGGGGCATTGAGTGGGGGGAGGGCACGATGACCATTTAGGGAGAGACGGGAGAGGAGAGTGCAGGGTATTGCAGGGCAAAACGGGGGCAATTCAGGGTAAGAGGACAAAGTAGGAGTAGTGAGGAGATGGTAAATGGCCTGAAAAGTGAATAAGACATGGGTCAGAAATAGGGGTGTGTGGAGTAATTAGAAAGTACAGTCACAGGAGCTTTTCTTCAGTAGGTGTTGTCTTAGCTTGGTCTTGAAAAGCCCCAATCTCTGCGTGGCGTTATGTTCAGTGCCGATGTTATTGAGCCAAAGTGGTGCCCTCTGGACATATGACCTCTGCCCTTGGGAGGTTCTGCAGTGAGGGACAGTGAGAACCTGATGGTCAGAGTTCCTGGTGTGGTGTGGGCCTGTGAATATGCTTAATAGGTTTGTGACTCCAGGAGGTTGAAGTCCGAGTAGTGATTTTTTAGATAAGAGGCAGGTTTGGTATTGTATCCTGTTTTCAAGTTGTAGCCACCCGGCTTGCTCATAAAGGTCTCATGTATGCGTTAGTCAGGGGGAATTGGTGAACAGTCTGCAGGCTTTGTTTAGGGCTACTGCTATCCTACGTAGTGAAGTGGGAGTAGCTGAGCTGTATATGACCATTTCATAGTAGATGACGGAGACAACTGTGCTATGGATTGCGGTTTGGAGGGCTTCAGGTGTCAGGCATTTCCTGTGCCTGTGCAGAAGCCCAGTTCTTATGTTGACAATTTTGGCCACATTCTCAAAGTGTTCTGCATAGGAGAGGGAACAGTCAAGAGTAACCCCCAGGTATTTGAATTGCTCCACTTGTTCAAGAGAAACCTCTGCACAGTTAGTGATGTTAAGGGATGCTGCTTTGTGTTTGCCTCTAGAACTGCTAAAATGCATTACTTTTGTCTTTTTATAGTTCAGAACCATCTTGTGAGCTCTGAACCAATCTTCAGTTTGTTTAAAAACATGTTGTAGCTGATATTTTAGGGTGTGAGGATCATGTTGAGAAGTAAACATAACAGCATCATCTGCATAGAGAAGTATCTGTTGGTCACACGATCGAGGTAGGCTATTTAGAAAGATGCTGAAAAGGAGGGGTCCTAGGATTGACCCCTTGGGGACCCCACAATGAACTGGCAGGAGCCTAGATGTGATAGTTCCAATCTTTACCTGTTGGTAATGATCAGCTAGGTAGCTTTTGAACCAGTTAGTAGCGGGGTTAGAGAGGCCTATCGAGGTGAGTTGTTGAAGTAGTAGGGAGTGATTGACTGTGTCAAAAGCCTTTGTTAGATCAATAAAGGCCACGCCAACAAGATTACCCTGATCCAGTGAACTGTATATGCAGCTGGTAAACTCCAGAACAGCTGTGCACGTACTGTGCCCTTTCTGAAATCCATGTTGTTCTGGACACTGGATCTACATATATCATATGACTTTATACTGAAATTTGGTTAAGACCAATCTTTCACAAAGTGTGTAATTTCGGTTCTTGCACCAGGAAAAATACAATACATTAACATAATCATTTTAGGACCCCATTGAAAATGAGTTTTGCTCAATTGGGCAATCCACATCCATTTGCACATTATGATTAGAATATATTACTACTACTACTAGGTATACTGGAGAACAACAGAAGTGACTGACATACTAGAGGAACTGAGTTATAAGAACAGAGTAGCAGAGCTGTATATGTTCTCATTGGAAAGGAGAAGACTCAGAGGGGATACAATGACAGTCCCTAAATATTTGAAAGAGATGACCAAGTCTTATCAAATGCAGATCATTGATATGAAGCACAGATGTTAGAAAAAGAAGAGATATTATGACATTAATGAGGGGCTCCAGTCACCAGCAAACCATTTACAGTTGGCGTCAGAACCCAGCTGCACATCATTCCAAAACTGGAAGCATTCCTTTATTTCTTATTACATGAAAACTAGATCTTTGTCCATTATATTTCACTCGTAGCTGAGATTGAGGCCAGAGCTGAATTCATATTGCCCTGCTTGTGACATCAGAGCTTCTTGCAGTAGAAATTACTACAGTACATTGTGATACCATAAGCTAGGCATTCAGCTCTAGAATAAACTGCAGCTGTAGGTGTACTGTAAAGCACAAAGCACATTTTCATATAAATAACCCTAGTATTTAAGAATGGAATGCTTTAAATTCAAAGGCGTTGTCAGGGTAAAAAATGATCCCAGGCCCAAGCCCTTAATGGCTGGGGTAGGCCATAGATATTTTATAAAATAATTAATTTCAGTAGGTTTATTGAGGAGCGGTTCAGGGCCCATATGCAACACTTGGTTTATCTAGTAATGCACTTGCTTAAAATTCAAGTTTTTTAAGAATGTAATGCAACTGAATTCTTCCGCTGCCATATGTGATTTTTTTGGGTGGTGTCTGGATCCCACTCCCTCCCCATTTAAGGAGAGAAACATTTGATAGGAATATTAGAAAAAAATGCTTAACTGAGAAATTGGTGAACATGTACAGTAAAACAGCGTGGCTTCCAACTTGGTCACTGACAACTGAAACTTCCTGTTTTGAACCTGAGACTAGACCTTCCTTACAGTCCATTCCAAACAGCTGGATCTTTAGTGAGAAGATTCTCCAAATTCTAATATGCTCAAAAAAGTATTTACAAATGTTTTAAAAACTGAAAACAGAGTGTTCAGAAACATTATTTATGATATTATAAACTGAGGAAGCGCTCTTGATCAATCGGAGCACCCTTGTTCTCTGTACGTGAGACACTCTTATTCTCTGAAGAGCATCTCACATGCAGATGCCCTGGAAACAGACACTTTCCTGGGCAGCTTTTTTTTTCATAACACTGAGCACTCCCTCGATCTATAATATATTAATACATTCTCCGTCACTACTCGTTGAGGGTAACTGTGGTTTCACTTGCATTCTGATCAAGCCAGAACAGCTCAGCATTGTTTTGCTGTTCTGTCTCAAACAGGACTCACATGAAACCTCTTTTATCCCACAACAAATGGCTCCAGGGGACGTATTAATATATATAAAAAGAATCAAACTAACAGAGAATACTCAATCACCCTCAAAAATTCACAGCATTTTTTTTATTCACAATAGACAAATCTGGTCCTTTTATAAAATCCCCAGAATTTTTCAGTTGAGGTTATGAGGTTACTGCTTCTTTATGGGGAGGGAGAGTAGTCTGTATTAGGCGTGGGCAAGCCAGGAATTTTTCACCTAGAGCCACGCCAGAGCCGAGCCAGAGGTCTGGCTTGACTCTATGAATCAAAACATGAGCTAAACTCTGGCTACTGTAGGCTACTCTGTGCATAGGAATTAAATGTTTCAGACACTACAATAACTGCTTGGGCTGCCAAAAATGCTTACTTTGGCCACAAGTGACTCGGCTTGACCTTGACTCTCAAGTGCTTGTGGAGGTCGAGCCAAGTCATACACTAGGCTTGCCCACCTCTAGCCTGTACATGTAATATCCTAATTTTGTCTAATTCACAGTAAATTGAAGGAAACTTTAGACTACTTGATTTTTCTATCCATCTGTTATCTGTTTTCCTTAAGGGAGTACCAAGAATCATGATAGGTTCCTGAACTCACAAACAGTGTATCAACCCATTCAGGAAACTTACATGAGTCTTCGCACTCCCTTGTTGAGACATTAACCATTAGGATTGTGTGCACAAAGTAGCCTAAAGATTTCCTGTCTTTCACATTTTGGAATTGCATGAAATTGGGAAGTGACATTTATGGGCCTTTCACCTGAAGAAACAATGACTGTATCTGTGAAACACGAGGCATGTTTACACGGCCACCACCAGACACAAGCACCAGTCTACTCTGGTGCTTTCGAGACCTAGCACTCCAATCCCATTGTGTTTAAATGGCTCCTCTTGGCACCAATGCAAACCATGCCAGAGAAGGCCCATGAGTGCAGGGACATGGTCTGTTGTGTGGTAGCACCATCTGGGTGTGTCAGAGTTAGCCCACACTGCTGCTTACACCACTCACTCTGGAACACCACCCCAGCTCTGGAGCAGCACCAGGAGAGAAACGAGTGCCAAGTTACCATGATCAGATAAGTGTCCACATAGCCACATTTGCATTGCCACAACCCGAGTGTTCGGGATGCTGCGGTGCAAATAAGGCCATGTAAACAGGCATTTTGTGAAACTTATAAAGTTGCCAGATGTGTCTGTAGTGAGTAAGTAAATAATGCAGTAAAATACTTTGATGAGTGAGCAGCAAGTATTTTTGGTTTGGTTCATGCTGTGTCGTGAAGAACTAGATCCTCTCCCACAAATATTTTCATATTGCTCTTTCAGGAGAGCTAGGTTTTCCTGAGCATTTACATACTGATAATAAAAGAAGGCACAGGATTTTTGTACGAGTTTTGGGATTCCTTTACGTGGTCAAGTGGGTATTTGAATGACATTCTTGTCTTCTGGGTTTCATGAGTTAGTCGCCCCTCATAAACTGTGAGAGAAATCCTGATACCCACAGACATGAGACTGCTTATTTTATGGAAAAGCCCCTCTTTCTACATATACTACTGTAGTATTCAGAATTATAAATCCCCTGAAAGTGTACTGTATGTATGTATTCATTAATGTATGTATTTATCTATCTATTCATCATCCAAAACATTAAGATTGGATTTTATGAAATAGTAGTCAGGACTTAAAAATATAGAACTGACATATTTACCCTGTATTCTGTTCCTACCTGGTTAAATTCATGTTGCTAAAAATCTGCTACTTCATTCCTCTCCAGGTAAATATACATTTTGCTCTGAGGCCTAATAAAAGGAGACTGGTATTGGAATGACAATGACTTTCTTTACTGCAAAATTATCTACATATATAATAGAACAATTTTGTGGGACATGAGAATCCCACAGATCACAACCCTACTGATGTTTGTCATCTCTCCATTTGCTGTGGAGATTTCAGATTGACCGGCCCACTAAAGAACACACAGTTTAGTGATCCATAGAATAAGGGAAATATGGGGCTCTTGTCTGTTAATCTATCAAATCATGTGAGGCCTGTCCCTTTGTCAGGAATCTTAACAGTAGATAGAGAAGTTATTTTGAAAAGTTATATTTTATGCAGACTGGCATAAGGCTGGCGTTATAGCCTAGAGGTTAGAGGAACGAGGTGTGAACGAGCTTGATACATCCAGCAGACCAGACCTGTGTTTGATTCTCACAACCTCCACTTGCATACTGTGTGACTCTGAGCAAGTCATCTAACCGCCCATTGCTCCCAGTTCACCCCTGAAAACAGTCACTTGTGCCCAGTGGGCCTTACCTGGTTACCAAAAGACTAAAATAAAAAGTCACTAACCACTTTCCATCACTACTGAGCAAACCAGCACAAACAAGTGTGACGCTCCCCCACCTGCCGCCTCTGCTATCTTCCTAGGTGAGCATGTGGACAGCCCAAAGCCCAGCAGTGACTCCCATGGCTAAGGGCATGGTATTTGGATATAACTTCTCACTAGCAGCCACACCATGCTTGCCATTCTGGGTATGGCTATTACAGATCCCTGTAGGTGTGGCCACTGGGGCACAGTCTATAACAGCCTCTGCACCACCCCAGCACAGCTGCTATGGCCACGCTAGACTATACTCCTCATGGGGAAACCACCTACCATTTGCCGCCTCATCCTTGTTATGGACATGCACACTCACACACATGCAACCTCTATCTAAGTACAAACTGGCTTACACTAGATCTCAGAATACAATACCAAACTTACCTAATTGGGAAGAAAGCCCTACTAAGGCTCACCCCCACCTCCAATCCCTGCTACATACCTCCTTTAACTACCACACTACTAGGAGTGTTGCAAGAAATACATTGTAAGTCCCTCAATGTAGTACCAGTCAATCCGTGAGGGCTTTCCGTTACTGAGTGCCAGCCTGGCTAAATGAACTCCCCACCTCACTGCTGGAGATACCCAAATTAAACCAATTTAAATCATCCCAAAGAAAACACCTTGCTCATCAATACATATGCATATGCAATTGCTAGACTGGTCCTTTTAACAGCATCTCCCCTGGCAGTGCTACTTAGCATGCTTGTAATACTGTTGACAAAGTGGCTTCTCTGCAACTTCCTTGACCTTGGACAATGCATCGCCTGCTGCTACTGCACCTTGTACTACTATTGAGCTTAGGAACTAGTTTCTGATTGGTCTGCTGAATATTATAAGTATTGTAAATGTTCTTGGATCGTGCATGTTCCTTTCTTGCGTATTCCTCATTGAACTGTATCTGTACACCAACTGTTTCTCTGATGTGGAACCTTTGTAATTGAGCTCTGCATAAAGGTGTACTCCAAACAGTCCAATAAATATATAAATAAATACAAATAAACTGCAACTTCATTTTATTGGCATATTTCCTTTCAGTTTAACTCTGTTGCCCTCTTCCATATGTACAGCAATAACATGGGACACAGACTACTGCACCTGAAGTTTAAACTCACTTCAGAACATCAACATTTATTTTGAAAGGTGCAGAGTCTGATGCCAGTAGGTAAAAGGGGATTACACAGCTGAAGCCCTGATCAGAACTCCACCAAGGACCCAGGCATCATCATTATTTATGGATGCCAAACTGGTAATCCACGGGTAAAAAGTTAGCAGCATTTAACATGTTTATTGTTCATCAAATATATCTGTCCCCTTGCAGCCTCTGGGAACCAGGCCATGAAAATGTACAAGAACCCTTAACAACACAGAATTTAATACAGCCCTGTACAGAGCTAGCATGGGGGTATACTCTCTTGGATATTGGGTCCCTGGTGTGGGCACATAAAGCAGTTGAGGAAGAATGGCTGCTGCACCTTACACCTTGCCCTTGAATTCAGTATCTCAGTGCCATGCAGTCACAGACTTGAGGCTTACCCAGCTCACTGCATCCTACTCCTTGCTTAGAGGTTTGGGTGTCACAGCCCAACCTCCTATACTGGTGCTCTGCTGTTTGGCAGGTTTGGACTTTGCCAGGTACTACAAGACACCTACTAATGTTGGTTAGTGGTGCAAAAATTAGCAGGTGGCTCTTCTAGAGTGTGAGCCTCTAACAGGTCCTTGAAGTTCCAGAACCTGGACTGCAGGAGGAAACCAAGCCTCAGAGACACTCACCATAGGGGTCCAGTTCCACTCCAGACTCAGGACCCTGCCACCACCCTGAGCTCACAAGTCCAATTCTGTCTGGTTGCAGCCAGAGAAGTGTACCCTACGGTCTCAGATCTGGAAGAAATGTGGTACCATAGTGAGAACTACATTTGGTGGGACTGGGGTCCCCTTCAAAAGCTGCAGGCAAGCAGGTACCAGGAAAGTGCTGTGTAAATTAACACAAGCAGTACTCAGTGTGTGGTGACACCCTGTTGCAAGGCAGGAAATTGTAACAATATAGAACAACATATATATTTCAGAACAGACTGGAACATTACCCCTTTTTGTGCAAAATGGATTTCAGTAATCAGACAAGGCCACCTGGTGACCTCCTTTTGCAATAAGTGGATTACAGATGGGGCTACAATCGGTTACCCCCTCCAGTGCGACACCCCAAAAGCGAAACCCGAAAACAGACCATTACAGTGACACTCACTGTAATGGTCTGTTTTGGGGTGATGCTTTTCTCTGTGTTCTGCCCCCACTCCAGAACAACTCTGACCTGGAGTTGATTATATAAAAACACTTTCTTTTGGGATGGCACAGTACCGGTGTTGGTATTGTGCCATCGCTGTGTGGGAGGTCAGAAAATTTACTGTCGATCTCCAGTAGTGCTTCCAGCTACAATAACACCTATATGTTGAACTTCCGAACTTTGCATTGAACTATTTTGTTTTTGTATACAGGATGTAAAAAATGTAGTGATAATCTCCTGCTCCTGTTCATGTTCATCCTCTCACTCTTTGCCCCAGGTCTCCTTGGTTTGATGAGACCCTGAGGGAGTTGAGGAGAGTTGGACGAAGGTTGGAGAGGTGTTGGCAGGGACCGGGTCTGGATAGTGACAAATGTATTTTGATGGACCATTATTTGGTCTATCAATCCGCAATCTCTCATAAGAAGGCAGAATTCCTGTCCAGAGAGATTGCGGCTGCAAAGAATAGACCAGCTCAGCTCTTCCGGACTTTGGACAGACTGTGCAATCCAGTCTGTCTTCAGCCCGGAAGAGCCTTTTCTCAAGAATGATGTGAGGAGTTTGCTCTGTTCTTTGCAGATAAGATTGCCAAATTCAGATCCGAGATCTGTTTGACCCTGTCAAATGGGAGTTGTGATGATCGGCAGGAGATGTCGGACACGCAGTTTGTGTGGTCTGACTTCAGCCTCCCCACAATCAGTGATGTTGTGATGGTTATCCAATCACTGCGTCCGACCAACTGTGATTTGGACCTGGGCCCCACATGTCTCTTAGTGCATTGTGTGGATAAAATCGGCCCAGTTCTTGCTGAGATTGTCTGGAGGTCCTTGGAGAGGGTGATTTTCCAGATCCTCTTAAGGAGGCTGTGGTTAAGCCCCTTCTTAAGAAGTCCTCCTTGGACCCGGACTGTCTGGCTAATAACAGGCCTGTCTCTAACTTACCCTTTGTGGGTAAAGTTATTGAGAAGGTGGTCACATCATAGTTGGATGATCATCTAACCAACAACAATGTCTATGATTCTCTCCAGTCTGGATTTAGGAAAAGGCAGAGTACCGAGACAGCACTTGTACAGGTACTAAATGACCTCCTAATAGTGAGAGATCGAAGGACCTGTTCCATCTTGGTCCTTCTTGATCTCTCTGCAGTGTTTGACACTGTGAACCATGGTGTGCTATTGGAACATTTGCGATCTATCTGTGGACTGTCTGGTACAGTCCTAGGGTGGTTTCAATCGTACCTCGAGGGTAGGACTGAGAGGGTGGTGTCTGGAATTTTTTCCTCAACATCAGTCTCCCTATCCTGCAGGGTACCGCAGGGTTTCATTTTGGCACCCATGTTGTTTACAGTGTATATGCTGCCATTAGGGGTGATTATTAGGTGGTACGGCTTGGGTTTTCATTGTTATGCAGATGATACCCAGCTGTACATGTCCTTTGTGCCCGGCCAGGATACTGCCTTTTCGGTCTTTAACAACTGTCTTGCTGAAATCCAAGACTGGATGAATGTGAGTTGGCTGCGGTTGAACCCTGAAAAAACTGAGGTGTTGGTTGTGGACCAGGGTCACTGTGAGGCGGGTTTGTTAGCTGGATCACCCTTGGGCTTATGGCTTGGGGGTGTCCAGCTGACTATCTCAGACCGGGTGCGGAACTTGGGCGTTGTATTTGACGATTGTCTGACTTTTAAGTCTCAGGTGTCAGCAGTTGTCAAAACCTCTTTTTATCATCTGAGGAACATCGCCAGGGTGAAGCACTTGGTTCCTCCAGAGGATCTTCCAACTTTGGTCCATGCCTTCGTTGCCTCCCACCTGGACTATTGCAATGCCCTATACCTAGGGCTTACCGGGGTTGAATTTCGCCGCCTGCAGCTAGTGCAGAATGCGGCAGCCAGACTTTTGACTGGTTCTTCTAGGTCCAGTCATATAATGCCTGTGCTCCGCGGACTGCACTGGTTGCCAGTTTGTTGGCGAATCACCTTCAAGGTCGGTTTGCTGACCTATAAGGCCCTACACGATCAGGGACCTGCTTTACTCTGAAAGATCTACTGCCTCCCTACTGTCCCCCCCCCCGCTCGCTCCGATCCACTGACAAGGGATTGCTAGAGATTCCCAGGGTTCACTTAAAAACTTCAGGGGCAAGATCTTTTAGTTTTATGGCCCCGACCCTGTGGAATTCTCTACCTCGTCAGGTACGAAATTGCCCGACTGTCCAGAGCTTTAAAGGAGCTTTGAAAACCTACCTTTTTAACAAAGCTTTTAGTGACTGTTAATTATTTAATCTTAATCTTGTTTTAAATCTTTTTAAATATTTATTGTTTTATGTAATTTGTAAAGGTGCCTTGGTTTAAGAAAGGCGCCTTAAATAAATAAAGATTGATTGATTGATTGACTGTGCAGAGCTTTAGATTAATATTATATTAGTCTGCTGTCTTCTTGAAGTCACCACAGGCACTATTTTTTTCCCCATCCTCTGTTTATACTCCTTCCACCAAGCAGCCCTCTTCTGACCTGGTCCTTCCAGTCCTGCCATGCATCTTCTCTAGGGCTTACCTCTCCCATGAGTTCCTCACGGAATACTCCATTTGATGGGGCCTTTAAGGCTACTCTAACCTATTCAGAGTACAATATAGATGATGTGATGGTGTTACCTAGTTCATGGTGTGAGACTAGGCACCTACGAAAACTCCTGCACCAAATATTACTATTTCAGAGAGAAACTTCTGTATAACAAAGGTCACCTGAGATAGAGAGCATAGTTATCTGCAAAATTTACAAACCAAACAAGGCACCAGGTCTAGATGGGCTTTATCTCAGTGTTCTGAATGAATGTGGTAGCAAATTAGTAGACCCTTTAGCTAACATCATTTCAATATCTGTTAGTTAGACCACTGTGATAAGTGGTTGGAGAGACGTCTCTGTTATCGCGCTATACAAGAAAGGAAGTAAAGCTAGTGTATCTAATTACAGAGCAGTTACAGTAGTTTAATGCCAATCATCAGTAAACTAACAAAGACTTTGGTCAAGGAGGAATTTGAAGCATTTCCTAAATAAAATGGGTACACAGGACATGACTCAACATGGTTTCCGAAAAGGTAGATCATGTACTACAAACCTGAGCATCTTTTACAAATCTATTATTAAGTCCTGGATGAAAAACCCTAGTGTACGTTGTATACTTTGGTTTATCAAAGGTCTTTGATACAGTAATACACGATAAGTTAAACCAGATGGTGGTTGAAATAGGGCTCAAAGCTAACCTGATTGCATGGAGAAACAGTTGGCTATCAAATCGAAGACTAAGGGTGTTTATCAGTGTTCACAACCCAACTTGGGGTGTTTCCAGTAGGGTCCCCCAATGCTTGGTGCTGGATCCAGCACAATTTAAAATCTTTGTCAGCAAAATGACCAATAATGTGGGTGCATAGGCATCAAAGCTTGCTGATGACACAAAAGTTGCTAAAACTGTGAAAACCAAGGAATGTTACACATTATTGCTGGCTGACCTAAACAAATTACAATGAGGGACAAACAGCAATGGATTGCTATTCTATCCGGACAAATGTGTGGTCCTGTATCTGGGGAAAAGAAACAGCCATTTTAATTAGTATCTAGGAGAGAAACAATTATGAATATGCAAACAAGAAAAAAGTTTAGGGATTAATATCTCAAACTCTCCGAAGCCATCAGTGCACTGCAAAACTGTCTCTAAAAGGGCACACCAGATCATTGCACTAATGCATATTCATGTCCCTTGGGATATGAATATGCATTAGCACATGCACAGTATCATGGCTCCACTTTCGGAGTGCTTTTACAGTACTTTTTAGCCCTCGTTTCTTAAAAGTACATAGTTTGCCAAGTTCAGCTTTCTTTATAGCATCGGAAGATTTGTTTAGCTGAACACAGGATGGACAAGGAAGTCTCAGCATCTCGGGAGCCCGGAAATGTGGCTGAAATGCCAGAACAGCCCAGACACCAATGTAAGGGTTGGAGTGTAAAAAGAAACTGCTGTGGTGCAGAATGAGCTGGATTGAGTGCAGCAAACCATTCTGATGTAAGTAAGGCACCATGTAAAAGCACCTTATGTCATTCAGTCATTGCTGAGAGTGTTTCTCTCCTTGTGTTTTCTCTCTAAGGGCTGCAGATCATGTAGTGATGCACTGGACATGATTGTGGAGACATTGCACATGCATATCAGCACCTGAAGGTGGGTTATCCCCCAAGTATGTGTTCCCACTGTGCTGCCAGGTGTAAGCTAGACAGCGGTATGTGGGGCCACCCTCCCTGAGGGAGGAAAGCTGTCCTTGGGCTGTGCAATTCCCCCTTTCCCAGCCAAATCGGAGTGACCCAGGTTCATTCCTGGACCTATGTTGCCAGCGTAGTGCGCAGTAGCACTACCGCTGTGCTTCAGGACCAGATATGAGGCTTTGTTCTTTTACTGACTCTGTGGAAGGTGAGACACCATCAACAAGAAAACCAGCTAGTGCTGACCTCCCCTTTTATATGGTCATTTCAGTAGGTGCTGCAAATCAGAAAACAAATTCTGGAGACCTGATTTTCAACCAGGGGCAGTCTTTGACTAAAGCACATTAGGATTTTTTCATACCACTCTATGAAAAGCTGGGGGAGAGTCCAAGAAAGCCATAGGATATAGGTATTCATCTTAATGTTGATTTATAAAAAAAAAAATGTATTTTTGTATTCAGTTAGCATTTGTTGGAGCAGGAGACACACAGTAATACATTTGTTACAAAAAGTTCCACCTTGTGACCTTTACTTACAGTAAATGCTGTATGTGATCCTGCATCTTCAAGTAAAGTACTAGCTCATCCACGTACATTTCTAAATTCTAATATATAGGTACGGACAGATGAATGAATCAGTGTGTGACATATCTGGAATCTTATCTTTCCAGAAGGCATGCAAAAAAAATATGTATTATAACAGGCTTTGCCAGGTCATTCATATAAATGCTACTCTTTCTCTCAGCATGACAAGTGTCTGTCACTGTTATCGTCAGTTCTCTGTGACTATCTCTGGAGAGGCCACAGAAAGGGGTATATTTATCATCTCCCCTTTCTTTGTGAGGCATACTTTTAGAGTGCCAAGCTTTGTTTCAGAGACAATTGACTAGGGATAATAATCAGTGTCTGCACTGCTGAGGGTGAATTGAAATCAGTCCCTGTGCTACAAGCAGCTGGGCTTATCTAGTTTTAAATGTCAAGCACTCCTGCAAAATGCAGGGAGTAGAGAATGAGATAACACTCATGGAGGTGACCTGGGACTAGCTTGGACTAAAAAGTAGAGGCTAGGGGCAGAGGTGTTGCCATCTTCTGTGGAAGCAGTCTGTGAAGTCCAGGTTCTTACTCAAAGAGATTGCCCCCACATGAGCCAAGTTTCTAACATAGTGTTTATGATGTACTGTGCAGTATAACAATAGCATTCTGTCTTCTGCTCCTTTCTCAACAGTAGAAAACATATACAGAATGTAACACTGCATGCCCTGCTATGTAAGGGGCTGTCTCTAGACAACAGTTTAGCATACGTAGCAGACAAAACAAATAATTACAAGGTGACATTGATTATGTGTACAAGAATAACAGTGCAGTGTTGGGATTAGGAAAAACAAATGTATAGTGTAATGCAAGCTCATAACATTTACACTAATTAATGGATTGATCTGTATTATACAACAGGCATATAATTACTCTTCTATTGCATGGGGAAGCTGGAGTTAATCTACTTTTCTCAAGCACCTATGCTTCACAGTGTTACCAGTTTTGTTTGAGAATATCCATCATGTATCAACAGCACTGCAGCTTCAAGATCCTGTGATTAGGTTAATTACATTTCTGTAGAGGAAGTTGAGCTTTCTAAAAAATGCTTATGTTTAGTGCGGCTTGAAAGAACTGTAGTTGTGTAACTTCAGCAGTCGGAAATTGTCAAGTGAGGACTGCCTCTTTCAATATGTTTATTACCATCGCAACTTAACAGAACTACATTTTAGATTTCTCATTTGCCTTTGATATGCAAAGTGTATCAAAGCAATTTGTAACATGGGGATTAATAGTAGAGTATTTTAAGGTAAGCAATTGGTCAGATGCGGCCATGTGATGTATTGCCAGCAGGTATTAATGCCCAAGTAATGCCCTCTGGTGTAGTACCTCCAGTTGCCACATGTAATGCGCTTGCCGACACAGTGATTCGAAAGTCCCTGTTGATTTCCCAGCCAGGCTGACTGTTACTTCTCCACGCATAGTTGTCAGTCATCGCAAACAGTCCAAAAACTATATGTTTTTCAAAGTCCAACGATCTCTTTTAATCATTTGAATATGCCCCATTTTACTATAAATGGACCACACAATGGACCTTTGAAGTATTCCTCTGCGAAGGAAAGTTGCGAGTAAGATTTTGTCGGTACCCTTCCAGTTTCAAGCAATGAAGTTGAATATTTAGCAATATTGTTAACATTTTTGAAGTCAGCAATATGTGCATGAAAAGTTCAATTCCTTGTTGTTTATGAAAAATGTGACAGTAATGTTTAGCAATACAAAGAAATGTTAGTTTACTGTATAAAAGAATGTAAGCACCATATGCAAATGAGCAAGGGACATATCCCATAGTTCATGGCATGCAGTTAATCCACAGCATTGGCGAGTGAAATAAATGTGTTTTCTGAGATAATGTTAAATATTTAAAGATGGTATTGCAGTATTACGTCTTACCTTACATTACAAGACATTAATCAAATATTAGAAGTCACCATATAAATAAATGTTGCTGGAATGAAAATCAAGTTTTCTTCTGTTTTAAAAAAGTCTGACTGGCATATGCAACTGAGCAAGGGGCATGTTCCTAGTAACAATTGAATCCAGCACATTTGCAAGTTAAATAACTAAGTTTTCTCACAATGTGGTAAATAATTGAACGTGTTATAGTACTATTACATGTGCTGTATTACATTACAACACAGTTATGAAACATTGGAACCCACCATATAAATGAAAGCGGCTGTAGTGAAAACCAAGTTTTGCTACATTTTTATATAGAACAGTTCAAATAGCAACATTTTTCAGCGATTGTTATCAACCTAAGAAATGTAGAATAAAATGACATAATTTCACGTGTTACAAGTGCATTAAGCACCTCAAAAGGAGGCTTCTACTAGGAAATTAATGCATGGTTGGGTAATTGTAGACACTCTGCCTTTGGCTTCGTGCCACAACCCCCCAACCATGCATTAATTCCCTAGTAGAAGCCTCCTTTCTCATGGCTTAATGCTTACTTGGACAATGAGCAGTGTGTGATGTCAAGGTTGTATTCAGGCAGACATGCTACAGTTGTGCACTCAACAACAGTCCAACATAGCCAAGGACAATCTGTCTCAGAATCTGTGTTTGCTGTGAGGGGAAATTTACTGAATGGGGAAATGCAGGACAAAACATCCACACTGTGTCCACAACTCTTTCAATAGAATCATGGAATCTTTAACTTCAAATTGAACATCACTTAGAAATAGGAAGGAGGGCTTTCAGGCAAATACCCCATCCAAAGGATGGCAACGTAACATAGCAGAATCCCCTTATGCTGCACTGCAAGTGCCAGTATGGGGATGTGCCTGTGTCCCAGTGTGGGTCATAAATCTTGACCTTATGGTGTAAAGGCAAGATTGCTCCCTATCAAGCTATACTGGCACCTGTAAGGTTTGTTGTTTACAAAGTGCACAGTTGTCTGAAAATGTCTGCACACTATACACCGCACAGTTAGTACTGGCTTTCCCATGTACATCTAGTGCCTTAAGTAAATTCATGCATGGTGATGTGTTTGCACTACCATACAGATATTACCAAGGCATTTCTGTAAAGTAAATGTGTGATTTAAAAAAAAATAAATAAAACATTTTAGGCTTCATAGCCCACTACCCTGGGGCACGGATAGTCACTTTGTGTAAGAATTATACATTTTTACTGACACTGTAAAGTTTGGGAAGGGATTGTAATTCTGTTCGAACTGTGAACCAGTCAATCCCTTTCCACTTCCTAGTCTGTGTGCTCCGCCTCTGTGCTCCCCCGTTTTGTGATGTGGTACCAGGGAGAGCATGGGGATGTACCCTATACAAGTCAGTGGGACTTATTTTCAAAACGTTTTTACAGCACTTTAATGTACCATTTGATAAAAGTGAAAGCCACCACTCCACTAATAGGACCCTGTGAAAATGAGCCCCATTGACTTGTATGGGGCGTGCCCCCTGCTCTCCCTGGTACCATGTCACAAAATGGGGGAACGCAGGGGTGGAGCAGGTAGACTAGGACATGGGAAGAGATCGACTGACTCACAGTCCAGCCAGAATTATGATCCTCTTCCCAAAATTCACAGAATCAGTAAAAATGTATAATTCCTACACAGATGGGCTATTGCAACCCCAGGGTTGTGGGCTATGAAGCCCACAATGCTACTTCTCTTTAAGAAATTTTGATTTCTGTACATTAACACCTTGACCTTGTTTTGACAATTCAATCAAAATATTTTGAATGCTAACTAGGCTGCAACAGTCACGACATGTTCTCCCTAGGCATACTAACATTTTATACCACTGGGAATTCTTTTGTGTAAAATTCTATAGATGACGTAGATAAGACTATAATATTATTGCTAATAAACAAGAGCAAAGCCACTGTCATGCTGTAGTCCACCCTGGGTTTGACATTTTGTTTCTGTGCCCAAGAAGAGTATATACAGTGAGTTTGGAACCCAGACTATGAATTTTCACTCTTTCTGTCCTTTGTATGCAAATTAAAAAAGTTATCTGTTAAAAAGTGATCTGAATTCCTGCTGGGGTGAGCATAACACTTCTACCATAGTTACTGAATTTAAAAGGACATAACACCAGGCTGGGATATAGTTGTTGAAAATTATCTTATTTTGCAAAGTAGTCCAAATCCAAACCATCTGTATAATTTCTAAAATCCTATTTCTGGAGCTGAATTTGGTGCTGAGTTTCAAAACTGACAATCCATGCTAGTGAGTTGTGCTCTGTGTAGGAGTGGGTGAGGGTTTTTGCTAGACACTTCATTTGTTAGGGTCACTAAGACTGCTCTAGCGAAGTGAAACAGTTGTATTACTTCATGCATCATCATTTTATTGAGCAGCATGGGGAAAAAGACTGATTTATTTTATTTTATTTTTATTTTTTTACTTACAGGAGTCAGTAGGCTGAGGCAATATGGTCCTTTTTAAGTGTGCCATTGGGGCCTGCAGACACTAACTGCATCTAGCCATCAATCAGTCCATACAGTCACACTTAGGTTGTTGCTTTACATAGCACAGAATCCTGTAATGCACAAAGAGACCCATATACAAAGCATGCACAAAGTTATGCACAACAGGCTTTGAGCTTGTGCTACTTTCTAAGCATAACAAAAGAAGGTAAACTGAAAACTGAATGCAAAAGTTCTGGACAACTCTAAAAGGTTTCCTGCAGTGTATACCCCTTGTGAGTGCTGAGCAAAGCAAAGCCCTAGCTGTTGTGTGAGTGCAAGCCACCGCAGTGATCACAGGTGCTAAGCATCTCTCTACACTGACTGACCAAGCTGTCACTTTGTGAGACACACACTCTGTAGCACTGAACTGCAATATTCATACATAAAATGTTAGAGATCCTACAAAACATTCAAGGGCCAAATATGTCCTTACCTGTCAATCTACATGTCTATGCCTGCACTGGCTACGCCTCATGTTGAGGCATGCATTATTTTCTTATAAATATGCACCCTGCCATGTTGTCCGTTATTACTGATTGGGGTATTACACAGTCTTGCACATCATAATTTTACTTTCTCATTCTTCATTTTTATGGGATGTTGGACTGTTGGCACGTTGAGGCCTGGGAGGGTTGATATTGGACATTGCTAGGATATCCCATTAATCATCCAAACTTTATAAAACAATGGGGTGGGGGAGCTCTGTCCATGGTCAGCCTCCTCAATGAAAAATAACAGTGGCACCAGTACGAACTCTGTGATGCCCCACCCCCAGATAACTGACACCATTATATTTGAATGGCAGATTATCAAGAGTTTTTTTTTTACATGATTATTATGATATTATGTGGAAGATAGTTCCAATAACACTGCAGAACAATGAGAAAGAAAGAGACTTTTTATTTTGAACACTCACTGTTTCTTACAGGAGTCTCATTAATAGATTGGCCATCCTAGGTTAAATATTTAGTTGATGACTTAGCAGGCTGGTTAATCACTTTGGGTCTGAAACTAGTAAGGCTGCAGGCCAATGTCAGTAAAGCTACCCAGTTTAAACAATTTGAAATATGAGGGGCAATCTTATTCACTTTCAGTATGTTTGTAAATAAAAAGGGGGATGAACGTCAGGTGCTGCTGGTTGATTACTTCTGAAATGTTTAGATTAAAGCATGAACCCTTGAGTAAATTTCAGTCCTAATATGAGATGTACATAAACAACTGCAATAAAGAAGCCTTCCTTAAACCTGGGGGTGCCTCTTAGTATTGTGGACACATGTCTCATACCTCTTCTGCTCCATAACTTCCTTTTCTGCTATAGGGAATTCGGACACCAAAGGGCTCATTTCTACTTATTATTTATTCTCACTGATCAATTCAATGCTCCCTTCAAATAGGGTTTCATAATTCTACTTCGTATCTATCTTTATTGATTTTTCGATTTATTTATTGAATTTGTATTACTGGGCATGCGGTGACCCAGAGTTAATTACAAAAAAGATAATTCATAAAGACAAGTTAGAGCTACATACAGTGGTAGGACCAAAGGATACATGCAGTGGTATGACCAAAAGATACGTACAGTGGTAGAACCAAAGGACATTATGCAAAGACATTCTAGAACAGCAACAGCAATTTCAGCATAGCAAGTGCAGAAAAACTTATTTACACCTGCATAGACATTTAAAAACCCACCCCCTTGCTAACATCCAACCTAACCCATTTTAATCCCCCAAATGCCCATCAGACCCCACCTGTCTTATCCAACTTGTTAAACTCTGCCCTCCCTGCCTTACAACTACTCACACCCACCCTACCCATAAAACTTTGCCCTAATCCAGCTGATCACACGAACCCTACCCAGATTAATTTACACCCACTACCAACTTCATTCTTCACCCACACAGTTCAAATCCTCATCCTTTCCCCACCTCTGTGCTCAGCTGCTTTTACCCAATCACAGTCTTCAGAGAGTTGAAACCTTTGGCTAGACTAAAGCATAGTTGCAAACTTAAATTGTTCAGAGAACTCAGCTCTGTAATATAGCGCAACGCCACAGTGTTGCTCATTGCTACCACCACTTATCATTTTCTAAATAATTTATATATCCAGGGTAGCCAGCTGAGATGCAATATCTTATTTCTAGTGGGATCCTACGTCTATCCATTTCCACAGTTTGGTGGACTGGAGCATTGGTGGGTTAGGACATGCGTCTGAGGTCACATAGTGAGTATATGACTCCAGTGAATGTACCTTGCTGTGATCTTCTAGTTACACATTGGCGATCTAACCAGTAATCCACAATGTCTCTAGTCTAATGGAGCAGAGTAGTGGTGGCAGCCATGAGCAACAATGCAAAGTTCTGCCATGTGAGTCAGTGAGAGAGAGAGAGAGAGAGAGAGAGAGAGAGTGGAAGAGAGAGAGAGAGAGAGAGAGAGAGAGAGAGAGGAGAGGGAGAGAGAGACAGTCCCACTGAATTTGCAAAAGAATAATACATTTCCTGTTATATTTTATTCAACATAGGTGTCTCAGTGAGTAAGAGTAGCTGGAGAGGCAAGTTTAAATGGGGAAGGAGGTTCTTTCTGTGTGTCCCCAGCCAATCTTTGGCCCAGCATGCATAAACATAGTGTGTCTGTCTATAAATTTAGCTTGGTGGCAGTGCTGGTGAAGGATGTGATTAAAAGGCTCAGGATTCCAATTTTCAGCCTAGCTATGCCACTGTAGTCTACCAGCTTAATATAACATGAAGAATAGGTTCTGAAAATCCTTGTAGATCATTTAACCGAGGCTGTATCCTGTTCATTTTTAACTAGCCATAAAATGTCTTAAATGTATTGTTAAAAAAGGGCTTAAAGTTCTCACCAATTTAATGTGCTAATGAAATAGGACATTTTTATAGTCAGTGCACTCTTAAAAGATTAATCTAATTCACTACATAGCATTGAAGTAAAGTATTATCACAGTCTTCACACAGAGAAGACTTCTAGTATATTATTCTAAAACTGAATGCAAGACAGTTAGAAGTGATACAGAAGTCAATTATGGTAAAAAATGATTTTGAAAATGCATTCTAATTTCTACCAAAACACAGTAGTATAATGGAATGAGAGATGATAATCACCAAATTAAATATGCTGCTGGTGTTCCCAGCAGCACTTTGTTTTAGTAGCTGCTGTACTATTTGCTTTAATGATTTGAGAAAGCTTACTAGACGTTTCCCTCAATATTCCTAATGTATTTATTGAATCCATTTTCAATTAGAAGTCATGCTGTAATGTGACCAGCATACTGTGATTTGCTAATCTATAAATTGATTTAGACACATATATTCTTATTGCATGTTTCTTGACTATTCAGCATAGGGCATGTTTTCCTTCCTGCCGCACTACCATGATCAGTCATGGGGGAAGGTGATTTGTATTATGCGTTGGTCCTCACTTAGGACAGTGCCTTACAGAATATTTTACCTCCCACTGTATGGGAGAATATGATTTTTTTTTTTTACTACCTTCCTCTAGTTACCATTTATCTCTTATTTTTCACCACTTGAGTCTTATGACTTCCTTGACTGTGTGGTTTTATGATTAAGAAATATAAATTGAGAGGCTCTCTCCTCATCTGAGGTAAAAGCTGTACACTTCTGGAAAGATTTCTAATACACAGGTTACTGTAAGTCTAGGTTTTTAATGATCGAGGGACCTGGTCAACAATTACAGCAGCAGAAATGGCACATGATGTCTACAAATGTGAAGGTTACAAATATAGCTAAAGACATCAAGTTATAAAATGTACAATTAAAAAATATTTACATATTCAAATAGTAATGCAAATACATTCTTGTTAGTAGTAGGTTTAAGTTATGGCTGGCAGTATAGCCTATGCAGTATAGTGGGTGGGCACTGTAGTCTGGAGGTTAGAGTAATGAGCTGTGAATAAGCTTGGTAAATCCAGTAAACCTGGGTTTGATACCCACAGCCTTAACTTGTATACTGTATGATTTCCTCTCAGTTTAAAAGAAATAAAATGTTGTACACCATAGAAAATAACATGATACTTCTCATTTCCTCTGACCACAGAAGACTGATTACCTGGGCCAGATCTGAGATGTTAAACTCAAAACATCTTCATTTTCACAAAAGACTAACATTAGATACAGCACATACAAAAGATCAATGTCCATGCAAAATGGGATTTCTTTAAACACTTTATCATATAACAATTCAATGTCCATTATATACAGAACATAGAAATCGGTCCCTCAAGATCTTATTGATTTTCTACATTAATTCCAATTATGACATTTTGTTTATTCTTCTTCTTCATCCAATGACTAAAAAAGATGCTGAAACCACTGCTATGTTTTTTCCTTCAGTGATAAAAATCAAGAAAAAAAGGGAGGAAGATGAATGTATTTTATCTAAGAGGTTGGGGCTCATTGCAACATACAGTAAGTGTCGAACAGTGCAGGGATTAATTTCTGTAATGACAGGGGGTGGATATTGGTAAGGCATTTTAAGGCTTTTAATATCGCTTTAGTTGGTTTTAATGCCTGATATTATTAGCCATTAATCAATGCAACACACCTAACCGCACCCTCTGCTTATTTTTACCTTGTGTTGAGGAGAAATTATTGCCTGGAACTGTAATGTTCACTTTTTATAATGCTATTGTGTTACTGTCTGAACTTGTTTTAGCACTTTATAATGGCTGTAATGTTTTTAATGTTATGGTTGATCAAATAAACTTTAAACTAAACTACGATGTGACTCTGAGCAAGTCACTTAACCTCCCTAGTAGTGCTCCTGGATCACCCCTGAAAACAGGAATTTGTGCCTAGTGGGCCTTACTTGGTTATCAAAGGATTAAAAAAAGTAATGGAATGGTCAGAAGTAATATTCCATGGCAGGAGATACATAGGAAAAAGGGATGGGCTAGTTGAAGATAGAGTGAAGGAGTGAGTATCAGTCTGGAAAGGATGGAAGAGGTCTATGCATTAGCAGTCAAAAGGGTTTTTGCTGGTGTTGGAACAATGCCTTCTAGAAGGGTTGCAGACTGTTGAGGTTCTTCACACTTTCAGGTAGTGTATTGTAGGTGATCAGGGCAACAATGGTGAAGGCATTTGTGCTTACTGATTTGTGTGCTCAAGGTTGGTGCAGGATTTTCTGGACTAGGAAAGCAACTGATAATTCTGGATTGGTCTGACGAGGAGGCTATTTAAGTATGAGGATTGCAGCTTTGGAAGCTTTTGCATTCGAGGGTGGCTCTTCTGAGCTCCCTTCTTTTATCTGGGAGGAGAAGTCCATGTCTAATATAAAGAGTGCAGTGACTAGTTCTCTTATCACATGCAGATCCAAACCAGCATGTACTGTTCTAAGCAACAGTTATTTTGACGAGATGGTGGTACTGGCTGTCCTGTAGATTTCACTCCCATATTCTAAGGCTGGTAATAAGAGTTGCTGTAGCTGGATCTACCTGCTGCTAGGTCAAGACACCTTTTATTACCATAGAGGAGGCCAAGTTTTGGGTGTATGCATCTGATGGACCTGGAAATCCTAGATATTTCAGTTGTTGCACAACTTCCAATAATGTCCCATTCCATAAATGAAGTTGAAGAGAATTTACATTGAAACATAGAAATATAGAAATTGATGGCGGATAAGGACTGCTAGGCCTAGGCTAATTCGTATAAGAGATATAAGCAATTCCCTTCAGCCTGTCCTGCCAAGTGTCTCTTCTGCCTTGATGCGGTGGGCATGGTCCTGGGCGACTCCTGTGTCTTAGGGTATCTGGATGTTATGGCTTGGAGGGAGCCCCCTTGCAAACTCTGTGAGCAGTCACAGCTTTTCTCCCTTTACCAAGTATCAGAAACATTTATGATGTCAAACAAATAATCACACTCCGCACCAGACTGACAGTTCATATATGCTCCCATTTACTTGAGGGATAGGAACTCAAAGGTAGTTCGTATCATGCACCTCATAATTTTTGTCTAGTACATTTGAGGATGGCACCTGTATCATATTTCTTAAGTATTGGGGCCATAGTTCATTAAGGTGCTTTTGATAAACACAGTCACATAACTACTTTAGGCAAGATTCTTGTCCCTTACTGTTACTTTGGAGACCCTATGCACCACTTCTATTGCTATGGCAGCTACTGTTACCCCGTATGGATATTTGTTCAGAGACCATACTTGGCTTTAGTTCTGGCACCAAGATATGAACAGTATGTCCTGAATGAAGCTCGATGCATTCTTAAGAAATTGGATACATGCTCTTTACCTTAATTTGGCTGTTAACACAACTGATTACCTCTCAGTAGTTCTCACTAATAATGGTCCTTTAACTCATCACTGGGCCACTACTCCTTGCAGTGCATCTCCCTCAGCATCTATAGAGAACTCTCTAGATGCAAAAGCCATCAATACACATCCCTTATGGGGATGCCCACTGGGAACTCACTGTTGCCATCCTGAGTCACTACCCAGACTTCTGTACCTCCACACAGCCTGCCTGGGCCATCTGCCTTGGTGACCTCCAAACACAGGACAGTACACCCAGATATGACACCAGACAGACCCAAAAGGGTGGCCTGGACATGTGGGAACCCACAATTCATTCCCATAATGCCCTAAAAAGGTGCACATGTGCACAGTGACCACTGCCTTTCACCCCTCTCTCAAAGGCTTCCAACTGATCTAGCCCCACAAATGCATGGTTACTGGATCCCCTGTAATTCCCCCAGTAGAACCCAAGAAAGGCCCAATCTTAGGTTTCCTCCTCTCTCGATGTTATGGGCAGAGAAAGTCTGCCAAAACATTCTATGCCACTCTGACCCTGGCATCCTGCTATTGAGCCACGGCCAATGAACCCCCTCCAACTCCCAATAGTGCACGAGGGACCCAGATGGAACCCATGCAACTCTAACCCTGGCTTTCTGTTACTGAGACAGAGCTGGTTGGATTCCTCCCAACCCCCAAGGCCCAAACCTGCATGGCAGTCCTGGTACAAATGCTACCTACTACCCACACATATCTCAGACCCTTGAATGCTGCCAACATCCCTTCATCGGGGAACTCTCTTCCTCCCACCAAAATTGCTTATTTATCCCTCTGCTCCTAGACTCCTCCCCTCATCCTAAGAGATAAAACTGTTGGTGCACCCACATCGGTATCACATCAAATCTGCGCATGCATTTCAGCCTGGTAAATACCACGAAAAAACAATAGCGCAAATAACAAAACTCAGCACAGTAACATTTTCAGCACATCACATCGCCGAAGCTCACAGTTCAGTAAATAAAGTTGTATAGAATGTAATTTGTACAACTGGTGCAGTTTTCCAGTTCTGTGCAGCAATCCCTGTCTGAATCAAGATTATGCTGTGCAACTTTCAGTATTGGAGCAGTATGTTAGTATGAAGCGGGTTAGAAACGTGTACTGAAAAAATTTCAATTATCAGGAGCAATCCAAAATCCGGATCTGATCTGACTCCCTGCACCATCACTGCTAACTTTCCAGTTCAGTACAGCAATCTTCATTCTAAGACAGGTTAGTACCTACATAAAATTTCAGACAGGCACTGGAGCAATCCAAAATGTTCCAAACTAGTTCCTGTCTGCAGCACTTAGTTTACTAAGTGAAACTGTATACTTTTCAATGTAACTGTTGGTGCAAGTATTCCATTTCGACATGACAATCTCCATCTAAATCCAATTAGCACCACACAGAAAAGCCAGTATGATGTAGCATTCTACATCGGAGCATTTATCCGGTTCGAGGTAATTGTGGCCAAATGAACATATACAGTCCAACACATAAAGGGACTCATAAAAAAGTCCATAAGCAGAAGCATCAGGAACTCCGTGATGCACAAAATGATGAGCAGGAGATTCAGCTTCCTATATTGCGATGCACTGACTTGCAATCAGTGTGCAGCAATCATTAATTAGTGGCAGTTTAAATAACAGTGGAAGACTGGGCTCTAAAGTACCTATGTTGTGATGCACTGACTTGCGCTGAAGTATTGATGTGCTGTTTCGCAATGCGGCAAAATTACTGCACTCATATTTACCGCATTGAAATTGAATGCGCGGTATTGACATGGAACCACTGGCACCTTGTGCTTTGCTGTGTAGTCTAGTAGGAACCAACGCCTTTCTTGGGCAAGGGGTGTTGCATATAAAAGAGATGTATAAAGAGATATATGATGTATAATCATAAAATAATGCCAGACATTAATGTTACAATCTATCTCTCTCTGTTACAAAATGCTTTTCATACTATTGTAAGAGATTCATGAGCTGATGTTACCATTAAGATGTGTCTTGCTTTGGGCAATTTGCCATTGATTTTTTTTTTTTTACTTTTCCCTGATTTCTGAGGTGGGGTTGAGAGCAGTGAACCTATTACTTTTATGGCAAGCTTTGTCTTGTGGGGGGAAGGGGGGGCTTTTCTGTACAGAGTGTGGCAGGGTAGGTCACTATGGAGTAAAGGGTGGGGGAGTACCTAAAGATGGCAGATGGTGGGGGATTCACAGTATTTATTTATTTATTTTACAATATGCACTCCAGTGTTTTTCTTCTGAGTACTGTCGGCACTTCCCACTTCATGAAGTTGGGAGACTTGGTGAATTACTTCTCAAAACAAAGTTTCCTGATTTTGCACACCCCGTCTGTAGGCATGAGGACAATTACCATTCTAAGTTACAAACAGTAGGCCCTAAAAAAATGTCAACAGTTGATATTTAGGATCATAGCAGGAAATATTTGCCAGTCCTGAAAATACATTGACAGGTACAGTGTACACTGATACTTAGACGTTTAAGAATCTCAGAATAAACAGAGAATTAGATTAATTTTGTAAGGTAAAAGATCACAATTGTACAACCTTATTAAAAATACTTTGTGTGTGTGACTTACTTGAACAATAAGGCATGACATGGGGGTGTGTTATGATGGGATAATGGCCCACCTCAGATGGGCCGAAGAATGAGTCAAAGATGAGTGCTTCCACCACCCAAGAAGGGCCTTTAGCCCAACACAGTGTGCAACCTGGAGTGCTTTATTGCAATTATGAAATTAGCCCTTTTTAGTAAATTGGATGTATTTTGCAACCATATTACTTTCAGCTGGGCTGTTGTGCTGGGATAATGGCCCAGATGAAGTACTGCTTGGCCAGTCTGGTGCCTCTATTCTTTCTACTCATTTCATAATTGTAAACAGGTAAAAAAAAATCTGTCTCACTTTTTTTTTACAATTAATTTAGCAAGCCATAATACCCAACAGGGTGGGTGGTATTGGGCAATACCAGAACACCCAGGTACATAATGAGGCCCGACACTGCTGGTGGATGGCCTTATAGGCCCCTGGAAGGTCGGGTATTGCCCATACTGTCCACCTTGGAGGGTATTATTGCACTTAGAAAATGGGCTATCAGTAACATTTTTAATAAAATTAAATTAAAAAAATTACAAGTAAAATAAATGTTAAAAAAAAGAGTAAAGTAGTCCCTCTACTGCTATACTTGAACAGTAGATGGTGCTGCTGTTTAGGAGACTGTTCCAGTAGGATTCATAGCTGCTCCATGGTTTCATTGGAGTTGCAGTTTGTGCTGGGGGCAGCTTAGTTTGTAGTTTGTTAGTGTGGTCACAGAAGAGAGAAGTGGGGCTTTCTGTTTCATTCAAGTTTGTCGATGCTACTTTTTTTATTTCTCTTTTTTTTCCAAGCTCAGTTCGGCAGTTTGCGGTGTTAGACTTCAGGCGGACTGTAGCGAGGATGGTGGCACAGAAAGTGAGTGTGATCGAGTGATTGGGAGTGCTACATTTGTAAAGAAAGGAGATATCTCTTGTTTTTATAAAACATAAAAAGTACTATATTAGCCTGTGCTGTACTGTTTTTGCATTTACCAACCCGACAGAGCAGCAGCGGGAGCATGAGCAAGAGGCCAGATGGATCGGTACAGTAACTACGGGGGTGGGGTGGGATTGAGATGGACTGTGAAAGACTGGGTGATAAATGAAATGATATTTGTGGCTTTTGATTTATTTATTTTTTTCATAAACACTAAAAAAGAAGATAGGAGAAAACAATAGGATTCTCTTTCTGAATGTGGTCTGAGTTGTCTCCCACTGTACAGTAATGCTGAGCACGTGACTGACTTGCTCTTGCTACAGCTTCTTTGAAATCATTTTTTTTACATTCACTTTCAGATTTAAAGTTGTTTGTGTCTGTTTTTAAAATGAGACTCAGTTTATAGAACGGGGGGGGTGCTCTGCTTACTCGCTAAGTGAACAAAAAAAATGGCAGTCTTTTCAAATTCATGCCCAGTGGGGTGCTTTCAGCCAATGAGGAAGAAGGGTGGGTACAATGATACTTCAGTGGGTGAAAGGGCACTTTGGCTAGTACTTTTTATTTCCTGGGCATCTATTGTAAGTTAATGTACCCCCCCCCCGCAAGGGTGCCAGCCAATCAGATGCCAAAAAACCAAAAGCCTATTTTTTAACCAAAGATAGAACAGTCGAGATGCAACTTGTGATTTACCGTGAGGTCCTGTTTCTATCCTGAATTGCCCAAGATCACACAGCAAGCATTTAGCCACAGCAAGGTTTAAACCTGCCATCTTCCGGTTCATACGCTGGTGCACTAACCACTAGACTTAACTAGGATCTGCGGCCTATCCTGTAGGTAGGGAAATGGGCAGACTAGGTGGGCCAAGCGGTCCTTATCTGCCGTCAAAGTCTATGTTTCTATGTTTCTGTGTTTCTATGTTTCTAGACCAGACTGCCTTTGTGCATAGTACAGACAGAAATGTATTTTCCTTTTTAATAGTTTAGTCTCCAGTTCTAATGATGTTCCCAACTCTCTACTGATGGAGCAAGGCAAATGTGTTGTTAGTGGTCAAGGATAACACAAAACAGTAGGTCCTGGATCCAGGATCAGAGGAACTTTACTGTAGGTGTGATACTATGCAGAACCTCAGTAAGCAAAACAATGTATCTTCTCTTCCAGGTTGAAATGCATTCTACCATGTATGCTTAGTATATTGTAAAGTGGTACAATATATTTTTTATTGATGTTATGATTTTTTTTCTATCCTAATATAACCAGTTTTGTTTTAGAGATAAGGTATCCCTTGCAAATGAGCGGAAGGTCAATGGGAAATATTTTGCTTTGTTCATGTTTCTTCATGTTTCATGCCAGTAGACCAGCAGAGAGAAGAGGAAAAGAAAATCACATTGTGTGCAACTACTAGGACTTTACTCACTTAATCAAAACCTGGAGGAGGTAATGATTAGCAGCTTTGATAGCTGTGTTCCTCCAAGGAAGATTTGCACAAATGATGAGAAAGCTAGAGGGGTTGTCCACCACCACATCTGGACTAAATGGATGAAAGGCCTGAAGCAGATCGTATTTCTGCAACCCTGAAAATCCACAACAGTACCTTACTACACAATTTGAAAAAGATGGCTTCAAGGAAATTTTCCATTGTCTTCAGAGAGAGTCAGAGTTCTATCAGGGAGATATGACCTTGATACAATATGTAAATAGTTGAATGAATTTGTTTTATATGGCGACAGGACTCTGCAACAGTCATAGATTTGCCGCACAAAATAATGTCTTGCCTGGTTTTATTGAGTTAGTGAGTCCGGTTTTGATTGCAGTCCATGTGAGTGTTATAAGTCATTTATTTATCAGCAGGTTTACAGTGATAACGTGCCTGTCCAGGGACATCGCTTTTCTGCTTTTCACTTTTTGGCTGTCTCCCTCCAATCTGATCTTGCAGTAGTATAGTTCATCCCATGCCATTTCACGTTTCCTCTTATAGTACAATTTAATATATGGAATTTGTGCTTTTGGTGAAAGTCTCCTTATGGTGAAAGTCTCATTATGTCCCAAATATTTAAATTTAATGGGATGCTTTCTAGATGTGTTGGAACTTGTGATAAGTTTCACATTTCAGTTTGGCAAATTAGACTTCTATATCACAAAGTTCCACTGTCCTTTTTTATTTATTTATGTTATTTTATTTCATTTGCTGGTTAGTTTGACTAAAATGTTGCATTCTTGTCTCATGCCAGAATGTCATGGATACAAGTTACACTTTGCATTTGGGCTCCTACCATGTGTTCACGCTCATTTTAAAGAGCCAGTAGCTAGTACTGTGTAAACTACAAAAAGAAAAAAAAAGACTTTTACGACAATCATTTTTAACACATTGTTTAACTTTCTTCTGGTATTGATCTGCTAACAATTTCAGAAAATGTTATAGGGTTGTTCAGGTGATCTGTTATAAAAATGGATACCTCAGATAATAAAAAAATGGATTTTTGCATAAAGCTTCTGAAAATCCAAAATCCTGTGAGAACCCCCCCCCCACCCTGCCGCCCTTTCAAGACACCGCCTAACTGGCACCCCTCCAGCTACCCTGTAACCCTCAACCTTTCACCCCCAAGACCACTGATACTGTAATTTGTTAATTTTTGAACTGCTTTTTTTTTTTTTATTGCTGGCAGCTCCTCCTTATAATAAGCATAGCCGTGATTACTACCCCAAACCATAAGCTCCCCTGCCCCCGCACAAGCCACAATGCCCACTACCAGACTCATAAACAAGAATGCACCCCCCCACCCAACATACCTACTAGCCCCACCTCCTTCCTCCCCTCCATAGCACCCAATACCTTAATAAAGCTGGGTTGGATCAGTGACAACAGCACTCAAGTCCCACGTAGGAGCAGCTGCCTTGCGCTTTCTTCATTCTGGTATGAAAGAAAAGACTTCCTTCAATAGCAGTAACACCTGATTGGCCAGTCAGGTGTTACTTCTATTTCAGGATGCATTTTCATTCATACCAGAATGAAGATAAGTACAAGAAAGGTCCTCTGTGAGATCTTAAATGTCAGTGGACAGCCGCTTCTCTGTGGCAGCTCTACTGTCACTGACCCAACCCAACATTTTTAAGGTATTAAGTACTATGGAGGGGAGGAGGTAGGTGAGAGCTAGTGGGTGTGTTAGGGGACAGATGCCTTCTTGATTATAGGTCTGGCATCTGGCATTGTGACTTGTGTGGGGGTGGGGAAGGTTATGATTTTGGGGGGAATATTTGCTGTTATGTTTATTATATGGAGGGACAGTGGGCAATTAAAAAAATAGTTGAAAACATATAAAATTATAGTATTGGTGGGTTTGGGGGGAAGGAGGGAGGTTGTGGATTACAGGGTGGTGGGGAGTGAAGTTTGCCAACTGAGTGGGCTGAATACTGTGGCAATGTGGGGGGAGTAATTTAGGATAGTAGGGTCGCTGGATTTTAGGATATCCATATCCTGTTCTGATGCCATCCAATTCTAGGATGTCATATTCAGATACATATCATCATAATATCTGACTGTCCTAGCATGGATCTGATTTTGGGGTATCTGGGCAACCCAATGATGTAGTACGTATTGTATTTCACTATGTCTTTAAAAACAATGTCTGACTATCCCTACTGGAGTCACACATGCAGTCTGTTGTCATGGTAAGCATAATATGTCATATTATTATACAATAGCAAGAAAGAATCCTGCTCTCTGATTGGCTGGAATGGCAAAGTACCCGTGATGTTATCCTGGCATATCATCATGGGTATAGTGCCATCCACATCAAAACCTGAACACAACCTAAATATCCTTACACAACAGCTGACAGACTGACAGCCTTCAGAGACATATCTCACTACTCACATGCTGAAATATCCTGAGGTAAACTTTACTCTCTTCAAAATGGAAGACATCCAGGAGTGGTTTTCCTATGAAAAAGAAAATACAGCACCACCTGAGCAACCTGAAAAGAAACCAGAAAAACGAAGACACATCCAGCTTCCTGACGATGACCTTGACAAGCTGGAATGTGACAGAAACGAGCTCTCCACAAAGCGCCAAACAACATGGGCTGTCAATGCCATGGAGGACTGGCTGTCAGAAACAGGTACAGAAATAAACTTTACCACAATAAATGCCTGTGAATTAAATACAGTTCTCCGTAAATTCCATGGTTCAGTCCGTAACTCCTCTGGTCAGCCATATGGAATCAGCAGCTTAATCGGTTTACAAGCAGGCATCAACCGCTTCCTAAATGAACCACCTTTAACCCGTAATATGAATATTTTAACAAATCCTGATTTCCAAAGTGCCAACAATGTTTTTTCTGCCCAAATCAAAAACCTTAGACGAGAGGGGAAAGATAAAGCAAAACACCACCCACCCCTCAGCAATACAGACCTCAGACTTCTCTGTGAATCCCCCGCTCTAAGCACACAGACTCCCGAGGGACTGCTGCGCCATGTCTGGCTCGAACTCCAAATACACTTCACCAGACGCGGTTGTGAAGGCCAACGTAAACTGCAACCAAATTCTTTTGAGTTCCACACATCTGAAGATGGCCTTAACTATGTCTCCCTAAACTTTAATGAAAAGACCAAGAATCACGGAGACCGTCTGGAAAAAGACCGTGACAAGAACAGAGGAGCAATGTTTGAGCTGTCAGGTCATCCCCAGTGCCCCGTAGCGGCCCTGCAAAAATACATCTCGAAGCTCCCAACAAAAGCTCCTTGCCTGTACATGCATCCCTGTAGACAAACCACAAAACCATGGCAAGATGAAGAAATCTGGTACAGCATGGAACCAGTCGGAATAAATTACCTTGCTACAATGCTGCCCAAAATCTGCCGTGCTGCAGGTCTTCCTAACAGCTACACAAACCACAGCCTGCGTGCAACTGCCATCCAGATCCTCAGCAACGCCAGCTTAGAGAGTCGACAAATTATTTCAGTAACAGGGCACAAACAAGAGTCTTCCTTGCACAGTTACTGGGGACCAACTTTAAAGGAATGCCGACAATGGAGTTCGATCCTATCCGGTGCAATGCCAGACGTCACAGGTCACCGCCGAACTGAATCAGTGCCTCCCAATGTCAACATGTTTCAACACTCACCCATTTAATTCTTGGAAATGCTTCAACACAACCTCAAGCAACAGAACTGCAGCACAGCATAACCTCCTCTAAAGAAAAAACCCAAACACAGCAGCAAGACACCAGCAACACACCATTCTTCATTCAAGGAAACAGTATGTGTGTCATCAGTATCTACAAACCATAGACTATATGTAATCCAAATAACAATTACTCATAGAATTTAACTGTTGCATTTAAAAGTTAAAGAAAAAATGTTCTAATGGTTGAACACTTAAAAGAAATGTTTCAATGCAGTTAGCAATTTATTATCTCAAGTTATTTTAATATTTTAATATTTCTACAGTTCAGAAATATTTATTAACCTAAAATATTTAAATATTTCAAAAAAATGTAAAAAAAAGGAACTATTTAACCGTGTGGAAGGACATTACTTCATTTTTACTCATTAAAAATGTTTTTAAACCCAAAACAAAAAGTCTGTTTGTTATTTATACACACAAGTGCCATTGTATAATAGGAATAATGCACTCCAGGGTGTGTGTCGTGCTGGGATAATGTCACTTCTGGGGCGATTAATTCATGACTCGGCCCGCGGCCTCATGCCTAATCACCCCAGGCGTGACGTTATCCCAGCACCATACACACCCTGTCGTGCATTATTCCTTTAATCAAAACACTACTAGGGTGGTTGGGAACAGTCAAATACTTTTTTTATTACCCCCTAAATCTTAGCGTGAATGTATTGATTTTGAATAATGATTATACTGTCAGAACTCTTGCCGAATAAAGAAAGTTTAAAAAAATCTTAGCAGCATTACCAAAATGTGTTATAAACCATGGAAAGGAAAATGGAAAGTTGAGGAAAGGTATTTGCTCAGTGAAATGTAATAACTGAAACAATCTTAAGAAGCTGCATGCTGGAATGGTAAGTTGCTCTTTAAGCACAGACATTACGGGCCATGAAAAGGCTCCTCAGTGAATGTAGCAGTATACTGTAGTGGTTCAGAGCACTGAGCTGCAAACCTAAAACCCTGGGTTTGAATCCCAGCAGCCCCCACTTGCATCCTGTGTGACCCTGAGCAAGCTGAACAAGTCACGTAACTTCCTTGTGCACACAGTTCACACATGGAAACAAGTTATGGATTAGTGTGCCTTTCCTGGCTAAGCAATCTTCCCTTCCCTTGCACCACACACAGTAAGCAATGTGAGTAAATAATAAGATGTGTCAAGGGTGTTTGTTGTGCGGATATAATGGCATGCATCAAGTGTTTTGCCTAATGCCTTTTGTCACAAAGGAGTGCTGTAGTATCAGCAAAACACATGCCCCAAAGTGTCATGCTATTCACATAGAATGACCAGCGAATATTGCTTGGCCTGAACAATATAGAAAAAAATAAACATATTAAAATTATTTTTAGTCACATTTTAAATACCACAAGCCAATCAATTGTCATATATAAACCAATACAGTATAAGAAAGGATTTTTGTTACATTAAAAAAGTAAACAGCAGATTCATTTTGTTCTAAGAGAATGGAGTATGTAGGGTATGAGCCTGAGCTTAAAGCCATAGCACAGCTAGAGTCTGGTAGCAGCAGGGGACCACATCAGTGGTTGGATCAGGACTCACAAGTGGCAGAGAACTAGTCTTGGCCTAACTGGGGCCTTCAGAATGTCATAGGACTGAGGCTGCCTGATTAGGGCTTTGAGGCACTGGGATCACTGGGAGACTAACACTGTGGCTGAATCATGCCTTGAAAGTGACAGAGTTGTAGAGCTGTGGCTATATTCCATGCTGATCATAGTAATCATAGTAATGTGTCAGCAGAAAAGGATCATCCCAGTCCATCTAGTCTGCCCATTTCCCACCTACCCCATACTTATCTCCACTTCCCAGGGGAATTTTCCTCTGCCCACCAGCCAACCCCTTGTGTCTGTCCCATGTCCTCTTGAATTCCTCCACTGTTTTGCACATACCACCTCATTAGGTAATCTGTTCCAGGGCTCCACCACCCTCTCAGTAAAATAACATCTCCTTACATTGCTCTTAAATCTTCCCCTTTCTAATTTAAAATATGACCCCTTGTTTTAAATCCTATTTTCCTTTTGAATAAGCTACCTTCCTTCACTCTGGTTATTCCCTTCATATACTTAAAAGTCTCTATCATGTCAACTCTATCTCTTCCAACCTCCAGCAAGTATAGATTTAATTCTCTCCATCTAGTCTGGTATGACTTTCTCTTGCATACCTTGCACCATCTTTGTTGCCTTTCTCTGAACCCTCTCCAACCCATCTATATCCTTTCTTAAATGAGGCCTCCAGAATTGTTCCCCATACTCCAGATGCATGGAAGAAGGCATCAGTCATTCCAATATTTAGAAAAGGGAACAGAAATCAGGTTAAAAATTATAGGCCAATCAGCCTGACATCAGTCATTGGAAAAATTTTGGAGGGACTGATATAGAAAAAAGTAGAGGAATATATTAGAGACTGCGGTTTAACAGATCCTACACAGCATGGATTTGTTGAGGGAAGATCATGCCTAATTGATTTGATGCATTTTTATAACAAAATCAGTAGGGAACTGTTTTATTTTTTTTAATTTTTTTGACAGGGGAAAATCTGTGAACGTTGTCTTCCTAGATTATAGTAAAGCATTTGATAACTATACCTCATTATAAGCAAGTGGAAGCCCTGGCAGGAGTAGGCATTAGTGATAATATCAAGGCCTGGATTACATCCTGGCTGTTAGATAGAAAACAAGTCATGATTTGAGGTCAGTGTTTGGGCCAACCTTGTTTAACTTTTTTATCTCCTCAATGAAATGTGGGGAAAGACCCTGGGTATCCAAATTTGCCAATGATGCAAAAATTGGTTAGGTTGTCAACACGCTACTTGATGCCATTAAATTACAGGATAGCCTATATTTGTTAGAGCAGCAGGCGAATAAGTGTAAACTACGTTTTAGTTTATGTAAGTGTGCTGTTATGCACTTTGGTAGGTCAAACTTCATGACTACTTATGTTTTGAATGGTCAAATTCTTAATGTATCAACAGAAGAACAGGATTTGGGTATAATTGTCACAAATGATTTAAAATTCAAGAGCCAGTGTCAATCCAGTGCTTCAACTGCATCCAACATTTTAAATTGTATTAGAAAACATATCACATCCAGGTATGCTAAGGTAATACTGCCACTGTATTCCTCACTGGTACACCCACACATTGAGTGCTGCATATAGCTGTGGTCTACTAGAACCATGTCTAAGGCATCCATTCTTGAAGGGTCCAGAGAATTGGGAATGGACCCTGGAGTCAGAGGGCCCGACGCTGGAGAAGGATTGAGTGTCCTAGGGACTGCTCTTCTTCCCAGGGAGGAGTGAAGGGAAGAGTGTCCGACACATCATGGACCCCTAGCAGAGGCTGGGGGTACTGCCACGACTGGTGCCAGTCTGTTTGAGGGGGGTGGGGTGGACACTGAATGTCATTGCATGTCCCCGCCCCAAAGGTCAAGCATATGAAAAAAAAAGCCAGCCTCCTGCCATGATGACCCTCCCTGCTCTGCCGCCCTCTGCCTCCGATGTCCACTGGCAGGGTCCCACTCCCATGGCCCCAACCTGGGGGGTAAGCCAGGGCTTTGCCAACAATGTCCATTGGAGGGAGCCCCCATGATGGCCCTGCCCAGTGGGGCAAGCCTGGGCATTGGGGTGGTGGGTGGGAGGGTCTGAGCTCAAGAGGGGAGCCAGAACCAAAAAAAATAAAGGGTTCAGAGAAACACCACTAGAATTATTGCTGGACAAAGGGAATTAAGTTATAAGGATAGACTGGAAAATCTGACTCTGTATACACTACAGTACAGAAGAAATAGGGGAGACCTTTACCTACTATACATATCATTGACTAACAATGACCTTTGGGAATGTCTAGGATTAATTAAACAAACAAAGCTATATAGAAGAGCTCATTGTTTGCAACTTAAAGGGGAAGCGTGCAATATGATGCACAGAGCCTCTTGGTTTAACCAGAGGGTAATAACAGCCTGGAATAATCTGCCGCATGAAGTGGTGGAATGTAACGATATGAAGTCATTCAAGACCAACTTGGTTAAATTCTATGAAAGGGATTTTACCAGGTTCCCCCTTGTGTTAAGGGGCAAGCGTTATATGGGCTACATGGCTTTCCATGCAGAATCATTTTTTTTGAGATTCTATGAAACTGAAAGTGGGGGGAGGGGGAGTGACCAATGACTGGGGCCTGGAGCTGTGGCCTGAACCAGGCACAATACACATCAGGGACTACAATATAATCACAGATTGGTTCTGAAGTATTAGATTGGCTAGGGATAACTCTCCAGAGAAAGCAAAATCCTTGCTTGGCTATGAATACTGTAGCTCTCTAAAGAAAGCAAAATCCTTTATTTTAAAATTGAATGTTTATTTTAAATTGCCAGATTTGGGGGAATGCTGTTGTTATTTACTTTATATTCATGTTTGTTTTTTTCTAATCAGTGCATATTGAAGGATCTCTTAAGGCCTCTTTACATGGCCTGGTCTGCACAGTTGCAAGTGGTGCAGGTGAGTTGCACTGGGGCTGATCAGGCAGTATAAATGGCGTGTGGGAGCATTGTAAGTTGCTCCGTTGGGGTGCAGAATGATCAGTGTTTTGCTGGGTTTGTGCACCAGTGTAGGCATTTTTTTCTTGCATGTTAACGCTCTGCTGTGCCTGCGCCTGTGCAGTCCCGTGACATACCGTGCCACTCCCACTGCCTAGCTCTCTCTTCTCCAGTCCCTTTCCTTCTCCTGCCCCAGGTGACTCTGCAAATCATCAGTCATGGTTTTTAAAGGTCAGTCATGACTGATAATTGTTAGTCATCAAATTTTACCATAACATTATCGAAGGAGATCAAGACAAACTTTACATAGGCATTATTTTTCATAATAATTGGTGCATGGTTTAGACAGACAAAAACTGTAAGTTGTATTTGTGTGAGTGAGAATGTCCCTAAGCAGCTGCTGTAGTCACACAAATACAGTGTGCTTTCTTTTACGCTTCAGTGAAGTGACAGCCACTATTGCATTATTACAAATTTGAGTGGGTACTATGGCATTCTATCAGGACTGGATATCCAGTCATTATAGGAGGTCACCAGTTATTATAATTACTTCTTGCTTGGATTATTGCAGTGCCTGGGTATATGTTCCTGATGCATGGTACTGCCTTTTCAAACCAGTTGAAGACTGCTTTTTAGGGCTGCAGTTGGGCAGAGCCCTGCAGTCTTTTTATGATCACTGAGTACAAGGACTCTGCATCCCTTCTAGATGAACAACATGTCGGATTGCATCACAGTTGCCGCCACGTCTGTGAAGCAGTCCGCCCACGTTGTCCCTACTGACCACATGCACTACACTATTTCACAGTGCTGGCGGTCGTGGCAGAACACAGCCCACTCTGTCATGTCCAAGATGTCCACTGCACTGTACCGAGCATGCGCTAGCAGTCACGTATGCGCAGTAGCATGCAGTGGCCATCTTGGTAACGGCTGAGTGGGCTCTGTTCTGCCGTGACCACAGTCACTTATTTATTTATATATTTTTTTGCTATAATATAGAAATTCCCCCAACCCAACACTCCCTCTCAGCAACCACCACCCTACCCCACCCCTCCCGAAACATAGAAATTACACTGGAGGTACCCAATCCCCCATTGTCACAATCAGGCTCCAGAATTTACCACCCCACACCACCCAGAAACATAGAAATGATGCTGGGGTGCCCAATCTCCCAGTGTCATGATAGAGGATCATCAGTCTTATTTTCTGACACTGGGGGTGCCCAGTCCCCCAGTGTCATGATTGGAGATCATCAGTCTTTTTTTCTGTACCTGTAAAACAAAAAACAGTCCATCGATATCTTCCCCCACATAACTGTGACACTGGGGGTGCCCAATACCCCAGCGTCACGATCAGGAATCATCAGTCTCTTTTTTTTCCCCACCTGTAAAAAGACAAAGGGTCCATTGATGTCTTTTGAGGCCATTCCTTACCCCTACCTGACCCTCCTACTGAGCATCCATCACCCCGCACCCCCCAAGCCCTTACTTACCCATCAGGGATCCAACACTGTAATCCTTTCTGGACTGAAGATACATTTTCATTCTTCAAAGCCAGACTGCAAACTGAAGACACAGGTATGCAGTTCAGTGTATTTCAGTGGGGTTTTGAACTTAATGCCATAACTTGGGCATTTTTACATATTTTTGGCCCAAATGTTCAACATGCCTTCTTTGGGACCCCACCTCATGAACAATGTCACTGTCATTAGGCAGATCTGTCCCAAAAGGTGATTTCGCAGTCGCAGCATGAAATCACCTTTCAGGCAGGAGTTGAACATTTTCTCTACCCTTGTTCATGAGGTGGGGTCATAAGAAGGCTATGTTGAAAACTTGGTGTTAAAATATTGAAAAACAACAAAGTTATGAGCCTACACTGAATTTTGCGAACACAGGTTCATAACTTTGGTACTTTTCAATATTTTAACCCCAAATTTACAACATAGCCATATCTGTATGGCATCTCATGACTGTGATAGCTGTCATTTTTCAAATCTTGTCCAAAATGTTTTTTTACATCCCGAAAGGTGATTTTGCGGTCCCTGGATGAAATCAGCTTTTGGACACCAGTTTAAAATTTTCTCTACCCTTGTTCATGAGGTGGGGTCATAAGAAGGCTAAGCTGAAAATTTGGTGCAAAAATAATAAAATAACAACTAAGTTTTCAGCCCATGTAGAGTTTTGCTAACGCTGGCTCGTAACTTCAGTAATTTTCAATATTTTTTCCCAAAATTTACAACATCACCATATCTTTATAGCATCTCATGAATGTGATGGCTGTCATTTTTCAGATCCTGGCCAATATGTTTTTTTACATCCCAAAAGGTGATTTTGCGGTCCCTGCACAAAATCACCTTTCAGCCAGGAGTTGAAAATGTTCTCTGCCCTTGTTAAAGAAGTGGGGTCATAAGAAGGCTATGTTGGAAATTTGGTGTAAAAACATTACAAAACAAAAAAGTTATGAGCCTACATTGATTTTTGCAAAAGCAGACTCATAAGTTTGGTAATATTCAAAATTTTACCTCCTATTTTCCACATACCCATTTCTTTATAGCACCTCATGACTGTGATACTGTACCTGCCATTTTTCAACTCCTGCCCAAAATGTGCTTCTGCATCCAGAAAATTGATTTTGCAGTCCCTGTGTAAAAACACCTTTAAGCCAGGAGTTGAACATTTTGCCTGCTCATCTTCACAAGGCAGGGTCATCACAAGGCTATGCTGAAAATTTGGTGTATCAATATTACAAACCAACACATTTATGAGCCTATGTTACGTTTTGCAAATGCACGCCTGTAACTTTGGTAATTTACAATATTTTTACCCGAGATTCCTCAGCTGCAGCCCTATTTACTCTGGCCAGAGTTTGTTTAATAAAGTTAGATGAAAGAAATTTTTATTTTGTTTTATTTTTTTTACAGTATGTGAAGATGTAATGTTGTCCATGGCTCTTGGAGACACCTTACCCCATATCCTTCATGCACCAGCAGTGGGTTAGGATGCATAGTTTACCTGAGTGTTTTGTTCCCATTACATGCTACCATGTTGGGATGCAAAATCTGTTAACTGGTACACATCTGCACTGTTGCAAGATGGTTCAGAGGGTGCAAGCATTGCTCAGGACATCCTTGTTTTGGTTTGGGACTCCCATTGTTTTATTTTGTCAGTACCCTGCTAGACCCCTCAGAGACAGCACACTACTGAGAGCCCTAGTTGCTACCACAAATTTGCTTGTATACTCCCTGCTTCTTGTCCTTTTTCTGTTCTACTGGGCAACATCAGTTTTTGCTCATGCCTTTTCCCATAGCGTGGTAATGTACATAAGTAGAAACTGAGTTTGTCAGGTTGAGGAGCAAGGGTCAGGGAATTAACAACAAAATTAATCATGCCACAAGATATTTTATCACACACAATGAACAGCATTATTTTTCAGATGTACTACTTGACATTAGAATTTGCTAACAATAGGTCTTAATGATATCAAACTACAGTACAGAGAGATTAGAAATAATTATAAATGCAAGGACCTGGCAACATTACATTGTCACTTGTACAGTCATTATTTATCTTGCTTTACTCTGAGCCTTTGCATCTTATTGTTCCATTCTGAATACTGTATGTAAACTTGTAAATTCATAGTCCTGTATTTCCTACATAATAACATCTAACCCTGAAAATAACTATGGTAACATTGATGTTGTTGGAATTCACTGCAGTGCCACACAGCATTCTGTTTACATTCCAGTTATATTAGTTTGTCTGGCTGGCTGTTACAAGTAAGTTCTGCTTTCTAAAGTAAGTTTCCTCTGGGCCAAGCAATGAAACATAGCATGTAACAGGCTATCTGTTTGGAAACAGGGAACTTAAGTTCCGTGCACACTACTTAAATAAAACACATTCATCTTACCATGCCCATTTTACTTATAACCTATATAGACCCTCCAAACAGTGTAATACAATAGGCATGTCAAAAAAGAAGAATACACCTGTTAATACAGAAGTCCATCATGCAATCCCTTTTTCACTTGTGGTTCAATTGCCTATATCCAGGTGCTTAGTTCAAAATTACAGTGTTTCAGATTAGTTTTCTGCTTCGCAATGATTCCACTCAGAGTTCCATATGCTAGAATTGAAACACTCAGAAGAAGGTAGGGTTACACCGAAAAGTCAATGGTCATGTGGTGTGTGCACATGCACGCACTCATGTCTGTTCTCCTGGGTAACATTGGAAAAGTACCTTAGCAATGGGGAATTACGTGGATTAAAACAGACTTTGGCACCCAAATTCTAGCATCTGGAACTCTGGGCAGAATTATCACAAAGCAGAAAACTGATCTGAAACATGATAAGTTTGAAATAAACACCTGGATATCAGCAACTGAGCCATGAAGAAAAAGGGATTGCATGATGGACTTCTGTTTTAACAGGTATACTCTTCTTTTTTCACATGCCCACTGTATTACACTGCTTAGCGGGTCTATATAGGATACAAGTACAATGGGCATGGTGAGATGAAAGAATGTTTCCATTGTTTGGTTTAAGTAGTGCACACAGAACTTTGGTTCCCTGTTTCCAAACAAGAAGCTTTTCATTGACATACCTGTGCTCTGCTATGTGTACCTTAATTTAAACTTTCCAAGGGGACCTGGGTGAAATCCATAATGAGCTCATACATCATTTGTTTTCTTATAGCATGTAAGAGATTTACTGTTATGTCACTACACTTCGGAACAACCTACAATCTTGCTGCCTGTTTCTACCTTCCAAGATATAACAATAGCTTTACATAATGTAAATTGTAAGCAACATGCCATATAAGTGCTTTTTTCAGAATTCCTTGCTCCCCCACTCCAACCCCGAACCTGTTGCACACTAGCTTTGGATCATGGCTGTTCTCCTCTCATCATCCAAATAAATCATACCTGCTTTCCTGGGTTTCCCCCCTAATGTGGGGCACTGCCAGGAGAGAGACACATTCAGCTGTTGGTTGGGGAAGTGAATCAGTGTCAGATATGTGTTTGATGTTGGCTGATGAGGCAGTACTTGATGCCCTTCCTGCAGGAAACTAGAGGGAAGTTTTGCAGCAGCAGATGCAGTGGGACCTGGTACTGCATGTCTCTTCAGGAGTGTGCGCCACCTTTGCCGGTCCTTCTAGGATCCCAGGCTCAGGGAATGAATCCACTTTCCCCACATGATAAACAGGTAATGTGGCACCAGTCTGTTCAGTAGCAAAAAGAAGTGCTTGAAATAGAAAGTAATGTGCAGTTACATTCTAGACCCATACTATAGGAGGACCAATGGGAAACAAGTAAAGAGGGCTAATCCAGTGGTGACAGCACATCATTCTGCCATTGTAGACATGAGTCCAGGAGTCCCACATGAGGCTGCTGAGATGAGACACTTGACTTCCATAAAGGGAGGATGCGAGCTGGCTGGCACTCATACCGTCACATACTCTCTGCCTGCTGACCAATTAGTGGTATTGGTGCTGGCTGTGAAAAGTAGTTCTTTGCACATGCCCTCTCTGTTACTGTTGAAGTGAGGGTTAGGGGAAAAGGTGAAATAAAGCTGAAATGAAGAAATGTAATTGACAACTGCCCAGAAGGTTAAAAGAATATTGAGCTGGCAAATATAATAGAGTCATACGTTAAAAATGTTTTTCCGTATTGGGAGGCAGTATAGCCTAGAGCTTAGCACACCAAGTTGTGAACTTGGAGACTCAGCAGAGCTGAGTTTGAATTGCACAATCACCACTTACATACTGTGCGACCCTAATTAAGTCACTTCCCCTCCCTGTACTGTCATCTTGAACCTGGAAATGGGCTGTGGCTCCATGTGCCTTTCCCTGGCCAAAATCAAAAAGTAAAAATACAAAAAAAAGAAACAAGTATATATATATATATATATATATATATATATAGTTTTTCCTTCTTTGATGCCACCTGCCTAGCCATCAGGCTTGGGAGTGTTCCCCCATGGAGGCAGTCCCAGGCTCAGTGCCACCAGTCCCTGCTTAAACCTGTAGGGGGGTCCATAGTGCAGGGCCTGAGAGTACCAGTGGTCATCATCCGGGTAGCATGGTTGTTTTTTTCCTGGTTTTCTGCCCAAACCCTTCTGCCTTCCGTTGGCATTGGCACAGCTTCTACTGGGCTTTTGTACACATAGAGTTCCTTTGGGGAGAGAGCAAGGTCTCTTGTCCAGCTGCAAAAGTGACTGTAGCACTGTAGTGCCACCACCAACCCTCCCCAACTGAGGCACACTGCTAAGCTGAGGTGCCCCAAGCTGGTCTTATTTTATTTATTTATTTATTTTTATTTATTTATTAGCATCTCGGATTACAACCTTGGAACTAGATGCTCATTTACAAACGTTCCATGTCGATTTGAAACACAAGCAAAACAAATAAGAACAGACATAATATCAAATAAAAAATTAGAACAGACATAATATCAGAGTTACATCAAAATAGGAAGCAACTATCTTCGATACAATATGTGCACTGTGTCGAGTTAAACATAGCAAGAAAATCAGAACAGCCATAATATCGGGTTGCAATACATAAGTAATGATATGTATGCAGTTAATTACATCAGGGTTGCAGAGCAATTAATAAGTAGTAGTATTAGTAGTATGCTTTAAGTTGAGAGACCAGGAGGGGAAAATTCAGAAGGCTGAGATTGACAGAGGAGAATTAGGAAGGTTCAGAGCCAGAAGCTGTGGTTCCACAGTTTCCATTGTCGGGAGGGGATGAGGAGGAAGGAGTTCCAGATTTGTAGTTGAAAGGGGATAGAAGACAGGAGGAGGTGTGGGATGAGGTGAGGAGGGGAAGAGGGAGGAGGTGTAGAAGGGAGGGATGATGGGGCAGGGGACAAGTGGGAATGAAAGATATCTGAGTGCTGTGATGGGGGTAAGAGAAAGAGTGGGAGCTAGCTGGGGCAGATCGGGGAGGAAAAGTGCAGGAAGATCTCTGGGGATAGACCAAGATGGAGGGAGTCTGCGCATTAGGCTAGGTCTAGGTCATTGAGTCTAAGAAGGGAAGCAGGGGCAAGACATTTGACTAGCAAGGTGGGAGCAAAGTTTGAATTTGAAAAGGCCTAATTTGATCTCAGATTGCAGATCCAGTGGGAGTGAATTAAGCCACTTATGGACGCGACATCCAAAATAACTCTGCAATAGGGTCTTCCGATAGAAAGGAACTTTGTAGTGGTTATACTGAGACACTCCGGTCAATCTGATTAGGGCTGTTGGGGTAAGCATGGATTGGATACAGGGGGGTGTTATGCCGAGGGTTGCCTTTTTTGGTCTGCCTCCTGACTTGGGTTCCTGAGTTTACTCCTGAACATGGGTCATCAGCTGGATGGCAGTGAGTCAGAGCAAAGTATTTTACATGATATATTTAATGACTAGTCCCACTATTAAATGAGCAATGCACGATAAGGCGTGTGTTGTGCGGGGATGGGATAACGTCCTGTCTTGGGTGGTTGGGCATGAGGGTACTGGCCGAGTGCATCCAACACCCAAAAAGTGATGTTATCCCAGCACGACGCACACCCTTGAGTGCATTATTCCTATTACACACTGGCTTGTTTGTGTGAAAAGTAGAAAATAGATAAAAATATACATTTAAAAGTAGATTTTAGTAGTTTTTTTTTACTGGTTAAGTATACGTAAGAAAAAAAATAGAGCAGATTTACTGTTTTGTTCTGTATGTGGGGCCGCTGCTTCAAAATGCCTTCCCATGTGTCATAGTGCCTCTCTGCCTAGCTGTTAATGTGTCGCTTTCCTTTGCCTCCCCCAGACTGACTTTTCATTCACACACCCCCATCCCTGGAAGTAAATTTCCACAGAAACTGTCCACTGTCACTGAAACTGCATGTTTCAGGTTTGTTAAACTGTTATGCTAACTCTGTGGGGAAAGGGAAACGAGTCGAGGATTGGTAAGTGGAGCATGGTGCTTTAAATAGCACATGTGCTCACATTCCATTTCGTGTCAGAGCGTAATCCTGGTACTGTCAGTGGTGGGTGTTTGTAAAAAAAAAAAGATTTATTGGGATCTGCACACAAGCCAGTAGCAGCTGGTAAGAAAAAAGTTATGGGTAGCCCAGCTGGGTTAGTGGAGCTGGTGAAAGGGAAAGTGAGCCCAGGATTGGTGGAGCATGATGCTTTAAACAGCACACGTGGTCACAGTCCTTTTAGCGTCATAGCTTTCTGTTGATACTGTTGGTGGGTGTTTGCATAAAAAAGGAATGATTTTTGAAGTCTGCACAGAAGACAGTACTAGTTTCTAACTATGAGATTATGGGCAGCTGAGCGGGGTTACTGAAACTAGCTGGTGAACGGGAAATTTGAAACTAGTGGGGACTGCCAGTGCAGTGGGGGTGTTGTGAAGACGATCGGAAACACAGCTTTCACTTAGCTTGTTTTTTGTTGTGTTTTTTTTTTAAGTAACGAAATGAAAGTTTGGGGAGTGTGTGAGGCTTCTGGGTGTTATTTTTATTGTTTTCTTTGCTGTGGAAGGGAGTGATTTAAATGGAGAGGTTCTGTGTGAACCACTGACAAGTTAAACTTGCCATGTGTATTGATTTTTTTTTCTAAGGCGATTCAGTCGTCTTTGTGCTGGTACTAGATCCGTGATGCTATGCTGGGATAACATCACGGATCCAGCCCCAGACTGACCAATCAGAGCCCAGCATTCTTTCTTTCCATTGTATAATAATAGATCTTATATACATGTATCTGAATCTGACCAACAGTAAGCCATGAGTGGCTATGAAGCCTTAGTCTTAATTCTCAATCCCTCTACTGCCCAACACACACCTGTGGTGTGTGATGTAAATTATGATACATTCATTTATTTATTTAAAAGGACTATCCTAGAAAGGAAATCTGTTCCAAATAAGCCTGAAATTACTGCAGTTTGGCTCAAAAATGTGTTTTCGCTGACTTATTAGTGTAGTAGTTTGTGATCACATTCTATGCTTGCAACTCGGGTTCACACTGTTAGCCATCAGCAGCTGAATGACAAAGCCAGGACAGATTCCGCTTTGGTGAAAGTGCATGGCTCCTTCCAGCACATGGCTGCCTCCTGGTGGCCTGGTGGGACAGGGGATGTACTGAATGGAATCCACTGTGTACCAGCCTGCCTGAGATAATGACATGACTTCATTTTGTATGCACTAGCTGGTGCAGCAGGGACATTGTAAAGTGGGAGAAGTTAAATGCCTGTTCCTGACATCATAAGAAAGGCTGATTATCCTGGGTCTGTACTAAGGCCACACTTCATTGTGGGAAGGTGGAGGGGGATTCAGGGAGAAAATATCATGGGGCATTGGTTGGAGAAAGTTTACTCTACCCCTACTCCAATAAGAGCTCTGGAAGAGGTGGGGCAAACACCTGAACAACACATTCTGACCCCTCCTTCCCTGTCATGAGCAGTCTCCAGGTGTGTCTGTATCCTCCTTCCAAGTCCTTCCTTGGCTGATAGTAATAGTGAAAGTGTAGTTGGAGGATTGACTTGGAATGGCAGCCATGGAGGGAGAGAACGTTCAACAGGATGAGTGATCTGTGGAGAAGGGGGGAAGGGGACAAAGTTAGTGTAATGCAAACCCCTGAGAAAAGACAGAAACCAAACTGCACTCACAAAAATAAAGTTAGGTGCAGTTGCTATACAAAATGGATGAGCGGGCACAAAACAGTGACATGTAACTCAGCCAGTAAAATGCTTAAATATACATACAGTAAGTGCAGCAGTGTGAAAAAACTGCACTTACTGTATGAGTTAAATTTAATCAGTCAGTCTGATTCTCAGAAAGCAGTTTACTGTTTAATTGCAACATTGTTTGTGTCTGACAATATAACCTCCTGACTGGTGATGATAAGAAAAACGGAAAAAGATATTTAAAAAAAAAAATACTTTTTCCAGGTTGGGGCAGTGGGGGTGTACTTGTAAATGATGTAAAGTACTAAGATGTTAGAAGTGCAGTTGTTCAGGGTCTGGGTCTAAGTTATCTTTCTCAAAAAATGAGGCGAGTTTTAATCCATGTCCAACTTAAATGTAGATTTAAGCTAATACAGAACAAGTGTGTGATGTTGGGATATCTGACGCCTGGGGTGATTAGGCACAAGCGCCGCAGGCCGAGTACGTTTAATCACCCCAGAAGTGACGTTATCCCAGCACAACACACACCCTGGAGTGCATTATTGCTATTATACAATGGCTCGTTTTGTTTTGAGAAAAAAAAATGGGAAAAGCTGTTTAAAATATTAATTTATTTCATTTTTTTTGTTTGGGCTGGCATACTTATTGAAAAAAAAGTCCACAGTTCCTGTCTTGTGCAGGAGGTGGTGCTGCCCCTACATGATTTTTCTGTATTCTTTTAAATGTGTATCATTGTGGTTTTGTATTTTTTGCCCCTGTGCAACTTGTCATTTTGATATTTACTCTGTTCTCTTACTCAGAAAGACGTTGCTGTTCCATTTTTTTTTACCTTCCTAATTTACTCGCGTGATGTGGTCATTCACTCTCTGTCTGGTGTGAAGTGTGAAGTGAGAGGGGCCATGGTGTTTCAGGCAGAAAGGTTAGTTTGGGGTTTTGAAAAAAAAAAAGAAAGAAAGAAATGTATTTCAGGAGGCTGCGAACGTTATGACAGGAGCCGTGCGGTCACTGTTTAAAATGCACGCTCACTCGGTCGTTCTGGTCCAAAATGAGAGGATCGCGAGGTAGTTTACTTTCTGTCAGGTAGCTTACCAGGAGACTTTCACTCCTTGTTCAGTAAAACACAATGTTGTCACTGTATAGGCAGACCAGGTAGTGAAACTGATCGTGGTCTCAGCAAGGAGGGTAGTGGGGCAGTGAATCGCATTGTGGAGTGATTGTTTTTTTTTTTTTTTTAACATTTTCTGTGTGCTGGGAATAGTCCCGTGATGTTGTACTGGGATAACATCACGGGTCCAGTCTCAGACTGACCAGTCAGAGCACAATATTTTTTTTGCTATTGTATAATTTCCATTCTATGGTGATAGTTACAACTTCCACATGATACAGTTCATATTTTAAGAGAATCTTTCCATGGATAGCAAAATGAAAATTTAAGAACCTGTTGAAGTCACATTGGGCCTTATACTGGCTCAAAACATGGAACAGTATGTAATTTTCTGATAGGTTGGTTTTATATTTATATAGTAGTTGTGCTGTCCAGTCCTTTTTTCAAAGTTTTTAGCCTTCAGGAATCTGATGAGTAAGGCCTTTCACTCAGTCCTCAACAAGAGCTGGGTCAATAATTAAGGGGCATGGGGTGGAGGACAAGTAGGTGACTTGGGCAGAAGGTTGAATGAGGGATGGCCACAAAGGGTAGAAGTAAAAGGAGAGTTTATGGAGGTAAGAGATGTTATGAGCAGAGTACCACAGGGATCAGTGTTAGGCAATGTCGTTTTTAACGTGTTCACATGTGACATAGGGGAAGGCATAGATAGCATGGTCTGCCTCTTCACAGATGACACGAACATCTGTGCAAGTGTTGACAAATAGAAGGGGACAGTGGTACTCAGAGAGGATCTAGACAGTGGTTTACCTATGCAGAATTGACAACATCGTCGTCAAAGTTCAGCATAGCGAGATCCCCAATGTCGACAGGCAAAATTTCACCTCTCCAACATTGGAGTGTTTCTCTCGAGGGGCTGCCAGTGGGGCTGTGCCCCCTGAGCCCCCTTCTAAAGATTATCAGCTCTGAGTCAGAGGTGATTTGAGAGGGTGACACATAGTGAAAGGGCGAAATTTGGCCTCAGGTCTACAGTGACAATTTCAAACGTGTTGAAATTGTGCTGTGAGTTTCGCCGTAAAAGTTTTGTTGTTCGGTCAGCACACCCTAGAGAGGCTGTAGAACTGTCAAAGATCTGGCAGCTGTGCTTCAGCTCTACAAAATACAAAGCAATGCATGTTTGGAAAAGGAACCCAAAAGTGCATTACAAAGTAGGGGGAGGGTGACATTAGAATGCTCAACAGGGGAAAAGGACCTGGTTATCATGATACGAAAAACAACTAAAATCCACAGCACACTGTAACGGAGCTGTGTGTTAGGTGAACAAGATGTTGGGATGCATAGGGAGAGAGAGATCAACAGCAGAAGCCAGGAGGTAGACCTTCCATTCTTCAGGTGATTGGTAAGACACCATCTGGAATACTTCCCAAGATACTGGAATTCACAACCGAGAAAAGACCGTGATGAGGAGGAACAGAGTATCCATTTCCACTGAAAGTAGTGTCCATCAACCACAGCCCTCTGCTTCCTGTTATTGCTTCTCAGTGAGAGTTACAAGTGGATATGAGATTAGTGTCGTCAGCTCTACTCCTACAGATAAGCATCCACATTACGCAACTCACATACAGTGTGGCACAAATGGCAGCCTTTGCTTAAATGGATGTGACCCTGGTCAGAATGAGCATTGACTAAACTTCTCTCCTGCTCTCCCAGAGAGGTAGTACCTTTTGGGTTGGCATCAGTGTTCATAGGGACTAGGGCCTGCACTAAGGTCAGGTGCAAGGCTGTGGGAACCATGAAACCATGCTGGTGGACCAGGTAGGTACAGGAAGTGGTAAGAGGGAAGAGGGGGGGCTTACAGATGATACAATGAACACGTGGGGTTAAGGACAAGGAGGAGTATGATAACATATCCAAGAGGGTGACCAGGGAGATAAGACTGACCAAGGCTAGGGCAGAGCAGAAGTTGGCGCAGGGGATCGGGGAAGGAATAAAAGGTTCTTTAGGTATATCAGGGAAAGGAGGAAAGTGAAGGGGCAGATTAGCAGGTTGAGGACAGGGAGGGGGTAGGCCGAGGAGGCTGGGGAGCAGGTTGAGGTATTAAATGATTACTTTGCCTCGGTCTATACTAAAGACGATGGTGGGACAGCACCTTACTGGGGGAAGGGAATCAGATTCGAGGAAGGGGTGCACGGTCAATTTTGAAGAAGGGGGAAGTAACGGATGGTGAAATTCTAGCTGGTAGGGTGTGGGAAGACCTTTTGTCCCTAAAAACAGATAAGGCACCGGGTCTGGACAGCCTGCATCCCAGGGTGCTAAAGGAAATGGCGGATGTACTGGCTGCTCCCCTGGCGGACCTCTTTAACTCCTCCCTGCAGACAGGGTGTATGCCTCCGGATTGGAGGATGGCTCATGTCATGCCCATTCACAAATGAGGGCTACATGAGGAGCCAGGCAATTACAGGCCTGTCAACCTGATGTCCGTGGTGGGAAAAATGATGGAAGCCATATTGAAGGAGAGGCTGGATGAGTTCCTGAAGGCAGGGGGCCATTTGGATGATCAGCAGCATGGCTTTGTGCACAGCAGGTAGTGTCAGACTAACCTTGTGGAGTTCTATGATTGGGCGACCAAGGCACTGGACCAGGGCAGGCCAGTGGATGTTCTCTTTCTAGACTTCCACAAGGCATTTGACTCAGTGCAGCATCCTGGACTGAGGGATAAGTTGGAGGGAATGGGGTTGGGGAAGAAGATGGTTAGGTGGATCAGAAATTGGGTAACTGGGTGGTGGCAGAGGGTGATGGTTGGGGGGGTGGTCTTATCTCCTAGGAGGGTCAACAGTGGGGTTCCACAAGGGTCGGTTCCAGGCCCACTCCTGTTTAATGCTTACATCTCTGACATCAGAAGAGGTATCAGGAGTGAGATGAGCCTCTTTGCTGATGACTCCAAGCTGGGAACAGTGGTGGATTGGGTGGAGGGCAGAAGGGCCCGTCAGGAGGACCTGGAGACCCTTGAGGGGTGGTCTCACAACTGTGGGCTGAAGTTTAATGCTAAGAAGTGTAGGGTTCTCCATCTGGGGCTTAGAAACTCATCTCAAGAATACTTATTGGGAGGGGAGAAACTGCAGGTTACGGATGGGGAGAAGGACCTGGGAGGGGTGGTGGATGCCAAAATGAATAACTCGAAACAATGCAGGAGGATGGTGGCCAAAGCAAATAAAATACTGGGGTGCATTGCAAGAGGGATAACTTCCAGAAAGTGGGAGGCTATTCTCCCTCTATGTAACTGCCTGGTTAGACCACACCTTGAATACTGTGTGCAGTTTTGGCGACCACATTTGGTAAAGGATATTGCACTTCTTGAAAAGGTCCAGAGGAGGGTGACCAGGATGATACAGGGGCTGGGGGAAAGGACCTATGAGGGGAGACTCGGGGAGCTTAACTTGTATTCCCTGGGGAGAGGAGGGACAGAGGGGACATGACTGAGGTCTTTAAAATACCTTAAGGGGGTAAATAGGGCATGCACTGATAGGATTCTCCAGCAGCAGGAGGCAGGGGCCACCAGGGGGCATCACCTGAGGCTGGTAGGAGGGAGGCTCAGGGCTGAGACTAGAGATCTTACTTCACTGAGAGGGTGGTGGAGCCATGGAATGCGCTGCCAAGGGAATTGGTGGAATTGAAAACGGTGGAGGACTTCAAAAGGAGCTGGGACAGGTATAGGGGGAAGATTAAACTGAGTAATGCCAGAACTTGATGTAACCCCCCTGCAAATGGGGGTTCCCAAAAGACTTCCAGGAGCTTGCTTGAATGCTCCAAGCCTGAATGGTGTTTGGCGTTTAAGCCATTTATCAGTGAGTGTTTTTAGAACCTCTGGTACTGTCTCTTTAAGAGCTGTCTGCTTGCAGACATAATTAGTTTGTATGGGGGACTGTGTGTTTCTTTGATTGAGTACCACTCAAGCTGCTGCCAATTCACTTCATTTTTGCAGTCACTAGGAGTGCAAAGGAACCTATCTGAAAGATGTAACTGTTTGCCAGAAATTATTTAGAGTAATAATGAAATTACAGTTTGTCTAACCTGCTTTCTTTGCAGTCAGAACTGTGTCTGCTAGTTCCCCATTCTAGGTTTGAACTGCTGAACTGGACCAATCAGTGTGGGTAAGCTAGCTCTAAAATGGTGCCTTGACGAATCAGAACTTGGACTCATAATCTGAGCCAGCCACAAGAGGATTGTATGGGCAGTGACTCTGGGAGATGTAGTTTAGACTTCAGTGCCTTTTGGACCAACAGCAGCAGTCTATTGTGAGTGACAGCCAATCCAGTCAAGAACTGGGAGGAACTCAAAGGAAGTGCCCGTTTTGTCGGTTGGAGTTTCAGTTGAGCTTTGGCAGTGAAGAAGGAAGGAGCCCTGTGCTTTTCAGTGTGTGCAGTTTTAGTCAAAAAACGTGTGTAAGACCCAGAGTTCGGTCTGCAGCTTGTGTAACAGCTTGTTAGGACTGAATCGTCCTGTGAAAGAATCAAAGGATCTCTGAAGAGTAGAAACCAGGCTCACCCTGTAGAAGACTGGAGGAATTGCTGAAATATCACCGGTCTGTCAGAACTGAATCTGCTGTGTGTTCTCCCGGTATTGTGCAGTAATTGCGATCGGGATACAGATGCAGCCTGCCTGGTATAGTGCTTTCTTTATATGGATGTGTGAAGAGGTTTGTGTACCTCAAGTGAGCCCTGCTGACATTGAAGGACCCTATCTTATTTGGAGGTCGTGAGTACTAATTCAGGGTCGCTCCCTATTGAATTGCCACATTAAATCCAAATGGAATTACTGTACTGCTGACTGTTTAATTCTCCTTTTCTCTGTGTGAAAGGGCCCCTACCAGCTGCCACGGTTTGGACTAGCCACTAGGGCTTGGGTACCCAGGGACAGTAACTGATAGGGATAGGCCTGGCACAGAGCCATAGGTAGATTATTAGAGTGATAAGCTAATTAACCTGATTTCCCCTGTCCTTGTTATATCCCCTAAATAAATCAGAGCTGCTTGTTTCAGTAAAGTTATACTGCCTGAGGTATTTGTCTATGTTAAAGTACTGTACTGTGATTGTTGCACTGTATCTCATTTCACAGGAGGTCCCAGTGCCGGAACCAGACCTGGGGGGTAAGTGTATACTGTGAAGGTAATTCTGATATATTGTGTGGGCCACTAGTGGGAAGAAAGGGGTTGCAGTGTCCCAGAGGGCTGTGACCAAGTTAGTTTAACTATTGCAAACCCTGACCTCTGGGTGGAGGCACCACCATTGGATCCAGGCCCCTCAACCTGTTAGTGGCAAATCAGGCAGGGGTAGTAGCCCCTGGGATAGCGCCATCTAGGGGTTACATCTTGAGGCTCACCGCTGGGATTGTGTGTCTCTAGTGGCCATATTTACGAACCACTGTTAAGAAAAAATGGTACCCCAACAGAAGTGGCTGTGCACCGCTGGTGGAGTGGTGTACTGGGAGGAGATCGACCCTCAAAATGCTAATGCTTATCCTGGACATCCCCTGGGTATCAATACGACACTGTGCAGGGAGTACTTTCCAAGGTGGAAGGTTTACAAAACCCTGTGGTGGTGGGTCGGCATGCTAATCTGCTCACCCACACTTTCCTGGCCCTAGTAGAGTTTAAGGATCCCATAGATAGCTCCAAAGTGCACAGACCATACCCAGAGGAGCCTCACTGCTTGGAGAGTGATAACTAGGACAGTAAAGACCCGGGGAATCAGCCCCACCACTATCTGAAACTTTTGAGGAGAAATTTGCTGAATGGTTGCTGGAGAGGGGAAACTGTGGAGGACTTGAAGAAACTATTCTGCCACCTGGGGTGTTCCCTCCCAACACCCTCTCCTGCTCCAGTGCCCGTAATGGTGGCTGAACCAATGCAGACTCCTATTCTGCACCTGCCATTAGTCACGACTCTTACGAAGGTTGAGGATCTTCTCTGGCACCTCCCACCCCCAAGGGAGGATGACTGGGAGACCTGGATAGACTATGTTGCCCCAAATTGCTAGAATGGCAATGCCGGAAGGCAGCGAAAGGGTGGTGAGAGCCTCCGAGGTCCTGCCCTGGCTACCATCCGTGCTAAGCAGACCCAGTAACCCTGAGCGACTGCACAGGCCTATCTTGAGGCCTTGGAGAATGTGGGAGCCCAGATTCTGATGAGGACCTATGGTGGAGAGTAAGAGATGCACAACAGTACCAAGGGAGTTGTTGTCTGTGTATGTATCTCGGCTGGAAAAATTGTTGCAAGAATGCCTCAGAAAAGGTAGTTTGCCAGCGATTGAACTGGACGAACCAGGCTGGACAGGATCCTAAGTCTGCCCCTTCTCAGAACTGCTGTTGCTCCAGTTACGCCTGGCAGATCGACTGGAATCCCACCTCCTATGATGAGTTAATGAGAGAAATTCGAGGTTGAGAAAGAGCGACCTCGGGAGGGACCTGCACCAATAGCTGCGGTTACTACTCGGAGGTGACTGAGGTGACCCATCAAGGAAGTTCAGGGGCAGAGGTTGGCAGTCAATGAGTGCTCTGACAAGGAAAAGATATGTCACAATGGGGCGAACTGTTGAGAGAGATCCGGGAATTCAAAAAGTCCTTTATGAAGGCCACGCCTGCAAAGCACGTGGCCCTGACCTATATCCGACTGCATACTGCTATGGGGTGGGGTACCACCCATGTATCTCCTGCTGATAACAGCTCGAACTCGATTCCTTGACCATGGAAGTGGAGAAACTGACGAGATGTCTCCAAATGCTTATCACGCCGCAGACAGAGATGGCACCAAGGTTTCCAGTTAGTAATACCCCGCCCTGGCTCCCAGTGTGGCGCCTCGGCCAGCTCAAACTCCAGAAAGTATGTTTTGCTATAATTGTGGGAAAGATGGGCACATGAAAGGGAATGCCAGTCCCAAAGACACTGACAAAGTTGCATATAGGCTACAAGGAGAGCTTCGGAGAAGAAATCAGTGGTTAAGAGGTGCACGACATGATCCCAGTGAGGGCACCAAAAATGCTAATTCACGTCGTTTTGTGGCAAGGTCAGTTGCCCAGGCCCCCACTACCGCCTCTCCAGACTGGTCCAGAATAGTGGGTCCCTCCATGGAGACCACTGTAAAGGTGAATGGAGGTCTACAAGAGCTGTGTTGAGACAGTGGCTCCCAAGTGACAATTATGTTCCAGGATTGGTATCAGAAGCATTTGTCAGACGCATCTTACAACCATTAGAAGGACTGCATGTATGGGGGTTAAGTGAGAAGGCCTACCCTATTCCGGTATATCCGAATTTGGCTGTCTTTCCCCACCTCCGTGGCTGGAGTGGCAACAAGTAGAGACCCTAGCCTTAGTGTGTCCCCACTGGACTGTATGATGGTGTCCCTTTGTTGATTGGAACAAATGCTCATATGTTCGGAAGGCTGGCACAGTTGTGTTATGAAAACAGGGGTCAAAGACTAGTAGAGCTTTAAGAGTTCGGCTTTAATTAAGAAGGCCTATGAGGCACAGAGATGCTGAAAAAACAGAACCAGAGGAACCGGTCGGAATTGTATGGAAGAAGGATCCTGAGTCTCTGATCCTGGCGCCAAATGCCCAGTGTACCTTACAGGGAGAGGTCCGTATCAGAAAGGATGTTAAGAATAAAATATTAATGTTGGATGCACCAGGCGATGGAAAATTGCCAGAGGGACTGCTGGTCAAGCCTTCAGTATTTTGCCCGCTAGAGCCCATGCTTATGCCAGAAGGGTAATGGTCCAAGTTCATAATGTGTCTGAAAGAGACATTCGAGTAAACAGAGGTTGCATCCTGGCTAATGTGCATTGTGCAGACACTGCAGTGCTACCCAGCAGCAAGAGTTCAAGGAAGAATGACAGAGTAACGCCTGACTTGTTTGATTTCGGCGACTCCCGCTGCCAGCTGAATGGAAAGTGAGGATCAGTGAGAAGCTTGCCCAGAGACCAGGTGTTTTCTTTAAAGGAATGGGATGTAGGATGCGTGCAAGGAGCTGAGCACAATATCCGGCTGCATGACGAAAAGACCATTTCGTGAGGTCTCGACGCCTGGCACCTGCTGACATAGATGATGTGAGACGGCATCTGCAAGAGATGTTAGCTGCTGGTGTAATACAAGAATCCAGAAGCCCTTATGCTTCCCCATTGTGGTAGTGGAGGAAAAGAATGGAACAGTAAGGATGGTGTGGATTATCGCACTTTAAACCGCGGACTATCCCTGATCAGTAATACAATGCCCCGCATTCAGGATGCTTTGACTGCCTAAACGGGAGCAAGTGGTTCTCTGTGCTGGATCTCCGCAGGGTACTACCAGATCCCAATGGCCCCAGAGACCGTGAGAAGACGCCTTTATCTGTCCGCATGTTTCTATGAATTCATGAGGATGCCTCAAGGATTTCAGGTGCCCCAGCCACTTTTCAGCGATTGATGGAGCGTGCAGTGGGGGACATGAACTTACTAGAGTGCCTGGTATACCTAGATGATGTTATTGTGTTTGGCAGCTCACTGGAGGAACATGAGAGCAGATTATTTAAGGTATTGACCGACTGGAGGACTTTGGCCTAAACTGTCCATTGATAAGTGTCAATTCTTTCAAACATCAGTAAAGTATGTGGGACACATAGTATCCACCGAGGGAATAGAGACCGACCCAAGTAAAGTTGAGGCCTTGACCACCTGGCCACAGCCTAAAATCTAAAAGAACTGCAAAGATTCCTGGGATTCTGTGGTTATTATCGCGCTTCATCAAGGACTATTCAAGAGTGATCCGCCTTTACTTAACCTTACTCAAGGGTATCCCCAACCCACAAAAATACCAAAAGTCAGTGTCCCTCAAGACTGAAAGAGTGTATTTTCATCCGAGTGAAGTATTTGGGGCCGCTGGACTCCTGATTGTGAGACTGCTTTTCATGAGATCATATATCAACTACCCATGCTCCAGTGCTGGCCTATGCGATCCAAGAAAACCTTACGTCCTGCACTGATGCTAGCTTGCAAGGGTTGGGGCTGTGTTGTACCAAGAGCACGAGAATGGCCTTGAGACCAGTGGCCTTTGCCAGTAGAAGCCTGACCCCATCCGAAAAGAACTATCCTGTACATAAGTTAGAGTTCCTAGCTTTGAAGTGGGCATGTTGACCAATTCCATGAGTACTTGTATGGGGCTAAAATACTAGTAAAACTGACAATAATCCTTTGACTATGTGCAGACCTCAGCTAGTTGGATGCCACTGGCCATAGGTGGCTTTCTGCATTATCTACATATGACTATGCTCCGAATACCGAGCAGGTCTGAACCACATAGATGCTGATGCTCTCTCCCGGAGGCCTGTTCCCCAGAATGATTGGGTCCGATTGGCAGAACCTGACATTCGGGCACCTCTGCCGAAGTTTGACAGGGAGGAACAAATGTCCACGGACGCAGTGGACTGCATGGTGGATTGCTTGGGAGCCTCTGAGAATTGCATACCTGCTGCTTATTGCCACTTTTCTGCAATAGACATTGGTGCACTGCCTCAGCTGGACAATGACAGTATTCGGCGGGCTCAATCCCGCGATCCCATGATCAAAGCAGCTTTAGAAGCCCTCTATGCAGGAAAAGATGTGTCCAAATTACGCTCCACTGATTTGAGAACTGCACGTTATACAAAGAAGGTCCTAAGTTGAAACTGATCAATAAACTGTTATACAGAGAAACAGTAGACAGAGGGGGACAAGTAGACAAACAACAACTAGTGCTGCCCACTGCCTTTCGAGACTCAGTACTGAGGTCCTTGCACAACCACATGGGGCACCTTGGTATAGACAGAACACTTGACTTGGTGAGATCCAGATTCTATTGGCCTAAGATGGGGCTGATGTGGAGCAACACATTCCGAACTTGTAGTCGCTGCTTACAGAGAAAGCTTTTGCCCCAGAGGGCTGCCCCCTGTTAACATCACCACCAGTGCACCCATGGAGCTGGTCTGTATTGATTTTCAAGTTTGGAGTCAGATCAAAGAAATATCAGTAATGTGCTGGTGGTCACTGACCATTTCACGAGATATGCCCAAGCTTTCCACCAAAGACCAGAAAGCATCCACTGTAGCCAAAGTACTTGTAGAAAACTTTTGTTCACTATGGGGCTCCACAAAGAATCCATTCTGATCAAGGGAGAGACTTTGAGAGTCGCCTGATCAAAGAGATGCTTTCTCTGTGGGGAGAGCAAGTCCAGAACCACTCCTTACCACCCCCAGGGGACCCACAGCCTGAACGTTTCAACCGCACTTTGCTAGATATGCTAGGCACCTGCACCCAAAGGACAAGCCTAGATGGAGCCAACAAATTAGCACCTGGTACATGCTTATAACTGCACCAAAAGTGATGCCACTGGATTCTCCCCTACCGCCTGATGTTTGGAAGAGAAGCTCGACTACCAGTAGATGTGTGTTTTGGGTCTCTCCTGATGGGGTTCAAGCTGACAACTATTTACAGTATGTGCAAAAGTTAAAGGCCCAGCTAACCTCATGCATCCAACTGGCTCAAACCATGGCTGCCAAAAGAAATCTGGCCAACAAAGAAAGGTATGATAAAAGGTGAAAGCACAGGAACTTCAGGAGGGAGATCGGGTATTGCTAAGAAATCTGGGACTGCATGGCAAGCACAAGATTGCTGACAGATGGCACCATCTCCTCACATTGTAGTGGGCAAACTAGATGATCTGCCAGTGTACAAAGTAAGGCCTGAGAATAATTCAAAAGATGTAAAAACAATGCATAGAAATCATTTACTGCCCATTGGACAAATCTTAATTGAGTCTGAGCCCCTAGAAGATGCCCCTCTGGACCAGTGACTAGAGCTGCTGCTAAGAAAAGACCAAGGAAGTCTGCACCACAGAAGCAGAGTTAAAGTGTTCCCCTGCACAAGTCCCAGTTGAGCATGACTGTCAGTCCATATCAGAAGAAAGTGAGTGACTTTGAATACTATCCTTCTTACGAACTGAGTCAATTGTTTGGGGCAATCCCCTAGTCAATACTGGAGATGAAGCTGGGCCTTCTGGACTGTCCAAGCCCCAGCTTCGTCCCTGGAGCCATTGCTCCCAGAAAGTGAAGTGCAAGCATCAGATCAGATGAAATGGAATCATTGTGCATGGTTGAACTGTTTGAGCTTTCAGGGAGGAAAATGATAGATTAGGGCAGACTGGTGATACACCGAACAAGAAGAGTATTTTGAGTGCCCTGACAGTCCACTGCCAGTGTCCGAAGCTCTCCATGAGCCAAATGTTGTGGACTCAGAAACTGTAACTCCTGGAGCTGAAAGTGCCCCAAGTTCTAGCCTCTACCCCCATGGAGACTCCCTGACAAGTGAGGACAATGCTGAAAATGAGGCTCAGAGTGCAGAGACTATAACAGTTCCCCTAGAAAGACTGGTCGAGCTGTAAAGCCTGTGGTGCACCTCAGTTATGATTCCCTTGGGAGGCCTGTGGATTTGCCTCAATGTTGTCCATAAAGGAGTGTATGTGTCCCAGCTCATTGCCCAAACTGAGCATCAGTGCTAACTCAAGTTACTTGTGTTGCCCTCTAAGTATGGTGCCCTTGCCCCATCCAGCCCCAAGGTAACTGATAGGAAGGGCCCTCTCTTCAGGTTTCATGTACAAGAGGTAATAACGGTTATGGTACAATGTGTATGTAATACTGTGTAAAGAGGCGTACTGCAATATTTCAGAAATGTGTTCTTGGTAAAATGATATATTGACTGATGATTACACGCAAGCCTAATGCAAATGTATATGGTTGCAGTTGAAACTTATAGTACTTGCTTGACGCGACGCCAAGCTTTCCCAAGCCAGGAGGTGTAACCCCCTGCAAATGGGGGTTCCCAAAAGACTTCCAGGAGCTTGTTTGAATGCTCCAAGCCTGAATGGTGTTTGGCGATTTAAGCCATTTATCAGGAGTTTTTTAGAACCTCTGGTACTGTCTCTTTAAGAGCTGTCTGCTTGCAGACATAATTAGTTTGTATGGGACTGTGTGTTTCTTTGATTGAGTACCACTCAAGCTGCTGCTAATTCACTTCATTTTTGCAGTCACTAGGAGTGCAAAGGAACCTATCTGAAAGATGTAACTGTTTGCCAGAAATTATTTAGAGTAATAATGAAATTACAGTTTGTCTAACCTGCTTTCTTTGCAGTCAGAACTGTGTCTGCTAGTTTCCATTCTAGTTTTGAACTGCTGAACTGGACCAATCAGTGTGGGGTAAGCTAGCTCTAAAATGGTGCCTTGGACGAATCAGAACTTGGACTCATAATCTGAGCCAGCCACAAGAGGATTGTATGGGCAGTGACTCTGGGAGATGTAGTTAGACTTCAGTGCCTTTTTGGACCAACAGCAGCAGTCTATTGTGAGTGACAGCCAATCCAGTCAAGAACTGGGAGGAACTCAAAGGAAGTGCCGGTTTTGTCGGTTGGAGTTTCAGTTGAGCTTTGGCAGTGAAGAAGGAAGGAGCCCTGTGCTTTTTCAGTGTGCAGTTTTAGTCAAAAAAGCGTGTAAGACCCAGAGTTCGGTCTGCAGCTTGTGTAACAGCTTGTTAGGACTGAATCCGTCCTGTGAAAAGAATCAAAGGATCTCTGAAGAGTAGAAACCAGGCTCACCCTGTAGAAGACTGGAGGAATTGCTGAAAATTGCACCGTCTGTCAGGAACTGAATCTGCTGTGTGTTCTCCCGGTATTGTGCAGTAATTGCGATCGGGACAGATGCAGCCTGCCTGGTATAGTGCTTTTTTTATATGGATGTGAAGAGGTTTGTGTACCTCAAGTGAGCCCTGCTGACATTGAAGGACCCTATCTTATTTGGAGGTCGTGAGTACTAATTCAGGGTCGCCCTATTGAATTGCCACATTAAATCCAAATGGAATTACTGTACTGCTGACTGTTTAATTCTCCTTTTCTCTGTGTGAAAGGGCCCCTACCAGCTGCCACGGTTTGGACTAGCCACTAGGGCTTGGGTACCCAGGGACAGTAACTGATAGGGATAGGCTGAGCACAGAGCCATAGATAGATTATTAGAGTGATAAGCTAATTAACCTGATTTCCCCTGTCCTTGTTATATCCCCAAATAAATCAGAGCTGCTTGTTTCAGTAAAGTTATACTGCCTGAGGTATTTGTCTATGTTAAAGTACTGTACTGTGATTGTTGCACTGTATCTCATTTCACAGGAGGTCCCAGTGCGGAACCAGACATGGGGTAAGTGTATACTGTGAAGGTAATTCTGATATATTGTGTGGGCCACTAGTGGGAAAAAGGAGTTGCAGTGTCCCAGAGGGCTATGACCAAGTTAGTTTAACTATTGCAAACCCTGACCTCTGGGTGGAGGCACCCGCCATTGGATCCAGGCCCCTCAACCTGTTAGTGGCAAATCAGGCAGGGGTAGTAGCCCCTGGGATAGCGCCATCTAGGGGTTACATTGAGATACACTCCCAATGGGGGAAGAGATGCGGGAGGGGAGGGAGTGAAGGATGCATCTACCTTGTGCTAATCTCAAGCAGACTTGATAGACCTTTGGGCCTACTCTGCTGTAGCACTACATTGTCTGTGTATAAATGGAGAGCTTCAGTTTCCAGTGTTATCAGTTCATTACCTTGCTGAAGAAACAGATTTATCATGCATACTTCAGTTACATTTTTGATAACTAACAATAATTTAGTCTTCATGGTTTTTGGTGTGCAGGTGTCATGCAAGAAGGTTAAGAGCCCTTTCTGCCCAACAACAAAGTCAGACATTTGCTGCCATGCTAAAAAGCATTCCTTTTTTGTTTGTGTTTGATTGGGTTAGTTGACAAAATCAGAAGCACTGGCAAACTATGGCACAGGTGTTAAAGCACATAATTATTCATTGAATATTTAAGTGATAACATTCAGTGAGTTGGACTATACGAAGCAATAACCAGCTTCTGTGGATGATTAAACACTGAGGCATTTAATCACCACAGAAGCTGGTTATAGCTAGTATACTCCAACTCACTGAATGTCATCATTATTATACGAGTTGGAGTGAGTGAGTTCCTTAAGAATGAAAGCAGTCTGCTTCCCCTCCCTGCACTAACCAACTGCACTTCCCCAGATACTCAAATACAAGGACGCAGAAAAAATTAGTACCTCAGGTTCTGCCGTTCGTCTTCATGCTTGTCTGGATTCCTGTCATTGTTGCTGGCATCGTTTTTGATGTAGGTACTGACGGGGGCTGACGGTGCCCGGTAATGGTTTGTTAGAAAGTTTGCCGTGTTCCTGCAGAGATGGTGGCAGGTATGGAAACAGGAAGGTAATTTTATCCTCACTTTGATTCCTGAACACGGCTCATAAAAAAAAAAATGAAGAATTTTAGTACTGCTGTTTTAACGTAGGAGTATGCAGCTGCATTGGAGGATGATATGTGAGCAGTGCAGGGTCGGACGTGGCAGTTTGTTTAAAATTTGTTTGGGAATATAAAAAAAAAGAATATTGAACAAAGATAAATATGTAGAGAGTGAATCTAAATTATACAAATCGATAAGAACTGAAGGGTGTTAATAAGTGCTGACAGTTTAGTTCGGAAGCTGCTGAGGTGGACGGCTATTCCAATGCACATTTTTTTTTTAGTGTTGTGATGCTCCAGGTCTGAATAAATGACTGTGGGCGTGGTTTCTGTATCATTAAATGACTGTGGGTGGTGTTTTTTTGAATAAACGACTCTGGAGGTATTTTTTTTTGGAGTTTGTAGTGGTATAACTGATAGTGGTATTGCGTTGTGATTGGCTGATAGAAGATACCTTTCGTATAATTATAAGTAATCATATATCTATTACAGACTTACAATCAACAGTATCAGAATTTGTTTTTCTTGCCACTTAAATAGTACAAGTAGTTATTCTGAAGCATTGCATAAGACATGTTCCCCTAGTGTTTACCCTTATTTCTTCCTAACTCATTTTATACAAGTCATTTAATCATCCGGTGCTCTACTTCCTCTGTCAGTCTCTCTCTGTGTTTATCTGCCCTGAGCTTTCCTTAACTACAGTATCTTTAGTCTCACTACCTGTGCATGCCTAATGGATTCTGTCAGTCTTCAGGGCTTTTGAAATGTGTTGGGATACAGTGTGTATGTGAAAGGCACACTATAAAACCACGTGCCTTTCCTTCCTTGCAAGATACAGGTTTATTCTTGAACTGGATTTTTGGTAAACAGTATGTCCCTTCAAGATGAGCATTATCATCCTATAAGGACTGGCTAGGATAAGGAAAGGGCTTGAAGTGATAGCAAAGGGACACCGCATCCTAAAGCAAGACACAGCCAGTACTAATGCCAATATCAGAAGGTATAATTACTAGAAAATAAGTCTCCGCTGAGTTTAATTTGTTACATTAAATGTTCCCACTTCAACCACTGGGAGAGGAAGTGCTAGACATTGCTTTAGTCACAAACTCTGCAATATCTTATTTCACTAAAATTTTATTCTTTTTAAATAATAGACTTTATAGTTGTGTTGCAGTGACTTACTACATTATGTTATCCTCATATGACCATGTTTTGGCTACTCAGGACGGAGGATTGTATCCAACCCAATTAAGTAGAATGCTTTGAAGTGGAACTTAATGTTTTATATAATTGCTTTTAGTCATACTGTATCTAAAAGCATTTTACAAAGCAATGAGCTGGATGATGGAAGAGTAGAAAAAATTACTCACCTTAGTAATGTTGTTTCTTCTAATGGAGTCTTGCTATATTATGACAATTGCAGTTTGTCCCACCATTAGAACTGCTCCGGAGGTGAAAGAGTTAACTCCCATTCTAAGAATGGAACTTGGAGCGCGAGCTCGGTTAGAGAAGCTCTGTCTGGGTTATTTCAAACCCAAACTGTCAGATCTTTACGAGCAAAACTCACTAAGGTCTGTGTGGAAGCTGTAACCTACACTAGCCAACTGGCTACCTGACTATTAACACATATTCCTGGTCCCAACACAAAGACTCAAGTCAGGGGACCAGAAGTAATAATATAATATAAGCAATAATATAAGATAAAATAAAAACACCACACCCCAAAACCCCAAGAAGGGGTGGAAAACATATAATGGGCATAACTAGCGCCCACACTAGGCTGCCCACCCCATACCCAAGTAGAAGTTCTGAGAGGGGCAGGCTGGGGGGGAGGTCATAATATAGCAAGACTCCATTAGAAGAAACAACATTACTAAGGTGAGTAATTTTTCTTCAAACAACATGAAGTCTTGCATATTATTGACAATTACTGAACTACACAGCAGTACCTCCATGGAGGAGGGACAGAACCTATAGAATAGGCTCTGAAGCACAGCTGTGCCAGCCGAGCATCTCTCCTGGCCTGGACATCCAGGAAGTAATGCTTGGTGGTGTGTACCGTTTTCCAGGTAGCTGCTTGACATATCTCTAAGATAGGGATGTCTCTGGCAGCAGCTAGAGACGCGGCTGTACCTCTGGTAGAATGAGCCCTCAGGCCAGAGGGGGGAACTTTCCCCAGTTTCTGATAACAAAATTGGATACAAGAGACAATCCACCTGGCAATTGATCTCTTAGTGGCAGGTCTCCCTTTTCGACCTCACCATAAGTGAGAAAAAGTTGGAGGGATTCGAACCTGTGACCCTTGGTACATTCTATATAGTAACTTAGGCCCTCTTAACATCTAAACTGTGCAATCTCCTCTGCTGGAGAGGAATGTTCAGTGAAAAACACTGGAAGGAGATAGATTGATTAAGATGGAAATCTGAAACCACCTTAGTAAAACTTCCTGTTAGTCCTGAGGACTACCTTATCCCTGTGGAGAAAATAAAGTCAGTTTTTACTGACAAGGCTTGCAACTCACTTATGCGCCTGGCAGAAGTGAAGCCTCTAGGAAAACAGTTTTCCAAGTTAAGTACTTAAGCTCTGCAGAAGACAGAGGTTCAAAAGGGGGTTGCATTAACTGGGCAATGCAAACATTAAGGTCCCAGGCAGGGGCCGGATCCCTAAAAGGTGGATTAGTATCAATCAATCAATCAATCAATACTTTATTTTTAAAAGGCGCTTTTCTTCAACCAAAGCGCCTGTACAATTTCATAAAACAATAAATAAACAAGATTTAAATTTATTATAAATCATTAAAAGCTATATTAAAAAGGTGAGTCTTCATGGCTCCTTTAAAACTTAGGACAGTCGGGCAATTTCGCACCTGACGAGGTAGAGAGTTCCACAGGGTCGGGGACATAAAACTAAATGATCTAGCCCCTGAAGTTTTCAAACAAACCCTGGGAATCTCCAGCAATCCCTCGTCAGTGGATCGGAGGTGGCGGGAGGGACAGTACGGGCAAAGGAGCTCTTTCAGGTAAGTGGGTCCCTGATCGTGTAGGGCTTTATAGGTCAGCAAACCGACCTTGAAGGTGATTCACCAAAACACTGGCAGCCAGTGCAGTCCGCGGAGTACAGGCATTATATGGCTGGATCTAGAAGATCCAGTCAATAACCTAACCCGCCGCATTCTGCACTAAGCTGCAGGCAATGATTCAACCCCGGTAAGCCCTAGGTACAGGGAGTTGCAATAGTCAAGGCTGGAGTGAACGGCTACGGATCAACGTTGAAGATCCTCTGGAGGAACCAGGTGCTTCACCCTGGTGATATTCCTCAGATGGAAAGGAAGTTTTGACCACCGCTGACACCTGGGATTTAAGTGTCAAGTGGTCGTCAATTATTATGCCAAGATTCCACACCGATCTGAGGTTGTCAGCTGAGACGCCCAAGCCATAAGCCTGAGGGCGATCCATCCGCAAACCCGCCTCACAGCGACCTCGATCCACGACTAACACCTCAGTTTTCTCCAGGTTTAACCTCAGCCAACTCCCACTCATCCAGTCCTGGATTTCGGCAAGGCAGTTATTAAATACCGATAAGGCAGCATCCTGATCGGGTACAAAAGACATATACAGCTGGGTATCATCTGCATAGCAATGAAAACCCAAACCGTATCGTCTAATAAACGCTCCCAGTATGAAGTAATCCTTTAAAAAACTTGGAAAATACAGGGTGAGCGGAAAGAGAGGAGGGCTTTCCTGCTGACACAAAAGCAGAGACAGCTGCCAAATGTACTTTCAGGGTAGCTGGTCTCAGGCCCAAAGAATTAGGATGGACCATATAGTCCAAAACAATGGGCAAATCAGCAGATTCCGGGGAAATATGTTTCCCAGAACACCAAATGGAAAACCTTTTCCACTTAGAATTATAAGTAGTTCTAGTGGAAGGCTTCCTAGAAGCCTTTAGATTTCAAGAACACCCTGAGAGAAAGGTGTAGGTCAGCAATTCTAACTCCTCAAGAGCCAGGCCTTGAGGTTGAGGGATTTGAGGTTCGGATACCAAACTCTCCCCTGGGCACAGGTTAACAGGTTGTGATTCCTGGGGAGACACAGGGGAAGATGGACTGCTAGGGACAGAAGGAGTGGGTACCAGGGCTGCCTGGCCCAATCTGGGGCAATCAGAATCACCCTGCAAGGCTGGGATCTGATTTGACTAGCACCTTGAATAGGAGAGGAAGGGGAACGGCATAAAGAAACTTCCTTCCCAATCTAGGAGAAAGGCATCCAGGGGGACTGAGCCCAACACTGGGGGTCTGCAACAGAACAGTGGAAGTTGGTGATTGTCTGGGGCTGCAAAAAGATCTATCTGAAGGGTGCCCATCTGGCAAAAACTATCCCCGTACTTGAGGATCCAGAGACCATTCGTGATGGCCCTGGGAAATCCTGCTGAGAACATCTGCTAGGACATTGTCCTTTCCTGGAAGGTGAACTGCTATGAGGGAAATGTTCAGGGAATAGGCCAGAGACCACAACTTCATTGCCTCGGTGCACAAGGCCGAAGACCGAGTGCCCCCTGCTTGTTGATGTACCACATTGTTGTGGTGTTGTCTGTTCTGACTTGTACCACTTTGTTCTGAACAGACGCAGAAAACACTTAAAGTGCTAAAAAGACAGCTCTGAGTTCCAGCAAATTGATGTGGAGCAGAGATTCCTGAGAGGACCACACTCCCTGAGTGGAGAGGTCGCCCATGTGGGCTCCCCACCCCAGGAGGGAAGCATCCGTAGTGAGGGTCAAGGAGTGAGACAGAGGAATGAAGGGGACCCCCAGTCTTAAATTGCTCTGATCCTGCCACCACTGGAGGGCCTGGATCAGGGTTCGGGTCACTGGGACCAACTTGGAAAGGGGTCTCTTCTCTCAGACCAAAGGCTCTCAAGTGAAACTGAATGTCCCTCATCTGAAATCTTGCTCCTTGCACTACAGCTGTGGGCGCATGATCATGTGCCCCAGGAGCTGCAAAAGTGTCTTGCTGGTCGAGACCTGCAGAGTGAAGGAGGAGGCCAGAGCCACCAAGTTCCTTACCCTCTCTAAGGGTAGGAAGGCTCTGGCCTGCTTTTAGTCCATTCTGCACCTATGAAGGTGAGCACCTGAACTGGTTCCAGAACTGACTTTGGAAGATTGAGCAAAAAGCCCAGGGAGGTGAGCAGCTGCTGGGTAACTTGCAGGTGAGATTTTACTTGTTCTGGGGACTGGCCTACAATGAGCCAGTCGTCCAGATAGGGAAAGACAGCAATCCTTTGCCTTCTTAAATGGGCAACTGCTACTGCCAGACATTTTGTGAATACCCTTGGGGCAGAGGTGAGGCCGAAGGGCATTGCTCTGAACTGGTAGTGATCTGAGGGCAGTTCGAATCCGAGGTACTTTCGGTGGGAGCTTCTGATTAGGACGTGAAAACAGGCATCCTTGAGGTCCAGGGAGGCTAGCCAGTGCCCTGGCCTTAGAGAGGGTAAAATCATTGCCAGAGTTACCATTCTGAACTTTGGTTTCAACAGGTGTTTGTTCAGATATCTCAGGTCTAAAATGGGCCGCCATTCTCCTGTCTTTTTTGGGGTAAGGAAATATCTGGAGTACAGACCCTTGCCCTGGTGTAGGGGAGAAACCCTTTCTACAGCTCTGAGAGCCAGGAGGGTTGCGACTTCTGTTTCTAAAGTAAAGGTCTCTAAAGAGTTTGCAGGTGGGAAAGATCTGATTCTCATCTTTGGGAACTTTTTGAAGCTGAGAACCAGACCCTGGCTTACTACTTCCAGGACCCACTTGTCTGAAGTTAGAGACACCCAGTTCTGAACGAAGTAAGCCAACCTGCCCCCTACAGGTAAAGGAGAATCGGCCCTGGGCACCCCATCAGGGTGTCTGTTTGGCAGGTACTTTAGGCTGAGGGGTGGGAGCAGGCCTGCCCACACCCCATCTGCCTCTCCCTCTGAAGAACCCCCTCTGAGCATAAGCAGAGGAGGCCTGGGTTTGGTAAAAAGGTCTGTGAAAAGGCCTACCCCTACCCCTGGGGGTCTGCCTCTGAGGAGTGACTTGCCGCTCCTTAGCCTGAGCACTCTTATAGGTAGTCCTATATTCGTCCATTTTCTTCATATAATTCTCTGTCTGCTCCCCAAACAGAGAATTTCCAACCACAGGAAAATCCATAGCCTTAGTCTGGGTATCCTCAGACAAGCTAGTACACCTGAGCCAGGCCAATCTACGAAAAGCTACAGACGTAGCCATGACTCTAGAGGATACATCATTAAAATCCACAGCAGCATGAAACTGCACCTTAGATGCCTCAATGCCATCAGCAGCCACCTGTTCCAGCTCATTAGCAAGCTGGCCAGAGGCCTGTTTGGCCAAAGCCATGACAGTGTCCCATCTAGATTTTTGATACCTTGCTATATAAGCCATGTAATTTGCTTGCCTGAGTCCCAAGGACGCTGCCATGTATTGTTTTTTAGCCATGGCATCAATCTTCCTGGAATCCTTGTCAGGAGGATGTGAAGCCAAGGGAATATTAGCTTTATCACAGGCTGCAGCCTGAACCACACCAACGTGACTGCATTGCTGTGAAAGGAATTCTGTATCAGGACCTGACAGAGTGTACCTCCTGTCCATCTTTTGTCCACAGGAGGCACAGAATTAGGAGTTTTAAAATTTTATTGTTTGTTTCCTAAATGATTTATGCAAGGGAATAGACAACCTCCTGACTCTGGAATATCCATCATTTCTACAAAATCAGGTTCCTCTTGCTCATCCACAGCTTCCTCCAATGGGAGCTGGAGGGTTTCAGCAACTTTTTGTAAAACATAAAGTGAGAGGGGACTCAAGCGAAGGAGATTCAAAAGGTCTGTCTGTCTGGGGAGATGTCCGGTTCAATGGGCACACCAGACCCTCCAAGTCACATTCATACTGTTCATAATCATCCTCCCCCTCCTCTGGTTCATAAAACTCTTCAACATCATATTCCTGAACCGGTGGAACCGACCGAACCGACCTTTTACCAGACAGTGGCGGTTCGGACGGAACAGAGAAAGTGACTGGACAATCTGAATAGCTCTTGCTATCTCTGCAGCAGTTGGAGAAGGAATTTTGGGCTCCACACCTGCTGATTTTCTTGCTTTCTTTACTGGAACTGGCCCCTCTGTGCCAGCTTTACGTTTGCCCAAGGAAGTCTCGCCCTGGTCAGAGGGCACTCCCTCTGGTTCGGTTGGCACCAAACCGGGCTGGCCATCCGGGTCAGCGGACTTTTTGGCCTCTCGTTCCCTGAGCCTGCCAACTCTCTTATCCAGGGTGGCTGCAGGGAAATTTTTACAAATCTGGCAGTCTGAATTGAGGTGGTCAAACCCCAGACAATATACATGTGGTGTGTGGGTCAGCCTTGGCAAAGACTTCCCACAGACATCACAGTGTTGAAACCCAGTGGGCCGGTTTTCTTTGGGTTTCTCAGACATAATGCCAGCCTAACCAAAAACTTGCCTTTTAAACGGCAGTGCCAGGCAAGACACCCTTTATCGGTTCCTAACCGTAGTCACGGGTCTTGAAAACCGTAATGAAATCTGTTTCTTTTAGAACCGATAAGAACCGGGAACCGCACTCTAAAACCTTCAATTTCAAGTTTTAAAACAAGCTGATCGGTTCAAAACCGAACCGATAACATTTACAAGTTCCACACAGAAAATAAACTGTAATTACTTACGATACCACAGACAGAGCTTGAATCGATCGGTTTTGCGGTTAAAATAATAATATTCTCGGTTGATTTGAACCGAGAAAACACTGTTTAAACCGAGAAATGAACCGAGCAGTAGGAGAAATCTCCGGAGTGACTGTTCAGTGAGGCGGAGTAAAGAATCTGACAGTTTGGGTTTGAAATAACCCAGACAGAGCTTCTCTAACCGACCTCGCGCTCCAAGTTCCATTCTTAGAATGGGAGTTAACTCTTTCACCTCCGGAGCAGTTCTAATGGTGGGACAAACTGCAATTGTCATAATATAGCAAGACTTCATGTTGTTTGAAAGGATTTTATGCAGCATTCATTGGGCACTGCGGAAACTGGGCGCATTGACATTGATACGCATCAATTCACAATGGGGCGCACAGCAGCTACACCCCCATGCCCCTGGCTGTGTAGACAGCAACATGCTGGGGTGGGCGGGTGTGTGTGCGTGTATGTGTGCCGGGGGCATGTCCTCACTAAGTGGCATGCATCAACGTTGGTCAGGCTGGTTGCCAGGGTGCGGAGGGCTGAGCAGGATATGGCAGCAGGGACCCTGCCACAACCCACTATGTGCCCCCACAGACATCAACTGCTGTGCACGGCAGGACCTGTTAATGACCCTCCCTGCTGCCCCAGCCCTGGGAGTGCTGGGGCAGCTGATTGGGTGAGTGTCCATGCCAGAGACCCCCATGACCCACCATGGTGGGTCCACACCCCCTGCACAGCGCCAGCCAATCCTGCCACACAGAACCCCCTCCCCCACCTCATGGCTGCCCTGGCCATGTAGTGGCACAGCACCCACTGCCACCACTATGAGACACACCTGGTCCCCATATTGTGTGGCAGGCCATCCCACCCCACACACACACATATCCACGGAAGTGCCCAGGCTCGCCATCCTTGACCTGGTACTCCAGCAAGATACCTGGAGGCCTTATGCTGGGAGCACACTGCTATGTCAGTGGTGCGCTCCCACCATCAGTTGGACAAATGGCGGCTGAGGAGGTGTGAGGAGGGATGTGCTGCTGGCCGTCCCAGGCCGCGGAACTGACAGATATGTATGGGGTGGAGAGGGAGTGTTTTCAGTGCCACAGGTGGTTGGGGGGACCACTGGCCACCAGGGATCATGCTGGGGTATCGGGCACTGGGGACAGGGGGTGGCCCACCAGCATGTGGCCGGGGGACTGGGTGATCCTCTGTGGGGGAGTGGTGCGCATAGGTGTCTGTGGGCATGAGTGCCACTGAGCAGTGAGGGGGGGGTAATGCAGCTGACATGCAGTCAGGGTAGGAACACTGCTGCCTGGGGGGGCTGGCATCTGAGATAGGGGCTGGGTTGCTGCTGGTGGGGGTCTTCCAGCTGCAGGGGCTGGTTCCATGCTATGGGAGCTGCCTGCCATGGGGCATCGCTGCATGGGTCCGAGTGCCTGTGGCAGCTGTTCACACACCCAGACCCACGCTCCACTGCACGAAGGATTGTATGCCCACCTGGGACTGCAAGTCCACCCCAACCACCCTGTGGATTCCTGTGCACCATGGGTGTGGAGCCAGAGACAGGTGGATACCAGTCATGAACATTGGCATGTGCACACCTGACCACAGGTGTGGAGGTGTGTGGGCAGGATACGCACCTTTGGCTCATACCTTCACCCCAGTCATGCATAGCAGTCAATATATGCAGCAGTCATTAAGTGTGCTAATGCCCCCCCGACACACACACACACACACACACACACACAGATGCATATATACACCCACACCTGCATTCATGAGAACCCATGTTATTAAGGGGGGGTTGTTGGCCATGGTCCTGGGTATAACTGCCTTACTCAGTTGAAAAGTACCATGTGATCTTCAATGTCCAGCTCAGACAGCAAACAGAGACTGGCGGAAGAGACTTCAATATAACATCTCATCCAAAGGATAGTACTTTAATTTAGATGTCTTTTTCTCCATTTTATCTGGCCTACCTTCCCCTCTTGACAGCATCCCCAACCCCATCCCCTACCTTCTCATGGACCTGCATATTTAGATTTTTTGTTGTGTTTTTTTTTCTGCCCCTAAGCCTGGTTAGCCCTGCTTGCCCTAGTCTGCCACCAACCAGAAGCCAGCCTCCTCAGGTACTAACCAGCCATGTTCTCCCATGGATTGCCCCCTGTGGCAGGGAATAAGGGGGAGTCCACCCCTCCCCCCTTTGGAGCACAGTCCAGTTGGGTCTGGAGCACTGGACAGCAGCATGGGTTAGGAGCAAGGCAAGCATCAGCCACTGGCTCTGTTTTCCTTGTTTTGTCCCCTCAGCTTGCAATGTGCATTGTCACAATTGCATGTGCATGTAGAGGGACGTACCCAATGCGCGTCATGCTGCCGGCTGTCCTGCATTGCTGTCACATCTTCTGCCCTGCCACCATGCCTCCATGTGGTGGCAGCATTGCAGTGGTGTGGCACATCCCCCCTCCCTGGGGGAGGAGAGCAGAATGTCGACACTCAATCCTCTCCCCCAGACTGGACCACAGCAGCCTGAATCCACTCCCAAACCCAGGCTGCCAGTGTAGTCTGAGGTGTGGTGTCCTGTGCCTCAACTCTCATGAGTGCTGGCTCTTCTAATTTTCCAGTGCCACTTGGGTCACTCATTGTAGGAACACATCCCTCACACCCGAAGGAGGAGAGCTGTCCCTGGGATGCTCAATCCACCTTTCCCTGGCCGTCCTTCATTGACCCAAGTCCACTGCTGAACCCAGCTCACCAATGTAGGCAGTGGAAGTGTTACCGCTGTGCAACTGGACCAACTGAAGGAAAGCATATTTAACTGTGCAGCGCCATGCTACTGCAGCACGGAAATGTCTTTGTGGAGTATTAGCCAAAGTTCCTGGTTTGGGATATGAACTCATGGCTATCCCATCTGCCTGATTTAGCATTGGAGTGCTATCCACTAAGCCATTGATCCCTGGTGGAACAAAACCACGACTTTCTTGCTGTGCAGGGAGAGAAACTTTAGATTGAAATTCTGGTCTATGAAGAGCCAGAGAAGGCCTCCTAGGCTTCAGTTCATATGTCCAGTTTATATTTATGGTTGAGAAGGCATGGTACAAAGTTTCTTAACTCATTGAAACTCGGCCAGGCGTCATTTCAGGAGACCAGTGTGAAGAGAGTTGCAATAGTCAATGTACAGAAGTAGTATCAGTTACTTTATTAGTAATAGTACGCCTGTGTATATTCATCAGTTTACATATTTTATTAAGAATGACTGGAGTGACGAACAAATATAAAATATATGACTTATGCAGCTGGGACAATCAGACTTTTGTGACTGGACTGTGGGACAAGAATTGGGACTATGGGAGAAACTAAACAATTTACATTCTTAAGAAAGGTGGCAACATTAGACAGGACAGTTAGTCATAGGGTTGTCTTCCAGGCTCAGACGTAGTGTCATAGTGTGTCACAGTTTTCTACATGACAACTGCCATTGAACTGCATGTTTTTCTATAGAATTCTGCAGAATTTTGTAGCATCAGGTGTCTGATACTAGTGGGTGCCACTGTAGGAGAACCTACAGGCCAAATGATAGTATATAATTTAGGGCTGGGAGAAACGCACTGAAGTTTTGACCCTAATTAAATAAGAATAGGAACACAGTGAAGTTCTTATTTGTTCTAATTTATGACAAATATTTGAAAAAACGTGAAAAAATGCATAAGAGTGGCCAAAGTCGGTCACATTTGACATAGAAGCCCAAAGGAAATAATTTAATGGTTATTTGTATAAAAATGAATGTAAAACTGCTAAATAAAAAAGCAATCACTCACTACTAGCCCCTTCATGGCTGGCCTATAATGGTGGCATATCCTGCTCGGGTCTGTGACATGAGTGTGCTGGGAGAGACAGAGAGAGAGAGACAGGGACAGAGAAAGAGACAGACAGACAGACATACAGATGCAAATACCTATATCATAGCACCACCAAGCGCTGCAGGCACTGCCAGGCAACTAAAATATTTTTTTTATTAATGGTGCTGTGTGGGTATTATTTTAATGGATGTTCCAGTCAGAGTCAAACAGGCTGAAGAAATGGATATGAATGATCAAATGAGCAGCACTAAGAGAGCCCACCCACCTTACCTATGTGAATGATGCAAGTGCTTCATATGCTCCAGTGTACTGTGGTATATGGTACACTACCTGGTCCAAGAAGTGGTAATGTTTTCTAGTACTATGACTACTTGAAACAGTGGGAGAAATAAGAATGCATGGGACAGACATAAGGCAGTTCTAGTGGGAGGTAGGAGGAAGTAGGCTGTTGGTAAAACTAGGATCTGCAGCTTATCCAATAGGTAGGGAAATGGGCAGACTGGGTGGGCCAAGTGGTCCTTATCTGCCATGAAAGTCTATGTTTCTACTTCTTCTGAATCTGATCAACACACTAAATCCTTAAAGAAGGAAAATGAAAGACATAGTGATCACCACCACCCAGGCAGGCAGTCAGTCACACACTGCATTGGGCAAGTGCAGTGCAGTCATAAAAAAGTTTGCCACTGCCACCTGAAGACCTAATGACACACAACACAATTTCATCCTTCCTAGTTCCACAATTGCTGCCAGCCACTGCCAAGTAATTTAAGTATCAAAAATAAAATATAGTAAATATAATAATCTCAGCCCATTTACTGTAAGTGAGATGTAACCAGGCTAGCATACCACACACACACAAACAATAAAGAAATTATATGAATTTTCAATTTAGTAGCATTTTTTTCTGTAAGGTAATCACAGCCAAATATGGGGGATGTGAGAAATACAAAGAGTATTCCGTTTCTGGATTTCAGGCATCTGCTGAATCATGCACTGCACGGAAATTGAAACAGTGCATTCAGGATCAGTTGCTGAGGGGAAAAAAGTGACAAGTAGTAGTAGTAAGGACTGGAGTAAGGACACAAAGTGACAAGTAGTAGTAGTAAGGACTGGAGTAAGGACACAAAGTGACAAGCAGTAGTAGTAAGGACTGGAGTAAGGACACAAAGTGACAAGCAGTAGTAGTAAGGACTGGAGTAAGGACACAAAGTGACAAGTAGTAGTAGTAAGGACTGGAGTAAGGACAAAGTGACAAGTAGTAGTAGTAAGGACTAGAGTAAGGACAAAAAGTGACAAATAGTAGTAGTAAGGACTAGAGTAAGGACAAAAAGTGACAAGTAGTAGTAGTAAGGACTGGAGTAAGGACACAAAGTGACAAGTAGTAGTAGTAAGGACTGGAGTAAGGACACAAAGTGACAAGTAGTAGTAGTAAGGACTGGAGTAAGGACACAAAGTGACAAGTAGTAGTAGTAAGGACTAGAGTAAGGACAAAAAGTGACAAATAGTAGTAGTAAGGACTAGAGTAAGGACAAAAAGTGACAAGTAGTAGTAGTAGTAAGGACTGGAGTAAGGACACAAAGTGACAAGTAGTAGTAGTAAGGACTGGAGTAAGGACACAAAGTGACAAGTAGTAGTAGTAAGGACTAGAGTAAGGACAAAGAGTGATAAGTAGTAGTCGTGACTTGTGAGGACAAAAAGTGATAGTAGTAGCAGTAGTAGACAGCAGTACCCTACCTTCCAGATCAGATAGAGGTACCAGGTACCACCAAGTAAGTCTGTGGCATGAAATGCAGTTTGTTGCTATATTTGGAATCTGAACCCACTGATGTAATTTTTGTTTTGTTTTGTGCTGCTCATGTGATCATTCAAGTAATAGTGGCATGGCCTAGTCTGTCCTGACCTGACTTGTTGCAGTTAATTGCTACCTCATGTAGTAGATCTTATTCACAAAAGAGTTTCACCACAGCCACAAATTCTTGAAAGTGTTTTGTGGGTAGGGCCTGCTCAAAGTAGTCATTGTATGTTTTATTCATTTATCATATTTGAAATTAAAGTGAGGAACATTGACTTTGAAAAATTTGAGACTCTCAGCATTTTCTGCTGTCAAACAGGATTGTGTGTCAGTAATGACGTTACCAGCTGAATTAAACAATCTTTCTAAACAGATGCTAGTTGAGGGCAATTCATGTACTCCATTGCAGTGTTTACTAAAGCAGGCCATATATTTTGCTTGGATTTCTAGTATTGCAGAGGATCAGCATTCCAGCTGATATTGGTCTCTGCCAGGAACATTTCAACAATGGTCTGTGCTGAGGTTGTGATACAAGAGGCAGATGAAGAAGATGTTACAATTACATCTTCTAAGTGACTTCAGAGACATGAAGCTGAACCAAGTGACTGTGGGACTCATACCATATGCTGTACTTTCATCCTACCAATAACAATCACTTAACGTTCCACCACATGTAAGAATTCAGAGATGTCCCCTCCCTCTGGGACATAACTGACTAGCAGTACATTCTTGGAGTTTAAACCCTGTTGCAAACACCATTTTCAACTTCCTTTAAACACAGTTTTAAATTGTTGAATTTTCCCAAAATGTTCCCTCATTTTTGAAATTTTGTAAAATTTTCTGAAATTTCACTTGAAGTTGTGGGCACTCTTCCAGTGGTTCCACATGTCTCCAACTGGCAAACAGGAGATCCCAGCAGTGCCTCCAAGATGTAACAAAGCACAGGAGCGGTGCACACTGAAGTCCAAAAACAGATATTAAATTGTCATGACACAAACAAGTTTACTGCAAATCAGTGGTTTAATAACCATGAAGAAAGTAGAAAGCAGAACTACCACAATGTTCGCCTATATACAGAAAGGCTTTATCAGGAGTTCTTGGCTTTATATTTTCTTCATGGTTGTCCTTTCACTGATTACAATAAAGCTGTTGGCTGTCATGTTTGAAGTTAACTACTCTGACTCCAATATGCACTGTTCCTGTGCTTTCTTGTGTCCTGTGAGTATTGGCAGCTTGCATGCCACTCAAATCTGGAGCAGATTAGTTCTGTATGCTGCCACCAAAGATGTACCCAGGTCTCTGTGCAGATGTTACAGCTCTTACTCTGGTTACTACATCCTGCCTTGTGCCCATGAGGGCCAAGCAAGGTTAAGTGGCTTGGGCTCATTAAACACCTCACATGAGGGGTTTGGTTTGGAAGGGTAACAAAGGGAGTAGCATGGTGCTTCCACCCAAAGAAGGAGATAGTGGGCCAGATAACAAGTCAGATAATGCCCCCTGAGATGCAGTGCCAACCAACCTCCCCAATAATTTGTGAAGATCAAGCTGAGCCCTACTAGCACCAATACCCACACATTACGTTTAGCCAATATTGTACCAGTTAGTGTAGATTATTAATATTATGCTCACACACCACATTTTCAGAAACTAACAACAGGATATTATTTTTTGAGAACACAGGTCCTGTGAAGAAATAGAGGTTATTCAATAAACAATTTTTTTTTTATTGAGATCTTGAATAATACATTTGAGTACAAGCTCATTAAATAGGTTCCGCGTTTAGACAAAGCTATAAGCAATGTAAAACGTAAGTAAATTACAGCACAGTTGTGCTTAAGTTAGGGTTACCACCTGTCCCTATTTTCGCAGGACAGTCCTGATTTGGGCAGCTGTGTCCTGCAGAAAAACATGAAAAATACTAAATGTCCTGACATTATAGTAGAAAAAAATATTTTATGATTTTCCTCTAAATGTTGCAAAAAACTACAATACCTTAACTAAAATACCTTAATAAAAAACACAAGAAACAACTGTAAAACTACAACACTTAGTCTTAAATCTGATTATTTAGAGAAAACATGTCTGTTGCATTGGTCGAGATGACATATTGTCCTGCGAAAAATCCAGTTTCAGTAAGAAATGTCCCACTTTGGGCTTCTTAAAAGGTGGTAACCCTAGCTTAAGTGACAAAGTGGAGCAAGCACAGCATGTACAAGGTCATTGGCTGATCACAGTAGCCTGAGTCTGTTAAGTTACAGTAGGTAGGCATTTTTACAGAGGCTATGTTAGTAGCCAGAGTCAAGTACACTAAGTTAGGTATTGTTACAAGGTTATAGGAAAGAAGAGGAGAGGAGGGAGAGGAGAGAAGAGAAGAGGAGGAGGAGCGAGGAGAAGAGGAGAGAGGCAGTACCTTGGGAGGAGAGATGACAGCTGAATGTACAGGGGAAGGAATGAAGGAGAGAAGGAAACAGAATCACGGGGAGGAAGTTGGGCGAGACTAGGGTATAGGACAACTGGAGGGAGGGAGGGTGGGGCAAGGGTTTGGCAAGGATTGCTGGCAACAAACATAAACCAATACATTTCATGTTTTCAGTGTGCTGTGCTAAGTAACGCAATCACTAACGCTTTGTCCTCTCTGCAGAGATGGTATTTTAGGCCTCCCAGTAGCCACACATAAGGCCTACTGTACTGTAAGGCCAACCACTACCTACAGTAGCAGATCCCCACAGTTTTAATATGCATTCAACACTTTTACTGTACTTTTAAACTGCAGTTCTTCATCTAAGTATCTGGGTACAATACATATTTGAGCCAGTGCACTTTAAAGGTAAGCAATCCTGCCTGTACCCCACTCAACAGACTGGATGGGCCTTGCGGTCCTTATCTGCCGTCAACTTCTATGTTTCTATGTTTCTATGTTTTTGGCTAGCAATTTTATTATAACAATTTGTAATCCAAAAGGGAGAGCTAACCATAAAAACTGTAATTCAACAGGAAACTCTGTAACAGGTTTTCTGATTGGCTAAGCCAGTACTCCCATGTCCTGGATTGGGTACAGGACTAGCTTCAGATGGTTTCAGCAAGCAGTCTTTTACAGCGGCAGACATATGGTTGATGCAGATCTAGTCTGGGTCTGGTCACTCACATTGCAGCACCCACTCTCTCACTTTCAGCAGCACATGGCAGTATGGCAATTTCAGAAGGACTTGGACCAAGGAGCTACCCCACCTTGCTCTAGTGGTTGCTCACTTGATCAAGGGTACAAGTACCTGGAGACAAGCTCCAACCACCTGTTTCTTTGGCACATGAGACAGGCTAGAATCAGCAGATTTTTTGTTAAATACAATAACTCGAACTGTGGCAGATTGCAGGATTCACCAACACTTTCTCTCAGTTCAGACTGAATTCCAGCAGTCAGATTCAGGCTTCCACCAGGATCGCTGGCTCTTAGGCCTCACAAGGCCCTCACCTCTCCTCAGCACTTTTATCCTTTCCAACTACCCAGGAAGGACATGACTAAAACAACTCATAGCTGAGAGAAGGGTTCAGCTCAGCACACTCCCCATTCAGTCTCAGATTCTCTGACAAGTTTGTCACTCATGATTTTGGCTCCCCTAGTGGCTGAAAAAGGCTCCAAGCATTCTGTTGCCATTCTGTCACAGCACCTGAGTCTTTGCCAAGACCCCTTGCATTCCAGTTGGCTGATCGAGGGGATCAGAGGTCAGCAAGATTATGATGCCCATTTTTGCTGCTTCATACGCAGTTTGTTTGCTGCTCACTGCTTCAGCTTTTAAAAACACATAGCCAGCTGAGTTTGCACTTACGTTTGTGGTGATGGTGTCAGCAATTTCTCCGGTCCCTGCCTGCCTTTTATTGGTAGCACACAATAAGGAAAACACCAAGCCAAATAGCAATTCCTCATCACTTGGCCTCCAGCAACAGTTCCATCAGAGGACACAGGCTTCACAGATGGACTCACCTGAGTCTCTGATGGCCCAAATAGTAAGCCCCCATTTGGGGAGGCTATAGGTTTTTACCCTGTCATTTCTGAGCTTTACCCGTACCATTTATTTATTTTATTTATTTATTTAAGTCTAGGATTACACAATACCTTTGAGCTGAGGTTCTTTTACAAAGGTTCCATGTCAGAAATAGAACAGTATACAGTATCAGAACAGTACATGATTGTTAACCTTTGATGAGCAAGCAAATGTAGCAACAAGGAGTACAGGAGGGGAAATGAGGGACAGAGGCAAGAAGGTGTGAGGGGGGAGGGGAAGGGAGGGGAAGGAGAGCACAGAGTTTCGGAGGTATGGGCGGAGAAAGTGGGAAGAAGGAGTTAGGATGGAGGCGGGGGAGTGGCATGCTGCCCGAGGGCCTTGTCTTGGACAGACAGGTGTAAGTACCTGGTTCGGGAGCAGCTATTTTGTTGCAAAGTGTTTGATACAGGGGAATAGGCAAGAGGACGGCGAACTACTGGAGGGAGCAGTCACAGGAGCTGGAAGGAAGCAGAGAGAGTCAAAGTCTGGACTTGAAGACACCAAGGGTTGGTGCGGCAAGAATGTCGCTACTAAGGGAATTTAGTCAGTAGGGTGCCCTGTAAGCAAATGATCTTTGTCCTTGGGTAGTATGATACCGTTGGATATGTAGGCAGTTTGGCTTGGATATCCTTGTATTGGAGAAACTGGACCTGGATGTGAGAAGAGCACACACTCCAGGAAGGGCAAGACCCATCATTATTTTCTTGGCAAGGATGCAAGTTTGGTATTTAATTCAACTGTCAAGTTGCAGCCACCCAGTCCAGGAGTAGAGGTCGCATGTGTGAGTGAGATTGTGGGATCCTGTGGTGAGTTGACAGACTTTATTTAGAGAGATAGTTACACGTTTGAGAGATGTGGCGGTGGCAGAGCCATAGATGATAAGACCATAGTCAATAATGCTAATGACAGAGCTGTGGACTGCAATTGACAATGCATCAGAGGTAAGGTGTTTCCTATGCCAAAACAGTAGGCCCAGTCGGGTATTAGCAGACTTTGCCACATTATTAATGTGGGCAGCACAGGAGAGATGGGTGTCCAAGGTGATGCCAAGGTACTTGAAGGATTGCGTATGTTCAAGTGTGACAACTTTCGTAGTTTTGATGGAGAGTTTATAGTGCTTGTTTTTGTTGTGTGGGCTGCTGAAGGTCATGGATTTTGTTTTCTTCTGATTGAGGATCAGTTTATGTGTTGAGAACCAGGCTTCAACAGATGAGAAGCCAAGCTGGAGTTTTTCTTGCAGGGCTTTAGGGTCATGATGAGAGGCTAGGATAACTGCATCATCGGCATAGAGAATGATTTGCTCAGTGCAGGAATCCGGTAGAGAGTTTAGGAACAGGCTGAAGAGGAAGGGTTCCAGGATAGAACCCTGAGGGACCCCTGAGCGTACAGGCCTGGGGTCTGAGAGGGTATCCGCAATTCTAACTCTCTGAGTCCGATGACAAGGTAGCTTTTGAACCAGCTAATAGAGTCAAGTGAGAGCCCAGCATTTTGGAGCTGGCCAAGCAGGAGGTGGTGATTAACAGTATCGAAGGCTTTAGTCAAATCGATAAAGACTGAGCCAGCTGGTTGACCATTATCCAGTAAGTTGTGGATAGCACCGGTGAATTCGAGAAGTGCAGAGGAGGTGCTGTGCCCTTTTCTGAACCCATGTTGTTGCCGGCACAGTATGTTGTGCTTATCCAGAAAGTCTGTAAGCTGTTTAGAGACAATACATTCCAGTGCCTTGGGGTGGGGGTGGGGAATTGAAATGGGTCTGAAATTCTCAAGGGCTGTTATGTCACCCCCTTTGTGGATGGGGGTAATGGTGGCAGATTTCCACTTATCCAGAAACTGGCTTAGGCTGAGGGAGAGATTAAGGATCTTGGTCAGAGGCACAAGTACCTCTTCAAGTGTGAGTGGCAGGAGTTTGAGATCAATGGAGTCATTGTTGAATCTTGAATTCCTAATGGCTTTGGAGTCATACTTGTGAGTCTGGTGAGTTGTGACCACTTTAAAGTAGAAATGTGGCTTGTTTGAGGTAGTATTCATTTGGGACAGAGGAACTTGATTGTTGTTGAAGAAATCAGTGGGTAGAACTGAGCAGAGGTCAGTGAAGGCAGAGTTGAAAGAGCAGCAATGGTTTTAGGGTCAAGTATGGCAACTCCATTTATTTTGAGCATGGTTGGGGGGGATTTGGACTGTTTTCCAGTGACTTTGTGTATATTTTTCCAGAAATCTCTTCCAATGCCCCAGGAGTTGGTGAGGGCATTCTTATAATAAGCTGATTTCATTTGATGAATAGATTTGGGGCAGTCATTCCATGCACGCTTGTAGTTTGAGATGTCATTTTGCCTCCCAGAGTTTCTGGCTAGTTCCCAGAGGTTGTCCCTTGATTTTAGTTTCTTAAGGAGGTCACCTGTGAGCCAAGGGTTACTGAGTGCTTTGACTTTGCACTTCCTTAAGGGGGAGTAAATGTTACATGCTTCTGTGAAGATTTTAAAGAAGTGGTCCAGGGCAGTATTCACATTGGACACATAGAAAATTGGTGACCAGTCTTGAAGGAGGAGATACGATTTGAGACATGATTTTTATTTATTTATTTATTTTTATTTAGTTGTTTAACCAGGTATAGCACACTAAGCTGAAAGCTTTTTTACAGGAGTGACCTGGGAGCACATTTATTTAGGGGGGTTTAGCGAATTTATTAGACCAAGTACAGCTGACAGGGGAATGGTCACTGACAGAGTCAGGGAGGACAGTTGTTTTAGTGATCCGTAAGGGGTGGGTGGTAAGGATCCAGTCCAGGAAGGTGCTGGTGCTGGTCTTGTAATTTTTTCTGGTTGGTGAGTCAACCATCTGGGTGAGATTGGCCACAGCAATGGAGTCTCTGAGCGCTCTTACTTCAACAGCAGGCCAGTTTATATTGACGTCACCAAGGAGGATGGATTCGGTGTCTGGTGGAAGTGACCTGACAAAGTCCAAAACTACGGTTAGCCCATTTCCTTGTTCTTTAGGAGGACTGTAGATGGCGACAATTGTGAGGGCTTTGTTTTGTGCACCTAGGAGGATTCTGATCAGAAGAATCTGAGCAATTGAAGAGTGAGACAAGGTATTAATGGGGTGACCCATGATAGTGTCTTTTAGGTATACAATGCAGCCACCACCTCTTTTAGCTAGCCGGTCGATCCTGAAGACATTGTAGCCAGTGATGTTGATTGCTTGGCCAGGGACTGATGGCGTAAGCCAGGCCTCGACAACTGCCAGGATGTTCAGGCAGTGTTGGCTGGTAAGGACCTGCAGCGCACTGATTTTTGGGAAGAGGCTGCAGATGTTAATGGACATGATTGAGAGGGCACGAGTGGGCTTGCTCTTGTTAGAAGCCTTGTTGAAAGTTGGGCCAGGGTTTGGGCTCACATTGCCAGATAATAGTAGGAGCAAGAGCACAAGCCGCAGAGTGCTCAAATGTAGTTCCTTGATGGAAAGCTTTTGTCTTCTCAGTATACGAGCATGGATAATATGGTGAATGTGCAAGGTTGTGGTTACGGTAAAAAGAGAGGATTGGGAGGGTACTCGTAGTCCAGTTGTGGAAGGGGGCAGTTCCTTATAGGTAGGTGGGACCCAAGATAGTAGGTTGGGTTCTGGAAGTACCTAAGTGGCAAAATGCTGTTTCAGGTTGGTAGCTGCAGAGGGGAGGGGGAAGCAGGCTGCAGGGGAGTGGAGCAGAGGGGGGATGGGTGCAAGGAGGAAAAGAAAGGAAAGGAGAGAGTTGAAGGAGCGCATGGTGAGATAGAAAGGAGAGGGGATTTAGAGAAGCAGGTATAGAGAACAGGCAGGCTGGGCTCAAAAAGTTTGAGGATGGCAGGAGAGAGGAGGTAGAGGAACAGTGTGAGGCAGGGACACTGCTGGGTAAGGGCCAGGCAGCACAGTGGCACAGAGAAGCAGGGGTTAAGATTGTGAGAGGAGTAGAGAGGAGGACTAAAGGAGGCATCCAATAGTGTGAGAGCAAGGAGGAGGGGCCACAAAGGAGGTGTGGAGATAGCCTATCTAATTAAGGTGCGAGGGTGTTCCAAAGTATCCCTTGAAAATATCCCATGAGGATTTGAACCCCAAGACAGTCCATGCTTTGATTCAATTACTAGTTACACTGTTTCACCTATCCACTATCCATTACCTATTCCATGAAAAAATACTTTCCTATAGTGTAAAAGCAGTCAGCCCTTGAGAGTTCCCCCCGGTGGTTATACTGTTTCCCTGTGGTGGTTGTGATGTATTATGATACATTAGTGAAAAGAGTAAGACAAGTGAAAGGACTGTGAAGTTAATAAAGATAGGGGGAGACTGTACAGAGTAGGATCAAGAAAAAGCAGATATCCTGAACAGCTATTTCTGGCAAGTCTTCACAGTAGAGGGAGGGGGATGGACCAAATGGACCACACAGAAGCAGCTGGAACAATGTGGGGAGGGAAGCAGACACAAGTCCATTCACATAGGAAAGAGTCCTGAAAGGACTTATGAATCTGAAAGTGATTAAGGTTATGGGGCCAGATGGGGTACACTCAGGGGTGCTGTGGGAGCTGAGGAAGGCACTGGCTGTGCCTGTTACAGCCCTGTTCAACAACCCACTGGAAAATGGAGTGGATTCAGAAGACTGGAGGAGGAAAAGAGGTTGTCCTGCTTCATATAAGCGCCAGCAGGGAAGAAGATAGCAACTATAGGCTCAGTCTAACATCAGTGATGGGGAAGTTAATGAAGACACGTTTAAAAGGAAAACTAGTGGAGCATCTTGAATCCTTCAGGTTACAAGACCTGGACAGTACGGATTCATGAGAGGGAGGTTATGTCAAATGAACTTGATAGATTTTTTCTGTTGTGTGACCAGGGAAATTGATAAAGGTGGGGCAGTGGACATGGCCTACTTAGACTTCAGCAAGGAATTTGATGCAGTAGCAAATAGGAAGCTTATAATGAAACTTGGCAGTTTGGGGGAGGGACACAAGGTGGTAAACTGGGCACAAAAGTGGTTAATATAAGCTACAGAGGGTGGTGGTAACTGGCACTCACTCTGATGTGGAGAGAGTTCCAGCTGGGTACCTCAGTGCTTAGTACCGGGACCAGTCCTTCTCAATGTCTTTATAAGCAACATTGCATAGGAGCTGGAAGGGAAGGGAAAGTATGACTTATTTTTTTGAAATTGCAGTTTATGTCAGCCCAGTGGCGCTGAGGGTTGAGGCACTGGACGCCACACCTCGTGCTGCACCGGCGACCCATGTCCGGTACCAAGCACCGGTCACCGTGGGTTGGCAGGGAGGAGATGGATTGAGTGTCTGATGGACTGCTCTCCATCTCTGGGGAGGGAGGAGTGCAGCGACTAGTGCATGCCTGATCCTTAGCGGAGGTTGAGGCTTGAGGCATGGCACTGCATGAACGGGGGGCCGGGGATAGGGTAGATGCCTGACGTGGGTGTGCACAGGTGCATGTATGAACACCATTGCTGGCCTCATTGCATGCTGTGCTCCCACAAGGGGAAAAAAAGTGAAAAAGTGACTCCAGATGCGCGGCTTGATGGCCGTCCGCTGTCGTGCACCATTTCTCGGGCTTCACCACCTGTTCAGCATCCGTGCTTGGTGGGGGATTAGTGGGAGTCCCTCGCCTCCTCACCACATGGGGTAAGCTGTGGGGGAAGTTCAAGGTGGTGGCCTGGGGTCAGTGCAGGCGAGTGGCAGCCAGAAGAGAAGAAGAGGAGTGGAGGGAGATAGCCAGCTGGGGACCACAACCGGGAAAAAGTAAAAAAAAGAAATTTCAGTTTATGCCTCATCTACACCAGCACTGTCACCTGACCTTCTCTGCCAAATACCGAAACCCCGAGGACCCCCTTGGAGCCTTAGCTATATTCTCAAGGTGGGGCATAGTTGGGGCCCCCTTTCTTTTAGCTCCCCCTGTAATGTACCTCTTATCTCATTGGTGTCCTCAAGGCAGATCACAGCATCGGCAGATGAGAGCTGCTACCAGGCCCTCCATCGGTGTCGCACCAGGGCCGAATATTTTCTTGTGTACGCCCCCCTGGAAGCATGACTTGTGCTGATGCCAAGGCAGTACTCCAGTGTCTGTCATGCCTCCCCCTTCTAATGTGGACCCAGACTTGCTGTGCCACAAGCCGCCGCCAGTAGCCGCCGCCAGAGGCCAGGCAAGTATGGAGTCAGTATACCCCCAGAGGAGGCGAGTGGTCTTCAGACTCTCAAGACTCCTTCCTCAGTCGTCCCTCTGATGACCCAGGCTTGTTCCTGAACCCAGGTCGCCAGCATCAAGCGATAGCACTACTGCTGTGCCAGTGGGCCAGTGAAGGTATATCTTTTTGTAGATGACACCAAAATTTGCAATATGTTAGACACTCTGAAGGGGGCGGAAAGAATGTGTAGAGACCTGAGACAACTTGGGGAGTGGTCAAGGGCATGGCAGCTGTGTTTCAATGCTAAAAAGTACAAAATCATGCACCTAGTGCACAGAAACCCAGAGGCAAGCTGGCCAGACGGCACAGAGGGTTGAGGCATTTCTCTCTCACCATGCCGGTGACTTGCATTTGGGAATGAGCTCGGGTCACTGGGGTTGGGGGGATGTTTGGGAGTGGATTGAGCTGCCTTTTGGCAGCTCTCCTCTCCTGGATTGGAGTGACAAGTCCACTTGACTCTTGGATGCCACCAGGTGGAGGCCTGGTGGTAGCGCTGATGCATGAGCAGCTCACTATGGTCACATGTGGAGGAGCCATGGTTCCAGGATGCATGTGCACCTCCACGTGTATGAGTATACCGTGCTGCTGTGGCTTGGGGAGAAAAAGTGGAAAAATGGTGGTCGAGGGGCTTAATGAAGCCTTCCTGCAGGTCCTGAGTGTGTACTGATGCACATTGCTGGCCGATGGTCAGTTCCAGATTTGTGTACTGTGGGGGAGGGGGAAGGGGAGGCCTGTCCTCCTCTGTTTAGCCCCACCATGAAAGGAAATGCTTGGGGGGAAAAGAATGACCAAAGGTGAGTGTTGGAGAAGGCAGGTGCTAGCTTGAGACAGCAAGGACAAGATTGATCAGCTGCCCCTTGAACCAAGTCGAATAAAACCTTTGGAGAAATAGAAACTTAGAAGTGATGTATAAAATGGTGGAAGTGGTACTGACAGTACTAAACAGGAAAGGGACCTTTGGGATTATCATAGCTGATCACTTCAAGGTGGTGAGGCAGTGCTACAGGGCAGTAGGTAGGGCCCGCGGGATGCTTGGGTGCATAGGGAGGGGAATCACCAGCAGAAGAAGAGACGTGGTGTTACCAGTGTATTGCTCAATGGTAAGACCCCACCTGGACTACAGTGTCTAGCTCTAGAGACCATGGTCTTGATTTTCAAAGGACCAAGAATGCCCAAATCCCTGGGCACCGATTGTTTGGCGTGCACAGGGCTTGTGGCATTCTCCTGGCCGATGATCATGATTTCAATCCCAGGTGCCAAATGCCACAAGTTAGACCAGATTTTCCCTGGTCTAACTTGTGCCATTTGAGAGACCTTTGTACAGCATGTGCCAAATCTTTGGCACAAGCGGGCGTAAAAATAAGGAAATTGTTGCAACTGGGCCTGATTGTACTAAAATTGAGTGTGGTTGCATGAAAGGAGTTTGGCGCAGCTGTGCCAAACAGCAGGTTTGATGCCAGGCTTTATGCAACACCTGCGTCACTGTTTGAAAACAGGACAGAGACAGGGTAGAGGCTGTCCAGAGGAGGGCAACTAAAATGGTGCAGGGACTGCACCATAAGGCCTATGAAGAGAAACTGAGGGATTTCAATATGTACACACTGGAAGGGGGGGCATGATAGAGACCTATAAGGGCCTCATGAGGGTGAATAAGGTACATTAAGGGAGTATATTTCAGAAGAGAAAGTGCATCAGAACAAGGGGGCATGTAGCTGAAAGGTGAGAAAGGTAGGAGGGATGTGAGGAAGTACTTCTTCAGTGAAAGAGTGGTGGATGCCTGGAACAGTCTTCCAGTGGAGGCAGTGGGGGTGAAAACAGTGGTGGGCTTCAAGCTTGCATGGAGTAGGCACAAAGGAATCTTGCTAGAAAAGCAGGGGAAAGTAGCCAGATACCACATACGGTAGGGTTTGCAGTGACAGCATAGGCAGGGAATAAACTGGATAGGACTGGGTGGGCCAAGCAGCCCTTATCTGCCAACAAATTATATGTTTCTATGTTCCTTAAAGCAGCATTACTAGTTAACAAAAATTGTAATAATTGGTTTGGCAGATAGGACTAACCAGAACATCAATATATCTGATTTCCTTTTTGTTTTATTTCATTCCTGAGACAAGACAGAGGATTTTGAAGTTCTTAAAAGTTATTGGTCTTTTGCCAGGTCCACCATCATAGATGTAAGCAGATCTGGGTAATGGTGGTATGCTGCTGACCACCAGAATCACGTGCTGGCAACACCATTACATAGCTGCATTATAAATACAGTGAGTGCAGGTAGTGTGTGATCTCTGGAGAGAAGATTTTGGAAAGCTGCTGGGGGCTGCCATCTTTATTGTAGATCCATGCAAATTACAAAAGTTGTATTTAAACACAGTCTTAAAAATAGCAGATTGAATTTAAAATGCACAAACAAAGGAGCTAAGATTATCAGCATTACTGCTAGGTAGGATGACATTTTTAGCTGGCTAATTACTACTGCTGCTTTAACATAAATCATTTTGTGAAGTCCGGTCTTTTATGTCTCTGATGGGCCTGAGCAAGTTCTATGAATTTCATGTGCTTCTGTTCTTCCAGCTGAAAAATTGGGAAGAAGTAGGATCTGCACTGAAATATGATATGGTAAATAAACTGAAAAACACTAAAATGCAGAATGGTAGAAGAATGCTATGTGCATGTAGTGAGGCCTGATCTAAGTTCGGAAGACTAAAACTGTTAATTAAGCATCTAAAGAAAAAGTGATCAAAGCACCACCTGTAGTTTCGCATGAAGATATTTTTACCACATGAATAAGACTACTCAGACAGATAAGTCTAATTCATGTTTGTGTTGACAAGTCAGCACAACCCTTCTCAAAAACATGGATTTATTAGGTAGTAGTACAGCTATACACAGTAAAGTGGCATACAAAGTGAGAGTATTTGCACTCAGAATAGGAAGGTCAGACTAATATAATTACCTAGCAGAAATACAATTGCATATCTTTCATGATGTTAAACAAATTAGGGAAGGTGTCAAAGGAAGCATAAAGCTACATAATTATGATAATTATATAAAATTACTTAGTATGCCATCTTGTTGAATATGGAACAGAAACAGCCATTCTTTCTGTCATAAGTGATAGGGTTAGGTCAGTGTATATACATGGAATAAACGATAGACAGCTCTAAATTTCAAGGCTACATTATTCATGGATTAATATTTATAGTGTGTATTGCTGTGCATTATATGGAAATACAAATTCACACATATCCCCATAGTGCAAAGCATGATGGGAAGTGTTTATAATCACCATGAAAGAACTGAGTCTGACTCTGCTTTAAGCAGTGGTGTATGGTGCTGTTGGCATCTCACACAAGCTGTGAAGACTAAAAAATAGATATCCATACAGTTCCTAATGATGAACCACAGCAGTGATGTCAGAATGCTGCTACACCACACTATGTCGCTACTGTGGTACAATAACATATAATCCCATGTCTATAGGATTTCTTATGCTTACCTACAGTGGAGACTCCTCATAATGAAGATATCTGCAAGACGGAAAGCACTCCAAGTTAAAAGATGAACTACTAGAGATTTTTCCAGCTCATGTAGCTATTACTTAAATCATAATTCGTTTGTAACCTTACTCTGTTTTTACTGGTTTCTGTTAATTGGTTTCTGTTTAACACAGAGTTAGAAAGAAGGTATAGGAATTAACAACTATATACTATACAAAATATTGTATGGGCAACCACACAGAAAAAAGTTGGTGTTTCCATCATTGGCTGAAAACACATTACAGAATCCTTTTGAGCTTTGCTCTCAGTCTGTGATGTCCTCTCTCCCCTCAGTTGACGCATATCCTGTCTGCCTGCCTGTCTATCTATTGATAATAGGGTGTGCTAGTACTTTTTTTTTATTCATATTAGACACTACAGATAAATGGTTATTTGTTATTCAGTATTTGGTACTCAGGGCAAAAGATTAGAAAACATCTCTACTGGGTAGCCACACCTTCCACCCCCAGGAATTTCCTACCCTTTCCCCATTCTCTTACACATTTTTTTAAAAATGCCAGCTTCTGGCACTGTGCAAGGCGCAGCTACAAAGTCACCCCCTCCCTGTCTCAGCCTCTCAAGCCCCTAAAATATTCAGAAATCATGATCCCTGAACCACAATCCCTGATTGGGGAAGCTGTCTGCCTAGCGTCATCAGACATAGTCTACACAGTCCTCGCTCCCTCCCTTCTGGATGAGCTCTCTGCTTGTACAATCCATGAGATAAATGAATAAATTAATGAGAGCAGGTACACTGCAGGAGGGGGACAGTTGAACTAGTTGGGGTTTTGACTCCTCTCCGCCAAATTCATGAACCAGGGATAAAGAGGAAACAACTTTTAATGAATGATATTATAAGGACTTAGGGAAGGTTGGGCTAGGAAAGAGTGTGTCTTTGCAAATATATTTTTTTTTTTTTTTTTATTTTATTTATTTGTTTAACCAGGTATAGCACACTAAGCTGAAAGCTTTTTTACAGGAGCGACCTGGGAGCACAAGTGACTTGCTTAGGGTCACACAGTATGCAAGTGGAAGCTGCGGGATTCAAACCCAGGTCTGGTCTGCTGGATGTCACCAGATTTGCAGCTCAGAGCCTTAGACCACTGCGCTATACTGCCTCATGCCTATTGTTGGCTCCTGGTGCAGTACAGGAGCCGTCATCACTTTTTTTTAATGAGTGTGGCAGATTGTGGAAGGTTGGAGGACAGCAAATGACTTGGGTGGAGAGGGGGCTGGCAAAGAAACTAGGTCAGGCCACCAGGGGATAGGTAGATGGATATGTTTTAGTGTTTGTTTGTTTTTTTAGTGCCATCAAATATCTTCCCTTAAGTCTCCTAAATATGGTAAAGTACTTAATAACTGGGTCAGAGAGTCTTATCATCTATGGTATTCAGGAAGTAGTATTCGGGGCTAGGACACTCAAAATGCATGGTCACTGTTCCTATAGGAGAAGAATGACATCACAAGGTTGTTATATATAGTTGTGACATCACAAGATTGCTATACTGTCAGGGCTGTGCAATACAAATTCTATGTAGGACAAATACATTCAAATATTGCACATTTACTGATACTTTATTAATACAAATATTGGGCCTATTGGCGAACACAACTGTTACCTACCTGCATATCCGGGTGTGTAGCAACCTCACAAGAGATAGATGCTGCACAGCTGGGGTCCTGAGGAAACCGGCGGCATTCACCAAGGACACATAAGTGCAGTGCAAGGTGCTAATGCACCCTCCTCCTAAGCCCCTCAGGGATGTTCATGCTGGGGGCGTGTCAGGGGCATGCCTGCACTATGCAGCATTCACTAAGCTGCGTAGTACCAGGCAGAGGGTGTGCCGGGTATGCCTGCCCAAACTCCTTGTAACCTGGTGCGTGCTCCCATGAATGTGGCCACCAGATGCAGTGGTAGCGGGAGTCTGTCCACTGTGTCGCCCCAGCCCACTGTGCTGCAAGGGAGGGCTGGGGCAGCGGCTCGGGTGACTTCCCAAAAGTATGTCCACAGTGCCACTATATGCGGCTTCTCCCTCACTCCCTGCACCTTCCACAAAGACGCAAGGGAGCCACTCAGGGACCCTGTATGGGCATGTGATTGGATGCCCACCTGGGTCCGTGCCTCCACCCCCAACTGCATGACCATGCATGCCATGGTGGTGTAGCCATAGACAGGTGCCTAGTGGGTGCTAGTGGTAGTGCATGCCACTTACCCTGCGCCTATCCAGAACTCTGCAGAGATGCACACATGAGTAAGTCACATTACTCATTAGCATATTACCCGCCCTTTCATGCATCGGGCCCATTGTTCTTAAATATTTTTATTTGTGTTAAACTACATAGAGCATTATTTGGCTAAGGTTGGTGTGACACATATATGACCACGGCAGCTCATACCATGAATATGTATTTTACTGATAACTCTCCATATTGTGATGAAACACTCAAAAGCTTGGTCTTGGGCCATCACTGGCAACAAAAGCAAGTGTGAAATGTAAACAAGGTATGTTTAGTAAACAGAAACATGCAACCAAATACAGACATGGATTCCTATAAAAATAAAAATGTCAGACACACAGATACGGATACAAATTCAAATTCAAAGAATAAGCCCTGTGCACAGCCCTACAAATAACCTGAAAGTACATTAATATGTTCCTATGGCGGCTGAAAATTTGGCTTTCTTCATAGGCATTTGGAGCCAATGAGATTACAGAGTTTTAAAAATCTCTAATGACGTGTTTATTCTATTGACAGATTTGTTTAAAATGACCATGCTGATATGTTTCAGTATTCTTTGACCAATTTTGTATTATTAAACGTTATAGATATGTTAAATATGTTGTACCCCTAAACTGTAATTTTACATAGAACCCTGAGCAATGTGGAAGTGGGCTATATTAATAAAATATTCATTCTCTATCTCTCACCCTCTCTCTCAAGACACTCTATTGCGAAGTTTTAGTTCACCAGCCAAGTTGCAAAATTCGTCTTTGAGAATCACTTCACGAAGATACCACTTCACTACTCAGCACTTTATAATGAGTTTTACTAGCAAAGTGGCACTTCATCAGATGAAGTCAGTCGATGTTATGAGGAAGTGGAAACTTCACCGGCAAATTTAGGTCAGTTCATGTAGCAAAAGAATGAGCAGAGTAAGCAGTTGTGTGGACAGGCTGCATTGCTCATTACAATGCACTAGGACTCTCTCAGAATCCTCCCCGCTGACATTGCCAAGCAACTGCCCAGCCCCCAGACTCAAGGCCCCTCTCCAGCATGTCTTGTATTGGTGCTGAGAGAGGCCATATAAATGTAACACATATCAGCGTGGGAGGTCTGGCAGCACCGGAACAGACCAGAGCATGTGTTTTGGAGACCGTGTAAATGGCCCTTTAGAGTGCTTGGATATTTATTAAAATATAGTGTGCATGTGTTACAAATGTATGCTTGGAGTGTGCCCTGTTAGTGATCTCATAAGTGTCTGGACTCTTTTAGAAGGAGGAAAACTTCAGTTGCAGCTTTCTTGTTATTTACATTTAAAGGGACACTGTCAACCCCATTAAGCCTCACACTGTCTCTAGTTTAAAAAACAACAGCATTTTATGATTACTCACAGTCTGTAGATACTGCTGATGTAGGTGGTTGTTTGATTCAGATTCCTTTTTCTTCCTTCTTTTTAAAAGTGAAAAACAGACTGCGCACGATAGTGGTGTTACTACACAAAAATGTGTTTGTTTACATTCCTTGAACAACTCCTAATGGATTGCTCCTGGACATGGTAACACCCTTAACATAGTCTAGGCACTCAAGATGCAGTGGGAGGAGACGAAACTATTGCATCATGAGTGGCTTGCACTGTTTCGAGGTGTTCCTTATATTCAGGAAGTATGCAATAAGAGTAGTTCAAGAATTCAAAACAAAACAGTGTTGGGTATAAATACACTATTTGTATGCATTTCGGTTCTTCTAAGAAAGGAAGTGGATAAAACAGCCAATAACATCAATGAAGTTTAGAGAAGGTAAGCAATCATAAAATGTGGGCTTTCATCTATTTTTTTTGTTGGTATTGTTTCTTTCCTGGAGTCCCCTGTCTGCCATCTGACATCCCCTGCGCCGGCCAGGCATGAGACCCCCTCATGGCTCCCATGGCCCCCTCAGGGTGGGGGTGGGATACCTCAACCCACCAGACTGGATCCAGTTTGGGAGGTGCCCTCCTGGCGGCGCTGCGAGGGGACAATCATCCTCCATGGTGAGCACTCCCCTTTTCTGTTTTTCTCCCCTGTGTGGAGTGGGGCGTACAATGACACCAGTGGAGAGGTCACACACATGCATCTGCATGCACTCCTCCAGGCATCTGCCCCATCTCTGCCCCTCTTTCTGCAGTGTCAGCGCACTGTCCCCAGCCTCCACTAGGGGCCAGCCGAATGCCGACCCCTGGTGTCCCCCCCTCCGGAGAAGGAGAGCAGTCCCTCGGATGCTCAATCCTTCTCCAACCCTGTCAGTCCCCAGTGCCTCATGCTCATTCCTGAACATGGGTCACCAGCGTCCGGCGCCTCAGCCCTCAGTGCCACGAGGCCGGCAGGTTTTCATCTATAAATATTACAATGAAAAAAGGGTTGACGGTGTTCCTTTAAGAGTGTCTCTCAAGGCTAGCAAAATTCATACCAACCCTTTTTTCATAAGTGTTTTACTGTTAGCTAAGACATCCAATGGGAATTGTTTAATCAACCTGTGAACAGCTGTACTGCATGCTTCATAGGAAGATGCTGGTTCTTAATGGAAAACCAATATATTTTACTAAAGGAAACAAAATACCCACTTTTTTCACATACAGGAATGCAAAGTTATAATCATCTGCAGCAACATAATGCAGTCAGTATCCAGCTGTCTTTGAGTGTTACTTCAATTTTTTTTAGAAATAACTGGTTGTTAATGGGTATTGCAAATACAGAGGAATGAGGACTTGTATAATTCTCTCATCCCCATTGAGTCAAGCTGTACTCTGCAGCCAGGGCAGTAATTGTGAGGCATGTTGAACATTTAAGGGAATCCCAGTGAATAAGATTGCATATGAACTTTTTGATCCAGCCTCAAGCCAGCCACAAGAAAATGCTTGGTTGTGATGGACCTGCCTCTTCTCTGCTGCAGAACACAGAGTCTCCTTGAGTAAATGCAATAACAATACAGTAGAGTCAAGTTACGTAGGCAGTAATATACTTTGCCTTTATAATAGCCTTTGGAGACATTATTGCAGAAATCTTTTGGCACTTCTCAGTCTTGCGTATAGCCCTGCCAGCTGAACCTCCTTCATGGTAATTTGCATATATTGTCCATGCCACTTTGCATTAGGGTGATATGTGAATTTCTGTGCTAAGTTTGGCTTTATTGTCAGCTAGCTTTATGCCTAATGCTGTCCCCAGTGCTTTTGCATTCAGGTTATTTCTATTAAAATAATTTGTCCCTTTGGGTTCACCATGACCCAGAAAGTTTTCATCTTTGTCTGGCTGGCCTCCTCTACTGGACTGGTAGGACAGTTGTTCTGTATTGACGACTCCCAAGCAGGGCAAAACATGTCTGTTGTTGATAATTCAGTACTGCTGACTGAATTTACTAAATCCTTTTGGGAGCTTTCACTCCTCTTATAACCAAACAAGTTAAATTTCCTTCCTCGTAATGTGCACTGTTTACCCTTGATGCTTTCTATTGATATGTTTATTTCTTATAAATCTTAGTTTTATTGTCAACGGGTGTTATGCCTGTTACCTGACAGTGTATTTATTTAATTTAATTTTATGTATGTAGCTGGTTACTGTTGATGGTTTGATGCAGTTATCTCATAGCTGTCTGACTAAACTAAAAACAGTAGTACTACCGGCTCTATGTGTCTTGTAGAAATTTGTTGAAAAAGTGCTTTCCATTTTTCTCTTCTTCACTATGGACTCTATCCTAATTTGGCCCTACACACCATGACACCATGACACCCAGTGCATAGGGCTGATCATTACTTATCTTGGGTGTCCAGTGGATGCCCAGTGATGACTAATAGCATTCCCACACCATGTTGTGAGCCTGAGACCTGACCATGCTTGAATATGCACATCTGTATTGCAGTTTGGAGCTAGGGTTTTGGAGGGACCTTGTCAAAGACTTGGTTGACAGGGCATGGCATGCATTAAGCCATTTGTGCTCTGCCTGCCCGATGTTGGGGAGGTGGGGCTTAGGTTTTCCAGTCAGATGGCTACTATAACTGGCTCCCATTCACCTCTGAAAGGGGTTCCAGAAGGCCTGTGCAGACTTGACTGCTATGGATACCCCTTCTACTTTCCAATGAGGGCGTGGGTTAGTGAAACCAGCAATCAGTCTGTATTTTCTTTTATTAAAACCATACTCCCCCTGAGTGTACTGTATGTGGCAGTCCCCTTGTGTACTACCTTATCCCTTGATCCTCTGCTGCTGTGAAGATTACAAGTCTGCTGGTCCAGATGACTCCATCTCCAGGCTGCTCTTTCACCCCATCCTGCTATGGGCTTGTAGGAAGGAGCTGCCGGAAGGTAGTGAATCTTGGACCTGTTTGTTTGTCTGGGTCCAGGTGCATGGCACATAGGTGTGTGGCCTGGTATGCACCTTTCTAGTGCATACTTAAAACAATTGTGCATAGAACCCCCTATTTGTACCTATCCATTCCCTGACATGACTCAATCCTCAGTTACTATTCTGTCATTTCCTCTGCACCTACACCTTATACACCTCTAATTATCACTTTGATGCACACAAGTTGCACTCAAGCTATTGCTGCAATATATTTAAATAATGAAAGCTTATGTTTCCCACAGAGATTCTCAAAGGCCAAATGTGTGAAATTTCTTATTTTCAGTGTCAATCACTGGGATTCCACTGGGCACTGCAGCTAGCTCTTTAGTGTGTTGCTGAACTTAACACTTAATCCCTGCATTACATATTTCACAACTTCCTTTCTTAGTGACCTCTTCTGTTTCATAAAAAAGCGTGCTTTGTAACAATCCCTCGGGATGCCTAGTAATAAAGTGCTTTCTAAAAGCAGCAGATTGAACTGAATACAAATTAGATGAAATGAGTATAAAGTATGCACTGTTTCTGAACAACCAACAAACATCATATGTATGCTTGACACTGATATGTTAAAATTTTGTTTTTTACAGGGACCTGGCCCCTCTGTTTTTGAAGGAGGCTGATCATGATGACTCCAGATACACTCATGTCAGCTGCATGGCTAATAGCCCATCTTTTGATTGGCCCTTTCCTAGCCTTGATGACAGTGGAGGTTTGGAAGCCATGCCCTTCATGCTAATGATGCAGGACTGCACAACTTTAAAGACATTACTACTGAAACTGAAGAGAACCTTACAAGAGGTAATGATCAAATTATATTTCCGCAAGAAATGCTCTCTTTTTAACTTACTGGATTACATTTTGAGGCATTGCAAGTCTCTTAAATGGTGTAAGTGGAGTGTATTGTATATTGATACACAGTATTTTATATATAATCACATGTATGGTTAACTACTTTAATCAACATGGTAGTATATTGTGTGCGGAAAAGGAAAAAGTTTTATAATTACAATTTTAAGATAATTTTCACACTGTCAAGATCATGTTAAAAGGTAAAGTCATATTGTAGCAACTGAAATAGGAAAATCTGTTTTGAAAAATAAAAATTTGAGGATTTTTTTCAGTCTCATGTCATTCAGTGAAATGCATATTTAGTTATTATTTAGAAAAGCCAATAAATCTGCATTTCATCCAAAACATTTAACACATATGGTTTAATGTTGTCTTTTTTCCTGTCATTCACCCCTAAGAAGAGTTGTATCTTAATAACCTTCTTCACCTCTATACTAAGTAAAAATTGCACTCTCTCCCAGACCTAATCTGCAGTGAATTAAGAAAAGGTACTTCACAGAAATGACAACATGTTTCAGTCTTCACTTTTGGAAAATAATGATCTTCCAAGAAACAGTCTTCACCATTGATTTCCAGTCATGGGTCTGGACCAGAAGCACCAGAACCCTGCAGGAGCAAAGCTTTTGCCAGGGGTCTGGCCTTGGATCTGGGCATGGCACCTGTGCACCTCTCATGTGGTGCTGCATGCAAGCCAGTAACTGTTGCTTGCTCCCTCACTAACCACAATTCTCTTCTTCCTGCCGTCAAGTGCACACCATGGGTGTACAGTGCCTGAGTTTGACTACTCACCACTTTTTCCATCTGTGTCACTGTCATGTTCCTGTTATTTGTGGTGTTACTTTTGTTTTTTTATTTTACCGCAGTGCTGAAGTTTGATAAGAAAGGGGCAACATTGTCAAAGTCAGACAGCTGCCAATTATGCATTGTTGCCCCTGTGAGAAACTTAAGGCTGCAAACCCTTCACAGTCTGCTTGCCCTGCACAGCAGACGTCCTTGGTGATGAAGTCACAGCTATACACTCAGTCTACAGCAGTGGACACCTCACTGTTTCCCTCCCATGGTGTTGTCACCGTTCACGTTGATGATGTGGTGGGTGGCACTAGGAATGAATCCAGGCCCTCTCCTGCCAATGTTTGTGGTGTCTGGAGAGGGAGTGGTGCTGTGGCTGTTGTCCACACTGATGCCAGTTCAGATGTTGTCACCGTCCATGCTGTCACTAGTGACACCAAGGAGGGTGACAACTCTGGACATGGTGTCAGAGGCAGTGACTGCCATGGTGCCAGTTCTGGATCCAGTTCTGGGTGAGGTGTTGATAATGATATAATCTGGGAGGTTATCCCTGAATCTAGTCTCATTCACAACACTGAGGAGAGTGATGGCTTCAGGCACAATGTCAAAGTTAATACCTAGCATGGAGCTGAGGACAGTGCCAGCCATGATGATGGGCATGACCCTATCTCTGAGGCTGTCACTTATCCTGAGCGTGGTACTGGAGGTGACATCAACTCAGGGTCAAATGGCAGCCTGCAGATGGAATTTTCTCTGGAGTTGTTGGACATCACTGTCACTGGTGAGGACTGGGGTCACCCTGTGGGACCTGTACAGCTCTGCTGTCCTCACCTGGGCACAGATCACGTCACTCCTCGGATACAGCAGGACACCAATTGTGCAACTCTGCTAGACTCTCCTTTGGAGTGAGGCCTCCTATGCAGTTCTGCAGCCCAGGACAAAGCCCCAGTGACCTGGAGCATGACTTTCAAAGGGTGACACAGGGTTTGCATCAAGTCCATCAAACCCTTCATCGAGCCCTTTCTTTAGCACAGCTATGCCAATCACCTTTGCTGCAACTGCACTTGATTTTGGTAGGTCAGGCACAGTTATGACACTTTGCCCGATTTACAGCAGCCTGCACCAACTCTTTGGCACAAGCTCCATAAAAAGGGTCCCCAGGATTACAGCAAGCTAGACTAGAAAAAGTTGTTCTAAACTGCGGCAGTTGGTGCATGGAATGAAAAATCCCTATTGTTGGCCGGATGAGTGACATAAGTTCCATGCACCATATCTTCGGCACATGCAGAGCTTGTGGCAACCTAAGCCATTTTAAAATCTGGCCCCTGAAGTCTCAATCCTTTTTAGAGGGACCTCATCAATTCCAGGAAAGGGTGCCATCATTGATAGGCCTAGAGGGGCCTCTAATGTGAGAGCAACACAGGGCATGGGTCGTGCATTAGATAATTGGTATAGCAAGTTATACAGGGCCCAGTCCAGGCCCTTCTCTGCAGCACTGACCCTGCCTGGAGGCAGCATCTCGTCTCCATCAACACTGTCCAGTGAGGACAATGAAACATCTGCCCACCCCCCTTCTGCTGCTGGGTAGGCTCTGCACCAGTGATTACTGGTGGAGATCATCCAGGCACTTGAGCTTGATGCCTATACAAGCTGCAATCTGATATCCCTGCCATTGGGACTTCTTGGAATTTCCAACATTGACATGGTAGTTGTTCATCCTTGGACTAGGGCCAGGGAGGCAGCATATAGGGCAGTCTAGAAGCATACCTTCTCCAGTACAGCAGTCCCCAGGGACAAAGTATCATGCATCCATGGGGTCCACAGGTGAGGTACTTCTGCCCTCCCTGAGTCTTGAAGTACTGCAGACCTCATCGAGACCATGGTGCCTCATGCATGACCGACCTCTGGAGGCAGATTCTGCTCTGATGGCTGCTCTTGGAGTGAAGGCTGTTTCTTTGGCATGTGCCCTAATGTGCATCTCTGTACATCAGACACATATGGTGACCAGTAACCATCATCTATGGTTGTAGCTACACTGCCTGTTTGCTACACTGCTACTAAGTGAGACAGTAACAGGCCACTCACCTTTCTATCCGGGATCTGAAGGTAGCACAGCACTAGTCAAGGACATCTTATAATGCCTGTGAGGTGGCCTTCAGACTGGTAGGAACCGCAGACTGCATTAGACAAACAGCATGGCTTTGTCGCTCCTGGCTGGCTTCTGTGATCTGGCACAAGGTGCTTAACTCGAACTTCTAGAGGACTAATTTCTTCTCCCTTAGGGTCAGGCTGGAACTGTCAGGGAACCATCCTGTGCCACAGGAGCCACTGCCTGGCCCTGACCAGTCTCAGGTCTCACCAAACTTGTAAGAAAACCCTGCCCTCAGGTGTTCTTCTCCATGCAGAGGGCTGAGGGTATCTGTTACCCTCAGGGTAAGCCAGCTCCTCCCTCAGATAAAAGAGAAGCATGGTACTTGGACCCATAAGTGGGAATCAATGGTGAAGACTGATCCTTGGAAGGTATGAAAGCTACATACTTACTATAACAGTTGATCTTCCAGAGTACCTTCACCATTGATTACCACACTTGTCCACCATCCCCCTCTCTAGCAGGTCCAGGGTCCCTGTACAGATCACCCCAATAGGGCTGGATGGCACCATCTAGTACCATGGCATCTCCCCAGTTATACTCTCTATGGAGTTGCCTTTTTCTTGTTTAAATGGGGGGGTCCATTGGTTGAGAGTTATTATTAGGATCCTCATACCAACCCCCCCCAAAAGTGAGAGAATGTAGCTCCCTTTCTCATTTTTACAGCTGCATAGTGAAAGCTGTGCTGACATAGGGAAAGAGAGATGGTTACTGAATGCATCACTGTTTGCTCCACATTCTACCCCCACTGCAGTTGAAGCACATATAGTACCTATGAATCACTGTGCTTTTTCTCGCTCTCTCTCTGTCCCCCTCACACTGTCTCCTCTAGAGTAAAAAAAAATGAACTCCCGCTCACTCCCTCTGCATGCTCTTCACCCCTATCCTGTCTGTTCCCAGCTCCAGCAATGCCGCGACATAAAAAGATCTCGATCGCTGCAAAATGCCGCCCCACGATCACTGCCCCATCTGACCTCCATACAAGATTCTGTTGCTGCAAAATGCCCCCCCAATCACTGCCCCATCCCAGCTCCACACAGAAAAGATTCCACCCAATCCTGCTCTGTGTAGACCACCCCCAGTCCAACAGTCAGGGACACTGGGGTGCCCACCCGAGTGCCCCCAAATATCAAGCCATCACTGGGCTGCCCAGTCCCCAGTGTTGGTAGCCAGTGCCTGCAATAAAGAAAACCATTCCTCGGCATAGTTTCCTGTAATAAATAAAATGGTCCCTCGCTGTCTTGCCAGATTGGTTGGCACCCACCCACCCATCCCGACCCCACTTGGCACCCTCTACTCCTAATACCCCAACCCTGTACTTACCAACCGGGGGTCCAATGCTGTAATCCTCTCTGGACTGAAGATATGTCTTCACTCTTCAAAGCCGGACTGGGTGCTGAAGAAATCAAGTAAGTGTGGTTGGTGTATTTTAATGCATTTTGAACTTTTACTCATAAGATGGTAATTTTTTAATGTTGTAACCCCAGATCTTCAATGTGGCCTTTTTGGAACCCCACCTCATGAATAAGGTGGGTGAAACTTTTCAAATCTTCTAAAAAACAAAACCAAAATTCTAATAAATAAAATCTGGCCCCAAAGGTGATTGTGGTGTCAACCAATGAAATCACCTTTCGGGTGGAATTTGAAACTTTTCACCTACCGGGTTCATGAGGTGGGGTTATATGAAGATTGTTTTGAAAATCTGGGGTCAAAATATTAAGAAACAACAAAGTTATCAAGGTTCATTGAAATATTTCAACACTCACTCATACTTTGGTCATTTTCAATATTTTGATCTCAAATTTTTAACATAGACATTTTTCCACACCGACTCATGAATGTGGCAAGTGTCATTTTTCAAATCCTGGCCAAAATGTGTTTTCTGACATGTGGTGTGAAATGATGTTTCAGTCAGGATTTGAAAATGTTCATCTACCAGGTTCATGAGGTGGGGTCATAAGAAGACTATATTGCAAACTTGGGGTTAAAATATATATATATAAAAAAAAAAACAACACCATGAAGTAAGTTGTAATTTTTCAACACTCATTCATAATTATAGCCATTTTCAGTATTCTATCTGCAAATTTTCAACATAGTCATTTTATCTCACCTCCTCATGTATGCAATGGGGGTCACTTTTCAAATCCTTTGTATTTATTTATTTATTTCAAATTTGGATTAATACCCTTGAGCCGGGGGCTCATTTACAAAGGCTCCAAGTCAACAAGGAATACAAGACATTTACAGGTGATGAAGCATTGCAGAACAGAAGGACATCAACTAACAAGTGGTATTAGTGTGCAGTTACAACATTAAGCAGGGTACAAGAAGTAAGGAGAAACAGGACCATACTCGCAGAGAAACATATTAATGCAGCACTAATTAAGTGCGGTACAGTGTTTAACAATCATGTTACAGTTCAGACGGGGTGCTCCCAGTCTGCAGAAATGCAGTAGCAGCCAAGGTGAGGCTTTTTCAAGGGGAGGTAGTAGGTGGTGGGAGGTGCGGGGGGGAAGTGGGCAGTTGTGGAACAGGAGGGTAGGAGTGAGAGAGGGTACTGTTTGACGGGTGCGAGAACCGCTGTCAGAGGCCACGGGTTAATAGAAACACTGGCAGTCAGATTTGCTGGCAAGAAGAGATCAAAGCCCATTTTTAAAGTGGCCTAGTCTGGGGGAGTCAGCAAGGTCTGTTGGCAGATCATTGAACCATTTAGGCCCACAGTAGGAGAGGGATCTTTGGCCAAGGGTGGTTCATTTGAAGGGAACAGTTAGGACAGCCCTGGAGGCACTCCTTGTGCATTTAGATGGTTGTGCAGGCTCAAAGAGGGCTGAAGTAGCACTAGGCATGGACCCCATCAGGGACTTTTTTGCAAGGAGGCAGGCCTGATATTGGAGTCTGTGGTGGAGTGGGAGCCAGCCAGTTTCCTTGTATAGGTCACAAGTGTGAGTCATTTTGTGTACTCCCAGGACCAGGCAGCAGGCCTTGTTAAGGATGGTTTTGACCCTTTTAAGCGCTGTGTCTGTGCCTGCCCTGTATATGACAAGGCCATAATCCACAGATGAGAGAACTGAACTGCACGTAACAAGTTTCAGGGCAGCCGGTGTCATTGAGGTGCGGTGTTTGTACAGGATGCCAAGCTTCATTTTGGTGGACTTTACCAGTTGCTCAGCATGGGTAGTGAAGGTGAGGGTGTCATCAAGGTGAATCCCTAAGTACTTGAATGTGTTGACTTGGTCTAGTACTTCTCCTTCGCTACTAAGTATATGCAGTGAGGACCCTCGAATCTTGCTCTGTGGGGTGCTGAAGAGCATGCTCTTTGTCTTTTTGTAGTTGAGTAGCAGTTTATTTCAGGTGAACCAGGATTCCAATGCACAGAAATTGAGCTGAAGTTCAGAGCTAATTGATCCCAGGTCTTTCCCTGGGATGGAGATAGCAGCATCATCTGCATAGAGTACAGAGTGTGCAGGACAGGTAGAAGGCATGTCATTTATGAAGAGGCTGAATAAGAGAGGACCAAGGATAGAACCTTGCGGGACCCCTAGGTTTACTTCCCTGGGCTCAGAGATTGTATTGCCGATCCTGACCCGTTGAGATTAATGGGTGAGGTAACTATGGAACCAGGCCACAGATTCCATTGACAATCCTGTAGAGAGGAGACATTTCAGTAGCAGTTGGTGACTGACTGTGTCAAAGGCCTTGATGAGGTCTATGAAGATAGACCTCCACCGCCATCCCTTTATCCAGGGCTCCATAAAACTGAGTGGTGTACTCTACTAGAGCGGTGATGGTGGAGTGGTTTTGTCGGAACCCATGTTGTTGCAAGCAGAGAAGGCTATACTTTTCTAGTACTCAGTTAGTTGTTCTGAGACCACCCTTTCAAGTGCTTTGGGGGGGGGCTAAAATCGAGATGGGCCAGAAGTTTGCTAGATTAGCTCTGTCTCCTGATTTAAAAACAGGTGTGACTAGAGCCTCTTTCCACCTGTCAGGGAAGATGCCAGATCTCAGAGAGGCATTAAATACCTTGGTGAGCGGTTCCACAAGTTTGTTTAATGTGAGTGCTACCATCTTCATATCGATCATGTCACTTCCCATTCTGGTCTTACTAAGGACCCATTTGATATATTTGACAGTTTCACCTGTGGAGATTTTCCTGAAGTAGAATGGTGGGGTAACATTATCCCATGGTGATGGAGTGCTGAGGTTGTGCTGCTGGCCTGCAAGGGTGTGTTTCAGGTATTCAGGTGGCAACACATTGCTGAGGTCCGTGAATGCAACATTAAAAGCATCAGAAATTTCCTTTGGGTCTTGCAATGTGCCAGAGGTGGTAACTATAAGGTCCAGTGGGGCCCTTGAGGCTCTACCCATGAGAGATTTTACAGAGTCCCAGAACTCCCTCCCTCTACCCCAGGTCTTTTCTAGGAGTGTTTGCACTAGTGGTGTCAAATGACACTCCGTCCAGTATTTTATAATGACAGCTGTCATGTTCAGAAGGGTGTGGGTACATACAAAGACTATGTTAAAAATTTGGGGTCGAAATGTGCCCCCCAAAGCATTATGAAGTGACATTGTTTGCAGAGACTGATGTTGCCCCAGTGGGGACCATGTTGCCTTCTCATGACAGTGGTCTGCGTTTGGGTGCAAGCTCACGGAGTTGGCTGAAAGGGCCATGGCTGGGTGGAAGGTGGTGCAGCATGCAGTACTGGCTCCATCCTGGGAAGGGACAGGGCAATGTTCTGGCACAAAGACGACACCTTGTGGTGGGTTGGGGAGCCTACCTTCACAGGGGGTTGATGTGCATGTCGAAGCTTGATGGGCCCATGCACTGCAAGAGCTATGCTGACATATTGCTGATGAAGGGGAAGACAGAAGGTTACTGAATACATAACATTGTTAACTCTGCTCTCTGCCACCCAAGGTAAAGTACATATAGCACCTTTGAATCACTGTGATTTCTCTCTCTTTCTCTGTCTCTCTCTCTCCCCCACCCTTGTGCTTCCTCCCCTAGTGTAAAAAAAGGAAAGGCCTCCCACTACCTCCATCGGCATGTTCTTCACCTCCCTGCACCCTCCTTCCCCAGCCCCAGCACTGGTTCCAAATAAAAAGATCCCACCCACTGCAGGATGTCCCGCCCCCTTCTCGATCACTGCCCTGTCTTAGCCCAACATACAAAAGATTCCACCCACATCCTTCCCTGCATAGACCACCCCAGCCCAACAGTTGGGGACATTGGGGTGCACACCCGCGGTGCCTCCAAATATCAAGCTGACTCTTGGGTGCCCAGTCCCCAATGTTGGCTGCTCGTAGCTGCAATAAAGAAAACCATCCCCCAACATCTTTTTCTTTTCTTTTTTGTTTGTTAAACCTGAAATAAAGAAAACAGTCCCACGTTGTCTTGCACCGTTGTCCTGACCCCCCCTTTAGCACTTTCCACCCCTCACCCCCAACCCTATCCTTACCTACCAGGGGTCCAATGCCATAATCCTCTCTGGACTGGAGACATGTCTTCACTTTTCAAAGCTGGACTGGCAGCTAAGGAAAACAAGTAAGTGTTAGTGTATTTAAATGCATTTTGAACTTTTACTCATAACTTGGTTATTTTCCTGTATTTTTACCCCAAATTTTCAACATGACTTTTTTGGGACACCACCTCATGAGCAAGCTAGGCAAAATGTTTAAAATCCAGCCTGAAAGGTGATTTTGCGGTCACCCTGTGAAATCACCTTTCAGGCAAGATTTGAAACTTTTCACCTACTAGGTTCATGAGCTGGGGTCATAAGAATACTACTTTTTTTAATCTGGGGTCAAAATATTAAAAATTAAAAAATTTATGAAGGTAAGTTGTAATTTTTAATGCTCATTCATGTCTTTGGTAATTTTCAGTATTTTGAAGGCAAATTTTCAACATAGCCATTTTTTACACATCCTCATGAACATGATTAGTGTCTTTTTTCAGATCCTGGACAAATGAGTTTTTGCACTAGTGGCGCAAAATTATGTTTTGTCCAGTAGTTTTTAAATGACACCTGTCATGTTCATAATGGGTAGGATAATAAAGACTATATTGAAAATTTGTGGTCAGAATGTGCCCCCCCTCCCAAAAAATTTATGAAGTAATGTTATTTGCAGGGATGGTCGTTGTCCAAGAGGGGACCATTCTGCCTCCCCATACCAGTAATCTGAGTTCACATGCAAGCTCAGTAAGCTGGCTGAATTGGCCGGGAAGGCATTGTGGCATGCTGTACTGGTTCCAGGCTGGGGAGGGACACAGTGGTGTTTGGGCATATAAATGACACCTTGTGGCAGGCTGGGGGCCTTCCCTCACAAGGGGTTTGTGCACATGTTGTGGCCTGATGGGCCCATTCATGGCATCGGATATCCAGTATCAGGTTAATGCACTAGCTGCCATTTTGGCTCTAACCAGAGTTTGTTCTTTTTTGTTCCCCTCCTCCCTGCCCAGGGTATATCTCTTTCCTGGGGTATATCCCTACTGGTTGCTAAAGGCACTCTGTACCTTTGAGCTCTATCCAGTCTAACTCCACTTGGCAGCTGCACTGTCTGTGGAAGAGTGGTGTGCACTGGATTAGATCAAGTCCACTTACTTTTACACAGGGTACATCCCTGTTATTGCAGGAGAAGCAGGTACTTTTCTCTGATGGCATTTCTTCTGGCTATGCCAGACTATCCTTTTGGTTAGTATGCCCTTCTTCTCTTATGTCAACTGGGCTGTTAGCCCACTACCTTAAGGGGTGCCTGTGGAGAGAAACACATCTCAACTCCTGTAAGCTGTTCAGACTTACAGCTCCACAGGCACCAGAGATTCCTTCATTATTTGCCAGGTTGAAAAAAGGGGACATAGCTGGCCCAGTGGCATGGAGGGCTGAGGCATTGGTACCTTACCTCCTGCCATGCCAGTGACCCGTGTTCGCGGCGCGAGCATGTTGCTCATGGTCAGCCAGGGAGACAGAATCGGGCTTCCGGAGGATGGCTCTTCTCTCCCGAGGAGGGGCGGGAGTGGAGACCGGTGCTTGCCTGGCCCCTAGTGGTGGCTGGAGCTGGCACAACATGTCCCACACATAGAGGGATTGGAGGCTGAGCAGATACTCATCGTGCTGCATGCAGAAGCATGCGCAGCTTGACCATTGGCATCATTGCATTCTGCTACAGCTGGACTTGGGGATGGAGAAGGAAAATCAGGAGGAAAATGATGGCAGCTGGCAGGGTGACACCGGTCCTCTGCAGGCTCCACACCCAGCCAGCTGGGCACCTCCAGCAAACTGCATCCTGTTCCCAGTGGGGCCATGGGAGGGACCCTGCTGAATCCACCGGGGGGGGAGAAGCCCAGGGGGAAGATCTGAATGAACTAAGTCCTGGTGGACGCTGGGGTGATGAGGCTGGGGTGACTGGTGGATGGGGGCCAGCCGACGAGGAGCAGAAAGCAATTATCATAAAAAAAGGAAACAAGGGGACATATTTTGACTAGCTATTCAGTCAGTCCTCCTTCAGATAGCATGGGGTTTGATTTTCTAGAAGTAACTGTGATTCATTCCTATTTTAGTACATTGTGCCATCTCAGTTGCAAGGGGGTCCCAATTCTGGGCATCCCCTCTTGTTTTTCCTGCTAGACCACATGCTTCATCACTGCTGCCTTTTAAGATCACTATGCGTCTCCTGTCTGGCTGGTGGTGTGAGGCTCTGATTCCATACCCAACTACCCATTTAGGCCATCGAGTGTGCCCCTTTTTCCTTTATTCAAAGGCTGGGAAATGGATTTTATTTGGCAGTTTCCTTATATTTCCTACATCCTATCCCTTTGTGCTAGGAATTCGTAGCCTTCTCTTATGTTTTCTCCACTTTGCTTCTCTCCTGGTGCACAGAACTGAAGTTACTGAGTTAACTGGCAACTGTGATTGGGTGATGCACAACATGACATGGGAGGAGGGTGCAGGTGCCATGACCAGTAGCTGTGGCTGGTCCCTTGGCAGAAGCTTTGCTCCTGTGGAGTCCTAGTGCCTCCTTCCCAGTCCCATAAATGGTAAGCAATGGTGAAGATATTCTGAAAGATCAACAGTTACAGTAAGTATGCAACTTGCATTTATATCAGCCCTCAAAGAAAAAAAAAATCTGTGTTTCAGTAAAGTATGTTTAAGCAGTACATTCCTGCTGTGTACACATAAATACCTCTGCAGTCTTCATGTCTGTGACCCCTAGTATGCTGCTAGTGGTGTGGTAGTCTCTTAAATAGCTTTTTTGTTTATTAACTGAAATAAAAGTTACTGTTAAACTGTTTTGCTATCATCCCAAGAACATACGCTATATCAATTGCCAGTAACACCACGAGTCAAATACTATAGCTTGAATGGCTTGTAACTAAGACCCTTTTTGAGGACTGTTGCATTTTCCTAAGAAACCCGAGGTACTGCCTATTAGTGATGATTTGATCCAAATCACATAAGAAAAGTGGTTCTGCATTTCACATATACTTTACTCTGTGTAGTGTATCATTTGCAAATGTTTTGTAGTTGATAGGTTAACACAGATGACTGCCTGGAGTATGAACCTGGGGCATGCATTCCAATGTAAAACAGGGCCAGAGTGTGCATGGAATTGTACACAGGATCTTGCAGTCTAGGATAGGGTTTAAACAAATTAGTCCTCGGTGACAGGATGATTTTTTTAGACGTTCGGGTCTCCCCTTTGTGGGCCTCTGTGCAAGTAACCTGTAGTCATGGGGAACTGCAGCTGATGGGCCATACATCACTATGCCATCAAGTATGCAACCTACTTTCTTTAAAAAGACAATGTCAGTATACTCTTCAAATACAAGTGGAGAAATGGGAAAGTTGCACAGGAAGGAGGAAATTAAGTTTGGCAGAAAACTGGTCCTAGCTAAGGTGAACAAACTGGATGCCTTTATCCCTACCCTGGGCAGAAGAGGAGATGGGGGTATTCCTATAAATTACTACTTGTTTTCACAGCTTACTTATTATCCCCTGCTTATGATGCAGGCAAGGGGCTGACGTGACTTCAGATTACTAGGGTACTGGAATATGTTCTGTCTGTTTCATTTTGGCAACACTGAATTTATTGTACCTGTTCCTTTATATAACAAATACATGTGTCTGCTTTCCTGGCATTTTTTTTTAGTTCTGTTTCTCCTCTGACTACTGAGGTGACCTCCAACTAACCATCACCCCATTCCTATCACCCACCTTCCCCAGGTACTTACCCTGACCTCCTAAGTGCCTCTGTGGCTTGCTTGCCATCGCAGGGTCCCCGGGGAGTGTAACTGCCCTGTTGTGTAAAGGATCATGTCCGGGAGGTGGGTATCTGGTTGGCGGTGTGGGACCTGCTGGGAATTGGTCGACATCCTGCCGCATCAGTGTTTTTCCCACCATTTTCTTTCCATGGGTGCAACAAACATGTAGTGACACACCGTACTCATCAGCAGTTGTGCGTGAGCATACATTGGCATGAACGTCAGCCCACAACCCTGTGGCAGCATCCACATATGCTGCCCCCCCTCCAGTCTCCAATGGGCAGCAGTCTGATAGCAGAGGATGGAATCCCCCACTACAGTAGAGGAGAACTGCCCAATGGGATGCTCATGGTTCCTTCCCCCAGCCAGACCCCTGCAACCCGAATCCATTTCTGAACCCGGGTTGCCAGAGTAGCGAGAGGCACCCTGCCACTGCACTATCTGGCCATCCCTGGCAGTACCTTTATTGGAATTTTGCTCTATTGCTTGTATAGGGCCAAAACTATAGAACTAGGCGAAGTGCAAAGCACAAAAACCACATGACTTTTGAGAGCACATCTAGTGGAGTACATGATGCTTGGACTCTGCTAATGCTTGGGCTCCTCTAAACTATATAGTCTTAGTGTCCTGACACTGTAGGATCTTATATCAGGCTTACTACAAAGTGTTGCTTTCCACACACACATAGATAATAGGGGTGCAGTTGCACCCCCTATAGTTAGGGCTTATTCTTCACTTCTATGTTAAATTTGACATATTGAACTTTAATAACTTTGCAACTGTTCAAACAAGTTGCATGACATTTTGCTTGTGCTATCAGGGAGCAAAGATCTCTTTTTTTTTTTTCAATTCCAACTTTATTTACAGATTTTCCACAATACAGGGGACAGAAAATTACAACGTACACTGCATATGTACAGAATGATACATGATCTGCCCCCATCCCCCCTTCCCCCCACCCCATACAGCAGTAAGAATCCATATTGTAGTTTAAGAAACATTACAGTGTGCTAGAATAAATTAAAGTTCACTATTACAATGACTCATTTATCCATACTAATCATCGTTAGGGTGTGAAGGGGATCCCAAATACTCTTGTATCTCTGCAACTTGTTATGGAGGCTCGCTATGGCTTTCTTTGTGTGACTGTTCGCCAGAATTTCATTGATCCATTCTTGATATGTTGGACTTACCGCATCCTTCCAATGCCGAAGTACAATTTTTTTAACGGATAATGCAATCATGGAAATGTGAAATCTCCGGATTTTAACTTTGATAGAGGACAGATCTCCCAACAAACATATGTCTGGGGTGAAGCAATCCTGCAAACCCAGAATAGGATCTAAGTTAGTCTGGATAGCTACCCACAACGGCCTTATCTTGGGGCATGACCAAAAGATGTGAAGAAGTGTACCATCCTCCTGACATCCTCTGGTACAAGTCCCCAACCATATAAGGCCCCACTTCATCAACTTTACTGGGGTATAATACATATTGTGCATAATATGATATTGCATAAGACATAATCTGTCCTGAGATACATATCTGTGACAAAACTTCCATAAAACCAGCCAGTGGCAGGTGTATTAGGAAAAAAGGCAGAGCTTGGTGGGACCTTTGGTCTCCCGTATTTCTAGTGGAATAAAACTCGGTATATTTTAGAAATAACACTTGATGAACCCATCAGGGAGGTAAGCTCAGATACAAATGAAAAGGCAGGCGGGTGAGGAGGGGTATTACCAAACACTGTGGAAAGCAGGTGCTTTAATTGGACCACTCTGAAATAAAGAGCTACCGGAATGTCAAATTTACAAATTATATTAGAAACTGAGAGCCATTCCCCTTCATTATCCAGAAAAGCAGAAACTATCCCATCCCCAATTTGGGGCAACCACATACGAGAGATCCTCCATTTATTTATTGTAAAGGACGGGGAGTTCCAAACGGACTGAGACAGATCCAAGTGTGGGGTGTACCACAAAAACAAACAAAGCTGTACATGAACTTTTAATGACGTCCAAAGGGTGGGACATCTGCAAATGTCTTGAAGGGATGCAATTTTGACATGGAGCATAGCCAAGGGATCCATATTCTCAGACTGGATAAAGTCTAACTCAGTTTTGAGCCAGACCGGTCTTAGATGCTCAGGACCCGGACTCACCCAGCGCATGTATTTTGCTATGTGACTAGCCCAGTAATAGAGTGCCAGATGTGGGATTTGCAACCCTCCATCCATTTTCGGAGTGGCCAGCTTATGATATGCCAACCTGGATTGCTTATTAGACCAGATAAAGTTGATAAAAGTTCTGTGCATTCTCTGAAACCAAGACAAAGGAATAAAGGAGTTAAGGAGCGAGAGGGGATAAAACAAACGAGGAAAAACATTCATTTTAATTATATTAATGCGACCCCAAAGGGAGACAGGAAGCTTAGACCATCTATTGAGGTCCTGGACAATCACTTGGGAAAGGGGCTTCAAGTTCTCTTTGAACCAGGAAGAGGGGTTACATGTTAAATTGATACCCAGGTATCTAAGAACGCGGGGTGACCAACCAAGACCAACAGGGATAATATCACTCTTAAAAACCTTGTGGTTAAGAGGGAAAATGGATGATTTGTTAACATTCAATTTGTAATTTGAGAAAGCACTGAACTTAGCTATTTCTCCTAACATAACAGGGATAGATGTTGTTGGGTGAGAGAGATGGAGGAGAAGATCATCAGCATAAGCCGTGATCTTCACCATGTTACTCCCTATCGGTATACCTCGTATCTCCGGATTATTAAGAATATTTGTAGGAGGGCAGCAGCCAAGGTCAACAGGATGCTGGGATGCATCGCTAGTGGGATCACCTCCAGAAGGAGGGAAGTGATACTCCCTCTGTATAACTGCTTGGTGAGGCCGCACCTGGAGTACTGCGTGCAGTTTTGGAGGCCGCATTTAAAGAGGGATATTAACCTCCTGGAGAGGGTCCAGAGGAGGGCAACCAAAATGATTTGGGGCTTGGGGGACAGGACCATGAGGAGAGGCTCAAAGAGCTAAATATGTACACTTTGGAAGAGAGAGGGACCGGGGGACATGATAGAGGTCTTCAGGTACATGAAGAGGGTAAATAGGGGAGGAACAGTGAGGGTGCTTCGAAGGAAGGAGGAGGGGCCACTAGAGGGCATGGGTGGAAGCTGGAGGGGGGAAGATTCAGGGGAGAAAGGAGGAGGTGCTACTTCACTGAGAGGGTGGTAGAGCCATGGAATGCACTACCTAGGGGGCTGGTGGAGGCAGAGACAGTGGAGGGGTTCAAGAGGGGGTGGGACAGGTACAGGGGAAGGGTTCAGGAAGCAAAATCCAATGCAGCAAGAATAGTCCGAACTGGGAAGGGAGAAGCCAGAGAAGGCGAGGGGGACAGCAAGGTCAGCACCCAGGGTGGGGGCTGACCAAACGAGCAGACACGAAAGACCATTAGGCCTATTCTGCTGGCATTTTAGTAGTATGTAGTATGTAGTATTTCGGATAAGGGGCTCTAAGTATAAATTAAATAAAAGAGGGGAAAGGGGACAACCCTGCCTGGTGCCGGAAAATAAAGAAAAGGGTTTGGAAAATGCTCCATTGCCAAAAACTCTGGCGGAGGGGGTCCGATATAGAGCCTGAATCCAATCTATGAACATAGTAGAAAAGTTGAATACTTTCAAAACCTGAAACAAGAAGTTCCAGTTTACATGATCAAATGCCTTCTCGGCATCCAGGGAAACCAATCCTGCAGGAAAGGTGGCATCCCTGGACACCGAGAAGACATGCAAAAGAGTGCGTAAATGGTCTGATGGTGAACGTCCCCTCATGAATCCCACCTGAGACATACTAATCAGGTCCGGGAGGACCCGGGTTATCCTGTCGGCCAGTATCTTTGAGAGAATTTTAACATCCTGATTCAAAAGGGAAATGGGCCTATAACTTTGAACTAACTTAGGGTCTTTGTCAGGTTTGGGAAGAAGAACAATCAGGGCTTCAAACAAATGTACATCTACCCTTACCCCAGAAAGAATATGACAGTACAACCGGTGAAGTACCGGTAATAATTGTGTTCAAAAAGTTTTATAGAATAATGCAGAAAAACCGTCCGGCCCCGGGACTTTGTCCGAGGGCAAAGCCCTGATGACCTCTGATATTTCCTCCAGAGATATTGGGGAAGATAACAACTTCCTCTGTAACTCTGACAGGGAAGGGAGAGAAGAATCCCTCAGGTATGCCTCTAGCGCCTCCAAAGCAGGAGGACTATCCATATCCCTATATAATTGCTCATAGTATGAGGCAAATTCCTGTACAATCTCTGAAGGGGATACCTTCAAGAATCCATCTGCCTGGGCCCTGACTGGAGGAATGAACCTAGCAGATTCCTGCTGTTTTAATCTTAGAGCAAGTAAGTGACCTGCTCTTTCCCCCTGGTCGGAGTAGCTTGCTTTAGTGCAGATAATGGATATCTCTGCCTTTTCCCTCAACAAATCTAAATATTTATCTTTAGCTACCAGGAGCCTCCTCATGTCCTCGTCCAAGGTGCTGGAGGATAAATTGGCTTCCAGAGACGTTACTAGTGATAATGAGGATAATAGTTCAGCCTCTCGAGCCCTTTTCCTCTTTGTAGCTAGGCTAATAATAATCCCTCTCACATAGGCCTTAAAGGTACCCCATAAAATATCAGGTGCCATACCCTCTGAAGAGTTGGTAGAAAAAAAGAAATTGATCTGTTCTTTTATTAAGTTACAATATTTACCATCTTTCAATAATTGTTCGTTTAATTTCCATCGGGTTTCTTTTTTGGGAATATTAAGGAAAGCCAGATTGCAAAGCACCAGAGAGTGATCGGACGCTGGACCTGGCTGAATTGAGGTTGCTAAGACCCCCGGTAAGAGGGCCTGAGAAATTAGAAGATAGTCGATGCGAGACTGGGTTCTGTGCACAGGCGAGTTAAAAGTATACTCCCTGCCCTTGGGATGTAATACACGCCACATGTCACACAGTCCGCACTGATCCAGTAAGTCACTGAATGCTCTCTGCCCGGAAGACAAACTCCTCAACCCACTACCAGACCTGTTCACTTCAGGGTCCAAAATCAGGTTAAAGTCTCTGCCCATAATTATAACAATGGGAAGCATAGGAAGAATGATGGAAATAAGCTTCATAAAGAAGCCCGGGTCATCTGCATTTGGCCCATATATACTACAAAGTAAAATTGGTATGGACCAAAGATACCCCTGAACCAGGACGTATCTACCACCCGGGTCCCGAATGACTTGCTTAGAGACAAAGGGAATGCCTCTATTGACCAGAACCATAACCCCGCAACTGTTGGTGGACCCCGAGGCATTAAACACCTGTCCAATCTGTTGCCTCCTAAGTTGCAGAGTTTCACACTCAAGTAAATGAGATTCTTGCAAGAACATAATCTGAGAAGACAATAAATTTAGATGTTTTAATGCTTGATATTGTTTAACTTTTTTCCTTATCCCCTTCACATTCCAAGTAGCCAGATTGATACTACTAGCCATCTAAGTAGGAAAAAAAATAAGTCTCTTATATAACATTCGGAAATTGCTACAACAATAATTAAATGTCCAGAGCCCCTGATTACTGCTGTATCCCCCTCCCAACTCAGCACCCTCCTCCCCCACTCTAATCCCCCACAACCCCACCACTAAGATGCCCTGCAACAACCCAAAAATTGAGCAAACCAAAAATCTTGAATTTAACCTTAACCCTACCCACCCCCCACCCCAACTATCACGAGCAACGTTCAGCAAAATACTGTTTTCTTCCTCCCCTCCAGCCTCCCCAGCGTGCACCCCAAAACCCTGCCCAAATATGCAAGACCTTCCTATAAAACTGATAACTATTAGTATGTATGCAAAGGGAATAATGGTGTATGTAACATCACTCAAACATTAAGCTCCTGATAGCCAGAAGAGAGAAGAAGAGGAGAGGAGAGGAGAGAGAGGAGAGGAGAGAGGAGAGGAGAGGAGAGGAGAGGAGAGGAGAGGAGAGAGAAGAGAAGAAGAGAAGAGAGCGTTCTCCGTTTGGAAGCTAACTAGTGAACCAGAATGCTGGAATGGGAAAGCGGTAACATATCATGTGATAGCTGAGCTCGCTATAGTAATTACTGCTACCAGCGACAATAAAACCATTTTAAAGCCATTCCTAGCCAGCAGCAGGTCTAGATGCTCCCAAGTAGAGAATCTCAATATATTCCCAAATCCCCACCAGAAAACTCTTATCAGGAAAAAATAGGCTTCCGAATTATCTAGTGGAGCTGAACCTCCAAATTAATAGCTAGGGCGCCCTCTGGTGATATAAGCTCGAAAACGCATAACCATCCGAAATTAAACAAAGGGGTCACTCTCCTGAATATTGCCATAACAAAATGAAACATCAAGTCAGAAGGCTTCATTCTGACATTTAAACAAAAGGAGATACTGTGGTGCCCCTGTAAGTAATTAACAAACACAATCCATACAGAGAGAGAACCCTCCCCCCAGACAAAATGTACCCCCATTGAACAGTCTCTTGGCATATGCAATTGCCCTGTAATACTAAGCAATAGAGTATGCTATGAGAAAAACATGATCCCGATGAGAATAGTCCCTTCGGCCGTAACTCTCAGGAACACACAGGATCAGACGAACATTCTTTTCCCATTTTTGATAATGGCTCGAGAAGAACTTCTCCCTTCCATCACTGGTTTGAATAACACCGAGAAAGCAGGTCAGGTGTCCCGAAACAGGTCAGGCAAGGCAGACTTGAGCCCCATAAGAGCAGCTTCAGGGTCCTTGTAGGTTAACCAGGTACCAGCCACCTGTACCTGCAGTCTAGCTGGGTAGCCCATTTTAAACTGAAGGCCTGCTGCTATGATCTTTGAGACGATGGGATGGAACGCTGTGCGTTTTAATCTAACTGACCCCGATAAATCTTGTGCGATTCTGAGCCTGGCACTCTCCCATTTGACTTCTTGCAATTCTTTCACTTTTGCCAGGAAATGTTGCCGCTCCAAGTAGTTCAAAAAGCGGCATATAATGGGACGTGGCATTGCTCCTGGGGAAGGTTTGGGTCGCAAAGACCTATGCGTCCTCTCTATAATATACTTGGACCCGAAGGGAGAGGGACCGGCGATCTTTTCCACTAATTTCTGCACAAAGGTAATTGTGTTCAGGCCCTCTTCTCCTTCTGGGAGCCCCAAGATAACTATATTATTCCTTCGGCTGCAGCCCTCTAAATCTTCTAATTCAGCTTCCAATCGAGAGAATTTCTGCCGCATAGTTGCAAGACCGGGGTCAATTTTTCCCACTTGTTTCTCAAGGGAGGAGATTCGGGCTGCATTATCTGAAGTTGCCACTGACATCTCTTCGAGCTTTTTGGAAAGGGATTTGAGTTCATCTGAGATTTCTTTTACTTCTTCATGGAAGGGTTTAAATTCCTCCAAGAATCTGTTCAGTGTTAGCGGTTCTTGTTCAGCGATCAGGTTCAAAAGCTCTGGCTTATCCGCTGCACTCGAGGCCCTTGATTTCTTTGGGGCCTTCTCGGGGGTGACCAGCGGGGTGTGCTTCTATGGAGCTTTTTTCATGTACACCTCCATAGCAGCCGAAATCAAGCCAGCAGGAGCACAGGGTTCTAGGAAGTTGATATTAAGCAGCTTTTCTGGGTTTTAGGCAAATATAATCACCCAAAATACAAAACTTTTCGGTTAGGAGGCTGGGGCTGTACAGAGGAGCTTCTACCCAGTACCTTGCATCACGTGATCCCCCCCAGGGAGCAAAGATCTCTTGATGTGGCAAGTTTTGTTCCAGTCAGATGTGTGGGTGTGGGGATATGGAGTGTCACAAAACGCGAAAATTACAATTTTTTGTAAAATTCTTTGTCATGCTGCTGCTCAGAAATGGTGTGGAATTTTGGATTGAAATGTTCAGGGTAGAAAGATCTTGGTTCACAGAGGTGCCTTTTGAAGATGTGGTGAAAAAATATTAATCTATTCACAAGTTATTAAATTTAAAAATGCACCATTATATTCAATGGGAAAAGTTAGATGTTCACCATGAAAAAGGATTCTTTGTCATAAATAAGCAATCTTTTGTCGCAAATCGGCAATCCTTTTGTCGCAAATCAGGAATCTTTTTTTTTTTTGTCCTTTTTGTACTCTAGTAACCTCATAACCATTCAACCAATTTGCATGAAATTTTGTATTTGCAATCAGAGACTGAACATCTCTTGATGTGCTGAGTTTCATTCCAGTTGGGTATGTGGGTGTGGAGTGTCAAAAAAATGCGAAAATGACAATTTTTTTGTAAAATTCTTTGTCACATCACTGCGCAAACACAACTTGGGCTTTTGATCTGAAATGTTTAGGGTTGCTAGGTCTTGGGTCACAGATGTGGCTTTTGAAGATTTGGTGAAAAAATATTACTCTGTTCAAATGTTATTAAATTAAAAATAAATCCCAATTTTTTAATGGAAAAAGTTTTATGTGAGCCCCAAAACAGGATTCTGTATCACAAATGGGCAATCCTGTGTCTCAAGTGAGTAATCCTTTGTTGCAAATGCAGAATCTCTTTTTCTAGGAGCGTGGATATGTTGTTCATCCACATTGTCTGGCATTGTTCCTTCCCCTTTAAATCTTGCCGGAAGTCTTCAAGCTGGCTCCTCCCACCCACCCGGGTGGTAAATACCTTGGCTCCACCCCATGACGCCAGATCTTCCTTTCCGCTGGAAGATACAGGTTCCTTTGTGCTTTTCTGCAGCGATTGAGGCCCTGGATTCAATTCGACGGTTTTCACCGCATCTTCTCGCTTTGAAACTCGTAAGAGTTTACGACTCGGATTCGGACATGGATGACAAGTTGTCCCCGGGTTTTCGCGGTGTCCTTGTGGACAGAAAATACCGGCGCACTGACCCCCCACCTCTCGTCGTTTACTGCCCCGGGTACTGTCCATGATACCGCTAATGTACCATTTGCACTTCCCTCCATCTGACCGTTTTGGAGGATCGTCAGGCGCGCCTGAAGCTGGGGAGACCAAAGCATCGCAATCCACGGCCAAATCTAAGGAGGCCAAGGTGGGGCGGTTTCAGCGGCTGCGGGATCCGCTGAGCAGCTCGAGCAAATGGCGGCCTTCGAGGAGGAAGCCGCCCAAGTTTCGGCCAGCTGAGGCTTCTTTGTGCCGCTCAACTTGGGCTCCACTTTCTCAGGATCCTTTCGGGATTTGTGCCAGTCTCTCCCTACCAAGGGTGAGGCGCCCTCGGGCTCGCACTCCTCCCGTTCTAGAAAAAAGGATCCAAAATCTTTTTCTTCGAGTCGAAGAAGACGCTCCTGGGATCGGGAGCGGTCCGAGGTCTCGACTATGGTCGAGATCGCCTCCTCGGCTGTCGGTTTTTCAGACCTTCCGTCTGGACCAGGCTCAGAAGTCGAGGAGACGGCTGAACCGGCCGAGATTTCTCTCGACCCTATCGAGCCATTGTCACCGACACCTGTCGATGATTCTTTGGAGAGAACGCTGATTCTCTCCTTCCCCGGCGAGGAGACCCGTCCCATGGGCCTCCTGATCGAGGGACAGGACCCGGATCCTCGGTTTTCGCCGAGTCCGGTTTCTCCTGATCGACAAAGCCGACACCGTCGGTCTTGATCGAGGAGTAAGTCCTCTTCAGTCGATCGACCCAAGCATACCTCTCAACTGTCACACATTACGAGGTACGTCACTCATTTTATCCCTCAGAAACCCTCTGTCCCACATTAAGAAGGTGACATTCCACACTGACCACTGAGACTTTCAAGCAGAAATGTATAATAATATAAGATGCGAGGTTATCAGCAAACATTATAAATATTAGTGCACTTATTTTCACAGTATTTTGAGCTTGCAATGTCATGTTTGATGATGTGTCACACATTTTGTCCAGTTGTCACACATCTTGTCACACATTTGGGTGATAAAAGGTTGAGAGGTATGGACCCAAGAAAGGACACAATAACTCCCGGAAGAGGCGCCGCCACCATTCCTCATCCTCCTCGGATGAGGAGAGGCTTCGACGGAAGATCCGTTGACACTGTGAGGATCTTATGTGGCAACAACTCCTGCTAGCAGGCCAGAAGCCAGCTCCCTCGGCGGTTCCCGGCTATCACTTGGCCTCAGCCTCTTCGGCCTACTCCAACACCGATTCCTTCTGCACCGGTCCCTTGAGGCTCCGGTGCGCCCTCCAGCGCGGCCGGTTACAGGCTCCCCACCAATATTGGTGGAACTTCCACCAAAGCTGCCCCTTGGAGGGGTCCCCTCCAAGGAGGACCGACAGTCTCCAGGTCTTCCTCACAAACTGTCGATTACAGTCACCCCTGATCGCCCTAGGTGTATTGAGGGAGATTTAGGTGGACAACCTTTGTATCTGGACTCCTCTGATTCAGATAATACAGGCCTTCATTCTCACGATGAGCTATCGGTGTCAGGCATGGAAGAAGGGCCTTCCTCCTTCCAGGGCATCCTCCGGCTCATTTCTGAGTCCACAGGAATGCCCCTGCAGCCTATTCAGAAGAAGGCAGAATATCCCCTTATGGATATTCTTAAGAGGGGGGATACCCCTACGGAGGCCTTTCCAGTCACCGAAGCCATAATTGGCCCGGCTCTGGAACTCTGGCAGCATCCTGCCTCCTGCCCAGCTCCGTCTGCCCGCATGGCACGCAAGTACGCGGTGCCCATAGGGTCCTTGGCGGGGTTTACTGAGCACCCCTCAGTGGAAAGCCTGGTGACTGCCTCAGTTTTCAGGCGGACAGGCAGCTCGGCGGATACTGACTGCCCTCCAGACAAGGAGTCCAAACTTATGGACCACTCGGCCCGGAAGGTCTATGCAGCATCTTCCTTGGGCCTTCGTCAGGCAAGCTCAGCAGTGATTATGGCACACTTCTCTCACGCCCTTTTGGGGTCACTGGATGAAGTTCTTCCTCACCTCCCAGCTGACATGCAGACCACGGTCAAGCAGGTCAGGGACCAGGGCAGGGCTGTTGCTAAACAACAGCTCCAGACTGTACTGGACATGGGTGATTCCTGTGCCCGTTCACTGGCTGCAGCGGTATCCACTCGCCGCAGGGCTTGGCTGAGGTTATCCTCCTTTCCCATGAATACTCAGCACAAGCTAGCTGATGTGCCCTTCCTTGGCACCGACCTCTTCGGGCCAAGAGTGGCAGGTCATCTGCAGCGCATCGAACAGTTTAATGCTACCTTAGATGCCACCTCTGACAAAAGTTCTTCAAGTAAGAACCAGCAGAAGCGCAGGAAGAAGCCCTTTCGCCATTCTTCCCCTGCAGTCAGACAACCACCCTTCCAGGGGGGTCAGCAACAGCAGCAGGCTCAGGCTTGGCACCCTAGGCCTAAGCAAGGTCCCCAGCAGCCCCGCAAAGGAGGCCGAGGCGCTGGTCCAGGTGCCTCCTCCTCCTCCTCTAAGCCTGCCCAGTGACGGGCCAGGGGTGGCCTCCCCCGTACCCGTCACACCAGCTCTGGGTCCTCCCGTGGGGGGCCGGCTCCGCCATTTCCTTTCCGCCTGGTCTGGTATCACTTCGGACAGGTGGGTTCTAGAAGTGGTCGGGCAGGGTCTGCCCCTAGAATTCGAGCAGTTCCCTCCCAGCCGAGCCCATACCCCACTAGAGGAAAGGATCTCAGTCGCCCAGTCTGCCCTTCGGGATGACATTGCGCTACTCCTCCTCAAAGAGGCGGTGGCCCGAGTGCCGGATCCTCCTTCAGACCCAGGCTTTGTCTCCAGGTATTTCCTGGTGCCCAAACGGACGGGGGGTTGGCGCCCCATTCTAGATCTGCACGACCTGAATCAGTATCTCAGGTCTCGCACCTTTCGGATGGTAACTCTGAATCAGATCATACCATCTCTGGAGCAAAACATGTGGTTCTGCATACTGGATCTTCAGGACGCTTTTTTCCACGTCCCTATCCGTCCGTCCCATCAGCGGTTCCTCCACTTCAGGGTCGAAGGGATCCTGTACGAGTTCAGAGCCATGCCGTTTGGCCTGTCATCGGCCCCAAGGGTCTTCACCAAATGCATCGCAGTGGTGGCAGCCCATCTACGGCATCAGGGGGTTCGTAGTTACCCCTACCTAGATGACTGGCTCCTGGCGGGTTCCTCCCTTCAGGAGGTGGAGAGGTCCAGGGACCTGACCCTTCGAACCTGCTCACACTTGGGCCTTCTGATGAACGAGGCCAAATCGGAACTCGTACCTTCTCAGGTGATGAGCTTCATCGGGGCAGAGCTCGACTCTCGTCAAGCCAGAGCTCGGCTCCCGGCAGACAGGGCGGAGGTTCTCTCCTCCTTTGCCCAATCATTTCTGGTTGGGCACTTGCGCCCTGCCCGGGACTTTCTGCGCCTCCTGGGTTACATGGAGGCGTGCACTTCAGTGGTCCGCTGGGCCAGACTGCACATGCGCCCCCTTCAGTGGGAGCTGGCCGCCCAGTGGTCTCAGCATCAGGGTCTTTTCGACCAGCTGATCACAGTCACCCAGAGGATGTGGGACGCTCTCCAATGGTGGACCGTCCTGAGTCATCTGCAGGAAGGAATCCCATTTGTCCGCCTCGAGCCGACGGTCATCCTTATGACCGATGCCTCTCTCATGGGCTGGGAAGCCCACATGGGGGACTACAGGGCCCACGGCCTCTGGACCCCTGAGGAGTCTCGATGCCACATCAACCTGCTGGAGCTCAGGGCAGTCAGACTGGCTCTGTCAGCTTTTGCTCCTCAGCTCCGGGGTCAAGTGGTTCAAGTCCAGACGGACAATACCGCGACCATGTACTACCTCAACAAACAGGGCGGCACGCACTCCGGTCTGCTATGCAAGGAGGCGCTCCAGATCTGGACCTTCGTCAGCCGGCTGGAGGTGGATCTCCTAGCCATCCATGTGGCAGGAGTCGCGAACCAACTGGCGGATGCTCTCAGCCGCTTAGGCCAGACATCCCACCAGTGATCTCTCCATCCAGAGGTAGCTTATGACCTGTTCTCTCATTGGGGCAAACCGTTGGTGGACCTGTTTGCCTCCAGGGAGAACACCAAGCTGAGGCTGTACCATGCCCGGCCCCCTCAGCAGGGTTCGCTGCAGGGGGATGCCTTCTCGAGGCCGTGGACCCCAGGCCTCTTTACACCTTTCCCCCATTTCCCTTGATCCACAAGGTGTTACTCAAGGTGAGGAAGGACAAGGCGAGGGTGATCCTGGTAGCCCCAGATTGGCCACGCCAGTTCTGGTATCCAGATCTCCTCAACCTCAGCTGCAGGGCCCTGGAGTGGCTGTGTACACACCCGGACCTGATATCAATGATCCAGGGGAAGGTCCTTCATCCGGACCTTCAATCCCTGCACCTCACAGCCTGGTTCCTGAGCGGCTAGAGTTCCAGGCTTTGGGTCTTTCCGAAGATGTCTACACAGTGGTTGAGGCATCTCGAAAAGATTCGACCAGGAAATGTTATGCCTTCAAATGGAAGAGATTTTCCATTTGGTGTCAGGGCAAAAGTCTGGACTCCTTATCCTGCTCTGTGGCTAACATTCTGGATTACCTTTGGTCCCTCTCCAAAGGGGGTCTTCGGTCATCGACCCTCAGGGTGCACCTAGCAGCCATATCAGCTTACCGGGTGCGGGTCGGTCAGCCGACGTTGGCTCAGGAAAAGGTGATCGGGCACTTTTTAAAAGGCCTGGATCACACATCCCCTCCGGTACGTGAACCTCCACCTCCATGGGATCTTTTGCTGGTTTTGGCAAAGCTTATGGGCAAGCCATTCGAACCCATGCATAAGTCTGCGTTTTCGCACTTGTCATGGAAGACAGCCTTCTTGGTGGCTATCATGTCAGCCAGAAGGACGGGGGAGCTCCAGGCGCTTTCAGTGGACTCCCCCTATCTGGTCTTTCACAGGGACAAAGTTGTCCTGTGCCCCCACCCAAAATTCCTTCCAAAGGTGGTGTCAGAGTTTCACCTCAACCAGGTGTTGACTCTGCCAGTATACTACCCTAACTACACCTCGGATGCAGTACAGGCTCCATACTGGACTCTCAGGCGTGTTTCCTACTATAAGGAAAGGACGGGCGGAAATTCGGGAGAGGTTCGCTAGCTGTTTGTCACTTACGCTGAAGCCGCTTCTGGCAGACCTGCAGCCAAGAGGACTATTGAGAGATGGATTGCATCATGCATAGGTCTGTGCTATGAATTGGCGGGTAAGGAGCCTCCCAAAGGGATAAGGGCTCATTCTACCTGCCATACTGCTGCTTTGGTGGCTGCTTCCAGGGACATCCCTATCCAGGAAATCTGTTGGGCCGCTACCTGGAAGTCAGCAAACACCTTCATTACCCATTACCACATCGACCTAGAGTCACGATGGGGAGGCTGGTTTTGGGGCCTCTGTTCTCCAATCTCTGTTCCCTAAGTAGGGGGTGTGCGCCTTGCCTCCCTCCTTCCGGAGAACTGCTTGGAGTCTGCCAGACAGTGTGGATGAACAACATATCCACGCTCCTAGAAGAACAGGTTACTCACCTGTAACAGTAGTTCTAGGAGTGGTATATGTTCATCCACACGCACCCACCCTACCTCCCCGGCTTTAGGCGCACAGCCTGGCTTCCAGCGGGCTAGATCTGGCATCATGGGGCAGAGCCGAGGTATTTACCACCCGGGTGGGTGGGAGGAGCCAGCTTGAAGACTTCCGGCAAGATTTAAAGGGGAAGGAACAATGCCAGACAGTGTGGATGAACAACATATACCACTCCTAGAACTACTGTTACAGGTGAGTAACCTGTTCTTTCATGTGTCTGCCATCTTTTTTTTCTTAGCAAGGAAAACAAAGTTAAAAAATAGTGAAAAGGCCAGCCCCTCAGCACAGTGGTTGGACTTCCACTTGCGACGCCAGTGACCTGGGTTTGAGAATGGTCCAGGGGCTGGAGGGCAGGCTGGGGAGAGAGGGCTTGAGCATCGGATGACTGTTCACCTTCTCTTGGGGGGAGGACAGGGAATCGACCTGGTGCTTGCTGACCCCTGGTGGAGGCTGGGGGTATGACAATGTGCTGGGTCCCAAATGACTAATGGGGCATGGTGAACGTCGGCATACACCTTGACATTTGTGGCACGCCACACCCCCAAGAAGCAAATGGGAAAAAGAGCCCCACAGCCGACCGGATGACGGTCACCAACTCCTGCTGCTGCAAGACCCTGAGCAGCTCACAGACCACCTCAGCAGCACCCGGGCCAAAAATTGCATTGGCTGCCCCACCGGTGCCTTCCACCTCAGAGGAGAGGGATCGACCCGGCGAAGGGTTACGTCTGGGTTACCTGGGGGGCTGCAATGTGGCATGATTGGTGGCTGCATTGGGGCAGTGTGGCAAGTGAGGGGCATAGGAAGGCCTGAAGGAGAGGCCAGCCCAGAGCTTGGGGAGCAAAAAAAAAAAATAGAAAAAAATTGTTTTTTTTGAAGTAACCAACACTTGTTCTGCTAATTGGGACCTGTTCTGTTGGATTCTGGTGTTAGTTTTTTCATAAATCCAAGAACTCTGAACATCTACTCTGTAGTGCTTAGTGAATTAGTTGGAGGGTAGGCGAAAGAGGATAGTGGTAAATGGAGTTCACTCTGAGGAAGGGATGGTTACTAGCTGGGTACAGCAAGGATCAGTACTGGGACCATTCCTCTTTAATAGCTTTAAAAGCGACATTGCAGAGGAACTAGAAGGGAAGGGAAGTCTTTGCAGATGACACAAACATCTGCAATATAGTGGACACTCTGGGTGTGTGTGTGTGTGTGGAAAAAATGAACAGAGATCTAGGTAAGCTTGAGGAGTGGTCTAGAAAGAAGCAACTAAGTTTCAGGGCAAAAAAATGCAGACTCATGCACTTGGGGCATAGAAATTCAGGGTCAGAGTACAAAATGGGGGGAGAGGTGCTGGTGAAGACCAAGAAGGAAAGAGACCTGGGTGTTATCATATCGGATGACCTAAAGTTGGCTAAACAGTGTGACAAGGCAGTGGTGAGAGCCAGTGAGATGCTAGGGTGCATGGTGGGGGGCAGTTACCAGCAGAAAGAGGGAGGTGGTGATACCATAAAGGGGTGGGGACAGGAAGTAGCCAGGTAACTACAGACCTCTCAGTCTTACCTCTATTGTGGGTAAACTGAAGGAGACACTAGTAAAAGAGGACCTTGTAAACTTCCTGGAGAGTTGTGGAATCCTAAATAGTGAACAGCATGGGTTCATGGCAGAAAGGTCGTGTCAGACCAACCTGACAATATTCTGTTTTTTTATATATATAGGTTTTTATCATCCTTGGCAGGTATGGGCAGCTTGTTTCAACCCTGTCCCCATCATCCACAGCCGTCTTGAGTCTCCTTCGGTCTCGGGGGAATTTTATCCCTCATGGATTGCCCCCACCCCTCAGGCTCAGGAAGGGAAGGCAGTCCTCCCCCACCTGGAACACATATCCAAATTGTCCCCTGAGACAGAGAGACTGAGCGGGCAGGGCTTCATGAAGTCCATGTTCCTCCTTGTTTTCTACCACTGAGCAGCACAGACGTGCAATGAGCACAGCGTGTGATCTTCACCTGCGCAGAGACACCCCTGGTGCTCTGAACATGTGCCCTTCCTACTTACTATGCTTCATCTACCACATACTACCATCTGGATTCCTTCAGATGGCAGTCAAGCGGCGAGTCACGGGATCCCCCTTCCCTGAGGAAAGAGAGCAGTCCTGCAGATGCTCAATCCTCCCTCTCCCAGCCAACCCCCAAGTGACCCAAATCCATTCCCAAACTCGGTTCACTGGCATGGGCTGAGGTATGGTACTCAGGGCACCTCAGCCCTCTGCTCCACCGGGCCAACTCTGATAGTATTCTTTGACTGGGTAACAAGGATTGTAGATAAGGACCATGCTGTGGATTTACTCTACTTTGATTTCAACAAGTCTTTCAACTTAGTGCTTCACAGAAGGTTGCTGAAGAAACTAGAGGATCTGGGTAGTTTTGCTCAGATAGTGTTTTTGTGGATCCTACCACTATTTGTCAGGTAGTGCTGGTATCCTACCTAGGATCCTACCAGAAATCCCACCAAAGACAGATGTAGGATCCATGGTCAGATAGCGATGGATCCTAGTTAGGATCCAGGCATCCTAGGTCAGATCAGTGGATCCTAGGTCAGATAGTTAGGATCCAGGGTCAGATAGCAATGGATCCTAGTTAGGATCAAGGGATCCTAGGTCAGATAGTAAGGGATCCTATGTCAGATAGCAATGGATCTGTGGTCAGATCCAGGGATCTTAGGTCAGATACGATCCGAGCTGGATATGTAGCTGGGAACCACAGGATACACAATATGTGTTGCTAGAATCCACAGGTTCCACAACTTTTGTAGGATCCATGCACTGCATCCTAGAGGGTAGGATCCAATGTCAGATAGCACTGTTATCCTACCACAGCAACCATCAGGCCAAATGGGAGGTATCTGTTGGTATCTTAGCTTCTTGGATACTATCTGATCAACACTAGATCTGGATATAGCAAAAAACACAGTTAAATGAGTGAGAAACTGGTTGGAAGGGAGACAGCAGAGAGCTGTGGTTAATGGAGTCAAGTCAGAACAAAGGGAGGTCACCAGTAGGGTGCCACAAGGATTGGTCCTGAGTTTAGTCCTTTTCAATTTGTTCATTATTGACAGAGGAGATGGAATCTGGGGCAAGATGTTTCTCTTTACAGAAGACACTAAGCTCTGTGACAAGGTAGACAGTGAGGAGGGGGGTTAGGGAGAGGCAGAAAGAGTTGTAAAATTTATAGAGTTGGTCAAAGGTTTGGCAGTTGAAATTTAGGGGCAAAAAGTGCAAAGTGATACACATACGGAACAAGAACTCAAGGGCAGAGTAACGGATGGGGGGGGGGATAAAGCTATGCATGACCTTTGAGGAAAGAGACCTAGGGGAGGTGTCATCATCAGTAACTCCCTAAAACAATCAAACCAGCATAACAAGGCCTAAGGCAAACAGGATGCTGGGGTGTATAGGAAGGGGTATTGACAGCAGAAGGAAGGAGGTATTAATATCTCTTTATAGATCACTGGTGAGACCCCACCTGGAGTACTGTGCCCAGTTCTGGAGTTCTTATATAAGGAAAGATAAGAACAGGCTGGAGACAGTGCAACTTAGGGTGACCAAAATGATTCAGGATCAGCAGAGCAGATCTTATGAGGATCAGCTCAAGACACTGAACATAAATTTGCTGCTGGCCAGACGAGAGAGGAGAGATATACTAACAGAAGCCTTCAAGTTCCTGAAAGGAATGAACAAGGTAAACTGCAAGGAACTAGTTAGCATAAGTAGTGGATCAAGAACACAGGCGCATGAATGGAAACTGATTGGGGGAGATTCAAGAAGGAAGTGAGAAAGTTTTATTTTAATGAAGTGACAGTGGAGCCATGGAACAACTGACAGCTGATGTGGTGGGCGCCAAAACTATCAATGGTTTCAAACGTGGCTGGGACAGAGTGAAGGGCTTAGAGGTTGCTCAAGGTGATAGCAGTAGGGCCGGGAGCATGGGGGTGGATAGTGTGGGTTAGAACTCTGTATGGACAACAGGTCACAGGTTTGTTAGGGTTTATAGGTAGACTGGATTAACCAGTGGTCTTTTTCTACTGTCATTGTCTGTGTTTCTGTGTTTCTATAACAGTGCAGAATCAAAATTTATTTTTTATCCAGTTGATTTTTATTTCAGCCAAATAACAAGGTAACATATTACCATAGCTGATCACTGCTTATATGGCAGACATGCCCTGTGCCCTACCTCTCTCCTGAGTGTGATTGTACAGTAGAAACATTCTACAGAATATGCCTGGGTTGTTGAACTGTTACAATGTCCCAATACAGTATATGCTTCAACTGTGGTAGACTGTCTATGTGGCCAGAAGGGCATAAACAGAAAGGTGAAACTAATGTTTTTTTAAATCATTTAAGACACCTTGTAAGTAAGGGGAGGACACTAGTAAAAATGTGTCCATTGATTGTGTTGTGATTAGTTTTGAGCCAGGGTACTGCTTTTCTAGGAGGCAGAATATATTTAAGTGTTTATCTTACAACATTCTCTTCCATTCAACTTTATCACCATTTTTAAAGTTTGGGCAGTTTTTTTTATTTGAAAAAATGTTTTTTTTTCCCTTAAACTTTGTCTCACTGGCCACAGTACACATCAGCCCTCCTTCAGCCTCAGCAAGTATTCATGCCCATTGACCACTAACCTTGCTGCAGTATTCCCCCACTGCTCCCTCCCCAACTCTAAGTACTTTAGGGCCATCTTCCCCTGATGATCAACAGGTTTAGAAAGATGGATAGCTGCTTTGTGTGGGTGCTAAATGTCCCAATAGCTATCATACCAATGGTTGGTGAGTTTTTCTTGTTGCTATTTCCTCATAGAAATACAGAATTTGATGGCATATAAGGACCGCTTGGCCCACACAGTATGCCCATTTTTCCTTACCTAGAGTATCACCGCAGACCCTACTTGATCTTCAGCTCTTTCTCCCTCCCCCTTTCTTTCCATTGTGATTCCCTTGTTCCTATCCTATGCATTCTTGTCTTGAACCCCTCTGTTTTCACCCGCACCACGTCTCCAAGTAGGCTGTTCCAGGAATTCACCACTCTTTCTGTGAAGAAATACTTTCTGACATATCTCCTGAATCTACCCCCTCCAGCTTCATAGCATGTCTCTTTGTTATTGAGCACCTTCGTTTCTTCATAGTCCTCCTGCAGCTTATTTACCCCTGTGAGCTATGTAAAGGTCTCCATCATATCCCCCCCCTCTCCTGCCTCTTTTCCAGTGTGTACATACTGAGGTATTTTAGTCTCCTCACAGGGCTATTTATGCAGATCCTACACCATTTTAATTGCCCTCCTCTGGATGCCTGCACTCTATCTATGTCTTTCTGGAGATGTGGTCTCCAGAACTGGATGCAGTACTCTAGGTGTGGTCTTACCAGTGACCTATACAGAGACAACACCAGCTCCCACTTTCTGCCTGTGATATACTTCCCTATGCAACCCAGCATCACTCTAGCCCTCCTGACTGCCTTGTTGCACTGCCTGGCTACCTTTAGGTCATTAGATATAATTACCTCCATGTCTCGTTCCTGACTGGTAGTTGTCAATAGCACTCCACCCATTTTGTACACCCCTGGGATTCTGTGCCTCAATTACATTATTTTGCACTTTTTCATGTTGAAACAGCTGCCATACCCTTGACTGTTCTTCAAGTGGTCTCATGTTTCTGTTCATCCTTTCTACCCCCAGCTGCATATTTTGGTGTCATCCACAAAGAGGCAGACCTCCCCCTCCCAGTCCTCTGCAGTGTAACTTATAAAGACATTAAAGAGGACCAGTCCCAGTGTTGATCCCTGAAGCACCCTGCTGGTCACCTTCCCAACCTCAGAGTAAACTCCGTTTACCATCACCCTTTGTCACCTATCCCCTAACCAATTTCTTACCCAGTTTACCACCATTGGACCCACCCCTAAGCTACCCAGCTTGTTTAGTTGTCTCTTATGTAGAACGGTGTCAAAAGCCTTTCTGAAATCTAGATAGGCCATGTCCACCATTCCACCCTGATCTAATTCCTTTGCCACCCACTCAAAGAAATCATTCAGATTCATTTGACATGACCTAAATGAACCCATGCTGCCTCACATCTTGTAACCCATTGGATTCAATATATTCCATGATCATTTCCTGCAGCAGTGATTCTATTAACTTTCCCACTACCAAAGTCAGGCTGATTTGCCTGTTGTTGCCAGCCTCCTCCCTGCTTCCACTTTTGTGAAATGGGACAGCATCTGTCCTCCTCCAGTCCTCTCCACTCCTGTTTCCAGTGAGCCATTAAATAGGACTGTCAGAGGTGCAGTCAGTACATCCCTGAGCTCCCTCAATATCCTTGGATGCACCCCTTCTGGCCCCATTTCATTTTCATATTAGCAAGTCCCTGTAGGACTCTCTCCAAAAGGACTAGTGTCTACCTCCCTTCCTCTATAACTCCTGCTACTTTTTTGTTGCCCCTCCCCCTCTCCTTTCTCTGTGGTCATTGAACAAAAGTATTTGTTTAGGATGTCTGCCTTTTCCTGGCCCCTCTCTGTACAGTCACCCACCCTTTTCCTTTTTAGCTTTACAACCCCACCCCTTGTCTTCCTCTTTTCACTTCCATACCTAAAAATGTTTTGCCACCTTTCATTACCTCCTGGGCTATTCTCTCTTCAGTTTGCACCTCTGTGCTCCTTACTGCTTTCCCTGCTTCCCTCTGTTTTTCTGATATACCACCCTATCCTCCTCCCTTTTCTCATTATGCCTTCTGAATGCTACCTTTTTAGCCTTTACCTTTTTCAGCCATCTCTTTAGAGAACCATAGCGCTCTCTTTTTCCTCTTGCTTTTGCTCACTTGTTTAATGCAGAGGTTTGCTGCCTTTACTTTGCCTCCTTCTAGCTTGGCCGGCTGTTTATCCACCCCACCCATGTTGTTCTTGAGGCATTTACCCATCTTTATAAAATCTACCCTCCTGAAGTCCAGGAGTCCAGGACCCTCGCCTTTGTGTGGTTTGATTCTGCACCCGTCTTTATACTGAACCACACTGTATAGTGACCACTGGTCTCCAGAGGGTCTCCCAGCTTGATGGATGCTACACTGTGTCCCCATCATTAATGGGCTTGCTGACTAATTGCCTGAGGAATGCCCCCAGTAGGGAGTTCTGGATGTCCCTGCTACTAACTGAAGTTGCTGCTGGAAGGTTTCCGTCTACATCCAGCAGATTAAAATCCCACTCCAGCATCACCTCACCCTATTCTGCTATCTTGCCAATGGCTTACAGCAGTACCTTACCTAATTTCTCCTCCTGTGGTGAGGTTTGTAAATCACTTCAGTGCAAATAGTGGCTCTGTTCCCTGTCTCCAGGGTGACCCACAGTACCTCTGCCTCCCTCTATGTTCCTTGCATCTCCCTCACTGCTATGCTTTCCCTCACATAAATCACCACACCCCCTCCTTTCCTTCCCTTCCCACCCTGTCATTCCTGAACCGAGTATAGCCTGATATGGCTATGTCCCAGCCATGGTTGTCAGTGCAATGTGAGTCGGTAATGGCCACAATATTCAGGTTGGTCTCTGTCATGATGGCCTCTAGGTCCAGAATCTTATTTCCTGGACTTCTAGCATTCACACACATGGCCTTCCAGATTTTGTTTCCACTCTGCTTGTTACTGTAGACCCCTTTTTTCCTTTTTGTCCTCCCTCCTTCCCCCTCTCTTTTTACTGCTCCCATTCCCTTCCCCCTTCATTTTTTCCACCTTTCTCCCTCCATCCCGAACATCACACCAGCCAGTCAGGGGAAGGGAGTCTTGCACTTCTTAGCAGCTCTCAGTGTGTGCAGTCCTCTCTCAAGGGAGCAGGCTCCCCTGCACACTGCAGAGAGTCACCATGGCAGAGGATGAAGACAATCTTCCTTTCTAGGCTAGATGGCTGTGTCCTGGGCAGCACTTTCTCCACCAAGACTGCCAATTACCAGCTCCTAAATCCACTCTCAAACCTTTGTCATCATTCATGGAAACAATGTGGGCTTCACTGGGCCATCGTGTAATCCATATTTATTACTGTTTTAATACCAGTGATAGTGCCTTCGCATCACAGTCTGTACTATTTCCCTTTACTGTCCCTTTTTTGCCAGTGTTTCATAGATGTTCTGGAATGACAGTTCCAGTTGCTCTGCATTGCTTAATGAACATTGTGGAACTGTGCAACTAACATCGCAAAATGTCCACAGAACCTGGAATCTAACAATTTGTACACTGCCGAGGCAAAATGCAAAGTATTGACTATAGCAGTAAATGAAGTAATAAAGATTATTTTAATGAAAAAAAAAATCCAAACATATTGCAATACTGACCATGACTGAAAGAATCATTCCAATTTAATTATATTTTGCATTTTTTCTTCATATCAACTTTAAGAAACAGCGAGTCTGAGAAAAAATAAATATAGGGAGCCATCAACTGTTCTTGTTGAGAAAACAAAATTAAAACATTTTAAAAAAGTAAATCCTTAATCCTGAGTGGAATTTGGTTCTAAAGTTCAACAGTATGTCAGCTGATGCAGTGAAAGAAACCAAGCATGACTCAGAAAACAGTGGCAAGGGACAGTGGTGATATGAATAAAAACACTAGTAATGAGTTGTGTGACACAAAAAGGAGATATTTCAGTACAACCTCCAAAACAACGGTAACGTCATAATTAATCTATTACTTTTCTAGGCTTTCATGGTGCCTTACAGTGTATGAGCAACACCTTCATAAAACAATTAACGTTAATCAAAACAGATATCTTAGGACAGATGATATACAGGTATTGCATGGTTCATGAATACAGAAGTTCATAGTTCAAAAACCTGTTGTTATCCCTTTCTTGAAGCCTTCTAGTTTTGAATGCCATATACAGGTTCAGTGGTAATGCATTTATTCCAGGGGACAAGGACTGCCCAAAGAATGTTCGGTCTCCATTTGTTTGATGTTCAGATCATGGGGCCACTAGTGGCATGCCCTTAGACAAATCTGATGATTGTGGCAGGATCTCATTCAGTATGCAGCCTGTGCATTTCTAGCAGCACAGGCATATATAATCTTACATCCTATTGTGTCACAGTTGTACAAGTGACATACTGCGCTATCTGCTGGTGGTCGAGTTGACTTGCTGGTAAGCCTACGTAGAGTGCATTTCAGGGATCAAGGCATGATGTAACACATGCATGGTTGAGTGATCAGATCACTGCTTATCAATTATAGTTTCAAGCTATGTTACGAACTGCCCTCACTTTTACTGAATGTCTTGCTTCAAAATAAGAAGAATGAAAATTCCTTTTATTACAGTACATTAAGTGAAAGTAAGCTGTGAGCTAAGGTGATCCATTGCTTTTCACTAGACAAGAAGAGTGAGACTGGGGGTGGAGTTACATGACGACTGACATCAAAGTTTCTGCAAAGAAAAGAAAATGTCATGCTCTTACTGTAACTTCAAACTGACTGGAGGAAGACCCATGGTGTACAATGAAGTAGAACGCTACATCAGACAAAATCAAAACAAAGAATGTAATTTTTTTTCTGCTGAGGTAGACCTAAATAATGCTACCTTGGGACAGGTACTTACATGAGTATGGTATAGTGTTTACAAGTGGATGAACTGAAATAGAAGAAGGTTATGTGAATTGCTCCATGCCATACAGTGATCCAATGGCTGATGGGATCTGAATCGAAGATCTCCTTGTACAGTGCTCTGCACTCTGACCACACTGACTTCCATAATCTGACAAACTACTTGTGTATTCTACTAAATAATTTTCTGACAAATGCACTTCCTGCTGATAAATCAGTTCATGAATGAACATCCTGTCTGTGAGTTATCTCACAAATCTGCACCATACTGAAGAATTTTGTCTCTCATATTTGTTTTCCTACAGACGGATTACAAACAGATGTATCCTGCTGAAGAATTATCTCACAAGTATAAGGCAATATGGATACAAATGTGGAGAAAAAAAAATAATTATGCCAACCAATTTGGTGTCAGGGGCCACTATGGAACAACCCTCTTCTTTCTTTCCTAGATTCATAGGTCCAGAAAAGTGCTCCACTGAATAATGACTGCATCTCACAAATGTGTCCTGCTAAACAACAATCACACATGATTGTTTTTAAGCAATTACCTCACAAAATGGTCCCACTGAAGCACTATGTCACAAATGGGCTTTCTACTAAAGAATTGCCTCACTCATAATATACTGCAATTGCTATGCTGAAATAGGTATGTTCAAGTGCTTTAGCTTGCATGTATACTTTTGCCAGGGGTTCTCTTGGTTTCATGACTGAGCCCTCCCCATCACATTAGGTGCTGGAGGGACTCAACCTTCCTGAAGGAAATAAAGAGCAAACACCCCAAAAAATCTGAGAAGAACATATGACTGAGTATTGCAGATTGTCCTTTAGTGTAGATCAACTCTCCCCATTATAGAATGCTTATGACCTTTGGCCTAGAGGAGAGTAGAAACCCCTTGTGGCTGAAACTTCAGGACAACTAAAGCCTTAGGTCACCTTCTCTCCAAGCATAATGTAATTACTATTATTATTATTATTATTGAATCTCCATTATAGTGGCCCTGAAGGTACAAGGGAGCAATGAAAAAAAATGTAAATGATACACTGCTTTGACACTTTGGTTGTACGATAACTGTCCTGTTCCTTCATCTGATGGCCAAGACTTCTACCCTGGCAGAGGTGCCATGAAGCATGGCCCTGTGACCTAAGGAATCCACCATCCTGGAGAGAACTCCACTCTAGAGGTGCCAAGGAAAATTGCCAAAGTGGATTTAGGTATGTTGGGGTAAGGATGCTCCAAAGACAGAAGACTATGTATAGAGTGGCTGCAGAATGGCTTGAGTGCCCCTTCTCTTGACCCATGACAATACCTGCAACCCATGCAAGGTACTTCATACCAGGTACCAGAGTGGAAATAGAGAGTGATAGGTTAGGCAGAGTAGTCAGGAATATGACATCCAGGGGCAGCATGAAGATTCCCAAAGCTGAAAGTATTAACTCCATGTTCTGTTGGATGGGGATAAGTGTACGGAAGCAATGTATGGTATGATGTTTTCTATGATGCTTGATGAACTAGAAGTTGGAGGATTCAGCTATTCATCTGCTAGGAGATAGTGAGCTCTGGTTCTCTTCTTTTAATCATTTCTTAATAGGAAGAGTATGAGAATGAAGATAGACAGTGGACCTGATCATATTGGTAGTAATAGAGCTCTTGTGCGTAGATAGTACTTTTGACCTCAGAATGATTGAGCGTTTCAGTCAGGTGTTGAATGAAGGCCATTTCAAGTTAGGGTGCAGTTGTTATAAACTAAAATGAGCAGGAGCCTTTATTTCATAAGGATATAAACCTTTTATCTGTAGGTACTTGAACTGTAGCTTGTTCAGTGCATAGCCGGGACTGAAAGTTGAAACAATGATACTGAAGATACAGTGCAGAGCCAGAACGTTTCTAGTGCTTCAGGCTTAAAGCCCTTGTAACTAATATTAGGTATCTGGAGGCCCTGACACATTTTTTTTTCATAGACATGTGCCTTTGGCGAAGTGCATGAAGCTCTCAAATGTTATTCAGGGTGGAGGGCAGTGTTATATATTAAGATGCATCATTCTGTCTACATGAGGGCAGGGAGATTTTGATATTTGTGGGTGAGGAGCCCTTTATGTTCATGGGTCCAGAACTCCAGCTGCTCATGGGATGCGTAAGCTTTAATATTTGTGGGGGATGAGCCCTTAAAGTTAATGAGGAGTAGGGCCCATGACCAAGACTCTCCAAATTCTGCTGCACTACAACCACAGAACTAGATATAGAACATGGACCCAGCAACAGAACATTTACAGTGCCACAAAAGTCACCATTTGTGGTGTTTTACATTTACCAATGCTAGCGTTCAACAATTCCATGCTTTTATTAATCCTGATGCTCCTCCCCCACATCAGTGACATCAATGGTGTGTAAGCTGATGACTACACAGAAATTGGCAACTGAAGTGAAGCATTTTTTGCCACAGAAGTGAAACATACTGTGCATGCCACAGAAGTTTAGGAGGCATGCCTCAGAACATAGAACCGAAGAGCCACAGATAACTAAGATCCCTTTTAATGACATTAATGGAGCACAGAGCCAGTGTGTTCATGGCTACAGAGCCTTGATATTTGTGGGCATGGAGCCCATCTTTTATGTTATTGGGGATGGGATCTCTTGATTTTTGAGCCGCAAATAGCCCTTGCTGTTCATGGGAATGAAGCCTTACTGTTTGTATCATATGGAGTGCTTTGACTTAGGTGCAGGTCCTTTAGATTTCATGATTTTCAGAGCTTTCCATGTTTGTGGTGCATAGAGCCCTTGAAGTTGGCAGTGCATGGAGTTCTTGAAGTCTGTGGTGCTCGGAAACCTTGAAGTTTTTGGGGCACTGAACTCCTAATGTTCTTAGGATGTGGAACCCTAAAAGTTCATGGTGCACATAGCGTTTGATGTTCTTGAACACTGAGCTCTTGAAGTTAGTGAGATGCAAAGCCCTAGATGTTCTTAGGGTGGAGCTGTTGCTGTCTATTAGTGCAGAGTCCTAGATAATGTGAGTGCAAAATTCATAATATTCATGTGGCATTGAGTCTTTGATTATATAAGGAGCACACAATATTTGACATTTATGTGGTATGGAGCCTTTGAAGTTCATAAGCACAGAGCCCTTTATGGATTGCAAAGCCCTGTTGTTCATGGGGCATGGAGCCCTTAGTAGTTCATAGGTCATGGAACTCTTCCTTATTCTTGGCTCGGAGAACTGCAATATGTTGTTCAGCAGTGAGGAGCTCTTTCTCACAAGCCACAGAACCTTTTGTTCGTAGGGCATGGAACCCTGGTTTGTAATGTGTGAAGCCCTATATGGAGTGCAAAACCCTGTTGTTCATGGGATGTGCAACCTTTTGTTGTTCATTAGGCATAGCCATTTATGTTTGCAGGGCACATGGACTTCATGGGGTGCAAAACCTTGATAATCAGTTGGGTACAGAGGACTTTGGGGTTTGTGGGGCATAACCCCCTTTTTATTTCACAGTTACATACAGTAGCTCTTTATTGTTTATGGGGAATGGAACTCTTTGTTGTTCATGGTGTGCAGATCCCTTTGTAGTTCATGATATATAGAGCTCTTTAACATTTACTAGGAATGAGCATGTTGTTAGGTTGTGGGGCACTGATCCCTCTTGGCTTTTGTGGCTTAGAGACATAAAGTTGCTGTAATTGACATGGTCAGGTTTTTCTGGATATTTCTGAAGAAATTATTTCTGGTTGCCCTATGGTGGTACTGTAAGCAGGCAAATAATTTCTATAGGGATATCACATAAATGTCAGGAAATATCTGACTATGTCATCTGCTATAACTGTAGAGACGTATAATATGATAGCAGAAGAAAGCCCATCAGCCCATCTAGTCTGCCCAGCCTTTCTAATACTTGTGTAATGATCCTATTAAATATCTACCCCCTGCCCATGTTTCCCTCCCCTGCTCTAACTTCCCCTGATCATATCATGCCCCTCTGCCTGTCCCCCCTTTGATGAAATCCCCCCACAGTTTCAGCACATACCACCTCACTCGGCAATCTTTTCCATCTGCTCACCACTCTTTCTGTAAAAAAGTACTTTTGGACACATTCCTCCTGAACTTACCCCAACCAGCTTCAGTGGAGTATCCATTGTGATTGTATCTACAGTAAGGGTGAACAATTCATTCCAGTTTGCCCTGTTTATCCACAGAGATATTACTTTGTTTCTATCATGTCCCTCCTCATCTCCAGGGTATACACACTGAGGTCTCACAGCCTTTCCTTTTATGTTTTTCTCCCATTGCCTATGGATCATTTTGCTTGCTTTCTTCTATAATACTTCTACCCTGTCACAGTCTTTTTGCAGGTGCATGTTCCAGAGCCTTGCAGAGTACTCCAAGCAGCAGTGAATCAGGGACCTTCACATGGGAAGGATTACCTCCTTGCTTCTACTGCTGATATCTCTTCCTATACCCCCCAGCATCCTATTAGCCCTATACACTGCTCTGTTGCACTGGACCAATGCTTTCAGGCTGTCCAACATTATCACCCCCAGGTCTCTGTCCTCAGCTATTTTCTGTATTGCAACCTCTCCAATCAGGTATTGCATATTTGGGTTTTTAGATCCTGATATGCATTACATTGCACTTTTTGGCTTTGAATTTCAAGTGCCACATCCTGAACCATTTTCTAACCTTTCAAAATTCTACATAATTCTTTTGACCCCTTCCTAGCTATCCACCCTACTACAGATCTTAGTTTCTGCTGCAAGGCGGCAGATCATCCCCTGAACTCTTATCCCTATGTTGAAATTTAGTCTGTTAAAGATGATTGGCCCGGGTGCTGAGCTCTGCAGCACTCCACTTGTAACTTCACATTGTCTGTGCCAACAGATCTCCAACTGGGGGCACTGTAGGACCGCAGGAATTATCTGATCAAACCTACTTGCACTCCAAACAGAATGCGGTCATAATATGGGTGACCTAAACCTCAACTGGCTGGGGATGGCTCAAAGCACACTGCTCTCATTGACACAAAGTTATACCTTTCACCAGCTGTTATCTGAGCTCACAAGAGTTTCTCCATCACTAAAATCCTCCACCCTTATTGACTGAGTACTGGTCAACCACCTAGATCATGTATCTGTAGCAAGCACTTTGGCTGATGCACTTACTGATCATTCCCCAATCAATTTTCTGCATTTGGAGCCATGAGGCTACTCCCTCCCTTCCACCACGCTATGTCACCTTTACCAATTTTGCTAACCTGGATGTAGTGGCATTTCTGTATGATGTCTCCAGAATAAATTGGTCTAAAATGTATCACTCACGTGATGTTGATTCTGCACTAAGTATCTTCCTTAATGAATTCCTGACTGTTCAGTGCAAGCATGCCCCTAAGGTAACTCAGAGGGTTAGGGGCAAACAAACAAGATGGCTTCACAAAGACTTACTGGCTAATCTGCGTGCAAGGGACAAATGCTGGAAGAAGTACAAATTGTCAAGACTTCAAACTGACTATACTACCTACAGAGCCCTTCGGATCTCTTGTAAAAAACAGGTCAGAACAGCTAAGAGTGCATACTGTAAAGACTTACTGCTAAGCTCTGCCGAGGACCCCAGGAAATTCTGGGCCCATGTCAAGTCCTTTTTTGGGGTTCCTCAGTCATCTGCCCCAGTGACATGATATTAAATGGTGTACACTGTAATGGCCCAAACACCATAGCAAATGATTTCAATCAAATGTTCTTGGATCTGTCTCAGCATACCTCTTCCTTCACATCACCTCAGACAGCCCTCCCTGTCTTCTCCTACTCCTCAGTCAGCTGCCCCCAGCTCTCCTTCCACTCTGCTGCCTAACAATCCCCCATTCCTTTTCAAGGCAATTTCAAGGATTGAGGTCTTAAAGCTACTGCAGGCTATCTGTGATAACACCAGCTCTGGCTTAGGTACCCTTGAGCCTCTGCTTCTGAAACTAGCGGCACCTGTTATTGCCTCCCCTCTGGCTAAAATCTTCATGCCTCTGTCCTACAGCCAAGTTCCTGAGCTTTGGAAAATTGCCCGTGTAACACCTGTTTTTAAAAAAGGCGATCAAAAAAAAAGATCACTAACTACAGGCCCATAGCCATTCTATTGGTGTTAAGTAAAATTCTTGAAAAACTAGTTGCAACTCAGACCATTGACTACCTCAGTATAGCCTCCTTTCGGACACGCAGCATGGTTTCCAAAAAGGTCATAGTACCTCCACAGCTCTTCTCAAATACACTACTGATACTCTTACCAACATGGACACTGGTCTACTGACAGGGGCAGTTTTTTTGTAGACCTTACAAAGGCTTTTGATCTCGTTGATCACCCCCTGCTTCTCGCCACTCTTTGCAATTTGAACTTTTCACCCTCAGTTGTTGACTGGTACAGAAGCTATGTATCAAACAGGACTCAAATCATGAAATTTAACTCCTCCTTATCTGATAGAGCTAATATCAACATTGGGGTCCCCCAGGGCTCCATCCTGGGACCCCTTATTTTCTCACTTTTTATCAGTAATGTAGCTGAGGTTTTTCATTCATGCTCACCTATTCGCTATGCGGATGATCTCATACTCTATTCAAGCTCCGACAATATCGCCAGCATAAATGCATCCCTTTCCTCTGACTTCATTGATGTACAAAACTGGCCATCTGCCCATAAGCTTGTACTCATTGCTAAGAAAACACAAGCTATGCTATTTGGATCTGCCCCTAAGCTCAGCGCATGTCAAACTTTCCTGCTGGTACAAGACTCAGGTGGCGCACAAATAGAGTGTGTAACATCTTTTAAGTACCTGGGTGTTCTTTTAGACCAGTCCCTGGATTTCAAAGTACATATACAGTCCACTTGCAAAGCAGTGAATGCAAAACTGGGAGCTGTTTTTAAGACAGGCTTTATGCTAACTCCCTCTGCTAAGCTGGCCATTGCCAGAGGCATCCTTCTCCCTGCCCTCACATATGGTGCTCCCACCATTGTTGCTGCACATAAAACCACCCTTCATAAATGCGACATAACATATAATAATATCTGTCAGCACGCCTCCTCATCACCTCAGCTTAAGCACCACTGCCAACTATACAGAGACCTAGGATGGCTCTACCCCTCTGTCTACCAATAACACTCTCTTGGCTCCCTAATTGACTTGGTAATCAGAAATCAAACTCCTTCAGCGCTCACTGTGATGCTTGTACATCAAACCTCCTCCTATTGACTGAGATCAGTAGATAAGTCCCTACTTAATGTGCCTAGATATTATACATCCAAAGGCTCTGGTGCTCTTTTCACTCTGTTCCCCAAGCTCTGGAACTCCTTTCCCCTAGCACTTTGACAGGCAGGATCCTACGACAGTTTTAAAAGGGGGCTGCACCATCGTCTGTCTCTCGCAGACTCCTGCACTTGTTTTGATCTTACTTAAATCCCCTCAACCTTCAGCTACTTCCTGCCATACTATCCACTACACCACCCCCCTAGCATTCACTCAACCTTCCTATCTCCTTAGCGGGCTAATCTTGCCTCCCCTCTTAATATGGAGTCTTGCTTTGTAGATCATGATGGTGCATCCTGCCGAGTCAGGAACTTGCCCTTACCATGATGTGCTGACTCATTAATGTCTTCATTGGTGTGAACAAGTTTAACCAATATTCCTTATTGCCTTGTTGGATTATTTCTCCTTTACTGTGCAAATTATTTAGCCTGACTCTATGTTAATTTTGATGTCATGTTATGTTATTTGACGAATGTATCATTTTTACTGACTGTTTGACCTGTGCTATATGTAATTTTCTTGTACTAATGCTATGTATTTGTTTATGATTGTTGTACTCTCCTGGGTCATGCCTGAAAATAGTCATTTCATGGCTAGTGCATTTACCCGATTAACAAAACTAAATAAATAAATAAACTTCCATAACTTCTGAGTGTTCCCCATTTATGAACACCCTGTGTGTTCATCCCTTTGGCCAACTTTCTACCATATTGTTACCCTCTCATTCACCCCAAGATCTCTTAGTTTCTTTTCCAGCCTCCTATGGGACACTGAGTCAAAGACCTTCCTAAAATCCAGGTGTAGTATGTCAGTCACCTGTCTCTTATCTGTCTCCCACATTACGCAATCATAAAATTTGATCAGGTTTATCTGGCATGATCTCCCCCTCTTGAACCCATGTTGCCTGTTATCCTGGAATTTCTTTGCCTCCAGAAATCTACCAGCCTGTCCTTTACAATAGATGCTAGTAATTTCCCCTCTATAGACATCAGACTGGCTGGCCTATAATGTTCTGGATCATTCTTACTGCCATTTCTGTGCAGGGGCACTACATCAGCTGTCCTCCAGTCCCTGGTACCACCCCAGTGCTAAGAGAGCAGTTGTTTATATCTGCTTGTGGCACTGTGAGCACTTGCATCATCTCCCTCAGCAATCTCAGGGACATCCTATCCGGCCTCACAGATTTGTCCTCTTTTAGTGCCTTAAGTCCCTTCTGTACCCTTCATTTGGTGATGGGATTTTTGTTCAGTTTTTAAAACAGAAGAGGAACCCAAATTCCTCCTTCTTGCACAACACTTTTAGCCATACATTGAACAGGTACAGATGTAGTTGTTCCCACTTATTCAGGTGTAGCCTCAGTAGTACTTCTGAAAAGGTTACTACTTCTGCTCTGTGTTAGATTGCTTTGCCAAGATCATGGATCTTGCCTCAACCTCCTCCATGCTCCTCCAATTTTAATCAATAGTGCCTACATGCATGATAAAATCTGGTTCCCCCTTTCACTTTAAGTTCCACTGTCCTGGATCTGCCTAAAGGTAACAGTGCACCACCTCTTGCTCACCCAGAGTGAGATCCACAACCCTCCCTGTTCCCCTCTGAATTGAGTTCCCTACTACTAACACCTTCCTTCAAACCCCTCTGGGGCCCTCCTTTATCATTGGTATGCTTCCTTCAGATGATGCCTACCTGTCGGGTGTGTATGCGCCCTTGTCTTTATTAGAAATGTTTCAAAGTTTTTGTGCACTGGCAAAGTTCTGGCAAAGTTGTGAAATTAACCTTCATGAGTAACTTTGCAAATTGCCGACGTCGCCACTTGCCACTTCATATTGAGTTTTCCTTGAGAAATGGCATGTTTTCAGGCAAAGTCAGGCATAGTTCAGGTGAAGTTGAAATTTCACCATAACTTTGTCTTAACTGCACCTGAAAAAGTGCCACTTTGCCTGTCAAAAACATCACAAAGTTGTCACTTCGCAAATGTGGCACACTGCATAAATTATTTTGCAGAGTGAAGTTTGCCAACTTCGCACATTTCTAGTCTTCACTGTGCACACTCCCTGGAACTTCTGTGTCAACAATAGTAGATACCTGTTGGACTTGCACAGTCCTGGTTCCTTAGGCTTTCTTATCCCTCTTCCTTCTTTCCCTTCCTCCTGCTACTATTGTCCAGTCACCATTCTTTGTCTGGATGGGCCTTTGTGGTGCCTTTGGCTGTAGCGTCCCCACTGGCCCAGTGGCTTTGGCCTTTAATTGGTATGTTTCAACCCTTGCTCCCTCTAGTTCCACTCTCAGGGCATGACAACTCCTGCATTTCAGACAGTGGCAACATTTCCAGAGCACCATCTGAGTCACGACTGTCCTGTACCCTTGCACCCCTTCCACATGCCCCAACTATGTCCCCCCTGCATGTTTGTGCACTGATGCTCTAGTTACTTTTGCGATATGGTGTGTTCAGTTATTTACAGTATTATTACCACCTGCCTCTGCACTATGTAGTATCCTGATTAGGATTTTATTCCACCATGTACTTTTACCTGTTTCTGCGAGCTCAGGAAGTTTTGTTAATCTCTTTTTTGCCTGCTCCCTACATAGGCTTTTTTGCTTTGCTTCCAGATATGGTTTTACCCTTTACTGCTGATTACTTGGTCTTAACTTACTCTTGCTTCCCCTCTGTTGTACATCTCAGTCAGAATCCCCTGTTGAACTACAGACTACCTGTAGACACCCCTGCAGATGCCGCCCTCCTACTACATGGCATTCAGATTCCCAGACACTCATGTGTAGGGATTCCTGCAGGCATGGGGCTTAAATCTCTTATCTTTTCTAAGCTTGCTGCAGCTCCTCTACAATCATACCCATTTTATAAGTCTCAACTAACCACTCAACCCATACGAGACTGCAGTATTTTCCCAGCTAGTCCATCACCCTGCCAATTAAAAGCTAAATAAATTTAAAGGCCAGCCCAAAAACATCGACCCTAAAGCACTTTTTTCAGCTACTCACTTACACTGCTAATTTAAGTACTAAATGAGATACAATACTGTACCTTGTCTGGTTTAGGCTAGTTGATCGTTTCTCCCCTCCCTCTCTGCTATCTTTGCCTATCTGTCTCTCTTCACTCTCAGCAGTTCCAGCGTGGAGTTAATTGTTGATATCAGGGTGACGAGCCCTTAGTTGTTGCTTGGGCTTGAAGCTCATTGTAAATATGGGTATAGTGACAGACAGAACATCTGCCAAAGGCTGGCTGTTGGAGGAAGAAGTAAAGGAGGAATGATGGAAGCAACTGAAAGAAGGTGAAGGTTTGTGGGCATGGAGACCTGAGATTTATGGGGCCCAGAGCCATGAGCTTCATGGGACCCAAAGACCTGAGGTTCATGGGGTATGGAACCATAAGATTTATGGGGTATTGTACCCTGAGGTTCACAGGGCATGGTGCTCTGAGGTTTGTGAGGCACAGAGCCCCAGTGGGAATACAGAAGAAAAGAAAATGAATGGGTGACTAAAGCAGATGTAATCCATTAAAACATATATGAAAAGGATGAGCAGAAATGTGGTATTAGCCAAGAGCCATTGGCAACAATGCAATTTTGGGGTGAAGGCAAGAAAAGACAGACAGTGAGAAAGAAAGCAACAGGACCCAAAACCAACAGCAAAAATGCAGTCACAAGGAGATTGCCATGTGACAATAAACTCAGTGCAGCAGAGGAGAACGAAGAAGTGTAGTGGTCACTAGAGGGAGCAGTATCAATGACCATCCACTGCAGTCAGCCAGACACGAAATGGAACAACCAGAAAAGAGGGCCAGAAAAGCAAGGCATCCAGGGATAGTAGGAGTAAGCCTAGAAATTGTAGGGTGGATGGAGGAGGCTGAACTGAAAGGAAGCGGACAGCTGCAAAACTGCCTGGGTTCAGGGCATGCAGCCTAGGAGGGAACAGAGGAGCATGAGGGGCACAGAGCCCAGAGCATCTGCTACAAAGATGACAGAGCAGTGAAATTCAAGATAGGAGGAAGCTAAGGCTGGTGGCACATATTACATTTAGAATGGAGGAGAAACTGCATTTCCCCATTGCTTCACCAAACCCCATATATAGCCTGTTGATTCTTATGAATAATTATATAAAGATGGGCTGACCTAACATTTTACACTTTTTGTGACTGAATTCACTGATCTAAGCAGCACACTGTATTTACCTGGAGTGATTTTTTTTTTCTTTCATTGACTCTTCTTTTCACCTCCATTTTGCTGGTGGAAATGAGTGGGTATACAGCCTCAGCTGTCAATGAGACATTTCTCTTGAGCAATTTCTACATCAGTTTGTTGTGTGGGATTCATTTCTTTGATGAGGAACTCTCTGTGCATTTACTTTTTTTTTCATCCTGGTAGAATTGTAACTTCTCTTTTCTGTGCCTGTCTACCAGTTTTGGGCACATTTTGGGAGAAGACATTTTCCCTTGAAATGGACCAGCAAACTCCTCAATGCCTGCAAGCACTACAGGACGTGCTCCTCAAAGGCCTTAACTACTACTAAATAGCCCTAGCATGGTCTCACAAATTCTTGTTTCAGAACCTACTTCACCTCAACTTCAACCATCCGTTACATTCCCACTCAGACCTTCTCAAGAGGCCCAATGGGAAAATTCAGCACATGGACTTAGAGTCTCTGCATATGATGTTACAGTTCCTTTGAGGTTAGAGTTTGCAAACCTTAACCTCTGTAAGGAGATTGTTATGATAGTAGATGTTTCTTGGAAGTTCTCCACCCCTTGGGTCTATGCTTTATAAGTGGAAGGGATTCTCAGTTTAGTGTCAGGGGCATGGCCTGTCACCAACGGAGTGCCCTGGTTTGTCAGTCCTTGAGGTTTTTTGGTCATTGTCCTCATCAGGCCTCTGCAACTTCTCTGAAAGTGTTTATGGCTGCCGTTGTGGCTTTCCAAGAGGTGATTACTTCAGCCCTGTAGATCAAAGACATGCAAACCCACTCAGTCAATCCAGCCTGCCTGAGCTTTTCACAAGAACAAGTTCTTGTGCGTACCAATAGGAAATGTTTGTCCTAAGTGGTTTCTGAGATAATGAAGTCTGCTGGTGTTCATTTCTACACCTTATGCCTGGTCTATCAGGGAGAAGCTATTTAGACATTATGTCAACTGTGCTGTCCTGTTCTACCAGTAGAAAATGGAGGAGTTTAGACAGACGACTTTCCAGTTGTTCATGACCCATGCTGACACATCCTGAAGTCATCTCAATTCCAAGCAAACCACCTCTAGATGGATAGTTTAATTTATTGAATGTTGTCATACATCGACCTATAATATGCCACTCATCTCAGCATATGGTGATCTCTGCTGCTGCTTCTACCCAGGTAATCCATATCAGTGGGATTTACAGGGCCACCAGCTGGGTGTCCACAAACTTTCATGACCCATTACAGTTGTGTCTTGCAAGTTCACAAGGATTCTGCTTTCAGTTCCACCATCTTAAAGCCTTTTTTTTCAGTAGAGCTGACGGTGTTAGCCCTCTCCAGCCTGGGTACTGTTGGTAGTCTTCATAGATGTGACAAAGTAGAAGAAATCCAGGATGTTGTAAGACAAAGTTACTCACCTGTAAATATTGTTTCATTACTGGTATGTCTTCCATAGTCACATAAACCCACCCAAGCTCCCCTTGGTGCTATACCTCAGTTTGTACTTTTTTAGCAGTTTTCCTGTGGTTCAACATTCAAGATCAAGAACATAGAGCATGTGAAGCAGGAAAGCAGTCAACACTTTAGCCACCGTGCTGTCCATGGACTTCACACATGCACTGAAGACTGCATGTATATGACTGTAGAAGAAATAGTGTACTGATCTGGAACATGGAGAGATGGGCATTTGATGCAGGAAAGTAATCAAAGCCTTAGCCAATAGGCTGTCCTCGAACTTCAGACATGCTGAGAAGACTGCTTATGTCTGAATGTTGAAGAAATACTGTATTGTACCAGTTCTAAAACAATAGGCAAAGGTGAGTAACTTTGTCTTTCACATTAGAACAAGTTTTTTTAATTCTTTGATAACTGGCTAAGGCCTACTAGGCACAGGTGCCTGTATTCAGGGGCAACCCAGGAGCACTAGGGAGGCTAAGTGACTTGCTCAGAGTCACACAGTATGCATATGGTGGTTGTGGGAATTAATCCTAGGTCTGCAGGATGTACCAAGCTCATTCACAGCTCCTTATTGTAACTTCTAGGCTACACTACCATAGTTACCAAATATTTTGTTCTTTTAAACTCACCATGTAACATAGCATTTGCATTTTCTCCTAAATTTGAAAATGTTTGGAAATTTTCACAAGTTTTACTGACATTATTTGGACTAAAATCTTCTAGCTCTGCACAGCTCTACGTACTGTAGTGCTTTAAATTTGATGAACTCTCAGTGCTCAGTCAGTGGTTCTTTGAGTTTATGCAATCCTACTGCACTGTCCTGTGAGTGAAACTCCATTCAAAATTGGTGTTCCCACTTTGGGTCTCTGAATGTTGTCAATGCTTCAACAGTACTTTAATATAAAGGAAAACTAATAATATTTAGTTTTTACTGCATTATAGCACAAGTGGATGTGGATCTTCTTGACCTATCAACACACAGAGCTACTCTGTGGGTTTTTCTCTGTAAGTGTGTATTAGACCCACTTACCATGTAGTATGGTTATCTCTTTTCTCCATTCTGATTAAATCAGCTGGTTACCAAAACACTATAAAATGGGTACATAATTTCCTGTGTCCTGATTGGCCAAGAGGATTTGGAACCCAGTAATTTAGGAGGTGACAGTCACAGGGTTGGGAACTCTTCCGGCAACCAGTACACAGCACAACTGCATATCCATGCCTCTCAGAAAGTTTTTGAAAAAAGATTTTTGACGTCCATGTTTGCAAAGTAAAAGAACATTAACACACTTGACTTGCCATAACTTAAAAAAAAAATATGGTCCATTTTTAAACCTCCCCAGCCCAAGCTATGCCAAACACACACCTAATATTTTAAAAATAAAGCATTTAAACTCATCTACTCATTTTTTTGTTTCTTTTGTCTCACTTTCCTATCATAGTCCTCCATTCCCCATTCTCAGTTTACCTGTAACATCTGTCCATCCATCTGACCCACTTGCCCCACCTCCCTGTGCTTATCAACATCCTAATTCAAACAGCCACTGCCTGCTCCACCACTGCTCACACTCACTCACTCACTCACTCACTCACAGCTATTCTGTATTTAGTTTTTATCTGTAGCACTGTATAGAAATACCCTGGAGAATTTCAAACAAACAGAAGGAACAACATGGATGGAGCATACCTTCCAGGATATAATATTTTCCTCTCCACATTGACAGCAGTTTCTATAGTGACCAAGCGGCACTGCTCATAATCTGCAGCAGTAGGAGAGAGGAGGTGGTGGCAGCTTCAGAAATATAATTGAGTGCAATTGTTGTGATTTATTTCCCCCCCCCTTTTTGTTTTTAAATGTTTTCCTTAATATTTAACATTTTTGCATAAGGACCCATTTTATATACACAATAAGATGTATACTATTTAACCTTTTGTACTGTACCTAATTGACGTGGAACCTTTGTAAAAGAGCCTCTGGCTCAAAGGTAGTAATTCCTAGAACAATAAACTATACTAAACTAAAAAAAAAAAAAAAAAAAGACACACTCGGGGTGGTGAGTATCATGAGTTAAAGTACTTTCAGGTGCTGAAGACACTTGCTGCAAGTCCCTTGTGCCTCACTACACACCTGGATACACATTAATCCATAACAACCACCACCCTGTTGTGTCGCATTTCTTACATATACAACATCAACTCACAAGCAGCCTGTCTACAGTAGGAACATTTACAGTATAACAAAAGAAAAGAAAATATAAATACAAAAAAGGAAAATACTCAAACACCCTACAAAGATAATAAATATATAGTTCAGATCATCTTAAAAAAGAAAATTGATAATACAGAATAATAATGATTACCCTTACTACAGAAGAAAATTGACTTGTGGAATAAATGTTTTCTGTTTCACTACATCTATTCCCTTGAACACTCAATATTATTGTGTTGATATTTCTTAATATTCTTTTGGACTTATTTCCATCATAAGGTCTCTGTGACATTATTTAGTATTTTTGACGGTGGGTACCCAAGCAAATCGACAGCTGACTGTACATGCTGCAGTTTACTGGTCCACACATTCATCTTTGTCAGCCATTAAAAATATTATGTATTTTTTTCCTAAAGGCTTCAGTGAATCCTATGTAGAGACAGTTATTTAAGGGGGAGGGTCTGGAACATCAAGGGCTGCCTTCATGAGTCTTAGCCGGAAAACTGTAGGAACATTATTCTCTTTATAAAGTCTTTTAACTGTTTTTCATTGGTTTTATACATTTTCTGAAGGCATTATGACCTGTTTTCCCAACCCTTTTTTATTGTAATCCTCCAGCTGCATTGGAGGCTTCTGATTTTATTCTGTATGAGAAGCACTTCATCTGAGCAGCTACTGTATGCTGCCTCAAATAGAGCTTCTGGTTTTCAGCACAAAACAATGACTATTGCTATCAGTAGATATGTTCTCGTAGTAGTAGTAATAACTTTATTTATACATCAGCCTTTCCCTGGAGGCTCAGGGCACCTTGCAGACAACAACAGTATAATGCAAATAACAGTTTTCAGAACTAGCACAAATACAAAATCCTAATTAAATAACTTACATGTGACTAAATAAATAAATAAAGGCATCGACAGATTATTGATGGACTAGTTGGGCCATCACAGATGTCCACAGACCTCCTGAAAGATGTGAGGTTTTAGAACCTTCTTAAAGGTCTTCTCCAAGAGTGCCTCCCTCAGAACCCTTGGGAGTGAGTTCCATAGTTCAGGACCTGCCACCTCAAAGGCGTGGTCCCCTAAGGGTTTTAATGTGGCCCTCAGGACTGAAAAGAGGCCCACCTCAGTGGAGTGGAGTGGGCAGAAGGACAGCAGAGGAGACAGGAACTCAGTCAGGTAGCCTGGGCCCAATAGGTGTATGGTCATGAAGGTTAGTAACCCAGTCTTGAAGGTATAACACTATTTCACCTGCAGTCAGTGTAGTTCATGAAGGACCGAGTCATAGAAACGGTGTCAGGTAGAAACAGAGCATAACAGCATGGGAATAACATCAAGGGATTAACAGCGCCCGGAGTACTAGTGAATGGCACAGGACAACGTCCGTCATGTGGGTGCCGTCTCTGACTTATGCTGCTGTCCCTGTGATTTGTACAGTCTACAGTCTGTTTATATTTTAGTTTAGGGCAGCGGGGGGGGCAAAGCCCCCTGCATTACATGTGATAGCCTATGTAGCTGTTTTTCCTTCTCACTGTTATGTATGGTCACTGTTCTGGTTCTCACTATCTTGCCCATGCTGTTGTGGTTCACACTGTTGTGTACTCACTGTTATCACCTAGTACCCATAGAAACACAGAAACATAGAAGTTGTCGGTAGTTAAGAACCTCTTGGCCCACCTAGTCTGCTCTATTTTTCCTACCTACAGTGCCACCGCAGATCCTACTCAGTCTCCGGTTTATAACCCCCCCCCCTTACCTTACTTCAAAGATCCCCTTTTGTCTATCCCATACCTTCTTGAATCCTGTAACCATTTTAGCCCCGACCACCTCCACTGGGAGGCTATTCCAAGCATCCATCACCCTTTCTATGTAGAAGTACTTCATCATGTTTCTCTTAGCCTCCCCCCAGTTTAATAGTGTGACCCTTTGTCTTCAAGTATCTCTTTCTCTGGAAAATGCTCCCTTCCTGTACCTTGTCTATACCTGTGAGGTATTTGAATATTTCTGTTCTATCACATCCCCTTTTTCCTCTTTTCTTCCAGACAGTACTTACTTTAATTCCTTAAGCCTTTCTTCATAGGGCTTCAGATGCAGGCTCTGCACCATTTTATTTGCCCTCCTTTGTACCACCTCTACCCTGTCTATGTCTTTTCAGAGGTGGGGCCTCCAGAACTGTCCACAGTACTCGAGGTGGGTCTCACTACTGATTTATACAGGGGTATTATTACCTCCCAATTTCTGCTGGTGATACCCTGACTATACATCCAGTCATCCCGCTAGCCCTTCCCACTGCCCTGTCACACTATTTAACTACCATCAGGTAATCAGAAATTACACCCAGGTCCCTTTCCTGTTTTGTGACTGATAGTACTTCTCCTCCCAGTCGATACATTGCCCCAGGGTTTCTGTGACCCAAGTGCATGATTTTTCACTTTTATGCATTAAAGCCCCCCTGCCAAACCCATGCTCATTTTTCCAGCTTTTTTAGATTTTCTCTAATTCTTTCTACCACACCCCGTGTATCTACTCTGTTGCAGATTTTTGTGTCATCCATGAACAGGCATACTTTCCCTTCTTCAGGGGGTGAGACTCAGACAGCTAGTGGTAGAACACACCTATGAGGGGGCAATATTGGACCTGGTGCTCAACAACAGAGAAAGGGTGATGGATGTAGAAGTGGGGAGTCACCTGGAATCCAGTGATCACAGTACGGTATGGTTTAACATGAAGACAGTAGAGGAATCCAGTCACAAAAAGGCAAGGGTCATGGATTTCAGAAGGGTCGATTTTGCAAATATGGAGGTATATCTGAAGAAAGCTCTAGGGGTAGAGTAGGAAAAGGGGATGTAGAAGAACAATGGGCACATCTTAAGGGAGCCATAATGGAAGCCATGAGCCTTTGCGTTAGGCAAGTAAATAAAACAAAGAGGAAGAAAAAGCCACTCTGGTTCTCACAGGAGGTGGCAGGGAAGGCGAGGAGAAAAAAAGGGCAGCATTTAGAAAATACAAAGAAACACAAAGGGAGGAAGATAGAGGAATGTATTTGAAAAAGCTAAAGGAGGTGAGGAAAGCAGTCAGAAAGGCCAAAGCATAGACAGAGGAAAGAATAGCCAAGGCAATTAAAAAAGAAGACAATACCTACTTTAGACACATTAGAGAGAAGAGAAAAACCAGGGGTAGGATTGTGAGACTAAAAAGAGAAGGGAGGGGGTCAGCAGAAGGGGAGCAGGATAAAGCAGAAATCCTGAACAAATATTTTTGTTCAGTGTTCATTGTAGAAGGGGATAGGAAGGGACCACAGCTACGTGTAAGGAGTACCAAGGGGAGGAGTGTAGATACCAGTCCATTCACAGGACAGAGAGTAGTAAAGGAATTAGAAAAACTGAAAACAGATAAAGCAGTGGTGTCAGACAGAATACATCCCAGAATTCTAAAGGAACTAAGTAAGGAGCTGGCAGGACCACTGACAGCCATGTTCAACAAATCATTAGAAATGAGTGTGGTTCCAACAGACTTGAAGAAGGCGAATGTTGTCCCTCTCCATAAGAGCGGGAGCAAGGAGGAGGCTGGTAACTATAGGCCAGTCAACTTAACCTCAGTGGTAGGAAAACTGATGGAATCATTACTCAAGGAAAGGATTGTAACATACCTTGAATCCAGCAGACAGCAGGATCCGAGACAGCATGGTTTCATGACAGGCAGATTTTGCCAATCAAATGATAGATTTCTTTGATTGGGTGACAGAAGAGATTGATCAGGGAGTGCAGATAGATGTGGCCTACCTGGATTTTAGCAAGACCTTCGATACTGTCACACAGAAAGGCTAATAAACAAATTGAGCAGCCTGGGAGTCAGATCCGGGGTGGTTAACTGAGTTAGAAATTGGCTGAGTGGCATGATACAAAGGGTGGTAGTGAATGCAGTTCAGTCTGTAGAAAGGGAAGTGATCAGTGAGGTGCCTTAGGGATCAGTGCTAGGCTTAGTCCTCTTTAATGTTTTATAAGCACCATTGCAGAGGGGCTGGAGGTGAAGGCGTGTCTTTCAGCAGAAGACACAAAGATCTGCAGTAGGGTAGACATATTGGTGGGGGTGGAAAGAATAAGAAGGGACCTGGGCAAGCTGGAGGATTAGTCAAATGTATGGCAGTTGAGATTCAGTGGAAAGAAGTGCAAAACTGGACACTTAGGTCATGGGAACCTGAGAGAGGAGTACTCAGTGGGGGGGTGGGGTTACTGTCGGCCACCAAACAGGAGAAGGATTTAGGAATAATTATATCTGATGACCCAAAGGAGGTCAAATAGTGTGAGAAGGTGATTAGAAGGGCAAACAGGATGTTGGGCTGCATAGGGAGAGGTATCACGAGCAGAAAAAAGGGGGTGGTGTTGCCACAATACAGATCATTAGTGAGACCTCATCTGGAGTACAGTGTCCAGTTTTGGAGGCCACATCTCAGGAAGGACATAGACAGAGTCGAGGCAGTTCAAAGAATGGCTACAAAAATGATACAGGGGCTGCACCAGAAGTCATATGAGGAGAGGCTGAAAGACATCAATATGTATACTCTAGAGATGAGACGAGAGAGGGAAGACATGATGGAGATGTATAAATACCTTAAAGGGATCAATAAGGTACAGGAGGATCGCATCTTTCAGAAAGGAAAATGGACAAGAACTAGGGGACATGAGATGAAGTTGGAGGGAGGGAGAGGGGAAGAATCAGGGATAATATGAGGAAGCATTTCTTTACAGAGAGGGTGGTGGATGCTTTGCACAGCCTCCCCGTAGGGGTGGTAGAGGCAAAAATGGTGGAGGAATTCAAAAATGCATGGGACACACACAAGGGAACCCTAGAAAAATGGAAGAGTATGAAAGCTGCAGATCAACTACAGTCTGCAGCACAAGTTAAAGGTAGGAAAAAATGGGCAGACTAGATATGCTAGGCGGTTCTTATCTGCCGACAGATTCTATGTATCTATGTATCCAGCACTTCTACAATATCACTTATAAAGACATTGAAGAGGACTAAGCCTAGTACTGACCCTTTTGAAATACCACTGGTCACTTTAACCTCTCCAGCGTGGATGCCATTTACCACCACACTCTGACTCCTGTTGTCCAGCCTGCTCTCTACCCATCTTACTGTTTTAGGACTCACTCCCAGGCTTCTCAGCTTGCTCACCAGTCTTTTACGTGGAATGGTGTCGAAGGCCTTACTGAAGTCCAGGTAGGTTACGTCAACCACTCTTCCCTGATCCACTGCATTGGTTACCCAGTCAAAGAACTCAATCAGGTTTGTCTGGCAAGACTCCCCCCCCCCCAACCCCGTGAACCCACGTTGCCCCAGATCCTGAAGACCATTGGAAAAAAGGTACTGTCCAGTCCTTTCCTTCAGTAGTAATTCCTTTACTTTGCCCACTACCAAAGTCAGGCTGACAGGCCTGTAATTTCCAGCCTCCTCTCTGTTTCCATTTTTGTGGAGTGGGACTGCATCAGCCCATCTCCAGTCTCCCATGACCACTCCGTTTCTAGTGAAAGGTTGAACAGGGATGTAAGAGGTGCACCCAACTCCTCCTTGAGCTCACTAAGTAACCTGGGGTGCATTCCATCTGGTCCCATTGCCATGTCAGTTCCACGTCATAACAATGATCGCTAAACAGTGACTGCTGCTACAGCACGTGTACATCACTGAAAATCAAAGCAGTGATGTACATTCCCTAGCAAGCCCGACAACAGGGATGGAAAATCAATATATCTATGCAGGGGGCTGTGCATCCTCCCCTTCCCTGAACTGAACTGGTTACATGTTGGAAGGTTTACAACAGCTGTCATTGATATTATTTATTTAGTTAGTTAGTTTTTGTTTACTGGGTAAGTGTACTAGGCAAAAACTTTGCCTATTTTCAGGCATGACCAGGAGGGTTACAGAAAGAGGAACATCAATTTTGGGTGATAATACAGTACAATTACATACAGAGATTAGCAAAACTTGTGTATCAGTTACAGTTGTCACAGCAGTGCACAGCATTTAAACAATGAACCTAACCAAAGAATTAACAACAATACAGTGGGGAGCAGTTTATATGACAATTAGAAGATAAGTACTAAAGATTTATTCAGGAGAATCATGTGCAGAGGGTGTGCTAAAAGTCGGTACATGTGCATTTGTCAGAGCCCATGAGGAAAGAATAAATTCTCATATTGTAGTGTTAAGTAACTACCAAGAGACTGTGTCTGGATGTTCAAATCAAACAAAGAATGTGACAGTCGCAACACAAATATGCAACAACATCTGGGCACAGTTCTGTGTGACATATTTATTTGATTTTTGATTATTGAGTAAGTGCACTAGACAATAATATGCATATTTTCAGTCACGACCTGGGAGAGTACAGTTAGAAGCACAATGGAGTGTAACTATAGTACAGAAATAATGGCATTAGAAATATTTTAGTTTCTTAATAGAATACATGAGCAGAAGCTTTACAGTACAATACATGATCATGGTAGCAAAGAGACAGTACATTACAACAAAAAACAACAGGAGCATAAAAAAATAAGATGCAACAAAATAAAGAAATTTTGCAAACACTTTCTTGTCATGAATAATGTAAATTGCACATAGGTACTGTATGGTACTCAGGGAGGCAAGAAGCAGGTACAAGAGTCAGAGAACATTACATGGTAGTAGAGCTCCCTTTTGAAACAGGCAAGTACTGCACCATATGAAAATTTCAAAGCTGGGGAATCCTATTCTTTAATAGCTATTGGCCAGGGTTCATGTGTCATATTGAGAATGACCATGAACATCAAAAATGGACTGGTGAATGGTACATTGGCATTATACAAAAAAATGGTTTTCAAAACATTTTCTATAAATAAAGCTAATGGTTCACATGTGCAGCACACATTGTTTAAATGTGATTATAACAACTAGATTTACCCAATCCAACCTGTGAAATGCAATGTTATGCACCTTGGGAAAACTGGTTTCAGAGGACAAATACCACTGCCTGTGGCATATGGTTGCACTGTACATAAATTACAAGGGAAGACACTACCAAAAGCAGTGTTTGACATTAGTCATACTGTAAATATACCTTCAGGTTTGGTTTATGTAGCACTGAGTAGATATAAGACATTAGACATTCTGTATCTATGTAGACATGTTAGTGCTGTGTGGAATTTTCAAATTCCGGTAGAAAGAAATAATATTTTAAATTCCTCTGAAATTCCACCAAATTTTGCTAGAAATGGAATTGTGGAATTCTGCAGCAGAAAATGGTTGCAGAATGATTTTCCATGGAAAACATTGCTGTTCTGCTGAATGTTATTCTGTGATTCTCAACATTTTTCTGTGGAAGTGGTTGCAGAATAATTTTCCGTGGAAAAATGATGTTCTTCCAAGGATAACACCAAGTGGAATTCCACAGAAGAACCAATGAAATTCCTGCAGAACTTCCACTGGCAGAATGGTCATGCCACACTAATTTCACTGGCTGAATTCCACATTCCGCACAGCAATAAGACATGTCTCTGCATAGTGTGAAATGTAATAGTGAAGTCACCAATGAAATGCTTAGGCTAACAATGTTGACACCACAAGAATAAATCTTGTATAATGATCTTCCTTACACTGATGGCTTCAGTACTATTTTAAACCAGCAGTACAAAGATGGGCAAAAAATTTGACCCTACCATTTTTTAACCATAATAGATTTCTGGCATCTTCTAGTTTTATTTGTTGGTAAAATTATTTCATTCCACCAAAATTTGATTAGTTTTAGGTGCTTTAATTTAGATTTTTTCTCAAGAAAAAAGATGGCCACCACATTTGGATTAGAAATATCATTGTAACGTGTGCAGCATAAGAGGTACCTAGAGAAGTAGATTTGATGGGAATGCTAATATTCTTTTGTAATTATAGCTGAACCTAGCTGTTTTGGAAAGATATTTTTCATTGCACTTTTGCTTTATTATATATACCAATATACAGTATGTAAAATCTTACAACATACTTATTCATATATTTATGATAAACATTTCAGAGAGGGCAGTTAATGTATTGTAATACAGTATATTGATGTAGCTATAAATGTATTATAGCAAGACTATTAATGAAACAATGCTCTTTATAAATTATGTAAATATATTGATATGTGACTATGTTACCCTACTTTATGTACTGTATACAGTATATGTTATTGTTCTACATTAATTCTAATATTTTAACCTTTTCCCATATGTTTGACTCAGTTGTTATTTTTTTTTTTGTTTAATAAATAGAGAATAATGCATAGGTGACTGTGTGTTATGAAGTTTTTTTACATACCTGAGATGTGTAATGACCCATAAACCTCGATAGCGAAGCTCGAGTGGCTTATTAGGCCATCACACACCAAGGGTGTATTAAAAAACTTCATAACACACAGTCATTTGTGTTTTATTTTTTATGATTACTGGTGCAAGGAGTGTAAGGTAAAGAAAGTGTTCCATGCAGTTCTATCATGATCCCTACTGCTCGTTGCTTAGTCCCTCTGCCGCCCCACTACACCCACACATCCTCCCTCCCTCTCTGCAGTATAGACAATCTTTAGTTTTCTTTGTTTTTTTTGTCTTTTTTTTCCTTTTGACACTCACAGTCTGGACTGCTTTTCTTTTTGACACTCTCAGTGTGGAAGTGCCTAGTCAGCGAAGGCCTGTTCCCAGTTTCCGATTGGAGTTGGTATCTCTTGAAGCCAAAGATCACCAGCAAGTGAAACAAAATTGTAAAGGCAGGATCAACCAAATAAATATTGAAAAAAATGTAAAGAAATAAGTGAAAAAGTAAATAATTGAGCAGTGTGACTCCTAAACTGCACATGGAGTTAACGGAGCAGCCAGGTTTCTGGATCTGTTTAGCCGCCCTCATGCAGAAAAATAATGTAGTAGTGTGCTACAAGGAACAGAAGTGAGAGTGAAACAAGAAGTTTTGAGCATGCAGTAATCAATGGTTTTCCAGTTATTGCGGCTTTTGAAAGAGGCTTGTTAACTGTGTGATAAAGCGAGTCACCATTAATTATACATATTTTGTTGATTCAAAATGTTTATGCATCCTAAATGATATGGTGTAACCACACTATCAAGGTCAAGTATGATTTTTTAGAGGAAATAATTAAGAACATGTAATTATGACTACATTAACGGCTGTACACATACATGTTATGAGAGTCAGAAGATACTAGTGTTTGTTTGGTAAAGAATACTCATTCTCATTTCTTGTTTATTAATGAAGACATTTCCATTAAAATAAGATACTCATCTCTTAGACTTCATCTTACGGTACTGCAGTGGTGGCTATTCTTACCTTGAAGTCAGAATTCCCAAACTGTGACAGTACAGTCTGTTACCATTGAGACTCTTCTGATGTCACAAGCAGAGAATAATGACTTCAAGGCAGACATAAGCAGCAGGAACTAATGAAGTCTATTGGGAAGAGCCTGTTTTCCCATAAATTTCTTTAGTGATACAGCATGGAGTTTATTGAATTTGTTTTTTTTTTTTTGAAATGTTATGAGATTACAGTTCTGCTGATGTCAACTGCATTTTTTTTGCATGAAGCTTGAAAATCACTTTAACCTGCCATCATGCACTTTTTCTTTTATTCCCAGCAGTGCTCTTTCTAATACCAGGTCTTACAAATACCAGACCTTGTCATTAACTGTAACACTATGACAGAGCATCCTTATAGGCACTATAGAATTTTATAACCAGTGTCAGTGGCTCAGTAGGTAGCACACTCGCCTCTGAGGCTGGGAGATCAGAGGGCTGTGGGCTCAGTTCCCACGTCTGGCACTTGGGTTAATAGCCCAGTACTGACACTGTAGTGTAGCATGAGAGGGGTACTGCACTTCTGAGGTGCCGTCTTTCGGATGAGATGTCAAACTGAGGTCCCATCTGCCTGGATTGGTGGTAGTTCAGGTGGATGTTAAAGATCCCATGGCACTTATCAAAAAGAGTAGGGGAATTTCCCCGGTGTCCTGACCAAATTTCCCTCATTCACTCAAAATACTACCAACAGCTTAATCTGGTTCAAGGTCAGTTGGCATTCATCTGTATCCCCCTCCCCGGGTCATGCCTGAAAATAGGCAGGATTTGAGTAGTGCACTTACCCGGTCAACAAAAACTAAAACTAAATAAATAAAAATAAATAAATAAATTAAAGTAACTCACCTGTTTTTTCTCACATAAAACTGCTTTGACCTCCTGCCATGTAACCATTGGTAGGAGTTCAAACACAGTTTCGGATTTTGACAGATGTTTTATCTTCATTTAATTTCCTCTCATTTAAAACTTAACATTCTTTCTGTCACATTATTCTGACCTTCAGTGTTAAACTTTGTTGGAGAGAACACTGGACAGTGTCTGCTTAAAGTTAAAAGAATTATTTTAAACATGAAAATATGGGGAGAGTAGAAGGATTGGACAAAGAAAAGTACTGTGTGATAACCTTCCTGTGTTTTAGTCCTCAGCTGGACATGCCGAGAAGGTGGGGTGGGGGAGGGTGAGAGAGCAAAGGCAGATAATGCATATAAGAGAGAGTGAGAGAGAGATATAGAGCACCAAAGAGAGAGAGAGAGAGAGAGAGAGAGAGACAATGAACTGTGTTAGCCAAGAGGGTTATCATTCAGTGTTTATTTATAACAAACAGTATATAACAAACTGTCAGCTGTATTTTCAGTTTGTTTTTCTGTATTAGCTACAATCTCTTTACATTCCTGTTTGTCTTTCCAGTGTATATAGTGATATTCTTGTCTTATTCTTCTATGTATTTTTCCGGAGTAGTTGTGTACATTGAGTTAATATTATTAAATATTTTAAATCTGTGACTTAGTGTAGCATAAAAGAACAGGTAACAATCAACTGACACTTTACATCTACTTCCTAAGGACACAGCACCAACCTATGTCCTTAAACCACTGTAGTGACAAGGGTAAGAGTGTTAGGAGCAAATGGTTCTTTGATTTTGTTTTTCATATCATTTTCAACTGTTCCTGGGCAGTCTAATAAACAAAATATTACAGTTACGTGATACAATATTAGTAAAACATACTATAAGAAACACCTGGAAAGTTTTACCAGAAACTCCGCACCTGTGCAATGTTAACGTATTCCATTCATTCTGGTAACACCTCCACAGCAATGTTGAACAACAGGCACTTCCTAGTTCATCCAAAGTCTCAGCCCTTGTACTAAAAAGGAGAACCTGTGAACTGGACCAGATGGCTCAGTAGTCCCAAGGGTTCTTGGTTCTGTGTGAGCATGTGCAGAAGAGAGGGGAAGGTGGGGAATAAACTAGATTGTGGCACATGCAAACCTACAAGTTCAAACCATATATTTTTAGTCAATAAAAAGAAACAAGCTCATACACATACAGTATATAAATGAACATTATAGATGGCATATAGATATTAAGAGCATATATCAACAATTATGTGTATTCCAACTTTTATAGTATATGCATAGTGGTGAATATTTCTCAAGGACTGTATAAATAAATATTCAAATTTGTGTAGAGATGCACCATGTAATACACTGAGTTTTATCAACACGTTGAAGTGACGGTGAGTGCTGAAAGAGTTTAAAAAGATCCTCTTTTAAGAGAGGTTAACTAAAGGCTTTGTTTACTGGCAACATAGCCATAGTAACTTAAATGCAATTATAACATTAATGCAGTGTACTGTGTGAAGAGTTTCCTTCCTTAACTAACGTTGTAATTAACTAGTGTAGCATCACTGATTTATTCATCCACTCTGCTTATAAAGCATTTGCTTTTATCAAACGATTCAAGCTGGAAATTGGTAATTCCTTCATTTCATGGTATGTTATTATGCACTGAAGCTATACTTAGCCTGGCAAGTGAAATGTAGACCTTTTTCTAGTTTATTTGTAATGTGCATCTAAATGAACATTTTGAGAATCTGATTACAAAGAAGGAAATAATATTTTGATGTCTTGAAGTAAATTATTAACATCACTCCTCCCCTTCCAAATTTAATTAGGTTATTTAATGTTACATTTCTGTTTATAACACAGTTTGTGCAACCACTCAACCGACAATAAGGACCTTTAGCTTGTGCAAGGCCCATTCTTTTCTAATTACATACATTGCACATAATATAAACCTCATAGAACCAAGAATAATTTAAATATAGAATAATATATTTAAAACACAGGATACAAAATAAAGAATGAATAAAGTAACAATTCAGAGCACACAACAAAATAAATGTCTACAGGCAATAAAATAAACTAGAAATAGTGCTCATTGGCCAGATCAAAAACATAAGATGTCAGCCCCTTTTTAAAGGCCTCCACCAAAGGGAGCAGAGAGCCAGACAAGGTGTTCCAGAGCAATGGAACTGCAGCCCTGTAAGCTCTTGGGTCTATGTGATAATGGCGAATACCTAAAGGTGATCGCCGTTATCACTCAGTCAGAGTGCCGAACACATTTTCAGCACTCTGACAACCCTGGCGCACCAGCACAACGGCACCAGGACATATTTTTACTACTTTCTGTAGGAGGGCTGTGCCCCCCACACCCCCCACTTAAGGATTCTCAACTCCAGGGGGGTGCATGTCAGGGGGGTGAGAGTAGTAAAAATTAAAAGGTTCAGGCCGGGTGCAATACAAATCACACCAGCGCCTGGACCTGAACCCAGTACCTCAGCCACCCCAGCCATTGCCCAATCCCTGATGCCACGCCGCAGCTTGACTGACAACTGCAGCACCACCCCCTACAGCCTCTCCACCCCCAGCCCATGCTCATCATGCTCGCTTCCACCCCCCCACGCATGTACGTATAGCGACATCCTGTTGCCTAGTTCGCTCACGCCCTCATCAGGTCGCCCTACCCGTCGGTTGCCGTGAGTGGATTGCGAGAGGAAGGTGTCACCATAATGGATGGCGCCCTTTCTCATGAGCCCGCTTCATGGGTTACCAAAGCTCTATCCCCTGAAAACTTCAACCAGGATTGAGGGCCAATCAGAATAACCCCTCCAGTGGAATGAAAGTGGTTAACTGGTCATATAAGGTCAGGAGATCTCTCAGGTAGCCTGTACCCAAACCATGTGGGGTCTTGTATGTTAGAAAGCCATTTTAAGGGCAATGTGCTACCACACTGCAGACAGTGCAGTTTGCACTCCACTCACATGACATGCTCTGAATTACAACATCAGCTGGCCCATAGGATTCTGTGCCAACTGCAGATGACACATCAACCTTCCAGATAACCCTAGGCACAGAGTGTTGCAGTAGGCCAACCTGAACATAGGAAAAGCATGTGCAAGTGTAACCAAGTATCCATACATTTGATAGATCTTGACCCATACAGTGTTAAGCAAATGTAAAAAGCCACTGTGGACAACTGCCAATACCCGATGTTCATGTATCAGCATGAAATCCACCATGACCCCCAGGTTCTTCACATAATCCACAGCTCTAAGCACAGTGTAATGATTAGATGGTATAATGGCCCTACTATCCATCACAGCTGACCCACGGGAACCCAGTTCAACTAGCAACACCTCCGTCTTGCTGGGATAGAAGCTCAGCCAGCTGGAGACTGCCCTGGCTCAACACAGGGATGGCATCACCCTGTCTGGTTCAAAAGACAGATACAGCTTAGTATCATCTGTAGAGAAATAAAACTCCAGACCGTACTTTCTAAAGACCTTACCCAACTGCAGCATATATGCTGCAAACATTATGGGGGTAATGATTAAGCCTTGTGGCACTGCACAGCCTAGCACAGGTAGCTGTGAGGTAAAATTCCCCGGCACAACCTGCTGTGAATGAACAGTGAGATAAGACTCAAGTCATCCCTGTAAGCCCCACATATTGCATCTGTAGATACCTAAATCCTCCACAGACCACAGTGTCAAATACTGAGGCATAAATGATCAAAAGGTCACTATGAGGAGGTCACTGAGCATCTTAACAAGAGCAGTTTCATACTGTGCTCTGGCCAGAAACCTGAGTGGAACAGAGAGGAATATTGCCTTTACACTTTTTGAATAGAGGATTGGGACCATTTTAGTTCATTTTAGGCATCCACCAGATAGCAGTACAAGGGATCTGGTTTAATATGTTATCTGAAGGATACTGTTTCCAATAACACACACACACACACGTGCACACACACGTACTCCACGGTCTCCACCCTCCACAAACATCATTAAATCCTCGGTATTGAGTATGAGACAAAGTTCTGGTGTGAGATTTGAACCTGCAATCTTTTGACTCCAGCTTGTAGATATATACTATATTATTATTTGTATTGTATGCTTTTAAGAAGGAATAGAAATGATTGTTGTGTAGCTAAATGGAAAAGTAGAAAAAATATTTGTATTAAAACTACAGCCTGAAACCTCTGCAGTTCTTCCATCTATTCCACAATACATATGTTTTCCAAGCATAGCTGCTCACTTAAGGGAAAGAGTTATTCTTTTCATGGAGGAATAGGTAAATTACCATGATTCTGAATTGCATAGAATGTCTGAGGAGGACTAAAGGTGGTAATGCAAGTCTGATCTAAAATGCACTCAACACAGTCAAAGGGCACAAGATACAGGAAATAGTGACATTAATTAGAGCAAAGCTAGGTAAAGTAAAATGTGTGGCTTTAGTACTAGCTGCTTTGCCTCAAGTGGCTAGAATCTCTACTTGGGAAGAAAATAAATGAAGTAGGCTTTCTTCTTCACTATGTGTAGTCATCAGAATAATAATGGCAGCTAATCAAAATGGTTAAAATGAATACCATGATCTTAATGCTTAGTTCTTCATCTCAGATTTAAATGGCACCGTTTGTTTAATTGTGAAGACTGTAGGTAATAGTAGAATATGATAACTACCCTATTTTGTTTTGGGGTGGAGTGTTTTTGCAACAATAAAACCACATGGCTATGAGGGATGGTTAGGGATAGGATGTTAGCTGGTCAGGACTATAAAAAGAACAAGAGTAACATAGTAACAGTTACTTATGGTCAGAAGAGACTATGCCCATCATGTCTTCCCCCTATTTAAGCAGGAATACAAAAGTATGCTGTTCAAACTTGGAGCTTAATATGTATACCCTTGAGCAACGAAGGGAGAGAGGGGACATGATAGAAACTTTCAAGTAAATCAAGGGAATCAACAAAGTCCAAGAGAGTAGCATCTTTCAGAAAAAGAGATGTGCAAGAACAAGGGGGCACAATTTGAAGATAGAGGGGGGATGGCTCAGAGGTAATGTGAGAAAGTATTTTTATGGAGAGGGTTGTGGATGCATGGAACAGCCTCCCTGAGGAGGTCGTGGAGTCAAGAACAGTGGGGGAATTCAAGAATGCATGGGACAGACATAAGGCAGTCCTAGTGGGGGGTAGGAGGAAATAAGCTGTTAGTTAACTTGGATCTGCAGCTTATCTGTTAGGTAGGAAAATGGGCAGACTAGGTGGGCCAAGCGGGTCCTTATAGAAACATAGAAACATAGAATTTGATGGCAGATAAGGACCACTTGGCCCAACCAGTCTGCCCATTTCCCTACCTAATGAATAAGCTGCAGAGCCTAGTTAACCAGCAGCCTACTTCTTTCTACCCCACCCCTAGAATTGCCTTATGACTGTCCATGCATGCTTGAATTCAACCACTGTTTTGACTTCACAACCTCCTCCGGAAGGCCTTTTCCATGCATCCACAACCCTCTCTGTGAAAAAATGCTTCTTTACATTACCTCTGAGCCACCCCCCATCCTCAAATTGTGTCCCCTTGTTCTTGCACACCTCTTTTTTTGAAAGATGCTACCCTCTTGGACTTTGTTGATTCCCTTGAGGTACTTGAAAGTTTCCATCATGTCCCTTCTCTCCCTCCTTTCCTCGAGGCTATACATATTAAGCTCCTTTAGTCTCTCTTCATATGTCTTCCAGTGCAGACCCTGAACCATTTTAGTTGCCCTCCTCTGGACAGCTTACATCTTGTCTATGTCCTTGCTGAGATTGGGTCTCCAGAACTGCACACAGTACTCCAGATGGGGTCTCACCAGCTGTCTGTGCAGAAGGATAACACCTTCCTGTTTTCTACTGGTGATGCCTCTCCCTATGCATCCCAGTATCCCCCAGCCCTCCTACATTGCTTGCCCACCTTTAAGTCATCTGATATGAGTATCCCCAGGTCCCTTTCCAATTTTGTTGTTAGTATCTCACCCCCCATTGTGTACTCTTCCCCTGGGTTTTTGTTTCCCAGGTACAATACCTTGCACTTCTTAGCATTGAATCTAAGCTGCCATACATTTGACCATTCCTCTAACCTTGCCAAGTCCCTTCTTATCCTTTCCACCCGACCTTGTTGATCAACTCTGTTGCAGATCTTTGTGTCATCTGCAAAGAGACATACTTTTCCTTCCAGTCCCTCTGCAAGGTCACTTATAAAGACATTGAAGAGGACCGGTCCTAATACTGAACCCTGCGGTACCCCACTAGTATCCCCCCTTTCTTCAGAGTGGACTCCATTTACTATTACCCTCTGTGTCCTCTTCTCCAGCCAATTCTTTACCCAGGCTATCATCTTGGGACCCACTCCCAGGCTGGCTAACTTATATTAATCTTTGTGTGGGACTGAGTCAAATGCCTTGCTAAAGTCTAGGTAGGCCATGTCACAGCCCTCCTGATCTACTACTTTGGTCACCCAGTCAAAGAAATCTATTAGATTCATCTAGCATGACCTTCCCGCTGTGAATCCATGCTGCTTTGGGTCCTGTGCCCCTCTGGCCTCTAGGTACTTGAAAATTCTTTCCTTCAGAAGTGATTCCATCATTTTCCCTATTACTGAGGTTAAACTAACAGGTCTGTAGTTTCCTGCTTCTGCCCTGCTCCCACTTTTGTGAAGGGGAATTACATCTGTCCTCCTCCAGTCCTCAGGTACCACCCCATCCTTCCATGATTTGTTAAAGAGGGTAGTCAGTGGTGTCACTAATTCTACCCTTAGTTCTTTTAGAATGCTGGGATGAATCCCATCAGGCCCCATTGCTTTGTCCACCTTCAGTTTTAAGAGTTCTTTCAGAACCCTTTCTTCTGTAAATGGGCTGGGATCAACTTCTGTATCCAGAGTGTTTCTATTGTTTGTTTGCCGTCAAATTCTATGTTTCTATGTTTCTAAACAAGTACTAATTTAAATGGGTTTCCCTACTTATTCCACTACCCAGTCTATCATGTGATGCCCTTGGTAAGAAGAAATGACTCCAGGCTTACCATAAAAGTTTCTCCTGTCTTCTTCTTCACTGTCTCTTCTAGGAGGTTATTCCATAAGTTCATCACCCTCTGGGTGATGAAGTGCCTTTAAATATTATCCTTAAATTTACCACCTCTAAGCTTCAGGGCATGTCCCCACATCCTACTGGAGGAGAGCAGACTAAACACCTCTGTCTGTTCAAGCTTGTTGATACAATGGAATGCAGCAGTCTGAGATCATGTCCCCTCTCAGCCTTCCTTATTTCAATGGTATAATTTTAAGGGCACCATTCTCTCATATCCTTTGTTCCTCATATACCTGATCATTTGGGTGGCCCTTTGTTTTACTCTCTCAAATGCTTCAGTGTCCTTTTTGCATTGAGGAGCCCATATATGCATACAGTGCTCCTTGTGGGACCTGACCAGGGCCTTCTAAAATGACAAGGATGTATCCACAAGAACATGTCTATTTCCTAGAGATTAATTACTAGATGGGGGGATGGGTGGCCTAGGCACACCTGAAGGTCAGCTCCCACCAGTCGGTTGTTAAGCACTTACCCGGTTACCAAAAGCTAATAAATAAATAAATCCTAGCAAGCTTCAAGGTTGTCATTGTGATTTTCAAGTCTAATTGCAATAGCAAACTTGCTTTTTGATCTTGTTTTGAGAGCTGTGGAGGGAATGGAGCATGAGGACTTCTCACATAGCATATGTTCGATATGTTGCAGGCATGCAACATGGAAGGATTGGCAGCTGGATCAGTAATTTCTAAGAGATTAATGGCCAATCCAGTACTCAATCAGGAGCCTTGCTAGGTTCATGAATATTACATTTAACTTATTAGATGACCATCATGGAGAAAAAAAAAATTCCTAGTCCAAATGTCAACATTGCCAATCAAAAGCCTGGTAGCTGCTTTATACACATCACTGGAAGGAGCTCATGGATCCCTGCTCAGTTCTTTGCCCTTAATCATTTAAAGCATATGTGAATAGTTTATCTGCTGATGCCTAGTAGGCAGTAATTAATTGTTGTAAATGATATTAAAGCTTGTGGTGTTAGCCTGGAGCAAAACCAAAATTCGGAGGGTTACTATTTCAGCAGCCAGTGCTTTATTAAGTACACCTGTCTGATCTCAAATCAATTTCACTCTTAATGCTAGTAAAAGAAACAAACTCAACATCAGCGTAGTTGATTACAATAGTAATTTACTACTTGTGTTATGGCATATTAAATGATTAATCAAATAGCCATTTGCAATCTCTAATGTTGCTTTTGTTATGCGTGTCTAATTTTCAATTTCCGTACTCAATATGACAGTATCAGCTTAGCTGTGGTACAGCTACATGGGCTCATTACATTGAACCACAGTCAGTTCTGCCAGCAAAGATTACAGGTTGCAGTTCTGCTTAAGCGCAGAGGGTGGCATTAGGTTTATTCGACCCAGGCTAGAGACTGGAAACAACAAATCACTTCAATGTTCTGTTCCACGTATATCAGAAACCTTCACAGTTGATGCCACTGTCTCATACTTTGTTATACTGTTACAAATGTATGTGTTGTACATAAACGGTACAGCTTATTAATTAAAATAATGACTACACAGTACAAGTATCATGTTCCCTTCTGCTTTGGATATATTGTCAGAGTGAGTGTGAAAACACAAGTACTGGGTTATTTTTTAAGTGGTAGAAGTACCATGTGTAGCATGACTTTCTTCTGAAAGCAAGCTGTTTGAATTAGGTTAAGCTGCCACTCAAAATGAAGTTTGAACTAGGCTGAAACAAACTATGCTACTGCATTCTGTCTTATTAAATATCAGCAGAGTTCTAATGCCTTGAAAAACTTTAGTAAACTATCCGTCATATACCTCTGCATGCCTTGTTAAAGATGTTTCCTGTTACTGGATGTTCTGGGATGTTCAGAGTTCTTATCAGAAACTGAGGATTGAGTCTGCCTTACATGCTTCTATTTTTTCTGCCCAATAAACTGGGTGTAGTAAGGACATTATGCTTGGTTATTCTAGACGAAACTTAGCCTGGCTGCAGCATTTACATTTAAAAGTAGAAATTGATCCCCTACACACACACACGAGAAGTAAACGTTTTTCTTCAGCAACCGTAGGAAGAGAAGTACTGTAAATCTTTTAATAAAGTGCTAACACCACCAAGAGGCAATAGTCTTTGGTCTTGTTGGTTCTCTCTTTTTTTTTTTCATAAAATGTCAATTTGCATTTACAGGCTCACTTAAAAACCCTGTCAGTCTTAAATGTTCACAGTGTGTGAGTAATATTCCCGGTGAGCTCCATCTTATTGGAGTTTTAATGAAGCCCGAGGGAACTTCATGTCTCCTGGTATGGGTCATAACAGTTTGGAGCTTGTGGCAAGCATTGATTTGTGATTAACTTTGTATTAAATGTGAAACATGGAAATATAGAAACATAACATTTGTGAGCCAAAAAGGATTGCTTGGTCCACCCTGTCTGACCAGATGTTCCCTGCCTAATCTGTCTCTGCAGACTCTAACTGATCTCCAACGACCCTCCTCCCTCACTGCCTATTTACTAAAATTACCCTATGTCTATCCCACATATACATGAAGCTCCCCATTCCTTTTGCCTCCACCACCTCTGCTGACAGTCTTTTACAGGCATCTACCATCCTTTTAGTGAAGTAGTGCTTCCTCACATCCATCTTAATCTCCCCCCCACCACCCAAGCTTCATTGCATGTTCCCTGGTCCTTGTGCTCTTTTTAATTTAAAAGAAACTCCCCTCCTGCACTGTATTCACCAATTTGAGGTGCTTGTAGGTCTCTTATCTTGTCTCTCCTATCTGCCCCCTCTTCTAGGATGTACATGTTGAGATCCCTCAGTCTCTCCTCATAGGGCTTCTCATGCAATCCCTACACCATTTTAGTTGCCTGCTGTAGACTGCCTCCACCCTTTCTGTTTCCTTTCTAAGGTGTGGCCTCCACAAATGGACACAGTACTGTAGGTGCTGTTTCACCAGTGAGCTATACAGTGGCAACACCACCACCTTCCTCAGCTGGACATACCCCTCGCTGTGCTCCCCAGCATCTCACTCGCCCTGTCCACTGCTTTGTCACACTGCCCTGCCACTTCAAGGTTATCAGTTATGATAACCCCTAGGTTCCTCTCCTGCTTAGTGACTGTCAGTACCACCCCCTTATCTTATACTCTGCTACCGAGTTCCTGTGTCCTAGGTACATGATTTTGCAATATCTGGCATTTAACCACAACTGTCATGCTCTTCACCACTACTCAAGTTTCCCAAGATCCCTGTACATTCTTTCTACTCCTCCTGAGTGTTTACCATATTACTGATTTTGGTATCATCTGCAAAAAAACATACCATCCCTTCCACTTCTTCTGCAATGTCACTTAAGAAGACATTGAAGAGGACTGGTCCCGGTACCGAGCCCTGCAGCATCCCGCTAATCACTCTCCCATCACTAAAGTGAGTGCTGTTAACCACCACCCTCTGTCACTTATCCACTAATCAGTTTCTAACCCAATTCACCACTTTGTATCCCACCCCTGGGCTGCTCAATTTCTTAATCAGTTTCTTGTGCCACACAGTGTCAAAGGCCCTGCTAGTCACATTCATCTGGCATGACCCCCCCCCCCAATAAATCCATGCTACCTACAATCTTACAGCCTACTGGATTCAAGAGACTCTACAAGCCTTTCTTTAAGCAGGGTTTGCATTAATATCCCCACAAGTTAAGTGAGACTGACACCCCTGTAGCTGCTAGCCACCTCACTACTGCCACTCTTATATAGAGGGACCATGTCTGCTCTTCTCCAGTCCTCCAGGACCATGCCTAGTTCCAGTGAACTGTTGAATGAAGCCATCAGTGGAGCAGCTAGCACCTCCCAGAGTTCCTTTAGTACCCTTGGGTGTATCCTGTCTGGTCCCGTAGTCTTTTCCACCTTCAGAACTGCAAGTGCCTTCAGGACTCTTTCCTCTAAAAATGGACTTGTGTCCACCTCATCCCCCACTTTGTTCATGTTACTCCCCAGTGGTCCATATCCTCCTCCCTCAACTGCACAGACTGAACAGAAGTACCTTTTCAGGATGACAGATTTTTCTTGGTCCTCTTCCATGCAGTCTCCCCCTGCCACCCGCCTAATCCTCACTATCCCATCCCTTGCATTCCTCCTCTTATTTATCTATCTGAAGAAAATCTTATTCACTTAATCTACCCACATGGCTATCTGTTCTTCTGTCTGTACCATTGCTCCCCTTACCAACTTTCCTACTTCCTTCTCTTTTACTTGGTATAACTCCCTGTCCTCCTGCCTCTGCATTTCCTTATTCGGTACATCCTTAATGCCACCATTTTTTCCTTCACCACCTTGGCCACTTCCCTTAAGAACCATAATGGTCTCTTTTTCCTTCTTTTTTTTCACTCACTTCCTTAATGCAGAGGCTGGTTGCTTTAATTATGTTCTCCCTTATTTTTCTCCACTGTGTCTTTACTCCTCCCTTGGCAACCCCCCCCCCCACAAGGCAGTTTCTGTGGCAGTCTCCTATTTCTTTAAAATGCATCTTCCTGTCCAGGACCCTCATCCTCATGTGGTTTGCCTCTGCTCCTGTCTTAATGTTAAACCACCCTGCATGCTGATCACCAGTACCTAGGGGACTGCCCACTGTGATGTCTACAGGACTGTCTCTGTTTGTAAGCAGCAGATTGAGCACTGCCCCAAACCCTAGTGGGTTCTTTGACTAGCTACCAGAGAAAAGCCACTTGTAGGGAGTCAGGGATGGCTTTGTTCCTTGCTGAAGTCGCTGTTGGAAGGCTACACTCCACATCTGGCAGATTGACATTGCCAACTAGCACCACCTTCCCTTTACTTGCCATTCTAATGATGGCTTCCCGAAGTGCCTTATCCAGTTCCTCTGCCTATGCTGATGGCCTGTAGTATACACTACCTTGGTACAGATAGCAGCCCCAGAGCCTGTCTCCAGGATGTCCCACAACACCTCCAGCCCTTCCTTTTCCAGGTAGCCTTGTAACTCCGTGACCTTGATACTGTTCCTCACATATAGTGCAACCCTTTCTCCCCTCCTCTCTGCTCTGTCTCTTCTGAACAAAGAGTAGTCAGGTATGGCCATGTCCTTGTCTTGGTGCTCAATGCACTGTGACTCCCTTATGACCACAAGATCTAGGCTAGCCTCTGCCTTCATGGCTTCCAGGTCCAGAGTTTTAGTTCCCAGACTCCTTGAATTGGTGCAAATGGCTTTCCATACCTTACTCCCTCCCTCCCTGCCTGCTTCCCTGCTTTCCTCCCCCCTTCCTGCCTGTGCTGTTCCGTGAAGCCCCACCTGACCCACCTCTTCCCTTTTTACCCTGTCTGTTCCCTGTCTCCTTTACTCCTTTGTTCTTCCTTACCTGATTTATGCTCCCCTTTTTCACTGCCTTGTCTCTACCCCCGTCATTTTGTGCCCCTGCCCTAGGGTAGTTTACTCCCCTTGGGCCCTCCCTCTGTAATGTTGCGTCATCGTCTGGGGGGCATTTATTGCCTCACTTGCTTTTACAGCCTCCTCCTGGCTAGTTTAAATGTTCATCCAAGTAGCATGTAAATCCCCCATGAAAGACTATGGTTCCCTTTCTGAAAGGATGCAGGCCATCTCCTGTATAGAGGCCAATATCCTCCAGGTTGGCCCCTAGTCCCTAATGTAGCTGAAACCCTCCTCCATACACCATGCCTTTAACTAATTGTTAAATGCCCGGGTGTGGAGTATCCTTTTCTCTCCCTGGCTGTACATAGGTAACTCCTCGGAAAAAGCCACTGTGTATGCCACCTGCTTGAGACCCCTCCCCAGTGCAACATGTTTACTGTTTTTGCTTACCCACTACTAGTTCATTTTGTAAGCATGCTCCAAAATGTTACTAGGAATGTACCTGCCTTAAAGAGGCAGTGATTTTTAGGTTGATAAAGAATCATGATTTATTTTTATTAATAACATATTTCTGATAAAAGCATCAGTATACCCATTTGCCTTTTCATTTTTTTCATTCCTGAAGTGAGGTATGCAGTTTTGAGTTTGTACTGTGTTATTGTTATGCCCAGTTTTGCACAAAAGTGCTCCATTTGTATAGCATTACTTAATGTCCTCACCTGTGTACTGCAGTCACTTTACCGTTTTGTATCAGTTTCCATTGTGCTGTATTATTGTGCCATCTTCCTGACCCAGGTCGTGCCTGAAAACAATCTACTGGATCAGTGCACCCACCTGGATAACAAACAATCAAACAAACAAACAAGCGAATAAATAAATGAATAAAAGACCCTGTTCTCTTGCCTTGTGCACCACGGAAAACCTAAACAGCTTGGTGTGGGCTCTGCTGTTTACCATCAGAAAGTTAAGTTAGCAGCTGTTCTATTGGCACAGTGGTAGGATTACTGCTCACAATGCTGGTGACTGAGGGTTAAGAATCAGTCCAGGGCACTGGGGGCAGGGTGTGGAGAAGTGAGCATCAAAGAGGAAGTTCTCCTCTCCAGTGAGAGTACGTAGTGTGCTCTGTTATGCTATCATACCTGGTGACCACAGGTAGTGGTGCAAGTAGTGTCCACTCCAGCGAGGGGGGGGCACCACTTTACACTGGTGCTGACATGCACAACGGGCATGTATTATGCTGTCCTAGCTGGCAGTATCCCTGGGAACCAGAAAGAAAATGAGAAGCACTCTGGCCATTACAGTGTGAAGCCCCTGACCATTTCTCCCTCCTCCACCACATTTGAACTCCAAAGGGCATTGGGGAACTTTATGGCCTTGCAATATGGGGGGAAGGGCATGGGTGATGGGACTGTGCTGCAGTCTGGCAAAAGAGGCAAACTGGAGAAAGCAGTCCTAAACAGAAAAAAACATTCTATTACATCCACAGAACCTAGGTTATACAGTTGAAAGTGATCCTCAACACATTTGCCTTTCACGTCAGCATTATAGTCCCAGTCCCTCAGGTCTTTTCTTAGTTTACTAAAAAAAATTTTCTATAACTAAAAAAAATAGCACTACCCTTATTTGTGATTGTTCATCTCTTTAGATAAATTTGCACCTTGGTCATCTCTGGTATGGCATGCCTCAATGTCAGTGCCTTTGGTTTGCCATGTTTTATACGAGGTCAAGGATCCAAGGCAGCATAAATTCACTGGGGGGAGGTCATGTCAAACAAATCTGATAGATTTCTTTGACTGGGTGACCAGGGACTTAGATCAGGGTGGAGTGGTGGATGTGGCCAACCCAGATTTCTGTAAGGCTTTCCACTCCTTTCCACACAGGAGACTCATAAACAAGCTGGGGCAGTCTGGGAGTGGATTCAAAGGTGGTAAACTGGGTATGGAATTGTTTAGGGGACAGGAGACAGAGGGTGGGTGGTAAACAGAGTTCACTCCGAGGAAGGGTAGGTGACTAGTGGGGTGTCATAGGGATCAGTACTGGGACCAGTCCACTTTAATGTCTTTATTAGTGACATTGTAGAGGGGCTAGAAGGAAAGGTATGCCTTTTTGCTGATGACACTAAAATCTGCAATAGAGTAGGCACTCCAGGGATGGTGAAAAAAATGATTAGAGATCTAAGAAAGCTGGAAGAGTGCTTAAGGGTGTGTCAGCTAAGTTTCAATGCAAAGAAGTGCAAACTCATGCACTTGGGGCACAGAAAGCCAGGGCTGGAATACAAAGTGGAGGGTGCAGTATTAACAACCACCAAACAGGAATGAGACCTAGGGGTAATCATATCTGATGACCTAACTGTGGCCAGACAGTATGACAAGGCAGTGGGGAGAGCCAGCAGGATGCTAAGGTGCATAGGGAGGGGTATCACCAACAGAAAGAGGGAGGTGGTGATACTGCTGTATAAATCACTGGTGAGACCTCACCTAGAGTAATGTGTCTAGTTCTGGAGACCACATCTCTGGAAGGACATAGACAGTAGAGACAGTCCAGAGGAGGGAAATTAAAATGGTGCAAGGTCTGCATCAAAAGCCCTGTGAGGAGAGACTGAAGGACCTCAATATGTACACCCTGGAGGAAAGGTGGGATATAATATAGACGTTCAAATATCTCACGGGTATAAATACGGTTCAGGAGGGAAGCATTTTTCAGAAAAAAATGATGTTTAAGAACAAGGGGACATGGTATGAAGCTGGAGGAGGGTAGACTCAAGGGAGATGTGAGGAAGTACTTCACAGAAAGAGTGGTGGATCCCTGGAACAGCCTCCCAGTGGAGGTGGTGGAGGTAGAAACAGGAACGGGATTCAAGAATGGTTGGGACAGGCATAAGGGAACTTTAGTGGTAAGGAAAGGGGGGGGGTAAAGCCAGAGATCAAGTAGGGTCTGTGGTGTAACAATAGGTACAGAAAATGAGCAGATCAGGTGGGCCAAACAGTCCTTATCTGTTGTCAAATGTTATGCATAGCCCACCCCCTTCCCGGTGTCTTGGGGTATGCAGGTGATAACTTTCCATGGGGAGGGAGCGGCCACAGCAAACACTGTGCCAGATGACTTACGTTTACCAGGTCCCATAATCACCAGGGTGCCAGGCTCTTCAGGTGCTGAGCTGTAAGGGAATCCATACTAGTCACAACAAACATTTGATGAAATAACTTGCAGCAACACACTTTGCAGATACAACAGTGGGGATCCCATTTAATAAAACAATAAATGCAACTCCATGGAGCCAGAAACAGTGGATATAGTTCAATGAGGTAGCAATTTACATTCAACTGAGAGGGTCACACAGTCCGCAAGCACAGTCCAAAACTCTTGGTGAAGGATTTACTCTTTGGATCATCATACTGATGTTCCCTTGAACTTAGGCAGCTCTCTATTTCCAGGCCATTCTTATCTCTCAAGCAGCTCTGTGTTCTCAATCCATTCTCCTTTCCTTTGCTCCCATCATAACTCCAGTGGGACAAGCTGGCCTCTCACCTTGGAGCCACCAGCTCTGTCTCTACTCTTAACTCGATTTTTCATACCTTTCAATGAGCAATGGTCACCACTAATTATGGGCGGCCCATCCCCAGGCCATGCTCTACAATAGCTCATCCCTTCTGGCTCTCTCTCATTCTTCGGGGTCATGAAACTGGAGCTCCCTCGACAACACTCCTTGCCACCCCTCTCTTTCACTGCACCTTGAGCCCCACTTTTTAGCTGCTGTCTATGTGGGGCATGTTGCTCCATATATCCACCTTTTGTCCATCAGGGTGGCATGAATAAGGTCCCACATGGGGCTCGTAACTACAGCTGCCACCAAATCATTTCCCTGGCTCTCCCTCTCTCAAATTCTGCAGGTCTAGAAATCCTTCGGTTGCCCAGAGCAGGCAATCACTCCCACTCCAGCCCTCACCGTCACTTTCCCCAGCTTAAATCCAGCCCACCCATGGAGACTTCCCAGCAGTAACAAGACCCCCCAATGACCCGGAGTTAATACTTTACTGACCAGATTATTCCCACTGGTGCATGAGATGTACACTGCCTTAGGCTCTATTCTTCAAGGGGGGGTTACAACACTCTCCCCATTAAACATTCACCATCCCCAGTGGGCACTTTAGGCAAAAAAACAGCCACCCCTCTGAGCCCCCAGCTGAGGGGGTATGCGCACGTCTTCCCCACCCAGACTTGAGAAACTACAAGCTGCACCACCACGGAGGTGAGATTCTTAATCAACATCAGGACCTAACCCAGTTCGGCTCTCTATCCTGCAAAAACTGCTCTCATCCCTCTGGCCACCCACCCCACTGGACACTTCAGAGAGATTGCCTATGACTCCCAAGGGTGGCATCCTAGACCCAACACTGACTAAACACTAAATTACTGCATAGCAGTTGGTGCCTTCAGAGAATAGACTCCCAAAATTTAGACCCTCCTCCTTTTTAGATTATCACCCTGCTCAGTGTCTCTTACCATGAAAGATAGCCCAACGGGGTGAACACATAATGGCTCAAAATATCTTAGAAAAATAGCATGCATACAATGATTCCACCAAGAACAAATTTGACAGTGATAATATGGAATACCATGAGCAATAACATTGGCATGATGATTGATAATTAAAAATTATATTCTAATAAACAGGTGATTAGAATCAGTCCCCACAGTCTCTGAATTAAATTGTAACAAAAGTCGCAAAAAGGGTGAAACCTCACCCATCTTGATGGTTTTCTGGGTGGATGTTTGAAATCACAGCGTGACAAGAAACTGGTGATATTCACTTCTCTGGCCTCCCATAGAAGTAGTGAGGATGTGGTTTGGTGCAGGGCCAGCAGTACGAGTCAGTGGCCGCCACATAATATTTAGTACGCTCACCATTCAGAGCCTACAGCACGGCATAATTTTTGCACAACATAAGTCCCTCATATGCAGACTTAGAACAAATGGCATTGGTGATCTGCTGAGCCTCTTCGATTGAAGCGGTGGGGCTGAAGGCATTCAGGTTTTGCTTTTGGTAAGTCTTGCCCAAGATGCCACGGAAAACCCACTCATTATGCTTCTCCTCTGTGACATCCCACACTCTCTCCAGTGCATAGGGATAATCATACTGGGAGTATTCCTGTTGGATGTGCTTCCTCACAATCCTCTCTGCCTGAGACCACTCAGGCAAACTTCAAATGGTGGTCCTTGGGGCCTGACCCTCCAGAAGCCACGCGTCATCTCGATATTCCCACTCCTGTCAAACTCGCTCTTCCACCTGGTTTTGAAGATCTCTGGGCCAGGGATGGATTATCGTCATGGAGGCACAATCCTTTAGGGTCAACATGACCACCACAGCATAGGGGGATGCAGGATCCTTCTCTGACTCTTCCTTTCACTCCTCTACCCCTTAACTCTTCTCATTGCCTTCTGCTCCTCTAACCTCTGGATCACTGGGGTGGTATATTTCAGATGACTCCGCCTGTGGGCTGTGTTGAATGGCTAGAGCCAGAAGGTCGATCCCCTGGCAAAGATTCAGCTGACATGCCAGTGAGTACAGACCGCTTGGCTGTATCAGGCTTAAGAGTCTCTGGACTGGATGCCTCATGTGGTGCTCCAGCTGCACAAAAATCGACCGGAGTCAGAAACTTTTCCTGGGCTCCTTTGGCTGGACTGCACTGTTTGGAACGGATCTGCTGCTACCCATTCTGGACAGACCTGGACCCTCCTGGGGATGGACTCTTCCTTCTGTGGTGACTCCAGTGCTTTGTTCCCACTCCTAGGGTCCACACACACACTACAATGTCCTCCCAGGCTCTCAAACTCATATCCTCTGAAGTCAATGATGCTGTTGACTGGCTAGGACCAAAATAGGACCAATGGGGCAGCAGGTGTCCTTTGGGCAAATGGCTGGCACTTCGACAAGCAACACACAGGGAACAGCTCTACCTCAGGGCCCCTTGTGCTGGCAGAAGACATACTCTCTGGATCCATTAGGCTTGCCAACTAACTCCCACTTCCATTTAAACATTTCAGCGGGTGCTGAAAGATCCAAAGCTGATGGACTTTGTGCCATCTTGTTCACAGAATTTACAGCAGTTTAAATGAAAGTCCAGTTGGCGGACTAGCACTGACTCTCTTGTTTATCTCCCGAGCTCACAGCCAGCCACCAAACTCTGAGATCACCAGTCCCACCCAAACAGGTCCAAACAGTCCAATCCAAGAGGGCACCCTGATTCATTAAAATGAGATTCACAGTATTAGTATAGTAGTATAGAAATTAGCCTCAAACTTTATTTTGAGATGTGCATTTAAGACGCCAAGCAAAAGTCCATGCTTCAGATATATGCAGACATGGTAATGCACAGATCTCTGAAACAAGGTCAGCTGACCCAATAATTTCACGTCAAATCAATCAGTGCTTCATCAGAGGTACTGGGTCTTATAAAGGAAACATACTACATGTAGCCTCCTTAATATTATAAGATTTATACAGTGCCAAAGGCACCACCATTTGCAGAATGCATAAATAAGTGCAAAAAACATGTAATAAAGTACACAGGGTATTTTGAAAACCTTTAAATGACAATAAAATTTCTTCCATTATTTGCATTTTGTGTAAACCTTTTTTAAGCATTACTGAAAAAATATTATTTTGTCTGGCAGAAATGCAAATGAAAGAACAGACAAATGTGCACTCACCAGAGTCCATGTAGTTTACAATGCCAGTTCTCACACGAGGAAGGTCCACAGCAAGTGCTAATCACAATGGAATCTTTATGGAAGCAATGCAGACTTTGCAAGATTGTAAATAAGCCACATTTTAACAAGTGCAGAGTTTACCAAAGACAATGCCAGTCGGTCACAGATGCCCCCTGATGAAGCTCTCCCAGCGTTGTGCTGGGGCATCTGGGACATAGAAACATAGAAATTGACAGCAGATAAGGACCACTAGGCCCATCTAGTCTGCCGACTTTGCTTGTCTACTGTAAAAGCTGCAGACCCTACTTGATCTCCAGCTTTACCTACTCATTCCTATTGCTAGGGATCTCCTATGCCTGTCCAATGCAAGATTGATTCCCCCCACTGTGTTTACCCCCACCACCTCCGCTGGGATTCTATTCCATGCATCCACCACCCTTTCTATGAAGAAATACTTCCTTATGCTATACCTTAGTCTACTCCCTTCCAACCTCATGTCATGGCATCTCGTTCCTGAACATCTCCTTTTCTGAAAGATGCTACTCTCTGGTACCCTATTTATGCCTTTTAGATATTTGTGGGTTTCTATCATATCTCCCCTGTCTCTCCTCTTCTCCAGGGTATACATTTTGAGGTGTCCCAGTCTCTCCTCATATGACTTTTGGTGCAGGCCCTGCACCATCTTTGTTGCCCTTCTTTGAACTGCCTCCACCCTGTCTACATCCTTATGTAAATGCGGCCTCCAGAACTGAACACCGTATTCCAAATGAGGCCTCACTAATGATCTGTAGAGTGGCATCACCACCTCTTTCCTTCTGCTGGTGATACCTCTTCCTATGCACCCCAGCATCCCACTGGCTCTCCCCACAGCCTTGGCACATTGTTTGGCCACCTTTAGGTCATCAGATGTGATTACCCCCAAATCCCTTACCTGTTTGGTGACCATCAGTCCCCCCCCCCCACCATCATGTAATCCTCCCCTGGTTCTTGCACCTGAAATGCATGATTTTGCACATTTTCCCATTAAATCTCAGCTACCACACTCTGGACCATTGCTCCAGTTTATCTGGGTCCCTCCTCATTTTTTCCACCCCTCCCAGAGTGTCCACCCTGTTGCAGATCTTAGTGTCATCCACAAAAAGGCACACCTTCCCCTTCAGACCCTCTACAATGTCACTTATGAAGAGATTAAACAGGACTGGGCCCAGGACTGATCCCTGTAGCACCCCGCTGGTTACCCTGCTTTCCTCTGATTGAGCACCATTTACCATGATCTCTGTCTTCTATCACTCAACCAGTTCCTAACCCAGTTTACCACCTTGTGACCCACTCCCAGGCTGCCCAGCTTGTTCACAGGTCTTCTATGTGGATCTGTATCGAAGGCCTTACCAAAATCCAGGTAGGCTATATCCATCACTCCCCCCGATCCACAACCTTAGTCACCCAGTCAAAGAAATCAATTAGATTTGTTTGACATAACCTTCCCTCAGTGAATCTATGCTGTCTCTGATCTTGTGCACTGCTGGCTTCAAGATGTTCCACGATCCTTTGTTTAAGTAGTGATTCCATAATCTTCCCCACTATTGAAGTGATGCTGACTGGTCTATAGTTTCTAGCCTCCTTCCTACTTCCACTTTTGTGAAAAGGGACTACATCTGCCCTCCTCCAGTCCTCCGGAACCACTCCAATATTGAGTGACTGATTGAATAGTGCTGCCAGTGGTGGCGCCAGAACCTCCCATAGTTCCCTTAATATTCTTGGATGTATCCCATCTGATCCCATCGCCTTGTCCTCTTTCAGTTTTGCGTGTTCCTTTAGGACTCTTTCTTCTGTAAATGGACTGGTGTCCATCTCCCTCCCATATTTGTTCATGTTGTCTAACTGTGGTCCCTCGCCTTCTTCTTCTGTGAATACAGAACAAAAATATTAGTTCAGTATTGATGTTTTTTCCAGGTCCCCTTCCACACACGCTTCTTCTTCCCCTTTAAGCCTTACTATCCCACCCCTGTTTTTTCTCCTTTCACTAATGTACCTATAGAAAGTCTTGTCTCCTTTCTTTACCTCCTGTGCTATTTTTAACTCCATTTGTGCCTTTGCGCTGTTGACTGCTTTCTCTGCCTCCCTCTGTTTATCCAGATACACTAGCCTGTCCTCCTCTTGCTGTTTTTCCTTGTATTTCCTGAAAGCCATCTTTTTTGCCCTTGCCTTCCCAGCCACTACCTTTGAGAACCATAGTGGCTTTCTCTCTTTCTTGACCTTGTTTACTTGCCTGATGCAAAGGTTTGTCACCTACACTATGGCTCTTTTCAGATGGGCCCATTGCTGCTCCACTCCCCCCCCTTTTGCCCCCCCGCCAGAGCATGCTTGAGATGTATCCCCATCTTAGTAAAGTCCGCCCTCCTGAAATCCAGGACCCTCATCTTTGTGTGGCTTGACTCTGCCACTGTACTCATACTGAACCACAAAGTGCAATGAACACTGGATCCCAGGTATTTGTCCACCCTGATGTCTGCAATTCTGTCCCTGTTGGTCAGCACCAGGTCCAAAATTGCTCCCTCCCAGGTGGGTTCCAGCACTAGCTGTCTGAGGCCTGCCCCTTGTACAGAGTACAAGATATCCCTGCTCCTAGCTGAGGCAGCAGCTGGGATGCTCCAGTCCATAGTTGGCAGATTGAAATCACCTACCGGCAGCCCCTCCCCTTTAGCTGCCGTCATGTGGATGGATTCCACTAGACCCTATCCACCTCCTCCCCTTTGCTGGAGGTTTGTATATCATGCCTGAGAGAATAGCAGTGCCGTTGCCTGTCTCAAGGGTGACCCAAAGTACATGCTCCCCCCCTGCAAGCCCTGTACTTCAGTATTCCTAATACCCTCCCTAATGTAAAGAGCTATTCCCTTCCTTTTTACTCCTCATCTCTTCTAAACAGAGTACAGCCTGGTACTGCTACATCCCAGTCATGATTTCCAGGGACTAAACGGTGTTTGGCATTGTTTTTGGCAAACTCTGCACTTGCTGTTAGAATGTGCATTATTTACAATCTTGCAAAGTCTGCATTGCTGCCATAAGGATTCCAGTGTGGATTAGCACTTGCTGTGGACCTTCCTTGTGTGAGAATTGGCATTGTGTTATAAAAGACTACAGGGACTCTGGCGAGTGCATATTTGTCTGTTCTTTGTATAGCAATACTCGTTGGGATTGGCCATCCTGAACGTAGCACCACAGACTACTTGGAGCGGGGAACCTTGTCTGTAGTACTGAAATGCAAAGTACAATATTCTACTGAAAACAAGGAACACTCTTCTACGTTGTGCGAATCACAATTATAATCAAAACATAGCTGTTACTACGGCCTACATATAATCAGAGTCTTGTCTAGTAGCATCAAAAGAACTGATGGATCACTCCAGATGGGGTCACACAATACACAGTGAACATATGCCTCCAAGTTTACATGATGGCAAAGCAGCAGTTTTTCACTTTGTTCCTGAAAACTGTAAATCTGTTTCAAATATTGGTTCCTTATATCCCTATAACGATAAATACATTAAACAAATATGTGCACAATATAGATGCAGAAATAGAAACATAGAAACATAGAAGTTATTGGTAGATAAAGACCTCTTGGCCCATCTAGTCTGCCTTATTTTCCCAACCTACAGCGCCACAGTGGACCCTACTCGGTCTCCGCTATGTACCCCCCCCTTGCCTCACTTCTAAGATCCCCTTGTGTCTATCCCGTGCTTTCTTGAATCCTGTAATTATTTCTGCCCCCACTACCTCCACTGGGAGGCTGTTCCAAGCATCCGCCACCCTTTCTGTGAAGAAGTACTTCCTCACATTTCCTCTGAGTCCCCCCCCAGCTTCATAGTGTGACCCCTTGTCCTATAGCATCTTTTTCTCTGAAAAATGCTCCCTTCCTGTACCTTGTTTATACCTGTGAGTGTCTGAATGTTCCTCTCATATACCCCCTTCCCCTCCTTTCTTCTAGGGAATACATATTTAATTCCTTAAGCCTTTCTTCATGGGGCTTTTAATGCAGGCCCTGCACCATTTTGGTTGCCCTCCTCTGTACTGCCTCCACCCTGTCCATGTCCTTTCAGAGGTGGGGCATCCAGAACTGGACACAGTACTCGAGATGTGGTCTCACTAGTGATCTATACAGGGGTTTTATTGCCTCCCTCCTTCTGCAAGTGAAACCCCTCCCTATGCATCTGAGCATCCAGCCAGCCTTTCCTACTGCCTTGTCACACTGTTTAGCTACCTTCAGGGCATCAGAAATGATTACCCCCAGGTCCCTTTCCTGTTTTGAGACTGCTAGTATTTCTCTTCCCAGATGACACATTGCCCCGGGTTTTTGTTTCCCAAGTGCATGATTTTGCACTTTTTTGCTTTAAAGTCCATCTGCCAAACCTATGACCATTCTTTCAGCTTTTTTACATCTTCCATCATTCTTTCCACACCCCCCCCGGTGTGTCTACTGTGTTGCAGATTTTTGTGTCATCTGTGAATAGGCATACCTTCCCATCTAGTCCTTCTGCAATGTCACCATGCATTGAAGAGGACTGGGCCTAGTACTGACCTTCGTGGCACCCCACTGGCCACTTTGCCCTCTCCAGAGTGGATGCCATTTACCACCACCCTCTGACTCCTATTGTTCAGCCAGCTCTCTACCCCATCTTACTACTTTAGGACTCACTCCCAGGCTTTTCAGCTTGCTCACCAGTTTTCTATGTGAAACAGTGTTGAAGGCCTAACTGAAGTCCAGGTAGGCTACATCAACCTCTCCTCCCTGTTTCACTTCCTTGGTTACCCAGTCAAAGAACTCAAACAGGTTTGTCTAGCGAGACCTCCCCCCTTTGAACACATGTTGCCTCAGATCCAGAAGACCATTCTAAACAAGGTATTACAAGGTATGCTAGACATCAGAGAACGGTTACTGCAATACAGGGACAGTGATCAGAGCATGGGGGGGGGTGCCACTAGACACCAGGGAAACCATAACAAATATAGGCATGGTGAACGGAGGGATGCAGGGTGCCACTATACACCAGGAAAACCTTAACAAATATGGAGACAGCATTCACAGGGGTGGGGGTGCCACTAGACACCAGAGAAAGTTTACTGCCATATGGGGAGGATAATCAGGGTGCCATTAGACACCAGGGAAACATTAACAAATAAGGGGATGGTGATTGGATGGGTGGGGGTGCCTCAAGCCACCAGGGAAACCTTAACAAATATGGAGACAGTGATTGTAGGGGTGAGGGGTACCAGTAGACACCATGGAAACGTTAGTTAAATATGAGGATGGCAATCAGAGGGTGGGAGTACCACTAGACACCAGGGAAATCTTAACAAATACATGGACAGTGATTGTAGGGGTGGGGAGGTCCACTAGACACCAGGGAAAGTTTGCTGCACTATGGGGATGGCAATCAGAGGCTAGGGGTGCCATTAGACACCAGGGAAACCTTAACAGATATGGGGACAGCATTCAGAGTGGCGGGGGTGCCAATAGACACCAAAGAAAGTTTACTGCAATGTGGAGAGAAGGATCAGAGGGGGTACAATTAGACACCAGGGAAACATTAACAAATACAGGGATGGCATTTGAATGGGTTGGGTATAACTAGACACCAAGGAAACCTTAACAAATATGGAGATGGCAATTCTAGGGGTGGGGGGTGCGAGTAGACACCAGGAAAAAGTTAGTTAAATACAGGGATGGAGATCAGAGGGTGGGGATACCACTAGACACCAGGGAAATCTGAACAAATACAAGTATGGTGATTGGAGGGGTACCACTAGACACCAGGGAAAGGTTGTTGCAATATGGAGACAGTGATGAGAGGGTGGGTGATGCCACTAGATATCAAGGAAACATATATTGTATATCTTTTTGCATATGAAGGGATGCATTTTCATATAGCTGAATTCTCTTTTCATATGGCCATATGGAAAAAGTAGAAGCGAGTTACAGAAAAGGTCTAAAAATAAAAAAAAAATAAAAACATTTGGGAGTAATTTTTCCAACAGTTAATTGCAGATTCCACCTATTGGGGTCCCAATGACCAAGATACATTTGTTAGTCTCTCTCTGCAATGCCATTTTTGTGGGTTTTCATATGGCCATATGAAAAAAGTGGAAGCAAGTCATGAAAAAAGGTATAAAAATGAAAAAAACACACTTGGGGGTAATTTTTCCAATAGTTAATTGCAGAATCCACCTATCAGGATCCTGATGGCCAAGAAACATGTGTTGGTTACTCTCTACAATGCCATTTTTGTGGGGTTTTAAATAAAAAAAAAAAGAAAAGAAGATGCCAAATGAAAAAGGGATTTTCCCTCATGAGAAAGGGTTGGTCCCATACGAAAAAGGATTTGTTTTTATTTCATACAACTATCTTGAAGTCAGAACTGAAATAAAAAAAATGAATAACTCGGGGAAAGAATAATATTTTTTCACCAAACCAGCAAAAGGCACTACCGTACAAGCCCTTTCTGCCATGAAAATTTCAAACCAAAATTCCAAACTGTCTGGGCTCTGTGGCTCGACAAAAAAACAACAAAACCCTGCAAAATTGTGGGTATTCATATGGTCATATAAAAAAGTGGAAGCAAGTCACGAAAAAAGGTATAAAAATAAAAAAAAAACACACTTGGGGGTAATTTTTCCAATAGTTAATTGCAGAATCCACCTATCGGGATCCTGATGGCTAAGAAACATGTGTTGGTTACTCTCTACAATGCCATTTTTGTGGGGTTTTAAATAAAAAGAAATAGAAAAGAAGATGCCAAATGAAAAATGGATTTTCCCTCATGATAAATAATTGGTCCCATATGAAAAAGGATTCTTTTTTATTTCATACAACTATCTTGAGGTCAGAACCAAAATTAAAAAATAAATAACTCTGGGACAGAATAATATTTTTTCACCAAACCAGCAAAAGGCACTACCGTACAAGTCCTTTCTGCCATGAACATTTCAAACCAAAATTCCAAACTGTCTGGGCACTGTGGCTCAACAAAAGAAAACAGCAAAAATCCTGAAAAATTTATTTTTTCTCTATCTGCATCTCAGAATCTGCACATCCGACTGAAACAAAAGTTGGCATGTCCAAAGATCTACCCACGGGACCAGGATGCAAAATGTTGTGCAAGTCCATTGAACGGTTGCAAAGTTATTAAAGTACAAAATTTGGGGTTTAACATTAAAGTGCCTTTTCAGCCCTAAATATAATGGTGCGACCATGCCACTATAATGCATTCTGTCTTTATTGCAGTGGAGTTAGCCAGACTGCAGCACAATACTTTGCAGTTTTTCTGCTGATTGCTGCAATTTGCTGCAGGGAACAGTGCAAGTCGGTGGTAATTAAGCCCTTTCATCATGCAGGAATTCATGATGCGTCTTTTACTGTGCTACATCCTGGCTGACTCCCTGGTATATGTATGGGCATCAGGGTTGATTACAGTGGTGAGCAGGAAATAAGAGATAAGTAGTGGTGGGAAACAGTACTGGGAGGAGACAGCAAGACAGAATTTAATAAGTGCAGGATCAGCAGTTGCAGGGGCTGATGAGATAGTGGTGCATGGCTTTTTTAAAACTTCTGATCATTCTGAAAGCTCTGACATTATCTGGCAGCCAATTCCCACTAGTCAGAGCAGCAACTGCGAAGACCTATGTCCAGTGGTTTTACCCGTTTTTGGGGGGATGATGAGTAGGTACCTGGAAAGAGACCTGGGTTGACATGTTGTGTTTGCCATTGTTAACAAGTTGTTCAGATAATCACGATAGAGACCATGGATACAGCTATTGAGTATTAAAACCCATTTGCTCAACCTTCTATTGTCAGGTGGTAAAATTGTTTTTACCGCAAGAAGAGATGGGTCTTCCTGTCAGAACTTAAGACAATGCTACATGTTCTTTTGAATGTTGCATCTGCTTCGTTCAGTACGATTTAATATTAGCAGCTTTGAAACTGAACCCAAGATGTTGCATCATTTGGTAGTCCCAGATTTGTCAAGCACCATTAAAGGAGTTTATGTTTAAACAGGTCAAATTCCTTGGTCATGTGCACAAATATTATGCCAGTAAGTAGGCACCCATTAGTTGGCCTTACTTACATGGTCAATGAACCTTATCAGGGCAGTCACGGTACTTTGGTCTTTTCTTAATCTGTGTTGTTCACTAGCCAACAAATCATAAATTTTAATACAATTGATGATATAAATAAATATTTACTCAATGGAGTATGGGACAGTAATTAACAATGGCTGCTGAATCACCTCCCGCATGCAGAGGAGTCACACTTCCAACTCTTAGCCCCCAAGTGACCCACATTCCATGAGTCAGACCCTCAAATTGACATAAAAACCCAGAGACCCGTGGCAGTCTTACACAACCCACACAATTGTTAAGGTCAGGCTGGTTCCCAGATGTGTGCAGCACAAGACCTCTCCATGTCCAAGCAAACTAGACCACTCACTCCACATCTACACAGCAGCTACAAGACATCTTCAAGAGTTGAACATGCCACACACTCAGTGCTCATTTCAAGGCACAGTTTGTGTTTACTTTAAAGTACATGTTTTGTTGAGACATCTGTGAGAGTGTTCTATTGATAGAATGTCTAACGATGGCAATGCTGTTACCCCAAAGAAGAAGAGGAAATGGCATTCATCAACCCAGTTTCAGCATGAGTGGTTAACTGTGTAGCTCTGCGTTCAACAAGTCAAAGCCAATTCTGGCAAAGCATGGTGTTTGGTAAGTTAAAGTATTGTCCACCCGGTGGAGGTACAGTGCATTTCTTTTTGTCTGTCTATCTGTCCCCCCAGTCATTCTCTGGGTGAAGGTACAGTGCATTTCAATTCTGTCTGAATACCCCCCCCCTCAATTAAATCATTCTCTGGGTGAAGGTACAATGCATTTCTTTCTCTCTGAATAGCCCCCCCAATTAAATAATTCTCTGGGTGGAGGTACAGGAGGGGATACCCGGACCCCCACCCTCAGCCACAGCAAATAGTCTGGACCAGGATTCCATTTAATGAAACTTTGGAGGTATGCAACTTCCAGATCTGTGGCATTGTCTCAGTTCTTCATGAGAGACTAAAGAGTATTGTCAGTGTATAGGACATAGCAATCAGGCTACAAAACTTGAAGCTATCTCCAGCACTCTTATTTGTTACAAATTTGGTTAATATTTTATAGCTTTCACCAGGGGTTACGAGCTTAAAGTAAAAAGGGGGATGACCAAATTGGGCCCTATGCACCAAAGGGTAGGTTATACGTGCCTGAGGTGCATACCCCACCTGCATACCTATGTGGCCTCGGACAGATGCAGGGTGTGCAGTATGCATGAACGCAAGCACCCGCAGGGTGCCTGTCTGTGGGCACACCCCCTTGGTGCGCAGGGTCATGTGGGCGGTCGGGAGCGGAGCCATAGACCCGGGCTGCCATCCCATCTCAGTGGATTCTTTGCACCCGTGCGGCAGGTGCACAGTCCTGAAGTTAGCTATGTAAATCAGCAACATTAGCACACCTGCCGGGCACTCATACGGCCACTGCCCCAGCCCTTCCCTGCAGGCTTGTGGGCTGTGGCAGCAAGGACGTCTGTTGCATGATGCTGCCACACCTGGTAGACAGAGAACTTTGGGGTATGTAAGAGGTTGCGCCTGGTCTCGGCCGGCATACCTGGTGCCCTCTGAGCCTAGCACTACACAGCTTAGTGAATTCCATGTAGTGCAGGCACACCCCTGGCATGCCCCAAGCATGGTGCTCTTCATGTGGCTTGGGTGGCTGGCACATAAATGCCTTGCACACCCTTGGTGAATGCCACCAGAGGTCTGCGGGACCTCCGCTATGTGGCATTCACACTTAAGGTTGCCTACGTGCCTCAGATATATGGTGCGTAGGCTACTTTTCCCTTAGTGCATAGGGCCCTATATGATTATTTTGAACAACAGTAAGATCGGGATTTGGGACAAGCTATCATATTAGTATGAAAACTATTTCTATTTTATAAGTTTCACCAGGGGGTTACTAGCTTACAGTAAATAGGTGGATGTTCATATTATTGTATGATTCTATTGAGCAACAGTAAGATTGGGACAAGGTATCATATTACGATGAAAATTATTTTTATAAACAGGTCTATAAATCTATCATTAAAAGCATTTGTCATCTAAAAAGGTGTTATTACAATACTGGAAAGATTTGAATCCTCCACTTTTTTTTTCTAAATGGCTTTCCTTCCTGATACATTGTTCCAAAATAAAGAAAATTCATTATATTTCTGAAAAAAAAAAACAGTTACATTTATATCTGTTTGGCTGGCATGTGTAAATATTTTAAGTAAACTTTAAAGGGATATGTTTGTTTGTAAAAGTTTATGCCTTATAAATTCAAGGAAAAGGATAACCCTTTGAGTGGTTGAACTCATTTTCAATGGGGTCCATTACATACTTAGGTTATGGGTAGATCTAAGGGGATATGATGAAAACCTATGAATGATACAGGAAACATGACTGAATGGCTCTTTTGACCCGACATTCCATTTTTTTTCCCTAGTGCCTGATAAATTGTTATATTCTGCCCCCCCCCCAATGCATTTGCTATCAAATCTTGAACATTCATGACAGTATCTCCTCTGTGCAGGCTATTAGCCTGCTGCTTGGAACTTGTACTAATCATGGAATTGACTGCTGCTAGAATTTTTGTTTTTGGATCCTCTAGATTGTGGGATTGCTGGAATTAGAAATAATCAGATTTTAGTTGTCTTATTTTTTCCTTACAGAGACTCTTCAGTTATATATGTGACATGACTAAACAAGCAGTGAGTAATCCGCTATCCCAACCACTCAGTTTTACAATCATATTCATCAGCATTCCTGCACAGAGCACATTTCTATTCAAGTGAGCCAGTTTTCTCCTTTTCTAATTGTGTTTATTGACTTTTTAATATGCAAGCCAACACTTGTACATATTTGCATGTGAGAAGACATGTAAACAAGTTAACAAATAACATACAATACCTTTTGATAATTTTTCACTGCTAAATAATTTCAACAGGTGTGGTGTGTAGGAGGAATAAATTCTTACTAGACAATACCAGTGCATGTTTTATGCACTCATGTCAATGACATTCATGGTCTACATTTGTCACAACACAAAATATAAAGCACTGTGCAGGTGTAAGGGGTCCAGTGTGGTCAAACAAAATGAATACTTCCTAATCTACCCCACTTAAATATCCCTGTGCTCTCTTACAGACCCTGGCATCTCTGAGAAATGTAAAGAAACATTGTTTTTATATAACAGTTAACTTTTTAATTAATTGAGATTCTGTTCTTTGCTTCCCTCTTTTCATCATTAACATGAAAAGGGTTATGAAAAATGATAATTGTCCATTCAGTGTATTTTCTGCCTCCTTTTCCACAGCTGACATCATGAATTTCTGTTTGTGACATAATAATTTCCACAGTAATACATTGTGATGTCAGTTACAGACAGGCAGTCAGAGCAGATGAAGCCTAGGTGATAGTAATGCTGTTTTTATATTATTGTGTATAGTTATATAGAGAATGAATACAGAAACCATATGAAATACAAGCTAACCTATGTAAATTAGAGTATGGTGCCTCAGTGTTTCCCTTAAGATATCAGGGGCTCTTTATTGTTGGCTTAGAAACAGATTGTCTTAAAGGTGTTGATCTTTATAACATCCCTACATTAGGTTCTGGACTCTGGTTAGCTGCATGCCATTATCCCCAGAGATCAACTGAACTTACAGTAGTAAAAGTGATGCTAGAGCATGTCATAGCAGCCAATTTATTCAAGCAGGAAAGCTGTTCAGATATGAATGATTGTTCAGTGGCCGAGTGGCAGTATGTATCTTGTATGTTTTACTTACAGAGACTGAGTGTTCAACCGTCGAAGTACTGTACAAAGCATAGTGCTAGCAAAAATAACCCATGGGAAAAAGTCAAAACTGTTGTCTTCCCATACAGTAAATCTGGATAACAGCTTACAGTAACAACACAATGTTATGTCCATTTGGTCCATAACGTATACCTCCTCTGATTGTTCATTGTGCACAGTTTCTGTTTGCTATGAGTGTGTTAGTCCTCTTGGAAGCAGTGAAAACTTGTATGCAATTGTGGATTTGTCTCTGCTTCACCACATTTAAAAGTATATATTGCAGGTGGAGATTTCAGAGCATTTCTTTTGAAATTTATCATATCCATTTCTAGTTTAGCGGTTGTAAAACTAATGTCAAAAAAGTACAATGTCTTAGTTCCCACTTCCGCATATCTAGTAACTCTGAATACCCTATTCTGATTTTGAAAATAGACAGACACCAGAAATGTTCAGGTTCTGACTTTGTTGTACTAGGGTATTCTGAGGTGAGTATCATATACTGTAACATATTTTATTAACGAATTTCGGGTCTTCCTTGAAATGTATTAAATATCCCAGGATCAGTTGTTTTCTGGAAAATCCACAGGATTTGATTCATCTGTCCCTTTGATAGTTCACCTGCTCATAAGAGTAAAGCCCAGCCAGCCGGAAGGTGCTATAGCAGGACAGCTGTTGGTCATGCCAGTGATACTAGAGTCATTCTCTGACCTGGGCTGCTGCTGTGGTCCAGCAGAAGGAGAATGAAAGTGCCCAGTAGGTTGCAGTCTCTCTGAATGGATGATGGAGCTGGGAGTAGTGCAGAATCCCTTTCTGGTGGTGGAGTTGAGGGATTGCAGTGCCTAGACCAATGAGTTGGTGGGGAGTAGAGATGCAACCAATTTAAACTTCAACAATGAAGTTGGTGCAAAATCAAGGAACTTCACATTCAAAGCTTCGAAAAGTTCCCAGCTGCCTCACCAACTCTGCACAGTGAAGTTCCAAATAAAAAATATGTTTTTAAAAAATTCCCACCACTCCATTTACTTGTATTTCCTCCCTCCTACCACCCTGGACTGTTTACATGAATTCCACCTGCTCCTCCTGTCTTTACCACTTGTAAAACAAGCATTTGTCAATGCCAAAGATGTTTGCTTGCATGCTGTTACAAGTTATAGCAACAATATCTTGAGGCTACAGATAGTCCTTTCTTAGCCCCAGCAGTCATTGTGTCATGGACTCTGGGTTTCATGGGGCTAAGGGGCTTAGGCCCCCATATTCAGAGCCAGCTGTATGCACTGTGTGGCACCAAGCACACAGATGGCTTGGAGGCAATATTCAGACATTTTAACATGCTCCGACTGTAGGGCGATACCGTATCTAAACATGGGGCCATATTGGTGCAGTGCATAGTAACTATGCTGTTTGCTAACACAGACCCAGACTGCATATGACCAAAACAAGATAGCACCAGGGATCCTGCAGGCCATATTCAGCCCGAACATGCTAATGAACCCATTGGTCATGCAAAGCACTGTGAGCCATCTGTATGCTCATTATGGGCTCAGTAACATACATGCATGCATGGCCCCTCAAGCAGCCAACCTGTAGCTGCCTTGAATGTTGCTGGAAGTCTAGTCCCCACCCCCCGTAAGTACTGTAGAAAATCTGTCTGACTGCCTGTGAGTGAGCTGATGCTACTTTTACCCATTTATACACTGTATTTACCCAGAGTGGCACTGCAGAGATGCAGTATCACATTTCCAGTGGGGTCCAGCCTTTACACTTTTATACAATGTATTTACCCAGCATAGCCCAGCTGAGAGTTTTTTTTCTCATTTTCAGTGGGGTCCAGCTTTTATAGTGAATTTTCCCAGGATAAACCAGCATACTGTAGATGCACATCTCTCAGTGAGTTTCTGTTGTAACAGGGTCCATTTTCACTTAGGCCCTGCAGTTACCCATTTTTACAATCTAGTTACCCAGGACTGCATAGCCGATGCAAGATGTCTTGTTTTCTGTGCGGTCCTGCTTTGATGCATTTTTACACTGCATTTACCCAGGATAGCACAGCAGACATGCAGTATCTCAGTTTCACTTAGGCCCTGTAGTTACACATTTTTACAATGTATTTACCTAGGATAACCCAGTTGATATACAATGTCTTGTTTTCTGTGCAGTCCTGCTATAATGCATTTTACACTGTATTTACTCAGGATAGCACAGCAGGCATGCAATATCTCATTTTCACTTAGACCCTGCAGTTACTCATTTTTAGAATGTATTTACCAAGGACAGCCCAGCTGAGATGCAGTTCTTCATTTGCACTGGGGTCCTGCATTCACAATTTATTTTTCCCAGGGCAGAGCAGCGTAGATGCACATTTCAGTGGGTTCTGCTGTACTGGGGTCCTGCTTTTACACTTTATTACTATGCATATACCTAGCATAGACCAGATAAGATGCCATATGTTATTTTTAATGGGCCCTGTTTTTACACAGATAGCCCAGCAGAGATGTAATCTCTAATTTTTAATGCTGTCCTCCTTTTACACATTTTTAGACTGTATTTGCCCTGGATAGCACAATAGAGATACAGTATATCATTTTCATTGATAGCCCTGCTTTTACCTTTTTTTTCTGCAATATCTCATTTACAGTGACCACTGACATTTTCACCTCAAATTTTCAACATAATCTTTTTATGATGTCACTTTATAATTAAGACTGGTAGAATTTTTTAAGTCCCGTCCAAAAGGTGATTTTGCAGTGTGACGGCAAAAACATGTTTCAGAGGGAATTTGAACAATGATAACTGTCTTTTTTCATGAGGTGGTAAGAAGAGGCCAATGTCGAAAATCTGGGGGCAGAATCTGCAAATAAATGACAAAGTTCTGAGTAAATGTTGAAAAACTTCAACATTTCTTTAGAACTTCATTTTTTATTGACATTTGACCCCAGATTTTCAGCACAGTCTTTTCATGACCCCACCACGTGATCAAGACAGGTGGAAATTTTTAAATCACATCCGAAAGGTGTTTTTGCGAGGTGACTGAAAAAACCGGGGAATCTGAAAAAAATCTCATCTACCTTGCTCCTGAGGTGGGGTGCCAAAAACGCTGTTTGTTTTATTTTGTTACTCTGTATCTCTGCAGCCCTGACTGGATCCCATCCCATGGTCTCTCCAGCACTCCGGCATCCACTGGGACTTACCTCATCTGGCGTCTTCCCCCAGGGCTTGCCTCCAGTGGAGTCAGTGGGGTCCCTCAGTCCCTGCCATCATACAAGATCCAGTTTTGCATGGCCTGTGCCTGGCTATCTGGATGCAGGGCCTGCAGGAGACCGGAGTCATCCAGGTGCAGATGTGTAATGCCATTATCATGCTTGCCCACACTCCTGCCTGAGGTACATTGATGGCCACTGCACCTCCAATGATTCTTGATGGCCCTGGTGTCACCAGGTGTCAGTCAGACATCATGTTTCCCTTCCCCTCACAGGAGGAGAGCAGTCCCTTGGACACTCGAGCCTTCTCCCCTCGACTGGCTCTCCAACTCCTGAGCTCACCTCAGATCCTGGGTTGCCAGCATCACAGACAGTAGCACTATCACCACATCAGTGGGCCAGCCTTCCAAAAAGACTATGTTGAAAATTTGGTGCAGAAATCTTAAAAAACGACTAAGTTATGAGTAAAAGTTCAAAATGCATGAAAAAGCCATTAACCGAACTTGCCTTATTTCAGTCATTTCCTGTTTGGCGCTGGAAGCAGCAGGATGTGCCAGTCATCACTGGGGGATCCATTCAAGAAGTGAGAGGTGTGTGTGGGGGGTGCTGACATAGGTGTCAGAGTGGGGCGGTTGGAGGGTGGGGGAGCAGAACTCATCAAGGGACCACTTTCTTTTTTACAGGTTTATAAAATAAATTAAAAAAAGATGACAAGAGACTGTTTTTATGTTTTCAGGTACTGACACAGGGGTTTGGGCACCTCTGTGTTGGTTTGATGTTTGCAGCACTGGGGGTGGGCACCCCAGTGTTTAATCCTATGTGTGTGTTGAGGGGAGTAAACCAGAGGGTGTGGGTTGGAGTTCACGCACAGAGTGGGAGCAGCAGAATTTATCTACTTCCATATGAGGACAGGAATGTAGGATGGGATGGAGCACACACAGAGGGAGGGTGCAGGAGGGGTTTTATCTACTTTCATGGCAGGGAAGTGAACAGAAGGTAAGGGCTGAAATGCCCAATGAGGGAGGGAGGGAGCAAGAGGGTTTTATCTACTTCTATGGTGGGGAAAGGAATGGAAGATTGGGGTTAGAGTGCACTCAGATGGAGGGAGTAGGAGGGTTTTATCTGCTTCCATAGTGGGGATGGAAATCGAGGGTGGGGCTGAAGTGTACACAGAGGGAGAGCAGGAGGATTTTTTTTTTACTTACACCCCAGGATGTGAATTGAGGGTGGGGGTGAATGCATACAGAGAGAGGGAGCAAGAGGTTTCATTTTATTGCAAAACTTGGTCTGCAGCATGAGGGGGAATGCTGGCTGATGAGGCAGCCACATGAAAGGATGCAGCTCAGTTGCACTGTAATTGGTGTAACTACATCCGTTCATATGCAAGAAGTTTACATGCATCAGCAAGCATGGAACACCAACTGCAGCCTTACCAGGGGCACATCTCTTGCAAGCTGAGCTACATTCACTGCCTGCAGGATAGGCCTCTTGAGCCATTACTCTGTCCGCTAGTCCTAATGTGCTTCCTTTGCACATGTGCACAAGCAAACATAAAAAAAAAAAAAACTATTGCAGAGAGAGACATCCTCTTTGTTCACTGTAGTTACAGAGACCTGTCTTGATCCTGATACCCCGGACTCAGCTGTCCATATTCCTGGGTACTCTATCCTCAGAACTGACAGGCTAGCAAAGAGGGGTGGGGGCTGCACTCTTTACTATAGAGATTTCCTTCAGGCCTTGCTAGTCCCTGGCACTCCCACTGTGTCCCACAGTGCACAGGTTCTCACTGTGAAACTGCAACCTGACACATTTGGAAAAGCCCTACACATAGTCACAGTTTCTATCTCCCCCTGGCACCAAAGGTCAGCGTTTGATTCCGTAATGAACTGCCTAGCCCACCTCCAGTGAAATCATTGCCCTTGGTGATTACAACGTCAACTAACTAGTGATCTCCTCTGCCCCCTACAAGGATACGTTGTGGCACTGGACCGCACCCAAGTCGTTTAGTCCCCCATGAGGCTTAACCATAAAACTGGCACCTCCACACTCATTGACCTCATATTCACAAATTGGCCCACCCACATATCTGAGGTCTCAGTACTTCCAGATGCACTGAGTGACCACTCGCCAGACCTCTGTAGATGGTCCTCAATAAAAATCCCAAAGCGGCCGCCCAAATATACCTTTATATGTCGCCTAAAAAATGGATCTGTCTCGCACCTCAAACAACACCTATTACAATGTGACTGCACCCACATCAGCACTACACAGTCTACTGACAGTGCCCTGGATTAATTTATTTCCACGTTTAACTCCGCTTGTGATCGCTATGCCCCTGTCTCCAAACAGAAAGTCAAAGGTCAGGACACCCGCTGGCTTTCCCATGCCCTATTTGACCTTATGAAGCAATGTGACAATCAGTTGTATAAAGCTAATGAATTGGGCAAATTGCATGACTGGCAACTCTATAGGGGAACTTAGGAACAAACGTACATGGGAAATTCGGAAAGCCAAAGCTACCCACTACCAGGAGACACTCTCCTCCTCCTGGGGCTCTGGGCGCAAATTTTGGAACAACATTAAAGAACTGAAATGAAAATATGCCCCCCCCCGCCCAGATGTTAGTAAATGGCTCACTCTCCCAGGACCCCTTGTTGAATGTCAATACCCTCAACACTGCATTTTCTGATCTTAGTTGTGTCCTTCCCCCTAACTTTTTCGACCCAGCCCTGGACTTGCCCACCAGCCCACCCCTTAAAGTGTTCACCCCCACTTTCCGGCTCCGAACAGTCACGCCCTTAGAGGCAAGACCATTTTTAACCAAAGCCCTTGGGGAAAACATGCTTTAGTAGCGACTCACTGGACCTAAAACTAGTCCTCCTCACCTTAGACTCCATCATCTTCCCACTCACTGACATCCTAAACTGGTCCCTCTGTCATGGACAATTCTTCTCACGCTGCAAAGCAGCTGTCATCACCCCAATATTAAAAAGTGGGGACCGCATCTCCCCAGGCAACTACTGCCCCATCTCCATTCCCCCCCCCAAAGGTGCTAGAAAAAATAGTGTCAGATCAACTCTCGGACTATCTCACTAAATATGACCTTCTCTGCCCTGAACAGCATGGTTTCAGGAAGGCCACAGTGCTACAACTGCCCTTCTTGAATATACCACTTTTATAAGCAAAGCCATTGATCAAGGGCACCTAGTTGGATCTGCCTATATTGACTTAACCAAGGCGTTCGACTCCTTTAGCCACACACTCCTAATCCAGTCCCTGCATTGTATGGGCCTATCCCTGGATACTACCACGTGGTTCAAAAGCTACCTCAGTGACAGAATCCAGAGGGTCAAGTTAAACTCCACACTCTCAGCCAGTAAACGGTACTTTCAGGAGTCCTCCAAGGCTCAGTACTGGCCCCTTCTGTTTAGCATGTACTTGAATACTCTCCCAAAGGCCTGCTTGGGACAAATGCTTCTGTATGCTGATTATGCAGTTATATTTGACAGCCACTCAGACCCCTACTCCCTTCAATCCTCCCTGCAATGCTCCTTTTCTGAAGCTGAGGTCTGGTTCTCAGTGCGCTGTCTTGTCCTGAATTATAAAAAGACCAAGGCCATGCTTTTCACTCACAGACAAAATAAGCTTAAAAATGTTCCCCTCAACATCATTAATATCCAGAGCTACCCCCTCGACCTTGTGCCCACCTTTAAATACCTGGGCATCAGCCTTGATTCCTCTCTCATGTACCGCGATCACATCAATCTGCTCAGCTCGGCTATCAATTCCAGACTAGGTCTGCTATATAGGCACAGGAGGTGTCTGCCTCCTGATGCCCTAGGTCTTGCTCTGACATCATCGGTGCTCTCCCTTATTGATTACAGGATTATCTATGGCACAGCCAACCCCACTGCCATGCATCGCATCATGATCTCCCTAAATAAAGCCTGCCGGTTAGTCACTGGATGCAACTGTTGGACATACTCCTGTGAGCTCTATAGACGCACCAACTGGCTTAACTTTAAAGGCAGACTCAGGTACCAGACCTGTCTCCTTGCTAGGAAGCTCTCCCTAAACACAGCCCTCCCCCCCCAGGTCTCTGCCACCCTATTCGGCCCTCCACTCAGCCACGGTCCACATGGAGCTCTTTGCTAGCCCCCCTCTCTGTACCCCACTGCAGGACCTCTTTGGGCCAGCACTCCTTTTACTACAGGGCCCTCCCCTCTGGTTGAATGAAATGCCATTGGCCATCACCCAGGAATAGCGTTTAAAACCCTACTCCATGCTGAAATCCTCTCCCACTCCACCTGTGACTGTGCTTAGTCCTTCTCCCCCTTACCTGGGACTATAACCTTTTGATTTCTGTATATTGTTATTGTACATGCTGGGCTTATAATGATTTTACATGGGTTGGTCCATTCCACCCTTGAACTGCAGCTTGTCTTCACTATATGCCGATTATTGTATATACTGTTTCTAAACTTCAATGTATGTATTCTGGTGTGTTCTCTGTATATTTATTATTGTATATCTTGTCATGTCTTATAATGTATGTATATCTGACGTGTGGCCTTTGCAAAGGAGTCATTGGCTCAAAGGTTGTAATTCCAATTCCTTCAATAAATAATAAAATAAAAAAAATTAGAATAACTGCAGGAATTATGTATTTTCCAATTGTAAAACCTGATTGGTTGAGGGAAGAGCCAATCAAGTTGTACAGTAGGCAAAGTCATCATTCATTTCACTCATTGTGATACTTACCAGTGAACAATGTGACACAGTGTTCTTTTTTCAGGCATGGAAAAATTACTTTTTTGGGGTGCATAGTGGGAAGAGGGAAGTGGGGACCAGAGGGGGTTGGGTGGGGAAAAGTCTTTCTTTGGGTTCGGATGGGAGGAGATGGGATGTGTGAACTTTTGCCTACAGATGGGGAAAGGGAATTTAATATATGTAAGACTTACTTTGCTGCAAGTTGGACTGGGAGGAGGTGGGGGATTTTTTTTGATGCAGACAGAGGAGAGTTGGGGGAACTCATGTGAATGGTCCAGGGTAGTGGGATAGGGTGGGTACAAGTAAGAGCAGAGAGAGCGGGTGAGGCGTAAAAACAAATCACAAAAAACAAACATCACTTGGTTCTTTGTAGGCCAAGTGTCACTTTGCCATGTGAAAGCTATGCATGGTGACACATCACTGGCACTCCCCAGTGCAGCACCACTATGGGTAATCTTCACCAGGAGGCAGTAGGCACTTTGTCAGGTGAAGAATTACATGAAGCAATGCCTCACAGTACATGTAGTTGGGTGAATTTTGCAATGCAGAAAGGGAAGGGAATTTCCCCTGACACTGCACATCTCTAGTGGGGGGATGCTCAAGATTGGTGGGCAAGGGCTTCACTGCTATACCAGAACTCCATTTTAACACAGAACACACAGGCACAAGGCTGCAGCTAGACAAAATTTACTTAGTGCAAAAGACGCTTTACAAAGCTGCATAGATACATACAAGGTAACCATGCAAATATAGGCAAGCAGAACTCCCAACCAAGTTTTACTATAGGGCTTTTTCAAGGGATACTGGTCAATGGTAGTGTCATGGTTTAAATACAGCAGTGAACCAATCCAAAATCAGTGCATATTTAAAGGTACAGGGATAACCCTGTCAAATTTATATCTAAAGTGCCATATAATAAAGTGCTTAGTGTGACATACTACATATCCTAAATGGATAGGCTCAAATACTTATAACATACAGCATAAAGTGACAGTACATACAAGGCCATATTATTATGAAAAAACACTCAGAACCAAATTATATTTCAGGCATAAATGCTCATTTAAAATTCTAATTCAGTTCTAACAGAGGCAGTTTCTTTGTTTTTTGTGTAGATTTAGACAAAGGCCCTATTCAAAAAGCACATAAATATTATATCCCTTAGGTACAATAAGTTATAGTGAGCTTGGCCTGCCACTCACAATGAATGGCTGGCTCCTTATACTCAGAAACTTATATGAAGCACCATAGGGAACATAAAAAAGTAAAAAAGGGAGAAAAAGATGTGCGTGTAGGCAGGAAACTTACGTATTTCTATATATATACTTCAAAGACACTGAAAAAGCAGAAAATCATACTTAGAAATGCTGGATCATAAAGGTGTGGGTCCTTCCAGTGGGGGCAGCAAAAAAAGACAGAAGCCCCCATATACAGGTACTAAGGCTTCCTTCTCCTTTTTTGTGTTGTCTTGCGCGCACAGCGCAGACAACATATTGTGGTTGCTTCAGTGGAGAAGCGGGTTTCGGAGGTGCAGTCCTGCTGCAGACAATGGCGCCACTGCTTTTTGTGGCCGGACTCTGTGGCACCAATGGCATAGCACGCTGTCTATGACAGCAGTTCAGAAACCGTGCCACCATCTTAAAAGAAATTAGCTGCTGGAATCAGGGAGCACCACGGGGCGGTCCCTGATTGCAGCAGCCAATTACTGCTTGCTCGTCTGGTGTCCCCGTCAAGTAACATGGTGGCGGCTTCCCCGTCAGCTTCTCGTAGTCCCCACAGAAGCTGAGGGACAGCTACCGCCTTTCACAGTCCCTTTGAAAGCCGATGGGGGTGTCCAATCCCCCTGTCAGCATGCCCCCTCCTAATTTAACTTGCTGACAGGGGTGCTCAGTCCCCATCGGCATAATGTACCCCCCCATTTTTTTTGTGCCAAGGGGGTGCCCAACCCCCTCGGCCCATGCGACTCTCCCCCAACTCTGTATGTGCCATCAGGGGTGCCCAATCTCTGTCAGCTACAGACCCCTCCCATCAAACACACAGGTGGCATGCTGGGAGCCCACCCCAACATGCTAAATGTCCCTGGAAAAAAAACCAGTCCCGCAATGTTTTTTTTTTTGTTTGTTTTAACCCTGTAAAACAGAAAATGGTCCCTCGTTGAGTCCATGACTCCTCCCCCAACCCACGCCCACCCTCTGCGCACCCTGCCTCCCCACACCCCCCTCACCCCATACTTACCTCCAGAGCCCAGCATGATGATCTTTGGTGGACCGGGAACATATTCTGCACTCTTCAGAGCCGACTGCAAGCTGAAGAAATGCCGGTAAGCTGTATAATGGCGTAAATAGGGTTTTTTCAACTTTAGTGCATATCTCGGGCATATTTGGGAATTTTGGCACCACATTTTCAACATGTGGTTATTGGGACCCCTCCTCATGAATTCAGTCACTGTCATGGCATTATTCAGTCCCAAAACGTGATTTTGCAGTCACTGCGCGGAATCACCTTTCGGGACCGAGAAACAAATTGACAGTGTCGCTGTTCATGAGGTGGCCTCCCAAAAAACCTATGTTGCAAATTTAGTGAAAAAATTCCAAAAAATGACTGTGTTATGAGCGTGCATTGCACAGTTTCCATGCACACTCGTAACTTCGCCAATTTGTAAGATTTTCAACATTGCCATTTTTTCACACCTCCTAATGGACAGTGCAGCTGTCATTTTTCACATCCTGGCCAAAATGTGTTTTTGCACTACCGGCGCAGAATAGTGTGGTCACTGTGGGTAATCAGTGTTCGGGACAGATTACAAAAATCACAGCAACACTGTTCATGAGCAGAGGTCCTAAAATGACTATGTTTAAAATTTGGTGACAAAAGTCCATAAAATGACTGTTACAAGCGTGCATTGCACAGTTTCCATGTGCACTCATAACTTCACCAATTTGTAATGTTTTCACTCAACATTTTCAGCATTGTCAATTTTGCACACATCCTTATGAACAGTATAGCTGTCATTTTTCAGATCCTGCCGGAAATGTGTTTTTGCACAAGTGGCGCACTATGGCACGGTTGGTGTGGGAAATCAACAATCAGGACAGATGAAGAAAATCATAGTGACAATGTTCATGAGTAGAGGTCCCAAAATGCCTATGTTGAAAATGTGGTGAAATAATTCACTAAATGACTATTACGAGTGTGCAATGCGCAGTTTCTATGTATGCTCGCAAATTTGAGCATTTTTAATATTTTCACTCAAGATTTTCAACACTGCCATCTCTTCATACCTACCTATGAATGGTACAGATGTCATTTTACATCCTGCCCAAATGGTGTTTTCCCACATCTGGCGCAGAATGGCTTGTCGCTGTGAGAAAACCAACATTCAGGACAGATTAACAAAATCACAGTGCCACTATTCATGAGCAGAGGTCCCAAACACTTTCATGAGGTAGGGGTCACAAAAATGCCATGTTGTCAATTTGTAGTGCAAATACCAACAAACGGCTGGGGCATTAGGGTTTCTAATCATAATATCCCACCCTGTACAGACTGACAGGCATCAAGGGTGTGTCTTTCCAGTGCCGGCTGTCATGTTCACGCCATACAACCCCCCCACACCCTCAAGCCACTGACAGGCATCGAGGTGTGCCTTGGACTCTTCGGGCCCACAGTTTGCCCCATTCTCCTATGCTGCATCCATTTCAGTGTATGTCCTTATGAAATGGGGTGACTGCAAAGCTGAACACCCCAAGGCACACCTCAGCACTTGTCGGTGTCTGCAGGATAGGGTGAGATAAAATGCCATGAACGTTATGGCTGAATGGGGTAAGCGTAAGGCCTGAGGACCGCAAGGCACAACTCGATATTTGTCACACTGCAGGGTAGGGTGAGCTGAAATGCCATGAACATTATGGCCGATGCCCAAAGGCACACCTCTGTGCCTGTCAGTCTCTGTAGGGTGATGTGGGGTTTGATGTCACTTTCATACTTCACTGCCATTCCTATTATGCATCTGTTCAACTCCTGCACTACTGATGCCAATGTCAGCAAGACAACATTCAGCATTGACAAATGCTTGTCTTAAGAAGGGCATTATGTCAATTTTGTTATTCAGTTCCGGTGGGTAATGCTCACCCAGCTGGAATATCCACATAGATTCCCTCTCTAACAGGAGTCCGTCCAGATCCCCACCCTGTTTGTTCAATGTGACATGATCAATACCACTGAATTTAAATTTGTGTTTCCATTGGTGGTGCTGCTTTCACATGGTCTGCCAGAGTGTTGGTAAGATCCCCATTTAAAATTGCCTTGGCATGTTCTCCCACTCTCAGTTTTAACACCCTTGTGGTTTTACCCACATAAAAGCTCCCACAACTACACCATGCTAAGTATACCACATGTGTGGTATAACATGAAATAAAATGATGGATTTTGAACACTTTAGTAGCATTCTGACTGGTGAATGTAGATGCTCTTTCCATAAGGGGGGGCAGTATTTACAATGCCCACACTTGTGATTACCTGGGAGCAGTTGGGGCAACCAAGTGTTGGGTGTGACTGTGGGTGGTTGATAGTTGTGTGTTAGCAGATCAGCTAGATTAGGTTCCCTTTTGTAGCTAAATCTAGGTGGTGGTGGTCTTATACCCTCTGTCTGAAGAATTGGATCTTTCTCACTAATATCCCAATGTTTTGTAATGATGCATCTAATTCCAGGAGATTTCCTACTGCAAGTACTCACAAAATATAAGTGCTCCTCTACAGCTTGATTCCTCTCCCCCTGGGCCAGCAGGTCACTTCTCACCATCTAGTCTGCTGTCTCTGCTGCCTTGCTGAGACTTCCCTGCTTATAGCCTCTCCACTGGACTCTCTCCCTCGGCTCTCTCCCTTGTTCCTCTGATAATCCTCCTCACTACTGCAATTGCACTTAACCCACATGAATTGGGACTTTGGGATATTTTCAGTAATGTGTTGGCGGCGGCAACTAGTAACTTAGAGTAGGGTGTTCCAATCAGTTGGCTTCCTATAGAATTTGTTTTTATTGTGCCATCATCTTTCTTCTTCATCTCTAGATCCATGAAACACACCTTAACCCTACTAACATTAGCTGTGAATTTAAAGTTACTGGTGGTACTCTTCAACCAAGAGATGAATTCACACAGCTCTGCCTCATCCCTCATCCCCTCATCCCCCTTCCATACTAAAAAGATGTCATCAATAAAGCGTCTCCAGAGATCCAGCCTATGGTAATAAGGGGTGGTCTCAGGACATCTGACATTCACTTTTCCCCAAAGTCCCAGATACAAACTTGCATAATTGGGGCAAAGGTTCCCCCCATAGCCATACCCTTTATTTGCAAATAAGTAGTGTCCTGGAACAGAAAAACATTAAGTCGAAGGACCAAATGGGCACTTTCTCAAGAAAGTTAGTCAGCTCTGCAGACTAAGATGTCTCAGTGACCAACCAAAATGTAAGTGCCTGCAGACCCCCCAGGTGGGGAATGTTGGTGTAGAGAGCCTCGATATCAAGGGAAACTAATAGCCAGTCCCTTTCTAACTGTAAGTCTTCCAAGATACTCAACAAGTGGGTCGTGTCTTTTAGATACAAGGATAATTGGCTCACTAGTCCCTTAATGTGGGCATTGACCAACTGGGATAGAGGCTCTAACAGGCTCCCAATCCCAGAAATAATAGGTCTACTGGGGGGGGTCTACCAGGCTCTTATGTACTTTCGGTAGGATATAGAAGCAAGATCTAATAGGTTTTTTTACAGTTAAATATTCAAAAACTTCTTTAGAGATCACATTATTTGAAAGGGCTTTAAACAGGATATTATCTACCTCTCTTTTATGCTCCAATGTGGGATCACTATTCTGTTTCTTATAGAAAGTGGACTGTCTAATACACTTAGAAATATATTTACTGGTGTCTAGGATCAACACAGCTCCCCTCCTTGTCTGTCTTCTTAATTGTTATGTCTTTTTCAGCTTGCAGACTAGTTAAGTGCTTCTCTTTCTTCTTTACTAAATTGTCCTTGCTGTTATCCTTCTGAGTAAGTAGCCTACAAAAGTTCCCCTCACACACCCTTTCAAAGATCTCAACACTGTGGTTATACGGAGGTTAAATGTAGATGGTGGCTTAAAACCACTAATATCTACATCCTGTTCCTGGAGCCCATGGATCTCTTCATATTCATCCATAGTGCTGCCTTCAAAGCTGATCCCAGTAGCGTCTTGGATAGAATTATCCAGCATGACATATTCCTCCGTACTAATTTCTAAGTCACCTCCCATTCTGTTATGCTTAGCCTAGAAGGCCTGTAAGTTAAGGTTTCGAATGAATCTTCTAAAATCAACAAAGAGATCAAACAGTGAAATGTTATTGCTCGGGACAAAAGAAAGGCGTTTATGTAATAATGCAATTTCTGATCTCGTTAGTTCCCTTGTAGAGAGGTTTATAATATTTATTTCTTCCTCTGTGCCTTGCCCCCTCTTTCGAGCCTTGTCCTCTGCTGTTTTCCTTTCCTACCACCTCTTCTTGTTCTCTTTGTTTTGTTTGTTGTTGGAATGTTACTGTTTGTGTTGTTTTGGGGGGGACCTGTGGTGTGGGTAGTGAGGGGGGTTGTCTCTTGTTCTTGCTCTGATGGTTCTGGGGGTTCTGGCCCTGATCCTCATCTGTGTCCTCCTCTTCCTCATCCTTCTCTTCTAAAAATCTTCCTGTGCTTCACTATCTGAGCCACTGATGGAGAGCGTCCTCTAGTTTTCAAAATAAATCTTAACTGACCTTGTGATGCTGTATTTTTATCTTTCTTCTGTCCCCATGTTTTAGGTTTCTAGAACCTCTCTTAAATTCCTTTTTCCAGTTGAAAGTTTGCCCAGAGGCATAGTCCCTTTTGTCTCTTTCAAATTTTTCTAGTTTTTGCTGTTTTAGTTTATTGTCGTTTGTCAATTTTATCTTTAAGCCTTTTTCTAGAGTGGCAAATTTACTATCCCCCTTATACTCAGCCACTTTCTGTTTCTCATTTTTCAGTAATTCTTGCAGTTCTGGTAACTGTCTATGGTAATCTTTAATCACACATTTCACCAGGGCTATAGATCCCTCTTTCTATGCGGCTACCCAAGCAGTCTTAAATTCCTCTCTGTCTTGACCATATCCTTGTTTCTTTAAAACTCTGTGTCCCCTTGGAGCTCTTCCTACCTTTAGTCCAGCTTCAAGGTACAGGCGATGCCAAAAGTGTCTCCGTGCCTTTAAGGCTATCCTTTCCAAATCCAAAAATGCTGTTTCAATGCTCAATGCTATCCACACTTTCTCCCAGTTCCTCTGTGCCAGTAGCACTAGGAACTGGGAGAAACTGAAGAAAACTCCATTTTATAGAGAATTTCATCAGAAGCAAAATCCTAGAGTCCGTTGACCATATAAAATATTGTAGGATTTTGTTGCAAGAATTTCCAATACATCTTAATGACATTTCTGCACGTTTAAGAAGCAGCAGAAAAGAAAATCATATACGTATTGTGAAAATCAAGATATGTTTTCCATATTTCACATTTCTTTACATTTTCACCAAATCAGAGACATTTTTTAAAGATGTTTTCCTCAATTCAGTTCCACACAAATGTACTACAAAACGGAATGGTTAAAAACCTCTGAATCTACTACCCAAATGAAGTAAAAGAGGATCAGTTCTTCCTTGTTTGACTCTGACAGTTTGCCAACTACCCATACTGTGTTGTCTGTCTATTCCAGCAACATGCATTGATTTTTCCAGGTAGCAAACAACGTAATTCACAATGAAACGGATTGAGAACATAATCATTTGTAACTGGAAGCTTGTGTTCAGGGGCTCAGGTCCCCCTTGTAGTCCTGGATTCTGAAATATTGTCTCTTTTGTTCCCTGACTCCTTCCCTTAATCCAGCCATAATGGCAGTGCATAAAAGAATGCTTACTGTAGGGCTGCTGGAGCTTTCTTCTACCGTGACACCACTTTGGCAGCCATTTTAGGCTTCTTGGAGTGGATCTCTAGGAACATGAGTGGATTTTGTTTACATTTTTAAATGCTACAAACCTGCATTTATCTTCATTAGATAAATTCAATTGCATAATTGAAGTAAAAAAAACAGCATTTAAAGGTCTATGAAGCCATTTTTAATACATTAAAGACAACAACAGGTTGTTAAAATATCCTTTAGGTTTATAAAATGTTTAATAAATAAATGCTTGAAAAAATAATACCAGTATTGGGGCTAAGTATCTGTCTAACTGGAATGACTAGACTTTCACTGCATAAGGGCCTGAGACTTGCTAATTCCATCCCCTTCCCTTTAAACCGAGACTTTTTTATACCCTGTTTTCCATAAGATTTCCTCACCTTCACTGATAGTTAAGTTGCTGCCTGTGTGTTACTGTGGACATACTTATTAAGAATCTACAACCTCTTTGTCTTCAGTCCCTCAGTAGATACACAGACATTTATAAACTGGCTTGCTTCTTCGGATTAATGAGGTGCCACAGACCCTTCTTTAGTGCTGCAGGGCTAGTGAAAGCCATATCTGTTGCATGCAGTTGTGATGGTGGTGGTAATGGGGGCCAGGCACATATGGAAAGTGTGCACCACTGCAAAATAGTCATTTTGCTATGGTAGGTGGGCACCCTTGTTTTCAGTATCAGATCTGTTGCCTTTGCATGTCAGATGTTTGCAGAGTTTCACCTTCTCTGTAGATATTCTCTTTTTGACCCATATCTACTTGTATTCATTAAGATCAGCTTCCTGAAAGATGCAGTAATACTGAACAAGCCTGTGAGAGCTAGTCTTGCTTTTGCAACAGGCTATACAGTACCCAGTCAGCCTTTTATACTTAGGAGCTGTGAAGTAATTTGCAGGAATTTGGACAGACAGTTCTGCAGTGTTGAACTGAGCTATTTGCTAACCGAAGCTGCTGTTAAAGTGTCAGTGTAGTTAACGTTTAGGATAGTGGACATCATTTCACACATAGCTCTTGTCAGTTTCGTTACGTGTAACATGCCAGTAGAAATTAATGCAAAACAGATAAGAGGGAGAAGGCAAATGCAGTTTAAAGTAAGACCTATTAAAACTCTGTCAGACCAAGACATGCATTCTGGAATTTGCTTTTACAATTTGCATCACAGATGTGAGCAAGAACAAACTGTAACTTTTAAATGATTGTTTGAGCCTGTGGTTAGAAGAATACAAGAAGTGAATACTGACTTAATATGGGCTTCTGCAACACTATAGAAACATGACTGGCTTATTGCTTTTGCTAGAGACTGGAACAGTTCTTGCTGCTGTATGAAAACTGGTAACCTTCTGTCAGCAAGTCACCCATGACTGACTTTCTGTAAGCCAGCATCACAAATGCTGCTGTGTGCGCTGGTGTTCAAATCCCTCTCCTTTCCTGAAGAGCTCTGCTTCCTAACTGAAACTTTCTAGCTTCAGAAGTCACACAGCCCGATAGGAAATTCTGCTCATGCCTGGTGGATCTCTCACTGAGATGGGAACAGTAATTTTCTGGTTCAGTACAGATCAGAGTATGTGTGAAACCTCTTTACAAGCCCTGACATATTTGCTGTTGATGTGTCAATAAAAAAGATCTGTCTCTGTTTCTCTGTACGGTTTGAACCCTCTCACATGCTAGAATTTCAAGAATGGCTCCCTGTTGGAACTTCGAAAGACATTTTGGGTTGTTTAGGGGAGGCTGAGAAAGAGGGAGAGAGAGAGAGAGAGAGAGAGAGTAAAGACATGCAATGTAGATATTATGCTGTCAGTGACACATTTTGCTTTTGTATTGAGTAGTTGTTTGCAGATAGAGAAGCATGTATAGTATTATGTTATGGGTGTGCAAATAGAATTCCTTATTTAGAATATTCTACCAACTAATCATATTTAGGGCCCACATATTTGGATATTCAGTATTTGTGGGAGGGTATGGGTGGTAGTTGTTCAAGAAGATGTTGCTGAAAGCATGCATGCTGCCAGCTTCCAGGAGTTTAAATATTTCAAGTGGCTGGAAGGGTGGGGAGAGGAGAGATGGTGGGAGACCACTGGGGGGGTTAGGGTTGGTGGGCATAGGACTAGCCTTGGCCACCTGGGACGGAGAGGCAGGCCTTGTAATGTTTTAATAAGTGTTAATAATTATTGGTGACCATAAATATCAACCAGATTACTGTTTTGTTAAAAACGTATATCAACCGTATTTCAGGTTATGCTCCAAAGACAATAATAACCTGAAATCCGGTTGATATGACATTCCCCAAAGAAAAGACCTTAAAACTGTTGCATTCCATTGTTTCACTAAGGGTATTTCAGCTGCAGTATTTTCAACTGTGTTTTATTCATGTGCATTTCAATTTCTTCAAAAATAAAATTGCACTCTAGCCAAAAAACATCTTTTTCTTTCGAGCTGCTAGAAATACAGTCTAAACCTTCACACCAGCAATTATTAAAAATAAAGGATAGGTAAGTTTGATGTTATGGATTTTTTTCACACACCCTCAGTGTGTGATGACCACATAAACCTCTGAAGCTTCGCTCTTGAGGTTTATGGGTCATCACAAACCTCGGGTGTGTGAAACAAAATCTGTAACACACACTTACCTATCCATTATTCTCTATTTATTTTCTGAATAAAAAGGCATGTGTAGTGGTATACTATTGGTTTTTCAGTTGTAAATAATGAATAGCTCCATTATTCATAGCGTTGCTAGAAAATGATTTGGTTTGGTGTATACCCATAATTAATGTGCTCTACATAGGTAAAAGACAGAAATACATTAACCAAAGTAGACATTTTAACAGAATAACATTTAAAGAAATTTAAACTGTTCACCATGTATCATATTCACGCAGTTTGACAATCAAGAGTCAAATGACATATATGTCCTGTGTACATTTAAACTGTATACTAAATGTTTATGAGAAATTTGCATACCATGGAATCTCTCGGTTTTTTTCATATATTCTGTGATGTTTTTTCAGTTTCCCCCCGAGGCCACAGTGTACACATGCATGCTGCCTATGTGCCCACCGGACCTCCACCCAGTGGAAGCGGGACTACAGATGGGTGTCCTTCCCTTTGGAGGGGAGAACTGCAGCACAATCCTGCTCCAACACACCCCCCGAACTAGCATCCCAGCGACCCAATGGTCATTTCCGAACCCGGGTCGATGGCGTAGCACCCGGTAAGATGCCAGCGCCTCAGCCCTCTGCACCACCAGGCTGGCCTGGAATCTTTGTTTTTTTTAACAAACCATAAAGATAAGTTTGACCAATAAACAACTACTCTACTACTACTACTATTGCTACTACTTTAACCAAGCATGTATATATCACTGTGAGATGACAGGGAATGCATACGACTCATTTATGCTAAAGGTATAGAGTACATGGATGTGAGTTATGGCATTTATATTGGGTGGGAAATCAATTGTCAGATTTATACGACTGCATTTGTAAACAGAAGTTATCAGTTTGTAAAATATGGAAGCTCATTCTGATCATCGATCCCTGGAACTCCCTCAGTCACCCTCAGCTACTCCTGCCCGGCCTAAGATCCTCCCTAGCTGGGGCCCCCCAGACCTCATACCCTCCCATAACACACCTGCAGGCAACACCCCAGCTTTTGCCCCTTGAGGCAGAGCTGCCTTCTGTTCCTTAGCGTTTCCTTACACACATCTAGTTACCTGCAGGTGGAAGTGAAGATCAGATGTTGTTGGGACCCAGGAGGGCATGATCCAGTGGTGGGTGTGGGACTTTGGCATGATGTCATCTATCCAGGTATCAAGGTTTTTCCTTGTTCAGTGAATGGTGTCCCCCCACCCCACCCCGACGGTGATCAGGGACATGTAATGACATCCAGGGGGTGCCCACGCTCCCGTGAGCACCACAGCAATGTGCACCATGTCCTGTCACCCACATATGCTGAGGAATGTTGGTGTAATACCTCCTGGCCACCACCAGGAGGTATACAGTTGTAGAACCCTCATCCTTCCCTCCCTGGAGAAGGTGAGCTGTCATCAGACACTCAAACCTTCTCCCCTTGGCTGACCCTGGCATCTAGGGCTTGCTCCTGAACCTGGATCGCTTTCATAATGTGGAGTGTGGCATCCTGCGTCTCAACCCTCAGCGGCACCGGGCTGGGGACAACATCTCTTCTGATACTGTAGGTCTTATGCTATGTTCATTTTTATGTTTGCTTGCACAGGCAGCACTAAACAGATGTCTTGTTACAATAATAGGGTTTCACAATTGTGTCACTGTCGGGTCCAATGCAGCTCAAGCTACAGTGGGCACCGCAGTGACAGACCAATAACCAGCCAAGCTGATCATGACTGTGTTTTCTGCTTGCTGGGCAGAAACTTCATGTGGTTCAAAAGACTGAGCTGCTCCTATCCCTGCCCAGCAAGCAGAAGACACTTTCCATCTCCCACTAAGTCGGCTCAGCTGCTAATGCTCTTCCTCTCCATTTCCATTCTGCCTATAACTGATTTTAAAATCAGTTGCTTGTTGTCTGCCTCAAAACAAACAAGACACAGACGCCACTAGCCACCCCACCACCCACCTGAAACACTGGCGCTGCTTATTTCTGTTTCTGCTGCTTAGTGCGGCACTTAGCAGAACTGGGACATACTCCATTTTTGCTCTCCCTATACCTGCTTTAAAAATAAAAGAAAGCGGTGATGAGGACTCTACTAGCTGCCCTCCAGAAACACTGGTGCTGCCAGTTTCTGTTTGTGCTGTTTAGTATGGCACTTAAAAGAACTGGGATGGAGGAGGAGGAGGAGGAGGAGAAGAAGTTGTTGGGGATTATGCAGCTGTTCAGCTGTAGCAATCTAGGAATGTTTAGTTTTGTCCCTCATTATACCCCTAAACTTGCTCTGTCCTGCATGGAAAAGATGTAGCCTTCTTATACAGGGTGTTTTAAATGTAGACTTTAAAACAGATAGCCATAATATTCTAAGAGGCTAAAGCAAACTTTGCACAAAGAAATGCATGAGTTTGCACAATGTTCTGAGGTTGCATCTCCATGTTTGATGGTGTGGCCCCACATTATGATGGCCTTGAATGTCTGTATCTCACATTTCAGTGAGGCAAGGTTGAAAGCGGTATGCAGCAAGGCAAGGCAGAGAGAAGTTAATCATTTTAGAAACCCCTTAAGAGTGTGGAGGGGGAAGGAAGTTTAATCATTTAAAGGACTTTGTGTAGAAATTTTGGGAGGGACTGATATCTAGACCCAAGATATTTTTGAGGCAATGTCATGGAGTTGATAGGTACGCATTAAAGTCATGACACTGGGAGAGAAAGAGAAACACTTTGTACCTCATAAATTAATTCAGATCAGCTGTTGTACAAAAGAAAATCCAAAGATGGAGACAAAGCAGCACATGCTACCCTTCTCCCTCAGCGGTGTTGTGTGGGCAGACTCTGTTATTTCTTGTTCCACCTCAGTCTGACAAAATATCCAGGCAATAAATAGCTGTGCAGCAGGGATGTGGAGGAGTGGTTATGGATGAGGCACGGTTGCCGTGACAACAGCAGAGGTCGGAGCACAAGTGCATCCTGGTGAGTAGCTATGGGAGTGGGTGTGTTGCTATGTCTGGGGTGAGGAGGGGGTGGTTAGAGGCTGAGATGCTGCTTGAGATCTATGCTAACTGACCCATGCTGTGGCAGGCTAGCACTGTCCTTCCCTCCTTATCCACATTTATTTGGAGTATGGAGAGACACAGGCAGGGTACCATTGGAAATATTTGGGAGAACAAGATCTCCTCTAGTGTATAATGGAGAAAGGTAAAAAAGGTAAATGAGGAGCAAGAAATTGTATTCTGTTCATGAGAGGCAGGAGAAACTGTGTTCCATTGTGTGGTTCTGCACAATCTAACCCTTGGACAAAGCCAACGCCACCAGGAGGCAAAGCTTTGGAGTGGTAAGAAACCCTGGAAAGCCTTGTGTGCAAATGCTAGAAGTCTAGGAAATAAGAGTCCAGACCTAAAGGCCACAATGATGGATGCCGACCTTGATATTGTGGCCGTTACCAAGTCATTGTGCACTGAAAACCATGACTGGGACATTGGCATACCAGACTATACTCTGTTCAGGAACAACAGGGTAGGAAGGAAAGGAGGGGGTGTGGTACTTTATGTGAGGGAGGACATTAAAGCTATGGAGATACAGGGAATATGGGGGGAGCAGAGGTTCTGTGGGTCACCCTAGAGATAGTGAATGGAACCTCTATTAGCACTGCTGTGACATACAGACATCCAGCACAGGGGGAAGGATTAGATAAGGTACTGAAGGAAGCCATTGGCAAGATGTCAGAAAACGGGGGAGGTGCTACTGGGGGAGGACTTCAATCTGCTGGATGTAGATTGGAGCCTCCCAGCTGCAGCTTCAGCGAGAAGCAAGGAAATCTTGGACTCCCTGCAAGGGGCATTCCTCAGGCAACTAGTCAGAGAATCCACTCATGATTCAACAATACTTGATCTGGTACCCACCAACAGGACAGTGTGGGGCAACCTGTGGACTGGAGGAAGGCAGATGTATTCTCACTTCATAAAAGTGGTAGAAGGGAAGAAGCCATTATAGGCCAGTCAGCCTGACTTCGGTGGTGGGGAGGTTAATGGAATTACTGCTGAAAGAAAGGATTGTGGAATGTCTCGAATCCAATGGGTTACAAGTAGTGCTGAGTGGAATTTTCAAATTCTGGTGGAACAGAATTCCCCAGATTATTCAAAATTCCACTGAAATTCTGCTGGAAACAGAATGGCAGAATTTCGTAGCATAAAATAGTTGCAGAATGATTTTCCGTGGATCTCAATATTTTCCATGGAAATTGTTGCAGAATCATTTTCCATGGAAATAAATATTCCTCGGATCACAGTAGGCAGAATTCCGCAGGCAAACAAGCGAAATTCCAGCAGAAGTTCTGCCAGCGGAATGGTCATTCCATACTAATTCCACCGGCAGAATTCTGCATTCCACACAGCACTAGTTACAAGACCCGAGGCAGAATGGATTCACGTTGGGGAGGTCATGTCAAACAAATCTGATAGAGTTCTTTGACTGAGTGACCAAAGAACTAGATCAGGGTGGAGCAGTGGATGTAGCCTACCTAGATTTCAGTAAGGCATTCAAAACCATTTCACACAGGAGATTAGTAAGCATGCTGGGTAGTTTAGGATTGGGTTCAAAGGTGGTAAACGGGATGAGAAATTGGGTAAGGGATAGACAGCAGAGGGTGGCGGTACACAGAGTTCACTCAGAGGAGGGGAGGCTGATTAGCATGGTGCCTTAGGGATCAGTGCTATGACCGGTAGTCTTTAATGTCTTTACAAGTAACATTGCAGAAGAGCTGGAAGGGAAGGTCTGTCACTTTGTAGATGACACCAAACTCTTCAATAGGGTAGACACTCCAGCGGGTGTGGAAAGGATGAGCAGTGACCTGAGAAAACTTGTGGAGTGGTCAAGGATATGATAGCTGGGTTTCAATGTGAAAAAGTGCAAAACAGCGCACTCAGGGCACAGAAACTATGGGATGGAATACAAAATGGGGGGGTGGTGGTATTGATGATCAACAAGCAGGAAAAAGACCTGGGAGTGATCATATTAGATGACCTAAAGTTGGCCAGGCAGTGTGACAAGGCAGTTGGAAGGGCAAGTAGGATGCTGGGGTGCATAGGGAGGGGTATCACCAGCAGAAAGAGAGGTGGTGTTGCCTCAGTATAAACCATTGTTAAGACCCCACCCAGAGTACTGTGTTCAGTTCTGGAAACACATCTTAGAAAGGACATCGAGTGGAAACTGTCCAGAGGAGGGCAACTAAAATGGTGCAGCATCTGCATCAGAAGCCCTACAAGGAGAGATTGGAAGACCTAAATATGTACACCCTGGAAGAGAGGAGAGAGAGAGAGAGAGTGGGGTTATGATAGAGACCACTAAATACCACACGGGGTAAACAAGGTACAGGAGAAAAGTATTTTTTTCAGAAAAAAAGTGCTCAAGGACAAGGGGGCATGATAAGAAGTTGTAGGGGGGAAGATTCATGAGAGATGTAAGGAAGTACATCTTCACAGAAAGAGTGGTGGATTCCTAGAACAGTCTTCAAGCAGTGGTGGGGTTCAAGAATACATGGGATAGGCATAAGGGAATCTTAGGGAAAGTGAAGGGGGAGAATGGGCTTGAGATCGAGTAGGATCTGTGGTCATACAATAGGCAGGGAGAGATGGCCAGACTAGGTGGGCCAAGAGGCCCTTATCTGCCAGCAAATTCCATGTTTCTATGGATGCTTCTGACATTTTTGCAAGTAAACACCCTTCAAATTATGGAGCTCTCCTGATTCTGACCACCAAAGTTAGGCAGATTTTCACAGGGCCCTTATTTATGTAACGTGAGCATAAAGCATAGAAATGAAAAGAGGAGAAAAAAGTGTTTGTTCTCTGATTCTGATGATTTCGGGAAAATGTTTATTTATTTATTTTTATTTTAGTCTTTGGTAATGGGTAACTTGCTCAGAGTCACACAGTATATGAAAGTGGAGGTTGTGAGAATCAAACCCTGTTCTGGTCTGCTGGATGTACCAAGCTCATTCCCAGCTTATTACTCTAACCTCTAGGCTATACTGCCAGCCCAAATTGAACTGTTACCAAAAGAAGTGGGGAGAATGTCAGAAATTAGTAAAATTAGAGGACTCCCTGAGAATCGGGAGGCTTAGAAATTATGCTGCCCTCTTTCCTTGTTGCCCCCCAAATTCATCTTGAAATAATATTTGTCCACTGGTACAAAATACAAATTAACCAGTTGCAGAGCTCTACCTTTGCAGTATTTGGGGTTCTCAGACTTCCCCTACTTTGCTGTGCTGTTTGATTTTGTGGGGAGATGCTAGATCTGACATGCACTGCCCTCTGTCCCAGCCCTTTTAAGGATGCTGTTCGTCAGTTGTGCAAGGTCAAAAGTTATTTTTAATTTGGCCTCTTGGATTTAGTTCCTCGGCAGTGTGTTTAAAACAAAAATTCAACAGTTGGTCATTTTTCCCCTTTACAGTCTTTTGGAATTTGGACCTCTATTTGATCAGTCCCAGTATGTTCTTAAATTGTAACTGGAGAAACAGTACTAATGGTTGAGTACAACCAGTGTTGGGATTACACTTTATCTTTAAATTGAGCCCCCCTTTCCCATTATAAGTCAGTGGCAGTGATGCATGAGCTACTGGGGCTTATGTCAGAGTTAGGGGGACCAAGCCTTGGCAAGCCCACCTGTAAGTCGAACACTGACTGTACAAATTTGGAAGAAATTCTATTTCTGCTGTTCAGTAGCAAAACAATATGTTTTCCTATATAGATATAGATAAATATATATTTACTGGTCAGTGGTCATAAACCACTGCCAGCGAGAGACCAACAGCTCCATAAACCACAAATGTGGTTTACAGAGCTCTGTAAACCATGGGCAGAGTAAAAGCCATGTCAGCACCTCTCAAAACCATCAGAGAAGCTATCCTCATGCCGGATGTCCGCTTGCACTACTTCCTAAAACTGCCAGCACGAAAGACAAGCTTCTTGATGGATACAACAAAAGAGTGCAAACCGGGAAATTGGCAACAAGTAAACAAAAGAAAGACTGACATACATTTAAATAGAGATGGCAACAACTTCGTATTTTATGCCTCCCAATTTTTACAGTATCTCCCTCCCTTATGTTTGTCATAAACTAAGTACCCAGATGCAGCAGATCATCTCTTGGTAGTAATGCAGGATCACCGACAACACAACCTTCAAGATACTCCTCACATGAAAAGAAAAAAAGAAAAGCTCCCTTCAGATAAGTGCAAAATTTATTAGACAAACTGCTAACACACTGCTCCATGCAAGGAAACACTGCACTCTTTTTTTTTTTTTTTTTTTATTATAGAGGTGTTTATCTCCTTGTGCTGCCTCCAGCTGCCCCATCTTAATGACTCCCCCCCAGCTCTGTCACCCCAGTCTCACCGGGACATACCCAGAGCCCACCCAGGTGCCGGGTGCAGAGCCTGTGAGGGGTCGGTGGCCATCCTGCAGCTGGAGGTGTTTTTCCACCATTTTTCTTCCCTTCCCAGTTGCTGGGAAGCACACTCAGGTCACGCATACATGGAGGTGTGCATGCCCCCGCGGAAGTCCCGCAGCACCCTCCCTTGCATGATGCCCACAGTCCCACAGTCCCGCTGCTCCACCAGGCATCCTCCTGGTGGCAGTCATTCAGTGGGATCGTCAGTCCTCCCTCCCTCCCTCCCTGGGAGGGGAGAGCTGTCCTCCAGATGCTCAATCCTCTTCCTCCCTGCCAACCCCCAGTGGCCCGTGCTGGTTCCTGAACATGGGTTGCTAGCGTGGTGCGAGGTGTGGTGTCCAGCGACTCAACCCTCAGCACCACCAGGCCGGCTAAATAGTGCACTCTTGCTATCATGAGCAGCTCAGTTACCGTCTGTCTCAACTTACTAAGGCCAGTAAATATAAAAAATAAAACATGGAGAAAGTGTGCAAAACTCAGAATTTATGCACATCCTTGGTGTGTGATGCCCATATAAACCCCTCGAGCTTTGCCCTCAGGGTTTATGGGCATCGCACACCTTGGGTGTGCATGAAATCCTCGTGAACCACACTGCCCCAAGCATTATTCTATATATAATAAGGAACATTAGAGAATCCCTGCTTAGAAATTAAGTTTATGGTATAAAATGCCACCATCTTCATGTCATCAACAGCATAAATTAGAAGTCATATTTAGTGTCTATAATGGATTGGACTGTCTAGTTTTAAAACTTTTTTTTGGCACATTTCTTACTTAACCGTTGAATATGATTTCTTCCAGCACATGGTCTCTGTCCAGTGTAATGTGCTGTGTCTGCATCATTTGTGTGCTATGCTGTTGATAGATGGTTCAGTGGTGGTGGTGGTGGGCAGACAGAATTGAATACACCTTGGCGGTCCTGCCCTAGCTTGGGACAATATTTTATACAGATTCAGCTCACACATTATAAACTTTGTTATAGAACTGAACACATAAGGTTGTTGTTTAAATAAACATGGAAATTCAGTTCATTAAGGGACGCTGTCTACCCTCTTGAGACTATTGTTTTTTCCATGGGTCATAAGACTTTTGGAAATTGCAGTGTGTGTGTGTGTGTGTGTGTGATTTTGAAATGGCATCTAGAGTTTACAGTGGCTGGAGGAGGGTTGGCTTTGAAACACATCTAATGCTTGAAAAATTGCCTCTAGATTCCAGTTACTTTTGGAATGGCAGACTCCCTCTCTGCCTATGGTCCCTTCTGTTGCTTCATTGAACAGTTGTGTACTAAAGGCTCTGGGCAACCTCCGGTATCCATGTCATTTGTTCCTCTGAGCACTAGTAGTATCCAAATGTCTCTCTGTAGTTCATTTTGAGCATCTCTTTGGTTGGCAGAAAATAGTTTCTTATGAGGGCAATAAACGAAGTGAAGAGTGAAATCCTGTTCACGGGGAACAGTGAGAAGTTTAGTAATGAGAAGGCACAAATGGCTGCTCGTCAGTGGGAACTTCAAGACAGACTTAAGAAAATGTTGCTGCACCAAGAGGGACATGGAACATATTACCCACAGAGGTGGTGGGGACTGGGTCTGTAAAAGTTTTAAAAAGCAGGTGGGAGAGGTATAGGGTGCAGGTAATACCAACAGGAGGAGTTATGGAGGTAGTGGAGATGGGTATGCTCTAATTTTGGACTGAATATGTTATGAATTGCCTATCCAACCATCCATCATAGGATAGTTACATATGAAAGCCCCCCCAAAAAACAAATTAAAAGCAAGTTTTTCTCCCTTCCTCTAGTTGCTTTTCACCCTCACCCTCAGTTCCCTGCCCGGGGTAAGTGACAGAAAAAGTCGGCAGCCTGTGCACTGCGTGATCTGCCTCCTTCTCTTGTCATTTTCAGGATGGTGTAATTAAATAAAAAAAAAACTTTCAGTCAATGAAAAAACCTACACAGCAAATGTAAGCAGGCAAACACTCTGCATTGACAAATACTTGCTTGTGTCTCTTTGTCTAGATGTGCTCTTCACCCCCCCTTGCCTGCATGGAGATTTTATTTTTAAACATCTGCCTCTCACGCAAGAGAGACAGAGAGAGATAGAGAGTTTCCCCATCTGTAGCCACAAGGATTAATGTGAAGAACGCTGCCATCTCCAGTTGTGTACATGCAGCTGGGGGGACAGTGCACACTAAGTACCTGTTTACAAAAGTACTTCATGTTAGCATTGGGAAATCAGTGGCAATTTGAGTTACTCCCATCACTGACCATGGCATTGTTTACTAGAATACTCCAGCTTTGTTCTACATCATTTATGCATTCATCACAGTTATGCCCCCTGCACATTAAATGAGTCACAAAATAATGTTGCTTATTAAAAAATGAATTCTCTCTTATCATGTGTTCTAGGGCATACCTTTCAACCTCTCAGCATTGAATTACATAGCACAGTCTTTAATGCAGATGAACCGGTCAGAATGTGTAGCAATTCCTTATTTTAAAAAAGAAGTTTAAAATGAGTGACCACCATATGTTCTGTGATGAGAATTGTTACGCTCAAATCAATTTAGTTTTCTAATAGTTTGTGTGTCAAGAAATAGCTCTAATATTATGCGAGATAGCAGTTGGTGAGGGTCACTGCTGCTGTAACAGGCATAATGTGCTGAACTTGTACTTCAAGGACTTGGAACAAGAATAAATCTTGCCATGCTTTTGGAATGTTGTCAGTGCCGGTTTCCATATGAATGGAGACCTTGGGGCATTCCAACAGTAAGTTAGAGGTGTGGTGGAGGTCACAAATGCATGTTTTGGGATGTGGCGGAGGTCACAAATGCATGTTTTGGGATGGAGGAGAGAGGATAGAGGGGATCTAACCTTTTCCCGGATAGCTTTATCTGCAATACAGCCTAGCAAGTAGTCGTGGCAGGCTGATGGTGAAGCCATCCAAGTGCCTGGTAGAGGGAGTAGTGATGGGTAATGGTGGGTGCTAGAAAGGCAAACCTACAGATACTATTGGAGGCAGATATTACTGTAGCACATCCGAAGGAAAAGATAAGTGTATAGATAGTACAGCCATAGTCCATTTGTGGTAGGACAGTGCCAAGGGCAATGGTAAGCTGGGCTTCATAGGTGAGGCAGTTGATTAACCGGTACACAACTCCCAGTTTCTGATTAATGCATTGGTTAGTGACTTCATTGTGGTCAGCGCCGGGTCATGCGTGATGCCAGGGTACATAAAGGAGGTAACAGTGTCTAGGGCTATAACATCAGGGGATAGGACCTTTAGAGGACTGTTAGTGATGGCAAGTTTGGATAGCCTAGGATTACAGCCAAAGAGTATAGCTTTGGTCTTCTTTGCATTGACGATTAGCCTGTTTCTCAGGAACCACTCATAGGTGGCAGTCATTTTTGAAAAGTATAGTGGAGTTGCTAGTCAGGGACTGGTCACTGTGGAATAGTATGAGGTTGTCTGCATATAGCAGCAATTTACGTGAGAGACTATCCTTGGGGATGGAATTCACAGAGAGGGAGAACAAAAGGGATCCAAGAATTGAGCCCTGGGGAGCCCCCCTGGTGACAGGTATGCTGGAGGAGGTGGCACCACCAAGGCAGACTGTTTGAGTGTGGCCACAGAAGTAATCTTGGAACCAGGCAATGGAAGTGGGGGAACAACCAATGTTTTGCAGATTGTCGAGAAGGATGACATGGTTTACCAAATCGAATGTCTTTGAGACGTCCGCAGAGATAGCACCTGTGATGTTTCTGATATCAGTATTTAGTACATGATCCATGAAGCAGGCCAGGGCTGTGGTGGTGCTGTGACCATTTCTGAAACCTTGCTGTTGGGGGAAAAGGAGGCTATATTTTGTAACATGATCCAATATCTGGTGGTGGACAGCTTTCTCAAGGAGCTTACTTAGGTGTGAAAGGATGGAGATAGGATACCATGATGTAGCACAGATGTAGTGCATGCTGCCATGGTGCGACATTAGCACATCCCTTTCCATCCCCTGGCATGTCAACCATGCTGCTGCACCGCTGCTCTCTCTCTCAGGTGGCACTGCTACAGTGGCTTCACTCTGCCTTTCTCCCAGGGGAAGGAGAGCACCTTGTGGGATGCTGAGTCCTCTTCCGCTGGCTGACCTCAGATAACTTTGGCTCCTTCCTGAACCCTTGTTGCTGGCTTTGTGAGCAGTAACCTTATCACTACACCAATAGGCCAGCCCAGTTGCTTGTGTCAGTGTTTGCCTGAAGATCCCTGGTAAGACTGAAACCCCTGAATGCACAGGCTAATTAATTTGTACATCCTCTTCCCTTCCTCTCAGAGCAGTACATGCTGGTGCCTATGTGGCCCATGTGCTACATTGTATATGTCTTGCTTTTCAGAAAAAAAATACACAACTCACAAAAATATTTTAAAGACAGTACACACTGCATACTGAAGTGAGCCCTGAACGTCTGAGTTCTTTCACTTCACATTTCTACACTGTAGTTGCTATCCTGCCATTTGCAGAGTCAGCCATCAGCCAAAACATTACAGCTTCATAAAGTAGTGCACAACATCTGATTCCTTAATGTCTAGGCATATCAGGCAGTATCTCAAGTGAAGAACCATCTAGAACAGTCAAGGCTATCACATTGTTCTTGACTGTCTTCTTTCAGTTTGCTTGCTGACTACCAAAGCTAATAGGTTAAAAGGTCTGATGGAGGCATGCACTTGTGCAGCACTGGTTCTGCACAACATCTGCTGACTGTTTAACAAGCCTGTAGTGACAGTGTGTATGTATATGTAATAGATAAACCACTCTGAGGTGTCGCGGTCGGCGCTCTGATATCATGCGAGGGCGCCCAGGCTGAGTGTATCAAGCATCTAAGGTGTGCGTATATCAGAGCACGACCGCACACCTCAGAGTGGTTTATCTACTGTATCTTATAAAATGTCAAAATTGTTTTTTAGGGGGTCAAAGTGCAGGTGTGCGATTGCACTCTGATAAAGGCACGGTTACCTGATGGTGTTTGTCCAATGCTGTTGCTTGAACTGACCATTTATGTATCACCCATTTTATATATATATATGTATTTAGATATGATAAGGCGCGGTTGTGCTTCTATAGTTACAGTCCTATAGTAGGCACTTCAATGTTAAAATCAAAATTTTGCACTTTAATAACTTTATAACCATTCAACGGATTTGCATGAAAATTGGCATGGTAGATCTCTGGATGTAGCAAGTTACGTTCTGGTCAGATGTGTGGTTTCCAAGTTCTGGACAGGTGAAAAAAGCATTTTTTTTGCTCATTGACTTTGCTGGGATTTTTCTTTGAACTTGTCTACAGCCCAGATGGTTTCATATTTTGATCTGAAATTTTAAGGGCAGAAAGGGACTAGCTTACAGATGTGAGTTTTGCTAGTTTGGTGAAAAAACAATAAGTCGTTTTTAAGTTATTGCAATTTAAACATTTGAAAACGTTTCTGAGCATGCTCAGTAAGCACTAAAAGACAGCTGTATAAAACAAAAAAGGAATCCTGTTTTGTATGGGAAAATTCCTTTTTTGTTTGCCGCCATCTTGTTTCTGTTTTTTCTTAAAAATGTTTTTTTTTCAAAAGTCACAAAAATGACATCCTGGAGCGAGACCACCATACCTAACTGGCTCATTGGGACCCCCTTAGGTGCAATCTGCACTTCAAAGTTAGAGATATGCCCCTGAAATGTGTTTTTTTTAATATATCCTCTTTTGTGACCATGTGATACAAAAAAAGACTCCTTTTTCGTATCATGAGTCACAAAAAAGGATCCTTTTTTATCACTTGAGAATCCTTTCCCTGGATTTACCTGGTGTCTAATGGCACTCCCAACCCTCTGATCCACATCCCCTTTAATCTTTTGTTTCCCTAGTGTCTAGCTACACCCCGTATCCACCAATCCTCATTCCCTGTATGAGGCCCTCTCCCCATGCTGTTTAGTTGCACCCCACCTCCTAATTTCCCCCCCCTGTAAATTTGTTTTCTCTGGTGTCTAGTGACACCCCCCCCACCAGTCACTTCCCCCTTCTGATTTGAAATTCTCTGGTGTCTAGTGGTACCCCCCACTCCCCAATGCTGCATAGTACCTATAAAAAAGAAAACTGTCCTCAATGTTTTTTATATGTTGGTTTTAGAACGGTCCCGTGCCGATCTGAACCGCCCAACCCGACCTTCCACTCAACAACCTCCACCCGCACCCCCTGTACACCCCCACACACTCTCACTTACCTGACTAGGTCTTGTGTTTGAGAACCACTCTCCAATCCATCTTGCTGCTGGAACTGACAACTGCAATATGAGAAACTAAAGTAAATGCGGTTTAATGTATTTCAGTGGGGGTTTCAGCTTTTATACATATCTCAGCCATTTTTTTACATTTTGACCCAAATTTTCAACAAAGCCTTTTGGGGACCCACCTCATGAACAATATGACTGTCTTTATGCAACTCCTGGCCAAAAGGTGATTTCACAGTCGCTTAGCAATTTCACCTTTTGGGCAGGATTTGCATAATGACAGTTATATTGTACATGAGGTGGGGTCATAAGAAGGCTATGTTGAAAATTTGGAGTAAAAATATCTAAAAATGTCAAAATTATGCCCATTTGTTGCAATTTCGATACACACGCTTATAACTTTGAAAATTTTAAATATTTTGACCCAAAATTTTCAGCATAGACTTATTACCCCACCTCATGTGTGGCACAGCTGTAATTTTTTTAAATCATGGCCAAAATGTGTTTCTGCACCTGTGGCGTGGAATGGCATTTTAGTTGCACGGAATTATGCTTTGGAGGAGATTGCAAAATTTTCTGTACCAGGTACATGAGGTGGGGTAATAAGATGGCTATGCTGCCAATTTGGTCACTGTTGTCCTATAAATGGAAGCACAGGGCACTTCCACAGTGACACACATATACGCATCTATGGAGGGATGGGAGCGCAGGGCCCGAAGGGCATTGCGCTCCCACAGGCAAATAAGGATATGATTACTCTATCACAAAGCCTATAGCTGGGTGGGCTCCCACAGACAAATAATGCTTTGATAACACTATCTCAAAAACTATGGAAATTCTTTGCAAAAAACTATGTTAATGCATCAATTAGGGTTGATATCAAACCATACAAAGGAGTCAAATGTGATGTTAGGGTTTCCAACCTCTAATACCCCACCCTGCACACACCAACAGGTGTCAGGGATGTGTCATGGGGTCATCAGGCCTAATTCTCTCCCCATTCTCTGATACTGTACCCATCTCAGCTTAGTTACTTATGGAATGGGGTGAGCATTAGGCCTGATGACCCCAAGGCCTGTTCGTGTGTGCAAGGTGGGTGTAGGGTGTTAGGGGTCAGAAACCCTAACGTCATATTTCCCTTCTTTTTATGGTTTGATATCAACCCTAACTGATGCATTAACATAGATATATTCTTTGCAAAAAAAAACCAAAAACTATAAGTGCTCAGTTTAATGTTAAAGCCCAATATTTGCACCTTAATTACTTTGCAATAGTTCAATGGATTTGCATGAAATTTTGCATGCATATTGTCATGGGGCAGGTGTCTTGATGTGTCAAATTTCACTTGAATCACTTTGGTGGTTTCTGAGATACAGAGTGTGAAAAATACAGAAATGTAAGTGTTGTTTGCTGTTTTTTTGTCCACCTGGATCTCAGAAAGTGTTTTAAATTGTGGTCTGAAATTTTCAGGGTAGAAAGGCTTTGCCTTACAGATGTGCCTTTTGCTGGTTTGGTGAAGCAATATTAATCCATTCCAAAGTTATTAAATTATGAAGTTCCCATTATTTTCAGTGGGAAATTATAGATGTTCAGCGTGAAAAAGGATCCTTTGTTGCAGGTGGGTAAACCTTTTTCACAGATGGGTCATCTGTGCCACAGTTGGGAAATCCTTTTTCAAGCTGCTGCCATTTTGTTTTTTCAGTTAGCGAGATAAAAAAAACACATAAAAATGACAAAAATAAATGGATTTCAAAAAACAAACATCAGAATCTACATAAAAGGGACCTGTTTAGCTTCATTCTGATGCTTGTTTTTTAAAATGATGCCAACAAATACTGTACCTTTTCTGGGCACCCAAAGTCCAGGGTGCCCAGCTTACTGAAAGGATCACTTCCCCATATTCTCTGTACAAGAACAGTGGGAATTTCTTGAGTTCTGCAGCACTGAACTCCTGCTACTGGCTGCTGTGTGATCTGTGAACTGCTGTTTCCCTGGTGTTTGCTGCCCTGCCCCCCACAGTCCATTGCCTGTCCCTGGTGTCTAGTGGCATCCCCCTCCCACTGATCACCGTCCCAGTTAATTTTTATTGCCTGGTGTCTACTGGCAACCCCCCACCCACCGATTGCCATCCCTGTTATTTTTATTTATTCCTCGGTGTCTAGTGACACTCACCCACCCTCTGATCACTGTTCTCATTATTTCAGTTTTGTTCCCTGGTGTCTAGTGGCACCCCTCACACTCTCATTTTGGGTACAACCCTGAAATGAAAAAAAAACTATCCCTCAATGATTTTTTTTCTTGCAATTTTTTTTATTCCTTGGTGTCTAGTGGTAGCCCCCCACCAATCACCATCCCCGTTATTTATTTCTTTTTTTCCCTGGTGTCTACTGGCACCCCTCCTCCCATACCTCTGATTACCCTGTGCATTATTTCAGTTTTGTTCCATGGTGTCTAATGGCACAACCCTGAAATGAAGAAAATGGTTTCTCAGTGACTTTTTTTCTTTTTGTCAAAACCTGTAAAAGAAAAAAACGCTTCCTCGCTGATCAGCCCCCCCACCTCCACCTCCCATTCTGCATCCACCACCCCACACCCCCTAGCATATCCCCACACACCCTCACTCACTTGAACAGGTCCCAGGTTCGACATCCACTCTCGGATCGATGACCCGTCTTGCTCTGGAACTGGCTACTGCAATATGAGAAATTAAGGCAAATGTTGTTCAGCTTATTTCAATGGGGGTTTCAACCTTTATACATAACTTAGCCATTTTTTGAGATTTTGACCTTGAATTTTCAACAAGGTCTTTTGGGGACCCCACCTTATGAGCAATATGACTGTCATTATGCAACTCCCACCTAAAAAGTGATTTTGTGGTCAGTTGGCAAAATCACCTTTGGGCAGGATTTGACAATTTTTGCAGACCTTGTTCATGAGGTGGGGTCATAAGAAGGCTATGTTGATAATTTGGGGTCAACATTATTAAAAATGGCAACGTTATGACCTTTTGTTGCAGTTTCACTATATATGCTTGTAACATTAGAAATTTTTAATATTTTGACCCCAGATTTTCAGCATAGCCTTCTTGTTATCCCACCTCATGAATGTCATAGCTGTCATTTTTCAAACCCTGGCTAAAATGTGTTTTCACACATGTGGCATGGAATGGCATTGCAGTTGCACAGAATTACATTTTGGCTGGTATTCGAACATTTTCTGTACCGGGTACATGAGTTGGAGGTGGGGTAATTAGATGGCTATGATGACAATTTGGTCTCTGTTGTCCAATAAATGGAAGCACATGACTCAGAGGGCCCTGTGCTTCTACAACTACATACATTTATGCATCTATGGAGGGATGGAAGCATAGGGCCTGGAGGGCCATGCGCTTCCACAGACAAATAAGGATACAAGTTTACTATCTCAAAAAGTAAGGGAATAAATTGCAAAAAAACTTTGTTAATGCCTCAGTTAGGGTTGCAGCAACAAAAGTAGGGAAATGTGGCATTAGGGTTTTCAACCCTAACACCCACCTCCAACCTGCACACACCAACAGGCATCAGGGGTGTGCCTTGGGGTCATCAGCCCTAACGCTCACACCATTCTCCTATACTGTACCCATCTCAGCTTATTTACTTATAGAATGGGATAAATGTTAGGCTGATGACCCAAAGGCACCTCTGATGACCTGCTGGTGTGTGCAGGGTGGGGTGCAGTGTTAGTTGGAAACTTAACACTACATTTCTACTTTTGTTACTGCAACTTCTAATTCATGCATTAAAGAAGTTTTTTGCTATATATATATATATATATATATATATATTCATTGCAAAAACTTCTTTAATGCATCAGTTTTGGTTGTTACTAAAGTGACAAATGCAGGGAAATGAGGTGTTAGAGTTTCCAACCCTAACACCCTACTCCAACCTCCACCCTGCAGACACTGACAGGTATCGGGGTGTGCCTTGGGGTTGTTGGCACTAACGCTCACCCCATTCTCCTATACTGTACCCATCTCAGCTTATCTACTTATGGAATGGAGTGAGCGTTAGGGTTGATGACCCTAAAGCACACCCCTGATGCCAGTCAGTGTCTGCAGAGTGGAGGTGGGGGTGGGCTGTTAGGGTTGAAACCCTAATACCTCATTTCCCTGCTTTTGTCACTTTAGTAACAAGCCAAACTGATGCATTAATTAAGTTTTATTCACTGAATTCCCTTACTTCTTCAGATAGTATAATCATATCCTCATTTGTCTGTGGGCCCTGTGCTCCCTTCCCTCTTTAGATGTGAACATATTTCTAATCTCTACTATTGACTCCTGTCTTTAGTTCTACATGGTTGTTGCACTGTACCTCTTATACATTTTTTTTTCCTTTTTTTCCAAATTATTTTACTTCTTCATGACTCTTCATCATAATTTTAGTGCGTGTTTTGTTATATCTATCTCATGATCTGAGTTTTAAAAAGGGATGTGCAGTAATTGTGGTGGGAATACACTGGACTCATGCTTTATCTCAGCACATTGACCCTAAATCCCCAGCTGATTTGGCTGTCTGTCAATATGGTTGCTTTTATGGAGCAACTCTGGAAGTTCAATCATTCCAAAAGACCCACATAGTGAAAGACCCTGCTGTAAATTGTAGCAACTACTGATGTCCTGTAGTAACATTCAAGTCATCTCGGGTCTCTGTATCCTGGCAAATGCAGTTCTAGGAGTATAACAAGATAGGGAAGGTGGGGGTTGGTACTGGGAACTGTAATGAATGCATGGGATGGCATCGCGAATGGGACTGGGCATGGTTTTTTTTGGTACATGCTGTGGCTCAATAATGTGCTGGTGGGACAGTGGTGACAGCAGATAGTTTGCCTGAGTGAAAGTCGACAATTTTTTTTCTTTCTCCAAATGGAGCAGGTCTCCTTTGTCTGTTTCTTTGTGCTGAGCTGCCTTCTCAGCTCCGTGTGCTGCAGCGAACAATTTAAAAAAATCAGAAATGCCTAAAGATGCTACAGGGTGAGAGCAGTAATAATGAAATCAGTTCTGCCCTCCAACCCCTTTTGTCTGTGCAGTCCTGACCCCGGTGAAGTTGCATCACAAATTGCGGCAAAAGGAATGGTGTTTCAGGAAACACGGAATCCTTTTGCCGCAGTTTCTGGCAAAACAGCCCTTGGTTCATGAAAATGTATCGTCCCTGAAGCTCTGAAAATCGAGTCCTCTGTGTCAGCCGGCACCCAAACATGCATGGGTACAGCAGTCTGCCTCAGTGGCTGCCAATCTAACATAAACTGATATGGAGGAATGGGAGCAGAATGTGAACAAACATAATGCTAGACACCAGAGAGACCCCAAGCTCACCTTATGAGCTGTCATATGGGGTGCATATATGGAGGGTCAATGATGGGCAGCCACAGTAATGCACTCGGCAGTCACAGTACGGAAACCCAGTGCAAGAACCAAAATAAGCAGATGCTTCAGCTGTAATGCGACTGGGCATGGTTTGATTTTAGGGACATGCTGTGGCTCAGTAACATGCCGGTGGGGCAGTGTTGACAGCAGATACTTTGCATTAGTGAAGGTCGACATTTGTTTTCTCTGTCCAAATGTAGCAGGTCTCCTTTGTCTCTTTTCTTATTCTGAGCTGTCCTCAGAGCTCTGTGTGCTCTGGTGACAACAAAAAAAAAATCAGAAATGCCCTTTGATGCTATGGGGGGAGAGCAAAAGGAGTGATGCTCTACGAAAATATACTACTCTCCCTGTGACAGTTTGTCACGCTGCCTGCAACACCAAAATGCCTCTCCGAAAAAACAAAAGTCTATTTTTTTCCCCATAGGAAATAATGGGAAATTAAGAATGTAATGAGTTTTGAACTGATTAATATTTTTTTACCAAACCTTCAAAAGGCAGAGGCTTTCAACCCTGGCAATTCCAGACCACAACCAAAAGCCGTTTCCGAGAAATTGCTGTCGAAAGAAAATGGAAAACAATTTACATTTTGAATTTTTCACCACTCTGTATCTCAAAACCCACAAAAGGGATTCATACAAAATTTGGCACATCATGAGACTTTCTCCTAGTGGCAATGCATGCGAAATGTTGTGTAAATCCATTGAACGCTTGCAAAGTTATTAAAGTGCAACATTTGAGGTTTAACATTAAGCTACCTGATCAACCCCAACTATACTGGTGCTACTGCATCAGTATAATATATATACATACATATATATATATATATATATATATATATATACACACATAATATATATGCCCCCAATCACAGATAAACAGAAGATGACAGCAGATAAGGACCATATAGCTCACCTTGTCTGCCTTTTCCTACCTAATGCATTGCCACAGACTCTAGTTGACCTGTGGCTTGCCCTCTCTTCCCTATTGCTAGAGTACTCTTATATCTATCCTATTCATTCTTGAATTCCCCTACTACTTTTGCCCCTACCACCTCTGCAGGGAGGCTGTTCAAACTATCCACTACTCTTTCTGTAAAAAAGTATTTCCTCACCAAATTGAGGCTTACCTTATGTGGGCTCCAGCCCCGCACTGCCCCGCTCTGTCCTGTTTGTGTTCTGTTGCTGTGATTGCCAAACTTCTGGTTCCTTGGCCCATATCCCAGGAGGGGCCGAGGTCTGACTGATGTTTCCGCACCTCCAGGTACATGGGGTGGCGAAGAAAAATCCTGGGAGCTGCCATGGAAATGACTGCAAATGTAAATAAAAAATATGGTGGCTGGTGCCTGTCTGCACATGTGCGGCTCCCGGGGCATGAAATTTAAAGGGGCCATGGCTCCATTTCAGTGTTTTGGGCTGTGCCATAGTAAAACTGTATCCCCTACTCCAGGGCAGGCAGCAGAGTTGGGGATCACCATCGGAACACCTCTGGGCATAAGAGGGAACAGTTAAGCCCACATAAGGGCTTAGGTTGTAATCATAAAAGGACTATAGCATGGGGACAAAAAATAAACAAATATGGCAGTCCCCAATGAGCTCTAGCAGCAGAGGGGCTGCTGAGAATGGGGCCAAAGGGCACTGAAAAATCTCGGGACTATGGTGGACAAGCAGAAAAGTATAAACGGGACTGTTTTGCCCTCCAAAAGAGGAATTAATCAGAAACTTTAGTGGGAGCAGAGTGCAAGGGAGACTGCTATGTGGCTGTTCAGCCCAAGATCTGCATTCTGACCCAATGGCCAGCTCGGCCCCAGCATTCTATTCTTGAGAAAGCCTGCCAAAAGAGCAGTGTTTCAGAGAGAGAGAGAAAGAGAAAACTGCTGCAGAAAGGGAGAGAAAACTGCTGCAAAAAGAGAGAGAGGGAGAGAGAATGTAAAGTGTGGCTGTAGGAGTAGAGACAGGGACTTAGCAGTTGGACTGCCTGGCAGAGAATTTAGATTCGGCAACCAAGAGCAGAGACGGTGAGTTGTGCTGCTTGATCTGAAGAGGGCTACAGCTGTGATTAAAGTCTGACCAGCCTGTGTCATCCTACATGGAGTAAGTGTTAGTTGAGACTTCCAAGTGCTGCAAGCCTAAGAGACTGTGTGGGCTGGGGAATAGAGACTGAGTAAGAACCCAGCCGCTGCTGTGCTTATAGAAGCTGAAGTGTGAGTGTTAGGGCTACCGACTGAGTGAAAAGCCCAGCTGAGCTGCTGTTTGGAAAGTTGTACCAAGGAAAAAATCTGCAGATCAAGCCTGCCCGGTCCATGGACCACAGAGGAAGAAGACCAGAGGAGAATATGGCGAGAGGCCTGCCTGGTGAACATTGTCTACAAAGGCCTCAGAGACAACGTTGGCAAGGCAAGGCAGGTGAAGACCAGCATTCTCCAACCTCTTCAGTCAGCCCTGCTGCTGCTGTGGTGCACCACCAACGAGATACCTCCACGGTACCATGACAAATCCAGCCTGCTGAAATCCCCCTCTTTAATCATCAAAACTGTAAGTACCTCTGGGCTGTGGCTCAGAGGAGAACTTTATTAGTTAGCTAGCTTCTCAGGAAACAGGGGGTTAAGTCCTGGGCAGGACTGCACCAAGTACAAAGCTGTGATTGGGCAGTAAAGTTAAAGGTTACATCTGTTTAAAAGTTATTTGGGCTCCAATGAAAGATCCCCGGTGTCAGAATCTGAACTGCGGTGTGGTACCCACCATAGGGGACTATAGTGATTTTGCAGCTGCCAGTAGAAAGCCGGGTGAACCCGAAGATGGGAGGTGGGGATATTGTGTGGGGTGACATTGTTGAGACAGTTATTAATGTTGTTGTGTTATTTTCCTCCATTTTCTCCCCTTCCCCCAAAATAAACACTGTTAATTGTCCATGTTATATTCTGGTACTGTGCATCATTGCAAGAGGGGAGACATGTCTTTGCAGGAGGCTATTGCATATTTCCTGGGGAGTAGTAACCTGCAATTGCTTCACAGGTATTCCCTGCCATTACCCCGCGGGTGGAGGCACCACACCCCTTCTTCTCTCCACTCCTGAACCCAGGCTGGACCACTTGGAGGATTGTCCAGTGTGGACCCCAAAGGCCCCAGAACAGCCAAGGTGAGTCAAAGGGCTGCTAACTTATATAAAAACATTAACACCAAGTGACAGCAAGCAGTACAATGAATTGTGATTGAGGACTTAATCACAGTAGTTATCAGGATCTCTTGTCATAATAGAATCTGATGCTGGGAACCACTGTAGCAATTCTGCAGTGGGACATCCATTGTCAAATTTAAATAGGGTGGCAAGCACCATCAGGAAAAATAAAAGTAGTGTGTGTTGTGGGGGGGGGGGGGATGAGCAGCAGTGGTTTAAATGCTTTTCATATAACAGAGCTTTAGTTACTGCAGCCACTTCAGTTTATGTTGTAAACTGGGACATACAAGTATCACTTCAGTCAGGCACAATACTAATGGTTTATAGCGAAGTCCTGCAGAAGTGTGATTGTGTGTCTGGAACAACTTATCTGTTAGCACTTGGGCTGTTTATCATTTATACAATAGACATAAGTGTAGTATAATTGGTTGGCCAGTGTCATTTTCATTGATGGGTTTTGGAGAGAAACTCCAATCATCATCACAGTAACTGACTTAGATAAAGAAAAATTGCTAGTGTATCAACTCTCCTTTCCTGTCTTAAGTGACAAGGCCCGAATCTCAGTTTTTTCAGCACCGCCAAGCATGAGGTAGAATACTGTAGCTGTAAGAGGTAATGCCAATATCAAACTCTCACAGCTTGACAGAGTTTTTAAGAGAAACTTTCCACGTAATGCAAGACTGACACTAAAATAGTACATCTATCAGAAAAATCACCACTTTACTGCTAGGTTTAATATCCGGAGTCGTGGGCTGCTGCTTTTGATACTCAAAATTTCGACCTGAGCATGTATTAGATTTACCGAGCTGGTTGATTTCATTACTTTTAAGGCATGAGAATGTTATGTTGTTGTCACTTGACAATCCACCTGCGGTTGTGAAGATGAATTCCACTAGATAGGACTGTTTACTGTTTTGTGGAGAAACAAAATCAGAGCCTGCCTTCGATTTTTGCTTTGTTGAAGCGATTTAAAAGAGAACTTCAGAAATATTACTATAAAGGATGGACAGCAATTATTTACAGTACATCATTGGGGGATTGTAAAATGTCATGAGGTAGACACGGAGCTAATAATCCAATGCCATGCTTTGGCAGTTCTTGGATTGCCCCATTGAATGGCATAATCTAATTATTGCACTATCTGCACTTCCTGTTAGTGTTTTAATCACTATGATACTCCCAATTCTAAACCAAAGTACAGAAGCAATGCCAGTAAGTCATATTATTTCACTTGATAAACAATAGAAGATATAGTAAAGTATGTAGTTTACTGAGCTGAGCCTAAATAGCGTAGATTTCAAAGACAACAATTTTTAGTAACCACATTAAACTTGCAAAATGTTGGATAATTACTATGACTGGGAAGAAATTCAGAGCTTCCAAGTCAACACCCTTCAAATTATGGAGATCTGATTTTAACTACTAAAATCAGAGATTGTCACAAAGCCCATATTTACTGTATATGACCTAATGTGTACAACAGGGAAAACACAGTACTAGATCAGTTAAAAGATATGAGGAACAGTTTGTTCTTTGGGTCCTATGATTATGGGGGAATTGGAGATCTTACTTTGAGAGGGTTCCTGCAGTAGGTCATAACATATAGGACTGCGCCCCCTGGCTTCAGGACCGCACGGCAAACTTTTGTTAGCAATATCTGGCAGGGGACCTCCCACCCGACATCACATGATGAATGTCAGTGTGACCCTATACAGAGGGCGGTCCCCACGCCCACCTTCCAGTTCTTTCCTGCCAGCGACCTGCACAAGGACTTCGCCGTGAACATTGCTCCAGTCGATCACCATTTTGTATAAGTATTACTTACTTATTTCCAGATTTAAAGTACGTTTGTTAATTTATGTCTTTTTCACCTCCAACTCCGAGGTCCAAGAAGAAGTACAAAAAGTGCAGAGCACAAATCCCTCACAAAAATGGCCACCAGCGCTGCCTCTTCTGCCTAAGTCTGGGTCAAGATACTGAAGCCTGCCCTGATTGTAAACCCTTCAACTAGGCCACGCGAAAATGCAGGCAGCAAGCCCTGGAAGCCCATCTTCTAAAATCCAGAATGACCACCTTGGAAAAAGAAATGCAAAAGCTGAGGGAATCCACTTCTTCTCCTTCTTCGGAGCTCAAGAAGAAAGAGAAAGATAAAAAGAAGCATAGGGAGCAGGAACGCCTGGAGGATCGGTGGCAGGTTTCCTCCAGTGAGGTCGCCGGGCCCAAGACCACGGCCCCCACGACGTGCAAGGCCATTTCCTCACCACCTTCCCTGGTGATTGTCCAGGCTGCTTCCAAGTGTTCTCCAGGTACTTCTTCTTCTTTTAGGCCCATTAAAATGGGCCCCAAACCTAGCACTTCGACCAATAATCCACCCAACGGCTCCTCCGGTGAGCGCCTGCCTATTACTGGTAAATCAGACTCTGGGTCTCCCGGAGCCTGCCCGGTAGTCGGTAAGTCAAATTCCCGCCAAGAGGGAATCTGCTCGACACCTGCCGATCAGCCGGTCAGGGGTCCCCCCTCCCCATCTGCCCAGCTTCTCCTTCGACTGATAAGTCAGCCGCTGGGGACTCTGGCGACTGCCCAATTGAAGCTCACCCATCAGGGGCTGACGCTGACACACTCAATGTCCGGTCAAGCTCGCTGACCTCTGCTGGCCGGCCCTCCTCCCAGGCCTCCCCTGGACAGGAGCCTTCCCCTCTGCCCTCCCTGATGGAACCTCCAGCCCCTGACATTACAACTGGGATGGAGGGGGATGTGGCTCTACCTCCCCTCACTCCAGCGGTGGTATTCCCATCACTCCCTCGGATACTCTCCCTGGGACTTTGACGTTGAAACTGGTTCTTACACTGGCTCTGGAGAACCTCTGTCTTACGAAGGGCCTATCTTTAGCCCCACTGTCAGAGGTCCCTCTGTCTGGCACCGTGCACTTGACACCAGGTGTTACCCAGATCCTTTTGATCGCCTGCCTTCAGAGTCACCGTCAGGGCCCTTATGACTGCCCCTGATGCCAGCCGACCCACGCTGGATCTGACGTCAAACCCTCTGATGTTTTCTTTCCAGGCACCAGATAACTTTCCAGGCCCTTCGAGGACTCCTTTGGATCATGGCCATCCATCAGCCTACCGCCCTTACATGGGCATTCCAACATCAAGTTTTCCGCCATCGGGCCTGATGATGGCCCCTTTTTCCCAGGGATATTATCCTGGGTATCAGGCATGAGACTATACTCCTACCTTTTAACAGCCACCTGGGCACCCTCCCCCTCATTACCCGGGGATGAGCACTCACTACTATCAGCTGCCTCCTCCTCCTCTGCCTCCTCCTTCTGCACCACAGCAGGACTTCCAGACTATGATTCAGTCCTGGTTGCAGGCAGCCAGGTTTCAGTTGGTTTCTGACCTGAATAAAAGGATGCTGGCCCTTGTGGTTACTCCCACCCCTTGCTCATTGTCACCCGTGGACTCTTTTCAGTTCACCACAGTGCACATATCCGGAGGTGCTACTCAGGAGGTCACCTTATCAGGTGTTAGGACCTCTGACAGAAAACACTATTCTGACTCAGAGGAGGACTCTTCTGATTCTTCATCTGGAGAGCAGTCCTGAACCACAGGAGCTAAGGGCAAGGAGTCACCAAAATCGCCTCCAGAAGACCCCTCCTTCACAGAACTTCTCTGCATCATCCAGCAGGCCAATGGATGGAACGCGGAAGAACAAGTTCCCAAACGTAAACGTCTAGCTGAACACCTAGATCAAGAAGTGGTCTCTCCTATTCCTACTTGGACTGCCCCCCATGAGAATCTCACTACCAACTTTGACAGTTACCACATTCCTTTCCGGCTGTCCCGAAAAAGGCTGACTGGATTTACCATACGCCGGAGGGTGTCTCCTTTCTAGATTCCCAACCCAAGGCAGATTCCATCGTAATAGCCACAGCTCACAATCATACTGCCAAGCCAAAACACAAGTACCTCCCCCCGATAAAGAATCTAGGCAGCTAGACCAGTTTGGGTGGAAACTCTATGCCTCCTTCACCACCTGTGCTCTTTGTTCTCTCAACTACATAGCACACATGGTCTCCTTTTAGAAGGCTACCATGGCTAAGCTAGAGGCTCGTCTTCAGAAAGCAGAAGACTCGGGCCTTAAGGTGGAACTTACTAAGGACCTATGCTTGGCCAAAATATCTTGCAGGCATGCCCTTAGAGCCACTTATGACTCAGTAGATGCAGTGGCTCGTTCCTCCGCCACGGCCATATGTCTCCGGCGTCATGCTTGGCTGCATATTTCTGGGCTTTCCCAGACGTACAGGCAGACATCCAGGATGTCCCCTTTCGAGGATCGGTTCTCTTCAGAGGGGATACTAAGGACATCACTACGGGCCTTCAGGACAGTGGACAAGCCCTAAGATCTGTAAAATCCATGTACAAAGAGGGCTTCAAACCAAAGCAGCCCTCTCGGTGCCAGCAGAAGTTGCAAGGTAAGCAACCTTTCTCCAGGCGTCAGAACAAAAGGAGAGCACCGGGGTCAACCAACACTCCCCCCACCTCCAAAACCTAGAGGACAGCTGGGGGATCCCTCACCTCCAACCCCTCCGCTTCCTGACTCATTCAAACCTCCCCCTCCTCCACCCTCCAGCAGCATGGAACAGGTGGGAGGAAGTTTTGCCCTTCACCTACAGGAATGGCAGGGCATCATGTCAGATTCATGGGTCCTGCAACTAGTTTCAAGGGGCCACACCATCGAGTTTCTGAAAAGACCTCCAGACTTACCTCCAGGTCATCCCCACTACTCCCCGAACCAAGCATCTCTGGTCAAGGAAGAAATATTGGCTGTACTTCAAAAGTCAGCCATAGAGCCAGTCCCTTGGGCACAAAGGGGGAAAGGGTTTTACTCCCATTTCTTCCTCATTCCCAAAAAGATGGGTGACCATCCTGGACCTTAGCCAACTGAACCTTCTCATAGAATATAAAAAATTCTGCATGCTGGCAATATAGGGTCTTCTGCCCTTACTCCAGACAGGCCATTGTCTCTATGTGCTGGACATTCAGGATGCCTGCCTGCACATTCCAGTGTTCCCTGGCCACCGCCGTGTCCTGCATTTTCTTTTCCAGGGGGAGCACTTCCAATTCAAAGCCCTCCGCTTTGGCCTTTCCTCAGTAATCAGGGTCTTCTCCAAGTGCCTAGCAGTGGTGGCAGTGGCTCTTCACCATCGGGATATTGCAGTGTTCCCGTACTTGGACGATTGGCTCTTGACAGCTCCGTCCAGGAGCAGCCTAGCGGAATCCCTGTCCTTCACCCTGGCTCTTTTTACTCAACTGGGAATTATTAACAACTACTCCAAGTCATCTCTGGTTCCCTCTCAGTGCCTCCAATGCATATGTGCGGTATTGGATACGGTCCAAGGCAGGGCATTCTTGCCCTCGGATAGATCGGATACTCTACGGGAACAAGTCAATCTGGTAGTCTCCTCCAGGCATATTCCTGCCAGAGCATTCTTACACCTTCTTGGCTTAATGGCAGCAACCATTTCTATGGTCCCCTTGGCCAGGTTGCATATGAGGGTAGCCCAATGGATGTTAAGAGTCCAATGGGATCAGTGTTCGGATGATCTCAGTCTTCCAGTCTTGGTGTAAAGTGCACTCAAAAAGGACCTCTTATGGTGGCAGGATCCTCTCAACCTGCCTCAGGGGTTGGCTTTCAGAACACCCTCCCTCCTCCCTCCCTCCTGGACCTCACCACAGTTGCCTTGGGTCTGGGTTGGGGGGCCCAACTTGGGGATCATCAGACCCAAGGGACATGATCCCAGCTGAAAGCATCTCTCCATATAAATATTCTGGAGATGATGGCAGTTCTTTATGCCCTTCAGACCTTTCAGCCCCTCCTATCTACAGGAACACTGCTAGTACAGACCGACAACATGTCAGTGGTCTGGTACATCAACAAGCAGGGAGGCACCCTGTCATATCCCCTTTGCAGGGAGGCAATGCGGGTGTGGTACTGGGCAGTCCAGCATGACCTGTTCTTCACAGCTGTACACATCCCAGGTATCCACAACGTCCTGGTGGACAGCCTCAGCCGAACGACACAAGCTCACAAATGGGAACTTCATCAGGATGTAGTAGAACTTCTATTCCATTGTTGGGGACAGCCAGAGATGGATCTCTTCACTCCTCATCCAACGCAAAACTACCCAGTTTTTGCTCACTCGTTCAAGGGCCTGGTGTTATCTGGCAAGATGTGTTGTCTTTCTGCTGGACAGGGAAGTACTTGTATGCTTTCCCTCCCTTTCCCATTCTACAGCGTATTCTACTGAAGCTCCAAGCAGAAGGCGCTCAGGTGCTCCTGATGGCCCCCCTCTGGCCCAGGCAGATCTGGTTTCCACTCTTACAACAGCTGGCCGTGGAACCCCCAGTACCCCTCCCACTTCAACACGATCTGTTGATGCAGGAACAGGACAGAATAGTGCACCCAGGACTCAGATCCCTACATTTTCATGTGTGGCTCCTTCAGACATAATTGTGTTGTGTTTTGGAATCTCCCAGAGGGTCGCTCAAGTCCTAGTGGAAGCTAGAAAACCTTCCATTAGGTCTACCTACGCTATGAAATGGAAGCGCTTTTCCATTTGGGCAGCCGCTAAAGGTTGGGACCCCCTTTTCCTGCTCAGTTCCCCAGGTAATGGAGTATCTCTTACACCTGTTTGACTCTGGTCTAAGTTATTCCTCACTGAAAGTCCACCTGTTGGCTATTTCTGCCTGTCATACATTGGTGGATGGGAAAACTGTTGCACAACTGGAGATCTCCAAAACCTTTTTGAAAGGGATCCTCCACTTGAAGCTCCCTATCCGCAACCCTACCCCACCTTGGGATTTGAATTTTATTTTAGAAAAGCTTACGCTGCCTCCTTTTGAACCGGCAGTAAGCTGTGAGATGTGCTACCTGTCTTGGAAAACACTCTTTTTAGTTGCCGTTACTTCTGCTCGAAGGATTTCTGAGCTTCAGGCTCTGATGTATAAGAAGCCTTATTTAATTTTTCACAGAGAGTGGCCGGTTCTGTGAACAAATCCTAAGTTTCATCCAAAGGTGGTTTCTGAGTTCACCTTGAACCAGACCGTTGAGCTGCTGGTGTACTACCCTGCTCATTCACATAAGGGTGAGGCTGTTTTACATTCATTGGATGTACATAGGATTTTGCGATACTAAGTCCACAGGACCAAGGATATCCACAGATCAGATCAGTTGTTTGTCTCCTTTGCCCCCAGAACTTTGAGGTCAGCAGTTTCTAAGCAGTGCTTGTCCCAATGGTTGGCTAACTGCATCTGTTTTTGTTATCGGAAGTACGATAAACCTCTTCCAGGGGAGGCCAGAGGTCACTCCAATTGGGGGATGGCTGCTTCCACAAGCCTTCCTAAAAAATGTTTCTGCAGCTGAGATTTGCACCGCAGCAACCTGGAGTTCAGTCCACATTTTCAGTAAGCATTACAGTTTGGACATTGCCTCTAGGCGTGGGGCCATATTTAGCCTAGCCGTTCTGCAGGGTCTGCTGCTTAGACCTGTTCTGGTTGGTCTGCTATCCTTCCTCCTCCCTTGTTTCAGTGGGTCTCACTGAGGGTGACTGCTTGGGATTTAGTCCTATATGTTATGACCTACTGTAGGAACCCTCTCGATGCAAGATAGTACAGTTACATAAGAACTTACCGTAACAGTAGATCTTTGAGAGAGGTTCCTTCATTAGGTCACACTATACCTCCCTCCCTCCTTCCTTCCTCCCGCTTTCTGCATGTCTTACAAGCTATTCTGGATTGGTCTCCAGGATATCCATCCTTTCCCCTGTCTTATCCATTTTGGGTATCTGGCGGGAGAACTGAAAGGCGGGCATGGGGACCACCCACTATATAGGGTCACACTGACGTTCATCACGTGACATCGGGTGGGCGATCCCCTGCCAGACATTGCTAGCAAAAGTTTGCCGTGTGGTCCTGATGCCAGGGGGTGCAGTCCTATATGTTATGACCTACTGCAGGAACCTCTCTCGAAGATCTACTGTTACGGTAAGTTCTTACGTAACTGTACTTTATGCCCAAAGAAGCAGGTGGATATAAAAAAACTAGAGATCCCTAAAATAGGGAGACTTTCAAGATAGGGGAAAAAAGAAGACCATCAAACTTTATACATTTGCTTGGATACTCCCTTGTGAACTGCTCTTGCTGTCTAAAAACTGAAAAACCCTGTAAGACTGTCCAGGGTTTGACATTTGACATTAGTCTCAGAGGAGAATCCCCTGTGCCTGCTAGTGATTATTGGCACATCTACCAAATAGATAAAGTACTGTGACTTAAAAAGATGTGTACGGCAGGGTGCATAACTGGTGGATTTCTGGTATCTGCACATCATATCAAGCCTTGAGAACAAAGCAGAATAATAAATGTACGTTTACAAATATGTTCTTATATGGTTAGGTTCAAAACATATTTGGTTTCTGTGGTAAGAAGACTTTTTTTGGTAGGGTTTGGGCAACATTTCGGTGAGAAGAAATTTGGCTTAGATGTAATACAGACTACATTTAAGTACAATCATTAGGTATTAGATGGAATTTGCTTCCTCCTAGCATATACAATATGCCCTCATACCAAACTAAATCTGCTACATTAGATTTGTACTTGTTTAGGTGTACTTGTTACTAATGAATTCTTAAACATTGCATGTGTCTGTAATTGATTCCTTAAACTGTTGAATGTTGTAAGTATGTGTATTCAGTGTTTGTATATTTACTGCAACATATGTTTTATGTTCTCATTTTCTAAGTAGGACGTTATTGTACATAGGCTTGCCTAATTACCTTATCCTGTTGAAATTTAAGAAATAAGCAATCATCTGGCTGTTAATTAACTGCGATTTGAACTGCACGTGCAGTGACAACAGGAACAGTGTTGTGTTTTAAATGTTTTGTACATTTCATTCTGCAGGTATTTTGTTCAAGTACTTCAATGAAACAACACGCTGAAGACAGTTTGAAACAGCTTGGACCCAATTCTCAGTCACAAGAAACAAAACTCATGCCACTGCTGCGTTTGGGGCTATGCCTTGCATGCCCAAAGGGGATCCTGGGCACCTTCTGCACAAATGCACATCAAAATGCATTGGTATGCAGAAGACGGCATGGTCACAGTGCAAATAGCATGCAGTACTTGCATATACAAAGGGCATGATGACCCTGCACTGACCAGTTGCACTTTTGTAGAGGCCCCTGCCTGTAGAACTACGACAGAGCAGGCGGTAGGACCATTGTAAAACTACATCTGAAACCCAAGAGATAAATGGGACTAGGGCTCAGCAATGACACTTCAGGATGTGTGGGACTGAGGAGATTCTTCTGGAATTCTAGGGACACCAGTCAGGCTGGGATTTGGGAAAGGTGCTACTGGAGTACCAAGGAGAGTAGCAAGGGAAAGAATATGTGGTGGCTATGGAGGGCCAGAAGCAGCCTGCAGGTATGGGTCAGGGGGAAGGCTTTCTGTGATATACATCTCCACATATACCTGTATGCAAGGCACTGTGCCAGCCCATGTGCATATATCTGTGTGGTGGGTAATGGTGTCATTACTGTATTCAAACCATGTTTGTGCACAATAACATCTGGGCAACTTAATTTGAATTTTTGGATTTGTGCCAGGGATCTCTGTCCCCAGTGCAACTCTGTTCTTCTCAGTATAGCAGTTTTTATGGGTCGGAGAAACAGGGTGCCTCTTTGCTTCCTATTCTGTGACAAATAAAATTGCAGTGGAGAATAAGGCCCATTGTTGTTTTGGCAGTGAGTGAACTGGCGGTGAATTTCAAAGTAACTTGAATGCACTCTGTGCTGCTGCTGCTGCAGCATCCTTTCCCTGTTCCAGAACTGTTTTGACTAAGTAGAAGTCATCCTAATTCCTTTTTAGAATTTTTTAATAGTATTTTTTTCATAGAATGAATGTGCTAATTGTTTTAATTGCCTGTGAAAATGGAGATCACATTAATGTAATTTTAGTTTTAGTATTTCAGTCTGTAACATGGTTGTAGCAATCTTCAGATTGTGTCTCTACGGAACAGTAGGCTGTTTCTGAGATTAATGAGACACCTAAAAGGGGAGTTATAGCATCAGCATTAAGTTAAGGTTGCAACAAGCTTATCGCTGTCCAGTGGTATGCTTGCCCTGTTGAGGAGCACTCCTATCTCCCAAGGTGAGGCCCGGAAATCTACAGTACCAGCTGGTGTATAAAGCTGTGACACCCTGACTAGCATTAATAGATTTCATTCAAACAGGCAAAGCAGATGGGGGCATGAATGCTTTGCATATCCTCTCTCCTCTTCCATTCTTCTGAACAGGGACATTTCACTGACTTCAAAGCATTCTGGTAGACCATGAATATGCTTTTCTCTGCATCTGGGTAGTTCAGCATTGGGCTGGGAAGTCCTGGCAACAGCTGAACATGGGGCCTCCTAGCACCCATCCCCAAATCCACATATAGGAGTGACGCTGCACTGACAAAAAAAAGAGCTCAAGCCAGGAGAATACTGCTTCATCTATTTAGTACATCAAGTAACTCAGCACAGCAACAAGGCCGACTACCTCGGTGCTTTGGCTCACTCTGAGCCTTCATCATTGTGCAGGGGTTAACCATCTGATGAAGGCTCAGAGCAAGCTGAAGCACTGGGGTAGTCAACCTTTTTGCTAGTCTGTCTGAGTTACTTGATGTAATAAATAAACAAAGCATTATTCTCCTGGCTTGAACCTCTTTTTTGTCAGCACTACACCACTCCCATATATGCATTCTGGCAGTATCCCGTTATGTGGGTGACTCAAATTGAGTGATTCAATTTGAGCGCCTGTGATATAAGCAAGTGTGCTAGGGTAGCGAGGCTCAGTAACAGCGAGAGTTAGAGGAAAAGAATGGTGACTGAATAATATAGCGAGTGGAAGAGGGAGATATAGGGAACAGGTATATGGGAGGTAGTTTGGCCAGGCAGTTCCCAGCTGTCCATTTGGTCTTGTGGTGAGAATGCATGCCTGCTGTGTGGGAGGACCCAGATTCACAGCTGGCTAGGCTTGTGGGAATTCTTTCATTGTGTGTGTTAGACACTTAATTTTTTTTGTTCCATTGTTCAATTTTGTTCCATTGTTCGATCTCCCAGTTATGTGGTAAATGGACCCCAGCCCTCCTGAATGTGGTTACCCCATTTTGATGAAGTGAATCCCCCCAAATAGCCCCCTCTCGAGTTGTCTCCTGTACCCCAGTGTCAGGTCCTCCCTGGAGTTGATTAAAATAATAAAGAGGGGTCCAGGGAGCATAGCCCCCTCATAAAAATAAAGTAACTTTTGCATCCAAAGCTTGTGTTGTGGACCGGCGCTTATTGTGGTTCTGCTGTTGTGCACAGTCACCGCAGCTGTTTTCAGTGATGTGCACTCACTGATGTGTGTGTCGCTATTCATTTTCACTTTTATGACATAGAACCCGTTCTGGCCTAGCCCACTCTTTTGTATGCATTCCAGTTTGGCTTTGTTTAGCTTGGTGGAGCTTGGCAGCAGTGCAGGACCCAGATGTGTGTTTCAGTCTGTGTGAGTTAAACACCCATCCCCACCTGCATTTTTCTAGATACACCAGTGGTAATTTGAGATGCAGCATCTCCTACCTTTTCACAGTACTGTTCCTCTTTCTCTGAGCACTTTACTGGTTCTTCACATGCCTCTTCTATTGCACAAGCATTTCTACAATCATGCCTCCCACTACAGTCTCTCTCTCTCTCTGAGGCTTCAGAAGGACTGTCCTCAGGCCAGCTGGCCATCAGAGTGCTCCCCTTGAGTGGGAAACCCCCCACCATCCTCACACTTTTCTGGTGATCCTACAACATAACAGGGTGATCTAAGGGCTACTGGAGAGAAATAAGTGCAGGCATCCCAAGGATACCCACTGGCCTGCGGGCCCCCAGACTCCTAGTCCCTCCTGGTCTCCCCTGTTCTTCATGTACTCCCTCACTGAACATGCAGGGCAAAACACAAGCAGGAAAAAATGAAAATTCAATAGTAGGTAAGCTCCCGCTTTTATACCACACTAGTCCTATACCATTTAACCCTCAAGACAGTGGCAGAGACAATTTTCCTGCCAGTCTCTGGCCATACCTATGCAGTAAACTACCCCCCTGCTCAATACTGGTAGAAGGGGTAGTCGTTGCAAATGATATCTTGGTAATATGTTCTGTTGATATGCCTGTATGTCAATCACTGCTATCTGACCACCCCCCACCCAGCCCTGTCACCTGCTTTCTCTAGTTGTGTACCCCAACCTCCTATTCCTCCATGGCATTCCTTCATGGCTGTGTCCCCGGAGAGTTCAACCCCCTGACTGGGTCAGGATCTGATTGGAAGGGTTTCTTGTCAGTGGTAAGTGGCCTATAGGGGGTTCAGTCATCATGTTGATTGCCAGGTTTTTCAACCAGTTTTCTCCAAGGGTCACTGACAGGAAATGACACACGTGTGTGTATGATGGCCTCCCCTGCCAAACTGGGATGCTCCCAGATTCTGCCAGGTGACAAGCAAACAGTGGAGTCAGCAGTGCCCCCCCAAAGGAAAAGAGCTGTCCAATGGGGTGCTCATCATTCTTTCTCCCATCTGCCCCCCCCCCCCAGCTGCAAGGGGTTCTGGGATTTAGAGTTACAGAAAATGTTATATTGCAGATCAGCAGAATAAAAATGATAAATCTACTATACTCCAGTAAACAGTAAGTTAAAAAAATGTTTTTGCACAAAAAGTGCAAATCAGGACAAGGCCTACACTTGTATGTGGAGCACTTAGTGCTTACTTTCCCCTTTGAAGGTCTGTACTACTGTCATGTCCACTGTTTGTAATAGTATGCAGTTCCATAGGGTCATAATCATTTGGTAGGAAAAAGGCACCTAACGTTATCCCTGAATTTACCACCCCTATGGTTCATTGCATGTCCCCACTTCCTGCTACAGGGCACCAGATCAAACATCTCTGACTGACTTTGTTAATAATCCTCAAGAATGTGAAATACTGAGATTATGTACCCTCTCTACCTTCCTTTTTTTTCAAGTGGAACATGTTACGGGCCTCCAGGCTCTCCTTTTAGCTTTTGTCCCGCATACTTCTGATCATTCAGTGGCCCTGTGTCGAAACCTCTCAACTGCCTAGGAGACCAAAACTGCTCACAGTACTCCAGGTGGAGCCTGACCAGGGCCTTGTAAAATGGTAGTAGTCGTAGTAGTTGTAGTAGTACTCATCATTTATTTATTGCCTGGATGCTCAGGGTGCCATTACAGAGAATGATATAAAAACCAAAATATACAGACTTTACAGAATCTGTATAACAAACACAACATCTTAAAATAGCATATACAACATTCATCAAAACCAGTTTATCTACTTCAATCCCCAAACACTTGCCGGAATAAAAAACCTTTTAAACCACTTTTGAAAGCCTCAACAGAGGGGAACTCCCTCAATATCCTGGGTAGTGAATTCCAAAGGATCGGGCAGCCACTTCAAATGCCCGGTCCCCATATGATTTTAATCTTGCCCTTGGGACTAACAGGAGGCTCTCCTCTGCAGAGTGGAGAGCATGTCCCAGGGTGTAAGGGTGCAGGAGCTCTGACAGGTAGTCCAGGCCCAGTCTGTGTAGGACCTTATAGGTTAACAGACCCACTTTAAAGGGGATATGCCACTTCACTGGCAGCCAGTGTAGTTTGCGCAATACCGGCAATACATGACAGGATCTGGGAAGCTCTGTCAGTAGCCAGGCCGCAGCGTTCTGCAACAGCGGCAAGTGACATAGCACACCTCCCTTGACCCCAAGGTATAATGCATTATAGTATTCGAGCCTTGAGGTCACAAACGTATGTACTAGCATGGCTTGCTTATTAGTTGAGACAAGGAACTTAATCTAGGCAATATTATGGAGGTGATTAAAGCCATTCCAGACTACTGCCGCAACCTGAGCCTCCAATGTTAGCTCATTATCCAGAATGACTCCCAGATTTTTTACCTTGGTGGAGGCCACTAACCTAGAGGGGCCAAGCAAAAGCCCAATCTCCCCCCACCTCTCTTAATTCTTCTTGGGGTTAAGTCTCAACCAGCTAGAGAACAGCCAAGTCTGGATCTCAGACAAGCACTTATTAAACACATTGACTGCATCCGGCATCTCAGGTGCAAAAGGCAGGTAGTGCTGAGTGTCACTGGCATAGCAATGAAACCCAAGCCCATACCACCTAATGAAATTGCCCAGGGGCTGCATATACTCTGTGAATAACATGGGTGACAAGATCAAGCCCTGGGGCACCCCACAGGACAGGGCCACCAGATGTGAGGAGTATTCTCCCATCACCACTCTCTGGATCCTGTCCCTAAAGTAGGACTCAGACCAGCTGATAACTGTGCCAGTGAGCCCTATATATCCCCTGAGCTGATCCCAAAGTAGTCCATGATCCACAGTGTCAAATGCAGATGAAAGATCAAGGAGAACAAAAATCGATCGCTCTCCCCTGTCTCTTGCCCTGAGCAGATCATTATGCACCTGTACCAGTGCAGTTTCTGTGCTATGCATCACCATAAATCCAGAATGGACGGACTCATAGATGTTAAAGACAGCAAGGTGTGTCTTGAGCTGCTGCATAACTACCTTCTCAATAACCTTACCCAAAAATGGAAGGTTAGAGACAGGTCAGTAGTTCGCAAAGATGGCTGGGTTCAAAAATGGCATTTTCAACAGAGGTTTTACCAAAGTGCTTTTCAGCAACTCCAGGCCCTGTGCCCCCAATAAGGAACATTAGACAAGTGCTTTTTTTCCATTAAATATACTTTATTCAAATTTTGTAAAAATAATACAAACACAAAAGGAACAAACAACACAACATAGAACTGTATAAGTACTGCATCAGTGTCACACGAAAAGGAAACCTGTCAAAGCCATAAAACATCTAACCCCCCTCCAGAAATATCCTCCCACTCCCCCCCTCTTCCATGCTGCAGACTACCCTCCCACCCCTTCCCAAGCACTGAAGTCCCCAAGGAGGAAGTACCAAGAAGAAACCTGACCAAAGAAGCAAAGAAAAACAACTCCAGAAAAGGGGGGTGAGTAGGAGCTACAGGAGGGCCTAATAACAGGAAACCACACAGATCAAGCCCGCTCCTGTATGAAATCCCTGTACCAAATACTTCAGGCCCATTAAATAAGAGCTTCCAGAGGTCCCCAAAAGTCCAAGTACCTGTCCAGCTTCCCTTGTCATTTGGCAATATGTTTCTCAATCGCCAAAGCAAGACAAGACAAATTTCCTGCCACCATTCAGAAAGTGATGGAATAATATCATCCTTCCAGTGATGGAGGATGACCAACTTGGCAGTGATGGTGATTAAGGAAAGATATGCCTTACAAGACCTAAAGAGTTCTTCTGCGAAATAGCCTAGCAAACAAGATTCAGGAGTAAAAAAGGAATCCAGGGACAGCAAGTGGTTAAAGGAACTACGTATATTAGCCCAGAAGGGAGCTGCTCTGGGGCAGTCCCATAATATATGTTTAAAGAAACCCACCCCGGTCCCACAACGAGAACAGTCCAGTGAAGAAAGATTCCCCATATGGAATAATCTGAGGAGAATGAAGTACCTTTTGTGGAGAATTCAGAATTGAGTAAACTGATACTTATCTTGCTTAACAAAAGTATACAGTGTTTTCCAGACCAGCTGCCAGTCCATGGGGTCGAGCTGCAGAGTCAAAGAATGTTGCCAGTAAAAACCTATGCCTTGCAGCCTCCTCGGATCATTGGACTGGAAAAAGGCATAAAACTTAGTAGCAGAGTGCTGATTATGTGCAACAGACTGAAGTTCCAGAAGGAGAGAAGGGGGGGTAGTATCTATGGTGACAGTCCCAAAAAAGCAGTCACAGCTCTCGACAGCTTTAGATATGTAAAAGGATGATAAACTGGTAGGGCAAGGTGTTGCTGAATCTTGGTCAACAGTGCAAGTCTCCCGTCAGCAAGAAGAGCCTCCACGGAGGAGTGCCACATCCGGGGACAAAATTTGGATGGAATAGAGCGGCAAGCAATCCTAATATTGGGATTCCCTAAAATAGGTTGAGAAAGATCCCGAGTCCAATTCATCTGAAGGTAAGACTGCGATTGTGCAAGGGCCTGTAGTGACCACTTTAGTGGGGGGTTGCCAAGTCATGAGGGGATAGCAGAAGGTTTGGAGTATAACAGATTGGAAAACAGAATACCATGACAAAGGCATTTCTGGGATTCCAACTGAAGCCAAAGAGGGGGAATAAGGCCCTGTTCCCAGAACTGTTCAAGGCTTGGCTCCACCAAAAAGTCTTAGCACTATGAAGTGCACAGTAGTATAAGAAAACATCAGGTAAACATAGTCCACCTTTCTCTTTTGGTTGCGTCAACTTAAAATAAGTCCATTGTACAACCCCCTGCCACCAAATAAAAACTCCGAAGTCAGGAAAACAAAACCTTGGGTAAATAAAGGCCAAGAAGGCTGACAAAATATTCACCTTAATAATATTTACCTGCCCCACAATGAGATAGGCAAAGAAACCCACCGCACCAAGTCCTCCGTGATTATGGAGAGGAGGGAGGTGTTGTTCAATTGGATTACATGAGAAAGAGCGGTGGAGATGCAAACTCCCAGGTAAGTAACAACCTGGGGTGCCTAGCCTAATCCCATCACTAAAACTGGTATTTAGAGACCAAAGCATTCAAAGGCATCACCTGAGATTTATCCCAATTGAGCCTATAACCCAAAACTTCAGAGTATGCTTGCAGTTTCTTCAGTAATGCCAGTAAAGAGGAAGCAGGGGACTCCAGATGCAAGAGGATGTCATCTACACAAGATGATAATTTGTATTTGGAACCCACAACCCTAATTCCTAAAACCTCTGGACTCAGTTGTATCTTCCAGAGGAGGGGCTCCAGATACAACTTCAAAAGAAATGGAGAGAGGGGGCAGCCTTGCCTAGTGCCCTGCTGAAGCCTCACTGGCTCAGACAGCACCCCATTACACTGGATCCTATCCTTAGGATTGCAGTACAAGATCCTAATCCAGGAGCAGAAATTATCCAGAAAGCCAAACCTCTTCAGCACCAGAAACAGGAAAGGCCAAGTGACCCTGTCAAAAGCCTTTTCTGCATCCAGGGAGACCAAGACTGCTGGGACCCTGCTCTCCCCAGACACAGAAACCAGGTGCAGGAGTTTATGAACATGGCCACTAGAATGGTGCCCCACCATAAAGCCCACCTTTTCCGGTGAGATCAAACCCATCCAAACCTGGAGCAGCCAATTTGCCAGCAGTTTTGCAAGAATTTTCAAATCAGTGATTAGCAGAGAGATTAGATGGTAACTACCTAGAGATAAGTGGTCTTTGCCTGGCTTCAGCATTAAGGAAATCCAAGCCTGGGTAAAGGAGTTATCAGTTAAACCAGAAGAAAGAAAATAGTTAAACAGATGCATAAGAAAAGGGGTCAATATGTCAATTTAGGTAGAATAAAATACATTAAGGAAGCTGTTGGGACAGGGAGCTTTTCCTTTTGGATGACTCCTAATAACCTGTGTAACCTCTTCCTCTAGATATGGGGCTTGTAAAAGATCCTGCTGGGGTGAAGAGAGAGAGCAGGTAAAGACAGGGAACTTAAGTAAGTGTCCATAGGTTGTGTAAGGGTTGGCGAGTTGGCATCCTGAGTTTAAAGAGAGTTATAATACAGAGAAAAGGCATGCGCTATGTCCCAGAGCTGTGTAAGGATAGGATCTTGAGGGGTAGGTCAAAGACTGGGACTAGCCTGTACAGAATCCAGCTGTTTGAGATGAAGGGCCAAAAGCCTTCCCGCTCACTCACCCCCTTCAAGATAGAGCATCTTAGTACACTGCAGGGTGAATTCCGCCTTCTTGGCCATATGTTCATAATAACGTTTTCATAGGTCTTGTAGACAGGACCAAGAGGCCGAGTCAGAACTGGAGGATAGAGATCGTTCCAGCACCCAGATCTGGGAAAGAAGCTTATCCGCCCACTGGTTATGATGCTTCTTCACTATTGTGGCTAATCTGATGCACTCTCCGTGCACAGAACATTTGACAGCAGCCCAGAGAACATCTAGCACTGCTACAGTGCCCTCATTATTTGTAAGAAAGTCCTCTATGTACTGCTTAATGGCCTCTTTAGAGACCAGAGCAGTAAGAAGAGAAGGGTGCAGTCACCAAACCCTATCATAGTACCCCCAACCTAACAAGGATAGCTCGAAGAGGACCGTGGCATGGTCAGAGATGACCATGGGTAGGACAGAGGTGTGTACAAGGCTGGGGAGGACAGTTCTACTGATTAAAAAATTATCTGTAGGTGACTGTGAGAAATGAGAAGGGGAATAGAAAGTATACTGCTAAGAGGAGAGGTTGAGGACTCTCTATGGGTCCACCAACCCAAGAGTATCCATAAGCTACCTTAAGCCCCTTCAGCCAGGAGTCAAACCCTTCCTCACCATGCCAGATCTGTCAAGATCAGTTTGCTGTACCAGGTTCCAATCCCCTCCCAGCAGAATAGGTAAATGGGTAAAAGATCCCATTTGGGCTGCGATATTTGTAAAAAAAAGAAGGTGACTCCTGATTGAGGCCTTAAGCAGTACCATTCACCAGCTCTAGAGAACCGAGAACCGTGCAGAAAAAGATAACAACCATCAGGGTCCCAAACTTCCTTAATTTAGGAAAAGGGGAGCTGTTTACTGATTAAAATAGCAATACCACCTCTCCTCTTACTGTCTTCAGAACCAAACACATGACCAACCCAGTTTCTTCGAAACAAAGAGACATCTTCCCTAGAAAGATGGGTCTCTTGGAGAAAGACCACCCCAGGTTGGGATTTCTGCAAGTGCTTTAACACCATGGCTGTTTTACATTTGTTTTGGCCCACCCCTTTAATTCCATGAGATACGTCTTACAGAAGACCCTATTTGAATCCCAAAAAGAAGAGAAAATACGTGGCAAAAAAGAAATGGCCCATGCATCGACTGTTCCCTTTGAGCTAGCAATGCTATAACTCCCCCACACAAGTTATGCCTACCCAATAAAACCCTACTACCCCCATCCCTAACATTATAAGCCCCCAACCACCAAAACCCCCTACCCCCTCAGCACCAAAACAAACAATGCCCAGGATAAATGCAACCACCCTCGGTCCAAATGACCGCCACTCCAAATACACCCAGTCCATGATGAATACAATAATCTGCACTAAGCCCACCATCCTCTGCCCCTAAAACCTATACTGCTGCATCTAAGTCTAGTCTACACAAGTGGGACATCGCCTACAGCAGCATTTGTTGCTACGCTTCCTCTGCCCACCGACTTAAACACCACTGTCTCTTCTACTAGGACTTGAGTTGGCTGCTACCAAAAGAGTCAAGGCTCTACTTTCCAGGCTCTATCGTCAATAGTATCATCAGATCGCAAACTCATAAGTCCCTTGCTGAGTACTTTCTCAAACAGCCCTCTCACTACGAGTTGCGCTCTGTGGACAAGTCCCTTGTCTATATCCCTAGGCACAGCTCTTCAAAGGGGGCAAGTGCTTTTGCCATTCTAGCTCCCCAATATTGGTACTCCCTCCCACTAACTGTGCACCTTGCTCACTCTCACCAAGCCTTTAAGATGGAGCTATGCAAGTACCTTATCTCAACAAACAAATGCTCCTGTTTCAAAACCCCTTAGCCCCCTCACTCAACACTAGCACTGTCCTGCACTTACACTAAGTTTCTGTTTCCATCTCATTTTAATCTCCTTCTCTTTTTTCTCAATTTCTCCACATCTATCCTGTTTGATCACCTTTCAGCATTGCTTCTTTCCTTCCTGCATCTCTATTGTTTTCATTTAATGTAATTCTATGTATGAATTACTGATGTAATGTCTTGATGCAATTGCCTATCTCTCCAGACCTATTTTGTTCACTGTGAAATTGTTATCCCAAAAGTTATTTTTGTAAATTGTTATGTTTTGTTGTTGTATTGTACTATATCCTCCTGGGTTGTGCCTGAAAATAGTCATGGTTACGGCTAGTGCTCCTACCCGGTAAACAACAACAACAACAAAAAAAGCCAAACTCGGTAGCAAAAATTCCCAAGAATCACTCAACAAACCCCACATAGGAACCCTTGAACAAATGAATTAGCATATAACTGGTTAACAAGAAGGCAGAAAAAGGAAATCAGTATCCCCACTCAAAGCTGTCAAGAGCTAGGTACAAAGATGGGGAAGGTAGGCACAGGGATACAACCACCGGGGGAGAGGGGACCACGGGGCCCCCCCAGAAAGCCACCCCATCTGCTCACCAGGCCATCCAGCCCCCAGAGAGCTGCAAAACCCACTGCATGCTGGGGCATAGAGAAAAACCTAAATAGAAGAATGGTGCAGTCTGGAAGGAAATATTGTCCACCCAGTGATCTCCCAGATATTTACAGCTTCCAGCAGCCCACCAAAGAAAGGGCTCCAAAACTGCTCTAAATGCATCCCACACAAATGTCAGGGACTACCTTGGGAAGGAAGGACAGAGAGGTGAACTCCCTCCACTGACACTGAGCCCAATACAATAATAGGTACCAAGAAACATCCAAACTTTACATAAATGAGCTTCCTTTGGGGGGGAGAGAAGGGCGCCGACCACCCAACCCCGACACTGAGCCCAAACAGCAAGTACAGTGAGCCAAGACTAAGACAGAGACTGAAACCGGACCCTCTGGCAAAGCGGACTTAAACTGGCTGGAAACTGGAGACCTAATAGGGACCAGCAAAAGTTGCATAGGGAGCTCCATAACCACAGAGGGACATTTCAGCTTCAAGAGCTAAAGGAGAAGCAGGATGACTTTAGATATGTAAAAATGCACCATCCCCTACTGACCCCAGATCTACAAACATATCATATGACCACATACAGAGTGGTTGGACCCCTGAGAACCCCCATGACCAGCAGCAGAGGCGAGGGAAAATGTAAGGATCCCCCACACTCCTTCCCGTGTTCCCCCATGGATGAGACTGCCTCCTACCTGTAATCTAAAAATGTGGTGCCACGTTAACAAACGGGTGGAGCACCATGAGCAATTAATATGTTGAAAGCCAGGATAAAGTTCCACTAACACAAACAAGTCTAGGAAAACAGTGTACAGGCTGATTCATAGTCCATGTAGGTAGAGAGCTGCAAAATAGAGTCGGACCATGAATCACCTTTGTTGTGGAAATGTAGAGTGGAGGACGATATAAAAGTCAAGTCCAAGCTGCAGATAACCATCCAAAATGAACAATCCCTCCATGACCCTCTGCCAAAATCAGTCTAAAGCAACAGTAGATGCCAAATGAGAGAAGAGGAAAGTAGGGTCATAGCTGACCTCTTGCAGGAAAGATCCTAAAAAAAAAACATAGCGTGGGGGAGTAATTAGGGAACATATGCTCAATTTATCTGCTAAGACAGAATGAAAAAAGACACTTGGGGAGGCATACCATACCATCCAAATCACAGATTACTAGAAATGGCCCACAAGGTACAATTTCAAAATACAGAGTCCAAAATGAGGAAACAGCTCCAATAAAGAAGCAAAATACCCAAATACCATCACACAGCTTCAAACTTCTGTCCTGGCTGCTTATTTGGGCAACTTAAATAGATCAGGAAATAATTCAGGCAATTCCCTTTTAGCTTGATCACTGGATTCAAAAGACTTTGGAGTGCTTCTTTAAGTGATCTGCAATCTAGCTGGGTAAATGATATGAAAACAAATTTGTGCAGCCAGTAATTTCGTGACCAAAGGGCCATATTCCTCTCTTTTAAGGTGCATGGACCGGGGAAGGTCCTGAGTTACCCTTAACTTATGCCCCTCCCACAGTAGCTCCTTCAGGTCTTTATTTTTTGTCAACAGATGAAACTTGTCCAAGAAGTTCAGAAATTTAAAAATCAGAGGGCAAGGCAGGGAGCCCAAAGGAGGGGAGAGCCCTATGCGCTCTCTTCATGACATAGGTAGGCCATTCAGAGAGGGGTCTGTAATCTTCTCACAAAACTTCTGCACAAAGAGGACTGCATTCTGACTCTCTGAATCTTCAGGCAGCTCTATGATCAGCAAGTTATTATGCTGACTGCGTCCCTCCAAGTCCTCAAATTTTTCTTCAAGCCAGACCAGCTTCTGCTGGAGAGACACAGTGTCGGGTTTGAGTCAGGCTCCCCAGTCCTCAAGGGAGCTAATGTGGACCTCCATGTCTCCCACTCATTGAGAGTGCCGCTTGGTCGTTAACCACCTATTTTTAAGCTCCTTGATGATATTTAAGAGAGCCTCTTTAAGTGGTGAAATCTTCTGCAGGAATCTGTCCTCTGACAAAAGTTGAGAGGGAGATGAAGGCTTAGTAATGGCCGTGGCCTGGGTTTTGCTTTTCTTGGTGGCCTTCTCCTTCTCCATGGTCACTGGGGGAGTATGGCTTATAGGTGGCATTTTCATTTCCACTTCCATGCTGAAGAACTGAATCTACTCCCAAGAGTTCCCGAAAGATAAAGCAGCCAACAGGTAAATGTAGAGTCACTGAATAGCCAGAAAACAAAAAAATTAATAGAAAAATATCAAGGTCAGGAGCAGGAGGAAACAGCAGCCTACTCAGGCAGACACATCACGTGACCCCCAACACTGGACAGTCTAAGCAAACACCAGGCCCCAATACTCAGTGCACCTTACCAGTAGTCACATTTGGCTTGGAGCCAGGTTACAGAATATCAGTCACAGCTCAGAGATCACTTCACAAACCTCATCTAAAGTCATGGGATAAAACCAACTCCAAGAACACGAATTACAGACATGACCACCAGGCTCCACCCTGTTGGACCGTAACAATCCACCAGGAGAAATGCCAGCCTTAGTGTAGGGCACCCTATCTGCGAAGATGTGGGTGAACGCCTCACATCTTATGGATAAAAAAGCTCTGATGGGCTCCAGAAAGGCCAGATGTAAAAGCCTGTCTACCATCCGAAAGAGCTGCACCAGGTGGTTCTTCCCAGCAGCAGTCTTCCTGGACAGAAAAGCTTCCTTCTTATGGGGGATTGCTTTCTGATACACATTGTAATGAGACATCAGAATCAATTTGTTCTCCTGGGCCTTGGACTTTCTCCATCGATGCTTCAACCTCCGCCTCTTGGTTTTCATCGTCCTCAGTTCACCATCAAACTACGGGGAAACAAGCCGTTAAACCAACAGACGTACCTGGACCAGTGCTAACAGGTCAAAGGCCCCTGCAATGGCCATATTATAGGCCACCACAGCCACCTCTGGCCCTCAGCACTAGCCTACAACACTTTTGAGGTATCCAGCATCACCAGTAGTCCCTCAGGTTTAATCCCTTTCAAAAGGCAGCACCAAACAACCTCCACAAAGGATGGACTTCAAGAGGGTGGCCAGGAAACTGAATCTGATAATGAAATGGTAGGATTACTTACCTTGCTCTGCTGATAACCTCCTTTTTGATGCAACCCAGTATTCTGTTAGCTGTCTTGACATGGGCTACAGACTAATTGTCCTGCTTCAGCATCTTCAATTATGACTTCTGGTCCTTTTGTTCCTTAAGTGAACCAAGAGGTGCCCCCACACAGCATTCAGATCCAGCCTCTAATTTTCCTCCCCATGCGTAGCACATTGCATTTGGCTACTTTGAATCTGAGGCACCAGGAACCAGACCTATAGCTTGTTCAGATCCTCTTGAATTTTGCTCCCATCCTCAAGGAGGTCCACCACCCAGGCCAGCATAATGTTATCCATGAGTTTTAGCAACCTGCTAGGAATCCTAGCAACCAGATCACTGGTGAAGATGTTTGAAGAGCAGTGGCCCCAGCACTGATCCCTGATGAATACCACTTAGCACTCCTCTCCACTCAGAGTACTTCCAGTCCACTACCACCTTTTGCATCCTGCTCCTGAGCCAGTAAGCAATTTGCCTTGTGTGTGTGTGTGTATCTCATGTATAAGAAGAAAGGCAGCTCACAAGATCTGTGCTGGAGCCACAATGTACAGGAACACTAGCTTTAAAAAGTCAGGCTCAGAAATAGGTTAGCAGCATACAAAAAACAGACCAGGTTATAGGATTACTTAGGACATCACTTCATTTGATATCTCACAAAGTAGCAGCACACCACCCACACCAACATTTTGTGCATGTGCAATGCACATTTTCAAGGCATGACTCCTGCATACAATTTAGTACAAAACAATTTACAACAATTAGATGATACTATAAAACAGTATGATCAGAGAATCCAGAAACAGAAACAATGCAGGTCTGACAGAGACAGATGAGACTATGAATTAGACCAACTATTCAATTGGAGCAAGTGAAACTCACAACAGCCAAGATCTGTTTTGAAAAAAGTGGAGGAAGAACTGACACCAGAGCCACATATACCAGCTGTTCTGAATCTGATGGCATATGGCATGTTTCTTTTGAGGAGGAAGAGGAAGAAATTCCTCCAAATCAACAGGTGTTTGAAACAGAGCCTCAACAGATAATCAAATTACCACTGAGGAGGTCACCCAGGATCCACTAGGTTTGAAGAACCAGAAAAGACACAAGGGTAACAAAAAAAAGGCAACCAAGGATACACGAGCAACCAACAGTACAGACTGAGGAGTTGGAACAAGCCCAAGAGAAGGAGAAAGCAATAACACAGTCATCAATAGTGGTAAATATTTCACGTTATACTTTAACAGAAACTGAACATTAAGTGTAGTCACATGGATTGAATTTTGTTCCAACAAACCGCATTAAGAAATTTGAGATTGTATTGAACTTGTGTAGGTTTACTAGAAGCCTCTATTTAAAAGCCTTTTTGTGCAGTCTAATAATATGGGGCACAGAAATTTAACACAACTGGGATCAGAGGACACCCAAAGCTCTACTATTCTGTCTAGAAGTGCCTGTGAAATAGTAGAAATGAAAATGTCCACTTTGGTTCCCCACTATAATCATGCGGTAGCCATCTTTAAAAAGTTATGTGAAAAAGATATTCATCAATTAGCTCAAAGCAACTTACAAGAACAAGAACTATAGTAGGGAAGAATGACAAGCTATAAAATCTTTACAGCAAATTTCAGAACTAATTAAGCAAGCAGATAAGAGGGGTCAATAGTGGTAAAGGACAGAATGGAATATGAGGCAGAAATAACAAAACAGCTCTCTGACAAGAGTTCCTATCAAATACCACAGCAAGAACCCACCATGAACTATAAGAATGACATTGATATTGTACCTTATGAAGTGTTTAACTGACATGACATGTCATGTCAAAAAAGACATATGCTTTTTTAAAGGTACAGAGCCCAATAAGAGCCACCACCAATGGGTTGCCAAAGATCCACGAATATCTATCTAATCCACCAACTGGACCTATGGGTGCTAGTATTGGCTCCTTAACAGAGCCTATAGCACAGTTTGTCCCTAAACATATCTGGGAAATTGAGTTTGAAACTCAGTCGTACATCAGAGATATACCACACATACTAGGTATTTTGAATAACTTAGCAATAAAAGACAAATGGAGTTTTGCAACCTTAGATGTACATTCTTTGTACATTAATATGACACATGATGACAGAGTTGAGGCTGTCAATATATATAGCATTATATAAGAAAACAGTATTCCCAGAAGTGGTTATTGAATTTATACTATTGCTGAAAAGGTTCTCAAATACAATTTTTTTTTTGAAGATCAGTTTTTCTTACAGACAAAGAGGATGGCGATGAGTGTATCTTTTTAGTCAACTTTTACTGAACTAAATGGGAGAATAGGCATGTCTTGTCACGGAATATTAATCCCTTCTATGACAAGATCAACCTACAGTATACAAACACTTCACTGATGACATATTCCTAGTATGGAAGAGTACACATCAGCAGTTGGCAATTTTTGTAGAGGTTTTAGAATCTACAAATTCAAATTTAAAAATAGACTTTGTCAGTTTCACAATAGCAAAAGATGGCACAGGGAAATTCAAATGAAGCTCTTTAGGAAGGAAACAGATCAAAGTGCACTACAACTACCATCCCTGCCATGTTATTGAAAATATACCCTATCCGTACATCCATGTACAAAGAAATTGCAGTAGTGATCAAAGTTTCCAGAAAGGCACCTCTGATTTATCAGACAGATTTTCCAAACTGGGGTACAACAGAAAATGTAAAAGCAGAAGCTAGAATTGCCATGGTAGAGAGGGAAAGCCTGTTACAGACTAATGTGAGGCACAATAGTGCCCCAACAGAAGATCCTGTTTTTGTAACAACATTCAACCTACAGTCATACATAATCAGGGATATTATTTAAAAACATTGCAGAATGCAGTAGCGAAAAAGGAACCAAAATAAGTCTACCGCAAAGGAAAAACATTACCAAGTTGCTGGTCCATAGTTTACATTGTCCTGAGGACACTAGACCTAGCAATTTGCCCGAAGAAACATTTAAATGTACAAATTGGAGTTTTTGTAATTTCATTGATAAAGGAAATAGTTTTTGGAATCCCATCATTGATGATATTTATTATATCAAATCTCTCATCACGTGTTTTACAAAAGCAGTTGTTTACATGGCTAGATACACATCCCCTGAATGTTCTTCATTCTATACTGGTAAAACTATATGACCATTCAAAGGGTGTATAGGAGAACATATTTGTAGTATAGATAAGGGAGAGGTGTACAATGCATTAACCATGCATTACAAGCACAGAGGAGGTAACCGTAAATTCAGATTTATAGGTCTGTAAAAGTACAGGTTAAATGTGCATGGTAGAGATCTTGATAGAAAGTTATTTCAAAGGGAAGCATTTTGGCAGTATAAGTTTAGAGCAAATGTACTCCTGGGACTAAATTATGCTTTCCAACTGAACCTATTTTTGACAGAGATAAACATAAATTGCCTTGAATTGTCTGTATTCTAAGAGAGAGAGAATTATATGAGTTGTTGAGCACCTATTTAGAATTTTAGAAATGTCTCCTTTAGAATTTTAGAAATGTCTCTGCTAAATAAAATCTTGAGTGCAATAAGTAGTTCCTAAGGAAATGGACTATGAATGCCAATTAAACAGCTAGTGCAGCCAAAACAGACAAACAGGAAAATCATACAAATTTTAAAGTAGTACGTTATAAACTTTTTTATTTTTGAAGTATTTTTCCTTTTCCTTTTGGTTATTAGAAAGACTTTTATGTAATAATATCATGCTGCATGTGTGGAAGAGCGCTTAGCCTGGAAGCTGACATATCTGTCTCTATTCGCTTTATTACATCATCAGCATTGCGATTTCACTGACAATAACATCACAGGTGACTGACCTGTCAGCCACTGAGTGGCTGTTTCTAAGCAACAATGATGTCACAGTCAGTGAGGTCACAATACTGATGATGTACTGGGGGGAATAGAGATAGATATGTCAGCTGATAGGCAGGAGTGCTGTCCCACACACCACACCTACTAACATCAGGTCACTCAATCTTCAAATTAAACAATGGGAAAAGAAAAAGTACTGCTGGGTGTAAGCTCAGGTTGCCCAGAGCACTAGATATTTACTATACTTTGGGTCATTCAAATGTAACCAAAATGTAATCTAATGATAGAAAAATATGTATTAAAAAGAATAAGAAAGAAACAGTACAGTTGGGCCTGATGAAGTGGCGACCTCACAAAACTGTTGATCCTTGAATGATGTGTGTTAAGAAATAAAGAAGAATCTTATAAATACACATGGACTGGAGTTCATTCAGCTTTTTCTCTCAAAAGAAAAAGTACCTCAGATATAAAAGGTAGTGGTTGACTGCTTTTAAAACTAATATTAGTTTTGGGCAGTACACTAGCTCTTTATAATAACATGATGTCACTTCCCCCCTTTTTCCTCTCCCCACTGTTCCTTTATTCTCATCTGGCTGTCTCTTTCCTGCCCCCTGACCCCCTCCCCCAACTCTGCTTCCCCTTTCTTTTTGATTTTCAACTATTTTTAACTTGTATGTCGAGTACTGGTATTTGATGGACTTCCTACTTTTTAACATTGTGTGCAGTTTGCAGAATGCACTTTTGCACTTTACCTATGTTTTTTGCACATGGAATAAAATTAACACTGTCACTTTAATTTCATGTAATAAAAGCCAGTATTACTGTATACAGAAATCATGCCTTAAAAGAGCACATTGCACATGTACAATACATTGGAGGGTGTTATGCTTCTGCTTTGTGAAATATTGAATAAAGTGATATCTTTAGTAATCTTACAAGCTGACTTTCTTTTTTTTTTATGCTGGTAAGCTGTTTTTGAGCCTGACTTTTTGAAGCTATATGTCTCATGTATACTGCGCTGCTCTTCATGAATGCTCAGAGCAGTGGTTTCAGTGCTTAAACATGGCAGATACCTGTATCCTGAATTTGAACATAAAGACAGCTTGGGGCATTGCGGCCTTACTGACAAATGAGTAAGTCACATTCTGAACCTGTGGCAAAAATTCTTTGGAGTTTATAGTGTCTGAGGCCTAATTCTGACTCACAGTGTGAGCCACAATATGGCAGCACTGAGCAAAGTGTGCATGTATTGTTTGCAGTCCTGTGTAGCCAAGTTCAACGGGGTTTCACACAGTTCCTAGGGGCTTACAACATCATTTGAGATTGCCTGGGAAAACAGGAATGGAATGAAATACAAATTGCCCCCCGATGAAGCTTCAGTCGAGCACAGTGCCAGGGCATTAGGACCCAGAAGTGGAGGTCCAGTTGAGGGTTGTCTTCATGTTTTTGTCTGTACTTATACGTTCTTGGATTATGACATGCAAGTGATTTGGCACCTGCAATTACACAGAAACATAGATGTTGATGGCAGAAAAAAGGCCCTGTGGCTGATTGACTCTGGTCAACCCTTCCTACCTACCTACTGTTGTTTTTCGTGATGCTCCACCCTCTCCTTTTGACACTGTTTGCACCAGCCCTCTGTGCATATCCCACCCATGTCAGAGTCCCCCTACTGTTTTCAAACTGCCTCCAATGATAGCCTGTTCCACATTCAACTATCTTTTACATGAAAAAGGCTTTCTGACGTCCCTCTTAAATTCCCCCACCACCACTACCTTTATTGAGTTTTCCCCTGGTGCATGTGTTTCCACTTAGCATAAGCAGCTCTCTGGTGTCTACCTTGTTAATTCTGTGGAGGTATTTGTACATAGCTATCATGTCCCTCCCTTCTTGCCTCCAGCATATACATATTGAGATTTGACAGCCTCTCCACATAAGAAGAAGAAGAAGAAGAATCTGCATTTATATAGCGCTTTTCATACACAGTATCCCAAACTGCTTTACAAGCAATGCTAGACTGGTAGTGAAGTGACTGAATGTGTGGTGGCGGCCATATTGCACATCATCACCCACACACAGCCTGGATGATTGCATGAACCAGTTTATGGGAAAGTCTTATCCTGCTTCCCCCAAATCATTCTGTTTACCCTTCTCTGCACCACTTCTAACTTATCCTTGTCTTTCATCAAATGTGAGTTCCAGAACTGCACACAGTACTCATGTTTAGGACATACCAGGGCCTTCACAGTGACAGAATCCTGTTGCTCCGCCTGCTACTAGTCGCCCTTCCTATACCTCCCTGCATCCAGTTTGCCTCCCCCTGCCCTGTTACATAGTACTGTTGTCTTCAAGTTGTCTGATATTATTCCCCCCAGGTCCATATCCTATGTTGTACTTTCCACAGAATCCCCCACCATTCTCTATTCAGTCCTTAGGAGTTCTTGCCCCTACATGCATTACCTTACACTTCTTTTTGTTGAACTTCATTTGTCAAACCCTTTGCCACTTCTTCAGCCTTTCTATATCCTCTTTCATACTTCTTACCCCCTCCTCACTGTCCTCTCCCCTACAGATCTTGTCTGTGAAGAGACAGATCTTCCCTTGGACCTTCATTCAAATGTCACAATTAAAAAAATGCTTATAAGGGATGGTCTTGAGGCCAATCCCTGCAGCATCCCACTAGCGACCCCCTGTCCTCTGAGTATTCCTATTAAGAACAACCCTTTGTGTTCTGTCATCAAATTTTTACCCATCTTTTGATTTTATTCCTCTCTTCATATTTGGTTCTCCAGCTTCTTAACAAAGCTGTAAATGTGGGACAGAGTCAAAGGCTTTACTAACACTGAGGTACAGTATGTCCACTGCCTACCCCTTTTCTACCACCTTTGTTACCTAATTAAAGAAGTCACTAAGATGTGTCTGTCACAGCCTCCTGCATGACCCACTGCTATCTGACATCCTGAAGTCTGCTTGCCTAAAGTAAATCTACCAGCTGCTCCTTCGCCTTAGAGTTTCTAGTGTCTTTTCTGTTATGGACATAAAACTGATTGGTCTGTATCTGCCAGGTTCATCCTTGCGTCTGACACTGTGTATCTGAACTACACTTGCCATCCTCCAGTGCCTTGGTGCTACCCCATCTCCAGCAAGCTGTTAAAGAGCTCAGTCAGTGGTGCAGCTAGGACCTACCCCATCTCGTTCAGTATCCAAGGATGTCTCCTATCATTCCCCCAGCTCCTACCATGGCCCCTCTTCACTGCCCTGTCCCTTCCCTGGATTCCCTATAGCCCCCACACAGTAACTTGTTCCATTACCCCTTTATCTCCACTTTGTTGTCCTTTTCAGTAAATAGATTCAGCTCAACCATTAGTTTCCAGGTGATGCATGTGTGTGGATTGATTTTGATATAGTGTTTGGATAGTATTACCAACCTTTGTTGTTTACCATTCCAGGTTTTTGTTAAAATGCTAATAGCCTGCAGTGGTATTGCCAAAATATTGTGGCCCTTACAACATACTTTCAGGCTGGCCGGTGGAAGTTGTGGCTTGTTCAGGGAACGGGGTGGTTGAGGGGCAATGGACACTAAGAATTGTTGGAAATTAGATGGGGAGAGATCACTGAACACTAGAAACACCATGGGGTTGGGATTTATATCACTAACTAAGGGAAGGGATCTAAATTATTTATGGGGGGTTTATTGTTGGCCAACTGAGTACCTTATTGATGACTAATGCATGACTAACAGTGTTGAAAGGCCGATGAGATTTGAGTTTTCGTTTTAAATTTGCCACATATGCAGCATTCCAAACATGCTAATATACAATCACCTCTTTGTTGTGATTTTCACATCTCCAGCTAGCAGTTTGTAACTGAGATACAAGCATCACAGTTATGACATGTGATTTTCTTTTTTTGGATGCAGATACTGCACACAACATTTTAAAGAGCAGCTGAACACCTTTGGGAAAACTTTGAGAAACATAACATTTAGACATATGTGTGTGTCATATTTCTTCTATAGATTTCTTCTCTGCTTTATTTGTTATTGAACAAATTCCCACAAAAACAAGATCTTTACCCCTGAGAGTTTTTCTGCCTCTATCACTTATTCCCTACTTATGAAGCATCCGTACCTGCAACACTTTGGGAAACTTATTATACACAGATCTTTTATAAAGAACAAGTATAGACTGTTGTTCTCCCAACAGTGATAGACTCAGTTTATGTGGATCACTCCACAGGAAACCCTTGTAGCTATTGAAAGTTTCAAATCAAATAAATCACCAGGATCTGATCAGATACCAATTGATCTTTATGAAGTTAATCCAGACTGGTGGACTGGGCTCCTATCAGATCTATTTAACAAATTTATAATGTATGACTACATTCCAGATTTATGGAAGGGGAGTTATATCACTATATATTAAAAAAAGGAATAAAAGCAATCCAGCAAATACAGACCAATTAGAGTGATCGACAACATGTCAAAAATATATGCAAAAATATTGCTTAACATACTAGAAGACTGAATCATAACTAACAAGAAAATCTTGCTATTACAAACTGGATTTCAAAAAGGTAATGGTGCAATAATGTAGATTTTCATCTTGACACACATCCTTGAAAATTACTGTAAGATTAAAAAACAAAATCTCTTTATTGCTTTCATTGACTTTTCAGGTCGTTGACGGTTGGCTGAGGGAGCACTACTGCCATTGTCTTCGATGAAGCAGTTTCTCCCTTTTTACAAATACTTAAAATTCCATTTACCCTCTGATGTTCAGAGGTGAGGGAGCTATGGAGGAGATGTCAAACAGGCTGTCTAGCAGCAAAGCTCAGCCCAAAACTGTGAGAAAAAATCCCAGGGAGACACAGAGCCAATCTGTACAGCATGCAAGGTTGAGACTGGGACCACACGAGAAAAAAGCTTTCCTTAAAGCTGGTCTCCATTGAGGATATCTAAAAGCAGAATGAAAAGAGCGAACTTATAGTTTGATGTCTTCAGCCCTGCCACGAGGTGATAGAGCTCTGCTACAGAGTACTTGCCACTTGGAAGGCAGGAAGTAAACTGGTATGCACAGGAAGTGGAGGGGAGGATATCCAGGCTGTAGAGTTTCAGTTTTTAACTGCATTAAAGCATCAGGAGGTACAGCTCATCAGTATGGAAGCCTGAAGACCAGCTTAGGAGAGAGAAATCTCTTTATTGCTTTCATTGACTTTTTATCCACCTCGATTTCATTTCTAGGAAAGTCCTATGGACTAAACTAGAGAGAATAGGAATGGAACCAAATCTTTTAGCCTTAATCAGGAGGCGCCACACAAATACATGGATCAAAATTAAATGTAATAAAAATGGGGAACTTGCTGGCCTAGTGGCACCAAAGGCTAAGGCGCTGGATGCCTTACCTCAGGCCACACCAATGACCCATATTCTGGAACAAGCACGGGCCATCGTAGGTTGGAAGGGGGGAGGGCACGAGGCTGGATGGAGTTGCTGAGAGGCAGCTCTCCTTTCTGGGGAGGGAAGGTGGTATCAAGGGAGCACCAGGCACTAGGCTGATGGGTGGGTGGAAGGGGCTGTCACCGGGGCTGTAGTATGCATGCACACCTTCATGCACATGTGTCTCTACTCCTGGGGCCCCGAGGTAATTGTGAAAAAAAATGCGAAATGGATCTTCTAGCTGCAGAATGATGCCCTACCCTCTGCAGGCTCTGCTCCTGGGCTGGACATAATGTAAACCCCAGTAATTCTGGGATGCTGGGGCTGGGGGGCCAGTTGGGCTGAAGAGGGAAGCTGGTAGGACAGTGAGAAAAATAACCCTCCCCAAATAAAGATGAGGAACTTACTGGTAAAATACAGACTAACACTGGCATCTAGCAAAGCTGTGACCTGGCTCCAATGCTAGTTAACTTATACATAAATGAAATTCTGGAGGAGTTAGATGACTCAAATCATCATACTCCTAACATTCTAAAAGCATACCAGTTTTAACTTATGCAGATGACTTGGCTTTCATTTCCACATCTAAGTTAGGACTTCAGAGAAGTTTGAATATACTGGAACATTTATGCAAAACACTACATTTGACTCCAGATATTCAAAAGACAAAGACTATGGTCATTGGTTGACAAAGAAAATACAAAAACCTTTATTTGTCCTCTCAGCTTCTTGATTATGTAAAACAATTCACATACCTGGGAGCAACTGTTTCAAGTAGTATTTCCTGGTCAAATCATATTAATATTATAGGCTCCAAAATGAGAATAACTACATGTGCCTTGAGTAGGCTTAATAGATTATATGATGGCATGACCATTGAACCAGTGATACAAGCTGTCACTGCTAAGTTGATAAATCAAGGATTATATGCTATAGAAATTTTGGGAAGCAATAACCTAAAAGTGCTAGAAGCAATAATAAACATTTTAAATAAAAAAAATGCTAGGGACCCCTAGATCTACTCTGAATGTCCTCATAAGAACCCAGTAGGGGGAGATAACACTCCTAGAGAGAGCCCACACTCAGATGATCAACTTTTGGTTCAAGAGTGTGTCTCTACCATGGGGCTCACCAATTGCATCCTATCTGAAGGAAGACCCCTTGAAGACTCATGGAGTCGAAGCGCTAGGGGCAGCTACACTGAACTCCTGCCTTGTAACTTTGTGTTGTGCACTTCTTTAACACTAAGTAAATTAATTTTGCATCAATTGCGTTAGTGCACTGTGGTTCTTTGTGCACTGCTAACTTACCAATGCAACCCTCTTCTTAGTACCCACTTCGCTTCCAGCTGCTCCTGTTATGACTAATTTCTCAAATTATTATGCTTGTTGCAATACAAGAGTATAAGTAATGTATATTGACCTTGACACTCTGTACAATGTTATTGAACCCCTGTCTGTCCTCTAAATCAAATGTTTATCTACAAGTCTTGGCTTCCCTAACTGCTCTTCTATTGTATATATTCCATGTATTGTTATTGGGTCTCGGCCCCCAGGTCGCATCTGGAATCGAGCTTTTAGCTCAGTATGCTTTCCTGGTAAATCTCGTAAATAAATAAAATAAATTAAATAAACTGTTGGAGTTTGATATTGTGGAGGTTAGCCACCTCATCCTGCAGTGCAGCGACGGCTGAGATGCGGTGAAGCTTTGTTTTCTGCTGCTGAGGTGACCTGGCTGTCTGGGGCTTTTTGCTGTGCCGGGGGCTGGCAGCCATCATCCGGTCAGCCGGGGATTGTTTTTCCTCCTTTCTCCCTGTGGGAGTGTGATGTGCCACTGATGCGAGGCACTGACACTGCTAAATTATATAAATTATATAATGCTCTGTTGTGACTTAACAGTCTGCTGACATGGGAATAACTGGGATGTCACAAGCAGAATATTATGACATCAGGGGCCCAATATTCAAAAGAGCATAAAGCGGAGTGCAAAACGTTGTGCTGCGCCTAACTATTACCTGGGAGCCTTAGGATGCTATATTCAGTTGAATAGCACACATGTGCTATTTGACTAAATATATGGCCATGTGAATGCAGCACTAAGTCAAGTAGCTAGTAGTAGATATGTGTCTCTAGCAGTTCTTTATATAGGGCAAATAAAATCTGGTAAAGGGAACAACCCTGTTGGGTGCCCCATCCCAAAACAAAGGATTAAGAAAGGGAACCATTTACCTGAATATATGCCTGTGAGCTGCAGGAAGGTGCCTGCAGCATGGCAAAGAAGTTTGGAAGGAAGCCAAAGATAGCAAGAGTATGACAAAGAAAGGGCTAAGAGGCTCTATCAAAGGCCTTCGCAGCATCCAAGCTGGCAAGGACCAGAGGATATGTCACTGGTGAATATTGTCCAGGAGAAATAATGATCTTCCTCCACTTTGGTTCTCAAAAGAAGTGGCAGGGAAGGTTAGGGAGAAAAAGATAGCATTCAGGAAGTATAAAGAAACACAGAAGGAGCAGGCCAGAGAACTGTACCAGTTAAAGGAGAAGGAAGCGGGGAAAGCAGTCAGAATAGCAAAGGCCCAAACCGAGGAAAAGATAGCCAACTCAGTTAAGAAGGGGGATAAAACCTTTTATAGATACATTAGGGAGTGAAGAAAGACTAAGGGAGGGATACTGAGGCTGAATAAAGAGGAGAGCGGTTGGGCAGAGAGGGACAGTGAAAAAGCGGGGATACTGAACAAATGCTTCTGCTCAGTATTCACAAAAGAAGAGGAGGGATGGTACCTAATCCAGTCAATAGAAGCATTCTGGATAGGGGGGTTGATATCAGTCCTTTCACAGAAGAAAGGGGTCTGAAGGAACTCCTAAAACTGAAGGTGGATAAAGCAATGGGGCCTGATGAGATTCACCTCAGAATTCTAAAAGAACTAAGGGGAAAACTAGTAACACCACTGACTACCCTCTTTAACAAATCATTGGAGGATGGTGTGGTACCTAAGGACTGGAGGAGGGCAGATGTGATTCCCCTTCACGAAAGTGGGAGCAAGACAGAGGCAGGAAACTACAGACCTGTCAGTTTGACCTCAGTGGTAGGGAAAATGATGGAATCACTTCTGAAGGAAAGAATTGTTGAGTACCTAGAGGCCAGTGGGGCACAGGACCCAAGGCAGCATGTATTCACAGCAGGAAGCTCATGTCAGACAAATCTAATCGATTTCTTTGACTGGGTGACCAAAGTAGTAGACCAGGGAGGGGCTGTGGACATGGCCTACCTAGACTTTATCAAGGCATTTGACACAGTCCCGCATAAAAGATTAATAAACAAATTAGCCAGCCTGGGAGTGGGTCCCAGGGTGGTAGCCTGGGTAAAACATTGGCTGGACAACAGGACACAGTGGGTAATAGTAAATGGAGTCCACAGTGAAGAAAGGGGGGTTACTAGTGGGGTACCGCTGGGTTCAGTACTGGGTCCGGTCCTTTTTAATGTCTTTATAAGTGACATTTTATTTTTTTATTTGTTTTTTTATTTAGTTTTTGTTGACTGGGTGAGTGCACTAGACAAATTCTGCCTATTTTCAGGCACGACCCGGGGGGAGGGGGATACAGATGAATGCCAACTGACCTTGAACCAGGTTAAGCTGTTGGTGGTATTTTTAGTGAATGAGGGGAAATTTGGCCAGGGCACTCGGGAAAATTCCCCTACTCTTTTCGAGAAGTGCCATGGGATTCTTAACATCCATCTGAACTACTACCAGAAAGGCAGTTGGGACTTCATTTTTACATTTCATCTGAAAGACAGCACCTCAGGAGTGCAGCACCCCCCTCCTGCTACACTACAGTGTCAGTATTGGGATATTAACCCAAGTGCCTGGTGGGGGGATAGAACCCACAGCCTTCTGATCTCCCAGCCTCAGAGGCGAGTGTGCTACTTGCTGAGCCATTGACAATGATTGCACATATTGCAGAGGGACTGGAAGGAAAAGTATGTCTCTTTGCAGACGACACAAAGATCCGCAACAGGGTTGATACACAAGGTGGGGTGGAAAGGATGAGAAGGGACTTGGCAAGGTTGGAGGAATGGTCAAATGTATGGCAGCTTAGATTCAATGCAAAAAAGCGCACATTAAAGCTCCTGGGAAACAAAAACCCAGGAGAAGAGTACACAATGGGGGGTGAGATACTGACAACAACAAAAATGAAAAGGAACCTGTAGGTAGTTATATTAGATGACCTAAAGGTGGGCAAGCAATGTGAGAAGGCAGTAAGGAGGGCTGGGGGGATACTGGGATGCATAGGGACAGGTATCACCAGAAGAAAACAGGAAGCCGATATACAGACAGTTGGTGAGACCACATCTGGAGTACTGCATGCAGTTCAGGAGACCCCATCTCCGCAAAGACATAGACAGGGTGGAGGCTATCCTGGGGAGGGCAACCAAAATGGTGCAGGGTCTGCACCAGAAGACATATGAAGAAAGACTAAAGGAGCTTAATATGTATAGCCTCGAGGAAAGGAGGGGGGGACATGATAGAAACTTTTAAGTACCTCAAGGGAATCAACAAAGTCCAAGAGTGTAGCATCTTTCAGAAAAAGAGATGTGCAAGAACAAGGGGGCACAATTTGAAGATAGAGGTAATGTGAGGAAGTATTTTTTCACGGAGAGGGTTGTAGATGCATGGAACAGCCTTCCTGAGGAGGTCTTGGAGTCAAAAACAGTGGGGGAATTCACAAATGCATGGGATAGACATAAGACAATTCTAGTGGGGGGTAGAAGGAAGTAGGTTGTTCGTTAACTAGGATCTGCAGCTTACCCATTAGGTAGGGAAATGGGCAGATTAGGTGGGCCAAGCGGTCCTTATCTGCCATCAAATTCTATGTTTCTATGTTTCTATGTTTCTATAGGCCACACCGCAGGCCACATCTTTGAAACTACACCTGTGTCAGTGCTAGGACTGCATGGAGCCTTTTGCTAGCAGGGGGCTGCCCATGATGATGTCGTGCATTAGCGTCTATATAAACATGGATGGCCCCATCTCTCCTCAGTTCTTTTTCTGCCATCAATCATCCTTGTCAGACCTGCTGAGGAAACATTACAAACTATCTGTTGCTGTTTTCTTGTGCTACATCATCATCTTTGCATGCTGCCGAAAGCCACCACCTTGTTTTGATACTGTAAGTGAGGATAGAAAATTTTTAAAGATGACACACAGAAGGTGTGTGTCCGCTGCCTAGGTCTCTGTCATTTTAGAACCTGTGAGATCTGCCAGAGCTTTAACCAAGCTATTAGATGATCCTGAAGGAAAGCCCTGGAAAAAATTCTCCTTGAGAAAACTTTAGCAGCCATGGAGAAGTCTCAAAGTCAGAAATTTGTGTTGCCTGCCCCGTCGACAGAACCACAGCTGAAAAAACCTAAGGACCAGGAGAGGGACCGGTCATCATCCAAACCCCTTTTGTCTTCAGGCCATAAGCACAAACACAGGGTTAAAGAGATATTTTCTTCTGGGTGAGGTCCCGGTCACTGCTGTAGCCTTCAGGTACTCAAACTTCATCGACAACTGGTTCGGCAGCACTGATGCCAGCCTTCTTGACTACCAATGAGATATCCTTGCTGAGTCTTGACTCAGGCACTGACATACCTACTATGGATGGCACTCAGCAGGTCCTGGCCTGTATTGGCTTCAGTTGTCATGGCCCCTGGCCAGAGCGTCATTAACACTCAAGCAATACCGGTGTTGTTTTCAGAGATGATAGGATATATTTTACCAGACCCACCTATGCAGCTTGTGTTATCACTGATGGATGTTACTGGCTCTCAGTCCCTGTAAATGTCATCTCCTAATACACTGTAAATACCTCCTTCTCAGCCACTGTTGGCATCATCGGCATGGTTCTTGGTTCCTATCGTAATCAGGGAGGGTGACAGTGAGGTGGAATGCAATTGTGACCTCATTATAGAGAAGTATTATGAGGAAGAAAATGGTTATGAGGGAGAACAATATACACCATGTTCCAGTAGTTCTACCTCCTCCTATAGTGAAAATTTTGGTATATACCCCCAGATCTCCTCCAAAGGATCCTACGTTTCAGTCTATGCTGCAGCAAATGTAAACTGCCATGAACTTTTTTGTGGGGGAGGAGGACTCCACCAAGAAAAATCTGATGGCGTTTTTGGAGGTACACTATATGTCATCCATCATTATTCCTCCTATTTACCCTACATTGAAGGTTGCTACTTTTTCTGCATGGTACAGCCCCAACTCATTACTGACTGTACCATGAAAGGCTTGACAAGCAGTACCCTACTCCTTCTGCCAAGCCTTATTATGGAAATCAACCAGAAACAGACTCAGTGGTTATTATGGCTAGCCATGATAGAGCCAAGGCACCTAAATACATTAGTACTCTGCCTCCTGACAAAGAATCCAGGAGGCGTGATGTGATGGGCAAGTGCACATATGCCTCTGCCTTGCTAGGCATCAGAAATGCTCATTACCAGGCCCATATATTTATTTATTTAATTTATTGTTTTGGTAACTGGATAAGGCCCACTAAACACAAGTGCATGTTTTCAGGGGCAATGCAGGAACTTGGGGTGGTTAAGTTACCTGCTCAGAGTCACACAGTATGCAAGTGGAGGTTGCGGGAATCAGACCCAGGTCTGCTAGATATAACAAGCTCATTCACAGCTCATTACTCTAACCTCTAGGCTATACTGCCAGCCATGAAGGCTTTAATTATACTGGTGTGGTAGCACCAGTATAGTTAGGATTGATGAGGGTGTTTAATGTTAAAGTGTAATATTTTGGGGTCTATAACTTTAAGGTGGTTTGAGATATTTATATGAAATTTGGATTGCTGTGTTGGCTTGGATAGCTCTTTGTATGTGACAAAATTTGTTTGTATAGGTGTAACAGTTTCCGAGATATGGGGGGTTGAAAATAAAGAATGTTGTGGCAGTTTTTTTGTCCACGTCTATCTTGGAAACGGTTTAAAGTTCAGGTATGAGATTTTCAGGGTAGACAGTCTTGGCCTCACAGATATGCCTTTTGAATATTTGAGGTACAAATATTAATCCATTCCAAAGTTATTGATTTTGGTATTTTCCATTATTTCCTATGGGAAAAAATAGATGTCAAGCACAATGCAGGATTGCAGGCTTTTTCGATGCATAATCCTGCATCAGACTGTCATGTTAGATGCAGAATCCTGCATTGAAGTGCCATTTAAGTCATTGTGCCCTATTTATTGCATTGCCGACATCGGGGGCCCAATCCCCATGTTGGTGGCAGGAATCCCCCCCCAGCACCACTGATGTAGCACACTGAGAACCCACCACAGTGTGCCCCAATTTTTTTTATTACCTGTTAAAAAACTGTCCCCTGATGTCTTTTATCTTCAGTGCAGAATCATGCATCAGAATTTTTGATGTAGGATTCTGCATCGAAGTAGTCTGCCAACCACCCCAGTTTCTCACTGACACTGGGGTGCCCAATCCCCATGTCGGTATGCCCCCCACACCCACACACACACACACACACACTTATGTGGCACAATGGGAGCCCACCCCAGTGTGCCCCGATAAATTATTTTTATCTTTCCGACACCGGGATGCCAACTCCGGTGTCGGATGCCCCCCCAAGCCCACTTTCTTTGCTGACTGGGGTGCCCAATCCCCCCTGTTGGCAGCATGTATCCTCCCAAATTCAAGTGGCACACTGGGAGCCCACCCCAGTGTGCCCATCTCTGTTAAATGAAGAAAACTGTCCCCCGACATCTTTTTATTTTTTTACCTGTAAAAAAGAAAAAGGTCACTCATCGTCTCCCCTGCCCCCATCCCCACCCTCCCACTGAGCAGCTACCTCCTCCCACACACACCCCTTTCCCATACTTACCTCCGGAGATCAGGAGCAGCAATTTCTCTGTCCCAGGACACGTCTGCACTCTTCAAAGATGAACTGCGATCTGAGGGATCAAGATAAGCCGTATAATGGGAGTCATTAGGGGGGTTCAACTTATATTGATATCTCAGCCAATTTTAGGAATTTTGGCCCCAAATTTTCAACATGAGGTTCTTGGGACCCCACCTTGTGAACACTGTCACTGTCATTTCGTTACTCCATCCTGAAAGGTGATTTCGTGGTAGCTGCATGGAATCACCTTTTGGAACTGATTAACAAAATGTCAGTGACACTGTTCGTGAGGTAGGGTCCCAAAAAGCCAATGTCAAAAACTGGGTGCAAAAATTCCAAAACTGATCTGTAAGCATGAAAGCAACAGTTTCTACAGATGCTCACAACTTCACCACTTTTAATATTTTCACCCATATTTCAACATTGCCATTTTTTATCACCTCCTTATGAACAGTACAGCTGATTTTTCACATCCTGCCTGAAACTTGTTTTTGTACCTGTCATGCAGAATGGCGAGGTCACTGTGCAAAATCAACTTTTTGGATGGATTAACAAAATCACAGTGCCATTGTTCATGAGGAAATGTCCCAAAAAGCCCATGTTGAAAATTTGGTGAAAAAAATACAAAAAATGACCAAATTATGAGTACATGTTGCACTCTTTCAATACACACTCTTAACTTTGCAAATTTTTCATATTTTCACTCCAGATTTTTAACATTGAAATTTTTTCACACCTCCTCATGAGTAGTACAGCTGTCATTTTTCATATCCTGCCCAAAATGTGTTTTTGCACTTGTGGTGCAGAATGGCGCAGTTGTTGTGCAAAATCAACTTTCGTGATCTAGTGATGAAATCACAGTGCACTGTTCATGAGGTGGGGTCAAAGAAAGGCAATGTTAAACATTTGGTGCAAAAATACTCCAAACCGACTGAGTTACGTGCAGTCATTGAAATTTTGCTACGCATGCACGTAACTTTACCAAATGTTAATATTTTCACTAAAAATATTCAACATTGTCATTTTTTCACACAATCTCACGAACAGTATAGCTGCCATATTTTAGATCCTGTGAAAAATGTTTTTCCACACATGTGGCGCTTAGTGGCATTACACTTTTGCAAAATTGCATTTCAACTGAGATTTCAAAATTTTTTGTGCTGGGTACATGCGGTGAGGTGATAAAATTATGTTGAGCATTTTGGGTGAAATTTATTTAAGGTGGCACAACTATGACTATTTGTTGCAATTTCACTACGCCTGCTCATAACATTTATTTATTTATTTAGTTTTTGTTGGACCGGGTAAGTGCACTAGACAAATTCTTGCCTATTTTTAGGCACAACCCAGAGGGTGGGGGATACAGATGAATGCCAACTCACCTTGAACCAGATTAAGCTGTTGGTGGTATTTTTAGTGAATGAGGGAATTTTGGCCAGGACACCGGAAAATTCCCCTACTCTTTTTCGAGAAGAGCCATGGGATCTTTAACATCCACCTGAAGTACCACCAGAACAGGCAGATGGGTCCTCGGTTTAACATCTCATCTGAAAGACGGCACCTCAGGAGTGCATCACTCCCCTCATGCTGCACTGCAGTGTCAGTATTGGGATATTAACCCACGTGCCTGGTGGGGGTATAGAACCCACAACCTTCTGATCTCCTGGCCTCAGAGGCAAGTGTGCTACCTGCTGAGCCACTGACATAATGTGTGGAAGTGCAGGGGACAGAGACTGCTGTGTTTCCACAGCTACATACATCTCAGAAAGTAAGGAAATAAATAGCAAAAAACTTCATTCATGCATCAGTTAGGGTTGAAGCGACAAAAGTAGGGAAATGAGACATTATGGTTGAGCCCCTACCACCCCACCCAACCCCAGCCCATACCATAAACATCCTCCAAGACCAATATGTGTTGCAGTGTGCCTTGGGGTTGTCAGCCCTCTCACCCCATTCTCCAATACTGTACTATGTCAACTTTCTTACACATGGAATGGGGTGAGAGTTAGAGCTGATGACTCCAAGGCACACTGTGATGCATGTTGGTCTGTGGAGGGTGGGAGTGGTGTGGGCTTGTGGGGTTGGGTGAGGGGTAGTAGGGGCTCAACTGTATGTCTAATTTCCCTACTTTTGTTGCTTCAACCCTCACTGATGCATCAACAAAGTTCTTCTGCAATTTATACACATATGATTAAATATCAGAACAGTCTGTGGAAGACTGCTAATGCTGCTGCCCAGTCTCTGCCAGAAGACTTTGCCAAGAATGAACTGGAAAAAACCCTGACTTATGGTGCAGAGGTTGGCAAACACTTGCTCCACTCAACATATGATGTGTCTGATGCTCCTGCCAGAGCAGCGTCATCAGGCATTTGCATGAGACATTATTCTTGGCTAAGGGTAGCTGGATTTGAAACTGAATACAGCAAGCAGTTTTAAATGCCTGTAAGAGGAAGTAAACTGTTTGGCTATGATATTGAGGAGGTGCTTAGAGGCCTCCAAACATCTAAAATGACACTGAGGTTTGTCAAATCCCTTTATCCTACACCTGCTAGGGGTCATGGAAGGGGATCCTTTCACCAGCCTTCTGCCAGAGTTGGCCACCAACCCTACCATCAGCAAGGCTGAGGAAAGGGTAGTGGGCCCTTCATGACCCCTCCCCTCAGTTGCCCATTCCAAAGCACCAAAGGCCATTGGAGCTGCTGGAGCTGCCTCCACCATTTTAGCCTGACTCGATTCAGATTACTTCTACACCACAGTTGCCACCATGGGTGGTTGTAGGGGGCTGCCTTTCCCTACATCTCAAGCAATTGAAGAAGATCGTAATATAAATGGGTCCTGGAGATAACTGAAAAGGGACATGCTCTGGAGTCTTTAGAGGACCCTCCCTCCAGAGCATCCTTTGCCTCCTGCCAGTTATTCTCCAGGTCATCTTTCCCTTCTGAAAGAAGATGCAAAGGCTTTAATTAGAGATGCAGTGAATTTAAATTCCGCCGGTGAAGTGAACGCGAAGTGGGTACTTCACATTGTCATTCCGCTATGCAGAGTGGGCAATGCAAAGTGCTCACTCCGCCTTGTCATTACCACTTAGCGTTAAGGCAGAATGGCAATGCGAAGTAAGGTGAAGTCATTGTTTTTAATGGATTTCGTGTTCCTCATTATGATTCTAAGTGATCCACTTGGTGTTTCAGATTTGGCAGCCCCCCCCACATATCACATGACTTACAGTACTGTAAGTCACATGCTCTTTAGCTAGGCAGGAAGGAAGTGAGTCATACAAGCAGACACTTTTACTTTCTCCTGTGCAGACGGAGAGAGAGGAGTGTGTTTTGAGACTGCTGATGCTTTGAGATCAGAGCGAGGAGGAGATTTAAACTTTGATTTAGACCCAACAGCTTTTTTAAAAGCTACATTTTTTTGTCTTTTCTGTACTCTTTTTTACTTAATTTGTTCTTTCTGTAAATTTTATTTTTCTTACTTTTATAAGTAGTTAGCTGTTTGTTCCCCCCCCCAGAAGCAAGACCAGCACCGCCTCCTGTCCTGACTCTGAGGCAGTTGAACCACCATCACCAAGTCCAGCACCAGGTCCTCTGGAGCAAGATGTGCCTGTTCCCCCAGGCCCAGGTGTGGATCCTATCCCTGTTCAGCACCGTGACCAGTCAGCCGCCAGTTCATCTGGCCCTCCCCTGCCTGTGCCTGGTTCTCCCTGCACCTCCATTGTTTGGCAGTTTTTTGACTGTGTCGGGGGGGACAGCAGTGTGGTCAGGTGCTGTCTATGTGAGGTGGAGGTGCACCGTAGCCCCCAGGGGACTCACCTGGGGACTGGGGGCCAGAACACCCATATGCTCAATCAACACCAGTTGGAGTGGCAGGCTGCCACAGAATGGACCATGCCTGCACCTGTTGGCCATTCTGTGGCAGAGGGTGCAGCTGTGCATGGCAGCATCCCTAAGTAGAGGAGGGCCACAGCAGTACCTGCTGCTCCACCAGGATCGCATAGAGTGACATCAGTTGCAAATTATGTCAATGCTGGAACTGCTGCTGGATCACCATGGGATCCCATATTAGTTTTATTTTTCCTCACACCATGTGCCCCCCACACCTTCCTTGCTGTGTTATAAAAGGTATTCTTCCACCATCCCCAACCCTTGTATGTAATTATGCCCTTTTTTGTTGTCTTCCGTATGTGTGACACTTTGTATTCTGAGCAGTGCAAGTATACTGTGCTAAACTGCATGTGTGCAGTCAGTCTTCTTTCCAGTCTGTGTATGTACTGCAGACAATGTCCAAATCCCTGACTTAAAAACACTTATTAATGAGTACAATGGTGGGATAGTGAAGCCTTGAGAGATACTACAAAACAGGCTTACAATACATCCAAGTAACTATTAAAAAAAATTAATGTGATTAGTGACATGATCGTAAATCATGATTTGTGACTGCATTTGTGACCATGATGATGAAGAAGTGTCAGTGGCTCAGTAGGTAGCACACTCGCCTCTGAGGCCGGGAGATCAGAGGGCTGTGAGTTCAGTTCCCACATCTGGCACTTGGGTTAATATCCCAGTACTGACACTGTAATGCAGCATGAGAGGGGTGCTGCATTTCTGAGGTGCTGTCTTTCGGATGAGACGTTAAACCGAGGTCCCATCTGCCTGGATTGGTGGTAGTTCAGGTGGACGTTAAAGATCCCATGGCACTTATCGAAAAGAGTAGGGGAATTTCCCTGGTGTCCTGGCCAAATTTCCCTCATTCACTAAAAATACCACCAACAGCTTAATCTGGTTCAAGGTCAGTTGGCATTCATCTGTATCCCCCTCCCCGGGTCGTGCCTGAAAATAGGCAGGATTTGTCTAGTGCACTTACCCGGTCAACAAAAGCTAAATAAATAAATAAATAAATAAAAGAAACATGAATGCCTGTGGCTGTACTTCAACGGGCCCTGATGAGGTGTGGCACAAAACCCCCCAACTTAAAAACACTCATTAATGAGTACAATGGTGGGGTGGTGAAGCCTGGAGAGATACTACAAAACAGGCTTACAATATATCCAAGTAACTATTAAAAAAGATTAATGTTGTGATTCATGACGTGATCATAAATCGTGATTTGTGACTGCATTTGTGACCGTGATGATGAAGAATGTGATTTGTATCAAGAGTGACTCGTGATGATTGTCCTGACTTAAAAACGCATATTAATGAGTACAATGTTCATGCAGAATTATGCACCACACCTGTCCAGTACTCTGAAGGGAAGCCAAAGAAACAACTGTGACTTAAGTTAGAGATGGAGATTGGGCCCTAAAGAGATGCAAATGCACAGACAGATTAAGATTGTGCTATGCACTGAAGAGATGCAGATGCAAAGGCACAACACCTAACCAGTGCTCACCATCAGAAATTCAAATCTGGAAAAGAATTCCTTTGCCGGTTGGGGCAGGCTGCGGCAGGGGGGGCAGTGTACTGCACTGCTGCTGTAACAGTCACTAGTACTAGTAAAGATACCACAAATAAGTACAAAAATTACACAGCTGCAGTGGATAGCAGGTTCACATTGCTGAAATTATGTGGCACAATAAAAGGTGTCTGATTTGATGACACGCGTCACACACATACTCACAGACACACACTAAGTAATGCGTAGCAAATTGAAAACTTCAGTAATATAACCACATATTTTAAACAAACTAAAATTATGCACTGCTGCACCACAACAATCAGCAAAAAAATGGCAAGAATTATTGGAAATATTACTGTGTGTACATTAACACAGTTATACAAGAAAAATATCATCAAAACAGAAAGCACTGTCTTTTTCTCCAAGTTAATCTACCTACACCACAGATATGCCCCTCCCCCAAAGCACACTTCCACTGTCTCTCAGTACACAGACTGAATATTGTACATTAACATTCAAAATCCACACACAAAAAATAAACGCTTGATGATATGAGCACAGGAGGGTTTCCTACAATCGATGAACTAAAGTTTCAGCAAAACAAATGACCCCAAAAGTCTTTTTTAACAGCTTTTAGAAGGTTTAAATCACAGAGCTCTCAGAGCAGATTGTCTCCTACAGCTTCATACACACACTACCCAAACTAAGGCTGTGCAGAACAATCTAGAGCCCATGTGACCTGAAATCCCATGAATCACTGCAAAATTTGCCTTTGGAGCTTAAAAACAAGGCGAAATGAGGCGGAGTACATTGTTTTCAATGTACTTCACCTTAAGAATTGTTGGAGTAGTGGTTTGGGATAGGAGTAATGCTAAGTCATTGTTTTCAATGGACTTCAGATTACCCATTAATAACGCCAGTACTTGCTCTGTTATGGAGCAACTGTGAATTCACCTTCACTCCGTGGATCACTTCTCGGAGCGAATTGGGGCCACTTCACCCACCACTAGCTTTAATATACAAACATGCTATAGAACCAGTTCCTCCCCATCAGAAGAACAAAGGGTTCTATTCTAGATACTTCCTGGTTCCCAAATGGACAGAGGTCTGAGGCCTGTTTTGGATCTGAGAGGCCTAAACTTCTACATAGAATACAAGCAGTTTCACATGGTGTCCCTGCAAGCATTGATTCCCTTGTTGCAAACAGGGGACTGGCTATGCTCCCTTGATATGAAGAATGCATACCTTCATATCAAGATCAGAAAAACTAACAGACAGTAACTCCACTTTATGCTGGAAGGGGAGCATTACCAGTTCAGAGTATTGTACTTTGGCTTGTCTTCTGTGCTACAGGTCTTTACCAGATGCTTGCCAGTTGTGACAGCAGCCCTTTAAAGGGATGTCTTGTATGTCTTCCCATATCTGGATGACTGGCAATTGAAGGTCAGCTTCAGGGAACATTTGCTACACACACAGTCTCAGACATGGCATCAATAACTTAGGAGTCACAGTGGATATTCCAAAGTCTGTAAAGGTGGCAAGGCAGGAATTGTTAATCTAGAGCCAAGTCATTGCCGAGCCAGTGGCCAGGCTTGATCTACGAGCCAAAACATGAGCCGAGCCCTAGCTAATTAAGGGTGTTCTTTACATAGGAGCTGGACATTTCAGACACTTCACTAACTGCTCAGGATGACAAAAATGCTTACATTGACCATAACTGGCTAGGCTTGACCTTGGCTCTCAACTGCGTACAGAGGTTGAGCCAAGCTGAGTCAGGCACTAAGCTCAAGCAAGGCTTGATCCTGCTCTGGCTTACCCACCTTTAAAAGTCTGTACTTACTCCTTGCCGGAGACTGCAGTGCATAGGAGCAGTCTAGGACACAGAAAGGGCTGTGCTTTCCTATCCTTGGACAGAGTGGAAAACCTGATTGCTCAAGCAAATTTGGTTTACAACAGTCATCATGTCCCAGCCAGAACTTTTCTAGTCATGTCTAGTCCCCCTCAACCACAACATTTTTGCTCAACCTGACCTTCAGTATTCATGTAAATAATTTCTGCCATTGGATCACATAGCAGAGCAACTGCACAAAGTGCACATATCATTCATGTCTTCACAGTACCACCTTATTAAGCTGCAGCTGCTCAGCTTGTGCTTGTGATACAACTGCTGGCTGTTGGTCTTGGCACACTTGAACAGTAGGGCAGTTCTGTTTGTACCTTAATTCTGGTTGCTTGAGAAAGCATTGCACAGATCTGTACATTGTGTCTGAGTTGAAACCAATGGGAGAAGACTATTCTCTGATTTGTTACCCCTCTCAATTTGTTTGCCAAAATTATTTTGCTAGGTGAGTGACTGGTCTTATTAACCAAACCCATTGCTTTCGGTAGCCAACTGATAGATAATATAGGCAGTCGGCCCACTCTGTGGGGGGCTGCATGCTGCACCTTCATGATGTGTTAACACACAGTCTGAGTCCAAGTTCACACATGAAACAGGGTCTCCCACTTGGCAGCACATTGCAAGTGTTGCTAAAATAAATACAATTCAGTGACGTTTTTCGTTTGACCACATAACCTCAGTAATTTTTTTCAAAATCCATCTCAAAGCAGAAACAAATTGTTTGCAATTGGTTTATTTTTGAAAACTGATGAAGCTCATGCGGAGTTAATTGTGTTAGTTTTGGAGAACAAAGTCCTAATGAGGGACATTTTAGAGAGTAACAAGGCCAGTGTTGCTTTCCTTTGTTGTTTAAGTGTTGCTTCTGGTTTAGTTGTGGCTTTGTATTACCCACATGGCATTTTGTGGCTATTAAAATGAATGATACCATTATGTTTCATCTATCTGAGTATTGATTAAAGTCATTCAGGGTGGGCTGTTTAATTTTTCAAAACCAAGGACTCTGGCAGCTTATCTGGATAATCTAAACATTTAATTGTTAGTCATCTTACCTCTTTGCTTTCTCATTTACCATCCTTTCTAATTATTCCCCCAGCTACAACATGAAATTCATATTAAACCATTCAGCTATGACACCTTTGCTGAATTCTTGATTGCTTGCCTAATGAAAATTAAACTATTTTTAAAGAAAATGAAGTCTCTCCTGACACCCATTACAATTCACTTTCATTATGGATCTAGGCTGCCATTATACCAAGAAGGATCCAACAAGCAGTTCAAGTTAAATACCTATATTCCCAAGTCTCCTTTAAGTGTATGCTACTGTTTTTGCTTGGCCTTTGTCAGAGTATCTTAATTTTGCCATGTGTAGGAGTTCTTCCCCATTTTTATTTTTGCATTTCCGATCAGAAATGTCAAAAGCTAGGCATGCTCAGATAAAAACAATGTAGATGATGCCTGACATTTAAATAAATACATTAGCAGAGACAAATGCATTTACAAACTTGTTGGTTTGACCTACTAGCACTGCATATCAAAAATACAGCGCTCAAAGAAATAATGATATTTCTGTAGCAGAGAGGATAGAGTTTGAAAAATAAAATGCTTTTACAAATATGTGTTAGTCAGCCAATATATTAGTTAGAATGATGTAGCAATGCTGGAGGATATAGATCTTTTGAAGTCAGGAATCTTTCGTAATTTGTCAGCCCACTCATCTGTTTTTGTTACAGATGTTCAGTACACGCTGTGAGTAATGTGGAAGTCGAAGCTTTCTTTGGTTCTACTAGGTTATGAGTTTTCAGTTCAAAAATACTTATAGATACACAATGGCCCTACAAAAAATATTATCTTCATGAGTGAGGGGGCAGGATCATAACTGACCAGTGGAAGAGCCACAAGTGAGTTATGACAGTTCTGATCCCTCCCAAATGGAGATAAATTGTATATTTTGAATAAGGCCATTGTATATTCGATTTATACAGTATGCCATTTACATCAGCTGTTTGTGTAACTGTTGCTCTTTGAATTCAGCAGCTAGCTTCAGAGCAGGACAAGGCTATTGTGATGTCATCAGCATTGTGAAAGCTGCTCTCTGATTGGTCCTCAGGTTAAGGATAGTCATTGTGACATATCTAACCTCCAGATAAATGTTTATCTGGAGGTAAGACAGTGAGATAAACAAATTTATCAGGGAAAATGTATCACTACTGGTGTTGTATAAAATAGAGTAACCCGTTTAGCTTTAAGTACTAAGGCCTCTAGCAAGAAAGTAGGGCTAGTTCACATATCCTAACAGGTCCATGGTGCTGGCTCTTTGATTGTGTTTAAATCTACACTGTGTGCATTGGAAGGTTGCATGGAGTGACAGAGGTGGCACTGAGGATGGACCACTTTCAGAGAGGAGCTAAGCTGAGGAAATTTGATTTGTAAAGAACTTTGCAAAGCTTTCCCAGCTTCTCTTTGTTTGCTGCCAACTTTACATCATTTTTACCTGGAGAAGTGCCTATCTTTGCCCTGCAAAAACTATGCATAATGACACTTGTTTGGTGAAAGTGTAGGTGGAGTGCCACTATGCATAGTTTTTGGTGGGTGAAGTAGCACTTTGCTGTCGAAAATGATGCAAAGTGTTTATGATTCAAAAAGGTTTCCTAATGTGTAACACACACCCATTCACTATGACAGTTTCCACCACTTCCCACTATCCAGACCCTTTATAGAACAGCACCCCCACCCTCTAGCACCCACCTCCCTCCTTCCTCCCCACTTCTGGTGAAGTTTTCATTATATAAAATGTATAACCCTTCCCTCCACTCTTGCTACATCAAAATAACACACCACCTACCCCCTCCTGCCCCATGCATGAAACCCCGAGTCATACAAATAACAAGTAAAGTAGCAAACCCCTCACCCTTCCACCCTCTGCACCAAACTTCTCTCTTCTACCAATCTCCAAACTTGGCAAAGGAATTGTCAGCCATTTGGGTGTTACTATAGGTGAGGACATCATCGTGCATTCATTCTACAGCAGGCTACATAAGGGTGAGTATGTCCTGCTCAGCACTGGATGGGTTTTCCTTTTCACAATTTGATGTACTCTTTGCTTCATTCATTCCGCCTGATTTGGGGCTTGGGGGGAAGGGGGGGCTGGATGCTAGAAGATGATAGGGTGGGGGGTCCACTTTGCTTATTATTTCTATGACAAGGGACAGGCATGTGTGAGGGAGGTGGGTGTTTTTTTATACTGATGAGGTGTAGATGGGAAAAGAATATATATTTCATAGAATAACACCAGTGCCAACACTGTGTGGGGAGAAGGAAGGTGGGAAGTACATGATGGGGTACTGTGTTCTAATGGGTCTGGGTAGGGGTTGGGTGGAAATTATATGTCACAGTGGGTGAGGGTGAGTTACACATTGAGAAACCATTTTATTAAGAACTTCACCAGTAGAAGTTGTGGGGGGGAAGGATTGGGGACTTCACACTTCACATAGCAGGATAAAGTTTCCCTGATCCATGCTTTGGAAGCAGTAGTCTGTTAATCATTCAGACTTGCTCAGTTATTTCCCACTGCCACAAAGCACATATTTATTGTAGTTCACTCTTTGTGACTAGGAAGGAGGAGGTGAAGCAGTTTGCATAAGTCATGATATTTGGCAGATCAATTGGTTCAGTCCACTGAGCATAATCATTGATGCAAACCACTCAGCCTTCTCCTTCCTGCTTATGCATCATATGCTGAAATGAATGAGTGCTTTGTGGTGGTGGGGTGTCTGAGCAGGTCTGACCTAGCTGACTACAATCCCCTATGATTACTGCAGAGTACTTTTGCCAATTCAGGGAGTCCAGCTTAGGAGGGGCTTTAACTTTGAAACACACCAACAGTTCCTAGTACCATGCCATGACCTGATTTGTCCTTTTCTAACACTGAGCTGACCAGTCTGGGGAAATGCTGGTGGGCATGGTAAGAGATTACTGGTGATGAGATGGGTGGTCTGTAACCCCATTGCTGCACTTACAGACAAATTTGGCTGTGGATATTCTTGGGCAAGCAAGATTAAGTGGAGGGACACTCAAATGTAATCCACCACTGAATGTGTAATTTTCTGATTTCTGCTTCTGCTCAGATCTATATAGTTGTGTTCCCAGTAAGCCTTCCTTGCGTACAGGAAACAACCTGTAAAAGCACAGCAGTTGCAATAGAGTATAGATGCAGTAGCAGTAGCTGCACTTCTGCAGTACAGCAGAGATGCAGCTATAGTGCTATTAGTGCTTTCCTGTAATACTAGATGAGATTCCCCTTCTAGGAGAGACAGATATGTTTAGACTGTTACAGTCAGAGACAGGGGGACAAGGTCAACTGAAATTTTACTTAACAATGAGCATGAAAAAATTGTAGGAGATGCAGGCCAAAAATGTATTTACATCAACAGTGTGTGCACATACACATGCACACAAATGTACACATGCAGGCACACACAAACTACGACTACTTCAACTAAGCATTTAGATATTATCTCTGTAAAACATGGGGAGACAATAAATCCCTTTGGGACAAGCATCTGCCTGGTTGTATTTCTTATTTTCTAAATCATATCGAAAGGAAGGGTGGCAGGATCGCTTTATTTATTAATAATAAAATTAATTCTGTGAACATTTCTAATTCTATAAAAACTCACAACCTCTCGACTGAGAGTCTCTGGATTAAACTTTTTCTCTCAAAACAGGATTTTATTATCCTTAGGACATGCTACCTTCCCCCAAACTCATACAGTCTTATTCTGGATGCTATTTTATCCGAATTTGAAATTGCTACTCAAATGGGTAATGTCATAATTACAGGGGACTTTAATCTTCCTGATATTAATTGGCAGTTTTCTTCAGCCTCTAGTGGCATTGGTAACAAGTTCTTGTCCATTTGTTTGGAACTTGACTTGAAACAATGGGTTACTTCTGCCACCAGAGGTAATAATATGTTAGATCATGTCCTGAGTAGTGCTGAGCTGGGTGTTAGGGATGTGATAATCTCTCCACCGATTGGTGGCAGTGATCACAATTCAATTTTATTTACTTTACAGAGTCACAATATTCTCAATTCTAATTCTTCAATCATATACTTTTATGACAAAGCTGATCTTCATGCCATTAAACAACATCTTGAGGATATTGATTGGTCATCCTTTTTTGGTTATCAATCATTATATCAAAGTTGGGTTTCTTTCAAGTCACTCATTACTACTCTTCGTGACACTTATATCTCCTCTAAAATTAAGAATTCAAATGGTAAACAGATTCTTAGATGGATGAATAAAAACATAAAACAGTTGATCAATTATAAAAATAAAAAGTATCATAACTTTCTTAAAAATAAGACCTCATCTAATTGGGAGTCTTATTTGAAATCTAATAAGAAATGTAAATCAGCTATCTGAAAGGCTAAATCTAGATGGGAACAGAATTTGGCTAAGACAGCTAGTAAGTCAAACTCTAAATATTTATATTCTTATATTAATTCCCTTAGGAAAACCCCTTGCATGGTGGGGCCTCTTACTTTAGAAAATATATTTATTCATGAGCCTAAGGCCATGGCTGATACATTTAACATTGAATTTTGTAAAATCTTCCCTGTATCGGAAGTCCAAATACCTCAGCCAATTATTACACCATCAGATCCTCCTATTATATTTTCAGTGGAGTTTATTCTTAAAAAAATTACACACACTTAAAGGCAAATTCTGTCCAAGCCCAGATAACATTGCAGGCCATTTACTATATCTACTGTCTGACCAAATTGCTTTTCCACTTAAACTTTTGTTTGAACTTTTCTCAAAGAATAACTATATTCCTACTGAATTGAAAGAGGCTCTTGTAGTTCCTATTCATAAGAAGGGATCTAAACATCTTTGGGAAAACTATCGGCCCATCAGTTTAACCTCTTCTGTATGCAAGGTGTTGGAAAGTCTTCTTAAGGATATTATTGCTCCTGTAATTGATGCATCTGATCTACAATAACATGGTTTCAAGAAGGGTAGAAGCTGCTTAACTAATCTGCTTTGTTTTTACGAACACTTAGTTCCCGTTTGGATAACCGGATACCTTGTGACATTGTCTTCATTGACTTCAGTAAGTCATTTGATACTGTGCCTCATTGGGCTTTAACTCAAAAACTCAGGGGACTTAACATTCATATTTATATAATTGCCTGGATTATTAATTGGCTTTGTAACAGAACACAGAGGGTGAACATTAATGGTGTTATTTCTAACTCTGGCAATGTTTTGAGCAGTGTTCCACAGGGTTTGGTTCTCGGACCCTGTCTTTTCCAGGCCTTTATAGCCGACTTAACCAATTCCTGTCTCTCTCTTTTACAATAAAATATGCAGACGATGTGAAGATTGGGGGACCATGCTCTAACTTAGATCAGATATCTTGCATCCAGCATGATCTCGACATCATTTCCATTTGGATTGACAAATGGGGTATGAAATTGAACACTACAAAGTGTAAAGTTATGCATTTGAGTTCCAATAACTAAAATTTCCAATATGTTTTGGATGGTTCAACATTGTGTGCCACTACAGATGAGAGGGACTTGGGAATCACTATTTCAGATGATTTAACATACTCCAGACATTTGCATTCAGTGATTAGTACATCCAATAATGTTATTTGGTCTATTCTATGTAATATTAGATCCCGAGACCAGGAGGTGTTATTGCCCCTGTTTAGGTCCTATGTCCGCCCTCATCTTGGGTATGCATCACAGTTAAGGTGCCCATTTAAAAAATCGGCTAGTAATACTCTTGAAAAAGTACAGAGAAAGTACACTAAAAAAATATCTGGTCTTGACTCCACTTCCTATGAATCCAGGTTAGATACATTAAAACTTATGCCTCTTACCACTAGACATCTTAGAGGCGACCTTCTTTTCCTATATGACATTGTTCATGACCCATATGTCATGACTGAGTTAGGTCTTTCTTTTAGGTCATCAATGCATGATACTAGAGGTCACCCCCTCCAGTTAATTGGTAAATCATTTAAACACAATAATCAGAAGTTTTTCTTTACTGTGAGATCTATTGGACCTTGGAACAGACTTCCATCTGCTGTGGTTGCTAGTAATACTAAAGAGATTTTTAAACATTGCCTTGATATGTTAATTATGTCTGGGTATGACTTATATTATTCTTTGGTCTAGCGTAAGAGCATTATGGGCTTCCGCCTACTAGCTCTTTTTCTGAACCTTAGTATGGACAAACGCACGCACACATGCACAGAAAACTAAGCAGTGCACAAGGCATACATAAAGTAACTGTGAAAAAGTGTATCTTGTTTTATTTACTCATTGCAACTTAGAACAAGAACTTCAGTTCAAAAGCTCTGCAGCAAACGTTACACCAGAAGGACACTGGCAACAAAGCAAAGTTTTAAAAAAATATCAAAATACCCCAAAAATGCAAAACACCATGGTATGTATATGCAAATCACCATGAAAAAAGTAAGGTTGGTTCAGTTTTAAACAGGATTAAATGATGCCAAAAGACCTCACAAACAGTCTACAGATGTTAACAACAGCACAGACAGCCCTGTGTTATCTCAGCTCAAGGAGATGAAGAAACCCATGTTGTAAACTCATTTAGTTTGTCCATGCTGGGCCCCTAGCCTTACTCTTTACAACATCGATTAATGAAGGGAACATGTTGGAAGAGTGGAGAATAGCAACCATTACTTCAATACACAAGAATGGGGATAGAAAGAATGTAAAAAATTACTATCCCATAAGCTTGACTTCACAATTTTGCAAGTTGGTGGAGGGTATTTTCCAAGATTTAATAAATGATCATGTTATAGAACATGGTCATGTGGACATCAGCCAGCATAGTTTTACCAGGGGACAATCATGTCTTACTGATCAGTTACAGTTCTATGAAAATGTGAGTCAGGCATTGGATAAGGCATTTCCTGTCGATATTATATACTTAGACTTCTCAAAAGCCTTTGACCAGGTGTGTCATTACACTTTGATTAAATCTTTGAAAGAAATAGATCTGAATAATCATATTAACTGGATAGAGGCTTGGCTGCATGAAAGGAAACAGAGGGTAGCTGTCCTGAGCCATTATTCAGACTGTGGAGGGGTGTCTAGTGGGGTCCTGCAGGGATCTGTTCTGGGACTTACACTTTTTAACATACTCATGTCAACAGTGAAATCATCAAACAACTCATGGTTAACCAGGTATGCAGATGATAGTAAAGTGTGAATAACGAGGTCTCAGCATAGCAGTTACAGAGTGACTTATCGCTGCTTGCACACCGGGCACAAGAACATAAATTAAGATTTTTAATGAATCAATGTGTAAGGTAATATATCTTGGAAAAACAACTTTAAGAGAACATGTACCTTAAACAATATTGTACTGGTGGAAACTACACATGAGTCTGACTTAGGACTAAGTATCAAAAATGGTTTTTCCTTTACAACACACACTAAAAAAAGTAAAAAAAGGTAACAGGTTAAGAGTTTGTATGTTCATGAATATAAAAAGCAGACATCCTAAGGTGATGGTTCCCTTGTACTCTGCTTTGGTCAGACCTCATTTGGAGTATTGTTCTGCCTTTTATGCACCTCAAAGTGTTGTGGGAAAAAAATTGGTAGAAAGAGTTCAAAGGAAGGTTACCAAGAAAATGTCTTCTGTAAAGGACAAATCTTATGAGCACAAGTTAAATGAGCTGGGCCTGTACTCCATGCACTACAGGAGCCTCAGGGGAGACTTGTGTCAAGTTTATAGAGCTTTCATGACTCACCTTTTATGGAAAACATATGCGTGACCATAAAAACCTGTATAAGACCCACAAGAACACATACTCTGCAACTGAAGGGTGAATTAGCAAAGACAACTAAGAGAGCACAAAGGTTTACGAATAGAGTGGTATCAGTATGGAATTCCCTCCCTGATAATGTGGTTTCTTGTCAATCATTGGATAGTTTTAAAAAAGCACTAGACAAGTATATGGGTCCAAATACATGTAGGTATCGCCACTAATTCAGTGGTGAGTCACAATAGGTCTATGCAGACCTCATGACTCGTAACACACCTATAAACCTATGGTGAGTTCAAAATACAAACCAAAAAACAAACATTAAGACAACGCAGTGCAAAAGCACTAAACCATATGGTTCACTAGAAGAGCACTAGCAACAAAGCCTAGTTTCAAAGAAATACCAAATTACAGATACCCCACTAATGCAAAGCATCAAGTGAAGTATATGCATGGTGAGTTGCATATACTTCACTTGATACTTTGCATTAGTCTATAATTCTCATGATGCTTTGAAATAGTGGGATATTTATAATTTTAATACTATATAAGTTCTTATAGGCAATCTTTATAGTGATACAAAATGTAAAAACAAAAACAAGATGCTGCGTCAGCATATGGTCTAAAAGCAAAGCAAAATGGTTATATTAAATGCATGCTGAAAATAGAAAATAGAGTTAAAAATCTACATTTTGACCTTTGGTCTTCTTCAGGTAGTATCTAAAAGAGAAAAAAACATGCTTGGGCAGGAAGACTTAGGAAGAGGCACAGACTCAAATATACCGTAGTCCAAGAAGGAAGAGCAACTTTTTAACTTCCTTTCTGTTGGACCCATACTTCTTGTGATTCTCAAAAGCCTGCTAGCTATGCCATTCAGCCTAAAAAGCAGGACTGAATGGTGCCAAAAGCCCTCACAAGCAGAAATAGGCTCATTCATAGATGTGGCTCTGGAAAGTCCTCCCCCCCCCCCAAGACATCACAAACAGAGAAATGCTCATTCACAGAACTGTCCCTGAGAAAAAGACTGTCTGAGTTATAGAAGTATCCCTGAGTAGTTCCGTGAGAAACATTCACAAGCTCTTTCACAGATGTGCCCCTGATAGTGATATGCAAAGTTGCCAAGTTTCACTTTGCAGATTAATTCGTGAAAGTGCCAAATTCATGAAGTGTGGACTTTGCAAAGTGGTGAAGTGGCATCTTTTCAAGTGAAGTCATGTAAATATGCCAGCAAAGTTGCAGCTTCATCATATGCCTTTTCCTGACTTTACCATATAATGTGCCACTTCTCCAGGAAAACCCACTGCAAAGGGGTGAAGTTTTTCATAAAGGTGAATTTTGCAACTTTGCCCAAATTTTGCATGTGCTGTAAAGCTTTACAACATCGCTAGCCCCTAAGAAGCTCTCCCACAGGCTCACTCACTGCAGAGTCCCTGAGGGGGTTCCCTTTTTTCTTTTTAGTTTCTTTCATTCTTAAACCAAAAAATTGGATTTTAACAGTTTAGCAGTTTTCGTTCCCTTGCCTTGCCCATCATGAAAACATTGAAACATGTCAGTGTTCTGTTATGCTGTTTGCCATCAAAGAACTGTACTGTACTAGCGCCATTGTAAGTTCCTACTGCATTCATAGTATGAATTTGGTATGTGCAGTAAAAAGGTAAAGGGAAGAGATTATTAACCATTGCAAGTGGCAGCCATGTTTAATGACGGGTTATTAATCACAAAATTAGTTATATAAAACCATTTGTAAAAATAACCAAGGAATTAAAAATACAATGATAATGAACCTAAGTATAGCAGAAACTAAGTAATATTAAAAATCCTACAGAGGAGCCAGTCAGGGTGCAACATGATGCCTTGCAGTATCACTTGTAGAGTGCTGCAGTGTGCAGGACATAAGGCAATTCACAGGGCAATTAAGCTCTTTTGCCGTGCAGTATTTTGTGACATTTCATTTACTGCAAGGTACTGCATAGCATCTTGGCTGGCTGTGCTGTACCTTGTGACATTTTAAATCAGAACTGAATGATGTCCCTGTGCCTTTCAAATAATCTGCAAAGGCTAAGAAATGCACACAACACCACCATGTATTTTATCTTTGAACTTATATGTGTGCCACATTTTCCTGGGTCACACCTGAAAATAGGCATCTATTTGTCTAGTGTACTTACCTGATCAATAAAAACTAAATGAATACATTTGTTCATTGTCCCAATGGAAGAAGGACAAGGCATATCTGACCTTATGAATTTAAGTCATAATGAACCCAAAAAAGAAAATCAAGTTAAAAGACACAATACCTCAGCGCAAGAGCACTAACACATCCAGCTGCCTGGAATGACACTGGCTATAAAGTCAAGTTTCACAGGAATATCAAATTACACATACCTCACACAAATGTAACAATCATGGGAATATATGCAAATCATCATAAAGCAGGCTTTCCCACTAAAAATAGAACTACAGTATTTGTTAGTCGCCATGTAATTTTTTTTTTTCAGCAATGTTTATCATTCAGGAAAAAACATCAGTATAACCTTTTTGCTTTTCACTTTCTTTCATTCTTGAACTCAGATCTGGGATTCAACATTGTATCAGTCTCTTCTCAATGTGCCTTGAAAAAAATGCACATCGGCGTTGTGCTATACAAATTACCATGAGACACATGTGCCAGCACCATCCTAATACATCCCCAATATTCATCTACTATGTGCAGCCCAAAGGTAACCTTGCAAGTAGTAACCATCTTTACAGCATTCGTTACAAAAGGTATTTTAAAAATATCCGAGAAAATTAAAAATACAAACAAACTTAAGGATAACATAAATTACTGCTAAATATTTAAATAATGACATTTTAAAGCTGGACTGAAGTTAAAATGCTATCCAAACAATCTGCAAAAAACAACATGTTTTAACTGTATATGAGCTCAGCTGTGTGCCACATCTATGCAGTATCGTTTGTTGAGAGGGACAAGCCATATTTTATCTCACTTGTTTGGGTGCTGGTGAGGTCAAAATAAGAAAACAACTTAAATGACAAAGAACCTCAATGCAAACAAACTGATACATGTTTTATCCTGAAAGGGTATTTGCAAAAAAAAAAAAAGCCAAGTTTTGCAGACATACATAATTACAAATACCTTCATGCAAAGCATTATGGTAAATATATGCAAATCATCATGATGGAAAGAAGGCTTGCCTACTTAAACCACCAGTATTAATCACCATGTACTGTAGTTCATTTAAGGAGACATGTCCTCCTGGCAAACATACCAATATATCCCTTTTTTCTTTCAATTTCATTTCATGTCTGAACAGAGATACTGGAGTTTGAAGTTTTTAACAGCTTATGATGCTTTGCCATGTACACCATGAAAACATTAAACATCTGGGTGTAATGTTATGATGTTTACCATCAGACATGCGTATTAGCACCATCCAAATACATTCATAATATGACTCTAGTATTTGCAGTCAAAAGGTAACCTCAAATTAAGAGATTTTTTTTTAAATTGTGTCAGCCATCTTTAATGACTTGACTAGTTAACAACAAAATCAGTTATAAAATCGGTTTTAAAAATATGTGAGGACATTTTTAAAAATCACTGAAAATGAATGTGAGCATGTCAGAAAAACATTAATGCTTAGAAACTATAGCATGTAATGATCGTTTGCTGATTAACAAATACCACTGCTTTAATGAATGGTGCCAAAAGACTTCCCTAACAATCTGCAAAGTCTACGAATAGCAGCCACAGCCACAGCCACATGTTCCATCTCTGCATGAACTAATCAGTGCGCTATATATGCATATCAGCCCAGGAGAAGGAGTAGGAGGACAAGACTAAAGTACAGTCATATTAAAAAATACAGCATGATGCAGTTTGCTGCTGCCGATTGAAAAATACTGTTGCTTTAATGCAAGACTGAATGATGTCAAAAGGCCTCCCAAAGACTCTGTTGAGGCTGGGAAAAGCAGACACAATTGTGTTTAATTTTTTGTTGGAAATCATTAGTGTGCCATATCTGTATGTCCACCTAGACAGAGGGGAGAAGAACCCTATTTGATCTAGGGCTAGGACCCTGGAGGAACAGTACCGCCCATGGCTAAATAGGGAACTCGGGCAAACTGGATGGACCATAGGTCTTTTTCTGCCATCATTGTATTTGTATGTTTCTGTGATCCCACTGGTTTGGGTCATGGTGAGCCCAAAATAGGAAAACAATTTAAAAGCCATAGAACCTCAGTTCAAAAGTAGTAAAGCAAGAATTACCCTGGAAGGGCATTGATAATAAAAACCTTGTTTCACTGAAATATAAAATTATACATTCCCCACTAATGTAAAATATCATGGGATGAATATGTAAATCACCATGAAAGAACTAAAGCTTGCCTACTTAAAGCAGGACTAAATGATGTCAAGAGGATTTGCAAACAGTCTTCAAAGGCTGAGAACAGCTGGCATTGACATGTGTGTTACATCTTTATCACAATCCAACAGGAGGGAGAACAAGCCATATTTGATTTCATGGGTGTAGAACATGGTGTGCTCAAAATAGTAGGCCATTTCTACTTCTTCTGGTGTCAGAGGTAGCTTGGGGAGCTGGGAGGTGCATGTTGCATGATGGTTGGAAATACGGTGTTTGCGTACTCTTGTACTTTATGTCCCCTTTGGTAAATACCCTGCTCAAAACGGAACTGCTCTGCAATTACATAACTGCTTCAGTACTATGACATTGTACAAGTTACAGCACAAATTCAGTATTAATCTGTTCACCTGTCAGTATTTCTGAATATAAATTTTTTTTTAATTTTTCTTACTGTGACTCTCAACTGAGCTTTGTGGCTGGCCTATACTGAGATTAACTTTATTGATTTATATATAATAACGAGATGGCTGGGCCATTAACTCTCACACATATATAAACACCTTAATCTCAGGCACTGGCTGCTTTAAAGCACTGCTGTATTGATTTTTTAAATGTTTTTACATTTTTAATGTTGGACTGCCCACTCAGTGGTACCATGAAGAGATTGGTAACTTTTCTCCTCCATTAATTTCTCTTCTTTAGGATATTGTTGTATTAGACATTTCTTGCTTGCAGTATTTTGCCATATTATATTACAAAAATTGCAATAAAAATAACATTGTGGAAGACTTATAAAGGTTGTCTTTATCTAGTAGGTGTATGTGTTGTAGTAGTGGGGCATGAGAATGTTATATAAATGTGAGGCATGTTACTTTGTAAGTACATAGGACCATGGGATGTTACAGACAAGAGGAAGCTGAGTCTATCTTGCTTGTCTGCCATTGCAACTAATGGAGATAACCATGTAATCACTTTTTTATTAGATATTTATCTAGTTGTTGTCATAAAAATATTTATATTATCACTATCCACAACTGTGTCAGGTAATCACAAGATACTGGTGGTAGTTGTTTACCACACCAACATGGCTGCCAGAAAGTTTTTATTTTTTTATTTCTGGGTGGCATGGATATGTAGACACACTGTATCCTGTTTGCCAAAATAGTTCCTGAACTACTGGTAGTCACTTGCAAGGGCACAGACCAAACCCCTCTCTGTCAATCAGGATGCAATGAATTCCATGTCCATTGTATAAACAGTCCACAAGTGAGACCAACAAGGAGATCAATGGGCATCACCGCAGCAGAAATTGCCCAAGATGAAAGAATCAAGTAAGAACTGACTGATAACATGCAGAACAGGCATTCACTGAAAAGGCTGACTGAGGGGCTGGATGCAGTGTAAAACCAATAGAAGCATCTGGCTCAATTTTAGAAACACCCCAGTCCAAAAATTCCAAAGGATGGTACTTGCAAGAGATGTAGGTGTGTGATCACTGCTGTGAAGACCACGTTCCCAGTCAACCCCCACTGAACTGTGAGATAGACGAAAAGTCCCCCCTATGGTGACCTCATGAAATGTATAGGGGCATGGGGATAAGGAGGTTAGAAAAGATCAGCATGTGGGACCCACACTGTTCAAGGAATTAAAAAGCAACAACACATTAAAGTGAGTCCTGCCCACTGCAATGTTTATATGTTTATTTTACCCCAAACATCTGTTTGCTGTGTCTCAGTGTTACAGTTTAAAAATGTTTATCAGTTTTCTTCATGCAGAATAAAAAGCACTGCACCTGCTTAATACTGTAAATGTGAAAACATGCTAATCAGAGAGATTACATATAGGCTACAATTTTGATTTGCTTTCAAAGTCAAACATAATAGTACATTTCTTTCAAAAGCTTTTTCTAGCTACAGGTATTGTCCTCAGTGCTATATGTGCACCAAATAGCACACATATATAAAAGAAATTGTTATTATATCACTTGTCACATGTTTTAACTGTACTGATGTTATTTTTGCTAGGGCCTCTGTGTCTAGTGTCCTAGTTTGGATGTCTGCATATGATACGGTGCTTACAATTCAAAAGAGTGTCATCAAACTGTTTTTAAACCACACCTACATCTTTAAATTTTATAGATCTGGATATAAAAAAAAATGGCCCCATAGATCTTTAAGGGAGATGCTGATGTTTACATTAATGCTGAAACTGCATACATTTAAAGTAAATGTGTAAATTTCCCCAAGTGCCTTTTACACATAGTATGCCATTGCCAGATATGCTTCAGATGTTGAAGCTGCAATTTTGTTTTGTAAAAAAATCTGTCATACTCATTTTATGTTTGAGCAGTGTTTTGTCTTCCAGTTTTCTGTGTGTGGCCACACCCCCAGAATGATGTCATGCCAGGGAGCTGTCAATGGTTTACATACAGCAACAAGGAATTCTGGGTAATTTATGACGTTGACTTAAATGTGCCTTACTCAGAAATACAGTTCCTTATGTTGGTTGTGGTGAGCACTAATATGTAAATGTCCATAGCAAGGCATTGTAGGTAAAATAAGAACTGTTTTCCAATTTCCTCTTACTGTGAGATGCTGTCCTATATTTCTGTAGTGGTGTCAACAGTATAAGCTTTTGTATGTTTATTTTCACAGCAATGCATTGTACATACCGCATCTAGCTACAAGACTTCTATAATGAGAGATGTAGTCTCCTATTTCTGCAGTGAGCACAGAAATATAATACCTTGTATACTAAGCCACATAGTGAGGCATTGTGGGTACAGTACATAGCTAATTTGTCTATATAAATTTAAAAACTGACAGTGTCCTTGTGATAACTTTGTTTCCCCGGTATGATGTCACAGTTGGGGGTTGCAGCATTGAGAAAAGAAAGGGTGGATTATGCAAATGAAGCAGAGCACTGAAATAAAAGGATTTATTTTTTCATGGAAAACAGCATTATTTGGCAGTTTGAATAGTAGGAGATTGATTCACAACTCCTACAGGTTACTACTCCCATTTGCTATGGCAAACTTCCACCTTGACTTTAAGCAGGATAAATACAGTTTTGTAAGGTTTGAAAAAATGCAAATCAGGTACCTGGAGGTCCATGGGGTAAGTTTGGATCCCTCAAAGTTCTTGTCCTGCATACTGTAGGAGAGCAAGATACTCCCCCCATCACAACCGCCAGCTGCTGTCTGCTTTAACTAATAGCTACTGTCCTAAATGCCTCAGCAAGTATATCTAACCCCCCCTTGAAAATATGCCTGGTGATCCAGGGGGTTAAGTGTGGGTCAATTTAAAGTCCCTGTCCTACTTAGATAATATAGGTACACCCCCCCCCATGCAAACACTGACTGCCCTTTCCTTTTAACTAAAAGCACAGTTGCCCGATGAGTATGTTCTTGTCTCCCCCGATATAATTGGTGGTCCAGTGGGAGGATGATTGGTCCCTGGAAATGCTGGCCCTACATAGATATAGGCATTGCAGTATGTGACTGCCAACTCCCCCTTTCTTTTAACTAAAAGGGGACAGGACATTTGTGCTAATTGGCAGCTGTTTATAAAGTTCTTATTCTCAGAAATGATATGCATTTTTTTAAAGTATCCATATTTAACTGTACCTGAATAATAAGTGATAGGTAAAACTGTAGTTTGCATTGTTGTGTTTTTATGGGCAGCATTCTGTTACAGTTCACTTCATGGAATCACTTACTGTATGTGGAGTTTTTACTATGTCACGATGTGTGTACAGAATGCTAATTATGAGCCGCTGACCTATCAGAACCCTGTTTAGAGTTCTGTGTATGAACAATGACATAGTTAAAACTCCAAATTATTGGTTCCATGAAGAGAACTGTAACAGAATGCTGCTCATTGAAACAAGACAATGCAAAATACAGCTATTTATATAACTTTTTTTTCAGGTACAATTACATAGAAACATAGAACTTGATGACAGATAAGGACCGCAAGGCCCATCCAGTCTGCCTATTTCTTTTTCTGCCTTATGAATGTGCCATCAGCCTTGGCTCTGTCAATGGCCTATCTAGTCATACTCATCTGTATTGCTTCATTATGCCTATCCCATGCCTATTTGAAGCCCTGCACTGTATTCATATCCACCACTTCCTGAGGTAGGCCGTTCCATGCATCCACCACCCTTTCTGTGAAAAAGAACTTCCTCACATTACCCCTTAATCAGCCTCCCTCTAATCTCATGCTGTGTCCTCTTGTCCTGCTATTTTTCTTATATTGAAACATGTTAGACTCGTTCACCTTGTTAATGCCCTTAAGGTGTTTGAATATTTCATTCATATCACCTCTCTCCCTCCTTTGCCCTAGGTTATACTTATTGAGTTCAGTTAATCTGTCCTCATATGTTTTCTGAATAATGGATAATTTAGGTGAATGCATATAATTTCTGAGAAAATATATTTAAAAAAGCTGCCAGTTAGAAATGATTTCCTCTTCTCTTTAATGCAAAATTTCCCCCAAAGAGTGTGAATCAAGTAGTGATCCGATCCCAAAAGAAAATGAGACATGGTAATTCTAGTGCTGGAGAAGTGTGCTGTTTGAATATTCCAGTCCCACTTTGATGCTATAGTGAAGTTTGTCAGCTACCAAAAACCCTCCTCACTAACCAAATGGCAGCTGCCATGCCGACTAACCCCAGCCATATGCAGATCATGTATTTTGTAGATCACATTTTTTAGTACAGTAGCTGACGTGCTTCAATATAGCATCAATGCAGCACTGAGATCTTCAAAAAAGCACACTTCTCCAACACCAGAACCACCATGTATTCTTTTTCTTTTAATGGGATTGGATCGTGACTTTATTTGCAATTGTTGGGGACAACTGTGCTTAAGTTAAAAGAAAGGGGCAGTCAGCAGCAACATGGGTGGTGCCTATATCTAAGTAGGACAAGGACTTCAAAGGACCCACACTTCACCCACTGGACCACCAAGTATATTTTGGGGGGGGTGAAATTGGGACACACTCAGTGGGGCAACTGTGCTTTTAGTTAAATGGAAGGGGCAGTCAGCAGTTGCTTGGGGGTTATACCTACATTATCTATGTAGTACTGTGACTTCAAAGGAACCCACACTTAACCCCCTGGACTACCAAGTGTATTTTTGAGGAGGGGGGTTGAGACATACTCAGTGAGGCATTTAGGACAGTAGCTATGGCCACAAACACACTCAGTGGGTCAGGACCTCTGCTCCCACAGTGCCAACATCTGAGCACAATAGTGTGAACAGGTAACTGGCAGGGTAACCCTCCTGTCTGCTTTTGGGTCTGAAACACCTTTAGTCTCAAGTTCTGGGGGGATTCAAACTGTGAACCTTATGCTAGCATACCCAATGTACAGGCTCAGATACATACCCTCTTTGGGGACTGCGGTACAGTTTTTCACCAGGGGCACCAAGCCAGGCTTCCAAAATGAACCCTTAAAACTCTATAAAAGACCTTAGGTATATTCTTACCTTTTCCCAGTTTAGTAACACCATCAAGCTTTTGAACAGCTGTCAAACTTAAACCACATGTACATCATATGCAAAAAGAACTTGGAAGACACACCCAGGCAGTATCTTTCAAGTAAAGATTTTACTATGATGATGATAAAAATATGAAAAATGTAAACACAGAACAATATATCAAAGAGCATGTAATCACTTAAAAGCAAAGCAAAGAAAAACTACAGAACAAACTCCAACCAACATACAGTTAGATTTTTTTCTATCTAATGTATTTCCTGTAAGTCCTTATCAGAGAGCTGTGTCTCTCTACAGTCCCAAGATGGTATATGTCTAAACAGTTCAGAAACAGTATAGTTTAAACTGTGTCTCTCCACACCCTTTCTGTGAGTCATCTAGCTCCTCCTTTTAGAATATAAAAAAAAATACAAACAGGATGTCCTATCAGGAGGTATATTAAATAAGGTGACATCAGCAAAAACTCATTTTCCAAATTATGAGTCTTTTGATCCACCAGTTCCCTTGAAGTTTACAGCTCAGCAATCTGTCACCTAAGTGTGACATAGCTGCCGGGAATCAGCTTAATGATGTCCTCTCTCTGAAGTCATAAAATATATAATTTAGTTTCCTAGCTTCAGAGCAGCAACAGGTCATAAAACAGCTATAAAATACAATTTCTCAAGGAAGTTAATTACATTACAGAGATCTCCTGTCAGTGTAATATATGTAGCTTCACTGAAACCTGGGGGGGAGGGCACCTATGGAGCACAGGCTGTCTTATGTGAAGCAATCACATACTATATTTTTATATTACAAATAGCATGCAATAATCATAACCAGCTGGCCAAGCGTCATAGCTACTAGTTAAATTGGACGACAGTTGGTGGTCATGGAGGGGGGGTAACTTGCTCTACTACAGTATGCAGGACCAGCAAGTATATTTTTATCAGGGGTTGAGACATACTCAGTGAGGCATTTAGGACAGTAGCTACTACTTAAAGTGGATGGCAGCTGGTGGTCGCTGAAGGGGTGGTAAGGTAATTTGCTCTATCGCAGTATACAGGACCAAAACTTTGAGGGACCCAGACTTACCCCACCGGACCACCAGGTGTTTTATTTTTGGATAATTTGGACAATTCCAGGAAAGTGATTGAACAAACTGCTGGCATGCACTCATGGTTGCAGACATCATGATGGGACTCGTCTCACATTTCATTTTCATCAAGATCACTTTGACAAGTTCCAAATCATCACTAAACTTGTGTATGTGTGTAAATAATACACAGGTTAAGTGATGATTTCTGTGTTTTTTTATAGCAAAGGGCAAAAAATGAAATGACAGTACTGCAATGCTCTACTGTAAATGTTAGTGCTGCCAAATTATGAGCACCATCCTGACTGATATCATCACACTGCACATCAGCAGCCAGTTTTAGGGTTTTGACATGGCAGGATTTTTGAATGCAGAGAAGCTGTGTTTACAGGTTTCAAACCTTATGAAACAGCATTTATCCTGCTTAAATAAATGTAGTTTAAGCATTAATGTAAACATCAGCCTGTTCCTTAAAGATATATGGAGCTATTTTTTTTTTAAATCCAGATCTGAGAAATTTAATGGTTTAGGTATCCATTAAGAGAAATACATTTTTATCATTTTAGTAGAAAATAAGGTAAATTGTACCATGAACATAGTGTGGGACTGCAATACTATGAAGGATGAATATTCCTGCTGATTCACATTACTTATAGTAGTATTGTTTGATCAGTTCTTACAGACCATGTGGCTATATCAAGTGTGGCTAGTCATTAATAAATCCCAGTGAAATGGGAAATGTGTTGACCTTAATAATAATGTTTTCTAAAAATACCATTTTCTACTGCTTCACACATAAAGACATTTAGTGTTCCTGCACGATTTTCTTTAGACTTCGTATTTTTATAGGGATCACACTGCTGGCATATTGCTAGTGGGGGATTCCTCGTGAGATGCTGCTTTTTGTTTACTTAGTAATGTGCAGTTTAATACATTCTCAGGGCTTATGTTTATTGGTGGAAAGGATTTCAGCCATAATGGCTGTACCTCAGATGCAATGGTATCACAATTAAAAACTTTACACTTGGTGCTGTGAAGTGTTTATACAGCCTGAATAGTACTGAACAAGGCACATGCTGACTTATTCTGTCATGAGGCACACATAATAATCTATTTTGGTGATGTACTTATAGGAAAGGCTGTAGAAGAGTGAAATGTGTTTCCTCCCCTTTGAGACAAATCCATGCTGCATTTTACAAACTATGTCTATGTCTCAAACATGGTTCTGACTTCATTAACAACTATCAAAGGACAGATGCCTCCAGCTTGAAAAAAAAAGACACATCCATTCATTTGGCAGTTCCATCAATTCTTTCTTTTGGCAATAAAATAATATTAAATATTATCATGCTCGGTGCTATATAGTGGGCCACCCAAATCAAATCCTTAATTCCTATAGAGTCTACAATTATTTCCAGCAGTATACTTTTTTTCTCTGTTACAAGTTCCTAAAATAATTAGGAACAAATTAACTTTTTTTTTTTTGTTGCACAAGTGCATTTCAGAAAACTAAGCTGAACAAACCAGAGTAGACACTGAGTTAAAGCTTAGTTTTTACAAGTATTAAACTCTACTAATTGGTACTTTAGAAAAGTTTTATTTGGCATTAAAAAGGTTTTTTTTTTCCTTTTATTGTGACTCATTACCTAATAGTATTAGGCACTATGTATTTGTCATTTCAAAAATCATTTGTAATGACAATGAAGTGCTCAAAATACATATTGAATCAGGGTTGAAATCTGTACCATCTCAGTAGCCAGATGCTGGTAAATTTTCTTTTGGGCAAATGAAATTATCCTTGAACTAACCCTGCTGCATACTACTGGAGGAGCTAACATTTCAGTAAGCATATCAGTTGGGCAGTGCAATGTCTGTGGGCCAGTGGATTTTCTCAGCCACTAGTGCTGCTGACAAGTGTCTGCAACACAAAATTTCAGCCACCACTGAACTAAGGAAACTCATTCATAAGTAGTGGTTGTATATTTAGTACTATATACATTTCACACTATTTCCTTCTTCAAAAAATGGAACAGTGTGTATACCTATATGTAGCAATTAAAACGTTTCCAATATCTCAGGGAAAACTCTTAAAAACATAGCACTGTATTTTGACACCATTCTTATTCTTCAAATATTTCCTTCAAGTACCTTCTCCTTTTTATGAATTTCTTCTTTTTCTCTTGTTGTTGTGACTGCTTATCTACATGTGACATCATTATTGTCTGATTGTGACATCAGAATAACTTGTACTGCAGAAAGTGCTGATGTCACTAGCAGATGATTATGATACCACATGTAGACAAGCAGCCAGTGCAGATGAAGACCAGGTGGCAAGGCATTTTCATGAAAAGTTCATAAGTAAAGTATGAGAGGAAGCAGTGTATGAAATATATGCTAAGTTGAGCGTAAGCTGAGTATTTTTTCTGAGGTGTCCCTGTAGTGTTGCAAGCTTTTTAGGAATCTCCACAATCTAGCATACTTTATTTATTTATGTATTAGGGGTGCACTTATGTCCCAAATCTATCCCCCTTCCAACTTGTCCACGCAGCAGTTAACCTTAGGTCTTTAGCTGCTGCTCACTATTCCAGAGCACTTTTAATCTAATCAATAATTAGTGATGTTTAATGTTTAATGGTCTCATTATTTGTAAATTCTATGTCCTTACAGCCTGCATGTCTTCCACTACCTGCTGCCCGTAAACATATGTATTCTTACTGTTAAAAACTATTCAGTCTCCTGACTGTACTGATCTGTTACCTGTATGTTGTTGTTTCACCCGGGTCGCCCCTGAAAAAGGGACCTTTAGGGGCCCATCGGGCCTACCCGGTCATCAAAATTCAATAAATAAATATTAGAAAATTGGTGACCAGGAAAGGCGCACTGAGCCGAGGCTCATTTCCAGGTGTGACCTGGGGGAAGGAATAAGGGATACACAGTGCAATAGTACAGGCACAGTTCATAGTTACAGTGAAGTGCAATCAGAGAACACAAACTGGTGCAGGAGTAAGTGCAAGATAAGCTATCATTTCATTTTTATTTATTATACTGGGAAACTTTAATGGGCAAAGTGCCCAGTAAATGACAATCGGTAAGGTGCAAATGAACGTAATGAATAGTAATTATATAGGAGACAGCTACATGAAGATTCTAATGAACACAGTGGATAGAAACTTTATCAGGTATACCTGTAAGCAAGAAAAAATAATGCATTTCAGATACCCCTACATTGGGGTAGGAGGCAAATGGGAAGAGTCAGGTAGAGGGAAGACAGGAGCAAGGGGAAGGGAAGACATTTCAACTGATACCTTATGGGGCCAAGGGAAGCAGTGAAACAGAGGGAATAGAGGAGTTGGTTCCAAAGTGATGGGAGATGATAGGAAAAGGCTGATTGCTCAACAAATGAACAAGGATGAGGAATGGCGAAGGTATAAGAGTCCCTCAAGGGGAGGGAACAGGAGACAGAGGAATGAAAGAGAGGAGTGATGAGAGGTACAGTAAGAGGGAAAGGTTCCAAACCAGTATTTGGGTATGAATGAGGCACAGTGGATCTGATGATGTGATGGTAGAGGGAGAATGGATAGGGAGGAATAAAGTGTGCAGTGATGAGTATGAGAGGGAGTGAGTAACAAAGTGGCAGAAAGAGTTGTAGAGGGAGTCCAGTCTGGCCAGGGAGTTGGAGGGAGTTGCACCATAGGCCAAGTCAGCATAGTCAATGACTGGGGGCACCATTTTGGTGGCAAGCTCATGGCAGACTTGCACAGCTAGACAGTCTTTATTGCAGTACAAGGCACCATGTTTAGGGCACAGTTTGGCATAGATGGCATCAGTGTGGACAGAGAAGTCAAGTTTGCTATCAAGCCACAAACTGAGGTACTTGAAGGATTGAACCACTTCAAGAGTGGAGACAGCCAGGATGGAGAGCTAGGCGGAGCTGGGAGTCTGACTAATTTCTGACTGGTGCCAAAGGCCATAGACACAGTTTTTTCATGTTGACCCAGAGTTGGTTTGAGTTGAACCAGCACAGGACATTGTGGATGTCTTACTGGAGCAGACCTTCCATGGTTGTAGTGGAGGCACCGGTGGTGTAGAAGACTGTGATATCTACATACATGTGCATATTTTATTTTTATTTTTTATTTTTATTTATTTTATTTTATTTAAACAGCAATTTGGGAAAACCTTTGAGCCATAGGCTCATTTACAAAGGTACCTTGTCACAGTAAGACAAACCAAAATACACAGTATAGCAGTACAACACATAAGTATAACAGTAAAATTAAGACATAGATACAAACAAGCTGGTACAGGTAGGATGGATGCAAACAATACCAGAGTTATGTCGTCCTTAGCAGCTTAGTAATAAGCTTTGTCATAAGTATTGAGTACGGCTTTGACTAGTGGCAGTTACAGCATCGGGTGTTAATAAGGTGGTTATGTAAGGAAGTTTTGAAGCACGATATAGTTGGAGCTTCGGAGATGGAGGGGGGCAGTGTGTTGAACCAGGAGGGGCCCTAAAGCTGAAGGCTCTTGGTCAGGAGAGAGGTCCTAGCTCTAGGGATAACAAGAGAGGTTTTCCCAGAGGTCCGAGTATGAACTAGTGGGACAGAGTGGCGATGGTGGTGGTCAATCCTGGTGGGGAAAGCCCAAGGAGGGTCTTTTTGCAAGGGTACAGGTAAGATTTGAGGCGCCGTTGAGATCAAGTACCAGCGCTTTAGCATACAGTAGACAGGTGTGTGTCATCCTAGGTGCTCCAGTAATTAACCTGCAGGCCTTATTCAGAGAAAAGCGAATTTTATGGAGGCGTCTGATCAGCAGCACCATACACTGGCAGTCCATAGTCCACTAGGGACAGGATAGAGGAGGTGATCATGAATGAAGAGCCTCAGGGGAGGCAGTGTTTATACTGATGTAAGATGCCCAATCGGATATTAGTGGCAGTGGCTAGGGCAGCGATGTGTCCATGGAAGGAGAGGGAGGGGTCAAAATGGATCCCTAGGTATTTATAGGAGCAAACTTGTTCGAGTGGGAATGAGGACCCAGAGTGAATGAGGAGTTTGAAGTTGCAGGACTTGTTTTGGGGATGAGTGAAGAACATGGTTTTTGTTTTTTTAAGATTTATCACCAATCTATAGCTCTTTTGAACCAGCCCTCGCTTCAGTGAAGGACTTCTGCTGCGAGTTCTGGAGGGCAGTAGGGTTACGACTTGAGGCAAAGATGACTGCATCATCAGCGCATAACAGAATGTTCCTGAGCAAGAGCGTGAAGGGTGTTAAGGTAAAGGAGAATAGTAAGGGCCCAGAATGGAGCCCTGGGGAACCCCAGAAAGATGGGACAGATGTCTGAGTAGGTCCCATTAATTTTTACACGCCAGAGTGGTCAGACAGATAACTGGTGCACCAGGAGATAGGCCCAGCAGCAAAACCAGAGAGACTAAGGGCATCAAGAAGGAAGGGTGGAGACAGTGTCGAAAAGCTGAGAGGTCAATGAAGACAGCACCAGCCAGAGAACCAGAGTCTAAGGAGGAGGAGAAAGTTGGAGAACTCTAGGAGGGCTGTGTTGGTACTGTGGCCCGCTCGAAGCCATGCTGCTCAGGACAAAGGACATTGTAGGTGGAGAGGTAGTCAGAGATTTGAGAGGCCACCACTTTTTTCCAAGGCCTTGGAGAGAGGAGAGAGAATGGAGATCGGTCGATAGTTTCCAGCCACAGTCCTATCACCACCTTTAAAGATAGGGGTGACAGTGGCGACTTTCCAGGCAGTTGGAACCTTCCCCAGGCAAAGAGAGTGGTTGATGAGGCATGTGATCGGGGTAAGGAGCTGGCATAAGCCACAGGGAGGTTGGTAAGGAAGATGGAGAACAGGATATGCCCCAGGATGGGGCCCTGATGGACACCCACCTGGATGGGAAGTTGAGGTGACAGGGTGCAACCAACCTGTAGTGTCTGCAGATGTCCCGATAGGTAAGAGCCTGATGGGTCAATGGCAGGAGCTGAGAGGCCAGCAGAACTCACCTTAACCAGGATGAGTGGGTGGGACACCAAGTGAAAGGCCTTGGCCAGATTGATGAAAATGGAAGCTGTGGCATGCCCCTGATCCACCTCTGAGAAGATCAGATCAGTTACATGCAACAGGGAGGAGATGGTGGAGTGATGCTTATGGAAGCCTGACTGCAATGGGAGAGGAAACTGAAGGAGGATAGGAAATCATAATGTCTAGTGTAGACAAGCTTCTCTTGCAGGTTTGCAAGGGAAGGGAGGAGAGAGATTGTCCTGAAATTGCCCAGTGAACAAGGTCCCCCCCCATATGGAGTGGAAGAACTTTGGCCAGCTTCCTGAACTGAAGGACAGCACTGAGGGGAGAAGGAGAGGTTGAGAGTAGGTGAGTCAGTGGAGATGCTGTGGCTGGAGCAAAGCTATGGAGAAATTTAGGATATAGCCCATTAGGGCTGAATTTACACAGGTTGAGGGACTAAAGGACAGTCAGAGTTTCCTGGACAGTAACAGGGAGAAAGAGAAAACTCTTGCAGTGTAGAGGAGATGGAATATGTGGTAGAATGGTGGAGGCTGAAGGGTGAGTGGAAGGGAGAACACAAGTGGTGAAAAACTCACTGAAGCGAGCTGCAACAGAGGAGGGATCCGATACAGGTGAACTGTTTACTAAGGACCAGAGGGGCAGCCTGAGTCAGAGGGTCAAAGATGGAATGAATTACTTTCCAGAACTTTGAAGGGGAGTTAAGGTTGTTTTGAAGGTTGGCCTTGAAATATTGTGATTTTGTGGTTGGTTTGGTAGGCAGTGGGATAATTTGTAATGAGTCCAAGTGAGATGGCAAGGCACGGCAAGGCAAATTTTATTTAAGAAACGCCCATCCAGGAGGCTCTGGGCACCGAACATATTCAAATTTTATACAAAACTCAATAATGATTCTAAGTATACAAATAACATACTATAAAAAATAAAAATTACAACAATTATTATAAAATTTATAAATACTACCCTCAGCAACAGCTGCTAACCCAGAGATAGCTAAGGGCCAATTACAGCATAAAATTCAGGAATCTGAGTAAAGCTATAAAGCATAGCCTGGGAAGGCCAAATTATACAAGAAGGCCATGAGGCAGGCTTTGAACACCTCAACAGAAGAGGCCTCTCTAACAGCTGGAGAAAACGAATTCCACAGGACGAGGGCGGCGACACTAAAAGCTCTGTCGCCAGCCTCATCCTGGGAATCACAAGGAGATCATGGGATTTGAACAAATCAGTGATTTTAGGGGTAAGTTGCAAGCACAATGCATTACTGGTGCTTTCAGCCACCCCAGAAGTGCCATTAACTCATTACCTCCTGGGCAGCTATTTTGTGTCAGGTAAACAATGGATAGTTCGGGCTTCATATGGAGCTATTGGAGGTAATGAGTTAAACCACATCAGAGCAAACTCTGGAGTGTCTTATTGTGATTATAAATAGGGTCAAAATTTAACAATAAGTAAATGGAAAGGTTAGGTTAAAAAGTTTTTAGAGCAATTTTAAAATATATTCTTACGCCACTTAGAAAATAGCCCCACTAGCAATCTATAAGTGGAATTCACCCAGAATATATGGATGCCATGAAGCATAAGAATTCAAAATTCTGCTCAGTTCCATTGGCAGAATATTGACCCCCCAAACCAACATACACAACAGAAGGCCTCATATGAAGCCAAGGTCTCAATGCTTCCTATGACAGAGTACTCAGCAAAGATTTCAGAGGCAAGTGGGTAAGGATAGGAGGGGGTCTATTCACGGTCACTAAAGAAACAGTAGAAGCTAAATCTGTGAATTGTGTTTTATTTATTTGTTATGTGTAAGGAGGGGATCATGAGAGGAAACAACTTTCAGTTATTATTTTTTTAGAATATGGGAGTTCTACTTTTTTGGGCCTAGTTGATGGTTTTCAGTGAGTGAAGGTGGCAGCCATGTTTGTGATGGCAGTCAGGGATGAATGAAGTGATTAATGAGTTCTTTATGTGATCTGCCCATATGCAAAATCCCACAGCTTAAACTTTTTGCAGCTGTGCATTCATTGGAGATTTATGCATCGGTCTTAATTTTTTTTTATGCAATCAGAAAATAGGAAATTTCTGAACCATTTTATAATTATTTTATGTAACACTAATGAGATTCATAGTTGCACTTGTAGTAAAACAGTCAAATATATGACAAACCATATAGTAGATAAACTCGTAAAACTTCCGTTTGGACTCACTGTAATGTAAAACTTAAAAATTTGTTTTAGTGGTCACTGATACTTATTAAAAATCCTTTATGTTTTCACTAACGTAAAAAGAGGAATTGGAACATGGCCCTTTTGTGACAGCAAAAATGCCTGCTTGTGGGTTGTTTATTCCAAGGAAAATGAGACTGGGGTTGCATTGTTCAAAGCAGTGATATGCCTGGATATAGAGTGCCACAACAGGCAGCAGAGGGTATCAACACCTGGTGGGCATTTATATACCCCAAGTCACTAGACAACTATGGAAAGGGGAAATCATAATCAGGAAAACAGGGACTTCCAGTCGTCCCCTCAAAAGGTGTGTGGCGGAGCCTAAGGTGGATTGGTTGGAGATATTTTGGTCTGCTTTGGGGGTGAGGAGACAAGCCTGTTGACAGCTTACACTATCCCATATCAATGGTTTTAGGTTTCCAAGCCCTACATGGACTTATATGTCCCCATGGCTTTGAAAATTGTCACAGTAAACCAAATAGGTTTGTGACGCAAGAAGTGGAGCAGGGTAGATGAGGTTTAAATACAGCCTCCTTAAGCCACTGTAAAATTAGGGTTTTTGACAGGGCACAGCTGCATGGGATTCATTGTTTTGCCTGTTCTTCAAAAAAGGCCAAAGTAGAGTTCTATAAAAAGGAAAAAGCTACCAACTTTTCAAAGAAAATTCTGGCAGAATATAAATAGCCTGATTACCCCTAGATCAAATAGAAATATAGCGGGTTTGTTGAAAAATGATCAGGAGTTGTCTGATAATAAAGATATGGCAGATTACCTTAATGACAGGGTCACTAGTCTGCATGAATATCCAGGATTTTGGTGGACCTACAGTAGTATGTATGAACATACTAGTCCTAAAACATCCATACCTAAATTCTGTTTTAGGGAAATATCTTGGGATGAGGTTTATTCTGAATTAATCTAAGGGACAAGGGCCAGATATGATAGACCCTAAAATACTGAAATATTCTGCCAGGGAAATTGCATACCCTTTGCAGACTAGATTTAATATATCTCTAAACACAAGTACAGTTCCGAATATGTGGAAGAATGCTATAGTCTCACCTATTTTTAAAGGAGGTCAAGCAAACTTACAAGTCAGTTATCAACCTATTTCACTACTCTCCTTGGTTGGTAAGACACAAGATAGATTGTTGCATAAACAAATATTGGAATATCTGAATAAATATGGCCTTTTAACATCAGTGCAGCATGGATTTTGAGAGGGGTGTGGCACAACGTTGGCCTTGATCAGGTTCATGAATAATCTGCAAGTTAGCATGAAAGAGGGAAAATATGTTGGAGCAGGGTTCGTGGACCTGACCAAGGCCTTTGATCTTGCGGACCACCCCTAAATGGAGGTTAAATGCAGATATTTGGGTTTCAGAGATCCTGTGAGCTGCTGGTTCCACAGTTATTTAATTGGGAGAACTCAGCAAGTCTGTATTAATGGAACCATGTCTGATTTAAGGAGTGTGGAGTATGGTGTACCCCAGGGTTCAGTTTTGGGACAATTATTGTTCTCAATTTATATAAATAAGTTACCTTTCATTTGTACAGAATCATATATTGTCTTATACACTGATGATGCAGCACTGTATTTCTCAAATAATAACATTAATATGGTCCAGAAAAAACTAGGTAGTGAGTATAATAAATTAATAGGTTGGTTAAAAAGTAATTGCCTTGTGTTAAATAAGAAGAAGTCTAAGGGGATGTTATTTTGCTCTTCTCAAAAGTTTAGAAAGTTACAGGAACCTTTTATTATAATGACAAATTATGATGTTATAATTGAGGTTGTTTCAGAGTTTAGATATCTAGGCATGATTTTGGACAGCCACATGGGTTTTCAGGCCCATATTGATAGTGTAACTAAACAATTTCACAGAAAAACTAGAGCCCTTAATGCTGTTAGGGATTATTTAACTTATGAGGCAAGAAAGACCATAACAATTGCTTGCCTAATACCAATTTTGGACTAAGGTAGTTTAGTTTGGGGAGGTGTCACAGAGAGAATCAGGTAACAGTAATATATTATACAATTCAATATGAAGATTTGCCCTTAGGGCAAAATCCAGGGAATACCACTGCAGTCTGTATAACAGGCTGGGTGGTTATCCCTGAAGAACAGGGATATTCTGCAGATGTCTTGTTTTGTATATAAATTTCATCCTCTGTACAATTTTTTCCAACAGACAACAGTTACAAGAACACTACACTCCCAGAATTCAATTCTTTTGGCAGTCTCGATATGTAAAACCATCAACTATTAAAAATCTTCTAAACAATGTGCAATAAAAATGTGGAATGATTTGCCTGTTGAGTTGCAAAATGCTCAAAATCCATGCCAGTTTAAGAGTTCTTTAAAGAAAATGCTTTATTTCAAGTCTGTATGTATTTGTACATAATCTCATTAATGTAATTCTTTTTAGTTCCATTTTGTTTTCAATTTTATGTTTTGTTTCTATGTAATGTTTTTCCATTGTTCAGTATTTTTGGCTTTTAGAGTTGTTAATTTGTTTCATGTATTGATGTTTTGAGAGTCCTTCGACCCTCACCAGGTCAAGCCTGTAAAAGGGCCACGGGGCCCAGTTGCTTGTGTACCCAGTTATCAAATAAAATGAAATGAAATGAAATGTGAGATAAGCAAGGAAAACTGTAGACTGGAACATCTGCAATGGAATGCAGTGAAATTGCATTGGCAGAGCAGAGCATCCATTAATTATCTGGACCAGAGTTTTCAGTGTGGTTAGAACTATCTGAGCCTCAGAAGAATCATACCCTCACCAAAGATGGTGAGATTTGAAAAAGTTTCAACCTGAGAGGTGCTGAGTCAGGAGCTGACACAAATGTTTTGATAATGGATAGCTGTGGGTGAAATAAAAAAAAAGATATGTATTAATATGTATATTTAATATGTATACCCTTGAGGAAAGAAGGGAGAGAGGGAACATGATAGAAACTTTCAAGTACCTCAAGGGAATCAACAAAGTCCAAGAGGGTAGCATCTTTCAGAAAAAGAGATGTGCAAGAACAAGGGGGCATAATTTGAAGATAGAGGGGGGATGGCTCAGAGGTAATGTGAGGAAGTATTTTTTCACAGAGAGGGTTGTGGATGCATGGAACAGCCTCCCTGAGGAGGTCGTGGAGTCAAGAACAGTGGGAGAATTCAAGAATGGATGGGACAAACATAAGGCAGTCCTAATTGGGGGTAGGAGGAAGTAAGCTGTTGGTTAACTAGGATCTGCAGCTTATCTGTTAGGTAGGAAAATGGGCAGACTAGGTGGGCCAAGTGGTCCTTATCTGCCGTCAAAGTCTATGTTTATATGTTTCTAAGACGCAATTTGCTTAGCACATAGTGTAGAGTGCAAATTTATGTAGTGAAATGTGTGAAATTGCATGCATTTTAATATGTGAATTGCCACACTATGCATGTAGTGCACACCTTGCTGTGAATTTTGCTATGTAAACTGATGCACTTTGCTCAAAAATTTGCCACAAATTGCAAGTTGTGTCAATTTGCATAGGGAAATTTGCTGCAAGTGCAGTGAATTTCATAGTGCGCAATTCACAAATGCTACACATACCTTATAGTGACCAAATCTGCTGCAAGTCATGGATGAATGTTAAATGCACGATATACCTAATGGTGGAGCAGCACACCTAATGATGGAGCAGGATCCCAATGCTGACTGGACTGAATTGCAGACTGTTCTAGAGGGGTTAGAGCTTGGAGACATACTCTTCTCCAGCTCTCGGATTTAATGTCTGCTGGCAGACACTCCAGTCCTTCACCGTCAACAGGACTAGAGCAAACAGCAGCAGTAATCCTTCAGATCTTACCGGAGGCTACTGCTCTTGGTTCCGAGACAGTCAGTGGCCGAAACCTCCAGACATCAATTTGCAGCTTTGGCTTTTCCCTTACAGCTTAGAGGACTGGTTATTTATCTTTGTTTCCCAGACAGCACCACACGGATTCTGGGCAGGGTCACCAGCCTTCTTAGGCAATTGGAGCCCAATGAATTGCTGCTGCTGAAAACAGATGGGGGAGCAAGCGCTCACTGTTGGCAACATCACAGAAATGTTTGAACAGCTTTACAGGGACTAGTTTAAAACAGAGTTTGACAGTACTTACAGGTTTTCCTCATTGACAGGGTTGCTGACTTAACTGATTGTTTTCTTTCACAGGGGGACACTTTGAACCAACTGCCTACCCTCCCCAAAACCACACCCTCTTTAAGGTCATCGACATTTATAGTCCAATAGACCCACCCACCAACTGATAGGGAAGGGAAAAGAAAAAAAAACAAAAAAAATCTTCCTTTCATCCACACTTCCGGCCTAAAAGCAGGATCAGGAGCTACATATAATAAAAAACAAACCCAAAAAAACAAAACAAAAAAGTTATACAAAATATAAATTCTTCAGTCTGCAAAATGGACATAGCTGTGACAACTGTGGGGCACTGTACACAAGGGCATATCACCATCAGCCAGTACCCTGCCATACTTGTTGGGTCATTGCAGACCTCACGGCCCAGTTGCAGGATGCTTGGACCACAGTTTATAATTTGCAATACAAGAAAATCCTAAACAGGCCACCACAACCTCCACACCACCAGGGCCAGAGTGTCAGTCATGGGCCAGGACATGGTGCGGGGTCCAGGGACTGGCAGGTGGTAAGGAGGAGGAGGAGGAAGAGGCATCACAGAGGGTCCAGGAAGGAGGTCCCTACCCAGGGGCATAGCTCAGCCATTCCAATCAGAATCCGGTTCACACCAACGGAACCAATCTCAGGAAAAGCAAAACATGACATAATTAATACCCTGAGATAGCAAAAAAAATAAATAAACAAAATCAATACCAATAAGGACAAAGGCAAAAAGAAACTCCTTATAATTGGGGATTCCATGATCTGCAGAGTGGAACCTCACCTAAATTATTACAAAAACTAGTGAAACTGTGGTTGAGTGTCTCCCAGGAGCCTCTGCAAAGAGAGACAGAAACTGCATAAAAAGAATAGTACAGGAAGCAGGGGATATAACACACTTCGCAAAACACCTTGGAACAAATGACATTGCCAACCACATGGTGGAAGAGGCCAAAAAACACTTTGAGGAACTAACCAATGAATTGTCTTCCCTTCTTCCAAACTAGCCTTCTCAGAAGTGCTGCCAGTGTGGGAAAAAGGGGTGGGCACCAAAAGAGTCAGGGAGGTTGAAGTTCACGAGTTCAACTCATAGCTGCTCGAATGGTGCCAAGACAAAGATTCCATACACTACATAGAAACTGGTGCAACTTCTGGGAAAGAGTATTTTTTAAATATGATGGCCTGCACCTAAATAGGGAAGGTGTACAAGTGCTTTGGACAAAAATGCAATGTCTACGCAGGGTGTTTAAACTGAATAAAGAGGAGATGGTGACTGCTCATATCCCAACCATCGGTGGGCTACTCATCACTCCCTAAAACACTGTACACATACGTTCAACCACAGGAAGAGAAAGGGGGGCAAAACATACCTCAACTGCTGGAGTATCAGTCATCACTCCCAAGATATCAGAAACTTGCATAAAGTCTCAGGTGGAAACACCATATCGAAGCAGTCCAGGAAGGGGGTGTGCCCACATACAAAGGGGATGCACATTCCTGGAAGAGGATGGTTATGAATGCTAGGAGCCTGGCAAATAAACTACCCGATTGCATAGCTATCATTGAAATGGAAAAGCTAGACTTGGTGGCTGTGACAGAAACCTGGTTTATGGAAAACTACAGTTGGGATATAGCTATACCAGGATACAACCTGTTCAGGGAGGACAGGAAGGAGAAAAAATGTGGGGTAGCTATTTACATTCAGGAAGAAATAAAAGCCATGTAACTGCAGGATCCCCTGGGGAGACAGAGTCACTGTGACTAATTGCTAATGCAGGTAAGGGGATGATCTTCAAAACTGGAGCTGTTTACAGACCCCCAAATAAAGGGGAAAAAGGGGATGAAGACTTAATAGAGTAAATATATAAAATGACTGACAGCGGAGAAGTGATACTGGTGGGGGACTTCAACCTCCCAGATATAAACTGGAACACACAGACAGCAGCAAGGACAAGAAGCAAGGACTTCTTGTTGGCCCTACAGGGTACTGGACTAGATTAGCTTGTTAAAATCCCAACAAGGGGAGATGCTATTCTCAACCTGGTTCTCACAAACAGTGAGAGGGTAAAAGAAATAGAGGTTGGGTGCAACTTGGAGAAAAAGTGACCGCCGTATGGTCAACTTCAAAGTAACCACTACGGAGGGCAGCTGTCACTCAAGAATCAAAGTGCTAGATTCTAAGAAGGCTGACTTTCAGAAAATGAGAACCACCCTACAAAATAACTTAATTGAATCAGAGGAGGAAGAGGTTGACGTCATATGGGGCAGACTTGAGAGAGCAATCAAGGCGGCCACAGACCAATGCTCCAAAATGATCAGCATGGTGAAAAGAAGAAGAAATCCTCTATGGTACTCCAAAGAAGTGGCAACCATAGTAAAAGAAAAAAAGAAGGCATACAAAAGATAACAGGAATTAAGAATGAAATAGATTGCAAGTCATACCAAGAAAAAATGAGAGAAGCAAGCAAAAGGATTAGACAGGACAAAGCTCAGACAGAAGTAAAGACTGCAGTGAAAACAAAGAAAGGTGACAAAGCCTTCTTTGGGTATATCAGGGGAAAACAGCAAGGCAGAAGAGGGATAGGGAGGACTGCTACAGGTGAAGGGAAGATAGAGGAAGATGACCCGGAAAAAGCAGGAATCCTAAACATTTACCAAGGAGGATCCATGAAATGGCCCAGCACTCACAAATCACAGCACCACAGGACCAGAGCCAACACTAGCCCCTTCACAGAGGACCAAGTACTGAAGGCACTAAACAAACTGAAGGTGGGCAAGGCAATGGGACCAGTTGAAATTCATACCAGAATCTTAAAGGAACTGTGGAAAGAGCCGGCAGCATCACTGACAAAACTATTCACCAAATCCCTGGGGAGCAGAGTGGTATTCGAGGACTGGAAGAGGGCAATAGTAGTCCCATTCCACAAATCAGGCAGTAGGGAACAGTTGGGTAACTACCGACCGGTAAGTCTCATGTCGATAGTGGAAAAATTGATGGAGTCACTGTTAAAGCAGAGGATCATAACATTCCTTGAAGCCAGTGGGCAGCAGGATCCTAAACAACATGGATTCACTGCAGGTCATGCCAGACTAATCTGGTCAAGTTTTTCGACTGGGTTACCAAGGTGGTGGACAATGGTGAGGTGGTTGATGTGGCCTATCTGGACTTTAGCAAAGCCTTCGACTCAGTCCCACATAGAAGACTACTAAAGAAGTTAGACCACACAGGGGTTGGACTGAAAGTGGTAAAATGGGTACAGAATTGGCTGCAGGACAAAACATAGAGAGTGCAGGTAGATGGAGTACTATCGTCAGAGGGTAGGGTGACCAACGGAGTGCCCCAGGGCTCGGTGCTTGGGCCTCTGCTCTTCTATGATTTCATAGCTGACACACCTAAAGGATTAGACAGAAAGGTGTGTCTGTTCACGGATGACACCAAAACATGTAACAGAATGGACACAAATGAGGGAGTAGGCAAGATGGAATCAGACCTAAAGAAACTTGAGGTGGGATCTGGTGCTTGGCAGCTGAGATTCAATGCCAAAAAGTGTAAAGTCATGCACATAGGAAAGAGATATCCAAGAAGGCATATTACCTGGCAGGGGAAAGACTAGCTGCCTCCAGCCAGGAGCATGATCTAGGAATGATGATCTCAGAAAACTTGAAAGTATAGGGCACTGGTCAGGCCACACCTGGAATACGGTGTCCAGTTTTGGAGGCCTCACCTTAAAAAGGAATATTGATCGTGTAGAGACAGTCCAAAGGAAGGTGACAAAAATGATACAGGGAATGCACCAGATTTCATACAGAGAAAGATTGAGAGAATTGAAAATGTATTCCCTTGAAAAGAGAAGGGAGAGAGGAGACATGATAGAAACATGCAAATACATAAAAGGCATAAGCAGGCACAGGAACCCTTTCACTTCAAGAGGGCAGCAAAACTAGGAGGCATGATCTTAGGCTAAAAGGAGGGAGGTTCACTACCAATATCAGGAAGTTCTTCTTCACTGAGATGGTGGTGGATGCATGGAATAGTCTACCCCTAGAGGTTGTGGGGGCTAACATGGTATGGGGATTTAAGAATGCATGGGATAGACATAAGGGAGCCCTCTCACTTAAGGGCAGCTAGGGAGGTAGGAATAGATAAGACACAGGGCAGACTAGATGAACCTGGCGGTTTCCTTCTGCCATCAGCTTCTATGTCTCTATGTTATGCCTTTTGAGAAACACACTTAACAACATCCCTAAAGTGTACAATAGGTACTCCTTGTTTGTTTTCATCTCCTAGATTGTTTCATGCATTACATTTATTAATGGAAGTGATGCCTTAAACTGTAATTGGAAGGCAGTAATCAGAGTGGGTAGGTACTCACTAGGAATTCATACTACACTTCTACATTTAATATTCAGTAATACAGTTGTGAGGCACAGGAACATACAAGAGTGCAAGGAGTACAGTGGCACATTGATTTTGCAGTTTGAAGAAATGTAGAGAAGGGGATCAGTACAGATAGTTGTTCAGAGTTTCAAGACTAGGATTGACAGCTACCTGAAGGGAAAAAGCATTTCAGATCATTGTTGTTAGGGCAACAGGAAGACAAACTAGGTGGGCCAAAATATATTATTGTCCTGATCCTGTAACAGATTTCTGTTCTTGTATACTGTCTTGTTATTTTCTTATTGCATTAATGTATGTCTGGTATGCACATCTAATCCTACCTTTTGTTATGTTGTCATCATTACATCATATGAACTCCCTCCCCCAATCCTGCAGTTGGAAGCTAATGCTTTATGCAGATGATGCTGTAGTTTTTTGGAAATATTCTCATCCCAATGTGCTCCAATCCGCCTTGCAGGGTTTCTTTAGAGAACTTGAAACCTGGTTCTCTGAACACCGCCTTATACTAAACTACAAGAAGACCAAATCTATGGTCTTTGCCCATCACCAAAACCCGATCAGAAACATACCACTAACGGTGACAAACTCCCTGGGCACAGCCCTAGAGCAGGTGCACTGCTTCAAATACCTGGGAGTCATGTTGGACACCTCCCTCACCTACCACACGCACATACTACGAGTCTCCTCCTCTGTTAACTCCAGGCTCAAGATCCTATATAGACACAGACACTGCACTCCCCCGCAGGCAATGCACCTGGCAGTGTCTTCCTCCATACTACCCTTGGTGGACTACGGCATAGTAATTTATGGGTCTGATGACCATACTTCCCTATGCAGCATCAACCTCACCCTAAATAAAGTCTGCCATCTGGTATCAAATTGTGACAGGCTAACCCATACCTGTGAGCTTTACAAATCTACTGGTTGGCTAAACTTCCAAGATAGGCTAAACTATCACACCTGCCTCCTTGCAAAAAAGATACTACACAAACAGGCACCTATTGGCCTCCACCCCCTCATCCAAACAGTTACTCACAGGAGGGCACCAAGGCACTCTGCAAACACCCCCTTCCAAGAACCTCACTGTAGAACCTCCCTTGGCCAGTGGTCCTTCTGATATCATGCCCCCCATGGCCAAACAACCTAGCGTCCAGTATCTCCCTTGTATCCAGTCTGGGCCAATTTAAAGCTGACATCAAATTCTTTCTCCTTAACTCTGCAATCTGTGAATGTACATAATGTACAAATGTACTTAACTCCTCCCCCCCAGGTTCCTCCTCCAGTGCAGTGGGATAGCCCTCAGCATAGGGATTTCTTCTTTCTTCTTTCTTCTCCCATGCTAGGGCTCATCAAACTCATTGTAAATATTTTATGACTCTGGACCTAGTTTTACGACCCTCTGAAATGTATACTGTCATACGAACATATTATTAACATTGACCTTCTAAGATCACTGCTGATGTAACTGTGCAGTATTAACTGTGCTGAAAATTTTGACATGTATATTTAAGTGATGCTTGTATATTTTCTTTTTTACTGATGTGGAGCCTTTGCAAAGGAGTCTATGACTCAAAGGTTGTAATTCCGATTCTTTCAATAAATAAATAAATAAAATATGTGTCCTCCTCATTGGTTAAATGACTGTATTTTGCAAGGATGTATTTATTTATTTGTAATGTTTGACTAGGAAAGACACAATAAGCAATGATAGCTCATTTCCTGGTGCATCCTAGGGAGTAGGTTGCATGGGCCTGTTTTATTGACATGGGGAATATTGGTCAAGACACTGGGGGAACTCCTCTACTCATCTGTGGCACAGAATTTTTAACTTCTTAAGGAAAGAACAAATGATGGCGCTGGTATTGAATGAAAAAAGGAACTGAGGAGCAAGGTTCTATGGACTCAGGATAGGCAAGAACAAACAAATGTGTAGAACCAAGCTTACTCAAGGTCACTTACAGTGGTGCCAGCCAGGATGCAGTGCAGTACCTTGCAGCATTGCAGAGTGCTGCAGTATGCTGCAGTAGCTGCAGGGAACAGTGCAATTCAGTGGCAATCCCCTTCATCATGCAGCATTTTTTGATATGTCCTTTACTCCAAGTTATTGCGTTGCACCCTGGCTGGCATCACTGTAACTTTTTTTTTTTCATTTTACTCTGTCCACTGTGAAAACATTTCCTTGTCAGACAGCTTCATCAGGGTGATTGTGTACTTCTGGAAAACAGAAGTCAATCTTTTATGTGAAATACTTATATTAATTTTTTACAGAATATTATATTATAGAGGACCAAACTGTATAATGCTAAAAGGCTTATTTATGAGTAACTCCCATGATTCTCTTTTATTAGAATTTCTTATAAATTGTTAAAACAAAAAACCTTTGTACAAAACAAATTAATTCAGGAACATCAAGGATGGATGGAAAACAATCCCTTTGTGGTTTTTGATTGCTAGATATTTAAAGTGGAATCTTGCTATAAGCATGCAAATGAAGTTTTAAGGGTGATGTAAAGTAAATGGTTTAGTCCAGGGGTTCTCAAATGGTGAGGCCAGCCTCCCTTGGGAGGCCCCAACTTGTTCCAGGGGAGGCTCAAGCAAGTCTAAAAAAGTACTGTATTTAAATTGTTAGTTTTAGTATTTTGTGTGAAGAGATGAAACAAACTGAAAGAGGACAATAGTAGGTGAATTTTATGTATTTATTTACTAATAGGTGACAAGGGAAGGTGAATGAGCCAAGGCTCATTTCAGGTGTACCCAGGGAAGGGTAGGGAATGCATACATTTCAAAAGTAACTACAAAACAATCAAGAAATATACAGTGAACAATAGTGCAAACAAATATGAATAAACTAATAATGAGTTGTGGTAATGATCAATTTGTATCCTGATGGCAGAACAGTCCAGATACAGAGGTTGAGCATAGAAGTGCAAAGATCAATAGCAGGAAGGAGCAAAGTAATCCTTGAGAAGTTGCTTAGGAGCAGGGAAGGAGGGGCAAAGGAAAGTATGCAGGAAGGTTATTTCATATAGAGAGGAAACAGAAGAAGTAGTCTGACCCCTAAGGTACTGCAATAAAAGGTAGAATGGTTCAAGAATGAAAGTAGCAGAGCAAGTAGGCTGGCCTGTGGGGGGTTATAAGATGAATAATAAAATGTGTTTATTTGATTTATTTGTTGTCTAAATAACACATTTGAGCACAGGAGCCATTTTCAAAGGTTCCACGTCAGTATAAGACAAAGAACTGAATGTGAGCCAAATACTCAATGGGGTTTCAATTTTTTTCATGGGGTACTGCGCAAAGTACAATGTGTTATTTTTCTTTGGGGAGGCCCAAGATTATTTCGGTTTTTGGGGGAGGCTCAAAATCTTTCCCATGGATTTGGGGAGGCTCACTGTGACAAAGTCTGAGAACTACTGGTTTAGTCTAATCCTTTTTGGTAATTTGTATAAGAAATTCTAGTGTAAGAGAGTGCATGAGTGAGTGAGTGAGTGAGTGAATGATCTGAGTTACATACTGTATATTTGTTTGTTCTTGTCTTTAATGTCCACCTAGACAGTGACCAGAAAAGAGCAGACAGGACCTTGGTTTAACATCTCATCTGAAGGATAGCACCCCAGCAATGCAGTAACCCCTTTGTACTGCACCACATTGTCAGCTATGGGTATCACCCCATGTACCTTGTGTGGGTGCTAGAACTCAGAGGTCAATGTGCTACCAAGTGAGCCACTGATACTGGATGCTTTATGTATTCATATTTGTAAAATTAACATCCAATAATTTCTTCATTGCAAAATAAAAGCCCATTAGAAGAGGAATAAAAGAGGATGAGAAGGGTTGTTTTTTGTAACTTATTTTTCTTCCATAACAGTAAAATGCCAGGTTGACATGAAAATACCAGTTTACTGATTTCACTTGATATTTATAGAATACTATCTTGAGTCAGAAAACACAGAATGCTGTGTTTTACACTTCACAGTTTCCTTATATCTATCGTAAGTATGAAGTCATTAATATATTTGTGTACTGGTTACCCAGGAAGGTAGTTTTATGTTCTCTTTACAGATATGTCCGGGGGGTGTGTTTGTGCAAAATAGAATACATTACTTTCCAGTGACAAGGTGATTGTTGAGGGCAATGTTGTGTGAATGTGTTTTAGTGCTCTGAGGGTTGCTATGTTTGTATTCCTGTAAGTGCTGCTTCATTGGTTGGCTGAACTCAACAGAACTGTTCTCTTCCATATTTTAGGTACTTTCAGATGCACAATTATTGCATTTTGTGAAGGCACCCATTTGTGAGCAACTGACTAACGGAGTCTGTTGGATGCAAATTCATGTGTAATTCTGCACGACTGTGTTTATCAATACTATACTAGTCACACAAGGAAGTGTCAATAGGTTATTTATTAACTCTTCAAGATGCTATAACTGTACTACTCTCTCTCCCTGTACCTCTCCTGCTCACTCTTAATATCTACAGTATATCTATATCAAGATTAGATAGATAGATAGATAGACAGATATCTGTATGTGTGTCTGTGTGTATAATGACATAGAGATAAGTCTTTGTGATATTAAGTTATGTTTATGAATTCATGATGGTTCTCTTCAGGAGGTGACAATTTGCAAATAAAATAGAAATAAGTTGTAGAGACTAACCTCAGTATTATCTACAACTAAAGTGTTTTTTTTTTTTTGAATCTTTGGAATGCTGTATGTTAATCCTATTTCAAAAGCATCACTTTAGAGAAATGCCATCTCTGGAGTTTCTGAACTTAGGTGATGGGAATCCTGGCTTTGGTGGGCAGTGAGAGTGCCCTGTTTAAACTGTTTAAATTGTATTATTTGATAAACTGTTGGCTGTCTTCCCAGCCTATGTGAGAGATAGTGCCGGGAGACAATATTTCTCTTTCTCTGGAGAGGTGGGAGCTCTTCAGAGATTAGTAACTATTAGTAATTTTATTTTGGACAGTTTTGTGCAGTTTCTCTCCTTTTTACTGAAATTACCTTCACACTCTGTTACATAAAATTTTATTTGGGGATAACTGTGCTTTATTATTATTATTTACTGCTTTAGTGCTTGTGAGTGTTATTGTATTAAGATCGTTTTATTCTTTTTTAATTAATAATATAATGTGCTGGGAGGGAGTAAAGACGGTCAGGCATTATTCCCCCACCAGCCTCAGGGAACTGCACCCCTTTGATTGTCCCCCATTGTCATCAAATACCTACTTAAGGTGTCAAACCATGGGGATAGCTAGGTGAAGGGGGAGAACTGAGCCTGGTGGGGGAATGGAAAGGGGGGGACGGATTGAGGTGGATGGGACCAAGAGACACCTGGGGCAAAATGGAGACAGGATAGAGGTATCTCTTGTCTTGTTCCCATACCCAAGGGCTCCATAGTTAATGGGTAGGAGCTGAGGTCTTCCTTGACAGCCCATCCGACTCGGGCAGTGTTATGCAATGCCAGATCTATTAAAAACAAGACAGCTATTATAGCTGATCTTCTTGAAACAGTAGATCTGGCTTGCATTACCAAGACCTGGCTGGATGATAATGCAGGTCCTTTAATGGCCTCTGCTGTTCTGGATGGATACTTGGTAATACACCGCCCAAGGTTGGATCATAGGGGTGGGAGTGTTGCCATTATATTTAAGATGGAACTGGGCATTGTGGATGTGCCAGTGGGGTCCACCAGATCCTTTGAGTGTATCCTGGGTGAGGGTGTAGGATGTGGGATACTTCTCATTTACCATCCACCAGGTGATGGTGGAAAATTCCTGCAGGAGATAGCGGACTTCATCATCGACGTGGCATTGAGGTCCCCAGATAGTTAATTCTGGGGGGACTTCAATGCCTAGGTTGATGATGAACTCTCACAATTTGGTCAGAATCTCCTCCAGCTAATGACCATGCTGGGTCTTACACAGGTGGTTACCTCTTCAACCCATATAGGGGGTCACTCGTTGGATCTGGTGTTCCTCCTGGGGATGGAGATAACGGATTTGGGGGTGGAACCAGTCAGTTGATCTGACCATCACACCATAAGGTTCAGTTTCAAGGCCCCCCAAATGGACCTGTCCCTATGGAGATGGTCCAGTATCACCCTTTAAGGGGTGTTACCCCAGAAGGTCTGCTGGTGGTGCTGGACCTATTGGGTTTGTCGGTGAATGCACGAGTCCAGGGGACTTCGTACTGCCTTATAATAGAGTAGCGGGAGAGGACCTGGACAAGACTGCTCCAGTTCCTGTTCAACCACTCACTCTTCACCCAAGGACCCCTTGGTTTGATGGTTCCTTGAAGGAGTTGAGGAGAGTTGGTTGAAGGTTAGAGAGAGTATGGCAGAAGTTGGGCCTGGATGCTGACAGGCTTAGACTGATAGAACATTATAAGGGCTATCAATCAGAAATCACCGGTAAAAAGGCAGAATTCCTGTCCAAGGAGATTTCTGCTACATGGAATAGACTGGCTCAGCTCTTCCGGACTGCGGACAGACTGTGCAATCCAGTTTGTCTCCAGCCTGGAAGGGCATTTTCTCAGGCTAAATGCAAGGAGCTCACTCGATTCTTTGTGGATAAGGTTGCCAACATCCAGTCTGGCAGAGGCTGTACTCTCCCTATGAGGGACTGTGAAGGTCGGCTGGAGGTGATGAAAATTCGGTCTGTCTGAGTGGACTTTACTTGGCTGGAACTCATGGACATTGTGCAGATCATCCAAACATTGCACCCAACCAGCTGTAATTTGGATCTGGGCCCTACACCCCTACTAGTGGGTTGTGTAGATGCCATCTGCCCAATCCTAGCTAAAATTGTCTGGTGATTCTTGGCGATTGGTGTCTTTCCAGATCCCCTTAAGGAGGTGATCGTACAACCACTCCTAAAAAAAAACTTCCTTGGATCCAGACTGCCTTGCTAACTACAGGCCTGTCTCTAACCTTCCTTTTGCCAGGAAGATTATTGAGAAGGTGGTTGCGTTGCAACTGGATGATCACCTTGTGACCCACAATGTCTATGATGCCTTCCAGTCTGGGTTTCGGAAAAGACATAGTACCAAGAATGCACTTGTCCGGGTATTGAATGACCTCCTAATAGCGAGGGATCGAAAGGCTCATACCATCTTGGTCCTTCTTGATCTCTCTGCAGCATTTGACACTATGGACCATGGTGTGCTATTGGAGTGCCTGCGGTGTCTCTGTGTACTGTCTGGGACAGTCCTAGAATGGTTTCAAGCTTTCCTCATGGGCAGGTCTCAGAGGGTGGTCACTGGAATTTATTCCTCTGACTCCCTTCCCCTGTCTTGTGGGGTCTCACAGGGCTCCATATTGGCACCCATGTTGTTCATAGTGTATATGCTGCTATTAGGAGAGATCATTAGGCAATACGGATTGAGTTTTCACTCTATGCATATGATACTCAACTGTATCTGTCCTTTCTACCTGAGCGGGGGGATACAGTGTCTGTGTTTAACAACTGTCTTGCCGAGATCAAGGACTGGATGAGCACCAGCTGGCTGAGACTGAACCCTGACAAGACTGAAGTACTGGTTGTGGACCATAGTCATCCATGGGTGGGTTTGAGGGCTGGGCAGGCATCAGGCATCTGGCTTGATGATGTCCAGCTTACTACTTCCGACCAGGTGCGTAACTTGGGTGTTATTTTTGATGATGGCTTGACCCTAAAATTTCAGGTGTCTGCTGTTGTCAAATCCTCTTTTTACCATCTGAGGAATATCACCTGAGTGAAACACCTCATTCCTCCAGATGACCTTCCAACATTGGTCCACACCATCGTTACCACCCGCCTTGACTACTGCAATGCCCTCTACCTAGGGCTTCCTGGGGTTGATATCCACCACTTGCAGCTAGTACAGAATGCGGCAGCCAGGTTATTGACTGGCACATCTAGGACCAGCCATATTACACCTGTGCTACACGGACTGCACTGACTGCCTGCTCAGTGGCAGATCACCTTTAAGGTCAGTCTTCTGACCTTAAAGCCCTACATGAACTGGGACCTGGCTACCTGCAAGATCTCTTGATTCCCTACCACCCCCTCTGCCCTCTCCGATCTGCTGACAAGGGATTGCTAGAGATTCCCAGGGTATGTTTGAAGATATCTGGTGCTCGTGTTTTTTCCTTTGCAGCCCCTATCCTGTGGAATTCTCTACCTCGCCGGTTTAGAGAATGCCTGACTGTAGGGAGGCTTAAGTCAGAACTTAAGACCTATCTTTTTAAAATGGCCTTCCCAGACAATTTTAATTTATTTATATTTATTTATTAGCTTTTGGTAACTGGTTAAATGCACTAGGCAAAACATCCTGCATATTTTCAGGCACGACCCGGGAGAGTACAATATCACAACACAGTATGAGTACAGAATACAATCAGCAGTGGTACACAAATTGATACATAGTGCAGGAGAACTGTCCAATAAATAGCATGACAGAGGACAGCCTTCGAATACCATACACCTGCTGGAAAACACTAACAGTGGTCAAGTTATCAAACATCACATCAAACAAAACAAGCAATATGGGCAGTCTGACAGGCCTAACTGGGAAACAGGCAGGTAGGCACTCTAAATAAGACTTGCTTGGACTAGGAGTGGGAGAAACAGATAATTAGAGTCAATTAGTTATAAAAGGCAAATCCCGAAGGATGAGGTGGTAGCAAACAAATAGACAAATCAATCACAATTAATTTAATTATCTGTATATTATTGATTTATATGTTTTGTTTTTTGTAAAGCACCTTGATTTCAAGAAAGACACTATATAAATAAAGTTTTCTTTGCTTTGTTTTGCTAACTACATGGCCCACTTAATGGTACTATCAATGCACTTGCAGCAGATTCCTGTAACCTTTGGAGGGCTTTTGCTACATCTTGCTAGGGAGTGTCATCCATGGCATCCTTCTATATCATATGCCTCTTACCCTTGTCACTCTCCTCAACCCTGGGCACAGTATATACCCCCCTGAGGTCTGGAGTTAATGCCCCGTTGGAGATCCCCAAACAGAACCAGGACTGGGGAATCCTCTTTTGTCTTTGGTGTACCAACATTTTGGAACTACATTCCAGCCAAGACTTGACAAAGTCCCTTGACATCCTCATTGCACAATAAGTATTGTCAACATCTACACAAAATGTTTAAGTGTTCATGTTCCTGAATTGCATTTAGTCCTAGATATGTTTTGTTGCTTTTTATGTCTTCTGGTTTACTCAGTCATGATACTGTAGCTAACTTGTTTTGCATAGTTAGACCATGGCTGCTTATCTTTGCTATGTAGCTTATCGCTTCCTAGTCCCCAGTGGACTGGCAGATACGTTTCACGGTTTTTATTTATATTTCAACATTTTATACATGGTTCTTCAACTTATGCTGTATTGCACAATAATTTTTCACTGCCTGAAATGTCATTGCCTTGCATCATTCCTTGTTATTGCATTTCATGTATGGAATCCCCCGGGTCATGTCTTAAAAACGGGGTATTTGTTTGCCTAGTGCACTTACCTGGTCAACAAAAACTTATATATATATATATATATATATATATATATATATATGTAGGATATGCTAACTCCCTACTGGAAATACTGCAGATATTTTTTGTTCAATGCTGATTGACCCGATAACATCATGAGTGGTGAAGCCTCGAGTGATGTCTGGGTCAGTCAGCATGAGAACAAAAAGTTATCGGCAATATTTCCAGTGGGGTGGAGGTAGCATATTCCATTTATGCCATACCTCCCTCAGTGTTTTTGTGAGTTTTTGTTTTGATCGGATTGATTTGAGGGGGCTCTTTATTTTCTTTCTTTAGTTTCAGATGATGGAGCGTGATTTTTGGATGGCCGAGTGGTGCTGAGTGTTTTTTGATGCACATGATGCTTGCGTGCATCCATGCATCATCATGCAGTTAGAGTTGTGGCATTTTTGATAGCGATCAGGCCCAGAGAAGGGAGTGGTAGTTGTCTACACAGAGGCCAGGAAAGGAGTACTTGTTGCTGCCATGCAGGATGGAGGACTGGCTATAGGAGATGGCAGGTGTGCTTCTTGGGTATGGGGAGGTAGATAAGGAGACAGAATGTGGTTGAGTGTTGCTTTCAGAGGCAGGGGAACACTATTACTGTTAAAGAGGGTTTTGTGCTGAGTTTACATTTATTTTAGAGGCATTTTATGACTGATTGGGATCAGGAGAGAAAGTGAAAGTGCTTGTTTGGGTGTGGCGAGAAAAATGAAAGTGATAGCGGGAGCTGGCATGCAAGTAAACAACTGCATTCTGATTGTGCTGCATGCACTGTCAGCTTCTGCTAGCGGGGACCTACAGTGAGTATATTTTTCCTCCTGGAGACCTGGAGTGAGAATATTTTGATATTCTCACTCTAGGTTCCTGGGAAGGAAAAATATCACTGATAGGTGCCCTTTAATATACTCACAGGTATGGTGTAAATATATATATATCTATATATATATATATATATATCTATATATATATATATAGGGCGCAGTTGCGCTCCTATATTTAGGGTTATGAAGCCACGTCTATGTTAAACTCAAAACTTTGCATGTTAATAACTTTGGACCCATTCAAAGTATTTGCATGAAGTTTGGTAAGCACAGTGGGGAATGATAAATCTCTTGATTTGCCAAATTTTGTTTTAGTCAGACTTACGGTCTTTGCACACCAAAATGCTGAAAAATGTACTTTTCGCCAGTTATGTGGGCAGTTTTGGGATTTTGTCCATGGTGCTGCGTGGTCATCATGTAGTGTACCACTCTGCCAGTTAGCTCCTCTGAAAGAGCTTCGCTCAATGAACATGCCACTTTTTGTTTGGTGAAAAAATATGAATCCATTCAAAAGTTATTACAGTTTTAAGTTCCCATTATAAATCAATTGGAAAATTTATAATGTTGTTTTGCGAACAAAGAATGAGGTTTTGGACATCATATCCCTCCTCATGATCAAAGAATTTGCAGCCTCGTGGTCAAAGAATATTTGACCCCAAGAATTCTTTGATTGTGATGCCAGCCATCTTGTTTTAAGGTCCCAGTTGGCAAAACTCAAATATCTCGGCTCAGGAGTGACTCCTGAAGTAAAACTTGGATGGGTTTTACTCAGGGGGGCCTTGCTCTATTGAGCCATGCCTTTGCTTTTGTTAAAAATGGTTAAAAAATAGAGTTTCACACATTTTTATTCTTTGATTGTGACTTGCTAACGATCTTTGATCATGAGCCTGCAAATTCTTTGATCGTGAGATTCTTTGACCACAATCTTTGATCGTGAGGGAGGGACAAGATGGCCAGTTGAAAAATCAAACTTCTCAGCTCAGGGGTGGGCTATTAACACAAATGAGGGTGGGTTTTGCTTATGGGGCTTCATTTTATTGAACCGTGCCGGTGGTTTCATGTATTTATGTCTAAAATATGAATTTCACCATTTTTTATTCTTTGATCATAAGTCTGTAAATTCTTTGATCGTGAGCCTGCAAATGCTTTAATCTCGAGATTTTTTGATTGTGATCTTTGATCACGAGGGAGGGACTAGAGGGCCAGATTTTAATGCAACAGATAGCCCAATTTTAACAATCTTTAACTTTAAATATCTCGGAAATGGTTTGGTCTTTTTACTTGAAATTTGGAGGGTGTTGATGGCATGTCCTGTAGATGTGAATTACAGTATTTAGGTGTCAGCACATTTTCTCTGGAGATATTGCGTGGCGCAGTTTACGTTTGGCGGACAGCGTTTTCCATTCTCGTACTGGCTTGAAATTTATACGGTAGCTAGCCTTACTGCCATGGATCTACTTTTCTGTCATTAGGTTTCTAAAATCTTAACAGGTGCAGAGATCTGCCGCTCCAGCGAATGAAAATATCAAACTTTCACACGTTGTATCTTGGAAATGGTTTCGTCTTTTATATTGAAATTTGGAGGGTCTTCAGGATATGTCCTGTTCATGTGAATTATGATGTTTAAGTGTTGGAAAATTAATTTGCTGTGGACATATTGTATGACACACTGTATGTTTTGCATATGCCGTTTTGTTTTACTGGTTCACAATTATTGGGTGCCTAGCATTACTGCCATGGAGGTCATTTTCAGTGGTTACATGTCTGACATGTAAACAGGTGTTGAATTATGCCACTCTGATGACCGACACTTTGCTTTCTTTCAATGTGGTGGGAGCTTTCCGGCCCCATGCTTCTGCCCATATATGCTCCCAGCAATACATGTGATATTCAGTACTTGTAGTCTTATCTTATTCAGAAATGTATAAGTTAGTGGGAGTGTGGGGCCCGAAGGGCCCACACTCCCACCAACTTCAGTGACTTTTTACTTTTATATTGTTTCTCAAAAAGTAAGGATATTCTATGCAAACAACTTTGTTAATGCATCATTTTGGGTTAAAACACAAAAAGTAAGGAAATTAAACTTTTAGGGTTGACCCCTCTCCCCCGGACCTGCCCATCATCCTGAGAATGACAGTTGATGGGGTGTGTCCTTGGGATTGTGAGGCCTAAATCTCACCCCATTCTTCTTTTCTGTGGCTTGTGAATATGATCACACTTGGAATGGGGTGAGATTTAGGCCTCACAGCCCCAAGGACACACCCCATCAGCTGTCAATCTTGGGATGATGGGCAGGTCCAAAGGGGAGGAGGGGGTCAACCCTAAAAGTTTCATTTCCTTACTTTTTGTGTTTTAACCCTAAATGATGCATTAATGACGTTTTTTGCATAGAATATATATATATATATATATATATATATATATATTTTCCATGGCAAAAACTCTGTTTAGTGCATCATTTAGGGTTGTTCCACAGTGACAAAAGCAAGGAAATTCGATGTTAGGGTTACCACTACTTGCACTCCAAGCAAACCCCATCCCACCAAAAGGCATCAGGGTGTGCGTTGAGGTCATTGGTTCTAACTCACCCCATCCCATGTGTAAACGAACTGAGGTGGTGCAGTATAGAGAATGGGTGAGAGTTAGACGACGACCCAACACACACCCCAATGCCTGTTGGTGGGATGGGATACTTTGGGGTGCAAGGTGGCAACCCTAACACTCAATTTCCTCGCTTTTGTCGCTGTGGAACAACCCTAACTGATGCATTAAATGGATCTTTTTGCCATGAATTTCCCTTCTTTTTGAGAATGAGCACTATAAATAGTGTATGGAATGTGGTGGTGGGAGCACGGGGCTCACCATGAGATTTTGTGTCACATAGTAATGATAACGGTAATGCAAATGGAAGAGCAAACAGTAACGCACATGGTGAAGCAAACAAAAATGATAACGCAAATGGTAAGAGAAACACAAGCGTAAACATTAATAAAAACAGAAATGGTAACTCAAACAGTAACACAAATGCTAACAGCAACAGAAATGCAAACATTAACGAAAACAGTAGCGTAAATGCTAACGCCAATGGAAATGCAAAACGGTAAGAAAAATGCAAATGATAACATAAATGCAAACAGAAATGCAAACGGTAAAGGCAACGGCACTGCAGAAGGAAACAGTAATGCAATCGACAACAGAAACACAACCAAAAATGCAAATGCTAAGGCCAACAGAAATGCAAACGGTGACTAACATGCAAACAGTAACAGTAATGCAATTGGAAACGAAAACAGTTACAGTAACAGCAATGATGATGCCAAAGTGAACAGTAATGCAAACATAAACGCAAGCATGTACTGAAATGCAAACGGTAATGCGTACGGTCACGGTACCACAATTGGAAATGCAAATGGTAACAGTAACACCAACGATGATGCCAAAGGAAAGAGAAACACAAACGAAAGCGTGTACACAAATGCAAAAGGTAATGCACACGGTGACGCAAAATGAAATGCAAACAAAAACAGTAATGGAAATGCAAAATGGTAACAGTAATGCAAATGCAAGCGCAAATGAAAATGCACACAATGGCATAGATGGGAACGCTAACGCAAACGGTTACGGAAATGCAAGTGGAAAAGGTAACTGTAACAGTAACGAAAGCGCACACCCTTTTTTCCCCCAAAAGCTGCATTGAGAAACACAGTGAATACAAAGAATGTATGCATAATTATGGGCCTTGGTGCAGAAAATGAACACTTGGAATACTAAATTGCTTATATCTCACGAACCGTACGACGCAGAAAAAAAAATTAAATTTCATATAATTTATGACTTTCCTGGCTAGTTTTGTACTTAGTCTCTTAATGGTGAGGCTAAGCATTTTTCCCATGAAAAGTCCATATCTTGAAGCGTTTCCGACATACGGGCCCAAAAGGTGCGGCGGACGCCGTAAGGTTAACCTATGGGAAAAATCATCAACTTTGGGAGTACTGTAATTTTGCAGGCCTCTAATATTTTTTCACCAAGCCATCAAAAGGCGCATCTGTGGGATCCTGGCTGTCTTCTCTCCGAATGTCAGCCCAAAAGACCAAGCCGTTCTTTTGCAGCAGGGTGGCAAAGATTCCCTAATATTTTGGGCATAGTGTCGTAAAGTAGGATCACAAAAAAAATCACGAAAGTGTCGCAAGCGCAACACTTCTTTGTGGCACTGCAGTTTATAAAAATTTTAAAAACATATTTCTGGGGTGTTTAACCCCCCCCAGAAAAGACATGGCTAGCATCCTCAGGGCTTGACTAGGTGAACACAAAAACAATTGTGTCCCTAGAGGGTCCCAAATTTAAATGGCAAGCATTTCTGTGACCAGTAACTGAAAACAAAATGGCAGATTTGTGACACTACAGGGTAATTTGTGACACTAAAAACTGCATTTGCGACACTGTTGAATAGTTTGCTAACTTTTCCCATTGACTATAATGGAAAATTAGTTTTTTGGATAACTTTTGAACCGTTTAATATTTTTTCATGAAATCTTCGAATGGCACATCAGGGAACCAGGCTGCATGTTCCCTGAAGGTTTTGGACTGGGACTGGTCGCACAAACTGTACGACCTGTAGGTGCGAGTAAAGAATGCACAAAAAAGTATAAATATGACTTTCTATTGTGCTTTATAGCTCCACAACCGTATATCCAACCATTATGAAACTTGGTAGATCCACAGATCAATGGTACCACTCTGAGCATGCCCAGTTTCAGGCAAATCCATCATACAGTGGCAAAATTATTAAGCTGCAAATGTTCACACTTTAACCTTAAGTGGGGTACTCAACCCTAACTATAATGGCACTACTGTACCACTATAATATATATATATATATATATATATATAAAATCTATCTTTCTGATAGTTGTCTAACTTTCCATGGGAATCTCAGCATTAGTGGTGGTGGGTAGACAAGTGGTTCTGCCTCATGGGAAGTGAAAATAATACCATAATTAACCAAATGGTGTTATAGTGAGTTAGAAGATAGTTTTCACTGTGAAGTCAGGGTGCAGTTAGAATTTCTGTTAGTTTTAAAAATTTATGGAACTTATAAAAGAAGATCACTTGGCCTGTTTTGCTTTAATAAGCATCTCTGTTTTTGCTAGCATTGTGCATATGTGGTATGGTGTTGCCTTTGTTTATATGCATGTTATAGATTGAAGAGAAAAGCAATTTAGCCTTGCCCTCCACTGAAATTATAACTAACCAGAAGAGACAGATAAATAGTTTATGTGTGCCTGATAATCAACCTTCTAATTCATTCCTGAATTTAATTTTCAGGAGGAGAAAGGTATGGAAGCTTAGAGTACTATTTGCTTTTCTTAGGCAGTTCATTAAAGTGAATGAGACAGATTTGGTGGCGCTCTCGGTGGTGTTTTTGTCAGTTTATTGTTTACTTATTATTTAACTAGAATGTGAATTAACCTCACAGAAAACAGAAGCAAAACGCTGCACACTGCAGGAAATTAAAGAATTTGATGTTTGAGTGGTTGTGTGCTGCAGTCATTAGAACAGTGAAAGACCCACACAATATGCCCTGAGGTAAGCTATTGCCAGGATTAAGCTGAAAAATATCAAAATTAAACAGAGTAATTTTAGCGATAAACTTACAGGTATGTTTGAATAAGGTGATGCTTCTTCATTCTCTGCACATACTCACAGAAAGATTGCCATCTTCTGCCCTTTGTTTCAGTGAGTACATTGAGATAACCATGTTCAGAGCTGTTTATCGGGCTGACAAATATGGAAGAATTTTCAGTAGACACACCACTGTTTCATTATAAAGGTGTTTCTGGTCTGACATAATGTTTTTGTTTGGATCTGGGTCCTGAGGTTCAAAGGTGCCATTTACCTGCAAGCCCCCCCTCCCCGCATCTAGGGGTATCCAGATGGTAAATGTCCTGAAGAGTGGGCACTGTACAGCTCAGAAAACACAGCCCAAGAAATAAGACAGGAAAAACAGTACCTGAATTTCCTCAGGTGTTGAAGGTGATGGATTAGCTCCATCAGGGATGCCCTCGGACCGCTTGACGATGCAGGGAAGGTACACTGCCAGGATGACACAGACCTTCATCTGCCTGGTCTTGTTAATTTCACCCACAAGCCTTTGTAGACAGTCTTCACCATTCAGGACTCTCCATATCCTCCTCGATGGTGTGATGGTTCTTGGGGATCACACCCTGGAACAAACTGGTGGCCAGCTGTGGAGACAAACATCTTTTAGCAGCAAAACAATTTTTCCAACAAGTGAGGCAAATACAAACATTGCAGAAACAGGAGATCCCATTTAATGAACATTTGATAAACAGGAACAGTCACTCCATGGAACAGGGGAGTAAACAATTCATGGTAACTGGTCTTTATATAGGACATCTGAGCATTACCACAGCAAAAACGTTTATTCATGTATAAAATTCATGGTAGGGTTACTTCACAGGTAGGCACCTGGCATTTGTTCTACAACGGTCTCTTTTGCCAACAGACTGATTCAGCTTGCAGACATTCCCTTGAGCCAGAAAAAGGCTACATTCTTGACAGCAGCAATACGGTGGGCCAGAGCAGGCCACACTTAGAGTTAGCTTGCATTTAGCAGCACCTCCATTTCATATCCCTTCTTCTCACTCTAATCTTTACACCGGCACTTGCTTACTTTACATTCTCTGAGTCTCAGTAAAACTGGGCATACACTGGGGACTTTGACAGCACAAGACATTTCTACTGTCCAAATCCCATTTCCAATTAAGCCTTACTTTAAACTTTCTCCACCGGGTGGAGAGTGTCACACTCAATACATGGAGCATTCTCTTTACTTTAAGATCTTAAAAGTCAAAATGGTGTTCTTAGCAAGAACTCAACCACCAAAGAACTTCTGGACATACAATCATTGATGCCACACACCTTCTGTTCTCCCCCTGCAGAGTGCTGACCACTCCCAAACCTACAGGGACTAACAGCTCCCCCCTTCCCCCCGCAGAGTGTCACACTCCCAGACCTACAGAAAACTAGAGGCCCATTTCCGCTCATGCAGCAATTTCAGTTTCTAGACTGCCTTCTCCCAGGGGACTGCTGCTTGTGCCGCCCGTAGCACCCAGATGGTCTGCCACCCTACTCGGGTCCCAACCAAACATTCCCCACATGAAACTTTCCCTGCCTCCATGGGCTGCCCAACCTGCGGGTCCCAACAGTGTAGTGACCACTGGCCAGGGGAAAAGGGGTAGTGCTGCCACCACCATACATACAGCAGTCCAGGCTGCCACTTCTGAACTGTGCCTGAGGCCCAAACTGCCAGAGCAGGCCCACTCACAGGACACACACTGACCCACAGGATGCACTCACACATGGGCAACACTACTTAGAATACAGGGCCCCCATCGGTGCTTGACCTACCAAGGTGCCAACCTTCTGCTTGTTCCTACGGGCTCCAGATCCCATACAGCACCGACAGGCCTCGTAACTTGTGCTCCAATGATCCCCTTCTGATCTCACACTCTACCGGCCTGAACTGCCACACTTTTCCATACTTGGATTTTCGAGGGAGGAGGGTCGGGGTGGCAAGTGGTCCACCTTGGCCCTGCTGTGTCCGTCTGGCCAAACTTGAGGGCCAAATGCCCCGACTCCTCTCTCTTCTTATGGAAGCTTCTCCCAAACTGTAATCTCTCTCCTATTTATACCCTCTAGGGATGGGTCGCCCCTGCCTGGAGCAAGCAAGCCCAAATCCCAGACCTGCCATCACCACTAGCTCTTCCTGCCTAGCTACACCTAGCAACCATCCTAATTGCACTTAGCAACTAAAGTTAACTAGTAAGCTCCTGGAGGGTGTTTACATACCTTTCTAGTTCAAGCAAATTAAAGGGTTGTGGACCGCTCACCAAATTGCCCGACATTTCTTCTTATAATTGCTTCTTCTGGGGAATTTTAGAAGCAAATAGAAAGTACAGCATACATTCATAGACCTAACTAAGAGCACACAGACGTACAAAAGGCCTGCAGAAGAAGGCCTGAAGGTCTACTGAGGCTGCTCGATGCAGAGCTCTTGCACGTATGTTACATGTTGCTCCGTCCCCTCACCTTTCACTCTAACCTTCCCTCTCTTATTCATATACAAGTCTCACACTGATGTTAGCATGCTGAAATATGTGGTCTAAATGGTTTGCATGCCTTCAAATAATGTTTGCTATTTCATTAGTGGTGCTAATCTGTATATTTTAAAATCTGGCTGCCTGAATTTAAACATGAATGAAAAGACTTAAAACTTAGAATATGTTCATGGCTCAGTACATTGCATCAGCACCATCTACCCTTGTGCTCAGATACTTTACTTAAAGGTGAAATGTGAAGTGTTTATAATTAGGCTCCGCCATTGATTAGTGTCTTCTTTTATAATGTTCCTCTTTGAACCAGATTGTTTTGTTACATTCTGCTGTAAACTTCCACTTTTTTCTTTACCCTCAAACAGACTTTAGCAAGTTGGATCCCACTGGAAAACAGCCGCCTAAGTGGATGGCCCAGTTGGCAGCTCCCCACTTGAATCCTGAGCTGTGAGACCATTCACACGTCACAGCCTCCCTAGTGAAGAAGCACTCAGACGAGGGTGCTCTGTGGCAGGAAGCGTGATCGCAAGTTTTTTATGTAAATGCTGCAGCATTCTTTTTCCAGTTGCAAATAATGCACCTGGGAAACAAGAACCCAGGGAAGAATACACAATGGGTGGGAGGTAGTAACAATAACAAAAAGGAAAGGGACCTGGGGTAATCATATCAGATGACCTTAAGGTTAGCAAGCAATGTGAAAAGGCAGTAGGGAGGGCTGGGGTATACTGGGATGTATAGGAGAGGCATCATCAGCAGAAAACAGGAAGTTGTTATCCCTCTGTACAGACAGTTGGTGAGACCCCATCTGAGTACTGTGTCCAGTTCTGGAGACCCCATCTCCGCAAGGACATAGACAGGATAGAGGCAGTCCAGACGAGGGCACTCAAAATGGTGCAGGGTCTGCAAGAGAAGTCTGATGAGGAGAGACTAAAGGAGCTTAATATGTATACCCTTGAGGAAAGAAGGGAGAGGGGGACATGATAGAAACTTTTAAGTACCTCAGTGGAATCAACAAAGTCCAAGAGGGTAGCATCTTTCTGAAAAGAGACTTGCAAGAACAAGGGACACAATTTAAAGATAGAAGGAGGCGGTTCAGGGCAATGTGAGGAAGTATTATTTCACAGAGAGGGTAGTGGATGCACGGAACAGCCTTCCTGAGGAGGTTGTGGGGTCTAAAACTGTGGGAGAATTCAAGAATGCATGGGACAGACATAAGGCAATTCTTGTGGGGGGTAGGAAGGAAGAAATAGGCTGTTGGTTAACTAGGATCTGCGACCTATCCTGTAGGTAGGGAAATGGGCAGACTAGATGGGCCTAGCGGTCCTTATCTGCCATCAAAGTCTATGTTTCTGTGTTTCTATGTCTAATCTAGCCCTCTGTTTGTGACAATTTGTTTAAGTTATTCTTACCGGAGCTGCAGTTTCTATCAGTGATATTGATTACTATGACAGCTGGTGGTCAATTTTACCTTTGCGGTTTTTGATATTTTTGAGACAGCAGACATTTACTTCATGAGGAAAAAAAAACTTGCAGCACTGCCAGTAACTGAGAAACGGCACTTGACACATAGAGGTCTACAATTACAATAGGAGCCGACTTATCCCTAAAATATCAAAAACTACAAGGGTGAAGTCTCCCACCAGCTGTCATAGTAATCAATATCACTGAAAGAAACTGCAGCTCAGTTAGACTAACTTGAACAAATTGTCACAAATAGAGGGGTAGATTAGACGAAGGATGTTACAGTATTTACATTTACTAAAGTTCGGTATGTGAAAAAGACTTCCCGCCACAGAGTGCTCCCATCAAGCTGAGTGCTTCCGACAGCTCAGCTTGACTAGGGAGGCTGTGACATGAACGGTCTCATGGCTCAGGATTCAAGCAGAGAGCTGCCAACCGGACCATCCACTTAGGCGGCTGTTTTCCATTGGGCTCCGACCTGCTAAAATCGATTTGAGGGGAAAGAAAAAAATGGAAGTTTAAAGCAGAATGTAACAAAATGATCCTGTTCAAAGAGGAACATTATAAAAAAAGACACTAATCAATGGCGGAGCCTAACTATAAAAACTTTACATTTCACCTTTAAAGAACACAAAGAGTGTTTTAGCACATGTAACCAACCTACAAGCAACTGAGTGCTGTCTTGACAGTCCTGCCCAGTTTGTTTTGTTTATTGCCTTTTATTCTTAATGGCTGATGTGTTGTGTGAGAAAGTGCCACTTTTGCACTATCCCTTTAAAAAGTACCTTGGAATCAGCCTTGGTAAAGGGTGAGGGCTTGCTTACAGCACAAAAGCACCATTGCTAATGTCATCAGTGACATCAGCAGGCTCCCATGCCACTGCGGGTACAAGAGACTGAATGACCCTTTCTTTCTGTTACACACATTCCTGCTTGGTTGGAGATGAGCACCCTGCTGTTAAGTAAGAAGAATTTATGAGCACTTATTTAAATTACAATTACTTCTGCACTTGCTGTTTAATTTAGGATGGTGCTACATGTATATACAACCAAATTTTACATTTATTTGCAGAAGCTTCTGTATGATGCTCTAAAAACAAGGATTTCACATACCACATCATGGTTGATTCCAAGGTATCTTTTAAAAGGGATAGTACAATAAACAGACACCTTCTCATATAAAAATACAGTTAAGGGTCTCATTTTTACTTCGTAAAAATAAGCTTCTATTCTGTTACAGATTAAGGCAATCAATGAAAGAGGACCTACATCAGCCATTAAGAATAATATAAGAATAATACATTAAGTATGTAACATAATATCAGTATTTAGCATGAATATATGAATAGTAATAATAAACATCTTACATCTATGAATTTATTTTTGTAGTCTTTATTTATTCTAGATCTCCAATATGGAACATTTGTAGTTCAAATATGTAGTATTTTCTCAAACAAAAACAGTTGCAAGATGAATTCAGAAACATTCTTGATTTTATTCTTTTTTTATTTCTATCAGCATTTATTTCTCCTGTCACCCAGGTCTGCCCGATGATGCCCCCAGCCCCCCTGTTCCATCTCTGGCCTTCTCACAGACTTACCAGTTATTAACCACATTCACAGGATCTGTGGTTGGTGGCTGGCTCGCCTTGCAGGTCATGCGAGAGTCTGGGGAGTGCTGGCATGTAGCAGTCTGACATTTTCCTCCAGGATTTTCTCCCTGAGCCAGAGCATGAGGACATGTTCTTCAACATGTCATGCTCCAGCTCTTTCCCTCTGTGTAATGTTCTGCTGTGCTGCCACCCATCTTCCACCAGGGGGCAGTCTGTGAAGTGGGAGCTGTCCCCCCCATGGAAGGAGAGCTGCTGGCAGGTGCCCGATTCTCCCTCATCCTGGCGGGCCACTGAGCAACCCTTGTCCATTTCAGAACTTGAGACACTGGTATGGGGGGAAGAAGCACAACCGCTCCTCCACTGGGGTGGCTAAGACTTTTTATTTTATTCTTGCTTCAAGCAGCAGTGCATGTTATGGTGAACATGTTGACCTATACTTTTGTATACTATTTTAGACCGACTCTCACCTCTGGTTTCGTACAACATTCTTCTTTTCTGATTCTGAGACTGCCTTAGCACTTCTTTTAACATTTTTTTGTAGTTATTTATACTCCTCTGCTCCAATTGCCCTTGCATTCTGGAGGAGCCTCAGCCCCATCACCCTGGCATCCACCATCCAGCGCCTGCTCACAGGGCTTACCTCCCCTGGCGGGGTCGGCGGAGGGGGCCCTCCCCTACCGAGACACGATCAGCGTTTTTGCACCATGGCTGGCCAGGTGTGGTGCCTGAGAGCTCCCCTGTCAACCGCCAGGAGATATTTTCTGGTTTTCTTGTGCCCCGCAGTGGTGCAGTGTGCAGTGACACCTGCGATGGGGTTGTGCATGCTCCTGAGCACATCCCCGTCGAGAGTCTTCTGCGCACCGCACCCTATGCTGTAGCAACTCCATGGCGCCAAGCCCCAGCCTCTGCCAGGGGTCAGGCATGCACTGGCCGCCAAACTCCCCCCTCCTGGAGATGGAGAGCAGTCTGTCGGACATGCGATCCATCTCTATCCCTGCCAACCCCAGGTGACCCATGCTCGTTTCTGAACACAAGTCGCCGGTATAGCACGAGGTAAAGCACCAGTGCCTCAGCCTTCAGCACCACCGGGCCAGCCCACTTCTTTTAACATTTGAAATAATATAAGGAGTGCACCTTTTAATATGGCTCAGAATAGATTTTCATCAGTATTCTCAGCTGTTTTTGCATACCTAGTCTGCCATGTGGTCAGCGAGCAGTGCCTACAACATATTATGTTAGTTTGTTCACAAGTGAAGCAATAAAAGTGCGCCTGTTATTATTTCAGATGGGAACCAGAAGTGCTAAAGAAGACTCCAAATAGGGACGAAAGGGTGTAATACAATACAGGCGAACAAGGGCACTCTGAAAAAGATTAAGAAAGTATTGGTCAGAATTTTCACCACTAAAATATATTGCTGTTATTATGCTGCTAGGTAGAGTTCATGGGGACAATAGGAGCATGGATGCTTCACCACTCCTGCTTCCAACTTCACTGTTTTGTACTGTCATTTTTTTTTTGTTGAGCAGTTTTGATAGGTCATACAGTAACAACTGACATACTGTAAGAGCAAACCAGTTTGCAAGGTGACCAGCATGTAGACTATGTAAAGGATGAAAGAGGAGAACAGATGTGAACATTGTTTGGTTTCTATGTGCCTCACCAAACCATGTGAATACGTTATAAAGTGTGAAAACTGGATTTTCAGACACGTGCCACCGAGATGCAACATGTTTCTCCCTCATCGTGACACACTGCACTAATAAGTTAGAAGGTAGTTAAAGGTTGTGCACAACTGCCACAAATTGTGGCACTTCTTCTGCACTCTGCTTTGATGCAAGCAGCTGTAAAGAAAATAAACGATCTCAAATGCACCAAAATATCTCAAAAGGAAAATCATGTTTTGGTACATTTTTGAGGGTGCAGTAGGAACTGAAAATTGGTAGTAGTGACTGCATCCTCAATCCATAAAGTTCCAGCCCTAGTGTTTTACACATGTGTTGAAGAATGTGCATGTGCATGAACTGTGGAAATGTTGCTATTGTTTTGGATAAGTAGTTTCTGGTTGGCCTAATATTTTAACTAAAGGGCTAGTGGCCTTTTTCGATGAAGTCGTTGGTGACACCCCCCAGCCAGCCCATGGAGCAGTAGGTACTTAAACCGCCCATGCCCAAGCATCCTTTGGATGCTTTGTTTCTGCCTGCTTGGCAGCAGCTTATTTTCACACCATTTCCGTTACCTTCAGGACCATTTCCTGCTTTGTTTCCTTATTTCTTTCTTCCTATTGCTTAGCTGCATTCTGTTCCTCTACCTGCTTCTTTCCATGCTTTTGTTATCCTCTACCCAGTCCCTGGGGGGTTCTGCTTGTTGGTGCCAGCCTTGCTATGTATCTAAATAACAGCTTTCTGCTTGCCATGTGGGTCCATGCCTGCCACATTGGGGCATCCTAATTCCTGGGGCTTGCTCAGATAACTGCCTTTTTTCTGGGTTTTAGCCCTGCTCTGTTATCACTGATCCTGGTGCCTTCACTTGATGGTGCTGCAGGGTTTCATCAGGTTGCTTTCAGTACCCCTTCCCTTGCAGTTGGTGTGGTTTCTGCTTTCTTCCTCCCAAATCCAGAACCTTCAGGCTCTCACCAGTCCCTGATCCATCTGCTGCTTCATCTTGCTCCTTCAGTTCCCACTTCAGTACCACTTCTTGTTCAGGTGCTAACTCCATTGGGGCTCTGCTTCAGCTCTTCATTCTCCTGGTCCTTTTGTTTTCTCTACTGCTTCCACTACCTGCCCTTTTTCTGGGCCTTCTTGGTGCCAGATTGGGTATTATCTAGCCAATACTCTGCCTTCTCTCTCTCTCATGCCACTGTCATATCTACTAATGCCTAAGTATATAGGGCTTCATGTCTTACTCCTTTCCTAATTCAGCTTTCCTGCCTTGTTTCTGCTACCCTCCCTACCCCCCACCAGGGGTGGTGACTTGCCTTCCTGTCTGCCTTGCTGTTTCCTTTCATAGCCATAGCTATCTGTCAGAAGCACCAAGTTATCTCGTCCGTGAGAATGCCAACCTCTCCACAGCGGCGGCACAGTACCCGGTCACAGGTGTACATACCTCTTCAATGGGTATTTTCTGTGAGGTGCTGCTCCCCACCCCCCCATGCAGGGCTCTGCCCCGCACCTCCCAGACTCTGGGATTCCAACTCCAGGTCAGAGTTGGTGAGAAGAGGGGTGGAACACTGGGGAAGGCGAGAAACACAGAAAAGGACCATTACCGCCGAATGTCGCCAGAATGGTCTTCTTTTCTTGGTGTTTCGGCCACAGTGTCAACAACAAGGGGTTATACACTATCTGTCTTCTGTGGGACCTGCTTCACCCCTTAGACTTTTTAGGAGTTTTCTACTCAGGTCATGGAGCATTTGCTCCTCCAGCAACAATTGGTGCCTGCCTGCCTGCTTGCCCTCTGTTCTGAGCTTTTGAGTCCTCTACTGGCCTAGTCCATTCTTTTTTTTTAAACTTTATCTTTATTAAGCTTTGTCATCAACTGAACAAATCAGTAATAAAAGCAATAATAGATCCCAGATGAATTATTACATACATGTGTAAACACACTCATTTTAGTCCCCAGATAAAGTTATCTAATAATGGTGGTACTACATATGGAGGAATCATACATTATTCAACAAAGAAAACATTGTATTAAGATATGCTCACCAAGCCATAACTTGTGGAATTCAAGAAATATTAAAAATAAACAGGCAACATGACCATAGTACCATCACTGTTTCCACTAAGTTTAAATTGTTATAAGGGAAAGTTAAACTCTGCAAACAGACCCTCCCCACAAAACCACAGTAAACACCAATAGTGTACATTAGAAAACAGGGATATCAACTCCCTCCTCACACCAGTGCCTGCACAAATCTATAGACAGAGCAATAACATAACAATGGGGCTTTACAGTCCCATAATAACAAAAAAGCTTAGGAACTAGATGTATAATAGTATCAATTCACTCTAACAGGCTGTAAATAGTGTGGCACAGATAAGAAAAATCATGCCATCTTAAATTTTGGGGGGGGGGCAGTGACAATAAACACATTTTTAAAACTTAACCAGTTGTATATTTATAAGACATATAAAATAATACGAACCTTCCCCTTGGACAATGGTCCCATACAGTAATAACACCCAGGATTAGGCAGAAACCCAGCAGTACAAGAGTCTTTAATAATGAGCTCACAGTCCAGGGTAGCAATCAAAGGAGCAGTGGGATTTAAATAAATACCAGAGAGTTCAAAAATAGCCTACTAGGCAGTCTCGGACCCAGAGTCCTCTCCCTGAAGATCTGGTGATGCCAAACAGAATTCCTCCACAATTTCATCTGCTCTTTTCTTTGTCTCTTTAGGGTCAGTAAATTGAAATGTTTTCCCACCATGGGTAATATGCAGCCAGGCGGGAGCAAGGAACAAGTGTACCACTCCCAGAGCTCACAACTGCTGCTGGAGTGGATCAAACAATTTTCTTTGGTTGCGAGTTGTGAAGGACCAGTCGGGGAAAAGTCTTACATTCATTCTTTCAAATTGAACTGGGTGATGAAGTCTAGCCCAAGTCAGAATCCAGTCCCTCACCTTCATCCCTGCCATGATGAGTAAGATGGTACAAGGAGTGTCCTGGTTGAGCTGGCAAATATGGAAATTAATCCGATAGGCCTTTTTGAGGTCTGATGCTTTGATCCCCATATCCTCAGGTATGGCAGCCGATAACCATGTGCACAGGAAAGATAGCAGGTCTTCTTCCTCTGTGCCCTCTGGAAAACCGGTCAGCCTAATATTCATGGCCCTTGCTGCATTTTCCAGGGTCTCGAGGTGAGTTTGTAGATGGGAGTTCTCAGTCATGAGCTGTGCTACCACCATTTGTGTTTACATTGATCATTCTTCAGCATCTTTGGCAGTAGTCAGTGCAGACTCCTTTTTTACATCCTGGGTCCCTAGGCATTCTAGGATATTCTCCACCTTTTTATCAATATCGCCCACCACCTTTAATACACTATCTCAGGGTGGTGGTTCATCCATACTTCCGACATGGTTAGGGCCTAGCTGTGACATTGTTAGCTGGTTGTGTTATGCAGCTCTCAGAACTTGCCCCACTGTGGCTCCCTTCAGACGTCCCATACCTCAAGTTTTGTATCAAACTGCTGCTCTTTTACTATTGAAACAGAATCCAGAGGCAAAAATAAGTAAAACAATAAATTTGCTTGTGTTTATTGGCATAAATATCGTTGCTTCACAGGAGCTGTTGCAGGGTGCGTCTGGTCCAATGCTTGGCTCCCTAGCACCCCTAGTCCATTCTATTGTTTCCCTGACTTCCCTTATTGTTCTTCCTGGCTTCATTGTTTTTCTGCTCCACCACCCTCCTGCCTCCATCATGTCTCACTTCCTACCTGCAAGTTTGGACTATGGTACAGGGGGCCCACCTGGAATGTGGATAAAGGGGCCCTCCTGTAAAATCAATAGGAGAAGACCCAGGGTAACACATTCGTATCAGTAGTCCATTTAAATTTGATAGATTAGCTCTGTGTTTGCAATTTACATTTACTTGCAATGCCCTAAATGCCCCCGTTTAATTAGAAAACAGCTGATAAATACAAAGATTTTCAGAGTTTAGAAGGTGATCAGGTACCCAAAAGAGGGGAGGCCCATCTGGCAATTTCCAGGTATCTTGGTGGGCCAGTCTGACTCTGCCTACCTGGCTTTCCCAGCATTTTCTGCTTCCCTTCATCTGTTGCTTCCTTTTCACTTGCTTCCTCCCCTACATTTTTTGAATCATCCTGCCCCTGACTATCTACCACTGTTGTGGCCATGCTCTGCCTTTTTTTTTCCTTTCCAACTGGATTGAGCCCTTAGACTGTCACTCCATCCTTACAGTACTATGTCCACCCTATCCCTGTATAAGCATACTAATTTCTTGTCTTATAAACCTTCTTCACTACCAATGTACAGTACTTAGTACCTGCCATCTAACCTGCCCCAGCACAAATGCACTCAGTACCTGAGCAAACTGCATGGACCTGGCAGATTGTTGATTAATCAAAACAGCTGCCATGCTGGGCATGCTGCAAGTGGGAGCTCGCTGTACTGAAGTTGTGCTAAGCTTGCATTGAATCTGCTCTAAATATTTTATGAATTTTGCCTAGGTTTGAGGAGTTTATTCTGGATTTAAAACTCTTTGTTGGTCACTAAATCCTCCCGGGTGCTGTCCTAGTGTATGAATTCTCTTTGGGCCCTTTACCTGCCTGAATCTGCTTGACTTTTCCAGCAATCATCGTGTGCAGACTGTTGTTTGCTTGCTTGACTGTTGTTTTATTTAGTAACTCTAGCAATTATCAGAATTTGTGTAGTATTGGCGCTACTTGTGTAGTATTAGTGGCATTTGTGTAGTATTGGTGGCATCTGTATAGTACTGTGGTGAACGTTGTTTTTACCACAAGCATCTGCTGTTCCTATACTGCTGAATGGTCCAGCTGGGATGGCTAGCTAGGTCCTATTTTTCTACCTTTGTAGTGATTTCTGATGGTTTATTTCTGCACCTTTGATGGAAGCTGGTTCCTTTAACAGTGCCTCCTTCTTCATCTGCCTGTGGAGTTGTGTTTGTGTGGACTATTACTGACCAAGGGCGAGAGGCCCTTTTGGCTCCTGGAGTCTCAACAGGAATGGTGAGAGAACCTTTGTGGCCACAATGAGTTCCCCACTCCTCTGCTCCTCTACAATGTGTTGTTCTAGGGTTCTGGGGATGATTAAGAGCTTCTTTGCATGCTGGTGCACCTGTGGTAGCACTGACTGTTGGTGAAAAGAAGCTGGGGGACTGGTGTGGCTATGGGGCAGATTATGTTCAGTATTGGTGTCAATCACTTGCCTAAGTGAGCACTGTACTGAATTAGGTATTTATTTTTTTATGGCTTAGTTCTCCATGTAAAATCATTTTGAACTTTCACTAGAGTGGTTAGCAATTAGCTTCCATCTGATGTACTGTAAGTAGTTAATTTTTGCTTAGCCATCCTGTTAAGTTTGTAACAGAAATCCCACTCACCAGGGATTTCCAGTTCACTGCCACCATGAGGTTTTTACCAACAAGAACAAATAAACCTGTTTTTTTACCTCTTCCTTGCTCAAGGTCAGGAAGGTCAACACAATAACTGCATAGAGTGCCCCTTTGGAGACGGACTGCAAACGGAGTCCAGCAGGGATAGTAATATTACCCTTTTAAATAAAACAAGCAGTCATTGACTCTATAAAAACAGAATCTTTACTAAAATACTATAAGTATTTACAACAGGATGTATTTACAAGAAGACAAAAGGGTTGCACATTTGTTAAGAAGCAGAAAATAAAGCAAGTTAACAGATAGTTGGTGTAGAGCAAACTTCTGAGTTATCCTTATCTATAACCCTTCACCTGCCCTAGCTACAGAATTACTGTCTCTCACTGTGCTATCTTACCAGTCCGCTAGTCTTTGTATGGCAGGGGCTCTGGCATTGTCCGATGTTCCAGCCTAAGAGAGTGAGCCTGCTTACAGCCCCTCAGTATATTTCTCTTTTCTGTGGGGAGGGGTCTCACTCACTTTGAGTGACAGTTCCATGTTGTCCCAGCCCACTTTGAGAGAGAGTGTGTGTGTGTGTGTGTGTGTGTGTGACCATCCACCCTTCAGCACCTCCTTGCTACCATGATGATGTCCACCTGTGTCCTTTGTTCAACATGGGAACATCTCCAGGAAGAACACCCCCACTAGGTTTATTGCTTTAGTGCCTCCTCCCTGGCTTTCCTGTTAAAGGGGACAGGAACTGATTACTTATGTGCAGCTGTCTGAAATGTCTCTATTTTTATAAATTATATTCATACCTCTAAAGGATCTCTATTTAACTGTGCCTGCACAAAAGCTGAAGCTGTCAGTTGTATTTTGTATTGTTTTCTTTGTATGGACAACATTCTGTGTAGTTCCTTTCATGGAACCAAGAATTTGGAGTTTTGACTATGTCACTTCATGGTTTCAGAACCATGGGCACTGTACTGATAAGTTCATGCTCACATTTCTGAAACCATGAAGTGACATAGTCAAAACTCCAAATTCTTGGTTCCATGAAGGGGACTGCACACAATGTTGTCCATACAAAGAAAACATTAGAGAACACAACTGACAACTTCAGCTTTTATTCAGGCACTGTTAAATAGGGATCCTTTAGAGGTATGAATATAATTTATGAAGATAAGAGACATTTCAAACAGCTACACCTAGGTAATCGATTCCCGTCTCCTTTAACCTTCTCATGAGAACATCAGACCTCTAACATAAGCTGTCATATACCACTTGATCATGTGATCTGGTAGCCACCTTGTACCTGAAGCAGATGCATATTTAGAAAAGAATAAATTAATCAAAAGCATACAGAGTTCTGGTCCCCTTTCCTGTCACAAAGTCTTTACTTGAAGAATTATTCTTTGGGCTGGCAGTATAGCCTAGAGGTTAGAGTAATGAGCTGTAAATGAGAATGGTATATCCAATAGAACTGGGTTAGAGTCCCACAACCTCCACTTGCATACTCTGTGATTCTGAAGAAGTCATGTATCTTCTCCAGTGCTCCCAATTTGCCCCTGAAAACAGACACTTGTGCCTAGTGGGCCTTACCCAGTTACCAAAAAAAAAAATCTGGCCAGCTGATTACTTTCATTCAAATTGCTCAGTTAAAATGTTTTCATCCCATTTGCTTAATTTACTACTGGGAGTTCCTCCAAGGATAACAACTTGCTTTCTCCTTGTGTCTTTCTGGCAGACTGCATCTGTGGGCAAAGTAACTGTGTTCTAATTTTGTATTATTTTTAACTGTCAGGCATATTCCAGCTTTAATCTGTTCAGTTGCCTTCATAAACTACATTTGTTGTTTTTGGGAGAGGTGCAAATGAGAATAGTTGAAGTTTCTGTATTGCAAGGGTATGTGTTTTGGGTGTGTATGGGATGGGAGTTATGAGGATTGGGAGGGTGAAGATATTTTAATGTTTTTCATTTATTGTGGTAGGGAGGGGTTGTTAAGGATAGTTTAGGCAGTTCTAAAGATGTAAACAGGGCCAAGCATGTAGCTTGACACCAATTGCCTCTTTGTTGGTGATCAGAAGTTTTAAGATGTGCCTAGGGAATGCTAATAAACACTTTATGCATACCTACTCCACTGACCAGCTCCGTCCCTTGTGCTCCCTTTGGGAGCCTCAGCTCCCAAATGCAGTGTACAAATGCTGCAGAAATGTGGAGATCCTGAGGTGGCAGAGAAGGGCAGATGGCTTTGGACTGGGGTGAGTGTTGGGGGGGTTGATCTAGATAGCTAAGGGCTAGAAATGGCCTTAAATCTGATAGAGGATTCCATGTCTTGTTCCACTCTCCAGAAAACACTGCTTGGAAAAGGAGGCTGTAGCAACATTATGAGGTAGACTGGCCCCTCCCTTTTGGGAGAGGTTATGCAATGCCAGATCACCGAGGATTGAAACAGCAGTGGTGTGGGATTTCATCACTGATTCCTCAGCTGACCTGGTTTGCATCACAGAGACCTGGCTTGGGGATGACTCCCTTCCCTTGCTGGATTTATCTGGTGTAGACGGGTACTGGTGTGATGCACTGGCCATGCCGGGATCAAGGTGGGGGGAGGAGGAGGACTCTCCCATCTGCCATCCTTTGAAGAACAAGGATAAATATCTGCAGGATTTTTAGATCTCATCATCAGCATGGCTTTGGAGATACCAGTCATTTTGTTCTGGGGGAATTCAGTGTCTAGGTCTATGATGAGGAATCACAGTTTGCTACAACATTCTTCTGGATGATGTCAGCTCTGGTCCTCCTGCAAGTTGCTTCCACTGTTACTTATGAACATGGTCACCCCTTGGACATGTTTTTTTTTTTGCACTGGGATTTGATATCTTGAATGCCAAGACTGATTCAATATCTTGGTTAGGCTATTTCACAGTAAAATCCCCATCCCCTGTGGAGATGACTCAGTACCACCGAAATGGAATTTGGATGCCAAATAAGCTTACTAATACTGGACATCTCAAGCTTGTTGGCCACCTTGCTGGGGGTATCAGTGTAGCAGTGGAGAGTTACATTATAACAAGACCCTTTAGACTGCTGTGGACACACTAGAAACACTGCATGATCATCCATTGGTCTCCCAGCAAAGTTTGCAATGCTGCAACAATGTGCTGAGGTAGCTAAAGGTGTTGGAGTAGAGATTGGAGTATACAGTACCTGGCTGAGATCACATTCGATGGAGGACAAGCTGCCTTTGAGGGTACATCATGTGGTGTATCAGAGGTGAACCACCCAGAAGAAGACAGAGTTCCTGACAGGGTTGGTTGCAGCTGGGAAGACTAGACCATCTCCGGTGTTTCACTGTGTCCTCCATCAAAGTATTGATCTCTGGGGGGCAAGGCTCTGTTAGTGGTGAGACAGTTTGCTTGAAGACACTCTCCATTTCTGGATGGAGTTTTGGACAGTTTTGATCTGGAGTGTCTCTGGTGATGGCTGGGTTGCAGCCTATCTATAGTAGTTTTGGCCTAGGTTCTACCCGACTGTTGGTAGACTGCTGGGAGCATCTGGGTACAGTTGTAGCTGGGATCATCTGGAGTTTCCTGAGTGACGATTATTTATGTGATGCATTAAATAATGCAGTGGTGGTCCCTCTTCTCAACAAACCATCTTTGGCTGAGCTCATCCAAGATGGCCACTCAGGCTCATTACTCTGTCAACCCCGGACATCTCATACTCCGATATCCAAGAGTTGCCCAGTACCCCCGTGTCAACAACCACACTCCTATTTTATTTATAAATATCTTTTATTAAAGAACTTTTGTGAGCACAATACAGCCTTTGTCATATCAAACAGGCAATGAATCAGTGGAACAATTTAGATTACAGGCATTTTAAATCACAATATAATAACAATGTTGGCCACCAACGCACCCTGGCTAAGCATTTGGCGGAGGGGCAATCAGCCTTTGTGTTTCAGCATCACCTGTATTTATGGCCATATAAATCTATGAAAGGTGAGAGGGAAACACCAGGGGTACAGTGCAGGCCATAAACTCTCACCCCAATCTTCCATACCTAACTGTTCCATTTAGGCCTCCCCAACAACCTAATAGGGGTCACATTTCCTAGGGTACAAAGGTGGACTCATGGGACATGAAATGCATGACCCATGTGTTCCATCTGGACATAAAGATGTCAATTTTCTCATTCAGGCTAAAGGTTATTTTTTCTATCTTGTATATTGTATTGTCAGTAGCCCTCCAATCATCCATGATATTTTGTTTTGGGGAGAGACAGTTCCTCATAATACATTTCTTGGTGACAAGTAACGTAATTTCCAGAATATACTTAACATGCCTATCTGAAATCCCACTGGATAAAGGTAAAACAAATTACATTTTTTTTCTGTCTTTTTCTCCCCACGTGACAGCTGGCAGGCAAGCTTCCAGCTCTCCCTCAGGAGGGATCACATCCATCCGCGACCTCGTTGCACTCTCCTGACTCCCACCCGGTGAGTCCCCCACAGATTTCCACCCACAACGGGGCCAAGGAGGGGAGGGCTATCTCCCCCCTGGTACACAAATCCAGATACCGGAGTTGAGCTGAGGGTCAGAAGCGCGGTCCGGGCTTCATGTAGCCTGCCAGCTTGTCCCCTTTTTCTGTTTTTTGTCCCTTCCTCCTCCCTGTTGCTGGGCTGTGCACATCAACACATACACTTGGAGGCATGCACATACTGTAGAGTCCCACAGCACCCTCCTATTGTTAGCGTCCCTGGCCCGTTCTACCCTCAGGCCTCCACCTGTGGGCAGTCATTCAGCGGGACTGCCAAAACACCTTCCCTGGGAGAGAAGAGCCATCCTCCTGACACTTGATACGCTTCCTCCCTAGCCAACCCCCAGTGACCAGCATTCACCACCGAACATGGGTCATAAAACAAATTAATTTGAGGGGTCAATGCCATGGAGATGTGAAGAACCTTGGTGATCAGTGCCAAGGGGATGTGAAGAATCTTGGTGATCTCCCTCTCTAGTTCTGTCAAAAAAGGATGTAGGTCTGGGCAGGCCCTAATAATGTGTGTGTGGGGGTTGTATGCAGTTCTCCACAGTGTCTCCAGCACACTGCAGTCCCTTCCCACATACCTGGAAGTTACTACTAGTGTTATAAAGTAATGATTATGGTGCTTACAAGCATATTCCCTCCAGATATGTGATGTAGTTAATTTACTGGCCTCATAATAGCCCTCCACCAATCCTGCTCTCCAAGTGTAACCCCTAGGCTGTGCTATTCTAAGGGCTACTACCCCTGCCTGTATAGCTATACACAGATTAAGGGGCCTGAGTTCTCTAATAAAGTGCCTCCACCCAGAGAAATGATATTAGGGTTGCTTGTCTGCTCTGGTATAGCCCCCTGGGAAGCTATATCCACCCACCAACCCTCCTAGTGGCCCAGTATCTAACACAGTAGTAAATTCACAATCAATAGGACACAGTAACTAGCCAGCCCGCCAGTGCAGTGGTAGCACTACTGCTTGCGATTCCGGCAACCTGGGTTCTGTAGTGAGCCCAGGTCACTGGAGGGCTGGCCAGGAGAAGAAGGATGGAGTGCCCAATGGGCTGCTCTCCTTCTCTGGGAGGAGTAGGCTGCAGTCCTCACTGCTATACTGCCACCCGGGTGACCACGAGTGGTGGTGCAGCAGAGGATGTGAATTGGCAGGAGGGGCGAATGTTGGCCGAGGACTGGAGTGAAGGTACATTTCTATGTGTCTCATTGGTCCTCCTAGAGTGCCAATGCCAATGGGGGGCAGGGACCAGAACAGAGGAAAAAAACCATGTCTGGGCCAGAAGATGGGCTCCTGCACCAGCGACTGAGAGGAGTTGGGGGTGCAGCTCCAGGCGCATGCTCTTCTCAGGCTTCGGAGGGGGAAAGGGGACCCCTCTGCCCCACCTGGGGGGGTCATCCAGGATACCAAGGACTACTGGAGTGGGGCACTAAAGGAGCGAATTCCTCCAGTCCTCACGGCGCAGCTTGTGGTGCATTGGGTGACCCTGAGGGAAGGACCAAACGTGGTGATAAGGGAGCATAAACAGAGAGGTTAAAATAAAATAGGACACAGTAACAATATGCACACACCCTTCACACTTACCATCAGGGTTAGATCTGCAGCCATTTCCCTGGAGACCCCCTGTAAAATAAGGTTAGCAATACAATAACACACTCTTAGCACTGTAACCCAACTAATAATATGCACACTAGCCAGGTTAAACGTGAAAAAAGATGATCAGGTTTATTTAGCGGCAGTGAACAAGGAAGTGGCTTGAATCTGGTCAAATGATTTGCAATCTGATTTAATTCAGGTTTGGCATGCAACTTTAGTCCCAATGTGATAGTCACACAACACTGGGTACCCAGGATGGTAAGTCTGGCTAGCCAGAGGCATTGGCCGGGGGTGGTCGGCGTTGCAGCTGATGTTGGGGCCCTTGGAGGAAAGAAAGGCAGTTAAACATGCAAAAAAAACAAATTATTTGTAATCCTAGCCGGTTGGTTCAGTCCTTTGTAAACCTGAGATATTGAGACAATTAGATGGTACCACAAATGATTTAAGCTTTTGTTGCAGGGAGCTACCCTGATTGCACTCACGCTACCAGGAATCTGCTGCAAGACGGGCGATATGGAGACCTCGTGGTGATGACAGGAAAGCTTGGAAACAGAGCCGACATGACACACCTCTTCTTCACGGCCTTTCCTCCAGGTGGCAACAACCTGCAAGTTGTTGCCTTGCAGGGGCTTGATCCACGAGCCGGTCTCTCACCGTAACAGTCTCTGGTGATGGAGCAGCAGCTTAGGCCAAAGTGGCAGGGCCCAGGCAGGATAAGCAGTCTGACAAAGATTTGTGATCTTCTGCTAGTGAAGCCTCCAGCTGGTGTAACAGGTTCCCTCATGGGGAAGCAGGTCTTGACCCACAAAACACATTCAGCACATTTAGTTCAACAGCTACCTCAGAAATCAGTTTGGATATAGTCTGGTTGCAATTCAGTAGCTTTACTGAGCAAACCTTTCGATCTGAGTAATCTCGCACACAACCTGGGCCGATTGCTTTAGGAGCGTCTTCGGTCCAAATCGTAAGTTGCACTAACACTTATTTTTCCTTCTGCTGTGATTCCAGGCTGGAATCAGACAAGTCTGACTTCTGCTAAAGTTAGTTCTCAATCAGGGGAAAGGTAGTGGGAAGGCATGTTAGGCCTCTTCCCACCGATTCCCCTACACTCCTTCTGGGAGCAGCTGCTCGAAAGAAGCTTGAGCTGTTCACACTTCAACCTCCAGCTCTAACTGATCCACTGTCTCTTGGCACACAGGGCATTTCCCTTGTCAATCCAAAGGTTTGGTTGACTGAAGGAGCTGTCAGTCACAGTAAAGGCTCCCCCTCCAGGTCCATTTAGGTGCCAACACTAAAACTACAGTTTTCCTTCTCACATGACCCCTGGGGATGGATCCATTTTATTTATTTATTTTTTTTACATCTCTATTTATCCTTCTCCTTGCAGAGAGGTCCCAGCCAGCACCCAACCACTGGCATCCACCCCGGACCAGGTCTGGCGCGCAAATTTATATGCCCTTTCACAAAGGCTGGCCAGTAAGCAGGATCCTCCCCTCTCTGGGGACCTGTAGCACAGACACCTGGTGGATGCGCCTCTTGTGTCCGGGGGTGCCAGGCATGGCCGTTAGCCACCATGATTGCACTGCAATTTTTCACCAGTGTTTACACCCCTTAGGAGCCAAACATGCAATGGCATCAGCACACAGCTGTGCAGATGCCTGCCATGCTCCTCTCCTTTTACTGTGCACATAACTGTAGTGCACCTAGCCTCCGCTAGATGCCACTGCAGTGCAGTGCAGTTCACCCACCCACCCCCAGAGGAAGGAGAGCAGTCATGGGACTCTCAGTACTTCCTCTCCCCTGCCAACCCCCGGTGACCCGAGTCCGTTCCTAAACCCACAAGGTGTGGCGTCCAGTGCCTCAGCCCTCAGTGCCACCAGGCCAGCTGGCAGGATCCATTTTAGGCCCCTTGAGTCTAATTGGTCCAGTTACTGGAAGTCCCGGACCTAACATGGTGGTTTCCATCCAGATGAAAGAGCTGCAATTAAAGCAGGTTAGACAAACATCTCTATTTCTAATATAACAGCAGATAAACAGTAAATAAGCACAGTTCCTATATAAGATCCCTCTACGCAAGCAGCGACTGCAGGTTGGAGCAAAACAGAGGACCATCTGGCTGGCCACAAGTCCTAAATCACTTGAACCCAGCACGGACCATTCACTACACACAAATTAGCTAGTCTCTTAAAGGGACAGGCGCAGAGGCTCACATAACACTCTCACACAGATAAACAGGATAGCACTGGGATGGGACACCAGCCTGACAATGGGCATTAGGGGCCCAGGAAGACATTACAGTAAATCCCAAATTTGTAGGGAGGGTTACACAATCGCCATTTTAGGTTCCCTCTTTCCACTAACAACCACACTCCTTCAGCACAGCTGGACAAGAGATACATAGTGCTGTTCTTATTTTCTATTTCAGTGCCAAAGATTGGTCCTGTTGCCTCGACAAAAATTCCCCTCACTCACAGTTTCCTGCCAAATCCATGATGGCAGCAGCGATGCCCATTGAGTTTGTGGAGGTAGTGTTTACCAAACTGCTGGTAGGAATGGATAAAATCAGGGGCATGAAAGCATAAAGCATTAAAGATATTCTGGATCATAACCACTGGGTGTCTTCGGCTGAACAGAACTGCATCCACTTAGAGAAGGCATCTCACGATCTGTAGTCAGACCTACAGGAACAGGCAAAGATCATCAACCAGCTCTAAGAAAAAGTGGATGATCTTGAAAATTGGGGGCAACGGAATCATTTGAGGATAGCAGGCCTGCCTGAAAAAGCTGAATTGAAGGGCACTGTTGGATTCCTCTACCCCACCCTCCCACACTACTAAAGCTCCTTGGCAACCCAGGTTCAAGATAGACAGTGTAACAGATACCTGGTTACACCTCCTAAAAAAGGGGAAAAAACAAGGCCTACCTGGCAATGTTCCTCTGACACAAGGTCATGGAGGATATCTTTTGCATGGCATGGGAGCTGGGACAGCTTGACTGGCAGAGTGACCCTATCATTATATTTTAGGATTTTTTCCTGGCACTTAAATCAGCCGATACAAAGCCTGTACTCCCGTTAGACAGAGGCTTCATCAACTTAACATCATGATCGACAAAACCAGCACCACTCCAGACCTGTGAGCTATAAAAGGCTTTTATTTACAAAAAGTCTTTATAGAAGGCAAAATGCCTGCAACATACCGTCTATGGCAGCAATCAAAACCCTGATCAGTTTCACAACTAGTGCGTCTCTTTTTGTAAATAAAAGCCTTTTCTAGCTCACAAGTCTGGAGTGGTGCTGGTTTTGTCGATCATTTTGCCTAATATATAACCTGGACACACTCCTTTACAGCTAGAGCTGTTTTTGCTTCAATTTATCAACTTAACATCCCCTTCTCTCTCAGGTTTCCAGCCACCCATTGGATAATTCTGAATGGAGTCCGTAACTCATTTAACACTCCAGAAGCTGTGGCTGTTTTCCTCAACTCACCATGGCCTCCCAGACAGGACAACAGTGCTTGAACCTACAACCAGAGCTGTGCCACACTCCCCTCTGCTCCGATGGACACAACACTTGCCTCTCAAACAGCACAGCTGGATACTTCCCATCATGACCCTGAGAATGAACAGTGGTTACTGCCATCCAAGACCAACAGGAGAAACAGAAATCAGACAAGAAATAGGAGAGAGAGAGAGAGAGAGAGATCTCCCCAGATCCAATCTCCAAGTCACAACCAAATCGAGTTTGGGGGTAAGCAGGAAGACTTTGCCTCACTCCGTACCCTAATAGGTATGCTCCGCTTGCCTCTGACATTGTTGATATCACAACAAAAAGGGGGAACCCTGCTGATGTAACACAAGCCAGCTTAACTATAACTGAGCTACACCCCCAGCCACTCAGAAACAGATGCTGCCTGCTATAGTGCCATCCTTAGAAGCCCCTTAGATCTCTTAGGCTGAGATAGTAGCTGCTTTGACTCTCCTCCCATACTCTAACTCATCAGGGTTGGAAGTTATCACCCCAGCAGCCCAGACTCAAATCTTGGCACCAGAGGAAAGGGAAGCCACACCTCCACCGCCGTGAAAGAAAGCAGAAACACGTATGACACATGAACAATGAACAGCTACTCATTATTTGTTTGATGATGGATAACACTGAAAAGGACTTAATCTTACTGAAGGGCACAAGTGGAGGGTGAACTTGTGACTACAGGAATAGCCAATCTGCATTGCTCTCATAAATTGTCAGAAACAAAAAAACAAAAACTCTGGTGCAGTCCACTGAAAAGATCTGTCTCTCCCCTTCCCCCGCATTCCTCCTCTTCACAAGCCCAAATGGCCTTCTACGTTTTCCGCCAGTGGCCTGCTCTATGTTTACACCTCAAAGGTGTGACCATGTGACAGTGTAGAGGTGTGCATGTGGTTGCACTATCTGGGGGTACTCTAACTCTAACTGGCACAGCTCCTTTCTGGCAACCCCTCTAGTTAAATACCGCATGTAGTATACAATAAAGATCCCCAGCACACTGCGTGCAAGTACTGTCTAGCAGACATTAGCACCAATCTTCCTTGGAGTCAGTATAAACAATTCAGTTCTTTGGCACAACTTTACAACTGAATCTTCTCCACCCCTCGCTCCTTCTGATTTTGGTGCCTGCGACACCCACCCCCAGGTAGACTTATATCAACTACCAAATGAATCTGTGGGATATATGTGGACACATACAAGCCTGACTGGTGGTTTATCTTCCAGGAGGGCTGCCACACTATTACCAATAGCTGAGAGTCCTATACTTAAAACCACAACCACTGGCTGCACTGATCTCTTCCCTCGGATACAGACACAGCAGACTCACCTGCTTGCAATCTGGGATACACCTGCAGTCTGAATCAGGCTCCAACCCATATCCATGAACTTTGCACAGCCATGCAGCTTGATTTTACAGATCTGAAGCTCCTGACCTTGCACAACCCTGAACCCTGAATGCACAACTCAACTGACACACTAAATGCTACTCTGTGACTCACACACATTCTCAGGGCTAAGTCTTTGGAATCTGGTCCAATCCACTCCTAGCGGTCCAGTGCAGCTACACATGCACCTGAAACACAGTACTTACAGTAGCATGTAGAGCAGTGGAGGGAGGGAGGGAGGAGGGATAACACCTTGGATGAATCCTGTAGTCTTACACACACTCTCTGCTTGGTGATCAACTGCTCTGGGCTCATCTGTTGGGTTATAGGGGTTGAGGACAGCTAGTGCTGCAGGAACAATAAACAGACACAGGCTTCTATACCCACAAGGAATAAGCTGATATTCTATCCTAGCTGGCAATAGTAATTTATGGTTGTTTTTCCTTACTGAGTCACAGATCTGTTTATCACCCTCCACCCTCCCTCAGTTCCCAACCTCATGCATCCAAGTATACAATAACTGTACCTCTCACCCTGTTCCTGAAGGGGCAGGCTGAGTCGCTAAATTATGTTGTCTTAATTCCTGATCAAGCTAGGCCGTTCTCAAGAGAAACTTGTGGCAGATTGTGCATACTCAACGTAAGAGGGCGGGTGAGGGTGATGCTCTGCTAAGAATGTAACTGTCACCTTTCACAGTACAAGGAGCACTGAGTTAAGCACTACCCAAATGGTTTGAACAGCCCTATCTCTGCCATGCCCTGAGTAGCCCAGGCAAAGGTGGAAGCACTGACAATGAGGACCACTGTAATCCAAGCTAAACATGGATGATCTCCCCCTCTGGGGTTGCTGCACCAATGCCTGGTAACTGCCCCATCACACCCCACCCCCACATTACTAACCTAACCACCAGAACAGGCATATAATGACAAACTGAATAAGACGGTTCAAGTTAAGCAAGAGCACAGACTGTCATCTGCAGTACCTAGTACTTGTCATTCACCAAACCAGCCTTTTAGCCCCCCCATATATTTAGGGGTGGGGTCTGCAACCAGTAAGCTGCCCTTCTGAAATATGCCTTGAGCCTAGTTATAAAAAATGACTCTCCACTCCCACCCCAGATTGGACAGCACAACATTGTGCAAAAATGTCCTTAAAACTGGCAAACTACTGTACCCACCACTATGGGCCCAGGATGTATAGAGTAACCCTTGCCTTTCGTTCTAGCCTGCCTACATGAGTTGATGCCCAAGAGGGCAGTCAGGATGCCATGGACCACTGGACATTGCCCAGCAATCTACCTACTGCTTCAAGCCATGCTGTCAATGTACATAGTTATTTGTTAATGTTTGTTATGTATTACCTTTAATCCCTGGGTGAAGAATGTTGCTGAGTATGCTCCAGTGTCTTACAAATGTCTGAAATATACCAAGGAAGAAGCCACATACAGCTAGCAAACAGCACTAGCCCATCCCTTTGAACAATATACAGACTCTCTCCCTTCCTCTGATAATCTCTGGTAACTTATAGTGCTTGCTTTCCACTCACCACAGAACCACCTAAGTATGCATTCCCAAACCATTTGCTATGATAGCACTCTTAAGATTTCTTAGCTGGAATGTGCGAGGGTTGAACTCTCCAGTGAAGTGGAAGCAAGTACTATTTCATTTAAAATGCCTACAGGTTCAAGTGGCCTTTCTACAAGAGACCACATTATTATCCTCGATGCAGAGAAACTACAGCAAGAATGGGTGAGGGTGGAACTGCATAGCTGAGCCTTGGTTAAGAAGTGGGGGTGTCCATCCTCCTTCACAAATCACTTCACTGGATTGTAAGGAAGAAAGAGACAGACCCAGAAGGTAGGTGGGTTCTACTGATGTATGACATGGGGGCAGGACCACTGGTCCTGGGGAACCTTTATGCCCCAAATGATAACTCCCTCTCCTTCTTCCATCACCTGCCTAACAAACTCCTGTGCTTTAATGACTGTGATTCCCCTGTGCAAGTAAGGGGGGATTTTAACTTAATAATGGACCACACAGTGGACTAAAGCCATGGGACTGCATAACCCCACTCAAGGGCATAGCAGGCAGTCAAATTATGGATGTTGACCGAGCTTTAGCAGATATGTGGTGGGTTCACAACCCTAGAATCAAGGATTATACCTACTGTTCTGTAGCACACCAATCATACAGTAGACCGGACTTATGGCTGGCCTCCCATAGCCTGCTCCACATGGTCAGAGTGGTTAACATTTAGCCTCTCATCATCTCTGATGATGCTTCTCTCCAGCTAGATATATCATGGGGAACCTCCACTAGTAAATCCCCCTCTTGGCGGAAGGACCTGCTGCTGCTGCTGCTGCTGCATGATAACAGTTCACAACTTAATTTTATGTATTTATTGAAATGTTTCACCAGGAAAGCACACTGAACAACAAGTTGCTCGTCTCCCGGTGAGACCTGGGGGAAGGAGTACATGGAGTATGAACAGAATACATTTAAGTTACATATTACATAAAGGTATATACATTGAAACAAAACATTTGGCAATAGCAATTTGCAAATTAGTGACAAAGAGGGGGAAAGCAAGAAAGCATCACTGGCAGGAACCTGATATGGAACTAAGTAACCGGTAATGGGGTAGCTTGGGTATAGGTAGAACTAAGAGAATAACAGGTAGAAGGGATAGGTGATGGGGGACCAAAAAAGTGTAGTATACGTGCATAGTTATAGGCAATTTGTAAACTGCCAGGGGAAGAGGGAGTTTGGGAAAGATTGGTAGTGATGCCATTAATGGGGAAAGGGGGTGCAGGGGGGAGGGGAGAGAAAGTCAGACTCAGGAGCCCAGGGTCCACCTTCTGGTTGTTTAGAGCCCTGTAAGGGACAGGACATTTAGAACAAGGTGTTGGAGGGCCAGGGGCAACTAGGTGCAAAGTGAGGAGAGGAGGTGGGGCGGTCAGGGTGGAGAGAGAGTCAGGCCCGCATGACCCATTTGGACGAGGGGGGGGAAGGAGGAAGAAGAGGCTGGGGAGGCCGAGCCCAGGGTGGATCCTCCAGGATGCTGAGAACCCTGCATGGGTGCAGTTTAGGCAGGAAGAGAAGGGGAAGGAGGAGAGAAGTAGTGGAAATTGCTGGGGGGGAGGAGTTTGGCAGGTAGATATCAAGTGCTAGGGGCAGACCCAAGGGGAGGAGGAGGGGAAGAGAAAGCCGAGCACCTCAAGGACCCTTTCAGAATGCTGAGAACCCTGCAAGGGGGCCAGGGAGCCTGCAGGGCATGGGGTGGAGGAAAAGTTAGTTTCAAGAGAAGGGGGCAAAAGGAGAGAAGAAGGGGAGGAGGAGGGAAAGGAGAGCCATGCCCATAGGGACCCCTGCAGGATGCTGAGAACCCAGCAAGGGGCAAGGGGGTTGCAAACGGTGATGGAAAGGTAAGCTAATAGGGATGGGGGAAATGACTGGTTAGGGAGGGGATGATTTCAGGTAAGGGGTGAGACTAGATATTAGCGAGGGCACAGTTAGGGAGGGTCATGGCAGGAGCAGCTTGATAAGAGGTAATTGTGTAGGGCAAAGTCGAAGTAGTAGAAGGAGGAGTGATAAATTTGAGGGGGGGGGTTCCAAATCCTGGGAAAATGGTGTGAGAAGCCTGATTGATCAATAAGGATGGAGTGCCTAGGGATCAGTAGATGACAGGAGTCGGAGGATCTAAGGGAATGAGAGGGAGGGGAAGGGGTGTTAAAAGAGGAAGAGGGGTAGTTAGGAAGTACCCCCAACCAATGTTTAGAAGTGAGCTTTACGCAGTGGGATAGATGCCTATTTGTGAGAGAGGGGAGGGATACTGCATGGTAGAGATCGCAATGGCGGGTGCGATAAGGAGCATCTAGGCAAAGCGGCAGCAAGAGGAAGAAGGTGCTGTTAGAACTTTACTACTCTGCTGGGACTTAAGAAATTAGAACTCTATTACTGGGACCTTCAATTTAGGGTAAAAACAAACAAAAAAACAAAAGTTAGTGTGTTTGTCTGAGTTGAGTGAAAGGAACTGTTATCTGTGCAGTTAGCTAGGTGAAGAAGGGAACTGTGAATTAGAGGGAGTGACTTAGGCAGCAGGAAGCCAGGTGTTTGGATTTAAAACTGCCCTAGATAGCTTTAGGCAGAGAACAGCAAGAGGAAGGAGGTGATGTTAGAACTTTACTACTTTACTGGGATTATATAGCCTTCCTTCCTCCCTCAACCCCCACCCTTAGCCCATTCCATTTTTATAGGCACAGCATTTAACTGACAACAGAAACTTTATGTTTGGGAGCAGGAAGGGAGTGATCACAGAGGCACAATTGACTCACCATTCTAGAAGGAAAAGAGTAGCTCTCCATCCCCCCCTAGCTGCCGGAGGTCTGACTCTGAGCAAGTAAGAAGGAGACTACTGAGGAATACAGAAACTTCCTGTCCCTCATCGGGAACAGCAGGAGTTTTAAGGGACGGAGGCAGTAAGAAAATAGGGAGAAAAAAAACAGAGAGAGGAAACAGTAAGCATACAAAACAACAGTTGAGGGGATACAAATAAGACATGATGGAAGTGGTGCAGTGCAGTGGCTGTTTAGCAGCAGTCTTCTGGGAGATGTTCTGCAGTATGTGGTGTTGTCCAATCTGCAGGCACCTCTCTGGGCTGAGGTAGGAGGTTGCTTATCTCCAGGCTGAGTTGGCCTGGATTTGGGGGACCTCCTCTCCCACCCAGTGACCATCAGGACCACTGCCGCTCTCTCAGATGTTGACAAGAAAGAGGAGTGCTTGAACCACAGTGGGCTCAGGGAGGGTAAGGGTGGTGGAACAGAGGTGCATCCCTCCAGTTGTACCTTTCCACAGTTTGTTTGCTGTTCTGGCACAATGTGGATCCTCTATGGAGGCACCTACAGTGGAGACCAAGGAGGATGCTGGGAACCTCCACAAAGGAGACCCACAGGAGGGTGGCATGGGACCCCACAGGGGAAGGAAACAACTTCTGCTGGGGGACTCCATTGTTAGGAGGGTAGAACTGGGGGAGGGGGAGAGGGAGGTAAGGTGCCTGCCTGGCACCATGGCTTGGAGGGACAGGGAGCAAATCCTCAGGATCATGGGAGCAGCTGCACAAGGAAGGGAGCTGGATGTCATTGTCTATCTAGGGACAAATGACCTGGCTGGGAAATGGATCAGAGCAGTGCAGGAGGAGTTTGTGATGTTGGGGAAGGGCCTTAGACAAGTAGCTTGTATGGTAACCTTCTCGTAAGTGTTGCCTGTCTATGGCGTGGGTGAGGCTAGGGTGCTCCACACCATGGGATTCAATCAATGGTTGAAAAATTGGTGCAGAGCTCAGGGTTTTGGCTTCATTGAGGACTGGGGATCCACCTGGAGGGATGCAGGTCTATACTGGTGCAATGGTCTGCATCTGTTCAGTAGGGGAACCAGGATCCTAGGTAATAGGATTAAATGCTTCATTGGCAAGCATTTAAAGCACTGAAAAGGAGCAGGGAAATCCTAGCCCCCCCAAAAAAAAAGTCAGGGTAGTCAGGTAAACACCAAGATAGAGAAGTTGATAAGGAGAAGGGCAGGGGTAAATGGAGAAAAAGGCAAAGGCAGTAAGGACAGGGGTAGAGCAAAAAGGGATAAAGCCACCAAAAAATGGAGGGTAATGAGTACAAATGCCCATAGTCTAGGTAACAAGCTCCCTGAACTGGTAGCCTTGATGGAAGAGGGACACCTGGATATCGTGGCAGTCACAGAAACATTGTACACAGAGAACCATGACTGGGATGTCAACATATCAGGGTACACAATCTACAAGAGAGACAGGGAGGGTAGAAGAGGAGAAGGAGTAGCTCTCTTCATAAGGGAATGGATCAAAGCAACAGAACTAAAGGGTAAACATGGAGGAGCGGAGGCACTGTGGGTCACCCTGGAGGCCGGAAATGGCACCACAATCTGCAGGGGGGTTGTATACAGTCCCCCATCTCTGGGGGAGGAAATGGACAAGGAAATGATAGAAGGCATCCTGAGGGTGGCAGAAAAAGGAGAGATATTGTTGATGGGGGACCTGAATATGCCAGATGTTAACTGGAGCACTTTTGCTGCAGCCACATCCAAGAGCAGGGTAATTCTCGATGCCCTACAGGAGGCATGCCTTAGATAGCTAGTGTTGGAACCCACTTGGGAGGGAGCAGTCTTAGACCTGGTACTCTCAAATGGTGACGGAGAGAGGATCTCAGGTCTAGAAGTAGGTAGCCATCTGGGAACAAGTGACACAAACAGTGTGGTTCATGATAAACACAGCTGCAGAGTCAAGCCATATAAAGAGAGAGCGCTGGACTTTAGGTGGGCTGACTTTGTCAAAATGGGAAAGTGCCTCAGAAAAGTGCTAGCAAACAGGCAAGGGGGGGGGACAATGGGGAAACATCAAAACTGCCATCACAGAGGCAACAAGCCTTTGTGTAAAACAAATAAATCAAAACAAAAGAAAAAAACACTATGGCTCTCAAAAGAGGTGGCGGGGAAGGTTAGGGAGAAAAAGATGGCATTCAGGAAGTATAAGGAAACACAGAAGGAGCAGGACAGAGAACTGTACCAGTTAAAGCAGAAGGATGCAGGGAAGGCAGCCAGAATAACAAAGGCCCAAACCAAGGAAAAGATAGCCAACTCGATTAAAAAGGGGGAATAAAACCTTTATAGGTACATTAGGGAGTGAAGAAAGACCAAGGGAGGGACAGTGAGGCTTAATAAAGGGGTGGGTGGGTGGGCAGAGAGGGACAGTGAAAAACAGGAATACTGAACAAATACTCCTGTACAGTATTCACAAAAGAAGAGGAGGGAGAGGTACCTAATCCAGTCAATAAAAGCACTCTGGATGGGGGTTGATACCGGTCCTTTCACAGAAGAAAGAGTTCTGAAAGAACTCCTAAAACTGAAATTGGACAAAGCAATGGGCCCTGATGGGATTCACCCCAGAATTCTAAAAGAACTATGGGGAGAACTAGTGACACCACTGACTACCCTTTTGAACAAATCATGGGAGGATGGTGAGTTACCTAAGGACTGCAGTGACATGGGGAACACCTCTGTGAGCACCATTTTGGAAGGTTTTAAAGCCACAATGAGAAGGCTGGTCACTGGCTATATGACTTACAAGTGCAAAGACAGAGAAGTCCAACTGACGGATATGGAGGCAAAGCTCAAGACTAAAGATGCAGAATTTAAAACCCTACTATCCACTGATACTAACTGTATTCTTAATATAGAAATTCTAAAGCTCTGCATCCAAATTGACTCTTTGCTAGCCAGAAAGGCACAGCTGGCACTATTGAGGCTCAAGAACAAATGCTGGAAGGAGGGCCAGTGGTGTAATAAGGTGCTGTCCTAGCACCTGAAAAAAGAGTAGGTTGAATGCCCCATAGTCTGGCTCAAGGATGCAGCTGGCTCTGTCTGCTCTCAGGAAGGCAGTGTAAATGTGGCTGTGATAAACTTCTATAAATGTGTAGATGGCCTGTTCAGAGGAGCATCAGACCCACAAATAGATGCCTTCCTCCACCCACTACAGATGCCAAGACTTACCCCTGGCCAAACTCGATCTCTAGAAGCCCCTATCACTGTCTCAGAAATTGAATCAGCCTTGAAGGCTCTTCATCCATGCAAGGTGCCCAGTGGGGTGGCTTCCCTGCTGACTTCCTGCAGCTCCAGTCCCCCATGATATACCTCATACTAGTGCGCCTCTATCAGGAAGCTACAACATCTGGATCCCTCCCACAAACTATGAGAACTGCAACTATCATGGTCCTTCCTAAAAATGGGAAAGATCCAACAGACCCAGCTAACTACAGGCTAATCTCCCTTATTGCAGGGAACAGTAAGGTGTTTGAAAAGCCATGGCTGCAAGACTGGAAGTCATGCTGCCCTCCTTAATCCACCCCTTACAGTTAGACTTCATCAAAAACCAGCTATGTTAGTACCACTTGCACACCTTAATAAACCTGATTCACATTTCAAGGAGCACTACCACTTTGGCTGCAGCTATAGCGATCAACTTTGGAAAAGCATTTGGCTGAGTTGAGTGGGGGTACCTTTACAAAGTTGTGCAAAAGACAGGGTTTGGGCCCCAGTTCCTCACTAATATTTGCACAATGTACTCCAATTCCCTGGCAAAGGTACTCACCAATTCTACACTCTCCAATCCCTTCCCTCTATGGAAAGGTACTTGATAGCATACTTGCTCTCCCCCCTCCTCTATGTCCTGGCCATCCAGCCACTAGCTGCCACAGTCAGGGGGAATCCATTAATCTCAGGCCTCAGTATGGGGTAAGAGACACACAAGGTCCTTTTATACGGTATGTGGATGACTTGCTAGTCATTGCAGATCAAGTCCCACCTCAGTGGCCCATCTACTGCATCTTGTCATCTCCTTTGCATTCATCTCAGGCCTAGAACTCAATAAATCTAAAACATAGATCTTACCTCTGAACAAATACTGTTGTGCCCTCCCTACTACAGCACATGGGGCTGCGATGGGCACTGGAGCAGACGGAATATTTAGGGGTCAGCATTTCCCCAGAATCATGAATATGTGTGACCTGAATCTAGCACGTTTAGTGGTTGATATTCGCACTGAACTCGATAGATGGAAACCCTCAAACCTTCCATGACTGGGAAGATATAAGCCATTAAAATGGTTGTAGCTCCCAAACGTTTTCACATCCTGGCTCACTTATCTTTGCAAATCCACAATAAATGGTTCAGTACTATAAATAAGATGATAGGCAACTTCTTTTTTTGCTCGGACTCCACATCCGTGCCTATCTGTCTGTGTCACATTGCTCTGCCCTGGGCTGTCACCACAGCTGCTGGATCCAAAACCACTGCGTCGGCGGGCCAGCCCTATGATAGGCAACTTCTTATGGGAGGGAGGACAACCCAGATACAGTGAGTGAAATTGCAAATACACTGGAAAAGAGGGGTGGGGACTCCCATGGTTCCAGGCATATTACTGGACCTTTAATATGGCTCAGACTATTAAATAGTTACACTGTCTTGACAACTGACTTCCTCTGTGGCTGACAATTAGGGCCTCACAGATAAGTGGAGGTTCACTAGCCTCCTATCTATATTCATCCAGGGCAAGACCTGCACCTTCCCATCCCACGATAGGACTATCACTGACTAGTTGGAAGTGAATACAACATAAGTTGGGTCTTACCCTAGCTCACCCATCTGCCATCCCTCTGTGGGACAATGCCAGTATCACAACTGGGGAGAACTCAATGAATTGGAGCATATGGCAGAGAAAAAGGATCCACACAGCTGAGAACCTGCTGATCCCAGGAACCATAACCATGGACTGCTTTCATGGGCTCCAAGAGAGATACCAACTCGACAAAAGGGATCTATGGCATTTCCTGCAAATCAGGAGTGCCACTACCACATATTTATAGCAGCTGAAACAGATTAACACCACAGCCCCTCAGCACCCACTACTGAAGTGGCTTAAAAAACACAAAGGCTAAGCTGGCTTGATATACCATTACATTCAGGATAGTATCCCTGACCAGACAGGCAATGCCCAACAACAAGGGGCTGACAGCCTAGGGAAAGCCATCACAGACATAGACTGGACAGCCTGCTGGAAGTCAGTCTGCATGGTTACAAGGGACCCAAAAGGTAGACTGATAATATTACATCTCTGGTATCAGATAGCAGATGCCAGCAAGGCTATGTGTGGCCACCTTTGTCCCCACTGACAACTGTTGGAGGTGCAGGTCCCCCAGTGGAGACCTATACCATGTTCTCTGGCTGTGCACCAAGGTACGATATGCATCCTCCACCTCTGCTCATTTAGGTTGTTAGACTTGTCATCCTTCCACAAGGAGCAAATTGGTATTGACTGGTCTCTGATTGCAAAAGACTCCCCTGTTGACTCTGCTGTAGCCTATTTCAAAACCCAGTTCTTGAATGTTTGGGATAGGCACGTCCCAATCAGAAAAAAACAGAGTGCGAGGCTCCCACCTCCCCTGGGTAACAGCTGAACTTCTGGCCTGTCAGCATGCCCGAGACCAAGCATGGCACTTACAAGGCCTCAGGCATTCTTGGCAACCTGCTTAAATATTGAGCTCTCCGAAATACCTGCACCAAAGTCATCAGGCTTGCCAAAATAGAATATTTCTCCTCCACCTTCCAGGATAACCTTAAAAACCCCTCTAACTTATTTAAGGTAGTTCATGCTGTTTTCTCCCCTCCTGCCCAATCCCCTCCTGCTGTCCTCAAAATAGGTGACACCTCCATCTCGGACCATCCCTCTGTAGCTATAGAATTTAACTCCTACTTCACTACCTGTGCTTCACCATTCTTGCTTCATTGCCCCCCCCCGGTTCCTCCCTCGACAGCTCATTTTGCACCCACTCCCTATCCCCCCTGTTCCTCCTTCTCACCGGTCTCGACCACTAACATACTAAAAGCTCTTGTAGCACTTAACCCCAGTAAGGGCCAAAGCCTGGATGAGCTTGACCCTAAGCTTCTACACCTATCTGCCCATGCCATTTCTCTCCCACTCACCTACTTTATGAATCTGTCCTTCTCACTGGCTACTGCCCCTGACACATGGAAGATTGCTACTGTCAACCCTCTTCCCAAGGGTGGCAATTCTTGAAACCCAGGTAACTACCACCTGATATCCTTAATCCCAATTCTTGCAAAACTCCAAGAACACCTAGTACTGTCTCAGCTTTCTCCATTCCTTGACTCCTCCTCCATCTTCACTCCCTTCCCGTCTTGTTTCTGCAAGGCCCACTCTACCACGACCTCACTGCTCTGGCTCACTGACTCCGTTCTCTCTGGCATGGATCAGGGTCACATCACCTCTGTCATCTTTGTCAATTTGGCTGAAGCTTTCAATACTGCGGCTCACACCCAACTCCTCACCAAGCTTGCTGCAGTCAGTCTCTCTGACTTCACCACTGGCTGATTCCATTCTTGTCTTATGGGTAGATCACAATCAATCAGGGTAGGAAACTCTGTCTCTCCACCCCCCATCAACACTGGTGTCCCTCAAGGTTGGTACTTGGACCGATACTCTTCTTGATATTTCTGAATGACTTACCCTCTGCCTGCTCAACAGCAGATATCCACGTGCAGGCAGATGATGCTGTTTTGTATACCTCCGATACCTCCCCCTCAGATGTGGCAACCAGCCTTCAACTCGCTTTCGATAATGTCCAACGTTGGTTTCGTTCAAATCAACTTTTCCTCAATGCCCCAAAAATGGTCTCTATGACTTTTGGCACCAGACAAAGGCTCGCCAGGCTTGCAGGCTTCCCTACTTTTCACACCCTTGATGGGTTCCTATCAGAGGATGTCTCCTCCTTTAAATTGCCATCCAGTTTTCCGCGATTGCCTTATCCCTGCCTTCAGGGTCCATTAACGCCTTAATGGTAAAACTCACCACCCCCCACTCAATTCCAATCTACATAGCAGGTACATACTGCACTCTAAACACCAACACACCTGCCATACTGGACTACCTGGGTTCCTTAAACTCCCTGGCAGCAGGTGGTGAGATCCACATACTAGGGGATTTTAACCTGAACTGGCTCGCTGAGTCTCATTCCAAATTTTGGGACAAGGTGACAGCCCTAATTCTAACTCAACTAATCTCTGAACCCACTCGGTTAAACCACAAAACACAGAACCACACACTTCTAGATTGGTCCCTCACATCACACCCGCATAGGATCATAGCCTCAGGTCTCCTTCTGGATGCCCTTAGTGACCACCACAGAATCTAGTCCGTACGCAAAATTCCAGACCTAAAGCTCCCCCACCCAGAATCATAATGACCAGAACCTACAAATCTCTGGACCTCCACTCATTATTAAATGATTTGGGCAACTCTGACTGGTCGCGCATTAGTCAATTCACCTCCATAGACGAGGCACTGTTATGTTTTAAGTCCAAGTTCATTGCCATCTGGGACCAATACGCCCCCCTCAGACGCACCAGAGTCCGAGGTGCTCACCTCCCATTGATCTCTCCCAAAATTCTAGCCCACCTCCAAATCCGAGACAAGGCCTGGAAAACCTTTAAGATCTCCAATTCTCAGGCCAACCTCAGACTTTACGTGCACTTCACAATACTAGTACCAAAAAGAATCTGAAGCAAAGCCAACTATTTCATAGGGCATTCAATTCCTCCCATCTCCCATCAAGATTCTGGAATGTGGTCAAATCACTTCTGCTGCCCATCGTAGCCCCTCCACCCCTTCCCTGCAGGTTGGCGGACTCTCCATCACTGACCCCTCAGCAGTGGCCACTTTGTTTAACACTATCTTCACAACCACCCATGCTACTCCCCTGTCCACTCCCACCCTGCACAGCATGCCTCCCCCATCACCCCATCTTGTGGCACACCTGCAGCTCACTCCTTCTCCTTCCTGCAAGTCATCCCTGATGAGGTATACAATGCACTGGTTGCCCTTAACCCAGATAAGGGCAAATGTCCCACCGGGTTGGACTCCAAAATGCTCCACCTGTCGGCCCCTGCCATAGTACAGCCCCATGCCTCCCTTTTTAACTTATCCTTCTTCCTAGCTGAAGTTCCCTCTGAGTGGAAGCATGCCATCATAATCCCACTTCCCAAGTGTGGTGATGCCTCAAACCCAAACAACTATTGGCCTATCTCCCTCCTACCGACCCTTACCAAACTACAGGAGTGCCTGGTTCTTTCTCGCCTGTACACCTTTCTGGATTCCTCCTCCTTTTTCTCCTCCTACCAGTCTGGTTTTAGGAAATCCCACTCCACCAATACCTCCCGTCTCAGGATTACCAAGTCCATCCTCACAGGGATGGATGCTGTCCACATCACAGCTGCCATCTTCATCGACCTGGCTAAAGCATTCGATACATTGACACACTCTCTCCTCCTGAACCAAACTTGTCAATGCTGGACTATCCAACTGGGCCACATCTTGGTTCCGCTCTTACCTCACTGGTAGATCCCAAGCTGTCTGCATCAGTTCTTCCACCTCGGCACCCCTCCCAATTACCTCAGGAGTACCGCAAGGCTCTGTCCTAGGCCCCCTCCTGTTCTCGGTCTTCCTGAATGACCTGCCCTCTGCCTGCCCACACTCCTCCATCCACATGTATGCAGATGACACGGTGCTGTACGCATCCGGCCCCCCAACCTCTGAGGTTACGACCAGACTGCAACAAGACTTTATCTCGGTCCAGCACTGGCTCCGCTCTAATCACCTCCTCCTCAATGCCAGTAAAACAGTCTCACTAACCTTTGGCATGAGGCAGAACATTTCTAGGCTCCCCTTCCTGATCTTATTCTACACCCTGGAAGGGTCCCCTCTGGAGTCCTGCACCTCCTTCAGATATCTCGGTGTCTGGCTTGACCAGCACCTCAACTTTTCCTCGCATATTGACTCCTTACTCAAGAAGCTGCACCCCAGGCTTGGTGCACTTTACTGGAATCATGACAGCATCCCTCTTCCAGCCAGGATGGACATTGTGAAGAAAATGATCCTCCCCGTCCTCGACTACTGTGACGTAGTCTACGGCGCCGGCCCCAAGACCACATTAGCCAGGCTGGACCCTCTCTTCCACTCCTTCTGTCATTTCGCCCTGAACTGTCCCTACTCCACACACCACTGTGCCCTATATCAAGCAATGAACCTCACCTCTCTTGACAATCGCAGACTGACCCACTGCACCAAGATCCCGGCCAAGTATTGGTCACAGCGTCTCCCCTCCTACCTCACCGATGCCATAACCAACACCAGCACCCAAGCATACTCTCTCAGAAACTCAGACTCTAGGTCCCTAGCTGTCCCATACCGGTCTACTACCATTGGTCAGTCAGCATTCAGCTACCGCATTCCCACAATGTGGAACTCCCTCCCAGCTAACCTTTGTCACTTCTCCACCCTCTTGCACCTTAAATCCATGCTCTAAGCCAATTTCACCCCTACCTGTGCTAGTGTCTAGGCGTTTAATCTCTAGTAGAATATCAGTGTATGACTGCACTTAGTAATTGCAATTAATCGGTACCTAACTATTGTTCTCTCACTTTATACTGCTTCTCATATGGTCCAATTTTGCTAGTGGCCTGCACTATAAATTTATTGTACTCATGCTGTATTAACTGTGGCTACCTACTGATTCTCTCAATCCACTACTGTCTAGTAATCAGAACCAAATGTTAGTGTTCTCCCACTATGTATTCACTTGTTTACTGTCTTCAACTGTCTTCCTATGTTCCCCCCTTCCCCAGGACACATCTGAAATCGAGCAGTAAACTGCTCAGTATGCCTTTCCTGGTAAAACGCTTCAATAAATAAATAAATACATACTTTGGCTCTGGCTCAATATAGACCTTGACTTTTCTGTCCATGTGATGCCTTACACAAAAAGCTTCATCCCAAACTAGGTGATCTGTATAGACACCGTGGCTGCACCCCCCCTCAGGCCTGTTGGAAAATAGTCCAGAAGATGATCATCCCGATATTTGACTTTGGAGACAGTTTACAGTATCGCCCCTACATCCTCCCTCACTAGACTGGACACTGTCTTCAATTCCTTCAGCTGATTTGCCCTAAATTGTCTGCCATATACGCAGCACTTCAACCTCTACACTGCCCTTTCCTTCCCTCCTCTTGGGTCCAGAGGCCTTGCTCATTGTTCTTTACTAGTTGGGAAGTTTTGGTTTGGATCCCTCCTATCCTACCTAAACTTACTCCTTTCCACCCATTCCTATCCCACTTACTCCCTCTGCAACTCTCCTTTCAGAACCCTAATCCTCCCTGCCTGAACCACCACTTAAAGTTGGGCAGCCTTCTCCTACCATTTCCCTAATCTTTGGAGCCCCTTCCTCTTGGATATCCACTGTGCCCCGTCCTCTAGTTCATTGTCTTGTCTTCTCAGTAACTTTATTTCCCCTTCCTGCAACTGCTTCTGACCCTTACCCCTTACTGCAACGGCTCCTGACCCCCACCCCCTTCAACACGTTATCTCTATTTTTTTATCACTTTTGTCCTGTTTCTCTTACCTACTCTCACCCCTTCCCCCTTCCCCCTTCTGGCAAGTAAACAGCCTATTACAGCAGACTGTATTTCTTATCTCCCCCTGCTATCCCCTCATTTCCCTAATCTTTTGAACTCCCTCCCCTTAGATATCCGCTTTTTATAAATTTTTCCCTAAATTTTGATTATTATGTTGTATGTTTGTATGTATGTGTATGTATGTATGTGTGTGTGTGTGTGTGTGTGTTTACTGTATGTGCGTGTGCAATGTATGTGTGTATATGTTTACATGTGTGTGTATATAAGTATATATATATATATATATATATATATATATCATCAAACTGTATAGTTGGGCATCCCAGTAAACAACCAAAAAAAGACCTGTAAGCTAGGTCTCATTAAACGCTATTTATTGTAACATACAAAAAAAGCCATAAAACAGTCAGCACTCCTGCAGCAACATGCAGACGTACGTTTCACATCTAATAGACGATTTTGGTGAAAAAATATTAATCCATTCCAAAGTTATTCAGTTTTGAAATGTCGGGTTCTGAGCATACTCAGTTTAGTCTTTGGAATATATTTATGCTTTGCGAAAGAGGATTTGGCTCACGAACAGGGATTTTAACAGCTCATGAATGGGGATTGTATTCACTTTGTGCATTAATAACTTCTGAGCTGTTATTGCAATTTATATGAAATTTGGCATGGGCCCTCACAAACTAGTGATTTATTGACAGATCAAGGTTCAAGTTGATTTGGCGAGCATTTCTGGAAATATTAAGTCCCAAATTGTGTACATCTGCATGTTTTGTCAACTTCTTGCTTTTATTATTTCACTTTGTGCATCAATAACTTTGCAGCTGTTCCTGAAATTTTCATGATATTTGGCAAGTTCCCTTACACACCAGAGATCTACTGATCTTCTAAATTTCTTTTAGATAGGGTATACACAGTTGGAGAAATTGAGTCCCAAAATGTGTATATGTGGATGTTTTATCAAATTCTTGCTTGACTTGTTTCACTTTGTGCATTAATAACTTCTCAGCTTTTTGAACAGCTTCTATGAAGTTTTCCTTGAGCTCTGACAAACTAGAGAACTATTGATTTGCCAAGTTTCTTTTAGACAGAATGTACACAGCTGGAGATATACAGTCCCAAAATGTGTACATCCGCATGTTTTGTCAAAGTCTTGCTTCAATTCTTTCACTTTGTGCATTAACAACTTTGCAGCTGTTCTTTAATGTAAACGAAATTTAGTAAGTACCCTTACTGATTAATAGTCTTTATACCTACCAAGTTTCAATATGAAAGAGCTTGCATATCTGGAGATATGCAGTTTCAAAAATGTGTACATCCAGATGTAAAATTCTTGCTTCGTTTCACTTTGTGCATTAATTCACTTTGTGCATTAATAACTTCTCAGCTCTTCTGACAGTTTATATGAAGTTTGGCATTAGCTCTCACTAACTAGAGGTCTATTGATCTGCCAAGTTTCATTTAGACAGAATATACACAGCTGGAGATATACAGTATCCCAAAATGTGTACATCCACACATTTCATCAAAGTCTTGCTTCAATTCTTTCACTTTGTGCATTAATAACTTTGCAGGTGGTCCTGCAATTTTCATGAAATTTGGAATGTGCCCTAACATATAATAGTTCTTTTTATCTGCTAAGTTTCGGTTAGATAGAGAATGTATGTCTGGAGATATGTAGTCCCAAAATGTGTACATCTGCATATTTTGTCAAATATTTGCTTCTTTTGTTTTACTTTACGCATTAATAACTTTGCAGTGGTTCATGTAGTTTACATGCAGTTTGGTATTTGCCCTCACTGACTGCTGATCTATTGATCTGTTAAGCTTCAATTTGAGTGGGAGTCCATGTTTTGAGATATACAGCCCCAAAATGTGTACATCCTCATGTTTTGTCAAATTCTTGCTTTGTTTCACTTTGTGCATTAATAACTTCACAGCTGTTCGTGCAATTTACATAAAATTTGGTTCAGGTGATATGCATGGAATTTGCCATGCCCCATCATGAAGCAGACATCTCATGAAATTGTAAGTTTCGTTTCACTTGCATGTGAGGGCATGGAGATATAGTGTCCAAAAATTTGCAAATCACCTTTTTTTTTTTTTGTCAGCTCACTTTCTCACCTGCAGGTTATAATGTTTGACCACTAAAGGTCACCAATACACTAAATTTCTCACTTGCTGCTCCCTCCCCTTCACACCATTTGGAATTTTACTCAGGGAAGAAAGAGCTTGCCTCACAGAACAAGCCAACATTGGTTTGGTGAAAAATATGTATCCGTTAAAGTTATTCAGTTTTGAAATTTCAGGTTCTAAGCATGCTCAGTTCAGTTTTTTGCCAAGCTTCACAGTGGTGAAGAGGGATTTGTGCACACAAAAAGGGATTGCAAAAATAGATTTTTAAATCCATCTTCATGAGAAAAAAAATCCCTTTTCCTGAATCATCTTGTTTTCTATTTTTCTCCACAAACAAAATGTTGTAACTTGCCCCATGAATGCGTTGTGTGGTAATTGAAGCATGGGTTTTATTCAGGGTGACACCCTCTACAAGCCCATGGCTTTGGTTTGCTTAGTTTCTCTTAAAAAAAGGTTGTTTTTTTATTTTAAAAATCCTTGTTCGTTACTCGCTTCCGATCATTGTTCGCAAGGTGACAGAATCCTTGATTGTGAGCCGATCCTTGTTCTCCAGCTGTCAAAATCCATGATAGCAATTTTCAGACCAGATGGCCCTATCTAGCTGATCAAGGATTGACTCACAAACAAGGATTTTGTTAGCTTCATAAAGGGATTCAGCTCTGAAAAGGGATTTGACAGCTCCTGAATGACTGTTCAAAATCCTTTTGTGAGCTATGTATCCCCTTTCATGAGCCAGTCCCCTTTCATGAAAGGCTGACAAAATCCTTGGTTGTGATTTCCAGACCAGATGGCCCATCTTGTGAAAAAGGACTGGTTCACGAAGATGGATTTTGTCATCTCATGAAAAAGGATCAAGTGACAAAAGGGGATTTGACAGCTTGCAAAAGGGTATTGTTTTTTTAAATCCTCTTATGCCAGCTGTCAAAATCCCCTTTTGCGAGCTGTCAAAATCACTTTTCGTGAGCCAATACCCGTTCGTGAGCTGACAAAATCCTTGTTCATGAGATCAGGACCAGATGGCCAAAATCTGATGAACAAGAAATTCTCATGAACAGGATTTTGACGGCTAGTGAATGGGGATTGACCTTGCAAATGGAGATTTTGACATCTCATGAACAAGGCATTTAAAAACTTTCCTAGTGTACTGCCAATAAACGCTTTGGTCTTTTGGCTTGAAATTTGTAGGATAAAAAGGGAGTGTCCCACAGATGTGAATTATGCTGTTTAGGTGCAAACATTGTTATCAGTTCCATAGCTATGCCTTTATAAATTTGAGGTATTCCCCATAGGATAACACTGTGGCGCTCGCAGCACCTTTCGGTGCCAGTATCTTGGAAATGATTCGAGATACAGATTTTTCACTCTAGGCAGCTTAGTTCACCTTTAGGTGAGCATGCTTGGAGGTTTTGAAGTCATGAATGCAACTGCAGTGGAATTTTTTTCATAGCTGCTATGGTTACTGAGATATTGTCAAATTAGTGTTGTTAGGGTTCCTTTCAGCCCTATAGGACTGCTGTATGGCTTCATAGTTATGTTTAAGTGGGAGGTCAGGGCCCAGAGGGCCCATGCTCCCACATACACATATCATTATTCAAAAATGGGCAGCTTGAAGGGAGCACAGGGCCCAGAGGGCCTGCACTCCCACCAACATATACCAGTTACTAGTTACTTTACACTTTCTCAAAAAGTGCAGAAATTAATTGCAAAAAACTTGGGCTGGCCCATCAGTGCAGCGATTGGATTTCCACTTGTGATGCTGGCGACCCAGGTTCAGGAACAGACCCAGGTCATTGGAGGGCTGGCCAAGGGGAGAAGGATGGAGCATCCTGTGGACTGCTCTCGTTCTCTGGGGGAGGCCTGGGACCATGTCCAGCACTTGACAGACCCATTGTGAAGGCCAGGGATACCACAACGAACAGCGTCTGAGTGTGTATGGAGGTGGGGCAGACGCTGGACATCATTGCATGTCCCTGCCTCCAGAAAAACACAAAAAGCATGCCAAGCACACTGAATAATGCTGCCCCAACACCTGGCTTTGATAGCTCTCCACCGCACCATCTGCTAACTCAGTTATGGCTCCATGGACACCACTGCAGGCCCTGAACCCCGCCCTGGGGGGAGAAGCCAGTGAGGCAATGTTGGGTTCACCGACACCTTTCCCCGTTGCAGATAGTCAGGTAAGTAGTGCCGTGGCCCCACCCTGGGGGTAAGCCAGGGAGTATTGCTGGGGTGGTAGGTGGTCACTGGGGAGTGAGGCAGTAGCATGGAGTGGGGGCTGATAGCCGAGCGATAGGGGGAAAAGCATAATAAATAATAAAAAAAAAATGCAAGAAACTTTGTTAATGCATCAGTTAGGGTTGAAGCGACAAAAGTGGGGAAGTGAGGCATTAGGGTTGACACCCTAACACCCCCAAAACCTTACCATCCACACCCCACCCCCACCCACCACAGACCAACAGGTGACAGTGTGTGCCTTGGGATCATCGTTCCTAACTCTCATCCCATTCTCCTATACTGTATCATGTGAGGTTTGTTACACATGGAATGAGGTGAGAGTTAGAACTGATGACCCCAAGGCACACCCCGTCACCTGTTGGTCTGTGGAGGATGGGGGTGGGGTGGTGTGTTAGGGTGTCAACCCTAATGGCTCATTTCCCTACTTTTGTTGCTTCGACCCTAACTGATGCATTAACAAGGTTTTTTGCAATTAATATTTACAGTGTATATATTATAGGGGGCACGGTCAAGCCCCTATAGTTAGGGTTAAGTAGGCACTTTAATGTTAAATCTCAATTTATCCACCTTAATAACTTTGCAACTGTTCAACAGATTTGCATGAAATTTGGCATATGTGGTCTGGTATGATAGGTCTCTTGATTTACCAAGTTGCATTTTGGTTGGACATATGGTTTCTCTGCAGCAAAACACCAAAAAATGCACTTTTTGCCAGTTTTGACGCGTTTTTGCCAATGGCGCTGTGACCACACCATGTAGTCTTTTGGTCTGCAATTTGGATTGTGGAAAGAGTTTTGGTCAAGGAACAATTCAGCATTGGTTTGGTAAAAAAATATGAATCTGTTCAAAAGTTATTACATTTATAATTTTTGAGTTCTGAGCATGCTCGGTTCAATCCAAAATTGATATGCATTTTTTGCAAACTAAAAACAGTCTCACAGTCAAGGACTTTGTGACCTCGCAAAGTAAAATCCTAGTCCGTCGAAAAATTATTTGTCCATGAGCCGCCATCTTGTTTTCAGATTTTCAGCAAAACAAAATGTTGTAGCTTTGTCTATGGGTGACTTTTGGGCCAAATGAGGCATGGGTTTTGTTCAGGATGATGCCCTCTACAAAGCCATGCCTTTGGTTTGGTTCATTTTTCTCAAAAAATAGCTTTTTAAAAATTATAAATTCTTTGACCGCGACTCGCTAACGATCTTGGTCCTTGAGCGACAAAATCCTGGTCCATGAGACTATCCTGGTCGCGAGCTTTGTCTATCATAGGGTGACCAGATAGCCAGAATTTCGTGACCAGTTGTCCCTGGGCATGACCAGATGTCCCTGATGGTGTGACCAGATGTCCCTGATGGCATGACCACACGTCCCCTCGTGGACTAGAATTTTTTTAGCTCATGGACTAGGATTGATCTGATAGCCAAGGATTTTGCTATCTCACGAATTAAGAATTTTTAAAGGTGGAAAAACTTTACAATTGCATAGCTCATTATTGGTTTGGGGCTTTTTACTTGAAATGTACAGGGTGTTGTAGGGATGCCCTACAGGTGTGAATTATGCTGTTTAGGTGTTGGGGAATTAAGTGGTTCCATAGATATGCCATCACAAAATAGAGATTTTACCCATAGGATAACAATGCAGGGTATGTCACACCTTTCAGTGCCCGTATCTTGAAAACGAAGGGAGATACAGAGTTTTCTCTACTGGTGGCTTAGATCACCTTTAGGTCCGTGCCACTGGAAAAAGATTTTAAATTGTAGCATGAGCCTGCAGTAGAATTTTTGTTGTGGGTTGCGCGGTTAATGAGATATTGTCAAATTACTGTCACATGGGTTCAAAGAGTGCCTGTGCAGTGCTTTTCGGTGCCCATATGTTGGAAATGATGTGAGATACAGGTTCTGTCACTGACTGTTGCGTGAACTACTCACTGTCATGATTACAATGACACTTTAATTTCTTTCCTAAATGTTACAGTTCCCAAGATATGGGCAAATTACTGTTACAAGGGTTAGTTGCGCTACAAGGCTGCTGTATGGCTTTGTAGCTTTGTGTAAATGCACGTGCTGCCACAGATGCATATTGTTATGGGCCCCGCGCTCTAAACAATACATGTTTTTTACTAGTTATATTACACTTTTTCAAAAAGTAAGGAAATTCATGGCAAAAAACTGCATTTAGTGCATCAGTTAGGGTTAAAGCTGCAAAAGTGAGGAAATTAAATGTTAGGGTTGAGCGCCTAACCCCCCCACCCATCCTCCATAGATTGACAGACACCGGGGTGTGCCATGGGGTCGTGAGGCCTAACTCTCACCCCATTCTCCTTTACTGTAGCATGTTAACCTCCCTACACATGGAATGGGGTGAGAGTTGGGCCACATGACCCCATGGCACCCCCCTGCATCTGTCAGTCTGTGGAGGATGGGTGTGTGGGTTGGGTAGGAGGGGTTAGGGGCTCAACCCTATTGTTTCATTTCCTCACTTTTGTTGCTTTAACCCTAACTGATACATTAAATGCAGTTTTTGCCATGAAAAAAAAAAAAATATATATATATATATATATTTATACAATTGGGTGAAGTGATATGCTATGAAGTAAATGGTGTTATTTTCACAGCCATTGTATAACCACTGTGATGACATCACCACTGTGGATTTATTTCCTGATAAACCCACAGTGTCTACATCACCAGCAAATATACAACAATGGTGATGTCACCAGAGTGAGACCATCTACACTGAAGCCTTCATTCAATAGCTTCACAGTTTGTCTTTCTCACTGAATCCTGCAACTAACTCAATTAGCATTGTAAAAGACAATCGCCTGTGACCCATAGTTATTCTGAAAATACTAGCCCATTACTGTGCTGCTCTAATCTTCAAACCAGCCTCCTTCATAAACCAGTTTATCTTTCTGAGTGCTGACTGCAACAGTTTCTCTGTCTCAGTGAAGCCTGCAACTTAGGCCCTGTCCACACTACGCCTCTGTAATGTTACAGAGTGCCCTTTCGTAACCATTGTTGAAACCACATATGAGGTGGTTTCAACAACGGTTATGAAACTGGTTACACCTCGGTAACATTACTGGGCGAAGAGTGGCTGCATGGTAATGGTCCCCCGCAGGGCATGTAGCGCAGCACGAGCTGCATCCTGGAAATGGGTGCCATCGTAACTGTCGCTCAGCACCCCTAGTGTGGACCGGCAGTACCGGTCCCATAACGGACACCACCACAATGTGAATACACTGCACCACTCCCCTGCTGTAATGGATTGCATCCGTTACTGGGCCGGAGCGGTGTAGTGTGGACAGGGTCTAACTGACTAAACAGTCTGTTTCTCACTCCTAGTTGCAGGTAACACAATTATCATTGCAAATCACATGCACCTGTTTCTCATAGTGTCTAACAGTCTCAGCCCATTCAAAAACACTTACACACTCTCAGACCACACACAAACAGTGCTGTCAGTATAGCCTACAGTTTAGAGTAACAAGCAATGAACAAACTTCCTACATCCAGCAGCCCAGACCAGTGTTTCATTCTCACAACTTCCATTTCAATACTGTGTGACTCTGAATAAATCACTTTACTGCCCAGTGCTCCCAGGTCCCACCTAAAAACTTACCCAGTTACCAAAATAAAAAAAACAGAATAAACAGGGAGAAAACACAGAAAAAAAATTTCCCAAAGGATACTAGCCCTATTGTATAAATCGCACACATGATGTGCGACTTGTGGAATATGGCAAACATTTGCACTCATGCAGAGTGAACTGCAGTAATATCATTCGTGCCTCCAGCACTCATGATATTATCACAGTTCACTCTGCACTCATGCAAATATTTTCCATATTTCACAGTCGCCCATCATGTATCCCCTATATATACATGATTATTTTTTATGCATCAATGTGTTTTATTTTTATTTTTGCATTTTGGTTTTATGTTCAGTTATTATTTTTGAATTTGTATTTCTCCTCATGTTTTCAATTTTGTATCTTGTACAATTTTGTTTTATTCTCAGTTCATTGTATTTTTTGTCTTGCAATGCATATTGTATCCCATCTCCCCTTTTCCCCAGAACGCATCTGGAAATGAGCTATTTGTTGGTTCAGTATGCCTTTTCTGGTAACAAATTTTTAACTAAAATAAATGAATGAATAAATAAATATGACCCGTTGGGCAACAATTTATGCAGTACCTCACTCAAGTGCTGGCACAATACATACATGAACTTTTAATCCTAGGCTCACCCAGAGAATTCCCGCAATTTAGTGTAAAATCATTAAAGTGGGTCCATGGAGTAGCATTAAGAGCAAAATACCACCTAGTGAGAAAATAGCACTCTGCAGAAGTACTCTGTCTTGCTAAACTTCTTGCCAGCCTTTCAGTTCTCGCCAAATATGAGAGACTCACATCTGGAGAGCAATACAATTGAAGAATATTACTCTGTATAGATCCCCTTCCTACAGCATACAGGACTCATTGACACAGTTGCATCAGCTCCTGTACCAGCCCTGAGAATGGGAATAAACTGAAATTAATTTAATCTGGCACTAAACATAATCTCCCTAGGCACCCCAGGATGCACAAAGTACATAGACACCTGATGCTCTATAGAGGGACTGGCTTTTCCTTTCCAACAGAAATATAGCCTGTGACACTTGATTACTTTAAAGATGCTATCAACCAGAAGGCTCCAGATAATGCCTGTTAATGTTGTAAACAGTTTTTCTGTAGTTTTTCTTTTAGATAACTAGAGCATCTTACAGCTATCCTGGACATAGGGAATTTCCCCTTTGCCCACAGCTATAAATTCAGCTTGCACTTGATCCTAACTAAAGACTACTTACAATACAGTTTGTATTCTTCGCATCCTATGCCTCCTTTAGAATGTATATTATCTGCTGATTATGCTTGTTAGTGTCACAATGTATACTTTCAGTTGCATATACTGTAGGTATGAAATCCTTCAAGAAAAATATTAATTACAAAAACAAACCATCTTTGGACCCAGAACTCCTGGCTAATTACAGGCCTGTCTCATATCTCCCCTTTCTGGTTCTTGAGAAGGTGGTCGCATCCCAGTTGGAGGCTTACCTATCGTGTTATAATATCTAGGAGCCACTCCAGTCTGCTTTCAGGTCCTGAAACAGCATGGAGACTGACTTAGTGAAGGTCTTGAACAACCTCTTCCTGGTGAGAAATTGAGGGGAATACTGTATACATATGATAATTCTCCTTGATCTGTCCTCACTGTTTAACATTGTGGGTCATTGTGTTTTGACTGATCACATAAGGATGTTTTGAGAACTCACCAGAACAGTGCTGTGTTGGTTTGAGTCAATTCTCACAAACAGACTTCTGGGGCTCATGATGGGGACATTTCCCACAAAGTCATCTGCTGTGCCCTGTGATATTCCACAAAGCTCAGTTTTGTTCCTGATATTGTCTGCGGTATACATGCTGCTCTTTGGGGAGATAATGAGATGGTACAGCCTGGGCTTTTACTGCTATGCAGATGACACACAGTCATACCTCTCTTTTGCACCAATTGTGAAGGTACTGTAGCTGTCATAAATGGAATGGGATTGCTGTTTCATCAAAGATGGTACCACCCTCTGGACTGCAGATAAGGCTACAAACCTGGCGGTCATAGTGGAAGACAAACCAACACTTGAATACCATGTGACATTGGTCATTCGCTCTGTTTTTTTTTTCATCTGAGAAACATAAATACTTGTCCTCATTATGAAGACCTGGTTACTGAAGTAGAGACCTTCATAATTTCCCATGTTGACTACTGTAATACTCTTTATCTAGGGCTGTTGAGAGGTTTTTGGTTTGCCACTTCCAGCTAGTTCACACTGTGCCGAACAGGCTGATATTAGGTACAGTGCAAGCATTTATAGTTATTTCATGCCTATGTGTGTCAACCACACTATGTTGGGACTGTTGGGGTTTGAGGGGACTGGTCACTACAGCTAGATTCTGGTTAGGTGACATTCTACCTTTAAGAGCGGTTGATGGTATTAAAGGTTCTGCATGGGGTCTGTCCTGGCAACATCAAAGACCTCCTGTGCTTGTATGCTCCACAACACCCTCTCTGCCCCACTGAGGGGAATCTGTTCGATGTTCCACAGGCCTATCTGAAGTCACTGAGGGAAAGAGTTCCCACTGTAGCTGCGCTGCAGCTGTGTAATTGTTTTCCATATCATTTGCAATGCATTTTCCCTGTGGAGGCCTTTTAAATGGTTGTTTTTTCTTGTCTTTTATGAACCATGCTGAACTGTTAACTATGCAATCTGTATATTTTACGTGATTTCTGTTTTGTTCTCATTCATGTTTGTTTTATTATGTACAGCACTTAAAGCCTCTGGTATGAGGTGCTATATAAAACAAAAATGTTTAATTGATCTCAACCTATCATTGAACAAACGCACTCAGCACCAGCCATCTCTTCCTACCCCACACCAAACATGCTCAGTTCCTGCCATACTCACCTACTCAGGGCTTCAGATCATTTTTTTTGGGTGGAAGTCAAATATTTCCATAAGTTGAAATTTGGAAGTTATTTCAGTTTTACTGGAGTCAAAATACTCCAGCTGTCAATTTTTTGGAAGTGAAAACAATTGCAGTTGACAAATGGTGGCAGTCACACTACTCCAAGTCCTATAGTTTTTGAAGTTAACTCATTGGCCTTCTGAATACCTCACTGTAATCCATGCTACACTAACATGTGTAGCCTTTGTACATACACACTGTATTACAATGTGCAGTATTTCCTTTCAAGTTTCTGCCCCTTGCTCTAACTGGGCTCTGCTGCTTCTTTTAGAAATAATCCTGTCTTGCCCTTGTCCCCTAGCCTGATGACCATTTACATTTTACAGTTCCTGTGGGCAAGTGCCACGCCTTCCTGAGTGTCCATCCTGTTGCACATTTTTGTATCATCTGCAAAGAAACACAGCTTCCTCTCCAGCTCCTTAGCAATGTTACTTATGAAGACATTGAGGAGGACCAGTCCCAGCACTGATCTTTGTGGTACCACACTAGTTACTTTCCTGTACCCTGAGTGCACTGTCATTTACCACCATCCTCTGCCTCATATCATTTATCCAGTTAGTTACCCAGCTTAACACTTTCTACCACACACCCATGCTAGCTGCTTACTTTCTTAACTAGCCTCCTGTGTGGTATTGTGTTGAAAGTCTTCCTGAAGTCCAGGAAGGCCACATCCAGTGCTTGCCCTTGATACATGGTATCCAGTGAATACAATCCCTAGCCCAAGCCTGGGTAAAGGTGCCAGGTCTCCACTGGCCTCCCTCCCTAACTACAGCCAAAGTAAAGGTCCCTGCCAGGTGTCCAGTGGCCCACTCCCTACCCCCAGCCAGTTAAAGGTCCCTGGTGTCCAGAGGATCCCCATCCCTAGCCCTATTCCTCCATGCAGCCACATGTGCTTCTTCTAATCACTGCCCCCCCTTCCCACCCTGACACTGTCAGGAACTCTTTAATGGAACCCTTTAGAATTAATTTAGAGGGTATCACTAAAGATGTAACTGCACTTTGTGAGGGACACAGTACTCTGTGAACATCCCTTGGGAGCAGTTACCCTTAATTTTACCCTTTTTTTTTTTGCCATAACTGACACAATGCACGTTTGTAACACAGTCATTTTGGGGAATTTTTTCACCAAATTTTCAATATAGCCAGTTTAAGACATCTGCTCAAGAATAGCATCACTGTGATTTTCTTAATCTGTCCCAAACATTGATTTCACACACTGACCGTGCCATTGTGCGCTACATGTGAGAAAACACATTTCGGGTGAGATGTGAAAAATGACAGTTGTACTGTTGATAAGGAAGTGTGGTAAAATGGCAATGCCGAAAATCTGGAGTGAAAATATTAAAAATTCTCAAAGTTATTCACAGCGGTGCATAGGAACCTCTTATAGCGTCACGTTTGTAAAACAGTCATTTGGAATTTTTTCACCAAATTTCAACATAGGGTTTTGGGGCCTACCTCATGAGCAGTGACACTGTCATTTTGTTAATTGGTCCTGAAAGGTGGTTCTGCATGCAGACCATCACCTTTGGGACCAAATAACAAAATGACAGTGTCACAGTTCATGAGGTAGGGCCCTAAAAACCCCATGTTGAAAATTTGGTGAAAAAATTCCCAAAAATGGCTGAGATATACACCAAAGTTGAAAAAAAAATCAATTTATGCCATTATACAGCTTACTGGCATTTCTTCAGTTCGCGGTTGGCATTGAAGAGTGCAGACGTGTTTCTGGTCCACTGAAGATCATTGCGCTGGGCTCCGGAGGTAAGTATGGGGTGAGGTAGGGGTGAGGGAGAGGTGGGGTATGCTCGAGTTGTGGGGGGCAAGAGAATCAATGAGGGACTTTTTTCTTTCAGGTCTTTTTTTTTAAGAAAATGGGGGACTTTTGCCATGCTGGGGTGGGCTCCCAGTGTGGCACCAGGCAGTTTGGGGGGCCAGTGAAGCCAATGGGGGATTGGGCACCCCCGTCGGCAATCAAGACTTTTGCCATGCTGGGGTGGGCTCCCAGCGTGGCTATGGATTTTTGGGGCAGTGAAGCCAACAGGGATTGGGCACCCCTTTAGGCAAACAAGACTTTTGTCATGCTGGGGTGGGCTCCCAGCATGGCATATGGATTTTTTTTGGGGGGGGGCAGTGAAGCTGAAGATGCCAAATGACTGTGCATGCACATGCATGAAACAAACATGGCCAGGGGTTTGCTAGGGGGGCGGTGAGTGGACCGGAATTTGGAAAGTAAACACAAAAAAAAATCTCCTATGGCAACTGTCAACCCATCCACAGGATTAAAAAGAATAAGACATGACATCCACACCATGAAAAACAGACGTCAGCCTTAAACAATGGAAATGCTGCTGGATGTTAATGACTCCACAGACTACATTTTTGGACATTTTCTGCTAATTTATGGATGTAAAATACATCCAAAATAGAGTTATCTGAAGGGCTGCACCTACTCCAGTATAAATGCACGCAGTATCTACCATCTCAACCTACAGTATATTGTCCAGTATAAATGTAGTCAGTACCTACCATCCTAACCTAAGCAGTACAAACCCACTTAGTGCATGCCCTCTCTCCCTACCCCAGTATAAACATACTCAGTATCTGCAATCTCAGCTTCCTCAGGTACAAACATACTCTGTATTTACTTTCTTATCCTACTTTAGTACAACCATAGTCAGTACCTGCCATCCACTCTTTACTACTGTTTCCACAAACCTGACAAGGTGGTTGTCCAGACCCTCTCCTTAAGGTTCAATTTCTAAAGTATGCTACCATACTGGGCTAAGCCCTCTTTGTCATACTGTTTTTTGGGACATTCACCATCCTTATTTATAGTTATTATACTTCCTCCCCCAGGCTTCTCCCCCATTATCATACTACATGCCCAGGCTTTTCTCTCCTTGCATCCTACCCTGTCTACAGGATCTTAACCTACTTTAACTTCTGTCCCTCAAGGGATCATCTTTGTTGGGCCTTGCCTCTTTGGGCTTGGCTGCAACATTACAACAATGTGCTTCACCCTTCAAAGTGTGTTTAAGCACTCCCAAGTTTACCATGGATTTTGTTCTCAGAGTAGAGAATCTGGACAGCCAAACATAAAGAAGCTCTCAATAAGTCTTCCTTCTCCTTGGAGTTCCTTCAGTAATCACATCTTTGCTTGAGCAGTGGCTTTGGCCTCTTACCACTTCCTCAAAGTGGAATCCTTCCATGTAGGGATTTGTTTGGTTGAATGGCCAGCCCTGAAACACACATAGGAGGGTGAAAGTCTTTTGATTGAAGGGGAGACTCTCCATCCTTTAATTGAAGTAGCAATTTTGAAATTATCTTCCAGGAATAAGACATCCTTAGGCTGGAGCGATGGCAACCTTGGCCTTGGTTCCCCCAATCTTTCTTCAATAGATGAGGCTTCTCCTCTGTGCTGAAAGTCATAATAATAAAAATAATCATAGTAATAATAATATAAAATGATTACATTTTCCACCATGAGTTTGAGTTGGATGGTGGTCCTACATGCCTCAATACAGGTTTCTCCTTTCTCAGGCAACATCCTTTCTTTCCTTACTTAGAGAAGATTATGGCCACAGCAAAGGGTGTTGCATCAAGTTAGCTCTGCATGAGCCAGCTGTTTTGGTGTTTTTTTTATTCATGTATGCTTTTCATGTGTCCTTTTGTTTTGTCTGTTAGGTGGAGTAAGGCATGCTTTGTTATAGTTAGGGTGTGTAGTGAGTAAGGCGACGATAGTGAGTTTTTTATTATTTTTCAGTTAGGGAACCAATTTGTACCTAGGCCAACACCTTACTGAATTAAAATCTTGCCAGGACATGCTCAACTTTTACTGCATCTGTCTGGATCCCATGTTGGGACACAGGAGTGTAATAACCTTATAAAAACTAAATAAGTGTCAAAATCATGCATCAAGGACCCCTATACACTAAGGGGTGAATTGTCTATGTGCCATGTATCCACAATGTGTAGGCAAACCTAACTAAAAATGCCACACACTGGGTGTCCCACAGATCCCTTGCAGCATGCATGGAAGGGATGCACACCCCTTCCACACCATATCTCCTGGCTGTTCATGCAACTACAAGTGCAGATGGTCCAGGGGCATGTTTGGGGGTGTGCCCTCACTTCACACCATTCACGAAGGTGTAGAATGCCGAGCAAGGGGGCACAGCATATGGGAGCAGGGACCCTGCCATATCTTTTGCACACACCCCTTAGAAGACACCTGCCAGCTGTGGTGGGATGTCATATTGTCATGCCATGCCTCCCTAGCCTTCCAGTCAGTAAGGGAGGGATGGGGAGGCATTTCAAGCACTTGTCCATTTCTTTTTTGAGTGCAGGGCTCCCACTGTCCCATAGTTCCATGCTCTGCATAGAGCAGGGGATCTACTTGGGAAACAGGTTGCCTGCGTCCTCCAATCTGCCTCCACACACCCGTGTGCTAGGTGGGTGGGGCTTCAGACAGGCACCCTGTGGAGGCATGCATTAGTGCATCCTGAGCCCCATGCTCCTGTCTGCGGGTGCGGAGCTGCAGGGGCTGGTTTCATGCCTCTCATGCATACCCAGCACCATACTGTGCATAGCCACCCTTGTATGGTTTGAGGACTGCTTTGAGGCTTCTTTTTGTTTTTGCCAGACTCCATTATGCATTTTCCAGCAGCCCCCCTCGTTCTCTACTTGGTTTCTGGTGGAGATGAGTGGTTTGGTGCAAACATAGAAACATAGAATTTGACAGCATGTAAGGACTGCTTGGCCCACCGAGTCTGCCCATTTTCCTACCAGATGGATAAGCTGCAGATTCTAGTTAATCAACAGCTTACTTCCTCCTACCCACCACTAGAATTGCCTTATGTCTGTCCCATGCATTCCTGAATTCTCCCACTGTTCCGGACTCCACAACCTCCTGAGGAAGGCTGTTCCATGCATCTACAGCCCTCTCTGTGAAAATATATTTTCCAACATTACCTCTGAGCCACCCCCCCATCTTCAAATTGTGCCCCCTTGTTTTTGCACATAGATGCTACCCTCTTGTACTTTGTTAATTCCCTTAAAATACTTGAAAGTTTCTATCATGTCCCCCATCTCCCTCCTTTCCTCAAGGGTATTCATATTAATCTGCTTTAGTTTCTTCTCGTATGTCTTCTGGTGCAGGTCCTGCACCATTTTGGTTGCCCTCCTCTGAGCAGCCTCCACTCTGTCTATGTCTTTGCGGAGATGGGATCTCCAGAATTGCACGCAGTACTCCAGATGGGGTCTCACCAACTGTCTGTACAGAAGGATAATAACTTCCTGTTTTCTACTATTGATGCCTCTCCCTATGCATCCCAGTATCACCCCAACCCTCCTTACTGCCTTCTCAGATTGCTTGTCCACCTTTAGGTCATCTGATATAATTATTCCTAGGTCTCTTTCAATTTTCGTTGTTGTTATTATCTCACCCCCCATTGTGTACTCTTCCCCTGGGTTTTTGTTTCTCAGAAGCATCCATGGAGTTCTCTCTATTTCCTCTCATCATTCTCCTTGTGGCAGTAGAGAAGACAAGTGTTTTGGTTTGGATGAAGACAGCTGGAGGTATGTGGATCCTGTCTGGGAAAGCCAAGCTCTGGACTGCTGTTGGATTTGGGGATTTGTTGCAAATAATTCAGGCTGGACGAGTGTATTTGATTGTGAGTGGAGGAGTTATTGTTTATGCAGGTACTGTTCTATCCTCCTGTGGTTGGGTACATCTAGCCCCCAACCCCAGGCTATAATGGGTGAGTCAGGTCTGGGGTTGGAGTCGATGCTGGGTAGCTAGGGTGAGAAGATCTGCTGCCTGTTTCTGGAAGCAGTGATTGCTGGAGCATTGGTGTGTAGCTGACGCCTGCTTAGGAGTATGAAAGTAGCGCTGTGAGAAAGTGTAAATTACAAACTCCATTCCTGTCTGTTCTGTTTTTCTGTCTCTTTGCTTATGCCAGGTTTTCCACCTAGTGAGAGAAGGCCTGAAAATCAGACCTTGGTATCTGTTAGTGATCTTTCTCAGCCAATCAGTCCCTTGCCCCAAGCCTCCATGGGGGTCAGAGTCATTGCCTAGCATGGTTATAGCAACAGTGGCTTACCAAAAACTGAGTCCATCCCTTGTCCCAGGGGTCAGATCCTCAGTGCCATCTGCCCTGGTTTTCCACCACACACACAAGCCTCTTAGTCCAGGTCACAAGTCCTGCCAGCACATGTTTACGTCTGCTACTTAAGATACCTAGGAGAGATGGTGGAGAACCATCAAGAGATCCTACTTGAGGGTGAGTCCCCAACAACCCCCTGTCCTTATTCTCAGACCTCAGTCAGGGCCCAAGCATTTGGAGAACTGCAGGAGTGAAAGTCAGTGCCACCCAGACCCAGGAAACCTGCCACCATTCCTGTACCTGGCAGCCAGAGAAGCACCCATAGATGTTAAAGCTAAACTGCAGACACAGAGACAACCTGTACTGGGATACTGAAACCAGAACTGGGACTAGAACTGCTTTTCAGCAGGTCAGAGACCCTGTTTATATGCCTCTAGTGGGTTGAAAACATTTCTAGAAACCTTCCCAACCAATGAGTATAGAAGCGTCAAATTTGTTAGCAAAATAGGATTGCTTGGCCTACTCAGTCTGCAAAGAGCAATTACAGGTGCAGTGCTGACAATCAGAGTTACTGGGCCAGATTTTCAAAAGGGTAAGAATGCCGCAAGCCCCAGGTGCACCGAAGATATGGTACACCAGGATTGCGGCATTCTTCTGGCCAGTGATTGGAATTTTCTGTCCTGTGTGCCAGTTGCTGCAAGTTAGACCAACTGTTTTTGGTCTAGCTTGCGACAATCCCAGGGGCATTTTTTTTTATAGAGCTTGCACCAGATATTTGACACAAGCTGCCATAAATCATGGAAACTGTCACAGCTGTACCAGAGATTGTAAAATCGGGTGCAGTTGTGGCAAAGGGGTGCGGCACACCATCAGAACCTAAGTGTTGTGGTGCAGGGCTTGGCAGAAGTCCTGAGCCAAACTTTGAAAATCTGTCCCACTTTCACCAAGAAGAAACACATCACAAAACAGAATGCTCTTTGTTAACATTCAGAACAAATTTCAGAACCTTGATACCCAGGGCTAGGATTAACCCTTTTAGTGCACTTTAATCACAGGCACATTATTGTAATGTTTGCAGGCCATAAACGTAGCTCCAATGTAACATGTCATCAATTTACACCTTACACAAGTGCTTTTAACCCCTTTTAGGATGGCTAGGTTACACAGAGGTCATGATCCTACTTTTGCAATGCGCCATGGGACTTGATAATATGTTGGTGCTCAAATTGCTGTATTTATGATTCCTCTTGGATTGCATTTTGTAATTGTCTCATATTGGCTAATAAACTTCATGGAAAGTACACTGCAGGCTTTGTTTGCTTGGTATGACTGTCCTCCCTGGGCTAAGAGCAGTGACAGAGGACTGTACGTGGCCCCAGGAGAAGAGCGGGGCCCAAACAATTGATTGGAGCTTATAAATGCTCTGACATACTCTGCAGGCTTTTGAATCTCCCACTGCTGCAGTCCTTCTCTGATATCAGCTGTGGGGGATTCTGGGATTTTAGTTACAGAAAATGTCAGCTTGCAAGTCTGCAAAATCAGTCTGAAAAAATCTACTGTACTGCAGTAAGAAAAATATTTTTGCACACAAAGTGCAAATTGGGACCAGCCCCATTCTTGGGTGTGGGGCTCTTAGTACTGACTGTTCCATTTTAAAGGGGAACAACAATCATAAATGCTATGCCTTCCTCCGCCCAACCCAGTGAACAAATAGCCACCAGCTCACCACCCTCAGGCATCTACTACCCTCACTCCAGCTCCCCAGAAAATGAATATATTAGCTCCAATGGAGTGTGAGCACCCACGTTGAAAATCTAATCAGAATTCTCAACCCTGAAACAGGATTCATTTTCAGAAATAAAGATCTACTGACTGCTGATAGTCGGTTAAAGTTAATACAGTTCATAATTTTTCCTGTATTTAAGTATACAGACTTGCTCTATGCCTATGTATCTAAATATTTACTGATAAAGCTAGATGTCCTCTACAATAGGCTTGCAAGGCAAATTTTTGACTGTCCTTCTCACACACACACCAATGTGTCTGTCACCGGGCATGGGCATAGGATAACACAATTTCAGGCAGACCACAAATTAGGTGCATAAAAAATGCATGGTTGTGTTTTGTCATTTTATTTTCATCAAGTAAAATATACAGAAAGCAAAATGGTAAGTCAGGCAACTGTTTATCTTCTATAGTTTCTAAGGCTTTTCTTCAGCCTAGCATGAATAAAACAGTGTGAAAGCACACACTACCAGGAGGTCTTCCACCTTTCTCAAGTCAGTATTCAACTGATCTATCTATCTATCTATCTATCTATCTATCTATCTATCTATCTATCCTTTCTCAGCACTGAGGTAGGGCTTTTTATAAGCTCACTAGAAGTTGGAAAATTTTTCCACTGCCCTTTTGATTAACAGCAGACATAATATAAAACTAGCCACTAGGGGGCCACTGTTGCTCCATCAAGAACAGTAATTTGGCAGCCACCTGGAGCACATTACATAACTTGTTTACAACATTGTTAAAGGTCAGAGCCAAGGTTAGGACATTCTGTGCTTTCCTAAACTCTCCTGCAGGATCATATTACCTCATGCTATCTGCTGCAAAATATATCTTAGAAGCGGGCTGCTAATATCTAGAAAAAGCAGACACAAGTTTTTGTTATTCTTATATTAAGACAGTCCTCTCATTTTGTAACTGTACTCTTAGTTTTGTTTTTAGGTTAATATGCACAGAAAGCTTTATAAGCACTTTGGCACTTAATTTATAACCAGCCAGTCAGCATGTTGAACATTATGCAGAACATTTAAACTGCTTGGGGAAGGGGTTTCAGTTTATCCCAGGGGTGTCCACTGTGACAGGGTTCACCCTGTCACAGTGTCATATACAAAAAAAAAAACACTGGATCTCCGTGGAAGACTGTAGAAAGTTGCAATTAGTTTTCTTCACCTTAAAATGTGTCAATGGCGTTGCCCTAAATAATGTTACTTCCCACATTAAATGAGCCATCACATGGGTTTACACTCTGAGGAGCTTATTGAACAAATTGTCATCTAGGAAAATGCTAATCCTGGTACCTAGCTCTTTAGCTACATGGGTTTCTTCCACCTGGAATGCTCCATCTGCTTCCGTTCGTGGAAAAAGTAATCTGTTGCCATCTGCTAACGCGATAACTAACCTGTTTGGTAATCCAGTTTTCAATGGCAAACTTTATTATCGAATGCACAACTCTTGTATTGTATGGTTTCTAACCTCATCTCCATATTTATAGCTAGTATAAACATTTTATTTATAAAAGTTGGGAACTGCTTTTAACCTTAGTAGCTTGCATTTTACCCAGGACACCATTGTAATAGAGCTTATACTCACTGGTCTGTCATCCTGAATTAATAAATGAGGTGATGTGAAGCTGGTGTAAAGAAAAGCCCTGGTTACATTTTGTTGTTATAGGAGGGGAGGTCTTTGAGGCCATTTCTTCCTCTGTATACTACACTATGTTGATGCTATTCCACAGCAGAGGGAAACATTATTGAGTGGACTATTACAAGGACATGACAAAATGCTGCTGAAATATATGTGTGCCTCTACTAAAAGAATTGAATACTTCCACATAGTAAATGGTATTAGCCAGAGAGAAGAACTCACTGTATGTTCTCAGAAACCCTGCAGGGGTCACGGTAGTGTCCTCTAGTTGCACAACTGTAAAGTGTTTCTGAAAATTCCTCAGTGTAAAGTTACCCTGTCTCTTTGGTAACAGCACTGAAAGCAGCTAAATACTAAATTCAGCAGCTGGGCAGTTTATCCTGACACCTTCCTCCAAGGAAATACAAGAAAGAGAGACGAATGTCAAGTCTGCTGCATGCGTGCCTGAGTAATTGAGTTGTCCTCTGAAGTGGGCTGCAGTAGATTGGCTATGTCTTCCACAATTTATTATTTTTTTGTTTGAAATGTCCTCCATTCTCTGCCACAGAAACACTGGGGACTGGTGTGAATGTGATATACAGCACCAGCAAAGTACACTGACAGAAAGGCAAGGGCCCCTTTACGGAAATATTCTTTTTGAGGCACATGACATCTGACTATACAAGATAAAATAGTGAAGGCACAGGAACATCTCTAAGGTAAAGTGAGAGGGAACTGAAAGTGGTTTGTACAAGCACCTTAATGCTTTACAAAGAAATCCGGACAGTACTGTAGATACTGACCTGTGTTTGCAACAAAGTAGGTAAAGTGAAAGATCCCACATTTTTACCTTAAAGCAGCAATACTAGTGTAGTCCACCCCCTACCCGGTGACTAGGGATATGAATAGTTGTAAACTCAGTGGGTAGGGGGAACCACAGCAGAAACAATAAGATGACTTACAGCTTGCTTCCAAGGTCTGCGGAGTGGATCTTTTCCCCACAGGGTGCAGGACAGAAAAGTTCATTTATTAACAGTAGATAATGCGTGCAGGCATGAAACACAGTTCAGGAACAATTAAAACAGCAAAATGGATCCTTTAATGGAACTTGATACTCCATGGGTTGAACAACTTGATTAAGAAATAACAAAGATCCCATGGGGCATTTTTTCAAGCATGGATCATTGGTCCCTTAGGTCAGTGTCCACGTATAAGTCCATTCTGGCAGTGTCATACCAACTGAGACATCATGGTTTAGGCAGCAGGTAATTTCCATCAACAGCACTTTCTATGACCACAAATCACAGTTTCGATCCCCACTGTACTCTGGTTTCTTCCAGTGCTCCCATAACACAGGATCCTCTTTCTCTGGCTACTCTCACCACTCGCCCTCCTGGACTGCTTCAGTTACTTGACCTAAACCTCTGGGCAAGTGACTCCCTCTCCATGCTAGTGGACTCATTTCTGAGCCAATCGCTCTTGTGGGTTAAAGGCTGGCTGCCTCCTGTGAACAATCTCACAGCATGCTGTCCCCCTTCTACTGCAGCGGAAACATACTGTCCCATGGGCCATACATATTCCCTTCAGGCCCGAGAAACAGCTACCTTCTCTGTGCTGCATGACTCAACCTCATTGGGGCTCACACCACGTGCTCAGGATTCTCTGAGGATGTGAAGTCCAAGTCCCTCTCCCCTTCTTTAGCTGTCATCGATCCTCACACCACAGGTTCAAAACCTTCTCCTCCTCCCGCTGCTGCTCGTAACTTCAGCTCTCTTCCTCTCTCAAAAAGCAGGGCAGTTCCCCCTCGGGGTCTCTTTTCTAGCGTCCACCACCACGTCTCGTCAGCTGGACCCACTTTCACACCCAAGGAGGGAAAGAACCTCTTCCATGAGGAGCAGTCATCACTCTGCTCCCACTCTAACTCACTCTCTTTCCCCCCACACTTTCCCTGCACAGACCAAGAGAGGCCACCCTCCAGGGTACTCCCCTCCAATCACAAGCAGTCCCTCAGAGGTAAAGAAATTTAACCCTTTAAAGGGTCCACAAGCACTGAGCTCCCATAACTCACACAGTGTAAACAAGTACACTAACTAACATGCCCCAACCCGGGGAATGCTGTTATACTAGTTAAAAATGTTAATAATTTGGTTGGCAGTTACAGTAGGACAAACCAGAACATCAATATATCTGATTTTCATTTTGCTTTATTTCATTCATGAGGCAAGATAGATGGTTTTAAAGTTCTTAAAAGTTAATTGTCGTTTGCTAGGTCTACTATCACAGATGTGAGCAGATCAGGATGGTGTTGTCTTATTGGTCATGAGAAACATACTGGCAACCCCCTGGCTTATCTGCATTATAGATACTGTGGGCACAGTTAGTGTATGATCTCTGGGGAAAAGATTTTTGAAAGTTGCAGGGGGTTGCCATTTTTCTCGTAGATTCAATGCAAATTACAAAAGTTGCAATTAAACACAGTCTTAAAAACAGCTGACTGAATTTAAGATACCCAAATAAAGAATCTAAGATTATCAGGAATACTGCTCAGAAAGGTAGGATGACATTTTTTGCTAGCTGGCTAGTACTGCTGCTTTAATAATTTTCAGTGATGGGATTCTACAGTTTGCTCCTACTCCAAAAATGCATGTGGTGACAGTTAAAGCCTTTCTGGCTAGCATGAGGAATAACAGATAGTGAACAGGGCTGTGCAAAAGCCTGATTTTTGATATTTGTATTTGTGTTTGGCAAGGTCTTGTACTAATATTAAAAAACGTTTTGGCCATTTCGGACTGGTGTAATTGTTAATAACAGCACAGTATCTAGGGTATTTGAGTTGTTATTAGAAATAAAGTCTTTTATAATATATTAAGAACTTACTACATTCATAGGTAGATTAATAGGTTACATTTATAGGTTATCATCAAGTTACAACAAATTCAACATACAAGGTTAGTGGCAGGCAGGTTGTTTTTACCTCGTGCATCTTGCCCAGTGTCACGCATCATAAATGATGCATTACATGGGATATACTATATGGTTATCCACTCAGATTTCTGTGCTACTTTCTGAGACAATAAATAAAAAAAAAAATGTTGGTGCCTGCAGGTCGTGTCAAATTACTATGACCAGGTGCCTCTTGCTCAGTGTCACACATTGTACTATTTTATTTTGGTTGAAAAACAAATTTGATACACACTTAACGAAAGGACTGACTCTACATGACAGGGCCCTCACCCACTCCCATATCATTGCAGATGTTACAACTGGCACAGTTTTGGAACAGTGAGATCAAAGCATGGGTCACAGGAACTTTGCCTTCGAAGTTAGTTGCCTAACCTAAAGTTACTAAGTACCATGCCCTAAGCATACTTTACCACTGTCATTTTGAGTCACACTAGCCTCAGTCAAGGTGAAACATGGCTTATGTCTCAGGCTGGTGGACTGATGTATTCAGCATCCGAGATGACAAATGATGCTGAATGCAGCCCATGGGCCCTGCCCTGCAGAGTAACTAAGCATTGCTTTGTTCTTTCAGTTGGTCTTTCAGGGACTAGACTGCAGCTACTGATGACAGTAATAAATGACGCATTACGTGGGATATATAAACTATGGTTGCTCGCCCAGATTTCTCTGCTGTTTTCTGAGACAATAAATTTTAAAACAGGTTGGTGACCGCAGGTCGTTTCAAATTATTATGTCCTCCTGCATCTTCCCCAGCATTGCAAATTGTACTAAATTTTGTTTGAACTGAAAAATAAGTTTGACATATACTTGATGAAAGGGCTGACTCTGCAAGACAGGCCCTCCTATCCTCCCATACCATCGCAGATGTTACAACTGTCACAGTTTGGGAAAAATTAGATCAAAGCATGGGTTATGGTAACTTTGCCTCCGAAGTTAGTTAACTAATCTAAAGTTACTAAGGACCATGCCCTAAGCATACTTTGCCACTATTATTTTGAGTAACACTAGCCTCAGCCAAGGTGTAACATGGCTTAAGTGTTAGACTGGTGAACTGATACATTCAGCATCCGAGATGACAAATGATGCTGAACGCAGCCCATGGGCCCTGCCCTGCAGAGTAACTAAGCGTTGCTTTTCTCTTTCAGTTGGTCTTTCAGGGACTAGACTGCAGCTACTGATGACGGTAATAAATGATGTATTACATGGGATATATCTATACTATGGTTGCCCGCCCATATTTCTCTGCTGTTTTCTGAGACAATAATTTTTTTTTTGTTGCCTGGCTCCTTCCTCCAGGCATGGGAGGTTCCAGCCACCAGCTCTGCTGGCCGCCCCCTCCATCTCTGGGTTTACCCCCCTGGGTGGGTCCGTGGGGGTTGGCACCTCTCTCAAGGTACTTGATCGGCTAGTCCTGGCTTACCCCCCAGGGCGGGGCCATGGGAGTGGGACCCCCCCAGCAGACTTTAGTCTGTAGCAGCAGTGGAGACAAGGGCCATTATTCTTCTCTGGCATTTTGACAGGTTTTTCCCTTGAGGCAGGGACATGCAATGATGCCAGCATCTGCCCTACCCCCCTAACATGAGGTGCTGGCTATGGCAGTACCCCCAGCCTTCTCCAGAGGTCCACATTGCACCGGACACTCTTCCCCCATCCACCTGGAGAAGGAGAGCAGTCCCTGGGATGCTCAATCCTTCTCCCCTCGGCTGGCCCTCTGACTCACGAGTCTGTCCCTGAACCCAGGATATCAGCACCACAAGTGGATGCCTTGCTGCTGCACTGGCGGGCCGACAACAATAAAATTTAAAACAGGTTGTAGACTGCAGGTCATTTCAAATTATTTTGACCTTCTTGTGCATCTTGCGCAGTATTGCACATCAACTATTTTAAAACCAGACTGAATATATATATTCTTTCTTTGTGAAACAGCAGAGTATGAAACTCCGGCTGATCCAGTCTACCCATATCAGCTGCATCGGATAGGACGCACCCATTACTTGTGGTACCACTAGGACAAGAAACAATAGTGGTGAAGAAACAGATAAAATGGTGGGTGAATAGTAAAAAGAAAATCACATGAGCAAAGTTTCATTAAGTCCAGCACAATAAATGTAAAAGACAAAGAACCTCTGTGCGCAAACACTGAGGCAAGGGTTACCCTAAAGAGCATTTGGCTGGGAAACCAAGTTTCAAGAAAATACAAAATCACACATGCCTCCACAATACAAAGCATCATGGGCTGCATATGCAAATCACCACAGAATGTTATGCTGGTCCAACTTTAAGCAGAATTGCATGGTGCCGAAAAGCCTCTCACACAGTTCGAAAAGGATGCTAACAGAAGACATAGACACTTGTTTCATTCTACCAGGACTCATCAGTATGCCTCGTCTGTTTGACCCCCCAGTGGCATGGACCAGCTACCCTATAGGCAGTGTGCCTTGGATATATTGTGGTGAACCCATTAAATAAAAACTATTTAAAAGACAAAGAGCCTCTGTGCAAACACTGAGGCAGGGTTCACTAAAGGGCATTTGGCTGGGAAGCCAAGTTTCAAGAAAATACAAAATCACATTACGCCCCACAATGCAAAGCATTATGGGCTGCATATGCAAATCACCACAGAATGTTATGCTGGTCCAACTTTAAGCAGAATTGCATGGTGAAAGGCCTCTCACACAGTTGGGTAACCCTTGCCTCAGTGTTTTCGCATAGAGGTTCTTTGTCTTTAAATAGTTTTTATTTTAATGGGTTCACCACAATATATCCAAGGCACACTGCCTATAGGGTAGCTGGTCCATGCCACTGGGGTGTCAAACAGACGAGGCATACTGATGAGTCCTGGTAGAACCCTTTGCAAACTGTGTGAGAGGCCTTTCCGCACCATGCAATTCTGCTTAAAGTTGGACCAGCATAACATTCTGTAGTGATTTGCATGTGCAGCTCATGATGCTTTGCATTGTGGGGGCATGTGTGATTTTGTATTTTCTTGAAACTTGGCTTCCCAGCCAAATGCCCTTTGGGGTAACCCTTGCCTCAGTGTTTGCTCTTGAGAGGTTCTTTTGTCTTTTAAATAGTTTTTTATTTTAATGGGTTCACCACAATATATCCAAGGCACACTGCCTATAGGTAGCTGGTCCATCCACATGGGGTCAAACAGACAAGGCATACTGATGAGTCCTGGTAGGACCCTTTGCAAACTGTGTGAGAGGCCTTTTGCACCATGCAATTCTGCTTAAAGTTGGACCAGCATAATATTCTGTGGTGATTTGCATATGCAGCCCATGATGCTTTGCATTGTGGGGCATGTGATTTTGTATTTTCTTGAAACTTGGCTTCCCAGCCAAATGCCCTTTGGGTAATCCTTGCCTCAGTGTTTGCACACAGAGGTTCTTTGTCTTTTAAATAGTTTTTTATTTTAATGGGTTCACCACAATATATCCAAGGCACACTGCCTATAGGGTAGCTGGTCCATCCCACGGGGGTCAAACAGACAAGGCATACTGATGAGTCCTGGTAGGACCCTTTGCAAACTGTGTGAGAGGCCTTTCGGCACCATGCAATTCTGCTTAAAGTTGGACCAGCATAATATTCTGTGGTGATTTGCATATGCAGCCCATGATGCTTTGCATTGTGGGGGCATGTGTGATTTTGTATTTTCTTGAAACTTGGCTTCCCAGCCAAATGCCCTTTGGGGTAACCCTTGCCTCAGTGTTTGCACACAGAGGTTCTTTGTCTTTTAAATAGTTTTTTATTTTAATGGGTTCACCACAATATATCCAAGGCACACTGCCTATAGGGTAGCTGGTCCATTCCACTGGAGGGTCAAACAGACAAGGCATACTGATGAGTCCTGGTAGGACGAAACACGTGTCTATGTCTTCTGTTAGCACCCTTTGCAAACTGTGTGAGAGGCCTTTCGCACCATGCAATTCTGCTTAAAGTTGGACCAGCATAACATTCTGTGGTGATTTGCATATGCAGCCCATGATGCTTTGCATTGTGGGGGCATGTGTGATTTTGTATTTTCAATAAATGTATATCACTCATAGTCATAATCTAGCAATGGGAGAGTTACTTTCAGTAAAACACGTTCTTCTACCCACTCTGGCTTGAGACTGGACCTGTGGGGAACTACAACACCACCTGCAGTACTAAATATTCTTTCGGAGGGCACACTTGTTGGAGGGCAGTCCAAATACTTTACAGTTACTTGAGTGAGTGCGGCATCTTTCTTGACATCCAGTATTTTAAGGGATCTGTTTTGAAGTGTTGCTTTTTTTTCCCCAACTAACCACAATATTCTCTGCACCAATAGTATTCCTAGAGATGGAATCTTCATCTGAGTCTGTGTCTTCTAAAAGACAGATGTGAGCCCACATATTTCACCCAGATTGTGGCGTTGCTGAAGTTGTAGTGGTTTCGCCTCCTGCCTGTGCATTGCCAAATCCAGTGCCATCACTTTCATTTTCCTGAGAGTGACACTTACTACCGGTACCAGGAGCAAACTGACCTTCCATGTTACTGAAAGCAGGCATAGTGTCTTTAACATACTGAACCTCCCTTACTAAGTCATTTGCCATTTATAAAAGATGCTGCACCCTCCTTTGGTAAAACAGACACTTTCAAATGAGGGTCAAGAATTGTTGCAAGAACATACTTTTTGTCTTCAAAGACTGTCAAAATGCCTGTGCCGTTGTTCGATGAAAATATTTGCAAGAGAAGCAATCTCTTGAAGAACATATTTTTTTGGTGGAATGCTTCCATCTTGTGCAACAAGATGCAGATAATGGGTATGACCTGCAGAGGTGTAGCCAGGCATTTCAGATTTGTACACCAACCTGCCACACTACTACCCCCTGCCCTACTGTTGTTCATGCCTGCCCCCCCCCCCAAGATTCAAGTCCAAGGTTCCTGGCTCCAATCAGAGGATTCCCACATTAGACCTGCCGTCTGTCTGTGCTGCTAGTGTGGTGCTTGCTGCCCACTGGTAGATGCCACTGACTGCACCATGAGTCCAAGACCATGGCAGAAATTTCTTCTCCCCCCCCCACAGGTAGGCAGATTCGCTCCATTTGCCAATCCACATGAAGTCTTTTTTCTTTTAGCTGGCTCTGAGTCTGTTCTTCCATCTGTTGCTCCTCAGTTTTCTACTGCTTCTCTCACTGCCAGCACAATTCAACTAGTAGTATGGCTTTTAACTTTGCTGGGGCATTTAAACTCACTACCCCAGACTTGCCACACCCCCTACCAGATGCCGCTTCCAATCACTATGCAGGTGGACCATGCAAACCTAATTGAGACCTTCAGCTTTAACATCCGTGGTCCACTCTGCCCTCCCCCCAACAAAACTGAAAGAGAAAAGAAAAAGCCTGCAAAGCCAAACAAAGGAATTTAAACACAATGGACTAGAGAGGGCAGAGCAATGCTACCCCCTGCTACTAAACTTGTTATGCCATGGCTTACTTGGAGTTTCAGTAGCTACATCCTTGATGACCTGACTCAGGGAAGACAATTCAGCACTCAGGTCCTTTGTTGCTTGTTCCAATGGTCTTAACACATCAACAAGAGCTTCTTTTATACCCCACTGCATTCAAGTTATACTGCCACCAATATCATGCCCAATCATCACTGCATGCAGTGTCAGTTTTTGCTCTAGCAGTCATTCCAACATATAAAATTTTAATTCCACCTGATCTTGACATCTTGGATCAAGTGGTGCTGTGTTGGCACTGTTGGTGGAATACTAACACTAGTGTCACTGTCATTTTTCTCATCTACTAAAGAGAGGCCTAAGAAATCTGTGTCATTTGACTAATTTCCAATATCATCATTTGAACTGCAAGTGTTAAGTAAGGTAGATGAACTATAGTCTGAATTAACCGGTGTTGCTGGGGTGGTGGTGACACTGGATTTGGTATACTGCTTCCTAGGAGTACACTGCATGTACCTGTTTCTAAGATGATGGAGGTAGTGGCAGTATCAGTATCGCTAGAAGTGGCATCAGTAGTAACAATCAGATCATTATCTTTCTCTATTATATTAACAGTGTGCTAACAAGAGTAATTGTTTTGCTGGGAATGTTTGTACTGACAAGAGGAGTACTGCTGCTACCACCAGTATCATTATTCTTATTTTATGTGGAATGTGCACTTGTACTGCATCTCAGAAAAAGGGGGAAGTAAGCTTCTTTGTAGCAGATGATTGTTCGTTACTGCTGCTACCACCACCGCTACTAGTACTGGATGTAGAACATGTTGGTCGGTGGGCAGATGCACTGGAAGAAGTTTGTTGTTTTTTATTCAATGCAATAGGTGCTTTAGAAAATGGACTTAAATTTTTTGATTTAACAATATGGACAGATATTGTTCACTTCACTCCAAATGGCACTTTTGCTGTTGGCAGAGCACAAGGACTATTGGTTTTGTCCTAATCATGGCTGCTGACTGAACCTTTATTTGTTCTTTTGCTCATGGTAAGGTGATAAAATGATGGTGACACTGGAAAAACACACAGAGCTGCACAGCCTAGTATTGACAAGACTTGATGTTTATAATTGTCAGACGGGGCAAGATGAATAAAAATACTGACACTCTGCACTACTACAGTGCCTCAAGAAAATAACTGATTTTTTAATGGGCACACTGAGCAAGATGCATAAGGTAACTGACCCCCTGCACCACTAACTTTTATGTTTGCCATGCATACTAGCGCTATGCGAACATTTTGCTATGTACAGGGTTTTGAGAGGTGTGTCACGGTTGTCCGATGCAAGAGGTTCCACACACACCCCCTTCACCCACTTCAGTAAGGTTTCTTTTTTCTTTAAAAAATGCTTTATTTGTTTCTTTATATATTTCTTTGTGTTTAGCTTTTAGTACTTCATGAAATTCTCTGCCCTCTCAGGGCAGGCACAATCTTGTAGCCACACACACCCTTTCCCCACTTCAGTTAGGTTTCTCTTTTTCTGTAAAAAAAAAAATGTTTTTTTATCAATTTATTTTTCTTTAGTTTTTAGTTGATCCAGAGATCCTTTATCATCTCAGTGCAAGCACGATCTCACAGTCACAGAACCTCTTCCCCCACTTCAGTAAGGTAGTTTTCTTCTGTGAAAAAAATGCTTTTTTTCTTTATCTATTTATTTTTCTTTATATTTCAGTTGTTCTGAGTTCCTCCACCCCACTCAGTCCCCACGATCTCAGTCACAACCCCAGTGAATTCAGTAACACAGTTTTTTCTTTCCTTTCTTTTTTTATCTTTTATCTTATCTTTTTTGTTAGTTTTCTTGCACTTATTTGTTTTGAGACAGTGAGACTGTCCCCTGACCAACTTTTAGCTGTCCTCTGCTCTTCCCACAATCTCGCTCGCACCCCCCCCCCAACTTCAGTACAGTGGTGAAGTTTTCCCTATTCTAATCTTTACTAAATAATAAATAGGTCTCCTTTTTTTTTAAATATTGAATATATATATATATATATATATATATATAGTTGTATATATGAGGTTAAAGTGTGCCAAATAGACAGTGTGAGCCCTCAAATACTTGATTGATTGGTCGACAACTGACTAAACAAGAGCTATGGAGCAAAACGAAAAGCATCCTTCTGCTGGCAGTGACAGTTGCAAAATGGTGCCTCTTCCAATGGGCACTATGTCACTGACACTTCCAGCTCTGCTCTCCCTTACCACATTGGTCAGTAGCCAGCACTGACAGGCAGTCTCCACTCAGTTAAATGCTGCCTAGCCTGTCAGTCTGGCTGAATCAGACCAATCGCATTTCTTGTCCCTGTGGTCATGGTACGCTCACTCCTGATGACTGTACTTGCTGGCTCCTGCTGTCTGACTAGTGCCTGTGCTGTGATTTCCCCCCAAGTGCAAGCATTCAAGCAAGTGTGCCACAATGCCAGCCACATGATTAGTACTGTGGCCATCAGGTGACTGCTAGCCAGGCTCTGGCCAATTGAGGAGCGGCATCTAGCAGTCGGGGACTGACACAGCTACTCAGGTACAATGTAAAAAAAAAGAAGTTAGCTGTTTGGTTGTCCATTGGACAAGCTAGACATGCCTGAATGCTTGTCCACAGTAAAAATCTTATTGTCCGGAACATCGGGCTATGGGATTTGACAAGCCCTGCAGGCTCAGTAGTTTTGCTGCTCACTTTTGGGTTTTTACAGCACAAATGTCATCCCAAAATATGCCGGTATTCAGGTTTTGGTTTAGCAACCCAAATACCAACATAGTCAGGGGTATTTGTGCCAAATAATATTTGGTTTGCACAGCCCTAATAGTAAATCATTTTCTGAACATCCTACTCTGGATCTGAACCTTCATAAAAATATAGCATTCTCAACATAAAAGAGTGATTTTCTTTCTGATCACATTCACAATTAATGTTGCATAAATGATGCTTTTCACATACTTTTACCTCAAAAATCCTTTTCAAAAAAATTGATTAGATACCAGTTGTACAGAGACAGTATGTAGGCACACCTTTGAGCCATTATGACCCAGAAGAAACAGTACAAGCATAGCCATGGGCAACTGAACTGGAACCTATAGTATTTATTGATTAGAAACATAGAATCTATTGGCAGAAAAGGACCAGTTGGTCCACTCAGTCTTCCCAGTTTTCCCCTACTGAAAGTGTCACCACAGACCCTACTTGATCTCTGCCTCTTCTCCCAACCCATAATCTTTCCATTAAGATTACCTTATGCACATCCCATGCATTCTTGAACCCCACTACTGTTTTTGATCCCACTGTCCCTGCTGGTATGCTGTTCCAGGAATACACCACTCTTTCTGTGAAGTACGTCTTCACATCTCCCTTGAATCTACCCCCATATAGCTTCATAGCATGTCTCCTTGTTGTTGAGCAAATGTTTTTTTTAGAAATGCTTCCCTCTTGTACCTTATTTACCGTGTGAGGTATTTAAAGATCTCAATTATATCCCCCCTCTCCCTCACGTCTTCTAGGATGTACATATTTTGGTCCTTTACACTGTCCTCATAGGGCTTTTGATGTAGACCCTGCACCATTTTAGTTGCTGTCCTCTAGCCTGCCTCCACTCTGCCTATGTGCTTCCGGAGATGTGGTCTCCAGAACTAGATGCAGTATTCTAGGTGGGGTCTTACCAGCGATCTATACAAGGGCAAAACCACCACTTTCTGCTGATGTTACCCCTCACTGTGCACCTCAGCATCACACTAGCCCTCCCAGCTGTCTTGTCACACTGCCTGGCTACCTTTAGCTCATCAGATATGATTACCCCCAAGTCTGTCTCCTGCTTGGTGGTTACTAATAACTCTTAACTTAGTTTGTACACTGTCCCTGAATTTCTGAGCACCAAATGCATTATTTTTCACTTTTATGCATTGAAACACAGCTGCCATGTCCTTGACCATTCCTCCAGTTTTCTCAGGTCTCTGCTCATCCTTTCTACCCTCTCTGAAGTGTCCACCCTACTGCAGAGTTTTGTGCCATCTGTAAATAAGGCAGACCTCTTCCTGCAGCTCCTCTGCAATGTCACTTATAAAGAAGAAACACTGCAAAAGGCACAGCTTTACCCAGGTGCTACAAAAATGCCTGATTAGTGCTTTCAAACAGTTACATTTAAAAAAAAAATACATCTGATTGCTTTTTTAGTGATTTAAACAGTGGCCTTCAACTTTCACTTTCTATTGCTGGCAACCACCATCTCTTGAGCAGCAGAGAGCTTCCTGAGCTCACTTTATGCTAATATGTCCTGCCAACCAATAGCAGCAGTCAAACAGACATAGTAGCATACAGTGAACTTGGGAATCTCACTGCTGCTCATGAGATGGTAGCTGCCAGCAACAGAAAGTGGAAGTTGTGGGTAGCTGTTTTAAATCATTAAAGAAAGTTTTTACTGTCTGAAAGCACTAACTGAGAGTTTATGTAGTGTCTGAGGAAGGCTATGTCTTTTCCAGTGTTTTCCTTTGGGACCGGTCCCAGCACTGATCCCTGAAGCACCCTGTTGGTCACCCTTCCCTCCTTGGAGTGAATTTATCACCCTCCTCTGTTGCCCATCCCCTAACCAGTTTCTTACCAAGTTTATCACCTTTGGACACCAACATAAGCCACCCAGCTTGCTTTCTAGTCTTCTATGTGGAATGGTGTTGAAAGCTTTACTGAAATTTAGGTGTACCACGTCCACTGCTCTATTATAACCTAATTCTTTGGTCACCCAGTTGAAGAAGTCTATCAGATTTATTTGACATGACTTCCACCCCCTCATAAATCCATGCTGCCTTGGAGCTTGTAACCCACTGGATTCAAGATATTCCACTATCCTTTCCTTCAGCAGTAATTCCATTAACTTTCCCACCACTGAGGTCAGGCTAAGCGGCCTATAATTTCTAGCCTCCTCACTACTACCACTTTTGTGAAGTGGGACTTCATCTGCCCTCCTCCAGTCCTTTAGAACCACTCCTGTTTCCAGTGAGCTGTTAAATAGGACTGTCAGAGGTGTGACAAGTACCTCCTTGAGCTCCCATAATACCCCTGGATGCACCCTGTCTGGTCCCATTGCTCTGTCCACTTTCAGATTAGTGAGTCCCTTCAGGACTCTCTCCTCCGGAAAAGAACTAGCATCCACCTCCCTTCCTACAATACTCCTATTACTTTTTTGGGGCCCCTTCAGTTCTCTTTCCTGTGTGAACAGTGAGCAAAAGTATTTGTTCAGAATGTCCAACTTTTCCTGCCCCCCCGCACAGTTTCCTCCTTCCCTTTTTAACTTTATAACCCCTCTCCTGATCTTCCTCTTTTCACTTAAATACCTTAAAAATGTATTGCCCCCTTTCATTACTGTTTGGGCAATTCTTTCTTCACTTTGAGCCTTTGCTAGCCTTACTATTTTCCCTGGTTCTCACTGTTTCTCTTGATACACCTCCATATCCTCCTCCCTCTGCATCTTGTTGTACCTTCTGAATGCTACTCTTTTAATTTTAACCTTTTTGGCTATCTCCTTTGAGAGCCATAGCAGTCTTTTTCCTCTTGCTTTTGCTCACTTGCTTGACACAAAGGTTTGTTGCTTTCACCATGCCCCCTTTAGGCTCATCTACTGTTTCTCCACCCCACCCAAGTCATTTCACTTTGACAGGTCATCCCTGAGGCATTCACCCATCTTTATCAAATCTGCCCTCCTGATGTCCAGAACCCTTGACCTTGTGTGGTTTGATTCCGCCACTGTCCTTATATTGAACCACACTGTAGGGTGATTACAGGTCACCAGGTGGCCTCCCACCTTGATGTCTGCAACATTGTTCCCATCAGTGAGTACCAGGTCCAGAATTTCCCCATCATGAGTACCTTCACTGTCTAGTTGCCTTAGGAACACTCCCTGCAGAGAATCCAGGATGTCCCGGATTCTTGCCGAAGCTACAGCTGGGAGGCTTCAATCTACATCCAGCGGACTGAATTCCACCACCAGCAACACCTCTCTCTTTTCTGCCATTTTGCCAATGGCTTTCACCATTACTATATCTAACTCCTCCCCTTGTGCTGGAGGTCTGTATATCATGCCAGTGTGAATTTTGTCTCTCCTCCAGTTGTCCAGAATGACCTACAGTACCTCTTCCCCCTGTATTCCCTGTAGCTCTGTTGCCTTTATGCTTTTCCTCACCTAAAACAACACACACCCTCCTTTTCTTCCTAGTGTCCTTCCTAAACAAAGTATAGCCTGGTATGGCCATGTCCCAGTCATTGTTTTCAATGCACCGTGACTTGGCAATGGCCACAGTATCCAGGTCAGCCTCTGACATAATGGCCTCTAGGTCAGGAATCATATTTCCTAGACTTCTATCATGTGCACACATGGCCTTCCAGATTTTGTTACCAGTCTGCTTGTTAGCCCTCTTTTTTCCTCTTTACCTTCTTCCCCCCTTGCTTTTTAATGTTCCCATTCCCATTCCCCTTCATCACAACAGTGAAGGTCAGTGTTGGCCTGGGCACCAGGGTTATTCCCTACTGTCTAGAAAAATGTATTGTAATCTTTATCTTCTGCCAGGAAAATGCAGATTTGACCTTGGTTAACATCCCATCCAGAGGACAGGAGTTCATAATGCATCACCCAGCATTGCAAGCACACTAATTCCAGTACTGTAGCTCATGGAACATGCCCATTATATCTTACATGCTTTAAAGTACTCAGCTTTCATAACCAATGGGATCACTCTCATCCATCCTATAGACTGATGCACCATCCAATCAAAATTGAGTTGGTTAGAGGCCAGCCCCCATCCAGTCCCAGAGACTCCTGTTTACTTTGTGCATCCCTAGAGATTTGTTGTGATCCCAGGTTGTTCCCAAATTTCAGGGTATTTGGACTTTTATTTTAAGTTAACTTACATTTTTCTTAGCCCTTTCCTGTCTATAGATATGGGTATTCGATGCATAATAACGTCAGTGAAAAAGGTACATCTACAGGATCTTTTTCTTACTATGTTGTTACTATCATTATCTTGCAAGTACCTTACAATCACCTCTGAGCTGTTGAGCCCTTACAGAGTGCCCCAGGAAGCCTCAGACATAAAGTAGGACCAGCTGATCCTTCCAAGAAGAGCAGGCTCTGCACACAGCTACAGAATCTTAATATATGTATAGTTACCAAGAGCAGAGGCTCCTGGCTGCTGCTGGTGTTAATATTGAACCAGAGGGCACCCTCTTGTAGCATCTACCTCGCAGTTTCTCTGGTACATACATTGTCACTGGAGAGGATAGAAGTTCAGGATGTTATCAACCAACATTGTAAGCACATTACTTCTAGTATCTCATGGAATATGCCCATTTACCTCTAGTGGAGTGTGGGCCCATGGAACTCTTGTGGGCTGTTAAGCTCCAGAAGGTGGGCCTTTGAGCTCCTGAAGCTTCTAAAATGTAATTCAGACTCTGGCAGCAATCCCTCTGATACTGCACCACAGTGCACACGCTGGCTGTGACACCAAGTCATTAGGGGAGGGGCTTGAACAAATATTGTTGTTGTCCAGAACCAAGTGTTCTATCAACTGAGCCATGGTGATATATCTGTGGAAGAGGCTGAGATGTGTCTACAGGTTTTTGCTCTCTACTCTTCTCTGCAATCTCCATTCTTCTCTTGTACCCTTCTCTACAGTGGTTACCCCTTTCGTGACCCTGATCCTGCAGTCAGGCTGTCGTAATTAACATCCCTCACAACCATTGTAACCTCCACTGTATTGCTCTCATGGCAAGCCCCCCCCCCACTAGCGAGGGCTAGTAGTGGCATGAGAAGGAAGAGACAAATGAAGCCAGTGCATCAATGGTAGGAAAATGGGTGAACCCCAGTGCTGTTGTGCCTGCATCAGATATCTTGTTGTGCTTTACAGGGCTTCTTGAAGGAGGAGCTCTAACTACATGTCTTGCCTGCCCTTGGGCCACCTGGGGGTGGACTTGCAGAAGCAGGTGCTTCAAACCCTCCCTGGAAGTACTACATGTTCCATAGAAACTGTATTCAGCCTCCTGCCTTCCTAAGAGAGCATAACATTGCCGTGGAACCCCAACACCGACACCCCTCATGGTACTCACACACATGCGCCAGTAGGCCATCAGAGTATCCTTAGTGATCTCGTTTCAAGTCACTTATACTGTTAAAACATTTATCTTTGAGACTGAGCTGAAAAATTATCAGAATTCTTTATCTTTACATTTCTTGTCAGAGATTCGTTTAGCAGTGGCAATGAAGATTCTAATATAAAACAGCTGTGCAGTGAATTAGGCAAAAAATTAAAAATAAAAAAGAAGATTCCAGATGTCTTTTTTTATGTTGCTTGCACATTTTCTACTTCTTTTTTTAATGCAAAGTTTATTAATTGTTTAAAGCAGAAACAATGAACAAATAATAACGTAACAATGTATAACATTTTTTCCAGTTCAGCCCTGATTTAAATATTTGTTTTAAATGTTTAAATCATTATTTCTCAAGAGAAAAAAAAATAGTTGGTTCCTTAAACTTAGAAAAGCAATTAGGACCTGACCAGGATCAGGCTTAGGTTCGAATGGAGGCAATATAGTGCAGTGGTTTAAGGCTCTGAGCTGTAAACCTGGAGACATGGGTTTGAATCCCATAGCCCCCACTTGCATACTCTTTGATCTTGAGCAAGTCACTTAACTTCCTTGTGCTCCCAGGTCACTCCTGTAAACAAGCTGCTTCAGCTTAATGTGTCTCTCCTGGTTAAAAAAAAAATTATAATAATAAAGGAATACAGTGCATAGCATAGAAAACACACAGAAAAGCAGGTTTAAGATGCATTATACTTTATTAAATGCATATTTTGAAAAAAACATTAATCACTGCACTGTTGCTTTGATTCCAGGTCTAACTAAAATATCAGTGGCAACTCTAAATTGTTCTTTTGTATAACAATGTATGTTCCAGAAATCTGAACATTTTATTATATTGCATCTCCATAGCTAGCAGCTTCCTCTTTAGCTGGAATTTGCCATCATTTATGTGACTATGAATACAATTGCAAAAGAAAAAAAAAATCTGAAGGTTTTTTTTTTTTGGTTTTCAAAGCAATTATTAATCTTTCATGACACAATTGTACTAGGATTTGGCGCACTGGCATATCCTCCCTCTAAATCTCTCCCACAGGATAGAGACAGTACTCTATTTTTATTTATTTGAGTCTAGGATCACAATTACCTTTGAGCCAAGGCTCTTTTACAAAGGTTCCACGTCAGGATGAGAACAAACAAGCAGGACATTAATTATTACAAGATAACAGGTTACAGTTGTTTATCATCACATGAGTACATACAGATTAGGTGGTACTAGGGGTATGCAGAGGGTAGGGATAACATTGATAATGAAAACTGGTGAGACACGAGAAGAAGGTGCTGCCAGAGGCAATTGTCAAAGCACACAGGAAGTTCAAGTAGAAAGTGCAAGTAGGAGGAGGAAGGGGAGGGAGAGGAGAGTAGTGGGGTGGATGAGAAGGGACAAGTGCCAAAAAGGGAATAGCAGGTTAGAGAAGACAGTCACATGTGCTAGAGGCAGAGAGGAAAGGCGGAGGTTAGATGTGAACGGGCCTAGTTTAGGTAGGGAGGAGATGTCCCTGGTGAGACCATTTAGCCAGCTGGGAGCTCTGTAGGCAAATAATCTTTGTCCCTGTGAGGTCCGGCTTCTTGGAATATGCAGTAATTGAGATTCAGAGCCCCTGCTGAGGCAGGGATTCTGTGCAGGTTGTAGCAGAGCTTGAACTCGGGGCAAAGCCCATCAATGTTTTTCTAGCCATTATGCATGTTAGATACTTGATTTGGCTTGAGAGTTGAAGCCAACCAGTTTGGGCGTATAGGTCACACGTATGGGTGAGACGATGGGATCCAGTGATGAGTTGGCAAGCTTTGTTCAAAGCCATAGATATGTGCCTGAGGGCGGTGGTGGAAGCGGAACCATAGATGATGAGGCCATAGTCGATAGTTGAGATCACCGAGCTCTGAACTGTGATCCTTAAGGCTTCCGGAATTAGGCATTGCCTATTCCTGTAAAGCAGGCCAATATGTGTGTTAGTTGCTTTGGCAACATTGTCAATGCGAGCCCCATAGGATAGACAACTGTCAAGAGTGATTCCAAGGTATTTGAAGGTTTGCACTTGTTCTAGGATTGCATCTAGGCAGTTTGCAATAGTGGAGGGGTGGTCCCGGTGCTTGTTTTGCGAGCTACAGAAGAGCATGGACTTTGTTTTTTTATAGTTGAGGACAAGTTTGTGTTTACCGAACCAGTTTTCAACCGAGGAGAAGCCATGCTGTAGTTTGCTGTGCAGAAGGTGGGGGTCCTTGTGGGTGGAGTGGATGACAGCTTCATTAGCGTATAGGAGGAGTTGCTCTGGACAGGATTGTGGAAGACTATTTAGGAAGATGCTGAAGAGAAGAGGCCAAAGGATTGACCCTTGTAGCACTCAGGAGCGCACTGGTCTGGCATCAGAGAGATAGCTATTTTCACTCTTTGTGAGCAATTTTCCAGGTAGCTCTTAAACCAGGATGTAGATTCAGGGGACAGTACAGTATTTAACAGCTGAGAGAGTAGTAGATGATGATGGATGGTATCGAATGCCTTCATCAGATCAATGAAGACCGCCCCTGTAAGAAGGCTATTGTCCAAAGAACTATGGATTGCACCAGTGAATTCAAAGATGGCTGAGGTGGTACTGTGACCTTTTCTAAAGCCGTGCTGTTGAGCACACAGGACATCATATTTATCAAGATATTCCATAAGCTGGTCTGATACTATATGCTGTATGGCCTTAGAGAGTGGGGGTAGTATGGAGATGGGTCGATAGTTCACCAGGAGGGCCCTGTCCTCACTCTTGTGGACCGGTGTGACAGAGGCGGATTTCCATCTGTCAGGGAACTGGCCGAGAGAGAGAGGGAGAGGTTGAAGATTTTTGTTAATGGTAGGAGCTCCTCGTCGATGGTGAGGGCAAGCAGCTTGAGGTCAAGGGAGTCCCCACTTGACCTGGACCTAGCACTAACTTTACTGATGTAGTTGCGAGCTTTCTAAGGTTTGACTGATTTGAAGTAGAATGGAGGCTGGTTTGGGGGGAGGGTGGGACTCGAGGGGAGAGTTTGGAGGTTGGCTTCATTGAAATAGTCAGGTGGAAGAACAGAGCTAAGGTCAGTGAAAGCTGAGTTGAATGAATTTGCTATGGTAGTCGTGTCCAGCATTGTGATACCATCTACGACCAGCATAGTGGGTGAGGTTTTTGTCTGCTTTCCGGTATTTTCTTTAATATTGTTCCAAAATGAATTCCCCTTGCCCCAAGTGTTTGTCAGGGCATCCTTATAGTAGGTACTTTTCTGCTGGTGGACTATTTTGTGCAGTTATTATGAGCTTGTTTATAATTCTGTATGTCAATTTGCTTTCCAGTTTCCCGAGCCCGTACCCAGAGATAGTCCCTGGATTTTAGTTGTGCTAGTAGTTCAGAGGAGAGCCAGGGGTTGCACAGGCCTTGGACTTTCTGCTTTTTGTAAGGGGCATGAGAGTCACAGGCAGCATTAAAGGTTTTGATGAAGAGGTCAAGGGCAGTGTTGACATCTGGAGCGTGGAAGATTGGGGACCAAACTTGCAGTCTTAGGTGGGATTTTAGGTGTTTCAACTGCCCACATGGAAGGACTCTGCTGCTGATTAATTTGGGGGGGGGGTGGTCATGGTAAATTTATTTGTCCAGGCGCAGATTACAGGGGAATGGTCACTTAGAGTGTCAGGAAGGACAGAGACGTCTGAGATTTGGGATGGGTGACTGGTCAGTATCCAGTCCAGGAGAGTACATTTGCCTGTTTTGTAATTTTGCCTAGTGGGGGAGGCAACCAGTTGAGCAAGGTTTGCTGAGGAGATGGCATCTGTGAAGCCCCCTGATTCCGGAGCAAGCCAGCTGATATTGAAGTCACCCATGAGGATTGTCTCTGAGTCAGGTGGTTGGGATCGGATGAGGTCAAGGACTGAGTTGAGGCCTTTTCCTCGTTCTTCAGGGGGGATGTAAATTCCGGCAATTGACAGGGCTTTACTGTGGACCACTAGTAGAACTTTGACAGTGAGAATCTGGGAGGAACAGTCAGAGATGGGTGTTTTTAGAGTGTGGTCTTGGAGAGAGTCTTTGAGAAATAGGGCACAGCCACCACCTCTTTTAGCGATTCTATCAAGTCGGAAAATGTTGTACCCTGGCAGGGTAATAGCCATGTCCAAGATTTTAGGTGAGACCCAGGTTTCAACTGCAAGGATGTCTGGCTTGTGCTGATTTACAAATATTTGCAGGGCATCAAGTTTTGGCAGGAGACTGCAAATGTTTACTGTAGCAAGGGTGAGTGTTCCAGAGTGACTCATGGTGCGCTACTGGGGACCAGAAGACTGTTGTTACTGTAGATCAAAGACCCAGACTGTGTTAAATTCCTGAAGGTGATGAACATTGGCCTGGGTCATATGCAGGATGTAAAAATCCTGTGTTAGTATCTTCCCTTTGTTCTCCAAAATGGTTGGGACTAGACCTCAAAGACAAGCATGCACCCTTTAAGAACAAGCCAGACAGAAATGTGGATTCAATGCAGCACTTCACTACTCAGAGCTTGTATAACAGAATTACTGACCTTACTTTTATTTTTGATGGCTTCCAAAAAAGTTGGTTTATGATGAGAATGCAAATACCTGCTGGTGATGTTTTGCAGTTTCTCAGTCCAGGAAATGTTCATAGATGTTATGTCCAAGAATGGTCCAGTTCCTCCAAGCAGAAATGCATGAAAAAAATCACAAAAAGTAAACTACTGACAGAGACAGATGCAAACAGCCAGCCACACAGGCTCATAGGGTGTTGCTTTCAGTGTAGTGTATGTATATATATATATATATATATATATATATATAGTATATATATATATATATATATATATATACACACTATATATATATATATATATATATATATATATATATATATATATACACACACACACACACACACACACTATATATATATATATATATTTATAAAATGGTGTGTTAAAATGCTAGAAATTCCACTAACATGATTGAACAGACTAAATCACATGACCGTGCATTATTTCCCAATGACCACACACCTCCCAGCGCGACCGCACGCTGAGCTACTTCCCACTCTGACCAAAACCTCATCACAAAGTCACAGCAGTATCACTCCATAAGTGTAAACAATAGCATCACTCACAGAGAGACTACTGAAAGAAAAGCAGCACACCACTGCCTCGCTCTGACAGAAATACAAATATCTGACAGAAAAATTTCAAAAAATGGCAGAATTACCACATACCTCAAAGGACCTGGCATCAATCCTTATCAAAGATGACTGGTACAACGATGATCTCTTCAAAGAACTTGAACAGGACTTACCTGAGCAGCCACTTCAGAATCCAGCACAGCAAACAGTGAGTAGACATGCCAGCCTTGACCCTGAAGAAATAGATAGCATAGAAGAAAACAAAGCTGAAAAAAATACTAAAAAGCAAACTGTCTGGGAAACAAAAGTATTTGCAGACTGGCTAACAGAAAAGCAAATAGACCTCGATTTAAAAACAGTAACACCAGATAAATTAAACACAACCTTGAGAGAATTTTATGCCACAGTTAGAAACTCCTCAGGCAAACAGTATGGTGTGTCAAGTTTTATTGGTTTAAGAGCAGGACTCAACAGGCATTTAAATTCACTGCCACTATCACGACAAATGAATCTTGTCACAGACACAGATTTTCAATCTGCAAACAATGTTTTTGTCTCTGTCATTAAAAAATACAGAAAAGAAGGCAGAGACTGCACTCAACACCACGAATGCCTCACAAAATCAGACTTCAAAAAGTTAAAGCACTCTCCAGCACTATCACCAAACACAGCTGCAGGACTAGTCAGAAAGGTCTGGTTCGACCTACAAATATTCATGGCTCATAGGGGAAGGGAAGGGCAAAGAGAACTAAAAAGAGACTCTTTCCATATAAAAACTGATGACAATGGGTTACAGTACATAACTCTAAAATACAACCCAGACAGCAAAAATCATAAAGACGCCAGAGAGTTAAACCAAACCACTTTAAGAGGCTCTGTTTTTGCACAGCCAAATGATCCTCTCTGCCCTGTGCTTTCTTTCAAAAAGTATCTCAGTAAATGCCCACCTGAAAGCACAGCTTTTTTCCTACACCCCAAAAGAGCCTCACAGGACTTATTAGACAAACAGAAAATCTGGTACAGTAAAGAGCCTATGGGAATTAATTACTTATCTTCCCTCATGCCTCGCCTGTCTATGGAAGCAGGACTCTCTCAGATATACAAATCACTGCCTAAGATCAACTGTTGTTCAGCTGCTCTCCCCAGCAGGTCTTGAATCATGTCAGATCATGGCTGTAACAGCCACAAATCAGAAATCAGCCTAAAATCATACTGGGCACCCACACTACATGATCGGAAAAACTGGTCAAACATACTGGCTGGCACAAGCTCATCAGACTGCCAACCAGCACCAAAAAACACAACTTTGCCCCAAACCACCGAGATTCCCAGTGGAACAACAGCCGAACCACCGCAGAGCCCTCTGTACACTACCACGCAGCAGCAGCATCAGCAGCCCGCCTTTTCCAAGATACTGCAACGGAAAACACTGCCTCCAGCAACCACATCAACCACCTCCCTCAGACCACCAGAGGACAAAGAAGCTCACCCCATCCACAGTAAAACAGACCACTTAAGAAGATGATTTCACAGACTCCTCACAGACTCGAAGACTACGAAGCGGATTTCCTGTTCAAAAGTCACCCGAAGCTCCGTAGAAATAACAGTGCAGCCCCAAACCACAGACGTCCTCCAACGGTCCCCACAGACCCACAAAAAGCGCTGCAGAAGACATCACCAAAAGCAACAGAAACCACTGAAACAAAGAATGAACAGCCTCAAGCACCCCCCCACCACTTACCTGCAGGACCGCATCCACTTGCACCGTATATGCAAAACGTCACGGTGCATGGTAACCTCCAATTCAACATCTACTACAAATGAAAAAAAAAGAACCAGTTCAAATTAAAACTGTTAAACTCTCACGTTATAGTTCACCAGTTCTTGACACTCTAAAGCATTAAGCGCTTCCTGCCACTGCAATTCACTGTTCAGCACACGTTGTCTTTCCAAAATGAACCACTCTTAAAGTGACAGTACTCATTAAAAGTTAATGTTCAACTGTTGTATTCACTTATACTGTTATCCAGTTCAATGTTTATTCATTAAAAATAAATTCATATTAAACAGCCTATTCTGTATCTGTTTCACCCTATACCAGCTCCACATAGAACTATTTTTTCACAACAGGGACCATTTTATAAGATAGATATTCCACTCTTGGGTGTGCGGTCGTGCTCTGATATATGCACGCTTTGCGGGTTGAATACACTGCCTTCGCCTTACAGCCATAACGCATACCGCGCGCGCGGCGATATCAGAGCGCCGATACCACACACCCAAAATGGTATATCTATTACATATATATATTTCAAAATGTCCTTTTCCAGCTTACAGAGGCCTCTTCATGGCAGTGGTAGAGAGTGAGTTCCAGTTGTATATGGTCAGACCAGCATTCTAGAGTTTGGCTGAAGACATTCTGTCTTCCAAGAAACAGTGGGGGTTTGAGTCTCTGAAATCTTAGGCTTTATTAATGGGTGGCACACATCCACTTTCTGTTACTCCACCATCTGGTGGGCCAGGCCCCATACTGGCTTCAAATTGAAAGGGAGCATCTCCCTAGCAAAGACTGGATGTTGTCCCTTTTCTGTGTACATTGTGAGAGAATCAGGTTTAGAGAAATTAATCCTTAGTTAATGGATCAGATTCATACTTGGCAGGGCATACGTAAGGCAAGGTATCTAACTCCATTCCTGACTCATCTCTGTCCCAATGTGAAACTAGGAAGTTTTGCTCCATCGTGCCTAGCAGCTGGATACAATAACTGGAAGAGATACTCTCTGCAGTATCTCTACCAGTGTTATTCCAGCTCGACAGTACTCTCTTTTGGATATTGCAAAATAAGTTTGGCCTGCAGCGCTCTGAATTTTTTTGCTTTCCACAAGTTAGGCACTACATACTCTCCCCTTAGAATAAGAGAACACTGGACACACTTCCAAAACTTATACAACACTTTCTCTTGTCGGGCTGTACTTCCCATCTGATCTCCACCACATATCAGACTTGGTGGCCAACCAAGGGGACCACAGCTGGGAGGAGGCCAGAACATGGGACTCAGAAATAAATAGGTCAGTCATGGAGGAAATTTGAAAAAGTTATTGTAGCGAAGTAAAGAAAGTCACTGGGTTGCATCAGTGGAGGGAATATGCATGGAAACACCAGGTCAGGAATTTCTGCACCCCTGTTACCACAACACATTTTTTACCAACTAGAGATGCTTCCCATTGGTGACAATGCAGGGAACATTGAGCAATGCACACACATGTCATGTGGCCTTCTTCAACCTTTAGATCTTTCTTTACAGAGGTGGAGGTGGAACTTCCCAGGTCTCTGCTGATGGCCTTTTCCCCTTCGGCAAAATGTTTCTTATTACTGCAGATCTCCAAGGGTTTAGGAACAGAGATACAACATATCTCCTAGGCATATTGCTTACAGCTTGTAAAAAAGTTATCAAAATTCCCTGGCTGCAACCTCAACCCCCAGATACTGGAGCTTGGTGGAATATGGTGAAACAAATCTACACAATGGAAAAAATCACACACTCTTTAAATGGCTGAGTTGACCTCTTTAACTTGTACTGGAAAGGCTGGATCATCTATATGTTTGACAGGAACAGTAGCTTTGTACAGCTCTATGATGCCGGTTCGACAACAATTTCGTCGACCGGCATCACAGCAATTGTATTTATGTCGACCACAAGTTGCAGTTGACATAAATCCCGAAGGACTCCCAGTCTCCTTATCTATCGGTGGGCTTTGCCCTCCCAACTCCCTCTAAAGGGGGCCCTTTCACCCTGCACCCCATTCTAAATATAATCAATTCAAAGTCGGAGATGATTCGGGGAGGGGGTGCAGGACTGGGAGACAGTGTGCCCAGGTCTCGGGAGCACCAATACAGCAAATTGTTGATGTTGTCAGCATCGATGTAGTTTGTTGTATTGGTGTCGCTGTCAGGAAGGCAGTACCGCTTTGTACTGTAGATCTTAAAGGGTAAGAGAGTAAGTACACTCACAGAGGCATATTTGGGTTGGGTAAACCCTCTTCCTGTCTGTTGATCAGTGCCAAACTGGGCAGACCAGCCCCTGAGGACCTTACACCCTGAGAACCTTATAGAACCATAAGGAAGCATTAAAGCTGCACATATTGAGAGGACATGCAGCCCAGCTGATATCAACCCACTCTCCTACCCTCTGAGCTGGACATAAGGTAGGGCTACAGGATCTTCACTATCAGTATACTGTACTTTACTTGCTATAAGCTGTGTCAGCGACTGAAGATGTGAAGAACTACACAAAGTGTCGCTTCCTAAGAACAACTTTTTTAAAAATATTTCAAGTCCCCCACACACTGTGCCTGCATCATATATCCTCCCTGACACTTTCCTGTAACTTTGCCCCTCCCTGTCACCCTATGCATAAAACCCCCCTATCCCTCATCTGGGTGAAGTTCGCTACAGCCTGGAAATATAATCAGCTGTTCCATTATTGCAGTAACCCAACTCCCTATTCCCCCCCAATCCAGCCCAGCCTCCATCATTCAGTGATTTCTCTCTTCCCAACTCCCCTTTAGAGCCAACCTCCCCCAGCACCCCAAAAAATCCTTTATGTACTTGTAAAAGAGAAAAACATCTTGCATTGCCAAGAGACATTCTCTCCATTTGGTATGTATCGAGTGAATTTTTTTTTTTGCAGTGAACTCTTTTTATTGAACATTTTGCATGCAATACAAAGATAACAATCGGCGTTACAATTTATACAATTTTCCTTAGACAGTCACACGTACTTTGTAGTCTAGTAATAAATACAGGGTACACAGGTCACACAGATAACTGAATTGCTACACTTGGAGGGGTACGATACACTTTTTCAGAGTTAGGGTATCTACATCAGGTACCACCTGTGAGGGCTGAAGGGGGAGAGGGCCTAGCTGATCCCTAGCCTATGTAACAGCTGACATAGATGGTGTTGGACCAGTACTCAGAGCAGGAGGAGGATCATGCTGTGCATAGCAAGAAAGTAGGAATGCCTCCCATATACTGCTATATTTAAGCAGAGTTTTCTTCGCAAATGGGACATCCTATCTAGGGTGGCTATTTCTCAGTGCAGTGAGTCACTCAGCTACTGAGGGAACCTCCTCCAATCTCCATCTCTGAGGTATGAGCTCCTTGGCTTCAACACCAACCATCAGGAGCCATTGAAGTCTCTTGGGAGGTAGGGAAGCCATAGGCAGGGGTGACCAAGAATATATAGCTGCAGTATGAAGGGAAGGTGTCCGCCAAAAATTGTCTCACAACACCTATGGACCTCTGTCCAGAAGGGCTGGAATTTGGAGCCGTACCTTAGAATGTGCAAGAGGTTAGCTCCAGCCACCTGACATCTGCAGCATTTATCATGGTGTAAAAGGCAGAGACTTCAGCCTCACTGGTGTGTGGTGCCAAACGTGCATAACTTTATTTTGTATGAGAAGACTCCTGGCATCCAGACAGGATCTGTGGACAAGTAGCCAGAGCTGTGATGTCCAGTGAGCCACTCAGATGTTGATAGCTGTGGTACAGGACCATTTGGTCCAGGCATTGTCAAAGGGTCAGGGGTAGCTTGCAAAATCTGCTTGTACAGCAATCCTGCTCTCTCTAGGCAGCAGACAACCAAGAGGAATGGGTGTGTACGAGTGTGTGCAGAGTCAGTGGGAGGTATCGAATGAATGAATAAACGAATGGATGACATTTCTGTCTGTATTAAAATCTGGCAAGATCAGCTACATGGAGTTATTTGATCTGGTGTGCTCCAGCAATATGTGGGTGTTAAGTGCAACATCCCAGAGCCATGATTTTGGGTAACTGGGTAAACTTTATTAATCTTTGCAAACACCAACAGCAGTGTTATATGATGTAACAGGGCATTCCAGTTTTATGTGCCAAAAGGTGTCAGTGTTGTACTATGCCAGCTGGACCAAAAATTACAACTCTCGTAACATTTGTCGTCCAAAAGCTGGAATTAAACAGACTGAGTGTTTGCAAGCAATGAAACTGAACCTTTACTCTGAACACAGTGTTTATTGTTTTTTTAGTTAGCAACAAAGTCTTTCAGATTGCCAGGAAGCCTTACTAATTCATCACTTTGAGTGGTTCTTGTTTTATTGACCTTGCTGACCTGTTCTCTGTTGGCAGCCACACTCAAGAGGTCTCATCTTCCATGCTGGCTGGCTGTCATGCATTTTCTGTGTCGGCACTAATACGTCGTTAGTGTACGACGTTGCTTCACAGTCACCAAAAGCTTCTGTTAAAAGCTCAGGATCTGAAGTGCTCTGATTTGCTCAGCACTATATTTGGAGGTTGTGTGGATTGTTCCTTGGTCGCTCTTATGAAACAATGGTTTAGACTATAGAGTTGCCCACTCTACATGGCCTTGGTGCTGTCTGCTTCACACATGTATCTGCTTGCCACCTTTTGTCTTTATCCCCAAGGTATCAGCTGTACCCTTACATGTTATGCCATCTGGAGTTCAAGGAGTTCTTTGGCACCTTTATCACAGTCGTATTTGACTTGCTTCCATTGCCACTTTATTTTGTTTTGAAACACTTTTAACTACTGCCGGTTTCAGTAGTTATTTGCTGTGGGCAGTAATGTACAGTCTGTGTGCGGCGAGACATGAGACATTTTACTGGGCTGCTATCCATAGCCTCTGTTCATGTATTTCTCCAGCCCAGTATCATTTTCTATAGCTCTCTAGTGTCATGATCAAATTCTGATGGTACAGACAACTGTGCAAAATCTCACTGGCAAAATGAGGTCCATTATCAGAGAGTACAGGGTCTGGGATTTCATGATGGGGGAACTGTGTCTTATAGGATTAAATGCTAGCAGATGCAATTATTGTGCATAACTGGTCTAATTCTCAGTAACTGGAGTAGTAATAAACAATAAGGAGATACTCCTGATTTCCCAGTATAAATACATTGCTAGTTTGCTCCATTAGGAAGAAATGGTTCCATGTGATAATGGAGAGCACAAAAGGGCGAGGACAGAAATGGCAAAGGGAAAACACCATGACCACATAGGGCAAGTGGCAAAAAACAGTGATTGCCGAAACAGCGACAATAGTGCCACAGTGACTTTCTGTGGGGGGCTTCACCCACTGCACCCCGTTGCAGGGGGCTTTGTCCACCACACCCCCCTTACTAAACATACCAACTCCAGGGGGACGCAACTCGGGGAGGTAGAAAAAACATAGGTCGCTGTTTCGTCGATCGCTGTTTTTTGCCACTAGCCTTATGTGGCTGCGATGTTTTCCATCGCCGTTTTTGTTCGTGACTTTCTGCAGTCACCATCATCATGGGATACCAGAAGAAACAGGCATGCATGGGAGTAATGGAGCTATGCCATGAACAGGACAGCCAGCCCTTAAAAAGTATGAACAGACACAGGGATTTTGTACACTCACTTCCTATATGAGATAGGAAAGTACAAAATAACTTGAGCTACAGTATAATACTTCCAAGCCAAATGGCTGATTTATAATTTTTGCAGGTAATTCTGAAGTAGAAACTATCTGGATTTTATTTTTATTTATTTATTGAAATGTTTCACCAGGAAGACACACTGAACAACAAGTTGGATGTCACTCGGTGTGACCTGGGGGAATGAAGAATTGGATGAAGAATTAGACATACAGTTTATCATTTAACATATCCGAGAAATTAAACATTCAATTACATTTGTAACAAGACATACAGTTAAAAAATATCATAGATAATCATACAGTTGCATTTGTGACATAACATACAGTTAAATATATCATACCTGTGGAATATGCATTTAATTGCAAGTGGCATATCTGAGGAATATAGTACAGAAATTTAATGTAGCCTTGGAGCCAACTCCTTGCAGGAATGGATCACAGTTAAGAGGCAGATCATTTAGCAATTATTGAATAAGTGATGTGCAGTGAGGGGACATCAAGGAGGGTAGAGGGGTAGACAGGGGAAACCAGCTGGTGGAATGAGATACCGGAGCAAAGTGAGCCAAAAATCAATTGCAAGGGGCACGTTAACACAGGGCTAGTGAAATCTGGGAGCACCTCAGACAGAAGAGAAAGTGCAAGTTTTTAGCTCAAGTGAACTAATTCCTTTGTTTAAATACAGGGGGCAGAGAGGGGGCAGGAGGGAGGTGGGGGTAAGGGGGAAGGGAGGGAAGGATGAGTCATACCTGGAACTGGCTCCTTCAGAGTGCGGAGATCACTGACAGAGGCGGAATGAGGTGAGGACTTTGAAATGGGACAGGAGTAGGCAAGGCAAGTTGGGTAGAGATAGCAGAGGGGATGGTAAAGGGAAGGAGGAGGAGGGGTGAGAGAAACCTGCCTAAGACTAGGCCTCTTCAGGATGCTGAAAACCCTGCAAGAGAGCAGAGTCAGATGAGGATGTTAGGTAGAAAGGATGGAAGGGAAAGGGGAGGAAAGGAAAAGTCATTTCCCAGTGCTGGACCCCTCCAGGATGCTGAGAACCCTGCCTGGATGACAGTGGTGTGCTAGCAAAGCAAGCTACCCGCTGCCCTTGCACTTTGCTCTGCCAGGCTTCCTCAAGGGGCGTGACTCCTGTTTGCTCCATAGTCTATCCAGTATTTCATGAGTCAGGAGAAGTTCTTTTTGTTGTTTAACTGAGAACACGTTACAGTCATTGTGTTCTGCATTAACTTATGAAGTCCTTTTCATCACTGCTTATATTTGGCCAAAATCTTGATCCTTACCCAGACATGATTCAGCATCAATATGACTGGAATGTATGTGGGTTAGCATTTCACGATGCATGTCTTTAGGTATAATTACCCTGCTGCCTTTGAAGTTAGTACCATTTTGTACCATCAGCTTTTCTCTGCGCCTGTATGCCCAATATTTATAAAGTGGCACGTCTTCTTTTATGTCTGGCCATTCTGACAGAATGACTGTTTTGAGTGCTGTGCCAGTATGGGTGAGACTTTGTATCTGTAAAAGACACTGCTCTGTCACATGAAGACAGTTAGCTTGGTCGATGTGCTGATGTTCTGGGATAAATAGAGAAAACTGGATGGGCAACTAAACACTGGTTGTGCATAGAGTTACACATCCAGTATTTTTTATAGTGTATGGTGCCCTGAAAGTAATTTTAAAAAGTCAGATTTTTTTGTAAAATAAATGTTTGCTGCTGCATCTTATTTCACTATTTTAAGGCTGCTTGCTAGAGTCAGTGACATGGCAGTAATGGAGTAAACGCCCCTACTTGTCTAATGCCGGCTTTGATTGGTTGCCAGTTGCCTGTGGGAGGGTTTTTCAAAAGAAAAAACATGGCCGCTATATTTCTAACTAAGCAAGAGGATTTACTGCAAGGGATCTTCTTAGCTGTTGTAAGCAATTTAAAATATCTGGTTGATCCTGCTTTTGTTTTTTAAATAAAAGTATAAATATCTGGTTGATCCTGCTTTGTTTGCTTCTCGGGCAGTTTGATCATGCTGGCGCCGCTGCAAGTTACTATGTGGCTGATCCTGCCGTTTCTGCTGCTGCAGCTGTTGTGGCTCATGCACTTTGAAAACAAGGTGAAATGTTGTTGTGCCACAGTATGGTATTACTGCATTCCATGACCTTTGAACTATGGTACAACAACATTTCAGCTAGGATGATTTTCCATCCTGAACATGCCCTCGCCATCCGCTATACCCTTCTTCCCGTATGCTGAAAATCTCATGTTCACATGTCTCAGCAGTTGTTGTCTTTTGTTTCACAGTACTGATGCTTTGGAAAGAAAAATCAGCAATAAACATCTGGAAGCATTTTTATACTGTACATCCAAATGATATTTTTTGAGTTTCAGTGTAATTCCTTGGTGATGTTTGGGAGTTGATAGACAATGTTTTCTTTAGCTTTCAGGGGTTTGTGGTTTGTGTCCACATTGTTGTGGTTACACACCAGGATGCAGTGATCACATGTGGTTCATCCAAAAAAACATTCCTAGGCATTCCTTCTCTAGTTGAACTAAGTTTTTCCTCTCTTAGAGAAAGGATTCTGAAAGCAAAGGCCACAGGTTGTCCAGTTTGCAAAAGCATTACTCCGAGGCTGCAGTCAGTAGCATCACACTGAATGGTTACTGGTTCTGTGACATCATAGACTATCAGAACAAGATGGTTTGTGACCAGTCTGTGGATTTTTTCAAAGACCTCTTGCTGTTGTGATTCACAGCACCATTCAACCTCATTTTTCTGACAGTTTATGAAAAGGTTTTCAAACTTCTGAGAGACAGAATGAGCATTTGGACAGAATTTTAATAATTCCAAGAAAATGTTGCATGTCTTTCAAATCTTTCGGATTTGGCATATCCAAGATTACTTATTCTTTTACGGAGTCCAGCTTTAAGCCTTCTGCCGTGAGAAGGTGTCCAATGCTGGGTATTGAGTGCTGTCATGATCAGCTTCAGTATTTTCTTGCTACATTTGAGGTTTACATGTCTAGTCTGCTTCTGCAGTGTAGTATGATTGCAATTGTGGCCTATGTTTTCATCTACTAGTGAGCGCCCACACCCAAACAATAAGACATCAGCAGCAGTGACATCCACATCTTTGAGCTCCTCCAGTACTTCATGCTGGCACTGCTGATATTCTTCTGTGGTTGGGGATATGCCAATTGGTATACACATCCATGGATATCTTTCAAAGGTGGTCCAAAAAGTTATTAGGTAACTGCTTGCTTCATCCAGTTGTACTTGCCACAGGATCTATCTTTGGCATTAAGCATGAAAAATGCTTTTGCCCTGGCAAGTCTTGATAATATGTCCTCAACAGTTGATAATGGATAATGGTAGCCTCTGAGGGCTTTAATGAGATGCTGTGGGTCTATACAAATGCAGATATTTTTCAGGTTTCTTAACAGCCACCATATTGCGGATCCAGTATGTTGGTTAACTTCCGTCAGTACTCCCATTTCTTTAAGACTATGAATCCATTTATTTGGTTCTTTCTTTTGACAAACTGCTGCATTTGTTTAATTTCAGGGCTGATTTCCAAATTATATTCTTCTAGCAGACATGTGAGCCGTCTCAAGAAAAATATATTCATACTTCTCCAGGATTTGTTATTCGGTTAATGGCATATAGTCAGCACTATTTATTGCATGGAGAATCATTACATCAAGTAGCATGTATGGTGGCTTCCACTGAGGAGCAGCCTGTCTATGACGGAGGGGAGCATAGGGTACTCCACACTAGGAGCTTCAACTCATGGTTGAAAGAATGGTGCAGAGAAGAGAAGTTTGGCTACATGGGGAACTAGAGATAAACCTGGAGGAATGATTGCCTATACAGAAGTTATCACCTGCATCTGTCTGGGAGGGGAACCCCAGGCCTCACTGGACAATTTAAATGTTATATTGATGAACATTTTAAACTAGCCTAGAGGGGTGACAGAAAGACAAAGGAAGGCAAAAACTGCCCCCCCCAAGACTAAAGCTGTAGAAAGGGAGGACCTGAGGGGAGGAAGATCACACAGGGAGCAGGTTAATGGGAACAATAAAGAAGTACAGGACAAGGGGGATGGGAACAAAAGTTGCAAAAAGAGAGTGTAAAATGAGGCAGGGAACAAGAGGCGGAAGTGGGGTTGCAGGCAGAGTGGGAGCAAGTATGGAGGTCCATGTGTGCAAATGCAAGGAGTCTTGGAAATACTATTCCAGATGTAGAGGCATTCATGGCTGATGTGGATCTGGACAGTGTGGCCATTACTGAGTCATGGTGCACAGGTAGCCACAAGTGGGACATGGCCATACCAGGCTACACTCAGTTCAGGAAGGATAGAGAGGGGAAGAAGGGAGAAGGGGTTGTGCTATATGTAAGGAGGGTAGCAAGGTGACAGAAATGCAAGGAAAAACAGGAGGGGAAGGAGGGGTTGGGGGTACTATGGGTCACGCTGAAGACAGGAGTTGGATCCACCATTTGTACTGGGGTGATATACAGACCTACAACACGGCGTGGAACTGGTTAAGACAAGGGGGGAAGATATCAGTAGAATGGCAGAAAAAGGGGAGGCGCTGGTGATGTGGGACTTCAGTCTGCCAGATGTTGATTGCAGCCTCTCAGTCATTGCCTTGGCTAGAAGCAGGGAGGTTCCGGGTGAAAATAGTGCTGCCTAAATAGCGCACGAATGACCATGCTGCCTATAGTGGGGACATTTCTACAGCAACAGAGGTAGCTCAGCGTATGGTAAGAACCACTACCCCAGTCGCTATAAGGTGATCTGGATAAGTGTCAAGGAGGCTGCCAGTGCAGTGCCTGGTCAAGCTGCTCCTGTGGTGGAGTGGCTAGGGCATCCGTACCTAGTATCGTGGGGGACCTGGGACTGCAGTTCAGTTCCCAGCAGGTCCACTACTACTGCAGTTTTTTTTTTAACAAAATATTCCCCCTCTAATGTTTCACCCCATCCCCAAAGTCCACACCCCCTTGAAGTTAGATATATTAAGTTGTGGGGGGGGGGCAAGCCCCCTGCAAAAACAAAAGATACTGTGTTTTCCTTTGCCTTGTGCGCTGTTCCGTGTATGGTTGGTGTTTTTTCCCTGCCTTGTTTTGTCGCACACTATTTTGTTTGTGGCATTGTTGTGTTGCGTGGTTTCAGCCGTGACATCATGACACCTGTGCCAAGCAGGGACATCCTAGACTCCCTGCAGGGGCATTTCTCAGGCAAGTAATCAAAGAGCTCACTAGTGATAGGGCAATACTGGACCTGGTGCTCACTAACAGTGACAGTACTGCAAACGTCCAGGTGGGATGCCACTTGGGGACCACTGATCACCTTACAGTGGGGTTTAAGATAAGGACTGCAGCAGAGGCAAACGACACAAGGACAAGGGTCCTGGACTTCAGGAGGGCAGATTTTAAAAAACTGGGTAAGTGCCTCAGAGATTGCCTAGATGGGGGGAATTGCCTGGATGGGATGGAGGAACAGTGGGGCAAATTAAGGGATAGCATGACAAAGGCAACAAACCTCGATGCAAAAGAATTGAGCAAAAACAGGGGAAAAAAGAGACCACTATTTGTTCTCCAGGTGGGTGGCTGCAAAGGTAAATGCAGTAAATAATTATCAGCACCTCTAAAGTCGTAAAATGGAAATGTTTATTACTTACATACTGGTGTATGATCCAAAACCAAGTGCAAACAGTGAACCAGCATAACATGTGAGTGGTGTATCCATATCTGAGAATTCAAATGTCCAAGAAAATGTAATTTTATCTTTTGGCACAAAGGACTTAAAGAGACAGCCCACCTTTACTCCTGTCTGCAGCCAGAGTGTAATAATATTGAAAAAGTTTTTTAAAGGATTTTGAAACCATACAAGCATCGTCACGGCGACCTAATTTTGTGAACATCTCTAATAATGAAGGACTTGCACTACAACAACTACAAGAAAATCAACAACTGACAATTTAACCAGCGTACAAATGTGAGTCCATGGTTCTAATGGATATGGATATCCAGAGGCAGCTGTATAATGGTGATTTTACCTGCATCTTAGATCAGATCCTATGGATGGGTTCAAGAAGGAACTTGGTGCTTTTATGCTGACTTTATGTACCAGTGGAATAATATAGAAATAAACTTTTGATTTTCTCACTGTACCTAATCCTTCATGGCCACTATATACATGCTGCCCAAAATCTATAAGGGACTGAAGAATCCCCCAGAATGACCCATCGTGGCAGGTATAGGGTCACTCACCAAACCTTTTCACAACTTGTTAAGACCTGCAGTATATTAAAGATATGGTGAGGATCCTTCCCTCCTATGTTAGGGACACAACAGAAGTATTAAATATCCTGGGGAATCAGATTTTGCAGCCTGAGTGATATCTCGTCTCAAGCATATTGAGTCTCTTTATACTAATATTCCCCACATTGGTGGACTAAGGGCATTGTGGCTATGGCCCAGTGAAGATACAGAATTATCAGAAACACAAGTGGACATCCTGATTTCCCTCTTTGATTTTGTGCTTAACAAAAATGCCTTTGTTTTTCAAGGTAGCTTTTACCACCATATTAAGGGTAAAGCAATTGGGGCAGCTTTTGTCCCCAGTTATGTTAATCTGTACCTTGGCAGGTGGGAAGCAGACAGTGTGTTTAATCATGACACTGACCCTTTCTTTGACCAGATATAATTGTTGCATTGCTTCATTGATGATGACCTGATGGTGTGGCATGATGATATGGAGTCATAAATGAAATCTGTGGAATATCTGGAAAATTCAAATCTAAATCTCAAATTTAAAGTTGATTGGAAATATTAAAAAAAATCATTTTTTGGACTTAGAAATAAATAAAGAAGGTGTTTGTATAGAATTCATGGATCTATTTAGAAAGATTATTGCCCAGAGTACTCTGCTTCATGCTTCCAGTTGTCATCTGTATGACATCATCAGGAACATACTCAAATCTCAGTTTATGCTGATATGCCACAGTTATGGTAAGGACAATGATTTTGCAAAGACAGCCAGAGAAATGGAACTGAGATTTATTGAGAGAGGGTAAAGTCAGTCCTTTATCAGTGAAAGGCAGCAGGTTGGTGAAATGAATAGAAATGATTTACCTAGATATAGGAAAGCGACAACAATATGGACGAGTCATCAGTCTTTATCACTATCTATTCATGTTGGGATGAGGAAATCAGATCCATTTTAGAGAAAAATTGGTATATATTGGGTACAGAGCTTGCACTAGATAAGGTGGTTCAGAACCAACCAAGGGTGGTGTTTCATAGAGGGATGAATATTTCAGATAGGTTAGTGCACAGCTTTCTCCCACCCCCAAAGTGCCAAGACTAACTTGGCTTCCTGAGACCCATAGTAGTAACCACAGGTGTTGTTGATATAAATTCTGTCCACAAATGCAGGAGACAGAATATTTTACTATATTAATGTATTTTACTACTGTTAATGCTCTTAAAACTTTTGAGATCAGGGGCCTGACATTCAAAAGTTTGTGTGGGCACTAACGGGTCTTTGCCAGTGCAAACCGGGGTTTACGCTGGAGCCTCATATTCAAAAGGGGCTGTTGCATGGGCCAAGAGGGTTATCGCCCATGCAAAACATTATGTATGCATGCAGGCAAGGGGACATCCATGGGCATCAATATGTGAGCAACCCCATATTTAGTGGCATTGTGCTGTGCAAAAGGGGTTAGCTCTGTCCTTTTGCACGGCACAAATGCCACCAAACAAAACTCCAGCTTAACTCTTCACAATCCTACCAGCTGCCAGAGGTAATGCAACTACCTAGCTGATTGGCCTCTGGGGGAGCATAATTGCTCCCTGTGATCCATGGCACCCCCTGCCGATTGCCAGACCATTCGGTATAATAATATATCCCAGGTGTTAGTGGTTTCCCCCCAGTGCTGATCACTGGCTGATTCAGTATAATAATGCTATCCCTGTCTCTAGTGGTACCCCCTACACCGATTGCCAACCCTAATGTAAATATGGTCCCTGCTGGTAGTGGTGCACTCCCCTCCTCTGAATTCAGCCCTGTGATACACTTCCATCACTTTCATATCCCTGGTGGTGTCAAAGGCCCACTCTTGTGGGGCCGAGTTCACTGGTCTCACAGCAAACTCCCCTAATTGTAGTCTGTGGTGGTGTGGGTCAGGAAACCCCTCCCCTGTCCTTCTAGGTTGCTCACTGGATTTACAACTGAACATCCCCCAAAGTATCCTGGGCCTTCTCTCTCTGTGTGAGGGGTACAAATACAGTCTCGAGTCTGTGTTCCTGGGAGAGAACCCTCTTGACCATGGCACAGCAAACCAGAAAAGCCACAGAAGTGTATAGGTCTTCGGGGTGCCCTATCCACCCTATGTGTATCTTTTCCCAGAGAAATGCAGAGACTGATTCAAACCCCACAGACCACTTTGAGAGACCTCACATATTTCACTCTTACACTCACAGAGTCCCTTTCTCATGTCCCTTCCTGGTAGCATTTTGGTCTTAAGCATTGGAGCAGGCATGGTATTGCTTGAACAAAACCCTCACAACCTTTCACACACAACAGACAGTTTCAGAGATATTTTAAAATTATGCCAAAAAGGATTGACTAATATCTATTAGATAGTATAATTTAACATAAAAATAGCATTCCAAGATTTGGTTACACGATATAGAAAAACAGAAGTTGGATAATACACAAAAACATTACACTAGCTTTCCTAAAATCTGACATATAGTTCTACCTTGTTTCTAGTGCAGTTGCATGAAGTTAGAGTCCAGTAAAGTAAAATGTCCTTGTTACCTCTTTGGTCATGGATTTTACAAACAGGGATCCTATCTGAGCAGTTGAAGCATCACCCAGGACTGAGTTCCACAAGACTTGGTCTTGGCTTTCCAAGCAGTTTCAGAGGGCTGCCTTGGAATTTCTCCGCTGTGAGTGGCTGGCCTTTGTCACATGTCTAAATGAACCAATCAGCTCCCTGGGGTTTGTTTTAAAAATTTAAACTGTAGATTCTTTCCTGGGGGTCTCCTCCTCCCCCCCCCCCACACAATCTGATTAGGAAAAACAGATTCCCTCTGTCCTGTCCCTGGAGACATGTCCTGTTCCAACCTCCTGTGGAGAGATCTGGGCCCATAGAAATGTAGAACACAGAAACATAGAATTTCACAGCAGATAAGGACCACTTGGCCCACCTAGTCTGTCCATTTTCACAGATACTAGATCTGTGGCTTGCCCTTTCTTTTCTATTGCTAGAGTTCCTTTATGTCTGTCCCATATATTTTTGAATTCCCTTACCATTTCTGCCTCTACAACCTCTGCTAGGAGGCTGTTCCATGGATCCACTGCCCTTTCCACAAAAAAATACTTTCTCATGTTATCCCTAAGTCTACCGTCCTCTATTTTCATATCATGGCCACTTTTTCTTGTACATCTTTTTTTTTTTTGAAAGATGCTTCAGTTTCCAGTAAACATATTCAGAACCCAAATTGCTGGGCTGTTAACATAATCACTCCCTCATTATCTGAAACTGTCCTACATAGGCATAGTTTCTTGAACACAAAGGGAGCCAGTCCAAGCTGGTAGAGTTTTTGTTCGTGCACTCAGATGCAGAAAAAACAGGAATTATTTCAAGCCAAATGAAATTACAGAAAATGACGCAGGTTTAACCAACTATATAACACAGGATATTAAATAATAAAACAACAGATATATGTTATGACACTATTCTGCCACAGGTGGTAATGATGCCCTCCCTCCCTCCCTCCTATTCCAGCCCGATGTACACTTTCATCACTTTCATGTTCCTGGTGGCAGTGGTGCCTCCCTCCCCTCCTCAATCCCAGCCCTGTTATACAATTTCATATCCCTGATTTTTTGGTGGTGTGAGGAGGGCTATGCCATCTGCCATATGCACCCACAGCACCACCGCTGAGGGAAATGGTGAGTGTGGGATGGGGCAGTGCTGCAGAGGGCAGCCACTGGATGCTAGGGATGGGTTGTTTGAACTTCTGGGCTGGCAGTCAGAGGAGGAAACAACAACCAGGGATATGAAATTGTACAACAGAGCTGGTATCGGGGGGGGGGGGAGTGCACCACTACTACCAGGGTAGCTTTGCAATGTATTGGGCTGGGATCAGAGGGAAGGCACCACTACCTCCAGGGATATGAAAGTGTACAATGGAGCTGGGATCAGGGGGGCACCACTACCACCAGGGATATGAAAGTGATGAAAGTGTACGATGTGGCTGGGATTGGGGGAGGCGGGGCCGCTAACACCAGGGATGTGTTACTATAATTATTAAACTGGATGGGGTAACAATTGGCTGGAGGGGAAACACTAGCACCAGGGATGTATGATACTGTATGAGCTGGTGATTGGCGGCGGGACCGCAAGGCACCAGGAATGTGTACGTGTCTGGGACTGGGCAGTTGGGGCAGGCAATGCCGTGCTAACCTGCCTTGCTGCCCATGCAAATGAGCCCATAATGGGCATGCAAATGGCCCCTTACTGCCTTGCATGCCCAATGGGCTCATTTGCATGGGTCCATTTGAATTTTGGAAATAGCGTTCTAACATTATCCATTCTGACAATGTACTGTACTTTGGTAGCCTTGTCGGAGCAGTACTAAGTGACTTAGTGCTTGGTTGACAGGGCCCTATATTCAGTCGAATAGCACTGGTGCACTATTCTACTGAACATAGTATCTTCCGGCACCCTGGCAGTCACAAGGCGCAGCATAAATTGTTGCTTTCCGCTTTGTGCATATTTGAATATCTGGCCATAAGAGTTTATTAACTAGCACTGAAAATGTGGTATATTTAGCAACATACAGTTGTTCTTCCTTTTATAGCAGTGTCAGTGGCTCAGTAGGTAGCACACTCGCCTCTGAGGCCGGGAGATCAGAGGGCTGTGGGTTCAGTTCCCACATCTGGCACTTGGGTTAATATCCCAGTACTGACACTGCAGTGCAGCATGGGAGGGGTGCTGCACTTCTGAGGTGCCGTCTTTCGGATGAGACGTTAAACCGAGGTCCCATCTGTCTGGATTGGTGGTAGTTCAGGTGGATGTTAAAGATCCCATGGCACTTATCGAAAAGAGTAGGGGAATTTCCCCGGTGTCCTGGCCAAATTTCCCTCATTCACTAAAAATACCACCAACAGCATAATCTGGTTCACGGTCAGTTGGCATTCATCTGTATCCCCTTCCCCCGGGTCGTGCCTGAAAATAGGCAGGATTTGTCTAGTGCACTTACCCGGTCAACAAAAGCTAAATAAATAAAATAAAATATAGAGAAGACAAACAGAAATTTCCAACTAAGAATTGACAAACACTTGAAGGCCATTCACAATGGGGACCAAAATAATGTCGTGGCTAAACACATAGCCACAGTAGGATGAAAGGTGATGCATGCTTTTTGGGTTTATGGCATTGAAAACATGGAAGTAAATCTTCAACAAGGGAACTTGGAAACAAATACACTGAGATGAGAATCCTTTTGGATGTTTACTCTGGGGGCTTTGAAGCCAACAGGCTTAAATGAAGCTACTATATTGAGTTGACTCCATTTTTGAGCAATAGGTGAGAAATTATAATATTTCAGAGACTTGGGTATATCCCCTTAGATGTGTTCATATAGCTATTGTTATAGAAATGCAGGCCTTGATTTTGGTTGCCCCAAAGGAATCTTGAAAATTGGATGGCCATGGGGATACCATAATTACCACTGGAGGATTCCCCTTACTCAGAAATGTCACATATGTGCCGTAATCTGAGGGTCGTGTTTTACCCTGGTATATGTAACATTAAAACATAGAAGTTGATAGCAGATGGAGTCCTTCTAGTCTGCCCATTTGTTTTAGAACTATTTTGACACTGTAGTTGCCCTTTGCAGTCAGGGCTCCCTTGTGTCTATCCCATGCATTCTTGAATTCCCCCACAGTGTTGACCCCCACAACCACTTGGGCAGGTTGTTCCAGGTGTCCACCACTCTTTCTGTGAAGACAAACTTCCTGGTGTTGGTAGAGAACCTCCCTCCTTGCAGCCTGAGGTCATGTCCCCTGGTTCTGAGCCCTTCTTGAAGTGAAAAAGTTCCTATACCTGTACCTTGTTAATGCCTTTTATGTACTTGACTGTTTCAATCATGTCCCCTATCTCTCTTCTCTGCTCCAGGGAGTACATATTCAGTTCCCTAAGTCTTTCCTCGTAGGACATGAACTGCAGACCTTGAATAATTTTTGTCGCCATTCTCTGTACTGTTTCCATCCAGTCAATGTCCTTCCTGAGGTGAGGCCTCCAGAATTGGACTCTGTATTCTAGATAAGGCCTGAGCAGTGATCTATACAGTTGTAGTACCACCTCTTTCTTCCTGCTTGTGATTGCCTTCCCAGTGCAGCCCAGCATTCTGTTGGCCTTCAATGTTGCCTTCTCACACTGCTTACTAAACTTCAAGTCATCTAAGATTATGATTCCCAGATCTCGTTCCTGGTTTGAGGCCACCAGTCTTTTGCCTCTTAGGCAATACTCCTTTCTTGGATTTTTTCTTTCCTGTGTGCATGACCTTGTACTTTTTGGTGTTAAATCTCAGCTGCCATACTCCAGACCATTCTTCTAGTTTCTTGAGGTCAGCTTCCATCTTGTTCACTCCTTTGAGGTGTCCACCCTGTTATGTATCTTGGTGTCATCTGTGAACAGACACACCTTCCCTTCTAGTCCATCAGTGATGTCTGCTATAAAAACACTGAAGAGCAGAGTCCCCAGCACTGAGCCCTGGGGCACCCCACTGGTCACCCTGCCTTCTGTCGATTGTGTTCCATTAACCTGTACCCTCTTGGTTCTGCCTTGTAACCAGTTTTGTATCCATCTGACTACTTCTGGACCAACCCCAGTGTGATCAAGCTTCTTTACCAGCCTTCTGTGTGGAACCAAGTCGAAGGCCTTACTAAAGTTTAGGTAGACCACATCTGCTACCCCACTGTCCTTCACTATTTTTGTAAAGTAGTCAAAAAACTTGAGCAGATTTGTCTGGCATGACTTACCTGCTGTGAAACCATGTGGTTTAGAGTCTTGTTGGCTGCTAGTTTCGAGGAATGCTATGATCCTCTGTTTGAGTAGTGTCACCATTGGTTTCCCTACTATAGACATGAGGCTCACCGGTCTGTAATTACTAGCCTCTTCGCAACTGCCTGATTTGTGAAGTGGAGCCACTATTGCCTTTTTCCAGTCTTCAGGTACCACACTGCTCTTCAAAGATTTCGTGAATAGAAGTACCAGAGGGGCTGCTAATTCTGCCCCCAGTTTCTTAAGGATTCTGGGGTGCATCTATTTTGGTCCCATGGCTTTGTCTGCTTTTAGTTTATCTAGCAACTCCCGTACTTCAGCTTCTGTAAAGGGACTCATGTCTACCCCTGGTCCTGGGGTGTTGTGTTTTTTGAGTGCTAGGCCATCCCCTCGGTCCTCTTTGGTAAACACCGAGCAGAAGTATTTATTGAGGATTTCAACTTTCTCTGGGGTCACGTTTGGTGCAGTTCCCTTCTTCAGTAGCAATCTTTACTATCCCCCTTTGCCTTCCTATGTTCCCTAATTTATCTAAAAAAATATTTGTCTCCTCTCTTTGCCCCTTCTGCTGTATTTTCCTTTGTCTGGGCTTTGCCTTTCTAATTTGTTTATTAGATTCTCTCATTTATTCCTTAAATGACTCCCAGTCATTCTCAGTTTTGGTTTCCTGGTATATGCTGTACGCCTTCTTTTTTTCTTTGACTGTGGTAGCCGCTTCCTTGGAAAACCATAGAGGATTTCTATTTCTTTCTGCTTTCCTGGCCCATCTAGCACATTGATCTGTGGCAGTCTTTATTGCTCTGTTGGGTCTCCCCCACATGACCTCCACCTCCTCAACCTCTGTTTCCATGAATTGGCTACTTATGTTGTTCCTCAATTTTTGGAAGTCAGCCTTTCTGAAATCTAGCACCTTTGTCATTGAGTGGCTGGTGTCCTGTGTTATGTTTACCTTAAAGCTTATCATGTGATGGTTGCTGTTGCTCATATGGCATCCCACTTCAATGTTCTTGATCCTTTCCGAGTTTGTGAGGACAAGATCAAGAATGGCATCTCCCCTTATTGGGGTTTTAACAAGTTGGCATAGTCCCGTGCCTTGTAGTGACAATATGAAGTCCCTACTTCTTCTTGTTGCTGCTGTTAGTGTGCTCCAGTTAATATCTGGTAGGTTGAAGTCCTCCACCAGTATTACTTCACCTTTATCAGACATTTTGTGGATTTCCTCTATTAGGGCTTTGTCTCCTTTATCTCCTTGATTTGGGGGCCTGTACACGACGTCAATTCTGTAAGACATTCCCCTGCCTGTGTCCACTGTTAGCCACAGTGATTCAAAGTCCCCAGGTTGACCTTTAACTTCTGTGACTTTTATTTCCTCCCAAATGTAAATGGCTATGCCCCCCCCACTTTTTTTTTTTGCCCTATCTTTCCTGAACAGATTGTAACCGGGAATGGCCCTATCCCATCCATGGATTTCTGTGAACTACGTTTCTATTACAGCCACCCAGTCCAACCTTTCTATTTCCAAGATGACTGTGAGTTTGGGAAGTTTATTGTTAGGCTGCTAATATTTGCAACCATTACCTTCCAGGAATGTACATTCTTTTTGATGCGATGTTGTACCCTCTTCATGGACTGCTCCTGTTTGCTCATTCCGTTGATAGATTATGGAGGATGCAGGTTCAGGCGGATGTTGGCTCTGATTTGTTTTCTGACGATGTATACATGCATTTGGTGTTTTGGGGAGTGATGACCAGCCCACCAATGGCAGGGGTATGAGCTGTGTCATACTCCCCTTAATTTAGTTTAAACTACCTGTATAGACATCACATTTTTGTCTGAGTGCTCGCACACCTTCTCTGTTTAGGTGCAATCCATTGTATTTTAAAAAAGTTCTTTCCCAAAAGTTGTGCCAGTTCCCTATGTCCTTCAGTTGTGTAGATAGTGGGATTTATTGATTCTTTTCTAGCAGCATTGCCGATGGAGTTCACCATTTGTGTCCTGTTTATCTCATCCATTTAACCACTATTGTGGCATCAGTGTGTCCCTGCCTCATAGCACTAATTGTCTGCCACCAGAGTGAGTGAATAACAGAAACTGCAGTAAAATATTTGATTGACTGTTTTCTTCCTAATTGTTTACTTTCTCTCCCCTTCCCACCCAAATGCTCTTTTTACTATAGATTCTTTATGCCTTTATATATTTTTTTAGTAGTTTAGTAGTTAATTATAGAAAATATGTCTGAGATGGTAGCTGTTTGCAGATGTATTAAAATTAATGGTATACACACATGTTGCAATCGTTTGATAGTCTCCTTGCTGTTTCTGTATAGAATATCTGCACCTAATGGGACTGTCTGAACATATGAACATTGATGTTTAAAGAGATGCCAAAAGCAACAAAGTGGCTTCAACATTATGACTGATGCACACATTTATATATATTTTTTTAATATCCATATGGTATACGGCAAGTTGACTAGTACCTAGTATGTATGACCCTATAGTAATTTTCTCTCGTAAACTGCTGAAACTATGATCATACTTTTAACTATATTTGAGCACTTATCACTTTAATTGTATTTCACAGATGTGGCACTTAACATTTAGCACATAATAGGTAGTGGAACTGTCAGTTATCTGCCTCCCTAATGAGGTGCTAGTCGGGCGAACCCAATCAGGGTCATGGCAGCTTTTCACCCAGTTCCCGCAGCCATTAGTATTGCACTTCATGCACTGTTTGCTCATAGTTTTGGATCATACACCAGTATGTCAGTAATAAACTTTTCTGTTTTCTGACTTCAGTGGTGCTGATAATCATTTGTCGCAATTACGGTTATATTGATAGCACACTGCTGTGGTAGAGCTGCTTTTGTTTGCTAGCTTGGGCTGCAAAGGTAAATGTTAAAAGGGTAGCCTTCAGAAGGTACAAAGGGATGCAGAGGGAAGAGGATAGGGAGTTGTACCAAAAACGGCGGAGAAAAGTGGTTAAGGCAGTGAGGAACGCAAAGGCAGAAACTGAGGAAAGGATAGCCCAAGGGGTAACTGGGGAGGGGGCAAGATCTTTTTTTTTTTTGAGTTATCTATTTTCCTCATACTGTGCTCTGGATCTGCCTCTCCTTCAGGCCGCCTAGGTCACTAGCACTCCTCCATTAACTCCTCTGAGCCCTCGTCTCATATCGCAGCCGACCCCCCTGAGGTAGCTCGGTGTTAACCCTCTCACCGAGTGAGTCCCTCTCCTCCAAGGGGGAAAGCACTGGCAAGGGCAACCTAGCACACTATTTTGCCTGCCTCCTGTGGGGTGCTGCTGAGAAGAATTGGCCCGCCAGAAGCCTGGAAGGTGTTCGTGAACTGGATGCTGTCATCCGGCCAATCCAGAGTGATTTTCCCTTTTTCTGGCACTTCCCACATTGCAACACTTCTGCAGTGCTCTCGGTCTCCACTGGGGGCTGCTGCAGAGTGAAGCAGCCCTGTAACCCACCCCAGAAGAGGAGAGCAGTCCTACAGATGCTTAAATTCTCTCCTTCCCCTGCCAACCCCTGGTGACTCAAGCTCATTCCTAAACCCGGGTTGCCGGCGTGGTGTGAGGTGAGGCGCAAGTGCCTCAGCCCTCTGCACAACCAGGCCAGCACAAGACCTTTCTTAGGTACATACATGACAAGAGGAAGACAAGGGGAGGGATCGGGAGGTAAAGAAGGGCAGGGGGAGACTGTGCAGAGGAGGATCAAAAAAGAGCCAATATCTTAAACAGATATTTCTATTCAGTCTTCACAGTGGAAGGGGAGTGGGTGGACCACATAAGAACATCAAGGGAACTGGGGAAGAGGAGGTATACACAAGTCCATTCACAGAGGAAAGAGTTCTGAAAGGACTTGCAAATCTGAAAGTGGATAAAGCTATGAGACTGGACGGGGATACACCCAGTGGTGCTGAGGGAACTCAGGGAGGTACTGGCTGCACCTCTCTGACATCCCTATTCAACAACTCACTGGAAACAGGAGTGGTTTGAGAGGATTTTTTTTAGGAAGGCAGATGTAGTCCCACTTCATAAAAGCTGCAGATGGGAGAAGGCTAGCAACTACAGACCAGTAGCCTGAAGTTAATGGTGGGGAATTTAATGGATTGCTTCTAAAGGAACAATTAGTGGAATATCTTGAATCCAATGGGTTACAAGACCTGAGGCAGCACAGATTCATGGGAAGAGGTCATGTCAGACAAACCTGATCAATGTCTTCTACTGGGTCACCAGGGAAATAAATCAGGGTAGGCCGGTGGATGTGGCCTTCTTAGACTTCTTAGACTTCAGTGAGGCCTTTGACATAGTACCACACAGGAGGCCCATAAGGAAACTGGGCAGTTTGGGGAAGGTCCAAAGGTGGTAGACTGGGTACAAAATTGGTTGATGGCTAGGCGACAGAGGGTAGTGTTAAACGGCACTCACTCTGGGGAAGGGAGAGTGACACTTGGGGTACCTCAGGGCTAAGTACTGGATCCAGTCATCTTTAATATCTTTATAAGTGACCTTGCAGAAGAGCTAGAAAGAAAGATATAACTCTTTCAGATGACACCAAAATCTGCAGTAGGGTAGACACTCCGGAGAAGCTGGAGAGAATGTGTAGAGACCTGAGAAAACTCAAGGAATAGTAGAGGATATGGCCACTGGGTTTCAATGCGAAAAAGTGCAAATTCATGCACCTAGCACAGAGAAACCCAGAGGTGGAGTATAAAATGGGAGGAGAGGTACTGATGATCACTAAACATGAAAGGGACCTTGGGTTCATAGGAGGGATTCAAGTTCAGTGAGCCTAGGCCCTTTTATGAACTTGCCACCAGTTCACAGGTGGAATTCATATTTCTTATCACCCATGTATTCATCCAAATACTTTTTAAAGACTCTCATATTTATACTGTCTACTATTTCCCTTGGTAGTTCATTCCATTTGGTCACCACCCTTTATGTATAAAATTTACTTCTTTTGACTGATTTATTTTTATCTCTCAGTAACTTATATTTATGTGAACTAGTAGATGTGATACCCATGTTCAATTTCAGTCTCAATGCTTCCCTCAGAAATGGTTCATTCTTGGTCCTGTAAATAAGGCAGAGATCCCCTCTAAGCCTTCTATATTTCATTGAATACAAATTTAAATTTTGGAGCCTATCCTTATACCCAATTTCCTTGTTGATTGTATCTTTCTTGTAACTTTTCTCTGAACCCTTTCTATTAACTTTTGTGATCTTTTGTTTTGAGGTGTAGAAAACTGTGCACAGTATTCCAAATGTGGCCTCACCAGGGCAGTATACAATGGGATAATAACTCCACTTTTTCTACTTCTAATATTTCCCAAAATGCGTCCCAGTATTTTATGACATTTCTTTACTGTCTCAAATGTGTGTTTATCAAAGGTAAGATTATCAGTGATAAGTACACCCAGGTCATTTTCTTCTTTTACAGACTGAAGAACTGTGTTACCATTTTGTATACATGCATGGGGTTATTTTTGCCTATATGCATGACTATGCATTTTTCCATGTTGAAAAACATTTTATTATTATTTGCCCAGATAGTAAAGTTGTTTAAGTTTAGTTGTAGTATTTTAATCAAATCTGATGACTTCTAGGTGGTGAGGTCATGTTTTTTGCAACTAAGTATATTTTATTAAAAAGTTTTGCACAGTGTTGAAAAATATCACACAGCAACAGTAACAGAAAAAGCAATTAATCAAGTTACACCAAGGAAAAACACCCACCCTCCCACCTTTAACCCACCACTCACCCTACTCACGCAACCACCCAATACATTTTTGTGGGCCAACATGGTACACAAAAATGAAAATAATTCTTACATTCTGCTTTATCCCTGTGGTAACCATAACCAACCAGTTAGTCCTTAGTCAAAAGGGGAAAAAGAGGAGGTTTATAACCAGTTAAGGCTGCTACATAAGAAAAGCCAGTCAAGAGGACCAGCAAACCTGAAACTTATTTCTAACTTGATTAAACAGAGCAATCATACACTCTGCATTCAGAGCATTTAAAAATTCTTGGACCCAATCTGAGTATGAGGGTTGCCACTCTCCCTTCCAGTGCCTCATTGTTAGCAGCTTAGTTACTTGGGCAATCATTGCCATATAAACTTTGTCCTTAAGTAGTGAAATAGTTAAGCAATCTTCCAGTAAACAGACCTCAGCTATAAAATAATTAGAATGTCCAAAAAAAAAGAGGAAGTCTTTCTCTGTATTAGTACCAAAAGTTTTTTGGACCTAGAGCAGGTCCATAACATGTGCTACAAGGTACCATTGTCCCTACTACAGTGTTCACATATTGGAGTGAGTAGTTTGCCTATCATAAATAGTTTGAAGGGAGTATAGTAGAGATCATAGGTTTCATAGGTTGGTTTCAAGTCTATAGCTTGCACCAAGGGGACTTGCCATTTCTCAATGGATTGATCTATTTCCTAAGTGTACACCTATTTTGTTTTTAAACATTATCATGATACTTTCGACTATATCAACCATGACCCTCTCCTGTTTGTTTTGTACAGTTCTCCCTTTAACTGGTACCTATGAGTTCTAGTAGTTTTGTTTGGTACCTTTTTTCCAGTCTTAGATATTCCGATAAATTCCTGTTTTTGAAAGTCCCAAAGACAAGACAGAGATCCCCTCTTTGTCTGTGGTACTCAAGAGAGTACAATCCCAGTTCCTTAAGTTTTCCTCATATGTCAGGTGTTTAAGTCTGGTAGTAGTTTTAGTGGCTGTTCCTTGAACCCTCTCTATATATGCCCTATGTCCCTTTTAAGGGATGGGCTCCAGAACTGGGTACTAAACTCCACAAGCAGTCTTACCAAAGAGCTATTTAACATTATTAGTATGAAACTATCCCTGCTTTTGATGTTTCTTAATATGCAATTCATCATTCTATTTGCTCTTTTTGACGCCCTCAGTGCTTTGTTGTTTAAACATCAGATCTTTGTAAGATATTAAATTGCATAAGCCTAAGGCGGCCTTGCTTAATGAACCTATAAATATTAGTCCACATAGAACTCCAATAGGAGTCAGGAGAATTCAAGTTGAGGGAATTCTGCCAATAAAAAGTGGTTGGTTTGGTTGAGCTGCAAGCTTGCTGGATTATATCCCAATAAAGACAAGAAATATACTTTCTTTCAAGAGAGCAGGAAACTAAATTATGCAATAATGGGCCCACTGAGGCGTGCCATGGGGGAGGACCTAGAATTTTTTTAAAACAGCTGCAAACTTGCATGTATTTAAAGAAAGCCGAGGGGGAGGTGGAAAACGTAACCTTAAAATCTGAGAAAAGAAGAACTTTATCCCCTACAATAAGGTCAGAGATTAAACTAACTGCCATACCAGGCCAATATCCAGTTGGTGTTGGAACTCCTGCAATACGGAAAGTCGGGTTACAAAAAAGGGGTTGGTTAAGGTCCTTTTCATACTGAAGATTAAGTACCCTGCATAATTGTGAGTGCGCCCTTATAGCCCATTCTATGGGGCAGTGCGAAGCTCTTTAGGTAGGCCAGAAAAGGGAACATATAATAAGGAAGGTAAGGAAATTTGGTGTTTGTGAGCTAGTGTGTGCTGTATAGCCAATCAACTTAGAAGTAAAGTGAGTCTAGGTTCTGCATTGTTCCACTGAAAATATTTAGATCCATGTAAAGATAAATAATAACTAAAGAAATCCAGAAGTGGTAGACCCCTAATCTGTGTGCCTACACAATTTGACATATGCTCTATGGAGGGGGGGAGGCTTATCCAGCCAGAGAAAGGATGTGCAGATGGAGTGAAATTTATTAAACCATTGTTTACGGAGAAAAACATTGAGTACAGTATATTAAGGGAATATAATAGTCTAGGTAGGACATTCATCTTTATAATATTTGCTCTGCCCCATAATGATAAGGGTAAATGACACTATATAGACAGGTCTGTCTCTATTTGTTTTATAACAGGATCTAAATTCAAGGTTTTCAACTTAGTTAAATCTCTAGATATTTTAATTCCTAGATAAGATAAGGCTATGTTTTCCCATTGTAACCCTAACTTTTCACTTATTTCTTTAGGACAGGATGAGGATAAGGGGTATACAACAGATGTGTACATATTTAGTTTATAGCTGGAGAACTGACTAAAGCTAGAAATGATTCATAATGTCTCAAGCAAGGTGGAGTAGAATATCATCTGCGAACATTGACAGCTTTAAAACGTGATCCCCCACGCTGATTCCCTGAACAGCTTCTGTTGAATTAATCATCCATGTCAGGGATTCAATATACAAATTAAATAAATATGGGGATACAGGGCACCCTTGGTGAATACCCCTAGTCAGAAAGAAAAAGTCTGAAAGCTCATTGTTAAAAAGTATGCTGCTGAGGGATATGTATATAGAACTTTAGTCCTTCCTATAAATTCAGAGGGGAAACCATATTCTTCAAGGCTGTGAACAGGTAGGACCAAGCCATGTGGTCAAATGCCTTCTCTGCATCCAGATAGATCAGCACTGCATCATGGCCCAGTCTCCTGGATGCAGGGAAGAGATGGAATATTTTCCTAAAATGATTGCTTGAATTTTGACTGGCGATGAAGCTCGCCTGTTCAGGGCTTAGCAAGGGTGTCCACACCTTGGCTAAATGGGATTCTAAGATCTTTGCGTACAACTTTATATCATTGTTCAATAGGGAGAAAGGCCGATAATGTTCAGGTTTAGTGGGGTCTTTCCCTGGTTTGGGGAGGAGAACAATGTGGGCTTCAAAAAGAGACTTCTCCTGAGGTGGAGAGGTACAACAAGAGTTAAATCATTTAGTTAACAAGGGGATTAGGATCTCCTTATAGGACCTATAAAGAAGAGAGGAGAGCTCATCAGGTCCAGGAGCCTTGTCTAGTGGTTGAGAGGTGATAGCCATTGCAACTTCTGATTTGGGTATAAGACCTACAAGAAGATCCTGTTGATTAATAGTAAGTTAAGGAAGTGCTGAGGCAACCAAAACCGCTTCCATGGCAGTAGAAAAAGAAGACTCCGGGATTGGGGCAGAATAAAGGAATCTGTAGAAATTCAAAAAAGATGGAAGCCATTTTTGGGATATCGGTTGTTAGGGAATCAATACAAGGGTCTAATAAGGCTGAGATCCAGTATGAAGCACTTTGTTGTTTGCGGCGAAGTGCCAAAAGCTTCCTGGCTTTATTACCTTGTCTTATATATGTGGCCTTTAGGCGAGAAGCTGCTCTATTGACTTTACTTAATAAGTGCACAGAGTATTGAGCTCTCAACTGGGCCAGCTCCATGCAGGTGACTACCGGCGTAGTGGCAGATAATGATTTCGCAAGGGTATGGATCTGATGTAACCATAAGTTAACAATGGCCTGTTGTTCCTTCTTTCGTATGGATCTGAGGCAGATCAACTCACCCCTCCATGTTACCTTAAGAGTACCTCAGAAGATATCATAGACTTGGGTTGAGCCCTGATTTTCTTGGATGAAACATATCATAAAGTCCTTAAAACATTGAGTTAGTGTGGGGTCCCTCAATAAGTGGTTATTTAGTGACCAAGTATGTGGGCATATCACAAGATGGGGGGGCACCCAGGGATAAAGTGACAGCTGAGTGGTCAGAGACAACATGGGCTTGAATCTGACAATCTATCAGAAAGCGTAGGAGGTGTTTACTAATCAAAAAATAGTTAATCCTTGAAAGGACTTTATGCAGGGAAGAAAAAAAAAAGTAAAATGAGCCATAGTAGGATAGAGGGTTCTCCATGGATCAATAAGGCCTAGTTGGTTCATGAATTTAATAAGGACTCGCTGGGCTGGTGAAGGACCCATTTTGGTTCTATAAATCTGAGCCAATTCATTGGTCAAAACGAGATTCCAGTCTCCTTCTAATATTATTGGTAAATGACAAAAGGGTGCTAGTACAGAAGCTAATGATGGGAAAAGTGAAGGAGTATCTAGGCTGGGCCCATAAACTGCTCCTAGCACTAGTTCAAGTTTACCTAGGTTGCCATGTGCAAATACAAATCTCCCTCCAGAATATTTTACTTAATAAGTGCAAAAGCAATTAGTTTGGCAACTAAAATTAACTCTGTGGAATTATGCCAGTCCAAAAACTTGGCCCACCCAAGATTTTTGAAAATTAGAAAGTTGGTTCTCTAATAAGTGGGTTTCCTGAAGGAAAATTATATGTGGTTAAAATGTCCTCAAATGACAGAGAATGGCATACTTTTTAGTGTTATCTCATCCTCCTTTTGTGTTCCATGTAATAAGGTTTATAGAATTAGCCATAAAAAAACTATTAGCTGTTAAAGTAAAATGAGGAATTGAAACCCTGAGGTGGTTCATGAGAACCCTCCTCCCTCCCATGTCCCTGCCTTACAACCAGTACCCAAGAATTATAGATAAAATGCTGTCCAAACATTTGTGGTCCAAGAAAACAAATAAAGTGAACTTTAAAATCAATGCTATCCAGGCCTTCTGCCCGCTTCTATACCATACGGTGCATGTGCAGGGTTGAGGGAGCTCCCTCCCAGGCCATTTTACATAGTGCAAACAGTGTTGCTAAACCCCTCAAATAATCCCCATCGTAACTAATAGTGTCATTGTTCTGCAAATGACGTAGCTAACAATGAATACCTAAACAACAATAGGATACCTGTAGCATACCCCGGTCACCTGGGACAATTTCTAGAACAAAACTAGAGTAAAAAAAAAAATGTTTAAACAGTTGTTGGTCATGCTTCTCCTACTCTCCCTGCCATTACTATACCTGTCAACTCTGGGAGCCCCCAATACTAAATCTCTTCTCCCACTTACCCCAGAATATGATTATACTTTCTCCAATATGCTAGTGGTACTAGCTACACAGTGTGCTCCTACCCCCTTACTCCTAAAAAAGGCCTGGATCTATCTGGTTGCTTATGCCCTCAAATATAGTTCCCTGCATACTCACACCCTATCCCCCTACCTACATCGTAAGCTCTGGTACCTCATACTACTGGCCATTCTGCTATCAGGGGATGTACAGCCTAACCCAGGGCCCCTGTACCCAAACATTGTTGCTATTTCTACTGCAAAGGGACTACTGATAATCCACCATAACATCAGGAGTCTGGAGCGCAACTTCTCGGAGCTTGAACCCTGGGTCGAGCTCTATAAACCGGACATGCTGTGTCTAACTGAAACCTAGCTGAAGCCCTCCATCCTTGACTCTCGTTACTCCCTGCCATCCTACAATTTATTGAGGAATGATAGACCCGCCCCCACAAGAGGGGAAGTACAGCCATTTATTTCAAATCACACCTCCAGCTCTCGGTAATTAGCTCTACCCCCCTAAATTACTGTGAGGCGCTTCATGTCATCCTCACCCTTGGCTCGAAGAAATTAAATATTGTCTGTGCTTATAATCCCCTATCCATGGCCTGAAAGGCTTGGAAAACTACTTGACAAATCAGCTCTTTATTCGGAAATAATGAAGTTCTAATATTAGGTGACATAAATATAAACTGGCTGGGAAAACACAAATGTACCCTGACTAAACTACAGAGTTTTAACCTACATCAGCTCATCTCTGAACCCTTTCAGTCTGTGCCTCACTCCAACACTAGTAACTTATTAGACTGGATCATGTCAAACCGCCCCGAAAATATTGTTGATGCAGGAGTCCTAGCGGACGCCATCTCTGACCACTCCCCCACTTATTGCGTCTGGGGGAAAGGCCAGATGGATCTGATGAAGTCTCGTGTCATCACTTTCCGTAATTATGCAAACCTTGACCCAGAGGCTTTTCTGTCAGATGTGGCCCGTATTGACTGGAGCCCTCTCTATAGCTCAACCGATGTTCAGACTGCTCTAAACATTTTCTTGTCTAAATTCCTAGCTTTACAAGAATCCCATTGTCAACTTGCGACTAGGCGGGTTAGAAATAAATGGAACCAGTGGTTAATGTCTGACTTATTATCTAAACTACGGCTAAGGGACAAGACATGGCTTCTTTATAAGAAATCTGGTTCTCCTGCTGACTTTAATGCCTACAGAGCCATGAGAAATGTATGTAAAAAGGAAATCAAACAAGCTAAAAGTTCATACTGCAGAGACCTTCTTACTGACTCCCAGGATGACCCAAAAAAATTTTGGTCCCATATCAAATTCTTCCTTGGATCTAGCCAGTCCCCCACCCAAAATAATATGTCTCTCAATGGCATCCACTGCAACAATCCCATCACCATTGCAGACTTCTTCAATAGGCAATTTGCTGACCTCACTTCTTATACTGCCGCCTTCTCCACTTCTTGTGTCCCTATCTCCCCTGCAAAGACCACAGGACCCACTCTCCATTTTAAGGCTATACAAAAGAGTGAAGTTCTTCGACTCCTGAGAAACATCTCTGAGCACGCAGCAGTTGGGTCTGATAATTTGGAACCTAGGCTCCTAAGATTGGCAGCCCCTAAATAGCTGCTCCCCTGGCTAGGATCTTTATCCTCTCGCTGTGTAGCGGCACTGTCTCAAATATTTGGAAAACAGCGAAAATCACCCCAGTACATAAAAAGGGTGATCTGCTTGACCCATCTAATTATAGACCTATTGCTCTGTTTTCAGTAAAATTCTTGAGAAGCTTGTGGCCACCCAAACTACTTCCTTTCTCCAGCAATATGTCCTGACTGATGCTCAACATGGTCTCTGTAAGGGACATAGTACGACAACTGCCCTCCTCAAATTTTCATCTGACACCCTAGTGGCTATGGACTCTGGCAAGCTCGTCGGGGTTGTTTTTGTTGATATGACCAAAGCCTTCGATCTAGTTGACCACCCCACTCTATCTACCACCCTGAACTCTCTAGGTTTCTCACCTCATGTTATAAAATGGTTTGACAGCTACTTGTCAGATAGGTCTCAATACGTGAAATTTAATTCTACCCTCTTGGACAAGGTCTCCATAAACATTGGAGTACCTCAAGGGTCCATCTTAGGTCCTCTGCTTTTCTCCATCTTTATCAATACCATTACTGCAAATCTCCTTAGGACTTCCTCCTTACTTTATGCAGATGACATAGTTCTATACTCAAGCTCTAATAGTATTGAGGAAATAAATGCTAATCTCCCCCACGATTATCAACTTATCCAGCTGTGGCTTACAATACACAAACTTGTTCTAAATAAAACAAAGACCCAAGCCATGCTATTTGGATCTAGTGTCAAGCTCAAACATGTCCAAACTCAATTTACTGTCTCCTCTCTTGATGGCTCATCGGTTGGGGTGGTTACCTCATTTAAATATCTAGGTGTCACCCTAGACCCATGCCTGAGTTTTGACCCTCATATTCAGTCTACCTGCAAGCAGGTCAACTCCAAGCTTGGGATTGCCTACCGGACTAGTTATGCTCTCACTCGCTCTGCTAGACTTGCAATTGCCTGTGGTATTTTACTTCCCTCTCTCACTTACGGGGTCTCTATATATGCATCAGCCAGTAACTCATGTCTTCATAAGTGGGATGTAACATATAACAACATCTGCCATTTTGCCTCTAGCTCCCCTCGGCTGAAATATCACTGCCTTCTCTACTCGGATCTCGGCTGGCTCCTGCCCAAAGAGCTAAGGTCCTTTGCACTTGGCTCCATCACTGATAACATTATTAGGTCTCATACACCCAAATATCTGGCCTGTCTCTTTCCCTACCAGAAAACTAACTATGCATTACGCTCTGCAGAAAATGCTCCCGTCCTTATCCCTAGACACCGTACAAAAAAAGGTAGTAGTGCCTATGCCCACCATGCGCCCCAATTCTGGAACTCACTCCCTCCAACACTTTGTCAATCGACTTCCCATTACTTCTTTAAGAGAGAATTTAGACACCATCTCATCTCATCCCACATATGCTCCTGTTTCAAACCACCGTAGTCTCTACTCCACAAACCCACCCCCTCTCTGTTATCATGGGTCAGTGGTCTACCCCTCCTGGTGCACTTCCTCTCAGTCTCTCCCCCTATTGATTACTCCTTCATCCTCTATCTCTCCCCTTCCCTCTCCAGTATCATCTTAATCTCTCCCCTCTCCTCTAACCCCATATCTCACACGGCCAATAATATCGGCGCCACCACCTCCCTTCTCCTCTTACCTCTCTCTCTAGCCCTTCTTCATTTATTTCTGCGTACCGGTATTCACTCCTTAGCACTTTATATTATCTATTAAAAATGTCTGTACTGCCTTAAATCACCTGATTTATTGCCTTTTATAACCTTATTGATGTATTCAATTTTGTCTGCTCCGTCATGCCTCGTTATAAACCCTTTGTCAAAATTTCCAATGTTATGTGCATATACCCTCATGTAAAAAGTTTAGTATTCAAGTTTGTTCTTTTAGAAGTTTTGTATTATTGTCTCTGTACTCTCCTGGGTTGTGCCTGAAAATAGTCTTTCTGGCTAGTGTACTTACCCAGTTAACAAAAACCAAATAAATAAATAAAAAATATTAAGAAAAAAGGGCTTCATCCTTCAATCTACAAAGAAGCTAGGGGTGATAAAGTAATAAGACATAGAAAACGAGGATGCTATCATCTGCCATAACTTATGGCTAGAATCTTGGTTGAAATTGGCTCTGTAGTTAAAATATAAAGCAACAGGACACAATAACTTCCAGCAAAATCTCAGGAGAGAGAAAAAAAAAGGTCCTGGCACAAAGTATCCTTTTGCCAAAAACCCCAAAGTGGCTTCTCTGGTTAAATAAAAGGATCTCAGTGCAGATTTTACTGAAACAGTTAAAAAAAAGAAACACCCCTTGTAGAAACAATGAATGAATGCCCCTTCTAACTGTTGCAAATCTTTGCAAAAACAAAGTTTAACAGTAGCATAGCATGATCAGTTTTCAAGCAATATCAGTCAACAATAATGTATAACCAAGTGTCTAAATTTAACAGGTAAACTCATACTAGCATAAAGCTTCCAAGTAGCTAATGAAGCATAGGTTAAAAAGAAACATATAATATATCCAGATCCAGTGTGTGTTGGGGGAGGGGGGTCATCAAGTTTCTCAATCAAAGAGTTGTAGTTTCAAACAAAGGTTCTTGAACATTCTGGTAATATCTATAACCATGCAATTAGAATAAAATAATTGCAGAGAAAACTCAGTGTCAAAATTGCTGAAAAGAATATGCAGTATAGTTCGACCTTAGTTAGCTCCTTACACTTCAGGAGCAATACCGTCCATAATCTGCTGGTGTCTCTTGCCAAGTCCAATTAGGGTGTATAAAAAAAGAAATGGTAGTCTGTTCCACCTTGAAGTTGCTGGTTTAGAATAAACTGAAAAAGCTGGCAAAACAGTTGCTGAGCACAGTAGAAATTAGTGAAGAGATAGGTCAGCAGGCGACATTACCACAGATCAGAACCAGCAAGGAATCTCCTGTTAACCCAGTCATCCAGCTTTCTTCTTAAATAAGACAGGAAAGAGGTTTGGGACTTCAGCCCCTTCTTACTCAGCCAAGTCAAACTGCCAGTATCCCGCCGGTATCCTGAAGCAGTAAGCACTGCCAAACTAGCCGGCTATAACAGCCAATGTGTAAACTGAGCTGCCCACAATTTGTTCAGGATGGAGCAATACGCAACTCTAGCTTGTCAGACTTTGTAGGTCAAGTCAGGGACTAAACGCAGCTTTGAGCCAGACCATTAAATTATGCCCAATTCCCTTGATTCCTTCAGAATATGGTCGCAGTCCAGGAAATTGAGTAGTTTGAAGATTATTGGTCTTGGTGGCTCACTCGAGGGTGGCTTTCCATGGACAGCCCAGTGTGCCCTCTCAATTATGTTGCTGGGGCCATTAAGTGTGGGGCCCACAACATTCTGGCAAAATGTTTGTATACATTGTATCATATCAGGGCCTTCCTCACCTTCGGATTGTCCAATAAGGACTAAATTATTTCTCCGATTCAGTCTTTCCAGGTCGCACAGCTTGCTTTCTAGTTTATTGATGGTGCACTTCATGACAGTAATGTCTGGGTCCAGTTGGCTGCAGTGGTCTTCCAAAGAAGAGATTCGTGTTGCCATATTGGAAACTCTTTTGGTAAGTTCCTTGAAAGCGGGTTTAAGGTCTTTCAGAGCTGCTATTAATGCAAACACTGCTTCTTTTATAGTTGTTAGTTCTGAGTAGATACGTGATGGTGATAGCTCCTCGGGGACTGGAGTTGCCAGTGAGGCTGGAGAAGTGCTATGGTGTGGTCGTCTAGCTTCCAGAGTAGGTACCTGGTCCTCTTCCTCCTCCTCTAACGGCACCAAAGGATTTGTGTCCACAGAGACGCAAGTATCCATATTTTCTTCTGCCATTCTGTTCATTATGACTTCCAACACCTTTATGAATACTACTCTTTGATTTTTGATCGAGTATTTGGGGTAATAATGTAGTTTAGAAAACTACCCAACTGGAGCTCTGGAGCTAAGCTGTTAACTCAACACTGGTATCACGTGGCTCCCAGGTGGTGAGGTAAGATGACAAGGGAGTAGGTAGGCCAGCTGGATGCTGGGGTGCATAGGGAGGTGTATCACCAGCAGCAGAGAGGTGGTGTTACCACTGTATAGATCACTGGTGAGATCTCACCTGGAGTACTGTATCCAGTTCTGGAAATGACATTTCAGGAAGGACATAGGGTAGAGGCAGTCCAGAGAGGGCAAATAAAATGGTACAGGGGCTTCATCAAAAGCCCCATGAGGAGGACTGAGGGATCTCAGTATGTATACCTTCTAATAGAGGAGGGAGGGGCAACATGATAGAGAATTTTAAATACCTCACAGGGGTGAATAAGATGCAGGGGGGAGTATTTTTCAGAGGAGAAGGTGCACAGGAACAAGGGGGCATGCACTGAGTCTGGAAGGGGGAAATTTAGGAGGGATGTGAAGAAGTACTTCTTCACTGAAAGAGTAGTGGATTCTTGGAACAGTCTTCCAGCAGAGGTGATGTGGGGGAAAACAGTGTCAGGCTGCAAGCATGCTTGGGATAAGCACAAAGGAATCTTGGATCTTGGTAGGAAAGTGGAGGGGGGATAGCCAGAGATAGTTTCTGCAGTGACAGTGTAGGCATGGGGAAATGGGCAGACTAGCTGGGCAAGTGGTCCTTATTTGCTGATAAATTCTACGTTTTATCTGCAACCTCTTGGATCCCCAACTTTACACTAGATTCTGCTGACTGTAGTTGCACCTGGGTAAGGATGAGCTGGTGTAAAATCTGTGTTGGGTGAATGTTTTGAAATTCATCACTTTTACCTTTGATTTAGCGCAAACATTTGGGCCACTTCAGCATTTTGCCAAATAATTATAAAATAATACTCCAGCTCTTTCCAAGTGGTCAGGGCGTGTGCTATGGCCACCCCTTTCCTCACTACAGTCACTTTCCATCTGTCCCCTTCCCCAAATAATTAAAAAAAAATCTAGCAGTGTGCCAGTTGCTGTTTTTTTAATGGCTGGAAGAATGGAGGAGAGTGGAAGAAGTTGCGACTGACTGGAGTGTGTGAGGGTGATTGAGAGGTGCCTCTTACCTCTACTGTTAGTCTACTAGACCCATGTACTAAGAACCTGAAGTGTCTTTGGCCAAAATATCGAAGCCGACCAAAGACTGAGGGTCCACATTGAAAATGAACTAAAGTTGTCAATTTTTACATTTGCAAACCCTTTTGCCTGGTAGGTATCAATGCCGATATGCATGCCAGGAGTCATTAATTGCCTTTTCAGTCATAAAATTAACCCTGTTACACATAATGTGTTACTGTAATCAGTTCATCTCACTGTCTAGTTACAGGAAATGTGTTAATCTGACAGTGCTTCAAAATCTCCCATCTCGTCTATGGATGAGCTAACTGGTGATTCAGCCGTATCAAGTTGTGAACACACAGGAGTTTCGGGTAGCTGTGGTTAAGGGCAGGGCATTTGATACAGATACTGTGATTAAAAACTCACAAATATGCTGATTATATGGCAATCTGTTACCACATCTACTGTGTGTTAGCATACAGATGACTGCAAGCAACTTTTAAAGAGGGGATAAAAAAAGACAGAAAAAGCTGACAGTGCCCTTCTAAAGACTAGGCTGTGGAGCTTACCACTGTATAAAGTCAATATACATTTCTCCTTGGATGCACTGTTGAGCCATTGCAGAATTTCAGCCTGGAACTGCTTTGCTGTAGTTCTGAAAATCCATTTTGTACAATTTTACAATTATCACTAAAGCTTAGTACATTGCATGTAGAGCCACTATTGATCCGACTCTGAATGTGTGAGCTGGTAGTGCAGGAAATGCTTTTAGCGAGAAGTGAGCAAACCATTTGTTACCTTTGCTTTTAACTGTGCCCTCACAGTGTGTGATAATGTAAACAAACTCATCTGAAGAGGTGTCATTGTCACTCTCAGCATAGTGTGCGTTAGGACAATGTCTCTCTGCTGCTGTTTGCATGTCTTTGCAAAAGGTTTCTTTTAGAGCAATAATCACGTGAGGTTCCATATTCTGAGCATTTGCCTCATTTCTGCTGTCTCTCACAGTACATAAATTAATACAGCTCCTTGTCTACCTTGCATCATTCTGCTTTGTACTTTATCACATGTGGTTGCTTGTGGCTGTGTGTGTGTAAGTGTGTGTGTGTTTGTTACACAAAGGATAAAATATGGAGGTCCCAAGATGAAAAAAATGATAATTTTCATCACTGCCTTCCCCCACAATATATTACCAAATACATGCTTAAGTTTTCCAGCATTTAATTTTTTTTTGGGGGGGGGGGATTCTCAGCCTCCCCCAACATGTGCACCTATGTGTATGATGGATTTCTTCAACTAATTCAGCTGCTTTAATTTTCATTAAGGATTTCTTAGTTTGCACTCTACTGTGGCATTTATCAATGACTTGATTGCATTCCAAATCTGTCTGTCACAATATACTGGCTCTGGCTTTGTTATCATTCCTTCTGGGACCTGGGACCATCGGGGTGTGCCATGGGGTCATCCGTCGTTAACTCTCACCCCATTCTCTTATACTGTAGCATGTCAACTTGCTTACACATGGAATGTGGTGAGAGTTGGGCCTGACGACCCCATGGCACACCCCAATGTCTGTTAGTGTGTGGAGGATGGGGGGGTTGGGGTGGGGTGATAGGGGGTTAACCCTAACATCGAATTTCCAAACTTTTGTCACTACAACATCAGCCCTAACTGATTTATTAACAAAGTTTTGTGCAATTAATATATAGATATCGCCCAGTAAACCAGTTCACTCTGGGGTCCCCAAAGGCTCTATACTGGGCCCCCTCCTGTTTAGCATGTTCTTGAACACCTTCCCAAAAGCCTGCTTGGGTCAGCTGCTTCTCTTTGCCAATGATGCAGTCTTATTCACCAGTCACCCTGAACCCCTTTCCCTTCAGTCCTCCCTGCAGCACTCCTTCTCTGAGGCTGAAGCCTGGTTCTTAGAACACCACCTAGTCTTGAACTACAAAGCCATGCTCTTCACCCACAGACAAAACAAACATAAAAACTTCCCCTCACTATCCTCAGCTCCAAGGGCTCCCCACTTTACCTGGTACCCACCTTTAAATACCTAGTCATTATCCTTGACTCCTCTCTCACCTTCCACAAGCACATCAATCTCCTCTACTCCACTGCCAACACTTGACTAGGGCTCTTGTATAGATATAGGGGTTGTCTGCCCCCTCATGCCCTAAACCTTGCTGTGACATCATTGGTGCTCTCACTTATCGGCTATGGGATTGTCATCTATGGTTCCACTGACCCTACCGCCCTATGCTGTATTGAAGTTTCCCTAAATAAAGCCTGCAGACTTTTCACAGTCAGCGACCAGTGGACCCATACCTGTGAGCTCTACTGTCACACCAATTGGCTTAACTTTGATGGACTGCTCAGATACTAGACCTGTGTCCTTGCCAGAAAGCTCTCACTCTGCTCATCCCCCTTGGGACTTCGCCATCTAGTGCAGTCCTCCGCCCAACACCAAACAACTTGAAGTTCTCTGTCTGCCCCTATCTTAGCACCCCATTACAGGACTTTCCTGGGTCAATGCTCCTTTTTCTACAGGGTCTCCCTCTGGTTGAATGAACTGCCTCCTGTTGTCCCTCTGGAGTAGAGTCTAGGCCTATTTAAATCCCAACTCTGCTCAGAAATTCTCTCCCACTCCTGCTGCAATTGTGATTAGTCCCTATCTGCAATGCTGACCCAAGGCACCCACCACTTTCCCTCACTCCTCCTTTGACCTGGGGTCTGCCCCTTATCACTTGACCCTGCAGAAATTGTAACCAGCCTGTTGTTTATTGAACACTGTTTCTTTTGATACTGTAACTATTGTTGATTACTGCTCACTCTCTGACTCAGGCTGGACCTCTCCGCCCTTGAATTTGTAATGTGTCCTCCTTTTAACATTGTAATATTGCTCTGTTCTTGTCTTTTCTTGTACCGTTATGTAATTTCATTTTGAACATGGAGCCTTTGCAAAGGAGTTCTTGTCTCAAAGGTTATAATTCAAATTCTTTCAATAAATAAATATATATATTGTGTAGATATATCTATATATATATATATATATATATATATATATATATATCAGTCACACACCCTATAGTTAGGTTGAGTAGGCACTTTAATGTTAAACCAGAAAATGTGCACTTTAATAACTCTGCAACTGTTAAATGGATTTGCACAAAATTTGGTATGCACTGTTCTGTGGGGTATATCTATTAATGTACCATGTTTTGTGTCAGTTGGTTTGGTGGATTTTGCACTGCGCATTGTGAAAAAAATGCTAAAATTCACCTTTTTTGGCTGTTTTTGTCCTCATCGCACTGTGGCCAAACTGTTTGGAATGTTAGTCAGAAATTTTCAGGGGAGAAAGAGCTTGCCCCAAAGAACAAGCCATCATTGGTTTGGTAAGAAAATATTAATCTGTTCCAAAGTTATTACGTTTTGATATTTCGGTTTCTGAGCATGCTCAGTTCAGTCTTTTGGATTGCTGCATGGAACAAAAAGGATTTTGGTCTGATGGAAAAGGATTTTGATAACTCACAAACAAGAAATTGTTTCACGAAAAAGGATTTTGACAGCTCACGAAAAAAGATCATTTTTTAAAATCCTTTTTGGTGAGTTATCAAAATTCTTTTTCTTGAGAAGATTCTTTTTTTGTGAGACAAAATCCTTTGTCGTCATCATGAAAGAGGATTAGTGACAGGGCCATCTGGTCTGTGAATGCTAATCCTTTTTCATGATGATGACAAAGAATTTTGTTGTCTCACGAAAAAGGAATCGTCTGTTGAAAAAGGATTTTGACAGCTCACGAAAAAGGATTTAAAAAATAATCCTTTTTCGTGAGATGATTCCTTTTTTGTGAGGTGACAGAATCCTTTGACATCATCATGAAAGAGGATTAGTATCAGGGCCATCTGGTGAGAGAACCCTATTCCTTTTTTGTGATGACGACAAAGGATTTTGTCATCTCATGAAATAAGAATCCTCTCACAAAAAAGGACTTTGACAGCTCAAGAAAAAAGATTATTTTTTTAAATCCTTTTTCATGAGCTGTCAAAATCCTTTTTCATCAGATGATTCCTTTTTCATGAGGTGACAAAATACTTTGTCGTTATCACGAAAAAGGATTAGGGTTCTCTGACCAGACGGCCCTGCTGCTAATTCTCTTTTGTGATGATGACAAAGGATTTTGTCATCTCACAAAAAAGGACTCATCTCACAAAAAAGGATTTTGACAGCTCACGAAAAATGATTATTTTTTAAATACTTTTTTGTGAGATGCCCTAATCCTTTTTTGTTTTCTTCTATGTTGCACCCACTCAGCTTATTTTCTAATGGAATAGGGTGAGCGTTAGGGCAGATGACCCCAATGCCACCCCCAATGCCTCTTCATCTGTGCAGGGTGGGGTGTTAGTGTTGGAAACCCTAATGCCACATTTCCCTACTTTTGTCACTTTCACCGTAAGTAATGCATTAACAACTTTTTTTGCAACATATAGGCTAATTATAATTGGTGGTTACTTTTCAGCTTTTAATTTCATGCACAGAGAAATGCTGCTGTGCTGACCACACACACACACACACACACACACACACACACTCTCTCTCTCTCTCTCTCTGTCTGCTTTCTGTTTTCAGGATGGTTACTAGGATTTCTAGTTTTCTGCTTATCACATGCATTCCTTTCTTGGAAGAAGTTAAGTGTCCAAGGACAAGCTTCTTCTCTCAAGTTTTAAACTTTATGTAGAAACATAGAAACATAGAAATTGACAGAAGATAAGGCCCTGTTTGATCTTTGGCATAACCCTCCCTTCCCTAACCACTAAGGTTCCCTTATGCCTTTGTTTTATATCTGTGTGTCAGCAGAGCTGTCACGTCTATATGTTAGTTTTTTTTTTATTTATTCATTTCTGATTACTTATATAGTTATATTTTTCCACAACTGCCATGTTTCTGATGGGTACCCAGCATGCACACAGTCTGTGGTCCTTTTTCAATAAGACAATTAATACACGTTACATGACTACGAAGATTGACTTGCACTCTGACTAGGTTTCAAGGTCTGTACTTTTATCTCTGGTTTTTGCTTTCTGTTTTATATCCAGTTACTGACATTATTTATCAACGTAACTGTCATATGGATGTGTAAAGGTATATGTTATCAATTCTGTTCTATGTGCTTGAGGTGATTTCTTGTAGAACTGCCATTTTCTAATGCTGGACTCTGTTGTGTAGTCAGAAAGCTGACAAAACATTTTTGTAAATCTTTCTGTTGGTCCAATAAAAGGTATCAGATCATCCATTTTGTGCATCTAACTATATATGATAGTAGGTAATGTTGGGAAAGAATGAATGAAAAGAATTTAGTTCTGTATTGCACTTTTCATATACACTGTATCCCAAAGTGCTTTATGAGCTGGGGACTATTTGCAGCAGCCATGAGACACAAACAGGGAAGTTAATTGAGTACTAAAGTCAAAATCTGCAAAAACATATGTTATGCAGAGTGTTTAGATTTGTGTTTAGTCCTTGTGTGTGTCCTTCCTTTTGTCTGTATTAGGAGTATTTTCTCTATTCGTCTACTAGTTTTATGGCCTCTCCTACTAATTTTATGGCCTCTTAGGATCTCCATGTTACTATGTATCTTCTTTGAGGATATCGTTCCCATTAGGCCACATCTTTGGAACTATAGCCATCAGGCCCTAAACCACATGCAAACTCTTGCTAGCTGGGAGCTGCCTATGAATGATGCCATACATCAGCATCTACGTAAATGTGGGAGGTCTCATCACTCACATCTTTTCCCACCATCAATCATTCTCATTGGAGCTGCTGAGGAAATGCCATCAATAAGTGATTGCTGTTTACTCATTTCTTTATTTTACCACTTTTTTTTGTCATCTCTGCATACCGCTAAAATTTCCATCCGTGTTATTTTGGTATTGCAAGTGTAGAGAAAAAATTTATAAAGAAGACTCACACACCATTTGTGTGTGCTGTTTGGGCCTGTCTCACAGTATGAGGACTTGTGAGCTATGTCAGAGTTCAACTAAGCAACAAGCCAATGTTATAAGAAAGCTATAGAAACTTTCCTTCTCCAAAATGCATTAGCAGCCATGGAGAAGGAGCAAAACCCCAAATCACTGCTGCCATTCTTGTGGGCCAAGATGCACCCGCTAAGATTGAAGTCAAAGGACCGAGTCAGAGAATAGTCATGACAGCCTTTAAAGCACAGAAACTAGACTAAGCACCAGAATACTTTGCTATGGTGCTATCAGCAAATAAGACAATTACAAGTCAAGACCACCAGAGTGGGTGATGATGCTGATTGATTATCTGGTCTCAACAGCGACCAGGATCTTGCTGGGGAAGAAGATTTTACCTTCTCTCTATGCTTATTCTTCTGTCCCAAGCATGAAGAAGGCTGTCAAGACTGAGCAAAGACCAAAGCACTCATAGCACTGAACAAACCACACAGACCAGGCAGAAGTACAATAAGGTCACATTTATAAAGTGCTGAAAGTGCAATAACTGGCACAGTGGCTAATTACACAGCTAAAACTGACATTTCCCCTAGCGTGCTGCCAGGCTTCTTCAGAGTAATTATAACAAAGATTCAGGTGCGACATTTATACAAATTCAAAAAAGTCATAAAATGCCCTATTGTGACTGTTATATACATACTGCCTAAGATACATAACAGTACCCCCCCCCCCCAGGTCGACCCATACTTTCTGGGTGTGGGTGGTTGGCTAAACCCTTGTCAATGGTTTGGATCAGTTTTTACAACTAATAGTGCAAAATCTTAGATCATACATCAGGGATTAAACTGAAATTGTTAGATTAGTTGAGGAATTTTGGATGGAATTTTGTTGTGGTTGATGTTAACTCCTTGTACACAGTTATTCCCCATTCAGAGGGGCTAGATTCACTATCTTATTTCTTAGAGATGAGAACTGAGTCAGAATGTATTGCAACCCCCACCCACTTCCTGGTGGAGTTGGCTAGATTGGTATTACAAAAAAATGTTTTTTCTATTCCAGGATCAGTTGTATCATCACATCAGAGGTACAGCCATGGGTACAACCATGGCTCCAAGTTATGCAAACCTGTTTGTGGGGAAATGGGAGTGTGATCATCTGTACAGCGCCACCACAAACCCATTCTTCTATAAGGTGGATTTGTGGTGGCGCTTTATAGATGATGTTTTGATTGTATAGAAGGGCGCCAAAGAAAAATTTGTATCTTTCATTAGTTGAATGGAACAAACCAGTAGTTGCCTGACCTACAAGTATGAAATAGATCAGACAACCATCAATTTCCTGGATTTGAAACTGTATAAAGATGGAAGAAGAGGTGTTTGTACGACCCTATTTCAGAAAAAAACTGATCGCAACAGCTTGTTGCGTTTTGACATTGTCATCCTTATCATATGCCATACAACATTTCCAAAGGGGCAGTTGGTGCACTTTGCTAAATTGTACAGAACAAACAGAGTGTATACAGAAAAGGGGAGCAAAAATGTACAGATTCAAAGAAAGAGGTTATAGGAGGTTATAGCATACAGAGCATTCGCATAGGCTATTCAGAAAGTAAATGATATGAATAGGGAACACACATTGCAATATGCCGAAAAAAGTATCTGATAACATTATGGGGTGTCCTTTTACCACAGATTTTTCGAGAAGAACAGGGAAGGTGAAACAGATAACTAGAAGTAATTGGTCCATACTGCAGCTGGAGCCAAGACTCAAAACTATAGTAGAAGGGGGCGTGGCTACCACCCGAGCCGAATGGACGCTTGAGTTCTGAGCTCCTGCCTAACCCCTAATAATCCGCCTGTTTATCCGCAGTTCTTCTATCCAAATCGGCACAATTTATTTGGTATTTACGCCCGGGTAGCTCATGCACGGTGAGATCTGGTATTTTGTACTCTCAGCTGATCTGGTCTGTGGCTATCTCCCTTCATTTTGTGGGATTCGAGCAGTAAGGCCTACTGCTCAACAAGACGAAGTCGGTATCTGAGATCAACCAGCAGCAGGGCGATATGCCCAATCCACCAAATGTTCTCTGAGATTCTACAGCGAATGGACAAACTTGATGTGGGCGTTAAATAAAACGCTGACATTATCGATTTGGGCTCAACTGGAAGGCATCACTGAGCATAGATTGCCGCAAGGAGGATGGATGGCACAAAGCAAGCTCTGCTCCAAGAACAGGAGCATCTTATTCAAGTGCTCTAGGGCAGGGTGGAGGACTTAGAGAATCGGAGTCACTGGAATAATTTGAGGATAGTGGGCTTTCCAGACGGGTGTGAAGGAACTGACACCATTAGTTTCCTGCAAAAAGAACTGCCTGCTTTGCTGGACTGGCCTGGTAAGGCCCCAATTAAAATCAACAGGGCCCATAGATCTCTGGCACCTTGCCCTGATGCTGGGGCTCGCCCACACACAATACTGGCTCACTTCCTCCACTTTCAAGACCGAGAGATGATTACTAAGCTAGCACATACTAAAACGGGGTTACATTGGAATAGGCACAGAATACAGATTTTTGCTGATTATTCTCAGGAGGTTACTAACAGGCATTGGGCCTTCACAGCTGCCCGCAGAGCCTGTGCTGAATTGGGGCTCGAGTACTCCTTGAGATACCCAGCATCGCTCAGAATCATCTATAACGGGGCTCCCAGAATTTTTGATAACCCCACTGCTGCAGAGAATTTCCTTTCGGAGCAAGCCCCCAAATTGTCCTGGGGCCGTCTGCGCGAACCCTCTGGCCCATTGGCTCTCCGTAACAGGCCCATGCCAATGGAGGTAACACCACAGGGACCTGGCCACAACTCTCAGAACCCCAGTATGACCCAGAGCACTCATAATCACCCATCCCCATCTAAGCCCTTGGGTGGCAGTGGCAAATGAAGAAACAGGAGACGACAAAGGCTTGAGGGGCTACACGTCGATAAAACTCCTCGTCTCCGGTCAAGGAGCCATAGTGGGAGCTCGGATTCATCTGCCTTTCAGGACTCTTACCAGCCAGACATAAGCAATAATAAATATCAGCCGCTGATGGATCTTACAATGGAAGGCTCCCTGGCTACTTCCCCCTTGCCATCCCGATCTTCTCCCTCTAGGTCTACTGGGTCTAAAGGTGCCAGGATAATTTCTAGGCCAGAGATACAAGACCCCTCCGGGGATGCTTCACACAGTTTGAGTAATCAGCAGGACTTTAAGCCGATGGAGGAAGCGCTCCCAGTTAAGGTGGCCGTGGGCTGAAGCCCCCCCCAGTGCATTTCTCTGCTACCCTTCTCTTGGGCTGGTATATGCTGCCTATGATGCCCCTGTGGTACAAGACTGCTACCAAGCTGCTCACCCTTGCTCCCTTCCCTGTTCCCTTCTCTCCACCTAATTGAAGTTTGGTCAGAAGGGAAGCATTCTCAATATCTGGTATCTCATCGGTTCATTTGGATCAAAGCCGTGAGAGGCTTCACTTGGACTGCTGAGCACACTCCTTCACATGTGGAATATACGGATTCGTGTGAAGACTAATGGATGCTAATAATGACTATCTCACTGCCTGGCCCCCTGTGTGGGCTGCTAGGGCCATCTTGTGTGTGTTTTTTTTTTTTCGCTTCTCTCTCCAGCAGTGACATTGTGGGTAGAAGGACTCAATTGACGATGGGGGTTGGGGGTGGGTGATCTCGGATTTGGAAAGTCCTCTCTGTTTAGTGTAGTCTCTAGCGACACTACCCCCAGTGACCTCCACTGGTATCTGGGCCTCTGGTGGGTAGGTATGCTCAGCGGTTGCTGGTCTGAAATGGAACTGTTTTTGGGTTTGGGTAGTGGGTGGGGGTGGGTTCAGGGTATGGTTGTTTTTTGGGTAGTTAGTAATGGGTTATATTTCTGCTTGTTAGGGGCAATCTTTGCCTGTGGATATACTGTTGTACAATGCTGTTTTATGTTCTCTCATGGCAATCTGAATCTTAGAGCTACTTTTGTTATTGTAGGAGTAGATAGGGAGTCTGGGTCTACTGGGCACAGCGTACCTGGTTGGGGCTTCCTCTTGTATCTCCCTTCAGCCATGCTAGCTTATTGGCCACATGGGGACTAGACTTGTCTCTTGGAATGTGAGGGGGCTCAACTCACCAGTTGAGCGTAAAAAAGTATTGCTCCACTTAAAGAAGTTGCAACCTATGGTGCTGTTTCTCCAGGAGACAAGGCTGTCCTCATGTGAGGCTATGAAGCTCAAGCATGAATGGGTTGGCGCTGAGCTTCATAGCGCAGCTAAGGGCCATAAGAGGGGAGTTTCCATTTTACTTCACAAGAACTTGGGGTGGAAAGTGAAGCGACATGAACAGGACAAGGAGGGAAGATGGATCCTGGCAGAGTTAGAGACCCCAGAGGGTTCTTTCATTCTTGCTAATCTCTACGCCCCCAACCAGGATTGCCCTCAGTTCTTCTTTACTCTAAACCAGGCCCTTACTGATTTTAATGGTGTCAACGCTCCGGTAGTTATGGGTGGGGACTTTAATTTAGTTTTAGATTTTGCTGTGGACAGAAGCAACAAAACTTTTGAACCTCATAGACAGGCACTCAAAGTGGTTCAGACATTAATGTCAGAGCATACTTTGCTGGATGCCTGGAGAACTATGCACACAGGTGTTTATGATTACTCCTGCTATTCCCAGGCTCATGGCTCTTCTAGCAGGATTGATTTCTGGCTTCTTTCATCAGGCCTGTATGAGAAGGTTACCAGCACTGACATGCACTCCATTTATTTCTCAGACCATACGCCCATAGAGCTTAGGATTCAATTGTGCACTGACCCCACCCCTACGTCCATATGGCGGTTGGACCCCCTGTTAATTGAGGATGCTGATTTTTCTCGTTGGCTAGGGCCTGTGGTGCAGGAATATTGGGAAATCAATGATAATGGGGAAGTGAACGACTCAACGCTTTGGGAGGCCTTTAAGGCCACCATTCGGGGCAAAATTATCGCCTATGCCTCTGCTAGGTGGAAGCGGCGCCAAGCTGACCAAAGGGTTTTAGAACAGCAGCTTGCTTCTCTGGAAGCCCAATATAAGTCTTCAATCCCATCACAGTCCTTATTAGCTCAGCTGAATAGTACCAGGATTTCTTTGAACGCCCACTTGACCTGACAAGCGGAATTAAATCTCAGACGGTTGCATCATTCTTACTGGGAAGGGGAGGGAAAAGCAAGTAAACTTCTGGCTTATCATCTTAAGCAACAGAAGGCATCCCGTACCATTCATGCGTTGAAAAATATGCACGGGGTCTCAACCCACTCTCATAAGGGGATAAGTAAGATCATGGCTCAGTTCTACGAGGCTCTGTACTCAGTTTCCACCCTCCCGACCCCTTGAGCATTCCAAAAACTTTGGGGGGAACTCCCTATTCCCCGCCTAACAGTTTCCGATGCTAAACTACTGGAGGCGCCTATCACTGTGGCAGAGGTGGAGCAGGCCATTGTATCCCTGAACTCTCGGAAGGCCCCAGGAAACGATGGCCTCCCTGTTGATTTTTACAAAATAAAGGGAACTAACCTGGCCCCTTACCTGATTAGGATGTTCCATCATTCACTACAGGTTGACTTTCTCCCCCCTTCCCTGAGGGAGGCTACTATCACAGTGCTGCCAAAAAAGGGGAAGGACCCCCTACTCCCAGGTAGCTACCGCCCTATATCCCTTATTAATGCGGATGCTAAAATCCTGGCCAGGCTTCTTGCCAGTAGGCTAGAGCATCTTATGATTGATATGATCCACCCTTCCCAAGCGGGTTTTATTCAGGGGCGTCTAGGGTCAGATCATCATAGATCGCTGCTGTCACTTTTATACCATACTACATTATCTGGCAAACCCTCCTTGGCCTTAGCAATTGATTTTGAAAAGGCATTTGATTCTGTTCAGTGGCCCTTTTTGTTTCTCACTCTCTCTAAAATGGGTTTCAGGCCTGGTTTCATTTCCTGGGTAAAACTGTTATACTCCTCCCCTATGGCCTCGGTCTTAACGAATGGGGTCATGTCTCCGTCCTTTCCTCTCCAAAAAGGTACCAGGCAGGGGTATCCCCTTTCCCCTCTCCTTTTTGTTCTGGCCATTGAACCACTGGCTATTGCTCTTAGGGAATCACCTAACATCCCTGGACTTCGAGTGGGTAATAGCACCTTCAAAACGTTTTTATATGCTGACAACTTGCTTATCACTGCGGAGTCCTCTGCTGGGGTGATTGACAGTATCCTTGAGATTTTGGCTACCTTTGCCGAGGTATCGGGGCTTAAGATCAATCACTCCAAAACCGAGGTGCTTCCGTTGAACTCCAAGACTCCTGGGAATGACTTCATAAATAGAGGCCTCCATTGGGCCCCTAATGGCATAAAATATTTGGGTATTATTCTTCATTTCAATATAGGGAAAATGATCTCTGCTAATTTTACAACGTTATTAGAGTCCCTTAAACAGGACATGGGGAGGTGGAAGGCTTTAAGGCTGTTGTTGGCTGGTAAAATCGACTCCATCAAAATAATGGCTGCCCCCAGGGTACTATATTTATTAGCTCACCTGCCCGTGGCTATCCCCCAAAGATGGCTTCAGAAATTAGACGCATTAGTGGAGAATTTCCTATGGGAAGGGGCCCTGCCCCGGTTCAGTAAACACAAGCTTCGCCAACATTGGAGTAAGGGTGGATGGGGCCTTCCCTGGTTTCAGAGATATCATATGGCCTTCATTATCTCTCAAACTATCAGATGGTTCACCAGGATCGGTCTGACCTCTCCAACCTGGCTCCCTCTAGAGGCATCATTGGCCCAGGCCCCCTCACCGGCGGTGGTGCTCTATAATAAGAAGAAGGTATCCCAGGTCCTCTCCCCTCCCATGCAGGTCTCTATTCTGTATTGGAAACAAGCTCTCTCAATTCTGGGGCAAGACCCAACCCCGTGGAGATATATGCCCCTGTGGAACAACCCAGCCCTACAGATAGGGAGGTCCCCTATACACTGGAAATACTGGGAGACCAAAGGTATTACTAAGATCCAAGATCTGTTGCTTCCCAACACTGTCACATTAGACTCTTTCGAGTCACTGCAAGAAAGATTTGGTCTCTCTCAATCTCATTTTTGGCAATATCTGCAGATTAGGGACGCTATTATTCACTTGCCTAATGCTCCACGAGATGGAGGGGGGGCAGCACCTACCTCACCCGTTAGCTGTCTGGGGGAAGAAGTGTAAAGGCATGGCCAGTTTGCTCTATTTGGCTCTTAGGGATGCTACTGCAGACCCTACTCAGTGGGCCAAAGTGCAATGGGAAAGAGACCTTCAGGTCTCAATCTCAGACCGGCAGTGGCGACACAGTTGGTTCAGAGCACATAAGGCCTGTCGGGATGGGCGCACCCGTCTTATTATGAATAAGACCAGTCACAGGTACTATAGGGATCCAACTAAACTCCACAAGATGGGTCTCCTGTCAAAGGATACTTGTTGGAGATGTGGTAAGGATGGGGCGCATTTGTTTCATGTTCTCTGGGACTGCCCTATGCTGCACCCCTTCTGGTCATCGGCTAGGAGTATGTGCCAGCAAATCTTCCCAGACATAAACCCAGATCCACCCCTTTTGCTTCTTGGATGTGCACAGCCGAATGTCCCCAAATCCAACCCTGGGGCCCTATGGGTCACTGCTGTTGGGTCGGTGGACAAACGACTCATTTTACTTAATTGGAAATCCTCTGCGACGCCATCCTTTCAAGACTTCTTATTGGCACTAGCCCAGGGGGCTATGTTTGAAAGGATCTCCAGCATTGTGGCTGGCTCTGTAGCCCACTTTGAGAAATGCTGGCTACCCTTCCTGCAATCTAAATTCTGCCACAATGTCCCCTCTCGAACAACCCCTTAACATGCCAGTCCTACTGGCTCAGGTTGCTAACTTTTTGTGGAGGTGGTGCCCCTTCTTCTCTTGATCCCAGGCTGCCCCTTTTTACTGCCCATCATCTACTGAAGATTGCCAATTTGTATATAGTTGATATGGTCACAGGATCCTTTTTAGGCACACACATGCTTTACTTGCTATGGATCTCATCCGGTAGTCTAACTCCCTTTACCCTAGCCGGATGGGTTATTAAGTGTATCATGTATTGTATGCTTTTGAAGTGCAAAGTACTCAAGCTGATCCTTCATTAACTATGTTTTAACATGTGGATGGTATGTCCTGCTATGTATTCCAATGGCCCTTGTCACTTTTTTGTAAGTACTGTAATGTATTGTCTTGTCTATCCTTGTGTTCCTGCTCCCTCTAATGGATGGGACCTGGCATGGCTTTGAACTATCATCCCAAGATGTGTGTGTGTCTAGCAAATAATAAAATAAAAATTGTTAACTCAAAACTATAGTAGAACAGGGGCTTGGAACAATATTTCATAAATGCAAAAGCATTGGGGATATGGTGGTTAGCAATATATTGCCAGGGCCTGAACCATTGAGGCAAACATTCCTTGCCCCTGCACCAACTGGCACCCATTGCTGTGGCAAGTATACTTATTGTAAATTTCTGCACACTTGCAAAGAATTTTCACATCCCACCACAAACAGGATGATACAAATAAAGGATTTTATTTTCTTGCAATAACAGTGGCATTATATATATATATATATATAGATAGTGGCACCAGCTGGTGCATGGCCCCTTCCCCGATTCCCTCTTCTGTTGCCTCTCTCCTCCTCTTCACCCACTGGTCCTTCGCTGATCCCAGCCTCTGCCTGGCCCTCTCCCTTTTAGTTCATCCTTGCTTCTCTCCTTCATCCTTTTTTCTCTCCTACTTTCGTCTATCTGCTGCCCTTGTCCCAGTAGTATACCCACTCTCCCCTCCCCCTGCACCCCCTGTCTAATCCCATTCGTCAGGCTCCTCATTTACCTCGGCACCCCCGGTTCATACTCCCCCCAGTTTGCCTCTGATCTATTCGCCCTCCACCCGCTCCCCACCCTACTGCCCCTATTCCATCCCCCTACCTGTGCTCCAGGGCCCATTCATTCTTCATGGTGCTTCAGGGTCCCCAGTCCCTTCCCCGTGGCTTCTGTCAGCCCATCTTTTCACTGTTGCTGACTTTATCTGTATTACTGTTGTTAGCCCAGTTTCTTATCAGAAAACATTTGTGGCACTTATCCTGCATTTCCTTACAATGTATTGTCCATGCTCATTTTTGATCATGCCTGTGTATCATTATTTCTGTGTATTACCCTGTTATCTTGTATTTGTGTTCACCCAGGTCCACCTTAAAAAGGAGCTCTGCTCAATGGTGTTCACCTGGTTAAATAAAGATTTTGATTGATTGATTGATTAATATATATGCTTAACTGTGACTGCAGGGCTTTTTATGTAGGCAGAACTGTCAGAAAATTCCATACGAGAATGGGGGAACATGTGAGAGCTATAGAAAAGGGTGATTTGTCCTATGCAATAGCTAAACATGTGTTGGGGGACAGAACAAAACAGCACAGAATTCACTTTACAGGAATTGAACAAGTCAGGACAGGAAGGAGAGGAGGGGATTTGAATAAACTTATAGGGCAAAGGGAAAGTTATTGGTTTTTTGAACTGGGGGCACGCCGAAATAAGGGACTCAATGACAGCATTGATTTATCCACCTTTTTAAAAAGGTATAGGTGTTAGAGAAGGCAGGGCAGATCTTGTTAGAATGCATTTTGGAAGCCAAAAAATTTCTAGTGGATTGTGTAATGCAGTACTAGCATACAGTTATATACAGCCAGTGGGGGGGGGTTCTGTCTGTGGTGAATAACAATGAGAATGTTGGTGCCTGGAGCAGACAGTATACATACACTATAGTAACCATGTGATGATATTGCTAGCCATAGAAGCCTAAAAGAAAAAAGATGTGCAATAGATGTTTGGAATTTAAATGCACAGATAATAATATGGATCATTTAGTATCTTTTAAGGCTGAGTGCAAGCAAATGATTTTTGTATTATATGTGCAAAGTTGTGGAAAAATCTAAATGTCTGCTCTAAGTCTTGTACTAAGTAATCTTACACTTGATGTTCCTAGCACTTTAAATGTGTGGGTTGGGTGTACTGACCAACCAGAATTATTTGATTGGTCTTTTATCAGCACATGACTGTTTGAATTTATATAAATGTAGCACCTGAGTCTCTGTTATAATTACTCTGAAGAAGCCTGGCAGCATGCTGAGGGAAACGTCAGTTTTATTATCATTGTAATTAGCCACTGTGCCAGTTATTGCACTTTCAGTACTTTATAAATGTGACCTTATTGTACTTCTGCCTGGTCTGTGTGGTTTGTTCAGTGCTATGAGTGCTTTGGACTTTGCTCAGTCTTGACAGCCTTCTTCATGGTTGGGACAGAAGAATTAGCATAGAGAAAAGGAAAAATCTTCTTCCCCAGCAAGATCCTGGTCGCCATTGAGACCAGATAATCAATCAGCATCATCACCCACTCTAGTGATATTGATGACAGCCCCCCTGACCGTCAATGGGACACCAAGGTCAGGGTCTGGCTTAGGCACTGCCATATCTACTATAGATGGCACAACAGCATCATTGTCACGCCACGGCCCATCATTGATTCAAGTAGTCATGGCTCCTGGCTAGGGTGTCATTGACTCTCAGGCTGTTCTAGTGTTGTTTTCAGAGATGATCCAATACATTTGCCTGGCTTCCCTGTCCAGGGTGTTGTTCCATCGATGGGGCCATCAGGCACTCATTATCTCCAGTGACTTCTGTGGCTCCCATCATTAACAAGAGGTCAGTGACAAGGTGGAATATAATCCTGACCTCATGGTATAAGTGGTGGATTATGAGGGAGAACAGTTTGTTGTCAGTGGTTCTGGTTATTCCCCCTCATCCATCAATGAGGACTCGGTGGAGTATACCCTGAGATCTCCTCCTGAATAACCCACTTTTCAAGGCATGATTCAGGAAATGCAAACTGCCATGAACTTTGTAGTGGACAAAGAAGATTCCACTAAAAAGAACTTAATGGAATTTTTGGAGGTTCCTTACTCACCTTCCATTATAATTGCTTCTATTTATCCTGCACTGGAAGATGCTACCATTGTTGCATGGCAGAGACCAAACTTAACTGCCTGCAGTGCCCAGAAAGGCTGATAAGCAGTATCCTGCACCATCTGCTAAGCCTTAGTATGCTAATCAGCCAGAAACTGACTCAGTTGTCATCATGGCTGCTTATGATAGATCCAGGGCTCTTAAGCACTTGAGTACTTTACCTCCTGACAAGAACTCTAGGAGGCTTGATATGATGGGCAAGTGTACTTATGCCTGTGCCTCATTGGGCCTTAGGATTGCAAACTAACAGACCCATATGATTAAATACTGGAATAGCCTGTGGAAAACTGCTATGACTGCAGCCCAGGCTATATCTCAGGGCTCTGCCAAGAAGGAGCTACTTAAAGCAGCAGTGCATTGAAACCCAAATAAAGAGGTTTCAGCTACTGTTAAGAAACATATTTATGTACCTGTCAAATGTACTTTTCTAGGTACCTCCTATGCTGTACACTGAGTCTTTTTTTATTTTTTTATCCTAACCCTTGCCAGGTCTACAATGCTATTTCTATGAAAAATATGGCTGCCATCTTTTTTTTTTAGAAAAAAATCAAAACCTTTATAAAATACTCATATTTTGGTGGAATTAGACAATTGTACCATCGAATAAAAGAGGAAGATACCTGGAATCTTTTATAGTGAAGAAAAGATAGGGTCAAATTTTTGTCCAATTGCGTTGCGCTACTGCTTTAAAACTTTCACCCCTGGGGCTGAGGTTGGCAAACATTTGCAATGGTCTGCTTATGATATCTCTGATGCTTCTACCATAGTTGCTGCTTCAGGCATATGCATGAGATGCTATTCTTGGTATAAAGTTGCTGGTTTTGCTAAAGATATGCAGCAGACAGTTTTGAATGTTCCATTTAGGGGGACAAAACTGTTTAGTTATGATGTGGAAGAGACACTTGGGACTCTTTAGACACCCAAAATAACCTATCTATTAAGTCCCTTTACCCCATTCTTTATAGGGGTTGTGGGAGAGGCTCTTCATGTCACCCTGTTGCAAAAGTTGGAGGTGTCTACCGTTAACAAGGCAGAGGTAGGGAAGGTGGCTCTTGGCCAGGACCCTTCCCCCCAGGTGCCCATTCAAAAGAACCCAAAGCAGTTATTGCTGGTGACTCTTCCCACAGTAGTTCTGCCTGACTCTCCTCAGATTATAACCCCACTTCTACTGTTACCTCCCATGGTGGCTGTGGGGGGCAGGATCTCCCTGCACCTAAACCAGTGGTGGGAGATTACAACAGATAAATGGGTACTGGAGATAATTGCAAGGGGGCATGCTCTGGAGCTGTTAGCAACCCCTCCAAATTATCATCTGCCTCCATCCAATTATCCTCCAGGACATCTGTCCCTTCTGAAGGAACAAGTGCATTCACTATTTCAACAATATCTGGTCAGATCCACCACGGCTACATAATGAAGTTAGTGAAATTGTGTGGAATTGTTAAGGAGATATGGAGAAACAACACAATGATTTGTAAGTAGTAAGATTTGTTTTAGTTTCTGTTCTAAGGAAGGCATACACATTATTAGGAAAATATATGGAGGCGTACATTTTAATGGAAGGAATAGGAAGCAGTATACGTTTACAAAAGAACCCCAGAGCAAATGCCACTGAGGTATGTATTATCCTGGATGATATTGGCCGGACAGCCAAATTTTAAAGAAAACACAATTGCTCATACCCCTGTAATGCAAAGCATCATGAGAAACATATGCAAATCCCCATGATGGTACAGAAGGTGGCAGTACATGAAAAAGTGATGGCTGGCATATGTTCAGCCTTGGGATTATTTACACAGTTTTGTTTTTTTAGAGAAACAGGGTTTTTGTCCATGAGGTGATGTACGTTATATTTAAGCAATGTGTTGATGTCAGGAAGTCAGGTGTAATGATGGACTGTTAGCAGAGAAAATATGATAGTAATTTTCAGAGGGGGTGCTTTTGAAAAGAGCAAGTTAGTTATGCTTGTGATAATGGGAATATTAGGAAAGTATGAGGTCCATGCAGAAGTGGAGTACAAATTTGCACAGTTTCTTAAGTATGTGCTCAGAGTGCAGGCAAATGAGATATGCAGGTTTGTTTTAGAAATAGGTAAAAATAGCGATACATGCAATTGATAGAAAGATAATTACACAGACATATAGAGAGAGAGAGAGAGAGAGAGAGAGGGAGAGAGACACGGACAGGCAAAATAGGAATGGCAGAGAAGTATTGAAGTGATGCCAACCCCAACTCCACCCTGCAGAGATGGACAGGCATTGGGGTGTGCCTTTGGGTCATTGCCCATAACGCTCATGCTATTTCATCTCACCCTACCATGCAGACACAGATAAGAGTCAAGGTGTGTCTTGGGGTGTTCACACTTTATACTCATCCCATTCCATAAGGAAATATGCTGAAATAGGTACAGTATAAGAGAATGAAGTGAACTTTGGGGCTGGAAAGTCAAAGGCACACCTCGATACCTGTCACTGACTGCAGGGTGGGGATGGGGGTAGAATGGCATGAGCATTACTGTTGACAATCCCAAGTCAGACCCTTGATGCCTGTCAGTCCTTACAGGGCAGGGTGTTATGGTCAGAAACCCTAAAGCCCTGGATGTTTCTTGGTATTTTCACTCCAAGTTTTCAGCATGGGCTTTTTGTGACCCCACCGCATGAACAGTGACACTATCAGTTCATTAGCCGAAAGGTGATTTTGCACAATGACTGTGCCATTTGGCACCACAGGTGCAAATAAACATTTTGAACAGGATGTAAAAAATGACAGCTGTACTGTTTATGAGGAGGTGTATAAAAATGGTAATGCTGAAAATCTGGAGTGAAACTATAAAAAAATTGGTGACGTCATAGACACTGCTCCTGCTAATGTATACTTTTTTCAAATTCCTATGCATCCCATTGTTTTCATCTCTATTGCTGTTATGTCACTTCTTAACCTAGCAACAGCATTTAATGCATTACATTATAAGGACAAGTAAATGTTTTTAATACATTTACAGACAGTTACATAAACATAATTTCCTTCATAGAATAATTTATATTTAGTAACAGTGGTAGTACAAAGCAATTACTGTACTCAGACAACTTGAAAACTATAACTACTTTATATTGTACATTGACACCTCATAAGGACCTCCTTAAAATTGAGATGCAAATGTCACACATTTATCAGTTTTCTAACAGGAATATTTTACTATACTAAATACATTTCTTGCTTCAGTAACTGCTCAGCACATCTATTGCATGACCTATTTATTGCCATTTTACACCTGCTGTGCAAAGTACTGCTGCTTACTACACCAACATCATGAACCATAAAACAGAAGACTGCCATAACTAGGGAGGCAGTATAGTACAGTGGTTTAAGGCTCTGAGCTGCAAATCTGGAGATCTGGGTTTGGATCCCACAGCCCCCACTTGCATACTGGGTGACTCTGAGCAAGTCACTTAACTTCCATGTGCTCCCATTTTGCCCCTGTAAACAAGCTTTCAGCTTAGTGTGCCACTCCTGGTTAAACAATTGAAAGAAAAAAAACACAATATATTATTTTTCTTGCTTTATTTTGCTACTACAAGCTTTGACTAATACATCCATCTACAAGCCTTGACTAATACATCCATCCGTAAATGTACTTTTTATAGGTTATATGTCTGTGACCTAAGCAGAACTACACTTAAAATCTTACACATAAATAAATCATCAGAATAGCATTTATTTCAGTAGTATCTCCTTCCTTTTTAGCTGCCCATGACACTATGTATATATATTTATATATTTTAACTTCTCAAAGCACTAAACCTATTCAAATGCACAAAACACAAGACTTTATTCTTTTCACACATTACTGTTAAACTTCAGGTCCCAGAATGGCCAAGAAACAATTGTTAGACTTCACTGTTGCATGCCATTGTCATGCCCACTTCTCTTGCATGCCACCGTCATGCCCACTTCTCATGCCCACTTCTCATGCAAACAACAATCAATTAGGCAAATCCTTTTTATTTCTGTGCTATGCACTCTTACATCAGAGAGACATAAATCTTACAGAACTGCCAAAGAAACAAATGTATCAAGACTGGATTTCTGAATTAAAACCTGTCATTTACAGTACCTATGTAAATAATAGTTTACTGACTACAAACGATGCTATAGACATGACAATAACAAAATTTCTGTTTTACATGGAAAATATCCATATAATGAACTAGTCAATCAGGATCTGTGACCTTCTGTCTGCATGTATCTGACAAAGAAAAAGACACCTGCTTGATCCTTTTATTCTATTTTATTTTTATGCCTAACTTGCCCATACTGTTAGAGCCAAATATTGACATGCTTAGAGTCAAAAAAAATAATAATAAAGCATGATGTCTATGTGTGTGTGTGTGGGGGCGAATGCCTAGATGTAGTTTCAGGCACTCCTTAATTACTTCCCCGGGCAGCTCTGATAGTCGATTGTTCCAACATGATAAATCCACCTCATGCCCCTTTCACATGAACCAAAAAAAAAGGTAGGGGTGGATCTTTAGGAGCTTCTTGAGTGCAGGTGGGGCTGGATCTTACTCTCCCCAAAAAAACTAATGCTGCCTCCCACTATTCAGATTCCAGTTCTTGTACCTCCCATTTAAGAAAGAAAATAATGCCCTGCAACCATTGACTAACATGAAAGCATATTTATTTGAGGGCAGAAAACATTTCTTGGAGGAGGGTAAGGCAGGGGAAGAGACTATTTACACGTTCAGTCAGTTCCACAGACAGAAAACATGACATCAGCCCTTTTGTACATGCAAAATGTTTGCAGGCTCTGCCCATTGCAGCCATAAAAATGGGCCATACAACTGGTTCTTCCCACTCAGAGAAACAAAGGGTTCTATTCCAGATGCTACCTCATCCCAAAATGGAGAGGGGATTTACTAGACCTCAGGGATCTTAGCTTCTACATAGAATGCACAAAGTTTCATATGGTATCCCTGCAAACTGTCATTCCCCTTCTGCCAAAGGGGGACTGGCTGTGCTCCCTAGACATGAAAGTTGCATACCTTCATATCAAGATCAGAAAAGCCCACTGGTAGTATCTTTGTTTCATGCTGGAAAGGGAGCACTATCAGTACAAAGAATTGCCCTTTGGCTTGTCATCTCTGCCGTGGGTCTTTACCAAATGTTTGGTAGGAGCGACAACAGCCCTTCTCATGGAGGGCCTATATGTGTTCCCCTGTCTGGATGTCTGGCTGCTGAAGGCCAGGTCCAAAGATGCTTTGCTGCATACTCTATCAAGGATGAGGCTGTTGTTTGATGATTTTGGGGTCACAGTAAATGTCCCCAAGTTGGTCCTGACTCTCTGTCAAAGACTGCAGTACATTGGAGCATTCTTAGATACAGAGAAGGGATATGCTTTCCTGCCACAGGACAGTGTGCAAAGTCTGATTGCCCAGGCACAGCTTATATACAGAAGTCACTATGTTCCTGCACAGACCATGTTGTGCCTTCTAGGCCTTATGTCTGCAGCCATTGTGATGGTACCACTGTCATGCTTTCACATGAAGATGCCAGACTAGACACTCAGGGTCCAGTGAGCTCAGCTGACAGATGAGCTGGACCAAAAGGTCATTTTCACATCTCCACTGTGCAGAGTGCCACTGTGGTGGATATATCACACCAGTCTGTTAAACTGCATTCCATTCCTTGTTCCCACTGCTGTACAGATCCACACCACAGACGCCTTCGGTTCTCAATGGAGTGCACATCTGGGTCCCTACCAAACACAAGGATATGGTCCCAGGTAGAGGCCAACATACACATCAATGTTTTGGAAATGAGAGACATTCTATACATTCTCCAGGCCTTCCAGAAGCATTTAGTACTGAGTCCTCTGTTAATCCAGATGGACAATGTCAATGCGATGCATTACATCAACAAAAAGGAGGGCACTTATTCATGTCCCCTATGGAGGGAGGCAATTAGAGTACGGTACTGGGCTCTGTCCCATGGCCTACAGTCTTACTTCTCCCAGGTACACTAAATGCATTAGCAGACAGACTAAAGAGGTCTAGTCCACTTTAATCTATGTGCTCAGCCATTCACCAGGTGCAAAGAGGGGGTAGCTAGCCCTCTTAGCAATATAAATACCAAAATTCGCTTTGCACTCAGTGCAATAATTACCCAGAGAGTTAGTTGTGTTCCCACAAATTTTCTTTTTATTGTGGATGATCTAAGCTGTATCCAGATTTTCTTTCATTCATTTCACTCAGCATTTGCAGCGTTTACAATTATTCAACAGCTATTCAGCATCAACCACAACTTCTCTCGGTGCCTTCCCAACTGAGCTTCAACCAGGGTGTGGTCTTCCCCAGACTAAAGAGGTCACCCTCACAGATGCAAGGAATGGGAAGTGTTAACCTCTGTGGTAGATGACCTCTTCATAAGATGACCTCTTCACAAGATGGGGTCATCCAGATTTGGTCCATTCTGCGTCCCCACACAATGCAAAGCAGCCATGTTTCTACTTGCTCATTCCATGGCCCGGAGTTTTCTGGCAAGACACATTGCCCCTCTCTTGGAAAGGGAAATTCCTGTGTATATTTCCCTCAATTCCTCTAATACAGGGTACTGTAATACTCAGGCTGAAGATGAAGGGTATCACCCTCATCCCTCATCCTCATTGCTCCATTATGGCCTTGCAAAATGTGATTTTGACTCCTACAGCGACTGGTGGTGGAGCCTCCAGTACCTCTACCATTGTGCTAGGTTCTGTTGTCACAGGACAAGGGGTCCCTGATCCATCTGGACCTGAATTCCCTACATCTGCATGCATGATTCCTGAAAACATAGCCATGGCATATTTTGGGGTATCCCCTAAAGTTGCTGATGTTCTGGTTGCAGCTAGAAAGCCTTCTACCAGTCATACTTATTCCCTGAAATGGAAGCAGTTCACTTTGTGGGCTGCTTCCAAGAATTTGGACCAATTGACATGTCCTATAAATGCAGTACTGTAATACTTGCTGTCCCTGTCAGATTCTGGCCTATAGTATTCCTCCCTTGAGGTGAATTTGGCTACTATATCAGCTTTCCATGCCCTTATTGATGGTTGTACGATTGCACAACTGGAGGCATCTTGTACTTTTCTGAGAGGCATTCTGTATATGAAACTTCCTATTCATAATCCAGTCCTTCCCTGGGACGTGAATTTCATGCTTAAGAAACTGATGTTGGCTCCTTTTGAGCTGATTGCAAGTTATGGCCTAGGTTTTCTGTCTTGGAAAAATGTGTTGTTATTACCTCTGCTCGAAGGATTTCAGAGCTGCAGGCTCCAGTGTGTGAGTCTCCCTGTTTTTTTTTTCACAAAGATAGAGTTCTTTGCATACAAATCCTCAGTCAGTTTCTACCAAAGGTAGTACCTGTATTTACACTGCATCAAATGATACATCTTCCTATTTATTATCCCGAGCATGCCAATAAGGGTGAAGCATTGCTTTATATTTTAGATGTGCATAGAATATTGAAATATTATGTGAATTGCACCAAGGACTACAGAAAATCCTCTCAGCTTTTTGTTTCATTCACCCCAGGAAAGGGGTGTTCCTGTGTCTAAGCAATGCATGTCCAAATGGTTGGTACATTGTATTATGTTCTGTTATAGAAACTATGGTAAGGAACTTCCTGGTGTGGTTTGTGGGCATTCCACAAGGGGAATGGCCACCTCTATAACTTGTTTCAAAAATGTTCCTGCTGCTGACATATGTGCTGCAGCCACATAGAGCACTGTCCACACCTTCACTAAACATTACAGTCTGGACATAACTTCTCATATACAAACTGGTTTTGTGTTTGCTGTACTGCAAGGCCTCCTGTCTTGAATTCATCAGACTGTGCCAACATTCCACTGCCTTTTGGGACTGCTTTGGACTCATTCCAAAAGTGTGGCCTAATGGAAGAGATATCCTTGAAGAAAATAGAACAGTTATGTACTTACCATAATAGCAGATCCTCCAGAGAATCTCTTCCATTAGGCTGTGCCATGCCTCTCTCCATCCATCTTCTGTTTCAGTGATGGTTACCTCAGATAATGTGCCTGATTCTAATCCATGGCTATAGTATGCAGCACCTTCTATTGTTTTGTATGCTTGGTCCTGGTCTAATCTCCTGGTTTCCCATGGGTGGCCATTCTCTGAGTCTAACCTCTGGAGGGAAACTGAGGAGTGATGGGGCCACCCATGTTTATGTAGATGCTGATGCATTATGTTGTCATGGGTGTCCCCTAGCTGTTTGATCCTGTTGCCTGACATCTGTAGTTCCAAAGATGTGACTTAGTGGAAGAGATTCCCATGAAGACATACTGTCACGGTAAGTGTGTAGCTGTTCTTTTATTGCTCTTATTTTTCCTAAATTGCCTCCTATCCCATGTGAGAATGATGCATCCGGGACCATAGATTCAGCAAGTACTGGTTCATGTTCAATTTTACAGCAGTACAGCAGTGATTTTAAGTCACTTTCCTTATCTAGTGGGCACTGAAGGCTACATTTACAGCTTAGCAATCACTTGAGGTTTAACTGAGTGGGTATTCTATATGAGAACAGCTAGTCTTTACTAATTATAGCACCGATGACCTAGGGTGATTTGTTTGCTTTTTATGACTGGGTGTTGTCTGATGAAATTAAAAGCTTTAAAAGAAAAACATTTACTCCTGCTGGGTAGAAATGAGACAAACATATAGAAAAAAAAAAACTATTAAAGTAGAGTTATGTGGTTGAGGCCAGAACATAACATCAGGCTTCTATCTTCAGATACTGCTATAGTACTTTCCCTCGCTGAATCAGTGGTCTTGAAGGCATCCCTGTCATGAGACAGGAGGTATTGTAGGACAAAAAAAAGCAATAAACCATGCTAACATGGATGTCCCCAGAGGCCATAAAACTCAGAAAACTAGTTGGCAATTTTGAAAAAACTCCTAATAGGAGGCAAAGGAAAGGACACACACAGACTCAACACACATACATCAAAACATTCTATATAACATTTGTTTTTGCAAATTTTTGATTGTAGTACTACTTTAATCAGCTTGACGCTACAGAAGGGAACACAATCTTGTTACATACTGTGGGTTCCTGGATAGAGTTTTTGGTAGTATTGATCACCTTTTGTTATTCATTCTATTTAATGTTTTAAATGCCTCATGATGTATTTTACTTTCCCATATATATTTTTCTTGGCCTTATTCATTTCTTTCTTTTGTATGCACTGTCCCAATTAGGCCATATTTGTGAAGGTTGGTGTACAGCTTTGCAAGTCTAAAACATTAATAGAATAAGATTAAAAAAACCTCTAAGTCTGATCTAAAAGTAAAAGGTGCTGTTGCATAATTGTTGCACCAGTGATTTTGTAGTTTTCCCTTGATTGAGACCCCTAGTCCTGCCACAGACTGGAGTTGTATCCCTTCCCCTTGTGATCATGAACCATTTTGTGATGACGACACAAGGAAAGAAGGTAGGGGGTCACCATGCAAATGGCCTGCAGAGCCATCCACAAAATACTGTGACCCTCAAGTGAGGGAACTGCATCTTTAGCAACACCCCCTGAAGTACGGTGTCGCTTAAGAGCACCAATGAGATGAGGAGTTTGTGGGGGATGTGAATCAGCAAGGGACCATATTAACAAAACACACAGAAGTAAAAGGAACTAAGGAGGGGTATCTGCTGGATGCCTTGGCAAATTTTTGCATTGGGGTTAGGGATGGAGACCACATGACCTCTATGACAAATGATGAGGGACTGGAATTAACAAACTCCACTGGACCCACAAAATCCACTGAACTCTCCCCTACAGTGGCTAAGTAGTTCCTTCACTTGATAGGCATTAGGTGAGTGATCACAATGTTTCCTTCTGTTCTCACCCAATTTTGTGCCCTCATACCTAGTGAATATGAATCAATTAAGCCCTGTATTTCTGGCTACAATAAATGGTTATGAGTTTTTTCCAGGACTATGTGTTGCAATAGGCATACACCATCACTACTCCCAACCACAAATGGTTGTTCATCCTGAGCTATGTGGGTGACCAGGCCACAGATAGTTAAAAGAGGGCAGGGGCAGTGAAATGTGCATGCCCAAATCAAAATACTACAGACTTCATCATACAAGGGTTATGTGGACTACACTGGGGGGCCTAATTTAAATGCCATTCATCATCCTGTCACAAGAGGAAGAGAGTAGTAGAAGGAATATATAAGAGGAGATTGGGCTCTGATCAGCTCCCTCAGTCACAGACCTTAGTTATCCTCCTAGCAAGAAGTACAGAGAGGGAGCAGTGGGAGCCCACACAAGTGGGTGGCCAAGGGTTGAACACGCCACCTGTGAGCCCATGCTTATGTAATGGGGATGAGGTATGAAGGTATGCTGGGCAGCTGTATACAAATTATTTGTAGGATGGCCCACATCATGAAAAGGGTTCATTTACTAAATCCTTGCCATGATATTAGCAGCAATAGTGCTGTTTCAGATTTCCTGAACTCTGAAAACATTTATGCATACAACTTGATTGGTTTTGCTAATTTAAAACAAATTTGGAGGCAGGAAGATGTCATTCTGTAGTTTTAGTGGAAATTGCCTGAAACAATAACCATTGACTACTCAGATTATGTCCCTAGGAGGCAGGGCATACATTTTTATGGCAAATAAAGTGTTTTAAAACTTGTAGCTACAACCAAGTTGCCATTCAAATTCTTGGTCTCCATCTTCTGTTATGTTTGCGACAATGTTTATAAATACAAAGTTTCTGAAAATGTTGCCTCCCACCCCATAGACACACTAATGCTAGCACCCAATTTCCTGATACCAGTACACATTATTCTTGTGAACATCCTGTTGTGCTCCAAGTTTTATTTGTAATGGGGTGTGTGGGTAAGGGAATTAGTCCAGTTTTAAATTAATGAAATACAGTACCCCACATCCTTGGGGACACAACAACATGTGTGCCCTCAGCATCTAATTTTGCTTCCTAAATTGATCTGAAATCTTATGGGGGAAGGTTAGTACAGTGCATGCAGTACACATAATGGTGGCACATACAATTTTTGTTGTACAGCACTGGAGATGGTTGGGGACCTTGAGTGTCATTATTGGATGGGGCTCATTTAATGCTGCCCTTTGTAGATGGATGCCCTTATGTTTATCCTGACCTAAGCAGTAATATCATTCTACCTCTGCCCTAACCAACTATGCATGATTCAAGAGTTGTACTGCATCATTAGGCTTCATGGGCCATACTTAGCACATGCAGGGGTAACAACTGAGATGGTGCATCCTAATGATTGTGGGTATTTTGGTCCAACATTTACCCTCAACAATGGACCCCTTTCTCTTAGGTTACAAGTGGGTGTATGTGTGTAAAAAATATCTTCCTCTCAATATTATTTGTAAAGGTAATTGACAATGGGAGCAGGATGGCATAAGGGGGATGTCAGTGTGTTTATCAAGAGGTGAAGCAGCCATGGCATAACAGGTTTTATTCAGTGGTGCCTGCAAAATAACACTTCACAGTTCTAATATTTGTAATACTGACATTTCTTGTAGTTATCTAATCAACATTCAAGTCTGGGTTATTGGCCTGCTGGGCCCAAGAGGACAGCAGCTCACTTTTCAGGGCCATCCCCCCACAGAGGGTCTACCTGTTGTTTGATTTACCAAAAAGCTGTTGCCAGAAAGCATTTCTGTGAGGCTATTAACATTTCCAGCATCAGTGCAGATCTAAATTGATTATCCCTATTTAAAACACACATCAGTTAATTTTTCCCTGAAGATGCATTAAATTTCATGCTATCAATTCAAATTTATTGACTGAAAATTGAAATGGAATATACAGGTATAATTGAAAGCATTCTTTTTTTTTCTGTGCATTGCTTAAAATCATAAACTTCAATTGAGAGCAAGATGAATTACTTTACTGGCAAGTGATACACATTACCCGCAGCGATGTGCACCTGGGGATTTATTATTGTTCGTAGTCATGTCTGCATTAATGGATTAGATCACATCAAAGAGATTTAAGCTGAACACTTATTAAGAAAAATTGTTCATTGCAGTTGGCAGATTCCAATCAATTAAGATTTGCTGCATTATAAATTCTTAACCTTGTTGTGATTTATTTATTTGACCTGCACAGTAGCCTTGCAAGTGACAAAATAACTTGTCTTCCTCAATTTTATTTATTTATTTATTTTTTTGTAACTTGGTGATGGGGAGAGTGGAGAGACCCATTGAACTAAGGCTCATTTGTCGGTGTGACCGGGGGTTATAGAGGAAATGGACAGAAAGTAAAATAATACAGTCAAAAGAACAAAGGCAAAATGGCAAAAGTATGAACTGGTTACAAAATCCAGCTGCACTGCCAAAAAGACTCAGAGGAGCAAACAAATTAAATAAAATAGGCAGATATGTTAACTAAATAAAATAAAGAAAATACACAATGACTTTTAAGTGCTACAGTAGCCATTCATAACTTTTGCTTTATGATAGAACAGTTTACCTCAGTAAGCAGATTCTTCTTCTTCTTCCTTTTTGTCTTCTTTGTTTTCTCAGTAAGGTACTGCATTATTATTTTGCTTAGTCAACACAATACAGAACTTTTAATCCCTCTGGCTAAAACAATGTAATGTTTCTTACTTGCTGTCACACCACAATGTTTGTTATGTGCCTTAGATGTTCCTGTAGCTGTGTATTTTGATTTGTTTAATTTGTGTTGATTGTTGATTACTTGTCTTGTACCTCTCCTGGGTTGTACCTGAAAATTGGCATTCAGTTGTCTAGTGTACTTACCAAAAACTAAATAAATAAGGTAACACTTCAGCTAAAGTGATACCTTGAATGATACTGCAGTAATAGGGGAGTGCTGTAATACAGTAGCTTAATGTGGTCACCTGTTTTGTGATATGTAGGGCTGTACTTGTCATAGAAGTCAGAGATTCCATGATGTTCCCATCTTTATGAATACTACAGATTGTTTGGTATTTCCATGGCAACACCATGATTTTTTTGCATTTTCCATAAAAACTCCACGGTTTTTGGTTGTTGCAATATGACAGCTCTGTAACGATGTACCTCACCACTGCAATGTACACAATCCCCCAATCGGCCCTAGTATGGGATTCTGGGGCTTGCATCTGAGCCCCAGTCTCTCAGCAAGGCAGCATAATGTGTTACCTCCTGCTATTGAACCAGCTTAACAATTAAGTTTATAAAATATTTAAAATGTTAAAATAGAAACACATTGCTTAACATAGAAGGGATCCATGACTTCCTATGACTTTGACTAAGATTACATTATTTATTTTAGTTTGACCATGACATTAACAAGATTGTCTTCAAGATTCCATTGGAAAAGTGCAGACTTAACTATATGTAATATACAGTGAGAATATTTAGAACAATTACATATAAAAGTGTATAAAAACTGAAGTGTGAAATGCTGTTTATGTACTGTAGGATGTAACGAGAGGACATTAAGAGACACAGCAGAGAGACAGAATGATCTAGCTGGGATAACTTTAGCCAAAAGACAAATCATTTGTCACTTTTTTACAATAGCCAGCATATAATGGTGGGATTTGGAAGGGCTGAAACCAAAGACCCTTGAAGGGTGAACTGTAGCCAAAGGCAAACATTCTGAGTCTGTGTGACATCAGCTATGCAAACAGCATGCTAGCTCCATCTCAGTCTGTTCTTTCTGTAGCATAGCTAATGTACGTCATGCCAAGTTACAGCCTAGGCTCTTGATAGTCTGAACTGACACCTTGCAACATTTAGTGGAGCTTTGCTATAAGTCTGATGGTTATAGATTCAGTTGGATGACAGGCAAGGCCTGTGAGATCAGTCGTCCCAGGAAAGGGCTCCCTTTCCTTCTTATCATCCTCATTCTACCCAACTAGCAGTTATTTTAGTATGTTAAATGTTAAAAAGAACAAACTCTTGTTTAAAGGTGAAATGAAACAATGTTAAATAAGTGTACAGCAGGGTATATCTAGACATTTTCAAGGGGTAGCAGTTTTATCAGGGGAGCTCTTCAACCCCCAAAAATGTAAAATATTTTGTGTTAGGTTTCAAAGCTTAAATGATGTCTATTAAACAGCTACAGTACCATACTTTTGCTGACCTAAGAGGGCAACGGTGCTACTTTGCTACATAGCTGGACCTGCTAGTGGTGTACACTCAAAACCTTTCTAGCTGCATTCATTCATTCATTTATTTTTATTTATTTATTTGTTGCTAGGATTATATTACCTTTGAACCAAATATTCTTTACAAAGATTCTCGTCAGATACAATCAGAAGTTGTGCTTACCAAATTTGGATTTTACAGTGCAAGGTATTAGGATAACAATTAACAAATGACAATAGATGCATAAACACTCAGTTACATAATAAAGGGAACAGTATGCAGACTGGTGTACAAAGTCAGTTACAATGGGAATACAGCCCATAAAGACAATTTTATGAGTGGCAGGATAAGGATGCAAGGGAGTGTGTGTGTCTGGGGGGGGGGGGGAGCAGTCAGCTAATATGACTTTGTCAGTCAGGGAGAGGGAGGATAAGCAAAGCAGGGAAAGATAAAAAAAGGATAAAGAAATAAAAGAAAAGAGAGAACAAAGAAAAAGGGGGACAGAGCAGACAACAGGTGTCTTTGTCAAACCAGGTTGAGGTGGTTGGGAGTGCGTTAGGGGAGTAGAAAGGGAGAAGGAGGAGGGGGGTGATGGGTAGGTGGGAGAAGAGGAGGGTAGCTATCCAGGCAGGAGTGAGGAACGGGCTAGTTCATAGGGAGGAACAGGGTCTAAGATTTAGTGGGGCAGTCACAACTGCTTATTAGGGGTGAGTTGCTGTAAATTAAGTTTAAAGGGGCCAAGGGTGGGGATGTTAAAGGAAAACTACACCCTCATATCTTCTAAATGTTATTTGTTTCCATGTCAACAGACAACTCTTTTCATGTAGTTGTTAAGGATGTATGCAACTGCTTTAGTCAATTTTTACAGTTCATAGTAGACCCTGTTACTGTCCTGAAAGGCTCCATTTCATGGTTGTTGAAATCTCATTGTCCCTGAGAGCTGCATTAGCATATGAAAACTTGATGCGTAATCACCTTTTGAACTCCCCAGTATGCCTGTCTGCTTAATTAGTCTTGCGAGAAACAAGCTGCAAGAAGGTGTGAAACACCACATTTACCTTCAGTGAGCTTTGTAAACTATCTGAGTTGTAATGCAGTTTTTTCCCCTTTAAAATCCATTCGGTTTATGAGTTTCCAGAGAATTTTTGCAGGATATTTGTTCTTTCAGCATAGAGATAAATGATACAGTATAAATGGTTGATCTGGCATCATGTTCTCATATGCTAATGTAGTTCTTGTGGACAATAAGATTTTAACAACCATGAAATGGAGACCCCCAGGGCAATCACAGAGGGCTACCATGAGCTATGAAAACAAACTAAGGCTAACACATATAGCCCTAATAGCTACAGGAATGGAGTTGTCTAATGACATGTGAAAAAATTAAATTTAAATGATGTGATGGTGTAGTTTTCCTTTATGGATCTCTGGAGGGAGGTTGTTTAGTCAGGAGGGAGCTCTATAATGAAAAGATTGCTGACCCTGGACAGTCCAGCAGTAAGGGATCTATTAGTTCATTGAAGATGCTCTACATGTGTTGCAGGGGTTAGGGGCTGGTAGCAGCAGGGGCGGGGTGCTTGGTGGAGCTTTGCCAAAGCTGATTTTTTTTGCAAATAGACAAGTCTGGTGGGTGATCCTATTTTTGAGGTTCAACCAGTGAGTTTGTGCATAAAGGCCGCAAGTGTGGGTGTACTTGTGGGCACCCGTAACCAGCCAATATGCCTTGTTGACAGCAACGGTGATCCTTTTCAGGGTTGTATCTGAGGCTGCTCTGTAGATTATCAGACCGTAATCAACTATGGAGATGACTGAGCTGGATACAGCTAGCTTGAGAGCCTCAGTGGTGAGGCAGTGCCGGTGCCTATAAAGGATGCCAATATGAGAGTTTATAGTTCTAGATATTAGATTGATGTGGGCAGAGTAGGATAGGGTGCTATCTAATGTTATATCTAGATACTTGAAGTTCTTGACTTCCTCAAGGGTGGAGGTTTTGTTTATTTAGCATGGTTAGGCAGGTTGCTTTGTAACAGTTGTGAGGGTTAGTGAAAAGCATCACCTTTGTTTTTTTGTAGTTCATCAGCAGTTTAGGACCTCCAAACCAGTGTTCTACCTCCTCAGAACCTATTTGAAGGTCTCTGGTGAGTAAGGTGGGGTCAGAATGGGCAGAGAAGAGGACAGCATCATCTGCATACAGAACGATGTTGTTTGGACAAACTTTTGGGAGTGAGTTGAGAAAAGAGGCAGCACAGTAAGGATCCAAGGATGGAGCCTTGGGGAACACCAGAGATTACCGAGTGGCAGCTGGAAAGTATTTCGTTAATTATAACCTGCTGTGTCCTGTCTTCAAGATAGCTGGTGGATCAATTGGTGACCTCGTTGGAGAGACCGATGACCGGGAGTGAGTGGAGTAGGAGTGAGTGGTTCACAGTAAGAAAAAGGCCTTGGTGAGGTCAATGTAGACTGACCCCACCAGCTGGCCACAGTCGAGTGCAATGTGTAGGAAGTCAGTATATTCCAGTAAGGCAGTAGTAGTGCTATATGCTTTCCTAAAGCCATGCTGCTCCACGCACTGAATGTTGTATTTGGTCAGGTGTTCAGTGAGCTGGTCTGCGACAATACGCTCTAGTGCTTTGGAAAGGGGGGGGGAGAATAGAGATAGGATGATAATTAGAGGGTTGCGTCCTGGCGCCACTTTTATGGACGGGCACAATGGAGGCAGATTTCCAGCCCTGTGGGAATTGTTGGCATGAGAGGGAGAGGTTGATAAGTGTGGTAAGGGACTTGAGGACAGAGTCAAGGATGAGGTTGAGGAGTTTAAGGTCCAAGGAGTCGCTGCTGTATCTGGCTTTTTCCCAGTACCCTTTGGAGGTATTTTTTGCCCACTCATGAATGTTTTAAAATAGAAAGGGAGGGGCATCCAGAGGATGGGATTCACAGGTACTGGGAGAACTATTAGTCCCCTTTAGATAGTCGGGGAGGGGTTATGCCAGTGAAGTTTGTGAAGGCCTTATTTAAGGTGTCTGCCATAGTAGTGGGATCTTGAGTGAGAACACCACCTGCAATGATCATGTTGGGGGTGCTTTAGAAGGCTTCCCAGTGAGGTTTTTTAATATTGTCCCAAAATCACTTTCCATTGCCCCATGAGTTTTAGAGCTCTTGTTTAAAATGCTCCTTTTAGCACAATGTTTTAAGGGTACAGGAGATTCATTCATTCATTCATTCATTCATTCATATTCAACCTTCTGATCTGTTGTGTTATTTTTCTTCCTTTCAAAATAATTCTTTTGCTGCTTTATTTACAGTTACACCCAGCACTGAATCTAGGCACCTACATTATTTAGCCTTTTAACTAAACTCCCTCTTTTTTGTAGTCACCATCTCTTCTATTTTAGACATTTTAACCATTTGTTTTCTTTTTTTATATGGACACCTGCTAACAAGGCATAAAGAGTGTTATCTAACAGTAGGAAATTACATTTATATTTGTAGCAAAATATGAAAAAATAGCCAGCTGTCTCAATGGCAAATACATGGAGCCAGCCCTGGCTCTAGCACATGCTTTGTAGTTTTCCTCTTCAATGCTTACACTATTTAGCTCTAGATTTCCAGGACAGTCTATGATGTCACTTTATACTGCTCTGCAGTGTTAACTATGAATTTATTTGAAAATTGATGTCTAATAATCAAATGTCCAAGAAACCCAGGATACCTGAAACAGATAGTGATAACCACTAGAGGGTGTGAATCTGAGGACCGCTTGGCTGCATTACAAAAAATTATAAAATGAGGACTGGTCAGTTCTGACCTCATTGCAGAAATCAGAAAATTGGGCACTCACCCTCTGAATTGAAGACAAAAGCTGCTCTGCAGTTATGTATAATGCAGTTTTATTCCAAAGCACACAAACACACCTTGTAATGCTTGTGTGGCTCCTTATTGCTCAGGACCCCATCACATGGTGCTGCACTGACCTAGCACATACACCTGGTCCCATAATATGATAAGGGTACATTAATCGGCGATAGTGGAGAGAGTCAGAACACCCAATGTTGCATAGCGTAAATGTGACCTGAATCGCATGTAAGCCTTATGCTATGCAACTTGTGAGGTGAAGAGAGCTTGTCAACATTTTCTGTTATTGGGAGGCTGTGCCCCCCGCACCCCCCTTTCTTCATAGACCACATGTTTATTAGTAACATACTTAAAATAGTAAAAAAAAAATTACCAACAAACAATACAACACCAAAGCAGACGGTAATCTCCACTGCTGTAACATACTCCATAATTCTTGCGCAGCATCGCTTATGCGTTAAACGTATCCCTACGAGTGGTCCGACACACTCTACTATCTTCCATTAATCAAGAGCCCAACCTGTCAGGTCAAAAATATCAATATGCTAATAAGAGTCAAGAAAGTCACAATAAAAACCTAGCAACCCAGCAATGTAAAAAGCATGCAAATAACAAAACAGATTACAAATATTAACACCCTCCCCCCTCCTGTAACATTGCTCAAGAATCATAAACCAGAAAGGAAATCTATGCAACGACTTTGAGAAAACATACTTTATGCTCAAAAATCCAAACTCAAAAAGCCTCAGTGCTGCTCACACTAGAAGGCAAACTTAATCACCTAAAGAAAACACAAAATCTGTTCCAAGACTAGGATTCTACAGAATAGCAGAAACATATATTATAGGGTGCGGTTGTGTCCCCATAGTTAGGTTAAATCTTCACTTCAATGTTAAACTGAAATTGTTGCACTTCAATAACTTCAGTACATTGCTGAATACTGCACCAAGAGAGGGTGAGTGGGTCCACAGTGTACTTGCAGTCTATGTACAATATGTAAGGAGCTTGTCTCATACACTCACTTCACTTCAAGAGACAGAAGCCAGTGTTCTGCCTTTGATATAACGTTATTAAATAAATATCTGCAAGTAAGTGACTCCTTGACAAAGAGCCAGAGTGGCTTGAAACATCAGAATACTTCCTGTGGGTGTATGTGTGGGGTGTGTTTTTAACCTACAGATATTTATTTAATAATGTTATATCTAGGAAGAACATTGACTTCTTTCTCTTGAAGTGGGGATGAGTGTATGAGCCCAGCTCCTTACATTTCACTTTAATACCTTCACAACCATTCAAGCTCTTCACATTAAATTTGGTATGTGCCATCAAGGACCACATATCACTTGATGTGGCAAGTTTTGTTCTGGTCGGATGTGTGAGTGCAGAGATACAGAGTGTCAAAAAATGTGTGAGTTACAATTTTTTGTCAAATTCTTTGTCACTGTGTTGTGCAAATCCTGTGTGGAATTTTGATCTGATATGTTAGGGTATATACTGTAAGTCTTGGGTAACAGTGGTGCCTTTTGAAGGTTTGGTGAAAAATAATAAATAAATTCTAAATAATACAATTTTAAAGTCTCCCATTATTTCCTGTGGGAAGAGTTAGATGTGAGGCTTGAATGAGAATTCTTGATCGCAAATGCAGAATCCTTGTTCCCAAACACAGAATACTGTTCCACAAATGCAGAATGCCTGTTCATGCTGCCACCATCATGTTTTCTGTTAGCGATGGAAACAAACTTAAATTTCCAAAATAATACAGGGATTTGGTAAACACCAACAGTTGTGTTTACCTAATCAGAGCCTGAGGAATTGGCTTCCGAGGCAATTTTTTTGAGTACTTATTCAGAAATGTTTTTTATCCATGGAAATCCTTTGCTACAAATCACAGATAACTTTTACAGTGAAACAAGATCCTTTTCCACAATCTGTGAAAACGGATTTTCTTGTACCACAAATTGCAAAAAAGGATTCACAAAACAGGATCCTTTTTCACAATTTGCAAGAGAGGATTTTCCTTTTCCACAAATTGTGAAAAAGGAAGTACAGAAAAGGATTCTTTTTTGCAATTTGCGAAAAAAAGAAATTTTATATGGCTGTTTCTTTGTCACTTCATAACAAAGAAATGGTTGAAAATTTGGGGCTGAAAGTTTCAGGGTACAAAGGAAGTGTCCCACTGATGTGTGTTTAGCTGGTTTGGTGAGACTATATTACTTTGGCTTGGACATCTGCGGATTTAAATTTTGTTTGATTGCCCATAAGATATCATTGTAATCAGAGGTTTATGGAGTCATTTCTTTTGTCACTATGCTATTAACAAGCAGTTTGCAATTTTGCTCTGAAATTGCCAGGCTACAAGTGGTGTGTACCACTGATTTGCCTTTTGGTGATTTCGAGAAAATATATTAATTTGGTGTCAAGTTACACAGCTTTCCAATTTTCCTGTATTTTCTATAGGATAAGATTGCAATGTGAAGTGTTTTTTTGATGCTGTACACTAAGAGATGCAAGTGCGGGGCCCAGAGTGCCCTGCGCTCTCATAGACAAATAAGGATACCAGTACTCTATGTGAAAAATTATGCTGGGAGGGCCCTGCCTCCCTCATGTATATACAGATTCCATTAAGGATTGATGGGAGAACACGGAAATAAGGATACAATTACAAGCTCTCCACTCTTATGGATGGATAGGACTGCAGGGCCCAGAGGGCCCTGCACTCCCATAAGCAAACAAGGCTATAATTATACTTTCTCAAAAAGTAAGGAAATTCTTTACAAAAAAACTTTATTAATGCATCAGTTAGGTTCAGCAACAAAGTTTGGAAATGTGGTGTTAGTGTGTCAACCCTAAAACCCCACCACCTCCACCCTGTATGGACCAACAGGTATTGGGGTGTGCTCAGGGTTGTCAGCCTAATGCTCACCCCATTCTCCTATATGGTAGCCATCTCAGCTTATTTAATTATGGAATGGAGTAAGCATTATGGCTGACATCTCAAGGCACACCCCTGATGCCTGTTGGTGTGTGGAGGGTGAGGTGATTATTGGTTGGAAACCCAATACATTACATTTCTGAACTTTTGTTGTTGTAATCTTAACTGATGCATTAACAAAGTTTTTTAAGAATATATATATATATATATATATATATATAACACACACACATATACATACATACAGGGCAGATATTCAAAAGGGTTGCGCCATGCGTAACAGGGTTGCACATGCTCAAGTCCTAAATTGTGCCATTCTGCGATATTCAGCAGGAGGCAGTTGCGCCACTGAAAACAGGCGGAGCAACAGCACAATGCAAATGAATGCATGCTCAACTGGAGGGGGAGGAACCATGCAAAAACTGCACAGCCTGCTATTCAGCCGGGCTGTGCAGAGTTGTGCAGGCGCAACCCCCAACCTGCGCCTGCAGGACTTTGAACCAAAAAAAAGGCTTAAGTCGAGGGCCACCCACAGGTGAGCTGCTGTATTGCAGGGCACAACACAGCAGCTGCCACCTGTGGCTGGCCCCCAACTCAGTCCCTGTGCCCCCCCGCAGCCCGATCGTGGGCATAGTGTACCCCCACCAGCCCGATCGCGGGCATCAATCTGGCTCCTCCACTCCTCCCGTTCACATCCCTGGTGGTCCAGTGGACCCAAATGCTCATTGCGGGTGGTATGTTTAATAATCTCCCCTCCCGCTCACATCCCTGCGGTCCAGTGGATTGAATGCTCGATTGCAGGCAGTAGTGATTCTCGACGCCTTGTGCCCGACCGCTGGCAGAGTACTGAAATCTCCTACTCCGAACATCTTCAGTGGTTCAGTGACCGAAAATGCCTGATCATGGCAGTTTAATTAGTCCTCTCACATTTTCAGTCACTCCATCTCCACCGCTCACATTTTCTGCCTTTCGGTTGCTGGCGGCAGCAGCATCCCACTCCATCTGCTTATCCTCGCCACCCGCTGACTGGATCGTCAGTAGTTGCACGCCATTGGTGCAGAGTAAGAGCCATCGGCGCAGAAGTCATGTCAAGATGATGGTGTCCAGATTTGTGAATGATTCATTCACAAATCTGACTGTCATGACGGTATACGTACACCATCATGGCTCTTGCTCTGCACCAATGGGCGGTAGTCTAACGGGCAGTCAGTCGGGCGGGCGGCGGGCGGAAGGCGGGTGGATGCTGCTGCTTCGCCGCCGCCGTGGGGGGAGCGGTGGTGGGCGTCAGGTGGTGGGGTGGGGACACTAGCCACCAGGGAGATGTTTTGGGGTTTCAATTTATTTACTCGCCCGCGATCGGGCATTTCGGTCCACTGACCACCAGGGAGATGTTCGTGGGGGTTTCACTTACTTATCGCCCGTGATCGCACAAGGGAGATGTTCGGGGTTACTTACTGCCCGCGATCGGGCACAAGGGAGATGTTCGGGGTTCTGTTTACTTTCTCTGCCCGCGATCGACATTTCGGTCCACTGGACCACCAGGGATGGAATGGGAGGGGTGGAAACATACCGCCCGGCGATCGGGCATTTCAGTCCACTGGACCACCAGGGATATGTATGGGAGGAGGTGGGGAGCCACATTGCCTGCGATCCGGGCTTTATCGCGGTCCCCGGCGGCTGCTGCCTGGCAGGGCGCCAGGTGCAAGTCCTCGGGGATCGGCACACCTACATGCTAATGGCATGCAAATGGGGCCATAATCAGATGCAAATGGCCCCCCCTGTGCCTTGCATGAATTATGGCCCCATTTGCATGTCACCCTTTGAATATCATGATTTTGCACATGGTGCAATGGTACTTGCGCCACCGCAAGTTGAATGCTCCACTCTGACAACTTGCGGTGGCGCAAGTTCCACTGCGCCATGCACAGTGGCTGTGGCTCGGGGGTGATATTCAAAGGAGTTGCTCAATAGCGCAACTCCTTTGAATATCGCCCCAACCACACCCCTGCGCAACTATTTTGCGCAAGGCAAGGGCTTGCGCCTCAGAATGGCGCAGTTTGAATATCCAGCCCACAGTATATATCACTAAACCATCAGCAAAACACTGCTCTAAAACATAGTGCAATATCCACTTACCTATCTGATGTACAACAAACACAGAACAGTCTCAAACTCCCCACTTCAACCTCACCATCATAACACTTCATGATACCTGATTTAGATCACATGGCATTTAATCAACAGCTCAAGCTTCCAGATCAGACTCCGACCACATGCTTAGTACAGGAAACACAGCCCAGGTTTCCAATTCAACCTCTTAGATCACTTGGGAAGTACAGAAAGATAAAACTCAGGAATATCATTTAAAAAGTTCAGGGAATAATTTATAATTTGCAGCTGTTTGTAAAGTTCTTATTCTTAGAAATTATATGCATTCTTCCAAATAATCCATATTTAAGTGTTCCTGAATGAAAAGTGATACAGAAAACTGTATTTTGTATTATTTTTTTTTATGGGCAGCATATTTGTTACAGTTCTCTTCATGGAACCATTACTTTGGAGTTTTAATGATGTCATGGTTTGTGCACAGAATGCTAAGCATAGTTCTGATAGGTCAACTGCTCATAATTAGCATTCTGTGCACAAACCGTGACATGGTAAAAACTCCAAATTACTGGTTCAATAAGGAGAACTGTAACAGATTGCTGCCCATAAAAACAAAAACTATGCAAAATACAGTTTTTCATATCACTTTTTATTCAAGTACAGCTAGATATGGATAATTTATGGGAATACATGCCATTTCTAAGAATAACAACTGTATATACTGCTGTCAATTAGCACACATTTCCTGTCACCTTTAAAGCAACATGACCAACTATAATGTAGTGAAACCATATCCTACTAGTGATGTGGTTTAGCTGCAGCCTAATCCCTGCTGCTTATATAAATTATGTTAGTGTCTTAAAACTGGTTCTTTAAAGATACAGCATAAAATTGTAACACAACTACAATGCTAAAAAACTCAAATTGCTAAATATTTTTTTAAGTGAAATAGGATAATTCCATTGTGGGATTATGTTTGTCAAAGTACCTCCTGCTGGTTGAAGTACCTTTTATTTATTTATTCAGTTATTTATTTATTTGAGAATTGGTAACTGCAAAAGGCACATTGAGCCAAGGTTCATGTCTAGGTGCGACCTGGAGGAGAGGGGAAATGGAGTACAATATTACAAAATTACATCAAGTTATAAAGTATGGTTACAATGTAATGTGCAAAAGTACATAATAGAGAACAGAACAACGGGTGATCAAAACAATGATAACTGGAGGAACCATAAATTAGCTTGCAAAGCAGCGTTCAGTTTTGCCAAGAGCAAAATAAAGTGCCTGGTGCTTGTAGAAAAAAATTAGAGTGCTTGTGGTGTGAAGAAGTAAAAAAAAAAACAGGCAGCAAGGGTACAGTGGGAAGAGCTAAAATCACAGGGTGGCGGGTCTGTAGCAGAGGAAGGTGAGGTGGAGAGTTGGAAGGTGCAGGGGGGTGCAGGGAGATGTTTTAGCTGGTGTCTAATGGAAGGGTGTGGGGGTGAGAGAGAGAGAAGGAGAAAGGGAGCAGGTGCCAGGGGGAGGAGAGGCAATAGGAGAAGGCAGACTGCCCAGAAGAGTAGTGTTGGGGGAGGAGGAAGAGAGAAGGACTGAGAGTCCCTCGAATGAAGGGAATAGGAGGCAGAGGGGATGGGAGAGAGGAGTGAGGATAGATATGAAGGGAGGAACCCAAACCAGTATTTGGAGATGAAGGATGCACAGTGGCACAGGCGTTGTGAGAGAGAGAGAGGGTGGATAGGGAGGAGTAGAGGAAACAGCTGTGAGTATAAAAGGGTGCCCTAGACCACATCCACATAGTCAAAACTGGTTAATCTGGGGAGCTAGTCACCAAAATGGTTCTCCCAGTTTTCAAATATGCAAAATGTATTCTGTTGCTTTGCTACCAGCTACCTTCTTGTACTCACCACTGCTCCTCTACTTCTCCTATCCATCCTCCATCTCCTTCACATTGCCAGTCCCACTTTGCATCCTTCATCTTGTCCTTCGGATCGGACTCCCATTGACACATCAGTACTTTATATAGCATAATGCTCCCTTATGTAAACAACATTATTTTCTTAATCAAAAGCACCCAAAACAAAGCACAATCATGGATAGTGTTGAATGAAAGCTGCAAAGTAGTTTTTAAGGAAGCAATAAGACATGACTGAGTATGTAATTATGATGAGACAAACACACACCTCCACTGTGTTGTTAGGCATAAGGCATAGCTAGGTGCCATTAAACACACCTAAGGTATGGGATTATCTCACTATAATTACACTCTCTGAAAGGTCTTGTTGTACATCTAAAATAGTTTTAGACATATCTGATTTAAAATGAAAAAAAAGAAAAAATGTTAACAAGATAAAAATAAAGATATTTCATTCAAACATTCCTTCATTTTGGCCTGGAAGACAAAAATTGTCCCATTCTATGCTAGTGTAACTGGTTCATTGATGATGTTATGGTTACTACTGCAACCTTGTGGGGATGCACAAGATTGAAGGCCTGTGTCATTTTATTTCCTTTCTTCTTGGGGGATTCATATGCGAGACTAGTTTCTATAATGGTTCATTGCCTCAGCCCAGAGAAAGGTTTACATGGGCCTTGGTGTAAGCATGGTACAACCCCCTGGGATGCAGTAACCCCCCCACCTTCTCACTAATTCACCCCACTTATAAACACTCATGAAACAACCTACTACAATTACAGTCCCCACAAAGCATGAATTTAATATCTTAACTTAAATAGAATTCAAATAAAGGATTTCACACAAAAGAAAAAGTAATGTTATTCAATGACCAGGACCCAAAATGGGAGAAAAGGGGGGGTTAGCAGCAACTAAGTAGTGCAGTATAGTCTCCTGTGACTAATTTTCCATGCCCTTCTCAGTCCAGGCTACGTTAGTCCTGGCCACTCTTCAGTGCCCTCCAAGGTGTCCATAAAGGCTCATGGAGCCTGAACTGGGTATATCCCTGATTACAGGGTACATTCCGGAAAGGACAGCTGAGAGGGGGAAAACACTAGATTGAAAAAAAAAATACAGGACTCTAAAGAGCTTGCATTTGCTTCTACCTAATTTACTGTGTTTGTCACCCCCCCCACCTTTATGTTATTGTCTCCCATCCTCACCCTGTCTCTTTTTTGCTCTTATTCCTAATTTCAGTGCAGTAGATGGCATGTTTACTGTCAAATACAAGGATTTAAAACTCTGCACAAAGCCTTACTGTCAGCCCTGTGGCAGGCAGCCACTCACAATAGCCCTGACCCATAGTTGGAAGTGAGCCCAGATTGCAGGGACCAGTTGGAGTGGATGAATTGAGCATCCCATAAGCCATTCTTCTTTCCCAGGGAGAGAAATTTGCTGTGCTGTACCACAGTACTGCCACCTGAGTGACCACAGATGTCAGTGCAAGGGGAGAACTCTCTGGAGGGGTTGGATGTCACTGTCATTAGCTGGTTGGCACACTCTGTGTGTGTGAGTGTGAGTGTGTGAGTGTGTGTGTCTGTGTACACTTTGATGTACATGTATGCAATGTCCCTCAGGAAGTTGGAAGAAAAACTAAGCAAAACTACCCCAGTTGTGGAAGGATTAAGGATGATGCCAGCTCCTTCCGCAGCCCATACATCATTGACCTCATCAGCACCTTTCATTGTGCTGGCTTTGTGTGTCTCATAGGGCCTGGTCAGCCTTGATAAAGGAGCCCCATCGTAGGGATTAAGCAATGGGGCAGAAGAGGAAGGGGCATGTCTGGTCAAAGACAGGTGATGAGGCTGGGGGCGGGTGGTGAGAAGGACTCATAAAGAGAACATACATACTATTCTGCACAGTTGTGCTGGTAGAATTACTAATTATATGATGCAGATAGGGCTTCTATGAGGTCCCAGTCCTAAAATGTGCAATTATGGTGACATAATTACAAATCTTAGAGGGCCTGCTTGACAATTAGGTAGCTTAATTTTTCTTACCCATTTTTATGAAAATAAATTATTTTTTCTTCTGTTTATTACACTTGCGAGTTTCATCAGGTAGTGTTATGTATCTAGCTCCTATCCAGGGTCTCTTGCTTATTGGATCTGAGCTCCCATCAGCCATGGTGCCTTGCCTCACTGGCTTATTCTCGGGGTGGGGTCTTGTTCCAGCTGCCTCCCCTTATAGCATAGTCTGGGTTAACACAGATCATTACAGAATGGTTCCTGGAAGTTTGTCCTTTCATAGTGCTTTGAAGACAGTATATATGAAAAGTATTTTGTACAGTAAATGCAAGTTCTTCTCATCTTCTTCAACACCAGCTTGTTAAAATGAGCACTTGCACATGTTCCTAAACATCAGTATGAGTATAGAAAGAGGCCAGCTGCTCAAGTATCTGTTGCATGCTGCTGTAATTATCTTGCACATCATAACAGAGACTGAATAAAACTACTCTTCATGTTTGGGGAATGGAGGATTGCAGGTTCAAAGACACCAAGCTTGGGTAAGTCTTTTAACCTTTCAGTGCTCCAATTCACCCATCTGTGGAAATACGCATAAGCAGGACACTAGTGGAAATGATATGCTGCATCTCAGCAGGGTTATCCTGGTAAAAATTGTAAAAAATTAAAGGAAGAATATAAAATGAAAATGATGCTTTATAGGGACATATTTTACTCATCGTATGAAAGATGAGAATGAACACTTCTTGACAAAACTGGTAATTATTTGCATACTGCAGTTCTTTTTCATAACTATCAGAAAATATTATCAGTCCTAACCACATTACACATTAAGCTGAAAATTGTATTGCTGTTGGCAAGAGTTGCACACATGGTTTCCGTTTTTAATTAGATTCTTTCTGATGAACATTCACATTAGCTATAAACACACTGCTTGCATTTCAGAATAGAATGGTAGTTTCATACCAACATCAAGTTCCATTTTTTGTGTGTGTGTGTATGGCTACAACGCATAGTTAGGATTCAGCGTAAGTGAAGATGATGATGTCATATAGGGACTTTCTACTGTATTTCCACATTCTCTCATTCTTCACTACTCAGAATCATGAAAACTAAACATTTTTTACTAGTAGGCACTACTTGTTGGACTCTGAAAGATCATTAGAAATATGAAAGGTTCATTGTGTTCTTATTACCGAGAAGTTGACATTTTTAAAATGCACCGCACTATTGTTTTTGTCCCTGCTGCCTCTGTCTTGGTTTCACAGTCACAACATTCCTTGGGAACTAGCATGTTTCCTTCTACTAAAAGCAGGATTTAAATTCAAAGGTATATACAATTAATTCTGCCACCATGAATGTATACCTTATATATAGATATATAGGCCTGGATATTCAAACTGCGCCATTCTGAGGCGCAAGCCCTTGCGATGCTCAAAATAGTTGAGCAGGGGGTGTGTGAGAGCGATATTAGCAACTCTTTGAATATCACCTCAGCCACAGCCACTGTGCATGGCGCAGTGGAACTTGGGCGCCACGTAAGTTGTCAGAGTTGAGCATTAAACTTGGCGGTGGCGTAGTACCATTGCGCCATCGCGCAATTTCTGATATTCAAAAGGTGACATGCAAATGGGCCATAATTCATGCGAAGGCGCAGGGGGCCATTTGCATGTGATTATAGCCCCATTTGCACGTTATGGCTGCACGCCCATTGGCTCTAGCTCTGCACCTAATGGCGCAGCCCCACCGACAGTCAGTCGGCGGGGCGGCGGCAGGCGGTGGATGCTGCCGCCCGCCGCTGCCGGGGAGCGGGTGGAGGGGCTTCTGGGTGGGTGGGGTGGGGGGACACTAGACACCAGGGAGTTGTTTGGGGAGGGGTTGTCACTGACATTCTGCCCGCGATCGGGCATTACGGTCCACTGACCACCAGGAGATATTCGTTGGGGTTTTTACATTCTGCCCGCGATCGGGCACTTGGGAAGTTGTTTCTAATGCCTGCCCGCGATCAGGCACTGGGGGTTGTCTTGATACATACTGCCCGCGATCGGGCATCGAGCTGTTTGGGGAGGAGGTGTCTTTGATACATACTGCCCCGCGATCGGCATCGGAGCTGTTTGGGCGGGGAGGGGGTTGTTTTTACGCCTGCCCGCGATCGAGCTGGTGGGGGCACAGAGTCGAGTTGGGGGCCAGCTACCGGGCTGGCAGCTGCTGTGTTGGCGCCCTGCAATACAGCAGCTCACTTGTGGGTGGCCCTCAACTCTGATCCTTTTTTTTTGATCAAAGTTGTGCAGGCGCAGGTTGGGGTTGGCGCTTGCGACAACTCTGCACAGCTCCGACTGAATATCAGGCTGCGCAGTTTATGCATGGTTCCTCCCCCTCATGTTGAGCATGCATTCATTTGCATTGCGCTGTTGCTCAGCCTGTTTTCAGTGGCGCAACTGCCTCCTGCTGAATATCGCAGAATGGCGCAATGTAGGACTTTCGCATGCGCAACCCTGTTGCGCATGGAGCAACCCTTTTGAATATCTGGGCCATAATTTCTTACATTTCTTTTGTAAAAGGCTGCCGAAGAGATCATTAGGGATTATACAACAATGGTTAGAAATGGAGCACTCTGACTGGTTGACAATATTCTAAGAGGGTTACATTAATAGCTGGAAACCCTCATGTACACTAGAACAGTTAGAATTGTAACTTTTAAAACAATCATTTTATGAAAACAAAAAATAATGTAGTTTAATAATATCATTAAGGCACACCAGGGATTTGCTTACCTTTATTAAATTCAATCCTCGGAGCATAAGACACATGGCTATGCCTCGTGTCTCATGACCCAGCCCCATGTCATACTTTAGTACATAAGTAATGACTGAAATGACATCAACAAAATAGTGTGGGCCTGAGAGACCAAGGAAAGAAGGTGGGAAAAAGTATAGTCCAAGCAACATTTTTGTATTAACTCAGTTTTTATTTTTAGTACATGCTAACAGTAACGTAGAACCATGAATTTTTAAGTTTCCAATGCTGTTTAAAGAGTAGCATGCTACCAGAAGTGAAGGCTGTCAACTGTTACTTTTTTTATATCTGATGTAGTTTTGCATTGCCCTTTGTCAGCTCAAAGATTTCTACCTGACAGGGCCAAGTGTGATGTGCGGAACAGTACTTTGCCGAAAGGCTGACATGTCTAGTTCTGTTGCTCTTCATACCATATCAGTATTGTTACCTCACTGAGGATGCCATCGCATCTTACCACAGATTAGTCACTTGGGATATCACTATAAAAGAAGTCACAATGCTGACGAGGTCTGAAGAGGAACAGAACTAGATATGTCAGCTTCAAGGGAGAGTACTGCTCTTCACATCACATGTAGTACTAACAGGTAGAAAACCTTTTAATGGGCAAAAGGAATAAGAGCAATACTTCAGAAATAAGCATTGGCAGCTGGCTAGCTTTAAAAATAATAACATTTTCTGTCTGATATTTTTGGCACAAACAGCTAATAATAAAGGCCCCCCCCCAAAGGATGGGATACTTACAGTCCTTGGTTTTCTAGTGGATCCACACCCACCACCTTGACTATAAAATGGCTTCTTTGTTTTTCTTATTTATGGGATTATTTCCATTCTTTTTCACTGTTGGTAAAGAATCTCTATAAATTAGTACCCTAGCAGTTCACCAAGAGCTCAGGCAAAAATGTAATGTCATAATGTCATGTGCATGAAATCATTGTCATTCCCACAGAAGCAGACTGTGATGTCAGACACAGGGGAATCAAGACTCTGAAATTAACTTGAGCTGCAAGTGTGCCTGCTCAAAATCCTTGCTGTACACACTCCAAAGTGTTGTAATGCACATTTCCAACAGTTCGGAGGTCATATAATTGTAAATTTCTCATTCACCCCACACCCATGTGCTTATTAACCACCTGATATCCACAGTTATTCCTTTTAACTTACACAACTCAGGAAATATAATTTCTATCTTGGAACAGTTCAGCACTGGTCAAGGATTCTGCCATATTAAGCACTTCTGCTTTGGTCAGCATTATTGAAATAGAAGTGCTTCATATTGCAGGGCTGTTACCCAGCACTGAACTGTTCTATGATAGCAATTCAATTTACAACTACAAGTTAAAAGGTTCCATTCTAGGCATTGAGGGACAGTAAACAGCTCACTGTGGGGTGAGTTTATTAATTTTTTTCATAAACAAAGAAACAAACTTTTTAGTGGGGTGGCACTTCTGTGATGTCTGTTAGAAACAAAAACATACACAGTACTATATAAAAAAATATATGCAAGCACACACAACTTGGCATGTGTTTCCATCTTGGAACTGAGGTGACAGCATGGACCTCTCAAGTTTCACTCTTAAGGTCCATATGCTGGTATCTCAACCCCTTTATGAAAACAGCCTTGCCTATACATTATACTGTACATATGGGACAAAGATCCAGTTTTTAGGTAGTGCTCTTTGGAACATAATGACTTGAAATTCATTGTATTGTGTGTGTGTGTGTGGGGGGGGTGATGCTGTGTACCAGGTTGCCATAGATATCAATGCAGTACCCCAGCCTTGTGGGCTTAAATAAGTCTGAGGGGGCTGAGTCGACAACTCCTATAGGGATTTGTTACCCAGAGATGTTATAGATAAAACAAGTTGTGCAGTGCCTCCTCCCAGGAAAATTGAAGTTGGCTTTGTGAGATGCTACTAGTACCCACAGGAAACAATACAAACCACACTTTGGTCCCCACTGTAATGGCCCACCCTAAAATCAGTACCATAACACAAATAATATGCTTGAGGGTCCAGAAGTCTAACCAATGACAAGGGAATTTACTGGAGGTCAAGATCAAGGTTCTGGGGAAGCAAAAAAACATTATAGCAACAAAAACATAATGTAGTAGCTATACGGCATAACAGTCCGCCCCAAACCAACACAGTGCCCAACTGGCTGTATGTCTGGGCAGTTCCCCACTTCCCCTTGGTACCAGTACTGTCACCCCTAGTCTCTCTTAGGGACCACCGGGAAGAATCTTGGATACCCAGGTGAGGAATTGTGACAGGCCCAATGGTCACATTTTATGTGGTTGGCCAGCATGACGCACTGTGGAAGGAATAATGCAAACAACCCTCCAAAATTATAATCTAAGCCAGATGGCCTAGCCCATAAAACAGTAGCTCCAACTCTGTGGTCCTAAATAAACAAATCTGCAAAGATGCATGTTGTAGGACCTGTGGGACCTCTTGGGCTACCCATGCTTATCCTTGATTGAAGCAGCAAAAGCCACCTTCCAGTTTCTGCAGTCCTGGCTGAGTTTACTAGCTGTTGTCTGCAGACTCAGTTGTACCTCTGAAACTTCAGGTCTCCTTAGCTGTCACCTCTAGTGACTCTGCCAATCAGTCAGGTGCTCCCGTAGATGTTTTTCTCTATTTCTCTCTTTCTCTCTCCCTCTCTCCCCCTCTCTCTCTGTCTCATTCTCTCTCTCTATCTCATTCTTTCTCTCTCTCTCTCTCAGTGGCTGGATGGATGCAAGGCTGACGAGCTCACCTACTGCAGTTTGCTTCTTGGCAACACCCACTGCAGGCCATCACCAGGCTGATATGATTGACAGGGTGGCTCCCAGGCCTCCCAGATTCCACTGCTGTTCAGATCGCTCAGGCCTAAGTGGAGTACAGTCTCTGTTTCCCTCCTTCACTCTGGCTGTTAGGCTCAGCTGAGAGGCAGCTCCTTCACTGACTGATACCTGTAGCTGCAGGTTTGACAACATGGGTGCAGATGCCCTGCATGTAGCAGCCTCTTCTTTAGTGGCTGTAAAGGTACACTTTTCCCTTTCCAGGACTCTATGCAGTGGTGGCTTGCACTCACAGATGGTAGGTCTGTGCTCTTTCTCTGTCTTGGCAGACTGATCTGATGTTGGAACTACAGTTTCCTCAGTGAAGAAGCAAGTAGACAGTCTTACAATTGGTTGACTTCCTTTGACAGTCTCTGGGGAGGGTTTGTCTGGTGTTTCTTTAAAACTGCTTGGCTGTCTAACTGCTGGGTAAATTAATGAATCATTGTGTGTCACTTTAGCCATTTGTGGCTCTGGAACATGCTTCCAGAGTTTGATTTAATTACTGTCTTCTGACCTTAGTGGCTATGTTCTCCTGGTGGTCAAAGGGGAAGCAACTGTCTGCATTCTTTAGTTTTTAGAAGCCCTGATCCCAACAGTTATTATTTGAAAGGGCTCCAGATCTTAAACATATTTATTGTGCCCCCTGAGTTGTGCATGCTGTCTACAAGTGTCCAGTTTGGGGGGGGGGTGCTGTTCATGGAATTCCCCATTGGAACGCAATCAGTTTTCCACTGGCATCAGTGAAACCTGCATGGTTGTGCATGGACTGAGCCATGGTTCAGTGGTATAGTCAGTGCAGCAGAGTTGTTACTGTACTCTCCTGCTTCCACTCCAGTCCCCACCACAAAGTCCAAGTCCTTGTAGACCAGAGACAGCAACAACTGACAGTCTGGTGGCTGGGTCTCCATGAAGTCCAAAAGGTAAACACATACCCTGTGTGTGTTTGTGGGTGTTGAGGGGAAGGGGTTGTTTATAAAATGGACTTAGGAATTCTTTACAATCCTAGCAACTTCATTGGTCTGAACACATTACCTGACCATTCATCAGTCTCTGGTATACACAAATTGTTCATAACTCTTCTCTAGAAACTCATGCCCTGTTGTGGGCCATTGCTTACTTAACTGGTCTTTTCTGATGCAAACTGATATTTGTGTTGGTAGGTGACTAAAGCCCCTCTTTAAAATGTAGTAGGGATAACCACAATGATTGGGATGATGACCACTGTAACAGAATATGTTGCAGAAAAGTCTAGGGAACCTGGCAACAAATGCTGCAATGTTCCGAAATACATGCCACATGTCTTTATTGAATCCCCTTTACATTTTCCAGAACGTGGTGACTGAGCTAATTATTCATTTTATTAAATGAGTTGTGCTTTAAGTCCCATGGTCAATATGCTGGGCTACATTCTAAATTTATTACATTAATTTTGAAGCTCACTACAATATCAGTAAAGACATGTACTATTTCTCTGTTGATATTAGAAGCTTTATTCTTGGGTCAGGGATACAAGAGCATTAGATTTAGTCAGACAAAATGAGCTCATAAGTCAAATTATGTGACTCAACTTTGTGATTGCAGTGTAGGTGGTTATGAATGGGCTTTATTCAATCAATCAGTCAATCAATCAATCAATCAAAATCTTTATTTACCCAGGCGGGCACCATTGAGCAAGGCTCATTTGTAAGGTGGACCTGGTCATAAATACATCAACGTACAGTACAGAAGCAGGTATACAAAAAGCAATAATATACAAGGAAGAAAAAGTGTATACAGTACAGTACGAGGTTGAAATAAATAAAAAAAAACAGCATTATTTTACAATTGAAGAAGTCAGCAGATATACAATCAACCATAGGCATACGGGGGTTATAAGCAGAGATCTTTTGTGTGAGGCAGCCGGCAACTACACATATAGGGGAAAAGAGGCCATGTATGGGGTGGCAGGTGGCGGGTAAGAGAGGAGGGATATATCACCGATGACTGGGGGAAAAATTGAGCTAAAACCACAGAAAGTGACGATGGCTGTCGTGTAATGTTTATTATGATAATGATGGAGGAGGGGTAGATAATTGGGGCGCTATTATGGATGGGGTGGGACTTTAGCCAGGCTGGAGTGGACAGAGAATTTAGTGCTAATAACACACATTTGTACCATATAAAACTAAAGATTTTTTCTCAAATGGGCATTATACCTGATTTGGACAATCTGTTCCATACAGTTGCCACTGTAGATTGTTTTGCATGCTTATTTAATTATTCATTTGAATTTGTCACTGGGAAATGGAACACTGAGCTGAGACCCATTTCCAGGTGCAACACTAAGGGGAATATAGCGGGGTGGCGGGGCAAGTAAATCAGACAGTGCAAAATGTAACACAAAACAGTAAGTACAATCAATGCAAAAATTAGAAATAATCAAACAATTATATACTTTAAATAACAAATTAAATATAGAAAAGCAGTAGGTAAAATAACAAATACTGATGTTTGCACAAAAAAAATTAACCAGGGCACTTGACGTGCAGAATGGAGTTATGGGAAAGCAGAGTAGAGTCGTAAAGTGTAGGAGGGGGTAAGAACAAGGCCAGAGAGTGGGGCTGGGAAAAGAGGGGAGGCTAGTTACAAAAGCAGATGTGTGAGGAAAGTCTGTGGATGAGTGATTTTGTGGGAAGAAAATCAGAAGAGGCATGAGCATGAGGGGCAGTTACTCCATTTTAGTAGGCTCATCATTATTCACTGGGCTAAGAATTTGTCATAAGTCCTGAATTGAGAGCAGGTTACAGGCTGTGTATTTGACCCAGACAGTGCCCCAAGGGATGGAAACTGGTTTTTCTTTTGTTTATCTCTGTGTGCCTTAAAAGGCCAGGCCAGACTGTGTCAGGAAGTGCTTACATCACAGCTACTTATCAGCCAATAGCTTTGGAAGAGTCTTACAGACCTGATGACAACAGTACTATAAGCCAGTGGATTTTTAGCAGGCTCATCAGATAACCTAATATTCTTCAGGTGAAGCTGCCTCTGGCTGGAAGCTGCAACGCTGGACTTAGGATTTGCAAGAAAGCAAGTTGTGCTCACAACAGAGGAAGGTGAACCTTACAATTTACAATTGTCTTTGGTTTGAAGCAGATTCCTTAGGAAAGTTAATATTCTTCAGGTAGAGGATACTTCTAACTGAAAGGTGAAATAAGGAACTTAGAATTATCAGAAAAGGCAGTCTTTCAATCAACAGAGGGAGGTGGACCTTGCTTTACTTTTGTTACAGTTGTTAAGATTTTTAGTGCAGGAAGAGTTTAAACCCACAGGGACTGAATACTGTTTACTGTGTCTGTCCTTGTGCACAGCTGACGTGTTTTGGGGCTGACTGCTTTCAAAGCACAAGTCACCAGGCTGTTTTGGGGCTGGGGCAGTTTACCTGTGTCTGACTTGGATGTTTGGATTTTTCTCTGTTTGATTAGCAGGGTATTTTCTCTGTCAAATTGTGTGTAGGGCATCTTGCTGACAGGAAGGCACTCATCGCTGAGCGGTAGGTCAGAGCTTTTAGCTGATTGTTTCCATGGGGCACAGTTTAGGCCCAAACCTTCCCACCCCTCACCCCACCCACCCTGGAAATAGTTCCTTTATACCTGGGGTTCTGACATCATTTCCTCAAGAGGGCAAGGTGCATATCACTGTCATATCTAGCACACTGCATTGACAGTATAAGCATACATATTATATAATACATATATTTCTATATAACAAACCGATCTCACACACACACACACACAAAACAAAAAAAAATAAATAAACAAGGTAGACAGACATGTGGGGAGTAGTGCAATGTAATGGCTGTGGGGCAGCAGTCTTCCAGGAGTCTTTCTGGAGGCTGAGATGCTGCCGTGTTTGCAGACAACTCTCTGCCCTGAGAGAGGAAGTTGCCCATCTTCAGGCCGCACTGGACAGTAGTAAGGGAACCTCCCCCATCCAGGGAGCACCAGAGCCACCACCACTACCTCAGAGGTTGCGAAGAAAGCACAGCAGTTGGACCACAGTGGGCTCAGGGAGGGTAAGGGTGGTGGAACAGAGACACACCCAGTCAGTTGTTCCACTCCACAATCCATACACCATTCTGGGGGAGCATAGTTCCCCTATGGATGTACCCACAGAGGAGACTAAGGAGGTTGCAGACAACTGTCACAACAGAGGCCCTCAGGAAGGAAGCAGAAGAAACCACAGGGAAAGGAAGCAGCTCCTGGTGGGGGACTCAATTATTAGGGGGATAGAACTGGGGGGAGCAGGGAAAACTGAAGTAAGGTGCCTGCCTGGTGCCATGGCTTGGAGGGACAGGAAGCGCATCCTTAGGTTCATGAGAACAGTTGCACGGGAGTCTGAGCTGGACGTCATTGTCCACCTAGGGACAAATGACTTGGCTCATCATGAGATTAGAGCAGAGCAGAAGGACTTTGTAGAGTTGGGGAGGGGCCTAAGACAAGTAGCACACACAGTATCCTTTTCAGAAGTGCTGCCTGTCAGTAGCATGGGTGAGGCGAGGGTACTTTGCACCATGCAGTTTAACGAATGGTTGAAAAAATGGTGTGGAGCACAGGGGTTTGGCTTCACTGGGAACTGGGGTTCCACCTGGAGGGACACCAGCCTATACTGGCAGGATGGTCTGCATCTGTCCAGGAAGGGAGCAAGTCTTTTGGACAATTGGTTTGAATGCTTCATTGGCAAGCTTTTAAACTAGCCAAGGGGGAAGGCACTGATAAGCAGCAGGAAAATCCCAGCCTACCCCTACAAAACAGGGTACTAAATGAGAAAAAGACCAAGGTAGAAAGGTCAGTGGGGGATGCTGCTACAGAAGGTAAAGTCATCAAAAAATGGAGAGCAATGAGTACCAATGCCCATAGTCTGGGTAACAAGCTTCCTGAGTTAGTGGCATTGATGGAGGAGGGACATCTGGATATCGTGGCAGTCACAGAAACATGGTACACACAGAACCATGACTGGGACGTAAACATACCAGGATACGCTATCTACAGGAGGGACAGTGAGGGTAAAAGAGGAGGAGGAGTAGCTCTCTACATAAGGGAAGGAATCAAAGCAACAGAACAAAAGGGTAAACAGGAAGGAGGAGAAGAAGCACTGTGGGTCAATTTGGAGACAGGCAATGGCACCTGATAATCGCACAGGGTTGTATCAGACCCCCTCTCAGGGAGAAAATGGACAAGAAAATAGAAAGTATACTTAGAATGGCAGAAAAGGGGAGATATTGCTGATGGGTGATATGAATATGCCAGATGTTAACTGGAGTGCAGTTGCAGCAGCCACTTCTAAGAGTGGGGTTATTCTAGATGCCCTACAGGGGGCATGCCTTAGACAACTAGTATTGGAACCCACTCAAGAGGGAGCAATCTTAGACCTGGTTCTCTCAAATGGAGATGGAGAGAGGATCACAGATGTAGAAGTGGGTAGCCATCTGGGAACTAGCAACCATTGAACAGTATGTTTCACAAAAAACACAGCAATAGAGTCAAGCCATTCAAAGGCAAAAGTACTGGACTTCAGGAGGGCTGACTTTGCCAAAATGGGTGAGTGCCTAAGGAATGCTGTAGCAAATGGGCAGGAAGGAGGGATGGAAGAACAATGGGGAATAATAAAAGCTGCCATCACAGAGGTCACAAGCCTTTGTGTGAAGCAAATAAACAAAACAAAACAATGTAAGAAACCGCTATGGTTCTCAAAGGAGGTGGCAGTGAAGGTTCAAGAGAAAAATAAAGCATTCAGAAAGTACAAGGAATCACAGAAGGAGCAGGACAGAGAATTGTATCAGTTAAAGCAAAAGGAAGCTGGGAAGACAGTCAGAACAGCAAAGGCCTGAACCGAGGAAAAGATAGCCAACTCAGTTAAGAAGAGGGATGAAACGTTTTTTAGGTACATCAGGGAGTGAAGGAAGACCAAGGGAGGGATAGTGAGGCTTAATAAAGGGAAGGGGCTGGGCAGAGGGTGACGGTGAAAAGGCAGAGATACTAAACAAATATTTTTGCTCAGTATTTACAAATGAAGAGGGGGAGGTACCTAAAACAAACAATAAAAACACTCTGGATACAGAAGTTGATACCAGCCCATTTACAGAAGAAAGGGTTCTGAAAGAACTCTTAAAACTGAAGGTGGACAAAGCAATGGGGCCTGATGGGATTCATCCCAGAATTCTAAAAGAACTAAGGGTAGAACTAGTGACACCACTGACTACCCTCTTTAACAAATCATGGGAGGATGGGGTGGTACCTGAGGACTGGAGGAGAGCAGATGTGATTCCCCTTCACAAAAGTGGGAGCAGGGCAGAAGCAAGAAACTACAGACCTGTTAGTTTAACCTCAGTGATAGGGAAAATGATGGAATCACTTCTGAAGAAAAGAATTGTCAAGTACCTAGAGGCCAGAGGGGCGCAGGACCCAAGGCAGCATGGCTTCACAGTGGGAAGGTCATGCCAGATGAATCTAATAGATTTCTTTGACTGGGTGACCAAAGTAGTAGATCAGGGAGGGGCTATGGACATGGCTTACCTAGACTTTAGCAAGGCATTTAACACAGTCCCACATGAAAGATTAATATACAAGTTAGCCAGCCTGGGAGTGGGTCCCAAGATGATAGCCTGGGTAAAGAATTGGCTGGAGAATAGGACACAGAGGGTAATAGTAAATGGAGTCCACTCTGAAGAAAGGGGGTTACTAGTGGGGTACCACAGGGTTCAGTATTAGGACTGGTCCTCTTCAATGACTTTATAAGCAACATTGCAGAGGGACTGGAAGGAAAAGTATGTCTCTTTGCAGATGACACAAAGATCTGCAACAGAGTTGATGCACAAGGTGGGGTGGAAAAGATGAGAAGGGACTTAGCAAGGTTAGAGGAATGGTCAAATGTATGGCAGCTTAGATTCAATGCTAAGAAGTGCAAGGTAATGCACCTGGGAAACAAAAACCCAGGGGAAGAGTACACAATGGGGGGTGATATACTAACAACAACAAAAATGGAAAGGGACCTGGGGGTAGCCATATCAGATAACTTAAACATGGGCAAGCAATGTGAGAGGGCAGTAAGGAGGGCTGGAGGGATACCGGGATGCATAGGGAGAGGCATCACCAGTAGAAAACAGGAAGTTGTTATCCCTCTGTACAGACAGCTGGTGAGACCCCATCTGGAGTACTGTGTACTGTTCTGGAGACCCAATCTCCGCAAGGACATAGACAGGATGGAAGCTGTCCAGAGGAGTGCAACTAAAATGGTGCAGGGTCTGCACCGGAAGACATATGAAGAGAGACTAATATGTAGCCTCGAGGAAAGGAGGAGGCAGGGGGACATGATAGAAGCGTTCAAGTACCTCAAGGGAATCAACAAAGTCCAAGAGGTAGCATCTTTCAAAAAAAGTGGTGTGCAAGAACAAGGGGCACAATTTGAAGATGGGGCAGCTCAGGGGTAATGTGGAAGTGATATTTTCAGAGAGGTTGTGGATGCATGGAACAGCCTTCCGGAGGAGGTTGTAGAGTCAAAAACAGTGGTTGAAATCAGCCACGCATGGGACAGTTATAAGGCAATTCTAGGGGGTGGGGTAGAAAGGAGTAGGCTGCTGGTTAACTAGGATCTGCAGCTTATCCATTAGGTAGGAAAATGGGCAGACTGGGTGGGCCAAGCGGTCCTTATCTGGAGCCAAATTCTATGTTTCTATGTTTTCAGAGGAGGGAGAAACAAAAGAAGGAGGCTGCTTGCCCAGTAGAGGTTTTGGACTGAGGAAGAGAAGTAGCAGGTTTCAGCAGTGTAGAAATGTTTTGTACCACACTACATTATGTACTTGCTGATTTCTTGCAGATTTCTTGACTAGTGTTAAAACTTAAATTGTGGTTTCTCAAAAACGTTACTTTACTTGCGATAAAATGGCATTTATTACATACAAGAAAACTGACAGTTTATGTAGCTGATAAAATTATCCACAGTCATATAAAGAACTTGCAGTAGTCATGACACTGGGAAGTTGATCTTATATTATACCACATGTATCTTCTATGAGCCAATCAGAACACAGGAGAACTGGCAATTATTATCCCACAAACTACCAACAGTACATTTTGTACATTCCCACAGTAGGTTATCCACATTTTAGGTTGATTTCTCTATATCAGAGTGAAGAAGATGGTCAGGCGCTGAAGAAATACTGATGCAGACAAGATGATTCCATTTCAAAGCTTCTTTCTTTTATTATTAACTTTAAAATATGGCAATATACCCAAAGTTTCACCTAATTAAAGGCTTTATCAAGAGTTGCCATTTCTAGAAATACAAAAATACAAAAAAATATTATTATTAAAAACCTGTCTGCATAAAGTTTCAAATGATATTAAACCATTTTGGCATAATTCAAATTGTATTGTCTCCCAATGGTACTACTTACAGGGTAACATCTCAACTATTTTTTTCTTTCATTGCTTTAATAATCCTCTAGGAATCAAGGTTTCTTCCCCAATTGACCTATAAAATACATATTATGAATCTTGCATTTGGTACAAAATAATTATTTGATAAAAATATACTATCAGTATACATCATAAAGATGCCCATATATGCTCACCTATCCTTAGTTCCATACAAAACACTTATTTCAGAGTCACAATATTCTTCCAAATTTCCAACATAATTATGATGCACTGATTCATGAATGCATTTTTCTAAAAAGAATCAATAAATAGAAAATTGATAACATCTCGTTTCTGACATACATGAAACCAAGACATCTCTGTAATTCAATTATTTCGGTTTTGATGTATCCAAAAAGCCAATATAATGAACTTATATGTACAGTCCCAAAATGGGCACACTCCCCCTCCACATCCAATTCAATAAATTGTAAGGCTTCATTTTATACACATTACAACATCTTTAAACTGGTCATATGGTTAGCAGGCTAATGAGGTTTATGAACGTAAAGCATACATCAACTACAGTAACTGTTCAAAACTATTGTAGTAATCTATTAGCTATAAAATGCAATACTGCATTTATGTTTAACAGTATTACAAAAAAGCTTTCTCTCATCCATCGATAATAATAATATGTCAAACTTGCATATATGTTACTAGAATATACTCCGCCCCCCCCCCCATTTTTGTTTACAAAACTTTATTTTGGTTTGAATTATATTTCTTCATCTCCTAATAAAATTATTATCAGAGTCATAAACATCATGAGCCTACTATATACATCAAATGCCTCTTCAAAAAATATTGTAATGCTTTTTAAAGCCCGATGACTAAAAATGTCATAAATAGAATACAGAATACTTCCTCTCGTCTATCGGCAATTACCATCTCTTAAACTACTGTATTTTTGTTATAATTGTTAAATTTAAGTCCCAGCACAACTTTCATTACATCTGTGAGCCCACAGAATGAATCAATGCAAATGCATCTTAATTGCTAGGGAGTCCTCATATTCCGACCCCTAAATTCAACATTTATTTTAACATTTAGATGTTTAAAATATTTATTCTCAGATGTCATTCGAGACCAAGCTACTATGAAAGATGAACTTACTAGAAAAAAGCACCATATTTCATAAAGTGTAGTTGTGTAAAAACGTAATTAAATACCATGCCAATGACCCTGTGCTCATTTGAAACATTTAAATGTTACTAGTATTCTCATTCAGACACCTCTTGCAATGGACTACTCTCAAGTATTGACCTGCTTAAAAGGGAAGTGCACCATGCCTTCTCACAAAACTGTATTTATACAATATTAATGTATCTTAATCGTTAGAGAGAGCAAGAAGTGCTTTCTCTTGCCTGCTTACTTCAACAGTCACTTTAATTGCTGCATTTCAATATTAATCATTGTTCAAACTTCCTAAGCAATTATTCAATTAAACAAATGTCAAACATCCCAAATTGCTAAACCTATATGCTATGTGACTCACGTTTTTATCGGAATTTGTTGAGAATTCTATACGGTACCGAAACTACCACCTTAATAAGTATGAGCTTCAAAAACCGATCCGTTCTTCTCATTACATAACCTATTTCAGAAAACACTAGGTTCAAAACACAGTCTCAAAATTGACATGTTTATAAACCCAAAAAAAATTTTTCAATGTCAAATGTTTCCACTCAGTTACCTATCTTAGGTGATTCTAGCTGTATGACTTTACTGCAACTTAGTTGTATGTGATTCATACTTTATCAGAATCTGTTAAGAGTTATACGCGGTACCGAAGCTACCACCTTAATAAGTATGAGCTTCAAAAACTGACCCATTCTGCTCGTTACACAACCTATTTCCGTAAACGTTAAGTTCAAAACACTGTCTCAAACTTGCCATGTTTATAAATCCAAAAAGAATATTCAAATGTCAATCGTTTCCACTCAGATACCTGTCTGAGGTGATTTCAACTGCATGACTTTACTACGAACTTAGTTTTAGCCTTTCCAAAAGACATCCGAATGACATCAGACGCCTACTGATTACCACTCTTATGTGGGTCTCAGTTTATTTCGAACACCTATACACGCAAAACCTCACTTGTGCCTCAATGTAAAGGTATTCAAAAAATATCCAAGTGACCAAAGGATGAAAGTGTCAGGTTCAAATTCATATGCCTTGAAATTAAGGTGTAATGTTATTCGGAAAATGCAATGCTAGATTAACCGCTGTACCACAGTATAAAGCACATCCTGCAAACTGCCACGTTTCTCTCAAATTCACAAGTTATTCAAAAAGTGGTCACACACAATAAGCAATATTCGACTTACCAAATTCAGGAAACTAGATGGTACGTAGGAACGCCAGCCAGTGCTCCTTGTGTATCTTTCTATTAGTCGCATCTGCTTTTTCAAGCCCTAGGACGCGCTAAAAATCGTGTCATGCATTAGGGATTTAAAGCCATAACATACCCTTTAAAACCAGACTACTGTGAAAGACAAAAAACCTCCCTGAAGACCTCCCAGCAGGTCAATATTCTGAAACTGATACAATACTGTCACATCTCAAATATTAGGGAGTCCTGATGTTATGGACCCCTAAAATTAAGGTTCATTTTAACATTTAAGCATTTCAGGCAGTTTATATCTCAAAAACCAGACAGATATGGGGGGGGGGGATGTTCAGAAACTATTACAATACAGAGGCATCTTAATTACTAGGGAGTCCTAGAAGTATGGACCCCTAAGATTGAAGTTCATTTTAACATTTAAGCGTTTCAGGGTGTTTATGTCTCAAAAATCAGACTAATGTGAAAAGTGGGAATGCACCATACCTCCCAACAGGTCCATACTCTATAACTGATGTAACACTAACACATCTTAATTACTAAGGAGTCCTGATGTTGTTGACCCCTAAAATTAAGATTTATTTTAACATTTAGCCGTTTAGAGGTGTTTATTTCTCAAAAATCAAACTATTATGACAAATAAGCTTGCTAAAAGGAAAAAGAACATACACCATATTCCATCAAGTCTAGATGTTAAAAGTTGAAAAGATTTCTTAATTCCACACTCATCCTCAGACTTGATAATTTCTAAATCTGAATACAATTCTAAATTTACCATATAATTCTAGGACACTAATCCCACTATTGTAGTCATTATAGTTAAACATTATTTCTTCCTGCAACAATTCCAGTTTATTTCCTTGTTTAAACCTGTCCTAGGTTGTAAAGCATTCATCTCAAAAATCCAACGAGTCTCAGCCTGTTCGACTATTCTATTAAAATCTCCTCCCCTTAATGGGGGCTTGACAGCTTCCAACCCCCAAAACCTTAATGTTGCTCCAGTATGTCCTGCCTCTAAAAAATGGTCTGACACCGGCATGGATTTTTTGTTTCGAATACTGGATTTATGCTCCTGAATCCGCTGTTTCAATGGTCTGATAGTTTTACCAATGTAAATCTTATCACAGGGGCATTGTAAAAGATATACAACCCCTGCTGTGTCACATGTGATCAATTGTCGTATCTCGTGTTCCTTGTTGGTATATGGGTGTTTATATTTTGATTTCTTACTAGTATGGACACAAACTGAACATTTACCACAAGGTACCATGCCCGGATTTAGGGGTCCTAGTAATAATTGTTTATTATCATCCTGGTGCCCTTGTTTGTGGTCTGTGTGAACCAGCTTGTCTTTTAAGGTCATAGCTTTCCTTTCTGCTATTGTCGGTGCTGTATTAAAGACATTATTTTGCATAGGAAAATCTCTCAGTATTGACCAATGTTTGAATATGATGTTTCTAATTTCTTTCATTTTATGATTGTGTCTAATGCTTAAGACAACAGATCACTCTTGTGCTTTATTTAAATGTCCCCTTAAAGCATCATCCTGAGAGATTTTCCATATACGTGCTGTAGCCTGATTTAAAGTCCTTCTCTTATATCCCCTTTCTCGAAACCTAAATATTGCTGTATCCATTTCTGTCTCAAAATCCTCCTCACGTCCACAATTTCTTTGGATTCATAGAAATTGAGAGTAAGGGATGCTTTCTACCAGATGCTCCACATGAAAACTATCCGCATGTAAGATGGTGTTTCGTGCTGTATCTTTCTTTTATAATCTCGTCATTAATTTCTGTCTTTCCATACTTACCATAACGTCTAAATATGGGATAGATGTATTACTATAATCCATTGTGAACCTTAAATTCGAGTCACAAGTATTTATACAGTATATCGTTTAAAAGCCTCAAGCTCTTCTACTGTATCCCTCCATATCATAAAAAGATCATCTATATATCTTTTATACAGTTTAATGTGACTGAAAAAAGGATTATTCTCTTCATTCACAATATATTTATCCTCAAAACTCGACACGTATGCATTGGTTTACCCAGGTGCCATGGTGGACCCCATTGCTGTTCCTCTTGTCTGCTGAAAGAAGGTTTTTTCAAACCTAAAATAACTATTCATTAATATGAATTCCGCCAGCATTTGTAAAGTTTTAGTTTAAGGATGCTTTCAAGATTCTCTATGATCCAAAAGTCGTCCCATTGTTATCACTTCCTCATTGTGAGGTATAGAAGTGTAAAGGTCAGAGACATCTAGTGTTACTAAGATAATAGAATTTTGTTCTTCATTGGTTAACACTGTCTCTTTTATAATCTCTATAAAATGAGTTATATCCTTTATATAAGTAGCCATATTTTCAACTAATGGTTGTAAATGATAGTTGATATAATTAGACAATAGTTCAAATAGACTTTGCAATCCTGAAACTATCGGATGGCCAGGAGGGTCCAGCATGTCCTTATGTATTTTTGGTAAGGCATAAAATACAGGCAATTTAGGAAATTTCTGTATTAATAATTCCCATCCCAGTCTTTCAAAAGATTTGACAAAACCAATTCTTCTATTAAAACTGAACATTCTCTTTTCAAATTATCTGTTGGATCCTTACTTATCTTATGGTAATTGGCTTCATTGCCCAATAGTCTAACACATATATTTTTATAGTGTTCATACTCCAAAACAACTATCCCTCCACCCTTGTCTGCTGGTCTAATGATTATATTTGGATCATTCTTTAAATTATTCAATGCACTTCTCTCTTCTAATGTAAGATTGTCTTTGTCTGGTTTTATATCATTCTCAGATTTAAATAGATCCAAAATCTCTTTTCTGATTATACCCGCGTAGGTTTCGATAGCCGGAAAAAGTCCTGTGGGGGGATTATATGTGGATCTTACATTCAAAATTCCTTTTATCTGTTGTTTATATTCATCCATAACTGGATAGTTACTAAATTGTGCCCTAGGTCGTAGAGACCTAAAAAATAACTGCAGATCACATTCTAATTTGAACAAATTAAAGGTTGCAGTAGGAGCAAAAGACAGTCCTTTACTTAACACTCCAATCTCGGTATTACTTAAATGTCAATTACTGAGATTAAATATAGGAATCACTTCTGGTAATATCTCTGCTTGGGGCGTGTGTCTCCTCACCCTCTGCCTATCCCTGGTCCGTTTCCTGGACCTACTCTTTCCTGATCTACATCCTCTTCTGTAATACCTCTGCTCCTTATTGGATATCTGGGTTCTCTCTGTTCTTCTATCCTTGATGGTCCTGGTACTTCTCTGTTGTCCGTATCCTGTCTGGAAAAATGTTCTCTCATACCAGTATCTATATTAGATCTAGATGTAATATCTGTCCTGTAATTGGTTCTATTCATCGTCCTTTCTGTTTCTTGTGGTCTAGATATTTTTTGTTCTTTGTTGCTCATTCTACTGTAACTACCATCACTTTCTGATCCACTTTCCTCAAATCTACCCCTAAAGTTCACATTTTGTCTCGAGATATTTCTAGAATGTGTATATATTTTGTTATCCTTGTAATCATTAGTATCTCAATTAAATTTCCTGATTTTCTGTTGTCTCAAATTCCTCTCATATACATCCAATTTTTGTTTAATATTCTCTAGAGTACGATTAAAATCCTTTAGTTATAATTTCAGCTTAAGGGCTTCTTTATCAATGTTCATTTGTTCCACCAATTTGTTCCTTTCTTTGATAATGGCTTCAATTAAAGCCTACATAAAATCCACTGAGCACCTAGTTCTAATACCATCCCATTTTGTGTCCAATTTTGTCGATTTGATGCCTATATTATGTTCCACATAAATTCTCAAACCCCTAGGTATCAAATTATGGGATAAATATTGTCCTAATGTTATGGTGTGCCACTCCAATCTACAATCCCTGAATTGCTGATTCTCAATCCGCAGTGACATCTGTTTAGCATTATCTAATGCATTATTAGAGAAGTCCCTTTCTCCTCTAATTTGACTCAATAATTTCTCTTTTTCAACTTCTGAAAAGGTAGCAAAATGATATTTGGCATTCACACTTGCTCCTATTTCGTTAAACCCCTCCATACTCTGTCTTAGACTAAATACCAATAAACAATCTCATAAAACCCCTACAGAAACACCAAAGAGAGTACAATAACAAAATGAAATATATTATGTTAATGACAGCCAAATTGGTTTACAGTCTATATCAAAACTCTTAAAGAGAGAGACTCAACTTCTGTGGAACAGATACAGTACATCTCTGTTATCCAATAAACAATAGAGAGTGTGAAAGGGGAAAAGGGGAAAGGAAGAGAGTCCACAGGCAATGAGTAATATGTAATTTTTAGAATTGTTGTTCTTCTCCAAAGCAGCCTTTACCGATGTAGTCATGTATTAGGTTGATTTCTCTATATCAGAGCGAAGAAGATGGTAAGGCACTGAAGAAATACTGATGCAGACAAGATGATTCCATTTCAAAGCTTCTTTCTTTTATTATTAACTTTAAAATATTGCAATATACCCAACGTTTCACCTAATTAAAGGCTTTATCAAGAGTTGCCATTTCTAGAAATACAAAAATACAAAAAAATATTATTATTAAAAACCTGTCTGCATAAAGTTTCAAATGATATTAAACCATTTTGGTATAATTAAAATTGTATTGTCTCCCAATGGTACTACTTACAGGGTAATATCTCAAATATTTTTTCTTTCATTGCTTTAATAATCCTCTAGGAATCAAGGTTTCGTTCCCAATTGACCTATAAAATACATATTATGAATCTTGCATTTGGTACAAAAGAATTATTTGATAAAAATATACTATCAGTATACATCATAAAGATGTCCATATATGCTCACCTATCCTTAGTTCCATACAAAACACTTATTTCAGAGTCACAATATTCTTCCAAATTTCCAACATAATTATGATGCACTGATTCATGAATGCATTTTTCTAAAAAGAATCAATAAATAGAAAATTGATAACATCTCGTTTCTGACATACATGAAACCAAGACATCTTTGTAATTCAATTATTTCGGTTTTGATGTATCCAAAAAGCCAATATAATGAACTTATATGTACAATCCCAAAATGGGCACACTCCCCCTCCACATCCAATTCAATAAATTATAAGGCTTCTTTTTATACACATTACAACATCTTTAAACTGGTCATATGGTTAGCAGGCTAATGAGGTTTATGAACCTAAAGTGTACATCAACTATCTGTTCAAAACTATTGTAGTAATCTATTAGATATAAAATCCAATACTGTATTTGTTATGTTTAACAGTATTACAAAAAGCTTTCTCTCATCCATCAATAATGATAATATGTCAAACTTGCATGTATGTTACTAGAATATACCCCACCCAACCCCCATTTTTGTTTACAAAACTTTATTTTGGTTTGAATTATATTTCTTCATCTCCTAATAAAATTATTATCAGAATCATAAACATCATGAGCCTACTATATATATCAAATGCCTCTTCAAAAAATATTTTAATGCTTTTTAAAGCCTGATGACTAAAAATGCCATAAATAGAATACAGAATACTTCCTCTCGTCTATCGGCAATTACTATCTCTTAAACTACCGTGTTTTGTTATAATTGTTAAATTTAAGTCCCAGCACAACTTTCATTACATCTGTGAGCCCATAAAATGAATCAATGCAAATGCATCTTAATTGCTAGGGAGTCCTCATATTCCGACCCCTAAATTCAACATTTATTTTAACATTTAGATGTTTAAAATATTTATTCTCAGATGTCATTCGAGACCAAGCTACTATGAAAGATGAACTTACTAGAAAAAAGCACCATATTTCATAAAGTGTAGTTGTGTAAAAACGTAATTAAATACCATGCCAATGACCCTGTGCTCATTTGAAACGTTTAAATGTTACTAGTATTCTCATTCAGACACCTCTTGCAATGGACTACTCTCAAGTATTGACCTGCTTAAAAGGGAAGTGCACCATGCCTTCTCACAAAACTGTATTTATACAATATTAATGTATCTTAATCGTTAGAGAGAGCAAGAAGTGCTTCTCTTGCCTGCTTACTTCGACAGTCACTTTAATTGCCGCATTTCAATATTAATCATTGTTCAAACTTCCTAAGCAATTATTCAATTAAACAAATGTCAAACATCCCAAATTGCTAAACCTATATGCTGTGTGACTCATGCTTTATCGGAATTTGTTGAGAATTCTATACGGTACCGAAACTACCTCCTTAATAAGTATGAGCTTCAAAACCGATCTGTTCTTCTCATTACATAACCTATTTCAGAAAACACTAGGTTCAAAACACAGTCTCAAAATTAACATGTTTATAAACCCCCAAAAATTTTTTCAATGTCAAATGTTTCCACTCAGTTACCTATCTTAGGTGATTCTAGCTGTATGACTTTACTGCAACTTAGTTGTATGTGATTCATACTTTATCAGAATCTGTTAAGAGTTATACGTGATACTGAAGCTACCACCTTAATAAGTATGAACTTCAAAAACCGACCCATTCTGCTCGTTACACAACCTATTTCAGTAAACGCTAAGTTCAAAACACTGTCTCAAACTTGCCATGTTTATAAATCCAAAAAGAATATTCAAACGTAAATCGTTTCCACTCAGATACCTGTCTGAGGTGATTTCAACTGCATGACTTTACTACGAACTTAGTTTTAGCCTTTCCAAAAGACATCTGAATGACGTCAGACGCCTACTGATTACCACTCTTATGTGGGTCTCAGTTTATTTCGAACACCTATACACGCAAAACCTCACTTGTGCCTCAATGTAAAGATATTCAAAAATATCCAAGTGACCAAAGGATGAAAGTGTCAGGTTCAAATTCATATGCCTTGAAATTAAGGTATATAATGTTATTCGGAAAATGCAATGCTAGATTAACTGCTGTACCACAATATAAAGCACGTCCTGCAAACTGCCACGTTTCTCTCAAATTCACAAGTTATTCAAAAAGTGGCCGCACACAATAAGCTATATTCGACCTACCAAATTCAGGAAACTAGATGGTACATAGGAACGCCAACCAGTGCTCCTTGTGTATCTTTCTATTAGTCGCATCTGCTTTTTCAAGCCCTAGGACGTGCTAAAAATTGCGTCATGCATTAGGGATTTAAAGCCATAACATACCCTTTAAAACCAGACTACTATGAAAGACAAAAAACCTCCCTGAAGACCTCCCAGCAGGTCAATATTCTGAAACTGATACAATACTGTCACATCTCAAATACTAGGGAGTCCTGATGTTATGGACCCCTAAAATTGAGGTTCATTTTAACATTTAAGCGTTTCAGGCAGTTTATATCTCAAAAACCAGACAGATATGAGAAGGGGGGGGGATGTTCAGAAACTATTACAATACAGAGGCATCTTAATTACTAGGGAGTCCTAGAATTATGGACCCCTAAGATTGAAGTTCATTTTAACATTTAAGCATTTCGGGGTGTTTATGTCTCAAAAATCAGACTAATGTGAAAAGTGGGAATGCGCCATACCTTCCAACAGGTCAATACTCTGTAACTGATGTAACACTAACACATCTTAATTACTAAGGAGATGTTGTGATGTGTATAAAATGAAGCCTTACAATTTATTGAATTGGATGTGGAGGGGGAGTGTGCCCATTTTGGGATTGTACATATAAGTTCATTATATTGGCTTTTTGGATACATCAAAACCGAAATAATTGAATTACAGAGATGTCTTGGTTTCATGTATGTCAGAAACGAGATGTTATCAATTTTCTATTTATTGATTCTTTTAGAAAAGCATTCATGAATCAGTGCATCATAATTATGTTGGAAATTTGGAAGAATATTGTGACTCTGAAATAAGTGTTTTGTATGGAACTAAGGATAGGTGAGCATATATGGACATCTTTATGATGTATACTGATAGTATATTTTTATCAAATAATTCTTTTGTACCAAATGCAAGATTCATAATATGTATTTTATAGGTCAATTGGGAAAGAAACCTTGATTCCTAGAGGATTATTAAAGCAATGAAAGAAAAAATATTTGAGATATTACCCTGTAAGTAGTACCATTGGGAGACAATACAATTTTAATTATACCAAAATGGTTTAATATCATTTGAAAATTTATGCAGACAGGTTTTTAATAATAATATTTTTTTGTATTTTTGTATTTCTAGAAATGGCAACTCTTGATAAAGCCTTTAATTAGGTGAAACATTGGGTATATTGCCATATTTTAAAGTTAATAATAAAAGAAAGAAGCTTTGAAATGGAATCATCTTGTCTGCATCAGTATTTCTTCAGTGCCTTACCATCTTCTTCATTCTGATATAGAGAAATCAACCTAATACATGAATACATTGGTAAAGGCTGCTTTGGAGAAGAACGACAATTCTAAAAATTACATATTACTCATTGCCTGTGGACTCTCTTCCTTTCCCCTTTTCCCCTTTCACACTATCCACATTTTGGACACCCACAGTCAGTTATCCACTTGTTATCCATGCCCACAGTACGTTATCCATACCTCAGACACAGCAACAGTATGCAGTGCACAGCCGCAGTAAATTTTTGTTCAAAGGACTCTTACATTTTTTTCCAAATGCAGCCAGGTAAATGTAGTCACTGCAAGTGTATTGTATTCTGAGGTTCTGTTTCCAAGTGAAAATCAAAACCGGGCAGCGTAATACAGTCAGATCCAGCTTTGAAAAGTGAAGCGTTGATAGTGGGCATGCACGTTAGTGCAGGCAGTAATGAGCATGCCCAGAGTCACGTCTTCTTTTACGAAAGCCAGATTTCACCATATTAGACTGCTTGTTTTTGATTCAAAGTCATTTTTAAAAAGTCACTTTTACAAAGGTCCTTGTGGTATAACAGTAATAACATTCAGTTTTGAGGCGTATCCTCGCAATATTCAACATCACCCACAGAAGCCGGTTATTGCTTCATATAATCCACAAAACTGAATGTTATCTCTTAATTATTCCAACAAATCATGCAAAATCAGTCCTAAATCTTACATTTTTTCAGTAAGGGAGATGATGGGAAGGGGGTTATGGCATCATACTTCTCAACTACTATAAATTTTGCATAGCTATATGATTTTTACGCTCAAATTTACCCTTGTTCTGTGAAGGTTTACTAATGTTTCTCATAATGTTAGAGCTATGTTTGGACACACAAACTGTTATAACATTCACTAAAAATACCAACAGCTTAATCTGGTTCAAAGTCAATTGGCATTCATCTGTATCCCCCTCTCCCGGGTCATGCCTGAAAATAGGCAGAATTTGTCTTGTGCACTTACCCGGTCAACAAAATCTAAATAAATAAATAAATACAATTGCACTAACTCAATAGAAACATTCCTTAATACCGAACATATGAGTTCCACTATTTTTTGACATATTATTCTCTAAAATAAGAAAGTATTACACATTCTGTTAATTTGCTCTGAATTTTGAAGGCTGGTGCTATGTATTTTAATGTTGAGAGGTATGCAGGGCATTGCCTACTTGTACCAGCTGGTATGACAATTAAATAGGTAGGAGTGGGAAAAGTTGACCAACAAGTCAGACCCGCCCCATGACATTGTTGAGTAGGAAGAGATGGGAAACAATGTTGAATGCATTTGCAAGGTCAGAAGAGCATGCAGAATGGAACAGACCCTGATCTGTTCTCTGCCAGACAAAGTCAGTGAGTCATAAGAGTTATTATGAGACAATAGAAAGGGTTTCCAGAAGACAGGCTGGAAGAGGTAGAGAATGTAAGAGAGCTAGAAGAACAGATGCCTTTTCTATACTTTGGCAAGGGCAGAAAGAAGAGAAAATTGGGTGGAGGGTAATTTTATGGAGAGGAAGGGTCACCCTCTTTGTATAGGGAGGACTTATAAGTGTTTCCATGTACAAGGAACCTTGCCAAGAATGAAAAGAAGGTTTAGCAAGGAGGACATTGAGACAGCAATAGTAGAGAGGTGAAGAAAATTAGGGCTGAGTCCACTTGGGTTACTACCCTTAGAGGGATATTGAGAAAGCAGAGCAGATAGTGTGGCAGCCAGGGAGATGTAGGAGAAGAAAATAAATGGAAATGTAGGGAGAGTAGGAAAGGAATAGGGATCAGCCGGGGCTGTAGAGAAAGTAGAGGAGGGGGTCAGTGGAAGTGGGAGATGGTAGAGGGAGAAGAGAAAATGTACAAGAGGTGCAGTACTGATTTAAAGTTGAGGCAACCTCAGAAGGCTCAGAGATTGGGGAACTCTATGATTTGAGTACCAGAGTGGTAGAGTGGGTGTAGGGTCAAAACAGAGCAGATAACCTTCCAGAATTCAAAGTGGGACTTTAAGTTTAATCTAGATGTTCATGGTGAAATAGTATTATTTGACTTCCTTGGTAGCTCTGATACAGGCATTGCAGAGCTGTTTGTAGTGAACTTAGTCTTAAGGGAAGAAGGAAGCCTTATGCTGGTACTACACGGTGTCACAAGCTTTTAAGGAAACAGTTACGTTTGCAGTCATCCAACAAAACTGTGAGCTTCAGCATGTGACCTCTAAAGGAGAAGCATTTGCCCCTGATTAGTATGGAAGGAGCGGGTAGTTTGCCAGTGGAGACAGAGATAAGAGACCAATTGATGGTCTGGAGGTCAACAAGCAAGGTAATCAGACTGAGTCAATTGAAGACCTGCACCGGATGTTGTTTGAGAGTTTTTGGGCTGTGGAGCTTATGTACACAGTAGACCATTTGGTGACTATTGATGGTATCTGAGAAAATGCCTGACTCTACATTACAATATGGATGAGAAGAGAGGACCCAGTCAATAAGTGAGTGACTAGTGGAATTGGAGTTGAATTGTGTAGGCACCGAGAGATGTTGTGGTTTAAGGCAAGAATTTGCTGGTAAATTACATTGTGGAGGGTGAAAGACTTTGTAATGATACAGATGACCAGGACTTCAGTGACACCAGTTGGAGCAGGGCTTAGTGAACCTTTGGTCATCAATAATTTGCAGTTTGATAGCAACTGTAACTGCAAGAATGAAAAAGAAATATTGATATCATACCATATATAAATAAATATGTTATGTATAGGTATTGTATTTGGAATCACCCTTGTTTAGTATAGCATAGTGGTTAAGGGCATTGAGCTGCAGACCTGGAGACCTGGGTTTGAATCCCATCAGCCCCCAGTTGTATACTATGTGACCCTGATCAAGTCACTTAACTTCCTTGTACTCCCAGGTTGCACCTGGAAACAAGCTGTGGTTTAGTGAGCCTTTCTTGGTTAAACAATTTCCCCTTTATTTTCCCTTAGTCAACCAAGTGTATTGTATTCTGTCAAATATTTTATTTTCTCGATTAATATGAATGGTTACATTGACATTTCTGCTGTTTTTTTACAACCCTGTAGCTCTACAGTATATTTATAGTATTACATTTATTAATTATGATTAAAACAGAGTCTGCCAGCAGCGTGAACAGCAATTAAAGCAAGATATTTTGAAATAATGCCTGTAGGGAAAACTGAGACCAGCCACTGTAACCACATTTAAGTAAGCAATAACCCATGACAGGGCATGGGGTTATGGTGTGTTGTGAGGCATGAGGCCAAAGGCTGAGTATCCTCCAGCACTTGGAAAGTGCATTCATTTACCATAACCCCATACCCTGGAGCAGATTATCGTACTTATAAAAATGGGTTAGATGTTGAAATCAAAAACAGATTAGAAAAAAGAAATTATTTTAAATGGAAATCTTAAAAAGTGTTTTTTTTTGTATTGATCCACCTAGAAAAGTAGTTTGTTTAAACTAACAGTCAAAACATGTGTTGTGAACATGAAAACACTGTGAAAGTTTATAAACTTTTACATTAAGGCCAGCCCGATGGTACAACAGCAGTGCTACAGCTTGCAATGCTGCTGAACCGGGTCCAGAAGTGAATTTGGGCAGTTATGGGGCCGGCCGGGGGGGCAGGAGGATCAAGCATCCATAGGATTGCTTTCCTCTTCCTGGGGGAAGGGTGGGCAGAGCCTGAAACTTGACTGGTCCCTGGCTGAAGCAGGAGGAAAGGCAGGCTGGGCCAAGAATGTCAGTAGGTGTGGCAGACGTCGGTGCATGTCGTGTGGAGCACGTGGTGTACACCATGACATCGTCCTGTGTCATGTCTCTCTGGGGCAAAAACTGGAAGAAAAAGTCAGTGGCAGGATGAAGACAAGTGTCCGCAGGCCCCACACCTGACCTGTTGGGCACACTGACAGATTTGTTCTGCAGTGGGGCTTGGGGGACCCAGCTGACCAGCCGGTGGGGCAAGCCTTGGGGGAAGATGGATGGCAAATAAGTCCTGGCACATGTCCATGTGACAGGGGTAGGGTGCTTCTCAGAAGGATGGCTGACTGGAGGGGGGAACTGTTACATCATAATGTGCTGTGAACATGAAAACATTGTAAATGTTTGTAAACTGTTACATCAAAACATTTGCTGTGAACATAAAAACACTGTAAAAGTTTGTAAACTGTTGCATCAAAACATTTTCTGTGAACATGAAAGCATTGAAAATGTTTGTAAACTGTCACATCAAAACATTTGCTGTGAACATAAAAACACTGTAAAAGTTTGTAAACTGTTGCATCAAAACATTTTCTGTGAACATGAAAGCATTGAAAATGTTTGTAAACTGTCACATCAAAACATTTGCTGTGAATATGAAAACAATGTAAAAGTTTATATACTGTTACATTAAAACGTGCTGTGAAGACAGATCACGTGATGCCCTGGGAAGAGTAGCAGCACAGCATTGCAGCTCCACTAATTTGAAGTGATTAAATATAGTAAATTCTGCTAGAATTTAAGTTGAACAATTCCCTACCTTCTCCGGAATCGAGTGACTACTGAGGGGAACAGTCAAGAAGTCAGGGGACCTGTAGAGAAACATGAATCCAGAGCCGTTGGAAGAATGAGACAAGGAAGTCGTGGTGGGGCTGGAAGTCAAAAGGCCCCTCAGAAGCACTTCGCCGGAATCTGACATAACCCAAAGTAAACTGCAAATGGCACAAGATCAGCTGCAGGAGGATATTGGCACCATTAAAATGGCTTTATTTTCCCTAATAGCTGAATTCAAGTAATGGAAGGGATCGTTGTCGGGCTTGGGAACCCGCATAGGGGACGCAGAAGTGAGATTATCTTCAGTGGAAGACCACTTAACAAAAATAGAAGCCAACAACGTGGAGTTAAAGAAATCAGTTAAAAAAATGGAAATCAAAATAGACGACCTAGAAGGGAGGTCTAGGCGTAACAATTTAGTCCTCCTAGGACTTCCAGAGGGGGATGAGGGCAGCAACTCCATTGCTTTCATGCAAAAGCTTTGTGTACGTATTGCAGGCCTTTCTCCAAATGGGCCCATATATGTAATAGAGTGTGCACACAGAGCGATTAGGCCTAAACCTAAGCCAAATAACCCACCAAGACCAATCATATTTAAAGTTTTAAACTACTTGGACAGGGATCATATTTTAAAAGCAGCAAGGAGCGCTGAAAAAATAGAATGGGAAGGGAAGCACCTGAGAATGGTTCCTGATCTTACATATAAGGTAAGACAGGATTGAGCTGCCTATCGTCCAATTCAATCAAAGCTTTGGTCTGCCAAAATCCATCACAGAATGCTATATCTAGCATGGTTAGAAGTTACTCTGCAGTCTGGTGTACAGCGATATGAATCGGCAGAGCAAACAAGGGCTGATCTGGCTGTCCAGCTACCACAATTGTTTGGAAAGGGGGACTGAGCAAGATCGAAGGCAAATGGAATCCTGGAGAAAGCAAGTACCAGCGTATAGGGTGCATATATGAGATGAGAAGTTGGACTGAGCCCTGGAGATAAACTGTGGCAGTTTTGTGTTTCTTTGGGTAACAGTTTATTTTAAGCCCCACATTCAGAGGGGAAAAAGACTTTGATTTAAAAAGACGGGGGGAGTTTGGGAGGAGAATCGGAGTCTCTATTCTGCTGATCCAAGTTTTGGGACTTGATAATTTTGTTTATCTTCCTCCATCATTATATAAAATATGTATTTTGATTTAATATAGGGAAAAGAAGTTAACTGCTGCCATCATGTGGCTGCAAAGGAGTATTGCAGTCTTTTTTACTATAAGTAGTATGGTATTTAAAACCTAAAAAAAGGCATTTGGGTTCCAGATAAGGAAGAGCTATTTTGAATCATTAACAGATAGCTTTAAGGAAAATTGCTATAATTATGGAACACGAATTATAGATTTGAATGTTGTTTATAGTTATAGTTTGAGAAAGAGTGGAGACAGCTCTGAAAATGTTAGTCCTCTAGAGTTAATAGAAATAGTTATTTCATGACAGAAGGCTTTAGGGAGTAAGTTAATTATCAAGGTTGGCAAAAGAAGAGGAGGTACAGAGTTATAGGGGAGATAGCGTTGGTGTGGCAGAATTGGTAGGGCACCATTTTTGGGTGCGTAAGAGAACATAGTGGGGCTGCTCCTCACAGGGCATGGCGGATAAAACAATAGAGAGCGGGCATTCGGCCCAGTAGTTAGTCAGTGGGGAACAGAAAAAAAGTGGTTGGGGGAAAGGGAGGGGGTGGAGAAAGGGATGTAGGCAGGATTTTTATTTACTAAAAGTTATAGCACCTTTCGGGATGCATATGCATATCACAATTAATGTATTAGACATTTATGTTTTGGAAATATGGGGAGCTGGAGAGTAATATCGTGGAATATTAAAGGGGGGAAGACAATTCAAAAACATATGCTATGTTACATCATCTTAACAGATATCAACCTCACATTGTTATGCTACAGGAGACACATGTAAGTGTAGGGAACTTGAGTCAATTCTGCAAATAATGGGTGGGACAGCTGTATGGGGCAGGTAACGATCCCAGAAGGGCAGGAGTAGCTATTTTAATCCATAAAAGTGTGCTTTTTAAGGAAATCAAGATATGGCAGGACCCTGAGGGGAGATTTGTTTTTGTGCATGGGCGTTTAGCGGGAGTGGAGGTAATGTTAGGTTCCATCTATGGCCTGAATCAGGACACCCCTGTTTTTTTTTTCACCACTAGCAACCATAATAGCCTCAGTTCCTAATGTTCCATGCCTCCTCAGAGGAGACTGGAACTTAGTCTATGCCAACGATCTAGATAGGTCGTATAATAGACGAGCAGGTCTCTCACCTGCACAGAGAGTGCTCTGAGAATTGATGACCTATTCTGGTCTTTCGGACCCTTGGAGACTTAGAAATCTACAGGTGCATGAATATACTTTTTATTCAGCACCGCATAAGGAGCTCTCAAGGATAGATTTTTTTCTTATCAGCTCTTTTGCTTTAACAGGGGTAGAAGATGTTGGGATTTATCCTAGGGTCCTTTTGGATCATTCTCCGATCTGGCTGAGGGTGAGATTTACTCCATATAGGAAGATCTCCAGGTCATGGTCTTTAAATACCCATTTGTTGTTAGAGGAGAAGTGAGTAGAAATGATAAGAGACTTTATAAAAGTCTCATGGGAGACTAATTATGCATCCATCCAAGCAATAGATGTGTTATGGGTAGCTCTTAAAGCTATGTGGAGGGGGGGGGAGTTAATACGACTGGCCACAGTCAGGAAACATCAAAAGACAAAGAAGTCGATGGGTGGTTAGAACAAATTAAGGTTTTAGAACACTATCTGGGCTCATCTTCAGAAGAGTGGGTTTGGGGAGAACTTCAATCACTTAGAGCAAAGTATGCCTCTCATATGTTAAATCTCAGTCTATGGGCTAATGCTAAGTGGAAAGCCACATATCTTGGACAGGAGGAGAAAGCAGGGAGGCTATTAGCAAACAGACTTAAACAGCAGAGGGAGGCAAGGTGGGTGTCGACATTAGAAGACAAAAGCACAGGACAGTTTACCTCTGACCCTTCAGTAATTTCTAAAATTTTTAGAGATTATTATCAAGGTTTGTATACAGCTCCAGACTTACCTGGAGAGTATTCAAATTAAGTTGGAGGAATTTTTACAGGATGTGACGCTACCAAAGTTAAATGTAGAACAACAAAACAGCTTGGTAGGCAATATCAATATACAAGAAATACTAGATGCAATTGACAGATTACCGGTGGACAAAGCCCCAGGCCCTGACGGCTTCCCTCCCGCCTTCTATAAGACATTTAGAAATGAATTAGCTCCATATTTACAGGAATTATTTAATTATTTATTTTTGGCCTCAATAAAAGAACCCTCCATATTCGAAGCCAGAATAGTGGTCTTACCAATGCCTGGGAAGGACCCCTCTAGTCCAGATAACTATAGACCTATCTCGTTACCCAATATAGAGGTCAAATTGTTGACAAATATTCTGTCTTTTCTATTAAAACAGGTTTGGGACATCTTGATTGGACCTGAACAGGCAGGTTTTGTCTCAGGTAGACATTCCAGTGACCTGTTTCGAAAAATTTGTCATCTGATGTCCGCGTCCAGGGAGCCCAATGCTTATATGGTGCTGATCTCCCTGGACGTGGAAAAAGATTTTGACAGAGTCAATTGGAAATTTTTATTTGACCTTTTGCCTCGATATGGCATACCCTCGGATTTTATTCGATGGGTGGAGATTCTTTATCGTTCCCCATCAGCAAGAGTGCTTTGTAACGGGGTTATTTCCAATAGTTACATGTTGACTAGAGGTACAAGACAGGGGTGTCCCTTATCCCCTATGTTGTTTAATTTATATATTGAGCTGTTAGCCCTGAAAATGAAGGTGGTTAAATCCATCAGAGGAATAAGAATAGGTGCAGAAGAATATAAAATTTCAATGTTTGCAGACGATATTCTTCTACATCTATCCTCTTGGCACTTATCTTTGCAGTCTGCCATGGATATCATACAAGATTTTAGTGCCCTATAGGGATATAAACTGTTTTCAAATAAAACATCAATATTATCTCTAACTTCATTGTGTACAAAGGCCATGATAGAGGAATTAGGATTGTGCTGGGCCCCCAGGTCAGTTACCTTTTTAGGTATAGAAATCCCAAAGGACATGGGTAAATTAAAAACTCTAAATTTAGGTCCGGTAATTTTGCAAATGCAACAAGACCTGAAGAGATGGCAAAAATTATCTCTGTCTCTCTGGGGAAGGGTCAACATCCTTAAAATGGTTATCTTTCCTCGGCTGATGTACCCTTTATCCATGTTAAATTTGGCTCTCCCTCAGAGCTGCTTTAAAATGGTGGACTCTATATGGTCTGATTTTTTATGGCAGGGAAAGAGGCCTAGAAGAGCCATTCAAAAATTAAAAAGACAGAAGGAGCAGGGAGGTCTCAGTATTCCCAGTCTTTTTCTTTATTATCTGGCTTTTCAGGGGAGTAAATATTTTCAATGGCAGGAACCACAAAGCAATAGTACACCTAATTTAGCCTGGCTACAAATAGAGAGACACTTAACTTCCACTTATAAGGTATCTCTAGCCTCCTTGTTGTTTACTCAGGGTAGGAAAATACCACAGAATTGGCGGAATACACCCTTGACATAGTCAATGAAAGCTCATGCTCAACTGTGTAATAGCTATAAGTTGGATCGTTTCCATGATCTGGGGCAACCAATATTTAATAACTTAAATCTAACAATAGGAGGTAGAGTTTATTACTCAGGCATTTTGGGAAGACTGGCATGTGATGAAGCTATCAGAAATAATGACTGAGAATGAATTTATTTCATCCTCTGAGTTTAAACAAACTTTCCAGCTTTCAACATTACCTGTATTTAAATATCTCTAGATTAAACAATGTGTATGTAAGGCCCTGAATAAATCGCCATGGTCTTCGAAGGCAGACCTGTATCTAATTTATATAGAAAATTGGTTTCTATGGCCAAACTCGCTTTTAGACCGACAGCTATGTATTGGCAGATGGCTGCTAATCTTTCATATGATCCAGCCCAGTGGGAATCAATATGGTCTAATAATTATAAGTTCCTTAAACAGGATAGGCTCCGGCTAGTTAGATTTAACATTCTTCATAATTTATATATTACCCCGGTTAGGAGGAATTTTATGGAAAAACAGCATTCTTCAACTTGCCTGAAATGTCAACATGATTTGGGCATGCTCAGTCACATGATCTGGGCTTTTCCTAAGATCCAAGGTTTTTGGCTTAAGGTTAAAGACTTTTGTAGTCCATTGTTCGGAGAAAGTAATTATTTTACCATTGAGACATGTGTGCTGGGCCACCTCTCAGCAGCTATTCCAAGCATATTTAAATATTATTTGACATTAGTTTCGGCTGTGGCATTGCTCCTTATAATGAGGTACTGGTTAAAAGATACTCCACCACCTTTTCGGGAATGGATTCTAGTACTGTATACTGCTATCAATGCAGAAAGAGCAATAGCTATACAGTACCACTCTCTTGGATCTTTCAGTAAGAGATGGGAGCAGCTCACGTCTTTTATAGCTGAGAGGTGGGAGTTGGTACAGAATGGCCACCACTCCAACTCTTCCTGATGTAGTAAGTGGATATTAAAATAGCATGGTTAATCAAATGGAATGTATAAGTTGATACAGTACTAAGATTATTTTTTTTAGTCATGGAGTCCTGAAGGGTACTCGATTGATAAATGGAGGGAGGTTGGGAGGGGGTTGTTTAGTTCATTTAATTAGTAACATAGACCATAGGAAAGATGGGAGGAAGTGGGGGAGGGAGGGGGTTAGTTTTAGTTTTTAAGTTTTAGTTGTACTATTATTAACATTGAAAGGCTCAATGCATCTGTATGTTTACTGTATGTTTTTAATTTTGTGTGTCTAATAAAGTTTATTAAATTGCAAAAAAACTTGCTGTGAACATGAAAACATTGTAAAAGTTTATAGACTGTTACATCAAAACACATGCTGTGAACATGAAAACACTGTCAAAGTTTAAAAACTGTTACATCAAAACATGGACAGTGAATATGAAAACACTAAGGCCCAGATATTCAAACTGTGCCCAAAAAGTGCGCAACAGCAGGAGCAAGCACAAGTCCACTGCGCCCATGTGCAAGAAGCGCGATATTCAAAAACTGCGCAGGCCAAGATGCGCCTACAGCAGACGACTGAATATTGCACCACCTGCGCCATAGCACAACTAGGGATGCTCAGTGGAGCATTCCAGATGCGCCATAGTGCAACCAGGGATGCCCCCTGCAGCAGAGCAGCAATGCAACTGCACAACCAGGGGTGAAGGGGCCCACCACCCATGCCACAGATGGGCAGAGGGACACACAGCAGAACAGACATCGTCCCCCACACCCCATGCACTGCATAACCAGGGGACAGCTGGAATAACCACTGGCCCATGGATACCAGCAACCAACCCACAGCCGGGTCATGGTGCCCCAGCACACCCCCTGGCAAGCTGTGACAGGCACACAAGGAGGACTGACCACCCTGTACCACACCATCCCACCAATGTAGAGCACACCCTGCACCATGATCCCCATACACCCTGCCCAGGAGTAGCGTCATCAACCCGGGCATGCGCAGTTAGGTGTGTACTACGCATGTCACAGAACTGCGCCCTTGGCTCAGCACATTCCACACAATTGCACAAAGCGCAACAGCATGATATTCAGCCAGCATATGCATATCATCTAATCAGCCATTCATTGGCGCAGTCGCTGCATTTGTATCCACTTAAAGATGCGCCTTGCCTCATTTGCATGGGTTGCACTATAAAAATGCGACATTGGGCTGCACTGGCCATAGTTGGTTACTGCAGTCTATTGCAGTGAGTTGCATGCTGTTTGGGAGTGTGGACTGTGGTGTTTGGGACATGCATGGGACTGCACAGTCACAGGTAACACCTATCATTCTCACAGGATGAATCATGACCGATCGTGTGGTGGAGGAAGAGGAACAGAGTCGTGGGAGGAAGAGGAGGCCAAATTTTACAAAGGCAGAGACAGATGCCCTGTTTGAGGCCTACCTCGACCAGGAGCCGCTTCTCAGCGGACACCAGGGTACACCACAGACCCATGCTGCTGCATGGGAGGAGGTGGCACATGCTGTCAACCTGCATGGCAGCCACCAGCGCTCCGTGCAGGAGTGCAAAAAGAAGATGGGCACGGACAGGCGGAGAATTAAAGAGAAGGTGGCTGCCCTCAGGGTAGCACAGTCTGCGACCGGTGGGGGACAGTCGGAGGGGCAACACCTGACCCCACAGGAAGAGCGGGTTGCTGGCAGCATGCAGCGTTGCGCCATTGAGGGTGTTCCGGGTGGTGGATTTCAGACGGGAGGTAGTCCATCACTGCATGGTAGGTCATGGTCTGTCTGTTGGGGGGAGGGACAAGGTAGGTCACATGCAGTAATGCTACTTTTTTTTCCTTACAGCTCCTGAGCATCTACATGGGTCAGCAGTGGTGGGCTTCTCCACTAAGGCCAGTATCATGGAGATGGAGGAGGGCCTGTCCACCTCCACAGGAATACGGGGGTCAGGGTGACAGTGGGCCCGCCTGGATGTCCGGACTGATGTTGGTGGAGCAGGTGCGGAGGAGGCCCTGCCCATGTCCCAGCATGCCAGCGTCCATGGATGAAAGCCTGCTGAGACTCGGGCTGGTGCCGGATCCATCACTGATGATTATGGAGCTAACGGCATGGGCAGTGACACGTGTGGGCCACAGGATGGCCACACAGTAGGTGACATTGCAGCCATGGCTGTGGGTGGTGCCGCCGTGGAGGCCTGCGCATCATCACATTCCCAGCCTGTGCCTTTCTGCAGCAGTGGGGCAGCACTGATGTGTGTCCAGGACAGTGGGACTGTTGCGGCCACTGCAGTGGCACCATTGAGCCCTGGAGAGCAGCAGCCAGAGGGGCAGTATCAGCAGTCGGCCAATGGCCATAGGGGTACAGTGTCAGGGGACGGCATCAGTGCACTGCCTATGGACATGCCCAGGCCTGGCCCTGGTGTGCAGCGCCCACCCTCAAGGGGTGATGAGCATCAGGGCCATGAACACCCTGAGGGACAGCATGACGATCAGGCAGATGACATCTTAGATGAGCACACCCGCATACTACAAGCATCAGTCAATCAGTAGATGCAGCTTGTGATGGCGGTGGATGCACTGAGTGCGGTTCTGTGCTAGGCAGAGGAGCAGCGCAGCAGAGACACCGCTCTGCTCCTGGCAGGGATGGACCGGTTGCGGGAGCATGTGACCGCTGCCATTGACAGGCAGACACGGGCATTCACAGCTGTCATGGCCACAATGGGCACACAGTTATTTGCCCATGTGTCGCAGACATCATGCAGTGCAATATCCACCCCCCATTCCCGGCATCGTGCGACACCATCCTTGTCGACACGGGTTCAGCTGTGGGCATCCCGAGCACGCCTGGTGCAGGCATGTTCGGTGTGCTGCAGACCGCTGTGCGAGCACAGTCACGTTCACGCAGTGGAACCCCTGGGGGACCGTCGATGCCACCCCATGAGGCCAGTGTTCAGCCTGTCACTGCTGGCGGGTCTCGGCAGGGCCGCCCACACATCCGTGATGGCCGTGGCACTGTGGCGCATGACTGACCTGTCTCCCAGCATGGCTACTGTCTGATGCTGCCCTGCGTGCATTGTGTTGTTCAGCGGGCAATGCACGGGTGGGGTACCCGGCCCTGCACGCACACACACATTCCATCAGCACACCCTCCCGGCTGCTGTCCGCTGTGGTGTGTGCATGATGATGCCTGCGTTGCGCTGTACACCACTGTGCAATGGTGCCCAGCGTCTGACACATGCACAATGACAGGCAGTGGGCGTGGTGGTCTGTGGACATGTGTGTGGCTAGAGGTGGCGGTCTGGGTTGGCGTGCCTCCTACCCTTTGTGCATGTCTTGTGAGGTGTGTGTGTATGTGTGTGTGTGTGTGTGTGTGTATGACCATGTGCCATGTTAGACCTGGCCCATCCCTGGTGGTGTGTGCAGTTCCAAGCTCGGCCACTTCCCTTGACAGCATGCACCCCTGGTGTGTGTCCATGCGTGTTTGTGGGTTGTGTCTTTGCCACTAGTGGTTGCACATGGCCCCATGACTTACCTGGGTTGGCTGAAGTGCTCCTCTGTGATGGTGTCCCGGTGCAGCTGTGCCAGCCAGAGCAGTCGAGGGTCTCGTCACTCAAGGGGGGGCTGCCCATCACCATCGTCACCAAGCGTCCTCATCGTCCCATCGCTGTCCCCTCTTTGACCTGGCACGGCTATCCCACAGTCGCTTTGCCATGTTGCAGGGATGCAACAGGCCAGGACAGCCCGCAGGCCTTTGAGGGGCTGTACTGTAGGGCACCGCTGGAGGTGTCCAGGCAACGGAAATGCCTTCAGCATCCCGAACACCCACCGGCGACATTGTGTGGTGGCATGTGCCTCACTGTAGCGCTGCTGCGATGGGGTCGTGGGCCACCGGTATGGTGTGAGCAGCCAGGGACGGATGGGTATCCACTGTCACCTGTGTGTAGAGGGTGGAGGTTAGTGTGGTGATCAGCGTCGCCCTGCCTTGGGCCATGTAGGCCACTACCCATGTCATCTCTGACCATGCCCCTCCAAAGCTCTATGTTTTTCCACGTGGTTTGCATACTCACCCACTAAGCGGCCAGTGGGGATGTCCCCACTCTCGAATCTGTGGCACAGTGCCGACTGGAGCCAGATGAAGGCATCATGTGCTCCCCCAGGGTGTGTGGCACAGACATTGATTATGTGCCCCTGGCATCACACACCACCTGGCAGTTGATGCTTGCATAGCCCTTCCAATTGATATATGCGGCGCCATTGGGGCCAGGTGATGTGCAGATGGCCACATGGGTGAAGTCTATTGCCCCTAGCATGCCAGGCATGCGTGCTACCCTGCGGAACTCCTCTATGTTTGCTCTGCGCTCCGCCGGTGTGCTGGGGAAATGGATGTACTCCACAGCACGTAGCAGCAGTGCGCTGAGGAATTGGATGAGGTGGCATGACGCAGCCGACTGGGTTATGCCTGTGGTGTCCCCTGTTGGTCTCTGGAAGGTACCCGTGGCAAGCAAGCACATGCAAGCTATCACTTTAGTCTCCACTGACAGAGCATGGCTCCGTCGTGTGGGTGCCTGCATCACATCACTGCACAGCTCACAGAGCCGCCTCAGAATTGCCTGATTCAGGTGGTAGTGGCCCACGATCTCGGTATCGCTGTACAGCTTGAAGCTGGTGTGGGCTCGGTACTGCCTGTTGGGGGCATACCACCGACGGGCCCTTCCAGGGCCGTGCCCCCCTGCTGCCTGCCTTCTCACCTCCCTCATTACTGCCTCCATCTGGATGGTGGCACTGGCCATGTCCCTGGCTTGTGTTCCCCCCCGGCTGCTGTTTCTGTGTTTTCCCCCCGCTGTCCTGGCTGCTACTTCCCCTGCACTGGGAACACCTTTCTGTGGTGGCCTCAGTGCTGTGTGGCACTTCTTCCTTCTGTACTGTCTTTGGCTGCGGCTACCCACACCTTCCCTGTGCCTGTGGGTTCAGGGTGCCCTTTCCCTGTCCTGCCCTGTGTGTCCATCCTGCCCTGTGTGTCTTCCTAGTGGTCAGCCACATGTGCCTTCCCTGTAGCGTTCTTGCGCCTCTCCCTTGCTCCTTTTTATTTTGGCTCATTTCCACTATCGCGCAACTTCTGCTTGCTCCCCTATTGCGCATGGCGCATGTTGTTGAATATCACACTGCGCCATTTATGCATGGTTCCTCCCCATCCAGTTGCGCAAGCATTCGTTATCATTGGGCTCTGTCCAGCGTGATTTGGGGGCGATCTGCCTCCTGCTGAATATCGCAGAATGGATTTTCAGACTTATGCTGGAGTGCAATCATATTTCGCATGGCGCAACCCTTTTGAATATCTGGGCCTCAAAGTTTATAAAGTATTACATCAAAATGTGTGGTGAACATGAAAACACTGTAAGTTTATAAACTGTTCCATGGCTCAGAAATGTGTAGTGCGTGACCCCATATAGCAAAGTGGTTAAAGTAACAGTACTAGATTAAAAAAACTGGATGTTTTGCAACAGTTTGTTTCCTATGCTCTGTTGAGCACTTACCTGGTAATCTTTCTTGTTTTCACTGTACTATCACCACATAATTTGCTCTGTTTTTCTTTGTTTTTGTTTACATTTCTCCTTCCTGCCATGTTGAATTGGAACCCTCTGCTACCAACTACGCATGCACATGATTCGCAGTACTGCACAGGTACAGCGGGAATGGGCAGCACAGGGTCCCACGGAAGAAAATAAAAGACGTGATGTGACGTGAGGGGGAAGCTCGGTTGCAAATTAGGTAGCAGCCATATTTACTGTGGATCCACAAGAATGGAAATACATTTTAAATATCTAATAAACTAAAGATCACTAGAAAAAAATATTTACAGATATGGAAACCAGAACTGTGGCTGCATGCTTCCAGCTAAAACACAAAATTTTGATAATCACTTCCTGATTATTCAGTATTGCTGTTTCAAGGGCACTTTGCTGCAAACCTGGAGACCTGGGTTTGAATCTCATCACCCCCACTGGCTTACTGTGTGACTCTAAGCAAGTCATTTAACTTCCTTGTGCTCCCAGGTCACACCTGAGAATAACCTCCAGCTTAATTTGCCTTTCCTGGTTAAACAATTTCCCCTTTCACTTTCCCTAAACAAAGTTGGCAAGGAGTTTATTTTCCTAACTGTGAGTTAAATATGAAGATTTAATCAATGGTCAGGTCATGCCATTTGACCAATTAGTTTTTGAGTTTTTTAGTAGCCTTTTTTTAAGGTGCTATAGTAAACAGCTGTGGCTCACCCTACATTTTGGGGGTAGGCAGGATGATAACTGTCTGGCCTGGGTCATCAGCTAGGCAAAAATTATAGTAGAGATGTTGCTTACCTGTTGTAGGTACCCTCTGTCCAAACAAAAGGGCAGTGTAAATACAGTATGGATTACATAGGCCCAAAGACATTGGTGGGGGTGGCATTTCCAGGTTTTATGACACCAAGAAGTAAAATCAGAAACTTCCTATGAGTGGCAGTGAGTCACACAAAAAGTGTCACTCTGTGAAGGGCCATGAGATTAAGTGCTGAGCAGGATTTAAGGGGAACAGCCACCACTAAGACCCCTACTCCCAAGTGTGGGGCTGGTTCCAATTTGCAGTTTATTAACAAATACATATTTTTACCTACTGTTTACTGCAGTATAGTAGATTGTGTCAGACTGATTGTGTTGACTTCCAAGCTGAGGATAGCTGTAATCAGAAATCCCAGAATCCCCTGCAGCTCATTTTGTCAGAGCTGTGCTGCACCAGTGGAAGGGAGATTCAATGGTCTGCAGTGCACATAAGAGTTCTTATAAGCTCTGATATTTCATTTGCTGGTCCTGCTGCCCTCTCGGGTTTAAGTATAGTACCAGAGGACATGGGAAAGTATCATGTCATGGAAATGGAGGTGAAAGTGTGGCACAAACTTGCTCACAAGACTGTAGAGGCAAATACAATAGCAGAATTCAAGAAAAAGTAGGGCACATATAAAAAATAGTCATCAGATGGAAAGTGGAGGGGGGAGGGCTAAAATGGAAGTAGGACAGAGACTAGAGCATCTCCAAGTAGGGAATCATGTATCAGACTAGATGGATTGCTCAGGTATTTTTCTTGGCACCAATTTTCTGTGTTTGTGTTTCTGTCTCAGTGTTCAACGATGTAGCACTTCCCAAGCAAGAACTGCAAGAAAATACTTCCATCATTATCCCCATTGTGCATTATAGTAGGAGTCGACCAGCACTAGCTTATCCTAGGTACAGCATGCTGGGTCATATACATGCTGTGTAACCACAGGAGCTGTAATGCAGCAATGCAAACTGATCACCAAACAAAAGAAAACTATCAGACAATACTATTACAGATGTATTGCTTCAAATGATCAGATATTCCAGCTATTATGACATCCACAGTGTCTTCAAAATGCTCCTCTGGGTGAGCTTATTTCGGAAACACCCTTTGGCAGATGACACCCACACATCCCCCACATCTGCTTGGGTCACTCTGCCATCTTGATGTAGGGTTCTATACCCGTCATCATCAGATTATTATCTCTGCTGGTTGGACCCTGGCCATCCATGTCCTGCTGGGGGAAGATCATAGTGGTTTTGGAGAGAGAGAGAGAGAGACAGAGAGAGAGAGAGAGAGAGAGAGAGAGAGATGGGGGGTCCTTGGTTAGTGAGGGATCCCTGGATGGGAGTAGCCTAGTGGGTGTCTGTAGGAGGTCCTGAACACTCCAGAAATACCTTGGAATTAAAAACAAGTTTTAAAATAGTATGGTGACCATTGTGATTTGTACTTCGTTGTACAACAAAAATCTAAAGAAAGGGTAGCATTTTGTAGTAGATCTGCATTCTTTCAAGGTGAGTGGTTCCAAATATATTGTTTTAAAACAGTGGTATGGTACTAATATCATTGTTTCTTCCTTATAATTGCAGTCACTAAGAAATGCTGCAAAATATTAATTTTCACCTTTAAAAAGTTTGGATGTGGAATACCTTTAAAAGGATTATGTGTCTTCAAAATGGAAATACAGTATGTAATTTCACCCAGCACAAATTCCTTATTCACCCTTGCCCCTATGCATTAAGGGTCGGATTGCTTCTACGCCATGGATCTGTGGCACATAGGCAACCTTATATCAGGATGCAATGAACCAGTGTTCCAGTGGAAGGGGTACTCATCCTTTCTGCACTCGATTCCCTAGTCAATTGTACAACTATGCATTGCGGGTGGTCTGGAGGCATGTCTGGGGGTGTGCTCACATTAGGGACCATGCATTAAGGCATGAGCTGCTAGGTGAGGGGACACAGTATACAGCAGCAGGGACCTTGTTTTATTTTTTGCATGCCACCCTATGACACCTGTAAACTGCAGTGGGACAGGGAATGCCCCCATCATGCTGCTTCAACCCACCAGGCTGACATGGAGGGCTCGGGGTAACCATTTGAGCACTCACCTGTACTTTTAAAATTGTCAGGTTCCACACCTTCCTAGAATCCCCTGCTCATGTAGAGCATGGGATCTACTTTGGGACACAGACAGGCATTCAATTAGATGCACATCTGTGTCCCTGAATCTGCCCCATGCACAGTTGCACAATGGGGGGGGGGGCCATGGACAGGCATCCTGTGGGGTGTGTGGTTGTGCATGCCATGCACTCTGTGCCTGTCCCCAGGTGCAGAGCTACATGGGCCTGGTTTTTGTGGATTGCACATACCCAGCCCACAGTAGTGCACAGCCCCAATTTATGAGGGCATCTCAGTCTTATTTTGTTATAATTATTGGATTGTTCCATACTCTACCTTGTCAGCATAACTTTGAGAATGCCCTGGCATGCTCTCAGCTGTCAAAACCAGTGCTGCTGAATCACAGTTGCTAATGTCATAGAAATTGTGCAGACTTCCTGAAAATGCATTGTCCAGATTGAGCACGATAGAATTCTCCTATATAATTAGAAAAAATCAGAGCTGACTACCCTCCTAGCATGACTGAGGAACTAGGGTGGGGGATTACTTATTGGGTTTTGATTTGAAGGTACACATTCCCATTAATCTGCACTGACTCTTCTTTCTTGTAAATGTGTATGAACAGCATAGCTGGTGATAGCGTTAATGGCTACAGATCTATGCATAGCCTCTACACTGTAAAATTAGCTTGACTGTTAACTGGACTTTTCAATAGATTGATTCACATGAGCACAAAAACTCTGTTATTTTGTAAAAGAAATAACTCTGTTTCTGTAAAAGAAACAACATAGTTCTGGATGTTCATAAAAATGTGAATGTCATCAGGAGATGCAGTGTAATACCTAAGGCAGAACATTCAGATGGACGTAATTACATGAAGGTTGTAGAAGTGGTATAGACATCTTAAATGAAACCTTACAGCTGTTTATGCACAGATTATAAGAACGTACATGTTTAAAAGCTTTATCCAGTTATCAACCAGCTACTGTGATATCTAAAGAATAATTTCCTCGATATGCTGCATAGATCAATAGGTGGGAATGATTTAGAGCCCCAGGAGTGAAGAAAGAAAATGTGCCTAAACGTTAGAGAGAAATGGTCCTACTTGAATTGTAATACCTTGTGATAGTCGTTTTGTTTTTCCACTGTTTCAAGATTTGATGTGGGTTGATTACCATTTCTACAGCTTTTAAAAAACTAAAAGATAGCAGGTGGAATGGTACAGAAGAATTAAGGACCCTGTTTTTAGTTGCAGAGGCTGTTGTTTGGTAGTTGCTGCAACCACTTAGCCAGATGCATGACTTTGCAACTCCAGGTGCTATGCACAGCAAGGGGTTACAAAACAAAAAATGTGTGTACTGGGCGGTGGTGCTCAGAACAAGATGATACTAATTCATGCTGGGAAAGTTGAACACTCACCACCTCAAAAGACCAAGACACCACAGTTGCTTCATTGTCTTATTTATTTGAAAAAGACAAACAACAAGATAAGCACCCATCATGTGCCAGCGGGGGTTGCAGCCCTTTCCTGTGTGCTTGTGAAACTCACAGCATAGAGAAGGAGGTTAAGTCCCCATTTACAAAGCAGGTGATCTTCCCAAACATAGCTGCAGACCTTTATGACACTCACTGACTGTAGAACTGCAAAAGGTGAGTGGTAGGGGTGTCAGAAAGCTGCAACCAGGTCTAGATTACTTATGGGACAGAGGTATTATAGAGGGATGCATAGAGATGGCTGGCAGTTTTGGGAAAACAGTGCTGGGAAATGGGTTCTGTAGGATACCTTTGAAGAAATGGATACTGGGAATCAGGTGGGAAGCCACTCAACCACCAGGGCTGAGGTCAGTGGGCCACTGTAATTCACATAGCATGGTGCCAAGAAATGGGCCTACATGTAAGGATAGAGCAAGTATGAGGAACGTTCATTGGCACTACTGCCCTTTGCAGGTTCACAGCATGGCACTGACAGGAATTGAGAGAGCTGGCAGGGGACCAAGTGTGACATGGAACTAAACATTAAAAACATTACTGAGGGGTAAAGGATTCAGGAGGGGGGGTTCAGCTGGATACTAGGGAACAAAGAGAGACTAGGGTGCATGGTTGGGAGGTCAATGGAACACCATGAATGGGCTCTGGAGGCTGGGAAAATCAGTTGGTCATATTGGCCTAAAAGCAGGTCATAAGTTACAGGGCAGTTGGGTGGGAGGTCCCCATGGCTCTGTAGCCTGGTGTAGCACCATGAGACTAGCATCATTCTGTGTAACAACACCATGGGTATTCACAAACCAGCAAGTGAGTGGACACAATTTGCTGTCATTACCATTTGCAAGATCATGTGCATTTAAACATCCCCAGCTTCCGTTATTGCCTGTGTGTTCATATACCTTAGGAATGGATGGTGACATAAAGGGGGAGTCTGTTTGCTCCCCAGTTATGTCACCATCCATTTCTAAGATATATGAACACATATATGCTGCCAAACATTGTAACTGTGAATGGGGACCCCATTTCTGTTCATCTTGAAAATCAAGAAGTTAGACAGTAGACCAATTGAAATGAATGTCCTTTTATTCATTTATTTATTCGTGTCCCCTAGTGTGTCTCCTTTCTTCCTGACCCACCCCAGTGATTGGGGTCACTGTGGCAGCATCATTCATCTGGTTGGAAGGGCAGTTGAGCAGCTTCCTTTTCTGCCAACATCACTGCCAAACCTTGTTGGCTGTTACGGAATGCACAGGTGCTGGATGACCAGTGCTACCCCATTTCAGGGAGCCAAGTGCCCCAGACAACATGTTTATTTTGGTTTAATTTAGATCCACAGAGCAGAGTTGGATTATTTCATTTGAATGCTTGGGCAAGGGACCAGAGATTCCTCCCTAGTCAAGTCACTTGTGTAAGTTTGCCTCCTAGCATAAATTGTGTGCTTGCTCTAGTAAAACCTAGTGAACTGAGTGTTTGTCTCTATGTTTATCTTTCTTAGTAATCTAATTACACATTTTATTTACTGATTTTATGCACTAAAGTTTGAAGAAGGGGAACCCAAAGTGTTTAAGAGCAATTTTTGCACACGTACTAGTGGTGGTTTTCAGAACTGTTCACTAAATGAAATGTTGTCCAGGGGAATACATTTTAGGCAAATTTACAAATACTGTTTAATGGAATGTCATATTGTTCCCCAAAGAGTCATAATTTTGTGTTCGGACAAGATGAAACAGAAGGTAATTGTTTCATGAATGTGATTCACAGTGATAAGCTGTTTTTATAATCCTTACAGAAAACCTTTTAGGTAGATATTTCTTAGTTCTGTACACAGTAACTGGTGAACAGTTTTTTTTTTCAATAGCCTCAAACAGTTCTTATGTTCCATAATAACCAAACTGTTATTATGGCAAACATAATAGGTGCTTGAACGATCCCTTCCAGAGTGAGCCACGTTCTCACAGTCACACAACTGCAGTCAGTAAAGCTTTGCATTATGGCTGTGTGACTGAGAGAATGCTCAAACTAGCTGATCTGGTGAGAAACAATTGCTCACCAGAAATTATAAAAGAATAATTATGGGATGGAGTACAGCTCAAATTAAATAGACACCCTAAGTTAGTGATGCTGATATAAACCCCTCGAACTTCGGTCTTGGGGTTTATGTAGCATCACACACCTTGGATGTATTGTATAACATTTTCACAATGTACTCCATCCCATGCATTATTCTCTATATAATGTCTGTAAACAATTTATTTTTTACATACATTTCCTTTGATCTCTCTGTAGCTCATTTTACATAGGTTTCCCATGGTCCCTCTGGTAACTCACACCAAGTGTTAACATTATAATACAGTATGGGGGGAGCAGAATTATTGCATATGCTGTCATTTGCATGAGATATTAATCTGAGTTTCCTTCTGCCTGGCACACAGGAGAAGGCTGACGCTCTCATGACTCATTTGCTAAGAATATAGGATAACTCTGTGTCTGTGCAGCACTACCTTTCAATAAAGAATTTCTAATGTAGTTGCCTATAGCAGTAGTACTTAATGTTCTTGTACACCTAACATTTGTTGTGTCTCTTTCTATACATGTCTTTATAACCAACTTATTTCCGTCTCATTGCTTTGTGCAACCTCATGTGTGAAAGGTACAATATGGAACCAAATTGTATTCTAATGATGATGAATGATATTTAAGGTGCCCTGTGGTAAAGTAAGGCTCTCAGAAGTCATTATGCACAAATGTCACCATTTCAAGGATTTCACACACAAAAAAAAACTTAAAGGAATACCGGATCCAAGATTCCGAACTTTGCAGAAGAGCACGCAGTAAAAGCATGTAGCAACTGAGATCAGTAGGCAGACGATTACTCCCAATTTTTATTTACATCTTTTAATTGTATAATTTATTAACAAAATTCCTGTACCGTGTCCAAAGACATGTCCAGTGGTACTGCTATCTCTTAATGCCATGCCCCAGGATTGGCTTTTTTCCCCCATTATTTATCTCCTTAGCTGCCCCCACCTTCTCCCTTCCTACCAACCCCCGCAGCCCCATCACCCGGCTTCTCCAGGACTTACTTTTCCACTGTCATCCTGTGCCACAGGACTGTGTGCGTGTGTGTGTGTGTGGGGGGGGGGGGCAGCAGTCACTGGTACAGGGCCTGCAAGGGGTTGGTCATGATCCTGGAGCCGGGGTGTTTTTTCACTGATTTTCTCCCTGGACCCACAGGACATGCAATAGGCATAATGTTTGAGCTCTGCCTCCACAGGGATGCCACATGCTCCCTGAACTGGGTTCTCTTCCCCTCTGGTGACATTGTGTGCACTGCCATCCAGTTACCACTGGGTGGCAGTCAGACAGCAAGCCACAGCAACCTCCCCCCCCGAGGGAGGTGAGCAGTCCAACAGACACTTAATCCTCACTCACCCAAACAGCCCCTGAGCGACCTGTGTCCATTTCCAAAGCCAGGTCACTGGCAAGGCAGGGGGTGAGGCATACAGCACCTCAGCCCTCCCCACCCACTGGACTGGCTCCCAGGATTGACTTTCAAAAGGAAGGGGGAAATTGTCTAACCAGGAAAGGAACACCAAGCCAGAGCTTATTTCTGGGTGCAACCTGGGAGCACAAGGAAGTTAAGTGACTTGCTTCGGGTCACATAGTATGCAAGTGGAGCTGATGGGATTCAAAACCAGGTCTGCAGGTTTGTAGCTCAGTGCCTTTAACCATGGAGTTGAAAAAGAAAAATATCTAAATAAAAACGTAGTTTACTTGTATGAATATGTAAATAGAAGAACATTTTACTAACATTGATTTATAAGCTGCACACGTTATGTATTCTGAAACAAGCCCTGGGGGGACAGTTTTTGAACACATTTTCACATGCAGTTTGGTTGTTCATGCAGATTTTAATTACATTTTTTGGTATAACAAATGACTGTTCAGACTTTATATGGGCATCGCCTGAATTTATTGGTATTGTAAATTCTAATTATGTCCAAAGAAATTCCAGGGAGGCATGTCTTTGCCAAAAATAAAAGATAATGTTGCAATTTGCTGTAGCAAGGAAATTGCATGCACAAATATTTTAACTAGTTTGGAGCAGCCCTTTCAATGCATGTGCTCCTACAGCCATTTTAAATCCCCTGTTTACAGCACATTTTTCCTTCAAGGCTTACGAACACCAATTCCATCACTTGCCCTTTGTCTTTATATCTTTGTAGTGTATTTTCTCCCCATGTGTTTCTCGCTTCTACTGTTTTCCTTTCATTGGTTTCCTATAAAGCCTTTTGAGATACAGTGCTGCTGTGTGAAGGGAGCCGTTTTTGGAGTAGACTGCAGTGGGCTGTATTTTAATGTGTTATCTTTCTTCAGCTTAGCAAGGGCATTTGCATTGATTGCTCCTTGAAGTAAGTTGTAGAATATTGCCACTGGCAATGAGTGCTGTCAGAAATAGAAATAATCTGACTCACAGGGCACTGTATGTAATTGGGACACTGATTTCAAAGGAAAATGGTCAAAAAGGAAAATAAGAGAAACATCAGAAAAATTGATTTGCCAGTAGAGTTTATTAGCCTTCTGCATGATATTTGCAGAGATTTTTCTTCTGGAGTTTTAGGCCCAGCTCTTTGAATGGTTTCTAGAGCATTAAATCTTGACGAAACTATACATTTTCTGTTGCAGAGTGCCGAAATGAGCCCAGCCAGCAGTATCCATTCACTTCCGGTCAGCCCTTGCACTGAAATGCCATTTCCTCTTAAGGTAAGGCTACTTGAATTTATTGATCAATCATGGAACATGAGAGCTCCTCCTGTAGTTAGAAACAACCAGTGGTGCAGATTTCCAGTACAGTTATTCAATGATGGGCATTATCGGATGATTTGCATAAAATAAACCTCTAGGACCTCATGAATGCCCTGTTTTCACCATATACTATATGTGGACTTTAGCTTTTGCTCTTTAGTGGGCGATTACACAATGCCGTGAAGATTCCCTTTTAAACCCAGCTGTCCCTTCAGCTGAGATATTGAGTCAAACATAGGTCTTGCACTTGTTTTTCGTTGCCAGCTTGATTGTTGCTGCACAGTATATAGGATTACTTTACAAGCCCTGACTACACGAGACAGTAAACCTCTCAAATAAGGAGTATTGTCATTGGGGCCACAGGCATGATTACATACGATATGTGGCAGATACTGTGGCTGAATTTATTAATTTGATATGTGCATCATACTAATGACAGAATGACCCACACAACACAATATTTAATTTTTGTTGGGGTTAATTGGTACGTCAGGGTGCAAGTGCTTAGTTTATGTAACCAGGGTGTTGGTTTTATCTGATGAACACATGCCCCAGGTGAACAGTAAGGCATGAGGTGATTACACCACGTGACTTCAGCAGCTGGGAAGTGCGTTTATCATATAACCACCAACATCCCAGCATCTTATTGTGCTTATAAAATGGGACACCTGTAAAAGAAATGTAAATATATGGAACAGTTTAAGACACACACAAAAGACATTTTAAATGAGTTTTTTTTTTTGCTCATTAGTAACAAAACATAGTTTTTGCTTTACCTTTCTGATACCACAGTGCTAGCCATCCTCAACTTTCCATTTGCTACAGCAATCCATAAGGTACTTAATTAGATATCAAGGTATTTCTCATTGTGGTAATATGTTAAGCTGTTGTTTTCTGATTGGTCTGCAAAGAGGGTTGGATGCCGCAGTAAGAAGAAAGAGATAATTTTTACCAAGATTGCCATAAATGCTTGTGATGAACAGCAGATGGTGCTACTATTGCTGTGTTTCGTTGTCTACTCATATTTCTTCAGCTGTGCTCCTTGAGCTGCCTTAGCATATGAGAAGATGATGTCACTTAGGCCATTAGTCATTATTGCATGTCTGCACATTTAGAATGGTGGCTAGCAGTACAGCCTAGAGGTTAGAGTAATGAGCTGTGAATGAGTTTGGTACATCCAGCAGACCTGGGTTTGATTCCCACAACCTCCACTTGTGTACTATGCGACTCTGAACAAGTCACTTAAACCCCCAGTGCTCCCAGGTTGCTCATGAAAACAGGCACTCATGCCTAGTGGGACTTATCCAGTTACCAAAGACTAAAATAAAGAATAGCAAAGCAGGCAGCAGCAAAAGTGTGAAATGCCATGGTTATCTTCAGTTAGCTCGAAAACATCCTCCCAGTCTCTCAACTTTCAACTTCTAAAACCTTCTACCATGCAGTTACTGCCCTGAATTGTGTCTGAAAACTGCAACCTTCTGATCATCAGAAGAAGATCAGAAGAATTGTTGAGTACCTAGAGGCTAGCGGGGCACAGGACCCAAAGCAGCATGGATTTATAGCAGGAAGGTCATGTGAGATGAATCTAATTGATTTCTTTGACTGGGTGACCAAAGTAATAGACCAGGGAGGGGCTGTGGATATGGGCTACCTAGACTTTAGCAAGGCATTTGACACAGTCCCACACAAAAGACTAATAATTAACTTAGCCAGCCTGGGAGTGGGTTCCAGGGTGGTAGCCTGGTTAGCAAACTGGCTGCTCAACAGGACACAGAAGGTAATAGTGACTGGAACACATTCCGAAGAAAGGGGGGTTACTAGTGGAGTACCTCAGGGCTCAGTACTGGGTCCAGTCCTTTTTAACATCTTTGCAGATGACACAAAGATCTGTAACAGAGTTAATACACAAGGGGGGGGGGTTGAAAGGATGAGAAGGGACTTGGCAAGGTTGGAAGAATGGTCAGACATGTGGCAACTTAGATTCAACACAAAGAAGTGCAAAGTAATGCACCTGGGAAACAAAAACCCAGGAGAAGAGTACACAATAGTAGGGGAGGTACTAATAACAACAAAAATGGAAAGGGACTTGGGGGTAGTCACATCAGATGACCTAAAGGTGGGTAAGCAATGTGAGAAGTCAGTAAGGAGAGCCAGGGGGATACTGGGATGCATAGGAAGGGGCATCACAAGTAGAAAAAGGGAAGTGGCTATCCCTCTGTCCAGACAGTTGGTGAGACCCTATCTAGAATACTGTGTGCGGTTTTGGAGACCCCATCTATGCAAGGACCATAGACAGGATGGAAGCAGTCCAGAGGAGGGCAACTAAAATGGCGCAGGGTCTGCATCAGAAACCATATGAAGAGAGACTGAGAGAGCTTAATATGTAAACCCTTGATGAAAGGAGGGACAGGGGGTACATGATAGAAACTTTCAAGTACCTCAAGGGAATCAACAAAGTCCAGGAGGGTAGCATCTTTCAGAAAAAGAGATGTGTAAGAACAAGGGGGCACAATTTAAAGATAGAGGGGGGACGGCTCAGGGGTAATGTGAGGAATTTTTTTTCATGGGGAGAGTGTTGGATGCATGGAACCGCCTTCTTGGGGAGGTTGTTGGGTCTAAAACAGTGGGGGAATTCAAACATGCATGGGACAGACAAGGCAATTGTAGTGGGGGGTTGCAGGAAGTAGGCTGTTGGTTAACTAGATTCTGCAGCTTATCCAATAGGAAGGGAAATGGGCAGACTGGGTGGGCCAAGTGGTCCTTATCTGCCATCAAAGTCTATGTTTCTATGTTTCTATGTCTATTCTCAGATTATAGGTGTCAGATGGAGGCAGTATAGCGTAGTGGTTTAAGGCTCTGAGTTGCAAACCTGGAGACTAGGGTTTGAATCCCACATCCCCCACTTACATATTGTGTGACCATGAGCAAGTCACTTAACTTCCTTGTGCTCCCAGGTCACACCTGTAAACAAGCTTCAGCTTAGTGTGTCTCACCTGGTAAAAACTTGCCTCTGGGGCCAGAAGATGGGAAGGTCGTGGGTTCCAGCCCCATACCTGGTACTTGGGATAATACCGATAACTGACACTGTAGTGCAGTATGAGGAGTGCTGCACTGGTGAGGTGCCATACTTTGGTTGAGATGTTAAACTGAGGTCCCATCTGCCCATCTCTGGTCACTGTCCAGGTGTGGAACTAAAAGATCCCATGGCAGATATCAAAGAAGAACAGGGACATTTATTAATAAAAATCATAAAACAGAAAACAATTTACAATCACAGTTAAACAGGCACTGTTAGGTACAATGATACAAGGAAAGAATAATAAACATAAAATTTACAAGGAAACCAGCTGCGGCAAACATATGGAGGTACTAAAAAAATCAGTATTAGGGAGTGTCAAAATAAAAATCGAAGGGGTGCAGCTTGAAGGGAAAAAAAAGGTAACAGTGTGGTAGAAAAAAATCTAGCAAATTAAGAGAGGAATGGCATGTCATAAGCCCTGTTTACACTGCCAACTTTGAAGTGCATCAACCCATGTGCATGGGTTGATATGCTTCAAAGTCGGCAGTGCGGACACTTTCTGGAGCACCTTAACAGCACTGCGCATCAGGTTTCTGATCCAACCCGAGAAAGGGGATGTGTACCAGAGTGAGCTACTTTAATTCACCTTACCTGCACTGTAGACACTCTGCAGCACTCCACTCTTGATGAATGTCTCCTCTCCCAGCATCCTGCTTGCCTGCTAAATTTGAATATACCCATTAGCATGTCCGAGTGCAGCAAAAAGTATTTTTCATCAGCAGATGGGATGCTGAACTTTGGAAAGTGCTTGAATATGTAAAACAAGGGCTTAAAGTACTATAAATTAGGGATATAAACTGGTACAACAATACTAGTGAGTATGCGCAAATACATATGCATATTCTTGGGGATATGAATATGTGTTCGCGCATGCCCACTAGTATTGCTGAACCAGTTTACGTCCCTAATTTATAGTATTTTTAGCCTTCGTTTTACATACTCAAACACTTTCCAGAATTCAACATCGCTTCTGCTGATAAAAAATATTTTTTGTTGAACTCAGGTGTGCTAGGTGAGAAATGAGCATTCTTGGCTTCAGCATCAGTCGATTGTCATATCACCATGTGAGAGGGAGTGGAAGGGGTGGTGGGGGAAGGACCGCTTCAGCAACCCGCTCTGTGGACACATCTTTGAGCTGCCACTGACATTGTAGCTGCAGTGCGGCACTACAAATTGTGGAGCCCTGCCACTAAGTAAACTCAGCTATAGTCTATCAAACACTCTGTGAAAACCAATCCACAGTTGAAAAAGGCCGTGGAATGAAGGCAGTTCCTATCAGCCACGTATATGTATAAAGGGACTTGGAGACCATTTGTGCAACCACCGCAGGGAGAGTCACCTTCTGTTGTATAGTAGAAGTACAACAGGCCTGCCAGAAATAGTATTTGCATGCTGCAAAACATAACTGCAAAATTTGGGGTGAGTAATAATTCCACACAGGAAGAAAAAGGTTCAAAACAACAATCTCATAATTAACAGAAAGAAAAGCAGGATTAAACCACAAGTTGCTGACTTGCTGCCAAAACTCCACACTGGTAGGGCATTCAAAAAGAAAGTGCGAATGCATTTCGGGGAGTTGGGGACAAGAAGGGTGGGGGCAAAGCCATTCTTGGAGCGATCTGTGTTTCAAGGAATTGCGAACTGCAAGTTTCCCATGGAAGAACAACCACATGACATCCCACATAAAACAGGGGATCTTAGGGTTCGTGAGCTGGGACAAGGCACATGAAAGTTTTAAGGGGGGGGGCAAAACTTTACTTCCAAAGGAGAGAGAAGTTAAGAGTTACAATAGCATCATATAACCCTTTCCGGGGGAGGGGAGTCGAGCGCACTCATCAAAGTACAAGTGACAAACATATAAGCTCTTGGCTGAATAAAATATGTAACTGGGAAGCACTGGAAAATTATTCTGTCCTAAAGAGCGGATGTAGGCTGGGGAAGGAAGGCTAGAAGAGGCACAACCCAATCCAACATGAGGGGGTGCCAAAAAGTTGTGCCTGGCTTGAAAAGGGGGGGGGGGGATTTGCAGAGAAAAACATGCTGTAGTAAAAAGCTATGGGATTAACTATGTGTAGCCCACAAGCACTACACATTCAATAGGTGACATCCCCCTTCATGGGGTTGAGGCAGGAGCCCCAATGCCCCGGAAAAAAAAAGGTTATACAATTTAGTTTCCAGAGAAGGGGGTATAGACAGCTAAGGTAAGTAAAGCAAGGAAGCAACAGAGTTTTAATGAAATAAACACTCTTAGACTTAGTCAATGTGTTGCATTTCCATACTAGCCGCCTTCTCTCAACAGTAGACAAATAGGTTTCTCAATTAAAAATATCAAGATCAGGATGGTTAAAATAGATACCTTGCTCACAGGGATACCATCAAAGGACATTGGACTCCTTGGTGGTAGTGGAAGCAGGGGAATTATCACATTTTTAGAGTAGTTAATGACAGAACCAGACACATGGGAATAAAGATGAAACACTGCAAACACATGGCGGATAAAGGATGTATTGGAAAGCATAATGCAGACATTGTCCACGTATGCTAAGGTACAGATGTGTGGGAGCTCTGGAGACAAGGGGATACAGTACCATGAATCTCTTGGGAATAATAAGAAGGTGGAGCAAAGGGTTGATGGAGAACACATATAGCAAGGGACTTAGGGGACAACCTCGATGGACACCTCATCTCAAAAGAAGGGGGGGTGTCCATGAAATAGCTGAAAAATGGGGTAAGTGTAGTGGATGCATAAAGTAACTTATCCACTCAACAAAAACCGGGGGGGAGGCTGTACCTGTCCAACACAGTGAACAGGTATTCATGTACCACATGATCGAAATCGCATTCCTGGTCCAGAGAGAGGACTACTCCAGAGCATAAACCTCGACAACCATGTTCAAAAATTCTCAAAGGAGTATTAAATGGTCAGAAATGTGGCAGGAAGGTATGTCATAGCCTTGCGAGGGGGAAATCAGCAACGGTGCTGCCCATGACAGTTGGGTGGCTAAGATGCAGGCTAAGATTTTGCAATCTGTACTAAAGAGATCGAGGGGGCACCAGTTAGACAAAAGGGAGCAATCACCTTTTTTGTATAAAAAAAATAAAAGGGCTTAGGAAAGGGTTGGGGGTAGGACCCAATATTGCAGTACCTGGTTGAACAAAATCACTAAAGTAGGTTGAAGGTATTGAAGAAAGATTTTATAAAATTTCGGGGGGAAACCATCTGTTTCCAGGGCAATAGCAGAAAGCAAACCTCCAATAGCAGTAGTAACTTCTTGCAAATGAATTTGGAGCTTGCAGAGAAGTAAATAATTCCACTGGGAGGGCAGAGGGAGCAGGGAAGGGTATGGAGTCAGGAAGTGGGGAAATAGTAGGTGGGGTTCCAAATGTATGGGTAACATACGAGTGGACCACATGGAGCATTTACTTGGGGTTAGTGCAAAGTGGGTCCTGTGAGGAATGACTAAGGGACTGCATACACCAACTATTATGATGAGAGGCATAAGCCCTGAAAGGGTCGAGAGATTTTGCATTACCCTGAGTGCCAAATTTACACTCAGGCTAGGGACTGCTCTCTGTCGTATTGAAACTTGAGCACACAATATTTCACTTGCTGAATATCTTGTGTCAGGTCTACCTGCTTTACATGCATACGGGAAATCAAGTGGTACAACTGGCTATGAAGGGTAAGATGCTTAAAATATTGTGTCTGGGCAAGAGATCTGGCCTGGCATTGGAAAAAGGAGTGAAATTCTCATTTAGAGCCATCCCACCAAGCGCCTAAGTCATCGTGTACATCCATCTATCCACAAATGCCTGTAGCCAGGCCTGCTGAACAGGTGTATTTGATAAAGATGAAGTATTAAAATGCCAAGGATAGCATAGTACACATTGTGAGGAAAACAGGGTGTAGGAGCTGACCACAGCCATGTGGTCAGAAGATTCCGCCAGTAATAGTTGTGATCATAATATCAAAAACACACGAGAATGGAACAAAAAGTCAGTACAAGTTTGTAGGGGCCTTTTCATAACTATAGGAAGTGAGGGGCCCAGGAAAGCTCGTTGGCTATCCTGAAGTTGAGCAGCAGAAATCATATTGGACAGATAATGGGAGTCACAATAAACTTTGGTTGTCAATCCCCCCCTGTCCATTATATCCAACCCACAATTAAAGTCTCCTCCTAAAATGACAGGATACGAAGTATACTAAAAGGTTATATTGTGAAGAACAGCTGGACCCTGGCAGACTTCAATTGGGGAGCATATACATTGATCATCCTAAAGTGGTGGGGGCCCAAGCATATATCCAGAAACAGGGCTCTACCAGGGGAAATATATATATGCTTGTAGAGATGAAAATCATAACCTCGGAAGAGGACACCCACTCTGTCACAAGTATCCAGACCTTGTGACCAATAGCAAGGGCCAAGGGCCACAAAACCTTAGAGGCAGATAATTCATGTAAAGTCTTTAAGCGGGTGTCTTGAATGAACACCACATCCCCTGGAAGGGTGTCAAGGAGGGAAAAGGTGGTCAACCACTTTCGGTGAGACTTAATGCTGTTAACATTAATGGTCAAAAATGTGACCTGCCCCTGGAGCAAAAGCAGGAAAATTTAAGGGGGGCCAACCACCCCATTGCTCACTTGGGAACAGGTCCTACCACAGACCTTCTTTGTAGATAGCTCGTCGGGGGGGGGGTCATCCACCCCAGAGGAGAGGACCTGCACAAGGAAAGGAAGTAGGCATCCGAACCACCACCTTCATCCTCGGTGTCACCCCAGTTGGAGAAAGAGGCCAAATCCACATATGCATTGCAGAGAGAAATATCAGATTTCTTTTTGGCTGGTATTTATGCCCCTGCTGCACAACCCTTGCATTCTGGGGGAGTTCAAGCTCTGTCACCCCAATGTCTACCATCCGGCACCAGCTGTATACACCCAGGACTTACCTCCCCCAGTGGTGTCAGTGGGGGGGGCCACCCCACCAAGAACGGATCCAGTGTGCCGGCACCATAACTAGTTGGAGGTGGAGACTGTGAACTCCCTCTTCATCTACCGAGAGCAATTTCTCTCTTTCTTGTCATCTTTGAGAGCGGAGCACGCAATGACATCTGCAATGGCGATGCACACGCTTCCCATGTATGCCCCGTCAAGCGTCTGCCCTGCTCCTAACCCATGTATATGCAGCTTTGGTGTGCCAGCCCCCAGCTACTGCTAGGGGCCAGGTAAGCACCCACTACTGGTTGACTCCTTCCCCGGAGAAGGAGAGCTGTCCAAAGACATTCAATTTGCCTCCTCCCCTGCCGACCCCTGGTGGCCCATGCTCATTCCTGGACACGGGTTGCTGGCATGGCATGAGGTGTGGTGCCCAGTTCCTCAACCCTCAGTGCCACCGGAGCATCCAAAATATCAGATTTATTAACAGGTTGAGTCTTACTGCCAGATTTGTGGCCTCGCTTCCAAATCACAGAATAAGGGCAAAACTCTCAACATCCATCTGAGTGGGAGAGGAAGAGGGGGAAGAGGTGTAGAAGCAGAGTCAGGGACAGAAACTTCAGGTGGCAAGGAGGCAGTGGCAAGCACCTCCAAACCAGGAGAGTCCTGGGGTACAACCACGGTACTATCCTCATTAACAACTGGAGTCAGCTGGGGGATACAGAGTCAATGGAGGAGTCCAGAACCACCTGAGTGATAGGGTTGGGATATGGACCTCATCCTCAGGGGCTGCCAAGCTTTGTCCCTTAGCAATCAGGATGTCTTGATTGAGGCTGTCATTTCAGTTATGGGATGCCGAGAAGCAGTGTGTGAAGGAATGTCCCTGTTCTTTGCACAAATTGCACTTATTGGGGTTAGAGGAAGAGGAGATAATGTGGACATATTCTAAGCAGCCATTGCAGTGAACAGCATTATAGACTGAGCTCAGATGAGTTCAGGACCTGCACTTATGGCAGGTACGGTGTTGACCAGAATAAAAGCATATGACTTTATTTTGCCCAGTGTAAAAATTCCCAGGTAGGTGGACAATTCCTAAGGAATTCTGGCTAAGCTGTACCTTAACCCACCAACCCCCATCCGCGCTTGCTCACTATCAGTGATTGGGATGGGGGTGTCTAGCACTTCACATCGTTTACAGAGCCAATATAAGACATCTGTGATATTAACACATTCATTGCAGAACAAAAGAGTAATGGTTTCAGTGCTAGGTTTGGACAGGAGAATAGCCATAAAGGCGGACCACACTGAAATATTCTTCAGTTTCTTGAATTTGAACCAAAATTGATCTAAGGAAGCAGTGGTGCAAAAACTGAAATCGAATGTTTCCTCTCCAGAGATATGGATCACGGCATACAAATCAGCAGCAAGGAAGTCCATGGAATCCTTCAACAGTTTCTGGATAATGTAAGTTCTGTCTGGAGGTAGATCCGGACCCCTATACACTGGATTCACACCATGTTGCATCTCAGAATCGGTTCTCAAGCCAGATAAAAAAGGTCTGACATCTTGAACGGATCTGAGGGTCCCGAACCAGGTGTTGAAGTAGAGGCAGGGGATGCCAGAGGAGCTTCTGATAGATGCCTGGTGCTTCAATGGGGGATCCAGGGCCATAGAAGCAGAGTGACTGGATTGACCCAGGAAGTTGATGAAAAGAGACTCTATCCAGTGGCAAACTCCCCATAAGTTAGAGGGGGAAGTGTCCATACAGAAGCGTTCAGTGGGTTCCGAGAGGCACTGATCTCCATTTCTTGCCACCCTGCAGCCAAATGGGCAGCCCCAGCTGACCATGGGGTGGTATGCCCAGCCTTCTGTGTTGTAGCTGCAGTAGAGGGTGTCCTACTGTAGGTGATGTAGTGGTAAGGTGCTCCCATGTGGTTGGCTGCTGAATATCTCCGAGTCAAGGGGAGACATAGTAGTTGTGATAAAGAGCAATCCATGCCCACTATCCGTAGTAGAATTTCCTGCCTGAGTTGGGGTCTGAGAAACCCCAGTACTTGTCATCTTCTTGAAGTGAGGGGAAGTTTCTTGATCACTGTCTTATGGAGCCACCTGACATGAGCCCTGAGGGTCACTCCATGCTGTGTTGGAGCCAGCGAGTGCATTAGACTGGGCTTCAAAGACAGGCACTAGTAGAGGTCCCAAAGCAACAGAAACTGCTGGGAGAGTGGACGCAGGAGTTTGCGGTGTTCCTCGCCACTACAGGTGCCGGCATCTCTTTAGAAGGAAGCAGTGAAGGTGCTTCTGAAAACTCAGCACTGCCTGGATGGAGAGGTACAGTATCAGGTACCACACAGGTAGGAGCAAACATCGAGTTAGCCGGAACAGGTGTCTGGCTGAATGAAGTTACAGTAGTAGTCTGGTAATTTCTTTGTCAGTCAATATAGTTAATAAAAGGCACTTGTGTTCCTCAATTGCTAGGTTCAGTACTGCATCGGGAGTTGAGTAGGTAGCAGGAAAATCCCACACTTCAGGTGTCAGAAAGGGTGGCGTATCTTCCAGAGTCCTTCACATTATTTGCATCCATCGAGGTAAGCTCTTGTAAATCCGATACAGAAGAGGAGATCGGCTCCACTGCATCCAGTGCAGGCTTGCACTCTGCTGGAAAAGTGGCTGCCATCTTGGCACACAGCCAGATAGTGAAAGGGTTCCCTTACCGATGAGTAGGGGAATTTTCCTGGTGTCATGGCCAACATTCCCCCTGTCAGTAAAACAGTTCCATGCAACCCAAACCCCATGATTCATCTAGAAACAAGCTAGAATAGCTTAATGTGTGTTTCCTGGTGAAAATAAAAATTACAAATAAAATTCAAAAAATAATCTACTTTCTACTGCCCTCCAATCTCTCTTAGACTCACTCTCATGATGTACAGTGCTGACCATTTGCAATAGATGTTGATCATTGTTTCAAAACTGTGCCTTCCCCATCAGCTAATCAGTAGCTGCTGAAGACTATCTCTTCTGTGCTCAGCTGAAAACATGCTCTACATCATTAAGGATGTGCAGCACAGGGATGCATGTAATGTAACACCATACAGTCATGAGGGAAGATCAGATACCCGCCTCAGACTATGGATGCTGCAGATAATAGCAAACATTTAGGATTTTGCATTTTTAGATAAAGCTGCCAAAAATCCAAAATCCTATGTGAAAAACTGCCCCTGCCACCCTGTTAAAGTTCCCCCTGAGTTGGAAAACTCCCCTCTCGGCCACCCTGTAACCCACAATCTCTTTCCTTTTCCCCAGCCTACTGATATTGTAAATTGAATAATTTATAGGTGTGCTCACTCTTTCTTATACTAAATATAAAAACAGATTATTATGATTGGCTAAACCTCGCTGACCTGCTGGTACAGGGGTGGCACTAATGCTTACAGCATGGATGATGTGGGATGGAGATTATTAATGGATCAGCCAGGGGAGGAGAAGTGAACATCTAAGGGACTGTTCTCCTCCTCTGGGGAGGGAGAGGTATGGAGCCTGGTGTTTGCCTGGCCTATAGCGGTGGCCATGGGGCGGGACACAGATGCTGCAGTGCGTGGGCAGAGGAGCAGCAGCAGATGTCAGGTGTGCCATGTGAACATCACCCCCTGCATGCACACTCCTCAGGAAGGAGAAAATCAGAAAACATCATGGCTGGTAGGATTTTCATCTATCCCTCACTGGCCCCACACCAGTGACCCAGGTGCTGGACAAACTGGATCATTGGCCAGTGGGTTGAGGAGGACTCCCCACCACACTGCTATGGGGGCAAGCCCTGAGGGTATGAGGCTGGATAAGCCCAATGAGGAACCAGGTGACAGACCTGGGGAAGTTGCTGAGAAAGGGTCCAGCCAGTCATGGAAACATAAGCCACAACATCACTCTCACCCAGATTCAAGAAACACCCCTCAAGTCAGTCAGGTGGTCCTACCAGGCATTATAACTATAGAAGGATATCTTTTCATTCATAGTGTTCTGAAATGAAGAAGAGGGCGCAGCAGTTCTGCTGTGGGACCTACCTGACTGCTGTCACCTGACTCTCATGGTTAAGGTACTGTATTTTGGGTGCTATGGGGGAGGAGGAGGTGGAGGCTTCTGAGTGTGTTGGATGGGGGTGTTTTCTTGCATTTTGGTGAGTGGGACAGTGTAGCTTATGCAGGGGGTAGGCTTATGATTTAGCAAAGGAGGGGGTTGACTGGTAATAATTGGTATTATGGGCAATACAAAGTACAGTAAGTGCAGCTTGAGTCTTGAGTTTGTTTAAACTTCTCTTTTGACAAACTTCTCCAACACAAGTTACTATGTATACTGAAGACAGTCATAGAAACTGTGGCTTGAGGAAGGTGTGAATTTAACATTAGTATTGTATCTTAATGGAACACAGAAAATAAAACACTCTACCAATACAAATTAGGGTATTTACTTGTCTTTTGAGTCCCGGTTCTTTCAAATGCTGAGACAGATTAAATAAAGCACATGGGGAAAACTTGGCATTGAACACATGGACTGTGTTATAATAAAAATATAATAAAAAAGGGGGTTCCCATTGTACATCTGTCTTCAGAGAACAATATGTGTAATAATAACAGTGCTAACATACAACCTTCATTCAGAATATACTGTAGCCAGAACAAACAAAAAATTGCCCAAATGAACGAGTCCCCCCCCCCCCAACTTTTCTCTCTCCCTCAAGCTTTCTAAGTTGTGAGATAGGTAGCACAGGAGGGATGGAAACCAATGTTGGGTAGATGGCAAAAAGTGTTAGAAATGTTTGCATATAATATGGAGTTTGTGGGATTGTCTGACAGCAAACTGGGGTAATGAGATTTGTTGATTTGTTTTGGAAGAGATACTGCAAGTATGTAATGAGAAACACAACCCCATCCATAGTAGAAGTGAATATAAGTTCAATGAAAAACAACTGATTTGGAATGGTGTAAGATGCAGTACTTTTTTAAAAGCAATTACAATTATTTGCATTTTACTTTACTAAAAGTATTTAGCTTAGCACTGTCCCCCTTCCCCAGGATATTCAGGAAGAACTGAGGACACCTTTCCAAAGCTCTTGAGTTTACTTGAGCTTGCATTCACTTACAAGGGAGAGTGTGAGGGGGTGTTGTGTGTCATATTAAAGCCTTGCGCATACCTCTTCTAAAATAAATCAAGTTACTCCGGGGACTCTAGTCCCTTTTTGTTTTTCCATACTACTTCCTTATGTCAAGTGTTTTCAAGGACCCCAGCCTGAAAACAGGCAACTCTTGTACCTCCATTTAAAACACTGATTAAAGATTTTTTTAATAAAATGAATTAGAAAAAGCAAACATATATATATATATATATATCGCAAAAACTTCATTAATGCATCAGTAGGGTTAAAGTGACAAAAGCAGGAAAATGTGGCCTTAGGGTTTCCAACTCTAACACTCCCCTCCCGCCCTTCACAGATGAAGAGGCATCGAGGCATCATTGGGGGGTCATCAACCCTAGCGCTCATCCCATTCCATTTGAAAATAAGTTGGGTGGGTGCGGCATAGGAGAAATGGGTGAGTGTTAAGGCTGATGACCCCAGTGCTGCCTCCGATGCCTTTTCATCTGTGAACGGTGAGGTGTTAGGATTGGAGACCCTAACGCCACATTTCCCTACTTCTGTCACTTTAACACTAACTGGTGCAGTAACAAAGTTTTTTGTAATTCATGTCCTTACTTTTGAGATAGTATAATCATATCCTAATGTGCTTGTTGGAGCACAGGGCCCCCTCTGATTCCTCCACAGAAGCATATATGTACATAGCTATGGGAGTGCAGTGCCCAGAGGGCCCTGCACTCCCATTCCTCCATAGATGTGTATATTTATTTACCTGTAGAAGCCCTGTGCTTCAATTTATAGGCCAAAAGTGATACAATTGTCATCATAGCTATGTTATTTCCCCACCTGATGTACCCAGTGGCAAAAAAAATAAAATCCCCACTGAAATGTAATTCTGCGCAACTGCAATGCCATTTCTGTGCCGCAGGTGTGAAAACTGATTTCACCCAGAATTTGAGAAATGGCAGTTGTGGCATACATTTGGTAGGGTAATAAGAATTCTATGTTCCAAATCTGGGGTCAACATATTTTAAATTGACAAAGTTAAGAGAGTGCATTGCACAATTCCAATGAACCATCATAACTCCGCCATTTTTTGACATTTTGACCCCATATTTTTAACTTGGGCTTTTGGGGACCCCAACTTATGAACAATATGACTGTCATTATGCAAATTCCACCAGAAAGGTGAATACACCAACCTACTACAAAATTACTGTTCAGGCAAGACAGTTGTTTTGCTCATAAGGTGGGGTCCCCAAATGGCCATATAAAAAATTTGGGGTCAGAATCTCAAAAGATGGCACAGTTGTGGACCAAAGTTATCCTTTTTCATGAGATGTCAGAATCCTTTTTTGTGATGCAAAAAAGGATTATGACGTGTCATGAAAAAGGAATTAGCTTTACAAAAAAGGATTAGGGACTTTACTGACCAGATGGCCCTGCCGATATTCCTTTTGCTATATAACTGTCTTTTTGTGAGAAACAAAATCTTTTTGCACACAAAAGGATTATGACATCACACGAAAAAGGATTACTGGCAGGAAAATCTGGACAAAGAAGACCTAATCATTTTTCTCATCAAGAAAAAGGATTATGTCATCTCACGAAAAAGGAATTTGCTGGTGATAAAGGATTTGATTCATCTCACAAAGAAGGATTTAAGAAAGTCATCCTTTTTAATGAGATGTCCTAATCCTTTATCGTTAGCAGATTCCTTTTTGTGAGATGTCCTAATCCTTTCATGCGTAAAAAGGATTAGGACTTCTCTGACAATTCCTTTCATGGTGTCAAAATCCTTTTTCGTACCATGAAAAAGGATTACTGGCAGGGCCATCTGGTCGGAGAAGTCCTAATCCTTTTTCATTTCTTTAAAAAGGATTATGTCATCTCATGAAAAAGGAATTTGCTGGCAAAAAAGGATTTAAGGAAGTCATTCTATTTTGTGAGATATTCTAATCCTTTTTCATGATGCAAAAAAGAATTTTGACACTTCACGAAAAAGGAACAGAAGCGAGTCATGAAAAAGGATTTTAAAACATAAAAATAAAATTCTGAGGCCACATAAAATTGAATTAAAGGTACACAATAATAAAGGACATCCTGATGAACAAGATACATACTTGAATGTCTGCAGATGACATTGCTGGGGGCACAGGGTCATAATTTCATTGTCAAAACCATGCACATCAGAAATGCTGCACACAGTATAACATGTGGCAATATATCATTGGCACAACATGCTGTCCAAACAACAGTAGTGCCCAGAGAAGGAATATCTTTGTTTTTGTGGGGCCTCCACCCCCACATCCCCTGACATGGGGGACTTTGCCCCACACACACCCTGGACTTAATATAATCAACTCTGGGGAGGGGTCATGGACTTTGGGGAAGAAAACTCTGACCAGGACAAAATTGTTTAAAAAACAAAACTGCATATCAGTGGGACAGGGATAGAACTGCAGCCTCAGGTCCCCGATGCCACTACAGGCAGGTGCTCTAGACACTCCACCATGGGGGGCGGCTTGGCCAGGCACCACCTTGGCAGTGTCCTTCATGTTCCTGCAAGGCAGCCTACAGCAACAGGGGTAGTGGTTCTTACCACATGCTGAAATAATCCCTGTCACTGTACAGCCATTTGTGCTACTCTCTGTGTGTTAGTCCATGTGCAGTTTTGTCCATGCTATATTAACCCAGTACCATTCCTGGGCAGAGTTATGACAGTTTGGGCTAAAAAAAATAACAGGATAGCGACTGATGAAAAAAGAATGTTTTCTCATGAAAAAGGATCCTTGTTTGTGAGCTGTCAAAATCCTTTTTCATGAGACCAAAATTATTTTTCATTCCATGCAGCTATCCAAAAGTCTGAATTGAGCATGGTCAGAACCCACAATTTCAAAATGTAATAACTTTAGAATGGATTATTATTTTTTTCACCAAACCAACACTGGCTTATTCTTTGGGGCAAGCTCTTTCTACCCTGTCAAGTTCTGACCAAAATTCCAACCTGTTTGGCCACAGTGCGATAAGAAAAAAACAGCAAAGAAAAAGTCAAACGTTTGTGTTTTTTCACAGCAATGCAAAATCTGCCAATCCAACTGACACGAAACTTGGTATGGCAAGAAATCTACACCACAAGACAGAGCATACCAAATTTTGTGCAAATCCGTTGAATGGTTGCAAAAGTTATTAATGTGCAAAATTTCAGATTTAACATCAAAGTGCCTACTGAACCCTAACTATAGGGTCGCGACCACACACACACATATATATATATATATCTTTAAAGTACTAGAAAAAAAAGATCTACTGTGCAGTTAAATTGGACTTGAGAGTATATGAGGGTACACAACAAAACCAAAGTCTCTTTATTTGCTAAAATAATATATTAAAAGAATGCGGGGACAAAAGGGTAGGCAGTTCAATATTAGTGAGTGCAACATCAATACGCTGTATCTTTCTGACATGGAGATGTTAGGATTTATAATTAGAATGAAAGAGAATCTTACATCTTACGTTGTAGCCATTGAAATCTAGCAGACTAAGTGGAGAAGCAGACTGTTGCAAATAAAAAAAAAACACATTGTGCAAAATAGGGCATCAAAAAGTAAAAACAGTGCACACATCATAAGAAGCAAACTGATTTCTCCATTTGTAGTGTTTCTTTACTTGTTTTCCTGAGGGTTATGCTCACTCGTGATCAGGGGTTCAGTTCAATTATTTTTTAGAGGAAGTCTAAAACTTCCATGAGTTGAAATCTGGAAGTCATTCCAATTTTATGGAAGTCAAAATGCTTCCAGGATTCCACTTTTAGAAATCAATATTCTAGGAAGGACCAATTTATGGATCTTAATATAATATATTTGTGGTAAAAACATAATTTCTTTCAGGAAAGTGCATCATTTCTGACTTCCATGCCTGCAATTTTGGAAGTCCTCTAATTTTTGGCTTTACATCTGGAATTTTCTCCCCCATTATTTTGAAAGTTTTTGCCTTATTTCTCGAAGACAAATACTCTAAAAATGGAGTTAGATGCATCCGTGCTCGTGATTTCCTTACTGTGTGCTGTGATGTGCTGTCAGTTTAATCAAGACTGTGAAATAAATGAGCATGGTGGCATCGTTAGTTTCTTTTTTCAGGAAGAGGCAGGGAATTGCCAGATAGGTTCAAGGTAAGGATAGTGGCATTGCCAAAGGTGGGAGGGGAGAGGGAGTGATTGCAAAAGGTGGTTGAGCGGAAGAAGGGGGTATTTCCAAACAGGGCCGGGGATAGGGGGCTTAGAATGGGAGGCCTCAATGCCTTTTCTTGAGGATGGTAGCCACCTCTTATGAGGGGGTCTGGACCATCTCCTGAAGAACCTATAAGCAAGTGAATTATCTATCCAAGCCTTCAGTAGTCTACTTTGTGTGCTTAAAAGGACAAGCAGGTTGACAGCTGTTCAAAAGTTTTCATAGTCTCAGTTCCATTCATGCTATTCAGTATCATTACTTGCACACACTGGCAGGATCAAAGACTGATGTGTCCTTTTTTTAGTAGATGGCCTAATATGTATTAATGTACTGCTGTCCTGATCTTGTTTCAGAGACCATTTTTTTTTTTTTTTACAGTTTTTTTAGTTTTATTTCTGGGCCAAACAATTGAATTTACCATATCATAATGAAAGTAAATATTTGGTCAACATTTATTTTATTCAGATATTCCACATTTTTTATTATGTAAAATCTGCTACATATTTTTGTCTCTTCTTAATGTATTTAGCTTTCAAGTTCAGATGCAAATTGACTAGATTTTACACAGGTAAGATCTGTCTAAGTGTCGTCTGCCATCATTTGTTTTAATCTTCCAGCCTGCATGATCCCTGAATGCCCAGCCCCCACCATAGCAACAGCCATAAGCACGAATGTCCAACACTGCACACATACAAAAACACACCAAGAACAATTATATGGCAGCAACACACGTTTGCATCAGTAATTCTGTCTCATTGATGATCAGTTGCATGGATTTGTGACACTAGCATATGTTACATTTCTCAGGCTGCAGCCCAGTCCTGTGTGCCAAAGGTTCGATTGGAGCAACGGGCAGAATGCCAGATCTTTGCCAGAGCATTGGCTGAGATTGTTCGCCCTGCTTCCAAAAGATACCCAGTGGCAGCAATTACTCTGTTCCTATTGACACGCTCTCCTGCATGCCCTCCTATACAGAAACAGGAGGATTTTTATACCTTTAAAGTTATAATCAGGAACCTCTGAAACACTGTAGAAAAGTATATTTATTTTGGTGCTGCCTTTTTTCATACTTGGATGCATGGTACTTAATCACATTTGAGGATCAGAGCTCAGATCAGCACTGCATTGGGGTAACTGTTTATGTCAGTGGCCATATTGAGGATTGGAGCTATGCTGGTAGAAGGGATTGGATCTGAATTGATAGTATCAGCACAAGTGGCTGCCACTTGCAGTGAGTGATGTTAGCATGAGTAGTGTTGTAGCTGGAATATTATATACTGAAGAACTTCAGTAATACACTTGTACACAGAAAGTTAATTTGTATAAGACCTGTGAATGATTCATCCAGGGCTCCATTGAGAAAAGTGGGTAGCATAGGGTAGAACACTGATGCATGTCCTGTTTTTGGGGTGGAGGTTCTGAGGTGGTGCTGCCAAAAGCAGCCTTCTGTATGTGCACTGCAAGATAATTGATGTGCCATGAAATCATGAGGTGGTATAAACCCAGATCTTTCAGTTTCCCGAGGAGGAGCTGGTGATCAGCCAGGTCAAAGGTGTAATCAATCCAGTGTAGGTTAATCTAATGATTTGACCAGTCACTGCCGCCTTGTGAATATGGCTTGCAACTTTCAGGAGTGGTGTAGCATGCAATGTTTGAGTCAAAATTATGACTGCTGGACAGGGGTTAGGAGCTGGGTTTGAACAGTCAGTCTGAGATACAGATATTAACATATTTCTCCAAGAGTGTGGGCAGTACAGACAGCATGAAGAGAGACTGGTAACTGTTGATTTCCTGCCCTATTCTAACTTTATCCAGGTAACCTAAGTTTTCAACATAACCATGTTATTACCCCACCTACAGGGCTCATGTGGCGGGGTAATAAGAAGGCTATGCTAAAAATTTGGTGTACAAATATGGTAAAATGCCAAGTTTATGAGTAAGCATTGCAGTATTTCAGCGTTCACTCATAACAGCACTAATTTTCAATATTTTAACCCCAGACTTTCAGCATAGCCATTTTTACACACTACCTCATAAATGTAACAGGTGTGATTTTTAAAATTCTGGATGAGACTTGTTTTTGCACTTCTGGTGTGAAATGACATTTTGGACAGCATGCTACAAATGCCACATCATGTTTATTAAGGGCCTTCACTTCTGCAGTTGCAGAAAAAAAATCTGTTGTAACGAAACTGCAACACTACTGTTTGCAGAAGTGCAGGCTCCGTAGTGGCCTGCACTTCAGCAGCTGCAGCTGAAAGACATACATAATGACTTCTGGCTGCAAAAGGACAGGTCCTTGTGGGACCTGCATGTTTGCAACTGCATTTAGAAATCTATGATACCCATACTGCAACAGTACTTCTGCAGCTGTAGCTGAAAGACATATACACCGACTTCTGGCTGCAGAAGTGCAGGCCTCTGTGCACAGACAGTTTTTCTGAAGTGGTGGAGACCTGAGCCAGTAAGGTTTTTCCTTTGCCCCAACCCAGGAGGGATGAGGATGAACTCCAGGATTCAGGGGCAATCCCCTTGATCCACTTGTTTGGGGACGCTGCCTTGGACATCTTCATTTGTTGTGAGTACAATTTCTCTGTGTAAGCCCAGGTGCATCTGCAATACCTAGGGGTGAATTGCTCTGGCAAAGGGACCCTGTCACCTAGACTTTCTGTTTAAAAGCATCTGCCTACATTGGAGTCCAGCATGTGAGCGTCTATGTACAGAATGTTTAATTTTCTGACACGTTAGAGGTGAGTGAAAGTAGAATGTTAAGTGTGATATACATTTCAAGATAGCATCTACAGTGTTTCTACAGTTGTGTGGTGTTATTAACCAGATGAATGGCCAAGTATAAGCTTGGAAACAAAAGGTGGGAGACCCCCCCACCTGGAGTAACTAGTTTACCTCTATGGGTTCTGAAGAGCACCTATTACTTTTTCTTCAGTACAATTGGCCAATGCCTAAGAAAAGTTGTTACCCCTGTATGTGGGTTGTTTTCTCAGTTTATCCCAGTTTAGTGGGTTCTGAAAGTCCTGAGCCTGGATGTGCTCCTTTGTGGTCATGTGTACCACCTTCATTCCTCATGAAATATGGGAAAGTGTCCTAGTACTGGCCGTGTGTGCCTAGTCGATGGGAAATGTACTACGTCTGGCCATGTGTGCCAATCTCCATTTCAGAACTAGAGTGTTTGCTGTTTTGTGTTTCTCCTGCCTATGCTAAATGGGAATTCAGAAATTTCTGTACCCTGGAGAATCTTCAATACCAGTATATGTAGTCCTATGGGGGTTCATCTTCGCTTTGTGATTATTCCTACTTTGTTACATGAATAAAAGCCACACTCTAGAATCCCAGCCTGGTTTGGACAGTATTGTTATTGCTTCCTTGTGCTTGGATTTACTTGGGTGCCCCTGTCCAGAAGTGCAAACCTAGCATAATTGTGAGCAAACGTTTTCTCCCAGGGACCTGGGTCATTAGCCATCTAATTTTTCCCACCAGGTGTGTGCCAGGTAGTTGCCACACTTCATTGACTGTTTTTTTTATAACAGTCTGGTCCACCGAGTCCAGTGGTGGCCATTTCTCTCTCCTTTTATGTCTAGTACTAGTATGTAAACCCCAACCCCTCTCAGTTGCCCCTAGTTAAATGGGGGGGGTGGGAGAAGGTTACATACATCACCTGCCCCAAAGACCCTTCTACACACAATAATAATTCTCCCCTCTTGCAATGATTCACAGTACCAGAATATAACATGAACAATTAACAGTGTTTATTTTGGAGGAAGGGGAGAAAATGGAGGAAAATAGCACAACATTAATAACTGTCTCAACAATGTGACCCCACACAATATCCCCAGCTCCCATCTTCAGGTGCACCCAACTTCCCACTGGCAGCTAAAAAATCACTATAGTCCCCTAACAGTGAATACCACACCACAGTGTTGAGAGGGTGGCAGTCTGGTGGCTCAAGCTAGGATACTTGCGTTAGGGCCAAAAATGTTTGAACACAAATAGCCTTTACTTTTCTAACTGGGCACAGCTTAAAATCTGACACAGTCCAGCCCAGGACTTAACCCCCTAATTCTGTCTAGCTAGCTAGTTAATAAAAATCTCATCTGAGCCACAGCCCAGAGGTACTTACAGTTTCGTTGACTAAAAAGGGGGTTTCATCAGGCTGGATTGGGCACGTTACTGTGGAAGTATCTCATTGGTGGTGCACCACAGCAACAGCAGCAGCAGCAGGGCTGACTGAAGAGGTCAGAGGATGCTGGTCTTCACCTGCCTGGCCTTACCAGCTTTACCTCTGAGGTATTTGTAGACAGTGTTCACCAAGCAGGCCTCTTGCCATCTTCTTCTCTGGTCATCTTCTCAGATGGTCTAGGGACAAAGCAGGCTTGGTCCCCTAGACTTTGGCTGGCAAGCACTTCTGCTCAATACTCTTTCAGCTGGGCTTTGGCTCAGTCTCTCACCTCACCAAACAGACGGTTACTCTAGCTCACAGCAACAACCATCTTCAACACTTACCCCACCAAAGGGAAACACTGGCTGCTCAGGCTTTGCTCACTGCTGTAGGCTTTTTTACTCCAAACGCTGCACTGCTTACAGTCTGTTCTCACACTGCATGCAGCTCCGAGCTTTCTTCCCCTAGCTGCAAACTTTAAATTCTCTCTCTTTCACTCTGCAGCAATTTCAAAAGTCTCTACTCCCTGTGAAGCTACTGCCAGTTGCTCTCCCTGCTGCATCATGCAAACTTCTTCTTTTGCAGCAGGGTACTTTCAACCTCTCTGCCTGTTTGCAGTTAGCTGGGGCCAGACAGGCTGTTGAGTCACAGGTGCAGACCTTTGGCTGGATTGCCACCACAGTCTCTCCTGCAGTCTGCTCTGAAGTCTTGGCTGACTCTCCCTTTTGGTGGGCATGCAGTCCTATATATATGATCTTTATACAGTCCCCTTTGATTGGCTGCATAAATCCCAGTCTTTTCTGTGCCCCTTGAACTTAACCAGCAGCCCCCTTGCCTGCAGAGACCCCTGGGGACTGCCATATCTGTTTATGCTCACTCCCAAAACATGCTTCCCTTTTAATTTTATTTATTAGCCCTTGCAAGGGCAGAAAATATCCCCACCCCACCCACAACCGGAGGCTTTACTGTGCCGATCTCCAGCTCCACTGCCTGCCCTAGAGCTGGGGATATAGTTCTAATGTGTCGCTGCAAAAAGCACTATTGCAGCCATGTTTTCTTTAAATTTTCAGGCTTCAGAGGCTGCACATACTCATTACGGTTTGGGCAACCATCTTTTTTGTTTACCTTTTAGCATGAGCTTTTCGGCAGCTCCACAGGCCAAAAATGGACTTCCCCACTCATCCGGAGGCACAGAAAACAGGATCAGACCTCAGCCCCTTTCAGTGAATAGGGTCAAACAGTGGGACTTTGGCAGCTGCAGCCACGAAGCACAACGGGGATGCCAGGCCCAAATCCCACCAGGATCACTTGCAGGATGCCGGAGGAAAAGTGCTTGGGCAGTAACTGGCAAAGTAAGCCCCATTGGGAGGGGGGCTTACAATTATGCCATTAGTGTGCATTTCAGTTCTACTAAGAATGGAAGCAGATAAAAAAACAGCAACATTGGTGACTTTTTTTGCATGTTCTTTTTATCCCCTCCCCACCACCCAGCCACCTACTTCTTCAGATGGCCATTCCCTCCAATGCTCTCCCATTCTCACCATATGCTGCCCCCACCACCTGACTGACCTGATGTATCCTTTCATTGGGGGGGGGGCCTTTTCCCATGGGGACAAATGGGAGAGGAGACCAAAGTGCCCGGGGGCACTTCCTTACAACTGGGAAGAATGCAACTTGGGGCTGTCTTGGCTTTGCTGCGGGGAGGTGGGGCCACCATTATACAGCTGGCTTGGGTGGCCATTTTTTCTGTACTGCCTTTCTACACCCATCCTAATTTTACCCCTAAGCAAGTGGTGACCTGAGGCGGGGATGTGCAAGAGCAGGTTGAGGCTTCACGCCACCACCGCATGTCCACAATCCAACTCTAGGTACCAAGGGCCATCCAATCCCCTGGGAGAGTCGTGTCCAGAGGATGCTCTGGAATCCCTCCCTGATGGTCTCCACTCCTGATACCCAGCTCAGGGTGAGAACCCAGGTCACCAGCATGCCAATTGAACCCCCTTCACTCAGTGCCACAGTGGCATCGGTGATTTTTAGAGAATGTAGGCAATCATAAAATGAGGGGTTTGAACCAGAATATGATGAAAAAAAAAGGTATACAGTGTCCCTTTCAACTCTTCTATTCAAATAATGCACAAAGGGGTTAACTCTGATGGTCCAGTGAAAAAATGTCACCCTTCCCATTAGTTGACCCAGGTTTGGGCACAAGACAAAGTCACCAGGGTCATGTGGACCCAAGGTTAGGGTGATGCTAACTGTAGTACTTCCTAGCCAGAGAGGGAAACATCCTTGGTTCCACTCCTGCAATGACTCCACCCTTGTGGTGGTTTTATAACTCTTCAGTGTGGGCATACCTCTCAACCGTCACATCTTATGAAGTACGTCACTCATTTTATCCCTCAGAAACCATCTGTCCCACATTGAGGTCACATTCCACACTGACCACTGAGACTTTTAAGCTGACATGTATAATAATATAAGATGCTAGGTTATCAGCAAACATTATAAATATTAGTGCACTTATTTCCACAGTATTCTGAGCTTGCAATGTCATGTTTGATGATGTGTCACACATTTTATCCAGTTGTCACACATCTTGTAGCACATTTGTGTGATAAAAGATTGAGAGGTATGAATGCGGGCCTGGGGCAAAGCTTTCAATGCCACATGAACAGCTCAAGCAGAGGGTAAAAATGGGGGGAAACTCCCCTCCAGAATGATGGCTGATGAATTCAGCACTACAACTGAGACTGTGTACAGCAGTTGTCGAGGCTGAGATGTTGTTGGTTGTTTCCAAAAGGGAATACAGACAGTGGGGGGTGGGGATAAAGATTTACATGGAAAAATTCAGTGTATGATGCTTCCAATCCATACTAAAAAGGAATTCCTGACAATGTAGGCTGGCAATGAACAAGTCTCACTCTAAAACTGTCATCAGTACTTGGTAGCTTTAATAAAGATGAAGTTTTCTTTCTTTCTTTCTTTCTTTCTTTCTTTCTTTCTTTCTTTCTTTCTTTCTTTCTTTTCTTTCCTTCCTTCCTTTCTTTCTTTTTTCCGCCTCCTTCCCCTACTTCCTTCCTTCTTTTATAGAAGATGCAATTGTCTAAGTGTATGAAGAAATTAAGAATCAGTTATGTTATTTATATTTATGGCACTCTGCTCTTTTCACAGATATCATATTATTACTAACCAGTCACCCCGTCATACCAACACAAGAACATCATAAGTCTCTCCCATATAGACCAATGAGTCCTTGCTTTAAATGGAAAGAAAACCTTTGGTCTATACTACAGTTGGCTGAATAAACCAGGTTTAAAATACATGTGGTACTGGTTTATGTCCTGTTAGGTGGAGTGTGTCCCACTGCAGTCAGACAACCATGGAAAACAACTTTGCATTGTGTGGCTGTCCTTAAGCTGCCTCGCTAAATAGTAAATCTGCTAGCTGAGATCCTGTGAAGGTGTATTAGCATGGATATCAAGGAGCAGTATTACAAGGGTCAGTTGTAGAGACAATTTATATGCAAACAGTGACTAGAAGACAGGAAGACCACTGTCAGGTCTGCAGATAATGTATTAACTGTCAACATTTTAACTAAAGGTTGTTACTCAACCTCATTTACTTTCTGCTTTTAGGACGAAGTATTTTGGAATTAAATAGCATTTTCTTTCAAGTGTGGCTCCCTTCACTGCATGTGTGGCATTCGGAATATTGAAGACAGATGGCACCTGCACCCCCTTCCCCTCTCCTACTGTGCTGTGATGGTCCATGCTCTTCTGTGTCCCAAATGTACCTGTCAATGAGATGCTGTATATCAGCTGGAATAACCCACTTAGACACATTCTGATATGATAAATGAATAAACAGTGTTCAAAAAAATTTTGAAGTAAATAGATATCTTTATTTCTTATAGTTTATTTACCCAGACTAGCCCAGCTGACATACAGTGTCTCTGTTCCAGTTGGGCTTGATTCTACCCATTTCTGCAGCTTGGTGGACTGGAAAACTGAGAGGTTAAGTGACTTGACTAAGGTCACATGAGTAGTTGACTCTAGTAGGGCTTTTGTCTTTGCACCTAGCTGGAATTGGATTTCAGCCCTGCATGCACTACGGTACCACTGCACTAGCAGCTGTACTACCACAACAACTGGGCAACCTGTTACAGTGGATCTTTTTTAATGCACACCCTGGAGCCACGCATACTAGCATTGCATTTATTTACAAGGAGCATCATTTGTATATGTGTAAAATACATTCTAGATATTAGACAGAAATACTGTAAGTACCCTAGCTAGGATTTGAATCCAGGCCTGCTTCGATTGCTGCACTATGAGCTGTGCTACCAGGATACCTGGAAGTCTAGGTATCCCAGTGGCACTCATCTTTTCTCAACCCACTTGCTGGAGCCACACAAATTAGAATAACCTTTTTTTTAAGCAATAATGACCAAGAGGCTGGTCATTTCTTAGGAATTAAAATCTAGCTGGGAGGATCACTGGCACAAGGCAGTGCTGAGGGCCCACCAGTCAGTTGTTAATCCAAAGAAATGACTGGTTTTGAGGTTGTTATTGCAATTCTGAGTCTAACCACTGTAACATAGAAACATAGAAACATAGAATTTCATCTCAGATAAGGACCGCTTGGCCTACCTAGTCTGCCCATTTCCCTACCCGATGGATAAGCTGCAGATTCTAGTTAATCAACAGCTTACCTCCTCCTACCCACCACTAGAATAGCCTTATGCCTGTCCCATGCATTCTTGAATTCTCCCACTGTTCCTGACTCCACAACCTCCTCAGGAAGGCTGTTCCATGCATCCACAACCCTCTCTGTGAAAAAATACTTTCTAACATTATCTCTGAGCTGTCCCCCTCTATCTTCAAATTGTGCCCCTTGTTCTTGCATATCTCTTCTTCTGAAAGATACTACCCTCTTGTACTTTGTTAATTCCTTGAGATATCTGAAAGTTTCTATCATGTCCCCTCTCCTCCTTTCCTCAAGGGTATACATATTAAGCTGCTTTAGTCTCTCCTCAGATGTCTTCTGGTGCAGACCCTGCACCATGTTGGTGCCCTCCTCTGAACAGCCCACTTGTCTATGTCTCTCATGGAGATGGGGTCTTCAGAATTGCACGAGTACTCAGATGGGGTCTTGCTAACTGTCTGTAGAGAGGGATAACAACTTCCTGTATTCTACTGTTGATGCCTCTCCCTGTGCATCCTAGTATCCCCTCAGCCCTCCTTACTGCCTTCTCACATTGTTTACCCACCTTTAGGTCATCTGATATAATTACTCCTAAGTCTCTTTCAATTTTTGTTGTTGTTATTAACTTACCCCCCATTGTGTACTGTTCCCCTGGGTTTTTGTTTCCCACATGCATTATCTTGCACTTTTTTGCATTGCATCTGAGCTGCCACATATTTGACCATTCCTCCAACCTTGCCAAGTCCCTTTTCATTCTTTCCACCCACCTTGTGTATCAACCATGTTGCAGATCTTTGTGTCATCTGCAAAGAGACATACCTTCCTTCCAGGTGCTCTCCAATGTCACTTATAAAGACATTAAAGAGGACCAGGCCCAGTACCGAAACCTGCGGTACCCCACTAGTTACCCTCCTTTCTTCACTGTGGACTCCATTTACTATTATCATTTGCGTCCTGTTGTCTAGCCAGTTTTTTATCCAAGCTACCACCTTGGGACCCACTCCAAGGCTGGCTAACTTGTATATTAATCTTTTGTGTGAGACTGTGTCAAATGCCTTGTTAAAATCTAGGTAGGCTATATCCACAGCCCTCCCTGGTCTACTACTTTGGTCACCCAGTCAAAGAAATCTATTAGGTTCATCTGACATGACCTTCCTGCTGTGAAACCATGCTGCCTTGGGTCCTGTGCCCCACTGGCCTCTAGGTACTCAACAATTCTTTCCTTCAGAAATGATTCCATCATTTTCCCTACTTCCGAAGTCAAACTAACTGGTCTGTAGTTTCCTGCCTCTGCCCTGCTCCCACTTCTGTGAAGTGGAATCACATTTGCCCTCCTGCAGTCCTCAGGTACCACCCCATACTCCCATGATTTGTTAAAGACAGTAGTCAGTGGTGTTATTAGTTCTACCCTTAGTTCTTTTAGAATTCTTGGGTGAATCCCATCAGGCCCCATTGCTTTGTCCACCCTCAGTTTCAAGAGTTCTTTTAAAACCCTTTCTTCTGTGAATGGACTGGTATCGACCCCCCTATTCAGAGTTTCTCTTTTGTTTGGTTTAGGTACCTCCCCCTCCTCTTCTGTTGTGAATACTGAGCAGAAATATTTGTTCAGTATCCCTGCTTTTTCACTGTCACCCTCTGCCCACATTCCCTCCCCTTTATTAAGTCTCTGTATCCCTCCCTTAGTCTTTATTCACTCCCTAATGTACCTATAAAAGGTTTTATCCCCCTTCTTAACAGAGTTGGCTATCTTTTCCTCAGTTTGTGCCTTTGCTATTCTGACTGCCTTCTCTGCCTCCTTCTGTTTTAACTGATAAAGTTCTCTGTCCTACTCCTTCTGTGTTTCCTTATATTTCCTGAATGCTATCCTTTATTCACTGACTGTCCCTGCCACCTCTTTAGAGAACCATAGTGTTTTTTTCCTTCATTTTGTTTTGTTGATTTGCTTCACACAAAGGCTTAGAAACATAGAAACATAGAATTTGACGGCAGATAAGGACCGCTTGGCCCACCCAGTCTGCCCATTTCCCTACCTGATGGATAAGCAGCAGATCCTAGTTAACCAGCAGCCTACTTCTTCCTACCCCCACCCCCTAGAATTGCCTTATGACTGTCCCATGCATGCTTGAATTGCACCACTGTTTTTGACTCCACAACCTCCTCCAGAAGGCCGTTCCATAACATCCACAACCCTCTCTGTGAAAAAATACTTCCTTAAATTACCTCTGGGCCACCCCCCTTCTTCAAATTGTGCCCCCTTGTTCTTGCACACCTCTTTTTTGGAAAGATGCTACCCTCTTGGACTTTGTTGATTCCCTTGAGGTACTTGAAAGTTTCTATCATGTCCCCCCCTCCCTCCTTTCCTCGAGGCTATACATATTAAGCTCCTTAAGTCTCTCTCTATATGTCCTCCGTGCAGACCCTGCACCATTTTAGTTGCTGCCCTCTGACAGCTTCCATCCTGTCTATGTCTTCTTGAGATTGGGTCTCCAGAACAGCACGCAGTACTCCAGATGTGGTCTCACCAGCTGTCTGTACAGAGGGATAATAACTTCTTGTTTTCTACTGGTGATGCCTCTCCCTATGCATCCCAGTATCCCCCCAGCCCTCCTTGCTGCCCTATCACATTGCTTGCCCACCTTTAGGTCATCTGATATGACTACCCCCAGGTCCCTTTCCATTTTTGTTGTTGTTAGTATCTCACCCCCATTGTGTACTCTTCCCCTGGGTTTTTGTTTCCCAGGTGCATTACCTTGCACTTCTTAGCATTGAATCTAAGCTGCCATACATTTGACCATTCCTCTAACCTTGCCAAGTCCCTTCTCATCCTTTCCACCCCACCTTGTGCATCAACTCTGTTGCAGATCTTTGTGTCATCTGCAAAGAGACATACTTTTCCTTCCAGTCCCTCTGCAGTGTCGCTTATAAAGACATTGAAGAGGACCGGTCCTAATACTGAACCCTGCTGTACCCCACTACTAACCCCCCTTTTTTCAGAGTGGACTCCATTTACTATTACTCTCTGTGTCCTATTCTCCAGCCAATTCTTTACCCAGGCTGTCATCTTGGGACCCACTCCCAGGCTGGCTAACTTGTATATTAATCTTTTGTGTGGGACTGTGTCAAATGCCTTGCTAAAGTCTAGGTAGGCCATGTCCACAGCCCTCCTGATCAACTACTTTGGTCACCCAGTCAAAGACATCTATCAGATTTGTCTGGCATGACCTTCCCACTGTGAATCCATGCTGCCTTGGGTCCTGTGCCCCTCTGGCCTCTAGATACGCTAACAGTTCTTTCCTTCAGAAGTGATTCCATCATTTTCCCTACCACTGAGGTTAAACTAACAGGTCTGTAGTTTCCTGCTTCTGCCTTGCTCCCACTTTTGTGAAGGGAATCACATCTGCCCTCCTCAAGTCCTCAGGTACCACCCCATCCTCCGTGATTTGTTAAAGAGGGTAGTGAGTGGTGTCACTAGTTCTACCCTTAGTTCTTTAGAATTCTGGGATGAATCCCATCAGGCCCCATTGCTTTGTCCACCTTCAGTTTTAGAGCTCTTTCAGAACCCTTTCTTTTGTAAATGGGCTGGTATCAACTTCTGTATCCAGAGTGTTTCTACTGTTTGTTTTAGGTACCTCCCTCTTCCTTTGTAAATACTGAGCAAAAATATTTGTTTAGTATCTCTGCCTTTTCACAGTCACCCTCTGCCCACCCTCCCTCCCTTTATTAAGCCTCACTATCCCTCCCTTGGTCTTCCTTCGCTCCCTGATGTACCTATAAAAGGTTTTATCCCCCTTCTTAACTGAGTTGGCTATCTTTTCCTCGGTTTGGGCCTTTGCTGTTCTGACTGCCTTTCCAGCTTCCTTTTGCTTTAACTGATACAGTTCTTTGTCCTGTTCCTTCTGTGATTCCTTGTACTTCCTGAATGCTTTCTTTTTCTCTTGAACCTTCACTGCCACTTCCTTTGAGAACCATAGTGGTTTCTTACCTCATTTCGTTTTGTTTATTTGCTTTACACAAAGGCTTGTTACCTCTGTGATGGCAGTTTTTATTATTCCCCATTGTTCTTCCACCCTCCTTCCTGCCCATTTGCTAGTGCATTCCTTAGGCACTCACCCATTTTGGCAAAGTCAGCCCTCCTAAAATCCAGTACCTTTGTCTTTGTATGGCTTGACTCTATTGCTGTGTTTATTATGAACCATACTGTTTGATGGTCGCTAGTTCTCAGATGGCTACCCACTTCTACATCTGTGATCCTCTCTTCATCTCCATTTGACAGAACCTGGTCTAAGATTGCTCCCTCTCAAGTGAGCTCCAATACTAGTTGTCTAAGGCATGCCCCCTGTAGGGTATCTAGAATAACCCCACTCTTAGAAGTGGCTGCTGCAGCTGTACTCCAGTTAACATCTGGCATATTCAGATCACCCATCAGCAATATCTCCCCTTTATCTGCCATTCTAAATATACTTTCTATCATTTCCTTGTCCATTTCCTCCCCCAGAGAGGGGGGTCTGTATAAAACCCCTGTGCAGATTGTGGTGCCATTGCCTGCCTCCAAATTGACCCACAGTGCTTCTTCTCCTCCCTGTTTACCCTTTTGTTCTGTTGCTTTGATTTCTTCTCTTATGTAGAGAGCTACTCCTCCTCCTCTTTTACCCTCCCTGTCCCTCCTGTAGATAGTGTATCCTGGTATGTTTACACCCCAGTCATGGTTCTGTGTGTACCATGTTTCTGTGACTGCCATGATATCCAGATCTTCCTCCTCCATCAAGGCCACTAATTCAGGAAGCTTGTTACCCAGACTACGGGCATTGGTACTCATTGCTCTCCATTTTTTGATGGCTTTACCTTCTGTAGCGGCAACCCCCACTGACCTTTCTGCCTTGGTCTTTTTCTCATTTAGTACCCTGTTTTGTAGGGGGAGGCTGGGATTTTCCTGCTGCTTATCAGTGCCTCCCCTTGACTAGTTTAAAGGCTTGCCAATGAAGCATTTAAACCGATTGCCCAAAAGACTTGTTCCTTCCTGGACAGATGCAGACCATCCTGCCAGTATAGGCTGGTGTCCATCCAGGTGGAACCCCAGTCCCAATGAAGCCAAACCCCTGTGCTCCACACCATTTTTTCAACCATTTGTTAAACTGCATGGTGCAAAGTACCCTCGCCTCACCCATGCCACTGACAGGCAGCACCTCTGAGAAGGATACTTTGTGTGCTACTTGTCTTAAGCCCTTCCCCAACTCTACAAAGTCCTTCTGCACTGCTCTAATCTCACAATGAGCCAAGTCATTTGTCCCTAGGTGGACAATGACGTCCAGCTCAGACTCCCGTGCAACTGTTCTCGTGATCCTAAGGATGCGCTTCCTGTCCCTCCAAGCCATGGCACCAGGCAGGCACCTTCTTCAAGTTTTCCTGCTCCCCAGTTCTATCCCCATAATTGAGTCCCCACCAGGAGCTGCTTTTCCTGTGGTGCCCTCTGCCTCCTTCCTGAGGGCCTCCCTTGTGAAAGTTGTCTGCACCCTCCTTAGTCTCCTCTGCGGGTGCATCCATAGGGGAACTATGCTCCCCCAGAATGGTGTATGGATTGTGAAGTGGAACAACTGACTGGGTGTGCCTCTGTTCCACCACCCTTACCCTCCCTGAGCCTACTGTGGTCCAACTGCTGTGCTTTCTTCACAACTTCTGAGGTAGTGGTGGTGGCTCTGGTGCTCCCTGGGTGGGGGAGGTTCCCTTGCCACTGTCCAATGTGGCCTGAAGACGGGCAACTTCCTCCCTCAGGGCAGATAGTTGTCTGCAAACAGGGCAGCATCTCAGCCTCCAGAAAGACTCCCCGAAGACTGCTGCCCCACAGCCATTACATTGTACTACTCCCCACATAACTGTCTACCTTGTTTAGGTTTTTTTTTTTGTGTGTGTGTGTGTGTGTGTGTGTGTGTGTGTGTGTGATTGGTGCGTTATATAGAAATATATGTATTTATATAACGTGTATGCTTATATTGTCAGTGCAGTGTGCTAGACAGGATATGACAGTGATATGTACCTTGCCGTCTTGAGGAAATGATGTCAGAAGCCCAGGTATAAATGAACTATTTCCAGGGGGGTGAGGCTTGTTGCCTCTGCAATGGCTGTTTTCATTATTCCTCATTGTTCATCCACCCCTCCTTCTTGCCTATTTGCTAGTGCTTTTCTAAGGCACTCTCGCATTTTCCCAAAGCCAGCCTTCCTAAAATCCAGTACTCTTGTTTTTGTATGTCTTGACTCTATGGCTGTGTTTATTGTGAACCACACTGTTTTGTGGTCACTTGTTCCTAGATGGCTACCCACTTCTAAATCTGAGATCCTTTCTCCTTCCCTATTTGAGAGTACCAGGTCTATGATTGCTCCTTCCCGAGTGGGTTCCAACACTAGCTGTCTGAGGCATGCCCCCTGTAGGGCATCAAGAATGATTCTGCTCTTGGAAGTGCCTGCAGCAAAGGTACTCCAGTTACCATCTGGCATATTCAGGTCCCCCATCCACAATATCTCCCCTTTTTCTGCCATTTTAAGGATGCCTTCTATCATTTCCTTGTCCATTTCCTCCCCCTGAGATGGGGGTCTATACACAACCCCATGTGGATTGTGGTGTCATTTCCTGTCTCCAGGTGACCCATAGTGACTCATCAACTTCCTGTTTACTCTATAGTTCTGTTGCTTTAATCCCTTCCCTTATATAGAGAGCTACTCCTCCTCCTCTTTTACCCACCCTGTCCCTTCTATAGACTATGTATCCTGGTTTGCTGACATCCCAGTCATTGTTCTCTGTGTACCATGTTTCAGTGACTGTCTCAATATCCAGGCATTCATCTTCCATCAAGGCCACTAGTTCAGGGAACTTGTTGCACAGACTTTTATTTTTTCCATGTGTTTACTTACAGTTAGATTTTAGCTGTGTGGCTCATGTCATGTGGGCCACACAGCATCACATGTCAGCTGGATCATCATTTCAAAGACGTTAATGACCGATCCAGCAGCCAATCAGGAGCCTCGCTAGGCTCATGAATAATTAATGAGATGTATAATTAGAAGTAGTGTGGTGTGCATATATTGAAAATACAATTTATATGTGGCAAAGAAATAAGTGCATTAGCTGGGATATGAAACCAGGCCTGCTTGGAATAGTTTTCTTTCTCATTTCAAAATTGTATTTTAAATATATGCACACCCCACTTCTTGTAAATAAAATGGAAAATGATGAGTGCATTTTGGATACCCAGGTTCCCAGTTGTCATGGTAGCTTAACTGGTAGTGCAGTGTAATTACACTGCAAGCAAGACACCTTTCAAATCCTGACTACACCACTTATTTCTTTCTCAAGTCCACTTTGAATTGCAAATATATTCACATCACACTCCTTGACAATTAAATGTTTTTATCTTTGAACTAGTGCAACTTTAATAAGTTAGAATGTTGCACTGGATCTGCAATCCCAGAGAATATGACTGAAGAGCTACTAGTATTGCCACTACTGAAGAAGAATACAAGAATGGCAATCTTAGGTAAAATAGTCTTTATAATCCCTGTGTTTTTAACTTACAAAATCACCTTAACCTACTTGCTATACAACATTTTTGTCACCCTTTTTTCTGGCCTATTATAAATAAAATCAGTTACTCTAAGAAGTAGTCCTGTTTTTTCCCAGTATAGCTTGGCCTCCTTTCATAACTTATTGTGAGACCTAATTTCTTTCTCAAAAGCAGGTTTGTTAAAAAAAATATCAGGAGAGCAAGGATAAGGTCATTTTTCTCTCTCTGATGAAGAGCTAGTTCCAAAATGTCAGTTTTTCGTTTTCTACTATTGGCCAGTCTCTCTACAGATCTATCTTGGGTCACAGCTGGGTCATTTAAAATTTGACAGTCATAAGAAGCAACACACGCATGGAGAGAAAAGTGCCATAGACTCCAAAAACCTAAGTCAAATGATGGCACAAGTCAGTAAATTTAGAATGGAGGTGGATGTAGAACGTGGGCACCCCAATTCTTTGCGGTGCACTTCTGTTTCATCGGGGATGGGGTGGGGATGAAGGCTGTGACTCTGCTCCTTAAATACATTTAAAATTTAAAGAAGCAGTGCAAAATGTGAGTTTAATGTGTTGTAATGCATTAATAGTTTCCAGATTAGAGTAACTACTAATTTACAAAGGTAATCACAAATCAGAATTGGAAGAGTAACATTCAAGACTTTTCAATGCCAAGATGTGCCAAATGTTGATTAGTAGACTCTGACTAAGGAAAAGCCCTCATGGAAGAGAGGAGTGCTAAATATAAATTCATGATTGGCCCCACAATAGTAGTAATGCATAAAACTCCCTAATGATTAAGAGAATGAAAGTAGAGCGTAAATAGCAAAGTGAAACAGATAAATCAGATTAATGATGTGCCCAAATACAGAGAGCAACAGTACTATCTGGATAAGACATTCTTGAGACCAGTTCTTCAAGATTTTTAGAAGTGCCAAAGAAAATATAAGTATGACTCAGCACCAAAGAAAAAACATTGTTCAGCCATTATGAATAGCTATATCAACTACTAGTTAAAGGTAAGCATTCATTTCATGATGGTTAACAGAATATGTTCCGATATATACTGAAGTGTGCCACAAATTCACACACAATTTCATGAGAAAACAGAGATCCTTAAGTTTGAGAATTACAAATGCAGTACAGTTCCTCCCAAAAAATCTAATTTTTGATGGTTTTATGGAATGGTACCATAAGAGTTATAGTACGAGGTTTACAGCTTTTCATTCTATAATGTCCTTTCTATATTATGGAGTTACTAAGTGGACAAGACAAGTAGAAGAAATTACTGCTAGCAACATAATGAAAATTGAAATGTGAGTAAAAAGAATAAAGTTTGTGCCTGCCTGTACCTGCATCAGAAGTGGGACTTCAAGAGCTGTAAAAACTAGTGGACCTCTTAGTTCAGAGGAAACAGTGTGGTTCACAGTAAACACAGCCATAGAGTCAAGCCATACAAAAACAAGAATATTGGACTTTAGGAAGGCTGACTTTGGGAAAATTAGAGAGTGCCTTAGAAAGCACTAGCAAATGGACAAGAAGGAGGGGTGGAGGAACAATGGGGAATAATGAAAACAGCCATCGCAGAGGCAACAAGACTTTGTGTGAAGCAAATCAATAAAACAAAATGAAGGAAAAAACCACTATGGCTCTCAAAAGAGGTGGCAGGGACAGTAAATGAAAAAGGATAGCATTCAGGAAATATAAGGAAACACAGAAGGAGCAGGACAGAGAACTTTATCAGATAAAACAGAAGGAGGCAGGGAAGGCAGTCAGAATAGCAAAGGCACAAACTGAGGAAAAGATAGCCAACTCTGTTAAGAAGGGGGATAAAACCTTTTATAGGTACATTAGGGAGTGAATAAAGACCAAGGGAGGGATACAGAGACTTAATAAAGGGGAGGGAATGTGGGCAGAGGGTGACAGTGAAAAAGCAGGGATACTGAAAAAATATTTCTGCTCAGTATTCACAACAGAAGAGGAGGGGGAGGTACCTAAACCAAACAAGAGAGAAACTCTGAATAGAGGGGTCGATACCAGTCCATTCACAGAAGAAAGGGTTTTGAAAGAACTCTTGAAACTGAGGGTGGACAAAGCAATGGGGCCTGATGGGATTCACCCAAGAATACTAAAAGAACTAAGGGTAGAACTAGTAACACCACTGACTACTCTCTTTAACAAATCATGGGAGGATGGAGTGGTACCTGAGGACTGCAGGAGGACAAATTTGATTCCACTTCACAAAAGTGGGAGCAGGGCAGAGGCAGGAAACTACAGACCAGTTAGTTTGACTTCAGTGGTAGGGAAAATGATGGAATCACTTCTGAAGGAAAGAATTGTTGAGTACATAGAGGCCAGTGGGGCACAGGACCCAAGGCAGCATGGTTTCACAGCAGGAAGGTCATGTCAGACGAACCTAATAGATTTCTTTGACTGGGTGGCCAAAGTAGTAGACCAGGGAGGGGCTATGGAAAGGGGCCTACCTAGATTTTAGCAAGGCATTCGACACAGTCTCGCACAAAAGATTAATATACATGTTAGCCAGCCTTGGAGTGGGTCCCAAGGTGGTAGACTGGATAAAAAACTGGCTGGACAACAGGACGCAAAGAATAATAGTAAACGGAGTCCACAGTGAAGAAAGGATGGTAACTAGTGGGGTACCGCAGGGTTCGGTACTGGGACCGGTCCTTTTTAATATCTTAATAAGTGACATTGGCGAGCACCTGGAAGGAAAGGTATGCCTCTTTGCAGATGACACAAAGATCTGCAACAGGGTTGATACACAATGTGGGTTGGAAAGAATGAAAAGAAACTTGGCAAGGTTGGAGGAATGGTCAAATACGTGGCAGCTCAGATTCAATGCAAAGAAGTGCAAGGTAATGCATCTGGGAAACAAAAACCCAGGGGAAGAGTACACAATGGGGAGTGAGTTAATAACAACAACAGAAATCGAAAGAGACCCAGGATTAATTATATCAGATGACCTAAAGGTGGGCAAACAATGTGAGAAGGCAGTAAGGAGGGCTGGGGGGATACTAGGATGCACAGGGAGAGGCATCAACAGTAGAAAACAGGAAGTTGTTATCCCACTCTACAGACAGTTAATGAGACCCCATCTGGAGTACTGCGTGCAGTTCTGGGGACCCCATCTCCGCAAAGACATAGACAGAGTGAAGGCTGTTCAGAGGAGGGCAACCAAAATGGTGCAAGGTCTGCACCAGAAGACATACGAGGAGAGACTAAAGCAGCTTAATATGTATACCCTTGAGGAAAGGGGGGGGCATGATAGAAACTTTCAAGTATCTCAAGGGAATTAACAAGGTACAAGAGGGTAGTATCTTTCAGAAGAAGAGATGTGCAAGAACAAGGGGGCACAATTTGAAGATAGAGGGGGGGACAGCTCAGAGGTAATGTTAGAAAGTATTTTTCCATGGATGCATGGAACAGCCTTCCTGAGGAGGTTGTGGAATCAGAAACAATGGGAGAATTCAAGAAAGCATGCCACTCTGGACAGGCATAAGGCAATTCTAATGGGGGCAGGAAGAAGTAAGCTGTTGATTAACTAGAATCTGCCGCTTATCGATGAGGTTCGGAAATGAGCAGACTGGGTGGACCAAGCGGTCCTTATCTGCCATAAATTCTATGTTTTTATGTTTCTATGAAACAATAAGCCCTTTTACACGACAGGCTTTGCACTGTAGCGAGCAGTGCAGAGCAACTAGAGCATTACCTTGATATCTGTGTAAAGCCACTCTGGACCGCATCAAAGGGAAGCATTTGTTGTCTTGGCATACCCTGTTTTTCTGGGTTCACCATTGTGGTTTTCTCTTTTGCACTGCATTGGGCTGCTGTGTAATCACACTGCAGCCCTCACATCGATGCAGCCCCACAGCAAGCCTGGGCTGTCGGCTGGCTGAAAACATAGCAAAAATGCTGGAAGAGCCACAAGACCGTTGCAGGCCTGCTATGTGTAAACAGAAATGGCAGCAGTGTAGAGTGAGCAGATTGAGCAGTTGTAAACTGCATCACTACTAAGCATAGCTCAGTGTAAACTAGCCTAATGTTTCATTGATTTGGAGTGTAAAGGTTTTACCGGAGGAAGCATAAGCTGTTAACATGCTGAAGTAAGGATGCCAGCAGGATTCAGAGTCAGCACAGGAGGACATGAGATTGAATGTCCTGTTAGGGATATATCGGTAGGCAGTTGTTGTTCAAGCACTTCAGCTTTGACTTTGAGTCTGGAAGCAGAAAATCACTCAGAGAAGCAGGCCAGGTAGATCATCTAAAGGGTAAAGGGACAATACGAGTGCTGGACTGGATGGAATTAAGGGCAGCACTGGGTATTTCAAATAGATGCATCATCTTGGGGGAAGCAGAGAATGACACATTTATGGTTTAGAGATCTAACAATAAATCTGGCTGAAGTGCATTTTTTGACAGCACAGTATCTATGTCATTGATACATTTGCAGAATGCTTCTTAGGACTTCAACAGAAGTGTTTATAGGCAATGGATGTGACTTCTTGTGCTTCAGATCTATGCCTGTCAGATTCACTAGTTGACAAGATATGATGACATTGGGATGTTAGGACTGGAAGCAGAGCAAATGCACAAGTTATTAAGATGGAGAAGGTTGTCCTTACTCTTCAGAAGAAAAAGGAATGACTTAGGTTTGAATGCAGCACTGATAATTGTCATCTCTTTAGGAGAAAATGACAGTTAATTTGCTGTGTATTAGTAAAGTTTTCATAGGTGCATCACAGAAAGAACCAGCAGATGCCAGACAAGAAGGGGGTTCATTCTTCAAAAACGTGAAGCAAGCAGGAGGAATTGCACTCCAGAAGCACAAAAAGATAGCAACTCCAGAAGGTATGTATCAAATATTTATTACACTAGGGACTTCATCAGGGAGGGACACACTCCCTGACAAAGGCCCTATTGTGGGGCGGAAGCACTGGGACCTTGTACTGCACTATGTATGTCTAAAGCTGTTTCTACAGATGTAATAAATATTTGATACATACCTTCTGGAGTTGCTATCTTTTTGTGCTTCTGTAGTGCCATTCCTCCTGCTTGCTTCACTTACTGTATATTGAATGATACCATTAACAAATGAGGAGCACATAAGTGAACTGGAGAATGTCAATGCATGCTAAGGGCATTAACCCTGATGGATTAATACTAAACGATGTTATTCCTGGGGTTACACAGTATTGGTTAATTACTCGGTCCAGGACACAGAGTGATTGCCTTGTAAGAATGAAGAGAACTGACATTAAGAGATTCGTTCAGGTGTGCAGAAGTTTAAATGGCTGCAGTAAGCACAGCAAGAGCAGCAGTTGGTGTGACTCCAGTAGTACACATTGAGGACAATTGACTTGCAATAACATCTAGGGCTGCAAACCCCAGTGAGTGAGCAAGTAGACAGTGGTTGCAATTGAACTCTAAGTACTTGGTGGATATAAGGCAGGGTTAAGAAGGGTAGATTGAGATGCATACCTTAGGGTCATGGAGCAGTAGAAAAGGAAATCCAGGGAGACACACTACCACTCACAGATAGCAAAGTGGTTGGAGGAATTGTTCTGTTTGGGGAAAAAAGCTAGGAGCACAGATGTTAGGGGAGTGAACCATTAGGCAGCCGGAGGCAGAATGTGGACTGACATTGGTCCAAAGAGAATGGAAGGTCCAAGACAGGAACCCATAACTGCACAAAAGAACCTTGACCACAGCACAAAGCAGAATCAAGATCGATCGATCGATCTATCTATCTATCTATCTATCTATCTATCTATCTATCTATCTATCTGTCAATATATCTATCTAGCTATCTATCTATCTATCTATCTGTCAGTCTGTCTATCTAGCTATCTAGCTATCTATCCATCCATGCCACCTTCTTTTTCAATTAGCCATTGGAAAAAAACATAATTCTCAATTGTTTTGTCCTTGTTTGCATTGTCTAGAGAAATTAGCCATGAGGCTCCTCCTACATTAGCTGCTGCTAGATTGGCTCACTGAGGAATAAGACAGGTTTCTTGCTTCCAGCTTCATTCATGGGAGAGCTGCCTCTGAAGAGGGCTATTAGCTAACTGCTGTTCATACAAATCATAAAAATGCAATGACTATAGAATGGGGAGCACATGCTTGTTACAGTCAATACCTAACATTTCAAATTAACCTGTATCATACAATGGGGTTGGAGAATGGGGCACTCTGATTGTCTGACTGGGTCCTGTGAGCCATGATAACTCATAGACTAACCATAGCAAAAGGTGCCTGTCAGCCACATCACAAAGGCAAAACAAAGTACATTGCTTCTTACCCTGCCTGATCGAAATCAAAACAAAATTTCCTCCATATTGGTTTCCTGTTAAACACTGACAAGAACTGTCACAAATCAGCTAAGTTCCCCAGGTACATTTTCATATTGTAAACACTCTCCAGACTAATTTACATAACACAAGAACATTTGTTTTACAATTTGTCCTCTGTGACCACTCGCACCTGCCTCAACTCTCTTTATGTTTTTCAGCTATTAGCTGTGGTAGGTCCTACATTCCATATAACGTCATTAGCTGCCAACTCAAGTAAACACTTGTTCTTTGCCGCTGTGAATGCTCCGGTGTCCTGCACTATGAATGCCTGGTCTCCCAATCACATACAATAAAACCAAAAATATCACCTATTACATTCCCCCAATCACTGCCCCTGCAGAGAAATGTGTTTGCCACAAGTGGAGAGAGACCGAGACCTAACTGCATGATCCAGTTCTCGATACCTGGTATTGTGGGACTGAAGGGCTGTGTGGAACTAAAGTGCTAACTTAATTTTATTATAATTTTTTTTTTTTTTTATTAAATGACCCAGTCTTTTCCTAATTGCTCTCCCTGAGGAGACAGTTGTTTAGAACCGGGAGAGAGAGCAAGAGAAAAGAAGTAGAAAAAGCAGCTTCTGAGTTCTTACCCCCTGAATTCTGCTGCGGGCTGAGAGATTGTTTTGTTCAACTGCTTTACCCACTCTTCTGCACCAACTAAGTGGCTGTGGTTGAACGTGGCTGGCAAATGATGCTGACCATGAGTTAGAAGTGCATTTGGCATACTGAATCAAATGTGGCTCCTGAGACCTCCTGACCCCTGAATTCTGCCACAAGCTAAGACAAGTAAAGGAACTGAAAGTGGCTACCGATCCTATATATACAGTACTCTATCCATTGACACCTCACAACAGATGTGCTCTTTTACCATCAGAAACAGAGCAAAAATACCTCTTGTCTGTCTCTCTCTCTCTTTTATAAAATAAAAACAATCCAATAGGCTGCAAGCATAATGTATGTGTTTGTTTGAGTTGGGGGTGGGGGTCATCTCCAACTATAATATTCTACTTAGCAGTGTGGGACTATTTAATACACACAGAGGAAGGATATTCCATTTGAATTCAGTAAGAAACAGTTTCTCTTTTTTACCAATAAAAGCTTTTTAATGTTTTTTTCTTAAAGCTTTACTTCCTACTAATTGTATAATCACAACAGTCCATGTCAGAATGTGGGTTATGCTGGCACTTGGCCACTTCTGGTGTGGATTTGGTTACTTGGCTAGCAGCCTGGTGACCAAACCACACTAATCATGGGCAAATCCGAGCTTAACCAACACCATGATTATTACTTAAGTTATTATTACTTAAGTTTTCATGTGTAAAAATGCTCTGTGTTGTAGATTAAGGGTAAATATAGGGAAGATGTGTGTATGCAATAATAAATCATTAAGTAAAATGTAAAAGAGCATTGTAGTATTTTTATTTATTTATTTATTCAAAATTTGGTAACCAGGAAAGGCACACTGAGCCTATGCTCATTTCCAGATGCAAAATGGGAGAAGGATTACAGGGGTAAAGAGCTCAACAGTACAGTAAATTAATGACAAAAAAATGCAGAAAAGTAAACATTAAAAATTACAGTAATGGAACAACAGAGAGCAAGATAAAGTTCATAGTATCAATGAGAGGAATACATTGTGGTGCAAACTGAGATTTTGAAATTGTCAGCATATCAATGAAAACAGGTACAGGTAGGTGAAAAAAGGAGTTTCAGCTGATGTCTGAGGGATCCTGTGGAGGTGGAGTGATGAATGGAATGAGTGAGTAGGTTCCAGAGAAGTGGCAAGTGACAGAAAAAAGCAGATTGCCCAGCAGATGAATGAGGGCAAGGAGTGGAGAAGGTACACTGGTCCCTTGAGTGAAGGGAGCATGGAGCTGGAGGGATTGGAAAGATGATGTAGCTAGACCAGATGGCAGGAAGCCAAACCAGAATTTGGAGATGAGGAAAGTGTTGTGAAGCTAGAGATGTGAAAGTAGGTGGAGGATGGAGAGGGTAGAGTAGAGGGAGCAGTGATGCATACACAGAGGGGAGTTAGTTACAAATCAACAAAAGGCATTCCAGAGGGTATCCAGTCATGGCCAGGGAAGTAGAGGGAGCAGTCCCATAGATCATGTTGGCATAGTCAAAAACCAGGAGAACAATGTTGGTGATCAACTCCCAGTGGATGGTACAGCACGCCGCACTTGGGGTGGAGTTTTGCGTAGATGGCATCAGTATTGGTGGACTAGTCAAGCTTACTGTCCAACCACATGCCAAGATATTTGAAAGATGGGACCACTTTAAGAGGGGAGCCATCCAGTTTGGAGAAGACAGGGGGTCTTGGGAGCCTGGCCAATTTTTGGCTGGCACCAAAGATCATATACACAGTGTTTTTAGTGTTGACCTTAAGCTGCTTGGACTGAAACCAGTGCAGTACCCTAATGAAATCCTGTTGGAGGAGGTTTTTCACAGAGGATGTAGAAGGACCAGAGGTGAAGATGACTGTATAATCAGCATATACTGTATCTGTACACGAGAGTTGACACAAGCAGAGGGGAGATCATTTAAGAAGACAGAGAATGGGATGGGGCCTAGGATAGAACCTTGTGGGACTCCAGTCTGCCTGGGGAGAGGGGATGATAACACAGAGGGTGGTGACTCAGTGGAATGTTTTACCAGAGGAAGTTGTGTACAGTTTTAATTTGGATATATTTAAAGACAAACTGGATAGGTATCTACAGATGAGTGTTTTTTTTATTTATATAACATATTTTATTGAGTTTTTCTTTTCAAACAGAACAGGAAAAAATTATAGCAATTATGTAACATTTCAGATAAACAATAAGAAAATTTGCTATACCAGCACAACAGTCAAGATCTCTGGCCAGGGTAAGCCCTATGGAAATACACTCTAAGATGAGCAACACATCACATAAACAATAATACATAGATGAGTTAAACAGTGGTACATTGACAAGCCCAAATAACTGGCATTACAGAAACATAAAAGTAACTATAGTATACTCATAGGATACCATACTAGTATTTATTCAGTACTCTTAAGGAAGTGAGCCCTTCAACTAAAGAAAAAGGTGCCTGCTTGTCTGCCCACTGACCAAAAGAGAAAATGTGTAACAGCATGCATTAAACAATTAGTAAACTTGGCAATATCTATCAAGCAACATGCAAAAGAAATCCAAGCATAAAAAAGAAACTAATACTGTTGGCTACAGATTTATATTGTAAATTCATGCACATGCAAAAATTATTCTCACCTGACTCATAAAATCGGGTCAGAAAAATAGCACTACCTTTGAATGCCTATTCAGTAGATGAGTGGGTTTGTTAGTATGACCCAATAATTATGTGCAGACAGGTTAGATGGGCATATTGCTCCCTCCTGTCAGTTTCTCTTATGCTCTTATGCTGTTAAAACATGCCTCAACCTGAATGGACTGCCTTACAGGCCAAGAGCAATCCATTCAGGTTGCAGGCATATTGCTCCCTGCTGTCAGTTTCTTATAACATGCTTTCAATGTGAATGGACTGCTGTCGGCCTGTTAGGTAGGACCCAAACCAACCAGTACTGGAAGCAAAGAGGCTAGCCAAACTCAGCTGCTCCAGGAGGAGTGACTAGGACACCAGATTGAAAGCTTTGGCCAGATCAATCAAAATGGCAGCTATGATATGCCCCGATCCAGCTCAGAGAGGATGGAGTCAGTGACTCATAGCCGGGAAGAGATGGTGGAATGATAATTCTGAAGCCAGACTGATAAGAAGAGAGGAGACTGGAGTAGGTGAGATGGTCAAGAAGTCTAGAGTAAACTAGCTTTTCTTGGAACTCAACAAGGGAGGGAAGGAGGGAGACAGGGCAGCAGTTACCAGGACTGGGGGTGTCCCCCACTTTCTGGAGTGGAAGAACTTTGGCTATCTACCAGGCCTGAGGAACTGAGCTGCAGGTGAATGAGAGGTTAAACAGCTGAGTCAGAGGGAGCACAAATATGGGAGTTGAGGTGTGAAGGACTTTTTATGATCATGCCTTTTGGGGCTGGATTTAGACTAATTAATAGTGAGAGTCAACAGAGTTTCATGAGTGGTAATGGGAGGAAAGTGGAATCCTAGTAAGGACTGACAGCGAAATGTGCCAGGAGTAGAGATTGAAAAGTTCAGGCTGGTACCGGGGGGAGAGGGAAGGGCACAGGTGGTAAAAAACTGATTGAAATGAGAAGCAGCAGAGGAGGAGTTAGAAACTAGTGAGTCATTAACCCTGAGGACGGGGTGCGAGATTGAAGTGGAGGATCAGGTAGCAAATGGATAACTTTCCAACATTTGGCTGGGGAATTTTTGCTTCATAGGTTGGATTTGAAATAGTTAGATTTGGTGGCCCATAAATCCTTGATGCATTTGCTCCTCAAGGCTGTGTTGCACAGAAGATCAGTAAGGTTTTGTTGCACAGAAGATCAGGAAGGTTGCTGGATAGCTTGTATCTAGCCCAAGCTAGGTCACAGACCTTTCATAGGTCAACAATTTCAGAGGAAATCCAAGGGAGATGGGCTGATTTAACCCTGGATTTCAGAGGGGCATGCAGGTCCCAGACTGAGGACAATATGGATATGAAAAGGTAGAGGGCATCATTTATGTCGGAGGCCAGGAGGATGGCAAATCAGTCTAATGCTTTAAGGTCAGACAAGAGACTGTTAAAGTCAAGGGAGTGGTGGGATCTGGACCAAATGTATTGTGGAGCAGAGGGGGACTACAGATTTTCTTCATGCAAAACGTAATATAATGATCACTGAACATGGAGGCCTGTGAGGTAGCTCCGACAGCTTTGAGTTACATGAATGGAGATGCACCAGTTCCGTAGGTATGTGCTCCTCCACATATTCACCTATGTGCCACTGTGGCTGTGGACTTTGGGGAAGAAAAGTGGAAAAATGGATGGGGCAGGCTAAATGAAGCCCTGCCCACCTTCCTCCACTTTGCAATGCAGGCTGACTGTTGACTCATTTGGATGTGTGTCACCGGGTGGGTGGGAAGATGGCCCTCCCATTCCCAGCCCCTCGGTGGGGGTGGGAGGGAATCTGTAGGGATTTGTGCCTGGCAATTCAGCGCCGCAGAGTACAGGGCAAGAGGGGGTGGGAACAGGGCTGCGAGCCTGTCCACACTTTCCATGAAGAAAAAGCTGTATGGCAAAAATAAAAGTGTCCCCAGTGCTTATTGGTTGATTTTAATTGATGGGTCCATGTGCATAGTGGCCTCTGTGTAGCTGGCCTGGTGGCACTGAGGGCTGAGGTGCTGGATGCCTTACCCCACATGGTGCCGGTGACCCAGATTCGGGAATGACCTTGGATCATTGAGGTGCCAGCATGGGGGGGGCGGGAGGAGCAGGATTGAGTGAGCCACCAGGCTGCGATCCTCTCCTGGGGATGGTGGGGATAGATTGTCGCTCCTCCCATAGCTCCATTCTCACTGGGTGGAGATCCAATGGGGTAACATACGTGGGTGGTGGCAGTAGTGTGGGTGGGAGGAAGGGGCTGAGCCGGTGTGTGTGCACACCTTCACGCGTATGTATGGCTGTGTGATGGGGTCTCGGGAGGTGGGGTGGGGGGTTATGGGAGAAAACCCAGAAAATTCTGAATTAAAAAAAAAACAGTGGCCTCTGTGGAATACAGAGCCCATAAACTCTTAAATGCCCTAGTACAGAAGGTTGAACAAGGAGCCATACCTTTTTAACTAACTGCTGCTCTCTTACACCTAGCACTTGTACCTAGCAGTTTCGTCCAATCATCCTATTCTATTTAATTCACATTTCCATAATGTTTGTATCAATCATGTTGTATGTGATTTAGCTTATAAGTTGGTTAAAGATAATGGGATGGACTTTGATACATCATGACATGGGCGCAAGTCTCTATTTCAGATGTAGCCTGTGCCCTGGCAAATGTGCCAATGTGCCCTGGGTCCTATTTTCAAATGTTTGGACCCATCTGAGACATTTTCCGCACCATATGGCATAAAAATGATGCACAGGTCATTATTTTGGCACATGCGTCATTTTTGGAGCACATCTCTCTGCATGTGTGACAAGAAGTTAGACTACATGTTGTGTGTTCGAACAGTCATGTCACAAGTAGCACAGTTGTGGTAAAACTGTGCCACAAGTCTTTAAAAATGCAGCCTAACGTGACCAGACAATAAAACTAGCTCTGCAGTGTGGAATATAGATGGGAAATGACGCTGCATTGCTTTCAGGGCAAATTGTTTTTATTTTTATTGCACTCCTACTTGTCTTTGCTAATGGCCTTGGTGTATACTAAGCAGTCTAGATACTGACCTTGATTAGCAGGGGTCTAGTATACAAGGGACCGTGAAGGCTTTGATGAACCTATTAATGCTACTCCTTTGCTCTCCCTTTCGTAGTGGTTTTACTGACTGATTATTTTAAATCTGCTGAAAATCCGAAAGACATTTGATAACTATACAAAACAAATCACTGTAATTTTTCTCACTGTTGAAAGCATAGAGATTGCCTGATTTTGTGCTGTGAAAGGCTGTGGTAGTGTCCAGGAAGGGCTGTGGAACTATGACTGCTTTACTGATACTGTTGTCTTTGCAGAGCGTATCATAATACAATCATTAGTTAATTGCAATACCTAAGGATTTGCTTAAAACATATATCTATAGCCTACAGGTTAGAGTAACAAGCTGTGAATGAGTTTGGTACATCCAGTAGACTTAGGTTTCATTTCTGCAACCTCCACTTGCATGCTGTGTGGCTCTGAGCAAGTCACTGAACCACCCCAGTACTCCTGGGTGGCCCCTAAAAACAAGCACTTGTGCCTAGTGGGCCTTCCCCGGTTACCAAAAGAATAAATAAAAAATAAATTAATAAAAAATCTTTTATATAAAGCAATGTAACTATTTATTTCAGTTTTTCAGGATTGACTTGCTCAGCCAAGTGCACTGCTGCTTTACAGCTTTGGCTGACATTTTTTTTTTTGCAAACTTAAGGAAATCTGCACATATCTACAGTACCTCAGGTTCTAGTCTTGTATATGGACCACAGATACTTCTATACAGGTTTGGGGATGGGCTAGGGTCCACTGTCTTAATGATGACCAGCAAAGCTAATTTCAAACAGGCTTCCACTGTAACATACCATACAAGGGTGTTATGGGAGTTGGAGTCAGCCCCAATCATAATTTTATGTCCGGTTTTCTTTTTTGTAGGTCTTGTGCTACATTTTCAGATGACCCAGAAATACAGATGGTGTTCCACTGTGCCAGATCAAGAGGCAGCAAAGACTGGTGGGAAAGTAAATTAAAACAGTGACATAGATCCTGCCACTGTCCTGGCTGCAACTGCAGTGCCAGGTATAAACTAGGGTTATGGTTGTGTCAACAAGGGTACTGGTGTTAAAAATAAAACTCACAGCAACTTTTGACTTAAACATTGCTGTAAGTTTTATTTTTAACACAAAAACCCCTGTGATACAGTGATACCCCTTGCCTCACCCAACCTCTCTACAAAGCTGTCTCCATTATCCAGTGGCACCCTTCCCTCATCCTGCCCCAATCCAATCTCAGTCATTGGAACCCAGTACCACCCCTCCCAAACCCTGCCCCGATCCAAGCGTACCTGAATAGAGTGCACAACCAATAGTAAAAAGCCTCACAACATTACTGCATAGACCTATCATCTCAAGATTTATTAAACACCAGGGGCCCAATAAGTGGAACACAAAGGTTTGTGTTGCGCTTGCCCTTGCACCCATCCCAGAGGTTTCTATATTCATTTGGATAGCACCCCGGCACTATGAGTATAGGGCCATGTCTTTGCAGTGCTAAGTCAAGTCGTATGGTCCCAACATGGATCTAGGCTGTATGCAGCCCATAGGGAAGTGCAGGGAACTATGCCCCCAGACCTGATAGCACTGGGAGCCACAGTGCAATATTCAGCACCCACCACGTAAATAAGCCCATTGGGTATGCAGGGTGTTAAGGGGCTATATGCATGCTCATTATGGGCTCTTTTGCATTGGAAGTGGTGGCACAAGCAGCCCCACCACACAACGAATGCCCATCCCCTCCAGTTCCACCTACTCCCTAGTGTTCAGTGGCACTCCCCATCCTCTGAACACCCATCCCCTTAATGGTCTATATATGTCCTAGTGTCTAGAGGTGCTCCTCACCCTCCGATTACCCATGGCTGTAAACTGCATGCTGTCCCTGCTGTTTAGTGGTACCCCCGTCCTCAGATCCCCATCCGTGTATGCATATTGTATTCCCTGGTGTCTTGGGGCACTCCCACCCTCCAATCACTCTTCCCCGTAAATGTTTACATTGTCCTTTGTGTCTAGTGGCACTGTTCTCCAAACACCCATCACCCTAATGGTCTAGATATGCACTGGTGTCTAGTGGCACTCCTCACCCTCTGATTGCTCATCACCATAAAATGCAGGCTTTCCCTGGTGTCTAGTGGCACCCCCCCCACTGTCAGATCACCCAATGCAATACAACTCCTGCTGTTCCCAGTGTCTAATGGTACCCCACACCTGCCGAGCACCTGTTCTGGTGTTCCCCTGTTTGCCAGTGGCTAGCAGCCCCCATGTGCCGCTCACAGTGAAAACAATACCATGTCACACCCCCATGCCTAAGACAGTATGTACACTCACTACACTGTGGACAATATGCATGCACCCTGTCATTCCATATGGCAACCAGCTGAGGTGGTAAGAGGAGGGCTGTGCTGGTCACTGTATTGGATCCTGCACGTGGCACCAGCCAACTAGGTACAGGGGTTGGCATGGCGTTTTGCTCAATGCGAGTGGTGTGGGAGGGGCTGATAGCCACTGGGGAACAGGGTAACATGGGGATGAATGCTCAGTGGGTGGGTGCTTCCACTGAACACTAGGGACAGCAGGAATTGTATGGAGCTGGGCGATCAGAGGGTGGGGGTGCCACTTGACATGAGGGAAAGCCTACATTTTATGGCAATGGGTGATCAAAGTATGGGGGTGCCACCAGACACTAAGGTATATCTAGACCATTATGGAAAATGGGTGTTTGGGGGTGGGGTTGCTATTAGACAGCAGGGAATACATTATGCATAGGGGATGGGGATCGGAGGGTGGGGGTGCCAGTAGACATCAGGAAATATCTGAACTGATATGGGGACAGGTGATCAGAGCGTGGGGTGGCACTGAACAGCAGATTATTCATAGTTCCACAGGCCGGGGTTCAGGGGTGGGGGGGGGGCAGCTGCAGTACTGTCGCCCACCACTAGGGCTTTGTGCCCCATGAATTCAGGGTTTGCAAATATGGTAACTTGCACCCATTCAGGTGCCATTTATCGCCTGTGCAAACCTCTGAATATGCTGCTGCACCTGTATGCAGAGATGGACTCCCTTTTTTGCATAGGCACAGTGGTAAATTAGGGCTCGGGTACTAACGGGTTTTGTTTGCACTGTAGGGATGTCTGAATATAAACTCCACCACAAATCAGGTGCAAAACCTTGTTTGTGTGGGCAACCACCCCTCTTAGTACTTGGGCTAAGTTTTAAATATCTGGCCTCAGGTGTGATAACAATCCCAACTGTGGCTGCTGCAGAGACATAGTAGAACCCTCACAAAGAACCTCTGCAGCTATTTCCCATGCTGGGACTTCCTCAGGGGGCCTTTTTAGCAGAAATATTAAGAAAAAGAATACTGACATGAGGATGGGCTCCCAGTGCTGGAAATATTTAAAAAAGACAACACACGCAATGATGAGGATGATCTCTTAATATTGGACATCATGGATGGGCTTTCGCTGTCATAAGTATTAAAGAATAAAAAAATAAAGGCAACACAGAGGGTGGGTTATGGGTACTAGAAATATACTACAAAAGAAAGAAGGCAATGAGGATGGGCATCTGGTATGTAAAATATATAACACACTAAAGCTGAAACCTGGGATGGATTCTTGATGTTGAAAATATGAAAAAAAGAAAGATACACTGGGGATGGGCTCCTGATACCAGAAATATATTAAAAAAAGCTAAACTGGGGATGTGCTCCTGATGTTGGAAATATATTTAAAAGGTCAAAAAAGCAAAAAAGTGTGCTTGTAAGGATTTTACCAGCATCAATATTTCTACAATTTTTGAAATCAAACCATGCATTACATGTAATACCAATGGTATGATATACTGTATTTGGCAGAATGCAGTTGCAAAGCATTCTGTGTGGGTAAGACAACACGGTGCTTCAAAGTCAGAGTAGGGAAGGACATTTGTGCAATCAAGAGAGGGAATGTTACCTGTGCAACAGCCTTACATACGGTCCAGGTTAACAACGGGGAAAAACATACATTCAAGTTCAAGGCAATAGACAAAGTTTACCAGTACCTAGAGGGGGATCGTTAATGACCTGATCTTACAACGTGAAGCTTTCTGGATTTTAAAACTAAAAGCACAACAACAACATCCAGGTCTTAATTCAGGCATTGACCTGAAACCATTTATTAAAAAGAGATAATTATTGTCTGGGTATATGCACACTATCTTGTAAATAACATTTAATTTTTGACATCAGTTTTTTAACGAGATTTATATTTATATATTTCTGGGTGTTTTTTCTAGTTCCCCATCCTGCATCTTTCCAACTTTTTTCCCTCCCTCCCATGTTTTTCTTATTTTTTTCTTATTTATGCTGTCTGTATCGACTTCTGTATATTTCTTATATAAATTATATTGGCTGCTCATACATTTTTATTGTATATTATGAGAATGCATTTTTGTTTGTGTTGGTGATGTATTTATTATGTTTGATTAACTATTGTCATGATATTGTAATTAAATGGTGATCCAATCAGTCTGAATCTTTGTAATGACATCATTAGTCTTTCTGTGTAAGAGTGTGTATTGTTTAGTGTTGCCCTAGCCTTTCATAAAGGACCCTGTCCAAAACGCATGAAGATGGCATATTAGTGCTCTTTTTTGGTGGATGAAGCTGCTTTTATGTGATACTACAGTGGTATCCTGCACTTCTTATTGAGGTGATGAATGCCTGGTTTTTTATGTTTTTATTATTTAAAAAGCTAACTTCGGGCAGGCCCGGTGGTGCTGAGGACTGAGGTGCTGGACGCCACACCCCACGCCATGCCGGCGACCCATGTTTGGGAATGCGCACAGGCTGCCGGGGTCAGCAGGGTGGAGATGGATCGAGCATCCAACGGACTGTTCTCCATCTCAAGGGAGGGGGGTGATCTGCAATCGGCACACGCGTGACCCATGGAGGAGGCTGGGGCTCATCAGGACACTGCTGCAAGAACATGGGGCAGGAGCATGGCAGACGCTTGGCAAAGATGCATGCTGGTGCATGCACTAGTCCACCACAGGCATCATTGCATGCCGTACTGCAACAAGGGGAAGAAAGTAGGGAAAAAAAAGACCCTGGTGGCTGATTGTTGCAGCTTGATGGCTGTCCCCTGGCACTCTGTCTCTGGAGGTAACACTCCAAACTGGATCCTAATCAGCGGGTGAGCAGGGGGCTCCCTGCTGCCCTGCCATGGGGAGTAAGCCATGGGGGTTATAGGGTGAGGGCCTGAAGGAATGGAAGCATTGGGACAACAGCTGGATGAGGAGCTGACCAGGGTCGGGGGAGGTAGCAAAGAAATAACAAGAGGTAACTTCATGGATGGGATCCGGATGTTGGAAATATATTTAAAAAGCTAACAATGGGGATGGGCTCCTGATGTTGGAAATATATTTAAAAACCTAACACATGCTGACTCCATGGCACTAAGCAAAGGGGTTCGCTCAGCACTCTGGCAACCTGGGTTCATGCCCCAAGCCCGAGTACCAGGAGCGGAGACTGGAAGGGAGGGAGTGAAGAGCATCCATTGGATGCTTCCTTTCTGGTAGGTGGGCAGACTTGTGACTCCTGGTGGTGAATGGGAAACGTACTTGGGGGTATGTAGCCTCAATGCACCACCGTACGTCTCCACCGCAGGATGTCCCTGATAGGACAAATTGGGGAAGTGGTTGGGTTGAAAATACGAAAATGAATGGCCGCTCATGCAGCCCAGATGACAGTGGCTCTTCTCTAAATTACCATGAAGTCCGGGATAACCACAAGCGAGGATGTTAGAGTGTGCCTCCGCGTGCATGAAAGTCTCCCGTCCCGGTCATGACCATGGGAAGGGGTCTCTCCTGACAAAGGGATGTTTCGGGTTGTTCAGGGTAGGCATGATGAGGGCCAGTAGATGGCAACCTAGAGGGAGCAACAGAGTGGTGTCATATAGACATGGCCACCTGACGGAGAGGGAAGCTGGACGGAGCGGAGGGAAAAAGAGCATAACACAAAACAAAAACCTAACATTGGGACTGAGCTCCTGATCTCGAAAATATATTCAAAAAGCTAACATTTGGGATGAGCTCCTGATGTCAGAAATATATTTAAAAACTTAACACTGAGGATGGGCTCCTGATATCAGAAATATATTTAAAAAGCTAACTCTGGGGATGGGCTCATGATGCTGGAAATATACTTAAAAAGCTAACACTGAGGATGTGCTCCCGATGTCAGAAATATATTTAAACCTAACACTGGGGATTGGCTCCTGATGTTGGAAATATATTTAAAAAGTTAATACTGGAGATGGGGTTCTGATTTTGGAAATATATTGAAAAACCTAACTCATGCTGGCTATGTGGCACCGATCGAAGGGGTTAGCTCGGCACGCTGGTGACCCGGGTTCATACTCTGAGCTTGAGTACCAGGAGCAGAGACGTTCAGGTTGGGAGTGAAGAGCATCCATTGGATGCTTCCTTCCTGGGGGTGGGCAGACCTGTGACTCTTGGTGGTGGATTGGAGTCATACCCGGTGGTGTGCAGCCTCGATGCACCACCATACGTTTTCACCACAGGACGTCCCTGATAGGTTGAATTGGTGAGGTGTGACGAAAACAGGAAAAAGAATGGCTGCCCATGCCACTTGGATGACGATGGCTCACCTCACCATCACCGCGAAGACCGGAATAGCCCCAAGCTGCACCATCGCCTCCCTCGGTAAGAATGAAAGAGTGTGCCTCTGGGTGCACAAAGTTCTCCACTCCCTGTCATGACCACGGGAAAGGGGAGCCCCCCAACAAAGGGATACCTCAGGTCAGTTGGGGGTAGGCATGATGATGGACAGCAGATGGTGACCTGGAGGGAGCAACAGAGCAGTAGCATATAGGCATGGCCGCCTGAAGGAGATGGCAGCTGGATGAAACAGGAGGTAAAAACAGCATAATACCAAAAAAAAAAACTAACATTGGGGCTGGGCTCCTGATGTTGAAAATATATTTAAAAACCTAGCATCAGGGAGGGGCTCCTGATGTCAGGAAATATATTTAAAAACCTAGCACTGAGGATGGGCTCTTGATGTCAGAAATATATTCAAAAAGCTAACTCTGGGGATGGGCTCCTGATGTAGGAAACATATTTAAAAATCTAACAATGGGGATTGGCTCCTGATGTTGGAAATATATTTAAAAAGCTGACACTGTAGATGGGGTCCTGATTTTGGAAATATATTTAAAAACTTAACACATGCTGGCTCCGTGGCATTCACTCCCCCGAGGGGTTCACTCGGCACTCTGGTGACCCGGGTTCATGCCCCGAGCTCAGGTACCAGGAGCAGAGACCAACAGGGTGGGAGTGAAGAGCATCCAATGGATGCTTCCTTCCAGAGGGGGTGGGCAGACCTGTCATGCCTGGTGGTGGATTGGAGACGTACTTGGTGATGTGCAACCTTGAAGTACCACCATACATTTCCACTGCAGGATGTCCATGATAGGTTGAATTGGCTGGGGGGGGGGTCAAAAACATGAAAATGAATGGCTGCCCATGCCACTTAGATGATGATGGCTCACCTTGCCATCATCGTGAAACCTGGAATAGCCCCAAGCTATACCATCACCTCCCTTGGTGAGGATGAAAGAGTGTGCCTCTGGGTGCACGAAGTTCTCCCTTCCGTGTCATGACCACGGGAAGGGGGGCCCCCTAACAAAGGGATACCTCGGGTCGGTTAGGGGTAGGCATGATGACGGACAGCAGATGGCGAGCTGGAGGGAGCAACACAGCAGTAGCACATAGGCTTGGTTGCCTGAAAGAGATGGTGGCTGGACAGAACAGGAGGTAAAAATAGCATAATACAAAAAAAGAACTAACATTTTGGCTGGGCTCCTGATGTTGAAAATATATTTAAAAAGCCAACATTGAGGATGGGCTCCTGATGTCGGAAACATATTTAAAAACGTAACATCAGGGATGGTTTCCTGATGTCAGACATATATTTAAAAACCTAGCACTGAGGATGGGCTCTTGATGTCAGAAATATATTCAAAAAGCTAACACTGGGGATGTGCTCCTGATGTCAGAAGTATATTTAAAAACCTAACACTGGGGATTGGCTCCTGATGTTGGAAATATATTTAAAAGCCTAACACTGGGGATTGGCTCCTGATGTTGGAAATATATTTAAAAACCTAACACTGGGGATTGGCTCCTGATGTTGGAAATATATTTAAAAAGCTAACACTGGAGTTGGGATCCTGATTTTGGAAATATATTGAAAAACCTAACTCATGCTGGCTCTGCGGCACCGACCGAAGGGGTTCGCTCGGCATGTTGGTGACCCAGGTTCATACTCTGAGCTCGAGTACCAGGAGCAGAGACGTTCAGGTTGGAAGTGAAGAGCGTTCATTGTATGCTTCCTTCCTGGGGGGTAGGCAAACCTGTGACTCCTGGTGGTGGATTGGAGACATACCTGGTGGTGTGCAGCCTCGATGTATCACCATACGTTTCCACCACAGGACGTCCATGATAGGTTGAATTGGCGAGGTGGGTGGAAAACATGAAAACGAATGACTGCCCATGCCACTTGGATGACAATGGCTCACCTTGCCATCACCTCAAAGCCCGGAATAGCCCCAAGTTGTACCATCGCCTCCCTCTGTGAGGATGAAAGAGTGTGCCTCTGGGTGCAGAATGTTCTCCCCTCCGTATCATGACCACGGGAAGTGGGGCCCCGTAACAAAGGGATACCTTGAGTCAGTTGGGGGTAGGCATGATGACGGACAGCAGATGGTGACCTGGAGGGAGCAACAGAGCAGTAGCACATAGGCTTGGTTGCTTGAAAGAGATGGTGGCTGGATGGAACAGGAGGTAAAAATAACATAATACAAAAAAAGAACTAACATTAGGGCTGGGCTCCTGATGTTGAAAATATATTTAAAAAGCTAACATTGAGAATGGGCTCCTGGTATCAGAAACATATTTAAAAACCTAACATCAGGGATAGGCTGCTGATGTCAGACATATATTTAAAAACCTAGCACTGAGGATGGGCTCCTGATGATGGAAATATATTCAAAAAGCTAACACTGACTGGGGATGTGCTCCCGATGTCAGAAATATATTTAAAAACCTAACAATGGGGATTGGCTCCTGATGTTGGAAATATATTTAAAAAGTTAATACTGGAGATGGGGTTCTGATTTTGGAAATATATTTAAAAACCTAACACATGTTGGCTCCATGGCATCGATTGAAATGGTTCGCTCGGTACGCTGGTGGCCCGGGTTCATACTCTGAGCTCGGGCACCAGGCGCAGAGACCTTCAGGGCGGGAGTGAAGAGCATTCATTGGATGCTTCCTTCCTGGGGGGTGGGCAGACCTGTGACTCCTGGTGGTGGATTGGAGACATACCTGGTGGCGTGCAGCCTTGATGCACCACCATACGTTTCCACCGCAGGACATCCATGACAGGTTGAATTGGCTAGGTGGGTCAAAAACGTGAAAATGAATGGTTGCCCATGCTGCTTGGATGACGTTGGCTGACCTCTTCATCACCACGAATCCCAGAATAGCCCCAAGTTGTAGCCTCGCCTCCCTTAGCGAGGATGAAAGAGTGTGCCTCTGGGTGCACGAAGTTCTCCCTTCCCCACCATGACCATGGGAAGGGGGGCCCCCTGACAAAGGGATACCTCAGGTCAGTTATGGGTAGCATGATGACGGACAGCAGATGGTGACCTGGAGGGAGCAGCAGAGCGGTGGCACATAGGCTTGTCCGCCTGAGGGAGATGGCGGCTGAACGGAACAGGAGGTAAAAATAGAATAATACAAAAAAAAAAAACTAACATTGGGGCTGGGCTCCTGATGTTGAAAATATATTTAAAAACCTAACATCAGGGATAGGCTGCTGATGTCAGACATATATTTAAAAACCTAGCACTGAGGATGGGCTCCTGATTTTGGAAATATATTTAGAAAACTAACACACTGGATAGGCTCCAGATGATGGAACTATATTCAAAAAGCTAACACTGACTGGGGATGGGCTCTTGATGTCAGAAATATTTAAAAAGCTAGCAATGGGGAAGGGCTCTTGGTGCCAAAAATATATTTAAAAACCTAACATTGGGGTTGGGTTCTTAATGTTGGAAATATGTTTAAAAAACAAACATGGGGGATGGACTCCTGATGTTGGAAATATATTTAAGAAGCTAACACTGCAGATGGGGTCCTGATGTTGAAAATGTATTCTAAAAGCTAATGCTGGGGATGGGCTTCTGATAACAAAAACATATTTTAAAATGCTAAAACTGGGAATGAGCTCCTGATGATAGAAATATATTAAAAGAGTAACAGTGACGATGAAACTCCCAGTGTCATAAATATAAAAAAATAAATAAAGGCAACACTGGAGATGGGCTCTTTTCTTTTTGTTGGCAAAATTAAAAAAAGAAAAGTGGGCTCCTGGTATCAGAGATACATCAGAAAAGAAAACCAACACCGAGGATGGTCTTTCAGTGTTGAAAAAAATTTTTTTTTTTTACTTTCTGTTTTTCCACCTTCCCCTGCCCCCTACACTCCTCTTCTTCAGGAGCGCATGGCATCTGCCTCGGTTCCTTCTATACCTGGAGCCCCATGGTGGTCCCCCCCCCATGTAGCCTTGGATTTCCCCCCAGATGGGGATGAGGTGGGCCCTTACACCCCAAACTAACGCCATTTTGTTGGGGCCGCTGCATGGGACAGGCAGGGGACTATTGAGGTCTGTGCTGGCGCTCCATCTACCCGGAGTGAAGGAGGTGTTTTCCCCGTTTTTCCTGGGCGTGCTATGCGCCCTAACATCAAGGTGGAGCTCCGCCAATGTCTGGCGCCTACAACCCTCCTGAAAATGGCCAAGCACTTGCTGTACCCCAGGCCTCCGCCTGGGGTCAGTTAAGCATCGGACCTTGTCCCCCCTTCCTCCCTGGAGAAGGTGAGCAGTCCACGGATGCTCAGCCTTCTCCCCCTGGCTGGCCCTCCAGCTCCCCAGGCTCGTTCCCAAACTCGGGTCACCAGCATTGCGAGCGGTAGCGCTACTGCTGTGCCGATGGGCCGGTCTGAAAATATTTTTAAAATAGTTGGCATCAGGGATGTGTTCACTGTGTCTGTAATAAATAAGAAAAGATGTTCAACACTTTGGATGGGTTCCCAGAATTGTAAATAATAAACAATAAGACTGACACTGGGGAGTGGCTCCCAGTGTAGGAAATTAAAAAAACAAACTAAAGTCAACACCAGTGAGGGGCTCCTGCTGTTGAAAATAAAATAAAAAAAAGCCAACACAAAGGAGGTGCAAGAAGCATCAGAATATGGGAGTCAGTGGCAGTGTCATACAACACAGAAATAGAGAATCGGAAACATAGAACTTGTCAGCTAAAAATACCTTCCTGGTTCACCCATTCTGCCCAGATAGTCCTTGCCTAGTATATCTTCACAGACCCTAACTGATCTCTGGCAACCCTCCCTCCTCCCTGCCTGTTTACTTATATTTCCTTATGTCTGTCCAATGCAAGCTTAAAGCCCACTACTGTTTCACCTCTACCACATCTGTTGGTAGTCTGTTTGAGGCATCCACCACTTTTTCAGTTAAGTAGTACTTCCTCATATCCCTCTTAAACTCCTCCCTTCCAGCTTTATCACATGCCCCATTGCCGTGGTTTTCCTTCCCATTTGAAAGAGACTCCCCTCTTCTACCTTGTTCATCCCCATGAGGCACATGTAGGTCTCTATCATGTCCCCTCTTGCTCTCCTCTCTTCTAAAGTGTACATGTTGAGATCCCTCAGTCTCTCCTCATAGGACTTTTGATTGCATCCTCTGCACCATTTTAGTTGCCTTCCACTGGACTGCCTCCACCCTATCTATTTCCTTTCTGAGGTGCGGCCTCCAGAACTGGACACAGTACTCCAGATGTGGTCTCACCAGCGAGCAATACATAAATAACACCACCTTCCTCCTCCTGTTGTTGATACTTTTCCCTATGCATCCCAGCATCCCACTGGCCCTTCCCACTGCTTTGTCACACTGTCTTGCCACTTTCAGGCCATCAGATATGATAACCCCAGTGTTCCTTTGCTGCTTAGTGACTGTTAGTACCTCCGCCCCATCCTGTACTCACCTCCTGGGTTCCTATGCCTAAGATGCATGATGTTACCCTTTTTAGCATTAAACCCCAACTGCCAGGCCATCGACCACTCCTTGAGTTTCCAAAGATCCACAGGCATCCGGAGCGTAATCAAGCCCTGAAACTGCAAAGAGTCCCCATGAAACGGAGGAAAGAGGACTAGCTAGTCAGGCTGGCTTAAGGTGGGTGCGGAGTGCCTCTGTTCTCCCCAGGGAGGGCTAGGAGTGCTGGCTGGAGGGTGGGCATTTGCCTGGGCACCTGGAGCCTCGGGGGTCTGCCTCATGAGGGTTGGGTAGCTCCAGTGGCTCAGTGGGGGGATGTGGGTGCCCTCAGAGGCCTGCCTGGGGTAAGCTTTGGTCTGGCATTTAGCTCTTAAGAAAGGATCATCAATGGAGACGCACGTGTTCTTGACTCTCTGGAACCAGTTGAGCTGCTGTTTTTGGACTTACCCTGCGAGGATTTTATGAAGTTGCATCTGTGAGAATTGCTGCTGGGTTTCATATATTTTACACTTCTTGGAGATCATGAGAGGGCCTTTTCTGTGATTTGGCTGTATGATGTGGCAGTGAGAGGGCCTGGTACAGACTTTATGGTTTGGGGGTGGTGAGAGCCCCCTTTCTTCCTTCCTCCCTTTTTAGACTTGATCTGGGAAATTACAGTGTGGCACACTGGTCTCTGTCCTGTTTTGGGCCAGGCAGGACTATAGCATTATAGGACAATAATATATTTGTGTATTATTGCTGCTCTGTCTATTACCAGCTGCTGATTTGTTTAGTGTAATTAAGTGGTTAATGTAATTTTGTATGTGATATTTTTAGTGTGTCCTTTTTTATAAGACTTTAATGTTGAGTTGTGGTTAGTGTTGCTTTTTTATTTAAGTTTTCTTTTTTTTTTTCTTGGGGGTCGGGGTGTTGTGGGTTATCCTTTGTGTATGTGAAGTGTGTGGTATAGGGTTTTTTCTTTATTTTAGTGTGTGTTACTAGAGCATGTTTGTGGTATAGGGATTAGGATTTTTTGGGTCTGGGATTATATAGTCAGGAGGGATGTGTCTGGAAAGGTGTGAGGGCCTGGGGCAGGCTAGGATAGTGTACAGGCATCCCAGCTGTTTGATCTAAGGCCTTTTTTCAGCCTCCCAGTTTCTGCCACCACAGCAAGGCACTGTAGGGACATTGGAATAAGGATGAACTGTGTTATCTGATCTGGTCGGGTTGCCCCATGCACTGCAGTGGGTGGCAGGATCGAGGTAGCTGGGTGCAGAATTCTCCCTGGATTTAGACGGGTCTGGGGGAGAGGCCAGATGTGTTTACTTCCCATCACCAGGGTTCCCACTAGATCAAGTGGGCAGGCAGCCAGAGGGGCTGCACTGTCCACCTGTCCCCTGAGGGCAGTGCTTTGCAATGCCAGGTCAGTCAGAAACAAGACCGCAATTATTGTGGACTTAGTTTCTTTGGTCTATTTGGTGTGCATTACAGATACCTGGATTGGTGATGATACTGGCCCAGTTTTAGAGGCCACCATCCCACCCGGGTATACCGTAGTGCATTGCCCTAGAGCAGAATGCAGGGACGAGGGGGGGGTTGCCATCTGTTTTAGATCTGAGTTAGGCTTCACCCTACACCTAGTGAGATCACTGGGTTCATTTGAATGTGTGGCCATCCATGGGGGTCCGGGTGCAGGTTGCTAGATTCTCCTGATTTACCACCCTTCTGGGACGGTGGGAGATTTCCTGCAGGAGGTAGCCAATTTCATCATTGGTGAAACATTGGAGGCCCCCAGATGTTTAGTGCTGGGGGACTTCAGTGTTTGGGCTGATGATGAATCCTCTTGGCTGGGTTACAACTTCCTCCAGATTATGTCATCTCTGGGCCTGACGCAGGTAGTTTCCTCTGCAACCCATCAGGGCGGCCACATTTTGGACCTAGTGTTCTCGCTGGGGCTTGAGATAAATGGTCTCAGGATTGATCGGGTCATTTGGTCCAATCACTGCACAGTGGAGTTCCTGTTCGGGGTCCCCCCTGAAATCCCTGCCCCTGCTGAGATGGTCTGTTACCGCCCTTTGAGGGGGTTGACCACCAAGGGTTTTCTGGCAGTGGCTGAGCTATCTAGTGTGAACAGTGCATGCGTGGGGGTGTGTGCGAGGCAGTTGATGCCTATAATAGGGCGTTGTCTGGTGTGCTCGACTCTCTCGCATCAGTCCATGTATGACCCAATTCCTCTCACTTGAGGTCCTCTTGGTATGATAGAGCGCTCAAGGCGATGAAGATTATGGGTCAGAGATTAGAGCACTGCTGGCCGAAGTCTGGTCTGGAGGTGGATAAACTGGCCCTGCATGTGCACTACGGTGTGTACCAGGGGACAATCAACCATAAGAAGGCAGTATTCCTGTCTAGGGAGATTGCTGCTGGGAGGAACTGACCAACTGTGCTCCTTCAGACTGTGGATAGGCTTCTCCATCCTTCCTGTCTATAGCCGAAAGTAGCTTTTTCAAATGTATTATGTGAGGAGTTTGCTCGGTTCTTCTTGGACAGGGTGTCTGCCATCAGGCTGGGGATTATGCTAGTGAGCCCTAGTTTGGCTGACAGTGGTCACCATGGGCATCCGGAAAGCACTCCACCTGGTTGGGGCAAGTTTAGACTGGTGGAGGTGGCTGAGGTCATTGAGATTGCCTCCAAGCTGCAGCACACCTTTTGTGAACGGGACCCAGTGCCGACTCGTTTCTTAATGGGATGTATCAACTCTGTTGGCCCAGTGTTTGCCTGGATTGTCAGGTGTTCCTTGTCAGAGGGGGTCTTTCCAGATGTCTTGAAGGATGCACTGGTGTGACCCCTTCTGAAGAAGCCATCTTTGGACCCCGATGTCAAGGCAAATTACCATCCTATCTCCAGTCTTCCATTTTTGGGTAATATCGTGGAGAAGGTGGTGACGCTTCAGCTTGAGGAGCACCTCGTGGCCCATGATCTATACGAGCCACTCCAGTCTGGGTTTCATGCAAGGCACAGCACAGAAACTGTGCTTGAATGGGTGCATAATGACCTCCTCAGGGCAAGAGATCGAGGGGAGGGGACAATTCTCATCCTGCTTGATTTCTCTTCAGCATTTGACACGGTGGACCATCACGTGTTACTTAACCACCTATGGAAATTCTGCGGACTCGCTGGCACTGTCATCTGCTGGTTTGAGTCTTTTCTATCTGACAGAAGGCAAAAGGTAGTGATGAGAAATTTTTCCTTCTCCCCTAGCCTCCTGTCATGCAGAGTTCCCCAGGGTTCGGTCTTGTCGCCGATGTTGTTCGCCGTGTACATGTTGCCCCTGGGAGAGCTCCTTAGGAAATATAATATGGGTTTTCATTGCTATGCTGATTATACTCAGCTGTACCTTTCCTTTGCCCCAGGAACATCTTGTGCAGTGGAAGTACTTAACAGCTGCTTTGCTGAGATCAATGACTGTATGGCCTCCTGCTGGTTGTGACTGAACCCCGATAAGACAGAGGTGCTGGTGGTGGAGTCGAACAGAGGGCGTGATAGGTTGGCATCTGGTGCAGAGACAGGGCTTTTTCTTGGCTGCGTACCAGTGACGCTTCCTCTAGAGTGTGTAACCTGGGCATTATTCTCAACAGCGGACTGATGCTCGAGTCTCAGGTGTCATCCATTGTTCACACCAGCTTTTATCATCTGAGGAATATCACTAGAATAAAGCCCCTAGTTCCACCCCAGGACGTCCCCACCTTGGTTCACACCTTTGTGACATCCAGGCTTGACTACTGTAATGCACTCTATCTCGGGATCTTGGGGGGTACCCTTCACCAACTGCAGAAGGTGCAGAATGCAGTGGCTAGGCTGTTGACAAGACAGCCTAAGTATTGTCATATTACTCTGGTGCTGTGTGAACTGCACTGGCTGCCAGTTAGGTGGAGGGTCCTCTTTAAGGTGGGCTTGCTCACCTTTAAGGACCTAAATGGCCTGGGCTCAGGCTACCTGAAGGACCTTATCACACCTGTTGTCTCGATCCGCTCCCTCTGCTTCTCCTTTAGGGGCCTCCTTGTGATTCCCAGGATGAGGTTAAAACCAGCAGGTGACAGAGCATTTAGTGTCACCGCCCCCGTCCTGTGGAATTCGCTTTCTCCAGCAGTTAGAGGGGCCCCTTCAGTTGAGGTATTCAAAGCCTGCCTCAAGGCCTTCTTGTATAGGCAGGCCTTCCCAGATTCTGTTGTTTAATCATATCCTGACTCCAGACCTCAATGCTTTAACTGATCTTTGGCTGTTTTTTGATTTAATAGTCATTATTGGGGGCAGTATTTATGAAACTTATTTTAATTGTCGAGTAATGTCTATTTATGTTCATATTGTACCAATTTTGTATTTGTAATTTACTGAGTTCTATGAAATATTATATGTTCGGCACCCAGAGCCTCAAGGATGGGCATCTCTTTTAAATAAAATTTACCTTACCTTACTGCTCCACTCCCTCCTGAGTGTCCATCCTATTACAGATTTTGGTGTCATCTGCATAAAGGCATACCTTCCCTTCCAGTTCTAATGCAATGTCACTTATAAAGACATAGAAGAGGACCAGTCCCAGAAACTTAGCCCTTTGGCACCCGACTGTTGACTCTCTCCTCCTTTGAGTGAGTTCCCAAGGATGGACTCAAAGTGACTAAATTAACAAGCATTTGTCAATACCGAATGTTTGCATGCTGGCATTAGCATTGGAAGTGCACAAGAGAGACAGATGCAGAATAGGAATGGCAGTGAAGTATTGAACTGATGCCAACCCCATCCCTTCCCTGCAGAGATGGACAGGCATTGGGGTGTGCCTTTGAGTCGTCGCTCATAACGCTCCTGTCATTCCATCTCACCCTACCCTGCAGACACCGACAAATGTTTTGGTGTGCCTTGGGGTGTTTGGGCTTTGCACTCATCCCATTCCATAAGAAAATACACTGAAATGGGTGCAGTATAGGAGAATGGGGTAAACTTTAGGGCCAAAGAGGCCAAGGCACTCCTCAGTGCCTGTCATTGGCTGCAGGGTGGGGGTGGAATGGCGTGAGCATTACTGTTAACAATCCCAAGTCACACCCCTGATGCCTGTCAGTCCCTACAGGGTAGGGCGTTATGGTCGGAAACCCTAACACCCTGGGCATTTTGTGGTATTTTCACTCCAAGTTTTCAACATGAGCTTTTTTGTGACTGCACCGCATAAACAGTGACACTATCAGTTTGTTAGCTGAAAGGTGATTTTGCACAGCAACTGTACCATTTGGCACCACAGGTGCAAAAGCACATTTCGAACAGGATGTGAAAAATGACAGCTGCACTGTTCATGAGGAGGTGTAAAAAAATGTTAATGTTACAATCTGGAGTGAAAATATGAAAAAAACACAGACCCGTAATGCAATTATTTGGGAGATTTTTTTGCACCAGATTTTCAACATAGGCATTTTGGGATCGCCGCTCATGAACAGTGGCACTGTGATTTTCTTAATCTGTCCCGAAATGTTGATTTCGCACAGCGACTGTGCCCATTGTGAGCCACAGGTGCAAAAACATGTTTTGGGCAGGATGTGAAAAATGAAAGCTATACTGTTCATAAGGCATTGTGCAAAAATGACAATGTTGAAAATCTGGGCCTGGATATTCAAAAGGGTTGCGCCATGCGCAACAGGGTTTCGCATGCGCAAGTCCAAAATGCGCCATTCTGCGATATTCAGCAGGAGGCAGTTACGCCACTGGTGACAGGTTGCGCAAGAGAGCAATGCAAATGAATGCATGCTCAACAGGAGGGGGAGGATCCATGCATAACCTGCGCAACCCGATATTCAGTCGGGTTGTGCAGAGTTGTGCATGCTAACCCCAACCTGCACCCACAAGCTTGAGCCCAAAAAAAGGCTTAAGTTGAGGGCCACCCACAGGTGAGCTGCTGCATGCAAGGCGCCAACACAGCAGCTGCCACCCCTGGCTGGCCCCAATTCGGTCCTATGCCCCCCCCCACCAGCCGATCGCGGGCATGAGTGTAACAGACCTCCCCACATCTCCCACAACCCGATCGCGGGCGGTCCAGGTACATGAACACCCCCCCACACATCTCCCACAGCCCGATCGCGGGCATAGCGTGTATGAACCGCCCCAGTGCCCGATCGCAGGCAGAATGTAACCCCCAACCCGAATATCTCCCTGGTGGTCCAGTGGACACGTAAAACCCGATCGCGGGCAGAATGTCACCATTTTTAGAATTTGTTCACCAAATTTGCAACATGGGCTTTTTGGGACCTCTCCTTATGAACACTGCCACTGTGATTTTCTCAATCTGTCCTGAACATTGATTTCACACAGCAACTGCACCATTGTGCGCCAGATGTGCAAAAACACATTTGGGGCAGGATGTGAAAAATGGCAGCTGTACTGTTCATAAGTAGGTGTGGAAAAATGGCAATGTTAAAAATCTGGAGTGAAAATATAAAAAATTCTTGAAGTTACGAGCTTGTTTGGGAACTGTGCAATGCACGTTCGTACCACAGTCATTTCTTGGAATTTTTTCACCAAATTTGCAACATAGACTGTTTGGGAGCAAGTCACTTAACTTCCTTGTGCTCCCAGGTTGCACCTGCAAACAAGCTTTCAGCTTAGTGTGTCTCACCTGGTAAAATAATTGGTAAAAATAATAATTGGGAGCCCACCTCATGAACAGTGACACTGTAATTTTGTTAATTGGTCCCGAAAGGTGATTCCGTGCAGTGACCATATAATCACCTTTCGGGACTGAATAACAATATGACAGTGACTGAGTTCATGAGGTAGGGTCCCAAGAACCCCATGTTGAAAATTTGGTGCCAAAAGTCACACAAATGTCCGAGATATCCACATAAGTTGATACCCCCCCCCCCATTTATGCCATTATACAGCTTACTGGCATTTCTTCATTTCACGGTTGGCCTTGAAGAATGCAGACATGTTCCCGCTCCGCCGAAGATCATCATGCCGGGCTCCAGAGGTAAGTATGGGATGTGTAGTGTGCAGAGGGTGGGTGTAGGTTGGGGAAGGGGGTGCACTGCAGACAACGAGGGACCATTTTCTTGTTTACTGGTTAAAAAAAAGAAAAACTTCACAGGAAGATTATCTTTTTTACAAGTACGTTTGGCACACTGGGGTGGGCTCCCAGTGTGCCACCTGGGTGTTTTAGGACTACTGGAGCCAACAGGAATTGGGCACCTCATCGCCAAAGAAAACGGGTCTGTGTTTGGGGGGTGGCATAATGCCGAGGGGGATTTGGCACCCCTTGGCATACAAATTAAACTACAGGGACATCATGCCAATGGGGATTGAGCTACCCATCGGCAAATGAACTGGGGAGGGGGCATGCCAACAGGGGGATTGGGCACCCCTGATGTCAGCTTTCAGGCGGGACTGTGAGAGGCAGATGGTGACAGTCACTACCATGTTTATTGAAATGTTACAGCAGGTAAGGCACACCCTGAAATGACGAGTCACTCCCGCATTGCAGTGGTGAAATTGATTCAAGTTGGTGGCACGCTTTTGAGCTGCTGTCATAGACAGCGTTCTCATTCATTGGTGCCAAACAGACAAGTCCTAAAAAGCAGTGGCGGCATTGGCCACAACACAGTGCACCTTCACAATCTACTACTCCAGCAAGCTGTCACAACATGTTTCTTGCACATGTGCGCAAGCAAACATAAAAATGTGTTCGCAAATATGTCAAAAAAATGTGAAAAATACTTTTTAAGATGCTGATCCTAAAGTGTGATCACAATTTCAAGTGACATGAGACACACTGTATGACTGTAGTTTCAGTTGTGGACATGAAAACACCTTATGAAAAAGACACAGTGTTCTTGACCTGCATATGTACAGCTGGTTTTACATTATTTCATTAATAACTTTTTTATATTAAAATTTTTCATTTCCAAAACTGCAAAAAGCAGCATCTTTGGGACAAGATCTAGTAAACCTGGACATAAGATGAAGCCTGCAGAATATATAGGATAGTGCACGGGGAACAGTTGACAACAGGGCTATTCTTTCACCGAGTTGGCACAGTGACGATGGATTACCCCGAGGCGCGCCGAGAGGTAATCCTGCCGCCATAGTGCACAATGAGGTGAAAGATTAGCCCTGTTGTCAACTGTCTCTATGCACTTTTCAGTGTATGGTGGAACTTCATTTTTGGGGAAAGAAAATCACTATAGCATGTTTCTGCTTCAAAACATTTTTACTGGGTTACTAGAAGGAAAAAAGAACTTTACATTTTGAACGTTTTAACGCTAAACATTAGTACTGCTGCCGACATTGCTGCTTTCGCTATGTGTCCTGTCTATGAAGTGAGCCCTAACTGTCAAATGCTGCTCGAGGACACAGTGTGTGACGTGCGCTGTGCAGTAGAACAAAAAATCATTCTGCTGCACTGCGAACGTCACTAGTGTAGGTGAACATCATTTCAACAGCGATGGATTTCGGTGGAGAGCAACGTTCCACCATACACTATAAACCCATTACTGTAGGTCTATCTAGTCTGCTCGTATTGTAGGGTCCTCACTTTAAGCCACTGAACCTGCCCCCATTTGCCCTTCCCCTCTGTCCACCCCTTCCTTGACCTTTAATTTCCCCTTAACTCTGTTCCAACCTCTGTTGAAGCTGCCTATCATTTTTAATGAAACCACCTCTTCTGGAAACATATTCCAACCTGCCACCATCCTCTCTGTGAAGAAGTGCCTCCTAGCCTCTTTCCAAAAACTCCCCCCCTTCCAGTTTGACACACTCCTTATCTACCTGATTTATTCCTTTTTAAATACTTGACAGTCTCAATCATGTCTCCTGTCTCTCCTCTCATCCAGGGAGTACATGTTTAGGACCTCCAACCTCTCCTCGTATGTCGTACCCTGCTGGCCCATGATAAGTATCATTGCCCTCCTTTGGACCATCTCCAGCAGGTTAATGTCCTTTTCAAAGTATGAGCACCAATACTGTACACTGTATTCCAGATCTGGCATCACTCATGACCTGTACAAGAGCAGTATTATCTCCTCTTGCCTGCTGCTGATCCCTCTGGCAATACAGCCCAACATTTTATTTGCCTTTGCTTTATTACATTGTGTGGAGTGTTTTAGGTCACTAGTGAACATTACTCGCAGATCCTTCTTCTCCTCATATGCAGATACCTGAACACTCCAAGGCTATACTCAGTCCTCAGGTTCTTGGCTCCAATGTGCATAACTTTGCATTTCTTTGCACCGAAGCCAAGCTGCCAAATACCGGACCACCTCTCTAGTTTTTCCAGATCCTCTTTTAAGTCTTGTGTCCCCTCTGCTGTGTCCACCCTACCATGTAGTTTGGTGTCATCTGTGAATAGGCAAATTTGCTGTTAATGCCATCCCAAATAATGTTGATGAAGACCTTGAACAGCACTGGTCCAAACACTGAACCCTGCGGGACCTCACTAGTGACCTCCCTGGTGTTAGATAGCTCACCCACCACCACCACACTGTGGGTCCTGCCCCTCAGCCACTTTTCCACCCATCTGATCAACTTCTTTCCAACCCCGAGATCTGCAAACTTCCTTATCACCCTCTTGTGGGGTACAGAGTCAAAGGCCTTGCTGAAGTCCAGGAAAAGGATGTCCACCACTTGGCCCCTGTCCATTGTTCTAGTGACCCAGTCAACAAGGTCAATCAGATTTGTTTGGTACAGAGTCCCTCCCATAAACCCATGTTGCCTCTCTTCCTAGAGCCATGCTCATCCAGATACTGTACTAACCTTTCCTTAAGTATGGTCTCCATGAGCTTGCACATCACTGAGGTCAGAATAACTGGTCTGTAATTCCTGGGTCATCCTTGGGATCGCTCTTATGGAAGGGCACTACATGTGCCATTCTCCAGTCCTGCAGTACCATGCCTGACTGAAGTGAACTATTGAACAGGCAATGAGATTTGCAAGCTAATCCACTAGTTGTCTTAGCTACCTTGGGTGTAGGCTGTCTGGGCCTGGGGATGTTTGTTTTCTGGGGCTGGGGATTTGTCTACTCTCAATGCTAGCAGCCATGTCCTCATCCTATCCACTTCTATCAAAACATCTGTGTTCCTGCCTCCCTTCTTCTCTCCTTTCCCTTAATGGCACTGGTCTGTCTCTCTCTGTCTCTCTGGTGAAGACAGAACAGATGTAGTCGTTCAGTACCTCTGCTTTGTCTTCATTTTCCTCCACCTTCTTGTCTCTTTCCTGAGCCTAACAATCCTATTGTTCTTCTCCCATTTCTAGCTAGTATATCAAAAAAAGGCCTTTTCCCACTTCTTAATTTCCTCAGCTAGCTGTGGTTCCTTCCGGCCTTTAGCCTGATGGACTACCTTGCCTGCTTCGCCAGCCAGCCATCTTCAGGTTATCCTTGCTGTCTTCCTCCCTCTAGGTCCTCCTGAATTTCTTGTAGGCTGACTTCTTATCCTTTACTGCCAGCAGTAGCTGTGGTCTTTGGCCCTTGAGTTTTTCCCTTTGGGCCTAATGCACACCCCTGTGGCAGCCATTACTCCCTCCTTGATGACTGACCACCTTTACTCCATCTCCATATCCACTTGGATGCTTGCCAGGTGAGATGTTTGAAATTGTAGCCATTTTTTGCTTATTGGTGAGAAAAACAGCATCTTAAAAAAACACATTTTCAAGGATTTTCAATACCCTGTAAATTAAAATGACCTGTCCAACTTTTACTGAGTTTTAGGAGTCTGGAGGTCCTGTCACAAAGAGTATGCATGCCAATTTGCAGGTCCCAAAGTGTATAAGAAAGTGTAGAAGATGGTTGAGTTATAATTGGCCAAAAAATGGAGTTTAACAGTAAAAATGCATGCTTAAAGGGGCACTGTCATCCTTTTTGCATCATATTATTTTGAGATGAAAACCTGTATTTTATGATTGCTTAGCTTCTCTGAAATCTATTGACATTGCTGGTTGTTTTATCTGCTGTCTTTCTCAGTAGAACTGAAATGCGTGCTAATGGTATAGTTACACTACCTTGTTTTGCTTTGAATCCAAGACCTAGTCGTATTGCATAATTCCTGAATTCTAGGAACTGCTCCAAGCAGTGCAGCCACTCAGGATGCAATAGTCTCCTCTCCTCTCACTGCCGCATAATTGGCTAGACTGTACTGGGGTGTTCCCGTGTCCAGGAAAGATGCAACTGGAGCTGACCAAGGACAGTAAACAAACATGTTTTTGTGTGGTAACACCAGTATGGTGGGTAGTCTGTTTTTTCACTTTTTAAAAAGAAAAAACAAAAACAAAGAATCAGAATAATAGTACCATCTATATCAGCAGCCTGCAAAGAATGTGATCAATTGTAACATGTTTTTTAAACTAGACACTGTGAGGCCTCAGGGCTTTGAGAGTGTCCTTTAACCCTCTCTTCAGTATAGTGGTGCTGCTGCTGTGCCACTATAATAACATATGTACTGCATGGTATATGTTTATAGTAGATTCATACTTCATGTGTCTGCTCACTTCCCACTCAGAAGGCTACTGCCCAGTGGACAGTTGGATGCCTCTGACTTTGTCCTGTGCCCTCTTGTTGAGCTCATGTAGTCCTCTCCCCATACTCTCTGCCCCTGATATTTGGTTATTTTTTTTATTATACAATGGCAAAAAAGAATCTTGGACTGTGATTGGTCAGTTTGGGGCTGGACCCATGGTGTTATTCCAGCATAACACCACAGGTCTAGTCTCAGCACTGTAAACCAATACAGATGACCTCTTGGAGCTAGATGACCTCTTTTTGCATCTCCTCTTAAGAAACAACAACATTTTTCCACTCTAATAAAAACATTCTTTAAAATTTTTATTTTATTTTATGTATAACAACAAGCCATTGTATAATAGGAATAATGCACTCCAGGGTGTGTGTCGTGCTGGGATAACACCTGGGGCATTGGACGCACTTGGCCTGTGGCCTCATGCCCAACCCCCCAGGCGTGGTGTTATCCCAGCACAATACACTCTCTGTCATGCATTATTCCTTTAATACTGCCCTGGTGCTCACCAGCCAACCACATTTCAATAACTAACTTATTTTTAGTGTTATTATTTTCTGTTGTTTGCACATCTTTTATTTTTGCAACGTTGCACATTGTTTACTGTTTTCATTAATGATTTTTTGCATAGTTCTAATGTTTTTAATGCTGTACCCTGGCTCCCATGTAATCCCTCCTTCATGGGTACACCTGGTAACAAGCTGTCTTTTGCTCAGTTTGATGTTTCTGGCTAAATTGTTTATATAAAGCAATAGACACAGGAATATTGTCATCTAAAATATGGTGAAAATATTTTGGCCACCTGATTGGCTAACATCCATGTACAAGAGTGCAATTATCTCAGGTTTATTTACAGGAAAATTCAGTTGAGCATGCTCATTTACAAGGACATCCCGTTAGGACATCTTGGTACAAGTATACATAAATGTTACAATAATATAATACAAAACCATACCATATAGTACAATATAATACAGTTGTGGTACATGAAATCTGATCAGTTTTGATACATGTAAACAATGTACAGTAAGAGTTGAGATAAGTTAACTTTTATACAATTCAGAAGCTGAGCTAACAGGCATGGAGGGAGAAAAATGGGGAGCTGAGTTAGCAGGCAGGGAGGGAGAAGCAGTAGAAACATGAAAGAGTTTATAGTCAATGCTTAAAATGCTGTAGAGGTTTCACCACTAGGTGGACTGCTTACTATTTTGGCAATGGCAACTTTCTGCATGTACTTTGTTGACCAGAGTTTTAAATGCATTTAAGGAGATCAGTACAGGGAGTTTTAGTGTTGCTTGGAGTTTATTCCAAGTGGGCAGAATAACATGGCTGAGCGCAACTTTACCATAACGTGCATGGAATTTGGGCACTTCAAATAATATGTAAGCATTTTTTCTAACAGCATAGGTGCAGTGATATTGATGGGACAGGGAGGAGATGTAGGAGGGGACTTTGTTCTGAAGTGCTTTAACAGCCCAGATACTAATGTGGAGTGTCCTTCTTTCAGACAGGGAGGCCCAGCCTACCGCCGAGTAGAGGGCACAGTGATGGGTTCTGTAGGGTGCATTGGTTATGAACCAGATTGGGCAGCGAATAGTGTATCCAGCTTTTGAAGGTTTGTTGCTGTGCTACAATTATAAATGATATCCACATAGTGGAGTAGAGGAAGAAAAGTGGCTTGAACTTGTCTTTTCCTAATGTCTAAGGGAAAAAGGGATTTGTTTCTGTAGAAAAAGACAAGTCTTATTTTCAGTTTCTTAGCGGAGGATTCGATCTGACATGAAAAGGATAATTTGCTGTCTAACCATACCCCAAGGTATTTGAACTGGTCAACTGACTCTAGTGAGTCTCCTAATAAGGTTATGATAGGTGCTGGCGTGGCCTGTATATGAGCAGACAATGGGAGATGCGGGGTGTAAAAAATATATAATTTTAGTTTTCTTGGCATTTAACAATAATTTTGATCTTATCAGGTTATGCTTCAACTGATTAAAGTCTGTTTGGAGTTCAGTGACAACATCAGCTAGCGAGGGTTTGGAAGTGTATAGGACGGTATCATCCATGAAAAAGTGAAGTCTGGAGCTGTGGATGTTGTCACTAAAGGATTTTATGAACATTGTAAATCAATCAATCAATCAATCAATCAATTCTTTATTTATTCAGGCGAACATCATTGAGCACAGCTCATTTGCAAGATGGACCTGATAAGGTCAAGGTTCAATAATTGGTACATGTATAGGAAGATTTAAAACACGTATATACTTATATACAGTAATCAAGGTTCAATAATTGGTATATGTACATGAATAATTAAAACACTTATATACAGAAATCAAGAACAGAAATTGTTTAAACATAACAGGATATGGTAGGAACATATGAGATGCACTCTAGGTAAACCAGTATATACATATCAACATTGGCAGTAAACATGGCATACATTCAACATGATATACCAAGATTCCAAAGATCCAAGGAAGTCAATGTGGACAAAGAGAAATAGTGATTGGATGACTGAAAGAGGTGGTCATAGACTGAGACAAGTGACATGGTAGGAAGAATGCACATGACTAGAGCAGGGGCTGGAGCTAGAACTGGGAGGTGAAGGCAGTGATAAGGGCTAAGGTAGGAGCCTGGAGTTAATAGGAGAAGATTATAGCCAGGGGTGGGGTATCTGTGGAGATGAATTCTAGGAAGTGAATTGCCATGATATGATGGCAGCCTGAGAGGGGAAGGAAAGAACTGCAGAATAAACTAGAACTTGTGGAAGCAATTGCATTTTCAGGAAGAGACTTAGGTATAGATGCTTGAAGGATGCTAAGGATACCGTTGATCAGCTTCAAGGACTTTTGAATCATGTTCCATGATATAGCTAGATTATAGCTGATAGCAGATCTCCCATGCAGCGTGTTGACTTTAGGCACTTTGAGCATAATGAAATTAGTAGCTTCTTAGGCGTGAAGGTGCCAGCTGTGGCCTGTGTGAAGCAGTCAATATATAGTTGGAAGCATCTTAGTCAAAATTCTGTATGTCCACACTGCAGCATTTCTGTTTCTTCTGAGATGTAGAGATGTCCAACCGACTGCTGCATAGAGAGAGCAATGGTGAGTGTTAAATGGTAGATCTGTTATGAACCTCAGAGCTCTGTGGTATAGTGTAACCAATTTGCATAGGTAGGAGATAGGGCAGTGACTATAGAGGAAGTCTGCATAGTCAATTACTGAGAGAAATGTGGCCTGGACCAACCTCATTTTGGAATCTCTGTTTAGAAAGTGCCTTATTCTAAAAAAATAGACCAAGTCTCTGGCGAAGCTTTTTAAAAGTTCTTCATATGAACTGTGTAGTCAAGTTTGCTATCTATCCACACCCCAAATACTTGAATTTTCTACATAATCAAGGCTTTCACCAAGGATAGTGGATAGCTGGGGAGGTTGTTTAGTAATGAGGATTTGTATGGCTTTGGGTGGAGAAAAACATTGCTTTTGTTTTCTTTGCATTTAAAATAAGCTTTTTCCAATAATTGATGTTGTAGTATAGAAATTCTGTTTGTAGAACTTCACAAGCTGTAGCAAGCGATGGGTTGCTGACATATAAAACAGTGTCATCTACGAACAAGTGTACAGTAGCTTTGGTAAGATTTGAATCAATATTGTTAATATAAGCGGCAAAAGGATAGGGCCCAGGATAGATCCTTGTGGAACTCCTCCTTAGAAGTGGTTTTAGTGGAGATAGGTCTCCTTCAGCTTTCACTTGCTGTTCTTCCTGTTAGGTAACACCTGAACCATGTAAGGGAGGATGGATCCAAGCCTATGGAGTGCAAGGAAGAAGTAGCAGCTCATGGTCCACCGTATCAAATGCCTTGCTTAGATCAAGGAATACAGCACAAACGCTATTCCTTTTATCCAGTTCGGTTTGCCAATCGTTTGTAACTTTAGCCAGTGCAGAAATAGTACTATGCTTAGATCGAAACCCGGATTGTGCTGGATTTAAAGATTAGATTCTTCAAGGTAATCTCTTAATTGGATGCTTACCAGTTTTCTAGCAGCTTAGATAGTACTGGAAGGATAGAGATTGGCCTATAGTTGTTAAGGTCCATGGGGTCCCCTGATTTCAGTAGAGGAAAACTTGGGCTGTTTTCCAAATTGCAGGAATAGAACCAGATTTTAAGGACAAGTTAAAAGGTGTGTTAAAGGAACTGCAAGTGCATGCATTGCACCCTTAGAAAGTAGGGGTCAAGGAGTCAGCACCTGCACTTTTTAATATATCCATCTGAGAGATTAGATCCTCCACTTGTTTCAACAGAATCGGTTTGAAGGAGAAGGAGGATTCAGCTAACTGAGATCCTGTATACTGGGAGCTTAACTGAGCACATAGCAGATTGGCTGGAGAGGTATCAAATGCAAGGCCACGGCTGTAAAATGATTATTGAATGCATCCGTATTTCCATTCTGTCCAAGATTGTCACCTTGTTGTGGTGCATTTGAGCTGGTAGTGAAGTGCTAGGATCTTGTCCCGTTATGCCCTTAATAGTGCTCCAGAACCTGGCAGGATTGTGGTATGAGGAGTCGAGTTCAGCCAATTAGTAGGCAGCCTTAGCATCCCGTACTTTCTTGGTACAGCTGTTCCTGGCTTTCTTAAATATCAACCAGTCATTTGGGTTCTTAGTCTTCCTTGCCTTTTTCCAAAGCTTATCTCTCTCAAGCAGGGCTGATTTAAGGTCAGGTGAAAACCAACGACAAGATTTGTTTTTAATTCGAACTCTAGTAATTGGTGCATGAGTGTTAGGGCATCTAGTATTATGCCATTTAACACCTGATGAGCTTTTCCACTGAGTCTGCTAGGTAGAACTCTTGCCATCTTGTAGAGTGATTTAGATCATGAAGATATGCCTCAGAGTTGAAAGTTTTCTTGGATCTCCTCAGTAGGAATTTAGCTGGGGTGTTAGTTTACGGATGACCTTATTCCAGCAATAAGGCAGTGGTCATTATGTCACTGAACAGCACTCCAGCGTAGTGAAGAGGTGGGGTTTGTTCACCAGCATGATGTCAAGTAATGTGCTGTTGCTCAGATTTTTTTGTTGATTCTTGTTGGTTCATATATAAGTTGTGAAAAACCATATGTATCACAAAATGATACTAAAGGAGCATGACCTTGGATAACCAATTAAGGTTTAGATCACCTAGGATTATGGTCTCTTCAGTATCCATCTTGATTTGATTCCCCCGGTGGGCTAGAAGCTTATGATCCACTGAAGGGGGCCTGTAGCAGCCAACTAGCCGAAATGCTGCAGTGTTGGAGAGAGCCACTTTGAGGGATAGACATTCAGATTCTTTGGGCATAGATGTTGCATCTAAGCAAGTTACAGATATATTGGATTTGACATATATAGCAACTCCTCCACCCCTTGTCTGGCGATCTGCTCTGAATATTTGATAATTGGGTAAGTTTATGTCTCTGTCTGCTGTGGCGGGTCTGAGCCATGTCTCTGATACCACAAGAAAGTCTGGCAAAGTATGGGCAACCCAGGATTGTATCAACGTGAGATTTTTTAGCAGACTGCAGGCATTAATATGTAGAAAGCTTAGACCTTTGGTCGAGGCTAAGTCTGCTGGTGAGGTAATGCACTGTGGAGGTCCGGGGTTAATTTCCACATTTCCAACACAGATCAGGAAAAAAATTAAAAGTTTCATAAGGGCTTCAAGAGAAAATGAGGAGACTATCTTTGGTCCTCCTTTTTTCTATTCAGGGCTTCTGTTTTAAGATAAGCCAGTCAGGGTTATGGGTTTGTGCCAATACACTCAATAGCAATCTGGTGGTCAGGCATAATGGAACTGTATACCCAATAATGGGGTACCGAGCGATATGTTGATAGAGCAATTTGCGTCCTACATGGAGGATTACCCACTGGTTAAATTGTGGCATAGGTAGTGCATAGATAAGGATCCGGTCCTTCTTTAATAATGGTGAAATAGCAAGACTAGGAAGGTGGGAGCACTTTTCAGTGTGACAGTGGCAGGGAGGATGTCTTTTCCTGAACAACATGAAGAACATAGCCAGGAGTATCCAAAGGATCCCCCATTATGAAAACAAGGTTGATGATTAAATGGAACTAGGAAACAACAGTGTAGTAGCAGGAGAACAATAAGGAAGGGTTGCTGATTTGGCAGTACAGCAGTGGCAATGAGACAGATTACTGGATAGCGTGGCGTTGGGGTCAGGAATTGTAATTTGGTGGGAAAATGCCTATAAAAATAACATCCGAGGAGGGGCAGGGGCGGGTGGGCATAAATTTTGCGGCTTTCCTGTACCTTCCCTGGCTGTCCCTCCCAGTTTTCTGGTCCCTGGAGGTGGCTAGGCGGTTGCTGCCCGCCCGCTGGCAGAGCGTAGCCCTGGCTCACAACGAGGGCTTCCAACAGGGAGCTTCGACTGGGAAGAGACAGATGATGGCACAGGAGTTAATATTTAGGCAGAAACAAGCGTTTCTGCTGGGCAATTCAGACTTAAATTATCACAACAAAAGGCTGTTGGGGGGCTGGCTGCCGTAGCATCTGGCCCACTTTAAGTTAACAACAGGATGCTGTAATCACTTAACCACAGTTACACTTAACAAAAAGCCCCAAGGATTTCATAAGTACATGAAAACAGCTCTTTTTGGCAGGATTTAACAAATTAAACTTAACCCAACAACAGCTTTTGCCATGAAAAATCAAGCAATGCAAGTGAATGGAGTAAGGGGACCAATCGGCTGTGAGGCCCCAAAAATGATAATGCAAGCCATATTGCCAATGAGTGAGTACAGTGATTTATGTAGAAGACCAAGAATCCCACTAGTGGCAGGTCTGTATAACCTGCTAATGGAAAACTAGCCACTTACAAAAAAAAAAAAAAAAGGTAGTTAGACTTATCGGAGCCAAGGCAGAGTGCTTGGATGGGGGTGGGGTGGGGGCGCTACAGGAATAGCAGTCAGACAGAAGAGGTGTAAGCACTTTAAAACAGTAGTAGAAATTACAATCCAGCTAATACAGTTGAAAAACTTCTAATAACACAGTTAAAATGTGCTTAGCTCTATTGAAAATCTAACAAAGTACCAATTGTCTATAGCGGGGAAAAGTCCTGGCCAATCAGAGTGGGTTTGCTGGAAGCACCTGTATGTTCCAATTGGCTGCGCTGTCCCGTACCTTCCAAGGAGCTGCAGGTGGGTGTCCTGATCTTGGTCGGTGGCTAGCTGAGTGCCGGCTGACCGTGGGTGAGCTGAGCAGCCCTGTTCAGGGGCAGGCAGCTTCCAAGGAGCTGCAGGTGGGTGTCCTGATCTTGGTCGGTGGCTGGCTGAGTGCCGGCTGACCGTGGGTGAGCTGAGCAGCCCTGTTCAGGGGCAGGCAGCTTCCAAGGAGCTGCAGGTGGGTGTCCTGATCTTGGTCGGTGGCTGGCTGAGTGCCGGCTGACCGTGGGTGAGCTGAGCAGCCCTGTTCAGGGGCCTTGGACCCCGATAGATCCCAGGGGTATGCCTCTAGTTATCAGAAGGGGACAGGAAAGGTGTCTGTTAGGTTTGATGTGTTGGAGTCTAGCAGAAAGATAGCTAGTAAACCAATTTAGTGAGCACTGCCTGCAGAACTGGTGGCTGTCGATACAGTGGAGGGATTCAAGAGGTGCTGGGACAGGTATAAGGGAAAGGTAAAGCTGAGGAGTGCCAGAAGTGAAGGGTGTAACTCAGATAGAGTATGGGGTTGAGGGGATTTACGGGGAGGTGGGGGGGCAGCAACGATGTCTTGACCCTGGTGCTGATTTTCAAGCAGACTTGATAGACCTTTAGGCCTACTCTGCTGGCATCTTAGTATGTTAGTATGTTAGCAATTGTTTAGACCAAGATCTTTGGGTGTGGTTAAATTAATATTGTGGTTGACCATGTCAAAGGCCTTGTTTAGGTCTAAGACAGCTCCAGTAGAGTTTTTGTTATCCAGTGTAGTGAACCAATCATTTGTCACTTTGGCTAGGGCTGACACCATGCTTTGGTTTTGCCAAAAGCCAGATTGGAGGGGATTAAATAAATCTGACTTTTCTAATTGTTCCTTCAGCTGGTTATTGACCAATTTTTCTAGGCGCTTGGATAGGAAGGGCACTATGAAAATCAGTCTGTAATTATTAAGATCACTGGGGTCTCCTGATTTAAATAGAGGTAATATAAAGGCTATTTTCCAGCAGGAAGGGACTGTACCAGTATCTGGACTGTATCTGGTCATAATTACACTCCTGTTCTTTTTTAGCCTGTGCTTATTTAGCCTGTGCACCAGATTCAGCTACACTATCAGTACACCTAAACTGGAACAACTGTATGTTTTTATTTTTAACTCCTATTTCATATAGAAAACAATATATATTTTTTTATTAAAAAATCCTAAAGCAAACTTTTTCAATAACAGTGTTAAGTCAGTCCCATGTTGTATGTGCAATAAGAAACTTTAGGGGTGTGTAATGTCAATCATGGCACTTTCCTCTTGTGTATTTAAAGGCACTCAGTGCAAGGCCTCGTGCTTGACAACACACTTGAAGTCTGCAATTATTGACCCATAATTACACACCCTGGTGTGTCTTATTGTATACATATTACAGTGCTGACAAGGCCTGGAAAGAAAACAAAATGCCCCTCTGACCACACAGTCCCCATTAAAAGGAATTTGCCTATAGTTATTCAAGCGTTCACTGGATGGTAGTCTGTTATGTCAGTTTCGTTATCTTCAAGATCTGATTCTAACTCTAGGAAGTTGAATGTTACATTCAGAAAAATGCTCTAGCTCAGTCTGGGTCATCAAAGAAAGTTTCTTTGCCCTGAAATGGCACTTTTAATCTCGCTGCAGCATTTAATACAGCAGGTACACCAGCTTCTTATAACTCAGACATACTAGCCAATAATGTTTTTCTCCTACAATATATTGCATTGCCAAGGGAAATCCAGATACATATGGAAAATGACCCAACCTAATATAGTTTATTCTTCTGCTGTGGTAATTGAAATATTTTATTTCTCTCAGGCAGAGAGCTGAAAGTAAGTATAATGTAAAACTTGTACCCCACACCTGACCAGTTGATATATCCTCTGTTGAAGTTGCATCCTTTTCAACTGTATTCATCTGTGATTTCAGACCAAACACTGAGTCCAGTTTTATCAGAGACTCCAAGGGAAAATAGCAGTCAGGGCAGTCTCAGCTTCACTTTTCAAGTCTGCATTGGGGTGTAAATCAGAAAACTGATTAGCCAGAGATTTTTTAATAGCAACATTTTCTCAGCGCATTCCTCCCTGGCGTCCTGTGCAAGTTGTTCTTGTAAAGCAGCATTGACTGCCCCTTTGTTTGCATGTTAAGCAATTTAATTACAAGTTCATTCTACTCAATTTGTTTCTCCACAGCCAGCATCAGCTGTCTTCTCCATTGCAACACATCAGGTTGATATTTCTTGGTGTTTATTCTCCATTGCATTGGTTCCATCTGAAACTCTTCCAGCAGTGTCTAGATAGATACCTTAGAAGGCTTATCATGTCTGGGCTTAACACTTGCTTCTAGGTGAGCTGCAGCCAGCAAGAACCCACATCCTACCACTCCAATGGGGTTTGCTGACCCCTGAGTTGGAGCTCTTCTCCTAGCACTTTTTGGGGATACAGATTTTTCCATATTTGCAGAATTTTATTAATTTGATTTACCTGGAAGGTGGACTGGAGCAAAGATCTGTTTTCAGCCATGCCTGGGGAGAAGAAGGTAACAATAACTGTACAATACAAAGTTACAAATTGCATAATATCAAGTCAAGTAAACACAAACTATGTTCAAAAATATACAATATGTACATACATACAACTGTAAGTAGAACAGATAAACATGGATTAAAAACTTCTCAAGTGTTAGAAACATAGGCTTTGATGGCAGATAAGGATTGCATGGCCCACCCAGTCTGCCCATTTCCCTACCTATTTGATAAGCTGTAGATCCTAGTGGTTAAACAACCACATACATAGTCCATTTAAGTGTTTTTTTTTACAATTCATAAAAATATATGTATTTCAAAATGAACATCTATCTAGTCCCAGTTTAATAAGAGCATTTAATAGTCTGGGCCTATAAAAATGTTAGTGGATGTTCAGCCACCTTTGTTCTGTTCTGACTTTCTTGATATTTTTTTTATTGAAGATGTATGCAATGATTTGTTAAAGAGCAACTCTCTATTATAATAAAAAGCTTAAAAACACTAGGGCAGAGATATCCAAAGGGGTTGCACCTGGTGCAAAAGAGTTGTGCCAAGCGCAACCCTACAATGTGCCTCGGCGCAATATTCAAAGGGATGCCTTGTGCAACGCAAGTCCTGATGCACTGGGGCGCATTGCTAATGTATGTGGCACATCCCAATATTCAGCCGGGATATACGGCTGCGTGCTGGCACAACCCCAGATGTGCCAAATTCATTTAAGTATTTGTGCCTGCAAGTACAGTATGGTCTAAGTCTATTGGTCCACACTGTGGACCAATAGGCTTGAATCATACTGTAAGCTAATCACTGGCAATGGCCAGGTGGTAATGTGGGTGGGGTGCTGGCGTCTGCCGATGGCAGAGGGGGCTGGGTGGCTGGAGGCTTCTGTGGGTGGGAGGGAGGGAGGGGAAGGAAGGGGAGGGAAAACCACTAGACCACTAGGGTTACAATTTTATGTCACAAGCCCGCGATTGGGCATACTGAAGGGAGGGGGTAACACTAGACCACCTGGGATTACATTGCATATACCACTGCCCATGATTGGGCATTCGGGTGGGTGGAGGGAACCACTGGACCACCAGGTTAATCTTTTATTTAATAGTGCCCATGATCAGGCATACAGGAAGAAGGGGGGACCACTGGACCACCAGGTATGTTTATTATTACACATGCCTGTGATCGGGCTTACTGGTGGGATGGGGGGAATGCTAGCCTGCCAGGGTGTTGCTGCATGGTGACAGAGGCTGCGCAGGGTGCCAGATGCATCTCACCAGGATGCCCCACACAACGCATGCAAATGGGGCTATAATAGCATGCAAATGGCCCCATTTGCACCATGCATATATTATGGCCCCATTTGCATGCCCATGTTTGAATATCATGGGTGCTACGCCCAGTGCAACTACAGTTGTGCTGGAGCATTCCCAGTCCTCCCTGTCTGGGGACTGCACCGGTGATTGTACTTGAACCATGCGCATTCCATACCATATTCAAAGGTGATGTACCATGGCGCATCACCTTTGAATATCACCCTGTCTTGGCCCTGGTGCATCTCGGGTGCGCTGCACCCCCAACTGCACCAGTACCCGATGCAGTCTGAATATCCCGGCCTAGATATACACCAGTAATGTTTTAACTTTATTGTCTTCTAGTTCTTTGTTATTTTGTGTTTTATTTCCCCTGCTGTTGATCTACTAAATATTTAAATAATGCAGCAATTATTTCATGGAGTCTTTCAAAATGTATCTGATGGTCCCCTGCTAACCACACAATTGCTGTTTATGGCATCACAGTTTGTTGTCTTGGTGAGCACTATGATGTCATAAACAAAGGCACTGTGAGGTTAACAAAGGAAAGGCAAATGTTTTCAAATGTTTTCTATACAGACTTTTTAGATGGACTTGTAAGATGTGCTGTAAATCTTGGAAAGGAAAATTTAAACTGAAAAAATGTACTTTCTAGCAAATTGTAACAGCTGAAACATTTATGAAATCACATGCTGAAGTGCAAAGTTGCTCTTTAACTTTTACTTGTATTACCCTGTCACCTAAAACTTTAGGAGTTTCTAACTTCAAGACCTTATGAAGAAATGTTAATGTGGGGTAATGAATTATCTGTTCAGGAGACAGGATTCCAAACTTTTGATATAAATCACAGTGATGTTCTTGTTTGGATTGGTTGGTAGCAAACCTAATAATTATTAAATGTAACCACATACATTTGAAGTATTGAATTTGGTAAATTAAAGAACAAGACAGGATTGTATTCCAGGGCTGGAAGGAGCACTTGTTTCACTATGAGTCATTTGACATGCAATACAACACTGTTTTACATGGCAGAATTGTATTCCAGGGCTAGAAGGAACCATTTTCCATGGCAGAAAGCAAGTTGTCATTTAACAGTACTTATAACAACCTCAGACTTCAGCATAACAGTGTATACTTTAAACAAAACAAGGTTATAATTACTGGTGACACTGTTTATCAACCAGTTTACGAGCACTGTCAAATGCTGTAATAACCTGAAATCTGGTTAATAGGGCATTCTCAAAACAACTTTCACTATCACTTTCCTCCACAGTTGTAATCACTTTTCCTGCTCACTGTAGCATGACCAAGTGGTGTTCAGTCTTGTAAAGAATGTGCTACAAAATGTATTGAAAGAGTAATGTTTAGTGTAAAAAGCATGTTGGTTGTATTGGTTACTCTTCTTACTTTTCTATAAAAGAAGCTGCTGAGTGTAGAACGAGGCGAGCGAGTGACATGGCAGCTTCAGAAGGCTTGCATCGAGGTCTTCTGAAGCTGCCAAATCCTCAATCTCCTACGCTCCATGCTCCAGTGGCTTCTTACAGGAAAGTAAGAAAAGTAACATAACAATACAACTGACATGCTTTTACACTGAACACGTTTCCCCAATACTTTTGTGGCATATTCTTTATAAGAGCGACCACCGCTCAGTCACTCCTCACTGACGTACCCTCCAAGTCACTCGTCCTCAGCTCCACAGTCTACACTTGGTGGCATCACATTCTGAAAAGTAAAAAAAAAATACCTTAAACAGCACAGCTGACATGGTTTTTCTACAAAACCTTGCTATAATTTCTCACAGGGCAATCTCTACTCCTTCATAAAAGTTAAACAGCACTGCATCAACAACAAGCACCTTTCCCTCTTTCTTAAAGTAGTTCTGCACAGGAAGTCCATGCACCAGTAATTATAAAAAATAATCAATAGGCAATTGTGTGTTTATGGATCTTTTTTACACATTCTCGGTGTGTGATGATCTCATAAACCTCTCAAGCTTTGCTCTCAAGGTTTATGGGTCATCACACACCTCGGGTGTGTAAAAATAAATCCATAACATACACTTGTCTATCCATTATTCTCTACATAATAACTGGTGAACATGTTCTCCCGTAGGGAAACAGGTTATAATTTGTCATTATAATCTGCAGGTTATAATGGTGAACACATTCTGGGTTTCCCTTACTCCATGCATGCCCCAGCCACAGTCTTCTTGTTGTCATATAAGCTTGATCGGCATAGCTGCACTTCCCCACCTCTAGCATGTGGACTTATTGCTACACAGTAAGTCTTATAACTGTGACCTACACTTGGAATTTAAATCTTTTTTCACTTTATCTTTTGTTTCTCTTTTGGGAAATCACTCTCAAAAAATGTGACCATTTAATTGACAAGTGCTTCAGCCCGATCACGGACCACACTTGTGCTTCAACCTGACAGTGGCTGACATGTGATGTATTTTTATTTTATATAATTGCGGTGGTGAAAAAACACTCCTCAGCAATTATATACAATAAAACACGGGTGGTATTTAAAACTTGAATTTTACACACACCCTCAGTGTTGGATGCTTAAATAAACCCCTCAAGCTTTGCTATCGGGGTTTATGTAAGCTTCCAACACCTCAGGTGTGTGTAAAATTCTCATTAAACACAACACCCCATGTATTATTCTATATTTAGTGCAACTTTTAGGTACACTAGTGTAGAGCTTCTCCGATGTGTGTCCGATCAGTGCAAAGCTCAGTAGCACCCTCCTGACTCTCACTTTACAAGTAGACGTATTGATAAATGCCCCCTATGAGCAGTTGTGCAGAGTCTTTCATTCTACGCTGTAAGGCATGAGACCCATTGATTTTTATGCACATGCTTTGCAGAGAGCGCCCATCTCATATTGTAAAAGAGCATTCATAGTGCACTGCTACTGGGTTAGCGTCAAGTCAACAGCTGAGAGGAAACCTGTGATCAGGTTGTGCAGGAGTCATTATTAGAGTTGTATGCAGTGCCAAAATCTGCCGGTGGAATTGATGTGGAAAGGCAATTCAGTTTCTGATATGCTTTTTTGAATTTCTTTTCAAATTCTGCGGAACTCCAAAAAGCATTTTGCTATAAAACACAGAATAACTTTCTGCATATTATGTAAACTTGGGAATAGTATTCTGCAGGTTGTGCAAAAGGGATCCTTAGTTTAAGCAATTGGTAAAAAAACATTGTTTCTTTCAAAATTTCAGAATTCTGTTATTGATGGAAGTGTGAGGAATTTTCCAAAATTCATCCGAATTCTGTTCTGCAAGACTTTTTTCAAAAGAATCAACATTATCTGTAAAGCATTTGCCAATATTTCAGTATATGAAATGTCATACAGTAGTTGCTAGTTTTAAAGTACTGTATTTCATATTTGTAATTTCATTTTAAATGGAAGGAAATCCTCATAGGATCGCTTTATCCCTTGTCTCAATAACTGTGTGATTCAACTGGGGACAGACTTGCCAGTGTCCTGATTGGGGAAGGGCAGTAGGATGTGAACATGCAGTATCAACCTTACTTTTGAATTAAGCTAGTTTTAAGATTCTAGGCCTGAGATATTAATACGCCTTGCCTTCATGCCTAGAATAAGACAGTGAGTCCAGAGAGAGATCTCATGTCACAGTTTTTAGGTTTGAAATAGTGACATGAGAAAAGGATGATGCATCTTTAAGTGACTGAGCATGATTTCTACTGCTTTGTAAAGATTTTAATGGATCTGGTGTGCAGGGGTTGTGTTCTATACTCTGTAGAATTCTTTGATTTAATCTAAACGAGAGCACTAAATCAGTGTATGATATACTGTACAAAACCTTGCATTACTGCTGATATTCTCCACATCTTTCACTAGGGAAAACACTTTGCCATCCTTGGTTACCCGAGGAACAAAAAAAAAAAAAAAACAGAATACAGGCCATGTAATGTCACGTAAAGCTCCAATTTGTTTTTTCCATCTCAGGTTTAAGGCACCTGTTTAACAACTACTGTACTATACTTCATGGGATTTGGAATTAGTCATGTCATAAGCATTGATATGCCTCACACCAGCAAACAGGCTTGACCATGTTGGAACTAGCTCCATAGGTAGTTAAAAAAACATCGTCATTTCCATAGCGTGGAGCATAGTGTCACAGTCTGTGCAGTACAGTTCATGCAATGGTACAAATTTCACTATGTGAATTGCCACACTATGCGTCTTGCAGCAGATTTTACTGTGCAAATTGATGCACTTACTGTAGATTAATTTGGGTAAGTAAAATTCACTGCAAGTGTGGCAAATTGCATAGTGTGCATTATGCAAATTGCAGACATAGTGTACAGTGACCAAATTCAACCCAATTCATGAGCTGATTTTAAATTTATAACTCTCCTATTTGTAACCTGCTTAAGCGCTAAAAGGTTTACATACATTAAAATGTTGCCAGCTACATGTCCTGCATCCATAGAATAGAGACAGCCAGTCCTGGGTGGCGTCATGATTTTGGTATGTTAAATTTATTTTTAATGTGTCAGGCTTCTGTCAGAGCAGCTATTACATATGCAAAAAGAGTTATGTGTTTCACTTTCTCTATTAACTACATAGATAACATTTACAGGGAGCTAGTTTTTTTTTTTATTCTTTGGTAACCTGGTAAGGCCCACTAGGCACAAGTGCTTGTTTTCAGGGGCAACCTGGGAGCACTGGGGAGGTTAAGTGACTTGTTCAATCACATAGTATGCAAGTGGAGGTTATAGGAATCTGTTCTACCACATTGCTTCGACAATGACATTGTTGAACTCCTCTACATCAATGGGTGAAACTTTGATCACTGAAGTTTCGCCCGTCAAAAAAATCACAGTTTTTTGGGGGGCGGCTGTGCCCTCTGCATCCCCCATGTGGGGGTCTCAGCCCCCCGCACCCAGATTTTTTAATAATCAATTCTGAGGCGGAGTTGATTAGAAAGGGGCCAAAACACAGGCAAAACCAGTATCGTGGGACCATTACAGTGACAATCTCGAAGTGGTCGCTGTAATGGTCTTTGCTGTAAGTTTTTCGATGTTTCACTGATACACCATGAGAATCAAACCCATGTCTGCTGGATGTACCAATCTCATTCAAAGCTCATTACTCTTAACCTCTAGGCTATACTGCCATCCCATATCAGGAAAAAGTTCCTCTCTGCAAAAGCGCACTTTACCCTCAACTCAGTGGTGGCCCAGTGTACTAAGTATCTGAACCTGAGTGTTCTCATGTTTAGTGCTCTCCTAATATTGGGAAATGTTTCATGCTTTGAGCTCTAAAATCTTTTTCGCCAGAGAACTGCACTGAACCTGTAAGTTATTTTTCACTGTAGAAGCTGATTTTTAAATACTAGTTCCAATTTTGTTACTCTTCCATCTTTAGAGTCTGTCTTGTTATCCCAGTGGATGTTTTTGATTTGAACAAGATAGTAAGTACCATTTTAGAACTGTATGATGTAGTTTGTGTCCTTTTCTTAGCTCTCCCATTGTTGGCACAATGCATCTATGTTCCACTGTAGAACTGTAGTTGAGAGTGACATAAACTACATCACATAGTTCTGAAATGGCACGTAACGCCAGAGTGCAAATCACAAACAACCACTAAGGTTACCAATAGGTTAGTATAGATGGAATGCTAACACAATTGGAACATGTATTTAGAAACAGCTTCTAGTTGGGGAAATTACCTTCAGGTTCCCCGCAGATGAGTTCAGCACAGTTTTTTAATATACAAAAAAGGTATTTGCTTGGCTATTAATTTACAGTAATTTAACTTTTTTTTTTTACAAATGGTTCTAAAAAAGTGCCCAGACTACTTACGAAAACTCTTTAAAAGCAGTTTGATACACAGAGGCTGCAGAGCTGATTGCCATTCCAGTGATCCTGGTCCATGCATTGAGCCTGGGACATGACTTATGACAGGCGGAGGGAGTATCATGCATCCAAAAGCAGGGCTGTGCCAATGACATTAAGGGCCACCCTGCAAAATATTCTGTGCAGCCCTACCTCCCCACCAGTAAGCATAAAATAACCATTAGTGCATAGAAGATATCTGTACTGTAAGTTGGTTTGTATTAGTCTTACTGAGCAGCTGTACTTTGTGCATGCCACCCCCTTCCCCCTTGTTGGCACCATGATTAAGAAACTGACCAATGTAACACATCCCTACTCCTCCTGGTGACACTGGCATCAGGAGCAGATGCCTTGAGTAGGAGCATAGTTATGTCTTTGTTCTGTACTCTCCTACCCACCCCACCCCTTGCAACTCGAGTTTGGAATCCACAGCACAGGTCCCACTGCTGCCACGGCTGACAGCTCGCATTTCAGATGGACAAGCAATGTACAAAAAAAAGTTACAAGGTTAACTCTGACAACAAAAGGTTTTCTTAATGCTGACCTCTGAGGCTGTGGGCCTCTGACAGTGTGGGCCCTACTGCAGCTGCATCTCTTGTACTGTCCTGGTGATAGCCCTGTCCAAAAGGACACTCACTTCCTATGATGAGGAAGGGTTGCAGCATCTACTGCTTTATTGCCACTTGGCTGACCATATGTAGCAGTGCAGTTGGGAGTACATTTTAGCAGGGTAAAAGGGATGCTCAGTAGCCAGTCATTGCCTCAAACATATAGGGCCACTGGCTTTCCATTTTAAAAAATGCCCTGAGTTTGATTCCCGTAACCTCCATTTGCAGACTGTTTGACCTTGAAAAAGTCACATAATCTTCCAGTGTTGCTGTGACGCATGTGGAAATGAGCTTTGACTCATGCCTCTCCCAGACACAAATTGTAAACAACATTTTTCCAAAACTGAGTGCAAATCAAAATGTTTTACACTAAAATATGGTGCAAAATTGGGTTTTACACTGATCTGATTACAAGTGTGGTTGTAAATGTGGTGCAAACAGGTTTTTATAAGAAAAAGCTACTCTTACGTAGTGTTTAAAAATGGCCAATTCCATTTTTAATCCCAGCCCTAAACATATCACATCAGGATGAGGAGGGGACTCAGAAAGGATAAGGAGGCGGGAAAATGATGTTCTTATATCTTCTAAGACCCACCCACACTCTCCCTGGTCACTCTACTCCATCACTCACCAAATCTTATAATCAACCACAAGCAGAGCTATATATTTATTTAGCTTTTGTTGACTAGGTAAGTACACTAGACAAGACATTTGCCTATTCTCAGGTACGACCCAGGAGAGTACAATGAAATACAAGTTCATACAGAGGACAACATGATGCAAGTTAGGCATTATACAGACGCAGGTAGAACCAGATAAACATAACACAAGCAGTCAGTAAACACAGTTAGAATAGGAACAAAGAATATATACATAGAGTCACCAAGGCTATGAACAGTGTATTATACAATTCTATACAGCTTACAGCCCCAAAAGCAGAGCCCCAGTCAAAGCATTGCCTGGAACAGAGAGTAAATACATTATATACAGAGCAGAACCCAAGCAGGCAGATGCATCAGCAGGACCTGCGCAAGGGTATCAAAAGAAGGACATGTAAATCCAATGCAGGGGACCTATGGTGGTTTAGGACAACCACACGCAGAGGAAAGCTGCAAGTAATTCCACAGGGAGCTCTGAAGGCATGAGTGGGAGGGGGAGGAGCGGACCTGGGCAGGAAAGGAATTCCATACTCTGGGGGCACATGAAGCAAAATCCCTGTCCCCCATTTGCGTTCAAGTGGCAGGAACTTCGAGAACAGCAGACCCCAATGTCCTAAGGGAGTAAGAAGAAGATGCAGCCGGTTTGAGGAGCTCCGCCAGTCCTGGGGTGGTGCCAGTTCTGAGAACCTTGCCCATGAAGCTGCCCAAGACAAAATTCATATGGTTGAGTGGGGAGAGCCAGTTAAGTTTGTTATACAGGTCACAATGTTGGGTTAGGTGAGGGGCAGCAAGTGCAAAGCGGCTAATGTTATTGTAGGCTATGTTCCACCTAGATGCGTGGCGACCGCTGTTCAGAGCGTCCCCCCCCTCAGTTGGACCAGAGACGACAGTGTAGGGTTGAGGCGCCGGCTCACTGAATCGAGTCGGGCGGACCTCCCCTGCATAATCCGTGAGGACTGCATCTGCTGGAGAGGAAGGGAGATATTTTTCTGCCCTCCCCTCCACCCCATTCCCTCCTCCCCTTAAATGTCCCTAAGCCCCTCCCACTGATTTTGGCTGGTCTAATTATATGATGTATCTATTGGCATAGCTATCCCGCCTCCCTTTACTATGACGTCATCTGTCCTGGGACTGCATGATTGGGCTGTTCTGCCCTGAACTACTGTTCTGTTGAGGGACTTGGTGTGGCCTGTCTAAACTTCACCTATAATATGCTATGCTTGTGGGCTCTCCCTCGGCTTAACGGTACTTGCCCTAGTAACTAGTTGAAGCGTACAACTGCTACACTGTACTAATTCTTAGCCTGTTTATCTACCTACTTCTGCTAGCATCCTACGGCTTGTATTCAGTCTACTGTATGGTTTTACCGTGTGCTATATTTTTGTTCCCACCTGACCTTGGACTTGCAATGTCTATCTCCAGGATGTGGTAATCCAATTTATTGTGAGATACTACCATATGCTGCATTTATTTTCTCTTGGTCTAGGCTGGCTATGTCTATCTCCTGGGTGTGTCCTTGAATTATTGTTAGGCTGCAACTTCAATCCCTAGTGGGGGACACTCTGTTGTTACTTGCTCGTCTGCCTAATTTTTGCCCCTAAGATTCTAGCCAGTGTTTGTCTCTGCTTATCTGACTACAGGGCTGTGTATGCTAGCTTACCCTACTATATTGCCTAGCAGGGGTACTGTCCTTAGAATACCCTTGTATCCTGTATCCTGGGTGTTGCCCTGGGAATGGTTCTCTCAACATGATGACTCCTAAGCCCACCTGGGGGGGGGGGTCACTATCCCCTTCTTACCTATTGGCATCCTTCTCATTGGCCTAGTACTCTCCCTAAGCTTCCCACTATGCTTTGCGGACTGTTCCTCTCCATGGAGGGGTCCTTTGGGTACTCTTGAACAGTCTGAGACATATGACTTCACCTTCTCCAACCTGATAGTTCTGGGCAATCAGCCCCTCTGGCCTATTGGCTGCCTCAACCTTAGGTGAGTTCTGTACCCCCCCACCTTATTCACCAAGCACCTTGCTCACAAGCCCTTGGTCAGGGGTGGACGCCCTTCCCTAAGGCATCTCTTCTGAGTTCTTCTGTTGATAGTAGTCCAGGCTGGTGACATTGAACTTAACCCAAGCCCCTCTTATCATGCCTCTTCCCTCCCGGGTGGCTGGTTGTCTGGTAAAGGACTAAAAATAGCTCATCTCAACATCTGCAGCCTCCTGCCCAATCTAGCTGAGCTTACTGCCTGGGCCTCCCATTACAAGCCTGACATTCTCAGCATCACTGAGTCATGGCTGAAACCTTCTACCCCTGACTCTGCCTGTATGCTCCCTGGCTTTGACCTTTACCCCTGATTCTGCCTGTATGCTCCCTGGCTTTGACCTTATCAGGCTTGACTTGCCAGGGAGGAAGAGGGGTGGCAGCATTGTGATCTACTTCAGGAGTCATCTAAACCTGGCAGCTGTGCCTCACAAATTGTCCCCACTATCTTCTTGTGAGGTACTTCATACTATGCTCTTACTTGGCAACACTAAAAAGCTGCACATCATCTGTACATACAATCCCCCGGGGGGTGCCAGGGCTATCCTCCCTCCTTGAAGCTGTGGGTGCTTTCACTGGGGATAATGAACTGCTTATCATGGGTGATCTTAACCTTAATTGGCTTTGGGGTAATACCAAGATGTACGACCCTCTGCTTGCTGGCCTCTTCCTGTCTCAGCTCATCCGTGAGCCCACCAGGTGGTCTACTATTGGTGGAAATAGCTCCCTTCTTGATTGGGTCCTGTCAAACAGGCCTGAAAGGATCTCCTCCTCCTCCTCAGGAACCCTCCCTAACTCAATCTCTGACCACACCCCCATGTACTGTGTATGGAGAATCTCCTCCCAGAAAAATCCCCACAAAGTCATCCATGTCAGGGATTTCTCAAAGTTTGACCAGGGTTCCTTTCATGAGGACCTGAGGCACATGGACTGGTCTGAGGTGCTAAATGCACCGGACTGTCCCACTGCAGTTAGCTCCTTCCTCAGTTCCTTCTCGGCATTGCAGGACAGGCATGCACCCCTTATCAGGAGGAGGGTAAGGGGGACTGCAACAAAGTGGCTCCATGGAAGTCTCCTCGCCCTTATGCAGACTAGGGATAAATGCTGAGCCAGTTTCAAGGCCACGCTGGACCAGGCCCTATTTCAGCAGTACAGGAGGCTCAGAAATGAATGCGAGAGAGCTATCAGGGCTGCCAAGAGTGAATACTGCAGAACTGCCTTACTCAACTCTGCTAAGGACCCCTAGGAATTTCTGGAGTAATATCAAAAATATAGTTAGCGGTTCCTCCAGCTGTGGGGTCTCTGATATGCTCATTGATGGTTCAACTGTAAGTATTGCCTTGAGGTTAGAGGAACGAGATGTGACTGAGCTTGATACATCCAGCAGATCAGACCTGAGTTTGATTCTCACAACCTCCACTTGCATACTGTGTGACTTTGAGCAAGTCACTTAACTGCCCAGTGCTCCCAGGTCGCCCCTGAAAACAGGCACTTGTGCCTAGTGGGCCTTACCCGGCCTAAAATAAGGACTTAAATAAAAAAAATTAAAAAATAATCCCGTAACCATTGCAAATGCATTCAACTCCCACTTTTCTGATCTGTCTGCGTTCACCTCCCTATTCTACACTGGAAGATGTGATAGCAGTGCTCTGCTAATTGCCTGTCAACTGCTACCCACCTGTCATCCACTATTCCACTTTAGGACGGTGCCAGTACAGGAGATGCAGAGACTACTCTCTGGTCTCTCCCCCTATGCCAGTGCTGGTCACGATGGCATAGAACCTAGGCTCCTCCAGCTTGGTGCCCTCTATGTTGCCCCCCCCCCAATGGCTCATATCTTCAATATGTCCCTTGCCCTTGGAGTCTTCCCTGACCCCTGGAAGGTGGCTAGGGTTGTTCCTGTACTTAAACAAGGCAACTCTAAGATCCTTGATAATTATCGGCCAATAGCCATCTTGTCGGCCTTCAGCAAACTTCTGGAGAAAGTTATTGTTGGGCAACTTAATGAGTATATCCAGGCCCATGAGCTGCTGGCTCCTGCACAGTATGGCTTTTGGAAAGGGCACAATATGACCTCTGCACTTGTTATGGTCTTCTCTGGGATCAGGGCTGCCATGGACCAGGGCAAGCTCTCAGGTGCCATCTTCATTGATCTATTCAAGGCGTTCGACTTGGTTGATCATGCCGTACTCATCTCTCAGCTTTGGTTTCTTGGTCTGTCTCTCACTGCCCTAAGGTGGTTTATCTGCTACCTTCAGTGTCAATCTCAACTAACCAAATTTAGTAAGGTCCTCTCGGGCGCCACCCATGTGACCTCTGGTATTCCTCAGGGGTCTGTCCTAGGGCATCTCCTTTTTTCCATCTTTGTTAATAACCTTCCCTCCATCTTCTCCCACTGTAGCTCGACACTAAATGCGGATGACCTGGTCATCCTCACCAATTCCCATGACATCGGGGTTATCAATCGCCAATTAAGCGCTGATTTCAAGAATGTCCAGTCCTGGATTACAGTACACAAGCTTGTCCTCAATCTAAAAAAAACACAGGCCATGCTCTTTGGGTCCCCAGCCAAGTTAAAGGCCTCTACCACCTCCCTGTACATAAATGGTATTGACGGCTCACCTGTCTTGGTCACTGATACCATCAAATACCTGGGTGTGACACTTGACCCCCAGCTTGACCTTGGTCATTACATCCAGAATGTATGCAGGGAAGCCAGTAGTAAGCTGGGTCTTGCCTACAGTGAAAAGAATAACCTTACATCTGCTGCTCGTTGTGCACTAGCCAGTGGTGTATTTCTCCCGACCCTCTCCTATGAGCTCCCCCTGTACGTGCACACTGCTAAAGCTCACATCACTTGGAGGCAGGTAGCCTATAACAATATCTGTCGTTTTGCACTTGTGACACCCCGTCTTACCCACCACTGTGACCTGTACAGTAAGCTTGGTTGGCTCTCCCCAGACAATTACATGAGTTTTTTCCTGGGCAGTTTCACAGGTAAAGTGCTCAGAACCGGCACTCCCCAATGCCTGGCAGGACTCCTTGTACGTACCTCCTCCTCTTGCTCCCTCCGGTTCCTGGACTTCGCTGTCCTCAAGGTTCCTGCCACTTGCACACTGATGGGGGATAAGGATTTTGCTGTTTGTGCTCCCAGAGTCTGGAACTCCTTTCCCCCTCTGGTTCGCACCTCACGTTCTCACTCCAGCCTTCAGAGCTCCCTATGGACCTACCTGAGGAGCTTCTCTGCTTGTGGCTGTCCCAATCGTCTTAACTGATCTAGGCCCCTGTACTGGACTACTATGCACCTGTCGATATGGTGGCCCCTGTGTGAGCCCTGAGGGTCAGATCTTGCTGGCTCAGGATACTGCTTTGTTTAATAATGTGCTGGTTCTCTCTGCCCAATGCAGAGCTTTGCCTGACATACTATTTTGGTGGGTCTACTACTGCACTGATATGTATTTATTGCACTGATTTGTATTTGCCCTATGCCTCTGGGCTGTGACCTTTGTCTGATGCACTGTTCTTTTCAGCTTTTTATGTCTGTTCTCTCCTACCCAATTATGTGCAACTACTTGACTGCTTATTTCAATGCTCACTTGACTCTACTTGATCCTGTGCAATGTATGTATATTATGTATAGCATTCTTATTGTTCCTGTATCGACTTGTCTATTCCTGTACCCTCTGTTATTGCACTCTCCCAGGTCGTACCTGAAAATAGGCAATTGTTTGTCTAGTGCACTTGCCTGGTCAACAAAACCTAAAAAATAAATAAATAGAAAGGTGAACTTTGGAGGTGCGTGCAAACAGAATGAGTACATAGGTGAGAGAAGGGAGAAACACACCTCTGACCAGTACAAGGCAAGCAGCAGAGGCAAGATTGTTCTTCGGTCTGTAGGCCAGACTCAATTTGCAGTTGACAGCTCTGCATACATTTTGGATATGATGCCCAAGGCCAAGCTGGGGGTCAAGTGTCTTCCCAATGCAGTTGATGGAGTCAGTGATTAGGACAGGAGTACCATCAATACCAGTAATACTCAGTGGGGCAGGAAGGCCTTTATCTTGGCCAGGGACCCAAAAAGCATGGCCTGAGTTTTTCTAAGGTTAAGGACCAGCTTGTGGGTCATTATCCTGGACTGGATATTCCTGAAATCCTCACTCAGTTGGTGGTTGATGACCACAACGTCACGGGAATGGGTGAGGATAACCAGGTCATCCGCATATAGGATAGAGCTACAGTTGGAAGAAGTAGAGGGCAGATTATTGACAAAGATAGAGAAGAGAAGGAGCTTTAGGACTGAACCCTGGGGGCCGCCAGAGGTCACAGGAGTGGTGGCCAAGAGGACTTTACTGAATTTAATAAGTTGCTGTTTGCCTTGCAGATAATTAGTGAACCATCTTAAGACAGGTAGGGACAGACCAAGGGACCGAAGTTGAGAGCAAAGTAAGACATGGTCGTCTAGGTCGAAGGCCTTAGATAGGTCAATGAAGATGGCGCCTGAGAGCTTACCCTGGTCCATAGCTGCCCTGATCCCAGAGGAGACAGTGACAAGGGCAGAGGATATATTGTGCCCTTTGCGAAAGCCATGCTGCATGGGAGACAGTAGCTCATGGGCCTGAAGATTCTCCATCAGTTGCCCAGCCACAACTTTCTCCAGAAGTTTACTGATAGCCGACTAGATGGCTATCGGTCGGTAATTGTCGAGGATCTTTGGGTTGCCCTATTTGAGAACAGGGATAATCCTCACCACCTTCCAGAGGTCAAGGATAACCCCAGAGGTTACGAACATGTTGAAGATATGGGCCACTGGGGAGGCAATATAAGAGGAACCAAGATGGAGGAGCTTAGGTTCCATGCTATCGTGGCCAGCACTAGAGTGAGGAGAGAGACCAGAGAGAAGTCTCTGCATCTTCTGTGCCATCACAGCCCTGAAGTAGAGTAATGGATGGGCGATAGGGGCTGACTGTGGGGCAGAGGCCGGGACATGACCATCACTCCCACCAGTAGAGAATAGGATGGTGAAGACAGACAGAACCGAGAAGTGGGAGTTCAATGCATTGGCGATGGTTAGTGGATTGTTACAATTAGATCCATCTATGAGCATGTCAGAGACCCTGCAATTGGTGGAACCACTTACTATATTTTCAAACTTCCTCCAGAAATTCCTAGGGTCCTTGGCTGAGTTTAGTAAGGCAGTTTTGCAGTAGTCACTTTTGGCAGCCCTGATTGCTTTTTTGCATTCATTCCTGAGCATCCCATATTGCTGAAATATGGCCATGTCCACTGTGACCTTGAAATTGGCCCAGCACATGTCTGTAGCCGTTATGAAGGCTAGGAGGCCCCCATGCAGTCACTTAGTGGCAGACCCCCTTACCCTCCGCCTGATAATAGAGGCATGCTTGTCCTGCAGTGCCTCAAAGGTGCTGAGAAAATGACTAACAGCAGTGGAAGAGTCCTGAGCATTTAGCACCGCAGATCAGTCCATAAGCTTCAGCTCCTCATGGAAGGACACCAGGTCAAACCTGGAGAAATCCCTTACTTGAATGATTTTGTGAGGAATTTTCTGGGAGGAGATCTTCCATACGCAGTACACAGGGGTGTGGTCAGAGACATAATCAGGAAGGGTACCAGCAGAGCTGATCCTCTCAGGTCTATTGGACAGGACCCAGACCAGGAGGGAGCTAGGACTGCCAGTGGTAGACCACTGACTGGGCTCCTGAATAAGTTGAGACAAGGACAGGCCAGCAAGCAGAGGTTCAAACAGCTTGGTGTTTCCTCCAAGCCAGTTTAAATTAAGTTCTCCCAAGATTATTAGCTCATTATCCCCAATCTTAGCACCAACAGTATCAAGAAGGTAGGATAACCCCGACAGACCACCCTTGGGGGGATTGTATGTACAGATAATGTGCAGCTTCTTAATGTTCCCGAGTAATAGGACTGTGTGAACCAGCTCACAAGAAGACAATAAGAGCTGTTGGTGGGATACAACAGACAGGTTTAGGTTACTCTTGTAGTAAACCAAGATACCACCCCCACGCTTTTTCCCAGGCCAATCTTGCCTAATGAGATCAAAACCAGGAAGCGCACAGGCTGAGTCAGGGCTGGAACATTTCAGCCAAGTCTCGGTAATACCAAGAATGTCAGGCTTGTAGTGAGTGACCCAGGCAGAGAGTTCAGCCAGAATGGGTAGGAGGCTGTAGATGTTGAGGTAAGCTATTTTCATCCCCTTGCCTGACAGCCAGCCCACAGAAAATGAGGAGGCTTGATAAGTAGGACCTGGGTTAAGCTCAATGTCCCCAGCCAGGGCTAGAGTCACCAGAAGGGGCCAAAGGAGATGACTTGTAGGGGGAGAACCACCTCCAACTGAAGGCTTGCGGGCAGGATGCCTGATTACTATGGCAGGATACAAAAAGCACCTGAGGTCAAGACAGCAGATAGGCCAGAAGGGCAGTCTGCCACAGGCTATTGGATTGGAGAAGGTGAAGTCATGTTCCACATGCTGTTCGAGTGTAACCCAGGGGCCCCCCGAGGAAGGGTAGCAATCAGCAATAAGTAGAGGGAGGCATAAGGCAGTGAGAAGGCCAATGATGAGGGCACCGATAAATGGGGAGGGCTTAGCACTCTCCCTCGGGAGCTTAGGAACCCCCCATGTCAAGAAGAACCTGTCCCTGGGACTAACCAGGGCACTGAAGGGAGAAGATATTGTCGACAGGTCAGGTAGACAGGTCAAGGCTTACCAGAAGCCAGAGGGACTGTTTTGTCAAACACTAGGAAGGCCCTGAGGAGAGAACCAAGCAGTGTTTGCCCACCAGACCCCCTAAGCTGTTCAAGTGGGCCCCAGAGGAGCACCCAGTTTGTGGAGGTCTATCCTACAGAAGCCCCCACAACAAGGGTCAGTAGACAATCCTCCCTTGTGTAGGAGCACATCACCAGCTACTGGAAGGATTACCAGGTTCCATGGTAGTAAGCTTCACTGGAGGCGAGGCTGGTAGAAATAGCTAGTGAGCACAATACATTAACAAGCTAATAGGGACATTTCCTGACTAAAGTTGCTGAGACATGATTGATAGACAGGTAGAAATTATTCAGTAGATTGCAGTAGACTGACACCACGATTAATTGCAAAATATACTCGACCAGACCCACTCGGGGTAGAATAAGCTAGGCTCAAGCCTGAAACCAACTCAGGATAAAGATTACACTATACTGAATACACCAACAAGAATATTAGCTGCAGTAAACATCCATCAGACTGTGAATATGGTCAAATAGCAGAAGTATATTTACTGAGGCAGAGGTGTGAATTCTAGCTATACATATCCAGCAGGTTAATTAGGCACATGACTGACCACCCAGGTGTCCCACCCGTACAACAATTCAGAGTGGATAAGCACCATACGGAAGTCCATAAGCAGATGAGAGTTCTGTGTTTAGAGACAGCTAGCAACACCGAGTGACAGATTTCTGAGAGTTGTTTCTTTAGATAGCTTTAAGCTCCTGAATTCTACTACTGGAAGCCAATGGGGACAGGACAAGGTGTGGGGGGGAGCACAAGTATATTTAAAGGTGACTTGGAGGGGGAGGGGGTGGGCGAAAAATTCTGCAGCAGAAGCAGCAGCTGTGCAGGCCAGGGCTGTGTATAAGCTGTACCTAATGCTTGTGTCCAGGAGGCCGGTGGCGGCAGGCTTCTTGGCACTGAAAGAGGTGCAGAGTGGTGTCCAGGCATGCAGGAGGTGAACCACAGATGGTGGTAAGTAACCCAGTAGGCTACAAGGATGCCTGATGCTTGTGCCCAGGAGGCCGGTGGCAGCAGGCTTCATGGCACTGAGAGATGTGCAGAGTGGTGTCCAGGCATGCAGGAGGTGAACCGCAGTTGGCGGTAGGTAACCCAGTGGGCTACAAGGATGTCTGATGCTTGTGCCCAGGAGGCCAGTGGCAGCAAGCTTCTTGGCACCAAGAAAGGTGCAGTGTGTCCAGGCATGCAGGAGGCAAGCCGCAGATGGTGGTTTAGCCCTGTGGGCTACAAGGATGCCCATGGCCCTGTTGGGGGGGGGTTGAGCCATCGAGGTATAGAGGAGGAGGAGGAACAAGATGATGAGCAAGCTGGGAAGGATGGATGTGCGTTACCCTGGATGGGAAAAGGACTAGTGGTGAGGCTGGAGGAGGTCACCAGGACTACCCAGAATAATCTGAGGAGTACCACTATGCGAAAACATCACAGTCAGTAAGTTTCCATGGTTAGTATATTAAAATAAAGTTTGCAAAGATTTCCTAGTAAAGCCCTACCAAAAATATGACTACTGTACTACTGGCTCAGCTAATCTCTTGTAACAAGGATATTTTCTAACAATTAATCTTTATTTTTTAATGAACGGTAAAAGAAAATAGAATCATCCCATATTAAAAGGCATACTGTTTAACCCATTCCCTCCCAGGAGTTCAATGAATGCTCATCATAAATTGGATGCATCCTAAGGATAGCTTAAAAACCAAAGGGTGGGATGGACTCAACGTTTATCATGGCTCTTGATAAATGAAAAAAAATGCCAGCATTTTGCTTTGCACAACTCTTTGGGTGTCAGTGCATACTTCAAGACCTAAGCCAATGGTCTGAGCACAGGTTTTTGAACCTAGGAACCCATGTATAAATCTCACTATCGAAACTTATAAAATGGAGTCTGGTCAATTCTGGTTCCATTGGTCAGGACACTGTCACGTGGTACTGCATTACCTAGCACGTACCCCTGCTCAAAAGACAGGAAAGATGTTCTTTAATCATATGCACAAACTGTCACGGTCAAAAGGTTAACATGCTAATTACATACCTTCACGGTCGCAAATGTCATAATGCAAATCAAACAACCCATTAACATAAAAAACCTCAGGCAATTAAATGCACACACACATGACCCCACAGTAGCATTGTTCAAGAATCAAAAGCTGCAAAGGAAATCCAACCAACAACTTTGAAGCAACACATTTCCTACTCAAAAATCCAAACCCGAAAGTCCTCTGTGCTTTTCAAACAAGGAAAACAACTAAACCATCTAATAAAAACACAAAATATTTTCCAAAATAATGATTCTGCAAAACAAGGTAAACATGCATACATACATCACTTAAGTATCAGCAAAATTTCTACAAACATTGGGTCCTATGCACTATTGGCATAAGATATGCACCAAAATCACGTGACCCATCTGCGCAGCTCCACACCTGCAGACAGGTGCGCACAGGCCGGTATTCATTACCAGCAGTCAACTGTCTACGGCCCCACCTCCCAGTGTGCAGGACTCCACAGGGCAGCCGGGGGCAGAGTTGCGGTCTTGGATGGGCATCCAATAGGATGCCTATCCTGGGTCCCAGAGTGGATCACTCGCACATAGATCCAGGGTACTAAATACCTACTGCAGGCACCCAGACCTGCGCCCATGCCCTAATGGCCAGCCAGCAGTTGGAGTGGAGTCCCCTTCCCCCATACACACACAGATACCCCACAATGCGAACAAGACCCCCACCCTGTACCCTGCTGACTCTGTATTGTCCGGTGGTTCCCCACTCAACTGCAGCACCGACTCCCCCCCATGGCAACATACCTGCCTGGTGGTGCCATGGGAATGGATGGCCAGCAGCATAGCCCTCACCACACCTCCTCAGCCACTGGCCATCTTACTGCTGTTGGAAGCATGCCACTATAAATAGGCAGCACGCTCCAAGCAGTTAGACAGCCGGCAGCTGAGGCGTGTGGTGAGAGCTGTGCTGCCTAGCCATCAATCCATCGGACCACCAGAGATCCCAAGCAACAAGGGGTGGGGCCATGTTGGTTCCTCCAGCAGTCAGGATGGCGCGGTGTGGTGTTGGGGCCAGTGGTACCCTACTACCCCATGGATGAGTCCGACCTGGGTTGGTGGGGGGCATGGCACTACATGCACCCACACGATCAGCAGCTCCAGTCCTCCAGTTCTGCCCAGTGGGCTCAGGCAGCATGGGGGTCGATTCCAGTTCCAGCCGTGCATTGCAGATGATGTCCGAGGGGGCACGCAGTGGGTTATGGCAGGGTCCCGGTTGCCATAACCTGCACCTATCTCCACACCCATGCAGCAAGCACTACACGGTTTCATGCATAACGCATAGTGCTGGCACACCCCTGGAATGCCCCCAGCATGTTGCAGTCCGCATGGCCAGAGGAGCAGCTGCATACCTGCCTTGCGCCTCGTTCATGAATGCCGCACAGGGTCTGGCAGGACCCCACTCCACGGTATTCAGGCGTATTGATGCCAATGTGCCCAGTTTACACAGCACGTTGTCATTGTGCATAGGGCCCAATGTTTTAAAAGCTAATAAAATACCCACTTACCTAACTGGCATGCATAAACAAAAAGAGGACAGATCAAGCTCCCTGCCTGAACCTAATTAGCAACTGTCCTGCATTGCATCTGAGTTGGGTCACATAACATATAATCAGTCACCTAAGCTTCCAGGTCTAAGATCACATGGAAAGTACAAGAAGCATATTCCAGGTTTGCAGCTCAGTATCACAGATCACCCAGGAAGTGTACAAAGTTAAAAGTGAGGAATACACTATGGGCTAGATATTCAAAAGGGTTGCGCCATGCGCAATAGGGTTGTGCCTGCGCAAGTCGGAAATTGTGCCATTCTGCCATATTCAGCAGAAGGCAGTTGCACCCAAGTCAAGCTGAGCAACAGCGCCAATGCAAATGAATGCCGCTGAACCGGGAGGGAGGAACCATGCATAAACTGCACAGCCCGATATTCAGTGGGCTGTGCAGAGTTGTGCAGGCGCAACCCCCAACCTGCGCCTGCACAACTTTGAGCCAAAAAAAGGAGCAAGTCGAGGGCCACCCACAGGTGAGCTGCCGCATTGCAGGGCACAACACAGCAGCTGCCACCTGTGGGTGGCCTTCAACCTACTCCCTGTGCCCCCTGCAGCCCAATCACGGGCATATAGTAACCCCCCCCCGACTGGCCCAATCATGGGCAAAGTGAAAAATAAACCCACCCCACCAGCCCGATCGTGGCACCAAAGTGTCAACCCCCAAGACCATATCCTGGTGGTCCAATGGACCGCTAAGCCCAATCGCGGGCTGCAAAGTGTTCAACACCCCCAAGAACATATCCCTGGTGATCTAGTGCCCCCACCCCACCGAAGCCCCACCACCCCGCTCCACCCCGTCAGCTGGTGGCGGCAGCATCCACCGCCTACCACCCGCGCCCGCCGACTGACTGCCCAGTAGGGCTGCATGCTCAGTGGTGCAGAGCAAGAGCCAATGGGCGTGCAGCCCACTACCTAAGGCAGTCAGATATGTGAATGAATGGGCATGCAGCCCATACCATACAAAACAGTCAGATATGTGAATGAATTCCTTCATTCATTCACATATCTGGACTGCCTGCTGTGCGTGCACACCAGTGGCTCTTGCTCTGCACCATGGGCGTGCAGCCCTACCAGGCAGTCAGTCGGCCAGGCGGCGGGTGACAGGTGGGTGGGATGCTGCCACCCGCCCGACTGATGAGGGAGGCGGGGTGATGAGGCTCGTGGGTGGGTGAGGTGGGGGCCACTAGATAACCAGGATATGTTCTTGGGGGTGTTGGAACATTTTGCAGCCAGCGATTCGACTTGTATCCACTGGACCACCAGGGATATGTTCTTGGGGAAGTGTTGGAACATTTGCAGCCTGCGATCAGGCTTAATGACCCACTGGACCACCAGGGATATGTTCTTGGGGGGTGTTGGAACAGTTTGCAGCCATGATCAGGCTTGCGGTCCACTGGACCACCAGGGATATGTTCTTGGGGGTGTTGGAACACTTGCAGTCCCGATCGGGCTGGTGGGGCGGGTTGTACTGTACACGTTTGCCCGCGATTGGGCTGGTGGGGGGTACTTTACACTTAGCCCGAGATCAGGATTCATGGTCCACTGGACCACCGGGATATGTCCTTGGGGGAGTTGACACTTTGCTGCCCTCGATCGGGCCGGTTGGGGTGGGGGATTTTACACTTTGCCCTCGATCGGGCTGCAGGGGCATGGTCCTGACGGCTGCTGCCTGGCAGGGCGCCAGGCGCAGTCTCTGGGGATCAGCGCACCTGCATGCTAATGGCATGCAAATGGGGCCATAAATAGATGTAAATGTCTCCCCTGTGCCTTGCATGAATTATGGCCCCATTTGCATGTCATCTTTTGAATATGGGAAATTTGTGCATGGCGCAATGGTACTTGCACCACCGCAACTAGATGCTCCCTCTGACCACTTGTGGTGGCACAGGTTCCACTGCTCCATGCACAGTGGCTGTGGCCGGGGGTGATATTCAAAGGTTACTCAGTAGCGCCTTCTTTGAATATTGCCAGCTACATAACCTATTATTTGGTCAGCGCAAGGAACTGCACACAAAATAGCACAGTTTGAATATCCAGCCCTATAACTGTGCAAGCATAACTTACTCCCTGCAGTGCAGCTCCACCCAACTAGTACAGGTTACCAGCTACACCCTAATCCCTGCCACTTATCTAATTTGTGCTAATGCCCTAAAGCCAACCATCTAAAGACACAGTACCAAATTGCAGCACTACCACTGTACACTGCTAAAAAACTAACATTATTATAAGGTAAAGAAATAGCAACCATTCTGATTGGCTGTCACAATTCCAAGAGGTAAACATTAACCCATGTTAACCTACCATGTACAGCCTGATCACACAGTGTAGGTTTTCATATTATTATCAGAAAAGTCCCAGGCACTTGTTTAAAATAAAATTTCTTAAGTGGCTGCCTATACACATTATCCAAGCTCATCATAACGTCTGCCCACAACAGTAGCATGTAAACTATGAACAGCATGTTAAACGAACCTAAACACAATCCCCTTGAAGAGGCGTGGCATACCATATTGCCATAGTGTCCATTAATACCAAATTAGAAACTGTCACATCATACTGTATTCTTAGCAATTTAGCCCCCAAAAAAGTGAGTTAAACAAAACTGTGAGCCACAAATCAATGACACATCTTAGGGATAAAAAAGAGAATACCTCCACACGCTGCATGAAGCTGCTGAGAGCACTTTTAAATGTGCTGCACATTTCACGGTTAACAGACAGCCGTGTGAGAGTCGTGGTGAAATCATTGCTGGGTGTGTACTGTATCCACTATTATGTTTACATTTGGACAAAGGGTGTGTTTTTTCATCGCGTTACTTCATCACTGCAATTATTTTTGCTCAGTATTTACAAATGAAGAGGGAGAGGTACCTAAAACAAACAACAGAAACACTCTGGCTGCAGAAGTTGATACCAGCCCATTTACAGAAGAAAGGGTTCTGAAAGAACTCTTAAAACTAAAGGTGAACAAAGCAATGGGGCCTGATGGGATTCATCCCAGAATTCTAAAAGAACTATGGGTAGAACAAGTGACACCACTGACTACCCTATTTAACAAATCATGGAAGGATGGGGTGGTACCTGAGGACTGGAGGAGGGCAGATGTGAGTCCCCTTCAAAAAAGTGGGAGCAGGGCAGAAGCTGGAAACTACAGACCTGTTAGTTTAACCTCAGTGATAGGGATAATGATGGAATCACTTCTGAAGGAAAGAATTGCCAGTACCTAGAGGCCAGAGGGCACAGGACCCAAAGCAGCATGGATTCTGGCGGAAGGTCATGCCAGATGGATCTAATAGATTTCTTTGACGGGTGACCAAAGTAATAGATCAGGGAGGGGCTGTGGACATGGCCTACCTAGACTTTAGCAAGGCATTTGACACAGTCCCACACAAAAGATTAATATACAAGTTAGCCAGCCTGGGAGTGGGTCCCAAGATGATAGCCTGGGTAAAGAATTAGCTGGAGAATAGGACACAGAGAGTAATTGTAAATGGAGTCCACTCTGAAGAAAGGGGGGTTACTAGTGGGGTACCGCAGGGTTCAGTATTAGGACCGGTCCTCTTTAATGTCTTTATAAGCGACATTGCAGAGGGACTGGAAGGAAAAGTATGCCTCTTTGCAGATGACACAAAGATCTGCAACAGAGTTGATGCATAAGGTGGGGTGGAAAGGATGAGAAGGGACTTGGCAAGGTTAGAGGAATGGTCAAATGTATGGCAGCTTAGATTCAGTGCTAAGAAGTGCAAGGTAATGCACCTGGGAAACAAAAACCCAGGGGAAGAGTACACAATGGGCAGTGAGATACTAACAACAACAAAAATGGAAAGGGACCTGGGGGTAGTCATATCAGATGACTTAAAGGTGGGCAAGCAATGTGAGAGGGCAGTAAGGAGGGATGAGGGGGTACTGGGATGCATAGGGAGAGGCATCACCAGTAGAAAACAGGAAGTTGTTATCCCTCTGTACAGACAGCTGGTGAGACCCCATCTGGAGTACTGCGTGCAGTTCTAGAGACCCAATCTGTGCAAGAACATAGACAGGATGGAAGCTGTCCAGACAAGGGCAACTAAAATGGTGCAGGGTCTGCACTGGAAGACGTATGAAGAGAGACTAAAGGAGCTTAATATGTACAGCCTCGAGGAAAGGAGGGAGAGGGGGGACATGATAGAAATGTTCAAGTACCTAAGGGACTCAACAAAGTCCAAGAGGGTAGCATCTTTCAATTAAAGAGGTGTGCAAGAGCAAGAGGGCACAATTTGAAGGGGGGGGGGTGGCTCAGAGGTAATGTGAGGAAGTATTTTTTCACAGAGAGGGTTGTGGATGCATGGAACGGCCTTCCAGAGGAGGTTGTGGAGTCAAAAACAGTGGTTGAATTCAAGCATGCATGGGACAGTCATAAGGCAATTCTAGGGGGTGGGGTAGAAAGAAGTAGACTGCTGGTTAACTAGGATCTGCAGCTTATCCATTAGGTAGGAAATGGGCAGACTGGGTGGGCCAAGCGGTCCTTATCTGCCATCAAATTCTGTGTTTCTATGAAAAATAGGTGGTTCCCTATAAAAGGAATGCACCATTTATTTTATTTATTTATTTGTAAAATCAGTTTACAACCTTTGAGCCAGAGTCTCGTTTCCAAAGGTACTTCGTCACATTAAAGACATACATAGTGTTTTTGGTTACATAGCATAGGTTTGCAAAACAACAGGCATTCAACAGAGGCGCCACGTCACAATGAGGTCAGACAAATACATTTAGGTTACAGGGTACATGTAATTGAGAACAGGTGTTACAAAGTTGGTATCAAAATTGAGCAATCTAGTAGGTAAACACTGAAACAGCTGGCACTGGCCAGGTTAGACATAGGCACGGTATGCCGGGAAGCGGTGGTGGGGATGGCTAGGTGGAGAGCTGCCCGGAGGGCGTTGTCATGAGAAGTAGAGGTGGAGGCTACTTTCAGAGACAGGAGCAGTTACGAGTGTTGATGATTTGGTTTCGAAAGGTGGTTTTGAACTTGGAGATGGTGGTGGCGTTGGTGATGGGGGCAGGGAGAGAGTTAAACCAGGATGGTGCTCTATAGCAGAAGGACCTCTGGCCATGGCTGGTTCTTGATCTGGGGACCATTAGAGTGGTCTTGTTGGATGACCGTGTTGCAATAGTGGGAGGCTCTGGTGGATGGATGCCGTTACCCCAGAGGGAGAGCCAGTAGGGTTTTGTGAGGAGACAGGTTTGATATCGGAGCCGTTCATCCAGGGTAAGAAGTTTAGCCTCGACATACAGCTGACAGGTGTGTGTGAGCCTGGGGGCACCAGTAATCAATCTGCAGGCTTTATTCAGGGTTAAGTGAACTTTTTTGAGTGCAGTGGTGTCGGCAGCACCATAAACTGGTAGACCATAGTCTACAAGGGACAAAACGGATGACATAACAGCTAGCCGGAGTGCATTTGGGGGAAGGCAGGTTCTATGGCGAAAGAGGATGCCAAGCTGTGTGTTAGTGGCGGATGTTAGGGCATCGATGTGGTTGTGAAATGTGAGGGCTGAGTCGAAGGTAACCCCAAGGTATTTGTAAGAGCAGACTTGTTCCAGTGGCTGATTGGTACTAGGAAGGATATAGAGTGGGTGGTTGCTAGCTTTGTTTTGGGGGTGGGAAAAGAGCATAGCTTTGGTCTTTTTAAGATTGACGACGAGTCTGCGCTCCTTAAACCAAGCTTTGGCACTGTTGAAAGACTGCTGTAGGGTGTCCTGGAGGGAGATGGGATTGCGGTGGGTGGCAAAAAGGACAGCGTCATCTGCATACAGGAGAATTTTGCCAGGGCATGCACTGGGCAGGGTGTTCAGATAGAGCTAGAAGAGAAGGGGGCCCAGGATGGAGCCTTGGGGAACCCCAGAGTGAATGGGATGGGTATCAGAGAGTGTCCCATTGATTTTTACATATTGTGATCGAGCGGCAAGATAGCTTGTGCACCATGCTAGGGGGCCAGCTGAGAAACCAGTGTGGCAGAGGGCATTCAGCAGAAGTGGATGGGAGACAGTGTCGAAAGCCTTTGAGAGGTCGATGAACACTGCACCAGCTAGGGAGCTGGTATCCAAGGAGGAGTGCAGGAAGTTGGAGAATTCAATTAGTGCAGTGCTGGTACTGTGACCAGCATGGAAGCCATGTTGCTCTGGGTATTAGATGTTATGCTTTGCCGGATAATCAGTGAGTTGAATGGCCACCACTTTCTCCAGGGCTTTAGAGATGGGGGGCAGGATGGAGATTGGCTGGTAGTTGTTGGCCGACGACCTGTTGCCCCCTTTATGGATTGGTGTGATTATGGCTGTTTCCAAGCCGTGGGAAATTGTCCCAGGCAGAGTGATTGGTTAATTAGGCTGGTGAGTGGGGCAAGGACTTCATCTAGCACCAGCCTGAGGATACTGGGGTCCAGTGAGTCACTGCTGGGACTGTTGTTATTCAAAGCTTTGATAAGGATGGGTCTGGCTTCGCAGGTGGAAATCTTCAGGTGGAAGCTGAGGTGCTGGAGGACAGGGAGGTTGGTTGGGGAGGGTCAAAGAAATTACTAGGGAGGACTGAGCTAAGGTCAGTGAGCGGTGTTGAGCCAGTTAGCTATGGTGGCAGGCTTGGTGGTGGTAGCGCCATTTCTAGTGAGCTGGGATGGGGCAGGGGAGTGAGCTTTTCCATTAAGTTGTTTAATATTATCCCAGAAAGTCTGGGCCAAGCCCAGGAGGAGAGTGAGGTGGCCTGGTAATGGTCGGCCTTAGCTTCGGATAGCCCAAGAGCACTTATTCCGGGCTGCATTGTAAGCCTGCCTATCAGACAGATGACCCATTTCAGTGGCAAGGTGCCAGAGGTTATCCTGATTTCTTAGTAATTGTAGAAGGGCAGGGCTAACCCAGGGTGCATTCTGCTTTTTGGACCGGATTTTGGTGAAGGGTGCAAAGAGATCACAGGCCATGTTGAAGGTGTGAGTGAAGAAGGCGAGGGCAGTGTCAATGTCGGTTGCACGACGAATGGGGGACCAGTTTATCTGGGTGAGGAATACTTTAAGTTTTTTCAGCCCACCAGGGCGGAGGCGCCTGCGGTGGGTGGTCTGGGCTTTGGGTTTGGGATTGGGGACTGCCCAATGAAATAGGATAGGGGAGTGGTCACTTAGGGAGTCTGGTAGGACCTGGATGTTTTGGATTTTATGGCGTCGGTTAGTTATAATAACATCCAGAAGGGTGCTGGTACCTCTCTTAGGGTTTATTCTCGTGGGCTGGGCGACGAGTTGCATCAGGTCTTGGGCGGCAAATGAGTCTCTGATTGCGGATGAGGAGGTGCTGAGCCAATTTACATTAAGGTCCCCAACTAGGATTTGTTCTGCCTTATGGTGGAGGGTGGCCAGGTAGTCAGTTAAAGATACCTGGGCCGGGTGCTGGTTCTTTGGGGGAACGTAGGCTGTGGTAAGATAGAGAGGGGCTCCTAGAGGGGTCTGGGGTGAGTTTGAGGAGTAAGAGCCTGGGCCCCATTTACTAGGGCAGGGGTGTGAGTACGTGTCCAAGTATTGTGTCCCTAGTGTAGATTGCACAGCCTCCCCTGCTTTGCCTACCGGTTCTCCGGTATAAGGTATAGCCTGGGAGGAGACAAATGAGTCAGGGTGGATTTGGACAGCCAGGTTTCAACCAGGGCTATGATGTCTGGTTGACGAGCCAAGGCCCAGCACTGTAGGGCATCAAATTTTTCAGCAGGCTGCATATGTTCATGGAGGCTACTTGAAGACCAGTGGGTTGGGTGGGTGGGTGGGAGGGGCAGGGCCTGGGTTGGGATGTATGTTCCCTGTCAGGGTAGAAGGAGGAGAACTGCTCTGGTCAGAGGGTGACAGATGGAGAGTTTACGCGGGAGCGATAGGATGAGGAAGGGATTTTGTAGCACAGGGGTGGGTAGGGCAGCACAGACAGAGGCTTGCGTGATCAGAGGTGCAAGGGAACCGGGGGGGGGGAGGAAAGGTAATGTCTGGATGGGGGGTGAGGTGGAGAGGAGCATATGGGGTGTGTGGAGGAGGAGGAGGGAGGGGGAGGAGCAGTGGTAAAGGAGGAAGGGAAGACAGGCGGGTAGGTAGGAACACAGGAGTAGTGAGGCCGAGGGTTAGTTGGGACAATAGGGTTGGTGGAAGGCAAAAGAAGGAGGAGGAGGAGAAGAGAGAGGCTGGTGAGCAGGGGGTGCACATGCATAGTTGGTAAGGGTGGGGGAGCTGAGGTGAAGAAAGAATGAGGAACTAGGATGATAGAGGGGAGATAGTAGTGAGAGGTCACCTCTAAGCGTAGTTGCTGCTTTGGTATAGTGGCAGAGCTGGTGCACAGGGCACTAGGTTCAAGTCTTGCCCAGGGTAGCAGGAAGGAGCCCAGCCAGTGGCTGTAGCAGCAGGGAGTTGGGTTCAGGGTCTGCAGAAACAATCAGATAACACTTTAGCAGTGTCTGAGGGTTAGGGAGTTTTTTTAGAGTTTTGAAATCCTGCAGAAACAATAGAAAGGTGTGCTAGCTGAGTGGTGGAACTGCTGACTTTGACAGTGAGGGTGCAGGATTCAAAGGCAGCAAGAGAGAAGTGTTAAACTTATATTTTGTCAGGTGGGGGTGAGAGACTAAAAGGCAAAGAAAGTAGGAATAAACTAGGTAGACAATGTGGTTAAGAGGTAGAGTTGCTGACTCTGATTGCAAGGGTATTGGGTTTAAGCACTGCTTAGGGACAGAGTGTAGAAAGTTTTTTTTAATTCAGAAAAGGAGGGAGGAAAGGTTAAGAGTTTGAAAGTAGAGGAAGATGGTGGTCTGGTTCATTGGCTTAGAGGTTAGTCAGTAGACTTTGGAAAAAAGGGTACCAGGTTTGATGCTGCCAGGTGCTTAGTGGTAGGCTGATGGGAGGAGCGAGGAAAATAGGTGTCAGAAAGGATTTAAAGGGAACTGCAGTGACCTCTAGTGGGTAGGTTTGCAAACAATTGCTAGAAAGGGGTAGAGAGTTAAAAGAGGAGTTAGAGTGGAGAGTGGAGAGTGCAGCAACCCCTAGTGGTTGGTGTCTATAAGCTGCAAATGGGAAAGTGGGCACTTAGTAAAAAGAAGGGTAGGTCACGTGAAGCACCGACCCTGGGTGGGGCAGTGGGTGGGAAGTGCTTCACAACAGTCAAGCTGTAGTACAGAACACTTTACCTCTTACAGGCTCTGGCAATCCCCGAGTTAAGTCTCTGCTGCTGGGCTGGAGATTTAAAAAGATAGCGAATGCTTTTGATGAATACCCACACTTATTAATGCAGAAAAAAGAAAACAGTAACTCTAAAAAAGACCACCAGCAAATAATGTACTGCCACCGCCCATTCTGAATTAGCAATTTGCTCTTATGTCAATGTAATCAGCGGAAGGACTATTTTACATTGAACCAACATAGATTTGTAAATTAAACATAACAAATAAATGTCAACGAATTCAATACCACATGAGCTTGTAATAACAACAATAAGGTATGACCAGAGGTTAGATTAACAGTCAATCACCCCCTTTGTGGCAATATGGCACTCGACTGTGCCTCATGCCATATTATGCCACAAGGGGGTGATTAACAGACTGTTAATCTAACCTCTGGTCATACCTTATTGCTTAATTGGTGAATATTTTATAAGTGGAATAAAGCAATTCCATAAGGCGTTTTGCTATGTTAGGTACCTCATGGTGGATTAAGTCTCTCGCCCATTGGGTGTGGGAATCCAACCCACCCCTTAACCCTGTCCCACCATCTTCTACTTTCTAGGACCTACCTGGCATCCTGCAGCCCCCATGGATTACCCCCATGGCAGTGTCAGGGTGGAGTGCTATCCATCCCAAAAACACACATCCAGCAATTGGCTTTGCAGACCCCTGGCAGGGGAGTGGGTGGGGGTCATCACACAGTGCATCATACATACCCACATCATTTTTTCTCCTGCTTTATTGCCTGTTCTTCATGCTGGGGCACAAACACAGTCATGTGTGCATATGGAGGCATGTGCATGTACTGCGGAAGTCACACAGCTTCCTCCCTTCATGTGTCACCCTCAGACCTACACTGCAACCAGCACCAGGCCTCCACCTGGTGGCAGTCATTCAGAGGGAACAATCTGCCTCTCTCCCTCCTCGGGAGAGGAGAGAAATTCATTGGACACCCATCCTCTCCCCAACAGCCACCCCCCCAGCAACCTGAAATCTCTCTCTCTCTCTCAATCTTGCATCTCCAGCATGGTGGGTGGTAGCACTACTGGCATGCCACTTGGCCATCTCTACTTTCCCTTTTTTTTTATTGCTTCTGTTTATGCTCCTCATTAATGACTGCAGGGGTATGCCCCATCTGTCTTGCTGGGTCTCCCCAGAGGGGTCTCAGATGTCATGGTGCTCATCCCCTGAAGGGGGTTTCCTGTTGTGTTTCTCCTGAGGCCTCCATGAGCAGAGAGAGAGAAGGTCATGCAATAACCTCAGCGCATGCTTGGGAGTGTTCCCACCCCTGATGTGCAGACGTCTGCTGTCTCTCCTGCTCGGCCCTAAGTGCTGGTGCTGGACTTGCCTACCCCCCCAGTCAACACTAAGGGTTGGTTGATGCCAATCACCATGTCCCCTGTCTCCTTGGAGAAGGCAAGCGGTGCTCTGGATGCTTATCCTTCTACCCCGGGCCAACCCTCCGACAGCCCTGGGTCTGCTTCCGAAATGGTGGGCCTCCTTTTTTTTCAGTGTGCTTAAAGAGCAACTCTGCACTTCAGTATGCACTTTCATAAACATATTGTTTTAGCTCTTAAGGTGGACTGCAGAATACATTTTTTAGTTCTAGGTTTTCCTTTTCAGGGTGTACACCACATCTTGGTAACCTGTCTACAAGGTCTGTCTAAAAAGTATTTGATTGCCCTATACTAATCTTAATGCCTTTGTTTATGACAGCATAGTGCTCGTCATGACAACAGACTGTAATATCAAAAACCTTAACTGTGAGGTCACTAGGGGGCAGTCAGGGTCTTTTTTAAAGGCACAATGAAATGAGCATTGTATAACCTGACATATTTAATAGACTTTTAACATAAAAATGTTAAAAAAAAAATGAACACTAGAAAATGTTAAAGTTAAAGACAAATGTTGCAAATATAATAGTTATACACATTTTATTTTAGTAGAGACTTGCCCTTTAACCCCCCCCCCACACCCTGAGCTTTCCTTAACCTCCCTTATCTCACTTTGTATCCTAATGCTTACTTGGTGATTGATGCAAATGTGCTTTAAAACTAAAATATATTTTGGTCTGGTTTACAATTCATGCAAAGAGCAAACTATTAGTTGACCTACAAAATAAATATGGATATATTTTTTCCAGCATGTGAGACCCCTATGTACTGTATTACTTTTGTAGTGCAGATACCAATATTTTTTACAACCTTTATGAATCTGTTGAACTCTTCTTGACACGAGACACTGGGAGTTACAGTGTTAAAAGTTTCATTTTTTAGGACACCTGCGCACTGCAATGGGGACACGACTAAAACAGCAAGCTATGTATCAGGTGTTGTCAAATGACAAGGGATTCTAAGCAATGTTCTGCTTTCTGTTGTGTTAAAAAAAAATCCTCTCCATAAAGAGTTTCTGTGTCCTCTCTGTCCTACTTTGAATGAGTGAAAAACTTTTCCTGAACATTTGTTATCCTTGCCATCATACCCCGGCTTCTATAATTAGTGTCCATGGACACTAATTCCCAGAATGAGGCGGCAGCAGTGCGGGTAATGAAAGTGAACGATCCTCAGCGGCTGCGTTGAAACAGGAGGAGGAGGAGGAGGAGGGAGCGTACTAATGGTTCTCTCATTTATCCTCCAGCTTTTGTCATCCCCTCTTGTTCAGTGATTCTATTTATATGGCAGCAGTAACCTGGATACTGGCTAAATTTAACGTCTCTGAAATGGCTAATGGGGATGGCGTTGGCAGGCAAAGCTACTTTACTCAGGGCCTAAAGTGAAATGGAGTTTTGTTTCTGGATAATAATTGAGCAGCTCTTTAATAGTAAAGCATTTTTGAAATGGCCTAAATAACAGAAGCCTCATCATTGGTAACAGCTACCTGTTCTAAATGCCTTTTTTTCTTATAGACATCTACTGTATTTCAGAACCAGCTGTACAGTAGTTTGAAGTTCCATAATGGAGTACATTTTAGTGTTATAAATTGCATGATTTCTGATATGAGAGAAAACATGAGCTCCCTCTTGTCTTTATAAAATACTATTTTCATATGTGGAAACATAGACTTAAGACTAAAAACCTTAATAGAAAGGCTGAGTTGATTTGTCTTTATTTTGGCTTGTTTTGCGAGGGTTGAAGTTGTCATATGGCACGTTCCATCAGTGACTTTAGCCTTCATTAGATATTTGTGCTGTTGAGTTACCATTCTGCATATAACAAGAGCTACAAGTGTGATGCCATATTTATTTATTTGGTTTTCAGTGACCAGGTAATTACACTAGACAGTTACATGCCTATTTTCAGATACGACCTGGGAGGGTACAAGACAAGTGACCCAACAATACAAAACCTTTTTTTTTTTTTTCTATCACAGCTGCAGTTTGTCGCCTTGTTGCACTGCAGCATGAACCGACAAGGGGCATCCAGCTGCCGGCCCTGTCCACCCAGAGAGCTGGGTAGCGCAAACCACACCCAGGTAGATCCGGGATGGCCGTCATGCCATCCTGCTGGAGGGCCCCCCTCAGCCACTCCCAGCCAGGACAGTCCTGGACCCTCCCAGATGGGACTCCACACAAGTCCTCTGGGCAGCCCAGGGCATAGCTATCAAGCTACACGGTCATACCCGTTCCTTTTTCCTTATTCTGTTCCCACAGGAACACAGATGGGCAATGATGTCAGGCACTACATGCCAACGTCCACTGCTTCCCCCACTGACTGTCACCTCACCAGTAGTACCCCTGGCATCCCCAGAGGTCGCTACTGCACGATGAATGATCCAACCCACCCCAGGACGAGGAGAGTAGTCATCAGATGCTAAATCTGGAGGCAGTATAGCGCAGTAGTCTAAGGCGCTGAACTGCAAATTTGGTGACATCCAGCAAACCAGACCTGGGTTTGAATCCCACAGCTTCCACTTGCATACTGTATGACCCTGAGCAAGTCACTTAACCTCCTTGTGCTTCCAGGTCACTCCTGTAAAAAAGCTTTTAGCTTAGTGTGCTATACCTGGTTAAACAACTAAATAAAAAAAAAAAATCCTAGTCCTCCCCTACCTACCCCTGATGACCTGGGCTAGTTCCTGAACCTAGGTTGCCGGTGTGGCATCCAGCACCTCAACCCTCAGTGTCACTGGGCCGGCCCACTGTACAAAACTTTTGAACAAGGCAAAATGTACAAGGACACAATCGACAAAACACAATTTTGAAGTAAGCTATTAGAATTGCAGCATGGAATAATGCATAAGGAGCCTGACTTTTCCAAGGGATTTCAGACTTGTGCACCAGACCTAGACATCTAAAGTGTACTTATCTTCAAACACTTGTCATTGTACTGAAATACCTTCTTGCAGTCTGCAGTAACACCACATAATTTCTCAGTTTTATAAAGTTTTATGGTCCCACTGAAGATACTGTAGAGACATTTTCCTGCAGAAAAAATAAATGAATTAGTAAATGAATAAATAAAAAAAATAAAACTGAAAAACAAAAACACCATTTCAAAAATATAGACTCACTTTATTCAGCTGTATTTTTTTATAAATTGAGTGCAATTTGTTTTTGACAATGTGCTTTTTGTTAGTATTTATTGCTAACTAGAACTGCTTTGCTTATTGCATTGTAACTTATTGCTGTGCTGTCCTCTTCCCCTACCCCCAGGATGCATCTGGAAATGAGCTATTTCAGATTGGTAATTCTTTCCTGATAAATCATTTGAAATAAATAAATATAATTATTATTTTTTTTTGCAATTGACTGTGCTTTTTGTTGCACTGTACCTCCCAAGGCTCAGCCCTAGCCCAAGCTCCGCCTGCCCCCCAGATCTACCTGCAATTTAGTTTTATATGACATATGACATTTAGTGTTATGTGATGTAAGACATATGCAAATAAAACAAACCATAACAAAGTACATAATCAAGTGATATCCATAATGCATGGTTATTCGCTATTACTTTATACAGAAAGATGTAAACAGTAATATAAAGCAGCCTGGACATCTACCTGTGCTGGTATGTAAAATCTACTGGTACTACATGTCACAAATTGAGAATAAGAAATACTTAATACTGCATGACCCTTGCCTGCCTCATCCCTCTGCAGCCTACAGTAGCCAAATCCTTCCTACAATGCCCCTGCTCTTCACAGGCCACCCCCTGTGAGCCATCTTCCAAGGGCAGTGATAAATCAATAGACATTGTTTTCTGTCTTGAGTTAATTCCTGAAATTACTGACATTTTGAGATCTTGAGATTAAACATTTATTAGTTCTTAAAATGTGTACACAACTTCCGAAATACAACTGGTAAGATAACCAATAAAATAAGAATGGTGTATTAAGTAGATTAATAGATTGCTTGTGTTTTCATTGTTTCACTAAACGTCCTGTTACCTGAAAAACAATATGTAGCTATTAGAGATTTTTAAAACATGTTTCCTGTTTCCAGGAATACTTCTTAAAATGTAATATTCAGACACAGTCCTTTTTATGTTTCATTTATTTTCTGTATTCCCCTTCCTGTATTCTTTATTACTCAGGTCATTTACATGAAAACGGGATCCTTGTGTCTCAGACTTCCTCTCATCCTCCTGCTGTACTTTTTGCTACTGAAGTTATGCTGGTCTGTGAGATGAAAATAATTTCCATGGCAATACATTGTGATGTCACAAGCAGAATTATGACTTCAAGAAGGGGTACAGAAGTAGGATGAGATCAGGAAACGTTTTCATACAAATGTCCCTAGTAATAAAGAATGAAAGGACATAAGACACAAGTCATAAGGCGTACAGGAGGCAACATAAGCTAAAGGATAGAGCACCAAGCTGTGAACCTGAAGTCCAAGCAGCCCTGGGTTTAAATACCACAACCTCCACTTGCACACAATGTGATCTTTAGCAAGTCACTTAACCTTCCATGATGCACCTGGAAATTATCGTCAGCTCAATGTGTCTTTCCATGCCAAATATGCTACGATAAAATAAAAAAAAAAAAAAAAAATGGGAGGCAGCATAGCACAGTGGTTTAAGGCTCTGAGCTGCAGATCTGGTGATATCCAGCAGACCAGACCTGAGTTTGAAACTCACAGCTTCCACTTGCATACTGTGTGACCTTAAGCAAGTCACTTAACTTCCATGTGCTCCCAGGTCACTCCTGTAAAAAAGCTTTCAGCTTAGTGTGCTACTCCTGGTTAAAAAGATAAAAACATTAAAAATAAGTACAGCAAGGTAATTCATATATGTTGACTGGAGTCTGAATATTATAACACCTAACATCACATAACTTTTGTACCAACCACTGTTAATAAGCTGTATACAGTCTGTGGCAAACTGCTATCACCTGAAAAAAGGTTTCGGTGTAGATATGAACACTGGGTGCTGAATATCACATAGTTATCTATTCAACCAATTAATGCTACAGTAATTGAACCAACCAGAGTATGGTTCTTTGAAGATGAACTTTGATTCTGTGTTGGGCAGTTTTTAAATTGTGTCTTAATATAATTGACTAATAACACAGCAAGAAAACATACATGTTTGAGAATACAACTCACCTGATACCAATATACACTTTTGAAACTACGAGCTGATAAACCATGGCCTATCTATTTCCATAGCAATATCAGTTAGAATGGACTTCTGTTGGGAAGAAGAAAAATTATTAGAGCCACTGATCTCCTAGTGTTTTTTCCTAATAGAGTCTTTCAGCCCAGACATGAATGTTGAAGAATATAATCTACCTCGTGCCAAAGTCCATAATTATTTCCTTTATTCCTACTGAACAAGTACATTTGCTGGAGTGCTTTTTACAGTGTAAATAATGGTTTACTGTATCTCTAGTCATTACCCATGACCCTGTCCTTTATTTCTAATAATTATCACACTTTATCTAAACAGAGCAAAAGCAGCTTGCATAGCTTGCCACATGGAGTCGAAATAGTTGTATTTTATAGCACATACTATTTACAGTTAAGTGCCATTTTAATTATGTTTCCTCAGTAACCATTTCTTCTGCATTCATTTTCAACCTCAGATCTGCAATAGAACTAAGAACATAAAATCTTTTAAACTGCAACGTAACCTAGAAAATTACCAGTGTGGACAGGTATACTCTAGTATAGTTCTCAATAAATCTATCTAGCTACCTATCTCTATCTAGCTATCTGTCTGTCTGTCTGTCTATAAATCATGCTTTGGTTGTATCATAATGAAATAAACACATTCTATGCTTAGCTGAGATGGTATGTTTAATTAAAACTCAAATTTGTTTTCAGGCTCTAGTCTGTGCTATTATGGTAAGGCTCTCTTTCTTAGTTAATTATTAAATGGGCAGTTTAATCTGTTTTTTATATGTACCAATTGCAGGGTTTTATTAAAAACAAATGCAGTTTAATTGGATAGTCAAATGAATTAAGAGTCATTTTCTCTCACAACTGTACAGTAGTAAGACATTCTCTTTTTTCTCTATTCATGGTAAATAATTGGTACTGGATTTTTTTACCACACAAGAATGACAAAAACAATGGACTTTACTTTTTGTTAACTGTAATTTTGACTCCCTATCTGGGTGATGAAAGATAATGGCTTAATAGAAACATAGAAATTTTTGGCAGATAAGGACAGATAGGCCCATCCAGTCTGCCCATAAGCCCAATCCTTGTTTGTGGTCTCTGACCCCACTTGATCAATGGCTTTCTCCTCTGCTTCCCACTTATGGAGTTCCCTTATGCTTATCCCATGCATGTTTAAATCCCTCAATTGTGCTCGCTCCCACCACCTACTGTGGCAGACTATTCCATGCGTCTACCACCCTTTCCATGAAGAAAAACATCAGCACATTTCCCCTTATCCTGCTACCTTCCAGTTTCATATCATTCTTGATTTCTCTTATTTCTCGATTGACAATGTTCACTAAATCCTCTTCAGTCTCAATAGATATGTGTTATATGGTTGTTATTCAAGTAATATGACCAGTTTGATCTTTTGACATGGGAAATAATGGTCAGAAGTTAAATTTATATAAATGTGTGTTTTTACTGTTTTCTTGACCTATTCAAGAGTTTTTTTTGTTGTTAGTTTGGCTGATGCACGTACACAGTATATATATACAAGATGAGTTGTATTGGGCTGATCATGATCTTTCACCTAGTAGTCTACTGTAGAACAGCTAGAGTGTGAAGTCTGTAGTGTGTACTATGCATTTTCTTAGAAAAGTTCAAGCAAGGCTGACTGCTTGAACCGTAGGTAAAGCACGGATTCTGCCTTTATCAAACTTCACTACACTCTTTTTCCCCTAGTAAGGAATATGTTTAAAGCCTGCTTAAACCAGATTTAACATGCCTCTTCAGAAAGGTGTGTACCCCAGAAATTCACAAACGATACACTTTTCATTAAAATGCACATCCAGACTGTATATTATGCTATATTATTTTATTTAAACAATATATTTACACATTGGCCAAATAGAATGAAAGCACTGACAGGCAGAAACATTGAAAATAAAGTGAGTTAGACCATAAAATGCAAACTTATCTTTCTGATAAGTAGGTCAAAGCTGGCAAATGAACACATGGAAATGAAAGAGTCTCTTGTCTCTTGAGAACTCAAACCCGCAGCTGTGTTCTCACCTTGCAGTCTACAGCCAATGAGCCTCAGTGTATGCTACACTCTGACCCCCCTTCTCTGCCTCTCAGTCTGAACATAGCCAGTTTATAGGAAACCCTCACAGCTTAGCCATGTGCATCAAAGAAAACACTGTTTGACAAGGATGAAACATTAGCATGGCCACTGATTTACAGTGATTAAAATATTAGGATTTCATTTTCAGGACTTGAATTTCCAGGAACTGCACTGGTGATTGTTAGTCTAATTTCTGGATTTTACCAGATTTTACCAGGATTCTTCTGTCATTCTTTTAGGATGGGTATAAATGATCAGAATGAATGAAGGCTTAATATACAGAGCATTAAATATAGCAAAATATAAAATAGTAATGGAAGTAATTATTAAAAAAATACTGTTTTGTTGATTTGGTATAAAATCCCAAATTCCATGAAATTCTTTGTTTTTACTGTTGTGCAGATAGTCCAAATGCTGGAATTTTACCAGGTTTTCTAGTAAAAACCCAAAGTCAGTTCAAAAAACAACATACTTTGAACAGTGGCAAATGTTGCCACCTTCCAGACTCCTCATGAACAGACAAAGCTTATCACTTCCTCATCATAAACCAGTAGATAAACACCAGGCTCATTTGCCCCTCTGGGTGACATTTGAAATATGACCTGACTGACCTTCCAGTATTTGCTGGAATTGTTTAGTCTGCCCATTAATTGTATGAGACATTAGTTTGCCGTCCAGGCCTCTATTTATGTGAACAACAGGGACCTTGATTATCAAACTTACATTAGCATTCCAGTTAGCTAACCATATTAAAGCATTAGGATGCCACATTAGCAAACTTTAGAAATCATCAGTGATTCATACATTAGCATCCCAGTGACCTAACCATATTAATATTATTATTATACAATGGCAAGAAAAAATCCTGGACTCTGATTGGTCAGCCTGGGACTGGACCCATGATGTTATCCCAGTACAACATCACGGGTCTAGTCTCAGCCTCACTGTGAACCTGCAGATGATCTTGAGCACATTGACCATCTTGAGCTGGACTGTTTCATCTGCTCTTAAAAAACAAAAATATTTTTCCACACAAAAACATCTTTAAAATTATTTTTTTTATTCTGTATAACAACGAGCCATTGCATAATAGCAATAATGCCCTCCAGGGTGTGTGTCATTTGGGATAACGTCACACCTCAGTTGTTGGATGCACTCGGCCTGCGGCCTCGTGCCCAACTACCTGAGTTGTGACGTTGTCCCAGCATGACACACACCCTGTCAGGCATTATTGCTTAATTATCTACCAAGATTAATACCTTCAAAGCTGGGCTCAAATCTCTCCTTGGCTCTAAATTGAATTGTACCTGCCTGCGCTAGTGTGATAGTACCTTGCCTCCAGTTTTCCATTTACCTATCCCCTGCTACATCTTTCTGCTATATACCACTTTTTTCTTAACCTGCTCCCCTACCATTAGTTACCAGACAATGGCCTCACTTGGTTGAAAGCTCCACCTCTCTCCCACCTCAGACAATGCCACCTGCGACTGACCCCCCCAACCCCCTCTTATCTAATCAGTCTATCTGTTAATATGTTCTATTTTGATGTGTATGAGTTAACATTTTACTATTACTGCCTGTGTATATGTGTCAACATTTTTCTTTTTTCTCTCTGTAAACCTTGTATTTTTTTAATGTTTGTTCAGCACTGATGTGGAATCTTTGAAAATGAGTCCTTGACTCAAAGGTATTAATCCCAAACTGAAATACATAAATAGATAAATAAAAAATATCGTATGCCACACTCACCCTAGAGGAATTCACCCACTGTTTTAGCACAGACTACCTCACTTGGCAGTCTTTTCCACCTATTTGCCACTCTTTCTCTGAAAATGTTCTTTTGGACATCTCTTCTTAATTCTCCCCAGCCAACTTCAGTAGATTACCCCAGTGCTTGTATGAACTTCCTGTAGTGTGAACAAGCAAGCATACAACAAAAGCTGTCACAGGAGACTGAGGTGCCACCGGTAAAAGGGTAGGTAAGAAAACAAAAAAATGGGCACACCAGAGAATGGGAATCACACACTTGCAGCTAACGATTAAATGCTATGCAAGTTAATCTTCAAACAAGGTGAGGGTGCACCCCCCCCAACACTCAATGTTTCACAATATCGCATTATCAAGAGAGCGGGCTGCCACCTAGCAAGTGTGTTATTTCCATTCGCTAGTGTGTCTGCTGTTATGTTTTCTTGTTGTAGTGTAAACAACTCATTCCAGATTACCCTGTTTATCGCATGGAGATATTTAAGCGTTTCTGTCATGTCTCCACTTCACATCTCCAAGGTACACATGATGAGGTCCCACAGTCTTTCCTTGTATGTTTTTTCCATAGTCCCTAGATCCTTTTGATCACCCTCTTCTGCACTGCCTCTGCTCTGTCACAATCCTTTTGCTGGTCGGTGGTCCAGAACCTTACAAAGTACTCCTGGTGGGGGCATATCAGAGACCTATGTGTGGTGGCCCAGAAAGGGGAACCATCATCCGATGCACTGGGTGGCCATTTCTCTCATGTTCATTGCCCCTCCTTCAACCCTCTTTCATGAGTAAAATCCCCTTGTGATATCCTGGGGTGGGTAGTACATGTCACATGCTCACCAAAGTATAGTGCACCATCACTAATCTGACACTAGGAGCCACTTTCAAAGTGAATCACTGGTAAACCCACTCTGAGGTGCATCTGCCCTTTCGACCTTCCTGCTGGCTCCACTCATCATAGGCTTGAGGTATGATCCCAGTTCAGCAGTGTGTCAAGTGGGTGACCCACTGCTTAGCAACACATGTTGGCCCCTGTCCAAGTCTATTTAGTGCCCCTTGAGTACTCGCCCAAACTTCCTTGCTGGCACTGGCAGTACTAGACCCTTTGGAGAGCAACACAGGCTTTCTTAATGTTCTGCTGGGCCTCCAATTCTGGTTTTCCATTTGGTGGTAAGTAAATGGGCTAACACTGTATTAATGCAACTCTTTTCCATAACCTCAGCTACATGAATAGGCTTGTTTTAATTCACATTTTGTCCTTCTGGTCACTTTATTACTTGGCCAGGCTAAACCTTTTCACGCATTCCCCATTAGAGCACTTGTCAACAGCTCCTCACTGCCATGCCAGGCTACTGCCCCTTGACGCACAAAGCCCCCCATGGGTAACCCCTTCCCCTCTCCCCCCAATGCTGGGGCTTGGGTGGTTGGATGTGCAGCACAGGAAGCATAAATGTTCTGTGCCAAGGGTGGGGAGTGGGAGAATGTGCTGGGCTTAGTCACATGGTGGTTGATGGTTGGCCCTCATTCTGCAAACCAGGGTGTTTTCTCCCCCTGAAGTCCCTCCCTTCCTGTTGATACATTCCACCATTTCATGCTACTGAACTTGTAGTAATATGTATTTGTTGATGTACAGGGGTAACCATCCTAATGTTCACTTTACCACATAAATGTTTACCACAGCAAAGGAAAACTACATTCAAGATTATAAAACCCATGTTGCACATGTTGTTCATTGGGTTTTTGTTTCTCTTATTGGGCCTATTCATAAAAATGCATTCAAGAGGTGTGTATCAGGGCACACAGCTCCACACCTGAGGGATTTCTGTGTGGGTGCCACATTCACGAACACTGGCCCCCATCCGGCTCCCTTATGCGGCCCCCCCTGGCATGCAGGTCTGTGGGGGGGGGCAGGCTGGTGTGGAGTGGCAGATCCTGGCAAGCAGCCAGTCAGCTGACCAGGCAGGGACCTTCAGTGGATCCCATGTGCCCCATGTTGCGGGTCAGTGTGCAGTGTGCCGACTGTGCTGAAGAGGGGGGGTTTACTCCGTCTGCCCTACCCCGGCCTTCTGAAGTGCCCTGACAGCAGGGGCAGCATTGTTGGGGGGTCGATGCCCCCTGCCAAGTCCTCCATGTCTGGAGGCAGCCTTCCTGGGGGGTGCATAACCAGTCCCGGTGGTTTATGACTGCCTCCCAGATGAGGAGCTGGCAGACCCTACACACAGCACTCCACATGGATGTGCATGCCATGGAGTGCTGGCTCGCCCCCCAGCCCACCCCCGCATGGCACTCTGTGAGTACCAGGGAATCGGGTGCATTGGGGGGTGCATCTTTGTCTGTAATGGGGCAGAGGGGCGCAATGGGCGTGGGTCACTGCATGGTGGCTATGCGCCCGAATTACGCAACGCGTAGCTACCAAAGGCATTTGTGAATAGGCCTCATTGTCCCTGGCATTCTGTTCCCTGTGTCTGTGCAAATTTTTTTCTTATTTTTGTTACCTGCCAGTTTTATGGCCCCTGGGGGTTACCATGTAGGCTTCATTTATTGCCTTTGATCTGCTGGAATTTTTCCAAGAATGCCTCTGGGAATAATGTCAATTAGACCTAAGCTCTTCAAAGGTGTATTAGCTTTATTATCAGCCAGTGACAGCATTTTAGAAAGAAAATCACCACACATTCTTAATAACAAAAAGTCTCCACTTAGAGAAATCTGACTTCAGCTGGGAAGGGAGGGCAAACATTTTTTTCAAGGCAGTTAACTTTACCAAACAGTTGCAGATCGATATTGTGAATAATTTGTAACTAGGGTATTTTTTTCTTAATTCCAGCCTTAGGTCTAGTTGACATCATTCCCAGAGGCATTCTTGGAAAACTCGAACAGATCAAAGGCAATAAAAGAAGCCTAGATGGCCACCTCCAGGGGCCATGAACTGCCAGAAAAAGCAAAAAAAAAAAAATTGCCACAGACACAGGGATTAGAACATCACAGACAAAGAAACAAAAAACAAATGCAAAATGTGTGTTTTTTTTAAATGGTGCATGTAGTTGTCCTTTAAGGTACTGCAATACAACACTTCCCCATCATGACAGTTTCATTCAAGGTACCATGTAAGCTGAAATGTTACCTTATTGGGCTTAGTCACCACCAAAAAGTAAAACTTCAGCTAATGGGGTACTTTGACTAATATTGCCGTAAGTGGGAAGTGCTGCACAGCATTTCCTTAATGTGGTAAACATTTCTGTGGCAAAGTAGAAGATTAGGATAGCTATCATTTTATATCTCTGTAAAGTACAACATACAGTGGTAAGAACTATTTATTTATTTATTTTTTTATTTATCCAATCTTGGATTACAGTAGCTTTGAGCGCAAGGCGCTCATTTACAAAGGTTCTCCGTCAGTGGGGAGGGGTGAACAAACATACAGGGGGGTAAAACAAAGACTATGTTTAAAAAACAGTAATGTACATACTTTATCTAGAATTAATAACTTTAGTAATGGAGAAGAAAGGAGCAGGGAATAAGAAGATGAAGAGGGTCAGTAGGAGTAGAAAAAGTGGCGGGTGCAGGTGGTAGGTATGTAGGTGGGAAGGTTGTGGGGGTGGGAGGGTGGGGAGAGGGTAGGAGGATATAGCAAGGGTTAGAAAGGTAAAGCTTTATGGTGGAAAAGAGGGAACTGGAGTGTGCACAGGTAGTAATATCATTAGGTGAAGCAGTCGCAGGAACTATTTGTTGTAAGATGCTAATGGAGCCTGTGCTTGAAAGGACCTAATCTTGGTATGGATAGAATTTCATTTGGAAGTGCATTGAACCCAAGTGGGGCTCTGTAAGCAAATGATCACTGCTCTTTAGATGTCCTGCACCTAGGAATCTTCAGAGATTGATGGGCTGAGCTTCGAGTGTGCTGGGAGCTGGAGTGAGGGCTAAGGAGGTTTGCAGTTCCAGGGGGCAAAAGGCTGAGAAGTGTTTTTTGAGCTAACAGGTATGTTTGGTACTGTATCCTTCCACTTAGTTGAAGCCACCCGGATTTGGCGTGCAGGTCGCATGTGTGGGTAAGGGTGCAGCACCAGTGAGGAGTCTGCATGCCTTATTTAGTGCAATGGATATTCTGTGGAGTGAAGAAGTAGTAGCAGCACCATAGATAACCAAGCCATAGTTGATAGTAGGTAAGACAGAGCTGATAATTGTAGTTTTGAGGGCTTCGGGTGTCAAGCAGTGTTTATATCTGTAGAGCAGACCAATCGTGATGTTGACAGCCCGGGCAACATTGTTGATGTGCTGAGCATGAGAAAGTGAGCTGTCCAGGGTTACTCCCAGATATTTAAAGTGTAGGGTTTGTTCCAGAGGTACTCCCATTCAGTTTTGGATTGTAAGTGGTTGAGATTTGTGCTTGTTACAGGTGCCACTGAACAGCATAACTTTAGTTTTTTTGTAGTTCAGGATCAATGTGTGAGTGTTGAACCATTCCTCAGCTTCTACAAAACTATGCTTTAGTTGAAAGTTATCACATGATGCCTCTGCAGGACAAGCAGCTCCGTGGATCAGCTCCCGGCTTAGTCCCTAATCTAAGACTCATTTAACCTGTTAATTCCAAAAATCTTCAATTTACCCCAGCGGATTAAACTTCCAATTGCCTCCCAGCACATCTGAGGTGAAGTTAACAGGGAAGAAAATGGGAATTCAGCAGTGCCACTTCTCTTCAACTTGCGGCCTACTCCCAGCATGGAGGCAGAGATGTGCCAGGCTCTGCCGCTCCACACCCCACCTCAGACACCTGAAAAGGTCTCCAAGGAGATGAAAGGACAACCCGGCACCTCCACAAAAACGAGCGCACCTCCACCAACTTAGCAGGTTCCAGTGCCTTTAACAGAGAAAAACTTCATAGAAGAGTTGCAGCCATTTAAAACGGCTTTACAAGGCCTAACAGCAGAACTCATGTCCATGCGGGGGAGTTAATAACGCGGCAAGGGCCGTAACAGATGTGGCAGCCCGACCAACATCCCTGGAGGGATGGAGAGATAAATTAGACCCAGAAATGGTCAACCTTAGACAGAAACTAAACCGGATGGAACCAAAACTAGAAGATCTGGAAGGCTGAAGTCGCTGAAATAATATATTAATCTTCGGCCTTCCAGAAGACACAGAAGGTGCCGCTCCAATTCTTTTTCTACAGAAAATGCTGGCAAAAATAGCTGGGCCCTCTCCTAACAACACCACCTACATTATTGAGAGGGCCCACCATTCACTCAGACTGAAACCAGCAGATGGTTAACCTCCCAGACCACTAATTCTGAAACTTTTAAACTACCTGGACAAAGTTCACATCCAAGGCAAAGTCTGAGAGCTCCAGGACATACTCTGGGAAGGACAGCATTTATGCTTCACCCAAGATCTGCCAATAGCCACCAGACAGAGAAGGGCAGCATATCATCCAATGGTAACAAAATTAATCGCAGCTGTCATCAAATATAGGGTAACATACCCATCACGGCCATCAGTGCTTTACAAAGGTACTTGGCAGAGTTTTGATACGGCAGAACAGGCCCTCCTTGCATTGCAAAGCATGTTCCCAGATCTCATCTGTGCATGCTGAAGGTTTGCCACTAGAGGGGCTTTATGATCTTATGGCAGGATAGCAGCACTAATGTGCACATTAAGGACTGTGCGATTTAGCGTTGTTCATCGAAATGTCCACAAGAGGTCAGCAGACAACTACATTCAGGAAGTATCTCCTTTTTGTGTTGCTTGCACGCATATGCAAGAAACACATTGCTTTCAACAGTTAGGGAGAATGCCTAAGTGCATCAGGAAGTTACAGCCATGTCACCATGCATTCAGCTGTTTTGGTGCATTACAAGCTACCAAAACAGCTGATTGGTGTCCCAATGGTGACGGCTTCTTCATCGGCCTCTCACGGTCCCCAAGAAGCCGATGGAAAAAAAAAAAAGCTGGCAGGGTGCCCAATCCTCTTGCTGGCATGCCCCCTTTCAGTTCAATTTGCCGACGAGGGAGCCTACTCACCATCGGCATAATGTCCCCCCTCCCAGATTTGTTATGTAACGAGGGGTGCCCAAGCTCCCTTGGCTCTTGCCACCCCCTACACTAATATGTGCCGACAGGAGTGCCCAATCCCCCTGTCGGCATGCCCCCGTCCTGGTAATTTTGCTGACGGGGGAGCCCACTCCCCATTGGCTCTTGTTCCCCCCAGCACTCGGTATGTGCCGATGGGGTTGCCCAGTCCCCAGGGGTTCAGTTAATTTATTTTTAATGGAAAGTCTAAAACTTCCAGAAGTCAAAATCTGGAAGTCATTCCAATTTGGAAGTCAATATTCTAGGACGAATAAGTTTATGTATGTTAACATAATAGAAGAAGAATCAGCATTTATATAGCACTTTTCATACACAGTATCCCAAAGCGCTTTACAAGCAATGCTAGACTGGTAGTGAAGTGACTGAATGTGTAGTGGCAGCCATGTTGCACATCATCACCCACACACAGCCTGGGCAATTACATGAACCAGTTTATGGGAAGGAGAATGTTGGCCAGGACACCAGGAATGTTCCCTGCTCTTTTGCAAAGAGTGTCCTGGGTTCTTTTACTTCCACCTGGAAACCCACCAGGATAGGCAGAAGGGACCTCTGTTTAACATCTCAGCCGAAGGATGGTACACTCCAACAGTACAGCACCCCCCAATACTGCACTTGGATGCCAGCAATTTTTAGGTGCAAGTCCAATCCCGCGTGTGGGACAAGAACCCACAATCTTCTGATTCAGAGGCGGATGTGCTACCAACTGAGCCACACTGACATCCCAATAATAAATTAGTGCTAATATACAATTTCTTTCAGAAAATCTAACATTTCTTTTTTCCATGCCTGCAATTTTGGAAGTCATCTAATTCTTGGTTTTACATCTGGAAGTCAATGACTTCCTCCCTCTTTATTTTGAAAGTTTTTGCCTTATTTTTGGAAGTCAAATACTCCCAAAATGGAGTTAACTGAAGCTCTGTCAGTCCTCCGTCGGCTACAGCTCCCCCCTAAACACTCAGGTGGCACGCTGGGAGCCCACTCCAGCGTGCTAAAATTAAATGTCCCTGCAAAAAAGAAAACCTTCCAGCAACCTTTTTTTTTTTTTTAACTTTTTATTTACTGAGTTTATGCAAATACATAACACTGTTGGAAGCCATACAATGTTATACTTCATGAGGCAAACATCATTAAAAACATATTCAAATTTGTGAACCACTGTAACATTTAGTACAAGATCAGGGAAATTCCTTGTTGCTATAACCTAATTAGTACAACAGTATCTAGATATCATATGGCCATATGCTATCATTGCTACTAGTATATCCAAATAGCTCGTAGTGTATTCAATTAAGAAAAAAAACAGGCTACACACCCTTGATTGGTAATTAACCCTTAGCTTCAAAAACTCCAAAAGTACCTCCCAGTGTGCTCCCATAGCACATATAAAAAGGAAAGAGAAAAAAGACAAAATTAAGAGAAAAAGAATGTACAACACATTAATTTTCAATTTCAGAGTTTGCCTATTTCTCTGTCATGAGTTCTGAGTTCAGTCCAGCTCTGTTTGAAATGAGCCTCCTTTAAACAAATCATAATGTCCAGCCTGAAATAAACAAAAAAGGGGAAAACCCGTGAAATGTCATGATTGATTAACCTTCAGATCAATTATTATTATTAGCCCTTTATGTGAGACATTCAAGCCTGACAAAATACAATGTCTATTTTTGGCTATGCAGAGAGTCTACATAATTTCTTTAAACAGTAAAGATAGACAGTTGTATTAAGTTAATGAAATGTGGTTAAACTCAGCCATTTCTTTTCATTTTCAGGTGTCCTCCACCTCGGATTCTGATGAAAGGTCTCCCTCCTGGGCTGCCCTCTCAACTTCAAGCTTTTCAGGCATTTTCATGGCCTCCTTAGGCTCCGTGTATATGTAGGCCTTCTTCCCAACCATGACATGGAGTCGGGACGGCATCAGTAAGTTATTAGGGACTTCCAATTCACTTAGGCACCTCCTTGCTGCATCGAAAGCCTTCCTCTTTATATGTGTTGAACAGGAGAGATCTGGAAAAAGCAATATTCTTGAGCCATCCACCTCGACCTTACATTGCTGTAGAACTGCCCGAAGGATATGATCTCTCACTGTCACGGAGGCAGTGATCAACATTATTGTTCTAGCCCCTTCTGTGGATGTCTGTCTCTGGACATTAACCCTGTAGGCTCATACAATTTCACCCGCTAAGTCCAGTCCAAGAGTCTCCAATAGCCAAGTACATAGATAGGTAAATCATCTCCTTCTGTGCCCTCCAGTAGCCTGAGAATCCAGATATTAACAGCATGAGCAGTATTTTCCAGATACTCTAGTCAAGAACGGAGCAAAGCCTGCTCCTTTACACAGGTGGCAGCAGTAGCTTGAGCCCACTGCAAAGATTTTTTGGCATCATGCACTGTCTCCATAAGGCCATCCAGTGTCTGTTCTGCTTGAAACAAGCGGGTATGATACCCATCCATTTTTTCATCCATCCACTGAATGGTTCTGGTTAGATTCAGTACCGCCAGTTGCACAGACTCTAGCATTGCCGGACCAGTGTCCCTGCTCATGGCTTCTGTTGCCAGGAGGTTTGCAGGAGCAGATGGAGGTTTAAAGGCCCCACCACGTGGGGCAAAGAAATTAGTCTTTGAATCTGCATTTTTCCTTCCCATTAGAACGGATTTGATGTCTTCAAACACAGCCGGGCACCAGGAGTCCAGTAAAGGTGTTCAAACAAGTGAATTAGGTGAAGTATCTATATAAAATTATCTAATTGTGTGTGTTGTAATGGGAGCGCTCTGGAAGTTCAGCTGGATAGCTAGCCACGCACCCCCCCTTTTTTCTTTAAACAAACCTGTAAACTAGAAAACAGTCCCTCGTTTATTCCAGTCATCCATTCCCCAACCGACGTCCACCCTCAACGTACCCCACCTCCCCACAGCCTCCCTCACCCCATCCTTACCTCTGGAGCCCGGCACGATGATCTTCGGTGGACCAGGAACACATCTGCACTCTTCAAAGCCGACAGCGAACTGAAGAAATGCCGGTAAGCTGTATAATGGCATAAATTGGGTTTTTCAACTTTGGTGAATATCTTGGCCATTTTTGGGAATTTTTTCACCAAATTTTCAACATGGGGTTCTTGGGACCCCACCTCATGAACTCAGTCACTGTCATTTTGTTATTCAGTCCCAAAAGGTGATTTTGCGGTCACTGCACAGAACCACCTTTCAGATCTGAGTAACAAAATGACAGTGTCTGGTCATGGTGAGCTAAAACCCTATGTTGAAAATTTAGTGAAAAATCCCAAAATGTTGTTTCTGGCCTGCGCGGTTCTATACGCTCGTAACTTCAAGCATTTTAATATTTTCACTCCAGATTTTCAACATTGCCATTTTACCACACCTTCTTATCAACAGTAGAGCTGTCATTTTTCACATCTCACCTGAAATGTGTTTTACCACACGTAGCACACAAATGCACTGTCGGTGTGCAAAATCAATATTCAGGACAGATTTAGAATATCGCAGTGACACTTTTCATGAGGTAAGCCCCCCAAAACCATATGCTGAAAATTTGGTGAAAAACTTCCCCAAAATGACAGTTTTATGAGTGTGCGTTGCGCAGTTCCTACACACTCTCGTAACTTCGAGCATTTTTAATATTTTCACTCCAGATTTTCAACATTGCCATTTTACCATACCTCCTTATGACCAGTACAACTGTAATTTTTCACATCTGACCTGAAATATGTTTTCGCACATGTAGCGCACAGTGGCGTGGTCGGTGTGTGAAATCAATGTTTGGGACAAATTAAGAAAATCACAGTGACAGTGTTCATGAGCAGAGGGCTTAAACTGGCTATTTTGAAAATTTGGTGACAAAAGTCTATAAAATGACTGTGTTATGAGCGTGGATTGTGCAGTTTCCACACACCCTCGTAAATTCACAAATTCGTAATCTTTTCAGTCCAGATTTTCAACATTGGCATTTTTCCACACCTCCTTATGAACAGTACAGCTGTCATTTTTCACACCCTGGTCGAAATGTGTTTTCGCACTTCCAGCGCAGAATAGCACGGTTGCTGTAGGAAATCAGTGTTTGGGATAGATTAAGAAAATCACTGTGACAGTGTTTATGAGCAAAGGTCCCAAAATGCCTATGTTGAAAATCTGCTGCAAAAAAATCCCAAAACTAATTACATTACGGGTGTGTGTTGTGCAGTTTCTATTCATACTCGTGACTTCACCAGTTGTTTTATATTTTCTCTCCAGATTTTCAACATTGCCATTTTTTACACCTCCTCATGAACAGTACAGCTGTCATTTTTCACATCCTGTTCGAAATGTGTTTTTGCACCTGTGGCGACAAATGGCACAGTCATTGTGCAAAATCACCTTTCGGCTAATGAACTGATAGTGTCACTGTTCATGTGGTGGGATCACAAAAGCCCATGTTGAAAACTTGGAGTAAAAATACCAAGAAACACCCAGGGTGTTAGGGTTTTCGACCATAACGTCCTACCTTGTAGGGACTGACAGGAGTCAGGGGTTTGATTTGGAATTGTCAACAGTAATACTCATGCCATTCCACCCCACCCCTGTAGCCAGTGGCAGGCATCAAGGTGCGCCTTGGACCCTTTGGCCCCAGAGTTCACCCCATTCTCCTATACTGCACCCATTTCAGTGTATTTCTTTATGGAATGAGGTGAGTGTAAAGCCCGAACACTTCAAAGCACACCTCGACACTTGTAAGTGTCTGCAGGGTAGGGTGAGGTGAAATGTCGTGACCGTTATGGGTGATGACACAAAGGCACACCAAATGCCTGTCCACCTCTGCAGGGTGGGGGTGGAGTTGGCATCAGTTCAATACTTCACTGCCATTCCTATACTGCATCTGTCTAACTCCTGCACTTCCACTGCTAATGACAGCAAACAACACTTGGCATTGACAAATGCTTTGTTTTTTTTTTGAAGCCGCAATGGCTTTTCCTTGGGCTTATTTTGCCCCTGTTACTGTTTAAACTTAAAGTTATAAATCACTTCTTGGTACTCTCAGTTTCATCTCCTCAGCCTGCAGTGGTCCATTAGAATTCCTCTGTATTGAGTTAGTGGACGCAGATCAGGGATCCTAATTGTGTCAAGGAAGAGTCCTGACAATTAACCTTCATTTTTCTACCCCCCCCCCCGATTTTGGTGAAGAATCAACCAAAAGGATGACTGACCAAGAGGTCACTTTATAGGGGGATACAGAATTGTTTTGACATTATTAGAGGGCCAATGAAGGCTCTGATTTGAATGCCACAAATCTGTAAACATGTTGATAATTTTGGATGTATTAATCCAATCTCTCTTTTCATCTTATAAAGTTGGGATACGAATTTGAAAACATGCTGATTTTTTTCTAACTTTAATTCCTTTATCTCTCTCTTTCCTTGTTAGCAAACTAACAAAGTAGATAATTTTGTGGTAATTATCCATTTTCTTTTTTTAATACAAAGTTTGGGGGTTGGGGTGAGGGGTGAGGCTTATGGAAGACCTGCAGCCCAAGCAGGGGATTGTGTGCTGTAGTCAGGGGAGGGGGTACCCACAGCTGTCCCAGGTGCATCAATCTGGACACTGTTCTCTTTCTTATGTTACATTATATGGCTGCAGATAACTCCGGCAGACCAAGCAATAAAACAGCCCATACGGGGCATTGTTTTCCTTGTTGTGGGTAGTGGGCATGGGGGAAGGGGGGAGGGAAACGTTGGGGAATCTTTAGTTTCTTTTCCCTCTTGTTGCTATCTCTGAATGGAATACTGAAGCTCTGAGAGAAAATTGGGGTAGGTCTAAGAGTAAGAAGAAATTACATAATGGTCTAGCTTGGCAGAAGACACCAGGAGAAAGGACTGCTGTGTGACTGAACTTCTCTGCTGGGACTAAAGTAGAAGAACTTTTGTATTTGACCTTTAATTTAGGGTAAAAAAACTAACATACAAAAAAAAAAAGTGTGTGTTTGGGTTAACTGAACTGAATGGGCATCTGAAGAGTTATCTAGGTGTAAATCTCAGGTGACTGAAAGGACTTAACTGCTGTGAGGTTTCAATTACTTGTAGAAAGATCTGGTAAGAGGGGGAGTGGCTTAGCTAGAAGGAAGCTACATTTAAAGACTGCCTTAGAAAGTTTCTGCTAATAGCTTGGCAGAAGACACCAGGAGAAAGGACTGCTGTGTGACTGAACTTCTCTGCTGGGACTATATTGCCCTCCTTCCCTCCCCCCACCCAAAGCTAGTTCTATTTTTATAGGCACAGGATTTGACTGACAACAGGAACTTCCTATTTAGGGGCAGAAAGTGAGTGATCAAAGAACCACCAGGATCCACAATCCTAGAAGGGCTAGAGTAGCTCTCGGCCCCTCTAGCTGCTGGAGGTCTGCCTCTGAGCAAGTAAGTGGTCTACTGCGAAATATAGGATATTCTTGTCTCAGAACAAGACAATCAGGAGCTTAAAGGGCACACAGGCAGAAAGTAAGGAGAGAGAGAAAAAAAAAACAGAAGAATGAGTAAGGATTGCAAATAGTTGAGGGGCCAGAAATAAGACATGATTGGAGTGGTGCAGTGCAGTGGCTGTGGAGCAGCAGTCTTCCAGGAGATGTTCTGGAAGATGCGGTGTTGTCCCATCTGCAGGCACCTCTCTGGGCTGAGGGAGGAGGTTGCTCATCTCCAGGCTGAGTTGGCCAGGATTTGTGGGACCTCCTCTTCCATCCAGGGACCACCAGTGCCACTGCCATTGCTTCAGCGTTGACAAGAAAGAGGCGGTTGGACCACAGTGGGTTCAGGGAGGGTGAGGTGGTGGAACAGGCACATCCTCCACTGTACCTCTCCACAATTCCTATGCCATTCTGGCAAAGTGTGGTTTCTCTATGGAGGCGCCCACAGTGGAGACCAAGGAGGATGCTGGGAACCTCCACAAGGAGACCCACAGGAGGTGGCAGGGGACTCTGCAGGGAAGAAACAGCTCCTGGAGGGGACTCCATTGTTAGGAAGGTAGAACTGGGGGAGGAAGGGGAGAGGGAGGTAAGGTGCCTGCCTGGCGCCATGGCTTGGAGGGACAGGGAGCGAATCCTCAGGATTGCTGGAGCAGCTGCACAGGGGAGGGAGCTGGATGTCATTGTCCACCTAGGGACAAATGACCTGGCTAAGAAAGGGATTAGAGAAGTGCAGGAAGAGTTTGTGGAATTGGGAAGGGGCCTTAGTCAAGTAGCAAGCACGATAACCTTCTTGGAGGTGCTACCCATCTATGGCATAGAAGAGGCTAGGGAGTTCCGCACCATGGGATTCAATCAGTGGTTGAAAAACTGGTGTGGAGCTCAGGGATTTGGCTTCATTGGGGACTGGAGGTCCACCTGGAGTGATGCAAGCCTATACTGGCATGATGGGCTGCATCTGTCCGGGAGGGGAACCAGGATCCTAGGTGATAGGTTTAAATGCTTCATTGGCAAGCTTTTAAACTAGCCAAGGGGGGAGGCACTGAAAGGAGCAGGAAAATCCTAGCCCCCCCCCAAATAATCATGGTAGTAAGTGTGGCAAACTCCAACATAGAGGTGTCAATAGGGAGAAGGGCAGGGGTAAATGGAGAAAGTGACAAAGGCAAGAAGGACAGGGATGGGGCAAAAGGGAGTAAGGCCATCAGGAAATGGAGGATAATGAGTACCAATGCCCGTAGTCTGGGCAACAAGCTCCCTGAGCTGATGGCCTTAATGGAAGAGGGATGTCTGGATATCATAGCAGTCACAGAAACATGGTACACAGAGAACCATGACTGGGATGTTAACATACAAGGGTATAACCTACAGGAGAGACAGGCAGGGAGAAGAGGGGGAGGAGTAGCTCTATGTAAAGGAAGGGATAAAAGCAACTGAACAAAAGAGTAAACAGGGAGGAGAGGAGGCACTGTGGGTCGCTTGGAGACTGGAAAGGGCACCACAATCCGCACAGGGGTTGTGTACAGACCCCATGTCAGGGGAGGAATGGACAAGGATATGATAGAAGGCATTCTTAGAATGGCAGAGAAAGGGAGATACTGTTGATGGGAAACCTGAATATGCCAGATGTTAACTGGAGCACATTTGCTGCAGCCACATCCAAGAGCAGGGCCATTCTTGATGCCCTACAGGTGGCAGGCATTAGACAGCTAGTTTCGAACCTACTGTGAAGATGCAATCTTAGACCTCATACTCTCAAACGGGGGCAGTGGAGAGGATCTCAGATCTAGAAGTGGGTTGCTATCTGGGGACAAGTGACCATCAAACAGTGTGGTTCACGTTAAACTCAGCTACAGAGTCAAGCCATACAAAAGTGAGGGTACTGGACTTTAGGAGGGCTGACTTTGGAAGAAGGGAGAGTGCCTCAGAAAGCACTAGTAAACAGGCTAGAAGGAGGTGTGGAGCAACAATGGGGAATTATCAAAACTGCCATCACAGAGGCAACAAGCCTTTGTGTGAAGCAAATAAACAAATCAAAGCGAAAGAAAAGCCACTATGGTTCTCAAAAAGAGGTGGCTGTGAAAGTCAGGAAGAAAAGATAGCATTCCAGAAGTATAAGAAACACAGAAGGAGCAGGACAGAGAGCTGTACCAGTTAAGGCAGAAGGAAGCAGGAGAGGAAGTCAGAAAAGCAAAAGCCCAAACTGAGGAAAAGATAGCCAACTCAGTTAAGAAGGGGATAAAACCTTTATAGGTACATCAGCAAGCGTAGAAAGACAAAGGGAGGATAGTGAGGCTGAATAGAATGAACGGTGGGTGGGCAGAGGGGACAGTGAAAAGCAGGAATACTGAATGAATATTTTGCTCAGTATTCACAAAAGAGGAGGGGGAAGTGCCTAATCCAATTAACAGAAGCAATCTTGATAGGGGTCGATCCCAGTCCTTTCACAGAAGAAAGGGTTCTGCAAGAACTCCTAAAACTGAAGGTGGACAAAGCAATGGGTCCTGATGGAATTCACCCCAGAATTCTAAAAGAATTAAGGAAGGAGCTAGTGAAACCACTGGCTACTCTTTTAATAAATCATGGGAGGATGTTGTGGTACCCGAGGACTGGAGGAAGGCGGATGTGATCCCTTCACAAAGTGGGTCCAAGACAGAGGCAGGAAACTACAGACCTGTCAGTCTGACCTCTGTGGTAGGGAAAGTGATGGAGTCACTTCTGAAGGAAAGAATAGTCGAGTACCTAGAGGCTAGTGGAGCACAGGACCCAAGGCAGCATGGGTTCAAGCGGGAGAGGTCATGTCAGGCACGAATCTAATAGATTTCTTTGACTGGGTGACCAAAGTAGTAGACCAGGGAGGGGCTGTGGACATGGCCTACCTAGACTTTAGCAAGGCATTTGACACAGTCCCACACAAAGATTAATAGTCAAATTAACCAGCCTGGGAGTGGGACCCAGGGTGGTAGCCTAGTAAAACACATGGCTGGACAATGGGACACAGAAGGTAATTGTAATGGAGTCCATTCTGAAGAAGGGGGTTACTAGTGGGTGTACGCACAGTTCAGTATTGGGTCCAGTCCTTTTAATGTCTTCATCAGTGACATTGCAGAGGAACTGGAAGGAAAAGTATGCCTTTGCAGATGACACAAAGATCTGCAACAGGGTTGATATACAAGGAGGTGGAAAAGGATGAAAAGGGACTTGGCAAGGTTGGAGGAATGGTCAGAAGTATGGCAGCTAGATTCAATGCAAAAAGTGCAAAATAATGCACCTGGGAAACAAGAACCCAGAGGAAGAATACACAATGGGTGGGGAGGTAGTAACAACAACAAAAAGGAAAGGGACCGGGGTAATCATATCAGATGACCTTAAGGTTAGCAAGCAATGTGAGAAGGCAGTAGGGAGGGCTGGGGGTATACTGGGATGTATAGGGAGAGGCATCAGCAGCAGAAAACAGGAAGTTGTTATCCCTCTGTACAGACAGTTGGTGAGACCTCATCTGGAGTACTGTGTCCAGTTCTGGAGACCCCATCTCCGCAAGGACATAGACAGGATAGAGGCAGTCCAGAGGAGGGCAACTAAAATGGTGCAGTGTCTGCAGAGAAGCCGTAATGAGGAGAGACTAAAGGAGCTTAATATGTATACCCTTGAGGAAAGAAGGGAGGGGGGAAACATTATAGAAACTTTAAGTACCTCAGTGGAATCAACAAAGTCCAAGAGGGTAGCATCTTTCAGGAAAAGAGACTTGCAAGAACAAGGGGACTAAATTTAAAGATAGAAGGAGGCAGTTCAGGGGCATATGAGAGTATTATTTCACAGAGGAGTGAGTGGATACATGGAACAGCCTTCCTGAGGAGGTTGTGGGTCTAAAACTGTGGAAGAATTCAAGAATGCATGGGACAGACGTAAGGCAATTCTTGTGGGGGGTAGGAAGAAATAGGCTGTTGGTTAACTAGGATCTACAGCCTATCCTGTAGGTAGGAAAATGGGCAGACTAGATGGGCCTAGCGGTCCTTATCTGCCATCAAAGTCTATGTTTCTATGTCTCTTTATCTTGGCTAGGGTTTATAGAGCAAGTCCTACACATAGTTTGGGTAGATTTAGTATGGGACAAGGTTTTTGGGGTTAAGGTACGCAATGCAATCAGATTTAATGTTTATTGCATGAACAGACATGGTTATTGCTCAGACTACTCAGTACTGATTGAGGATATTCAATTACAGGGTTCACCATGACGGTCAATTGTAAATGTTGGTCATAGAATGTTAACGGTGCCCAATCTCATGTCAAGCGGGCAAAGATACTCTTGCATCTTCCTAAACTGGAAATTGATACTGCTTTTCTCCAGGAAACCCACTTGCCTTCATCCCAGGTCCTCAAGTTTAGGGGGTCTTGGGTAGGTCAAGCACTGGGAACGGGGTCTGGTACCTTCAAGGGGGAATTGCTATTTTAATGGCACATAGATTGCCCTTCCAGCTGTTGGACCTAATAGCAGACACCCACGACAGGTTCATTCTTGTCAGGGCCTTGCTAGTCCACTCAGAGGTCATGATCAGGTCAGTTTAAGGGCCAACAGTGGAGGAGCCCCAGTTCTTTATCTCTCTCGTTACACAACTAGCACCATGGTCCTCTCTCTCCCTGTTCTGTTGGGTGGGGACTGGAATTTGGTATACTGCAACATCCTAGACCATTCCAGATCAGGTAATTCCACGCTTTCCCCCCTGTACAGCTTGATCTCAGGGAGATGATGGACTCTGTAGGTCTTATTGATCCTCGGTAGGCACTCTTTCCCTCCAATAAAGAATATTCCTTTCACTCAATCCCCCACAATTCATTTTCCCCCATTGACTATTTCCTGCTGGGAATTGGGCACCTTTCCTTGGTATTGTCTTGTAATTATCTCCCTAAAGTTATTTCTGATCACGATCCCACTTTACTACAGTGGAGTTTAGGACCTCCCATTTCCAAAGACAAGGTTTAGAGACTTAATAGTCAACTACTGTGGTCAGGCTATCTTGTCTCTCCTCTCAACACTTTTCTTGCTAACTTTCTCAGTACTAATTCCCCCACTATGTCCAAGTTAGATATACTCTGGGGGGCACTAAAATATGAAATACAGAGTGAAGTTATTTATCTTGCCACTATTAGGAAAAGGATTACCGTGCAAGTCACATCAAATCTTCTTTAGGAGATAAGAAGGGCAGAAATGTCACTCCCTGCTCACCCTTCCTCTATGGATCTCAATAGTCTGGAAATTCTTAGAGCCCGTTATAATTCCTTATCAACAGAGAAGGCAGAACACCTCCTGCTGCATTCAAAAATCCAGTACTTTGATCAGGGCTATAAAGCGGGAAAACTACTGGCCCTTCGTCTTAGGGCACAAGCAGCAGACAGGATAGTTCCCTCTATTCGTAACTCAACTGGGGACCTAATCACTTCCCCTCTGGAAATAGTTAAGTGTTTCCAAGACTATTATCAAACATTGTACTCCCACCCAACCGACTCCTTTAATCCAGATGTTGCTGACCAGTTTCTGCAAGGTCTCCAACTCCCACAGCTAGAGCAATACCAGGTAGGTCTGTTGCAAGCCCTCCCTCTCAATTGCCAAAATATACTCTGCAATTGAAGCACTGCCACCAGATAAGACACTGGGCCCAGATGAGTATACCTCCAAATTCTACAAAACCTTTAAAAAACAACTGGTGCCCATTCTCTTAAACACATACAACTACATCTATGAACACAGTATTTCAGATCACTCCCTCACTGAAACTACGATAGCAGTTTTTCCTAAACCTGGAAGGGACCCTCTCCTGGTCTTCAACTACTGCCCAAATCTTTGATCAATGTAGATATTAAAATTTTTGCCAAAATCCTGGCAAATAGATTAGCCCTAGTCTGGCACTGTCTCATAAGTCCAGAACAGGCTGGATTTGTGGCAGGCAGGTTCTCTGCAGACCATCTACACAAATTAACATACTTGATCTCTGTGTCCAAGGATTCCCTAGTCCCATCTGCACTGGTCTCCTCGGACGCAGAAAAGGCTTTTGACAGAGTCTCTTGGGACTATCTCTTCTATCTTCTGCCTAAATACCGATTTTCTCCACAATATATTAGCTGGATTAAGGTCCTATACACACACCTCTCTGCTTGCGTACTATGTAATGGTTTATTCCAGCCTCTTACGCTTCAACAGGGCACCAGACAAGGATGTCCTCTCTCCCCATTTTTGTTCAATTTATACTTAGAACCACTTCTCCGATGCATTAATGCCTCCTCCCCGGGGTTCAAGGATCACTATTGGCCCTCATCAGTACAAACTCTCTGTGTATGCAGACGATATACTTCTGCATGTATTAAATCCCCTCTACATTGATCGCCACTACACTAGAGATCATTGAGGAATTTGGTAGATTTTCTAATTACAAATTCAACATCTCCAAAACAGAAATACTGCCTCTCAACACTTACACATTATCCTCTGATGTATCTCACATGGGCCTCCAATGGTTCAAAGACAAGCTGAAATACTTAGGGATGTATCTCTCTTGCTCTAGCTCTATTATGAAGCAGTACAATCCAGATAAAGTTCTCGGTCAAATAAAGACAGATCTAAATTGCTGGGCCCCACTTCCTCTTTCCCTCTGGAGGTGTATAAGTGTGATGAAAATGAATGTTTTGCCTCACTTGTTATAGCCCATGGAAATGTACAATTTCTTTCTTCCTAAATCCTGGTTTTTACAGGTACGTATCCAAATTTATATGGCATAACAAAACACTCAGGAGGGCCCTTACTAAGTTACAGCGAAATAAACTCCAAGGCGGTTTACAAGTATCTGATTTTCTTCTCTACTACTTCTCTATTACTTGTTCGGTCCTTCTCCAGTGGATGAGAGAACTGACATATACAGACCCGCCAGTATATACCCCCTTATGGCTTCAAATCAAAAAGTCACTTTGTTATCCCCATGAGCTCAATCTTAGTACACTAATATATGCTCATATTAAATTAATTCCTAAAACTTTGTGTGCTATGCCTATCATGGCAATGTTATGTGTACACGCCCAACTTAATGCCACTACTCACATGTCCATTGTGTGGGATACATCACAATTCATACTAAATAATACTAGTTTTAAAACTGGAGGCAGACCTCTCAACCACATTTTCTGGCCAAATAACTCTAAATTAAAAGTCAGTGACCTATTGAAGGATTACAAGTTGCTGTCATTCCAGGAAGCATGACTTAGACACAATCTCCCTATTTTCTACTGTTTTAAATATATTCATCTAGCACACATGCTTCTTCACCACTTTGGTTCAAGACCCTGGGAACTGAATCTAGCAGGACCCATATTATCATGTATCTCAACTTCTCCTTCATCCCATCTAATTTCTTTTTTCTGTTGTCTCTTGCGTGACACAGTGGAAGAATTAGGAGGCCAACCACATTATCTCTGGTATCAGGTATTACCTCCCACTCCCTCTGTAACTCAATCATGATCCAAAATATGGTCCCAATTATACCATGATGTAAAGTGGGATAGGTATCATCTCCAACAATTCTCTGTCTTTCATGACTTATATTACACTCCGATCAAACTGCATAGAATGGGAAGCTCTTCTCTGATCTATGCTCGAGATGTGGAAATCAGTCTGGCACTCTACTCCATATACTGTGGGAGTGTGAAAAGGCCTCCCCACTGTGAACAGCCATCACATCCAAATTAGATCCTATTTTGCATCTCTCAGATGCCTTCACCCCAGAAATATGCATTCTAGGGGACTATGGGTGCTCCTTGATTGGCAAAAAAATGCAAGCACATGACCTGTTATAGCTCTATGTGCCAAAAAAATAATTCTACATCACTGGCTTGACCAGAGTGTCCCTGCCTCACAGAATGGCTTCATGAGATTCTCTTTGCCTTATAGGCAGAAAATCTCATAGCATATATGACTAGACAGCCTCATTATTACCAAAGGATCTGGGCCCCCCTCTATATACTCTGTTGACCATCAGAAAAACAATGGAAGCACCAGAGTTAGTATAAATATACTTTTAAAATTAGTGCTTATGCTCAGCTGTTAATATCAATGTTCTTATAGCAACTATTTTAAGTTTGGAGTAACAACACTTGTGTACTGGGGGAAGGGGGTGGTATAATAGGAGGGTAGGGAGGGGTTAGGGCGAAGAGGGATGTGTTAACAGATGTTGAATGTCATGTTTACTCTACTTCTGTTTGCTAGGAACTATGTTGTGTTAGCTAATTCTACTGAACATGAGATGTTTATAACTATATTGTGCTTCTCTCTCTCTCTCTCTCTCTCTCTCTCTAGACCTGTTCTATAATAAGGCCTAGTTGTTGTTGTGATAAAGCTTATTAAATTTGAAAAAAAAACTATACTGTAGTTGACATTCCAGTTGCTGTGGGTTAGAGTTACTAGTAAAGATGATAGCACCATCCACATACGGATGCATCTGTTGCTGGCAAGCCTGCAGTAGATTGTTCAGGAAGATGCTGAAAAGTAAAGGCCCTAAAATAGAGCCTTGCAGTACACCTGAGAGGACAGGCAGTTTGACCGAGATAACATTTGCAATTTTCACCCATTGGGATTGACCATCCAGGTAACCGATCTAACGTGTCAGAGGTGAGACCTATGGAGGCTAACTGCTGAAGAAGAAGAGTGTGGTGAACAGTGTCAAAGGCCTTTGTAAGGTCTGTGAAGGCTGCTCCCACTAAATTGCCTTTGCCGAGAGATTGATGAATGTAGCCAGTGAATTCCAATAGTGCTGTTGTAGTGCTAGCTTTTTGGAATCCATGTTACTGTGGACTTTGGATTGAGTATTTTTCAAGGTAATCCATTAATTGGACTGCAACAATGCATTCGAGCACCCTGGATAATGCTAGGAGTATAGATATGGGCCTATAATTTGCATGTAGGACCCGGCCTCCACTCTTGTGTATGGGTGTCACTAGAGCAGACTTCCATACTTTTGGGAATTGGGCCAGCTTCAGCAAAAGGTTGAGAATCTTAGTTAAGGGATTCAGTAGCTCATCTAGTGTGAGGGCGATGATTTTAAGATCCAGCAAGAGTCTCCACTGAATCTAGACTTCCTAAGCACTTTGCATAGGTATTTCTTGGCTGTTAACAAAGAGACCTTCCTAAAGTAAAAGGGGGAAGAAATTATTGTCCTCTCCTTAGTACTGTGTGCAGGGGAGGGGTGGCATCTTCAAACAAATCCAGGGGGAGGACGCTGCTCAGGTCTATGAAAACATTGCTAAAAGTATTAGTTATGGTAAGTAGGTCCAAAGTAGGGGTACCATCAATGTTTAGCATTGAGGGTGATATTTTTGATACTTTGCCAGTGATATCTTTACTGTTGTTCCAGAAATTCCTGCTGTCCCCCCAGGAATTTGTAAGGGCTTCCCAGTGGAATTTGGCCTTCATGTGGCAGATTGCTCTTGTGCATTCATTCCCGTCTTTTTTATGTTCCTGCATGTCTGCTTGTCTGCCCATGTCTCTTGCACAGTACCAGAGGTGATTCCTGTGTTTTATCCTGATCTCAATCTTAGTACACTAATATATGCTCATATTAAATTCATTCCTAAAACTCTGTATGCTACGCCTATCATAGCAATGTTATGTGTACACGCCCAACTTAATGCCACTACTCACATGTCCATTGTGCAGGATACATCACAATTCGTACTAAATAATACTAGTTTTAAAACTGGAGGCATACCTCTCAACCACATTTTCTGGCCAAATATCTCTAAATTAAAAGTCAGTGACCTAGGGGTTATCCCTCAGGGGTTATCCAGGAGTTTGAGGTGCCATGAACCTTCATCTTTTTGTAGGGAGCATGTTTGTCACAGGCAGTACTGAAATGCTTAATGAGATGGTCCAAGGCTAGGTTGATGTATTTAGTAGTGTCCAGTAATGACCAGTCTATATTACTAAGGTGCAGTTTGAGGGGCTTAAGGTGTCCACGTTTCAGCACCCTGCAATATATTGTCTGTGGGGGCGGCTTGTGGAATTTGTTTGTCCAGCTGCAGGTAATGGGGGAGTGATCGCTTAGTGTATCTGGGTGCACTGTCACATCTGAAATATGGCCCAGTTGGTTATAGAGGATCCAGTCAAGGATGGTACTTGTTCCCAATCTGTAATTTGTCCTGGTGGGTGAGGGAATGAGCTGCGAGAAATGAAGTGCAGAGATAGGGTCCTTGAAAGTGCCACTGTCACGGGAGAGCCAATTGACACTGAGATCACTGAAAACTATAATTGACCCCTTTCAATAGCACTGTTGTACATGAATTGTTTACTGTTATTTCACTGTTGCTTCCTTGTTGTTTGTTATTTCTGACATGGAACCTTTGTAAAAGAGCCTTAGCGCAAAGGTACTTGTAATCCTAGAATAAATAAATAAAATAAATCACCAAAAACTATGATTTCAGAGTGTGGTTTCAGGTTACGGATGTAGTCCATGATGCTGTGAAAGCCAGTCGAGTGTTCTTTGGGAGGGACGTAGATGGATAAGATCATGAGGGCCTTATTATGGGCACCGAGGAGAACTTTAATTGCAAGTACCTGGGTGGAGCATCCAAGGTTGGTCATGGGTAAGGTAAAGTCCTTACATGTCTCTTTGAGATATATGGCACAGCCACCACCATGCTTAATTAGCCTGTCATGTCAGAAAATGGTGTATCCTGGAATGGTGACTGCAGTGTCAGGAATCTTCAGGGAGAGCCATGTCTCAGCCACTAATAATATATCAGGGTTGTGCTGGCTGATCCAGACTTTGAGGCTGTCTAGTTTACTTAACAGGCTGCAGATATTGACAGATGCCATCTTGATGGATCCCGTCTTTGCTTGGCATATGGATTGGGCTTAGGTTTAGAATATTGAGAGTGAGCATACTTGAGAGACATTTTGCAGGGAGAGCAGTACATGGGATCTGTAAAAGGATGCTAGTTGAGAAGATATACCCAAATTGTTTTTTTTTTTTTGGAGCATCTCTCCAAACCGAAGCCGTACATGCACTCTAGAACCTGAGACCCTGTGCAGGGCATCATGGGTATGCATATCATCCCGCACATCTGGCTGACAAGTCTTCACCCAAACAGATATTACCTTTTAAGTACATCTGATCCCATATAGGCTGAGAATAACAAAGAACAGATACGTGTTTATCTGGTTTCATGAACTGCTAAATATACTGTGGTCATTGTCCTAACCAGGCACCCCAAGGCAACTTAGGTTTACAACACTCAGAATGAGTATACCAGAGAAGCACTTTGCTGTCTTGTGATGGTGACATCAGTAAAAAATGCATCATCATTTTGAATGGTATCTGTGTATAGGTAATACCAATTTAAATAGCATTGTTAAAACAGTAGTGTTTCATGGAATTTACACAGGAACAGTAGTAATATGTGACTGAATTGCCAATTGCCAATTTAGGAATGTAGGAATATAGGAAATGCTAGATAAAACCATCACGGTCACATTGTGTTCCATTGCTTATGCCATATAGGCACCTGTACCACCCAACATTTTTGAGGCATGATGGGGAGGGAGATTGGGCATGAGAGAAGAGTAGGGTGGGAGGTTTTCATATGAATAATGGAGTCAGGGTGCTTGATGGCATGGGGTGGTTACTTGTCTGATGCCGGCTGGGGAGAGGGATTTTATCATTGTTGGCTTCCTTACCGTGTAAGTGTGGAAAGCAGCACTTATTCTGGAATTTCTGTAGGAATGTTGGGGGATGGAGGTGATGCTACAGTAGCTGGCGGCTGGGTGTTGGGACATGCATGTATTTTTTAAATTTCTCTCAATATTTATGGGTCATCACACACCTCAGGTGTGTAAAAAATACTTCATAACACACAGTCACCTATACATTATTCTCCATTTTCATAGCAGAGGTAATGCAAAAAATAGGTGACAATAGTGCAATACTGTACCATAGTCAAGATATTTGTTAACTGAACAACAAAGACAGACAAAATACTTAAAAAAATGAATTAAAAATGCATGCATGCATGAATGAAGAATGGGGTCCACACTACTGAACTAAAGATTTTTAGTCAGTACCTTACAACTGTACATACAAAAATGCAAATACGGTTTTTATTATAACATCTTATTACCACATTAAAATCTACTATTCTTCCCAATGGCTATCCGGAAGGGTTAAGAGTGCATTCGTTCAGACGAGGATAAGCTACTGCAATTTTGTCAATAGCTTAAGATATACATATATATAAGATTACAACTTGGTTTTATCTTCTTGGTTTTAAAAAAGGGAGTGGCAAATAGTTTAGATATTTTTCAACTATTTGTCTCTTTAATCTATTTTTGTAACTCACTTAAAATTTTAATTGCACAGGTTAATGGACTTTCTTTTGACCTTTTGGGGTTTTCCTTAACCTAAAGACCTATTTTCTTTATTAAAGTATAATTATATAGGAGCACTATGAGTTCTAGTCAATCTAGTTGTATTATTCCATAATCTATGGATCTATGTATGCTGTGTATAGTAGAGGGTGGGAGGGGTGGGTTATTCATGGTTGTTAGAGTTGTTTTTTTTAGACTGGTAGTATTATCCTTTGTTGTTGTAGCAATATAGTTGTATGTCTTTTGTTGTTGTAGCAATATAGTTCTATCTATTAGATATTTCAACAAAGATAAGAAAAAAAAACATTTATGAAGGTTTGAAAGCACTATCAAGCTCTATAATGTACAAAACTCACATCTGCCATTTATTCAAGAGAAACCTGGGCCGAGGCATATGACTTCTGAAGCACCATGAATGATAAATGGCCTGGAAATTGAAGTTTGACAGAGTGACCCAAACGAAAGGCCAGCATGCCATGTGAGGGACGTGTGTTTAAAACATCCAGGAGGTGGTCATAGGGTGGGAAAGGTTTGCTCAGTGGCTTAAAAAAATTCACTATGTGTGGAGCAGAGTTCCGAACTTCATATCAACTTCCTTGGTGAAGATTTAATTCACTGCATCTCTACTACCTATCTGAAATTATCTGAAATTGCATTTACTAACCAAATGTGTGCAAAAAGTACTTTCTTTAGTTACGTCACAATGTCAAGGAGGTGGTGGGGTGAAAACAGTGGTAGAGTTCAAGAATGCATTGGGATACGCATAAGGGAATTTTAGGGAATGGAAAGTGGGTAGGTGAATGGGACAGGGATCAAATAGGATCTGTGATGATACTATAGGCAAGGAAAAATGGGCAGACTAGGTGGGCCAAGCAGTTCTTATCTACTGGCAAACTTTGTGTTTCTATGTTTCTGTGATAACCCTACATGTATTTTCCATTTCTTTTCAGTCTTTTGATAACACATGTAAACTTTGTACTAGGGCTATGTGGAATGTGAAATTTTTCAGTTGAAATTGCTGCAGAATGATAATTCCACTTCCAAAATGCTATGCAGAATTTATTTTTAAATTCTGCAGAATATCTAAAAGCATTTCTGAACAAACTGCGGAATAATTATCCTCAGATCAATTTTCCATTGATTGCACAAAAAGAATCCATGGTTTATGTCAACTGTGAATTATTATTCTGCAAAAAAACATTTCACATGTAGAATGTCGAAATTTTGCAAATGATGGAAATCAGCAGAATTTTCTAAAATTCTGTGGAATTATGTTCTGTTGGAAAATGAACATTCCACACAACCCTACATAGCACAGTTAAGGACAATTGTTTACATGCCCTGATGTAAGCTCCGTTGACTAATTGCGTGCCTTGATGCACCCTTTGAGCAACAGATGCACAGAAGTGTGTGGACATGTATCATAGCGAACCACTTAATTGAGTTTAGAAGCTTTCTCATGTTAGTTGCACCTGCAGCAGTCTTGTATTTTGTGGAGGTCCAGCTTCTGCGTAATAGTTACAAATATTTTTCCGAATCCAGAAACCTCTCAGTAGATACTACAGTTGGTGAAACTTTTTCTTCATGGAAGTAATTCTGGAATTGGGTCCTCTTTGAAAAACCTGTGCAGACTGAATCACCCCTAGGAATAGTGTCATACCACGCAGGGCTTGATCAACACGGGTGCCATTTTCACAGCTTTTGAGATCCAAGCATTGAACGCATCTATTTCCAGCAGAAGGTCAGTCTGGTGCTTCTGTCTTATTTCATCATGGAAATGAATAGTAGATGTTTAGGGCTGGCAGTGTAACACAGTTACAAGGCATCATAGTACCATTGGATGACCAGAGTTCTGATAGGAACCCTACAGAACCTCCCTGAACAAGCTGGTGACTGAACCAACTTAACTCTTGCCTGTTTCTTCCATTGTCTGCTGTTTGTCTCTTTATTTATTCCAATCAATGTACAACTGCAGCTTGATCCTCAAATATTTATGTAGCGTGCTGCGTGATGTGTTTTGCAGGCATGATTATATTGCTAATTCAAGTGAAAAAGCAGGCATGATGGAGATAGGGAGGCTTAGTGGCTAGAGCACTAGCTTGGGAAGCTGAAATTCACAGGTTCAAATCATCGTAGAGCCAAATAGTCACTCTGCAATCCTAAGCAGGTCACCTAATCTTCCAGAACTCCAGGCTGCCCAGCTGCAAAAATGGGAAGCAGCTGAATCTCACTGGAAATGAAAGATTACATCTCAGCTGAGCTATTCTGGCTAAATAAATTACTTTGAAACTTGGCTTACCAGCCAAATGCCCTATGGGATAACCATTGCCTCAGTGCTTGCACACAGAGGTTCTTTATCTTATATACACATTTATTACAAAGAACTTCATTAATGCATCAGTTAGGGTTGTTAGTGAAGCAACAAAAGTAGGGAAATATGGCATTAGGGTTTCCAACCCTAATGCCCTACCCCCTCCCTGCAGACACTGACAGGCATCGGGGGGGTGCCTTGAGGTCATTATCCTAATGCTCACCCCATTCCATAAGTAAAAAGCTGAGACAGGATAGTATAGGAGAGAATGGGGTGAGTATTAGGGCTGATGAACCCAAGGTACATCCCTGATGCCTGTTGGTATCTGCAGGTTGGGGGGTGGGGCATTAGGGTTGGAAACTGTAATGCCATATTTCCCTACTTTTGAGACTTTACTAACAACCCAAACTGATGCATTAATAAAGATTTTTACAATGAATCTCCTTACTTTTTGATAGTTTACTTGCATCCTTATATGCCTGTGGGAGAACAGGGACTGAGGGCCCTGCACGCTCACCCTTCATAACTGTCCTTATGTCACAGAGGAAAGGGCCCTGCTCTCCCTTGCTCCATGATTTTCCTTATTGTACTGTGGGAGTGCAGGGTCCTTTGGACCCTATGCACCAATCCCTCCATAGATGTGTGACCAAATTATCAGCATACCCATTTTATTATCCCAGAACATGTACTGTTCCTGGTAAAGAACATTTCCAAATCCCTGCCAAAACATAATTCTGTGCAACTGCAATTCCATTCTGTGACACAGATGCAAAAACACAGTTTGGACAAGATTTGAAAAATGACAGCTGTGATGTAAATGAGGCTGGGTAACAAGAAGGCTATGTTGAAAATCTGGGGTTAAAATATTTAAAATTTCTGAAGTTATGAGCAGGCATACCAAAATTGCGATTAATGGTCATAACTTTGGCATTGTTTCATATTTTGACCCCAAATTTTGAACATAGTCTTCTTATGACCCCTCCTCATAAACCCAGAAGGTGAACATTTTCAAATCCATGGCAAAATGCCATTCTATGCAACAGATGCAAAAACACATTTCAGGCAGGATATGAAAAATGACAGCCATACTGTTCATGAGGTGATGTGAAAAAATGGCAACATTGCAAATTTGGAGTCAAAATATTAAAAATTACTAAAGTTATGCATGTGCGTAGAAACATTTCAACTAATGCTTGTAACTCCGCCATTTTTAGGAATTTGTTCACCAGATTTGCAACATGGGCTTTTTGGGACCCCACCTCATGAACAGTGGCTCTGTCATTTTGTTAATCAGCCCCAAAAGGAGATTTTGTGCAACAAGCATAAAATCACCTTCTGGGGTAGATTAACGAAATGGTAGTCACAGTGTTCATGAAGTGGGGTCTCAAAATGCCCATGTTGATAATTTGGTTAAAAAATACCTTAAAATGGCAAACTTAACAAAATAAGTTCAAAATGCCATTAACATACATTATACGGCACTTACCTTGATTCCTCAGTTTGCGGTTTGGGTTTGAAGAGATCAGATGTGTCCTGGTCCACAGAAGATGATAGCGGATAACCTCTGGATGTAAGTGTAGGGTGTGGTGGTGGGGTGGGGGTGCTCAGTGGGAAGGTTGGGTTGGGGAGGAGGACATCGGGGACAACGAGGGCCCATTTTCATTTTTTCAGGGTAAAAAAATAAGACGTCAGGGGATAGTTTTCTTGTTTATAGGGAATAATAAAATACACATTTGGGGACACTGGGAGTTGGCTCCCCAGTGTTTCACACTGCTGGGGGGTGGGCTTCCATTGCTGGCACAGGGATTTAATCCCCCAATGCTGGGAAACAATAACTCAAGGGACTGTGGCGGGGAGGCATCTGACACTAGGAGTGGGCATCTCAGTGTTAGATTATATAAATAAATAAAATCATAAAAATGGGAGGATTGGGGGCCACTAGACAACAGGGAATATGTTTTTAAAGGGAGACAGTGATCGGAAGAGTGGGGGTACCACTGGGCACCAGGGAATACTTTTTAATTGAGGACAGTGATCGGAAGGGTGAGGGGGTGCCACTAGACACCAGGGAAACAAAACATGAAAGGGGATGGGTATTGGAGGATGGGGGTGCCACTAGACACCAGGGAGATCCTGGGAAAGTATTCTTGAGTGACGAAAAAGGATCCTTTTTCGTCACTCGTGATATGAAAAGGAATTTTTTTTTTGTATCACACAGTGATGAAAAAGGATTCATAACAGTAAATAAAACACATTTCCAGGTAATATCTCTAACACTAAAGTGCAGATTGCACCTAACAGGGTCTTGATCAGCCAGCTAAGTGTGGTGGTCTCTCTCTAGGATGTCATTTTTGTGCCTTTTGAAAAATTATTTTTCAGAAAAAATGGAAACAAGATGGTGGCAAATGAAAAAGGAATTTTCCCATATGAAACAGGATTTCATTTTCCACTCATACAACTATATTTACATGCTTACGGAGGATGCTCAGAAACCATTTTTTAAAATTTTTCAATTGCAATAATGTACAACGGCTTAATATTTTTTCACCAGACTTACAAAATGTACAGCTGTTGTCTTGTTCCTTTCTGCCTTGAAGATTTCAGACCAAAGAACCAAACCATCTGGGCTGTAGGCAAGTTCAAAGAAAAATCCCAGTAAAGTCAATGAATGACAACATAATTTTTTCACCTCTTTGTAACACGGAAATCACACATCCAAATGAAATGTAACTTGCTACGTCAAGAGATCTACTGCATAGGACAGTGCATAGCTAATTTTGTGCAAATCTGTTGAACGGTTGCAAAGTTATTAAAGTGCAAAATTTTGAGTTTAACATTGAAGTGTCTGCTCAACCCTAACTACAGGGGTGCAACTGCACCCATATATATCTATATATCGTGCTACCATAATTAGGGCTGAAGAGCCATTTCTATGTTAAACCCCAAAACTTTGTACCTTAATAACTTTGCAACTGTTTGACGGATTTGCCTGAAATGTGGCATACACTATCAAGAACCATAGGCCTTGGGATCTGCCAAGTTTCATACTGGTTGGATACACAGCTGCGGAGTTATTAAACGTGATCTGCTCACACGTTTTACGCTTTTCTGGAATTCTACGGTTAGCTACAGGTGTACCGGTTTTGTCGACTATCTCGAAATCTTCAGGAACGCATGGCTGGGGTCCGATGTGCCTTTCAAAGATTTCATGAAAAAATATTAAACGGTTCAAAAGTTATTCAAAAAAACAATTTCCCATTATAAGTCAATGGGAAAAGTTAAAAAGTTTGACAGTGTCGCAAATGCACTTTTTACTGTCGCAAATGGCCCTGTTACTGTCGCAAATCCACCACCTTGTTTTCAGTTAGTGATCAGAAAAATGCTGGGCATTTAAAATTGAGACCCTCTAGCAACCTAATTATTTTTGTATTCACCTAGTCGGGCCCTGAGGATGCTAGCCATGTCTTTATTTTGGGGTAAAACACCCCAGAAATATGCTTTTCAGATTTCTGGAAAAAGTGCTTTCGCAAAGTAGTGTCGCACTCATGAAAGTGTCCCAAATTTTTTGCAAAAGCTTTCACAAATTGCCACACTACTTTGCGACACTATGCCCAAAATAACAGTAATTCTTTGGCACTCCGCTGCAAAAGAACGGTTGGGAGTTTGGGGCTGAAATTTGGAGGGAACGCAGATGACATCTCACAGATGTGCCTTTCAGTGTTGTACTGAAAAAATATTACTCAGCAGCAAAGTTACGGCACTCCAAAGTTGACGGTTTTCCCATAGGATAACATTACGGCGCCCGACGCATTACAGGAATCCTTTGGTACCCTGCTGCAAAATAACGGTTTAGTCTTTTTTCCTGAAATTTGGAGGGAAGACAGCTAACAACCCACAGATGTGCCTTTCAGTAGTTTGGTGAAAAAATATTACAGGGAGGCAAAGTTATGGCACTCCAAACTTCTTTTTTCCCATAGGATAACATTACGGTGTTCGCCGCGCCTTTCAGGGCCCGTATTTTGGAAACGGTGCGAGATACGGACTTTTCGTCGGAAAAGCACCAAATTAGCCAGGACAGTTGTAAATCATATGACTTTTACATTTTTCTCTACGTTGTACGGTTCCTAGATATAACCTACTTAGTATTCCAAGTTCTCATTTTCTGCTCTGATACTCATTATTATGCATACATTATTTGTACTCACTGTCTTCCTCTATGCAGGTTTTGGGGAAAACCAGCCTGTGCGCTTACATTACTGTTACTGTTGCCCTTTCCGCTTGCAGTTATGTTTCACTTACCGTTGACGTCTGCGCCACCATGTGCGTTATCCTTTGCGTTTTCATTTGTGCTTGCGTTTCTGTTATTTTTTGCCATTTGTGTCTACAGTACTGTTTCTCTTTCTGTTTTACTTAGTGTCACCATGCCCATTGAAATTTCCGTTTGCAGGCACCATGTTACTATGTGACAACACATCACGTGGGAGACCATTCCTGTCTACGCCACAGTGTGTGTTACCCTTTCTGTTCTCATTCGCGCTTGCGTTATCATGTGCGCCACTGTTAGCTCTTCTGTTTGCATTGCTGTTCCTGTTACTATGCCACAAGTCATCATGTGGTGGGACTGCGGGGCCCTTGCCGCCGCATTACGTGGTGGGAGCATGGGGCCCTTTGTGCGTTATCCTTTGTGTTTTCATTTGCGCTTGCGTTTCTGTTATTTTTTGCCATTTGTGTCTACAGTACTGTTTCTCTTTCTGTTTCACTTTGCGTCACCATGCTCACTGACATTTCCATTTGCAGGCACCATGTTACTATGTGACAACACATCACGTGGCAGACCATTCCCGTCTATGCCACCGTGTGTGTTACCCTTTCCGTTCTCAATCACACTTGCGTCACCATGTGTGCCACTGTTAGCACTTCTGTTTGCGTTGCTGTTCCTGTTACTATGCCACAAGACATCGGGCCCCGTGCTCCCGCCGCTGCATTACATTCACTATTTCTCATTATCATTCTCAAAAAGAAGGGAAATTAGAGGCAAAAAACTCTGTTTAATGCATTAGTTAGGGTTGTTCACACGACAAAAGTGAGAATTAGCTGTTAGGGTTGAAAACCCTAACTCCGAATTCACACACACCCCAGCACCACACACACACACACACACATATGCAAGTATGGGGGAGGACCAAGTCAACACAACCAATGACAGACATCCAGCAGCAGGTGACAGAAATAACAAACAATTGTCTAAATGTACTACGAGACATCCCCACCCACCTGACCAGGTACTGCATGCTCAATGGAGATCAACAGCAAAACTGAGGCCATGTACACCAAACGTACACATCCCTGATTGCAGCTGCACACAACGTACCACACTCAGTAGTTGCATGGCCTTACCTAACGATGCCCCACACCACATCACAACTGGTACTGTGCCATTAGTCAATATAAATGCTAATGGTGCATGATCACAGTTGTAGAAAGGTTTTAACACTAGTGAGTATACATTAATTAAGAGAAGTACATAAATTAACTACAAGACACTAACATGCTCAAGATAAAAGTAGTGTTACATTTAGTATGTGATTTTCATAGTAGTACATGTACGGCAACTGTTTACCAAAGATAGAGAGGCTGATGTAAACATATGGAAAAGCATTGCCTGTTCAATGCTGTGAAATTCGTACTGCCAGTATCAGATGCATTCTTACTGATTATAAAATGAGTACCAATTTTCCTGCCTTCTGATTGGTCAGTATGTCAATTTACCTGTGTCCTTATAGAGCCATAAACTCACAGCTGGCACTACTTCCATGTGATCAGGCAGCACATCTTCAATATCCCTAACCCCCTGACAACTGACTAGCCAATAACAGCCATGTTGCTTTCTGACAGAAAAATCCCTCAGTAGCCTGGCATTTGACAGCTGTCAAGAGAAACAATGTCTGACATACCTTCCTCACAGTTCCAGCTGGAGTTAGAAGAAATAATAAACACATTCCAGTATGATGCTGAACCAGAGAACCAACAAGACAAATCACCTGCAAAGAAAAAGAAAAAAAGTAAAAATGTGAGTACTCATGTAATGTTATCAGCAGAAGAACTGTCAAAACTAGAAGAACAAAAGATGAGGAGAACACAAAAAAACAACTCAGTGGGCTATAAATGTTTTGAATAACTGGGCAAATGACAGGAAATTAAACATAAACTATGAACAAATACAAACTGATGAGCTGTGTCAGATCTTGAAGATTTTATGGAGAGGTTCGTCAGTCAGACGAGCAAAGAATACAGCCTCTCTAGTCTACTTTCACTGAGAGCAGGAATCAATAGACATTTAAACTCTCCTAAAATAAATGCAGTATTAACATCTTCACACATCCAGACATGATCTCTGCCAACAATATCTTAACAGCTGTCAGCAAGAAATACCGTCGTGAACATAAAGACACAGCAGTTCACCACCCTGCCATTAGTGCCGCCGACCTCAGGAAACTCAAAAACTCAAGAGCCCTGTCTACAGAAACCCCAAGTGGCCTTCTTCGAAAAGTGTGGCTAGACATCCAACTTTGCATGGCTAGAAGGGGGCGTGAAGGACTCCGTCAATTAAAGCCAGAACATTTTACAATTAAAGAAGACCAAACCGGAGCCGAATATATTACTCTCACTTTCAATGAGAGTACTAAGAATCATAAACAACTTGAGCCAAACAGAGAGCAATACAGCGGGTACATATCGAACTACCAAATAACAAATCATGCCCAGTTGCTTCATTCAAAAGTACCTCTCAAACTGCCACCAGACCCGCCAGCATTTTACTTACATCCACGGAGATTAAAAACAACCACGTATAACACCACAGACATTTGGTATTCAAGAGAGGCCTCCGGTATTAATTACCTCTCAAATATGATGCCCTACTAAGCACAGAAGCCGAGCTTAGCCGCCGATACACTAATCACAGTGTACGAGCCACAGCTGTACATCCACTCTCGGAGGCTGGACTCGATGCCCGTGAAATTATGTCTGTCACAGGCCATCGGTCTGAGTCCAGCCTCTGCAGCTACTGGGCTGCAAGTGAAAGCGATCGGCAGAAATGGAGCATCATCCTAACTACCACAAATACAACCAGCAACAGCACTACTCCCACGTCTCCAACCGTCAGAAAACCGTACTTCGAGCAATGATTACCTCCATCCTGCAGTATATCCCTACCGAAAACCGCCACTCCAAGCACAGCAAATTGCAGTACATCCCTCTCGAAAACCACCACTCCAACTGCAGTAAATGAAGAAACGGCAACCGGAATTGAACCCTCTGCCAAAAGCAACTTCACACAACCCAGGAAGCACAATCTGATGACGTTCTCCAACAAACCACCGCAATACAAATCCAGCAGTTCAGCAAAAGCACTTCCTCTGCCCCGTTCATCATTCAGAACTGCTATATGGAAAAAGTGGAGTTCATCCACTTTTCAAAATAAATCACTCTGTTTAAATCAGTTGGACAATTATTTAACTCAGTAAAAGTTGCACTTCCAGTAATTTAACAGAACATCACGTGCAGCCTGTTCTTTCTATTTTAAACAGTTTCAGTTACAGCCTCTTTGTTTATTTGAGCTGTTATTTTAAAAAAACTAGTTAACAGTTTTCATGTTTATTTCAGCTGTTATTTTAAAAAAGTAGTTAACAGTTTTCACGTTTATTTGAGCTGTTGCTTGCAGTTTTCACTTTTAATGCAGTGTCACTTAACACTGCTAATGAACTATTTTATCTTCTTTTAAGACTGTTGTTAAATAAATATGTTCAACTTCACAACTCTGTTTCTACTTTTATTTACAACGATACAGGGCCCATTTATAAGTGGAATAAGACACTCCAAGGTGTAGTTTATGGCTTGATAAGAGCACTTCCAAGGTGCTAAAGTCACTCGGCGCAAGCGCCTCATGCCTCATTACGCACCTTGGGCGTGCTCTTATCAAGCCATAAACCACACCTTGTCGTGTCTTATTCCTTACTGAAGCTATACTGCTAATGTACATACATAGACCTTCAGTGTGTTTCAATACTAAAGATGCAGTAAGTATTCTTTGTAAGAAACAGTGTAATTGCATGGATCAGGCCAAGCAACTTCTAAATATCATAGGACTACTGAGCCAACAATGACGTACCTGTATCGGAGATGTCTATAGGATAGATTTTCCTGTAGGCACTTACTCAGTATGCTGTACCTGATAAAGACAATCTCATTGCATCTGTGATGACTAACTTATTCAAATAGTGATACATTTACTATTGTTGCAATGAGTGATCTATGCTACTTATGGACACAGCGTAATTTTTTTAACAGTTGTTTCATACTCAGGCTGTATAGGTAGTGTTTGGGTTTGCCACACTTCTGTCACTGATGCTATCAAAGTGATAACTATGTCAATTGTGGTACAACAGCAATCAAGTAGGTATAGTGTAGATATAAACAGAATGTCTTTTAGTATTGATTTAACTCACAGTGGGATAAGTGTACTAGGATGGAAAGGGTTATTCTCTATCACTGACTCTGTCAGTTATAATCACACTAAGGTTTCGATGACTGTAATGATCAAGTTACACTGTTCTTCTTCATGAGTTCATATTCACAGCCATTCTCCAGCAAGTAGACAGAGTATGGTGTAACTGGGTGTGACACTGTGTTGCAAAACTCCTGCAGTGCCTAGCAGAGGGAGAGTATCTAGTCATAAAGACAACTAAGCAATAAGGCATGACCAACAGTTATGTTAAATGGTCTGTTAATCACCATGTAGGGGTTTAATGTTGAATGAGTCATAGCCGAGTGCCACATGTCGCTAGACAGCGGTAAACTGACCATTAACTTAATACCTGGGAGTGGCTTATTGCTATCATAATAAAACTGTTTTTTTAAACAACATTAAAGCATGTTCATCATGTGGTTAGGCTCTACATGTATGTTAATAAAAACTAAACATAAGGCTGTTACAATGTTTACAGTCAATTAGAAAGCTGCATTTCTCAAACCCTTGTTATAATCAGAGATATTATACCTGTACAATTCCTGTGGTGTTGTCTGGTGTGGGGCATCGGTAGGTAAGGCCATGCAACTACTAAGTGTGGTACGTTGTGTGCAGCTGCAATCAGGGATGTGTACGTTTGGTGTACATGGCCTCAGTTTTGCTGTTGATCTCCATTGAGCATGCAGTACCTGGTCAGGTGGGGGGGATGTCTCGTAGTACATTTAGACAATTGTTTGTTATTTCTGTCACCTGCTGCTGGATGTCTGTCATTGGTTGTGTTGACTTGGTCCTCCCCATACTTGCATATGTGTGTGTGTGTGTGTGTGTGTGTGTGTCTGTGTGTGTGTGGTGCTGGGGGTGTGTGAATTCGGAGTTAGGGTTTCAACCCTAACAGCAAATTCCTCACTTTTGTCGCTGTGGAACAACCCTAACTAATGCATTAAACAGAGTTTTTGCCTCTAATATATATATATATTCATTGCAAAAAACTTCATTAATACATCGAGATGGATATAAAAGTAGGAAAGAAAGCGTTAGGGGTTGAGACCCTAACCCCCCACCCTACCATCTCACTCACTCTCCACAGACCAACAGTTGATGGGGTGTGCCTGGGATCATTGAGCCTAACTCTCACCCCATTCCATGTATAAGAAAGCTGACATGGACAATTCAGGAGAAAGGGTGAGAGTTAGGCCCGACAACCCCAAGGCACACCCCATCGACTGTTGGTCTGTGGAGGATGGGGGGTGGGGTGGGGTGGTAGGGTGGGCAGGTTAGTGTCGCAACCCTAACGCCTCATTTAGGAGGCAGTATAGCACAATGGTTTAAGGCTCTGAGCTACAGCTCTGGAGACCTGGGTTTGAATCCCACAGCCCCTACTTACTAACTATGTGATTCTGAGCAAGTCACTTTACTTCCTTGTGCTTCCAGGTCACACCTAGAAACAAGCTTCAGCTTAGTGTGCCTTTCCTGGTTAAACAATTTCCCCTTTCCCTTTCCTCATTTCCCTACTTTTGGTGCTTCAACCCTAACTAATGCATTAACAAAGTTTTTTGCAATGAATTTCTTTACTTTTTGATAAAGTGTAATCTTACCCTTATAAGGTTTGAGAAGCACAGGGCCTGGAGAGTGCAGGACCAATAATGAACTGTTATCTTTCCGTGGGATTGCATAACAGATGACCCAGCAGTCCCATTACTGCATAATGGTATCCATATGTGGAAGTGCAGGTCTCTCCAGGCCTTGTGCTCCCACTTGTCTGTAATTGTAGAGATGCAATGCAGGCCTAGACACATTCCAAGTAACTCTTGTGCTGTAGCAACCTTGGAAAAAATCACTCTACAGTTGCAATGATAGACTGGCAACCTGCATGTGTTCTTAATGCTGTGCTTAGCAAAAAATCCCAATCTCAAACTGTTTTCCAGATATAGCCACCGAAAAGGCACCGCGTTCGCCACAGTGTTATCCTATAGGAAATTTATCAACTTTGGAATGCCAAAACTCTGGAACCAATGGCATTTTTTGACACCTAACCAGGTCACATCTGTGAGACAACCCCTTTGTACCCTGCCAATTTCAAGCCAAAAGTCCTAACCATTTCTTTGCAGTGAACTGGCAAAGAAACAGTAACCTTTAAAAACTCTTTGTTCCTGAGGTGTCAAAATTCTTGTTCGTGAGCTGACACCTTATTTGTGATGTGTTTGTGATGTGTCAAAATCCTTGTTCATGAGAAATCCTTCCTCATGAGATAGGGCCATCTAGTCCTGATCTCACAAACAAGGATTTTGACACCTCTCGAACAAGGATTCTGACACCTCATGAAAAAGGATCAGAACCGAGTGGCAAACAAGGATTTTAAAATTTTAAAACAGCTTTTTTTTTGGCAAAACTAAAGGAAACCAAAACCATGGGTTTATAGAGGGCATCGTCCTGAACAAAACCCATACTTTAATGTCCACAGAAGACACCCCTGGAGTAAGTTACAAGATTTTGTTTGTCATTAAAATTGAAAAACAAGGTGGTGGCTCGTGAACAAGGAATTTTTTCTCATGAAGAAAGATATTTTAAATCCTTGTTCTTGAGCTGTCATAATTCTTGTTCATGAGGCACATACTTGTTCACAAAATATACCCCTATCCAAAAGATTGAAGTGAACATGCTCAGAACCTGAAATGTCACAATTGAATAACTTTGGAATGGATTAATATTTTGTTCACCAAAACAATGCTGACTTGTTCCTTAAGGCAACCTCTTTCTACCCTAAAAAGTTCAGGTCAAACTTCCGAACGGTGTGGATGCAATGCGATGGACAAAAATGAGGAAACACTGGCAAAAAATAGCAAAACAACCCACTTATTTCACTATGCGCTGCACGAACACTGCACATCCGATGAAAACAAAACTTAGCATATCAAGAGATCTACCCCACAGGACTGAACATACCTAATGTTGTGCAAATCTGTTGAACAGTTGCAAAGTTATTAAACTGCAAACTTTGGGGTTTAACATTAAACTTGGTACTCAACTCTAACTATAGAAGCGTGACTGCACCTCTATAATATATATACACACACACACACATATATATCTGTGTGTAGTTAGAGATGTGGTATACATACAGTATCTATTCTGTCTATCTATCTATCAGTCTATCCATCTATGGGCTATATATAAAACCTGCTATGTAGATCAAGCAATATATGTACCTACAGTGAGCAATGATCATGTTACATAGCCCAGGGTTGGGGTATTTCATATTTCTTCTACAGAACAGACAGCAGGATACATGATATACCCTGTAGACATAGAAAGAGCACTTTATGTGGAGATCCATGCAAATGAATTTTCTGAGAATAGCGCATTAAGTATATTGTGGAGTTTTAAACAGTGAATCTCGGTGCTTTGAGAGAGTTCAGAGTTGCTTAAGACTCTTTCCTACAGGTTGTTCAAGCTCAGACATTTAATTTGCACTCCCAGGTGCTAAAATGAGCAGCTTGAATCCCCATCAGGGGCTTCAGTCCCCACCATCGTATACAGAGCAGTTTGATGTTGAGCTCTGTAGTTACAGTAAGTAGGGTACCCAACTTTAGGCTGTTAGTGTAACTCTGAACTGTACTAGTCACAGCATGAGCCTCTATTCTGTAGCATGAGTCAGACTCTTCCATCTGCACTTATTGCAGATTTTTTTCTTAAACAGGCACCAGGCAAAGAATGACAGAGTTACATTCTCACCTTTTTTGTTAGTCACAAGTTGGAAAGCAATCCTTTGCTTTCATGGTAAGAGGAATAGTTTTTTGTTCTTCATGCTTGTACTCATGAGCAGATCCAGCTATGTAGTGATGTTGTGTCTGATACCCTCTTATGCCAGCAAACAGTACCTCTTTTAGCCTTCAGTATTCTAAGCTTTTAAAAGGTAGATTTTACAGTTTTCAGGTAAAGTGCTACCCCCTTTGACAGAACTGCTACTCCCTTGAAAGAATTCTAGATTCTGCCTGATTGTAGTGTATTTAGAGTAGGCTTGTGGGGGTAGTGTCTTCATGCTGTTGGATAGTGTAGGAAGTGATGATCATCTGCTGATATTGTGAGGGTAACCCACTTTATATTTGTTTGTCTCATTCTTGGGAACTTGAGGCCAAATGCACTGTTTTAGCATCAAACCCCACAGATAGAGTAATTGTGTACACTTTTCATAGCTCCAGCAGCATTGGTACTAAATCAGCTTGAAATTAATATAATGTGGTTCTGGAGGATTTCTAGCTGCTCTTGAGGTAGTGTGGTACAGATGCATTCCTATGATACTCATTGAAGTTCCTTATTTATAGACACACATGAGTACTATTCATGGCACAAAATAATCATAGCACACACTGCCTGTTCTATGATAAACAGCAAAGTAAGCATTGGAAAGTATCAAGTAATTTTATTTTATATCACACCTTTTAGGAACCTCATATTCCCAAATAATTTACAATCTATGGGCCATTGACAGCAACCATTAGGTGAACAAGGAGAGTTTCACATTTTTCTTTATTTGGTACCCAGGAAAACCTTTTCAACTGTATTACACAGGCACAATACAACTTGCATGTCATCAGGTTTCAGTATTTATGTTAACTTCTTCTTTATTACTGGGGACATTTGCACCAAAACAAGATCTTTGTCCTTAAAGAGCCCCTGACACTGTTAGCAAAACTTGGGAAAACTGTGAGACTTAGACAGTTCAGTTTATATTTCATGTATTTTTTATAATTCTTTACCTTTTTTTCTTTATTACTATGGACAGCTTTATAAAAGATATTTACTTTCCCTAAGACTTTATCTGCTCTTTCTGCTGTCATACATATGACATTATAATCCAGGCTGGACCTGGAAACAAGCTTCTGGTTATGGTGCTTTTCCCTGGTACCAACTTTTAAATTAATTAATTAATTAAATAAATAATACCCCATTTATGGCATCGTAATTATCCCCACAGCAACAGACTGAGATGTCATAAACAGAACGGTGATGTCATATGTAGGCAAGCAGCCAGAACAAATAGGGCAGTGATCCTGTTTACATGCAAATTTCCTCAGTAATAAAGAAGAATGAGAAATACATAAACAAGATTAAAATATAAGCTCACTTGTACTAAACATTGCATTTTCTCAGAGTTGTCACAACGGTGTCAGGTGCTCTTTAAGTCTGCATCTCATTCTTTTGTTTCTTCCCTCACTAATGTCATGCTTAACTGTTTGTGTGATTGTAGTCATTTCTACATCAACAGACTGTGATGTCACAGAGAATTATGACTTCAGGAGGGCAAAAAGCAGGAGGAGAAGGAGGAGATAAAAACTAACCGTAGACACACAGGAAAAGAGAAGGACAGAAACACGCCTGACTATTCTACCCAGTCTGTCCCAAGATTTAACAATTCAGAATTTCTCTAGCATCCACTATTACTTTCCAGTCTCTCCTTCCTCTCCCACATTATCTGCTTTGATCATTCCTTTAAATGCATTCCAGTTTTTTTTTAACTCTAATGTTGTCTTTGCTTTCACAACCTTGTCTGAAAGACTGTTTCACCAATCCAACACCCATTCCATGAAGTAGTACTGCCTAATGTCTTTTTTAAACCTCACTGCCTCTAACCTTTATGGATGGCCACCGGTGAACCTACAGTATATTTTCTCAGATTTAGTACATTTCTTTTGTCCTACTCTACTGAACCCCTTCATAAACTTGAAAGTTTCGGTCATGTTCCCGCTGCCCCTTCTGTCCTTCAGTGATTACATGTTAAGACTTTTCTGTCTCTCATTGAATGTACTGCCTTGTTGTACAGGGATCATCTTTGTGGCTCTTCACTGCATTGTCTATAATCTATCCCTGCCCTTCCTTATACATGGTCCCCTAATCTGGACCCAGTGTTTCAGATGAAGTCTTATACGCTATCTATGCAGTGGCAGCATTACCTTACTCCTTCTGCTAGTAATCCCTCTTCTCTGCACCCTAGCATCCTGTTAGCCCTCCTGCACCAGAGACCCACTGGATTTTAATAAGCTAATCCTGTTTATAACTTCCTGTTCAGATGTTGGAACAAAAGGGATATCCATTATTTTGTCTGGAATAAAATCTGCACATTTTGATTTAAATACATTTGTAAAATAGTTATTCAGATTATCTGCTATTTCGAACTCATCAGTCAAGATACCTTTTGAGGTGTGTAAGGGACCAATGATGGGATTATTTTGTTTTAAAGAACCAATATATTTATAGAAGGACTTTTTATTGTCTTTTACTGTACTAGCTAGGTTTTCTTAAAGTTTTTGTTTTTGCTTTTTTATCATATTCTTACTTTTATTAGCTATTTTTATGGAATCAGGCTACAGTTATTCCTTTACATAAAGGTGGCAGCAAAAGTTTAACGCAAAATTAAAGACCCATAAGCATAACAGTGGTTTTATGTAAACTGCCAGAAAGAATACTTAAAGATAGATTAACTAAATATTTAGCAGAAGTAGAGTATGTGGCTATTTACCAGCATGGGTTTGTCAGAGGGAGATCATGTCAAACTAACCTTCTACATTTCCTTGAACCTAAAACCGATTAGCAGAGGCATACCTCAAGGCTCGATCTTGGGGCCCTTTATATCAACAACATCGACCTTGGAATCAAACTTTCTAGTATACATCTTTTTGCAGACGACACGGTTCTTTACACTGCCAGGCCTACTCCTGAAACTGCCTGCTCGGATTTGCAAGCAGATTTCCTTACGCTGCAACAAAACCTCCTGAGTCAAAAGCTCCTATTGAATGCCAAAAAGACCAAGGCTATGCTGTTATCCCCAATGACCAAGTCCATAAACTCCCTTAAGCATGACAATATTCCCACTATGACCACCCTGCTTGGTGAGTCACTTGTCTATGTGGCCAAGTTCAAGTACCTAGGTATGTGGATTGACAACAGACTTTCTTTTGCTGATCATATAGACGAGCTCTCAAAAAAACTTAAACAGAGGCTTAGACTTTTTTTTAGAATCAGGCATCTGCTTACCCAAGAGGCCAGAAGAAGCTTAGTACAAACCACATTCCTTGCTATCTTGGACTATGCAGATTTCCCGTATGGCTAAGTCCCAAAACCTGCCCTATCTAAGCTTGACACCCTTTATCATAGGGCCTTACGTTTAATCTGAGGTGCGGCATATAATACGCATCACTGTGTACTCTATTTCATGGTAGGATGGACCTCACTTACATTCAGTAAGCAAAGGAATGCTATACTATGGGCCTATAGATCTATATCCAAGATGCTACCTTCCTACATTTCTTACTGTCTGCCCTCCTGCACCTTATGAAACTATACCTTGAGAAGCCTTTCATACATCTTACTAGCTGTGCCTAAAGTCTTTTCCCACTTTGGCAGAGCCTCCTTCAGCTGTGTGCTGCCCCAGCTGTGGAACAACATCCAGAAATCCATAAAATGGTGCATCCTATTGGTTTTGTGGAATTCAAGTCACTCTATTCGAGATACTTCTCAGAGCATTGTCAATGCCTTCCTTGTCGCTAAACTGTAGCCATACATTGCTATTCTTACAGTCAATCCTATACACTTTCTATCTGCTCATTAGAATGTTTCTGGATTCATCCTTGCTTTCTGCTTGCTGCTGAGCCCCCAGCTTGCACTGTCACTAGGTTTAACTCTGCTGTACTAGAGCTATCAGTGTCTAAAATCACTGATTCGGCACATTGGTGCTGATTTGTTTCCACCTCTCTGCTGTACTGTTTACTGGGATGGGGCTTCACCTTACAATTGGGCCTCATTGATTATTCTTGTGTAACCCCCCTACAAATGGGGGTTCCGAAAAAATCTTCCTTGGGTGTGCCTAAATGCCCATGGCCAGGCCGGTATCTTGTGTATTAACCATTTAAAAGATATTGTCTGTGAGTGCCCTTATAGCCTCAGCGTACTGTCACTTTGAGAGCTGCCTATTTGCAGTGCAATAACTAATCTGGGTGGGGGCCAAGTAGTTTCAGGCTCGAGTCCCGCCCGGACTGCCAGATAATCGCTCCATTCTGCCATCACTAATTGTACAGAGGGAGCTTTACTGAAAGCTGTACTTATTTGCTGAGTAGCTATTGCAAAAGTAATGTTATGGAAGTTTGTCTAACCTGCCTTTTTTGCAGCATGGACATTTCGATATTGTATCACCATCTTGGTTCTGGACTGCTATTGTGAACCAATCAGTACCTTTGGGGACCCTAAAATGGTGTCTGTCCCCAGGGGTCTTGTGGGAGCAAAATTCTGTAGGACTTGAAGTTTTGAGACTTTGGCGCCTAAATGGACCTGGAGGGGGAGCCCTTGTATTGACAGATGGATCAGCCAACCGAACCTTTGGATCCTGGGGAAAGTCCCAGGCTGCTTGCAGCAGAGAGTCAGTCTGAGCTGGGAATTGAATGAGTGAACAGCTCAAGATATTCAAGCAGCAGCTTCTTCGTAGTTCACACAGGAGATTTGTGGAAGGGCTGAGTTTTGGCCTGCCTGTCTGCTGTCCCTTGTGAGGGAGCTCTTCAAAGAAATGGACTGCATCCAAAGTTGTGAGAGAGATTTAAGTCACTGAATTGGTGACCAGGCTTAAAACCTGAAGAAGACCGAAGATTTGCTGAATGCTATTGGCCTGTCAGGACCTTCATTTGCCGCTGAACTCCCGGGTTTTGTGCAGAGACTCTGATTGCAACCGGACTGTCATCCGCCTGGTATAGTGGTGATTGCTATACTGTAAATGTACTGTGTGTTGCTAGTGGGTCATGATTTGGTTCCCCACTGTGTATTTAACTGTGCCTTGCTTGCTGGAGGCTGCATCCAGCTTTCTCGGACTCACATCAGAACTGTTCCTCGGTCTGGGCCATGTCACACTGGCCCAGCCAGATTGCTCATGCCACAGAGAAAACCATCGACAAGAGATCTGCCTGGGGATTAGCCCCCTGCCTTGAACAGGAATGATGCCTCAGTGATTCGTGTGGGCCCTGCTTCTCCTGGCACTCCAGCTCATCAACCTACAGTCTCAATTTCATCCCTCCTGTGTCCTGTATTGGGTATCATGAATAAACACCAGGTTAACTCCCTGCAACATCAGCTAAATCAAAAGTGTTGTCATCTAATTCACTTGTTGTTTTCTTGTCACGAATTGAGCCATCTGGCTCCAGATTACAAATTGTGTGTGGCTGTGCATGTTTCTTTCTTCTATCACAGGGCCCCAACCAGCTGCCACACCGGCCTACCCCGAGCAACATTCCAGGCTAGCCCACCTTACTCCCACCTGGGTACGCAGAGTGTGTGACTGTGTAGGGACTCTGAAGTGCATGTCAATCAACCTGATTATGCCCCTCCCTTGTTCAAGTCCCCTAAATAAATCAGATCTAACTCTTTTTGCATTTAAGCTGACTGTGGTTCCAGTTTGTGTCAAATGTACTGTACTGTTGCTATTTGCTGTGCATAACCTCGTTTTACAGGGGGTCTCCAGGGTCGAGCCAGAGGAACCAGCCCTGGTAGTAAGTGCAAACAGAGTGGGGATTTGTATGGTGAACAAGGGTTATTGTGAAAGTGTTTACTGTACATTGTCCAGGCCACTAGAAGGGAAAGAAAGGGGGTTACAGTGTCCCAGAGGGCTGTACCTAGGTTAGCCTTCCTACCAACAACCCTGTCCTCCAGGTGGAGGCACCCATTTCAGTACCCGGCCCGTTAACCTGCAACCCGCCGTTAACCTGCAACTAGCCAAGCGGGCAGGGGTGGTAGCCTTTGGGGTAGCACCTCCTAGGGGTTACATCTTGGCGGCACTGCTGGGATTTGCACCTTCTAGTGGTCAAAAGTGGGTACTGCAAGCCCACATTTAGAAATTTTGGTAAAATGGAGGTGCTCACTACACCTAAGCTTAAGCTTTCCCCCCACAAGCTGCTGGTGCATCACATGATGGGGTGGAGCGAGGTAGAGGGGGTGGACCCCCAGCAAGCTCTGTTATTAATGGATGTCCCACTGGGGACCGATAATGCCACTATTGTGGAAGTGGTTGAACGAATTAAGTGTTTAGGGAAGGCTGAAGTAAGGGGGAGGGATTCTGACCTGTTTGATCAAACCATGGTGGCCCTACTCTCCTGCAGCCTGCCCATTGAACCAGAGAAGGTACCCCCGTGGTTTTTCCTGAAGGGTCCCAGAAGGGATGGAGGGTCATTCACTTACATAGTGACCCAGCTGTACCCAGAGGGTCCCCCCACATAGAAGGGTTTAAAGACAAGCTGCTTAAACTGTTAGCCTCTGAGGGGCACTCTGCTACAGAGCTGGTGAAAATGTTAGAGCTCTCTGAGGATGTAACTCCCGTGCTGTCCCCCTTAGCCTCCCCCACTACCCCTACAGTTGCCTCCCCCCTAGTGATACCTACTGTGCATTTAGACTCATATCGTAGGCTTAGACTCTTCTCGGATATGGTCCCAGTGCCCGTGGGGGAGGATGACCTGTAAACATGGATGGACTATGCCACCCCATTGGTCCAGGAGTGGCAATGTACCGAAGGGGAGAGAAGAGGAAAAGGCTCATGGAAAACTTGAGGGGCCCTGCACTGGAGGCCATTCGCTTTCTGCGATCCACTAGCCTGGAGGATACAGCTGCTGAATTCCTCTCTGCCTTGGCAGGGGTATTTGGTAGTACAGAGTCAGGGGATAATCTGATGTGGAAGTTCAAGTTAGCAAAACAGTGGAAAAACTAGAAGTTATCAATGTTTGTTACCTGAATTGAGTGAGCTTTGCAGTAGGCTCATAGAAAGGGAGGGGTGCCTGCCAGTGAATTGAACAGGGTCAGACTGGATCACATCCTAAAGTCAGCCAAATATTCTAGCATGATGTTGTTAAAACTTAAACTGCAGGACCATGGGGCAATCCCTGAATATTGCTGTCTGATGAAAGAGATCCATGAGGCCGAGAATGATGAGGAAGGATGGGGGCCCTATGCTGGGGTTGCCCATACCAGTCCGGCCCCTGAGAGAGGTGAGAAGGCTGAACTGCAACAGATGAGAGAACTAATCAAGGAATTGACTGAGTTGAGAGTCAGCCCGCAAGCTGCCGAGGTGGCCAAAGATGCCATTTCTTGTCCAGCCACCCCCGCTTCACTCTCAGGTGAGCCCCTCGGAGGGCAGTGGCACTACACCAAGTAGTTTCTACTCAGCAAGGTGAACAAGTCACTCAGTTTCAAATTAAATGCCATAAATACTTGGCAATCACTCGCCAAGCAGAAGTAATTTCAGCTCCCTGTGAGCTTGATTCTTGTCTCTTTTGAGCTGTCTCTCAATTTCTGCATTTATCCTTTTACATTCCTTCTCTTCTGGAAACAGACAGCACCCTGCCATGGTATTTACGTGTGTCTTTTCCTTTGTGTAAGAGGTCTGTATTTGATGTAATCTGTTTGTTTGTGCCAGTCTGTCTCTAACAAAATTTGAACTGTGCCTCCCAGGAGGCGAGTACGCACCTTCCTCCCAACTCCAGGATTTCCCTTCCGCCTGACACTTGTGGCAGTAGCAGCTCGCAACATGGGCAACCACGGGAGAACCCCACGACCGCTGTCTCTCTCTCTTCTCTCACAGTGGGTGAAGGTCGATACCTGCCTGCCTGCCTGCCTGCTGCTGCTGAAGGAGGAAAAACAGTTCCACGGATGGAAAACATGATGTCAGCCCTTTTCTACATGCAAAACGTCTGCAGGGCTCCACCCATGCAGTCGTAAAAACAGTTTCGTCGGAAACCCCTGATGCTAATAAAGTTTGGCAAGTTAGATTCTGCCTATTTAAACTTTGTTTTCTCATGGTGCTTTTCTACATATAGCTTGGATTTTAAATCTAATCAGCCAATGAGCACAGGGCATTGGGATCGTAACGAACACGGGTCTAGTTTTGAAATCGCTGCAGCCTGGAGGGTTAGTGCTGGCACAGTACAGGTCGGTACAGGAGGGCCTACTGCAGGAACCCACTGGATGAGAGACAGGTGACTGGGGATTGAAACCAGCAGAAGGGTTCTCCATGCAGACGGTGTCACATTGGGAGCTCCCTTCCTTTTGAGTCCTTCAAACATGGGATAGGATATCGGGGCTTGACCGAGCTGAGACCGTGCACACCAGGCTGCCAAGACCTCCCTGCACTACTTCATATCATTTGTCCTCGGCTGAGCCAGGGGTGTGGGCTTTGCATCGAACCCAAACTACCGTGACATTTCTGCAGGAGGGGATACCATGGCCACCGTGACAGGCAAGCCATTGGCCAAGCAGGCTGGAGGTGCTGGAGGTGCCAGAGCTGCCGCCGCTGACCTCACCAAGTCTGCGGTCATGAAAGAGATCCCTGACATGCTGGTGGACCCCCATACCAAGAGACGTTACCTGCAGGGCCATTTCTTGGGCAAGTGGGACTTCGGCAAGTGCTACGAAATCACCAACATGGACACGAAGGAGGTGTTCACTGGCAAGATCGTGCCCAAGTCTATGCTGCTATCTTTTGCCATTTCAAATGAGTTTTGCTTCAGCTCTCTCAAACCTTCCCTTCCTCTCCTCGCTAGCCCTAATTGAAGTTCAGACTACAACCTCTTGACTAAGCCTTGTGCAGTTTCTGGATCCAGTTCCCTACTGTTTCTTATTTTGTACAAATCCTCTTCGGTTATTGCGGGGTGATGACTTGCCCTATCTTTGCCATCCCATCTATACTGCTTTACAACAGCCACAAATACATTATTTGTTGGTTGGAATCGAACATCAGATATTATATTTATGTTACATCAGACCTCTAGACTATTAAAATAGCAACTGATCCCTGCTCTTATTCCACAGAATGAGCTAATGGTATACTGGTCACGTACTTCGGCTCTTACTGAGCCATAGAATGCTTTCAAAATTTCACTTAGGCGCTCTACTGTGATGGTTGCTATGTCAACTGACATCTGCATGGCTCACAACCAGTCAGAAAACACATTGCATGCCCATTGTGTGTTTTTCTCTGTATTTGCTTCTACTTTTTTTCTTTCCAATTCATCAAGCTCTGATTTCGATATGTTTACATGTCTCTGACTTCATTCACATTCTTTTCTGCAGCTTTCTCCTTCTTCTTTCCTCATATCTCCTTCCTCATTCTGCTCCATTATTGTCTCTAAATGCTTTACTTTTGCTGTCTTTTTCCTACTTCCTCTGTCTACTGCTCTTTCATCTACTCCGCTACTCGCTATCTCTGCACATCATGCCATTTCTTCGTCGTTCCCCAAATTTTCTTCTACCCTTCCTTCCATGTCTGTTATTCCACATAACTAAAAATAATACAGCTTCTCTCCATTTCTACATTCCATTTTGCTCTTACAATTTTTTCCCCCGTGTCTCTCTTATATTTGTCCTACTGCTCCTCTAACCTACCTGCTTGCTCTTTCAGAACTTGATTTCTACCATTCTTTACCTTTCCTTTTTATATACAGTGCTTGTTTTTCTCCTGTGGCTACTTCTTGTATTTCACAAGCAACACAGCATTATCATGCCATAATGCCGTGTTGCTCTTGGACCACCTGATGTCATTCGACCAATTGTTTTCCTTCTTTTATGTATTGTTGTTTTTGCCATGTTACAAATCCTATTACAATCTGGCCTAGAATAAGAGTATTATGGGCCTCGGCCTACTAGCTCTTTTCTTTCACCTTAGTATGAATATTAACATACATACTAAGAAGCCAGCAGATTAGACCCTATGATCTATCAAGTCTGCTTGATGATCAGTGCCTTCCTAGGGCACCGTTTTTTTAGCGCCGCCCCAAACAAGTTCCTCCATACCCACCAACCCCCAACAGGACTCTGGGATGCACCCTCCCCTATACCTATCCCAGCCCTTCTTGAACCCCTCCACAGTCGTAGCAGCCACCAAGTCCATGGGCAGCGCATTCCAGGGCTCCACCACCCTATCAGTGAAGTAGCGTCTACTTGTTTACTCCCCTCAGTCTCCCCCTTCCAGCCTCATTGAGTATCCTCTGGTGGCCCCTACCTCCCTCAGCTGAAGCACCCTCTCAAGGCTTACCCTATTCATTCCTTTGAGATATTTGAAGACCTCCATCATATCTCCCCTGTTCCTTCTCTCCTCCAGCGAGTACAGGTTGAGCTACTCCAGTCTCTCCTCATTAGGGCCTTTCCCCTAGTCCCAGTATCATCCTGGTAACCTTCCTCTGGACCTTCTCCAGTATTCAAGATTTGGTCTAACCAGGCAATTGTACAGCAGAAGGAGCACCTTGACTCCTTGAGGTTATCCCCCTGGCTATGCAGCCCAGCATTTTATTTACTTGGGCTGCAGCCCTCCTACACTGCTCCAAGTTATTCATTTTGGCATCCACCACCACCCCAAGGTCCTTCTCCCCCCTAGAAACCTGCAGTGTCTCTCCCCCCAAGGTGTATACATGAGCGGGTTTTTGGCCCCCAGGTGCAGAACTCTGCACTTCCCAGCATTAAACTTTAGGCTCCAGGTTTGTGACCACCTCCCTAGAGTCTCCAGATCCTCCTGGAGAGCCAGCTTCCTTACCTCCCCCTCTACCACCACTCACAGCTTTGAGTCATCTGCAAAGAGACTCATCCCACTCCTGATACTGCTTCTGATATCTGAGATATAGGTGTTAAACAGGAATGGGCCCAGTACTGACCCCTGTGAGACCATGCTAATGACTTTCCTGGGGGATGAAACCTCCCCCTACCAACCCTCACCTTCTGTACACACCCCTCCAGCCAGTTTCCTATCCACCTGACTACCTGCCCACTGGTCAAAATTAATATACCCAGTCTGTTTCCTGTGCAAGTAGGAACAGGCTGTTGCATGTAGTTTTTTTCTCCCGTATGCACTGTGGTGCAGGTAGCGCATCCATTTTTTTAGGCTGCATTTACAACAAGCTGCCACAAGGGGCACAGTGCTAGGGAGACAAGAGAGAGAGAGAGAGAGAGAGACAGACAGACAGACAGACACAGAGAGAGAGACACAATCCTTTTTTTTCTGGCTGATGTAGAGTTGCGCGCACGCATGCGCGCCACAGTGACGACTCACGGGAGTGAGCAGCGTGATGAGGAAGTGAGCACTGTTTGGAGCTGGAGTTGGAACAGAGAGCTGAAGTGCCGAAGGAGGAGCTCTGAGTGTCTATTTAAGAGGAGGCGGGATCATGTGGCTGGACATCGGGAGGAGCTACAGTCTCCAAGAGGCAGAACAATCATGCTGAAGTCCCAGGCTGCAGTGATGACTGGTAATAAAGGGATTGGGCGTGGGCACAGGGCTGCCCAAGACTGTGGTCACTACCAATTAGCGATAGGTGTTGGAAGCATGGGGGGGATACGGAGTGCAAGAGGTGGGGTGGTAATGATGACATATCTGGCTGTGGCATACTATCTTACCCTTACTGTACCATATATGCTTCTTTCTGTCCCCCTCGTGGTGTAGTAAGGTTCAGACAGGCATGCATGTCTGTGTGAGCTATGCATTTTGGATTGAACTACTGAAGTGAACAGTCACCTGGCGTGAAGCTCTTCCGTGTGTGAAATCTGTGATAGACGTTAAAATTTTTTATACATTAAATGGTTATAGATATTTAGGAAGGGTCATTAGACTTCTGTGTGTTAAAAAAAAAAGTAAATTTTGAGCAAAAGAAACTTTCATTTTGCAGAAGGCAAATTAGATAAAATTGGGATTTTACCCCTTCCTCAAAGAGATTTTTGAGCAAGCCTTTCTTTGGAGTGATATACTTTTAAGTAAAAAAAAGAAATACATTTCAGCAAAGCAAACTGATTACTTGGCCGAAGGCAAATTGATCAAGTTGGGGTTTTCACCCATCCCCTAAGTAGATTTTGAGCAGATTTTACTTTAGACAGATAGAAGGGCAACTGAATAGCAGTTGCTTTGAGTACTGATTTGGTATACTGTAAAGGCTTTGTTAGTTTGTTTTAAGAATTACAGAAAGATAGAAAATCTCTCTCTGGAACATTGGTTATAAACTTTTACCAAAACCTATCACAACCCCGATTCCCCACTTGATTGTTTTGAGGAAAACAAATATAATACCCTGACTTGCTGACCATTGTTTTCTTTTTTTTTTGGTGGTGGCAATTTGTGTTAAAATCTATTTAATTCATATTAACAGCACAGACATTTTTTGTGACCTTGCTCCCAGATTGCAGTTGACAGAGCAGCACTCCAGCAGCAAAATACCCTAACTTGCTGATACATATTTTTTTTTTTTTTTTTTTATTTTGGTGCGGGAACTTTGTATAAAAATCTAATTTAATTCCTATTCTCAGCACAGAATTCTTACTGTGACCTTGCGATACTCAACTGCATCTGTCCTTTCTACCTGAACAAGGGGACTGCAGTCTCTGTGTTTAACAACTGTCTCGCCAAGATCAAGGACTGGATGAGCACCGGCTGGCTGAGATCTCCCTGACAAGACCGAAGTGTTGGTTGTGGACCCTGGTTGTCTGGGACAGGTTTGCGGGCTGGGCAGGTGTCAGTATATGACTTGGACAATGCTCAGCTTACTACCTCCCACCAGGTGCGAATCTTGGGTGTTATTTTTGATGGCTTGACCCCGAAACCTCAGGTGGTTCGTCATTGTCAAACCTTCTTTCTACCATCCAAGGAACATTACCAGAGTGAAACACCTGGTTCCTCCGGATGACCTTCCAACATTGGTCCACACCTTGATCACCACCTGCCTTGACTACTGCAGTGCTCTCTACCTAGGGCTTCCTGGGGTTGATATCCATCGCATGCAGCTAGTGCAGAATGCGGCAGCCAGGCTATTGACTGGCACATCTAGAACTAGCCATATTACGCCTGTGCTGCGTGGACTGCACTGGCTACCTGTTCAGTGGCAGATCACCTTTAAGGTTGGTTGGTTTTCTGGCCTTTAAAGCCCTACATGAACTGGGACCCAGCGACCTGCAAGATCTCTCGACTCCCTACCGCCCCTCCACTCCACTGACAAGGGATTGCTAGAGATTACCAGGGTACATCTGAAGACATCTGGTGCTCGTGCGTTTTCTTTTGCGGCCCCTACCCTGTGGGATTCTCTACCTCGCCGGTTGAGAGAATGCCTGACCATCAACAGATTTAAGTCACAATTTAAGACTTATCTTTTTCAGATGACCTTCCCAGATGATTTTAATTAATTTATATATCTGTAATTTTATCAATTAATATATTTTATGGTTTCACCAGAAAGGCACTATATGAATTAAGTTTGCTTCACTATATCATTAGCACCCAGGCGGACCAATATGCCAGGGGTCCCCCCACACAGTAATGCCAGAGCGTAGACCAGATGCTTGGCCTTGTGCACTGTCATACCTGATATACTCCTGCTCATAAAACCACTGGACATCTCCTCCCCCTCGCCTTCCCCAACTTATCTCCCTAATCATGGAATCCCCCAAGAAAAGCACTCTTACCGCCTTTTTCCTAGGGCCCCTTCTCCGGCTGCTCCCCCTGACCCCCCCCCATCAGTTTTCCACTCCCCATGTGACTATTTCCATCCTGCCTCCCCAGCTCTTTCTTCTCACTGATCTGGCCTCCCTAGGCCCCGTGGCTTCCAGGCCCAACTCTGTACTACCCCCATGACAAGGGACCTCCTGTAGCCTGGATTAGCTCCTCTCCACCTCTCTCTCTCTCTCTCCCCTTTAATTCCTCACCCCCATCCCCTCTCAACCACCGCTGGTGCTTCCCTAGCCCACCCCTTTGAGTCTTCCCTACTTTTCCATCCCAGACTCCTCCCTCCCCCAGCACCCATCCTCCCCCACTTCTTCCAGTGCTCTCAAATCCCTATTTCCACCCACCCTTTCAGAGTCCCCTTGCATTGGAGTATCTCCACCACAGCTCCTGCCACCTCCAGTTTCCCTACTACCTCTGGAACCTCCTCCATCCCGGAAGACAACACCTCCTCCTCCGACTGCATCAGGAGTGCAAACTTATTGCCATGCTTCACCTCCATTCTCCTGTCCTCACTGGCCGGTCTCCCCACCAATCAGTTCCCCCTTTTCTATACCTCTGTCCTGGTACCCCAACCACCTTCCAGGTCCCCTGGTCTTTCTCCCCCCCAGTATCCTCTGGTGCCCCCTCCCTCCCGTGGGACCTACCCCACCTCTCTCTCCCTATTGGTGGTGCAGTCCCCTGTGCCCATATAATTTCCCTCCAGGCAGCTTCTTCCCCATTTTGGCACTGCCCTGAGCTCTCTTCCCCACCCATTTTGTTCCCTGCTTGCCCTCCCCTGGCTTCCCCCACAGTAGAGTCACCATCCATGTCATCCCCCCTCACCTTCCCCAATGCCCACCTTAACCACATGACCTCCTCTTTGAGTTGTGCCAGTTGTTGGCACACCATGCAACCATCCATGTCAAGGCCAATACCATGACCAACCTACACCCTACACATTCCACCACCCTTCCGAAGATACTGGCCCTCATGATCTGTGGACCTTGCCCTCTACCAGTCCCGCCCCCAATACCGCTGTTGTCTCCCAGTCGGTTGCCCCATCCCTAATCCTTCTAAATGACCAAGTTGTGCCAGAGCTCCTTTGGGCCTCCCACCAGTGCCCACTACGCCAACTACCAAAAAAAGCCAAGAATACTTTTTTCCAAGTATGTTAAGGACTCCCCTAAACATAGGCAGTACCAAGCAGAGTAGCCCCCCTCTACTGAAGCTGTACCCAACAAGAATACCCCTCCCAAGTACATTGAGAAAATCCACATTTAACATGGGCAGTACCAAACCGAGCACCCCCTCACAGGCTGTACCAAAGCAGCAACCCCACCCTGAGTCCAGGCCATCTCCTTCTCCCTGAGTCCAGGCTCCCACCCCTTAGTTGACTTCATCTTCTATGCCCGTTTAATAGAGGTCGGGGCCGGTGTGGGACGAAAAATCAAGTCACTGCAGCTCCTCTTATGCCCTTGGTACAGATTCTCCAGGATTTTTAAAAATCCTTTGCCATTGCCCAACTGGCCCTCCTTCCTCTCTTTGATCCTCTGGTTGCCGCTCCCTCTGATCCTGGCCGCTTCCTAGTGGCCAGGAAGTACCCGCTGCTTGCTGCTCTCTCCAGCTCCCCTTCATGCTGCTCCTGCTGACCCAGGCCTGCTTCCTAGTGACTGGGAAGGACCTGCTGCTCTGCTCATTCTGGCTCCTCTGTGGGCCGCTCCCCGCTGACCCTGGCCCACTTCCTAGCGGCCGGAAGGATTCACTGCTCATTGCTCTGTAGTGGCCGGAGGAAATCGCCCTACTACAGCTGACTCTCACTTGACACTAGAAAATCATTTTATCTGAAAGCATCTCCATCTGCGATTCTTCATCTCATAGCAGGCTCCTCTGAGAGGCATCCTCGCTGCATGTAGTGCATCACTCACCCTGGGGCTGTAGACACGGCGGTCGGGACCTCGGTGACAGCAGACACCTCTGCTGCTCGAGTCCCACACACTGACAGTCAAGACAAGGAGTTCAGGAGAGCGACAGATGGACGGGCATGGCGGGAGTTACTCACACTGCCCCATTCCGGACTCTGTTCTCCAGGTCATCCTCCCTACACCCACTGACTGCAGTGAAACCCCCAGAGAAAATGGCAATGCAAGGCACAGCCTCTGATGTGGAGAACCCCCCCCCCAACACAAGAATAGATGGGTAGTGAGCAAGTGGAGGTGGTAAAGAGATGGATAGAAGCAGAACAAGGGGTGGAGAGGAGAGTTGGGGATGCATGGTTCATAAAGGCAGAGAAGTCAGTGAACAATTGATTTAGGAACAGAAGGAATTTGTAAGCAGGGAGCATGGAGTGGGGGCTGGTCAGATGGGGCTGTAGTTTAGGAAGATATCTATATGAACAACAGGCAGGGATCGCTTTAGAAAAAGATTGTATCCCTCTAGTGGCTGTATAGTATAACTTGCTAATGGGAAAATGGACATAATTATTATAAACTGAGCTGCAATTTCCTTACATTATACAGTCAAGCACTTGCAATATACAGTGATTCAAATGGTAAGCACAGTTACAGCAAGGTACACACAATACAATTAGGCAGAGGGGTAAAACTAAAGTTAAGACTCGGGCTGGGAGGCATACAGCAAAAGATCAACAGTGGAATAGGAAGACAGCCAATCAGGAGCCCAGGTTGCCAGCACTGACCAATCAGGTGCCAAGTATACAGCAAAGCAAAGCCTCCAGGAAGGCCATACCTACAGAGCTGGAGGGCGGAATGAAGATGCAGAGACTGCAGCAGAGCAAGGCTGCCTCCTGGTGCTGTTCCTTGGCGGGCCTAAATGGCAATACAAACTGCTTTTACAGTCACAAACAGTGGCAACACAATAAAGCAAATATCTGCTACAGACTTGCACCACCACACTTTGCAACTGTGTACTGGGTCCCCAGTCTCCGTATGTGCACTAAAGCCATAATGCTCTGGGATGGCCGAGGTGCCCAGGGTACCCAGATCTACAAGGATCCCTACATTTTATGGGAAAATGGAGCAGTCTATGGAGAAACTAAGTTACCACAGACTTGGACAGAAAAATTGTCGGGGGTCAGACTGTGGTTTGGATACTAGGGGCAAACCCCCACCTAAAACAAACAAACAAAAAAATCAATGGGGAATAGGGGTGGCACGCTCATATCAGCATTCCACTTAAATGTGGTATTCTAGCACAGAGTTTGCATTTTACATTTACTTCTAGTGATCAAAACCCCCATATAAAATAAATAGCATATGCAAGATTTTCAGCTTGGAAGGTGGGCAGGTACCAAACTGAGCACATCAAACTGTCCCTCATTTAACCCTGCAAAATCAGTCATCTGTCCCTCATGGAAATGGTGCTGCCCACACAGAAAATGTGCTGTAAATTCAGACTTTGAAGCAAATATTCATAATATGTGCAGCTATTGTGCTAAATTAAAAATAAACTTTGTACCAAGTAAACCCAATGGTTTCCAGTGTTTTGAGCCTGTATCTGCATGTCTGAGGACATGTTCCTCATTATGAGGGTCAGTGTCCTTCACATTCCCTCATTTTGAATCTCCAGGTCCCTCACTTCATTAACAAAAGGTTAAGAGATCTGCACAGATCAGACAGGCCCACCTGGAAAATAAAGGGGTCACGGAGGGTGGTTGTACACATACTGTATGGGCTTTGCACATCAGTTAGGTACACAGACTGTTTTCCACTTTATATTTTCCTGCTGTGGTCAGAACATCCCACTTTAATATAAAACAGTTTAAAATAAGCATTTTCAGAGTTTGGAAGGAGAGTAAGAGCCCAAGTAAGGGAGGCCCACTTGGGAATTTCCAGGTGGGCCAAGTCAGAGACTGGGTATGCAGCTAAAAGGGGGGCACCTTGAAATTTTGTTAGACTCTGAGAACCAGTCAATCTAAATTCCACAGAATCAAACAACATTACAGGAAAATCCATGGTCCTGTTGTGGCAGGGAGGAAAACGTTATGCTGATTCAGTAGCACTGCTGGTCTGCAGTATGGACAACAGCAAGCTGCTGTAACCTACTACTACTACTACTAGTTGATGCTGCAGAAAGGGTTATAGGGTGAAGTGAGACAATTGCAGAGCTGTCCACATGCCTAGGCTGCAGTGAAGGAATTTTGTGGAAAGGCAAAGTCAACAGACGGTGAGGGGCCGGAATAGAGTTTCTTCAATCAAAACTAATATTCCTTTGTATCTGGATTTCTCCTCAGTGAAAGAAAACTTGCGTGAATGAGCTGGAACCCCAGTTTAAACCACTAACCTCTTCTTGTTCACGCTGAGTTTCTGTCACTGGCTGGCGACACCACTGGCACCGATCTAGCCAACAGAGCAGAATGTTCCAAACTGTGCGGTACTGTCTTGTCCTGAGTCGAGTGAAAGAAAACTTGCGTGAATGAGCTGTAGCACCAGTTTAAACCATTAACCTCTTCTTGTTCACGTTGGGCTTCTGTCACTGGCTGGTGACACTGCTGGCACCGATCTAGCCGGCAAGGCAGAATGTTCCAAACTTTGCGGTACTGTCTCGTCCTGAGTCGATGCGGGTCTGCACCAGTAGCCGGAGCTCTCCTATTGTTCCACCCGGTTTCCTTCTCTATCAATTCCATGTGCTTCCCGATTCAACGGCTCTTGCTGACCAGCTGACGGCAGGGTGGGGCTTCCATCAATGGGGTGGGTGGGCATATATTCAGTGTCTGAGACTGTTAAGGGAGGGGCAGAAGTTAAGGAGGGACTGAAATGGCAGGAAAATGCCCACTGTGGTATAGTGCAGTGCTGCAGTCCATAGGGACAACATGGGTGGATTGCTTTTTGGGGGAGGGTCAGGCGGAGGATGGAAAACATGATGTCAGCCCTTTTCTACATGCAAAACGTCTGCAGGGCTCCGCCCATACAGCCCTAAAAAGCCCGTACTGCTACTTTGTGGGGGTGGGGGTGCAGCACTAAATTGAAATAATGTCATTTGGTATAGTCAGCTGCTCTTCTGGTTGCTATTTCACCCAACTGAGGAAGGGACACATTTGGCCCTGGACATTTGTGTTACTGTAACATTTTTGCATAATATGGGAAAATAAAAGGTATCAAACTAGTCAGCTGTATTTCTTGAGCTGTATTTTATGCATGATTCTAGTTACATGAGTTCAATCACCAGCCAGGAGTGTTTGTTAGAGACATACCCATGCCAAGTTTTAAATGTCAAGATTAAACACACACATTTTTTAGCGCATTCTCAGTTGCTAACAGGAATCAAATTTATTTACACTATGCCATCAGGAAAATTAGAAAAGTATACAACACTAAACAAGACTATAAGAGACTTCAGCTCTATTACACTGCCTAGAACAACATTAATGTTTTATAGTGTCCTTCAGCAGGGTTATGCACTATTCAGTAGGGTTACCACCTTTGGATGAGGTAAAAACCGGATCTGAAACCACACCCCAAACTCCGCCTCTGGCTCCACTCCTTTTTTATGACTGGCGAGTATATCACTCCTCCTCCAAAGCCATTTGTAATGTTGGAATAGACATTACTAGTGATAGGAAACTATTTTTATGCTGTTATTTATTTGATTTATTTATTCAGTTATTTATTTTTATTCTTTGGTAACCAGGTTACCTCCCATAGACCACATAGCCCATTTTACAGGAGTGACCCAGGAGCACAGGAAGGTTAAGTGACTTGCTCAGGGTCACACAGTATTAAAGTGGAGGTTGTGGGAATCAAACTTAGGTCTGCTGGATGTGCCAAGCTCAGCCACAACTTATTGCTCAGCCCTCTGTTAAACGATCTCCCATTTCCCTTTCCATGTCAGCCATGTATTCTGATTCTTTGACCAATTTTTGATAATTTAATTATCAGTGCTTGTGGTACCCTTAATACTGCATTGTGTTCCCCTTTACCTCAGCAGCTACTGCTGTTTCCTTTCATATTTCTAAGACACTCCACAATTTCAGATACACCATTCCATGCTGTTTATCTGAATGACCTGTCAAAGTGTAGCTAATATCATGGAATGTTCAAGTAATACAAAAAATTAGAGCAAATGTAGTGATAAAAGCAATAAAAGTTAGATTATTAATTTAACAAAAATGGGTTTAAAACTTACCATACTATAGAACAAGCAAAAAGAAACACATTAGAACACATAAAGGTGTAAAAACTGTTTCCTGTCATAGCAGTAAAAGACCCTACTTAAAATTCAGAGTGGAAAAGAATAGGTTAATTTACTGCTAATGATCTTAATGGCCATACTTTACACCTCTCAGACAGTCTGGTTTTACAAACAAAGGCAGGTTTGAATGACTGAGACAGTAGAACTTCTTTGCAACCTGGACATGTAATGCAGCCAAAACAGTGAATGATTTGATACATCAGTTTTAAGAGTATATGAACACTCAAAATGGCCCAAAAACTGGACTGCATGTAACCAAAACCGGATGACTGGATAAGGACCCTAAAAACCGGATTATCCGGTCAAAAGACGGATAGGTGGCAACCCTAACTATTCAGTGATATTATTACTGGTTAGGGTTCACTGCAATCAAAACTGTATCTAAAATGTTGGGTTACACACACTCCCTTAAACACAAGTGTGAGTAACGAAGAACTGCCTCACTGTCAGAGGCAACAGCAGAAGCTTGAACATGGAGGGTGAGACAATAGGGCTTTTGTGTTAGACCTGCTCTGCTAGAGCCTGCTGACCACAGAACAATGCAACTATGAACCAGTGATTATATATATATATATATATATAAAATAAATCATGAGGTAGTGTGTATAACGAGAATATAATAACTGGTTACCATTTTTTCCCCATAGGGAAACCGGGTTATAATTCTAGCATTATAACCAGCTGGTTATAATGACATTCACGCACCTGGTTTCCCTACTTCAGCGCATGTGCCTGCTGCAAACTTCCTGCTCTCTGCACGGTCTGTCCCAGCTCTTCAGTGCTCACAATTTCCGCGACAGATGTCGGCGGTAAGTTCTTCTTGTATTTTAACACAATACTACTGGGAACAAAAAAACGACAATGAACTAATCGGCCCCAAGTAAGAAAAAAAAAGCTGCTTCAGTTTATGAGGCAGACGCTATGGACCGTGCTAAAACTCCAATGGTCTGCAGCTTCACTCCATACCAAAACAGTTATTCTGTATAATTGCTGTGGTGAAAAAAGGCCCCCAGCAATTATACAAAATGAAAGATGGGTAGGTGTGTAAAACTTGGATTTTACACACACCCTTGGGGTGGGATGCCTTAATAAACCCCTCCAGCTTCGCTCTCAGGGTTTATGTGGCATCCCACCCCTTGGGGGGGGTGTAAAATCCTCATTAGAACTACCTACCCATCCATTATCCTCTATTTTACACACACCCGAGGTGTTGGATGCTACATAAACCCTGAGAGTGAAGCTTGAGGGGTATATACCAGCATCCAACACAGAGGATGTATGTAAATTTGAGTTTTATCCACTACCCCATGGTTTGTTTTATATAATTGCTGGGGAGCATTTTTTCCCCCACAACAACTATATAAACAGTCTGTGGAGCCATGGTCCAGCTGAAGTGCAGTCTGTGGTTGTGACTTTTTCAGCTGAAGCGCCTCTTTAAACTTTTTTTTTTTTGTGTGTGTTTGTTTTTTAGCAATTCCTCAGAAGAGTTAAAAAGTTTTTAGTTCAGAACTGGAACTTACTGGGTTGGAGTCCTGACTGGAGTGTGACAGCTGCAAGAGTCCAGCACGATGAAGGGGACCACTGCTGGTGCATATGTGGAGCAAGGGAAACCAAGTGTGTGTGTCCGCTGTTATAACCAGCTGGTTATACTAGCAAATTATAACTAGGTCTCCCCATGGAAAAAAACATGCCCTGGCAATTATATTAAAAATAGTAAAACTGTGAACAGTACCAACACATAATTTATTTAGTCTTTTACACACCACTGGTGTGAGATACCAATATAAACCACTCAAGCTCTGCTCTTCCCTCTGCCCCCTTCCTTTTATCCTTCCCCTATAGCAACAAGCCATATCTTCTCCTGATATCCCCCACTTCCTCTGCACTTTATTTGTAACTCCTTGATGCCCCCTGTACTTCTATTCCTTCTTTATCCTTGCTAAATTGTACAACTGTAAATTTTCTTATTCTTAGTAGCTTATATAAAACGCTTAATTTTTGTTACCCGTCATATTTATTTGTTCTGATTGTTACTCCATATACCCATATCCTCCCCCTTTTCTCCTCAGGATGCATCTGGAAACCAGCTGCTATCTCTCCTCAGTATGTCTTTCCTGCCGAAACTTTTGAAATAAATAAATAAAATTGTTTCACACACTGCTGTCCCTACATCATTATTTTCTAAATCTTACAACAGGGATAACATTTGTAAATGCAGTTTGTTTTGAGCAGACATACGTACTTCATGGGGCGTTGAACTCATTTCCAGGAGTAAAGTCGGACTCAGTTACTCAAGCAAAATGAAAAAAGCTTACGCCTGTGTAAAATGCACCCCTAACAGCCAGGCAACTGACTACGTAAACAAGTACAAAGTATAATGTAAACAAGCACTACAGTACAGAATCGCGGTGGACTCCAGCTGCTTCGTGCGCTGACCAATGCAACAGTGCGCGCCACCTGCCAAAACTCACCTGGTCCACTCCATCTTCCTCAACAAAAGTGCCCTAGTGCCCAATCGATCTTGTGGGAGGGCAAGGTCCCGGGTGAGCCCAGACCCCCGGTTTTCTCATACTTCACAACACTGCCCCTGCTCCTTGATGTGGAATGAGAGAACATCAAGCCCAATACACACAATTTATATATTTATTTAGTTTTTGTTGACCAGGTAAGTGCACTAGACAAGTCCTGCCTATTTTCAGGCACGACCCAGGGGAGGGGGATACAGATGAATGCCAACTGACCTTGAACCAGATTAAGCTGTTAGTGGTATTTTTAGTGAATGAAGGAAATTTGGCCAGGACACCGGGGAAATTCCCCTACTCTATGTCAGTAGGGGGAGCTGCTGCCATGGAGTCGGATGTGTTGGCTGGCCAGTCTGCTGGTGTACCTGGAGGTGAGCAGGTCTCCCTACCTTCAGGTCCAGCTTTGGAGACCGATGAATTACTGCCTAATTGTCTAGAAAAAGAAGAATTAACAATGGTTCAGCTTTGCCACCTTTCTGTGCTACAGCAGGTTATTTGGCCCTGATGCTGTCTAGCTAGATAACATTTTGCAGCAAAATCAATGCCTGATACGACCAGAGGGAATGCAAACTATTGGAAACTTTTCTCATGGTATGCCTATCACTCCTATGCAAGAACAAGGTGAAATTATCGCTTCTGACCTCCTTAGAGATGCTGCACACCTCATTCAGGAAGAATTGGTGAAGTCAGTCATGGTGGAACCCCCACCGAGTGGTGGTGTGAGTCAGCAGGATGACGCATCCACTTCCAAGGGAAGTGTTCCGACAGAGCGGCCCTTTGATGTGGTGAAACTGACAACTGCACTTCAGGTCGATACATTGTGTGTGGTGGATGGCCAGGCTGAAAGTAGGACTGCCTCTGTGAGTATCTCTACTGTTTCTACACATGAAAGGTTGGAAAATCAGGACATACCTTTTGCTGTATGTAAAGGCAGATCTGATGTTGATCCTCCCCAGGCCCCTTGCAAATGCCTGGTTACCTCGCTCGACTGCTCGCTGCTCAATGCGGGCTGGACGCGAGGTGACACCGGGGTCTGGGTTCCCAACCCGGCCCACAGTTCCATACCAGGGCACCCTTTGTTGCACACAGTGGATCCCTCAACGCTACAGGGGGAGCAGTCTCCCTTGGTCCCACAGCTGCTCGATGTGGGGGAAACAGCTTCAGAATACAGGGCAGCATGATGTATCCTCTTCGAATTCTGAGAGCACGGAGAAGCAGCATATGGAATGGGGTGACTCTGTGGCTACCTCCCTGCAACAAGCACGGCCTTCCCCTAACCCCCTTCAGCGAGCGAAAACAGCCTGGGAGTCATTTCGGCAAAAAGACCCTTCTTCAGGTACCCCCACCCCCCCATTACAACGGAGAAATGCGGTGCGCTTGGAATATCAGGGGGGTTTAACTTTAGCACCTGACCGTCTCTACGTGGGGAAAACTTTGCTGAAGAACTCTATGGGTTTTTTTTCTAATGAAATCCATGCGCTTATCCATGTGTCTGGTTCTATAACTTTTGATGTCAGCTTCGTCACCCCACAAAACTTGGACCATTTCTGGTCAAAACTAGATGTCTTGAAATACACTGAATTATGGATGCCTTTCCATCCATCAAATCAGTGACAGTGTTATTTTGTAATGAATCTGTTTCAGTGCATGATATTGTTTTTTGGTTGCAAAAGCAGTGTGAAGTCCTCGGGGCCCCCTCACCTACATTTGATGATGAATGCATTTGGAATGGAGGGTGGGTGTTCCGGGAACACTTATGGAATAATCATCTGGGGCCTGTACATCTTCCAAACGGTATTTTTCTAGGTTCTGAGCGAGGTCACTGCTTTGATCAGGGTCAGCCTAGGGCTTGTTTTAAATGTGGGGCCCTTACACATTTAGGCTCCACCTGTGATAGATTATGATGCAACCTCTGTCTTGACTATCGTCATCATAGCTCTGAATGTCAGGCTGACTTGAAATGTAATTTGTGCTACAAATCTGGGCATTCATATAAATCCTGACCCCGGGGCTACACATAATCAATCTGATAGGAAAAGTCAGGATAGCATCTTGCAAGAAGTGCAGAAAAAAGAAATGTTGAAGAAAAGGGCTCGGCAGCAGGAACCCACCCCCCCGCGGAACCAAGGCCAAGTTCTCCCCCGATCCCCTCCCCACCATTTCCACAGTTAGATAGTGTAGCAGATGATCAGTCAGGCCCTCCAGCTGAGACTGCTTCAGAGCAGGGTTTACCACCTGGTACAGAGGTCACTTTTCTTCCACTGGTGCTGGATGAAACTCCTTTAGAAATGCCTCCCCCTCGAGGTAAAAGTGTGGCTAAGAAAAGGAGCTTGAAACAATCTCAACCCAGATCTAAGGTGGCAAAAAGCCTCCTCAGGGAAAGATGACAGTATTGAGCTAACAAATAAATATGAGATTTTGAAACCTCAATCTCTAGATTCTGAACCAGGTGGAGATGCTGAGTCTCCTTCCTTAGCCCCTCCCTCCTCTGAAACTGATGGGGAAGCTCAGGAGCAGTGCTCCCAAGTCAGTGATGCCCCCCCGATATAGAACCCCTGTCCGTAGAAGTACCAGGGTTAAGAAGCCATCTTGATTCTATAACATATTTCTATGTTGACCTCTTTCCTTCCTAGGTTGAGAATTTCAACCATTAATGTTAATAGCATTAAAAATCCTAAGAGATGTTTGGTTGCCCTGTCAAGGTTAAAAGACATTGAATGTGATATATTTCTTTTGCAAGACACAAGACTGAATACTACTTTTTTAATTAATGCTGCACAAAAACTATGGTGTTGGGGGCCTTCCTTTTTCTCCTATGGCACGGCTGTGTGTGACGGCATGGACATTCTATTCAGAGGGGATGCTTTTCGTATTTCCAGATTGATCGAGGTATTTTTGGGGAGAGCTTTGATAGTTGACTTCACATATGAGAATGTATCTTGGAGATTAATTAATATTTATGCCTCTCTTACTAAGAAAGGGAGGACGGAATTGTTCGGATTGATCAAACCCTATTTGTTCACTACCAAATTAGTTATTTGGGGGGGGGGACTTTAATTGTGTTATTAATATAGGGGATAGAGGTGCTAAGACAACAAAGGTATAAAGTGACACTATCTTCTCTGATTAATTATCCCAAAGTCAGATGATTGATGCCTATAGAAGGGTACACAAGCTTGGTGGGCAAACATATTTTCATGGGTCCCTTTCCACGAGAATAGATTTTCTATTTATCAAAGATAATATTGGAGTGGAAAAAGCGACAGTGCTTCTGATGGAAATTTCTGACCATGCAATTTTGATGATCACTTTAGGAGCAGTTAATGGGCCTCGGTATGGGAAAGGGTACTGGAAGTTGAATACGGCACTTTTGCCTGATAAACATCTGCAGACCCAAATACAGGAATTCCTTAGAGCTCGCATGTCAGTGGCAGGGTTGATGAACAACAGAAACAGCTGGTGGGAACTCACTAAAACAGGACTGAGATGCATGTTTCAAAAACACTAGGTTAAACAGTGTCAGGGACAGTACAGATAGTATTTGAAGCTACGTATGCAGTTAAATAAGATTTATTTAACTATAAATTTGTTACATATCCCTCTCCCAGAACAGGCTCTTAATATTAAAAAGGAGATGTTCCTGTTACAATATGACAGGGCCAAAACATTGTTATATGAACATAAAATTTGCACTCAGGGGAAAACAGGACTGGGAGATCCCTTTCAGCTTAGTACTCAGAGAGCAAATGCGCCCTTTATGTCTTGCTGTTGCTACAGACACTGGAGAGATAGTTTCAGATGGGCCTGGTATTTTGAACACAGTCTCCCACAAACTGGAGTCAATGTACACCTCTTCTTCGTTGGTGGTGGAACAGACAAAATATATGCTTTGATCCACTATAGTTCCTTCACTATCAGATGATCAGTTATTGCACTTGACGGAGCCCATTACTGAACAAGAGCTTGATCAAGTCATCACTAGTCTTAAAATAAACACAGCACCTGGTATAGACAGTTTGACTACCGAATTTTATCATACAGTCTAAGATTTGATGGTTCAAATATTAAGAGTTGTATTTAATTGGGTGTTACTGACTTTACAAGTAGATTTCCATTTTTGTATAGCAGTACAAATTATGGTGTACAAGAAGGGAGAGAGGATGTGTATCGACAACTGGAGATCTTTAAGTTTATTAAATACAGATTACAAAATTTGAATGAAACTTCTGCATTCTCGTTTGTTGCCATTAATGCCATACTTACTTTCATCAGCTCAAACTTGTACTATACCAGGTCGTACTATACAACACAATTTATTATTAATAAGGGAACTGGTGGAACAGGGAACTTTTACAAGGGTTCATAATGGCTTTGGACCAAGAAAAGGCTTTTGACCGTGTCCCACATTCTTACATTTCTCTTGTGTTACAGTCCTATGGGATCCCTGAGCAATTTGTGAGGTGGATCACTACTTTGTATTCCCATGCTAGTGCTATCCCTCTGGTTAATGGTCATTTAGGGAAGTATATAACAATTTCTAGAGGGGTAAGACAGGGATGCCCCTTAAGTCCCCTTTTGTATGTGTGTTGTTTGGATCCTCTGTTAAGGGTTATTCAACAAGATTCTCATGTAAAGGGGCTTCTACCACTGGGGGGGGTGGGTTAGAAATTCTAGTTACTGCTTATGCGGATGATATTTGTGTTATAGTAGTGGATGAACAGTCAGGTTTGAGGGTGTTGACCTTATTGGATGACCTTGCTAAATCTACAGGTGCTAGTCTGAATAATCAAAACAGTATAATTTATCCCTTGGGAAGGTTATAGCAGGGCACCACGGACTGGCATGGTATTACAGTGTCACACATGCCATTCCAATATTTGGGCATTTGGTATGGGAAGGAAGATAATAGTGTGTTTAACTGGTCGAGAAAATTAGAGGAAGCGGCAGTTAAAGTAAATATTTGGAAATCTTGGAATCTAGTGAAAAAAAAGAAAGTTATGCTAGTTAAAACATATTTGTTGCCAATGTTCCTGTTTCTCAGTGCTGTATATCCATTACTGCGGCATCTGGAATCATGTTTGTTAGGTCTGGTTTTTCAGATTATTTTAGGGTGTAGGTTGAATCCAATAAAGAGAGAGGTACTGTATCTTCCTATAGATAAAGGAGGTTTGAATTTGACGAATCCTATTCTTTTCCTGTTTACTATTTTTTTTCATCATAATTTATTGGATATATCAAAACCACAACTAGCTATATGGCTCCCTTTCGCTGACCATTGGTTGGGACCTGTATATTCCAAATGGAAAGAGCAGGGAATTCTGCATGCCAGGTTAAAACTCCTTGTGTATATTTTAGGCCTGTTCTGGGGAAATTAAAATTATGGAAAGTGTCCTTAAGGGTCCTTACTTCAACTTCAAACAAAGTAGTGTATAAGGCTATCCAACAAGGTATTCCTGACTTTCAAGTGGAATTTCATGATGTGGAGCCCCAGTTTAGAATGCATGTAATTGATACTTTTCGGGATCCTAGACTAACACCTAGAATATGGGATGTTACATGGCTGAGTGCTTGTGGGTGTTTAAATGTGAAAGGCAATACAAAACATAAAAAATATGAAGAACATTTTTGTCCAAGACAGGCCTGCATTGAGACAGTTGAAACTATGCAGCATGTTTTATTTTCATGCCCGTTTGTACAAAAAGTGTGGAGAATATTGGCTACTAGATGGAATCAACCTTATTGGAAGAATCTTACGTATTCTGAAATAGTAGGTGGTTTTAGTCTTTCAGACCTGGCTTTGCAAGGGGACATGGTGAGACTTATCTTATCATTTATCAAATTTATTCTTTGGCAAGTCAGATGTAAACTGGTGTTGAAGCAAGTCTATCGAGACCCAGATACTGTTATCCTTATTATAGAAAATGCACTATGTAAGCAGTGTTATTTTGAACAACAACACATGAATGAAGGGGTATGGAAACCTCATTGGTTGAATGTACCTTTTATGAAAGATAAAATCGGATGATGTTTTTCAAAGTACATATTTTGTTTTGGTTACAGAACAACTGATTGGTTTTCACTGTATGTATTGTATGTTCTACAATGTTCTTGTTGTAGTCTGTTCAGTTTATTTTCATAAAATTTTCCCCTACTCTTTTCGATAAGTGCCATGGGATCTTTAACATCCACCTGAAATACCGCCAATCCAGGCAGATGGGACTGCAGTTTAACGTCTCATCCAAAAGACGACACCTCGTAAGTGCAGCACCCCTCTCATGCTGCACTACAGTGTCAGTACTGGGATATTAACCCACGTGCCAGATGTGGGAACTGAACCCACAGCCCTCTGATCTCCCGGCCTCAGAGGTGAGTGTGCTACCTATTGAGCCACTGACACTGACAATATCTCAGCCCACGCTCCGGATCCTGTCCCCAACGCTTCTGCTGCTACTGCTACTCCCTCTACTGCAGCATTTGCACTTTGCATAGCCTGCTGCTTGGTTACACCAAACACTTCTTTATGATTTGTACCCAACCCGCTTCCTGGTTAAAAGACCTGTCTTTCTAAAACATGTATACGGTGTCCGGTGTTCTGGTTTTCTGACATCCAATAAACATGCCCTTCCCCCAATCCACTGCTACCGAGGTAGCCACTGGAGTTAATAAGCTATACAATCAGCAGAAGTTTCTATAATGTGGCATGTCTGCTGCTACTAACGTGTTTAAAACTTGCTAAATCTGGTCTCCTGTGCCTTGCTCGGAACTTTGATGTACATATCTGTTGAGATTTTAGTAAACGACTTTCAATGTTTATAAACTGGCTTTTTAATGAAACTAGTAAGGTTTTTTTTACCTTTAGTTTTCAAACTGCAAGTAAAAAAACAATAGGCTTTTAGTATTACTGCAGAAAACCACAAAGGAGATCGAAGTATGAGAAACTGCAGTTTTATGTCTAGTTTTTGCCGGGAGTTTTTGTCTTTCTAGCTTTTACATATGTGTTTATGCATGCTGCTGTGCATCTGTAGAGTTCCAAGGGGCGAGGTGGGGCTTCCATCAATGGGGTGGGTGAGCATATATTCGGGGTCTGAGACTGTTAAGGGGGGGACAGAAGTTAAGGGAAGGGGACAGAAATGGCAGGAAAAAAACACCCATAAAAAAAAAAACGCCCACTGTGATATAGTGCAGTGCTGCAGTCCATAGGGACCACATGGGCGGATAGCTTCTTGGGGCGGGGGGTCAGTTGGAGGAAAAACAATTCCATGGACAGAAAACATGACATCAGCTCTTTTCTACATGCAAAACATCTGTAGGGCTCTGCCCATACAGCCCTAAAAAGGGGCTATCAAAAAATCTGAGAAAGTATATTTTCGAACAGGTGAATCTTTTGGGCCTCGGTGGACATCCGAATGTGAAGCAGCATTCTATGAAGTCATATACCAGCTCACCCATGCCCCAGTTCTTGCCTATGCTGATCCTACCAAGCCCTATGTGCTGCATACAGATGCTAGTTTGCAGGGCCTAGGAGCTGTGCTGTATCAAGACCATGAGGATGGTCTGAGACCCGTAGCTTTCACCAGTACTAGCGCTTGACCCCATCAGAGTGGAACTATCCTGTCCACAAGCTGGAATTCCTTGCCCTAAAATGGGCCATAGTTGACCAGTTTCATGAGTGCCTCTATGGGGCAAAGATATTGGTGAAGACCGACAATAACCCATTGACCTATGTACAGACTTCAGCTAGATCGGACACCACTGGGCACCGTTGGCTTTCTGCCTTATCGATGTACGACTATGCTGTTGAATACAGGCCAGGATTAAATCACATTGATGCTGATGCCCTGTCATGAAGGCCAGCTTCCAAAAAACAATTTTTTCCAATTGTCTGAACTTGTCATCAAAGCATTATGCCAAACGTTTGATAGAGAAGAACAGATGTCTGTGGACACAGTGGACTGCCTAGTAGATTGTTTGGGCCCTCCCGATACATGCATACCAGCTGCCTATTGCCACTTCTCTGCTCTAGATATTAGTGCACCACCTCAGCTCAATGATGACAGTATTCAGTGGGCTCAATCCCAAGATCCTATGATTTAGACAGCACTTGATGCCCTGTGTGTGGGGAAGGATGTGTTCAAGTTGCGCTTTTCTGATTTGCGGACTGCTCTATTGTTCAAGGAAGGCCCCAGGTTAAAGTTGCATGATCGACTGCTATACAGAGAGACAGTGGATCATTGAGGTCAAGTAGACAAACAACAGTTAGTCCTACCCACAGCCTTTAAACAGCTGGTACTGAGGTCCCTTCACAATCATATGGGGCACCTTGCTATTGACAGAACTTTTGACTTATTACGATCTTGTTTCTACTGGCCAAAGATGGGGGCAGATGTCAAACACCATGTAAGGACTTGTAGTCTTTGCCTCCAAAGAAAAGCCCAGCCTCAGAGAGCTGCTCCCTTGTCAGCATCACTACCAGTGCCCCTCGAGAATTGATCTGTATCGACGTTCTATGCTTATAACCTGACCAAAAGAATATTGGCAATGTGTTGGTAGTTACTGATCATTTTACATGGTACGCATAAGTCTTTCCAACTAAAGATCAAAAGGCCTCTACCATGGCCAAGGTGCTAGTGGAGAAGTTCTTTTTCCTCTATGGTACTCTCCAATGTATCCATTCTGACCAAGGCAGAGACTTTGAAAGTAGGCTAATCAAAGAAATTATCTCTCTCTCTGTGGGGGGTGCGGAAGCCAAGAACCACCCCTATCACCCACAGGGGGACCCTCAACCAGAACAATTTAACCACACCCTTATGGACATGCTAGGCACTCTCCACCCAAAAGACAAGCCCAGCAGATTAACATCTTGGCACATGCGTACAGTTGCACCAAAAATGACGCTACTGGGTTCTCCCCCTACTGTCTCTTGTTCAGGAGGGAGGCCCGACTACTAGTTGATGTCTGCTTTGAGGTCTCTACAGATGGGGTCCAGGCTGAAAACTACTTGCAGCACATCCAGAAATTGAAAGATCAGTTGAATCATGCCTATTAACTAGCCCAAACTATGGCCGCAAAACAGAATCTGGCCAATAAAGAAAGACATGATTGACGAGTAAAGGCTCACAAGTTGTTGCCTGGGGATAGAATATTGTTGTGCAACTTGGAATTGCATGGAAAACACAAAATTGTGGACAGATGGCACCATCTTCCTTATGTAGTGGTTGGTAAATTAGATGATTTGCTGATGTACAAGGTGCGCTCAGAAAATGATTCTAAAGCTGTAAAGACAATGCACTGTAATCATTTACTGCCCATCGGTCAAGTTATTATTGATGCGGAACTAGCACCTGGCATTTCTCCTGGGCCAGTGACTCATGCTGCTGCGAAGAGGAAACAGAGCCAACCTGCCCATATTGTTTCAGAACCAAGGCCTTCCCCTCAGCAGGCCCAGAGGGATAGTGAGGACTGTTCATCTGTTTCTGATGAGAGTAACTGTGATAATGCCTATTATCTCTCATATGAACTGAGTCAGTTGTTTCGGGGAAATCCTATGCCGAACTGTGGGGATGAAGCTTCAGAACTGCCTAACCCTCCAGCTTCTTCCTTGGACCCAATGCCCCCTGCAAGTGAAGTGCATAGTGTTACGTCTGAAGTAGCAGATTCCTTGTGTCTACTAGAACTGTTTTGAGTTATCCGAGGAGGAGCTCAATGCAGTGAATCTCACTGGTAATATACCAACATCTGTAGAACAGTTTGACAGTATTGATACTGTAGCACCCCTTTTGTGCCTCAGAGTTCAGAGATTCGAGAGTTTACTCAGGATGAGCAACCTAAGCCTTCTTGTAAAGATAATACTAAGTGGAGTATGGTGAATACTGAACATACAGAGCCAGAAGCGGACAGTGCTCCCAGTTTGGACACTTCAACCAGTGCAGATGCACCCCACATGACAGAAGAAAAGTCCGAAGTCAGTGCTTAAAATACAGAGACTGTGCCTGTTCCCCCAGAAATTCTGGTTGAGCTGTCAAGCCAGTGTTGTGCCTCTGTTATGATTCTCCTGGGAGGCCAGTGGATTTACTTCTCAATGTGGTTCACAAAGGTGTTTATGTTTCTCAGAGCTCCCTCCCCAAACTGAGCTTGACGGCCAACTCCAAGTTAATTGTTCTTCCTTCTCGATATGGTGCCCTGCCCCATCCAGTCCCAAGTTAGCTGATAGGAAAGGGCCCCCTCTTACACTCTTTAATGTACACGAAAACAGTATTATAATGTTAATAGTATGCTAATCATAGTGGAATCAGTATCACATGTATGAAACATGCATAAGTATTGTCAATATGGATATAATATTGTGAAGTGTATTGAAAATTTGTAGTAATGTGATAGGCTTGCGTTAACTGATGCATCAGATATTATTTCTACAGTATGTTAGTGTCACGTATGTCTTGTATATATTGCTTTTTCAATATTGTGATGTTATAGACTTGACGTGGATGCCAAGTATTTCCAGGCCAGGAAGGGTGTAACCCCTCTACAAATGGGGGTTTCCAAAAAATCTTCCCTGGGTGTGCCTAAATACCTATGGCCAGGCTGGTATACTGTGTATTAACTGTTTAAATTATATTGTCTTTGAGTGCCCTTATAGCCTCCATGTACTGTCTCTTTGAGAGCTGCCTATTCACAGTGCAATAACTAATCTGGGTGGGGGCCGAGTAGTTTCAGGCTCAAGTCCCGCCCGGGCTGCCAGATAATTGTTCCATTCTGCCATTGCTAATTGTGCAGAGGGAGCTTTACTGGAAGCTGTACTTATTTGTTGAGTAGCTATTTTTAAAGTAATGTTTTGGAAATTTGTCTAACCTGCCTTTTTTGCAGCATGGACATTTTGATATTGCACTACCATCTTGGTTCTGGACTGCTATTATGGACCATTCAGTACCTTTTGGGACCCTAAAATGGTGTCTGTTCCCAGGAGTCTTGTGGGAGCAAAATTCTGTAGGAATTGTAGTTTTGAGACTTTGGCACCTAAATGGACCTGGAGGGGGAGTCCTTGTATTGACAGACAGATGGATCAGCCAACTGAACCTTTTGGATCCTGGGGAAAGTCCCTGGCTGCTTGCAGCAGAGAGTCAGTCTGAGTTGGGAATTGAAAGTGTGAACAGCTTGAGATATTCAAGCAGCAGTTCTGCGTAGTTTGTGCAGGAGAACTGTGGAAGGGCTGAGTTTTGGCCTGCCTGTCTGCTGTCCCTTGTGAGGGAGCTCTTCAAAGAATAGGACTGCATCTGAAGTTGTGAGAGAGATTTAAGCCACTGAATTGGTGACCAGGCTTAAAACCTGAAGAAGACCAAAGATTTGCTGAATGCGATTGGCCTGTCAGAACCTTCATTTACCACTGAACTCTCGGGTTTTGTGAAGAGACTCTGTGATTGCAACTGGACTGTCATCCACCTGGTATAGTGGTGATTGCTTTACTATAAATGTGCTGTGTGCTGCTAGTGGGTTGCGATTCGGTTCCCCACTGTGTGTTTAATTGTGCCTTGCTTGCTGGAGACTGCATCCAGCTTTCTCTGACTCACGTCCGAACTGTTCCTCGGCCTGGGCCTTGTCACACTGGCCCAGCCAGATTACTCATGCCACAGAGAAAAACATTGATGAGAGACCTGCCTGGGGATCAGCCCCCTGATCAATGCCTTGAACAGGAATGATGCCTCAGTGATTTGTGTGGGTCCTGCTTCTCCTGGCACTCCAGCTCATCAACCTACTGTCTCAATTGTGTCCCTCCTGTATCCTGTATTGGGTATCGTGAGTAACCACCAGGGTAGTTCCCTGCAACATCAGCTAAATCAAAAGGGTTGTCATCTAATTCACTTGTTGTTTTCTTGTCATGAACTGAACCATCCAGCTCCAGATTACAAATTGTGTGTGGCTGTGTATGTTTCTTTCTTCCATCACAGGGCCCCAACCAGCAGCGACACCGGCATACCCTGGGCAGTGTTCCAGGCTAGCCCACCTTACTCCCACATGGGTACCCAGAGTGTGTGACTGCATAGGGACTCTGAAGTGCATGCATGACTGCCTGATTGATTTAGGCTTTAAGCCCATCAACCTGATTACGCCCCTCCCTTGTTCAAGTACCCTAAATAAATCAGATCTAACTCTGTTTGCATTTAACCTGACTCTGGTTCCAGTTTGTGTCAAAGTACTGTACTGTTGCTATTTGCTGTGCATAACCTTGTTTTACAGGGAGTCTCCAGGGTCGAGCCAGAGGAATCAGACCTGGTGGTAAGTGCAAACAGAGTAGGAATTTGTTTGGTGAACAAGGATTAAAATGAAAGTGTTTACTGTACATTGTCCAGGCCACTAGTAGGGAAAGACAGGGATTACAGTGTCCTGGAGGGCTGTACCCAGGTTAGCCTTGCTACCAACAACCCTGTCCTCCTGCTGGAGGCATCCGTTTCTGTACCCAGGCCCCTTAACCTGCAACTAGCTAGCCAAGCAGGCAGGGGTAGTAGCCCTTGGGGTTGTGCCACCTAGGGGTTACACTTGTACCTTTCTTTTATTGCTGTGTATTGTATTACTATGCCCATTTGTGCTATATGTTCTATTGTGCTGCTGTATTATTTATTCTGTACCTACCAGGCCCTTCTTGAAAATGAGCTTGCTCAATGGAGTTTCACCTGGCTAAATAAAGATTGATTGATTGATTGATTAGCTACAGGTATAAAAGGTGTCATAAAAATGTATTTAACCCATGTAAAAAGACATTATCCAGACTTGTTTCACAAACTTACTCAAAAGGAGAATGTTCCTGACCTGCAGGGCTGTCCAGACTAGCATCTACAGCCTCCTGGTGGCCATCTTAAATCATCTCCGCGCAGGATTCTGATCTGGATCTTTTATTCAGAACTCTCCACTTTTAACATCTCTCACACCTCCATTTCCTCAGGGTCACATAGTCAATATGGGATTGAAATCTGGTCTCTGGCCAGAAGTTCTGTGACCAAACTCCATACTCCCATCACCATTTGTGTAAGAAACTATCCGCCATCCCATCCCCCGCACCCTCTGCTTTCCATTGCAGGTAGAGGTCCCTACTACTACTGATGTTTGCTATTGGGGTCCCTGCACACAAAAAGGTTGAAAACCCCTGTTCTTAGCTATCCTCTCCTCTGTTAGTGCTTTAGCTGCCTTCACCCTCCTTCCCTCTTTCTTGTCTCCCTTTATTTTGCCAGCTAGACCTCCTTGCCTTCATCCTTCTGTGTCTCCTTGTACTTTCTAAATGCTGTTTTCTTCTCCTTCACTGCATTTAACACCTCCTTAAAGAACCATAGCAACCTCTTCCTCCTCTTTCCCTTGATGACTTACTTCAAACAGAATGCCATTGCCTGGGCTATATCGTTCTTAATCTTTCTCCATTAAGCCTACACACCCCCACTGCCTTTAGCCCGTTGAAGCATTCTCTGAAGCAGTTTCCCATTTCTTTAAAATCTGCCCTTCTGAAGTCCATGACTCTTATCTTAGTGTTTTTGTTTCCCCTGTCTTTTCCGTATGCCAAACCACATAATATGATGATCACTTGTACCCAGGGCACTATCCTCTGTGACTTCAGCAATGCTATATCTGTTTGTAAGTACCAAGTCCAGCCCTTCCCCATAAACAAACAAAAGACAAGCACTCCTGCTGTATCGGAATCATTTTTATTAATAAATATACTGTGAGAGTAAAAACAAAGCAGAAAATTGCTGTGATCAACCACCTATCGATGGACCCTGGCACTTTGAGGTAAAATCACCTCTTCCTCAAGGGGTATGGCTACTCAATCACTTCAGTGACTTTTTAAAATTCTAGTAAGCATGCGTAACCAATTAACAAGTGCAGAGTGAAAAAAAAAAAATATTAAAAAGACCAACATTTCATTGCCTTTTGAGTCTTGGCAGAAAATATGTCAGTCTTAATGATTGCTTGCAATGATACAATTTAATACTGTACATCTGAGATCATTATAATGATCCGGTTTAGTAGATAAAAGATAGTTCAACTAATACGTGCCACATTCAGGCAATACACATGTTGAATTTAACTTCTGTGGCTCATGACCCCAACGGTATGTTTAGTCCCATCACTAGTTGCTTATTGCTACACCTTAAAGTAAAGGTAAAAGTTTCCCCAAATACCTTTTACACATAGTATGCCATTGCCAGAAGTGCTTCAGATGTTGAAGCTGCAATTTGTTTTGCAAAAAATCTGTCTTAGTAATTTTATATTATGTTTTATCAGTGTTTTACATACTAACATACTAAAATGCCAGCAGAATAGGCCTAATGGTCTTTTACGTCTGCTCGTTTGGTCAGCCCCCACCCTGGGAGCTGACCTTGCTGCCCCCTCGCCTTCTCTGGCTTCTTCCTTCCCAGCTCCGGATATTCTCGCCGCATTGGATTTTGCTTCCAGAACCCTTCCCCTGTACCTGTCCCACCCCCTCTTGAACCCTCCATCATCTCTGCCTCCACAGCCCCCTAGGCAGTGCACTCCTATGGCTCCACCACCATCTCAGTGAAGTAGCACCTCCTCCTTCCTCCCCTGAATCTTCCCCTTCCAGCTTCCATCCATATCCTCTAGTGGCCCTCCTCCTTCCTTCAAGCACCCTGACTGTTCCTCCCCATTTACCCCTTCATGTACCCAAAAACCTCTATCATGTCCCCCCAGTCCCTTCTCTCTTCCAATGTGTACATATTTAGCTCTTGAGCCTCTCCTCATAGGTCCTGTCCTCCAAGCCCCAAATCATTTTGGTTGCCCTCCTCTGGACCCTCTCCAGGAGTTTAATGTCCCTCTTTAATGTGGCCTCCAAAACTGCACTAGTACCGAGGTGTGGCCTCACCAAGCAGTTATACAGAGGAGCATCACTCTCCTTCTGGAGGTGATCCCCCTAGTGATGCATCCTGTTGGCCTTGGCTGCTGCCCTCCTGCAAGTCTCTGAGTTGTTCATCTTGACATCCACCACCACCCTCAGGTCCCTGTCAGCCATTGAGACTTGTAGCATTCCCCCTCCCGGGTGTACACTTGGCCTGGGTTTCTGGCCCCCAGGTGCAGTACCTTGCATTTCCCTGCACTGAACCTCAGCTTCCACTTTCTAGACCATCTTTCAAGAGCCTCCAGGTCCCTGTAGGGCCACCCTCTCCTCCTCCCCATCCACCACCCTCCCCAGTTTTGAGTCATCTGCAAAGAGACTCATCTCACTCTTGACACCTGTCTTTATGTCAGAGACATAGGTGTTGAACAGGAAGGGCCCAAGGACCGATCCCTGTGGGGCCCCACTAGTGACCCTCCTTGGGAATGAGACTATCCTGCCAACTACGACCCTCTGGGTCTGGTTCTGGAGCCAATTGCCTATCCATCTGATCATCTGGTTCCCCACTCCCATTTCTCCCAGCTTATCCAACAGGCCCACGTGAGGAACAGAGTCAAATGCCTTGCTGAAGTCTAGAAAGAGGACGTCCACTGGTCTACCCAGGCCCAAGGCACTCATCACCCAGTCATAGAACTCCACAAGGTTTGTCCGACACGATTTCCCCAGGATGAATCCATGCTGTCTATCGTCCAGGCACCCTGATTTTTCCAGGTCCCCCCAGCCTCTCCTTGACAATGCCCTCCATCACCTTGTCCTTTAGTTTTCTGTGTTTGGCCACACCCCCAGACTAATATGTAAATGTACATGGCAAGGCATTGTGGGTAAAATAAGAATCTGTTTTCCAGTTTCCTTACTGTGTGATGCTGTCTCATATTTCTGTAGTGGTGTCAACAATATAAGCTTTTGTATGTGTTTTTTCACAAAAATGCATAGTGCATACCATATCTAACTATATGACTTCTATACTGAGAGATGTAGTCTCCTGTTTCTGTAGTGAGCACAGAAATATAATACCCTGTATACTAATTTACATAATGAGGCATTGTGGGTACAGTACTGCTGATTTGTCTGTCTAAATCTAAAAACTGACAATGTCCCTTTAATAACTTTGTTTCCCTGGTATGATGTCACACTTGAAGGTTTTAGCAGTGAGAAAAAAAAAGTGAGTTAGGCAAATGCAGCTGAGCACAAAAATAAAATGATTTTTTCATGGAAAACAGCATTATTTGGCAGTTTGAATGGTATGAGACTGATTCACAAATCCTGCTGGTAACTACTCCCATTTGTTATTGCAAGCTTGCACCTTTACTTTAAAAAAAATAAATAAATACTGAAGTTCCTCAGTAAGCATGGTCTCAATGCTCCTAACAGCTATAGATTAAAACCTGATTGGTTAAATAACATTGGAGCCAAAATGTAGCCAAGCAAACTGGGAACAACATCCTTTAACACTGAATAAAAGGAACAGACAGTAGAAGATTTAAGCAGCATCAAATCAGTTATTTAATACTATAATACTCTACAGCCACAATAAAAATGACAACTGGGGCATAATAACATGAAAACAACACTGTCCCACCAGTATCAATGATGAAACCCATTATTCATGCTATATTAATATTTGTTATCAAAAATGTAAATAAGAACTGGGGAAAAAAAACACACATTGATAGACAAAATGTAAACAAGAAGTGCTAAAATATATCCCCTATTTACATAAATATGTAACCTAGACTAGAACATATTGCCTCTGCATCTTATAAAAACAAAATCATGTGTGTTAAAAATAAAACAGCTAATGCTGTTAAAATTCAGAGTAGTTGAGAAATAGCTAAGAAGAAATAACAGCACACTATATACAGATTAATGTCTAGAAATCATAAGACTCTGTACACGAAACAAACATCTACTGAACCCCGATGTGCAATGACTTCCACTAATAGCACTTCAGAGAAAGGGGTCCCAATCTATAAATTCATTGAAGCCATGTGATTGCAGAGTTTTTAATTTGAAACATCCACATGGACTCCTTTTATGATAGAAGATGTACTCTGTCACCCCCTCGTGGGTTGCTCTGTATGGCTTCAGTGCCCACACTGTATATCTAATCTGAAACTGTCCCTGAAGGACCTCTGTCACTAAATAATGTCCTATTGGATGGTCCAAATCTTTCCTGCTGATTGCCCTGCAATGCCCTTGAATTCGTTCTTTCAATGTATGTGTAGTATGACCTATATATGTCTTGCTACAGGGGCACCACAGGTACACTACCAACTGTGTCATAAAGGTGATAAACTTACAGATCCAAACTTGTCTAACCTCTACAAGGGAAGGGTTGGAAAATATCTTGCCTTGTTCCCCATGTCTGCAAATGATACTACTCTTGCAAGGATAAAAGCCAAGAAATGTAGACAGGAGTCAGGAGGAGGGGTAAATGGAGTACTGAAACTTAATATTGTACCAAGGTGTCACGTAGACTTTCTGCTCTGTGGAAAGTGACCCTGGGTCCCGAATTAGCTACCTCTTTCAGGTCCACATCCAGGCCTAATAAATCACAACTCTGATGGATAACAGACTGTAAATTCATTGCAGCTGGACCATATGTTGTAACAAAAGTTATCTGATCCTTGGTGCAGTTCAGTTCTTGGTGATGTAATAATCCAGATCTGTCTAGGTTACATGCTCTACTCAGTCATCTTTAATACCCCACACTGTAACCTCTCCTTCTTAACCTGTCAAGCAGTTCAGAAGCCTCCCTTTCACTGTCCAATCCCTGGTGGGTTCCAAAACTAGCTGTCTGAGAAATTTCTATTGTATGGAGTTGAGGATAGCCCTGTTCTTGATGCAACTGTGGCCAGAATGCCACAACCTACGTTCGGCAGACTAAAGTCCCCCATAATTAATACTTCCCTCTTGTTGGCCATTTTGTTAATGGCTTCCCCAATGGCTCTGTCTAAATCTTCCTTGTGTCAGAGGCCTGTATACCACCCTTATGTGAATAATGGTCCTGACCCCATCTCTAGGCAGACCCATAGTACCTACAGCCCTTCATTGACCCCCATTCCCCTGTACATCAGTGACCCTTATATCCTCCTTTACATATAAAACAACCCCTGCACCTTTCCTCCCTGACTTGCTTTCTGAAACATGGTCTAGCCTAGTATGGCCAATTCTCAGCTGATTGTCCTTGCACCATGATTCCATTATGACTACCAGATCCAGTTTTGCCTCTGCAATGACTGCTCCAAGATAAGGAATTTTGTTTCCCAGACTCCTTGCATTGGCACACATGGTTCTCCATTGTTTTTGTCCGTTTCTCCCTCTAACCTTTCTACCCTTTCTGCTACCTATCTTGTTCCCTCTGTTACTCCAGTCCTGCCCTCCCATTATATTGTCTTTCTGCCTTCTCTCCTTCCTCTCTTTTCCAACTGAAGTTCCTCCTCTAGACTTGTCTGCTCTGCCCTTCTCTTTGTTTCCATCCACAGCTATGGAATTCCTTCTCCCTGTGTTAACCTTCCCTGATGCATTAGTCTCTGGGTGTGCCAGTCTCTGCCTCCATCAATCTTTCCGCCTTCCCCTTGGCTAGTTTCAATGCTCATCAAAGTAGCATTTAAGCCTTCCACCTATAGCCCACTTTCTTGGTGATCTCCAAATCCAGCCTCTAGTCCTCTCTGCAGAAGTACCTGGAATGCACTGTAGTAGCCAGCCCCTCCCTTCCTCTGCCCCCAAATCAGTCCCCTGACTGTGGATACACCTACCAGCAACTGCCTCCTCTTGAGTGATGGGACATGCCCACCCTCCTGGGAGTCTGCTCTGTGGAGGACCCCACCTCCTCTCTTACTCATGCCTCGGTGCTTCCTCTTGGCTTCTTTAGCCTACCTGAATGACAAAGGAAGTGTGCAGTGATAAGGTCTCAGGGGTGATCTCCCTCCTTCCTCCCCCCATCCTCCTGGAGTCCACCAAGATCCAGCTGCTCTGCCTCCTTGCTGGCATCCTTTGAGGGAGCAGCAGCAAACTAGGTGACCTTTGGGAGAGGCAGATGGTGCGCTGTACTTGTACCAGTTCAGCCTGGAGTCCAGCGACCTCTGCTCTCAGCCCAGAGAGTTGCCTGCATATGGGGGAAACACCTCAGTTTCCACTACATGTCTGTGAAAATTGCAGCCCCCTACACATTACACTGTACCACTCCCATGCTTTATGATTTGTTTATCCTCCTGACAGTTTGCTCCCTGCCTTTCCCTTGCCCTTACATTTCCCTTATCACTAATCCTTCTTGGCTTCCCGTTACCTTTTCCTTCCAGAGTCTGTGTTCAACCCTTTACCCTAGATGGAGTTTTCCTTTTTTGATCCTTTGGTTTCTTTAGATAATTGTCTTCCAATACTCACTTTATCCCCCTGCCCTAGACTGGGTATTGTCACTATTCCCACACTACTGTGTGTTTCAGTTGACCTTAGTTTGACCTTAATAGGTCTTACCCTCCCTCCCTACCCTGCTCAGTTGCTTTCCACATTCCACTGACAGTACAGCCTTTGGAACCGGCAGCAACCAGTTCACAGTTAGTCTATCTTACATAACTGGACCGGCAGAGTTCCCTGCGTGCCTGCTGTCACCTGCTGGTGCCAATGCTGCCAGTCTTTCTCCTGTTCCATTCATTTGCAGTTCCACTTGTGCAGAGACATGAACGTGTGTGTGGATATGTTAGGATTGTTTTACTTTATACAGCAGGTAGAACTGCCTAATGCGGGACTTCCTGCTGATTTCCGGTTTGTCTGTGCTAGTCACGTGACCACCCAGAGATGCAGTCTAGAACAGAAGAAACTAACTTGCAACAGGTTAGTGAATGAAATAAAACAGCTCTCAAATCCCCACCAGATGTTTGCTTTCCTCCCAGCTATAGCCCTGCACAGCTAGCACCTTTAAAACTAAAGCACTAAATCTCTCCACCCCACCAGCAACAATCCTTTATTCCAGCTCTCCAAACAGCAAAATGATTATTCAAATGTCACACTCCTTAAATTTGTCTTTTGTCTGGTGTTTTTTGGTATTATGAAAGTCCCTACCCAATGTTAATTAGTCTCTGCTTGCCTCACAGTTTCTGCCCACCTTAGCACTACTTGAGAAAAACAAAAGAATAAGCATGTTAAACTACTTACCCCTGCAACCTTTGCCCAGCTTCTCCAAACAGCAAATATGCCATTTAGTTCAGCTCTGGTTCCTTTTGGAACTTAAAAGCATGACCCTGTTTTGTATTCAGCCTCTGCAACAGCCAGTGCTAGCTACAGTGAAGAATGTCCTGAAATCTAGGAGATGCCAAGCTTTATAAACTCTGCCACTGTTTCACTGGACCTCCTCTGGTTGGTCTTACCCTCCCTACCCTACTTGATTGTTTTCCCCATTCCACTGACAGTACAGCCTTTGGAACAGGCAGTTCCCTGCATGTCTGCTGTTGCTTGCTGATGCAAAAGCTGCCAGTCTTTCTCCTGTTCCATTCCTTTACTGTTCCACTCATGCAGGGACATGAACTTGAGTGTGGATATGTTAGGAATGTTTTACTTTATACAACAAGTAGAACTGCCCCCATTCGGAACTTCCTGCTGAATTCTGGTTTGTCTGTGCTAGTCACATGACCACCCAGAGATGCAGTCTGGAACAGAAGAAACTAACTTGCAACAGGTTAGTGAATGAAATAAAACAGCTCTCAAATCCCCACCAGATGTTTGCTTCCCTCCCAGTTACAGCCCTGCACTGCTAGCACCTTTAATACTACAGCACTAAATTTCTCCAGCCCACTAGCTCCAACCCTTTATTCCAGCCCTCCAAACAGCAAATAGATTACTCAAATGACAAACTCCTTAAATTTGTCTTTGGCTTGGTGCTTTTTGTGTTATTAAAGTCCCTACCAAATGTTAATTAGTCTCTGCTTGTCTCACAGTTTCCTCCCACCTTAGCAGCACTTGAGAAAAACAAAAGAAAAAGCATGCTAAACTACTTATTTATTTATTCATTGAAACATATCGGAATTGCAAACCTTTGACTCAGAGACTCCTTTACAAAGGCTCCACGTCATAAGACAAAGCAGTTATACATTAAAGACATACATTAGGAATACAGTGCTGGTTACAGGCATGAGTTATACAATATAAGATACAAAATAAGAACATACAGTAGGAATGCATTGCAGGTTTCAGGCATAGTTATACAATATGGGATGCAAATTAAGGACAGAGGTGGGTTACCTATGCAGGCAGAACAGAGGTAAAGTGTAGGCAGAATGTGAGTCCATTGTCAACAGGGAAAAATAGGCAGGATGCAAACTTTCCCCAGCTTCTCCAAACAGCAGATATGCCAGTTAGTTCAGCTCTGGTTCCTTCTGGAATTTAAAAGCATGACACTGTTTCATATTCTGCCTCTGCAACAGCCAGTGCTAGCTGCAGTGAAGAATGTCCTGAGATCTAGGAGACACCAAGCATTTTAAACTCTGCCACTTCTCCTCTGGAACTCCTCTGGTTGGTCTGTGCTAATCACATGACACTCTCTGTGATGCTGCTTTGAAAAGAAGAAACCAACTTGCAACTGCCACCAACCAGCCCCAGCACTTTATTCCAGCCCCCTCAACAGCAAATAGATTATTCAAATTACAAACCCCTTAAATTTGTCTTTTTTCAGTACTTTTTTGTGTTATGAAATTCCTCACTTGATGTTAATTAGTCTCTGCTAGCCTCTTTATTTCTGCCCGCCTTAATAGTGCTTGAAAGAAACCAACAAAAAAAGAGCATCAAACTACTTACCCCTGCAACCTTTCCCCAGTTTACCCAAACAGCAAATTTGCCAGTCAGTTCAGCTCTGGTTCCTTTTGGAATTTAAAATCATGACGCTGTTTCATATTCTGCCTCTGCTACTGCCAGCGCTAGCTGCAATGAAGAATGTGCTGAGATCTGGGAGATGCCAAACTTCTTAAACTCTACCACTGCTTCTCTGACCTCCTCTGGTTGGTCTGTGCTAATTGCATGAGCCTTCTGGTGATGCTTCTTGGAACAAGAGAAACCAACTTGCAACAGATTAATGAAAGAAGACAACTCTCATATCCCCGCCTGATGTTTGCTTCCCTGCTGACTACAGCCCTGCACTACTAGCACCTTTACTACTACAGCACACAATCTCTCCAACCAGTTGGCTCCAACTCTTTATTCCAGATTTCTAAACAGCAAATAAGATGATTCAAAAGACAAACCCCTTAAATTCATCCTTATTTTTGTGGTGGTTTTCTGTGTTACAAAAGTCCCTAGCCAATGTTAATTAGTCTCTGCTAGCCTCCCAATTTCTGCCCAGCTTAGCAGCTCTTGAGAAAAACAAAAGAAAAAGTATGCCAAACCATGCACCCCTGCAACCTTTCCCTGGCTTCCCCAAACAGCAGATATGCCCCTTAGTTCAGTTCTGGTTCCTTCTAGAACTTAAAAGCACAATCCCATCCCGTATTCTGCCCCCCTGCTACAGCTGGTGCTAGGTGCAGTGAAGAATGTAAAAAGCTTGGTATCTTCTGCAAACAGACTTACTTTGCCCTGGACATCCTGGCTTACAGTATGTCACAAATAAATACACATTACCCCAGCATTACCATAATAGCAATCAACTTTTCGATGACTACCACTGTATACTGAAAAGAAGTTGCCCCAGGACCAGCCCTTGCGAAGTCTATGAAGCCCCTTTGAAGTCTTTGAATTGAGATGAAGTCTGGGGAACAGATGTCCTCAGCAATAAAAAATGATGGGAAATAAATATAGAAACTTTATAAAACAAAAGTTGAATTGTGTCTGAGTATGCTGCTATCTGTAACTATAGGCTTATCTCCCTATTATCATCCCTGTCCAAGACTCTGGAGAAAATCAACAATGATCAACTGCTGAAGTACATTTCCAGGCATGATGTCCTGGCTAAGGAACAACATGGCTTTCATAAATATCATAGTACTGATACCGCTTTGATCAAATTGACTGAGGATCTCCATGTGGCCCTGGGCAGAGAATAAAACATTGGTGCAGCCTTTTTGGACTTTTCTAAGGCTTATGATTTGTTTCACCATGGCTTGATGCTGACCAAGCTTCTGGAGATGGGTCTGTCGGATGAGAACACAACATGGTTCTCAGATTATCTGGGCAGTAGATCGCAACAAGTAAGGTCCTGAGATGCTCTCCAAGAAACCGTTCCTCAACTCTCAGGTTCCATAGCATATTCCATGTTGTGGTGTACCTTTCTCAAGCCACTACTCCCAGCCCTCACTTCATACCCCTGTGAAGCACAAACTAAATGTTTTAACCCCAGGCATTGCTCTGAGCACCATGGGTGGACTGGGGTGTCATTCACCTGCACAGCCCTCTGAAAAGGCAGAGAAAGTGGCAATAGTGATATGATCCTTGTAAAACAAGATGCTGTACTTGTTTTCCCTGTTATTTCAGATCCAGCATGTTTGCTGAACTCAGATCAGGTTCCTACGGCAACACCAGAGAATGCAACACAGTCAGGCCAGGACAGCTCAGTTGTTACATGCAAGCTGTAATTTTCACTGCTTCTGCCTCCCCACACCTTGTATTGCATCCTTGAACACCACTACTGGCCAAGCACACCAACAGGGAAAAATAACAGCAGCATCTCTAAATGATGCATGGACTACTGCTAAAGGTCTAGTAGGGGATTGTCAGGATAACCATTCTTGCCAGGATGCTACTGCTGGTCCTTACAGACTATGCCTTCAGAGAAGGAATATCATCTTCCAGGTGATGCAGACTTCAGGGGTGCACAGACAGCATTCACTTCCAGCACGAGGAAGCCTTCCAGGGATACAAAACCTGGCCTTTCCCCTTGTATGGTGGACCTACCCTGCTGCATTGTAGCATGTTTGAAACATGGTCAAACATGTTTCAAACTAATTTTAAGCATATTTATTAAACATGGTCATCCCTGCTTTGACATTGTTTTTGACCATGTTTGCCAATGTTTTAAATGTGTCTTGTATATTGCACCTCTGCCAAAACATGGTCAAATATGTGTAAACTGGTAAGCATGGTCTTGCCATGTTTTGGTCGGGATATTTAGTAAAATGTTAATATGATAACCATGTTATGACCATGGTCATAACAGGTTCATATAATAATGGGTTTTGAAAGCAACAGTGGCTTTCCCCAGTGAGCATTTTGATTAATTTTGAAGGGCTGGAACTATTACTAAACAGCCACCACAATGTGTTTATGATGAATGTGAATGCTAGACCCCCCCCCAAAAAAATAGGAAAAACAATAATAAAAAATTGCAACAAAGCTGACTTTCTTGCAATCAAGAGAGAATTGGAGCTTTGGGAATGGGACTGTGGTAAACCTAACACTACTGAACTTTGGTTTAGGATTAAAAATAAAATCCATGAATTAGAAAATACTGTATATATGTGCCTACTGAACCACTTTACAGCAGGGGTAAGGTCCCCCTGTGGTATACAGCAAGCATTAAGAGACAGCGAAAGAAAAAGAGAAAAGCATATAACACTGTGAAAAGGGGGCAAAAACCAATACAACACTAATAATTATAGAAAATGTTTAAAAACAAGCAACCGCATGATAAAGTCAGAAAAAAGGAAAATATAATTTTGGTTGGCACACATAAAGGACAACGGAAAGTCTTTCTTTGCTTACACAAACAATAAGGTTGTGGATAGAACAGTGGGTCCTATTAAAGATGGAGTAAATGAAATTGCTGATCAGAGTGGGCAAGCAACAGTGTTCAACAAATACTTCTGTTCTGTGTACTTCAAACAAGTACTGCCACAAGATCGAAGTCCGGAATTGCATGACAGGGTATCCAAATAAAATCCTGGGATGGAGAACATTAGAATCACATGAACAGATATAATACATCAGTTAAGTAAAATAAACATTGCAAAATCCACAGGACCAGATATGGTACACCCCAGATTAATAAATGAGATAAGCTCTTGGTTAGCCAAACCTTTACTGAAACTTTTTAACATATCTATCGAGACAGGAGATGTACCAGAGGACTGGAAAACCACCTAAGTAGTTGCAATTTATAAGACGGGCAACAAACGTTTTGTATCAAACTAAAGGCCCATAAGTTTAATTTCTGTTCTGGGGAAAATTATGGAATCAATTGTTAAAGATAAGCTAAAAGAAAACCTGGACTGACTAAAACTCTGGGATGAGACACAGCACAGATTTATAAAACACAGATCATGCTTAACAAATACATTAGTTTTCTCTGAGAAGGTCATACAGGGCCTGGATAACAATATACCAGTCGATGTAGTCTTCCTTGAGTTCCAGAAGGCCTTTGATAAGGTTCTACATCACATTCTGATCAAGAAACTAATGGACTATAATATTAACACTAAACTGCTAAACTGGATGACAACTAGAGTGATTGGAAGGACATGACAGGTGAGAATAAATGGAGAGCTGTCAGAACTGGGTGAGATAGCTAGTGGAGTACTGCAGGGTTCAGTCCTGGGCTCCAATTTGTTCTCCTTCTTTGTATCAGACATGAATCTAGGAATCAAAAAATGGATGGTAAATTCGCAGATGATATTAAAGTAGGAACAAAGACAGAAGCCAAGGAACAGGTTAATAATCTTAGAAAAGACCTGAAGACATTGGAGGGTTGGGCTTTCAGAAATGAAATGACCTTCAATACTGAAAAATGTGTAGTAATGCACCTCGGTGCAAGAAACAACAAAAACACCCACACTATAAATGGCATAGGATTAAGAAGTGTGGTGTGTGAAAGAGACCTTGGGATATTAATCAACAAAGATCTGGGATCCAGTCTGCAGTATAATGAAGTGGTTAAAAAACAATTAGAATCATAGTATGTATAAAAAAGGCCTTCATATCAAGACATAAATATTGTATACTCCCCCTGTACAAAGCATATGTAAGACCCAGTTGGACTATTGCACCCCCCCACTTTGGAATCCATACCTGAGGAGGGATATTGATAATTTGGAAAGGGTCCAAAGAAGGGCTACAAAAATTATCCAATGGCTAAGTGAGGTGTCCCTAGAACAACTAGGATTGTACCCACTGGAGGTAAGATGAAATAGATGGGATCTCTTGGAAATATACAAAATATTAGGGGATAATCAATTAATAAAAAACCTTGGTTTAGAGCTGAATAATAGAAACACAGCACTCAGAAGTCATAAGTATCAGCTCAAATTAACATATTCAAAAAAGAATGCTAGAAGGCATTTCTATATACAAAGGGTAATATCAATATGGAATAGTCTCCCTAATGAAACAGTGAATGCAGACTCTTTCAGTCTGTTTAAAAACATATTGGATTGCCACCTACTACCCATAAAGATTACAAAATGACCCCATTTCATGAGAGACTGACAATATGGGCACTGTGCCATCTGTTGGTCCAAAACACGAAGTGTAGCACGAAGTATAGCATAGCATGATTGAACCATAGTCAACCACAGTCAACAATAGTTAAAACAAAACCTCAAAGGGTTAAATAACCATGAGGGAACACAAGCTATCCAGTGCAAAAATAATAGGAACCAGTTGGTGCTGGTAAGAAACTATAGTAGCTAAAGGCACAAATACCTGCACATAGTCAGAGACAAAAAATCCAAGCAAATATGTATAAATGCAAAAAACTCATGGTTTATTGAAGACAAATTTGACAACTTGTGAGAGCACAGCAGCAATAGAATCCCAATGCTTCAGGTCATTGCCTTGACCCTTCATCAGGGGTTTGTGGCTTCAGTACAAAACAGAGTATCTTTTAGAAGATAGGAGTCATACATATTCATTAATAGAATGTATAATTCATTAAGCCAGTCAGCCACAGCAATCTGTATTGTGACCAACAGCGAGTGAAAATAAAAGAAAACAAAAACAGTGATTTACCAAACCAGAAAGTGTAAGTCTAAAAGCAAAAGTATAAAAACTGAGGAAGGGGGCTACAGGTCAAAAGGTAAAGAGCAGCTGCTGAAAGAGTATGCTGTGCTCAGTATGTCAATATGTGTGAGGAGGATGGTAAATTATATCGACACTGCCCATGGGCAGCCCACAATTGGATGGATGGCCTTGAACAAGAGAGTCTGATTATAACTGGATGGGCTCAGAGAGCCGGGATTATCCCTTGCCTGTCTGTGGCTTGGTCACCATCTACTAGTATGCCACACCCCCTCCTACTGAGGCATAGCTAGCAACAGCCCAACCCTTGCAAGTCATCTATATGCTTACCCCTTCACCCACCCCACAACAAGTGGACAGTAATAAAACATCCCAGGTGGAGAAGGTTAAACCCATGAACCTAGTTCCAGAAGAGTTGCTTGAGCTTGCTACTCCTAACTTGCCCACTTCACCCCAATATCTGAACACCAGGATACACATCCTGTGGGAGCATCACTGCACTCTTCCAGTGTTCAGGAAGCACCCAGGGATATGCCTCCCCCCTTTATACATGGATGCTGACTTGCAGCTTGTTGCCAAAAAGAGAAAGAGAGCTCAGGGGCTACTACCTAAGACCCAGAAATAAGTGTTGAGACAAACTTGAATATTCGTCAGTTCCAACAAAGAATCTTTTCTCTTCCTCTTCCAGAAACTGGGGTGACACTGACGAGGAAGGCACAGTTTTAGAAGCTGCCTTGATTGCCTCTTCTTAAAGGATGTTTCCTCTGACCAGGAGTGTTCTCTGTTAGAGGAAACTGCCACTAAGAGGAGGAAGGGTAGATGATGTAGTAGTTCATGTCTGACCAGACCTCACACTTTCCTTTACAATTTCCTATGTGTACAGGCACAACACTTCACCCAGTAAACATCATTAATAGTATTAAAACTTTAAGAAACAGATGGCCATTTTTTCAGTTTTACATTCTCTACCATGAAACATTTTCCTTTTATGAGACACCCATGTAAGAAAAACAAATGTAACATCTCCAGCTAAGCGTCTTTTTTTGTCTGGCTGTTCAGACCTGTTGTAGGATAAAGAGTTGTGCAGTGGTGTAGGGATCTTACTTCTTGTCAAAGGGTTTCAGGTACATAAGGTTGTGGATATTATACCTAGCAAAGTTTTAATGTGGGATATCTCTTTTTTGGATTATGCCATCCATAGAAACATAGATCTTGACAGCAGATAAGGGCCACTTGGCCCACCCAATCTGCTCATTTTCCTACCTATTAGATAAGCTGCAGATCCTAGTTAACCAACAGCCTACTTCCTCCTACCCTCCACTATAATTGCCTTATGTCTACGCCATGCATTCTGGAATTCCTCCACTTTTTTTGACTCCATGATCTCCTCAGGAAGACTGTTCCATGCGTTCACCACCTTCTTTATGAAAAAATACTTCCTCACTTTGCCCCTGAGCCACCCCTCCACTATCTACAAACTGTGCCACCTTGTTCTTGCACATCTCTTTTTCTGAAAGACGCTACTCTCTTGGACTTTGTTGATTCCCTTGAGGTACTTGAAAGTTTCTATCATGTCCCCCCTCTCCCTCCTTTCCTCGAGGGTATACATATTAAGCTTCTTTAGTCTCTCTTCGTATGGTTTCTGGTGCAGACCTTGCACCATTTAGTTGCCCTCCTCTGGACTGCCTTCATGCTGTGTATGTCCTTGCAGTGATTGGGTCTCCAGAACTGCACACAGTATTCTAGATGAGGTCTCACCAACTGTCTGTATAGAGGGATGACAACTTTTTGTTTTCTACTGGTGATGCCTCTCCCTATGCATCCCAATATCCCCCAGCCTTCCTTACTGCCTTCTCACATTGCCTGCCTATGTTTACGTTATCTAATATGACTACCCCAGGTCCCTTTCCATTTTTGTTGTTAGTACCTCCCTCCCATTTTGTACTCCTCCCTTGGGTTTTTGTTTTCCAGGTGCATTACTTTGCACTTCTTTGCATTGGATCTAAACTGCCATACCTTTGACCATTCCTCCAACGTTGCCAAGTCCCTTCTCATCCTTTCCACCCCACCTTGAGTATCAACCCTGTTGCAGATCTTTGTGTCCTCTGCAAAGAGGCACACATTTCCTTCCAGTACCTCTGCAATGTCACTTATAAAGACATTAAAGAGGACCAGTCCCAGTACTGAACCCTGCTGTACCCTGCTAGTAACCCCACTTTCTTTGGAGTGGACTCCATTTGCTATTACCCTCTGCATCCTGTTATCCAGCCAATGTTTTACCCGGTCTACCACCCTGGGATCTACTCCAAGGCTGGCTAACTTGTTTATTAATCTTTAGTGTGGGACTGTGTCAAATGTCTTGCTAAAGTCTAGGTAGGCCATGTACACAGCCCCTCCCTGGTGGTCACCCAGTCAGAGAAATCTATTAAATTTTTCTGACATGACCTTCCCGCTGTGAATCCATGCTGCCTTGGGTCCTGTGCCCACTGGCTTCTAGGTATTCAACAATTCTTATAAACATCTATGCCCTGCAAACTCTACCCTGGCCAAATCTGATGGGGGGTGGGGGGAGTTACAGAAAAACTTTATTGTGATACTAACTTTCTGAATAAAGTGATGCAAACTGCTGGACTCATTAATGGCCATGTGTCAGTGAATTCAGATGGTGGGAGAACCTTTCATAAAGGTTGTTTAGCCACTCACATCAATTACTTATTTTTCTCCAACTACTTCACTGGGAATAAAGCATGTACAATTGCAGTAGAGTCTTCTGACCATACGGCACCCTTTTGCAATGGTACTGCTAACCATAGGCAGCCTGGAAATCAGATTCTAGTAAACTAAACTCTGGCATCTTAGACAATCCTAAGCTTCAGTCAGGATGGCACAGACTTTAAGAAACAAACAGTTACACTTTGAAAAGTAAAGAAAATATTACTCACAAAGGGAGCTATGTATAAATGTGTGGCCCAGTATGCATGACTTGCACATACCTGGACTGTGTAGCTACACACCTATGGACAGGTACAGGGTCTGTGGTATGCAAAACTATGCACCCTGCAGGGTGCCTGACCATGGCCCTGCCCATCTGGTATGCACAATCACAGGGGCTAGTTCAGAGGACACAGGTGGATATTCAGTCAGATGTCTGTCCTATGCCCCTTAGTAGATCTCTTGTTCATGTGAGCAGGGGATTCTGGGTAGGCAAGGGTCAATTGTTATTAAATGTACAGGTGAGTGCCTGAATGGATGCTCCCAGCCCACCCCGTCAATGCAGTGGGCCAGGGGATTATAGTAGGCTAACTCCCTGTCTCATCCCAGCCAAAGGGTGTCATTGGTTGGGGTGCATAAAAGATACAGCAGGGTATCTGCTGCTGTATACTGTGCCCCCTTGCCTGGCACTCTGTGCCTTCATGAATGGCTCAGAGTGCAGGTACACCCCCAGATATGTCTCCAGACTGCCCATGGTGCGTACCTACATGGTCAGCTTTGCGGTTCTTGTGCACAAGGGGTACACACCCCATCTGTGAATGCTGCCAGGGATCTGCTGAACCCCTGGTTCATGGCATTCCAATTTAGGGTTGCCTACATGCTGCAGCTACATGGTGCATAGGCAATCTTACCCTTAATTTATAGGTCACATAATGCGAAGATACTGTCATCAGAAGATTTTATTCCATCTTACCAGCCAGAAGCACAGCATGGATGTGATTTCTTGTGGCCCCCTGATGAAGTGTCACATCTATGATGTGAAGCATCGGGGTTTTGTGCTGTGCTTTTGGCTGGTAAGCTGGAATAAAATCTTTCTATGGCAATATCTTTGCATTTTGTGAGTGTCATTTTCTTTACTTTTCAAAGAGTGCAAATATTATTTGTTTTTTTCTAGTTGCCACATTGCTTAGTCAGCACTCATTCTGCTCTCATAAGTGTGCATCTTTGTTTACTTGGTGCAAACATTATTAGGCTTGTACAGTAAGTCTGTGCAATATGCCTATGATGAACTCTCAGAGGGGTGGGAGGACTCAAAGTGAGATTTTCAGACACACTGAAAGAATGCAGGTAGAAATACAGTAAAAGCTATAATATTTTAAATATCTGCAGTCCAGAGATCACATTCACAGACTCCTAATGCGTGTTTTCAATGATGACTAACGTCAGCATGCTCTGAAGAGAATCTACTTTTACCACCAGCTCTTTTTTAATATCACTTGAAAAATGAAAAACTCATGCCAGCACGAGTTTACAGGAAGTATAGGGACCATTTACAGACGCTCGTTCACATCTTGCATTAGAACTTCAGTCTGGAGAATGAAGAGGGCTATCATGCATGTCATGATATTTCACAACCCCAAAATTTTATTTTACCAGGTTAATTAGTACTTGTTTCCCCTGAGTGATCAAGACCTGGACTAATGTTGTTTTCTCATACTGATATTATTAGTTTCATTCATTCTGAAGCATTTTTGCTAGTTTATTTCGGTTTTACACCACTTTTTAGAGACAGAAATATTTTTTCAAGTGTCAGTAACTGATATACAAAGGTGAAAGGGCGCAGTCACGGCAAATAGACATGTTCATAGTGAAGAGGTATGGTCATGGTGGAGGGGCATGGTTGCAGTGAGGGGGACCCCAGACTTGTCTTGGATCAGGGGCCCCAGGTTGTCTTAATCTGGCCTTGAATCCAGACACACCAGGGAAAATCATGTGAGGAAAGATCAGAGAACTTTATTATGTACTCTCAAGAGGCAAGAAGGAAAGAGGTGGGGCATAATAGGAAGCAAAGTTTTTGCAAGGATACAGTAGGGTCAACCATTCCAAAATCCTCCACTTAAATAAGAATCTGACCACATGAGAGCATAATTTTAAATTTGTAGTTGGGGCAGTGAAGGCAGTTAGAAACAGGATATGAGTAGGTTCTTCACAGATAAAATAGTGTATGATGGTCTACTTAGCATTGTGGTCCACGTGGGCACCATTGCCAGGATTTTAAGATGGTTGAAAGGGTTTCAAAGTATTCATAATTCTTAATTATTAAGGAGAAGGAATGGTTTGAGGAGGGCAGTAGTTGCCAGCTAGAGTTCCAGAGCTGACTGGATGGACTTTTTGCCTTTATGTGTGAGTTTCTATGCTAGACCTCTCTTGAATCTACAGTATTTCTAAGCAATCTTTATTGTCTCTCTAGCTCATTGTGCACTGAAAACATTACTATTCTCTCTGCTCCCTCACCTGTAATGCAAGACATGTTGGTACAATGTTTCTTTTCTCTGATGATATGCAAAATCAAATCCCTTTCCTTAACTAGAGCTGCACAGTACCATGATCTGCATTTTATTTACACAGAAATAGCCATCGCCATTCATAGCAATAGCGTGCCATGATGTTTGCTACTGCAATACTGGTAGGGCAAGCTAGCATTCAGAAAGCATTATGCTACATTGGGGTGATAGTTATCACATCACAGCATGCTTTAGTGATCGCTGTTGTTACAATGGTTATTGCTCCCACTGTAATATGTTAATCCTGGATATCTTACATGATATAAAGGGCACCATTTAGGAGGCCTCTTTCTACTCTAATTTACTACTGGAAAGAATTAAGCATAAGGAGGTTGTAAGCCAGGTAGTTAAAAAAATGGATTGGAAATTTCCTGCTTCCTTACTGGTTAACAAGTTCTAAGACCAATAATTTAAGTCTCTGAAGAACCGTTAGCTAAGGGCTTCAGATTCTAATACCACCAACCTTACATATTCAAGTTACTGTGTGACCTTGAACAAGCCTCTTAACCTCTGAGTCCTTTAGTCACACCAGCTGTCAAATAAAGTAACAATAGGACCCTAGTGAGAGAAACAAAATGTGCAAGTGCCCTGTTTTAATTTAATAAATTATAATTAAAAAGAGAGACTTGCCCTCTGTCTCAGTGTGAGGCAAGGGTAATACTGGAATCTGGGCTGTGATCTTCTGGTTGACAGTTCTGGGATTCTGTTTCCATCAAACTGTCACAGCTGTGGGACTGTTTCAAAGCAAGGATGAATTTCTTACTTGAAATAATTCCTACAAGCCTCTGTAAATTAGGAAAACCATCACAAACTGCCGCAGCATTGGAGAATTGCTTCAAAGTCTGCTGTAAGCAATACAGTTACCTGACCTGGAGCACGTGTTGAAATATAAAGTCCTCACATAGCGATGGGAAGTCCAGTCACAGGACCACATTGCTCAGCTTGCTCCCTCAGCCATTATGTATGTCTACGGAAAGGACACCAGCAGATGATGGCTATTTGTTACACATGCAGTATGCTTATGTTACCTTGAGGCCTTAAGGTCAAGATAAACCTAGAAAGATAGAAAGTTTGTATTTAGGCCAGAGGACAACTACTGTATACGTGGACTGCAACACTTTTAACTGAGCAGTATTATCTACAGTACAACAATGACTTAAGCTATCTTCCTCATTATTAGGCGTTGCCACGTATGCATCACATTACAAGTCTCACTAGCCTGTAACTACTGTTGACAACATTTTTATGGCTCCGTAGGCGGAGCTACACAGACAATTTGTGATCACTGTAGGAGAACAAAGGGAATGTGAGCGGAACATGTCCTTGTGTTCTCCTACAGTGATACGATCAGTTCTGTACAGTGCTGACTCTGTTGGTGCTGGCCACTGCAGATGGAGCTCCCCTCCATGGCACGGTTTCCCCTCCTGCAGGGGCACCAATTAACTGCAGCACTTCTGGCACAACCACACACATGTGACACAACTGTGCATGCATGATCTGTCATCACCACCATCTTGTTAATGGCATACTGCCGCCGCTCCAATAGCATTGCCATTTGCTCCGAAACTGCTGCCACAGCAAGTAAAAGATAGCAGTGTGCTGCCACCACAAGTAAAAGTCTTGCACAGCCATATTGGCTCTGACCAGCGTTTGTTTCAATTGAGAATAATGGCAGCTACTTTCCAATGCACTAAGCGTCTACGTGCCACATATCTGGGGGTACGTAGACACTCTGAGGCCACGGTGGCCCCTTCACCCAATTTTCCAAGGGTGCACAGGGCCGGCACACACCCAAACCCCCAGCCACACACCAAGATCCATGAAGGGGGTGGTCTGGGTCTGTGCCCATGCCCCATGCTATTCTGGAAAGCACAGAGCATCGGGAGCAGGGGATACAGGCTACACGTCCTGAGGGCAGATGTAGCCAGTACCCACCTCCAGAAAGCCACCACCAGAAGTGGCAGGGATGTTGGGGCACTGATAGGCCCTCCATCATGCCATCCTAGCCCACAGGTTGCACATGGTGGGCCGGGGGCAGCCGAGCTGGCACTCGCCTCTCCTGATGTCGCAGCTGCATTGCAGCCACCCAATGTTTGTTGCACCCCAGGGTGCAGGTGATCCAGTGGAGGACAGGGTTCAGGTATCCCATTGGATGCCTGCCCATGTCCGTGGATGTGCCGCACTCGCCTATGTGCCATGGGGTGGCACGGCAGAAGGGGGCTGCATGGTGGCCGATGGCTCAGAGTACCACCATCGTGCAGCGTTCCCCTGATGCGGACATCTGTGGGTGGGATATGTACCTGCAGCATGTGCATCTTGCGCCATGGAAAATTGCTGCCAATGTCAGCTAAAAGAGATTGTCTTATTTCCATACAAAATAAATATATATACTTTTGCCCCGTCTGTATGGCATTGAGGTTTCTTTATTTGGGATCACTACTGCAGGACATAGTCTCTTTAGTGTTTATGTATTGTAAGAGTACTTTTTGTAGATATATTCACCAATGCCAATAACTATAGAGATTCTCTTGCTATTCTAGTGGTATATGCCATGATAGTGCAATGCAGTCAAAAGTGTGGAAGCTGTGTCAAGGTTGTCTCCTGCCACTTAATTGTGACACTTCTGACTTCTGCAAATCTACTGATGTTCATTAGCATTACTATAGTATGGCATGCTTTTAATATAACTTCTACATTTTAAAATAGTGGTTAAATCAGCACACATCTTGCCAGGCATTGTAGTTCATCCAGGATGTTACCAACAACAAACGTGTTACCACCACTGCATTAAGGAGGAAGAGTAAGCCTAACATTGAGAGATTCACAGGAAGCTTGGGGCCAGAGATGTGATGTGTTTAAATTGTTGTTCTTTGATAGACCTTCATACTTTAAAAGCAGCAGCTTAGGCCTTTTACCCATGGGGCAGGCATTTCACACCAAGACCAGGATGGGGAAGGGCTGGGCTAAGTTGTAATCACCAGTGTGTAAGCTGAGACAGCCCTCCAGTAATAGCATAGTACACACAAGCAGACCAAGCACTAAGGAGAAAAAGGCTAACAAATGAAAGTTACTGTACTTGCTTTGTCCTAGAACTGTTGCAAAAGCAGGTGGAGATTCAGGGGTTAAATTAGGCAGAAACCCACAGGAACACAATGCCTTACCTTTTTTTTTTATTATTTTAGTCTTTGGTAACCAGGTAAGGCCCACGAGGCACAAGTGCCTGTTTTCGGGGTTGACCTGGTAGCACTGGGCACTTAAATGACTTGCTCAAAGTCGCACAGTATGTAAGCGGAGGTTGTGAGAATCAAACTCAGGTCTGGTCTGCTGGATGTATCAAGCTCATTCACACCTCGTTCCTCTAAACTCTAGGCTATACTGCCACCTCTTAGAAAACGGTATGAACGTTCCTGCACCTCTATCATAATTCTCCACTGAAAGCTGTAGGAATGTTCTACAACCTAGAGGTAACAGTTCCTGCACCTATAGATCCAGAGTTGAGAGTTCACCCACTTAAACATTTTCAATTTAGTCACTGTGAGAATATACCAAACCCTAACATCCGGGAGCAATGGAAAGGTTGTGTGACTTGTTCAGAGTCACACAGTATGCAAGTGGAAGTTGTGGAATCAAACCCAGGTCTGCTGGATACACCAAGCTTATTCACATCTCTTTATTCTGACTGCTAGACTATACTGCCAGCCAAAAATTTCCTTTAGAAGTCACTCCACCTTCTAATGACTGAATATTCATGTGTCTACGTATATTGATGTTAGGATTTTAGTTTAGTTTTCTAATTTCAGATTCTTTATAATGAGCACCAAGGTTTCCCAGTATTTACACACATCTGGATTAATTTTACTTTTTTGCACCAGTTTGGATCAAGGGTAGTCTCCATTTAATGTGTACAACTATGCACTAATGCCACAAAATATGATGTCATTTTTAAAGGAAAATTAAACATTGCAGGGGTCGCTCAAATTGTGAAAGCTTGTGAAAAGATATTTCAAACGAGGCACTGATCTTCATCGTAGGAGTCAGGAGTCCTGAGATATGACTATCTAATTAATCTGTAAATCAAATCAAGGCAGCAGCTATTTTAAAACAGAAAGTGATGTCACTGAGAGGCCAAGTTGCATGTTGTTCATTACAGCTTGCCCCTCAGTGACATCACTCTTGGTATCACGATTCAATGAAATGGCTGCTGCCCTGTTTTGATTTACAGATGATGCAGGTATTCATATCTCAGGACACCCGACACCTACAGGTAAGCCCAATACCTCATTTGAAAGACCTTTTTGTGGGATTCCACAATTTGAGTGACTTCTGCAATGTTTACTTCCCCTTTAAGGTGCCATTAGAGAAACATGTCTCCTTTAGGTTCCAGTTAGACAGAAAGCTTATATCTGAAGATATATTGAATGGTTATTTCTGAGATTCAGTATCTTTTAAATAATAGTACTTAAATTTCTATTTCTACCTGTTGATCACTCTTCTGAAAAAGGATGGGCAGCCTCAGAGTGCTGGGGTCTGGTGATTTCTATACCCAGTTTTGTAATGACTGTACAATAAAGCAACTACAGTATTTACAGTTTACACTTGTGATTTGGGAGCCTTTTCTTCTCTCAGGTACATAGCCTGCTTGTGTATACTATCTCATACAGTACCAAGAAGCTGCCTCAGGGTCTACATAAAGTGAATTATACATTATTTACTTGAAATTCTTTATTTATAAACTGTAACTTAGAATGGCTGTTTACAATAATGTTCTTCTGTGACTATCCAGAGCTGATCCTTGCAGCCTTACTGCAAAATACTGCTTTGATGATGCTAAGCTGAGAACAGGACTGCAATACAAACAACAGAAGCAGCAACAGAAGCTGCCTATCCAAGGTGCTAAATAATATGAACATATGTATTATTTACTTGAAATTCTCAAGTAAAAGACAGTATGTTAGAATGGCTGCTCATAATGTTCTAGTGCACTAATCCAGAACTAATCCCTGTGATTCTGCCTTAAAGAGCAGCTTACGACTAATCATACCAGCCCCCCCCCCACCCTCCTTGCAACAGAAACGATAACTGACCTGGCCAGGAGTCCAAATGTACAAACTTTTCCTTTTGTCCCAGTGATATTAAAAGGTATGCCTCGAATTTTATTCCCAGACCCACCGCAAAAAGCAGAGCCAGTTCTTGATCCTACACGCTTTAGTTAGCAATAACGAGCCCCTGCTTTGTGATGTCACTAAACAAAGGCTGCATGTGCATGCTCCATTGACTTGACGGGGCGAGTTTTCCAAAGGTTTTATACCCATTAGGTTTGAGGGTTTATACCCATTATACCCTTTAAACGTAGGGCTTTGATTTGTTAAAATCCCAATGTTGCGTGTGTGTTTCAATGTTATTCTTGCTAGTCAGGTCTAGAAGAAATGTCGTCTTTACCTTCAGTGTTTTGTTTTATTTTCAACAGTATAGCCTAGAGGTTAGAGTAGTGAGCTGTGAATGAGCTTGGTCATCCAGCAGATCTGTGTTTGATTCCCACAACCTCCACTTGCATACTGTGTGACTCTGAGCAAGTCACTTAACCGCCCAGTGCTCCCAGGTCACTCCTGAAAACAGGCACTTGTGCCTAGTGGGCCTTACCTGGTTACCAAAGACTAAAAATAAAAAAAAAAATAAAAAGGATTAATTCAAGGGATTGTCTTGCTGAAACCAGTAGCAACAGTGTGCTCTGCTTTAGTGGCTTAACAAGTTAAGCATGATGTTCACTTTCCTTGTAACCTTCCAGAAAGTATGTGCGCTACACCCTTATTCTTGCCTACATTGTGCTTCACTACAAAGTTGGGCATGGCATGCCATCATCCCAGAAGTTGATCAGCAATATAGAAGTTATAGGTCATGGGAGTGCTTGACCAATCCAGCACTCCTTTCCCTGGGCATGAGAAATTCTTTTTCTGTAAAAACTGTCTTTCACACAGGTGCCATGCAAGCGGGCACATTTGGTGGAGGTGTATACGTTTTTTTAATATATTAATTGATCAACCTTAATCAATAATGTACTTAATTGATACCATGGTGACAGACCACTCTCATGGTTGTCAGTGTGGACTCATTTTTTTTTATTGTTGCTGGTGCCAGTCCCCCGGAGGCTCAGCCCCCACTCCACTGCTCCCCCGACACAGCATTCCCCCAGGACTTACCTCAGGTGGAGATCCTTCTGTGCTTGTTCTTGAGGGTGAGGCTGCTGAGCAAGCAGCCCCCCCGCTGGAATACTGAACCAGGTTCCCAGTGGACCATCACCGGTAGGCTCCCTGGATTGCCCCAGAGTACGGAGCTGTGAGGTTGGGCCAGTCACAATGGAACACAGAACTCGGTCCCAACCCGAATACCATGTGCAGGCATGACAGAACTGATGGAGTGGGGTGTCATACACAGGACTTGGCATTTTTGTATGCTATATGCTATATTCCTGTATGAGAGGCATGGCTTGGAATGACATAAGTGCTCTGAAGTGTCAGTGTCCGGCACACCTCCCCACTGTTTGGGCTTCAGCAGCTACTCTCTCTGGCCTCTGCCAGAGGGCAGGCATATGCCGAACACTCACCCACCCTCTCCCCAGAGGAGAAGAGCAGTCCATTGGGTGCTCGATCGTCCTCTCCCTGGCTGACCCTCTGACTCCTTGAGTTCATTCCTGAACTCAGAATGTCGGCATTGCAAAGTAGAAACCCTACTGCTGCACTGGCGGGCTGACTGTAGCCTCACTTTCTTTGATTATTAGAACAGCTCACCTTTGTTTTTCAGTTCTCATTCCCTAAAACTGCATACGAAAGTGGTCTCAATGGTGATATTAAAATACAGAAAAATTTCACGTGATTGGTGCATACCTACCTCCAGTTTTGGCTGATGCAGAGGCAGGTTGTTAACTGTTGGCATCTTCTGTCAGCTTTTCTTTTTCCCTTTCATGCTATACTTTCTTCTTTCTTTCAGACTCTCATACATAATGAATATAAAGCAACGAGCAAGGAATGATGTATGGGTGTAAGGTATAAGATGAGCTGTACAAAGCACTTAACACTAACCCAAAATATTCTTTATGGATGCATTTGGTTGGCCTCTGTTACTAGTACTCCTGATGAAGCCTTAAGTGGTGAAGCGCCGGGGTCTTTGCTAAGAAATTGCTGTGTCAGTCTCAGACCTTCTTGTTTGAAGTGGAATAAAATCCTGAACTTTGTAATTATACAGGACTCTTCTGTGATTGCTTTAACCTTCATTGGAGATCTGAGTTACCTCCTGGCTCGAGTGCAGGTGATTGTTTGGTTTGAGGTTGTAATTTAGGGCATGCAGCCCACACCTGCCCCCCGCCCTGAGCTCTGTAGCATGGTGTGTTTTTGTAACCAGTTTACTCCTGCTAATTTACCTGTGGAACTCTACGGCACATTAGGGAGTGGCAGCCAGATTTCTAACTACATGGGTTTCAATTAAGAACTCCCCATCTTGTGACAAAAACTTCAAACTACAAATATTTTAGTCACAATTAAAATAGGAAGATATTAACCACATCTACAGCAGCATTGCCCTGCCACTCTGGAACATGTGTGCAATTAAGATTGTTTCACTATGCTGACATCACCAGTGTGGCCTATAGGAGTTCTCCATAGTGGCAATTCTGTGCTGGATGTGTAAGATGCTCTTTCATTTTATTCATAGCAACAGAATTAGAACATATTAGAATTCTGGACTGATGTATCTATCTGCGGCATTTACATGTTCTTTTTTTTTTGAAGTGGTGGGGTCTATCTACAGTAATTGAAATGAATGAATTTACAGTTTTAGACACTTTTCTTCTATTCATAGCAGAGTCCAACTGGACAGATTAAATATTTTTAATGGATGTGTACAAATCTTTAAGCTTGAAAGGAACCTGAACAAAACTCCAAACTGATAGACCCTTGATTATTATTCACTGCTGGTACATGACTGGGCAATCATCAGAAAATGAAAAGTCTGTAAAATAGGGGTTTTATGAATGTCACACTAAATGATAACAACCATTCTACAATGTTATTTTGGAGGGGCATTCACAAAATTATACAAGTTTTGCAGTCATTTCTTCCTGTAAACACAACCAATCTTCGTAAGCCTGCACATTCTGTTAAGGACAAGACCCACCGTATGTGGCTACAGGTTCATTTGCTTTGCATTTTGCAGGTATGATCATAAAGGATTTGATTTTATCTGAAACGCATCAGGCTGCTGGCGTTCTGAATAAATAAATGTTTTTAATCTGGAGACCTGTGCCTATGTTATTGAGGTTGGTGTGTGCTCAACTCTTGGTTTTGTATGGTTGTAATCTGATTTTCATTGAAAACAGTATCTTCAAATATTGCTGAACTATATTATACATGCAAACTTGACTGTTAACGTTTCCATGATTCTGTGTAGAGCTTAACTGGACTAATTTCCTATTAGCAAATGAATAAAATAAGCGTTTGCCTTTGAAGATGAGCTGCAGGCATAGCTAATGTAGGCATTTGGGCCCAGAAACCAAAACCAAACTACTGGCTTGTGGTCTGTGATCAGAACAAACATTCCCTTTTAAACCTTTCTGACCAATCTGTGTCCTTCAGTTATACATACACAGTGACATAGAAATATTCATTATTGCTGCCCAAGCAGCCTGTTATCCAAACAATATTGACAATGAAACTGGACCTTCAATTCATGGCTTCTGCCAGGTTCTTTTGTTCAGTAATGGAAAATGTGCCATGTGTCAGCACTGTAAATATAGGTGAAACATTTTTTCATCATAGAAAAGTCCATGGTATCTTCCTCAATGTGGACATAATGTAGTTCTGGTCCTGATGCACACGTGATGCAGTAGCTTTTTCTTGGACTACTGTATCTGGTAAGCTTTTCCAGATAACAGCTTCTACACCGTAATTAGAGGCATTAAATGCCAGAGTGACCTGTAGAGTAACTTTTCACTGATGTGAGACAGAAACCAGGGCCAGAACATTTGCTGATAATAGTTCTTATTTAACCTTTCTGAAACCTTTTCTTTGCAGGAAGTGGACAAAGTGTCCATTCCACATTTCTCTTTAGCAGATCATCTGGCAGGGCAGCTAAAGTTGCTAGACTTGAAATAAATGCATCACAGTAGCTCACAAGCACAGAATAAGAACAGAACTCCTTAACATTCTGGGGTGATTGTGCATTGACCTTCTCTTCTACATTCCTTAGAGATGTGGATAAATCATTTTTATCAACTACATAGTATAGAGATTTAGCAGATGGCTTCAAGAACAAGCATTTGGCTCTCTTGCAACAAATGCCATAACTGTGCTGTAGATCGAAACACAGAAACATGGCTTGTGACAGCAGAAAAAGACAAATGGTTCATCCGGTCTGCCCATATTACCCTATCATACCCCAGGATCTATTGTTTCTGTGGAGTCTTCACTTGCAGTATTCCCCCTCTTTTGTTATCCATGTTTCTGTCCCTGACTTCCCACTGAGTAGCTAATATTCCCATGACTCTGTCCCCACTGTGTTGGAAGCCATTTATGGTTTTTGCACCCACTACCACTGATGGCAGAGCATTCCGTGGTTCAACCACTCTTCCTGTAAACTAATACTTCCTCACATCCTTTTTAAACTTTCCCCTGGTTAACCTCCACTCATGACCCCATGTCCAATCTTCTCTGTTCCTGGTAAATAGCATCTCGCAGGCCACCTTGTTAATTCCTTTCAGGAATTTGAAGGTCTCTATCATATCCCCCCATCTCTTCTGGTTTCAAGTGAATACTTGTTCAGTACCTTCATTTGATCCTCACAGGATCTGCCCTCCTGGCTCTGAATCACCTTGGTCATTTCACTTTGCACCTTCTTAAGATTGTCCCTCTCCTTTTTTAGGTGGGGACACCAGAACTGTGCACAGTATTCCAGGTTTGGCCTCACCAGCGACCTATACAGTGGTAACAGTACCTCCTGCCTTCTACTTATAAACCCTCTACTGATACATTTATTTAAGAGTTTTACCAGGAAGGCATACTGAGCAGTGTACCACTCGATTCCAGATGCACCCTGGAGGAATAAGGGATAGGTAGGATACAGTAATAGTAGAAGTTACACATGTACATCCCATCATCCTGTTAGCCTTGCTGCAGGCCTTGTTAATTAACTGATTTGATGTCTCCTAGGTCCCTTTCATCTGATGTTGTGTCCAGCTTACCACCCCCCCCACCCAATCCAATACTCTTTTCTGGGGTACTGGTCCCTAAGTGCATAACCTTGCACTTTTTGGCATTGAATTTCAGCTGCTAGACTTTGCAGGTCTCTCTACAACTCCCTTATTCTCTCTACATTGTCAACCCTACCACAGAGTTTAGTGTCTCCTGAGAATATAAACACAACCTGCCCTGGATTCCTTCCCCAGTGTTTCTGATGAACATATTGAAGAGGACTGGGCCCAGAACAGATCCCTGTGATATTCCGCTAGTACTATACTTCTCTTTTCTCTGATATGACCCAATTTACTACATCTCTTTGCTGCCTCCACTCCAACAAACTCCCTCCCTACCTACCTCACTATTTCCTTAGCTGTTCCCAGATCCCCCATTTCCTTCAGCAGCCTTCGATGTGGCGTCAAGTCAAATGCCTTGCTGAAGTTGAAGTAGAGTAAATCTATACCATGGCCCTTAATCTACACCATGGCCCTTTTCTCCTTCCTTGGATACACAGTCAAAGAATGCTATTATGTTACTCTGGCAAGACCTTCCTGTCATGAATCCGTGCTGTTTAATATCCTGAATTCTGTTTTTCCCCAAGTTTTCCACTAGATTATCTTTCACTAGAGTCTCTATCAGTTTACCTACCACAGTGGTAAGGTGGATGGGTCTATAGTTTCACAGCTGCTACTTGTCCCCTCCCTTGTGCAGCAGAACCATGTCCGCCATCCTGCAGTCCCTGGGAATCCCAGTTTGTTGCATAAAGCTATTGAATAACCCCATCATGGTTTCAGCTAACACCGATGCTGGTTCCCTTAGCACCCTCGGATGTATCCCATCTGTCCCCAGTGCCTTGTTTACCTTCAGGGTTGCTAGCCACCACTTTTTGAGTCTTTCACCAGTTAAGTTATGCAGTTTCATTTGCAGGACCCCTCCATCAGCTGCCTTTATGCTACTCTCCAACAAAGGCTCGCTATTCTCCCTAGTGAATTCTGAGCAGAAGTAGTCATTTAGCAAAGTTGCTTTCTAGCCACCTCTCTCTATTACTCTGCACTCCATTTAGCATGCCAATTCCCCCTTCCATCTGTCATTTTTGTCTTATATTTCTAAAGAATTGTTTTGCCTGCCTATATTTTCCTAGCAGGTATACCTTGGTATTTTAGCTTTAATGATAACTGCATTATTCTTTTGCATTGTTCAGATTTTTTAAAGGTTCTGCGGGATGGGCTAACTCAAATAGCCACTACCAGGATAAGTCTTTTTATACTACTTTTCAAAATACTCTGATTCCCTCTCTGATTTTTTTGCAATATGGTTTTACTATATATTTGTGTTATACTGGGATCCTCCTATATTGTGATGGTTCTCCTGCATTTACTCGACTTATCCTGGTTCAGGTTGTCATTTTCGACTTTTTAGTAATGAATCGGTCCTCAGAACTTAAGATTATTTCTTTCAATGTTAATGGGGTCTCCAATCTGGTTAAATGCTTTAGGTTGGTGCAATATTGTTGACAGCAAAGGGCAGACATACTTTTTTTAAGGAAACCTATTTGACCGCAGTTAAGCATAAAAATTTTTTCATATTTGGGTTTGAAAAAGTTTTCTCTGCCTCACGTCCATCAGGGAGACTCAGGGGGGTCCTTATTTTATGTCAAAGAGGCCTTGGTTTTAAACCTCATGACACGGTAATGGATCCTGAGGGCAGATTTGTCCTGGTAAATGGGCTCTTGGACAGACAAGAATTGACTTTGTTTAATATGTAGTTCCCTCCAGTCACAAAAAAAGCTGACTTTATTAAATGTTTTGATCTTTTAACTACATCCCTAAGGGGTAGGCTTCTCTGGGGAGGTGACTTAAGTTTGACACTTAACCCCGACTTAGATTCCTCAAATCCAAAACCTTTTCACCACTCCGAAGTTGGTAGGTATGTTAGCTGTGCCTTGCAACACTTAGGTCTAATTGACCTTTGGCGCTTCCTTCATCCAAGGGGCAGAGCATACACCCACTATTCAGCACGTCATGGTATTTCAGCTAGCACTGATTACTTCTATTTCACTGCTGAGCATGTAGGAGATGTGCATTCTGTCACTTTGCCCAATCTTTTATTCTGAGCATTCTCTGGTTCTGGTTTCTATTACTTGGCCCAAAATTAACAAGAGTTCCTTCTGGTGCCCAAACTTAACCTATTTGAGAGACCATTCTTTGTTAGAAGATCTTGTGGACCAGGTTAAGAAATACCTGGAACATAATGATGGGAAGGAGGTTTCTTTATCCACTCCCTGGGATGCATCAAAGGCTGTTTTATGAGGATGGCTTATTTCATATGCCTCGGCCAAGCATAAAGAAAGGGGGAAAAGGTTAAAGAATTTATATTTGGAACTTCAGTCCCTTCAAATAAATTTAATGAGGGGGGACAAAATGCTATGTCCTAGACTACTTACGGTAAAGGTGGAAATCCAGAAGTTTATTGATCAGAAAACAAAAATAGCCTTATATTATCTTAGACAACATTTTCACATGGGGAAGCAAAAAGGGCAAGATACTTGGCCCATTGCCTTAGGTTTCATCAGGCTTTGGCTATGGTTTGCAACATGTGTGACCCAGTCATAGGGAAGACATCCCATAAGACAGAAGACACTATACAGATTTTTCATTCTTACTATTCTTCCCTGTTTTCTGAAGAGGGAGGGCCCCCGGCTGATGATAGGGTCTCTTTCTTTTTAGCTAAAGCCAATTTGCCAACCTTGATACCTGATCAAGTGTCATTTTTGCAACAACCGATTACATTGGTCGAGCTCCATAGTCCAGTATAGAGTGCTAAGGTGGGGAAAAGCCCTGGGATGGGCTGCTTTCCATCATATGTTTATAAGATCCCACTACTCCAACAGCATCTTAGTCCTTTGCTTTTAAGGGTGATGCAGGAAGTTCAGAAAGGGGAATATATGCCCTCTTCTTGGAACTATGTGACTATAGTAGCTTTATTAAGACCCGGCAAGGATCCCATCAAAACCGAGTCATATAGGCCTATATCAATGTTAAATTCTGACTATAAATTCTTTACGTCCATATACACAGCTAGGCTCGAGGGCCTTCTCCCTTCCTTGGTGGACCAGGACCAGGCTGGATTTGTCCATAAGAGGCAAGTTCATGACAATGTCAGAAGGACTTATCTTCTTCTTGAGTATGCTACCAAAAGGTCCATTCCCCTGGTCCTGGCCAGCTTGGATATGGAGAAGGCCTTTAATCATGTCTCCTGGTCTTTTCTGTGGTCAATCATGCAAAGTTTTGGTTTTCCCCCAACTTTTTTTAGCATGTTAAAGGCTATTAATGTGGATTCCTCTGCTTTCGTAAGGGTGAATGGTCATTTCTCATCGTTGTGTAGTTGACATAGAGGTACTCATCAAGGCTGCCCCCTTCCCCTCTTTTATTTGCTCTTTACGTAGAACCATTGGCCGCCCATATCCATTACTCTAACACTATCAAAGAGACTCCAATGGGGGAGGGATTACAGGATAACTCTTTTTTCGGACGATATTTTGTTGACCTTAACCAATCCAACCTCTTCATTAATAGCAATTGCTGGCCTTCTGGAAGAATTTGAAGCAATTGCTGGTCTCCGACGTAATAAACTGAAGACTGAAGTTGTAGCATACATTATTCTTCTCCAATTGAGGTGCAGAACCTCTTTCTGGTACGGTGAAACAGACCTCAGTTTAAATATTATGGTGTTGTTCTTACAGAGTCATTAGACTTTATAGATATAATGAATTTCAAACCTCTTACTCTGTCTATTAGTGCCAATCTTAAAGGGACAGTAAACATTGCAGGTGTTGCTCAAATTGTGAAAGCCCATAAAAAGATATTTCAAATTAGGTATTGGGCTTACCTGTAGATGTCAGGAGTCCTGAGTTATAAATATGTACATCATCTGTAAATCAAAACAAGGCAGCAGCCATTTCATTGAATCAGTGATATCACTGGGGGGCAAGCTGTAGTTAACAACATGCAGCATGCCCCTCAGTGACATCACTTCCTGTTTTAAAATGGCTGCTGCCTTGTTTTGATTTACAGATTAATTAGATAGTCATTTCTCAGGACTTTTGACACCTACAAGAAAGTCCAGTACCTCGTTTGAAATAACTTTTCATGAGTTTTCACAATTTGAGTGACCCCTGCAATGTTTACTGTCCCTTTAAACTCTGGTCCACTCTGCCATTATCATTTATGCAACGTATATTTAACTTATCCATATGATCATATTGCCTAAAGTCCTTTTCTTTTTACAAACACTTCCTATATGCCCATCCTGAGGATATTTGAAGGGCTGGCAAAGGCTTATTTTAAGTTTTATATGGAATGGGAGGAGGGCTAGGATAAGAGCCTCTATGTTATACTTACCTCTGGCAAAAGGTGGTTTAGCCGCCCTAATTTTGAATGGTATGCCCATGCTTCCCAGCTGCGGGGTTCTCTGTTGCTAGACCAGTCCTTTATATTGGGCCTATTGGAAGGATATAGAGAGCACCTTAAATGACCTCTGTGATATAGGAAGGGTTTGTTATGTCCACTCTAAATTATGGTTACCACTCTCTCATTTTTTTGGCTTCACACGAGAATTATTAAAGGTATGGCGTAAATATTTCTCCCTTCTTTCCTGTGCAGATAGACTACTCATTGCCCCTCTTGCTTGGGACAAACATAGTCCACTTTGGGTGTCAGATACTTTTCTTCAGAAGTGGCCCAAGATGGGACTTGACTTCTATCATCAGTTGTTCGATACCACGGGATGTTTAAGTTTCACTACACTTCAAGCCCATTATGGCCTACCTAGGTCTGACCATTACAAGATTTCTGCAACTTAGCTCATACTTGCAGACTATACCCTTTTTCTCCTTGCTCCCGGCTCAATTGAAATCTCTGGGAGCTATGATATTCATCATAACACAAGAAGGTGCCCAACAGGATCATTTGATTGCAACCTTATATTCAGCTATCAGGGAACTTAAATCTGGGTCAGCTCGGCCGATTTATACAAGGTGGGTTCCTGAATTGGATGTTCCCTGCATTTGGGAGGATTGGGAAAGTTCAGCCCTTATCAGTTATGCATTAACTATTTCCCCTTACATACAAGGTTTTTCATGGAAATGTAGGTCCCGATTATTTTTTTTTTTTATCATACTTTGATTTTTGCACCTCTGCAGTGCTCCGGTGGGGGCATCCAGGTGCCGGCCTCCACCGACCCGGAGGACAGCAGGCTCACTCGATATGTGAGGGTCCAAGCATGGCCATCACCGGACCCTCCGATGCGATTCCATGACCAGGCCTCCAGGTCAGCAGGTGCGCAGCCATCAAGCTGCTCAATTGCGCCCAGCCCTTTTTCCACCTGTTTTTTTTTGTCCCCCGGAGCTGGCAGTGCAATGATGTGCTGCACTTACGCAAGCGTCTTTCCGAACTCCTCCCCCATGCTAGTGTCGCACCTTGTGCTTCTTCCGGTCTTCACCAGGGGCTGCCCAAGCGTGATGCAAACCCACGAGCCCACCCCAGAGGAAGGAGAGCAGTCCTTGGATGCTCAATCCAACCTCTCCCCTGCCAGCCCCTGGCAGCCTGAGTCCGTTCCTGAACCCGGATCACCAGCATGATGTGAGGTGTGGTGTCCAGGGCCTCAACCCTCAGCACCACCAGGCTGGCAGGTCCCGATTATTTTTAACTCCTGCTCAGGTGACTTACTATACAGGTTCACATGCAGCTAGCTGCTGGTGCCAATGTGGTGCAGCTTCGGCTGATCAGGCCCATTTATTTTGGACTTGCCCACTTTTGGCCCCCTTTTGGCAGGCAGTATCTTCAGCACTGGCCCAAATTTTTGATGGAATATTTATCCTCAACTCCAATATTGTCCTTCTCCATATTCCTCCCAATTCCCAGAAGCTTACCAAGTGCCGAGAGAAAATATTTTTGTTTTTAATTGTGTGTGGGAAAAAGGCATTAATTAAATTTTGGCACAAACCACAAGTGCCTGACCAATATAGTTGGCATGACATTAACTTTGTCTATAATTTAGAGAAGGATGCATACATGCATTTAAATAAGAATGCTCTCTGCTTCGATTTTTGGAGACCCTTGGTGAATTTTCAATTGGTTGTTTCTCCCATAAAAGGGACTATGATTTCCCTTTTTATCTTTTATTATTAGCCCATGCCTCACTTTGCATTGCTCTCTTTTATTTTCTATGTAGTAAGCTTATATTGCGGTATGCCAAATTTATGTTATTATTAACTGTATTGTCTTCAGGTATAGATATCCATATTGTTGCTTATTGGAGATAACCTCCTAGGCTCATATTTTTGTTGTTTTTTTCTAATCCCCCTTGCTTATTTAGTCGGTATTTGTATTTCATACCCCTTATGGTTGGACTCACTGTTTGTCCTATTGAAGGTACTCTGTATTTGGATCTCATCACCCTGTAGTTCCATGTATAACAAAAAAAAAATCAATACATTTTAAATACAAAAAAAAAAGAACTGTTTTGCCTCTATTTTAACCTCCTCTGCAATATGCAACTCTGTGTCTGCCTTTGCGATCCTGACTGCCTTCTTGGTCTCTTTACCTTTCTTCTGACCCTCATCCCATTCTTCATCACCTTGATTTTCTTTCTGCTTTACAAAGGCCCTCTTTTTAGCCCTCACTGCCTCCTTGACCCTTTCAGATAACCAAATTGGTCTCATATACTTGTTTCTCTTGAAAACTGGCCTTATGCATGGTTTTGTTTCCTCAAGAATGGCCCCTTTTATAACACCAGTCTTTCTTCCACTACCTTGATGTGGTCTACAGTACCTCAGATAACCCATTCAAGTACAATTTTCCTCATGTGGTTAAAATCCCCCCCCCCCCGAAGTCCACCACTTCAGCCTTAGATGAAGGCTTACAGGTGTCCAGGGCCCCCTCTAACCATATAGTATTGTGGTTGCTGGACCGCAGTGGTTTCCAGGCCCATACTCCACCTACTCTTTCCGTGTTATTGGGTATCACATCTAGAATGGCTGTCTAGTAGGATCCCAGACCTGCTGTACCGACATGCAGTCCTGCAATATGTCAAGCAGGTCCCAGCTTCTGGCACCTCTGGCCACTAGGATGTCCCAGTTGACATCTGTTACCTGTTACTTGGCATACTGCAAAAGGTGGAAAATCCCAAGACAGTCATATTACATGTTGGTACAAATGACATTAACAAGGCAGGGGTAGATGAATTCTCAAACGATATGATCAAGGCAGTTGAAGTTCTAAGACATTTGAAAGCTAAGATAATTATTTCTGAAAATGTACCAGTACCCCATGCTTCTAGATATAAAACACTGAAAATGAAATATTACAACAATTGGCTTAGAAGGAGGTGCCTTGAAAACAATATTATTTGTCTAAGGACATGGGAGTCTTTTGTCTTTAATAACAATCTTTTCAGTAAAGATGGTTTGCACCTTAATAAATATGGGTCCAAACTCTTGGGCAATATGTTCTATCAGGCCATAAATAGTTTTCCTCATCATCCAAAAAACTAGTGTTTGGTGGGCAAGGTGGGAACATTACCCATGTATCTACCATGAACAAAATGATGGAAAAATCTGTCAAAACTATAGTAAACATAACAAAAAACAGATAAACGTTTTACTTACAAATGCCAGAAGCTTGCATTATATAAAGAAGGATGAACCTGAATTAACCTTAACATCAAAAGATATTGATATCGTAGCTATATGTGAGACATGGTGGGGTGAGAGGTCTAGTTGGAGTACAGCAATTCCTGGTTATAAGATAGTATGCAAAGATAGGAAAAATAAAAGAGATGGGGGAGTAGCCCTTTATATTAGGAGAAATGTGGAATACTGCCGCCTGAATTAAACTATCAACAGAAATCATGAAAGCCTCTGAGTAGAAATTAAAAGAAAAATATTAGGAACTTGATCTTGGGGGTGTGTTATAGGCCTCCTGATATCAAAATCTGTCAGCACAATCAATTGCTAGAGAATGTTGAAAGTCATCTTAAATATAAGGACCTCTTTTTACTGGGTGACTTTAACACACCAGGTATAAACTGGGAGACACACACAGCATCCACTTCCCAAGAACAAAATTTCACTGAGTTATGTATGTCCAATGGTTTACAACAAATGGTCACTATGCCCACTAGAGGAGAAATACACTTGATCTAGTAATTACTGATATTTCAGATAAGATAATCAGTCTCAAAATCCACTATCCATTGCTCAACAGTGATCATAATGTCATAACCTTTGCCTTGGACATTCATACTAATAGAGAAAATTGCTACAATCAAAGACATCAGAAATGCTAATTTTAGCTCGATGCTACATGAATTTCACAATTGGGACTGGACATCAAATAATACTTCAACCAATCGACTCTGACTTATAATCAAAAATAAAATCACTGAGCTCAGTGATAAATACATTCCAAATCATAAACTGTACAATAAAAAAGGGAAAATGCCTCTGTGGTATACAAAAAAGATCAGGAATTTTATTTCCATTAAAAGAAGGATCTACAGAGGTTTTAAAAGTGATAACAATGACTATAATAAACATAAGTATAGGGAGGCAGTTAGGAATTGTAAATCAAATATTAAGAAAGAAAAATGTAAAATTGAATTTAAATTAGCTCATATGAAAGGTGGAGGTAAAAGTTTTTATTCATATATCAAAAATAAGAAATCCACCTCAGAGAAGATGGGTCCAATAAAGAGTGGCACTGATATTATTACTGATCCTAAGGAAATGGCTAGTTTATTTAACAATGACTTTTGCTCTATATTTACCCCAAAGCAGTCTATAAATAAGTCAGTATACCATGAATCTGCAAACGGTCACCCCCAAATAGAGTCATTTTCTAAGGTCACCTGGGAGGACATTATCTCAGAAATGAAAAATATAAAAACAAATACATCTCCTGGACCAGATGGCATCCACCCAAGAATTAAAAGCTATCGAACAGTGGTTGAGAGAACCCCTGTATGTATTATTTAACATGTCTTTAGAGTAAGGGGAAGTTCCCAAGGAGTGGCGTCAAGCTGTGGTAGTATCCATTTATAAAAAAGGTGATCATAGTAATACTACCAATTATAGACCAATAAGTCTGACCTGTATCCTGGGAAAGGTTATGGAGGCAATAATTAAAGATCGGTTGGAAGTTGAAATTGCTTCCAATAGTATGATGGATGAAACACAACATGGATTTAAAGCACAGAGGTCTTGTTTAACTGAAAACTTGGTGTTCTACAAAAGGGTCAGTGCCCTTTTAGAGAACAATAAATCGGTGTATCTCATCTACCTTGACCTATGCAAGGCTTTTGATAAGGTCCCTCATGATGCTTTGACTGAAAGTATGGAAAGGCTATGGATTGATAGGACTATTGTTACATGGGTTGAAGCTTGGCTGGGAGATAGGGAACAAATAATTAGGATTAGAGGCCACTGCTGTGAAAAGGGTGATGTCACCAGTGGAGTCCCCCAGGGCTCAGTCATGGGTCTATCCTTGTTTTCTATCTTTGTTTTGGATTTTGATAAAAACTTAAATAGCTTTGCCATTAAGTTCACTGATGACACCAAATTAGTTGCTAATGTTAGTACTATAGAGGGTTTTTTAAACTTAGAATCTTCTTAAATTGGAAGGCTAGGCCAGGATACACGGTATGATGTTTAACCCTGAAAAATATGTTGTCATGCACCTGGGAAAAGCCAACCTATGCAATGATTACTTTATGGATGGCAAATGCCTAAAATCTGTCACCTATGAAAAGGACCTTGGTGTCCTTGTTAGTAATGATCTCAAGTTTAGTAATCATTGCACTGAGATAGTTAAAAAATCTACTAAACTTATAATGCATCAAGAGGTCAATCTCTACTAGAAATAGACCATGCATTATCCCTCTATATCAAGCATATGTATGCCCAATACTGAATTACTGTTCCCCATTATGGAGCCCCTACTTGTGTAAGGACATAAATAGACTTGCGAGCGTGCAGAGAAGACTCACCAAACTGGTGGACGGCATTCAGCATATGCCATATGATGATAGATTAAGGATACTGGAACTGTATCCCTGGAACTCAGAAGACTGAGGGGATCTTTTGCTAATGTTTAAAATAGTAAGGGATAAATCATTGTAGACTGAACTAGGACTTATTATTAAGCATAGAGAAACTAGCCTCAGAAGCCATCATCTACAGCTTATGCTTACTAATTCAAAAAGGACTCTTTAAGACAAAGTTTTTTTTTACCCAATGCATTATTACCCTTTGGAACTCTCTTCCAAGTGAAATTGTTGATGTGGGCACCTTCGAGTCATTCAAACTAAAATTGGATAGATTTTTGTTTAAAGGTCTTTTTTCTTGGGATCATTAACCTGCATGTGGGAGAAGTACTCTATGGGCAAATAGCCTTCTGCACTTCTTAATACTCCTCGTATGAATCTGACAGGTTGAGATCTCTCACTGCTGCAACCTACCCCTTTGCTTCCCCCTCCCTACTTAAGCACCCAGTTCCTGATCTCTTTCTTTTCCCTGCCCCACTGGCCTCCGTACCACTCCTATATGAGTCTTCTTTTCTGAAAACTCTGTGAGCTGAACCTACAGTGATTCTACCTCCCATTCTCCCAATGGTAACCTTCTTTACTACCACTATCTATTCTCTGATGTAGGTGGCCACCCCTTCACCTCGACCCATCCCTGTATCACACTTATATAAAGTGTCGCCTGGGACTGCTATGTCCCTTTCATTGTTCACACTAGCCCAAGTTTCTGAAGTGTACACTAGATCCAGTCCAGAGTCTGCCGCCAAAGCCTGGCACTCACTAAGCTTGTTAAACAGACTCCTGGCATCGAGGCATATCACCTTCCAACATGCACGGCACCTCTGTTGGTTCTCACTTACCCTTTCCTAGCACCCTTCTCTGTTAAACTTGGTTGTCTTGTGTTTCCCCTTCCTTTCATGTCTATTGTGTCTACCCTAGCCTGTTCCCTGGATTCTTTTCTCCCTTCTACTACTCACTGAACACCTTACCCTTATAATTATAATTACCTTAATTATTAAATTCAATACCCATTTTCTAAATGACTTGGCACACCACTGCCGATGATTAACATAATTTCCTAAATTTACTACACCCAGAAAATCTTGGCAGATGGTGTCTATAGTTTGCTGAAAGCAGGCTGCGACAATGAAAATGCCAAGTGGAAGTCTCACTGCAGGTTACATTGTGCACTGATAGTGGTGCATGTTCTTTACTCTGCAGTCAGCCTAATGCATTGTGCTAGAATTTTATAAACTGGTAAGATGATAAAGATACTGTAAATCCTTAATTTTTGGTAGTGTGTACCAATGCACATTCATGGAAGGACTTTTTAGCATTATCTTGTCACCACATATTTAAATTGAACCATACCTGTGTATTACTTCAACAATGGATGCTGCTCATTTAGAGTAGTTTGTGTTTTCAGGTTTTGTTCCTGTTTCTCAAGGCATTTCAACTCATAGTAACATGGCAATTTAAGATAAGAAGGGACTGTAGATCCACCAGGTCCACATTCCACATGTCTCATAAGCAGGGACCAGCAAGTATGCTGTGCAATGAAGTACAGATTTACAGGGATTACACACCCACACTACTAACCCGTGATTCCATTTCCTTGCATAAATGTGTTCAGGCTTACCTTGGAAGCCTGTACTCATGTCAGGTTTTTCTCCTCCTTTGATCCCCCTCTTTCTCCACTGGTAGGTGGTTCCATAGGCTCACCTCTCGTAAGAAGAAGGGTCTCCTAATGTTACCCCTACATTTACCAGCTCTAAGTTTCAAGGTGTCTCCCTGCATCCTGTTGAAGTTTACCAGATCAGCCTTCTCCATTTGTTGAAGCATGCCACTGACCTTGAATATAATGAAATCTGTAGTTACTCAACACTATCTTATCTGCTTCCACCCAAGCCAGACATGAGGAACTCAAGATCAGATGATCATAACCTCCTCTCGTTTGCTAAAATGAACACAGCCATGGGAGAGAAAGCATTTTCATACATTGCACCCACTTTCAGGAATAGCTTACCTGATAACTTATGATTCACCAACAGCCAAGCGATGTTTTAAAGAAAACTGTTGAATTATTTTAGAGAGAAGGCACTATGTTCATGCTTCCAGTTGTTTGACACCATTACATAAATAACTCAGAAACTAGTGTTATTGATTGTCTGTCTCTGTATCCTTTGCAAGGTACAGTTGTGCTGAATGTACTCACCCTGACAGCAAGAACACTGAATGGAACTCAGCTGAGATCATGTCCACTTCAGCCTCCTTTCCTCCAGGGTGAGCATGTGAAGGCCTTTCCCCCATCTGTCCCACTAGCTGTTGTCCTCTATACCCCTGATCAGTTTGGTGGCCTTGCATTGGTACCCTTTTGACTGCCTCAAATCCCTTTTTGTATTGGGGGGCCAGAACCGCATGAAGTACAATAAAGGGGCCTCTTTATCAGCCGTTTTGTACATTTTATGCACATTAGGTTTTAACCTAGAAACATGAGTCCATGGCTTCCATTTTAATCTCAATGCCCTTTAGTATATCCAGGCAATATGGAGAGTCTTCTAGATTTCTCGTGGATAGACTGTAACCCTCAAGAAATGTAAAAGCTTTTAATGTTTTCTTTCCATACCAGCCTAATTATTTTTTAGTCACTTTTTGTTTTCATGGATATTTTATCCTCCTGGTGGCCAGTCTCCCAGCTGGTAGGAAGTAGTAGAACTCATATGTACTGTTTTCTGTTTGTTGCAGCATCCTTGTATGGAGCACTTCCTTCCTTCATGTTTGTGTTTCTCCTTTGTTTTTCCTGGCAAGGACAATCTCATGCTTATTTATTTCTGCATTTGATCCTAATTTGTCATAAGCCTTACTGCCACCTATCCCAATACATCCAGGCTAGAATTACCTCTGGATGAGACACTGCTAGCCCCAGATTGCTGCTCCCCCCTGCCATTCTCTGCCCCAGACCAAGTCCATACTCTGGTAGGGCCATCTAACTGCTGGTTGGAGGGGGCCTCATTTGGGCCCCCTTTTAGCTCTTTGTCACACCCCAGTTGAAGGAGTATGTATTAGGAGGGGATAAGGGAGCAGTTCAGGTTCTGAGCACAGCAAAAGGGTGGCCACTGGGCAGAGCAGCATTATCACCCATGAAAGGCCAACCGTTTTTCCATTTTTCTCCCAGCCTTCACCCCAACCAAAACACAGAGGTGTGCTTATGCATTGAGACACACCACACTTGTGCCCCCCCTTCCCACACAAGTGCATTCTCTGCTGCACTGCCACCTGTTGTCTGGCACCCCCAGTGGTAGGATTACAGAGGGCTGCATTGCCTCCCCACCAGAGAAAGACAGCATCCTCTATGACACTCAACCCTCCTCCTGCTGGCCCTCTAGATGCCCCCTGGTGTGGCACATGAACTCTGGTCACTTGCATTGTGATGTCAGATCTGCCACTGCATCAATGGGCCAGCCAACTGTTAGCAAGCTCCTAGCAGGCAGTAGTGCTTGATGGTTTTCTTCAGCAACAATGAAGGGCAAAGTAGCAGTTTGACTACTATGTTTACCCTCTGTAGGACAAGAAATGTGAAGTCTTGTGTCACATTTTTCTGTGTTTACAGTGTCATTTTTCATCATGTTTTGCAGTGTCACATTCCCAGTAAAAATTGAAATGCACAAAGAAATGTGGCAAAACGTCATCACCCTTTTCAGTTTTTTTAGCCGAATCTTGTGAAAACCCAATAGTTTCCATCTGAATTTTGTCAAGTTAGAATCTTTTTAGAATTTCAGCAAAATGTTGTATTTATAATGCTTGGCTCTAAAAATGTCAAAATGGTAACATATCACAGTTTTAATTAGGGTTGTGAAAATACCTTTTTCCGAGTATTCAGCCCAAATATTCCTATTCGGCAGCCAGATAATCGGGTATTCAGTATTTGTATTCGTGTTTGTAGTCATATTCAGGGCCCATTAAAATTAAAAAGCCCCATCTCCTCTTTCCCAGCCCCTAAAAACAGTAAAATGTAACCCCCATCCCCCACCCTTTATCAGCAGACCAATCCCACCCTCCTTCCCCCAGCACCCACAATTTGTCATATTTCATTATAAAATGTTAAATAAATCTTTCATTGCATGCCCAGCACGACCCATCCACCTCTACTGCCAGCTGTCTTCCTTCTTATCATATAGCTCATTGGGTCTATGCACATAGGGGTGGGATGTATGCGCCGGAGGCGTGTATCCCACCCGCGAAGGGCCACACCTGCAGACAGATGCACACCCGGGGGTATGTTCTACCGGTGCACACCTATCCATGGCCCCGCCCTCCCTCATGCATGGGAGCACGGAGGACAGATACACCGACCAAGCAGGCATCCAATGGGATGCCCGACTGGTGGATCCATTGCACCCATGGGCGCAAATAAATGGCTGCTGCCATGCCACATGTGGCAACCAAGAAGCGGGTTGGTGCCTGGTCAACCATCCTCAGACCACCAATCGTTGTCCATGGTCTGTGGCAGCATGATGTGGGGGAGGCATGCCCCACCTGACATTCAGTGACTGGGGGGGTGGCATCCTGGGGGCATGCAGACCTTACAGCAGGAATTCCCCCTCCATACCCAACACTCCATGACTCTGTGAATGTCACAGAGTGTGGGCACGCCCCCTGGCATGCCCTGACCAAGTTGCACTCCACATGGTCTGGAAGAGGAGGCTGCACTCCCCATAGATGATTACTTTGGCCAGCCACACAGGGGGCGCAATGGGTTCAGAGTGTCTACTCGCCACAGATATGAGGTGTGTAGCCACTCAGCATTATGGTGCATAAGGGCCATTGTTTGTAAAAAAAAAAAAAAAGTTATTTCCCCCTATCCACCCACCGTAGCAGCACCCTACTCCCACCCTCCACCACCCCCAGCATGCAATTCTTAATGGTAGAAGGCAACCGGCACAAATCCACCCTCCTCCACAGCCGGCTGCATCTCTTGAAAGTGTTCGCGTTCTTGCTCTTTCTATAGTAAAACCAAATAATCATATGATCAACTGGTTTTACTATAAAGTAGAGCCAGGTGAAAGTTAGGGATTCTGCTTTAGTGGAATTTTTACGAAAGTTCACCAACTTTCATGGAATTTTCCAAACTTCCACCTGTGGCAAAATCGGAAATCTCTCGAATGTGTTTGCTGAATTTTTGTCCTGTTTTGTGGAATTTTGTTGCTGAACTGTAGAATAAAACACATGAACTGTGAAAGTAATACAGTAATCTACAATTCATGTAATTTTTCTGCAGTTCAGTTCTGTACTATCCTGCTATAGAAAAGAAAAAACTTTACCTACTGTCCAGAAGCACCCCCACCCTCCGATCGTTGGCTCTCTAACAATTTAACATTTTCCTGGTGTCTAATGGCATGCTCTGTTCAGTCACTGGCCCCCTATTAATTTACCATTTCCCTGCTGTCTAGTGGCACCTCCCACTCTTCAATCATCAGCTCTGTAACAATTTACCATTTCCCTCATGTCTAGTGGCACACCCCACCCTCTGATTGCTGCCTCCCTAACAATTTAATTTTTCCCTGGTATAGTAATGGGACCTCCCCACACTCTGATTACTGGCCCCCTAACAATTTACCATTTCCTTGGTGTCTAGTGGCACCCCCCCACCCTCTGGTCAGTGGCCCCTTAATATTTCCCTGTTGTCTAGTGGCACCCTCCACCCTCCAATCACCAGCCTGTGTTTGCTAAGTGATGTCTGTGCCGCTGCCTTCATCTTCACTGCTAACTCAAGTAAGTGCCTACCACATACGTTTGCAACTGCGTGCTTGCTTCTTAGTCTTTACATTGCATGGTAGTCGTGGAGACAGAGTCCATGACTACCGCATGATGTAAAGACTAAGGAGTGAGCGTGCAGTTCTGAGCTTGTGACAGGTACTTACTTGAGTTAGCAGTGAGGATGGAGGTGGAGGCACAGATATCACTCAGCAAATATGGGGCCATTAACTGGAGGGTAGCGGGTGCCACTAGAAACCAGGGAAATGTTAAGTGGCCAGCAAACGAAGAGTGGGATGTGCCACTAGACACCAGGGAATTGGTAAATTGTAAGGGAGCCAGTGATTGGAGGGTTGGGGTGCCACTAGACTCCAGCGAAATGATAAATTGTTGGGGGACTGGTGATCGTAGGGTAGTGGGTGCCACTAGACACCAGGGAAGTGGTAAATTGTTAGGGGGCTGGAAATTGGAGGGTGGGGAGCTGCCACTAGACACCAGGGAAACATATAGTTATTATGAGGCTGACAATTGGAGGTTGGAGTGCCACTAGACACTAGGGATTGGAAACATAAGTAAATGGCAGGGGGCAGCGATACATAACACAGATTTTTTTCACACATTTATTCCACAGTTCAGTGACTCACTGAACTGCAGAATTTATGTATGCATTTTGGATTAATGTATCAAACTGCCAAAAGAAACTCCACAGAACTGGTCTCTGACAGTGATCAGTTCTGTGGAATTTTGTTCCCCAGTTTAATAAATTAATCCACAGTGTACACATTTATTTCACCGTTCTAGCTCAGAATTTCCATGAAAGTTGTCAAAATGATTTCATTTTCAAACTTTTGCAGAAGTGAAAGTTCAACTTTCACACAAATGCCACTGGCAGAAGTTTTATTTCACGCAACTCTACTATAGAAAGAGCAAGAGTGTGAATGCTTTCATTCATGAGAGGCATCCGGTCTTGGAGGATGGGGGAAGGGGGTTGTGCCAGTTGCCTTCTATTATTAAGAACTGGGTACTATGGGAGGTGGAGGGTTGTAGTAGTATGCTGCCATTGTGAGGGGATGGGAGAACATAACTGTTTTTGGTTTTTTTACAAACAACGAGCTATACGATAAGAAAGACATCAGCAGACTATGGAGGTGGGTGGGTTGTGCTGGTTGTCCATCGAGGGATTATTTAACATTTTATAATTAAATATAACAAATTGTGGGTGCTGGTGAGGAGAGGAAGGTGGGACTGGACTGCTGATGAAGGGTGGGGGGACCGGGGTTACATTTTAATGTTGTTTCGGGGCTGGAACGGAGGGAGAGGCTTTTTTTCTTTTGAAGCTAGCCAAATACTCTGTCCTAATTATGAATAATCCCCTATTCAGAAAGGGCTTCAGAATACTTGGGACCCATGATGTTTGTGGTATTCAGGAAATAATATTTGGACCCTGCAAAGCCCTAATTTTTATATTATCTTGCAGGAATCTCCCAGTTGCTGACATTGCAGTGGAGGTTGCTGCTGGAGGATAGAGAAGCCTAAATAGTGCTGTTTCTGCCTAAGTAGCAATCCATACCATGCCCACATTATATATAATAAAACAGTCATGTTTTCTTTGACAAATAAAACAAAAAAGATGCACTCACCAAGACAGTTGAGACATTTATTTCAAGTCCTTGTGCAGAGATGCAGAGTTGAAAACACCTACGCATTGCCTCTATGACAGAGGCTTTTTGTCATAGTATCAGTGTCTTTGCTTGCCATGTAACAGGCATCACCGTCAGTGGTCCTGGAGTGTGCTTTCTTTCTGTTTTGGAACTGCTTTCTTTGACAGTGGTGCAAGTTTTCTGATCTTCAGTTGTACCTGTATGTTACTTAAACCCCTAAAGAGGAACTCTTGCTTCTTTTTAGCTCTGACTTAAGCAAAGTACCTTTCTGAAGACTTGTAGTAGGGTTGGGGGTGGAGGAGGATATCCCAGGAGTACTAAAAGACATTTTTTTCCATTTGATTGCTTCAAAAGGAGTTTTTTAAAGGTGTTTCACAACCACCACAGTAATGCTGCGTACTGCTTTACCAGTTACACTTCTTTTTTTTTCTGCTCTACAGGAGTAGAGGCAGATGGGCCGGTGACATTCTGCAAAGGAAAAAAAAATCATGTTTTTAAAATTTTTTCCTAATTTTTCAGAATCAATACAACTTAAAACAGTATTATAAATATTTAAATATGGCACAGTGGCTAAATGGAGTGGACAAATCTTGGTTTTGAGATTGTCTTTTAATAAAAGCATCTCCTGTTCGATATTGTGCTGTAGTGTACTAAATTAAAATTATACAACAGTCTTTTTTCAGAGGTCATCAATATGAGATATCTTAGAAGGACACTTGTTCTGTCTTTAGATTACTCCTTACATATTGCTGCTATCAGTGATGCTGTCAACCGTAAGCCAGGAATGACTTTAGAGGCAAAATAATTAAACTGCTAGAACAAGAATAGTCATTTACCAGGGTACCGTCTTGCTTAAATTGAAGATCCAGTCCCCATGCAGAAGGCCAGGAGCAGCTGCCAAGTGCCCTCATTATGCAGGATGTGCACCTCTGGGGCATTCCATGGCATCCACAAAAGGAGATGCACACCCCATCTGCTCCCAATCATGAGCGGTCTATGCCTCTATATGCGTGCGCTGGTCAGTTTGGCACAGAGGCATGTATGTGCATACTTGCAATCCCAAACATATTTTGTATGCATTTGGGGTGTGTTGAGGCTGACAAGGTTACACAAACTGGGTCTTGCCATAAACTCACCAGTAGCTCAGTGGTTAGTGCACTTGCACGGTATTCTGGGAGCATGGATTCAGTTCACAATCGGTCACATTATTTTTCACCGTCATAGCAGAGGCCGACCTGGATGTTGTAGCCATTACTGCGTCATGGTGCACTGAAAACCATGACTGTGACATGGCCATACCAGGCTATACTGTGTTCAGGAAGGAGACAGTGAGAAGGAAAGGAGAAGGAAAGGAGAAGGTGTGGTGCTTTACATGATGGGAAAGCATAAAAGTCAAGGAGATACAGGCAACACAAGGGGTGGCAGAGATACTGTTGATCACCCTGGAGACAGCGAATGGAGCCACTGTTCACACTGGGGTGAACTAGAGACCTCCAGCACAGAGGACAGAATTAGATAAGGAACTAGAGGCAGTCACTGGCAAGATGGCAGAAAAGGGGAGGTGCTGCTGGTGGGTGATGCCAACCTACCAGATGTGGACTGGACCCTCCAGCAGTGGCTTCAGCTAGAAGCAGGGACATCCTGGACTCTCTGCATGGGGCATTTTTCATGCAGCTAGTCAGTGAACCCACTCATGATGGGATAATACTGGACCTGGTACTCACTAACAGGAACAGTTTTGCAGAAGTCAATGTGGGAGGCCACTTGGGGACCAGTGTTCATCATATGGTGTGGTTCAATATAAGGACAGAGTGGAACTGAACCACACAAGGGTGAGGGTCCTGAATTTCTGGAGGACAGATATTAAAAAGATGGGTGAATGCCTCTGGGTCGGGGATGACCTAGCAGGGATAGGTGACCTGGGTGGGGTGGAGGAACAGTGGATGAAGAAAAAAGGGAGCATAGTAAAGGCAAAAAAACTAGTGAGCAAAAAAAAACAGGAAAAAGAGACCACTATGGTTCTCATAAGAGGTGGCTGAAGAGGTAAAAGCTAAAAGGGTAGCATTCAGCAGGTATAAAGAGATGCAGAGGGAGGAGAAAGGGAGATGTATTGGGGGAAATGGGGAAGGAGTGCAAAGGCACAAACTGAAGAGAGATGAGCTCAGGAGGAGACAACAGGGGACAAGACTTTTTAGATATATAAGACTTGTAAGTGAAAAGACAAGACAAGACAAGATTGTTTAGATATGTAAGTGAAAAGAGGAAGACCAGGGGTGGGATTGTAAGATTAAAAAGGGAAGGGGGAGGGACTATGTAAAGGGGACCAGGAAAAGACAGAAATTCTGAACAAATAATTTTGTTCATTGTTCACAGAAGAAGGAGAAGGATAGGGGCAACAAAAAAGTAATAAAAGCTTTGGAGGAGGGAGGGTGGGAGACACTTGTCCTTTGTGGAGGCAAGAGTCTTGAAAGAACTTGCTAATTTGAAGGTGGACAAAGCAATGGAACCAGATGGGGTGCATCCAAGGGTATTTGGGGAGCTCAGTGAAATATTTGCAGGCTGGCAGCCCCTCTGACAGTTCTATTTGACAGCTCACTGGAAACAGGAGTGGTTTGGAGGACTGGAGGAGAGCAAATGTAGTCCCACTACACAGAAGTGGTAACAGGCAGGAGGCTGGCAATTATAGGCCATTCAGCCTAACATTGGTGGTGGGAAAAGTAATGGAATCACTGCTGAAGGAAAGGATTATGGAATATCTTGAATCAAATGAGTTACAAGACCCAAGGCAGCATGGTTTCACAGGGGGAGGTCATATCAAATGAACCTGATAGATTTCATTGATTGGGTGACCAAGGAACCAGATCAGGGTGGAACGGTGGACATGGCCTACCTAGATTTCAGTAAGGTGTTCAACACTGTTCCACGTAAGAGACTAGTAAGCAAGCTAGGTAGCTTAGGAGTTAGTCAGAAGGGGGTAAACTGGATAAGAAATTGGTTACAGGATAGGCGACAGAGAGTGGTGGTAAATGGAGTTCATGCCAAGGAAGGGAGGGTGACCAGAGAGGTGCCTCAGGGATCATTGCTGGGACCAGTCCTCTTTTTAATGTCTTTATAAGTGACATTGCAGAGGAGCTGGAAGGGAAGGTCTGCCTCTTTGTGGATGACACCAAAATTTGCAATAGGGTGGACACTGCAGGGATGTGTGTAGAAAGGATGAGCACAGACCTGAAAACACTAGAGGAGTGGTCAATGGAGTGGCAGCTGGGCTTCAGTGCAAAAAGTACAAAATAATGCACTGAGGGCAAGAAACCATGGGATGGAGTACAAAATGGGTGAAGTGGTACTGACGACCACCAACCCGGAAAGAGACATGAGGGCAACCATATTGAATGACCTAAAGGTAGCCACCTAGAGAATTGTGTCCAGTTTTGGAGACCACATCTCTGAAAGAACATAGACAGAGTGGAGGCAGTCCTGAGGAGGGCAACTAAAATGGTACAGGGTCTGCATCAAAAGCCCTATGGGAGAGACTAAAGAAACTCAACATGTACACCCTGGAACACAGGAAGGAGAGGGGAGATATGATAGAGACCTTTAAGCATGCAGTCAGGGAAAAAGAAGGCTGGGTGCAGGTGACTGTATGAAAACAAAGGTGAAGCTACTCTGAGGTCAGGACAAGGGTCGGGGGTTCAGTTAAGGGCAACAAGTCACAGTGGTTCTCTTAGGTCAACCCCACCCCCTTCCTGTCTGCATTGGGGATTTGGTGTCAAACCTCTTGTTGTACCAATAGACTTTTGCTTGCCAATTGCTGCCATTCATCCTAGCTAGGTCACAGGTCCTCAATTTCATCTCTGCTCTGCCTGGCACAAACATCAGTGGGGGTTATGTTGGGGGAGAACTAAGGACACATAGATGGTAGGAGGTGCATAGCTGTTTTTAAGAATGTTAGGCATCCAGGCAGTAGTTTGGCTCAAACTGACCTAGAATCCAGAGACAAAACTGTGATAATGCCCTGACTTGAGAAGCTGCAGTTCCAGGCTTGAATCCCACAGCTGCCACTTACACACGGTACGGCCCTTAGCAACTCAGTTTACTTTCTTGCACTTTACCTCTCTGTCATCTCTTTCTGATTTATCTCTGTTCTGTTTGAATCTTGCTATGAGACTAATGGCATGATAGCAATATTTTCCTCCTCTACTTCCTGTAATATAAAGAGCCCTTTGTTGAGCACGTTTGCTTCTTCTGGAGGCCTCCAAATGAAGCAGATGTGCTCCACAAATACCAGGGCAGTTTGTCCGATATCTGTATATCCATCTGTGCTCTTATGTGACATGGAAATGTAGTAATAAAATAATCTGTATTTGCAGTAAGTTTGCTGCAGTGGTGCATCTTTATGCCTTTGTATGGGTGTGCTGTTTTGGCTGTTGATGCTTGGCTTGGGCAAGGTGTGGAAGAGAGGGCCACTGGACACCTGGGATTCTTGGCAAAGGGATGGGTTAGCCAAGGGTTCCTCTGTACGCTATAGACTGATTACCATCGGATGGCATTGTCAATACTGTGTAGTTTGCATCTGTTATTAAAAATATTCTTTTAAAAAAGTTAGGAAGTCATTGCAAATAACTACATTATTCTATCAGTTAGGGTTGAAGTAAAAGCCACTAAAGTAGTGAAATGTTAAATTAAAGTTATAAAAAGTCCACCGGTGAATGTATAGCATAGTGTTGCTTAAGGTTTGATCACTCGCATGATGCAGCATTGGTGTTGCTCTAACGTCAGCATCCATCTCAAATTACTGATGTGTAAAAATGACTGAAACCATGAGAAACAGTACAGCACACAATCACCAGCAGTCTGGGGACTTTTTCTGTTCACCCTAACCTCACATTTCCATACTTTCTGGCTTTGTGCTTCACCCCTAACTGATGCATGAACACAGCTTTTTGCAATGGATATATAATAACGTTTTATGAAGGATGTGGGTGCACATTATACATAATACGCAAATCTTACAAATTAGGGAAAGATGAAGGTAAAAAAAAAATTATGAACTTCAGCGGGAGGTTGGTGCCATTTACATTATAGGTATATTTGCACATGCATGCATGCTTTTATACCTCCACATACCTTTTTCATATTTTTTTTTTGTTTGGTTTTAATTTTTGGTAACGAGGCAAGGCCACTAGGCACAAGTGCCTGTTTTCAGGGGGTGACCTGGAACATTAAATGACTTGCTCAGAATCTCACAGTATGCAAGGGGAGGTTGTGGAAATGAAACCCAGGTCTGCTGGATGTGCTTAGCACATTAATAGTTTGCTACTCGAACCTCTGGGCTATACTGACAGCCCTTTTTCTTTTAATGTCTCTTGTTTTACCATTTGCTTATAGGTTGATATGTCTCATTTTTACAGATTTGTTTGATACACCATTTGCACGCTGGATAATTCTGTTTTGTTTTTGTTTTGTTTATTTAACATTTGGAAAAGTCCATGGGCCAAAGAGCCATTTACATGGGTGACCAGAACAAATAACAGAAACATACGGTAACATAAGATACATAATATACTGTACAAAGCATAAGTATACCGCAACAATGTTAATTCTGCAGCATACAAGACAATGTTTTGATATACTGTACAGTGGCAGCCTTCATGATTACCCCAGTAATAAATGTTATCCCCACATTGTAGCAGTAATTATGCAATGCCTGGTAACTTGGGAATGGTTTACTGTGTAAGTCATATACTTTAATAAACAGAAAATTATTCCAGTTTTAAACATGTTATGAATGATCACAAATGACAAAACAGTGTCATCTAGAATGCAGATGGGATTTACTATGCAATAAAAAAATTTAAATAGAAGTTAGAAAAACATTTGTAGAGCAGAACATTTATCAATATTACCTTTTATGTCAGCCAGCATGTTAGACCATAACATAATCAAATCATATTTCTGATTTTTCTCTTGAACAGCATAAGGGTTTTCTATTACATTTGCAACATTTTCTTTATGTTGCTATCCGATTCTTTTGATCAGGTTTCATTTTTATCAATGAAATTGGGACTGTCTTGTCCTATGTTGAAGCATCTTTATTAATCCGCGTCTGTCATAAAGATGTGAGCGCTGGGTGCAGGACTGACACCTTGTATTAGCATGGACATGCTGGAACTAACTTGTTTTAGTTCTACTTCATTTCATGGCTGCGCTACTAGATGATTGGGTGACACTTTCAATAAAGCATAGAAGTATTGCCGTAAATGATGTCTCATTGAAAACAGCGCAGGGTTGGAGAGAAACAAATTTATGAACAACAAATGAGTAGGAGATTGCTTTGTGTTCATTAGCCATCTCAAATATGATACTTGTACTACATTGCTTTAGTGCTACACTGATAGAATTTCCCACAAAATGTGGCTTTAACCACTGGTAATTGATTTAAATCACAGGTTTGTGTTTTTTTATTTTAAACAAGCTGTTTTACTCCTTATAGATACCAGCTAAAGAGCTAGAAGAACCAAAAATAGCAGGCAGGAAAATGTTACACATTTTAAGTAGTAGTCAGTTGTAGATTTTCATTTCTGAAGTATTTTTCTTTTCTGGTTGGTCATTGGGAAGTTCTCAGTGTGACAGTAGTATGCTGGTTGTGTGGAGTAGCACTCTGCCTGGCAGCTGACTTGTCTAGTTCTATTCCCCCTACTACATCATCAACACAGTGACCCCACTGACTGTGACATCACAGGTGACTGACCTGACAGCTACTGAGTGGCTCTTCCTGAGTAGCAGTGATGTCACAATCAGTGAGCTTACAATGCTGATGATGTAGTGGGGAGAATAGAACTAGGTATGTCAACTGCCAGACTGCAATTCCACAGATCCCACTTACTAACACCAGGTAAAAAAAAAATCTTGGAATTACCCAAGGGAAAAGAAAAAACACCTCAGATAGAATGGGTAACAGATGACTACATTTTAAAACTAGTATTAATTTCAGCAGTGTACTAGCTCTCGAAAGGGGAAAAGTGAGCAATAAATGCCCTACACCCAAGTGTGGGCCAGGTCCTAATTCACACTTCATGTGCAGAAACATTTTTTAACTTACTGTTTACTGTATAAGTTTGGATCACACTAATTTTGTTTACTTCCAGTTTACATTTTCTGTAACTACAAATCCCAGAATCCCCTGAAGATGACGTCAGAGCAGGACTGCAACACTGGGAGATTCAGTTGCCTGCACTCCATGTTAGAACTTTTATAAGCTCTGTTCAGATGTTTTTCTGTCCCTTTGTTCTCCTGGAGCTATGTACTGTCTTCTGTGACTGTACTTAGCCCCAGCAGGACTAGCAAAAAAATAAATAAATAAATCAGAGCTTGCATAAATGATAACTTGCATTGTAGACTATTGAATCTCCCACTGCTGCAGCCCTGCTCTTATGCCAGCTGCAGGGGATTCTAGGATTTGCAATTACAGAAAATGTCAGCCCGGAAGTAAATAAAATCAGTCTGATACAATCTATAATACTACAGTAAACAGTAAGAAAAAAATGTTTTTGCACACAAAGTGCAAATTGAGAACTGCCCAACACTTGGGTGTGGAGCTCTTTGTGCTGCCTGTTCCCCATTAATGACACAATGAATCCCCTCCCCTTGAGAATAGAAGGTGACTAATATTTGAAGCTGTGTATTATATTCCATAATTACTGTATGTATTCAGTTTATTTGCTGGCAGTCATAGACAACATTTACACCTAGAGTGCAGCGGCACCTTTCTTAATACCTTTCTGTCCCCATCAACTTTTTAAATGGATTCCTGTAGATCCAGAGTGCCCAATCTGATCATCCCCCCAGTATGAGTTTTAGTCTACAGTAGGAGCTAGTGTACAATGAGTTCAACTGTAAACAGGGAAGAAGGGACATAAAAGGTCAAGGGCTTACTAGTTCATCAACAACCTTGAGCAAGTATAGCCTACTACTCTATGTGTCACATTTAAAAGTGTAAGTGCATGTATTGTGCTTCATCCATGTAAAGATATGATTACAGTATCTTGGTAATGTGCTCTACAGGTTCTCTCAGAAATGGCGAAAGTTTAAAAAAAAACAAAAGTTAGACACAATGGCATGTAGAATGCCCCAAAACTAATTTACAAAACAAAACCCAACAAAAGCAAATTACAAGAACTGATACCATAGAAAATGAATGAACGCAAAGGTGCTGTACAGTATTTAAAAAAAATCCCTATCAACTGTATTAATGTTGTTGTAGCTCAACACAGAGATACACTACTGTATTTCAGAATCTGAAGACCGGTATTACAAATGCTGAGGTCGATTCTCAAAGGCATGGTGCAAGTCACATCAAAGGCAATTTGTTCCAAATGGAGATGCGCCGGGGACTCTGCACCCAGTTCTCTATCAGGCAGGGTGCTGGTGGCTAAGTCCCATGTATTGCACCAACAGAAGCCATGTGCCAAATGGAGAGTGCACCTGAAAAGGTTGCTGCAAGCCTGTGGCTTTGCACAGAACAAGGTTCAAGCACTCCTTCCCAGTCCCGATCTCCAGTAGTAAATATGAGAAAGCTCTGCTGGGCTATCAGACCCCCCCCAGCACCGATCCCTGATATAATTATTTGCATCAGCCCTGGTGGGATTGCACCCCCCCCCGATCCCTGATCCCTGAACATTTATCATAGTATATTTGTATTATGATGTGTCATGTCTGTTTTGAAAGGTAGCCCTGGTGGTCTATGACCCTCTACCCCCGCCTGGCAATGCCCTGCCCCCCTGCCCCATACCCAGTCAGCGACTGGCACAGCCCACTTCTCAACATTGCAGCCAGCCGCTGACTGAACTCTGTATTAGAGTATACTGTAAATACGAACATACAAACATATGAAGAAGCCATCAGAAGAAGGCCATTTGGTCTATCAAGTCTGCTTGTGTTGCAGGGTCCACAGCTTGAGCTACTGTCCCTGCCCTCTCTCCCCCCTCTCCTCCCATCCTTCCTACCCATGACCCATGACCCTTATCCTCCCCCTATACCTGTCCCAGCCTCTCTTAAAGCTGCTCACTGTCTTCAACAAGATTACCTCTTCTGGCAGTGCATTCCAAGTGTCCACCACCCTCTCTGTGAAGAAGTGCTTCCTGACCTCCTTCCTAAACCTCCCACCCTTCAGCTTAAGACTGTGCCCCCTCATGTTATGGTTGCCACTCAGCATAAAGAGACTCTCCTTAGCAAACTTATTTATCCCTTTCAAGTACCTGAAGGTCCCAATCATGTCCCCCCTCTCTCTCTCTTCTGTCTTTCAGAGCATATGTTCAGTGCCCTCAATCTCTCCTCATATTCCTTACCCTGCTGACCAGCTATCATTTTTGTAGCCCTCCTCTGGATCTTCTCCAGCAGGTTAATGTCTTTTTGAGGTGTGAGCACCAGTACTGCACTCCATACTCTAGATGCGGCCTTACCAGTGACTTGTACAAGGGCAGTATAACCTCCTCTCTCCTACTAGTGATCCCCCTAGATATGCATCCCAGCATCTTGTTTACCTTTGCTGCTGCTTTCTTGCACTGCATGGAGTGCTTCAGGTCGCTAGTGATCATCACTCCCAGGTCCTTCTTCTCCTCCTCTGATTCAGATACTCAGACTCTGCCCAGGTAGTACTCTGTCTACATGCTCATACAGAGCTCAGTCGATGGCTTGCCGCAGTGTTGAGAGGTGGGCTGTGCCAGCCGCTGGCTGAGTATGGGTCGGGGGGAGCGGGGTGGTAGGGCACTGCCAGGTGGGGGACCACTAGACCACCAGGACTACATTTCAAAACAGATATGACACATAATAATACAAATATACTATGATAAATGTTCAGGGATTGGGGCTGGTGAGGGGGTACGCTAGCCCACCAGAGCAGCAGGAAATAATTATATCAGGGATCAGGGATGGTGGGGTCCACTAGCTCACCAGGGCTGCAGTAAATAATTATATCATGGATCGTGACTTGGGGGGGGTCCGATAGACCAGTGGGGCTTTATCATATTTATTGCTGGGGATCAAGGCTGCAGGGGGCGCTAGCCCATGAGGGCTATTTTACTGATACACATTAGTGATGGGGGTGGGGGGCTGCCTGACCTATGGGGGATCGGATGGGGGTACATTGGTGCAACCCTTGGAGGATGGCAAGGTACACTTACACCAGCTCCTAGCTGGTGTAAATGTACTTTGATGGATGTCCTCAGGGGGTATTTTCAGAATCACAAATTAGGGGATGTGGCAGCTGCCTTTTGAGAATAGGCCCCTGGGGCTGCTGCAAACCCCCTGCGCCATGTCACATCCCAGTTTTTGATGCAAGGATGGTGTAAGTTGCCTTTGTCACAAGCAGCCTGCGTGCTGTTACAGGTTGCTTTTGAAAATGGCACTGGGCGCAATTTATGGCACAAGGTGTTACTTGCGTTATTTATGTTAGATGCAAGTCACCTTATGCCATTTGGAGCCTTTTGAGAATAGCCCCCATTATTTTTTGGCTGCTCATGTTAATAGTGAAACATAAGACAAAGATGTCATGCTGTGAGCTCTTCAGGTTTCCATGTAAGAGCGAAGGTGGAACAGAAAGTATTAAGGCCATTAATAGTCTATCTTTTTTTCATGCATAGCTAACATTTTCTAGTGGGCTTGAGATAGAAATGGAAAATAGTTCAAATGTTTTGATGGCTCAGTGATTAAAAACTACAGAAATAAGTGCTATACGATTGTTAATTAGTTATGGTTATAGTTTTAGCTACTGTTAAACACTGGAGACAGAAACAATAATGAGAAAGCATCAATGTACAGTAACCTAACTGGGAATTGAACTCAGGCACCCAGAATACCGGTATTGTTCCTATACTAGCTGCAGGAATCTCTGTTCTGAAAATTAATAAGGGAAGTTCTTTCTAGCATATGAACCTGATAATTCAGTTGGTAGAGCACCACGATGGTATTCTAGGGGCCTTGTTTCAATTCCCAGTTAGGTCTCTATATTTCTTTCTCATTACAAGTTGTGATAGAGTGGAGCCCTGTTAAATGCATAACCAAAATGTAAGCAGATACAGGAGTCTGAGAGTGACTGGTGTTTGTGTTTCAAGGTGGAAGTATATCTCTGGTAGTGTTGTACGAAACTGAAATATTTCGCCTGGTGAAATATTTTACGTAATTCTGCAATTACGCAAATTTTTTTTGCCTACGTGAAATTAAATTTCACCTGTTTTCTTGATTTTGCATAGCAGCGAAATTTCGCTTAACATGGCTTGGTGAAATTTTTCGCCTATGCAAAGTGAAATTTCGCTTGGTTTCACGAATTCGTGTTAATGGCGAAATTTCACCTAAATGCATTGGTCTGCTAATTTTGCCCATTGATGCTCCAACTTTCACCTTGCGGCGTAATTTCGCCAGCGTAACTTTTGATTCACTGGTGAAATTTGTGTCCAAAGGTGAAATTTGCAGTGCATCATGGGTAAATAGGTCAACCATCACATGTAGCTTGTTTTCAGCTCATTCTGCTGCATGTCAAGTTGGAGAGCAGACTGTTGTGGTGCATCAGAGCCAATAAAACCTTTGAAAACATAGCTGAAGCTAATTGCTGCAAAATATAATGTTTTTTTCCTAGTGCTACTGTGCTGCTAAATAACATTTTCTAATTGTGTCAATTTTTGTATAATACGTAATTTAAATCAGGTTTTACTTTTCTCTCTGTCTTTGAAAGAGTTGAGTAGGGTAGGAGTGTAAAGTGGTGCAGGCTATTTCTAGCCAAGCAGATTGGTATTTACTCACAAATGTGAGCTATTTATTTACTTTTATTTCGTATTAATTTTGTTATATCTTGCAATTTATTGTTCTCTGAAAAGTTTCTCCGTCCAGTTTAAGAGAGTTCCTGCCATTGTTAGCTGTGTTATATATACCATTCTGCCGCTTTGAGTTGTGAATTGATTATGAATTCTGAAATTTTAAACACACAGAGCTGATCCTTTGTTTTATTTGTTTTGTGGTTAGTTCTGTTTGCTGGAGTGTTAATTTGTATTACTGAAACTGAAAATCAACAGTTCTATATTTTTTTGTATCTTTACTTAAGTACTTCTACTTGATGACTTGAGCTTGTCCATTTACAGTCACACTGCATCGTTGAGTTGTTCCCCTGTATGTTATTGCTGGAGCTTGACTCTGCACACTGCATGGTGTTCCTGTTTTAGTTAACTTACGTTACCCTTTCTCTGTTATAGCATTGTTTGCGTAACACCTGACACGCACATTATAAAACAGTATATATTAAAATAGCATTTTCAAGAGATTTCTTGGTGATCCCTCCCATCCAGACCACTGCCATATTGTGTGGTACCACTTGCCTTTGTTGTGGTTTTATGGTTATGGTTGGCTACACACACAGTCACTCATAGCAGGATTCATTGCAAGTGATAATGGCTCCAATGTAGTGAAGTGCATTAGCAATGGTGTTTTTTACAGAGTGCCCTGCCTGGCACACTGCCTTAATCTTGTTGTTCAGCAGTTTCTCAACCATGTGGACATTAAGGAAATGGTTACTGTTGCCCGTTGCATCTGTGTCCACTTCACCCATTCTGCAAAGGCCCGTGACCATGTACATGAGCTACAGCACAATAACCATCTGCCTCAGCACTGGATGAAGCTTGATGTTGTCACCAGGTAGGACTCCACACTGTACATGCATGACTGGTTGTATGAACAGAATAAGGCTGTGTCAGAATACCGCTGCTGCACACCATCCGTGACAGTGCTGGAGTGTCCATCACACTAACAACAGAGCAGTGGTGCCAAATTGATGGGCTAATGTGCATTCTCCGTCCATTCGAGCATGCTACACAAGCAGTGAGTGGGGGCACTGCTTGTATAAGTCAGTCCATACCCCTCATATGTGTGCTGAGGCAGACACTAGTAAATGTGCAACACCAGACAGAGGCAAGTGGGGATCATGGCACTTGTGATCTAATGGAGCACATGCTTCATGTGCTGGACACAAATATTCATGTGTCTTGCATTTTACAGTCAGCTGACTTTGCAATTGCCACCATGCTGGATCCACGCTGCAAACATGTCCTGCCCTCTATAATTGAAGGAGGTCATCAGCGAGTACAGTTGACAGAGAACCTCATTAGATTGGTACATGCTGCACAAATGAAAAATGCATGCACGGCATCAAAAACAGGTGTTGCTACCACTACCAGTGGCTCACAGACAACCCAATCAGAGAAAATGGGCAAGGCAGAGCAGAAAACAGCAAGCAATCCTATTTGGGATGTTCTCTTTCAGGTGGGAGTGGAAGATATGGAGGAAAAGGAGAAGGAGGAGGAGGAGGAGAAAGATGAGGCAGTTGGACTCTGGGCAGTAGAATGAATAGTGGAGGCCTACGTAGGGGACCCAAAGCACCTTGCCATTAATGACAAGCCACTGCTGTACTGGAGCAGTACAATGACTGAATGGCCTGCACTAACATCAGTTGCTGTGAAATACCTGAGCTGCCCACTATCCAGTGTCACTGTGGAAGGAGTGTTTAGTGCAGCTGGAGCAATTGTGAGTGAGCATAGGACCAATTTGTCACCCATGAATGTGTCCATGCTAACATTCATTAAAATGAATGAAAGGCACATTCCACACAACACAGTGATGTCAGTGACGTTGCCACAGAAACAGTGTCTTGGTGACGAAGATGATGACAATCCCTCGACAAAGGCATCTACCGGCAGCGAGATGGATGAGACAGCAATGTTGAGAGAATTCCCACCTGATGAGAACTCCAGTCTTGAAGACTGTGAGACGTGCTTCTTGGATGATGTGGAATTGGAAGTTGGAAAAGGCTGAGTTTACTCCAAGGCGTGCCCCTCCCAACAATAACTTTCAACTCAGTATGGTGGCTGGGGTGTGCATATTATACCTTATTTTTATCTATGTACCATTGGATTGGTTATGGAAATATGTTGTTATGTGTTGCCGTGTGTATAAGTTTCATTTGATCACCCTTTGCCATATCCTGTTGATTGGTCACCTCACCACCAGTCCCCCAAGCCTATATGAAGCAGCAGCAATGTAATTACCATGACCATAAAGATTTTGCAATTGCATGATTACAGTTTTGTTTTTATTCCAAAAATATCTTACTTTTCCTGTTGACTATATCAACCCCATCTTACAACAAGATATGTTGTCTGGATGTCCTTAAAAGTGCCCATGATGGTAAATTCCACACTGCCCTACTGCCCCCTTTCGTCACCTGACCTGATCTGACCTGACACAGCCATGCACTCCATGCAACGGAAAAAATGTTTCTGCCACTTAGTATCGGTGACATGTACAAGAGCCCTGGCTCCTAGACTAGTACAAGTAGCATATGAATGTAACATGCTAATTCAATAGTTAACACGACAAGTGGAACACATTTTGAGAAATGGTGAATGGTGGCCATCTTTAATGGTGCGAGTTCTTAATTACAAAAGTAATCATGAAGAGGCTTAACAACTTACAACATCAAATCCCCCAAAAAGGTTACTTACGCTACAGTACCAGGTCAAGGTACACTGAAACCGCAATATTTCCTGACCTGGAGTGGTTGGGGGGGAGGGGGAGGGTCCTGCTGTCCTTTACTTTGGAATGGATTCAAAATAATAATAGGCGCTTCACAAATACAAAACATACACAATTGAACAATAAATATGAATAAAATCAGTGAAAATCAGGAAATGCTTTAACCCAAAGGAAGGTCTTCAGTGCCTGCTTAAAACTCTCCACAGTCCTGCACTCTTGTAGCTGACAAAGTGGAGAATTCCAGAGGGATGGGGCAGCGAACATAAAAGCCCGAGCCCCAGATGGCTTCAATCTAACCCTCAGAATCTCCAGCAACCCCTCATCAGCCGAGCGGAGTTCTCACACAGGGGTGTAAGGAATCAGAAGTTCTTTCAAGTAGTCAGGACCCAGTCCGTGTAGGGCCTTGTAGGTTAACAAACCTATCTTAAAGGTGATCCGCCACTGAACTGGCAGCCAGTGCAGATCGCACAGCACTGGGGTTATATGAGATCTCCTTGATGCCCCAGTTAATAAATGTGCAGCCACATTCTACACTAGCTGTAAGCAGTGGATATCAACCCCAGGAAGCCCTAGGTATGTTCTTGATTACTGCAGCTATGTAATCTTAATTGATTAGACAAGACATTAACCTCCTCCACCTAATTATTTACTGAACACCATCTCAAACATCTGTTTTCACATATAGTTCCTCCCTGTATGTGGGTGACAGTGGTGATTACTCATTAATGGTAATGGTATGGACACCAGTCCAGTGGCCAACATCACAGTTCAAGCAACACCAGTCTTCCACAGACACAACACAGCTCCTGCATGGCCTGGATTGATCATGTAGTCATTAAGCTGTGACATACCATGAAACCTCAACAGAGGAAAATGACCTAAGCAAGACCAAAGATAAGAAAAAATGTTGGATACTCATCAATCTGCATACCTGGTTTTACCTAGCAAGTTGGAAGAAAAAGCAGAGAAAAAAATGTATACTTACCATACTCCATGATGTCATTAAACTGAGGACATTCCCCACAGGAACATGCTGCGTGGTGCACATAATTCCAATCCAGACCAAGGTCCATGACAAAGCACAGTAGCACTAGTAGGCTTTCCCCTTCCCCTATCAGCACTGCATACCTTGAAATAAGAAAAAAATAAGAACAAATTTTGAGGATTGTTAAAAAGTCCCCCCCACCACCCATGACTGCCCTCCCTTCCCCCCACAGAAGACCATAAAAATGAAATACTTACCTCAAGGACTGTGAAAGTGGAACCATCGTACAATTAAATAAATCCCCCAGATCTGGTTTAGCAGTCAGCAGCAGCAGCAGGATGGAACAATACTTAACTTCTCTGGAATTCCTGATGTTGACAAAATGTTGACAATGTTTGCTTGCTGGCATTGGCAGTGGTAGTGTAGAAGTTACAGAGCTGCATAATAGGAATGGCAGTGAAGTATTGAGCTGAGGCCAACGCCACCACCACCCTGCAGAGAGTGGCAGGCATTGGGGTGTGCGTTTGGGTCATCAGGCATAACGGCCATGCCATTTCACCACACCCCACCCTGCAGACACTGACAAGTGTCACGGTGTTCCTTGGGGTCTTTGGCCCTTATACGCACCCCATTTCATTTGGAAATATGGTGAGATGGAAAGGATATAGGAGAATGGGGCAGTTTGAAACAAGAGTCCAAGGCATACCTCGATGCCTCTCACTGACTGCAGGGTGTGGAATGGTATGAGCATTACAGGCAAGAATCCCAAGTCACACCCCTGATGCCTGTCATTCTCTACAGGGTTGGGCGTTATAGTTGGAAACCCTAATACCTCAGGCATTCGTTGGTATTTTCACTCCAAATTTTCAACATGTTTGTTTTGTGACCCCACCTCATGAACAGGGGGAATATCAGTTTGTTAGCCGAAAGCTGCTTATGCACAGTGACTACGGCATTTAGCACCACAGGTGCAAAAACATTCCGAACAGGATGTAAAAAATGACAGCTGTACTGTTCATGGGGAGGTGTAAAAAATGGCAATGTTGCAAATCTGTACTAAAAATATTTAAAAAAATGGTGAAGTCACGAGCGTACATAGAAACTGTGCAACGCACACCCGTAATATAATTAGGTTGGGGATTTTTTACAGCAGATTGTCAACTCAGGCATTTTGGTGCCTCCGATCATGAACAGTGTCACTGTGTTTTTCTTTATCTGTGCCGAACAATGATTTCCCACAGTGACCATGCATCTCTGCGCTGAAACTGTGAAAACACACTTCAGCCATGTTGTGAAAAATAAAAGCTGTACTGTTCATAAGTATGTGTGGAAAAATGTCACTGGTGAAAATCTGTACTGAAAATATTACAAAGTCATGAAGTAACGAGGGTGCGTAGAAACTGCGCAATGCTCACTCATATTACAGTAATTTTATGGACTTTTGTCACCAAATTTTCTACATAGCCATTTTAAGACCTCTGCTCATGAACAGTGTAACTATGATTTTCTTAATCTGTCCTAAACATTGCTTTCGCACACCAACAGCACCATTGTGCGCTACATGTGCGAAAACACATTTTGGGCGACATATGAAAAATTGCAGCTGTACTGTTCATAAGGAAGTGTAATAAATTGGAAATGTTGAAAATCTGGAGTGAAAATATTGAAAATTCTCAAACTTACAAGCGTGCGTAGGAACTGTACAACGCACGCTCGTAAAACAGTCATTTTTTGGAATTTTTTCACCAAATTTTCAACATAGCCATTTTAAGACCTTTGCTCATGAACAGTGTCACTGTGATTTTCTTAATTTATCCGATACATTGATTTCATGATACCGATCATGCCCATTGTGCGCTACATGGGCAGAAACACATTTTGGGTGAGATGTGAAAAATGACAGCTGTACTGCTCATAAGAAGGTGTGGTAAAATGGCAATGTTGAAATCTGGTGAAAATATTGAAAATTCGTGACCTTACAGTGTGCGTAGGAACTGCACAGCGCGCTACGTAAAACAGTCATTTTTAGATTTTTCCACCAAATTTTCAACATAGCCATTTTAACACCTCACCTCATGAACAGTATGACTGTGATTTTCTTAATTTGTCCCATGACATTGATCTCAGACACCGACTGCGCCATTTGCGCTACATGAAGAAAACGTTTTGGGTGAGATGTGAAAATGGCAGCTGTACTACTCATAAGAAGGTGTGGTAAAATGGCAATGTTGAAAATCTGGAGTGAAATATTGAAAATTTAGACCTTACTTTAGCGCATGAGAACTACACAACGCACACTCAAAACAGTCATTTTGAGGAATTTTTTTCACCAAATTTTCAACATAGCCATTTTAAGACCTCTGCTCATGAACAGTGTCACTGTGATTTTCTTAATTTGTCCTATACATTGAATTCGCACAACGACTGCGCCATTGTGCGCTACATCGGCGGAAACACATTTTGGGTGAGATGTGAAAAATGACAACTGTACTACTCATAAGAAGGTGTGGTAAAATGGCAATGTTGAAAATCTGGAGTGAAAATATTGAAAATTTGCGAACTTACTGAGCCTGCGTAGGAACTGCGCAACGATCGCCAAAACAGTATATTTTTGATTTTTGACAATTTCAATATGGTTTTGGGACCCTCTCATGAATGATCATGTCATGGCATTATTCAGGCCCAGAGGGTGATTGCGCAGTGACTGCAAATCACCCTTCGGCCTGAATAACGCCATGACAGTGACATCAATCATGAGAAGGGTCCCAAAACCCCATGTTGAAAATTTGGTGCAAAAATTCCCAAAATGCCTGAGATATGCAACAAAGTTGAAACCCCCATCTAGCCCATTATACAGTTTACCGGCATTTCTCAGTTCGCGGGTCGGCTTTGAAGAAGAGTGCAGACGTGTTCCCGGTCCACGAAGATCATTGCGCCAAGCTCCGGAGGTAAGTATGGGGTGAGGGGGTGGGGAGGCTGGTGCGCAGGGTGGGTGCGGGTTGTGGGAGGGGGGCGGGGAGACTACATGGGACCCTTTTTTCTTTACAGGTAAAAAAAAAACCGACGATGTGGGACATTTGCCACACTGGAGTGGGCTCCCAACATGGCACAAGGATGGTTGGGGGGGTGCGTTCAGCCGATGAGGGATTCGGCACCCCCGTCGGCCTAAGGATTGCTTGCCACACTGGGGTGGGCTCCCAGCGTGGCACTTACTACTGGGGGGGTTAGGACAGTGCCGCCGATGGGGGATTGGGCACCTCCCATCGGCTATACCATTACTTGCCATGCTGGGGTGGGCACCCAGCGTGGCATTTCGGAAGGCTTTGGGGGAGGGGAACGCAGCACATCCGACGGGATTGGCCACCCTGGCTATACAGTGCTGTGGTGCATGGGGGCATGCATGCGCGTAAGCATCTGTGTGTGTGGGGAGCTGCGCGTGAGCAGCTGATATCTTATCATCACTGCTCACTCAGGCGTAGCTCCCCTTCAACTGTATACCACTGTATTTTGGAGCTTGTCATAGACAGCTCCAGAATGCATTGGCTTACAGGGGCCGCGCCTGCCAACACACTGACTGAATTGGAGAGGAGGTGACACACCTCCGAAATCTCCGATGATGGCACTATGTTTCTTGCACATACATGCAAGCAAACATAAAAAAATAACACAATTACTATCAAGCTCAGACAACCAGATGGCAGGAATAGACATACCACACTTGTATGAAAATTCCAATACTTACCGTCTGTGTTGGAAAATTAGGAAGATCCATAGATCTCCCTCCCTCATGGCCCAGCATGATGATGTCATCCACAGCACACTGAAAAAATAATATAAGAGCAGTACAAGATGCTATAATATCAACCCACCAACACCCTTACCTTGCACAGGAAAAAAAATGAAGACAGATACTTACACATTCAGCAGCAGCAGTATGGACTGTATGAAGATAATCAACCAGGTATCAACCATTCAGAACAGTAGTTCTTGTGGAAACTTGGAAAGTAGTAGTCAGAGGCAGCAGCGGGCAGCAATCAACAGTGCCCCAAAATGTCATTCACTCCCCCACCACCAGACAAGCTACTACCACAGAGACAGTCAGTCAACACAGCTAGACAATCAGTACAGCAGCATAGGGATAGGGAAATGATAATTGTACATTTCTGTCTGAACCAATTGAAACAGCAGCAGCAGGAGGAAAGAACTGCAAGTAGTAGCAGCATTTTGCAGGAGGAATTCATTTTCTCTGCATGGGTTGGCACCCCTTTTGAGGTCCCTGAGGTGGTGGCACAACATAAAACATCAGGACTGACACCACTTTTCAGTCTCAATTTGATGTAAAATTTTTTGCTAAACATTTCTGGACTCATAGGCCCTGTTTGGCACTGGCAGCAGTGAGTTTCCAGCAGAAATATTTGGCAAACAGGCCCTAAAACAGCTATTTAATGTCTGGGTGGTGGGGGGCACCCTAAAGCATTATGGCTGAGACCAGATTTCTGTCTGAATTTAATGAACCATTTTTCCTGCAACTTTTCTGGGCATTTACTGCCTGTGCTGCACTGGCAGAACCAAGATGGGGCTGAAAAACAATTGTAAGCAGTGGACCAATGACCATTGTTTGGTCCGGGTGGTGGTTTGGGTGCCATAAAACATTATGGCTGGGACCTGATTTCTGTCTCAATTTAATGTACCATTTTCCTGCAACTTTTCTGCATACTTACTGCCTGTGCTGCAGTGGCAGAAACAAGATAGGGCCTAAAGACAATTGTAAAAGTGGACCAAAGACCATCATTTGGTCCGGATGGTGATTTGTGTGCCATGAAACATCACAGCTGAGACCAGATTTCTGTCTCAATTTAATGTACCATGTTTCCAGCAACATTTCTGGGCATTTACTGCCTGTGCTGCACTGGCAGAAACAAGATGTGGCTGAAAAACAATTGTAAACAGTAGCCAACACAGCATTTTAATATCTGGGTGATTGGGGGCACCCTAAAATATCAGGACTGACTCCACATTTCAGTCTCAATTTGTTGTAACATTCTTTGGTAAACATTTCTGGACTTGTAGGCCCTGTTTGGCACCGGCAGCAGTGAGTTTCAGGCAGAAATATTTGGCAAACAGGCCCTAAAATAACTATTTAATGTCTGGATGGTGTGGGAGGGGGCACCCTAAAACATCATGGCTGAGACTAGATTTCTGTCTGAATTTAAAGTACCATTTTTCCTGTAACATTTCTGCACATTTACTGCCTAAGCTGCAGTCACAGAAACAAGATGTGGCCTAAGAAGAATTGTAAACAGTGGCCAAAACAGCATTTTAATCTCTGTTTGCTGGGGCGGGGGGCACTGTAAAATATCAGGACTGACACCAGATTTCTGTCTGTATTTAAAGTACCATTTTTCCTGTAACATTTATGGGCATTTACTGTCTGAGTTGTAGTCACAGAAACAAGATGTGGCCTAAAGACAATTGTAAACAGTGGACCAAAGACCATCGTTTAGTCCTGGTGAGGGTTTGGGCACCATAAAACATCATGGCTGGGACAAGATTTCTGTCTAAGTTTAATGTACATTTTTTGGGAAACATTTCTGGACTTGTAGGCCCTGTTTGGCATGAACAGCGCTGCCTGAGATTCTGGCTGAAATACTTTGCAAATAGGCCCAAAAACAGCTATTTAATGTATGGGTGGTGGTTGTGCCACATCCTTGCTCAGACCATATTTCAGTATAAATGTTATCAAACTTTTCTCCTGTCATATTTCTTCTTTTACCATTCCTGCTGTAGTCTGCAAAGAGTAGTATGACGGCAAGAGGCTGTGTTAAACTGTGGCTGAAGTGCACATTTTGGACCGGGTCACTCACCGGGGCCATGATGAATGTGTGGTGGTGGTGATTGTGATGAGGCACTAATGAAACATTATCATGATGGCTGGAGGAAGGGAGGGACACAAAAGTTAACATTTCTGAAGGTGGCAAGGTCAGGGGGGGACACGTGTTGTTCGGCATAAAAAAATATTCATGTTTAATTTTGCAATAATAGTGCTTACTTAAAGAGCCCCTGACACCATTGTGACAACTTTGCGAAAATGTAATGTTTAGCACAAGTGAGTTTATATTTTATTGTTATTTCTGTATTTCTCATTCTTCTTTATTACTGAGGAAATTTGCATGTAAACAGGATCACTACCCTATCTGTTCTGGCTGTTTGCCTACATATGACATCACAATTCTGTTTATGACATTACAGTCTGTTGTTGTGGGGATAATTATGATGCCATAAACAAGGGATTCTTTATTTTATTTATTTCTTTATTTAAAAGTTGGTAACTGGGAAAAGCACCATGACCAGAAGTTTGTTTCCAGATGCAACCTGGATTATGATGTCATATGTAGGATAGTGAAAAGAGCAGATAAAGTCTATGGAACAGTAAGCCTCTTTCGTACAGCCGTCCTTGATAATAGATAAAAAAGTAAATAATTATAGAAAATACATGAAATACAAACTGAACTGTCTAACTCTCACATTTTTCTAAGTTGTTATAACGGTGTCAGGGGCTCTTTAACTATTTCTTCTATGACTGTTGTATACATATTCGGACTGATGCTGCACACAGCCAATTGTCAATTTGCTACCAGCCCTTAGCATACACACAACAGACAACAACATCACATAGCTTTGGGAAAAAAATGTTTGTACATATGAACAAATTACAATGCCTGACATTTGTGGATAGGAGGAAACAAATAAAGGAGTAACATAAAACAAGCAAGAAGGCACACAGTTTACAGGCATAGTACTTGTGGGGACATGCAGGGTCAGACTCAGTCAGGGTAGGGGTATTCAATCATATGAGACAGAGGGGGAATGGACGGAGCATAAACATTCCATAAAACCTAACATATAAGATAGAAAATCACAGGACAAGAGAAAGAACAAAGAGGATATATAATGGAAGAGAAAGAGGACAGAAAATATGTTTTTGTGATTTTTCTTTTACTTTTTTAAATTTTTTTGTGTTTTTCTTATTTTTAGGGGGGGGTGAAGAGGAAAAAAGAGCAAGACTTGCAAAAGAAAAAGGACAGAAAACAAACTGGTGCATATGTAGCAGTTTAACTTTTACTCACTTCCACTTGCACCAGTGTCACTTCTGCTGACAACACCCCCCCCCCACAATGCAGCTCTGCCAGGAGGGCCAAGACCTTCTTTTGGTCCTCCCTTATTTTTTCCAGTTCTTCTCTAACCTCCTGGTGGAACTGGTCAACCTCCTGCCGGAGACCTCGTACTTCCGTGCTTACAGCCACCACTTCTTGGCACATGGCCTCAAGGTCCTTCATCCTGTTACCTGGTGGTCCTGGTGGAGGAGCTGCTGCAGGCTGTGATACCAGACCTCCAGAAGGAACAACTGAACCATGCCTGTGCTGGCGGGTGTGGTGTGTCTGATCACTCCTTCTTCTGCAGCTACTGCAGCACCCCCTGGGATGCTGGATGCCCTGATGCACCTCGGACCCATTGTTGCCTCCTGCTGCTTCAGCTTCTTGAAGCTTAGATTGCCACTCTGTGGCATGGTGGTACCGCAGGTGGCTCCTCTGTCCACCTGTCCCAAAGTGGGACCCTACTTTTCCACGCTGTACATCTTTGCCACAAGGGTTGCAGATAACAATACTATTATCTCCAGCCTTTGTGGAAATAAATGCCCAAACGGGAGATGGAGAGACCTGGGGAGAGGGCTCATCAGACGATCTCTCTGCTGCTGCATCTGCGGCAGCCACCTCTTCTAAAACCTGCTGCTCTTGCTGAAGGGGGAGTGTGCAAAGGCTGCACATGTTCACAAGGGGGTGCAATGGGCTCCTGTTGCTCTTGCTGTCCTGCAGGGGGCACATGCTGCTGGGGTGGGGCACAAGATTCTCCTGCTGCTGCTGGTAGCGTGGGTGGTGGTGCTACTGCTGCTGGGGGGGGCCACGGGCACATCTTTCTCTTGGGGGGGGGGTGCTTGGAAAATGCTTGCCAGTCAAGGCAGACCGCAGATCCTCCTGCTGCTGGTGGCGCACTACTACTCTCCATCATAAACAAAATTTTTCTTTACTATAAAAGTAAAGAAAAAAAAGAAAGATACATGGAGGGACTGGGGGACGGGGACTCAAACACACACACACACACACACTAAAAAAGATAGAAAAATATAACAATGAAGAAAAATCTTGTGACAGAAAATATTAACTTTTTAAACTAATGGGGAACAGATTACAATCAAATAAGCAGCAAAGCACACACACAAACACTATTTTTTATAAATAAAAGTTTTAGCTCTCCTGTTATAGTCTCTCCTACTTCCTATTACTAGACTGAAACAGCTCTAAAGGAAGTACATTTAGTCTGGCTTCCTGCCTAAATGCAGTCACCCATATGACTAGCAGTCTGCTAGAGAGAAAGTCATGTGCTAAGCTTTTTTCCCCCCAATTTCGCCTAATACTTACATCCGGCAAAATATTCAGGTGAAAGGCAAAATTGACAGTGAAATTTCACTAAAATTGACAGTGAAATTTTGCCAAAATTTACAGGTGAAATTTCACCATAAGGGCACAATTACGCAAACTGTTTCATGTGGCAAAATTTGTGATTTCGCCGCAGTTTCGCTGGCAAAATTAAATTTCACTGCATCTCTAATATCTCAGGCTTTCTGTGCCCTGGCCTGAGTTCTGTAGCCAGCTATTCGGTGGGCACTAGCAAGTCCTCATCCCTGTCAAGCATGCTGGAGCACACTCTGATAGCACAGCCCCTTGCTGGTGGTGCATGACTGCCCCCTCAGCTGGCCCCCATGACTAGGATGGCACAGCCTTCTCCTCACCCACAAGTTACAGGGTTTCTGCCATGAGCCTTGAGATTCCATCCCAACTAAAAACTACAATTGGGACTAACTTTGACTAGAACTGACTAAAATTGATTCACACCACAAGAGCATCTTTATTTTTTTTCTGCCTGCATCACCTTCCCACACCAGCTACACCCACAAAGACAGATGCCAATCCTTACCGTCTTACTGTCTCTGGTAACAATCACCTCTCCCTACTGCATTACACTTATTAATTCTTTCTAGTTATGACATGGTACATTTTTAAAGTGTGACTCGGGTTGTAATTAGTCTCGGTGCTGGATTTCTGTATGCTGTGGGTTTGCATCATTCTTTGTGCTTGAGGTGATGCAATTTCATATATCTGTAATATATTTTGCTTTGTGAAATCTTTTTTTTTTCTAATTGTGGGTGTTCCAGTTAAGATGGAAGGCTTTTTCTGTTGTAGCTGAGGTTTGAAGGCATTTCTTCAGCTCAGTGGTTTGCAACATTGGGAGGTCAAGTAAGATGTGAATGGTCACACAGTAGGTATTTTGCTTAAAGTGAAATTGTGAGATTCCAGTTTGGGCTTCATAGCCCATCAACCAGCTGCAGTGATACTCCTTCTGTAGTAAAAGTATGCAATTTACTGCTGTCCTGAACAGAAGGGAAGGGATCATAACTCTGGCTGAACCACCGGCCAGCCGATCCCTTCCTCATCCTGGTCTGCTCACCACGCCCCTACACTGAGATATTTTGTGATGTCCTACCAGGGAGAGCACAGGGCTGCCCCATTGACTCCTATTAGGGAAAGTTTTGAAGCCATATTTTGCATCTGTAAGCTACCATTAATACAAACTAAAGCCACTGCTCAACTAATAGGGCACCTATTAGTAGAGTAGTGGCTTTCATTTGTATCGATAGTGGCTTACAGATGCATAGTACAGGCTTGAAAGCACCTCCATAGGAGTCAATGGGGCAGGTCCCCACACTTTCCCTGGTAGGACATCACAAAATGTCCAAGTGCGGGGGCATAGTGAGTGGACCGAGAAATGAAAAGGATCAGCTGGCTGGTAATTCAGCCAGAGTTATGAACCCTTCCATCCTTTCCATTTAGGACAGTAGTAAATTGTATACCTTTGCTACAGAGGGACCATCGCTGCAGCTGGTTGATGGGCTGTGAACCCAAAACAGAATCTAGAAACATCACATCATCACTTTAAACAAGATTTGATTAGAGCTGTATCATACGTTTAAACAAGATTTGCCTGCAACTGTGTGTGTTTTTTTATCTTTGTTGAAAAATAAAACAAAATGATGATAACACTTTTCAGTCAAAGTAGGGTACCGAAGCTGAGTTACAGAGGTTTCAATAATGTTGATGATGACAATTCATTTACTAAGACAGTGTTATTACTTCAGATTATGTTAATGTTTGTGCTTCACAATGTGACAATTAATTTATTTGGTTTATGTAATAACTAGTGACTGTTTTTTTTCCATGGGAAAAGCTGATTATAATTCACCATTATAACCCATGGATTATAACAGTGAACACGCGCCAGCTTTTCCAATGGAAAATGAAACAGACAGCTCACGTACACTGAACAACACTGTAATGGCCACAAGTGAACACACACAAAAAAATTGTAAAACAGTGCCACCCAATCTCCTCTCCTCTTCGTAAGTAAACACACCTCAGAAAGCCACCAGCTACACCACAGTACAGTTCTTTCCCCAGTCCCTTTTTATTTTTTAGTATTTTTCTCTCTCTCTGTCCTCACCACAGAAACATGAGGACCAGTCAGCTCTACTCATTTGCATGTCTCCAGCGTAACCAATTTTCAGAGCTCAGCCTTGCACACAAGTTTTTTAGAAGATTTTGTACAATAAAAAAAGAACAGTTTTAAATTTTTAATAACATAAAATTAAGTTTGCTAAATTTAGTGCAAAAATCAACTGCTGTTATCAGTCTTATGCCATTTTCTTGATATTGATGTTCAGCTTCAGGGTTCAGGTCAGTCAATTTTTTTAACACTTAACACAAAATGAACAGTTTTAATATAAATTAACATTATTCATGCACTACTTTGCACAATTTATGTGCATCCATGATTGTCTCTGAACAAAAAAAAGTTACAAAAAAAATCACACACACACGTTCATTTTTACAATGCTTTATTTCTCTTGTAGTAGCTGACAAAAAAACCCAGTCCCCAGCAATTACATAAAACAACACATGGGGGGGTGCACAACTCAAATTTAATGCACACCCTCAGTGTAGGATGCTTTAATAAACCCCTCGGGCTTTGTCCTTGGGGTTTATGTAGCATCCCACACTGAGCGTGTGCATTAAATTTGAGTTTTGCACTCCCCCATGTGTTGTTCTATATGTTATGCATTTTCTCAGATGTCTTTTTCAGTAGGGAGTGTGGTCCATCCATATAGTATATCCTTTCCTGAAAAGTGAGGAAGTTAAATCCAAACAACTAAATTCAGGCATCAGTTAGAGTTGAAAAAAAAAACAACCCAGAAAGGTATAAGTAGGGAAATGCAATATTAGGGTAAAAAAAGTTCTCAAACTGTTAGTAAATCTGTGGTGTTGTGTTCTTCAGGGTTTGAAAGATTACTCAGTGCTAGAGCTGTGCAAAATATAAAATTCCACTTGCAGAATGTCCAAAGAATTACAATTCTGATTCCATGGAATTTTACAGAATTTATATGAAAATTCCACAGAATTTTGCCATAATTTACATTTCAGTTATTTTAGTCTCGTTTTTAAAGTACAATTCCTAAATGATACTAAATGTGGCTGGTAAAAAGTTAATGTTGGCTTGCATAAGTGCGTCAAATTTCAGAATTCTACATTGAAAGAGAGCTGAGGTATGGGTGGCCAAAAATTTTATAAAAATTTAGTTTCAGTTTTTTCCATCTAATTTTAAAAATTCTTATCCACATTTCTCCACAGTTTCAGGATTTACAGAACCATGCAGCATGGTTATGTGCACCAAGTTTTAAGTCTCAAGATTTAAAGGGGGCTGTGCTATAGGTAGCCAAACAAGTTACCAAAATAGAAATTTTAGTTCAGTGTAATTTTGAAAGCATTCATCATAATGGTAGAACATTGTGCAGGTGTATGGGTCATTACTACTTTTACGTGCCCAGATTGAGATTTATAGCTCCAAAGATACCTGAGTTATATGCAGATAAACAGTTTCATGAAATTTCCCACCCAAAAAAATGATGTATAACATGGGCACATGCACCAAATTTTAAGTAGCAACCTTTAAAGGGCTGGCAATATAGCCTAGTGGTTAGAGTAACAAGCTGTGAATGAGCTTGTTACATGCAACAGACTGGGGTTTGATTCCCACAACTTCCGCTTGCATACTCTGTGACTCTGAGTAAGGCACTTAACCATCCAGTGCTTAAGGGTTGCCCCTGAAAACAGGCACCTGTGCCTAGTGGACCGTACCTAGTTACCAAAGAATAAAAAAAAAATTGAGCAGCTATCATTTTGAGACGATGCACCCTAATGTCATCATATCTGGCACACCACTGGAACTCCTGCCGTCAAGTAGTCATTCCAAATGTCAGATTTCTAGCACAACTAAATGCTGAATTATGACTAAATTAATCAATTTCAAAAATTCCATTGCATTTCATCAAATTTTAAATTTCAGTTATTTTGGTCTAGTTTTCAAAGTACATATCCAAATGATACCAAATGTGGCAGATATACATACAGATACTAATGGGTTTCATAAGTATGTATACCACATTTCAGAGTCCTAGATTAAAAGCAGATCAGTTGTGGGTGACCAAACATTCAATCAAAATTTAGTTTTCAGTTGTTTCCATCTAATTTTAAAACTTCTTATTCAAATTTCTCCACAGCATCAGAATTTAGAAAAATGTGTGACATGGGTATGTGCACATAATTTTAAGTATCAGCATTTAAATGGGCTGTTCCACAGGTAGCCAAACATTTTGCCAACATTTCAGTTTTAGTTATTTTAGTATAATTTTGGGGGGAAAATCATCAAAGTATTATACAATTTTGTAGTTATAAGGGTTATTACTACATTTATATATGTAGAAGATGAAGAAAAAGAATCAGCATTTATACAGCACTTTTCATACACAGTGTATCCCAAAGCGCTTTACAAGCAATGCTAGACTGGTAGCGAAGGGACTGAATGTGTAGTGGCAGCCATATCACACATCAACACCCACACACAGCCTGGACAATTGCATGAACTGGTTTTTGGGAAGGGGAATGTTGGCCAGGACACCGGCATTGTCCCCTACTCTTTGTGAAGAGTGCCCTGGGTTCTTTTACTTCCACCTGGACAACACCAGGATGAGTAGTCGTGACCTTGGTTTAACATCTTTTCTTAAGGACGGCACACCCCAGCAGTAGAGCACCCCCAATACTGCACTTGTATGCCAATGTACAATGTACCTAGTTTCAGATGTCTAGCTCCAAAGGTGACTGAGTTACATACAGATAAAAATGTTCATGAAATTTCCCACAGATAAATGGAAGATTTTAAGCACCTATAATTTTGAGATGATGCATCCTAATATCCAAGATATTTGGCACACTGTTAACCATCTATCAGCAAGTAGTCATGCTAAATGTCAGATATCTTGCTCAATAGACAGCAAAGTTATGGTTGAATTAATACATTTAAAAAATCCACAAAATTCCATTGAAATTCTGTGAAAGTTTGCAGAATTTCACAGAATTTTGGTGACATTCTACAAATTTGGAATTTTCTCGTTCCGCACGGCTCTACTGAATGCAGCATTGGTGTTTCCCAAATGTTGCACTGTCTTTCAAAGAACTTAAATTTACTTACACGTACCAATACTTTGAGAGAGGTTGCTACAGTTATTTTCATAGTTTGTATTGACCTGGAGAGGAGGGCTAAACAACACTGCCTGTTTTCAGTCCCATCCAGGGTTGGGGTGACAGAGATGCACATCAACCTAAATTGAACAGATTAAGGTATTCATGGCATTTTAAAGAATGCAGAGGTTTGACCAGGACACCAGGGAAATGCCACTTCTTGTCACAGGAACTGCCAAGGGATCTTTAAAATGCACCTGAACAACCACCAGAAAAGGCAGACAGGATCTCAGTTTACCATTCCATCCAAAGGACAGCACACCCTGACAGTACAGCATCCACTATTACTGCACTTGGGTGCAAGTGTTTAACATATAATTCCAGTCCTGTTGAGGGATTAGAGCCCATGACCTTTGGGCACATAGGTGGATGTGTTAACAAATGAGACATGCTGATACCTTAAGGTAACCTTAGGATAAAGTGAATGCTCTAGTGAGCAATTATTCAAACCATACCACAGGTTCACCAAGGATCATGGGATTTTCTTTTTACCCTAACTTTGCAGTTGTCTACTGTTGAGGCTTTATGTTTCAACCTTAGTGTATGCCTAACTGTAGTTGTTTTGCAATGAATATAGTATATAGGGAACATAAAATGGGTTGCATTGGAATATCACATTTATCTCTACTACCGAGTGGAAAGAACCATAATTTAGCAGTGCAAAGTGAAGAGTTAGCTACGATGGCCTTATCACTAGTGTAAAAATAAAAGTGTTATTCCACTGTGACCCATTGTGCATTTGATATTTATACAATGTAAGTGTCAGGCTGTACAGATAAATAATTTTTTAAGCTACTGATGGCTTCTAAGTAAGTAACAAGACACACCAGGGTGTGAGGTCTTGTTCCCTATTCCTGTAGGCAAGCAAACTCACTAATCAGTTGTTTTTTTAACTTCCTTCTGGTCTCTGCCCAGAGGAATCCTTTCCTCTCATCTTTTCAGCCAGGCCAATCTATGTATCATGGACCTGACATCACTCTGCATGGGATTGGGAGATTTTTTGCCTTCAGAGTTTCTCCCAGTCCCTACCCCCTGAGGGTGCCGATGCAGAAGACTTACATCCAGACAGATGGCATTCTTATGCATGCCATCGTCAAGTGTTCACAGAGCCCTCCCAACCCCCAACTCCCCTGTAAAGAACCATTATGCCTTACTGCCCATGCTTCCACTGGCAGAAATGCATGTGGGCATCGCTGACCTGTAACCTGCCCCCCCCAACATAGGAGGAGAGCATCCTTTGGGACTCTCAATCTTACCTTCTCCCCTAGCCAACCCCCGGTGACCTGAGCCCATTCCCAAACCCAGGTCACCGGCATAGTATGAGGTGTGACATCCAGTGCCTTAACCCTCACACCACTGGGCCAACTGTTAGTCAGTTTTAAATGTGTCCTGAAAATACAGATTTTATAGCAAGCCTTTGGAAGTCTGTGATTTTAAATTGGCTGTGAATTTTTGTTTTCTAAGATGTTGGTCTACCATACTTTTCTTTCTTTTCTGCATTGTGTAATGTTGTGTATTGTACTGATTTATTTATTTATTAATTAAGACCTTGGAATACACCTGTAAGTGGATTCTCGTTGCAAGGTTGCACATCATTACAGTTGTTGAGGAAATCCCAGTAGTGGGGAGACAAAATAACAGGACTAATTATACAAAACTATACACAAGCACAGCATGCAAAATACAGTAGGGCTTCATAGACAACAGAATATTGTAATAAGGCATTATACATTTATGCCTACATCCTAGGTAAAGAAGAGACAGATGGACAGAGAAGGTGGTGGAGGTGGAGAGTGGGCGGGAGAAGGAGGGGTTGTATGGAGAGGCAAGGAGTGGGGGGTTGGGGGAAGCCATGTGTGAGTGGGGGGTTGTAGAGAAAGGGAGCAGTCGTTGGAAGAGGGCAAGGGTGAGGAGGCAACATGGGGTGGGTTACAAGTGCTGCAGAGGGGCTATTCAGGTAGGATGTGACAGTAAGTGCTAGGAATACAAAATCTCACACAGCCCCATAATGCAAATCACCACAGTATATTATGCTGGTTCAACTTTAAGCAGAAATGCATGGCACCAAAAGGGCTCTCACACAGTCTGCAAAGGACGCTAATAGAAAACACATACATGTGTTTCATCCTACCAGGACTCATCAGTGTGCCTCATCTGTTTGACACCCCAGTGGAATGAACCAGCTACCCTAAAATGGTCTATCTGGGTTATGTTGTGGTGAACCCAATAAAACCAAAAAAACAAGCTAAAAGACAAAGAACCTGAGCATGCAAGCACTGAGGCAATAGTTACCCCAAAGTGCACTGACCGAGAAGCCAAGTTTCAAAGGAATACAAAATCACGCATACCCCCATAATGCAAAGCACCATGGGCTGTATATGCAAATCACCCCAGTATATTATGCTGGTTCAACTTTAAGCAGAAATGCATGGTACCAAAAGGTTGCTCATGCAGTCTGCAAAGGGTGCTAACAGAAGACATAATACATGTGTTTTGTCCTACCAGGACTCATCAGTGTGCCTCGTCTGTTTGACACCCCAGTGGAATGAACCAGCTACCCTAAAATGGTATATCTGGGTTATGTTGTGGTGAACCAGCATATGAACATATGAACATATGAATGTGTCAGCAGAAACAGACCACCCGGTCTATCTAAGTCTGCTCGAGTTTGCAGCCAACACCCCTAGTTTGCAGCTGCCCCACCTCCCTCCCCTTTGTCATACCACTGCCACCCCCACCTCCCCAACCCTCACTCTCCCCTGTTCCCTGTCCCATGCCCTTTTGAAGCTGTTCACAGAGTTACATGATACCACCCATTCTGGTAGGGCATTCCATTTTGCTACCACCCTCTCTGTGAAATAGTGTCTCCTCATTTCCTTCCTGAATCTTCCCCCCTCTATTCTTAACCTGTTCCCTTGGTGACCCTCCCCCTCTTTAACTTAATGACCCCATCTGCCCCATCCTTATTGATTCCCCTTAGATACTTGAATGTTTCTATTATGTCCCTCCTATTCTCCAGGTGTACATATTCAGGTCTCCCAGCCTGCTGTCATAGTCTCTCCCCTCCATTCCACATATCATCTTTGTTGCCCTCCTCTGCACCCCCCTCCAGTAGCCTGATATCACACTTTAGGTATGGCCTCCAAAACTGCACACAGTACTCTAAGTGCAGCCTTACCAGTGACCTGTAGAGGGGCAAGATCATCTCTCTTCGCCTGAATGAAAAATCCCTCGCTATGCACCCCAGCATTTTGTTTGCTTTTGAAGCCACTCTCCTGTACTGGGCAGTGTTGTTCATGGTCCCTGTTATCATTATCCCTAGGTCCTTCTCCTCCTCAGTGATCCTCTGCTTAAACCCCCCCCAGCCAGTATTCTTTCATTGGGTTCTTCACCCAAAGTGCATAACCTTACACTTCTTTGCATTGAACCCCAGCTACCACCTCTCTGACCACTCCTCTAGCTTGCATAGATCCCCCTGCAGCTGCTTCCATCCCTCCTCTCCATCCAGCACTGCTCCGATTTTGGTGTCGTCAGTGAACAGACTTACCTTGCTCACCACCCCATGTGCAATGTCTGATATGGAGAGCCCAAACAATACTGGCCCCAACACAGAGCCCTGCGGCACCCACTCGTCACCGGCCTTGGAGTTGAGAGCTCCCCTCTCACCACCACCCATTGTAGCCTGCCACTCAGCCAGCTTGTAATCCAGTTTATCATTTTTGCCTCTACCCCTACACCAGTTAGCTTCCCTCCAAGCCACCCATGAGGCACCAAATCGATGGCCTTGCTGAAGTCTGAGTAAAGAACATCCACTGCATGACCCTTATGCAGCTCATCTGTCACCCAGTCATGATATTATATGAGGTTGGTTTGACAAGACTTCCATGAAACAAACCCATGCTGCCTCACACCCTGGAGGCCATTGTCCTCCAGGTACCACACCAGTCTTTCCTTTAGAATCATTTCCATGGGTTTGCACGCTATGGAGGTGAGACTTACTGGATGATATTTACCCGGTTCATCCCTTGGCCCGCTCTTGTGTAATGGTACTGAATGTGCCATCCTCCAGTCCAGTGGCACACATCCCAACTCCAGTGAGGTGCTGTACAGATCTGCCAGTGGCTGCCCCAACACCTCTGCCATCTCCCTCAGCACCCTGGGATGGATACCATCTGACCCTGGTGCCTTGTCTACCTTCAGTGCCCTCAGTCTCTCTAGAACTCTATGTGCCTCAGTTCTTCCATCTGTCGCCTCCTCTCCTCCTGTCCCCACCCTCCCAGCCCATGCTGGTTGCGGTCCCCCTTTTCTTCCATGAACACTGTGTAAAAGTATTCATTTAGTGCTTCTGCCTGCTCCTCCCCCTTTTCTGTAGACTCACCACCCCTTTTTATGTTCACTATTGTATCCTTGCACTTCCTTTTCTCCCTGACGTATCTGAAAAAGTCTTTCTCCCCACCCACCACATTTATTCCTTGTGCTAATCTCAGCTCCCTCTGGGCCTTGGCTTCTCTCAATTTTCTGGTCACCTCCCTGGACCATCTTGCATATTCCTCCATGTCCACTTCCTTCCCCGTCCTCCTAAACCTCTGGTGCACCACTTGTTTTGCCCTCATCAACTCCACAACCTCGCTGTTCAACCAGCATGGTTTTCTTGCTCTGCTCCTCTTACTCTGTGCCTTGGTGCAGGCTTCTGTTGCCTCTGTAACCCCCCATTTAATAATATCCTCTTTCTGTTTCATGTCCATCTCCTGCCTTATGGCCTCCAGTTTCCCTTTCAGTACTTCCTGCATCCTCCCAAAGTCTGCCCCCCTGAAGTTTACCACCCGAGTAACTGATTTCTCTGGCTCCCTGCACATCGTGATATTAAACCACACCGTTTGGTGATCTCTGTCGGCTAGTGGGTCCTCTACCTTTATTTCCTTCACTGCCTCCCCATTTAACAATACGAGATCTAAAGTGTTCTTTAGCCTAGTAGGAACAGTAACCAACTGTGTCAGGAGACCGTCCTGGATTGCATCCAGTAGCACTTGCTCCCTAGCACTGGTAGTGACAAGAATGCTCCAGTCAACCCCTGGCAAGTTGAAATCCCTAACAATAACCACCTTCCCTTTTCTACATACCTTTTTTATTTGTCCTGCTAACTCCCTGTCAAGCTCTTCAGACTGGGACGGTGGCCTGTACCACCCCAAACCTCAATTTCCTACCCCTTGAGTCTAGGAGCTGCAACCAGATTGCCTCTGTTCTCCTTACTTCTGCCTTGTCCCTTGTGCATTTTATCCTGTCCCTCACATAGACTGCCACCCCACCGCCCCACCTCCTTATGGTCCTTATACTGTCGTGATTTGCATATACAGCCCATGGTGCTTTGCATTATGGGGGTATGTGCGATTTTGTATTCCTTTGAAACTTGGCTTCCCAGCCAGTGCCCTTTGGGGTAACCATTGCCTCGGTGCTTGCACGCTGAAGTTCTTTGTTTTTTAGCTTTTTTCTTGTTTTTATTGGGTTCACCCCAACATAACCCAGATAGACCATCTTATGGTAGCTGGTTCATTCCACTGGAGTGTCAAACAGATGAGGCACCCTGATGAGTCCTGGTAGGACAAAACATGTGTATGTGTCTTCTGTTAGCATCCTTTGCAGACTGTGTGAGAGATCTTTTGGTACCATGCATTTCTGCTTAAAGTTGAACCAGCATAATATATTTTGGTGATTTGCATTATGGGAGTATATGTGATTTTGTATTTCTTTGAAACTTAGCTTTTCGGCCAGTGCCCCTTGAGGTAACCTTTGCCTCGGTGCTTGCACGCTGAGGTTCTTTGTCTTTTAGCTTGTTTTTGGTTTTTATTGGGTTCACCACAACATAACCCAGATAGACCACCTTAGGGTAGCTGGTTCATTCCACTGGGGAGTCAAACAGATGAGGCACACTAATGAGTCCTGGTAGGATAAAACACATGTATGTGTCTACTGTTAGCACCCTTTGCAGACTGTGTGAGAGACCTTTTGGTACCACACATTTCTGCTTAAAGTTGAACCAGTGTAATATACTGTGGTGTTTTGCATTTTGTGAATGTGTGTGATTTTGTATTCATTTGAAACTTGGCTTCCTGGCCAGTGTTCTTTGGGTTAACCATTGCCTCGGTGCTTCCAGGCTGAGGTTCTTTGTTCAGTAAGTGCTAGGGTTGAGTATTGTACTGATGATGTGCTCATGTGTATTTAAATGTATGAACCAAGTTTTTATGCGTCATATCTAGGATTTAAAAATAGTCTCCAATGGTAATAATGAAAAGGGACAAAACTAATGGGTGTGGGCTAGCTGCAAGCAGGAGCAATTCTCCTGTATCTGTTATGTTGTACTGAACATGAAATCTTTAGGTAGTAATTCATGACCAAGCAAATTTTTGTTGTATAAAAAAATTAAATTTTGGAGTGTTGGTTTGCTTATATGTCATTTAAATGGTAAGTTAGGGTCATGCTGCTGCAGAATCTTTAGTAATTCTGGATCCACCACTGTCTGTACAGTGTTCATAACTACTTGGATTTGTACTCTACAAATAAAGTTTGCCTTCACTGAATTGGACTGAACTGCACACCCAAGTGCATTGTGAGTCATGAGGCTCTTGCACTGAATGTTTTCAACCACCTGGAAGTGTGGCTTCTCTGGAATAGGAACCCCACACCTGAAGTGCATGTCATGCTTACAAAATGGAGAACAAAGAATAACATTACAAAAAAATTAATCAAGTAAGTCAAAAAAAGATTTCTCAATTTAAAAAGGAAAAAAAAAGTCCCTCCAAAAACTCTTACCAATTAGTCCACTAGAAGGAGCCCTGGGCTTTAAAATGGCCTGCAAACAAGGTTACTGTAACCCCTCCCTCACACTTTGTGACCTCATATATGGGAGCAAGAGAAATGAATGTAAAAAAAAAAGAGCTAGCTTGGCAGCTGCTGGGACAGTTACAAGGACTAGTATGAACAATGAAAATAAAACTAAAGCAGTCACATATACGGTATCCCTAACAGCTACACAAAAGCAGTTGTCCGTTGACATGGAAACAAAATTTACAAGATATGAGGGTGTAGTTGATGTTTTTAATAAAGGTATAAGAAGCTGATGGCGGTAATTTTTTTATACAGTACAAACATAGCTCTCTGAAAATGTTTCAGGAACTCCATGTGTGGCATCAGTTTATTGGTATGCTGTGTTGTGGTTACCTGATGAAGTGCAGAGCATTGCAGTTCCTAGTCCTGAACCACATTGCTTCATTATCTTCTCATACAATCTGGATGCGGGGAATTCCCTGTACATATTACTATGAAAATTATTACATATATTACGACTCATGGAGTTGCACATGGGCACATAAACCCTGGAACAACATATCAGCTGGGGGGAGGGGTATAGCATGCTCCAAGCAGGAAAGAGACCTAAGAGCTATCATCTCTGATGACCTAAAGGTTGGGAGTCAGTGCGACAAGGCAGCGGGTAAAGCAAATAGGATGCTGGGATTCATAGACAGAGGAATCACCAGCAGGAAAAGGGAGGTCATAATTCCACTGTACAAGACATTAGTGAGGCCACGCCTGGAGTCCAGTTCAGGAGGCCTTACCTACATAAGGATATGGACAGGGTGGAGACAGTTCAGAGGAGGACAACCAAGATGGGTTTGCTTCACAAGTTTTGCAAGGACAGGCTGAAGGACTTGAATAAGTACTCCCTGGAGGAGCGGGGGATATGATAGAGACATACAAGTACCTCACAGAAAAGAACAAGATTCAGGAAAACACAATTTTTCAGAGGAAGAGATGTTTCAGGACTAGGGGTCATGAGAAGAAATTTGAGGGAGGGAGGTTCAGAGGTAGTGTGAGGAAGTATTTATTCATGGAAAGGGTGGTGGACAAATGGAACGCTGTGCCAGAGGAGTTAGTGGGGGCTGAAATGATTACAGGATTCAAGAATGCATGGAATAGGCATGGGGGGGTCCCAGCAGTTGGGGGAAGGAGAGAACCCAGTTTGAGAGAAGCTTGAAGAGGCAAAATTACATGAGCAATTAGGCAGACTAGGTGGGCCAATGACCCTGATCTGCCATCTGTATCTATCTAACTCTGTCATATGAAACTTAATAAATATTATAATGTAGTACAGGACTAGTGTTAACACGTGTAACATATAGCAACCTCACTTGAGAGAAAAATTCTTAAAAACAACTTTGTGTAAGAGAAAAAAAAATAGCTGAAACATAGCTATTTACATTCTCAATGCCATACCTTTCTGAATAACAGAACCAATAAAAACATCAGATTAAGTAACTGCATTGGAATGTCATGGTCCGGTTGGGGGGAGGAGGACTGATCATCCCAGTGGATGCTCTCCTCCTGTGAGTTTGGTGGGTCGTCACCCTCATTGCAATACTGTCACCTGGCTGACCACAGGGGCAGTACAGCTAGGGGCACCAAGGGATGGTCAGATGCAAGCCAGGTATCCAGTGTGTCAGCATGCCTTGATATGCACACATGCCTAGGACCTCCCATGCGTGCCTGCATCCTTGGGCAGGAGCGAAAACAAGGAAAAGACCAACTGCCATGTAGATGACAGCCCCAGCAAACCAAACAAAAGGCTGACTCTGCACCCTCAGCTGCCAGCCTGACAAAAGGATATTCAGGAAGGGAGTCTCTTCCCCCTTCCCTGCCCAGGGGGGAACTGTATCCATGGCAACATGAAGGTAGGTGGCTAGAAGGACACACAGTTCAGCTGAGCCAGGCACCTAGAATACCAAGAGGGAAGCCGTGGCAATGATTCAGAAGGGGGGCTAAACAGAGAATATGAAAAAAATATTAAGAGACTGGAGAAAAAATAGAGAGAAATTGGAAGTCATTCTTAGTTGTAATGTATGGTAAGAAAGGAGAGAAGAATAGAACACAGGGAGAAGGTAAAAAAGTAGGTAGCTATTTACCTGATCTGCCATGTCTGCATTTCATGTCTACACTGCTGGGAGGATTTCAATTATGTATTATCCGTGTTTCCTATTCTGTTGTTAAAAGTGAACAACAAACCCAACATTTTAGTACATTTATTTACAGTCCCACAGAGACCATGCACTAGTTTTTCTTGTTTAAGAGCCTCTATTAGGTAACTTTTCCACTCTGAAGAAGGAGATTTTTCAATTGACAGGTCTGTGATTATTTGTTGCAAATGTTTGAATGAAATCTCTTCAGATTTCCTCCCAGTTGGAAGCGTTTGCATCTATGTCTAATAGTTTTGACCATCCGTGTATAGTATCCTGTTATCACATCATTCAGCCTAAATGAGAAGAATATGTAAGCAATAAGGCATGATGAGGTGTGAGTGGAAAACATTTTACCACACGGCCAGGGGAGTAATAAGGCATGAGGCTGAAGGCTGAGTGACTTTAGCCACTGGCCATGTAGTAAAATGTGTTCCATGCACATCCTTGAGTACCTTATTATGCTTAGAAAATGGGCTCCTTTTTTAAAAACTTTTTACAATTGTGAAAAGCATGCTTATATGTAGAAACAATAGATTTACTTGTGTGCGTTTATGATAAAATAGCCCTACCGCCCACTACAAATTATGTCAATAATGATGTCATTGTATTGTTGCCCGGTTTCTTCTTCCTGTTTTTTTTTTCTCTGTTTTTCTCCATATTCAAGATATGGAATGTTTGTCATGGGGTGTTTACCATGGAATGCATGGATTCAAAATTCTCACAGTTCCAGTGGTTGAATGTTACTCGCCTATATACACATACAACAAAGTCCTCTGTTACAGCCAGAAACTCAATTATCTCACTGTCAGGGCAAGGAGAAGATATTTCTCTGATGAGCAGGTAAAGGCAGAAGGTGGATTTTTCATTGTCAGCAAAGAAACAGTTGTAATGAAAACTATAAAAAATACTTAATGTTTCTGATGTGTTTATGTGGCTTAGGAGAATGTGATGATCAGGGAAACAACATTTAATGAATCTGTTTTATTTTGGTTTTAAGGTAGATTTATTCTTAGGGCCCAGTGCAAGTAAATGTGATTCTTACAGATAAAAGGCAAAAAACAATGGCTGCGAGTTGAATTCTTAACATTCTATTAGCTGAATGATTCCAGTGGTGATCAGTTCACATTTGGTAGCACTTTATATCTTCCATGCGTGGAACATAATTGCTACATGAACGACAGCCAATCAGATTTCAGGATGTTCCCTTACCATTTTATAAAAAGAATTAAGACAGCTGATTTTAGTCTACACATGGATGGATACAAATAACTGCTCTGCTTTCATCAAATGTTGTTATACACACATTATTGAGAAAAATTTATTCAGCACTCCTTTGGTGTTTCCTTAAAACCCTATTCATCCTCCACAGGGTCCAAGTTAAATTAATTTTTAATATTTTGAAAGTTTTGAAAGGAATGCCCAAACTTCTTGTTAATGTATAAAGAGTGCCCTTGTTTTCCCATTTGTCAACTTGATTACTGTCTGCAATGTTTGGGTTCCCCCAATGATGATGAAAAAAAATATCTCATTGGAGTTTGAGTATGACAGCGGTCTGGTGCAATTGTCTTAAAGATGCAGAAAGAATAACATTTTTTATTTTACTTTTTGGTTTCATGAAGAACAGTGCTCCTAGATCATACGCTAAATTACTGGCATCTGATTGTTCAATACTTATCCATTATGGGTGTATGACTTATACACCCCATAATGGATAAGTATTGAACAGTATGAGCCTTTCCCTTTGTCCATTATCCACTTAGAAAACTGGTAATCCATTTAGCTAGAGCATATAAGTATATGTTTGGGGCTTTTAATCAACCAATCTCTTTGGATTTAGTCATTTTCTCAGATGACTACTTAACCTTTTTATTGGACCATGTGAATGCATTTAAAAGTGAGTAGATTTGTGAAAGACAGTTTTTAGAATAGTTTTTGGAGTCATACTCAGCACATACATAATACTGGGGAGAATGTTCAATTTGATCACATCTTATCTATACTCGGCACATACTATACATAATACTGGGGAGAATGTTCAGTTTGATCACATCTAATCTATACTCGGCACATACTCTACATAATACTGGGGAGAGTGTTCAGTTTGATCACATCTAATCTATACTCGGCACATACAGTGGCAGCCATAGACATGGTCTGATATTTTCTGAAATTTCTGTGATATCTCTGGAGAAATTTCCTGCCTGCCTACAGTACCACTATGGGCCACCAAAGAAAATCGGTTTAGATATTTCACAAAATATCTGGAAATATCTGACCATATCATGGCTGCGACTACACATGATACTGGGGAGAATGTTCATTTTGATCACATCTAATCTGTTCTACTCTTCTAGAGGCAGTTTATTCCACCTTTCTAACCTTTTCAATTTTTGCCTGAAGACCCAGTGTGTTCATAGCTATAGTTCTGTTACAGTCCTTACAAATGTTCACACCCAAACAATCAATGTGATTGTTGGTCCATGCAATACCCAGATTAGAAACATCCATTCAAAGATAACAACTGATTTATTTTCTTTATTCACAGAGTATCTGGAAAAATGTCTAATCTATTGAGTATGCCAAAATTCTCTTGTATAGTAGTAATAGGATTTTGGATGGAAGTAATACTGTACATCATCTGCATACAGTGAACATGTGTAGCCTGACTCATTGTACACTATTCCCTGTACTTTTGGTTCACTACCTAGTCTACGCACTAGTGGGCCAAGGGATAGAAAAATAAAAGGGGAGATAAAGGACAGCCTTGTTTGGTCTTTCTATTTAGGATGAATTGTTGGGACACAATTCTGTTTGTGATAACTGATGCCTTTGAGTTTATACATAGCAAGCAGCTCCATCTTGTAAATGTGTCAGGGAAGCCATTTAGAGGAAAGGTATTGAAGACATGCTTCCATGATATTATATCAAAATCTTTTTCTGCATCTGTTGACAGCAAAGCCATCAGGATTTAAAATTTATCTGCATGTTTTACTGTGTGAAGGATTTTTCTCATGTTGTCTGCTGAGTGTCTGCCCTTTAGGTAACCAGTTTGCACTGAAACTGAAAATGTTTGCTCTTCATAAAAAAAAGAATGTAAAAGCTTTACCATTTAAAATACATTGTATAAATTGGACGTATAATTGCCTGGTTCAGAATATGTCACTGATTAACACTTATGAATGGACTGGACTTACTTATATAGTTTTTTATTAACTAAATAAGCACACTAGGCTTTCAATGCTTATGTTCAGGTACAACCAGGAAGATTACATATAAAATTACATACAAGGCAATACATATGGTAGAATACATTTGGATACAACAGACAATGAAGGGAAGAAACATGAAAGAAGGTACTGCATCATGGAAGGGGAATACCTACAATTTAACTCACTCTTGGCTCTGCCACTTAAGTCATGTGTTATTTTCCTGTCCCTCACTCATAAAGATCAATGGCATATTCTGAGTCAGGATACTGCATACCCTGATGGATGGATGGATGGATAGATAGATAGATATATAGACAGACAGACAGACAGACAGACAATACTGCAGATAGATAAAGGACACATGGATAAAAAGGTACTCATTGTGTCAGCTTGATTTGAAACAGCTTTGCCACAGCTCTAAAAACATTTGCTGTATGCAGAGGAATGTTAACCTTGAATACGCCGTAATTTTATACAATAACTTCTGAACATGCCATGCTGAGCTGTGGCTCTAGAGATTCTGCTTTGTACCCTAGTGTGTCAAATTGGGAAGAGAGAATGGGCTATAGCCCTGTCAGCTGAACCGTTTGGTGATGTCTCTATGAGAAATTGCAAGTGAAATGCATGTCTGTGTAATATAAACAGGCTAAGAGAGACTATGGTCCCCTGTTGCTCATACAGAGGTGTTCTGTTCCAGGTGCTTCACACACTTATATCTGGAGCAAATGCATTTATTGCAAGCTGAGCCTTCATGCTAAAGGGCCATTACAGAATCGCTAGACATTTTAGAGTAGGAGACTGCATGTTTCTGACCCTTAAAGCAGCAAGTTATACTAACACATTTTGCCATATCTTTTTTGGTAATATCCCACATACAAAGACAGCTAGATATACCACATTCTGGGTATTGCATTTTACATAACCCTATTTTAATAGGTTTTCTTAGCATTAGCTAAAATGAAATTCTTGGTCTATGTCATTGTTGGACAAAATCTACATTTACCACAGGCAAATGTACCATTGGGAAGTTTTGGTAACCAGCTTCCTACATGTTTCCTGGCAACACATTGTAAGCTGTAACTAATTTAAAGTAACACGGTAGTACCGTTCCCAAATGTGAAAGCTCATGTCCACCATTGCAGCCTCTAGCCCAAATGGCTACCAGGGAGACTGTGATCCACGGCTGATGCACATCATCATAGAGGATAATGTATGGACAACCATGCACAACAAGTCTGTGTTAACATTGAGATTCTGCCATAGCAAACCACACAGCCTCGAGAGCCATGTTTGTCGGGTTTTGCTGCCATGGCAACATTGAGGTTTGAACTCAGGCTTATTTGTGTATGGGTGCCCATACATTGTTGTTTACAGTCTTTCATAGTGCATGGGCATCATTTGAGCCAAGAACTGAGTCAAATGGCTCAAATAGGGATACACATCAACATTTGTAAATAAAAAAAGATTGTGTTTGCTACCTTACATTATTATGTGGAAGAGGATCCAGCCATGTAAACAATATATATATATATTTATATTATGGTAGAGTAGCCCTTTTAAGGTTAAAGGGTGAAAATTTGCACCTTAATAACTTTGCCACCGTTCAACGGATTTGTGCATAGGTCTTGGGATCTGCCAACTTTCATACTGGTTGGATATACGGCTATAGAGTTATTAAGCAACATGCACAATTCTGTTTTTTTGCAAATTCTTTGCTCGTGCCTACAGGATTTACGGTTTGCGCGACTGGTCCAAAAACTTCAGGGAATGTGCAGGCAGGGTCCCCAATGTGCCGTTTGAAGATTTCATGAAACAATATTATATGGTTCAAAGGTTATTCAAAAAACAAATTCCCATTATAAGTCAATGGGGAAAGTTAACAAAAAGTTCAAAAGTGTCACAAATGCACTTTTTAGTGTTGCAAATGGCCCTAGTAGTGTCGCAAATCTGCCATTTTGTTTTCAGTTGGTGATCAGAAAAATACTTGGCATTTAAAACTGGGACCATTTAGGGACACAATTCTTTTGATGTTTACTTAGTCAAGCCCTGAGGATGCTAGGCATGTCTTTATTTTGGGGTTAAACACCACAGAAATATGTTTTTCAAATGTCTGGAAAAAGTAGTGTCACAAAGTAATGTCGCAGCTGCAACACTTTCGCAAATTTTGCGAAAGCTTTCACAAATTGCGACACTACTTTTCCAGACTATGGCCAAAATGACAGGAGTTCTTTTCCACCTTGCTGCAAAAGAACGGTTTTGTCTTTTGGACTCAAATTTGGAGGGAAGGCAGCCAACATCTCACAGATGTGCCTTTTGGTGGTCTGGTGACAAAATATTGCATGGATGCCAAGTTACGGTACTCCAAATTTGACTTTTTTTCCATAGACTAACATGGTGGCATTTGCCGCGCCTTTCGGGGCTCGTATCTCCGAAATGGTGCGAGATACCGAATTTTCGTTGTGACAAAGGGCCCCGCACTCCCACCATGTGATGTCTTATCACATAGTAACAGGAACAGCAACACAAATGCAAGCGCCAATAGTTACACAGATGGCAATGCAAATGTAAATGTTAAAGCAAACGTTAATAGAAATGCAAGCGCAAAGTGACAGGGAAGTGAACAGTGATGCAAACGGACATACAAGCATGTATGAAAATGCAATTGGTAACACACGCAGTGATGGCACCAATATTTTAAATGCAAATGTTTAGTGTTACAACAAAAAGAATGGCAAAGGGAACAGGAATGGAAACACAAACACAAGCACACACGTAAACACAAACCATAATGCACATGGGCACGGTACTGCAACTGTAAATATAAATGGTAAAGTTAACATGAAGAATAATGCCAAAGGAAACAGAAATGGAAACAGGAACACGAGTGCGTATGGAAACGCAAACCATAACGCGCACAGTCTTGGAACTGCAATTGTAAAAGCAAATGGTAATGGTAACAACAACAATAACACCAAAGGAAAGAGAAGTGCAGACGCAAATGCAAGCGAGTACAGAAACACAAACCGTTACACGCACGGTCATGGTACCACAATTGTGAACACAAATGGTAACAGTAACAGCAACAATAATGCCAAAGGAAACAGAAATGCAAACAGAAACTCAAGTGCATACGGAAACACAGACCATAATGCACGGGCACGGTACCGCAATTGCAAATGCAACTGGTAACGGTAACAGCAGCAATAACACCAAATGACAGAGAAATGCAAGCGCAAGTGAAAACACAAACCATAACACACACTGTGGAGTAAATGGGAACGGTGCCACGAACGGTAACAGAAACGCAACTGGAAATGCTAACTGGCACAGTAACGAAAGGGCACACCCTTCTTTCCCCCAAAAACTGCTTTGAAAAACACAGTGAAAACAAAGACTGTATACGTAACAATGGGTCTCGGAGCAGAAAATGAGGACTTGGAATACTAAATTGCTTATATCTCAGGAACCGTATGACGTAGAAAACAAATGTAAATTTTATATAAAGTATGACTTACCTGGCTAGTTTTGCACTTAGCCCCTGTTTGGGGGGCTATGTATTTCTGTGACGAAAAGTCCGTATCTTGCACCGTTTCCGAGATACGGGCCCCGAAAGGCGTGATGGGGTAACGTTATCCGTAATGTTATCCAATGGGAAAAAGCATCAACTTCAGAGTGCCGTCACTGTGCTGCCTTGTAATATTTTTTTCACCAAACCACCAAAAGGCACATCTATGGGATGTTGACTTTCTTCCCTCCAAATTTCAGCCCAAAAGAGCAAAGCATTATTTTGTAGCAGGGTGGCAAAGAATTCCTGTAATGTGGCAGATACCGTAATATTATCCTATGGGAAAAAGTGTAAACTTTGGAGTGCCATAACTTAGCAGCTCTCCAATATTTATTCACCAAACCACCAAAAGGCACATCTGTGGCATGTTGGCTGTCTTCCCTCCAAACTTCTGCCCAATAGACCAAACCGTTCTTTTGCAGCAGGGTGGCAAAGAATTCCTGTTATTTTGGGCATAGTGTCGCAGAATAGTGTCACAAATCATGACACTTTCGCAAATGAATTCACGAAAGTGTCTTGAGTATGACACTACTTTGCGACACTACTTTTTACAAAAATTTGAAAAACATATTTCTGGGGTGTTTTTTTTTTTACACTTGTTTTATTATAGTTCACAGTTTTCAAACACATCCCAATGTACATACATTTTACACAGTTAATACATCTTTAGGTAGGATGTCCAGCTAGAAATCCATAAACACATGATATCTCATCATTCCTCTCTGTGTTATAGTATTAAGAGATCTAGGTACATCTTTCTTTTTTTTTACTATTAACCATTAACACTAACTAATGACCAGGTTATTACTTAAAGTAACTCTCCATCATCCTTACAGTCTTGCAAAAATGCCAGGTTCTTATGGGGAAACCACTCCTCTTCACATGGTCAAGTTTTCCCCCCACCCCTAACCACTATTCCTCTCTTGGTCCCCCCAGACTTATTTCATTACTTCTGTTTATTCTTTTAGGGTCAAGATTTCTGGTCTTATCTCTCTAATGAGTCTGCCATTCCTTCTTTCCCTCATATAGAAGCCATCTTGTCCATATATTCTGGTATTCCTGGTTTAGTTGCCTGAGAGGAAAGGTGATTTTCTCCATTTCCATTGTATTTTCTATTAACTTGGCCCATTCCCTCAGATCCGGGCTGTCTCTCTTTCGCCACCTCTTGGTAATAGATTTCAGAGCAGCAATTACCAGTATTGACCACAAATACCTTGTCTCTCTCCCTTTTATTTCTTGTGGGACAATACCTAACACCATATGTTCAGGTCCCAAAGGTGTCTGGACCTCAAATATTCTAGAAATGTGTCGCCTGACACCATCCCAAAATGAGACAATCTCCGGGCAGGCCCAAAAGATATGTGCCTGAGACGCACTACCCTCTCCACATTGCCTCCAACACTCTGAGCCTATCCCTGGGATAGAGTGACCCAGCTGTACAGGAACCAGGAAAAACTGGGTCCTCACCTTCCAACTGAATTCCTTCCACAATGGGGAGGACGTGGTACCATTGTCGGTCTGTAATAGATATGTCCATGTCCCTCTCCCATCTTTCCTTAATATACTGTGAGGAGATACTGAGGTCATTTGAAAAATTCTTATATAACATGGTGATCATGTGCCTTGCATTAGTTGCAATCTAAATCTGTTGGAACGGTAGATCCCCCCCCCAATCCTTCACCTCATTTCCTTTGCCAGGCTGATCATTTATATAGTCCCTTAACTGGTAGTATCTTAATCTATCTTGTGAGGCAATACCAAATTTTAACTGTATCATCTCAAAGGACATCAGGGACGAGCCATGAAAAAGTTGATATGGTGCCTGAAATCCTTTTCTTGCCTGTCTTAGGAACCAGTTGTCCAGTTTTGCTGGTTCAAAATTGGGGTCAAAGGCCCACAATGTGTATTTCCATAATTGTCTTTTGGTGTTACCTCTACTAATGCCCCTTCTCCAACCCTCTAAAACCACTGCCGTCCCTGAATAGGTTGTAGTTCCCTGTACCTTCCCCTCTGCAAAAAGGGCCGCCTGTGGGGGACCTCTCTAACCTCCGCTAAGTCAAGCCTCTTCCAGTGGGATGTATGCGCCTGGTTGCCCCACAATAGTGCGATCCCCATTTGGGACGCTATCCAGTATCCCTGCAAGTGGGGAAAAGCCAGACTCCCTTTGTTTTTGGGGAGAAATAAACGTTTTTATTTTAACCCTTGGTCGCATTGTTCCCCACAAAAAGCTTATAAACATCTTTTGCAAGGATTCAAGATCCCTCTGGGAAACAACGCAAGGGACACATTGAAATAAATAAAGCACCTGAGCAAGGCATTCATTTTTAATGCTTGATTTCTTGCGTGCAAAGTTAGGGGGAGCAATGTCCACCTTGTGAAATCTACCTTTAATTGTGGCACTAGTGGGGGATAGTTCAAATTGAATAGAGTGGCCGTGTTTTTACTGATCTTGATTCCCAAGTACTTGATAGTGTCCATGTCCCATTTCATTGGGTATCTCTGCTTAATTTCAGTAGATGGGGTGTAGAAAAAACTAAGGACCTCAGTCTTACTCCTGTTCAATGTAAAGCCTGAAAGTGAGGCATAGGCCTCTATCTGTCCAAACACCTCTGGTAGTGAACTATCTGGGTCTGACAAATACAGTAGGACATCATCAGCATATAGAGCTAATTCCTGCTCTTCACCCTTCCCCATTGGAATTCCCTTAACCCCTCCATTCTGTCTTGTACTCTGGGCCAGGGGCTATTTCTGGGGTGTTTAGCCCCAAAACAAAGACATGCCTAGCATCCTCAGGGCTCGACTAGGTAAACACAAAAAGAATTGTGTCCCTAGATGGTCCCAATTTTAAATGCCAAGCATTTTTGTGATCACCAACTGTAAACAAAATGGCAGATTTGCGACACTACTAGGGCCATTTGCGACACTAAAAAGTGCATTTGCGACACTGTCAAACTTTTTGTTAACTTTTCCCATTGACTTATAATGGGAAATTATTTTTTGAATAACTTTTGAACCGTTTAATATTGTTTCATGAAATCTTCAAAAGGCACATTGGGGACCCCGGCCACACGTTACCTGAAGTTTTCAGACCAGTTGCACAAAACGTGTGACCTGTAGGTGCGAGAAAAGAATTCTCAAAAAACGTAAACAAGCATGCAGATCTCACTTAATAACTCTGTAGCCGTATACCCAACCACTACGAAAGTTGGCAGATCCCAAGATGCATGATTCTTGATAATGCATTCCAATTTTCAGGCAAATCTGTTGAATGATGGTAAAGTTATTAAGTTGCAAAGTTTGACCCTTTAACCTTAAAAGGGCTACTTTACCATAATATACATATATATATATATATATATGTAATAGATAAACCACTCTGAGGTATCTTGGTCACACTCTGATATATGCCGCTTGGTGTGCATTGTTCGTCAACCATCAAGACATCGTGTATCAGAAGCGTGACCGCGCTCTTCAAGTGGTTTATCTATCTTATAAAATGTCAAAATTGTTTTGGAGGGGTAAAAGTGCAGGTGTGGTCACACTCTGTTATATGCACGATCATGTGGTGGTGCTCATCCAATAAAAGAGCAACAATTTCCCTACCCATTTTATAAAAATATATATATATATATATATCTTCTTTCCCAAAAACTCTGTTAATGCATCAGTTAGGGTTAAAGTGACAAAAGTAGGGAAATGTGGCATTAAGGTTTCCAACAATAACACCCACCCCACCCTGCAGGCAGCAACAGGCGTGGGGTGTGCCTTAGGGTTGTCTACCCTAAAGCTCACTCCATTCCATAAGTAAATAAGCTGAAATGGGTGCAGTATGAGAATGGGGTGAGTGTCAAGGTTGGCAACCCCAAGGCACACCCCACACCTGTTGCTGCTTGCAGGGTGGGGGTGGGTGTTAGGGTTGGAAACCCTAACACCACATTTCCCCACTTTTGTCACTTTAACCCTGACTGACATATTAACAGAGTTTTTTTTGCAAAGAATATCCTTACCTGTTCAGATAGTTTAATTGTATCCTCATTTGGTTGCAGGAGCAGAGTGCCCTCCAGGCCCTGTGCTCCCATCCTTCCATAGACCTACACATGTATGCCACAGTGGAAGCATTTCAGCCAAAACAGCAACCACACTGTCAGCATAGCCTTGCTATTACCCCACCTCAAGAATGCTGGGCTGAGAATGTTCAAATTCTCACTGAAATGTCATTCCTCGCCACAGGTGAGAAAACACATTTTGGGCAGGATTTGAAAATTGACAGCTGCCATGTTCACGAGGTGATGTAAAAAAATGGCTAAGTTGAAAATTTGAGTTGAAAATATTTATAATTACTAAAGTTACAAGACAGCGTGGTTAAATTTAAATGCATGCACATAGTTTCACCATTCTTACATATTTGGACCCCAGATTTTCAACATACCCTTCTTATGACCCCACCTTTTGAACAAAGCCAGTAAAAACTTTCAAATCATGCCCAAAAGGTGATTTCACCAACCGACTGTGAAATTGCCTTTTCTGATGGATTTGTGAAATTGCAATGACATTGTTCATGAGTTGGGGCCTCCAAAAGGCCATGTTGAAAATTTGCTGTCAAAATATGCAGAAATTGCTAAGGTATGCATCAAAATTGAAAACCCCAATGAAATACATTGAACCATAGAAACATAGATTTTGATGGCAGTTAAGGACCGCTTGGCCCATCTAGTCTGCCCATTTCCCTACCTACAGGATAGGCCGCAGATCCTAGTTAACCAACAGCCTATTTCTTCCTAACCCCCACAAGAATTGCCTTATGTCTGTCCCATGCATTCTTGAATTCTCCCACAGTTTTAGACCCCACAACCTCCTCAGGAAGGCTGTTCCATGCATCCACTAACCTCTCTGTGAAAAAATACTTCCACATTGCCCCTGAACCGCCCCCATCTTTAAATTGTGTCCCCTTGTTCTTGCACGTCTCTTTTTCTGAAAGATGCTACCCTCTTGGACTTTGTTGACTCTACTGAGGTACTTAAACATTTCTATCATGTCCCCCCTCTCCCTCCTTTCCTCAAGGGTATACATATTAAGCTCTTTTAGTCTCTCCTCGTACGGCTTCTCTTGCAGACACTGCACCATTTTAGTTGCCCTCCTCTGGACTGCCTCTATCCTGTCTATGTCCTTGTGGAGATGGGGTCTTCAGAACTGGACGCAGTACTCCAGATGGGGTCTCACCAACTGTCTGTACAGAGGGATAACAACTTCCTGTTTTCTGCTGGTGATGCCTCTCCCTATGCATCCCAGTATACCCCAAGCCCTCCCTACTGCCTTCTCACATTGTTTGCTAACCTTAAGGTCATCTGATATAATTACCCCCAGGTCCCTTTCCTTTTTTGTTGTTGTTACCACCTCCACCCCCATTGTGTAATCTTTCCCTGGGTTCTTGTTTCCCAGGTGCATTATTTTGCACTTCTTTGTGTTGAATCCTAGCTGCCATACTTCTGACCATTCCTTCAACCTTGCCAAGTCCCTTCTCATCCTTTCCATGCCTCCTTGTTTATCAGCCTGTTGCAGATCTTTGTGTCATCTGCAAAGAGGCATACTTTTCCTTCTAGTCCCTCTGCAATGTCACTTATAAAGACATTAAAAAGGACTGAACCCAGTACTGAACCCTGCGGTGCCCCACTAGTAACCCCTCTTTCTTCAGAGTGGACTCCATTTACAATTACCTTCTGTGTCCTGTTGTCCAGCCAGTGTTTTACCCAGGCTACCACCCTGGGACCCACTCCCAGGCTGGTTAATTTGACTATTAATCTTTTGTTTGGGACTGTGTCAAATGCCTTGCTAAAGTCTAGGTAGGCCATGTCACAGCCCCTCCCTGGTCTGCTACTTTGGTCACCCAGTCAAGAAATCTATTAGATTCACCTGACATGACCTTCGCACTGTGAATCCATGTTGCCTTGGGTCCTGTGCCCCACTGGCCTCTAGATATTCAACAATTCTTTCCTTCAGAAGTGACTCCATCACTTTCCCTACCACAGAGGTCAAACTGATAGGTCTATAGTTTCCTGTCTCTGTCTTGGTCCCACTTTTGTGAAGGGGAATCACATCCACCTTCCTCCAGTCCTTGGGTACCACACCATCCTCCCATGATTTATTAAAAAGAGTAGCCAGTGGTTTCACTAGTTTCCCCCTTAATTCTTTTAGAATTCTGGGGTAAATTCCATCAGGCCCCATTGCTTTGTCCTCCTTCAATTTTAGGAGTTCTTGCAGAACCCTTTCTTCTGTGAAAGGACTGGGATCGACCTCCCTATCAAGAGTGCTTCTGTTAATTGGATTAGGCACTTCCCCCTCCTCTTTTGTGAATACTGAGCAGAAATATTCGTTCAGTATCCCTGCTTTTTCACTGTCCCCCTCTGCCCACCCACTGTTCATTCTATTCAGCCTCACTATCCCTCCCTTTGTCTTTCTACGCCTGATGTACCTATAAAAGGTTTTATCCCTTCTTAACCGAGTTGGCTATCTTTTCCTCAGTTTGGGCCTTGCTATTCTGACTTCCCTCCCTGCTTCCTTCTGCCTTAACTGGTACAGCTCTCTGTCCTGTTCCTTCTGTGTTTCCTTACACTTCCAGAATGCTATCTTTTTCTCCCTGACTTTCCTAGCCACCTCTTTTGAGAACCATAGTGGCTTTTTATTTCATTTTGATTTGTTTATATGCTTCACACAAAGGCTTAGTTTTTCACTGTGCAATCGTCGGTTTCAGCAGTGAGTCATGTCTTTGATCAGAAATTATCGTCACTCTATCACCTGTCCAGGTGAGTGAGGGTGTGTGGGTATTGGGGTGTGGGGTTGCAGTTGCTGAGTGGGGGTTGGGGTTGGGGGTCAGATCACTGAGGATCTTCTAAAAATAAACAAACATAGAGGACCATTTTCTTTTTTGCATGCAGGGTCAGCAATCGGTGGGTGGTGGTTGCCACTAGACACCAGGAAAACAATAAAATAAAATGGGGACACCAATTGGAGGGTGTGGGGTGCCACTAGACACTAGGAAAACAATAAAATAAAATGGGGACAACAATCAGAGAGTGGGGGTGCCACTAGACACCAGGAGACACCAGAAGAAAGAGGAAAAAATGGAGAGAGCAATTGGAGGGTCAGGGGGGCCACTAGATACCAGGGAACCATTAAAAAATATGGGAATGGAGATCAGAGGGTGGGGGTGCCACTTGACACCAAGGAAAAGTATTAATGTAACAGGCAAGGTGATCGCAGGGAGTGACAAAGAAACACCTGACTTATAATTCATTTTTTTGCAAACTGTGAAGCAGGATTCTTTTTTGCATTTCCTTTTTCAGTTTGCAGAAAAAGACAAATCTTTTTTGGCAAATTGCAAAACAGGATCCTGTTTTGTGTTTCTTTTCTCGTTGTTTGCAAAAAGGATACTGGCATGTCCAAAAAACACATTTGCAGGCTATTTATCAAAAAAGTAACAGCAGAATCTGATAGAATGGGTCCTGATTAGCAGAACATCTGTTGGTTACTTCTGAAAACATAATTTTTTCAGTTACTGTATTTCATTTTGTTTTCCTCGCTAATAGAAAACAAGATGGTGGCAGCAAGGAAAAAGATTTCCCCATTTACAGCACAGGATGACCTGTTTGTGAAAAAGGATTACACATTTGCAACACAGGATGACCTGTTTGTGAAAAAGGATTACCCATCTGCGACAAAGGATCCTTTTTTGAGCGGAACATCTAACTGGAGAGTGAAATTCCCATTAAAATCAATGGGAAACGTTAACATTTAATAACTTTGGAACCGATTAATAGTTTTCTCCAGATCTTCAAAATGCACATCTGTGACCCAAGACCTTTCTACCCTAAAATGTTTAGACTAAATTCCAAACCATTTTTGCTCTGCGGTGTGACAAAGAAATGGAAAAAAAAAGTAATTTTCACATTTTTTCATACTCCATATCTCCGCACCCACTACAATGAAACTTGCCACATCAAAAGATCGTTGGTCCCTGGTGGCACGTGCAAAATTTCATGCAAATCGTTTGAATGGTTGTGAAGTGATTAAAGTGCAAAATTTCAAGTTTAACATAAATGTGACCATTCAACCCTAACCATAGGGGCACGACCGCACCTCTGTAATAGATAGATAGAGAGAGAGAGAGAGATAGATAGATAGATAGATAGATAGTAGTAATAATAATAATAATAATAATAAAATGTATTTGTTAAGCGCAATATCAAATGTCAAAGTGCTGTACAATCCTCAAACTCTAAAACAGATAAACACTGGTAAATAAAACCATAACATTATTAAATATTAAATATCCAATACTAAAAATACTAAATGTCAGAGAATACTAAACATCAGGGTAAGCACATGCAAATAAGTATGTTTTTAAAGCAATTTTAAAACTCTCCACTGTCTGGCATTCTCTCACCCAACAAGGTAGAGAATTCCACAGGGTGGGAGCAGCAAAAGCTTGAGCTCCAGAGGACTTTAAACACACCCTGAGAGTCTTCAGCAATCCCTCATTGGTTGAGCGGAGTGGTCTGAGGGGGCAGTAGGGACTCAGAAGCGCTTGTAGGTAACTCGGACCCAAGTCATGGAGGGCCTTAAAAGTTAGCAAGCCAACTTTATAAGTGATGTACTTTCTTTGGGAGATATAGGCTCTCTTCTGGTGTGCCCTGAGACAAGTGAGTTCAGCAAATCTCCACCTAAGGTTATTCTCAGTAGGGTCCTAACTCCAAGACACATACACTCAGATCACACCTTCGAAGCCAGGATTGGTCACCACTGGACTCTACCAATGACACTGATGAGGCACTTGATTTCTTCATCAACCGCTTTAATGCTGCATGTGATATTCACGCTCATCCCTAAAAAAGTGGAAGGTTAAGAGGGTATGCAACCCCTGGATAACACTTGAACTACTGGGACTTATGAAGACTAGGGACCACCTCTGGCACCGGGCCAAAGCCATAGGCAAGCAAGCAGATATTCAAGCTTATAAAAAATCCAGAAATGTTTGTACCAGAGCCATCCGTTTTGCAAAAAATCAATACTTTAGGGAGGCACATTCCAACTCATGGGGTGACAGTAAACATTTCTGGAGCAACATAAAGGAAGTCACTGGCAAAGACCTCAAGAGAGCACCCAACTTGCTTAACATTGATGGAAGCCCAACTCTTGACCCAATGACCATAGCCAATATTTTTAGTGATGCCTTTACAGACCTCAGCAGTGTCCTCCCCTCTGATTTCTTCACTGTCTCTGCCCCTGCCACCCCCCAGTCTGTGATGCTCAGCAGCAGGCTTCCCACCATTTTTATTTCAAAGAGGTTACTCAGCATGAGGCTAGAAAGTACATACACAAAGTACTCAGTAAAGCAAGATTCAGTGGGGACAATCTAGATCTCAAATTTCTTGCCATCACCCTCAAGGAAACTCTTACACCTCTTACCAAGATTCTGAACCTTTCCCTAAGGCTTGGGTAATTCCTCCCAAAATGGAAACAGTCCCTAGTAACTCCGGTGCACAAAGGTGGAGATAGGGCATAGCACACAAACTACAGGCCAGTCTCCATTCTATCTCCTATACCGAAAGCACTAGAGCATATAATTGCAGATCAGCTTGTGGAATACCTGGACAAATAGAATATCCAATGTCCCCAGCAGCATGGGTTTTGTAAAGGTCATAGTACTACCACTACACTGTTAGAATTCACTGGTTTCATACATAATGCTCTCGACCAAGGCCATCTGGTAGGGGCTGCCTTTATCGACCTGACGAAGGCCTTTGATACTGTGAACCACTCACTGCTACTCAGGCAATTATCACTCTCAGGGGCGTTGAATGCTAGTGTCAGCTGTTTCAAAAGTTACTTAGAAGACCGTTCACAGCAGGTCAAGATAACCAATGTCCTCTCCGAATGGAAGTCAGTCCATTCTGGAGTGCCTCAGGGATCTATACTGGGGCCTCTTCTCTTCAGTATCTACTTGAATAACCTCCCATGAGCCTGTCATGAACAGATACTGCATTATGTGGATGATGCCGTTATCTACTCTAGTAACCCTGACACTAAGAGCCTCCAAGGATAACCTTCAACACAGTTTCTCAGAAGTGGAAAAGTGGTTCAGTACTCAAAAACTGGTGCTAAACTATAAAAGACCAAGTGATGCTTTCAACAATTCCCATAAGAAACATAAGTCCAAACCCTTGTTCATCACAAACTGCATTGGCACCCCACTTGAACAGATCCACTCCTTCAAATATCTAGGGGTCACTGTTGATAGCTCACTCACCTACTTGCAACATATTGATAACGTAGCTTGAGCTGTCAACATAAGGATTGGCCTACTCCACAGGCACAAGCATAGCCTCACTCCTAAGGCACTAAGAATAGCAATTTACAGCTCTGTCATTACCATCATCAGTTATGGGCTGGTTGTTTATGGCTCTGCCTCTGCTACATCCCTTCACAGGATCACTGTTGCTCTTAACAAAGCATGCAGACTCCTTACTGGGGCTGCCTGCCTCACACACACATGTGACCTATATGCTCAGACTGGGTGGCTTCAATTATTCAGCTGGATCCAATATCAAACCTGCTTACTTGCCAAGAAGGCACACCTTGATTTGTTACCCACTGGGATCCAAGAGCTCCTTATCCCTTGTCACAGAACCCAACATACTCGCAGCTTGGCAACTCAGGTCTTTACTGTTCACAGATGCTGCACCACCTTAGGTCAGAGGTCTTTTGCTTACAGAGCCCCCCTCTGGCTCAACTCCCTGAATAGGGACAACTCTGCTGAGTCAAAACTCGGCCCTTTCAAACACAAACTCTGACAACATCTGTTAGCAAACAGTATATGTGACTGCCACCCTTAGCAGCCTTCTGCTTATTTTATCTTTGTACTTATACCTTTCAGCACTTTTAACTCATGGCACTTCATTTCAGTCCTACCCTCGAGCCTTTTCCCCTCCACCCCTCACCCCTGCTTCTTTTCTGCTCATGCATCTTCAGGTTCTTCCCTTGCTCCTCCTCACCTTCCCTCTTCCACCCTCCACCCATTCTCTTATCTCATGCCACCTCTTTTGCAACTTCTTCCCCTCTTTCTCCCTTCGTTTCTCTCTCTTACCTCTCTCCCACCCATATTAATCTGTCTCTTGGGTTTTCAACAAGGCCTGCTAGGCTGCCTCCTCTCCTGACTAAACACCTCCTCTTCTCCTTATACTATTAATTTGTCTTTCTCCCCCTCACTTCACCAGCACTCTCTCCTTCTCTCTGCACTCACCCCATTTCCCTCCTTCCACCCATTTCCCTCCTTACACGTCCCCATCCTCTCATCTCTCTGTCCACATTGCCTCCTTTGCAACTCTGCTCCTTCCCTCTCCATCTCCTGTGCAACTCATCTCCTTCTGCCTCTTGTTTCTCCCATCCCCCATCTTACACCCCATGTCTTTCTCTCCTAGACTTTGATAAGGCCGCCCAGGTTGCCCTCTTTTCTAGCCCACTCTGCTGTTATATTGACCAACATTCAGTGCTATTTTGATTGCTTTTTGTATATTATTTTTTAAGTATATTCTTGATAACTGTTATTTATTTATCTATTATTTACCTTGTTTTGTTTTTGTACTACTGATGTGGAACCTTTGTAAATGAGTTGTATTGCTCAAAGGTGTTGTAATCCAAGACTCAAGAAATAAATAAAAAAATAATAAAAAATGCGGACTGCTCCTCAGCCTCAGCATGCACTAAAGGAGTGCCTTTAGCTCCCATTTAACCCAGCACCCTTAAGTGTGTTATTGCGCTACAAATGGCATGGTACTAAAACTGTTGGCTTACAAAATGCAGCATCAGAGGTCATGTGATGAGCCACTAGGCTGAACAGCTTTCCCCAGCAGCTCCGCTCCTCATCCCTCCTTTTACCTCAATTAAGTATTATTTACCTGCTTTGTTTTGGCTACTCACAGTTTGTTCAGGTTTTTAGCTGCTCCAGAGAATGTCACAAGCACCAAAATCTGACCTTATGGATGTAGAAATGAAATCCAGGAGTGTGCATCACACCCCATCTCCAACTTCTGAATGACAGAAGACTGCCAAACACAGTAAGGCCCATGCACCAGCTACTGCTACCTCTGCCAACTCCTCTCTGGTGCTTACCGAGGCCCATTTTTAAGAAGGACTCACTCCACTTAAGGAAGCCTTGCAGAACATTTCCTTGGACCTGAAAAATATTCATTCAATGATGGCTGCTCTTACCACGTGGGTCGGAGATGCTGAAGCCAGTGTGAGCTCGCTGGATGACTGGAGGGTGAGAATGGATCCAGAGACTGCGTCCCTCAGGCAACGTCTTCTTAAATGAAGGAAAAACAAGAAGACCTTGAGGGACGCAGTCACCAAAATAAGCGAATTATTATCAGATTACCTGAAGGCTCAGAAACTCAATCTATGGTCGTATTTGTGCAGAAGCTTCTGGAGAGAATAGTGGGCCCCTCTTCCGGTGGTTCCCAATACATTGTGGAATGTGCCCATCATGCTTTACGACTGGTTCCTCCTCCGAATGCAAAGCCCTGACCTCTCATTATTAATCTTCTGAATTTCCTGGACAACACTCACATCCTTTGTAAGATTAGGGATGCAAAAGAAATCACCTGGGTCAAACATCAAATTCGTATTGCTCAAGATATACCCAAGTCTGTTCGCCTTAAACATACAGAGTACAGTCCAGCAATCTCCAAGCTGATTGCAGCACAAATCCAATTTAAGATGTTATACCCAGCATGGCTGCAACTCAGTCATAAGGGAACTGTCTACAACCTTCAATTCTTCTGACAAAGCTAGGAAAGAGCTTCTGACTCTCTTCCCCGAACTGTTTAGAGGTGCTACCTGATTTAATTATTGGGGTTAACAGTTTTATGTTTGTCATCCTTTTGGTTCATTATTTACAGACCTGCTTACTCTATCTTTTTATACCTCGGAAACCAAAGACTTTCACTGTCACTTCTAATCATGCTGTGCTCACACAGCGGACTGCAATCCAACTTTGACCTTTAATTCTGCTCTGCAAACCATCTCAAGTTCCTTTTGTGTCACAGTTCAATTTTTTGGACTGTAACCTTTTGTTTTGTTGCCTCCCTACTATATTGATATTCTTCAGGACCTCAGTTGTACCCTGGAGGCGCCATTAGTTGTCTTTGTTGCATCGATTCACCCTACAACTCTCTTTTCCAGACTGTGTGATTAGCTTCTGTTGCTTTGACTCAGGTTTCCATGTCAAACACTTCACTGCATCCCGGACCTGCAACATTTGCCGCCATGTGCAGGTATGTTGGCGCATCTGACTTCTGATTTCAGTTTTCATTCAGCTATGGAGACACCATCATTACTTATTCCACTACAAGCTAGTTTTTATGCAGTTGTCCGCCTGGTTGAATGTGCAAATCATTTCAGGATTTTCTTTCAATAGGCAATTATAGGAGCTGAGGGGTTCACCAATCAGGCGAATCAGGGACTAGAGGGATAGCAGCGTGTGGCCGGTCACCAGTTGGGTGCACCTGGGGAAGAGGAGCTATGGCAACAGCATGTGGAGTGCCGCCAGTCAGGCAGTGCTGTGGAGGAGGATCAGCCGAGTGGGGAAAACTTTAAATCCCATGATCTCTGATGCAGCCTGAGTGGATGTGGAGGGGAGCCAATCGGGCTCCAGAGATAGCAGCCGATCCAGCTGTGGGACTGTAACCAGAGGGGGTGGCCTGGCAGGAGGCCAGGCTACAAAAAGCTGATGCTGGCCAGTTGTGGAGGAGCTGAGGAGTTCACTAGTTGGGTAAACCAGGGACTGGCAGGATAGTAGCATGTGGCAGTTTGCCAGTCAGGAGCACCCAGGGAAGAGGAGCTGCAGCAGCAGTGTGTGGAGTACCGCTAGTCTGGTGGAGCTGTGGAGGAGGAACAGCTGAGCAGGGAAAAATTTCACCCCCCCATCTGCCCCTCACCGCCACCAATTTTAAAAGGAGCTGATTCACTCCCACCAAGAACTACGGCCAATAAGGGGAATCTGGAGGCAGAGTCATTGACTGGAGCAAAGGGTCTGGAGCAGGGAGAGCATGAAAATGAGGACTGGAAACCTGGGAGCAGGCTGAGTCAACAGGTACCAGAGCTAGAGGGAAGGTCAAGAAAACAATGATCTGCAGCTGGTCAGTGACACATGACTGCAAAGGTACTGTTGACTTAGGGGCTTTGGACAGGGGCACACCAGCAAAAAGGTGCCATCAAGGCTGGGGCTAAATCTGTTGATCAACAGCTGGGCAGGGACACACCAGCTAAGGAGGTACTGTTGAACTTAAAATTTCTGGTCAGGGGCACATCAGCAAAGATGACTGTGGGAGCTTATAGATTGCAGGCATTGGGAGGTTACTGTTGTAACAGGGGAGGGCTGGTGCATATAGTTCATATACTGTTGTAACAATTCATATAGTTCATATACTGTTGTAACTGGTGGGTGCTGGTGCATATAGTGCTGGGAATACTGTGGTACTCTGGTCGAAGGGCAAAATGGTGCTAACATGGGGAGGATTGTGGGATGCAATGGATGTGGGGCAGCAGTATGGATGAATGTATTGTGGAGGCTGGAAGGATGTCCAATATGCCACAGGTTAAACAGGCTGGAAGAGAAGGTGAAGAGGATTGAGGGGGAACTCAAGGGGTTAAGCAGTAGGAGGATGGAATCGGAGGCAGGGAACATGGAAATAACACATGTACATGGTGGAGGAGGCAATGGGCCAAGGGAAGGGGGTGGTGGTGTGGCAGGCATCAATAGGGACAGGCAGTTCTGCCCTGCAGTGAGGGATGGACTAAGGTCAGGTCTACCAGGAGGGGAGGGACGTAGGGCAGGGGGCAGAGAGCATGCATGCCAAAGTGAAAGGTGGGAACAGATTTGATGCACTGTTGACACTGGAGGGGGAAGGAGGAGAGAGAGAGAGATGCAGGGGGACAGGTGAGGGCACAAGGGAAAATGGGGGTGGGAGGCAAAGGCTGGAGAGGTAGGGAAGAGTCATGAGGGAGAGGGAGGCACGCAGCAGCAGGGCAGGGGTGTGGGGGAGGGAGAGTGGGTAAGGTGGGGGCACTGGTAGCAACATCTGAAATACTAGAGGAAGAGAATCCAGGATTGGCTACATGGGGGGGGGGCATAAGTGGACCAAGGGAAGAAGTGGGTGTGTTAGTTGTGGGAGACTCCATACTCAAGGGGATCAGATAGGGCAGCAGAGAGGAACAGCATAGTCACATATGGGTGGAAGCCACACCGGGTCTAAGGGCAGATGGTGCAGGACAAACAACTCTAAGGTGTGTGAGATGGGTAAGGGGGATACTACACATAGGGGTACATGTGGGGACTATTGGCCTGGCAGGGGAGACTGTAGAGGTGGCGAAGGAAAGGTTCAGGGAATTAGGGAAGCTGTGCGAGGAGGTAGGGGAGACAATTACCTTCTCAGAGGTGCTCCCAGTACCCTGTGCGAGCACAATGAGGAAGGAGAGGATTAAGGAATTCAATGTTTGGCTGGAGGAGTGGTGTAGATCAAAAGGTTATGGATGGGTGGTGGGATGGGGACAGACCTGGGAAAACAAGGAACTATATGCAGATGATAGGCTGCACCTACGTGGCAAGGGAAACGGGGTATTAAAACAGAAGCTGCAGGGGTATATAATAACTGAAGTAAGTTTAAACTAGCTGGGGGGGGGAAGCAGGTGGCCAGACAGTAGGCAAGGTACCCAGGGACCATATGAGCCTACCCCCCCAGGCTAGTAATAAAATACTTGGGAATTTAGTACAGAAGGGGCAAGGTGGGAAAGGGGATCTGGAAATGAGGAGAGGGCAGTAGAGTGGAGGGTGGTCTCTGTGAATGCAAGAAGCCTTGGCAACAAGGTGGCAGAGCTACAGGCACTCTTGGCTGTAGGGAGGGTAGACGTCTCGGCCATCACAGATAATGGGCCACAGAGCACCAGGACTAGGATCTGACAATCCCAGGGTTCAGACTGTATAGAAAGGATCATAGGGAAGGAAGGGGGTTTGCTGTCTATGTGAGGGAGAAGATTAACTATACAAGGGATGAAAGGGAAGAGAGGGGAATGGAGGTAATGTGGTCCCAGTTCCTGGACTACAGGGGAAGGAAGTTGAGGTTTGGTTTGGTGTATAGGTCATCATCCCAGGCAGTGGATAAGGACAGGGAACTGGTGGATCAAATCAGTAGAATATGTAGGAGGTGGAAGTTGGTCATAGTAGGGGATTTCAACCTGCAGGGGGTGGACTTGTCCACTCTGGCCACCTCCAACGCTAGAGAGAGGATCCTCCTGGATGCATTTCAGGAGGGGTTCCTGACACAGCTGGTTGCTGAACCCACTAGACTAGGGAACGTGCTGCACTTGGTACTATCTAACAATGAGGGACATAAGGGTGGAAGATCCATTGGCTGACAGCAATTATCAAACAATGTGGTTTAATATCACAATGAGCACGGAGCCAGAGGGACCAGCAACAATAGTGGTAGATTTCAGGAAGGTGGATTTCACGAGAATGAAGGAATTGCTGAAGGGGAGATTTGAAGGAATAAAATGGGATGGAGATCGTGCAGAAAGGGGACATAATATAGCAAGGAATCATGGAGGCAACTGAAATATGCACCAGGCTACAGAGTAAGAAGAGTAGGGTAAAGAGGCCATGCTGGCTGAACAGTGAGGTGATAGAGGGGGTGAGTGCATAAAGAGCGACATACCTGAAGTTCAGAAGGAAAGAGAAAGACAGGGAGGAGTACACCAAATGGTCTAAGGAGCTGACCAAGAGGGTAAGGGGTGCAAAATCTACTAGGGAACTCAGACTAGCGCTGGGAATAGAAGGAGGGGAGAAAGACATTTTTAGGCAAGTCAGGGAGAAAAGGAAGTGCAGGGACAGTATAGGTGAGGATAAGGGGAAGAATGGGTGGTAAGGGGGGGGAACAAGCAGAAGCACTGAGTGAGTACTTCTGCTTAGTGTTTATGACAGAGGAGGAGAGTCCTTTACCACCATGGTCAGGAAGGAGGGGGGATGAGGGGGCATGAGGTAACAGATGGCAGGATAGAGGGTAGCAGAGTTTTAGAGGGGCTGAGGGAGCTGAAGGTGAATAAAGCACCGGGGCCAGATGGTATCTACCCCAGGGTGCTTGGGGAGATGGCAGAGGTTCTAGCGGAACCACTTGCGAAACAGTTCAGCACCTCCCTGGAAATAGGGGAGGTGCTGTAGTACTCTAGGAAGGCCCACTTGCTTCTGTTACATAAAAGTTGACCAAGGGACGAGCCAGGGAACTATAGGTCAGTCAGTCTGACATCCATAGTGGGGAAGCTCATGGAGATACTAAAAGAAAGGCTGGTGGCATTTCTGGGGGGCAGTGACCTACAGGACTGGAGGCAGCACAGGTTCATTTCAGGGAGATCCTGTCAAGCCAGTCTTATACAGTACTATGACTGGGTGATTAGGGAGCTGAATGGGTGCCATGCTGTGGATGTGCTGTACCTGGATTTCAGCAAGGCCTTAGATTCAGTGCCCCATGGGTGAGTAGGGGTGAAGTTGTCCGGGGTGGGAGTGGGGATGAAGATGGCATGTTGGATGTCAAACTGGTTACAGGGTAGGCTACAAAGGGTGATTTTGGTGGGGGAGCCTCGGAGCCTAGAGCTGTGATGAGCAGGGTGCCGCAGGGCTCAGTGTTGGGCCTGGCGCTGTTCAGGCTATTCATCTTGCATATTGCACAGGGGGTAGTGAGCAGGATTAGCCTGTTTGCCTACGACACCAAAATGGGAGCAGTAGTAGACAACGAGGGGGGATGGATGCAAATACAGGGAGACTTGACCAAGCTAGAAGAATGGTCAGGGAAGTGGCAGCTGGGGTTCAATGGGAAAAAATGCAAGGTGTTGCATTCTGGGGCTAGACACCCAAGGAGGGACTACTGGCTAAGGGGGGATTAAGCTGGGGAGCACTGGGGACAAAAAGAACCTGGGAGTTTTGATTACAGCGAGCATGAACAGTACTGCCCAATACAGGAGAGTGGCAGCAAAAGCAAACAAGATACTAGGGTGCATAGCACAGGCATTCACATCCAGGCACAGGGAGGTGATCTTGCCCCTCTACAGGGTGCTGGTCAGGCTGCAATTAGAGTACTGTGTGCAGTTGTGGAGGCTGTACCTGAGGCAGGATGTCAAGTTGCTGGAGAGTGTGCAGCAGAGGGTGACAAGGTTGATTCAGTGGATGAAATGAAAGGACTATGAGATAAGGCTAAGGGAGCTAAATATGTATGCACTGGAGGAGAGGAGGAAAGAGGGCGGACATGATTGAAATCTTCAAGTACCTGAAGGGTATCAACAAGGTGGGGCAGAGGGGTTGTTGAAACTAAGGAGTGGGAGGGGAAACTAGGGGGCACAGGCTAAGAATAAAGGGAGGGAGATTCAGAAGGGACATGCGGAGGCATTACTTCACAGAGAGAGTGGTTATGAAGTGGAACACACTCCCAGAGGGGGTGATATTGAGCAGAAAAGTGGTTGGCTTTAAGAACGCATGGGACAGATTACAGGAGTGGATAAGGGTAAGTGAGGAGGTCAACAAATGGAGGGTGGGGGGGATGGGGGAGGGTCAGCTGCCTGGTAGGGGGCTAGCTGCACAATCAAGCAGATTTTGATAGACCAGTAGGTCTGTTCTGCTGGCACCTTCATCTGTTTGTAATTATTCTTTGCACATGGAATTGTTTTTCCTGATACAAAGACAGCGACTCACACTTTTGCTTCCTTATTCTCTTCCTATACATACTGCCATATTCTACCTGCCTAATCCTTTCACTGTGAGTTTACTTAGTGTAACAATGCTGACTCGTCATTTGCTGATATTGAACTGTTTGGCTCTGTACTTTGTGGAAACAAGACATGGAGTTTACACCCATTCCTTTCCTGAGTCTGGACATTATCCCTTATTTAGACTACCAATCTGGCTGCCTGTATGTCGGACCTATTTTGGACAACTTTGCATTACTTTCTAGAATTATTGCCTTAGTTTTGTAGTTTTGCAATCAGTATTGTTATTAATCCTTTATTTGGATCAAGCTTATAATATATTTTGGTCTGTTATTTGATATGTTAATGTCTCTGTGCATTTTCTTTGTGGTAGTTTCAGGGAAGGGTATCCTATTAGTAGTGACTGTGTTCTTATTTTATTTTCTACCTTGTGATTACAGAGACCTGAGTGACAGGGAGCCTCACTCATCGCCTTATACATAGTTTTGTTGTGTACTCCACTAATTTTTGAAGTGGGTTAATGTGTACTACTCACTGGCCCACCGGGGTCCACCTTCAAGATGCAGGGCTTGTAGTTTTGGACTTCAGGTTACCCATTGACTAGGTCCCCCCTTCACTATCTGCTCCCAGGGTGTTTAGGGAACATGTGACTCCCGGGCACTGTATATTGGGCTTTTGCTGGATACCAGGCTTGATCTAATAATACTGATATACCTTTTTATAACCACTTGTTGAATTGTTTGGTGCACGGGTCCTTGTGCAAGCTTAGAAGAGTAGGACCAGGGTCAGTGTCACACTGTGACCTCTGATTTGGTATGGTTCATCAGGGTGATTATCATTATTTGTCTTGTGATGCTTGATTATCACAGGGCTCTGTGTCAGTGGGGGGAGTCCGTCTGGGTGGATTCTTTTCCCGAGGTAGCCCACAAGCTAATGCACTCATGAAGCTCTGACCAGGCATACCCAACTTCTGTGAACTGGATGAGGTGGACCTTGGTTTAAGCATAATCCCTCCTGTTTACTCCCTGGTATCTGGCTGAATTTTTTGATTTGATCTCTGGGATGGTACACTTATCAACAGTGGGGCTTAACGTTTCCCTCCCAGGGACAGGGGTGAGGGACTGGATGACAGCTCCTATCATTACTTGATAGTTCTTACCAAATTATGAATACGCCTTGTCTTGATGGTGGCTCAGTGCTGTGCTGAGTTTTACAGATAATTAGCTTTGAGGGTAATGTACTATATAGTAATATATATATTATTGTGAATTGGGCATGGGAGGCGAGGGCCCTTGTTTTCTGGTCATCAAGCTTTGTTACTACCCAAGTCTCCTGACTAGACTTAACTGAGCTCTGCAGAGTAAGGGCTCCTAGTCTTTTTACCTTACTTTCATATGATGTTAACCTTTATATATAAGTTGGGTAGGTGGGTGGCTGCCTCTGGTAGTTTTATTTTCAATTAAAGTTTAACTGGTTACTTAATTTTTGGGGGTGATGGGTGGGCGGGCACAGGGGATGTATCTGGTGGTATTTATAGTCATCTGGATTGGTTGTATTATTTATTTGGGAGTGTGTCAGTCATTACTGGGGTGTTCAGACATTGGCTTTGGTGGGGGGAAGGGGAGGGGGCTGTTCTGCTTTTTTTGTGGTTTTATCAAGTTTTCCCTTTTGTAGCTATCTTTCTTGGAAACCGGGGTTTTATGATCTTAGATGTTTGGGCAGAGTTCTATTTTCAGCGGAGATATACCTTTTTTTGTTGCTTGGCTTGTTTCCTAATTTTGGGACCTTTCTTACTTGTCACAGACACACACATACAATAATATATGAAGTACGTTACTTGGAATTTTAAAGTTGCCCACTCAAAGGTGAAGCGCTATTAGATTATTAAACATTTTAAATTGTTACATTGCTTGATCGCAGTCCTACAGGAGACCCTCCTTTTGGCCTCGGAGGGTTATTCTTTTCGTAGATAGCATGTGGGTCGTTTTTGTGGCAGGTATTAGTACAACCAGAGCAGGTGTAGCTATACTAATTAATAGAGCAGTTAGATTTCAGACGTTACACATTGTTGAAGATCCCCAGGGCAGATATATATTGGTTAAAGTTATTCTGGATCATTCTGAGGTCCTGCTGAGCTGTATTTACTGGCTCAACCATGACTCACTCAATTTTTTTTCTGAGCTTTCCTCCCTCTCAGTGCCCTTCCTTACTCTTTCATTTGTCCTGGCAGCAGACTAGAACCTAACACTTACACAAGATTTGTATAGGTCTGGAAATTGTCATTTAGGCTTATCTCCTGCACAGCATACTTTACATGAGCTTATTGATACGTCCAGTATCTGTGACCCCTGGCATGTTTTGAATCCCTCCGTCTGGGAATGTACCTTTTTTTTTCGGCACCACACAAGTCATACTCAAGGTTTGATTATTTCTTAATCAGCCATCATATTTTACCAGGTGTTTTAAGTGGTAGAGTGGCTCCGAGAGTGCTATCGGATCACTCTCCGGTATGGTTAGATTGTACTTTATCTCCTAATTTACACAAAGATACTATATGGAAACTCAATACTCAGTTGCTCAAAGATACTTATGTGGTCACGTGAATAAAATAACTCATTGTTCTGTTTGTAGAACAAAATGAAGGTTCTGCAGTACACACTAATAAGAAATGGGTGGCACTTATTTGTTTTCTACACAGGGAGTTCATTAGGCTTTCCACCATGAAGAAGCATAAACAAGAAGCTACCATACGATCTTTACTAAGTCGCATTGCTGAGTTAGAGGCTAAACTCATTTTGGACCCTTCGGATAAGACCCATAATTCGCTGCTTATTCTTCGTAATAAATATGCAGAGTGCACATAGGAAAAGGCAGAGTATGTTATACTTAAGACACACTCACTATATGTAGACCAGGGTGACAAAACGAGCCGCCTTCTCGCTATGCGATTATTTTTAATTTTTTTTGAAATTTAAGTTTATTGGTTTTAAGAAACAAACAACAACACAGTATACACCAAGAAAAAGCAATACAGCAGTAAAACAGTCAGCACATCCAAAAGAAGCAGAAGAAATACACCTCTCCCCCCAAAAACCACCCCACCCCTCAACGAAGAAACAAAAGAAAATTAAACACAAAAATAACCCATCCACTAACCCGCCCACCCCAATCTTGGTTACAGAAAATAATCCATTACATAGCATTGAGAACCCACCCCACAGCCCAACCCCTCCCCAGGGTGCACCTAACCAAAGATCAAGCATATCCTGGACATATCAGCTACTTAACCCAAAAATACAGACCCTGACATCAATAAGAAATCAAACAGTCTTGAGAACAAGGATTGCAGAGGCCACAAATTAACAGGCAAACATAGCGCGCGGACCAACGGGATCAGGTCAAGAAATAATGTAAATTAAGCCAGACAGAGAGTTTGAAGCCTATTCCACCTCTTCTGGAACAGATCCAAACGCCCTTTAAGACTGGCAACCAACCTCTCAGATTGGAAGTATGAGATTAATTCAGTTAACCATTCAGTAAAAGACAGTGTCAGTTGGTCAGTCCAATGTCTTAAAACCAGTTTCTTAACAGCCATAGACACCAAAGCCATATAATATCTACATTCGACATAGTTTACACGGGATAATTCACCTAAAATACACACCTCAGGACAGAAAAAACCGGACAGACCCAGAAGAGGATCAAGATAATCCCTAATCTGAGACCATAGGGGGGCAACTTTAGGGCAGTCCCAGAACACACGAAGAAGATTGCCCTCAGCTTGTAAACACCTAAAACAGTTTGGCTGAGAGATCCTTTTGAGCTGGAAAAGCTTGATTGGAGTATAATATAAATTGTTAACAATATAATATTGTGTTAATCTCATCCTGTCCTGGGTATGGTATCTATGAAGATCCTCCATACACCCGACCAATCCAGGGGACTATCAGGCAATAGATGGGCCCATAACGACCCACCGTCCCTTCGGTGAGTTATAATTCAGAAGAAAAGAGTATATCAAGGAGATAGAATGTGGTTGAGAAGCAAGATTAATGATTTCGGAAAGAAAAGGGAAAACAGCTGACTCCCTAGGAGTGGTACCAAATCTTTGACTAATCAAGTGTCTCAGCTGATAAACTCTGAAAATAACCCTTTTCGATATGTCAAATTTCTCGAGAATATCACCAGAAGAAAGAAGTGAATCATTATTAAAAAATTGCTCAAGTCTAGCCTCTCTAATTTGTGGAAGCCAATCCGGATTAATCCATGAGGTGCCCAATTTAACATTAGGATTACAGACAACCGGCTGCCCCAAGTCTGAAATAGCAGGAATACGAAAGTACTTTAAACATTGCATAAAGGACTTAATGGCAACCTTTATAACGCTGTCCGACATCCAATTGGAGAGTACCTTCGGAGATAGATAAAATAAAGCATACCTGTCGAATTTAACCTCGGTAAGGGAGGTGCGTTCGAGCTGGAGCCAGATTGGACAGGATGAATCTGGTTCGGCAGAGAACCATCTTCCCAACTTAGAAAAATGAGCCGCCCAGTAATATAGCAGAAGATTGGGTAACCTAAGACCCCCCTTCTCCTTAGGAAGCGATAATTTAGCGTAAGAGCGCCTAACCGCCTTCCCGGACCAGACAAAGTTAGAAAAGAGGACATGAAACTGTTGAATATAAGAGATAGGAAGCCAGAGGTTAACCAAATTCAGTGGATAGAAAATTCGAGGGAGGACGTTCATTTTAAGAATATTTATTCGACCCCAGAGTGAGATGGGAAGAGCTGACCAACGCTGTAGATCCTGAGAAACCGAGTCCTTAAGTCTATCCAAATTAAGTTTCTTCAGAAGGGAAGGGTCAGTGGAGAAAAGGATCCCTAAATATTTAATAAATCTAGGAGCCCATCTCATACCAAAAGAGGAAAACTCAGATTTATTGGTATATATATTAAGGGGGAGAATTTCTGACTTGGAAATATTTAGTTTATAGCGAGAAAAAACCCCATACCTCTCAATAAGATCAACCACCTCTTTCAACGATTCAGCCGGGTCTGCCAAGTGCAAAAGAATGTCATCCACATACGCAGAAAGAACCAGTTCCTTTTGATGTATTTTAAGTCCCTTGACCTGAGCAGAGGTCTTAATCCTTATAAGTAACAGTTCCAAATATAGGTTAAATAACAAAGGGGAGAGAGGACATCCCTGTCTAGTACCCGCATAAAGGCGAAAAAGGGAGGAAAAAAACCCATTACAATAGATTTTGGCAGAGGGGCAGTTGTAAAATATACGAATCCTGTTAACAAAAGCAGACGGCAAGCCCATTTTCTCCAGAACGGCCCAAAGAAAAGACCAGTCCACCCGATCGAAGGCCTTTTCGGCGTCAAGAGAAACCAGAGCAGCCGGATGTGAAAAGGATTGGGCATGTTGGGAAATATGTGATAGGGTCCTTAAGTGATCGGCCGCCGATCTTCCAGGAACAAATCCGGCCTGTTCAGGACTCAACAGCCCTGACCAAACCCTCCTGATCCGCTCCGCTAATATTTTGGCAAGAATTTTCATATCGTAATTTTGAAGTGAAATAGGTCTATAATTAGCCGGATCAGTAAGAGTCTTATCAGGTTTGGGAATTAAGACAATGATAGCCTCAAACAAAGAAGGATCTACCTCTGGGGATACCGATAAATATTCATATAGTTTGAGAAGGGTAGGAATCAGATCCTTGGCAAAAGTCTTATAAAAGTTAGCCGGGAAACCGTCAGGACCCGGTGTTCGATCAGGGGCAAGAGAGGCTATAGATCTCTCAACCTCCTCCGATGAGATAGGCACCAACAGGATAGCCTGCTGGGTTTCCCGAAAGACAGGGAATATCGATCTCCCTCAAATATTCATCTATTTCCAAAGTGGAATGTGACATCGTCGGTTTGCTATATAGGTCCTGATAGTACTCTTTAAAGATATGAGCAATTCCTCTAGGTGCAGTAACAGCCGCACCGGACGGGGAGACCAGAGAGGGAATAATTTTGGAGCTTTCCAATGCCCGTAAGCACAAAGCCAGAAGCTTACGGATTTTTCCCCTGATCAAAATACTTAACTTGAGTTTTAATCAATGAATATTCAGTTTTTCCCTCAAGAGATCCAGATATTTACTCTTAGCTGATAAAAGCTCTTTAAAGATCACTTAAGGAAGAGGTTGAAGAATATTTAGCCTCCAGCTCCGAATTTTACCCATCAAAATAGAGAATTAGCAAGCCTTTTTTCTTAAAGGAAGCCATTTTAATGAGCTCACCCCTAAGAAAACACTTTAGGGCGGCCCACACCATATCAAACCTTGGAGTAGAATTAAGATTTTCTGCCAGAAATAAAGAGACCAGAGAACTAATATCGGACACGTTTTGCGGAACTTTCAACAATTGGGTGTTCAGCTGCCAGACCAAATCCCGAGAGAACTCCGAAGATAAGGAAAGCTTAACCCAGACAACCGCATGGTCCGAAAGAATGATTGGGTCAATGCCAGTTAAACAGAGACTTGAGAGAAAAGAAACACTGACCAAGACCATGTCCAATCTAGATTTAGTACCTTGGGACTGGGAGAGAAAGGAAAAAGCCCGGAGAGACGGATTAGCATGTCTCCAAGGATCACACAAACCAAGTAAAGCTCTCAAATCCGTGAAGGCTCTGTGAGCTGGAGAGAGTGGGCATTTATCCTGAGGGTCTCTATCTAGGACGGGCGAGCAGGGAATATTCCAGTCTCCACCCAATATAAACTGAGCGGGAAGAAACCTAGCCAGTTTCTCAGCAAGGGACATGAAAAACCCAGAATCACCCCCAACCGGAGCATATACCGAACCCAAGACAACCTCCTCACCATTAAGAGTTCCTTTAACCAACATTAATCTCCCCTCTGGGTCTGACACAGCCACCTCTTTAGTAAATAAGGCGTGTTTCTTAACAAGAACCGCCACCCCTCTACTAAAACAAGAATTACCAGCAAGATAAGGTTGGGAAAAGCCCGAACGAGATAAAAGCTTAGCGTCTCCTTGGCTGAGGTGCGTTTCCTGCAAAAAGAGAATGTCAATTTGTAATAACGAACAGTGATTAAACATCTGCAAGTGCTTGACCCGATCCCGAAGTCCACGCACGTTCCAGGAAGCTATTTTAAGAGTGTTCATAACCATTTTAGAAACAATAAACAAAAACCAGATATCCAGGCATATTTAGGAATATAAAAGAGAAAAGGGTGCACCCCAACCCATCCATAGTTTCCAAGTTTGACATTGTTACGTCCAGCATATACCCATACCCAAAACAGCCCCGAACCGAGTTTACCTAGAGCAAGTACCTCCCCAAAACAGTAATTTTTACTTAAGCAGAATTCTTGTAGCGCATAGGGGAGAGCAACCCATAACCCCATCATCCCTACCAACCCAACCAAGACCTGCCTCCATATTATCATAGAGAGACCCTGCAATAAGAAAACCACCCCCCCACACTCCAACTCCAAAAAACCAGCATCGAAGAAGAACCGTGGAACCACCCTGCCCCCCCCCAAAATCAAGAAAAGCCCCAGAACCAACACATAACTATTTACAAAGGAAGACCAGAGAAAAAAGGATCCCTCACTCAAATAAAAGCACACAAACTCTGGCCACCCAACCCCCAACGCGAACCCCAGAATCCCCAGTGCTAAATACAGACATCCATACAGTAAATACTCCCAGCCCACACCAGCAAAAACATATAGCCGAAACCCCTGTATGCGTAAATATCTTAACTCATTCACCAGGGAGAAGTTAGCAGACCCCTCATTTGGCTCGTAATATCGCATCTGGTGAACAGGCATCCGCAAGCTCGAGCCTCCCCTCCCAATCGCCTATTATCACCAACACACCATATACCCTAAGAAAATAACTTACATATCTTGGGTGGAGGAGATATAATATAGTCATGGCAAACAGAGACGTGAAAAAATGAAAAGGCACCACCCATAATAACAAGAAAGACCCCCCTCCCCCGGCTGCCAGCCGCAGAAAGTCCATCCCCTCCATAAATCAAGGAGGCAAAACTAAGAGGGTAACTTACCCAGCATCCAAGTGCCCAAGAAAATAGAGACAGCAGCAGAGGCTTTAATTCCTAAAGAGATTCCGGTGTTGGGATGCTGTTTCCGGGGGGACCGAAAAAACAACCGGACCAAAAACAGTCCTCTTACCAGGAAGTCCCCTCGGAAAACAGCATCCGTGGAAAGGAAGTTCCGCCTCGAGCCCGAGCAGTCAGGCCCAGCACAGAGGACTCCCTCAGCCCCCAGAAGCTACCACCCATCCAGCCCAGTCATCGTGAAGGAGCCAGGTAAGGGAAGAAAAAAGAACTAGAAAGGGAGAGGAGGAGTAAGTTAGCAGGGTAAAGGACACAGAAAGTCCAGAAATGAGGAGAATAGAAGGGAAATTTAGTGAGTAGCCCCAGCCGTCCCCACGACCCAGCAAAGGAAAGGCGGGTCCCCCGACTCCCACTGGTCAGCCCAAAAGAAAAAGGGAGATAAGACAACCAGTCACCAATCATCTAAACATTAATAAAAGAGGAAAGGGAATCTTAGCAGAGCACAAGTCCATCAGCCAGCCGTCTTGAAGAGATCCGGTAATCTTGCAGTGAGTTCTTTTTAGAGCCATTTCTGATGTGCTAAAACTGCAGACAGAGCCCCCAATCGTAACCTTCAGAGTAGCTGGGTACGACATCTTGAAAGGGATGGAAGCAGCTATCAGCTTTTGAACGATAGGGTGGTAGGCTGCCCGCTTTTCTCTAGTCTCTTTAGGGAGGTCCTGTGCAATTCGAAGCCTGGATGAGCCCCATAAGATTTCCTTAAGATCTCGGGATTTAGAAAAGACATGCTGGCGCTCGATATAACTCAGAAATTTTATTATAATGGGTCGCGGAGGAGAACCAGCTGGGGGCCTGGGCCTTAGTGAACGGTGGGCTCGCTCCAAATGATATGTGGGACTAATAGGAGATGGGCCAACAATCTTCACTAGAAGCTTCTGTAAAAAGGCCATTAGGTCAGGGCCTTCCTCCATCTCCGGCAGGCCAAATATTAGGAGATTGTTCCTACGGTTGCGACCCTCCAAATCCTCTGCTTTGGCTTGTAATTTTTTAACTTGTTGCTTTAAATCAGCAATCAGGACCTCCGATTTATCTTGCCTCTGTTCCGATGAAAACATTCTGGCTTCAACATCGGCGACTCTGGTGGAGACAGATGATAGATCCCCCCAGCGATTTAAATTTAGCAGCCATCTCTTTAGCATATCCTTGATAGGGTAAGTTCCTGCAGGAATTTATCCTCTGTCAGGAGAGTCTCTTGTGATTTATCGTCGTTCCGATCCGCTTTTACGGTCCTTGATTACGCTGCTTCTTGGAGGCCTTGTTGGGAGAGGTAGGGGAGTGTGCTTCACAGGCCTGCTTCATATCGACCTCCATCCCATCAAAATACTCGATTTCTTCAGGAGTCGATCGGATTAGATGTTAGCAGGCACAATATCTAAGCACCTACTTGAAAAATGTATTTAATTGGTGCTCTGATGATCCAAGAAAATAGAAAAAACGGCGATTGCAGGGGAGAGCCCAGAACTCAAGCAGCAGCCTGGCCCAGTGCCATCATGTGACCTCGCTATGCGATTATGACAACAAGAAGCATCCTGACTGGTTCTCTCTATTACTTTATTAACAAGACAACTCTTTGAAAACTTCACCTGACGATATACTAAGGGAATTCAAATTGTATTATCGAGCCTTGTACCAGCCTTCGGCTGATCCGCCTTCTTTCTCTGAACTGCAGAATTATTTGGATAACTTACCCCTTCCAACGTTAAGACTGGACCAGCAACTCTTTCTTACTCTGCCTATCACACGCCAGGAGATTTCTGATGCTATTAACTCTTTGTCTTTAGATAAAGTGCCAGGTCCAGACAGACTCCTGTTGAACTTTTATAAGACCTTCTTGACAGAATTAGTGCCTATCTTGCACTGCCTTTTTCCTTTTTTTTTTGTACCTCCTGGCTCACAGATACTTCTCTATTAGAAGCAGTTATCATAGTCATGCCTAAGTCTGGAAAGCCCCCAGGTAGGTTTACTAGTTATAGACAGTAGTTATAGACCCATATCACTTATGAATTCGGATGTGAAGATCTTCATCAAAATTTTGGCTAATAGAATTTTACATGTATGGGAAAGTTTGATTAGTCCTGAACAGGCCTGCTTTATGCCTGGCTGCTCTTCACTGGACCACTTACGTAAGATTGCCCACATATTTTCCGTGTCCAGGGAGACACAGCAACCTATGGCTCTTGTCTCCATGGATGCTGAAAAAGCCTTCAATAGAGTCAATTGGCAATTTATGTTCTTGGTTTTGCATAAATTTGGCTTCCCTCCTTTATTCATTAAGTGGATACAAGTTCTATATTCCCACCCTACAATGAAGATTTATCGCAATGGTGTCCACTCCTCATCCTTTGCATTATGCTCAGGCACCTGACAAGGTTGCCCACTCTCTATGCTGTTATTCAACTTATACTTGGAGCCTCTTTTGTACAAACTTAAAATGTCTCCTCTAATAATGGGCATACAAATTGGGCTGTTTTATCTTAAGATCTCCACATATGCCGATGACATTTTGTTGCATGTGACTAATCCCACCACCTCAATATCTTTGGTACTATCGCTTATATGAGAATTTGGGAAATATTTGAACTACAAGCTGAATATTAATAAAACAATAGTGATGCCCTTAACTTCTACTGTGTATAAGTCTGATATTACATCTATGGGATTAACATGGTCCACTTGTCTTAACTCATTGGGTCCAGTAGATGCCATATGGCATTGGAACCATCCATTACAGAACCTGACCCAAAATGGCCACTAGGACTCAATGAGTTAAATATCTGGGGATTGTTTTAGTGCATGGGCCAACCAAATGTGGAAACTAAATCTTGATGACTTGACCTCCCTTATTCAACAAGATCTGAAGAGATGGAATTCTCTGTGGCTCTTCTTAGGAGGGAGAATCAATGTTGTCAAAATGAATGTGCTCCCTCGGTTGTTTTACCCCCAAAATTCTTTAACCTTTTTCTCCCATTAGGCTGGTTTCGGAGAGTTCACCGCTTTCATTTGGCAAGGGAAACCTCCAAGGTGAGCTTATAATCGTATAGTGATGCCAAAACATTTGGGAGGGCTTGAATTGCCCAACTTCTTTCTTTACTATTTATCTAGTCACATCCCTAAATATGTGAGATGGCCTATCACTGTGCCACCAGACAATACATCCTCATGCATACCACTACGGCTACTAACATATGAACATACGAAGAAGCCAGCAGAAGAAGGCCATTTGGTCTATCAAGTCTGCTGATATTGCAGGGTCCACTGCTTGACTTTTTGTACTTGGACCTTTAATTTAGGGTAAAAGAAAACTAACATACAAAACAAAAAAAAAAGTGTGTGTGTGTCTGTCTGTCTGGGTTAACTGAACTGAATGGGTATCTGAACAGTTATAGGTGTAAATATCAGGTGATTGGAAGGACTTAACTGCTGTGAGGTTTAAATTACTGGTAGAAATATCTAGTAAGTAGGGGGAGTGGCTTAGCTAGAAGGAAGCTACATTTAAAGACTGCCTTAGAAAGATTCTGCTAATATTTTGGCAGAACACACCAGGAGAAAGGACTTCTGTGTGACCAGACTTCTCTGCTGGGATTATATTGCCATCCTTCCTCCCTCCACCCCCACCCAAAGCTAGTTTTATTTTTATAGGCACAGGATTTGGCTGACAACAGGAACTTCCTGTTTGGGAGCAGGAAGTGAGTGATCACAGAACCACCAAAGACCCACCATCCTAGAAGGGCAAGAGTAGCTCTCGCCCCTCTAGCTGCTGGAGGTCTGCCTCTGAGCAAGTAAGTGGTCTATTGAGAAATATAGGATATTCTTGTCTCAGAACAGGACAATCAGGAGCTTAAAGGCACACAGGCAGAAAGTAAGGGGAGAGAGAAAAAAAAAACAGAGGAAAGAGTAAGGATTGAAAACAGTTAAGGGGCCAAGAAATAAGACATGATTGGAGTGGTGCAGTGCAGTGGCAGTGGAGCTGCAGTCTTCCGGGAGACATTCTGGAGGATGCGGTGTTGTCCCATCTGCAGGCACCTCTCTGGGCTGAGGGAGGAGGTTGCTCATCTCTAGGCTGAGTTGACCAGGATTTGTGGGACCTCCTCTTCCATCCAGGGACCACCAGTGCCACTGCCGTTGCCTCAGAGGTTGCCAAAGAAGAGGAGCGGTTGGACCACAGTGGGCTCAGGAGGGTGAGGTGGTGGAACAGGGGCCATTCCTCCAGTTGTACCTCTGCACAATTCCTATGCCATTCTGGCAAAGTGTGGTTCCTCCATGGAGGCACCTGCAGTGGAGACCAAGGAGGATGTTGGGAACCTCCATCAAAGGAGACCCACAGGAGGGTGGCAGGGACGCTGCAGGGAAGGAAACAACTCGATGGGGACTCATTGTTAGGAAGGTAGAACTGGGGAGGAAAGGGAGGGAGGGAGTTAAGGTGCCTGCCTGGCGCCATGGCTTGGAGGGACAGGGAGCGAATCCTCAGGATTGCCAGAGCAGCTGCACAGGGGAGGGAGCTGGATGTCATTGTCCACCTAGGGACAAATGACCTGGCTAAGAAAGGGATTAGAGAAGTGCAAGAAGAGTTTGTGGAATTGGGGAGGGGCCTTAGTCAAGTAGCATGCACGGTAACCTTCTCGGAAGTGCTGCCCATCTATGGCATAGGAGAGGCTAGGGTGTTTCACACCATGGGATTCAATCAGTGGTTGAAAAACTGGTGTGGAGCTCAGGGATTTGGCTTCATTGGGGACTGGGGGTCCACCTAGAGTGATGCAAGCCTATACTGGCATGATGGGCTGCATCTGTCTGGGAGGGGAACCAGAATCCTAGGTGATAGGTTTAAATGCTTCATTGGCAAGCTTTTAAACTAGCCAAGGGAAGCACTGGAAAGGAGCAGGAAATCCTAGCCCCAAATAATCACAGTAGTAAGTCGCAAACACCAACATAGAGGTGTCGATAGGGAGAAAGGCAGGGTAAATGGAGAAAGTGACAAAGGCAAGAAGGACAGGGATGGGGCAAAAGGGAGTAAGGCCATCAGGAAATGGATGGTAATGAGTACCAATGCCCGTAGTCTGGGCAACAAGCTCCCTGAGCTGGTGGCCTTGATGGAAGAGGGATGCCTGGATATCGTAGCAGTCACAGAAACATGGTACACAGAGAACCATGACTGGGATGTTAACATACCAGGGTACATAACCTACAGGAGAGACAGGCAGGGGAGAAGAGGGGGAGGAGTAGCTCTCTATGTAAAGGAAGGGATAAAAGCAACTGAACAAAAGAGTAAACAGGGAGGAGAGGAGGCACTGTGGGTCACCTTGGAGACTGGAAAGGTCACCACAATCCGCACAGGGGTTGTGTACAGACCCCCATGTCAGGGGGAGGGAATGGACAAGGATATGATAGAAGGCATTCTTAGAATGGCAGAGAAAGGGGAGATACCATTGATGGGAGACCTGAATATGCCAGATGTTAACTGGAGCACATTTGCTGCATCCACATCCAAGAGCAGGGCCATTCTTGATGCCCTACAGGTGGCAGGCATTAGACAGCTAGTTTCAGAACCCACTCGTGAGGGAGCAATCTTAGACCTCATACTCTCAAGCGGGGCAGTGAGAGGATCTCAGATCTAGAAGTGGGTTGCCATCTGGGGACAAGTGACCATCAAACTGTGTGGTTCACATTAAACTCAGTTACAGAGTCAAGCCATACAAAAGTGAGGTACTGGACTTTAGGAGAGCTGACTTTGGCAAAATGGGAGAGTGCCTCAGAAAAGCACTAGCAAACAGGCTACAAGGAGGTGTGGAGCAACAATGGGGAATCATCAAACTGCCATCACAGAGGCAACAAGCCTTTGTGTGAAGCAAATAAACAAATCAAAATGAAAGAAAAAGCCACTATGGTTCTCAAAAGAGATGGCTGTGAAAGTCAGGAAGAAAAGATAGCATTCCGAAGTATAAGGAAACACAGAAGGAGCAGGACAGAGAGCTGTACCAGTTAAGGCAGAAGGAAGCAGGGAGGGAAGTCAGAATAGCAAAGGCCCAAACTGAGGAAAAGATAGCCAACTCAGTTAAGAAGGGGGATAAAACCTTTTATAGGTACATCAGTGAGCATAGAAAGACAAAGGGAGGGATAGTGAGGCTGAATAGAATGAATGGTGGGTGGGAAGGGGGACAGTGAAAAAGCAGGGATACTAAACGAATATTTCTGCTCAGTATTCACAAAAGAGGAGGGGGAAGTGCCTAATCCAATTAACAGAAGCACTCTTGATAGGGGGGTCGATCCCAGTCCTTTCACAGAAGAAAGGGTTCTGCAAGAACTCCTAAAACTGAAGGTGGACAAAGCAATGGGTCCTGATGGAATTCACCCAGAATTCTAAAAGAATTAAGGGAGGAACTAGTGAAACCACTGGCTACTCTTTTTAATAAATCATGGGAGGATGGTGTGGTACCCGAGGACTGGAGGAAGGTGGATGTGATTCCCCTTCACAAAAGTGGGACGAAGACAGAGACTGGAAACTACAGACCTGTCAGTCTGACCTCTGTGGTAGGGAAAGTGATGGAGTCACTTCTGAAGGAAAGAATAGTTGAGTACCTAGAGGCCAGTGGAGCACAGGACCCAAGACAGCATGGATTCACAGCAGGAAGGTCATGTCAGACGAATCTAATAGATTTCTTTGACTGGGTGACCAAAGTAGTAGACCAGGGAGGGGCTGTGGACATGGCCTACCTAGACTTTAGCAAAGCATTTGACACAGTCCCACACAAAAGATTAATAGTCAAATTAACCAGCCTGGGAGTGGGTCCCAGGGTGGTAGCCTGGGTAAAACATTGGCTGCACAACAGGACACAGAAGGTAATTGTAAATGGAGTCCACTCTGAAGAAAGAGAGGTTACTAGTGGGGTACCGCAGGGTTCAGTATTGGGTCCAGTCCTTTTTAATATCTTCATCAGTGACATTGCAGAGGGACTGGAAGGAAAAGTATGCCTTTTTGCAGATGACACAAAGATCCGCAGCAGGGTTGATACACAAGGAGGCGTGGAAAGGATGAAAAGGGACTTGGCAAGGTTGGGGGAATGGTCAGAAGTATGGCAGCTAGGATGCAATGCAAAGAAGTGCAAAATAGTGCACCTGGGAAACAAGAACCCAGGGGAAGAATACTCAATGGGTGGGGAGGTAGTAACAACAACAAAAAAGGAAAGGGACCTGGGGGTAATCATATCAGATGACCTTAAGGTTAGCAAGCAATGTGAGAAGGCAGTAGGGAGGGCTGGGGGTACACTGGGATGTATAGGGAGAGGCATCAGCAGCAGAAAACAGGAAGTTGTTATCCCTCTGTACAGACAGTTGGTGAGACCCCATCTGGAGTACTGTGTCCAGTTCTGGAGACCCCATCTCCGCAAGGACATAGACAGAATAGAGGTAGTCCAGAGGAGAGCAACTAAAATGGTGCAGGGTCTGCAAGAGAAGCCGTATGAGGAAAGACTAAAGGAGCTTAATATGTATACCCTTGAGGAAAGAAGGGAGAGGGGGGACATGATAGAAACTTTTAAGTGCCTCAGTGGAATCAACAAAGTCCAAGAGGGTAGCATCTTTCAGAGAAAGAGACTTGCAAGAACAAGGGACACAATTTAAAGATAGAAGGAGGCGTTCAAGGGCAATGTGAGGAAGTATTATTTCACAGAGGGTAGTGGATGCATGGAACAGCCTTCCTGAGGAGGTTGTGGGGTCTAAAACTGTGGGAGAATTCAAGAATGCATGGGACAGACATAAGGCAATTCTTGTGGGGGGTAGGAATAAATGGGTTGTTGGTTAACTAGGATCTACGGCCTATCCTGTAGGTAGGGAAATGGGCAGACTAGATGGGCCAAGCGGTCCTTATCTGCCGTCAAAGTCTGTGTTTCTATGTTTCTAATGTTCCTGCCCTCCCACCCCACTCCTCCCATCCTCTCTACGACTAGAGTGGCAGTTGATACGGATCGCTGATTTATCCCCTGAGAGTCTTTTTTATATTTCCTCTAAATCACTTCCAAAGAGTCTTCAAAGTTCTGTGATATTTACTTCCCTAGAAGTTCACACTCAACTTTGTAAGTATATGTAGTATAATCTGCATGTGGATGTCTCTCAACCATTGTATGCTAACCCCAATTTCAAAATTGGAGGAGTAATGCTTTCCTTCGCTTGACTTCCTCAACTTGGGACAAAGAAGAAATGTGATCTACTGACAGATGCTCAACTCTTGACTAGCCAAGATATTTTAAGCAAGTTAAGTTGTTTATCTAAATTTATCTTTAAGGGATATCAATTGCGTCATCTTCTGGTTCACTGGTTTGGCACCCATTTTGGTGCAACAGTTGGGAAGAATTTTGGCGATTGTTGACAGACTTAGCAAACCACCCACACTCCATGTCTTGGATTTAGTCCTTTTTTATTTCTGGAATTATTCCCTGGGGCATCTGGTTATTCTTACTACTGAGACACATCCTTCCTGGCTCAGTCCTTTAATTGGAGCCAGATATGGGAAGATCTTTACTTATATACTTCCAATGATAGACTCTGGATCACTCCATTTTTTATTTTGTACATCTGTTTTACACCAACAAAACTCTCTCAGATGGGAAAATTGGATATACCTTTATATACGAGATGTGGGCATTCAGACGGAACTTTGCTGCATGTTCTTTGGGAGTGTCCTAACATTGCCCCCCTATGGGATAGTAGCAAAGCCAAAGTTGACCCCCTTCTAGGGCTTAGTGATTACTTTATATCGGAAATCTGAATCTTAGGGGATTATTTGGCTGTTCCTGTCAGACAGTGTGCTACCATTTGGCCACAATTTCCATCTCTGTGAAGTGGGTGGTTTGACATCATTGGAAAGATAAGTTAGATATCTCCTATAATGAATGGTTACAGGAACTTCTGAATAACCTCAGGTTGGACAGAATGACTGCTAGTTCCCGCTTTAACACCAATAGGTATAACAGGAAATGGGGTCACCTTCACACTCTATCTGATTTCCCCTTTGAGCAACACAGGTGACAATTTTTAGGCACTGTCTGTATAATATTTTGGTACTTGTGTTTATCTTTACATTTATGTTTTTCTGTCCCTTTTCACGCTTGGCATGCCATGGTCTCTTAGTTATTGGAATTAAGCATGTGGTTCTGTATTAGACTCCCTATTTTTCCATGTTATATATTGTTGGAGTCTTATGTATTGATCTCCACTGGCAGGTGAGGGGATAAATGAGGGTTGGTGAGGATGGGTTATTTGATATAGGAAAGTAGTTATTTGTTTGGTTTAGCTTTATTTGTTACTTGTACAGTTACACTTGTAATGGCATTATGTGTTTACCTTTTTGTAATTTTGTGGATTACAAATATAGTTTATTGATTTTCAAAAAAAGAAAATGCAGCATCATGTGTTCATGAGTGCATACTGTATAGGCATGGCAGGTGATCTGGGTTATTCAGTCAGAACAGCAGTATTTGCGTAGGCTGCCATGACTCATTTTATAAATGTATACAGTATGTAGTATACCAAGGTGTCTGTCACAGACACTTCTCTCTGTGCAACACTGGCCACATTTCCTAACATATTCATGGTACTGTATCTGATTCACTATCTGAGGTGCAATCCCTGCCAAATGAGCATGAATCTTTTGTGAATGTTTATGAATTATTCATGACTAGATCATTAACACTTATCAGATTACCGAATGCTCAGGAACTGTGCAAAAAATATCAAATGACACAGCTTTGTTCATGAATGAAAATAAGGCCCTGTCCATACTACGCCTCTGTAATGTTACAGAGGGTGTAAAACGTTACCGTTACAGGTCGCGTTTACACCTGTAATGTTACAGGAGGCGTTTTTGTAACCATTGTTGAAACCACATATGAGGTGGTTTCAACAACGGTTATGAAACCGGTCCCGCCCTGGTAACGTTACTGGCGGTAGTGTGGATGGCCGTAATGGTCCCCTGCAGGACACGGAGCACAGCGTGAGCTGCATTGTGGGATCGGGCACCACCGTAACGGTCGCCCGGCTCCCGATGTGTGGACTGGCAGTGCCGGTCCTGTAACGGACACCACCGAGGTGTGGACGCACTGCATCACTCCCCGGCTGTAATGGATTACATCTGTTACCGGGCCCAAGTTGTGTAGTGTGGACAGGGCCTAAATGTACATGCTCATAAAGATCCATGAACATGCATAAAACCATGAACTTTTTTTTTTTACCCCTGCCCTCCTGGCCAGCCACTCATTTGGGCTGCCAAGGGCCCTTGCCACCAGAAGCCCCGTGTCGCCATCTCATCCCCCATCTGTGCCAAAGCCCCAGTTGACCTGATGTATCCCTTCATGGGGGGCCCCCCCTCCCTTGGCATCACTGTGAGGGGAAACTGGCCCAGCGGGCACTTCTGTCTGTGCCGGGGTTCTGCAGAAGGGGGACAATATGGACCCTTCCGGGCTTGGTGGTGTATGGATAACTAGCAGCCGTTATCCAGCTGGCCAGTCAGCCCATTATCCTCAGTTTTTTCCCCGCCCACCCACCCTTCTCCCATAGTGCTGTTGCACACCGGCGGCATCCATGGCAGGATGCATAGTGGCACATGGTCACCCACGCTGCAATGTGCATTTTCCCATCAGGCTGCCAGGAGCAGCTTGAGAGTGGTGCGGTCCAACGCCCACTCTCCCTGGGAGGAGAGCATCCTACTGGATGCTCTGGGCCTCCTGCCAGCCTCCACCCCTGTCATGCTGGGCCCGTGTATGAACCTGGGTCACCAGCTTGCCAGGCAATCCCCCATCACCCAGTGCCATGGAGCTGGCCCATTACTTTCATGATCACAGTCCATCAGTATTTTTGGTGACCAGTAGTTCACTGTATTTATAATAATAACTAACTACTATGACACCAAACTTTTAATAACACATAGGGTCCAGACCTCAGTTTCCATAATTAAACATGTTTTACCCTATGGCTTACACAATGACACATTACAAATTCTGTCACTATACTCAACTTTTTTGAGTGAATATCATTTATAAACAAACTTTTTAGAAATATCAGCTTAATTTATAATTAACCTTTTATCTGTTACTGTTCTTTCAAACTGCTCACCTTCATTTCATATATCTAAAATACAAATGACCTCAGCACAAAAGCACTGAGGCAAGGGTTATCCTGCTTTTGGTATTTTTAGAGTGTGTGAGAGGCCATTTGCCACCATACACTCTTGCATAAAGCAGAACCAGTCTAAATTCTTTCATGGGGATTTGCAAATACTTCTCATGATGCTTTGCATCATGGGGATATGTGTGTAATTTTTCATTTCATTTTATATACTGTATATAGTCGGGTAGTCTTTTTCTTCCCATAGATAAGATGATCTGCTTTGTTTGTGCTGAGCTAAGAAATCTCATTTCTAAAAGAAAAAATAAGGTAGCTCTCTGGTTGCATAATTATGTGCACTATAATTCATCAATGTCTGAACCAATCCAGCACAATCACTGGAGAATTTATTACTACAGTATCTGCTTCAGGTACATATCCAATATGTCACTGGCCTGTATAAAAACTAGAGCTGTGATATGTGACGTGACATTGTGTGATACCTACAAACTAGTCTGTCTACCTTATCTGACTTCTCCCATGGCCTGTCACAATTATATATCAACAAATAGTACTGTCTGCCTGCCTGAGCTGGCTCCTCCCACAGCCTTCCATTGTTTCATACAATAAAATACTATGTCTGCTTGAGCGGACTCCTCCCACAGTCTTCCATTGTTTCCTACAATAAAATACTATGTCTGCTTTAGCGGACTCCTCCCACAGCCTTCCATTGTTTTATTCAATAAATACTACTGCCTGTCTACCTGAGCGGACTCCTCCCATACCCATCAGTTGTTTCCCACAACAAATACTACTGCCTGCCTGAGCTAGCTCCTCCCACGGCCTTCCATTTCTTCATACCAACATATACTACTGTCTGTCTGTCTGTCTGAGCGGTCAAATCCCATAGCCTTCCATTTTTTCATACCAACACATATTTCTGCATGCCTGCCTGAGATGGCTCCTCCAATGACCTGCCATTCAATCTGCAGGTCGAGATTTATAGTGAACTTCACAGGATGGTCATACATCACACATTTGTTGAATTTGTATGAACCAGTGAGTAAGGTCCTCGACAAAGGTAAGGCAGTGGACATGGTCTATTTGGACTTCACAAAAGCCATTGATACAGCACCCTACTTTCAATTATTAAATACACTTCTACAGGTTGGGATTCTGGGTGAACATCATAAGTGGGTGGGAACTGGCTATTAGAAAGGCAGAAGAGGGTAAGAGTCAATGGTGAGGTATCAAACTGGGAAGAAGTGACAAGTGGCATTCTTCGGGGCTCAGTTCTGGACTCAGTACTTTTTCATTTCTATGTGTGGGACTTCAGTACAGGTTTAAATGGATGATCCATGAAGTCTGCAGATGATGCTAAACAATGATGCAAAACAATATATAATGTTGTGGGTGCAGTGTTCGTTGACCTCTCCAAGGCCTTTGACACTATCTTTCACTCCATCCTACTTGACTTCCTTCACCAACTTGGCTTCTCCCCGGCCCACTGGCTTGGTTCACCAGTTACCTCTCTACCAGATCACAGTGCGTGAAGGTAAATGACACCCTGACCAATACCCTGCCCATTCGCTCAGGGGTCCCCCAGGGTTCCATCCTGGGCCCCGTTCTGTTCATCCTTTTTCTCAACACCCTCCCCAGCTCCTGCTCGGGCAATATGCTACTCTATGCCAATGACATGGTTCTCCTTGACTCCCACCCTGACCCCGCATCTCTACAGGAATCCCTACAGCACACATTCAACCAAGCTGAAAAGTGGTTCCTTGAACACTGGCTGGTCATTAACCTCAAAAAAAACAAATCTATGCTTTTTTCACATCACCAGAATAAGGCCAAAAATGTCCCCCCTCTCCATTCTCCCCAGTAATGCTCACCCTCTCGAGCAGGTGACGTCCTACAAGTACCTGGGCATCACCTTTGACTTGCTTTTACATTCCACACCCACATCAATACCCTGTCCTCAGCCATAAACTCTCACATTGGCCTTCTCTATCGCCACAGAGATTGCCTCCCCCAAACTGCCCTCCTACTGGCCATCAACTCCTCCGTCCTGTCCCTAGTGGACTACCACCTACCTATCTATGCTGTGGCTGCCAATGCCACCTTCACCAGAATCCAGACCTCATTAAACAAGGCCTGCAAGGCTCCTGACTGGCACATCTCTCCATGCCCATACTTGCTTGCTCTATTCCACCGCCAATCTGCTCACCTTGGAGGAGCGCCTGCACTACCAAACCTGCTTACTTGCCAAAATATCCCTGCTGGGACTCCCCCCCCAGGGGTCACTGCATCCCTGTGGCTTGCATCCCAATCTGTTGCCACCCATAGCTTAGTTAAGGCCACCTTTCTGGTGCCCCGTATCAAGACCTCCCTAGCCCAATGGTCCTTCCACTACCGTGCCCCCACATGGTTCAACTTCCTCCCGCCCTCTGTCACTAAGTTTACCAAAATTGGTCCCTTTAAAGTCACTCTCCGTAACCACCTCTTTGGCGCCAGAAGCTGTACTTGCCCTTAATCAACCTAATGTTGGGGTCCTTCCCTGTTTCTGGCCCATAGCCTTGACAATGTCCATTGGACTGCTCCCCCCTTTTTATTCTTTTCCTCACCCCTGTCCCCCCACCCTTCCACATAGGTATTTCCCCGATATGACCAGGGTTGTGACTTCTACTATTGTTATACTTTATATGATTGCTATTTACTGCATGTAACTTTATTCCGTAAACCACTGTTATATTGTGTTCTTTTGTTATCTGTATTGCACCTGTATGTTACCAGTGTTGTATCTCACACTGTAACCATGTCTACCCTCCCTGTGATGAGGTGCTTTTGTAAATGAGTCCCTGACTCAAAGGTTGTAAATCCGACTTTCAAAAATAAATAAAATAAATATCATAGGATCTAGCAAATACAATCTAAAAATGGAAAATAATATCAATAAACTAGCACAATTGGAAGTAAATTCTAATTATTTTTATAATAAGGTCAAATGTGCTGTCTTACATTTTGGGGGGAAAAAAATCCAAAAGCTAGCTATGCCATTAATAATGAATCATTAAGGAACCCTTCTGAGGAAAGAGACTATGGCATTAAAATAACTGACTGCTTTAAATTGTACAGACAATGTGAAGTAGTGATTAAAACGTGTGGACAAATATCAAGGTGTATTACAAGAAACATAATAAACAGAAAATGAGAGGTGATACTGCTGCTATACCGGTCATTGGTGAGACTGTCTCTAGAGTGCGAAGGACAGTTTTGGTGTCCATACAAATGGAAGGACATAAATAGGCTTGAAGGGTCCAGAGGAGGTTTACAAATAGATTATCAGGGCTACAGGACGTGTCCTATGAGGAGAGGTTGAAGGAGCTGAACATGTTTTCTCTAGAGAGAAGAAGATACAGAGGTGACATGATCCTGACCTTCAGAGATGCAAAGGAACCATCACTCCAATGACCACTAAACTTGAAAGGAAAGGATACCATGGAAGGAAGGAAAGAGAGGTCACATGTTAAAACTAGCTGGGGAAAACTATAAGACAAATTTTAGGAAAGCATAGTTCTCACAGAGAGTGGTATCACAATGGAATAGTCTGCCAAAAGAAGTTGTGTCCCGTGATTCTCTGCACAAAATTTAACATAAAATTAGACAAACACAAGGGTAATGGGAACATTCATAGATATACTTAGTACACATCAACAGACAATTAATATGAGAAAATGCCTTTTTTTGCCTGTACTTTTCTTATGTTCTTACTGTGCTGTACCAACAAGATGTACTTTCTAACTAGTTAATAGTGAATTAAGTTGCATTATTCTAGGAACTGAGCCATTAAGAACATTAATGATTGGGCAACTGCAGTCCTTAAGACCTTGGAAGCAGAGTTCCTTCCACCTGTGTTTTCATTTAAATTCATAATAACTTCCAAGACAAGTATCCTCAATGCAAGTAGGAGAGTGGAAGGGCCAACAGAGATCAGAGAAGATACCACTCTGTCTCAGGTGATTGTGAAGATAATTTATATCCCAAAGATGCTTTTGGATCACACAAAGATGCAGCTGTAGAGTCCTGGGGATTTCACTCTTCCTCAATTCATGATGTCTCTTATTAAAATTCAGTCTTGACGGGGTGGCTGGGCCTTGAATGATTGATCCTAACCTCTTCTTTGGGCCAGTATATGTATGCATCCTTTCTGTTGAATGCTATACCATTTATATTCTGTCTTTTTGGTGATGGCGTGGTGTCAGGGATTTATTTAACTCCAAAAATTGATTAGCGTTTTGCTCATAAAAGTGCTAAAACATTGTGAAAATGCATAACACTTGCCTCACTGTGTACAACAAACGTAACACTTCTAGAAAACCTATATAAATACTCTCTGTACAGTTGGCATTGTCCCAAGGAAAAAACTGCTAATCAATTATTTAAAACCCTGTGGTATACCAGAACACTCTCATGGATAGTCCAGTTGCTGCCCTACTGATACCCTTGAGTTTCATTCTGTGCATTGTGGACACTACATTTACCACTTGGTGTTCCTTCTGTATAAACTCGGAACATGAAGCTTCTCTGAGGATACCCCTTTGGAGTCAAATTTTTCTCTTTAACATTTGACTGCTATTGCCTCCCTGCTAGGTCCAAGTGCAATAAATACTCCTGAACTCAAAGGATTCCTTATGGTTCTACTACCACTGTTTTTACTATTAATGTGACAGACACCAGAAGATTATACAAGCTACACTCACTCTCGTTTGTTCAATTTACAATTACGTGACTCAGTTTCTCAGAGCAGCAGGCTGCCATGTTGCCATTAAATTCAGTCCTTAGTTCTGTTTTGCCACAAAGGGTTACAACCCAAATGATTGATGTACAAACACTAGATAAGGTTATGTTTTTTTCACATACTACTCGAATGGTAACTATAAGATGCTCAAGTACTGTTAGAGCATCAATGAAGCATAAAGTGAATGAATAGAGCTTATCTACTAAGGCAGTCATAGAGTTTAGAGACCTCTAATGCCATTTCAGAGTATCATGGTTTTGCTTATCAAGGCACAGCCCAACCAATCAGTAGCAGAGAAGCAGAGGTGGACATGATGTGGGATGTGTACAGGCCTCACCACCCATGATCAGCCAAGTGGGAACCAACCAAAATTAAAAATGCAACAAAGAATGCAATATAGCTAATACTGAAAGTTGATAATTCCTTATCCTAAATATTCCTTTATTTAAATGTAATCATTGTGCTGCTGTTTCATTCTGGCAGTGGGGTTTGAGCTGTAGAAAAAAGTATAGCTTATAATATCTCAAATAGTCAGGTTCCCCACTATTCGAAAGAGCTCCTCATTCCTTACATCCCCTCTGCGACAGCTCAGCTCGTCTGATGAGGGGTTGCTGGAGATTCTGAGGGTTAGCTTAAAATCTTTGGGGGCCAGTGCCCTCGGGTTTGTGGCCCCTACCCCCTGGAATTCTCTGCCCCATCAGCTTTGTGAGTGCAGAACTGTGGGGTGCTTCAAGCAGGCACTTAAGACCTATTTATGGGGTAAAGTATACCCCTAATCTTTTTGATTTTAACTGGTATTTATTGCAACTGTCTTTGATTTTTATTTTCATGTTCAGCGCCTTGATATTTGAAAGGCACTATATTAAATAAAATGTATTATTATTATTATAACTTGGAGGGGAAGAACATTTTGAATCAAACAGCTGCTATGATCGCTTCAAGTAACCACACAAAACATTTTATTCTGTTTACTAGTTTCTTGCAAAACATGAGTTTCACATTTCAGTTAGGAAACTGTACGTACAACATTTCTGATGCTACTGAGCGTTGCCATGCCAGTTAGCAAAAGACATTTGACTTAATTTTTTCCATAGAGGTTTTTATCCTTCTATAGTAGGCTGGGTGGCTGTATCAGCCCATCCCACAGTCCCTGACCATCCCAAGTCTCTGTCCACCCGTCAAGACCAGGTGGGCCACTGGTGCTAGTGGGTAGGGTGTCATGTAGCCCAACCTCCATTTTTTCCATCAGATTTTTCTGCCCCTGAGCACAGCAGATGTGCAATGAGCACAAAGCACACTCCACCACTAAGGAGGTGCTCCAAGACTCCGAACACCAGCTCTTCCCACAATTTGGGGCTTCACACGCAATTCCACCTTGCTTTCAACAGGTGGCAGTCAAACAGTGAGGCACTGGATCCCTCCTCCCCGAGGGAAGAGAACAGTCCTACAGGCACTTTATCTTCCCTCTCCCAGCCTGGCCCCCGAACAGCCCGAGTACGTTCCCGAACCTGAGTCACCTATGTGACAACATGGAGGCATAGATGCTCCACCATGTCACTGGGCCGGTGTCATTTAACTTAATTGGCATCAGAAATGTAAGCATCATGCAAATATCATCCTTGAAAATAAACTTTTACACGCATCTGGGCAATGTGATTTTCAAATATTTGTGCAGTCATTTTGTAAGTTTAATCAGCATTCAATATGCTGTTCTTCTTGCCATTATTTCTTGATTCACCTGTTGCTTTTTTGGGGGTTGGAAACCGCAAACTTGACTATGGGTATCCTAAAAGTTTGGAAGGAATTAGAATAATCTTTTCTGTGGTGTAAGAACAAATGTGCTCCTGGAATTTTATATGTCCTTTGAGGCTTTTCACTTTGCTGCTAATGTTGCAGCACTTATGTTTTAAGCAACTTTCATTTAGAACCTGTTCTGGTTTTTCATGTTGATTGCTGTTTGCAGTATGCTTTTATAGACCAGAATAGGGTCCTAGTGGTAGTCGTTTTTAACGGTTTATTTGATTTCATGCAATGCAATGCATTATACTTTCTGGCAAAGGCGTTACAGTAGTTGATGAGATTATCTGAAAAACAGCCTTTTACATGTTTCTGGGTAATATGGTTTTCAAATATCTGTGCAATAATTTTGTAAGTTTCATCAACATTCAACATTCCAAGTGGTAGCCGAGTGTGTTTCTCTACCTCTTGAATTCTTGGGGCAGTCAACACTTTTTTGGCATTTTAAGATCAATAAAGTAAGACACTCTAATAATGTAGAACCTTTGGCTTTTTTGAAATGTTTAGAAGCTGAAAAAGTTCTGAAAATGCAATTTACAGGGTTTGGGTGAAGAAGTGCTTTTCAGTGTCGTGTAATACCTTCTGGTAAGTCAGAGGATGTTTTTTTGACTCCTTGAGGCTGAATTTGTTCAGGCTGAACTCCTTTGAGCTTAAACTTCAAAGTACTGAGCTGTGAACATCTATAGGTTAGTAAAGGTTTTTTTTTTAACATTCAAAAGCCAGCAGCAGGTTTTAACCTCAACTTGTATCTGCTGTTAAGCAATTATTGTGGAACAGGGATCACACCGTACCATACAATACACATATTTTTGTGGTATGTCAGACTGTGTTACCTTTAACAGGCATATTCTGAGACAGCCCTGGGTTATACATGATTTGCAGAACTGCAGATTTCTTCTGCAGCAGCTGAGGGGCATTATTTGCTCTTTACAGAATGTATTACAAAACTACCTTAATTTAAATGGACACTGTCAACCCTTTTTATACTTGCTTACCTTCCCTGAATTCCACTGATGTTGCTGTGTGTTTCATCTGACTTCTTTCTTAATAGAACTTATAAATTATGACCACTCTTGTCTAGTTTCATTTCCTTGATCTACACTCATGGCATACTTCATGGACATTAGGAACACATCAAACAGTTTAGCCATTATGATGCAGTAATTACCTCTTCTCCCACTGCATCATGATGTCTGGACAGTGTTGGAGGTGTTCCCAAGTCCAGGAAAGATGCAGTGGAAGTTGATCAAGGATTGAAAACAAACACATTTTTGTGTGGTAATACTGGTATTGTGGGCAGTCTGTTTTTCACTTTTAAAAAGAGAAGAAGGAATCAGAATCAAACTACCAGCTACATCAGCAATCTCTACAGACTGTGAACAATCAGAGCATTTTTTTTAAACAAGAGATACTTTAAGGCCTAAGGGGGTCAACAGTGTCACTTTAAATGGCTGGTAGGTGTGAAGAAATCGTCTGTAACCACATGGCTGGAGCTAGTACCAGTAGTACAAACTTAATGACATCACTGATATGCCTACAACTATCAGTCACTGAGAGACCCTACCATGTCTTGAACGCAACATTTGAAACATTTTCATAAGTTGAAAAAAATCTAAGAAATGCATTTATTTTTATGAAAGCTGTAACACTAATCGAGGGTTTTGGTCAGTTGAGCAAAATACCATGTGTTATGTCCCTAACAACACAGGCATAGCAATATACCCAAACAATCAATTGGTTTTAGAGTGTAGCCCCCCAAACCACCCATGCCAGACTACACCCATTTTTAATTCCTTTGATCACTTTGCCCTAAATCTCTTACTATGTACCCACCACTGCTCCCTCTACCACAACCTCACACCCCATTCGATGTATGCTCTCCACCTCCGTCACAGCTCCACCTTGCTTGCTATGCATAGTTTCCTCCCTTACCCGCAGCCTTTCTGGTCTCCTTACTCCCTCTCTCCTATCCTCCTACTTCTTCCACTAATCTGACGACCACTCTTATTTTTACCCCTCACTGCAAAACGTTTATAGGCCAGTCTGCTCTGCATTCATGTCTTTCAAATCTCTGAAGCAGGCTCCCTCTCCTTGCACCTCTCTTCTCCTTCCTACCCTCCCTGAAGCCTCTTCTCAGGCTCATTTCTCCTTTTGCTGTAGCTAGCTTTTTTCTAGTTCTTCTTTCTTCCATCTCTCTGTACTCTCTCTTCTGTCGTCTTTACACCTTTCACCCTCACCCTGCCCTGTCCCTACCATATCCCCCATGATTCACTATTCAGTTTAGAAATATGGTAAGTTTTGCATTGCTCCCTCATGGCCCTCTAAGCCAGCTGCCATCTGGGCCTACATTGCACCCTATTGTCATTTTCTTTTTGTTGCTGTTACTTTTTTTGTATGTGCCATATATTCGGCTAACTTGCTTTTAGCTACTGGCTCCTCCAGGTTTTAAAAACACAGCTTTAGGTAACAGCCCTTTCACCAATATTGGCTCTGCTAAAATGCTTTTAGGAAAACCTAATTATGTCATACTGCAACTGTGCTTGATGCTGGCTATTTCTTGTACATCTCGCCTTGCTTTACTGGCCATGCTTGTGATTAATTGTTGTAACCTGCACATAATTTAACTGTATTATTTATATATTTTTTTGTATATTATTTGCAATATTCTTTGTGAAATCTTTTGTTTGTGCTGCCCATGTTCCTCTCCCCCTTCCCCCAGGTCATGTCTGTAAATGAGATACTGTTGTATATCTCTGCCTGTCTGTCTGTCTGATAAAACACTTATAAATAAATAAGTAAATCAGTAAATAATTGAACTATCACTATTTACTAGCTGCTTCCAAATAGTATCTGCACTCAAATAAAAATTGCTCTGAAAAAAAATATGGATAAAATCTGCCTTTGAATACTGGTTCTGGCTACTGATACTGTATTCACTGAGAATGCCAACTCCTGATACTGACTGTAGTCACTACCGCTACCTCCCCTGGAAAACAAGTGAACAACTGCAGTGCATTACAGGTGGAAATGTATTGCAGACTGAAGCTTTATTAAATAATTGTAAATGACATTGTTTAAGTGGTATTAAGAGCTCTTGTACATACTGTGTACTGCTTGTCTTCTTAAAGGCCAACTCCTGATGTCACACCCCACTGACTGCGGTCACAGCATTCATAACCTTCAGTTATTCATAAAGGAAGCCACAGTTCAATGGAATGGTAAATCCAGAGGCAAAAATCCAAAGTCTAGTGTGCATGTACTGCATATCGCACACTTACTATGTCACTTTTGAAGTCTTTCAAGTAATTCTGGGTCTTCTGATTTGATTTCTGGCTCCCCTTGTGTATATCCTGTGTCTGTGTGTCCACATGACAATGTCCTCAGCAGAGAGTCACTTCAGCAGTCCATCTCTGGCACCGAAGACAATGCCATTAGAGCAAGTGCATGTGATTTCATCCAGGCCACAGCTGGTTACCCGTATACAGCTGGAAGGATTTTACAATAATCTCCTTAGTTACTGACTGCAAGCTGTTTTGCACCATTCCATTATTTCTTTGTTTTAGAAGCATTTGTGGAATAATGACTACAGTTTTCTCTCTCTCCTAAATAGCTACTGTAGCCAGGTATCATAACACACTCAATAGCAGCCCTTAAAGGGGGTATTCCATGAATAGTCCACAGGTTGCAGTAGCTTGGTGCAGCCTCCTGAAATTGCTGTGATTATTGTACATTTGTTTCTGGTATGGTTGTGTTGTGATTATATCAGCTGTCTTGCCAGTATCACCAGGTATGTTAGTGGAAAGTACTTTACACTTTGCTTGTTTGCACAATGGAGAATGAAGAAATATGAGACACAGTTAGATGGAGTAGAGCAGTTTATTTTCTGGTTCCTCTGCAAGCCGGAGGTGAGTGCTATCTTTTATCCTCGAAAAACAAAACAAATGAAAGGACTGCAGGCCAATAAATACACTGACAGTGGATAACAGCTGTCATCAATAAAAGTCACCCTTGTTCCTTGGCCACAATCATATATAAGTCAAGGGAAAAAAGAAATGTTGAGTAGAAGCCGCAGCTTCATAACGAATAAATACATTATTCTCATATTTGATGATTTTTGCGAATGTTGTCTGTTTTTTGGCACCACAGCTGTACTTTACATATTTTGCCTTATATGTTTAGTTACTATATTTCGGTCTGCATATTTATGTCTGTTTGCATCCCACTTGTCCTCAGCTACAGCTGGGGTCACACCTGAAAATGAGCCTGAGCCTCAGTGTGCTTATCCCAGTCTCCAAATTTAAAACAAACACAAAAAAGCAACCACACACCTTGTTGTGTGTTATCACTCACATATTCAGGTACCAAAAAGTGGTGCAGATCTCTTGTGTGCAAGGCTGAAAGAAGGGATGAAAAGGTGCGTGTTTGTCCACTGTCAAGTTAGAAAAATGTCTTGGTAGAAGGCGTCGGCCCAGTACAGCCCAGTTTGGAAATGCAGAGTCATTGAGAACACTAGTAAACAGCGCATGGTGGTATCTGACTCTCAGCTGCCTGCTGATGTCAGTTTGGATCAGGACAAGGCCCCCTTAATGAAAAGTGAAGGGGGGGATTGGCAAAGACACTGTGTTAAATAGGTACTAGGAAGAAGTTGACTTACTGTGGCTTTGTAAGGGTACTGAAGATAAGGAGGGATTAACTATGTGATGGTGGCACATGTATGCTGGGGGAGACCTTACTGATCATTGGAACATGGACTAACCCCAATAATGGCTAAATGATGCAGCAACATAATTTAATAGGGATGTTGCCTATGGGGGCATCTTTGTTTATGGCCCCTAGCATGGGCTAGCCCCTCTGGGGCCCAGCAATGGAACATTATTATTTTTTTTTAAGAAGTGGAGGTGGCTGAGAATTACAACTGTGTTTGGCAGCCCATTTACAAAACACAGTTATAAATTCCCAAAATACAAATCTATAGTCAAATATCTGTATGGTATTCCCCAATTTATTTCCATTTAGTCTTTGTAATAGGATGCCTTTGCATGTCTCACCAGTCTGGTACCCTTATTCCTGGCAGCTTTGTAGGCATTGTAGTCAGCCTGACAACCAGCAGCTCTTGATGAGATGGCCTGTAAGCCAGGGGCTGAAGGTGCCTTTAACTTTGGAGGTTCTGAACGGGGCATATAAGTCACAAGCTTTGTTAAAGACTGTGATGAGGTAGTCCAGGGCCTGATTAGCATAATTACAGCAAACCAGCAGAGTCCAGTCCGCACTATTTAGATGTTGCTTGAGGTGTTTAAGCTTACCTTTTCTGAGTGATCAGTGTTTGACAAGTTGGGGGGAATGTTTCAGACCTTTGTTTTTCCAGAGACAAATAACTGAAGAATGGTTGCTTAGCGTGTCCGGTAGTATGGAAACATTAGACATATGCTCAGGGGAGGAGGTGAGAAGCCAGTCAATGAGGGTGCTGGTGCCAGTGCGGTAGTTCATCCTGGTCATTTGGGGAACCATCTGAGTAAGATGAAGGATGTGGATTTTACCTCTAATAGCCATGGTTTCCTGTGCCAACCAATTGGAGTTAAAATTCCCCAGGATTATCTGCTCCCCTCCCTGTTTAATCAGCCTAAAGTGATCAAAGAAATGTTCCAAACCCAAGCCCTGTTTCATGGGGGGTGCAGACAGTGGTTAGCAACAAGGTCTTATTTTGGTGCCCAATGGAGAGTTTGATAGAAACTATCTGAGCTTCTTTAGTGTTGATATTATCGGGCATCACTTGCCCTTTGATATTATTGCTCAGATAAACCAAGCAACCTCCCCCTCTTTTGGACAATCTGTCCTGTTGGAAGATGGCATAATGATCAAGTGAGATTGAGGTATCTGGGATGTTATGAGAGAGCCAAGTTTCAGTGAGCGAGATAATGTCAGTCTTGTGTACTGCCACCCAGGCCTGGAACTGGGGTAGTTTAGGAAGGAGGCTGCAAATATTAATTGAGGCAATTTTGATGTGCCCTAGGGTCTTAGTGTTAATGTGGCCAGTTGGCCCAGGATTTGGGTGTACGTTTCCTGAGATGAGTAGCAGGATAATAATTGAAGTTTTAAAGTAGTGATTACACCAGCATCTCAGCTTCTGGGTCTTCCTTCCCATACAGGATCTATCTTTCAAGAGGCCTTTTGCAGTGTGACATAAGCACATCAGGGTTGCAGCAAACACAGGAGTGATGGCTGGTGTACTATTCTTGTTTATAGGGAGATTAAGCAGAGGAGGTATTGGTGGAGGGGTTACCTAGTTTTCAGAGGTTCCAGGTTTTTGTAATAAGGGACAGGCATCTAACTGAAGGCCACTTTGGAATGGTGTCACAAAGCTATTTCTAAAAACACCTGCAGATACGGGCAGGAGAAAAAGCACCACTGAACATAGGTATATGAAGGAACTCCCTTTAGTATGCCAGGTATATGTGTGCATAGTGTAACCAGTGAAGTCAGTTCCTATGAGAGAGTGAGGATGACTTGTAACAATAATGTTGGGCAGGCACAGGGTTCAGAAAGAATGTCAGAGGCAGGGGTGTGGAGGGGCAGGAGAAAATTAGAGTTGAGAGTGGTAGCCGAGGAGAAGGCAGAGAATTCAAAACCAGTTAGATTACTGGATAATCAAGGAGCCAATAGCATAGGCCAGGCTGGAGGAGCTAGCCAATAGCAGGCAGTTTCTTGCAGTAGGCAGTCAATTGGATTTATTCCCTGCGATGTGTCAAACCTTGGTCTGGGATCCTGGCTTGGCAGCACTGGAGGCAGCTGCAAGTGCTGAGCCACTCTGTTTAGCTGGCAAGAAGATACATGAAGTGGGCTAGACAGCAGCTAAAGTGAGAGGGAAAGAGGTAAGGAGGCTAAAGGTATTGTGGCCTTGTTAGTCAGCCAAGTGCTTGGTCGATGGGAGTGACAGTGTGGAAAAGAAAGATGGCTTAAGTGAGGTGTGAGGGGAGTTACAAAGAATGGGAACAGGAGAGCAGCTATTGTGCTTAGACACCAGAAGAGTTTAATAAATAGGAAGGAAGATTGTCCTGGGGGGTTGAGAGAGTGGGGTAGAGAAAGTGAGGGATTCAGGGAAGAGGGCGAATGCAGGGAGGTCAGGGATGCCAATGGTGCTAAGCGCAAGACAAGTACAGCAGCTTGGAGAGAGCAATTTAGCTGAGTGAGACAGAAGCTGGGGGTATAGACTGCGGGATGTATTGGGGGAGAGAGAGAGAGCGTGGAGATCAGATAGAGAGATGGAGCAGAGCGAGTGAGGGGCAGAAGGTCAGGAAAGCATTTATGATAAACCATGCAGAAGGAGCTAGCCAATAGTAGGCAGTCTAATCCACAGACCTGCTAAGTGTAGAAGTGCAGAAATTGCTGACAGAGAGGAGAGTAAGTACCCAGCTTTATCTTAAAGGTATGTATTTATTTATATGTTCTTTCTCTACTGAAAGTAGCAGTGTAGGCAATAGAAAAATAGATTTTTAGGCAGTGTTAGGGACACTTGTCTTTAAAATAATAACAGGTAATGTGGGGAATCTACTGTACAGTAGCTCAAGAGATTAAACTTGGGCCTGAGAAGATTTATAAAGCCCTGTGAATCGGGTGTGTAATGGGGGGGAGGTTGAAGCAGCTAGAGGCTTTTCATCTTGCTTGCCTTCTAACAAGAGCACTATTAAAGACTCCCTTGCCCAGAGTGTCCCATGGTGCTTGTGTCCCAGCACGTGAGTGGAACAGTGCAGCAGAGTAACAGATTACTGGTGTCTTAGGCATCTACAAGTGTTCACAGGCATGTAGGGGGCTCTGCTGGACTGAGTTTGGGTAGGGTACCTGTTAGCTTACTGCTTCTTGTAGAGGAAATTGCAGGTAGTGGGGTAGGAGGCATGTTTGGGGACAAGCAGGCAGTTACTACATGTGGGAATGGAAGAGACACCCTATCTAGAGTATGGTGTAGAAACTGTCCAAGAAGGGCATAAAGGGGTGGGTTAATTAAAACAGAAAGAAGTAAAGAGGCAGAGGGGTACAAGTGTGATATAGCCAAGCAAGTAATGAAGAAAGCAAGCAAAAAAGGGGAAGTGAGAAACACTCTATCTAGGGTAGGGTGATAAAGCAAACACCTTTAGAAGGTATAGATGGGAAATAATTAAACACAGGAAGGGGGAAACAGGGACCAGGCACAGTTGATAGCAGTAGGTAACAATAATTTATGCCAGTTATGGGAGTGGTGGAGTGCAGAGAATGCAGAGCTGCAGCTTTCCAGGAGACATTCAGGAGATGGAGGTGCTGCCCTGTCTGCGCGCACTTCTCTGGGTTGAGGGAAGAGATCACTGGTCTCTGGGCTGAGCTGGCTAGGATCAAGAGGCTCTCTTCCCCCACCCACAGGCCACCAAGTTTCCCACCGTTCCCCAGAGGTTGCCTAGGTGAAGGAGGGCTTTGTAGTTCATGGTGGGTGCCAGGAGACTGGGGTGGCAGATGAGGGGCACATTCCTTAACCTGTCCATTACAGAATTCCTTTACCATTCTAACAGGATGGGATTACTGGGAGGAGGCACTCAAATTTGTGGCTAGGGAGGATGTGGGAATCTTCTGCAGGAGAGGCCCAGAGGTGGGATGTAAAGGACTCCATCAGAGGAGGAACAAGCTTCTGGTGGGGGACTCATTTGGTAGGTGGGTAGAATTGGGAACAGGAAGGGGTGAAAGGAAGATCAGTTGCCTACCAGGTGTCCTGGCTCCGAAGGATCGGCAGTGGATACTAAGGATCACTAAGGCAGGGGGGAGCTGAACATCATTGTCTACCTAGGGACTAATGACCTAGCAAGGACAAGGCTGGAATTACACAAGGAGAGTTCAGGAAACAAGAGAGGGGCCCAAGGCAAAAAGCATGCATGGTGGCTTTCACCGAGGTGTTGCCAGATTATGGCTAAGTGGAGGATAGGGTATTCCACACCAGGAGCTTCAACCCATGGTTGAAGGAACAGTGCAGAGAAGGGGGATTCAGTTACACTGGGGATGGGGATCAACCTGGAGGGGTGATGGCCAGCATCGATCTGGGAAGAGAACCGCAGTCCTCAGTGGATGGTTTAAATGTTACTTTGATGAACATTTAAACCAGCTGAAGGGGTTGGAAGAAGGACAAAGGGAGGCATAAACTGCCCCCCAGACTGAAGCAGTAGGAAGGGAGTGTGATAGGGAGCTCCTGCCACTCTTGAGGACTAACCTTTTCTTAAATCTGTTGCAACAGTTCTTCTATTTTTTAGCCTAATCTATTCTTTACAATTTCTAGTCCATAAGGTTGGCCACCTATGGGCACCCCTTCCCCTTTCTTGACTATGCTATAGAGTCCTCTTTAAATTTTCCTTTTCCCTCTCAGGTCCTCGTACAGGGAGGTTATTGTGGTGACCTCCGAGCTTATGTAAAACAACAGGCTGTGTTTATCATTGTTGGAGTTAATATGTAATAGCGCTATGTCATAAAATATCTTGATGTATATATGTTTATGAAACCTGTAAATGTTGAAAATACCAAGGCACTAGGTGTTTTTGATAAAGGTAAAAAGTTACTAGGGGACTGTATGATAAAAATGAAGTTAGTTGTGCTATTTAAAATGCATGTACATTACTGTAAACTGAACAAGTCTGAAATGTCATGGTGATTTGCATATATCCCATGATGCGTTGCATTATGGAAGTATATGTGATGTGTTTCTTTGAAATTTGGCTTATTGTCAATGTCCTTTGGGGTGACCCTTGTTTCTGTGCTTCTGCACTGAGGTTCTTTGTCTTTAGCTTTTTTTTTTTTTTTATTTGAGCCACCACCACCCAAGCAAACAAGGCCCGCATAGGGGAGGCTGAATCTCAACAGATAAGTTAGATGAGATCAATGAGTCAGTAGGTGCTGGCTAAGTGTAGAAGAAAAATGTGCATAGTCTGTTGCTAAAAACGGATATACTGAAGAAGGGATATGTCATTGCTGAAAGTTATTTCCTGCATGTTAAATAAACATCACAGAGAGACTGTGTTTAACTTGAAGTTTGGTGTCTGGTCCATCTGTTATCGCATAACCCCTCCACAGACTTGGTGTTAGAAGTGGGATAACTTCCTGGAAGCATCTGGAATGGCTGAAAAGGGATGTTTTCTGGTGGATATCACCCAGATATCCCAGGTGGAGCAATGCACAGAGGAGAACCCAGAGAAGAAAGTCCATAGAGTTCTGAACAGAACCATGGCTGACAGATGGAAAAAAGCTGCTGCCTAGTCTGGACCTGGGAGCTCAGAGGAAGGCCAAATCTGAAAACAATGAAGAGATGCAAAGGGATGAAGAACTACCATGGGGTCGAGGCAGACCGGAGGTGTGAAGACAACACCCAGGTGGTGGAAAACTTGATGAGACTACTACGGTGGATGAGTGGGCAATGACTGGAGGCAGAACACTGGTGCCAGGTGCTCAAGAGGTCCCTGCCAGAGAGTTTGGATAAAGAATTAGAAGAGGATTTTTTGTGGGCTCAGTGAGAGGAGGGCCCCCTGACTGAGCAGGATATTCCTTTGTTGCCTGTGTTCCCAGGATGTTACCTGTTGGAGGTCAGAGATGCAAGTATAGAACTTGAATGTGAGACCCCAGGTAAGACTGTGTCTAGTGATATTGTGCTGGGGTTGAAGACTCCAAGAAAGCAAGAAGAAGCCAATGAGGCTGAAGGAACCTTTTCTTGATACAGCTTAATCTATTAATAGTATTGAATGGGGTATACTGCAGGCTAAATATGCTAATGTTGCCAAAATGTTACAATATTATAAGATCAAGGAGGTGGTACATGTATTTTATTTATTTATTTTTTAATGGAAAACCTACAAAGGAGCAGGTGGGTGGAAAGTGGATTGGAACCTGTCGATGGGTAACACCAAAAGAGTGTCTACCCTCAGGTGTCTGTATCAGTAACAAGTGAAATTAACTAATCAAGAGACATAGTGGGTTTATGTAGACGGGTTGAGCCTAGGACTGGGCCCCTGCTTAAAACTAACATCTGTTGGGGTTGGAGCAGGTAATTACTCACCCCAGAGAAAGTCTTTCTGTCGTACTGGACTTTACAGCTGTCCAGATTTTTGACTAAGAAATATGATGGACTTTCCCTAAAAGGAACATAGGAACATAGGAAAGTAATGGCAGAAAAGGACAACCAGGCCCACCCAGTCTGCCCATTCACCTAGCATCCTCTAGACTTGCTCCGATTTCCCTCCCCCTCCCTTCAGCAGCCCTCTATGTCTGTCTCAAGCTCTCTTGAACCCCTCCACTGTATTTTCTCCCACCACCTCTTTAGGCAGCCCATTCCAGATGTCCACCATCCTCTCAGTGAAGAAGTACTTCTTAATGTTTCCCTTAAACTTTTCCCCCTCAAGTTGGAGATCATGATCCCTTTTCCTGGGACACCCCTTTAACTGGAAGAGGTCCCCTATAGGCACTTTGTTGATCCCCTTTAGGTGTTTAAAAGTCTCTATCATGTCCCTTCTCTCCCTCCTCTGCTTCAGAGAGTACATTTTGAGGACCCCCAGTCTCTCCTTATATGGCAAGTGGTCGAGCCCCTTCACCATCCCGGTTGCCCTCCTCTGTACTTGCTCCACCCTCTCCACATCATTTATTAGGTAAGGCCTCCAAAACTGGACCCCATATTCTAGATGAGGCCTTACCAGTTGGGTGTACAAGGGAATCAGGACCTCCTACCTCCTGCTGGTGATCCCTCTCCCAATATAACCCAACATTCTGCTGGCTCTTGCCACGGCTCTGCCACCTTCAGGTCTTGTGAGACAATGATGCCAAGGTCTCTTTTCTCCTTGGTAACCTCCAGCAGCTTAAGGAGATGGGAAGGTACCATTACTTTCTATTGGGAAATGTGTTAATGCCTCAGGGTAAAGAATGATGATATCCACTAAGTTTATGATGGAATGTTTATCGTTAATAGGGACCCTGAGGCATAGCTTCTAAAGATGGCTGTGTGGAAGCTCCATCCCTTCCTGGGACAGAAAGGTGGTAAGCAGTCTGCAATAACTGCTTCCCTCTTAAGGTGGGGGATATGTGACAAGGAGCTCCTGTCATTCTTGAGGACTGACCTTTTCTTAAATCTGTTGCAACAGTTCTTCTATTTCTTAGCCTAATCTAGTCTTTAGTTTCTAGTCCATAAGGTTGGCCACCTATGGGCACCCCCTCCCCTTTCTTGACTATGCTATAGTGTCCTCTTTAAATTGTCCTTTTTCCTCTCAGGTCCTCATACAGGAAGCTTATGGTGGTTACCTCTGAGCTTATGTAAAACAACAGGCTGTGTTTATCATTGTTGGATTTAGTATGTAATAGCACTATGCCGTAAAGTACTTTGATGTATATACCTTATGTTTATAAAACCAGTAAATGTTGAAAATACCAGGGCACTAGGTGTTTTTGATAAAGGTAAAAAGTTACTAGGAGACTGTATGATAAAAATTAAGTTAGTTGTGCTATTTAAAATGCATGCAAATTGCTGTAAACTGAACAAGTCTGAAATGTCATGTTGATTTGCATATATCCCATGATATTTTGCATTATGGAAGTATATGTCATGTTGTGTTTCTTTGAAATTTGGCTTATTGTCCATATCCTTTGTGGTAACCCTTGTTTCAGTGCTTCTGCACTGAAGTTTTTTGTCTTTATCTTGTTTTTGTTTTTTTTTAATTTGAGCTACCACCACCCAAGCAAACACAGCCCTCACAGGGGAGGCTAAAACTCAACAGATAAGTTAGATCAGAGAGTCAGTAGGTGCTGGCTTAGTGTAGAGGAAAGACTTGCATAGTCTGTTGCTACAAACAGATGTACTGAAAAAGGGATATGCCATTGCTAAAAGTTATCTCCTGCATGTTGAATAATCATCACACAGAGAGTGTGTGATGAACTTGAAGTTCGGTGTCTGGTCCATATGTTATCCCACAACCCCGCCACAGGGAGGACCTGGGGGGAGGAAAATCCCTCAGGGAGGAAGTTAACAGGAACAGTAGAGAAGTAGAGGACAAGGGGGATGGGAACAAAAGCTGCAAAAAGAGAGCGATGAAGATAAGGGCACAAGGAGAGGAAGGGGAGTTGTAGGCAGAGTGGGAGCAAGGTCTGGAAGACCATGCATGCAAATGCAAGGAGTCTTGGAAATAAAATTCTAGACCTTGAGGCCATCATGGTGGAGGCAAACCTGGATATTGTGGGTGTGGTGCACAGATAACAATGACTAGGACATGGACATACCAGGCTACACTCAGTTCAGGAAGGATAGGGAGAGAAGGGAGGAAGGGTTGTGCTGTAGGTAAGGGATGGTATCAAGGTGACAGAAATGCAAGGAAACCAGGGGGAAGGAGGAGCTGGAGGTACTGTGCATCACCCTGGAGAAACGAGCAGGAGACACCATTCACACTGGGTGATGTATAGACTTCTAACACAGGGACTGGAACTGGATAAGGCAGTGGGGGAAGCCATAAGCACAATGGCAGAAAAATGGGACTTTCTGCAGCTGGGGGACTTCAGTCTGCCAGATGTAGATTGGAACCTGCCAGCCTTGGCCTTGACTAGCATCAGGGACATCCTAGACTCCCTGCAGGGGGCATTTCTACCTGCAGGAGGCAACTAGTTAAGGAGCCCACTCATCATGGGGGCAATACTGGACCTGCTGTTCACAAACAGGGACAGTATTCCAGAAGTCAGGGGAGTGGGATGCCACCTGGGACAGCAATCACCGTACAGAGTACTTTAATAAGGACTGCAGCAGAGGCTAGTTACAGAAGCATGAGGGTCCTGGATTTCAGGAGGCAGTTTTTTTTTTTATTTTATTTCTGTTTTTCTCTCCTTGCAGCCACTGACCTGCTCTATCTCCAGCCACCACTCCACTTCCCTCGATGACCACAGAGGCACATCTTCCTGGGTCAGCTAGCATATGCAGCTGTACCCACGAAAGGGACACCCTCCTCAGTCCCCGCGCCAGGCCAGGAACTTATACCAGCCCCGGTTCTGTGCCAGCGAGCCCCGCCAGGCTCAGGAAATGCAGTTATCAAGCTGCCATGGACAGTGCTGCCATTTTTCCTCCTGATTAATCCCCCAGGAGTGCAAACGTGCAATGATGTCTGAGCACTGACATGCTGCACTCCTTCCTCCATTGCATCGACTCTAGCAGTGCCTACAGGCATCCTCAGGGTCCACTGCAGAGTGGTGGAGACCCACATCCCTCCCCAGGATAGGAGAGCAGTCCTCTGGATGCTCAATCCTATCCTCCCCTGCCGACCCCTGACAACCCGGGCTTGCATCCGAGCCTGGGTCGCCAGCATGGCACAAGGTGTGGCGTTCAGTGCCTCAACCCTCAGCGCCAATGAGCCATCCAGGAGGCAGGTTTTGAAAAAATAGGTGAATGCCACAGAGATAGCTTAGTGGGGGGATTGCTTGGGTGGGATGGAGGAACAGAGGGGCAAATTAAGGGATGGCATATCGAAGGCAGCAAACCTTTGAACAAAAGAAGTGAGCAAGAACAGCAGTAAAAAAAGAGACCACTATGGTTCTCAAGGGAAGTGGCTGCAAAGGTAAAGGATAAGTGAATAACATTCAGGGCATACAAAGAGTTGCAAAGGAAAGCAGATAGAGAGGTGTGCCAAGAAAAGCAGAGAAAAGCAGGGAAGGCAGTAAGGGGTGCAAAGATGCAAACTGTGAAAAAGGCTAGCTAAAGGGAAAACTAAGGGGGACAAGACCTTTTTACATGCATAAGTGATCAGAGGAAGACAAGGGGAGGGATTGTGAGGTTAAGAAGGGCAGGGGGAAACTCTGCAGTGGAGGATCAGGGAAGAACTCATATCCTAAACAAATACTTCTGTTCATCTTCACAGTGGAAAGGTGGGGGGTGGAAAACATAAAAACAGCAGGAGCATTGGGGAGGTCGGCAAAGTCCATTCCTAGAGGAAACAGTCCTGAAAGGACTTGCAAATCTGAAAGTGAATGAAGTTTTGAGACAGGACAGAGTACACCCAAGGGTGCTGAGGGAACTCAGGGAAGTACTGTCTGTACCTCTAATAGCCTTCTTCAATAACTCATTGGAAACAGGAGTGGTTCCAGAAGACTGGAGAAAGAAATATGTAGGCCTGCTTCATAAAAGCAGCAGCAAATAGAAGGCTGTCTACTGTAGGCCAATCAGCCTGACATCAGTGGTGATGAAGTCAATGGAGATGCTTTGAAAAGAAAGGCTAGTTGAGTATCTTGAATCCAGTGGATTGTAAGACTAAAAGCAGTACAGATTCACAGGAATTCATGGATTTATGTCAGACAAACCTGACTGATTGCTTCGATTGTGTGGTCATGGAAATCAATCCACATTGGGCAATGAACGTAGCCTACTAAGACTTCAGCACAACCTTCAACACTGTACCACATAGGATGCTCATAAGGAAACTGGGCAGTTTGGAGATGGATTCCAAGGTGGTAAACTGGGTACAAAACTGGTTGATGGATAGTTGACAGAGGATGGCAGTAAACAGCACTCACTCTGGGGAAGGGAGAGTGACTAGTGGGCTATCTCACAGCTCAGTACTGGGACCAGCCCTCTTTAATGTCTTTATAAGTGACATTGCAGAAGAACTGGAAGGGAAAGTATGCCTCTTTGCCGATGACACCAAAATCTGTAATGGAGTAGACACTCTGGAGGGGGTGGATAGAATGGGTAGAGACCTGAGAAAACCTGAGGAGTGGTCAAGAATGTGGCAACTGGGTTTCAGTGTGACAACGTTCCAAATCATGCACCTAGGGCACAGAAATCCAGAGGCAGAGTATAAAATTGGGTGAGAGGTATTGACAGTCACTAAACAGGAAAGGGACATTCAGATAATCATATCAGATTACCTCAAGGTGGTACAGCATTGCAACAGGTCAGTAGGTAGGGCCAACAAGATGCTGGGGTGCCCAGGAAGGGGTATCACCAACAGAAGAAGAGAGGTGGTGTTACACCTATATAGATCACTGGTGAGATCTCACCTGCAGTACTGTGTCCAGTTCTGGAGATGACATCTCAGGAATGACATGGGGTACAGGCAGTTCAGAGGAGGGTAACTAAAATGCTGCAGGGGCTGCACCAAAAGCCCTATGAGGAGAGACTGAGGGATCTCAGTATGTACACCCTGGAAGAGAGGAGGGAGAAGGGAGACATACTAGAGTCCTATAACTACCTCACAGGGGTGAAAAAGGTATAGGAGGGAAGTGTTTTTCAGTGAAGAAGATGCATGAGAAGAAAGGGGAATGCAGTGAAGCTGTAAGATTTTGGGGGGTTGTGAGGAAAGTACATCTTCACTGAAAGAGTGGTGGATGCCTGAAACAGTCTTCCAGCGGAGTTGGTGTGGGTGACAGTAGTGGTGGGCTTCAAGCATGCATGGGATAGGCACAACTAAATCTTGGTAGGAAAGCAAAGGGGGGGGGAGGTAGCCAAAGAGCAGGTAGGGTCTGTGGTGACAATGTAGGCAGAGAAAAATGGGCAGACTAGGTGGTCCAAGCAGTCCTTATCTGCCAACAAATTCTATGTTTCTTTATTTCTATGGACAGATCGGCCTATTCACACCTCCTTATATAGGAGGACCCTGCACTACATAAAACAAACTGGACCATACAAGACCAAGGACAGAAATGCCACTATAATACTGGAAAGCACGATGGCCAAAAAACATAATGGTAAACCCAGAAATTATTGCAAATGCGATCCAGACAACAAATCACTAACCATCCCAATGTATCATATAAAATAAATGATAGGTAAGTCCTGAATGGGGAAATATATCATCTAGAGGGGCTCATTGGCTCAAAATCCCACTTGCCCTCCAAGCTTGTTGATTATTGAGCTTATTAGCCCCCCCTCAATAGTATACTTACTCATACACCACACTTAGCTATCATTTATTCTCTCTCTCTCTCTGTTTCTCATGTAGTGCATTGTAGCAACTTCATAGTTTGGGACTAAATAGGATGCTTAATGTTAAACCCCTAACTTTGCACCTTAATGGCTTCACCTCCATTCAGCGGAATTGCACAGAATTTTGCAGCGTAGTCTGGGGAGAAAGTCTCTCAATCTGGCAAGTTTTGTTCTGGTCTGATGTGTGGATTCCAAGATCTGATATTGGCGAAATAGGAAAAATTGGGTTGGGGGGATTGCTGTTTTTTTGGCTCTCAAGTATAGCTCAGATGGTTTTGAATTTTGTTCTGAAATTTTCAGGGTATGCCCTGGAATGGTACCTTTTGCTGGTTTGGTGAAAAAAATATTAATCCATTCCCAGGTTACAAGGATTGGAAATTTCAGTTCTGAGCATGCTCAGTAGGGTCTTTCAGATAGATGTTGGATACAAAATAAGAATTGTGACTCACAAAAGAAAATTCTTGTGTTGTGAGCCAAAATTCTTCTTTCACGAGTAATAAATTATTGTTTTATGTGGCAGCTATCTTGCTTCCATTTTTTTCTGAAAAAAAATATTTTGAAAACTCATAAAAATGATGCCCTGGAGAGACATTTTTCACTCCTTGTCCTTCTTGCTTTTCTGAACTCTGTGGCTTCTTGTTTCTTCTTTTACTGTTTCTATGTGCTTCTCACTCTTCCTCCTGCTTGAGTTGCATGTGTGGCGGTCCCCAGACCACAACTGATACTTTACGGTAGCCTTTCTCTTTATCTGATCAGTGCTGCTGTGTTCCACCCAACATATAGTCATGAAATAAGCAAAGAAAAGGAACATGGTGGGCATCCAGATAACCCAACAAGTAGTGCTGTGTGATCCCAAACTGGTGATACAAGTTCAGGAGTGAATTCTGGAAGCCAGCTAGGCAAGCCAGGGGCTGGGAAGGCCCTGCTTTCTGGCAGCACTGCCAGCCAGGAAGGCATTGGGTTCCACCACATTAGCAACCCCTATGGTGGGCCATGGAACTTTGCATCTCCATGGGGGGCACACTAGTGCATGCGAGGTCTGATGGGGCAAGGCCTGATGTCAGGGAGGTGGGCGTGGTTAAAAGTGAAAAAGAGGAAAAACACGTTACCAGCAGGATGATGCCTCTTAGCCTACTGCATGCCCTGTACCACCAACCAGGCCCTGGCTCCCATCTGAACTGGGACACTGGGGTGGTGGAAGATGGCCCTCCCCCCCTTCCCCTGCCATGGTGGTAAATTTATAGGGGAGTCTCAGAGCAAGGTGAGACACCAAGATGGTTGGTGGGTGATGGGGCTAAATGGGTGGGGGTCTAAGGAGGGGCTGGTGGACAGAGGGGGGTATAAACACAGAATGGAAAAAAATTTAAAGGAACATGGCATTAAATAGCAAATGTTTTCACTTCATGGCCCATCTTAAGCATTTTGTGCCATCATGCAGATGATCCAGGCTTGAGAGTGAGCCCTAGAGCATGTGAGAGGAGGGCAGTGAGAACAGGGAGTGCCCATGTGGCAGCCCTTTACTGACCAGACAGTGTTGGAACTATTCCTGTAGCACCATCAACGCCATGGTGCATGGGTGGAAGAAGATTGCTTCTATCCATGGAGGATGTTTTGTGTGTGCATGGCCATTTAGGCACTGCACAATAAGATCTGGATGAAGGAGGTCAAGGGAGAAAATGATGTAAAACCCAACAATTTTGGTCTTGATAGGGAGTCCTATGAAAGACCGACAGTCACTCACCTGTTGTATAGTAGCCTGACATCGTTTGCCCTACCATCACTTGCCCGACAGTAGAAATTTGGCTGTGGTGGAGGTGATTATTGTTAAGTACGGGGCGGTGCAGGTGGCAAAGCCACCTGAACTGTAAAATCACCTCCACAGATGGCAAATTTATCTTATCAGGCAAGTGACTGTCAGGCAAACAGTGTCTGGCTATTGTACATCAGCTGAGTGACTGTCGGTATTTTGTAGTAGATCTGTCCTGATAGACTGTACTAGTCAGCCCTGCAGTGATCATTGATGGTCCCTTTTTGGCACTCTCTGACCCCGTGCTATTGATCATTGTCAGAACTGTTGGAGGTCACCTCAGTGGGGTAGGGGAATCTGAACCTGGCTGTGAGCCGAGGTGACAAAAATGCATCCAAGTGGGGTGTAAAAAGCTAAATAAAAAAAATGATAATAAATAGCACCTTTCATACAAAGTTTATCTCAAAGGGCTTTACAATCTGGGAGAGGCTAGAGATATAATCTTAGCACCATTGCAGATGCAAAGGAAGATTCAAACAGCACAGAGATAAGTTACACAGAGATTCCATGGAGGCTATGTACAGGGTGGTTAAGTGACTTTGTAACATGGCTGTGAACCACAGAAGAAAAACATTAACATGGATTGAATAAACAGCAACACGACTATATGGCAACCATGGATTAATTCCACAGTAGAACCATGGTTGCTTGTGTATTACCATTGCTAACCACACTAAATTACATGATTCCCTTGTCTTTGGAGACACTAAAAGGCAATTAGTAGAGAGTGACTTAGAGTCCTGCACACTGTAGTACCACCAGTTTAAAGCCCTGCTGAAGTACCAAGCACTGAGTACAGTTAAATTAGCGGTGCCCACCACTGTGTCCTTTCCTACCCACCCACCCTCTGCACCTTGGATAACCGAGCCATCACTGTCCCCACCTTCAATTAATGCCTTTGGCATCTTCACTGTTCATCCCCTTCTCCTTCACATAGTACAGTGTACTTTGTTTTCCCCATGACTGTGTCCCTTCCCACCCACCCACCCAGTGGACCTCGGAGGACCGAACCATCAGACCCGCCTCTGTGGTACCGTAGGCTGAGAGGAGAGGGAGCCATGAGCCGAAGGTGTTCAGAGATGGCAAGCAGTAGGGACAGCATTTGGACTGCGGACAGCAATAAATCCCAGAGATGGAGGCTGCCTAATGAGAGAGAGAGAAGCAAGACCCATCAGTTAAATATTGCCTGACTAGAGGCACCTGGCACCATGAACTGTACATTGCAAGGAGACCAAGAAAGAAAGAGAGAAAGAGCGAGAGAGAGAGAGAGAGAGAGAGAGAGAGAGAGAGAGAGAGAGAGAGAGAGCGAGAGAGAGAGGGAGAGAGAGAGAGACACAGACACACAAGAAAGTACTGATATAAGTGTCTGTCTCTCCATGTCGCAGAAAATCGGCACAATACTATAATCGGTTCATGTGCCTATGCAGTGCAAGTTAATGTGTGGTGAATGAACAACTTGCTTTGTTGTTTTCCCTGACAGTTACAGCACAGTAATCATGTTATGTGATGTTTGCAATCCCACCATGCATTGCAATACTCAGAGAAAGAGAAAACAAGATGTTTCGAGGAGCTGCACAATGTCCCTGTAAGTGCTAACAAAAATATAACAGTATATTTTGCAATAATAACACCATGCACTGAAACGGAAATGTTATAAACTAATGTCTCCCTACACCCACAATATATGTAGGAAAGGTTACATTCAGCAAAACGGGTACTATCTATACAGTCTTAAACATAACAATTCTAATCACAGTGTCTGTGTCTTTTCTTGCATTACAGTAAATAATAAATCTGCTTCTTTCTATAAACTCTTGCTGTTATGAGTGCAGTAAATCACTCCAGAGTATGGTTCTATTGTGGAATTAATCCATGGTTGGGTGGTTGGAGGCACTCGGCCTGTGGTCTCATGCCCAACCCCCCCCAACAATGGATTAATTCCACAGTAGAACCATGCTCTGTCATGGCTTAATGCTTACTTCACAGGGTCATGCTGTGAGTAGATGGCAGCTGCAGGTTTCAAGTTTGGGTCTCCAGGCTCAAACCTCTGTGCTGTTAATAGTATAAGTCATTATTGGAATCATCTGAACATCAGCCTGTAACTGACTGAAGTCACTTGTGAAAATGGGCACTTGTGAGGCCAGCCTGGTAGCATCACCACTCACTACAATGGTGACCCAGTTTCAGGAACAGACCCGGGACATTTACAGGCTGGTGGAGGGAGGATTGAGCATCCTAGGGACAGATTTCCTCCCATGGGTTGGGGGAATGCTGTGTTCTGCTGCTGATTGATTGACACCTAGTGGAGATGAGTACAGTGGGCGCACACACTGTGGGGAAGGGACTGCTACCATACATCACCACACATGTGTACAACCTCATGCATATGTGAGTGTCATTGCATGCCAGCACCCTTAGGGAGGAAATATTTAAGAGAAAGCACAAATCCACAAAGAAGCCAAAGCTAGCAACTGCTGCAGGCCCAAACATGAGTTACATTGCAGGCCACCCCCAATCATGGTGGTCCTGGGTATGTAGTGTAACTAAACATCCACAAGAAGGTTGGCGACAGGGCAGGGGGTGCCATCGGGGGGAGGGGATTGAACTGGGGACTGAGGCGCAGAAAAAGAAGAATAAAAAATAATGGGCACTTATTGCCCATAGACCTACATGATATACAAATAAAATATGCAGGAAGTCAGCAGGCTGTACTGCACAAAATACAGACAGTGATTTAGAAAGAGCTTAAATTTGTCTTCAGTAGATCTAAACAGTGATGTAAGAAAGAAATGATCCCTACAGCAGCTCAGGTAACAGAGCCAAACGTTATTTTTCCACTGTAAATATACAGGGAACTGCTCAGACTCTCTTACATGAGGATACTTTTCTTTAACACATACTGTTGCAGAAGCATTTAGGATGCTGTCTAAAAAATAAAACCATAAATGGGAAGCTCAATAGGGAAGCCTTTATGAAGTGCATAATAACTTAAAGTTTTGATTTAATGACATGTTAATTGGCTCCTGTCTTCTCTAGTCACATACTGCCAGTATGTACGGTGGTACCATAAGTGTAGACAATCAGGTCTCTTTATGCTTCCTGGCTTCTCATGCTATGGGTGCGTGCTTAAGAGTATTTATACTTAATTATAATTAGTGCTTGCTTTTCCTTGGATGTCTGGTTATTTCCTAATTCTGGCAACATGCCCTGTTTGCATCGCTCCTAATCAGATTCAATTGTTAACAGTGGAAAACGGTCATGTTTGTTTGTGGCTGTAGGCAGGCAGGATAATGAAGAGGGAAAGGTCAGGGAGAATTAGGTGTTCCGCTGCTCCAGCAGTACAAATCTGGCTTTCAGGTAGTGGAGAGGGATTATAATCATCTGCCAGTATCAGAGGGCTACCAGGAGCTGGTTTGATAGCATGCATGTTCTAGGACTATGGGGGAATGCAGAATGTCAAGGTGGCAAAAACCTCTTGGCCATCAGTAATGTTGTACAGTAAAGAACTCATTTTGGAGGGTGGGGTGGGGTAGATCCCTGTTTTTTTTTCCATCTTTCTCTTGGGCCCTTGTGAATCTATGAACTCCCATAACTATTTTGTCAGAGGAGGTCATGAGTAATTAGCTATGTGTTCAGTGATAGACACATTGAGTCATTTTAAGAGTTTTCTGAAAATGACACTCAATGTGTCTGTTTTTTACTTTGCAACCAATACATTTGGGCTGCTAGTTCCACAGGACTTTATTTACCCAAAATGAATTGCTAAAACCTTTCTATCAAGCAGGCACTTTAGCCTAGTATTAAGAGCCAGGGTTATATCTTGTCATTGCAAATTGCTTACTCTATATCCTTGAACAAGGGTCTAAACCTTTCTGTGGTTAGTCTCCTTTATCCCTACTCTCTCTCTTTCTGTACTTAATTTCCCTCAGGTTTCCTTAACGTTTACTAAATCTCATGTACCCTCTCTCTGTGCACCTAATGGCTGCTGCTAACTGTCCAAGGATTGTAAAACACTTTGGAATATAATGTGCATTAAAGATACTGCATAAGAGCACATTCCTTTCCTTTGCATATTTTATCAGACAGTGCACCCCTGTTTTACCTTTCAGTTTTTTTTAAGGAGCACAGCTATGACTCTTTTCTTCTACCTAGTAGACTTTTCAACTGTTAGCAATGCCACTGGTTCTGCACCACTAGGTAGGGCAGTATGTCTATATATAGTGATGCAGTAGCACCACTAAGGTTAGTGTTGCATAGTGACTTTTATGTTAAACCCTTACAACACTTTGGATTCTTGTACAGTGACAGTAACTCAGCCATCTTAATGGCTAGGGACCTGAAAAGTGGCATGCACACCTTCTGTGGCAGTTTCGGACAATCTCTGAAGTTTTGAAACAATGAATTTGGTTGGTTCATAGATGTCATTTACTCATAATACAACCCAAAAATGGCTTTGATTTAGAATCTGAAACTTTATAGGTTTGTTAGAAGTAGTTCCAAGACAGTCACTTTTGCTGTTATTGAAATGAGAAAGTAAATGGTATAAAAATATTATATATATTTTTTTTAAATACGTGATCCCTGCTGGGGTTGCATGTAATGTGGAATTCTACCACCAGAATAGGTGTGCAATGGCAATTCAGCTTCTGAAAGGCTTGCTTAAATTTCCTTTTAAATTCTTCAGAATTCTGAAAAGCATTTTGGTACGAACTGTGGACTAATTTTGTGCGGTCAACATAAACTACAGAATATTATTCTGTGATCTGTGGAAAAAGAATCTACAGTTTATGTAAACTGTGAATTATTAATCCATGGAAACTATTTTGCATGTTAAATTTTGGAATTCTGTTACCGGCAGAATTATGCCAGAATTTTCTAAAATTCTGTGGAACTCTAGTCTGTCAGAATTTCAACATCCTGCCCAACCCTAGTCCCTGTGCCTGCACATAACTTTTTATAAGGATTTATCATGAGGTGTTTTCACATATCACAGTTTTGTATAAGAAAAAACAGACGTAACAAACCTTTTTGCAAGGGAAAAAATGGTGTCACAGATACATTTATCTCAGTTACAAGGTAAAGAAAGTGCTTTTGCAGGGAAGTGTTCTGCAAAGTAATTTTTCTAAATATACAGAATGGGTGGTAAACAATAACTGAACATCAGAAATGGGATCCAGGACTCCACAGGTCCATGAGAGTGGGATGGATAAGAAGTCAATGCAGTGTTTTTGTAAAAAGAAAACACAAAATGACAATGATGTTCTTACCTGAAAATTCAATAAAATCCAGAAGTAAAAATGCTTTTGCAAGTAAAATAAATCTTTTGCATATGTGTTTGTCTCGGTTAAAGTGAGAAAAAATGATGTCTCAGGGAAGTGATCTGGCAAAGCAGTTTTGTACTCTACTGCATACTGTATGTATGGGATAGATGTGAATGGGCAATTCAATGTCAGATTTAGGACCTGGTTCCACAATTACATAAAACACCCACAGTAAAGACCTTTTTGCACTGGGAGAGGGATAACATAAATAAGACACTGACTTAAAACTTGAAACTTTATGTTCATTACATATTCATCCGGAATAGAGCCTTTCATTAGTTTTGCAATGAAAAATATTAAAAAGTTACAACTCTTATGAGACCACAGAGTGCATGCATGCATGCACAAACAAAAAAACAGTTGATGAGCAAATATGAAAAAACATGAGCCTTTTTTCATTTGTGATAGACTAAACAGGAAATTGATTAAAAATGAAATGAAAATAAAAAGGCTCTTTATTTTTTGGTACCTACAGAACAGTATGCAAATCAGCAGCTGATGCCCAACTCTTCTGCCAGTTCCTCCCCCCCAACTGTACACCAAACCCTGCTGATTGTAACCCCTGACCAGCCAACCTCTATAGAAACCAACAGTCAGATGCCCAACCCTAAAGCTGGTACCCCCGCCCCTCACAACAGTACTGTCACTGGCAGTTGGGTGCTCAATCTCTCTGTTGTTAATCCCAAGCTCCTGACTAGTATACAGACCAGTGGTCTGGTGACTGACCCTGCTGCTGGTAACCACTATCCCCTCTAACAGTACTATCACCTATATTTTGGCACCAAATCCCACTACTGGTACTCCACAACACAAACAGCTTATCTAGTCCAGTGTCTTGGAAGTCCCCCCACCCTCTTCTTCCCACCCAACCCATAAAATTTAACTAACTCCCTCTCTTATCCGCACTCTAGCACCCATGCCACTCTCCTCCCCCCATGGTTACTCCAATACCTACTTGTGTCTAAGGTCCCACGGTGGGTGACCAACCTCACTGCTCACCAACCTAATCTATTCTTACACGATGGCCACCAAACTGCTTGGCCCATCAAATCAGCTCAGCTGTGAGATGTTTTACTTGGTGTTTTACTTGCTACTACATCTGTTTTCACTTCAGAGACCATTTTTATTTCTTATTTGCTAGACAGGGTAGGATATAGGATGCTTGTTTAGCTGTAGTTTGCTCTTTAAGTGAGTTAGGCAAGGTAGACAGGTTTTATTTTTTTGTTAGTTCTATTGAGAGCAACACGAACATACTACTTTCTATAGAATTGGCATCACTAACTGGGATTGCATTTGAGTGGCTTGTTTGACCTGAGTGACATTGTCTGTTTATATTGCTCACTTGGATCAATGATAAAGACTCTCAGTTTGGACAACAGTTCCTCTCATTTATATCTTCACTGGGCCTAGTACAGGCAGTTGTCATTGGGACCTATCAAAAAGGTCACACCTCAGATTTGGTTTTCACTTTGGGACATGACATGCTATCAAGGCTGATCAGGTCAGGTGGTTTTGACATCATGCTGCACAGTTTCATTGTGGGGCCCCCGTTTTGAAACCCCCTCTGTGGAGATGGTCAGATAGTATCCTCTTAAAATCTTGAGTTGAATAATCTCCTGGTGATTCTGGATATCTTGAGCTTGGAATCAGCTTGCACCGGGGGGTGCAGAATGCCATGGGGGGCTATAACAAAGCCCTTGTGGTGGCCTTTCGGCAGTCTGGCACCTTATTGTGTTTGCCTCTTGATGTCCTTCCCCAATCACCCTGGTTTATTGCTGATCTGAGGCAGTTGAAGACAAACTACCTGTCTGATGGAACCCAGAGAGTCAGACTAGGGCAAACCTTATTGTCCCCCCTCAGGGTTACATCCGGGGTCCCTCAAGGGTCAATCCTTGGCCCCCTACTCTTCACTCTGTTCCTTAACTCCCTGCCCAAGGCCTGCTCTTGGAGTCTCCTACTATTTGCAGTTTTATTCAGCACCAACACCAACCCCGCTGCCCTCCAAGTAGCCCTCCAAAGGTTGTTTAATGAGGCTGAATCCTAGTTTGCTGACCATAGGCTTATTCTAAACTATAAGAAAACAAAGTCCATGCTGTTTGCCCATGCCCAAAACAAGTTCAGTAGCCACCTCCTACTTATCTATAACTCCCAAAATGAGACCTTGGAACAAGTTTCTACCTTTACATATTTAGGGGTTACCCTAGACTCTGGGATAACCTACCACAAACACATCCGTCGGCTCAATACGGCAGTAAATGTGCGCATTGGTCTGCTCCACTGCTACAAGCACTGTCTCCCCCCCCTGAAGCCCTACAGCTAGCCATCTCCTCCTCTGTCCTGTCACTCATTGACTATGGAATTATTTTCTATGGTGCAGTCGACAACATCTCCCTCAACAAAATTAGGGTTTCCCTGAATAAAGCCTGTAGACTGGCTGCTGGATGTGACCGGCTCACGTACACCTGTACGCTCTATACCAGTACAAACTGGCTTAATTTCGATGATCGCCTAAAGTACCAGACCTTTCTCCTTGCCAAGAAAATTATGGCTGGCCTCACATCTCTTGCTCTTGTGGCACTGCTCCCCCCCTCTATCAGCGCCAGACACACATGCCATGCTGAGAAATCACCCTACCAGGTTCTCCGCTGTAAAACCTCCATGGGGCAAAGAACCTTCAGATACCATGCCCCCAGTTGGCTGAATTCACTACCCAGACCAGTACTCCAGACTCCTACCCTGGGACTGTTCAAATCCCTTCTTCATAGCAACATCTTGCGTGACTCCACCTGTGACTGTACCTGACCTAAATCTGTGCCATGACAATAGACCCACTTGGTCCTGCCTCTAGGGTGCCTGTCCCTGGCTTCGGTCTTACCCTAGCCTCAGATGAGCTGACAATCATTGGACTGCTCTGCTTGCACAATTCAGTCATAAATACTTTTCTACATCACCTTACTGTATGATTACCCCAGTAGATAATGTATTTATATATGTTTGCCTCTGTACTGCATTGTCTATGACTGCTGTAATTATTCTGTACCACATCTACCTGATGTACTATACTCTGTTATTTCCTGCACTGCTATTTATACTGTAATGTCTGTACACTGTATGTTCTGTGTTGTTTTCTATGACGTGGAGCCTTTATAAAGGAGTCACTGACTCAAAGGTATTAATTCCGATTGTTTCAATAAATAAATAAGGTGTGGAGGTTGGAGCATTCCTAGTAGAGTTCCGACTCTGTGGAGGACAATTGGCATTGTATACTCACTATGGTGAGTATCAGTGGGTCATCACACTGAAAAACACAGCGTTTCTGTCATGTGTGAAAGCTGAAGGTAAAAATGGTCTAGCTTAACTCTTCAGCACAGATTGTTAAATCCTCCCTGTCTGCAATTGGGAAGAGTATTTGCAGCAGAAAAGTGCAATGAGTTTAATTGATTTTTCCTTTGCAAGGTGTCCTTTATCGGGCTGAGGTCTTCTTAGGTGGTCTGTCATGGGCTGGCAGTGTTCATGAGGTGAAGGACTTAAGCTCTCTGTCCCCTTGGGAGAAGTTTGATGCAGGCCTGCTTGAGTAGACCTCCTGTGTGGTCTTGGGGCTGTGCCCCACATATTGTATTTTGGACCCTGGGCCAACCAGCTTTCTCTCAAGTTGCTGGCCAACCCTGGGTCCAGTAATCACTGAGATGGTCAAATGTTTGTTTCAGGAGGATGTATTCCCACTGACTGAAGAGGGCAGTGGTGAAACCCCTTCTGAAGAAGCCATCACCAGACCCTGATCTGGCAAATTACAGGCCTGTCTCGAACCTCTCAGTTTGGGGAAGGTAATCGAGAAGGTAGTAGTGGTGGTGCAGCTGCAGGACTGCTTGGAATGTTTTGAGATCCTTGAGCTATTTCAGTCTGAGTTTAGGCCTTGTTATAGTACAGAGACTGCTCTCTTCATAGTGTTCACTGATTTTCTTCAGGCTTGAGACAGTGACCATTGTTCTGTCTTGGTACTGCTGGATCTGTCCTCGGTATTTGACACAGGAGACCGTGGAGTGCTATTATTCTGTCTGAGACACTATGTTGGATTCTCAGATATAGTGATGTGGTGGTTTTAGTCCTACTTATCTAGCAGGTGGTTTTGGGTGGAAACATATTGGATGCTGTTATTCTTGTCTGTAAAGTGCCTCAAGGGTGGATTCTGTCACCCATGTTGTTTTCTGTTTACATGTTGCCGCTGGCGGAGATCATCAGGTAGTATGGTCTTGGTTTTCACTACTATGCAGATGATACCCAGCTCTATCTGTCATGTGCTACTGCTAGAGTTACTGCAGTAAGCTGGGGTGGACAAACGCTTGCTAGAGATCCAGGACTGGATGACTTCAAGCTGGCTCTGACTTAACTCATCGAAGATGGCGGTGTTACTGGTGAAAAAGAGTTCAGTGGCGGTGACGATGAACAGTGATGATGTCTTTTTTCCATTATTAAATGACACCACACTACATGCTGTTGATAGAGAAAATAATCTGGGCATCATTGTGGATAATACCTCGATGATAAAATATCAGGTGTCATCTGTTGTTCACACTGGTTGTTACCATCTACGGAATATCATCCAAATTTGTACCTATCTGTCTCGCTCTGACCTGGAAACACTAGTGCATGCTTTTGTCTCCTCCTGATTGGATTACTTTAATGCACTTTACATAGGGCTATCTGTGGGGCTGACATGTTGCTTGCATGTTTTGCAGAACTCGGCAGCCCAGCTGGTAGCTGGGATCTCTTGATCTGGGCATATCACATCTCCAGTAACTGCACCGGCTGCCAGTGATGTGGCTCATCAGTTTCCAGATACGTCTGTTGGTATACAAAGCCCTTACATGATGTGAGCCCCAGCTATCTGAAAGACCTTCTGACAGAATACACTCCTGTCCACCCTCTTGGTTCCATGGAGGTGGGTTTCCTAATGATTCTACACTCCTGATTGAAAGCCTTGGGAGACAGAGCTCTTTGTGTGGCGGCTCCAGTGGTGTGGAATGCACTTCCAGCTTCAATTAGCGGAGCCCCCTCTTTGAGATATTTTAAGTGTTTACTGAAAACACATCTTTTTTAATCAAGCTTTTGAGACCACCTAAAAAAACATTTTACCCTATAATTTATTCTGTATTGTTATGCAGAAACTTTGGTTTTATAGTTGATGCATTGCTACATTTTTTTATGTTGCTGCCTGTTGAGTATATAGAGCCTCGGATAGGCACATAACAAATACATGTGCCTTGTCTAAAACCAAAAAATGGATGAAAACAACTGTCCATGCAAAACCCTGCAGCATTTCCCCAAGGACTTAGCCTTTTACAGAACAAAATGGTAGGATTTGGTGTTCCCAAAAACAAATTTCAAGACCAGATTTAAACCCCTAAATTGTATGGTTGTGTTTGTGTGTGGGAGGGTGGTAAACATCCTGACTCTCATACTTGAAACTCAAAAGGTTAACGAAAGTAAGAAGGTTATGGATGATTAAAAACAAAGTTAAGGGTGATTGAAGAAAAGATTACGTGCCAAGAAAACATGGACTGCCCGTGCACTGTGACATTGTTTTTTTCACTGTTTGTTTATCATCTCCCATAACTTTGAAACATATTTTTACATTTTTAGGCCATATTTCAGGGATGGGAAGTAGCAGAAATGGGAGAGAACTTGGTGAAACTCAGTTCTGAAAGTGTAATTAAAAGTTCCAGGAGTAAAATGAGGAAGGACTGCTTCTATGTAAACTGTACTCCCCTAAGGGCATACCGTAAAACTAAATAAAGTGTAAAATGCAGCATATAATGAAGAAACATATCCTCAGATCAAGGTCATATATATTGTGAATTCATTCCAAATTAGCACCGGGGATGGACTATGCCGAACCCCTCCTCATAACCACCCAAGCATCAACTTTTACACCTAGCTTGTGGGTCTTAGACCTTGTGTATGGGTGCAAGACCCTGTGCAATGCAAGTTCCAGATACGGCACCATTTCCAGCAGGTCTGCTTTTGTCATGCAGGGCCCATATTGCCCTAAGAAAAGCAACCTATAGCCTCAGTGCCATACCCTATGGGTGAGCTGTTTCACTTAGGGCTCGTAAGGCCCTTCATGAAGCAAGCTACAGATCTGGCACAGTGCCCAATGGGTTTACTGCTTTGCAAAGGGACCTGAAGGCCACATGCAAAGAAAACTACAGGTCTGTAACCCTGCTCAGTGTGTTTGATGCTTGCACAGGAAAGCTAAAGCCATCAGTTGTTTTTATATCTTTTTCTTTTTGGTTTTTTAATTATTATTTTTTGTGCTGCTGTGCTGCCATTCCTTCCAATTCAGTCATGGCTCCCTCTGCTCCCACTTTCACATTAGCCACGACCCCTTGATACCCCCTGGCTTACCCCCCCAAGGTGGGCTTACGGCACCAGTCCTAAGTGCCAGAAGTGAAGGAATAGATCAGGGAGCCAGCCTGGAAGCTCATCAGAGTGGAAGGGCAGGCATCATCCAGGTGGCAGGCAGCTGGCTTTTGTCCCCCTATATGCGGGGGTGGGGATGTGCAATGATGATCAGCATCTGCCCCGCCCCTCATATTACATTATGGTATCAGTCGTTGTAGTACCGCTGGCCTCTGCCATGGGTCTATCAATCACCAGACACACTCCTTGTCCTCCCCCCTGAGAAGGAGAGCAGTCCCTGGGATGCTCGATCCTTCTCCCCCAGCCAGCCCTCCAATGACCCAGGTCCATTCCTGAACCCGAGTCACCGGCTTCGCAAGTGGAAATTTAACCGCTGCACCAATAGGCCATCTCATTTTTATATCTTTTTCAAGAAGTAAGGCTATCAATTGCAAAAAACTACATTATTGCATCTGTTAGGGTGAAAGAGACACAAAAGTATAGAAACGTGACATTAGTGGTTTTACTCCTAACTACTACCCTTTTCCCCATCCCCTGCTCTATAGATCCAAAGTGAAGTTTCAAGTCAGAGGCCATGCCACATGGCTCTGCTGCTTAGCACAAAGTAAATTATAAGTGTGAGGATCTGCACCTTTGATCTGCTTCTTCACATTGTGCCTGCAGAATAGAGAAGTGCAAACTAAGTTGCCAAAATCTACTGTGTTAAAAAAATAAGTGAATTTTGGCAAATTCATGGAACTGGGGCTGCAATTTGCCTTGTTATTCGCTAGGCGGATTGGTCAAAGTTCACTTGGCAAATGGCCAGTTGTCCAGTGAATAGCAAGGCAAATATAGTGTTGTCAAACATTATCCCCCCAAACACCCACCTGCTGGCATCCCTCCGGCAAACATCATGCTTGCTACTGAATCAGTAAAAGAATAGGTAATCCCTTCCTCCCACCCACATGCCAAATACACTCCTCCCACCTCCCCATCTAAGTTCTACTTTCTTTCATTTTTACTCCCAGTCCCCCACCAAACTCCCCTCTAGTCCCTGCCACCCTCCTCCCACCATGAGCACCCAGAGAATTTAGGCTGTAAGTACTATCAATCAATTCAAATTTATTGTTCGACCTCAAATTCAGTTATCACAAGTGTACAATAATAAATACAAACATCGATACATTAATATAAAACTGATGTACATTCACAAATCAACATATTCAATAAATATCCACAATATATAATTTCTTTTTTTAAATACCTACACAGACAAAGTATCTAAATTGGGATTGCACATAGCTAAGATAAGCTTCTCCAATTGACACACTAACTTTTAAAATTCATCTGTTAAGCACAATTCTAGCTATAATGTAATATTTAAAATTATTTACTATCCATCTTTGGGAAAATATGCTTTTTTCCTGAGTACACATTGACAAAATCATGCAGTTGCTTTTAAATGTAATGGATTTGAAGTTTTTAACAAATAAGTGTATTGATAACAAGGTTCCATATCCAGAGCTTTTACGATATCAGCCAGAAGCAATCTTCTCTCAAACTCTTATAATGTAAGTAGATGAACCAGACTGTCATCATCCAAGTCACACTTGCACCTTCTCATATTAGAAGTGCCAAATTGAAATCTCAAATATTGGCTGTCTATATATCCAAACCTAAATTTTTTAAAAGATTTCCGATGTACTGGGTTGTTTAATTTATCTAGATATTTCTCTAACTCAAAATATCTTTTCACATTTTCTATAAACCATCTAATTAGCTTACAGCTTCTCACCCCACTAATTACTTTTTGTATATACACATCTTTAATTTTCCTTTTAATTTTATATTGTATCTGTATTAAAGAAGTAGCATAGGTTTCCAGAATTCATTCCAGCAGTCTGTTTGGTTTTAACATTTTTTTCAAGTATGTTAAAACTTGGAAATGTCAATCCATCTCCCCTAAATTCCATTGTCTCTTCTAAGCATATTCTAGGTAATCTTTTTTCTGGCCTATTATAAATTTTAATCCAATAGGTTGCTAATCTCGAATCCACACTACATTTCGCAGGGGTCTGTCCCAGTTCTAACCTAACTAAGCCAGAGGCTGCACTCTTAGGTAATCCCAATAATCTCTTATATGTTTTATTCATGACTGTTTCTAGAGAGTATAACTTACCTTGTCCTCAGATGTCTGCACCATGAAGTATACAGCTTTTAATTTTTGCATTTAGAACTCTCATTGTACCCCTTACAGATTGACCCCCCTACTTATATAAGAACTTTTCTACAAATGAAAAAAAAAGTATTCATTTTAACAGCCACTGTTTGAATATGCCCTTGCCAATTGAAGTTGTAAGTAAATTTAATCCCAAATAAGAAAAACATTTGACATATTCTGTTTTATACTTATTACATTTTAACACTGTTGTTCTTCCCTTTGCAACATATTGTTGATTAAAAATCATGTATTTAGTTTTATTAAAATTGATCTCCATTCCTGCCCTTATACATTCACCATAACATTTTTCAATACTTCTACTTTTTCCCAAATAGCTTGTCGAGATCAGAACTACATCATCTGCGTAAGCCAGGAAGGGGCATCATCCAAAGCCCAAACTTAGCATATGCAGCTCTGAGTCATCCATTGGTTCCAAAACCTTATTCAGAAATACATTAAACAAGACTGGGGAAAGCATACATCCCTGTCTTAATCCAATGTTTGTAATAAATTTAGGTGTACAATCACCCTCCTTGTTATACTGTACTGAAGTATAATTATTTTCATATAGTGTCTTTAACATATTAAGAATGGCAACATCCATTTCATAGCTCCTCAGAACATCCCACAATTTCTCCCTGTCAATCCTATCAAACGCTACTTTAAGATCTACGAAATGCAGTATAATTTCTGTTTTTTTTAAATAGATGTATTTGTGAACAAGATGAGAAAGCACAAAACATTGATCAATTGTGGAATGTTCTGGGAGAAATCCTGCTTGAGCTTCATTCAATATATTATTACCTACAATCCAAGACATTATTCAAGTATGTATTGTCTTTGTAAATATGTTTAATGTAGTATCCAATAAACTTATGGGTCTATAATTATGTGGATCTGATTTTTCTCCCTTTTTATAAATTGGTATGATAATATTCTCCATCCACATTTCCAGTATTTTACCCGACTGGATTATATTGTTAAAAAGGGATTTCGAAACTGGAATCCATAAATCAGGATCCTCCATGAAAATATCCACAGGGACCCCATCTGGCCCTGGGGTCTTATGCCTTTTTGATGATTCTATAGCCAATTGTATTTCTTGCTCTGTGCTTAAATCTACAACTTTTTCCCTTTTCTTAATAAGCTGGACATTTTCATTTAACATATGTTTATAAAACAAATGTTTGTAATGCTGTTCCCAAGTCAGTGGGTCTATGTAATTCTTTATATTTACAGGTGTTTGATCCCAACCATATGCTACCATTTTCCAAAACTGTTTATCATTTTTTCTTTAACTGTATTTTCAAATTGTTCCCATATGCTCTTCTTATTTCTTTCCCTCTTTTCCATTAATACCTTTTCATACTCCTTTCTCAATTTATTCAATTTGGCTTTATTCTCTTTAGTTAAATTATTTTGTATTTTTCTAACACATTTATTAATCTCAGTTTTCAATTTTATACAGTCCTTGTCAAACCACCGGCTTCCCTTTCTATCTTTCAGTAATTAAACTTTGAAAAGTGATTCTGATATTTTCTTCATTATTCCTACAAACTTCTCTCTAATAGAACCGCAACTATTTCTCGCAGTAGGAAATCTTCTATTATGCCCCTAATAGCATATTCCTGCAAGAATTCACTTGATTTGTGATTTCCAGTCAAATCCCATTTAACCCATTTTTTTTGTTCTAATGATGTCCAGTTTTTTATTTATTTTCCTTACTATACCCGACCAAAGCTCTTTTTCAATTTCTAGGGGAAAATATTCACTCTCTGATCTGCTACCGACTTTGAAATCCTGAAAATGTGTAATTAAATTCAGGGAGATCCAACAGTGATCAATAACTGATGCACTCCTCAGGCCTATATATGTGAATGCACATGATGGATCACTCCTTGATCTTCCATTAATTAAGATCAAGCCAATATTTCCCTATTCTTTATCCAAATACTTTGCTCTTTTATTTCCCTTTTGATCCTTTGACCTCATTTTCCCACACAAAGCATTAAGACTCAGAGCTGTACATACCACAGTCCTTTCCAAATGGGACTCTGGACCATGCCCCAACCTGCATTAAAATCTCCCATTAAAATTAACCCACTTAGAGGATCTTTAAGCATCACTTCTTCTAGTAACTTAATAAGTTGTCCTATAATGTCCTTGTCCAGATACCTAGACCCTGTTGGGGGAAAATGCACATTAATTATAAACACAGTTTTCTTCTTGAATGCCAGGCAGACTGGCAATATGCATTCTGACTTAATTTCCACTTCTTTTTGATTAATTATATCATTTATTATGCACCATGATATTAAACCCCCTGACTTTCTCCCAAAATGCTTTTATTTTTTTTTTTTTATTTTTTCTGAAACATGTTATATCCATCCAGGTTAATTTCCTCATTTGTTCAGATCTCTTGCAAACAAATATACTCGAATGATGTTAATAAGTCAGAAATGACAGATCTGCTAACCTTTCCTCAATCCCTGCCACATTCCATGAGAGACATTTCATATTATTTTTACACCCATCTAAAACATTTTGTTTAGCTTTTGGTTGTCAATAACTTATATCCTGCAATACCTGAAATCTTTTTGATGTCTTAATTAAATTCTGCCACTGGTTATTTCCCAAAACACTCTGTTTAAATGGTTCCATAACTTCCTCACCATACATATTAATATCAAATCTATCTAACATTTCTGATTTCCCCAATATATATCTGTAATCAGTTTCATTACTCACCCATATTGTTACCTGTCCATCTCTCTCCCATCTTTTAACTCTCTTAATCCTTCTCTGCATACAGTTGTCTCTGGATAGACTTTGCAGTAAATCTGACACCTTAATTTTTAGATTATTCTTTGAGTCTGTTAAAAAATTACCAATCCCATAAATGGAGATTTAGAACTCATTTCCCTTATTTTCCCATGCTGTAAGTAAAGAAAACTGTTCCCCGGTACAGAGCGTCACCTCTATTTAGTGCAGGCTCTCGACTCCCGTCTCAAAATAACGGTTTTAATTAATGAATAGTGATGTCTTTGCTTTAAGTGGAACCTGACTGGTCAAAAATTCAACCAGTCAGATTTTACTAGGAGCAAGTACATCAGCATTCATTTATTCACACCATTTTATGAGACAGAACTAGAACAAGTTGGCACTGAAGAGAACAGATGCGGTGCACCAGGGGACCATTTTCTTTATTTGCAGCCTATATTTTGTGGGTGTACTTGGGGGAAGAGGGTGATGGGGACCAGGGGTGTTGAGGGGACTGGCAGTAAAATGAAAGACCATGGGACTTTGGTGGGGGGAGGTGGAGGTATATTTGGCACACATGTGGGGGGAAGGGATTACCTATTTTTTAAGTGGAAGCAACTTGCCCTATAGCAGGCATGGTGATTGCTAAGGCAAAGTGGGGTGAGGGTGCTAGTGTGGGGTTATTTTGATTAATTTTTATATTCGTGGGTGGCCTAAGGGCCTAGATTCACAACACAATGGGTGGGAGGAGGTGTTTTTAAGTTTAAAAAAAAATCTGCCAGTGAAGTTGGCCAGTTCAGATACAGAATTAGCAATTTTTTTGTAAATGTGAATGATGCAGATTCGCCCAACCACAAAATACAACCCACGAGTCATAAGAGGAACAGAGTGCCAGGGTAAAGAAATGCTACATCTGCCAGAAAGTGGGGAACCTGCCTTATAATTTCCTTAAAAATATGAACAAAAGGCAAAAGCCTGGGGGTGGGGGTGATCAAGACAGTGCCCAGTAGATAGGAGCCTGCTCATAGACTGCAGTACCACCTAACTCCTCCATAGATATGCATCCTATCCTAGTTAATGAGACAGTAAAACAGGTACTGAGGGGCACTGGTGCCTCCATTCCCATAGTGAAGTAGGATCTAATCCAGGTGATCCAGGTGGGACAGATTCTGCCAGGGCAGTTTTCCAAGATTAAGGGAGTCTTGGGTCCAGTGGGCCAAGTACTAATAGCTCAGGTCTTCCTGAGCTGAAAGGGTGGCCATGGGGTACAGGAGGTGGGAGTCGTACCTGATCTCCCTGTAGATGTGACTGTGGGGAATTATTTTAACCACAGGGAAACTTTGGTGTGTGTTACTACCTGCAGTCAGGGAAAAGAGCAAGCTTCTGAGGGTGAGGAGGGGCCAATGCATCCTGTGCTAACTCCTCCCTCAGCAGCTAAGGAAGTAGCTAGTGTGGATGAGCGGCCAACAAGGAGTAGCAGTTCTGAACCCAGCTGCAAATAGAGGCAATCTTAGCTGTGAGCAGATTTCCTTTTGAAGGAGAGTTGGGGAGGATCAGTTAGGAGGAACTAGGCAGAGCTCAGCTGGCTTATCCTACCCTACAAAAATGAACAAAGATAGCCAATAATACTGATGACTCTCAGGGAGTAAACAGTTAGTTTACTGAGAGAATGGACGATTGTATGGGGGGGTGCACACTGCAGAATGGGTTCAAGGAAGAGGTACTCCAATAGCTGGTAGTTCCTCATGCTTACCACAAGCAGCTTTTGTCCCTGGCCTATGATATCCCTTTTTCTGGCCACCTGGGTATTAGCCGCATAAAAGGGTGGCTCATCAACAAGTTATTTCAGCCCATTTTTTACACAGATGTGGCAAATTACAGTCAGACTTGTGCACAGTGCTAGAGGGTGGGAAAGGTGGGGGACAAGGCTATGGCAGCTTTGATACCCTGCCTATTATTGAGTAGCCCTTTAAAAGAGTAGCCATGGACATAGTGGGGCCACTGAGAACCCTGAGTGGCATGTACAAAAGGTACATACTGTTGTCGTGAACTATGCAAACTGGTACCCTGAGGTGGTGGTTTTGTCCTTTATTGAGGCAAAAAATAGTGGCTGATGATCTCCTGGCAATCTTTGGCTAAGTGGGATTTTCCCAGGAGACTTTGTCAGACCAGGGGACGAATTTCATGGTGTCACAAATGACTAGTCTGTGGGAGAAGTGTAGGGGAAACAGCTCAGTGCCTCATCCTATAACCCCGAGACTAATCACCTGGTCAAGCAGTTCAACGGGTCCTTGACAACTATGCTCAGGAAGTTTGCTGACCAGTACAAGAGGGAGTGGGACAAGTAGTTGCCCCATCTCCTGTTTGCTTACAGGGAAGTCCCACAGGAGTCCACAGGGTTCTCACCCTTTGTGATCCTGTTTTGTCACAGGGTGAGGGGGCCCCTTGATTTAGTAACGGATGAATGGGAAGGTGACCATGCCTTCCAAGGGCAATCTATTGTGGAGTATGTCCTGAACTTCACAACCCAGCTTAAGGAGCTCATGAGGCTCCCCCAGAAGCACTTAGCCACTGCACAACAGTGGAAGAAAACCTGGTACAACCTTAGAGCCATTGCTTGGGACTATGAAGTCAGACAGCAAGTGATGATACTCATCCCAGTCCAACAAAATAAACTGCAGGTAGCATGGGAGGTCCCGTTCTCCATTGTTAGGAAGGTGAGTAAAGTCAGTTATGTAGTATAATTGCCTGACAGGCGGTGCAGGCAGATGATATATCATGTTAACATGATGAAGCCCTACTATGATAGGGAGGAAATGGTCCTTGCTGTGTGCAGCATGCCAGAAGAGGGAAATGAGGCTGGTCCACTGGTGGGCCTCCTCAGGGAGGCATGGAAGGGATCCTCACTGGATAACCTCACCCCCTAGAGCAGCTGACACCGACCTAGGCAGAGGAGGTGAGGGGGTGCTGTGAACATTTGGGGAAAGTTTCATAGAGGAACTGGGGTACATGATGACTGAACACCACGTGAACACTGGGATCCAAGTACCTCTGAGGCAGTCCACCTACAGGGGGCCAGAGAGGGTTAAGCAGGATGAGTCCGCTGAGGTCACAGATCATAATTCTGTGACCTGCCTCCATAGGGCAAATGGGCAAAATACAAAATTAGTGTGCTGGAGTTTGGTATTGCAGTCATATAGCAAGACCATCCAGCACCACAGTGGTTCATAAAATGCCAGTGTAGATGGGTTGCCTAGGCAGGGTTAGTGCATTGCATGACACTTTAGGCACTTCCAAGTTCCTACTGACAGTGTCCCTTAGGGGTCATGAAAGAGGCACACATTTATTTTCCATGGGGCGGGAGATGTGATGGGAAAATGACCAGGTTAATTTAAACTCTTTTTTTGTTAGCGTAATCATTTTTTTTCAGCTTATTCTCATATAAGTTCTTTATTTCTCATAGAAGTTCTTTTTATAGGGAATGCAAAATGGATTCTAGGTCACATGTCCCAGCAGCAGACCCTGGGAAATCTTAAGGAAAAACAAGGCCAGATGGGAGAGAGTGAATGTTCCCACAAAGGCATCCTGAGCAGGCAGGATGCAATAAAGTAATACAACAGATGTAAGGAAGGGCTAGGTGGGAAAAGACTATTTGGCCAGGAGATGTGAACACACACACACACACACACACACACACACACACACACACACACACACACACACACAAACTCATGTGGTGGGGAGTACTAAAGGAACTGCCATTCTGGGAAGAGGTCCCACCCTACAGCCCTGAACACATAAATTGAGGAGTAGGACCCCAACTTGCTCTCTCTGACTTTCTGCTATATTTGAAGAGAACTGGACTCTCTTGGTGAGAGTTCCAGAAAAGGCAGAGCCCCGCTCAATAGATGGCTTATCTGTGTGAGGGAATGGGATGTCTAGGTGAATGTACTTTCAGGTTAGCCGGCAGATAAATATAGACTCTAGTGTGAGATTAGATTTTAAAATTATTCTAACAGGCACAATAGCTAGCTTATCTGTGTGAGGGAAGGGGTCTCTAGGTGAATGTACTTTCAGGTTATCCGGCAGATAATTATAGACTCTAGTGTGAGACTAGATTTTGAAATTATTCTAACAGTCATCTGTCTGTTTCACTGCATTGTTTTTGTTTTCTTTCCTATAAATCTGTGCATCTTTTTGATTGCTGTATACATCCTGTTTGTAAATATATGTAGTGTTTAGTAGTAAAGAATCTATTTTTATAGAACCAGTGGCTGTGCATCCTTATTGGAAAGGTGTACACAATTCATCTGCTGGCAAGGTGAGAATTCTCAGTTCAAAGTCCACCATCCGAAGTGTACTCTACCATATTTTACTGTGTTTGACCTTATAAATCCCTGAGCAGTACTGAGGTATTTGCTGATATAATCAGGAAGTGGCAGAAGAAGTGGACTGGTCCCCAAACTGCCCTGTCAGCTAATATGTCCCAAAGGGTAGTTTGCCACACCATGAGACTTAAAAATAAGCATGACAACCCATGTAATTTGTTGGGAATTTCAGACTTTAACATCTGGTTGCTGAAATAGCAGGAGACATCCTGAAGGTTAAGTGAGTGTGTCAAAACCATTATTTTTGACAGGTTATAACTTGCCCATCTTCGGAGCTAGGGTTTTGCAAATTGACATGCACCTTCTCAAAGGTTAAGCATGGGCTGATTTGCATAATAGATCATAACATATTGTATAAATTATGTTAAATCCCCATTTTTATAATTTTTTTTGCACTTGCAAAGTTTAAAAAAAAATACACTGATTTAAAACATATAACTTTCAGGATTGTTAGATATTGACCCAGAACAGGCCAATATTTTTTCCATGATAAAAAAGGTCTAAATTCATAAGTGTTTAAAGAGTGTGTGCTTAGTAAGAATTTCTATGTTAAAGAATGAAGGTTTAAGGGCAATGAGATGCCTCTATAATCATTTTTGTTGCTCTTTTTTACATATATTTTTATTTTGACAACTACTAGTAGAAAAGAATCAAGTAGTATCCTTGTATCATTAAGTTGGAAAATCTTTACTGACAAGGCAGGAGTGTATTTTCAATTTGAAACTGCTAATCTGTTTCCAAATTACTACAGTACATAGAGGACTAAAGCTTTCTATGACTAAAATATTATAGATTTAGTAGATATATGTGATTTTTCGTAAACTGTCACTTTTGTACTGATATAGCAGGTGATATTTTCCTCCTAACCAGATTTTATTTGGGAAGAAGAAAAGTGAATCCAAGTATTGTTTAAAAATTGTAAACACATACAGATGGACCACAATGGTCCAAGCATATAAAGGCAGTGCTTGTTGCTGAAATAAGTATCTATTGCTTTTAGAATAGATTAAAAAAGTATCCATTTTTTTTTCACTGAAATACACTGGGCTTCTAAGTAGTTGGCAGTTTCTGACATCATAATACAAGAATTATGTTGAATTGTTTCACTAGATATATGAAAAGCAAAGGTTAAAATCCACTTACTTCACAGCACAAATTATTATAAAAGTAGAAAGTAATTAGTAATGCATAAAACACAATAAATACAATAGTCAGTTATCTATTTATTAGAAGTGAACACATGCTCTTTAAAACCATCCAACCCACATGTGTGCAGACAGTGGAAAAAAACACATTTGTTTTAATTCATGACTGACTTTTTAACAGGACCGCAGCCAAGAATGCTGGCGTCCATGACAAGTCATTTAAGAAGGGCTCCCTTCCAATCCAGCTAAGGCCAGGTGAACTGGGAGCCACTAGGCCCCCAGGAGCTCGTGGTATTTAGATGCTCTGTGGTGAGTTTTGGGGCTTTTATTGAACATAAAACACACTTTTGTTATGTCTTTCCTACCCCTGACTCCAAGATAAAAATATATATTTTTTTATCCTGGAATCCGGAGTGTGGTAGACTCTAGTTGGCGTTAGAGTCTGCAGCTGCAACTGGAGTGGGCAGCTGGCTGGTCAACAATGCCGTCAACCACTCACCTCATAGGCATGATTGTATTGTACTGTGAAAGATTTTTATAGAAAGGCTGGAGGTCTGGGGGCCGCAAGGCCCCAAGAAGCTCTATGCTTTTAGATGCTTTGCGGGAGTTTGGGGGCTTTTATTGAAGATAAAACACACTTGTAAACATATGTAAAACTTCCCCCTAACGGGATTAGTAGCCTATGTAAAATAGGCAAAAATAACAATTCATGTTTTTCTACTGCAGATATACAGCAGTACCTCCCAACTACCAACAACCTGGAAGCCATCGACTTAGACTAACCCACCTTCTGCTGGAGGTACATCTGACTATTACAAGATAAGGAGAATTTAGCAGCATCTCTTGGTGTGAACCGTGTGGTACTACTGTGCTCCCGCAGGATAACCACCTGTACATCCCACATTAGCCCATAAAGCCCAGTGCTCCACACTGTTAGTCGAGTTTCAACTTACTTGTGAGATTATAGTCCCAGAGAGTTTAATTTGGCAGGTAATTAATAATCACATGCTGCTCTTGGCAATGTTGTCAGTTTTGTTACAGATCTTGTCCATCTAGAGCACCTGAACCATGACCATCTAATATGTTCAGATCCCTCATTGTTGAGTATTCTGGACAAGTTTGTCAGTAAAATCACCTCTGACTCCCAGGCTCCACCACTCTCCCCAGCAGTTGCAGCACCCCAAAAAAATTTGTTTTAAACCGGTCGGTCATCAGTCGTCGTTTGTCCCCCAGTGGAGTGCACATCTGGTCCCTGTTCAATATAGACAGTAAAGACATCAATGAATGAATGGTGACATTGACATAAATGCCTATTGTAAAACCTGACTGGCTGAGGCTCAGGCTATCAAATTTTACTATGGACAATTACATGTCATCACCATTCATTTATGCCCTTACTGATATTAAAAACTGAACAGATCAGACGCATTCTGCTCTGGGGGACCAATGGCTGCTGACCAGGTTTGAACAAATATTGGAGTGCTGAGGGGGAAGAGAGCAATGGGGGCCAGACTGGGTTGGTGGGTGGGGGATGTATCCATGTGAGGCTACACTACATCTTGTGGTGGGGTGTTTGGGGGGGACAGGTTGCTGTTTCTGGACCTGAACTGTGCCAGTGGTGGCCCCAGAGCTTGGGTCCGGGACAACAGTCCCACTTTTCCCCCTCCGGCCCCCACCCCCCCATGGCATGCCTACTTTTTAAGTCAAGATGAATGTAAAAAAACATTGTTTTGATCCTTTGGCCTCTGCCTGCCTCTAAAGTTTCCCCAGAAATGACAAGTTTTTATTCTTGATTGACTTCTAAGTCACTCACAATTAAAAAAAGCTTGTACTTTCCTTTTCGGTCTGACACTAGGCACCCTCCCACTCCCCTTCCTGGCAATGGGTGAAAAATCCCAGTGTCAGATGCTTGTTTTTGTATTTCAAAATGCAAAAATTACTGTACAGGTGCCCAGCCCAGATGGTTCACTTGTACTGTCCATGCCTGCAAGTTAGACTTCCACCCTCTGGCACTTGTACCTCTTTCTGCAACCCACTACAAGATCAATACATATTTTAAATACTGGTTCCATGGTTGGCAACCAGCACAGTACTCCATCTACCTTGACTAGTCACCATCTTATCCTGCAAAAAATATAACAATTCCCCTTACATCTATGCCACCTTCCCCCCGAGACCACCCTGGTACATATATTAAGTGGTCCCATGGTGAGCAACAAGCACAGGCCTCCCTTCACCACTGCTGTCTTGTCTTCCACTTTCTGCCAATGATTGCAAACCAGCAAGGAATAAAAAACACCCTCACCCTCCTCTTGAACCTGTGCCATCCTCCTCTCTCCGCGCAGCCAGTTATTTACCCCATCTTCATCCACCCTCCTCACCCTTACAGCCAGTTAAACACCCAATGCCCCCATCCACCCTCTGGCACCCATGTCACCCTCCTCCCCCATAACCACTCTGGTACTTGTTGGTTGCAGGTCCCATGGTGGGTGACTGGCAGAGCCTTCCCTCCACCTCAGATGGTTGCCATCTTCCACTTCAGTCCAACACATCTATCACCAACCTATTAAAAGAAACAAATGCTCATACAAACCCAATTCTGGGAAAAACAATATGGTGCTTGTGCTGATATTTAGTTTTTCTGTGCAGAGAAAAGCTTGACTTTGGAATCCCGCAGGACAAATTTAAACACCATGCTTACATGGCCTTTGACAGGGGAGTGAGGGAGGTAATCATACTGATCATCAAATGTGGCAAAAACAAAATTAACCAATGAAGTTATGGGTGATTAAAAAATGTTGATGTTCAAAAATATATCAGCTGTGAATATCAGGGACTAAGAATTTGTTTTCGCAGTTTTTTTTCCTAAATCCCATAACTTGAACACTTGTTTAACAATTTAAGCCTGAATCTTGGCGATGAACTTTTTACCACAACCCCCATGACATTTTAAGCCCAAATATTTGGGGTGGGCTTCTTATCACTAGCTTTCCCGACCATGCAAGTGGCAATGTTCAGACCTATCTGTTGGGATTTATGTTACACATAGATTGTGCAGGGCCCTATGTAAAGCATCCTAGACATCTGGTGCCATGCTGAATGAGTTTGCTGCTTCATGCAGGGCCTGCATGGCCCTGCATGAGGTAGGCTATAGGTCCAGTGCTATGCCCAGTGGGTTTGCTGTTTTGCATCATGCCCACAGCATCTTGTGGAAATCAAGCTACAGGTCTGGTACCATGCCTGATGGGTCTGTTGTTTCACACCATTGTTAAGAAGGTAGAACTGGGGGAGGAAGTGGAGGGGAAGGTAAGGTGCCTGCCTGGCACCATGGCTTGGAGGGACAGGGAGCAAATCCTCAGGATCACAGGAGCAGCTGCACAGGGGAGGGAACTGGATGTCATTGTCCACCTAGGGACAAATGATCTGGCTAAGAAAGGGATCAGAGCAGTGCAAGAAGCGTTTGTGGAGATGGTGAGGGCCTTAGACAAATAGCACACACGGTAACCTTCTCGGAGGTGCTGCCTGTCTATGGCATGGATGAGGCTAGGGTGCTCCACACCATGGGATTCAATCAGTGGTTGAAAAACTGGTGCAGAGCTCAGGGATTTGGCTTCATTGGGGACTAGGGGTCCACCTAGATGGATGCAGGCCTATACTGGCATGATGGTCTTCATCTGTCCAGGAGGGGAACCAGGATCCTAGGTGATAGGTTTAAATACTTCATTGGCAAGCATTTAAACTAGCCAAGGGGAGGCACTGGAAAGGAGCAGGGAAATCCTAGCCCCCCCAAAAAATCAGGGTACTAAGTGAAGTAGACACCAACATAGAGATGTCAATAGGGAGAAGCGAAGGGGTAAATGGAGAAAGTGACAAACACAATAAGGACAGGGATGGGGCAAAAAGGGGTAAGGCCATCAAGAAATGGAGGGTAATGAGTACCAATGCCTGTAATCTGGGCAACAAGCTCCCTGAACTGGTGGCCTTGATGGAAGAGGGATGCCTGGGTATCGTAGCTGTCACAGAAACATGGTACACAGAGAACCATGACTGGGATGTTAACATACCAGGGTACACAACCTACAGGAGAGACAGGGAGGGCAGAAGGGGGGAGTAGCTCTCTATGTAAGGGAAAGATTAAAATCAACTGAACAAAAGAGTAAACAGGGAGGAGAGGAGGCACTGTGGGTCACCTTAGAGACTGGAAATGGCACCACAATCTGCACAGGGTTGTATTCAGACCCCCATGTCAGGGGGAGGGACTGGACAAGGATATGATAGAAGGCATAATTAGGATGGCAGAGAAAGGGGAGATACTGTTGATGAGGGACCTTAATATGCCAGATGTTAACTGGAGCACCTTTGCTGCAGCCACATCCAAAAGCAGGGCCATTCTTGATGCCCTTCAGGTGGCATGCCTCAGACAGCTAGTTTTGGAACCTACTCATGAGGGAGCAATCTTAGACCTCGTACTCTCAAATGGGGACGGTGAGAGGATCTCAGATCTAGAATTGGGTAGCCATTTGGGAACAAGTGACCACCAAACAGTGTGGTTCACAATAAACTCAGCTACAGAGTCAAGCCATACAAAAGTGAGGGTTCTGGACTTCAGGAGGGCTGACTTTGGCAAGATGGGAGAGTGCCTTAGAAAAGCACTAGCAAACAGGCTAGAAGAAGGGGTGGAGCAACAATGAGGAAATATCAAAACTGCAATCATAGAGGCAACAAGCCTTTGTGTGAAGCAAATAAACAAATCAAAATGAAAGAAAAAGCCACTATGGTTCTCAAAAGAAGTGGTGGTGAAGGTTAGGGAGAAAAAGATAGCATTCAGGAAGTATAAGGAAACATAGAAGGAGCAGGACAGAGAACTGTACCAGTTAAGGCAAAAGGAAGCAGGAAGGGTAGTCAGAATAGCAAAGGCACAAACTGAGGAAAAGATAGCCAACTCGGTTAAGAAGTGGGATAAAACCTTTTATAGATATATCAGGGAGTGTAGAAAGACAAATGAAGGGATAGTGAAGCTGAATAGAATGGATGGTGGGTGGGCAGAGACTGACAGTGAAAAAGCAGGGATACTGAATGAATACTTCTGTTCAGTATTCACAAAAGAGGAAGATGGGGAGGTGCCTAATCCAATTAACAGAAGCACTCTGGGGGGGGGGTCGATCCCAGTCCTTACACAGAAGAAAGGGTTCTGAAAGAACTCCTAAAACTGAAGGTGGACAAAGCAACGGGGCCAGATGGAATTCACCCCAGAATTCTAAAAGAATTAAGCAGAGAACTAGTGACACCACTGACTACCCTTTATAACAAATCATGGGAGGATGGTGTGGTACCTGAGGACTGGAAGTCGGTTGTTGTGATTCCCCTTCACAAAAGTGGGAGCAAGACAGAGGCAGGAAACTACAGACCTGTCAATTTGACCTCTGTGGTAGGGAAAGTGATGGAATCACTTCTGAAGGAAAGAATTGTTGAGTACCTAGAGGCCAGTGGGGTACAGGATCCAAGACAGCATGTGTTCACAGTGGGAAGGTCATGTCAGATGAATCTAATTGATTTCTTTGACTGGGTGACCAAAGTAGTAGACCAGGGAGGGGCTGTGGACATGGCCTACCTAGATTTTAGCAAGGCATTTGACACAGTCCCACACAAAAGATTAGTAGTCAAATTACCAGCCTTGGAGTGGGTCCCAGGGTGGTAGCCTGGGTAAAACATTGGCTGAACAACAGGATACAGAAGGTAATTGTAAATGGAGTCCACTCTGAAGAAAGAGGGGTTACTAGCGGGGTACCGCAGGGTTCAGTACTGGTTCCAGTCCTTTTTAATGTCTTTATAAGTGACATTGCAGAGGGACTGGAAGGAAAAGTATGCCTCTTTGCAGATGACACAAAGATCTGCAACAGGGTTGATACACAAGGAGGTGTGGAAAGGATGAGAAGGGACTTGACAATGTTGGATGAATGGTCAGAAGTACGGCAGCTTGGATTCAATGTAAAGAAGTGCAAACTAATGCACCTGGGAAACAAAAACCCAGGGGAAGATTACGCAATGGGGGAGGTAGTAACAACAACAAAAATGGAAAGGGACCTGGGGGTAATCATATCAGATGACCTTAAGGTTGGCAAGCAATGTGAGAAGGTGGTAGGGAGGGCTAGGGGGATACTGGGATGTATAGGGAGAGGCATCACCAGCAGAAAACAGGAAGTTGTTATCCCCTGTACAGACAGTTGGTGAGACCCCATCTGGATTACTGCGTCCAGTTCTCGAGACCCCATCTCCGCAAGGACATAGACAGGATGGAGGAAGTTCAGAGGAGAGCAACTAAAATGGTGCAGGGTCTGCAAGAGAAGCCATATGAGGAGAGACTAAAGGAGCTTAATATGTATACCCTTGAGGAAAGGAGGGAGAGGGGGGACATGATAGAAACATTTAAGTACCTCAGTGGAATTGACAAAGTCCAAGAGGGTAGCATCTTTCAGAAAAAGAGATGTGCAAGAACAAGGGGACACAATTTGAAGATAGAGGGGGGACAGCTCGGGGCAATGTGAAAGTATTTTTTCACAGAGAGGGTGGTGGACGCATGGAACAGCCTTCCTGAGGAGGTTGTGGGGTCTAAAACTGTGGGAGAATTCAAGAATGCATGGGACAGACATAAGGCAATTTTTGTTGGGGGGGGTAGGAAGAAATAGGCTGTTGGTTAAATAGGATCTGCAGTTTATCCTCTAGGTAGGGAAATGGGCAGACTAGGTGGGCCAAGCGGTCCTTATCTGCCATCAAAGTCTATGTTTCTATGTTTCTACACAGGGACAGCAGGGCCCTGTACAAAGAAACTAAAAGTGCCAGTTGTTATTTATCTTTTTTGAAAAGTAAGGAAATATATTGGAAAAAAATTACATTAATGTATCTGTTAAGGTTAATGTCCACAAAGTACAGAAATCAAATGTTAGTGGTCAAAAGAGGCTTCAGTGGTCCAGGGATTTTTCCTATAATTTTTGACTTTGCTTCTTTCCATGACTTACTAGTAACAGATGCATAACATCTTTTTTTTTTTTGCAATACACACACACACACACACACACACACACTCACACACACACAGAGTTGTGATACAACTCATGATTTTGCCTGAAATATAATACATTCCAAAGTTTTAAATACAAGGCTGGAAATTTCTTTAATGACAGTCCTCATCATTTCATACCTCAATGAGCAATGCAGTGAAAATTATGATATAATAAAGACCAGCATGTGTAATTCCTCATTATACCATAACGTATGTCGTTTGTTTATACTTTAAAAAGTGTACCTTATTAGTACTTAATGGGTAGTTATTACTTGGTTTAATTTATTCCATGATTACCACGGGTTTAATTAAAATAAAATATCTATTATAATTAAATATTGAATTATTCATCGATCTAAATTGAGAGTGATGTTTTTTTCCAATCTATTGGCCTGAGCTAGAGTAAAAGATCTTTGTGGTTTCTAAATCCCCTTTTGTAATCAGCAGAGGTACCACTGCTGTATAGTCAACTGCCTGAAGATAGATAAGTGATCCCCCCACCCCACAATCCTGAGGAAGTAAAACTGACTAACCTGTAGAGGTTTGGCTACAGACTGCCAAACACTGAGTGTCTTTTCAGACCTCATGAATGGCACTGCTTCTTATTTTGCATTGTCATCTACTACTGAGAGAACATAAAGTTATAGGAGGTCAGCAAACAAAATGTTTAAGGGGATAGACAGATAGATAGATAGATAGATAGATAGATAGACAGACAGACAGACAGACAGACAAATAAGTAGACAGACAGATGGATAGATCATACTGAAGACAGATACTGTAGATAGACAGACAAAGACAGACAGACAGACAGATAGACAGATAGATAGATAGATTGACAGATGTGGCTCAGAAATAGCACACTCACCTCTGGGGCCAGAAGATTAGAAGGTCGTGGATTATAGCACACAACATGTGCTGTACTTGGGGGTAATACCCATAACTGACACTGTAGTGCAGTACAAGGGCGATGATGCACAGCTTAGGTGCCATCCTTCATATGAGATGTTAAACTGAGGTCCCTTCTGCCCATCTTTGGTCTCAGTTCAGGTTGAAGTTAAAGAGCCCATGGCACTTATCAAACAAGAGCAGGGGAAGTTTTAATCTACAAAATAAATTAAACACATACAGACAACAAAAGAAAAAAAAAATATTTCATTAACTTATAAGCATATATGCAATAAAATTAAAGTGATTTTGTCAGATTTCGCAGATACCTTTTTCACGTAGTATGCAATTGCCACCTATGCTTGTTGAATCTGCAATTTGTTTTGTACAAAAATCTATTGTAGTCATTTTATGTTATGTTTTATCGGCACTTTGTCCTCTAGTTTTCTGTATGTGGCCACACCCACAGATTGATGTCATACAAGGGAACGGTAAATATTTTACATACAGCAGCAAGGAATTCTGGGTAAATTATAAAGGTGATTTAAATGTTAGTTACACAGAGGTGCAGTCCCATATTTTGGTGGTGGTGACTGCACCTAATATTTAGATGTACATAGCAAGGCATTGTGGGTACAATAAGAAGTTGTTTTCCAATTTCTTTACTGTGAAGTGCAGTCTCATATTTCTGTAGTGGCTTCAACAATAAAAGCTCTCGTATGTTTATTTTCAAAACAAGGTATTGTGCATATGGTATCCAGCTAACAAGATTTCTTTACCGAGAGATGTAGTCCCTTATTTCGGTAGTGTAGATGTCTGCAATACCAAGACTGACCAACAACAACTGTTTCAAACCAGTGCTTAAAAACTTTGTTACTCTTGCATGATGTCATGGTTGGGGGTTTCAGCACTGAGAAAAAGAAGGGGCAGGTTATTAAAATGAAGCAGAGCACAGAAATAAAAAAAAATTTTACATGGAAAACAGCACTTTTTGGCAGTTTGAATGGCAGGAGATTGAATTACGACTCCTACAAGTTACTACTCCCATTTGCTATGGCAAACCTAACAAAATCACTTTAACAAAAACTGACATAGATTAGTTGTATTACAAAATTGTATTTTACTGTCATCTTGTTATGTGACATATGGATGCAAACTTACTCTTCAGGTTATTCCAATGCTTTTTATAGGCTTCGAAGAAGCTTTGGAACTGCTGAGGGAGGGAATGAAAGGTTAGCAATGTGATTTAAAGTTTAAGATAAATGTTTAGGGGAACTACAATTGTACAGATACCAATTAAGTTATGGATGATAATACCAAAATTCAGAAAAATTGCAAAAAAAAAAAATTTTTTAATTTTATTTTTACAAACTGTCATGACACTGCCCATGACAGTATTAAAAATGTATATTAATAAACTTTATCGTTATGGAAAAAGTATATCTATGACATCTGTTTTACAAAAAAAAAACAAGACTTCAGTTGTGATGTACATATATAGAGGATGAGTGTGATATGGCAAATATTGTCACTCCTGCAGAGTGAGCTCTGGATATCTCACGAGTGCCGAGGCACGAGGAGATATCCAAGCTCACGATGCAGGAGTGACAATATTTGCTATATTTATACGAGATCTGCCCATCATGTATTCGAGAAGAATACAATAGGGCCAAGAGTTTCATGTTTTGTTATGCTGTCTTGTGTTCTGTTCCTGTTGATGTGTTTGCTCATTCTGTGTGTGAGCTTTTCTGAATGGGCTGGCAGTGTTATAAACTCTGAGAGACATATGAGTGTGTTTTGCAATGCTAAATGAGTTAGTTTTAGATAGGAATGAGAAACATACTTTTGTGAAGCTGTATTGTTTAACAGTCTGGCTGCAGTGAAGTTAAAAGCATCACAGTAATTGTAATGAACTGAAAGGCAGAGTGTCAGAACAGCTGATACTGTTTTCAGTGGTAATTAAGTTAGCTGCAGGCAGAGTGCAGAGTGTTCTGTGAAATTGTGCTCTTTAGGATTCTGGCTGCAGTGAAGTTGAAATTGTCACAGTAATTGTAATGGGTGAGAATCAGAGTTTGAGGAACAAGTGAGAGTGTGTTTCAGTGGTAGTTGAGTTAGCTGCAGGCAGTAGTTTAGACTGTTCTGTGAAGCTGTGCTGTTTGGAATTCTGGCTGCATCAAGTTGAAAGCATCACAGTAATGAGCTGGAAGTTGGGGGGATAGGTGTGTTTTGTAATGCTCACTGAATTAGCTGTAGGCAGCAGTGAGACCTCTCAGGTAGTTCTGCATTTGTGTCTATGGTAACAGCACAGGTGTTTCTTTCATGCTGTGGGGAAAGCTGCCTAGGGTGATGATATCAGTGACCTTTTGTGACCTGTGTGTGTAAATGTCTCATATCATCACAGTAGAGCAGAGGGTAAAAATATCACACCGCGGTGGACAATACGCTGTTTTATCTCACTCATTTACCACTCACCCCTATTGTGTGTATATATATATATATATATATATATATATATATATCAATATAGGTTGAGAAAACTGTCTGCTTTAGCTAGCCCAGTGGTGTGGAGGGCTGAGGCACATGCGCCTTACCTCCTGCCATGCCAGTGACCCAGGTTCTGGAACAGACTCGCTAAGTGGCTGGTCAGGAGAGGTAGGATTGAGCATCCATCGGACTGCCCTCCTCCCTTGGCCGGGGGGGGTGCTGATGTAGCTCACTGTTGGACTGCCACGCAGCCGCCATAATGGGAAGGGAACCCATGTACAAGACACCAGGTGTCTCTCTGCAGAGGTGGAGCTTGCGCATCATGCTCATCGCACATATGTGGGCCCTGGGTGGAAGACCAGTGGGGAAAAAACCCAGCTGCAGGATGATGACCAACCCATCACAGGCCCCACACCAATGAGAGGGCACCCACCATAGCCCCATGACATACAAACATACAAAGAAGCCTGGAGGAGAAGAAGGCCATTTGGTCTATCACGTCTGCCCATATTGCCGGGTCCACAGCTTGAGCTAATGTCCCTGCCTTCCCTCCCCACTACTCCCATCCTCCTTACCCATGATCCTTATCTGCCCCCTATGTTTATCCTAGCCTCTCTTAAAGCTTCCCACTGTCTTCAATGAGATGACCTCTTCCGGCAACACATTCCTAGTGTCCACCACCCTCTCTGTGAAATGTGCTTCCTGACCTCCCTCCTAAACCTCCCACCCTCCAGCTTAAGACTGTGCCCCCTTGTGTTATGGTTGCCACTCAGCTTAAATAGACTGTCCTTATCAGCCTTATTTATCCCTTTCAAGTACTTGAAGGTCCGAGTCATGTATCCTCTCTTTCTACTGTCTTCCAGGGAGTACATGTTCATTGCCCTCAACCTCTTCTCATATGCCTTTACTCTGCTGATCCACTATCATCTTTGTAGCCCTCCTCTGGACCTTCTCCAGCAGGTTAATGTACTTTTCTGAGGTGTGGGCACCAGTACTGAACTCCATACTCTAGATGTGGCCTTACCAGTGACCTGTACAAGGGCAGTATAACCTTTCTCTGTCCTACTACTAATCCCTCTAGATATGCATCCCAGAATCTTGTTTGTCTTTACTGCTGCTTTCCTGCACTGCGTGGAGTGCTTTAGGTCACTAGTGATCATCACCCCCAGGTCCTTCTGCTTCTCTGATGCAGATTCTCAGACTCCACCCAGGTAGTTCTCCGTCCTGGGATTCTTGGCTCCAATATGCATAACTTTGCATTTCTTGGCATTGAAGCCAAGCTGCCAGATCCCGGACCACCTCCCCAACTTTTCCAGATCTTCCTGTAAGTCCTATATTCCTTCAGTTGTGTCCACTTTCCCACAGAGCTTGGTGCCATCCATGAATAGGCACATTTTGCCCTTAATGCCAACCCCAATGTCATTGATGAAGACATTGAACAACACTGGCCTAGCACTGAGCCCTGTGGGACCCCACTGGTTACCTCTCTGGTGCCAGATAACTCTCCCCCCACAACCACCCTCTGGGTTCTGTTCCTCAGCCAATTTTCCACCCATCAGGCCACCTTTTCCTCAACCCCAAGATACACCAACTTCCTGATCAACCTTTTGTGGGACACAGAGTCAAAGGCCTTGCTGAAATCAAGATAGAAGATGTCTACCGCTTGGCCTCTGTCTAGTGTCTTAGTGACACAGTCAAAGGAGTCAATGAGATTCATTTGATATGCTCTCCCCCCTCATGAACCCATGTTGCCTTGCATCCTGGAGGCCATGCTTCTCTAGATATTCCACCTACCTTTCCTTTAGTATGGTCTCCATGAGCTTGCCCACAATGGAGGTCTGACTGACTGGTCTGTAATTCTCTGTGTCATCCTTGGGAGCGCTTTTGTGAAGGGGCACTACATGTGCTGTTCTTCAGTCCTGCGGCATCACGCCTGACTCTAGTGAACTATTAAATAGGTCTGTCAGTGGCCCTGCCAGCTCCTCAGCCAGATCCTTTAGTTCCCTTGGATGTACTCTGTCCGGGCCTGGTGATTTGTCCACCTTCAGTGCCAGCAGCCCCTCCTTCACTCTACCATCCTTTATCACTACATCTGTGTTCCCTTCCCCCCACTCCTCTTTTACCTCTTGAAGGCACTGTTCTGTCCTTCTCCCTGGTGAAGATGGAACAGAAGTATTCATTTAGTATCTTTGCTTTTTCCCCATTATCCTCCACCCACTCCACCCCTTTCTTAAACCTAACAATCCCTTTCTTCTTGTCCCTTTTCTCACTTATGACAGAGGATGACAGCGGGAAGGTAAGTTCCAGAGAAGATGGGTGACAGGGCTCAGAAGTTGGTAGGAAGGGGGCAACCTGTGCAGAAAAGAAGATAAACAGAATATAGAAAAAGAAAAAAAGGAAAATTGCCTGTTTCTAGATCAATAACATAATTACTACTGTTACATACTAACAACATAATAAGAACACCATTGCTTAAAGGCTGGACTCCATAATTTAATAAAAAAAAAAAAATTGTACCCCCAACAGTTCCAGAGTTCAACTTTTCAAACGATATTCTCTTTAAAATATGATAAGTTTGGAACTGTTACAGCTAGAGACTTAACTTTTTTAAATGAAACCTTGTAGCCAGCTTAGTATTAATATATTACTACAATGAACGTATGTTGATATAAAAAACATAAAATATTTCATATCGATATAAAACAAAAAAAACATAAAATGGCTAATTTAAAGTTCTGTCATTTTTGTGTTCACTGTGCACACACACAGCAAACATTTTGTTAGGAGAATGCATTTTGAGAGGTGTGACACTGTCAGTTCAATGCAGAGCAGTCTGCAAGGGAATCATCAGCGTCATACCAATCATCAGCCAGGGTAATCATGACACAGTTCTTCCTTGCTGGGTAGAAACTTGGTATAGTTCAAAAGGAGCGAGCCTGCCCAATCATAGGGCATTTTTTTCCTGTGATCTGCATGACACCACTGAGAAAACACAGCTGATCTCTCATGATCAGCCTGCTGTGGTCCCAGCTGCAACCCCTCACCTTGCCCATTTTCATTGTGTGACACCAGGGAGCCCACCCCCAGTGCTGCAAAATATGAAATGAACCCTCCCTCTATAACTCCCGCTCCTTCTGTGTCTGGCACATGGGTGCCCAGTCCCCGGTACTGACTGCTACCCCATCCCTTCTCATTTTGATTTTGCAACAGCAGGGAGTCCACCCCCTGTGTGGCCAAACATAACACCGACACTGGGGTGCCCATTCCCCAGCATCAGTACCTAAAATAAAGAAAACTGTCCTGCTAGTTATTTTTTTTAAATGAAAAATAAACCCGGTAAGAAAGAAAACCATCCATTGATGTCTGTTGCCAGCATCCTCATCCAACCCTCCAATGGAGCACCCACCACCCCATACTCCCCCAGGCCCTTACTTACCTACTGGTGGCACAATGCCATATTCCCCTATGGACCAGAGACATATCTTTACTGTTCAATACTGGACCACACAATGAGGAAATCAGGTGTGCTGTTCAATGTATTTCAATGGGTTTTGAATTTGTTATCATAACTTGGCCATTTTTGAATATTTTTGCCCCAAATTTTCAACATGCCTTTTTTTTTTACCCCACCTCATGAACAATGACAGTGAATTTAGTCAAATCTGTCCAGAATGGTGATTTAATGCTCGCTGTGTGAAATCACCTTTTGGGCAGGATTTTAACATTTTCTCCACCCTTGCTCATAAAATGGGGTCATAAAGTGGCAATGTTGAAAAATGTGGGGTAAGAATATTTAAAAACAACAAAGTTATGAGCCTATGTGGAGATTTTTGAATGCAGGCTCATGGCTTTGGTAATTTTCAATATTTTGACGCCAAATTTTTAAAATAACCATTTCTTCACAGCACCTCATAAATGTAACAGCTGTCATTTTTCAGATCCTGGCCAAAATGTGTTTTCACACTTGAGGCATGAAATCACCTTTCAGGCATGATTTGGATATTTTCTCCACCCTTGTTCATGAGTTGGGGACATAAGAAGGCTATGTGGGGTCATAAGAAGCCTACGTTGAAGATTTGGGGTAAAAATATTAAAAAGCAACAACGTTATGCATGTGCATTGACATTTTTCATGGCACACTTGAAACTGTTGTAATATTCAATATTTTGACCCCAGATTTTAACATAGTCATTGTTTTATTCGACCTCATGAATGTGACAATTGTAATTTTTCAAATCCTGGCCAAAATGTATTTTCACACTTGTGGTGTGAAATCACCTTTCAGGCACAATTTGGAAAGTTTTTCCATCCTTGTTCATGAGGCAGGGTCATAAGAAGGCTATGTTGAAAATCTGGGGTAGAATATTAAAAATCAACAAAGTTATGAATGTGCGTTGACATTTCCCAACACACGTGTTAACTGTAGTAATTTTCAATATTTTTACCCCATATTTTTCACATTGTCATTTTTTCACACCACCTCATGAATGTGACAGCTGTCATTTCCTAAACCCTACCCAAAATGTGTTTTCACACTTGTGGCACAAAATGAAATTTTGGCCATTGTTTTATATATGACACCTGTCATACTCAGAAGAAGTGGTCATAAAAAGATTATGTTAAACATTTGAGGTAAAAATTTTGAAAACCAACTAACTTATGAGGAAATGTTGAATTGTTACATTTACTCATAACTTTATTATTTTTTCAGATTTTTGGCACCTAATGGTAAACATATCCCAAGTGTTACCCCACCTCCTGAACATGGCAGGTGTAATTTTTCAAATCCCCTTCAAAACTCGTTTCCTCAGTCACATAGTGAATTCACCTTTCAGATCTTAAAAAGAATGTTGGACATTTGGGATCAAAATTTGGGAGCCCACTTAAAAGTAGATAGTGCCTCTCAGCTGCCCTATACTGGGTAATTACAATCTAATAATGAGTAAAAGCAGGACACCACTGAAAATGAGACAATGCATCTGATCTGCTCTATCTTGGATAAATAAATAGTAAAAATGTGTACAAGCAAGGCCTGGCACAATAGCAATACCAGTGGTGAACATTCAGCATTGACAAATGCTTGTTAATACTGTATATTACATCGACATGTGTGTGCATGTAGCACCACAGAAGAACTGTATTAACTGTTCAAATGTTACAGCTTTCAGAATCTAGTTTCAGGCATTCTAAAAATATCATATAAGATTATTTTCTGGAAATGTTCAGATGATACTAGTGATTGTTCTGTCTAAGAATAAACACATAATTTTTAGTTTATTTTTTTTTTATTTGCTCTAAGATATATTGCTTCATAATTTATGAAAGTGATACATTGAGGCAATGTTATATTCTGTCTGACAGATACACTTTAAGCTATTTACAATAATTTCCACTAAAACTGCTGGCTTTATCTCCATTTTCTGTAACATGAGATGACAGCACATTTACCAGATAGAGAATTTTATACATGTGAAGAGGACAATTAAACAGAGGATAATGTTTGGTCCCCATCATTAACCAGTTTGTTAACCATCAAGAGGTTGCCAGGGCAACCAAGTGAACCTCGAGAGTGAAGCTTGAGAGGTTTACATTGCCATGGCAACCTCGCGACATTACACAAATCAGTTGATAGAGGGACCATGCATTATATTTTATAGTCTATGGTCCCCATAAACTGGCAGAAAAAATGAAGGCTCCTTACTTTTGGCACTGCAGCAGATGTTCTGGGTCATTTTCTCGCTGCTGCGCCAGTTTCTGGAAGGCCGTCGGTGCACAAGATAAAAGATATGCGCATGTGCAGATGGGCTTCATTTGTAATCCCATCGCTATGACGTACTCAAGAGAGGTTTATAACCACTTATGTCACAGCAATGGGATCATCAAGAAATTATTTTGCCTCTTTTTAGCGGTAATAAGGGCTCACCATACATTATACTGGCATTATATGTCTTGAAAGACTGCAAAACAATTCCTATGACAAGAGTCTCATATGCTAAATTAGCCCATTGTGGGTCATTCCAGTTTTAAGCAACTAGACTCCAAAACGCTGTAACACAAGGGCACACTATGTGTAGGTATTCTAATGTCTCAAAATAGGCAAGACAGTATTTTTGGGGAAAAAATCTTTCTGCCAGGCTTTTATGTTTGAGATTATCTTTCATTCCTAGCCCCTGTGGCAATTGAACAATAACTCATACCACATTTGTGTGGGGGACCCATTTGTCTAGCGATGTACAGCTGCTGCTGAACTGTCTTCAGGGAATAAGCTCTAAGGGCCTCATTTTCAAAAGATTTGGGCAGCGGAACCCAGGATGTGCCACCCAAACCTGGAAATGCACCATCTGTTGGGGAGTTCCCATATTCAAAGGGCACAGATACGTGGCACACCCCCGACAGTGCTGAGGTGCGCAATATTGTGCTGTGTCTATGCAAATAAGTAGTCTCCCATGCATATGTGGCACAACACAATATTGAAATTGTTCAGAAGTGCAAATCAACCCCCCAGCAGCGGTGTAGATTTATGCTTCTGAAACCCTGCCCTAACTAGTGTGCAGACCTGGCTACACACTAGTAAGGGTAAGTACAGCAGTCCCTCCCTAGCCCCAAGCACTGTGTTAATAGTAAACTCCCTTCCCTCTCCTCATATCCCTGGTAGTCTAGTGGTTCCCCCATCCCCAGCTCCAATCTTCATAATAACAAAAAACATCCCTGAAATTAGATGCAGCACTCATCCTTGCAATGAGGAGTCAGTGTTGAATATTCAAAGTTCAAAAGAGCATAGTTTATTCACCCATCTATGTTCTTTTGAACTGTTAATATTCATCTCTGATTCCTCATTGCAAGGGTGATTGCTGTGTCACAAACATGCTCTGCAGGTCAGGCCCTCTGCTCCCACAGTGCCAACCTCGAAGTGCAATAGTGTGAACAGGAGACAAACAGGGTAACCCTCCTGTCTGTTTTGGGTCTGAATCATCTAGCAGCCTCGAGTCCTGGGGGTCAAATGTGAACCTTATGCTAGCATACCCAGTTAACAGGCTCAGATATATATTCTCTTCAGTGAAATGCAATATAATCCTTCACCCAGGGGCACCCAGCCAGGTTGCCAGAATGTTCCCTTACAACTCAATATGAGACCTAGGTATATTCTTACCTTTCTACCAGATAGTAACACACCCTTTTGAACTCTTAACAGCTGTCAGAATTAAACACTGGTTCAGCATTCACATGCAAAAGAAAACTGAGGAAACACAGGCAGTATTTCAAGGAAAATATTGTTTACTAAAATTGTAAAATAGGCAAAATATCAAACACAGAACATATACATTAATAACTTACAGTCAATAAAGTAATTGGGAAATTACAGAACACAAAGATGCCTACAACATAATTAAAAGTTCTTGCCTAGCTAAATGTTATCAGAAGTGCCTATTTATGTCCAGAGAACTAAGTGTCTCTATCTTGAGTCCAGGAATAAAAAGCAGTGCTTCCCTAGATGCCTGACCATTTAAAAATCCATCTCCACACCCCCTTGTGAGGACACGGCCCATGTGGGCCACTGTCAGATCCTGCAATAAACATAATTTCTACTGTGGAAATCAACAGTTAGCAATTTTTTTAAATATGAGTCTCTTCGATCAAACATTTCTTTTTGATCTCTCTGCTGGTTTCCTGCTTTGCAAGAATAATCTTAGGTTTATGACTGATAATAAGGTTCTGTGACCCAAATGGTCTCTTCCTGCAGGAATCATAAAATGTTAGGTCTTATCTTCTGGCATTTTGACAGGAAGCCCTTTATTAAGGCAGGACAGGAGACTTAATTAGTTCTTCTCCCTGGCCAGTTTTGTGACATCCTGCTGCTTCAGTACACTGTCACCTCTGAGGTCAAAGGTCAAGCCTCTTACACACTGGCTGACTTGTGTGCCAAGCTGTCACAGACACATACACATTTATTTATAACACAAATATTATATAATAATAATAAGCAGGTGGCAGAGCGTCACAGTCCTTCCCACCTAGACTGAATTTGGGGGCTCTGTCCCCTGCAATGGAATGAGTTCCCCAAAGTTAGTTCATAGCTCAAATTAACGTGAAAGTCCATCCATATTTTCATTTGCTGTCCCTGCCCTGTGTGACACAGTCATGTCATACCCTTGCAAGGCAAGGCTCCATCTTAATAGCATACCATTTATTTTACCCATTTGTGCCAGCCAAACCAGGGGGTTGTGGTCGGTTTGTACCTCAGAATGCTGCCTGTATAGGTATGACTCCAATTTCTTCAGTGCCCACACCATGGCAAGACACTCTTTTTCTACTGTAGAGTAAGTCTGCTCCCTTGGAAATAACTTCTTACTGAGGTACACTATGGGGTGATCTTTCCCTTCATTGGACATCTCACTTAACACTACCCCAATACCCACATCTGAGGTGTCAGTCTGGACAATAAAGGGTCTGCTATAGTCTGGACTTGTCAATACAGGAGCACTGCACAGTGCCTCCTTCAGTCTTGTAAAGGCTTATTCACAGGCTGGTTCCTAGGTAACTTTCTTAGTCATCCTTTTCTTTAACAGGCTAGATAGGGGGAGCAGCCAGGGCACTGTAATTTGGTAAAAATTTCCTATAGTATCCAGCTGCCCCTAGAAAACTCCAGACCTGCCTCTGTGTTTCTGGTCTGGACCATGCCTTGATTGCCTCTATTTTCACTTGGTTAGGATAGAGCTGTCCCCGGCCTACAATGTGCCTGAGGTATGCCACTTCAGCCATGGCCACCTGGCACTTCTCAGATTTTACAGTGAGTTCAGCCCTCTGTATTCTGCCCAGCACTTCCCTAAGGGGGGACAGGTGTTCTTTCCAGCTGGCACTGAAGATGTCAGTGTCATCCAGGTATGCTACGGCGTACTCCTCAGCACCATTTAACACCTAGTTCACCAACCTTTGGAAAGTGGCAGGGATGTTCTTCATTCCGAAAGACAGTACTTTAAATTCAGATAGCCCTATTGGAGTGATGAAGGCTGACCTCTCCCTAGCTAAGGTTTCTAAACTGATGTTTAACTAAATAAATAAATAAATAGCTCTGACAGTTAACTCTACCTGCCAATACCCTTTTGGCAGGTCAATAGTTGTAAGGTATGTTGCTCCTCCTAATTTATCCAGGAGTTTGTCTGTCCATGGAATTGGGTGAACGTCTGACTTTGTGACTGAATTCAGTCCATGATAGTCCACACAGAAATGAGTTGAGCCATCTGGCTTGGGAACAAGGACTACAGGTGAGGCACAGGGGCTGTGGGATTTCTGGTTTACCCCTAAATCCAGCATTTCCTCCACCTCCCTCCTAATGTCCTTTTGGACCACCTCTGATACTCGATATACTGTCCGCCATATCAGTGTCTGTGTCCCTGTCTCCACATCAAATGTGCTGTTTGATTAATTTAAAGAATAAAAAATTTGGGTCCTACTTAAAACATAGGACTGCTTCTAAATAGGAATCCTTTTTAAAGATTAGTAGGCAGTGTAAAGCCGCTATTAGCATGGCTAAATCTAAGTGGGAATCTTATTTAGCATCAACAGCAGATAAAACTAGCTCTAAACTATTTTATTCTTATATTAATTCCCTCCAAAAAAGCCCTAGTTTGGTTGGACTTTTAACATCTAGTAATAGATTGATTCATGAGCCAAAAGTAATGGCAGATGTTTTCAACAACAATTTCTGTAAAGTGTTTTCTTCATCAATAGCACAACCCTTTCATTTTACCGAGTCCTCTGATCATCCTATTCTTTTTTCTGAAGAATCTATTCTTAATAAATTGTTATTACTTAAAGGTAAATTTTCCCCTGGTCCTGATTTAATTACTGGCCATCTACTTTATTTGGTATCTGCACATATTACCATTCCATTAAAAATATTATTTGAGCTTTTCTTATTTTACAATTACATCCCTGGTGAATGGAAAGAGGCATTTGTGGTTCCTATTCACAAAAAGGGTTCCAAACATTTATGGAAAACTATCGTCCTATTAGTTTGACATCTGCTGTCTGTAAACTTATGGAGAGCCTACTTAAGGACATTATGTCTCCAATAATTGATAAATCTGACCAGGAACAACATGGTTTTAGGAAGGGAAGAAGCTGCCTTACTAATTTGCTTTGCTTTTATGAGAATTTTAGTTCCTTTTGGATAATAGGTTACGTGTGATGTTATTTTATTGACTTTAGTAAAGCTTTTGATTCAATACCACATTGGGCTCTCATTCATAAACTTATTCTTCTTGGTATCAATAGTTTTGTGGTTAAATGGATTCAGAATTGGCTTTCGATAGGACTCAGAAGTGATGATAAATGGATCATTCTCTGAGATGGGTAGAGTCTTAGTGGATTGTGCCTCAGGGGTGGGTTCTCGCCCTTGTCTTTCGAGCCTTCATTTCTGATTTAACTAACTGTTGTCTCTCCATACCATTAAATATGCAGATGATGTTAAAATTGGAGGTCCTAGTTCCAACTTTGACCAAATTTTGCATTCAGCATGACTTAGATGTAATTAATAATTGGGTTAAACAGTGGGAATGAAGTTAAATGCCACCAAATGTAAAGTTATGCATATGGGAACAGATTATTTAAATTTTCCATATATTTTGGATGATCACCCATTATCCTCCACTGTTGAAGAAAAAGACCTGGGAATTTCTATATCTGATAATTTGACCTACTCCAAGCATACACTCTCAGTTATAAGTACTGCTAATAAAATCATGTGGTCTATTCTACGTAATATTAAATCTCGAGATAAACATGTGTTGTTACCCCTGTTTAGATCTTATGTTCGACCTCACCTTGAATACTCTTCTCAATTATGGTGTCCTTACAGGATGGTTGAAATAAATTCTCTTGAAGGGGTTCAACGAAAATATTCTAAAAAAATTTCTGGGTTAGAATTGTTATCATATGACTCTAGGCTGGATAAGCTAAAATTAATGCCTTTAATTACAAGGCGTATTCGGGGTGATCTTCTATTTCTATATGATGTTATCCAGGATCCTTACATTATGTCTGAATGCGGTCTCTCCTTTAAAAAATCTGTACATAACACACGAGGTCATATTCTCCAGTTAACTGGCAAACCTTTTAAACGTCTCAGTCGTAAGTATTTCTTTACGGTCAGGATTATTGGGCCTTGGAATCGTTTACCATCAGAAGTGGTTACTAGTAATACTAAAGCATCCTTTAAACATCACCTTGACAATTTGATTTTGTCAGGATATGATTTGGCTTATTTCTATATGGATTAGCATAGGAGCATCATAGGCTTTGGCCTACTAGCTCCTTCCTTTCACCCTGAGTATGTGACGCTAAGGGGGTTAGTCCAGGCTTGGCACTAAACAGTGGGGCAAAGTCTGCTAAAACCTTCCTTACTTCCTAGACCTGGTCCGGGGTCAACTGGGGTGACATTTTAATTGCCTCCACAGAGGACTTCTGCTTGCTTTCTTCCAGCAAGTCCAGAAGGGGTTCTCCTTTGTCCATCCCTTCCCCAAGACTATACACTGCAAACACCATGTCAGCCCTATTAGCATATGGCTTCATCATGTTGACATGGTACATTCTTTGTGTATGTCTTCTGTCAAGTAACTCTATAATGTAGTGTACATCATTTACGTGTCTGACTACATTGTACGGTCCTGCCCACTCAGCCTGCAGCTTGTCTTTCTGGACCAGGATTAGGACTATGACTTCCTGATGCACAGTGTACAAGTGAGCTCTGGCTCTGCAGTCATACCACACCTTTTGTTTTTGTTGGGCAGCTTCCAGGTTGCCCTGGGCTGTCCCCATAAACTGCTTTAGGCTTTTCCTAAACCCAAGGACATAATCCACTATGGGAGTTCCCTGGGTGGGGTTCTTGCCATCCCAGTCCTCCTGGATCAAGTCTAGGGATCCATGTACCCTGCATCCATACAAGAGCTTGATGGGGAAAAACCCTGTTGACTCTTGGGGCACCTCCCTGTATGCAAACAACAGGTGGGGAAGGTATTTCTCCCAGTCCCTCCCATGCTGTTCAGCAAACGCTTGGAGCATTGATTTAAAGGTACCATTAAATCTTTCCATAAGCCCATTGTCTTGTGGGTGATAAGGTGTCATGCATCTCTGCACCACACCACACTTCCCTCACAAACATTTCATCAGGTTTGACATGAAGGAATCCCCTCAATTGGCGAGAACCTCCTTCGGAAACCCAGCACAGGAAAAAATCTCTATCAAGACATCTGACACTTTCTCTGTCCTCAGTGAGGATAGGACAACTGCCTCTGGGTACCGGGTGGCATAATCCACCACAGTTAGGATAAACCTCTTCCTGGAGGAGCTGGGGGTATTTAAAGGCCTTACAATGTCCATTCCCACCCTCTGAAATGGCTCCTCCACTATGGGCAAAGGAATTAGGGTGGCTTGGGTTCTCTTATCCACCTTCCCTATTTCTTGGCATCAGTGACAAGACCTGCAGTGCTTCTTCACCTGCTGGATGAAGTTGGGGCAATAGAAATTCTGGGCCAGTCACTGCATAGTGCACATGATTCCCAGATGACCAGATATGGGAATATCATGTGCAACCTTGAGCAACTGCTCATGATACCCCTGGGGAATGACAAGCTGCCTGCCCATCACCCCTCCCTCTGTCTTTACATCCTGTGTATAAATCAGTCCATTGTTCCAATAAACATTATGTTTCCCATCACCTCCCTGTGTTCCATCAGAGTCTACCCAAGCACTCAGCTTCTCTAAACTAGGGTCACTTTTCTGAGCAGCTGCAAACTCCTTACACATTCCCAAGGCATGGGACAGGTCCCCTCCAGTTTCTAAGCTAGGGTCCCTAGCTCTAGCTTCAGGGCATTCAGGATCACTCCTATCTCTAACCCTCTGACAATGGATCACCCCTCCTTCCTCAGAGTGACCCTCTTTAGCTGTTCTGTTAACTGTTACCTGGGGAATTTCTACCAGCTTTTCATTATTCTACAAATCAGGAGACACAAGCTGGGGAACCAGCCTCACGGTGTTTTCCACAGGGGCTTCTATGGGGTCCAGGAAACTACAATTTACCTTTGCTGCTTGACTGCTGGTAACTGCACACACCATCCCCTGTTTCAGATTGTTGCCAATAATTACATCTACAGCCAAAGTTTCTGCTATGGCAAACTTTTGTACAGTCCCCCCGTCTCACCCCAGTCTAGGAGAACACTAGCAAGGGATAGCATTTTCTCCTTCCCAGTGAATCCCCATACAGTCAGAAATTGATTGGGTATAAGTTGTTCAGGCTCTACCAAATTCCCTTTTACCAAAGTCAGGGACACCCCCATGTCCCTTAATCCATGTGTCCATACCCCATTCACAGTGACTGGGTGTATTTGTTCCCTCATGTTTACTGGCATGCTTTCAGGGACATACAAACAACCCACTTCTTTCCTAGCACCATGTTGTGCACTCTCTGCCCTTTTGGAACATTGCCTGGCCAGATGACCAGGTTCTTTGAAAATCCAACATTCATTTCTTTGCTCAGGTAAATCTTTTCTTTGTAACCTGGGCTACCTGGTTTTGGTGGAAGCAGGGAGGGTTTAAGCTGACCTGAAGGTGCACTTTTCCCTTTCTGTGCTGCCACACCCACCCCATTCCCTCTCAGAGGAGGTCTGCTCCTAGCATACCGGTCCGAGAGTTCAGTAGCCTCTTGCACTGTTTTTGGATCTCGGTCCTCCAGCCAGGTTTTCAGCTCTACTGGGCACACCCCAGAAAACTGCTCTAATAGTACAGCATTTTCAATTTTCTCTACAGAGTTTGCCTCAATTCCTTCCCACCAGTGTTTTAAAAACTGACGTTGTTTAGTGGCTAGCTCCTCGTAGCTCATGTCAGGGCTTCTCCTGAGCTTACGGAATTTAGCTCTGTATGCTTCTGCAGTTAAATCAAACTTTTTTTAAACTGCAGCTTTAAGTTTGCTGTAATCATTACTGTCCTCATTGTCCATTTGACCCAATGCATCCCAAGCTTTCTCAGTAAGTAGCAGAAATAGCTGGATGTTCCAGGATTCTCTAGGAATTTTTGCCTGAATACATACTTTTTCAAAGTAATTAAAAAAACAATATCTTCCCCCTCTTTAAATTCAGCTATCAATTTAGAATTTAATTTGTATCCCAGCCCTGTAGTTCCAGTCAAACCCAGGCCACTTACCTGCTCTGGTGCTGGTGTTTGGAGTTGTAGCTCCTCCAGTTCATGTTGCCTCTGGCGCTCATGCTCTTCTCACTCAGCCTCTCACTGCTCTCGCTCAGCTTCTCGCTGCTCACTGCTCATGCCTCTCTTCTGTCTGGAACTCCAGCTCCATTCTCTGCAACTCCATCTTCAGCCTGAGCCCTTCTGGCTCCAGAAAGTTGGTGACCTTCCCCTGCTGCTGTGGCCTTTGGATTGCACTGGTCCTGCTGTCCTCCTCACTAGACCTGGACTCTGCACTGGACCCAGGACCCTCCATGGTCAAGGTTTGATCCTTTCCAGTCACAGACTGTGACTCGAGGTCTTGTGCATCGGCTGCCACAAGAGCCTCCATGAGATGCTGCTTTTTGGCTCAGCCCTCGTGCTGGACTCCTCTCTCTCTTGGCACAACTGCCTCAGGTAGTCTGCAGTATGCTCGCTGTAATTGGAAGCCATCTTCTTCCCTAACTACGGCTACACTAACTTACACCCGAACAAAGTAAAATAGGTAGGGAAGTTAGGCTGTAAGCACAATGATATAGTTCTGTTTACTTTTTTTAAATCACTGCCTTATTTTGCATAGTGTGATTTCTACTATGTGTAGTCAGCTTCACTCACCTTCTCCCACTAGTTTAGTGCCTTCAGTTGAAATGGCACAAATGGCATTTAATGCATCCTGAATATTTTTCGTTAATTCTATACTGTTGGAAAACCCTATATTCTTTGTCTGTTTCAGTTTTAATCATGGTGTTTTCATGTTTACAGGGATGCTTTATAACTTTGATGCTGAAAGAAGTCTAACAAAAAAAGCAGCTATAGAAAAAGGTTGCCATGTATTTAAGAGTCCAGAAGTAAGAGTTCAATCCTCCTTGTGGAGAGATGAGATCTCTTGCTTAGCATTTGTCAATCAGTTTAAATTTTAGCTTACTTTATCTGCATTCCGGATGGTTATAACTAAACCAAATCAATGTTTTTGAAGTATGTTGTTGTATGCTATCATTGGGAACCTTCTGCTGTTGGGGGCATAGTCCTTATGTTTAAACCTGCTTTTAGCTGTAAGGGATGGTATACCCCTAAGGAAGGGTGCACAATGTAGTTATATATGATGATTATCCCTGCTCATGGTAGCAACAGGCTCATTTGAATGAATTCAATTTTGGGATATACTTAAAGCATGATATTGCTACTTACTGTATGGAATATCAATAACCAATGCCATAGAGTATATGATAACTCTCAAGTGATGTATCACCTATCAGGAACATTGTCAATATCTAGCTGTTACAAAGAAGTATGTCTAATGAGAATGTTCATACATCTGTATCTTATTATAAGCAACTTTAATGTATTGTCGTTTACATACTGTATAATCAATAAAATATAACTGAAAAAAAATCAAGCTCCACATTCTCGGGTACTGTGTCCTTTTCATTATTTTTTTCTTTCAGACCTGTGACCTCCTGACTATTTTGGGCAGGGAGGAAGGGAGCTCATCTCCTTCACCAAAGCTTCTTCACCACCACCATCCACTCTGGGTTCCTTTGACTTGCCCGTGGGACCAGCAGTGTCCTCTCAGACAAATAGCAGTGGAATTGTAGTGAAAGAAAAATCATATACTCTAATCATTGAATAGAAAAAGGGGGAGAAATTATAAACCAAACAAAAAGTTTAAAAAAATAACTGTTCACAAAACCAACCAAGGGAATGGGGGTTAAGCAGAGCAGGAAAGAAAAAATCACCACTATCAGTACATTGAAAATATGTTCTATATCCATTTTACAAAACAAATATTTTTGAGGGCAAATAGACTCTACTAAGGTTTAATGAAGTTTCCCTGGTGTTGAGGCTATAATTTCTCCTGTCAGTAAAACAGGTGTACATAAACCATCTCCTAGGAAGCATCTGGAAACAAGCTATGACAGCTTAGTGTGTTTTTCCTGGGTGAAAATCACAAATAAAAAACATATAGTAAAGTACCTTCACCTCCTCCATAATACCCACACAACCAAATTAGTTATGTTTGAAAAAAATAGTCTATGAAGATGTAGCAGTAGTGAGGGTTGCAGATTATTAATCCAACTGCTTTTTACGTTCAGTAACTGATTAAAATGGATTTTTGTCCCAAGTACTGTCATTTTCTATATACTGCTTTTAAAACTGAATACTGCATCTTCCCTTAGATGAGAACAGCTGAAAAATGTTCACCAAGAATTGGTGCGCAGAAAATCAGCATAGAAACAAATGTGTGCCATGTGTTTCATCAGGTTGGGTTCTGGAATACTTTATTTGTCCCCAGTCTTTCTTGCTTAGATTCAGATAAAAAAGTGTGGCATTTAAATTTGTGGACACATTTTATTGGACACTTAGTAGACATATGCTTACTTAACCAGGAGCCAGAAAGAGTTTTTTTTCAATTATTGTCAGTGCTTTATCAAATTGCTAAATTTGAAAGCAGTAACACATTAACAAACATGGATGGAAGCAAACTGTAATTAAGCTGGGCTATTCACAGGCAAGAGTATGCACAGTAGATAAAAGAAGGAGATAATGATGTTTTTATAACAGGGCAGGGATGGACTGTTCTCTTACAAGTATTTTACCATCATTAAAAGGAGTTAGCACCAGATCAAAAGTCAGCAAATTTATTCTGAATCCCCTTTGCTGGGTTTGTAGCAGTTGTGAATGCACAGGGTTAAGGAATTCATGGGGGTTTATTTAGTTCTAAAAGAGCTTCCAGCTGTCATGGAATATATTTTCAGAAAGGCCTTTCCCATCAGTAATTGCTTTCCTTTACTTCACAAAAATGCAAATGAGCAAGGGAGGTTCACAGACAAGATGGAAGCTCAGCTCCCAAATGCATTATTGTCTTCTGACACTTTTATAAAGACAGTGAAAGGAATGATGATTAGGGGTTATCCGAAGGGATGGTGGAAATGTTTGAAGTGCAATCACGGTCATAGAAGAAATGCACACTGGAGAGCAAACTATATAGTTCCTGTTTAAATAAGGTGTACTATAGTATTAGCAAACATCAGAAAAGTGATAAAAATTATTTTTCTTTAAAAAATAAATTCTCACTTTTTATTCATAGTGATAAGTAAAATTATTATATCAATGTGACAATGTATATATCTAAGTAGAGAGCCTAAATTTCACACTATTTAAAAAACATGTATATAGAGAGACTATCTTTGAAAATAAAAAAATTGTATAGATATACGTTTATATTGACATATTGTACCAATGTGTACTTACAGACATGTATAGATTCATGAAAACTGTCTCAATAGGACCTATTTATATCAATTTGACTCATAGATACATAGATACATAGACAGTGTCGGCAGATAAGGGCCTATGGCCCACCTAGTCTGCCCATTTGAGCTTGTAAGTTCAGTTTGTTTTCCTAGAAGACTCCAAGCATTCATTAAAAGAGTTCCTAGCACTAATGGTTCAAATATTATGCATTTCAAAAGATTATTTCTTTAAAATAGGCTAACTTTGAAACTGTTAGGGTAGGGAACCTAATTATTTTTTTTCTAAATAAAAGTTTGGACTCAGCAATGTCTATATCTACATTTTTACACAATTTATGTGAAACCACTTTGCACCTCATACGTGGGTTATTTTTGTTCTTAGGTGCCCAAGTGAAAACGAAAAGTAAATTTTTCACTTTGGTACCTCAGAACCCATTTTTTATTTTTTGCGCTTTAGTATGTCATGATGATTAGCAGCTTAAAAACAAGTGTCCCAGGTCTGGTTTTGCATGTTGATTGGCAGCCCAGACACATTAATTCCCTGCTAAAATAGCACTCCCGTGCAGCTAATCAGCAAGCTTTTTATTTTAAAATCTGTGCCCTCCACCATCTTATTTCTAACGCTGCCTCACTGGCATCTCTGTCTGTTTCCTTCCTTTTGTTTGTTAATTAACTTTCTTAAAACACATGCCTGCCTCAGCCTGTAAACTATTGCCCGCTTCACCCAACCGGATCGGCACCATTGCGAGTGGTGCAGATGAGTTGCACTGGTGCACATCAGACAATGTAAACAACTAGCAGAGTGTAGTACATTGCTCTGCTGCAGCAAACTGTGATCCCTGTTTTGGGGGGATCACGTACTGGTGCAAGGATTTTTGCAAGCATGTGAAAATGCTGCTCCACCTGCACCAGTGCAGCCCTCCGTCCTAAACCTTCAATCAGTTGGACCCACCCAGTCTGCCCAGTTCCCCTGCTACTATAATTTTTTTTTAATAACTATAATAGATCAACATACTGTACGTTCTGGGATGAAGACTGAGTTGGAGATGGACTTGACGTATTGTCTGCAAGTCTCTCCACTTTTCCAACAGGCTAGCAGACATTTTCACCATTTTATAGCATGCATGGTATATTATTAAGAGTGGAGCAGCCCTAACTGCTACTCCTGATGCTGAAGGCATGTGGATCTATTATATTTATTAAAAATTATTGTGTTAAGTTATCCACATACAACATCATACTGTTAGCAGCCCTTACCCCCATAGAAGTTCACCTGAAATGCTAAAAGGGCAGTCGACAGTTGTAGGGGGCTGATGAATGAATGGAAGCAGCATCTCTGCAGCATGAATGAAGCAGCCAGCACCACAATGCAAACAAGAACAGGGTAGATAGTGCAAAACACCTTAAGATTACCTTTGCAGAAAACAAAAAATGAGCTCTACTACCCACACAACACAGTTGTCAGTTTACAAAAACGGCCACTTAATTTATTTAAAAACCAAAAAGCTTCCAATATGGCTTTTAAACTATGTGTGGTTTACTCAAACAAGCATGTGTTCCCTGTGAATAAACCAAATTCACTCTTACAGATGTGTAAAACATTATTTGACACATAATTGGACTGATGGTGATGAGAGTCTGGGCACAGAAATCCATTTTAATTTTTTTAAATCTGTTTTTGCCTATGAGTAAAAACTAATTGAACTCTAGTAGGCTGCTGTAGTGAAAGACTAGGGCCAGTATTTTCAAAAAGTCACAATGAATGCAATAGCAAACTGTATCACTTTTGCATTACAAATCATAGCTCTGTCTACATAAGAAAGGTGCAATACCATCAGAAGATTGATGACCACAATACGCTATGCCCATTATTGCATCCAGATAAATGATTCAAATGTAGCATACATAAGATGCAGCTGTCAAATACTGTATGCTGCAAATATGTCACTATCATGATGCAAGTATAAGTGTCAGTTTTGGTGCAGCTGTGAAAATACAGTGCAATTATATGTCACAGCTGTCTGATGCAAATGTGCATGTCTTGAGCTTCATCGTTTTTGAGCAATTTTGAAAATACCACCCTAGGTATCTTATTGAGTGTGAGGAGGAGGAGGAGGGTGACTGAGAATAGGCAAGTAGATTGTGTGAGGGTATCTGCTTTTTTTGTCCTGAAGGAACCATGAGGAAAAGCACTGGAGGTCAAATGGATACTGTAAAGGTTCCAGCATGCCAGTTCCACCAAGCAGCAGTTCTGCAAGCAGTGACAATGTAGAAGATGTTGGACTGAGAGCCACAGTAGTCAGGTAGGGGCTACTCTTCAGAGGAGGACTAGGGATGGATGCATGATAGCGCAGCCAAAGGAAAAACATGGTTTATACTGGTTTCACTCCCACTGCAAGCAGCTTTCCCAGCTGGGTATCCAGTGCATCTGGTGATGAAACCACACTGAGCAATCCAGGAGCACAGTGGTCTCCCCTCTTCCTTCTTCCAGTGCCTCCAGTTCCCCTACCCAGGACAACATTGATCCATCCAGATTTCTTAGTACAACCCCACCAACTGTCTGTGTTTTGTGAATGACATGACAGCAGCTGCCACCAAAACAACATGTGTGTGTGTGTGTGTGTACACATGTGTGTGTGTGAGCAGTTGCCAGTCTGTCTCAAAGCATTATATGATGCCCACCTGCCCACAAATCATGTGTCAGCAACAGTACCACCTAACCCAGTGCTGCAGCTCAGTTTACATGTAAGAAAGGTGACAGCAAATCTGGTTCTGGACACAGAGGTTATCTTGTCACCAAAGGAAAACGAAAAGTACAGTTGTTTATGGGAATACGGGTCAGGGCTAGGCAACATATACCCACTGCATAGTTCTACAAAAGCAAGCAAGCAGCACCACCACCAAAGCAGCTTATGGAGAGTGCCAGTGAGGAGGTAATGGAAGTGCAGCTGTTAGAGCAGGGGGCACAAGAGAAAGGAGATAATGGGCCTGAAGCACTTTAGGAGTAGAAGGAGGTGGTAAAAAGACAAGGGAAATCACATGATCCTTGCAAAGAGCAAGAAGGTCAGGCAGAAAAAAATATGAGAAGAGGAGCAGTGGGATGAAGATGGAGAGGAGGAAGAGCATGAGGACGCAGATTAGATGGTTTGTTCAAGTAATGCCACCACTATGGCAGTCACACCAATCAGCTGATGGATGCCAAGGTTGCCAAGAAATGTACTTTTGTAATGTTTGTTGTTTGTTCCACTGGGCACTGTCCCTAAAAGCCTTGAGAATATTCTGCTGGATGCTGTGGGGAAGTATTAGGGTGAGATCTACATTCAGAAGTCAGTCCAGGGCCACATTTTGAAAAGCAGGTAATGGGCCCTAGCTCAGAAGGTCACCAGGGCACAAAAATACAGAGGAGAGGGAAAGAGACCACCAGAATCAACAGTGGGCTAGAGTCAGTGGCACCACTTTGTCACCAAGGAACTCTTGGGGAGGAGATGGGGGACACTACTAGGCTAGACATCTGTGTAGCCAGCACATGGAACATGGCACATCTTTGAGCATTACAACTTGTATGGGCACATGTTACTATGTCATGTGTTGCCATGGTTACAGGTACACGTGGGGATGTGGATTATTCTTGCTAATCTCTGGAATGGCAATTTGCATCATGTGCCACTCACAGCTAAGGGCACCTCCCTCAGTGATGTCTGGAGAGTTTTATTGTAGGATTTCCCAATGGTACTGCAACAATGCAGGCACAAATATTCAGTTTCGTTCCACCCACAGCTGTGACTGAAAATCAGGTGTTAAATTTGTTGGTAAAGAATGAAACTTTCCTTTACTGCTCTTCGATACCATGTAAACTGTTTATGGCAGATACGGTATTTCAGCTAATCACTCTCCATGTGGTGGTGATTGCATGACTTAAGCAACAAGGCATGACCAGGGGTTATGTTAATGGTTTGTTAATCACCCTCTAGGGGTGTAATGCAGCATGAGGCATAGCCAAGTGCCACATGCCCCAGAGGATGTTTAACTGACTACAAATATAATCCCTGGGAGTGCCTTATTGCTATTATAATGAAAAAATGTACCTTGTACATCATGTGATTACGCTCGATATGTATGTTAGCAAAACTGTAACATAGAGCTGGTAGAATGCTTACAGGAAATCAGAAAGCTGTATTTCTCAGACACTTATAATTACTGATTATACCAGACTAAGTGCAGCAGTAGCTTAATACTTGCACTGTAAGTGTTAAATGCTGCTTAAAACAGTTGCTTGAATAAAATAAGCAATATGATTTTTTAAATGGATCATGACTATATACAGTATTAGCTTTACATTACTGCATGGTTTAGCTTTCACTTTCTTTTGCTTTTTTATGTTTGTTTTGTTTTGTACTTTTATGGCCTCATTAGTAATGCAATAACACATGCTTTGGAGAAATTCAGCAATAATACAAATTACCACACTTCCCCAGTGGTTGAAGACACTTAGCTCTGCCTCATGCCTCACAATGCTCCCAAGGCATGCAATAAGAACCAACATCTTGTGGTGTTTTGTAGCCTATTTACTGCAGATTTCTAGCTGACTCTGCAGTGTGAAAGCATATTTATGAGTCTGGAAAACTGGACTCTGTAAAACATGAAAGGATAAGAGCTGGGGACAGCTGCCATGATAACCTGAAGATGTGCCTACAGAGGCCGTGATTGCACCTGTATTCAGTAAGGGGTCCGTAAGCTTTGATGTTTTGTCTAGAACTGTGTAAGTAGAAAATAAAAAAATATCCTTGTTTTCTAAACTGTTCTGTTTTCAGAATGCCATTATGAAACCCCACACCATCACATTTACAATTCTTTATGAAGTCTTTGTTCAATTATTAACTGCATCCTTTTTTATTTAGAAATTGTAGTATACATTATGACACAGATAATGGTTTGCTAAATTCTGCTGGTTTATTTCTAAATTTCCTCTGCTGCTCCTTATGTGTTTTTTCAATTTATTTCCTGTGGAAAGAAATATCACCTTGGCCTTTTAGCTGCAGATTAGTGTTATCTCAAATAAAAGGATTACCACTGGGGGTATTTCCGACTAATAAACAAGGACAGCTTTGCCTTCTGCTGCTGTGCATCACCTGCAGCTTCCCTACTTAATTCAGACTATAATTTATAGGTTGGTTCCTTGTACTATTGCTTCTAAACCTTCCAGCTGCCACTGATAAATTTGAGGATGTCACAGTTTAGTGGAATATTGGGACCCCCCCGACCTCCCCTTAAAAAAAGAATTCATGACAGATATAGCCCTAAACAGGGATATAAGGATACTGGTTTACTACATTGGGCAGGATTTTTGGAATGCTGCAATAAACATAGGTCCCCAATATGTCAGACACACGATGCAGAGGGCATATGACAATCAATCAGGATTTTCCATCTCTGTGTCATGGGGATGTTCACTGGATCAAATCTTCATGGCCCCGTGGAAGTCCTTTGCAGGTCAGTTGCATGCATTTTGGGGCCTTGTGCATCTATACTTGGATGCAAACTGCTGCAAAGCATGTCCACATACTGCAAGTGCTTCTGCAGATGGAAAATTGTGAGCAGGAAGGTGTAGATTCACCAGCAGCACAAATGTCCATGGCTGCACCAGAGTCAAGAGGCATATCACATGATTTTGAAAAACTAATATGTTATTCATGGTATATTTCATAATAATAATTATAATGGGCCCAATTCACCAAACTGAAAGTACATGTCATGTTATCAGCAGTAAAGTGTAGCAAGTTGTGTCACAAAATCATATAACCAGGATGTGTCCAGAATGGAAAACAATGATAGGCACTGAGGTCACTGGGCGTCCTGCATAAATAAGTAGCAGACACATGTATGGGCTGTAAGTGGGTGTGCCCCATCTGCATTGGTCTAAGTCTTCATTTTATACACATGTAGCCAGTCCCTGGAGATCAGTTACTTATGGATCCCACCCATCAGATGGGATATCACCCAGGGTTTTATAGATTGTCCAGGCACTAGGGGCAGGAGGGGGACCCTAGCAGCACTGATTCATAGCAGCAAAACAGGGCAAACTATTTTATTAAGCCACTGTCCACAAGATGAGGTATAGCTTGCATAACAAATACTTTATTGACCACATTACACACATTAGTCTTACAAGGTACACACATGTATTTCTCAAGCCTTTTCATGCAGGGCTTTTATTATGGGTGTCACAAACCCACTCAGCAGGTCAGCCCTCAGTTCCCAAAGTGTCAACCTCCAAGTGTAGTCTTGTGAACAGTTAACAGAAACAGGGTAACCTTCATGTCTGTTTTGTGGGTTCGAATCAACCTTTGGTCTCAGTTCTGGAGGGATTCAAACTGTGAACCTCTTGTTAGCGTACCCAATGCACAGGCTCAGATAATTCTGTCTTTAGGGGGCCAGAAGGGGGAGGCAGTATAGTGCAGTGGTTTAAGGCTCTGAGCTGCAAATTTGGTGACATCCAGCAGACCAGACCTGGGTTTGTATCCCACAGCTTCCACTTGCATACTGTGTGACCCTGAGCAAGTCACTTAACTTCCCTGTGCTCCCAGGTCGCACCTGTAAACAAGCTTTCAGTTTAGTGTGCTACTCCTGGTTAAACAACTACAAAAGATATCTTTGCCTACGGGCACCTAACCAGGTGTACAAAATGAACCCTTAAAAACTCTAGTAAAGACCTCAGATTACTCTTACCTTTTCCAGTTTGGTATCACCATTCAAGTTTATGCACAGTGTCTGCTTTAACCAATATACTTCACTTGTTAAAGAAAAGAAATTCAAAGACAGACCAAGTAGGCTCTAAATATAGAGTTTTACTAAAATAGATAAAAGTATTTAAAACATAAAATACAGAACCATTATATCACAAGAACCATGCAATGTTTTAAAAGAACAGGGTGCGAACAGCTCAATCTCTACTACAGTACTTAGATTTTGTCTCTCTCTACCTTTATTCTTGCTTAAAGTGCTCAAAGATGTTTCTTTGTCAGAGTGTAGATAAAAGTGTGTCTGAAGGAAAACAAAATCTGTTTAAAAAACTGTCTTTGTCAACCTCTTTGTGTGAGGTCACCTAGCTCCTCCTCTGTTTATGAAAAATCATACACCCAGGATATTTTATCATATTAGAAGGTAAGATAATTAAGGTTACATCAGCAGAGACTCCTTTCCCCATGTGACTTCCCCAATCAAGTCTGTAAATTTCCTTTCATCTACAAGCAACATCCTCTCTCACACAGACATCAAAGCATTTAGGATTTTGCACCAGTGTGCCATAACCTGGTTTCCTCCTCTAATGTCATAAAATGGATATTGATTTCCCTCTTAGCAGTTAAAGCTATATTTAACTTAGAAAAACAGGAGATTCTTGATTAAGGCCTGTTCTAGTCTGTAATTAGCTTCTGGCCTTCCAGATAACACCTTGTATCTAAAACCTGTGTGTGTGTGTGTGTGTGTGTGTGTGTGTGTGGTCTCACATGCTGTCTCAGCATCGCTCATGAGAGACAGTCCATAACACATTTTTATATTACAAAAAAATCATAGTGTACTCAGAACTGGCTGTCCACGTGTCACTCCTCCCCACCTAGACTGAATTTGCAGGCTCTATCCCCAGCATGGGATGAGCTTCCCAAATCAGTTCACTCCTTATACATGTGAGACAGACCATCTGAGTTCTGGTTTCTGGCTCCAGCTCTATGTACGATTGTCATATCATACCCTTGCAAAGCAAGACTCCATTTTAGCAATCTACCATTCCTCTTTCCCATCTGCGTCAGCCAAACCAGGGGGTTGTGGTCAGTCTGCACCACAAAATGCTGCCCATTTAAGTATGGCTCTAATTTCTTTCAGGCCCACACTATGGCAAGGCACTCTTTTTCCACAGTGGAGTATACCTGCTCCCTGGGAAGTAACTTCCTACTCAGGTACAATACTGGGTGATCTGTCCCTTGGCTGGATGTCTGACTCAGTGCTGCCCCAATACTAATGTCTGAGGTGTCAGTCTGAACTATAAAATGTTTGCTATAGTCAGGACTTGTCAAAACAGGAGCACTGCACAGTGCCTCCTTTAGTTTGGAAAAGACTTCTTCACAGGCTGGACCCCAGGTAATTTTCTTGGGCATTCTTTTCTTTGTCAGGTCAGATAGGGGAGCAGCCAGGGCACTGTAATTGGCTAAACATTTTCTGTAGTACTCTGATGTCTCTAGAAAACTCCTGACCTGCTTCTGGATTTCTGGTCTGGGCCATGCTTGGCTTACCTCTATTTTTATTTGGTTAGGACGGAGCTGTCCCCAGCCTACCACATGCCCGAGGTATGCCACCTCTCCCATGGCCACCTGGCACTTCTTTGCTTTGACAGTGAGCCTGGCCCTCTGTATCCTGCCCAGCACTTCCCTAAGGTGGGATAGGTGTTCCTCCCAGCTGGTACTAAAGATGGCAATGTCATCCAGGTATGCCACGGTGTACTCCTCAGCACCATGTAAAACCTTGTTCACCAACATTTGGAAAGTGGCCGGGGCGTTCTTCATTCCGAAAGGCATTACTTTAAACTCAAATAAGCCTATCAGAGTGATGAAGGCTGACCTCTCCCTAGCTCTGTCTGTCAACTGTACCTGCCAATACCCCTTGGTCAGGTCAATGGTCGTAAGGTAGGTCACCCCTCCCAACTTGTCCAGGAGTTCGTCCGTCTGGGGCATTGGGTGGGCATCTGACTTTGTGACTGCATTCAGTCCATGATAGTCCACACAGAAATGAGTAGAGCCATCTGGCTTAGGCACAAGGACTATGGGTGAGGCCCAGGAGCTATGGGATCTCTGGATTACCCCTAAATCCAGCATCTCCTCCATTTCCCTCCTAATGTCCTTTTGGACAGCCTCTGACACCTGATATGCTGTCCACCGTATGGGCGACTGTGTCCCTGTCTTCACATCGTGTGTCGCTAAGGGGGTTAGTCCAGGCTTGGTGCTAAACAATGGGGCAAAGTCTGCTAAAACCTCCCTTACTTTCTGGATCTGGTCCGAGGCCAGCTGGGGAGACAATTTTACTGCCTCCACAGAGGACTCCCACTTACTTTCTTCCAGCAAATCCGGAAGGGGGTCTCCTTCGTCCGTCCCCTCCCCAGGACTACACACTGCAAACACCATGTCAGCCCTATTTGCATATGGCTTCATCATGTTGACATGATATATCCTTTCTGTCTGTCTTCGGTCAGGTAACTCTACAGTATAGTTCACATCATTTACCTTCCTAACTACTTTGTATGGTCCTGCCAACTCAGCCTGCAGCTTGTCTTTCCGTACCGGAATAAGGACCATGACTTCCTGACCCACCATGTACGAGTGAGCTCTGGCTCTGCGGTTGTACCACACTTTTTGTTTCTGTTGGGCAGCTGCCAGGTTGCTGTGGGCTGTCCCAATAAGCTCCTTACACAATGGGGGGGGGAGGTAGTAACAACAACAAAAATGGAAAGGGACCTGGGGGTAATCATATCAGATGACCTTAAGGTTGGCAAGCAATGTGAGAAGGCGGTAGGGAGGGCTGGGGGGATACTGGGATGTATAGGCAGAGGTATCACCAGCAGAAAACAGGAAGTTACATAGAAACATAGAAACATAGAAGTTGACGGCAGATAAGGACCGCAAGGCCCATCCAGTCTGCCCATTTCTTTTTCTACCTTATAAATGTACCATCGGCCTTTGCTCTGTCAGTGACCTATCTATTCATAGTCATTTGTATTGCTCCCTTATGCCTATCCCATGCCTGTTTGAAGCCCTGCACTGTATTCATAGCCACCACTTCTTGTGGTAAGCCATTCCATGCATCTACCACCCTTTCTGTGACACAGAATTTCCTCACATTCCCCCTTAATCGGCCTCCCTCTAATCTCATGCTGTGTCCTCTTGTCCTGCTATTTTTCTTATATTTAAACATGTTAGACTCTTTCACCTTGTTTATGCCCTTAAGGTGTTTAAATGTCTCGATCATATCACCTCTCTCCCTCCTTTTGCTCAAGGGTATACATATTGAGCTCCGTTAATCTGTCCTCATATGTCTTCTGATGCAGTCCCTGCACCATTTTGGTTGCCCTTCTCTGGACTGCCTCAATTTGGTTAATGTCCTTGTGAAGGTGTGGCCTCAATACTGCACGCAGTACTCCAGATGGGGCCTAACCAATGTCTTGTACAGAGGGATTATTACCTCCCTCTTACGACTTGTGATACCCCTACTAATACACCCTAACATCCCCCTAGCCTTACCTACTGCTTTAGAGGTCTGCTTGGATGATTTCAGGTCATTGGTGATGATGATGCCCAAGTCTCTTTCTTCCTTTGTGACTGCTAGCAACTCCCTCCCAGCCTATAAGTGGCTTCAGGGTTTCTCTTCCTATGTGCATGATTTTGCACTTCTTTGCATTAAATCCCAGTTGCCACTCTTCTGACCATTCTGCTAGTTTATCCAGATCTCTTCTCATTCTGCCCACCCCATCTGGATCATCTACTCTGTTGCAGATCTTGGTGTCATCTGCAAACAGACAAGCTTACCTCTGTCTATCTGCAATGTATTAGTTCAAGACTTTGTTGAACTGGCCAGATTTGCTGATCAAGTAGGCGACATCAACTGCTCCCCTTGGTCCACCACTCTGGTTACCCAGTCAAAGAAATCTATGAGATTAGTTTGACAGGACCTTCCTTTGTAAACCCATGCTGTCTTGGATCCTGTGCCCCTATGGATTCCAGGTGTTGCACTATCCTTTCTTAAGGAGTGCCTCCATAATCTTGCCCACTACTGAGGTAAGACTGACTGGTCTGTAGTTCCCGCCTCCTCCTGCTACCACTCTTGTGGAGTGGGATCACATGAGCCCTTCTCCAGTCTTCTGGGACCTCTCCTGTGCTCAGAGACTCACTAAACAATTCTGCTAATGGCTCTGCTAGTTCCTCCTTAGCTCCTTAAGTACCCTGGGATGTATGCCATCAGGTCCCATTGCCTTGTCCACCCTGAGCTTAGCAACTCTTGTAGGACCCTTTCTTTGTGAAGGGAGTAGTGCTCACCTCCCTCCCCTGTGTCCATGATGCTGAGCTGTGGGCCCTGCCTACCTTCTCTTCAGTAAATACTGAGCAAAAGTATCTATTTAGGATAGATGCTTTACAGGGTCCTCCTCCTCACATGCTCCCTTTCTCCTTTGAGCTTAGCAATACCTCTGGACTTTCTCCTTTCACTAATGTATCTATAGAAAGTCTTGTCACCTTCTTTACTGTTCGTGCTAGTGTTTCCTCAGTTTGGGACTTTGCCTGCCTTACTGCCTTCCCTGCTTCCTTAGGGCAGTTTGGTATGCCTCCTATCTTCATCCTGCTGTGTTCCCTTATATTTCCTGAAGGCCAGCCTTTTGGCTCTGACCTTTTCTGCTACTGTATTTGAGAACCAAAGTGGTTCCTTCTTCTTTTGCACTTCCTTTCTGTCTAACACAATGGGATGTTGCTTCAAGTATTGCATCCTTAATGCTTGCCCACTTTGCCTGTACCCCTCACCTGTGTTTCTTTTTGCCAGGGCTAGCTTAACTCTGTTGGCCATCTTATCAAAGTCAGCTCCTCTGAAGTCCCATATTTTTGCCTTGGAATGGGATGATTTAGATGTAGTAGCCAAATTGAACCATACCATGTGATGGTCACTGGCCCCAGGTGACCTTCTACCTGGAGATCTGTGATCCCTTCCTGTTAGTCAGTACTAGATCTAGGATAGCCCTGTCTCTTGTGGGTTGCTGTACCAGTTGTTTGAGGCCCTCCCCTGCAGGGAATCCACTATGAGTCTAGTTCTGGCAGATGTTCCTGCTGGTATTGACCAATCTGTATCTGGCATGTTGAAGTCTCCCATTATCAGAACCTCCCCTTTAGCTGTCATGTTTTGTATATCTTCTAACAGTAATGTGTCTATGTCCTCCCTCTGGTCTGGGGGCCTGTAGACTCACCAACTGTCTGTATCCCCCTGTACAGACAGTTGGTGAGACCCCATCTGGAGTACTGCGTCCAGTTCTGGAGACCCCATCTCCACATGGACATAGACAGGATGGAGGCAGTTCAGAGGAGAGGCTAAAGGAGCTTAATATGTATACCCTTGAGGAAAGGAGGGAGAGGGGGGACATGATAGAAACATTTAAGTACCTCAGTGTAATCAACAAAGTCCAAGAGGGTAGCATCTTTCAGAAAAAGAGATGTGCAAGAACAAGGGGACACAATTTGAAGATGGGGGCGGCTCAGGGACAATGTGAGGAAGTATTTTTTCACAGAGAGGGTGGTGGATGCAACAGCAGCCTTCCTGAGGAGGTTGTGGGGTCTAAAACTGTGGGAGAATTCAAGAATGCATGGGACAGACATAAGGCAATTTTTGTGGGGGGGGTAGGAAGAAATAGGCTGTTGGTTAAATAGGATCTGCAGCTTATCCTCTAGGTAGGGAAATGGGCAGACTAGGTGGACCAAACGGTCCTTATCTGCCATCAGAGTCTGTGTTTCTATGTTTCTATGTTTCCTTCAGCCTTTCCCTAAACTTAAGGAGACAGGATGGAGGCAGTTCAGAGGAGGGCAACTGAAATGGTGCAGGGTCTGCAAGAGAAGCCATACGAGGAGAGGCTAAAGGAGCTTAATATGTATACCCTTGAGGAAAGGAGGGAGAGGGGAACTTAAGGAGACAGGATGGAGGCAGTTCAGAGGATGGCAACTGCGGAACCCAACTGCGGAAACCCAACATGGGAGAAAATCCCAAGTAATGGAAATTCCCTGGGTGGCGTGCTTGCCTTCCAAGTCCTCCCGGATCAAGTCTAGTGGCCCACGTACCTGGCGTCCATATAAGATTTCGAAGGGGGAAAATCCTGTTGACTCTTGGGGCACCTCCCTGTATGCAAACGGTAAGTGGGGAAGGTATTTCTCCCAGTCCTTCCCATGCTGTTTGGAAAATGCCCAGAGCATTGACTTCAGGATGCCATTGAATCTTTCCACAAGCCCATTGGCTTGTGGGTGATATGGTGTTGTGCATCTCTGCACCACCCTACACTTCTCCCATAAACATTTCACTAGGTCCGACATGAAGGAACCCCCTCGATCAGTGATAACCTCCTGCGGAAACCCAACATGGGAGAAAATCCCAAGTAAGGCATCTGCCACTTTTTCTGTCCTCAGTGAGGATAGGGCGACTGCCTCTGGGTACCGGGTGGCATAATCCACCACAGTCAGGATGAATCTCTTCCCTGAGGAGCTGGCGATATTTAAAGGCCCCACAATATCCATTCCCACCCTCTGGAATGGCTCCTCTACTATAGGCAATGGAATCAGGGCGGCTTGGGTTTTCTTGCCCGCCTTCCCTATTTCTTGGCACCGGTGACAAGATCTGCAATACTCCTTCACCTGCTGGGTGAAGTTAGGCCAATAGAAATTCTGGGCCAACTGCTGCATAGTGCACGCAATTCCTAGATGACCAGACAAGGAAATATCTTGTGCAATCTTGAGCAGCTGCTCATGATATCCCTGGAGAACAACAAGCTGCCTACCTAGCATCCCTCCCTCTGTCTGTACTGCCTGAGAATACATAAGTCCATTTTACTAATAAATCTTATGTCTGCCGTCACCTCCCTGTGTGCCATCCGAGTCTGCCCAAGCCCTCAGCTTCTCTAAACTAGGGTCACTTCTCTGAGCAGCTGTGAACCCCTCACACATTCCCAGGACATGGGACAGGTCCCCTTCAGTCGCTAAACTAGGGTCCCTAGCACTAACGTCAAGTCACTCATTATCACTGTCAATCCCAACCCTCTGACAATGGGTCACCCCTCCCTCTTCAGAGTAACCCTCTGTAGCTGTGTGGTTACTTGCTACTGGGGAAATTTCTACCCTCTTTTCATTAGTCTCACCATCTGGAGACGCAGGCTGGGGACCCAGCCTCTCAATGGTTTCCACAATGGTTTCTGTGGGGTTCAGGGAACTACAATTTTCCCTTGCCGCTTGGCTAAGGGTAACTGCACACACCATCCCCTGTTTTAGATTGTTGCCCAGGATCACATCACTGCTAAGGTTTTGGCTACAGCCACCTGTTGCACAGTTCCCCCTGTTTCACCCCAGTCCAGGAGAACACTAGCGAGGGGCAATGTTTTTGCCTCACCGTAAAGTCCTGTACAGTGATGTATTTATTGGGTATAAGCTGACCAGGCTCTACTAGATCCCCTTTTACAAATGTCAAAGATGCCCCTGTGTCCCTTAACCCTTGTGTCTGCACACCATTCACCATGACTGGGTGCATGTGTTTCTTCATGTTCACAGGCATGCTTCCAGGGACACACAAACAACCCACTTCTTTACTAGTACCATTCTGCGTATTATTGCTCATTCATTTGGGACACTGTCTGTCAATATGCCCAGTTTCTTTACATAACCATAATTCACTTCTTTTTTCAGAGAATCTTTTCTCTAAAACCTGGGGCTAACTGGTTTTGGTGGAGGCAGTGAGGGTTTTAGCTGCCCTGAAGGCGCGCTTTTCCCTTTCTGCATTGCCACTCCCACCCCATTCGCTCTCAGAGCAGGTCTGCTCTTGGCATAGTGGTCCGAGAGTTCAGCAGCCTCTTGCACTGTTTTGGGATCTTGGTCCTCTAGCCAGGTTTTAAGCTCTGCTGGGCATGCCCAATAAAACATATTCAATTTTATCAACAGAGTTTGCCTCAATTCCTTCCCACCAACGTTTTACAAACTGACATTGTTTCATGGCTAGCTTCTCATAGCTCATGTCAGGGCTTCTCCTGAGCTTACAGAATTTAGCTCTGTATGATTCAGCAGTTAATTCAAATGTTTTTTTAACAGTGCAGCTTTATCTTTGTTGTAATCATCACGGTCCTCATTGTCCATTTGATCCAGTGCATCCTGAGCTTTCCTGGTAAGTAGCGGGGATAGCTGGAAGCTCCAGGACTCTCTAGGAATTTTAGCCTGAATACAAACTTTTTCAAAAGAATTTAAAAAGGCATCCATATCCTCCCCCTCTTTAAATTTGGCTATAAATTTTGAGTTCAGTTTGTAACCCAGTCCTGCAGTCCCAGTTAAACCCAAGCCACTTACGTGCTCTGGTGCTGCTGGTCAGAGTCGTAGCTTCACCAGTTCGTGTTGCCGCTGGTGCTCCTGCTCCTCATGGTCAGTGTCTCTCTGTTCTTGCTCTGCCTCTCGGAGTTCTCGCTCTGCCTCACGGCGTTCTCACTCTCTCTTCTCCTCTGCAGCTCGCTGGCGCTCACACTCCTCATGGTCTGCTTCTCGCTGTTCCCGCTCTGCCTCTCGTCTCTCTCATTCTCTCTTCTCCTGGAACTCCAGTTCCATCCTGCACAACTCAATTTGCAGCCTGAGTACTTCTGGATCCAGGATACTGGTGACCTTCCCCTGCTGCTGTGGCCCTTCACTGACAGTGGCCCTGTTGCCCTCCTCATTGGATCTGGACACTGCACTGGCCACTAGCCCTGCCACACTCGAGGTTTGGTCCTTTTCAGTCACGGTCTATGACTCTGTGCTCTGGGTATCTGCTATCATCAGGGCATCCACTAGGTTCTGTTTGCTGTCTTTCGCCTTGAACAGAACTCCTCTGTCCCCATGCAGCTGCTTTAAGTAGTCTACAGTGTGCCTGCCATCGTTGGAAGTCATCTTCCCTAACTACTGCTACTCTGACTTGCACTTTAGGAAAAAATTAAAACGGGTAGGAACTTGACTGTACGCCAAGTGACATAGTTCTGTCTCCTTTTTTAAAAAATAAATCACTGCCTTTTTCTTTCTTTGCAAGTGAGCTGACGGTCTCAAGCTGATACACTGAACAATAAAAGCTTGTAATACCAAAATATCGCACCGCTGCCAACCAATCTGTCACAAACCCACTCAGCAGGTCAGCCCTCTGCTCCCAAAGTGCCAAACTCTGAGCACAGTCTTGTGAACAGTTAACAGAAACAGGGCAACCCTTCTGTCTGTTTTGTGGGTTTGAATCAATCTTTGGTCTCAATTCTGGAGGGATTCAAACTGTGAACCTCTTGTTAGCGTACCCAGAGCACAGGCTCAGATAATTCTGTCTTTGGGGGGCCAGATATCTTTGCTTATGGGCACCTAACCAGGTGTACAAAATGAACCCTTAAAAACTCTAATAAAGACCTCAGATTACTCTTACCTTTTCCAGTTTGGTATCACCATTCAAGCTTATGCACAGTGTCTGCTTTAACCATATATACTTCACTTGTTAAAGAAAAGAAATTCAAAGACAGACCAAGTAGGCTCTAAAAATAGAGTTTTACTAAAATAGATAAAAGTACGTAAAACATAAAACACAGAACCATTATATCACAAGAACCATACAACCTTTTAAAAGAGCAAGGTTTTAATAGTGCAATTCCTACTACAGTACTTAGATTTTGTCTCTCTCTCTACCTGTATGTTTGCTTAAAGTGCTCAAAGATGTTTCTTTGTCATAGTGTAGATAAAAATGTGCCTGAAGGAAAACAGAATCTGTTTAAAAACTGTCTTTGCCAACCCTTTTGTGAGAGGTCACCTTGCTCCTCCTCTGTTAATGAAAAATCATACACCAATGATATTTTATCATATTAGAAGGTAAGATAATTAAGGTTACATCAGCAGAGACTCCTTTCCCCATGTGACTTCCCCAATCAAGTCTGTAAATTTCCTTTCATCTACAAGCAACATCCTCTCTCACACAGACATCAAAGCATTTAGGATTTTGCACCAGTGTGCCATAACCTGGTTTCCTCCTCTAACGTCATAAAATGGATATTGATTTCCCTCTTAGCAGTTAAAGCTATATTTAACTTAGAAAAACAGGAGATTCTTAATTAAGGCCTGTTCTAGTCTATAATTAGCTTCTGGCCTTTCAGGTTAACACCTTGTATCCAAAACCTGGGTGTATGTGTGTGATCTCACATGCTGTCTCAGCATCTCTCATGAGAGACAGTCCATAACACATCTTTTTATTACAAACAAATTCATAGTGTACTCAGAACTGACTGTCCACATGTCACAATGGGTACCCTATGGCTACCAGCAGCCACACTACATATCCATTGCCCTTACACATAACAAATATCTCTGTCCCCTGCATACTGTTTACACACAGTTCCTCTGGTCTCTACAGCTGAATCACCTAGGGTCATGTATGGTTCTGCAGGGGTGCAGCAACCCATCATATAGGTGCTGCATGGTCAAATAGCTACCCAGCCAAGGGGAAACATGACTTTACAGGAAAACTCTCTCCAAGCATTACAAAACCTACCATTAGCGCCAGCTCACTGCAGGACTTACTTTAAACGAGACCCCACTGGGTACAGATGCATACAGTACCTGGTGGGCCATTCTCGGCACACATGAGCCCTCAAAAGCCAGGAGCAGAAATATTGACAGGATGGATGGAAGACTTCTCCTTAACTCCCCCATAGCTCCATGTATATGGACTATTGCTGCTGTCCTCCACCTAGAAGCCTGAACTGGGCTTGCAAAAATCCTGGTCAACTCTATTGAGAGGAGACCCCCCCCACAACTCCATATCTCCTCTTCTCAAGACTGTAGGGCATCCGTTCTCCTTTGGGAAGCCCCCACATTTCCATACAGTACCTCATTTTCTCAAGATCATCAGGCCTCCTCTCTCTTTTCTTCACAGGATTGTAGGGCCTAAAATCTCAGCTCTTACTCACACTTTCTGACTCCCTACAGTGGCATTATTTTGGCAGAATCATAGGGGTTGCAAAGCCTTCGGCTCTTTTTCCAAACCTTCTGGGAATCAGGCTGGGTCTCTTCCTTGTATCTCTGGCCTTGCACCTCTCTCCCCCAGATGTTTCTCTCTTTCTATTATTCTCTCTTTTTGCAGGCCAGATTCTGCTCTGAGCTGAGATACTATCCTCAACTCAGGCACAATCTAATTGAGAATATAAGTGCTCCTCCTTTTATGATATGGGGCAGGCAGAAACCAATCAGGCAGCAACTATTGGTCATTTTCCCAAACATGTGTAAGAGCTCAGCAGCCAAGCTTGCTTAAAAGAAGGGAACTAGGGGTGCCATAACTCCAAGGGTATTTGAGAACATTAGATAGTAGCCGGGCTCAGTCAGGTAGGGGGTTTGAGAGCTTGGTTACACATGTACACTGCCAATTATACAGAATCATAATTCCGCACAGTAATAATAAATTATGTCATGGTACCCTGATTATTGTGAACACTAATATGTGGGCTACCTTATCCCCATTGAAATGGAATACACCACACCACTCAAGTACAGAACTGTACACACAGCATGTGCATGTCAATAAGAACCACAAGACACCAATGCAAGGAATATTTCTGTTTATTACACAAACATAAAAAACAGTTGGTGCTCAATAAGATCCGAGAAAAGCATAGGGCCCCTTGTCCTGTTCTATACCTCCTCTGCTACACGCACTGCGACACCCCCACAGCCTGATAGAATCCTGTCCATGGTCTCCTTCTTCACTCTCTGCAGGGCAACCTAGTGTATGGGTCCCCACAGCTCTACAAAACATAAATGGTAGTTCAGTGTTGGCCACCCAACACATGCAGACACCTAATTGCCTCATGCTCATCAGCCCCTGCTTCACCACATCTCCTAATCCCTTTTTTTACATGTCCCTTCCCTTTGTTAACCACATGTCCCCATCCCCAAACCCCACCAAACCCTGGCCCCATCACATATATCTAACACTATCCCCACACAAGAATTGCTTGTGAGGACACCTTCACCACGCTCTGGGTGTTCCATTCATATGAACAGTGCCCCTGGCATTCCAGTGATTTTTACAGTTATCAGTGATTCTTGACAGTTATAGGCTGAAAATGGTGAGTTATCCCCCTCTGGCAGTGTTCCCCCCAACATAGCCCTCATCACCAGCTAACTCTCCTGCAGTGGATCAAACACAGCATGCCAGTCAAGCAAAAAAGCACATAACTCACCTACCTGGTCACTCTTGCTTCTGTATACCTATTGCAGAAGGGTAGATCATGACCCATGGCCAGCCCTCCTCCTATATGTACCACTGGTTGCTGGTCTACTACAGAGCCATGGCTGTCAACCCCTACCCACCCATACCTGGGCTACTGCTGGTGCTGTTGCCTGCTCAATCCATTTTTGCTTGGCACTAATGGTTGTGTTGCAGAGCAACGCCCCTCCCCCATTTTGCAGCCATAGCCCATAGCCATGCCCACTGTGACTGTATCCCAGAAAGAGCACTGAACGTTCCACTTAGCGAGCCACATTCTGCAATGCCTACACAAGTGGATATGTCCCCTCATTATGTAACCCCCCCCCCCATATTTAAAACACACTTCCATATCTGTAAACCATGTTGTCGGCATACTGTACGTAACCTCCTCAACACCTCTGTTTGCATGCAGAACAACAGGCAGAGATGCACCCATCTCTATTACTTGAATTGCAGAGGAGACACCATCACTCATAAACATTCAAACCATTCCTATCCATATGCGGGCCAGGAGACACCCTCGGTCTGGTGCTCTTCAGGTTAAACAGGGATGCTGTCATAAAGCTGTGCCATCAGATATATGACCAACTAGCCCCAGAACAAGGCATTTAAAACCATGCCCACAGATAATAAGGTTATGTTTTCTCTGACCTACTAAGGTACAGGGTCATTCCAGCTGGTGCAGTTGACATGACATAAGCCAATCCTTGGTCATGCATACCCTGACAAAGGTACAATAACTGCAACCCTGTTTGCTCATGTGTGCAGCCTTATCAAGTTGACCTGAGTTAAATAATGAAGTGAGAGCCTCCAATGAGGCCTTCTATAACAAGCAAGGCCTCTCTTGGGTCATTTATGCAATATATTGCATCTACATCACAGCCTGGTCTAATCCCTCAATGAGAAAATTTACAGGAATAGCAAATACTACCATAAGATGAACATGAAGGTTGGGGGGGAGGGGTTCAGAGCTGACAGGTGACAGCATCGCCAGTGTGTGTGCCAAATACCCTGGTATACTCAGCAACACCTTTATCTTCAAACAGTCCAAGATAAAGGTACTCATGGAAGTGAAAGGAGGGTCACTCTTTGATTGGTTGATAGGGAAGTACAATGCTCCCTCCTCAATATAGAACATTTGTCACAATTTCTGCTGTGATACCTTACAGGATACAGAAGAAACTCAATAAATTCCAATGGGAATTTCTTCAGTTTGTTACACAGTAACTACTGTATAGCGGACTACTCTGTATTGCTTCTCAGTGGACAATGCCTGTCTGCTCTGGTTATATTAATACTACACTCTCTAGTGCCAGTCACCAGCACAGAGCTCTGTTATAATGCTCTCCACCCAAAAAAGGATGTAGGACATTGTCAAAACCCTGGCCTGTAGAAACTGTGATTCCACTGTCAGAATTTCATACTGTAACATCCCTACATGTAGCAAATAGCTATGACCTTAGATGGTAGGGTTAAAGGGCAGATCACTGCTGGGTAGCAGCTACAATGGTCTACTGTGCACCCTGTTCAAGCGATATCACAAACCTTTGCACACATGCCTTTAAACATTTCCCATCATAGCACATGCCAGCTGAGTGAAGGAGTGTGTGCCCCACGCAGTTTTGCATAACCTTTACATCTCTTTATTAGTGATAATACTAATCTCCATTGCATAGTAGCAGCAATTTCACGAGCAAGGACCATTGGACTGTTCAATTTATACTATAGCTGTCAGCAGCAAAAGGATGGGGACTTTTTGGCAATAACACCCAATTCTATTATTTCAAAGGCACTTTTATTGACAAATCTCAAACTGGGTCAGTACAGGATTAGCTGCAACACTAGAAAGCATTACTTCACACAGAGGGTGGTTAACGTGTAGAACAACAAAGGTAATGAGGCTACAGAACCTGACACTGTTCAGGCTTTGAAAGCAGTACAAGACATATTCCTAAGGAATAATGGTATTGGTTACACAGCAACAGTGAGGATTGCATGTCCACTGATATTTTGTTGTGTTCATGCTCAAATCAGATTTGATCACTACAAAGTGGCAGGTTGGGTGGGGGCAGAAGAGATGAACCATATGTCCCTTCTGTCACCACAATGCTGTTTTATTCCAAGTAGGCCAACAAGGTTTCTGCAGCGGGCCCCTCAAAAGATATGTACTGTAGGTCCTATTATGTACTCAGTTACTGTACTTGCTGTACACTCCCATTCCAAATCCTGCCGCTGTTAATTAAATATAAAATAATACGTGGGTAGGTGTGCAGAACAAGAATTTTATATATACCTGAGGTGAGAAAAGCTCAAAGGGTTTATAAAAGCATCCCACACCGAGGGTGTGTATAAAGTTCAAGTTTTTTGTACACCTACCCATGTGTTATTTGGTATATTTGCTGGGTACCATTTTCTCACCTGTAGGATTTATGTGGAAAAGAACAGTGTGACCAGTATATAGCATTGCTGTTTAGGGGTTCAGTGTTGTGGCTGATTTTTTGTTTGTTTGCTTACTGTCTCTCTCTCTCTCTCTCCTCTCTCTCTCTCTCTCTCTCTCTCTCTCTCGCTCTCTCTGTCCAGCTTTGTGCTTTCACCTTTCAAAATTGTCTTTTATATATGGTAGCCCAAGTGTTTGGGTGAGGGGAGGATAGTGTTAGCGCCATTGAAATGTGTGGTCTGCTGAAATGCAGTTTCACAGCTGCATATTAGTTTTACTTTTAGTTTTGTGCGATCACAAACTGGGAGAATGCAAACCAGGAGTGAGTACCCTGACTGTAAAATCTGGCTCCTCAGAGGTATAAAGCAGACACTAGAAAAGTAAAAATGGAAAGATAAAATGTTTAATACATGGTCCTGAGGAGAAGCATTGTGCAGACACTCAGTGAGCGAGGCTGGCATGTGGCTTACTCTTAGGGAAACTCGACATGTGTTTGCCGTGGCAACCAGCTGGTTATAACGGTGAATTATAACTGGGTTTCCCTATTGGAGAAAACAATACCCAGTTATTATTAAACAATATTGCTGATTACTCCTTGTTGACATGCAAGTAGCCCACCCCAGTGTGTCGCTGCTCACAGAAAGCCAACCATGTCAGCATGTTCCTCCCCCCCCGCCCATTTTGTGGCACACTGGGAGCCCATGCCAGTGTGGCCAACATCCCACCCCCGAAAGTAATGGGGCACACTGGGAGCCATCAGGCATCGAGGTGTGCCTTAAACTATTCAGCTCCAAAGTTCAGCCCATTCTCCTATACTGCACCCATCTCAGCATATTTCCTTATGGAATGGAGTGAGCGTAATACCCGAAGACCCCAAGGCACACCGCAACATTTGGTGTCTGCAGGGTAGGGTGAGGTGAAATGGCATGAGCATTATGGCCGACGACCCAAAGGCACACCCCAGTGCCTGTCAGTCTTTGCAGGGTGGGGGTGGGATTGCCGTCAGTTCAATACATCACTGCCATTCCTATTATGCATCTTTCTAACTCCTGCACTACCAATGCCAGTGCTAGCAAGACAACATTCGGCATTGACAAATGCTTGTTGAATGATTCACTGTAGAGATACGCATGCTCACTCTGGCTCAGAGGTTGAACAGTCCCCACCCCCATCCTGCTTCTTTTATCGAATACATTCCTCTTGCATCTATACTAAGGTTCAGTTGCTTAAGCTGAAAACATTTTACAATGGTTGTGCTGGAATTAACTATTTCTACTGCACATTTTAGCACCAGCGTAAAAGCCGTCAGCTTGGAGGGAGAAGAAGTGTGTGAGTGGGGGGGCAGTGTGTTTCATTAGAGAAAGGTACAATAATACAGTAAAATGTGCTGGTGCTTTCTGGCCCTTATCCAACTTTGCAGTACCTACTTTACTCAACTGTATCTGTGCATGTTCTGACTAGCCTGGCACTTGTTTCAGTGGCTGTCTGTGTCTGAAATGATTTCCTACTACTGTATTACAGCAGGATCTACTGAAATGTGTTACATTTCACTACGCCTGTTAGATCAGATTCCATGAAAACAGAGCTGTGACTGACTATAAATCTCCTGCTTGCAGGTTGTTCTTTTTTGATGTGCGTGGCTGGGATTTTGAGAGGATTATCTATATGCGAGGGCTAAAACCAAGCACTCTGCAGACTACCTTGCAAAATATTTTATGGACTTCAATTGAAACAGATGTTATTTGTCTGTGTAGTTGATTCTCCTTGGTGCTGTTTCTGAATGGCAGCTTGAAGCACCTCTAAGCTCTCTTACTAACAGAAGTGGAAACAGAAAACAGTCACTAGCAGAACCCATTACAACTGGTTTAACAAGGACCATCTCTGGTAGGGGTCTAGGGCAGTGGTTCTTAGGCTAAAAATATGGTGGCTGCAAAGTGTGTGCACCAAGATTTGCTGGTGTCCACATAACATTTATGCATTGTATTCAAGGAACGCAAACAGGGTAGTTTTGTAGTTTCACATTTGTTACTTGTGTAGCAATTGTATTTTCTTTTGGATTGGGTTTATAGGCTTCCACACAGCCCCAGCTTCTCAGCAACATCTTGTCTCCCCCTTCCTGGACTCCCCGTGTTTCCCTAAATCAGAGTTAAAGTCAAAACAACAACAGAAGACAGAGAGAGTGGGCCCGCTACAACTGATTATACCTTCACTGAGAAGACAGAGGTAAAACATGCAGTGCCAAAGCAAAACAGAAAGACATGGAATTTCTGAACTCCCCACCATTACCTGAAGTTGCAGTTCATTTTAATATGGCAAGCCCACCTACCCCAGCTGCAGCTCTGCCTACTGTCCCATCTCTGACTTCACTGCCAGCACCACAACAAAGTCCGCAAATGCTTCCAGTTTTCTTGGTAGCTATGAGCTCCCCCAAGTCTACAGTAAGCCAGACTCCACTGTTACTGGCAGGAACAAAATCAGGCCCAGCACTGGAAGTATCCCCAGACAATACCACCAGAGAAAAGGAAATTGCACCAGTGGAGGGAGACATGGCCCTAGAGCTCAAAGACAGTGGCTGTAAGAGCCCCAAAACACACACAGGTAGTGCTGTGCTGGCAGAGGATCATAGATGCCCCCCACACCCACTACAAAACTCTAACACTGCATGGCACATGGAGAAGATATAGCTCAGTAACTTGGTAAGCTCAGTGCCTTTATTGAAATGCTTACTGTAACTTTACTACAGGTTACTAAAATGTGTTGCTTGCTTGGCCAGTCCTGATTTCATACCCACCCCCACCATGAAACGTGCTGCACATTACACAGAGGAGACATAACTCAGCTCAGCTCAGCCCACACTGATTAAATACCTTACCCACTCTCCCCAAAGAAAAGGAAAAGCTGTGAAAAGGGGGTACTTTTATTAATTATCCAGTACTGATATGAAGCAGCTTGTGCTAATATACTAACACATTGCTGGATGAAGCAGCTCACACTGAAATGCTGTCCTGCTCAGTATGTGGAGAAGGGATAGCAAACTATCCAGGAGCTCTGCGACTGCACAGACACCTCCCAGTGACCACATATGGCCATATTGGCTGCATTTGAGAAATGTTAGTCATTGGGCCTTGGTATATAGACCGAGTGAGAGAATAAAAGCATTTTTAAAGCAGGTGAAGAAATCCTAGCAATTTGATTGGCCAAGAGTAAAATGTGACTCTCAAGTTATTTGTTTATTAGATTACCAGGTAGACCCATCAAACATCAAGGGCTCGATTTTCTATCGGCCCTAAGATCGGCACAATGTGCGCCGATCTACAGCTGTGACAAACTCTGGGTGCATGAGCATCAGGGACCCTGCACCCTATTCTAAATAAGAGGAGGTCTCTGTGCCAAAGTCCAAAGAGTTGCTGCAGCAGCAGGGTTGTCTCAAACCTTTGGTGCATCTGAGGGGTTTGATGGAGGGTCCTATCAAACCCCCTAAGTCCTGCACAACCCTAGTGGAGTTGCAAAAGTGTTGGGGGGGGATATGACTGCAAGGTCAGGGCCGGGACAAAAGGACCAGTAGAATTGCCAAGGGGACTACGGGGGAATGGCAGCAGTAGGAGGAGCCTGAGATGGCACCCGGCAGAGGTGCCATGCCCACAAGGATAGAGCTGATTGGCCTGAGTCCACAGGGGTTGGCACAAATGGACTCTGTCCCAGACCCCAGGTGGCAACAGCCATGGCACCTATCCCAGATGTGCCACAGTGCATTACTTATGATGGGTGATATCAGCTGCAAGTTACAAGGGCAGTCAGTAGTCAGGAACATTCCCTGGGCACCGTGGCATTCCCCTGGTACACAGCCCACCCTGTGGAAGCAGGCTGATGCTTGAATACACTGTTGGGAACTATGTCACCTCTGGGGCAGGTGCCAGGGTTGTTGCCACCTGGGGTCTGGGACAGGGTCAATCTGTGCCAACCTCCATGTACCCAGGCTGATAGTCTCCGTCCTAGTGGGCATGGCACCTCTGCTGGTTGCCACCTCAGACTCCTTCCAGTGCCACCATGGCACCCCTACTGGTCCCTCTGCCCCGGTCCCAACCTTGCAGCCCTCCCATTTGCCTCCCTCCAAGGCAGTAGTGGGCCCTCAGAACAGCTTGTTGCTGGTCTAAACTCAACCACACTTGCGACCATGTTGGGGCTTTCAAAATCCCAAAGAAGGGGATGCTGCAGCCCCACTGTGGTGCAAGCCCCCTTGCAATCTGGTGCACCGGCACTACTGCCGCAAGGATGGTACAGGGCAGCTTTGGTACAAGGCATCCCGATTGCGATGCAGCCTGTGTTTGAAAATTAGGATTGCCGCAAATATTGGCACAAGGTGTCACTTGTATCAAATCCTTTTGGTGTCTATTTTCAAGAATGTCCCAGCTAAAAAATATAAAACAAAGCAGAAAAAAAATATTTTAAAAACACATATCAAATTCTGAAGCAGTTATCATAGCAAAACTGGACACCTCAGATCTCATGGTGAATTTTTCAATAAGTGTGTTTTTAAAAAAAATGTTCGACTGTTTAACAAGAAGAATAACACACTTCAGGTGTCCCGGTGTGCTAGATATATTTGGACCTGTCCAGTGGCTGAAGTGCTCAGCTGCATCTTCTGCTTCACAACACACCAGAAGTGCCCATAAATCTGTGCACAACCTGACTCCATGGTGTGTGTCAGGTGTCCGGTTAAAAGCACGAAACCACACATGTGTGGTCAAAAACTGCTCAGGAATCACAGCGTGTGCTGTTTCAGAGTTTATTTATTTAATCTAGTGTGGGTTCCGACTGGCCATCAGTTTTTAATTTTTTTTATATGCATTTTATGCTTCTCCTTCTCCAGCTGCCCTATTCTGACTGCCCCCCCCCAGCCCCATCACCCCAGAATCACCGGGGCTTACATTTCAGCCTGGTCCAGGTGTGGAGCCTGTGGTAGGCCAGGCATCATACTGCAGCCAGAGTGTTTTTTCCTCTGTTTTTTCCTCTCGTTCCCCATTGCTGGGGCGCACACAGCCAGATGTGTGTGCGTGGAGGTGCATGCACATCAGCAGAAGTCCCACAGCACCCTCCCTTCTTCTGGCCACCCGAGACCCATACCACCCTCAGGTCTCTACCTGGGAGCAGTCATTCGGTGAGAGTGCCAGTCCTCCCTCCTGGGAGAGGAGAGCTGTCCTCCAGATACTTGATCCTCTCCCTCCCAGCCGATCCCTGTGGCCCACTCGCACCATGAACACGGGTCGCCGGAGTGGCAGGAGGTAAGGCATGGATGCCTCAGGCCTCCATGCCACTGGGCTTTCTAAAGACATCAGTTTTTCCTATAGAGATGCCCAGTTATTATTTGCTGTAATACCCGGCCAGTTTTTACAGCATTCACATGCACACTGATTGTTTAGTGCAGGCACGAGACACTGCTGCCTGGTTACTTTCCTTTTTTATGAACTGCCACTGAAAATGATTAGTTACTGGGTTTACATGAATTGGTGATCAGTTACCTTGTCTTTGATTCCAGGTACTCGATCACCAACTCTTTTCCCATTTACGTGAAAGGCAGCAATTGATGCACCCAGATGAGAATGGGTTTACGTGTAGGGTAATATTAGATTACAGAGTAACTGATTACTATTAACAAGTTTACATGCAGGGTTAGAATCAATTACGGACTAATCAGTCACTTTGTAATTGATTCTAACCTTGAATGTAAACAATGCTACTGTACAACAGTCTGGGCTAAATCATCACTTCTACATTTAAGGATAATAAACAGTCACACAAAAATGGTAGTTTTGGTACCTCCTTCATGCCACAGCTTCTAGATCCTAAGATCTCTGTCTTCAGCATACTTAAAAATTAAATAAATTGTGCCAGCCCATTGGCACAGCAGTAGCACTACCGCTTACGATGCTGGCAACCCGGGTTCGGGAACGAGCCTGGGGAGCTGGAGGGCTGGCTGGGGGGGAAAAGGGCTGAGCGTCCATCGACTGCTCGCCTCTCCAGGGAGGGAGGGGGACAAGGTCCGTATTGACTGACCCCAGGCAGAGGCCTGGGGAACAGCAAGTGCTTGGCTATTTCAGGAGGGTTGGGCGTGCCAGACATTGGCAGAGCTCTGCCTTGATGTCAGGGTGCATGGCACGCCCAGGAAATGGAGAAAACACCTTCTTCACTCCGAGTAGATGGAGCGCCAGCACAGACAACAATGGTTCCCTGCCTGTCCCATGCGGCAGCCCTGATGAAATGCCATTAGTTCGAGGTGTAAGGGACTCACCTCATCCCTGCCTGGGGGGAATCCAAGGCTACATGGGGGGACCGCTGCGGGGCTTCAGGTACGGAAGGAACCGAGGCTGATGCCAGGTGCTCCTGAAGAAGCAGAGTGAAGGGGGCAAGGGAAGGCGGGAAAAATAGAAAGTAAAAATAAATTAATTAATTAATTAATAACAGCTTGGGACAGATCATGGGTCTGTGTACATGGGCTTCCCTTCCACTGGCAGGGTGTGAGTTTTGTCCTTCTCAGCATAGTTAAAGGTTTGGGGAAAGGGGAGCAGTTGGGAAAACAGGAAGTTTTAACATTAGCCCAGCGTTTACATTTTTAAATGGGAAAACTTAAATCTTTAGCTTGTTACTATGGCTACCTTCTGTATGTTTGCAATCCTCAAGAAACTAAAGTAACTTCAATCTCTCTTGTGTTTTAACACACTTTTTAATAACTGATTTAAACTGATTTCTTCTACTTTTTTGTTTGCTGGGTGGGGGGATGTCAGAAAGATACAGAACCACAAATGTTTTACAAAATGGCAGAATCCCACACAAGATGATGACAGAACCCTTAAAAGGGTGAGGAAAACACTGACGGTCAGAAATTATATAAAATAATGCATGTGGTGGTGTGCATTATGGGAATTTAAAGAGCTAGTGTACTGCCTAAAACTAATATTAGATTTTCAAAGCAGCCAACCATTTCTGAGGTACTTTTTCTTTCTCCTTTGTTTAATTTCAAGATTGTTTACCTGATGTTAGTAGGTGTGATGTGTGGAACAGCTCTTAGACTGACAGCTGACATATGTTGCTCTACTGCCCCACATTACATCATCATCAGCATTGTGGCCTCAGTCACTGTGACATCACTGCTACTTAGTAACAGCAAGTGAGTGACTGCTAAGTCATTCATCTATGATATCACTGTCAGTGAGATCATAATGCTGATGATGTAGTGTGGGGCAGTAGAGTTAGATATGTCAGCTGCCAGGCTAAGAGCTGTTCCACACATCCAGCACAGTACTGTCACATAGAATACTTTCTAATGAGCAAAAGGAAAAAGAAAAATACTTCAGAAATAAAACTTACAGCTGACTACTACTTAAAATTTGTATTATTGTCCTATCCGCCTGTTTTGACTCCACTAGCTCTTTAATACACACCCTTGGTGTGTGATGCTTGAAGAAACCATGTGAGCTTTGCTCTCGGGGTTTATGTAGCATCACACACCTTGGGTGGGTATTAAATTCTCATAATGCACACCACTCCATGCATTATTCTCTTTGTTCTGTCTGTCTCCCTGTTATACTAATAATGATAACCTGAAATACTATTGTTCTGTAAGAATGTGTCCTGCCTACAGTAATTGTAATCTAGACTAATTTTTATAATGCATGTTATCTGTAACCAGCACATTCATCCGGTAGCATGTTCCAGCCCACCAGTACCCTTGGAGTGAAATCGTATTTCAAGTGCAGATGGCACATACAACAATTATGTAGGGAACTCTATAATTTCATTACCTCTAGCAAGACAGATATTAAATTCAGGTGGTCACCTCCCGTACAGACTATTGCTTCAAGTTCCAGTACTGTGCTTTTGGCACGGTACTTCTAATGACTTTTCAGTTCACATTCTGGAGTACCAGAAGGTTATTGCACTTCTGCTCAAAAATATGCTTTTAGCAATAAAATGCACTTTACTCAGAATCCACACTTAATCAGCATTCATTGCATCAAGGGTCTCATAAAGATATATGTCCAACTGCACTTAACTTCTTTTAAACTTACTCTGTCTCAAAAGTATCTTAAGTATTACAGATAAATCAAAGCAGATTGCTGCTACAGTATTTATTGCAAACACATTTAAGTGAAAAGGAACACTTGAAGAATTTACCTTACAAAGTATCATTGCAAAAACAGTATTCTTTAAAAGTTTGCATAATGCGTTGATTATTCAGTGCCACTGCTATACGTTTGTATACCACTGCAGATAAAACAATTAAAACAAAACACTATAAGCTGGATAGCCTGGTTGCCTTTCTGGAACGGCGGGGGGGGGGTCCAGTTCTGAGAGTCAGAATAATGAATTCACAGTAGACTCCCAAGACCTTTACTCAGAGGAAGATGTCCCTGGTGTGATGAAGCTTTGATGACTCCTAAGACCTTTACTCATATGTTCCTAGCACGATATAGCTTAAATGATACCTTCATTTACTGACTGTTTACATGGTAAGTGGCCTCAGGAGCTGTCTGTAAATGTGTGGTTGATGCATTTGGAACAGCACATTGTGCTTTACAAAGGAATCAGACCACCCAAGCAGATCACAACTGATGGTGGCAATTAAGGATGGTGTTTGTATAAGTATCTGAGGGGGAATCAATAAGGATGGGGCATATGGGGTCTTTAAGTTAAGGAGGGGGAGGGTCACCAGGGGGCATGGGCTGAGAATAGAGGAGGGAAGATCTAGGAAAGAAATGAGGAGGCACTATTTCACAGAGAGGGTGGTAGCAAAATGGAACACCCTACCAGAATGGGTAGTATCATGTAAATCTGTGAACAGCTTCAAAAGGGCATGGGACAGGGAACAGGGGAGAGTGAGGGTGGGGAAGGTGAAGGATGGCAGTGGGATGACAGAGGGGAGTGGGGGTGGGGCAGCTGCAAACTAGGGGTGCTAGCTGCACACTCGAGCAGACTTAGACCATGTGGTCTGTTTCAGCTGGCACATTCGTATGTTTGTATGTTCATATTTTGACTGTTCTAGTAAGGATGAGCTGATACTGAATTTGTATTTAGTGAATGTGCTGAAATTTTGAACTTTTACCTTTAATTTAGACCATTTAAACTTTTGGCCCACTTTGGGAACATTTCAACCTTCGATAATTTAATTAAAAGAAAACATTGTAGCACTTTCTAGGTGGCCAGGGCTAGTCTTATGGCCACCCCTTCAACCACTGTGTGGTCATCTCCTACCCAATTCTCCCTCCTCAAACATTTTTGTTTATAAAAAGAAATCTGTCTCCTGGTGCTGTGTCAGGTGCTGCTAGTTCTTCTGAAATCTGACTACAGAAATAGGGCAGGGTGGAAGAGATTGGCATTGACTGGGCTGGGTGAGGAGAGGTTGAGAGGTGCCACTTACTCCTATTTTTAGCTTTCTAAGCCTCAGTATCAATGACCTGAAATGCCTTTGGCCAAAGGTTTAAAGCTGAACTGAAGACAGGTAGTCCAAATCAAAGCCAGACCTAAATAGCCCATTTCCACATTCGATCACCCTTATGCTGTGGTTCAAAATCTTGTAATATCAGCTCAGAGTAATCCAAGCATTGTACACAGGTTTGTTTAATAAAGCTTTTTCTTCCTTGGTGTCAGGTGGCTATAAACACTGTCCCTGCTGCCTCTCAGTTGGCCACCATCTCCCCAGACCTTACCCGCTGACACATACCCCAAGAATTGCCCCCCTATGGTGGAGCCAGAGGGGGAGGGCTGCCCCCCCAGACTCTGAATCCAGATTTGTCAGGGCATCCAGGCCATGGCAGGGTTCAGGAGTGAGGGAGTAAGCAGAGGGGCTTCAATAAGCCTACACCACATTTTCCATTTTCTTCCCACACACTTCCCCTGATATCTGGTGTACCCTTTCAGATCTCAACACACACTCATGTCCCTGTTGAGCAGCAAGCTCCCTGACCCACAGCAGGGGGCACCAGTGCAGCAGAATCTGGCATCATCCCACCCCAGGCTGGGAGCACTGCTGAGTGACAGCACATCCTCAGACTCCAAGCCTCCAGCTGGTTCCCTTGCATCTTTCAGAATTCACATTGCCTGCAAAGACACACAATATGCTACCCATTATGCCATCGGACAGCTCCCCCAGTTTCACAGTTTTAAAAAAATACTGTGCCTGAAAGCAGACATTAAAAAGTAAATCCTACAAGTGATTTTAGCACTTCAAATCATTTGCAACAAATACAGTATTAAAAAAAAGCTTCACTTCATCTGCACTAATTAAATCCCTTTAGAGACTATGAAAGTTTAAATCAGTTAAAATGCAGGGGGAAGAGCTGCTAAATCCAAGATGGCGTGTTGAGAGCTCCAGGCAGGACACTGACTCAGAACCGCCCTCCCAATGGGTTTAAACATGGACTAAAAAAGCTGCTTTTTTTACACTCATTTCTCTTTACCTTCATTACTTTTGATGAATGAAACCACCAAGCATTTGATTTAAAATTTCTAATGCAAGAGTTTGCTCAGGAGTATGTCCAAAAATATCTTTAGAGCCAAGGAACCTCAGGGGCGAAACCTAGAATCCAAATGACAGCGGAAAGTGGCCGTACATCTCAGTGTGGCTGAGGTGAACGGTTATTCCAATGATTCCTCTGGTAACAGCAAGAGAAGAACCCGATTGCAGCAGCAAAAAATAAACTTCCTGCCATGACTGAAAAACCCCTGTCCCCCTTACCTGCAAAGTCAGTGACAATCACTGACAACCAAGATAAAACCAGGGTACTAAGCAGCGAGGTTGAGCTGGAAGAACCAACATATCTGATGGTGGAAGAGGAGGAGGATTCAGCTCTAGACCCTGGCTTGACCCAGTCTTACAAGCTACAATCATCACCAGCTGTGCAACAGGTAGAAAACTTCTTCTTTAATAAAGTTGATGCTAATCCATTTAACGATAATAATTCTGCTAATTTTCACAGATTATCTTTTTCAACTTTAAGTGGAACATGAGGTATCTCTGCTTAGGAAGGGGGGGATACAGCTAGGGGAGCCAAGGATGGCAGAAATGGCAGGATCTGCTTCAACAAAGGAAGGAAATAGAGCTGAAAACTGGGACAAAATGGAGGAAGTTCTGCTTTCTACCTCAAACATAGCTCTAGAAAAATGTGTTTATTTGGACTTGCTATGTTTGAAGGATGAAATTAGATAACAGATCAGAATGGGCCTGGGCGCGATTTCAGTTTGCAAGTTGCAGATATTAATAAGTTGGTAAATTAACTAGCAGTTCAATTTGAAGTGCTCTCATTGAGAACAAGTGAAATAGAGCTGTGGGTCAGCACACTAGAAGATAAAAGTTACCCAGAAATAACTGCAATTAATAAACATCTTGCAACAATACAAGAAGAAAAAAAACAAAAAGTGACAGATCTTGAAGATAGATCAAGAAAAAACAACATTAAGTTGATTGGGATCCCTGAAGGATCTGAAAGAACAGGGGACCCTCTATTATATTTTGAAACATTGGTGACTCAAGTACTCCACTTGAAATTCCCCAAGGAAAACATCCAACTGGATCATGCCCATACAGGTGGCAATAGGGAACCCATCCCCTTGCAGCCCTCTGCTTCTTCTCAGTTTCCTCGGCCACTGTACATCAAGCCACATAAATACCAACTAGGAGAAGATCTTACATGCAGCAAGGGTTAATAGAGGGCTGACGGTGGAAAACTTTAAATTCTTAGCACATCCCGATTTCAGTCAGGAGACCAACCAGAATAAAAAATCTTTTGACCATATCAAGAACATTCTCCGATAATGCAATATAAGACTCTCACTCCTGCCGCCTGCTATATTATGTTTATTTTACCTGGGGAAGAGTTGTATTTTTACTGACCCTAAACAAGACGAATCTTTACTACTACAATCGGATATCAATACAAAATTGATTGACATTTCATCAAACAAATCTTCTAATAAGGAACATGAACATACTCAGCCAACAACAATAATGAGTCATCTGGAAGACTAAACAGTCCCTTCACTTTACTAAACTGATGCTCTGAACTCCCCTCCATTTTCTTTTTTTTTCTGTTTCTTTTTTTCTTACAGGTTTGATCAGAAGAAAGCCATAAATAAATGCTTTGATTGCAAAGAGCAAAAATGGGAAAGGGGAGGAGTATAGGTAAAGAAAAAAGGATTAAAGTGTTACTGATTTTTATAATGGCAACTTTGCAAACTCAGTTAAATTGGTTATCAGTTTTTGGAAAAAACAGAAGGAAAGGGTAAAGATTGCTGAATAGTTTTTATAACATATTTAAGTTTGGGATGTGGGGGCACAACCGAGCTGGGAGGACTACTCTCATGGGCTCTCTGATGGCTATCAGGATCAATGTATCGGGAGAGGGGTAATAGTTCCTTATTTGTTGTTGTTTTCTATATTAAATGGGTGAGAGTTAGCTTAGGGGTAGAGCCTACAGGGTAGGAGTAGGAACGTACAGGTCATCATATGTGTAAATCTTTTTAAGGATGGTAAAAATTCTACTCTATCGGATACAATGGGGTAGGGACTTTATGAGAGGGTAGGGTGGGATGGGAGGGCACAGGTTATTATATATGAAGATGTCCATAAGGAAAATAATTTCTGTTTACCATTATGTGAAGAAACAAATAGCATGGTTAAGAAAAGTAAAGTCGAAGTCGAAAATGTAATACTACAAAAATTATATAAATGTCGACAAACTTAAGATTTATGACCTGGATCATTAAGGGCATGCAAGACAGAGTAAAAGACAGTAAAAATATTTAATTACATAGATAAAAACTCCATTGATTGTATCTTTCTTCAAGAAACTGATTTGCTGCAAGACAGCTTTGCATTCTATTGTAAGAAATGGACTATGGACTAAATGCTCCATATATCAGTATAGCCGGGGTGTCTCAGTCTTATTCAAGTGAAACTCAGGAATAACTATAGGGAAGTCTGTATTGGATCAGAATGGAAGATAAATAATTTGTGAAATTAATATGATGTATTTTTGGAACTGAACAATTTCCCATCTCATATTATAGCTGGTGATTTTAATTTAGTGCTGGATCCATACTGGGATAAAACTACATTTAGATTTGATAAAAAGTCATCAGCTTCACAAAAACTACAAAAATTTGTCTGATTTAGATCTTAAGGATCCATGGCGTGCATGCCATTCTGATACACTGCAGTTCTCATTTATTTCTGCTGTTCATCAGAACTATTTTAGACTGGATTTTTACTTGATCTCTGGTTCAATTATGTATCAAATTCAGGATACTAATTACAAAAGTATAATTATTTCAGATCACTCCCCAGTAATTATGGAACTAATTAAGGATAATACCCCACCAGTCAGAACCTTCAAATTTGATCCAATGCTACACAATGATACTCAATTTGGAAAATATATGCAAAACGAATTGCAACAGTTTGCGATACATAGCCAATCAGAAAAAAATGATATTAATATTTGGTGGGATGCATTTAAAGCATATTTAAAAGGTGCAATAACTACTTTTACTATAAAACAAATAAAAATAAGACAAAAAAGAATGTCAGAAATTGAAAGCTTAATTAAGGTTATGGCACCCCAACATGTATGTACAGGGAACCCCTAAATTCTACAAGATTTGCTTTAACTCAAAAATGACTATAATAACTTAGCAACAGAGGAAGCAGAACACTAAATACTCTACACTAAAAGTAATTACTATACGATGGGGAAAACAGGATAAGTTGTTAGCATGTCAACTCAGATCCCAACAAAAGCAATCCAGCATTACCGCCATATATAGCTCAGAGGACAAGATTACAGAAGATCTGAATGAAATTAACCAACCTTTCTACAAATATTAAAAACTACTGTACATATCAGAAAAATATGAAAACTGCAGAAAATGAAGACTTTCTGTCAGTTGTTTCATTTCCCAGACTAACACAAGAACAAGCACAGATGTTAGATGATCCTATTTCAGTAGATGAAATAAAAAATACTATCACTAACTTATCTCCAGGTAAATTCCCGAGCCCAAAGGTTTACCAATAGACTTCTATAAAACTAATATACAAGAGTTATCTATGTATTTAAAAATGCTCTTCAGTCATATATTACAATGCCATAATTTACCCCACTCCTTTACAGAAGCCAAAATACTTTTATTTAAAAAAAAAGATACGAGCCCCCTACATCCGGGATCATATAGACAAATTTCTTTAGCAAATTCAGATGCCAAGATACTGGTGAAGGTTCTGGCCACCAGTTGGAAAGGGTATTACCCCATATTGTTCATCATGACTAAAATGGGTTAATTAGGGGATGTACATTAAAGACTAATATTCATAGAACTCTCAACATTATAGATAACTTTAAAAATCAGGACATATCAATTCTATCATTGGATGCCCAAAAAACCTTTCGATAGAATAGAGTGGCATTATATGAAGCAAATCATTCAAAAATTCGGATCTGGTCACAACATTCAAAAATGGGTAGATATACTCTATTCCAACCTGGTGACCAGAATAAAAAACAACTATAATATATCATCTTGTATCCACCTTCAGTGGGGTACAAGGCAGGGGTGCCCCCATCCCCTCTTGTATTTACACTGGCAATTGAACCAATGGCCATTGCTATTCAAAACAGCATGACATTTCAAGGTATTGAAATTAATGGACTAGATCATTGCATAAGCTTATATGCGGATGATTCTCTAATATACAAAACAAACTTAAACATAAATTACCCCATTCTAGATGATATAATTCACCAATTTGATTGCATTTCTGTATATAAAATTAACTGGGCTAAGTTCAAACACTTAGAAACTAATAAACATTAAGATAAATTTTGTCCCCTGCATCAATGCCCAGCAGGAATGTATTCACCATGAAATATGTAGGTATCAATATTAATAGTGAACCATCTGAACTATATAAATTGAATTTCAAAACTGTATTAAATAAAATAAAAGGGGATTTAAATCACTAGTAGACACTTTCTTTTACACTAATTGGTAAAGTAAATACCATAAAAACGAACATCCTCCCAAAATGTCTTTTTTTTGTTCCAGAACCTCCCAATAGAATTTAACAAAGTTTTTTTCAAAGAATTTGATATTTCACTAAAGAAATTTCTTTGGAAGGGTAAGAAACCTCACCTGAAACTACCAAAATGTTATGCTCTGCTGGATCAAGGAGGATAAGCTCTTCCTAAATTAAGATTATACTACTATATAGCTAATCTTGTAGGGATTTTTCAGTGGTTTAAAGCTGAAGATTTAAGTCCACTGGCTACTATGGAATCATCTTGGACACTCTATAAGAAACTACAACATCTACTTTATGTGAGAAATCACTACAAACAAATTAAGACCTTAACTATTTGCACCAAAACGATCATTTATGTGTGGCAGAAATTGGTAAACTGAGCCAAAATTTCAAAAAAATTTGCAATCTTTTCCCCATATACCTTGACTCATATGTTTTACCATCAATCATGGATAATACATTTAAAGTATGGTATAATATAGGCCTTCTCGTGATTGCACAATTTATAGATAAGGATCAAGTAAAATATTTTGTTACACTTAAGAATCAGTTCAGATTAAATAATAGTCATTTCTATGGATACTTGCAAATTCGTGACTACATTCAAAAAATATCACTTTAGTATCCAATAAACCATGTTTGGCAGAGGTAATACAAATACTGTCTAGATCTACAGCCAGAAAATTGATTTCAGCTTTATATTTCTGCTTCTTTAAAAATATTTCAAGGGAAAACCCCCATTTGAAAAATAAATGGGAACAGAAAATTAATCCACATATAAATCTGTCCCAATGATTTAAAATACTTAATATTAAAAAAATGGGGATAAAATCGCTAAGGATGCACCAAGTACACTTTAACATCCCTCATAGGGTTTATTATACTCCCCACCGTCTTAATCTAATGAATTCTGAGGTTTCTGCCTTATGCCCAAGATGCCATAACCAAAGAGGAACATTAGAAAATGTGTTAGTACTTTGTCCCTGTTTGGATTTATGGTGGAGAAAAATTCTGGACTTTGTATCAAAAGCTGCGAATAGACAACTACCTGAAAATTTAAGTTTGATTCTACTAGGACAAGACATTTCTGTTAGAGGTCTAAAACCTGGACCTCATAAATTAATTTGCCTTGGTATGATTGTAGCTTTTAAATGCCTCCTGCAAAATGGCTTAATCATATGATTGCTGTACATAGAATTGAAAGGATTTTTTTTTACCACTTCCAAATCATTACAAGCTTATGATAATATGTGGACCCAATTTACCAAAATTTTAAAATTACCAAAGATATTGCTGCACATAAACTGAACTGAAAACATAGCGGAAGAACCTAACATAGATGGCTGGAGACTAGGACACAGAGAGTAATAGTAAATGGAGTCCACTCTGAAGAAAGGGGGGTTACTAGTGGGGTACCGCAGGGTTGAGTATTAGGACCGGTCCTCTTTAATGTCTTTATAAGTGACATTGCAGAGGGACTGGAAGGAAAAGTATGTCTCTTTGCAGATGACACAAAGATCTGCAACAGAGCTGATGCACAAGGTGGGGTGGGGTGGAAAGGATGAGAAGGGACTTGGCAAGGTTAGAGGAATGGTCAAATGTATGACAGCTTAGATTCAATGCTAAGCAAGGTAATGCACCTGGAAACAAAAACCCAGGGGAAGAGTACACAATGGGGGGGTGAGATACTAACAACAACAAAAATGGAAAGGGACCTGGGGGTAGTCATATCAGATGACCTAAAGGTGGGCAAACAATGTGAGAGGGCAGCAAGGAGGGCTGGGGGGATACTGGGATGCATAGGGAGAGGCATCAGCAGTAGAAAACAGGACTTTATCATCCCTCTGTACAGACAGCTGGTCAGACCCCATCTGGAGTACTGTGTGCAGTTCTGGAGACCCAATCTCCACAAAGACATAGACAGGATGGAAGCTGTTCAGAGAAGGGCAAATAAAATGGTGCAGGGTCTGCACCGGAAGACATATGAAGAGAGACTTAAGGAGCTTAATATGTATAGCCTCGAGGAAAGGAGGGAGAGGGGGGACACGATAGAAACTTTCAAGTACCTCAAGGGAATCAACAAAGTCCAAAATGGTAGCATCTTTCAAAAAAAGAGGTGTGCAAGAACAAGAGGGCACAATTTGAAGATGGGGGGGGGCAGCTCAGAGGTAATTTAAGGAAGTATTTTTTCGCAGAGAGGGTTGTGGATGCATGGAACGGCCTTCCGGAGGAGGTTGTGGAGTCAAAAACAGTGGTGGAATTCAAGCATGCATGGGACAGTCATAAGGCAATTCTAGGCGGTGAGGGTAGGAAGAAGTAGGCTGCTGGTTAACTAGGATCTGCAGCTTATCCATTAGGTAGGGAAATGGGCAGACTGGGTGGGCCAAACGGTCCTTATCTGCCATCAAATTCTATGTTTCTATGTTTCTAGATGCTGCTCCGGTTCCAGGAATAAACTGGGTGACAAAAAGTATTAGGCCAGTTTCTTAAAGTGTGTGCTAAACAAGTCAAATTTGGGGCTTCTAAACATTATTATGTTTTAGTGAAGATTATATTTAGTCTTGTCATGCTTGCTGTACTAAAACCACAACTCTATCTGATATTACTTGTGTAATATATAAAGTGGAAAATGATTAATGTAAATAAAACATTTAAAAAAAATCAGTTAAAATGCAGTTGGACATATATCTTTATGTAGCATTGAAGCAACAAAATTCAATGAACTGTGGAAGTCTAACCAAGTGTAATGTATTGATAAAAAGTATCTCTGAGAAGTGCAATAACCTTCTGTAACTCCTTATTTTAAATCAAAGTTGTTAGCAATTCAAAAAGTACTATGCTGGAATTGAAGGCATAGCCTGTGTGGCTAGTGACCATCTGAATGTAACAAATGTTTTGTTGCATGATGAAACTACATAGTTCCCTGCATAATAGAAACATAGAGAAAGAGAAACACAGAATTTGATGGCAGATATGGACCAATAGGCCCATCTAGTCTGCCCTATTTCCCCTACCTACTGAAAAAGCCACAGATGCTTCTTTATCCCGGCTTTCCCTCCTTTTTTGAATTGATAGGGTTCTCCTATGTCTATCCCATGCAGTTTTGAATTCCACCACTGACTTTGCCCCTACTACCTCTGCTGGGAGGCTGTTTCATGCCTCCACCATCCTTTCAATGAAGAAGTACTTTCTCATGTTGCCCCTTAGTCTACCCACTTCCAGTCTCATGTCATGCCCTCTTGTTCTAAAGTATCTCCTTTTTTGAAAGATGCTAACCTCCTGTACCTTATTTATTCCCTTTAGGTATTTGAAGGTCTCTAGCATGTCTCTCCTCTCCTCTCCTCTCCTCTCCTCTCTCCTCCAGGATATACATACTAACATACTAATTGCCAGCAGATTAGGCCTTACGGTCTATCGAGTCTGCTCGAACCTCAGATCCCTAGTTGGGTACTGAGGCCCTCCCCCCCTTGTGTTCCAGAAACCCCTATCATCCAACCCCACCCCCTGGGCCAGGCCATCATCTGATACATCTACTTTCTGTGTCTGTCCCACCCTCTCTTGAAGCCCTCCACGATGGATATCTGAACCAGCTCACCAGGCAGCACGTTCCAAGGATCCACCAGCCTCTCAGTGAAAAACCTCCTCCTCTCCCCCCCCCACCCTTCCACCTTCCAACTTCAAACCATGCCCTCTGGTGATACCTCCCTACGTTAGTCTAAAGATCCCCTCTGTGTTTACCCTATTTATTCCCTTGAGGTACTTGAAGACCTCAATCATGTCCCCCTGTCTCTCCTCTCCTCCAATGAAAACAGGCAGAGCTCCTCAAATCTGTCCTCATACGTCAAATCCCCTAGTCCTCGAATCATCTTAGTTGCCCTCCTCTGTACCCTCTCCAGGAGCTGTATGTCCCTCTTCAAGTGTGGTCTTTAGTACTCTACACAGTACTCAAGGTGTGGTCTAACCAATCCACTGTACAGTGGCAGAATCACTTCCCTGCTCCTAGAGGTGATCCCCCTTATGATGCATCCCAACATCCTGTTTGCTTTGCTAGCCGCTCTCCTACACTGCTTGGAGTTATTCATACATGCATCCACCATGACCCCTTGGTCTTTTTCCCCTGTTGAGGCTTCCAGCGCCTCCCCTCCCAGGGTGTACCTGTGTTTAGGGTTTCCACGTCCAAGATGTAACACCTTGCACTTGGTGATATTGCAATTTAATTTCCATGTGTGAGCCCACCTTTCCATGGTGTCCAGGTCCCATTGCAGGGTCAACCTCCACTCTTCCCCCTCAACTACTGCTCCCATCTTGGAGTCATCAGCAAAGAGACTCATTTCGCACCCTATACCCTCCCTGATATCCGAAATGTATGCATTAAACAGGATTGGACCCAGGACCGAGCCCTGCGGTACCCCACTACCGACCTCTCTAGGGTCCGAGAGCTCCTCACCGACCACTACTCTCTGAGTGCATCCAGCTAGCCAGTTTTCAATCCATCTGACCATCAAAGGGCCTACTCCCAACCCCATCAGTTTCTCCACCAGACCATTGTGGGGGACAGAGTCAAACGCCTTGCTGAAGTCCAAGAATAGTACATCCACAGGCTTTCCACTGTCCAGTTCTGATGTTACCCATTCGTAGAACTCCACAAGATTGGTTTGACATGATCTACCTGGCACAAACCCATGTTGCCGACTATCCAGACCTCCCACCTCCTCTAAGTACACCCCCAATCGTTCCGTTAGTATACTGTCCATTAATTTTCCCACCACCGAGGTCAAACTGATGGGTCTATAGTTACCTGGTACTTCCCTCGACCTGCCTTTATGGATTGGCACCACATGTGCCTCTCGCCAACCTCTAGGTACCCTCCCTGTCTCAAGCGACCAGTCGAAGAGCTCCGCCAGGGGTGCAGCCAGTATGTCCGCCAAATCCCATAGTACTTTTGGATGAATGCCATCCAGCCCAGGAGATTTATCTTTCTTTAGGCCCTTAAGGGCTAACCACACCCTTTCAGTGGAGATAGCATCATCTGTCCCCTCCACCTTACTGGCCTTTTTATCCTTATCCTGATGTGACACCCTTGGGGTACCTCTCCCTCCCTCTTGCTCCATTTCTGCTACTGCCCTGATCCCACTCACTACCGCTTCTATCCCCATCATGCCTTGCTTTGTAGATATCCCATCCCCCTCCCTAGTGAATACAGAGGTGAAGTACTCATTTAATACCTCTGCCTGGTCCCTCACCTCTTCCACCCACCCTTCTTCTGATCTCAACCTGCGGAGATGGCCCTTAGTTTTTCTCTGCTCCCCAATGTACTGGAAGAACCCCTTTTTCCCCTTCCCGTATCCCCTGTGCCAGCCGCTGCTCTTTACTGGACTTTGCCCCCCGCACCATCCGGGTAACTTTTCTAGATGCAAGATGGTGCATTTCCTTTTCCCTATCCCCTTTCATTGTTTTATATTTTTTGTAGGCAGCCTTCTTTTCTCTGACCGCTACCTGAACCTCACTGGACCACCAGCATGGTTTATGTGACCTTGCTCCCTTACGCTTCACCTTAGCGCAGGCCCTGACTGCCTCATGAAGTCCCCGTCGTTTTATGATCTCTCATCTCTTTTCCACATTTTTCATTGTTGTAATCCCCTTCAAGTGATCCTTGAGAATATTTCCCATGCCCACAAAGTCTGCCCCCCTGAAGTCCACTGCCAGTGTCTTAGATCTCTTTCCCCCTCCCCCCATGCTTATTTGAAATCAGACAGTATTGTGCTCGCTCCCAGTCAGAGGATCCTCTACAGCCAGGTCCCTTACCAGATCCCCATCCGCCAGAACCACGTCCAGGACATGCCCCTCCCTTGTGGGCTCCATCATGTGCTGTGTTAAGAACACATCCTGGAAGCTGTCCAGCAGCCTCTGCTCCTTGGCCACCTTCGAGGACATGGTTCCCCAGTTTGCACCTGGAATATTAAGGTCCCCCATCAACACCACTCCCTCTCCTTTTGGTCCACACTGGGCAATGATGTTGTCCAGCAAACCATCCTCCAGAACATCACCCATCCCGGGGGGGGGGCCTATATACTACATCCAGCTTGACCTTACCTCCTGCTGGGGTTCATAAGGTGACCCATAAGGCCTCCACGTTTTCCTGTGCCTCTTCTACCCTAGCAATTTCTATGACATCTCTAATGAACATAGGCACTCCACCCCCTCTGCCCTCCTTTCTATCCTTCCTAAGCATGGTGTACCCTCACATGTTTAGGTCCCAGTCATGGTTTTTGTTGGCCCACGTTTCTGTGACTGCCGCCACCCCGAACAGCATGGCCTGGAACTCTGGCAACTTGTTTCCCAAGCTCCTGGCATTTACTAACACCACCCCACCCCTTATCCCTGATCCCCTTTGTCGAACCCCACCCAGGTTCCTTATACTTCCATCCACCCTCTGCTCCTCCTGAAACCTCCTCCCCCAGTCTGTTCCCCCCCCTTGGATTTGAAGGCTACTCCCCTCATCTGGAGGAGAGAGCTTCTGGTCAGCCCCTCCCTTATCCCTCCCCTCTCACAAGTTTAAACCCCAGTTTTCTTGAATGTAGTCAGCCACCCACTGTTTAAGGACTTCCTTCCCTAATGGGGCAAGATGGAGCCTGTCCTTGGCATATAGTCCCTTATCCTCCCAAACTCCTATCCAGTTCCCTAACACCCCTGACCCACTTTCTTCACCCCACTTCCTAATACAGTCATTAACCTCTGTGATCTTCATTTTTTTCTCCATTGAGGCCTTTGTTACTGGCAATATCTCTGAAAAGGAAATGTTGCATCCATTATCCCGACAGACTCTGGCAAGTTCTCGGAACCTTGCTTGAATTTTCAAAATGCTATTTCCCTCTAGATCGTTAGTTCCTAAATGCACCAGGAAATCTGGTTTCCCTCCACAATCCCTAACCAGTTTGTACATCATGAACTTTGCTCTGTGCACTGTCAGCCCAGAGATACTCACTACCTTCACCTGGCTATGGCATCCACCCCCCGTCCCTCCCAATGGATACCCCTAATCATCGAGTCTCCCAATAACAGAACCTTAACACCACCATCATCCTTATGGTTACCTCCACTATGCACTGCCAACCCCCCATCCCCCCCATTTATTTGTGATCTCAATTCCATGGGAGTTTTCCTGCCTTATTAGAGACCCCCTTGTCACCCTCCCCTTTCTGCCTCCCTTGTTATTTTGCCCACTTAACTCAGACCCCCCCTGAATAGATGTCCCCTTTAACCCTCTCTTATCAGAACCATTTATCCTGGCCCTGATGGTTTCTTCTTCCCCCACACCACCATCCTCCTCCCTTGTAATACTACCCCTGCCTCCAGAGGCCCTCTGTGGGTCCCCTTTACCAAGGGCCCCATCCTTGATACAGACCCCCCTCCTGAAGGGGGGCCCCCTCCCTGCCTCCTTGTCTCCCAGTTTCTCTCCAGTCGTGCTGTCCTCCCTCATGTCTGCAATATGTTGCATCTCCCCCATCTGCTTAACATTTACGTTTCCCCTTCTCCCTCTGGGACTATTTCTATCCTTTCCGTTACCAGTCTGTGATGCCCTATGGGTATCAGACTCCCTGCCCCCAGCCTCTGTATCAGTTTCTTCATTTCCACCAACCCCTTCGTCCCCCTCTAGGTTGCTTAGTAGCTCAAATTTATTGTAACACTCTATGCCAGCCTCCATCAAGTAACCCGAGTTTCCCCCAACTGCTCCTCTAAACTGCCCCTCTTCCTCTCCTCTTGCCCTGTTCTTCTTAGGTGCTCCCTTCCCACAGTCTGCTCCTTTAGGCTTCCCCATAACAGCCCCTCCCTTCTCACTGTCTGCTCTTCTAGGCTTTCCCACAACAGCCCCTCCTGACTCTTCCCCCTCCACTCTCTTTATATTCAGAATGTTTACCCCGTAAGTTTTCCCCTTAGTATCAACATCCCTATCTAAGGGTCCTCTGTCCCTAATATCCCACCTCCTGCTTGGCGTAACATAACATCCTGTAATTTCTGAGCATTGCCCCAGCCTCCCCTCAGCCCCACCCTTCTGCCGCCCATATCCACACCCCTTATCCTTGGACACACACCCCAACTCCCCCAGCTTACTCCTTAACCAATATACTTCACTCCTGAAATAAGACAGCTGTCTACAGAGTGGGCAGCTTCCTCTCTCCAGGCCCAATTGAGAATTATTGCCACCCCACAGCCTGTGCAGCCTGCAACCCTTTTCGAAGATGCCTGCCATGGTGGAATGTGGCCACCCTGTTTGTCCCTCTCTGTTCATAATGGCACACACCCCTTTTCTCAGTCCCTTCCCCTGGAATACAATCTCTCTCTCTCTCTTTCTATACTGACTGCAGTTGTTTACGAACCCTATTTCAGCCCCACAAATAATGTTCCCAAGTCTCACAAACACATACAGTCCAGTGTGTGTCCAGTCCTGCTAACAGTGTGTGTATGCAGACATCAGGTACCGTACGATGTCACAGGCCCACCAGTTCCTGTTGCTTCAAATTTCAGTCACAAACAGAAATGCACAGCCCTTCAATCCCAACCCCTAGTGGCTTTTCAGTATTTAAGAAAGCCTAGAAAACAGGGTGAGTGGGAGGGCTCTACCACCACCAGGCAAACATCACATTAAATTTCACTCTAATTATCACTGCCAAACAAGTGTTCACACAAGCCCCAGTAGTTACAATATCATAGCCCAAGTAGCAGTTCTAACTCAAAGTGGTAATTTTTAACACACAGAACTAATTTCAAGTACAAAACTATTCAAATATTTCAGTTAAAACAGAATATAAACCAAACCTCTTTCCTAAACAACCTCCTACTTCTGTTCCCAGGTGGACAATGAAAGACAAGATGATTCTTGTAATTACCCCTCCCCTAACACCAGGCAAACATCACATTAAATTTCACTCTAATTGTCACTGCCAAACAAGTGTTCACACAAGCCCCAATAGTTCCAATATCATAGCCCAAGTAACAGTTCTAACTCAAAGTAGTAATTTTTAACACACAGAACTAATTTCAAGTACAAAACTATTTATATTTCAGTTAAAACAGAATATAAACCAAACCTCTTTCCTAAACAACCTCCTACTTCTGCTCCCAGGTGGACATAATGAGCACATCCAGTCTCTTCTCATATGACCTTTGGTGCAGGCCCTGCATCATTTTTTGTTGCCTTTCTTTGAACTGCCTCTACCCTGTCTATGTCCTTTCGGAGATGTGGCCTCCAGAACTGAACACAGTACTCCAAATGAGATGTCACCAATGACTTGTACGTGGCATCACCACATCTTTTCTTCTGCTCTTGATACTTTTTCCTATAGACCCCAGCATCCCACTGGCTTTCCCCACAGCCTTGGCACATTGTTTGACGTTCTTTAGGTCATCAGATATGATCACCTCCAGATCTCTTTTCTTTTTGGTGGCTGATATCTCCCACCCATTATGTAATCTTCCCCTGGGTTCCTGCACCACAAGTGCATGATTTTGCACTTCTTCACATTGAATCTTAGCTGCCACACTCTGGATCATTCCTCCAATTTTGCTAGGTCCTTCCTCATGTTTTCCACCCCTCCTGGAGTGTCTACCCTATTGCAGATCTTGGTGTCATCTGCAAAGAGGCATGCCTTCCCCTCCAGCCCCCTCTGCAATGTAATTAATGAAGATATTAAAAAGGACTGGCCCAAGAATTTTTCCCTGTGGCACCCTGCTGGTCACCCTCCCCTTCCCTGGATTTAGCTCCATTTACCACCACCCTCTCTGTTCTTTCCCTCAACCAATTTCCAACCCAGTTCACCACCTTGTGACCTAATCCCAGGCTGCCCAGCTTGTCCACAAGCCTCCTATGTGTAATGGTGTTGAATGTCTTACTGAAGTCCAGGTAGTCCACATCCACCACTCCCCCGATCCACTTCCCTGGTCACCCAGTCAAAGAAATCTGTCAGATTTGTTTGACATGACTTTCCTGATGTGAATCCATGCTGCCTCAGATCTTGTGCTCTGCTGGATTAAAGGTGCTCCACTATCCTTTCTTTTAGCAGCAGTTTAATAATTTTCCCCACCACCGAGGTCTGGTCTATAGTTTCCAGCCTCCTCCCTGCTCCCACTTTTGTGGAGAGGGACTACATCTGCCCTTCTCCAGTCCTCTGGAATCACTCCCGTATCCAGTGACTTGTTGAACAGGGCTGCCAGTGGTGCTGTCAGCACCTCCCTTAACTCCTTTAATATTCTAGGGTGTATCCTGTCTGGTCCCATTGCCTTGCCCACCTTCAGTTTTGTGAGTTCCTTTAGGACTTTCTCCTCTGTAAAAGAACTGGTGTCCACTTCCCTTCCGATCATGTTTCCTAGATGTGGTCCCTCCCCTTCCCCTTCTTCTGTGAAAACTGAACAGAAATATTTGTTCAGTACTGATGCTTTTTCTTGGTCTCCCACCTCCCCTTTTAGCCTTATAACCCCCGGGTCTTTCTCCTTTCACTAACATTGTACCTATAGAAAGTCTTGTCCCCCTTTTTCGCTTTGTTTGCTATTTTTTCCTCTGTATTCGCCTTTGTGCTCCTGACCGCTTGTCCTGCTCTTCCTTTGCTTCACTAGATACACTGGCCCGTCCTCCTCCTTCGATATTTCCTGATATTTCCTGAAAGCTAACTTTTTTGCCTTTATTTTCCCGGCCACTTCCTTTGAGAACCATAGTGGTTTTCTTTTTTTCTTGCCTTTGTTTATTTGCCAAACTCAAAGGTTTGTCACCTCCACTAAGGCTCCTTTTAGATGGGACCACTGTTCCTCAACTCCCCCACATTTCTCCCCCTCTGCTAGTGCTTTCCTGAGACATACCCCATCCTAGCGAAGTCTATCCTCCTGAAGTCTAGGATCCTCGCTTTCATGTGGCTTGACCCTGTTGTATTGACCCTGTCATATTGAACCACACTGTGCGATGGTCACTGGACTCCAGGTGTTCACCTACCCTGACATTTTTAATTCTGTCACCATTGGTTAGTATCAGGTCCAAAATTGCTCCCTAATCCACCACCTGCTGTTCAATACAGTTTACACTTTTCGGACAGCCTAACACACAACCTGATATTCAACTTTAAATAGCTCATTTTTCCCAACCACTTACGAATTTCACAGCAGTACAATTCACTTTGCAGTTAATTGATATGCTAAACATATTTCTATTACTAGCCTTCCTGTGTCAGATACTGACTTGTAAATCTGCTTCAGTTTAATATAGTGGATTGTACTACTGGATTAATACTGCTGGTACAGCAAGTTTGTTTGTTTTTGTGCCTGTTCTTTCCTGAAAGTTTTCTTTGTACTAAAACATAACATAGAATTTGTTGGCAGATAAGGACCCCTGGCCCACCTAGTCCACCCTGCTGATCCTGTCTATAGCACCTCCTCAGCTCCCCTTAAGTCCTCAGATTTTCCCCATGTTTGCCTTGGTGCTAGGATTCCCTTGTGCCTATCCCAAGCATTCTTGAAGCCTGTGATCATTTTAGCTTTCACCACTTCCTCTGGGAGTCTGTTCCAAGCTCCTACCACTCTCTTCATGAAGAAAAACTTCCTGATATTTCCTTCAATCTCCCCCACTTCAGCTTCATTGCATGACCCCTAGTTCTTCTGCAACTCCTTCTCTGGAAAATGCTCTCTTTTTGTACCTTATTCACTCCTGTGAGATATTTATGTGTCTGTCATGTCTCCCCTCTCCCTCCTCTTCTTCTGAGAGTACATGTTTAATTCTCTGCATCTGTCCTCATAGGGCTTCAGATGTGGGCCCTGCACCATCTGATGCATGGTAAATTGTCTATCTGTTCCTTTACCCCTAGGACACACATAGAAATGAGTAGGTTGTGGCTCAGTGTGCCTTTTCAGCCAAAAAGCTGAAATAAATAAAATAAAAATTATTTCTTAGTGTAGTGAGTGCCGTCTCTGCTTGGGCTGTGTTTCCCCACTATACACATACAGTGGCATCCCCCAGGATGAAATGCACTTTTAATGCACTTTGCAGTATACTGCAGCACACCTACTAAATAAAGCAATCTAATTTCAATGGCAATTAGTCCCCTTTGTCTTGCAGGAAACTGTGGCATGCACTTCATCCTGGCAGTGTTACATTTTCCTGAATGACAAAGGGGACTAATTATCATTGAAATCACATTGCTATATTCTGCAGAGTGCTGCAAAATGCTGCAGAACTGTGTTTCATCCAGGGGGATGCCACTGTACCATATACCAATATCTACTAGAGTGAGCACTGTCTAAGGAGAGGACTTGGTTAAGCCAGTTCTCTCTTCTTTTGTTGTTTAAAACATGTATCTTCTTTGAAGATATCTCTTCCATTAGGTTATGCCTTTGGAACTATAAGCTGTCAGTATTAGGACCACTCAGAAACTTTTGCTAGCTGGGAGCCACCCACAATAACATGCATTATCTACGTGTATATAAACATGGGGGGCCCCAACACTCCTACATTTTTTATCCCACAGTTGATCATCCTCATTGGACCTGCTAAAGGAAATGCTACCAATGTAGCCATTGCTGTTTGTTATTTTTACTTTTTTTGGTGTTCTATCATCATCTCTGTATGCCTCTGAAATTTAAAGAGCCTTTATTTTTGTATTGTAAGTGCAGACATATGATTTATAAAGAGGACACAGACATGTAGTTTGTGTGTGCTGTTTAGTCCTGTCTTACAATGTGAAGACCTGTGAGATTTGTCACAGCTTCAACCAACGCTTTCAGAAAGCTAAAGAACATTTCTTTGCCTTAAAGACATTGAAAGGCATGGTGAAGGAAAAAGGTTCAAAATCTGTTTCTCCAACACTGCTGGCTGAAAAGCATCCATCAAAGTCTAAGGATAAGAACAAGGAATGGTCATGGTCGCAGGTGTCGTAGTAGTCTGGCCTTCAGTACAAACACAGAGAAAAGGACAAGTCTGCCTTACTGATGAGGTCCCAGTCATTGTTGAGAAAAGGTATATCCTTGTCAACACTCACTCCAGCAGTGTTGATTAAAGCCTCCCCCCAACCATCATTGAGACACCCAGGTTGGAGCTTGGCTTTGGTGCTGCCATACCTGCTATGGATGGTATAATGCCATCATCATCAGGCCAAGGCCTATCAATGCAGGTAGTCCTGGTCCCTTTACAATGTATCATCAACTCCTAGGCTGTGCTGGTGTTGTTTTTGGAAGTGATTTGATGCATTCTGTCAGAGTTGCCAATGCAGGCAGTTATTCCACCAATGGGGTATTGTAGTACTCAGCCCCCGTCAATGTGTTCCAATAGCACACCACAAATTCCTGCCTCTTAACTGTTAATGGTGTTGCTGGCCCATTCGGTGGTTCCCATCATTGATGGTACTGATGATGATGAAATCAAATGTAATCCTGACCTCATGTACTTAGAGAAGGATTTGGAGAAGGAATATGAGGGAGAAAAATTTCTGGAGGTTCCCCCTTGCTATTGTTTTACCCTTTCATCATGCAGTGAGGACTCAGTGTTTGATACTCCGAGATCTCCTCTTGAGGACTCATCTTATTAAGCCATGATGCAGCACATGTAATCTATTATGTGCTTTGCTGTGGAAGAGGAAGATTCCACTAAATGGAATCTCATGGAATTTTTGGAGGTGCCCTGCCCACCTTCATTATCATTCCACCTAAATATCCTGCATTAGAAGTGCTAGTTTGGCTTCATGGTACTGACCAAACTTCCTGTCTGCAGTTTCTAGAAAGGCTGATAAACAGCATCCTGCACTATCTGCTGAGCCTTATTATGTTAACCAGCCAGAAACTGACTCTGTGGTCATCATGACCGCTCATGATAGTCTAGAATCCCATGACATGTAAGTACTTTGCCTCCTGATAGGTAATCTAGGAGGTTGGATGTGATGGACAAATGTACTTATGCCTCAGCAACATTGAGCCTTATGATTGAAAACTACCAGGCCCACATGATCAAATATCAGAATAGCCTGTGGAAAACTGCACATAATACTGCTCAGGATTTGCCTGATGGCTCTGCTAAGGCCGATCTGCTAAAAACATTGTCTGCTGGTGCCGAGTTTAGCAAACATTTGCTGTGCTCAGCTTATGATGTATCTGATTCTTCTGCCAGGGCTACAGCTTCTGACATTTGCATGAGGAGATATTCTTAGCTTAGTGTTACTAGCGTTGCCAATAATGTGCAACAGGCAGTTTTGAATTCTCCATTTAAAGGGTCAAAACTGTTTGGTTATGATGTTGAAGAGACCCCATGTGGCCTTCAAACTTCAAAAATGACTCCGAGACCTGTAAGACCCCTGTATCAGACCCCTGCTAGAAGTAGTGGTCGGGGCTTCCTTCATCTACCGGCTGCCCAAGGTAGTCATGTTTACTGTCAGTGAGGCCATGGCAGAGGAAATGGCCCCCTTCTGGGTTCCCTCCACCCACTGCCCACACAGAAGCACCCAAAGGAATCAGTTCCAGAGGCCTTGTTGCCCTCGGTTCCATCTGATTCTTTTCCTTCTCTTCCCCACCTGAGCCGTTTCTTCCAGGAGTGAATGTGTGTGTGTGTGGTGTGGGGGGGATCACCCTGCATCTGAAACAGTGGCAGGAGATAACAGTGGATGGGTTCTGGAGACAGTTGCAAGTGGTCATGCTCTGGAGGTGTTGCAAATTCCTCCAGCTCGCCCAAATGCCTACTTTCTTTTGAATGATACCCCTGCAAGCTCTGATTCCCCTTCTTCAAACATTGGAATGGCTCTGTTCTATAGACATGAAGGAAGTTTACCTTTATATAAAGGTCAGGAAATCCCACAGATAATACCTCTGGTTTATGCTGGAGGAAGAACACTGTCAGGTCAAAGTATTGCCCTTTGGCTTGTTTTCTGCACCACAGTTCTTTACCAAATTCTTGACAGTAGCTGCAGCAGCCCTTCACAGGGAAGGCATGTCTGTTCCCCTATCTTGATGATTGCTTCCTGAAGCACAGCTCCAGGGAAGCTCTGCTACACACCTTGTCTTGGACACATCAGTTGTTCAATGAGATGGGGTCACAGTGAATGCGCCAAAGTCTGTGTTGACTCTGTGCCGGTGACTGCAATACATAGGGTGATCCTGGACACAGTAAAGGGATGTGCTCTCCTGCCACAGGACAGGTCAGACACTTTGGTTGCTTGGGCACAATTGGTATACAGAAGCCACTATGTTTCTTTGAGAAAAATTTTACATTTCCTGGGTCTCATTGCTGTGCCATAGTGACTGTGCCACTGGCAAGTAATATGGGGATTCTTTAGTGGACACTCAAGGTCCAGTAATTTTAGTGGTTGGATGAGCTGGAGCAAATGATTGAGGCTCCTCTTCACAGGGCATTTTTGTAGTGAATGGATTGCACAATCCACTGAAGAGCATTCCATTCCTTGTACCAGCTCCTGTACAGATCCTCACCATGTATGCCTCAGGCTCCAGCTAGGGTGCTCATCTTTGTCCTTACCAGACACAGGAGTCATGGACTGAGGTGGAAGCCAAGCTGCACATAAATGTCCTGGAAATGTGGGCTGTTGTGTACAGCCTCCAGGCATTTCAAAATCATCTCTGCTGGTCCTCTGCTAATCAGATGGACGACATCATTGTGATGCTTTACATCAACAAACAAGGGAGCACTCACTTATATCCCATAAGCAGGGAAGCAATGAGGGTGTGGTATTGGTCTCTGTCTCATGGCCTTCAGATATTGGCTGTGTTTTTACCTGATCTCCAAAACATCTTAGAAGACAGGTTGAGTAGGTCCCAGTCAGTGTCTCATGAATGGGAACTGCTCTCCTCCATGGTAAATTACCTCTTCGCTAGATGGGGTTGTCCAGAGCTGGAACATTTTGCGTCACCACAAAATGCAAAACTGCCATGTTTCTGCATGCTCACTCCAGGAAAGGGAAATTCCTATACACATTTCCCTCCATTACACTAATACAAAGGATTCTACTCCAGCTGAGGGTGGATAATGCCACTCTCTTCCTCATTGCTCCATTATGGCCTCACCAGGTATGGTTTCTACTCCTTCAATGTCTGGCAGTGGAGTCTCCTATCCCCTTTCCTCTGTGTTAGGGTCTGTTGTCACAGGACACAGGATCGCTAGTCCATCCAGACCTGAAGTCCCTACATCTGTATGCATGGCTTCTGAAGACATAGTCATTGCAAGTTTTGGTGTATCCCTTAAAATAGATGATGTCTGACTGTGGCTAGGAAGCCTTCTGCCAGAATACTTATTCCCTGAAATGGAAACATTTTCACTTTGTGGGCTGGTTCATGGAATATGGACCTTTTTACATATCCTGTGAATGCTGTGTTGGAATACTTACTTTCCTTGTTTGACTCTGGCCCTCAGCAATCCTTGCTTAAGGTGCATTTGGCTGCTGTACCAGCTTTCCATGCCTCTACTGATGGTTGTACGGTTGCCCAATTAGAGGTGTCCTGTGTGTTTCTGAGAGGTGGTCATCATATGAAATCTCCTATCCTTAATCCAATCTTGCCTTGGGACTTGAATTTCTTCCTTGAGAAATTGACTTTCGTTTCTTTTGGGCCAGCTATGAGTTGTGGCTTATGTTTTCTGTCATGGAAAACATTGTTTTTAGTTGCAATGACCTCTGCTGGAAGGATTTCCAAGCTTCTGCTTCTGATGTATGAGCCTCCTTATTTGATTTTTCACAAAGACAGTCTCTTTGTATACTAATCCTAAGTTTCTACCATAGGTGGTATCTGAATTTACACTAAATCAAATGATAAACCTTTCTGTATATTACCCTGAGCATACCAAGCAGGGTGAGGCCCTGCTCCATACTTTGAATGTACATAGAATACTAAGATACTATATTGCTGGCACCAAGAACCACAGAATGTTCTCTCAGCTTTTTGTTTCATTTGCTGCTGAGAAAGAGTGCACTCCTGTGTCTAAACAATGCTTGTCCAAATGGCTGGCACATTGGATTACATTTTGTTATAGGAAGTACAGTAAGGAACTTCTTGGTGCTGTTCATGGTCACTTCACAGGGGGTATGGCCACTTCTGTTTCTTATTTCAAAAATGTCTCTGCTGCTGTCGTGTTCTGCAGATACATGCAGCACTGTTCATACCTCCACTAAACATTACAGTCTGGACACTGTCTCTCATAGATGTGCTGGCTTTAGCCTTGCTGTACTGTAAGGCCTTCTGTCTTGGTTACATATCAAACTGTGCCATCCTCCCAGTTTACTTTGTACTGCTTGAGAATTTTTAACAAAGATGTGGTCTAATGGAGGACATATCCTTGAAGAAGACAGAACAGCAAAATAAGAACTTACTGTAACAGCAGATCTTCAAGAGAAACTCCAATAGGCCATGCCGTACCCTCCCTCCTTCCCCCTTTTGCTTTCAGTGAGCATCATATCAGATACTGTGCCTAAAACCTACTCCATGCATCCTGTCTCCAGCCCCATGTGTCTCCTTGTAAGCCTGGTTCAGGTTTCATCTCCTGGATCCCCACTGTTTATTTTATTTGAATTTTGGTAACCGGGTAAGTCCACTGAGACAATTATAGTCCCTTTTTCAGGGTCGACCAGGGAAGAAAAAGCAAAAAAAGACAATACAGTAGACAACTTTAGAGATACAAGAGACAATAGCATAAACTTGAGACCTGAGTGCAACTAGGAGTCATGTGGAACATGACAATTCAACACAGGTTACAGTATAGCAAATGCACAGAGAGCCACTATGTAAGAACAATCCTGTAAATCAGACATGTACATAGGGTTGAAATACATTTAGGATAGAGTGCAAAGCCTAATGCAAATTTCAGTAGATATGTGCAATACAATATTGGTAAAACAAATGAGTACATTAGTTATATACATATTATACAGAGGGTACAATGCCTACTGGAGGACAACAATAATTGTATACATACAGTAGAAATCAAATCAAATCAAATAAGCAGAATGTATAATTACAATCAGGTTTATTCATGTGATACCATGGTTTCAAAATCAATACCCTAAATGATTCAAGGAGATAGCCTGGGAAAACAAGAGGGTAGTCTGATGATGTCTGTACAGACAGAGCAAACGTAGATAGTGGACATGGGGTGGGAGGGAGTGAAGGAGGAATATGACCAGATTAAGCAAAGGACAGAGAAGTGGTGGGGGTTAAGGCTAAGATAGAGTGGCTAACAGGTGGGTAGAGGGGGAAGAGGACATGGAGATAGAGTAAAGATGAGGAGAATGTGGAGTGAGAGAGTTAACAGAAACAGGTGCAGTTATCGGAGGAGGAAAGGAAGGCAAGTAAAGTGGTTTTGAACTTAGGCAGAGATGGACAGGAAAGGACTGGAGGAGGCAGGGAGTTCCAGTCGGTTACTGAAGCAAAAGCGAAGGATTTACATGCTACAGCAAGCCTCAGATTAGGCCATTCAAGGAGAGGCAGAGAGGCAGATCAGAGGGCATGTGTCGCTTTCCTAGAGTGAATAATCTCCCTGAGGCAGGGAGGGGTAAAGTTGTGAACAAGCTTATACACAAAACTCAAGGTTGAGTACCTTAGTTTAGATTCATAAGGGAGCCATCCAAGGAAAGAGAGGATGTCGCAGTGGTGATGGCAATTATTGACCCCAAGAGCAAACCTTCCCACCCTATGGTAAGCCTGGGCAAGCAGAGACATGTTAGGCACGTTGGTGGACAGTAATAAGGGTGCACCATAAGTAAGAAGAGGAATACGAGATGAGAAGGCAATCTTGATACAAGAGGCAGAGGTGAGAAAGGGGCGGATACGGCAAAGGAGTCCTAACTTCTGGTTCACTGTTTTGACCAAGGTAGAAACATGGGCAGTGAGGGATAATGAGGTATCTAGGGTGACACCCAGATACTTAAAGGTGGGGACAGATGCGAGAGTGTCGCCATTATGGGAGATGATACAGAGAGGTGAGAGGGGCAAAGAGGAGGGAGGATGGTGAGGAAAAACCATACATTTAGTTTTTTAGCATTGAGGACTAGTTGGTTACACTGGAACCAGTCTTTAAGGTCCATGAAGTCAGAGGCAAGTTCCCTATTGATCAAGGTGATATCAAGAGAGGAACGATAAATAATGGCGTCGTCCGCATAAAGGTGCACAGAGGCCCTTCCACAGTGCATAGGTAGATCATTTATAAATAGTGAGAACAACAGTGGGCCCAGTATGGAGCCCTACAGGACACCATGTGTAATATGTTTGAAGCCAGAGAGAGCACCAGCCCATTTGACTCCTTGACAATGGCAGGAGAGATAGCTGTGGACCCAGAGAAGGGTGGTGGAATCTAAACCAATAGCCTGCAACTGTTGTAGCAAGAGATCATGATGCACAAAGTTGAACGCTTCAGTCAGGTCGACAAAATTGCACCAGTTGCAGAACCTTGATCCATGACTTGGTAAATATCCAATGTTACTTTCAATAAGGCCATGAGGGTGCTGTGTCTGTTTTGGAAGCCATGCTGATTAGGCGACAACAGGTTATAGTTTTCTAAGTAATCCTGGAGATGATTGTAGACAATACGCTCCTAGATTTTGTCAAGAGGACAGAGAATAGAGATCAGTCTGAAGTTCTCTACTACTGCAACTTTCCACTTGTCCGGTACAGTGCTTGACAGGAAAGAACGATTGAATATAGAAACATAGAAACATAGGATTTGACGGCAGATAAGGACCGCTTGGCCCACCTAGTCTGCCCATTTTCCTACCTAACAGATAAGCTGCAGATCCTAGTTAACCAACAGCTTACTTCCTCCTACCCCCCCACTAGGACTGCCTTATGCCTGTCCCATGCATTCTTGAAGTCCCCCACTGTTCTTGACTCCACGACCTCCTCAGGGAGGCTATTCCACACATCCACAACCCTCTCAGTGAAAAAATACTTCCTCACATTACCTCTGAGCCGTCCCCCCTCTATCTTCAAATTGTGCCCCCTTGTTCTTGTACATCTCTTTTTCTGGAAGATGCTACCCTCTTGGACTTTGTTAATTCCCTTAAGGTACTTGAAAGTTTCTATCATGTCCCCTCTCTCCCTTCTTTCCTCAAGGGTATACATATTAAGCTCCTTTAGTCTTTCTTTGTATGTCTCCTGGTGCAGACCCTGAACCATTTTGGTTGCCCTCCTCCGGACAGCCTCCACTCTGTCTATGTCTTTGCGGAGATGGGGTCTCCAGAACTGCACACAGTACTCCAGATGGGGTCTCACCAACTGTCTGTACAGAGGGATAACAACTTCCTGTTTTCTACTATTGATGCCTCTTCCTATGCATCCCAGTATCCCCCCAGCCTTCCTTACTGCCTTCTCACATTGCTTGCCCACCTTTAGGTCATCTGATATAATTACCCCCAGGTCCCTTTCTATTTTTACTGTTGTCAGTGTCTCACCCCGCATTGTGTACACTTCCCCTAGGTTTTTGTTTCCCATGTGCATTACCTTGCACTTCTTTGCATTGAATCTGAGCTGCCATACATTTGACCATTCCTCCAACCTTGCCAAGTCCCTTATCATCCTTTCCACTCCCTCTTGTGTATCAACCCCGTTGCAGATCTTTGTGTCATCTGCAAAGAGACATACTATGTCTAAATCACATACGGGGCAAGCCAGAGCAGAAGCACCAAGTTTTAGGAATCTAGGCTCCAGGGAGTCATGACAAGGAGAACTCTCAGCCTTGAGGTTAGCGAGGAGCCTCTGGACCTCCTTGCAGGTGGCCAACTTCAGATGGAAGGCTGGGCATGTACCTATGCATTCTTCAGTAGTAGGTGCTGAGGATGGATTGGGAGACTGTGGAAACAGAGAGATATACTTGAGTAGATCAGTAAAAAAATCATTGAATCCGGAGGCAATAGACAGGGGCTCAGTGAGGGAGGTACCCTGGGCAATGATGGAGTTTGGGAGTTCCATCGCCTTCCCTTTGACTAGGGAATTAACCTGTTGCCAGAACTCTTTTGGGTTACAGAGGTGTTCCGTTTGCAATGTTTTGAGGTGATGGCATTTGGCTTTGTGAAGGGAGTTCTTACATTGATTTCTAAGCTGCCTGTAAAGAGTCCAGTCAGAGGGTAAGCCACTTTTTTTAAAGGACCACCAAGCCCGGTCATGAGAAGACATAAGCATCCTTAGCTCCTTGCTGAGCCAAGAAGCTTTAATACCCTTAGATTTGCAATTTTAAGGGGAGCATGGGTATCAACAATATGAGTAAAGGTAGTTACAAAAAAATGTAGGGCTTGGTATATATCTGGGAGAGTCGAGATGGGGCTCCAGTCCATGCTATGGATGGAGGTAATAAAGCTATTAACCTCGAACTTGGACATATCCTGGACAAGGGTAATTTTAGGAAGGAGGTTGGGTAGTTATTCCTCCAGACACACATAGTGGGAGAGTGATTGCTTATGCTATCCGATAGTACTCCAGCATATCTGACCTTTAGAGGACAGTTGGTAATAACCCAGTCCAATAAGGTGTCCTTGCCCCACTGATGGCAACTGGCACAGTCCCTCCACTCACCTCCACAACAGGCTACCATCCGAGTGATTGGGCGCAATCATGAGCCTACTGTAAACACAGCTGGAAGCTTTCTGGATATTCAGTTTAGGGTCAAGTGAGTGGCTGAGTTGAATGGTGGCTTTGACTAGGCACCATTTTGGAAGTCATTTCTACGTGCTCTGCTGTTATTTGCAGGTTCTCCTTTCTTTTTAGTTTATCCATCAGCACAGATTTCATGGTGGTAATAGGGCATGGAATAATCAACTGCACTACTTAATAATCCAACGTCTATCCAAATTAAGTGCTCACTGGGACAAAGGTGCTGCAGAAACTTACTCAGAGCTCATAGATAAAAAAGTTTCCAGCACACAAAAAAACCTATAAGTGGAACGCCAAAAATCAATTTCTGTGACTCAAGAACATTTTCCAATTCGTTTTATTCACTTCATAATAGTTTCCAATTCCCAAAAGACGTCTGACATGTTTCGGCTGCAAGATCCTTTATCATATGTGTCTTTGATAAAGGATCTTGCATCCGAAACATGTCAGACGTTTTTTATAGGTTTTTTTGTGTGCTGGAAACTTTTTTACCTATGAACTACTTAATAATGAGCAGGTTTTCTATGCCTATGGTATTTTTCAGTTACGTTTGTATAATTAACTTCTCTCTAGCCATTAGTAGCTATTTTTAATCATTTTAACCTACTACCTCATGTTTTTAAAGCACTTTAGCATTTTTGTTTACTTTAGTACTAAGTTCACTTTTTGTTATTCCTTGCACTTTATGAGCAGTAGTGTGTTTCACACTGGTCATGATCAGCCTTTATCCAGTACTGCTCCTTTAACTGTAGCCACTTTAAAAGTAGTGCCAGATCTTGTGCCAATCACCGTTTAAAAAACATTTGTGAAACACATTAGGGATTTCAGTACTGCTACCTGTGTTTACCTCCTGCACCAGATTGCACTTTAATGAAGTATTTTACGCTACTATTTGTGTAGGGTGTGACTTTTTTTTCAATTTCTATGTTGTCCCAAAACTAGTCACAGGTGTCTGTTCAGCTCTGTCCCTGCCACCCCCCATCCCACCTGGCATGCATTTCCCTGGTCCCCCAAGCCCCAGATCCCCCACAGATTGCCCCTGTGGCAGGGCTGGGAAGAGGAGGACCATCCTCCCCCCCACCCGGAGACTCTCATCCAGATTGTGGGCCAGTGAACCGGTCATGGCGGTGGCGGAGGCAGGCAGGCAAGGCTTCATATAGCCTGCAACTGCCATTTTTTTCCAGTTGTTTTCCTGCTGTTGCCTGCCAGAACAACATGTAAGTACTGTATGTGTATGTGGAGGCATACACATGATATGAAACTGTGGCCCCTCCCTTCATGCTGCTTGAGCTGCCGGTGCTGCCTCCAGGCCTCAACCCAGGGACAGCCAAGGGCAGAGTCAGCAGCTTCCCTCCCCCAGTAGAGAAGAGCTGTCCACTGGATGATCAATCCTCTTCCAATCCCTGGCAAACCAAGCTCATTCCCAAATTCGGGTCCCCGGCGTGGCGAGAGGAAATGCTCATGCCTAAACCCTTTATGCCACTGGGCTGGCTTGGGTGTGGCTTTGTGGGGATGAGTGCTCTGTTGTCATTTTGCTGGTATCCTGTCTTGTAACCTTTGAGCGCCTATTTTTCCCAGTGCGGTTTTCCTTCTGACGATGTTAAGACATTTTTTTAAAGAAAATGGAAAAATGGCTTACATTAGCTCTACCCTTACTTGCTCAGGCTTTTGTTTTCCATCTGTTCGCAAGTTGATTGTTCCCCTTCTAGCTTGTGTCTCTACAATTCTGGAAAATAACTCTGTCTTGTTATTTTATTTTTTTTACTTTATTTATGAGTAGAGATTGTTCAGGCTGCAGGTAGATATTCTGTCCTGCCTTTCTTTGTTGTGTATCACCCTGCAGTGTTCTCAACCTCCCACTGTCATTTCAGAGTCCCAGCTCTGTGTGTGAGTTCTAACACAGTGTAGAGTCCCTCCCACCATTAAAATGACTAATTAGAATACAGTACCTGCACAGATGGGTTGAAGCTGGGTTAACATGCCTTGTCAAGGAGATAGTACAGTCTGGTGCTTTGTGCACAGATTACATTCAACTCAGTAATCAAGGAACAGAGTGGATTGCTTGAGAAACCACAGTACACTGATTTTATGTTTTGTTTTGTTTTTTTAACCAGGAGAGACACACTAAGCTGAAAGCTTGTTTACAGGTGCGACCTGGGAGCACAAAGAAGTTAAGTGACTTGCTCAGGGTCACATAGTATGCTAGTGGGGGATGTGGGATTCAAACCCAGGTCTCCAGGTTTGTAGCTCAGAGCCTTAAACCACTGCGCTATATTGCCTCCTAAATGGTTGGGAGACCAGGATTAGAACCCTGGTGTCCACTAGCGCTGGCTGAGCTGCTTGATACCCCAGCCCTCCACAGCACGGGAGCAGCTCTTATCGTGAGGTCAATACTAACTCGAGTATGTAGTTTGGTAACCCAGCTGTTGTGTAAATTGTGGAATTAATCAGTAGTCAGGTGATATGTTTAGACCAATGACATTTCTAGGATTCTGAAACCCATTTTATAGGACTTCATAATGTGAGCCACCACCACACCTAACTGCATTCTCTTTTTACTTTCGGTATCACTGGAAAACAATACCTTTACATGCTGTATTGTGTGGAAGATGACATTTAATTCTGGAAATTTTTTCTCATATGTATAGTGAAAATTAATTCAATAAGTATTGTTTTCCAAGAATCATTCTTACCTGTTAAAGACTTAATGGTTAGCTATTGTGTAGCTGCCAACACTGCACAGTATGGGATTCTCACTCTTCTGTTCTGCAGTGCACTTAACTAAAATGATTATTGTTATAAATTAACTTTTCATCACAGGATTAGTAGACATGATAAACTCTTTTATGCCACATACTGACATGTCCATCTATCTAATGTCCTCTTGTTCATTATAAGTGCCTGTGGCCATGCAGTCTAATGAAAAGTTTTTCATATAAAATCTGATTACAATCCTAATGTTTCCAGGCATGCTTTGTGATGAGCTTGGCAGATGAAACAATTTCCTATAGCGATCAAACTAATTAAAGTAGGCAGCTGGCCCCATACTGCTTCTTTTAAGAATTCTAATGAGCTCGTTATGTTAGCCACTCTCTCTAACTCTGCCCAGTATGCCTTGACCTTTACTCTGGTTAGACAGTGTGAGTGCCACTGTATGGAAACTGGCTGTGCCAGTTTGTCAGACTGCCAAACTGTACCTGGAAAATAAGAGCAGGTGTGCATGTGCAGTGCTGGTAGGCAAGGCATTGACATTTCTTTGGGATTCATCTGCTATACGGTATGTATATACTGTACATATCAGTCTAGCATAACTTATCTATAATGGTGGATGGTAAGTAGCCCCTAACCACATGGCATGGGCTGAGTACCCACTCTTGTAGGCTCAGGGTGCCAGCTGTCTACTTGCTTACTCTCCACCTGTTGCACTTTGTCTCAAAGTAGAAACACCCAAAGGATGAAGCAATATCTTGGAGACTGATACACTGTTTCCCGTCACAGTTTAGCTATGGATAATAGCCCAGCTTGAGTGGTAGTAAACATCTCATGCAGTGAGGTCCTGCTTATAACCCATTTCATAGCCGAATGGACTATTGCATAGAGGAGGGTTAATGCTTTGCTCAAAGGTGAGGCTGCCAGTCAGTATTTTATGTGGGACACAGACATGGGATCTCCTGGTTAATATTTTTATACCCCTTCCCCTGGATCACATCGCCATCAAAATCAACATGGCCCTTCCCCTATTTTTCCTTCTGTTCCATGCCCTAAAAAGCAGAGCTACCACGGCTTCACATTAGTTCCATTCACCATTCAGGAGGGCAGGTGAACAGGGGCGTGTGCAGCTGAATTAATGTTTTTGTAATGTTGATTGGCAGGGGGTCTGGGAATTAAGCAATAATGAATGACTAGGTGTGGGTTGTTGTGGGATTTACCCATGCCTGGTGTGGTGAGTCATGAGGTCACAGACAGGAGTGGATTGTTGCGATTATACAGCGGGGACACTACTAAAATATATTTTTATTAAATATATGCTGAATTTAATTGTTTCTTAATATGGCTATAGAAATATCATTCCATCCTATATCAAACTGTGCCTTGTTGCTGGGCAGAGTGTGCAAGCAGCTAGGAGACAGCAAGGTGTGAGCAGCTGCCAGGTTTGCGTGGAGAAGAAAACATGCACCATGGTTGTGAGAGGGTGATAGATTCAATGATTTTTGGACATTTTTTTGTGAACGAGGATAGGACAGTTGGAAGTAGAACGAGATCAAATTTGAAGTTACTGTCAGCTTGCAGAGAGTGAGTGTAGCAGGAGTTGGTAGCAGGTGAAAAGTTCAGGTCAGCAGTTTGAATGTTAGTGTGTTCAGAACTGGAGATATACGAAAAAGAATGTAGAGAAGTTTTGAATTTTTTTGGTGGAATGTGCGATAGCAGTAGGGAAAAGAGACCAGCACTGGCTTCCACAGCTGAGAACGGAGCACGAGCAGCTGGAGAGTGTGTCAGTAGTATTGCAGAAGGCTGCTATTTTTATGTGGTCTTGCGCTTGTGTAAGCAACATCTTGTGGTAGTAGCAGAGGTGTGTCAGTGTTGGCGAATGCAGGGCATGCTTTAGTAGGTGCGTCCCTCATTTCCCAATTAGCCAGCATGCTAGCGCTGACACAAGAATTTTGTAAAGTGAACACAACTTCTAAGAAATGTGTTGCTGCAATCAGAGACAAGCTCGTCATGCAGCAGCACAGATGACATGCCTCCCGTACTTGCCTTTCCTGGTGAAATATTTCAATAAACGTGGCAGCAGCATCCCAAAGAAGGCTGACATCGGGGGTGCAATCCCCATGTCGGCATGTATGCAACCCCCCCCCCCATATTGTGTGGCACACTGAGAGTCCACCCCAGTGTGTCTCTGCTCACAGAAAGCCGACCAAGTCAGCATGTTCCTCCCTGCCACACCCCATTGTGGCACACTGAAACCACCACCGTGGCCAACATCACCCCAGTCATGGTGCACGCTGGGAAGCCTCCCAGTGTGCCCAACATTAATTTTATTTTACCTGTAAAGAAGGAAAACCATCCCACAAAGCATGTGTTCTTTTTGTCTTTTGTACCTGAAAAGAAAACAATCCATTGTCCTTGGCACCCCTCCCCAACTCGCACTCCACCTCTGCGCACTTTGCCTCCCCACCCCGCTGGCTAATGCTTACCTCTGGAGGTCCGGCACTGCAATCTTCGTTGGAGTGGGAACATGTCTGATTCTTTAAAGGCAAACTGCAAAATGAAGAAATGCTGGTAAGCTGTATAATGGCATCAATGGGGGGTTCAACTTAGGTGGATATCTCAGCCATTTTATTGAATTTTGGCTCCATGTTTTCAACATGGGGTTCTTGGGACCCCACCTCATGAACACATGCACTGTCTTCTTGTTATTCAGTCCTGAAAGGTGATTTCGTGGTCACTGTGCAGAAGCACCTTTCAGGCTCGAGTAATGAAATGACAGTGCCACTGTTCATGAGATGGGGTCCCAGAAAGTCTATGTTGTTAATTTGGTGAACAAATTCAAAAAAATTACTGCGTTACAAGCATGCATTGTGCAGCTTCCATGCATACTTTGGACTTCGACAATTGTTTTGTTGTTGATTTATTTATTCTCCTCCTGGTTGGGCGGCTATACATCTTTGCTGGTTCCCCCAGTCCCGTTTCCTGCTCGCAACTCACCTTATCAGCTGCCCCACGGCTATACCCTCCATGGTAGGGTGACGGGGATCTCCTTAACCCACCGAATGTATGAATCCGGTGCTGGAGGTGGCTGCCATTCGAGGGGCAGCACCTGCGGGGACTGGCTTCATTGTTGCTGCACCCAGACCCTTTTTCCTCTTTTCCTGGTGATTCCCCTAAGATGAGGCATGCAATGATGCCTCAGGGGCCAGTGCACACATATCTGTATGCCCTACCCCAAGTGCCTGCCACATCTCTTTCCCACCTGAGGCGTTGGTGCACCAGTCTCCAGCCTCCTCTAGGGGCTAGTCATGCACTGACCCCTAGGATCCCCCCACCCCGGGAAAAAGGAGAGCAGTACATCAGATGCTCAATCCTTCTCCATCCCTGCTGACCCCTGGTGGCATGTGCTCATTCCTGAACACGGGTTGCCGGCATAGCGCTAGGTAAGGCTACCACTGCCTCAGCACCACTGGGCCGAGGCTTCGACAATTTGTAATACTTTCACTCCAGATTTTCAACTTTGCCATTTTTTCGCACCTCCTTATGAATAGTACAGCTTTGATTTTTCACATCCTGCATGAAATATGTTTTCACACATCTGGCGCACAATGGCGCTGTCGCTGTGGGAAATCAACTTTTGGGACAGATTAACAAAATCACAGTGCCACTGTTCATAAGCGGAGGTCCCAAAATGCCTATGTTGAAAATCTGGTTAAAAATATCCCAAAAATAATTGTGTCATGGGCATGCGTTGTGCAGTTTCTACGCACACTCGTGACTTCACCAATTTGTCATATTTTCACTCCATATTTTTAACATTGCCACTGTTTTACACCTCCTCATGAACAGTACAACTGTCATTTTTCACATCCTGCCTGAAATGTGTTCTTGCACCTGTGGTGCCAGATGGCACAGTCGCTGTGCAAAATCACCTTTCAGGTAAATGGGTGTAGGTAGGCATATTCCAAGTACTCCATGGTGTGTAATTTTATTTAAGCTGGGTAGCAAATAGGCTCTGAACTGCTTCCTTTTCCCATGAAAACTAACAAAGAAAACGCTGAATCTTTCTGTAATTTTATTAATTGGAGTCTAAACTAGAATTACTGGTCACTAATACAGTCTTTGTAACCCAAGGACAATACCACTTTACAGGCTCTGGGCTGGTATGAGGGTGTCTTAGGAAACAATGCGTGGCATTTGTATTTACCCATGCATGGCAACAACCACTGTCATGAGATACAAAAGTTGTATTTATTGTGCTAAATGAGGGAATAAACACAGTCCTGTTGTACATTTATATATCATCTGGCTACACCCGGGGGGGGGGGGTAGCTCACCCTAACAAGGGGGGGGGTAGCAGGGAGTCCACTTGGTGTGCAGATCTGAAATCCCTGGCTACACCCCTCACTGATAGGGCCACTCTTCATGAGGTGGGGTCACAAAAAGCTCATGTTGAAAATTTTGAGTGAAAATACCAACAAATACCTGGGGCGTTAGGGTTTCCAACCGTAATGCCCAACCCCGTAGAGACTGACAGGCACAGGGGTGTGACTTGGAATTGTCAGCTGTAATGCTCAGGCCATTCCACCCCCACCCTGCAACCAGTGACAAGCATCAAGGTGTGCCTTGGACTCTTCGGCCACAAATATCACCCCATTCTCCTATACTGCACCCATCTCATGTACTTCTTATGGAATGGGGTGAGAGTAAGACCCGAAGACCCCAAGGCACACTGCAACACTTGTCAGTGTCTGCAGGGTAGGGAGGGGTAAAATGGGGTGAGCGTTATGGCCAGTGACCCAAAGGCACACCCCAGTGCCTGTCAGTCTCTGCAGGGTAGGGGTGGGTTGGCATCAGTTCAATACTTCACTGCCATTCCTATTATGCATCTCTCTAACTCCTGCACTACCAATGCCAGTGCCAGCAAGACCACATTCAGCATTGACAAGTGCTTGCTTTTTATTGTTACTTGTTTTGACATTTTCTTCCAGCAGGAGATTTTTTCTGGAGGCAGGAGGGAGCAGTCCCCAGGAGCTGCCTGTAATTAAACAGGTAGAAAGTGGTTGTATGCAACTTTTTTGTGTGTGTAGTTGCAGTTGGCTTTAGTGAGGTAAAAAGGGTGGTGGGTTTGTTTTAAACTTTTCAGTAGGTGGGTGTATGGATACTACTGTATTTGTTGTGCTGCTGGCACCCTGACTGACTGGCACCTTTTGTGTGGGTTGCTATAGGATTTACCCATGCTCAAAAGTGCCAGTCAGCCAATCAGGATACAGGATTTATGTTGGCCATGGTATAATACCAGATAACCTATGCTTTTCCTCACTAGAATTTAAGTGCTTCACCTTCGCTGTACACATAGCCTTACCACTGCTCTCCAAAGTAACTTAAGATTACTAGAAAGCTGGTTCTCCAAAACTAACTTTATCCTCTATTACAAACAAAAAAAAGACCATGCTGTTCTTTAGCCTTCCATAGAAGAACAAAGTTCCACTCTTTGTCATCCAAAATGGCCAAGGACAGAACCTTGAACAGGTGGAGATCTTCAAATACCTTGCAGTAACTTTGGATGACATCTTTTCTTATGCTCCGCATGTTGGCAATCTGGAGGCCATAGTTAGCAGAAGCCTGGGTGTCCTGTGCTGTAACCGAAACAATCTTACTGGGGATGCTAGATGACTTTTTGTGGCAGCTCCATACTGTCGCTTATAGATTATGGCCTCCCTGTCTACACAGCTGCCTATGACACAGTGCTAAACAGAGTAAAGCTGAACTATATGCTGATAATTCAGATGACTACACTCACAGGTGTACCCTTTGTGCACTCACTAACTGGCTACCTTTGTGGAGGATGGGCACTACAGATTGGTGGTATGACCGCCACTGAGCCTGGGCCAGTCACAGAGACAAAAATATGATATAAAAAAAAATCTCCAGATATGTTTGCTAGTCAAAAAAGGTACTCCTGGGCCCAACACCCTCTGCTTTAAAAAATGTATTCCACACCATCTCCAAACAATACAACTCTTGGAACATGCCAGGAATGCCCTTAAGTCTCCTTTTCAGTATACTTAGCTGGGCAAGCAGTCATTTGTTGTCAGGGCCACTAACAGGTTAAACAAATTGCCTGCTTGCTGAATCTCCTCAAGTTTAATCAGTTTACAAGATCTTTGTATTCTGCCTTTACAGTCCAATGCAACTGTAATCATTAGTTAGTCCAGTTTTTCTCCGTATGCAATCTGTGACCTTTTATACAAGCATTTGTATGGATTTTTTTCAAAACTGTATGTAATTGTTCTGCCTTACGTGCTTTGAGTCTGACACGACTGCATTTCCTCTGGAACTGCTTATTGTACTTGTAATGTTTTTTGTGGCTATGTATTTGATGTGGAATCTTTGCAAATGAGCACTTGTGCTCAAAGGTAATCACCAAAGTTTTCAATAAATAAATATTCATACACTCTGCCCTACCCCAGTGTGGGAAAATATAAATGATTCTCAAAATTGTTGTGAGGAGGCCTCAAATCCACATTCTCCTGGCTAAGAACAGAGTTACATCAGCATAAAATCTAGGTATGGTACTGCCAGACTCTGAGTACATGGTGGTGGTGTTGGGGGGGGGGTGGGTAACGCAGGGTGCATAGCTTTTGTTTTCCAATGTGGTCCAAAAGTAGCCACTTTGTTCCTGCAGTAATGCGGTGAACTAAAATGAAAATACTTTTCCTTAGTTAATCTTTTTACAATACAGTAGCTTTAACGAAGTGTTACACTTTGTTTTTATAAACCTCAATTTCATCAATATGCATTAATTCTTTTGAATCTTCTCTTTTTTTTTTTGCCGTTGGGCAGGTCCTGTAAGACAAATGAGGCTTGATGGGAAGTCACTCATGGGACTGAAATCTGAGTCTCCTGGTTTCCAATCCAGTGCTTAAGCTACTAGGCTGTGTTGCTTTTTAACTTAAAATGTAGACAAATATGCCTTACTATTATTGCAAAATGTTTGATCTGTTGTGTATATTGCATTATATAAAATGTAGTTCTCCTGCTGTCTATAACTTTTTGCTTTGTATTTTACCAGACCTCTGATTCACCTTGATCATTAAGTTTAATTTGCTAATGACTGTGAGATGCTGTGTTATGATATAGTACATTGAGCTGCATAATGGAACATTTTGCACAGTGCAAAGTGTGTTAGTGCAGTTCTGACAACACTGTGGCTGGCTTTGTGCCTACAGGGCCATAATGGAAGGCATGTAATTTTGTTGAGCAAATTGTCTGAACTCTTGTGCAAAGACAGTACTTTGTATTGGCAAATAAGGGGCGGAGTCATGCATTACTTTCACAAATGCATAATGGAAACAGGCTTGGATGTGCAAACTGCCTGTTAGCATGGGAAATATAAGGAGAGAAAAACAAACACCTTTTAACAGTGCACTGATTATGGAACAGAAGCAGGAAGGGACACAGTAAAGCTTAAACAAATTTGTAATGGCCTCCTACCCAGCATTACTGTGATGGTGTACATGTCCGTCATGCTCCCTACAGCAGTCAACCCCATCATAACCCCACAGCAGCACACAGTCATTGGCACTGTCTTCGAGGGGATGGGAACCAAACCTCTTGCTTTAGAGTCGGTCCCGGTAAGACATCAGTGTTGTGCATGATCTGAATGCTGGCTGTTCCTAAGGAGGAGAGGGGGTGTTGGAGGGGGAGTGTTAACAAACAACACCGATCCCAATAATGGGAGAGGGTGAATAATGGAAAAACAAAGAGGTTTCTTTTTGGTTTTGAAAAAAAAACAGAGACTGAACTGCAAGAACATTTTGAAAAGCTGAATGCAAGCTGTGTGATTTCTTGTTTTTTTGCTGAACATAAGCGTAAAGCAATTTTCGTTCAACTGAAACTGGTGTCCATGTTGTTTTCTCTGTGAAAGTTCACCATTAAGCCACCTGTTTAGCTACCCTGCCACACCTATGTTGTGAACAGTTTAGCTTTGTTTTGGCATATTGACAGTTTGCTACGTTCTACTATACATGTCTGAATTGACAGCAGCTACTCTGTGTTGGCAGCACCTTTCCCATGTGGGACAGATGAGAGATGGGGACTTCTGTGGGAGACAATGAGGACTGTTCCCCATAATGAGGGAATGTTGAGAGGTATGGTGCTGTGTGCTGTGTCCTCTGTTGGACCAGTGCTACTGTTGACCACAGGCTGCAGTGCAAAGCATTTGGCCAGCCCCAGTTTGAAGGAGCAAGTCTTGCTCTTAATATTATGAGGTTCAATGGACATATGCAACTTAGTGAGGATTTGTGCTTGTGCAACTCTGTTAACAGTCTGAAGGTATTTGAATGAATGGATTGTTGACTGTCATACATGGATTCTTTGGCCTTTGTACTCTCTGTCCCGTGGTGAACTACCACTGTCAGGGTACTACAAAGGTAAAGAAACCCTCTTGAAAGGGGTCCCACATCTAGCGGTGCCACAAGAACATAATTCATTTAGACTAAAGGTATGTTAAGAAGGACCCCCAAGAAGAAAGGAGCACTGTTGGAGGAATAGGGGAGGATGGCAGGGCAAGAAACAGTGCTTCTGAATGAGGCTGGAGGAAGCTGGCTTAAATAGTTCAGATGGGGGCATGGCTGGCTGCTCCCATCCATTGAACTGCAGGCATAGCCTTTCAATTCAATGGGTGTACGCAACTTAGTGAGGAGGTATGCCTGTTCAATTTTATTGACAGTCAGACGTTATCTGAATCAATGTGTTGGTGATTGTCATACGTGGATACTTTTGCCATTCGCCTTCTCTGTTAGATGGGGAACTACCACCCTGTTAGGGTACTGTGAAGGCGAAGGAACCCTCTTGAGGAGCGTTCCACCCATAGAGTTGCCACAGAAACACAATTCTGTTAGGCTAAAGGTACCGTAGGAAAGACCCCAAAAGTACTGTGCAGCAGGTGGTGAACACAGAGCCTGAGTGAGGACAGATTGACAGCAACTAGTGATGAATGATTACAGACTGAATTGAGCAACAAATGACAGTAATTGGTAACTGATAGCAGACAGAGGCATGACTTCCATAAGGAGAGAGGGAATGGCAGGATGGAAAGACAGCTGCCTTCCAACCCCAAATCACAGTGGAAACCTACTAGGGTAAACACTATACTAATGTAAATGTAGTACATTATGAACCACCTCCTGTGGAGACTACTTAACTTTTATGACCTTCAGCCTGGAGGAGAGGAAAAAACCCTACGAGGAGGAAACCTCTGGAGATCCAAGGCCTTTGTCACCTTCCCTCCAGGCTTGGAATAAAATTAGTGACAGCTTGGCGATCACAATTTAGAGACCCAATTCAAGTGGAAAAGTTTAGTGAAAGGGCTCTTATTCTATCCCTCTAATGGGAACACTGTGAGGGCACCATAATCTGATTTCTGCAGCTAAAGGAGGTTCCCCATGAAGGAGCCTGCTCCTACCCCAAGGCAGGAGGAGGAGGACAGCAACAACTGCTGAAAGGCACTCACTGGACTACTACTGAGGTGAGGCCTAGAGAGGAAGCTAAACCCTTGAGGGGTAAGGCATAGGAGCTGGGCTCTTGAGGAGCCGTGACTAGCATAATTGTATGATCTTCACCCTTGAGGGACAAAGGAAGGGAAGTAGGTGGACACCAGGTGAATATTAGGTGACCATAGGGGGGAATAGCTTTTGAAGGTACTGTCCATGTTGTCTGAACAGCTAATGCAGCCCCTATGGACTTAGAGGCCCCACCCTCTGGCAGCTGAATTCTTAAATGCTACATCAAGAGGCGCTGCTGAGTCAAACTGCATGGCCAAAGCCTCCCCTGGAGGATGATACATTCTTACCCAAAGGGCAGAAAGAGAAGGTCCCTGTCAGAGTTGAGGGACTCCCCCTCAAAATGTGGACTTCAAGGGAGCAGAGCAAGACTGCTGGCATAAAGAGCAGGGAGCCCTGGAAGCCATGCTCAGGTTGTGGTTGGCATGTGTCCATGTGCAGGAGTAGGGGAGGCAGATGGTAAAGCCTGATGGTCATGAGTACAAGTTAGAAACAAAATGTAGGCTAGGCTGAATGACTGACTGAAACATTAAATGACAACTAGGGCATTATATAATACAGAATGATACGTGCTTGGTTTGAAAGGTGAACACTTGCCAACCAGTTCCATAAGGGAGTCCAGTGTTCATTGCTGATGCCCTGCAGGCTAGGTAGGCTGAGGCAGTAGAGAACAACAAATGAAGCTGCTAGGGAAAAACAGAAGCATATGAGAACTGAAAACTAGGAAGGAGTGTGCTGCTGAACTGAAAAACTAATGAAACCACCAGTACACAAAAGGGAGTGGCTGCCTTGCTAGGAGCCTGGTGTAAACATTTAAGGATTGTAGCTGAATTGGGAGATTGCACATGGTATGGAGTTACACATCAAAAAATGGGAGTGTGAAATAGCACAATAAGGCAAAAGAAAAATGACAAAGGCAAAACACTGAAAACTAGAAGCACACAAGAACCAAAATCGAAAGAAACACAAGAGGTACATGAGAACAGGAGTGCAGCAGGAATAGGAAAGGTAAGAAAAGGAAAGGAAAGGAAAGGAAAGGAGAAATTGTTTATCCAGGAAAGGCACACTAAGCGGAAGCTTGTTTCCAGGTGTGACCTGGGTGCACAAGGAAGTTAAGTGACTTACTCAGGGTCACACAGTATGCAAGTGGGGGCTGTAGGATTCAAGTCCAGGTCTCCAGGTTTACAGCTCAGAGCCCTAAATGTCTACACTATAATGCTTCCTTAATAGTGGACTGAGAGAAGCACAAACTGCAGTCAGGACGGTAGAAAGCAAAATACTGACCTAGGAAGCCGATGGATGCACAAACCAAACAGAAAGCCCAAAAGCACAAGGGAAAGTGGGAGAGAAACAAACATGGTGGTGTTTGGGTGGGGGTGGGGTGGGGAGAGCATCTGGCAGCAAAGATACAGTGCTTCTGAATGATGCTCGAAGAAGCTGGCTTAAATAGCTCAGGCAAGGGGCGTGGCTGGTTGCCTCAGCCCATTGAACTGCAGGGATAGCCTTTGAATTATAATAGCATGTAAATGTTCTGTATGCCCCATCCATGGAGAAAGTGGTCATTTGCGTATCATGGTTCCATTATGGGTCAGTGTGTCTTAGAAGCAAACAGCTCTGCCTTGTGCAAATGCTTGTTTGCTTCTTTCACTGTGCCTTTCCACCATTTTCTCTTTTCACAGTCAGCAGAGGATTTGGATGCAGTTTGCTACTTCCTTGTCCTGTGCTCCCCTGGTGGCATAGCAGAACAGATTTTGCAAGTGCAGACTTGGTTCTGCATCTGTTCTATTGTATCACTTTGCACATGTCATGCAACTTTGCTCCTGGTAGGGAGCGACTTTGTGCTGTGTTTTTCTCCAGCTTCGAAAACGCTGCATCAGGAGTGTTATTACTGTTATTCTTATTTCAACATTTTTTATTAATATGTCCTTCCTATTTTGCAGCCCCTGTTCATTTCTGTGAATGATATTACTATTTGATTTCTGTTTGCTTACCTGGTAAGACTATTGTCATAACTAAATAAATAATTAGGAATGGTTACAGATTAAAGTTCTCATTAGGGCCTATTGGTGTCATATACCCAGTCTTTGTAGTAGGATTTATACTGGTTGGACTAAACAAAGCAGCATACTGAACTACCATATCAATTTAAGGTCAGAAGGGACTCTAGGTCCATTGTGTCCACACCTCCTATAAGCAGGGATGAAATAAGTACACTGTGCAAACACAAACTAATTCATAGGGCTTACATACCTCCTCTTCTACCCAGGGGACCCAGTGATTCCTTTGCAAGCTGAAATGTATCCAGGCCCACCTTCAAGGCTTGTACTCTCTTCATGTCTACTAACCCCGCATGCAGACTGTTCCATGGGTTCAGCTGCCTCTGGGGGAACATACTTTCTAACATTGAGAGCAAACACTGTGGAGTGTTGGGGGAAGGGGATGGAGGAAATAGGGATAAATGGCTAGTAGAGCACTTTGGTCTAGGCCATACCAATGGTAGACTGGAGTGGTTCTGGCAGGACAAGGGCAGAATTGATAGACCATAGGTCTTTTTCTGCTGGCAACTTTCTGTGTTTCTATGTTATACCTAAATATACCACCCCTCAGTTTCGGGGCATGACCCCACATCCTGCTGCAGGACACCAGGTAAAACATATCTGACCATTGAAGCTTGTTGTTACTCTTGAGTATGCAAAAGACTAAGGTAATGTCCCCTACTCAGACTCCTTTCCTTGAGGGGAACATATGTTAAGGGGCTCTCCTCATAGCTTTTTTTCCCATACCACTGATAATTTGCATGGCTTTATGTTGTACCGTTTCCACTGCGTTGCAGTCCCTTTTTGTATTGAGTTGACCAGAATTGCATGCAGTACTCCAGATGGAGCCTGACTAGGGCCCTGTAAAGTGGCGTGCTTTTTTCCCCCTGCTCTTTGGTCACCCTATTTTAATTCACAGGACATTCTGCAGGCCATCTTGACAGTGGCTGCACACTGCTTGTCCTGCTTCAGCCTCTTGCCTATTTCCCTCCTTGACTACAGCAAGAGGGGCCTATGGAGGACATAGGTCCTACCTTTGTTTTTGCTTCCCAGTTGTTGCACTTTGCTTTGGTTACACTGAATCGGAGGCTCAGGAGTCGGACCAGTCATCATCTGTCTTGTTCAGGTCCTTCTGAAGTTTGTCCCCATCCTCATGGGAGTCCACCAACCTTAGTGGCATTTATGAACTTAACTAAACTGCTGGAAATCCACACTTCCAGATCACTGATGGAGTTGTTAAAGAGCTATGACTCCAGTACTGAACCTGAAGGGATTACCCGGAGTACTCTGTTCCGCTTGAAGCAGTACCCATCCACCACCACCCACTGCTTCCTGTCCCCAAGCCAGTTTGCAATCCAGCATGTGAATGTCATATATTTACTGCACTGGTTTACTTCACCCAGATGCTTGCCATGCACTACACATCAAAATACAAAAAGCTATTAGGACAATGAATAGTGATCACCCGATGGGCAGATATTTTCATGATGTAAAACATGGCTCCAATTTCAGTTTTAGGTTTCTTGATATTGTAAAGGTTAGCCCTCACCTAGAAAGAGAAAATCATATCAGTCACCTTCTGCAGTGGCAAACAAACAGATTCGGTGCACATCCAAGACAGCGATTTCAGTGAAGATTTATTTTGGTCTCAGAAAGCTGGCTGTAACACCTCAGCACTTCAACTCACACTGGACTCCTCATCTGGGTTGGGGTTTCCCAGCAATAGCAGTATTTTTGAAGGCATAGTTTAAAGACAAAGGACCCAGTTCTTGAACAGGTTGGACTGCCACACGCCCTAGGTGTGCCAAACACACAGCGCATGGGGCTAACGGCAGTCTGGCAATCAGGATTCTCAATCCCGTGTGCCACATGGTGTTAGACCACCTTTTGCTGGTCTAACATCGTGGACCTTTCTACGGGGTTTGCGCCACATATTTGGCACAAGCCACCATAAAGCGGGTAAAGTGCTGCACATACACACGACCTTTGAGAATTGAGCACAAGGTGTGGCAGTGTCTGCTGACGCAGGGCTTGTGCATGCCCTGTGTCAGTCATTGAGAATTGGGTCCACAGTACTAATTTTATACGAAGTGCATAATACCCTTCTGCAGTGAGAGTTTTACTGGTTAAAGGGGAATGTTCGTGTTGTGAAGACCCCGCTTAAGTGTGGGGCTTTCCCTGATTTAAACAGCCTGCAAAGGGGACCTTTTGAAGCAGGTGAGCATTTGTCTGTGGGTCCTACCCCCCAAGCCTGCAAGTGGGTGAGTAGTGCATGGCTGGCAGGGGATGGGAAAAGGGAAGATATAGGATAGGATAGTAGTGCTGTCAAGGGTGGGGGAAGCTTGTGCCAGAGGGGAGGAGCAAGGAGGATATAAAAAGGGCGTGAATAAAGTTTGGGCTGGGGGAGGAGCAAGAAGGATATTAATAGGGCTAGACACTGAAGCCCAGGCTCCTTGTTCCTTAGCAGCAGCAACAGTACTAGTCTGGTAAGGAAGTTTTGTTCAGGGGAATTCTCAGTGGCAGTGAGGCAGGTTGATTATTGTCCTTCAGTCAATAGTAATGCCCCCAGAACATTACTAGCTGAGGCTCAAACTGCAGTGAAGGGCAGAGTTAATAGGCTCTCAGATGGTTAGTTGCTTTAGAAAAGCAAGTGGGTGTAGCATCTGTGTTCTCCTGGGTCAGCTGCAGTCAGGCAGAGGGCCAGGTATAGCTGGGGAGTAACTGAGTTAGCAGATAATAAGGAAGGCCTACCCAAATCGAGTCATTGTCTTTATTGTGTGGGAAGCTGCATTCACGCTGCATTGCAGCTCATGCTGGATCATGTTGTTGATGTTGTGTGGGAAGCTGTGTCAGAGTGATCATACAGTTTTAAATGCTGAAATGACCTTGTGATCTTGCATGTGTGAGGGGAGGGAAAGACAGCTGTGGGATGGGACAGTTACCAGGGGAACAGAATATTTAAAAAAGGAATGGATGAAGGAGACTTGATGGGGAAGCATTGGTAAAAGCCGTGCCACAACCACAAGACTCTCACCCTTGAGGTCAGATGCTCAAGGGTAGTTGGGACATGCAAAAAATAGATAAATACAGCCTTGAGGTGGCTTCAAGCTACTGCATACAAGGGACAGTTTGTGGCTGTGTCTTGCAGTTTAGAGGTGGATAGTGACATGTCTGGCAAATAAAAATGGAGAGCAAGAGATGGGAATGGAGGCCCTAGCCCAGGCAAGAGACAAGGCATGATGGCAAAAATGCCTGTTTTGGAAACTAGGTGGGAGATTTTGCAAATCTTGGGGTGTGAAGGGCCATTGGGGCTTCCAGCTTAGTCAACCCTATCTGTGCAACCAGCGGGGCAGGGAGCAGCACCTCGGGCAACCAGTATCCAAGGCACAGGGCAAGAAAAGGGCACAATTTCCACAGTAGCCAGTGGGCAGGAAGCCAGCAGCCAAGAAACTAGTGACCAAGAAGCAGAGTCAGAATAATGGCAGCATGAGACACCAGCAAGGCCAGTCATCCTGGAGCAAGGTATGCCCAGTTTTGAAGGGTATACCATTGCTTCATTAAAAATATTACAGTGACCAGTCGTTTACAGCGACAAAACAACAGATTGCTGTGGATCACTGTAATGGTCATGCTACAGTGGCGGGACACCCGGCACATCTTCTCTGGGTCATGCGCCTCCTCCCCAAAACACCTCCATCGTGGTGGTGATTATAATAAAATCTGGGGTGTGGGGGGGCTTTAGGGGCATGGGGGTTGCAGCCTCCCTGAAGAAAAGACACTTGTGTTACTGATGGCACAATGCTGACTGCAATCACGGTTCATATTTGTGCTGTCACTGTAAAGCCGGTCGGCAGGTTTTCTCTCGAACTGGCTTGGTGGAACCATTTTGAAGCATGCAGCCCTGACCAGATGAGAGCATTGTTGGGTGGTACTTTTGAAGGTAGGAACCCAAGAGGGGAGCCATCGTCAAAGAGGCTCAGGCATGGCAGGGTTAGCTTCCTGATCAGGGGGCTCGGAGACGGCTCAGCCCTCTCAGGTCTCCCAGTGTTGCCGCCCTCTCCTGCAGTGCCTGTGTGGGTTCCGTTGCTGGACCCTGATCTTCCAGTGGCATTGCCCAGGGAACAGGTCACTCTAGAAAAAGAGGGAGCAGGCAGGGTGCAGGCAGTGGAAGCCCTGCCCCCGATAGGAGGCTTGGCCTTGCTGGTTGAGGTTCTCACTCAGCAGCTTCCTGCCCAGATGGTGGGGCAAGTAATGCAGTGGGAGGGCCACAGCCATTGGCATTAGAGAAGAAGCCCAACTGGGCCCCTGCATACCTGAAAGGGTAAGCACGATGTGGGCGAGGACCCTTGAAGCCAGGGATGGGATCGGTCCCCATGCATGGCGGGGAAAGGGCACTATCAAACTTGTGATTGGTTACACCTTAGATAGGGGTGACTGGAGTTCAAGTAGCAGCCTTTCCTCTGACTACGGACTTTGTGAGTTTGTGGGAGTGGAGAATATGTGGATATGGTCAGCCCAAGGAGCCTGAGGAAGAGAAGGATGCAAAAGAGAAGAATGATGGGATAGAAATAAGAAGCATCCAGATCTGCTGCACCTGGTCGAAGTGGTCGGAGGCATTCGCAGTCTTTGCTGGGATGATACAGCAAGTGACCCCTGAGAAGGTGACTGGGCTATAGAATTATTACAGCAGGGTCATTGCCATGAATGTGACTAAGCTGGGTTATGGTTGACTTGGATATGACAAAGAGTTTCATCAGCAGAAGCAAGTCGACCCAGCAAGACATTGGAGTGTGTTTGGCATGACTCTGCAGTGGGCTTTTTAGTATAGGGGAGGGTCTAGCACACAGACAGTGGATTTTCAGTCAGATGGACCCATCCTCAAAGAGACAGTCGTAAAGCTTTGCTCCATGGGTTAGGTGGCTGCAAGTTGTTGTTACAACTACAACCAAGGGGTGTGTAAGACAAAGGGATGTAGGTTTAAGCATGAGTGCACGGCCTGCAGACAGCCTCATTCTTTCAATCAGTGCAAACTGGGTGGCACTACCACACAGCCATTTTGTAAGAGGTGCAGCAGGCATTCCAACACCAGTAAGGGCAGACTGAATTAGACCATGTCTGGTCAAGTATCTGAATAATACAGCTGCTCACTGTGGCAGAGGGGTTCATGATGGGTTTCAGAATTCCATACAAGGGCCTTCTGCGTTGATATGAGGCAGAGAATTTAAAGTCTACCAGGGAGTCGCCAGACCAGGTCTGGGAGAAGAAACTCAAGGAGGTGGTAGCAGGAATGATCAGTGGCCCATTTTCAGCCCCGCCCTCACCATGCATGTGAGCATTCTCAATTGGGTCGGTCCCCAAGAAGGCACTGAGTGAGTTTAGGATGGTAAAGTATCCGTCTTACCCAGAAAGGGAATCTGTCAACTATATTGACTCAAGCTCCATGTTGGTTCATATGCATCGTTGTACACAGCAATTGAGGTGGAGAGGGCAGTGGGACAAAAAGGCCTTGTTGGCGAAGGCAGGCATAGGTTCCACTTTTTGTGTATTGCCACTTCACAGAGAAGATGGGGACCTCTTGGGAATGAAATGTGAAGGGCAGTATTACATCGACAGGTGAATGCCAGTGGTGTGTGCAGTGGCATGTACTGTGTACAAGCAGTACAGTATTTTCTTGCATTTGGGTAGTAATGGGCAAAGCAAAATGGACAGAGGTGGTCCATTACCTGGATGGCTTCTTATAGGAAGGCCTAGCTCTAGAGGATGTGAGCATCTCCTGAAGTTATTTCAGGAAGTGTGTGCAGATTGTAGTGTGTTGTTGCCAAGGCCAAGACAAAGGGCCCCTGTACAGTCTTGTAATTTCTGGCATCAAGAGTGACAGACAACAGTTTCTGAATACCAGCCAAGAAGCTCCAGGCCCTGAGGGAATTATTGGCCAGAGTGGCAGTGGCACACAGGATAACTTTGTAGAAGCCTCAGCAATTACTTGGTCACCTCAATTTCATGTGCAAGGTATTCCAAGTGGAGAGGACCTTCCTGCACTGGAGGTGGATGCTGGAAACCTCGTCACAGGCTCCAGATGATTTGAGAGCATGAGAGAGGATCTGACAGTTTGGATGGCTTTTTTTAATTGATTTAATGGAGTGTCAGTCTGGCTGAAGGTTACTTCTAGCCAAGAAATATAGCTCTATATGGATGCATGGGGGATGGGGGGGGCTTTGGCTTTGGGGCATACTTTCAAGTAGATTGATGTGCCAACATCTTGGCAGGAAGCAGGATTAACAAAAACATATCACCTTGCTGGAATTTTATGTCAAAAGTGGTGGCCCTTTGGCCCAGTTCCAAAACAGCAAGGTCATTTTCTGCATGGATATTATGGGAATGGTGCACACCATTAATGGGCAGGTAGGACCCAAGGGTCTAATGGGGGACCTTACAAGGCTTTTTGTTCTTAAGTGCCTGATGTTAAATATTCAGTTTAAAGTACTGCATGTGCCAGGGGTTAAATAATTATATCTCTGATGGCCTTTCTCATTTACAGTGGCAGAGGTTTCAGGAGCAGTTGCCCAAAGTGGAGGGGAATCCCAGGGAAGTCCCAGTCCTCCTTTGGGAATTGGTGAGCCAGATGCCTGGGAGCTAATCAGAAACTCATTAGCTCCAGGCATGCAGGCTGCATGCAGTAGGGGAGTTGAGGGTTGTTTGAGCATATAGAGAGCCCAAGGGTGGGCTAACATGTTGCCAATACCAGTACACCAGCTATGCAAGTATGTGGTCCAATAAAAGTGGGATGGTTTTATGCCAAGGGTACTGAGGGAACATCTGTTGAGGATAACCTGGTGTCCCAAAGTCACAGGGTTTAAAGAACAACACATTGGCCTTTTGGCTTTGCAAAATATTGGAAGAATGAGCACATGGAACACCAAAGAGGGTTGATGGCTGGTGTTCACTTAACCTAGGCCTGTTAGAACAGGCTTGGAGAGACTGCTGAAGGTGTGCTGATCCACTATTGGAAGTATTGGTGCTTAGAATGGCTTTTTTTGGTGGCCTTCTGTGGGGCATTTTGAGTGTCTGAGTTGATAAAGCCAAACAAGGTGGCCAGGGCAGAGGTAGTCTTGACATACAAGAGGTGGACCTGACAACCAAGGGGTGTTCGTGTAGATCCTGAAGAACAAAATTGACCACTTGGCTCAGGGTTGCTAGTGCAACCTGAGTTCACCCCAGGGACAATATGGGATGTCAGCTCAGAAGTACAGAAGTACACAGCTCAGAGATCTAGGAGTGGGAGTGCACTCTTCTGACAGGGAGATGGAACCACTCTAGCATTATTTCAGTTATGATACGTCCTTGTTTGTGCCATAAAGGTGTTGTGATTGGACCTGGTCAAGTTCAATACTCATTCTTTTTGCTCTGGGGCAGAGACCAATACAACAGTGTAAGGTCTGCCAGACAACCAGCTTCATGCCTTGGGGGGATGGAGTTCACAGGTCATTGAAGGGCATGTGTGTTCACATTTGCTTTAATTATCTTTTTGTCTACTGGCAGGTTTCAAATTTCAGGCAAAGCAGACATGGATTTGTGGACACTCGTTTATTTCATTGGACAGCCAAAAGGGCAAGGCAGATGCTGGGAGGTGATAACCTCTCCTTGGACCTGCAACAGGTACACTGGATGGGGCACTGGGGAAGCTGGTAGCAGGACTTCCTTCCATGGTGGGTAATGGCTAAAGCCAATCAGCATGGCCCTCCTGGAGTGAAAGTGGTTCATTTGAAGGGCAATGACTTGGGGTTGGTTAAGTCACTGGGTTTGCTTTGCCAGAGAAGAGATGATCTGCATTTTCTATGGAACACATGGCAGGGGTAATGTTGGTATGGTCACACATTGTACAAAGACAGCAATGGCGACATGCAAGGAACCCTACAGCAATGGGCAGGGCTTACAGGATGATCAGTGTGTCAATGCTGAGCTTTATATATTTGATTGGAGGCTTGGTGCTATGGCACCACAAAATCATTATCAGGTTGCCACAGCTGTATGCTTGGGAAGGGGTGCAGCTGTCTAACTTAGGATAGAATAGGTTTTTAGCAGATATACAATGTTCTCTGGAAAAATGTTAGGGTGGCTTTCTTTGGGGGGATGGACTGTAGTTATCCTCTGGCTGCAAAGTAGTCTCACAAGTAGTCTACAGAGGAGGTAATGCAGGAAACCTGCTTCTGACACAGATGGGATCCTTCCGAGGCTGTTAGGAGGTGAGGTTCTTATGATTGTGAGCTCTAAGGGGCAGTCAGGTAAATAGCCTCTTTGGGCTTTGGCTTGTGTGTGTAGCATCCTCTGATGGGGGGGGGGTGCATGTCACATAGCTCAGGAGCCACCCTTTATGCCCCAAAAGCCATAGTCCCTATAGAAATCATACCCTTCGGAAAATAATGGATCTGCCTTGTCGGTCTCCTATGGGGCAGGTGGATGGACCAATTAATGGCATTGATCATCCTAAAAAGACTTGTTAACACTACTGAGCTGTGTCTGCACATACCACACTCCTTGTTTTAAGTTGGTTTATCAATAAACACATGGTTGTCATCAATTTTCTCCAACGTGCTGTGTATGTTTCCTCTGTTCTGGTAAGGGGTATGGGGCCTACTAAGACAACTCACTTTACTTGCATAAACAAACTATTTTCTTACTTTGTACATTAATTTTGTACATTTATCTGGTTGATCATGCCATCCACTCACTCCATTATTACAGTCAGAACTCAGGCAGCATTTCAGCATCTCCTATGACTGATGTCAGCAAAGGGGGTCCACAGCTGGAAATTCATTAAGGGTAAATACAGTACTGAAGTTCTTCATTGCTCCAATCAGTTGGGTATCAATCCCACTGCATTTACCAGTCCATGAACAGGTTACACAGTCTGTTCTCTGTCTCAGGAGGGCAGCCAGACTAGTAACTGGCTGATTGTTCTGTAAGTAGCTCCAGTACTGTATATACCCTAATTCAGTCTCCCATAACTGATTACCCCCTGGTTGAGAACCACAGGGAATTCTAGGATGCTGCCTATATGATTGACTGGCTATAATGTCAAGGTGGCGTGACTGCAGGCTCAATAAGGCAAATGAACCAAACCCATGTACAAAGTAAGTACAAATGTTACTTATGTACACAAATGCAAATTGAGGGCAGTCCCTCACCTAGGTGTGGAGCTTTACTTACAACACAGACATTCCTCTTTAAACACATTCAGTACATTTACATGGCAGTGAATATTCTGCTCTTATTCAGAATACTCATTATAGTGTACGGTGGAATGTGATTGTGTATGGAGATCCATACACTGTAAAATTTCATTCTGCTGCAGTGGAGACAGTCATAATAACACAGAATGACTTTTCATTCTGCATTACTATGGACATCACAATGCAAGTGACCCCATCAGTTATTTTGATAGGGCTAGCAGCTGTTGAAGTGTCACATGTGCTAGCTGGCCGGCATGTGGATGGTTGAGGAGTGTGGGTCGCTGATGGAAGAGACTGACTGCCTGAACAAGAAAAAGTAAGCAATTGTGTTTTTCTGGGGTCGATACAATATATAAAATAGTGTATGATAGCCCAAATACACAACATCATCTTCTTACACCTCGTGGTTACTATGACATCAAAGGGACCCCTTGAGCTTCACTCTCAAGGTCCTTGATGTCATAGTAGCCACTCTAAGAATAACATTGTTGTGTATGGGCTACCATATGCTATCCTATATATTCCTAATTGGGCAAGTATTCCAGCCATGTACGCAGCAGTATTCCAAATACTCAGTGAGTATTCTGAATACTAGTATTCAGCATAGCATAGTAGAATTCTTTCACTTATATTCCAAGTAGTCGTGAAATACTGTGCTATGTAAATGCAGAATGCTCAGTAGTCATAATATTCCTCTCTCTGAATGCACTGAACATGTGCATGACCTCTGACACATTCTTCCAGGGTGCCACTTAAACACTAGGTTATGGACTCCAAAGAGGCAATACATAGGGGTAGCTAGCAGGAGTGTTGCAAATTTAAAAATCACATGCAAATTTCATCGAATTTGGCCACTACACGCTACATGTAACATTTGCAAATTGCACGATACTTGTGGCAAATTTTACAACAGTAATTGCTGCAATTCACACTTTGTAGTGAGTTTTTGATGTGTAGTATTTCACATAGTAAAATTCACTGCAAAGTACATAGTGTGTGCGGAGTGCATGCATAGTGAGGCAATTTGTATAGTACAATTTGGGCAGTTACATGAATTTCATTACATGAATTCATGCACCATGCTATGCGCTATGCAAGTTGCATGTTTTTTTTTTCAGTACACCTGCAGCTAGTAGTTAGCCTGCCAATTTCTGTGTCTATGAACTAATAAATCACCGTCAGCATCTGAGCCAGTGTGATTGTAATGCTTTCTTTATGTACCATTGCAAGCTGTGCCATTGGGGGCTGTGGAGTGCACTGTTCCTCTGTTGTTCCATTGGTGCTCTGAGCATACTTGAAGTACTGTTTATTGTTTTTTTTTTGTCTGCACACTGGTCCCCCTCATCCTCCTGAACTCCCACCCTACTCCCCTGTACTTACCTTTCCCCTGCAGAGCAGGGCCACGGCACCAGACGGACCTGTCAAGGACGGGACAAGGTGTCAGCGAGGGGCATCTGCCAACATTGTCTCCCTGGCTTACCCCCCAGGGTGGGGTTTGAGGCTGGCTGGAGCCACGAACTCTGGAATTGGTCAGTGGAGAGAGCCAGAGGGAGTGATCAGGGCCACAGCAGACATTTTTTCCTTTTATTATTGTTTTTTTTCCACCCCTGGGGTGAGGAAGTGCAATGATGTCCTGTGTCCGCCCTGTCCCACTCAAGTAACGGTGCTAGCACAGAGGTAGCCCCAGCCCCACCAGAGCTCCATGTTGTGCCAGGCACTCTACCCCCTCCCCCTGGAGAAGGAGAGCAGTCCCAGGGACATGCTGCCCTTCTCCCCTGGCCAGCCCTCCGATGTCTCAAGTCTGTTCCCGAATGCTGGTCATCAGCATTGCAGACGGGTGCCCTGCCTCTGCATCAGTGGACCAGCAGTACTGCTTATTCTGAATACTGCAACATAAATGTAAATAGAGAACACATGTGGAATACTGTATATATACGTGTGCCATGTAAGTGTAGTTCGTATTCAGAATACTTAATATAATGTAATCTGCTTCTGCAGTATTCTAAATACTAAGGCCATTTAATCATACTGAGTGATGACCTTGACACCAGTTATTTCTCTTCCAAAGAACATTGTTTTGGGGGCCAGGTGTCTGTACTTGTTATCTGGAATTGTTGTTTTCATTTTTTATTTGACATTATTGCAACCTTATTTTTTAACCAGCAACCCTTGAATCACTTGGTTTCTCTCAAAATGTTGTAAGGTGGTTTGGCAGCTACCTATCCAGCAGGTCCCAAACTGTGAAATATAACTCCACCCTCTCTGACAAGGCCTCCATAAACATTGGGGTGCTGCAAGGGTCCATCCTTGGACCTCTGCTTTTCTCTATTTTCATTAATAACATCACCACCAACCTCCATGGGATGGATTCACTACTATATGCTGATAACATTGTTCTTTACACTAGTGACAATAGCATTGATTTCATCAATCAGAAACTCTCTTTTGACTTTCAGCAAATCTGTTAGTGTCTAACTAGTCATAGGCTTGTCCTAAATGAGTCCAAAACCCAAGCTATGCTATTCAGGTCAAAGGCCAAGCTTAAACTCTCCCAGCCTAAATTTAATGTCTGCTTCTCCAATGGTTTAACTAGGGATGGTAGACTCATTTAAATATCTGGGGGTCACACTAGACCCATCGCTAAACTTTGATCTACATATTCAGCAGACCCGCAAACTGATCAACACTAAACTTGGGATAGCATACCATACCAGCTATATGCTAACCCCCTCTGCTAGGCTTGCCCTTGCCCGTGGCATACTCCTTCCCCCTCTCACCTATGGGATTGCCACCTATACCTCTATGTCCAAATCAAGCCTCCAAAAATGGGACGCCACATATAGCAATATCTGCCACTGTGCTTCCTCCTCTCATCAGCTGAAACATCACTGTCTCCTTTACTCCAATCTGGGGTGGCTTCCTCCTACTGAACTCAGGCTTTATGCTTATGGCTCCATCACTGACAACATTGTCCGTTTACAAATACCAAAACCCTTAGCGGATCTCTTCCTTAAACTTACCCCTCACTATGGCTTACATTCTGCTGACAGTGCACCCGTCCTCATTCCCAGACATTATTCCTCCAAAGGTGCTATGGCTTTTGCCTGTCATGCCCCCCTGTTCTGGAATTCCCTCCCATGCTTCTTTTAAGAAAGATTTATATAGCCACCTTGCCACTTCCTACAGATGTGCCTGCTTTAAACCCCCTTTGCCCGCTTCTTCCTTTCAGGCTGCTCATTTTCTGTCACCTCTGTTGTGCCTTTCAACATAAAACATTTTCCCCATTTTTTCCCCTTTTCCTTCCCTCTCGCCTGCCTCTTTCTAAGTGCCTCTCCTGGCTGTTTCACTTCTATCTCCTTTCCCTTTCTTACTTCCCTACATAAATTCTTTATGAACAGCATAGTACTACTATCTTACAATGTTTTTTCCTCAAATCAGTCAATATATTATTTAGCCACTATTTACAAGAAAGTCTTGTGTTTCTCTGTTCTTGTATATTTTAACATGGTTAACTTTAGCTACTCTTGACCTGTTATCAATTTATGTATTATGATTATACTTTCTATATATTTCAATTGTTTCTATTATGTCTAATCTTGTATTTCCTATGTGTAATTGCCCTGTTTTGTGCTGTACCCTCCCGGGTAGTGCCTGAAAATAGTCATTACTATGGCTAGTGCACTTACCCGGTTAACAAAAACTAAATAAGATAAATAAATAAAAAAACAGCTGTAAAAAAATTAAAAAAGTATATAAATTACTATTAACATTTGGACATATTTTAACCCAATTTGTCTTTGTTTGGAACGTGACTGTGTATTTTCATGTGCAAGTTTAGATAAGCTTTCAAGATAGCCACTGTCCACAATGTATGAATAGATACAGTAAGCCATCTTAATTAGGGCTGAGTGAACCTTTAAGGGCCAGGAATTCAGATTGAAGCCCTACATTTTCTGATATATCTAAACCTTCTATGACTCCTTAGCAAGTCTTGTGCCTCATGTGCCATTTTAATGATGTTCATGATGCCTACCATGTTTTCCTTTTTTCACTGTTACGTTAATTTGTACTTACTGTATTGTGTTGTATTGCATTGTATTTGAATTGCTCTGTTTTGTCCCTGACTTGGAACCTTTGAAAATGAGTCTCTGACTCAAAGGTATTAATCCCAATCAAAATAAATAAAGAAAGAAAGTGCATTTACTGCAGCATGTCTTATAACATTGTACTGCATGACACAAGATGCAGTATATCATACATTACTATGCAAATCTAATTTGTTTATGTCACAGGGAAACCAAAAATGAAAGTTCAGGCTGCATCACAGACTAACAAAAAGCATTTGTCAATACAGAATGTTTGCTTGCTGGTATTAGCATTGGAAATGCAGGAGTTAGAGAGATGTAGAGAAGGAATGGCTATGAAGTAATGAACTTCACACCAACCCCGCCTCCACCATGCAGAGATGGATAGGCATCTGGTTAAGCATTTGGGTTGTTGCCCATAATGTTCATGCCATTTCTCCTCACCCTATCCTGTAGACACAGACAAGTGTTGAGGTTTGCCTTGGGGTGTTCGGCTTTACAGTCACCCCATTCCATAAGGACATACACTGAAATGGGTGCAATATAGGAGAATGGGGTTAACTCTGGGGCTGAAGAGTCCAAGGCACACCTCAATGCCTGTCACTGGCTGCAGGATGGGGGGGTGGGGGTGGAATAGCACGAGCATTACAGTCGGCAATCCAAAGCCACACCCCTGATGTCTGTCAGTCTGTACAGGGTGAGACGTTATGGTTAGAAACCCTAATTCCCTGGACGTTTGTTGGTATTTGCACTTCAAATTTTCAACATGGCCTTTTTGAATTGTAACCCCCACCTCATGAAAGTATTTGGGACCTCTTCTCATGAACAGTGGCACTGTAATTTTGTGAATGTGTCCCAAACTTTGAGTTACCACAGCGACCGTGTCATTGTAGGCCAGATGTATAAAAACACAGATGGGGCAGGATGTGAAGAATGACAGCTGTACCATTCATAGGGAGGTGTGAACAGATGGCAATGTTGAAAATCTATAGCGAAAATAATAAAAATGTTCGAACTTCCAAGCGTATGTGGAAACTACACAATGCATGTGTGTAACAGTCATTTAGTGGCATTATTTCACCAGATATTCAACTTAGGCATTTTGTGACCTCTGCTCATGAACACTGTCAGTATAATTTTCTTAATTTGCCCCGAACATTGATTTCCTACAGCAACTGCACTATTCTGCACAGATGTGTAAATGCATATTTTGGGCAGGATGTGAAAAATGACAGCTGTACTATTCATAAGGTGGACTGAAAACATGCCAATGTTAAAAATCTGGAGTGAAAAGACTACAGTTTTGTGAAGTTATGAGGGTGCATGGAAACTGCATAATGCATGCTTGTAACACTGTCATTTTATGGACGTTTGTCACCAGATTTTCAACATAGGCATTTTAGGACCTTTGCTCATGAACAGAGTCACTGTGACTTTACATATGAACATATGAATCTGCCAGCAGAACAGACCAATTGGTCTAAGTCTGTCCGAATGTGCAGCTAGCACCCTAGATTGCAGCTGCTCCAGCCTCTTCCCCCTTAGTTCCTTTCCTGTTTGTCCCAGCCCCTGCACCCCTAACTCTTCCTCTTGATTTACCCCACTCCTTCTTAAAACTATTGACTGTCCTACATGTTACCACCCCCTCTGGCAGCGCATTCCAACTAGACACCACCCTCTCAGTGAAGTAGCGCCTCATTTCCCTCTTGAAACGTCCCCCTTCCAACCTTAGTCCGTGCCCCCTCGTCTCTCTTCCACTCCTCAGTTTAAACAGCCCCTCAGTGCTAGATTTATTTACGCCCTCAGGTATTTAAACAATTCAATCATATCCTCCCATCCCTCCACTCCTCCAGTGTGTACATGTTCAGCTCCTTCAGCCTAACTTCATATGCCTTTCCTTCCATCCCCTTTATCATTTTTGTTGCCCTCCTTTGCACCCCCTCCTTTGGCCTCCAGTATTGCAGACAGTACTACAGGTGCAGTCTGACCAATGATCTGTAGAGCGGTAGGATCACATGCTTGTGTCTGGATGAGAACCCACTTGCAATGCACCCCAGCATCCTGTTTGCCTTTGCTGCTGTTCTCCTGCACTGGGCCAAGTTGTTCATGCTCCCAGTTACCAACACCCCAGATCCTCCTCCTCCTCTGTGATTTCCAACCTTACCCCGCAACCAATAGTCCCTCTTCTGGTTCTTAGCCCTGAAGTGCATCACCTTACACTTCTTTGTGTTGAATCCCAGCTGCCACTCCACCAACCATGTCTTTAGTTTGGTTAGGTTCCCCTGCAGTTTTTCCCATCTGTTCTCTTCATCCACCACAGCCCCCAATTTGGTATCATCTGCGAACAGACTAACCCTGCTCCCCACTCCATGTGCTATATCAGAGATAAAGAACCCAAACAGCACTGGGCCCAGCACTGACCGCTGCGGCACCCTGCTTAACACTGCTCTGGATGCCGAGAGCTCCCCACCACCATCACCCTCTGCACTCTCCCCTGTAACCAGTTCTCTATCCATTTAGTCAACTTTTTTCCCACCCCCACTGCTGTCAGCTTCCCCCCAGTCTCCCATGAGACACTGTATCAAAGGCCTTACTGAAGTCCAAGTACAGGACATGTACCGCATGGCCTCTGTCCAACTCCCTTGTCACCCAGTCATAATACTCTATTAGGTTGGTTTGACAAGAACTCCCTGAGGTGAACCTATATTGCCGCCCATCTTGGAGGCCATTAATCTCTAGTAATGCCACCAGCCTCTCCTTCAGCATTGCCTCCATAAGCTTACCCACTATGGACGTGAGACTGATCGGCCAATAATTTCTTGTCTCCTCCCTATGCCCACTCTTGTGTATGGGTACCACGTGGGCCACCTTCCAGTCCTGGGGCACACACACTGTTTCCAGGGAGGTGTTGAACAGATCTGCCAGCATGTCAGCCAACAGATCCACCATCTCCCTCACTACCCTGGGGTGGATGCCATCGGGACCTGGTGCCTTGTCAACCCTGACTGCACTCAGCCCCTCTAGCACCGTACTCCCTGTGATCACTTTGTCCGTCACCTCCTCCCTCCTTCCCCACCCACCCAGCCCATACTAGTAGTGGAGCATCCCTCTCCTTGATGAAAGCAGGCAGAAGTACTCATTTAGAATTTCCACTTGCTCCTTCCCCTTTTCCACCCAATCCCTTCCCCGCTTTATCCTCACAATATGTTCCTTACACTTCTTCTTTTCCCTGACATGCCTAAAAAAGTCATTTTCCCCTCCCTTCATGCCCTATGCTAACCTTAATTCCCTGGATGCCTTAGCTTTTTAAACCCTTCTGGCCACCTCCCTTGACGAACTCCTGTAAGTCTCCTTATCCTCTCCCTTCGCTGTTCTCCTGTACTGCCAGTATGCAGCCCTCTTTGCTCTCACCCCTTGTAGCCCTTCCTTGTTCAGCCAGCATGGTTTCTTGGTTCTGCTCTTCTTACTCCTGGCCCCGGTGCAGGCTACTGTGGTCTCTCTTAGCCCAGTCTTTATGACTCCCCACTTTTGTTCTGCATCCATCCCCAGCTTTATATCCTGGACTCTCCTTTGCAGTATTGCTCCCATCATCCCAAAGTCCACCCTACTAAAGTCCACCACTTTAGTACCCGTGCCTCCTGTCTCCTTGACCAGCGCGAGAATGAGCCACACTAGTTGTTGGTCACTACCTGCTAGTGGGTCCTCCACCCTTACCTCCCTCACCGCCTCCTCATTTACCAGTACTAGGTCCAGAATGCTACCAAACCTTGTAGGCCCACTTACCAATTGTGTCAGAAGGCCGTCCTGGAATGCATCAAAGAGCACCTGCTCACTGGTACTGCTAGTGGCTGAGGTGTTCCAGTCAACCCCTGGTAGGCTAAAATCCCCCACTGTCACCACACTCCCCCTTCTACACATCCTCCTTATCTGCTCTGCGAACTACCCATCCAGTTCTCCGGATTGGGCTAGTGGTCTGCACACACTCCCAGCCTCAGTTTTCTTCCCTTAGAGTCCAGGAGCTGCACCCAATGCGCCTCTCTCCTTTCCTCTCCTCTCCTCTCCTCTCCTCTCCTCTTCTTTTCTCCCTCATCCTACATGCAATTGGTCCCTTCCCTTACATAGAGTGCAACCCCTCCTTCCAACCCCCCAGTGTCTCTTGCATATCCTGTATCCCAGTATTGCTAAGTCATAATCATGGTACTCTGTGGCCCAAGTCACTGCAGCAGTGTCCACCTTCCCCTCTGGAAGGAGCGCCTGAAGCTCTGCAATTTTGTTCCCCAGGCTTCTTGCCTTGAGAGACACCACCTTCCACCCATACCCCTCCTTCTCCTCACTCTTCTCCTTGGCCTGTGTCTCTCCTCCAGATAGTCCACACCCTTTCTCCTCCTTATACTTACCGGGTGGTGGTGGTGCCTTCTGTATTACACTCAGACCACTCTGCCCACTCCCTCCCGGGGTTACTATGCTTCCGCCTTTACCTGTATCTAGGGGTGTGAGCTCACTAGGCTTCCCTGTCTGGACCTTTCTACCATCCTCAGTCTTTTGGCCACCCCCTCCCACTAGTTTAAATCCACCGTAGTAGAGATATACCCATCTAATCCCATTAATACTCCCCTCCACTTCCTGCTCAAGTGTAGCCTGTCCTCTGCGTACAAGTCACTATTCCCCCATATCCTACACTAGTTAGTCACTAACCCATAATTTTTGGTGTGGCACCAATCCCTCAGCCACTCATTGAACTCCTTGATCCTACCCTTCCTTCCTGTGCTTGCAAATGGTACCAGGAGTACCTCAGAGAATGCCACCAATTCCCACCCCTTCACACTGCCTGCCCAACTCCTCAGAACTCCCCTTCACTACTTACACAGTCTCCTCTGCCAAGTCATTTCTACCAACATGCAACACTAAATGAGATTTCTTCCTCCCCCTTGCTGTACACTTGAGCAGTGCCTGCCCTGCCCCTCCTGCAGTCAACCCGGCGATAGCTTCAACCCAAATATGGCTGTGCCATTTCCCCCTTCCACCTCATCTAATCCCCTTTCAGTATAGAATGTGCCAGCACAATGACCCCCTGTCCCTTACCCCCTTTCCCTTCTAATGCCCCTTTCACCACCCCAGTATTCATTCTTCCCTGCCCCTTACTCTCATCATCTGCACCCTCTGTGACTTCTGCACTCCCTACTTCCACCTCACCCCTTTTCTCTGCCTTATTCCTTCCATCCCCCTTGAACCCCTTCCCAGTCTAACTAGTTCTTACTGGGCTTCACATGTCGACCTCCCCTCCACCCCTGCTGATTTTCAGCCTATCTCTTATCCCCATTGTTGTCAATTTAGGGCCCCCATTCCCTTTGACACTGATAGTGATGCCCCTCCCATCCTTCCCGTAGCCTCCTCTCCTCCAGCCACCCCCCTTCCTTCCTTACTAGGCCCCCCTTCTACCCTTTTGTCCTCGCTATCTCTTCCCCTACCTGTTGTATCCCTCTCATGTCCCTTGTCCTCCCCCCTCAGTATGTTCCTGCTCCCCTCTCTCTCCCATAGCAGAGGCTTGAATCTATTCCTAGTCAATACCCTCCTACATCTCTTCTGTCTATCAGTCCTCCCTCCTATTTGTTCCCTCTGCCCCCTAGTCCCACCCGGTCCCTCCTCTACCCACAGCCATCTGCTCTCTCCTGGTACTCCTCATGGTCTGTTCCTCCCCCCCATCAGGAGGCCCCTTCTCGTCTCGGGCACCCCATCCCTTCTCCTCTCTTTTCTGCTAGTGCCTCTGATACTGGGGTCGGTTTCAGTCCCTAGTTATTCTTCCCCATCCCCTTGCCATCCTCTATTCCCCCAGCCAGGATGCCTATGATACTCATCTGCCCTGCCACTTAGACTCCTCCTAGCCTCCACAGTTCCTCCTCAAGCTAGCCAGTTGTATACAGACCATACGCCCCCATCCTCCAAACACAGTATAGGATCATGATGGACCCACACCCTGTACACCCCACCACCCTTCCAAAGATGCCCACCCTATTGACATGCAGCACCTGCCCCATTTTGGTCCCCATCTTACGTTTTGGGCTCTTACTCCCAGGTTCTGTACCCTACTACAACTGTTAGGCCCCTATTTACTCAAATTCCTGTTCCCCCCACACTAGTTCCCCTACTGCCCCCTTGCTGACCGGGTTAATTCAGTCTCAAATCTCATCCATCAGATACTGTATTACTGTAGCAATCATACAGCCTCCTTGTCTGTGTTTCACCCCTCAGCTACCATACTTTTTGTTCTCAGCCCTCATATAGTTTCACTTAGCCCAATTAGAAATCCTATTGCACTCCAAGTATTACTCAGCTCAGTCAGAAAAATAAACAGAACACATTAAATATGTATTATTACAACGATCCTAACAGTATAGCTCCGTACTTAGCTCAGTTAGAGAAATAAAAAGAACAACTAAATCTGTATTATTACAGCAATCCTAAAAGTATCCAATCATTGCTTTGTCTCCACCCCAGAGACCCTGCTGTAATACAGGACCACACAGGACCCTGGGTGGGACAGTGGGCAACTCTAAAGTCCTGACGGAGCTCTGTTGAGCTCGCTCACTCCCCCTCTCTCACTCGCTTGTTCTGTTTCTCCCAGCACTGCAGGCTGTCCTTTTGCACTGGGCTTCTGCTTACATTGGTGCCATTTTCTGCCACAAAGAAATTCGTAGCAGTCCCGACAGAGCTCCGTTGAGCTCGCTCACTCCCCCTCTCTCACTCGCTCATTCTATTTCTCCCGGTGCTGCAGGCTGCCCTTTTGTACTGGGCTCCTGCCTACTTTAGTGCCTTTTTCTGTCCACAAAGAAATCTGCAGCAGTCCCAACAGAGCTCCATTGAGCTCGCTCACTTCCTCTCTCTCTCACTCGCTCATTCTGTTTCTTCCGGCGCTATAGGCTGCCCTTTTGTACTGGGCTCCTGCCTGCATTTGCACCTTCTTCTGCCCACAAAGAAACCTGTAGCAGTCCCGACAGAGCACCACTGAGCTGGCTCACTCCCTCTCTCTCACTTGTTCATTCTTAATCTGTGCCAAACACTGATTTCCCACAGTGACCACGCTATTCTGCGCCAGAAGTGCGCAAACACATTTTGGCCAGGATGTGAAAAATGACAGCTGTACTGTTCATAAGGAGGTGTGAAAAAATGGCAGTGTTCAAAATCTGGCATAAAAATATTACAAATTTGTGAAGTTATAAGGGTGCGTGGAAACTGCGCAACGCACGCTTGTAACACTGTCATTTTATGGATGTGAGTCACAAAATTTTCAACATAGGCATTTTAGGACCTCTGCTCATGAACAGTGTCACTGTTATTTTCTTAATCTGTCCTGAACACTGATTTCCCACAGCGACCGCGCTATTCTGCACCGGAAATGCGAAAACACATTTCGGTAAGGATGCATAAAATGACAGCTGTACTGTTCATAAGGAGGTGTGTGAAAATGGCAATGTTTAAAATCTGGAGTGAAAATCATCTTGCCGTCTCGTGCTCTTGCCCCATTTTAAACCCCCCTAACGTATCACTTCATTTCACTATATTTTCCCTACCCTCAGCCTCTTCACTGCTCCTTCCCTAAAACCAGCTAGTTTCAGTACTATCCTGTCTCCTAGCCTGTCTTTAATATAATCTTGTTAACTTGAATCCCCTACCTCACCCCCTTATCTTTCTTCATTCATCCCCCTACACCTCCTCCCTACCTTGATTACCCCGCCTTTTTCTTTTGCTTCCATCCCCCTTGACTACCTGCTGACAAGCTCACTGAACTTAGCCTAACTGACGTTTCTACCACAATGTTGCTTGTGATTTTTACTATGCTGCCCTACTTTATTTTTTACTATTGCTATATTTTTTCTTCATGCAATATTTCAGCCGTTCTATTTTGTATCAAACTGTTCCCATTACTTACACCGTATTGACATAATTGTTTGCACCTACTGTCTATATGATCTGTCTATGTCTTTTGTAAAAATGTTTTGTTCCTGTATTCTTCCGGGTCGTGCCTGAAAATAGTCATTTCTATGTTTAGTGCACCTTACCCGGTCAACAAAAATGAAATAAAATAAAGAAATAAATATTAGAAATTCCACGAGATTCTGAGCGTCGTGGAAACTAGCTAATGCCGTCATAAAACAGTAATTTTTTGCATTTTTTTCACCAAACTTGCAACATAGGCTTTTTGAGAACTCACCTCATGAACACTGGAACTGTCATTTCATTAATCATTCCCGGAAGGTGATTCCGTGCAGTGACCACGAAATCACCTTTCGGGACCAAGTAACGCAATGACAGTGACTGAATTCATGAGGAGGGGTCCCAATAACCCCATGTTGAAAATGTGGTGCTAAAATTCCCACAAATGCCAGAGATATGCACCAAAGTTGAAAAAAAACCTATTTATGCCCTTATACAGCTTACCGGTATTTCTTCAGTTCTTGGTCAGCTTTGAAGAGTGCAGATGTGTTCCTAGTCCACCTAAGATTATCGTGCCGGGCTCCATAGGTAAGTATGGAGTGAGGGGAGTGTGGGGTGGTAGAGTAAGCAGAGGGTTGGTGCAAGTTGTGGGGAAGGGGCACTGGAACGCTTTGAAGGACCGTTTTCTCTTTTTACAGGTAAAAAAAAAAACAACAAATGGACAATAAGGGTCAGTTTTCTTTTTTTGCAGGTGTGTTTGGTACACTGGGGTGGGCTCCCAGTGTATCACCTGCATTTGTGGGGAGGGGGACTGAATCCAATGGGGATTTGGCCCCCTGTCAGCATGGAAACGGGTGGGGGGGGTGTGCATGATGCTGAAAGGGATTGGGCACCCCCTTGGCACAGGCATACAGGCATTGGGGGCCATTATGCCGATGGGGAGTGGGCTCCCCTGTTGGCAACTGATACTGGGAGGGGGAGACTAAAGCCGATGGTGATTGGGCCCCCCATTGGCACAGAAACATATGGAGGGGAGTGCATGATGCCGAGGGGGCTTGGGCATCCCCTTGGCACACAACTGAAATGGGGGGGTCATTATGCTGATGGGGAGTGGGCTCACCCATCTGCAAATGAACTGGGTCTAGGGCACGCTGACAGGGGTATTGGGCACCCCGGTCGGTTTTCTATGCACCTCTGAGGTGGCGGCATACAGCAGCCATGTTCCTGGTAATGTTTACACTAGGCAAGGTACTGCCCTGCAGTGACAGATTGCTCCTTCATTGCAGCAGAATGGCTGATGCTGCAATGATGAGGTGGCCCCTGATTGCAGCAGTGAAATTGTTAAAACTTGGTGACACTCTGCAAAACCAGTGTCATTAGGACACTGGCTCTGCATTGGCTGAGCACTGGCAAGCTCAACAATGCAGTGCCAGAATTGGCCGCCACAGTGCCGCACCTCCACAACCTGCTTCTCTCCTAAGCTGTCACATAATGGTTCTTGAGCATGCGCGCAAGTAAACATCAAAAGGATGGTCTAATAAATTCTTATATTTCTGTCCAGCTATCCAGTTGGTTTGTTTTCACATTTCCCAGCTAGTTTGATTACATTACTGTAAATGCAGTGTGCATATCAACTCCATACATGCACATGTGAAGAGAGTATTCAGATGTAAATGCTCTGGAAATGAAATAGCCCCAGTCTATGTTGTTAAAACCAATTATAGAACATACATCATTTATGCAAACACCTTGTCTTGTGATGCCAAGATTCAGGTTCCTCAAGGTTTTTTAGTAGAATTAGAAAAATATAATTGACTTGACATTTCCATATGTTAAAGTATATTCCAACAGTTCAAGGTTGTATACTGGAGTAGTTCTGCTCTTTGCTTCAGTGATGAAGAATTAGGATAATGATGAATGTGGCAGTATAGACAGATTAGAGGGGAAAGGTAGAAAAGGAAAGGGGAAGTTCTGAGTGTAACTCAAGTCAGAGAGTTCAAAATATAATTCATGTCCAAAGCAAACCAATGTCATTAGTGAAATGCAGAAAGAATAGATGATTGCTTCTATGTGCTACCACAGTGGTGTGTCAACTTTTCCCCCAAATTACAAAGGCTTTTCATAACCAATAACAGCCAAAGAGCCAGTCATTTCATGGAGATTAATGACTGGCTACGAAAGGTTTTGCCTCAGGCCATTAACTCCAGTTGGTCATTAATTTCCCTGGAAATGACAAGATCTGAGATCATTATTACAATTATAAGTCTAATGTCAACATATTGTAATCAATTTTTTTTTTTCACTTTTTCATTAAACTGTTTTTACGTGGGTTTTGTGGTATGAGTATCTATCTTATGGGGTTCTGAAATCAGGATGCCGGGTGTCATGATGGCTCACACTAAGCAGTTATGGTACCATGAACTGTGCTGCTTGTTTTTAGGAGACTAAAGCTCAGCACAGCAGTCAGTAAGAGTCCACATTTGTTTCATGAATATTCAGTTAGAGTTGGATTTAGCATTCCTCCCCAGCAAAACGTATTTTATTTTAGAGATGAGTGAAAGCCATTTGCCATTCACTGGATGCTGGAGAATATGGTGGTATTTTCCACAAAAGCCGATAATCAGGAGTGTGTTTTCCATAAGTGGGTGATCTAATTTGGTTTTGTTTTTCCTGTATTTTTGCACTAGCGTGGAATGTATGCAATTATCCATTATAACTAGCACAGTTAATTTCTATAGATAATATCTATGATGTTTAGCTACCCTGATTTAGTGTAGTGAACAATAAATCTGCAGTGTACTGTAACTCATTGTTTATCCAGAAGGCATGATGACTACTCAATAAGCATTCCTGGTTTTTGAATCAAGACAAGTTAGGCCAGGTGATAAATTCCAGTTTCTTGGTCTGTGGTTTGCCAGTACCAAGTCAAATAATATGGATATAAAGGAGATAAAAAAAATGAAAGCTAACTGTAGCCTAAAGGAAATTTTATATTGTTATAATCGATATGGAGGCTTTACTCTTATTGCTGCGATGCACACCTTTAAGCCTAAGGTTTAGAGCTACTGTAATTACTATTTGGGACTGTAATTTGGGGAATTAGAAATGAAAGCACAATGAAATAGTCCACAATATAGAGCATAATGTATGATCGTCTATCTGTAACCGGTCTATTAACCGTCGAGAGGTCACCAGGGCAACCATGTAAACCTCGACAGTGAAGCTCGAGAGGTTTAAATTGCCACGGTAACCTTGAGACAGTTAATAATAACCGGTTGCCGATAGAGGGACCATATATTGTTTGTTATAGTGTATGGTCCCAAGAAAGATTGAAGAGGGCTCCTCACTTTTTTAATGTCACCGCTGCAGCCGTTCGGTCATTCCATCACCGCTGCATGCATCTGTCGGTTCCTGAGAGAAAAAATGTGCACACATGTGCAGACTGTTCCCAGTTGTTAACCGATCGATGTGACGTACCATTGGTGGGTTAACAAGGATGAAACGTCACATCAGTGGGTTAACAACACTGGGAAATGATGATTTTTGTGGGTTAACAACATTCTACCATACATTATATCTTTATTAGACACATTTGAAATATTCCTTCACATACTCCAGCCACACCAGGGGGAGCGTAAATCAACTGGAACTCTCTTACACTGAATGCAAACATAAGAGCTCTGAAATATAGAGAACATATTACATTCCCAGGCACTAGACTCTTTAAACTTATTTTATGAAGATGCAGAAGTTTGGTGGTATCCGTAAATTGGATAGCTGGGGAAAAATCTGCTGACAAAAATAAAATTAAGAGGTCTGGAGATTAGGAGCTTAAGTTGTCAAGATAAAGAGTTGTCAGATTTCACCTTTGAAAGGTAGATATGAATAGATAATCAAGCAACAATCAATCCAATTTGTGAAAAAAAATTTTCCCCACAGTTCATAAAAATAGAAAAGGACGTAGAGTTGGAGAAGTATCTTGTATAAATCGATACTCATAATATCAGAAATCTTCCAGCTGCTATAAGGATACAAACTATGATGTATATATTGTTTTGCAGTAGAAGGTTAAAAAAGTAAAAAAAAAAGTGTCTATGTTGATGACAAGAGGACAACTGATGGTCTCCAACAATACAGTCTGTAATGTCAGCTCATGAAAGAGTACAGAAACCTTGATAACACCAGTAATTGACTACATTTGTATTTATATTTTGTGCTTCTGTAGCAGCCCCCCCCTTGACTCACCTGGGCTGTTCTGGGACTCTCGGGTCCACATTGGCGCTCCTCTGAGGGGGCCGGCATGGGCTATCAAGTGGACAATAATATACCGGAGTAGAATGGCGAGGTTCTTCCACCTGGGGTAGTGATATGGGATACCTATGGGATAAATTCCAGGTTACCACCTCCCCAAGAAAATACAGTAACTCCCCTATAGTACCTTCCCCACACAGTAAATGCACACCCCTTGCAATATTCTGCAAATAACAATATATAACAAGAAACAATTGCAGTGTTATTATAGGGAGGGGGTGAACAGGGGAGAAAACATCACAACAATAATAAATGGCAATAAAAAGTGTACCCCACACTGTCTCCCACACCTCCCACCTACAGGTGCACCCGGCTTTCCCCCCAAATGGCCATAAGAACAATCAGTAGTAGTTTGTGGTGGGCACCACACCAGCATTGCTCCAAAGGCAGAGATGCAGTGGGAATAAACTGTCTAGTAACTTGGAACAAAATGTTTTCATTGGGGCTCAATAACCTTTTAAACATAGCAAACTTTAACTTTTTTTCTGCCTGGGTGCAGCTTTAAACTTGGTGCAGTCCTGCCCAGGACTTAACTAGCTAGCTAAATAAGAACTCCCCTGAGCTACAGCCCAGAGGTACTTACAGTTTGTAGATTCACAGGGGGTTGGCAGAAACTTGTTTCAAACAGTACCGTGGTGGTATCAGGAGTTGGTGGTGGTGGTGCACCACAATGCAGGTTGCAGACGAACAGCTGCTGGTCTTCACCTTTCAGGCCTTTCAAATCTTCACCTCTGAGGCCATTGCATGCAGTGTTCACCTGACAGGCCTCTCGATGTTTTCCTGTCTGTGAGAGCTTTGGTGGTCTGGGAACTAGGCAGGCTGGAATCCCCTAGACTTTTTTTTTTGGCTTGGCAGCAACTTCTAGACACACACTTGCAGTGGGCTTTAGCTCAGTCTCTGGCCCCAGCTCACACAACCTCTCTGGATAGAAGAGCCATGCAGCCTCAAAATCTCTTGGCCCCATGAGGGGAAACACAATTGGCACAGTCTTTTTGTGAAATTGTCACGGGTGTGAAATGTGGAATTTTGCCCAAAGGAGTGTGAAATTTCACCCATAAAACTGTGAAATTTTGCCACTCATGAGCAAAATTCCACCTTTTTTGGGAAAAATTTTATATTTCACGGGCAGAACTTCGCACTTGCGAAATATTCTGTGGAACGGCCAAATTCCATGAAATGTTGCGCGTTGCAAAAATTGCTGATTTCATGGGAATTTCGCCCATGAAATGTAATTTCGCCACATCTCTACTCTCTAGTCTCGGATACAAAACCTTGAAATTCCAGGCTGCAGGAGACAGTCTCTGGCTTCAGACTACACTTTTCTCTCTTTCCAGGCTGCAAATGATTAAGTCTAGAACCTCCAGTAGTAGGTTCAGATCTCACTCAGGGAATTGTTTTCACAGTCCCGTTCTTTTCCCCGTGGCTACTTGCTTTTTGCAATCTCTCTGCAGCTTGTCTAGTACAGGGGCCAGCAAGGGTGCTGGGCAAACAAACAAGCCCTGGGGCTTAAAAACCCACAGCAATCTCTCCTGCTCTGCTTTCTCTCTCGCTCTGTCTCAGACTCCCTCTGGAATCTCCCCTTGGCAGGCAAACAGTTCATTATATAGTCTTTTTTAAAGTCCCAAGCTGATTCGCTGCAACTCTCCTGGGTACACAGACTGCCCTTTGATATTGTCTCAGCAACCCCCATTTTACTAGAGTCCCATGGGGACCACCATATTTATTTACGTTCAGTCTCAAATCTTGTTGCCCTTTTTAATGTCATTCTATGCACTTACCAGGGCAAATACCCACCTTCCCCTTGCCTGGAGGCATGTTACTGCTGATCCCTGGCTCCACCACCTGCCCTGGAGCTGGGGATATTATTAAATAATAGTCTCATGGCCAAAACACATATTGGAGTGTGGCTCCTTTAATATCAGGTGGCCACGCATGGGCAGAGGGCACAGCATGGCCATTATTATTTACAAACTCGGTGGTCCACTTTTTCTAATTCCACAGACTGCTGAAATGCCCCCACAGTATGGCTGGGGTGAAAACCACTGCCCTGGACTTCAGCCCCTTTTCTCTATGGGGCCGAAAGCCTGAAATTCACCGGCAGTCGCAGCTGCAGAAATAGCATGGACACCAGGCCCAGATCCCACCTAGGACCACCACAATGCCTTCCAGTCCTGATTCCCACATCACAGGGGACCGGAGGCAGAATAAGTATCCCGCAGGGCTGAAACCCCTTCTGGTAAGCCCAACCTGGGTTGGGGGGTTTATGCATCTTCTTAATTTATGTTGTGATGTGTTAATTAGCATATATTGTTTATTTATTTATTTAGTTTTTGTTAACCGGGTAAATGCACTAGCCAACAGGTGACTATTTTCAGGCACGACCCGGGAGTCACAATTACAATACAAAATAGGTCAGTTTAGTTAACACAAAACAGGCAGAGGTACAATGGTACGAGTACAGATATACGAATTTCAAGGCAGGCATACGGTTTCAATAGGCAGAGGGTACTGGTGGGAGAACACATTTAGAGGGAGAGAGAGGGGAAAGGGAAGGTAGGGGGATAATTAGGACGACAAGGAAGGGTGTGAAAAATGATGAGAGGTGGAGGCGATGGGCGAAGGACAGAAGAGCAGCTAATGGCCTTGCGGTGCTGGGCAGAGATACACAGCCGGGCTTGCAGAACCAAGGGACGGCGGAGCTGGGGGGGGATGAGTGGCAGGTAGGGGGAGAGTGCAAGGAAAAAGCAAGAGGATGAACCAGAGGGTATGGGAGGAGGGGCAAGGAGGAGCTGAGGGACACAATTTCAAAGTGCGGCATTTAGCAGGAAAGGCACAATAGGATCCAATAACAACGGAACTGGATCAGGAGAGACAACTAGGCTGAAGACACGTACGGCAAAGAACGGCACCTTGCGGCTTTAGCGGGAAAAGGCGCAAAGAAGACCCAGGGCTGTGGAACTAGAACTTGGCTGGGTTCGGAGGCACATACGGCAAAGTACGGCTGGTTACGGCTTTAGCGGGAAAAGGCGCAAAAAGGACCCGGGGCTATGGAACTAAAACTCGGCTGGGCTCAGAGACGCATACGGCAAAGTACTGCTAGATACAGCTTTGGTGGGAAAAAGCGTGAAAAGGGCCTGGGGCTATGGAACTGAGATCCGGTAGGACTGTGAAGGGGAGAGGAGTGATAGGGAAGAGGAGAGGGAAAGCAAGAGGGACCAGTACCCACTAACAATTAGATAACTCATATAGTTTAGTACAACACAGTAGAACTGATGAAGGATAAATCAAAAGAAGGATTATGTCAGAATTATACACAAAGTCATAAAAGATTAAACAACGTTGGATATGCAGCATAATAATAGGTCAGGATAATATACATATTGTAACATTAAGGCAATTAGGCAGCAGCATGATTAGAATGGAGTGGCCATACAAGAAGTTTGTGAAACATTGCATTGAAAGTGCAGGCAGTCTTGTAGACAGTTCATTAAAGTGCAAGCAGACAAACCAAATGACAGAGCAATCACGGGGAGGTAGGCTAGTGAGTAAATGGAAAGGGAGGATTGATTTAGACAGGTTACACAGTTTAAGTGGGGATCAAAACAAGTGCAATGGTCCATAAAATAGAAATACGAGCGAAGTCCCCTCTTGAAGGCTAGGTGTGATAGAGCATTTATCAGATCCATAGGCAGTAAGTTCCATGCGAGAGGGGCAGCGCACCTGAAGGCACCAGCACCCTTGGAGCTACGGCAGTGGGGAATGATATAAAAGACTTGTCTGACGACCTCAGGTCAAGCGATGGTATTACAGGTTGGAGTAGTTCAGACAATGTGGCAGGTTTCGACACTCTGATTATGGAGTCTGATAGGCTGCAAAGGTAATATAGCCTCGTGGAGGATGGGGATAGCCAGCCTAACCCTTTATAGAGTTGGCAGTGGTGAGTCAGACGTGGTGCTTTAGCTGCATATCTACAGACATTATTGTAGGTTGTGTCCCATTTCTGTAGAACGGTTTTATTTGCCAAGGTGAGGATAGGTGCGCAATAAGACAGAGTGGGTAATAGGATACCCCTGGCAATAGCAAGTTTGGCAGTGGATGTGAGCATAAAATTCGTCCTGTAGGCAGCACCCAGCTTACAGTTGACATTCCTACACGACTCCTGGATATGCTACTTCAGGTCAAGGTTTTGGTCAAGCTGTATCCCAAGATAGCGGAAAGAATTTACAGTCTCAAGGGTGGTACCGTTGATATCAGGAATATTCAGTGGAGATGTGCAGGTTCTAAGCTTATAATTTGATCCAAAGTGCATGTCCTTGGTTTTGCTAGCATTGAGTATAAGGCAATGTGCTTCAAGCCAGTGTTGTGTAAAGTGGAAAGCTGATGTCAGTGTGGAATTCAGGTGAGAGATGTTGTCAGAGTGAGCATATATAACAAGATCATCAGCATAGAGTAGCGAGTTGCCTGACGCTATTACGTTGGGCAGGTTGTTGATGAATAGTGAGAAGAAGTGGACCGAGAATAGAGCCTCGCGGAATGCCAATATTAATTGTGGTACTGTCAGAGATGGCTGAGTTAAGTTTTACAGCTTGAGACCTGTTGGTGAGGTAGCTACTGAACCAGGACATTACTGGGGGTGAGAAGCATAGATTTTTGAGGGTAGCAAGCAGTAGTGGATGATCAACAAGGTCAAAGGCCTTTGTCAGGTTGATGAACACAGCACCTGTTAGCTGCCCTTTGTCCATATATGAGAGAACGTCCGATGTGAATTTTGTCAGGGCAGTTGTAGTACTATGGTGCTTCCTGAAGCCATGTTACGCTTCACAGAGTGCATTTGTGGAGTCAATAAAATCGGTGACCTGGGTGGCTACTATCTTCTCGAGAATTTTACCCAGAACGAGTATGGCAATAGGCCTATAGTTTGATAAGTCATTTTTGCTTCCTTATTTGAAAACTGGCGTGATTCTGGCAGCCTTCCAGATCTCGGGGACAGTACCTGTAGAGAGAGATAACGTGAAAATCTTGGCAAGTGGGCAGGATATGAGATGAGCGGCTATTTTCAGGAGTCGAGGTTCCAGGGTGTCAGAGCCCGGGCTAGTGTTGTCAGATATCCCTGACAGGAGTTTGCAGACTTGATTTCCAGTGACCCTTTTAAAATAAAACAGTCTTTTGGAGGCAGGTTGTGGATTGGAGCTTATCATGTTAGAGTATGGTAGAGAGTTTGCTGGCAGGGATTTTAAAGAGGACATGATAGCAGATAGGTCCGAGAATTGCTGGTTGAAGGCATTGGCAATGGTGAGGAGGTCATTACAGTGGACTCCTTGTAGTAGCTTGTCCGAGGGGGTGATGGATTGAGGGGTACCGAGGAAGGTTTTTATATGATTCCAAAATCTTCGAGGATCATTAGCAGAACTAGTTAAAAGGTCTTGGCAGTATCTGCTCTTCGCAAGCCTGATATGTTTCTTACAGTCATTTCTATGCTGTTTGTAAACCTGATGATCACAGGGCAGGCCGGTGGATTTATAATGTTTCCAGAGTTTGTCCCTGAGTTTGAGCTTGTGGAGAAGATCTTTGCTCAGCCACCTAGTTTGTTGCCCCCGACCTTTCTTTTTATCTTAGGTACATGCCTCCTTTGTACCTCCCCAAACCTGTTGAGGAACACATCCAGGGCAACCTCAGCACTTGTAGCACTGTAGATGTCGGACCAGTCCATAATAGATATGTCATTGAGAAATGCTTGTACATCAAGTGCTGCAAAGTTGGTAAGGGTGATGAGGCGGGACCGAGGAGCAGGTGGCTGACAGGAACGCCAGTGACAGACTGTGGGAGAGTGGTCTGTCAGAGAGTCCGCTAGTACAGTAGTTTTGGATACATGGTCGGGCCTGTTGGTGAGAATCCAGTCTAATAGCGTTTCTGTCTGCATGTTAGTCATTCTCGTGCATTCTGTTACAAGTTGGTGAAGGTTATATTTTTGGACCAGAGATGCAAGGTTACTGTGGTTCGGGCCTAGCCAGTTTAAGTTGACGTCCCCCAACAGGATACACTCATTCATTTTCACAGATTGTGACACATGTTGTAGTAAGATCTGGGAGACTTTCCAACCCTCCAGTGGGTGGGTTGTACAAACACAGGATGTGCAAGTATTTGGCTCCTAGGGACAGTGTAGCATGTAGTGATTCACAGCGCATGTTGGGATCAGGATTTGGAACAGCTTTTATTGAGAGGTGATCTTTGTAATAAATGGCAACGCCCCCACCCCTTTTTGAGCCACTTCGATCCTGCCGAATGATGGCATACCCAGGCAGAGCGCAGTAGGCATCCAGGATATTGGGTTTGAGCCATGTTTCGGTAAGGCACAGGATGTCAGGGTTATTTTTGCCCAGGCTTCAAGCTCAGCCAGGTGCCCCACAAGACTCCTTATATTCATATGGGCTAGTAATAGGCCTTTATTAGCTTTGGCTGAGGCTGGTATAGTAATATTATGTGGTGGACCTGGGTTCAACTCGATGTCACCAGCTATCAGGAGCAGCCTTTGGGCTAGGAACTTAAGCAGGTTTCTAGTGAGTGTGTCACATTTTTTGTGTCTAGCCCTATGCTGTAGGTAGTACAGGAGTGACAGGTAGGTACAGCCTTTCTTCAGGAGGGCATGGTATAGAGTGGGAAGGGGGTGACGGTAGGAAAGGAGAAGATTAGAGAAGCAAAAATCCTTGATAGATTCTGCCTTGTGATTAGTAACAAGAGGCACAGATAGGGAGACACTATTCAGTCCATACAGGAGACCCAGGCAGAAAAAAGAAGTCAAGCCGGAGCGATAGACAGTTACATGAGGAGTCATTTTAGTATGGGAAGAGAAGGTAGAAGGGGCGTAGGAAAGGAGGAGTAACGAATAGAGCAGTGCCAAGTGCAGCAAGGTGCTATAGAGAGAAAATACTGGTAGGCCTGGGCAAATACTATGGAAGGAAAATTAGGACGCTGTGATGCAGCCCAGAAGGCGGGCTTGGTAAGAGAAGTAACAGAGCCATTAGTTTGAAAGAATAGTAAGCTGCCCCTAGTGGAGGCAGAGTATAAGGAGCCAATGGAAAAGTAGACACTTAGTCATACAGACCCCTAGTCTATAAAGCTAAAAGGGCGACCAGGGTGGGTGAGGTGGGGGAGGGTGGGGAGCCGGCACAAAGCACCGGGGGGAAGAGAGTTTCTGGGAGCTGTATTACTTAGCCGCAGTGGCAGCGCTCACAGTCCCTGGGGGTACAAGATAGCAGTCCAAATCCAAACAATATAAAGTGAGAACAGCCGCTTTCTGTGGAGGATGGTACTTGGTAAAGTCCCAAACCCAGCAGGAGAGGGCCGGCAGGATGGAGGTCGAGTTAGACGTACCTTGCAGGCTTTGCGCCTTTAGCGGCACAAGGTACCAGGGTTGCGGCCGAGCTCCTGGTTCCCTTCCTCGGATGGCTTGTGGTCGGTGCGGCCCCTGGCAACAGACTTTCTGGAGGGGCGCTTTTGTCTTCAATGGGGGCCGCTTGTTAAGCGGGGACCCCAGAGGCGTCTTTTGGTCCAAAGGCTGGTTCCTAGGTCCTGGAGGAGGGTGTCCAGAGCCCCGGTGGGCTTGGATGGATCCTGAGGGGGTAGCAAGGAGAGGCAGATTAAGAAGGCAGCAGGACAATGGTAGGGGGCGTAGGTGATAGAAAGGAGGAGATTAGCAGGCAGAGGAGTAGGGTTACAGGTTTCTGTTTAAGACAGGTTAAGAGGACAGCACTTGAAATAGTTTTTAGATGAACAAAGGGAGTTTAGGAGATTCAAACCAAAAAAGGTGGGAAGGCAGTACAAGGCAGCAGAGAAGCAGAAAAGTTTAGCTACAGCACTGTAGAATTTATGAGCTAAGATTACAAGAGATAGTATGTCTAGGCAGCAAAATTAGTTTCTGGGAGCTGTATTACTTAGCCGCAGTGGCAACGCTCACAGTCCCTGGGGGTACAAGATAGCAGTCCAAATCCAAACAATATAAAGTGAGAACAGCCGCTTTCTGTGGAGGATGGTACTTGGTAAAGTCCCAAACCCAGCAGGAGAGGGCCGGCAGGATGGAGGTCAAGTTAAACGTACCTTGCGGGCTTTTGCGCTTTTAGTGGCACAAGATACCAGGGTGCGGCCGAGCTCCTGGTTCCCTTCCTCGGATGGCTTGCGGTCAGTGCGGCCCCTGGCAGCAGACTTTCTGGAGGGGCGCTTTTGTCTTCAGTGTGGGCCGCTTGTTAAGCGGGGACCCCAGAGGCGTCTTTTGGTCCAAAGGCTGGTTCCTAGGTCCTGGAGGAGGGTTTCCAGAGCCCCGGTGGGCTTGGAGGGATCCTTGCGGGCTTTTGCGCCTTTAGCGGCACAAGGTACCAGGGTGCGGCCGAGCTCCTGGTTCCCTTCCTCGGATGGCTTGCGGTCGGTGCGGCCCCTGGCAACAGACTTTCTGGAGGGCCGCTTTTATCTTCAATGGGGCTGCTTGTTAAGTGGGGACCCCAGAGGCGTCTTTCGGTCCAAAGGCTGGTTCCTAGGTCCAGGAGGAGGGTGTCCAGAGCCCCGGTGGGCTTGGAGGGATCCTTGCGGGCTTTTGCGCCTTTAGTGGCACAAGGTACCAGGGTGCGGCCGAGCTCCTGGTTCCTCTCAGATGGTTTATGCCGGTGCGGCCCTGGCAACAGACCTTCTGAGGGCGCTTTTGTCTTCAATGGGGGCCGCTTGTTAAGCGGGGACCCCAGAGGCATCTTTCGGTCCAAAGGCTGGTTCCTAGGTCCTGGAGGAAGGTGTCCAGAGCCCCGGTGGGCTTGGAGGGATCCAGGGTTTAATGTATTTTGTATTGTAATGATGACAGTGGTCTAAGTGTAGCTATCTTGATTATCCAGTTGTTTGGATAGGATATGCTGCCTGGCAAATATCTTGTCTGATTGTGTTGAAATAGGTTGCACAGCAACAATGTGGAAAACCATTGTCTAGTCATCTATTTGAAAATGGTTCTCATTAAGTCAGCAGTATTCTACCCACATAACAGTATTATCGTAATGGTAACATTTAAAGAAGTACTTGGTATCTAAACAGGAATTAATATTAACATTAACAACAAATGTGGTGATGAAGTGGCAGTTTCTGACATACTAGGATGTGCCCAGCCTATGGCTTGCATTGATATTTGAAGTTGTGGTTGAAATGGTTCTAAAGTGGGCAAAATAACACTCCACTTCTACTCAGAATACACCAGAAACATTTGTAAAACTGGTAACAATAAACAAGGTTTTCTGAAATATCTGACTTTAAACCAACTCCTGCATTTTGTTCTGGAGAACACAGCATGTAAAAAACATCTGTTCAGAGGAGACACATGTAAAATGCAGTAAAAATGTAAATACTGAAGCATCATAGAGAAAGACGTGGCTGGAAAGAACTAGCTGGACAAAAGTAACGCCAGAAATACCGACACTGGATTGAGGTTAACAGAGTCCTGAATATGTAGAAGTATAGTAAGGGAATAAAATAAGGCATGCTGTTGGACTGCAGACTACAGACATGTAGTACTGGGCAACAACTGGACATCCTTAATGACAAGTGAAATATACTACCTGGTGTAACCCCCCTGCAAATGGGGGTTCCCAAAAGACTTCCAGGAGCTTGCTTGAATGCTCCAAGCCTGAATGGTGTTTGGCATTTAAGCCATTTATCAGTGAGTGTTTTTAGAGCCTCTGGTACTGTCTCTTTAAGAGCTGTCTGCTTGCAGACATAATTAGTTTGTATGGGGGGACTGTGTGCTTCTCTGTTTGAGTACCACTCGAGCTGCTGCCAATTCACTCCATTTTTGCAGTCACTAGGAGTGCAAAGGGAACCTATCTGAAAGATGTAACTGTTTGCCAGAAATCATTTAGAGTAATAATGAAATTACAGTTTGTCTAACCTGCTTTCTTTGCAGTCAGAACTGTGTCTGCCTAGTTCCCCATTCTGGTTTTGAACTGCTGAACTGGACCAATCGAGTGTGGGGTAAGCTAGCTCTAAAATGGTGCCTTGGACAGAATCAGAACTTGGATTCATAATCTGAGCCAGCCACAAGAGGATTGTATGGGCAGTGACTCTGGGAGATGTAGTTTAGACTTGGCCTTTTGGACCAACAGCAGCAGTCTATTGTGGTGACAGCCAATCCAGTCAAGAACTGGGAGGAACTCTAAGGAAGTGCCCGGTTTTGTCTGTTGGAGTTTCAGTTTAGCTCTGGCAGTGAAGGGAAAGGAACCCTGTGTCCTTCAGTGCACAGTTTTAGTCAAAAACATGTGTAAGGTCCAGAGTTCCGGTCTGCAGCTTGTGTAACTGCTTGTTAGGACTGAATCCGTCCTGTGAAGAGAATCAAAGGATATCTGAACAGTAGAAACCAGGCTCACCCTGTAGAAGACTGGAGAAATTTCTGAATTGCACTCGGTCTGTCAGGAACTGAATCTGCTGTGTGTTCTCCGGGTATTGTGCAGTAGTGCGATCGGGATAGAGAAGCAGCCTGCCTGGTATAGTACTTTCTTTTTACCATATAAATGTGTGAGGAGGCTTGTGCAGCTCAAGTGAATCCTGCTGCCATTAAAGGACTTTGCCTGTGACTGTTTACCATATAAATGTGTGAGGAGTCTCGTGGAGCTCAAAAGTAGCCCTGCTGACGTTGAAGGACCCTATCTTGTTTGGAGGTCGTGAGTACTAATTCAGGGTCGCTCCTGTTGAGTTGCCACATTAAATCCAAATGGAATCACTGTACTGCTGACTGTTTAAACTAATTTTTCTTTTTCTGTGTGAAAGGGCCCTACCAGCTGCCACGGTTTGGACTAGCCACTAGGGCTTGGGTACCCAGGGACAGTAACTGATAGGGATAGGCCTGTGCACAGAGCCATAGGTAGATGAGTAGAGTGATAAGCTAATTAACCTGATTTCCCCCTGTCCTTGTTATATCCCCCTAAATAAATCAGAGCTGTTTGTTTCAGCAAAGTTATACTGCCTGAGGTATTTGTCTATGTTAAAGTACTGTACTGTGATTGTTGCACTGTATCTTATTTCACAGGAGGTCCCAGTGCGGAACCAGTCCTGGGGTAAGTGTATACTGTGAAGGTAATTCTGATATATTGTGGGCCACTAGTGGGAAGAAAGGGGTTGCAGTGTCCCAGAGGGCTGTGACCAAGTTAGTTTAACTATTGCAAACCCTGACCTCTGGGTGGAGGCACCCGCCATTGGATCCAGGCCCCTCAACCTGTTAGTGGCAAATCAGGCAGGGGTAGTAGCCCCTGGGATAGCGCCATCTAGGGGTTACACTAGTAATGTGAGAAATGCTTGGAATATCTCAGGGTCCAAAGCTCAACTGGACATTTTGAAAGGGATAATTAGGAACAAAAAGAAGGCAGGGGTGGGGAAAGTTTTAAAGGACAGAATAAAACTGCACAGTCACATCAGGGTAAGCTGAATAGACTCATAGGACAGGATTTTTGGAAGACCTTAAGGGGCTTTGCATCGTGATTCTAGTGCAAGTCAGACCACCTAAAATGTAGTGTCACTTACACCCAGAACAGATGCGAATTGCATATGAACATATGAAATGCCAGAAGAAGGCTTTAAGGTCTGTCGAGTCTGCTCATTGCGGAGCTCATGCGTGTTTGCTAAATACTGCTCCACCACCCATCCCTGTCACCCGTACCTTCCCCTTGAATCTATCCCCCAGTTGAACTGTGATTTACTACCCCTTCTGAGAATGTGTTCCATCCTGCCACCATCCTGTCAGTGAAGAAGTGCCTTCTGGCCTCCATCCCGTAACAACCCCCCCCCCCCGTGCTAATTTGTATTCATGTCTCTGGGTGTTTCTATTCTTAATTCTGCAATAAAGATCCACTATGTCAACCACATTAATGCCTTTAAGTTATTTGGTGGTCTTGTTCATATCCCTTCTCTTTCTTCTCTTCTCTTCATACGGGACATCCTGTTGCCCCTGTATCATATTGGTAGCCCTTCTCTGCACCACTTTCATCTGATTTATGTCTTTCATGAGGTAGGGGCTCCTGCACTGCGCACAGTACTCCAAATGCGAATGCACCATGGACCTGTACAGAGGCAGAATTACCTCTTTTCTCCTGCTGATGAACCCCCTCTATATACAACTCAGCATTCTGTTTGCTTTACTCACGGCCTTTTAACGTTGCATTGATAATGTCAGGTTCATGTGATTGCTAGCCCTAGGTCCTTTTTCTCTCTGACTGTGACCTTCACCTCCCTATTCTGCACTCAGCATTTGGGCTCTTGCTCCCTGTGTGCATTAACTTGTACTTTTTAGCTCTGATAAACAGTTGCTAGATTCCAAACTGCCTCTCCAACCTCATCAGATCCTCCTTCAGGACCCTAATGACCTCCTCAGTGTCCACCCTCTCTCAGAGCTTGGTATAATCTGCAAAGGAACATATCTTGCTTTTGATGCTGTCCCCAGTGTCATTAAGGAACAAATTGAACAGGACTGGACCAAGCACTGACCCCTGTGGTACCCCTCAAGTAACTTCTCTCATCCAGGAGTGCTCCCCCCTTCCACATCCACTGCATTCTACCCCCTAGCAAATTTGCCACACACCTGATTAGTTTCTCACCTGTTCCATGCCTGCCAACTTGTGATCAATCTCTTGCATAGGACTTGGAAAAAGGACTTGCCGAAGTCTAGTTATAGTATGTCTACCATCTGGCCCCTGTCTACTGTACTAGTGACCCAATCAAAGAAGCAGATAAAGTTCATTTGGCATAACCTCCCTGCCATAAATTCATGCTGCCTGCTATCCTGTAGCCCACAAACCTCAAGGAACTGAGCCAGCTATTCCTGTAAGTTGGTTTCCTTCAGTTTGCTAACAATTGTTGTTAAGCTGACCGATCTGCAGTTCACCAGTTCATCTCTTGGTCCACTGTTATGCAGGTGCATGACATCAACAGTCCTACACACCTGTGGAACCACCCCTATGTCCAGAGAACAGTTAAAAAGGCCACACAGGGGCACTGCAAGGACTGCTGCCAACTCTGTCTGCACCCCTGGGAGCATGCCATCTGGCCCTGGGGACTCATCCACCTTGAGCCATTTGAGGACTCTGTCTTGTTATTGCTTCATGTCTCTTCTCCATCATTCCCCCATCCATATTTTCCCCAATGGAAGTGACCCATCCTCATCCTTTCTGATGACTGAGCAGAAGTATTCATTTAGTACATCCGCCTTGTCCCTTTTTTTCTCTACTTACTCCGTCCCCTTCTCAGTTTCACTATGTCCTCCTCTGTTGTTCTTTTCTCCCAGATATATCAAAAGAAGGTCTTATCACCCTCTTTGACCCCTCAGCTATTCTAAGTTCAGTTTCTGCCTTGATCTGCTTTACCACCCTGCAAGTTGATTTCAGCTGCCCTGCATATTCAGCCCTATCCGTTTCCCTCTAGGTCTTCTTGTTTTCACTGTATGAAGCCATTTTCTCTGTTACTGCTCCACCCACCTCCTGTGTAAATTATAGCAGCTTCCTCTCCTTGCCCTTCATTCTCTTCTGCTTAAGCCAGTTTGCAGTGACTGCCTGAACCCCTCCCTAATTGCAGCCCACCTTTCTTCCACACCCATGTCTGCCCTAAAATCATCTGATCTTTCACATAACATCATCCACATATATACAGAATCTGCCTTTTTCAAGTCAAGAACATGTGTTTTTGTGTTCAGCACTTTACATCCCATATCCGCTTGAAACCACACAGACTGGTGGTTGCTTCCTCCCAGGGGATCAGTAACCCTGATGCTTTTGATGTGATTGCTACTCTTTACTACTAGGTCCAGGATGGCCTTAACCCTTACTGACTCAATCACTTCCTGCATCAACAATTAATCCTAGAATGCTTCTAGGATCATGAGATTCTTGCTGCTGCTGCTGGCCTGTGGGATGTTCCAATCTCTATTGGGCATATTAACATCTCCCACTATTACTACTTCCCTCATCTCCACAGCCTTCCCAATCACACCCCTCAACTCTCTATCTATGGTTTCATCTTAATATGATAATCAGTACACTACCTGAATCCTTATTTTGTTCCCATCCTCAGACTGCAGCTGTACTTAGAGTGTCTCCGTTCTCCCCCATTTTCTTCCCTTGTGAACTTAAACCCTTCCCTAACATAGATTACCACCCGTGCTCCACTTTCCTTTGTTCTGTCCTTCTTACAGAGGCTGTGTTCAGAAACAGACAGATCTCAGTCATGATTTGGGGTTGCCTAGGTCTCACTGACCACCACCAGATCTGCTTGACCCTCCATTATCATGACCTGGAAGATGTCCATTTTGTCCCCCAGACTCCTGACATTCATAGATATCACTCTCCACAACCCATGCTTCTTGACCCAGTTCCTTCCCAATACTCCCTCATTCCTCTGGCTGCCCCACTGGCTTCCTTCTTCCCTTTCCTTTCCACCCCCTTTCCCTCCTACCCTCCCACTGTGTTTCACCCTCCCTCCCTCTCTCCCCTTCCGCCGTTTGCTTACGGTAATGCATACCACCTTCCTGCCTCATTCTGTTGTGAACCTTGGATTCTGTGCCCAAAGGTAAATCCCACCCACTCAGTTTAAACTTAAGCTGTTCCTGATGTACTTCTGTATCCTTTCACATAGAACCTTAGTCCCCCACCTCCAGCGCTAAGGTGTATCCTACCTGGTGAGTACAGATATTTCTCATCCCAGACTTTTCCCCAGTCAACCAGTGTCCTCCTCTTCACACTAGGCTCACAGCCACTGGGCTAACTCAAAAGTCCTGATCTTCTTAGCTGAACTGGCCCTGGCTACTGGTAGCTCCTCAGAAAATACCACTGACCTTGACACTTCCATAAATTTCTGACCAAGTTTGCTAAACCTGGTTTTTACCTCCCATACCTCACATCCTGCCATATTGTTTGTGACCAGGTGGAAGATCGCATCAGGTTTTCCCCTCCTTCTCCCTGCACTAGCGTGTGCACCATTGGCATGATCCTCTCGGCTGTCATACCTGGAAAGTACACTACATTCCTCCCATATGATCTTCCTCTCCTCTGTGTCCATCTAATTCCCTTTACAGTTGAGTCTGCTGTCACCCGAATATTGGTTTCCTTTGTTTTCTTTTGCAACCATCTGGATAGCCTCATTGTTGCAACCTTCTCCCATCCTGCTCCTATTTGTTCCGGACAATCTACCTTTCCCCTATGTCTGCCCCTTGCTTAGGCCCTGCCCCTGTTGTTTCCTTCTCCCTTTACTTATCCTTCTACACTGAGTCTCCCTTGTCCCTATACTGTCCTTATTGCAGTAGCTCAGGGTTTCCAACTGTTGGCTCCTTCCCTTGTTATAACCCTTGAGCTTCATTCTAGTACATCCACTGAGCTTCTCACCTCTTCCTTCCATGGACTCAATTTGAGTCTAACCTCATGGTCTCCTTGCTGCCCCCCCTGACATTTTCCTCTATGCACCTGTCTATATTGGCCTGGATATGGTCCTCTTGGGAGAGGAGTATTTTAGTGTATGTTTTGTAATGGCACTCAACTGGGGTGTCTGTTTCCCTCACTGCCCTGCTTCCACCTTGTCTGTCTGTTTGTCGGGGAAATAAATTGAAGCATATGGACCTATGAAGGCCTTTGGATCTTCTGCACTCTGCTGCTCTGTAAGCATTCCAGATGCCCTACAAGGATGACCCCTGCTGTAGGGGACTAATTACAGGAATTCTGAGTGAATGTATGGGTGGGGGTATAGATTCCAGGAGTCAGACAGCTGCTAAAGAAACAATGGTGAAGAAGTATGACTAACAAACACAAATACTTGCTTTGTATATATTATATGGGCCTGATATTCAAATATTCACCTGGCAATGGTGCAAGTGGGTGCGCAGTACAACTGAGGTGTGCTTGAGCAACCAAGGGATATATTCAAAAGAGATGCGCCATGGCGCATCTCTTCTGAATATGTCTAGTAATGCACACTGCACACATACAATATGCTGGCACATCCCCCCCAGACAGGGCTGAATACCAGGAATGGGGATTGTGCCAGCACATCAGAGATATGCTGTACGCAAAGTCCTGATATTCAGCCACTGATATGCAGATTGGGACATAATACATGCAAGGTGCAAATAGGGCCATTTGCATGTCATTATGGCAATATTTGCATGCGTTGTGCAGGGCTGGCCAGGAAAATGCACCTGGCAACCTGCATACTATGCAGTGATGGCAGTGTAGATCCATAAGTCCCCCCCTCCCGTAGCACCGATCGCCATGTACTGTATGAAATACTACCCATGTCCCTGGTAGTCTAGTGGAACCCCTCTCCCCATCCCGACCCTCCGACCACAAGTGCCATAATGTAATAATTATCCCTGGTGGTCCAGTGGATCCCTCCACCCTGCCTGTACCTCCGATCGCCGTATAATGCCATTATGAATAGCCCTGGTGGTCCAGTGGAAACCCCCCTGCCTATATCCCCAATCACTGGCAAAATTGTGAAATACACTGCCCTGATGGTTCAGTGTTAACTGTCCCCCTGCCCATGCATCCGATCGCCAAACTGTACCTATCTGAATAGCCCTAGTAGTCTAGTGGAACTCCCTACCCTGTAGTACCCTTGATCACCTGTAGTGATGTCCAAACCAACTCCCTGGTTGTCCAGTAGCACCCCCACCCCCACACAGGATCCCCAGCTCACCCAGCTCCCTCCGGTCATCGACAGACAGCATACCCGGCCGCATACCACTGCAGCTGCCCGCCGAATGACAGCTTACAGTAGGAGCTGCAAGCTCATTTGGTCCACACTGTGGACCAGCAGTGCATACTGTAATAAGTCACAACTTTGTGAATGAAGTCATTCATTCACAAAGCTGTGACTTATTACAGTATGCACTGCACCTTGGTCCACACTGTGGACCAATGAACTTGCAGCTCCTACTGTAAGCTGTCATTTGGCGGGCAGCCACAGTGGTATGTGGGTGGTATGCTGCCTGCCGATGACGGGGGGGGAGCTGGGTGGGCTGGGGATCCTGTTTGGGTGGGGGTGCCACTGGACCACCAGGGAGTTGGTTTGGACATCCCTATGGGTGATCACAGGTACTGGTGGGGTGGGGGGGTCCCACTAGACTACCCAGGCTATTTATATCAGTACAGTTCAGCGATTAGATGCACAGGCAGGGGGGTTACCACTGGACCACCAGGGTAGTGTACTTCACAATTTTGCCAGTGATGAGAGGTACGGGCGGGGGGGAGAGAGATCCACTGGACCATCAGGACCTAATCTGTGTGCTTGTGCATTGTGTGTGGGGGGTTGTCATCCATGTCCAGTGGCTGCCGTGTTGTTCAGTGCAATACAGCGGCCCATCGGTTGGTGATCTGTACTTGAGTAATTTTCTATGGGCTCAAATTTGAGTCCAGGTATGTGGCACATATCAGGATTGTGCTAGCAGATGCGCCACACATCCCAGGCTGAATATCGGGATGTGCCGCATATGCATGGGCATGCCCCCTGGAGCTGTGCTGCATACATTATCTTTGTGCACCAGCACATTGGGAATTGCGCTGCGCATTTCCCTTTTTTGAATATTGCCCTGGGGCGCAGTTCTGGGGTTGCGCTGGTGCAACACAGTTGCACCAGGTGCAACCCCTTTGAATATCTAACCCTAAATGTGTGTGTTGGTGTGGGCATCAGGGAGTTTTTTTTGGCAGTGGAATAATTAATAACTTTGTAGTGTAGAAAGTTGGCATCTTCAGTCCACATGCTTTTCTTGTAGACCCTAGCTGGACTGCAGAAAGAGTTTCAAGAACATCGCTGTTGGAAATTCTGTGCATTCTTTATTTGGTCACTCTATTTTTACATCTTGAAAAATATCATTGTTATTGCTGCTATAGCTTGATGAATATTTTTGATTGTGCTTATTTAAAGTGCATTGTGTCTCTACCCATTTGATTGTATATTATATTCTAGATCTATTTGTACTGTATATTCTGTTTGTATTCTAATGTTTGCGACTTACTGTCTATAACTTCCCGTGTCAAGCCCTAAAATAGGCAATTACTTTATCTAATGCACTTATCTGGTAAACAAAAACTAAATAAATAAACCCACAGATTACAGTTTAACTATTTATTATCCAGTTTATGACCAGTTTTCTTGTGCCAAACAGTTCCTGCCACAAAAACACAAACTAAAAAAAAAAACTGGCTGCTCAAAACTTTTGCTGGTCCTCACGGCTGCAAGAGAAATATTGCATTTTACTTACATACTAACATACTAAATTGCCAGCAGAAAAGGCCTAATGGTCTTTCGTGTCTGCTCGTTTGGTCAGCCCCCACCCTGGGAGCTGACCTTGCTGCCCCCCTCACCCTCTCTGGCTTCTCCCTTCCCAGTCCCGGATATTCTCGCTGCACTGGATTTTGCTTCCAAAACCCTTCCTCTGTACCTGTCCCAACCCCTCTTGAACCCCTCCACCAGCCCCCTGGGCAGCGCATTCCATGGCTCCACCACCCTCTCAGTGAAGTAGCACCTCCTCCTTTCACCCCTGAATCTCCCCCCTCCACCTTCCACCCATACCCTCTAGTCACATTCCTCCTTCCTTTGAAGCACCCTGACTGCTCCTCCCCATTTACCCCCTCCATGTACCTGAAGACCTCTATCCTCCCGTTCTCTTCTCTCTTCCAATGTGTACATATTTAGCTCTTCGAGTCTCTCCCCATAGGTCCTGTCCCCCAAGCCCCAAATCATTTTGGTTGCCCTCCTCTGGACCCTCTCCAGGAGTTCAATGTCCCTCTTTAAGTGTGGCCTCCAAAACTGCACGCAGTACTCAAGGTGCGGCCTCACCAAGCAGTTATACAGAGGGAGTATCACATCCCTCCTTCTGGAGGTGATCCCGCTAATGATGCATCCCAGCATCCTGTTGGCCTTGGCTGCTGCCCTCCTTGAAATTCCCTTGTAAGTTGTTACCACAGTTACAATTTTTCCCCACTCTTCATGGCTTGCTTATGTCCTACTTGTAAAAGTCTTCAGTCATGGAATGCTAGTTTCAGTTTAACAAGTTTTGGTCAAATATTCCTGATAAACAGTTTAGGACAGTCACAACTATTGTTCAGCTCTGGTTGCAAAACTAGAATTTCCACAACCCAGTCTTGTTCTCCCTGCTTAAGCTCTTGATACTTTACAGCACATCTGTAAATTAAAAGGATTCCCAACACATAAAAATCACGTAGTTTTTATTAAACAAGTGTATATTTACTTTGCTTTGATTTACATGACTATATTTGGAAGCTGTAATGTATTTGTACTGGTACCCCACTAGAGGGTGCATGTGAGTTATGCTATGTTGATAGAGAATGAATCTTAATGGTTTGTTCCTGAACTGTTCTGCTTCCTGTGTGAGTTAGTAAAGAAGTACAGTTTGCTAGTCCTGGTGTGTGTGTGTGTGTGTGTGTGTGTGTGTGACCATAGTAATCGGCATGTATATAAGAGAGTCAAAGACTGGGGGGTTGCCTGGTAGTGGTTGTGAGTCCATGCAGTCACCTGCTCATCCACATTGATGAGTGAATCTAAGCTCCATAAACAATAGGCTTGCATGGATCCTCAGACTGAAACCTGACCCTTTCTCCTACAGGCAGAGCATGGTGGAACCCCGATATTGCAAAGTCTATTTGTCAAGAAAAGCAAACTGCTTTCGAACTATACTGAGCTGGTATTGCCATTTGGTCTCTTGTTTTGACTACAGTAGGAAGCACTTTATTATAGATAGAAATCCACTTGAAGGAGAACTACCTGGAGAGTTGAAGCCCTGACCGCTGCACAGATTGAGGCTTCCGCTCTAATCAACCCTGGAGCACCATTAGTAATAAGTATATTTTGTACCTCATTGCTTATAAAATTCAGAATAAGCTGTGGTGGCACCAGCATTTTGAAGATGGTGCTTCAGAACCCCCCCCTACCCTGGGATCTCGCTGGTAATACTGCGAGATGATGATACATCATTAGCCTTACCATAACTCTACTTGTCGGCCCCAGCCATTGCCGCCCCCCTAGCAGATCTCTACAACTTCTCTTTCTCTCTTGCTGCGGTTCCCACTGAGTGGAAACACGCTACAGTCATCCTGTTGCCAAAAGGCTCCGACCCCTCGACACCTGGTAATTACCGCCCGATTTCCCTGCTTCCTATCCTGGCCAAAATCCAGGAAAAACTAGTTCTATATCAACTGTCCTCCTATCTTGATTCCTCTTCCTTTTTCACACCTTATCAGTCTGGCTTTTGGAAGATCCACTCCACCACCATCTCCCTCCTAAGACTCACTGACTCCATACTCACTGGTATGGACAAAGGCCAAATCTCCTCTGCCATTTTTGTTGACCTGGCTAAAACCTTCAACACTGTCTCCCATACACTCCTGCTAACTAAACTATTTCATGTAGGGATCTCAACTTGGTCACCAGGTGGTTCCAGTCCTACCTGCTAGACAGATCCCAATCCATCAGAATTGGAAATGCCATCTCTGCTTCCCTTCCTGTCACCTCTGGGGTCCCGCAAGGCTCAGTCCTTGGCCCTCTCCTGTTCTGCATCTTCCTCAACGACCTGCCAGCTGACTGCCCCAGTATATCCATTCACATGTATGCGGATGATACAGTGTTGTACACATACGCAGCCTCAACTTCTGAAGTAGCGACCAGACTCCAGCAGGACTTCAACAAGCTTCAGCACTGGTTTCGCTCAAATCAGCTTTTTCTCAATGCCAAGAAAACTATCTCCATGACCTTCGGCACAAGGCAGAGACTTTCAAGGCAACCCCCAACCCCCCTTTCCGCACCCTTGATGGGACTTCTATTGAGGCATGCTCCACCTTCAGGTATCTCGGGGTCTGGCTTGATTAGCACCTTGACTTCTCTGCACACATTGATGCCATCCACAAAAAGCTCCACCTCAAGCTTGGTGCACTATATTGAAACCGTGGCTGCATCCCTCTGCCAGCAAGACTTGCCATTGTGCAGAAAATTATTCTCCCCATCTTTGACTATGGGGACGTAGTCTACAGTGCCACTCCAAAGTCCACCCTGGCCAGACTGGACCCCCTGTTCCTTTCCTTCTGTCGCTTTGCTCTTGACTGTTCTCCTAGCACTCATCACTTTGTCCTGTACAGGAACCTAGACCTCCACTCATTGCAGAGCCAGCGTCTAGCCCATTGTGCGAGCCTCATGGCCAAATACTGGTCGCAGTCCCTCCCCATATACCTTACCATGGTCCTCTCGGCCCACACCCCCGAGGGCTATGCACTGAAAAATAAAGACTCATGTCTACTGGCCATCCCACGCATGTCAACCTCGGCAGGCCAGTCAGCTTTTAGTTTCCGCTTGCCCAGCCTCTGGAACTCTCTTACATTGGACATCCAGCATGCCACACCTGGTAAGCACCTTAACTTCCTACTCAAAACAAACTTCCACCCTATCTGTGCTCGCACCCCTGGGAGCTCACCAATCGATACTCTTCAAACCCCTGAATCAGGGTAATTCCCACTAACACACACACCACTCCCAAATTTCACTGTTCCGTCCACCTACCTAACGATGGAACCTCCCAGAAGTCTTCTGTCTTCTGGTCTCATTTTCGTCCTATCGTAAAAGCTCACCACCACGAACTATGTACCTTGTATGTATTAACATATTGAAGCCATGGCTATCCTTTTGCTTAATTTGCCTAAATCCCATGGGTACGGCAGGGATACTTATGGGATTTAGACAAATTAACTAAAACTGGAGCTTCGTATCGGACATGTAAACTTAGTTTTATTTCCATACGTAGTGACATTATTATGGTAAGGGTAATGACAGATCATCATCTCGCGTTATTATCAGTGAGATCCCGGAGGGGGGTTCCAGAATGCCATCTTTAAAATGCTGGTGCCACCACAGCTTATTCTGAATTTTATGAGCGATGAGGTCCAAAATATACTTATTTCTAATAGTACTTCCAGGGGGGATCGGAGAGTTGAAGCCCCAATCTGTGCAGCGGTCAGGGCTTCAACTCTGCCAATAGAACTCCTTTAATCAGGTTTCATATTGTGAGGGATCCACTGTATATTACCACTTTCCTTCACTGGGGGTGAGGAAGTTACCTGGATGTTGTTAAAAGTTGGCGTTACTGTAGATCTCTGTAAATAATGTCTTTAACTCAAACTGTCAGTAGGAGAGGAAGCTCTGCCTCTTTACACTCTGTTGCCTTTGCTTCCCTGTCTGATGCTTTCTGTAATGAGAGGAAGTTAGTGCAGCTTTTAAACTGAGACATATCCAAGAAGACTCTCAAGCCCACAAAAGGCTTGCCAGAAGATTCTCTTCTGTATACACATGCAGTGTGTGAGGATAGGGAACCAAGGGATGGTGCAGTCCAGCCCAACTGAATTCTCATCCTTCAAACCAAAAGAGACAGTAGACTGACTGGGAGGGAACTTTGCTGTAAACTAGGGCCACAAAAATGGTCAGCGTGGAATACAAACTATGCATTTTCTGGAGCTGCTGTATAATTTTAATTATGCTGCAGTTCTTCCTTCATTAACATGATGCATGTTTCAGAATCTTAACTGTCAAATGGCCCCAGCCTTTCTTTTGGCTTCCTCTTGCCTTTTCATTTACTTCTTTTTTTATCTGTTTTTTTTTTTATGCACAACAGTCTTTCAGAGCGTAGCAGATTAATTTGCTTATTAAAACCCCTTTGAAAGTCCACAGCTCCTTTTGGGTGTAATAACAATTGTCTAATAGCAATACTGAAGCTTGATTATCTCAGTATATCAAGCCTCAGTGGTATTTAAAGATTGATGTAGCTTCACAGCAGAAAATCGTGAAATGTCCTTTTTCTCAGAGAAAGTGTAAAACACAAACCTGGTGGCTCTCAGTAAAATGTTGTCATTTAAAGTTGCTGTCCTATGTTGCTACTGAGTGCACTACTTTTATTTATTCACAAATTATGTTCTGGAACTAATGAGTATTTTAATCCTTTGTTGGTATTTCATGTAGTTAATTTTTGGCTCTGCTTGATGAAGGTAAGGGGAGCTTTTAAGCATAGCCCAGTTGCCAGCCCACTGGCGCAGCAAGAGGGCTTCCTCCTGTGATGCTGACATCCTGGGTTTTGGAACACACTCAGTAGTCAGAGGGCTGGCTGGGGGGAGAAGAATGGAGTGTTCCATGGAAGGCTCTGTTCGGGGGGGGGGGGTTGGTGTGTCCGCTGCAGGGTTGACCCCTGGCAGAGGCTGGGGGATCAACAGCAATGGGCACTTACATAATGGGAGGTGTGACACATGTTGGGTATGCCCCATGGATGTCATTGCATGTCCTGCCTCTGGGAGAACAGCAGCAAAAATTATCTGGCTGCCGCGAATGATGTCCCATGTGCTGCTGACTGGCCTTCCACTCCCTGGCCACCCACATGTGTCTGTCAGGGGACTGGACATCCCCCGGCAGCCCCGCGCCTGAAGGGTAAGCCAGGGGTGTTCAGGAGTTGGGTAGCAAGAGGCTGAGTGGTGGAGCGAAGCTGTGGCTGAAGAGGTAGGTGGTCCAGCCACAAAAAAAAATAGCATACCCCAGTTAGAGCATCCTTTCCCCAAGTTACTAATGAGGACTTATCTGGCAAAGGTCTGCATAATGTTCTAGGTTCTAGAGTGAGATTAAATAAAAATGGTTTTATTTTTTAAAGTATCTAGCAGTAGTTGCTAACTTTATTGTACATATAAATATGTCTGCTTCTTCCCTAGTAGATGGGCTTCAGGCAACATGAATTGTTGGCTTTAACTGAGTGCTGAAAATGTTTTGAATATATTTGTTCATAGTATATATACTTGCCACAATATAAGGGTTAAAATGACAGCCTACTGTGAGTCCATTCCCTCCATATCACTTTTATTTTCTTTTTTTTGAAATTTAAGTTTATTGAGTTTTAATATATAATGAGAAAAAGGGAAGAAAAACAAGGTACAAATACAGATGTTGGGGGATTGTCTGAACAAAGAGTACACAAGACCAGAGTAAAGCACATATGGGTGTAAACAATCGCAATGTTAAAAAACAGGAACCATAACAAAGGAAAAACAAAATGCGAGAATGAAATCCAAAAAATAACCCCCCCCCCAAAAAAAAAGAAAAGAAAAGAGCAAAACAAGACACCCCCCCCCCATCGCCCCGGAGAGTTTCATAGGTGAAAGAGATGTCGAGTCAGTTAGGAGGAGATCTGTAATAGGGGACCTAATAACGCTAGATGTTTTAGTGCAACATCAGTAACTTTAGGCTATTGCCAGTGTCACAATTACCCTAGATAGAGCGCATTTAATTTACCCCATTTCCGATTGAAAGACTCCAGATTATGTCTAGAACTAGCTATAAGTTTCTCAGTACTGAGGCAGAGGGACATCTCCTTAAGCCAATCCTGATAAGTAATAGTAACCTGGTCCAACCAATGCCTAAGGACCAACTTTTTGATAACTATTGAGATGAGAGCCATGTGATATCTGCGTTCTTTCACCGAAATACTCGAGTAGATGCCCAAGATACAAATTTCTAAAGTAAATAGATCTTTAAGCCCTAAAAGTGGGTCTAAACTGTCTCTAACAGTGCTCCATAAGGGTGCCACTTTATCGCATTCCCAAAGGATATGCAGCAAATTCCCTTCGACGGCTCCACATCTCAAGCAGATACTCGACTTAAGCTGGCCAAATCGGGCCAGCTTAACTGGAGTATAATAAAGATTATTTAAAATGTAGTATTGGGTCAATCTATGATTATCTTGGGATAAGTAGCGATACATATCTTTCCAGACTGAGTCCCATGCAAGAGGGGAAATCAAATTAGAAAGTGACCAGATTTTGGAACCCTTCAGGGAGACAGGGAAAAGGTCGTCCAAGAGTTTGTTGTATATGTTGGATATACTCCCACGCATGTCAGCCGCTATCTGAATTTTCTCAAGGAATGGCCTTATTTTAGAGGGGAAGTGAACTGGCCCAAGGATTTTGAGGATGAGGTGCCTCAATTGGTAGACTTTAAAAATATACCTCTGGGGAATGTTGAGGGACACTAAGATTTCATCCGACTTAAGAAGTGTGCCATGCTCATACAGAGATTCCACGGATAAGTTATGCAACTGCGGGAGCCAATCAGAGGTTAACCATCCACCTCCAATTTTGATATTAGGATTTAAAACAAGAGGTTGAGCCGAATCCTTGGATGAGGACAACTTGAAAAAATCCCAGCACTGAGAAAGGATTTTAATAGAGAGGCCAATAGGAGAGTCACGAATGGCTGGGGGTAACATGGAGAACGGGTGCCAAAAAACACGGGGAGGGCTCAAATTGACTTGGTCCAATAAGTTTAATTCAAGCTGTAGCCATACGGGTAGGGGCATGGTAGACTGAGTAGTGGACCACTTCCCTATTCTAGCCAGATGACTAGCCCAATAATATAGCAAGAGGTTGGGTAGACGGAGGCCACCCTTGTGTCTAGGTGCAGTGAGTTTAAAAAAGGCTCTACGAGGTTGCTTCCCCTTCCAAACAAAGTTGGATAGCATCGAGTTTACCTGGTGAAGAACTGCTTGGGTAACCATATATTAAGGTGGTTCAGGGGGTAAAATAACCGGGGGAGGATGTTCATTTTGATAACATTGATTCGACCCCAAGTGGTTAGTGGCAACTTTTGCCATCGGTCCAAGTCTCTCTGGATTCTCGTTACCGCATTATCTAAATTGAGCTCCTTGACCAGTCCCACCTCCCTGGCCACTTGTATACCCAAATATTTAAATGAGACCGGAGACCATTTCATTCCGAAATGCGCAAAATCCGATTTAAAGGTAAGAGAATTTATCGGAAAAATAACCGATTTGGAGACATTCAACCTGTAATTAGAAACCTGACCAAAACGGTCAATAATTTGTAATACCTGTGTTAAGGATGTTTCGGGCTTGGTAAGGTATAACAGGATGTCGTCAGCAAAGACCGATACAGTCAGGGGAAGTTGGGCAATGGAACAACCCCTGACTTGTGACGAACTTTTAATGCTAACAAGCAGCGGTTCCAAATACAGGTTGAAGAGGTAGGGGGAAAGAGGACACCCTTGACGAGTGCCAGCGCATAAAGGAAAACTGGGAGAAAAGACCCCATTGCAGTAGACTCTAGCCGAGGGGGATTTGTATATTGCCTTAATCATATGGGTAAAGGAGTCAGGGAAGCCCATTCTCTTCAAGGTGGCCCTCAAAAAGTCCCATTTCACTCGATCAAAAGCTTTTTCTGCATCAAGAGAGACTAGGACCATGGGATCTAACAAGGTGTGGGCTGCTTGAAAGACATGGGCTAAGGTTCTCAAGTGATCAGCGGAAGATCTACCCTGTACGAAACCAGCTTGTTCCGGGCTCAACAGGTGCTGCCAAACCTTTTTAATTCTGAACGATAAGATTTTAGAAAGGATTTTGATATCATAATTTAAGAGCGCTATTGGACGGTAGCTGGCAGGGTCAACTAAAGGTTTATCAGGTTTGGGGATTAAAATTATTATTGCTTCTAAGAGAGAGGGATCTATCACGTCTGCAGAAAACAGATATTCATATAGCTTAAGCAATAGAGGGGATAGCTCTTTACAAAAAACCTTGTAGAAGATTGGGGGGTAACCGTCCAGCCCGAGGGCTTTCCTAGTGGCAAATCGTTGATTGCCTCTTCTACCTCCACGAGAGAGTGATGAGGGCGAGACAATATGTCGCACGATAAGTCTGGAGGAAGGAGCTTGATACCATTTAAGAAATGCGCTATCTTCTGAGCCTGACGGTGAGGAGCTCCCACTCTAAAGGTCCTTATAGAAGGATTCAAAGATTTGGGCAATCTCCTAGGTAGCGTTTTGGTGGTGCCATCCTGAGATTGGAGGGCCGGAATTATACGGGAACTCTCTATTTCTTTCAATCTCAGAGCTAGCATCCGACCCGACTTTTCACCCTGATCAATATATCTAATCCTGGTCTTGAACAATGCATATTCAGCTCTATCACAAGTCAAGTCGTATTCCTTTCTGAGTTTAATAAGAGCCGTTAAATTAGCTGGGGAGTTGGATGCGAGAAGTTTGTCTTCAGCTGCCCTCAACAAGCTAATTAGCAAGTTGATTTTGGACTCCCTTGCCCTTTTCCTAGTGGTCGCAATCTTAATGAGTTCCCCTCTGATAAAACACTTAAAGGAACACCACAGTAAAACCTCTCGGTGTACAGATCCCTGGTTCAGGTAGAAGTACGAAAGGATCATATCCCTGATTTGGGAAACCGTGTGCTCGTCCTTCAGGATTTGCACATTAAGTTTCCACGACGTGTCTCTTTGTCCCTGAATACCCGGGGAGATCTTGACCCACACCAGAGAGTGGTCCGAAATGACTATAGGCTCGATACCTACTTGATGGGTACAGCTCATTAAAGAAGAACTGATTAAAATATAGTCAATTCTTGACCAAGACTGGTGCGCTCTGGGAGTAAAGAACAGAGTCGATTGTCAGGGTTAAAGAGACGCCAGGGGTCGCACAGACCCAGCAGATTAGCGAAATCAAAGAGGGCCTGTTGTGCAGGGGACATCGGCTTAATTGGTCTATAAGTTTTGTCTAACTCACTGGATGGGGCCACATTCCAGTCGCCCCCCAGGATGAGAAGGGAAGGTAGAAATCTGCTCAGGATATCTGCCAGAGACATTAAAAAGGATGGGTCACCTCCAACTGGAGCATATATCGCCCCTAGAACCACACTACTGTTATCAAGCTGGCCCTTGACCAATACGTATCTACCCTCGCGGTCAGAGACACTGTCCTCTACTACGAATCTGACGTGATGTTTGATTAATATTGCTACCCCCTTGCTAGCTTGTGAGCCAGAGGTGGTGAAAACTTGGGTAAACCCTAGCCTTCGTAATTTCTTGTCCTCTGAGGCGGCCAAGTGGGTTTCCTGCAAGAAAACTATATCTACGTTAAGAAGGGAACAGTTCAGCAAGACCTGTTGTCTCTTGAGAGAGTCATTAATGCCTCTGACATTCCAACTTGCAAATTTAAGCAATTTCGAGGCCATGGTAACTAATACAGGGGTAAACCAGACACCGGAACTTCAAACCCATCATTACAGATGATAATAAAGGGAATACTCCAAGATTGCCCGACAATAATGATGATAGCCATAGGTATTGAAACTCTCCAAGGCACCCTCCCACCCCTAACCCCCAACAGAATAACTCCACAAAAAGTGACCAAGTCACCCACAAACTTAAATGAAGTCGGCACTGAAAGTCCCCAAATCTGAGAGAGCCAAACCCAAGGCATGACTGGATTAAAAATTAAGACAACCTCCAAACACCCCCAAGTAACAAAACCCATAAAAACCCTGAACTCACCCAGAAACTATTTACAACCCGTTCCTTCAACACCAGGAGAGCATGAAAACACCAAATAAGTAACCAGTGAAGGGTCGGTCCCCAGGACTAGCAGGCCCACAGCGAACTATCAGAAATTCCAGAATGGTAACCCTTTAACACAAGGCATCATGTGGCAGAATAGCAAAAGGAAACAGGATACTGCTGTCCCACCCCCAGTACAGGATGAGGAGGCTGCATCACAAGGCCTTCCATTCCCAGCCACCCCCAGCCTAAGGTAAATTCCAGACCAAATCCTTGCAACTTACAGTCGGTGCACAGAACACCCAAAAAAAAGGAACATAAAGGTTCACAGCACCAGAAAGCTAAGCAGAACCATCGTGGCATGGAAAAAACTCACCGTGGTGAGAAAGGGGTACCCCAGCTGATCGCAGCGTCATTCCCTCGATTCCGAGTGTGACAGCGCCAGGAATAAAATTTAAAACAAAGGAGAAGAGCTCCACACCACGAGCTAGCCATCACCAAACCCGGAAGGGGAAGGGGAAGGGGAAGGGAAACTGGTAGGGACCCAGCCAGTCCATCAGTGAAAACAGACCGCCTGGAAACCACAAACGGATCTAAGGGTCCTAACCCCCCAGGCCACGAGGCAGAGGCCTCAGATGAAGAAAGCCCAGGCCTCAACCCCGACCAGACAACCGAAGCCATCCCAACCCCCACAGAGGACCAGTCAGCCTCCAACCCAACTCACCAGAAAAGAACACAAATGCAGGCATAACATCGAGCCAGAATCACTCAGCCAAGGTAAGCAAGATTAACACTGATGTTTATGCTGAGCAATCAACCAGATTTAAAAAGGTCCGGAAGTCTTTGGGAGAGTTCACTTTTGGCTTGGTCTGTATTCTCGAAGGTAAGCCAGACGTTGTCGAGTTGAACTTGCAGCCTAGCCGGATAATTCATGCGGAACTTGAGCCCTGCAGCAATCAGCTTAGTCACAATCAGATGGAATTCTCGTCCCCTCAGTCATGTTTCATATGGTAGGTCTTGTGATATTCTCAAGGTGTGGCTCTCCCACAAGACCGCCTGTAGACTCTTAATTTTAGACAGGATGTGTTGCCTTTCGAGATAGCTAAGGAGCTTGATAAGTATGGGTCTAGGAGTAGAGCCTGGCAAAGGTTTGAGGCTTCAGGATCTGTGGGCACGCTCAATGTGGTAGGAGGATAGATGGACGAGGGCCAGCGATCTTGGTTAACAGTTTTGCACAAAAGACAGGATGTTAGCCTTCCTCCCCTCCAGTAGACCCAGCACCAAGATGTTGTTCCTCCTACTGCGTCCTTCAAGGTCCTCCGTCTTTAGTTTTAATTTGGCAATTTGTTGCCTGAGCGTGATGATCTCGGGATCGCACTTGGTCTTCCAGAATTCCAGGGAGCTAATACGGGCCTCTGAATCGCCCACTCGTAGAGAGAGAAGCTAGATCACTGCGCATGGATTTGAGCTCGGTAGAGATCTCCTGCAAGGTTTCCCGGAATGGGATCAACTCCTGAAGAAACCGATCCTCTGTTAGCGGGCTGGAGGAGACGTTAGAGGAGCCAGATTTAGCACCCGAACCCATAGGCAGGGTTCTCGACTTTTTGGCCACTTTTTCAGGTGTGTTCGGCGGCATGTGCCTGGCCCCGGCGCTCTTCATCTCGGCCTCCATAATCCCCACCACACCTTAGCGTTAACTCCTTGAGAAATCGCTCAAACACCAAAATAAAGTGATGGTGGGCTGTCGAGAACTGCGATTACCGAGGAGCACTCAAAGAAAATAATAACCCGAGGTCGGTAGATAATGGAATCAGCTGGTAGAGAGGGGAGAGCCGTGGAATTAAGCTGCCATTACGAGCGCTGCCCCACATGACCTCCTCCATATCACTTTTATTAACTGACACTATATTAGGGCCATTTGCTATACTGTTATTTACACCATTGCATTTTTATTAGGGTTATTGGTGGCATCACTTTACATCATGACTTATATGTGCATACTTTAGTGGCAAAGTCATAAATCCCAACAGTCTTGTTATAGAAAATTGTTACACAGTGGGAGCAAAACTCCTAATCATAGACCATCTGATTGTATTTCTGTCTTCCTGTACAAGGTATAAATGATGGCTATATTATCACTCAGTTTGGTGAATCTTTCACAGGTTTTTTTTGTCCTTGTGATATCAGTAATTAAGAAACTACATTACATGGATAAGTAGCATGCAGCGTATGCATACACCAGCAAATAACATTCATCAAGGATAGCGTGATCCAGAGGTGTTGTACTGTGAGATGCTAATGCAAAAATTGATTGTGGCAAGGAGTTGTTGGCCACGTGTATAACAGCTCCTTTATGCTACCAGAATTCAAACATCATAGCTTTCTGTTCACATAGCCTTATGGCATAATATGCATGCAGATGCTGCAACAAGCATTTGTTGAGGCTCAAACATTATTTAGTCATCCAAGCAGATAAAACATTTTCTTACACTTTACCCTTATGTGTAGATTTACTATTCCAACTCCCACACCACCATGGATCACCACTCCTGTGAGATTTGAGGTTAAAAGAATATTGGGGGAGTCAGGATTCCAACCCATAGCTCCTGAATGACAGCCAAATCACTTCAGCTGGTAAGCGATGAAACTGGTCTCAGACTAGGTCTTAGGAAACAATCTTCCTCCACCCTTCCCATAGGGTTCTTTCATTATCTTAATTTAGTTCTTATTAAACTTCTGTCTCCTCCCTTCAAACCCAGCATTGCATTTTTCACTTCCAGTACTTCTCGAGATGGCTTTTCTCATGGCCATTACTTAAGCTAGATGGGTTAGTGAGATAGCTGCTCTGTGGGCCCAGATGATGTGTTTTTTCATAGGGATAAGGTGATGGTTAGGATTAGCTGTTACTTGCATTCTGAAAGGAAATATAAACCTTGCTGTTTACATTTTTTTTCCATCCTCTGTGCCTCTTCTTGTTCACCTGGAATGCTCCTTTCTGATAATGTCTGAGAACCCAGACACCTGCCTTTTCTACGACTTACCCCACCATTTGGCCTGGATCATTTGGTGGCTGGCTGCCACAGTTGGTACTGTGGTGCCTGATGAGTGCTGGCATCATTCTGCCTGCTGGGAGGTTTGTGCCTTGTTCTCACCTACTGATGTTAGCGTGCAATGATGCATGGGCACACACATGCATCTGGTCACAGTAGGCATCTGGCAGCATCCCTCCCTGATGGAGTGGAACTTCCTGCTATACTGCCACCTGGCTTCAGACAAGTGTCAGGTGCAATGCAGGGTGCACTGTCCCACTCCCAAAAGGAGGAGAGTTGTCCCTTGGAAGTTATTCTCCTTCCCTTGGTAGATATCCAGTGACCTGAGCCTGCTTCTAAACTGGTATAGTAAACTTGTATTTGTTCAGCGCCCATTCCCTGGGGTTCAGGGTGCTGTACAGAGGTCAGGACAATCCATAATTAAAACAATTCCAAATGTAAAATAAAAACTCATAATAACTGCAATATAACATGGGTATGAACTAAAATTACTTAAATAATAATAACAATCTGAATAACAGTCAGTGTGTCAGGTGCCTTACTTATAATCCAAAGGCCTTCCTAAATAAGTACAACTTCAGGCCCCTCTTAAAGGCTTCCAGTGAGGGAGACCTCCCTCAAGGACCTTGGATGCGAGTTCCACAGGGCCAGGCTAGCTGTCTCAAAAGTCCAGTCACCAGATGATTTAAGCTGTGCCTTGAGAACTGCCAGGAGGCCCACCCCGGAGGCATGGAGAGAGTGATGGGTACGATAAGGATTCAGAGGTTACTCAGATATCCAGGGCCCACTCTGTATAGGGCTTTATAGTTCAATAAACTGACCTTGAAGATAATTTTCCACCTCTCTGGCAGCCAGTGCAGGTCACCCAGGACCAGGGTCACATTACAGGACCTCAGAAGGGCTGTCAGCAACTCACGCAACATAGGACTCCTCCATTTACACCATGGTACAGAGCATTACAATTGTCAAGTCTGGAAGATACAAAAAGTTTAACTAATGAGGGCAGGTCATCAGGCAGGATCAAGGTGCTGATACAAGCAATATTCCTAAAATGGTGAAAGCCACTCTGGACAACAGAAGACACCTGAGCCTCAAGTGCCAGCCTGTCATTCAGAATGACCCCCCAGTGCATGGGAGCACTACTGCTGCACTACTGGGTTGGCCATGTTATTTACATATTTCATTATAATGTGTAATTTGGGCATGCACAAAACCATTTCAATGGCCTTACACAATTTAGTGAGGAGTTATGCTTGTGCAACTTTGTTGATAGTCTGAAGGTATTTGAATAAATGTGTTGTTGATTGTCATAGGTGAATACTTTGACTATTTGCACTTTCTATTCTACTGGGAACTACCAACCTTTCAGGGTACCATGAAGGCAAAGGGACCCTCTTGAGGATGGTTCCACCCCTACAGGTGCTGCAGGAACATAATTCCTTTAGGCTAAAGGTACCTTAGGAAGGAGCTGCAAAAAAGTACTGAGCAGAAGTAGAGACCGCAAAGCCTGAGTGAGGACCGCTCGGTGGTAACTAGTGATGACTGGAAACAGAAAGAGACAGAATTGAGCGATAAATGACAGATATCAGAACTGATAGCAGAAGAGGCATGAATTCCGTAAGGAGAGAGGAAATAGCAATGGAAGGAGGGACACCATCCAACCCCAAATCACAGTGGAAACCTACGTGGATAAACATTATACTAATATAAATGTACTATATTATGGCCCACCTGTTGCAGAGACTACGTGACTTTTATGAGCATCAACATGGAGGAGAGGAAAACCCCCATATGAGGGAGAAACCTCTGGGGATTCAAAGCCTTGGTTGCCTCCCTTCCAGGCTTGGGAAAAATTAATGACAGCTTAGCTACTGTTATTTAGAGACCCAATTCAGGGAAAGATTTTTAAAGGAAGGACTGTCACTTTATCCCTCTAACAGGAAATCCATGAGGGTGCTGTAAGCTGATCTCTGCAGCTAAACAAAGTTCTCCGTGAAGGAGACCCACCCCCCAAGGTAGGAGGAGGAGGAGAGCAACAAGGCATTCACCTGACCTCCATGAGGGGATGCCAAGAGAGGAAGCCTAACCCTTGAGGGTTAAGGCATTGGAGTTGGGCCCTTGAAGTGCTGGGACTTGGAGTTGTATGATCTGCTCCCTTGTGGGGCAGAGGAAGGGTAAGAGGTAGAGAACAGGTGAATCTTAGGTGGCAGTAGGGAGAATAGTTTTGGAAAGAGCTGCCAACATGGTCTGCACAGCTAAAGGAGTGCCTGTGGACTTAGAAGCACCACCTTACAACAGCTGAAGTCTCAAGTGCTACATGAAAAGTTGCTGCAGAGTCATTCTGCATGGCTAAAGCTTCCCCCAAAGTGTAGGATATTCTCACCCAAAGGAAAGAATGCAAAGGACCCTGTCTGAGTTGAGGGACCCACACTTAAGATGAGGACTTCAAGGGGGCAGGATGAGACCATCGGCTTAAAGGGAAGAAGCCCTGGAAACCATGCTATGGTTGAGACTGGCATACATCTGAAAGCAGGAGTAGTTGAAGGCTGATGGCGAAGCTTGATGGCCATGAGTATATGGAAGAAACGAAACATAAGTAAGGCTGAATGGCTGATTCAGACATCAAATGACAACTAGGACATTGAATGAGACTGAATTATATGAGCTTGGACTGACTGATGAATGTATGCCAACCAGTTCCATATGGGAGGTTAGTGTTAGTTGCTGATGCATTGCAAGTCAGGTAGGCTGAGGCAGTAGAAACAAACGAAACTACTAAGGAAAGCAGGAGCATATGGCAACTGAAAACTAGGAGCAGTAGCTGCTGAAGTGAACAACAAGAGAACACAGAAGGGAGTGGCTGCCTGGCTAGCCAGGTGTAAACATTTAAGGATTGTAGTTGAACTTAGAGATTGCTAAAGGTATGGAAAGAACAGCAGAATGGGAGCCTGAATAGCACAAGTCAAAAGCAAATGATGAAGACAGGATGCTGGGAAAACTAGAAGGCCCAGAAAGAACCAAAACTGAAAGAAACATGAGGTACATGAGAACAGGAGTGCAGCAGGAACAGGTGACGGAGAGAAGCACAAACTATAGCCAGGAAGGTAGAAAGCAAAATACTGATCTAGAAAGCCGGAGAGGCAGCACAAACCAAACAGAAAATACAAAATCACAAAGAGAACGCGAGAGACAAACACTAGGAGAAGTGGGGGGGGGGCAGAGCCTCTGGCTTAGCAAAGAAATATTTCTGAGTGAGGCTGGAAGGAGCTGACTTAATTAGGTGAGGCAGGAGGCATGGCTGGCTGCTTCCACCCATTAAATTGTGGCATAGAGTTTGAATAATACCTCCAGCATATTATTTTGTGCTGTTGTTCTGAAATAGCTTTATTTCTTTCTTTCTTAATGTAGGATCTCTTTTCAATGCCACTGTTTTTCTCACAGAGTATTCATTGTTAGTTACCAATGAGTTCTGAAAAACAGGGTCATCAGTTGAGTGGAAGCCTAGAGTGAATCTTTCAATACAGCGCTTCTGCTCAGCTGTGGTCACTGGGATGAATTTAAAAAAGTTAAATATTAAGTTGGAAAAAGGCAATATCATCAAGGGAACCAGAGGAAGGCATGGCTGAAGAGAAACATTTACCGAGTCCACCTCTTGGTAAAAATTTAATAAAAAAGGGCTGGTCCACCAGCACAGTGGTAGCTTTACCTCTCATGGTGCCAACAAACCGAGTTTGGAAGTGAGCTCAGTAGTCAGAGGGTCAGCTGGGGGGAGGAGGATTGAGCATCCCAGGGACTGCTCTTCTCCTCCTTTGGGAAGGGGTAGGAGAGCTGTCCAACATGAGCATGGCCCCTAGCAGTGGCTGGGGTTCAGCACACCGAGACCACACACAAGGGGGAGGAGCAGAAGCAGGGCAGACACCCAGCATGCTGCATACGGGAGCATGCACAGTACAGTCACTGGTGTCATTGCATGCCACTTCCTTCATGCCAGGGGAGAAACTGACACTGGCCTCCTGCAGGTCCTGCACCTGACTATCTAGGTATGTCCATGCAATCCAGATTCTGTTCCTGCTGGCGTGCAAGGGGCCCACGCTTGACCCCACCGGGGGGAACAAGCTCTTAGGGAAGAGCTGGACAGGGAAGTCCTAGAGGATGATGGAGTGATGGGGCTGCGGAGACAGGGATGGGGGACAGTCAGCGTGGGGGGAGATAAAAGAAATAAATAAAGGAAAGAAATAGAAGTATTTGAAGACAGACGCACAAAACAATACACTGGGGATATAAAACAGATGTCACACATGCCCACATTTCCAATTATATTTAAAAAAATTTGAAAAAAATGTCTGCATTCCTTTAAAGAGACATCTGAATTCCTCATCAGTCACACTATAACATAACAGTTCCAGTGTTGTTCACCAAGCCTCACTCCAACATGGGTGAGGTGATGCTTTGCCATCTGGATGTGAAGTGAGCCTCAGGCTTTTAATGCCAGAGGACAAAATCCTTAAGGAAGGATAAAAAGCAGCTGTTGTCAACTACAGTACCCTCCTCCCAAGGTAGACAGAACTCTAAACGTTCCACAGACAGATGAATTATGTTATCTCTTACTGCTATCATCTTGCCTCTCATCATGCTCCTGTGGGTCTCAAAACCCATTGCACTAGAGGAAAGGCTACCATGGTAGCAATTTCCAGGGATATTACCCTGCATGATATATAAGTAAGGCGGCCATCTGGGCTTTAACCTGCACTTTTACTGCTCACTATTAATTGAACCGGCAGTCCTCTGGAGATTCCAACTTAGGGTGACAGTGTTTAAAGGAAACATACATTGCTGTACATTTTATAATGTAAGTGCAAATTTGGATAATGTATAGCCCTTTTAATATCCCTACAGTACACTGTATTTAAACAAGGAAAGAAAGTGTTGTTAAAAAGTTAAAAAACAAAGGTGATTCTTTGCCCAGTGGAGTTGTAGCTCTATTATATGTTTCTACTTTTGGTGGAACATAAGTCCATTTTAAAAGGCTATTTGTACAAGACAAGTCTCCATTAATGTACAGTGTTGGAAAACCTTTATTTAAAAAACAAAGTTATAACAAAAGTGTAATCCAACAGTTCTGTGAGTGACACTAACATGAGTGTGCTTATGCTGCTGCTCAGATCTGCTAAATTTTCCCTTTATGTGAATGTATAAGGCATCAGCTGCATTTCCACCAATCTGTAATCATGCTGTTTGCTGTGCTTTTACTTGATAACCTCTTTTTTTACTGAACACAAAAAAAGAAATGAACTGTTCTGCTCTCAAGCATTTGGTGCGACTGTTCTTTGAAAAACATTTTCTAAACAATGTTACTCTGTTTCAACAAATTATTTCTAAATGAGTTATGTTGGCATCAGTAACTTGTTGCTTATGTAGACATGTGAGTATACAAAAATTGCCAGCAAAAGATGGCCCAGCGGTCTGTCAGATCAGCTCATGTTGTAAAGTTCGAAGCGGCAGCTAAGGGCTCTGTCTCCCTTCCCTACTACTCTCTCCCTTATTGCCCACCCCCCTGACCATGACCTTTCACTTTATCCTATCTCACCCTCTTTTGAAGCTCTCCACTTGCTCTAGTGAAACCACCTCCTCAGGGAGTTTGTTCCATCATCTCTGTGAAGAAACGGCTCCTGAACTCTCTCCTGGACCTTCTGTACCGCCTGTTTAAGGCAAAGACCCCTCATAGTTTTACTGCCTCTGAGACTGGAGAGGCTCCACATGTCCACCTTGTTACTGCCATTCATGTACTTACAGGTCTCAGTCATGTGCCCCCCCCTCCTCCAAGGAGTACATGCTCAGGTCCTGCAGGCTCTCCTCATATGTCCTACCCTGCTGACCATTAACCATCTTAGTCTCCCTCCTCACGATCAAGTCGCACGGCATTCTGCCATGTGACATTTTGACCCCATGCCTGCTTTGTAGGGTCGAAAGAGCAGATTGGTTGTGCACATCTCCAGATTTGCAGGCCCTAAGTGAAGCAGCAGATCTGTGGGGCACAATCTCAGACCCATAGCATCTCTCCCATCCAGTATTTCACGTGTGGATTCCATCTCCCAGAATATTACTTTGCACTTCTTAGCATTGAATCTTACCTGCCAGACCTTAGACTATTTCTTTAGTTTCTCTAGGTCCCCTTTGAAGTGCCCACATCCCTTCCTCATGCTCTACCCTGCTGCATACTTTGTGTCATTAGCAAAGTGCACAACTTTCCCCTAATTCCTTTTCCTATGTAAGTTATGAACATATTAAACAGGACAGATCCCTGGACCGATCCCTGTGGCTCTCCGGTCGTGACATCTGTACCCGATTTAGCCCCATTTACCACTACTTTCTGTTGCCTCCCCCTAAGCCAGCTGATCACCCACCTAACTAAACCTGTTCTCCTCCCAGTTTCTTCAACTTCTTTAGCAACCTCCTGTACAATACTGAATCAAAGGTCTTGTTGAACTTGAAGTATAACAAATCTACCACGTCCTTTGTCTGTTGCCCTGATGACCCATTTGAAAAACAGTACCAGACTGGTCTGGTGTGACCTCCCTGAAACAAACCCATACTGCTTGATATACTGTAGTCCATTGTCCTCTAGGAAGACCATCAAACTCTCCTTCACTATGGTCTCCATCAGCTTACCTAAGATGGAGGTAAGGCTGACAGACCTGTAGTTGACTGGATCCTCCATGTCTTCCCCCTTGTGGACTAGTACCATGTTAGTGGATCTGCAGTTTGCCGGCAACACTCTGGACTTCAGTGAATCATAAAATAGATGAGTTAAGGGTACTGCCAGTTCTGTGGCCAGCTCCCTAAGTACTCACGTGTGCAGGCTAGGGCATGGCACCTTGTCTACCCTGAGAGTTTCTAGACCCTATCTTTGCCCTTTCAACTAAGACCCATACTCTTCCCCATCTCCTGAACCCCACCCCACCGTGTGTTGGCCTGGATGCCACTGTCTGGAATGGGCCCACTGTCCTCTAACATGAATACGAGCAGAAGTAATTGCTTCCTGCTCATCACCTTTCAATGCCCCCCCAGCTAGCCTAACTATCCTACCTTGCTTTCCATTTTCCTTATGAATCTAAAATGTATTTCCCCCCACCTTTTACTCCTTCAGCAATCTACAGCTTTGTGGCTGCTTTTTTCCTCTTCTGATGTCCACCCTTGCCTCTTTGAGTTTGGCCTGATAATCCTGCCAGGCTTCCTCCTCCTTGTTTCTCATGTACTCAGAGAAGGCCCTTCTTGAAGGGCCTTCACTTCTCTTGTACTCACTGAAGGCCTCACAGCCTCCCTCACCCCCTTTGATAATCAGATTAGCAGATTGGCATTTTGTGCTTGTTTCTTTTGGCGACCTTCCTTGCACAAAATTAGGTCACCTCCAGGAGTGCCCACCTAATCTTACTCCACTGTTCTATCACCCCCTCGACCTGGTCTATGCCTGCCAGTTTTCCTTAACTAGTTCCTGCATCTACCTGAAATCCACATGTATGAAGTCCTGAACCACTGTCTTTGAAGGGGGGTGGGTCAGTTTCCCTCCCTGTCAGTTTGAACCACACAGTGTTGTGGTCACTGAACCCCAATGATTCCCCAACAGTCAGTCCCTTACTATCTCCCAGTTGGTGAGAATCATGTCAAATACAGTATCCTGCTGTGTGGGATCCTTGACCAGCTGCACGAGTAAGAAGTCCTGAAATATATCTAGCAGTGCCTGATTCCTGGTGCTGTTTGCTGCCGGGATATCTCATTCAATATTTGGGAGGTTCAGGTCCCCTACTAACACTAGATCCCCTTTTGTGGCTCCCCTTTCATTTCTTCCATAAAAACTCTGTCTCTTTCCTCTTTCTGACCTATTAGTCTTTAGCTCACCCCTAACCTAATCCTCTTACCAACAGCTGTTGTCAGCTGCACTCAGATTCATTTCACTTCCACTTCCCCCTCCTTTTTTTAATAGTTCCATCCTGTGTTGCCTTGATACCTTCCCTAATGTATAAGGCTACACTCCTCTACTTAATCCTTGCCTGTGTCTCTCATAAGCGAGGTATACCCCAGAATAAATAGATTCCAGTCATTGTTACTACTGGCCCAAGTCTCTGTGATGGCCACTAAGTCTAGTTTAGTCTTTGCCAGCAATGCCTGCAGTTTGCTGAACTTGTTTAAATATCTGGCGTTTAGGCAAACCAACCTCCATGAACCCGTCTTACTTCCTCCCCTCCTTATGCTGTCCACTCTCTTCACATCCTATCCATCACCCCCTCTGATATGTGTACATTTACTACCCATTCCCTCACTCACTACGTTCACTTATCTGTCGCGCACATCACTGCTGTCTTCCTGTGGCACCATTTCTGCTGGATTCACCCAGCACCTAATACCTACAAAATGGTTTCCAGCATTAGCTCCATACCCTTCAAAATATATATATATATATATATATATATATATATATATATATATATATATATATATATATATAATAGGGTGCAGTCGCACCCTATATTTAGGTTGAGTAGGCACTTTAATGTTAAACCTCAAATTTTATGTGTTAATAACTTTGCAACCATTCAACAGATTTGCACAACAATTGGTATGCACAGTGTGGCATGGTAGATCTCTTGATTTACCAAGTTGTATTTTGGTCGGAAATATGGTTTTTACGCAGTGAAGCGCCAACAAATGCACTTTTTGCCAATTTTGCACGTTTCTTATCCATGGTACTGTGCAGCAGCCGTGTGGTCTGCTGATCCAAAATGTGGGATGTAGAAAGAGCTTGGATCAAGGAACATGCCACTTTTTGTTTGGTGAAAAAATATTAATCCATTCAAAAGTTATTAAAGTTTGAAGGTCCATTTATAACTCTATGGGAAAATGTATATGGATGATTTGTGAAAGAAGAATGGAGTTCTGGCCATCTGGTCTCCCTTCATGGCCAAAAAATTTGCAGGCTCATGGCTGATAAATCTTCGGTCACCAGAAATTTATCGACCACGATGGCCGCCATTTTGTTTTCAGTTTGCGTTCGGAAAAAAACAAATATCTCAGCCCGCGGGTGACTTCTGAAATAAATGAAGAATGGATTTTGCTCAAGGGGCTTCCCTCTATCAACCCATGCCTCTGGTTTCCTTTAGTTGTGTCAAAAAATACAGTTTTAAATTTTTGAAATCTTAGGTCACTGTTCACTAACGATTTTCGACCGCGAGGTTGCAAAATCTTCAGCCACGAGATTTTTTCGGCCGCGAACTTAGTCCATCGGGGACGACCAGACAGCCAGATTTTCATGACCAGATGTCCTTGGGGAAGACCAGATGGTCCCAATTTGGGACAACCAGATGTCTCCTCGCGGCCGAAAATCATTTTAGGTTGTGGTCTTAGCCCATTATTTTGCAGCCTCACGGTCAAAGAATTTTTAAAGGTGTAGTGTAAAAACTTTAAAATTAAATGTCTCAAATGGTTTGATCTTTTTACTTGAAATTTGTAGGGGATTCAGGGGATATCCTAGAGATGTGAATTATGCTGTTTAGGTGCTGGAACATTATTTAATTGCGGAGATATTGAGTGATGTAGTTAACGGTTCTCCCATAGGATTATGCATGGTGCTATTGGCTTGCAATTTATAGGGTAGGTAGCCCTAGTGCCACTGATGTGTCTTTGACTGGTTTGGTGTGAAAAAGTTAAACAGGTGTGACGTTATACCACTGCGAAATTTGAAAATTGAATTTGTTCTGCTTTAATAACTTTTGAACCGTTTGTGCGATTTGCCTGAAATTTGGAATGTAGAAAAAGTAATCATAGATCTTCGACTGTGACAATTGTCGTGTCAGTGGGGCATACTGTTGCAGAATCATAGCGTGTGCTCATTATAGTCAATGGGAAAATATATATGTGCATTGTGAAAACAATGGTAAGCACATTTTTGGGTGTACAGGAAGATCCCATTATAAGGTATAGGACAGCTCAAAAGGTATGGCACATGTATACTGTTATGCAGTAATGGGCAATGTGGTGGGAGCGCAGGGCCAAAAGGGCCCCGTGCTCCCACCAATACATGTGGTTCACTACTTATATTATGATGTTATGCAGAAATGTGCAAGTTGGGGCCCTGCACTCCCACCAGCAATGAAGAATGCATTTCAGTGGCTTCAGATTGGGTTGTATACATGGGTGCTGAGCTGTGCAGGTGCCCTTTGAAGATTTCTTGAAAAAATCTTGCTCTGTTCCAAAGTTATGCCATTTTTTGGTGTGCCGTTATAGTCAATGGGAAAATATGTATGTGCATTGTGAAAACAATGGCGAGCATATCTTTTGGTGTGCAACATGAATGTATTTGAGTGGCTTCAGATTGTTTTGTATACATGGGTCCTGGGCTGCAGTGCTGCTGTTTGAAGATTTTGTGAAAAAATCTTGCTGTGTTCAAACGTTATGCCATTTTTTGGTCTCCCATTATAGTCAATGGGAAAATATATATGTGCATTGTGTAAACAATGTGATCACATTTTTTTGTGCATAACAAGAATGCATTTGAGTGGCTTCAGATTGGTTTGTATTGATGGGTCCTGGGCTGTGCTGCTGCCCTTTGAAGATTTAGTGAAAAAATGTTGCTCTGTTGAAAAGTTATGCCATTTTTTGTCTCCCATTATAGTCAATGGGAAAATATATGTGCACTGTGAAAAGAATTGCTCATGCGGCAACATTTCTGCACAACACTGTCCAGGGTGTTTCTTTCTCTGACACTCTATTGTGCCAGTGTATTATGTTTCTGTGCCCATATTTGCAGGGTGCCAAGTCATGCTGCCACAGATCTGTGTTTTCGTGGTGTTTCTGATGCTTTCATTGTGGCATTTTCTTGCCATGAAAACATTTAATAAGATTGTGATAACATCTTTTGATTGCAATCACATCCTCATTATCTCAGGAACGGTGTGGTCTGTCTTTTTATTTGAGATTTGCGGGGTGTTGAGAGGATGTCCTAGAGATGAGAATTATGCTGTTTAGGTGTTGAGAAATTAATTGCTTGCACAGATATTCAATGTGTCAGAACACATTTTTTTGCTGTGGCAACATTTTGGTTCCCGCGGCATGATTTCTGCACAAAATTTTTCAGGGTGTTTCTTTCTGTGTCACTCCATTGTACCAGTATTTTGTGCTCCTGGGCCCATATTTGCAGGGTGCCAAGTCCTGGTACCACAGATGTCTGTTTTGCTGGTGTTTTGACTGCTTTTATCATGACCAGATGGCCACTCGCGGCTGAAGATTTTGTTAGGTGCAACATTTTTGTTCCTGTAGCTACATTTCTGCACAACATTGTCCCTGGTGTTTCTTTCTCTGTGACTCCATTATGTCACTGTGTTGTGCTCTTGGGCCCATATTTGTAGGCTGTCAAGTCCTGGTGCCGCACGTGTGTGTTTTGGTGGTGTTTCCAATGCTTTTATCATGACCAGATGGCCATTCGCAGCCAAAAATTTTGTTTGGTCATGGCTGAAGCTCGCGGTCAAAGATATTCTAGCGAAAGAAGACATTTTTAAAGGTTTAAAAACTTTAAAATTGCATATCTCGGGAACAGTTTGGGCTTTTCAGTTGAAATTTGGAGGGTATTGAGGGGATGTACTAGAAATGTGAATTTTGATGTTTAGGTGCTGGAAAATTAATTTGTTGCAGAGATATTGAGTGACGTAATTGACGCTTTTCCCATAGGATTATGCATGGCAATATTGGCTTGCAATTTAAAGGGTAGAAAGCCCTATTGTCCCGGACGTGCCTTTCAGTGATTTGCTGTGTAAAACTTAAACAGGTGCTGCATTATGCCACTGCAAAATTTGAAAATTTCATTTGTTACGCTTTAATAACTTCTGAATCATTTGACCGATTTGCCTGAAGTTTGGAATGCAGAAAGAGTAATCATAGATCTTCAACTGTGATAATTTTCATGTCGATGGGATATACAGTTGCGGAGTCATAGCATGCTCAAAAAAGTGGAAAATTGTCTAAGTTGCTTATATTATGATGTTATGCAGAAATGTGCAAGTGGGCCCCGCGTTCCCACCAATACATGCTTTCTTGAGAGTTATAGTATGCTTTCTCAAAAAGTAAGGACATTTTTTGCAAAAAACTACGTTAAATGCATCATTTATGGTTAAAGCACAAAAAGTCAGGAAATGAGACCATAGGGATGCCCCCTAATCCCCCCACCCGCCATCTTCTGCAGACTGACAGATGATGGGGTGTGTCTGGGTTGTGAGGCCTAAACCTTACCCCATTCTCCTTTACTGTAGCATGTCCACCTGCTTACACATGGAATGGGGTGCGATTTGGGCCTCACAACCTCAACGACACACCCCATCATCTGTCAGTCTGTGGAGGATGGTGAGTGGGGGGGGGGTTAGGGGGCAACTCTAATGGTCTCATTGCCTGACTTTTTGTGCTTTAACCCTGAATGATGCATTAAACATAGTTTCTTGCAAAGAATATATATATATAGATAGATATATAGATACAGTATATATATCTATCCATATATACAGTATATATTTACTTATAACATAAGTGAGAAAAAACTGTAAAAATACTGTGTCCCAATTAAACAAAATATACCACATGACCATGCGTTACCTACAATTACCACACACCTGCACTTCGTTCTATTTTTCAACCCCATTCAAAACAATTTTGGCCATTTTATAAGACAGATAATCCTCTACAGAGCATGTGGTCATACTCTGATATACACATGCCTTGGGTGGTTGAATGCAGTCAGCCTGTGATCTTGCGCCTCACAACACACACCAAGGTGTGGGTATGTCAGAGTATCATTGCTTACCCTGTAGTGGATTATCTTTTACACATACTGTATATATAGTGCATAGTAGAGCATTGTTCTATATAGAATTCCATCCCTTTCAAAATGCTGTTGTATCACAATTCCGAGGTCATGGACTGTGATTGTACCCTTCTGTGGTACAACATGATTCCGAAACCTCTCTAGACTGCACAAGTCAATTTTGTTCTGAAAGCAAAAGGATGGCTGTGTGCACATTTCACATAATACTATACAACTATATAAAATACAGGGTGAGCAACTTTATGCACAACCGGTGTGTTCTGCCTCCTCTGAGTTCTGATTCCCATGGACCTCTCAGGCTTCATTCTCGAGGTCAAAGGGAATCAGAACCCCTCTGTGGCAGAACACTCTGGTTGTGCCTAGTTGCCCATAGTTCACCCATGCCACAGTGACACTGAAGATGCCAGTGTTAAGTATGGCACAGCACTCTGCTGACACCAGGCACCGTGCTCTGACTATCTGCAGTCTGGCAGTAGGAGCAACTTCAATTGCAGGGGACTATGCCCCCACACTCTCACTTATTTATATAACAAATTCCAGGTTGCACCCAGGTGACAAGAAGGTTGGCCTGCGGATCAGCAACATTGGCCGACACCAAAAAAATTTAAGTTGCACAAGAAGCGTACTACATTATTCTGCCAGCAACATCACGGCGGCAATAATCAGTTGGCACATTAACTGGATACACTTGCCCATCCAGTATTTTCTCTCTATATATTATACAGGCATGGTAGCACCTCTGTATGAGGGTTGAGTAAGTACTTTAACGTTAAACTCCAGTCTGTGCAACTTAATAACTTTGCCCCCTTTTGACTGATTTACCTATAATACGGTAGGCTTGGAATCTAGGTCAAGGTCTATGGATTCTGAAAAAGTTGTGTCAATCGATTAAGTGGGGAAAAGTTACTGAGGTGTAAAAAAATGCTACAGTTCACCATTTTTAAGTGTGTTTTTTTTCATCTGTAGCTTTAAAACTGTTTTTTGTTTTAACCTGAAACGTACAGGTTTAGTAGAGTTGGTCCAATTTACATGCGTTCTCAAGTGTCAAGTTTTTAACTTATATAGTTTTTAAAATATAAGTTAAAAACTGTGCAGCTTTCTGAGCATGGTCATTTAAAAAATTTAATGTTTTAAGGATATTTTTTTTTGCATTAGTGTAACCCCTAGATGGCGCTATCCCAGGGGCTACTACCCCTGCCTGATTTGCCACTAACAGGTTGAGGGGCCTGGATCCAATGGCGGGTGCCTCCACCCAGAGGTCAGGGTTTGCAATAGTTAAACTAACTTGGTCACAGCCCTCTGGGACACTGCAACCCCCCTTTCTTCCCACTAGTGGCCCACACAATATATCAGAATTACCTTCACAGTATACACTTACCCCCAGGTCTGGTTCCGGCACTGGGACCTCCTGTGAAATGAGATACAGTGCAACAATCACAGTACAGTACTTTAACATAGACAAATACCTCAGGCAGTATAACTTTGCTGAAACAAGCAGCTCTGATTTATTTGGGGATATAACAAGGACGGGAAATCAGGTTAATTAGCTTATCACTCTAATAATCTACCTATGGCTCTGTGCACAGGCCTATCCCTATCAGTTACTGTCCCTGGGTACCCAAGCCCTAGTGGCTAGTCAAACCGTGGCAGCTGGTGAGGGCCCTTTCACACAGAGAAAAGGAGAATCAAACAGTCAGCAGTACAGCAACTCCACTCGGACCCAACGTGGCAATTCAACAGGGAGCAACCCCGAACCAGCACCCACGACCTCCAAACAAGACAGGGTCCCCCAACGTCAGCAGGGCTCACCTGAGGTACACAAACCTCTTCACACATCCATATAAAAGAAAGTACTATACCAGGCAGGCTGCATCTGTATCCCGATCGCAATTACTGCACAATACCCGGGAGAACACACAGCAGATTCAGTTCCCGACAGACCGAGCGCAATTTTCAGCAATTCCTCCAGTCCTCTACAGGGTGAGCCCGGTCTCCACTCCCCAGAGATCCCTTGACTCTCCCCACAGGACGGATTCAGTCCTAACAAGCTGTTACACAAGCTGCAGACCGGAACTCTGGGCCTTACACACGTTTTTTGACTAAAACTGCACACTGAAAAAGCACAGGGCTCCTTCCTTCTTCACTGCCAAAGCTCAACTGAACTCCAACCGACAAAAACCGGGCACTTCCTTTGAGTTCCTCCCAGTTCTTGACTGGATTGGCTGTCACTCACAATAGACTGCTGCTGTTGGTCCAAAAGGCACTGAAGTCTAAACTACATCTCCCAGAGTCACTGCCCATACAATCCTCTTGTGGCTGGCCCAGATTACGAGTCCAAGTTCTGATTCGTCAAGGCACCATTTTAGAGCTAGCTTACCCCACACTGATTGGTCCAGTTCAGCAGTTCAAAACTGAATGGGAACTAGCAGACACAGTTCTGACTGCAAAGAAAGCAGGTTAGACAAACTGTAATTTCATTATTACTCTAAATAATTTCTGGTAAACAGTTACATCTTTCAGATAGGTTCCTTTGCACCCTAGTGACTGCAAAATTAAGTGAATTGGCAGCAGCTCGAGTGGTACTCAGAGAAGCACACAGTCCCCCATACAAACTAATTATGTCTGCAAGCAGACAGCTCTTAAAGAGACAGTACCAGAGGCTCTAAAACACTCACTGATAAATGGCTTAAATGCCAAACACCATTCAGGCTTGGAGCATTCAAGCAAGCTCCTGAAGTCTTTTGGGAACCCCCATTTGCAGGGGTTACACCCTTCCTGGCCTGGGAAAGCTTGACGTCACAAGCAAGTACCCCATAAGTTTCAACTGCAACCATATACATTTGCATTAGGCTCGCATTACGTAATCATCAGTCAATATATCATTTTACCAAGAACACATTTCTGAAACATTGCAGTACGTCACTCTTTACACAGTATTACATACACATTGTACCATAACTCAAGTTATTACCTCTTGTACATGAAACCTGAAGAGAGGGGCCTTCCTGTCAGTTACCTTGGGGCTGGATGGGGCAGGGCACCATACTTAGAGGGCAACACAAGTAACTTGGAGTTAGCACTGATGCTCAGTTTGGGCAGTGAGCTCGGGACACATACACTCCTTTATGGACAACATTGAGAGGCAACCACAGGCCTCCCAAGGGAATCATAACTGAGGTGCACCACAGGCTTTACAGCTCGACCAGTCTTTCTAGGGGAACTGTTACAGTCTCTGCACTCTGAGCCTCATTTTCAGCATTGTCCACACTTGTCAGGGAGTTCCATGGGGTGAGAGGCTAGAACTTGGGGCACTTTCAGCTCCAGGAGTTACAGTTTCTGAGTCCACAACATTTGGCTCGCATGGGCGCTTTCGGACACTGGCAGTGGACTGTCAGGGCACTCAAAATACTCTTCTTGTTCGCGTGTATCACAGTCTGCCCCAATCTATCATTTTCCTCCCTGAAAGCTCAAACAGTTCAACCATGCACAATGATTCCATTTCATCTGATCTGATGCTTTGCACTTCACTTTCTGGGAGCATTGGCTCCAGGGATGAAGCTGGGGCTTAGACAGTCCAGAAGGCCCAGCTTCATCTCCAGTATTGACTAGGGATTGCCCCAAACAATTGACTCAGTTCAGAAGAAGGATAGTATTCAAAGTCACTCTCACTTTCTTCCGATATGGACTGACAGTCATGCTCAACTGGGACTTGTGGAGGGAACACTTTAACTTTGCTTCTGTAGGTGCAGACTTTCTTGATCTTTTCTTAGCAGCAGCTCTAGTCACTGGTCCAGAGGGGCATCTTCTAGGGGCTCAGACTCAATTAAGATTTGTCCAATGGCAGTAAATGATTTCTATGCATTGTTTTTACATCTTTTGAATTATTCTCAGGCCTTACTTTGTACACTGGCAGATCATCTAGTTTGCCCACTACAATGTGAGGGAGATGGTGCCATCTGTCAGCAATCTTGTGCTTGCCATGCAATCCCAGATTTCTTAGCAATACCACGATCTCCTCGGAGTTCCTGTGCTTTCACCTTTTATCATACCTTTCTTTGTTGGCCAGATTTCTTTTGGCAGCCATGGTTTGAGCCAGTTGAGTAGCATGAGTTAGCTGGGCCTTTAACTGCACATACTGTAAATAGTTGTCAGCCTGAACCCCATCAGGAGAGACCCCAAAACACACATCTACTGGTAGTCGAGCTTCTCTTCCAAACATCAGGCGGTAGGGGGAGAATCCAGTGGCATCACTTTTGGTGCAGTTATAAGCATGTACCAGGGTGCTAATTTGTTGGCTCCATCTAGGCTTGTCCTTTGGATGCAGGGTGCCTAGCATATCTAGCAAAGTGCGGTTGAAACGTTCAGGCTGTGGGTCCCCCTGGGGAATTGGTAAGGAGTGGTTCTGGACTTTCGCACTCCCACAGAGAAGCATCTCTTTGATCAGACGACTCTCAAAGTCTCTCCCTTGATCAGAATGGATTCTTTGTGGAGCCCATAGTGAACAAAAGTTTTCTACAAGTACTTTGGCCACAGTGGATGCTTTCTGGTCTTTGGTGAAAGCTTGAATATCTCGTGAATGGTCAGTGACTCCCACATTACTGATATTTCTGATCTGACTCCAAACTTAGAAAATCAATACAGACCAGCTCCATGGGTGCACTGGTGATGTTAACAAGGGGGCAGCCCTCTGGGCAAAGCTTTCCTCTGTAAGTAGCGACTACAAGTTCGAATGTGTTGCTCCACATCAGCCCCATCTTAGGCCAATAGAATCTGGATCTCACCAAGTCAAGTGTTCTGTCTATACCAAGGTGCCCATGTGGTTGTGCAAGGACCTCAGTACTGAGTCTCGAAAGGCAGTGGGCAGCACTAGTTGTTGTTTGTCTACTTGTCCCCTCTGTCTACTGTTTCTCTGTATAACAGTTTATTGATCAGTTTCAACTTAGGACCTTCTTTGTATAACAGTGCAGTTCTCAAATCAGTGGGCGTAATTTGGACACATCTTTTCCTGCATAGAGGGCTTCTAAAGCTGCTTTGATCATGGGATCGCAGGATTGAGCCACTGAATACTGTCATTGTCCAGCTGAGGCAGTGCACCAATGTCTATTGCAGAAAAGTGGCAATAAGCAGCAGGTATGCAATTCTCAGAGCTCCCAAGCAATCCACCATGCAGTCCACTGCGTCCGTGGACATTTGTTCCTCCCTGTCAAACTTCGGCAGAGTGCCGAATGTCAGGTTCTGCCAATCGGACCCAATCATTCTGGGGAACAGGCCTCCGGAGAGAGCATCAGCATCTATGTGGTTCAGACCTGCTCGTGGTATTCGAGAGCATAGTCATATGTAGATAATGCAGAAAGCCACCTATGGCCAGTGGCATCCAACTTAGCTGAGGTCTGCACATAGGTCAAAGGATTATTGTCAGTTTTACTAGTATTTTAGCCCCATACAAGTACTCATGGAATTGGTCAACAATAGCCCACTTCAAAGCTAGGAACTCTAACTTATGTACAGGATAGTTCTTTTCGGATGGGGTCAGGCTTCTACTGGCAAAGGCCACTGGTCTCAGGCCATTCGTGCTCTTGGTACAACACAGCCCCAACCCTTGCAAGCTAGCATCAGTGTGCAGGACGTGAAGTTTTCTTGGATCGGCATAGGCCAGCACTGGAGCATGGGTAAGTTGATATATGATCTCATGAAAAGCAGTCTCACAATCAGGAGTCCAGCAGGCCCCAAATACTTCACTCGGATGAAAATACACTCTTTCAGTCTTGAGGGATGCTGACTTTTGGTATTTTTTGTGGGTTGGGGGATACCCTTGAGTAAGGTTAAGTAAAGGGCGGATCACTCTTGAATAGTCCTTGATGAAGCGCCGATAATAACCACAGAATCCCAGGAATCTTTGCAGTTCTTTTAGATTTTTGGGCTGTGGCCAGGTGGTCAAGGCCTCAACTTTACTTGGCGTGGTCTCTATTCCTCGGTGGATACTATGTGTCCCACATACTTTACTGATGTTTGAAAAATTGACACTTATCAATGGACAGTTTAAGGCCAAAGTCCTCCACAGTTTCCCCTCTCAGCAACCATTCAGCAAATTTCTCCTCAAAAGTTTCAGATAGTGGTGGGGCTGATTCCCCGGTCTTTACTGTCCTTAGTTATCACTCCAAGCAGTGAGGGCTCCTCTGGGGTAATGGTCTGTGGCACTTTGGAGCTATCTATGGGATCCTTAAACTCTACTAGGGCCAGGAAAGTGTGGGTGAGCAGATTAGCATGCCGACCCACCACCACAGGGTTTTGTAAACCTTCCACCTTGGAAAGTACTCCCTGCACAGTGTCCGTATTGATACCCAGGGGGATGTCCAGGATAAGCATAGCATTTTGGGGGTCGATCTCCTCCCCAGTACACCACTCCACCAGCCGGTGCACAGCCACTTCTGTCGGGGTACCCATTTTTTTCTTAACAGTGGTTACGTAAATATGGCCACTAGAGGACACACAATCCCAGCGGTGAGCCTCCAAGATGTAACCCCTAGATGGCGCTATCCCAGGGGCTACTACCCCTGCCTGATTTGCCACTAACAGGTTGAGGGGCCTGGATCCAATGGCGGGTGCCTCCACCCAGAGGTCAGGGTTTGCAATAGTTAAACTAACTTGGTCACAGCCCTCTGGGACACTGCAACCCCTTTCTTCCCACTAGTGGCCCACACAATATATCAGAATTACCTTCACAGTATACACTTACCCCCAGGTCTGGTTCCGGCACTGGGACCTCCTGTGAAATGAGATACAGTGCAACAATCACAGTACAGTACTTTAACATAGACAAATACCTCAGGCAGTATAACTTTGCTGAAACAAGCAGCTCTGATTTATTTAGGGGGATATAACAAGGACAGGGGGAAATCAGGTTAATTAGCTTATCACTCTAATAATCTACCTATGGCTCTGTGCACAGGCCTATCCCTATCAGTTACTGTCCCTGGGTACCCAAGCCCTAGTGGCTAGTCCAAACCGTGGCAGCTGGTAGGGGCCCTTTCACACAGAGAAAAGGAGAATCAAACAGTCAGCAGTACAGCAACTCCACTCGGACCCAACGTGGCAATTCAACAGGGAGCAACCCCGAACCAGCACCCACGACCTCCAAACAAGACAGGGTCCCCCAACGTCAGCAGGGCTCACCTGAGGTACACAAACCTCTTCACACATCCATATAAAAGAAAGTACTATACCAGGCAGGCTGCATCTGTATCCCGATCGCAATTACTGCACAATACCGGGAGAACACACAGCAGATTCAGTTCCCACAGACCGAGCGCAATTTCAGCAATTCCTCCAGTCCTCTACAGGGTGAGCCCGGTCTCCCTCCCCAGAGATCCCTTGACTCTCCCCACAGGACGGATTCAGTCCTAACAAGCTGTTACACAAGCTGCAGACCGGAACTCTGGGCCCTTACACCACGTTTTTGACTAAAACTGCACACTGAAAAAGCACAGGGCTCCTTCCTTCTTCACTGCCAAAGCTCAACTGAACTCCAACCGACAAAACCGGGCACTTCCTTTGAGTTCCTCCCAGTTCTTGACTGGATTGGCTGTCACTCACAATAGACTGCTGCTGTTGGTCCAAAAGGCACTGAAGTCTAAACTACATCTCCCAGAGTCACTGCCCATACAATCCTCTTGTGGCTGGCCCAGATTATGAGTCCAAGTTCTGATTCGTCCAAGGCACCATTTTAGAGCTAGCTTACCCCACACTGATTGGTCCAGTTCAGCAGTTCAAAACTAGAATGGGGAACTAGCAGACACAGTTCTGACTGCAAAGAAAGCAGGTTAGACAAACTGTAATTTCATTATTACTCTAAATAATTTCTGGTAAACAGTTACATCTTTCAGATAGGTTCCTTTGCACTCCTAGTGACTGCAAAATTAAGTGAATTGGCAGCAGCTCGAGTGGTACTCAGAGAAGCACACAGTCCCCCATACAAACTAATTATGTCTGCAAGCAGACAGCTCTTAAAGAGACAGTACCAGAGGCTCTAAAAACACTCACTGATAAATGGCTTAAATGCCAAACACCATTCAGGCTTGGAGCATTCAAGCAAGCTCCTGGAAGTCTTTTGGGAACCCCCATTTGCAGGGGGGTTACATTAGCAATTTGACTAGACGCGATTGTCTTATCAGTCCCCATAATCCCCTTCCCTGGAAGAACACACACACACACACAATGGTCTTGGAGAAATGACCACAGTCATAAGTTTATTAATTGATATTTACACAATTGGAGTGGCATGCGCAGCTGGGAGATCTTGCCAGTCACCTTGGATCCTCTGCACCCCCTTACCGTGAAGGGCATTACCCCTATGTGTATCGCAAGAATGATATACAGTACCTCTCTAGGTTGGCTTAACCGTAGTGAGTCATGGAGGTCATATGGTACCTCTCTGTGTTGGCTCAACCGCATTAAGTGGGACGGTCATGTGGCTTGGTGGTAAGTGACCACCCCCACCTAGTGGTGCAGCTCCCACAGGCAAGCCCAAAGTTAGACTATGACCCCCCCTCCCCAATGTGGGCTCCAGGTCTTCTGGCCAGATCACTTTCCAGCCTCTGTTGGTAGAACCCAAGCTGCCTGCCTAAGGCCAGGTTATGTGGGAGGGGCCACAGACAAAGTGACGTCTGCTGCAATACTTGGCAGACTTTCTGTTGTCTTATTACTCCCCATAACCCCTTACCTGGAAGAATATACACAACACAGTTCTGGGAGAAATAGCCACAGTCATCTGTTTATCAACTGATATTTACACATTTGGAGTGGTGTGCACAGCTGGGAGATTTCACTAGTCACTTTGGAACCTCCGGACTCCCTTACCATGAAGGGCATTATCCCTATGTGGACCGAGGGAATTATATGCCTTTCTGGATTAGCTCAACCACAGCGAGCAGAGAAGTTATGTGTCTAGATGGCAAGTGATCACCTCTGTCTGCTGGTGCAGCTCTCGCAGGCAATCATAATGAGACTGGACTGCGACCACCACCCTTCCCCCCAGTTTGGGATCCAGGTCTTATGCCCCCCTCTCAACCTTATACCAACCAGGAGAGAAGAGCTCTTCAGAATAATTCAGCTCCTTCCCCTTTTTCCCTTGTACCATTACCCTGAGAGAGTCCCAGGCCACCGCAGGAATGACACATTCTGACCCCCCCAAGCCATTTACTTAAAATACTCCTTTAAAACCTGAAGGAATGACTAAAGCAACAAATCCCAACCACTGTCCCTTAAATGAACAGTATCCTTAGCATAAAGTCCCTGGCAGAATGTGTTGATATTGCTGTGCCATACCACAGCTCCCCCAATGGACTCAATGAAATGCCACATCTCCTTGTTGATGCATATGTACGCTTTATTCATGATCTGAAAGTTCTTTGCATGTCCACCAGTGATGCCTTTGGATAATGTGGGACCAAATTAATGTTGGTTCGGGGTTGCAGTTTGTTAATGGATATTAAGTCCTACTTCATCCTGAGAAGCAAATCGATAGCCTTCTGGAGTACCAGTTCGTTCCCACCCAGATAAACCAGCAAAATGTCCAGTGAACTCCCAAGCCATGCCTCCATTCTCAGCCTAGGAAGAAGGTCTTCTGGTGCATGCCCTTCTGTCCCAAATAATGTATTCATGCTTTCTGCAATGGACTCGCCAGGTTCTCCCCCCCCCCCCCGGCTGACCTCCTGCTCTTTCTGCTGCCTAGTGAAGGAAGGATTGTCCACACAGCCAGATCTACTTGTAACCATCAGGGGAACCTAGAAAACAGCAAGACAATGTTAAAGTAAGAGTGGTCTCACATAATGAAAAACACTTGGGACCCCCACTGACCCACAGCCTGTATTTGCCCATCCATAAGAACCTTGGGCCCTGGTGTTTGTTGATTGCCCCTATCCTGAAAGAATGAGTATTATATTCCTTGGGGTTCAACCCCACTAGTTGCACTGCCAAGCTTAAGACATGCCTAAACTGGTAAGCAGTTATGGGGTGCCATCTGCATGCCAGAGAAAGGCTGAACCCCACTGGTGGGTGAAGGGCCAAGTTGTACACCACCATGGCCTTCACATCCCACACTAGCCCCCCAGGAGCCTATGTAGTGCACCAGCAATCTAGTTCTCCTTGCTCGGTTTTAGTCTTGCAGAGCTAGACCTGTACACCCTCTGCTGTCACTGCCATGTCTACATCCTGCAGGCCCATAGGGACTCCACTCTTTGTTGGCTGTACCAGCTCTGAGAGCCTAAAGGCCCCACAAAATGCCCTAAAGAATGTAGTCTTGAATAATCCAACCTGCAGCGGGGACCAGCAGACCACTGGGATAGCCTCATACACTTTCTCAACTGTTCTGGTTCTAAGACCAACTGGATAAGGCAGAAATACTGAATAAATATTTCTGTTCAGTATTCACGGAAGAGGGAGAGGGACTGGGACTACAGCTGAGCAACAGATGCTGGGCGGGGGGGAGAGGTGGACAGCAGTCCATTCACAGGAGAGAGAGTCCTGCAGGAGCTCACTAAATTGAAGGTGGACAAAGCAATGAGACCAAATGGCATACACCTGAGGATATTAAGGAAGCTGCGAAAAGAGCTACCAGAACTTCTGGCAGCCTTATTCACTGAGTCACTCAACACTGGAGTGGTGCCAGAGGATTGGAGGAGGTCACATGTGGTCCATATATTCAAATCTGGCGGCAGGGAGGAGGTGGGGAACTATAGGCCGGTTAGCCTTACCTCGGTAGTGGGGAAGATCATGGAGACACTGCTTAAAGAAAGAATAGTGGGACATCTGGAAGCCATTGGTGCCAAGGACCCTAGTCAGCATGGTTTCTCAGTGGGTAGGTCATGTCAGACAAATCTGATAGATTTGTTTGACTGGGTGATGAAGGAAATAAATCGGGGAGGAGGGATGGATGTTGCCTAGCTCAATTTCAGCAAAGCCTTCAACACCATTCCCACATAAGAGGCTGGTTAACAAGATGAGTAGTCTGGACATGGGGGGACAAGGTGGTAAACTGGGTTAGGAACTGGCTAATGGACAGGAGGCAGAGGGTGGTGGTAAATGGAATACAATATGGGGAGAGGGGGGTGACCAGTGGGGTACCTCAGGGATTGGTCCTTGGGCCAGTCTTGTTCAATATTTTTATTAGTGACATTGAAGAGGTGCAGGAAGGAAAGGTCTGCCTGTTTGCAGATGACACCAAGATCTGTAAGAGGGTGGATACTCCAGAAGGGGTGGAGAACATGAGGAAGGACTTGGGGAGGCTTGAGAAATGGTCTGAGGAGTGGCAACTGAGATTTAATTAAAAGAAGTGGAAAATTGTGCACCTGGAGCATAGAAACCTTGGAGAGAGCTACAGGATGGGGGTAGGAGTTGTTGACAGTCACTAAGAAAGCAAGTGCCCTGGGGGTTATTATTTCAGATGACTTGAAAATGTCAAAGCAGAGTGCAAGGGCAGCAGGGAAGGCCAGTGGCATGCTGGTGTGCATAGGCAGCGGTATCACCAGCAGAAAATGGGAGATAGTGATGCCATTATATAAAACTCTGGTCAGGCCTCTCATGGAGTACTGTGTGCAGGTCTGGAGGCCGCACCTTTAAGGGACATTAATAGGCTGGAGATGGTCCAGAGAAGGGTGACTAAGATGGTACAGTGCTTGCACCACAAAACGTATGAGGAGAGATTAAGGAACCTCAATATGTACTTACTGGAGAAGAGGAGGGAGGGAGGGGACATGATAGAAACATTGAAGTACCTCAAGGGCATAAATAAGGTGCAGAGAGGAGATGTCTTCCAGTACAGGAGGAGTACAAGAACGAGGGGGCATGACATGAAATTGGAAGGTGGCAGGTTAAGAGGGACTGTGAGGAAGTTCTTCACAGAGTAGGTGGTGGACACATGGAATGGTCTGTCCCAAAAGGTGGTGGGATCAAGCACAGTGGTTGGATTTAAACATGCATGTGACAGGCATAGAGGAACCATAGAGGTAAATCAGAGGGAGGGTCTGAAGCAGTAATCAAGTACAGGGCTTACAAGCAGATTAGATGGGCCTAGCAGTCCTTATCTTCTGACAAATTCTATGTTTCTCAACTGGTATTGGCCTAATTGGCATGTGGTGTATTATTACCTAGTCTCTCTCACCTATGGCTTGGTACCTCTCTCCCAAACTAGCTCCTGTATTCTCTCTAAATGGACCACAGCCTACAATAGCATTTGTGATTTTGCCTTATCTGCACACAGATTGACTCACCACTGTTCCCCTTACAGATGCCTGGGGTGGCTATCGCCATTGTCTCTTAAACACTATGCACTAGAGTTTACTATCGACAAGCTCATTAGATCAGGTACACCTGCTCTCCTTGTGGCCATGTTTAAGAAGTCTGAACAAGTGTATCCCCTTCAGTTCATTGAACAGGAGCTACTCTTAACACCTAAATGTGTCACTAATAAGGGTAAACAAGCATTTTCCTACTTTGCTGCTCAATACTGGAACACTTTGTTCCTTATCATAAGGTCATCACAGTCACATTCTGTCTTTAAAGCTAAACATCAAGAGTACGTTATGTCCCTTGACAATTGTTCATGTGCCAGTTCTTGAGATTCTGTGCCTACCAATTTATGCATTTTGTTCAACCGTTATGTACTGTGGGAAAGTTTTTGATATCTGCAAATTAATACTGTCCCACACTTATTGTAATGTATGCTGATGTCTACTCAATCTTGATCTTGTGTATCTTAGTTACTTGATGCTCTGTGCCAGCTTCAGCTGTGACTTCCCCTCTGTGCTACTGTATTGAATGTTATCTAGTTATTGTTAATTCTACTCTTAAGCACTGCTGGTTTGTATAGTGATTGTCTGCCTAATTTTGTTGTATTATTGTTGCATTCATTACCGTCGTATGATGTAATTCTCCCAAATCGTGCCTGAAAATAGGCATTAATTTGTCGAGTGCACTTACCTGGTCAATAAAACTAACTAACTAAATAAATGTTGGGATCCCTTTGTTCCAATACTCAAGGATCTTCTGAACCTTGATAGTTCAAGATTAGTTAGTGAAGCCCCTAGGAAGAAACCAGGACAACCCTGGCAGGTGCTATTCCACCACTCTAGATGTCAGACCTTGCCGCATAGCTTCAGTGATGTAACTGTGCAACTGGCCTATGGGAATTGGCTAGCTATTAGGCCATCCCACCTCTGGTATTGTTCCACCCCACCGTAATATGCTTCCCTGATGTGGGGGACAGTAGAGTTACCTACACACTTCCAGGTCTCAGGGTCATCACCTTCCACAGGAAAGGCAGGACTGGATGTGGATCCCCATCCTCTGGTGGAGCCAACTCTGTGAACTTCTGCCACTGAGAACAAAATATAGAATCAGCAATACCATTCTCAATACCAAGAACATGTACAGTCTTAAAATGGATATTAAGAAGCATGCACTTGAGGACAAAGATCTTGATGAGGTGACCCAATGGGCATTTGGCTCCCAGTTGCCCATTGATAGTATGGACCACACCCATATTATCAGTTTGAAAAATCACCCTTTTATCCTTAAACTGGGGGCGCCATATGCAGAGTGCTAACACAATCAGGAAAAACTCCAGCAGGGCTGTATGCTTTGTGAGTCCCACCTCTGCCCAACTTCAGGGCCACTCAGCAGTACACTAGGCACGCTTTAAGTATGTCCAGAAACCAAGTCCCCCTGATGCATCTGTAAACAGTTCCATCTTCTGACTGTCACAGGTCACATGGAGACCCTGTTAAAGTGGGAAATGAAAGTTGACCACCCCTCCAAGTCTTTCCTAAAGCCCTGCATCACCCATATCCAGCAATGGGGCTTCTGGACATGGGACCTCAGCTTCGTCATATGCCGTAAAATGTCTTCCCCATTGGGATGGCCCAATAGGTAAAGTTTAAATGGCCCACCAATTACTGGAGCTCCTTTATGGTATCTTTCTTGATCCCCACTGAACAGCCTAGAAGGTCCCTAAAAGTCTCAATCTTGTCCTGTGGCAAGTGACATTCCTGTGCCTTTGAATCTAGCTTGATGTCCAGGAATGTCATGACTGAGTTTGGAGGCTCAACTTTGTTAGGGGCCAGTGGGACACAGAAGTCCCCTGTCTGACCACAGACCGGGGAGTGAGCTGGACCCATGAACAAAAAGTAATCCAGATACCAAACAGTCCCTACCCCCAGTTTTTGTTTGCAGTGCCCAATGCTGGAAGGTGCTGAAGCACTCAAACACTGTACAGGCTACATATCAACCTATGGGCATGCAATTATCCACATAATATTGCCCCTTAAGCTTCTTCCCCAGCAAGTCTTGGTCAGCTGGATGAATATGCAAAAGCTGGAATGCTGACTCGATGTTTTCTTTTGGCCATAAGCATCCCTGGACCTGCTACCTGCACCACTTTAACCACCCTGTCAAATGACACTTACTGATTCACTGTGCAGTGCAGATCAATGTGGTCATTTATTAAATCACCCTCAGGGTATAATATGGGGTTGACCATGTGGTACTCACCCAGGGAATTCCAGGGAATCAGGCCAATGGGGGAACCCTGCAAACTACACAAAGGTGGGGAGGGATAAGGGCCGCTAACCCTTCCCAAGCACAGATCTTTTTAAACCTTGTCCTGGACTACCCACAGCATCTCCCTGGCAGATTTTAGATTCTCGGTATTGTACCCTCACCAGTGCTGCTCATACGAGCTCTTAAAATCCACCGTGAAGCCTTCCTTCAGGAAAATGGCCACATCACTGTCTAGCTACTGCTCCAACCAGTCTCAGCTGGTCTACCCTTACCAGAGTGGGCATATTTGCCTGTGTTGGGCTTCCCTTGCTTCCTCTGAAAGGGCTGATTGCCTTCCTGTGGGGGTCTGCTAGGTCTGCAATGGTTAAAGAGATGACACTGCCCACAGATAAAGCACTCATGCTGAAACCTGTTGCAACTCACTTTGTTAAAATTGAAACAGACCTGGTTAGGACTTGCTGTGGGCTCAGTATTTTATGACTGGGATGCCTTTATCAGTAACCCACTGTCCATGTGGAGGACACTGCCCCCATGCATGATTTCGACCAGCAAGTGCATATCCAGGATGCCCCAATCTTTAGACTGGTCACATACAGTAGTATGCAGCTCCAGAGTACAGTATCTCCTTGTACTGCAGCCATCTTTCATCCTCCTTGTGCCTATGGGCACACATGATCCCATTAGATGGTTAAACAGGTCAACACTCTCTTCAGGAGCTGTTTGACATATCATAGTGGTGAACACTATAAAGCCTGCTTGTCAGTTATCAAAAGTTTTCTCTACCCTGACTTTCTTTTTGTAGGGGTCCTCTTTTTTCTCTTTGCTTTCCTCCAGTTGCTTTGGCTCATTAAGTAAAGAAAACATATCGACATATTCACGCCTTTGATTCTGCTGATGGGCCTTGTCAGTCAACAGGAAGCCCACTGGTAGTGCCACACTGACGTAATGCCTCAGAGCCAGAAGTACTGTTGCTTGTGCTGTCCTACTTTCACCTGACTCTAATGCTGCCTGGGCCCTGCCCGCTCCCTGCTGCTGTGCCTGTATTGATGCCGTGAGGCCCACCACTGCCTCCATTATCTTATCCAACTTCTCATCAGGGTTGGAAGGTCCTATGGGTTCTGGACACTTTTGGAGGAAGGGTGACTGGTCCATGTTCATCCAAGAGGATCCCAGCTTGCAAAATGAGGTGCTCCTACCTCCTCCACATCGAGTCAGTATCCCCCTGTCTGGTGGTTCCCTTCACTGTAGCATTGGACTGAGCCAGAGGAGGAGCAACTCCAAAGACCCACAGCACCATGTTTCTGAATTTATACTCAGATAATTTCTCAACCCCTTCATTCAGCTCACCTCATTCTCAGGATGTCTTGGCTACCTTGCTCAGTAGGAGTTGCCTGCTTCTTTGCTGGCTGCTCCCACTTCTCTGGTAACATAATATTCTTTGGTGTAGTGGTCCCCTTCAAACAATATTCCAACCATGCATAGACGTTTTCTGCGTACATGGCCCTCAACTGGGCTTCAAGTGCTGTGGTTGCTGTGGCCTTTTCAGATGCTACATTGGTCTTTTTGCTAGACATCTTTCACTACACCAGCTGAAACAACAAACCTAGAAGCTACTGCTGCAAGGGTCAAAGAGAGTGAGGTAGAGATACAGGCTACAGCTCTTTTGACCACTCACTCTCTACAGTTCAGATGCTCATGCCCTGTGGGGGACCTCAGTGCTTCCTTCCCTGGGAGTGGTGCCTAGCTTGCCTGCCTAAGGCCAGGTTACAGGGGAGAGGACAAATGTAGGGTGACATCTGCTGCAATGCTTGGCAACCTTTGTAATTCCTTCAAACTGCTTTCATCAGTCAGATGATGAAAGAAATTTGAAGGAAATTGAAAGTGATTTCCTCCACACTGCTTTTGTTAGCTGCAGCTGAAGAAAGCAGTGTTAGTGAAACCCCTTTCAGTCGCAGTTCTAATGCACCAAACCTACCTATCCTCAGAACCCTCACTCCCAACTCACATTTTACTTTTTACTTGATAGTGGGTATCTGCCCACCCTCCCAACCCATGTTTTATATGGTATTACTGGATGGTGGGTGCCCAGTCCCTCCACCAGTATCCCCTCCTTCCAACCAACGATTTAAGTAAAATGTCGGCAGGTGCCCAATCCCACTGGCTGTTAACACATTTGTTAAACTGACACCAGGGTGCCCAAACCCGGTGCTGGCTGAGATCACCCCCTCCTCTGAATTACAAGCAGACCAAGGTGTCCAGAATTTGAACAATCTCACCTACCAGGTTGATGAGGGTTAATAAGAAGACTATTGATTTATTTTTCTTAAACATATCTTTTGTCCCCTGGATGCTGGTAGGGACCTGCTTCCACCTCTGCCATGCCCTAATGCCTGCTCACTGAGACTGAAAAAATAAATAAATAAAGACTGATCAACTGACCTTTCCAGGCCCCCAAGGCCCACCCACATCACACTGCTGTGTTGTCCCCTGGCTTGCCCCCAGGGCTGGTTATACCTTCAGCCACATAGGAATTTCATCCCCACTGTCCATCTGGCCACCTGCAGTGGAGCTGAAGACCTGGAAGATCATTTGGAAGGCAGTGAAAACAGTCTGGTACTAAGCATGGTGAGTGAGCACAGGCTTCATCCACCCAGCCCAGCCCCATGTTTTTTCTTCCATTAGTACTGCTGTCCCCCTAGGAGTGTGCCATGTCATTGGTTGCTGGCATGCTGACACACCCACCTGACATGATGCTTGCTACAACATCCCCTTACTAACGCTATCCTCTATACCACCACATGTGGTCACCCACATGGTGATAGAGCAATGGATCACTGAGTCCCCCCTCCCTGCAGGAGATAGTTCACTGGGATGCTCAGTCCTCCCCTCCCTGCACTGGCCTTGGTTCATTCCTGAACCTGGGTCATTAGCATCATGAGTGGTAGTGCTACTGCGGCAGTGGGGGTGCTAACTGTATTCAAAATTCAGTGCAAAAATATGTTAAAATGACCAATACATTTTTAAATGTTCACTCAGAACTTTGGTCATTTTTAATATTTTGATCCCAAATCTGCAATATTCACATTTTGTTACACCACCTCATCAATGTGATAGGTGTCATGTTTGAAATCCTACTCAAAATGTGTTGTTGCACTTGTGATGTAAAATTACATTTTGGTAGTATTTCATAAATGCCCCAAGTCATGTTCCCGGGGGGGGGGGGAGTGTCATAAAATGATTTTTTTGAAAATTTGAGGTCAAAATGTCAAAAACAGAAATGTAGACAAAACAAAGAGGGTAGGGGCAATTCCAGCTCCCAGGGCACTATGGGCTGTGCACTTGCTCCTGAACAGGGAAGTTGGTCTCGTACTACAAACAGGTGCACTAATAGAACTCCTGGGTGGGGTTAGCCCCAAACCATTGTCTCAAATTTTGGAACAAAAGTCTAAGTGACTTAATCTAGGCTGCAGAAAAACAGCATGAGGCAACAGTATCAGTAAAAGCTGTTCTATATATATTCAAAAATCAGATTCCAAACTCTTTCACAAAAGATTGCTTACATTATTGTATCAAGCACAGCAGAGCAATACATTGTTCCAACTGCAAAAGGGTCATACTATATTTAGTAACAGTAAAACCTTTAGACAGTTTTGTTACAGATGAAAGAAACTAAAGACTGATCAGTTCATAAGTCAATAAAGGCACTGTGAAATGTTACTCAGAGTCTGCTTGTGTATCTCCACCAATTATAAGTATGCAAGTAACATGGCAGTGATCATATGTAGAAGTACTAAGACAGTCATAACACTAAAAATGGGACTCAAGCTGGTGGGGTTAACAAATATATCGAGTGAAGTACTTGAGAAATATCCCTATTAGAAGGGAAAACCAGGTGTCTCGCAAACATGGAATAAAGCAGTCACCAACTGTGAAGCAGTGAACTTGAGGAGTTTGAGGTGTATACATCCTGTCTTATCAGGATATATCAGGCTGAACATCAATACTGTCACAAACCTTGAATAAAGTTATTTCACAGTGCAGTTCAATAGCAGACATTTAATACCTCATGCTAAGCACAATGTAAAGAGCCACTGGTCGATTAGTGTTGGAGTTCACGTTACAAAAGATTTTTTGTAAGCTGGTAGCACACAGAGGACCCGTAACACTTTCTAGACAAAGTCTTGTGAATCTAAATTAAGTAAAAAAGTGAAATGCAGTAATGCTAATAACGTTGGGCCAGTATCACTATTCCCTTATGCAGAACATTACTTTGTCAACTGGTAATAGGCAATAGTAAGGGAATTTCAGTGAAACAGAGCCTTGCAGTGTTTGAAAAAGCTTTCAGTGTTATGCAGTTGTATAGATGAAGTGTGCTCGAAGTTTTAAAGTAGCTTGTAAGACTTTGGAAGCCGCAAACAACTCAAATAATAAAGTGCTGTAGTGAAATGTGCAAAGCACATTTGTAAGTGTAAAACCAAAGCAAGTGCAAACTATGGCAAATGAGTAGTCTTTTGAGTTAAGTGTTTTAAAGGTGATAGGAAACAATTTTTTACACTTCTAGATGTGCCCCCCCCGTTGTTCCTATAGTGTCAATCCAATATTCTGATATGTTTTTGACCTTTTCTTGTTAAATTAATAATCAAATTTTGTTGTCTTTTAACTATTCTGAATCACTCTCTCCTCGGCTGTTGCTGCTCTCTTTTCATACTGGCTGAACATTGTATGACATAAGTAACACCATTCCAGGCCATTCAGATGAATAGCATGGAATGATGTTATTGATGTCACAGAATGTCTTTAAAAAATTAAAAGAAAGAGCAGCAGCTGATGAAAGGAGTGTAGCTCTGAGGGCACCCCCACACCCTGATGATTTATTGAGCAAAAATTGGTCAAAGCATGTCAGAATACATAACTGGCATGGAAAGGAAAATAAAAGGATGGTTAATTATGTAAAGAGCATTTCCTATCTCCTTTAAATCATAATGTTTTAGAGCTGAAAGTATTTAGCAGCATTTCCTGTGATAATGTTGCACTATTGCAGTATAGGCAAACCATTCTGCCTTTCAGTTCAAACCTGTACTTTGCAGGAAACCAGCAGTATGAGGCATCAGGACATGCTCGTATCCAAAATTTTTCCATAGATAAATACCTAGTTATCTAGGCATTCTTCTTCTAAAAGGATCTTTTGCAATAAATGATGTCTCCAGGATATGATAACAACTGAAAGTCATCTTAGTGCCTGAAGCAGTGAAAAAAAACAGTGGTGTAAATATTTATTACTGTCACTCGCAAACTGCAGTCAACAGGTTTTGTTGTATCTTTTCTTGTGTTTTAATTGTATAAAATACTAGCCTTTGTAATACATAGCCAGGCCATGCAGAACATTCATATTTGATAGGTATGATAGGAACACAGGAAATGATTATTGAAAAAAGACCAAAGGACTGTTGTGTTCATATACTGCTAATACCATATGCAATTGCAAAATGTAATATTATGTACATACTAACATACAAAATTGCCAACAGATACAGGCCATTCGGTCTATCTAGTCTGCTTGAGTGTGCAGCACTTCAGTCCATTAGACTGCAGCTGCCCCACTCCCTCTTATGCCCTCCCCCCATCTTGCACCCCAGTTTGTACCTTCAATTGACTCTGCCTCACCCCCTTTTGAAGCCCCCAACACTCTGCAGTGATACAACTTCCTCTGGCGGAGTGTTCCATCCTGCCACCACCATTTCTCTAAAATACTGCCTCCTCCATTCGCTCTTGAACCTACCCCTTTCCAACTTCATAGAGTGTCCCCTGGTTTCCCTTCTACCTTTCAGATTGAACATACACCTGGTGTCTACTCTGTTCAGACCCTTCAGGTACAACTTCCGGTTCCACTGCGGCTCCGATCAGTAGCTAATAGAGCCGCTCCTCCTGAACTGCAAATTAATCCTTCTCTTTTAAACAATTAAACTAGCTGAAACCAACTGTAATGGCAACCGGAGGATTGCAGAAGGACAGAGGGACAAGAACTCGCACTCCTTATCCGCCGGGTGAAAAAGAAATTCAAGGATCATGACAAAACTCTCCTATGCGAGGCCTAGCTACAACCACACGCCATAACAACACGGCCCCAAGCTATCATACTGATGAGGAAACAGAACAACTTTCCAGAACAAGATTTGAGACTCTGATGAGGGTACTGAAAGATATGAGGACAGAAAATAAAAACGAATTCAAACAATAAAACCAAAAGTTATCATTGGTGGAGAATCGAATGCAGGAGGCAGAAGAGCGAATTAGTACAACAGAGGATGGCCTGCAGCACATTTGGCGAACAGTCTCAGCCCTCGGCCTACATGCAATTTCTACAGAGTAGAAAAACATAGACCTCGAAAGTAGGTCTAGGAGGGACAATCTACATCTAAATGGCCTAGCGGAGGGTGCGGAGGAGGGCCATATGTCCGCGTTTCTGGTGAATATGCTTCGGGATGTACTGAATCTTCCCCTCGACTACAAAATAAAAATTGACAGAATGCATCATGCCCTGATTCCGAAACACAAAGATCCAACTGCCAGACCGCGCTCAGTGATTATTAAATTTCACAACTTTAAATCCAAGGAGGATATCTTAAAAAGAGCTTGGCAACAACGAGAGGTCAGATACCTAGAATCTCGTCTTTTTTTCGATCAGGACTATCCACCCACTATCCAAAAACAGCGTCAGGAATATGCCCCCCTCATAAAGATACTCCGAAGGGAAAATCTATGCATTCAAACACCATACCCCTCCAGATTGCGGGTTTTCTGGAAGGAAAGGACTGAGATCCACAACACTTTCCAAGAAGCGAAGCAAGCCATGATTAAAAAGGGAACTGAACTACCAGAACAAACACCGAAAATGGGCTAGAAATGGCGAGATCAAGATAATACGTGGCTGACTGTCCTAGCTTAGAGAAACAAGAATCCGAATATCGCTGCAACCTCGAACACTATCTCCCTGTTCAGAGACTTACTTAAAAAGCTCACTGGTATGTTGGAGCATGACCTGATGCAAATGGATGGCTGAGCTAAACACCTTAAATAGGTCATTAGACCGATAGATGCTATGCAGTGAGTAGCTACGGCTGTGCTATAGGATAGCCTGTTCTCCTTGACTAGACTCAATAGACAGCCCCACAGGTAAGCGATGATTAGGCCCCTGAAGAATGCTAAAGTACTCAGATGAGTTTGAAGGGATTTTTGAACTTAAAGAGGCCTACATACAGGGCTGGCCTTTACGGAGAGACATACTTTACAATGCCGGTCCATAACTCTTGAACAATTCATTGAAGTAACAATTGTGTTTCTATAAGAGAAGTGTTTTGTTACAAGGGCCAGGAGAAGTAAATCGCACAGGGTGGGATAAAGAGTCACGGGGAACAGTGGAGTTATAAAACTGAGTTCTTTACTCCAATCTTTGGCCCCCCCCCCCCCCGGAGATTGCCTAATAGTAATATTCACCAGTTCCCTCTTTTATTTTGAATAATTGCTATTCTGCAGTTTGGGTTCAAAGCTATACTACACAACACAGTAGCATGTCTAAAGGGTCTGGTCTGGTACAGACCCTTGAAGAGGTCCTTCTGCCCAGAAGGAGTAAATTCCTTTTCAACCTACTAAGTCTAACATCAAGGTGGGTACAGAGGTCGCTTAAGATAGCGTACCTTCTACCTTGCAAGTTCAAGCAAGGTATTCAGTTAGGTGCCCAGTTGGTGCCACCAAGTTTTCTACTATTAAAGTCAGCATGTCTTCATTTAATTTCTTTTGTAACATGGCATAAAAAGGAAAAAACGAAATGAAGCACTCAGATAAGTGCAAACACACCATGTGGTACAGTAGAAACCATGGTCTAATACCATAGTAGATCATGGTTTGTGATGTAATAATACCTTGGCAATCCACTACAGGCAAGAAGCAGCATACAAGTGGAAGCAATATGCAAATAGTTTGCAGAGTGTAGTTATCCCAGCTTGTATTTGCCAAGGTTTTTCCTGGCACAGGATTTTTGACATTTTGAAGATTGTTCTATGTTGTAACTGCGACAGAAGTGCATGAGTTACTAAAGATTGTACATTTAAACTCCACATATACTGTTAATTATGCTGCAGCAATATTTCTTTAGAAGTGAACAGTTACATACTGTTACCATCCCTTCTGATCTACTGCTTTCTAAGCAACTGTGGGTGCAATGCATTGTGGATGACTGAATAACATTGTCTGTCCTAGCCTTTTCTTGGTGAATACACAATGGTAAAGATGAACATGCAGCTTCTATAACCGAAAGCAAAAATAGCAGAAACTGAGATAAACAAAGCAAAATCAAAGAGAGAGGATACTTCTATGGGTGAAAAGAAAAATAAATTGAAAGAAACAAAAAGAAATCAAAGAAACAGACTAACAATACTAGTCAAAACAAGTATTTGAAAGGTGAAAGCAGTAAACGTTATGTTGTTCTATGTCCTGCTGAGTTAGATAGTTTAGAGGGAAAAAAAGTGAAAATAATATTCCGCAAAATAGTAGTTGTTCAATAAAGTGTTTTTCAGATTGGCTTAATTCAGTACATTTGGAGAAACGGTGCTTGTGCTACTAGGATTGTTTGACAGCCATCTACTGGTCTGCAAAGGAACTGCAGGAAGAAAACTAAAATGTACCATACCACACTGCCATCATGCTGTGCAGCCCATATCTTCTAATACACAGAGAGGAAAATCAAAGCACCTAGAATAGAAAGTGAATTGCAAGTTTTTGAAAAGTTGTAAAATATGTTTTGATGTTAGAAAGCTTAAAGCTTGTAATGAAAGTTATTTTAACAAAAGTGAAATAGCAGCCACGATAAATCCAATAGGTGTGTTCCAATTGTTTTGAAGTATATGTACATCATGTTTAACAGCTCAACATATGCTATTCTGAAACTAAATCACTGTGATTGTACTCATTTATTCAAAGACTATTAGTTATTCATTCATTGCCATGTTACAAGTGGATTAAGCCACGGGAAAGGATGGGTCTACAGTAGAATTAATCCTTGGTTGGTTGGTTGGACCTCCCCACCCAACCGTGGATTAATTCCACAGTAGACCCATGCTTTCTCGTGGCTTAATCCTTACTTATTGTAATCCTGGTATTCCAAATATGGGTGTATGTCTACAATGTATGGGAAAATTTCCTGAAGCATGAGATAGTTTTTCTTAAGAAAAATGGGATAGGTTTGAAGGTATATATTTTAAGGATAACACGATGAACTACACCTTTTGCACATATAATGCACTTGAACTGACCAGTCCTATAAAGCGCTCAAAGATTTTGGCTTCACTTAAGCGAGCTGGTGCCGATATTCTGATGCTTCAGGAAATGCATTTGTCGAAAGCTGAGCACCAAAAGTTCCAGCGGTTGGGGTTTGCTCAGGTCTATGCTTCTTCCTTTAGAGGTGGACGGAGAAGGGGAACTGTTATTTTAATACCACATAGGGTCCCAATTCAAGCTACAGATCAAATAATTGACAAAGAAGGGAGGCACGTCCTATTAAAGGGGAAATGAAATGGGAAGTACAATACGATGGCCTCACTATATTTTCCACCTAACTCTGATCATACAGCTTGTAGGTCTGGGGCCAGATATTCAAACTGCGCCATTCTGTGGCGCAAGCCCTTGTGCTGCTCAAAAAGTTGCGCAGGGGTGTGGCCAAGGCGATATTCAACGGAGTTGCGCTATGGAGCAACTTCTTTGAATATTGCCCCCTGGCCACAGCCATTGTGCATGGCGCAGTGGAACTTGCGTCACCACAAGTGGTCAGAGTGGAGCATTCAGATGCAGTGGCGCAAGTTCCATTGCACCATGTGCAAACCTGCGATATTCAAAAGGTGACATGTAAATAGGGCCATAATTTATGCAAGGTGCACGGGGGTCCATTTGCATCTAATTACGGCTCCATTTGCATGCCATTAGCATGCGGGTGCGTCAATCCCCGATGACTTGTGCCTGGTGCCCTGCCAGGCAGCAGCTGTCGGGATGACGCCCTGGGGCCGATCGCGGGCATAACTGAAATGGCCCGATCACGGCATAATAGTGGTCCCTCCCATTAGCCTTGATTGCAGGCAGAACATTCCATCCCCGCCTATTTAGCCCGATCACAGGCATAACGTTATTCCCCCATTAGCCTGATCGTGGCAGAACATTAGTCCCCGAGCAGCCTGATCATGGGCATAACGTCAACCCCCAAAGTCCAATATCGCTGGTGATCTGTGGCCCCCACCCCACCCACCCACGGAGCCCCACCACCCTGCTCCCCTGTCAGCGGCGGGCGGCAGCACCCCCCGCCTGCCACTCTGCCACCCGCCCGACTGACAGCTCGGTAGGGCTGCCGCCCATTGGTTCAGAGCAAGAGCCAATGGGCGTGCAGCCTATACAGCTAGGCAGTCCAGATATGTGAATGAATTCATTCACTTATCTGGACTGCCTTTCTGACTGAACGCTGCACACCCATTGGCTCTGCTCTGAACCATCGGGCTGCAGCCTACCGAGCTGTCAGTCAGTGGGCGCAGGGCAGCAGGCGGTGTGCTGCCACCACCGCTGATGGGGGGCGGGGTGGGGGTCTGCGGGTGGGTGGGGTGGGGCCACTAGATCACCAGGGATATTGGACTTTGGGGGTGGGTTTGAAGTTATGCCCATGATCGGGCTTCATGCGGTCCACTGGACCACCAGGGATATTGGTCTTTGGGGGTTTGACATTATCCCGCGATCGGCTCGGTCCTTGGACCACCAGGGATATTGGACTTTGGGGAAGGGCGTCTGATGCCCGCGATCGGGCTGCTCAGGAGGGGCATAATGTTCTGCCCGCGATTTGGCTAATGGGGGTAAATTACATTATGCCTGCGATCGGGCTAATGGGGGACACTTCAGCCCTCGATCGGGCATGGGGTGCCGCCGGAGCAGTGAGGCCACCCACAGGTGGCAGCTGCTGTGTTGTGCCCTGCAATGTGGCAGCTCACCTGTGGGTGGCCCTCGACTTGATCCTTTTTGTTTTGGCATAAAGTTGTGCAGGCGCAAGTAGGGGGTTGCGCCTGCATAACTCTGCATGGCCCGGCTGAATATCGGGCTGTGCAGTTTATGCATGGTTCCTCCCCCTTCGGTTGCGCATGCTTTCATTAGCATTGTGCTGTTGCTCAGCATGATCTGGGGGGGCGCAACTGCCTCCTGCTGAATATCGCAGAATGGCGCATTTCGGACTTGCGCAGGCGCAACCCTATTGCGCATGGCTCAACTCTTGTGAATATCTGGCCCCTATTCTGTTGAAACTAATACAATGGGCAGCGGGGCCAATCGTCTGTGTGGGGGGGACTTCAATTTGAATCTATCTCAACTTTATGATTCAGTTATATAAAATCAGTAAGTCTCTAGACAGGCAAGGAATGTAGTAAAGCTGATCAAGGAACTGGGATTGGCAGAGGCCTGGCGATACCACAATGGCACTGGTACCCATCACACTTTTTTCTCACAGGCCCATCAAAGCTATTCATCTATTGATTATTTTCTAATCTCGCAGAAACATGCCCATATGTCACTCACAGCTTGGCAGGGCGACTTTGCCCTTTCGGACCATGCCCCACAGTAGCTCTCTTTCAGAAATGACCCATTTCAGAAGTCCACAATATGGAAACTAAATATATCCCTTTTGAGAGATAAGAACATTATACAGGAGACTAAAAACACAATTAAACAAACCCTACTAGATAATGATATGCCAGAAATAGATATTGCTACACTGTGGGATACGGTCAAGGCCATCTGCAGGGGTAAATTTATTGCTATGGCAGCATATAAAAAAAAAAACTAAGGGACCAGAAAAGAGGTTCCTTGCTTGCCCAAATAAAAACTCTTGAGGAGCAACAAAATCTTAAAATAGCAACAGAGGCCACTAAACAATTAAAAATATTAAAGTGAGAGCTTAATTCTCTGCTGGATTATTATGTTGAACAGAATCTATTATTCCTTAGACAGAGGTACTATGAAGGTGGTCCCCGCTCATTGAAACTTTTGGCAGGCCGGTTAAGAAGGCAACAGGCTAGAGCCATGATCACCATGTTGAGACCTACGCCTAAGGACCCACCCCAACATACTATAGCTAGTATATCAAATATATTTGTTAAATATTATACGGAACATTATGCAGCACCCCAACCACAACCTACATTAACAAAAATCCGAGCTTTTCTCCAAACTCTAAACCTTCCAACCCTTTCTAAAGCCCTTACTGAATATTACTGACTCCAATTTCGATCAAGGAGCTGGAGGAAGAACTGGGAAATCTTAAATCTAATAAATGTCCGGGGACTGATGACCTGCCAGGAGAATTTAATACAGTCTTTAAACAGGACATAACTCCTATACTACATCGTTTATTTAGAAATATAACCCTTCCTGAGACTCCTACCCCTCCCTCATGGCAATATGCAATTATTTCAGTAATCCCAAAACCTGGGAAGGACTCTTCCCTGCCTGGTTCCTATCACCCTATTTCCATTCTAAATACTGACTACAAAATTTTGCATCCATACTAGCCCACAGACTAGCTAAATTGGCCCCTGCTTTAATTCAACAAGCTCAATCAGGATTTATTCAAGGTCATCAAGCACAAGACAATATTAGGAGAACGTATACCTAATTGAACATATTCAAAAGGAACAAATCCCATCCCTACTACTTAGTCTAGATGCTGAAAAAGCATTTGATAAAATCTCATGGCTCTTTTTAAAGGAAGTACTGAATACTTTTAAAATCCCACAGCAATTTATAGACATTATATTTAAATTTATCAGACCCCCCCAGGCTTATATTAGATCCAATGACCATTTATCTCATAAATTTAATTTGCATAGGGAAACCAGGCAGGGATGCCCTATCTCCCCCCTTCTATTTGCGTTCTACATCGAACCCTTGGCACATATGATTAGGCAAGATCAAAATCTCCCTGGTATCAGCTTAGCCGGAATGGAGCACAAAATAGCATTATTTGCGGATGATGTTTTGATATATTTAGTAAACCCGAATAACTCTCTTCCACACCTATTTCAAAAGCTTATTCTATTTTCAGCATTGGCTGGATATTCCTTAAATACCAGCAAAACTGACTTATTGGCCTTTAATTATAACCCCTCAAGACAAATGAAAGAAAAATTCCAATTTAAATGGAATTCTCAAACAATACAATACTTAGGAGTTAACATTCCAGCTGACCTTAAATCATTATATAATCTAAGTTATGATTCCCTACTACAGATCCTGAAGACAGACTTTAATCGATGGACAGTGATACCTCTATCTTTTTATACGAGAAACCAAGCACTCAAAATGAATCGCTCTGCCAAGATTATATTTGTTTCAATCTGTGCCTAGTATAGTGCCCTTACAATATTTGAACAACTGGCAATGAGCATTTTTGAAGTTCCTTTGGCAAGGCAACCCCCCCCCCACGTCTTAAATTTCAATTGCTGATGCTCTCTAAAAACCTTGGAGGAATCGCACTTCCAAATTTACATTATTATTGGAATGTCTCAAATGTGTCTGGCCCGGTTATGGGGAAATAATCATTACTTGGCACACTGGAAGCAAATTGATCTTTGCAGAACTCTGCCCCACCCCTTACCTCCTGCCCTTTTTGTCCCCCCCCCGATGAGACAACTCCAAGGAGTACTACCAAATAGTACAGGAACAATTCTGGAGGCTGGAGGAGAGGCTACTCTCAAAAGTGGTTTTCTACCCACATTTGGAAATACTGTTGGTTCTCTGAGAACCCTGCTTTTCTACCAGCATTAGAATATAAATGGTATGCTCTCCAGGCTACCAAGGGCTTTGTGGCACCTTGGCAAATGCTTCAAAACTTCTCCATAATATCTTTCAAAGAAGCACAAACAAGGTTTGGTTGGGTTCCCAATGACTATATATACTATTTACAAATGAGAGATTGGATTAACATGCAAATAAAAACTCAAAACTCTAGAGCAATACAAGAAGAGGACTGTAGTCCCTTTATTCACATATGGACAGTCTCTGGAAAAGACCATGCCATATCTTTGTTATACCAGTTTCTTAACACTTTCCAGAACCATCTAACTGATTTAGTAAAAAGGGGATGGGAGAAGGATTTGGGCATCCCCCTACTAGAGCCTTGCTGGCCGAAGGTGTGGCAATCAACATGGTCCACAACTCTATCTCCCAGCTGGAGAGAGTATGTTTGGAAGGTCCGTACAAGGTACTTTCAGTACCCTTATTCCAAGCAAAGCATAACCCTGGAGTTTCTTCATCTTGCTGGAGACAATGTGGGATATTAGAGGCCTCCCATGCTCACATATTCTTAAACTGTCCAGTGATTAAGCCATTCTGGCAAGCAATCTCTCATCAGATATCTAAAATTTTGTCCACACAGGAACCTTTGACTCCTCAAAATCTTCTATTAGGCATACCTCCCAAAACCCTTCAAGATAGAGATACAAAATATCTCTGGGCTATATGTTTAGCAGCGGCCTATAAAGCTATTACTAAGAATTGGCTGCTCCCTAAACCGCCAACCTTATTGGAATGGCAAGAAATAGTAACCTACGTACAGCATTTGTAACAGCTAACACACAACTTGCAGGACAGGACTGCAATACATCAGAACCGCTGGACCAGATGGGATCTGAATAAGTGAACTAGGGTGGCATTTCTGGGGAAACTGGAGAACCCTATGGACATTAAAGTGTTGTTCCCTTGCTAGGGAAGCTTAGAAATTTCCTCTTTTTTCCCCCTTTTTTTGTCTCTTTTTAAAAGGAATTAATAAGCCAACTTTTATTTATATACTCCTCTTAGTCCTCTCAAGAAATAAAAAGAGGGAAAGGAATCATAGAATGTACTTGAAGTTTTATTAGATATGACAAACAATAAAGGAAAACCCATACCCCATGAATAGGATTGTAATTTACTCCTTGTGATAAAAAAGACACAATTAGCTGACAAGTTTGTTTTTTTATGTATTTTAGTTTTGTAAGTATGTTTTTTACATATATAGCTGGAAAATTTCACTTTCTAGGGGCTGTACAAAAATCAATTGTCACCTGAAACTCCTGAATTAAGGAGCAAAGGCATTTGTATGATAAAGTGATGTTTTAAATATGTACTAAGAAAAAAAAAGCAATAAAAGAAGTATAAAAAAACCTTCAGGTACTTGAAGGCCTCAATCATGTCCCTCTCTCCCTTCTTTCCTCCAGGGTATACATATTGAGCTGTCTCAGTCTCTCTTCATATGGTCTGTCCCCTAACCCCAGGATCATTTTTGTTGCTCTGCGCTGTACCCCCCTCCAGTAGTTTGATGTCCCTTTTCAAGTAGGGGTGCCAGAATTGCACACAGTACTCTAGGTGTGGTCTCATCAGGGACCTGTACAGGGGCAAGATGACCTCCCCACTCCTAGAAGTAATACCCCTTGCTATGCACCCTAGCATCCTGTTTGCCTTCATTGCTGCCTTCCTGCACTGAGCAGAGAGGTTCATCTTCCCAGTTACCAGCACTCCCAGATCCTTCTCCTCCTTGGATTTTGTTAACGGGACACCCTCCAGCCAGTAATTGTGTCCTGGGTTGTTGCCTCCTAAATGCATCGTTTTGTACTTCTTGGCATTGAAACCAAGCTGCCATGTGTGAGACCATTCCTCCAGTTTTGCCAAATTCTCTTGAAGTACTTTTGCTCCCTCCCCCCCATCTGCCTCGGCACAAATCTTTGTGTCATCTGTGAAGAGGCTGATCTTGCTCTTAATCCCTACTGCAATGTTGGCTATGAAAATGTTAAACAGAACCAGTCCTATCACCGAGCCCTGTGGTACACCACCTGTTACTGCCCTGTGTTCAGATGCCCCCCCACACTATTACCTTCTGCTGTCTACCCTGCAGTCAGTTCTTGACCCATCTGACCAGTTTCTTCACTGTTTCCAGACTCTTAAACTTGCAGATCAGTCTACCATGTGGCACTGAGTTAAAGGCCTTGCTGAAATCCAGGTAGAGGACATCCACCACATGTCCCCTGTCCAGTGCCCTCATAACTCAGTCATAAAAATCAACCAAGTTCATCTGGCAGGATCTGCCTGAGACAAACCCGTGCTGCTGCTGCTGTCCTGGAGGTTGTTATCCTCAAGAAATTGATTTGTATGTCTGCACTAACTTGCCCTAGTTTTCTCTCTGTGAAACTCACAAATGCTTCTGTAACTACTGCTACTGTAACTACCTGACTATGTACTGCTGTACTGATCATATAACCTGTCTTTCTCTGTTTGTAATATTTGTGACGTGGAACCTTTGTAAAGGAGTCTTTGACTCAAAGGTATTTCCAAATCTCCAATAAAATAAAAAAAAAATAAAAAAGAAATTACACCAGTCTTTCCGTGTGGATTGTCTCCATCAGTTTTCCCACAATTGCAGTAAGGTTTACCAGTCTGTAGTTCCCTGGTTCATCCTTGGGCTCACTCTTATGGAGAGGTACCACATGTGCTTCCCTCCAGTCCCTGGGCACACACCCTGAGTTCAGAGAGGTATTGAACTGGTCCGCAAATGTCGCTGCCAGTACCTCTGCCAACTCTCTCAGCACCCTGGGGTGGACTCTGTCTGGGCCAGGTGCCTTGTCCACCTTCAAGGACTTAAGGCCCTCCTTCACCCTTTCCACCGTGATTTCCCCATCTGTGGTTGCTTCTCCCTCACCCTCTCCCACCTTGCCCTTCCTCTCAGGTATGGGCCCATCCTTCTCCTTGGTGAAGACTGAACAGAAGTATTCATTAAGTACTTCTGCCTGCTCAGCCTTCTTTTCTACCCACCCACTTCCCCTCCTGATCCTAACAATTTGATCCTTGCTTTTCCTCTTCTCTCTGATATATCTGAAGAAATCCTTTTCTCCTCCTTTGATCCCCTGTGCTAACCTCCGTTCCCTAGCCGCCTTTGCTATCCTTACCACTCTGCTCACTTCTCTGGCTTTCTTCACATATTCTCCTTTATCTTCTGCCCTGTTGGCTCACTTGTAGGTCCAAAATGCATTCCTCTTTTCCCACACCTTCTCCACTACCTCTCTACTCATCCAACTAGGTTTGTTGGTCCTGGCTTTCTTGCTGTGGCTGTTGACACAAGTTTAAGTGGCTTCAGCCAGTCCTGTCGTGATGACTGCCCATTTCTGTTCCATGTCCATTTCTGGGTGGATGCTTGCCATATGACTTTCCAGTATGTTTCACATACTACCAAAGTCTGACCTTTTGAAGTCCAGGACCCTAGTTTTTGTAGTGGCTACTTCCCTACCCAGGTTGATTGCAAACCCCTCTGTGCAGGGGTCACTGCTTGCCAGAGGTTTCTCTGCCCTTACATCCCTGACCTGTTCCCCATCTTCCAGTACTAGGTCTAGTTTATTCACCTCCCTCATTGGCTCCATTACCCTCTTGATAAGGAAGCCATCTTGGAATGCTTCCAGGAAGATCTGCTTCCTTGCACAATTGGTTGCTGGCATGCTCCAATCCACCCCTGGTAGATTAAAGTCCCCCACCACCACTGTGCTCCCTTTGCCACTGTGCCTCCTTATCTGCTCCCTCAGTTCCCTGTCAATGTCCCCCTTCTGACTGGAGATCTATAAACAACCCCCAGACAGATATTGGTCCCTTTCTGGCTGTGTAGTTGCAGCCAGATTACTTCCAACCTGCCCTCCTCCCCTTCCTCCCTATTATATCTGATTCCCTTCCCCTTACATAAATGGTAACCCCCCCCCCAGCCTTCCCTTTATCTCTATCCCTGCAGAAAAGTTTGTACTCTGGGATAGTTAGGTTCCAGTCATGGTGCTTGGTTGCCCACATCTCAGTAATGGCAGCTATGCCCACCTCTCCCTCTGCCATCAATGCCTGCAACTCTACCTTCTTGTTCCCCAGGCTCCTAGCATTTAGTGAAACCATTCTCCATGCTGCTCCTATCCTTTCTGCTTACTTACCTTTCACTCCAACCCCTATTTCTCTTAAGGTTGTATCTATCTCTGTGGTGGGGGAGATCCATGACACACCCTCTCCTGGTTATTTCCAGCTTCAGTGCCTCTCCCCCACCTAGTTTGAATGATACCTCTTGTTGATGAAATCCCCCAATTTCTTCTTCAACACATGTGAACCTGCCCTGCTGTGAACATGCCTGTATTTGCTGTATAATGGGACTATGGAGATGAAAAGTAGTAGTGTGCTTCCCTCTGATTGGTCATTACTAAAAGTCTTGTTTTGTACAGAGTTACATCCTAAAATGGGGACCATAACTAAGGGCTCAACTTTCAATGGCCAAGGAGGCCTTGCTCACCTGTATACTGGTGCATCTACATGCATGCCTGTGTCAAGGGCTACAGTTGTGCTAGTGCCCAGTGCACAACACAATCCCTGTGTTGCACAGAGCCAGCAGAGGGGATGCAGGCTATGTTGGACAAGATCCTGCTACAGCACCTATGTGCCTCTGTCTGCCCAGCTGCAACACATCTTTGTGGGACCATTAAGACTCCCCTCAATCTACCCCATCCCTTTGAGCTGGTATTGAGGGCTGGGAGTCAATCCATACCAGTCGTCTTGGTTGAACAATGTGCAGTGTCAGTTTTAGAGTTATGGCAGTGCTTGGAAGACTGTCATATCCTATACTCCCCCACTATATGCACAGTGGGGAATCCACAAAAGAGCAGCTGAAACAAACAAATGATAGACTGCAACAATCCAAAATCAACAGTCCAGTTACAATCAAATGTGTAGCACAAAGCCAAAGTGCTGCATGCGAAACACTGTTGCAGCTGCAAACAAAACTCACTTCTAGCTGTGATTTTTGTTTGCAGCTGCAACAGTATTTTGCACTTAGCACTTTGGATTTGTGCTGCATTGTTGACTGTTGATTTGTGCTGCACTGTTAACTGTTGATTTGTGCTGCACTGTTGACTGTTGATTTGTGCTGCATTGTTGACTTTGGAGTGTTGCAGCACAGCCAGTGCTATTGCCTATTAAACATTCACCACAAAGTATTTGTTTCAGCTGCATAAGTTACCCTGTTTGAGTGCTTGATATTCTTTGACTTTTGTTCTTGTTTGGCACTGGCCCAGCACCTGGAGTTTTGCCCTCCCCGTCACAGAATGACCCTGTAACAGCCACATGGCTTGCTCACTTCATGCATTGAGTTAGGGATGCAAGCAGGGGAAAAGATACTAAAATATATATTACTTATTTCTAAACTTTAAAACAAACTGAATTGTCCTGGTATGTTTCATAATAGCAATAAGGCAACTCCTGAGAGTGGGTTAGTATTTAGTATATCAACCACCACAACAAATAGTATTCACCTTTGTCTCATGTTATTTGGCATGCAGGGATGGGATCAGCTGTTGGTAACCTTCCCTCTGTCATATTGTATCTTTTTTTTTTGTAAAATGTTATTAGTTTTCAAAGCTAAACAACCCCTTACAAACTGATAAACACAGCAATGCAGTGTCCGACATGGAGAATGACATACAACAGCACTTACTAGAGAGCATACATTTTTTGCTCAGGGCAGCATACATGTAGGGGGCTTAGTCCAAAGTATCCTACATAGAAGAAAAGTTCCAGCATGAAGTGAAAACACATAATCTACTCCACAACCATGGGAAGGATGATTTGACACATGTAAACATCATAGTCTGGTTTGGGCTTTTATTACCTTTGTTGTGGTCCTCATTTCAACAATAAAGCTAACAATTAACAACATGGATTGACACATTTTGTCTCTGTAAAGCAGTCTCAATAAGTTTTGAACAGAAGCTCATAGTCATTAGATAGGAGGGAAACTGTCCTGACTACCTATCAGGATTTATACATACTGTATAAAGACTGTCCAACATGAAAAATAAGAGTGCAACATCCACTGTAACATGTAATTAGTAGTAAAGTGATAAACTTGCGTAATCATACACTTCTAACTTGTGAACATATATCAGAGACTCAAAACCACAGCTCGTGTCCTGAGATATTAAGCGGACCTCAAGAAGGTAGATTAGTGGGCAGGCACAACTGAAACAGTTGATAACAGCCAAGATTCTACTGAAGAGCTGAGGCAGAGTGTGAGCAGGGGTCAACACACGAGTGAGCACTGGTCACCATGTGGTAGCAGCCATCTTATCTACACAAATGCTTCTAAGTCCCTCTTGTCTAAATGAGATGCAGTATATAATAATAATATAGGATGTTTCACCTTCTTAGCAGCCCGTCTCACATACCATTTTGAGCTCTATGACAAACTTGGTTGGTTATCCTCCGCCCCCCGCCAAACAGTCAAGATTTTATCCTGGGATATTTTATAAATAAGATTCTCCATACTGCCACCCCTGCCATCCTCGCTGGGAAGCTAAGGGCTACTAACCTTGGTTATCCCCTAAGATCCAATAACTTGTCCCTGCTTGCTGTTCCTAAAACTTGCACTGCTATGGGAGATCAGGCCTGTGCTTCATGTGCTCCTAGGCTCTGGAACTCCCTCCCACTATCTGTTCGGGGGGGTCTCCTCTCGCTACCTCTTTAAAACTTCTTTATGGAACTACTTGAAAGACTCCTCTGCCTCCATGTGCCCAGTGTGACTGGCCCTTCCCTTAATCCGCTCACTGTGAGCCTAAGTATTTGCTCCTGGGTTTCTCCTGTTGGGCGTGCTGTGCTCCTCATGCTGCAGTATGTGCATTTTACTCTATGCCTCTGGTCTTGTACAAGTACTGAACCATCTTTGTATATTGCCTTTTCTAACTGTACAGACTCATATTATGTACCCTGATCTTGCTTCCTTTGTATTACTATTATTCTGTTCCTGTTGTACTTATGTTATGTACCTTGATATTCCTTCAGTGTATTCCTATTATTTGTTCCTGTGGTTATCTTACCTGTATGTACTGTAACTCATCTTTTTGTATTACCCTTTTGTAACCTTGTGGATCATACCTGAAAATAGGAATTTAATTGTCTAGTGTGCTTACCTGGTCAAGAAAAACTAATACAATACAACCTCAATTATCCAAATGCTCTGTGAGACATCACATTTGTTCAGATAATTGAGAGTTCAGATAATCAGGGGGCTATAATATTAGGCAAACCAGAGTTGAGGGACAATGTCATAATTTGGATAATCAGGAGATCTGGATAATCAGGGTTTGGATAATCGAGGTTGTACTGTACTAATAAGTGCTCAGCAAAACAAGTAAACATATATGTCTAAAGTATAGGTATAAAACATTATTCTAAATCAGTTCAGCAGCACGGAATGATATACCCTCTCTTCTACAAGGCATATAGCCCCCAAGCCAGGCACCTCCAGCATGCCTCCTGGGGACTCCCACCCTCCCCTGAACTCAAGCTCCAACTCACAGTACCATGACAGTACACTGATTTAAAACTAGAGTTACTCTTCCTCCTCCTCCTTTTATGCAGAATCTTTGTGCCAAAGTCCTGTTAGATTTTATACAATAAGGGTTTTGCTTCCTGTGGGTCGTCATACAGTACAAATATTATTTTCCTGCAAATACAACCCACAGTTGTGCTGGATATTGGAGGGTGTGAGTTACTCAAAATGACTGCAGATTCACTGTGATGGTTGGTATCAAGAGAGTGTCTCCTTTTTCAAGTTGCAAAATTCAAATCATGTGGAACTCTGCTGAAAAGTTAGACCCCAGAAAGTTGGTCTAATTCCTGAGATGGAATTCTGCAGTTACATCAGAAAAATGGATGTGAGTCCCACAGTTGTGGCAGAAAGTGCTGTAAACTGTAGGATTTGTCACAAAATTATCCAGATGTCTCTGAATAGGATGCTGACATCTGCATGCAGCATGCGTTCAAAATCCTGATGCAAGTGCTGCATCTACCCCTATGGATATCCCATCAAGGTTTTTCCTCTGAGTCAGTCTCTAGTAGTCATGCCTGCCTCACTGTTCTATTACTCTGTCTATGTTCAGCATACCACCAATAACAATCAGGAATAGGCTGGCCCGGTGGTGCTGAGGACTGAGGTGCTGGATACCTTCCCTTGCTCTACACCAGTCATCCAAGTTTGGGAATGGACTCTGGTCATCAGGGTGCCAGCATGGGTGGGAGGGTAGGAGTAGGACTGAGCAAACCAGGAGGCAGCTCTCCTCTCCTGGGGGTGGTCTTCTGCCCCCTGCCATAGTCCTGCTGCCACTGGATGGAAGTCTGGTGGCTAGCGTAGGTGGTGGGAGCGACACAAAGGGAGAGCACCTTGAGACGTGACATGTGCATCCCTCCACATGCTCATGTGCGTGTCCAACGTAGGGGGCCTGGATTGGGGAGAAAACTACAAAAACACCAGAAATATCTGTGTGGAAAAAAACAAAACAATCAGGAATGTCCACGGCCCACAATTCTTTTCTAACCTCTCACAGGGGGTAATACAATAAGCCCACTGTACATTAGGTGCAAGTTCCATGTTTAAGTTGTAGGTCAGCCTACTCATGGCAAAATCTCTCAGATTGTCACCTCCACAGATTCTGGAAGGCCCAGCCATCTATTATGGCTTGCTCTGGACATGTTCTGTACTTCCAGGCCAAACCATAGGACCTTATTTTCTTTGATGAGGTTTGTCCTAGCTGTGGAGGCTGTCACTGCCACACTGGCTGCCTCCATTCACCAGTGCTAGACCCAAGTTGTGGAGGGTGTTTATTTCTCCCCTCATCCAATGATGTTTTATGGGGGTTACCAATGCCTGAGTCTCAGCAAAGTCAATCACCCACCACCACAAACAGGGTTGTACATGCCACCGCCAAACTATTAACATCATACCTCACAGAAAGTAAAGAAAATAATAAATTTGGAGACAGTGTGTAGAGAGCTTGAACAACATGTACAATTGTGATAGTGGCTAGATTCACTACCCCCACCACCATCATACTGTATCTTGCCACTTACTAAAGTCCTAGGTGATGTTATCAGCTAACATTCAACACATAGTTGCCAGCTATATGATAATATTGGCTGGCAAAGCCTAAAAGAGAGAAGATATGAAGTATGATGGGGGATAGTGAATCTAGCTACTTACTAAAGTCCTAGGTGATGTTATCAGCTAACATTCAACATATAGTTGCCAGCTATATGATAATCTTGGCTGGCAAAGCCTAAAAGAGAGAAGATGTGAAGTATGATGGGGGGATAGTGAATCTAGCCACTTACTAAAGTCCTAGGTGATGTTATCAGCTAACATTCAACATATAGTTGCCAGCTATATGATACTCTTGGCTGGCAAAGCCTAAAAGAGAGAAGATGTGAACATACTTTGGCATTCATTTAGAGGCAAGTTACCGAATTATATATCCTCAAATATAGTTTATAAAAGAAAACAAAGTTTTTTAAGATCTACAACTGCATTGTATCTGGCAGGAGTACAGTATTCTACATAGGCTCAATGGGTTGGAATAGTATTCCATATACTTTAAGATCCATAACAGGAAGGGACAGATGGAATGGAATAAAATAAAAGTATGAGTACACAAATCAACAGAAGCTTCAAGAGTGTGCTGTAGGAAAGTATAATACCGTCTTTTTATTGTATTATTAGAAATTGTTTTTGATTGAATAATTGTTGTCATATAAGTTGTATGTTGATAACTTATTGTTATTTGTTGCCTTAATTCTTTTTCTGTGAAACTGTTTTTGTTTACTGCTATGGGATCTCGTTGCAAATGAGTCCTGGCTCAATCAAGTAAATCCCTCTTCATATTTTTTTCATGAATACAATATATAAACAAACAACATTCCATCCCTTAAAGACTCAAGCCACAAATGTCTGTAAACAAATGGAGAACACCTTACGGGGGTGTAATCCTCCTTACTGGCACTGGAAAAAATAGCAGAAAAGGAGTAAAATCAATTTGAGTGGTAAGACAGCATAACAGACATCTTTGCATGCAACAAACATTGAAGTTTGGTGGTCCAATTTGGCATAAATGCAGTTCAGACTAGTAAAATGTAATAGATCCACTGCAAGTTTTTTTGGGGAGGTGTAGAGGTGTCATTGAGTGTGAATATTTGAAAAATAGCATAATATGGAAAATATGATAGCTTAGTCACTATTCTCAGTATTAATCCAATTGTTTGATTAATATAACATTCTGTGCTTTACTTTTAATCCCATGCTTTATCTACTACCTAATTAGAGTATTACCTTGTGTAAAAAATCCACTGTCATATTATTACTTATAAAATGGGTCTGGCCATTTCTGCTTCCTCAGTTATTGAGACTCTGTGACATGGAGCTGCTTTATCCTGTTAAAAATTCTCTGCTATAATGTCTCCAACCATACTATATGACAAAGGTCACTACATGACCATGAGAGGTCACTATATAACTGTAACCCTAGATACCCTCACAGGTTCCCATAGATCTATCTAGAGGCTACTTTAGCACCTAAGGGTAACCTCCTTCAGACACGTTTTCCTAGAATAGGGACAATGGTACCAGGGGATGGAGCCAGACTGACTGTCTCTCTGTTGAGAGAGAAAGGTTTTGTAGTCAGTTGAGAGGGGGTTCCAGTAGTGTTCAGAAGGAGTTTTATTTCTTTATAAAGTAAGTACTGCCCTTTCTACCTTGATTTTACATGGCAGTGGTCTTTTTTTCCTGAGGTTCCTGCCACCAATGGTTTCAGGTTGCAGTGAGATCCCTGTTGCTTTCTATGAGGAACTTGCAGCTCAAAGTAAAGAGAATAACTGCATAGGTTGGTCTGTTCTCCTTACGGAGGTAGTGCCTGATCATGTGAATCAATGGGATTTCAGAGTGTCCCACTATTGATGCAGAGAGTCCCAATGTGTGCTGTAGTGCCACATTTGCAATGGTATTGTGTACTAAGGGCCCAGAGAATCCTACGGCGTCAAAGGTGATCTGCTATTGTCTGAAAAGCATCCAGCATTATGTTGTGTTCTCAGTTTGTGCTGGGGTGCCCATGTGGCAGTCGTTAATCAGTTCCTGCTTGTAGCTAGCCCTCTATGAAGAAGATGTTGGCAGCATTAAGTGGATGAGAATGATTTGCTCTGCGTATTGGAGTCATGCTGGAGCTATGTACCCTTGTTGCCATTCCAGGAGGAGGAAATCTGACACCGAAATAAACACGCCATGTTACCTGACTGTCTCTGTGTTGTGATTCATTTTCCTGAGTCAGTGTGCTACTAGTGCCCCTCAGACCTCACACCCATTGTCCCATTTTCTAACTCCTAATGGAGTCTGACTGACCTGCTCCCATGGTGAAGGTCCCCACAGCACCCAGTTGCTGATGGCTGTTTACAAAATGGTGCCAAAACAGGGACATGGGTGTGGTGGAGTTCTGTTGAGGTGGTGGACCCCCAATGTAAATGCGTTGCACTTGTTTACAATGTGGGTTAACATAGAAACATAGAATTTGATGGCAGATAAGGACCACTTGGCCCACCCAGTCTGCCCATTTCCCTACCTAATGGATAAGCTGCAGATCCTAGCTAACCAACAGCCTACACCCCCTATAATTGCCTTATGTCTGCCCCATGCATTCTTGAATTCCACCACTGTTTTTGACTCCACAACCTTCTCATGAAGGTTTTTCCATGCATCCACAACCCTCTCCATGAACAAATACTTCCTCACATTACCTCTGAGTCATCCCCCCTCTAGCTTCAAATTGTGCCCCCTTGTTCTTGCACACCTCTTTTTCTGAAAGATGATACTCTCTTGGCCTTTGTTGATTCCCTTGAGGTATTTGAAAGTTTCTATCATGTGCCCCCTCTCCCTCCGCTCCTTGAGGCTATACATATTAAGATCCTTAAGTCTCTCTTGATATGTCTTCTGGTGCAGACCCTGCACCATTTTAGTTGCCCTCCTCTGGACTGTCTCCATCCTGTCTATGTCTTTGCGGAGATTGGGTCTCAAGAACTGCATGCAGTACTCCAGATGGGCTCTCACCAGCTGTCTGTACAGAAGGATAACAACTTCTTGTTTTCTACTGGTGATGCCTCTCCCTATGCATCCCAGTATCCTACCAGCCCTACCTGCTGCCCTCTCACATTGCTTGCTCATCTTTAGGTCATCTTATATGACTACCTCCAGGTCCCTTTCCATTTTTGTTGTTGTTAGTATCTCACCCCACATTGTGTACTCTTCCCCTGGGCTTTTGTTTCCCAAGTGCATTACTTTGCACTTCTTAGCATTGAATCTAAGCTGCCATACATTTGACCATTCCTCCAACCTTTCCATGTCCCTCCTCATCCTTTCCACTCCACCTTGTGTTTCAACTCTGTTGCAGATCTTTGTGTCATCTGCAAAGAGACATACCTTTCCTTCCAGTCCCTCTTCAATGTTGCTTATAAAGACATTAAAGAGGACCGGTCCTAGTACTGAACCCTGTGGTACTCACTAGTATCCTCCCTTTCTTCAGAGCGGACTCCGTTTACTATTACCCTCTGTGTCCTGTTCTCCAGCCAATTCTTTACCCAGGCTATCAGCTTGGGACCCAGTCCCAGGCTGGCCAACTTGTATATTAATCTTTTGTGTGGGACTGTGTCAAATGCCTTTCTAAAGTCTAGGTAGGCCATGTCTATAGCCCCTCCTTGATCTACCACTTTGGTCACCCAGTCAAAGAAATCTATTAGATTCATCTGACATGACCTTCCCACTGTGAATCCATGCTGCCTTGGGTCCTGCACTCATCTGGCCTCTAGGTACTCAACAATTCTTACCTTCAGAAGTGATTCCATCATTTTCCCAATCACTGAGGTTAAACTAAGAGGTCTGTAGTTTCCTGCTTCTGCCCTGCTCCCACTTTTGGGTTCACATCATGAAGGAAAAAAATCTGTTGTTGAAGTATGTTTTTCATTGTTTCCTGATTTCATACTATTGAGTTATGTGAGGGGCAGTCCAGCTCCTGAAGATCATTTGCATGGCATCAAAGGATTGGCTGCCACTGTGGTAAGATCTGCTTCATGGACTCTGAGCATGGTTGATGGCAGACACCAGACACCATTGTGAGAAAACAGACATTCTGAGGTACATATAGAGAGACCACGAGTATCCCACATTCAAACAAATATCTGCCATTTGCAAAGAGCAACCTCATTTGGAAATTGAAAGTGGTAGAGTTCCCCTGTAGTGCTGTAGCTTACATGCAAGGCTTGCTTGTAATATAGGAATGTAGGTATATCTGTCTCATAGGTTTGTGGCCTGTGCTGGCTGCAGTTAGACTGTGGTGATACATTCGCCCTTGCAGACACTCAGGGAGGGCTAGCAAGTGTTGTCCACAGCCCTTGATTAGACACCACAGATTCAAAGGGAGAAGTGTGTAACCCTTAGATCCTCCATGGGTTCTGAATTTGATATACCTATCTGATTTATTTATGTAGTGGCTGCTGTAGCTCATAAGGGTTTATCTAATCAGTGGTTTCCTCCTGGAGACATTGTCCTGTAACATGAACAATGGAACTAGGAGTGGAGCCAGACTAATTGTTTTCATTGAGAGAGTCAGATTTTAGAGTCAGTCAAGAAAGGGCTCTATTAATATACAGAAGGAGTTTTGTCTCTTCGTAATGACTACCCTGTTTCCACACAGATGACATGGTGGGGCTCTTTTTTTGACATTCTCCCTGCTGGGGGTCCCTGGTTGCAATGTAATCCCTGAGATTTTCTATGACAAACTACTAAAGCTAGGTAAAGGGAATAACTGCTTGATATTGGCATGCGCTTCTTGTGGAGATAGTGTGTGGTGGTGAAAATCCATGGCATTTGAAAGTCCTAGAATATTGACACTGAGAGTGCCCAGAATGTGCTGCAGGGCTGGATTTGTCATGTTAGTGATTACTAAATGCCAGCGAGGGCTGCAGTGTCAAATTTTCTCTGCTATTGTCTGAAACGTGACCTGAGCTATGGTACAGTACTGTATTTGGACAGGTAGGGGCCCAGGAGCCAGTCAATAAGCAGTTCCTGCACAGAGCTAGCTCTCCACCCCCTCATGAAGAAGCTATAAGTGGAAGTAAGCTGCTGAGAATACATTAATATAGCCTTCACCGGGTCTGTGTAAACTTGCTGATAAATTTTAAGGAGAAGGATATCTGACTTCTAAATAAGCATTCCATCAGAGGTGCAGTGAATTAACACTTTGCTGATGAAGTTGGTACAAAGTGGGAACTTTGCATTATGTGTAGCATAGTAAAGTTTCTGATACTGACTTCAATTTTGCTTGGTAATTTTTTTCTGTTTTAAAAAAAAATGTTATTTTTATTTTCAAATCCACCCCACCCCACCCAGTGTGCAAGTACCACACACCCAACCCACCATCCTCCCAAATAACTGCCCACACATCTCCCCCACCCAGCCTCCTGATTGGTGCTGTACCCACCAATCTCATCCACTGTCCCACTGAAGTATAATGGCAGCTGCCAAATCCCATCCCCTGCCCATTGCAAGCAAATAACCAGCCCCATGCCACCCAGCCTCCTGCTAGGTACCCATCTCTCTCCTCCCACAGTCCCAGTGAAGTTAAATGGAAGTTGCCAAATCCCATCCCCCTCCTATTACAAAGAAGTAACCACTCCATCCCACCCAGACCACAATCCCCATTATTCAAGTAATGACCTCCCCACCCTACCCTCAGTAGCACCCACCCATTGCCCCCCTAAGCCCCCAAAATGTTTAGGTATATTGGAGTGATGTTGGTCTGGTGGCAAAAAAAATAGTATACTCTACCTCATAGGAGTGGGCAGCTCTCATCACTCTTGTTTCAGGAATGAAATGATGTGATGAGTAGAGACACATGATTTTCATGAAACAAAGTCTTCCAACTTTGCAAATACTGACATGCCATGCTGCTTTACTATGTCCCTGTGTGGTGATTAACTTTAAGTCAGTGTGTTACTGGTGCCCCTCAGACCTTATGCTCCTTGACCCATATTGTATCCCCTAATGGTTTCTGACTGGCACACTTACATGGTGAAGGACCCCACAGTACTTAGCTGTAGGGGGTCAGTAACGTAAGCACCATAGGTCAATATAATCATTAAAGCTAAAATCATGCATATTAAATGAATCACAGCCACATGACAATCGATGAGGAGACCAGCCGCCAACATAACATTTTAAGGCAAAAATAAAAAAAATGCAAAGCCAAAAGAGCTACATACACATAAGACAAAGAACCTCAGTGTGCAAGCACTAAGGCAAAGGTTACCCCAAAGGGTATTGGCCAGGAAGCCAAGTTTCAAAGAAATACAAACCACACATGCCCCCATAACACAAAGCATCATGGGCTGCATATGCAAATCACCACAGAATATTATGCTGGTTCAACTTTAAGCAGAAATGCATGGTGCCAAAAAGCCTCTCACACAGATTGACACGTGTTTGTCCTACCAGGACTCATCAGTGTGTCTCATCTGTTTGACACCCCAGTGGAATGAACCAGCTACCCTAAGATGGTCTGTTTGGGTTATGTTGTGGTGAACCCAACCCATACAAAATGAAAGACAACTGTAAAGCTATGTTGTCTCAACTGCACTGCCCAAAACAGACCTCTGTTGGCAGCCTTTGCAAACTGTGTGAGAGGTCTTTTTGCACCATGCATTTCTGCTTAAAGTTGAACCAGCATAATATTCTGTGGTGATTTGCATATGCAGCCCATGATGCTTTGCATTGTGGGGGCGCGTGTGATTTTGTATTTCTTTGAATCTTGGCTTCCCAGCCAAATGCCCTTTGGGGTAGCCATTGCCTCAGTGCTTGCACACAGAGGTTCGTGTCTTTTAAACTGTTTTTCTGTTTTAATTGGGTTCACCACAACATAACCCAGGTAGACCATCTTAGGGTAGCTGGTTCATTCGACTGGGGTGTCAAACTGACGAGGCATACTAATGAGGCCTGGTAGGACAAAACACATGTCTATGTCTTCTGTTGGAACCCTTTGAAAACTGTGTGAGAGGCCTTTCAGCACCATGCATTTCTGCTTAAAGTCGAACCAGTATAATATTCTGTGGTGATTTGCATATGCAGCCCATGATGCTTTGCATTGTGGGAGCACGTGTGATTTTGTATTTCCTCCAAAACAGACTGTTTTCTTTCTACCTTCCTTCCTACATGATGACTTGCAACATACTGTACAAATGAAGCAGCACCAAATACTTCACAAAATGATATTTTCAGAGACCAGCCAGAAGACTGCGTTCCCCTACTTTCTTTACTGCATAAAGACTTGCAACATACAAACTGTTTCACAGCTGAAAATGAAACAAATGAAACTTCCACAAATGAAAATGAAAGAAAGTAACCTTTTAGGAAAGCTAACAAACTTATACAGTATGTTCTACTTCCTGCTTCAGTACCTCAATGAGCAAGGGAGGGCACCAACATAGATATGCCCTACTCAGAGTTCCTGATTCAGTACCTCACAAAGAACATGAAGTGTGCCTCCTGATTACTCCCCCTTCTAAGACAGAGCTATACAACATCTACAGCACTGAAACTGACTTTTGTTGCATTTAGGATCTGAAAATATTTTATTGGTGGAATAACACATTCAAGACAAAGAAATGTAGCTCATAGCAGTGCCACTCTCCCGGTGTTTATATCCCTCCCGTCAGGTCGCTGCAATATAATTATTCTGTGTCTCTCATGTTTTTCTTTACTTAATAACTAGTGACATTTGCCTGAAAATCGGTTCTTCCTTGTACATCATGCACTTCTTTCTTCTGCTTGTCTACATTCAACGTTCTAATCTTTTGCCTGTATAACATCATAATCACTTTTTGATGTTATAAAATGAGGATTATGCCATAATATGTTAAGAAACAGCAGGAGCAGTAAAGGGGCAAAGCACAAAAAGAATTCTGCTTTCATTCAAATACCGTTAGTAGAAAATGAAAATGAGTGACTGATAAGGGTAGGGAATATATTAAATGCTAGCAGAATAATTTGCAATGTTTTCCTGATTATGTTAGTAGCTCTTTAAGGCATATTGGTCTGACGCCTGCTTATAAAATCTAAGGTTTTCATTTCAAATAACTTTTTTTAAATTTAATTGTAATTTTTTGGCCAGGAAAGGCACACCGAGCTATGACAGTTCATTTCCTAGTCTGTATGGGAAGGGGGGGACATGGACAGGCAGAATGTTGGCCATAACATGGGGAAAATTCTTATACTCTTCTTAGAGTCATAGCCCCGAATGCACAGCTCCCCCCAAGGCCCACACCCCAAAATAATTGCCCTGCCTTGCAGGAACTACATGAGTAACACCCTCACTCACACACACAGCCCCGTGCCTGCCACCGACATGTATCCATGATCCCTGGTAGTCCAGTGGCCCCCACCCAGCAGTGCCAGTTCACCCCACCCCTCCACACCAGTTACCAGTCAGCGACTGGGACAACCCACCCTCTCACCTCCAAGGCCAGCCACCGAATGAGGCTCCCTCGACCACGTGCTACTATGTAGACAGTACGTGCTCCATCAGTTATGAAGCGTGTACTGTATATGGTAGTATGCACTGAGGTGGAGCTCAGTCAGAGGCTGGCTGTGGAGGTGAGAGGTGGGGTTGTGTCAGTCGCTGACTGGTAACATGTGGGGTAGGTGGACTGGCACTGCCAGGTTGGGGGTGGGGGGGGCACTGGATTACCAGGGATTGATTGCCATGGCATGAATGCAAATAGCAGTGGATTGGGGATCGGGGCTTGGGGACCGGTGGTTGTGAACTGCCCTGCGGGGCCATACTCGAGGATTGGAGTAGATGACATGTTCTGCCCTGTGGGGCAATACTCAGGGATTGGGAGGAATTACTTATTCTGCCCTGTGGGGCAATACTTGGGGATGATGCGTGGGGGTGCAAGCAGCCCACAGAGGTCTTTCCTTCCAGTGGTGGATGGGTGGGGGGGCTTATGTGGAACCATGGGAGGGGGTAGCTGTTGGGACACCAGTCACAGAGGTGCACCCCCCGGTGGATGTAGTGTACATTTAGACCAGCTAATAGCTGGTCTAACTGTACTTAGAACAATGTCCTCTGGGGGTTGTCTTGGAATGGCACATTTGCTGTTACGACAGCCACCCTCTCAGAATCGGGCTTAACTGCTGCCATAAAACCCCTTGCTCCATGTCGCAGGGGGTTTATGGCATAACCAGTGGTGTAGACCAACTTTGGCGCAGGCTGCCTTCTGGAATAACGACTATCATAACACATGGTGCAAAGTGCTACTGATGCTATTTTGTTTGGTGCAAGTAATTTTGCGACATGCATAACTGTTCTGGAATCGGGCTCTTAGGATCTCTAACTTCCACCTGGACAGGGGCCAGAGAGGTCTTGTGATTTGTGTCTCAAGGGATTACACAATAATCAGTATACTACCATCTCTTAGTATGTACACTGCTGTGCTGTTTTAGTACAGGTTATACCAGCCATGTGCAATGTGACCAAAGGGAAAAGATTAATTTATTGTAAGTTAACTGTTTTTTGACAGACTCACACGTGGAAAGCTCCACTGGGGGCTAAACAGAATTACAAGGCAGTCCATTGTGTGGAATGATATTGAGGAAATGCTATACTTTATCAACATTTAAAATGCATATTAGGCACAAGGATGCCTTTTATGACTCTTGACATCTGCTAGCAAGAGAAAGAAAAGAACAAACTTTTATCAATGGGTTTTGAGATTCTTCTAGTTAGGGTAATGCCAACACTGCTTTGAGTAATTGTGCAAACAGCCTGACAGCATCTATTCATGTTTTTAGGTGCAAACTACTGTAGATGCACTCTCTTCTTAATCAGTGCCACTTGAGAAAAAATTGGCCTTAAAAAGTGGTTGAAGTCACATCTTAGCCTTGCCCCCAACCTTTAGGAATCAATTGGAGTCACAGTAGAGCTGGACAAGAGGATGACCCTGGATGCCCTTATCCTTGTCTGAGGATGTAAAGATATCAGGTTGGAGAATACTTTAACAGCAAAAAAGTCCAATATTCTAAACCAAAAATCGAGCTTGACTCCTTATAGTAGCAATCTTATATTTCAAATTTATTGTATTGCTGTGACAGCAAAATGTCCCGCTCAGAATCAACATCATGCTTTCACTTTCTGACACTTGGCGTGAGAGTCATCATTGCATAGCTTTTGCCCTTTGCAATCTCATCAGTTGCTGCGATATATTCTTTATGGTGTCAGCAGCTTACTTAATGTCCCTTTGATTCCTTTATTTTCACCGCTGACTGTAGCTTAGTATATTATCCATCATCCATTCTGCTGCTGGGGAGAGCTTCTGCAGGTAGAAAAACTTTTTTTTTTTTTGCTGCCCAGACTCTGACTCAGAATTAGGACAATGCTGTCTAGGTGGGTTTTAAATAGCCAAATTGTCTTTTTTGTGTCTGTTTGCCTGTTGGAGAATTTAAACTTCTTTTCATATCATAGTAGTGTACAAGTCATTAGCTGTAGGCCATGTGACTTGCATGTACTCGGTCAAGGTAAATAAACTTTTTGTCCCCCATAAATCTATCCAGGGAAGTCTTGAAGGCCTTAATTGTTTCACACGTTACTACATTCATTGGGAGGCCATTCCATACCTTCGCCACCCTCTGATTTGAACCAGTTACTGTGCTTTTCCATTTTATAAAATGTCCCCTTGAGCTAGAAACAGTGTACTCTGTTTTTCCTTCCCACTGTCTTTAGTTCCAATTCAATGTATTCCAGTGTGTCTTTATTTTGTATAGCTCTGTAGACCATACATAGGTGCCCCCCCGATTCTTGTATACTCATGTGAGTATAGGTTGAGTTCCATCAGCCGTTCCCCATAGGGTCTAGTGCCTAGGTTTCTAATTTTTCTAGTGGCTTTTCTCTGAGCACTTTCTAGTAGTCTAATATTTTTCTTTGTTTTAGTGCCAAGTACTGCACACAGTACTTCAAGTGATGGCATGCCAGTGAACTATACAGAGGACCCAGTACTTCTTTATCTCTACTCGCTATATTCCTAAGAATGTAGCCCATTACCTTGTGGCACCTATTGACTGCCTCTCTGCATTGCTCATCCAGAGACATTCTATTCGGAAATAACTCCCAGGTCTCATTCACTCTGAGTTTCCTTTATCTCCCTTCCATACATATAATATGCTTCCCTTCCATTCCTACTTCCCATGTGCATTATTTTGCACTTTTCTATGTTAAAAGTGAGTTTATGAGTCCTGTCCCACTCTTCAATTTTGTTTATCTCTCTTGAAACATTTTAATTGCTTTTTCTCTCTCTCTCCACTATTGCTCCTACTTTAACATCATCTGCAAATTTTGAATTTCAAAAGCTATTGGATGTTTGTAAGGATGAGATGAACACTCCAGAAAGAGTTGGTCCCAGGACCGAACCCTGGGGCACCCCACTTGTAACTTCAGTCCATGAAGGCAAGTGCCCTGCTATGCAGACCCCCTGCTTTCGGTCATGTAGCCATGAGTGTACCCAACTGATTACATTATTGTTTATTTTCATGTCCTGTAATTCCTCAATTAAAAGAGTGTGGGGCATGCTATCAAATACCTTAGAGAAATCCAAACTATGGGGAGTCCTACATCCATAGCATTGCTAACAGGCTCAAATAAATGTAATAGATTTGTTAGGCAGGATCTTCCTGCCCTGAACCCATGTTAGTTAATGTCCTCCAGCCCTCCCACAGTAATATGTTCCAGGATTGCCTCCCTCACAAACTCCTCCATTAGCTTGCCCACAATGGAGGTAAGGCTAATTGGCCTGTAACTTTTACATCAGTTTTTGTTCCTTTTTTGTGAATTGAGATAACTGTTGCTTCTCTCCATACTTGGAGTGCTATCCCCTATGAGATGAAAGTGGAGAATATGTCAGCTAAAGGCCTGATATCTGATCCGCTAATTTCTGTAATAGAAAAGGGCGATGTTCATCAGGGCCAGGGGATTTGTCTTAAATTTCAGTAGCCTTTTTTTTAACTTCCTCCGTGGATATCTCATTACTCTTAAAGTGCTTGTTAAATTCCTCAGCTACCTGTTGTCCATCTCTTATGACTGACTTCCCTATGTTAATAGGTCCCACCATTGGTTTCCCTTTTTTGTTGCTATTTATGTATTCATAGAATGCTTTTTTTTTTTCAGTTCTACCCGCAGCTAATTTAAGCTCATGTTTCCTCCTGGATTCTTTAGTGGCCCTTTTGCACTCCCTAACCTTTTCCTTATATGCCAACCATATATCTGTAGATGGAGTTCTCATATAGGTGGTATATGCTCTTTTCTTTTCCTCAATCCTCTGTTTAATGTTTTTGTCAAATCAAGCAGGTATTTTTCCTCTATTATTATATTTTTGTTTCTCTGGGAGAAAGGTAGCCATACAATATTTTAGCTTGGAGTACAGTAACTCCCATTTGACTTTTAGGTTGGACTCTTCAAAGTCCTTTCTCCAATCCATGTTTTTCATTTATTTTCTGCTCCCTAGGATCTTTGCTGTTTTATATCACTTAACCGTAGTTTTACCCTTAAGAGGCTCCCATCTAGTTTTTACTGCAAATTGCACCATATTTGGTCACTGTCACTAAGGGGTTCTCTCACTTTGCAGTCTATAATATCCTCCACAAACCAAATCCAAGAGGTTACCGTTTCATGTGGTTTTCTGCATATGTTGCTCCAGATTATTTGCCATAATAAACTCTAAAAATTAGTCTTCAGTCATACCAGTGGCAGTTTGGTTCCTCCATTTTTCTGGAGAATGCAGCCCATTCTGGTAATGTTTGGATTATGTACTGTAGTTACCTACATTTTTGTGTGACTGCTGAATGTAAATAATTTGGGATCACTCCTGAAAAAGTGAATTTTAGTTTCAGTGAGGCTCAGCATACATGGTTAACAAAATCCAACTAAATAAATAAATACGTTTGCAAACTGTTGCTGTAATTTGTGCTGTTATGTTTTACATAATTGATCCAAAGTCATTAAAAATGTAGGAGCTTGAGGTGCTTGTACAGTGTAACATTCAGCAGTGAACATTGTGGTGGTTGTGATGAGAGCAACATAAGAAGCAATGCTCAACAGCATGACGTTCCCAGAATAAAATAGGAACATATAAAATCATAGCATCAGCAAATTCAAAGAAAAAACAGAAAAACATAGTTTTTTTAAAGAATATCTTAACCCCTGGTTTGTGTGATGTGTTGGTTTAATTAAAGAGGAGATCCAGCCACCAGCAAACAAGCCACAGTTGTTATCAGAAGAACTTAGCATTCACAAAATAAACTGAACTGTATACCAGTCCTGTTGGCAGAGGGACATAAGCATCAAAACTGGATGTTTGTCAATTAGAGTTTCTCTGTTCCTGATACTGTTTCTTATCTGAAGTTATAATCCAATGGTATAAAAACAATAATGACATCACAAATTGAAGGGTTTTGACATCAGTTTTCAGGAGCAGATGAATTCTGAGAACAAAAGTACTGGGCTGGATTATCAAAACTCTTGAAAATTCCGCAGCTGCGGAAAAACTTGGTGCAACTGGGTTGCCAGTTGTGGAACCACTGTTTCTCCTGCAGCTATGGTACTCTCAAAAGTGGAGCCAGTTTACAACTGGCTCCACAATTTATGGCAGCTAGTGCATGGTGTTGCCATGGAAATCTCTGCAGCTGTCGAACAATGTCACAGCCGGTGGGACAAGCTGTAACATTTTCTGCAGCTGCTGTGGTTGAGAATACCAATCTCCACAGCTGTGGAGATTTCAGTCAATTACTGGATTTTTTTTTCAGTTGTTTAACCAGGAGTAGCACACTAAGCTGAAAGCATTTTTACAGGAGCGACCTGGGAGCACAGGGAAGTTAAATGACTTGCTCAGGATCACACAGTATGCAAGTGGAAGCTGCGGGATTCAAACCCAGGTCTGGTCTGCTGGATGTCGCCAGATTTGCAGCTCTGATCCTTAAACCACTGCACTCTACTATATATATATATATATATATATATATATATATATACACAGTATATGCTATATATGTGTTATACTATGTGGAACTTAGTCCCACAGCCTTTTGAAAATCCAGCTCACTGTTCTTATACAAATGCTCTCGGTATCAAAGAATAACACATCTTAAAAAAACTAAAATGTTTTTCCAATGTTTGGCAAAATAGCTCCTCTGCTTTCTGCAGTAATACTGTTTTAAGTGACAAGACCCCACCTGAAGACCATAGTCTTTCAAATATAAAACTGATGGGGTAATGCTGTAATTATGTTAGACATTTATGTGTAATATACAATACAGTGTTAAATTTTATTGGCTGCATCTTCAGTGTGGGTGGATGGATGCCATCTAAGATGAGATGCCTATTATGTGTATGCTGAGGATCTGTGCTTACAGCAGAAAATCTGTGATATGACTTGAAATTTGATGTTTTATAAATGCAGTTTCTCTTAAAGAAAACCATACAATTAAATGGTCAGCTGCTGTTAGAGCATAACAGAAAAATCAATCAGGGATTTAATAAAGAACTAAGAGAGTTGGATTTTCACCCCGGACTCTTGCAGGCATATGTTTAGTCACATTAATGATGGACAGCATTTTTAGTTACATCTGCTTGTGTTATATCTTACATTATCCTAGGATGCATCACTCCGGGCAGAAAACAACCGAGGTCCACATCTATCACTGAGAAATAATTTTCCACCAGTTGAGCTTACCTTTTGCTGTGATATAAATATTGATGATAACCCTGTGTAATAATGCATCTTTTGATGTTTTTGTAGGATTTTATGAAAGATGAATGCTCAATGCTAAAACTTCAGCTCAAGGAGAAAGATGAAGTGATTTCACAGCTGCGGGAGGAGCTGGTAAGCAGAACTTGTACTTTGTCTAAACATCTCATGCTGCCTGAGGAGGTCATTTAGCAAACTGTGAAAGGAATACATTCCAAGGTTGGTATATAAAAAAATATAACACAGTGATTCATTAGTCATTCCACCTGATTAATGTAGATTTTATTACTTAGCACGCTTCTGCGTCTTGTCAGTCTATGAAAGAACTAACAAATATACTGAAGGGTGATGTTTGTTTTAGAAGATTGTGTTGACAACTGTCTTGTAACATCAAAAAGACATGAATCAGCTGGAAGGACAGCACATATTATCAGTTTAACATGTGCTGAAGGTCCTGAAGGTACAGTACCAGCATTACTGAATGTATATGAATGATTCATCCACACACAACTCTGCGACATTTGCCAGCAAGTTCAGAGAGGAGATCACGCAATAGAAGACAATGGCGTAAGTTTTCCTGTAAAATGAATTTTGTCTTTATTCACTTAATTAAAAAATGATTCCATGCCTTAGAAATGGGAGTACCCATTTTTTTCTCTGCACTTTAACCTTTTTAGTAACCATGAACTCGAACAGCACCACACTGTACCTTAAAATGTATTTGCATATTGACCCTAAGCTGTCTGTTTCTCTTAGATGGGAACTCTTTTCACTTATCTAAGGTAAAAGAAGTGCATTGATTGGTCAATCTTAGAGCTTCCAATTGCAGTGGCATACTTGGAATACTCGCAATAACCATGAAAAATGGTGTGGCTTGCATACAGCTATTTAGCTCAGGATTGTTCAGTATGAGGGTTTAAGTTATAACTGGAGTTGTATATCATTGTGACACTGAAAGGCACTTAGGATCCATTGTGGCCACCCTGCCTGCCTCATGGCAGTGACTATATGTATTTTGAGTATGGACACATATGGTTCTATGTCATTATAATGAGAATTGTTGGGCAAGTGCAATTAGAGGGAATATTTTTGAGATCCATCAATTAACATGACTGCAACTCCCGGCAACTGCACAGCAAAGTGAATGCAAGATGGGCTAATCGTACATCTCAGCATTGGAAGAGGGAGAGAGTAACAATAACGTGCAGCTATTAAGAAGGCTGGAGCGAGTGAGCATTTTGATCTGTGAAGTCCAGGAAGACTTGCTGACTCCCGATTCTGCATTCTCCCTCTAAATTTGCCTCAAGATAAGTCCATACTGCCCGATGTGTCCGGTGCATCAAAGTGCTGTCCATGCTCAGTGTTTGTGACTGGACTGTAGTGTGTGTGTGAGAGAAGTGGTGTGCATGTTGGGGGGGGGGCTCTGAAATCAGGGTTCAACTGCACTTGGGGCTCCCGTGTCATGCAGGGGAGTGGGTCTGTGCCCCCAATTCCCCCCATCTCTAGGATTATAACACCATGTTGCACCTGGATTGTGGGGGTAGGTTATGGACATTGTAGGTAAGTCCATTTCAATTACTGCTGTGTACCATCTTCCTTCCTTCCTTCCTGTTTGAACGATTGCTGCATGCGCTGTATTCTGACCCCTTTCTCTTGTGCTCAACGAGATTGCACTATTGCTGATATATACCTGTAGCCTCTTGTGCAATTCACACAGTATACCCATTTGCCATAATAGTATTGGCACTATAAATGTCACCCAAATGTTCTCACTATAATGTCTGCGCTACATTGACATGATACTGACACATATCTAAGCTTATCGCCTGGAATGCTACCCCCTTATTATGCTGTGTAGTCCTCAATCACTGTCTTCCTCTGGAAACTGTGTAGGTCTGCTTTAAAACTCTGAACAGTGATAGCTTCCAGAACTTCTGTGGGTAGGCTATTCTTTCACATGTAAAACACCCTCTGTGTGAAGTAATGCATTCTACTGTTTCCTCTTATCCCACCAACCCCCCCTCCCAATTAGAGCACATGTACCCTGGTTCTGCTTGCACTCACCAGCTTTATCTGTGTGTACTGTACTACACCCTGCCTATCTCTTTATCATTCAGAAAACTGTGATCCTGTCAACTCTCAGCCTTCTTTTCTCTAGAATGAATAATTTGACTAGCATCAGTCTCCCCTCATACTGCAGCTAAGTCACTAATTAGACAAAAAGCAAGCAAGTACAACATACGCCAGTGTCAAAGATGCACAATGTTATTGTGCAAAAGTACAAAAGCAGTTTGCTACAATGAAGTTTTGTATCTTTGGCACTGGAGTGTACTACACGTTCCTGTCTTTTGTCTGTATCTGGTGATGCGTCATGTACAGCAGCACCCGTCCAGTGTGTAGCAGACAGATCTGTATTGTTAAGTCACTAATGAGCTTTGAGGCCTGTGCTGGACCCTCTTAAACTCGTCAATGTCCCTTCTGTACTGCAGTGACATTGACCTGCATGTCTCTCATAAATTCTACCCCAGCCAGCCCGAGCCCTGAAGAACTGCAGTCAGAATACTGACACAGTTGTTATTTAGTGACTTGCTACTGTATTCCCAGTCTCATTTAGTTTCCTCTCCCTCTCCAGTGGGCAGAGGCTTCATCTTGTTCCTGACTCTTCTTATGTTCTGCATGTATTGAAATAAAGGGTGTATTATTCCCCTTGATTACACTCGCAATCCATTCTCAGACCAACCTTGCCCTGTACAATCAGTATGCCTTAGGATATGATATATATTCTAAATCCCTTGCTCTGTCCCCAAAATCTTTGCATTTACCATATGTCCTTTTTCTCTTTCCTACGTTCCCATGGAGTTTTCTTGGACAACTACTAGGCCTGCACCAATCCCTTCTTCTCTTGTTGACCACATGTTGTCACTGCCTTCATTATATACTGCTTTAGAGCCTCCCAGATGGCATTCCCACTCCTGATCACTGGTGTATTCATCAGTTTAGCCACAGTCACTTCCCTCAGCTCATCAGTATCATCTATCCTGGTGTTTAGCATTCTGTTCCTTTTTTTTGTGATGTAGTTCCTCCTTATCACATCAAATTCAACTCTGTAATGGTCACTGTTACCCTCAGGTTCTCCAGCCTTTACACCTCTGACCATGTCATCCCTAGTACTTAGCAGACTAGCAAGAAACACATCCTCTCTTGCCCAATGTCTGAAATGCTGATGAAGGAAACAGTCCTTCACAGCTCACAATAAATCCTTCCTTGCCTTGCATCAAGCACTTTCCACCTCAGTCAGTGTCCAGTAGGTTCAAATACTTCAGAAGAACAAGTGGTCCTGTAGATGTTGCTCTTTTAATTTTGTTTTCAAATTCCACATCATGCTCTGCTGCTCTACCTGGCAGTGAGCAGCATACTGCCAGAATTGTATTTTTGGCTCTCATGGATTTAATCATGATTGAAAGGCTATGCCTGTGGTTCAATGGTTGAGCAACCAGCCACATCCCCTTTTAGAGCTATATAAGCAGTTCCTCCCAGCCTCCATCTGATGCATTTTTTCTTTGCCAGCTGGAGGCTTTGTTGGTCTGTCTCCTCCCGTGGAGGTTGCTGGGCCCTTGCCCCCCCCCCCGGCTTTGCTTGTGCTCTGGGCTCTGCTTGGTTTCTGCCAGATTCTGTTTGTGTATTTCTCTTGCCTTGTTTAGTTTTTGTTTTGCTTCTGGCTGCTGTGTGCTTCCTTTTTTTTTTAACTTTGTTTATCTCCAACCCTGGAGAACTCCTTCCAGCAACCTTGGGGCTCCCAGCCTCTACCTCCCACCATGAACACTCTCTCCCCCCTCGTGCCACCAAGCACCACCCTCCAGAGGTAGGGCCGCCCTACCACCCAGGATGCTCTATCTTATAGGGCAAAGTGCCCAGCACACACAAGTCTGGCAGGAGAGAAGAGATGGCCCAGAGTTGGGAATGTGGGCTGTGAAGATCGAGGCACCTTCATTTATCCCCAGGATTGGGGTATTTCTTTCTTTTTCCCATTCCTTCCCCCCAGAGCTTGGCCAGTGAGGCAACATAATGCCGTAGCCCTGCCCACCCCTGGCATACGCCATGCTGCTCAGTCGCTGAATCTCCAGCCACTGCCAGAGGTCACCCCATGAGCGAGCGTCTCCCACACCCTTCCTTGGGAAGAGAGAGCAGTCCTCTGGATGCTCAATCTCTCCCCCCCACCAAGCCCCGGCAACTCCCTGGCTCATTCCTTAACCAGGGTCGCCGGCATGGTGCGAGGTGTGGCGTCCAGCGCCTCAACCCTCAGTGCCACCGGGCCAGCTGTGTGCTTCCTTGTGTGATAGTTTTTCTATTTTTCTGTGTTTGTATTTTCTTTTTGGGGCTGTCTCAGTTTCTTCAGCATTGTGTTGCCCTTTGTTTACACTGTGTTTCTCATGTGCCAGTGCTTCAGGCTCCTACCTAATCTCAGTTTCCCTGCACTTGTTATTGCATGTTTCAACTTCCACTGCAGTTACTGTCTCCTGTGCTTCCCTTAATTGATTGCACCTGGTCCTAGCCTTGTTGCTCAGCTAGCAGCTACTCCCTGATTTACCCTAACATACTCCATTTTGTGCAAGGCCTATTTTACCTCAGCAGCCCTGCATTTTAGTCACGTTTGCATCCTGCTTCCTTACCTCAGCATTTCTTCATAATGTATGGGTAGCCCGTATTACCCACTGAAATCAAGCAGATTACAACCTTATAATGTGTGGTAAGTGCCTATTAACCACCATAATCAGTAGTCACACAACTTTGTTACGCACTGTTTAGAATTTTAAAAGTTGTTAACCACACTTCAGAACTTCCAAACAGTGGCATAACAAAAAAGAATGCACCATGGATCCATAATTCTCACACATAGAATGCAAAGTGTTTTTTTGACCATACACTATAAAAGATGATGGCTGGGGATCGGGTGACAACCACACTGAAATCACCTCTCGTGGTTGCTGTGCTACAGTAAACCTCTCCAGCTGCACCCTCGAGGTTTACCATATTGCCCTAGCAACCACTAGAGGTGATTACAGCGTGATTATCACCTGATCCCTGGCCATTATCCTCTATATTTCCTACACTTTCCCTCTGTAATCCCTCGGTTGTCATACAGCTCTTTTGGGGATTTACATATACTCAAACATGTTTATTTGCACTCAGTGGGAATCAGACCTGAGTACACTGCAATTCTATATTATTTTGTCCATGGGATTCAAACCTGCTTACATGCAATTGTACCAAGCAATTATTACTTTTGTTTTTCAGTGCATTATTGCCTATGCCTACAAATCATATACTTGTTTAACTGTTCTGCTCAGCTACTGCTGGAAGCTATAGCTAATTACCGCTGGAGGTTGTCAACTACTTTTGTGTAATGCTTCATTATATACTCTGGAGGTCAGCTGAGCTACAGCTGTTGCTGTAAACCATTTTTAAAATCCACATGTGGGTCACGGTACTTTACCATAGCTTCTTTGTTTTTTCCTATGGCAGAGAGCTGGGGGGGTTATAGTGGAGAGTCATGGCCCTGTCTGGTTCACATACCTCATGTTTGAATACTGCCCTCACCACCAAAATCCTTCGAGTATTTATGTCACCTTTAAATTGGCATTTCTGATGAACTGGTTAGCTTGTATTCCTTTGTCTTTACTTGCGCTTATTGTCCTATATCCTTTGCCCAGCAAGCATCTCGCACTGGATAAGGGACAAGGTTCACCTGCGCTGTTTGTTTATTTCTTACTGCTTTTCATGCTTCAGTGTATTATCTGTTTAGCATGCTGCACATTGCTGTACTATGCTGTACAAATGATTGACAGAGTTGGCATACCAGCCCTTGCAACACTATGTTGCAAAAATGGCCAACAATGTTGGTGTACCAGCCATTGCAACACTATTTTGTAAAAACAGTTGTTGGCGTACCGGCTCTTATAACATTAGGTTGCAAAAATGGTTAGTAGTGTTGTCGTACCAGACATTGCAACACCATGTTGTAAAAATGTTTTTTTGGCATACCGACCCTTGCAACACTATGTTGCAAAAACGTTTGTTGGTGTACCAGCCCTTGCAAAGCTATGTTGTAAAATGGTGGACAGTGTGAGCATGCTACAAGTTAAAGTCCTTCTCCTGTAGTGTGAGGAGGTGTTCCCTTTTCCTGAAGTGTGAGGAGGCATTCCCTTCTTCTGCAGTGTGAGGAGGCATTCCATTCTTCTGCAGTGTGAGGAGGCATTCCCATCTCCTGCAGTGTGAGGAGTCATTTTCTTCTCCTGCAGTGTGAGGAGGTGTTCCCTTCTCCTGCAGTGTGAGGAAGCATCCTGTAGGTTAAAACACCTTCTCCTGCAATATGAGGAGGCATTTCCTTCTCCTGCAGTGTGAGAAGGCATTCCCTTCTCCTGCAGTGTGAGGAGGTGTTCCCTTCTCAAGCAGCGTGAGCATTCAGAAAGTAAAGCCCTTCTCCTGCAGTGTGAGGAGGAGTTCCTTTCTCCTGCACTATGAGGAGGTGTTCCCGTCTCCTGCAGTATAAGGAGGCATTCCCTTCTCCTGCAGTGTGAGGAGGTGTTCCCTTCTCCTGCAGTGTGCATTCCAAAAATAAAGTCCTTCTCCTGCAGTGTGAGAAGGTGTTCCTTTCTCCTGCAGTGTGAGGAGGCATTCTGTAAGTTGAAGTACCTTCTCCTACAGAGTAAGGAGGCATTCCCTTCTCCTACAGTTAGGAGGCATTTCTGTCTAAAACTGTCACTAAAGAAAATGCACCAGGCCTGGAGGGAAGGTGACCTAGGCCTTGAATCCCCAGAGATTTCCTCCTGAAAGGGTTTTTTTTCTCTTCTACATGCCAAAAGTCTTAATACTTAGTTAGGTTTAGTAGTAGTCCCTAGCTTACTCAGATAAGTTCCGCTGTTGGATGGAGGTGGATGGTAATCTTGCTGACCATTCCCTTTCTCCTTAGGAAGCCCCTGCTGTCATCAGTATGATCCAGTCTATCCATACTATACTACTGACTTGCACTTTTTATTGATGTCTTATAAAGCAGCCTTTTGCTTCAGTCTGCTTCTTTACCTCATGGTCAACGATCACTGCTAATGTTCTTTTTGGGGTTCCCTCCTAAGGTATTTTTAGCCAAGGGAAACTTCCCATGGTGCCTCTTGGGGTTGAACCCTCTTTGAGGGTTCCATGCCTTTTGTACCCCTACAGGGTGGTAATTCCCTATGGAACAGAGAGTGTGAACAGCTACAACAGAGTAACACAGTTGTACAAGCGTAGCACTATACTGGTTGCATAGGCCATTGAATTGAAAGCTATGACTGTGGATCAGTGGATGAGCAACCAGCCACACCCCCTTTCAGAGCTATATAAGCAGTTCCTCCCAGCCTCCATCTGATGCATTTTTTCATATAAGCAATTCCTCCCAGTTTCCATCTGATCCATTTTTTCTTTGCCTCACCATCCTCCCCTCCTCCTCCAGCAAGCTTGCCTCTCTTCTTAGGGGGGTTCTTTCTAAGGTACCTTTAGCCAAGATAACCTTCCCACGGCACCTCTAGGGGTCGAACCCTTTTTGAGATTTCCTTTCCAGAGGTTTCCTTGTCTTTTGTACCCCTACAGGGTGGAAATTTCTCATGGACTAGAAAGTGCGAACAGCCACAACAGAGTAACACAGCTGCACAAACATAACACTATACAGGTTACGTAGGCCATTAAACTAACTCTTATCACACTCATGCCTGGTTATTCAAACTCTGATTTTAATTGTTGTTGTATTCAAGGTGTGTGCATGTGGGGGGGGCACAGAAGATATGTCTTTTTGGTTCTTAATATTATTAATGTTATAATTAAATGAAAGACCCCTTTGATTTTCAGACTTACGTCATTCCTTACCAATGCTGAAAGTTTGAATACATATTGGATAAAGGAATTAGAGTTAAGGGGCAGGATTCACAAAGGGATGTGCCAGCGCATCCCGATATTCCAGACGGCGATTATGGAAGGGGTCCGATCGCCGGCACAACCCCGATGCACCAACGCATCACAGATGCACTGCACGATGCCAGCAATAATATGCGGTGCATCTGGAGGGGCTGTGAAGGGGGCGTGTCCATGCATACCAGGCACAGCCCCATTCACAGCCCAATGCATGTCCAGGGATGCACCGCTGAAAGATAAGTCCAGAAAAACTAGACTTATGTGGGTGGCCACCCACAGGCAGGCTGCTGTACTGCAGACAGCAGCATGGCAGCCTGCACACCCTGGCTGTCCAGTGTGTCCCACCCCACCAGTATCCCCGTAGGGATAGGATGCACCCATGTATTCCTGGTAGTCCAGTGGCCTCCCTGCCTGCAGTCCCATACCTACCGAACAGTGACCCACACCTCCGTGGTTGTTTAATGTCCCCTCATGCCCATCTCCCAATTATTACAGGACACCCAGTTGAACCCTTGGTAGTGATGTGGAGCCCCTTCCCTGCACCAACCTGAGCGCAGTATCTGAAGACAAACCATCATCTCCTTGGAGGTCCGGTGGACCCCCCACCCACCCAGGCACCCCTCCACACCCTGCTTCCCCATCCCAGTTAATGCCTAATGTCAGCGGGCAGCACATCCCACCTGAAAACCACCACAGCTGCCCGCCAGCTGTGCTGTCACTGAATGATTGTACAGTACACCTGTGAGCCCATTGGTAGCTCCTGTCAACCGGGCTTGTAGTGGTACTGTACACTTTCATTCACAACTTTGTGACTGTCAGGTCAGTCACAAAGCTGTGAATGAAAGTGTACAGTGCACACTGCAAGCTCATTGGTTGACAGGAGCTAACAGTGGGCCTGTAGGCATACTGTACACTGTCATTCAGTGACAGCACAGTCGGTGGTAGGGTTGCCACCTTTGAATCAGGCCAATACCTGACTGATAGGCTCCACCCCCGACTGGCCCAAAGCCCCACCCCTTTGTTGCTGGCCACACCCCTTTTCTCAGCAGAGCAAAGAGCATGCATATAGCAGAAAAATACTTTTTAAGTTACGGTCTCTATTGCTGCTAAGCTAGGCTAAGGCTGCCTGTGTTTTCTAGTAACCTAACCCACCTGAGTGATTACTAGACTGGCTAGAGAATGAATGACAGACTGAGACTTATAATGACAGCCTACCTTACACTTGCTGGGCCTGGGATGGAAAAAGTGCAGTCAGATTCCCCAGTTGCTGTGGAGTGCTGAAGCTGTCAATCTGCTGCTGCTGGTAATTTTCACAAAATCCAACCGACCTCCTGGTTCTCTGTTTGGGTATGGTCTCTCACTCAGCTCCCACTCAGCCTGGAAGTCCTCCGATCCGATCACAATGGCAATATAAGTTCCTGGTTTTCCATCTCTGGATTCAGCCACGACTCCTCCTCCAACGCTGTGCTGCTACCCTGGCAGCCAAGGGTTAATATAGGGCAATGTGTCCTTTGATGCTTTTGTTTGTTTTTCCCGCTGTAACACTACCTGAGATGACCACAATGATTGGTCCTCCTAACAGACCAATCGTTGGTGACTTGTTCACCAATCAGAGTTTGCTGTCCATGCCTATTGCCGATTGGCCATAAATGCTTGCCCCTCTTGATTGGCTGCTATCCTAAGTCTTTCAGTTTCTTTAATACTCAGCCTCAGTGCTTGCTCCTGCCTCCTAACCCTTTCAGTTCCAAGTGCCTGCAGAAGCATTTAGATGTCGGGTGACCTTGGGTCGGACTGGAGGCGGCGCGGTGGACTAAGAAAAAGTGAGAGCCTGGGAGACACAGACTGAGGGAGGGAGCGAGTGTTCTTATGGCTCAGGTGGCTGTTGGCTGAATGAACGAGCATCGGGTTGGTAATTTATCCTCATCATGTCTCAGTCTGACTTCCAGTTCCAGGATTGGGGGTTGGGGAACGGTCACGGCTCAGAGTCGGGGGAAGCACCGCACGGCAGGCAATGAGGCAACTAAGGCAAACCGGGAGTCGGCCGTGGCAATGGATGGTCTGCACTGGGGTCAGGAGGACTCGGGAGGAGAAGGAGATTCATCTATGATTCTACGCTGCATTCTGGAGTCGGAGGCTGCTGCCTGGAGACCATAAGTAAGTGCCAAAATGTGCTGCTGCTGGTGCCATAATAAAATTATTTTTTTTATGTGTATATACAAGGCCAGGAGAATGGGGAAGGGGAAAACAATTCATTCAGGAATCTGATGGATTCGGCAGCCACATGGCTGCTTCTGTACAACTGTGCTGTGCCTGAGGTTTAGGCTAGTAGCGTGTTTTAAAAAAATAAAAGCTGTCTGCCTGGCCGCATCATTACCGGACTAGAAAGGGAGAAAACCGGGTAACCAGAGGAGATCCCTGATTTCCGGACGATCTGGAAAATTACTGGGTAGGTGTCAACCCTAGTTGGTGAGTGGCCATGGCGGTTTGCAGGTGGGATGTGCAGCGCACTGACATTAGGCATTAGCTGGGATGGGGGATCAGGGTGTGGAGGGGGTGCCTGGGTGGGTGGAGGGTCCACTGGACCACCAGGGAGATGATGGTCTGTCTAGGGATGCTGTGCTTGGGTTGGGGCAGGGAGGGGGGCTCCACATCAATACCAGGGGTTCGGCTGGTTGTCCTGTATTAATGGGGACATGGGAATGTGGGAGACACTAGACAACCAGGGAGCTGTGGGGCACTGTATGGTAGGTTCGGGACTGCGGGCGGGGAGGTACTGCTAGCCAACTGGGGCTTCGGTGTTTAGTGTTGGTGGCACACAGCCCTTGCAGGCAGCCAGGCACATTTGCCGGGTGCATCCCTGTAAGCGCAATGCAAATGGGGCCATAATGACATGCAAATGGTCCCATTGTACCTTGCATGTCTAATGACCCCATTTGCATGTTGTTGGCTCTGAATAGCAGTTTTGGGCACAAATGCATTGTGAGATGTGCTGCCCCTTTGGTTTCCCAGCCCGACTTGGTAGATGTGCCGGTGCAGCCTGGACCAGGCGCAACTGTGGTATTCACAGAGGGGATGCAACGGGGGCATTCCCCCGAGCATCCTCTGTGAATACCACAGTATGCGCTCAGCACATCTCCACCGCGCTGGGGCAGTTGAGATGCACCGAGCGCACCTCCTTTGTGAATCCTGCTGAAGCACTCTTACAGGATCCTCATTAGTCATATTAGTCTATCCTTATCCAGAATGCTGTTTTGCCTTTCCTTCAAATTCTTTTATGACCTTTAGCCAGGGGTCATCTGACACAGTGGCACAGTATTGTACAGTTTAAAAAGAACAACCAAGTAGCAGTGTTGATTCTAGACACCAAGAAAAATGAGTCATTTGGCTAAACTTTGCCTTTTTCTAGTCACCTTCTCTTTTTCTTTAACTGTTTAATCATTTTAACAATTTGTTTTCTTCAGATGGGCACCTGCTAACTTGCCATGAAGGGCACTGGACAACAGTGGCTAATCTTTTTTTAGCAAAATGATTAAACAAAGCCAAATGACTAGGTGGCTAATACAGAAGAGACAGTAATGCTAAGCAGTTTAAATATGGTTTTGCTAGAAAAAAAAATAGTCAAGTGTCAGCATTACTGATTAGTATTTACAACCTTGAAAAAAATTGCTATTCTTTTCTCTTAGGTTTTTCTGTTCCCCAATTCCAGAGCTGTCTCCTAGAAGCACTCGTGCCGCTGCCCAGCATTCTCATGAGTACTGATTGGCTGACTGTAGGGGCCTCTTTTTAGCGCCTCTGTCAGCCACTGATATTCTCTTCTTCAAAAGGTTGTAGTTATGAGCAATTTCACTGAGCTCAAGGTCACTCTCAGAAAACGAAGGCTTGCAATAGTAATTCTCAGTCAAAGTGACTCCCTTGTCAGCGAAGGATGTCCACCTCTATTTAATCCAGTATTTCTCTGGAAATGGCTAATTCCACAGAGAATGAAACCCCAGGCAAGGACTTGATTCTGCTGTGCTCTCCTTCTGCCAGCAGCCTTGCAAATCTGTTATTGATAGTAAGGATGGGCACAGAATCCAAACAGATTCTGAACTCTACTGTTCAGGTTTGGATCAAGAGATATGAAGGCTCACTTTTTTGGGATGAGAGCACTGGGGAATGCTGCTAGTTTGGGATGATCCCTGTAGTGGCTGCTTTTCATACTGCTATACATTTTAAGATATTTATCTATATGTATTTCTTCACTAGGATAGGCCACTTAAGGGCTTGAATCTTATTGGTGAGTAGGTCTATGTGGCTGTCAGATGCAAACAAAATGCTTCGGTGGGGGGGGGGTTCTGAGTAGAGAACATTTTGGAGACCCCTCTCAATAATTGTGCAAAGGACAGAAAAGGCTGTTTGAATTAAAAAGGTTGAATGCGTAGAGTCTAAATACAGTTATTTCAAACTCTAAGCCCACAATAACCTTCATCCTTTCATTAATTGGTAAATTATGTTTAACACTTCTAATGTTTTCCCTGAAACATGTTTTTTTAAATGGCTACTAGCTTTCTACCTGTATCAAGCCTTTCTTATGGATCCATATAAAGATGTGTAGGTTAGCTGTCAATAAATGTGTCGAGCACATCAGTTATGTGGTTTATAGTGTATGGTAGAGGGCTATTATTAACTAAATTTGATTGAATCTTAGTGTTGTTGTACCATCAATGTGACGTCAAAGTGTTGTTGTACCATCTTGGGTACATCACATCAGTGGTACAATAAGGTAGAATGCCTTCACACCCTCATTACCCTGGCAACATCGCCAATCATTCTGTTTTGTTTTTGTATTTTTTGTTTAACTTTGCAGTCAGTTTTGACAGTTTGGATTTGTTTTGTTGGGGCTGTTTTGTAAATAGTGGTTTATTATATTGTAGTGGACACTGTGACCAGCTGCTTTCTGATGCTTTAGTAAGCTGGAACTGTGGATATAAATGTGGGGAATATGCTGCATACCGCACCCCAGGGCAGTGAGTTTTAGAAAGTTGGGCTGTCAGATGGCTGTCTGATTTTATAGGGTAAATTTACTGGGGAACTCTGATTTGAAAGAGTGACACATTAACAGTGGCTATAGAGATCTGACATGATACTGCATGTCCAGTTGCTGCACGAATCTGTGTGAGCGGGCGACAGAATGGTGTTCGATCATGGATGTTGCAGAAAGACTGTAAGCGAGCAATGACATTAAAGAAAATTGCTCAAAAAATGCTCCGCTGTTGCTTAGCTGTTGCCCATACATTATAACAGACAATGGGCATCCCGGTGAACAACAATGTTACGTTCACTTCACTTCACATGGTTGTCATGACAACCACTTGAAGTGAACACAATGTTGTTGTTCACTGATGCCCATCCATTATCCTCTATATTTTTTGTCTTGTTTAAGGGTAGGAAAAAAAGCTCAGCTGCTCTGACTTTTTCATCCGACTCCACAAAGTCACAGCGTATTGCTGTTAGCCATACTGCTGGGCCACAAAAGAAAATAAGACCTGTTTTGTCCATATTTCAATAACCAAAGTGTTGTAGCAGTTGGCTGAAGAACAAAGTGATCCTACATATCTGTCAGTCTGTCTACTATATATGCCTGCTTGCATGCTATGGTCTATCTACCTATCTCTCTATCAAGTATCTATCTTTCTGCCAATCATGCACTGTGTCTGATTATTATATCAAGAACACATGGCTGCCCTGGTTTCAACAGAAGCAGGGTTGTGCAGAGGAAAACATTTCAGATTTTCAGGTGAGTTTTTTTGTGTTTTTTATTAATAAATATCTTATTTCATGACAGCAGTGAGCCACTCTAGGGTAGCTTACCATATTGTAAACACACCCTCACAGAGAGTGAAACATGGCTTTGACTGGTGCTAGGTGGCATAACAGGATGTTTGATCATCTGATAGTAACACACATTCTGTAAATGCCTGACTGCTAAGTGTGAATGTTTCCCCCACATCGATGTATGTTGAGCTTATTTTGAGCAATGCAGTTTTGACTAGGTTCAGCACCTTTCCTTCCTGGTCATGTAGCAGGCTTTCATTGACCCTGCACTAAAGGGGTTAAATTATTTGCTGTGGCTCTGCTATTAGGGTGGCTGTTAGGAAAGGTACTGAAGCTTGACTGGCAGAAAGTGTTCAAGGTATTTGGGAATGGTTGTGTATTTTGTGAAGCAGAGTGAGACAACATATAACAACAGAAACCCTGCCATTTTTTCAGGGTCCTATATGCCCAAAGGTACAGACTGAGCTACAGTTGCAGCCACTGCCAGGGTCAGATATTTCCCTTTTTTTTTAACCTGAATTTTGATGTAACTCTCCTGTGAGGGATTAGTTTGGTTTTCCTTGCCCTCTGATGTCTCCTGCTCTGTTACTGGTCCGAACGGGCTGCTGGGAGTCTAATTGTGGGACCGGCAGCCTGAATTTGTATTTTAAAAGAGGTCCACCTGTCCATTCATGCACAGAAGTGCCTGGTGTTTTGGTTGGCCTGGCAGCCATCTAATTACCCCCTTGGTGCTCTCGACCCCCTTGCTCAGCTGAACGGGGGCCAAACACCTTAGGAAGGCATGAAATAAGCTGCTACTCAATATTAAACCAGCACCTAGCACGCTGTAGAAATATAGGGTTATATATATTAGCAAGTGAGCTCATGAATATTAATGAGCATGTTTTCTGCTTCTGAGGGACTCTGGTTTTGGAGTTAGTGACAGGCAGAAGGAGGGCTGAATAGTAACAAATGTGGAATCGCTTGATAGGGGACAGCGACTGCTACCAGATACTGGAGCCAATGTGACTGAAAACTGTTCAGTTTGGCACAGGGGCACTGAGAAGTTGGGGGACTGCTATAGAACTGTGTGAACTGTATAGGAGTAGCCATGTTTTTGATACTTTGACCCCTAAAGACAGCCAATCTGGTAACTGGGCGCCAAAGACTGTTTGAGAGGGCTGATGGGAGGAGGTGTTGACTATTTTCAGGCACCAAGAAACATAAATCAATAATCCAAGAAGGTTCAATATTGTGATTGATAACTAGGGGAAGCCAATCAGAGGGCAGGCTTCTGGGGAGAAATCCCAGAGACTTTGGACAGTTGAGTCAGTCTGCATCTGTGTTCTGGTCGAGTCAGGAGGGCTCTGTGCTTCATGAGAAATCTTCTAAGGCCTTTCACAGGGCTTAAATTGGAGAAATGGAGTTTGTCAGAGAAATAGTGGAGAAGTATTCTTGCTGTTTGGAGAAGCTGGGCATTTTGAGCTAACCATTTGCGGCATTCTGTTGAAACTTGCTGTGTGAAGTGAGACTTTTGCTGTAGCCATCCTGTAACTGTTTTGGACAGAGAGAGCCACTTGAGCTGGGGAAGCGGTTTCCCAGGAACTGTGAGTAGGCCAGAGAAAAGCTGGAGACTGATTTAAAGCAGAGAGAAAGAGAAAGAGAGAGATGCTTTAAGAGAAAAAGAGTGAGCAGGTGCCCTAGACTTCAAGGACCTGTGGCTGTTATTGAGATCCAGCTGAGGACTGGAACTGCTGATCTAGAGTTGGAGTTTGGAGCCTACTACTAAAAGGCTTGGAAAGCAGAAAGTGTAGAGAAACCGTTCTGGCTGCACAGCAGAGATGATCCTTTGTTGAGGAGAAAAGAGAATCTAAGAGAAACCCAGCGTACCTCAGAACTTGGTGGGGAACTTGCCAACTTCTATCCAATGGTGTCTGCTGGCTACATGGAGCCACCAGTACATGCTGAGGTGCTTGAGCACCTGTGACCAGTGAGGGAACTGGGTGGCGGAGCTACTCCTAGGTCTGAACCCTCTGTAGCTAGTGGGCCTTGTGCAGTAGCTCTGCAGTGGGCCTGAATAGGCTGAAGGTGACAAGTGGCCAGACCTTCAATCAAGCTCAGGTCTTCAGGATATCTTCTGCTGCCCATTTGTTTTTGCCCTCCATTGAACTGAGATCCCCTGAATATGGACTGGTGGAAGCACTTCTGATTCTCACCGGGAATTCTCACACTCTCCAGGACCGTGAGTGCCCAGGGCTTGCCCTGGTATTCAGGAGTAGTAATTGTTTAATTGTTACCACCAGTTACATTGTTCCTAGGGCCCCAACACTGGCCACCCTGTGGCACTGAGCAGGCCTGCAACTCCTGGGTACCCAAAAAGGACATAGAAACATAGATGTTGATGGCAGATAAGGATCGCAAGGCCAATCCAGTCTGTTCATTTCTTTTTCTACCTTATAAATGTGCCATCGGCCTTTGCTCTGTCAATAGCCTAGCTATTCATACTCATCTGTATTGCTCCCTTATGCCTATCCCATGCCTGTTTCAAGCCCTGCACTGTATTCATATCCACCACTTCCTGAGGTAGGCTGTTCCATGCATCCACCACCCTTTCTGTAAAAAAGAACTTCCTCACATTACCCCTTAACCAGCCTCCCTCTAATCTCATGCTGTGTCCTCTTGTCCTGCTATTTTTCTTATATTGAAACATTTTAGACACTTTCACCTTGTAAATGCCTTTAAGGTGTTTGAATGTTTCGATCATATCACCTCTCTCCCTCCTTTGCTCTAGGGTATACATATTGAGCTCTGTTAATCTGTCTTCATATGTTTTCTGATGCAGTCCCTGCACCATTTTGGTTGCCCTTCTCTGGACTGCCTCAACTTGGTTAATGTCCTTGTGAAGATGTGGCCTCCAGTACTGCACACAGTACTCCAGATGGGGCCAAACCAGCGTCTTGTAAAGAGAGATTATTACCTCCCTCTTCCGACTTGTGATAGCCCTACTAATACACCCCAACATCCCCCTAGCCTTACCTACTGCTTTAGTGGTCTGCTTGGATGATTTCAGGTCATCGGTGATGATGATGCCCAAGTCTCTTTCTTCCCTTGTGACTGCCAGCAACTCCCCTCCCAGCCTATAGGTGGCTTCAGGGTTTCTCTTCCCTATGTGCATGATTTTGCACTTCTTTGCATTAAACCCCAGTTGCCACTCTTCCAACCATTTTGCTAGTTTATCCAGATCCTTCTCTCCTCTGCCCACCCCATCTGGATCATCTACTCTGTTGCAGAGCTTGGTGTCATCTGCAAACAGACAAACCTTACCCTCCAGTTCATCTGCAATGTCACTGATGAAGATATTGAAGAGAACTGGCCCCAGGACTGATCCCTGAGGTACCCCACTTGTGACTTGCATCTCTTCTGACTGTATACCGTTTACCACCACTCTCTGTTTTCTGCCCGTCAACCAGTTTGCCACCAAGTTGACCAACTTCTGACCCACCCTGAGCCTACCCAGCTTATTAATCAATCTTCTATGTGGAACAGTATTAAAAGCTTTGCTGAAGTCAAGGTAGGTGACATCAACTGCTCCCAGTTGGTCCACCACTTTGGTTACCCAGTCAAAGAAATCTATGAGATTAGTTTGACAAGACCTTCCTTTTGTAAACCCATGCTGTCTTGGATCCTATGCTCCTATGGATTCCAGGTGTTGCACTATCCTTTCCTTAAGGAGTGCCTCCGTAATCTTGCCCACTACTGAGGTAAGACTGACTGGTCTGTAGTTCCCTGCCTCCTCCCTGCTACCACTCTTATGGAGTGGGATCACATGAGCCCTACTCCAGTCTTCTGGGACATTTCCTGTGCTCAGAGACTCACTAAACAGTTCTGATAATGGCTCTGCTAGTTCCACCCTTAGTTCCTTTAGTACCCTGGGATGTATGCCATCAGGTCCCATTGCCTTGTCCACTCTGAGCTTATCGAGCTCTTGAAGGATCCTTTCTCTTTTGATGGGACTAGTGCACACCTTCCTCCCCCCTGTGTCCATGGTGCTGAGCTGTGGGCCCTGCCCTACCTTCTCTTCAGTAAATACTGAGCAGAAGTATCTATTTAGGATAGATGCTTTTACATGGTCCTCCTCACATGCCCCCTTCTCCTTTGATCTTAGCAATACCCCCTCTGGACTGTTCTACTTTCACTAATGTATCTATAGAAAGTCCTGTAACCTTCTTTTACTGTTCGTGCTAGTGTTTCTTTGGTTTGGGCCTTTGCCTGCCTTACTGCCTTCCCTGCTTCCCTTAGGGAAGTTTGGTATGCCTCCCTGTCTTCATCCCACTGTGTTCCCCTATATTTCCTGAAGGCCAGCCTTTTGGCTCTGACCTTTTCTGCTACTGTTTTTGAGAACCAAAGTGGTTTCCTTCTTCTTTTGCACGTCCTTTTCTCTCTCTAACACAATGGGATGTTGCTTCAAGTATTGCATCCTTAATGCTTGCCCACTTTGCCTGTACCCCCTCACCTGTATTTCTTTTTGCCAGGGCTAGCTTAACTCTGTTGGCCATCTTATCAAAGTCAGCTCCTCTGAAGTCCCATATTTTTACCTTGGAATGGGTTGATTTAGTTCTAGTGGCCAAATTGAACCATACCATGTGATATGGTATGGTTCACTAGCCCCCAGGTGACCTTCTACCTGGAGATCTGAGATCCTTTCCCTGTTAGTCAGTATTAGATCTAGGATAGCCCTGTCTCCTGTGGGATGTTGTACCAGTTGTTTGAGACCCTCCCCCTGCAGGGAATCCACCATGTGTCTAGTTCTGGCAAATGTTCCTGCTGGTATTGACCAACCTGTATCTGGCATGTTGAAGTCTCCCATTATCAGAACCTCCCCTTTAGCTGTCATGTTTTGTATATCTTCTAACAGTAATATGTCTGTGTCCTCCCCCTGGTCTGGGGGCCTGTAGACAAGTCCAGCTCGTATGGCTGTCCCATTTCTTGTTTCCAGGGACATAGGATAGACTCTGGTACCAGTAGGGGTGAGCATCTGGAGTGGTTTGGTCTACGGGCCTGTATGTTATTACTCATTCTGAACCAATTTTCTAACCATCTTTACCTTCACAGCTACCCTTTTTTCGGGTACCCTGATCCTAGCCCTTCCTTATAATAAAGATGTGTTTTGTTGTTTGAAATTGCTGTGTGAAGGCTATTTTGTGGGAATCAGCTGTAAAATGCATGTGATATATAGTACTGAGAAACTGTTTGGCATCCAGTATGTGGGGTGGTTTGAAGGGGAGGTGGATAGGTACAGCATTCCAGTGGGCTGTACTAGTCATACACCTGGCTCACTGCAACTTTCTGTGAGTGGAGGAACCGTGCTATTTCTTTTATTTTTCTGGGATAGAACCCCCTAATACCACTGTAGCAGGACCCAGGCCCCTTAACCTGTGAGAAGATCAACAGGCAAGGGTAGTAGCCCATTGCCTTACAGTGCCTGAAATTGAAAGTTTTTTAGACCAGGGTGGTACTGGATATATAGTAATGACAGAGTACAGGTACCTCATACCTGGAGTACGGTGATATTTCCATGCAACAGTTATAGTTTGGTCAAATAATCCATTCATACTGTATAATATGCTATTTAGTCTCTCTTAATATATTACTAGGGTAGTGCTCACATTAAATAAGACAAGGGGGTCTATTTTTTGAAATGGGCAAGAATGCCACAAGCCCCAGGTGCACTGAGGATATGGCGCACCAAGCTTGCGTCATTCTCCTGGTCAGCGACTGGGATTTTCAATCCTGTGCGCCAGTTGCCGCCAGTTAGACCAACATTTTGTGGTTTAGATTGCAGCAATCCTGGGGGCCTTTTTTATGGAGCTTGTGCCAGATACTTGGTGCAAGCTGCCGTAAAATGTGGAAATTGTCACAACTGCACCCAAGAGTGTAAAATCAGATGTGGTGGTGGCAAAGGGGTTCAGTGCACTGTCAGAACCTGTGTGCCATTGTGCACTGCTTGGTGCAAGCCCTGCACCATGATTTGAAAATCCAGCGCAGTCTCTTTATCTGGAACAAGGACCTCTTAGGTATGGTCTGTCCTGTCTGATATTTTGGCCAGTGAGGTCCTAAGCCCCCATCATAAGATGTGGCTCCTAGAGAGCCATGTCCACCCTGTGGTCCATGATGTATAGGAACCATACCATCCATCTGTCCTCTAGGACTGGGAGTTATTATGGAGCTGAGCTATCATTTTCTCAAATGTATAAACATGTAAAAGTATATCTTCCCACTATGTTTGTGTAGGTGGGGTGGGTGTAAGCCATAGGTGAGTAATTGCCTTTTTCATTGCAGTTAGCAAGATGCCTGGGAGGAAAAGGGTGTGTTTATTTTTAACATGTGAGGTATTGGACAAGAGAAGAGCTGCCTCTGGGGTGAGGGCCCTGAATCTGGTTATTATTGCATGTATAGCCTATTGTACTATGGACCAAAATGTGCGTAGTTGGGGGCAGTACTGCATAATGTGGTGTAAGTGGCCACTTTGTGGCTGCAATTTATCCAGCAGGAGGCATCAGTAGCAATGAGGAATTTGGCTGTTATCTGGGGAGACCAGAAAAAACAGCCCACAGTCTTCCAACCAAATTCTCTGGCAAGTATAAGAGCTTGTAATTTTGTGTTGCCTGGTCCAGATAGTGGCCCATGCCTTATCTTTAATCAGGATGGATAACTCGGTTTTCCATAAGACCATAATCATATCTGTGCTGGCTTTTACCCTTGCTATGAGGGTTTGGTAGCACAGAGAGATGAAATGTGTCATGTTATGAATCTGTGATTCTTGAAGTGGGAAAGTAAAGATGTGGGGGAGGGACGTCCTCTGTCCTCACTGTGGTACCAACTGAACACATAAGGAGTGTTCTGATTTGGCAGTGTCTGCAATCAGCATGGTTGTCTAGGTGATATTCTGTTTTTAATTGTTCAAAGGATTTAAGGGAGCCATTGAGATAGAATTGTGGGGCACATGCTAATCCTTTGGATACCCAGTGCCTGAATTTGTAATCCAGCTGTGCTGGGAGAAAGCAGGGGTCCCATGAAGAGATGCAGCACCATTTGGCTCCTGTTTTGTGGCGTGGTTGTTTCAAGGAGTTTCAGAGATGTTGCAAAGTTTTACTTCACTGGTGAAGTTCCAGCGAAGTTGTGAAATTCACTTTTGTGAATAAATTTGAGAATTGCCCACTTTGCTACTTTACCATGCCGCATTGAGTTTCCTTGGAAAATGACACTTTTTGAGGGGACGTTAAGATGAAGTCTCACACCTCTATCTCCAAGTTGTGAGTACCCCTCAAGTGAGTGGAAGGGGCAGTATTGAGTACTGACTGGTCAGGGTAGCTGAAAAGAGTGGCCTGGAGGTCCACTGGGACTATCTTGATTTCCGGCTCTGTTCATTGTGGTCTGGATTTCAGCAGGGTCCGGTGTAGGACATGTTGGAATTGTGTGGCTAAAGCATATAGGGTTAAATTTGGGAGGGCAAGTCCTCCTTTAGGTTTCAGAAGGTGCAATTTATTAAAGGCTATTCAGGATTGTTTCCCTCCCCATATGAACCGGAACATTGTTATATAGTATATAGGGGTGTGCGAAAAAAAACTTTCGCCTGCAGAATTAAAGCAAAAGTTAGACTTTCACTTCCATGAAAGTTCAGAAATCCATTTCCAAATTTTCATGGAATTTCTGCCTCCCCTGCATGGCTGACCGAGTGCCCAATATGCAAAAATGTTATTGAATTCCCAATACCTGCTGGCTAGTGGTCCCTCCCCCCCACCCAATTACCCACCAGGCCAGTCCAGGGCAACATGCCTTTAGCTCTTTCAGTAACCCCATCCTGATCCCCTGCCAACTGCTGTATACAGTTGTTAGTTACTATTGAAAAAACATTCTCCCAGGTGGTCTAGTGACCCTCCATGGTGGTCTAGTGATCCTCCCTCCCTCCCTTTCCCCAATCCCTGAATTAAAATCAGTATCCCTGGTGGTCTAGTGTACCCCCACCCCTGGAAGCAATGTCCTACCCCCCCTTCCCAAACCCAAGAGTGGGTCACTGGCATAGCCCTCCTCTCTCCTCCATGGCTGGCAGCTCACTGAGCTATTATTGAATGTATTTGTTACGAATTATTATGTTTGAAAGGTTAGGGGATGCTTGTAGGCAATGACAGGTAGTCCAGGGAAGATGTCTCTAAGTCTTTCATCTTCACACAGCATGGGTTGTAATTCTGTAATAATTTGCTGAAGGGGTGTTAGCATGGGGCTGCACGTAACAACTAGGGGGTGTGATCAGTTTAATATTTTTGCCTGCATTCCAGTAGATTTTCTTGTGGTATTTGTATAGCACAGTCAATTTCTCTGTCAGTTTTTCCTGGGGAGTGGCCCTGCTGGATGAGGGAATTATGAAGTAAGGAGAGCTGTCTGTTTCTTGTTACCTCATCAGAGCAGATTCCATAGTATCAAATTGCCTGACTGTAGATTATGGATTTTTTGTGTGCCTTGGAGGGAAGCTGGAATTATGCCAGTATTGGTGTCTGTCTGTGGGTTTTCTATTAACAGCAGTTTGTATACTATATGTCCATCATTAGCGTTTCTGTCTGTGGTATCCAGAAAATGTATGGTGGTGGTGGAGTATTCAGCAGTGAGTTTCATAGATTGATGAAAGTTGTTCAAATCATTATGGATCATTTTAAGGGGTTCTTCACCTTTTATCCTAATCAGGAATATGTCATCTATATATTGGAGGTACTGTAGACTAATGGTTTATAGGGGTGGTGTATAAAAAAAATCTTCTAGACAGGCCATGAAAAGATTGGCATATTGTGGTGCGTTCTTTGTGCCCACGGCTGTCCCCATGATCTGTAAAAAGTGCTCGCCAGTAAATATGAAGTTATGTGTCAGAATAAATTTTATTAGGATGCTGATGGTCTTTTCTGGAATGTCTCTTGTGGACGTGTTGTCCTGTAAAAATTTCTGACATGCTGATATGCCATTGTCATGTGGGATTATAGTGTAGAGGGCACTGACATCCATTGCGACTAGAATTATGCTGGGGGGTAGTTGTCCAATTTGCTTCAGTTTCCTGAGAAAACCTGTAGTGCCCTGCAAGAAACTGTTGGTAGCTCTCACTAGTGGTTTTAAAATGGATTCAATGAGTTCTGAAATGTTTTCAGTGAATGTGTCAATTCCAGAGATGATGGGTCGACCTGGATTTCCAGGTTTGTGTATCTTAGGCAATCATCTAGAATGTTCCAGGAGAAGGCTGGCTTGTAATTAGTTTATTTAACTGTTCTTGGATATTGTTGTGTGTTCCTGACAGGACACCTGTCCAGTCACCACTTCATAGCTTCCATTCAGCCTCTCTACAAATATCTTAGCACTTCTTATCAATCAGCCCTTCCTGTTAAATTCTTTTCAACAATTCTATCATAATTGTTTTAAACATTGCATCACAATGTATATAGATGCTGCTTATTTTGATCAGTTTGCTATACACATGAAGAAGGGACCTGTGAGGCCCTGAAAGCTCGTGTACTATATCAGCTTTGTACAAAATGTATGTTAGTCCAATAAAAGGTACAAACCTTCCAGCAACTCCAGTACCTATCCATCATATTCACGGAGGAAGAAAAAGGGGGATCTGTGCTGGTTCTCTTACAGTCTGAGTACTGTAGGCTCTCAGGGTAACAGTGAGAGTGCTTTAAGCAATTACCACTGGTCAAATATAGAACTGGAAGGAACTGGAAGCCTAAATCTGGGAGAATTAGAATTATGGTGGCCTGGGGATCCAGTGGGGTCCCTACCAGCCAAGACCAGCTGGGCCAACTAGTGAACAAAGGGGGGCAGACAGTGCGGCATAAGTTGTTTGGGTCCCTGCCAGTCTGTGGAACTTGGGGGAACTTTATCTTCCAAGGTGGGGGGAGGAAGCACTAGCTCCCCTGTTGATAGCCCAGAAGCTCTGTTGTACGGGATCTCCATAATCCTAAGGGATCTAGGCCCTTTGGAGAACTGGAACGTCTCTCAAGGTGATAGGGAGGAAAAATAAATATAAAACAAGAAATGTGTAGTACTGGGTATGGCAAGGTGGGGGGTGGAAAAAATATTGACACCATCTCAGGTTCAGAACAGAATCCCTAGGTTGCCCCTCCCCCCACCAGCAAAGCTGCAATAGTTCATATAGTAACCATTGCAAGCCATTTGTCATAAACCAAAAGCTAAAACTGTGCCTACTGTATAGGCTTTGCTCAACACTTAGTTAAAGTCTTCATCTCGCTCGGAAGGGATGAGAGGCAAGAGTTTGAGGAGCAAGAGCCGTCAGTCCCCAAACCAAAATGAGTTCCCCAAAAGAATGTAGGGAGCAAAATGAGGCACTCAGGAATCTCAGTGTTCATGATCTGTTGTGGGCATGTATCACAGTTCACTGGGGCTACTATGGGTCTCAGAGGCTGCAAACAGGCCTGATACTGACCATCTGCTGTGAAACAGGAGGATACTGGAGCCAGTCTATGTGAAAGAGTGAGCACTGTGAGGTCTCCCTGGGGATGACCACTTATGTCCTGGGCCATGTGGTGAAGATGCACCCCCCCAAACAAAAGTGAGGGATTGGACTGCTCCTTATAGAGGGCAGAGTAAGAGTTAAGTAAATCAGGGAGCAGTTTTGGTATAAAAACCTGAATTATATTAATGGGCATACAGTACTGTCACTAATGCCCTCCTTCCCTGGGAATACACCCACCATCCAGAGTGTGGAGGATTTACCTCATCCAGCATGAAGAAGGGGAATTTTTTATTATTATTATTTTGTTCTGTTTTAACTATGAAAGCAGAGAAGATTGTTAAATTCCTCACTATTGAGGGGCCAGATGATTCCTGGGTAGGAAGAGCCATCGTGACAGGTCCGGTCGAGCATCAGTAATGCTGTACTTAGGATCCCCCACCATGAAAAAAAAGAGACAACAGCCTGAACTGGGAGGTAGTTGATCCACTATATAGGGAATTAGCACTCTGGCTGATCAGTGTTCTGGGGGGGCTCCTTAAAAGTGGCAGTACAGGTAAGGCACAACAGCCACCCCAAACCCCCAACCCCCCCCAGAACAAACCCCAATGCCCAGGTACTCACCGTGAATAACAATGTCTATTGTCTCTGTTCAAGTGGAGGCATCTCTCATAGCCTGAAGCTGTGCCTTGATCTTATGGAGGATGTCCTGTGCATGCTGTTGTCATTCAGCATATCTGGGAAATCTGCCAGATGAGGACCTTGTGGCCTGTACTCTGGATGGCTGGGTGTTCCACTGTGGTGGATGGAAATTTCTTTTTGCCAAAGCCTGGAACGCCTCTGCCACTGAGTTGTAGATTTTCTTCCCCTCAGGGAATTGAATAGTCATTTTCGCTGAGTAGGCGGTCCTGAACTTCAGCTTGTGTTCATGGAGCAGTTGCATGAGTGGTGAGTATTCTCACCACTGTGAGAGTTGCATAGTCATTGTCTATGTAGAATTTAGAAGTACCACAGAAAAGATATGCTTGTGCCCATGCGGTTTGTAAAATGGTCTCTTTGGTCTGGTATCTCAGGAAGTGGACCAAAATGGAGCGCAGGCAGGCATCTGGGAACGGGACTTGGGCCGCAGCTCCCAGTGTGTCCATTTGATATGCAGGGCAAAGTCAGCTTCTAGATTTAGGGCAGTATGTAAAAAAAGCTTTCATAAAGGTCAACATATCTGTTCCCTCGAATCTTCTGGTGGGTCATGAATGCAGAGATTTTTGCACCAAGCTCTGTCCTCGGCATCTTCTTGGTGGTGAGCTATCTCACATTGAGTCTCCTCCAGTTGCAGGAGGGCTATATCAAGTTCTGCCATGTAGCTGTTTGGTGTTATGTCACATCCACTCCAGAGCTTAGGCTATTGAGGTCTGCCCAAACTGTTGAGGGTGAGCCCCAGACTTCATCATGAAAGCTTTTAGTTTGAGAAGGATGGCATCCAGCTTTTTTTTTCCTGTGTACATTGAAGTCTAATAAAAAGGGCTAGGTGGGCTCTAAGAACTTTGACTGGGCCGAGTCCAAGAATTTCACTGCCGAGCCATTGGCGTCCATTGTCAGGACAGCAAATGTATTCCTGGAGGGCTTCATGATTGCAAATGAGTGCCTCTCCTTTCAGTTTGAGCAGATGTTTATTGAAGTAGCACAAATTTCACAAGATTTTAGCCTGCTAGAGGTACAAAGCTCCTGACTGAAGCTGCCATCAACCTGGTGACATCACCAGAAGTCTGGTCAGATATTTCCCTGACATTTCTGTGATGTCTCTAGAGGAATTCCTGCCTGCCTGTAGTATCACTTTAGGGCCACCAAAAAAGAATCTCTTAAGAAATAATGCAAAATATCTGGACATATCTAAGTAAGTCATTGGCCACAGTTGTACATGGAAAAAAATGCTGTACATGCCTGCTCTTTAAAGAAAATAGGGTAAGGATAATTAACAGTATATATATATATATATATATATATATATATATATATGTATAGTATGAATATTTCTTCTGACTGCAGTGCCTGATTAGAGGCACTTCATTCAGCTATTTATGCACTGCCACTCTTATTCTCGCAACCTTAAAAGTGAAGGGGTGCGGAGAAATGATTTATTCCCCCCTAGACAGGTGGGAAATGTCATGCTTTCTTAATAAACCAAAAAAAATACTAAATAGACATCACAGAATGTGACATTAAGGAGTAGCAAAGCTCAGCTTGACCACTTTTATAGCCTCATGGGCAAAAAAGGCTGAAATCAGAATTCATATCCCTCCTTTTAAATGTCAAAAGAGAAGATTATGTATTAACATTTTATAATTACTGGGGGCCCCCCCTTCAATGCACGGAGTTAATCTGCGTTTCAAATGCCATAAATAATCAGCAGAACTAGTTATGACAGTGTTTTGTGCCACTCATTTGTAGTACACCACCTCATTGGCTGGAATTCTGTTTGTGGGTGGGCTGATCAGCACTACAAACATGGTGGCTCCACTTTTCCCTTAGCAACAAGCTGCTATTGTTCACTCATGTTCCATTCTTCATTATTTGCCTTTTTTATTATTTATCTGTTTGATCCTGCCTTTACAATGTAAAACAAAATTCTGGTTGATCCTGCTGTGTGTCCGGATCAGGAAACAGTGAGTGCGGTCCAAGACAGGGCTGTGGCTGACAGCCTATAGTGCTAGCTGTGTGCTGTTCAACAGTGTGAGTTAAAAAAAAAGAAAAAAAAAAGTCTGTACTGGAAAGTGAAAGAACGAGCGAGAGAGACTGAATGTGAGTGTGCGTGTGAGTGCGTGTGTGTGTGTGTGTGTGTGTGTATGTGTGTATGCATCTGTGTGTGGAGGAGAGAGTTGACCAAGGGGCAGCAGGAATCACAACCACTTGACAACGAGCATTCCACTTCACCGAGTGTCTTCGGAAGTAACTACTTGCACCACTAATTACAAAAAATAATGGATATGCAACTGTGTTCTTATGGATTTGTTTTGTATACACCCTCGGTGTGTGATGACCTCGTATAGAATCATAGAATCATAGAAATGTGTCGGCAGAAAAGGACCTCTCTGGCCTATCTAGTCTGCCCCTTACCCTTCCCCCCCAACTTGTCTTCTTTGCCTAGGGACCTCGTAAACCTCGGATGTGTAAAAAAATCCATAACACACAGTTGCATATCCATCATTCACCATGTTTACATGCAGGTAGTTATCTGATTTGAACTGGATTATTGAATTATCTGATAACTGAATCAGATTATTCAGATCCATGTAAACAGGAAAATTCTTATTGTAATCAGATTATGTAAACTTTTAGAAACCCAATTCAAATACGTGGATTTTTCCAATTTGAATCTGGTAACTGGTTCATGTAAACAGATCTGGTAATATTTTCAGATTATTATTATGTTTGCTTATGCCTGGTTGCATGAAGTGTGTCTGTTCACAGTGCAGAAATCATCACTCTGACTGATGGAGCATAATAATTAACAAAACTACAAGACCTTTCAAACAGTATTATTTTTATCAGTAATATCTTGTAAGTTTTTTTTTAAAGGTACACTGTCAACCTGTTTTTCATCATATTATTTCTAGTTGAAATCCCACATTTTATGATTGATTACCTTCTCTGAAATTCACTGATGTTGCTGTTTGTTTTGTCTGTCTCCATGCTTAATAGAACTGAAATGCATGGCAATGTATATTTATAAACAACCTTGTTTTTATTTACAATCCTGGTACTGTTCTTACTGCATACTTCTTGAGCATTAGAAGTAAAGTAAAGTAAAACTTAATTTGTAAAGCACTTTTCACAACCAAAGTGCTGTACAAACACATTAAAACCATACAATTAGATTAAATTAAACAGTCATTTTTAAAATCCTTCAAAATAAGCTTTAGAGAACAAATATGTTTTGAGCTCAGATTTAAAACTTGAGACAATCAGGCATTCTCTTATCTGACGAGGTTGAGAATTCCACAGGGAAGGGGCAGCATAGGAAAATGCATGTGCCCCAGATGTCTTTAACCGAACCCTGGGAATCTCTAGCAATCTCTCGTCGGTGGATCGGAGTGAGCTGGAGGGGCAGTAGGGAGTAAGGAGATCTTGCAAGTACTGGGGTCCCTGTTCATGTAGGGCTTTATAAGTCAGCAACCCAACCTTGCAGGTGATCCGCCACTGAACTGGCAGCCAGTGCAGTCTGTGCAGCATAGGCGTAATATGACTAGACCTAGATGTACCAGTCAAAAGCCTGGCTGCCACGTTCTGCACTAACTGCAAGTGGCGTATATCAACCCCCGGCAGCCCTAGGTAAAGGGCATTGCAGTAACCAAGGTGGGAGGTCACGAAAGCATGGACCAATATAGGAGGTCAGCCAGAGGAACCAGGTGTTTCACCTGGGCGATATTCCTAAGATGATAAAAGGCAGATTAGACAACGCCAGACACCTGTGATTTCAGGGTCAAACCAACATCAAAAATAACGCCCAGGTTACACACCCGGTCTGAGGTCAGGAGCTTGATGCCATCAAGCCATAAGCCAGATGGAAGCCCAGCCCTAAGACCTGCCTCACAGCAACCAGGGTCCACAACCAGCACCTCAGTCTTATCTGGGTTTAACCTCAGCCAGCTAGTGCTCATCCAGTCTCTGTTCTCAGCTAGACAGGTGTTAAGCACGGAGATCACATCATCCTGTCTGGGAATAAAGGACAGATACAGTTGGGTATCATCTACATAGCAGTGAAAACCCAAACTGTATCACCTAATGATCTCTACTAATGGCAGCTTGTACACTGCGAACAACATGGGTGCCAAGATGGAGCCCTACGGCACCTACAGGACAGGGAGAGGGTGTCAGAGGAATAAATTCCAGTGACAACCCTCTGTGTCCTTCCTGTGAGGAAAGATCGAATCCAACAAAGAACTGTTCCAGACAGTCCACAAAGAAGCCGTAGACACTCCCAACAGCACACCATGGTCCACAGTGTCAAATGCGCAGAGAGATCAAGAAGGACTAGAATAGTACAAGCCTTCGATCTCTTGCAATTAGGGAGATCATTTAAAACCTGGGCCAGAGGCGGTCTCAGTGCTTTGTCTTTTCCTAGAAACACACCCAAACAGTGCAGTCACTCATAAGAAAGTAGCCTCCTAAACTCTCACTGCATCATGAGGGACTAGACTGTTTTGTGGGTGATCCCAAGTCCAGGAAAGATGCATTGGAGTTGATCAAGGAATGCAGACAAACCTGCTTTGGTGTGATAACACCAGTATGTTGGACAGTCTGTTTTTTACTTTTTTAAAGAAAATAAGAGTCAGAATCAAACAACCAGCTAACATCAATGATCTTTACAGAATTTTGGCAGTCATAAAATATGTTTTTTAAACTAGGGATACTTTGAGACCTGGGGGGTTGATAGTGTCCCTTTAATTACTACTTTATCAATTTTTTTCCCTTTTCCTTCCCTATTCCTGGGACTGCAGCACATGTGTGTTGTGCATGCATGGAGGCGCATACAAGTCCCATGACGCTAGCTCAGCCCCTTCTGCCACTCCTCGTGGCTAGCACCAGAGCTCCCTATGGTCAAAGCCACCATACGGTTTCCATGAAGTGGTGTCCAATGCTCCTCCCAGGAGGAGAGAGCTGCTTTGCAGCAGCTCGATCTCACTCCTTGCTTTCCCCCCCTCAGCTGACTTCTGACAGCCCTGTTTCACTTCTGAACCCAAGTCACTGGCATCTTCTAAGGTTTTTATAGGCAAAGCCTGCAAAAACAAGAACAATTTAGGGCTGGTTGTGGGGTGGTGGCGATAAATGTTTGTTGGGTGATTATATGTACAAGATTGAAGTGTACGCAGATGAAACTGTTCTATATATTGGTTACATTGCCTGAAAGAAGACCACATTTCAAAAAATGTTTTTTAAAATAAAATTAAAAAAAATCCTGGTCCAAGTCTGATTAGTCCTGAGCCAGTCACATGACAGCAAAGGTTTTTGGACTATTGACTAGTTTCAAATTAAAACAGGTCAATAGTTCACTAGACTGGGTAATAGTCTTTCAGACTATTGCCCACTAAATCTGACATTATGCAATGGCCAAGTCAATACAGAGTAAATGTTACTTCCTGATTGGCTGGATGGCACCTTTGCAATACTGTAAATCCTCCAGTGGTGGGGGTGTTGTGTAGTCTGATGCTCGAGTGGAGTGTGTCCTATGGTGGGAGGTGGTGAAGTCCTTGATGTCATGGGTGACCACAAGATGTTAGCCACCATCCACCTGTTAGAGTGTTTGACCAAGGGGCATAGTCTTTGGTCAATGAGTTGGGAGAGTAAAGAGTCTGAAAAACCATCACTCCTGTGAGTATGACAGTACCAGTATCCATCCACCACTAATGCCACAGAACCACCACTTTTATTATTATGGTTCCACCTCTGTGGCTAATAGAAAGAGGGTTGTATGTCAGGGCTATATTGCTGGGGTAGGGTGAAAATTATAAAATTTTGTGTAGCACCAGGTTGTGCATTTAAGAATGAAGGGGGTGTCTCTTGGAGTGCCAAGGACATGATTTTTTTTTCCATATACAGTTTATGGGTTTTTACGGGTTTTCTCCCAGCCCATACACCCACGCGTCCTTGACATAGTGTGTATGCATGCCATTCGGGATGCCTCTTCCTTCCAGTCTCACCATTAACCACCTGTGCTGGCACCAAACCTCCATTCAGTGATGGCGGCTCAACAGACGGATGACCCCACCCCTTACCCTGGAGAGGAGAGCCAACACTCAATCATGCTACCACCCCCCAGTGCTAGCACCCGGTGACCTGAGATTGCTGGGTTGCCAGCATAGCGCAAGGTGTGGCATCCAGCACCTCAACCCTTAGTGACACTGGGCCAGCCTTAGGGACATGATTTTAAAAAGCACCGTTAGATCAACACATGGTAAGGTGAACTACTGGCTGTTCCAAACCCAGGTGTGACAGAGACCCTGCTCCTGATTTTACAAAAAGTGGGGTTCAAGTACCAAAGTCCCCAGGTTTGCTGCAAACTGACAGCTGCACTGCAAACCAGTGCAGAGACTGGCTTGCAGCAGCAGGGGCCAGTCTCCTTGGTGGATTGTGGGTCATCTGGGGCATGCCCTGGCTTGTTGGTGGGGGGTTAAAGGAGATCTGATTAGGGAAGGGGGTGGCATCTGCCCCCAACTGGGAAAAAAAAACATGACCACCACCTGCAGTGCAGATCTGTGGGGGTGTAGATGCAGCAGCACTACTATTGGGGGCAAGGGATCCCATGCTCATACCTGCCATGGCCACCAGCCCCTTCAGCAGTGGACTGGCAGCTGCTGGGGGCTCTGAGGGCACCTTCCTCAGGGGGGAACAGGATCACCCTCTACCCAGATATGTCTCCTGGAGTGGTGCACAGCAGGTTACATCAGACCCAGGCTTCATGCGCCCACAGGGAGGCTTGCAAAATCCCACTTTAGAGGATATTGCAGCGCTGCCCCAGTGTAAGCCCCCTTCTGCCATAGTGCACTGGTATGGCCATTGCAAGAATGGTGCTAGCCCAGTTGGTGCAAGCAGTCTCCCCAGTGGTGCAGGGTGCCTTCTAAAATCCAGACTGGCACAAGGTGTGGTTCAAGGAGCCCTTTGTGCCATGTCTCTTTGACACAGGCCCCTTTTGCCAGTCCTGATCAATTTAAAATTGGGCCCCAGGTGTCCAGCTGCTTGGGTGGCATAACTGGTAGAGCAGTGGAATGGAATGCAGAGGGACCTAGGTTCAAATTCCAGCTATTGCCTTTAATTTGTTCTCACTTCTGTCTGTTTGTAAGTCACATACAGTATATGCACATTGCATCATTCTGAAATAAATACCTCAGTAACCCAGTGCATAGGGAAGCCAGTCCTTGTGACTGCTGCCAGTTACTGATCCTCCAGGCTCCAAGTCTCTGGAGTCCTCATTCTATATCTGAATGTTTGTGGTTATCCACCATGAAGTGGGACCACTGTGGGGCAGATAGCTGGATGTTAGGTATACATATAAGGTAGCCCCCACATTCAAGTATCTAACACATGACTACCTCACATCCCAATATTTGACCAGAGCTATGACAGACCATATATACTGCTCACAACCACTATCATTCTTCAGTATTTGCTTTACACTTTTGCTTAACCTACTTTCCAACTTACAGCTATTACATCCCAGAATCTATATGCAATCAACTCACACCCCAGTTACTGACTCTGTACTACTCTTTAGTGCAGTGAGGACTTTTTTCTGGAATGGATGATCTGTATAAGGTGGTTATAGAGCAAATACTGAGGTGTGGTGGTAATTGTGGGCAGATGCATCATATGGGATGGTTTACACAGATAATAGGATGTGGTATAGTTGTATGGCAGATACAAGGATGAAGGGTGATTTCAAGTGAAGTACCATGGTGTTAGGGTTATTGTGGGGCAGAAACAATGATGAATGTAAGCTATTGGTAAATACAATGATGGGTTAATTACAGTACAGTTACTGGGGTGTAACAGTATACTGTATAATTTTGAACCTGATACTGGAATGTGGGTATTTGAGGGGCAGATACTGTAATTTGGGGTATTTACTAGTATGTTGTGTACTAGTTTAGAGTAAATGATGGGGTATGGAGCAGTTGTGAGGCAGATACAGGGGTGAGCCACAGTTGCTGGGCAGATATCACATTATGGGGTAGTTATGGGGCAGAAAGGGCAGTAAGGGATAGTTGCAGGGCATATACTCAGGTGTGGGGTAGTTGTAGAGCAGAATGCTCAGTAAGCATGGTGGGTATTTGAGCCAGCAGTTACATTGGAAATGATAAACTGAACACCACAAAACAAGGGTTTTTGAACTAACACATATACTGCATTAGCATTGGCAGCCCAGCTTTCAAGGTACGAGAACTTATCAGTTACCTTCCCCTGGGAGGATGAACCAGACAGGCATGGAGGCTTCAACACTTCATTTTGGGAATTGTAGTTCCTCCCAGGGGAAGGTAAATGATCATTACTTGTACCTTGAAAGCTGGTCCCAAGGTGGGACCCCCTTGAAAATGAGATGGTACAGATGTGCCAATTTAATGAAAAAGCTACAGATAACTTCAAGTGCAAGAGTGTTGCCAGACTGGGGGGGGGGGTAGGTGGAGCAGATATTTATTTATTTGTTTAGTTACTTTATGTATATGCTCCCCCCTCCTGCCTCTCCCCCCTGCCACCAGCACACTGACACACCGTGAGTCTCCAAGGCATCCCCACAGCTGTTGTCCCCTCCTTACCTGGAGCCCAGTGACTGAGGTAATCTCAGATGGAGCCGTGGCTGTATCCCCATGTGTGGATGAGGTGGGCAGGTCTTGTCCTCACAATTCTGCACTTTTGTTGGGACGCTCTGCAACGGGGATAGGCAGGGGAGTTCTGGATCGGTGCTGGGCACTCTGTCTTCCTGGTGTGCTGGGGCAATTTTTCTGATTTTTTCTGGAGGCACAATGTGTGATTGGATGTCAGGGTGTATACTCCAAGGTCCATCATGCCTCCCCCTCCAAGTCTGGACTGGTGCTCAAGGTGCTGCAGGCTTCTGCCAAAGGCCAGACAAGTGCCAAGTCTTACCCCACTCCTCCCACCCTCAAAGAAAGCAAGCAGTCCCACGGATGCTCAAGCCTTCTACCCCGGCTGGCCCTCCAACTCCCTGGGCTTGTTCCTGAACCTGGATCACTGACATCACTAGCAGCAGTGCTAACACTCCACCGGCAGGCCAACCCATGGTGGAGAAGATATTAAGGTATGGGTATAATATATGGTAGCTTCAGAAGTGTTACTAAAGTGAAGGTAGCAGTGGGGCAGATATCATTGAGTGGGGTAGTAGCAGGGAAGAATATTGGCTAGTTGTGAGTGTTACTAGAGTGGGGATAATGGGGCATATTTTGGGGTTTAGTGTAGCTGCAGGAAAGAATACTGGGTTACTGTGAGTGTGTTATTAGAGGCTGGGTAGTTGTGGGATCAATATTGGGTAGTGGGGTATTTGCAAGGCAGAATACTGGGTAACTGCATGAGTGTTATTAGGTTGGGGGTAGTTGTGGGGCAAATATTTGGGTGTGTGGTAGTTACAGGGCAGAATATTGGGTAGCCACAAAGGTGTTAATAGCGTGAGGGTAGCTGTGGAGCAGACAATGTAGTGGGTGTAGTTGTAGGGCAGTATATTGGGACGTTTTGAGAGTGTTACTACTGTCGGGTAGTTGTGGGGCACATATTTTATTATAGGATAGTTGCAGGGCAGAATATTGGGTTACTGAGAATGTGTAATAACTAGAGTTGTGGTAGTTCTGGAACAGATGTTGGGTAGTGGGTATTTGCAGGGCAAAATATTGGGTAACTGCAAAAAGTTCTACTGTAGGGGTTGTGGGTTAACTGTTGGGCCATGGGGAAGTTGCAGGACACAAAATAGGGTAGTTCAAAAAGTGTGACTAGAGTGGGGGTAGCTGTGCTCAGACATTATAGTGAGAGGTAACAGCAGGGCAGAATAATCAGTAGCTGTGAGAGTTACTACAGTGGGTAGTTGTGGGGCAGATATTGTGGTATAGGGTAGTTGCAGGGTAAATACTGGGTCACAGAGAATGTCTTATTAGAGTTGTGGTAGTCGTGGGATAGGTATTGGGGAATGGGGTAGTTACATGACAAAATATTAGTTGGCTTCTTAAGTGTTGCTAGGGTGTTGGTAACTGTGTGGCAGATAATGTGGTGTGTGGTAATTGCGGGGCAGAATGTTGAGTAGCTGTGACAGTCTTACACTGGTGTAGCTGTGGTGTAGATATTGTGGCATGTGACAGATGAAGGGCAGAATATTGTGCGGATGCATTAGTGTTGGAAGAGTGAGAGTAGTTGTGTGTCAGACAATGATGTGAGTAGTTGAAGGACAGCATGATGGAAAGCTGTGAGAATGTTACTAGATTTAGGATATCTCTGAGCAGATATTTGGGTGGGGTAGTTATAGGGCAGAATATTATGTAGTTATAAGAGGAATGCTAGAGTGAGGAGTTGTGAGACAGATATTAGGGTGGAGCAGTTCCACATAAGAATACTGCGTGCTAGCAGTAGGGCATTACAAGAGTAGGAATACTGTACCTGTGGGGCAGAGGTTGGGGTGTGAGGTAGTTGAAGATAAGAACTGTACTCTTACTTTTTTGTGGACAGAATACCTTTTGTATGAATCCTAAGTATACAATATACTGTAGACAAAATAGTAATGTTACAACTGGAGCCCATGTAAATCAAACCAGATAACTCTCAGACATGTAAACAGATGCACTGAATCAGATTATTAAGAGAGACTGCATGTAAACAGCACTGCAGAAAACTCAATCAGGTTTTCAAGTTATCTGATTTCTTCAGCTATCTGATTACTTCCTGACATGTAAACGTGGTGATTGTCTATTTATTTCATGCAGATTTGTATTTTACTACTATCTTCAATGTGATCGCAGCAACATGGGTGGCACGGGTTAAAACTGATGCAACACGCCTAGGAGGTTCCTTACTGCAAGCTCTTCATCTATTTTTTGTTGTATGTCTTTGAGTAACCCAGGGTGGCTGTTCAAAGATGGAAAAAAAGGATAAGGGAAAACATACTGAAACAATGTTTTTTCATTGTTTCTTTTGACTTTTTTTTAAGTCATTTTGTACTTATTAACTGCATAGGCTTAAGGTCATCTGAAGTTGTCAGAGCCCCTTACATGTCTGGATGTTGTCATGGCATCTACTAATCAAAATATTTCTCTTTAAAGAAACACTACCAAGCCTATCCTTGTTTTTTTGTTTGTGTTTTTTTTTTATGCCAGATGTTTTTCATAAGGATTTTTGCATAAATCTCCCCCAAGCAGTAGCTTTTGCAAACAGCAGCATAATGAAATAGAGATAAATGGGCAACACCCAGTCAAATGCCTACTAAATAATCTTGATGCAATATGAATTAAGTTTAAAAAACATGAAAAATTGATTAAAATGTCAGGCCTCTGAACACTTTAATAACTGTTATTCCTCTTTGACATCCAAAATGTTCTTTCAGCAGACAAGGGAAAAATATTCCATTTTGAATTCATCTTTAAAGTAATTCTCCCACTTGCTCTACACTCTGTTATTACTTATGGCATTATTTTATGGTGGCAGCTTTGTGATGTCATGTTATAGGCTCTGAGATGATTTACATGAGAAGAAGCAGTCATAAGTATTTTAAAATCCTCTTTCTTCTCTCATATTTAGGAAACATTAGCAGCAGAAAAGAACTAGATTATGTATACTTAAGCATTATTAAAGTGTCACAATTTTTTTTTTTACTCAGAGAATTAATTGCACAAATTCTGGAAAGAGCTTATCTCAGCAGTAATTACTCTCCAAGTCAGCCCTGTGAGACAGATGTAGAGTATGAAAGTGACAATATCCTATGATACACAACAGGGATTAGCTTCCTTATTCCCGGAGCACTGCAGTACCTTGATGAAAAGTGGCTACTGAGATAGAATCTTTAATATTCTCTCAGCACTCGCAGAAGTGATTCTGCATATTAGTTTAAGCCTCTATCACAAAACGTTGTCATATTGCAATGTTTGGCACGGATATAGATAAATGATTCTCTTTTTGTCATTGGTGAAGCGGTCGGATTCCGTTATTTCAGAGTCTGTACTATATATTTACATAGCAATAACGCTGAAGAAATGAGCAAATCTGCTATAATGCCAAGTCCTTAAGAGTCCCTTTAGATGTAAACATGTGGATAACAGCTTTTTATGAAAATTTATCACAGCGGTAGTTCTCAGGGAAATATTTTTCAATTAGAATTGTATATTTTTAATCGGTTTCCTCTCGGCTCTCCAAACAAATCTATAAATGACCATCTGACCTCAGAGCAGAGGAAGTACAAAGAGATGTATAAACCGTTGTGTTTAGAAGGATTTCTGAGGGCCTGAAGGATATTCAGTAGAGCAGCGCTAGAAATGAAAATGTAAAGTGTGTACAGCTGAAAATGAAGTGGCACATGCTTATCTGACTTTGAGGAGGCCTGATGACAATTCAGAGTGGAGAGAAACTGCTCCACAGCCCAAATGTGTAGAACTGATTAAACCGTGAATGGCAAACCTACGGACTCTTGCTCAGAAGGACACAGTTCATTGATTTCATTACTAGGATATGATATAGCAGGCTGCCAACTGGCATTTCTAGGGCAATATAAAAACCCTCTCACTTTGATAGAGAAACTAATCATTTGTACTTATGCTTCATAATGTACTATTGTTTGTTTTCTTTTGGGAGGAGAGAGGACCCTAGTTTTCTAATGCTATTAGAAAGAGTTTGGCAGGGCAACATAATCACTGACTTGAAGTATTTCTGGAAAATCAGTAATCCTTTTGTAATTTAGTCACAGAAATGACACAAAGAAAGTCCAGGAGGGGGTATTGTATCTGCTGACTATGTAGGATTCTATAAGAGTTATATAAACCTAATTAAATTGGTATCCAACCCAAAAGGAAAAATAATGTTTAAAACACTTATTTATTTAAAATGTGTTTAGTCAGGAGGGCAGACTAAGTTGTGAACAGCTAGTTTCCAGATTGTCCTTGGGGAAGGGGAAGTGGGTACACAGCAAAATAGATATATAAGGGCATACAAAAATATTAATACATGAACATAACTCTATAAAGTCCTAGGTAACACTCCTAATATATTTCCTGATAACAGTTGATACAGATTTGAATCAACATGTATCATACAAATATGGAGTGATGGTGGTGGGAGATAGTGTACTACGTACATAGTTTAGGCATCAAGTAAGCCGGAATAAGAATGGGGGTAAACGGTGGCATACAGTATGTAGAGGCCCGATTCTCAGATGCATACTGTTTGATTACAAAACAGGGTGCACCTATGCACTCTCTTGTGACTTAGCTAAAATTTGCTCTACTCAAAACACCATATAGAGTGGATGCTGAGGGGAGGCATTCCTCTGGCACATACGGTGAAATGGAAATTAAGCATTTCAGTATATACTACTGGGTTTGTGCACAGTAACAGGCAATAAACTGTGCATGGTGCATTGATGTGCATATAAGTGTGTGCTGGGCACACACACATCTCCCTATCCACTCAACCAGTACCTGAAGTTCGTGCAAGCTGTGTTGATCTTTCTTTTTGCCATTTGTCATCATTTTCTCTGGTAGCCCAGTGGCCCTCCCCTCCACCCAAACTGCAGGTCGAAACAGTCCCTGGTAGTCCAGTGGGTGCCCCTTTTCCAGCCCTGTTCCCACAAAGTAGCAGTCAAATATATTGGTCCTTCACCGATCACCATCCCTTCTGATTCTAAATGGGTTACATGCTGTTTTTCTGTGTCCTTACCACCAGCCTGTGTTAGTTCTACCAGCAAAATGCATCACCGATCTACAACAGGCCTGGCAGAGGTTGCCATGCTTTTGTGCATGGGGCACTACATACCATTAACATAGTGACCCCACACCCTTCTGTGCACAGTTGCACTTGAAGTGCACTGTCACTGAAGGAAACTATGATTGCCTTTGCACATAGCTTGCTTGGTGGGGGAGGGATGTAATTAAGGGACTGGAGCAAAATGGTTGTGGGGCAACAGTTGTACAATACTTTCATGTGACAGAAAGTCAGGCCCAGAGAGATTTTAGGAAAAGATTCTTGAAAAGGAAATCTGGACACATTTCACAAGATAATGTGAATGAAGTGCAGAAGTATTTATAGTGTATGGTTTGGGCTTATTCTGCACTGAAATCACACAAGTCAATAACCATATCGTGTTCCTTCTCAGCGGCTTTTTGTGCACATTCTATATGCAAATCCTCCTTATTGTGCACATTCCATATGCAAATCCCCCCTTATTGTGCATGTTCCATATGCAAATCCCCCCCTCCACTAGGCTCTGCTGATTTCCGCTGACTTCTCTGCCTATTTTCCTTCACGGCACTTCAGAGAACCTCAGAGAAGCTGTAACAGCACTTCTGTCAAAACAAAAAAAACAATGTTAGGTGCAACTCAGTCAAGTGCAGGTTAGTCCAACAAATTGTCTGAAAGGAAAAATTCATAACAGTTTGAGGGAGTGACCCGCACTTGATTGAGCCATGCCTAGCCGTTTTTTGTTTTGACAGAAGTACCATTCTAACTCCTCTGAGGTACTTTGAAGTGTCGGGAAGGAAAACAGCCAGAGAAATCAATGACCTAAAAAAAAAAAAAAAAACACTAATAATTTTAACACTGATTTTACTAATAAATTATATTCTTTCTTGTTCACCGTTACTTCACAATGTATTCATGTACATTTAAAATTGTTGTATTGATGTTCATTTAAAACAGTAAACCTTAAAACAGTAAATCCCTATTAGAGTGTCTGACTCTTTGCTTTAAAAAACATTCACTATAAGGAATAAAATATGGGCGGCCATGTGCAACTAGCCTTGTGTTGCCATCTCGGGGTAGATATAGCAGCATGGACCTCTCGAGCTTCACTCTTGAGGTCATGTGCTGGTATCTCAGCCCCTCGATGGAAAAAACAGGCTCATTGTGTATGGGTGCCCATACAGTATACCTTATATTTTCTGTTGTGATCATAGCATCAAAGGAGACTATCACTAGTACATGGTTAAAGCAAAATCTCTCCAACCAGGGAGAAATAATGGGGCTTGGTAAATGAGATCTACAGGCTAAAGAAGCTGACACATATCTGCAATATTTGTAAACTCTCTTTTTTGCCCCCGAGGTAACCTGCCAGCACCTCCTAGCACCACCACCAATGCTACCTACCCAAACTTTAGAGCTGCACTTCTTCAAGGTCCTCTGGGACTCCAAGTTGTCCATGACACACAGTAATGAGCTAACTTTGATTTGCCTCCCAACATACAGTTCTGTCTTCTGCTCCTTGACAGTGATACCCCTCCATATCTGTCCCTCTCTGGCGGCAATACCCCTCTATATCTGGTCATCATGTTACAGATGTTCCCAGAGCCTCCCCAAAGACCCAAGAGGATACAAGCCAAGAGTGGTCATGGGAGCAGTGGGGTTTTATCTGCCAAACTGGAACTGAAATGTTATGCTTTCTGTCCCTCCCCCTTGAAAGCATCTGACATCATCTGGTGCCAGCATGCCTGCCACACTGCTGCCCATGCTATCCCCTCTTTTGCATCTGCAGGTGCCCAGACTAACATGCTACCTGTGGTCGGCCAGGTGGTAGTATTAGTGGGCTTCATGATCTTGCCTCCCTGGAAGAGTAAATCATCTTCTATAATGCTCAGTCCTCCTCTTTCTGGCTGCCCCCCCCTCATGTCTCAAACTGGTTCTGGAACTCAGGTCACCAGCATCACAAGTGGTAGTGCTCCCACTGTGCTGATGAGCAAGACAGGTGTTGTGACAGTAAATTGGCCCTTTGCCATTGGTTGGGTTATAGGTAGCATTTATCACCCCAAGGGTAATTCATTTTGTTCCTGGAAGAAAGATCTTGGTATACAGGAGATTTCTTAGAAGATATGAAGTGTAGGATGAGGAGACCATGGAATATAAAGACAATTGTAAAGTGTAATGAGTGCTACAAACCAAGGGCAGAGGACTTTCTCTTTTCTGAAGTGAGAAACAGGGAATAGTAACAGATTTAGAATCACTGTGTGCAGTTCTTAACACTGTATCTGATGGGGCACGTGAAAGATGAATGTTAGTGAAACTACTGGTAAATTAGTTAAGAATTGTAATTGGACAGTTTAAGTGTGAGGGAGAGGGAGATGGAGAATAGGGGAACCACTGAAAAGTGAGATCAGGTGGGGAACCTAACTAGGGCTCTCCCGAACAGGGGACTAGTAGCAGCAAGGTGGGTAACAGTAAGGTTGAAGTTCAAATTAGGTTAGGGGAAGAGACCAATGAGGGAGAGCTGACATAGCCTACATTGTGCATGGAAAATAAAAAATTAAGGAGACTGCTGAAGAATAAGAGAAAAAGAATAGGAAAAAGCAAGAGAGGACTAGGAGAAGGTCGTAAGGGACTCTGCCTTAATGCCAGGAGTCTGGGAATTAAAATTAGTGGGTTCCAATCAATGGTGACAGACACTGTGATGGAACTAGTAGACATCACAGAAACTTGGGTCAAAGAAGAAAACAATTGGGACCTGACAGTCCCATGCTGCACCAGGTTTATACATAATGGAGGAAAAGGTAAAGGAGGAGGCTTAGCCGTGAATGTCAGGGAAGGTATAGAGACAGTGGAGGACGGAAACGTCAGGGATAGTAAAGGGGAAACAGAGTTGCTGTCAGTTCAGCTCGCAGTATCTTCAGGCAAGAACCTATGGATGGGGTGATCTATAGGCCTCCAGAACAGGGGGAAGAGAGATAAGGGCCTGGGGCAGCACTATAAAGAAGAATGCCAAAGGGGATGGTGGTGGTGGTGGTGGGAGACCTTAACCTGCCAGGTATTGATTGGGTCATTCCAGTGGCCAGGAGCTCCAGAAGTCAGGCCCTGCTGAATACATTGCAGGACTGTCTGCTGGAACAACTGGTTAAGGAACCAACTAGGCAGGCTGCCATTCTCAATGTGGCTCTCACCAACTTGCAGGTGACAAAAGGAGTGAGAATAGGGGAACCACTATGGACAAGTGACCGCAACTCTAGATTGTTTAACCTGGCCCTTAGGTCAAGTAAACACTCATCAGAGGCTAAAGACCTAGATTTCAGAAGGGCAGATATTAACCAGATAGGGAGCTGGTTTGGAACATGTTAGAGTGCATGACATCAGGGATATGGAAGAGAGATGGGAGGAAATCAAGTGGGCCATTCTCAAGACAACAAATTCTTGCATGAGAATGGTAATCAAAGGGAACAGGTAAAAGAAACTAATATGGTTCTTTGTAAATGTCCGGGTAGCAGTGAAAGCCAAAAAGAAGGCCTTCACCAGGTACAAGGAAAATCAGAGGAAGAAAAAATTGGGCGAGTACCAAATGAGAGCAAGGAAAAATGAGAGGGTGGTCAGAGAAGCAAAGGCAGAAATGGAGTTGCATATTAATAACATGAATATTAAAGTAGAAAGGAGCTAAGAGGGCAGTTAACCCATTAGGAGCTCCATCTAACTTTATAATAACCCTGTAGGTTCCCCTCTAAGATGTAATTATCTAGTCTTAATTTAAACTCCCCCTTATTATTACTCATTACTATTTCAATGGGTAACATATTCCTTGGGTTAACTATGCTGAATTCCATGGATTAACTATGCATTCATAAAGGAGTATTTTCTGCAGAGGAGAAAAAGTCTTTTTCTGTTGATCTGTAGTGTGTGTCCCCTGAGATCTGTTAGGTTACCTTTGTACTCAAGGTTTAATTCGCACATTAAATATAGGTCCTTCACAATGTCGAACATTAAGAGTAGGTCTCCTCGAAGCCATCTAAAAGACAAAGGCATGAGATTTAGTGATTTTAACCTGCTATCACATGTTTTGTTCATTAATTATGGTATACATTTAGTTGTATTGCAGAGGAGATCAAGGGGGCAGGAACAACAGTTCTTTAGATATATTTAGAAATAAGAAGGAAGGGAGGAGAGATTGTTAGGCTAACAGAAGGAGGCAGGGTAACTGAGAAGCATGGGCAGAAAGCAGCCATTTTTAACAACTACTTCTGCTCTGTATTCACAAGGGAAGATAGATGGTCTCTGCCACAGAGTGACATTAAGGCATCATAATGGGATCACTGAGATGAGGCAGCAGGTATTTACCAGAGAAAGGGTTCAGCAAGAACTAGCAGCCTTAAAGATAGATAAGGCCTTGGGACCAGATGGGATGCATCTGAGGGTGCTCAAAAAACTGGCAACAGAATTAACTGAACTATTGTAGGGTCTATTCAGTAGCTCATTTGAGACCAAGGTAGGTCCAAATGGCTAGAGAGTAGCAGACGTAGTTCCACTCCATAAGGGGGGTGGGTGGGACAACAGCAGCCAGGTAACTACAGACCTGACAGTCTTACATCTATTGTGGGTAAACTGATGGAGACACCAGACAAGGAGGACCTTGAGAAATTATCTGATATCCTGGTAGGGCTATTCAATAGCCAGTTGAGACAGAGGTAGTTCCAAAAGACTGGAGGACCTTGTGGACTACCTAGGGAGTATTGGACTCCAGGACAGTAAAGATCATGGTTTCATGCTAGAGAGGTCTTATCAGACCAATTTGACTGTATTCTTTGACTGGGTAATGAGTGTTATGGATAAGGGCCACAATGCAGATTTATTCTACTTTGATTTTAGTAAGGCTTTCAACTCAATGCCTCACAGAAGGTTGCTAAAGAAGATAGGGGATCTGGGTGCAGCAAAGGACACAGTTAGATGGGTGTGAAACTGGTTGGAAGGGAGACAGTAGAGGTTTGTGGTTACCAAATTCAAATCAGAAGAAAGGGAGGTCACCATTGTGGTGCCACAAGGATTGGTCCTGGGTCCAGTTCTTTTCAATATGTTCATCAGTGAAATAGGGCAAGATGTGTCTCTTTGCAGAAGACCCTAAAGTCTGTGGCAGGGCAGACAATGAGGAGGGGGTTAGGGAGATGCAAAGAGAGATGCAAAGTTTAGAGAGGTAGCCAAAGGTTTGACAGTTAACATTTTAAATTAAGTGCCACAAAGTGCTAGGTGATGCATATAAAGGAAAGAGAAATGGGAAATTATTTAACCAGGAAAGGCACACTAAGCCAAAGTGTGTTTCCAGGTGTGACCTGGGAGCGCAAGGAAGTTAAGTGACTTGCCCAGGGTCACACAGTATGCAGATAGGGGCTGTGGGATTCTAATCCAGGTCTCCAGGTTTGCAGCTCAAAGCCCTAAACCATTGTGCTATACTGCCTCCCTATACATAGGGTACATATCCCTGTATATAGGGAACAGGAACCCCAGGACAGAATACCGGATTAGAGGGTAAAGTTGGGCATGATCTCTTTGTGGAAAGAGACCTAGGGGTCATCATCAGTGACTCCCGAGAACAATTAATCCAGTGTAAACAATGCCTACAGTAAGAAAAAACAGGATGATGGGGTGTATAGAAAGGGGTATTGACAGCAGCAGATTACCTCTCTATAGATCACTGGTGAGTCTCCACCTGGAGTACTCTGCCCAATTCTGGAATCCTCTCCTAAGGAGAGATGTGGACAGCTGGAGAAGGTGCAACATAGGTTGACCAAAATGATTCAGAGCCAGCAGGATAGCTCTTATGAGGATTGACTCAAGGCACTGAGCATGTACTCACTGGAGGCCAGATGAGAGAGGGGAGAAATATAGATGTTCAAGTTCATGAAAGCAATGAACAAGGTAAATTGTGGGGTACTATTTAGCATAAGTAATGGATCAAGAACAGAGGGGTAAGAGTGGAATCTGATGGAGCAGAGGTTCAAGAGGGAAGAGAGACAATTTTATTTTACACAAAAGGTGGTGGAACCATTGAATAATCTGCCAGCTGATGTGGTGGGTGCCAAAACTATCAATAGTTTCAAACACATCTGGGACAGAATGAAGGGCTTAGTGGTTGCTTAGGGTGGTAGCCAAAAGGCGAGGAGCTTGGTGGTGGCTATGGCAGATGGGATGGACCAATAGTCTTTTTCTATTGCCATTGTGTATGTTTTTATGTTTCTAGTACTCCAAGGTTTTCTCACTCCTTTATTCACTTGCACTTGTTATTCAACTTCAATGTATCCAGGTGACGCATGTTATTTACCTTGTTGCTTACTATCCCGTGTAATAATGTATGACTCTTGTTATTTTGACTCTCGTTATATATTCTGTCAGACCAATCACATGTCATGTTTAATGTAACCCTCGGGTCGCCCCTGAAAAAGGGACCTTCGGGGCCCACCGGGCTCACCCAATTATCAAAATTTTAATAAATAAATAATATCCTTTATCATTAAAGTGATTCAAGAAAACACTGCACTATCCTTAGCAACATGAAGACTGGAGCTGGCAAAATCACTGTTTCCACTACTGCAGAAGATCAGTAAAAATGTACAAATTAATCATCCCTCGCTCCACTCCCTGAGTAAAACAAAAGAAATTATCAACACATCCTGCTACCTAAAACCCCTCAAGCTGACTCAACAGACAGCCCTCCCAGACACAAATCATGCCTCTTTCAGCCTCCAAGACCCCCTTCTATGCCTCCCTTCATAATGGCTGACATAATTTATTTGTATATATTTTATGTACTGTATATATACTTATATGTATTTATTTATTTATTTATTTTTGATTTGTGGACACCAGCATAGCATCATTTAGGTTAGACACCTGTTTTTCAAGAGGGTCCTGGGAACAGTTACAGCAGCAGAGCAGGTACATGAATTCTATAACTTAGGCAAAAGATACATGCATGTAAGATACAGTTACAAGATATACAAGTTAAATATTAATATTATAATGAAAGTTTGCAAAATGAAAAGAGATCGGAGTTAACCCTGAGTTTACAAGTTATGGAAAAAGGACTGTTATAGGTGAAGAGTAGGTAAGACAGGAATGGGGGATAACTACACACTAGCAGATACAGTACAGTCAGGTATTGGGGGAGATTTTCAAGTGTGTCTGACACAAATGCAAATGTCCAGTTGATTCTGTCTAAACAATAAACTGCTGTTTTCAAAGGGTGTGCAAGTTAAGGACAAACAGTCAAAGTTTATGTCAAATTGAAGGAAATGTATTGTGCCACAACTACATCTCTTTTATATAAAATTTGGATGCATCTAGACCACTTTAACAATCTGGATGCATGTCCCTTTTAAAAATAGTGGAGGGTAGATCCTTGACAAAATCTGTGGAAATCCCTGCCCCCCAACCACAATGACTTTTTTTTACTCAGAGTGGCCAGGTGAAATGTAATGCAGTATCTTGTAACTATGCAGAATATTTTTAGCTTGGTGGACAAAAACAACTGCACTAATCTAATCAAGACAGAGAGAAATATTAGAGGAAGAGCATTACAGTGGCTCAGCATAGTGTAGCACTAATGTGTTGGTGTTATTGTGTGTCAATGCCATTATGAGTTTGAACCCAAGCATTGCAATCACTAAACATAAGATGAGGGGAACAGACAGAAAAAAAAAAACTGTATAAAAAATAGTACCATGAGCAGTAAAAGCGACAGGAAAGAGGGGTAGAAAATGGATCAGAAACAGATGAAAACTGAAAGCAAGGTTAATGGATTCAGTAAAATGAAAAAAGTTTTATTTATGAAATAGAGATAAATGAAAGGGGGTGCTGCTAACCTGGAATTGGATTATGGAGAAAACTTCAATAAATCTAGGGCTGATTTTACATAGAAAGGTACTGTAGACTTCACTCCACCTCTCTAGGGAGTGGAGAGTGCAGGCAACATTATTCTTTACTCTCTCAATTTTGTTTTTGGTTTGAATTCTAATGCTTTGGTCATATGAGGATTGTGGGTCCTTTAGGTTACCTCAGGGAATGACAGAGGAGTTGGTCACATTCCTTTCAAATGGTTTCTTGATCAGGTTGCAGAAGTTGCATGCAAAGCATGAGCAGTCCAGCATTTTCCCTGTCACAAGAATAGCTACAGGGCCACTAGGAATGGCATAACAGGCCTGCATTGTCAGCTGCGTTACATGACAAAGGGTTGATGCTGCATTATGGTTTTGCTTCATCATTCATGCAGTTGAACTGCATTTGCTTTTAATAACCAAGTCATAGCATTGTGTGTGTGTGTGTGTGTGTGTGTGTGTGTGTGTGTGTGTGTATATAAAAGGGATATGCGTGGGGCACCTGTTGGATAACCAAGTTATTTGTACAGTAGCCTGTGACCTTGAGTAACCTCACGAATGGCGAAGCCACGAGTGAGGTTTACAAAAGGTCACAGGCTACTGTACAAATAACTTGGTTATTCCACAGGTGCTTCACACATATTTAATTTATGCAACAGGATTTTTTGGGTTCAGTTTTGTTATATATTATTTTTTTCTAAAGTTCCTATCCATGTTTTTTTCTCTGTGCCTGGTTGCTATGTTTGGTTTGCAGGGTTTCTGTGCTGAGAAAGAGGAAAAAATGGCTTTTTTTGTTAAGAGTGTTTTCATTTGAAATGTGGTTCTGTTTTTTTTTGGGGGGGGGGAATTTGGTTAGGGTGTGCATTTTGTGAGTCTTTGGGGCTGTGATAGCTTTGTTTGTAAAGAGCACTGTGATAAGGTGAAAGTGAAACTGGGAGGTAGTACTGCTGAGCAGGCAGCACAGGTGGTGATGGTTAGTGATGTAGTCACTGTGTGGATAAAAGGGTGATGAGGTAATCACTACGTGGATAACTTGAAGTTATCCACATAGTGATTACATCACCACCCACTTATCCACACAGTGACTCAGATAACTGAAATTATGTGTCAGTTTTTATCCTGACACCTGTTGCATAAATATATTTATGCAATGGGGGTGAGGATAAAAAGTGGCAAATAACAGCAGTATTTCTGGCTGGTCAGACCTACAGTGAGAATATCGCATTTATCCACACTGTAGATAATTTATCCTCACTGTAGGTAATAACCAGGCACTATCTGCACTTCAGCACAACTGCTCACAAAGGCTTTGATTGGTCGGAGCTGGCAGCATGAGCAGCACAATCAGAATGCACCTGCTCACTTGCATTCCAGCTCCCTCTGGCAAATCCATAATGACACGGTTGCATAGTCTTTATTTTTTATAATTACTGGTACAATAGATTTTTTTTCCATGAGTATTTGACTGATGCCAGAGTTAATGGAGCACTGCTGTCAGACACACACACACACACACACACGGCTGTCTGTCCCGTTCAGTACAGGCATTATTTTCTTTTATTGTTAGTTTTTAATTTTTATTTTTTCAATTACACTGTGAATTGCAGTTGGAGTAGTCTGCCACGGTCCCTTACCGATTCAGGTGCTATCTCCTGAAGCCCCACTCGAAGGATACAAACAGGATTAATCGGATATGTATTTAAAGTTGTGAAGGCAGGATCAACCAGATAAATATTAAAAAACATTAATCATTTACCTGCCATCACAGCGAAAGGTGAATGATTGGTGCACTTCCTCTGCAATGGATAAGCAGAGCCACACTGTTCCTGAAGCTGCTCGGACCGCCCACACAGAGAGTAAGATCCATTGAGGTGGTGTGCTATGAATGAGTGACAGGGTTGAGGATACTGCTATTGAAATAAAGTTTTGAGAACTCCATAATAACCAGTTATCTGGTTATTACGGTGTTTGAAAGAGGTCTGTAAGCCGTGTGATAAAGAGGGTCACCGGTAATTCTAAATATTTTTAATAATAAAAAAACAGATGCACAATTACATACAAACTGCACTACATCAACAACAAAAAAATGCTGGCTGCTATTAGACTGCCTGCCCACTCACTTGCAAATGCCAAGACTTCAGAGCTCCAACACTGCATTCATGATCAGTTTCGGTGAACATGGGTTAACTATATCCCTTTGTGGTGAACACAGGATCAAACAGATACTTACTAAACTTAAATGGCTGCATCAAATGCATAAATAAACTGCAATACTCCCTTATTAAAATCACAATGCATAGCCACGCTACAGCTGTAGTGGGTTCTTGCTAAGCAAGAAACAAAGCCTCCAGGTTTTTTTAAATCTCTGGCCCCTCCGCACACAAATCACAATGAATGAAAGAGTACGCTGTGAACATGCTGACATCATATCCATAGCAATTGCATTCATGCACCTAGCAACCTGCTCAGAGCTGCATAACAACACATAGCACATCACAAAAAATTCCCCTTTATTTTACTAAAAGAAGCAAAGTAAACAAATAACACAAAAAAAACTACACCAAGAAACTACATTTCCATTACATAAATCAAATATGCAGTGGGGATCTTGTATAAAAGATTTATCCTCAGTTGAGCAGTTTGACCTTGGGCACTTCATTCCTGGGTGACTCCACTCATGAGGTTACCTGAGGTCAAACTGCTGTTGTGAGGTAAATCTTTTATACAACAGGTCCCCATCTGCATAAGGACATGAGTGGAATAAATGAATTATCTACACAAGAGCAGTTTGACCTTGGGTAACCTCACAAGTGGCATAAGCCATGAGGGGGGTGTCCATGGTCAAACTGCATAAGCACAGATAAATCATTTATTCCGTGAGGTTTCCTATTGCATAATCAATTTATGCAATAGGAATGGAGTGTAAGGAATTTTTTTTCATAATTTGATTTTTTTTTTTCAATAAAATAAGTAGGATTGTTTTGTGCTGTGATATGTATTCTTGCCCAGTTACAGGTGATTGCTAAACATGGTGATGTCATTGCTAGGGAAGCCACATCCACACATTAAGAGCAGTTTTTCTGACTGGCTGTTAGTGTGCACATTGGGGGGGGTGCTGGAGAGTTTTAAAAATATGGTGTCTGTTTTTTGCTTAGCAAGTGAGCGAGGTTGCCACTGTATATTACTGTAGTGTGCTTGTCGGGTTATTTTATTCAGAATAAAATAAGATCTCTTTAATTATCTAGTTGGTCCTGCCTTTTTTTATATAGATTTGTATGGTATTTTGTAGGTATTTCTCCCGCTTCCCCACCAGAGGCCCCAGCACATGGCTGTATGTGTGCTTGGAGGCAAGCACACACACTATGGTGCCAGCTCAGCCCCTTCTGCCCACCTGTAACTGTGCCAGCACGGGGTCACAATGTCATAATGGCAGAATCACGTTGGGCGATTTCTGTTTATTTCTTGTTCTGTGGAGGGCTCCACCCCCGGACCCCCCCCCACTAAAGATTCCAACTCCGGGGGGGTCCAACTCGGAGTGCACACAGGTCCAGGTTTTGCCATAATGCCATATGCTATTAAGCATATGACATTATGACCCTGTGTGAACAGTGCCGCCTCCTCCCGCCTATGCTACCCACTGGACCTCCACCCAGTGGGAGTTGAACTACGGGGGGGGTGACAACCCACCCCCACCACCCCTTGGAGAGGAAAGCAGCCTGTCAGCTTGCTCAATCCTGATCCTCCCTCCCCCCCACATGCTGGCAATCTGTCGTCCCGAGGTCGTTCCCAAACCCAGGTCACCGGCGTAGCGTGAGGTAAGGTGTCCAGCGCCTCAGCCCTCAGCGCCACCTGGCTGGCAGTCCTGCCTATTCTGTGAGGATGTTTGCAGAGGTAGTGCCAGCTTCTGATAATGGACCAAGCAAGAGAGCAAGTGGACTGGGAGTGTGCCTGCACCAGCACTTGCAATGCCCATTTCAGGATTTTGGCAGTTCGTTTTTAAAAAAGAATGAAAACGTATTGTTTTTTTCTTTTTTATTTGTTGTTTCTAGTGTGAAGAATTGTATTACTTTTTTTTCTAAAACTGTTTTAAATGATAACTGGTGCTGAGGATGTTCCAGGGAGTGAGTGTTAGTGACGCCACAGGTGGGAGCTGTCCGAGAGCGAGTTCTGCAGGTGGAAGGAGCTATGTCATATCTCTGTAAGAAATTACAGTAACTGTTCATGTGCAGGAGAAAGATAAAAAATGGTAGTGTCTGAAAGTGAATTGTTAAAAGAGCACCAAGTGAAATGTACTGTACTGGGGGTAAGTGTGCATGAGGTTGGATCTTTCATCTGAAGAAACATTGAGCCAGATGCCTGGTTAAGAAGCTTGAGTATGCTGGCAAAAATGAAAATATTATTTGCTTGTCAGTAGTGAGGAGGACGGGGGAAGGGGGACTTGAAAAGAATAGATTTTAACTTATCAGCGCTTCTTTGAAAGAACTATTTGTTGGTTGTGCTTGTCTGGTGACCAGTTGGGGGAAGCGGCTTTGTTGGAAAGTGAAAGTGGGTGAAGGAGGAAGTGCCAGCAGGACTGCAGGACTGGGGATGATTGGCACAGGGGGTGTAATAAATCTAAGGCACCAGTGGAAATATATGGCTTTATTACACCTCTTCTGGTCCCACATTTATTGCATGAATATGTATATGTGATAGTGATGCAGAACCACCATTTTTAGGTTTGAATAGTCATATCTATGGAAAACCCTGATTTTTGCACCTTAATAATGAAGCCATATCTAGACATAAAGCAATAGCCTGAAATGTGGCATGCGCGCATGCATTGTGAGGGTAACAGGATCTTGTAAATTTAGCAATGGTCAGTTCAGCAGTCTAAAAGTCCTGCAATGCTAAGCAGACATAAAAATATGTTTTCTAAGACATTTTGTTTTGTTCAGCTATAGCACATATATGGCAGTGAATTGAAATCAGACACTTTTAGGTTTGTTTGAGTTTGGCCCAAGAATAATTCTGGTACAGTAGAGGCAGTCAGGATGTAACATAGTATCCTATGACAGTGCATGACAAAAGGGGTTAACTGCCTTTGAAATTGCCTTGTTTACTGGAGTAACTCTGCTGCAGTATGCTGTAGTTTTGTATTGCATCCTGGCTGGCACAGAGTAGGTAGCTTTACTGAAAAATGTGTAGGTTTTAAATTAAGAAAATAAAATGCTGTTTTTGAGCATGTGCAGTTACTTCTTTCACACATTTTTAAATGGCTGTATTCTTGTGAAACTGACAAGCATCCCTTTCGTGAGTTGGAATAGTTGGAATCAACTCTCATGAAAAAAGCCTCATGGTTTTATGAGCCTTAGTCGTTATAAAAGTGGGAAAGCATGAGCAACCGTTACACTTTAAAAACAAGAAAATGTGTTGCAAGTTAAATTTGAAACTTATGAGGTCACTAAAGTGGAGTATATGGCTGTAGCTTGAAGTATTTTTGATTAAAAAAACAACAGCCTGTAAAATATTCATGAAATTGAGCTGCTGCGTCTTACAAAACATGCCCTGCTTTCAGGCATTGTGAACCTGCTTTCAGTACCTGCAAACCTTTTTCTGTGAGTCTTGGAGGTCATGAAGCAGGATGTTTCTTGCATATTTGTCTGGAATATTTTGCCCTAATTATCAGGGTGGGCAAGTCACCACCCTTAATCACCACCCAAGTCACTCTTCTAGGCCACAAGAGATCCAGCACTAAGACCTACAAAAGACATGCAGACAGCTCATTTGTGTGCAAGACAACTTGACAAATCACTTGGAGCTTGGGGTGTGACATGATGGGGCTCCTTAGTGAAATTCTGCTGTGCTGTATGCCTGTATTTATGTGGGTGTTGCACTTTTTCATATCTTTGCACAGAATTGGGCATTTAAAATTTTAAAAATTTACACATAGCTGAGCTGTATGTGTGTCTCTTTTGGAACTGACAGCTGGATCTCTTGAGGCCTAGATTGTTAGTGTAGAGGTCCCAGCACCACACTAATCCAGTGATCTCTTCTCACTGACAAGTCTCCACCCTGCCTGTTGGTCACATAAGTGGGACCTCATAATTGTAACCCAAAATGTGTTTCGGGGAAATCAACCCCCTAAAACACATTTAAGGTGAGAGTTAAAGGTGGGTGGTGACTTAGTCACCCTGAAAATTTGGGCAGAAAATTCCTAAAAATGGCCGCATTATGAATTAAAGTGAAAACAAATTATTAGAGTTGGTGAGCATGCTTAGTAGTCAAATCTTGGAATTTAGAAAAAAACAAAATACATTGCAAAGATGTTTCTGAGTTTTGGAGTGCACTTATTTTGCTCACCCCAGGACTTAGTGCTGTAATATAAGTTAGACTTTGGAGTACGCTGAGGGGAACAGAGGAATCATGCAATGAGTGACAGTCCTGCAACAAGAAAGGGAATGTTGGCTGTTGGGGTGGAGAAAAGGGTGGCATGGGTGCCAATGGGTGGCTGAGGATGTTTTTCTTTTCCCCAAGGTGGATGTCGACCAGCTTTGGGGATATGAAGGACAGTGCCAGTCACCAACTATGGAAGCTGTCAAACATGATAGCATGGGGGGAAGATGGCATTGTTGCCAGAGGGTGAGTGAGGGTGGGAGTGTATTTTGAAATGTATTTTTTACAGGTTGCAATTGGCAACTGGCCATGGTGGTGGAGGACTGACAAGTCACCGCTCATGGGAAATATATATTAAAATTCATTGCAAAAAACTTTGTTAATGCACCAGTTAGGCTTAAAGTGACAAAAGTAGAGAAATGTGGTGTTAGGGTTTACAGCCCTGACTCCCCACCTCCACCCCCACCCTCAAGCACCAAAAGGTAAAAACATTACAGTTTTCCCTGCCATTGCTATTGGCGAATCGGGGTGGGGTGTTTCTTGGGGTTCTCAGCCTTAATACTCAACCCAGTCCATGCATAAATAAGGTCATATGTGATCTGTTTTTTTCATGCAGGGCACAGAGGTTGTTGGCACTATGTGGGGAGACTCAGGTCTGTATGTTTGAAGAGTACATGACAATAGGGTGATCATTAGGGTTACAAACCCCAAGGAAGAACCCCCCCTCATTCACCAAGAGTGGCGACAGGTAAAATTGTAATGTTTTTTCCTTTTGAAACTTGGGGGTGGGGGTAGAGAGTCAGAGTTGTAAACCCTGATGCCACATTTCCATACTTTAGTTGCTTTAACCCTAACTGGTGCATTAACACCCCCTGAGGAAGACCATTCTATTGGTCGAAGCACTGGAGAGGAAATTTGATTGTGGTGTTGCTGCCTGTAGCAGCTAAATGCTTTGTTATAGTTGAAACCCTTAAAATAAAGCCTTGGATTGAATGAAAATATTGTTCTGGGTTTCAATGGCACTTGGAGTGCAGGACTTTCTTTGGCTTTCTGGTGCATTAACAAGGTTTTTTTTTGCCATGAATTTCCCTACTTTTTGAGACAGAATTATATTGTCATTCAAGCAGGTCCTGAACACATCCATGTGATTATTGAAGTGCAGGGCCATCTTGAACCTGCACTTCTGTGCTGCCATTTAGCCACATGTGTATGTGGGTGTGGAAGTGCAGGGCCCCTCTGGCCTTGCACATCCATTCCTCCAGAAAAGCAATTTATTTGCTTCCTTGCATTTTTTTGGGGGGGATGGACCATTTTCAGTTCTTATTTCTTAGTACCTTAGTGTTGTACTACTCACTAAGATCTTTCTATTGATATATACATTGTCTATTGACTCCAAAGATTGACAGAGTTACAACGTGTTAAAGTTGCAATGTTATCCTATGGGAATTGTAATGTTTAAATGTTATGGTTTTTTTTTTATATGGCCCCCAATTTTTTTTTTTGGGGGGGGTGTTATAGGTTAATGTTGTAGTATTCATTAGGACCTTTTTTTGATATATAGAGTTACCCTTAACTGCTAATATTGACAGAGTTATGGCTTGTTAAAATTGAAATGTGGAAAAAAACTATGTCCAAATTCTTTTTTCATATGAAGGGATCTTTTGTCACAAGGTTGTATCATTCATTTGCAAAATAATTCTTTTATATGAAAAAAGTATGTAAAAAAGAGTTATGTCCGAATTATTTTTTCATATGAAGGAAATCTTTTTTCATATGACTCTATTCTATTTTTATATGGCCATACGAAAAAAGAAATTTGGATCATGAAAATAGATTTTAAAATGTGTTGAAAACACACGATTGGGTGACTTTTCCCCAAAAAAACTAATTGCAGAATTCACCCATGGGGGTCCTGATTAGCAATATACATGGGTTGGTGTCTCTGCAATATATGATTTTTATGAGTTTTCCCAAAAAATTTTTTAGAAAAAAATGGAAACAGGGTCATGGCCATAAAAAAAAAAGAATGTTTTCTCATGAATAAAGACTACCTCCCATATGAAACAGAATCTCTTTCATGTGGCCCACATTCTTATTTCATATGAAACAGCTATCCAAAAGACTGTACTGAGCATACTCAGAACTGACATTTCAAATCCTTATAACTGTGGAATAGATTCATATTATTTCATCAAACCAGTGAAGGCACCACTCTAGCCAAGCCCTTTCTACCCTGAAAATTTCAGACCAAAATTTCAAACCCTCTGGGCACTGGGTGATTGCAAAAAAAAAAAAAAAAAAAACTGGAAAAAAACAAACAAACAATTGTTTCACTTTTTTTGCTATCTGCATCTCGGAATCTACACATCCGTGTAGAACAAAACTTGCCTCTTCAAGAGACCTTGCTCCCAAGACTACACATGCAAAATTTTGTACTAATCAGTTGAATGGCGGCAAAGCTATTACACTGTAAATTTGGGGGTTTAACATTAAATAGCCTACTCAACCTTATTACAGTATGGCATTAAGGAGATATGAGGGAGGGAGTACCAGCGGCAGATTGGACACCTGCCATCAATGTATATCCAACTATGGGATGGGTGGGGGGTACCTTTTTACAAGTAGATGGTGAGCAGCTGTGGTGGCAGGAAGGCTGTACTGGTCAATAACTATGGGACCACATATGGAGAAATATATACCGTTCATTAGCAGTTAGAGTATAGATGATACTGAACGCCAGTTGTCAGTGTTGGTGTGTGAGTGTTTAACAACACTGTGCTTCTCTAACCATTGTACTGTATTGCCTTCCCTGTATTATGAGCAAGTCATTGATTTACACTTCCAGCTGAAGTTTTGCCATGTTTATCAAAAGTCAGCATTGGTTACATATTATAAATCACATACAGTACACGATTTCAGTCAATCAGCAATCAGAACTGCGGTCCCTCTTATCTTGCATACAGTTGTCATCTCAAGCATAGACTGTTAAAGTGGGGCTATCCATTTCAGATGTTGGGGGAGGAACATTTGCTCCAAATGCACTTTTTTAAATAAAAAATAATACAGAACGAAAAACTTATTATAAATTACTCAAGCCTACTCAAGAGATTTATATATAACTAATAATTTATGGGTGTCTACATGATACTTGCTTTTTTACTCACCGAAGGTATGTTTTGCTACATAAACCATGAGTGCGATGCCTGCATGGTTTATTTTGCAAAACACATTGAGTGTGTGTAAAAAACAAAAAAGAGTAATCACACAGCCACCTGCATTTTATTTTTTATAATATCTATAGGGTCTGACTTCAGTGCTTGAGTAAGCTGTCAGATGCTGTCACAACAGTTTTCTGTTAGTCTGACTCAGTAGTTCAGTTTTCAGTTCAGTTTTGTTCAGTAAAATGTATAAAAAAAATGCAGATTAGGACAGCTCATGTATTAGTCTGTGTATAAGCATTGTAAGTAGTAATTTTCTGTCCCCTGTATTAGCAGAAGAAAATTACTAATAAAATATGAATTATAAAAAAAACCAAAAATGCAGATTAAAGTTTGACAGTTTAATTGCTTCCAACATGGGTGACTGATTAGCTGTGATATTCTCTGTATCAACCTGTTGTGACATCATGTCTAGTTGATATCAGATCCTATCATGTCTAATTGATATCAGACTCTATCAGTTATTATAATAAGATAATAGGTGATGTAAAGGATCTCTCTTATGGTATAAGAGATGTCATCTCGTGCTGGTTGGGGCTAACAGAACTGTTCAGTTTCTCTTCCTGGCCCTCTTGCCCAACCAACATGAGATAACATGTCTTGTACATCCCTTAAGAGATAACACTCACAACACTCACAACATTTATTATCTTGCCTTCTGTTGTTTCTCTTTTAAATCTACAGAAAAGACCCCAAACCCTTTTCCTAATCTCAGCCTACATAGGGCTTTGGAAGGTTATCTGTAATTTCCCTTCCTTCCTTACAAACATAGAAACATAGAATTTGACAGCAGATAAGGACCGCTTGGCCCACTTAGTCTGTCTGTTTCCCTACCTAATGGATAAGATGCAGATCCTAGTTAACCAACAGTCTACTTCCTCCTACCCCCCACTAGAATTGCCTTATGTCTGTCCCGTGCATTCTTGAATTCCCCAACTGTTTTTGACTGTGTAACCTCCTCAGGAAGGCCATGCCATGCATCCACAACCCTCTCCATGAAAAAAAACTTCTTCACATTACCTCTGAGCCATCCCCCCTCTATCCTCAAATTGTGCTCCCTTGTTCTTGCACATCTCTTTTTCTGAAAGATGCTACCCTCTTGGGCTTTGTTGAGTCCCTTGATGTACTTGAAAGTTTCTATCATGCCACCCCCCTCTCCTTCCTTTCCTCGAGGTTATACATATTAAGCTCCTTTAGTCTGTCTTCATATGTCTTCTGGTGCAGACCCTGCACCATTTTAGTTGCCCTCCTCTAAACAGCCTCCATCCTGTCTATGTCCTTGCAGAGATGGGGTCTCCAGAACTGCACGCAGTACTCCAGATGTTTTTGTTTCCCAGGTGCGTAATGCACTTCTTTGCATTGAATCTAAGCTGCCATATATTTGACCACTTCTCCAACCTTGCCAAGTCCCTTTTCATCCTTTCCACCCCACCTTGTGTATCAGCCTTGTTGCATATCTTTGTGTCATCCACAAAAAGACATACTTTTCCTTCTAGTCCCTCTGCAATGCCACTTATAAAGAATTAAAGAGGATTAGTCCCAGTACTGAACCCTACGGTACCCCACTGGTAACCCCCCTTTCTTCAGAGTGGACTCTGTTTACTGTTACCCCCTGCCTCCTGTTGTCTAGCCAATTTTTTACCCAGGCTACCACCATGGGACCCACTCCAAGGCTGGCTAACTTGTATATTTATCTTTTGTGTGGGACTGTGTCAAATGCCTTGCTAAAGTCTAGGTAGGCCATGTCCACAGCCCCTCCCTAGTCTACTACTTTGGTCACCCAGTAAAATAAATCTATTAGATTCATCTGGCATGACCTTCTCGCTGTGAATCCATGCTGTCTTGGGTCCTGTGCCCCGCTGGCCTATAGGTACTCAAGAATTCTTTTCTTCAGAACTGATTCCATCATTTTCCATACCATTGAGGTCAAACTAACATGTCTGTAGTTTCCTGCCTCTGCCCTGCTTCCACTTTTGTGAAGTGGAATCACATCTGCCCTACTCCAGTCCTCAGGTGCCACCCCTTCCTCCCATGATTTGTTAAAGAGGGTAGTCAGTGGTGTCGCTAGTTCTACCCTTAGTTCTTTTAGAATTCTGGGGTGAATCCCATCAGGCCCCATTGCTTTGTCCACCTTCAGTTTTAAGAGTTCTTTCAGAACCCTTTGTTCTGTGAATGGACTGGTATCAACCCCCCTATCCACAGTGTTTCTATTGTTTGGTTTAGGTACCTCCCCTTCCCCTTCTTTTGTGAATACTGAGCAGAAGTATTCATTCAGTATAACTGCCTTTTCACTGTCACCCTCTGCCCACATTCCCTCCCCTTTATTAAGCCTTAGTATTCCTCCCTTGATGTTTCTTCACTCCCTAATGTACCTATAAAAGGTTTTATCCCCCTTCTTAACAGAGTTGGCTAGCTTTTCCTCAGTTTGGGCCTTTGCTATTCTGACTGCCTTCCCTGCCTCCCACTGCTTTAACTGATATAGTTCTCTGTCCTGCTCCTTCTGTATTTCCTTATATTTCCTGACTGCTGTCCTTTTCTCCTTAATCTTCCCTGCCACCTCTTTTGAGAACCATAGTGGCTTTTCCTTCATTTTGTTTTGTTGATTTGCTTTACACAAAGGCTTGCTGCTCTGTGATGGCAATTTTGATTTTTACCATTGTTCCTCCACCCACCCACCCTCCCTTCCTGCCTTCCTTCCTTCCTTGCTTCCTGACAAAAATGGCTCTCTGCAAACTTGTCTTCCTGCAGATGTCTTTGATTGTTTAACTCACCTGGCATTTGATGTAGGTATTGCTATAGTGCAGTGCAAACTGACAAACTCCTGAAGCCATGACATCCAAGATGGAATTTCCCTGCATGTAGCGTACAACAGATATACTCTTCCAGTTGTGTTCCTCAGTTTAATTCATTAAAAGGGCACTTTTTGAGTTTACTGCATGGGGGGGTAGGCATACATACACAGAAATGTCCCAATCCATTTTCCTAATCTCAGCCTACGTAGGGCTTTTGAGGGTTATCAGTAATTCATTCATTCATTCATTCATTCCTTCCTTCCTTCCTTCCTTCCTTCCTTCCTTCCTTCCTTCCTTCCTTCCTTCCTTCCCTCCCTCCTTTGTCGTTTATTATGAAACCAGGCAAAAATCGTTCTCTGCAGACTTCCTTTCCTGCAGTTGTCTTTCATTGGTTAACTCACGAGACATTTGATGTAGGTATTGCTATAGTGTAAAGGAAACTGACAAACTCCTGAAACCAGGAGATCCAAAAGAGATTTCCTTGCAGAAAGCATATATCAGACATACTCTGCCAATTGTGTTTCTCTGCAGTAACTGTTTAATTTATCTGACTTAGTGTATCAATTTTAGTGTGTAGCTAAAGGCAGCAGTGCAGTGCATTATAACTTTATCTGTTTGATGTATATGGACTTCAAACAAAACTAATAACGCTTGCAGCACTATCAGCCACTAATCCTAATTTTCCGACAGCGTTGATGCTGTTTCATTTTAAATAATTTTCACAATTTGTTCTAGCTCCTAAATGTACTGTGGTCATGTTTTTTCTCTTCTCAGATGTTGTTTCATCCTAAATAATTTTCACAATTTATTCTAGCTCCTTAATGTACTGTAGTCATGTTTTTCTCTTCTCACAATACCCAAGCTCCTTTGAAAATGATGGATCATGACAGATGCAAGGCAAGAATTTTTGTTAAAAGGCTTTTGAATTAAAATAAATATGAAATGGACCAAACCATTTACCCACTAAACACTGTCCAACTACTGTAGTTACACAGTTTTACTTATCAGATGCAGTCTAGTGACTTAGAAAATGAGCCCAGTCCTAGTTGTAATAGTGCTAGCTTGTAGTTTGGTGAAGGCTGTCTGCTTTACAATCATTTTGAAAGTAGGCTAAGTATGCCTGGTTTGCAGATTACATTTCACCCTTGGAACATCACTGTACTTTGCCGATGAAGTTCCCTACTATGTAGTTTCAAAGACACAAAGGGCCCCCCCCAACCTCCATCCGTATGTAAAGTACCTTGTCCTCAGCCACCATTGAAAGCCCACTTCACTCTTCACAATCCAGTACATTTTTAAGGCTGCCTGACATAGTCAGGACAGACGTCCTGTGATTTCTGTAAGGACCCTATCAAAATCTAGATGAGGCAGTTTACCAATGTTCATACGGTGATTACTATGACATGACCTTACAGTAACCATGGTGTCAACATGGATTGATCTGCTGTAGAGTAATATCTGCCACCATGCCATGCTGATTTTCACTTGCTTCCACCCTGACTTTGAATTTCACCCCCTCCCCCCAAAACGACTACTGCACTGAGCATCAGATGCACCTTTACAATGTCTGACTTCGACAGGTTTAGAGAACTTACTGGCAGATTGACTCTCACATCTGTGCTATTTAGCAGAAAGACACAGCAGGTCAGCACCATTATCCACTGCTGCTGCTGCTGGCCATATGGGACAGCACTGGCAAACTCACAGTTCCCCGTCCCACTTTGTCCCTCCCTCTTCTATAGTGCTGCATCAAGGGCCAGCCGAGTGTCTTCCACAAAAAGTACAGCATGATAGATCCCCTTTCCTGGTGGGTATTATACTGCATGTGAGGTATCACCACTATCGCAATTGATGTACAGCACAATTCTCTTGTGGTCCTTCCTCAACATCAGCTTTATTCCCACAAGTCTCAGTGCAATTGCAACTTCTGTCACATCAAGACTGTCTGGTGGTCCCTGGTTGACTGCCTTCTACGGTTCATGACTTAGCTGTCCCATGCATGCTCACACTCACTTTGCTCAGTTATTAGTGCAGCGCATTACTGCAGTCGGGTTTCAGCGAGCAAGTCATAGAAGAAGGTAAGCAGGTAAACTCAGCCATCATGATTATAGGGCAACAAGCAGCACACAGGGAGCATGAGGGTACAGCCTCTACCTGCCAAAGGCATTGGGCTGCAGGGGAAAAAAGTGGAGGGGAAAAGTGGAAATGAGAGACCAAGATCTTCGGTGAATATATTAGGGGGGTGAAGTGTCTGAGGACTTACCTTCTGCTTGCTGGATAGCTGTTTTTTCATTTTGACCCAACCAGCATTGCAGCAGAATTAAGACTTTGGGTGGGGTCTTTGCAAAGAGTCAGAGGTCTTGTTGCCAGTGTGGGACATGCACACACCAGCTGCCGCTGATGCCAGCTGCTCCAGTCCTCTTCAGTAGAAGAGGAATTGCTCCACTCCAGCCGCAGTCAGTGGCAGCTTGACATGCACCCTTTTTTTCCCTCCTACTCACTCCCCTTACCCACTATTTCATACCTTCACAGCCTTTCATCCACAGTTTCTAGCTTCTTTTGTTTTGCCTTTTTTATGGAGTTTGTGCAGTTTAGGTCTTACAGTTTAGCCCTCTGGCAATATAAAGGGATTTGAATTAAAATAATCAAATTAAAGGAAAGGACTTCTTCCTTTCATATGGGTGCTCCTTTTTCATCTGTGTTTACATTTCACTGCCTACACTGATTTTTGTCTCCTCCTTTTTCTTTTAGGCTCTGACATGGAGCTGTTTACTTTTTTTGCTGCTCCATTAAAATAGACACCGTTTGTTATAGTGACATGGGCAAACAGGGGTTCAGTCAATTTATTTTTAATGGAAGTCTGAAACTTTCAGGAGTCAAAATCTGGAAGTCTTTCCAATTTTTTTGAAGTCAAAATACTTCCAGGATCCCACTTTTGGAAGTCAATATTCTAGGACGAATAAGTTTATGTATGTTAACATAATAAATTAGTGGTAATATACAATTTCTTTCAGAAAATCTATCATTTCTGATTTCCATGCCTGCAATTTTGGAAGTCATCTAATTCTTGGTTTCGAAAGTCAATGACTTCCTGCCTCTTTATTTTGAAAGTTTTTGCCTTATTTTTGGAAGTCAAATACTCCCAAAATGGAGTTAACTGAAGCTCTGTGGGCAATCATTTTTCAAATTGTATGGAATGGATAGATTTACCAGTCTTATTAATCCATAAAATGTTTTTAATTTGTAATATCTATTCACAGGCACCTTATAAAACTTAGCAGAAGTAAGTTTCTTACAAGCATACCATCACTGGTTAGTTTTCCTGCTTCATGCATCACATAACAAATGTGCTAATGAATTCACATGTATCGTGAATATGTATGAGCTTGACTATGTAAGGGTGAGAAGCACCAGCAGGCACTGCCTCGTGATGAAGCCTTTGTAGAAAGGCACTACATGAGGGGTTCTGCCATTCTTTCTCATTTTTCCTCATGTGCTTTAACTTGACTTATTTATTCCTTTTATCAGCTTCATCTCATGTATGTGACACTTTTTTGCTTGTTTGACATGTTCCACACCAGCCGTGATCAGTGGCAGCTTGACATGCACTGCACCAGCCACGATTGGTGGCAGTTCCAGTCTCCCTCACACCAGTTACAATTGTTAGCAGCTTCTCTCATACATCGCGATTGGAAATAGTGATGTATCTGCAATGTACCTCAAGCTACTGCCTTCTAAATAGTGTGGAGGCATCTGTCTATTCAAGGAGGCTGAAAGAGTCTGAAATGAAGAAAACAGCAGTCATAACTGAGTAGTCCAACTCTCCTCAATAAGTTGCCTCTGTAATTGGGGGATGGTGCACAGGACTACTTAGGCCATGACTCCAGAGCAGCACACTATGCATGTCATCCAACCAAAACATAACATGACTCCCCCAACCACACACACACGCACACACACACACACACACACACATGCACACTCTGACAGACAAGTCCTTAGGGGAAAGGTGGGGGTATATATATCATAGGGATTGGCCTCCACTCCTGTGAGTCTGGTATAATCTCTATACAGAATTACAGTGCCCCCACAAGAAGCAGGAATGGCTATCAAACCAAACAAGTCAATCGGCATTCCATTGTGTGGAGAGTATTATATTCTATGGCCACTGAGCTGGACTCTGCTCCTTGTAATCATTTTGGACTATAGAGCAATGCATCTCCTGCATTAATTGTATTGTAGTTACTGGTGACCCCCTTTATCAGCCTGAATTCAGACACTGTTAAAATGCCATAATAACCTGAAATTAAGTTATTATGGCATTCCACCACCTGAAAGTCCCTGTTATAACCCTCGAGCAGTACTTTGCGCTCGAGACAGCTCGAGCGCTAAGCCACAGATTTTCACCTGCAAATCGCTTCTCCTTACCACTGCGAGCTTCGGCACAACTGCTTCTGTCTGGGCCATTTCCTCAAAAGCATCTGTTCTGTTTTAAGAGAAAAGATCTTAGTGTTTTTTTGTAGTTCTTAGCATTTAATAAATATACCAAAATCAGTTGAAGAAATCCTGTTGTGTTGCATGAATTTACAATAAAACTAATTCTGAAAAAAAAAGTAGGATAATTTTTTTTGCCCTATATCTAAAACGCTGTCTGAGACTCTTTTCACCAGTAATTATAACAAATAACAGATAGGCAAGCGTGTGCCTATGAATAGGTTTTTCACACCTCTCTTCATTATTCTCTATGTAATAACTGGTCACAGTATTTTATCATAGGAAAAACTCTTCATAATTCACCATTATATCATTCAAGCTGTAATGGCAAGCATGCACCAGCTTTTCTAATGGGATGCCCTTGCTAAATGTTCAGCGCATGATTCAACACACAACTGCTTTCACTCAGTAATCAAAATAAACACCTCTTCAGACTAAAAAGCCACTGTTTCTCTTCATTTGAAAGCTAACTCACCTCATTTCTTCACTGCTCCGCTTTCACACAGATCAAGCTGGAATTAAAAAAAAAAAAAAGCAGCGACAGTGAAGGCCTTATTAGCATATCACAATGGAAATCCATTTTTTCTCAACTTCACACATAGTAAAAACAAAAAGGAACAACTTTAATCCTTTTGACATTTAAAGACTCATTTAGTAGTTTGCTAAAGTTAACAGTTTTTTAATTCCGAAACATTCTTATGCTTGCCTTGACATTAAAACTATCAGTTTTCAAGCTCCTTTGTAATAGGATTAACAATGGCAAGGAAAAAAAAGCAGTGACCAGCAATTACATAAAACAACACATGGAGAAGCGTACATAACTCAAATTTTATGCCCACCCACTGTGTGGGATACTTGTATAAACCCCTTGAGTTTCACTTTCGAGGTTTATGTAACATCTCACACCTCAGGTGTGCATAAAATTCTCATTATGTACTCTCCTGTGCATTATTCTACATGTAAAGACTGTATACTCTGTGGCCCGGATATTCAGACAGCGCCAGGCTGTGGCGCAAGCCTGTGCATAGCGCAACTTGGCTGCGCAGGGGCGTTGACAGGGTGATATTCAATGGAGCTGCGCCATGGCAGCCCGATCGTGGGCATAAGTCTGTTTAAAACTGTTAACACAATCCCTGGTGGTCCAGTGGACTGCTTGCAGCCCGATCGTGGGCATATGTCAGTTTTCAACTGTTAACACTATCCCTGGTGGTCCAGTGGACTGCTCGCAGCCCGATCATGGGGGATATGTTGTAATGATATCAGTCCTATATCCCTGGTGGTCCAGTGGACAGCTCGCAGCCCGATCACGGGCATATGTTGTAATGATATCAGTCCTATGTCCCTAGTGGTCCAGTGGACTGCTCCCAGCCCGATCGCAGGCGTCAGTAAATAATAATGCAACACCAATCCAACCCTGGTGGTCTGGCGGTGCCACCTCACCCACCCTGGGCCCCGCACCCACTCCCCGGTCAGTGGCGGGCAGCAGCTCCCCACCCACTTGCTGCCCGCCCGCCTGTCGACATTGACACCCATCTGGTGGGCTGTATGCCCATTGGTCCACAGCATAGCCTATGCAGGCGTGCAGCCCATACCGATACTACACAAGTCCAGATATGTGACTGGATCCTTTCACATATCTGGACTGTGTAGACGACTATGGGCTGCATGCCCATTGGCTCACGCCAGACCAATGAGTGTACAGCCCCAGCATGGTGTCAGTCGGCGGTGGCAGGGCGGCAAGCGGTGGGAGTTACCCTCCCGCCGCTGACTGGGGGCGAAAACCGGGCCAGGGTACCGAGAAGACAGGCGAACTTCCCTCAGGAAACAGATCGATCTGATATTGCTAGCTCACTGTCGGGCTGCAAACACCACTGGACCGCGAACATAGGACTGATATCAACCGCGCCATGCACCACTGTCAACCTGCAAGCGATCACTGGCCACAGAGACGCTGATATAGAAACGACATACGCACGATCAGGCTGCAAGCGGTCCACTGGACCACCAGGGATTTAGGACTATTATTTGTATAAGTATGCCAGCAATTGGGCATGGGGGGGCACCACCAGAAGGTGCAGCCGGAGCTTGGGTGGCCACCCACAGGTGGCAGCTGCCATGTTGCGCCCTGCAATACGGCAGCTCACCTGTGGGTGGCCAACTGTTGCTCCTTTTTTTTTTTGGCTCACCTGTGTGCAGCGCAGGTAGGGGTTGCACATGCATGGGCTCAGCACATCCCAGGCTGAATATCAGGATGTGCAGAGTATGCATGGGCATGCCCCCCCCCCACCTGTGCCGCACATATTACTGATGCGCTCTGGCGCATCGGGATTTTTGCCAGACTCAATCCCCGTTTGAATATCATGCTGGGGCGCATCAGTGGGTTGCGCATGGTGCAACAGTGTTGCACCATGCACAACCCTTCTGAATATCCCGGCCTGTATCTATATTTTTTTTGCTTCCTTATTTTTATGTAGCTAAGATTGTTGAATATCAGTGTCTGTGGCACAGTAGGTAGCACGTTCCCCCTCTGAGGCAAGAAGATCAGAAGGTCATGAGTTCTAGATGAGGTTGGTCCAAACTACCTTCCTTTCACTGCTAGATTATGCAGACTTCCTCTATAGCCAGTGCCCCGCTGCTAACCAAGCATGATACACTATACCATAGAGCACTAAGGTTTATCACTGGCCTCCCCTTCTCAACTCACCACTATTCCCTATATGCGGTTGTGGGGTGGACTTCCCTACCCTATAGATGTCAAAGAAATGCTGCACTTTGGACTTATAGAGCTATTACCAAAAAATTGCCCCAGTACATTTCTGACTGCCTTCTGCTAAGTTTGGTAGGTAATTATGCACTAAGAAGTACCACTTATATCTCTCTGAAAGTACTAAAGGTAAAAACATGCTTTGGTAGGGCCGCCATAATTTATGTGCTGCCCGTTCTGTGGAACAAGTTGCAAAAAACATTGAAACTCATCATTCCTACCAGCATGTCTGTCCTCAAAACTCTATATGCTCATTCATATAAGGAATCCTGCAAATGCTTTCCTCGTCCCAAATCTTCCTGTTTTGCTATAGGTAGTGCACTTGTATATGCTATCTGGCTTCACTACTTCCACCCCTGCCCATTTGTTCCCATCCATCTTCTCATCCTTAGCTCCTAAATACCTTATTTTTGGTCACTGTGCTCGATACATAAATACTTTTGATTCCTACAATCATGCTTGATTGCCCTACCTGCCACTAATTAGGCAGAAACAGCACTCTATGGTTGCTAAAACTTATATCCCTTGCTTCAGCACCTCATCCTCCCCCCCTTAATGCTCCCTACCCTTTCTGCCCTTATACCCTTTTTTAGCCCTCCCCTCCCACCTTCCTTTTTGCCCTTAATGTACTATCCTTCCCTCTTCACCTGCTGTGCTCCTCTAGTCCTACTAATTATTTTTTGACTGCTGGAGATATGTTGTGGACATCTGCTGTAATATGCCTATAAATATGCTTATGTTTCTTGTGCTGGTTCTTGTGTATACACTGTCTTCATTTACCAAATGCATTGTATTCACTAATACTACTGCTTTCTAGTTGACACTCTTTTTGAATACTCTATCCAGTGTGAACTTTGATGTCTTAATTGTATTGCACACTGGTCTTGAAGCTATCCAGGTCCATCTTGAACATGAGTTTTGCTCAGTGATGATTGCCTGGTTAAATAAAGATTTGATTGCTTGATAGTCCCACACCAGGAACTTGCACTAGCACCCAATGTTGACACTGTAGTGCAGCAGTAAGGGGTGATGAGCTGTTGAGATGCCATCCTTGGGATGATGAGATGTTAAACCGAGTTCCCTTCTGTTTATCTCTGGTGGCTGCTCAGATGGAACTTAAAGAATCCATAGCACTTACCATAAGAAAGGGGATTTTCCCAGATATACTAGCCAACATTCCCCTTGTCAATAAATCAGGTCTAGCCAATCTCCCCTCCGACACAACTGGAATCAGCTGGCACAGCTCAGTATGTAGTTCCTGGCCAAGAAATTACAACTAAATAAGTATGCTGTATATCAAATTCCAGTAAACAAAAAAACAAACAAAAAAAACATAATACAAACCCTTTTTTCTAGGAAATACTGCAGTCTGGATCACTACTGATGGCCAGCTGTACCATGCAACTCACCTCCCATGCTAACCACCAGCTGCCCCTGTCAGGACATGTATCATTTTGCAAGGTTGTATTGTGATAGAAGTCCTGAACCAGATATTTTCTTTGTTCACTTTGGATTTTGAAAATGCACACCCGCAGTGGACATATGCTAAAAAGTCAGCACTACTAGGCTAATTTGTACCAGCCTTCATAGAGGGCTACTAGACCCACCCACCTCATGACCACATAAGTGGTAATATGTGACACCCACTCAAAACTAGTACTTGGTGGATACCCATGGGTGCTCTTTGAACTTTCATTTCGGCTGGCTGTTACTTGTCACCACTTATGTGGTCATGATGTGAGGTGGTCTGATAATACTTCACGAAGCTGTGGGCAATATGGCCAAGGGATGCTGTGTTTTGGCCATAAATCCACAAGGGGTGCTGTGTTTTGGCCATAAATTCATTGCCCCCCACTGTACATCTTCTGTTCTCCACTTAATTCCCACAAGATGGGGAGAAAGTTCTTCCTAGTGCCAGCATCACAAACAGTACATGTGGTGCCAGCACTATGAAGAACATCTGTTGAACATGGGGCAGTCTTTTAGTGATATCTGAGTTTGGGCAGGGCTTGTAAAAGAGCATCCATTGTGACAGAATGCCCCTACATATGCTGTGCTTTATGGTGGGGGTAGACTGGGTGATGCCAATGGCCAACAGTGGCAGAGGTAAAGCACTGGGAGAGGTAAAAAAGGATTGCTTTCTTGTACAAAGGGTAAAGAAAGCTTCCAGGGAGGGAGCTTTCCTAGATCTGGTACTCTCGAATGGAAATATCATTGGGGATGTCAGGGTGATGGAGCCACTGGGGTCCAGTGACAATAGTTCAGTGTGGGTTCGGCTTGACTTGGAATCCCATCACTTTAACTCAAAAGAAAATGTCACTGATGCCTTCCCCTATGTCTCTAATGAATACATTGAAAAGAACCGGGCCCAGCACTGACCCGTGAGGTACTCCATTTGATACTTCCTTTACTGCTGAAAACTGTCCATAAACTACTAGTCTTTGTATTATTCACCTCAGCCTGTTCTCCACCAAGTTGCCAATTTTGGCCCCCACCCCTAACCAGAGACATCTGGCAAGACATTGGCCTCGTGAACTTAAGTTGTCTGGGGTCCCGCATCTCATTTCCCTCCAGGAAGTCCACCAGATCCTCCCTTAGTAAAGACTATAATTTTCCTACTACTGTATAGACATCAAGTTGACTGGTGTATAGTTCCCTGACTTATACATTATTTCTCTTTTGTGTAGAGAACCATGTCTGCAGTCCTCTAGTCCCTAGGGACCACCCCAGTGGCTGACGAGTTATTAATATGTCTGCAAGTGGCCTACTATCACTTCTGCTACCTCCTTCAGCATGCTTGGGTGTAAACCATCAAGTCCCATAAATGTATTACCTTTAAACTCTATTTGCCGACCTCCAACAGTAAAAGTCCCAAGGTAACTGTTAGGGGCATGGACCTTGCTGCCAGCCAGCATGGCTGCTTGTTTAGCACTACTACGAAGCGGAGGATTTTTTTAAATTTTTCCTTTGGCCCCTTTTCTTAGCTAAGCCATAGGACTGCAGTTTTCTGCTGGAAGTCCCTCCTGGATGCTGTTTATGGACTCTCTTATGAACTTGAATTATTATTAGCTGCATAAGCTGAAACCCCACCCTCCCCCACTTACCCCCCTATCTCGGAATTTACTTATATAGACTCATTTTGTCAGTTTCAGCTGACATGTAACAGGCCACTTTGCCATTTGCTCCTTATCTCACACTACCACTAGGGGCACTGGCCTATCTTTTAGTGTTCTTTGATTATTTGTAATTGACGTTTCTAGCTGAAGTAGTGCTGTTTCCTCTTCTTTCTGCATTTTGGCAACTGTGGTGTTGCTGCTCACCATGATACTCAAAGCTCTGGTCCCTCTCATGACCAGTCTGTTGCTCTGTTCACTTGCTAGACTCTCCCTACCTCCTTGTTCATGCAATAGCACCTGGCAACAGAACTCAATTAGAAACTTCAGTTTCTCCAACATGCTGGTTAGACCTACTGAATGCCTTGCTCTCACTCCACTATTAGTCCCAAGGCTCATCAGTTACCTTGTGACCACATACCTATATCATACTCTCTGCTCTAAAACTACTATACTTACTCATTTTATTAATCGCAAGCTCTGGTATCTGATGCTGCTTGCTCTCATGTTGGCAGGCGATGTGGAATAGAACTCCGGTCCCTTACACCCTCAACTGTGCAATAATGCCTCCTGGCTACTGCTTCTGGGCTCTGCATAGCCCATCTAAACATTAGGAGCCTTACACATAATTTCACGGAGCTGGAGGCCTGGGTCTCCACCCACAATCCAGATATACTATGCCTATCTGAGACGTGGCTCAAGCCCTCTACCTCTGATTCAATCTATTCGCTACAGAACTATTGCCTTATTAGGAATGACAGGTCATCTTCTAAGTGGGACAGGGGTGTTGCGCTGTTTTTCAAAGTGCATCTAAATGCCTCCTTGAAAACTAAACTCCAGTCCTCCATCTGTGAATCCCTTCATGCAATTCTCTGCCTGGGTGCTAAAAATCTACATATAGCTATTGCTTATAACCCTCCCCAAGGAGGATTGTCTGCCTTCACTAATCTGCTGGAGGATACAGTAAAACCTGCAGGCCACACTTAACTGCTTATCCTAGGGGACATGAATTTAAACTGGCATGGGCATACTCATGAGTCACTTCTATCTGTAACCCAGAGCTATAATCTACATCAAGTGATAACTGAGCCGACAAGGATCTGCCCTAAGGAAATATCAACCACGCTACTGGACTGGGTGTTAACAAATAGAGTCAACAGAATTGTGGATGCTGGCATTCTGCTGGATAGCATATCTGATCACTCCCCTGTATTCTGTGTGTGGCAACCCTCTAGCTCCTAGACTCTGCCTCTGCGATATATCACCTTCAAGAACTATGCTAATCTGAACCAGGCGAAGTTCCTGTATGAAGTCTCATCTATTAACTGGTCTTGTCTTTCCCAGCCCCTGGATGCACAAACAGCACTAGACTACTTTCTAGAACAATTCTGTGCAGTTCAGGACAGACATACACCCCTTGTGACCTGACGGGTTCATGTGGCACCCACAAAGTGGTTACACAAAGATCTCCTGTCTGCATTACATATCAGGGATCAAAGCTGGAGGCGTTTCAGAAAAACTGGCCTTATTGCTGACTACCATACCTATAGGACCCAGAGAAATGATTGCAAAAAGTGGATTAGACTAGCAAAAAACACATATTGCAAGGGGCTTTTGCTGGAAGCATCAGGTGACTCCAGGAAATTCTGGGCACACATCAAATCATTCCTAGGTGCTAAGAATACTCACTTGGCTGATGCAATTATCCTTAGTGGGGTCCATGGTAACAACCCTAGGACCATTGCAGAAGCATTTAATAAACAATTCTCTGACCTATCCAGCTTTACGTCTGGCTTCCTCCATGGTCAGTCCTTACATCCGCCCACTCCACCCACCCCTACTGCTCTTCTCCCTCCATTCCATTTCAAGGCTATTTCTAAATCTGATGTCCTAGGCCTGCTGAATACCATTTTCTTACAACACTAGCATAGGCTCTGATGGTTTTAACCCAAACTTCTAAAACTAGCGCACCATTTATTACTCAGCCATTATCACATATTTTTACCCTCTCTCTTTGCAATGGAGTTGTCGCGGATGTATGGAAAATGGCCAGAATCACTCCGGTCTTTTAGAAAGGTGATAAAAGAGATATGGCTAATTATCGGCTGATAGCTATACTATCAGTGCTAAGTAAAATAATATAAAAGCTACTATTAATTCAAGTTACCGAATTCATGACTAAATATAACCTTTTCTCACTAATTCAATACGACTTTTGTAAAGGTCATACTGTAGCACCTCCATGGCCTTGCTGCACCTTACAAATGATACTTTAACTGCTATGGTCAGTGGCCACCTCATGGGTGCAGTTTTTATTGACCTGACAAAGGCATTTGACCTCATTGACTATCCTCTTCTACTAGATAGTCTCCTAGCTCTTGGTTTCTCACCAAACTCGGTTGCCTGGTTTAATAACTATCAGATAGAACACAGCTCATTAGATTCTATTCCACTGTGTCCAGCCCCATGGCTAACAACCTAGGTGTTCACCAAGGATCGATATTAGGACCCCTCCTCGTCTCTATTTTTATAAATAGTATCTTGTCAAATAGCCCCGACTGCTCGGCTATCCTTTATGCAGATGACCTGGTCCTGTACTGTAATGGTAAGAATATACACCATATAAACCAGACCCTTACCACTGCTTTTAAGTCTATTCAATCCTGGCTTTTCCTCCATAAACTAATCCTTAATGTTGATAAAATGCATACTATGTTGTTTGGTTCAACAGTCAAATTAAACAACAACTATGATCTATTTAAAGTATCTGGTCAGGATGGTATGGTCCTCAAATCTGTATTCTCTTTCAAGTATCTTGGAGTACTCCTTGATGAAAACCTTAACTTTGATAAGCATATAACATCTTCTTGTAAATCAGTCAATGCTAAAATTGGAGCTGCCTACAGAACTGGCTACATCCTTACGCAATTGGCTAGATTAGCCATAGCCTGTGGGATCTTGCTCCTGTCATTATCCTATGGCAGTGGTTCTTAAACTTTGTCACAGTGAGCCTCCCCAAATCCATGGAAAAGATTTTGAGCCTCCCCCGAAAACTGAAATAATCTTGGGCCTCCCAAGGCAAAATAACATGCTGTACTTTGTGCAGTACACCATGAATAAATTGAAACCCCTTTGAGTACTTGGCTCACATTCAGTTCTTTGTCTTATACTGATGTGGAACCTTTGAAAAAGAGCTCTTGTGCTCAAAGGTGTTATTTGAATAACAAATAAAACAAATATTATTCAGTTAATTGTAACACCCCCCGCAGGCCTACTTGCTCTGCTATTTTCATTCTTGAACCAATGTTACCCCTTGTTGCAGTACCTTCATGGGTCAGACTACTTTCTCTGTTTCCTCTCTATATGAAATAACCTTCCTGCATACTTTGCCTCTTCCCCTTCCTGCTCCTAAGCAACTCGGGATTACTTTTGCTCCTTCCTGCTATTGCTCTTAGCACTTCTATGCTCAACCCTTGTATTTGGGCTGTTCTGCCATCAGTCTACAAATATTTCAATTACCACCACTCATTATTAGTTTATTGTTCATATTTGTTTGCACTATTGTTCACTGTGTATTTCCTGATTGTTTTGCAGTTACCTTTTGAAATATATTCACTCCCTACCCTTCCACAGGTACACCTGAAATGAGCTTTGGCTCATTCACCTTCCCTTGTCACCTATTAGTAAATAAATACATAAAATTCACCTACTATTATCCTCTTTCAGTTTGCTTAATCTCTTCACACAAAATACATAAAACTCAAAATTTAAATACTGTACTTTTTCAGACCTGCTTGAGCCTCCCCTGGAACAGGTTGGGGCCTCCCAAGGGAGGCTGGCCTCACCATTTGAGAACCCCTGTCCTATGGGGTAGTCTCTTATCTTAGTTCATCCACTACTCTCCTTAGAAAGTGGGATACCACCTACAGTATAACAGCATCTGTAGGTATGCCTCGGCCTCACCCTGATCTAAACACCATTGTCAGCTCTGTGCTGACTTAAACTGGCTATCGCCTGCTTCAGCTCGAACTCTTGCCCTTGGCTTCCTGACTGATAATGTTATAAGAATAGGGATTCCAGTATCGCTGGCCTCCCTACTAACTCCACTGTCCCCCTCCCATGTCCTCAGATCATTTGACAAATTGCTGCTGAAAATACCGAGTTGTAAATCTAACAAAGGAACCCTTGCTTTCTCTTACTCAGCGGCTAAACTCTGGAACTCCCTGCTTCTTAATGTTTGCCTAGCCCCCAGCCATGCCCAGTTTAAAACCAGCTGTCACTACTTCCTCTTCAGTCAGATTTCCTGTGCTTGCTTCAAAGCCCCCTGAATTTTTTGCTTTCAGGCTTCGTCTCACTACTCCACTGCTGCAAACTGTTGCCTACTCAGCCTTCCCACCTGATTGTTATTAGGCACTTATGTCTCTATTGGTTTTGCTTTTAGCTGCTCTTAAACCAGTTGTGCTTAGCCACATGTGATCATAATCATTGAATTGTTGTTACTGTTAATGAACTATTGGCCCATCTTGTTACCCACTCATGTAATTTGTCTAATCTTGTTCCTACTCATGATTTGTCAAATCATGTTTGCTCTGTATTTTGTTCTTCCTGATATCAGATGTCATTCCCTGCCTACCTATTGTAATCTCCTGGGTTGTGCCTGAAAATAGTCATGTCCTGGCTATGGTACTTACCCGGTAAACAAAAACTAAATAAATAAACAAATAAATATTTGCATTACCAACACCTTGTTCTCCATCATTTTGGCCATGCAAATTCAACCCTTGCGCTCCTCATTTCCCCTCCTAACTCCACGTTCTGGCAGTAGTTCATCCTTCTCCCTAGTAAATACGGAACAAAAATATTTGTTCACTTTATGTGCTTTCTCTTTTTCCCCCTCTTCCTATCCTTCCTTATGCTACAGTCTCACAATACCCACTTTGAGATTATGCTTCTCCTGGATGTACCCGAAGAATACCTTTTAACTTCACTTCACTTCCTCTGCTAGCTTGAGTTACATCTCCGCCTTGGCCTCCCTCACCTTAAATCATAAATACAACCTAAATTGATACTTATCTGATAGTTCGGTGGTGAGGTTTGAGCAGACCTCTGTATTAAATCAAAACACAAGTGAGATAATTCTTTTTATATTTCTAATGTATTACACTTCAGTAAAAAAGACATAAGGTACAGGTAACACCATCCATATTTATACAACTCAGTAGTAGGCAACAATAGGAAGACAGCTAATGAGATAACAGTCCATTAAACTCAGCTGGACTGCTTCAAGAAAGACAAGTGAGATTCTGTGTACTTAAAAGTTGGTTAGAATAAGTAAGAAAATAAGCACATGTATCAATGTAAGGAAAAGGAACAATTTTAAATAAAAATAGATAAGAGAGAAGAGGTTAAGAAATGGGATATAAAATGCTGAAGAAAGTAATGAAAGAGCATGCAAAACAGGAAAATCTAGTCTGGCTTTTTGGAAGACATACCCTGGTGGTTCATTGGGCCTCTGTTTAAATGTATCTTATTCTGGTTGCATAGTAGCCACAATGATTTCCTTGATGGTCCAGTGGGTCAACATACAGTAATTCCTAGTTGTCCAGTAGACTAGTAATTTAATTTATTTCCCTGATAGTGAGTTAGCTAGAGTGATCCATAGTTTTACTCTACATGTTTTTTTTTAATTTTAAAAAGGAATGTAAGGGTCCCCGACCTCTTAAGTGAGACAATCCTCTGTAACAGTCCTGCACAAGGCGACAACTACAGACAGTGTAAGAAATCCTGGGCTTCCGAGGGCTGATTGGTTTACTTTATGTGATTTATAATACAATATATAAATATGAAAGTACAGTAAAGGATTACAATGTAGATATGAATACAATATAGAAAGAAAAGTTGTGTTATACAGTACCTAGCAAGCAGGGAATACAAGGCTAAGGAAAAAAAAAACAAGGAAACATTCATGGTTAAGTAGTGCAATTATCTAACAATGTAAAATTAATTACTGTAGCCCTTGGGATGATGAATGCCAACCACTCTCACTTTATTTTCAAAAACACCCTTCTGCAGTCTGGATTAACAGTAAAATAAAAAGCTTTCACTGTGTGGAACATTGCAACAGTGGAAAACAAAGATAACATGTTAAGCAATCGAACTGAGCAAACACTATACAATACATGGAACCAAACACTACAGTATGTGCTGGAAAGGAAGCTACTGTAGGTCAAAGAACAGATCAAGAGCAAGCTGTGAAGCCACAGACCAGAGAGTTAAGCGAGAATAGAGCAGAAGGCCATGGTTAACACCTAGTTTCCATGTTCCAGGTGGCCCCCGTGCACCACAGTCCAACCCTGCAGTGGGCAGGAGAAGCAGTGAGGTCTAAAGTTAGAGCAATATAACAAGAAAACTAGATCTCATAGGTTTGACTCCAACCAACTAACTAACTACCTCTTTGTTACTGTGACTCAAGCAGGGGAGGAAGTGGCCTGACAGCTAACTGTCTGGCGGGTAGCAGACTTCCCTGACCGGTTAATTAATGAAACTTTTAGTACTGTCGGTTTTGATTTAAGACCTTGATACAATTAATTCTGTTGATCCCCATGACCTGCCAAGGCAGAATTATAAAAACTGATATTGCACCCAAGCAATAACTCAGATACTGCACATCAGCTGCTTCCCTCAAGTAAGCATTAAGCCACGATGAAGGTGGCATCTAATGCTGAATTGATGCATGGTGGGGGGGGGGTTGTGGCCCAAGGCCGAAGGCCGAGGGCCGACACCTGCCCCACCATGCATCAATCGCATTAGATGCCACCGACGGAGTAGCTTAATGCGCTTGTAACATGGGCCCTGGGTCGGTGGCAGGATCGGGAGCCTGCACACTGTGCGACATGAAACAGAAAACGCCAAGGCGCTGCAAGGATGTAAAACTTTTACTGCACTGTCACACACACCGGTGCACAACATTATTTACATAGTGATGAGGGGAGTCGCTATTCTACCTGCAACCGCATAGCTGCCTGCAGCCGACATCACTGTCCTGGTCATTCCGAGTTCTGTGCGGGTATTCCATTCATATCCGCAGCTGGAGGTCTCCGGTGCAGTTCTTAATAGCCACGTGCAGCGATCGGCTCGCAATTTGCATATCGGGGGTGCTCACTTCCTGCTGCCTCCTGCTGACTGCTCCGGTGCTCCCCTGTCCCGCCTGGGTTGTGCGTGCTGCTGGTGGCTCTGGCCTCCATCACTGCTGGGTTCACTGCTCGTTGTGCCTCCCTACCGCTGGCTCCTGCCCCACACCACTGCTCCATCGTGATGCCTGCTGAGAGTGAAAAGGACACGGAACTGCCCGGCATGCTATGTCTGCCTGGTGATTTGCTACCTCTCACCACTGTCCACCACAGGTTCTGGTCTCCCCTCCCCATTTCCGAGCTCAGATGCCTAGTCAGGCTTCCGCTCCACCTCTCTTGCCGCTGTTCCTCTCGCTCACCACCAGTACCCAGTGCTGCTAACCTGGGGGTCTGGCTGCTGTCAGTACTACCTCGGCAGGCACGGCATATACCATGGATTAATATCCGCTCTGATTCGGGTCTTGTGATGCCATTCCACCTATCGCTGCTCCCGATTTCGACTCTCTGATTGATGCCATGTTACAAGTTTGATTAATGTTAGTTCCCCACCAAAAATAAGTAAATAACTAGATTTTATTTGTACAACCCCAAGGAACTAGTGAAGAGGCATATATCTTGGATGTGTCTCTCTTAGTCCAGGAGGCTTATTATTAGACAACTCCTAGGAGTGCTAGAACTACTGCCTTCTCCATTCCCCACATATCACCCTCTCATCTGAAGCCTAAAACTATTTCAAAAGAGCACCCTCTTTGTCCAGATGGTGTCCAGTTTCAATAGGAGACTACCTACCCCATGCACTCCTTCAGTAGGCATTGTGGTGTTTTGAGACCAAATATTTTTAACTTCTGGGATGTAACTCCATCACAGTTCACATTACTAAAAGATGAGATCATTGGAAACTTGCCTGCAAAAATGCAATTGCGGCCTTTTCATGCAGGTGTTGCTGCCATTAAGGTGAAACCACTAAGAACAGAACCCCACTCTTTTATCTTGTATGTCAAATAGCAAATGCAAAACAGATTTGCAAATTATAAGTAATGCTATTGAAGAAGAAGAAGAATCAGAATTTATATAGTGCCTTTCATACACGATGTATCCCAAAGCACTTTACAAGCATTGCTAGACTGATAGTGAAGTGACTGAAATGTATAGTGGTGGCGATATCGCACATCAGCATCCACACACAGCATGGAAAATTGCATGAACCAATTTATGGAAAAGGAAATGTTGGCCAGGACACTGGGAATGTCCCCTACTCTTTGCAAAGAGTGTCCTGGGTTCTTTTACTTCTACCTGGACACCCACCAGGACAGCATCAGAATGGGTAGATGGGACCTTGGTTTAATGTCTCATCTGAAGGATGGCACATCCCAGCAGTACAGCAACCCCCAATACTGCACTCTGATAGCAGTGTTTTAGGTGCAAGTCCAATCCCGATGTGGGACGAGAACCCACAACCTTCTGGTTCAGAGGCTGATGTGCTACCAACTGAGCTATGCTGACACCCTGCCTCTTACTTACATAGTACTGCTATAGTGGGCAGTAAGTAATCACATTTTAGACTGCTAAGTAGATAATACTAACCTGATAGGCCACAGTCCCAATTTGTACTTATCCAGATAACAATGGGATTCCAGTTCTGAGGAGGGTCAATTCCTCCCACACAAAGTAACCACCCAGTCCTTTGGGAAGAGACCCTGAATGAGGATTTCAGAGAGCATCAGGACTCCCAGCACAGGACAGTACAGGAGCTGGTGGTCAGATTCCTAGCAAAACAAAAAGCGCTATGCAAACCAATTATCTACAATGGCTCAAGATGCAGCTACAAACCCTACAGCCAGATCATCCCATGCAAAGCGTGAACTGAGGAGCACTTTCTACAAAGTACAGCCAGAATATGAGTGCAAATAGAGGGGCAGCTACCAGAAACTACAGCCAGATCAGTTCCTGTGAGTCTCAGGGAGCAGCTACAATCTCTAACCAAATCCTTCCTTGTGGATAGAGGTGCAGCTTTCCTGTTTGCAGCTGGATGTCTCCTGCAGTGAGGTGCCGCTTCAAACTTTACAGCCAGACAAAGTTCCCCTCCCCGTCCTGACACCAATAGTGTACACCAGTGTAAGAAACAGCAAGTGAACCACTGTACTCACTTACAGAAGCAGTATGTGCTCTCCAGATCTTCACACAGTGTCACACAGAAGCTGTATGGCTTTTCAAGAACTTTAATATGGTCCCACACAGAAGCAGTGCAGGTTCTTGAGAATGTCACTGCAGGTGCACACAGAAGTGGCACACATTTACTTATTTATTTATTTAATTTTATTTGGAAAATGTGTCACCAGGAAATACAACATGTTCTGTAAACAGCTCGTTTCCAGAAGCGTTGAGGGGCAAGAGTTGGGAGAACAAGCAAACACATAGCAATAGAAGTACAATTTCTATACAATTTCTAAAGCAAAACTGTATAATACAATTACACAATAACCCAGACCAACCGGCCAGGGTAAACAAAACATATTCGGATATAGCATACATTGTAACAACCCAAGAGCACGTGATCTAGTAGGGTAAAGGTTAGAGGATGGATAACACATCTGAAGTGCTAGAAATAGTAGAGTGAGCTCAAGATTTGAAGTGTTATTGTATACCCAAGGGAGGGCAGTTATAAGATAAGTGGGGAAGTAGACAGGCGAGGGGTAGAGGGTGGGGATGGAAGAGGGAGGGAGCGGTACAGCCCAGATCTATACCCATCCAGGTTGCTGAGAACCCTGCAAGGGGGTTAGGACCAGGCAGAAGGGAAGAGGAGGAGAGAAATGGACTGGAGTGGTAGAGAAGAGAGGGGCAGGGGAAACAGAAGGAGAGGATGGGGATAAGTAAGAAGGGAGGTGGGCAGGCGATGGATTTGAAAGTGGGGGGAGTGGGAGGGGGGAAGAAAGAGAGAGAGATACAATCTCAAGAACATCACTGCAGTCACAACAGATTGAACAGAAGCAGCACATGTTTTTGAGAAGTTTGCCCCTCACTCACAATATTCTCATTTACTGTTCACAGCATAACCAATAGGATACATATAAATTGTGACAGACAGCAGAAGCAGCCAATAGTGAGCGAGTTCATGCACTCATTTTCTATCATAGGCCCTGGCCCACAGTGTTTTTCAATGGCACAGCTGCAAAACACTTTCTGACTTCGATCACAATGGAAACTGGTCTGCTTTACAGATCAGCCCAAAAAAATGAGTCCACATGTCTACCCTTTGAAGGCACGAAATAAACTGTTATTCCCTAGTCCCAGGGCCATAGCTGAGGAAGCAGGCAGTGAATAAAGAAATGACATAAAAACAATACAATAACAGAGGCCTTGCTTTTGGACTTGGAGACCAAAGAATACACTCTAAAATGCTAATAGAACTAAAAAGAGTAGACAGGAAAATGTTATAAAGTTTAAGAAGTAGTCAGGTGTGACTTTTTATTTCTGAAGTATTTTTCATTTTTCCTTCTGTTCATAGAAAAAAATGAAATATGAGAGTTCCACCACCTCTGTTTATTTTTCTCTGTTGACTAATATATGAGAGTTCCGTCACCTAGAAATTTAGATGTAAGAGTTCCCCCACCTAGACATTTCCAGTTTCGTCACTGTTTCTATGTGACAGTATTATGCTGGATGTGTGGAATGGCACACTGCGTGGCAGCAGACATATCTAGTTCTATTCATTCCACTACAGCATCAGCACTATAGATCACTGACAGGGACAAACAGGTGACTTACCTGGCAGCTACTGAGTGGCTCTTTCTTAGCAGCTGTGCTGTCTAGTCAGTGAGGTGACATTGTTGATGATGTAAAGGGAGGAACAGATCTAGCTATATCAGCGGCAACACAGCTGCCGTTCCATATCTTACACCTACTAACATCAAGTTAAAATGTTTCTGAATTAACCAAGTAAAAGAAAAAGAAGCTCAGCTATAACATTTAGTAGTTTACTGTTTTTAACAACTAATATTAGTTTTAGGCAGTACACTAACTCTTTAAAATCTTGAACATGAATCCATATTGAGGTGATATTTTCTCCATTCTTGCCCTTTGGTTTGAAGTATGTGAAAACAAGAAAAAGGGCCGGCTGTTCCTTTGGATATATTTTTTTTGTTAGGTGGAGCATTGCCTGTGCTATCTTTGGCTGACAGTTTCCATTAATCATACTCATGTGTTATACAGCATGAAGAAGCATTAAGAAAATGCTAATTTCATGAATGAATAAATATTTGCAAACTATTACATCATTAAGGAGAGCAAGAATTGGTTGCACTCATGACTAGTGTCATTTCCAAAACTGGGTCCCCATACTGGGGTGTAAGGTCCTGCCATTAAGTGGTTGCTCTGACCATTTAATACCAGACACTTGCTTTGTGCCCCATCATGTATGCACGGTGGGGTCACAATGCTTTACCTTCATGGTTGCTCTTGACTTTGGAACCATGTTGGGAAAGGGGCAGGGTTTCTATTGAAATATACCACAGGGCCTTGCACAAAGTAAGGTGATCCTCAGAGAGACAATCACAAAGTTCTGTGACACTCACTCTCAGTAGAACTGCTTTAGGCTGCCCATAGGGGTGTCACAAAGCAGTGTTGACCTCCACAGGAATCAACAAGGGACTGAGATATCATGGAACCTGATCAAGACATGTCCAATGGTGAGGAAAGAGACTAGTAAGGGGGTACCACTTAGAAACCAGGGATGTTATAGGGGATGCAGATCAATTATAGACCACTATACTATCAAAGACTTAAGAAAGCCACCATGAAAAATGGAAATTAATTAGCCCAGAAGTGGGCCTAAATGTGAGGGATGGGGGACACTGGTGGTAGGGACATTCACTCAGGGTATGGAATTGCGCCAGAAGACAGACAAACATGCTATAACCAGTCCCTTGTGGCTGTCTCACTTTAGTATGTCAATAGCTGCATGCTCTATTTGCTCCAACAAACATTTGGCCAACAGAATAGAATTGTGACTTTGTTACCAGTGAGCCAGAAAATAAATTCCAGATATGTATCAAGAACTGTGTGAATGAGCTACTCTTTCTTTAAAGATGGCTTCTGACCTGTCTCAAACACACATACTACAACTGTTATGTAAACAAGTGACAAAACTGTAGGCTATTTGATTGTGACTGCCCACTGATTCTGTAGTACATGATCTTCTGTCTAATGCTGTGGTCTCTACACCCACCAGCATGCAGACTTTCAAGAAACCAGATATCTTGTGAATATCTACAGTAGCTATTAGGAAAGAAAAGCATACAGAGTCAAACATTAGATGTACTAGACAAACAATCTTGGTACTGGCTGTCCCCTGAAGACCTCTCATTGGGATTTTCGGTATCTAATAAGGCAGAAACAGACTAAGAGAAATGTTGATTGGTGAGCTCACACATGTCCCATGTTTAACCTACATATTGATCATGGCCATGCAGAATTTCCTTGAGATATGCAGACCACACTGGCTGTTACCAATAACGTCTGTGGTCATTCAGTCAGTCTTATGAAATCAGTGGCAATCAGCCACATTGCAAAGGCAAGCAAGATATTTGGAGCACTGCACACATCATAAAATCTCACACTGCATCAGCTCAAGCTAGAAGGTGTTTCTCAGCAGAATTCAGTTGTTTGTGTGCCAGTGAAGTTTTAAGAGTAACATGCAGCAATATGGACTGATAAATTTAAAATGAAATTTAAGCTGGATAAATGTGCAAAAGTCCAACTCAGTAAAAAGAACATCATTGCAAATTCCTACCTAATCAGCAGAGTGATCAGGGAAACAGAACAAGAAATGAACTTGGGGTTAATCATAACAAAAAAACTACTACATGAGGCACAGTGTGAACAGCTTGCCACAAAATTTAATCAGATAATAGGATGTATTAAATGAAATTTGTCAGCAGGGCAGGAGAGGAGATGATGCCTTTGTACCGATCACTGGTGAGACCTTATTATGAGAACTACAGACAGTTCTGGGCACTGCTTAACAAAGACACTGCATAAATCAAGAGGGTCCAGAGACAGGCAACACAAATAGTGGGAGGAGTAACAGAACTGAGATATAGAGGCAGATTAACCAAGCTAAATCTGTTAAACCTTGAGAAGACAAGGATGAATCAAATCCAGATGTACATGATTGTAATGACCACACACTTTTATAGTGATAGCCTGTATATTAAAATACCACACACTACTATAGTGATAGCCTATATATTAAAATACCACACACTTCTATAGTGATAGCCTGTATATTAAAATACCACACACTACTATAGTGATAGCCTGTATATTAAAATACCACACATTTCTATAGTGATAGCCTATATATTAAAATACCACACACTTCTATAGTGATAGCCTGTATATTAAAATACCACACACTTCTATAGTGATAGCCTGTATATTAAAATACCACACACTACTATAGTGATAGCCTGTATATTAAAATACCACACACTTCTATAGTGATAGCGTGTATATTAAAATACCACACACTACTATAGTGATAGCCTGTATATTAAAATACCACACACTACTATAGTGATAGCTGGTATATTAAAATACCACACAGTTCTATAGTGATAGCCTGTATATTAAAATACAACACACTACTATAGTGATAGCCTGTATATTAAAATACCACACAGTTCTATAGTGATAGCCTGTATATTAAAATACCACACACTACTATAGTGATAGCCTGTATATTAAAATACCACACACTTCTATAGTGATAGCGTGTATATTAAAATACCACACACTACTATAGTGATAGCCTGTATATTAAAATACCACACACTACTATAGTGATAGCTGGTATATTAAAATACCACACAGTTCTATAGTGATAGCCTGTATATTAAAATACAACACACTACTATAGTGATAGCCTGTATATTAAAATACCACACAGTTCTATAGTGATAGCCTGTATATTAAAATACCACACACTTCTATAGTGATAGCCTGTATATTAAAATACCACACACTTCTATAGTGATAGCGTGTATATTAAAATACCACACACTACTATAGTGATAGCCTGTATATTAAAATACCACACACTACTATAGTGATAGCTGGTATATTAAAATACCACACAGTTCTATAGTGATAGCCTGTATATTAAAATACAACACACTACTATAGTGATAGCCTGTATATTAAAATACCACACAGTTCTATAGTGATAGCCTGTATATTAAAATACCACACACTTCTATAGTGATAGCCTGTATATTAAAATACCACACACTTCTATAGTGATAGCCTGTATATTAAAATACCACACACTACTATAGTGATAGCCTATATATTAAAATACCACACACTACTATAGTGATAGCCTATATATTAAAATATCACACACTTCTATAGTGATAGCCTGTATATTAAAATACCACACATTACTATAATGATAGCCTATATGTTACACTTAACAAAATTAACATAATAGGTAGATGGCATACCAAATAATGGATGGGTAAGCAATTTGGGAGGAGTACAAAAGCACTTTTCACACAGAGCGCAGTGTATATATGTATTAGATTGCCCACCACTGTGATAAATGCAGAACAGGAGAGTTTTCAAGGCTAGCCTAGATAAATACATAAGTGAAGTTAACCTTCTGTGTTATAACAGCTCAGAAGCAGGATACAGTTGATGAGTTAACAGGACTTCTGTCTTGATTCCTATGCTCTTATGAAAAGGGGCATACCAGTAGACAGTGGGGTACCAGACAGGGAAAGGGAGTGTAACCCTAAATTCTGCTCAGTGGTTACACATGACAAACCTTCATCTCAGTCATCTTAGGTGGCCACATAATGAGTCTGTTCAGATGGTTCAAGTCCTGCACAGAATCCCAAAACAAAGAACAGGTTGTGTCAGGTGCCAGAGTTGGTGATGTTTCTGGGTGACCCATGCACATATAAGCACACAACAAAATGAGCAAACTCTGAGGAGATAAATACTGCACTATGGCAAATCACAAGGCACATTTCATTTTTAATGAAATATCATCCACTTTATTGGCAACTGCAAAAAGCACAATGTACTTAAAAAGGCGACCCAGTGCAGCAAAGAATCAAAGTATCATACAGTAAAAAAGTTAGTTACAGCATCTGTAGCTAACTGGTGGAAGCAAAATAGCCCAAGTGCTTCGTCTTTCTCTAGGACTTTGTCAGGCGGCCTCATTAAGGTCTACATTTGCCTTGGGGTTTGATCTAGTGTGGTACTGGACTCCTATGTGTTTATTCTAGTCAGAGTCCCCCTTGACATACCTGTTGACAGATTACAAAGATAAAAGCAGCATTTTGAACAGAAAGAATTTTCCTCCGCTGGTAACATTATAGACAAGTTAGCACTGACTCTGGAGAAAGGTCCGAGACCGGTAACATTGCAGCTATGCAAACATGTTATCTGACTCACAACATGGGACCCACATTTAAAGCACAATCTATGATGCTTTCTCCCACATCACAGACCTAATAAGGTATGAGGAAGGCTATGCTGTTAATGAGCAGATAAGGTATTTGGTAGCAGATAATCTTAATACATTAAATTGAATTATATGAGCGGTATCTATTCTAGACCAATCATTATGCAAGAAAGCCATCAGTTATTCTCCCACAAAGTACACCACAGAACCCCCAGAGACAGTTATTTACCTTACCCCTCCCACAGTCAATCAACCTCTAGCCACACCCACAATCTGTTATTCACACCTAGAAAACCAAAGCAAAAACAAAACAAAATGGCATCAGAAAGACCTTCCACATTGGCCGGCTCAGAACACAGAAACAGATTTCAGACTCTCACAGAGGAAGAAAATGCAAAACGAAGTGGGCAGCAAAAATTTTAAAATGTATTTACTCTCTCATTTGCAACAACACTTTTCCTGCTAAAAGCTTGACGTCAGCACTTTCACATCACCACCACACACAATGAAGACAACCCACTAAACACGTCAAATAAAAAGACTCACAAACACAGTCATTTCCCAGATTACAGCCCGCTTTCACACATGTTTTTACAGTTTATACACCAGAACACCTCTTCAAATTCCCCTTGTCACATTCTGTGAGAAGCATACTGTGGTGCCCCCATCACCAAAATCATGGTAGACACCAGTACATTAAACACACAGTAAACTCTAGTTTCTTTAAAATAGTAGATTACTCTCCATATATTTCAAGTTTAACAACCCTCAGCTATGACTCTGTCCCTCTGCATGTGTGTCACTAACATTTGGCATTCACCAATATCACATCAGCCATTTGCACAGTCAGAAACATAGTTCATTTTCCTGTCTTTTCCAGTTTGCCCCATTCACAGGTACTCAATGTGCTACTGCATCACATGCCAGCAACATTAAACAACAAATGCCCTTCCCACCCAACTTCACTTTACCTTCTGAATATAGTGTTCCATTTAAATGAAAGTTTTAAGAAAGTATACAATGTTTCTACCTCCCTCCGCTCCCTCCGTAATCACGCTGACTACCTACCTAACTGACTTCTCCTTCATAAAATACCATTACATCTAAATACCTATATTTCACCCAAAACTACTGCTCTCTACCTGCAGTTTAAAATATGCCCCATTCATAAAAACTGCACCACAACACCCACATGAAATCCAGAGCTGACTCCCACAGAACTCCCAAGCTGACTTACCCGACAGTGCACTGAACAGACATGAGCTGCAATGTCTTTGAAACATTGAAAATGGTGCACCACACATAGGCTTCACAAAAGTAATCAATTTACTACCACATCCACATGCAAATCCTGGCTCTTCAATGGCTCAATGCCTCCTCATCAGGGAGGTGGGGCTGATAATTATCATGCACATTTAAATAGTATTCAGAGTGATAACGTAATACAAATGACCTTATCATTACCTGGCGTTTATCTTTACCTATTAGTGATTGCTAATCATAAAAATCATAAAAAAGAAAATATCCTATGATATTTCACAATAGATATGAATAAATCATTTAAGACACAGGTATCCCAAAGAATAGTGTGCAATATGAAAAACATTGTGCAATAAAAAGTTGAATAATATCCTTAAAGTGCACCATAATCAATATTATTATCAGACCAAGAGGGAATAGGTGATGGGATGAATTGGGGGGGGGGGAGAGGGAAAAAGAAGGTAATAACAGACAACATTGGTCCATATAATGCTGGTTAATGTAATATAATTCAGTTATACTTTTTGTGGTCACTATTTCTTAGTGTAAAGAATAATTGGCTTAATGTGACTGCTCCTAAGGCCACAAAATTATAATAGATGTGTAACTTACTCAATGATATATGGTACTCATTGAATAGGATCAGAGCATTTTAATAAAGGACACCAAAAAAAAAGGAGAAAGAGTGGACCCAACCCAAATTCATGATGAGCGGATAGAAACAACACTTCTAACGTAGAAAACAATAATATAGATCATGTTATCAATTCCATTGCAATGAATAATACTGCTGTCAGCTAATGCAGTAGTGCAGCATGGCAAACAACAACTGGGCACAAACTATATAAACTATGGAATCTGTATTAGACATGCAATTGCCCCAGGCATCTAGAAAAGCAATGATTAAAATCTATCCCTAAAAGATACGCACTCAGATCTAAGTCTTTATTTAGTGCCTGTGGAATCATGGATTGTAAAACAAAAATCCATCTAGATTCCTTCTGTAAAAGGCTCTTAATCCAGTCACCTCTTCTTGGAAAGGGTTTCACATGCTCTGTTACCATGAATTTTAGACATTGGTGATCACTGTCATGAAATTCTTTAAAATGCGAGCCCAGGGCAGAGTGTAAATTCACATTTCTGGGGATTGTATTTCACAGAAGGAATTTAAAGAGACAGCAACAAAGAACAGTAACACAGAACTGAGTGAAATGATGGACTTAAATGTTTTTGATAATGTTTTTTCAAAAATCCTGTTTTTATTAAATTGATTTGTGCATTTGGAGTGTTTATAGATATCTTTGTGATGGACTTGTGCAGTCAGACTTGTTCTCCACTTATGATCTGAGTTTGTGAGAGAACGTTGCTCTAACTCAGAAGTTTGAATGCTCTAGGTATATGCTGATTGGTAAATATAATGTGCACATGATTGAGCTGATACATAAATAGGGCAGACATAGAAGTCTGACCATCCTCTGAGTAAGCCCCTGATTGGCTGGGGTGAAACATTAGGCATTGTGGCAATTTGGCAACAACATCTAAGTTTGAATGAATGGCTCAGGGAGGGGTGAAGCTCGAGGCTGTGCAGGGCTTTCTAGACTGAGTTATAGTCTTTCTGACACTTGGACAGTTCTGCTAAATAGTCAGGAAATATTATGATCCTTTGTCCTTGCCAGGTTAATGACCTCCTTTCTGTCAATAGTCAGAGTATGTTCTCCTTATCCTTGAAACATAAAAAAATCAAGCCAGCAGTGGACGTGTTATCTTCCCCAGTTCTGGCAGAGGGACGAGAGACCTATGTGCACTGTCATTTTCCACTAGGCAATCTTCTGACATCTTTAGCAGTATGAGGAGTACTCTTTGTAGAAACAGAACAGGGTTTGGTTCCTAGATCCCCTTGGGAAACCCTATGTACCAGTTGTTCCTCCTGCTCCAGTTCTCCAGGTCCTTGACTTAGGCCTAAATCAACTGAATAGTCTCAGCTGGCTTCTGGAGCTGTGCTTAGATGGTCCCCTGTTGTTCATCTGTACATGCCCTCCTTTTCTCCATGAGTTATACCCTGACTCCTAGGTCAGTAACTTTTCCCTGGGTCTGGACAGCTGCATTTGTCATCACCTCCATCTGGGTGATTATTTGATTGAACATGCCCTCTATTTTGGCCATGTCCGAGGGCCTTTTTTATTGTTGATCTTCCACCATCTTGTCAGGTGTCTGAGGTGATGAAGTGTGAGAAGTTTGACCACTGGACATTGCAGTGATAGATTAAGATCCCTGATTGCCGTTGTGTCCCGAAAGTGCAGTCGGTAGGAAGAGAGTGATACCATGAGCAAGGAGACTCGTATACAAAACAATAAAATGGCGGCAGGCTGTAGGATGCTGGTGGATTTAAGCAGAGATATTCAGGAGCTCAGAGAGACACAAACATCTTGGTCAGTGGTCAAGCCACACCACAGGGAAAAGGCACTTCTTATTGTCTTTCTGAGTGACACATATAGTACAAGTGTACTGTTTATTTTTGGTTTTTGATTGTTTATTATTAGTTTATTTTGTCAACCAGGTAAGTCCACTGGAAAACAAAGATTCTATTTTCAAGGATGGCCTGGATTTCATAAAGAAGTAGATAGTAAACACACAATATAAGAATAACATACACATGTACCTATTATGGACCTGTTGTAATCACCCTGTATGTATCCACTCTGAACCTGTTGTCGTACCATTGTATTGTATTTGAACCTGTTGGATTCTATGTAACCCCCCCAGGTCACATCTGGAAACGAGCGGTCCCCACTCAGTATGCTTATCTGGTAAATCTCTTAAAGAAATAAATAAATATTTTGCATTATAAAATATATAGTATTACTAGAAAGGGAATTGTCACTATGAAATACAATGTAGTGTACATGAATCAAAAGGACAAAAGGCAACAATGTTCAACTATACTTGTCCCCTAATCACCTACAGTCATACTTTTTATTAAACAAAAACTGATCAGACTAGATTTAAGCATAGGAAATCCTTTTTCAATGTATTTCTGGCAGAAATCAAGATGCATATTCCTTGGAAGTACCATTAAAAAAATGTTTCTTGTGATATTTCCTGTAATAACGATTAATTTTTATTGAATTATTTGCCCAAATCATATTTTCATTCTACTTTTCCATGTTGTCTATCCCCACTTTCTCCAGAAAGAAATGATGCTGCCTATTTAACCTGTGGCAATATCAAATGATAGGCAGCAGATCTTAACTCTTCCTGATTCTTCAGTGATGTCCCTGATTTTGCCCTGCAAAATGTCCTTGGTATCCCATAAATTATGCATTTTATTGACTGAAAAGTATGCATTTGAAGAATGAACTATTACAGGACATTAATGCTGGAGTCTTTTTCTCCTTCAGAAAATGCTTCTCACACTATGCTCACAATATAGCTAGCTTTTTGAGCTGGTATTTCTATTCTGAAAGATATGTCCCTGATTTTGGTCAGTTGTCTTTGATTTTGTTATGTTTTGTGCCAGATTTGTAAGGCAGCAGAAGAGGTATGCTAGACAAAATGTTCCCCCTTCTTCCTCAAGAAGCAGACAGGTGTAAAATAACTATTATTGTCAAAACAAGAGGTATGGTAATTGCACAATTAAGGGAGTTTACAATACCTTAGTACTGAAGAATCTTTAGAAAATTAGGAGATACTTTCAGTGACATCACAGGCCAGCTCAGTAGTTAAACATTAGGCTCCCAACCCACCCAGCAATTAAACTTCCTATTCAACACCACTTTCTATAAATTAACCAAATAATGGCTTGTGGAGGTAAATGGGACAAATGGTGCACTCACTTCCAACAATGATTCAAGACAAAAAACAGACATCATGGTAGATTCCCTTCCTGAAGTGCAGATGGCAGATGGAGCCCATCCCCAAGAGTGCGCCGGACCAGGGTTATAATAGGTAACACAGATAATATAATAGAGGCAGTATGGTGCAGTGGTTTAAGGCTCTGAGCTGCAAATCTGGTGACATCCAGCAGACCAGACCTGGGTTTGAATCCCACAGCTTCCACTTGCATACTGTGTGACCCTGAGCAAGCCACTTAACTTCCCTGGGCTCCCAGGTTGCTCCTGTAAAAGAGCTTTCAGCTTAGTGTGCTACTCCTGGTTAAACAACTAAATAAATAATAAATAAAAAAATACAGACTACGAGGTGGAACTATTAATTAGAAGCAGATTCAAAATATTCCTAAGGGAAATTAAGGAATACAGGCCTGAAAACAAATAAGAATGAAAAAAAACTCAGTCAAAAACTTGCCAAAGTGGAGTAGAGGGTCAAGGTAATGGAAGAACGTATTGCTGTAGTAGAGGACAAAGCTATCTAACTCAGCCAGGCCATGGAGGTTAGACCCCAGAGCAGTTGTTGGCAGTTGAAATAGTTAGTTGCAATTCAATGCAGTTGCAATTGCGTTGTATTGCAGTCATAAAATGCTGGAGCTGAAATCCATTGCAGTTGACGATTCCATGATCCATCCAGGTTTGTTTTTGTGGTGCACTGTGATGTGTTTTCTCTTTTTTTCTTTCCTGAGGGGGGCCATGGGGGCCACAAATATCTAACAGTCGTCAACCACTGGCACCAAGCCTTACAGCCAATAAAATGCACCCCTGGCTCCTGGGCATGAAGCATCCACCAATTAGGAGAGACAGAAAGAGGAGCCAGGAGCTTGAGAGTGTCTGTGACTGGCTGCATGAGGTGGTAGGGAGAGTGTGCCTAGGTAGGAGAGGAGACTGTCAGGAGAGGAGACATCTGTGTTGGTGTGTGGGCAATGGAGTGAGCAGCGTTGTTCTGCAGGGACAGAGTCTGGCAGTTCGGCCTTTAACTTAAAAATAAGTTAACTGTGTCCACTGTCCTGATGTGTCTGGTATCCAGAGAGAGACTAGTGTGTTGCTGTGCAGGTCCCAGTAAGTCCTCCAGCAAAGCCAGGCAGCAATCATGTGAAGGCAGCAAGTCAGTGGTCTGGCCGTGGTCGGGATCAGCCCATGACTCCATCAGCTGGGCCCATCAGGTGACTGTCACTTAGTCTCATTCAGGTCTTCGGAGTTGGTGAGGAGGAGGAGTCGTAGGTGCACTGGTTCCACTGCGCAGAGTACAGGAGTGGGAATATGGGTCTGGGTTGGGGACCGACTACATGGGTTGAGAGGAGGGAGCACACAGCACCAAAAAAAAAACACTGGCACCACCACTGAGTAGAGCAACAATGGCAGCCTGAGCCATGGAGCCACCTGACGATGATGACCGAATCATCACCCTACACCTGAACAAACTGGCAACAGGCTACTACAGTGAGCAAGGTACTGTATGGGATTTATTTATTTTATTTATTTATTGAACAGTTTCACCAGGAAGGTACACTGAGCAACAATTTGCTCATCTCACGGCACGTCCTGGGGGAAGAGGTAGTAGGATACAACAGAATCGATACACATTGAGAACAATACAGAGAAAACAGTGGTTGCATTAGCTATAAATACAGAGCAAGCACATACGAGGACATATACAGAGGGATAAATTAAGGAGTGGAACAGGGTACAGAACTTTTTTTATTTTATAAGGGGAATCATGGTAAAGACAAATGCCCCATGGGCTAAAATTGCCATTTAGGTGTCAGAAAGAGCTAAGCAGCAATAAGTGCGATGTAGATGCTTAGAGAGGCAGGCAACAGTGAGGGAAGGACAGTGTCTGCTAACCAATGGTCAAAAAAATGCTATGAAGATAGCTAGTGACAGTGATGGGGGGAGTCAGGTGCACACACAGTTGGTGATTAGATAGTTTCTTAAGGCCAAAGAGAATGAACCTATAGTGGAGGAGTGACGGATTTGTGGGGGTAGTGGATTCCATAATTTAGGCAGACAATAGGATGTGTATGTAAGGCCCGCCAGGGCTGGGCAGTGGGCAGTAGGAAGGAGGAGGATGGTCTCTCACAGACTACTCAGTCTGTTTGTGTGTCTGCTGTGTGCCTGGCTGGTGTGTTTGGCTGGTTGAGGGCTTGGGGACTGTGGGGCTGAATTGAAAAGCCAAGACGATTTATCATCATTGATCTACTGCTGGTGGCCTAGCTAGGCTGTCTCTGACTGTGGTGGCATTGTGAGTAAGTTAGACTCCCCACAAGGTCGAGGAGCAGGCCAGGCGCAGGTGGTCGGTTGGTGAGTTCCCAGACCTGTAGCAGGCCAGAGAGTGGCACATGGTTGATCGGGTCCAGTGGACAAAATGTTTGTTGTTTACCACTGTAGGAATCGGATAGACTAAATATTAAAGTCCTCATGACAAGATGAATAACATTTTACAAAACACATTAGTGTACATTCTGAAAGCCAAAACCAGTTCAGAAACAGAAAATGTTTTTTTAAAATGCATGATTTTTTTTTAGCTTTAAATTTAAACTATGGATACATCTCGGTTCTGGTATACCATGCAGGAGGTATTTTTAGGTGTCCTCCCTTAAACTGTTTTTAGTCTCACAGATTCTACGACTACTAGTAAACTAACATATATTGATGGTTAGCTCTGTTTGCAAAAGGGTACCTTCTAGCTTCTATGGGATGTTTAATGAGACTTACCAGCCTCGGCCCCTGCACCTGATATGTAGGTGCTGTACCTCATGGGGCTGCTTCTAATGCACTGCGTGCTAAAAATAATGACTTTACTAAAAAATTATAACACTCGTAAAATGAGAAATACTGGGTCCAAAGGACTTCCCTTTTTCTGGTGCCATCCATGCTCTGCCCCCACTATCTGCAAATTTATGATGTGTTGCTAGGGAGAGTGCAGGGACGCGCTCCATTCTACTCTATGGGTGGCACCTTTTCGATCTTTTTTTAAATTATAATGGTAATTTGGTCATAAATTGTGGGCACTGGTCGACTAATGAGACCCTTGCTTTCTGCCCCTTAGCTCAGTATAGCTTTTTACAGATATACAGTGGCAATTGTACAAAAGTTGGCCAGTAGCATGATTTACCGAGTGTTATGCAGATGCAGTACCCATTGAATTACATGTATACCGCTACCGCACAATGATGTGCGATGTATGGTAACAGTAAACTTTTGTGTGATCACCACTGTACATGTTGCTGAAGGTGTGACTATCATTTACTTCCCTTACATCTCTGAGAAGTTTGGGGATAGAGAGAGTAGAGCCACCATCTAGAGGTGGTGACTGGAAGAAACTAGTAGAACGCAAAGAGATATTTTGGATTTTTATGTTAAATGCACTAGATGACAGATTAGGAATCCATGAAGATGAGAACTGGCAGGCTTGCTGGTAAAGAAACACTGAAGCCAATTATCTACAGCAATGTTTTAGAAACTAATTAGCAACTAGCCTAGTATGCCTCAAAGAAATTTATAGAGAACGGCTCTCGGTAGAATTACATTTTAAAGAAACGTCTATATAGCAGGATTTTCTGTTGAAGTACAGATCTTTTAGAGAACAGTATTCAAAGCAATGTTGAGGTAACCATATCAGAAAATACCAAACTCCTATCTCAAAATTTGCCTGTCATTTCCCTTGCCTCCTTCCTTCCTGAGCCCCCCAGGACCATTTTGTAGTAAACAGAACAAATAACACCTTTGAGGATAATGAATGAAAAGGGGACTGCAGGTGAATATGTTCCCCGCACAATGATCTTAAAAGGAGACACCAAGAGCAAAGTAAAGTTAGCACCAGTCACACCTCCAGCAACATGTATAGCTCTAAAAAAATTGTACTGAGGAAGGGATGGAAAGCAGGAGCAGTGATGTGTGGAAACACACCCCTTTTTCCACACAGTTCTGTGTCCTTGCTAAGTTGCTTAGCAACTGACTGACGGCCTCTATGGGGGCGGGCCACTGACATCATGATCCAGTCACTGCTGGACTTGGTACTATGGTATGATTGGATCTGTTAGTTTCCATCCCTCTACTCAGTCTCTATAAAAGAGATACAGTAATGGCGCTCATTGCTCTTGCACAGAGACCTAGGAACACAGCTTACACTTGTAAGGTAAGCCTGAATATATTACTCCGGTTTCGCGTGAGATGCATTAGAGTTTTTGGAGAAGCCCTAGGAGTAGAAAATGTCTGCAAACTGAATCACTTGTCTATCCAACAGATACATCCTGTAACTAAGGGATTAATGTACTGAACTGCAAGAGACAAAAGCACAGCTACAAGGGGTATGTTTGGAGATGGTGTGGCACAGTTAGAATACAGTTTAATTAAATTTTCTAACAAATACAGCAAAACCTTCTTCTAAATGTGATGAAAAAAGCAGTGTATTGGAACACCTAGAGATGTTATGGCACAGCTAGGATACAGTTTAGAATTCCCTGACAAACTTTGCAAAACTGTCTTCTGAATATGATAAACAGGGAGCACATGAGAAATTGTTTTTTGTACAGCCTGTAGCCACAACTAAGAGAGAAACTGATACACAGTCACTGCAGCTAAGGAGTTTTGATAATCAGAATTACATAGCTCCTGTGAGCAAGAGTAAATAAGGTTAAAGTAAAAAGGAAAAAGTTTAAGGAGAAAGAATTAATGTTTCTAGGCCATTAGATATAAGTGAAAATGTATTACAAGGACAAGGATATCTGATTCTACCTATTGTTCATGCTGTCTATAATAAGAAGAGAAAAAGAAAACAAGAATGATTCTTAAGCAATTACAATAGAGGTGTGTTTACTTCACTTGAGGAAGGGACACAGATACTGAAACCATATGAGTGTAGCAGCATAAAGGATAAGTTTGTAGAACATGTTTCCCAATGTGATTACACTAGGTACAACTTAATGTTTTATAGATACAGCAATTTATTAAGGAACTTTTAAAAAACTGTAGCACTTTTTGTTGGTGGCCATATAACAACAAAAAAGGAATAATAAACAAATGAATCACTTTGAAAAACAGAAGTTAAGAAAAAAGAAAGAAATAGTTATGTTATTTAAGTGATACTAACATTGAAGCTGAGATGTAGAAGAATTATAAAGAATGCTTATATTGCCTTTAGGAATGAAGAGAGGCAGCTGAACCTAAAAAGTCAGAATGTTCCCAAAGGAAATAAATAAGATATAAATGTAACATTTTCACGTAATTGTATTATGACAAACAGAAATAGGCAAGACTGTTTTGGGAATCATTTTAAGTGGATTACATAAATATTAATAGCATGTTGAATATGTTCACGTTTGGGGCTAACTCAGAGACACTGGTGCACAAGGCATAACAATGGATGTTTATAACAAATGAATTAATGATTAAGAAGTATTTACTAAGAAAATTATTAAGAGTATAGTGAAGTGTACTGAGTAATGAATTGGGGATCACACCCAAAATGGATGCCAAAATGGAATTATGCAAAAAATATAAAATATTATAGGAGACGTGGTCTACAACAGTATGCTTATGTTGAATTTTGTTTAAATTTAGATTCCTGCCCCCTGAAGAAGGTCACGTTGGGTGAAACGGATGATACCAGGAGATCTATTTGTTATTTAAGCACAAACTGCACAGATAAACCAGTGGAGTGATAAATACATAGAATGACTGGAGACTTTTTTCTTTGAATTCTTGCATGAACCCACCATTACCAGCCCCAACATATGAACATACGAATATTTGGTAAAGGGTACCCACCCACCTTCTCTTTTCTGTTTAAAATCAAGGAAGACATACTTCGGTGGGCTTGGCAGAAAAAGGAAATCAAATACCTGGAGGCTTATCTCTTTTTTACATAGATACATAGATACATAGACAGTGTCAGCAGATAAGGGCCTATGGCCCACCCAGTCTGCCCATTTAAGTTTGTAAGTTCAGTTTATGTTTTCCAGGAAGTCTGTTGCCCCTTACCCCTGACCTCCAGAATTCCTTTATGTCTATCCCATACATTCTTAAATCCCGTGATTGTTTCAGACCCCCCACCACTTCCTCTGGCAGGGTGTTCCACTTGTCCACCACCCGTTCTGTGAAGAAATTCTTCCTCACATTTCCTCTGAATCGTCCTCCCTCCAACTTCATCCCATGCCCTCTAGTCCTGGAACATCTTTTTCGCTTAAAAATAGTGCATTCCTGCACCCTGTTCCTCCCTGTAAGATACTTGTATGTCTCTATCATATCCCCTCTCTCCCTCCTCTCCTCCAGGGAGTACATGTTCAGTGCCTTCAACCTGTCCTCATAGGACTTGTGATGCAATCCATGCACCATCTTTGTTGCCCTCCTCTGAACCTTCTCTACCCTGTCTATGTCCTTACATAGGTAAGGTCTCCAGAACTGCACAGTGTACTCCAGGTGCGGCCTCACTAGTGTCTTGTATAGTGGAATTATGACCTCCCTTTTCCTGCTGGTGATGCCCCTGCCTATGCATCCCAGCATCCTATTTGCTTTACCTGCTGCCTTGTCACACTGTCTCCCTGCCTTGAGGTCATAGAGATGATAACCCCAAGATCCCTTTCCTGCTTGGTGCATGCTATATCCTCACCCCCAACTGATATATTGTGCCAGGGTTTTGTGCCCATATGCATTATCTTGCACTTCCTGCATTGAATTTCAACTGCCAAACCCCTGACCATTCTTCAAGTTTCTGCAGGTCCTTCTCATTCTGTTTACACCCTCTGGTGTGTCTACTCTGTTACAGAGCTTTGTGTCATCAGCGAACAGTGAAATTCTGCCTTCTAGGTCCTGCGCAATGTCACTGATGAAGATATTGAATAGTACCGGTCCCAGCACTGATCCCTGTGGTACCCCACTGGTCACTCTTCCCTCTGTGGAGTGACAGCCATTTACCACCACCCTCTGTGTCCTGCTGCCCAGCCAGTTACCTACCCACCGCACTACTGTCCTGCCCACACCCATATTCCCCAGTTTGTGCAATAGTCTTCTATGTGGCACAGTGTCAAAGGCCTTGCTGAAGTCCAGATAGGCCATGTCCACTGCCCTGCCCTGATCCACCTCCCTAGTCACCCAGTCAAAAAATTCAATGAGGTTGGTCTGACATGACCTTCCCCTGGTGAAACCATGCTGCCTTGGGTCCTGTAGTCCATTGACAACCAGATGTTCCACCAATCTCTCCTTCAGTAGTGCTTCCATGATCTTCCCCACTACCGAGGTGAGGCTGACTGGTCTGTAGTTCCCCGCTTCCTCTTTGTTCCCACTTTTGTATAAGGGGACTACATCTGCTATCCTCCAGTCTTTGGGTACCTCCCCTGTTTCTAGTGATCGGCTAAACAGGATAGCAAGAGGCCACGATTTTGACCACGATTGTCCCCCAGAGATCAAACAACAGCACCTTATCTACAGAGATATTCTTAATGCTCTCTGTGAGAAGCAGATATGCTTCCATATGCCATACCCTGCAAAGCTACAGGTATTCTGGGAAGATGTCCCCACAGTTTTTCAATTCCCTGAGGCAGCTCAGCAAGCTCTGACTGAAAAATGAATTGAACTACAGTACCTGAAACCTTGACCAGACTGCTGCAGAAATGTAAAGCCCAATCATTGGACTGGCAAACCATCTGTTCCCAGAAAGCCAAACTTGTTGGTCAATTAGCAGAATGGGGCACCTTGCAACAAGTCCAGAGACTTTTGCAGAGCCTACAGCACACCCAACTGGGTGATGGGGTCAAGGACAATGGCAGAACCCATTGTTATGATCTATAGTGCAATACTGTTTGCTATGCCTTGGTAGTGAGTATCACTGATATAATGGAGCTTTAACTCCCCAATTGTTTATTTCATTGCAAACAGCCCTTTGTAGCCTTATTTTTCTACTATGAATGGTGCAGGAGAGTAAGAGTGGAAGACCCCTAGACCCTCTAGCTTACAGGTGATTTTATATCAGTTTAGTTTAGGTGCTATAAAGTAGTGTCCCTCTAATTATGGCAGGTTATGCTGGGAATGCTTACTTTATTTCTTTATCCATTGTACTTTCATTTTTAATGGATTCACATCTGTATTTCTAGGCACCTCTTGCAACTCTGTTTATGGGGTGAGGAGCGCAACAGTTCACACCATCTCTATTTCTAAATAGGGCCTAACCAACTGGAATCTCCCTTTAATAATGGTGAAGCACCCTCTTGCTGTGAATGGTGTCACTCCATAACAATGAGTGCCAAATCTCCATATAGCCTGCTGTGCTTTCTGTTCCAGCACTCCAGCTAACTCCTTCACGCTGTATTTCTTTCCATATTTAGAGTGTACCTCCCTTCTTTTAGATCGCTATTTTCTCCCCACAGGTCTGTCTCTTTTGATATTTATTTTGTGCTGATTTCCTTGTTTATTCTGCCCTGGAGGAGGAGGATCTCTTAGTACCTGGACAGCCCCATATATTCTGCTGTTATCTTCCATGGAAGTGCACCATTCTTTTATATTACCCTAGCCCTATATTAATCTAGTCTGAGTGGGAAGGGGTAGTCTCCTGCTGAGCATGTGGAGTTTTTCCTCTTAGGATATGGTTACAATTTGCTGGGAGCCCTTCATTGTACATAGGGCTCCAAAAGAGGGCCTTTCTTTGAGGGGCATAAATTCCTCTTCCATCCCACCCATACTCTCAGCTGTTTCACCTAAAGGGGATGGGAATAGAGGTATGTTTCTATAGACCTTCAACCTTGGAAGCACACTTGTTTATCAGTATTTAGCTAGGCCTGCCCTGTTGGCGACTGTTGTGTTTGTATGTTTTTGCCTACCTTATTTTTATGTCACCAGCTATTTGAATGTAGACTTTTGTGAATATGTGAATTCTACTATCCTATGGTATAAGGGTATGAGATTTATTACCTTGACTCACCATCCTTGTGATTATGGCTAATACAGGCACTCTCATTTTTTCTTATAATGTAGATGGTTTAACTAACTCTGTTAAACGAAGCAAGGTGCTTAGCCATATTTGGAAGACCAAAGCAGATTTTATTTTTTTACAAGAGATCCTTATGTTACCAGCTGAACATGATAAGCTGACACATTTTGGATATGGAACCATGGCAGCCTCCGACTATAAATCTTGGCAGTGGAGGGTGGCAGTGGTTCTAGTCCCAAACGGGGTCCCTTTTGAACCAATGGATCACTTAGTTGACAAAGATAGTCATTATGCTTTGATTAAGGGGCATTATAATGGGTCACTTATCACACTGGCCTCGAGCTATGCCTCATTGAGGGCTGACTTTGCTTTTTATTATAATTTTTTTAATGCTAGCTGAATAGTGGGAGGGTTCCCTAATTTGTGGAGGTGATCTCAATATAACATTTAACCCTCACTTGGACTCTACCTCATGCATTCCCAGACAGGACCATAAAGTAACCAAGCAGGTATGCAAACTCCTTACAGAACTGGGCTTTTTGGATGTCTGACATTCTTTGCACAGTCAGGGTAAGGACTATACTTTCTATTCGGCACCCCACCAAATGTACTCTAGAACTGATTATTTTTTGGTGAACAAGCAGTTGTCTGGGTACCTTTCAGACAGCTGGATGGGTGATTTTACTTTATATGACCATGCGCCATTGTTCATGAAACTTAAAGAGCAGTTGATGCCTTCAGGAGAACTTTAACAAAACATAACATTTAGACACAGTTTGGCTTGTATTTCACATTGATTTTGTATTCCTCCTCCTCATTATTTATTACTGATGTAATTTGCATGAACACAGGATCATTGCTCCTGAAGAGTTCATCTATTCCTGTTGCTTTCTCCCTACCAGAAGAAATAATGCACTGCTTGTGGCATCACAGCTACTCCCATGGCAACAGATTGTGATGTCACAACAGAGAATTATGACTTTAAGTAGGGAGTCAGCTACAGATGCAGATGAACTCTGAGGTATAATTATCATGTATTCATGCAAATTTCCCTAGTAATAAATAATGTTGAGGAGAAATCTATAAAATATATATGGAATGCAAGCTGAATTGTACCTAAATATTATGTTTTTGAAAGTTTTCTTTGAGGTGTCAGCAGTTCTTTAACTTGGGAAAAACCCATAAGACCACATTTTGGAGACTGAATGCATCATTACTGCAAGATGAAGACATCTAAATGGCCCTCTCTAACTGTGTAGACTAGGCTGTGAGGGAGAACATTGCTAAAGATGTGTCCCCTCACACCACTCTGGGACACTGTTAAGACCATACTGAAAGGAAAATTTATAGAACTTTCCTCCTGAAAAAAGAAACAATGGGAGGCTCGCAAGATTGTCTTGCAGGCCCAAATCCAGGAACTTGAAGCCCTACAGAAGGTGAAATTAAATAACAATGAGGACAACTCCTCCACCTTAAAAAGGAATTGGGCTCCCTCCTAGACTATCAGGTCAAGCAAAAATTACTCTTTTATAGCAATATTACTATGAAGGTGTCCCTACAGCACTAAAACTCCCGACAGGTAGATTACATATGCAGAGAGCATGGGTGACCATTTTGAAAATCATATACCTGAGCACAAATCAGTGATATCAGCTGTTCCCTGATATCACCGAAGCCTTCCGGTGTTATTAAATGGATCTTTACTGGGCAGGGACCCACCTAAGGAGAAAGTAATCTCTACTTTCCTTCATTAGCTCTGCCTACCACAGGTTTTAGAACCATGTAATATGGTCTTAATTGCTCTGATTCCCTGTGCCGAGACTGACAGAGAAATCAGTAGGCTTTTTATTTGGAGAATAATATGCTTTATTGAATTTATAATAGCATGCAAAACAGTACAAAAAGACTGAAAAAAAACAAGGAAACACAAAAAAACCACACCAAGTAACAAGAAATCAGTTGGCTTAAAACTGGTAAATGTCCTGGGACAGATGGGTTCCCAGGGCAATTTTAAAATCAGTTTAAAGACCTGGTATCCACCCCCTGTTAAATAAAACATATACCACAGCTATAAGTGATGACGGTCAAATGGCTCCTTCCTGGTACCCGGCCATCATATCAGTGATCCCAAAACCTGGTATGTTCTCCACAAGTTATACCTCCTACAGGCCAATTTCCATTCTTAATAAAGATTACATGATACTGCCATCCATCATGACTTTGAGGTTGGAGCAGGTTATCCCTCAGCTTGTACATATAGACCAAACTGGTTTAGTTCTTCATAATCAGGCACAGGACAACATTTGTAGGGCAGTTCATATTATAGACCACCTCACCAGGACTAAACAACTGGCTTTCCTGATGAGTTTAGATGCTAAAAAAGCATTCAATAAAGTATCCTGGCCATTTTTACAAGGGATCTTTGCTGGGTTTGGCTTCTCAGACCAGTTTGTCTGCTTTATTTCTAAGCTTTATACTGAACCATCAGGTTACGTTTGGGCAAGCAGCCACATTTCCAGTCAATGTTTGTAAGGCTGGAGAACTAGACAAGGGTGCCCCCTATCCCTGCTTTTATTCCCCCCTATATATAGAGCCCCAATATCAATATTAAAAGCATTACATTAGATGGGGTTTGAGTATAAACTTGCTCTTTATGTGGATGATGTATTACTATATCTTGTGGAATCCGAAGATTCCCTCCCAGAAGAATTCTGCCAAATACAGTCCATTACAGAATTATCTGGCTACACCCTTAATACTGCTCAAACTGAAGTCCTGGTCTTTTCCCATGAAGCTTTTCCCACTACCCAGGAGATGTATCCCATGAAATGGGATCTGACCTCCATTAAATACTTGGGGGTTCACCTGGGGTACCACACATCTACTTTATTTATGGATAATTATGTCCCCTTCATAACTACCCTTAGAGATGATTATAAATGCTGGTCCTTTCTCTCCTTGTCGCTCCATGCTAGGGTCCAATCAGTTAAAATGATGGTAATTTCAGACCTGGTAGAACCAATTTCTTTCCTTTGTTTGGCAGGGGGTGAGACCTAGGATTAGTCAACAGACACTATCTTCCTAAGAATAGGGGAGGTTGGTCCCTGCCTTTACTAACTGGATACTAGGTAGTAGCCTAAACATGTGTTGCTCTTTTACGGGGTAACCCCTCCTATTCTTCCCACTTGAAAATGATAAATGTTGCTGAGGACCTCGCCATCCCCCTTCCCGCTCTGATATTTGCCTCTAAGCCTTTATATACCTTCCCTAATCCCTCTCTCAGGGGACTTCACACAGTCTTTGAAGGCTGGAAATTGGGCACAAATAAGGGAGACACCAAAAAGGTTCTCTGGAAATTTGGGTGGTGTGCTTGGGATGATTCTTCTCTCCCTTCAACTTTGGACCCTTAGTTCAAGCATCAGCCTCAGAAAGGAGTGCATTCTACATGGCAGGTGCTACAGGCAGACATGGTCATCCCTTTTGAATGTGCAGCTCCAAAATATGGCTTATGACATTCTAACAGATTTAGATACTACCAACTTAGAGATTACATTAACAAACACGTTCAAGCAGCTGGCAGAGAAACCATGAAGCATCCTTCTCCTCCACCTTTCAAAACTACCTGGAACTCAACACATGGTAAGGTATTATACGCTAATTATATAAGAAATCAGGGTTATTCTACAGAGAAGGTGAAACTGCAGTGGGAAACAGACCTCATTATTCTAATCGAAGCCAAACACTGGACTAAAATGTGGGAACGGACCTGGTGAACTTCATCATCTCCTAACTGGCGTGAATTTGCCTGCAAGTCACATATTTGATATTTTATAGTACCTCATTTGAAGGCCAAGTGGGACCACACCTTTCCAGTCACATGTTGGCAGCAATGTGTAGAGGAAGTGGCCTCTCAGGTCAATGTCTTCTGGACCTGTACACAGGTATGGAACTACTGGGCTTCGATCACAGAGCATATCACCCAGATTTTGAACATTACATTCCCATTGGGTCCTGAACACTTACTTCTGGGGACCCCACCAAGAACCCTTAAGGGTCAGGAGGGCATTTATCTATGGTCCATCCTCATAATAGCAGCTGCAAAGGCCATTACGAAGAAATGACTACAGGTGGACCCTCCCACTATTGCTGAATGGACCACTATAATACACCATATTCAATGGATCGAAAGAATAACCTTCCTATTCCAACATAGATTACCTGCTTATACAAACCGGTGGACTAGATGGGATCTTTACCAAAGTACGCTCGCTCCAACTGAGGATTAATACCCTTGGGATACCAGAGGCAATTTTAAATGCCCACCTTTGCTTCATTAAGTATTTATTTATTTAGTTTTTGTTGATTGGGAAAGGAGGACTAGACAATTCTACCTATTTTCAGCCTCGTCCTGGGGGAAGGGGATACAGATGGATGCCAACTGACATTGAACCAGATTAAGATGTTGGTGGTATTTTAGTGAATGGGGGGGAGGGGGGATTTGGCCAGGACACTGGGGAAATCCCCCTGCTTTTTTCGAGAAGTGCCATGGGATCTTTAACATCCACCTGAACTACCACCAGAACAGGCAAATGAGACCTTGGTTAAACATCTCTTCTGAAAAACATGGTGAACGTCCTTGCTTCCATATAAAGTTACCCCTAATAATGCTGTGGTCTTCCAGTTAACCTGTCTACCTCAATTTATTAAATCACCTCTGACTAGCCAAAAATTAGCTTGGTGACAGACTGCTTGTTATTCTTTTTTATTATATTATTAATTTATATAACATTTCAGAGTACTGTATTCCCTGATATTAACTACACTACATTGTTTTCCCTTTTAAGTTGCTTCATTGTATGGAATCTCTCCTTGGAATCTTATTATTTTATTCTCTGTTGTATTGTCACCGTGATTATTGTTTATGCATTACTCTACTGTTTGTTGATTTGTTTGTTGAATTTTGTTGACCAGTAAGCCCACTGGGCCTAAAAGTCCCTTTTCAGGGATGACTGGGGGATACAGATGGTAAGCAACTGAAATTGAACCAGATTAAGCTGTTGGTGGTATTTTTTAGTGAATGAGGGAAATTTGGCCAGGACACTGGGGAAATTCCCCTACTCTTTTTTCGATAAGTGCCATGGGATCTTTTAACATCCACCTGAACTACCACCAAACTCAGCAGATGGGACCTCGGTTTAATGTCTCATCCGAAAGACGGCACCTCAGAAGTGCAGCACCCCTCTCTTGCTGCACTAAAGTGTCAGTAATGGGATATTAACCCAAGTGCCAGATGTGGGAACTGAACCCACAGTCCTCTGATCTCCCAGCCTCAGAGGTGAGTGTGCTACCTACTGAGCCACTGGCACTGTACTGTTCCTTGTCATGTATGAATCTTACCAACAAACAAGTATAAAAAAGAAAGTTAGGAGTTGGTGGTTGATTTCTTTCATCCTTCCTTCCATAAAAGGATAATGTATTGCGTTCAGTTCCTCCTCAAATTAGGCACCAGTCGTTCACCTTCTGTCCTGAGAAAGACATACGATAAAGCTCCTTGTATCTACACAGACACGCTTAACTTCATCACTGCCACCCTCATGTCCCACAGTTCACCAGGAAAATCTGATTTACATATCATATTTCCAGGTTTCTACTCCTAAAATATCCCATGAAAAGTCATTACGGATGGCAAGTGTAGTTAAAGTTGAACCCTGCTATGCACAACATGATAACAGTGTAATCTTCAGAGGAATGTCTTTTCTTCAGTGTTTTAATAAATAACAGCTACTAAACTGTTCACATTTGGCAGGGACTATCTTATGAAGTACTATATACAGTGGTCAGTGTGGGTGTGCCATTCTGCATAGCTAGTTAAACACAGATGAACAGTTGACTTAGTCAGTTGTCTTGCCACCCTTGGCAGTTATTGCATTATTAAAAAGTCCACAAAGATTTTGCCTGCTATCTGCAGTTTTATGCAGCAGCTATAAAATGTTTGCCATCTTGGAATGATTATGTAACATAATAGTTCATTTATATTCATTCCATATCTTTTCTTCTTTATGTGAGGTTTTATGTTTTCCATTTTTTCAACCTGTTATAAATAAACAAAGCTGTAAATATTTTACTACTTTTAAAGAGCTGAACTCATAAACCCCAATGTAATGTCACTCTGTAAAAAATCAATGTCGCCACAATAACAAGTCTTCAGAATGAACCAGTGTTCTTATTGGTAAATGAGTTCCATCATGCTATATGGTCTTGATCGTTCCTCCAAGAATACAGATTTATTTTAATTTGAACAAAAATGATTTTTACATCCTCAACCCTTATGGCAATTTTCTCAGGAGCAAAGCATTTTGTAAAATGTGTTCAGTTCTACACTAAAAATTGAACTACAGTAGCCCAGTGTTGGGGGGGGGGCAAGATTATTAAATTTAACTCTGACATTACTTTTATTCATCTTTGTGTGAACAAGGATGTTCATATTTAAAAATATATAACAATGTCTCATGACTCAAAGTCATTTTATGTACTCTAGCTGTCTAAAAGACACAAAAGGGTGTTGAGAGTTGTGTCACAACTCAATACCTAGGGACATAGTAAGGTACAAGGCTGCAGGATAAGTGATTTTAATCCCAGAAAGTGTAGTTTTGGCACATCAAACAACACCCTAGAGAGTCATATTGCACTTAAAATATGGTAACCAGGTAATTAAAAACAAAGTATAGAAAAATTAAAAAAATAAAAAGAAGAAACCCATTTAAAATTCAAGTGAAATAATCCTTCCACATACAGTAGATGCGCCATGAGAGAGGGATAGCATAGTATGATGCCTGACAGTATATAATGAACATTCTGAAAGGTAGCACAGGGATTTGTTTTAGGTGCTATGTTCTGATAGCCAGGATCTTTTCTTACTCATTGCTAATTTTTTTCACAATACACGGCTGCTAACCAATTTGGTTGCAGTATTTTCCCTACCTATTTTAAATGTAAACAAATAACACGACATGGTGTGCAGTATGACAGATTTTGCTGCATGTCCAGGCTACATCATGAGGCCTGGAGCAGATCTGTGGGTTTTCAGCTATCCAAACAGTCATGTAAGGCTGGAGTTGCAGCATACCCTGGAGTGACTTGTTGTAAAGAAAGGAAGACCCTATTCCTAACTGTGTAGTAAGTCCAATCTTACAGCATGGTCCTGTGGCCTTGTTTTGCCAGGCAGACTGCTTTATTTATCCATGTCATTTTATAATACAAAGTAGAGTGAAAGTGCTGAGGCTGATCACGCTGACATAATCCATGTTTGGAATGTTCTGATTCCTTGCTGGTTGGGTTAAAACCAGCTCCTATTTAATAGGCACCAGTGACTCTTTTTGCCTTCCAGCTGTCCATGTGGGCCTTTGTATGATGTGTTTACTTTCCATAATCATCTCTATATGCCCCTTCCACTAGACTGCCATTTTGTTCATTAGCCCTTTTCTGCTGCAATTGATACAGGTATCAACCTGCTTGTGCTATACTGGAAACAAACAGAGCTTGAATTTTGACACAAAAACCCATCATGGGCAGCACTTAGGTTATAATATTCCCATAGCCACACATTACACTCTTTACCTGCAAGAACAATGGCACCATTGGATAATTCTGCTGTTTCAAGGGAATTGCAGGAATTTCCATGCTCCTGGGACTTGAGACAACCATAGAATGAAAGCTGTAATTAGTATACACATTTTAGAAATCTTGTCAATACTAGACAGATGTACAATTTATAAACTGTTGCTTTTTGTGTTAAGGATTTTAAATCAAAACATCTTGCAGTATTGATTTCAGAGCAGCAATCTATAATTTACAAAACAAAACTAAACAACTAAAGATACTGTCCCAGTTACCAACCACTGATCACATTCCTCTCTTTTTCAGCAGGGGGCATGGACCTTCAAGTTTTCATAGAAACCAAATGGTGTCATTTTTTAAAAGTGTCAAGGTGGCTCAGTTGGTAGCACATCCACCTCTGGACCAGAAGGTCATGGGTTCTCATCCCGCACCGGGATTGGACTTGCACCTAATAATCGCTGGCATCCGAGTGCAGTATTGGAGGGTGCTGTACTGCTGGGGTGTGCCATCCTTCGGATGAGAAGTTAAACCGAGGTCTCTTCTGCCCATCCTGATGTTGTCTAGGTGGAAATAAAAGAACACAAGGCACTCTTTTCAAAGAGCAGGGAACATTCCCGGTGTCCTGGCAAACATTCCCCCTCCCATAAAACCGGTTCATGCAATTATCCAGACTGTGTGTGGGTGATAATGTGCAATATGGTCGTCACCACACATTCAGTCACTTCACTACCAGTCTAGCATTGCTTGTAAAGTGTTTTGGGATACTGTGTATGAATGCACTATATAAATGCTGATTCTTCTTCTTCTTTAAACTGTATAATTTATTAATGTCTTGAATATGTTAAAGAGTTTGGAGCAGAGCACTTACGGCTTTATTTATGACAAGGGCTTTATTCATGACATGGGCTGGTATATGGTTCCATGTCATTTCGGCAAAAGTGAAAACAGCACTAGCTTTACAGTGACTGGAAAGATGGTGGCTGTTGTATGTTGCGAGAATACCCCGCACCCCCCTTTCTAACTATACCAACTCCAACATAGTAGCACCTCGGGGAGGGGGAGATGCGAATGTCACCATCTTTCCGGTCGCCTTTTAGCGTTCGGCAAAATGACGTGATACTCTGGTACAGTATATACATTATTGTATTGTTGCAAGCCAATGAAGATCTGCACAGTCATGCAGATCGGTACCCATAGCACACAGCTTACATTGTGCCCCCTGCCAGTAGCCCCAGCCCAGTGTCCCTGTTGAATGCCTTCAAGGTATAGAGATATGCCAGACACTGGGCTTTCCATAGCAAATTGGTCAATACTAAAGTGTGATCCCCTGCACTATGAAAGCAAACGATCCTGGAATATGGCAATTTACCAACATGGCTGCTATATCCCACTCTGAGGAGGTGAACTTAAAAAAAATGTGCATAAATGTCAGCTCCATGCCTCCCAGTACTCCCTAGCAAAGCGGCTTCAACTGGTGTTCATTTTTGACCCATGCTCAGCCCCAAGACTAGATGTGGTGGTACAGTATAGGTCGTTATGGCAGGGTCTCCACTGGTGTAAGTACAGCACACACTGCCTGGCTTCTGTCAGCCATGCATACATGACATGAGAAATGCCCCATGATGTAGCAGCTCACCAACAAATGCCCCTAACCTGTCCCCCTGTGTATCTCCATGGAATGGTCAGATTGAGGAGACAAGCACACATGGGCAGGTGAGCAAGGGTTTAGTGAATGTCACAGGGACCTTCCGAGCCCTTTGCTAAGCATCTCACACATGTAAACAGACCTATGCACCATGTAAATACAATATATAAGTTATTGTAGATGAGTAGATAATGAATAATTTACTTTGAAGGTGCTATTAAAGCCCCAGAGTAACAGAATGGTTACCCATACTGCTTTTTGTTAAATGCTGAAAACGTTGTTGCCTGAAATGTGGATAGTAAGGTAAAATCAATTAATTAAATTTTCCCAAATTTCTGACATGAAAACATAGAAACATAGACCAGGATGGCAAAAAAGATCCGAGGTCCATCTAGTCTGCCCATGTTCCCTGTTCCTCCAGGGTACTGACCCTTCCCATCCTATCCCTATTCTCCTCACTGGTCCTATCACCCCAGGTGACCACCATTCCCTTTGTTATGTCCCAGGCTGGCTTGAATCCTCTGACTGTATTTTAACCCACTAAGTCAGCTGACAGACTGATCCAGGTTTCTCTACCCTTTCAGTAACAAAATACTTCTTCGTGTCCCTCCTGAACCACCCTCCTGTTAATTTCCACTTGTGACCATGTGACCGTGAGTTGGTATTCAGGCAAAACAATTCCACGCAGTTCACTTTGTTAATTCCTTCAAGGAACTTGAAGGTCTCTATCATGTCTCCACTCTCCCTTCTGGTTTCCAGTGAGTATATATTTAGTGCCTTGAGGCACTCCTCACAGCAAGGATCTGCCCTGCTGGCCCTGAATCATTTTTATTACTCTGCATTGCACTGTCTCCAATCTATGCTTGTCCTTTCTGAGGTGAGGCCTTCAGAACTGGGTACAGTACTCCAGGTGAGACCTCACCAGCAATCTGTAAACAAATATAAAGCAGTGCTTCCCAGGATGTTTCCTGATACTAGCCAGCATTATTGTGCTAATACACATGAATAATGGGACTCTTACCACTAGCACAAACGTCACTGTGGGCTTCAAAAAACACTTAATGCCATACTATTCCCCCCCAAAATTGAATGTTAAGCTATTCCATTCATTGCTGTTAAAGGCACTTGCATAAAAAGTAGGATTTTTGTCTCACATGTCTGCCTCTGTTGATTTTCCCCTAGTTGAGGAATTCACAGTCATTTCCACAGCAATGACTGTGATATCATGAAAAAGTTTCCACTGTTAGCTGGGCATTAGACATCAAAGACAGATGTACTGTAAAGGGCAAATATCCTGGTCTCATGACGATCCCTACAGAAATAAAGAATGGGTTGACTTGAAGTGCAACATTTTTGGAAAAGTTCTGTATGGAAGTCTGCTGCTGTCAGCTGTGATGTTTTAGTTGGCATCAGGTGACCCTGTTTAAGTCAATATATTGTAATCGGCCCCTCCTAGGATTGGAAAGCCAGTTAGCTAAGGAGGAGGAGGGCAGGGGCCTCGTTGGGTTGTTCAGCCCAATGGCCAAGTGACTGACCGCTATTTAAACACAGGCCAATCAGCACTGGCAACTGGCAAGTTTAGAGAGAGCCTGAATAAAGGGGAAGCTCTGTATCTCCATGTGGGTACCACTGGGTGATCAGTAGAAAAGAGACGGACATGGTAAGAGTCAGACACAATAACAGTTTACTGAATTTTCAGAGCAAGAACAAATATAAGGGAAGGAAGAGGCTATACTCTATGGGAAAAGAATAACAGGGCAAAGCAATAGATTTAAAAAAAATAAATAGTTCAACAGTCTTAGAAGTGACGGCTATACAAATCAGCCCACCACAATCACTGGGAGGAGTCGATTTCTTGACAACAAAGCCAGGGATGTCTGTGACAGGGTAAGCTGCTATAGTGAAGACCCTCTTCTAACCACCCTAGATGGTCCTTTTTTGGCCCCAACCTACCACAATTTCTGTATAGAGGTGAACTGCTATGGTGAAGGCCCTCTTCTGACCACCCTAAATGGTCCTCTTTTGACCCCGTCATCCTGGTTCTGATTCTCTTCAATAATCCCTTAGTCTTGGACCATGGATACTGAAGTGTTGGAGCACTAGCCCTGTGGGTATGGACCTCTGGACCTCCAGCACTGGACCTCTGTGTCTCTGGCGCTGGAACTCTGAACCTCTGGAATAGGACCTCTGGACCCCCGGCACTCTGGTGCTGGACATCTGGACCTCCAGCAGTGGACCTTTGGACCCCCAGCACTTTGGCACTGGACCTCTGGACCTTCAGCACTAGACCTCCAGTGTTCCGACACTGGACCTCTGGACCTACATGCCTCGGATATTGCATCTCTAGACTTCCAAATCTGGATCTCTGACACTGCATCTCTGGACCTCTGGCAGTTCAGCACTGGACCTCAGGCACTCTGCCACAGGACCTCAAACACTCCTCCACTGGACCTCAGGCACTCTGCCACTGGACCTCAGGCACTCAGCCACCGGACCTGAAAAGGGGAAACATTTGCAGAGCCTGTATGTGCTCAAAATCAAGCAGCAGCTGTTGGTTACTGTAACTTGATATATGATTCCCCACCCCCAAAGAAGTTATGTCATAGTCCCCAAAATATAGGCTGCAAGACAGTCTCACACAGGTTCACCTGCAGCAAAAATCAGTAGAATAATTGCAGGTACTCAGGCAGTGTCAATTTGAGTACTGTCTCTTTAAATCCTTCAAATGGTCTTAAGCCCTCTGGTAGGCTGTACTCACTGCTTCACACTCTGTACTACTCCCCATTCAGGAATCCCACTAGACTGTATGGGGACATATAGGTTAGGAGGATCCTTCCCCTCCCCCAAACTGCTGGTTAGCGTGGGCTCCATTTTTTTACATTGCCCCTATGAAACCAGTTTCCCCACATCACTTGGGATGTTTTTACTCAATTAAATAAAACTCAGGACATGCCCTGCCTTAGGGGCCACCTCAAGAGCTCCTTAATTTAAATAAAGCCCACCCCCTGTACTGTGTTCTCAAATGGGGCAAATTAATATTAATTAAACTAGACCTGGCTAGTGGGTGGTCCTCATTCCCAGAGACCCTTCCTAAGCCCTGGGAGCTGCAGCTGCCACTGTCCCTTTACTGTGCCCAAGTGCGATTAAACAAATGCTCCCTCACTTTTTAAGAAAATAAAATGAACAGCCAGGCAGCACCAGAACAACAGTGCTGCCACCGACTCACCGCCCCGACCCGGGGTGAATGGAAGGAATGCAGAAGGCGGGTGGTTGAAGGAAGAGGGAGGGACTGACTGAAGGGGCCAGGCACTGCGGCGGATGACTCAGAGCCAAGGCTCTTCCAAATTATATCTTCTTCTGATGTGACTACAGAGCACTGCTGCTGACGAGGGACCGATCTCCAACCTTTAAAATAATAAAAGGGGCTTAACTGAGCCCACACTACTGCATGGACACCTGCCGCCAAACTAGGTCATGCTGCACTACACAGACCATCCTGACTACGGGCTGCTGCACTGGGGACTGGAAAGAGACAGCTGAGGCACACAGATGAGCTCCAGGACAGCTTCAGCTAACCCAGGTAAGCCCAATGTCCCACCGGCAGCTCTCCATGCCCTCTCTCTCCTCCTGGTTCAGCTCCAACTCCCCCAACTATCGCTCTTCTCCCCCAATGGTTCCTCCTTGAATCTCTCTTTTCCCCGAATCCCACCACCATTGGCCATGAGCTAACCTTTGAAAAATCCCCGCTTGGATTTTAGCTTGTGCTGGGGAACCTAGCCATGTTCCCCATGCACACTCTCAGGTCCCAAGGTACGAGAGCACTAAAATAAAACTGAAATGGGGGGGGGGAGACACTAAGGGGAAAAGGCTGCAACAATTCCTGCTACACTATTACCACATGTCCTCTATAGGACTTGGTGCCCCTCCACTGCAGGTACATTTTGGGAGATAAATGATGTTATTTTGTTGATGACTCATCTACTGTCAATATGTTTATACTGATAGTAGATACCATACTGTATATCACAAACAAGATAACAGAGGTTAGATGTGGCATAGTGCTGCATTTAATCAATGTGAGAGCAGCTGAAACCATGCTTGATGACATCACAGGGGAGCAGTGAAGCATTCTACCCAGAGCAGTGAAGTCAAACTAAACAGTTACAGTATTGGAAGGCTTGCCACACCCAGTGCAAAAATGATAGCAATATGTTGACACAATCTAGGGGACTGAATAAGTCACAGTGGACATCAGAGAAAATATTCAAATGTAGGCATTCAAATACTGATAGGTGCATGAAATCTTGTACTGTTACAGGTACCTTAAAAAGCATATTCGTGGAATATCCCAAAGCTAAGGCTCTGCAGGGAAAAACAGAAAATTTGGGAAGACCACTGTGTCTAGGCTGTCACTTCACACCAGAAGCATGTCTGCTAGGGACAGTTAATGATATGCTAGCTGGATTGAAGAAATATGAAGTAATTTTAATATGCATTACAGTAAAAAGATACTGTTAGCTGGCCCGGTAGTGCAGTGGTAGTGATACCACCCACTACATTGGCAACCTGTGTTCAGAAACAGACTTGAATTACTAAGGGGCTGACTGGGGAAGGGAAGTCTAGCAAGTGCACACAAAATAGAGAGAAGTAACCACCAGATGCTTCTGGAGAAATTGAAGGAAAGAATCTCTGGTCTGCTGGAGTGAATGTCAGCATGTGCTGCCCCCCATTGCTGCAGCCTCTTGTATGACTGACTGTGCTGGACACCCATCACAATTGTAGTCCTGGGTAAGCAGTGAGATATTATGTCCTTGATAAGGTCAGTGATAGGGCTTGGGGGTGTTGCTGGGGTTAGCCAGAGGTCAGAGACAAAGCATCATGATAAAAAGCATATACTGAAGCATTGCACTGATACTCTAAAAATATAATTTGCACAATGGCAAGCTTTCATCTTGAAATCATTAAATCAAGGAAAATATCTACCAAGCAGTCAGGCAGAATAGGCGCCTGTCCTTTGACAAACAATGGGGGAAATTAAGCTGCACTTATTCAAAAACTTAAATAATAAAAGATTCACATTATATTTAGGTAAACTACTGTATGTGTCCATATTTTGATTTAACATGGATGCGTTATATTGGCTCAATACCTTAGTTATGTCAGCTAAATACCTCCAAGGGGTAAATAAGGTATAGGAGGGAAGTATCGTTCAGAAAAAAAATGCTTAAGAACAAGGGGACATGCTATGAAGCTGGTAGGGGTAGATTCAGGAGCGATGGAGAGATGTGAGAAAGTATTTATTCACAGAAAGGGTGGTTGATTTCTGGAAAAGCATTCCAGTGGTGGGGGCAAAAACAGTGGTTGGTTCAAGAATGAAGGAGATAGGCATAAGGGAATCTTAGTGGAAAGGGAAGGGGAGGGAGAAAGAGCTGGAGATCAAGTAGGAGCTGCAGTGATAGTGTAGGTAGGAAAATAGGCAGATTGGGTTGGCCAAGCAATCCTTTTATGCCATCAGATTCTATGTTTCAGTGCTTTGATATTTTAGCTGTGCCATATTGTCTGCCAACAATTCAAAATCATTTTTATTTTTGCGTAATAATGATAATTCATATTGATTATGTTAATTGTTTTTTAAATGTTCCTTTAAGCTTGAATAACATTGTACTGAGTGTAATATCTAGGTGTTGTGCATTTTCAGTATAACTTGTTGTGTCTACACTTCTTAAAATCTTAATAAATTATATAAAAAAACAGTAGTAGCTCCTAAAAATAGCCAATTTATAAGGCTGACATTTAAAAATGTGTCATATAAACCAGGCATACAATGGCCTGACTCAGAGTATGTTATTTATCTTCATTTGTGAGGAGCAAGGCTATCTTAACTTACTTGTGTGGTCCTGCTCCTTCATTCATGAAGATAAATAGCATATTCTGAGGCAGGCTATTGTGTATCCATATATCTCGTTCTTGATTTATTTAGTTTTTGTTTACTGGGTAGGGTGCACTAGACAAACATTTATCTATTTTTAGGCATGACCTGGGAGAGTACAAACCACAAAAACAGTACAATGTAAGACAATGACTTCAACATTAGAATACATGACAATCTCAGAGTACAACACTGTGCATGGCAATAAATTAATCAACAGAGAAAACAATATGGTACATGACTGTCAACTGAGGAAGCATAGGAGAACGGCAACTGGTGAAAAGCTAAGAAGTGCAAACTTAGCAGGTATTCAAAGTTACAAGTGCAAGGACTGTCATATACAATGGCTAGAAATTACAGAAGTCAGGGGCTATGGATAGGAGCATACTGCCAACTGTAATAAGTGTGAACGGTACTGGTTCCAGAAAGCTTGGGCAACACAGCAGTGTCTAATGTCAGCAGGTATGTTGTTCCATAGTTTTGGGACAGCAACAGTGAAGGCTGTCTCTCCAAATTTGGTGCTGGTCCTAGGTGTGAATAAAACAAAAAAAGAAACCACATGAGGAAAAAACACTACACTTCAGAGTAAATGATCAAAATAACAGCTTTATTTACAAGTAAAAAATCCAAAAGTGTAGGCGCAGAGCAAGCTGCTAGCCACAACTGCCCCTTGGTGTAAATAGGAGATAAGGTCTGAGGATCTGAGGGAGTAGGCATTACTGTAGGGCACTGGGAGGCAGGTGAGAGATAAGGGTGTCTGGTTCTGTATTGTGCTTTTAATGATGTATGGGTTGACGATAGGCTATCATTTTCAGAACACATTGAGAACCTAACTAAAAAATTAAGACAGAGGCTAGGTATCTTCTTCCGGGTAAAGCATCTACTTACACAGGAGGCCAAAATCCAACTAGTGTAAACTACCTTCTTACCACTCTTGCACTATGCTGATATCCTATATGGACATGGACCAAGTACAGCCATGGGGAAACTTGACACCCTTTACCATTGGTCTATCAGATTCATTACTGAGGCACCACACTCCACTCATCACTGCACTCTTTATTCTATGGTAGGATGGAGCTCTCTTAGTTACAGACGCCAAAAAAATGCAATCCTCTGGACACTTAGAGCCATCTCCCGGACCTACCCACTAAGAAGCCTTTCTTATACTGCCCTCATTATTCCTAAAGCTAAAATGCTTTTTGGCAAAGCAGCCATAAGTTACTCTCTCCTTTTCCTCTGGAACAACGTGCAAAAAAACCTAAAAATGATACTACCAGTGAAAATACCCCTCTTTAAAAATATTTTTGCAAGGGCCTTTAAGAAATCTTGCAACTGTTTCCACTAATTAATCACTTATGGTACTCCTTACATCAATTAAATTACCATTTCCAATTGATTTTATCCACTGTAGAAATTGTGTATTTTTATTGTGTATTATTTATGTATTGTACATATGTATTCTCTTATGTTCTAATGTTTAGCATGTGTAATCTGTAACCTAATTGCAGCTCTGTAACTCTTGCCTTGTGTGCTTTGTATCATATTTCCAATTCTTGCCTTGTATTTGTACCAGCACCTGACCCAGGTCCACCTTGTAAATGAGTTGTCTCAACGGTGTTTCTCCTGGATAAATAAAGATTGATTGATTGATTGATTGATTGATGCCACCCAGGGAGAGATCATGCTGTGGTAGGTAGCCAACCTAGTTTTGAATACAGGGTACATTAGTGGGCAATTCAGTTGCAGGAAAGGGCAAAATGACAGATGTTATTGTAAGCCACATCCTGTTTGTGAAAGATAAAGTTTGATGCTTTGGAAAAAACGGATAGGCCATAGGATATCTTGGGATGCAGGATATCTGGGGTGACAGCAATGTGGGCAGATGGGGAGAGATTTTGGCTGGCACAGTAGGCAAGTCTGAGTCTGACTTTAACTGCCTTATAGATGGATGACACATGGAGAGAAAAACCATGGGAGGGATCAAGTGTAACTTCAAGGTAATTAAAGGAGGGGACAGTTAATTGGGGGGGCATTATAATGTGATGCATCCTTGCCAGCACCACTTGCACACAAGTTACAATATCTCCAGTAATATTATTATAGAGATTTTAGAGTTCTAAGCACAACATTCACAGCTGACTCCAGCAGAACTCAGTTTCTCAGATTTTCCGAAATCTGAATTTCATGTATTTATTTATTTATTTGAAGGTATTTTACAGAATGACCTCTAGTGGTTTGCTAGGCCACACTAGAACTCATATATGTTGTGCTGACACCAGGGAGTGACTTCTTCACCAACAAAGAGTGACTTAAAAATACAGTCAGCTAAATTAGCTAAAGCATCTTTAGGCAAAATTAAAACCAGGCAGTTTGTGCAAGTTGTTAGAGAACTTTGATCTACTTATTAAACGTTGCTATGGACAAGTCCTTCCTACTGCAAATTGCAGTAGGAGAAAGGACCAAAATAATGACACAGGCCGGCCCGCCGATGCAGTAGTTGGGTTTCTGCTTGTGATGCCGCCGACCCGAGTTCGGATGTGAGCTTGGGGAGTCGGAGGGCCAGCGGGGGGGGGAAGGACTGAGCATCTGATGGACTACTCTCCTCTGGGGAGAGGGTGGGGAGGCACTCAGTCTGCAACTGACTCCTAGTGAAAGCTGGTGGCCAGTGCAAATGAGGCTTGGTAGTTCTGGGAGGTGTGCCAGACCTGGGTGCATGTGCCCCTACTTCATTGCACACCACATCTCCCATCACAGGGGACAAAATGGATGCCGAGGCTAGTAACTGAAACCCCATGAAGCTGAACCCAAGGACCCACATGGCTGCTGGACTACACAATGCAGCACTGTTCAGAGGGGTACATAGGGGATCCTCCCAGTGGCCCTGCCCCAGGGAGCAATCTGGGGTGAATGCTGGCAGAGGTGACCACGGTCCCAGGGGATGGGGGAGAGGCGAGCGGGATGAGGTGAGTTCCCCACAAAAAAATAATGACATAGTGATGAAGGGTCATGGGTGGGGAGTGGTAGGAGGGAGATTTAAAAGGGATGCCAGAAAGTACTATGTCACAGAAAGGGTAGTCAGAAAATGAAATGGCTTACCGAGGGAGGGTGTTGACGATGGATCTAGTGATAGCTTCAAGAAAGTCTGGGACCATTTTAAGATACTGGCTGTCTCAAGGGGAAGGAATGGGATGGGGAGGGGAAGGAGAGGTGAGTTGATAGAGTGTGGGCAACCAGCCTGTGTATTCAATAAAAGTAGCCAATGTGGTTGATAGAGTATAGGGAGGCATCTTGGCCGGACTGGATGGATCAAGAGTCTTTATCGTCTGTCACGTGCATGTTTTCTAGGTTTCTGACCCCTAATCAAGTCTCAGTTAGGAAACATACTATGTTAATGTGAGTTTGAGGATTCCAGTGACAGAATTACCAGTTGGCATCAGCAGAACTCTGTTACACTAAATTTACTCAAAAACTAGAATTTCAGCACCTTTCATTTTAGAGTGTGTTTTCTTTAAAACAGAATGTTTTACCTGTGGATCTCATCTGAGCACACTGCTAAGTGCTGAGGTGTTGCGGAGTTCCAGGAAATGTCCCGAATTGTTCACTTCACCACTTTGCAATGGGTTTTTCTGGGGAAGTGGCACTTGTTTTGGTGACAGCAGGTAAAGTCATGGCAAAGTTTAATGACTGCTTGAAGACGTGCCACTTCATCTGCCAAAAGCTTTACAAAGTCAACACTTCACAATTTGTGAAGCAAAGTTTAACAACATCACACATATGTTGTCACAGAGTCCTAATCCTCTATTAGGACATTATAAGCGGTTGTCCTGGAAATTTGATGGATGACAACATATTCAGCGTTGTTGGAAATGTTCTGAGGTTTGAGTCCGGCTGATGCTAGCAATATTTGTTTGCAGGCAACTGGCAGATCACATTAATAGAGCTTAACAAAGCAAATGATAAAATGCAGGTCTGGTTTTTCTTTTGTATTTATTTATTTAGAATGTTTAATCAGGAAAGAAATACTGAGCTGACAACAGCTTGTTTCCAAATGCCTGCTTGGGGGTGGGGGGCAAAGAAGATACTACAATAAAGCAGAAGACTAGTATTACATTAGCAGATACAGCATGTATCAACAATAGTCAATGCCAAGTAATACAGTGCAACAAAAAGGTGCAAGTTACAATATATCACAGGTGTGCAGACCAATGCACAGTGCAGGGTAATAGCATACAACAAGGTGCTTGAGATAGACAAAGTTATGTTTGGACAAGTGCTGTGAATGAACCCAACCAGGGCATATAGGTGCGGAGGACTCCAAGAGCATATCAGCTGCATGAGTATGCCATGGGAGGGGCTGGAGGGCAGATGCTATGGTTTGTTGTCAGGAACAGTTGCAACTACAATAATATATAAATATAATTGTAATATTACATACATTTTGCAGCTAGGGCCTTACAAATCTACATTAAAGTGTGGTTAAAATGGTCTTCTTGGACAGCAAATTTCCAGTTCGCTACCGGTATTCTAACTTATCACATACATCACATTGTAAAGCTTAGTGGCTTAGTGCATTGCTGAGCTGGCCATTTTTTCACTCTCCAGTTAGTTCCTGCTATTTCATTTACATAATGTAAATCAACAACAGCAATAGGATTTCACGGCCACTGCAGTCAACAGCCTGGGGCTGTCTACTGTAGAGAAAGATCTCTGCATGAATCTGCAGCTTAATTGTAGTATTTTAAAGAACTAATGGACTGTGCTTCTCTCTCCCAAAAAATGAATGTTCTTCCCCAAAATATTCTTTCTTAACATCCCTAATCAGTTTGTGAAATTACTATGTCTATATCTGGGCTGCTAGATAACTTCCTTCTAACACTGTACTTCACTAATGCTTTTAAAAGGCACTGTCATTGAAATAAAGAGCCTTAACTATGTAGTGGGGGCAGTTAATGTCAGATCCTATGTTACGGTGTCTTGAATACATCCATTTTTGGCATAGGCTAGTCGTAAAGACTATACTAAATGCACCATTTATTAAAACCTAAAGCTTCCCCTTCAGATCAAATACATGAAGCAATCAAAAGCCAGATTCACTGCATCAACTCTCTTCATTTCTACCAAAGTATTTGGAATCTGACTTCAAGCATATCTTATGCTTTTAATTCTGAAATGTAGGTAGGAGTGAAAGTAATAAAATTATTTTTTTTTACACATTCTTGTAAAGTCAATTCCTTAGGCTACAACCACATTTTGAGTTGCATTATTGGCCTGAATTATTTGTTTACAAATGAAGGAAGCTAAAGAAAATGTAACTACTCTTGGGATTTGAGTACAATTGTCCCATGATAGGATATTTTATGCATACAATTGCTTTAACGGCCAATCTAGAATGGAAAGATTGCATAAGGTAAGCAACAATTGAAATATGGCTTCTATATAAAAAGTCAATGAAAGTCATGCATAAAAGATATAAAAGTGGCTAATTCTTTTGCAGATTTTCTATTTATAAATATTTATTAGCAGTGTTTGTGGTTCAGTAAATTGCACACTCCCTTCTGGGGCTAAAGACCATAAGGTTATGGGTTCTAGTCCCACACCAGAAACATGGGCTAATACCAAACAGTGACACTGTAGTGCAGAACTAGGAGGGTGTTGCACTGCTGAGCTGCCATCCTTCAGATGAGATGTTAACATGATGTCCCTTCTGTCTATTTCTGGTGGCTGCTCAGACTGAAGTTGAATGTTCCATGGCACTTATCATAATAGCAGATAATGTTCTGTGGTGTTCTGGACAACATTCCTACCAACAATAAAGCAGGACCATGTAATCCCTCTCTAGAACATACCTGAATACTACTGTTTCACAATACTGTTTCGGTATACTGAATCATATAGTGATACAGGCACTTGGGTTTGGCAGATGGTGGCTAGCTGCAATGGTGAGTGGTGAGTTTGTGCCAGCTGATTTTACCAGGACAGGACAGGACAGGTAGAAAGGAGGAATGAGCAGTGGGACCATGAGACTAACAGGGGTCTATGTGAGTGCTGCATATATCACATTGTGACTGAGATCAGGTAATAGATAGGGGGTACCACAGGTACTAAGCTTTATCTTTAACTGAACACCGGGACCAGCAATGTGTGTAGGTGAGGGTACTACTGGCATCAGAGATGATCTTTTAATAAACATTGGAAATGGAATCGGTAAGGAAGGGGGTAATACTGGTACCAGGTATTATCTGTAATTACTACCATACAGCCAGGGTATTTTTTTTTTCAATTCTGTAGGAGGGATCATGGGATGAGTGGCACAACAAATGGCAAGGATTTGTCATTATTGCATGGGGATTGGGCCAGGGGGACTTAGCATGGGGCTTTTCTTATTGTTTTAGACATCACAGCACCAGAAAGGCCTGTTGGAGTGGGGGAAGGGGTTGGAAGGACAGCTTTCCATGCCATCCAGGGAGCAAAAGCTAGTACCTCTCATACTAACAAGGCCATAATGGAATGCAGATGACCTTGTAGTGCCTTGTATGGAATAAGAGGTCATTTGTCTAGTTTCTTTCAAATATAGCACATTAATGCAAGAGTGCTAAAAGGTGTAGGATGCTCTAACCGCTTTTGCTCCTTGGCAACCTGTGGTTAATACACAGATATGCCACTCTGTGGCTAGAGGGGGGGTTTGCTTAGTGCTAAACACTCAGGGTGAGCAAATGTGAATATTGGGAACTTCGGTTCAACTTTGATTCAACTCCCCTAGCTTCAGTTCAGCTTTAACACTTCCGCTAAAGACACTTCATTCAGTTTCTTAGTGTTAGGCTTAGCAGGCTACAAATAGGGGAAAGTATGGTAGCACCCTAAATGATCTCTCTCCAACCCCAGTCAATTGTGACCTCTTTCAACTTCCTTTGGTCTGCCAGTTGGATAAAAAAAAATCACTGCACCTGGCAAAGGCTGAAGTGTTTTCTTTTTTTTTTTAAAACTGGCCAAAGGTCAGAGATCCCAAAGTGTCCCAAAAGTTAGACTGGAAAGAATTAAAAGTAAAAGTTCTGAAATTTGGCACATGCACCAAATTGCACTGGCTCATCTTTTCCCATCATACCTGTTAGTACCTTAGGGCTGCACTCCAGGGAGTTATATTCAATCAATGATATGTATCAGTGCTTTACTTTACAAAGCCAAGTTTTGTTGTCCTATAGCCCTCAATTTGAAAAATCTTTTACTCTAGCCAGTTCAGTAAATGTTCAAGTTTCATTTATCACATTAAAATCATATGACTTGGTAAAAATCTAACTTGTTCATGAGCGAGTTGCTGGTGCTCTGGTTCCATATTCATTTGGGGACATGTATGAGTAGTGGACCACAGGGGTTAAGGTCAGCACACAGAATATGCAATTATAAGAAAAAAATAGCTAATTGCTATTATTTTTAGGTGCATCATTGATATTATATATATTATATTATTATTATAGAGGTGCAGTTGCACACTTATAGTTAGGGTTCATTCCTCACTTCTACTGTATGTTAAACTCCAAATTTTGCACTTAAATAACTTCTCAACCTTTCAAGCAATTTGCATAACATTTTGCATGCATCCTCAGGGACCAAAGATCTTTTGATGTGACAAGTTTTGTTTCAGTTGAATGTGTGGGTACGGAGAAATGGAGTGTCAAAAAACATGTAAATTACAATTTTTTCTAAAATTCTTTGTCATGCTGCTGTACAAAAAATGGTGTGGAATTTTGGTTTGAAATTCTCAGGGTAGAAAGGTCACAGATGTGCCTTTGGAAAATTTGGTGAAAGCATGTTAATCCACTCAAAAGTTATAAAATTTACCATTATTTTAAATGGGGAAAGTTAGATATCCACCTCGAAAAAGGATTCTGTGTTGCAAATGGGGAATTCTTTGCTGCAAATGGGTAATCCTTTGTTGCAAGTGGGAAATCCTTTTTTCATGCTGCCACCATCTTGTTTTCAGTTAGTGGTGGCAACAAAATGAAATAACTAAAAAAACTGAGGGCTAGTAAATGCCAACAGTTGTGTTTACCTAATTGGGGCCCGTAGAGTTCAATTCTAGGCTTAGGTTTTTCATAAGTTAGTCAGAAATGCATTTTCATAATATGCCAAAATCCTTTTTCACAAATTTGCAAAAAGGAAAATTTGTAAAAAAGGATTTGTTTTTTTGTCACATATTCCAAAAAAACAAGAACAACCATGGAAAAGGATTCTGAGCTGTGGAAAATAATTCTTTTTCACAAATTGCAAAAAAGGAACCATGGAAAGGGATTATTTTTCTCAATTTGTGAAAAAAAAAAGACTGCCCTGGTGGTCCCTCTCCCATACCCCAATGTCTGGTTGCCATTGTGGCATAAAAATATCTATTTTCCTTTAGTCTAGTGGTCCCTCCTCCATTCTCCGATCGTTGTCCAGTTGTATAAATTTAATTTCCTGGTAGTCTAGTCTTCCCTCAACCCTCCCCCAATGTCCGATCACTGTATCCATATAAAAAAAAATGTATTTCCCTTGTAGTGTACCTGTGCCTCTCACTCCCCCATTCACCAATTGTCATCCCTGTATAAAAAATATATTATCCCTGTTAGTTTAGTGGTCCCTCCCCCACTGACCAATTGCCATCCCTATATAAAATATCTTATTCCCTGCCCTGGTAGTCTAGTGGTGCAGGGCCCATGCAGGAACAGGCATGGGGGTGTGCCTTGGGGTTATGAACTCTAATGCTCACCCCATTATACTATAGTGTACATATCTTAGCTTACTTTCTCATGGTCTGGGATGAGCATTAGGGTTCACAACCCCAAGGCACACCCCATGCCTGTTCCTGAATGCAGGGTGGGGTGTTAGAGTTGGGAGCTGAGGGAGGTGTTAGGGTTGGAAACCCTAGACCACATTTCCCTACTTTTGTTACAGTGTCACAATAACCCCAATGGTGCTTTAATAAAGTTGTTTTCAGAGAAAATATATATATATATATATATATATATATATATATATATATATATATGTGTGTGTGTGTGTGTGTGTGTGTGTGTGTGTGTGTATATATATATATATATATATATGTATATATATATATATATATATATATATATATGGTTTTGCCCATATAGTTAGAGTTGAATAGGCACTTCAGTGTTAATCTCAACATTTTGCACTTCAATAACTTTGCAGCTATTCAACAGATTTACACAAAATTTTGTAGGTCTCTTGATGTGGCAAGTTTCATTACAGTCAGATGTGTGATTTCTGAGTTACAGAGAGGTGAAAAAAACATGTCTCTCATTGACTTTGCTGGGATATTTCTTTGAACTTGCCTACAGCCCAGACGGTACTACTTTTTTTGGTCTGAAATTTATAGGGCAGAAAGGATTACCCCACAGATGTGCCTTTTGCTAGTCTAGTGAAAAAATAATAAGCCATTTTTAAGTTATTGCAATTAAAAAATTAGAAAAAGTAATTTTTGAACATGCTCAGTAAGCACAAAAAGACAGATGTATGACACAAAACAGAAATCCTGTTTTCAATGGGAAAATTCCTTTTTCATGTGGCTTCCATTTTGCTTTCTGTTTTGCCTAAAAAAATCAAATGTGGAAACCCCCCAAAATGATATTCTGGGGAGGAACTAACACATGGCTTGCTTATTGGGACCCCTTAGGTACATTCTCACCTATACTGCTCGAAAAATGCCCTTGACATGTGTTTTATTTAACATTGAAATTCTTTTTTCATATCAGCATCTTACAAAATAAGATCTTGTTTCATATGCCAACTCACTGAACAAGATCTGTTGTATTTGGAACCCCCCAAAATTATATTGTGGAGATGAACCAACACGTGTAGTTTGCATATTGGCACCCCTTAGGTGCATTCTGCACTTTACTGCTCCAAAAATGCCCTTAAAATATGTTTTAATATTGAAATTATTTTTATCGTATAGGCAGCATATGAAATAGGATCTTGTTTTGTATGCCGACTCACAAAACAGGATCTTCTTTCGTATGGGAAATCAATGTATTTCAATGGGATTTTCAACTTTGGTGCATAACATTGCCATTTTTGCATATTTTGACACCAAATTTTCAACATAGCCTTTTGGGGACCCCACCTATGAACAATATGACTGTTGCTGTGCAACTTCCACCTGAAAGGTGATTTTTATGTCACTTCACAAATTCACCTTTCAGGTGGGATTTACATAATAACAGCTATATTGTTGATGAGGTGGGGTCATAAGAAGCCTATGTTGAAAAAGTGGGGTCAACATATGCAAAAATGATAAAGTTATGGCAGTTTGTTGCAATTTCCCTACACATGCTTGTGACTTTAATTACTTTTATTAATTACTTTGACCCCAAATTTTCAATAGAGTTGTTATTACCGCCACCTCATGTATGTCACAGCGGTCATTTTTCAAATCCTTGTCAAAATTTGTTTTTGCACCTGTAGTGCGAAATGGCATTCTAGTTGCGTGGAATTACATTTTGCTGGGGTTTTGAAACTTTTCTGTGCCAGGTACATGAGGTGGCATAATAAGATGGCTGTGTTGGCAATTTGGTCACTGTTGTCCTGTTAATTGGAGTGCAGGGCCCTTCCAGAGTGGCATACATACATACATCTATGGAGGGTTGGGAGCGAAGGGCCCGAAGGACCGTGCGCTCCTACAGGCAACTAAGATTACGATTACACTATCTCAAAAAGTAAGGAAATTCTTAGCAAAAACTACATTAATGCATCAGTTAGAGTTAATATCAAACTGTAACAAGCATTTGTCAATGCTGAATGTTGATTGCGTTGGTCCGTTGAGCTTGCTTAGTGGCCCTCTGTCATTCGCTCGTTGTGTTTCTTCCGGTGCTGCAGGCTGTTTTGTACTGGGCTCCTGCCTGCGTTGGCACCCTTTTCTGTCCACAAAGAAACCCGTAGCTGTCCTGACAGAACTCCATTGAGGTGGGTCACTGCCCCTCTTTGAACTGCTCATTCTGTTTCTCCTGGCGCTGCAGGATGGCCTTTTGTACTGGGCTTCTGCCTCTGTTGGTGGCTTTTTCTGCCCATAAAGAAATCTGCAGTAGTCCCAATACAGGTCCGTTGAGCTTGCTCACTCCCCCCTGTCACTTGCTGGTTCTGTGTCTGCCATTGCAGGCTGGCCTTTTGTACTGGGCTCCTGCCAGCATTGCCATCTTTTTTCTGCCCACAAAGTAATCTGCAGCAGTCACGATAGAGCTCTGTTGAGCTCACTTACTCCCTCTCTCTCACTCGCTCATTCTGTTTCTCCCACCGCTGCAGGGTGCCCTTTTATACTGGACCCCTGGGTGCATTGCTGCCTTTTTCTGCCCACAAAGAAATCCGCAGCAGTCACGATAGAGCTCTGTTGAGCTCACTCACTCCCCCTCCCTCACTCGCTCCTTCTGTGTCTCCCACTGCTGCAGACTGCCCCTTTGTACTGGGCTCCTGCCTGCGTTGGCGGCTGTTTCTGCCCACAAAGAAATCTGCAGCAGTCCCAAGACAGCTCCATTGAGCTCGCTCAATCCCCCTCTCTCACTTACTCATTCAGTTTCTGCTGGCGCTGCTGGCTGGCCTTTTGTACTGGGCTCCTGCCTGCATTGCCGCCTTCTTCTGCCCACAAATAAATCTACAGCAGTCACAATAGAGTTCCGTTGAGGCCGCTCACTCCCCCTCTGTCACTCACTCATTCTGTTTCTGCTGGCGCTGCAGGCTGGCCTTTTGTACTGGGCCCCTGCCTGCATTGCTGCCTTCTTCTGCCCACAAAGAAATCTGCAGCAGTCACAATAGAGCTCCGTTGAGCTCGCTCAATCACTCCCCCTCTCTCACTCATTCGTTCTCTTTCTCCCGCTGCTGCAGGCTACCCTTCTGTACTGCGCTTCTACCTGAATTGGCACCCTTTTTTGCCCACAAAGAAATCTGCAACTGTCCCGACAGAGCTCTGTCGAGGTCGCTCACTCCACCTGTCTCACTCACTCATTCTGTTTCTCCTGGTACTGCAGGCTGCTGTTTTGTACTTGGCTTCTGCCTCTGCTGGTGCCTTTTTCTGCCTACAAAGAAATCTGCAGCAGTCCCAACAAAGCTGCGTTCAGCTTACTCACTCCCCCTCTCACTCATTCGTTCTGTTTTTCCAGTGCAGGCCTCCCATTTGTACTGGGCCCCTGCATGCATTGCTGCCTTTTTCTGCCCACAAAGAAATCTGCTGCAGTCCCAACAGAGCCCTGGTTAGCTCACTCACTCCACTTCCCTCACTCGCTCATTGTGTGTCTCCCACTGCTGTGGGCTGCCCTTTTGTGCTGGGTTCCTGCCTGCATTGGTGGCTTTTTCTGACCACAAAGAGATCTGCAGCAGTCCTGACACAGCTCCGTTGAGGCTGCTCACTCCCCCCCATCACTCACTCATTCCGTTTCTGCCGGCGCTGCAGGCTGGCCTTTTGTACTGGGCTCCTGCTTGGGTTGCCGCATTTTCCTGCCCACAAAGAAATCCACAGCAGTCATGCTAGACCTCCGTTGAGTTTGCTTACTTCCCCCTCTCACTCGCTCATTCTGTTTCTGGTGACGCTGCAGGCTGGCCTTTTGTACTGGGCTCCTGCCTACATTGCTGCTTTTTTCTGCCCACGAAGAAGTCCACAGCAGTTATGATAGAACTCTGTTGAGGTTGCTAACTCCCCCATCTCATTCACTTATAGAAACATAGAGGTTGATGGCAGATAAGGACCGCAAGGCCCATCCAGTCTGCCCATTTCTTTTTCTACCTTATAAATGTGCCATCGGCCTTTGCTCTGTCAGTGCCCTATCTGTTCATACTCATCTGTATTGCTCCCTTATGCCTATCCCATGCCTGCTTGAAGCCCTGCAATGTATTCATAGCCACCACTTCCTTAGGTAGGCCGTTCCATGCATCCACCACTCTTTCTGTGAAAAATAATTTCCTCACATCCCCCCGTAATCGGCCTCCCTCTAATCTCATGCTGTGTCCTCTTGTCCTGCTATTTTTCTTATATTTAAACATGTTACTCACCGCTGCTTGCTATACTCCGCAGTTGGTTGGCCCTCACTTCAATATAGAAGGGATAGGAATGCATTACTATGGACTTACAGAGCAATATCACAGCAGCTTCCAAAATATATCTCAGACTGTTTTCCACAAGCCTCTTCAAGTAATTATGCATTAAGAAGCCTGAACTTCATTACTCTTAAAGTGCCTAAGTTCCACTCTCGACATGGCAGACATGTTGTTAGTTATGTGTTATCCACCCTATGGAACACAATGCAAAAGACACTGAAAGTGAACAAGCTCATATCTATTACAGCCTTTAAATATCTATACAACAAAATATTCAAAGAAAATGTAACTGCTTTCCGCCAACATTAGACTAACCCTCCATCTTTCCTACCAGCTGGACGACTATTCAAGGTAGCTCCTCAGCACCCTACAAGCAGTTGCTTCACATCTCATTAACCTTTACTACAATCCTTCCTTCTTAGCATTATATACTTAGTCTCCTTATACTTTCAGTTTTTACTTCCAGTCCATCCCTCCCTTGACCTACTATTGATCCTCTTGACACGGCCCTTCCACTCCTACCCTTTCACCACCCCTGGCCACAACACTCTGTATACACTCCTTTCATCCCCTGTCACTGCTTCAGCTGGTATTTGCCTCCTACAAATTATTTCCTGTAGATATATCTTCCAGATGTCCATACAGCTCATCACCCGAGCTCAAAACTTTCTAATAATTCCCTGACACATTTAACCTTCGCCAAAAGTGCAAGTTTCTAAAATATCCTCCACTAACAAGCTGGCTACTTAATGAATCATGTATATATCTTGGAGTTGTTGTTTTGTATTCATTTGCTATCCTTTCAAAGTTGTGTATTCTTTTTATGTTATATGTCATACAAATTGTATCTTGACCCTACCAGGTCCATCTTGCAAATGAGCATTGCTCAATGATGTTCGCCTGGATAAATAAAGATTTGATTTGATTTGATTTGATGTTAGACTCTTTCACCTTGTTAATGCCCTTATGATGTTTGAATGATTTGATCATATCACCTCTCTCCCTCCTTTGCTCAAGGGTATACATTTTGAGCTCCGTTAATCTGTCCTCATATGTCTTCTGATGCAGTCCCTGCACCATTTTGGTGCCCTTTTCTGGACTGCCTCAATTTGGTTAATGTCCTTGTGAAGGTGTGGCCTCCAGTACTGCATGCAGTACTCCAGATGGGACCTAACCAGTGTCTTGTAAAGAGGGATTATTACCTCTCTTACGACTTGTGATACCCTACTAATACACCTTAACATCCCCTAGCCTCACTCTACTGCTTTAGAGGTCTGCTTGGATGATTTCAGGTCATCGGTGATGATGATGCCCAAGTCTCTTCTTCCTTTGTGACTGCCAGCAACTCCTCCCAGCCTATAGGTGGCTTCAGGGTTCTCTTCCTATGTGCATGATCTTGTACTTTCATGCTAATCCCAGTTGCCACTTTTCTGACCATTTTGCTAGTTTATCCAGATCTCTTCATTCTGCCTATCCCATCTGGATCATCTACTCTGTTGCAGATCTTGGTGTCATCTGCAAACAGACAAGTCTTACCCTCTAGTCCATCTGCAATGTCACTAATGAAGATATTGAAGAGGACTGACCCCAGTACTGATCCCTGAGGTACCCCACTTGTGACTTGCATCTCTTCTGACTGTATACCATTTACCACCGCTCTCTGTTTTCTGCCCGTCTACCAGTTTGCCACCCAGTTGACCAACTTCTGACCCACCGCGAGCCTACCCAGCTTATTTATCAATCTTCTATGTGGAACAGTGTCGAAAGCTTTACTGAAGTCAAGGTAGGTGACATCAACTGCTCCCCCTTGGTCCACCACTCTGGTTACCCAGTCAAAGAAATCTATGAGATTAGTTTGGCAGGACCTTCCTTTTGTAAACCCATGCTGTCTTGGATCCTGTGCCCCTATGGATTCCAGGTGTTGCACTATCCTTTCCTTAAGGAGTGCCTCCATAATCTTGCCCACTACTGAGGTAAGACTAACTGGTCTGTAGTTCCCTGCCTCCTCCCTGCTACCACTCTTATGGAGAGGGATCACATGAGCCCTTTTTCAGTCTTCTGGGTCCTCCCCTGTGCTCAGAGACTCACTAAACAGTTCTGCTAATGGCTCTGCTAGTTCCACCCTTAGCTCCTTAAGTACCCTGGGATGTATGCCATCAGGTTCCATTGCTTTGTCCACCCTGAGCTTAGCGAGCTCTTGTAGGATCCTTTCTTTTGTGAAGGGAGTAGTGCTCACCTCACTCCCCCCTGTGTCCATGGTGCTGAGCTGTGGGCCCTGCCCTATCTTCTCTTCAGTAAATACTGAGCAAAAGTATCTATTTAGGATAGATGCTTTTACAGGGTCCTCCTCCTTACGTGCCTCCTTTTCTCCTTTGATCTTAAGAATACCCCCTCTGGACTTTCTTCTTTCACTAATGTATCCATAGAAAGTCTTGCCACCTTCTTTTACTGTTCGTGCTAGTGTTTCCTCAGTTTAAGAATTGACCTACCTTACTGTGACTTATTGTGTTTCTCCTGGTGCTGCAAGATGCACTTTTGTACTGGGCTCCTGCCTCTGTTGATGCCTTTTTCTGCCCACTAACAAACTTGCAGCAGTCTCAACAGAGCTCCGTTGAGCTCGCTCATTCCCAACTCTCACTCGTTTGTCCCGTTTCTGCCACCTTTCCAGGCTGCCCTTTTGTACTGGGCTCCTGCCTGCATTTCCACCTTTTTCTGCCCACAAAGAAACCTGCAGCAGTCACGATAGAGCTCCGTTGAGCTCACTCACTCCCCCTCATTCACTCGCTTGTTCTGTTTCTCCCACTGCTGCAGGCTGCCCTTTTGTACTGGGTCCCTACGTGCATTGCTGCCTTTTTCTGCCCACAAAGAAATCTGCAGCAGTCCCGACACAGCTCTGTTGAGCTCGCTCACTCCCCCTCTCTCACTCGCTCATTCCATCTCTGCTGGCGCTGCAGGCTGCCCTTTTGTACTGGGCTCCTGCCTGTATTGCTTCCTTTTTCTTGCTCACAAACAAATTCACAACAGTCAAGATAGAGCTCCATTGAGCTCGCTCACTCCCCCTCTCTCACTTGCTCATTTTGTTTCTCCCGGTGCTGCAGGCTTTCCTTCTGTACTGTGCTCCTGTCTGCGTTGGCACTTTTTTCTGCCTACAAATAAATCTGCCACTGTCCTGAGAGAGCTTCATTGAGGTTGCTCACTCCCCCTGTCTTGCTCGTTCATTCTGTTTCTCCTGGCGCTGCAGGCTGCCCTTTTGTACTTTGCCCCTGCCTCTGTTGGCACCTTTTTCTGTCCACAAAGAAATCTGCAGCAGTCCTGACAGAGCTCCATTGACCTCACTCACTTCCCCTCTGTCACTCGCTCATTCTGTTTCTGCCGGTGCTGCAGGCTGCCCTTTTTTACGGGGCTCTTGCATGCATTGTCACCCTTTTCTGCCCACAAAGAAATCCGCAGCAGTCATGATAGAGCTCTGATGAGCTCGCTTGCTCACTCCCCCTCTCTCAGTCACTCATTCTGTTTCTTCCACCGCTGCAGGCTGCCCTTTTGTAGTAGGCCCCTGCATGCATTGCTGCCTTTTTCTTCCCACATAGAAATCCGCAGCAGTCCCAACAGAGCTCCATTGAGCTCACTCACTCCCCCTCCCTCACTCGCTTGTTCTGTGTCTCCCAGCGTTGCAGGCTGCCCTTTTGTACTGGGCTGCTGCCTGCATTGGCACCTTTTTCCTGCCCACAAAGAAATCCGCAGCAGTCTCAACAGAGCTCAGTTGAGCTCAGTCACTCCCCCCTCTCTCACTTGCTTGATCCTAATCTGTCCCAAACACTGATTTCTGACAACGACTGTGGTATTCTGTGCTGGAAGCGCGAAAACGCATTTCAGCCAGGATGTAAAAAAATGACAGCTGTACTGTTCATAAGGAGGTGTGGAAAATGGCAGTGTTGAAAATGTGGCATGAAAATATTACTAATTGCAAAGTTACAAGTGTGCATGGAAACTGCACAATACACGCTCGTAACACAGTCTTGTTATGGAGTTTCATCACAACTTTTTCAACAGGAATTTTAGGACCTCTGCTCATGAACAGTGTAAGTGTGATTTTCTTAATGTTTCCCGAACACTGATTTCCCACAGCAACCACGCTATTGTGCGTCGGAAGAGTGAAAACACATTTCGGCCAGGATGTGAAAAATGACAGCTGCACTGTTCATAATGAGCTGTGGAAAAATTGCAATGTTGCAACTCTGGAGTGAAAATATTGCAAAGTTGCAAAGATATGTGTGTGTGTGGAAACTGCGCAATGCATGCTTGTAGCACACTCATTTTATTGACTTTCATCACCAAATTTTCAACATAGGCATTTTAGGACATCTGCTAATGAACAGTGTCACTGTCATTTTCATAATGTGTCCCAAACACGGATTTCCCTCAGTGACCGCTCTATTCTGTGCCGGAAGTGCGAAAATACATTTTTGCCAGGATCTCAAAAATGACAGCTGTACTGTTCATAATGAGGTGCAGAACAATGGCAATGTTGAAAATCTGGATTGAAAATATAAATTCACAAACTTACAAGCGTGCGTGCAAACTGAACAACACACGCTCATAACACAGTCACTTTATGGAGTATCGGCACCAAATTTTCAACATAGGCATTTTAGGACCTCTGCTCATGAACAGAGTCACTGTCATCTTTGTAATCTGTCCCGAACACTGATTTCCCACAGTGGCCATGCTTTTCTGTGCCGGAAGTGCGAAAACACATTTTGACCAAGATGTGAAAAATGACAGCTATACTGTTCACAAGGAGGTGTGGAAAAATGGCAATGTTGAAAATGTGGCGTGAAAATATTGCACATTCGCAATATTACAATCGTGCGCAGCAATTGCACAACGTACACTCATAAAACAGTCATTTTTTGGATTTTTTCCACCAAATTTGCAACATAGGCTTTGTGAGAGCACACCTCATGAACACTGGCACTGTCATTTTGTTAATTAGTCCTGAAAGGTGATTCCGCTCAGTGACCGCAAAATCACCTTTCGGGGCCGATTAATGCCATGACAGTGGCAGAATTCATGAGGAGGGGGTCCCAAAAACCCCATGTTGAAAATTTTGTGGCAAAATTCTGAAAAAATGACTGAGATATGGATCAAAGTTGAAAAAACCCTATTTATTTCATTATACAGCTTACAGATTTCCTTTGTTTGTGGTCATCTTTGAAGAGTGCAGATGTGTTCCCGGTCCACTAAAGATCATCGTACCGGACTCTGGAGGTAAGTATGTGGTGAGGGAGGTGTGGGGAGGCAGGGTACGTAGTGGGTGGGTGCAGGTTGTGGGGGGGCAGAGAGATGGCGAGGGACCGTTTCCTTTTTTACCGGGTACAAGAAGAAAAACCATTGCAGGACTTTTTTTTCTTTCAGGACCATTTGGCATGCTGGAGTGGGATCCCAGTGTGCCAACACAGTATTTTTTTTGTGGGGGACAGCTGTAGCTGATGGGGGATTGGACACTCCCATCGGCAAAAAAGGGGGGGCACAAGAGCCGAGGGGGATTGTGCACCCCCTTGGCACAATTCTACTATATGTTTTGGGGGGATTATGCCAACAGGGAGTGGGCTCCCCATCAGCAAATGAACCTTTGGGGAGGGAATTATGCTGATGGGGAGTGGGCTGTCCCATCGGCAAATGAAACTTGTTTTTGGGGGGGACATATTGCTGAGGGGGATTGGGCACCCCCCTTGGCGCAGAAAGAAATGGGGGGACATGCCAATGGAGACTGGGCTACCCATCAGCAAGCTGGATGGGGAATTCAAGGACAGCGCTGCAATGAGAAGTCACTTCCACATTGCAGCAGGTGATGCTGCAATGACGAGGCGGGCCCCTGATTGCAGTGGCTAAAATTTTAGCAAGTTGTGGCATGCTGGCTGTACTAGTGTCTGCAGCAGCATGCCACACCATTAGGGACAGTGGGCCATGCCTTTAAAGGCTGTGGGGGCATTGGCCACAACAGTGCCACACCTCCACAACCTGCTTTTTGCAAAAGCTGCCGCAATATGTTTCTTGCACTTGACCGCAATCAACATAAAAAGGAGGAAAATACAATGCTAGGGTTTCAACCCTAACACCTGACCCCCTCCTTGCACACACCAATCGTTGTCAGGGATGTACTTTGGTATCATCAGCCCTAATGCTCACCCATTCTCCTATACTGTACCCATGTCAGCTTATGTACTTATGGAATGGGGTAAGCATTAGGGCTGACAACCCCAAGGCACATCCCTGATGCCAGCTGGTGTGTGCAGGGAGGGATGGGGTGTTAAGGTTGAAACCCTAATGTTGTCTTTTCTTCCTTTTTATGGTTTGATGTCAATTCTAACTGTTGCATTAACATAGTTTTTTGCTAAGAATATAAAACTTTGTTAATGCATCAGTTAGGGTGAATGCCACAGTGACAAAAGCAGGAAAATGAGGCATTAGGGTTTACAACCCTAACACCCCACCCACAGGGTTCCCACCCCTACCACCCACCCCATCCCCACCCTCCACACACCCACAGGTTTCAGGGTGTGCCACTGGGTCTGTTACTGGCATGGTTGGCAGGGCAGTTTAATGTATACCCTCAGATGAAGCCCACTCCCAGCATCCCCAAACAAGTTTTTTTCTACATTTGCTGACGGGGTGCCCAATCCTCCTGCTGGCACTGTAAGCCACCCCTCGCTAGTGTGGGACACTGGGGAGCCCACCCCTAGTTTCCCAAAATGTCCACTTTTCTATGCCTGAAAAAAGAAAACAGTCCCCTGATGTTTTGTGTTTTTTTGGGGCTGAAAAACAGAACAGTCCTCATCATCTCCCCATCCCCTCCCCCATCCCAACCCTCCCACTGAATAACCCACCACCCCACTCCACTCCCACCAGAGATCATCTACTGTCATCTTTTCTGGACGGGGACACGTCTGCACTCTTCAAATCCCAACTGTGAACTGAAGAATCAAGGTAAGTGCCATATAATGGCTGCCAATGGCAATTTTAACTTATGTTGATATCTCAGCCATTTTACAATATTTTTGCATCAAATTTTCTACATGGGCATTTTGGAACCCCAACTCATGAGCATGGTCACTGTTATTCTGTTAGTCAGGCCTGCAAGGTGATTTCGCAGTTGCTGAATGGAATCACCTTTCAGGACTGATTAATGAAACAACAGTGCCAGTGTTCATGAGGTGGGGTCCCAAAAAGCCCATGTTGAAGATTTGGTGAAAAAATGTCTAAAAATGGCTGAGTTAAGTGCGCTTATTGAAAGTTTTCTATGCACGTACGTAACGTTGGTAATTTTTAATAGTTTGACTCCAAATTTTCAGCATAGGCATTTTTTCATGTTACCTCATGAACAGTACAGCTGTCATTTTTCACATCCTGCTTGAAATGTGTTTCCACACCTGTGGTGTGGAATGCTGCAGTGCCTGTGCAAAATCACATTTCAGGATGGAGTAACAAAATGACAGTACTAGTGTTCATAAGGTGGGATCCAAAAAAGCCCATGTTGAAAATTTGGTGAAAAAATTCCTAAAAATGGCCAAGTTATGTGCACTCATTGAAATTTTTCTACGCAAGTGCATAACTTTGGTAATTTTTTATAGTTTGACTCCAAATTTTCAACATAGCAGTTTTTCCACAACATCTTATAAACAGTAAGGCAAGGAAACTTTATTTGTATGACACCCATTCCCGGGGGCTCTGGGTGCCTCACAGACCAAAAAAAGTATAACAAAATAGACCATATATAAAATATAACTTTATTACAAACAATTTAAAATACAATAAAACTACTAAATCTAAGACAGTAGCATCTCAAGAGACTAGACAAAAGGTTATAATTCAGAAATCATTAAATTCATTGAATGCCAAGCCAAAGAGGTGTGCCTTCAACTGCTGCTTGAAAGCCTCAACCGAGGCAGCCTCCTGGACTATGGATGGAAGAGCATTCCACATGGACAGCCCAAATACACTAAAGGCACGGTCTCCAGAGATCTTGAGCCATACCCTGGGAATGACCAGGAGGCACCTCAATAAGGCACGGAGGAAGTGATCAGAAGTCACTGGTGTCAGGAGCTCTGACAGGTAGCCAGGACCCAGTCCATTTAGGGCCCTATAAGTGGGAAGCCCCACCTTGAAAAGGACCCTCCACCTGACTGGCAGCCAGTACAGAGCATACAGAACCCGGGTCACATGACTAGACCTAGAAAGGACAGTCAGCAACTGGGCTGCTGCATTCTGCACCAGCTGCAGTTGGAGAAGGGTCCCTCCTGTGACCCCAAAGTAAATCATTACAGTAGTCAAGCCTGGAGGAGACAAAGGCATGCACTAGCATCAGCGGGTTCTTGGGCAGAACAAGGGGCTTAATCCGGACAATGTTCTGTAGCTGGTAGAAACTCCTACTGACAACAGATGACATCTGATCTTCAAATGTCAGCCTGCTGTCAAAGAACATGCCCAGATTTCACACCTTTGAGGAGCCATCAATGGAGCAGACCCTAGAACAAGGCCAGAATCAACCCCAGATGGTGACCTAACCTGCCTGCGACCATGCTCGATCACCAGCACCTCCATCTTATCCAGTTTGAGTCTCAGCCAGCTGGAAGCCATCCAGTCATTGATTTTAGCCAGACAAATGTTAAGCACATCCATAGCTCTTGATGCTCCAGAAGCAAAAGACAAATACAGTTGGGCATCATCTGCATAGCAGTGAAACTCCACACTGTATTGTCATATGATCTCACCCAGAGGCAGCATATTTACTGCGAATAACATTGGTGACAGGATTGAGTCCTGTGGAGCTCCACAAAACAGGGGCATTGGGGAGGAGGAGAAATTCCCCATCACCACACGCTGCACCCTGTCCGAGAGATAGGACTCAAACCACTTGATGACCATACTGGTGAGTCCACAAAACTCATGGAGCTGATCCAGCAATATGATGTGCTCCACAGTGTCAAAAGCTGAAGAGAGATTGAGGAGCACAAGAACTTTATCCCTAGCTCTGAGCAGATCATTATGCACCCTCATTAGAGCTGTTTCCATGCTCTATCTAGCTCGAAAACCAGACTGAAATGGCTTATATATGTCCGAGGACACCAGGTGATCCTCGAGCTATGGTACCACCAACTTCTCAATGACCTTGTTCAGGTTGGAGATAGAATGGTAATTAGCCAGGACATCAGGGTCGAGAGAAGATTTCTTAAGGAGGGGCCTCACCAGCGCCTCTTTCAAGGCAGCTGGGAGAATCCCCTCAGCCATTGAGCACCTGACAATCCTGGTGAACACTGGGCTAACAGCCTCCACACATCCCATTAAGAACCATGTCGGGGCTGCGTCCAGTTCACAAAACGTGGGCTTCAGCTCTAAGATCACCTTAGTCACATCAGTCACCACAACTGGCCTAAACTCTTCCCAGATGGGCAGAGTGCCTCTATTCCCCCCAGTTCAACCACTGCTGGGCAAAGGCCCAACTGGTGGAAACCATGACCAGATAGCCAACACTGTGGCAGAGAAGAACATAACAAACTCTTCACATATAGTGGATGAAAAGGTTGTTTTCAGCTGCAGACAAGACAGATAAAGAAGCCTGTCTGCAGTTCAGAACAGCTGAGCTGGTCTGTTCTTCCCTACAACAATCTTCCTGGACAGGAATTCTGCCTTCTTACGGGAGATTGCCCCCTGGTACTCCTGGTAGTGAGCACGCTGGGCCAGTCTGTTAGACTCGAGCTGGGTCCTCCACCAGCAGCACTCTAACTTCCAACCCCTGGTCTTCATCACTCTAAGATCCCTGTCAAACCATGAGGATCTTATGTGAGAGGACCTGGGTCATAAATGAACTGGTGCCATGGCATCCAGAGCCTTGGAAACCACCCTATTATAGGTGGCAACCACTTCTCTGGTGCCAAACGCACATGCTACATCAACTCTAGATAAATCAGCTACTGTCAACAGTTCCACTGGGTGCAAGCCCCTCAAAGGGTGATAGCTGATCATCTCTACAGGGGAGGGACCTTCGGGGGGGCCTCAAGTGTGAACTCCATGGTGTAATGATCAGACCAGAAGACCTGATCAATCTTGAGGTTATCAACCTCAAGATCAGCTGGAACACCAGATCGAGTGTGTGGCCGAACTGGTGGGTAGCAGAAGCAACTACCTGTGACAGGCCCAGAGACTGTGTCAAATGTAGGAGGTCATAACAGAAATGTGAGGATTCATCATCGATCAAAGCATTGAAGTCCCCCAGAATTAAACATTGGGGGACACCAACACCTGGTCAAGTGATGAAGTCCGCTACCTCCTGCAGGAAATCTCCACCCACCCTGCGGGGGTGGTAAATAAGGAGAATCCTGCAATCTGCACCTGTACCTCCATGAATGGTAATGCACTCAAAAGATCAGGTGGAACCAAATGGAAGCACCGAGAAGCCCAGGCTGGATCAAAAAATGATGGTCACTCCCTTGTCCCTGCAATCCTTCTTTGGGTAGTGTGCCATGGTATACCCAATGGGAGCCACAAGAACCGGGCCAGCATCGTCAACCAGCCAGGTCTTCATAATACAAGCCAGGTCGACAGAGGAAATCAAGTCCAAAATAATAACGGTCTTGTTCCTCATCAACCTGGCATTGCACAACATTGCCCAAAGAGGATTAGAGGACACAGCTGGCCCTTTAACTACCCAACCACTTGGTCCAGTGGAAACCCTGGGCATGGAAGTTAAACATGTCTGGCTTCTCCCTTGGCCCCATTTACACCAGAGCTGTCATTTTTCATATCCTGCCCAAAAAATCTTTGTGCAGCTGTATCACAAAATGGCATTTTCACATGGATTTGAAAATTTTCACCTACAGGGTTTATGAGGTGGGGTCATAACAAGACTATGTTAAAAATTTGGGATCAGAATATAAAATAATGCCAAACTTATGACCATTTGTTGCAATTTTCCCACAGTAAAATAAGGATATTATTATACTATCACAAAAAGTAAGGAAATGCATATATGCATTTTTGGAAGGATGGGAGTGTAGGGTCCAAAGGACCTTGATCTCCCACAGTAAAATAAGGATACTATTATACTATCTGAAAAAGTAAGGAAATATAGTAAATTGCAAAAAACGTTCAGTTTTGGAGGCCATACCTAAAGAGTGATATCAGGCTACTGGAGGGAGTGCAGAGGAGGGCAACAAAGATGATATGTGGAATGGAGGGGAGAGACTATGACAGCAGGCTGGGAGACCTGAAAATGTGCACCCTGGAGGATAGAAGGGACGGGGGGACATGATAGAGATGTTCAGGTATCTGAGGGGAATCAATAAGGATGGGGCAGATGGGGTCTTTAAGTTAAGGGGGGTCACCAGGGGGCACAGGCTAAGAATAGAAGGGGGAAGATTTAGGAAGGAAATGAGGAGACACTATTTCACAGAGAGGTGGTAGCAAAATGGAACGCCCTACCAGAATGGGTGGTATCATGTAAATCTGTGAACAGCTTCAAAAGGGCATGGGACAGGGAACAGGGGAGAGTGAGGATGGGGGAGGTGGGGGGTGGCAGTGGGATGACAAAGGGGAGGGGGGTGAGGCAGCTGCAAACTAGGGGTGTTGGCTGCACACTCGAACAGACTTAGATAGACTGGGTGGTCTGTTTCTGCTGGCACATTCGTATGTTCGTAAATGCACAATTAGGGTTGAAGCATAAAAAGTAGGTAAATACAACCTTAGGGTTCACAAGCCTAAGGCTCCACCTGCACCCTTGACTTTGAACTGTAAGACTCAACCCCCACCCTGCATGCAGAAACAGGTGTGAGGGGCGTGCCTTGGGGCTGCAAACCCTAAGGCCCGACACCCCAACGCACATCCTGATGCCTGTCGTGGGTGGGGGTGGGGAGCAAGGGGTGGTAATGCTAACAGCGAGCTTCCTCATTTTTGTCACTTTGGAACAACCCTTACTGATGCATTAAACTGATTTTTTTTGACATGAATTTCCCTTCTTTTTGAGAATGTGCAATATAAATAGTGAATGGAATGTGGTGGTGGCATAGCGGGACCCTTTGAGCCCTGCACTCCCACCATGCTCCCCATGTCTGCGTAATAACTGTAACAGTAATGCTAATGCTAACAGTAATGGTTACGGTGAGTGAAACACAAATGCTAATGGTAATTGTAACACCAACAGAAACATGAACACAAATGCAAATGGTAACTGTTATGGTAATGCAAACGGAAATGCAAATGAAACTGGTAATGCAAACAGTAATGCAAATGGTAATGGTAACAGTGATGCAAATGCAAAAGCAAAAGGAAATGGTAATGGTAACTGTAATGTAACCACAAATTCTAAGAGTAATGGTGACGCAAATGTAAATGTCAATGGAAATGGTAACGGAAATGCAAGTGAAAACACAAACTGTAATGCAAACGGTGACAGAAATGCAAATGTAAACAGTAATGCAAATGCAAGTGCAAACGGAAATGGTAACGGTAGTGCTAATGTTAACATAAAATGCAAAGCTAAGCGGTAATGATAATGCTAACATTGACGCAACCTAAGTGCAAATGCAAATGGTAACACAAATGCTATTGGAAATGAAAATGCAAACGGTAACAGTAACAGTGATGCAAACAGAAACGCTAATGTTGATGGAAACGCAAAGCGAAGCGGTAAAGGGTGACAGAAACAGAAATGCAAATGGTAACACAAACACAAGCACAAACGCAAACTGTAATGGTGATGCAAATGGAACTGGTAATGGAAACATTAATGGAAATGCAAGCGCAAACGTTAATGCAAACAATAATGCTAACCATAACGCTAACATCGATGGAAATGCAAATCAAAGTGGCAACATTAACGGTAACGGTGAAGCAAACATATACATTAACGCAAATGGTAACACAAACGCAAATGCAAACACAAATGGTAATGGTAACGGAGATGTAAATGGAAAATTTTAATGCAAACGATAATGGAAATGCAAGCTCAAATACAAACAACAATGGTAAGGGAAATGCAAACGTAAATGGTAACGCAAATGGTAACGAAAACAAAAATGGTAATGTTAACACCAACAGATCACAAAAGGAAACAGTAATGCAAATGAAAACACAAACACAAGCGCTAAAGCAAACGGTAATGCACATGGTGATGCAAATGGAAAGGCTAATGAAAATGGTAATGGAAATGCAAATGGTAATGCAAATGTAAATGGTAATGCCAACGGTAATGCAAAACTTAACAGTAATGCAAAAGATAACATAAATGCAAACGCAAACAGAAACGCAAATGATAACAGACACGGTGACACAAACAGAAACACTAACGCAAATGGTAATGGAAATGCAAGTGAAAACGTAAATTCAAATGGTAACAGTAACACAAACGCACACGCTTTCTGTCCCAAGCAGGTGCATCCACAAGCACAGTGACTACAAAGAATGTAGGCATAACAGTGGCTCTCGGACCAAAAAAATTAGCACTTGGAATACTAAATTGCTTATATCTCAGGAACCATACAACGTAGAAAAAAAAAATAAAATTTCATATTATTTATGACTTTCCTGGATAGTTTTGTACTTAGCCCCCAAATGGGTGACTAAGAATTTTTGCGATGAAAAGTCAGTATCTCAAACTTTTTTTGAGATACGGGACCTGAAAGGCACTGCGGATGCCGTAATGTTATCCTATGTGAAAAACTGTCAACTTTGAAGTGCCATAATTTTGCAGCCCAGTAATATTTTGGCACCTAACCACATAAAGGCACATCTGTGTGATATTGGCTTTCTTTTTTTTGCAAATTTCAGCCCAAAAGACCAAACTATTGTTTTGCAGCAGGGTGGCAAAGATTTCCTATTGTTTTGGCCATACTGTTGCAAATTACTTTCACAAATCACAACACTTTAGCAAAAAAAAATCATGAAAGTGTCACATTTGCGAAAGTACTTTGCAACACTACTTTTTACAAAAATTTAAAAAACGTATTTCTGGGGTATCCCTCCAAAAAAAAGACATGGCTAGCATCCTCGGGACTCAACTAGATGAACACAACAAGAATTGTGTCCCTAGAGGGTCCCAAATTTAAATGTCAAGCATTTTTCAGACCACCAACTGAAAAGGAAAAATGACTGAATCATGAAAGTAAAACGGTCATTTACGACAGTAAAAACTGCATTTGCGATGCTGTCGCATAGTTTGTGAACTTTTCCCATTGACTATAAAGGGATTTAGTGGTTTTTGAATAGCTTTTGAACCGTTTAATATTTTTTCATGAAATCTTTGAAAGGCACCTCAACTGCATGTTCCCTGACGTTTTTGGAGTGATCGTGGAAACTGTGCGGGCTGTAGGCGCGCGCAAAGAAACATGCAAAAATGTGTAATTTATGCATTTGTGGTGCACTGTAGCTTCGCAACCATACATCTGACTATAACACAACTTGCCAGATCCAGAGATCTATGGTACAAGACCATGCATTCAAAATTTCAGGCAAATCCATTATATGGTTGCAAAGTTATTAAGGTACAACATTTGAGATTTAACCTTAAATGGGGTACTCAACCCTAACTATAGAACTATAGTGGCACTACCATGCCACTATAATATATATATAAATATATACAAACACACACATATACATAGTCTTTCCAAAAAAAAATCAGTTAATGCAACATTTAGGGTTCAGGCTAAAGTGACAAAAGTAGGGAAATGTGGCTTTAGGGTTTCCAACACTAAAAACCCAAAGGCACCCCTAAAGCAAGCCAGGGGTGGAGTCTTCCTAGGGGTTGTCAACTATGAAGTTTATCCCATTAGATGTGTGTGTTTGTGGAGTGTATAGAATGGGGGTGACCTTTAGGATAGCCAACCCCTAGGAAGCCTCAACCTCTGATTTGCTTTAGGGGTGCCTTTGGGGTTTCCATATTTCCCTTCTTTTGTCACTTGAGCCTAAACCCTAAATGTTGCATTAATGGATTTTTTTGCAGAGAATTTCCTTACTTTTTGAGATAGTATAATCATATGGCCATTTTTCTGTTGGAGCGCAGAGACCGGAGATGCCTCCATGGATGCATATATGTATATTTATGGGGAAACACAGGGCCCTCTGGGCCCTGTGCTTCTGTTTGTTTGACAACACCAACCAAATTGTCAGCTTAGCTTCCCTATTACCTCACTCTATCAAGCCGGTAGTAAAAATTGTCAAATTCTCGCTAAAATGTAATTCAGTGCCACTGCAGCATAATTCTGCAGCAGGGCATGAAAAGACATTTTGGGCAAGATTTGGAAACTGACATCTGTCACATTCATGAGGAGCTGTAAAGAAATGGCTATGTTGTAAACCTGGGGTAAAAATATTGAAAATTAGCAAAGTTATGAGCCTGTGCTTGCAAAATTCAATGTAGGGTCATAACTTTGTTGTTTTTTAATATTTTTACAGCAAATTTTCAATATAGCCTTCTTATGATCCCACCTCATGAACAAGGGCAGAAAAAAGTTTAAATTCCTGTTTGAAAGGTGAGTTTGCAAAGGGACTGCAAAATCACCTTTTGGGTCACATTTGCCCAATGTGAGGGCAATTGTTCATGACTCTGAGGTGGGGTCCCAGAAAAGGCATGTTGAAAATTTGGGCCATAAATATGCAGAAATGGCCATGTTATGCCACTAAGTTGAAATCCCCATTAAAAAAGATTGATGCGCAGACTTGTTTCTTCAGTTCACGATCTGGCTTTGAAGAGCGAAGATGTGTCTGCAGTCCAAAGAAAAACATGATGTTCGACTCCTACTGGGTAAGTATGGGCTTGGGGGGATGGGATGGTGGGTGCTGAGTGGGAGGTTCAGGTGGAGGGAAGACAAAGGACCGCAAAAGACATTGATGGATGGTTTTCTTTTACAGGGTTAGGAAAAAAAAGAAGCATGGACAACACTTTTTTAATCAGAAATTGAGACACTAGGGGATTAGGAACCCCCAGTGTCACTGTTATGTTTTGGGGGCGTGTGGGGTGGAGGTCTTGTTTTGGAGGCTCGGGAGAGCAAACACCGCACTGTGGGGAAGGGGTGTTCATTTTGCAGGTGGTGACACTTGGGGACTAGGCACCCCCAGTGTCTCTTATTAAATTATTATGAGGACATGGAGGGTGAAGTGTACCACTAGAAACTGGGGATTTGCCATTAACTAAAAGAAATGATAGGGTCTGGAATCGAACAGTGGGAGGTGCCACCACCCATGACGGGCAAGCAATGCGGACAGCAATTGGATGTTAGAGGGTACCAAAGGACACCAGGGATAAACTGTGGTGATGGGAACAGGGATCGTTGGGTGGGGGGGTGCCACTATATACCAGGGAAAACAGGTTAGGTGGCAAAGAACAATCTTTTTTCATCAGTCTTCATACAAAAATGAATCTTCTTTCGTATCATGACTCAAGAAAAAAGATTTATAAAGTAAAATAAATAAATAAATAACTCTGGAATGGATAAACATGTTTTAACAAAATTACCAAAAAGGCACATCTGTGCCACAGCCCTTTTGTACCATAAACATTTCAAACCACAATTCCAAACAGTCTGGGTGGTAGCCCAGCTGACATTTTTACAGACAATATGAGACTCAGGCAGCATGAAAGTGGAGAAAAGATGGCGGCCAAACAAAAAAGGATTTTCGCATAACGAAAAAGGATAACATCCATATGAAAAAATAATTCATTTTTCATTTTTTATAGCTATTTTGTAGTGCTTACTGAGCATGCTCAGAGCCAAGTATTCAAAATGTTTAAATTAAATAACTCTGGAAAAGGCACATCTGTGGGCTAGCCCCTTTCTACCAAGAAAATTTCAGACCAACATTCCAAACGATTTGGGCGCTAGCTAAGTTGACATAAAACCCATTATAACCAATGGCAAAAAAATTCACTTTTTGCTCTCTCTGTATCTTGGAATTTGCACATCTGACCAGATCGAAACTTGGCATGTCAAGAGATCTACCCCACAAGACTGCTTACACAATTTCATGCAAATCCATTGAACAGTTACAAAATTATTAAAGTGCAAATTTGGGGGTTTAAGATTGAAGTGCCCATACAACCTTAAATATAGGGGCACGATTTTGCCCCCATAAGACATATATATACATACATATATATATATATATATATATATGAGTATGTCTGTCTCTCTCTATAAATATATATATATAGGATATGGGGGGTGTCTATGGGAAAACAAAGTTATTTGTACAGTTGCCTGTGACCTTGAGTAACCTCATGAGAGGCAAAGCCATGAGTGAGGGTTACGGTGGTCACTGGCAACTGTAGAAATAACTTTGTTATCCCACAGGCACCCCACACCTATTTGATTTATGTAACAGGATTTCTGTTATATTTTATTTTTTTCTGAAGTTGTTTTCCATGTTTTTTCTCTGTGCTTGGTTGCTGTGTTTGGTTTGCAGAGTTGCTGTGCTGAGAAGGAGGAAAAATTGTCTTTTTTATTAAGAGTGTTTTCATTTAAAATGTGGTTCTGTTTGGGGGGGATTTGGTTAGAGTGCATTTTGTTAGTCTTTGGGACTGTGAAAGTTTGGGTTATAAAGAGCACTGTGAGAAGGTGAAAGTGAAATTGGGAGGCAGTAGTGCTGTGGTGGTTAGTGATGTAGTCACTGTGTGGATAAGTGGGTGATGATGTAATCACTATGTGGATAACTTGAAGTTATCCACATAGTGATTACATCACCACCCATTTAACCACATGGTGACTCAGATAACTAAAGTTATGTGTCAGTTTTTATCCTGACACCTGTTGCATAAATATATATATATATATGTGTATGTATATATATATATATATATATATGTATGTGTATATATATATATATATATATATATATATATATATATATATATATATAAAAATATATATATAATTAATAAAAACTTTGTTTAAAACAAAGTTAGGGTTCTAGACATAGGTCTTCAGCCAAAGTGATATATGTCAGGAAACTGGATGTTAGGGTTTACAACTGTTCTAACCCTCCTCCACCAAACCCTATCATTTAAACTGCACCCTCCCACCCTCCACACACCAACAAGCATCAGGGTGTGACTTAGGGTTGTTGGTCTCACCCCACCCCACCCAACCTATCATAGCAACACCACCCACCTCCACACACCAACAAGTGTCGGGTGTGCCTTATGGTCATGTGCCCTAATGCTCACCCCATTCCATCTGTAAGGAACCTGATATGGTACAGTATAGGAAAATGGGGTGAGAGTTAGGGTCCATGAACCTAAGGCACACCCCTATGCTTATTGGTGTGTGGAGGGTTGGAAAATCTGGAGTGAAAATATTAAAAATTAGCAAAGTAACAAATCTGCGTAGAAACTGTGCAGTGCACATTTGTAACACAGTCATTTTGGGGAATTTTTGCACCAGATTTTTAACATTGCCTTTTTGGGACCCCACCTAATAAACAGTGGCACTGTGATTTCATTGGTACATCCCAAAAGTTGATTTCACACAGCGACTGCGCCATTCTGTGCCAGAGCTGCAACAACATATTTCAAGTATGATGTGAAAAATGGCAGCTGCACTGTTCATGAGGAGGTATGAAAAAATCTCAATGTTGAAAATCTGGAGTGAAAATATTAAAAACTGGTGAAGTTATGAATCTGTGTAGAAACTGTGCAATGTACACTCATAACGCAGTCATTTTTGGGAATTTTTTTACCAAATTTTCAACATGGGCTTTTTGGAACCTCCCTTCATGAACACTGGCACTGTCATTAAGTTAATGAGTCCAGAAAGGTGATTCCTTGTAGCAACCACAAAATCATCTTTCAGGACTGAATAACAAAATGACAGAGGCAGTGTTTATGAGGTGGGGTCCCAAGAACCTCATGTTGAAAATTTGGGTAAAAATTCCTAAAAATGGCTGAGATATCAACCTAAGTTGAAAACTCCGCTGAGAGCCATAATACGAGACTACCTTGATACCTTAGTTTGCAGTTGGGCTTTAAAGAGTCCAGACATGTCCAGGTTCAGAGAAGATCGCTGCTCCTGACTTCCAGAGGTAAGTATGGATAAGGAGGGGTATGGGGAGGTGGATGCTCAGTGGGAAGGTGTGGATGGTGGAGGGGGGACTGGGGAGACAACGAGGGACAGTTTTCTTTATTACAGGTGTAAACAAAAACATTGGGATGGTTTTCTTTATTTACAGGAAGAGCAAAAGTGAATGTGGGCACACTGGGGTGGGCTCCCAGTGTGCCACATGAGTTGGGGGGGATACATTATGCCTGCAGGGGGATTGGGCACCCTTGTTGGCAGTGGAAGTGGGCTTGGGGAGACATCGAACACCAGAAGTCGGCACTCCAGTGTTGGAAAAATATTAATTAAATTATTTTGGCCCACTGGGGATGGGCTCCCCAGTGTGCCACAGTAGTGGAGGGCAGTATAAATGCCAACTTGGGGATTGGGCATCCCAACATCAGCGAAACCTAGCACTTTGATGCAATATTCTGTATTGAAAATGGCAGGATGCAGGATTCTGCATCGAAGTTAAAGAATTGCATTTGGGGACTGTTTTTCTTAGGGGCACAAAACCGATTTGAGGACACTAGCAGTGGGCTCCCCAGTGTCCCAACGTTGTTTTTGGGTGTGCGGGTGCTGACCTGCACCTGTACCCTTTAGCATACAATCCTATCTCGGACAGCTGCTCCAACTTAGAATCATATGCCCATTACTAAACTTCATCATAAAATCCTATGTTGGAGTGCTACTCCGACTTAGAATCCTATGCCACCAGGGGCATCTATTTTTTTGCACATAGGTCATAATGGGAAAAACAAAGATTAATAACTTTTGAATGGATTAATATTTTTTCACCAAATCTTCAAAAGACACACCTGTGAGGCCAAATCTTTCTGACCTGAAAATTTCATGCCTGTAAGTATAGCTGATTGTGAGATTCAGATTGACAAAATAGCTAAAACATAAAAATCTCTTATTTTTGAACACTTTGTATCTCATAAACCGCAAAAGGGATTCAAACCAAATTTAGAACATCAATAGACCAATCCCTTCTAATGATGCATGCAAATTTTCAAGCAGATCTTTTGAACCTGGCCAAAGTTGTTACCCTGCAAAAACTGGCCTTTAACATTACATGCTCTCACTAACCCTAACGATACTGGCACTACCGTGCCAATATAATATGTTGTCTACAAAGAACTGTGGTAATGCAACATTTAGGGTTCAGGCTAAAGTGACAAATGTAGGGAAATGTGGTTTTAGGGTTTCCAACCCCAAAACCCCAATGCCAGCCCTAAAGTGAATCAGGATAGAGTCTTCTTAACAGTTGTCAACCCTAAAGCTCACTTCATTCTATATACTCTAGAAACATACACTCCTAATGGGGTGAGCTTTTGGGTTGAAAACCACTAGGAAGACTCCACCACTAATTTGCTGTAGGGCTGACGATGGAGTTTTAGGGTTGTAAACCTTAAAGTCACATTGCCCTACTTTTGTCATTTCAGCCAGAATACGAAATGTTACATTAACAGTTTTTATTACCCCATAGTTAGGGTTGCATGGCCACTTCTATGTTAAACCCAAAATATTGCACCTTAGTAACTTTGCAACCATTTGTCCAGTTTACCTGAAATTTTGCATGCCCCATCTATTCCCGTAGAACTCTGGATCTGGCAAGTTTCATTCTGGTCAGGTGTGCAGGTGTGGAGCTGCAGAGTGCCCAAAAATTTGAAATGTACCACTTTTTTGCAAATTCTTTGCTTGTGCATAAGTCTGAAGCAGTTTGGGGGTCAGGTCTGAAATTGTTAGGGTATATGGGGTCTGGGTCACTGATGAGTCTTTTGAAGGTTTGGTGAAAAAATATTAATCCATTCAAGTTATTAAAGTTTAAAGTTTCCCATTATAGCCTATGAAAAAATATATGTACACTTCAAAAGTACTTTTTACTTTTACAAAAGCACTTTTGACTTTCGCAAATGGGTTTTGTAGTGTCGCAGAGCCACCATCTTGTTTTCAGTTAGTGACATGGAAGAAACGCTGTAATTAGAAAAATACTGCCCCTTGGTAAACACCAACAGTTGTGTTTACCTAACTGGGGCTGAAGATCACGATCCTGACATTAGTTTTAAAAAATAATGCTTGGAAATAAATTTTTTCAAATTTTCCATTGAAAGTGTTGCAAATTTGTGAAAGTACATTTGCAAAAGTTTTGCAAATTTGTGAAAATTTTGCAAACTTACTTTCAAAAATTTATGAAAGGTTTCACTAAATGTTTGCAAATTTTGCAAAGCTTTCAGAAATTTGCGAAAGAACCCTCCAAAAAAAGCAGTTTATTTGCCTCTTCATAGCAAATAAATGGTTAGGACTTTTTGGGCTGAAATTTGCAAGGTAGGAAGGGATTGCACTACAGCTGTGCCTTTTACTGGTTTGGTGAAATAATTTAAATTGGTGCCATAGTTATAACATTCTGAAGTTTAGAAATTTCCCATAGGATAACATTGTGGCAGCTATGGTACCTTTTGGTGCCTATATTTCAAAAACTGTTCAAGAGACAGATTTTTTGCTATGTGCAGCTTTCAGTAGTACTAAGCATGCATACAGGTTACCAGGCCATGATTACAACTGCAGTGGAATTTTTTCAAATGTTCCTGTGGTTACTGAGATAGGCCTGCGCTGTCTTTATACTTATGAGTAGATGGCAGCACAGGGCCTAGAGGGCCCTGCACCCCCACATATGGATATCATTATGCAATAATGGGAGTGCAGGGTCCTCCATTATGCAGTACTGGGAGGCCTTGCACTCCCACAGGGAGATGAAAGTTCATTACAATGTGTCTATATTTATGTATAGATGGGAGCGCAGGGCATGAAAATCAGAGACAATGACAATATGCATGCATGATCCCATAACCACATATGGGTAACATTGCACTTTCTCAAAAAGAAAGCAAATTAATTGCAAAAAAAACTCTGTTAATGCATCAGTTAGGGTTTCTATTACAGTGGCAAAAGTTTGGAAATTTGGTGTTAGGGTTACCAACCCTACCATCCCCCTCACTCTACATACACCAACAGGCGTTGGGGTGTACCTTGGGATTGTTGGGACTAATTCTTTCCCCATTTTCCTGTACTGTACCATCTTAGCTTCCTTACAAATGAAATGGGGTGAGAGCTAGGCCCAATGTCCCCAAGGCACACCCCAATACCTGCTGGTGTGTGAGACTGGGGGTGGGGTTGGGTGGTGATGCTAGGGTTGGTAACCTTAACACCAAATTTCCAGACTTTTGTCACTGTAATAGAAACCCTAACTGATATAGCAACTGAGTTTTTTGCAATGTATATATATATATATATATATATATAGATATACTGTATCTATCTATCTATCTATCTATCTATCTATCTATCTATCTATCTATATCTTTTAAACACAAACTGCACTGATATCTTCTTGCTGTGGGTACCTGTGCCTGCCCCCGCTAAATCCCGCCTCAAGTCAGTAATCCCATTGCCATAGTCTGTACTTACTCACTAGCACTTCTTAACCCTGTCACTGTTCCACTGGATAGCCCTGACCTTGCACTTCACTGACCCCCCTCATCCTCTCCCATGGTGCTTCCATGCCCGACCCCACCTCTCTTCCCTACCCCTCCATCTCCTACCCCCAACCACGCCTTCCTCTTACCATTATCTCTCCATCTTCTCCCCCTTCTCCTCCCTCTGTCTACTCTACTGATTTTTGTCTCTCCTTGTCATGGACATACATCGTACAATGCCTCAGTATATTGTAACCATGTACTTTATCTGTATTGTTGTACAGTAACATATATTTGTATATTTGCCACTGAACCACTCTGTATCCAAATGTTTATGTATTACTCTGTACTTGTTAACAGACGTGGAACCAATTATTGAGCATCCACTCACTGGTGCTATCCAAGATTTCAATAAAAAAAAAAATATATATATATATATATATTTTTCATGGCAAAAAACTCTGTTTAATGCATCACTCCAAGTTTTTCCACAGCGAAAACAGTGAGGAAATTCAGTGTTAGGGTTACCACCCCTTGCACCCCACATCCATGCCGCCCCCACCAAGAGGCATCGGGGTGTGCATTGGGGTTGTTGGGCCTAACTCTCACCCCATTCCATGTGTAAATAAGCTGAGATTATGCAGTATAGGATAATGGGGTGAGAGTTAGGACCGATGACCCCAATGCACACCCTGATGCCTGTTGGTGGGGGTGGAGTGGGTGTGGGGTGCAAGGGGTGGTAACCCTAACACCGAATTTCCTCACTTTTGTCTCTGTGGAATAACCCTGACTAATACATTAAACAGAGTTTTTTGCCATGACTGTCCCTTCTTTTTGAGAATGTACAATATAAATAGTGAATGGAATGTGGTGGTGGGAGTGTGGGGCACTTTGGGCCCCACAATCCCACCATGCTGCCCATGTCTATGTAATAACCGTAACAGTAACACTATCACCAACAGTAACGGTAAGCACTTAACTTCTGCTCTCTCTACTTTGACTTTCAGCTTGTGACATGCCCACCCTTCAGTATTTGCCTTTTGTCTTAAGTGTCTGTAACTGTCTGGTTCTCTCACCCCTAGCCCTGGTGCCTTGTCCACCTTACTTTTTTTGTACATATTGTGAGCTGTGCCTTCCGGCCTGTTATCCCACAGCCAGACCTCCAAAATGAATCATTAGTACTTTTTTGTTATAGTTGTTTGCTGCAATAATTTTACTACTGTTACTGTTATCCAGGAGGTGTATAATCATATGTGGCTGTCCTCTTCCATTGTATTTGTTGGACAGTTCTACAGCATTATGCATCTGATTGTTTGTTACTGCTGTATTGTGTTATGGTACTCTTGCTGTATTGTTATATTGTACTCTCCTGAGTTGTGCCTGAAAATAGACAGGATATGATGCCTCATGCACTTACCCGGTTACCAAAAGCAAATAAATAAATAAATGGTGAGTGAAATGAGCAAAAATGCATAATTTATGTGTTTTGTGTCACTCTGTAGCTCTGGAACTGTATATCTGACCATAATGCAACTTGCCAGATCCAGAGATCTATGGTACCAGACCACGCATTCCAAATTTCAGGCAAATCCGTCATACAGTCGCAAAGTTATTAAGCTGCCAAATTTCAGATTTAACCTTAAATGGGGAACTCAAACCTAACTACTGTGCCACTATAATATATATATATATATATATTAGAGGCAAAAAACTCTGTTTAATGCATTAGTTAGGGTTGTTCCACAGAGACAAAAGTGAGGAAATTCGCTGTTAGGGTTGAAAACCCTAACTCGATCCACCCCCAGCACCACACACACACAGACACACACACACATTCAAGTATGGGGAGGACCAAGTCAACACAACCAATGACAGACATCCAGCAGCAGGTGACAGAAATAACAAACAATTGTCTAAATGTACTACGAGACATCCCCACCCACTTCGACCAGGTACTGCATGCTCAGTGGAGATCAACAGCAAAACTGAGGCCATGTACACCAAACGACACATCCCTGATTGCAGCTGCACACAACGCATCGCACTTAGTAGTTGCATGGCCTTACCTACCGATGCCCCACACCAGACCACACCACTTGTGGTGGGCCACCTGAGCAACAGAGTTAAGCAAAACCAAGGAGTTGTACAGGTATAATATCTCTGATTATAACAAGGGTTTGAGAAATGCAGCTTTCTAATTGACTGTAAACATTGTAACAGCCTTATGTTTAGTTTTTATTAACATACATGTAGAGCCTAACCATATGATGAACATGGTTTAATGTTGTTTAAAAAACAGTTTTATTATGATAGCAATAAGCCACTCCCAGGTATTATGTTAATGGTCACTTTATCACTGTCTAGCGACATGTGGCACTCGGCTATGCCTCATTCAACATTAAACCCCTACAGGGTGATTAACAGACCATTTAACATAACTGTTGGTCATGCCTTATTGCGGAGTTTTTTGCCTCTAATTTCTCTTCTTTTTGAGAATGATATTGAGAAACAGTGAATATAATGCAGTGGCGGGAGCGCGGGGCCCTAATGCTAACAGTGGCACACATGGTAACACACACGCGAATGAGAACAGAAAGAGTGACGCACACGGTGGCGTAGATGGGAACGGTGTGCCACGTGATGTCTTGTCACATAGTAACATGGTGCCTGTAAATAGAAATGTCAATGGGCATGGTGACGCAAACTGAAACAGAAAGAGAAACAGTACAGTACACACAAATGGCAAAAAAAGTAACAGAAACGCAAGCGCAAATGAAACGCAAAGGATGACGCGACGCAGGGCATTGGTGTGCTTTGGGATCATCAGCCCTAACTCTCACCCCATGACATGTAAAGCAGCAGAAGTATAGGAGAATGGGGTGAGAGTTAGACCCATGATCCCAATGCACACCCCAATGCCGGTTGGGCGGGTGGGTGCAAGGGGTTTCAACCCTAACAGCGAATTTCCTCACTTTTGTCGCTGTGGAACAACCTAACTAATGCATTAAACTGGAGTTTTTCGTCTAATTTCCTTCTTTTTGAGAATGATAACAAAATAGTGAATGTAATGCAGCGGCGGGGCGCAGTGCCCTGGGCTGTGTCCCACCGCGATACTGCGGAGGTGGGACTGCGGGGCCCAAAGGGCCCCGCCCGCCACATGATGTCTTGTGGCATACTAACAGGGACAGCAATGCAAACAGAAATGCTAACAGTGGCGCACATGGTAGCACAAGCACAAATGAGAACAGAAAGGGTAACGCACATGGTGGCGTAGACGGGAATGGTCTGCCACGTGATGTGTTGTCACATAGTAACATGGTGCCCACAAACAGAAATGTCAATGGGCATGGTGATGTAAAGTGAAACAGAAAGATAAACAATACTGTAGACAGAAATGGCAAAAAATAACAGAAACGCAAGCGAAAATGAAAACGCAAAGGATAACGCACATGGTGGTGCAGACGTCAACGGTAAGTGAAATGGGTACGGAACCTCAAGTGGAAAGGGCAACAGTAACAGTAATGCAAGCGCACAGGCTGGTTTTCCCCAAAACCTGCATTGAGAAAGACAGTGAGTACAGAAAATGTATGCAAAATAATGAGTATCGGCACAGAAAATGAGATCTTGGAATACTAAATACATTATATCTCAGGAACCGTATGACGTAGAAAAAAAATTTAAAAGTCATATTATTTACCACTGTCCTGGCTAATTTAAATCTTAGCCCTGTCTGGGGGCTAAGAAATTTTCCGATGAAAAGTCCGTATCTTGCACCGTTTCCGAGATACGGGCCCTGAAAGGCGTGGCGAACGCCGTAATATTATCCTATGGGAAAAAAAGAAAAGTTTGGAGCGCCATAACTTTGCCTCCCTGTAATGTTTTTTCACCCAACCACTGAAAGGCACATCTGTGGGATGTTGGCTGTCTTCCCTCCAAATTTCAGGAAAAAAGACCTAACCGTTATTTTGCAGCAGGGATCCAAAGGATTTCTGTTATGCGTTGGGCACCATAATGTTATCCTATGGGAAAAACTGTCAACTTTGGAGTGCCATAACTTTGACGCCGTGTAATATTTTTTCACCAAACTACTGAAAGGCACATCTGTGGGCTGTTGGCTGTCTTCCTTCCAAATTTCAGGAAAAAAGACCAAACCGTTATTTTGCAGCAGGGTGCCAAAGGATTTCTGTAATGCGTCGGCGCCGTAATGTTATCCTATGGGAAAAACTGTCAACTTTGGAGTGCCGTAACTTTGCCACCATGTAATATTTTTTCAATACAACACTGAAAGGCACATCTGTGAGATGTCGGCTCCGTTCCCTCCAAATTTCAGCTCAAAACTCTCAACGGTTCTTTTGCAGCACAGTGCCAAAGAATTGCTGTCATTTTCCCACAGACTAGAAAACTACTGTCGCAATTTGCGAAAGCTTTCGCAAAAATTTGCAACACTTTCGTGAGCACGAAAGTAATTTGCGAAAGTACTTTTTCCAGAAATTTGAAAAACATATTTCTGGGGTGTTTTACCACAAAATAAAGACATGGCAAGCATCCTCAGGGCCCGACTAGGTGAATACAAAAAAAATTAGGTTGCTAGAAGGTCCCAAATTTAAATGCCAACCATTTTTCTGATCACCAACTGAAAACAAAATGGCCGATTTGCGAAAGTAATAGGCCCATTTGCGAAAGTAAAAATGCATTTGCGAAAGTGTTGAACTTTTTGTTAACTTTTCCCATTGACTTATAATGGGAAACTGTTTTTTGAATAACTTTTGAACCGTTTAATATTTTTTCACAAAATCTTCAAAAGGCACATCGGGGACCCTGGCTGCACGTTCCCTGAAGATTTCGGGCCAGTCGTGCAAACCGTACGACCTGTAGGCGTGACCATAGAATTCCAGAAAAGCGTAAATGCGCGCACAGATCACACGTAATAACTCCGTAGCCGTATATCCGACCAGTACGAAACTTGGCAGATCCCAAGGCCTATGGTTCTTGATCATAAATTCCAAATTTCAGGCAAATCCATCAAACGGTTGCAAAGTTATTAAGGTGCAAAGTTTTGGGGTTTAACATAGAAATGGCTCCTCAACCCTAACTATGGTAGCACTACCGTGCTACCGTAATATATATATATATATATATTCATGGCAAAAAAACTCCATTTAATGCATCAGTTAGAGTTGTTCCATAGCAACAAAAGCGAGGAAATTCACTGTTAGGGGTGAAAACACTAACTGAACATTCCCCCCACCCCCACCACCACCACACACACACATACATGCAAGTAGGGGAAGGACCAAGGCAACACAACCAATCACACACACAACCAGCAGGAGGTATATACCTGTGTTACCATAGCAAGTAGGTAAGAAATCTAACTTCAGGTATCATACAGTATTTCCAAACTTGTTTCACGAGGTTAGTTCACCTAAAGGTGAAACAAGTTGGCAGTAGTGAAAACTGTGTACCTTGCTCCATTTTCGACATATGGGTGGCAAAAGGCATCATGGGTGCCGCAATGTTAGTTTGTGGGGAAATTGCTCAGTTTTGGAACAGTGTAACTTTGTCATGCTTATGTATTTTAGCACCAAAGCAGGAAAAGGCACATCTGTGGGACCAGGGCTTGCCACCCTGTAAATTTTAGCCAAAAGGACCCAACTGTTTGCTTGCAGGATGATGGCAAAGATGTGCAGTAATCAGGAGCATACTTTCACGAAATACTGTCACAAACATGAAAGTGTCAGAAACAGAACACACGATAGTGTTGCATTTGTGAAAGCATGCAAAATAGTGTAGCAAAATACTGTCGCAAACACGAAAGTGTTGCAGATGTGTAGCACGACACTGTCGCAGTTGTGAAAGTGATTTTTGAAAGTATTTCAAGGAATGTGGAAAATCCTGTTTTGGGTTTGTAAACCCCAAATACCATATGTGTAGTCTGTGTTATGTGTTGGTGGCAGCATGTGGCCCAAGATGCCCTGTTGTCCATAGTGATATGTATTTTGTGGTACGTGGAATGTCTGTAATCAGAGTTAGCAGTGACAACCCCATGCCACAGCCTGATGGGATCATTGGTGTATGGTTTCATGGTTTAGATACTTGTATGTTATTTCTGTTACCTACTGCTGGTTGTGTGTGATTGGTTGTGTTGCCTTGGTCCTTCCCCTACTTGCATGTATGTGTGTGTGTGTGTGGTGGTGGTGGGGGTAAGGGGGAATGCGCAGTTAGGGTTTTCAACCTGAACACCGAATTTCCTCACTTTTGTCTCTGTGGAACAACCCTAACTGATGCATTAAACTGAGTTTTTGCCATGAATTTCCCTTCTTTTTGAGAATGTGCACTATAAATAGTGAATGGAATGTGGTGGTGGGCACACAGGGCCCTTCGGGCCCCGTGCTTCCACCATGCTGGCCATTTGTACATAATAACCCTAACAGTAATGATAACGCTAACAGTAACGGTGACACAAATGCAAACAATAATGGTAACGGTAACGCAAATGTGAACGCAGATGAAAATGTTAAAGGTTACGGAAATGGAAACAGAAACAGTAACAGTAATGGTGAATCAAACATAAATGCAAATGGCAATGAAAATGCAAGTGGAAACACAAAAGGTAATGGTAACATAAAAAGAAATGGTTACAGTAATGGTGATGGAAATGTAAATGCAAATGCAAACGTTAACACAAACGCTAATGGTAACAGCGATGGAAATGCAAACATTGATGGGAACGGTAACGCCCATGCATACCTGAGCAGAAATGCAGATGCTAATGGTTATGGTAACACAAACGAAAATGCAAATGGTAACGCAAACGCAAGCACAAACTCGAACAGCAATTGTAATGTAAACGGGAACACTAATGACAATCTTACAGTGATGCAAACAGAAATGGTAACACAAATGCAAGCACGAATGCAAGTGCAAATGGAAACACAAATAGTAACGGTAATGTTTACAGTAACAGAAATGGAAACGCAAACGGTAACGCAAGCGTGAATGGTAATGAAAACACAAATGGCAATGGTAAACGCAAATGCAAATGGTAACGTAAATGCAAACAGTAATGGTAATGCTAACGGTAATGCAAACATTAACGTAAATGCAAATGTAAACAGTAACGTAAACGCAAGTGCAAACTGAAACGCAAACGGTAACGGTAACACTAATGGTAATGCAAATGGTGATGCAAACGGTAACAGTAACGTAAATGCAACCTGTAAAGGTAACGTAAACAGAAGCACAAATGCAAACACAAACGGTAATGGTAACAAATGCAAATGCTAATGGTCACGGCAACGATGACACAATCACAAAATAAACGCAAACGGTAAAGCAAACTCAATCATAAATGCAGACGCAAATGGTAATGGTAATGCTAATGGTAAGGGTAATGCAAACGCAAATGGTAACAGAAGCGCAAACGGTAACGGAAAGGAAAACAGTAACGGTTAACCAAACATAAATGAAAATGCAAACGGTAATGCAAATGCAATCAGTAATGCTAACAGTGATGCAAATGGAAACGCTAACGCAAACGGTAATGGAAACACAAGTGCAAACGAAAATGCAAATGCAACGACTAACGGAAACGCAAGCGCAAATGTGAATGCAAACACTAACACTAATGGTAATGCTAACGCACATGCTTTGTGTTCGAAAGAGGTGAATTCAGAAGCACAATGAATACAAAGAATGTGGGCATAATAGTGGCCCTCGGACAGGAAAATGAGCACTTGGAATACTAAATATCTCAGGAACTGTACGACGCAGAAAAAAAATTAAAATCTCATATTATTTATGACTTTCCAGGCTAGTTTTGCACTTAGCCTCCCAGTGGTTGGACTATGAATTTCTGTGATGAAAAGTCTGTATCTGGAACCATTTTCAAGATACGGGACCCAAAAGGCACGGCGGATGCCATAATGTTATCCTATGGGAAAAACTGTCAACTTCAGATTGCCATAACTTTGCAGCCCTGTTATAGTTTTGCACTAAACCACCAAAAGGCACATTTGTGTGATGTTGGCTTTCTTCCCTGCAAATTTCAGCCCAAAAGACCAAACTGTTGTTTTGCAGCAGGGTGGCAAAGATTTCCTATTGTTTTGGCCATAGTCTCGCAAAGTACTTTCACAAAAAATATCACGAAAGTGTAGCATATGCGAAAGTACTTTGCGACACTACTTTTAAAAACATTTAAAAAAACATATTTCTGGGGTGTTTAACCCCCCAAAAAAGACATGGCTAGCATCCTCAGGGCTCGACTAGGTGAACACAACAAGAATTGTGTCCCTAGATGGTCCCAAATTTAAATGGCAAGCATTTCTCTGACCACCAACTGAAAAAAAAATGGCTGAATCATGAAAATAAAGGGGTCATTTGCAACAGTAAAAACTGCATTTGCAACACTTTCAAATCTTTTGTTAACTTTTAACATAGACTATAATGGGATTCAGTGTTTATTGAATAACTTTTGAACTGTTTAATATTTTTTCATGAAATTTTCAAAAGGCACATCGGGAACCCCGGCTGCATGTTCCCTGATGTTTTTGGACTGACCGCACAAAACGTGCGGGCTGTAGCCATGAGCAGAGAAACACAGAAAACCCCATAATTTATGCGTTTTTTTTTTGTGCTCTATAGTTCTGCAACTGTACTTCTGACCTTAGTGAAACTTGTCAGGTCCAGACATCTATGGTACAAGATGGTGCATTCCAAATTTCAGGCAAATCTATCATACGGTGACAAAGTTATTAAGGTGCAACATTTCAAATTTAACCTTAAATGGGGTACTCAACCCTAACTATAGTGGTACTACCGTGCCACTATAATATATATATATTAATGCATCAGTTAGGGTTGAAGTGACAAAAATAGGGAATGAGGCATTAGGTTGACACCCTAACACTCCCCACACCCTACCACCCACCCACCCTCACCCACCACAAACCAACAGCTGCAGGGGTGTTCCTTGGGGTCGTTGGCCTAACTCTCACCCCTCCATGTGCAACAAAGCTCACATGATACTGTATAGAGAGATGGGGTGAGAGTTGAGCCCAACGACCCCAGGCACACCCCATCACATGTTGGTCTGTGGTGGGTGGGGGTGAGGTAGCAATTTTTTTTGCAATGAATTTCGTTACTTTCTGAGAAAGTGTAATGTAACTGGTAACTGTTATGTGTTGGTGGAAGCGCGGACCCCCTGGGCTCCACACTCCCTTCAACCTGCCCATTTTTGCATAATGATATGCGTGTGTGGGAGCACAGGCCCTCTAGGCCCTGCGCTCCCACTTACACATAACTACAGAGCCATACAGCAGCCCCATAGGGCTGAAAACAAACCCTTGTAACACTAATTTGCCAATATCTCAGTAACCAAAGAAGCTATGAAACAAATTCCACTGCACTTGTAATCGTGACTTCAAAACCTCCACACATGCCTACTTCACCTAAATAAGCTGCTTGGAGTGAAAAACCCATATCTCGAATCGTTTTGGAGATACGGACATCGAAAGGCACTGAGGGTGCTGTATTGTTATCCTATAGGAGATATCTCAATTCGTAATGGCATATCTACAGAACCGATGCAATTTTTGCACCGCAACAGCATAATTTACATCTCTGGGACCCCCTTTTATACCCTGCAAATTTCAAGCCAAAACACCAAACTGTTTATCTGCAGTGCACTGGGAAAGTTTTAAAATTCCTAGTTCGTGAGGTGTCAGAATCCCCATTCACAAGGTCAGTCTCCGTTTGCGAGCCGTCAAAATCTCCATTCGTGAGAATTCATTGTTCATCAGATTTTGGCCATCTGGTCTGGAAATCGTGATCAAGGATTTTGTCAGCTCATGAGAGAGGATCAACTTGTGAAAAGGGATTTTGACAGCTTGTGAAAGAGGATTCAAAAACCAATTCCCTTTCACGAGCTGTCAAAATCCCCTTTTGCGAGCTGGTCCCCTTTTTTTGAGGTGACAAAATCCCTGTTTGTGAGCCAATCCTTTTTCGTGAAATGGGCCATCTAGTCTGGAAATCACAATCAAGGATTTTGTCAGCTCACAAAAGAGGATGGGCTCATGAAAGGGAATTTTGACAGCTTGCGAAAGAGGATTTTGACAGCTCACGAAAGGGAATTTTGACAGCTCATGAAAGAAGATTCAGAAAACCAATCCACTTTCGTGTGCTGTCAAAATCCCCTTTCATGAGCTGATACCCTTTTGCAAGCTGACAAAATCCCTCTTTGTGAGCTGATCTTTTGTTCGCACGATAGGGCTATCTGGTTCAAAAATCACGATCAGGGATCTCGCGAAAGGGGATCGGCTTGCAAAAGGAGAGTTTGTCAACTCGCGAACAAAGCTCGGAAGAAAGTGATTAAAAAGGAATTTTTAAATTTAAAATGTCTATTTTTTGACAAAAACAAAACAAACCAAAGCTATGGGTTTTTAGCGGGCATCACCCTGACCAAAACCTATGCTTAAATTACAAGAGAACACATCCGTGGGGCAAGTTACAGCATTTTGTTTGTGGGGAAAAATGAAAACAAGGTGGTGGCTCATGAAAGGGGAATTTTTCCTCACAAATGAGGATTTTATCAATCACTGTTCATGAGGTGACAAAATCCTTGATCGCGAGCCTAATCCTCTTTCACAAAACATACATATAAATCTAAACTGAGCATGCTCAGAACCTGAAATTTCTAAATTAAATAACTTTGGAACAGATAAATATTTTTTCACTAAACCAATACTGACGTGTTCTTTGGGGAAACCTCTTTCTATCCTGAACATTTCAGACCAATATTCTAAACGGTGTGGCCGCATCATGATGGGCAGAAATCAGCAAAAACTGGTAAAAAAGGTGCTGTACAAAGACCAGAAATCCAGTCAAAACACAACTTGGCAGATCAAGAGATCTACCATACGAGACCGCACTTCCAAATTTTGTGCATATTTGTTGGACGGTTGAAACGTTATTAATGTGCAAAATTTGGGGTTTGCCAGAAGGGCCCTGGGCTCCCACCACACACTGTAGACTGATAGGAGCACAGTGCCTGAAGGGCCCTGAGCTCCCACAACCACATAAGGGTAAGATTGCACATCCTCAAAAAGTAAGGAAATTCATTGCAAAAAACTTCACTAATGCATCAGTTAGGGTTTATATTAAAGTGATAAAAGTACGGAAATGAGGTGTTAGGGTTCCCAACCCTAACACCCCATTCCACCCACCCCCCACAACCAGCTGTACCACCTCACCCTCCACACACCAACAGGCATCGGGATGTGCCTTGGGGTCATTGACCATAACGCTCACCCCATTCTCCTATACTGTAAAATCTCAGCTTCCTTTTACATGTAATGGGGTGAGCATTAGAGCTGATGACCCCAAGGCACACCCTGAAGCCTGTTGGTGTGTGGAGGATGGGGGTGGTGTGGGGTGGTACGGTGGGTTGTGGGGGTGGGTGGTGTGGGGTGTTAGCGTTGGGAACCCTCACACCTAATTTCCATACTTTTGTCACTTTAATATGAACCCTAACTATAAATAAATAAATAAATACATACATACATGAATAAGCCATCAACGTACATACAGATGGCAAGAGGCACCAGGATACAGAACTTCAAAAAATAGTCAGCAAAGGCTGACAGGGTCTCTTTAAGCAGCTCTGGCACACAAGGGACTCAGGAAGACTCTCATAACCATAAGGTGACATTCTTTACCACGAGCAACGCTACACATTGCCTCTTACCTGTTATTTTCTTGGGGGGCATGCTTCTATTTCTTAAATACATTTTAGATCCTCAAGTGTAACCAGATGAACCTCTTCCTCTCCCTATATCTCTGTGCACCTGTTTCTGACATCCTCCACCTCCTGCAATCACCAATTCTAAACTAATACTATGAATTTAATGAGAAAATGTAATTCTCCTCCTAAATCCCGATCAATTACAATAAGAATAAAATAATTACTTCATGCTGCTACTTAAACAAAACAAACTTCTATGTCTCTTTTATGGAGTCTAGGGTATGTACTGATAAAACACTACTGAATACTCAAAGCCTATTGCATTTTATTTTCCGCATGGAAACAAAAAAAACATTGATCGTTAAAACCAATAGTGCTGAATTGCTCTCGAATAGCAGATTAAAGCAGTAAATAAAAGTCTGATTCTCATTGTTGTTCTCAAATTCTAATCAATGATTTAACTAAGGTGGTTTTGTTTCTGCAAACTGGTGGGGTCTGCAAAGGAACAGTTAATGCTGACTTAATTCTATCAGACTGAGAGTTAACCCAGAGCCCATTTCTATGAAACAAAAAGTCAGAGTGATGCAAACAAATGCAAAAGGCTGCATTTTATCAGATGCACAATATTTTGTTTCACCAAACTGTGTTATAGTAGTGTGGCAGTCCAAAATACTGTAAAGGTACTACAGAGGTTAGCCAGTCATAATGGCCCTTGTGCTTTAGGCTAGTATCTTGTTACTCCCAGATTGCTCCTTTTGAGGTTTGCAGGTCTTCATTTTTGAGTCTTTTTGCCAAAATATACCACCGCACTACCCAGTAGTAAATTTAATGTTATAAATTGAAGCCCAGCTTGTCAATCAATGGAGGTCTAGCTATCAGTTTCCACTTTGGTGCCAGTGTTTGTGTCATCCACAAATTTTGACATGCTGCCGTGGCAGTTATTTCCCATATCTCCTGTAAGAATGTTAAAAAGAACAGGCCTGGCCAGCCAGTCAGCACTACTGCTCCTGATGTCGGTGACCTGCAACTGGGAATGAGCAGGGACCATTGAGTGCAGGCTAGGGAAGGAAGCAGGACTGGTTATAGACCTAATGGCACCCTAAGCAGAAATATTTGTGCTGCCCCATCACTGCTCCCATTGCCCCCTCTCTGCCCTTCTGCCCCAGCATACATCCAAAACGTGATAAAACTTCTGAGTATAAGGGTGACAATAATTTGGGTTTTTATATTAATATTTTTTGCATTTCATGTTCATCTCTGCTTATACTCTCTATTACTACCCCCCTCTGTGTTGTCACCCCAAGTGGCCACTTGGTTCACTTGTGCCTAACACCACCGCTGGAAGGAAGGACTGAATATCCCAAGGACTGCTCTTCCTCCTGGGGAAGTGGTATTCTGCTTCCACTGTATGACAGCCACTAGGTGGAGATGAGGTTGGAGGACAACCAGGAGCACCAGAAAGGGGAGGGGCAGCCATCAGACTCCTAGCATGCATGCATGCCTGCGTCACTGCACACCAGCACCCTGAGAAGAAAGTTGGAGGTAGGAGAAAAATCCCAGTCCATTCTCCCAAGCACCCCCACAGGCTCTTGTATGACAAAGATGGGTTGCTACCCACCTATATAGGCCCTTAGGAAGTGATGGATAAGCTGCAAGTCTGTGAGAGGGTCTGTGACGGAGCTGGGAGTGTGCCATCAAGTGGAACTACACTGTGAAACTGGTCTATAGGGAAGAAAAAAGCCCTATAAGAGATCTCAGGGAGACCCACTTGTAACCTGTTTCCCTCAGCTTAGATTCTAGTGATGGGCATTTTAAATCTGGTTTAAAGAAAAGGATATGAAAACGATCTATCTGCAACTGTTTTGCAAGCTGACTGTTTGTGTTATTGTCTCAATTTTTTTTAATGGTATGTATCGTTATTTGTAGTATGTTTAAAACTATGACTTGGGATGTTCTGCAAATGGGACTTGTTTTTCATAGAACTTATCCTGTACACTTAGAACTTTTAAATATAAAAAATAAAAACCTGAGTCTATTCCAAATCAAAAACCATTAATACAGATCTTCTGCATTCTGTTATGCAGCCAGTTAAGGTGCCCAACTGATAATGTATTCAGGGGCTTCTAATTTTCTTATTAGTTCCCTGTAGGGAACTGTATCAAATGTTTTATTGCCCATCAAGTCTGCCCAGTACCTGCCTGCATCCATATCCTGCCTAATGCTGAACCAGAGCTAGTGCAGCAATAGCCTTGGCTGTATTTTGACACCACAAGCCCCAGTCCACTCATCCCCCACCCTCCTCTGGTTCCACTATTCCCCTGCACCTATCTAACCAGAGTTTGAAGCCAGCAATCGACTCCTTGTTGATTACTTCTTTAGGCAATGCATTTCACATCTCCACACCCCTTTCTGTAAAGAAATTCTTTACTTCCCTCTTAACACTTCCCTTCCACCAGTTTCCATCTATGGCATCTTGTTATTTAGATCTCATTTCATGTGACTAGGACACCACTGTCCACTTTATTAATATCCCTTGGATACTTAAAGGTCTCTGTCTTGCCCCCTTCCCCCCAGCATCCAGTGCTTACATGTTGTGACTCTTCAACCTTGTCTCATGTGCCTTCCTCTGCTGCCACTAAATTATCTTCATGGCCCTCCACTCAACAGCTTTCAAGAGGTCCCTGTTCTTCTTCACATGGGGGCTACAGAACTGCACACAGTACTCCAGGTGTGGTGTAACCAATGAATTGTACAGGGGCAGAATCTCCTCCTTCTTTGAGCTAGTAAACCCCACTATCTACACACCTCAACATCCGACAGTAATTGCTTTCCCTGCAACTTTCTGGTATTCAGCATGGGACTTTTAGACTCACTAAAAATTATCCCCAGGTTCCCTACCTCAGATGCCTGCTCCACTCTCACCCCCCCCCCGACACCACCATCACCATCAATATACCACTTCCAGATTTCTTTTGGCAATATCAGTTACCAATCAACAAAAAGAAAAAGGTTCATGCAACCCCCCCACCCTTCCGGACACACCTGAACAAAAGCTGTCACAGCTTTAGTGTGCCTTTCCTGGTCAAAAATTGCAAGTACATAAATATTTAATTCCCTAGTCAGAAAGCAGCTTAACACATGCAGAGGCAACCTAACACATTTTCACACTCAACGCTTATTTTCATTCAGAATAAAAGGACACTCTAGCAAGAAACACCCTCCTCCCCATGAATGTCCTATGCCTGCTGCAAGCTTGATTATCTGTTGACAGGCTTGGCCTTACATAGGCATGGGTAAGTGTCTGTTGCAGGTTTGTGCAGATAGTTTATGATTTGCACTGTCAGGTAATGCAACTGATGTGCACTTTATCCAGAAATTATTTTTGTTTTCAAATGTTTGGCTAGGAAAGGCACACTGAGCTGATGCGTGTCAAGGGAGCACAGGAAGATATACTGACTTGCTCAGGGTCACACAGTGTGCAAGTGGTAGTTGTGGGATTGAAACTTAGGTCTGCTGGGTCTCTCGGTTCACAGCTCAGCGACTAACCTCTAGGCTATATTGCCTCTCTTATAATCTACACTACTTACTGCAAACAGTACATGCATATATAGAATAATGTACAGTATGAGGTGTGGGGTATTACAAGTTTATTTTTTAAACTTTTGGGGGGATGTGATGGCACACAAACTCAGAGAGCAAAGCTCAAGGGGGTTTATGAGGTCATCACACACTGAGGTTGTGTAAAAAATGAATTCTCAACAATTTCCATATTTAACTTTTGAAAAATTACAGGGGCCAGATATTCAAAGCTTTGCACTGGAATAACGCCTAATTTGCACCTGGTTGCAACATTCAAAAGGCCAGTTAGCGCCAGTGCTATGTGATAGCATCAATGCTAAAAGTTAATGTATGCAGGGGAGGTAATGAGGGGAGGGGCCATGAATGGTGGCACACTGGCATATTCAAAAGAACAGCACCACACTACAATGTTTTGTGCGACCTATAGCATAACGCAAAATACTGCCATTAAAAAGCAGTTGGTAATGCCGTGCAATTGGGGGGAGGTGGATCATCCAGTCCCTGAAGCATGTGCAGAGCACAGACCAGTGAAACCTGGTAGTCTGCCACCCCCCCATCCCATTCCCTGATACCTCCATATGAGCACTGTGTCCCTGGTAATCTAGTGCCCCTCCCCAACCCACAATCCCCGATCACTGACAGAGTTCAGTAAGTAAGCACGTAGCCTTTCGTGCATTAATGGTTACTTATTTGTATGACTCTGTCTGTGTCTGCCACGTACTGCAGGCTTTCCAACTGTGTTGCTCTCCCTCTCTCTCTCTCTCTCTCTCCTCTCTCCCATTATATGCTACACCTCGGAATGCTGCGTGTCGCCATCTGTTCTGCTGCCAGTAGGTGAGGTGCACTGTCTTCTTGCCTCTGTTGGTCCGGGCGGGGGGGGGGCAACATTCCTCTGCTGCCTTGTCACTCTCTAGCAACACACCCACTGTGGCTGGTGTCCTGGGTAACGTTCTGTGTTACTGATCATGCCTGCTTGCCCCCCACTCCATTCACCCACACAGTGAAACAGAACTGTGTCACTGATGATTATCCCATACCTAGATGCGATCCCCCAACCCCCTTCCAACCACCACAGAATGTTCCGCAATGCAGCGACTGGCATTGCCCCCCCCTCCGGGTGCTATAGACAGCTGACTCAGGGTAATGTCTGTGGGTCCCACCTCCCGCACCACTCCCTGGCATGATACATAGTGCCTGTCCTCTCCCGCCACCATGCTATGCCCGACAAAGAGTGTTGCTTCAGTGGAGGCATGAGAATGTCTGTCCGAGTAAAAAACTTATGTACTGCAGTCTCGTACTCTGACCCTGCTGTCATCCCTGATCCAGCACTGATGGTGTCTCCCTCTGTGGACATCGTCGGGTGTGGCATGCAGTATTGCTGAGTAATGTGCTGGCTGTCCAGGCATAGGGTATGTGTAGTAGCACAGCTCCATGCTGCCATGTCTGGTATCCTCGATGTATCCCGGCAACAGCTGACCCCCCCCCCCAAATGCAGTGAATGACATGAATCCATATTTCCATATAAACTTCCCACAGGCAGTGCTGTGTCTTGCTTGCCACCTGCAGCTGTATCCCCACCCAGCAGCCCAGTGGACCTCAACACCCCTGATGGACAGAGCAGCAACATGGGACATTCGGTGCAGCAGCTTGCCCCCTCCCGGTACCATGTCCAGTACATGTCAGATGTGACAGCACTACAGCAGTATGTCAGGGGATGTAATGACAGCGGGTCAGAAATGTGCAGTTGGCAGGATTGTAGGTCTCAGAGAACTCCGACCCACTGTAAGTTGTGTGTCCCTTGGCGGAACACTCCTGGGCAGTGTCCGTGCCTCTCCTCTCTGTAGCCTGTGCTGTACTGTGTGTTATCATCCACCAAGCAGCCCTCCAAGCACCCTTCAATCCTCGCAACATGATGTTGTACCCTGTGAGCCGTGTGGAGGGTGAGTGGGAGAACAGGAGCCCCAGTCGCTTTCCTTGGTGGACGCGCACGAGAGAGGCAGCACAGGGGGTGTATGAGTGCAGTGTGAGATGGAGGACTGGACAGGTCTCCTGAGAACTGGTATGTGACACCGATCTGACTGTCAGGGCTTGCAAGCCCAAATGGTGAGTGTGCACCCTTCACCTGTGTACCAGAGATCTCTGTGTGTCATGAGGTGCTCCCAGTGCTTGTTCTATGAAAGGTTGTAGGTGTGGGGTGGCGGTGGGGGGCTGGGTCATGGAGCGGAGCACCACACAGTCAGCTTCTCGTACTGACAGTTCAGAGAAAGACAGAAAGGGCAAGGCAAGAGACTGCAATCCATGTGTGTGTCCCTCTGTCTGTCTCTCATGAAGCTCATTTCAGTCACCTAAACACTCACCATAGTGAGGCACAGCAGAATACAGTGCTGTTAGTGCAGAGGTTGTCTAAGCAATTGCCATATTCTGCAGTGAGAGAGGCACAGCACAGTACAGTGCTGTGGGGGCCACAGTTGTATGCTTGTTTGGGGGGGCACCAAACCACCAGGGATAGGGCTAATGTGTGCTTTCTTGTGTCGGGGATCATGCTTGGGGGGGGGCACTAGACCACCAGGGCAAACACGTATATATACTGTTAGACATACCTCTACAGTGTCCCTCATTCTGGAGATCGGTGACACTCATTGCCCTCAGTCAGCACAACTGTGTCTCTCATTGCTGTGCTGCATGAGCAGGTGGTTTGCACTGGATGGGCCTGCAAACACCCATTTCCTGCAGCATCCAGCCTGTGCTTCTATTCCGATCAACAAGGGTTTGCTGTGATCACACCCTGGCCTGCTCCTTCCAGCCTGTACTTCCATTCCGACCTACAAGGGGTTGCTGTGATCACACCCTGGCCTGCAGCTTCCAGCCTGTACTTCCATTCCGACCAACAGGGGGTTGCTGTGAGCACACCCTGGCCTGCAGCTTCTAGCCTGTACTTCTGTTTTGACCAATGGGGGTTGCTGTGAGCTTCTTGCAATAACGCCAGGCAAAGTACATGGGAGTGCATGCAAAGCAGGCCATAATGAGATGCAAATGTGACTGTTTGCCCACGGATTGCCTGATTAGGCTCTTTTGCATAGGATCTTTGAATATAGAAACTTTTGCCCTGGGCTAACCTGTTTGCACTGGGCTAATGTGTTCGCACTGTGCAATCGGGTTAGCCCCGGGCAAACCTCTCAAATGCATAGCACAGTTTTGCAGTGTGTGGCCTGCATTGTTGTTTGCAATTGTTGTGCACCATTTTATTGCTTTCACACACATTGTCCACCAGCTTCAACTCTACCTTACTCCACCACTGTGTCCACTGAGCTGCTGTTGCATTTTGCACTTCCCTGTTACTACAGTCAGTGCTGTCTTATTTCCTGGGCTATTTTAGCACTACACTTCCCAGCCCTGTTTGCACTACTTTCTTTGCATGCTATATTCGGCAGGTTTAGCCCCAGGGCTATTCCTTTGAATATAGCTTACTTCTGGTTCAGGGCTAATTTAGGATGCCGTGCAGTGCTAATTTAGCCTCGGGGCTAAGTTTTGAATATCTGGCCCCTGATGTTTACTTGTTAATCACTTTGTACTTCACTTACCGTTCATACTTCCCAAGTGTCCCTCATTATGAGGGACATCCCTCTTTTTGCCCCTTAAAATTGCTCTGTCCCCTCATCTGTCCCTCATGGAAAACGTGCTGCCCACACAGTGAATGTGCTGTAAATTCAGACTTTAAAGCAGAAACACTTAATATTCTAAAATACTACATCCAATATAAACTTTGTACAAGTAAACACTATGGTTTTCACAGTGTTCTGAGCTTGTATCTCCATGTTTGAGGATGTGTCCCTCATTCTGAGTGTCTGTGTCCCTCATTGTCCCTCATTTTGAGTATCCAAAAATGTCCATGTCCCTCATTTCACTGACAAAAGGTTGAGAGGTATGTTACCGTTTGCCTCAATCTCTGCTTCTAACAACACATGCTGAATTTAACAGCCTTGTCCTGACTGAAAGAAAAAACTTGAAATGTTAACTGATAATCCTAGCATTCTGACTGACTGAAGTTACCTGATAATAACATCATAGTATCTAGGGCAAGCACATTCATGACTGGATACCCAGATCAGAAGTTACGCAATGGAAGTTACTCTTACTTTCTTTATTTTCAGTCCACACTTATAGACCCCATCAGTGCCTGTCTCCTGCAAGTCTGAGCACAAATAAAAAATTAAATAAAAATAAAATAAATCCATCAATCCATGGCTTCTCAGTTGCCCGCTCAGCAAACTGAAAATGGCAGCATGTGCATAGCTCAATGGCACTGCACTCATCACACTACCGGTTCCGCTCCCTTCTTTTCATTTCTCACTCACTCAACGAATGGGATAATTCAATTTAGAAAAACTAACAAAAGTGGAAGTCCAAACCTAACACAGTTCTGACATGGAAAGTGACTGAGAGCGGAACGGCTTTGATTTTCCATTTCTCAGACAAATGGAAAATCAGAACTGCTCCACTGTCACTTATTTTCCCTTTCAGCACATCTTCTCAACTTCTACAAGCTACTCACTAAAAGCTGTTTTTCTATGGCAATTCTTACAGGTATTTTATCAGTAAAACAAAAGCCTTTCCTAATTGTGCACAGAGGGAGAGCGAGAGAGACACAGCCAGGAAGGGAAGGGTGTGGCGCGATGACAGAGATCGACACAGGGAATTCATTAAGTACGCCACCACCTAGTGGAGAGAAAAAAAATAAACAGGAACTCACTTCTTTTCAAATATGCATACACATTCAAAAAAGAGCTTAAAAACTGTTAAAAATGTATTTTTTTTATTTTATGTAACAACCAGCCATTGTGCAATAACCGTAAGGCATGTAGTCCCACTCTTGGGGGACTACCTTACAGACCGAGTTACCATGGCTACTTAAGTGGTAAATTTGAACTTGAGGTTAAGTGATGCTTTTCCCTCTATATAGGTCCAGTATTGGTCAAAGATCAACTACATATAGATTGCATAAAAATAGGAATGAACTTCCGATAGACATATAAGACACATCAAGGACCCTGGATTGTTTAAAGAGCTGGGGCCAGATATTCAAAACTTTCGCCCTGGTGCTAAATTAGCACTGCCCAGAATGCTAAATTAGCCCAGAACCAATAGGCCGCTATATTCAAAAGGGATAGCCCTAGTGCTAAACCTGCTGAATACAGTGTGCTAAGGAAGCCGGGCAAACTGGGCAGAGAGTGCAGTGCAAAAATAGCCCGGGAAATAAGACAGATCTGACAATAGCAACCAGGAAGTGCAAACCACAACAGCAGCCTAGTGCATAGCAATGTGAAGGATGGTAAAGATGAACTAGGTGGCCAATGTGTGTGCTAGCAAAGGAGTCAATTCATTAAAGCAGCAAGCACCATCGCATGTGAAATTCTGCAGAAATGTAGCATGTTTCTGAAACGTTTGTGTGGCTCAGACACATTTGCTCAGGTTTTGCGTTGAGCTAAGATGTTTGCCCGGCGCTATCACATTCGCCCAGGGCAAAAATTTGCTATATTCAAAAGTGACATGCAAATTAACCTACTTAGGCAGGCTGTGGGCAAACATCCAGATTAGCATCTCATTATGTCCTGATTTGCATGCAGTGTGCCCAGCGCTATTGTAGGATCCCACAGCTCCACCTGCAGGTCAGTCTGGAAGTACAGGGGCTGGCTGGGTCTGCCCACAGCTCCACCTGTAGGTAAGTCTGGAAGTGCACAGTGTAGCTGCAGGCTACACTTGTACAGAACTGCATAGAATATTGTGCTCCAGGGGACTACACAGCACAGGCACAGGTGGTGGTGCTGTGTGCAAGTCAAACTGTACTTCCTGCTACAGTGCACAGCAGACACAGTAACAAGGGGGCCAGTAGTGTGAGGGACACAGCAATGCCTATGGTGTGTAGGGCATCAATGACTGCTGCACTTTACACAGTGACAGGCCCATCTTGCAGGTGTATACTGACAGTAGTCATTACTGTTATGCTGTTGTGCGACCCACAGATGCTGCACTACTAGCATGGGATACTCACAGTGACATATACATGGCTGGCTGTGTGTGCTGTGGTGTCTGTGCAGATGTGCGGTATGTGACTGGGGGGGGTACATACCATCAGACAGGCACACTGGTGTTGAGGTATGCCCTACACTGGACCATTTGCACTGCGTGGATTGTCCCAGCCTTGTGGCAGCACCCAGTATGTGATGCAGACTGGCCACCTGTACATTCTCCCTTCAACACCCTCCATGCCCCCATTGCTGCATGTGTGTGCTGGATTCTGTTAGTGTCCACTGAAGGGTGATCTGCAGGTGTGTGCTGTATGAACACACTGCCATGGCATCCACTGGGCACCGGGTCACCAGATACTACCTGGCATGGTTGGGACCAGTGGCAGATGATGGCAACATATGAGGTGCCATCTGTGTGCAGCATGTTTCTTCTATATCTGGTTTCTTTCTCTGTTTAAATATTTACTGGTTAGGGTCAATAATCCACCACTGGCAGACCCTTGCAAACTCCATAATTCACAATTGTGAATTACAGAGTTCCATAAACCATGGTTATATGTCACACAAAGTCGCACAAAGCTGAGCAAGGCTGCGCAAAGCCAGAAAGTCATGCAAAGCTGGTTTGCCCAGAGTTAAGACTACCTTTTCTCGGGTAGTAATTTGCATTGCGCAAAGTGTTGTGCTAAGTCACTCAAAAACACTTTTGCATGGTGCTAATGCACTGAATATAGCATTGCACCTGTTTTTTTTTGTACACTCCCCTTCTTTTGGCCCCTTGCACACATTATACTTTTTCCCGGTGCTAATGCAGTTTGCCTGCACTTTTTGGCCTTTTGAATATAGCGGACCCGCTCAAATCTGGCACAAACCAAGCACAAATGGTTTGCACCCAGTGCAAAGTTTTGAATTTCTGGCCCCAGGTGTTTACTAAATAATATCTCTCTCCCCCTTTACCCGATTTTGTCACCTTACCCTCCGGTTTAGTGATCCAGCTCAGTGCTGCATTTTTTGGTTAATAACATTTTTCGTAGAAATACTTGTCGAATGTGCTCCCGGGACCTGCGGCTAAAACACTGATATTTCCTAAGTTTCAAGCATGCCCCCACGCTGGCACGTTTTCTGACGATAGTACTAGAGTTGCATGGGGGCATGCTCCATAGGCTATGATGGGGCCAGTTTTGGCATGCGTTTTTATATGCTTTTAAGTGTCGGTTTTGAAAAAAGAAGGCCACCACCCAAGTAACAAGCGCAAGGCTAGGGCAACTGGAAGACAGTCTGACTATATTGCATACAGAGCAGCCAGAAATAAATGTACCAGATTGGTGAGGAAAGTGAAGGTGACCTACTATAAAGAGGTATGAGAGAGAGAAGCCGGGGAAATGGGAGGGAGTTTTGGAATAACGTTAAGTCACTGACAGGTCGGGAACCCAGGGTGCCACCTGACCTCATTGTCACTTCATCAGGCCCCATACAACAACCTAAGGACCTGGCAAATGCATTCAACAATGTATTCATGGACCTAAGCTCGGTATTACCACCTGAGTACCTAAAAACCCTGCCTATTAGAAGATCCAATGGCACCAACCACCCCCCTTTATAATTCTGGGTATCCACCACTTTATTTCAAGGAAATCTCTAGGTCACAAACAATAAAATATGTCCGCAGGGTCCTAGGCAAAACTAGGATGGGCAGTGACATGATCGATATGAAGCTAGTTGCCCTCTCCCTGAACGAACTAGCTCTCCCCCTCAAAACTATTTAATGTATCACTAAGAACTGATGTGTTCCTGGATAAGTGGAAGACTGCCCTGGTTATCCCAGTTTTCAAAAATAGCAACAGAACAAATCTAGGAAATTACTGACCTATATGCTTATTGCCCCTACTGTCGAAGGCCCTAGATGGAATTGTAGCAGATCAACTTACCGAGTACCTGAACAAATATAATCTTCTCTGAACACAGCTGCATGGGTTTTGGCAAAACCACAGCACCATCACAGCACTCATTGACTTTACCTCACACCTGTACGATGCTTTAGACTCCGGGAGGTCTGTGGGGTGCATCTTCATAGACCTCACTAAAGCATTTAACACTGTGAAACACAATAGCCTACTAGACAACCTTCTGGCCCTAGGACTGTCTCGCGACACTGCTCCTGGTTCAACAGCTACTTGTCTCACAGGATGCAGTGCATGAGGATAAGAGGGGTAGCATCTGAACCTAGCGTCTGAACCTAGGGATGTAACTTTGGGGGTTCCCAAGGTTCAATCTTAGGACCCCTGCTTTTCAGCTTATTAATAAACATGCTACCTCGTGCCTGTTCAGCTAAAATGCTGCTGTATGTGGACAACGCAGTAATCTCCGTACCAGGTAATCATCCTGCTGAAATAATAACTGCATTACAGGTTAGCTTCAATAAACTTGAGTCCTGGTTTTCTCATAATAGACTTCTCCTAAACTACTAAAAGACTGAAGTAATGCATTTTACTATTCCCCACATAAAGAAAAAATCCAACCCATTGTCCATTAGGAGCCATAAGGGCGACCCTATTGAAAAAGTTACCACCTTTAAATATTTAGGCATCCACCTTGACAATACCCTCTCTTTTGCCCCACACATGACCATGTAATTAAATCAGCCAAACTTGGTATCCTCCATTGACACAGGCAGGCTATGACCACTGAGCCTCTAACTCTGGTTACCCGGAGCTCGATACTATCTACCATTGACTACGGGCTAGTCATCTACAGCGCTGCCTCAGAAACTGCACTGAAAAGGGTTAAATTACTCCTTAACAAAGCCTGCAGACTGGTCTTAGGAGCCAAGTACCTTACACACACCTACAGCCTCCACTCTAAATCTGGGTGGCTCCCACTGCAATTAAGGGTCAAGTACCAGACATGCCTGATAGGGAAAAAGGCCCTTCAATGTCTAATGCCTGAGTCAACTGCTGACTTGTTCCAGCATAATAAAACCTCAAAGCTGACTAGAAGAACAGATAAGGGAGTACTTGAGGTCCTCTTCAAGTGTATTTCCTTTGCTCAGTGTACCCTTGCATACTGGGAGCCCCAATGGTTAAACAACCTACCTTCCTGCCTCTTAGAGCATTGCAAGATTGGTCCATTCAAAAAGGACCTCCAACTCCACCTTGCCCAAGCAAACCTCTGTGATGGCCCATCTTAAGAGTACTTATTCTCACCCCATCGCTTGAGTCTCTACCCCCTGATTCTGTACCCTCCACCACCTACCATCCAACCCCTCCCCTCTCTCCCCCAACTGACAAAGCTTTTCTGGCTGCTATCACCCCACTGCACTGCACTTAGCAACTTAACTGTATTTACAAAGCTTATTTTACTGTAAATTGTTTACTGTGAATTGTGTGTTGATGATATTGTTTTATCCTACTGCACTTTTCAACACTACCAATCCTTGTTCTCTGTGTTCCACCATACCCATTGTACCATATTTTGTACCTTTGTATTGTTTTGTGCTGTTTGTGACCTTGACTTGGAACCTTTGTAAAAGAACCTCTTGGCTCAAAGGTGAGTAATCCGAATCTGAAAGAAATAAGAAATATGCAATGACTGGAGTTACAGGGATGGGATCTAAGTATATTCATGGGAACTGCCCCAACCTACACACCAGATTACGTACATATGAATATACACACATATGAAGAAGCCAGCAGAAGAATGCCATTTGGTCTATTTAGTCTGCTCCATATTGCAGGGTCCACACCTTGAGCTACTGTCCCTGCCCTCCTCCCCATTCTTCCCATCCTCCGTGCCCATGATCCTTACCTTTCCCATGTGCCAATCCCAGTCTCTTTTGAGGCTTCCAACTGTCTTCAATGAGACCACCTCTTCTGACAGCACCGTCCAAGTGTCCACCACCATCTCTGTGAAGAAGTGCTTCCTGACCTCCCTCCTAAACCGCCCTCCCTCCAGCTTAAGACTGTGCCGTCTCATGTTACGGTTGCCACTCAACTTAAAGAGACCCTCCTTATCCACCTTATTTATTCCTTTCAAGTACCTGAAGGTCCCAATCATGTCCCCCGCTTTCCTTCAGGAAGTACATGTTCAGTGCCCTCAAACTCTCCTCGTATGCCTTACCCTGCTGACTCACTATCATCTTTGTCATACTCTTCTGGACCTTCTCCAGCAGGTTAATGTCATTTTGAGGTGTGGACACCAGTACTGAACTCCATACTCTAGATGTGGACTCACCGGTGACCTGTATAAGGACAGTATAACCTCCTCTCTCCTACTACTGATCCCTTTAGCTATGCATCCCAGCATCTTGCTTGCCCTTGCTGCTGCTTTCCTACACTGGCTAGAGTGGTTCAGGCCACTTGTGATCATCACTTGCAGGTCCTTCTCCTCTTCTGATGCAGATACCTGGACTCCATGCAGGTAGTACTCCATCCTTGGGATTCTTGGCTCCAATGTGCATAATTTTGCATTTCTTGGCATTAAAGCCAATCAGCCAGATCCTGGACCAATTCCCAGCTTTTCCAGATCATCCTGTTGGTCCTGTATCCCTTCAGCTGTGTCCACTATCCTGCAGAGCTTGCTGTAAATAAATAAAATAAGTTATTTGCACAAAATATAATAACAGAAAGAATAAAAGAGCAGCCACCCCCGAGTTATCATAAGAATTAGGAAATTATTATTAAAGGAAAACTACACCTCGATAGCTTGTAAATTTTGTTTCCATGTCAACAGACAACTGTTTTCCTATAGCTGATAGGGCTATACGTATAATACGTGTTACCTTTAGTTTGTTTTCACTTTTCATGCTAGTCCCCCTGTAACTACCCTAGGGGGTTCCATTTTATGATTGTTGAAATCTCATTGTCCATGAGAGCTGCATTAGCATATGAGAACATGATGTCATATCACCCATTTATACCATGTATGTCTATGCTGAAAGAACAAATATCCTGCAAAAACTCTGGAAACACACACACTGAATGCAGTTTATTTATGTATTTCTTTGGTAACCAGGTAAGGCCCACTAGGCACAAGTGCCTGTTTTCAGGGGTGACCCGGGAACACTGCGTCAATAAGTGACTTGCTCAGAGTCACACAGTATGCAAGTGGAGACTGTAAGAATCAAACACAGGTCTGTTGGATTTACCAATCTCATTAACAGCTCATTACTCCAACTTCTAGGTTATACTGCCAGCCCAGGAACAAATGCTGCATTACAACTCAGACAGTTTGCAGAGCTAACTGAAGGTAAATGCAGTATTTCACACCTTGCTACAACTTTTTTTTTTTGAAGTCTGATTTAGAAAACAGGCATACTGTGGAGTCTAAAGCTTGCTGATGTGTCATGTTCTCATATGCTAATGCAGCTCACAGAACAGTGATGTTTCAGCAAGCAGAAAATGAAGACCCCCAGGACAGTTACAGGGACTATTATGAACAGTGAAATAAACTAAAGCAATCACTTACATTTCAAACACCTACACAAAAGTAGTTGTTGGTTGAAATGGAAACAAAATTTACAAGATATGAGGTTGTAGTTTTCCTTTATGGAGAGGGACATTCCAAAAGGAATAGTATTGGAATACAGCACTATATTTTAAAGGTCTAAGATTTTTAAGGAACATAAAGAGGAAACTTCAGATTCCAAGACTCAAACATTGTACTAATCATTGGAAAATGAATATTCTGCTCATGGCTCAGCAATCTAAATTGTTATGTTCTTTTACTTAATTACCCAAGATAATTGACCATTTCATTTTTTATGCCCAGTATCTTGCATAATGTTAATATCCAATTTTTGAGGCAATCATAAATCTGTCCAGTCAGACAAAAAGGGTCATTACCTGTTGGTTGGTTTGTGATTGCTTCCAGTCATCCAGATTTATCCTTTCTCTGGACTGCAGTTGAATTCTCAAAACTGAAATGCAGTTGAACTTCTGGGGATGGACTGTAATATTGACCTCTAGAAGTGAACTACAAACAGACCTTTGAATCTGGACTGGAGTTAGAACTCCAGTTCCTGATCAGCTAGTAACTTATCTGTTACCAGCTCTTTTTTTGGATAGTCACCTGCTGGCAGTTTGGTGCACTGTTCCCCCCCCAGTATTTACCCCACATTCTTCCTAGTGGTTTCCATATGCAGCATCTAGGCTTCTCTTACAGCTGCATTTTAAAGCCCTTGGGCCCAGGGTGCTACTGAGTTTTCCCAAGTGCAACCTTTAGTTTTCCGGATCCAAGGAGTTATTCATTTCTCATGGCTTGGTCAGGTGCTGCTGAGCTTTCCCCAAGAGCTGTCATGTATTATAAACGTTATGAGTAACTTATTGGACAAAGGTACTTGGGCCACAGCTACAGCTAGCTTTGTCCCACCCTCCCAGTCCCCATCAGACACAGTCTATGTTCTTGTCTTTACACTGGGTCCCTAGAAATCTTCACAACATCACTGGCAATTCTCTTGCTCTCTGTCTTCTTTATTGAGTTTTCTTTAGAAGCTTGATTTGTGGCCACATTTGCCTACAACAGCGAGGAGCAGCTTTGCTGCAGTCCAAATGTGGCAGTGTGGACACTTACTCAATGATGGTAAGTTGTTTAGTGCACCTCTCCCTGAGCCTCCCCAGTCCTGAAAATGCATTCTGGAGCAGGCAGTGTAAGCAGCTGTGTGTAAAGTACGTCTTGCAATAATCGCTCTAGCTCACAGTGGATGCTGCCAGCATTCTCTTGTGCCTTCCAATAGACCAGAACTAGGTAGTGCTTTGGTGTGGAGCAAGAAGAAAGTGCTGGATTTCAGTTCTTAAAGAACACATCAATAAAAACGCAATTTAGATCCGCTTGAGGTCAGTCTCTTATTTATCTTGCTGATCTATATGAGTGTGACCACAGGAGGATTCGTGGACAGCAGCGGCAGCAGCAGACAGCAGCATCTTGACCATGGAACATGGGTGTAGCTGGGAAAAAGTGAGAGGAATAAAATCATTATGTGTATTTGTGTAGATGTTTTATGTGACACACTTCATTCTTACTTACCCAAGACATGTGGTCAGCAGAGCACGCATCTTCAGGCACATGACTGTTGGCACCTGAGAACACCTGCATGGCCCCCTCTCCAGTGTGACTTGCATCAGTGCTGAAGGGGCCATGTGCACAAACATTAGAATCAGCTTTGGAGGTTAGAATAGCACAGAAGCAGTCCCAGAATTGAAATAGAGCAGTCTTGTAAATGTGTCTTTTGTTTCTATTTATACCTGTATTTTTGGTCTATTACTGGCAATTCTGTTTGCTCTGTCTTCCGTTTGCAATTTTTCTCACTGTCACTAATTTTATATACTGCTTATTGTTTCACTGGCATTTCTTTCCTTTTTATGTTTGCTTGCATGCATGTGCAAGAAACGTCTTGTGGTAGTAGCACATTTCAGAGGTATGTCAGTGTTGTGGCCAATGCAGGGGATGATTTAGTGGGTGCATCCCTCTGCCACCAATCAGTGATAGTGTTGTGCGAAATTTAAATATTTCACCAAGTGAAATATTTTGAATAATTAACACATTACATAAAATATTTCACTTGTTGAAATGTGAAATTTCGCCCACGGTTGTGAGTGAATTTTCACTCCCAAGCTGGCAACATTTCTCCATTACTGGTGGAATTTCGCCACTCATGGGTTAAATTTTGCCTCCCGTGGGTGAAAGTTCACCATCTGTGCTGGACTGGTGGACTGGCAAAATTGCGGGTGATATTCCGCCGCTGTTACGCCAAACATTTCACGTGGCAACACTGGCGATTTCACCACAATTTCACAGGTGAAATTTAATTTTGCTGCATCCCTAATCAGTGAGCATGCTGGCGATGACAGCAAACTTCAAAAAGAGCCAAAGAGTTGAAACAGATGTGCCACTGCAATCAGGTGCAGTTTTGTCATTGCAGTGGCAGATGAGAAGACTCCAGCCATGCGCATTATAGTGCACAGTAATGTGCACGGCCAGAGTTACTAGCAGTTGCTCGATGTGCCATTCCTGGTGAAACATTTCAATAAATAAAACAGCTGGAGCATGGCTTTCCACAATGGTGGCTTCTGCCGCTGGCCACATACTCCTGCAAAGCCGACATTGGGGATGCCCAATCCCTGTGTCGGCATGTATTCTCCCCCCCACAGCCACATTGTGGCACACTGGGAGCCTACCCCAGTATGCCCAGACATGTTTTTTTATTTTCCTGACACTAGGATGCCCACTCCTGGTGTTGGATGCCCCCCATCCCCAAAACGTAATTTCTTTGCCGACGGGGATGCCAAATCAACATCGGCATCATGTTTCCCCTCCCCCTAAGCTTGCAGAGGGGGGTGCACAATCCCCGTCAGCATCATGTCCCCAAACTCATGTGGCACATTGGGAGCCCACTCCAGTGTGCCCAAGAGTTTTTTTATTTTTTTAACCTATAAATAAAGAAAACAGTCCCTCTGAGTCTTTTTGTTTGTTAAACTATAAAAGAGAAAACTGTCCAGCATCATGTCCCCAGTCCCCCTGCCCCCACCCCAACCCTCCCTCCATGCACCAACCTTCCCACAGACACCGTCACCCATACTTACCCTCTGGAGCGCAGGAGCAGTGATCTTCTGTGGACCGGGACATGTCTGCACTCTTCAAAGCCAAAATACAAACTAAGGGAATTGGGTAAGCGCTGTATAATGGGAATCAAAGGGGGGTATTTCAACTTAGCTTGATATCTCAACCATTGTTAGGAATTTTGGACCCAAATTTTTAACATGGGATTTTTGGGACCCCACCTCATGAACATGTCACTGTTGTTTCATTTCTCGGTCCCAAAAGGTGATTTTGCGGTTATCTGTGTGGAATGACATTTTGGGACTGATTAACAAAACAGCAGTACCACTGTTCATGAGGTGGGGTCCCAAAAAGGCCATGTTTAAATTCTGGTGAAAAATTCCAAAAAATGACTGCATTACGGGCGTGCGTTATGTATTTTGTATGCATGCTCGTAACTTTGCCAATTTTTAATATTTTCACCCCAGATTTTTAACATTGCCATTTCTTAACATCTCCTTATGAACAGTACAGCTGTCATTTCTCACATCCTGCCCAAAATGTGTTTCCGTACCTGTGGTGCCAAATGGCATACTTGCTATGCGAAATCACCTTTCAGGATTGAGTAATAAAAAGGTAGTGCCACTGTTCATGAGGTGGGGTCCCAAAGAGCCCATTTTGAAAATTTGGAGTGAAAATACTGACAAACGCCCTGGGCATTAAGGTTTCCAACCGTAACACCCACCTTGTAGAGACTGACAGGCGTCGGGGGTGTGTGTGATTTGGGTTTGTTGGCTGTAATGCTCATGGAATTCTACCCACCCTACAGCCACTGACAGACATCAAGGTGTGCCTTGGGGTCTTTAGCCCTAAAGTTCAAGGGGGCACAATTTGAAGATAGAAGGGGGACACCTGAGAGATAATGTGAGGAAGTATTTTTTCATGGAGAGGGTTGTGGATGCATGGAATAGCCTTCCTGAGGAGGTTGTGGAGTCAAAAACAGTGGCGAAATTCAAGAATGCATGGGACAGACATAAGGCAATTCTAGTGGGGGTAGGAGGAACTGGGCTGTTAGTTAACTAGGATCTGCAGCTTACTCATTAGGTAGGGAAATGGGCAGACTAGGTGTGTCAAGCAGTCCTTATCTGGTGTCAAATTCTGTGTTTCTATGTTTCTCCTATACTCCATCCATCTCAGCTTATTTCCTTATGAAATGGGTTGAGCATAAGGGCCAAAGACCCCAAAGCACACCAAGACACATGTAGGTGTCTGCAGGGTGGGGTAAGGTGGAATGGCATAAGCATTATGGATGACGACCCAAAGGCACACCTCAGTGCCTTTAAGTCTCTGCATGGTGCGGGTTGGCATTAGTTCAGTACTTCACTGCCATTCCTATTATGCATCTCTCTGACTCCAGCACTACCAATGCCAATGCCAGCAAGCAAACATTCGGCATTGACAGATGTTTGTTCCTCATTGGCTTTGACTTGTAACTTTTTCTTAATTTATCATACTCTGTTTTGTTATCCTGTTATGTGATGGGTGTGTCTTTTACATACTATGTTATTTTTATTGTCCTGATTCTCTTTTTCCTTAAAGGAAAACTGAGCAAAACAGTGCCTGCAATCACCAGGGCTGCAGAAATGCCCAATTAACATACCCTGTAAAGTTTAAAATCACTGCAGCTAACCATTGAAAAGTTATTATTTGCTTGTAGTGTGGTTCTGGATGCGCCATTTCTAAGGTACTGCTGCACTGGAAGACAGAGTGTGACCTTACTACGGCCCAGATCATCCTGTCCTTTGCTGGAATGCTCGTTCGTGAGGAGCGAGGCATATTTAAACTGAGTAAAACTAAACTATGACCCATGTCATAAGGTAAGGTGCTTAAATTTGTTTTTAAAAATTCCAGCTCTGAGTTCGGGCATGCGCAGTAGAACTTGGAGCTGAAATTTTAAAAAACAAATTTAAGCACCTTACACTGCTCCGATTTCAGCGGGAATTACTTGTAGAGGTACAGCTCAAAGACCTCTACATGGGTCATAGTTTAGTTTTACTTGGTTTAAATGTGCCTCGCTCCTCACAAACGAGCATTTCGGCAAAGGACAGGATGATCTGGGAGGTAGTAAAGTCACACTCTGTCTTCCAGTGCGGCGGCACCTTAGAAATGGTGCATCCAGGACCACATTACAAGCAAATAACTTTGCAAAGGTTAGCTGCAGTGATTTTAAACTTTACAGAGTATGTTAATTGGGCATTTCTGCAGCCCTGGTGATTACAGGCACTGTTTTGTTCAGTTTTCCTTTAAGTGATTTTGTTGTGCAGCCTTTTCCTACTGCTATCAGTTGAGTCCCAGAACAAGTGGGTTATCTCTCCTTTACCATCAAGGGTTGCCTGTATCTCACAGGAAAAGATACAATCCTATGTTGTGTTGTGAGATAGGAGGCAGAACCTGCTACTGACTGAAGCAGTGTCAGGCAACTGAATCATCTCGGTTTCCTGTGCTGCCAGTCAGAACTAAAAAAATGTTTCATTTATAACATACTATTCTTATCCAGATACTCAACATTTTGTGTGCGCACGGAGGGTTTTCCCTTTCTTTCTGTGCCACTACAGTGAAAGCTAGCTTAAAAATCAGTAATGTGATTTTTTTATTTATTTATACAATGGTAAACCTTTGAACTAAGTGCTCATTTGCAAAGGTTCCACGTCAAATGTGTAACAAGCCGATTTGGCTACAGGCAGCTCAGGTGAGCATTTGTCAGCGCAACAATAATCCAGTGTACATTGCATGTTATGTTTTAATAAATCAGTTGATTAAAATAGATGTCATTACTCCTAAGATTAGTTGAGGAGGAAGATGGATGAGGGAAGTGGGAGACAAGGTCGTAAGAGGGCATTGGTGCGCCGGGAGGGTAAGATAGGGGAAGGGTAGACAGGATGGGCCAGAGCTTGAGTATTAGGGATTAGGAGAGGTATCTGCACAAGGATTCTTGGGTGAGTCCCTTTCTGAGGGCACTCTTGAACAGTGACACTTTTGGTAGCTCAGAGATGGAGGTAGGAAGGTTGTTTAGCCAGTGTGCTGTTTAGCAGGCAAACGAGTGTTGACCCTAGCTAGTTCTATGTTTGGGGACTATCAGCGCATGTCTAGCCATGCTCCTGGTAGTATACTGGTTAAGATACTCAACATGAAAATCATTTACTCTTCACATCCATTTCCCACTAATGAGGATCCAGACACCAGTAAGCAAAATCTCATGATAAAACGGATAGGAAAAAATGCTGAAAGCGTTATTTATTTATTTAGTTATTTATTCATAATTAGGATTATAAAATACCTTTGAACTAGGGGTTCTTTTACAAAGGTTCCATGTCAAGGAGAAACAACACATGAGAACTCAGATGTAAAACTCCAGTAGGGTGGTAACATAATAGGGTTACACTAGCATTCAATGAAAACAGAAAAAGTTACAGCTGGCAAAGTGGCTTAAACAAACAAACAAAAAAAACCACAAACATACAATTGGGCAGGCAAGAAGCAGTCCAGAGGGACTTTGTCCAAGTAAGTGCTGATAAGAATAAAAAATAGGAAATAGGAAAATGGCAGCGGGGGGGGAATGGGAGAGGGGGAATGGGGAGAGGGGTGGGAAAGAAGGGGTAGAAAGCTGGAATTATCAACAAGGGGCAGGACAGCAGGAGAAATAGAGGAAGGGAAGGTGACCACTAGATAGTATGATGAACTATGATGAGTGGAAGATAGACTCTAAAGGGAACAATCACATTGACTGAGGGTTGTAAGGTGACGGCAGAGTTTGTTCTTAAAGGGGCCCAGTTGGGATTCAGAAAGGACTTCAGAGGATAGGTCATTTAGCCAAGTTGGCACCCTATAGCAAAATGTTTGCTGGGCATGTGTGGTCCTACAGTGAGGAACAAGGAAAACATGCCTAGCTGCACTACGCATGTGACGTTGGTTTGCTGAATGCAGGAGCAGTGACTGGGTGTCTGGAGGAGTTAAGGCCAGACATATAATTTTTGCTAAAAGGCAAGTTTGAGATTTAATTTAACCCTGAAGGTGGAGCTATTCAGTTTGCTCATAGAGGTTGCAGGTATGAATGCATTTATCAGCCCCTGTTATCAACATGCAAGCCTTATTTAGCGTGATCATCAGCCACTTGAGAGTAGTATCAGTGGCAGCACTGTATATTATCAGACCATAATCTATGATAGACAGGATAGAGCTGGTGACTGCTAGTTTTAAGGCCCCAGGGGTGAGGCAGTGCCTATGTCTGTAAAGGACCCCCAGTCTACTGTTTACCACCTTGGATATATGATTGACATGTAGGGCATAGGATAGTGTGCTAGCAAGCATAATTCCTAGGTATTTAAATTCATGAACCTTCTCCAGCGGTTGGTCGAGATTATTACAGATAGTAAGATAGGCGGATTTGAATTTGTTATGATGGCTTGCAAAGAGCATTGTTTTTTGTCTTTTTGTAGTTCATTAAAAGCTTGTGATTGGCAAACCAAGACTCGACTTTTGAAAAGTTAAGTTGGAGGTCACTTGTGAGGGGGAGGAGGTCAGTGTGGCTTGAGAAGAGAATGGCATCATCAGCATATATGACTAAGTTGCTGTCACAGGCTTTGGGAAGGGTGTTTAAGAAAAGACTGAAAAGTAAGAGTCTGGGGATGGATCCTTGTGGGACTCCAGAGTGGACTGGTAGACTACTCGATAGGGAATCTGCTATTTTGACCTGTTGCATTCTTGCTTCGAGGTAGCTTTTGAACCAGTTATTCACAGTGGAGGAAAGGCCCAGGGAAAGGGGAGAGTTTAAGAGGAGGGAATGGCTGACAGTATCGAAAACCTTGGTCAGGTCAATGTAGATTGACCCAACCATGTGCCTGCGATCCACGGCTTTGTGAATGTAGTCTCTGAATTCAAGCAGGGCTGTGGTAGTACTATGGGCCTTACAGAAACCATGCTGCTGAGGGTGTTGAATGTTGTATTTGGTTAGAAATTCAGTCATCTGGTCAGCAACAACTCTCTGAAGGACTTTGGATAAAGGTGGGAGAATCGAAATGGGGCAGTAATTAGAGACTAGAGATCCGTCTCCACTTTTGTGGCAACTGCAGCCTTCCATTGTTCGGAGAACTGCCCTAGAGACAGTAACAGGTTCAGGATGGTGGTAAGGGGCTTTAACATGACATTAAGTGACAGACAGAGCAGTTTCATATCAAGGGTGTCACTGCTGAACCTGGCTTTTCCTAGTACCCTGAGTAGATGTGTTTTGGTTTCAGCAAGCATGATTCTCCAGAATTAGAAGGGGGGGATGTGATGGGGAGAGGCAGAAGTTCCTAGGGGGCAACTAGTGTTGGATTTTTAAAAAAATGTTAGTCAGAAACACGTGGCTGAGATCTGTAAAAGCCATGTTGAAAGCATCAGCGATAGAATTAAGGTCTTGTACAGGGATATCATTTACAACTAGCACAGCGGGTGCTGCCTTACTTGGCTAATCAGTAAGGTCCTTGATTTTATGCCAGAAATTCCAGTTATTTCCTCACGAGCTAGTGACCTCATTCTGAAAGTGAGCAATTTTAGCCCTGCAGCATTTCTAACAGCTCTATAATGCTGTTTATCTTCTGGTTTACCAGTGGACTATGCAAGATATACAAAATCACACATTGCCCCACAATGCAAAGCATCATGGGCTGCATGTGCAAATCACCACAGAATATTATGCTGGTTCAACTTGAAGCAGAAATGTGTGGTGCTGAAAGGCCGCTCACACAGTTTGCAAACGGTGCTAAGAAAAGACATAGACACGTGTTTCGTCCTACCAGGACTCATCAGTATGCCCCATCTGTTTGACACCCCAGTGGAATGAACCAACTGCCCTAAGATGGTCTATCTGGGTTATATTGTGGTGAATCCAATTAGAACAAAAAAACGATTTAAATGACAAAGAACCTCTGTGTGCAAGCACTGAGGCAATGTTTACCCCAAAGGGCATTTGGCCAGGAAGCCAAGTTTCAAAGTATGCAAGATGCCACATATTATCCCTGGCTTTCATTTTGCTTAAAAGTTCAGCAGTGATCCATGGGTTTGTAACCTTCCCCCCCGGCTTTTGATTTACGAGCTGGGCCAAAGAGGTCACAGGCTTTATTAATGTGTATGATCAGGTAACTAAGTGTGAGGTCAACATTTGTAAAAGTGCCCAGTGGGGACCAAGGTAGTCCCAAAATTGATCGAGTTTCCCTTTTTTCAATGTGTGCCGATATGTGATTTTTGGTCAAGGTTTTGGGGATTTATTTGTCCAGAGGCTAACAACAGGTGAGTGGTCACTCATCAAGTCAGCAAGGACTGTGGTGTTTATATGTCTTTGAGAGTGTGTGGTGAGTATTAGATCTGGGAGGGAGCTTTTGCCTGTCCTTGGGTTGGCTCTCATTGGGTAGGTCACCAGCTGGGAGATGTCATGTGCTGCAATGGCATCCTTAAAGGGGGCGACTTCAGGGGCCAACCAGTTAACCTTAATGCCTCCCATAACAACTACCTCGAATTGATTTGGTAAGCTGTGCAGGTGATCAGTCACCATATTGATACCTGATATGTTTTCACGAGGGGTGGGATGCAGACAGCAAATATATACAGGGCTTTACCCCACTGCTCAAGGAGAACTTTTATCCCTAGTATTTGGGAATGATTATCTAGGGTAGCATGGGGTAATGTCTGTCCCTTTAGGGAGTCCTTCAGATACGTAGCACAACCCCCACCCCTTTTTCCAACCCTATCTAGTCTGAACAGGGTGTACTCAGTGATAGTTAATTCAGAGTCTGGTATTTTCACTGAGAGATAAGTTTCGGTCAGTGTGAGCACGTCCAGGTTATGTTGCATCACCCAGACTTGGAGGTCATCTGTTTTTGGTAGGAGGCTCCGAATGTTGACTGATGCAATTTTAAGGTAGCCATCATTACCATCAACATTTTGTGGGCCATACAGGGGACCAGGGTTCAAGTGAACATTCTCTGAGATTAGAAGTAAGAGCAACATGATCCTATAGAGATGGATTTCAGATGTTTGAGCCCTACACTTCTGGCTTGGGGGTCCAGTTCTTTTAGGAGTTGTATGTATGAGGAGGGGTGTGTGAAATTGGGAGATGGGGTATATGACAGCCCAAAAGTGGCTGGTGGGTAACTGGTAGCCGATAGTAAGGTTAACATTCTCACTAGGACAGGGAGTTAGGGGTGCAGTGCCCAGAGTTGGTGCAGTGAAAGTGCATTGGACAATGGTTATAGGAGCAGAGGGTGAGTAGCAGAAGGTGAGTATAAGAAGGAGGTGAACAGGGGTGTTTGAGGTGCTGGAGCATAAGGATACCATAATAAGTATGGGGTGGAGGATGTCTGAGAAATACTCCAACTCAGGGTGTTTTGCAGGTAGTACATTTGGTAACAGGTGTGAGGTTGTGTCAAGGTATGGAAGGTACTTGCAAGTATAGGGATTTCAAAACAATCACTTGGAAGTAGGGTTGCTGCAATAGCATAGTGGTTAGGGTGGCTGCCTCTGAAGTAGAAGGTTGTGGGTTCAATTCTGATTGGGGGCAGAAGGGAGAGAAACAGGCGGACTGCAGGGAATACAGTGAGGGAGGGAGTACATGTACAGGGGGGATACATGGAGAGGGATGGGAAGTAGCAGAGTTGAGATGGAAGAAATAGGCACAAAAATGACTCCTAGTGGCAGCTCAGTATAAGATGCAAATGGAGATCTGGAGAGATTAACTAAGTTGTAGAAGGTCACATTATCAATAATACCTAATAAGTCTTGAGTCGGACTATGATAGGGTGGGGTGGCAGTTGACACGAAGTGTCGACGGGCTAACACAGTGCAGTGTTGGTTCTCTCTCCAAGGACTGTTGGCTTGTAATTTAAGTACCTCGTCAGTTGCAGGCTTCAGTTTCAGGGGCAAGCAGGCTTGTAGTGCTCTTTTAGGAGACACTGAATCAGTAGAGAAGCCTGTGGGAAAGAAAAGAGAAATTGATAAGGGAGGGTTTAAGGGAACAAAGTAAAACAGAGTATGGCTGGAGGTTCAAACAGGGGAGGGAGATGGGAGCAACTGCACATGCATGGGTAAAGAGGATCCTGAAGAAATAGCGTGGAGTGTGAGGGAAGGTAAATCGGATTAGTTACAGCCTAAACAGTAAAACTGGTACAACACAAATACTCAGCCTGCTAGAGATAATGGAAAATTAACAGCTAAGAACACTAGTAAGAAAAAACATATCTTAAAGCACACTGGAAAATGCTAGTAACACAGCCAAATCAGGTACAAATGAGAGCAGTAAAAAGCAATCTAAACTTGTCTGCCGATGAGTAAACAAAACAGAACATAGTGCAGTGTTGGCTCTCTCTCTCCAAGGACTGTTGGCTTGTAATTTAAGTACTCATCAGTTGCAGGCTTCAATTCCAGGGGTAAGCAGGCTTATAGTGCTCCATTGGGAGACACTGAATCTGTAGAGAAGCCTTGTTGGCTGCAGGCTTCAATTCCAGGGGCAAGCAGGCTTGTAGTGCTCCACTGGGAGACACTGAATCAGTAGAGAAGCCTTGTTGGTTGCAGGCTTCAATTCCAGGGGCAAGCAAGCTTGTAGTGCTCCATTGGGAGACACTGAATCAGTAGAGAAGCCTCATCAGCTGCAGGCTTCAATTCCAGGGGCAAGCAGGCTTGTAGTGCTGCATTGGGAGACATTGAAAGCTTACTTATGAAGAATCAGTTTCACTTGTAATGTTATTCCAGCACAACCTACCAGGTGAAACTAGTTTCCACAAAACAGTTGACTTACCACGGTAAGCACATAAATTGATCCATTTCATAACCACAATAAAGCACTTCAGGGCATGTGTCACTTGAACAATGTTGCTTCTCAGGTGGTCAAAGGCACTTTGCCAGAGGCATGAGTTTATCCCAGCACAACACATGTCCTGGCATGTCTTATACAGTAGCTTAATTTGCATCAGCAGAACACAGTTGCAGTACAATCTAACAACAGCAAAATAAAACCTTGAATTTCAAGACATTCCATTCTGCCTTACTAAATACTTACAAGAAAAGAGGAGTTGCAGCCTCTGAGGCTCATCTAGGAACTGGTCATAAAGTCATGCCCCTGACATCACAGCCATTTCCTTAGCAACCAACTGTGATGGCAGCAGTAGGGGAATGATTACTTCAGCTCCATGTTCAGCATTGACTAAAAGCGAACTAGAATGGACAAATATCCCTTTTTTATGGCTGCAGTGGGTAGAGCCTGCAGCCATCTTGCGGTAGCTCTAAAAATGAGCAAGTGGATGGACACCGAAGAACTGTTTTGGAGTTGCAGTATGATCATTCTGCAACTCCAAAACAGTCCACTCACTCCATGCCCCCAACCCCCCACAGGGACACTACTTTGGCTGCCTGTTGCCCGCCATGCTCAAGATGGCCACTGATGTTTAGTGTGCATGTGTGAGAAGTTACACATATGCGACTGCACCACGGTCATCTTGGGAACGTCAGACTGTTTCACTGTGTGCTCATTTTAAATACCTGCCCTTACTATAGTGATAAAAAAAGAATGATTCTGAAGGAAAAATAAATTGGAATGTTTTATAAAGTTATTCTGCTGATGCCAACTGTAGTATGTAAGGCTGCTTGTTGTTGCCAAAAGCAATATTTCTGTTATTAACTGGGGCAACCTCAACTAGAATTAAGGTGAATATTCATACAGTTTATCTCCATGGTATGCTGACACAGCAGGAGGTTAGCCCCATGCAGCTGTAATGCAATTACTATATGTAGCCAAAGCACTGATCCTCTGTATTGCACAGTAGGACCTACAGGAACTATTTGCAGCAAAACTGCTACTGAGAACTTCAGGTTCCCAGAATATTGCTTGTTCTTTTTACACTCTGTAATGTGATTCTGTATCATCTGGAACTATCTGATCACCCTGCTAACTTAACACCTAAATAACCATTGTGTGTCACCTCATAAGTGCTGTTTTCCTCCAAAGCAGATTCTGTTATAGTTTGTGGTCTGCTCAAAATTCTGAATTAAACAAACCTAGCTTGAATCACATTCTGTTGACAGTGAAAACATTCATTCCAATGTTGAATGTTTAAACTCGTACAGTGCCTGAAATGTAAGCTATACCTTTAAGTCTCCTTAAAGGCTATACCTTTAAGGCTCCTTTGCACTTGCACATCAAATGCATGAGTCACCACTGACAGAGCCATTCTTGATGCTCCTGATTGGACCAGAACTTTCCCCATAATTTTCCCAACCTAACCAGACATGAAGGCCTACTTGGTCAGGACTGGTTTGAGGCTCTAAATACTAATAAATTGCAGAACCTGTGTAAATAAGGACTGATCACAAATGGCCTATGACTAGGCAGCCATTTTTGTCACCACTGAACCAAACTGGAATGAAGACAGGGTCAGAGCGTGACTGGATGACCAGTCAGACTTAGATAGCCGGTGCAATGAGCCCAAGGTCTCCTGGTCTAGTGACTGACTCAGTTGATTCATGCACCTTTGCAGCAGCCAATCCCCTATCAACTGAAGACTTCCCAGAACTGCCTGTTTTGATTGTCAGCTTGAACAACAGTTCAATGTTGCAGATTCCCCAGTGAACAGCAGGACTGTTTCAGATTCAAGTCAGCTGGAGTTTGGCTGCTAAACAGAGTGGTACCTGTGTGCTGTTGACAGAGACAACCTGAGCTCCTGAATCACAGAGACAACCTGAGCTCCTGAATCACAGAGACAGACTGCACTTCTATCACAGTGAAAGTTGTATTCATGCTGCTGTGTGACAGAACAGAAGGTAATGGCATGAGAGATGCTACATGAAAATAAAGCTGAAGACTGCAGCAAATGAAAGATACTATCACTGTTCTGCAGCCAGAAATCATGACTAGAATGTCTTTAATGGATACCAGGTGATGCTGGATAGGGAAGGTGGACGCAGCAATCCACAGAAGGAGCTGTCCAGTGATAGGACGATTCACTACTGTCTGCTGGGGCCTGGAGAGACCTGACATGCCCCAGATTGACAGTCAAAGCACCCACTGATGCAGGCTGCTATCACTGATATGAGAGAGAGAGAGAGAGAGAGAGAGAGTAAAACCAGTAAAGAAGGACTTATCATGAGCTGAGTCACTGCCCGTGCACTGCCAGGGTGATCTCCTGGTCTGGGAAACCTTGAGCAAATGTAGGGATTGCCTTGCAACAGAAATCTGTATCATAGCTGGGAAGTACTTCATGGAGTGTCCATCTGGCTAGAAGTTAAAGATATCTCAGTCGATGTTGAAAGAGCATTTGGGTTTTAGGATTTATTTACCTGTATGCAAGGCAGGTGCTGCTAACTTTTGGTTTAAGCGCATCTCTGTACACGTATATGCAAAGTCATTGGGCTGACGTAGTTTCCAGGGCTCCATACAAAGTAAAGCACAGGTAGCTTCCTAGGTAGATCAAAGGAGTATTCCACTTGTACCAGTGGGGAGAGGATGGTATCACCAGTACAGGAGGACAGACAGGCTAGTGTACAGTGAGTCTGTGGTTTAGGGGTGGGCTGCTATTAGCAGACTGAGCTGAGAGAGAACATTATTTGGACAGCAGCTATGAGGCACAGCAGGGCATCCCTGTACTGTAGCAGGCTAGACTTGGAAGGGCTCGGAACAACCAGCTGAGAAATACTATACTGTAGTACCGCATTGCTGATAAAAACCCTCTTTTCCCCATTTAGTGCCCTGTAGTCCCTGAAAATAATTCTGTGCATTTTTTAAAATTTTTGTCTGAGTACTGAGTTAGTTTGAAGTACAAGTGATGTTTTGTGTTGATTGCTGCTACATTAATCTGTTTTACGTGTGGGATACCCTTGTGGGTAGGTGGGTATGTACTGCATTTCTATGGGGTTTACCATACTTACAGCAAGCCCATCCTAACCTTTTCTGGGTGGAGGCACTATGCAAATTCTTGCTACCCAGCTATGACCCCTCCAATCAAGAGTTCAGAAGACCCAGGCCCTTGTCTTTGTTAAGCCCACAAGCTGATGATATCAACCATAACACTCATGGGGACCCTTTGGCATCATAAGCAGAGAGTGCCACTGATGTTTGTGACACCTCAGATAGCAGGGCATACAGACTCTACAGTATACAAAATAAAAATTTTCCAGTTGTGCTTTACTGTCATGAGGTTTTCATGTCACTAGAATCCCTTAGTGAAATTCAAGGTTTGAAATGTAAAGAAGTCTCAGCTTTCAGTTTTCTGTGAAGGATGCGCACAAGTGCAAGTTTATTCGGGCAGGGTGCCTTAGAGAACCAAGCCTTGTGCTTCAACCCTCAAACGGGTCTTCCTAAGGGGTGGATCCACCCCTAAGAAAGGCCCACTTGAGGGTTGAATCACAGGGTTTGGTTCTCTAAGACACTCTGCCAGAATAAACTTGCACCTGTGCACATCCTTCACGGAAAGCTGAGTGCTGAGCCTTCTTTACTTTGTCTGTATTGCTAAGCTGACTGCTTTGTGCTCATGCACTGCCAATTTCCAGAGTGCACCTTTTCTTGAACTTCCAAGGTTTGAAATGTATTTTCAAAGCCACAAGTTGAGAGCTTATGATAGTCTTTTACATACTGTAAGTCCATGAGAAATTTGATTAAGTTATGCCAACGCTTTTTCTTCAAGTAACTAGCTGAACTCCATTTAGCCATGCCAGTCTTTTTTCTCAACAAGATTATTTGATTTAAAGAGCCTTCAAAAGAATTCCAAACAGTCAAGTGGGTGGAAAACTTGAGGCTAGAAGAGTTGCAAAGTTATTTTTGCCAGTGAATTGGTAACAAACTGCCAAACTTTGTGATTTGCTTGCAATTAATCAACAGTGCAAACTAAGTTTAAAAAAAATCTCCAAATGCTTACAAAAGTAAATTTCCATCTCACACCCTCTTGTTGCACCCTATCCCAACATTCTCCACCCCACAGCCCCAGACAGTATCGTGACGAACTCCACTTCCCCGGCCACTAACTCAGCAGCACCCATTCTCACCTTTCTCCCAGTCATGGCAAAATCAATAAAATATCTCTTCCCTCACCCACTCAATAACACCAAGTCCCACTCTCCTTCCCCCAGCCCTGGCCTAAAAAGTCAATGATGTCTCCTCTCCCTTCCTCCCTCCTGCACATACTCAGCAGCCACTCCACTCACCCCATGTGCTACCCAACAAAGAGATACAAATTCTGTGGCAGAGAGAGTGACAACGAATGAGACAGATCCTCCTCCAACCCATCTTGGCCAGCTACCCAGATAACATTGCACTCTTTTGAAAATTATGAAGGTTGGTAGACAGTTTCACATCACACTATCATGGAATGCTGTCCGACATAAACTTGTGCATGCACGCAGCCCAACTGAGACTTTATCAGAGGGGAGGGAATGTGACTTACGAACAAAATACTATCGGCATGTGAGACACGTGGGAACAGTGACAGCTGACACTGTAAGTCTGATGAACTTACACAAACAAAGAAAATATGCTTTTGAAGAGGTAAGTAGGAGGGAACAAAATTGGGGGTACAAAATCGCAATTGGAGGTAGAATGACAGAAAGGCCTCCCTCCACCCATGTCTGCTGGACACGTAAGTGAGTCACCCTCCCACTGTCCATGGCTTGATGATCCTATTCTCAGCCCCTGACTTTGCTGAAAATGGGGCAGCTGGAAATGAGTAAGACAGTGAGTGAGGAGTTGTAGTTGAAGGAGGTACTGCAGCAAAAAGGTGGAGACCGGAAGGGAGGATGGGCCTGGCACCATCATGAGATCAGCACACTGGCTGCAAACAAAGTCAGTTAAAACAAAAGCACAGATCAGCTGTTCCCTGGTCCTGCTGTCCTACGGAGTCTAAGTATAGGGCATGAAAGTTCTGTGCTAAGTAATCCCTTGCAGCTAGTGGCTCCTCCTCCCTTTCCCTAGCCTGCAGTGTTGTGCAAGATCCAGGTCCTACAGCAGCAGACAGGTGACACAAAGGAGGTGGCTGCAGTGGGAGGAAGAGGCCAAAAGATACCCAAGAACAGGTGATGTACAGTTATCATGCAGGGGTGGTGATGGGAAGGGTGTCACAGGAGCTGGTGTTGAAGTTATGGAGCTGTACATAAACTTGTGTGGGTGGGATGGGGGTATGTTGTAGGGTAGAAAGAATGGACAGTGGAACTGTCAGAAAATAGTGGGCAGGGTAGTTGGTACTTGGGCTGGGGCAGATAGGGTAGGGAGGAGTAATGGACGTGTGAGGAAAGCAAGTTATGGGGTGGAGTTGATGGGGAGATGAATGACAAAGGTGGTTGAAGGGGATATGGTATTGGTGAGGGGCACATAATAGAAAAAGAGGGGGTATGGTATGTGTGAGGATCAAAAGTTACAGGGTATACAAGAGAGGACAGGGGAGCAGGCAGTAAAAGGAGGGGCCTGGGTATTTTTTGTGTTATTCATATCATTTAGGTTAATGTGTTAGCAACCATTTTGCCTCTGACCAGAGTTTGTTTCACTAGTGAGAAAATCCCTTCTTTGAAATGGCACCACAACTACAGATTTTTTTTTTTATAGAGCTTTTTGCCCCACTGCTGCCATCTGCCACCTAGCCCCTTTTGTCAGGCCCCATGTTCAGCAACCCCCAGTCCCATCCACCCCTCCCAACACTGTCTTGCCATTGGAGATCTACGTGAAGCGAGACTCTGGAGTGCCGAGGGCCATCATGCTCAGCAATGGGGGGATATAGGGTTTTTACCAGTTTTCTACCATAACTCCTGAGGGCCATGGCAAAGCACAGTCATCCATTTGTGTGAAGGTGTGCAAGTGTGCTGAAACCAGTGGCTCTGTTCCACCCACTCAGCCTATCGCCAGCCCTCCCTTGATGCCCAGTGCTGTTACTGGATCTCCACCCAGTAGCAGTCAAGAACCAGGCAAGCCCACTTCCCCATCCTGAGAGAGCTGAGCTTGCCTGATGGTCCCTCAGTCCTGCTCTCACCCCCCCCCCGATGACCCCCAGCAGCCTGAGCTTTTTCCCTAACCCCTGGTCACAGGTGTGGGAGAGGTGAGGTGCTTAATGCCTCAGCTCTCTGCCACTGGGCTGGCAATTACAGTATTTTTAAAAGAAAGGGCAAATAGTAATCTTTTAGAAAGGGAAGGGAGGAAGAACCAAAATGGACGGGTGTGTCCAAGGAGATAATGCTGTCATGTCCCCAACGTACATTATTCTGGGGCCACTCCATTGCTTCTTGGGGAGGTACCTTGACCCCCTCCATCACCAGACTGAGAAGGTTTGGTTCAGTCAAGCTCCATTATTGGGGAGGTGTGGTGCCAAGGCTTAGAAACAGGGTTGTGGTAGGCTCACAAACACATTTTAGACACACTTATGTGCCATATATTTCCCATATTTTGTATCACCTTTCCCTATAGAACTATGTGCACAGTCACGAAAATAAGATCACTGTCACCTGTACTTTATCTACTGTGGCTGCTTGTCTACACCTGTCATTATAATCCTTTGCTTGAGACATCACTATCTGTTACTGTAGAGATTATTATTCTGTCATAAACAGCAGATTATGATGTCAGGAATAGACAAACAAGCAGTGGAGACAAATTCTAGGGAATAGCAATCATGTTTTCATGTTTATGTCCAGAGCTATTATTAAAAACAGATAACTACTTTAGGAAAACACATGAAATCGAAGACAGAAAATGCAAAAAGAGTTGTGTTTTTCACAAATGGCCCCTGTGATGTCATGAGCTGTTTCAGTTCAGTGACAGAATTAGGATTCTTTAGTTTGGAGATGCAAACAACTTGATTAATTGTAGTGCTTCAACTCCTGTACCAGCTCTCTCCTTCTAGTAGAATTCATTAATTTGCTTTACAGAATATGAGATATTTTTCACAACTTTAAAGAGCACCTGTCCTGCTCTTTCTGCAGTCGCCTCCCAAGAACCTGATAGGACCCTTATCTGCCCCTAATACCATTGGTGCTGAAGTCATTAGATAGATAGATAGATAGATAGATAGATAGATAGATAGATAGATAGATATGTAGCCGACCACTCCCTGAACATCTAGGGGCCCCAATCTTCCGGGGAAGGAGTCCCCACAGCAAAGAACCTCGCCAGCACTCCACATCTCCAGCAAATCAAAATGGAACAAATTCTGGGTCTACCTGGAGATGTCTTTCTTTGACTGGATCCCAGGTCACTGCCACTTCTGGAACATTAACACACACCCAAAGGCCCCGGAAATTTGAAACATGAACACAGGCAACTTCAGGATTCGTTCCCATGGCTGCGAACCCCAGAAGGTGCATGAGTCTGAGGATCTTCCAGATCTCCCTGTAATCGAACTCACAGAGGGATTAAAAACTAAGGATTAACCAGTTCATTCCATCCTTATTACAAACTAGATTAGGACACTTAATTTCTTTTGAAATCAATCACTTTATTTCTCCTGGGCCCAAAAGATTTAAAGGACCACAGGGGCTCACTTGTGTCTTGGCTTTGAATTACAGTTCCATGGGCTATAAACTACAGCTCTGTGGGCTTTAAACTACAGCTCCGTGGTGCTTTACTTTATACAAACATTTCAAAGAAAGACATTATCCTCTGAAAAGGGCAGAACCACAGGCAGAAATTAGATTATCTCAGCAATCACTCTGTAGCAGGATATCTACTCAGCACTTGAGAACTGTTACTACTTAGATCTTTCCAAGACTGAAGCTCCCTCAAAACGCACTGGCACCGGTAAATACCTGACCTCTCAAGTTTCACATCTAACTCAGTTCTCTTCCATACCTCTTATTAGTTCTCCCATTATTTCACCCTTGAGCACTATCCTATGGAGAAGCAATGTGCTTCTCCCAGCCACCCCCAACCCATTCCATAAGTTGAAAGGGGGCACAAACACTTTTGCAGCCTCCAAACTCATTCCCTGGCTGCCTCTCTTTTTTGCACCTTAGCTTCCAACTCTTTCTCAGACATCAACAGTGGCACCTTCCTTTCCAGTTCCTTCACCAGAGCAAAGTCACAGCCTACATGGGCCTAAAGGCCTACAAACTTAATATAGACCCCATGGCCTGCCCCAGAGAGAGGCATGGCTGACCCACAGCATACCCAGGCTGCGCCCCATTACCCTGGCTACAGACCAATTGAGCTGCCCTGCCACATGGGGTAAAGTCCTGGGACTGCTGACACCATTGCCTGATCCCCAATTCAGGAGCCCTGCCACAACCTCTGAATCCTCAGCAGCTCAAAGACCCATTCCAGATGGGGCCTGACTCCCCACAGAGGTTCTTGCTCTACCTGACCTACATCACCTTCCTGGATGCTCTCACCACCCAAACCTGGGGACCCAGGACCCAAACGACCACAACTGTCCTACTTGAAGCCTCCCTTGGATGACCACCCAGGGACCTGGTGCCTCGCTGCCAAACTGCTGACCAGCCTGCAAGAGTGGGGTCCTCCCCCTTATAACTACCCTCCTGCTGGTACCGCCAATACCTCTCTCTCCAGCCTCTCTCCCTCTACTTACTATTTCTAGATATTTTTGGACTATTTCTATTGACTAACAAGGAAACAGTTAGTATTTAGTCTCAAATAATTAAGCATTTATGTACACTCATTGAAGTAGATTCCGTAGTTACTATTACCCTTGCCCAAAGATTGTACCACCACTTAATATAACAGGTTACTTTATGTACAATTAAAGGAATTCTAACATCCATACACACACACATGCGCTCACAATCACACCAGCCACAACATTTTGAGTGCAATTAAATTTGTTAATTATATTATATATATATAAATATATATATATATTTTATATATATATTAACTCTAAAGAAATAGTTGGCAATGATAAGTCTCTTCATTATTCATTTAAATGTGTATACAGTCGCCATAATCTGCTCTGGGGAGCAACCTTCCTGGCACAGTCCAAAGAGTCTGTTACAGGTGACATAAGTGGCGGATCTCTCACCAGGCAGGAAGTAGAAATCCGGGTCTGCCTTAGTGGTGATGTCCCCAAAAGAATCTTTGTCCACCACATAACACTTGGTGCAAGTCCCAGCCAAGTCCTGCACCAGTGCAAAGTTTTTAAACAGGGCGAGTCCAGACCATGGCACAGTGTGGCACATTGTCCATGCCTTTTGGAACAGTTGTGAGGGAACACCTCCTCCTCCTCCAGGTCAATGCTTCAGTCTTTCCAACTGCTCCTTGTATATCCACTACTCTCTCATTTCTTCTATAATGTCCCAAACTCTCTCTGGCACGTAGGGGTAATCCAGGGATGGATATTCAATGTGCATCCTTCTCCTGACCCATCTTTCAGCCTGGCTTTTACTCCAGAAGGTCTCGGACGCTGGTCCTCCGAGCTTGTCCTGTTGGTAACCAAACTCCTCTCCTGTATGTGATGTTTAGGGGGTTACTTTGGTTTAATCCGTCCATCTGGGTCCGGAGGGTCCTGGCGCATGCTGGCAAACATGGTGTGTGGTCATCCATAGTGACCACCGGGCAATGGAAAGGTCGGAAAATTACTTGGCATACTTAATAGTCAGCAAACTGGAACCTTTTACCGAGGAACTTCTCCTCATCCACTTCCCCGTCCAACTCCTCAAAAACCCTTTCACTCTCCTTCACCTTCACAGGTGCAACAGTTTTAAAACTGGCAAGCCTACTGGATTTCAGACTTTGGGGTTTTTCACAGCTGAGGACCTGGACTTATTCGACAGGGCCAGGGGGCTACCTCTGGAGAGGGACCATGGTGGGGACCCCCTGGGCCCTGGGGGGTTTCCAGCTGAGTTTCTAAGACCCCTGCCCTTCCCTCTGCCATGGGGATAGTCAGTAGCCGATGCCAGGGAGCAGGGCAGATGTCTGTGCTCCCTGTCGCCCCTGACTTCACTTCCTCAGCAACACCCTCCTCCTCCTCGGCTCCGATGACCACATTCGGAGAGGTGACCCTGGGCTTAGTTTCCAGGGCACTTTCTCCAAGAGAAAGTCTCTCCAAGGCTCCACAATCCCCACTGTCCAGTGACCACAGCAAAAAAGACCCCTCTGAGACACTTGGAGTGGGTCCTCAGAGGAAGACTGGTGGGGCACAGTCAAAGATGCCTCCTGGCACTGAGCTTGAACAAATTCCACACACAGGCAGTCACACAGTTCCTCCCCCCCTAAATTTACACCTCACACATTGCTCATTTGACTTTCTGTCTTGCTTGCCAGAGCCACGTCAACAAGGAGGCAGGAACTATAGCCAACAGCTCCTCTTGGGGGGAAATTTCCTCCTCTGCTTTAAATCCTGTGCCTGCCATTCTCCAATACCAGTGCATATGACCGCCCCACAATCTATTCTAACTTTTCTTTTCTTCTCACTTAGTCCTCCCCACAGTGCTCAGATAATAAAAGGAATGGTCTTACTGTTTTTTCTCTTGGAATGCTGTCTCCTTGAATTTCTGCTTGCTCTTAACACCTCCACCTCTTTCTCAATGCTGCTGAAAAATGACACTGGGCTCTCAAGCTGTTTTCTTCTCACTGCAGCTGTCCACCAATCAGAGGTGCCAGGGGCATCATGTGACCATCCAGTCATTGGCACACAGCACACCAGGAGAGCAGATGCCTACTTTTGCTCCAGGCCTAACTCCCACACCACCACAGGAATTTTAAGTCCGCCACATGGCTTACACATGGCAGGAAGCCTGTAAGTACCATGGGTCAGGGATTTTCTGGGTGTCGCTCTCTTTGTGGGGTGCGAGGGAATCCTGGATGAGCTCCCACATGTAGCCGGCCCCCTCCCCAAATGTCTAGGGGTCCCAATCTTCTGGGGAGGGGGGCCTCACAGCAAAGAACCTCGCCAGCACTCTACAACATCTCCAGCAAATCAAAATAGAATACAGTCTGGGCCTACCTGGAGATGTCTTCTTAGTTTGGCTTGCTCCCAGGTCACTGCCACTTCTGGAACATGAACACACACCCAAAGGACCTCGAAATTTGAAACAGGAACACAGACAACTTCAGGATTCGTTCCCATGGCTCCGAATCCCAGAAGGTACATGAATCTGAGGACCTTCCAGACCTCCCTGTAATCGAACTCACAGAGGGATTAAAAACTAAGGATTAACCAGTTCATTCCATCCTTATTTACAAATGGGATTAGAACACTTAATTTCTTTTTAAATCAATCACTTTATTCCTTCTGGTCCCAAAAGATTTAAAGGACCACAGGGGCTCACTTGTGTCTTGGCTTTAAATTACAGCTCCATGGGGCTAAACTTTATACAAACATTTCAAAGAGAGACATTATCCTCCTAAAAGGGCAGAACCACAGGCAGAAATAAGATTTTTCTCAGCAATCACTCTGTAGCAGGATATCTACTCAGCACCTGAGAACCATTACTACTTAGATCTTTCCAGGACCATGAAGCTCCCTCATAATACACCGGCACCGGTAAGTACCTGACTTCTCAAGCTTTACATCTAATCGGTTCTCTTCCATACCTCTTATTAGTGCTCCCATTATTTCACCCTTGAGCACTAGAAGAAGAAGAAGAATCAGCATTTATATAGTGCTTTTCATACACAGTATCCCAAAGTGCTTTACAAGCAATGCTACAGTAGACTGGTAGTGAAGTGACTGAATGTGTGGTGACGGCCATATCACACATCATCACCCTCACACAGCCTGGATAATTGCATGAACCAGTTTATGGGAAGGGGAATGTTGGCCAGGACACCAGGAATGTTCCCTGCTCTTTTGAGAAGAGTGCCCTGGGTTCTTTTACTTCCACCTGGACACCCACCAGGACAACACCAGGATGGGCAGAAGGGACCTCGGTTTAACATCTCATCTGAAGGACAGCACACCCCAGCAGTACAGCACCCCCCAATACTGCACTCAGATGCTAGCAATTTTTAGGTGCAAGTCCAATCCCGGTGTGGGACAAGAACCCACGACCTTCTGGTCCAGAGGCGGATGTGCTACCTACTGAGCCACGCTGACACTTATCCTGCAGAGATGTGATGTGCTTCTCCCAGCCACCCGAACCCATTCCATAAGTTGAAAGGGAGCACAAACACTTTTGCAGCCTCCAAATTAATTTCCTGGTTGCTTCTCTTTTGCACCTTAGGCTCCAGCTCCTTCTCAGACAGAAACAGTGGCACCTTCCTTTTCAGTTACCCCACTGGAGCAAAACCATAGCCTATGTGGTTCTAAAGGCCTAAAAACATAATAAAGGCACCATGACCTGCCCCAGACACAGGCATGGCTGACCCACAGCACACCCAGGCTGTGCCCCACTCCCCTGGCTACCGACCAATTGAGCTGCCCTGCCACGTGGGGTAGAGGACCAGGACTGCTGCCACCGGTACCCAATTCAGGAGCCCTGCCACAACCCCTGAATCCCCGACAGCTCAAAGACCCGTTCTAGATGGGGCCTGACCCCCCAGGGGTTCCTGCTGTACCTGCCCTATATCACCTCCCTGGATGCTCTCACCACCCAAACCTGGGGACCCAGGACCCAAACAACCACAACTGTCCTACTTGAAGCCTCCCTTGGATGACCACCCAGGGACCCGGCACTTCGCCACCAAACTGCCCTTCTGACTGCCCTCCTGCTGGTACCTCTGATCTCTCTCTCCAGCCTCTCTCCCTCTACTTCCTATTTCTCCCTAGTTATACCCTTTCTTGCCTGCTCTCTGCTGCCACCACATGGCAACTTGCAGAAATTACACCCCCAGACCACTGATTTTCCTAACTCTGGGGACAGTAAGTTGGAAGGGGTCCCTAAAGGGTGCATAAGCCCCTCTCAAAATGAGAGGGGTCTTACTGATAGATAGATAGATAGATAGACAGATAGATATGCCCCAATTTTTGAAGGGAAGGGATATTATTTTAGCTCTGTGGAGCCAAGCCACTGATCCCAAGGGAAGGGATCTTATTTTGGTTCTGTGGAACCAAGCCACTAATCCCTTTTACTTCCTGGTACTGAGAGCTACCCCAGAGCTAGCACATTTTGTGATGTCATTATATGTTGAGTGCAGGGGCATGCTACATAGACATTAATGGGGCCTTTTTTAAGTCTGCTTTTCGTATTTTAAGTGGCCATTTGGAACAAATCAAATCAACTGTTCAACTAACAAGGGCTTTGTTTTTCGTATTTTAGATAGCCATTCAGGACAAGTCAAGGCCTCCGCTTAACTAACAGACTTAAAAAACAGCCCTATTAATGTCAATGGAGCATGGCCCTGTGCTTCCCATATAATGTCATCACAAAATGTGCTAGTGCAAGGGCGGCTCTCAGTATCAGGAAGTGGAATGGATCAGCCGCTCAGCTCCATGGAGACAAAATATGATCTCTTCCCTTCTGAAATTGGGGCATATATAAATTATGACTCTGGCTCCACTGGAGTTTGGGGCAGGTAAAGGTCTTTCCTGGTTTTTGTTGTGAGCACCAAAAAAGGTGCTCTTTAACCCCAATGGTTTTTCTCCTTTAAATGAAGTTAATATTGCTTTGTCCCAGAATACAGTCCATTTCACATGGTATGGAACAGTACATTTTCATTCAGGACTCTGAACATTGGCATTCATTGTTGCCTATTTTCCCTGAGTGAGGATTGAATAATCATAATAAAAGCAGATTGTGTGGTTTTTCATATTGCACATTTGTTTTATTTCAACACACAGCACTTCCTGTTTTACCCAAAGGTCCATAAATTTCAGATTCCCTGATCTTGTAAGAACCAGATGCAGGAAGCTGGCTTCTGATACAGAACTTGGATCCAGGTAATTCTCTCATCTAGTATGCCATAACACCTAAGGACCCTCAAAATGATATGGCCGTGATACATTGTCAAAGGTTTTCTTCACATCCAAGAAGAACAGGGCTGCAGGGACCCTGCCATCACTGGACATGGAGATCAGATGCAAAGGTGGTCACTGGAGACCCTCCCTCCCATAAATTCAACTTGTTCCACTCCAAAAAGGCTGTTCCAAACCCTCTGCAAACTGTTAGCCAAACTTTTAGCAAGGATTTTAAAATCCGAGTTTATAAAGGACATAGGCCTATAATTTTTCGCCAGATGGTCATCCTTGCCAGGTTTGGGTATGAGGGTGATCCAGGCTTCTGCTAAGGTATAGTCAGTAAAGCTATGGGAAAATAGATAACTAAACAACAGAGTAAGAGAGGGAGTAAGTTCAGCAGTACATGCCTTATAAAAGTTATAAGAAAAAACATCCAGGCCCGGAGCCTTGTCCAGGGGCAATTGGTGAATGGCCTGAGAGACCGCATGCTGAGTAATTGGGCCTGTAACCCCCCTACAAATGGGAGTTCCCGAAAAGTCTTCCTCGAGCTTGCCTAAATGCTCACTGCCAGGCTGGTGTCCTGCATTTTAGCCATTTAAATGTAATTGCCAGAGAGTGCCTGTATAGCCTCTGTGTACTGTCTCTTTAAAAGCTGAATGAATTGCAGTCATAAGTAATCTGAGAGGGAGCTCTGTTGAAAGATGTAACTATTTGCTGAAAATCATTTAGAGTGATAACCATAATGTAGTTTTTCTAACGTGCCTTCTTTGTAGCAAGGACTGTTTTGTTTATCTCCACTATCTTGGTCCTGGACTGCAAATTGGACCAATCAGTACTGGTGGGACCTAAAATGGAGCCGGACTACAGAAGCTGTTTGGAGTCAAAATCTGTAGGAATTGTAGTTTTGGGCTTTTTGCGCCTTTTTTGCACCTGAAGGGGGAGCCTTTGTTGTGACTGACAGGAGGATCAACCAACAAAACCTTTTGGATCTTGGGGAATTTCCCAGGCTGCTGCAGCTAGTTTCAGTTTTGAGCTGAGGAGTGAAAAAGTAACAGCTCAAGTGATTTTGAGCAGCAGTTCTGTGTAGTTTTGCATGAGAGAACTGTGTAAGGGCTGAATTTTAGCCTGCCTGCTGTCCCTGAGAGGGAAAATAGAGTTTATTCAGACTGAATCTGAATTGTGAGGACTTTTTAAGTCACTGGACTGTGACCAGGCTTTAACCTGAAGAAGACTGAAGATTTGCTGAATGTGATCAGCCTATCAGGATTTCCAGCTGCTTTTGAATCCCCGGTTTGTGCAGAGACCTTGCGATCGTGACCGGAGAGTGGTTTGCCTGGTACAGTAGAATTTCCTTACATGTAAATGTGCTGTGTATTGAAAGTGGGTCGTGATTTGGTTCCCCATTGTGTGAACTGTGTTCTGCTTGCTGGTACCTTAGAATCCTTTACAAGTAAATGTGCTATGTATTGAAAGTGGGTCGTGATTTGGTTCCCCACTGTGTGAACTGTGTTCTGCTTGCTGGAAGCTTTATCCAGCCTAATTGGACTGAATCCGCATTCATCTTCATTCGGCCTGGGCCATGCCATGTTGGCCCTGCCAGACTACCCCACTGCACAGAGAAAGCCACCGATGAGAGACCTGCCTGGGAATCAGCCCCCCTGCTCCACACTTGAACAGGAACAATGCCTCTGCAAATCGTGTGGGCCCTGCTTCTCCTGGCACTCCAGATTAAACACCTGCTCTCTCGATTTTTGTCCAGCTTGTGTCCAGTCTTGGGTATCGTGAGTAATCATCAGGGTAGCTCCCTGCAACAACAGCCTAATCTAAAAGTGTGTCATCTGACTGTCTTGTTGTTTTCTTTTCACGAACTGAGCATTCCAGCTCCGGATTACAAATAGTGTGTGTCGTGCATGTTGTTTTCTTCCATCACAGGGCCCCAACCAGCTGCAATGTTCCTGGGTAGCCCACCATTCTCCGTCTGGGTACCCAGAGTGTGTGACTGTTTATGGACCCTGAAATGCATGCATAACTGATTGATTGAGCCTTTAAGCAAAGTAACCTGATTACGCCCCTCCCTTGTTCAAGCCCCTTAAATAATTCAGATCTAACTCTTTTTTGCATTTACCCTGACTGTGGTTCCAGTTTGTGCAAGAGTACTGTACTGCTGTTATTTGCTGTGTATAACCTTGTTTTATAGGGGGGCCCCAGGGCCAAGCCAGAGGAAAGCCCTGGTGGTAAGTGCAAGCAGTGTGGGTACTTGTGTGGTGTATCAGGGGTATTGTGAAAGTGATTATTGTGTATTGTTCCAGCCACTAGTAAGGAAAGAGGGGGGTTACAGTGTCCTGAAGGGCTGTGCCCAGGTTAGCTTGACCACTACCAACCCTGACCTCTGGGTGGAGGCACCCATTTCAGAACTCAGGCCCCTTAACCTGCTACTAGCCAAGCAGGCAGGGGTAGTAGTCCTTGGGATAGTGCCACCTAGGGGTTACAGGCCCTTAAAGTAGTCCCGCTGCTGCTCAGTGCGGGTAAATAAATATGCCTGGGAGATGTAGGCAGAAATCTGTTCTGAAAAAGAGAGGCCACACTGATCTGCTCTATAAAGATTGCTATAAAAAGCTTGAAAACCCTCTGCAGTAGCCCTAGGGGTAGTAATCAGATTTGAGTTATCTTCTAAGAACTTTTTCAGAATTTGTCCCTTTCTATAGGAAAAAGTGTTGTCATATGAAAGGTTTAGGACTTGCTTCAAAGAGGTTTCATAAACTGCCCCTTTCTACCCATATCTGTCCTTCATGGTAACTGATTATCAGGTCTGATTTTCTAGATAGGTTGTCCCAATTGTCATTTTGTAAAGCCAGTTGTGTTTCTGACTCCAATAAATAAGTGATCGAGTTTTGTGAGTTTCTGGAATGATCTTTCATTGTACAACATTTTATTTTACATCTCCCATTCATTTCTGTAGCTTTAATAATGAAACATTAATCTGCTTCATAATTTCTCTAAAAATGCAGATACTGTACATCAGATAAAAAGCTCCCATTTCCACAGGAACTGAATCTTCTCCTGCTTGGATAATTTTTATTATGTTCCCTTGTGTACATGCACAAAGCAAACATATTGGGGCTGCTCTGGCAGTAGATGGGCTGGGGAGGTGTGTACTGTAGCAGTCAATACAGCTGAGCCTGCAGGTAGTGTACAAGTGAACACCCAATGCTGACAAGACTGTTGCTGCTGCTTCACTGTCTGATGGGGGAAACTTCTCACATATAAAAGGATGCAGCTACACCTATCACAATGTGACTGCATCCTTTCAAATGACCTTCATCAGACAGTTAAGCATTCCCACTTCTGCTGACCCAAGTTTCCAATAGGACTGGCAGTGGGCACTCACCCTGCTCCCAGTATCCCTTCACTTGCCAACTGTACCTGTCTGAGCAAAACTCTCATTGCCACTGTTCCAAGCAGCTCACAGTAGCAAAAGACTCTCCAGTCCACCCCACAACATACAGCTTTGCTAATAACACACCCGACCCAGCTTTGCAAATATCACCAGCAGCTGGTGCTCAACCCCACTGCTGGTATCCCCCTCCCATCTGACCTAGGTTTCATGACTTGACTGCTGGTAAATGCTCAACCCCATTGCCAGTATCCCCCCATCTACTTGTCACAGATATAATAATTGGACCAGCAGCAGCTTTTCAATCTCTCCATTGGTATCCCCAGTCATGAACCCACTCCTAAGGGTCAGGTCCACTGAGCTCACACTGCCCATTCCTAAATGCAATCCATGACAGGGAGCAGGAAACAGGATACCTTCATCATACCCATCTATAGTGCTTGCTGAGTTCACAACTGGACATTCGCCATGCAGTCTCAGGGTCCCCTCTTTACTCTGGATTAGTGTACAATACTAGTCTCGAATCTTGTAGCCAAATATGAACCCTTCTTGATCATTACACAAAGTGGAACGATCCAGGTGTTACAATCTCTTTGGGGTAGCATTGTAACCCTTATTGTGCCTTCTCCCACAAGGTGTGCACTAACCTGGTTAAAATCTCCAGAGATCCTTCCTTGAGACTTTGGTATTCCCCCTATCTTTATCCAGACTTTCCTTTTTCAGACCCTTGTTCAATTTGGTAGCTTATGATGGCACTCCTTAGCAATAACAGTTTAGTCACAGATATTACTGAAACATCCCACAGTCACACACACAATTATGAAATCTTACTCAGGCAGGTTTCTTAAACAAAACAAATATCTTTACTAAATAATTAAATCATTATCATACATTACAACAAAAAGGTTTGATCAATTTGGTCACAAAATAACACAAATAAAAAGTGGACATATACATACAAAAAATGCCTTAAAACTGCTAGCTAAGTTCTACCTTAAGTTTGTAGTGGATTGAAGTCCAGGGAAAGTAAATGAAAAGTTTCAGTTTCCCTTGATAGCAGTCTTGCTTCCTGTGTGTCAGGAGAAGAGTGTCCCTTGATGATGCTCAGCAAAATGAGAGAGAGACCCTGGTTTTCAAGCTCTTTATATAGTGTCAAAATCCCTGGTCTGTCCTCAGTTTTAGGCCAGTAGATGACACTCTTGTGCCTTCCCAACAATGCAATTTTCTGGCTACATTTTGATGTCTTACTTCTCTGACAATTATGACGCCTGTAAGACAATTTACAGTAGCCTGCCAGAATGGATATTTCTGTCCTTTCCTTTCATCTCATCAAAGGCAATATACCATGACCGTTTCCTCGGACCAAAGCACCCTGCCTTCAAGGTGAAAAAGGGCTATCTCCTGAACAATTTATTTACCTCTGTTTCCCTCAGTTACTTAACCAGGGAAATACCCTTTGATCAGCTACCCCAAAGTCTTTGATAAGTAATTGCCAGCTTCCTGGCAAGCAATATGGCTCCTCTCAAGTCAGAGGAAGGTCAACATTTCAAAAGAAATCCAGTCTCTCTCACTATCCTATTAGACCTTTCCTTAACACTGGCATTCTTGTGACATGTACACAAACACAAAATATAACACAATATAACACCATATATCTGTACATCTGACTGGCAGTGGCATAGCATGTCATATCCCTCCCTCCTAGACTGAATTTGTGGGAATACGCCCCCTACTGAATGGTAAGATTTTCACAAATTATGTTACTGTTCTAACTGGTGAGATAGGCCATCTGCATTGGCATTGACTGACCCTGCTCTGTGCATGATGGTCATGTCATTTGCCTGGAGGGCAATACTCCACTTTAAGAGATGACCATTTGTTTTACCCATCTAATTTAGCCACACCAGGGGGTTATGATCGGTCTGTACCTCGAAGTGCCTTCCATAGAGGTACAGCTCTAATTTCTTCAGGGCTCATACCAGCGCATGGTATTCCTTTTCAACTGTGGAATAGGCCTGCTCTCAGGGAAGTAACTTTTTGAAAAGGTACATTATTGGGTGATATTTTCCCTGATCAGAGATCTGACTGAGGACTGCTCCAATCCCCACATCTGAGGCATCTGCCTGTACAACAGACTGCCTATTGTAATCTAGACTGGCTAACACAGGGGCACTGCACAGTGCCTCCTGTAGCTGGCTTGTTCACAGGCTGGCTCCTAGTTTACCTTTTTGGGTTTTCTTTTTTTTAGCAGGCCAGATAGGTGAGCTGCCAGGATACTGTAATTTGGTATGAACTTTGGATAGTACACTGTGGTCTCTAGGAAGCTCCTAACCTGCTTCTTTGGTTTCAGGCATAGGCCACACCTCTATTGCCTCAATCTTTGCTTTATTAGAGTGAAGCTGCCCCTGCCCCACTACATGACCTAGGTATGCCACCTCCACCATAGCCACCTGGCACTTTTCAGCCTTGACAGTGAGCCCTACACTCTGTATCCTGTCCAACACTTCCTGCAGGTTGGACAGGTGTTCCTTCCAACTGGTACTGAAGATGGCAGTATCATCCAGATAAGCCACTGCGTTCTCTTCAGGACATGTAACACCTGGTTGACCAGCCTTTGGAAGGTGGCAGGGGCGTTCTTCATTTCAAAAGGCATTACCCAGAATTTGAATAACCCTATTGGAGTGATGAAGGTCGACCTCTCTCTAACTCTGGCAGTTAACTCCACCTGCCAATATCCTTTCATCACTTCAGTGGTAGTAAGTTATGTTGCCCCTCCCAACTTGTCCAGTAGTTTGTCCTTTCCTTGACATTGGGTGGGCATCAGACTTTGCGACTGCACTAAGTCCACACAAAAGTGAGTAGAGTCATCCGGCTTGGGAATAAGGACTGTGGGTGAGGCTCAGGGACTGTGGGATTTCTGAATTGCCCCTAAATACAGCATTTCCTCCACCTCCCTCCTAATGTCCATTAGGATGGCCTCAGACACCCAGTAGGCTGTCCGCCATATAGGTGCTTGCATCCCCATGTCTACATTGTGTGTCACCAAGGGGATTTATCAAGGCTTGGCTGTAAACAAAGGGGCAAAGTCCTCTAAAACCTCCCTCACTTCCTGGGAGTGTTCCAGGGTCAACAGGGGTGACAGTTTGATTCCTCCACAGATGACTCCTGCTTGATTTCCTCTAGCAAATCCAGTAGGGGGTCTTCTTATCTGTTCCTTCCCAGGACTACACACTACAAATACCATGTCAGCTCTATTTGCATATGGTTTCATCATGTTGACATGGTACATCCAATGGTTATGTCTTCTGTCAGGCAGTTCTGCAATATCGTTCACATCATTGACCTGTCGGACTACCTTATATGGTCCCGCCCACTCGGCCTGCAGCTTGTCCCTCAGGACTGGGATTAGGACCATGACTGCCTGACCTGCAGTGTATGAGTGAGCTCTGGCTCAGCAGTAGTACCAGACTCTTTGCTTCTGTTGGGCAGCTGACAGTTTGCTCTGGACCACTCCCATAAGCTCCTTCAGCTTCTCCCTAAACTTAAGGACATGCTCCACTATGGGAATTTCCTGGGTGGTGTGCTTGCCTTCCTAGTCTTCCTGGATCAAATCTAGGGGCCCACGTACCCTACATCCATATAAGAGTTTGAAGGGGAGAACCCTGTTGACTCTTGGGGCACCTCCCTGTATGCGAACAACAGGTGGGGAAGGTATTTCTCCTAGTCCTTCCCATGCTGTTCAGCAAATGCTTGGAGCATTCATTTTATCACCCATTGTTTTGTGGGTGATAAGGTGTTGTGCATTTCTGCACCACCCCACACTTCTTCCACAAACACTTCATCAGATCCAACATGAAGGTACCCCCTTGATCAGTGATAACCTCCTGCAGAAACCCAACAAGGAGAAAATCCCTAGCAAGGCATCTGCCACTTTGTCTGTCCTTAGTGAGGAGAGGGCGACCACCTCTGGGTATCGTGTGGATGTCACACTGGGGTTTCTATTCTAGTGTCACCAACCAGCATACCAAAACTGGGATGTCGAAACCCCAGTGTAAGTCCCTGCAATATAGAAAACCATCTCCTGTCATCCTCTTTTTTTTTTATCTCTTAAATCTGAAAAAAAGAAAATGGTCAATCAATGTGTTCTTCTCTTCCTTTGACTCTCCAACCCCACCCCCACTTCCCATACCCCTTCTCAGCACTCACCATCCCATAGCTCCCCTGGCATCCCTCATATACCTATCAAGAAAACCACTGAACTTCTCAATCGAGCACCAAACATCCTGCTGCTACCAGCACGAACCATGAACTGATTGAAAATAAGGCAAGTCCAGTTAATGTTTTAATACATTTTAAACATTTTCAAGTAACTTTGTCATTTTTTAATATTTTTACCCAAATTTTCAACGTAGCCTTTTTATAGTCCACTTCATGAACACGACTGGTGTCATTTTTCAAATCCCCCCCAAAATATGTTTTTGCAGTTGCTTTGAAAAATTATCCTACAGATGGGATTTAAAAAAGTCCATGTCTTGACCATAGTGCGGGGTCATAAAAAGACTGTGCTGAAAATTTAGGGTCAAAATGTCAAGAAACAAACACAAAAAAAAAACAAAAAAACAATGAAGTTATGAAGAAATGCTCAAGTTTTCAAGCATTTAATCATAACTTTATTTTTTTTTGCAGAGTTTGGTCCAAATGTTCAGTATAGCTCTTGCATTACCCCACCTCATGAACAGGACAAGTATTATTTTTCAAATCCCCTCTGAAATATGTTTTTACAGTCCTTGTGTTGAATGGTTGTAGGTAAAATGTCAAAAAACAATGAAGTTATGAAAATGCTAGTAATTTATAAAGAAGTTCTTTGTTCTTTTCACCATTTTTTTGAGCTGTGTGTACCCTTTGCCTGGTGGAACCCAAAGTCCATATGGCAATGGCTTCTAGGGTAAGAAAGGGCTGCCTGGAGCCTCAAGTTACTGCTGTTCTGTGTTGTAACAGCATGCAAGCAAACATGTTCATCATTGACAAATTCTTGTTATTTTTTTTGGGTTTGGATTATTCTTTTTTTGGGGGGGGGTGAACTCCACACCAATGATGCATGGTTTAGCTCTGAATCAGGCCTCTTTTCCATTATTTATATTCTGTAATCACTGATATCTATTTTGCAAAGGTTTTCCAATTCTCCAGACATGCTAGGCTTTTTCAGTCTGGTATTAGTTAGCATTGCTAATAAAATATGGAAATTAATTTGCTTTTTTATAGTGCCTTTCAATAAAACTGTATCTCAAACCATTTTACAGTCCACAAGAGGAGAGAGAGAAAATGTTGTTGCTATTTCAGGTATATGGGGTGATCCAAACAGCACAGAGATAGATTCCTGTGAGGTTAAGTAATGTGGTGTCTCATGACTTGTTTAGATTTATGGAGTAAGTAAGTGGTGGTTGTGGGATTCAAACCTGGTCCTCTAGGTTCACAGCTCTATATCATAACCACTTGGCCAGACACTCTTTGGACAGTTTCTTCTCTTACTGGTATTTTGATAACATCTCTGAGAAGAATTCTGTTCCCTGTTTGTGTTATATCTATCTGAATGCTGCTTCCAGTGAGCTTCTTACAGGACCCTCAGTCTGAATCTCTACACCATTACACAAACACTTCCACTCAAGGCTATGTTGGGCCCTGTCTGCACCTTTGTTACAAACTGGAAACTAAAACTGTGTCATCAAGAAATGTCTCCATGTCTGCTCAGAGGACCCATCAAGACTATACTGAGACTTCGCTATATATCTGCACTATAACATTTATCATAGGGTTGCCAGACTGGGGATGAGGGATATATCCAGATGTGAATGAAAGGTAGCTCTCCTGCTGGTTGCCATGTTAGCAGGGACTTCATACCAAGAAAATTTCTGGGGACATACAATTGCAATTTAATTAATGGAGGGCAATAAGTTATATTTCTACTGCCCTTCTACCATTTAAAGAACATTACTTGGATGGGAATTCAGGGATGAGGCACATGCCCCATTAGCATTATGGGAATGACAGCCCTGCATGTTGGTAGAAAAGCAGGGACAATAAATGTGTATTTCACTGATGTTTCCACTGTAGGATAGCCTCACTAAGGTGCAGATCCTAGTTTGTTAGAGTGGGGGAGAGGATCATGTAGTAGCAAAACATTACAAACACACTCTGGTTTTAAAGAAATGGAAATATGACCAGTATTAGTCATGAGTCTAAGGGCTGTAGTGCCTCCCACCTTTGTGATTGACAGCAGTTTGCATCTATTGATAGGTCTTATTTGGCTAATTTTGCTATAACTTTTGTAATAACTATAATTCAACAAATCTCCATACGCAATGAGTTGTTTATTTCAATACCCTTAACAGTTTTACCACTTTTTGTAACTCAAATGCAAGTTAGTTAGTAGTTCAACAGGTAAGCTGTCTGGAAAAGAAGTTCCCTTTCACAGGAGTAACTTGGATGTCATTACAATGGGTTAACAATAGTGTGTTGAGACAAAGGTATAGTAAGGTAACATGGTGAGACAAAGGCATAGTAACGTAACAGCAAGGTTAGACAAAGGCATAATAAGGTTATAGCATGGTTAGACAATAGTAAGGTTATAGCGTGGTGAGACAAAGGCACAGTTTGGTCATAGTATGGATATACAAAGGCATAGTAATGTTATGGCATCATAAGATAAAATCATAGGAAGTTTATAGCATGTGTGGTGAGACAAAGGCATAGCAATGTTATATCACCACGAGACTAAGGAAGGCATAGTAAGGTTGTAACATGGTGTGACAAAAGCATAGTAATGTTACAGTGCGGAGAGACAATGCCATAGCATGACTGCAGCATGGTGAGAGAAAGGCATAGTAAGGTTATAGCCAGGAGAGACAAAGACATAATAAGGTTACAGTGTGGTGAGACAAAGGCATAGCGAGGTTATAGCATGGTGAGACAAAGGTACAGCAAGTTTATAGCATGGTGAGACAAAGACATGGCAAAATTATAACAAGGTTGTAACATGGTGAGACAAAGGCATAGAAAAGTTTTAGTATGATGAGACAAAGGGATAATAAGGTTATCACATGGTGAGACAAAAGTATAGTAATATTATAATCTGGTGAGACAAAATGCATAGTAAGGTTATAGTATGGTGCGACAAAGGCATAGTAAGCTTTTAGTGTGGTGAGATGAAGTCACAGTCACGTTAAAAAAGCCTAGTAAGGTAATACATTCATAGGCAGAAGATGCTAAAATGTATTGAAGGAAATATTCGTTAGAGAATGTTTATTTAAAATTGCTGTGATTTGAATTAAATATCTTTGTGATTCATGGAAAATCTTCTCATTCTAAATTCAAAGAAAACTGTTAGACTGGCATTTGACTCAAATCCATAACTGTGGTTGGACACTTCTCTTCATATTAACATACAAGCTGGATCATACTTGGAGCTGGTCCAGGAAATTAAATATTTGGGTGCTATCCTAGACTGCCACTTATCTTTTACTAGCCATATTGAGCCTGTGACTTATCTTTTACTAGTCATGTTGTTTCTATGGTTACTGCTGTCCATTCACAATTTGGTGTTTGTTAAAGGAATGCAACCAATTTAGACATTAATACCCTTAGGAAACTTGCTCATCAATTTTTTTCCAGTTCTTGAATATGTAGATTGTGTTTCTTCTTGTTGAGTGGACATCCAGTTTAGACTCTTAGAGATATAATTTAATAAAATTTGTAGGTTTGTTTTAATGTTTACATTAAGTGGCCATTGTAGTACCTTTTATGATAACTTGGGCTGTTTGTCACCTGCAAATAAACTAGTTAAATGTAAGAAAAAGTAGTGGTTACAATAAGGATTTAAAAATGGGGGGGGGGGCGCATTATCTAGGTGGATTTTCACACCACAAAAAATTTGGAACATTTGGTGCCAAATGGTGTATTTTAGAAGCACATTCTATAAAATCTCCAGCTAGTTGACAAAAATCTTGCCACCTGAGACTGTAGGCAATGTGACAAGTCAAACCCTGCCTTTATAGTTATTCTGTACTGTGCTAGAAATAAAGACATACCCTATTAGGAAATCTGCTGCAGTCTGCAGCTGCAGGAGTGAGAGTGTGTCTCTAGCCCTTGCCCTCTTGCTCATTTTTAAAATGGTAAATCGCTAATCATCAGCCCAATCAAGTTTAAGTAAAAAGTGTGTTCATTATTCTAATTTGGGCTAGCGTAGTACAGAGAAAAAGGAAATACCAGGAGGAGACAAACTCAGACCTGCTGTTGCAGTATGTCTCCCTTGTGTCTCACTATTTCTTCCCTCTCAAGCCTCTCTTTATGTTAATCAGCTTTTCCCGCTTATTTTTTATTTACTCTTAATTGTTTCCTAGATTGTGTAGGAAAGCTATTTCAGTTCCATGCACAATAATTCAGCATACAACCTGCAGCTAGGAGGCAAGTGCTGCTATGCCTGCCTTGGTCTTTTGTGTCTGAGTCTCCCCTCCCTCACCTCGCTCTCTCTCTTTTCTTTCCCCATCTCACTTTCTTCAGTTTTATTTTTAAGAGAAAAAGGACTGTCAGTCTATGTCTGCCACTACAGCGGCTGACTACTGAGTATAGAGCAAGCCAAAATTGCTGTGATTTGCTGCACCGATATTTGGATTGTTTTCTGTTGAATAGTTCTGCTCTCTGTAGGATATTCAACTGCTCAGTGATGGAGCTGAGCTCGAAACAATGGTGATGCACAGTCTGTCTCTCAGGCACACACTCAGTCCATCCCACCCCTTTCACCATCATCGCTCCAATCATGTTTGCAGCACTGCACAACCCCACCATAAATGTTGGAGCAACAGGCAATCAGTGAGTCTCACTGGTGCTACTAAGAGCTGTCCATGATATCTTTCCCCTCCCCAAGTCACTGGTTCCCACGCAAGCTGTGGTGACCCACCACCTGAGAAGTTAGGACCATGTGATGAGGCCAGGGAGCAGTATGGGAGGTGTGGTGAGCTGGGAGAGGAGCACTGTCTAGATTCTTCCATGCATGCTGTCAGCTGACACTTTCATGACAATTGGTTGATGGACTGGACTCATCTTGTGCACCCGCAGTGCACACAGCAGCAATACCAGGTAGGGGGCAGAGCGGAGAAGGGCTTACACTAGAGTGGAGGAGGCAGGACTGGAAATTGGAGAAGGGCAGGAGCCACAGATCAGCTTCAGCCTGTCCTTGCAGCTTGCTATTGACTGTCTGACCTGTGAATAAGCAAGGAGTGCTAGAACTGGGACAGTATGAATAAGAGCGAACGCTGATGATGTGCAGTGCTCAATCTTGCTCATTCATACTGTCCGAGTACTAGTATTAGGGGGCAAAGTTAACATTGCACAAATGCTGTCTCTAATACTACACCAATTTAATTTTTAAAAGAAGGCAAATTCTGGGGGGTAGGGGCTCTACAAAATTCTGGGGGCATGCAAACATTTTAAGTCTCCTGAAGCCCCTGGGTTAGACATTCCTCAATGCTAGTTGTGGTCAGTCTTGATACTGGTATAACATTGTAATTCCCAGTATTAAATCAAATTCTGGTGACTATATCTTTGAGTTTTGTACATCTCAGGTTTTGAATTCCTTACCTCTGGAACATGGAAACATAGAATTTGATTTCAATTAAGGACCACCTGGCCCACCCAGTCAGCCAGTTACACATAATTAATGCTCCCAATTTCTTATTTTTCGTGACACAACTGTTTGAACATCTGAATGCTCAATGTAGCTGTTTTAGATAAATCTGTGTGCTTTATGTATTTTTAAGATTTGTCATGCACAATCCTGTATTTTATATATTGCAACTTTTGTATAAGATTCTGTCCCAGGACACCATTGTCAACAAGATGCCTCATCTCAGTTAGGGTCCCCAGGTCAAATCTTGTGTAAATAAATACACACACACACACACACACACACATATGCACACACACACACACACACACACAGGAAGGGGTAATGTAATGTGCAGACAAAACAATGTTAGGAATGCAACCGCATAATATGAGGTAGGAAGACGTACCTTATGTGCTATGTGGCGAATATTTGATGGGGGCATTTTTACAATTTATTTACCCAGGATATCGCAGCTGAGATGCAATATCTTGTTTTCAGTTGAGCCCTGATTTTACCTAAATTTACATTTGGGCAGAAGAACTAGGAGGTCAGATTTAAAATGAAACAGTTAACCATGGCAGGATTCAAACCTATAATATTGTGTTTCACAAGTTTAGTGTTCTAATCACTAGGCCAGTCTTTCTTCCTTGGATACACACTGACCTTTATTTCCTGCCTAGGATGGGGACAGCCAGGGGCATGAAACCATCTGGCAATACCTTTCTCTCTAGTTTTTGATACCTTGGAGAGATCTTTTTTTCTGTAGATATAGATTTATCTATTCCTAATTTGTGACCAAGAAAGACATTGAACACTCAAAGGTTCTGCTGGCATTCGATCAGTTGCAGACACAGTACAACCTCCCTAACCAGGATTTTTGAAGATATCTCCAGATCCGTAGTGTAATCTGCTCACTGGGGATCCATCAGGTGCAGGACACCAAGTGGGACTGGCTGTGCACTCTCCATGAGCCTGGCAAGCAAAAGGGGCTAGCAGGGAAAGTTTACCAGACACTTCAGGACTCCTAGCCAGACCACACTGAGAAGTGCAGACGGTAATGGGAATCGGACATACAGGTGACCATCCCCTCTAAAACCTGGGAATGCTGCTTTAAAACTGTGCATACTGGGTACAGGGATGCCAGAAGCCATGTGATTCAACTGAAAATTTTGACAAGGTGGTACAGGACCCCAGCCCTGCTCCAGGCAATGGGACTACTAAACCATGCCCAGTGCTGGAGGTGCCAGCAAGGCTATGCACATTTACTGCACGTGTGCTGTGGCAATGTCCTATGCTGGTACCCTTCTGGAGTAAGTATTTGGTGACTGCTCCAGAGTGGTGGGCACAGTGATTGGCCAGCCATGCCCTCTACTGCTGCTGGGTGATTCATCCCCTCCCCGACCCTCTCCCAGCTCTGCATAAAAGCTGGGTAATGACTGCCCTGCATGAGGCAAATTGGGCCGACAACCACAGCCTCCCTCCATTCTGATCTGGCACTCAGCCTTAGCGAAACTGGCTATCTTTGAAAGACTCTCCTGCTCCAGTCTGTACCAAACCTATAAATTCCATAAGAAGTGGTATGCCTACTTACATTCACAGCTAAGCTCAGTCCCACCTACACCACCTGGCCTAAGAGCCCTCCTCACCTATTCCACTATGCTAGGTTAATCACGCAGACCACATGAGCTCATCTGTTGGGGCTCCTCCAGGGCTAGTTACTAGCCTAATACAGAAACATTACTTATATTAATGCAGGGGGCTCTGACCCTGCGTCCCCCCTTACTAAAGATTATCAACTCCAGTGGGGGTGCATGTCAGGGAGGGAGAGACAATGTTAAAAAAAAACACTCTTGACAAACACTAAAATTTACACCCCTCCCCAGCCCAGAACCCTTAACTTACTGCACCAGAGTCAGCCATCCTCACCACCATACCACACAGCCAGATTGTCAACACCATGCTGCACTACCTCCTACATTCTTTCTTCCTTATCCCTCCCCTTCTGGGCGCCGTCCTGTATCGTCACTCTTCTTTCTTCCCTAACCCATATCCTCGCACTTCTTCCCATTACTACCCTTCCAGGGTAGCTCACATAATAGGCACTGAAATTGAGTCACTTATATCTGAGTTGCTCAGTTTCAGTCACCCATACTTCAGGATAACTTTCCTCAGTCCCACTTCTTTCAATTAGTCAAGCCCGATGCCATCATATGAAGGCAAATCCTGCAGCTGAGCCCTAACTCTGTTTGTCTAAGGTACTTACGCTGAAATACAAATCTAAAGATACAGCTTCAAGGGGATGTTCAGTAAGGGAAGGGTAAACACTGGAGGGAAGGTAGTGAGAGAGGTGAGGGTAAGGCTGAGAATTAATTCATGTAAGGTAGTGCCTTAGGGTAGACTCAATGGACTTAAAGTCTTCCATCCTTACTTCTGTGTTTCTAAAATAGTTTCTTATAAATCCTAACTGCTCAAATAGAAACTGTGACTTATCCCAGATGTTGACACTCCCAACTGGCTTCTAAGAAAATCAGTAAGAAACAATAGGGCATGCGGGGTCAGTTTAACTAAATTATTCAGGTCTTGGATAAATTCTCTCAAAGCTGTCAAAGGGAGACGTGATGAAATCATCATACATGTATAAGTTAGCAATGAACCACAAGAGGACATGGGTGTATGCTAAATTATAAAATGGGTAGGGAAAATCCTGCTTTTTTATTGGTGGAGAAGGTTTCACAGCTGTGTGGTTCAGGAATAATAACTGCACTGCTTTAATTATGCCAGTTACGACCTGCTGTTCCTTGCCCCCCACCACTTTTTCTCTCACTTTGCTTACTTACTTGGGAATCTTTTCCTCTTTACATCTTTCCCCTGCTTGTTTAATTTGATCCACAGGCAACAATTCCTTCTGTCTGACCCTCACCCACTCACTCACTCCCCTCCCACTGCAGCTCCTCCCTCCATTTAATTTGTACTTGCATTTGCTCTCTTTTGTTCTCTGCCTTATTTAATTCCTTCTCTCCCCTTCCTCCCCCTCTAGGCAGCCCTGACCAGGCCACTTCCCTGAGGACAGACCTCGCCTCCCACAGAGGTTTTTTTCTGCCTGCCACCAGTCCACCCACTGAAGCAAGCAAGGAATGAACTCCAGAGCCCTCTGCAGCCAGGACTTGGTGTGAATTTTCAAACTCGTTTTAGTCTCCTACCTTTTATAGCCTGCTTACTCTAGGAGTGCTGATCATCTTAGCTCAGTTTTTGGCGCCCTCCCCCACCCCAACACTCTATTAAATGGTCAACCTTGTCGTTGGCTCCACCCCTCTGCACAACGTAGCCAACTACTTAATCAACTAATTATGGCATCCTCTCTCACTTAAAGGGACAGTACCCTGATTCTGCTTGAGCAGGATAAACTCCAGTTCCTTACCACTACAAGCTGCTTACTGCTTCCCATTTATCATGCTACCCTCCTCAAGTCTCCCCCAGTCCTCCTGTTCCTCTCACACTATGCTGCAATCCTGGATAGTTTCCACCCCTCACCACCTGGAGGGTTATTTCTTGACTAGAATGGGACCCCATATCCCTGTGCTCACACTTAGCTTCTTTCTCTCCCTTACCTTCCCCTCATGCCTTACTTCCACTACCCTGCTACCATTGTTCTACCAACACACCTAAGACCTACCCCACATAGCACTGACAGTGCCGACACCTCCACCAACAGCACCCCATGGCCAGCCACCACTGCTAGTAGTACAATCTGCAACCTCCACCAACTGTACTACCCCCTTCCCTCATTTCCTCACAACACCATTTGTCCACTCCCTATTGTTAAAGCGCACCCAGACTAAACCTCGTACCTCACTGCACCACCTCAAGTCGTACCTCCAAAGGGTAGTCCTTCTCCTCCTTCTTCGGTCTGGGAATGTCCACCCCAGCCCTGATCCACCTTAACTTACTCCTAATATGGTTAAGAGCAATAGCTCCCTAAAGCCTGCCTTCATGTATATGAGAAATCTCTTACCCATGCAAGATGATCTGCAAGTCTGGGTCTCACTTCGTAAACCCAATGTACTTGCCATTAATGAAACCTGGCTATCTCCTAAGATGCATCCATTTCACTTACAGGTTATACAATTTTTTGGTAGGATAGGACTGGTAAATGAGTTGGGGGCTGTATACTGTACATAAAAGATACACTTAATGGACAAGCCCTCCCATTTCTAGCACCTGTAAACAACTCGCAATTGCTAGCTGTAAAGGTCATCGTCGGGTCTTTCGGCCAAACGATCACCATCCTATCCATCTACACACCACCCCCTGAGCAGACTACAGGCTTTAAAATGGTCCTTGTCCTTGATTACCTAGCTGGCTTGTCTCCTAGTGCTGAAGCTGTGGTTTTAGGTGACTTCAACACTGACTGACTTGCCTGTGAAGCTGACACCTTCAGAGATGCCATCGCTGCTGTCAACATTTCCCAACTCATCATTTGCCCCACTAGGATTAATTACAGAACTGGGTGAAGCTCTCTTATAGACCTTATCCTTGCCACCCACCCTGATAGAATAATCCATGTAGAGGGCTTATCTGACTCTCTAAGTGACCACTTCCCAGTTACCTGCATCTGGTCAAACAAACTCCCCAAGTTGCCAGCTAAAGTCACATCTTGACACGTTCTGAAAAAAGGGCAACTTAAGCACCTCAAGGACTATCTCATGTGCTGTGACTGGTCACCTATCTACATGGCCCAAAGAATTGACAATGCCTTAGACTACTTCTTTGCTCTTTTCAACTTGGCTTGTGATACATTTGCCCCGTTTCATAGACTCAAAACCATGGGAGTACCAAATCCTTGGATTACACCTGCCCCCTTACAAATACTACATGGCAGGGACAACCTCTGGTGCCGTGCGCTTTCCTTTGGTCATCCGATGGACATGCAGTGCTATAAGGCCACTAGAAAATCATGTACCAGGGAAATTCGCAGGGCCAAAGCTGAACACTTCAAAGATGAACTCTCCACCTCCTGGGGTAACGTTAGGCACCTCTGGGATAACATCAAAGACCTTACTGGGAGGCCCTCAAACCCCCAACCTTATCCTCATTAAAGGGGCTGTGGTATATGACCCCTCTCAAATTGCAAATACTCTCAATGCTGCCTTCATGGATCTCAGTGGCATACTTCCCCCTGACATCTTCTCAGTGCCTCACCAACCTCCATGTGCCACTGGCCCCACCCCCTGTGACTTCCCCCCTTTCTATTTCAAGTGTATCATCCTAAGAGATGCCAAGAAATACCTTCTAAAGGTTCTTAACAAATCTAGGTTTAGCAGCAATACCCTTGACCTCAAGCTTCTTAATCTCACACTTGACTCTGTCCTCATGCCTCTCACCTCACTTCTAAACCTCTCACTCTCCCTGGGTCAGTTTCCCAAGCACTGAAAAGAAGCTATTGTCATGCCAGTTCATAAAAGTGGTGACAGATCTCTCCCCTCAAACTACTGTTCTATTTCCACCCCCCCAAAGCTTTAGAATGAATAGTCGCAGATCAACTGACCAAGTACTTAGAAAAATACAACCTCCAGTGCCTGGAACAACATGGCTTCAAGAAAGTGTAGAGCACAACTGCCACTCTACTGGTATGCACAGACTTCATATATGGTACACTTGACCAGGGTTAGCTGGTGGGGTCAGTTTACATTGACCTCACCAAGGCCTTTGATACCGTGAACCACTCACTCCTACTCCACTCCCTCCATGCTGTTGGTCTCTCCAATGGGGTTACCTGTTGGTTAAACAGTTACCTTGAGGGAAGGTCTCAGAAGGTCAAAATCAATGACACACTTTCAAACAGCTGCCCGGTATGTTCCGGTGTGCCACAGGGTTCAGTTCTTGGGCCCCTGCTCTTCAGCCTCATTATCAATTCTCTCCCCAAAGCCTGTTGAAATAACCATGTTCTCTATGCTGATGATGCTGTGCTTTAGTATGCTCACACTGACTCTATCCTGCTCAACAGGGAGCTTCAATCAGATTTTGAGTCAGTCAGGCATTGGTTCGGACAGCATAAACTACTAATGAACTACAAAAAACAGCGGCTATGCTTTTCGCCAACCTGCACAACAAAAATAGAGCAGCCTGCCTAACTATCCTGAACAACAGAGGCCTAGCCCTTGAAGTAGCACAGGACTTCAAATATCTAGGTGTAACCTTGGATAGCTCCCTTTCCTACTCCACCCACATTAGCAAAATATCAAGAGCTATAAACTCTAGAATAGGCCTACTATATCTGCATCGGCATTGTCTTACAACTGAGGCACTTAGACTTGCAGTCAGTAGCTCAGTATTATGTATCATCGACTATGATCTGCTTGCTTATGGGGCAGCCGCTGATACTGTTCTCAACAGAATTTCTGTGGCTCTTAACAAAGCTTGCCAGCTTGTAACTGGTGCCCATAAGCGCACCCACACATGTGACATCTATACACAGACTGGCTGGCTGAGCCTGAAATGCAGAGTCAACTACCAGACATGTCTCTTTGCTAAAAAGATTTCCCTGAGCCTAACCCCTCATGCCACCACACCTCTCCTTATGCCTGTCCCCAAGCACTCGTCATACCTGTAGGCCTTCCTCCTTGAACTACCGGGTTCCTTTCTGCCGAACTGCTCAAGGACAACGTTCCTTCCATTTTAGAGACCCTTTATGGATCAACAGTCTCTGACCTGAGGTGTTTTCTGCCTGTACCCTTGGCTCCTTCAAACTTAAGCTACGCCAATACCTCACAACACTCAGCTGCTGCGATTGCTAACACTAGGTCTTGTCCCTTATTCACTGCTCTTTTCCCCTGCGTAAACTAATCTCAACCTGATTTGCTTCTTGCCCTAGCTCCCCTCTTCTCTTTCCCTGTATTTGCTCTCTCCCTCTTCTTACCCCACCCCCCTCCTCTAATCTGCCTCCGTATATCAGAAGGCCATTTTCTGAATTCTATATCTTATTGCAACTTTTCCACTGTTTTCCCTCTGCCATCTCACTCTTTGTTAGCATCCATGCAGCTCTGGGTTTACTCTGCTTTGCCTCATGTTACCTTCCTTATCTCTCCCCTCATCTTTCTATTACCCAAGTTCCCCTGTCTCTACCCTGTTGATGTGGATCCTTTGTACATTGATCCACGATACATATAACCTTAATTGTTATTCTGTTGTACCACTGACCCTGCCCAAGTTGGCTAACTTCCTTAGTATTTTATCTGATTGATGTTTGCCTCTTTTAACAATTTTGTATGTCTAGTGTTTGATCCTGCTGACACGGAACCTTTGAAAATGAGCTTCTAGCTCAAAGGTGTTATCCAAGATACTCAATAAATAAATAAATTGTTATTACTGTGGACCCATTTTATAAGTGCAATAAACAACTTCAGGTCATGGGTTACTATTCCCAAACTGTGCTTCCAGGTGATTGAGGGCACTATGTGCCAGTGCCTTGTGCCTCACACTGCACCTAGGCACAACCTTTAGGAATAGTAACCTGCACTCTGTTCTGGCTTATTGCTTACTTTTTTTTTTTATTCACTTTGTAAAAAATGAACACATCAGAGACATTACAATTAATAGAACCAGGAAGACAAAAAAGTTACTTCATATAGTGATTGCAAACATTTGTTAGCAGCTGGATATAGAGGTCCAACAATTTTGGATATAGCAAATAGGGTACTGCACAGTTATACTTATGGACAGGCAATACAAAGTGCTACCTATCTAGGCAGGATATTCCAAAAAACAGCCACACTAAAACCTGTGGGAAACAATAAAGTTAGGTATGGCAAAGGTGACAAATAATATATGTCATAAACAGACATTGGTCCCACAATCATTACTGTATTTTAACAGGTATAGTAGAGCTTCTGGAAGATGCACAGAGACACTACACTAACAATAGAAACAGTATTTTAAAATACTAAAACAGCAACTTCAGCATACTTAGAAATGATATTTGCCAGTTAATATGATTTAGGCTACAGTGGTGTATTGACACAAAATGCTAAAACATTCTAGCTACCACATGAAACAACTATAGCAGTAGAGGCAGGTAAACCCCATTAGTCTTTTGGAGCCCCCCTTGCCTGAGCTCATGTGGCTTCCACGTCCACAGTCTTAACTGTGCAATCGGCGCCATTTTAAATTCAAAAAAGAAACCCCACTGTGAATTAAATTATAAAAAAAATCCTAAGGCATAAACATTATGAGGCAGATGTCCAAGGTATTATTTATTTTATTTATTCGGTAGATCCTGTTCCTGTGATCTTTGAGCATAAAACACTGCAGCAATGGTGTCCACATTCTTGTGTGACTCCATTGGATCATTAAATTGATAGGTACACCCGCCATATGCAAGTTGGAGATGAGCTGGTGTTAGCAAGGAGTGAGCTACCCTTAATCCTCTCAGCAGTCTTCGAAGAGGATCAAACAACTTGTGCTGGCTGCATATGGTATAAGACTAGTCAAAAAATGTTTTAAACTCATGGCCATCCACATATAATGGGGAATTCGCTCTCACCCAATGAAGTATGGAGTCCCGGGCCTCAGATCCCACCATAACCAGGAGGATCATTCTGGCAGTCTACCGGTTGTCTTGTGCTCACCGGAAATTCACTCAGTAGGCATTCTTGAATAATTCAGGATCTAGTTGTAGCTCAGGTGGGATAGTGTTACAAATGCACTGTCTCGAGTAGGTGAGCAGGTCCTCTCCTTCAACTGTCTCAGGGACCCCAACAAGGTGCAGATTCAAGGCCTGATTTGCATTCTCCAGCATTTCAAGTTGGGCTCTAAGATGATTGTTCTCAATAGTCATTTTAGAAAAGGCAGCCTCAGTATTTTGTGAGTGGTCATCAGCATTTTTGGTCACTTGCACCACTAATTCAATCTTTGATTCTTGAGTGCTTAGCCTGGAAAGGACCTGTTCCACTTTACAGTCCATGTCCCAAACTGCCTGCAGTACTATGTCCCATGGTGGAGGGTCTCCTGCCTCACTCGGGCCTGATACTTAGCTAGACATTCCCTGTTGGGCCTGTGGCATCTGCTGCATGCTTTTCTGTCCCAGACCTCCTGCAGTTCCTTTCAGATGTCCCATTACTTATTTAGTATCTTCAGACTCTGGAGGCTATGAGGCATCGATCTGTGCTGTTGAAATCCACAAAGTATGGTTTTATATTCAAGTTTTTTAAGCTATATGCAGAACTTGATGCAGAGCCGATCAGAAGCCCAACCTGTCACCAACGTGGCTCTCTAGTGCCTCCCTGCTTATTGCTTACTTAAGTCACACCCTGCTATATTGTATTTATTTATTTAAATTTTTCACCAAGAAAGACACACCAAGCTAAACAAAAGCTTGTTTCCAGATACATCCTGGAGAGAGGGTGAAAGAGGAGTTCAAGAAAAAAAATGACAATAAATTCTACTATATATGAGAATAACCATTAGCATTAGAAGACAGTTAGAAAAAAAAATTACAATAACCATTGAAATGAGCATTGTCAATAGGCAGACTAGTGGAAGAAACAGGGCAGGGTGCTTGCCCAGTGGGCTGAAGGAGGTACATTTCAGGTGAAGAGGCAACACAGTTCTAGTTGATGTAAGCAGGGGAAGGAAATGAAAGTAGGGGGTAAGACAGGTGGAGGACATGGGTGAGGGGGAGGTTAATAAATAAAGGTTAATGAAAGAAGGAGGGACGTGTATCAGGAGCAGCTGCAGGAGTGAGAGGAAAATTCATGAAGAAGGAAGGAGAGTGTTGGGATGGGGAGGAGTGAATGTTTGGGGGAGAGAATTCCAATGTGTGGGGAAATGGTAGGAGAAAGCAACGTAGCCTGTAAGTGATTTTCTTGAAATGAGAGTAAAGGAATGATAGAGTTATGAAGGGAGTAGGAGGACGGTGGTGGGAGGGAGAGGAGGGAGTGTAGATAAGAGGGCAGAAAGGCAAGTCAGAATTTCAAAATAAAGGAGGTACAATGACTGAGGCATCTAGCTTCAATGGAGGGGAGGGAGAGGGGGAATATAAGAAGCAGTGATGGGTGCAGAGATGGACAGTCCAAAGCAAAGCAGCAGAAGGCGTGAAAAAGGGGGTCCAATCTGGCAAGGGTGATTTTAGGTGCAGCACTTTAGACAATGTCACCAAACTCAAAAATGGGTAGAGTCATCTTCTAGATAATAGCTCAGTGAGCAGGAAGAGGCATGCACCCTTTATTTCTGTATAATGCACCTAGTTAAGGTGGAGTCTTTTGCGGATGGCATCCACATGCTCCAAGAAGTTGAAGTGCCAGTCTAGCCAGACTCCCACATACCTAAATGAGGGAACATTATCGATATAGGCCCCATCTAAGGTGTGGAAGGAGGGAAGGGAGTTAAGCCTGGAGATCCTCTGCTTGGAACCAAAGGTCACAGAGACCATTTTCTTAGCATCTAAGGATAGCTGATTAGAATGGAACCAGAGCTGAATGTTATTGAAGTGCAGTTGTAGCCTAGCCTTCAGCTCAGTGGGAGAGGAACCAGAGGCAAATAGAACTGTGTCATCTGCACACATATGAATGGATGTGGATGAGCAAGCAGAGGGGAGGTCATTTAGGAAGTCCAAGAAAAGTGATGGGCCAAGGATTGAGTCTTGGGGGAATGACAGTGCTAATAGGGAAAGGAGAGAATAGGAAGTCACCAATTTGAACAGATTGAGATCTTCCCTCAAGGTAGGAGTGAAATTAGTTAGATGCAGAGTTTGTGAACTCTGCATGCTCAAGTTTGTCAAGAAGGAAGGCATGTGCAACAGAGTTGAAGGTTATGACCAGATCAGCAAAGATGGTGGAAGTGATGAAGCCTTGATCCATTCCTGAGTGAATGGAGTCAGTAATCTGGAGGAGAGAGGAGGAGGTGGAGTGGTATTTACAGAATCCAGATTGGAAGGAGGTGAAGAAAGAGGAAGAATTGAAGAAGGGGGAGATTTGAGACAATACGATTCATTCTTGCAGTTTTGCTAAGATTGGGAGCAAGGAGATAGGGCAGTGGTTGCCAGGGCTGGAGGAGTCACTTCCCTTAGGAAGGGGAATGACATGGCTTGTTTCAAGAAGTCAAGAACAGAAGCAAGGCAGAAAGAGAGGTTTAGAAGGGAAGTGACTGAGTGACTGGGAGAGCAATAGCAGGGGTGGAGAGGTGTAGAAGTTTAGGATTGAGTCTATCAAGGCTGCTTCCCTTGAGAAGGTTGAGTGCCAAGAGAGCCTTGAGGAAAGCTGGGAGAGAGACAGGAGAGAAGGAAACAGGAGGAGATGGAGTGGTGGAAAGGGGGGCTGGGGGATGGTAGTGAGGAGAGAGAGGGGATGAGAGAAGGGAAGAGGCGCAGGCAATGAAGAAGGAGTTGAACTCTGAGGCAACAGAAAGAGGGTCAGAAATGAGGGTGTCATCCAGCTTGAGGACAGAGGAGGAGGACTGACAGATGGAAAGTGACAGCAGCAACTTGTGTTGGCATAGAAACAGCAGTGTACTCATTTTGTTTTGTATGGCATGCAACCAATGGCTGAGTGCCTTGCACAGCCAGGTGTACATTCATTCATCATATACCCACTAACATCAAGTGGAAAATATATTGATAACAAAATGAAATAAAAATAGAACCATTTGTGAACTGCTGAAAACCTGAAAGATTTGACTTAAGTACATCCATTTTTTAAAGCAGTTCCCATTGTGTTAAATTTTAAATAACTGAACATGTAGCACTAATGCATTAGTTCTCACAGTTTGTGAAAGTGAGCCTCCCCTAAGCCACTGAAAAGATTCTGAACCTTCCTCAAATCTGGAAAAAATTGTGGACCTCCCCATAGAAAAAATGTCATACTTTTCACAGCACACCAGGAATAAAGTGAAACTAATAAACCTGATAGAGTATGTGTGTGTGTGTGTATCTCTGTGTGTGTGTGTGTGTGTGTGTGTGTGTGTGTGTATATATATTTATATATATATACATATATATATATATATTTTATATATATATATATATATAATATATATATATTTTTTTTCAGCTAATTTTTCTTCAAGCCCAACCCCATACCCCAGGTTATTCTTGTCACTACACTCTTCTGACTCTTGGACCCTTGTTACTCTGTCTGCTTCCCCTCTATCTGGAATTAACCTAGCCACCTTCATCTCTCCCCCTCTTACTCTGTACCCTTACCACGGGTCTCACTTGAAAGCAAACATTGGCTCAGTGTCCAGTCACCAATTGACATATAAATAAACATTGTAAAAACAAGCCTTGACTCAGTGTGCCTTTTCTAGTCACTAATCTGCATATAAACTCTTACTGTAAAAACAAGCCTTGACTGTTTGCCTTTCCCAGTCACTAATCTGCATATAAACACCTACTGGAGCAACTAGCCTTGACTCAGTGTGCTTTTCTAGTCACAATTTACATATAAATACACACTTAGAAACAAGCTTTGGCTCAATGGGCCTTTCCCAGTCACCACTTTGTGCATACTGTAAGTAAAGAAATTCACCTGCCATTATCTATATTTAGTTTGCTTCATTCCTTCACACAAAACATCCAAAACTTAAAATTTAAATACTGTTCATGCTCAGACTTGACTGGGCCTCTTCTGGAACAGTCTGGGGCCTCCCTTGGAAGGCAGGCCTCACTATTTGAGAACTACTGCACTAATGAAAGGTAAAGAAATTTATTTAAAACAAGAGTTTATATTAGCTATATTCTTACTTACTTCGGCTTTTGTTTCTTAGTCCATTTGTTACCATATTGATTTGCTCTCCAAGCTTGTGTTCACGGCTCTGTATATGTTTTGGGCTCTAACTCACTGCTAACTTCCCCTCCTCCCCCTGCTTTCAGAGTGCCTAATTAGAGTTCCCTGGTCCCTACACAGGTTGTATGCAGCTCACTAGTTTCGAGTTAGAGAACGCCCCAAACCCCAATCAGAATGTCTGATTAAAGTTCCCTATTTCCTACAGAGGTTGGGTGCAGTTCACCAGTTATGAGTGAGAGAGTGTATTTTTCCCCCATTGCAAATGGAATGTCTGATTAGAGTTACCTCTTCCCTACACAGATTGTATGCAGCTCACTAATTATGAATGAGAGAATGCATACCCTCCCTTCAATCAGAATGTCTGGTTAAAGTTCCCTACTCCTTACAGAGGTTGGGTGCAGCTCACTAATTATGAGTGAGAGAGTGTGTTTCCCCCACTGCAATCAGAATGTCTGATTAGAGTTCCTTGCTCCCTAGACAGGTTGTATGTAGCTCACTAAATATGAGTGAGAGAATACATACCTCCCACCCCAATCAGAATGTTTGATTAAAGTTCCCTACTCCCTGAAGAGGTTGGGAGCAGCTCACTAATTATGAGTGACAGAGTGTATTTCCCCATTGCAATCAGAATGTCTGATTAGAGTTACCTGCGACCTACACAGGTTGTATGCAGTTCATTAAATAAGTGAGAGATAGAGACAGAAAGACAGACAGACATACTGACAGACAGAGAGAGAGAGCAGTAACTTGTGTTGACAGAGAAACAGCAGTGTACTAATTTTTTTTGTCATGAAGTCACTACTAGCTTGAGAAGGGGGCTTGGTAACCAGGCTGTTAATTAAATAAGGTAATTAACTTATTATTACCTGGCCAGTCATTTTATGTCAGGTAAACAATGGATAGTTTGGACTTCATACAAAACTATTGGAAGTAATGAGTTCAATGGCCAGGTGATGTGTTTTAAGCCAGTGAGGTTTCTTGGACTCCAAAACCCATTTTAAAAGTACATGTACATTACATAAATTGCAAAAAAACTATGCTAATGCATCAACAGTAGTAGAGGTAAAGCACAAAGTGTACAAAGCAGGGAAAAGAAAGCATTAGGGTAAAATGTCAATACAGTCTTAGCAAATCTGTAGTGTACTGTTCCTCGGAGTTTGAGCACACATTGGATACAGTGTTGGACTTCCCCTAATGTCTGCACTTTCTTGTCAGATAGAGTAAAACAGTGACACAGCAATGTTTGGATAGAGGGTTCTGATATTAGGATAATGCCAACACTGTGTCACATGATTATTCAAACCCTGTAGAACAGTACACCACAGATTTTCCAAGGTTCCATTACATTTTTACCCTAATTTGTAATTTTCCTACTTTGTAAGCTTTGTACTTCAACACTGAATTGTCCCAAAGCACCTAAGTCATCACACACATTGCCCCAGATCTCTAGCAGGTTTTGCAGCTGCATCATCACAGAAGTTACACTGGACCTGTAGAGTAGACTTTGCAAGTGGCCTGAGAAGCAGCTGCTTCATTGAACAAAGTGTGCCAGACCTGTAGCAGACTTTACATGTAATCAGCCAGCTGTATCCTCATACATATTGTGCTGGACCTGTAGCAGACTTTGTGAGTTTCCCAAAGCAGACGACTCTCCACACACTGTGCACTGGATCTGTAGCTGTAGTAAACTTCTCAAGTGATCTGAATGAGCTGCATCATTTAACAAGTTGTACTGTCTCTGTAGCGGACTATTTATGTAGCCTTAGAACCAACTGCATTTACAAAAACACTGGGCTGGACCTGACTTTGTGAATGTCCCAAAGAACCTGCATCATGACACACACACATTGCTCCCCTCCCACCCACTCACTAGCACCAATGCCACTCTTCTCTCCACCATATAGGTATAAAATACCCCATCTCCTCAGCCCACTTAGTACCCAGTATGCAGTAATCGCTCGTGTATCAGGAGTTAGATTTTTTATAGCTGTTTTGTGCCCACATTTTCAAGATGTCCAAGTCGCTACCCCTTCCCAGTCTTGTAAGTGGCACCTTGTAAATCTGCCCTGAAATGCATTTGAGGGTGGGCAACCCTCAATTACACATTTTGGGTCAGATTTACAAGGTGCCAGTTATGTGGCTGGGAGGGGGCGGTGACTTGGACATCTAGAAAGTGTGGACCCAAAATGGCCAAAATTTGCCAAGTTATGATCAATAGAAAAGTAAACCTAAAAGAAACTTAGTCCCAATCCGTAGGTGGTTACCATATTTCAGGATTTCATTTTTTGCAGGGCTTTTTGTCTAGTGCTGATGTGACTGGCTTAGGTGAAGGGTGGGATTTGCTGACCTTCCAAAATGAAGGATCATTTGAAAAGGAGTGCTGGGGAGGAGGATGGATATGGGTGCTAAGTGGGATTTTTTTTTTTTACTTATATGGGGGAGGGTAGCATGGTACAAGTTGGTGGGTGAGGGGTTTCTGCTGTTTTTCTTTGTTGTAATCACGTGACACCAGGGTGTTAGGCACACAAAACGGGAGTCCATTTTTGTAGCAAGCCACTAGGTTATGCAAGTTCTCAGCTACCGTTACCTATGTCAGATATGGAATGGTCCTATTAAAAATATTGTTGACGTTCACGTGTGTGAGCGAAAGACCATAACTCAAGTGGGGCAGAGCCATACGTGAGTTTTGAAACTCCTGTACCTTTACAAGTGATGTTGAACTGCATATTTTGAGCTAGATCAGTAGATATTTGGTTTATACAACAACAGTCTACTAGTTTTAGCTTTTAAATCTGTTGTTTGTGTGAAGATTTAACTGATTCTCTTTGATTTCAACTGCTGGCTGCAGTGCTGCACATGGCTATTGTGATGTCAAAAGCATTGTGAAAGTTGCTATCTGATTCGTTCAATTTGCATTGTGATATACCCAACTTTGCAAATATTGTCTTGCTGCCATGTTGGATCAAAATAGCATTTTTATCTTGCTATTTATCAGCACACTCATGTTGTATAAAATCAAATATACTCATTGAGTGGGCTAATCAGATAAAAAGGCCATAGGCCCCAAGGGCAAGTGATTTTATTATCTGAATATTCCCCCCAATGGTTACATTACCAAGCATGCCCCACTTACTTATCATTTGTTTTGTATAATGCATATGGATGGTTATTTGTACCTTTTTTTGATGTCATGTTTGTTTCCTGGGTTGCCTATGTAGGGGCCATTTTCTGGTATTCTCTCATTTATTGTTGCCCCATGTGTTAGAGTACTGTAGTGGCATTTCAGTTGTGAGCACTTGTTTTGCCCTCTTGCTTTTCCATGGTGCAGGGTGCCATATGCCATATTTAAGGGTGCGAGTCTTCGGCTGGTCTTACCTTGGTTCACTGGAGACATGTGGGAGGAGGTACAGTTGGGGTCTGGAGAGGCATATCAGCAGAATAGCATTGTCTGGAGTGTGAAGGGACTGAGTGCTGAGGAGTATCGAGGGACAATACTGCTTGGTGAGAGAGATGGCATCTGAAGTATGGTGGGACTGGCTGAAGTATTGTGGATGAGATAACATCTGAGTGCTGAGGGGCCACTAAGAGACTGCTGTTTGGTGAGATACTAAGGAATATTTTTGTTGGGTGGGGTCTAGGTGGCGTTTTTTGTTGTTATTTTTTTGTCCCTGGATTAGTGTGTGATTTATGTTTGCAATTTTTCTTTGGCAGGCTTTAAGCAGTCTCTTGATTGTCATGTAGGCTTTCTTTTGTTCATTTGGGGGTCTGTTTAGGTGTGCTAGTGAGTGTGAGAATTTTATTGGCTAGGGTGGTGTGCTAATAGATGTCGAAATGGTTTTAGTTAGTCATTACAGTGTTTGCTTTGGCGGTTGTAATGTTAGTCCACAAATGTACCCACCCCAAGGTATATATTGTAATAAGACACGCCAGGGTGTATAATTATGGGGGAATAACTGCACAGTTTGAAGGTTTTATTAGGCATGAGGTGAGGTGAAACACTGAGAAGAGTGCAATTATACCTCCATAGCTGTGCGTCCCTGAAGTGTCTTATCAAAATTATAGCAACTAAGAAAAGTGGCTTTCTAATGTTTAGGCAAAAAATATGATAGACTGTGTTAATACAAGTAAAACAGTAAATTTATTGCAAGATTGATAAAGTAGTCCCTTTTAACAGCAAGGAAACCCTTAGATCTGTAAATTTTGACTGGTAGTCTGGCTGTACTTTAGGCACTCTAGAGTGTAGTGATTTGGTGTAGTACATAGGCTCTTGGTCTGACAGAAGTACATAAATGCAATTATGGTCTCATAATTATATTCCTTTACTGGTTTCTCAACAAGTCCGAATGTTTACATTTTTCTCACCATATTATATACAGATTTAAGTGTGCAGCTTACAGGTTTAATTAGTAGGTACCCAGGTTAAATTATGCGATATACAGATGTAATGTGATGGGGTGAGAGTTGGGCCGGCACTAGCACACACCCAATGCTGGTTGGGGGGTGGGCTGGGGGGTGCAAGGGGCTTTCAACCCTAACACCGAATTTCCTTGCTTTTGTCGCTGTGGAACAACCCTAACTGATGCATTAAACAGAGTTTTTGCCATGAAAATATACATATATATATATATATATATTCACATACATACAGTCGTAATATATATATATATATATATATATATATATATATATATATATTACCACATTCCTTTGCAAGGACTTTCACTGAAAATAATGATGAACTATATTGGATTATGTGAGGGTGTCATAGCATGGATTGTTGCTCTGTAGGAACTGTGCTGAGACCAACACTTTGCTTAGTTAGAACCTATTATAGGCCAGTTGCAAACCTAGAATTGTGGAGGTGACAGTACAGGGCAGAAATCTATTACACCACTTGCCAACCCACACACACATATATATATATATATATATATTCATTTATATATATATATATATATATATATATATATATATACTGTATATGCATGCATGCATGCATTGCGGTGGTTATAAGCAGATGGAGATCTGACAGTTCCTAACAGAGATTAAACCTGAAAGGAAGGGGCAACTTAGAGGGTGCTACAAATGGGTCCTGCACTCCATTACTTTCTCTTATGATTTGGAATATTGTAAAATATTCCACTATGTGCCATGTTAATTTTATGGTCAGTGCTTTTTGATGTTAGTATTGCAGTCATGTGATCATCAGCCTAGTATTTCTTTCTCTAGAGCTTTTAGGCTAACAGCTGAAAAAAGAGCTGGTGTTCATGTCATTTTTCTGGTTTGGTGGCTGACAGTTTAATTTACATAATGTATTTCTGGGAACTAGCACCAGCAAACAGACTTCAACACCATTTACCATTGCTGTTATCAGCCTGCAGCTCTGTGTTACAGATACTTTTTTATATGGTCTGCTTGCATAATCATTCTGATTCGTCCTTTGTTTTGTTTTTTTGCATAAGAATTTCTTTTAGGTGTGCAAACACAACATTTATTCAGAAATGAAAAGGTAATGGGTTGAGCTAACAATTTGTTAGCACTTCTGAATCTATTTTTCTGCCAAAACAGTGTATGTTTCCTCATATTAGAACTCAGCCATGTTATACTTAATATCCTATAGCAAGGCAGATTCTTTCTCTGTTGTGTATAACAGTATTTTATGCATAGTGGACCCCAGTCTTCCTTCCTTCCTTGCTTCTTTCTTTTCCTTGTACCGAAAAACATAAATTACAAGGAGGTGGAATTATTCCCATACTTATATACTGCAGCATGTCAGAGTCACATCTTAAATAGCACAGTATGGTATACTGTAGGGTAAGAATAATTTGCAAGTACCAGTTGGGGTTCCTAAGTAAACCTTCTCGGTGATGGAGAAATTCATTTTCACCTTTTTGAATTCTCTACAGTGGGCACCAGAGAAAGTCAGTGCAGGCAGCACACAGACTAACATACTTTCACACCATTGAATACTGTACACAGTCTCCCCACCCCTCCCCCACAGTGGTCATTTCATGCTTGATAATCTGTTTTTAATTTTTCGTTAGCAGTTCTGAATTCCACGTTGATAGCCTGGCCATGGTACCTGGCATTTCAAATAATTTGCACATTAACAATTTCAGCATTGTGCTGGGTTCAGTAATTGTTAGATTTGTTTTCATTTTCTGGATGTCAGTGTTGGCTACATGGGTTCGGTAGTACATGATGAATACATGTGGGTACCCACAGCAACAACTTTACGAGAAGCTCTTTGACTGCTAATGAGTGGACAACAATTAACGTACTGTGTTCGATAACAGGTACATGTGTATAGTAAAGTTTAAGAGGTTCTGAACTATAGCTGATCTGTTCTAATGATCTGTGACTTTGCAGATAGGCAACATTTTGTTTCTATATCATGGCAACAGTATATGTGAACAGGTACCCCAAATCTGGTGTCTTGCCTGGCGTCAAGTCTGGGTACTGGGTACTGGGTGCCCAGCCCAGACTGAATCTGTTTTCTTGGCCTATCTAAGGTCCTCTCCTGTGTCCGGGGACTCTTTTCCCACCCACCACCATCATTATCTTCAGTACTCACCTTCAACATCTTTTATTCTGACAGAAGGACAAGTGCACAGTTCATTAAGGTGCATGCACTCTGCCCTGAGGTTATGTGGGCCATGTCAGCTTCCCCTGCTGTTTTAGTACACTGGAATTGGCCAGCTGCCACGTGATGTTGGGAACATTGGACCATAGAGAATAGGCTACAGCCTGGGTGAATAACATAAAAGATGGGTGAAGCAGTTTGGAATGGGACCACTGACAGCAGGAGATGGAGGTGGAGGCGGGAGTTGGATTAAACCAAACAATAAACTGTGACTTCAGACCCATCCAGACAAGGTGCACTGTTTGCTTCAGTAACCAGACTGACCAGGTGCTGGACTGGTGTCTGATGCCCCTCTCATCCTTAGTGATAAGCTGGTTGATGCTTCAGCTGAGGCACCAAAACCTAAAGTCACCAATCCAGGCTCAACTCACACTTGCTGCCCTATAGACTGTTTATATAATCCCTTTCACTAATTTAGAAAATTTTAAGGTGGGAACATGCAGAGTTTTACTGTGCACCTTTTGTTTTTAATGTAGTTCTGGGGCATAAACAGAATACATGTTAATTTATTTTATTCAATAATGATGGTTCCAATTAAAAACTGAAATTCATTAGGGTTTACTGAATTTGTTGTACTGTTTTGTAAGCTGCACTCTTAACATGTCTCTACCAGGGAGCAGATTTGATCTGTAGGGAATATAGTAACATCATGGTAATTTAAGGATGAAAAAGACACTAAGTACATCATATCTGCCCCCCTACACACATACACATCATAAACAGAAATGAGTAAATATGTTTTGCAAGCATATACAAATTGATAAATATTTCCCTACCTGCACTTCTACCAAAGATACCCTGTGATTATGGAATAAAACAGAGAGAAAAATTGTTTGTGTGTTAGGAGGTGTCAAAACTCAGATCTCACTCGACTCTACAAGTCTATGTACAGAAAACATAGGCTGGTAAAATGTAGGGTTTCTCTGACTCTCTTTTCTTAGAAAAACAATCCAGTGTTGCTGTCTTTATTTTTATGCAACTGACACCCCCAGGATCATTTAAAATAAACATACTTACTTAGAGACAGTTTAGCTTATGATTCACATTAGTTCTACAATTCTGCTTCCCATTATTTATCATGGAGGTCAGTTACAGGAATATAAGATGTGCATCCCTTAAGACTTCATCTCTGTCTGTTGCTTATTTCCTACCTGAAGTCATAATATTCTTCTGCTGATGTCACAGTTATTTCCATGGCAATGGACTGATATGTCACAATGGAGAAGATGTTAACTGGAGCACCTTTGCTGCAGCCACATCCAAGAGCAGGGTCATTCTCAATGTCCTACAGGGGGTATGCATCAGACAGCTAGTGCTGGAACCCACTCTGGAGGGAGCAATCTTAGACCTGGTACTCTCAAATGGGGGACAGGGAGAGGATCTCAAATTTAGAAGTGGGTAGCCATCTGGGAACAAGTGACCACCAAACAGTGTGGTTCACAATAAACACAGCTGTAGAATCAAGCCATACAAAAGTAAGGGTACTGAATTTTTGGGGGGCTGACTTTGTCAAAATGGGAGAGTGTCTCAGAAAAGCACTAGCAAATGGGCAAGAAGGAGGGGTAGAGTAACAATGGGGAACCATCAAAACAACCATCACAGAGACAACAAGCCTTGTGTGAAGCAAATAAACAAATCAAAATGAAGGAAAAAAAAAACACTATGGTTCTCCAAACAGGTGGTGGGGAAGGTTAGGAGAAAAATATAGCATTCAGGAAGTATAAGGAAACACAGAAGGAGCAGGACAGAGAACAGTACCAGTTAAAGCAGAAGGAAGTGGGGAATCCAGTCAGAATAGCAAAGGCCCAAACCAAGGAAAAGATGGCCAACTTGGTTAAGAAGGGGGATAACATCTTTTATAAGTACATTAGGGAGCGAAGAAAGACCAAGAGAGGGAGGGATAGTGAGGCTTAATAATGGAGAGGGTGGGTGGGTGGGTAAGGGTGATAGTGAAAAAGCAGGGATATTGAACAAGTACTTCTGCTCAGTATTCACAAAAGAAGAGGAGGGGGAAGTACCTAATTTAATCAATAGAAGCAGTCTGGATAGGGGAGGACAATACTAGTCCATTCACAGACGAAAGGCAAACTAAAGGTGGACAAAGCAATGGGACCTGATGGGATTCACCCCAGAATTCTAAAAGAACTAAGGGGAGAACTAGTGACTCCACTGACTACCCTTTTTAACAAATCATGGAGTGATGGTGTGGTACCTAAGGACTGGAGGAGGGCTGATGTGATTCCCCTTCACAAAAGTGGGAGCAAAGCAGAGGGAGGGAACTATAGACTTGTTAGTTTGACCTCAGTGGTAGGGAAAATGATGGAATCACAAAAGAAAGAAAGAAAGAAAGAAAGAATTGTTGAGTATCTAGAGGCCATTGGAGCACAGGACCCAAGGCAGCATGGATTCACAGTGGGAAGGTCATGTCAGATAAATCTAATGGAGTTCTTTGAATGGTTGACCAAAGTAGTAGACCAGGGAGGGGCTGTGAACATGGCCTACCTAGACTTTCGCAAGGCATTTGACACAGTCCCACACAAAAGCTTAATAAACAGATTAGTCAGCCTGGAAGTGGGTCCCAGAGTGGTAGCCTGGGTAGAAAAGCGGCTGGGCAACAGGATACAGAGGGTAATAGTAAACAGAGTCCACTCTGAAGAAAGGGGGTTACTAGCAGGGTACCGCAGGGGTTCAGTACTGAGTCTGGTCCTTTTTAATGTCTTTATAAGTAACATTGGCGGAGGGACTGGAAGGAGAAGCATGCCTGTTTGCAGACGACACAAAGATCTGCAACAGGGTTGATACACAAGGGGGTGGGAAGGATGAGAAGGGACTTGGCAAGGTTGGAGGACTGGTCAAAACTATGGTAACTTAGAATCAATGCAAAGAATTGCAAAGTAATGCACCCAGGAAAGCAAAACCCAGGAGAAGAGTACACAATTGGGGGGGACTAACAACAGCAAAAATGGAAAGAGATCAGGCGTAGTCATATCAGATGACCTGAAGGTAAGCAAGCAATATGAGAAGGCAGTAAGGAGGGCTGGGGGGATACTGGGATGTATAGGAAGAGGCATCACCAGTAGAAAACAGGAAATTGTTACCCTCTGTACAGGCAGTTGGTGAGACCCCATCTGGAGTGCTGCATGCAGTCCTGGAGACCCCATCTCCACAAGGACATAAACAGGATGGAGGCAGTCCAGAGGAGGGCAACTAAAATGGTGCAGGGTCTGCACCAGAAGCTATGCAAAGAGAGACTAAAGGAGTTTAATATGTATACCCTTGAGGAAAGGAGGGAGAGGGGGACATGATAGAAACTTTCAAGTACCTCAAGGGAATCGACAAAGTCCAGGAGGGTAGCATCTTTCAGAAAAAGAAGGGCACAATTTGAAGATAAGAGGGGGGATGCCTCAAGGGCAACATTAGGAAGTATTTTTTCACAAAGAGGGTGATGGATGCATGGAACTGCCTTCCTGATGAGGTTGTGGGATCAAAACAGTGGAATTCAAGAATGCATGAGACAGATATAAGGCAGTTCTGGTGGGGGGGGGCAAGAAGAAGTAGGCTGTTGGTTAACTAGGACCTGCAGCTTATCTAATATGGAAATGAGCAGACTGGGTGGGCCAAGTGGTCCTTATCTGCCATCAAACTCTATGTTTCTATGACTTCATGTAAAGAACAACTTACTGTAAATGTTCTCAGTAACAGGTAATATGGTTACAAAAATCTATGGAAGATATATGAAATCCAGCACAAATTGAGTCGTACATATATATTATGTTTTCAAAGTTTTCTCTGAGGTGTCAGTAGCTCTTTTTTGTAACATATAGTTTCTATTTCTTAATTTGTGCCACAGACCTGGATCTTCTTTCCATCACAGCTCAAGATCTTCTTATCTGACCCCAGGGCTCCATCTGCCACAGCCTCAGGCCCGTGGAACATCTCCCTTGCAAAACCTCCTCAGATTTACCCCATGGTAGGGTCCTCACTTTCAGTGCCGGGGGAGGTACTGGTCCAACTTGACATTAAAGGGTCTTGGTGGAGGCACTCAAGGTCGTCCTAGGCGGCAGGGAGCAGTACCCAAGATGATCATGGGAAGTTTGGGACAGGACTTCATCCATCCAGTCTGTGGTACCCTGTCCACATTTTCTGTCCTCCGTAAGAGCAAGCATGTATCTTACAAGGTGCTGTCATGCCTGATATACCAGTGCTCACTCGCTGTCCTCTCTCAAATGTGCCTGTCCATTCCCACTGAACTGCCAGCTGCAATCACCCAGGTGGCAGTATAGCAGCAAGAGGGGCTGCCCATCCTTCAGCAAGGAGGAGTGGGTTCTGTCAGATGCTCAGTCCTCCTCATGTTGGCCTCCATGGCTGTCCATGTGGTGGGAGCAAGCAACCAGTTTTTGGACACCGTCAGTCACGCTGTACCTGCAGGTGATATCCTAGGTGCTCTCAGCTTGGGCACAGAGCATGAACCTGGGTCACTGACTGGCATCGCAAGTAACAACCCTCCTGTTGCACTGGCATTAGTAGTGCTTTAATACGTATTTGGACTAGGATTTATATAGTAGGACAATGCAAGGTGGTGAAAAACTCTACTGCGATATGGGATCTCTTTTGCAGAGACTTTCTGTATCTGGCAGCAGCATAAAACCACTAAACCTTCTGAAGGAATTTGAAGTTCTTGCAGCTCATAACTGAAGATACTATAGCCTGCACTCAGAATCTTAGTCATATTTTGGCATTCTCTGATTAATTTATTTATGTGATTTAAGATTCTGCTCAAGCCCATGTTGCAGAAGGCAAAGAAGCTACCCTTGCTTACTTTGTTCCATTCAGAGTTGTGCCTCATCTATTGCTGTCCAGTGGTTCCATTTGTGACACATTTTGATATATTGCGTACAGTAAGTGATAGCAGAAAAAGTTCAGCATTTGTGTAAAATGTTCTACCTATTCTCTTAATTTTTATTCTGTTCTGTAATTTTTCTGAATGAGTGATCATTTTAGTGCTTGTAACAGGTGCCAAATTGACAGCATTGTGGACTATCGTCATGTGTATCCACATTACGCTATAGGTGCAGCACATGTTGTTATAACTCAAGCTGCCCCCACACCACACTGCCCCACCAATGCACCTAAATACAGTGACAGGACTCAGCTGTTGTAGGTGAAACATGCACTTTAAACTCCATACAAATTTAATTTGTAGCTTCTTATCTGACATTGCCAAGCGGTAGTGCCAGTTTGTCCCCTTTTGAAATGGTGTTTTTTTATGATCTGAGTACCTGTTGTCAAGGATATAGCCCTGAGTTAAACATAACTCACATAGGCCACCAAAGAACCACCAGATGCTATTAACTTTTAGCCACTTCTGACCTGGACCAGATTTAAACTAATGCCCTGCAAACAAAAGATTTTGAAACCCATTATCTTTTAAATGGAAAACTGCTCTTTGGCTTTATAATTTATGCTTTAACATGTCATAAATACCATGCCATACCTTACCGCACTGTGTCAAACTATACCAAGCAATGCCATGTCATACCATACCATACCTTACTGTACCGTAACATACCATGCCATACCTTACCACACTGTGTCATACTATACCAAGCAATGCCATGTCATACCATACCATACCTTACCGTACCATACCATACCATACCATACCATATCATACCATACCATACCGTACAGTACAGTACCATATAAAATACCATACCATACTGTACCATATCATGTCATATCATACATACCGTACCATACCATACCATTTCATACCATACATACCATTTCATACCATATATACTGCACCATATCGTACCATACCGTACCATGCCATACTATGCCGTACCATACCATACCATACTATGAAAAATCAAATATATTTCAGTAGTGCATTTCACATCGAGAAATCACAGCATGCTATACAAAGATAAAAGGGACTGTTCACCCTCATATGACATTTACAAAAAGATTATATCTAGAGCAGCTTAAATAGTTATAGCGGAAGAGTAAAATAATTTTTCATCAGTACAAATAAAATGGACTGTGAATGGAGACAAAACAGCTAAAATATAAAAAAGCAAAATACTGCAGCTACCATTTTCCTTACAATTTATGTAATGCTACAGTTTCTGAGAAGCCCCGCTCCTCCATTTGAGTTTTTAGTTAACTATGAAATGGGAAGTAACATTTAACCATATTTAAATACAGGGACCAAAATATCCTTACCTAGAATAATGCCAGGCTTACAAACATTTTTCTTCACTCTGTTTTGCTGAAACATTACCTTTTATCTAGTTGATCCTACCACCCCCACCCATCATCCAGATTATGATATTGTAGAAGCCCCAAGGCTTACATAATCAACAGCATTAGCTTTCGGTGACCTCTATTGAAGTTTTTTTTTTAACTAATAAGAAATTACCCTTCCCCCCAACTATGTAGCATATATCCCACATACTCCCTCCTGCCCATCCACATCAGTCACCCCCTTCCCACAACCCACATAGCACCTCATCTCATCCTCCCTCTGCCCAGCCATACAGTACTCAAATACCCACCCCCTTCTATGTCTTGGCTGCACACTGAATCATGTTCTTTTTTTTTTTTTAAATAAAGAACAAATCATAAGAAATTAGTTGGCCACTGGCTCAGTCCCTCATCACACCAACTTGGCTGGCCACTGTGTAAACCACTATAGTAATATACCAGAGGGAATATCAATATATAAGTTGTAAGATGTCTCCCTGAAAATCATGTAAACTGCTGTACCCATGTACCATTGATGTAGCTGTGCTGATGACCTTGTAGCTGTGCAGGTGACTTTTATTTGATAAGGGTATGCCACACATATATATTTTTTTATAAATAGTAGAGTGTTACACTTTTACTTGCCCGGTGGCTGTTGGATGACATGCGTAAAAAATAATGTATTCTGTGAATTCAGAATTATTTCTAACATGTTTACAGACATATTAATCTTGTGTCTTATGATCGCAAGAGTGACTTGCCTTTTATCCTTTAGATGCCAGATCCCCTAAGCTTCACTTACTGCATTAGTTCCTTCCTAAGGAACTCACAGCAGCAGCAAACGTTTGTAACCAAAGGTGGCAGTCATCCTGTGACTGTCAGCAGATAAGGAAAGTATTCTCAAAGTTCCTGTAGCTTAATTGCAATGTAATTTGATTTGCATACACATGACAAATTGCCATCAGACACCAGAGCAACAACATGCTGCAGAGCAAAAAGAATCAAGATGCAGAGATTTCAAAGACCACAGTGATGAATCAGATAAAACAGTCAGCAGGGGAACCCCATTTTGCACACCGTAGAGCAGCCTGACATTTACATTGTAATTCTTGGGTTACAATACATGTGTTAAAATCATGGAGTTCCACAACAAATTACTACATAAATGGCATCTGGGAAGGGCAAGAGATACTGTAGAATAGGAAAAAAATCTGTACAGTATATTTTGTGCTGCTGAAGGTCTGCCGCAAATCTCGCTAAATGTGTTTTCTTGGGATGGCTCTATCACACTATTTCCAGTAAAATGCAATGCAGTTTGAATGTGGTTACCTTTTCAATACAGTTTGGTCACTTACATTCTATATGGCAACCTTTAAACTTTTCATTCAATTTCTTTCTTTCTTTTCTCATTTGCTCTGTCTTTGCTGTATTTTGTACTCTTCACTGTCATTTGTTTTTTATTTGTATAAAATGAAACTCTTGAATTTTAATATAAGCATCCTTACATCAGTACAGTACCATGTGGCACCATCACATAGCAATCAGCATAGCGACCCACAGCACACACTTGAACTTAGCAACACATTGTTTCTTTGTGGGTGATTATTCTCCAATTTCTAGAACTGGATATAATGTAATACACGTTGGTGAAGTGGTAAATTGATGCAGGTGGGATGGAGTACTGTAATATCACCAGTCTGAGGGGGGATATCCACTCCCACTATGGTACCACTGGTCCAGAAAGGGGGAAGCACTGAAGGAAATCTGTGTATTTGGAGGAGAAGTGGGACATGGCAGGTTGCAGTAGGACTCATCCCAATACCAGTGAAGTTCTGCATCTGATCCTGGCCATCTTTAAGGATGGATGCAAGGCCACATTGATACTATGGGACCATCATGGTGGCAAGCCCAAACTCAATGGACTGCAGGATGCTAGAAATATGTGTATTGCAGTGCAACAAACAGAATATGTGTTCCATCAGAGTACAACTACCAGAATCACCACCTGTCTCCAGCTGCTGCTATACATTGGGAAGAGCCAGCCACGGCACCCATAGAAGAGTTACGGACTGACTTATAAAGGCAGTGTCCCCAGTCACAGCCTGCGCTGCATGCTCAAAGGGCCTGAAAATCATTACCAGGCCATCCATTAGTCAGCACTGGTCTGTTGTCATGTACGTGGATACTCTGGTACTGTCATGGCTTATGTGGATAAGTAGGTATTCTGACACAGGTTAATAGTGCTTCTACAAGTGCTTCATTCTGTACAGTATTGATTTTATTATGACTTCCAATTTCATATGGTGCTGAGGCAGTCTGTTCTGTATCTGTAGCTTCTGCAGCTGGTCACAGGCCTTTCCAGAATGAGTAAAGTGGACACTGATTTGACAGACCACAGTCAACATTGCTTTAACAACAGGATGTGAGGGAAACTCCTGCACAACAAACTTCAGACACTGTGTCAGGCATGGCATCCTAAAAAATGCCATTGCTGATACACTTCACAACACTGGAGCCATTATCACTCACAAAACCCATCTTAAGTGAATGAGAGTGAAGCCATTCATTAGACTCTGTAAGGAGTACTGACACGATTTTCTGAGCAGTGTTTGCCCAATTAGACATTTATTGCCATCGGGGCATGCTAGCAAATTCTGGAAGTGTTTCTACCACTGCAGTTCAGCTTTGTGCAGTTGATCCTTGAGCCTGAAACAGATAGCACCCCAGGCACCTATGCCAGTTGTGCCGTAATACACATACTGTATAAGAGCTACCAACCGTTTGCCTCCTAGTCAGCATTTCCTTACTAAGGTGCATGTATACAGATGCAGAATGCTATAGGGCATGGATTAATGCATGTAACAGTGTGACATACAGTTCTGAAAAGGCACATGTGAAAAATATGTCCATGTTGGAATTTACCCTTTGGGACAGGTAGGGGCCATGAACCGCTAAACACATTGGTCCCTATAAAGAGAATGGTAGAAGATCTGTAGCACTGGCACCATATATCCAAGGGCTACACTGCCAATCCCTTGTAGGCCTAATCAAGGTTGAGGGGCCTGGGTTCCCATTCTGATTTAAAACTGTTTTTTCCTAAAGATTACATTAAATGCGCAGTGCCTCCACCTAGAGTATACTTTACATGGGCTAGGTAAAATGTGGCACAACCCCCTTGGATGCTGTACCCACCCACAATACCATATAGTCACCCCACACATGATCCAATAACCAAAACCCCACATTCTAACATTCTAGGTATTAAGGGCTTACTCTAATAATATGCTCATGGCACCAGATCTATCAAACAAGTAATTTATTTACAAGGGGTGAGGGTTAGGAAAGGGTGAATTGGAAGCAGAGGTTAAATATTTATATCAGGTGCTGCTTTGCAGATTGGATTGGCTTTCTTGCATTGTAATCAGAATAATCTTTATGCAATTTAAATTCAGGCATTAATCACAGTGGCCACCCACCAACCTCTGATGGATTCAGGTCTCAAATACTATCTAGCTATCTAGCTGCATTTATGATTAGTTGACACATTTCCCACACGGTACCAGTTCCAGACTATAATAGAACTCCGCAATTCTACACCTTCTCTGGATACCCAGTATTAAAGTTTTAGGTGCAGGCCTGATAAAGCTACAGCTGAATTGGCCGGCATTGTAGCTGGTTGGGGCCCTTAAAGGAAAAATCAGGTTAGCTTTATCTTTATTCCTGAGATACATCCGACTGTAACACTGCAGACAATCACAACACTTCCTTACTTGGTTAGCTTGGGACTTTAGATGCTGAACTTGGCAAAACTCGAAATAATGATTTACAGTTTTTTTTTGGTTGGCAGAGATGACTGCCTACTCACGGTTCAGTAGTCATCATTTGGCAAAGTCAAAATCAGGCTGTATAAGGTAGATTCAAGTGGTCACAGCATGTAGGCTTTGACTCTTGATGCTGAGATTCTTGGCAAAGGCTTGTAGCCAGGAACCCCCTTACTGACAGCAGGATCTTTCAGCTTTTGCAAGCTGGAAAATGTCTCTCAGCTTCTTTTTGAGGTGGCCCATCTTCATAGGCCGAAGTCACATTTGGGTACAGACCAGGCTGGGACTGGGACCGGGGCCGACACATTTCTGACCCCATGTCTAGGCTATACCCCTCAGGGGGAAGCACATATGGCAGTACATAACTGGCACACTACCAGGCTGACTCCCAGGTGGATCTGAAAAACACAGTCTCTTGCATTCAGCACTTTTACATTCAGCACACCAAACAGTCCCTTCAACCATCTGCCAGCATGGCAGGCATGGTCCTTTTAGCTTTCAAGACACAGTCTCTCACAAATGGACCCAAACTTGCACAGTCCATGCATAGGCAAATTCTCTTTTCTCTTTAATTACAGACAGAGCTTGAGTCATGGCTCCCAATCACTTTAACCTTCACTTGTCAGTAAATTAACTTTCTAAGATGCTTCTTAAAGCAAAGTACACAGTAGCAAAGTCCCTCTTGGCTATGCTGGCATTTGCAGCTCCAAATGGATATTCACAATCCTCACAGGCAATGTCAGGAAAAGCTCCATGCTCAAGATACTCCCCTTCCAGTCCTGTAGCCACTTTCAAACAGTCACATCAAACATTCTCAACACTTGATCCTTCTTCGGACAGTTGCAACAGATGTCCACCCTATTCAGGTCCTGAGCAAAAGCAGGGTGCAGACAGACTTGGGCACCTCTTGGCTTTCTGGGCTTCTTGGCCCCAAGCAGGTCTCCCAATTACTTGAACTTGTAAGCAGAAGTTTACTCACTCAGAATGATTCAGCAATTGTTGTAATTCCCTGAAGTTACAGCTTCATCAGCACTCTTACTGCTGAGGCAGAAAATTCATACAGCTCTTTCACAGCTGAAGATGAATTCAGGTTTCACCCACATTTTCCCCAAAACGTGGAAAGGCAAAATGCTAGCCCAGGGGGTCAAATTCTGGCAACCCCCAAGCCAGTGACTTTCATTGCTTGTAGCCAGCTTTCTCTTGGCAGAGGCCAGAACCCCTCTCCTCTGTGGAGGGGCTCCAAATGACCTGACTAGGCCCATTCTCTTTAGCAGAGGGCCAGAGCCCCCATCCCTGTGGAGGGGCTCACAACAAACTGAACTCAGCCTGCAAAGTCTCTGGGCTTTTGGGTGCTCCCTGAGGCTCCCAATTGACTGAATCCACTTGTCTGTCCCAAAAATAAATATTTATTAGACCTCCTTGATGCTGGATAGGCTTCCTGTTTAGGCGACTAAATTAGATCCCTGCTTTTCCCCCACAAGTCACTGGCATAGTCCCATAAGTCCTGGCAAAGTCCCAAGAGTCCTGGCTGTGGCATTCTAGCTTTCTGATTGGCTTCCAGCTGCAAAACATGGCTGCTGGTATACAGTCCCCAAGCAGTTCTTTGCAGTCCCCACAAACAAAGTTCTGGTGCAGCCTGTGCATTTGCTTTTAATTCACGTTAGCCCCACAGTTTAATAGCAGATACAGTGCCATCTTAAATGCTACCTTTGTTTAACATTTAACTTGAGTCCTTTGTCTGTTGCGGCTGCTGGAATGCACAAACCCCAGACAATCCATAAGGGTCCCACTTTAATAGTCTGGTGCAGCCAGTATAAACAAACAACATTACCTATTTACATTATCCCCATTATTCAATGGCCCCCTTTTGTGCCCTGCTAAGTGCTTGCAAGTATTCACTTTATTTACATTTATTTACATGATAGTGCCTGTCGCTAATGTCAATATTTAGAGTGCTTTTGCATGAGGATAGGCTGGTTATGAATAGTAATACTGCCCTCATTAATATTCATGAACCAAAAATGGAGCGCACATGGCACTCTTCATATAAAACATACTGGAGGCTCTCAGGGGCCTTGTTGTTTTGGTCACTGGTCCCACTCAGCCTGACAGTGTGTCTGGGACCACTAGGAAGCCACTCGTTGGACTGCGATCACAGTCAGGACCTGGAGTGCGCCTGTGCATATGCTCAAAATGCTGGCCGGCCTGAACATGAACTGGGAAAATACTCCACTATCACTGCTGAAGTCCCCCTTAGGGACAACCAAATGCAGGGCTAACTGGTGCTGGGGGCACACTAGAACTCAGGCCATAGTGACGGTATCACTTGGGAGAAGATCGGGGGACAGTAGGCACCAAGAGTCAATTGGGAGAAATGGAAGACAAGGGGCAATTAAGTTAAGCCCCCACAGGGGAGTTACAGATCAATGGTCAGCATTTCAGCAGTTTCTGTATTCAGCTTGTGTGCTATGGCAGGACTGGTCATATATTTTGCATGTTGTTCAGACATGCTTGATAGTGTAGGCTGCACTTTTCTTAGGCTGAGGCTACCAAACAGATGTACTTGTCATGGCAGCAGTGTCGGTGTGGTAATATTTGACTCCTGGGGCTGCACTTTAGCTGCTTGGAGGAAACCAGTGATTTTTTGTGGGGTCCTCCTCACTGGTGTAAATGATTAACTGTGCCAGGGGTGGTACTACTCAACTTGCTGATACTGGTATGCCCACCACTAGGAAGCCCTTGCAGACTCCTCCTCCTGTTCTTGCTATTTCTCCTTAGGCACCTGAACCTCATTTATCACCCCTCCCCCCTACTGGGTATTTTCAAACTTACCTACCTTTAGTTATGAGGATCCCTTTGCACCTGCTCCAGCTAACTTCAGGTGTTGAGTGCAGTACACAGAGTGCCATGACTTGAAGTATCTGTGTTGTCCACCAGTGCCTATTTGACTGACCTTATTCCCCTGTAGACATGAGCTTGATAAAGCAGACATATTGCCACTTTCCAAGTCCTCCAGATCAAGTATGTAAAAATCCTAAACTAGTGATTTGGAGGCCTTGCTTTTACATGGGGCAGGAAAGGGAAGGGAATGGGGTGATAGTGGTTGAAGCATCTGAGGTTTTGTGTCGTGCTTTACAAATTTATGCTTGCATTTATGGGGCACTGGGTATACTAGGTTCAACAGTAGGATGACAAGCAGGTATAGGAATGGGGGGGGGGGCATTAGGATTTGTCTTAGACAATACAGGTCTGTGAACTGAACTCACTCCCTCACTAAATTCAGCTCCCTTCCTCCTTGGGGCACTTGGTGTACTGGATTCCACACTAGGAGGACAAACAAGTAATGCGTGATCTGACCAGGTTTCATCTTCTGTATGGTTTTTGTAATTATAGCTTTCTAACGTTTGCACTCTTGCTTGTTCTGTAATGGAAATGTGTGTCTGTGTGAAATTATGCAATATGTTTTACTAAACTGTATACCTCCTTTGTAAAACTTTCAAAAAGACAACTTTCTAAATGGAGCTGTAACAAGTCCTAGTAGTTTTATCCTGTTGAAAAATAGATTTGATCTTATCTTATCTTCCTCTTTTTCTCGTCTGGTTCCCACAGATGATCCATATCATCCTTGCTAGCACTGCCCACACCCCCATAAGCTGTGTTTGTCCTCTTGTTCACCCTCCTCACCTACATGTTTAATTTCTGACTACTCAGTTGTCTCCTCTGTCTCGTGCTCCACACCTTCTACACAGACACACTGATCAGCATCACATAGCTCCTGTGCAACAGGATCACTGCCAGCTGCACCAACAGCCACAGTAACAACCACCCCACCTCCACCAGTCCTGCCATGTTGCCAGCTTGTGTCTTGCTTCTCCTGTTGCCTCCTCTACTGACTTCAGCCACCATGGAAGCCATGGCCATAGTGGAAGAAAAATCTGTAACACTGATGCTGCCACCTACTACAGTCCTACAACTACCTGCTGCCCCTGAGCATAATAATGCAGACTTAGTTTTTGTACCTGCAACAGGTGTAGCACCACCCTTCACCCCACTGATGTTCCTGGCATCTTTGCTGCCTGCCTTGCACTTCTCCCTTTAACAGCTTGCCTACTGTTCCCACTCATTAAATTCACCATGTAGGCATGTGCAGCAAACTTCTTGCTATGAGAATGGCTTTTGAAGGGTGTGACACTGTCCAATGCAGAGTGGTCTGCAAGGGGCTCGACAGCATCACACCAGTCATCAGCCAGGCTGATCATGACACCGTTTTGCCTCGATGGGCAGAAACTTTATGTAGTTGAAAAGAAAAAGCCGAGCCAATCACATGGTGGCTTTTTCCTTTCATCTGCAGGACACTGCCCAGCAAACAGCTGTCCCGTGTCCTGATCAGCCTGGCTGACATCATCCACTTTTGCAATGCTTGTGCTCCCCCCTCGCCATCCCACTGGTCCCTTCCCTATTGTCTGCGCTCCAGTCCGACAGAGGTGCTCACCGACATTTTATGGATGAGTGAATCCTCAGACCTTCCCCCGACACAGCTTTTTCAACTGAACTGAATGAATAGCCTGTTAATAACTATGATGTTACTTGATGCTTAATTGCCTGCCCTGCAGCCTGCATTCCACTCTGAGAAAACACAGAAAGAACAGTGGCGTGCAGCCCCCCCAGCCAGCGGTCCCCAATTGCCCGAAATTAAAAACAAAATCCCTGGTTGCTTGTAGTCCCCCCCACACACAATCACCCACCCCACCTGCATTTAAACCCTGTTGGAACCCCTGCTCTCTCACGATCCCCGGTGCCACCCAGTATGTATTTTTTTTGATTACCTGGTGGTATAGTGCCCCCACCCAACACCGATTGCCTGAAATAAAAGAAAAATTTCTGGTGACTAGCAGTGCTCTCCCAATGATCACCCACCCAACATGTGTTTGAACCTCCCCTCACTCCCCATCCCTGGTGTCACCCAACATGTAAATTTTTTATTTATTCCCTGGTGGTTTAGTGGCCCACTGCCTTCCCCAAGCTGGTAGGTATTGTCCCACCCCACTCCCCTCATCCTGAATGGAGCAGAGCTGCTGGACAGCCCTCTGCTCACCCTTGTGGTCGGCAGCCCATTGAGATTATCAGTGAATGAACACATGCTGTTGTGCACATGCTCATTCATTGAGAATCTCAGTGGGCTGCCAGCCATGAAGTGAGCAGAGGGCTGTGCCGGTGGCCCACTCCATTCAGGATTGGGGTAGCAGGTTGGGACACTACCTGCAAGGGGAGGGCAGTGGCCTACTAGACCACCAGGGAATAAATAAAAAAAATTGCATATTGAGCAGCACTGGGGATATGGAGGGAGGGGAGTTCAAACACACATTTGGCGGGTGTTAAATGCTGAAGTGCTTCCCGCTTGTATTACTAACACAATTGTCCTTGAGGCAGCATGGCACAGTGGTTTAAGGCTCTGAGCTGCAAATCTGAAGACCTGGGTTTGAATCCCATGGCCCCCACTTGCATACCGTGTGACCCTGAGCAAGTCACTTAACTTCCCTGTGCTCCCAGGTCACACCTGTAAACAAGCTTTCAGCTTAGTGTGCTACTCCTGGTTAAACAGTTGCAAAAAAAAAAAAATTCATGCACAGCAAAGAAAAGATTAAGTTCTGTACTGACTCGTAAAAGTCTCCTTCTCAATGGTGATCCAGTGTTGCAGTAGCAACAAGAAACTCTGTTGTTGTTTCTTGTAAGCTCATAGTCTGCTCACAGCTCCCTCTGCCCATCTGGAGTACCAAATATTCCACTCCAGCAGGTAAGTCCTTGCTCCATGACAGAACTCTGGAGGACCAGTCTGCAACAAAAGAGAGCAAGCAGTGACAGTTCTTGCAGGTACTGCAGTTTAACCCCCAGCAGGGGCATGTTGGAATGGCTGGCCAGGTTGAAGTGAAATTTGGCACCTACTTGTTTCTCCGTACAACTCTGCAAACAACTCCAGCCAGCTCCTGCTTATCATTGTCACTTAGATCTGCAACAACTCAAGATCAGATTGATATCTGTGGGACCACACATATGCTCCACTGGACAAAGGGCATGGAAGGGGCAAAACAGCTACAACATTTAGAACATAGAACTACTTTTTTTTTTTGCCACAAAAAATAAAATAAAAAACTATTTCCCTAAACTAACTCATTTTGAGTCCCTACACTAACACTAGCTCACTGCTCTAAACCATTAAGTATTAATTAAAGAGTAATAGAAATGAGTAAAATAATAATAAGTGAATGGCTCACCCTTATTATAAAGAAATTAAACAATATAAAAAAAATGTTAATGGGTTTTCAAAAAAGAATAAAAAATGGGTAAAACAAACATGGGTGAAATGCACAAAAACAAACATTAGAGCAAAACGTTCAGATAGACGGCACACCCAGCCAGCAAGAGCAGAGTAGTAAGGCCGAATTCTGTCCTGCTTAGGGCTGGCCACTACAAGAGAGGAGAGGGATCTCCCAGTCATTATCGGTGACTCCCTCAAGGAAACCAGCCAATGCAACAAAACACACAGTAAGGCATCGATGATGATTGTGTGTATAGGATGTTTGTTTTTTTCTTCACTTTGTTTTGTCTTCTTCATCCTCCAGCCTGTCCCACTCTGGATGCCACCCCCCCAGCTTGGTTACCCACCATCCCTGGATCTTGCCCATTTCTCCATGACTTACCCCTTGTGATGGGATCAGGGGAGCATGCAGGATTTGTAAGGTGCCCAGTCAGGTACCAAGCTGAATGGAGTGCCATCCATCGTCTCACCCAGCAGGGTTCTTTCTCCACTTTCAGCCTTTTGGATGTCAACATGTAATGACATGGCCTTGTCTATCAGCTAGATCATGAAGTGGGAAAAACAAAATAATGACATTACATTACAGAAACAGAAGTCATATACATATCAAAGGCAAATCAGTACAATAGATACATTAAGCAGATAAAAGTGAGTTATGATAGGCAGGGGGAAACTAAACATACAGGTATTGCTTGAGGGATGAGGGGAGAAAAATGGCCAGGGCAAAACTAGTGGGAAGGAAGAAAGACAAGAGGTAAAGCATCATAGTTGCAGGTGTGAGAAGAAAAGTCACAAAGAAGACACTTAAGGGAAAAAGCAGAAGAGGCAGAGCAGTTGCATATGCACAGAAGCACGTTTGTTTTAAAGCCACTCCTGCGGCAAAACAGAGGTTCCCACAGTGCTCCCAGACCCCCGAATCGCCCAATCAGGGTCCGGAGACATGAGGGAGGGACCTGAGGGATCGCAAAAATTGTTTTTTTTTTTAACTGCTAAAAAGTGCATGTAAATAAGCCCCTGTAGTCCTGCCCCTCCTGGTACACTACCAATACCAATGGTGAATTTTCAGCATTGACAAATGCTTCTTTTAGTATAAATCACGCAGATGTGTTACAGTTATAATCTTCACTGGGACATGGTTCAAATCATCACAACTAAGTCCCTGACAACATAGACCAGATACATAAACATGGCCAACACACCACAATGTAGCAAAAGTAAACTGAAAATAAAGCAAATGAGAAAAGATGCAGGTAATTCAAAAAAAAAATTAACCTAATGCAGAAATTGCAGATAGATTGCAATCTCAGCAGCAGACATCACCTCCCCAAGAGATCAACAGTGTTAGCTAAAACAAAAGGAATGAAAAAGAAATTGTTGAACCAGTAAAGAAAGCAACAGAAAAACTCTATATAACCCTATGGCCACAAGTCACGTGTTAGCTCTCAGAAACTGTGTGACAGAGCACTGTCACTTTAAGAATTTAACAAGTGTAAATAATAAAAAAAAAGCAGAGTGACTGCAGAAATTACTTTACTTTAGACACATTGAAGTCACAATAATTCACAACAATTAAATTAACTCAGCAGAGCCAGCAAGCATGAGAGTCCTGTCACATTAAGAGTAAACTCATACAAAGAAAATAATAACACAGACTGAACAAAACAAACTACAGGCAAATTTCTCCTGCATTAGGTGCAGTCGCACAAACTAGCACCTCCTGTACAGAGATCAACAGTGCTAGTCTGACTGAAAAATAACATAAAATATACCTTTTTACAGTTAAATAATCTTGAAAAACAAAACAAAAAAATTCCCACCAGATACAGGATGCACAGTAGATCACTCTGGTGATCTGTTTAAACCAAATGAAGCACTTTAGAGGGATTGATCTAAGGGACTACTTTGACATGCAGAGGGAGCTCCTGCATTCCCAATATAAGACTGCAGTGATGAGAACCTCCATGTGTGGTCTATATGCAGTTCCAGTACCATGTGACCTACAGTTTCATCAGTCACATAGTACTTTGTTTACTTCTAGCCACCTTTTGGCTAGTTGCTTAAAAAGGGAATAGTCTGCACAAAGAGCCCCCACACTCAAGTGTGGGGCTGGTCTCAATGTGCACTTTGTGGTCAAAAACATTATGGTTTACTTACTGTTTACTGTAGTATAGTAGATTGTATCAAACTAATTTTGTTTAGTTCTAGTCTGACATCTTCTGTTACTGCAGATCCCAGAATCTAGGGATCCCTCACTAATGTCCGACTTGGGTCTCATATATAATCATAGGGAGTTTAACCTCAGGAGCCATAATTACCAATTAATGATAACCAACCCAAAAAGAAATTCAAGAAGAGGTTATTTTATGCAAAGAATCATACCCATATGGAATTCACTTCCTACAGAAGTACAGTAGTAGAGGTGGGATCCATTGATACCTTTAAATTAAAACTTGATAGGCTTCTACTTAATCAGAGCAGGGAATAATCTTGCATTGCGGGAGTTGTACCCAAATGGGCTTTCAGCCTTCCTTACAACTATTTTTCCTAATATGAATGCTAGCATGAATCCCCTGAAGCTGACATCAGAGCAGCAGTGGGAGAGTCAGTGGACTGCAATGCATGTTACAGCTTTTATAATATCTGATCAGATATTTTGTGAGTCTGCTTTTCTACTGGGGCTAACTATAAACCCATGTGAGTGCACTTAGCCCAGAAAGGACAGTGGGACCAGCAAACAAAAGATCAGAGCTTACATGAACCCTAACATGTACGGCAGGATAATGACTCTACCCCTGCTGCCTACTGCTCTGATGTCACCTGCAAGGGAGTCTGGGATCTGCAGTAAAAGAAGATGCCAAACCTAGAACTAAGTAAAATTAGTTTGAAACAGTCAACTATACTACAGTAAACAGTAAGTAAGCCAAAATGTGTTTTCACACAAAGTGCACTTTGGGACCAGCCCACATTTAAGGGTGCAGCCCTTGGTGCCGACTGTTCCTGTTTAAGAAGTTCACCAGTGGCCATGGGAACTTGCTAGAGAAGTTCTCAATTTGGAGCTTTGCAAAGTGGTACCCACTTTCTGAAGTTCACCTTTTTATGCAAATTTACTTCTTGATGTAGCAGAACTTCATGAAAATTAATTTGCAAAGCTAATTGTATGGGCTTCTCACACCTCTAATCAGGGTGTTGTCTCTCACTTTCTCTTTTTCTCTTGGTCTGGCTACCTTTTCTTCACTTTTACTGTAGGAGGATTTCTTAGCACTCAAATGCAATTGTTTCTTTTTTATCTAGTCCAGTAGGTTGATACACAATTGCTAGACCCTTTTTTATGATCTTTCACTTTGGCTGTTCTTATTGTAGGTACACTTTCCTGTTAGGAACTTAGGAAAAGACTCCTTCTACCTTCTGGTACCATAACTTTCTGTAAAATTAACTCTCCCACAACATCTCTTTTTCAGATTAGGTACACTCTCCTGTTAGGAACTTAGGAAAGAACATCGTCTACTTCCTACCTATAGATACATATAGATGCAGTCAGCAGATACGGACTGCTAGGCCCATCCAGTCTGCCTGTTTAAGCTGCCTAATGAAGCATCCAGTGACCCTATCTGGTCACTGGCGTTAGCTTTTTCTTTCTATCTATGTTATACCTTTGTTTCTGTCCCGTACATGTTTGAAGCTGGCCTCTGTATGGGCTGCCACCACCTCCTGGGGCAGGCTATTCCATGCATCCACCACCCTTTCCATAAAAAAGAACTTCCTGACATTTCCCCTTATGCGGCCACCCCTCAGTCTCATGTCATGTCCTCTTGTCCTAGCACTATTCTTAATCTGGAATATGTTGTCCCCTTCCACCTTGTTAATGCCGTTGAGGTACTTGAATGCATGTCATCTCTTTCCCTCCATTGTTCCAGCATGTACAAATTGAGGTCCCTCACTCTCTCTTCGTAAGGCTTGTGATGTAATCCCTTCATCATTTTGGTTGCCCTCCTCTGCACCGTCTCTATTTTGTCAGTTCTTGGTAGCATAACTTTCTGTAAAATGAGCTCTCCCACATCTCTTTTTCAGATGTTCTCATACCTTTTCCTGGGGGCCTGTACATACTCTGTAATCTCTCTCTCTCTCTCTTTCTCTCTCTCTCTCTCTCTCTCTCTCTCTTTCTCTCTGTGCTTCCCTACTGCTCTGCTCTATATCTCTGTCTCTCTCTTGGCTGGTTTGTTGTTTTATGTTAAAAGGGCCTTCTGGGGACTGGAATCCAGCAGCCAACATGAGCCAAATTGCAGACATGTAGCCCTGCCACCAGTCCCGACCAGGCAGGTCTGTCCTGGCTCAGCACTCTCAGAAGCCAGGGTTCCTAGCCTGAAGTCTAAAGCAGCTGCTTTCTCCACTCTTAGTTTGCTGCTTATTCCCTCAGTCCCAACTCTAGGCTGACTGATGCCTGGCAAATTTTAGCTGGTTCTATCTGCCCCTACCCTGCCCCTCCCCATTTCCTGTAGTAGAGGATTTTTTTGAGCTAGGGGGTGTAACTCTTACTTTGTTGGGACCTTTAGTATCCAACCATTTATTGGAGAGGTGCTACACTGTTGATTGTCACAGTGCCATGGAAACAGTAACAAAGGCATGTCTTTCATGATCCTTATATATTTCTAGAGTGCTGCTTTCATTAAATGAGGTTTAGAAAAGCAGTAGTTCCAAATCTGTCTAAAGCCTGTCCCACACAAGGGTCACCATGATGCAACATCATGGCTGCCCTAGTAGCTGACAGCCTGGCAAAGATCAGGCCATATAAATTGTAAGGGTTGGATGGGATACCCTACAGAATCATAATAGAGCCAATGGTAATTGGTGGGCCCCTTCCGATAATCTTACATGAGTCTGTCTGTATAGTTATAGTGTTTAAGGACTTGAAAATGGCCAGTGTCATCCTCATCCTCATAAAGGGAACAATGCTAAGCCAAGCAATTATTGGCTGGTCAGCCTGACATCAATGCTGGGTAATTTGTGTAATTCATTATCTTGTCTTGAATAATTGATCATTTGATTGAGGTTAAAGTGTCCACCCAATCTCAGGATGGCTTTATGAGGGGAAGATGATGCCAAACCAAGTTGATCACATTTTTTAAGAGAATGACCAGGGTGGTGGACAGATACAAGACATAGGCATAGTATATTAGGGTTTCAGCAGGGCCGTTGATACTGTGGCACAGTGTAAGCTTCTGGAAAAAGTACACCAGTGAGGTATACATGATGCATACATAAGGTGGATTGGTAACTGACTTAGGGGCAGGAAGCAAAGTGTTGTGACTGATGGGCACTACTCCAGGCAGAAAGGGGTACATTTCTCTTCAGGGATTTGTGCTGGAGCCACTACATTCCAATATGTTTTTCATCAACAATTTAGAAGCTTGAATCTCCAGCAGACTGCTTAGGACACCATTACGGATGGGGACAAACTTCAGTAAGCCCCAAACAAGCTGGGCAACTTGTCAGGCATCTAGAGTCTAAGACTCAATGTAAGCAAATGCAAGGAGCTGCACTTGGGGAGGAGAAACAGAGGTAGGAACTACAGACTGTGTGGAGCACCTCACTGCTGTGAATTGTAAAAGAGGGAAAAGACCTGGGGGTCATAATTGACAGGTGGCTGAAGCATGACACATAGTGTCTGGCAGCTGTCTGGAAGGCTGGAAGAATGCGAGAGTGCATTATAAAGAACAGCAGAGCAAAGAAAGCAATCTTTCTACTTTACAAGGCGCTGGTTAAACCCCACCTGGAGTACTGTATGCAGTTCTGGACTCCCCAATACTAAAGGACGTTGAGACAGTAGATAAGGTGCATTGCAGTGCCACCAAACTGATCGGGGGTATAGAGGTTAAAAACTCTGAGGAGAGACTGAAGGGCCATAACATGTTCATCCCTGAAAAAAGGAGATTGAAGGAGAATATGATTTCAGTCTTCCAGGTATTCACAAGGTTAACCAGATGGAAATGTTTGAATAGGTGTGTTCCAGCAAGATACACCCTAAAGATCAAAGGTGGTAAACCTATGGGACATCATAACAGTGGAGACATTAGCTATGAAGATACAGGCTTGCAAGGTAAGAATAGTCAAGATGTCTGCTTACCAAGGAATCACTGGGTACATTGGGAAGTATAATGGGTGGGTAATATCTATAAATTAAAACATGATTTGTGCTTGGTCCACTGTTGTTCACCATTTATATCAGGGAGCTAGCTGAATGAGGGAATAGAAACTTGGGTTAGTCAGTTTGCTGATGACACCAAATAAGGAGGTGTAGCAAGCAACAGGAAAAATACTAGACATATACAGAGGGACTTACAGTAGATAAGCATCAGAACAGGCAAACAGATGGGACGTGAAATTAAATGAGAATAGCTGCAGTCTTATATCTATGAAAAAAGGTAAGGTACACTATTATTTAAATGATATCACATTATGAAAAGTTAACGAAGAGAGAGACTTAGGTGTTATCACAACAGCAGGATTCAAATGGTTGCCAGAGAGAAATGTCTTTAAAAAGGCTGCACAAATATTGGGCTGCATAAAGAGAAACGTTGTATGTAGATCCATGGAGGTTATGACATAGCTTTATAAGGCATATGTAAGACCTCAACTGGAGCAGAGCTGCCAGTTCTGGAATCCATGTCATAGGAAGGACATAAATAGACTGGAGAGTGTCTAAAGCAGAGCAACTATATTAACGATAGATTTTGACACTATGGAATACAGAGACAGGCTTGACCCCTCAACATATTTAACTTGGAGTAAAGTCAGGTAACAGGGAGACTTAATTATCTTGTATGGCTTCCTGAAAGATCCAAAACTATGTAAGGATCTGGGACTATAAATCCCATTATAAAGTTGACATAGTATGGAACTGCATGTGAAAGGGTGTGGGCAGGAGGAAATACTGTTTCTCAAAGAGAACAGTGGGTATATGCAATTCACTCCCAAGTAACATAAGAAGCTAAAAAGGATTGAAACATTTAAGGAAAGAATGAATATTTATTTACATGTGGTAAAAATAAACAGATATTAGTCCAAGACTGAGAAGTGTGTGTATGGGGAGGTCTCAATAGACAAGAAGATTTTTTCTGTCCTACCATTCTTAGGTTTTTATGTTTGCATAGCAAATTTACAATATCCCTGCTTATGAAGCATTACAGTACTACGTTACTGTGTTACTCAGTCTTCTGCCTCAAATATGTGTGCTACTTTCTGTCATTTTAGTAAACACCAGGTACAGTATAGCACCCCAGTACCTAAACAGAGTGATCTGGAGGAATATCAAACCTTACCATCCCGTAATAGATTACTAGCATAATAGAAGCAAGTAACGCTATAGGCATTCACATTACGTAGAAAATCCATCAGTGAGGAACTGAAAACAAAGATCAGTTGATTTCTGTCAATGTGGTTTCCATCATAAGGTAAAGCTACAGGATGAATGGGTTCATGTATAAAGGGGAGGGAACCAGCATGACTAATGTGGAAAATTAACAGGGAATTGCAGGCTAACTGGAGGGTTTAGACAAGGTATAGAAGGGGGGCAACACTACAGACTAGGGAGGAGTACAGTTTGAGGCAGAAGGAGTGGATAAAAACCATCAGGATGGAGAATAAAATAATGGAGCAAAGTATGGCCTGCAAACTCAAGGAATAACTCTAAAGAATTTTATATGTTGATTGGCTGTCAGGAACGTGGGATCCATTGTAGTAAAGATTGCAGATGAAAAGGAAATGGCAGAGATATTGAATAAGTTCTTCTGTTCAGTGTGTAGCAGAGAAAGAAGGAGCCAGAGAACAGCGGCAGTATTGGGATTTGGGACACGGAATTCGGTAGCAAGCAGAGACGTTGTCAGGAAGAAGCTAGAGAAACTGAAAATCAACAAGTCAACAGGCCCAAATGACATTCATCCAAGAATGTTGCTGTAAATAACAAGGAATCATCAGGTCCTACTGCAGGCATTTTCAGCCAGATGGCAAAGGAGGACACAGGACCAGGGGACTGGAAGGATGCAAGAGTTATCCCATTCACAAGAAAGGTCCTAGGAGTGGAATGAATAATTAGAGACCAGACTGCCTGACAATTATCCTATTCAAATTGTTGTGTCCGTTATAAGGGAGAAGATAAAAAATTATTTGAAGGAAAGGGGGCTGGTAGATAACGTGCAACATGTTTACAGTAGGGAGGTTATGTTTGACTAACTTACTCAGATTTTTGGAGATGGTAAGAAGAGCAATAACTATTGGGAAGCCTGTGGAAGTGGTGTATATGGACTTTAGTAAGGCTTTTGATACTGTGCCTCCCAAGGAATTATTAGCCAAACTTAATACCATTGGTACCGAGGACAGGATTTTGTGAATGCTGAGAATCTTGTTATCTAATAAGAGGTAGAGAAGCATAATAAATGGATTTGTGTTGTATTGGGGTTCCATATCGATACAATGATGACATCGTTGTCAAAGCCCCTGATTTCGACAGGAACAATGTCGACTGTCAGCAGTGTTCCCGTTGGGAAGAAATGTTTTTTTTGGGGTGGGGCTTTGCCCTCCCCCCTTACACCCCCTGTCTCTAAATAACTAACTCTGAGTCAGAGTTGGTTTGGTGTGGAGGGCGCAACACCGGAATCACTGTGTCGGCAGACAGCAGACCAACACAGCGACCTGGCAAGATTTTGTTACTGTGGTGGTGTTTGCTGTTAAAAAGTTGTTGTGGTGGTGTGCTACCTTGTATTGGGAGAGTGATCAGCAGAGTCCCACATAGGTGGGTGTTAGGGCCATTATTATTCAGCCTATTTGTCAGTGACATGGATAAGTGAATTTATTTTGACATTGGTGACTGGGAAAGGCAGAATAAGTCAAGGCTTATTTCCAGGTATGACCTGGGGAAAGGGTACATGTAAGAATACATCATATACTGTAGGTAAAAACAAAATAACAATAAAAATACATTGCTGTTGACACCAAGCATGGGGATATTGATATGCTCCCATAAATCTATAATATATCTGGATGTATCACAGGAAATCACATTGAAGAGAATGGGGATTTCCTATGAAATATACAGATATATCTACATATACTGGGACGTATTACTGGCACCTTTGATGTCTTGACAAAGTGTAAATTTTTGGTGTGAAACGTTGGTTGGGTAGGGGGTGCAATGGTATGTTATTCTAACCATAAATGCTTTTTGTCTGTACCAAATTATTTTTGGTATACTGGCATTTCTTCCCAGCTTTACATGTGTAATTGATGTGATTCCTTTCACTGTGCCTTCTGATACTGTATCCAGTGCTACCTTTTTGAGCCTTTTTGATGCTCTGATCCCAGTATACGGCATTTTGAGTTAAGGAAATTAAGATGATTTGAGCCCTGTGTGGCAGGGCTTTAATTAGTTCCCATCTCTCATCACCATGCTCCATGGCTGCAGGTCTGTTGAGCATCTAGCTGGCACTAGAAGTGCATTATTCTTGTCCCCTATACCTGTCCGTGTAGACTGGAAACAAATATATTCCCATGGAAGCTGCTCTGGCTGTAAAGAAGTGTACCCTGATTGCTGCTCCCAGTCTTTGTTGTGGTTCAGTGGGGATGGGGAGCCAAACAGTCAGTGTGCTGCTGATCCACAACAACGTTTTGTTAGGCTATCTGCCTGATCATACTGCTGCAACTATGACGTATTCTCAGGTGGAATTCCAGTCAAAAAACTAACTAAGAGCCCACTGAAATCTTGATATCCTTCTCAAAAACCTGTAACAAAGAACAAACACAACAGACAATACAATAACAACACATGGCTGACTGGTAACACCTGGGTCTTACCTAGACAATACCAATCTCAGAACAGGTTTGCATAGAGATATTTCAGAGGTTACATGAAATTCACATTTCCCACATTCCTGACTGCTATGTAATATACCCACATTCCCAAATTTAACCTGGGGCAGCACTATGGGGTAAGGATAATTGGACCTTGCACTGCAATCACTTTCTTGTGCACCACATTTAAAGGAGTATTGGTGGAGGCACAGAAGAATCATAAGTCAATCTGATGGCTGACTTGACTTCTTAACCAGAGTACTGGGGTTCAATCGGCTCTTCCTCTCTAGGACAGTTTGTGCATTACTATGTATCCAGAACAGAAGCATCATTTGGAACCTTTGCCTACTCAACAACATAAAGTTCAGGGTCCTATTCAGTGTCTCCGTGGTCCTCGACAATATCTGAGCCTTTGACTATTGGCCTGTAATTGGTAGGAACAAAAGGCTCTGCATAAGGATCTAATTCAGTGGCTTGAGTAACAGTAGTACTGTCCATACATGGTGGGGTTACTTGACTCATTTTTTGAGTGGGCATCTGGATCCATATCATGGCTACAGATATTGCCTTCCCTATTAGAGCTGTCACTGATCATGTCCTCCTCAGGTGCTGTATTAACAACAGTAGCCATAGGGTGAGTTGCATGACGTTTCCATTTCTGAGATACACTTCTGGTAACAGGTCTATGAACAGGAGTTGGACATACATCTGATTCACCAGTTGGAATCAACGGTCCTAATGTAAGCAGGTGGTTTTAATGCAAAGCCTTCATGATGATTCTCTCACTTTTACTGTAGGTTTGAGTCTGTACACAGGGGAGTTGTAGAGCTGCTATACAACTGCATATGATGTATTCTGCCATCTGTGGGGTGATTTTGTGTTACTGGAGACTCCAAGATTTCTCATCAGCACTGTGTCTCCTAGCTGAAGGTCTTTCTCATGTACAGTGCCCTTTGGTCATGCCTTGCTTTGCTTGACTGGTTGTTTTTTTTTCCAGCTGCTTAACAGGCTAGGCTGTATGCCACTGTCAGCTGTTCAGCTGTTTTAACAAGAAAGCAAAATCTGTTTTTGTGCTCAAGTTACCATACTTCTTTTCCTCGTTTTGCTTATGTAAAGCAATAATTTATTAACATAATTGATATATTTCATAGTGCACACATTTGCAACCATTGATGTTATCCCTGCTGATCATCTTTGTTTTTAAATAAATGTATGGGGTGTCACATGCTGTTTTATGTTCACTGTGGCCTCATGTTTTGTGTACTTGAGTTAGCCCTTATTTCCCCAGTGTCCTATAAGGGCAGGAAGCAGTGTTTGTTGCATGCTAGCTTTTCTCAGTCACAACAAAAATGATCTTAAAAGAATATGACATTGTCTTTGTATAGGCCACTGGTCAGGCTGCATCTGGAATACTGTGTGCAATTTTGGAACCCTCATCTGAAAAAGATTAGGCTGCACTAGACAGTAATAAGTAGTTTTGCAAAAATGATCCAAAGGCAGCAGGGGAGGACCTAGCAGGAGAACCTGGTGTACTTGTTAGAGACGAAGAAGGAGATGGGGATATGACATTTACTTACAAATATGTGGCTGAGATAAAGTAAAGTAATAGGTTAGACACTAGTATACTATGCAGACTGAAAACACAGACCAACAACAGAGGTCATAACCTCAATTTGGCAGGAGGAAAGTTAATAAAGTACATGATGAACTATATATTCATGGCGAGTGTGATGGATCAGTGAATGGACTACCCAAAAAGGTGGTAAATGTGGGCAATATCTCAGTCTGCAAGATATAATGTGATGGACACAAAGTGATAATAATGGACAAATGGGACACAAGAGTCTTAAGAATGCAGAGACAGACAGTGAAAGGACTGAATTAGTAACTCTGGAGGAATACAAGGCAGACTAGATGGAGGTAAATATTTATCTGATCTTTAACATCTATGTATGTTAAACAATGGGTATTCAAATAAATGAGTATTCGCCTAGAATATCCCCCTCCTCTGTTGTTGATTCCCTCTCTACCATCACTTCTCAGTCCTCCACTGAAGAACTCATCTTGCTAGGGGACTTCAGTGTCAGTTGCCTCTCTCTGACCTCCAGGCCAACCATCCACACGGTCAAGTACCTAAATGTCACGCAGATTATCACTGAAGCTACCTGGCTCAACCCTGACTCTCATAACCATTCCCTCCTGGACTGGGTTCTCTCATCCCAACCCCACTGTACTGTTGCAGCAGGAATCCTGCCAGATGCTTTTAGTGACCACTGCATGATGTTCTGCATCAGGAAGATCCAGCATTCACCATCGTCTCCTAAATACATCTAGACCAGGTCTCTCCACTCACTCAACACTTCCACTCTCTTGAGTGACAGTGCTGCTACAGATTGGACATCCATACCCTTCACAATAGATATTGACAGTGCCCTCTCCCTGTTTCATTCCAAATTCTCCCCTGTATAGGACAAGCACACCCGGCTCAGAAAATCCAGGATCAAAAATCACTATCACCCCTGGATTACCCCTGAAATCATTTGTCAGTGTAAGTTCCGTGATCTCTCCTGTGCTATCTCACTCCCTTCTGACCTCCTTTTATACAGGACTATCAGGAACTCCTGTACAAAGGCTATCCAGGATGCAAAATCACAATATTTCAAGGCCAACCTTCAGAACACTCTTAATACCCTCTCAAAGTTTTGGATGGTAATTCACTCCCTTTTTGACCTTCCAACCCAGTCTGCCCCTCCAGTCTTTCTAGTAAATGGTTCACTAGTGTCTGACCCCTCTTCTATTGCTGCTCATTTCAGTGAATTCTTTACCACTTATGCTTTCCATTCACCCTACAGCCTCTTCCTTACATTCCCTCTCATTTCCCTTTCACTGGTTTATGCTTTTCCTCTGGTACTAACCAGGAAACCCTTTTTGCCCTGACTCCTCTAACCTGTGCAGATTCATTCCTGACATACTGGATCCCACAGTGCTGTCCCTTAGTCCTGGAAGCTCTCCAAAGTTCTTCCACTACTGCCCAGGTAACTTTCAGCCAATTGTCGTCATTCCTTTCCTTGCTAAACTGAAAGATTAGCTTGTCTACACTGGATTCTTTGACTTTCTATCCTGCACTGATTTTCTCTCCCCATTTTATTCTGGCTTCCATAAGCATCACTCCACTGTCTCTTCTCTACTGAATGTAACTGATTCTATCTTCTCAGGGATGGATCAGGGGCACATCACTGCTGCCATTTTCATCAATCTGGCTGAGGCCTTTGACTCTGTGTCCCACCCTATTTTCCTAAATAAACTGAGATTTGCTGGCCTCTCAGCTCCTGCTGAAGAGTGGTTCCATTCTTAACTCTCAGGCCATTTGTAGTCTACAGGCTGGTAGCTCCCTGTCAACTCCACTTCCCATCTTGGCTGCGATCCTACAGGGCTCCATCCTTGGGCCCATTTTGTTCTTCATCTTCCGTAATGACCACAACAAATCTTGTGTCAACTTGCATATCCACATTTATGTCAATGACACAGCCATTTAAACCTGTGGTCCCTGCACTACAGCCATGGAAGGTCTATACCAGCAAGAATGTCTTGCCCTTGTTTCAATCTAACCAACCCAGGGTCAACACACACAAAGAAAAACAGCATCCATGACTTTTGGCACTAGCCAAAAACTGGCCAGACTTCCAACTCTGCCAATCTTCTCCACCTTGGATAGCACCCCATTGAAGTGGTTCATTCATTCAAATACATTGGTGTGTGGCTAGACAACAAAGTTGACTTCTCTGCTCACATTGATGCCACTCACGGCATGCTCTGCCCTAAACTTGGTGCCTTGTACACCAATAAAGACTGTCCGTCTCTGCAGGTATGCCATGTGCTTGTCACCAAAATGGTACACCCGGTCTTTGACTATGAAGATGTAGTCTATGGAACCACTCCCTGCACCTCCCTGGCCAGACTGGACACCCTCTGCAATGCCTTCTATCATTTTGCTACCAGTTCTCCCTCTTGTAACCACCTTTGCTCACTTTACTCCTCCTTATCCATTCTTCCTCTATCTTCACATTGCTAGAACTGCTGTGCCTCATTCATATCCAATACTGGTTTGGGTGCCTTCCCTCTTACTTCTCCTTACTCCTCTCCTCCATCCCATCTGCCTCCTGCTCACTCTGCTCCAGGGATCTCCACATTTTTACCATTCCTTATCCCCATTCCTCTGCTGGGCAGTCAGCCTTTTTCTTTAATCTCCCTTCACTCTGCAACCTACTTCCATCCTCCCGCTGTTTCACATCCTCCTCTGTTTCTATCAGGTACCAACTGAACCCCCCCCCCACACTCTTGTTTTCATCCTACCTGACACTGCCTCTTACATGTGCCTCTTACACTGGTGTAGGTGTGACTGACATGCCTGATTTTTGCTGCTTGCTCTTATAGCACTTACTCCTGTTTTAAGTCTTGTACTCTACAGCACTTTACAGTAACTGTGAGTTGTGTCCATTCTGTGTAATTGCATTTAACTGCGCGTACTGTGTCTGTGCTATGTATTTGCCTCCCCTGTTCCCTTCCCCTGGGTCAAATCTGGAAACAAGCCTTTGCTCAGTGTGCCTTTCCTGGTCACTAACTATCAAATGAATAAATAAAGAAATAATAATAATGTAGCTGAGAATATTAATTAAAACCTTGCAGAAGTCATTTTTAATTATGCTCACCTACAGTTACTTAAAATCGAAAAAAATGCTGAAGTAGACTCAGAATGATAAAAAAGCATTTTAAGACCCAGGATACAGTACATTATTTTTACTGTAGCAAACAAAAAAACAAGAAAAAAAAAACTTCTGCTTTAAAAATACACTGTGTTCCACTGTAAGCAACTCAGAGAGTTTGCAATGTGCTGCATACACACATATTAAAGTCCACAGTTCAGCTTAGGGGTCTCTGCCAAATTCAACAAAATGTAAAAATATGCGTTCTTTTTTCTGTAGTCACAGTCTTCTTACATTATAGTGGCAAGGCATGGCCAGGGTGCAATAACATTAGGTAATCATACCATTCATCAAAAGGCATGACACACAGCTGAACAAATCCAATGGGATTCAGTTTATATATGGCTTTAGGATTTGCATTGCTCTAACTGCCTATTATTGAAAAAGTAGTTACTGGCACCCTTTGCCACTACTATTCTCCAGTCCTTAGCTGACTTCAACTTAAATGCCAAAAGGAATATAGAGGCAATCAGAGCTTTAGATGACATTGAAGAACTATTAGGGAAGAGACAGTTTGTTAACATGAAAAGTTTTAGAATAGTACAGAGTGCTGCTCTCTTAATCTTAATGAAGACCGATGCAGGGAAGAAAAATAATCTGTAACTGTTGCAGTATATTCTGGGACTTGCAATACCTTCAGTACATTTGATTTGAAATTTGGATTGCAGGTGCTCAAATGAAAGAGGACAGTTTATAGCACTAAGCAAGACACCATGCAACAATAAACATTTAAGGAGAACTCTCAGCTTCACTGTGAATATATGCAGGACTACAGCAAAGCGCAGTGTAATTTTGTTTTCTATTACTTACTTTACAGTACTTTAGTTTTTTTATCTCATTAATCATGTGATCCCACCTACCTTCACACACACCATGTCTGTATCCTATATCTCTGAGAGTCCCCTGTAGCCAGCCTTGTGGTGACCTGAGTGACGGGCTAAGTTGCGTGGGACGTCTAAGTGCTGACAATCCATTTTAACAAATGCTTGTTTAACAGAGTGTATGACAACTCATAATGTACTGATACTGAATGTACTGTTCAAGAGTGGGTGAAAAGGAGAATTCCCTATTCACAGACTGAGGAGGACTAAATAGGCCCTTCAAAGGTTTCTATCACAGCTTGCACCTTTCACCCCTGGAAGTGTGTTAGGCCACAACACTTTTAATCTACTTTAGCTTGCCTGCAGAACCAACTTGGTGGACATCCCCCTATGACTATTGTGACTGCTGAGTTACTGAATTCATGAGCAGAAACTATGGCCCTGCCCTATAACCTGTTAAGCTTAGATACTGCTTAGTTAGTTAGAACAGGACTATCCTGGACCAGGACTGAACAAATACTAGAGACCTGTTGAACTCCATATTTCAACTCAGTAAGAGACGGTTTTGTACAAAAACAATTTACTGCCTGTATTTGGAATCTGCATGGTACCAGGTCAGTACAGCTAAACCAAAACCACGTGGCAATAACTGTGTGGTGTAGAGCACACCTGCATTTAGAGTGACAAGGGTATAATGTAGAGCTACGTGGAATATAAAATTCTGCCCATGGAATGCCTGCGGAATGACTGTTCTGATTCATGGAATTTCACACAATTTAAAATTTTAGTTATTTTGCTATAATTTTACAGGTACATGTCCGAATAACACCAACTTTAGAACATAAACATTAACTTATGGCTTACAAGAGTGTACCAAATGTCAGAGTTGTAGATTGCAAGGGGGCAGAGTTATGGGTAGCCAAACATTTAATCAAAATTTAATTTTCAGTTATTTTGGGATACTTTTAAAATTTATTTTCCAAACTTCTCCACAATATCAGGATTTAGAGAGGTGCCTAGATTGTGTATGTGCACCATATCTCAAGTCTCAAGCTTCAATGAGAACTGAGTTATAGGTAGCCAAATATTTTGCCAACCTTTGGATTTCTGTAATTTTAGTATATTTTTTACAGTATTCATTGAAATGTTACAAGAATTGACAGGTATACAGATTATCACTACATTTGTATATGTACATAGTTTCAGATTTCTAGCTTTGAATTATAGGCTGCCAAACATGATGCCAACATTTAAATTTTGGTTAGTTCCCTCTAATTATAAAACTACATATCCAAATTTAACCAGAGTTGAAACATTTGAACTACTATACCACATGGTCATTTCTGAAAAAGTTCATATTTTCAGCTTTATGGGATTGAATTAAAAGTAGGCAAGCTTTCCTAACATTTAAAAATTTAATTTTGCAAGAATGTAAACTACAAATGTATAAACCCCTGAAACTTTAAAACTAGAGAATGCAATACCATTAAATTTGGCAGGTTCTTAGACCTTACAAGGAGATTGTGTGTGCCAATTTTATTAATTGCTTGCTGCAAGAAACTGCAAAATAACATCTGTACGTAAAGTCAAGTCCCATGAGTCTTTATGAAAATTGTAGAATTTCAGGAAAAATTCCATAAAACTGGAATTTTCTAATTTCACTCAGCCGTATCTGGTAGATTCTAATTAAAGGATGGGGTATAAGAGGCAGGTAATGCAGGGGGTCACTAGGTTCTGGAGTTAGATATACAGTTTTACCAAGAAATGCACAGCTGAGCTGAGTAACACAACAGTGGTAGACCCCCAGATTGGAGCAAGAAAGCACTGATCAAGAGTACGAATTAGACAATGTATTTCTTGTGTGAGAACATAGACAGTTTATTCTCTATGGTATGACTGTGGTAAGGTCTATTTGGAGAGAACTATTAGGCCCCTAAAAACCCGAATGCAGGAACATGTCAGGGACATAAGAAATTGTGACATGGGTAGCCCTGTTGCTGAACATTTTTTTGATTACCACAATGGAGACCCCACATCATTCAGATTTTCTGGGTAAGAACAAGTTAGAGTGGGAAGAAGGGGAGTAGACTGCTTTAATAGACTTTCACAACGTGAGAGTTTTTGGATCTTTTCCTTAAATGCATTAAGCACTAAGGGACTGCATCAGGAATGTGACTTAAAACCCTATTTGTAGGAATATAAACATAAATAATCCTCTACTTCAATCCAGAAAAGGAGGCTCCCAAACATTAGGTATAGTAGCTCACCATTTATCTGGATGACTGAGTTATTAAAAATAACTTTAATTCCCCCCGCACAAACCTTGTACTTGGCCTGTTTACTTTGACTGAGTTTGAGCCCTGACAGTTTGGGACAAAAGAGAGTTGTGATAGAAATATTTGTTAAATACACTTATGGCTAGATCTAACAGTTGCTTCTCTTTTTGCCTTTTAGCTGGAGGTGGTCGGTGAGCATTGGTATGCCCAGTGACACACACATTATGACTATTTTTATGTCTTTAATTTGTGGAACTGCTCACTACTCCACTGCAACTACAGGATCAGTATGTACCTAAATAAATTGCTAACTGCATTGCCAATGAAATTAATTGGACATGTTATATATAGGCTTAGTTTCCTTCCCTCAAGTGCTGGCATAATTATAATTCCTGTAAGAAAAAACATTTGGTTTGTTATAGTTCTTAGAAAGTATCTCTACAATTTAAAAATGTTGAATTTGTACACACAGTTGCTAGGAGATTTTCATGGAAATTGATGAGCTATAACTTTAAGACACTCAGGAATTCACTATATGCCAGGCTCGTTTTTTGTTTACATTTTATATTCAATTTTTATTTAATTTAATATAGGCTCAATCATTGATTCCTGTAAAGACTGATTTGTGTTATAATATGGCAAGGAAGCGTACATGATGAAGAAACATATTTAAACTGTGTTCTTTAAGTTTAATTGATCTTGTTCATGATGTCGTTAATTTTTTGTATGAAAATGAGCCATTTGGTCATGGTACCCACCCCCTGATGAAGCCTTATGTGGCGAAGTTCTGGGGCACCTGACCTCATGGAGTTCTCCTCCTGTATCTTTGCGAATTGCTATATAAGTGAGCAGTAAATAATTCTTGAACATATTCCAGTTTATGGAGACTTTTTTCTGTGGTAATATACTTCACTGGAGCTGTTCAGCTCCTGGCTCTGGAGTGCGAGTGCTACTTTTATTTAGTTGTTGAACTTTGGGCTGCTGCCCAGTTCTCGCACCCTGCCCTGGTCCTGAGCACAGCACTTCCTGGTTTTGTGTGTCAACAATTCCAACCAGAATGCAGAATATTTAAGGATCACATCCAGTAAATTTATGATCTTGGGAGCCGGGTGTATATATAAGTCAAGGACATAGAGATACTCAAAAAGATGTAGTGGGGGAAGATAATGTCTTGGGCAGAAGGAAGAAAGAATTCTGGCTATTCCAACAGGATAGGTCAAAAGGAAAAGGAGTAGGTGACTCATGTTTTAAGGGAGTTTGTCACTGTAAGGAACAAAGAGGATATCAATGGGATCAGAAGTTCCACTGAGTCAATCTGGCTATGCCAAAAGAGACGGGGGTAGTTACCCAGACAGGAACAGCAGGACTGCAAAATGCTCAGTTCAGCTTATCAAATGAAGTAGTGATATGTGCACTGTTAATGTTAAATTCAACAAAAAAATAATTCTGGATGCTTCAGCTACAGTATATGCTATGATAAATATGTGAGAAAATGTTACTAAACATTTTTTTTCTTCTGCAAAATAAAAAGTGCTTAACCAGTTTATCCAGTTGTGTGAGACACCAGGATACACTGACTATGAATATACATTTCAAATGTTAACTCTATGTATGCAAGAGCAGAGAAGTTATAAACATCCACATTTTTGATAGTTTTCACAAAGTTTTGCAAATATTTACATAGTATAGTTTTGAACCCTAAAGATAAAAATGGTCATGAAATTTTGCACAAACAATAAAATGATAACATTTGAGCACCTATAATTTTAAAACTGTCCATCCAAATTTCAGGATATTTGGCATATTAGCGGTCATTGACTCACAGAGTACATATTCCAATTTCAGAGCTCTATCTTGTACAGCAGCTGAGTTATAACCAAATTACTACATTTTAAAAATTACATAAAATTCCAATGAAATTCCATGAAATTTAGCAGAATTTTGTGAAATGTCATTGAAATTCCATGGATTCAGAATTTCCCCGTTCTGCACAGCTCTACTATAATAGCGGTAGGGAATTACCACTACCCCTGTCACTCTATGCTTCAGCTAAGGAAGGATAAGTTGCCATGTGCTGGGGTGCCTGCTCAAGCCGCTCATGTGGTGGAGTGGCTAAGCCACCAACACATGGTGGGATTGGAAACCGGGGACTGCAGTTCAGTTCCCCCCAGGTCTCCTGGTGTTAATACTTTTTGCAGTGTTTTTTTTTTTTAAATAAAGTTTCCCTCCCTCCCGAGTTTCTCCCTATCCCCAAAGTCCACACCCCCCCACTGGAGTTTGATATTTAAGTTCCGGGCAGTTTGGGAGGGTTGAAGCCCACCATGCAGGGGTGCATGGGGCAAATCCCCCTGCAAAAAACAGAAAGTCCCATTATTTTCAATGGGCATGCTGTTTCTCTTTTGGTCAGTGTTTCGTCCGACCCTATTTTGGTCCATGCTGTGTTGCTTGCAGCATTTGTTGCCATGCTGTTATTGTTAGTGCGGTTATGACCCAATGCTAATCTGCATTATCCAGTATTTTGTCCATTGGCATTGTACCATCTCACCAAGCAGCCTCAAGCCTGCCACACTTCATTTTACTAAGGTGCACCTATAAGACTGTTGGATCTCACTTAAAGGAGAACCGCACTGCACCTGAAAGTCATTTTTCCAGCAGAAACTGTTTTTTTAGATAATGGCTCCAATTCTGTTATGGTTCCATCTATACGGTATTATCAGTAACCTCAGTAGTAGTTCCTGATGTACACACTGGTTTCAAGTCCTTTCTCTTCTCTCCTTGCCAGGCTCCTAACCCTGATTGGGCTTCTGCCGCAATGTGGCCTGGCTTGGACCTGCCGGTCGCAGCTCCTCCAGCAGCCTGCCTGGTGAACACAGCCAGGCTTCCAGCCCTGTTTGGGCTTCTGCCATAACATGGCCTGGTTCAGACCTGCTAGATGGAGCTCCTCCAACAGTCTGCCTGACAAACACAGCCAGGCTCCCAGCCCTGACCAGGCTTCTGCCGCAATGTGGCCGGCTCTGACCCTCTGGCCACAGCTCCTCTGACAGCCTGCCTGGAGAACACAGCCAGGCTCCCAGCCCTGATTGGGCTTCTGCTACAACACAGCCTGGCTCTTACCCGTCAGCCACAGCTCTTCCAACAGCCTGCCCAGCGAACACAGGTACGGTACACCAAGGAGAAAGACACCGGGAAGCTGGGACTTGGAAGCCACAAATCTGATTGGCTCCCATGCTGCTCCATTTGGCTCCCATTGGCTAGAATGACTCCTTTACTGCAGCCTCCCTAAATCTTAAGAAAGCTGAAGGAATCTGAGTACTACTGCTGACCAGCAGACCCAGCTCAGAACTGAATTTAAGTGCAGCTAATCTTTGCTAATTTAACCTGCTGATACAGTGGACCAGTGCCCTGAGGTCAGCTCTCAATTTGGTGCTATTCTGACTATTAACTGGTCTACAGCCCTTGACTCCCATATTAATTAAGTGGGGTCATTTGGGGCACTTGCTTACTAGCCTGCTCACTTGGTGCTTGTTGTTCTGCCAAAAAGTTTTGCCTGCCCCCCTCCTCCGGCCTTCATTAAACACACCTCCCCCATCCTTCTGTGAGGACATGTCCAACCTCTGGCTGATACACCCCTTAGGCCCTCTCTTAAAGGACCACTGGTCTTGCTAGTCCCTACCAATGCTGTAATTGAATCACAGCCTCCTGGAAGAGCAGCCAGCCCCTCTCTGCAAGAGCTAACTGCTTGACTAATCCACACTACTATCTCTTGGGGAAACCTACACTGCCAAGAGTGCTGCCACTGAACATCGTGGCAGCACTGTGGCTATAACGTCACTCCCTGCTCAGACTTAGTACCAGGGCCAGCTAGAAAACAGGCACTCTAATGGGACTTAATTTGACTCACCAAGTTATTAAAGCACAACTAACACTATTCCTGCTGGTAACTCTTATTATTATGGGCCATATCCCTCATACCCCCTCCAACCACTAATACCGCACAGTTACAGTAATGAGTACACCAGCTCAGTGGGAGACCAGCAGTGATACACAGCTGAATGACAGATCATCTCAACCCCTTAACAGGAACCTTAGCCCCCCCGGGGCTCACCGTCCCAATATTATGCCTATACCCAGGGTTATTTAGCATTCTTGGCACCTGCCCACCTTGCACAAGACTCAGACTCTACAGAGGGCAAGGATGACTTGCCTATTCCCAAAAATATCAAGGAAGCTCATCCTGATCCTACTACTGATCTCAGGAAGCATTCACCCCAGTCCTGGCCCTATGTCTACCAACACTCAGGCCCAGTTACCCATGGGGAAGTTAAGGTATGTATCCTTAAATATCGTCAGCCTCCTAGCAATGTTTATACAGTTCTAAGCCTGGGTGGCACTTGTGCTGTCTGATGTTATCATGCTGACCGAGACCTGGCTCACGCCCAGAACAGCCAACTCAGTAGACTCCGTCACTGGGTGCAACTTGTATAGGCTCGATCACACTGGAAAAAAAGGGTGTGGATGCTTAATATACACCAGCAACCACCTTTAGTACCATAAAGTCCAGCTGGATGCTAGCAGCAATGACTGTGAATGCCTTGCAGTAAAACTCCTCTCAGGCAAGGGGCAGAAAGAGCTCATGGCCGTGTACATTCCGCCAGGATGCCAGCAAATGGGACTAAACAAATTCACCAGCCTCTATACCCAGTCCAGTCAGAATAAGGAAACTATTGTGCTTGGAGACTTTAATTCTAACTAGCTAGCCAGCTCCAGTTCCCCCACAGGGACCTGATAAGTGAACTATACCTGACACAGGTGGTCCAGAGTTATACAAGAACTAACTATAGAATGGGAATGAGTACCTTGATCAACTGGGTGTTGACCTTCCATCCTGAAAGTCTTACTAATGTCCAGGTGCTCCCGGATGCACTGAGTCACCACTCCCCTGTACAGTGTGGATGGTCCTCCTAGCTGCCTAAACTACCATGAAGGATGGTGAGGAACCGAATCATCAGAAACTGCTCCATGGCAAATTTCAAGAAACACCTGGCTAGCATAGACTGGAGCATCCTGGATACCTGCCCATCTATTAACGCAGCCCTCCAGCTCTTCCTCAATCATTTCAAATCAGCTGTAGACATGTATGCTCCTTATCACAGGAAAATGATAAGAGGAAGGTGCATGGACTAGATTACCCCCAAAATTCTTGGCATAATGAGAGAATGCGATCTCCTCTGGCACCAAGCAAAGGCATCAGAGACAGTTAAGAATGTACAAAAATATAAGGCTGCTAGAAATAGGTGCACATGGGCAATATGGCAAGCCAAGGCATCCCATCACAGAAATCAGCAGTCCCAGTGTCTGAAAGATGGCAAAAAATTTTGGGCTTCCATCAAGGACCTCCCAGGGATGAGTGACAGGACCTCCCCAGCCATGCTCCATCATTTTGACAAAGTCATACTTGACGAAATGACCATAGCCAATATTTTCAATGAGACCTATACAGACTACAGTGCAGTCCTCCCATCCAAACCAGCTGCTCGCAGGTGCAAAACATTGACCTCCGGACCCTTACTCCACCATTCTAGCACCAGCCCAAAGTCCTACTTCTGGCAGGTGACCACCAGGGAGACCTCTAAATACCTCACAAGAGTGCTGGACAAAACGACGATGGAAGGGGACAGGACTGATATGAAGCTTATCTCAATCACTCTTCCTGAAGTGGTTGTACTGATCACCAAGCTTTTTAATATGTCACTTAGGTTGTAAGCCTTCCCATTTACCTGGAAAACTACCCTGGTCACTCCTGTACTAAAAGGAGTGGACCATTAGCTGATATCCAGTTACAGGCCCATCTCTATCCTGTCTCCTCTCTTCAAAGCACTGGAAAAAATCATTGCTGATCAGCTCACTACCCACCTACATAAATACAACCACCTCAGTCAGCAACAACATGGATTCTGCAAGTGGCACAGTACCAACTCGGCCCTCATTGAGTTCCCTGGCTATGTTCATGAGGCACTCGATCAGGGACATTTAGTTGGGGTAATCTTTATTGACTTATCCAAGGCATTTGACCTTGTGGATCACCAGCTGCTGCTCCACAGGCTGGCCTGCCTTGGGCTGTCCTCTGATACGGTGGGGTGGTTCTCCAGCTACCTGTCTGGGAGCAGGTAAAGATTAATGGTGTCATATCTGAGGCTAGGAAAGTCATGGTAGGGGTCCCACAAGGGTCCATACTGGGCCCACTCTTCTTTGTAAACAACCTCCCAGTTGCATGCCCCTCTGCCAGAGTTCTGCTCTATGCAGACAACACGGTTTTATTCCTTTGAGGCTCCTGCCAAGTCACGTTGACCAGAAACCTGTAGCACAACTTTGACCTGCTACAATAGTGGTTTAACACCAGTCTCCTAGTACTCAATAGCAAAAAGACAAACACAATGCTTTTTGCTGGCCACCAGAAGAGAAGATCCACCACACCTTTTATAATTGCACACAACCCAGACTCCCCCCTCGAACAGGTCTGCTCATTCCATTATCTGGGGATTAGTATTGATGAGTCCCTTTCCTTTGATGAGCATATAAGTAAAATCACTATAGTTGCAGGCAGGAAACTGGGGGCACTTTATAGATTATGCTTTTGCCTCACCCCTGAAGCCAGGTTCCAGGCAGTCAGTGGCACAATCCTTCCTATCTTGGATTATGGAAACGTGGTGTATGGTTCCGCCATGGACACCAGCCTTCACAAAGTCCACATAATCCTCAACAAAGCCTGCAGGTTCATCCTGGACACTGATCGCCTTGTACATACTTGTGAGCTCTACTGCAAATTAGCAGACCCTGAGGCTTTCTTCCCCTGTTGAAACTGCCGCCCGGGATCCTCCAAACTCCGGTTTGTTGCAGGGCCCGGAAATCTACAGAAATAGCCAAAAGCCATATACCCCCTCAGGTACATTGGTATTTGGCACCTTTGGAAATTCTGAATTTTTAATGCCAACACTCTGATTAGAGGATCTCAGCCTCACTGACTTCTTCCTGCTGGTCTCCATTTTACCTTGCTTCATTAGAGACCTTTATCAGCGCTGCTGACCCTGGGAGACTATCCTTTTTTGTAAAGCAAGAATTTCATTTTTTTTTTCTTCTTTTTCATTTGCAAATTATACTACATAGCCACTAGAGGGCTACAACAGCTGTCTTTTCTGTTAAAGAGGAAACACATTATATTTTCTACTTCCTCTTCTGCTGTAGTGGACCTGGGATACCTCTCTTTCTGAGGACCATCCCAGGGGTTTTTCTGCCTGTTTCTCAGGCTGAACCATGCTCATCCACTAAGGCTGCAAGACTTGAACGCCTTCCCCCACTTCCATTCTGTACTAGTGGAGCAGGGCCAGAAACAGAAACGAAAGCTACAGACCAATCTTGCCACACCGGATTGCAGCTTTGAACCACCTCACTGGCTCAGCAGCAAAGAGTTGCTCCACAGGTACTTTCAGTGCCAAAACCGCCTCTCAGCCAACAAAAGGATTTTGAACTTATGACACCTGATCTCCGATTGGTCTAGGCTTCTAGTGGCTTTTACTGCCGGCCGTTGTGGCATTTAGATCTACCATGGAAAATTACAGCTGGTTCCTTGGTGTGTCACTAGCTTTACTAGCGCTCAGCTCAGTTCTTCAGAACCCTCATCCCTCCCTAAAGTGGAATGACCCTTGCACTTCTCCCTGTCCTGCATCCAACAACTCCTTTCAGGTAGCCATTCTGGACTATTGGGCTTCTCAGCTGTCTCTGCCGGGGAGTGGGACATCTCCCGAGCTGCCTCTGTAGATTGCTCCCCCATCCAGACTTGAGACTTCCTACTCATGGCAAATTTTTGCCAGCACACTAATGGCTGCAACACTAGGCCAGTATAACACCAGGAGTGGGTACAGGCCTACTCATCAACACCGCCTCCCCTATTGCCCAAAAAATAGTGTTTACAAATTACAGTTCACTGCCTTAAAAAGAATTCTGCTTCTTTTACTATTGTGCGCAGGCAATGTCGAACTCAACCCAGGATCATTAGACACCCTTGCTTCTCCATCAGACCTGGCAGGTATCAAAGGAATGTCTTTTATGTATCTTAATGACTGTAGTTTGCTGAAAAAGTTCACCCTTATCTAGGCTTGGGTGAGCCACACCCTACCTGATGTCCTAGTGATCACTGAGACCTGGCTTAGGCCAGCCACCCCAGACAATGAAATCAATATCCCAAATTATTTACTCTTCCGAGCAGATAGGCAATCAAGAGGAGGTGGGGTGGCAATTTATGTAAGGGATAAATACTCAGCTGCATGCATAGACCCATCATCCTCCTCTAAAGAATTTGAGTGCTTGACCCTAAAGATCGAACTTTCTCCTTCCAGTGCACTCTGTGTAATAGGCTGCTGCTACAGGCCCCCTTCTGCCGGGTCACATCTCCTGTCTCACCTCAGTTCTGTACTGGGGCTCAGTTCCTTGGAAACCATTATTCTTGGTGACCTGAACTATGATTGACTATCAAGTGCATCAGCACCCTTGAAATCCTTTTGTGACACTCTAGGGCTGGTGCAACTCATTGACGAGCCTACTCACCCAAATAAAAAGAACCTTAACAACAGCTCCCTCTTAGATGTAATTTTTGTTAGCAAGCCACACCTGTTCTCTCATGTCGGAACATTTTTCTCAGACATTAGCGATCATTGTATAATCACCACCATTAGATCCGTGCACAACCCACAGTTTGTAGCAAAGTTCTCTATCAAGAGGTGCAAACGCAACTTTTTGATTTGTTTGCTTATGTCCATGACTTGAAACATTCACCGCAATGGCAGGAATTCTTCCTAGCCAAAAACGGTTAACAGGGCATATACTATTTTTTGCAATATTTTAAGTGAAGCTTTAAATAAGCATGCACCCTTGGTTAAGGTGTGGGTCAGGAGCAACACCTGCCATTGGTTCTCACCTGAGCTCAAAGCTTCCCTGTTAGAAAGGGATACTTTATGGAAAAAAGCCTGAAGAAGCAAGAATGACTCGGATTGGTGTCTTTTTAAGAGAGCACATAACAAGTGCACCAAGTTGGTCAGAGCAGCCAAGGCCGCCTACTATCATTCGAAGCTAGCCTCTGCCTCAAGAAATCCTTCAAAGCTCGGGAAAACATTAAAAGACATGTCTGGACATGCACCTGGTAATTCCATTCCAGCAAAAATTAAGTCTGGTGGCAGTGTTATCTCTAACCGATCGGAGATATTGAAAGCCCTCAATAACTATTTTGCAATGGCAGGGCTAGCATTTGATACTTCTCCTGCCAATGACCTCCTCACAGCTCAGTGCCCACCAACCCACGAGTCCCCCTCTACCAAGGAGGCCTTCTCCCTCCTGCCTGTCTCTCTAAAAGAGTGGAAGACCTACTGCTGCAACTGGACACCAGGAAGGGAGCAGGCTCACTTCATAGAGCCATCTAAATGTACCTACCATGTGCTTCGGTGCCAATCACCCACCTATTCAACATGTCACTCTCCCAGGGTAGCCTCCCCCCTCAATGGAAAATAGCCCATGTCATCCCTCTGTTAAAAGCAGGTGACCCCTGCGATCTAAATAATTACAGACCGATCTCCCTCCTCCCCATCCTGTCTAAATTACTAGAAAAAATAGTGTGTGGCCAGCTAGGGGTATACTTAGAATCCAGAAGCCTATTAAACCCGGTTCGGTCTGGATTCAGACCAAAGCACAGCACCATAACAGCCCTAGCTAAGGTGACCAATGATTGGCTCCTAGACCTTGACAACAAGAAGCATGTCTGTGCCATTTTCTTGGATCTTAGTAAGGCATTCGACACAGTTGATCACAGCCTGCTTCTTTCCTCCCTAAGCACCTTAGGCCAGGACCATCAATCTATGTGCTGGTTTACAGACTACCTCGGAGAATGGAAACAGCAGGTTAAAGCTAAAGGTGATCTTTCTCCATTAAAACCTATGCTGAGGGGTGTGCCCCAGGGCTCTGTCCTTGGTCCCCTCCTCTTTGCAGTCTACATTAACAGCATCAATGACCCCATCAAAAAAGCCAACATCCACTTATTCACGGATGACACTGTATTGTACTTGAGTCGTCCCACGCCAGAAGCAGCCTGTGAAGACCTCCAAGCTGAATTTAACCTTCTACAATACCAGCTCATAAACAAGAAGCTTTTGCTCAATGCGAAAAAGACAAAAGCCATGCTCTTCTCCCCCTCCTTGCATGCGCCAATTCCTGCTGGGGGAGCTATCCCACAAATAACCACTGTTCTTGGAGAAACACTAGAGTATGTAGCTAAATTCAAATATCTAGGAGTTTGGCTCAATCATAAACTTTCCTTCACCGATCATCTCGAAGAACTACAGAAGAAACTAAGGCAAAGATTAGGACTATTCTACAGAATTAACCACCTGCTCACAAAGGAGGCCAAGATTCAACTGGTTCAAGCTACCTTCCTATCTTTAATAGATTACACGGACCTGCTCTACAGCTACTGCACTGCCTCTGTCTGTACTGGCTAAGTTGGACACCCTCTACCACAGAGCTATCAGGTTCATTACTGGCCTCCCACTTTCCACACACCACTGCTCCCTGTACTCATCGTTAGGCTGGACTTCTCTTCACTATAGAAGGAATAGAAATGCTGCCCTATGGGCCTTCAGAGTGGTGACCATCAAGCTCCCCTGATGTGTCTCAGATTGTATTCCCCGGAGTGTGTTAGGCACCTACGCTCCAAGGAGCTATTCCCTAATTGCCCTCCAAGTTCCAAGGGTCAAAACTCATTTCGGCAAAGCTGCTCTAAGCTTCTCTTTACTCACATTGTGGAACAGTTTACAAAGGAACTTGAAGCTGAGCTGCCCTGTTAGCCTGAATATCTTCAAGGTGCTCTATGATCGCTACATGAAAGCACCTTGCAAATGTTTTTCTCACCGCTAGCCCACTAATTCTGCAACTCCCCCTTTCCATCCTGACGCTCGCCATGTTTCTAACCCTGGCTCTCACTCTTTCCCTATTAACTGTTCCTGCTGCACCCACCCTTCCCTGTTCACTCTAGCCTGGCTAAAGTCCCACCCCATCCATAGTAGTGTCCCAATTATCTACCCCTCCTCTGTCATTCTCATAATAAACAAGTACACTATAGCCATCGTCACTTTCTGTGGTTTTAGCTCAATTTTTCCCCCAGTCATCGGTAATATATCCCTCCTCTTTTTTACCTCTCTAACCTGCCACCTCATACACAGCCTCTTTCCCCCATATGTGTAGTTGCCGGCTGCCTCACTCAAAAGATCTCGCTTATAACCCCTGTATGCCTATGGTTGATTGTACATCTGCTGACTTCTTCAATTGTAAAATAATGCTGTTTTTTTATTTATTTCAACCTTGTACTCGTACTGTATACACTGTATATACTTTTTCTTCCTTGTATATTATTGCTTTTTGTATACCTGCTTCTGTACTGTATTTTGATGTATTCATGACCAGGTCCACCTTGCAAATGAGCCTTGCTCAATGGTGCCCACCTGGATAAATAAAGATTTTGATTGATTGATTGATTGATTGAGCTCTACATAAGGATGAAGTGACTCCCACTCCAGGATAGAATAAAGCTACAAACTTGTCTACTAGGGAAGAAGGCCCTCCTAGGACTTGCACCTGTCTCCCTGCAGGCTTTATTCAGACCTGCCTCAGGTAAGCATGTCACTAGAAGTGTCATCAGACAAGCATTAGCTGTACCCTTCAGGAGAACAGCTCTGGGGAGGCGTGCCTTCGTGGTAAGGGCACCTACCTGGTTAAATGTGCACCCCAATTATATCACCAATCTACAACACCTAAGGCATTTCAAATCCGCACCCCGGAAAATCATCTCTCCTCCAGTCCACTGCCTGTGTCAAACTTAATCCCACCTGCATACCAGCATTCCACTTAACTTCCACTCTCTGCTTTACCTGGGAGTACCTTGTACCCCTCCATCCCCCTCTTCCTCATCTCCCCTGCCCCACCCCACCACCTGCCCCATTCTCCTGTCCAGTACACCCTACACTACCTAGTTGCCTGGGTCTACTCCCACCTCCCTCACTCCCCCTGCCCACCCTCCCTCTGCCCAAGCAGAACTCACCTCTCTCCCCCCTCTCCTTTCCACCCACCGGCACCTGCCCCAACCTTAACTTGGGTCTCTGTACTTAACTTCTCAGCTTGTTGCACTTATGACCCACTACTGGGGAATTGACAATGCCTCTGGTAGCTTCATGTATTCGGACATGTACAATTTGTAACTTGTATTTGTGGTCCTATCCTACATAGACTGTATGTTAGGTCACATTATTACTTTGTCAAAGCTGTTCTGCTGCAACAAAATGTATCTTTCTATACTGTTGACAAGGATCCTTTGTAAACGAGCTTTTAGCTCAAAAGTTGTAATTCCGATTTTTCAATAAAGTACCGTTTTGAAATTGTCTGATATAGTTTATATCCCTCCCAGTCATATAGTTCTATAGTAAAACATGGATGCATTGTCCCAGCAATGGAATAGCTGAGCAAAGAAATAAATAACATCATATAGTTCTAAAATGGTACTTATTACCTATGTATAAATCAGAAACACACATTAGGATAACTAAAAAGTCTGTAAGGATGGAACAGTAACAGAACTGGAACCAGCATTTAAAATTACCTTCTAGAGCTAGACTTTTAGGTTCACTGCAGTTGTCCTTTGAGGAGTTTATGTAGTGGTGCACTAGTGTGGGGTTATTGGGGCTGTGGGAATAATTATGAGTTAGGAATGTGGTGGGACTCATAACCTGTGATTTATCAGTTATTATTTACCTGTCTGCTTTACCTGTATTTCCTTCTAGCACCCTGTTCCTGTATTCCTTCCCCCTGAATAAAACACTTATTTGTTTGAACTCCATTTACTGTCTTCATACTTATCATTGTATTGTGCTTCTTTACTGTATTGCATTATGACATTTTTTTGTGGGGAATTGTGTTGCAACATATCCGGTGCCATGTTATCATGATTGGGACTGTGGGGCATCATTCTCACGTCGTAGGCTTGTGAAAATTATCCTCACAGTAGGAGACATCACACAGCACCAAATTCTGTTATCATCACTTAAACCTGTGTGCCATCCATCCAAAGACCCAAACATTCGGCCCCTTATCAAACGCTTGTGTATGATTATGTAATTTGCCCTCCTGTATATATCTGGGGGAAAAAAAGAAAAAAAGTGGTAGTTGTTATGCTTGTTTGTAGAATTAGAATTGTAAATTGTTATTTATGGTTTTTTCAGATTTCTGTTTTGTAAATGTTTACTAAAGTACTGCACCATGGCTCAAGAATAAGGTGTTTCAATATATTTCTGTCTGTCTGCTTGCCTATCTGTGTCTTCATCTATCTATCTATCTATCTATCTATCTATCTATCTATCTAGCTATCCTTCTGTCTACATCCCCAGCTGCATAACTCACCTTGTGAACATTACATATTCATGACTATTAGTACATTATCTGTAATTCTAACCTAGGCAAGTGAAATACTTTTTTTTCGTTTGGTAACCAGGTAAGGCCCACTATGAACAAGTGCCTGTTTTCAGCGGGTAAACAGATAAGGCCCACTAGGCACAAGTGCCTGTTTTCAGGGGTGACACAAGAATATTGCTGTGGTTAAGTGACTTGCTCAGAGTCATACAGTATGCAAGTGGGGGCTGAGGGAATCAAACCCAGGTCTGCTGGATATACCAAGCTGATTCATGGCTCGCCGCTCTAACCTCTAGGCTATACTGCCAGCCCCAAATCTAGTACTCTACTTGAACATGCTCTAAATCAAAAATTATGAGTCTGACAGTAAAGTCCAGTAATAAGAATAGACTAAAAGTGGTACTGCTTGTTATAAGGGTTTAATTAGTTATTAAAATCATTAATCTATGATCTGGCTTCTTTTCAATGTCTGAAGCCTAACTTGGATGTTATTTTTTATTTAAAGCTAACTTAATGCCATTCTTTCCTAGCAGTAGCAAGGAGATCAAAGTGTTAAGCTGATGTTTTTGCAAAACATTTCCTTTCAGTGGTTTATGAATCTTGGTTACTGCTTTGTGTCTTGCCTGGGTGCTACTCAATCAACTGTGAACCATTCCAAAAGTGCAGTTAATGTGTTTCTTACATTTGGCTTTACAGAAAGTAATGATAAGTGGGAGATTATGGGCTACGTTCCATCCTGAGTTAGCCTTGGGACTCCCCACTAGTCTATATAGTACTGTGACAGTTGTTGCTGTAATAAATATCTAATCAGAGTAGAACAACCTTTTCTTTTTGTGATTTATTTTGCTTTTATTGTGGCTGTGGCTTCCCAGGGCTCAGCCGCTACTACCCGACAGATCCCCTGGCTTACCTGCTGTGAAGAGCAGACCCCCAGGCTTGCCACAACTGGGAGGGGCCATCGATCAGCCCAAGACCATGAACCTGAAGTCAGGAATTCCAGTGGGCATCCCCATTGGTGGAACCCTCTGGCTTACCCCCAGGGCAGGGCCATAGGACCAAGATGAGCAGAAACACATCTATCTGCCATCAAGCAGGGCTGAGGAGATTGTTCGGATGTGGGGCATAATAGAGGGAGGTTGCTGTTGTATTTTTTAAGCAAAGATCTGTGGGGTTGGGGATGTGCAATGATGACCAGTGTCCACCCCATACCCCTTAGGTAATGGCGCCAGATGTGATGGTTCCCCCAGCCTCTATCAGAGGTCCCTAAAGTGCCGGACACTCTGCTTCCCTCCACCTAGGGAAGGAGAGAAGTCCCCAGGTTGCTCAGTCTTTCTCCCCCCTCTGGCTAGCCCTCTGATTCTCAAGTCCACCTCCGAACCCAGGATGATGGTACAGCAAGCGCTCGCCTTGTCACCACGATGGCAAAAACCTTTTTTTTTTACTCAGGCAGTCCTTCTAGAGTTTTTTTTTTCTTCTGTAATGTTTTTAAACTCAGATTGTTTTGCAGAGAGAGTGAGAGAGAGAGAGAGAGAGCGAGAGAGAGAAAATTAGAGAGAGAGAGATTCTCAGAAATATGTGAAAAGTAACACTTAGAAATTCATTCAAAAATCTTTTCAAGGATATTTCATTATTTATTCTTTAATGAGCATTTGATTCAGAGAAAAAAGGAAATTGGTATCCATAGCAACATAGTAAAGTAATAATTTCACCTCAGAAGGGACTCAAGCTCATCGTGTCCCCCTCCCCACATAATTAGCAGTGATGAATAGATATGCTTTGCAAACACTTACTAATTTAAATGGATTCCTTATCCACTCTACTACCCTAGGTAACCTGTGATTCCCTTGGTAACTAGATTTTTTTGTTTATGTGATTGGATTAATGGCCCACTTACCAAATATATACTTTACAGATTGTTATTTCTTTTCATTACGCGAGAAGTGAAAAATAAGGCAGAAAATGGATGTTTCATGACTAAAAGTTACTTCCACAGATCCCGAAAAGGTCATGCAATATCTGTATCTTAACTCAGACATACAACATCTACACAAACACAGCTGTTCCACTTAGCAATGTGTTGTTTAACATCGGGTAGAAAAGCTGAAAATGTGATAGTTTGCATTGAATGTGAATTGGGAAGTGACTACATAAAAGACATTTATTGGGCCCAGAGGCAGTGACTTTTGGTAATGAAACTGACTGTTTTCTGTCTTGTGTTTGACTTCTCGTAAAGAAATAAAAATCTGTAAGGTATACATTTAGTGAGTGGGCTGTTACTCCAATCTTATACAGTATATGTCTAAATCAAATGAATTTAAATCACCTCTGAGAAAACACCTCGCACTACAATATGTAAGCCAGTGCAGTCACTTGAGAAGTCCTACTAATAATGTATCCTCTGGCTGTGCTACCTGACATGCTTGGAATACTGTAGACAAAGTTGCTTCCCTGCAACTGCCCTAGCCTTGGACAATGCATCACCTGCTGCTACTGCACCTTACATTATTATTGAGCATAGGAGCTAGTTTCTGACTGAGCCTCTGAATTATTGTAAATATTGTAAATGTTTCTCGGATCTTGCATGATCCTTTCATACATGTTTCTTCACTGCACTGTATCTGTGCACTACTGTATCTCTGACATGGAACATTTGTAAATTAGCTCTGTTCAAAGGTGTTACTCCGAATAATCCAAAAAATAAATAAATATAGATTTAGACAACTTATTGGGGCAGAATATGTCTGTGTTCCTTTCATTGCAGAAGCATGGCCACACTAGATGTTCTGTGGATTTATATAACAATTTGTCCAGGTTTACCTTGAAGGCCTGTACTGTCTTCATGTCCACGCTCTACCATAGTAGGCTATTCCATAGGTTCACCTCCTCACGGATGTGAAATGCTGCTTAGCGTTACCCCTGAATTGACTGAACTGAGGTTTAGGGTGTGTTCCTGGAGGACAGCAGGTCAAACATCTGTTCAATCTTGCTGATACCTTTGAGTATACAGGTGAAGGAGACCATTCCCTTCTCAGGCCTCCTTTTCTATAAGGAGAACATGCTGAGTGACTCCAGCCTTTCCTCATAGCTCTCGTTGCAAGTGTAGCACCTTGCTTTCAACACTGAATCCAGAACTCCAGGATTCCACCCACTCGGACAGCTTGTTCAGGTCTTCTTGAAGTATATCCCATTCTCAAGGGAGTTCCTCCTCCTGACCAGCTTAGGATCATCATCAAACTTATATAGCCTGCTATAGACCCCTGCTTATAGATCATTGATAAAAACACTGACCAGAAGTGGTCCCAGGACTGACCCTTGAAGGATGCCACATAGCACCCCTCTATGCTTAAAGTAGTACTTATCCAGTACAACCCTTTTATTTCTGTTCCCAATTCAGGTAGTAGTTCACCTAGTGTATGCCTCATTTATGCCACACTGGTATACTTTGCCCAGATGCTTGTCATGCAGCAGTCTCGCAAAGGCCATTCTGAAGTCCTTATAAACTACATTTATGGTCCTGCCCCAGTTCACCTCCCTGGTCATTTTTTTGAAGAAAGTGATCAGGTTGGTTTGGCACAATCTGCCCCTCATAAACCTACTCTGAGAAGGTGCAAGAACCTTGGCACTAGTCACTTTCTCTATCACTCTGTCATTGATAATGGCTACCATGACCCTGGCCAACACTGAAGTCATGCTGACCTTGCCACCCTTCTTGAATATGGGGACCCCAGTGGTTCCTTTTTAGCTCACTGGACCCTGTCCAAACAGACTTCTGAAGGATTACTGCAAGTGTCACTGCCAAATTTTCTCTTTATTGCACTGACTATAAATTTTAGAAGTGTTAATAAAACAATAATGCTGGCTAAGAAAGGGCATATAATTGACCCAAGAAGTTTAAAAGACATCCTTCAAAGAAAGCCAACAGAGAATACCAAATGGAAAATAATGTTGTTCAAAAATCAGCCTTTTTTGTTTTATTCTTACGCTACACACACACTTATCAAATCTATGCTGTTAAGTTCAGTTTTAATGATAGTGTATGGGAAGGGTCATTTGTGTATGGGAACCTGTACGCTGTAAAATGCGGTTGTGCTGCAGAAGTGACTAAACTATTGCTGCACAATAACTTTTTATTCTGCTGCAGTACTTATGTCACTGAGCAGTTGTGCAGCAGGTGGTGTTGGTGTGCCAGTGCTGGGGATTACTGTGTCTAGGGTGTGGGGTGATGGAGTCTGCAACCCACTAAGACCATAGCCTGTTGGCCCCATTGATTTTGAAGTTATATACACAAAAAAACATAATACATCAGCATAAAAAAATAAAAGCAAATTAGATTTAGTGTGTGCATGTTATCCTCCACTGCTGCTCATTTATTTAAGATTGTAGCATTCATCGATGCATACATTTTTAATAGTTTTTATTATTTTTTCATATCTGACAATGTATGTATGTACAGTGTATCTCTAATTAGCTGCCACTTTTGAATGCAAGCCACAAGTCATAGCGAAGCATTTTAGTAAAATATGTCATTGAATAGAAGCTGCAGACTCTAATCATATCAGAGAATGCACTGTAGATGGGACTTGGGCACTATGCCGACAACATGTCTTCCCTAACTGTCATTTAATTCTGTCATTTCTCTGTGATTTTTAGCTCTGTATAAATGATCATTGTATTTCATATGATCTCATTTGATCTATCTAGGCATGAGGCTATCAGAACTGTGGGGCCCTCAGTTGTCTGAGGTGGCCGGCCAATGTGTTATCCATTTAGTTCTAGGATTCTCGGCAAACTGTATCAGTGGAGCACCCACAGAAGCAGTTTCCTTTTAAATAATCTAATGCCCACCCATAACCTCACCATAAATTAACCTTGGATTCATTGGGTAGATGTAGATGGAACAGCATTTCTGCTCCCTCCACTGAGCAGAATGGGTACAGAAGAAAACAGTTCATTTTCCTAAGTAGGACCTCAGAAGGTACCTCAACAAATTGATTTAGCATAAATTGCTCTCAGGATTCAGCCTCTCTGGCTGTCCTCATAGAAATTGGGGTTCCATGTCATAATAGCAATTGCAAAACAGCGATCGCTATTATGTCACGTGTATATTGCTGAAAATCAAATTGGCGATATACACTTTAAGGCGACCCAACATCCAGATATCAAAAAAGCATTTTTTGCGAGGAATTAGGATTCTCAACTCCAGGGGGGTGCATGTTGGGGAGGGGGCAAAATGCGGATGTTGAGCAAAAATGAAGTGCTGCAGCTCGCAGCTGTGGCAAAACATAACCTGCTCCCGGTCTCAAACCCAGTACCTGCTCTGCCAGAGGTAGCATCCCACACCACCACACCACATGGCTAGCTCAGCAGCAGCAGGTACTCCAGTCCCTAAAACCCCTTCTATCCATCCTTCCCTTGCTATTTCCCTTCCCGGTCACCCTTCCGTAGCCAGTCAGCTGTCCCTTTACTCGCCGAAATTCTGCTGGGTAGCCTAGAATAATAGCACCCAAAATGAGTTGCAGTTTTGTAGTCGCTCATTTTCGGTCACTTTTATTATGTGATACCACAATTGGAAAGGCAATATGTGGACACTGAGCAGCGCCATTGCACAGGGAAGACTTGCACTAAAGAAAGACCTATAGTGGGCCCCCAGTTAAGGGTGCTCATAGTGCTCCTACTTTTTGAGCTTTTCGCTTCCTTGACTTTGTGTGCTAGAGGTGGCCAATAATTCATAGTACTACTGACCAGTTTTGAGAATGACTGACCAGTTATGAGTACTATCAACAGTTCTGTGAACTATTGACAAGTTTTGAGAACTATTGCCCAGTTGTTGGTGCCAAACTGGTCAGTAGTCTAAAAACTTTCAATGTTACGTGACTGGCTCAGGACCAATCACTGACCAGAATTTTTTCAAAATGTTTTATATATATATATATGTAAATTGCAAAAAACTACATTAATGCAGACATTAGAGTTGAAGAACACAAAGTGCACCAAATAGGGAAATGAAAAACATCAGGGTTTTGGGTCCCAGGCATATTGGTGAATCAGTGGTGGGGTCTTCCTTTGGGTTATCAACCCTAGTGCCCACCCACTCATGCCCCTGACCATAGCCTGCTGTCTGAAACACACACCACAGCTCCATGTCAGTGCTTCAAAATGATACATTCTTCAATGGTAGAGAAGTATGGCTCACCACATGTTGCCAACAGAATCTGTGGTAATTTTCATAGGATCATAGCAATGTACGAGTCAGTAGCTGTAGGCCATGTGACTCACCCTTATTCATTCCAAAATTTCAAATTTCCTAGTTCCTATATAATTGCCTAGCACTGTTTTAAAAGCCCCCAGGGATTTGCTTGTTACTATTTCAGATTGTAGCCTGTTCCAGGAATTGACTATTCTCTGGTTAAAACCGTGCCCCTTGTTTTTTTGTCTTGTATGCACCATCTTTTATCTGGTGGCAATGGAATCTGTTTTCTGTTACTGAATGTTTTTCTACCAGGCCAGCACTTTCCAGGAGGTCCTTATTGTGGATTGCTCTATAAGTCAAGCATAAATCCACCCTTAATCTTTTATACTCCAAAGAGTACAGATTCAGCTCCTTTAGCCTTTCACTGTAAGTCCTGCTTAAAAGTTGCCTAACTTTTTTGTGGCATTTCTCTGTGCACTTTCTAGTAATCTGATGTTGTGCTTCTTACTTGGGGCCCAAAACTGTACACAGTACTTGAAGTGTGGACAAGCCAACATCCTATACAAGGGCACTAGGACCTCTCTGCCTCTGCTTCTGTTTTTAAGCATGCAGTCCATGATCTTGTTACACCTACTGACTGCCTCTTTACAGTGTACATCATGTGACATCCTGTTTGTGATAATTACACCCAGATCATTTTCATTGTCAGTATCTAACAACTTGTTCCCATACACATAATGAGACACCCTCCTATTTGTATCACCAATATGCATTATTTTACATTTGTCAATGTTAAAGGTCAGTTTGTGTTTGGGGGCCCATGATGCAATTTTGTTTGTTTCATTCTGAAATTCTACTGTTGATTCACTACTGTCAACTTTTTTCCAGACTTTTACATCATCTGCAAACTTGCAGGCCCCAAAACTGTTTGATGTTTGTAATGATACAATGTGTATACTGAAAAGGGCAAGTCCCAGGACTAAATCCTGGGGCACTCCGCTTGTCATCTCAGTCCATGATAATTGTGCCCTGCCACACGTACTCTCTGCTTTCAGTCACTCAACCAGGATATAACCCAGTTTATGATGTTTGGACATAATTTCATGTTATGTAATATGTTTATTAGTGGGGTGTAGGACATGACATTGAATGCTTTAGAGAAACTGAGGACTAGAACATCAACAGGTAGACCAGCATCTAGAGCACTGCTGACCGGCTTAAAGAAATGTAAACATTTGTTAAGCATGATCTGCCTGCCCTGAAGCCATGTTGGTATATGTCTCCTAAACCTTTCCTAGTGATGTGATCAACAATCTCCTCCTTGACAGACTCCTGTATTATTTTCATCACAATAGAAGAGACTTATTGGTCCATAGATTTTATAATTACATCTGGGGCCCTTTTTGTTAATCAGTATGGCAGTAGCTACCTTCCATTCCTGAACAGCTATACCATCAGAAATTGAACTAGAGTATATGTTAGCAAGTGGCCGTGATGGTTTGTCTGCCAGTTCTTTCAGGAATATAGAATGACGTTCATCAGGTCCTGGTGATTTGTTAGGTTTTAGTTTAAGTATGAAGAATTAAGAAAAGGGATCATGTCTGACCTTATTTACTCAGTGGAGGGGTGAGCATTAAGGCTGGCAACACTAAAAAGACCCTGCCACTGATTTGTCAATATTCTAGAGACCCAAAACCATGAAGTTTTTCACTTCCCTACTTTGTGCTGTATGTATTCTTCAGCCCTAATGTCTGCATTAACATAGGTTTTTTTTTTAATTTCTCTTCTTTTTCTGTTAGTGGACTAATATCCTCATTCACACAAGTCCCTTTGAGACCTGCATAAAATGAAATACATTGAATACTGGAGATAGTCCTGACCCAGTACATGGGAAGATCAGGCCTTGATGTGCATGTTAATACCTTGTGAGAGAGGGCTTCCCAGCCCACCACAAGGTGTTGTGTGTGTGTGTGTGTCAGAACACTGCTCCATCCCTCCCCAGGCTGGACCAGTGCTGCATGCCGCAGCACCTCCCCCCCAACCTCAGCCTATTAAGCCTGTTAACTGAGCTCACACTCTATCTCAGGTCACTGGCATGGAAAGGCAACAGGTTCCCTAATGGGCCAACAAAAATCCCTGCAAACAATGTTACTTCATAATTTTTGCTTTGTGAGATTTTAACCCCAAAATTTCAGCAGAGTCTTTTCATGACCCCACCTACTGAACATAACCAGTGTCATTTACTAAAATACTGGACAAAACGTAATTTTGTGCAAGTTCAAATCATATTTTGGCCAGGATTTGAAAACAACAGCTGTCATATTAATAAGGTGGTGTGACAAAAATGGCTAATTTGAAAATTCAGGGTTTAAATATTGAAAATTACCAATGCCATGAGCGTGTGTAGAAAAATGACAACATACTTCTATGACTTGGTTTTTTTTTAATGTTTTCACTCCAAATTTTCAACATAGTCTTCTTATGACTGTACCTCATGAACTCAATCTGTTAAAATTTTCAGATCCCCAACTTAACCATTTCATACCACAGGTGCATTTAGACACCCTCTTTGGCTGCCCTTGTTGAGGTTGCCCAGACATTCAATAAAAAGTTCTCTGACCTTTCAGCCCTCCTTAGCAAGCTACCTGCCCAGCTGCCTACTAGCCCTGAGCCCGACCTAGCTGATCTATCCCCCACATCACCCCAACCCCCCACCTCTCCATCTCTCCTTTCTATTTCCAGGCGATCTCCACCAAATACACCGTCAAGCTCCTAAAGAGACTGCCTGCCCATGGCAGCCCTGGTAGCAATGGTCTTTTCCCAGCAATGCTCAAGCTAATCTCTCAGGCCATCCTACAACCCTTCACCTTCATCTTTAATCTGGCCCTGACCAACTCCACCATGCCTACCTCCTGGAAGCATGCAAGGGTGGTGCCTATCTTTAAAACAGGTGACCCTCTAACCATGGATAATTACAGGCCCATATCCCGACTTCCTCACCTTAGCAAGCTTCTGGAAAGGATTGCCCACTGTCAGCTTTCTGACCACATTGATAAATACAGTCTACTGTCCAGCCAGCAACATGGATTCTGCAAGTTCCACTCCACTACATCTGCCCTGGCCCTGTTCAAAAATCACGCCCATAGGAACATGGACCTGGAGAAAGCCACGGGTGCTGTTTTTGTTGACCTATCCAAGGCCTTTGACCTGGTCAGCCACCCCCTACTACTCTCCAACCTGCATAAACTTGGCTGCTCCCCTGAGACATCAAGGTGGTTTAAGAACGATCTCTCTGAGAGATCCCAGTCTGTATGAATTGGTCCTGCCATCTCTCCTCCCCCCCCCCAGTTACTACTGGAGTTCCACAGGGCTCCGTCCTTGGCCTGCTTCTGTTTTCACTGTTTATAAACTCCCTCTCCTCTGACTACCTAGCCTGTAAAGCCCTGCTGTATGCTGATGACCTTGTTCTTTTTTATAGTGACAAGGCACAAGAAAACATATCCCATGTCTTGTCCCGTAACACAACCTCCTACTAACAAAGCTTGACAAAATAGGTCTTGATCCCCACACCCTGGGATGGTTCAAGAGCTACCATCAGGTGACTCTCAGAGGGTCATCTGGAAGAGTGAGCAGTCGGATCCTCTACCTATCAAAGAGGGTGTACCTCAGGGCTCAATTCACAGTTCCCTCTTGTTCATTCTCTCTTTACAAATGACCTTAACCTTCACTGCAGGGACAGCTCTGTTGTTCAATATGCAGACTACACTGTAATTTACTGCTCTATGGAAAATCTGCCGGAACTAGGCCCTCTCCTCCAAGCTGAACTAAAGACACTGGAGGCCTGGCTCATCTCCAACAGAATGGCCCTCAATGCAGGCAAAATGAAAGCTATGCTGTTTGGTCCTACAGCCTTAGGGCAGGATAGGCAGGGACCCTGGTTTTCCATTTTAACCGGTAACACTGGTAACAATCACGGAATCCTGCTTGATTTGCGGATTTTGAATTCTTATACCGGCGCCTCATGGAAATTGCATGTCACTGCACAGAATCTCTAAGATTTCAGCATCTTTTTTAATTTGTTTTATTTTCTCTTTCTATGTCCCCTTCTCACAGCATCAGTCTCCACTTTTCAGAGATTCCTAGGCTGGGTACCACCTAGCTTCACTCCCAGGTAATGCTCAGGAGCACCTGTGGGTGTGCCCCTATTCTTCCTGGATTGTACCTCACCAGGTGGGAAGGAAGGGGGACCCCAGGTCACCCCTCCACACTCCCTTAGTGTGTGTCGGGCAGCTCAGTGGGTCCCTCATGGAGTCTGGTTATGAAGTCTGGGGCACCTGGGTCCCTTCTGGTAGTGGCCGATGTGGGGTGATTGTTCCTGGTTTTCTGGTCTCTGTCCCTGAGGGCACCGGCACTAGAGGAGATCCAAGGAGGTAGGTCACATAGAGACATGCCACTGCTCCAGATCCTGGCTAGCGTCCTCCCCTCCTGATTACTCTGCAGCACCATTGCACCACCACCCGTGGTCACACAGGTGGTGGTAAAGCAACAGGATTTGCAGCCCACCTTCCCCGGAGGAGGAGGAGGAGGAAGAGGAGGAGGAGGAAGAGGGCAGTCCCCCAGGTGCTCGATCTTACTCCCCTGGCCAGACATCCAGCAACCCAAGTTCGCTTCTGACCCTGGGTCTCTGGCATTGCAAGCAATAGTGCAACTGCAGTGCCAGCGGGCAGATCCAGATTTCAGCATCTTAAAATTGGTGCTGCTGTGCTTTGCATTCTTTCTGCTTTACTGCATATAGAGTCAGTAAGGAAATCACCCGCACTGCTTTGTTGTAATCAGCCATTCAGTTTAACCACCCATGCCTAGTGGTTAGAGTAACAAACAGTGATTGAACTGGGTACATCCAGCAGACTTGGGTTTGATTCCACAACCTCCACTTGCATACTGTGTGACTCTAAGCAAGTCACTTAACCTCCCAGTGCTTCTAGGTCACTCCTGAAAACAGACAGTTCTGCCAGTGGGCCTTACCTGCTTTACAAAGAATATTAAAAAAATACCAATGTATGTTTACTACATCACAGAATAGTAGTCTGGGTACCATGTAATTTACCTGAGTTTTACTTGGGCTGCAATGATTTTGTATAGGTAAAGATAAATGTTCAGATACATTTTATGTGTTTTATAAGCTTGTTTTTAGATTTTAGTCAGGTTTTTGTTGTATTCTTTGCATATAAGCATCTAGGTTGTAGATTGCTAAATGCAGGATCACTGTTATCAGCTAGCTTATTCAAGTTTATAATCAGTAGGGCCATCCAAAATCCTCAGTTGTTTGAATGAAAACTAGTCTGAATGAAAGTATGTTCATAAAGAAGAAACTGCTTTACTACTTATGAAAATACTTCATGGCTAACACCCCATTTAGGTGAATTGGATCATTTGCACATTTTCTCCCACCTGCTGTTTCAGTCTCTGTGACAACAAAAAGTTTTCTGATAGACGCTTCAACAAAAAGCAAATGTTAAGTATTTAAGTGTACTTAAGTTTGGCCAGTGGATTTTGAAAGCACAGTCAATGACATACAGAAGGTAAGACCACAGGGGTTGTATGATGCTGGTGGGCAGAGTAGTGCTCAATTCACATCTGAACAAAGACATGAAGACTGGGAGATACCCTTTTCATGGACACCAAGTAAAAAAAAAGCATCCACATGTCTGGGAGATGCATGAATCGATTTTTTGTTTTTTATTTATTTGCTTTTGTTAACCAGGTAAGTACTCTAGACATCCAAGTGCCTATTTTCAGGTGCGACCCGGGAGATTACAAGGTACATACAAAGCATCAAGCATAGTCAGGGTAACATACAGGATCATCCGGCATAACAAGTAAATAGGTAGATAACAGCATGTGGGAGCAAGATACATAACATATTGCCAGGTAGAGCAAACAACAAAAATACAGACAATGTCAACAAGGCTAACGATGTGGGGTAAGCCACAGGGGACCACACTCAGGAACAGGTAGGCAGGGATAAGTGCCCAGGGCAAGTTTCAGCACATTTGAAGGTCCTCCACTAATCACTTGTGGATTTTTTAGGTGAAGATATTTTATTTCAAAGAAGCAAATTCAAGCAGTTTTTTTTTTTATGCTCCTCCTACCCTCTGGCCATCCACTCCTTCAGGCCTGCCAAGGCCCCCTACCACCGCAGCTGAGTCCCAACCATCATCCACTGCCCCTTACTGCTGTGCTACCAGGTAATCCAAAGTAACCTTTCATTGAGTTGGAGGCTACCAGGAGAGGAAGATCACCCCAAAGAGCTTCCTGTGTATCCTGGGCATGGCAGGGGTCAGAACGGACACATGTCTGGGGCTTCCGGCTTATGGAGGGACCAACAGCTGTCCTTCAGTTGGTCAGCAGGGTATTTTCCCATTTTCTTGGGAGAGTGACAGGCCACATGATGTCAAGGCACAAGCCAACATCAGTCATGCTCCCTCCTGCAGTGAGGGCTGACATATTGTCATGCCTATGTCCTCCACCAGGGGCCAGCAAATGCTGAGCCATGAACCCACCCTCCCTCCCAGGAGAAGGTGAGTGGTCATTGGACACTCAATCCTTCACCCACCAGCTGTCCCTCCAATACCCAGGCCTGTTCCCTAACCCTGGTCAGTGGTGTCACAGGCAGAAATCCAATTCAGGCAGTTAAATTATAGATAGAAAAAAACAGTGGTAGTCCACCTTAGCGGTAATGGTTCAGATTAATTCACATCTGAGTTCTAACAAGCAAAGAGACCAAGTCAGTTGTAACTTGTGCACGTGGGGTATGGGTGTTGAAGAAAGGGATCATAGTGCTGTCACTACTGCCATCACCCCAGAGAGAGAGATATGGACTGCATTGTTGCTACTGCAATCACTCTGAAGGGGTGGGGCTGTAGTGCTTCTGCCATCACCACTGGTGGATGGGGAATGTAGTACTTCTGCCATCCTACCTGAGGGATGGGGGCCATAGTGCTGATACTGCCATCACACCTGAGGAATGGTGAACGTAGTACTGCTGCCATCACACCTAAGGGATGGGGGCCACAGTGCTGCTGCTTTTGTCACACCTGAGGAAGGGAGGTCGTAGTGCTGTTGGTGCTGCCATCGCCCCGAGGGATGGGGCCATAGGGCTGCTTCCATCACACCTTAGGTATGGGGGCTGTAGTGTTGCTGCTGCCGTTACATCTTGTACCTAAAATAACTTTAAATTGGTACAAGGATGTGTAATAGTGGAGGTCAAAATTGCTAAAATGCATGTTAGCAGAGTTAAAAATGGTTAAATAAAGTACACAAAACCAAACACCGGTAAAACTGGATTTTGGCTTAGCAGACACCAGTGACAATACCATTTTTTACAATGTGCAAAATGGAATATGCCCTTTCTCAATCCCAGTAAACCAATGTCCCTGAGGATAGGTCCAGATTCCTACAGCTTCACTCTGTAGAGGGAACAAGCATAAATGTGGCGGACACCATAAAATACCTTGGGCTATTAACTGACAAAGGTCTCACCTTCAAGTCCTATGTAGACCAAGTAATCAGGACCATACACTGCAAACTTAGCACATTATACCGGCTAAAAAGACCAGCTTATACCTGTGGAAAGACTTACAATTGCCTCCAGTGTTTTGCTCCCAACACTTACCTATGCTGCCCCAGTACTACAGGGTATGCCTAAGCAAGAGTTCAACCGGCTACAGGTACTGTACAACAAGGTTGCGCAGTTTGCTACCCAAAGTCACCCAAGAAGCCACCCCTGTAATTCTCTTGCCCAGCTGCAGTGGCCTTCCTTTACTTCATGAATTCAGTACCCCCTGCTCTGCCTCGCGTTCAAAATACTGAGTCCGGCAGCTCCCTCCAGCCTAAAAGGGACTATCTCCCTTAAGCACAATTCACGGATGCTCAGAACCTGAGGTCGGTCTTTACTAGTAACTCCCAGAGTCAGGACAAATGCCAGTGGCAGATCCTTCTCCTTCACTGCCCCCTACCTGTGGAATAATCTTCCAGCATCAGTACAGGAAGCCTCCTCCCTATCAAATTTTTGCACTAGGCTCAAGGCTCACATGTTTGAGACCAGTACTTGCCACTGTCAAGGTATAGGGTAGTCTTCCCCCTGATTCAACAAATTATACTACCCCTCTCCCCTTTCACCCAAATAGCCTATTAGAATTGGTCTTGTCTCATAAAACCACTGCTCGTATGTCAATTATGTTCTCTGACTTGTTTACTTACTGTGAATTATTGATTTTACTATGTTACTGCTTTCACTGTAACTTGGTTAGGATTGTACTATCTCTGTAACATGCTGTATCCAACATTCTGTACCTAATAATCTGTCTCTTTTCTGTATCCCGGGTTGCCCCTGAAAAAGGGACCTTTGTGGCTCAGTGGGCTCACCCGTAAATCAAAATTTAATAAATAAATAAATAGTTCTGCATACACTTGGTTCCAGTCAGGCCGGCTCCTTGTCAATAAAAAAAGAAAAATCTATACTTTTTGGGTCTAAACCTTTCCTTGCTAACATCGCCAAGTCCAGCTCCACCCTCGCGGTACTGACACCTGGTGACCCTGTTCTAGAAAATGTGCCTAACTTGCAAATATTTGGGCGTAACCTTAGACCCTACCCTATCCTGTTTGGACGACGTCACCTCCATCATACATTGGGTTAACCAAAAACCCGGGGTAGCATACAGACCAAACTGTTCCTGACCAGTGTAGCCTGACTAGCCATTGCCCTAGGAAACTTACTAGAGTACCTATTATTGACTATTGCTCCTCCATCTATTCGCGTGTATCCTCGGCACTATGCTCATGCCTCTGCTCAACCTATAACAATGCCTGTCATTTTGCACTTCTGGCACCTTATGCAACCCACCACTGTCACCTCTACCAGTCACTTGGGTGGCTCCCACTCCCCTATCGATTTAACTATGCCCTTGGCTGTGTTATTGACAGCACCCTCAGATGTGGCACTGCATACCCATTTGTGTCTTTTCTGCAGGCATGAGCCTCTTTGAGATGCTTGTGTGCATCTTCATCCTCCCCCATGGAAATCCAAAGAGGCTGAACTGCCATGGGGGGGCAAAACATTATCTGTTACTGCTCCCTCTTTGTGGAACAATCTCCCTGCACCCCTCTGCTCTTTAGACACCCATAGCATCTTCAAGCACCATTTCAAATCCTGGTTACTAAACAAGGCCAAATGCCTATGCTCTCCAGGGTAATTCCCTTGCTCTCACCACCTGCAGTCACCTGCCACAAATTTACTTCTGTGTCTATCCTGCCCCCTAGCACTTAGTCCTGCTTTGCTGTGTTCAGCCAATGCCCTTGCTCCTCTCCAATGCTTGCCTTCCCTATTGTCTATGTATGTCCTTGTTTCATGTCACATTTGTGTGCATTGTATGCATTAAATTGTATCACCAGTTAATCCTTGTAAATTACTGTATCGTTACCTGTTTTCCTCTGGATGAGCTTAAATTTGAATTAAATATTTACTTGGCTATCTTTGACCCATTGTAAAATTGCTGTACCCCATTTAACCTGTCACTGATTGTAAGCTGCTGTATTCCCACTCGTTATCTACTGTATATTATGACATTATGCCACATGTTGCGGCCTCGATCAAGCCTAAAAATGGTCCCCAGGATCAGTGCACCTACCTGGTTATCAAAGACTTAAATAAATAAATAAAAGCATGAAAACACATTTTGGCCAGTATTTGAAAAATTACACCTGGAATGTTCATAAGGTGATGTGCAAAAATTGTCAAAATTTGGGGTTACCACTGATCCCCCTATAGTAAGCCTTTTAGAAAACTGAGGGGTATTTCTTGTAGAAATGGCTTTTGGAAAAGTAAAGCAGTGACTAGGACATGCACATTCCTAGTCACTAGACAGTGGGCAATGTAGAGTTGAATGGTATAGTTTACAGGCAAGATTTAAAAATTCAATACTCAATCATGTATCTGTGTGCTGGATCGTTGATGCCTATAGAACTCAGCACAGTGTGGGAGTGGCTGGCCAAGCAAAGAAGATCAGATTGAACAGGGAGATCCCGGCCCATGTATTGGTTTCTAGGTCTGCAAAGGAGAACAGCAGGGGTGGCGAAGGGTAAGGAGTAGGAAAAAACAGGCAGGAGGAAGAAAGAGGGATGGGGTATGGCTTTGATTTAATTGAGAATGGAGGAGGGAAGGAGGAGGTGTGAGTCAGAGGGGAAACAGGGAGGGAAGTATTGTGAAAAAAGCAGAGAAGAAGAGTGTGGAGGGGAGAAAAGTTAGGAAAAAAGACAGAGGTGCATGATGTGTTGAGGGGGGAAAGGGTGGTGGGGAAGCAGGTGAGATAATGATGGGGTCAGTTGCAGGTACACGAAGGAGAGGTGAAACTACACAGAAGGGAGGATAGAGAATGAGGGGTAGAGACAGAACAGATGGGTAAGGAGAAGGAGTTCCAGAGTTTAGGGAAACGGTATGAGAAAGTAGCCTAGCTGGCTGTGGAGGTCCTGTAAGGGAGAGCAAGGCAATGAGAGTTGGAGCTGTGAAGGGTGTAGGAGGAAGAGAGGAGCTGGTAAAGGATAATGGTGAAGTAAGAAGGGAGAGAGTCAAGCCAATATTTGGCTGCAAAGGCAGGGCAGTGAACTATGTGCCTGGCTTCAAGGGAGGGAAAGGAAAGAGAGTGCAATAGTGGGTGTGAGGTGGACAGTCCAGGGCAAAACAGCAGAAGGAATGGAAGAGGGAGTCGAGTCTGGTGAGAGTGGATTTGGAAGCAGTGCTGTAGTTTATGTCGCCATAGCTGAATATGGGGAGTATCATCTTCTGAACAATGGTTCTGCAGGCCAGAAGAGGGATACAGCCATGGTTATGGTACAACACACCTAATTTTGGGTGAAATCTTTTGAGAATGGCATCCACATGTTCAGAAAAGCTGAGGTGTCTGTCTAGCCAGACCCAAAGTACTTGAATGATGATACATCTTCAATGGTGAACCCATCCAGGGTGCGAAAGGAGGGGAGATCAGCAATCCTAGTGAGTTTTTGCCTTGTGCCAAAGGTCATGGAGACCGTTTTCTTGGCATTTAGAGACAGCTGATTAGAGCAGAACCAAAGCTGAATGTTGAAAAAGTTCAACTGGAGTCTGGTCATCAGATCAACAGGGAAGGAGTCAGAGACAAATAGGACAGTATCATATGAATGGATACTGAGGTACAAGCAGCAAGTAGGTCATTTAGGAAAACCAAGAACAATATAGGGCTAAGGATGGAGCCTTGGGGGACACTGGAACAGACTGGGACGGGGGAAGGAAGTCACTAATTCTAACTGTTTTAGACCTACCGTGGTGCTGCAAAGGTGGTAAGATGGATGTTAATGTGTGCTGGGTTTCCACATCAGTAAAAAGGGGTAAATAAATCAACTGTGTGAATGACACCAGTAACTTGCACACAAATTACTAACACAGGTTCCAGATGGGTGGGTGGTGACACCAGACAAAGAGAGGTGAGAGTTAGAAATAGGTTCCAAATACTTCTCAGGATTTTTATTCGTACCAACCCAGGGAGGGGAAACACGGTCACAGGGAACACTTATTATCCCTACTCTCCTATACAAGGAGAACTCTAAATGCAATGACTGTAACAGCTCCACTTTTTTGAGTGGTCTATACTTTATAATGAGCAAATCACTATGCAATCTTTCCAATACTACCCTGAGGTGCACCTTTACATAGGGCCTATTACCTGGAGTAGTCCACTCCAAGGAACTCTAAAACGTATTACTGTAACACTCTGTATTAGTCATGGAAGGTAGTTTATGCATGAATGAACCTTCTCTGTCATCAAGAAGAAATGGGGTTGCAGGATAGAACACAAGAGGAACACCTGGCTGACTGGGCTAACAACTAAGGGAATGCAGAGAGGATTTCGTACAGGATATGAGTCTCTCAGCCACACCCCATCTCTCTAGGGTTGCCGGACTTTTGGAAACAAAGCAAAGATATCCTCAGCTCAGAACCCACTGAGGGCTGCCAGAATTGAAGCACAAAGGAGATGCTGAACAACTGGCCCAAAGTCCTCTTCTGGACTGCCAGGACACAAAGAAGAAGAAGATGCTGATCAACCAGCCCAAAGTCCTTTTCTGGACTGCCAGGACATGAAGAAGATACAGCACCCACTGCAGCCCTCTTCTGGACTGCCGGGACACAAAGAAGATTCTGAAGAAAGGAAGTCTAAAACGTGAGCAACAACGGGGTTCTGGGCACCAAGGTCGGATGAGCCAAGGACTACGTAAAATAAGAAACAGAACGATGATGCAAGATACTGTGGCAGAGGATCTGGATAACCTTTTGATATGAACGATAAAACAAGAAAACAGATGGTATCTTTGTACCAGGCCAGGCCATACTTCGGGGAAACTTGAAGAGTGGAAAACAAATAACAGGACGTTGCAAATGATTGCAGCACACTTCCTTGAAGATCTGCTGCTGGCTACTTCAAAGATACACTGGAGATGGCTTCTGGAGTACTTTGGAGAAGATTGATCTGGATACCGATGGTGAAAAGATTCTGGAAAACTTCTGAAGACTGATTCGAACACCTTGTAGCTTGAAAGGCTGGCAACAAAGCAATACTTTCTTGCACTTTCACTGTTTGTAGCAATAATAGCAATGCAAATAAAGTCTCAGTTCTTGTTGCAGTGGTCAAATATACATTCTCAATGTCCAGACCACAGTAAATATACAGGCAATAGACTTTTTTGGGTTGAACCCTAGCATTGGTGGACCTATCTAACAGGGGTCCCTCTGACTAGATCAGGTTCTTCCTGTTACTGTGGTTCTGTGTGGCTAGCAAGACACCCTAACCATCTGGGGCCACTAATGCTGCTGGGCCCCTATAACACCTGGGGAATCTAAATGACTAGCAGTGGACCTAACTTGCCTCTTTAACATAGCAGTGAGCCTAACTTGCCCCTTAGTGTAGCAGTGGGCTTAACGTGCCCCTTAATGTAACAGTGGGCCTAACTTACCTTGTGGGTCTTGAGCTTCCCTTGCCCTTTTAAATAAACATTTGGGCCTGTATTGCCCCTTTAAAAACTGAGCTTGCCTTGTCTGGGCCCCTTTAAGATTGCTGGGCCTTTTCTTGAATAAACCCCTTTTAAATACACTGGGACCCTTTAAACACGCTGGTCCCTTTATGACTGGACCTGCTTGTAACCCTGGCCCCTTTAAATACTGGGCCTCTCTTGAATAAGCCCCTTTCTGAACATTCCCTTTAAGTACTGGGCTGCCCTTTAGCTCTGCCCCTACAAATGCACTGGACCTCTTCTAGACAGGGCCCCTTTAAACATCTGTGGGCCTGCCTTCTGAACAGGGCCCCTTTAATCTGTGCCCCTTCAAGAATGCTGAGCCTGCTTGACTGAGCTCCTACAAACACACCGGGTCACCCTTTAGCTGTGCCCCTGCAAATACACTGGGCCACCCTGTAGCCCTGGTGTCTTTAAGTACTGGGCCACCCTTTAGCTCTGGGCCCTTTTAAACACACAGATCCCTTTACTGCTGAGTCCCTTACTACATTACCAGGCCCCTTTAAATACTGGGCCTCCCCTGTAGCCCCTGTGATAAACTGGGCATTTCCCTTTTAAATGCCTGGGCCTGGCTAGTGAAGCGGGACCCTTTAAATCGTTGGGTTGGCTTGGCCTAAACTGTCACTACTCGCTCAACCACACCTCTCTCATGAATATTTATGGACTTTCAGAGGCCTTTCTCTGGCTGACCCTTCCCCTGTGGGCATTGCTACACCCTGCATGCTTAAATTATTTAAATTAGGAGCCTCTGGCCCACCCCCTTCATGGCACTCAGCTGTTTTTCCTTTGCGCTTAGCGCTAACTTGTTAAAATAAATAAATGCACTTTTTCTTTACTTTGTGTGGTGAACAGCACTTAGTGATGCGCTGTTGCCGACTCACCACACCATTAGGAGGCAGGAACTGAAGATGGGAGGTGGGGGTGCTGCTCGGAGAGGAAGGGAAGCTTCAAGCAGGTTTAGGACAGCTGGGGACCTTGCAGAAGGTCCCAAAACAGCGCAAAATGATGCGGCAGTGCCACTGCTGCCACCGAGGAACCGAAACTGGATTTAAACTTTAAAAATAACAAAACAAGGCACCATGCCCTCTCAGAGACACAACGGGTCGTCTTTTTACTTTACTGGCGGCTCAGGACGGCACCGCAGACTGGACAGCTGTGCAGGTACATTTTCTTCAATGACTGGAGGCAGGAAGGCACACAGCAAAGCCCTCAGGGACAGCTTCAGCCCTCCTGGCAAGCCCTTCTCATCCCTCCTCACTTTCTGTGTCCTCACTCCTCCACAGTCACCATGATTCTCACTAACAGTAACTTATTTTTCAAACTGCAGCACTCCGTATTCAAATTCTGGAAGCATGGCAGGTGCCACACAGTGTGCATTTCATCAGCTCAGTCTAACATCCCATCAGCTGCAGCATGGCATAAAGTCTTGATTTGTGCATTATTTCTAAGCTATTTACAATACTTTTGGCAGGCTTTGTAACAGGGTTTGATGTTGGCATTTTAAACTGGACACCTGGGCATTTCTAGGGCACCTTTTTACTGCACAAAGGCACCTATAGCTGAACACTTTTCTATTCTTTATTTTTTTGTGGTGCCCTCAACTCTGGGGCACTACACTACCTTCAAGGTAGGATCAGAACCAATCAGTGGCTGAGGTGGATAGCCCCACTGAGCTTACTAAGGAAAAGGTGGTGGGTGATGGTGTCAAAGGCTTTGGCCAGATCAACAAAGATGACTGAGGTAAATTGGCCCTGATCCATACCTGTGAGAGTTGAGTCAGTTGGCCAGCGAAGGGAGGAAGAGGTGGAGTGGGATTTTCAGAACCCAGGCTTGTAATGGGTGAAGAAGGAGGAAGAGTCAAGGGAGGTCATGTTTGTGCTTGGACTTGATACAATGATGGTATGCTTGGGATAAAATCACTGTCCCAGGCACACACTGACCAATCAGAGCCCAGGAAATGTTCTTGCCATTGTATAATTGGGGTTTAACATTAAAGTGCTTACTCAGCTGGCCCACCGGTGCAGCGGCAAGGTATCCACATGTGATGCTGACATCCCGGGTTTGGGGAACGGACCCAGGAGTCAAAGAGTGGGCCAGGCAGAGAAGGATTGAGTGCCCGAGGGGTGGCTTTCCTTCTCTGGGGGGGGAGGGGACAAGTGCCTGGCATGTCAGCGGCCCCTGGTGGAGGCCGGGGGATCCAAAATGACCGGCATCAGGTTACTTGAGAGGCAGGACAGAAGCCAGACTTCATTGCACATCCCACCTCCAGAGGAACAAAAGCATACAAAAATCCCAGTCCCCAAATCCCAAGTCCCCATGCTCTGCTTTTCTGCCATCTCCGCTGCCCTGATTGTCCACTGAGGGGCCCACTGCCTTGGCCCCCCCTTTGGAGTAAGCCAGGGCTCTTTTCTGTGTGTTCATTGGGGGGTGTGCCCACCTGGAATGGTGGAGTGGTGTGCGGGGCAGGGGCCAAATAGGAACTGGGGGCTGGGGCCAAAAAAAAAATTAAAGTGTTTACTCGAACCTAATATACAGGCACTACTGCACCTGTATAATATATATCTTTGCAAAAACTTTGTTAATGCACCAGTTAAGGTTCTAATTAAAGTAAGAAAAGTAGGGAAATGTTGTATTAGTGTTCCAACCCCAACACTATACCCCACCCTGCATGCAGAAAAAGGAAAAATCATTATGGTTTCACCTTTCCTGAGTCTTCGCAAATCAGGTCTGGAGTGTTCCTTGGGGTTTTTAACCTAATGCTCACCCTATTCCATCAGTATAGAAGCTGAGATGAGCAGACTATATGAGAATGAAGTGGAGCATTAGGGTTGAAAACCCCAAGGAACACCCCCCTCATTTATGAAGAGTTGGGAGAGGTAAAACCATAATGTTTTTTTTCCTTTTGCTGTCTGCAGGGTGTGGGTGGGCAGTTAGGGTTGTGAACCCTAACACCACATTTCCATACATTTGTCACTTTAATCTGAACCCTAACTAGTGCATTAATGAAGTTTTTGCAAAGAATTTCCTTACTTTTTGAGATAGTATACCTGTATCCTTATTCATGCAGGTCCCAACAAGTGTATCCATTTACCTATGAAAGTGCAGGGCCCTCCAGGACCTGTGCTTCCATCCTTCCATAGATGCATGCATCCATGTTGGTGTGGAAGTGCAGGGGCTTCTGTGCCCTGTGCTTCCATTTCTCCCAAAAAACAAGAAGTCGTACAGGCGGCTACAAGCAATGAAAATGGAGCCAAAGTGAAAAAGTACTAATTGGAAAGGTAGACAGGAAACTCGGCTTCACCGTCACTGTACGGACAAAAATAAATTGCCAAAATGCACCAGGATAAAAAGGCAAATGTCTTTATTTCCAAAAATCCAGCAGCAGGATGAAGACATCCCTTCCTGAAACAGCTGTTTTGGGAGGGGTGTCTGCATCCTGCTGCTAGATTTTTGGAAATAAAGATTTTTGCCTTTTATCCTTGTGCATCTTGGCAATCTATCTTCGTTCATACAGTGACAGTGAAGCTGAGTCTCCTGTCTACCTTTCCATTTATCTCAAAAACCTATTTATTGGCTTGGTTGCATGGCTTGTTAAACATCCAGTGTTATCCCACGGGAATGTTGATGTTTTAATTTTTAAGGTTTTTGATATGGCCCCTAATGTTTTCTTTTTGGGGGGGATATTATGTGTCATCCGTGTAGTACTCATTGTGATCTTTGTTGCGATATATATATATATATATATATATATATATATATATATATATATATTATATATATAGATTGTCTCTTATAGTGCAAATATTGAGGAGTTATGGCTTGTTGAAGTTGAAATGTTGGAAAAAAACTAATTCAAATTCTTTTTCATATGAAGACATCATTTTTTCATATGAATGAAAAAACATACAAAAAAGGCTGCCTTCACATGAAAAAGAATTTGGACTTCATTTTTTTAATTCTTTTTTTGTGTGAAGGGATCCTTTTTCATATTTTTTTCATTCAGACAAAAAAGAGGCCTTCATATAAAAAAAAATCAGAAAAAAAATAAAGTCCAAATTTCTTCTTCATGTGGCCATGAGAAAAAGGAACCCGAGTCACAGAAAAAGATTTTACAATTTTTAAAAAACACATTTCTGGGTCATTTTTCTAAAATGTAAATGCATAATCCACCTAACAGGTTCACAGTTAACAAGATGCATGTGTTGGTGTTTCTGCAGGATTTCATTTTTATGGGTTTTCAAAAATAGTTTTTTGGAAAAAAAACGAAAAACAGAAACAAGATAGCGACCATACAAAAAAGGAAATTTTCTTCACAATACTGGATCACTCACATAAGAAAAAGCATCCTTTTTCATACGGACCAAATTCTTTGTTTGTTCCAAGCAGCTATCCAAAAGACAGTACTGAGCATGCTCAGAAATTCAATTTTAAAATGTTGTAACTTTAAAACAGATTAATATTTTTTTCACCAAACCAGCAAAATGCACAACTGAGGGCCAAGTCCTTTCTACTCTGAAAACTTGAGCAAAATTACAAATCATCTGGTCACTACACTAAGACAAAAAAAACAGCAACCCCCCCCAATTTTTTCACTTTTATTTTGCTATCAGTATCTCAGAATCTGTGCATCTGACCAGCATGAAACTTGGGTTGTCAAGAGATCTTGCTCCCAAGACCATGACTGCAGTTTGTACAAATCTGTTGAACAGTTGCAAAGCTGTTAAAGTGCACAATTTGGGGTTTAACACAGAAACCCCTGCTCAGCTCTAAGTATAGTTGTGCTACCACACCACTATAATATATCAATAGAATAATTTGTAGGAAATTATCAGTAACAAGGCTGTTTGTAGTTCCATCAATGGATTCTTGTGACATAAACCATGAGAGCAAAGCTTGAGTGGTTGATGATGTCACCAGAATTCCAAGATGTAATAACAAGCCTACTTACTGCTGGTTTAATATCTGTTATTTTTTGTCATATATGGTTTTGACTCTGAGGAGGTTAAGGTGACTAGCAGGGTACAACAGGGGTCAGTCCTGGGTCCAAAACTTTTCAATGTGTTTGTCTCAGGACTTCAGTTGAAATATTGAGGATGGATTGCTAAATTCACAGATGATGTGAAAATAGGTTACCGAGTGAACACCATGGATGAGGCGATTAAATTTAAGAATGAATTAGATGGAATATATACTTGAGCTATAAGTAGAGATCCATGTTTTTCTTAAATAAGAAATAACAGGAAATAAGAAATTCAAGGTATAAAAAGAAATAAAATGAAAACAAGTGCATTAAAAAAGTTAAATAATTACTTGCTTTTTTTTGCAAAAACTAAATAAATGCTTATAGCAGTTTTTTTTTTTAATTTCTTTATTGAAATTTTGGATGACACCTGTGAATAGATGCCCATTGAGAGGTTCCACATCAGATACGTTAACTCAAGAAGACACAACATAGTTACAGTAAATTGTGCATACAAAGTACAATAAAATTCAACAGTACATGGGTTGCAATGACAAACAGTTACACAGATTTTGTTAAGGCATAGTACATGGTATGCCAGCATCCTGTGGAAGAGAGAGAGGTAGAGGCAGACTGTTAGGGTGAGGTAGGGAGGGGCAGTGGGAGCTGGGATAGGAAGGGCAGAGGGAAAGAAAAGAAAGAAGGGGAAGGGGTAGGAGGCAAGTGCTAGGGCAAAAGGGGGTGGGAGGCAAGTTCTTGGGCAAAGACTTAACTTGTTGTTTAGGCTTCATTGTTACCGCAGAGACAGTCCCAAGGAAGTGGCAGCGGAATTGTCTGATTCACAAAACATTTCAAGACCTTAGCACAATGCTGCTTAATACAATGTAGTATACTAGGAATGTGATTTCTAGGATGTATAAAGTCATTATGTAGTATTTTATGACTGTAAATGTGATAACAAGAAATAAAACTACATTTTCAATGAATAAAAAGAAATAAGAAATTCCAGAAAAATAAAAATAAAAAATAAAAATAATTCCTCAGGGCTCTAGCTATAAGTAACAAGATAAGGTTCAGTCATGACAAACATGTAGTCATGTACTTTGGGAAAAACAACAGCGCTTTTAATTATATCATAGGCAGAATTCAATTAAGGGTGTCACACAGGGAATGGGACCTGGGCGTAATTGTCACTGATAACTTCAAAAACACAGGATATTGTGATGAAGTCATATCAAAATGCAATTAAATAATATCTTGCATTAAGAAGGACATCATGAGTAGGGAAAGGGAGGTGATCTTACCAATATACAGATCTCTGGTGAGGCCACATGCTGAGTACTGCATCCAGTTCTGGTCACCTCAAAATAAGTGTGATATTGTTAGGGTTGAGGGTATACAACAAAGGATGACAAGAATGATTAAGGGGCTCAAGGGACTGACATATGAGGATAGATTGAGGGAGCTTGAGTTATAGCCTGGAGATGAGAAAGGTGAGAGGTGACTTGACTAACGTCAATAAGGCTCCACCATGTGCAGATACAATGTGGTATCTTCATTTAGAACCCAGCACTAGAGAAAGAGGCACAATGACACAGCAGGCAACTCAAGGGTAATCATTATAGAACACAAAGACGAAGAGGATGGTTCTGTGAAAGATTTTTGAGTGTTTGGAATAGCTTGCCAAAAAAGGTGGTGGAAAGTAGTAACTAAAACTCATTTAGGTTGAAATTAGAAGAATACCTATTAACAGGTGGTTTCTCTGCTGTTGTCTGCTAAATGTACTGGACAAGCTTGATGGGCTTCTGCCTACTCTTGTCTGGAGAACCTTTGAACCTAGGAACACTCCAAACATTCCATCTTATAATACCATTGATCTGATATAAGAATTATAGTATGACTTTCTGATGTCCGAGAGTATTATTCTAAGATTTTGATGTCACTGATTCTTCATAGAAAATATGACACACATATTTTACATATATTCATCCCCAAAAACTACGTTAATGCAGGCATCAGAGCTGAAGAACACAAAGTGCTCAAAGTTGATATTAATATTCTCAAGATTAATCTTACCTTTTATGTGAGTGACTCAGGGTTCCACGTCATAATGATGAAGAAAAAATGGCGCTGTACAGTTCCGGAAGTGCACAACACCAAAAACAGGAATGGCGACAGTGCACTACAGTGAGCCCAACATCAGCGGGCATCACAACACTCTATAGAGCCAAAATTTCCTCATGTTTTATGTGAGGGTCTGTGCCTCCCACAACCCCACCAGGGGGACTTGGCCCCCGCGCCCCCCTCTCTTATTATAATCAACTCTGATGAAGAGCCTGACAATGGGGTACAGGAGGCAACTCAGTAGGGGGCTATTCAAGGGAAGGGGGAGACAGGGGACCATGGCACATACTTCTGGGGAATGGTGGAAAAAAAATAAGTACCACATACATTCGTAAAAAAAATCTGCACTCACCTAGCGAGGACCAAACCCTGGTCCTCTCACACTGGTGGCATTGACTCAAGCCACAGCACCAAGTGGCCATTTGGGAACTGCCTGGCCCAACTACCTCTCATATACTTCTTCCCTAAATCTCCCTCTACCTTTTGCTTTACTCCTCAGTCGCTGCTATTCTCCTTTCATTGTAGCTCATACTCCACCTCGCTATCCTCTTCCATTTGCTAAACTGACAGGTGGTCAAACTGAGTCACTCATATTGAGCCACTCAGTTTGTCTTACCCATATCACTGGATACCATGATGGTGTTGTGCTGCCTGCATAGTTGTGCAGTTAGTGACTGTAGCACTGGTTGAACAGCAAGGCACCAGCAAGCATGCCCATCATGAAAGCCCTTCAGGAGTAGGAGATTTCACTGATTCTTGTAAAATTGATAAAGCCCCTTAGGTGCAAAGCACTGCCTTTACAAGCTAAATTTTTTTAAGAGTATTGTGTGTGTGTGTGTGTGTGTGTGTGTGTGTTTATGAATGTACTGGCATTCAAACCTTGACTCCACCTAGTGCCACTGTATTTTGATTTCCTTTCTGGCTGGTAGCCCAGTATGTTGAAATTCTACTAGTTTTCTTCCTGACTTTCATCTGCCAGAATGACCATTAAATATATGCTCAGTTTTTGCAACTCCTTCCCAGTTAAATTGCAAACATTTTTTCAACATGCAGTCTTCCAGTTTATCATGGCTCAGACTGGAAGCAATTAGACCCTCTGGCTTACTTTTCGGGTACTGTCATTTACATTAGCTGTACAAGAACAGCCTATATCAGTTTTGAATCCCACCCCTGATTTATCCCCACCTTCCAGAACCCACTTACCTTACTGACCTTGTTTATCAAAACTCAAAAGGCAACATGTAATGTAATATGTAAATTTATGTAAATGCTTTCCATTGTATTTTGTGTCGGCATGATAAAGACCATCATTATTCAGCATGAATAATTTGAGCCAGTGCTCTTCACTTCCATTAATGTGAAATTAAGAAATTAAAGGCAACACTAGGGTAATGATGTGTACTTACATGTCTCATAGGTATTCAGCATATTCACCCAGTAAATATTTAATCTTTCTTGAGATCTAAAGATGAAGAAATGAGCTGTGTAGTTACACATTAATGTGGAAGAATCCACCAGGAAATGGCAGGATGATTAGCTTAGGCAGTGTGGGTTAATTAGAACAAAATGCTTAGTGTAGTTTGGAGCTGCACAAATGTTGTTATACATTATTGAATGGGAATACAGCCAGAATCTACTGGACATTCGGCTGTAGCTGTATGGCTGTGCAGGTAGTCCAGTAGCTCTGCAAATGAGTTCCAGCATCAGAGTGTCCTCAAAACCGACACACTGGTTCTGAGTTGCGGTGCTTGTCTTCTGCATATGTTGTCCATTGGCAGCCAGGAATAGCCAGAAGTACTGTGAGTAATATTACTAGCACCATCAGTGCAAGACCTTTTTCATTATTTTGAGCGACGCTCAGGTTGCATGACTAAGTTCACCTTTGTAAGAACAGCTGAGGCTGGTTGGGGAACCTGCACCTCTTCTTTTTTTTTATGCTACTGCCTACTAGAGCATTAACAGCAACTGCTTAATAAGACTTTGGATGCTACTACTGTATGCCCTTTCATTCTATTTGTTATCCAGCAGAAGGCAAACATAGCAGCTAACGGCTGCATAGAATACAGCCATAATGACAATGATTTTGTTGGTAATGGATAAAGAAAGTTGTCCAAGGAACTGTGTAAAGTGGCAGAATACCATGCCTTCTTTTGATGCTTTTAAAATGGATTTGCAGTTGGGTTAAAAATGTTGATATTTCTGCTCTTCTTTTCATGTTTATCATCAGTTATCTATCTAGCTACATAAAATAAATTGTTTGGTGTAGAGCTGTGTGAATTTGAATTGCACATGTTCACTTTCCGTTACCATTTTTTGTGCATGGGAAAACAATGGAAAAAGGGGAAAATGGCCATGGTGCACACAGACATTTTGTATATATATATCTTTTATTTTACAGCTGGTTCTGCAGTCAAGTGACCTGCAGAAGTCATCTACTTGCAGAATTCTTGCAAGGATTTGTAACAGAGCAGAGTAGTGACAGTGTAAGCAAGTTCTCTCTCACTTTGTCTCACTAAAAAGCAGGAACATCAGAAATACAATATAATATAAAGTTAGATAACTTAGCATATGGGTGAAAATGTGTACTCAACCACTGTGGCTACTGTAGTCATGTTAAGGCTAAATAACTTTTTTCTTCATTATTTAGGATTTAAAAAATTGAGAATGAGAGCGCTCGACCTGCCCAGCATGGATAAGAAAGCTGTGCTGTAATACTTTAATCCGTATCCATACTAAACTACTTAGAAAAATGTATAGAAAAATGTTTAAAATACAGTGTTGGGAAAATATTTAGAATTGTTTCCCCATACTGTGCAGCATGGTAGGATATCTGAGGTAGATGTAGACTACAGCATGTGTAGCTGTGTGGTCCCAAATGAAATATTAGAGGTAGGTATTGACTAGAATGCATGTTTATGTTTACTGTGCACACACACAACAAACGTTTTGTTATGAGAGTGGGTTTGGAGAGGTGTGGCACTGTCAGTCCAATGCAGAGCAGTCTGCAAGGGGCTCATCAGTGTCACAACAATCATCAGCCAGGTTGATCATGACACTGTTCTGGCTTGCTGAGCAGAAACTTCATGTAGTTCAAAGGAGAGAACTAGCCTAATCATAGGGCGTCTGTTTCCTTTGAGCTACTAATGCTGTTGAGCAAGCACAGCTGGTCTGTCATAATGAAGCCTGCTGTGGTCCCTTCCCAATTTTATCCCTGGTGCCAGATACAACCCCCCCACCCATTTTCATTGTGTGACACTGGGGATCCTACCCCTGGTGCCGCCAAACATAACAAAAATCCTCCTCTCTCATGTGACACCAGGAAGCACACCTTGAATTTCTCCCACCACATTTTCCAGCACAGGGGGTGCTTAATCCCCTGGGCCAGCTGCTACCCCCCCCACCCTGCATGTTTTGATTGTGTGATACTGGGGGAGGACATCCCCAGTGCCACCAAACATAACATTGCCACTGGGGAGTTAATCTCCAGTGTCAGTACCTGAAATAAAGAAAACCATCCCTCATAGGTTTTTTTTTTGTAGTACATCCTTAAAAAAGCAAGCCGTCCATTACTGTGTATTGCTGCCACCATTACTGTCCCCCCAGCCAACTCTCCACTCAGCACTCACCCCCAACCCCCCAAAGCCCTTACTTACAAACAGAGGGTCCAGCACCATAATCCTCAAAGGACAGGAGGCACGTCTTAACTCTTCAACACCGGACCACAAAATGACATTTCTGCCACTGTCATAAATGACACCTTTCATTCTCAGAAAGATTGGTCATAAAAAGATTAAGTTGAAAATTTGGGGTAAACGTGAAAAAAACAAGTAACTTATGAGTAAGTGTTGAATTGTTCCAACATTTACCCATAACTTTATTGTTGTAGATTTTGGCCCCTAATGTTCTACATATTGCTTGTGTTACTCCACCTCCTGAACATGGCAGGTGTCATTTTTCAAATCCCCTCTGAAAATTGTTTCCACAGTCGCACAACGAAATCACCTTTCAGACAGAATTTTAAAAATCCCTCTGGTCTTGATCATAACGTCAGGTCATAAAAAGACTGGTGGACATCTGGGATCAAAATGTGAGAGCCCACTTAATAGTATACTGTAGATACTGCCTCTCAGCTGCCCCATCCTGAGTAGTTATAAGCTAACAATGTGTCAAAGCAGGACACCACTGAAAAAGAGATACCGATTCTCATTTGCTCCATCCTGGGTAAATATATAGTTAAAATGTATAAAAGCAGGACCCAGTGCACCAGCAGTACCAGCGGTGAACATTCAGCATTGACAAATGCTTGTTATAAAAAGTAGTGCTGTATACTGAAGTACTGGTGCTGCTTTTGATAATTTGAGCTCAGTTTTTACATGTGTTTTCATTAGGAATAGGTAGTCTCTTGGCAAGCCTCCTAAGCCAGGGTCAATGCATTAATTATTTTCTTATTTTCAGCACATATTTTCAGTTTTTCTTTGTTGTATCTGAGGTATACTTTTTGTGGACTTCTTGGTCTGTCAATTCAGATTGTCAGTCACTGTTAGTGCCATGGGTCATTCTGCACAGTTGGTTTCAGTGCTGCATTAATAATTTGTTAGTTTTGGTGTTCTAAAAAAATTCCTAGTGCCACATGTTAGCAGATCAGTTTCAGGCACGTCCCCTGCCACTGTAAAAAATACATATCAAGTGGTTCTGACCAATTTGACCTTCTCATTTATCAAACCATGGTCACATGGGTGCTCTATCACAAGATATGTTATCTGAGACATAAACTGTAGGTGTCAAACAACAGTATGCAAATCATACAATCACAGCATTAAAATCACATCACAAACCCTATTCCCTACTCCTAAAAAGCACAAGTGCAATCCCAGCCCCCCCCAAAACAAAACTAATCCCATGAACAAGTTGCAAAATCACACACCACGGTATACAACAGAACTATAAAAGAAAATAAAAAAGCCACAGTACTAACTGCAAACAAGTAGAAAAAACAAAAAACCCTGAACAATTGAAAGCAAACGTGCAGTCACTAAAACTGCATTCCACAAAACATTTTCATTCTACTTCACACAAGTCTCAAAAATAGCCCATGCGCATAGAGCTGAAAACATTCACAGAAAGCAACTGGAAATCTATTCAAAACATATTCTTTCAACCTTACACACTTGTCAAAGATAGTCTCAGGGCACACAGCTGACAACATACACTGAAAGCAAACAAACCCCTCTGCAAAAGCTTTTCTTCTTACCTCACAGACAGTAAAACATAATACAAAACGTACTGCATGCAATCAGTTACTTAACAAGTAGAGATTTAAGAAGCACTGCATGTTCACAGCAGACTGACTTATTTATCTGTTTCTAAAATCTACTTGAATAAATAAGCCAGTTGATGTACCCCAAACTTTAGTAACCCTTCCTTCAAGGCAAGGTATCTTAAAGATTCTTAAAGTCATAGTACCAATCATTCAAGGCCTCTTTAGTCATAGAAGCTACCCTTATACACTGATTCATTTGCGACAGAAACATTGCTAATTGGAATGAAGCATTACAAAATAGGTATTATATCTCATGGCATGCCTGGTGCCTAATGCCCTGGATGTTTATTGCACAGTGTTTCTCAAATGATGCCACATGCTTCCACCAGCACATTTCTGTGCTTCCACATAGCTTGTTAGAGCCCCATTCAAAAATATGATGCGACTGGCAATTTCTTAACTTAAAACTATGTGGGAGATATGTTTCAAGGGAAAATATGGTCAGAACCTGGCTTACTATGAAGTAGTATTTCTAAAAACATGTTTGCAACCTCGGCGTGGGGTTGGTTTGGGTGGAAAAATAAAGAGCGAAGCACCAGTAAGGTTCATCTTTTCAGGTGTGAGGCCAGGAAACCCTCATTTTGTACCACTGTAGGAAAAGGTAGCAATAAGCATAAAAAGTCTACGCCTACTGGACAGCTGCATACTCACTCTTCCTTTGCAGGCTCTTCTGTTTACAACCCTCAAGTGTACTGAGAATCTCTTATTCCCGTCACAGTTTTAGGCTAACCAAAAGGAAATGGTCCATTACTGGTTGTCACCTTAATGTTCTGCAGGACACATCTGATAGGGGGCAGCATTGCTTTTACCTGAAAGAAATCTTTCTTCTCCTTTAAATACTGGGGCTTGTGCTAGGCTGCATATTCAGCTTGGTGCCATTTGACAGAAGCTCTGCTTTCTTGGGGTGAAGACATGGCTAGCCACCAGCAAGATGGCAACTTTATTTTATCTGCTGCTCTCCTCGGGAGTAATCATCCCCCGTAAAAACAATGCATCAAAAATGCATTCATCTGCTGTAGCTTGCTACCTGAGGCAGTGCTGTATGTTTGACAGTTTTTATTTTTTAAATCAGGCTGGTAGTTCGTGGGTTCCATTGTATTAGAGCTGTAACTTTCACTTTCCATGGTCTTCCTACCACTCAAGACCTCACTCTCTAAACAGACCAGAGAAAGTGGAGATAAGGCCAGAGCACACCAGTGCCTTGATTGCTCACCCAGCAAATGCATGAGCAAGATAGCACACATAACGGATATTCTCTTACAAATTCTTAAGGACAAAGCTGAACTGAAATACACAGCTGCTAAAACAAAGAAATAGTGTTGGGCATGAGAGTGGAAGGCCTTGAGCAGAGGAGGTTGAAAGCAGGGAAGATCAGACTCAGGCCCATCTTAGAGAACAAGACAAGACAAGGCAATCAAGCACCTTCTCTCCAAAAGTGATGCTATAGAGAACCAGGCATGTCGGAACAACTTGTGCCAGTTAGGACTACTGGAGAGGATGGAAGGGCCAGATATAATCACATTTCTGCAAAGACTGATGTGCAAGCTTCTGAATAGTCCTAACTGCCCACCACTCAGGATTGAAAGGGACAACTACACTTTTGCTCTGAGACCACAGCCAGGGCAGAATCTCTGAACCATCTTACTAAAGCTCCTCCAGAGCATTGTTCAAGAAAATGTTCTGCGGCTGGCCTGGGAGCATGGGACACTGCACTGGAAAGAGCACAACATCATGTCTTTCAGGACTTCTCCTCCAAGTTGTCACACAGGAGCAGAGCCTTCTCTGGAGCTAAGAGGAAATGTAACTTTTTGAGGGTGAATTTGCCATGCATTACCCTGCCCAACTTAAGATTGTGCTTTATGGCACCAGCCATACACTCAACTCCCCAGAGGCTGCCGGTCAGTTTATTCAGTATACCTAGCCCACACAGTCCTTCACTATCTGAGCTAACAATCAAGGGGCCCAGTCTGGGGACAGTATGCAACATATGGAAGGTCTGATGCAGTCCAATGACTGAACCACCTTCGAAAGTAGGCCCCCACCAGATGATGACCAGTGGTGGGTGGGGTAGGGTTCAGAAATGCCAGAAGGCTAAAGTTTGCCATGTTAACTTCAACTCCCACAGACGCTCTGATAGCAGACAGAGAGGCTTGCTGTTTTTGGCCTCACTGAGCAGCCTGAGCAAAGCAATTAATCTACCAACTAAAAACATATTCTAGCCTCTCCAACATGTCCCAACACAGGAAAGGGACCTTGATGATCCACCAGCTCCTCCACATCAAGCAAAACCCCTTTTGCAGCCTGACAGAGTCACTTCTCCCCTTGCACAGAAATGTGTAGCAACACCCAGCAGTACAACCATAGCACAGGCTTTCTGAAGTCTCCACAGGGACAAACTTTTGCCCTTAGTGATCCATGTAAGTGATTTCATTTATGCTTTTCATTGTACAGTCCCTCCCCTCCACAAAGCTAAATTAGTACCCTAAGGCTCCCTTTCCTCTCTGTCCCACATCTTTCATTCTCTCCTGATTAGGTGAGAGGGGGGACTGAAACCTGGAGCGTCTGGCTTCATTGGGAGCTAGGGGTACTTCTCTTTCAAGATTATAATGTGCTGCACAAGAGTGGACTGCCTGAATGAAATTTCTGTGGTGGTGGCTATGCTAAATGGCCTTTAGACTTTCAAAATGCAGTGTGGAGAAATTTAAACCAGACTCATATCTCCACCATTGCAGCACCTCACAATAACATCCTTCATGGCTCTAAGTGGGAATGGTGGCTTTGTGAAATTCGCCATGTCACCTGCTGTTGGGATGGCACTGGTCTCCTGAAAGTGAACTATGCTGAAATATTAGTAGATCCAGGCTTGAATGTTTCACTGATCAGGTTGTTTAATGCCTTAATATTGCTTTTCTTTGTGCGCTTCTGCTTTTCCCCTTCTTACATGTGAGGCAGGGGTACAAAAACACAACTGGCTGTTCAAATACACTGTTCAGGGGTTTTACCTCTTATTGGCCCATATGTCTACCTGAACACACACCTCTACAGTCTGCATTGTAGATAGTTGGGAAGGCTGTGGCTGGGTCAGCAAGCCCATTACTCTTTTCACACTTTAGGAATTTACATATTGCCTTACCCTAGGAAGGAGCTAAGGAGGCCCACCTCATCTCCCCCCTTATCCGCCTAAGTGAAGTCAAAAATCTTTGCCCCCCAATCAGAAATCCCTTATTTTGCCTACCCTAGATCACCCTCCATTGGTAGATAACCAGTCCCCCGCTAGGATGGTGCAATTTAGTTACTAGGCAAATATATGCAGATATAGTTGCACACCTTTCTGGATATCACTCTGCCTCAAGTAACAAGATCCCTTTCAGCATGGCTGGTGGAGGATTGATGGCAGGACTGGAACCAGACTCCTCCTATACAGAGTAGTCCAATGATGATTTAAACATGAATGCATCCCTAATCCTCCTTCATCCTATGGTCACTAGTAGTGGGGTCAGCTGGTGGGGCAGATAGCTGACCAGTTGGGTTCTGGAGACCCCCCATCTCTCACCAAAAGGGCAACCACCTTTCTGTGTTCCCAATTTACTGGTTGCTCTGGGAGTGTCATATTTTCTGAGGACATGGTGCATTCATGCAAGGTATACTCCTATTGTCATGCTGGAAGATTTCCAGGATCTGGGCATATGTATGCTTGACTCAACTTTTAGGATGGTTTTGGTGGCACACGACTACAGACACCCTACCTGTGACGGGAAAGGGTCTCTCACCTGCCCCTTTCACACCCACCTTCCCATGGTCCTTTCCCTCCTTGCCTCCAATCCCCCCCATCCAAGAAAAAACATAGAAATATAGAAATGTTTTCCTTGCCTCCAATTCTCCCCTCCACATCCAGGAAATAGCTAGGGTAAGGATGGGAATGAGGGATTAGGTACCCATGAGAGCTTTTCCACTGCACCCTGAGGTGCTTTTTGTTATTGTCACTGTTTCTGATCTAGAAAAATTAATCTGTTTTAAAACAAACTGCTGTTTAGCTGGCACATGGCATCTCTATTAATAATTCAAGTTGCTGTTCAAATATATGTACTTTTCTTTCTCTCTCTCTCTCTCTCTTGCTCAGCTGGGGCAGAACTACATGGTGGGTGTTGCTGCCTTCCAAAATCAGCTGGTTGAAGACCTTGGGAACCACTCTGCTCCTGGTTCTTTGTTCCCGGTATGATCCTACTAGGCTCATAAACCAGATACCACTTACCAGGCCTGAACTAGGTGAAACCTTTTTCCGTATAGTGGTTCTTTTTATAGATATTGTTCCAATTCTTTATGGTTTGTACTCTAAAGCTAGGCAGCCAACAAACTAGGCAGTTTGTTCTTTGCTGTATACTGATGCAGATGGAACTGTGTAAATCTGTATGTTTTAATAACCTGATGTCTTCACAAATTGTGATGGTTAGTTCCCCTTTAAATCTGTCACTGATAAACAAGCTGGAGAGCCTGGGAGTAGGGACTAGAATAGTCAAATGGGTAGAGAGCTGACTAGGAAACATGTGTCAGAGGGTGGTAGTAAATGGCATCCACTCTGGATTGAGCAAGGTGACCAGTACTAGGCCCAGTCCTCTTTAATATATTTATTAGCGACATCACAGAGTAAATGGAAGGGAAAGTATGTCTGTTCACAGATGACACAAAGCTCTGTAACAGAGTTGACATATGAGAGTAGAAAGAATAAGGAGTGATCAACATAAGCTGGAAGAATGGTCACAGGTCTGGCAGCTGGGTTTCAATGCAAAAAAATGCAAAATCATGCACTTGGGGCACAGAAACCCAGGGGCAACATATCTAGTGGGAGGAGTGGAATCAGCAGTTGCAAAGCAGGAAAGGAACCTGGAAGTAACCATTTTGGATGACTTGAAGGTGGCTAAACAGTGTGATAAGGCAGAGGGAAAGGCACACACAGCATGCTGGGATGCACAGACAGGGGAATCACCAGCAGAAAGAAGGATGTAGTGATACCCCTGTATAGGTCACTGGTGAGACCACACCTGGAGTACTGTGTCCAGTTCTTGAGGCCCCACCTCTGAAAGGTCGTAGGATGGATGCAGTATACAGCAACAAAAATTGTGCAGGGCCTGCAACAAATGTATGAGGAAAGGCTTAAGGAGCTGAATTTGTACTCCCTGGAGGAAAGGAGGGAAAGGAGAGAAAGGGGGATATGACATAAACATACAAATACCTTGCAGGTAAAAACAGGGTACAGGAAGGCAACATTTTTCAATGAAAAAGAGGCTCGAGGACAGAAGGTCACATTATGAAGGTGAAAGGGAGGAGGCTCAGAGGAAATGTTCAAAAGTACTTTTTCATGGAGAGGGTGGCGGATGCATGGAACAGCCTCCCAGCTGAGGTAATGAAGGTTAGAATGGTTACAGGATTCAAGAATGCATGAGATAAGTGCAAGAGGATCCTAAAATTAAGGCAGGGGGGAAGTCTGAAGGCTAAGTAGTATCTGCTGTGTAGCTGTAGGTAGGGAATTAGAGAGCAGACTGGATGAGCCACCACGAGGCCTTTTTCTGCCAGCATCTTCTATGTTTCTATGTTTCTATCTCTCTCTAGCACAGTTGGGTTACCTTCATAATTCCTTACCTCCTAATGGCAGATATAAATGGCAACCCAGAATTAGACATTCTGGAACATCAAAGGCCTAAATTCCCCAGTAAAGGAGAAGCACACAATGCCCAAACTTAAGGTAATGAAAGCACAGATTGTGCTACTACAAGAGACTAAACTGCAATCGGTAGAAGCAACTAAGTAATGTAGACTGGAGGTGTATAGTTGTGCCCTCCTCTAAGGCTGGTGTCTGTAACCTTTTTTACAAATTACGCCACTAGAAGGTGGTTCTTCAGGCTTCAGACACTGAAGGCCACTGCGTGCTGGTCAAAATGAACACCTCAGGGGGTCCCATGCTTATAAAAAATGTTTATGCGCATAACATAGACAAACCAGTTTTAGTCCATGATTTGTGTCAAGAAGTTGCTCAGTGCTGGACCCCAGATACCCAACTCCTAGTGGGAAGAGACTTCAACCTCGCCCTGGAGGCCTAACAGGATACATCCACTGACAACCCATAACTGCTTGTCAATCCCTTGGCTACTCAAAAAGCCACAATGGCTGAATGTTCGCTAACATATGCCCAGAAGTTACTCTGTCTCCAGGTGCCAGACTATACTTGCTTCTCAGCCACCTATTCCGCATGTAGCACATGGAGATTTCTGATTAAATGTTCCAGCTATCACTAGGTCTCTGGTTGCTTCCTGTGTTGCACCAATGAACCTCTTGGGCCATGTCGCAGTTACTCTGACTCTTGGCAGGAGACCACAGTCAGTGAAATCCACTTTCTGGAGGATCAAAAAGCATTGGTGACTAAGTTACTAGAGGTGGAAAGTTGTACAAAACTGTGGCAGACCAGTATAAAAAAAATTCACAGCAGCTGGCTGAGCAAAGATGCCTCAGGATGTAGCTTAATGTACTGGCCATGAGGAAATCTGAATTAGCAGTACTGAAGACTAAACATAGGTGTTGGGATGGGGGGAAGTAGGAAAATGGCCATCATACAGGCTGAACAAAAAGTAAGCCAAGAGGCACATACCAGTGATGAAAAGCCCCCGAGGGATGCTATCTACCCCTAATGATGACATAAACATTTTTAGGACATTGGCGTGCATGCCCCTGACATCATTGCATGTCCCACCTCCCATGGAAAGGAAAGGAGAAAACCCTCTGTTACAAATGCACCCCGCAGGTCAGGCCCTCTGCTTCCACAGTGTCAAACCTTGAAGTGTAATATGTGAACAGGAGACAAACAGGGTAACCATCCTGTCTGTTTTGGGTCCAAATCACCCACTAGCCTTGAGTCCTGGGGTCAAATATTAACCCTTTTTAGCAAGCACACCCAGTTAACAGATTCAGATATCACACTCATCGGGGGATGCAATGCAATACTTCACCCAGTGGGCATCAGCCTGATTCAAAATTTTACTCTTTTGACTCAGTTTGAGACCTAGGTATATTCTTAACTTAGCAAGATAGTAACACACTTTTAAGACCTTAACAGTTTTTGTCAGATCTTACCCAAATGCTCTTTCAGCCTCCACATGTAAATGAAACTGAGAAAGGCACAGGCAGAATTTTAAGAAAGTTAATGTTTACTGAAAAGTAAAAATAGATAAAATACAAAAAGCAGAACATATACAATTGGGTTTACAGTCTTTTAAAGTAAATTGATAATTATACAGAAACAATGCCTTATTACTGAATTTCTACTACCCTATGTTTCAGGTAATAAACAGATGGTTGAATTTACCCAAAGTGCTGTGAGAGGTTGTCAGGCATCCCACCTCAAAATCAGAGGCAAAATGCACAAAGCCAAAATTCAAATGCAGTCTTTTTCTCCCAGCTGGCTGGTAATATGTCTGTTTCAAACTCCTCCTGCCTTATTTTTATTTATTTGTTTTCTTTTGTTAACCAGGTAAGCACACTAGACAACAAGTGCCTATTTTCAGGTGTGACCCGGGAGGTTACCGAGTACATAAGAAACATAATACAGAGTCAAGGTAACATACAGTACATGCCCATGAACAAGTGGGTGGAGCAGCAAATGGTACAACTGGCTTTAAATGGTAAAGTTGGTGGTATGTCAACAAGATACATAACAGTATTGAGAGGTAGAATAACAACGGTAACATCATGACAGAGGGTACATCAAAATTACATGAAAGGACTGACATGTATTTGCATGACATGAGTGCCTATCATAAGAGAGAATGTGCATCAAAATAGTGCAGCTAGAAGCAGGTACTGATATGACATGATAGCCTCTCCAACAGAAGGGCGGAAAGTGCCTTATGCTGGTTATCAGCAGAGAATTAGCAGAGGCCAGTGTATCAGCTCACAGACTCCCATAGAGAATCTGGGGTGAAGGAGAGACTACTCTGGGTCTATGTGGTACATAGACAGGGAGAGGCAGTTTTGAGGAAGTTCCACAGGGATGTTTTGAAGCAGGGATGGGAGGGAGCTGCACGAACTAGGGCAGGAAGGGAGTTCCACAGTCTAGGAGCTTGGACGGAGAAGGCCCGGTCACCTGTGAGGGTGCAGGTCTTAGGAACTAGGTGGACTTGAGCAGCACTAGATCTTAAGTGGTAGGCAGGTTTTCCATATTTGAGGGGAAGGGCAAGTGCAGAAGGAGTGGTCGTTCTAACTATGTTACCTACAAAGTTGCCGAGAACAAAGGCACGGTGCTTTTCAGGGGGAGCTACTCCAGCCGAGAGTAGAGGTCACAGCGATGCGTGAGGTGCAGAGAGTGCGAAGCAGCATATGTTGTTATAAGCAGTATCCCATTTTGCTAGGCTAGAGTTTGGGACTGGGACAAAGGCTATGAGCCCATAGCAAAGTGTGGGAAGGAGTATCCCCCTGGCTATGGTGAGCCGAGCAGCCGGGGTGAGGCAATCTTTGGCTCTGTAGGCAAGTCCAAGCTTGCCATTCGTGGCTTTACAGATATTCTGAAGATGTGCAGTGAGATCCAGTTGTGGATCAAAGGTAACTCCTAGATACTTGACGGAGTCAATGACCAGCAGGAGGGAGCCATTTTCTCCATAGATCATTAGAGGAGCATGGCGGGTAGCAGTTTTGGCCACAGAACCAAAGAGCATTGCCTGGGCTTTTCCAGGTTGATGGTGAGATTGTGTCTGTCAAGCCAGTTCTGGATAAGATCGAAGTCTGAGTTAAGTCAGGAGTTGATCATAGTAATATCCTGAGAATTGGACAGTACGATGAGGTCATCCACGTATAGAGTTTGGTGCCCGTAGGTTGCAATGGAGGGCAGTTCATTTATGAAAAGGGAAAACAGAATAGGTCCAAGGACAGATCCTTGGGGGACCCCGCAGTTGACAGGGGAGAAGGCAGAGAGGGCACAGTTGAAGCAGGTGTATTGCTGCCTTCCCCCAAGGTAGTTGGAGAACTAGGCAAGGGCTTGGTGGGAGAATCTGAGGGAATGAAGATTGGAGTGGAGGAGGGAATGGTCAACCCGATCGAAGGCCTTAGAGAGATTGACGAAGATGGCTTCAGTCAGTTTTCCTTGGTCATTCGCGGACCTGATCTCAGAAGTAACCACGGCAAGTGCAGTCGATGTACTGTGCCCCTTTCTGAAGCCATGTTGAGCAGGGGAGAGAACTGCATGACCCTGAAGGTAGTGGGATAGTTGTGAGGCAACTGCCTTTTCAAGGCGCTTACAGGTGGCCGAGAGTATGGCAATGGGGCGATAATTTTTCATATCTTTGGGGTCTCCTTGTTTGTAAACAGGGACAACCTTGGCCACCTTCCATATGTCAGATATGATCACCAAGATAAGAGAGGAATTAAATACATGAGCGACTGGCCAGGCGAGGAGGGGATCCCCCAAGCTAAGCAGCTTTGGTTCGAGACTGTCGTGACCTGTCCCCATGTGGTGGGAGAGACCGGCTAGGAGTACCTGGGTCTCTCCAACTGAGATCCATTTGAGGTAGAATGGCAGTCAAGGGAGGGGTGCCCATCCTGGGGTTTAGGGGCAGAGAGTTGAGATGAAGGAGGAGCCGGCAGGTCTAAAAATATGCAGTTAAAAGCAGTGGCAATAGTATGGGGGTTATTGCAGTTGGTCCCTCTGATACTCATGTCGGCGATCGTTTCCTTGGCGGACCTTCCGACCAAGTTTTTGACGTTTTGCCAAAAGCGCCAGAGGCTATTGGCCGAGGCTAGCAGGGCAGATTTGCAGTACTCGCTGTTAGCGGCATGTATGGCTCTCTTGCAGGAGTTCCTGAGCCGCCGATATTCAAGGATGTCGTTATTATTGCGGTAGATCTTGTGTTTCACCCAGCATTTATCTCTCTGCTTCATGAGGGAGAAAATGCCACCATGGAGCCACTTCGTGACTGTGCCCCTCACCCTCCTTTTTGTAAGAGGTACATGCCTGTTTTGCACAGGGACAACTACGGCAAGGAAATGATCAAGGGCTGCAACAGGGTCATTTGTAGCAGTGACCCTTGACCAGTCAACACATCATAGATCCTCAAGGTAGTCATTGAGGATGAGTTTGGAATAGTCCCTCATCAGGATCACTCTGCTGGGGACCTTGGGCGAGGAGGTGCCCCAAAGGCAGTAGGTTAGAGAGTGATCTGAGATGACATCCGGGAGTATTCCTGAGTGGACAATTTTGTCCAGTCTGTTGCTCAGTACCCAGTCGATAAGTGACCCTTTGTCCCCCCGAGTGGAGATCCTAGTGGGTCCCGTGATGATCTGGCTGAGAGCAAGGCCTGAGAGAAGAGGCTCATATTGCTTGGTATTAGGCCCCAGCCAATTGACGTTGAGGTCTCCCAGGATCAGCAGTTCATTTGAGCCAACCTTTTCTTTAAGGTGGTCAAGTAGTGAGGAGAGTCCTTGAACACCACCCTTCGGAGGGTTGTAGGCACAGACGAGATGCACCTTTTTAGTGTTCCCAAGCAGGAGGAGGGAGTGAAGGAACTCGCAGGCTGGGGGTTCATGAAGTGAATGAGACACTGTAGACACATTAAGGTGCACCCTATAGTATAGGAGCATGCCTCCCCCACGCTTACTGCCTGCCGTGTCACTCCAGATGAGGCTGTAGCCCAGGAGGGCACACGCGGCATCAGGGATGCGAGGCTTCAGCCAAGTTTCCGTGATGCCCATGATGTCAGGCTTGTAGTGGGCTGCCCAGGCCGTTAGTTCTGCTAGGTTTTGGAGGATACTGCAGATATTGAGGTGCGCTATATTTAGGCCCTTGGCGGATAGCCAGGCTGAGGGGAGCTTGATGGAGTACAGGGTTGTCGGGGGACCTTGACAGCTGGCTAAGTTCCCAACCTGCATAAGTGGAGCCATGGTCCCAGCCATTTGAGGCATTGGGAGTGTGAGAGGTACCCGGCAGAGGAAGGATCCCAAACAAAAAGTCAACATGGCCAAGGTCAGCAGGTGTTGGCTCAGTGTGGGTGCTTTTGGCCAGGCTCTGGCTAGCAGGAGGACAAGCCTATTTGCTTTAGGGTGCAATTTAGGGATCCCACCCTAAGCGTCAGGTCAGGGGTGGAGTAATTAGGACCTCCCAGAGAGTACCCTGGATATTGGTGGTCAGGAATAGCAGAGACCAGGGGATAGGGCTAGATTTTGGTTATGCGTAACGGTGCTATTAGGAGAGATCTGGGAAAGCAGTTTGGAGGTTGGGGGGGAGCAGTAATTCAGCAGTGTGAAGGCTTTGATAGGAACCCAAGGATAGCTCATTCAATCAATTTAGGCTGACAGGACTGTACTTTAAAGGTAGTTAATACAGAGGAGGCCTCTAGTAGTGAATAAGTATAGCCTGCAAATGGCAAAGTGGGCTGATTGGTTTTTGCACAACACGTGATGCGAGGTATATAACTCGGTGATGACCTTGGGTGGTGGTGGGGGCAGTGGGGCAGCCAGCGCAGCCAGCGGGGCCAATACAGCACACAGCTCCTAGGCAGCGGAGCGCCCCACGTGGCAGTTTGCAAGGCCAGAAGTTCACCAGAGGTCCAGAGAATGGCACTTTCAAGCTACGCTTTACAGGGTAAAATTGATTTTCTTTTCTTTTTAAAATCCGGCTTGCAGTACAGTACACAAATCGGCTTGCAATACGGAGCGCAGAGCACCACAGGCTGGCACAGGCTCGTTTGGCGTTTTATCTCATAGCTTTGTTATGGGGGGGGGGAGGCAGGTATGGCAGCCCTCGCGATCTCCGGGTTGGGACCCTCGCAGGATCCAGGTGTCCTTCCTGTGGAGAATAGAGAGCTGAGGTAAGTCTTTTATATTGTGGCAAAGAGGGAGGAGATAGGAAAGGAGTGAGATTGGAGGAGAGGGCCTGAGCGGACAGAGAAGGGTCAGAGAGGAGCTGAGTTCATGCAGATTCCTAATACCACTTTACACTGATAGCAATGGCTTTAACAACTGAAACCACAGACACCAAAAATCAGCTTTTACCCGAGTAAAAAGTTTAAATGACTATTTCACTGTTAGAATGGCTCTAAGTATAGTAACAATCCCACAGTTAACCGAGTGAAAAGTATGACTGCCTTCCCCTTAAGGTACCTTCACAGTGCAGTGAAAATGCAAGTAAATCGTTGATAGAGAGAGATAACTTGAATGCCTCTATAATGCAATACAGACTCTTAAGGCACAACTAATTCCAGTGAAAATTGCAGGTGAAGCGTACTTTGCAGAGATAAAAAAAAAACTATCCACGCTTCTATGCCAGCAGAACCTTTAAAAGGCCAAGCCAAGTTCAAATAATACAGCACACAGCTCCTAGGCAGCAGAGCACCCTGCGTGGCAGTTTGCAAGGCCAAAAGTTCGCCAGAGGTCCAGAGAATGGCACTTTCAAGCTACGCTTTACAGGGTAAAATTGATTTTCTTTTCTTCTTAAAATCCGGCTTGCAGTACAGTACACAAATCGGCTTGCAATACGGAGTGCAGAGCACCACAGGCTGGCGCAGGCTCGTTCAGCATTTTACCTCATAGCTTTGTTCTGGGGGGTGGGGGAGGGCAGGTACGGCAGCCCTCATGACCTTCAGGTCGGGACCCTCTCAGGATCCAGGTGTCCTTCCTCATAGCTTTGCTCTGGGGGGTGGAGGAGGGCAGGTACAGCAGCCCTCGCGACCTCTGGGTCAGGATCCTCGCAGGATCCATGTGCCGACGCAGCTCACAGATGCTGGCTGTGAGGTCACTCAAACCTGAGAACTTGAATTAATCAGTCACATGTCTCAGCCCACTGCTAAAACATTCCAAAAAAATTTATATTTTTCTTCTTTACTAGTGAGGCTTTATGACAGATAGAAGTATCCCGTTGATCTCTCCACAAGCTTCCTGGCCTTCAAAGTAATTGCAGTTTTACAAGCTAACAGGAATCAGTTAAAATGGCCTTTTTCTCAGAGGCCATAAAATGTACACTTTGTCCCTGTAGTTAAAAGAAAAAAAGATGGTTTACAAGGTGTGATAACCTGGCATAAAGGAAGTCTTTATAGCCCCAGGAAACCCTGCAACTATGTGTCAACACAGTGAAGGAAGCTAGCCATCTAGCAACTGCAGTTACTGTGTTGGGGTGAAAAGGTCAGGCCCCTTTAAAAGCTGATGGCTGCCATTTCCCTAAGCAGACATTCAAATAAACACATATTTATATCCCAAATATAATACAGTATAATAACAAGCAGATGCTATCCATCACACCCCTACCTCCTAGACTCAATCTGGGGGGATCTTTTCCTACGCATGGCATGAGTTCCCCAAATTTAGTTCACTGCTCAAACTGATGTGATTGCTCATCTGCATTCTCATTTGCTGCCCCTGCCCTGTGTGAGACAGTCATGTGGTAACCCTGCAAGGCAAGGCTCCATCTTAACAGCCTACCATTTGTTTTACCCATTTATGCCAGCCAAACCAGGGGGTTGTGATCTGTTTGTACCTCAAAATGCTGCCCGTATAGGTATGGCTCTAACTTATTTAGTGCCCACACCATGGCAAGACATTCTTTTTCCACTGAAGAATAAGCCTGCACCCTGGGAAGTAATTTCTTACTGAGATATGCTTTTGGGTGATCTTTCTCTTGGTTAGACATTTGAGTAATCACTGCCCCAATACTCACATTTGAGGCATCAGTCTGGACTACAAAGAGTTTACAATAGTCTGGACTGGCTAACACAGGAGCACTGCACAGTGCCTCCTTTAGTCATGTAAAGCCTTGTTCACAGGCTGGTTCCTAGATAACTTTCTTAGGCATTATTTTCTTTAACAGGCCCAATAGGGGTGCGGCGAGGGCACTGTAGTTTGGTACAAATTTCCTATAGTACCCTACTGTCCCTGGGAAAACTCCGAACCTGCTTCTGTGTTTCAGGTGTGGGCCATGCCTTGATTGCCTCAAATTTTGCTTGTTTAGGATGGAGCTTCCCTCTGCCTACTACATGCCCGAGGTATGACACCTCAGCCATGGCCATCTGACACTTTTCAGCTTTTACAGTGAGCCCAACCCTCCGTATCCTGCCCAGCATTTCCCTAAGGTGGGCCAGGTGGGCCTCCCAGCTGCTACTAAAGATGGCAATATTGTCCAGGTATGCCATGGCATTCTCCTCAGCACCAATTAACACCTGGCTCACCAACCTTTGGAAGGTGGCAGGGGTGTTCTTCATTCTGAAAGGCATTACTTTAAACTCAAATAACCCTATCAGAGCGATGAAGGCTGGCCTCTCCCTAGCTCTGGCAGTTAACTCTACCTGCCAATACCCTTTTGTCAGGTCAATAGTGGAAAGGTATGTCACCCCTCTCAACTTGTCCAAGAGCTCATCCGTCTATTGCATTGGGTGGGCATCTGACTTTGTGACTGCATTGAGTCCACAATAGTCCACACAAAAATGAGTAGAGCCACCTGGCTTGGGAACAAGGACTATGGGTGAGGCCCAGGGGCTGTGGGATTTCTGGATTACCCCTAAATCCAGCATTTCCTCCACCTCCCTGCTAATGTCCTTTTGGACTGCCTTTGACACTTGATATGCAGTTCACCATATGGGCGCTTGCATCCCTGTTTCCACATCATGTGTCACTAAGGGGTTAGTCCAGGCTTGACGCTAAACAATGGGGCAAAGTCTGTTAAAACCTCCCTTACTTCCTGGATCTGATCCGGGGTCAACTGGGGCGACATTTTAATTGCCTCCACAGAGGACTCTCACTTGTTTTCTTCCAGCAAGTCCAGAAGGGGGCCTCCTTCTTCCATTCCTTCCCCAGGACTACACACTGCAAAGACCATGTCAGCCCTGTTAGCATATGGCTTCATCATGTTGACATGGTACATTCTTTGTATATGTCTCCTGTCAGGCAGTTCTGTGATGTAGTTTATGTCATTCACCTGTCTGACAACCTTGTACGGTCCTGTCCACTCGGCCTTCAGCTTATCCTTCTGAACTGGGATTAGGACCATGACTTCCTGACCCACAGTGTATGAGCGAGCTCTGGCTTTGCGGTCGTACCATACCTTTTATTTTTGTTGGGCAGCTGCCAGGTTGCTCTGGGCTGTTCCCATAAGCTCCTTCAGCTTTCCCTTAAAATTAAGGACATAATCCACTATGGGAGTTCCCTGGGTGACGTGTTAGCCTTCCCTGTAATTCTGGATCAAGTCTAGGGGTCCACGTAGCCTTTGTCCATATAAGAGCTCAAAGGGGGAAAACCATTTTGACTCTTGGGGCACCTCCCTGTATGCAAACAACTGGTGGGGAAGGTACTTCTCTCAGTCCCTCCCATGCTGTTCCGCAAACACTTGGAGCATCGATTTAAGGGTACCATTGAATCTTTCCTCAAGCCCATTGGCTTGTGGGTGATAAGGTGTTGTGCATCTCTGCACCACCCCACACTTCTCCCACAAACATTTCATCAGGACCGACATGAAGGAACCCCCTCGATCAGTGATAACCTCCTGTGGGGACCCAATACGGGATAAAATCCCTATCAAGGCATCTGCCACTTTGTCCTCAGTGAGGAAAGGGTGACTGCCTCTGGGTACTGGGTGGCATAATCCACCACGGTTAGGATAAACCTTTTCCTGGAGGAGCTGGGGGTATTCAAAGGCCTCACAATATCCATTCCTACCCTCTGGAATGGCTCCTCCACTATGGGCAAATTAATTAGGGTGGCTTGGGTTTTCTTACCTGCCTTCCCTATTTCTTAGCACCGGTGACAAGACCTGCAATACTCCGTCACCTGCTGAGTGAAGTTGGGCCAGTAGAAATTCTGGGCCATTCGCTGTGTAGTGCATGCGATTCCCAGATGATCAGACATAGAAACATAGACTTTGACGGCAGATAAGGACCACTTGGCCCACCCAGTCTGCCCATTTCCCTACCTATTGGATAAGCTGCAAATTCTAGTTAACCAACAGCCTACTTCCTGCAACCCCCCACTATAATTGCCTTATGTCTGTCCCATGCATGTTTGAATTCCCCACTGTTTTAGACCCCACAACCTTCTCCAGGAAAGGCGGTTCCATCGTCCACCACTCTCTCCGTGAAAAGAATTTCCTCACATTACCCTGAGCCATCCCCTCTAACTTTAAATTGTGCCCCCTGTTCTTACACATTTCTTTTCTGAAGATGCTACCCTCCTGGACTTTGTTGATTCCCTTGAGGTACTTAAAAGTTTCTATCATGTCCCCCCTGTCCCTCCTTTCCTCAAGGGTATACATATTAAGCTCTGTCAGTCTCTCTTCATATGGTTTCTGATGTAGACCCTGCACCATTTTAGTTGCCCTCCTCTGGACTGCTTCCATTCTGTCTATGTCCTTGTGTAGATGAGGTCTCCAAAACTGCACGCAGTACTCCAGATGGGTCTCACCAACTGTCTGTACAGAGGGATAACCACTTCACTTTTTCTACTTGTGATGCCCCTCCCTATGCATCCCAGTATTCCCCTGGCTCTCATTACTGACTTCTCACATTGCTTACCCACCTTTAGGTCATCTGATATGACTACACCCAGATCCCTTTCCATTATTGTTGTCGTTAGTACCTCCCCTGCTATTGTGTACTCTTCTCCTGGATTTTTATTTCCCAGGTGCTTTACTTTACACTTCTTTGCATTGAATCTAAGTTGTCATATGTCTGACCATTCCTCCAACCTTGCCAAGTCCCTTCTCATCCTTTCTACCCCCCTTGTGTATCAGCTCTGCTACAGATCTTTGTGTCATCCGCAAAGAGGCATACCTTTCCTTCCAGACCCTCTGCAATGTCACCTATAAAGAAATTAAAGAGGACTGGACCCAGTACTGAGCCCTGAGGTACTCCACTAGTAACCCCCCTTTCTTCTGAATGTATTCCATTCACTATTACCTTCTGTTTCCTGTTGTGCAGCCAGTTTGCTACCCAGACTACCACCCTGGGACCCACTCCCAGGCTGGCTAACTTGATTATTAATCTTTTGTGCGGGACTGTGTCAAATGCCTTGCTAAAGTCTAGGTAGGCCATATCCACAGCCCTTCCCTGGTCTATTACTTTGGTCACCCAGTCGAAGAAATTGATTAGATTCGTCTGACATGACCTTCCTGCTGTGAATCCATGCTGCTTTGGGTCCTGTGCCCCGCTGGCCTCTAGGTACTCAACAGTTCTTTCTTTCAGAAGTGATTCCATCATTTTCCCCACCACTGAGGTCAAACTAACAGGTCTGTAGTTTCCTGCTTTTGCCTTGCTCCCACGTTTGTGAAGGGGAATCACATCTGTCCTCCTCCAGTCCTCAGATACCATCCCATCTTCCCATGATTTGTTAAAAAGTGTGGTTAGTGGTGTCACTAGGTCCTCCCTTAGCTCTTTTAGGATTCTAGGGTGAATCCTGTCAGGCCCCATTGCTTTGTCCACCTTGAGTTTTAGGAGTTCTTTCAGTACTCTTTCTTCTGTAAATGGACTGGTGTCAACCCCACTATCTAGAGTGCTTCTACTGTTTGGTTTAAGTAACTCCTCCTCTTCTTCTTTTGTGAATACTGAGCAAAAGTATTCATTCAGTATCTCTGCCTTTTCACTGTCTCCCTCTGCCCACCTCCCCTCTCCTTTATTAATCTTCACTATCCCTCCCTTAACCTTTCTGATGCTCCTAATATACCTATAAAGGTTTATCCCCTTCTTAACTGAGTTGGCTATCTTTTCCTCGGTTTGGGCCTTTGCTTTTCTGACTGCCTTCCCACTTCTTTCTGCTTTAATTGATACAGTTCCTGTTGTCTCCGTCTGTGATTCCTTATACTTTTGAATGCAGCCTTTTCTCCTTAACCTTCCCTGACACCTCTTTTGAGAGCCATAGTGGTTTTATTCGCTTTATTTTCTTTATTTGTTTCACACAAGGCTTGTTGCCTCCATGATAGCAGTTTTGATTTTCTCCATTGTTCTTTCTACCCCTCCTTTCTGGCCATTTGCTAATGCATTCCTCAGGTATTCACCCATTATGCCAAAGTCAGACCTTCTAAAGTCCAGTATCCTTGTCTTTGTATGGCTTGTCTCCATGGTTGTGTTTATTGTGAAGCACACTGTGCAGTGGTCGCTTGTTCCCAGATGTCTACTGACTTCTAAGTTTGTGATCCTCTCTCCATTTGAGAGTACCAGGTCTAATATTGCTCTCTCCCGAGTGGGTTCCACCACTAGCTGTCTAAGGCATGCTCCTGTAAGGCATCGAGAATGACCTGCTCTTGGATGTGCTGCAGTCCATGTCGCCCAGTTAACATCTGGCATATTCAGGTCTCCCATCAACAGTATCTCCCCTTTTCAGCCATTTTGAGAATGCCCTCTATCATTTTCTTGTCCATTTCCTCCCCTTGAGACGGGGGTCTGTATACAACCCCTGTGCAGATTGTGATGCCATTCCCTGTCTCCAAAGTGACCCAGAGTTCCTTTTGTCCTCCCCCTTTACTTTTTAGTTCTGTAGCTTTAATCACTTCCCTTATGTAAAGAGCTACTCCACCTCCTCTTTTACCCTCCCTGTCCCTTCTGTAGATTGTGTACCCTGGTATGTTGACATCCCAGTCATGGTTCTCCGTGTACCATGTTTCTGTGACTGCCACAATATCCAAGTGTTCCTCTTCCATCAGGGCTACTAGCTCTGGAAGCTTGTTTCCAAGACTACGGGCATTGGTACTCATTGCCCTCCATTTAATGTTGGCTTTATCCTTTTTACCCCATCCCTGCTCTTATTGCCCTTGTCCATTTTCCATTTGCCCCTGTCCTGCCCTCTGTCAAGTTCTGTACCTCAGTGTTTACCCTACTACCTGCCATGTTTTGTGGGGAGGCTTGAACTTTCCTGTTTTCTGCCAGCACTCCCCTTGGCTAGTTTAAAAGCTTGCCAAGGAAGCCTTTAAACCTGTCACTAGAGCATGTTTCCCTTCCTGGACAGATGCAGACCATCATGCCAGTATAGACCTTCATCTCTCCAGGTGGACCCCCAGTCCCCAATGAAGTCAAAGCCCTGTGCTCTGCACCAGTTTTGCAACCATTCATTAAACTGCATGGTGTGCAGTACCCTAGCCTCACCCCTGTCATAGACTGGCAGCACCTCTGAGAAGGTTACTGTGCTTGCTATCTGTCTGAGGCCCCTCCCCAATTCCATAAATTCATCCTGCACTGCACTGATCTCATGCCTAGCTAGGTCATTTGTCCCGAGGTGGAGAATGATATCTAGTTTCCTCTCCTGTGATGCTGCTTCTGCAATCCTGAGGATTTGCTTCCTGTCCCTCCAAGACATGGAAACATTGTGTGTAGTCTTGAGCAACTGCTCAAAGTACCCCTGGGGAATGACAAGCTGCCTGCCCATCACCCCTCCCTCTGTCTTTACATCCTGTGTATACATCAGTCCATTGTCCCAATAAACTTTATGTTTCCCTTCACCTTCCTGTGCTCCATGAGAGTCTGCCCAAGCCCTCAGCTTCTCTAAACAAGTGTCATTTTTCTGAGCAGCAGCAAAATCTTTAAACATTCCCATGGCATGGGAAAGGTGCCCTCCAGTTTCTAAACTAGGGTCCCTAGATCTAGCATCAGGGCATTCAGTGTCATTGCCATCCCTAACCCTCTGACTACTGGCTACACCTCCTTCCTCAGGGTACCCTTCTGTAGTGATTCTGTTAATTGCTATCTGGGGAATGTCTACCCCCCCTTTCATTATCCTCCCTATCAGGAGACACAGGCTAAGGAACCAGCCTCCCAGTGATTTCCACAGGGGCTTCTATGGGGGTCCAGGGAACTACAATTTACCTTTGCTGCTTGGCTGCACGTAACTACATACACCATCCCCTTTTGGAGATTGTTGCCAATAATTACATCTAAAGCAAGGGTCTCTGCTACTGCAACTTTTCGCACAGTCTCTCCTGTTTCATCCCAGTCTAGGAGGACACTAGCAAGTGGCAGCATTTTCTCCTCCCCAGTGAATCCCCATACAGTCACAAATTGATTGGGTGTAAGCCGTTCAGGCTCTACCAAATTGCCTTTTACCACAGTCAGGGATGCTCCCGTGTCCCTTAATCTATGGGTGTGTACCCCATTCACCATACCTGGGTGTATGTGCTCCCTCATGTTTACTAGCATGCTTTCAGGGATACACAAACAACCTACTCCTTTCCTAGCACAACTTTGTGCACTCTCTGCCCTTTCTGGACACTGTCTGGCAAGATGCCCAGGTTGTCTGAAAACCAAACATTAATTTCTTTTATCAGGCAAATCTTTTTTTTGTAACCTGGGGCTGCCTGGTTTCAGGGGAGGCAGGGAGGGTTTTAGCTGCCCTGAAGGTGCACTTTTCCTTTCTGCGCTGCCACGCCTGGCCCAATCCATCTCAGAGCAGGTCTGCTCCTGGCATAGTGGTCCGAGAGTTAGGCAGACTCCTGCACTGTTTTTGGATCTCAGTCCTCTCACCAGGTTTTCAGCTCTGCTGGGTACTCCCCAAAAAACTGCTCTAATAGTACAACATTTTAAATATTCTATACAGAGTCTGTGTCAGTCCCTTCCCACCATTTTAAAACTGACGTTGTTTAGTATCTAGCTTCTCGTAGATCATGTCAGGGCTTTTCCTGAGCTTATGAAATTTAACTCTGTATGCCTCTGCTTTTAAATTATATTTCTTTAACAGTGTAGCTTTACGTTTGCTATAATCATTACTGTCCTGATTGTCCATTTGACCCAATGCGTCCTGAGCTTTCCCAGTAATTAACAGGGATAGCTGGAAGCTGCAGGACTCTCTGGGAATGTTTGCCTGAGTACATACTTTTTCAAATGAATTTACAAATGCATCCATATAGTCCCCCTCTTTAAATTCAGTTATCAATTTAGAATTTAATTTGTAACCCAGTTCTGGAGTTCCAGTTTCATTCAGGCCACTTACCTGCTCCAGTGGTGGTCTTGGGAGTTGTAGCTTCTCCAGTTCAAATTTCTTCTAGCACTCTCTCTCCTCTCACATGGTCCCTTGCTGCTCTTGTTCAGCCTCTCTCTCTGACGCTGGTTTTCATTTTTCCTCAGCCTCTTGGTTCTCTCATTCTGCCTTTCACTGCCCTCTCTCGGCCTCTCTCTGACGCTGTTGCTCTCTTTCCTCTGTGATTGCTGCTCTTGCTTCTCTTCTGTCTTGAATTCCAGCTTCCTCTGTTTGAACTCCAGCTCCATTCTCCACAACTCTATCTGCAGCCTGATACCTTCTGGCCCCAGAATGTTGGTGACCTTTCCCTGCTGCTGTGGTTCTTGACTTGCACTGGCCCTACTGTCCTCCTCCTTGGGTCTGGACACTGCACTGGACCCTGGCCCCTCCATGCCCAAGGTTTGGTCCTTTCCAGTCACAGACTGTGATTTGAGGTCTTGGGCATCAGCTGCCGCAAGAGCTTCCACAAGATGCTTTCTGTCTCACCCCTCATGCTGGACTCCTCTCTCTTGGCACAACTGTCTCATGTAGTCTACAGTGTACTCGCTGTAGTTGGAAGTCTTCTTCTTCCCTATCTATGGCTACACTAGCTTACACCCGAAAAAAAATAAAACAGGTAGGGAACTTAGACTGTAAGCACAATGATATAGTTCTTTACTTTTTAAATCACTGCCTCATTTTACGTGTGAGCTGTTAACAGTTAGCAATCTGACACACTGGACTGTTAATGCTTGTGTTACCAAAAACTTTTAAATCCCACCGCTGCTAACCAGATCTGTCACAAACACATCCCTCAGGTCAGGCCCTCTGCTCCCACAGTGTCAAACCTCAAAGTGCAATATGTGAACAGAAGACAGACAGGGTAACCATCCTGTCTGTTTTGGGTCCGATCCACCTACTAGCCTCGCGTGCTGGGTTCAAATATGAACCCTTTTTTGCTAGCACACCCAGTTAACAGGCTCAGATATCACACTCTCTCCGGGGGATGCAGTACAATACTTCACCCAGTGGGCACCAGCCTGGTTCACAATTTCACCCTTTTGACTCAGTTTGAGACCTAGGTATCTTCTTACCTTAGCAAGATAGTAACACACTTTTAAGCTCTTAACTGTTTTTGTCAGATCTTACCCAATACTGTTTCAGCCTCCGCATACAGAAGAAACTGAGAAAGGCACAGGCAGAATTTTAAGAAAAATAATGTTTACTAAAAATGTAAAAATAGATAAAATACAAATGCAGAACATATAAAATTGGGTTTACAGTCTTTTAAAGTAAATGGATAATTATACAGAAACAATGCCTTATTACTGAATTTCTACTACCTTATGTTTCAAGTAATAAACAAATGGCTGAATTTGTCCAAAGTGACGTGAGAGGTTGTCAGGAGTCCCACCTCACAATCAGAGGCAAAATGTACAAAGCCAAAATTCAAATGCAATTTTTTTCTCCCAGCTGGCTGGTAATATGTCTGTTTCAAACTCCTCCTGCCTTATGACACAGCTCACACATGCTGGCTGTGAGGTCACTCAAACCTGAGAACTTGAATTAATCAGTCACATGTCTCAGCCCACTGCTAAAACATTCCAAAAAATATATATCTTTCTTCTAAATTAGTGAGGCTTTATGATGGATAGAATTTATCCCTTTGATCTCCCCACAAGCTTCCTGGCCTTCAAAGTAATTGTAGTCTTACAAGCTAACAGGAATCAGTTAAAATGGCCTTTTTTTCAGAGGCCATAAAATGCATACTTTGTCTCTAAGTTAAAGGAAAAAATGATGGTTTACAAGGTGTGATAACCTGGCATAAAGAAATTCTTTATAGTCTCAGGAAACCCTGCAACTATGTGTCAACACAGTGAAGGAAGCTAGCCATCTAGCAACTACAGTTACTGTGTTGGAGTGAAAAGGTCAGTCACCTTTAAGAGCTGATAGCTGTCATTTCCCTAAGCAGACATTTTAATAAACATATATTTATATCCCAAATATAATACAATATAATAACAAGCAGATGCTATCCATCACACCCCTACCTCCTAGACTCAATTTGGGGGGATCACCATGGTATGAGTTCCCCAAATTCAGTTCACTGCTCAAACTGACGCGATAGTCCATCTGCATTTTCATTTGCTGCCTCTGCCCTGTGTGAGGCAGTCATGTTGTAACCCTACAAGGCAAGACTCCATCTTAACAGCCTACCATTTGTTTTACCCATTTGTGCCAGCCAAATCAGGGGGTTGTGATCTGTCTGTACCTCAAAATGCTGCCCATATAGGTATGGCTCTAACTTCTTTAGTGCCCACCATGGCAGACATTCTTTTCCACTGTAGAATAAGCCTGCACCCTGGGAAGTAACTTCTTACTGAGGTACGCTATTGGGTGATCTTTTCCTTGGTTAGACGTTTGACTAAACATTGCCCCAATACTCACATCTGAGGCATCAATCTGGACTACAAAGGGTTTACTATAGTCTGGTCTGGCTGACACAGGAGCATTGCACAGTTCACCCTTTAGTCGTGTAAAGCCTTGTTCACAGGCTGATTCCCAGATAACTTTCTTAGGCATTCTTTTCTTTAACAGGCACAATAGGGGAGCGGCCAGAGCACTGTAGTTTGGTACAAATTTTCTATAGTGCTCTGCTGTCCCTAGAAAACTCTGAACCTGCTTCTGTGTTTCAGGTCTGGGCCATGCCTCAATTACCTGAATTTTTGCTTGATTAGGGTGGACCTGTCCCAGGCCTACTACATGCCTCAGGTATGCCACCTCAGCCATGGCCATCTAGCACTTTTCAGCTTTTACAGTGAACCCAACCCTCCGTATTTCGCCCAGAACTTCCCTATGGTGGGCCAGGTGTTTCTCCCAGCTGCTACTAAAAATTACAGTGTCATCCAGGTATGCCACGGTGTACTCCTTAGCACCAATTAACACCTGGCTCACCAACCTTTGGAAGGTGGCAGGGGCATTCTTCATTCAGAAAGGCATTACTTTAAACTCAAATAACCCTGTTGGAGTGATGAAGGCCGCCCTCTCCCTAGCTCTGGCAGTTAACTCTACCTGCCAATACCCTTTTGTCAGGTCAATAGTGGCAAGGTATGTCGCCCCTCCCAACTTGTCCAGGAGTTCGTCCATCCATTGCTTTGGGTGGGTGTCTGACTTCATGACTGCACTGAGTTCACAATAGTCCACACAAAAATGAGTAGAGCCATCTGACTTGGGAACAAGGACTACAGATGAGGCCCAGGGGCTGTGGGATTTCTGGATTACCCCTAAATCCAGCATTTTCACCTCCCTCCATCCTCATGTCCTTTTGGACTGGCCTTTGACACCCGATATGCAGTTTGCCATATGGTCGGTTGCGTCCCCATTTCCACATTGTGCATAGCTAAGGGGTTAGTCCAGGCTTGGTGCAAAACAAAGGGGCAAAGTCTGCTAAAACCTCCCTTACTTCCTGGATCTGGTCCAGGGTCAACTGGGGTGACATTTTAATTGCCTCCACAGAGGACTTTCACTTGCTTTATTCCAGCAAGTCCAGAAGGGGGTCTGCTTCATCCGTCTGCTCCCCAGGACTACACACTGCAAAGACCATGTCAGTCCTGTTAGCATATGGCCTCATTATGTTGACATGGTACATTCTTTGTATATGTCTTCTGTCAGGCAGTTCTGTAATGTAGTTGACATCATTCATCTGTCTGACTACCTTGTACGGTCCTGCCCACTCAGCCTGCAGCTTACCCTTCCGGACTAGGATTAGGACCATGACCTCCTGACCCACAGTGTATGAGTGAGCTCTGGCTTTGCGGTCACACCATACCTTTTGTTTTTGTTGGGCAACTGCCAGGTTGCTCTGGGCTGTTCCCATAAGCTCCTTCAGCTTTTCCATAAAATTAAGGACATAATCCACTATGGGAGTTCACTGGGTGGCATGCTTGCCTTCCCAGTCCTCCCAGTTCAAGTCTAGGGGCCCATATAGCCTGTGTCCATATAAGAGCTCGAAGAGGGAAAACCCTTTCGACTATTGGGGCACTTTCCTGTATGCAAATAGCAGATAGGGAATGTACTTCTCCCAGTCCCTCCCATGCTGTTCTGCAAACACTTGGCACATCGATTTAAGGGTACCATTGAATCTTTCAACAAGCCAATTGGCTTGTGGGTGATAAGGTGTCATGCATCTCTGCAGCACCCCACACTTCTCCCACAAATATTTCATCAGGTCCGACATGAAGGAACCCCCTCGATTGGTGATAATTTCCTGCAGGAACCCAACACAGTAGAAAATCCTTAGCAAGGCATCTGACATTTTGTCTGTCCTCAGTGAGGATAGGGCAACTGCCTCTGGGTACCCAAGTGGCATAATCCACCATGGTTAGGATAAACCTTTTTCTGGAGGAGCTGGGGGTATTCAAAGGCCCCCACAATATCCATTCCTACCCTCTGGAATGGCTCCTCCACTATGGGCATGGGAATTAGGGTAGCTTGGGTTTCCCTACCCACCTTCCCTATTTCTTGGCACTGGTGACAAGACCTGAAATAGTCTTTCACCTGCTGAGTGAAGTTGGGTCAGTAGAAATTCTGGGCCAATCACTGCATAGTGCATGCAATTCCCAGATGAGCACACATGGGAATATTGTGTGCAGTCTTAAGCAACTGCTCATGGTACCCCTGAGGAATGACAAGCTGCCTGCCCATAACCCCCTCTCTGTCTTCACATCCTGCGTATACATCAGTCCATTGTCCCAATAAACTTGATGTTTCCCCTTCAACTCCCTGTGCTCTGTCAGAGTCTGCCCAAGCCCTCAGCTTCTCTAAACTAGGGTCATTTTTCTGAGCAGCAGCAAAATCTTTACACATTCCCAAAGCATGGCAAAGGTCCCCTCCAGTTTCTAAACTATGGTCCCTAGCTCTAGCATCAGGGAATTCCGTGTCATTGTCATCCCCTAACCCTCTGACTAGTGGCTACACTTCCTTCCTCAGAGTAATCTTCTGAAGCGGTTCTGTTAATTGCTACCTGGGGAATTTCTACCCCACTTTCATTTTCCTGCCTGTCAGGAGACAGAGGCTGGGGAACCAGCCTCCGAGTGATTTCCACAGGGCTTCTATGGGGTCCAGGGAACTGCAGTTTACCTTTGCTGCTTGACTGTGGGTAACTGCACATACCATCTGCCTTTGGAGATTGTTGCCAATAATTACATCTAAAGCAAGGTTCTCTGCTACTGCAACTTTGTGCACAGTCTCTCCTGTTTCACCCCAGTCTAGGAGGACACTAGCAAGTGGTAGCATTTTCTCTTCCCCAGAGAATCCCCGTACATTCACAAATTGATTTGGTATAAGCTGTTCATGCTCGATCAAATCCCCCTTTTACCAAAGTCAGAAATGTCCCTGCATCCCTAAATCCATGGGTGTGTACCCCATTCACTGTATCTGGTTGAATGTGCTCCTTCATGTTTACTGGCATGCTTTCAGGGATACACAAACAACCCACTCCTTTCCTAGCACCACTGTGTGCACTCTCTGTCCTTTTTTGGACACTGCCTGGCAAGATGCCCAGGTAGGTTGTCTGCAAACCCAATATCATTTCTTTTATCAGGCAAATCTTTTCTTTGTCACTCTGGGCTGCCTGGTTTCAGTGGAGGCAGGGAGGGTTTTAGCTGCCCTGAAGGCACGCGTTTCCCTTTCTGCACTGCAAGGCCTGCCCCATTCCCTCTTAGAGCAGATGTGCTCCTGGCATAGCGGTCCGAGAGTTAGGCAGCCTCCTGCACTGTTTTTGGATCTCAGTCCTCTAGCCAGGTTTCAGCTCTGCTGGGCCTGCCCAGAAAACCTGCTGTAACAGTGCAACATTTTCAATTTTCTCTACAGAGTCTGCTTCAATCCCTTCCCATCAACGTTTTAAAAACTGCTGTTGTTTAGTGGCTAGCTCCTTGAAGCTCATGTTAGGGCTTCTCCTGAGCTTGCAGAATTTAACTCTGTATGCCTCTGCTTTTAAATCATATTCCTTTAACAGTGCAGCTTTACATTTGCTGTAACCATTACTGTCCTGACTGTCCATTTGACCCAGTGCATCCTGAGTTTTCCCGGTAAGTAGCGGGGATAGCTGGAATCTCCAGAACTCTCTGGGAATGTTTGCCTGAATACATACTTTTTCAAATTAATTTAGAAATGCATCAATATCTTCCCCCTCTTTAAATTCAGCTATCAATTTAGAACTAAATTTGTAACCCAGTCCTGGAGTTTCAGTTTCACCCAGGCCACTTACCTGCTCTGTTGTTGGTCTTGGGAGTTGTAGCTTCTCCAGTTCAAATTTCCTCTGGTGCTCTCTCTCCTCTCACTCTGCCCCTCGCTGCTTTCATTCTGCCTCTCTCTGATGCTGTCACTCTCTTTCCTCTGTCACTCAATGTTCTCGCTTCTCTCCTCTCTCGAATTCCAGCTTCCTCTGTTCGAACTCCAGCTCCATTCTCCACAACTGTGTCTGCAGCCTGATCCCATCTGGCTCTAGAATTTTGGTGACATTCCTCTGCTACTGTGACTCTTGGCTTGAACTTGCCCTGCTGTCCTCCTCCCTGGGTCTGGACACTGCGCTGGTCCCTGGCCCCTCCATGCCAAAGGTTTGGTCCTTTCCAGTCATAGACTGTGACTCGAGGTGTTGGGCATCAGCTGCCACTAGCGCCTCCACAAGATGCTTTTTGGCTCACCCCTCATGCTGGTCTCCTCTCTCTTAGCACAACTGCCTCAGGTAGTCTGCAGTGTACTCACTGTAGTTGGAAGTCATCTTCTTCCCTGTCTATGACTACACTAGCTTACACCCCCCAAAAATAAAACAAGTAGGTAACTTAGACTGTAAGCACAATGATAAAGTTTTTTGCTTTTTAAATCACTGCCTCATTTTGCATATGAGCTGTTACAGTTATCAATCTGACACACTGGACTGTTAAGGCTCGTGTTACCAAATACTTTTAAATCCCACCACTGCCAAACAGATCTGTCCCAAACGCACCCCACAGGTCAGGCCCTCTGCTCCCACAGTGCCAAATCTCGAAGTGCAATATGTGAACAGGAGACAGACAGGATAACCCTCTGGTCTGTTTTGGGTCTGAATCACCTACTAGTTTCAAGTCCTGGGGTCAAATATGAACCCTTTTTTGCTAGCACACCCAGTTAATAGGCTCAGATATCATACTCTCTCTGTGATTCTTCACCCAATGGGCACCAGCCTGGTTCACAATTTTACCTTTTTTACTCAGTTTGAGACCTAGGTATCTTCTTTCCTTAGCAAGATAGTAACACACTTTTAAGCCCTTAACAGTTTTTGTCAGATCTTACCCAATACTGTTTCAGCCTTCACATGCAAAAGAAACTGAGAAAGGCACAGGCAGAATTTTAAGAAAAATGTTTACTAAAAAGTAAAAATAGATAAGATACAAAATGCAGAACATATAAAATTGGGTTTACAGTCTTTTAAAGTAAATGAGTAATTATTCAGAAACAATGCCTTGTTACTGTATTTCTACTACCCTATGTTTCAAGTAATAAACAGACGGTTGAATTTACACAAAGTGCTGTGAGAGGTTGTCAGGTGTCCCACCTCAAAATCAGAGGCAAACTGCACAAAGCCAAAAATAAAATGCAGTGTTTTTATCCCACCTGGCTGGTGATATATCTGTTTCAAACTCCTCCTCCCTAATGACACAGCTCACAGATGCTGGCTGTGAGGTCACTCATACCTGAGAACGAATTAATTTATCAGTCACTTTTCTCAGCCCACTGTTAAAACATTCCAAAAAAAAATCTTTTTTTTAATTAGTGAGGCTTTATGACAGATAGAATCATCCCGTTGGTCTCTTCACAAGCTTTCTGGCCTTCAAAATAATTGCAGTTTTACAGGCTAACAGGAATCAGTTAAAATGACCTTTTTCTCAGAGGCCATAACATGCACACTTTGTCCCTGTAGTTCAAAGAAAAAAAAAGATGGTTTGTAAGGTGTGATAACCTGGCATAAAGAATGTATTTATAGTCCCAGGAAACTCTGCAACTATGTGGCAACACCATGAAGGAAGCTAGCCATCTAGCAACTGCCTTTACTGTGTTGTGGTCAAAAGGTCGGGCCCCTTTAAAAGACGATGGCTGCCATTTCCCTCAGCAGACATTCAGGTAAACATATATTTATATCCCAACTATAATACAGTATAATAACAAGCAGATGCTGTCCGTCACACCCTCCACTGTGCAGGATGCCATCCGCTGCCCATTGGAGGTTCCGCACCATTGACTGGGCTCCCAGCATCCCCAACCAACTACTCAAACTCTACTGGGAGTTCACAGGGTGAGGATCATGGTGGCCCTTCCCATGGGGGAGGTCATCCATGAGGGGAACACATGAGGCTCAGGTAATGTAAGTCTTGGGGATGGCAGGTGATGGGGCTGGGCAGGCGATCGGAGCAATGGGGACCAGTAGAGATGCGGTGAGGAAAAAAGCAAGATTTAAAAAAGAAATCCTCCTATGAGGAACTTTTCTCATCTAGAGGTCAACTCTCCACTCCTGCAATGGATACTTTCCTGGAGGGCTATTACGTCAAACAACTTTTAAAAGATCACAGCTAAATGAAAGAAGCCTTCCTCACTTCAAATGAAGTGGCATCTGCTATAGCTGGTCTCTGCCCCCCAATAAGGCACCGAGTGGACATGGATTCACCCTTGATTTTTATCAACCTCTTAAGAATGTGGTCTACTCATTTCTTCTCACGGTGTTTGTATCTGCTCTTAGGGTAGGGGCATTACCACACTTAACTTACTTTTACCCATGTTGAAAGGGGTGTCTTTTCAGGTAACCTCCCCACACTCTTCCTCAGTCTCTTCCTGGATCCCAATCAGAAAGGATAGAGCAGAAGAGATCTATAAAGCAATTATTGATGCCATTCCTGATCTCTCTTACAGAGCAAGAGATAAATGGGTATCCTCTCTGCACACCCCCACCTCAGACAAGGACAGATGCAAAGTGTGGAGGCTTACCCATGCTACATGACCAGACAGCCAGAATTTCTTAATCCCAAACAAAATCCTGTACTCCTGGTATAGAACTCTGGTCCAGCTTAAAAAATTGTGTTTTCTGAATCATGACACATGCTGGAGATACAGAATTCCAGGAGCAGACCTCTGTTGTGTGCTATGGTCTCACCATGACATCCATAGGTTCTGGCAGGTCTACAACTGCTGTGTGCAAATGTTGTGCCTCAGCCTTCCCTTGTCCTCACAACTGTATATGTTGGCTTTATCTCCAGCAGGGGTGCAGATACCTATGCCTGATTGTTTATGGCAGGAGTAGTGGCCAAATACCTTCTGTTGAAAAGGTGGAGAACCCCATCTATTCCTACTAGCTCTGAATGGCTGACTGTGGTGAGGACTCGATCCACACCGGCTAAAATGTCACATATGGCCCAAATGATTATATCCAAATAGCAGGACATATGGGGGCCCTTTCCTAAACTCACTTTATCACATCTCTGATATCAAAGCTACATCTCACCCTGCAAAAGGCTCCACCAGCATAAATATTCTCCCCTCCATACTGCTACTGGGGACCATACAATGCTAATAATGGCCCCATGCTGTAAGTAATGTTCCATTTGATACTGCTGCTAAGAGCATATCTTAGATGTACAAGTTAGGCTTTACAGTCCTCTGCTATATATGTATGTTTACATGTACTGATTAATTGCCTCTGATTCACTGTTGAACTACTGACACTGTGTATTTGCTGTATGACATTGTTATTTATCTTATGTGTCTGTTCTTTTCATGACTGTTTGAAACCTTTTCATAAATTTATAAATAAATAAAAAGGATTAACTGCAAAAAAGAATCTTTGCTTTCTTTATGGCAGCTTTATGGGACATTTCTTATCTCAGACTCCTGACTGAGTAATAGCCAGAACAGGATGTTTTGAATTAGTATTTTCTAAGGCTTAGTTTCTGGGGAAACTTACATATTTAATTTCAGTTTTCAGTATAAATAGAGTTGTTCTGGTTGTTGACTCTGTGCAACTTGGGAGCTGTGGAAGAAAAGATGCCTCCCTTTGAAAATACAGTAACCTCAGTGGCCCGTTCTGTGCTACAAATGCTAGTATGAGAGATGTGCAGATCCAGGTGCTTTCTGGGTATCAGCTAACTGTGCTACACAATCAGCAGTGTTCCAGGGCCTTGAGAGCAAGGGGATATTGTGTTTCTGACATTTTGGTGGATAAGTGACACCTCACAATCATGATGCATGCAGCACAGTCATATACTGCAATCAAACAACAGTTGTTTAGCTAGGACCATCTTCAAGGGGAAGTAAACATTGCAGAAGTCACTCAAATGGTGAAACCCCATAAAAAGATCTTTCAAATGAAGTACTGGGCTTATCTGAAGGTGTCAGGAGTCCTGAGATATGAATACCTAAACAATCTGTAAATCAAAACAATGCAGCAGCCAATTCATTGAATCATGAGACCAACAGTGATGTCACTGAGGGTTAAGCTATAATTAACAACATGCAGCTTCCCCTCAGTGAAATCATTTTCTGTTTTAAAATGGTGGCTGCCTTGTTTTGATTTACAGATAATTTAGATAGTCATATCTCAGGAATTTTGACACCTACAAGAAAGTCCAGTGCCTTGTTTGAAATATCTTTTCATGGGCGTTCACAATTTGAGTAACCCCTGAAATGTTTACTTCCCCTTTAAGGCATATACAGGGGTTAAACTGTGCAGGAGCCTATAGGAACTCAGCTCCACCTCCTTTTAGGAAGCTGTATGACAGTTTCATCACTTCTGTAACCTTTCGCCTTTCTCCAATGACTACTATAGAAATGAAAGGTCCCCCACCTAAACATTTCCAGTTTAAGCACTGAGCATGTGCTCTCTGTCCACATTTAACCACAGGCCCATCCTGTAGTGATCTCTTGGAATGACATACTGTACTACATGTACACTCTTCAATCATTGATAACACTATAAAATACAGGAGCTACAAGAGAGCAAATGTTATCCACCTTGACATAACCATATACTGAATTCATCTATTTCATGCCATTCAGGTTATTTATTTATTTAAAAGTTGGTAACAAGGAAAGGCACTCTGGACTGAAGCTCATTTCCAGGTGCAACACGGGAGAAGGTACAATACAGGAATAAAGTGCAATAACAATAAGTAATGAACAAATTAAGCTAAATACATACAATTACAGGAATTTAAAATGTACTTTTGCAGGTGTTAAATACGGTAAAGTGCAGCTTGGAGAGGAAGAGTAATATAGCAATAATACACAGTGGCATGTGGTGTAAAATCAACAGGTATATCAGGGTGCAAGAGAGTTTGAAACCTGAGTGGGTTAGGGTAAGGTCATTCAGTTTAATGTAAGCCCAATCAGGTTAGGATAAGCCCATTTCTTAGCACAGAATATAATGTTTTGTTTTTTTCTTAAGCTTTTTTCTCTGTTCCCTGGACTGCCCTCCTGACAGCACCTCCCACCTCATAACCTGCCTTCTCATGGACATATGGTGACCACCTACTATATTAGGAGTATAAAGTTGTGGATAGAGTGTCATATCAGTAGTGCATGGCCCTGTTGTGGGGGGGCTAATGTCACCCTTGGTTGGCCAAGGCTTTTCACCCCTGGGGTTTCTTCACAGAGATGCCAGCTAGACAATGAGGCAATACGTGCATGCATCAACATGCAGCCACACCAGCATTTGTGGGTATCCCTGTCTTATGCTGGTCTTCACTGTAGTCCCCACATGCCTCTGCTAGGTGGTAAGCATGCAGGGCACACATTGCTCCAAACATGAAGGAGATCTGTCCATGGGATATTCAATTCTCTTTCCCCCAGCCAGCCCATAATGACTTGAGTTTGCTCCCAAACTCGGCCGACTGACATCGCAAGCAGTAATGCTACTGGTGAGGGAACAGGCCAGCATGAAATATACCTTGAGATATAGCTGTGACTTTCATAGCTACTGTACTCAAATGGTTTTCAAAACCTGTGAGGTTTAATACTGGTTGTGCCGAAACTCTATACAGTACACACGTAGAAGCCACTAAAGGGAAACATTCAGCAGTAAGAACTCAACAGCCAAGTGTGGAGCTGCTCCCCGTCTGTACTTTGTGTGCAATTCCATTTTTTTACTTACTCTTTATTACAGTATATTAGATTGTACCTGGCTTGATCCTGCTGATGCCCACCCTGACAACTGATGTAACCAGGAGTTCCAGAATCCACTGCAGCTGACATCAGAGCTGGGCTGCAAAAATGGAAGATTCAGCAGCCTGAATTACATGTTAGAGCTTTTATAAGCTCTTATTCTTTGCCTGCCAGTCCAGTCTGCTATCCTTCCTGGTCTAATTACAGTCACTGAGGACTGTACGTAGCCCCAGGAGAACAGTGGGACCAGCAAACAGCTGATTGAAGCTTATAAAAACTCTAACATGAACTGCAGGCTATTGAATTACACATGGCTGCAGCACAGCTTTGACATCTGCTACAGGGAGTTGTGACATTTCTGGTTGTAGCAAACTTCAGATTGGGAGTCAGAATGATCCACCAGATACAATATACTATACTGCAGTAAACAGTAAGTAAATAAAGACAAACAACAACAAAAAACACCAGCACATATGGGTGTGGGGTCTTAGCGCTGACCCTTAAAGTGTACAAATATCATTCACATAGCAATATTGCAACAAAACTTGTGTTGCTGAGAGAGAGAGAATTAGCCCTGATGCCAGGTATAACTTATCTACTCTTTCAAAAGGTGCCATTGGTTCTTTAATTTCCATTTGGCCAACCATCACAGATGGGCAGAAGTGACCTCAGTTTCATATCTCTTCTGAGGGATGGCGTCTCCCACATTGTGACAGCCCCTAGTGCAGAATAACAGTATCAGGCTTTAGTGCTAGCCAAAATGCCTGGTGGGAGACTTGAACCCATGACCATCTGATTTTCCTGGCTTGGAGTTGAGATTGCTACTAACAAAGTTACTGAGACTTTGGTACTCTTTTGACTTGGACCCATTCTGTCTTACGTGCTCAAAAAAAACCCTCATTTTAAGAATTCAGATAAATACTCTGAAACAAAATGTATGCAGTTCTGCTTGTCTCCCTATTTGTACTGACCTTCAGTCATTTATTTAAATTTTCAAGGCATTTCTTTTCAGTCAAGCTGCTCAAACATTTGTGCTTTAATGCTTTAAATTAAAGCAACCAGCTGTGCAGTTTAATTTAAACTGAATGTTTATGACCTACAAATCTGTAATACCTAAGAGAATCACTGATACTGAACTGTGCAGGGGTATTGTAAAATGGCAACCTTCTGTGAATTTCTTTTTTGCTAGACAGACAAAAGTAGCATTTAAGACATAGGTGGAAATATAATAGGAGCCATGATATAAAAATAATCTCAGGGAAACCCATCTATTTTGTCATGAAAACATCAAATCATCAATTAGTCAAAAGAAACTCCCCAAGAGACTGCAAAATGTAATCCTGTTATGATCAATAATAGAGGACATTGTCTAACTACTTCTTAAACTCTTTACTGATTAGATTTTTTTCTAAGCTTGCAATGTAATTCTTTCTGGGTGTTAAGAAATTTTTTCTTGAAATATTGACGTGGACAACTGTATATATCACCAGAGTCGTTTTAATGCCTAGCAGAAAGAGATAGCTGATAGAAGGCATTTAACATTCCTGTTGCTATTGAGTTGTTAATGCCGTTCTGCAAATCATGGATAAACTACAGTAAGAATGCTACAGACCAGCCATGGACTTTTGGTTCAAATGTTAATCTAAATGTCTTTAAAGCAATAGTATTTGTTAGTCATCATGTCATTCTTTTTATAGTAATAAGTTACATCTGGCAATAACATCACTATGCAAATGTTTCTTTTCATTCTCTTTCATTGCTGAACCGAGATACAGAACTTTGAAGTTGTTTTTGTTTCCTTTCAATATCCCCCATGAAAAAATTAAACATCTTGGTGTGGTACTGTGCTATTTACCATCATAAACATGTGCCAATACAATCATAATACAACCACAATAAAAATCAGGCATTTACAGTCCAAAGGTTCCTGCAATGCAGAAGATTTTTAAATATTTTTAAGGGTGCACAATTTCAATGATTTGTTCAATTAAATGAATTAATAACAAATAGTTATAAAACTATTTAGATATCTGAGGACTTTTGAAAAGATATTGATTCTGAATCTAAGGATGTCAGAAACATATTTTTGCTAAAAATTATATGATGAAAATGTTTGCCGATTAACAAATACTGCTGCTTCAATATAGATGATGACAATCATCAGTGGGTTTGCAAGATAGTAATACAGTACTGAGTATCTGATTTACAAGCAGCAGTGTAACACTGGGTTAAGACCGCTGCCATTACCTTTTCTTAAGCTGTTTAAGTGAGGAAGATTTCCAGTTTAGAGCAGTGTTGATTAGTGTGGGGGAAGATACGAAACTTTGATTCATGAAAAACTATGCGAAGTTCCACTAGTTAGCTTAGTACAATGTGTTATGTTAATACGGTCATTGAGACCACTCTTAGAATTGTAAGAGTGGTTTACATGCATTCTTAGGATATGAGAACCACAAACCAAAGGTGAGTGGTTCTGATTCCCTAAGAATTCAATCTAAGCCACTCTTACAACTGTAAGGTCTTGTTGGCTGTATTAATATATTATTGCTCAAGCTTAATCAATGATACAGTATAAAAAATGTTTAAGAAACCTTACCTGTGCATGCCCATTTCCAGGGCAGCTACATGTAAGACACTCTTGATAGAATAAGAGTGTCTCATATGCAGAAGAAAGGAGTACTGTGATTGGTAGGGAGCATTCTGTTGCTCTGTGATGTGCTTCACATTGTTCATTGCCTGAAATGCATGTTGGGAAATCTTCTCCAGGCCATGTGGCAACTTTACCTGGTGAAGAATCACTTTGCTAGTGAAATAAAACTTCACAGAATTCACAGAATTGTTTTCCTTAAAAATATTTTTCTTCTCACTACCATTTTGGCAACCAACCTCCCATTCATCTCCCCTGATTTTCTAACAGACTGCCTTCTCCCCACCCACACAGCAGCCAATCTCATCCTCCTTCTCCAGCCCTGGTGAAGTGATTACATTACTGAACTAATCTCTCTGATTATGAGAGTAAATTAGCCCTTCCACCACCCTCCCAGCAAAACTCAATCCCCAACTACTGTAACATGTGTCCCACTGACCCCCCCCCACACTGTGGGACTCCCATCCCCACACTGCCTCCACACCGCCAACTCAGCAAAGGATACAAGTCTGGGCAGCAATAAGGATATACAATGACTAGCACAGCCTTTCTTTCACCACATTGGCTGACTACAGTCAGATGAATGTGAGTGCATGTGAAATGATGAGAGGAAGGCTGTGCTGTCACACCTTCTTGCCATTTAGACTTCTGTCCTTTGCTGGTGCTGGTGGCATGGGGAGAAGGTGTTCTTGTGTGCACTACAGGGTAAGGGGTTGGGGATACATGTTAAAGTGGTGGAGGGAGGAGGGTGGTATTGGGTTTTATTAGGGTGGGGGAAGGTTGAGTTATACTCAGAAATATCAGTAATGCAATCACTTTAACATGGCTGGGTAAGAGGATGGGATTGGGTGCTATAACGGTGGGGGAATGGGGTTCAGTTTTAAATGGTTTGGGCTGGGGAGAAGGGTGGTATAGGGTGCTAGGAGCTGAGGGAGTGGTGGTTAGTTGGATATGGTCTGGGCTGGAGAGCAGGTTGGGATAACGCACTATGAGGTGGAGAAAGATAAATATTTTTTATCTTTTTTTCAATGGGACTTTCTGCTTACAGACAGTGTAAAATGGTACCCCAGCTTTACATAGCGAAGTGTAGCATAAATTGTGGCACATCACGACCACCATACCCATGAAGTAAAAATATGCAATGTCTCTAATGCTAATTTGACTTACTACTTTATATACAGTATGCTGTTTACCCATTTTTAGTTATAATTTGTATTTTACATTTGAAAACAAAAATATGGCAAATTGCTTAGCTGCTCTGAAATCTCTGCATGGCCAGGGGTTGAGCCACAAATTTTGTTCTTAAGGAGGATATTAATTTTACATCACACATGTAAAATGATCCCTTTTTTTCATTTCAGATTAGACTAAAACAGCTCCAGTTTGCATCCTGGGGTGTGGTGGGGAGATCATAGGTGCTACTTTGTTGAATAACTGGATCCATTATTGCCTGCCCCGGCTTCTCTTGCAATCTGCTAATGTCAGTCTCCTACTTTGATGCTGTGTGAGAGGGTAATAATGGAGATTGATGCCTGAAGCTGTCAGAGAGAGAACAAATGTGGACAGATGCTTGAAGGTATGGAAGATGGCATGGACAGAGAGGAGACTGATGCATGAAGCTGTGGGAGAGAGATTACAGATTCATGCGTGAAGTTGTGAGACAAGGCAGGTGTAGAGCTCTAGACTTGGAGCTGTGGGAGAAGGCAAGGATGAAGACAGATGTGTGAAGCTACAGGGAGGGCAAATGTGGAAACTGATACTTACAGCTAGATAAGTGGGTAGCGGTAGAAATTGATGCTTGAAGCTGGGGGAGAGATTGGAGGTGGAGATTTTCCTTCAACCTTGAGGCTGTGGGAGAGTCAAAGATGAAGATTGATGCATAAAGCTATGAGAGAGAGAGAGCAGGGGAGAAGACTGATGCTTGAAGACCTGGGAGAGGGTGGGGTGGAGATTCATGCCTGAAGCTGTTGGAGATGCTAGGAATAAAGAAGATGTTTGAAGCTGTTGAAGAGAACAAGGACAGAAATGTATGCTTGAAGTATGGGAGAGGACAGGAATGGAGACAGATGCTTGTAACTGTTGGAGAGCCCTGAGGGTGAAGACTGATGATTGACGCTATGGGACAGGGTAGAGGTAAAGACATGTTTGGAACTGTGAGAGATGACAAGGATGAAGAATGATGCATGAAGCTGTGAAAAATAGCAGAGTGGAGACTAATGCTTAAAGTTATGGGAGTGGGTGTGGGTTAAGACTGATGCTTAAGGCTGTGGGAGAGGGCAGGGGTGGAGAGTCATGCATGAAGCTGTTGGAATGGGCAGGGATGGAGAGTCACACTTGAAGCTGTTGGTGAGAGCATGGATGAAGACTGATGCATATGGCTGTGGGATACTGCAGTGGTAAACACTGATGCTTGAATTTGTGGGAGGGGGTAGTGGTGGAAATACACGCTTGAAGCGGTCGGAGATGATAGAAATGAATACTGATGTTTGAAACTGTGGGAGAAGGCAATGATTTAAACTGATGTTTGAAGCTGTGGTAGAGGGAAGGGGTGAAGTCTAATACTTTTAGCTGTGGAATAGGGCAGGTGTAAAGATTCATGCTTGAAGTTGTGGTAGAATGCAGGGATGAAGACTAATGCTTGAAACTGTGGGTGAGCCAGGGATGGAGACTGATGCTTGAAGATGAGAGAGATGAGGTGCAGAGATTCACCTTCACATTCAAAGCTGTGGGAGAGGTCAGGGTAAAGACTGATGTGTGAGGCTGTGGTAGAAGGCAGGAGTGAAGACTGATGCCTGAAGCTCTGTGAGAGGGTAGGGGTAGAGATTCATAACTAATAGTACACACCAAGCAATAAATGTTCTAGCCTGTAAGGTTAGACTATTTGACAAGCACTTCTAATTTCTGATTAATCTGTCTACAGATTTGTTTAATGTGTCCAGAAAAACTTAAATTATAATCTAATGTTATACCTAAGTACTTAAATTGAGTTACTTGTTCCAGTACTACACCAAAAGAATCAGATATCATTAAGAGTGGGTTCTTTGGGGCGTGGCTAACGCTCAACCAAAATGGCGACTTAACCCCATAGCTCCACTCGTATAAGAGCCTACAACCCTTGATTTATACCTTCAGGGGAGGATTTTCAAGAAGAAAAACAAAGGACCAGAGATCCAAAGCTTTATCCTACCAACTGGGCAACTCTGAGAAAAAAAAACTGATTGCAATCAAACTGTCTAAGAGCAAACGGAGCTGCTGTTCAGACAGCGTGATATGCCGTATGGCACACTTCGTAAAAGAGAAAGAGAGATGAACCCTCTATAAGAGAGATGTTTACGTCAATTATGGCCAGTATTGATACCCTCACTTTGGCAGCAAACAACTCTGCCTTTTCAATACAGCAGATTAATCTGAGAGTCGATGCAGTAGAACAAAAGGCTACCATGCAGCAGGACATACTCCAGAATCACTCGGCCATCATGAGAGAATAGGTGGCCCAGATACAGGTCCTACAGGATAAAGTAGACGACTTAGAGAACAGAAGTCGTCGTAATAATTTGCACCTTCTTGGCTTTCCGGAAGGTTGTGAGGGTGGGAGGGTGCTACCCTTCCTACAACAAGCACTACCCAAGATTTTGAAACTACTGCAAGGTACAAAGATTACCATGGAGCGGGCACACCATTCGCTGCAACCCAGGCCTGTGCAGGGGGAGAGGCCTCGCCATGTCATGGTTAGAATTCTGAATTTTGCAGAAAAAGAAGCGATTCAGACAAGGGCTAGGGAACTGGGACAGCTTCGGTGGAAGGATCACAAGATTATGATCTTCCAGGATTATTCAAGAGAGCTAGCAGCCCGACGGAGGGCCTTCTCTGAAGTCCGTCGCAAGTTACATGCACTGAACATCCCCTTTTCCCTGAGGTACCCTGAAATGTTGCAAATCTCGTTTAATGGAGTGGTCCAACATTTTTCATCTCCAGATGCAGCCCTGGTCTTCATTGCTAATACCTAGTCAACCAGTTCGAGCTCTTCACCCTCTACTCAGGCTGCAAACAACCTGCAGCCTCCTATGATCAAAGCTGATTCTCTTGATACCTCGCTCCACCCTGCTCCCCAGGTGGGATTAGAAACCCGAAATCTGAAAGTTTGGAAAAGACCACCATCCTCACTACATTTGAAATGGGGCCATCCGCAGGAGAGGAAGAACACTCTCAAAATACAGGCCCTATCCTCCTCGGCGGATACTGAAGCCCAAATAGAATATGTGAGTCCCTATTTTGCCCATAACCGATTTTCGATTCTGAGTGATCTTCCTGATGCAGAGGCAGGTGCAGAAATGGACACTGAGAGGGTAGACCCGGACCGCAATGTCCCTGAAGAACTACACACTGAATGGGCCCACAGTGCAGAGGCAGAGTCGGCGATTCCCCAACCGGACCTCCAGGCCCCAGGCTCGCCCCCAGATTGAAGCTCCGACCGAGAACTCGCAGAGGTAAAACAGCTGAATCCTCCATGAACATTTGGAACCCTCACTAGTCTAAAATGTTGAATAGTCAGATAAGTATCTGAGGGCTGATGATATAGAGAAGTTGTAATTCGAAGGGTGGGGAATCAGGGAAAGCGATTGCGGCCTGCATAACTGGAGCAAACTTTGACCCACTTGGGACAGAGGTTTTCTATTAGCAATTGATAACACAGCCTGTTTCAATGTAGACATACTTGCTTATTTGTTGGTTTCTGTTGGCTAGATGCTGTTTACTGAATGTGAAGGCTGTAAGCAATGACAATTGAAGGGACTGTATAATGATGCGATTGCTCGGGGGATATAATTTAGAGGGGTGAGAACATCAGGTAACCCTCTTGGTACTGATCATTTACCTCTAAGGGACTTAATAGTACCCCCTTCCCCTCATTGCTCTCCCATATGGCTCATTGCTCTCCCTTAAGGCGGATCCTAAAGTTCTTTCCCCGATTTTCCCTTCCTTATGCTGGCTCATGAATGGGCTTCCATCAGTTTGTCCTGATGGAACACCAGTAAATTACCCTTACTGGATCCCATTCTGGGCAATTTTTTTTTTTTGTCCTTTGCGATTACATAGAAATGTTTTGGCACTTGTTCTTATTGCAGGATGTCTCTCCATTCAAAACTTATGCTTGTTAATAGGTTTGGCATGAGGAGAAGACGCGGTCAGTCCGTGGTGCAATAAGGAGAGGAGGCAGGTAAAAAAGAGCACAGATGCTAGATCTCACTCCGTTACAACAAACTTTGAGTGGGCTATATGCCATACTGTGCACTCAAAATAGCATTTGTGCCATTGTGCCAATCCTCCCATATAGTACTAATCAGCTGGTATACCAGACAATCTTATCCAGAGCTGAACTTTTTCTGTACGAGGGGTAGGGCTGTAAAATGGGTCAGCTCAAATGTTGTCTACCCTAGAGTTTTGCTAGAAATGTTTTCAAGTCTGTAGTACAATAGTTGAATGTATTCAGCAATTGCTAAAGATATATGTTTTGGGGACTTTCCTCTCCCTCCTCCTGGCCGCCTTACAGGTGATACCAATAGAGTTAAGAATCAAAGAGCAAGTCACCCTCACTTCTAGCCTATACACTCTTGGGTTTAGTTAACCTCTGCCTCCTGGCAGATTGCTGTCATCAAAGTAAGTAATCCCAAGAAGGTTAGGCTTAGTGACATAAGTGGAGTCTCTGATTTCTTTACTGGTATAAAATCTGTATACTGGTCTAAGAATCCGTTGATATGACTCGTATCCTCCCCCCCCATTTGAAGGGTTTGCAGGTAGATCCAGATAAGGCTCTAATAAGAATTGATTAGCTGCTCGCCCTGATTTCACCTTGGTTCTGGATAATCTGGTATAAATACCAAAGCAGTAGTGTATTTTCTTCCTCCTTGGGAAATATCTGTTCCACACCCCTCAAGGACGATAGGGCATACCATTGGCTTGGGCTCTATCCGGTTTAACCCTACTGCACCTCACTTAATATTTTGTAGGATAAGTTAGTTAGATAGTTAAGATTTTTAGACAGTATATAGTCTCTATAGTCCTGATAGATAAACCCTCGCCCTCCTACAAAGTTCTCTGTCAGGAGTGGGGCAGTGATCCTAATCACTGAGTATACAGGAGCACGCCGGTTGCTCTTTCCCTTAGGCTCTTCTTTATGCTTACTATACCCTGGGACCCTTAAATGAAATGTCTGATATTGTGATACACACATGGAATGTCAGGGGGCTAAACTCCCCAATAAAACAAAAGAAAGTTCTGGCCTACCTGAAGCATATTCGATCCCAAGTGGCCTTCCTGCAGGAGGCTAAATTCTCTGGGGAGGATTATACCCATATGAGGAAAGACTGGGTTGGCAAGCAGGCTCACTCTAATGCCCAGACCAGGAAACATGGAGTTCTTATCCTGGTGAATAAATCTCTCATCTGGATATTAAAGCAAACCCATTCAGATCATGAAGGCAGATGGGTAATTACTTACAATACACCCACAGGTCTACTCACTCTCTGTAATGTTTATGCCCCCAATGAGGATGCTCCTCAGTTCTTTCATAATTTGGCAGAGGTAATTCTTGAATTTAACCCTCCAGACTGTCCCCTACTTATTGGTGGGGACTTTAATCTCACTCTGATGCCTCTCCTAGATAGGAATGACGGGGGTAAAGAGGCGCATCTTAAAAGCGGAAAGGCTCTCCAACAAATGATTTCTGAAAAACAAGCAAAGGGTACTGAGTACCACCACTGGGGGTATTAATGAGATCATGTCCTAATTTTATACAAGGCTATACCCTTCCACCCACACTGGCCCTAACAGAGATGCACAAGGCTTTTTAGATACCTTAGGCCTGCCTAAACTGCAGAGGCAGCAAACACAACCCCTAGATCTCCCCATTTCAAAAGAAGAGGTGACCACAGCCATTCAAGTCTTGAAAAAAGGAAAATCCCCAGGCAGAGATGGGTACACTACAGATTTCTACCAGATTCTGGCCTCCACTATTTCCCCCCTTTTCAGGAGATAGAACTCAAGGGAGCCCTACCGCCCTCCATGCGGGAGGCAATCATAGTTGTAATTCCCAAAAAGGGCAAAGGACATACCAACCCTGGAAATTACCGCCCGATTTCCCTTATAAATTTGGACAGTAAACTTTATGCTAAAATTTTAGCCTCCAGACTTAGTTCTTTACTGACTGTTCTGGTACACCCTTCACAAGTGGGATTTATACCTGGAAGACATAGTTCAGACCACCTAAGAACCCTACTGAATCTGATCCCCTTTGCTAAGTCCCTTCATACTCCCATGGCTGCTATCAGGATTGAATTCAAAAAGGCATTTGATTCCATGGAGTGGGACTATCTATATACAACTCTTTCCCACTTTGGGTTGGGGAAACATTTCTTGCCAGGATTAAAGCCATATATGAAGGCCCCTTAGCCAGAGTTAACACAAACTCAATGCTTTCTGATCCATTCTCATTGGGCAGAGGTACGAGGCAAGGGTGCCCGCTCTCCCACCTCCTCTTTGTGCTTGCGGTCGAACCTCTGGCTGCGGCTATTCGTAACCACCCAGAGATAAAAGGGTTAACAGTGGGGAACATGTCCTATACAACTTTTATGTACGCTGATGATCTCCTCCTCCTTACAGAGGATGCACACACTGCTATTTCCCCCCTCCTTACTCTCCTAGAAGTTTTCTCTAATTATTCAGGCTTACGGCTGAACCGGAACAAGATGGAAGTACTCTCTCTTAATGCCCACTGTGTACAACAAGTGATAGCCACAGATGCCTTACTTTGGGCACCAGAAGGGATTATATATCTGGGTATTATTTTGACCCCATCCTTAGAGACAATATGGCAAGCTAATGTACAACCCCTTCTCTCCTCCATTAAAACAGACTTTGATATATGGAGATTTCTTAAACTCACCTTAGCGGGGAAAGTTGCTGTGGTGACACTGATCTCAGCCCCTAAACTTGTCTATCTCCGGATGCACCTCCCTGTTCCCTTACCTACACAGTGGTGTCAGGTTATCGATAAACTAATTGGGGATTTTCTATGGGAGGGATCCAAACCCAGATTCAGTCGATCTAAACTAAGGTCACATTGGAAACATGGTGGGAGGAATCTCCCCTGGCCAGAGGGATACCACCCAGCCTTTCTTTTGGCTCAAATGGTTAAATGGGCGTGCTCTCCCTCCTCCCTTTCACCGCAGTGGATACAACTAGAAACAGATATTATGGGTCTGCTCCATCCTTCGTCCCTTTTTCTACAGAGGGGCAGTCCCAAAAAGTACGGTGCCAGTAAGATAAATACAGACCTTATCTCACCCACAGTGACTGCGTCCAGAGACAACTGGGTTAGTTCTCATTGCAAAATCAAAATCGCAAAATTGTCAGTGTCAGTGACTCAGTAGGTAGCACACTCACCTCTGAGGCCAGGGGATCAGAGGGCTGTGGGTTCAGTTCCCACATCTGGCACTTGGGTTAATATCCCAATACTGACACTGTAGTGCAGCATGAGAGGGGTGCTGCACTTCTGAGGTGCCGTCTTTTGGATGAGACATTAAACCGAGGTCCCATCTGCCTGGATTGGTGGTAGTTCAGGTGGATGTTAAAGATCCCATGGCACCTATTGAAAAGAGTAGGGGAATTTCCCCGGTGTCCTGGCCAAATTTCCCTCATTCACTAAAAATACCACCAACAGCTTAATCTGGTTCAAATTCAGTTGCTTACCCTTTGTATCCCTCCCTCCCCCCTCTGGTCGCCCCTGAAAAGGGGACTTCTAGGCCCAGTGGGCTTACTGGGTCAACAAAATTCAACAAACAAAGAAAATGAATTTGGACCCCCTCCCACTCTCCTATGTGCCTACCTGACAAAACCCAGCCATTACTATAGGAGGAGTTGAAATCCTATGGAGACACTGGGTGGAGTTGGGTATTACTAAATTGGGTGATTTGCTGACCCCTAATCATAAAGCCCTGCAGACATTCCACTCTTTAAGACAAGAATGGGATATCCCACAATCAGACTTTTGGAGATATCTCCAACTCAGAGATGCAACTCGGCATCTTTTATCCCACACCTTAAGTCACGACAAAACTTCACCTTGGCTAAATGGATACTCTGTACTAAGGGCCGTGCAGGTCAGATATACGCTACTCTTAGAGATACTCTTCCATCGCAATCAGATGAAGCAAGGCAAAGATGGGTGAAGATGCTGCAGACCCATATATCCCCTAAGGCCTGGGATAAAGTGTGGGTAAATGCACATACCTGGTTCACAGATGCCAAATCCAGACTAATTCAAAATACAATTGCACATTCCTGGTACAGAACTCTAGTCATTCTTCATAAAGCTAAATTAATAGATCAGGACAATTGCTGGAGATGCCAACAGCCAGGGGGTGATCTAGTGCATGTATTATGGTTCTGCCCAAAAATCCAGCCCCTATGGCAAGAGATACAAGAAATTGCCTCTAGAGTTATACAACAAGCCATTCCCCTCAGCTCTCTTTTCTTTCTCTTGGGTATTTGTGCTATATACCCAAACTGGCTTCATTAAGGTACAGGTGGCTAGCATTTTTGGCTTTACAAACAAAAAGAGCCATTCTATGCAAATGGAGAACCCCTCTGATTTCTACAATGGCAGAAATACTGGGGTCCTTGTCTATCCTGGCCAAACTGGACAAGATATCCTACTTACAGAAGTCCATACTTTCCTCTTTTGAAGCCTGCTGGGATCCCTATCTTAAATATCTGGGTACGGTCCAATCACTAACAGGGATAGGGTGATCACCTTCATCCTCCTCTGCTGGTATGAAGGTAATATGACAAATGGGAGCTCTACCAAAGGACTTAATAATATGTGGGGAGGCCCAGTTTTTCTTGGTCAGATTGGAGATTATAATTATATTTATGAGACTTTTTCAGTAAATGTATAGGTGATTATATACATGATGATATGTAGAATGCTTTAATCCATTGGGTACAGATTTAAGCTGGGGATATACTTGTCTCTATTCCAGGATCAGTCCGGTCTTTTGCAGAGCATATACACACTCTTACCCAACTTTTTCTAGATGCCATGAAGAGGGATATGTTTGGTTGCAGATATACAAAGGTTCTGTTTGAAGTGTTTATGTCCGGCAAAGTTGACGCCTTGAGTTGGCACCATATGGTGGTCACTACCCTTACATGTTAGTTACTTGGAGCTGATGAGGATATAGTAGCCTACCCCCTTGAACCTAATAGTATGCCTCTACATAACAGTTTTTTTCGGGTAGGGAAACTCCTTTAATAAGAGTTGAGGTGGCTACCCGGGATTATACGGCTGTCACTGCCACCAGTGTCAGAATGTTTATATCACCAGGAAGTATACTGTATTAATGTGTATCTAACAAGTAAAATGATACGTGTCTGTACCCCCTTTCCCTCCTTCCTTTATCCCCTGACCCCTCCCTTGCTTACTGTACTGGCACTTTGTACTTGTAAAAGAGACATAGGGTGGTTAAATGTATCTACAGAACATGTGACTGTATACTGTATTATGATTTTTTCATTTTTCTTATTTTTTTTTTTGGAAAGCAATAAAAATTATTACAAAAAAAGAAAGAGTGGGTTCTAAGCTAATTTTGGTTTTGATCCAAAAAGCATACTTTTAGTTTTCTTACTGTTTAGTAACAGATTTTGATTTTTTAACCATATATCCAGTTCGAGGAAGTCGTCATTCAGCAACTGATTCAAAGTCACTACAGAGAGGGAGCTGCTATACAATATAATGTCATCAGCGTACATCAATATATTCGCATTCTTCATACATAAAGGTAGCTCATCCACAAATAAAGAAAACAAATGTGGCCCCAGGACAGATCCCTGGGGCACACCTAACTCCATTTTTTTGCTACCAGTTAATACTCCACCATAATTCATCTGCAATGGCCTATCAGTTAGATAACTTCTGAACCAAGCATTTGGGAGTTCGGTTAATTCATAGTTCTCCAGCCTCCCAAGCAGCAGGGAATGGTTTACCAGGTCAGATGCCTTGGACAGGTCCAGGAACACAGTACCAGTGAGTTCACCTCTATCCATCACCCTACTGATGTGGTCCATGAACCTGGCCAAGGCAGTGCCTGTACCATGATTATTATTTGAATATCATGAAATGGTTTAATATGATTATCTGCAATGCAGTTTATTAAGCCATGTGATTTAATAATTTCTTCCACTGTCTTCAGTTTAGGGAATATCACTTTTTGATCTGCATATTTAATGGTCTCTTCTAAACACAACCAGGGCAATCTATTGAAACATAGAAACATAGACTTTGACAGCAGATAAGGTCTACTTGGCCCACCCAGTCTGCCCATTTCCCTACCTACTGGATAAGCTGCAGATTCTAGTTAACCAACAGCCTACTTCCTGCCACCCTCCACTACAATTGCCTTGTGTCTGTCCCATGCATGTCACGAGCCAATTAAACTGGGGAAAACAAAAAAAAAAAACTGATGGAGACCAAAGTAAAGAAATTCACATCAGCGGTTTAAGGTTTTACCCATAAAATGGGGGGTAGGTCAACTAAAGGTTGCATTAAACTTGTAAACACAAATATAAGAAATCAGGCTCTGTACAGAGCAGAAATCTGGGGAACAGAGATAAGGGGGACTTAAGGACCGATAATAAACACATACTACAAAAATCTCTTAGGCCTCCCAAAAGGAGCTCCAACATCATTAGTAAGTATGGAAACAGGGCAAATACTGATTCAGTGCAGCACAGAGGAAAGATTGCTAATGTACTGGCAAAGGACTTTTAGCCAGTACATTATCAATCTTTCCTAAAGCTTCTTTTAATGCATAAGAAGCTGGTTGAGAGGAGAACAATGCCATCTGCATATGCGAGGTAGGGGCAGCACCTGGAGCCCACCGTGGGCATATGAAGGTCTGCATCATATAGTTTCATTAGAATCTGATGAATGAACAGATTAAACAGTATAGGGGAGAGCACACAACCCTGCTTTACCCCTTTATTGGTTATGAATTTTGAACTTTTGTTACCATTTTTGTTATAACTGATGCAAGTTTTATTATTATGGTGTAATGTAATTATTATGTTAATCATAGCCTCACCTATCTGGTGGCCAATGAAAACAGCTAAGTCAAATACAGCAACCAAAAATTTCCCACTCCTCAAGGTGCATTCCCCCCTGTAGTTGGTATATATATATATATATATATATATATATATATATATATATATAGGGATGTGGGAGGCAAAGCCCCACAAAAATAAAACTTGCTGTGTTTGACTGAGCTGTTTTGTATTAGCTGTTTTTGGTGGTTGCTGTTTTTACTTAGCTGTTTTCACATGGCACCCTCTATCATATTTTTTAATGTGACCCAAAGTGTATTCCTATTGACCAGGTCAAAAGCGGACTTGAGCTCTACAAAAACAGAATACAGCTTTTGTTTTTTGACTTTGTTATATTTAAAGAGTAGATGTACTATCGTGAAGCACTGGTCTATCGTGGAGTGGCCAGGTATAAAACTGGCCTGTGCTTCATCCATTTTTTTTAACCCATGTTAATATTCTATTGTTAAGAATTCTGATGAGTATAATGGGAAGAAGAGTTTACCCTAAAATTCTGTAGGACTATAATCCAAACTCACCCTCCTGTAGGTTTCTAACACTCTCACTGCAATATATCAATACAGGTCATTACAGCCAGGAAGACAGTTCCCTTGTAGGACTTGTGGTTGGAGGGAAAGAAAACCTAGACTGCAACAGCTGTAAAAAGTTATTAGAACAGATAGTCTGGTCTAAGTTAGGTTGAATAATGTACCCACAGGCATACGCACAACAAACACCCCACCCTGTGGTAACAGAAGAACCACAGGATTTAGTCCAATTCACAAACTGAGAGGTGCCATATGCACCATGTTGTGGCATTAACAGCAACAGCCAAGTATTTCAATAAATGATATATTTAGAAATGTCAAACATAGCGTTATAATTCAGTATATAGTGTTGTGTAATATCTATTCAATCTGTAGCTTCTCATTGTGTAAGCAAGATCAATTAAACCTTTATATACTTAAGAATAATAACAGAACATCACACTAGAGGAAATGGCCTTGTTTAGGCACACTTAACTACAAAGAATTACAGTCCCCTTTGAATAAATACCAGGTGTATAGAAGGAAACAATCAGCCTTCTTTTTTCCAATGAGCTGGCCGCTGGAAGTGAGCTGGAGATCAGTTTCTCAGCGAAGACTGAATCCACTTCAGGGTCCACAAATACATGCGACTTGGCAGCATGTTTAATTAGGAGCTGAGCTGGGAATTTAAGCCTGGCTTCGATACCATTTTGTAGAAGCAGCTGGAGTTCTCTTTTTCATTCCTGCATCTGTGCTGCGAGATCCAGAAAGAAGGAAAGTCTGTGTCTTTCCCAAAATATCTCTCCTCAAGAACGTGCGGCCTGGAGAAGTGCAATACGAGCCTCTGACAGGATGAGCAAAGCAATTGCAGTGAGTGGTTGATGTTGGTAGACTCCATGCTGCCTAGGCTTCTGAGGAATAGTAAAGACTTTTATTATTTTCAGTCCAGCATCTGCAGGTAGGAGTCTGAGGTCCTGAAATATTAGCTTGTGCACTGCAGCTTGAAAGTTACTTGAACCAGCATATTTGGAGTGGAAACCAATGATTCTCACGTTAGCCTGTCTTTGCAGGTTTTCAAGAGTTTCCACCTTTGCTTTAATGAGATTAATATCTCTCACAAATGCAGCTTTGCATTCTTGCTGCCTTTCTGACCCCGCTTTGATTTCTTTAATGGCAGTGGTATTCTCATGTTATGTATAGTACAATCGTTTTCTAGGTGTTTTGCTTCCACTGCGGCCAAACGTTTATTCATTTTGTCCCCCGTAGCCTGGATTTTCATTAACATCTCCAGGATCTGCATTGCAGGTGATTCAGGAGTTAGTTCTCTGGCGGAGATGGGCCCCGATCTAGACAAGGAACACTGAGTCTATAAACATCTAGGCTCTGCAAGGTTCTTTTTGGGTCCTTTTTTGGACTCATCTTTCTGCAGGATAGTTCCAATTGTTAATACACCCAAATTTAAAAAAATTGTTTAATATAGCAATTAGGGACAATTTTAAGTTGCCACATGTGAGCCTCACTAAAAAGTTGCCACCATGTTGGAGTTCCACAGTGCCCCCCCCCGCCAAACTACCTAGTTTTGATTTGAATAAATGGAGTTGTATTTTTCAAAATACCTTATACTATGAGAAACTGGTGGATGAATTCTATGTAGACCATAATGGGGGAAAACTTTCTTGGTTAGAAATATCCAAGTTTTTGCTTCTGCTATTACAGATATGAGCTAAAGAAATATTAAATACCAACATCCAGAACTTGCAAAGGGATATTGTTTGAGAAGGGGGGTTGAAATAGGAAGATATATTATATAAACAATGTTCACATTTTGGTTTTAGGTTGACCTTTAAAGACAATTTAATATGTCTCTTTATTTTTAATCCTTAATGCTGATCTGTGACAATTCAATGTATTGAATATATATCCTATAATAAAAAGAAAGTGTAAAAGAAAAAAATAATTCTGGTGAGTATTATCTGGGTGTTATCAATCAAACTTATTGGTCTATAACAGTTTGGGTTGCTCCTTTCTCCTTTTTTGTATAATGGAATGATTATATTTTCCAGGCATGAACTAGGAAATGTTCCTGTCTGCATTATAAACTTAACGACACAGTGTAGGCATGGTGACCATATTTCTGTGTTTTTTTGAAGACATCTATTGGGATCCTGTCTGGTCCAGGGGCTTTTCTGCATGGGAATGCTTTTATAGCTACTTGAATTTCTTCTATAGAGACCTCTTTTTCCAATGGGACCCACATGATTCTCTCTGATGTATTTATTTCCTCTTCTGGATCAGAAAGCACATTTTTAAAATATGTTACCCAGATAGCTGGTTCTATATAGTTTTCCTTGTCTTTTGAATAGTTATCAAAGCCTTTCATCACCATCCTACATAATTTATTGTTGTTGTTTTATTCCAACACTGTATTTTCAAATTCCTTCCAAACACTTTCCTGATGTTTTTCCCCTTTTTCTTTTAGGATATTATTAAATTGTTTCCTTAATCTGTTTATGGTGCTTTTATTCTCTTTATTTGGATGCTTAATTATTGCTTCAATTTTTTCTGTTATCCCACTTTCTTCCATTTTTCCTTGAAATGTTTATCATTTATTAGTTCCCATTGAATGCAATTTATTTTCCTACTTTGCCTGTCTGGCTGTTTAGCTTGTTTTTTGCATATGTTTATGTCCCTTTTTATTTCAATGTCCATGGGACAATGCACACTTATTGCCTTCTCACCTATTTTATTATTTAAATGAAAAGGGATCATGTTGCCGGAGACCCAGACTAGGTCAATTAGAGATGCCCCATTATGCCCAAGGAATATATAATTATCCAATAAGTCATCTGATAATCTGCCATTTAATAATAATAAATTCCAGCTAGACACTATGCTGCACAGTCTAATTCCTCTTTTATTACTTCTATTATCTTGTGAATTCCTTGAATATTTTATTTAATTATAATAACTGGCCTCCCCTTTTTTCCATAGGGAAACTGTGGTGTAATTTGCCATTATAAAGGAGTGTTTGTAATGGTAAACACACGCACGGTTTCCCTTACCCTGTGCATGCGTCCACCTGAGTTCCTGCCATTCCAATGCTGTCCACTTTCCTTTTGGCCGAATCGCAAACCACCACTTGGACTCGGTGGTAAGTGTTTTTTACAACATAAATTTGCAAAAATTACACTTAAACATATGCCTGCCCTACCAAATAAAAAAGTAAAAGAGATTTGTCAGTCCTGACGGCAACCACGGACCGCGCACTAAAACCGGACCACAATAAAACCGGACCACGGTCGCAGAGCAACAGCTTTTTTAATTTTATATTTTTGCTGTGGCAATAAAGGGAAATCCAGCAATTATATAAAATAAAAAATGGGTCAGTGTGTGTAAACTTCAAGTTTACACACACCCTCGGGGTTAGATGCTTTTAATAAACCCCTCAAGCTTCGCTCTCGGGATTTATGTAGCATCTAACCCCTCGGGTGTGTGTAAACATTTTGTTACGCACTCCGACCCATACTTTATTCTCTATATTATCCCTTACTTTTCCCACTATTTCCTCTGTGGGCTCCAGTTACTGCCCCACCCTTACATGAAAGTCCACAACAATTATGATTCAACTATTTGGATGACTATTTGTCTCCTCCTCAAGAATGCTCTCCAGGCCATAAAAATATAATTAATTTGTCTTCAGTCAGCTGGGGGAAAGTAAGCATTCAGAAGTACAGTTTCTGCATTTCTTTTCAATTATCTTAATGCCAATGTCATTCTCATCTTTCACCTCTATTTCGTATGTGTTAACCCTATTTCTGATTGTTTGTGAAATAAGCATACCACCAGAATTTCTTCCAAACTTCTTTTTTCCAGTAGACTTGTAAAATGACATGTATCGATCTGTTTCTATGTTCTTTTTTTAACCAGGTTTCTTGTAAGCAGATATTTTAAAATGTATTTATATAATCTATAAACTCAGGATTGGGTAATTTATCCTTTTGACCAGACACATTCCAGGATAATATTGTATTGTTATTGCCTTTCTGTGTATTTTCATTACCTTCCTGCATATCTCTTTGCTTCTTTATATGTATTGTATTGCTCCCTAACTCCTTGAATGGTTGTCATTCAGCTGACAGATTCTCCAGTGGTGCAAATATATTGGATGTTTGGATCCAGATTATCCATGTTTCTGATGTAACTATCTTATTCCCCTCATTTCCCCTTGGAGAATCTATATATATGTGGATCCCTAATTGGTCTAATGTGTATGCCTTTCTCAGTATAGCTGTGTACATGATTTCATTATTTAGCCACACTGTAATTTGGCCATTCTGCTCCTAATGATCTGCTTTGTCTAATGCAATGATCACATTTTCTATTTTTAATGTATTCTGAAATAAATCCCCCAGCTTTACTTTCAGGTTTTGCTTTGTCTGTTTGGGGAAGTAGTTTAATCCAAAAATAGACAGTATCTAAATTGTTTTCTTGTCTACTGGTTTGCTTTTTTGATTATAGTACTCTGGAAACAGAAAACTTAGAGTTGTTACCTTACGCATTTCTATGCCTATACTTTTTATATTGTCCCTTAGGTTTTCTATAACTTTTATCATGTAGAATTGGTTTGTCACTAATAGAACCAACTCAGCATCTTCTATGGGCCTGCACACACTTATGTGCTGTAGTGTATTCAAATTCCCCTCTACCATCATATTCTGAAAATTTTGAACATTGCATACAGCTTACTCTCATCTTCGCTTGGCAGAATGCCCACTTTATGCAGTGGTAATACAAGATCTGTGCCCATTGTTTTCTTCGAGGAAGTGTGCAATCTGCTGGAGTCTTGTTTTCCTGACTCATTTTCTCTATTTTTTGTGTTTTCTTTGAATTAGTGTTTCTTGCTATATTGTCTGTTGCCTTTACATTATGATTTTTTTTCTGTTAAGTTTTCTTCCATTCAGTTGTTTCTTAAATTTCTGTCTTGTTTTTTTCCCTTAACTACTGTTGCTTTTCCCTTTTTGTCTTTCCTTTTAGATACATTGCATTTGGTCTTTTTATTTTTAGTAATTTATTCCATTGATTCTATGTTTAATGTGTTGCCTGCATTTGTTTTTTATTTTTCTGATCCTGATTTCTGTTACCCCCACCTTTTCCTCCAGTGTTTGTGATCCTTAGATCCTTCTTTCCAATTTCTCTGTCTGCATTTATTTGTGGATTTTTCTCAGTTTGATATTCTTTTGTTTTTTCCTCATCAGTTGTTTCCTTTTTTGATTTTCTCCTTTTTCCTACAGGACCAGGTTCCCTCCTTTTAATGTTACTGCTATACTATCCTGTCATATATTTTCCTTGAGGAACATTATTAATTCAAGTTCCAATTCTAATTCTGTCCTAGAAGCATCGCTCACTGTGTAGGCTGGCTTAGTTTCTGTCACTGCTGGTGTGTTATTTATATTACTTAGATTGTTACTACTTCTAAACCTGTGACCTCTTATATCCCCCTTTGTGTGTTTTGGCAATTGATTGCCCTTTTCTATACTTGATTTTCCATGTGCTCCTGTGTATGCCAATTATTTTGTATTTCCTTCTTCCCGCCTTAATATATCTAATTTTGTTTTATTTTCAATGCAAATGCCCTTAATAAATGAAATATCCTTTCTTATTTTAACTATTTGTTCATATAACATTATATTAGCTAGCTAAGGGACCCACATGACTGTGGCAAGATCCCTTGAAATATTATCTATGTTGGGGGGAGGGATTACTTGTCAAATCCTTCTGTACTCATTACTTGACTGTAATCTAATTCAGTATCATTCTGGTTATTGGAGAGATGTGTAGAATGTGTAAAATCCCTGTTAATCTGTTTTAAATTTAGGTGGGGGGGTTTGCTTTACCATCTAATTTGCTAGTTCCTTTGTTAATTCTCTATTTATATTAATAGAATTTCTTAAAGAGTGCATCATATCTCCCACAGTCTTATTAAGATTTTTCAGGTTTCCTAATACCTCTGAGAAGTCTGTGCTCACCTCTGCAGTTAATATGGTTGTCTCGGAGATTTCTACACTGTCAATTTTGGTGTTATTGACCTTGCTTTCCTCTTTTTTGATGTCCATTTTAATTTTTAAGAAGTGTCTTATGTCTGTGCAATTTTTTTCTGTTGGGGTTGAGGTGATTTCTCTCTTATTTCCCATCATTATTGGTGTAAAAATCAGTCTAGTGTTCACCCCACCAACCACCCAGCATCTTCTCATATGCACACCTGAATCACATATCACCAGGAGTGCATCTAAGCACACCTACTGTACCTGGTACCTTTCTGTCAGACCGCCCAAGCTCAACATTCTTTCATGTTCTAAGCTCCTAGTGGTTTAAACAACCTCCCCCAGGATATCCTTGATGAACTCAAGCTTGGTTCCTTCAAACGCAAACTCCAACAGCACCTTTCTGCACTTAGCAACTGTGACTGTCCCAACTAGCTTTTTACCCTAGCAGAATATTGTCACCCCATTCCCTATTTTGAGCTAGCACCCCACTACTCCCTCCCTCTATCAGCTCCCCTTTCCTTCACTGGTTACTCCTTCCCCACTCCCCCATCCTCACACCCTGACAGCTCCCCGATTTTCTACACACTCTCCTGATCCTTCTTTCTGTCACCACAATGTCCTCTGTGCTCCTCAATCCCTTCCACTCTCCCCCATACCACTCCACTCCCCTCCCTTCAACCCTCAGCACAACAAAGTCTCCTTGCAGACTGCTCTGCTTTGGCCCTTCTCCTTCTCTCCATTCTATTACTTGACAGAATCAATAGTCTAAGCAACAAAAACAAATAGAGGCAGCGGGCTCAAGGATGGCCAAAAAGGAAGAGCAGTCCACACACTTGGACAATATACCAAGCTGATTTTAATATTTAAAAACAGTCTAAAAAAAGGGCAAGGCATCTGGTAGAGATGTGAAACATTGATGTCTGGAGGGGTGTGCTGCCACTGTTTGTACTCAGGGCATTTGCCCTTTTTTTATACTGTTTTTAAATAGTAAAATCAGCTTGATATAGTGTCCAAGTGTGTGGACTACTCTTCCTTTTTGGCCATTCTTGAGCCTGCTGCCTCCATTTGTTTTTGTTGCTTCTGCTGTTCCCAGCGAGGCTCCAGCTGCAATGTCCTGAGCCGTCTCCTTCTTCACTGCCTTAAAACCAATAGTCTGACTGCTCAAACATTGTTGTATCACACTATTGGTGCACCAACCTGTAATTCATATTGTAAACTTGTATTTTCTAACTTTAAACACCCCCTTACCCATTTCCCTTTACATGTTTCATGCTGTTACCATTCCTCGTTATTTATCAATTTGCACTGGGATTGAAACCCCATGCTCTTTTGACAATGTCTGCTCACTGATGGCTCAAGTGTTTCCTAATGTTTTCATTGTCTGTGCCCTCTAGTATCCCCTGCACCCACTGTATCTACAAATGTACACAATGGCAACTGTTACCCAAATGTGTATACTTTCATTTACCACAACAGTGTGCCTTGTGATTAAATATCCCATTGTCTGTACTATTTTATTGTACTTTGTGTGTATTCTAGCCTATTGTATGCTCAGAAGTGGAACCTTTCTAAATTAGTCTCTGACTCAAAGGCATTTTTATCTCCAAGAAATAAACAAGTAAATAAATAAATAAATTTCCCTCTCATTTTTTTGTGACTCATGATCCTTTTGACTTTTACTTAAAGTGAAGAGTACAAGTTGTTTTAAGGTCTGCTCTGTGGATCCTCCATGAGGTTGTAGTTAATGTTACCACTTCTAGTTTCTACCAGCGTATCAGTTAATGCTTCTCAATGCCACCTGAAATGCCTTAATATTCCTAATGTGCCTTGTGTCTTATTTCTTATGTCTTATAACCCTTGATCTTTCTAGTATCTCAACATATAATACTGACTGCTACTAACTGAAGCATATAGCTATAGAAAGGCAAACATCTGCAAATACAGGAAACAGTGATGCAGATCAATATTTAACTTATTTAAAATAGTAGGGATATTTAACTTTTATTTTTTTAAATAATATATTTGGGATATTTATTATCCACTGCTTGTGACCCTAAATATTGTCAGCAGTTATCTAAAAGTCAGCTATTAAATTGAATAAAGCACAGATGAGCAAAGGAGCAAATGTGCAAATGAGCAAAAGTGCCAATATGCAAGTGTGCTCAATGTATAAATCGCCTTAATGTGCAAATCACCTAGTACCCATTTAGTGCCTCTAATGCCTCTAACTTTCATGTGAAAGTTTCTTGAAAGCTGTGACTGTATGACTGAGTAATATGCACACTATGAGTGAAAATAGCAGGATAAACAGTGGATTTAGGGCCTTGCGTTTAGAGTGCAGCTCCAACACTCTGTATTCCCTAACACATGGATTGCACACTATAATTAAACATTCTAAAAAAAGAAGTAAAATCACTTTAACTAGAACAGAATCAACACAAAACAAAATGATGATATAAAAATAAACTCAATATAGCAGCCTGAACTAATGAACTTATCGCAGCTTGTAACACTTATGTGCTTAAATAATTAAATGTCTGATTGTATTAAATACATCATACACACTGAAGCTGCAACTAAAGCACACTATAATATGAAGTGCTATAAGCAAAAAACCTTTAAAAATGGCTACAGTCTGGTTGAAAACCTAGTTGCAAGTCAGGCTATGGGTCTACACTGAAAAAAAAGCAGTTAACAGTCACAGCTGTCAGTTCACTCTTGTCCCTTGTCTCCAATTACAAATATACACAACTTGAGTTCAAGTTCAGATTCGGTCGGGTCAGGTCTGCTCAATGCGCTCCAACACAGAATTAAAAAGAAAAGTAAAGGGAGCAGAAACAGAAACTGTAGAAAACACAGTTCAAACAGTGCTTAAACTTTAAAACTTTAAAACCATGAAACCTCGACCTCAGGTTTCACACTTTTCTGCTTCTTACTTCAGATTAGGGCCTTTGTTCACTCATGCTATGTCCATGTGCCATGAGCCATATCTCGAACAGACCTTTCTAGGCCTCAGCGTCTCTCCCCTTATCTCTTTCTGCTTTTCTGGATCTGCTCCGTTTGTTTCCTGTAACTCCATATCCAACATTTTCCGTTCCTGTGTAACACCACCTTCCATTTCTACTCACACTGATTGGCGGTCCTTTTGAAATTCCAAAATCCATTCTCTCCTCCTGTTATTCTTCTGATAACTCAAGTAACTTCTCTCTCTCTCTCTCTCTCTCTCTATCTGGGTTAACAGTCCTGATTCAGGCTTTTCCAAAGGGCACCTTGTCAACTTCCCATCAAGCCTCCACCATCCGCTCTCCTCCTGTGGAGACACAAAGAACACCTGAACCGGCTTGCCCTACCAATGCGCCTCTCATGTTTAACAGGTAAAGGTCTGTTAGATTAACATAATGGTGGCATGCCTTTTCTAAAAAGGATGATTACATTTAACAGACCCTGCTCACTGCGCTCCTCAGCTCAACAGTGTGCAGCTCCACATCTGGTATCATCACAGGAAATGGAAAAAACTATTGTACGTGAAGTCAATTTACTCATGATCACTTTCTTTCTATTAAGGCCTTCTTTAATGGATTAAGAAGGGTATGGTCAATGACCCCAAACTTGTAGTTGTATCTGAACAGGAGGTAAAAAAATACAGAAGAGGGCAAAAGCAACAAATTAATGTCTATTTATTTCAATCAGAATCTTTAAAATGGTTTACCTATAGCGCTTCAACAGCAGTAGTGCCGACATCCCCTACAGCGACAGCTATAATGCCGACTGTCAGCATTGTTGCAGCCACGGGATCGTCAGCACTAATGGGGCTGTGCCCCGAACCCCCCCAGCCTCTAGGATTCTAACTCCGAGTCGGAGTTGGACCAGGGAGGGCAAACACCCAGCGAGGCAGTCCTAATCGCCGCAGATACCATCACAGCGATGGGTGGATTTTGCCTGATTCCTGGCGCTGCGATGGTCTTCGCCATTGGAAGTCACTGCAGTGACGGTATACTCTTTAAAATGAGCCACTTACGTGGAAGGCTGCTACCGAATTACTTTATATGGGTCTGAAAAGGACTGTCCCTGCCAGCCAATCAGAAGACGGCTGGCTGGTGTAAGAGGAGTCAACTAAGATTGTGGTAAGTTTTTGTTTATTTTGGCTGTGGCTGATCTGGTCACAGATTTTGGACATTACCTGCTGCTGTAGCTTCCGGGGTCGAAAGGGTGAGTGAATCTCCATCAGCAGCACACCCTCCCCCACAATGATTGCCTCTTGCCCTGCTTGGAAGTTCCAAAGCCATCTTTAAAGGACTGTCCTGGCCAGCCAATCAGAAGTTAGCTGGCTGGTGTGAGAGGAGCCAACTAACTAACTCAGTTTTTGAATCTGGGCTCCTGATGAACTGGCCACAGACTTTGCATGTTGCTTGCTGCTGCTGCTACCAGGGGTCAAGAGGTTGAGAGAATCTCCATCAGCAGCTCCCCCTTCCCCCCAGATTCATCTGAAAAGGACTGTCCTGGCAACCAATCAGAAGTTGGCTTGCTGGTGTGGGAAGAGCCAACTGAATTGAATTTGGGTACCCGCTGAACTGGCCACAGACTTCAGATGTCACCTGCTGCTACTGCTTCCAGGAGTTGAGCAGGTAAGTGATTCTCCACCAGAGCTGTCTGAAAAGAACTGTCCTGGCCAGCCAATCAGAAGTCAGCTGGTGTTCGAAGCACTATTCCTCCCTACGTTAATCATTGCACCTTAGCAGCCATTCGGTGCTGTTGTCCTCATGGGAAGGACCAAGCGAAAAGCACACTGGGGAGTTTGCCAGGGAGTCAGCCATGAGAGGCTGCTTTTGGCCAGTTGTAATAGTCTGATGATTAGAAGAGCCAGTAAGCTACTCTTAATATCACTGCATTGCTTGTACACATAATGGATTTAGGACTGCCTCGAACTTGTTGTATTCTTCACTGTAGTTACTTCAGTCATTTGTTTTAGTCCCTATATCTATATATGTTATCTGGGCGTTTTAAAATGTTCTTGTTGCATTACTTTTGCCAGCCTTCTAAGACTCCCTATGTGAGACACTGCACTACAATTAATTTGCCAACAGTTGAAGTTGCGTACTGTTTCCTTGTTGCTAGAAACACCCTATCTGGGTGAGTGTCACTTTCATTAAAAGTATATATGTTCAAACGCTGTGCTCCCTGGACAGTTATAAATTTTACCGGCACTGTTTAGTCTGCTCTCAAAAGCACCCTAGTTAAGTTAGTGCTACTCTAATTTGGTTGTAGCTGTATTAATACTGTTTTGCTTGGTCTGTTGCCAGGCAAATTGATATTGTTATGTATTCCTGGAAATACCTGATCTGGGTGGGCATTACTTCAAAAAAATTTGCTTTTGTAAGGGTAACTGTGCCTCCCAGCGGTGTCTGATTTTTGGACTTACACCATTTTAGCCTGTTCCTTCATATGAACATAAGAAAAAGTCAGCAGAAGAACGCCATATGGTCTATCGAGTCTGCTCAGTAAAAGATGCAGGGTCTATAGCTAGTGTTGTATGAAATTGAGAAATTTCGTTATGTGAAATATTTTGCAAAATTCACACATTTCACAAAATATTTAGCAGATGTGAAATGCAAAATTTTGCCCCAAAATACTCAGTTTTGACCAAAGATTGCAAAATTGTTAGTGAAAATTGCTCAATTATGCCCGAAAATAGGGAAATTCCACCTGCAGAATGTAAAAAATGGTTGCTTTTTGGTGAAATTCTGGCATTTTTGGGTGAAATTTTGCATTTTGCAAGTTTGCACCCCGTGAAATATTTCATTGAACTGCAGATTTTCTCGAAATATTTCATGTGGTGAAATTGCCAATCTTGTGGCAATTTCGCTGGCCAAATTTTATTTTGCAGCATCTCTATCCATAGCTTACACCAATGTCCCTGATCGCCCTCATGTTATCTCTTCCTTCCCTGCAGCCCCTCCATGGTTCCATGGGTTCCCTATGTGCATGACCCAAGCCCTCTTAAATGCCCCACTGTCTTCAATAAGACCACCTCTTCTGGCAACAAATTCTATATGGTCACCAGCCTCTCTGTAAAAAAAAAATGCTTCATAACATCCCTCTTAAACCTCCCCACTATCAACTTCAAGCTGTGCCTCCTTGTGGTTTGGTTGTCATTTAATTTATAGAGACCTTCTGTTTCCACTCTGTTAATCGCAGAAATCAAGTATTTGAAAGTATCTATCATATCCCCTCTCTCTCTCTCTTTCTCCTCCAGTGAGTATATCCTTAGGGCTCCCAGCCTTTCCTCGTATGACCTATTCTGCTGACCCATGACCATCTTGTTTGTTTTCCTTTGGATCCTCTCTAGCAAACTGATTTCTTTCTCATGGTATGGATTCCAATACATTATCCCATATTCTAAATGCGGTTTTAGATAGATAGCACAACCACATACCACTGTCCTGTACAAGGGAAAAATGACCTTGCTCTGCCTACTATAGAATCCCTTGGCTATACACCCCAACATCCTGTTTGCCTATGCAGCTGCCTTCTTACATTGCGTGGAGTGTTTCAGGTCTGTAGTAATCACCACACACAGATCCTTTTCTTCCTCTGAAGCAGCTACCCGGACCCCAACCCCCACCCCATTTAATACTCTGTTCTATGATTCCTGGCCACAATGTGCATCACTGCATTTTTTGGCATTGAAACCAAGTTGTCAGATTCCCAACCATCTCTTGAGTTTACCGAGGTCCTCCTGCAGGTCCTGTATCCCTTGCTGTGCGTCCGCCCTCCCACAGAGTTTGGTGTCATCCTCAAACAGCCACATCTTGATCTTAATGCTTTACCCAATGTTGCTTATAAAGACATTGAACAACATTGGCCCCAGCACTGATCCCTGTGGGACCTCGCTGATGATATCCTTGTTGCTGTATAACTTTCCCCCCACCACTGCGCTTTGGGTTCTGCCTCTCAACCAGCTGTATACCCACCTTACCATTTTCTCCCCTACTCCTAGATTTGCCAGTTTCCTAATCAGCCTCCTATACAGTACAGAATCAAAGGCCTTGCTGAAGTCTAGGTCTATGATGTCCCATGCCTGGCCTTCATCCAGCACTCTGGAGACCTAGTCAAAGAATTCAATCAGGTTCGTCTGACATGATCTGCCTGCCACAAACCCATGCTGCCACTTGTCCTGAAGACTTCTCTTTTCTGTACCTCACCAGTCTTTCCTTAAGTATGGACTCCATGAGTTTACATACTATCGAGGTCAGACTGACAGGCCTATAGTTCCCTGGATCATCCTAGGGTTGGCTGTTGTGGAGAAGCATCACATGTGGCATTCTCTAGTCCATCGGCACCACACCTGATTCCAGGGATCTATTGAAGAGATCCACCAGTGGCCTGACAAGCTCCTCTGCTAACTCTTTTAGCAGCTGTCTGGTACTGGGGATATGTCTGCCTTCAGTGCCAGCAGCCCTCTTCACTCAGTCAACCTCTATTACTGCAATTGTAGCCCGCCAGTCCCCTCCCACCTTCTCCCATCCTTTTCCCTTGTAAAGACAGAGCAGAAGTATTCATTGAAACATAGACTTTGACAGCAGATGAGGACTGCTTGGCCCAGCCAGTCTGCACATTTTCCTACCTTTCAGATAAGTTGCAGATCTTAGTTAACCAATAGCCTACTTCCTCCTACCCCACCACTAGAATTGCCTTACGTCTGTCCCATGCATTCTTCAATTCCCCCACTGTTTTTTACCCCACTACCTCCTCCGGAAGGCTATTCCATGTGTCCATCACCCTCAGTGAAAAAATACTTCCTCACATTGCACCTGAGCCATCATCCCCTATATCTTCAAATTGTGCCCCCTTTTCCATGCACATCTCTTTTTCTGGAATACCCTACCCTCTTGGACTTTTTTGAATCCCTTGAGGTACTTGAATGTTTCTATCATGTCCCCCCCCCTCTCCCTCCTTACCTCTAGGGTATACATATTAAGCTCTTTTAATCTCTCTTCATACGGCTTCTGGTGCAGACCCTGCACCATTTTAGTTGCCCTCCTCTGGACTGTCTCCATCCTGTCTATGTCATTGCAGAGATGGGGTCTCCAGAACTGCATGTAGTACTCCAGATGGGGTCTCACCAACTGTCTGTACAGAGGGATAACAACTTTCTGTTTTCTACTGGTGATGCCTCTCCCTATGCATCCCAGTATCCCCCAGCCCTCCTACTGCCTTCTCACATTGCTTGCCTACCTTTAGGTCATCTGATATGACTATCCCCCGTTCCATTTTTTTGTTGTTTGTACACCCCCCCCCCATTGTGTACTCTTCTCCTGGGTTTTTGTTTCCCAGGTGCATTACTTTACACTTCTTTCTATTGACTCTAAGCTGCCAAACTTTTGACCATTCCTCCAACATTGCCAAGTCCCTTCTTATCCTTTCCATCCCCCCTTGTGTATCAACCCTGTTGCAGATCTTTGTGTCATCTGCAAAGAGGCATACTTTTCCTTTCACCAGTAGAAAACAGAAAGTTGTTATCCCTCTCCAGCCCTACATTTCTGCCCCTGAGGCAACCTCCTGGTTCAAAGACTATCTCTCTGGCAGGACACAACAGGCCAAAATTAACACTACCCTTTCCTCCAAAAGAACAGTTCAATCGGGTGTCCCCCAAGGGTCCATACTCGGCCCGTTGTTCTTCACTCTTTACCTGAACTCCCTCCCTCCCTCAATCATGCAGTGGGAAACTCCTGCTCTATGTGGACGATGCTGTAGTGCTCTGGAAACACCCCCATCCTAACTCCTTCCAATCTGCCCTACAAAGCTTTTTCAAAGAAACAGAAACCTGGTTCTTTGAGCATCGCCTAGTACTCAACTACAACAAGACGAAATTGATGATCTTTACCTACCGCCAAAGCCCACTCAGTAGTGCCCCACTTCTCATCATTAACTCCCAGGGTCTCCGTCTTGAACAGGTCACTAGCTTCAAATACCCGGGTGTCACCTTGGACACCTCCCTCACCTACCACACACACACATCCAACACCTTTCCTCCACTGTAAATACCAGATTGGGAATCCTATACAGACAAACATTGCCTACCCCCCAGGCCCTACAACTCGCTGTAACTTCCTCTGTCCTATCTCTGGTGGACTACGGCATTGTGATTTATGGATCTGCAGACCAAACTGCCCTATGCAGTATCAGCACAGCACTCAATAAAGCCTGCAGACTGGTCACTGGATGTGATAGAGACACCCACACGTGCGAGCTTTACAAACTTGCAGACTGGCTCACCTTCAAAGGCAGGCTTAAGTATCACACCTCCCTCCAAGCCAAAAAAATACTCCCCAATCAAGCACTCAAAAGTCTCCTCCCCCCCCCATCCAGACTGTCCCACACAGGAGGGCCCCCAGACTCACAACTGGCTCCTCTCTCCCAGTCCCCCACTGTAGGACCTCCCTAGGACAAAGGTCTTTCTGATATCGGGCTCTCCTCTTGCATCCCCCATTCAGCTTTTCTACTGCTGCCTTCTGACCCTTTTGTTCTTCTTGGGTAATGCCTGCTGCCCTGTTCTGTTCATGAAAGGCCTGCCTCTTTTCTCTACACCCTCTTGTGTTATGTCTATGCCCCATCACCTCGCTTTGTTTGGGGGCACCCTCAGTTCAATAGAGTTAACCCAAACAATCTCTTAGTAGCAGTACTTTGACTGCTGTATTGTAGTACCTTAGGCCCCACCTCCTGGGTCTGTGTGGGTGCTGTTTGGATTTGTCTGTGTCTGTAGCTTAGTTTTTGGGGATTTACAAGATGTTCTGCTTGGAGTAACTACACCATTCCTGCTCACTACATCTGTGAAGGTCTTCTGGACTGGATTTCTACAAAACATCACCACCAGGTATTTGCATTTTCAGTTTAAAATCAACTTTTTGGAAGCTATCCCAAGCAAAATAGAAGTCAAGCAACAAAGTCTGACAAACCCAGTGACTCTGGGTCCTGCTCGAATCCACATTTTTGTCTGGCTTGCTCCTAAGGGATCTATTTGTGGGCTTTTAAACAACCTCTTTAAATAACAAAGGAAGCATAAGGACAAATGAATTTCACATCATGCACTTGTACTTGAGTAAGTGTGCCCCAGGCTATCAATGTAATGGGGCTGGGGAGTGTATGCCTGCAAGGTCTTGCATAGCCAAAGTCTCTCATCTAATCTCTGCCTAGCTGTGACCCTGGGTGACCTTTGTCATAATTTGTACTAATAGCTCAGATGACACAGAAAGAAATTGGATTGTGCATTTCTGTATTTGCTGTTCTGTCCTCTCCGTTTATTAAATCTTACTTGACGCTATGTTGATGCCTAACATTGCTGCCATGCTCCACATTCTTACCTTCTTCTTCTTGATTAGTCACTCTGGAAATACCATACCTAACTGGACTCAACCCTGGATCCTTGTGGCTGGAATTAGCCTCCACTACACTATAAGCTGGACTTCTGAGGATTATTTTTCCATCTCAAATGGGCCCTGGTCTCCCCTATTTTTCCATCTCCAATGTGATTGTTGGGTTTCTACTTACCCATCTACCTGCATCATAACCACCTCAGGACCTATTATCTTCCACTTCCTGGGCATGAAGGTGAATGCAAAATCATTGCATAGCTCCAGAATGGCTACTAAACAAGCATCCAAACTGATTAGAGAGTACCTCCTAAGGCTCGCCCTCCTGCTACTTCTGGTATCAGGTAACATCCACCCCAACCCTGGACCAGCGTGCCTTATTACAAAGGATAATCACTGGAAACAGGGAACTCTTCACCTGGCCTCTATTAACATTTGCAGCCTACCGTGCAAAATTGACCTCCTTAAAGCCTGGGTTTTGCTAAACAACCCCGACATACTCTCTGTTGTTGAAACTTGGGTATCTCCCAAAATACCAGATGCAGCGGTTGCCATACCTGGCTACACTACCTTCAGATTGGATTGATCGACTAAGCGTGGTGGTGGTTGTGCTATCTATCTAAAAGACACTCTAAAAGGACTGGTTTTGCCTGTTGCTGACCTTCGGTGCCCCACCCAGGTACTAGCGATTAAAGTGCCACTGGGGGCCCACCACAAGACTCTCATAATCCTATCAGTTTACATACCTCCCACCGACCCTACCACTGCTCTTCATAAACTCCTGGACTACATGAGAGCCCACAATCACACTGCTGAGACAATATTACTTGGTGACTTCAACATAATCTGGCTGTCTGCCTCCAGTGGCCCAATAAAGGATGCACTGGCAGCTCTGCACCTTACTCAGCTGGTCAGCTCTCCCACTAGAATTAACTATAAGACTGGGACAAGCACCGTTCTTGACTGGATAATCTCTAATCACCCTGATCGTGTCGCCAATGTAAGTGTGCACCCTGACTCACTCAGTGACCACTCCCCTTTTACTTGCAATTGGACCAACAAATTCCATGCCCCACCACCTCTATCTATAACAGAGTGCTAAGACGTGGCCACCTGGAGCTCCTAAAGTAACACTTGCACTGTCAGGACTGGTCGCTACTTGACTCCTCTACAGACATTAATGTATCACTCCAACATTTTATCACTATGTTCAATGCTGCCTGTGATGTTCACGCACCCCTCAAGAAAATGAAGGTGCACGGCACTGTTCATCTCTGGATTACTCCTGGGCTGATAGACAGCATGAAATGGAGGGACCACCTCTGGTACTATGCTAAATCTTTTGGCAAGCTACAGGACTGTCAAGCCTATAAAGCTGCAAGAAACTTCTGCACTCGGGAAATCTGTAAAGTAAGAAGCAATCACCACAAGGAGCAACTTACCAATACCTGGGGTGACAGCAGGAAATTCTGGGCAAATATCTATGATGTTCTGGGGAAAGACCCAAAAAAGGCTCCCACAATGCTAAACCTTGATGGTACCCCCATACTTGACCCACTCACAATAGCGAATACCTTTAATGATGCCGTCACTGACCTAAGTAGTGTGCTACCACAAGACTTCTTTGACAATACCACCTTAATGGCAGCACATTATCCTGAGACCAAGACAAATCATCACCCCCTTCTACTTTATATGTGTCTCAGTTACCCAGGTCAGAAAACTGCTAAACATTGTTCTGGACAAGTCCAGGCACAGTGGTGACTCTTTAGACCTCAAGCTAATCACACTCACCATGAAGGAAGTACTTCCACCTATTACTAAATTACTTAACCTCTCTCTAACCCTCTTGCAGTTCCCACAGGTATGGAAAACAGCCATTGTTACCCCAGTTCACAGATCTGGAGACCGTGCATTACACAGCAATTATAGGCCTATATCAATCCTCCCACCCCTCTCTAAAATACTGGAACGTATTGTTGCCAACCAACTTGAGGACAACTTCAATAGATACTCCCTACCATGTGAACAACAGCATGGCTTTCGGAAAGAGCACAGCACCACCACCTCACTCTTAGAATTCACCAGCTACGTCCAGCAATCTATTGACCAAGGCAGTCTTGTGGGTGCAGTCTTTATAGACTTAACCAAGGCCTTCGACATGGTTAATCACTGACTCCTCCTTAAACAACTCTCTCAAACTGGTCTCTCCCCTGATACACTGCCCTAGTTTAGAAGTTATCTTGGGGACAGATCTCAACGCGTGAAGATTTCCAATGATATCTCTGACCAGAAGTCCAATTAGTCCGGGGTACCCCAGGGCTCAATCCTGTGTCCACTCCTTTTCAGCATCTTCCTTAACAATCTACTGACTGCCTGCCACCAGCGAACACTGCTCTATGCAGATGATGCTGTCATTTTTGCAAGCCACCCTGACCCTTACCTCCTTGAAAGTAACCTTCAAAAGGGCTTCACAGAAGTTGAGCACTGGTTCTGCAACCATAAACTAGTACTAAACTACAAGAAAACAAAAGTCCTGTTGTTCTCCTCCTCAGCCTGCATTCGACATAAAGAGCATGCTCTTACCATCCAAAATTCCCAAGGTGACCCCCTTGAACAAATACAGCACTTCAAGTACCTAGGGGTTACCCTTGATAGACACCTCACCTATTCACTGCACACCAAAAATGTTGCCAGAGCCATCAATACCAGGATTGGGCTCCTCTATTGACAGAGAAAGTCTCTAACACCGGAAGCCCTAAATCTTGCTGTCCACAGCTCGGTGCTCTCCTTGACTACGACCTTGTCATTTACAGAACTGCTTCCACCACTGCACTCAGAAGGCTCACTGTGGCACTAAATAAGGCCTGTAGACTCCTAATTGGTGCACCACACCTCAGCCACACCTGCGATGTCTATATGCAGGCTGGGTGGCTCAACATGCATAGGAGAATTAAATACCACACCTGCTTACTTGCCAAAATAATTCTCCTTGGACTCATGCCTTCAGGATTAGGATGCTTACTTCACAAATCCCCCAAGACCCAACATACGTGCACCTCATCTTCCACATTCTTTCTAGTCCCAATGTGCCGGACCGCCCAATACCAACACTCCTTTTGTATCAAAGCGCCGTACTGGTTAAATGGCCTCCACAATGGTTTGGCTAACCTTTCTAGTCTCGGTGAATTCAAACTCAAACTTCGTCAGCACATCCTAACTGATTGCACCACTTAACATCCTTGTCCCTCTTCCTGGGATCTCACCCCCCCCACCGTTTGTCCACTGTTCTCTCTACTTGTCTTGCCCTCTCCCTCTCCTCTCCCTTTCTGCCCTCCCATCTCCCCCTCTTTTTCTCCCTCCCACTGTCTTCCTTGCTTTTTGTCCCTTACTATCCTAGCTACTACTTGAAAATGCTGCTTGGTTGCTCTCCCCTTCCTTGATCTGGCTCCCCTCCTAATTCCCTCCTCTTCTCACTCCCTGCCTTGAATCACGTGCTAAACTAATGTGTATTTATTTGCTGTTGTCTTATTCTGTATTTTGTAATACAAATTGCTTAATTGTTTGTGAAACCAGTCTGTTTTCCATTATGGATCTGTACCCCCCCATTGACATGGAACCTTTGTAAATGAGCTGCTTGGAACTCAAAGGTACTTGTAATCCTAGATTGAATAAATAAAATAAAATAAAATAAAATAGCCTACCTGCTTCTATCTCCCTAGCCCCTAGTCTTGGCCAATTTAAAACTGGTCTTAAAAGACTCCTCCTTGAATCAGCTACCCTCAACTGCAACCGTTGCGGTCTATAGCCCACGCGCAAGGAATAACTCCACAATGGTAGGGTTAAAATGCCTAACCTTATTCCATGACTGCATCCTCAGGTCCCACAATCACAAAGTATATAAACTCTGACTCAGGGTTCAGTTAGGACCCTCTGAAATGGTAATCTACCTTGTGTCACAGCTTACACCAAAGGACTACTTAGGATACTTGATGCAATGTTTATACACTGTACTATGTGACCTATGTATAAGTACTAGCAAATGTTGTTTGTGCTTTCTGTATTGACGTGGAGCCTTTGCAAAAGAGTCTATAACTCAAAGGATTGTAATTCCAATTCTCTTCAATAAATAAATAAAATGTCACCTATAAAGATATTAAACAGGACCGATCCCAGTACTGAACCCTGAAGTTCCCCGCTAGTGACCCCCCTTTCCTTGGAGTGGATTCCGTTTACTGTTACCTTCTGCATTCTGTTGTCTAGATAGTTTTTTACCCAGGCTACCACCCTGAGACCCACTCCCAGGCTGGCTAACTTGTTTATTAATCTTTTGTGTGGGACTGTGTCAAATGCCTTGCTAAAATCTGGGTAGGCCACATGCACAGCCCCTTGCTGGTGTACTACTTTGGTCACCCAGTCAAAGAAATCTATTAGATGCATTTGACATGACCTTCCCACTGTGAATCTATGCTGCCTTGGATCCTGTGCCCCGCTGACCTCTAGGTACTCAGCAGTTCTTTCTTTCAGAAGTGATTCCATAATTTTCCCTACCACTGAGGTCAAATTAACAGGCCTATAGTTTCCTGTCCCTGCCTTTCTTCCAGTTTTGTGGAGGAGAATAATATCTGCCTTCCTCCAGTCCTCAGGTACAACACCATCCTCCCATGATTTGTTAAAAAGGGTAGTCAGTGGTGTCACTAGCTCTCCCCTTAGTTTTTTTAGAATTCTGAGGTGCATCCCATCAGGCCCCATTGCTTTGTCCACCTTGAGTTTTAGGAGTTCTTTCAGGACCCTTTCTACTGTGAATAGACTCGTATCAGCCCCCCCATCCAGAGTGCTTCTATTGTTTTATTTAGGTACCTCCTCCTCCTCTTCTTGTGTGAATACTGAGCAAAAGTATTCATTCAGGATATCTGCTTTTTTGCTGTCACCCTCAGCCCACCTCCCCTCCCCTTTTTAAGCCTCACTAACCCTCCCTTGGTCTTTTTTTGCTCCCTAATGTACCTATAAAAGGTTTTCTTCCCCTTCTTAACTGAGCTGGCTATTTTTTCCACTGTTTGGGCCTTTGCTATTCTGACTGCCTTCCCTGCTTCCTTCTGCTTTAACTGACACTGTTTCCTGTCCTGCTCCTTCTGTGATTCCTTATACTTCTTGAATGTTATCTTTTTTCCCTAACCTTCCCTGTCACCTCTTTTGAGAACCATAGTGTTTTTTTCCTTTGTTTTGTTTTATTTGTTTCACACAAAAGCTTGTTGTATCTGTGATGGCAGTTTTGATTTTCCCCATTGTTCCTCCACCCCTCCTTCCTGCCCATTTGCTAGATCATTCCTTATGCACTCTCCCATTTTGCCAAAGTCAGACCTCCTAAAGTCCAGTATGCTCACTTTTGTATGGCTTGACTCTACGGCTGTGTTTATCATGAACCACACTGTTTGGTTGTTGCTTGTTCCCAGATGGCTACCCACTTCTAAATCTGAGATCCTCTCTTCATCCCCATTTGAGAGTACCAGGTCTAAGGCTGCTCCCTCCCAAGTGGGTTCCAACACTAGCTGTCTGAGGCATGACCCCTGTAGGGCATCGAGAAGGACCCTGCTCTTGGACGTGGCTGCAGCAAATGTGCTCCAGTTAACATCTGGCATATTCAGGTCCCCCATCAATAATATCTCCCTTTTTTCTGCCATTCTTTTTTGATATTCAGTATATTTTATTTATTTTACACATTCAGCCTTAAAAGGCCGCTTTATTACACCATGTGGGTACGGTAAAGAGAACCAAACAATACAATATTAACAGTTCACACAGTCCCCCCTCCCCCAAAAAAACCTTCCCGCTTATGGCATCATGAATACAGCAGTATTCCCATTTACAAGAGGTACACTTTCTTAAGCACCTGATAGTCATTAGAGAGAGTACAACGTGTATAATTTACTCCAACATTTCTCAAATTTAGGTATTTTGTTATATATGCTAGCAATCATTCTTTCCACTGAAAAGTTAAATAAAAGTTCCTGCAGCCATTCCGTGTAGGATAATATATCCGTGTGGAGCCAATGTCTAAGCACCATCTTTTTTACTGACATTGCTATCATTGCTAGGTGGTATTTCCTTTCCATGACCCTCACATGAGAATAATCTCCCACTAAGCATGCTCTGGGTTCAATATGTTCCGTGATGCCCAGTAATGGGTCTGCCCTCTGCTTGATGAGGGTCCATAAGGGAGCGACTTTGGGGCAATCCCAAAAAACGTGGTATGAGAACCCTTCCGCTTGCATACAGCATCTACAATTTGGTGAGAGAGACTTATTCATTTTGGCCACTCTCACTGGGGTGTAATACATATTGTTAAGAATCTGAAATTGCATCAGATGTAGTCTGTCCTGCGAGATGAACTGGAGAGTGTCTCTCCAGACCTTCTCCCATTCTTTTCTCACATCCGGGGATTGAGAATTCCAGTAGTGAGAGGATCCATCTTGGTGTGAGAATGGGTTGTCTATTAGTGTCTTATATATGCCAGAGATCACATGTGGCTGAGTGACTAGAAGACAGAGTGGTTGCAGGAAACTATAACCACCTTCTGTAGGCTGTTTTATGTGAGAAGCAAAGAGCATGTGTCTGAGTTGAAACACTTTGAAGCTCGAGTGGGGGCTTAACTTGAAGTTATTGAGAATGTCTATTGTTGTTCTGACCTGGCCCTCACTCCATAAATCTTGTACTTTGGTGAGTGCCAGTTGGGGAAGCCAGGAAGTCTTTATTACACTTCCACCTATCTTTAAGTTTGGATTACCCACCAATGGCTGGGTAGGATCTCTTATATGTTTGTAAGTGAGGGACGTGCATAGCTGGGCATGAACTTTGACTGAAGTACCGATCGGGGTATCAGCCAATGTTTGGGGGAGCACTTTAGTTGGGATATGACAGAGGGCCAGGGGGGAAATGTCAGCTGAGGGGATAAGTTATTTTTCCAGGTCTAACCATAGAGGTACATATGGGTGTGGATACGGGTTATCCGGCATAACCACCCATCTCATATATTTTGCCACATGGCTCAACCATTAGTAAAATTTAAGTTGGGGAGTCTCAGTCCACCTTTTATTTTAGGTACTGTGAGTTTCCTGTCGGCTCTACATGCTTGTTTGTTCTTCCATAAAAACTGGTTGATCATTGAGTGGAGCTTGGAAAACCAGGCATGAGGTAACCACATGTTTAGCATATTAAGAGGATAGAAGATACAAGGTAGAATATTCATTTTTATTAAGTTCACTCTTTCCCATAGTGATATTGGCAGTGATCGCCATCTGTTTGGGTCTTGTTGGATTACTTTTACTAATGCTTCGAGGTTATGTCTTTTCAGTGATTTAGGGTCTCTGGATAGATATATTCCCAAATATTTTAGTGTTTTAGGTTCCCAGTTCAACCCTAAGCCCTCCACTTCTGTTCTATAAGTGTGGAAATTCAGAGGAAAGACAAGGGTTTTGTCTATGTTTAGTCTATAATTAGCCAGGACTCCAAATTCCTGGATTAAGTCCAGGACCCTGATAACCGAGGCCTTTGGTTCCGATAGATGGAGAAGAATATCATCTGCGTGTGCTGAGAGTTTGAGCTCTCGTCCTCCTACCATCACTCCCCTGACCCCCGGATCTGTTTTGATCCACCTCAGAAGGGGTTCTAGATAGAGGTTAAACAATAGCGGGGATAGGGGGCAACCTTGTCTGGTACTCGAGTGTAGGGAGAAATGAGAGGAGAAAGTTCTGTTGCAGTATATGCATGCAGTGGGATTAGTATACCGGGTTCGTATCCATTGCACAAGGGGGACCTGAACTGGACTAAGGTCCTAAAGAGAAAGCACCAATCTACTCTATTGAAGCCTTTTCAGCATCCAAGGACATCAATATTGCAGGAGCCTCTTTACCTTGGGCAACAGAAACAATATGGTCTAATTTTCGTATGTGGTCTAAGGCAGATCTACCTGTCATAAATCCCACTTGTTCAGCACATATTAGAGAGGGAATGACCCATCCCAACCTGTTTGCTAGGATTTTAGCCAGGGTTTTAACATCATAGTTCAATAATGGGATGGGATGGTAGTTCAAAACTTTTTCTGGGTCCCTCCCCTCTTTGTGCAATACTACAATCAGAGCTTCAAAAAGGCTGGGATCTCGGCTGTCTCCTGACAGGATGGATTGATATAGATGAAGCAACCATGGAGTCACTTCTTCTGTTAGTGATTTGTAGAAATTGACAGTGAAGCCATCCGGCCCTGGGGTTTTATTGCGTGACAAACTGCCTATAGCCTGCCTGATTTCGGTTTCTGAATGCGGGGAGCTCAGAAGGGCTTGCTGATCCATGGACAAAACCGTTAATTCGGTAGATTCCAGATAATCATCTATCTTAGCCTTGAATGGGGATCAGATCAGGCTCTGTATAAATGTTTATAAAAGGTATGAAATTTAGCCACAATTTCTTTTGGATTAGTGAGAAGTAGGTTGTTTACCTTAGAACGGACTGCATTTACCAACCAGGAGGTTTCCTGGTGTTTGACCCTCATAGTTAATAGCCACCCAGCCTTTTCACCATGTTCAATGTATGTGGAGTTTGTTTTGAGGATTGCATATTCTGCCTTGCCTGCCATTACCTCATTATATTGTGCCCTATCCCGGATCAGCTCTTGATGGAGCGTTTCCGTGGAGGATGGAGAGATATTCTTCTCCATTTGTCTGATTGTGTCTAGTAATTCTTTAGCTTGTCCTTCCCTCTTGTGTTTCTATACAGAAGCAATCCTAATCAATTCCCCTCTAATATAATATTTTAGCCACCCCATTCCATTTCTGGATGACCGGTAGTACCCCAGTTATTCTTTGTGTATTGTTCTATATAAGCCGTCAATTTGTCCAACACGCATCTGTCTGTCAACAGTCTGTTGGTAAGTCTCCAGACCATTTCTGTTTATTGTTGTGGTGTGATGGAGATGGTATAAGACACTGAAGAGTTGTCTGAGATAACTTCTGGTAAAATTTGCCATGCATAAGGCATGGCAGTAGTTGTTTGCTCATTAAGAAATAATCAATACGGGAGGAGGACCCGTGTACTGGAGACCTGAAAGTATATTCCCTCAGATTAGGATGAAGGATATGCCATGGATCACATAATCCTAAATTGTCAGTTAGGTCTCTGATGGCCCTTTGAGCTGGTGATAAACCTGCTTTCTGTTTGCCAGTCCTATCTACATCCAGGGAAAAAGGGAGATTCCAGTCCCCTCCAAGTAGAATGGGAACAGAAGAAAAGGCAGCAGAAGATTAAAGACCTCCATAAAGAAGGAGGGGGTATCTGTGTTTGGGCCATATATGGAGCCAAGAAGTATATCGGACCTCTCCAGTGTCCCTACCACAAATACGTACCTTCCAAGGGGGTCCACAATACACTGATTAAATTTGAAACCTAGATTTTTTTTAAACCAGGATTGCTACCCCTTTACTTTGGGAGCTGGATCCAGCAGCAAAGACTTGCCCCACATGCAGCCATCTTAGCAAGTTTGCCTCAGCTTCATGGAGGTGGGTTTCTTGTAAGAATAAAATGTGGCCCCTCCTTATTTGCATCTGTTTCAGGATTTTGTATCTTTTCAGCTTATTGCATGCCCCTTTGACATTCCATGACAACATATTCACATTGCTAGCCATATTCCCTTGTTTCTTTGTAGTTTCTATGATACCCTGTACTACCCAAAATTAAACCTTTTATTTTGATACCATGAGTGCCCCCTCTCCCCCCTTAGCCCAATATTTACCTCCCACCCTTTTCCCTTTTCCATTTTCTGTTTTAACCCCCTTCTTGTACCATTTAGGGTGTTGGTCTGGAGTATACAAAGAGAATCATCTCGATTTTCCTATAAGTAAAACAGCCCTTACTAGTAACAATAGTGAGAGGTCCACCCCCCTCCTTATGGTATGAGATTCTGCCAGTTAAAGCATATAAAATTCTCGTCCCTCTTCCATTAAACATATTAATTATAACCAGAACCTTAAAAGTTCAACAATCTAGAACCAGTAACCTAGTATGAAAAACCTTGAAACTGCTCTTCTGCTGCTAGAGATGAACCCACCCAAAAAGTCCCAACCCCCCCTTCAGTAATCTGACAGATATATCTACTGACAGCTTGGACTCCTTAAGGTCTGTACATAAAGCTTACATTGCTGTAGGTAGTTGCTAGCAAATCTCAAAACTGTTTATATGGCATCCTAATGCAAATTAAGTTAGGGGATTATTTATAGTTGTAAAATTAAAAGAACTCTCTCCCCAATAATGAAAAGTTCATGCCCCATCTGAGTTAGGTTACCAGCACCTTTTAATCCATGGGCACGTGCAGAAGGGGTTCATCTTCTAAGAAGTTCCAGCAGCTCTGTCCAGCACAAGTTGCAGCTCTGCAATTTTGCACATCTTCGTGGTGACTCTACCTATCTAAAGGGAGCTGCTGCAACAACTCGACTGTGTGCACCCTTGAGGAGACCGTTTCTGAGTGCTGCGCTGTAGCACTTTGCCAACCAAGGAAAGAGTTTAGTCCCTGCTGTTGGACAGCTATTAACCCACAGATCTTCCAAATAAGCAAAGAAAATATCATTAGAACTGAACCTGCTGGGTCTTCCTGGGCCAATCGCTCGTTATTAAGATTCCCAGTCTAAATCAAGAACAGTGCTAGTTGCTAGATCCCCCTTCATGCCCCTAAAGGTGGCTGCTCACCAATTCCTGAGCTCTCAATCACAAAGGGCTTTTTCACTTTGTAAACAGGTCTGGCAGCAACCCTTGCAGCTCTTTTACTGTTTGTTCGTTGTTTTCAAACGAGTGCCATTTTTCGTGGATCTTAACTTGGAACTGTGCTGGGTACAACATCCGAAATAGGATTCCAGCCAGAATGAGTCATGAGATCGTAGGGTGAAACATGCCCCTCTTCTGCCTAACTGAGGCTGGTAAGTCCTGAGAGATTCTAATCTTGTTCCCTTCCCACAGCAAGGTCTGGATGCCCCATAGTTGCAGTATAATATGCTGTCAATCTAAATAGTTTAGTAGTTTCAGCAGAAAGGGGTGAGTGGGGGATCCAGGAGCTGGTTTGGGGCATAAAGCCCAGTGAGCACACTCCACTACATATGCAGGCTCATTTGGTGAAGGGCCTTCTACTTTATCAAGCAGCTTCTGTGTGAAAGTTATGGGGGAGGCTCCCTCTTCGCCTTCCGGGAGGCTGATGATCAATAAGTTGTTTCAGCGACTACGTCCCTCGAGATCCTCCAGCTTTAGCTCCATTTTGGACATTTGCTTGTGAAGGGCCACCATCTCCAGATCCACTGTCGCCCTCCACCTCTCCAACGAGACTGCCCTTGCTTTTGTATCCCTGGTCTGCCTAGAGACATCCTTCAGGTCCTTTCTCAAGGTGGAAATATCGGCTGTCAGTGTTAGTATAGCTTCCTCCAGCAGTTTCATCTCCATTAAGAAATGTTACTCCATGAGTGGCACTGTGGCCAGTTTGAGTGTTGAAGCGACCACCGGTTTTGTTGGCTGTTGCCTGGATTTCTTTGCTACTTTATCTGGAGAAGTTGGGAGGTATGCTGCGGTAGAGCATTCCTCACCTCCGCCTCCATTCCTGAGTCTCCTTATATTCCCGATAAAATTCTATGTGGTTGTCGGTCGGGACTCCTCCAACAGTGTAAGAGGCAACTTCTGTGGTATTTTTAAGCTGTTTAATGACTGAAAAGCCCAAAACTTAGGCGACGTAACAGGACAGAAATGAGAACACTGCTTCTCCTTAGCTAGTCATCATGTGACTCCCCCTTTTTCTGCATTCTAAGGATGCCTTCTATCATTTCCTTTTCCCTTTCATCCGCCTGAGATGGGGATCTGTCAATACTTCCACTTTGCTCACTTCTTTCTCTACCCAACCATCCCTCTTCCTTAGCCAAAAGATTGTATCCTCTTTGGCCCTCTTTTCACTTCTGTAAAGAAAGAAGGTCTTCACCCCCTTCTTGATCCCTTCAGTTATTTGAAGCCCTTTCTGCACCTCCCTTCTTGCCACTCTAGCCATGCTCAGGTACTCTTCCGTATCTTCTTTCCTTGTGATTGTCCTGAATTGTCTTCTTTTCCCTCACCACTTTGGCTTCCTCATAGATAAACCAGATGGGTGATTTGACCCCTGATTTCTTCCCTTCAAGCCTGATACAATCTGCTGTGGCTGCTAGAATTACCTCTCTGATGATGGACTATGTTTGTTCCACCCCCATGTCCTCTTTAATGCTCACTAGGTGTGACCTTAGCACCTCTCCCATCAACTTGAAATTAGCCCTCCTGAAATTCAGTGTTTTGGTCTTGGTGGGGATGTTATCCCTTCCCATGTCCAAACTGAACCACAGTGTGCTGCGGTCACTACCACCCAGAGGTTCCTTGACCTCTATCTCCTGTATGTGCTCCCCATTGGTGAGCACAAGGTCACGGATTTTCCCTCCTGGTGGATTCAGTAACACCCTGGGACATGAACCCTCCATGTATTGCATTTAGTATCTTTTGATTTCTGGCACAGTATGTGGCTGGTATAGCCCAGTCCACCTTGGGCAGATTAAAGTCCCCCACCATTACCACCTTCCATTTTCCTGCTGCTTTCAGCATCTGCAAACATAGTTCTCTGTCTTTTTCTTCTTCCTGGTTGGGCAGTCTGTAGACCACCTCCAATCTGATCTTCCTCCCCCTGTTAACCTGTAGTTGGATCCATAGTGTTTCTACCTTCCCTTGTTCATTCTCTGCCCTCAAGTATGTTATTCCATCCCTGATATAAGCTGCCACCCCCTTTTGCCTAACTCCTTTTCCCTTCTATAGAGTTTGTATCCGGGATTGTGAGATCCCAGTCATGGTGTGCTGTAGACCAGGTCTCAGTAACTGCCGCTATGTCTACCTTCCCCTCCGCTGAGAGGGCCTGTATGTCTGCCATCTTGTTGCTGAGACTGCGAGCATTAAGTGAAACCACTCTCCACCTTGACTCTGTACATCCTTACCTCTTTTTTGTATTTGCTTGTCCTGCCCATCCCCCCAAATCTCCTCTTCATCTCCTTTCTTTGGTTGCCCCTTCCCCCTCCCCCCACCTGAATGCCACTGCCCTTGTAGGAGGAAGATCCCCTGATCTCTCCATCTCAATGTTTTTGGGTCCTTTGGCCCACCCTTAGCAATTTAAATCCAGATCTTTTTCCATATATTCCCCTAACTTGTCCATGAGTATTTTTACCCCCTCCTAATTAACATGCAATCTATCTGGGGAATATAGTTCCTTGTCTGACCACATATCTCCCCGTTCCACAATATAGTTGTACCCTTCCACATTTTTTTTAACTTTCTTTATACTCCTTACTGGCCCCATAGGACATCTCTCCAGCAGGACTCAGGGCACCAGCTTTCTCCTGCTCACCTGAGACCTCCCCAGACCAAGCCCTTGTCCTGAGGTGCTCTGTCCTGCATTCTGACATGCCATTCCCCCGGCTGTGAACCTCCCGAGGTGAGGCCACCAACTCCTGGTCAGCACTCTATCTAGAATCTAGAGTGCAGCCGGAGTGAGGAGGAGAATCAGAGGCTGGCTGGGGCCAATCCAGCACTGAGTGTAGGGACCGTCTGCAGGACCTGCCTTTGCCTTCTTAGATGCCAGGGCTTTTTCCATGTTTTCTTGGTCCTGGAGGTGTAGACGTGCAATGACGTCTGGCGTCTGATGGGCATGCTCCCACACCCACCTGCAGGACATCTGCCAACACCTCCACACCCCTTGAAAGTACCCCACAAGTTGCAGCGCTCCCAGTCTCCACTGGGAGCTGCCGGAACTGTGGGATGCTCAACCCACCCTCCCCAGGAGAGGAGAGCAGTCCATCATACACTCGATCCTCTCTTCCCCTGCCAACCCCCGCAATCTGAGTCCACTCCTGAACACGGGTCACCAGTGTGATGTGAGGTAATGCTAATGCCTCAATCCTCAGTGGCCAGCTGCACCCTTCCACCTTACACCAGTTCCTCAGCCAGTCACTGAATTCTGTTATTTTCTTTTTTCTCTCTGTGCTGGCCCTGTGGACTGGAATCACCTCTGAAATGGCCAATGAGCTCACAGATTCCTTGCATGATCCTGCTAACACTCTGAATCTGTTTTGCACCACCTCCAGTTCCTTCTGTGCCAGATCATTGGTTCGCAGGTGGATGACCATGTTAGGCTTTCCACCCATCTCTCTCACAACTTCCTTGATCCTTGGTCCTGCCCTCCCTGCCTCCATTCTCGGCATATAAGCTATCACCCTTCTATTCTTGGATCACCCTTTCTCCCCCAGTGTACACCTTTTATTATTGAATCCCCAACAATAACCACCCTTCTTTCACCCACAGGCCTGTTCCCTGACTCCCATCCTATCCTAGTAAACTAGCCTCCTTCCCCCCTCCTCAACCATTCTCTGTCTTTTTTGGGAGTCCTCATGGCTGTACCAGCACTTCCCCCTCTTTTGCTTCTCCACTCCCCCTTGATCCCTTCCCTCCCTGGTTAACATTGTTTGCTACTGCTGTACCTTCTCTATTTTCTCATGTAACTCTACACCCAGCCCCTGAATTCCTCCTCTCCATCCTGGCTTCCATTCCCTCTTTGCCTCTCTGAGCTGTTCACCTCTCTCTCTCCTTTGCCTCCATCCTTTGGCTCTCTGTTTCCCCTGATCCTTCCCCCTCCCACTAGTCCCCTGTTCCCCTACACTGGCTAGTATTGCATATATGTTATGTAGGCATCTCCACATGAAAGCCTTCCTCCATTCCCCCATTCTTCTCCCCCTTTCCCTTCCCACTTCAAACTCACTAGCTGAACCAGTGCTTCCTGATTTGTTCTTAGTTGTATAGTCTATTAGGTATGGTTACAGTAATACCGAAGGACAGTTTTGTAACACTCCTATCTGACTATGTCACTTAGATATATTATTTTACTTAATCACTGGTTTCCTGATATACCATATGGTCTAGGGTAACAGCGCAACACAACTATTTTTAGTGTTTCTAACACAGCATATTGGTGTGCCTACTAAACTAGGTATACCTGGCTACTAGTCTGCTACCAGTTTTCAGATCCTTTTGTCCTTGGACATAGCTGTCTGTTACCTAAAATAACCATATTCACTTGTCTAGTAAGCAGGTCCTTGTCTGCGTAAACAGGATTGCATTAGTTAACCCTCCCACACCTGGTGTGCTATCTCTTGTCATAATCGTTATGTGTATTGGTTCTTTTTTTGATGCCTGAGTTAACTACTAAATAACTGTGCCTTTATCATGCCTCCATCACTGACATATCAGAATCTTTCATGGGTGCCTGGTCCTCTTTGGAGCCCTGATGTTGGAAGCTTGGCCCTACACTAACTGTTGCCACTCCCTCTAACCAAAGGGCTATCTTTATAGTGTATGCTTCTTACAATAGGAGGCCGCAATTCAATGCTTCCTTCATTGCCTTCAGATTTAGGCTCAAATCTAAATCTACACATCAGAAATGCAATGTCAATCACCACATGTGCAAACGTATGATTTTAATCCTGCTAATGTGTTCAGGTAATGTTTAGGTCAATCCAGGCCCACCCTCTCCAGAGCTCTCCCCTACAGAATTTGCATCATTTAAAGGATTAAAGAATATGTCTTTAAATGTACATAGCTTGCTAAAAAAATTAGATGATGTTAAAGCCTGGGTTACGCATACTAGACCACACATATTCCTGCTCATTGAAACATGTTTAAATGATTCTGTGCTCTCACATGAGATAGCCATCCCTTCCTTTAATCTACACTGACTGGCCAGACCCTCCAGAGGAGGCAGCATAGCCCTATATATCAGTGACAGGTTTATGTCAGCTACAGTTAGTTCCCTCTCTGTACCACATGAGTTTGAATGTCTGGCTGTCAGGATGTCCCTATTCTAAAATGAATCTATAAATGTGATTGGATGCTATAGGCTGCCCAAAGGTAGCTCTGAGCTCCTGCAGCATAGCAGCAGCATTATAAGCTCATATCCAAAAGAATACTTAATAATTGGAGTTCTAAATATTGACTGGCTGTCCTAGCAATCTACCAATCTGAGAAAGTTGTGTGATGAACTCAGCCTTGTTCAACTAATGACTGAAACAACAAGGCATCTCCTTGTTGGATTTCATTCTAACAAACAGGCCCCATAAAATTATCCATTTGGCTATTTTTCACAATGATATCATTGACCATAACAAGGTTGCTTGAACGAGAGGGCCAAAAATCCAAGTACACCAACTCAAATTTATCCTGAAAAGACATTTTACCAAATTCAGTATCACAAATTATCTAAATGATCTGGCCACAATAAGCTGGCAGAAATGTTACCTTGCCCCCATAATCCATGAGGAATTAACATTTTTTAACAGTTTGCTGTTGGAGAGCATCAATAAGCATGCACCCATGATCAAACACAGAGTTAGAAAAGTATCATTCCCATGGATGGATGTGAAAGAGGCTGTAAGGAATAAGGACTTGCTCTGTGCTACCCGAAGGTGCACAAAACTTGATATGGACTGGGCTACTTTCAGACAGATGAAAAGCTCTTGCACAGAACTTATCAGGGCTGCCAAGGCCAGCTATTACTTTAACGCTCTTGGCAAATCCAAAAACAATGCAGCTAAATTTTGGAAAATTGTTAGATCAGTTGAAGGTACCTCAACTGCTCCCTCCTTACCACAAAAATCTTAGTTTGTAATAAACTGATATTTGCTGAGCAAGTCATTTTGGGAGAAACAAATTCTCATTTGGCATCAGCTCGGCTGGTCTTTGATAAATCCCCAGGAGCAGCTTACCCCATCCTTCCTCTGAATATTGTACAATGGCAAAGCTACCTGGTTAACTCATTCCTCTTCCAGCCAATCATTTTTAAGGAGCTGGGGAAACTCCTATTTGGGTTGGATATCAAAAAGAGTGCAGGCGCTGATGGTCTGGATCCTTTCATTCTTAGAGTTGGTGTCTGACAGCTTATGGCACCCATCACTCATTTTTTGAACCTGACGCTTTCCAGTGGTGACCTCCCCCTGCTCTGGAAAACAGTGCATATTATACCCCTGTTCAAATCCAGTGATGCCAGCAATCTTAATACTGCAATTACAGACCTATTTCTATTCTCCCTATCTTAGCTTAAACTCATGGAAAAATTAGTCAATGCCCAACTGAGAGTGTTTTTGGAGAACTCACATATCCTAACACCCCTCTAATCTGGCTTGAGACCGAAATATAGCACTATCTCTGCCCTGGATAGTGTCAGTAATGACTGGTTAGGGGCCATTGACAAACAACAAGCTACAGGAATCATTTTCCTCAATCCAAGTAAAGCCTTTGATACAGTTGTTCACAACATCCTAGTCCAAAAACTGCATAATATTGGGTCTGGCTTAACTCCCATACACTGGTTTACTAACTTCCTAACTGGGCAGTTGCAACAAGTCTAAGCAGAAGGTCATTACTCTGTCTGTACTCCCTCCTTGGGGTGTCCCTCAAGGGTCTGTCTTCGGCCCTTTATGTTCATGTTGTATATCAACAACTTTGGTGCAAATATCAGTGAAGCTACAGGCAGTTTGCATTTTTATGTGGATGACACTGTCCTGTACATCTGATGGCCTAATATTGGTGCACTCTGTTCTGACCTTCAAACTGCCTTCGATAAACTACAGGGGAATCTTTTTTCACTCTAAACTGCTTTTACACCCTCAGTCCCGGCAATTACCATGCTATTAGGAGACATACTTGAGGCAGTATAGCACTGTGATTTAGGGCATCAAGTTGCAAACCTGAGGACCTGGGTTTTAATCCCATAGCTCCCACTTGCATACTGTGTGAATCTGAGCAAGTCATGTAACTTTGTTGTGCTTCCAGGTCACACTGGAAACAGGCTTTGGCTTAGTGTACTTTTCTGGTTAAACAATTTTCCTTTTCCCTTTCACATACGTTTGAGGTAATAGACCAATATAAATATATTGGTATATGGCTCAATACCAGACAGTCCTTCTCTGCCAACATCGAGTCTCTATGCAAAAAATTATGGGCCAGACATGGCTTCTATTGTAGGAACAAGCACTGTTTCCTAACCAGTGCCCAGAAATGCCTGGTCCAAGTTACCTTTCTACCTATTCTGGACTATGCAGACCTAATGTATGGCTGCTGTTCTGCTGTTTACCTTATAAAACTAGTGCTCTACCCCAGGGCACTTGGGTTCATTACAGATTCATCACCTAGGGCCCATCACTGTGTTTTTAACGCATCAGTTGGTTGGTCCTCTTTAGCTGCTAAGAGTTTATTAAATCTGTACCTATGGGCACACAAGGTGCTACTAAATGAACTTCCATGCTACATCACAAAACTCTTCCATGTGTCCCACAGCAGCTATACACTCAGAAAGAATAATTATATTCTCCTGGACACCCCAAGATATGCTATTTCATCTGGGGAAATAGCAATCAGCCAGGATTTTCCTGCAGCATGGAACTCATTGCAATCCTCCTCTGAACTCAACTCCCTGGTCAGCCTCAATACCTTTAGGGCCCCTATTGGAAAACTGTGTGCTGAGAACTGCTCCTGCACATAAACTATGACAAACTTTTGCTTTCTCAAACTGTTTCTGCTCATGGGTTGTTGCTTACACAGAGTATATCTGAAAGTTGTTGGACATTGTGCATTACTTACTATATAGTATATTTTTTATCATTCTTATATAATCATTATTGTATGATATTTACTGGTTAATGCTAGTAACAACTGTTGCCACAACCTCACAAACTCTGTAATTCACACATGTGAATTATGGAGTTCCATAAACCACAGTTTCAGAAATAGCCATGAGTGCACCTCAGCATCTGTGCGAGAGACTGTCCTCATGATGGCTGTTCACTTGTGCTCACTCTAAAAAACTGCCAGCGTAAAAAAGACAATCTTCTCAGACAAACGCAAACCCCACACACTGTCTGTCTCTCTCTCTGAATGAGCAAACTACTTTTTATTTAAAAAAAATATCAGTCTTCTATTCAAGTCACAGAGAAAAGCCTCCTGTTTCAGGTACCAGCCCTGCTTACACATTTTGTTGATTCTGACAACACTTTCAATTTGGAGCTCTTACAGGAGCGGCTTCTGAACAGCAAGATAAAGTGAAGCCACTCCAGGATACATTTTTCTTTATTTCCAAGCACTCTAAGTTTTATCTGTGCCATTACTTCATAATTTTGAGGCAATTGGAGAACTTTTGCTGACAGAGCGGCTTTCAGTATATCATAAAGAGAAAGTGAAATTGAAGCCGCTCCATTTTACAGACTAAAACTCCTTCTTGTCAGTACTCTGTCTGTTCCAATATCAATGTGTTTTTGCTTTAACCAGTAAATATAAAAAATAAAACTTGGTAAAGTCTGGAAACTCAGCTTTTATGCACACCTTCAGGTGTGATGCCCAGATAAACCCCACAGGCTTCGCCCTTGGGGTTTATGGGGCATCACACACCTTGGGTGTGCACACAATCCTTATTAACCACACTTCCCCATACATTATTCTATATATAATAACTGGTTTCCCTTTTTTCCTATAGGGAAACAGTGGCATAATTTGCCATAATAAAGGAGTGTTCATTGGTGCAAATATACGCACAGTTTCCCTCACTCTGCACATGCGCCTGCCACAGTTTCTCACTTCCCCATCACTCTCTGCTCGCCGAACTGCTAAGAAGCAGTAAACCTCCACCCAGAGTAGGCAGTAAGTAATAAAAAAAGAATAATCTTACAAACTGACTTAACTTTTGGCAGCTGCCTACAATATTAAAAAACAAAGCTTTAAAGAAACGTGACCATGACCACACATTGCAACTTAACGGGATGGACTGCGACGCTGACAACTTTTATTTATGTAATTGCTGAGGTGAAAAAGAAACCCAGCAATATAAAATACAATATGGTGGCGTGTGTAAACTCATAGTTTTCACACACACCCTCCGGCTTAGATGCTATGCATAAACCCCTCAAGTGTGTGTAAACTTCTCGTTACACACACCAACCCATATGTTATTCTATATTTATTGTATCCCTGACTGTGTGTCAGTATGCCAGTGTGCAATGCTTATGTATTACCCTGTTCCATATATCATTTCATTGCGTAGGTGATATGCAAGAATCTGAAAATATACAATATGCCCCATAGAATTCATGTGGCAAAACCTTTTGCACTGCCCCTGACTGAAACTGAGAATGGAGCCCTAGGTTTGTACCAGTTGAGAGGCCAGATGCATAGCACTGATGTCAACTGACTTTCTGTAAAGGAGCAGTTTCTGCTGGAGTGCACATTTTGTGCCTGCTATACATCTTTTTATTACATTTACATTGACCTTTTTCTGCTGTCTTGTAAGATGCCCCATCATCATTTTGAGGAGCTTGTAATTTTTTTAGATTTGAAAAAAAGTAGAACTCCATTAAATGTGGCTGCACTGAGGTTTTCATCAATATCCTCAGCTATGTTTAAACATTACTAAGATGATACTGTCATAAAAAAAGGAAATAATACTGCTCCCTCACATTATGGGACACTGGGGACAAAGGAAAACCCAGGCCACAAAACTTAAGCTCCAACATGTTGAATGAAAAATTAAATGTTTCACCATATAAATGTATTTGGAAACAGAAATGAAGTTCAGGGATCAACATTAGTGACTGAAAACAGAGTGAATAATGATGTGTATATAGACAGTGAGCCAGTGAGCCAGATAGATAGATATTTTATATATGTGTGTATGTATATATATATATATATATATATATATATATATATATATATATATAGTCATTGCAAAATACTTCATTAATGCATCAGTTAGGGTTCATATTAAAGTGATAAAAGTATGGAAGTGCAATGTTAGCATTCCTAGCCCTAACTCTGCATCCCCCCCAACACACACACATACACACACACACATACGTAAGCAGGGTAAGAGGCAAGGCAACACATCCAATCAGAGACAGCCATCTGGACATATGGATACCATTATGGAATGGTGGCAGCACAGGGCCCACACATAAATCAGGGAACAATAACAATATGCTCCCACATGGACATATGCACACAGTTATGGACTGCTAGGAGTGATAGCACAGGGCCTGTAGGTCCCTGTGCTCAGCCCTGTGCTCAGTTAGGGTTGTTAGTAAAGTGACAAAAGTAGCAAAAATATGGCATTAGGGTTTCCAACCCTAACAGCCCACCCCCACCCTGCAGACACTGACAGGCATCAGGGGTGTGCCTTGGGGTTGTCATCCCTAATGTTTACCCCATTCCATAAGTAAATAAGCTGCAATGGGTACAGTATAGGTGAATGGGGTGAGCGTTAGCCCTGACAATCCAAAGGCACACCCCCGATGCCTGTCGGTGTCTGCAGGGTGGGGGTGGGGCATTAGGGTTGGAAACCCTAATGCCATATTTCCCTACTTTTGTTGCCTTACTAACAACCCTAACGTATGCATTAACAAAGTTTTTTTGCAATGAATGTATATAGAGATATAGATATAGATAGATAGATAGATTAAACAAAATTACATAACATTAATGGCTGCTATGAGCTAAGATGGAACAAGAATTCCTGTGGAATATCTTCTAACATTGAAACTAGTGCATTTATAGTTTCAATTTAATATCCATTTTTTAAACATTTAAATTAATAGCTACAATATTCTGTCAGATTATTCTCAGTTTTATTTACTTATTTTTTACAAGTTATGCAGAAAATGGCTGACTGTTATCCTGTAAATTGAAAGGCCTTTTTACTGATTACCACTGGAGTCCCCCAGTGCTTGGTAGTAGGGCGCCTCCTATTCTCCATCTTCTTAAACGACTTTCCCTCTGTTTGCTCCCCATCCTCCACTATACATATGTATGCTGATGATACAGTGATGCATGCATTTGGCTTCTGTCTTGATTGGGGTTATAGCCAGCCTACAGCAAGACTTCGACAAAGTTCAGCTCTGGTTTGCTAACCATAAACATTTCCTCAATGCCAAAAAGACTGTCTCCATGACCTTTGGCACAAGGCAGAGATTCTGTAGGCTTCCTTCCCTACCCACTTTTCACACCCTTGAGGGGACTTTACTTGAAGACACATCCTCCTTCAGGTTCTTAGATGTTTGGTTGAACTAACACCTAAACTTCTCTGGACATATTGATGCCATCCAGAAAAAACTGCACCCCAAGCTTGGTGCCCTGTTCAGGAACATTAGTTGCATCCCTCCTTCAGCTAGGTGTGAACTTGTTCAGAAGATGATACTGCCCATTTTTGACTACTGTGACGTAGTTTATGGTACTGCCACTAAGTCCTCCCTGGCCAGACTGGACATCCTCTTCAATTCTTTCTGCTGCTTTGCCCGGGATGCCCCCCCTTGCACCCATCACTGCAGTCTTTATCATGCCCTGTCCTTCCCCTTTCTTACAAATAGGTGATTCTCCTGCTGTGCTAAATTCATCTCTAAGCACTGGTTGGGTGAGCTCCATTACTACCTCACCTCCTCCTCCTTTATAACACTTCCCCACCCTCCCATTCCCATAAATCAACTGACTCCCACACCCTGGTTGTCCCCACAGATCCACCCAAATCAGCCAATCTAGTTACTCTCACCACCTCCCAAAAATTTGGAATCCCCCCCCAAATCCAGCACTCACCTTCTGCCTACTCCATCAGCTCTGCCTTCAATAATTACCTTGCACCTAGCTGCTCCTGCCACATTCCTCCCTAACTCCCTCCTTTAAGCCCTGGACAAACCCTACCCCCCTACCCTCATCTTCATTTTATCCAGTGCACACCCACTCCAAAATCTCTAGCCCTCCTCCCCTTCCCCCTAATTTCTTCCCCTTAAGACTTCCCTTGGTCTCTTACAGAATGTAAAGGACCCCGAGTGCTCTCCATGGGTCCCTCTTCTACCCCTCAAGGGGCTTGTATCTCTCATCTACTCCCTTCCCCCACCATCTTAAAGGGGTCTCTCTGGGACACTGCCTTATCCCCTTCTCTCTGGTCCCCCAGTCCTCTTACAGGGCTCCCTGCATCCTGAAGGGGTCTCCAGGGACATGACTCTTCCCCTTCCCCCACCTCATCCCTCCCTCCCTTTCCCCTATTCTTTCACGTAAGCACTTGTTTACTTATTAGCCCGGCACTTATTATTGTTCACTCTTTCTACATATTATATGCAACACAGTTGTAACACTGTTTGTAACACCTGCCATACAACTGTATGTTAACTTTGATCTTGTAACTTGAATGTTTAATGTCTCATTCCAATTGTACCCCTTCCCCCCAGGTCACTCCAGGAGATGAGCAACTTGTTGCTCAGTGTGCCTTCCTAATGAAACATTTCAATAAATAAAACTGTGTCAAGGTACAAGAGCCCCATGGACTTTATGTTGACTCACAATCACACATAAACTTTGCATCCTGCCATGATGAGAACTCCCCCATTCTGGTCTAGACTGGGAATGAAAGGGATGTACACCAAAGTTTGTAGTTAAGCTATTATCTCTCTAAACTAGTTCAAATCTGTTTGCACAATCTATTCTGACTTTCATATATATAGTATTTGATTTGTTTCCAAAATTCATGCTGTGAAGATTTGCCAAATTGGTAAAACCTGTCCTTCCCTTTGAGAACCCCTTCCCCCAAGTAGAACTGTTACCTGTTAATTAAGCAAAGCATTCCAAAAGATGGGGGGGGGGGTCCACCATTACACAATAAACAAATCAATCTGAACAGAGCTCAGTGTGTATTTATTTGATTTTAACACAACTTGGAGAGACTTGTTACCATGAAATGGTAATAAAGATATCCTTTATCAACTGTCATTTACTGCCATTTTATAAAATTGCTAAACAGCTATCAATACATTATTTATGTGATAATATTAGTTGCACTGGACTGATACATAACTGATAGAAAATTGCATTGCAAGGCCAAAGGCCAAGATGAGGAGCTATATGGAAGTTAAGGTCAAATACCAGGTGATACAGCAAAGTGCAAGGGGCCCCATATTGGAAAGTGGAGGACTGAGTCTCTCAAAGCCCCTAACCTGAGGAAAAATTAGTGTAAGGCCCTAACATTGGTCTGTTCAAAAAAGCTCTAAGCACAGTGTGAGTGCCCACAGCTTGTTTGAATATAGCCCCCTTGAGTGCATCCCTAAGTAAGACGTTAACTAATGCTTGTCAACACAAAGTACAACCCTCTGCTGGCCAAAGACTGGCCTGTGTTCAAATAGGCTGTGAAGGAGCAAAAGTAGTTAGGGTATCCCGAAGTGGATTTTGCTGTTACAGTAAGTTTCAGTAGTCAAACTTACAAATGCAAATTACCCTAGAGTCCACCGAAGGCCAGAACAGGTAATTAGCATCTCATTGTGGTTACATTTACATCTGAGGAGCAATTGATCCTTTGGTTATTTGACTGTATGGAGGCCAAGGTATTTCTAGGGCAGCCCCTATATTGTGCACATCTCTCCATCTTCTAGTCACACATATCTGGCATCCAGTGGTACCCCACCTCCCCTCCCAGTCAAAATTTCAGCACTATGTAGAACATCAGCCCCCCCCCTTTTCCTGAGCCCAGTCATGTCTGCATCAATAAACTCATGCCCTCTTCTGATCCTGGAAGAATCAGTTTAAGAAAGATCCCCTCCCAGTCTCAGTGGTAGCACTCTAATTTGGTACCCTATCCCTTTTTCTTAGCATCCGTAGTCCTACCCCGAGCAGGAGCTGGCACAACCCACTGCTCACCTCCTGGTGGCTGCAGGTCATTTCAAATAGAGTCCCAACTTTAACCATCTTTAGCAGGCAAACAATAGTACTTTAATAAATAAATGCCCCAATAATTGATAGTAACCCCTCAGCCCTGGTGCCTGATGGCAGATTAGGATTTGCAAGAGTCTCCCCTCCACCTGTCTCAAGCACTGATGTGCTATCCTGCCAGGCAACATGCAGAGCCATGTACAACATAGCAGCCTTGGCTGCTCTTAAAGACACAGGTGCCCCTTTAAGAAATGGCCCCTAGGAGTGCTTTGTAACATTTTTAGTTTATTTCCCCTCTAACCCTCCTGATGTGCCTCCAGACCCCCACACCACATGTTCTGAGATCCCTTGGGGTCAGAGTACACAGAGGAAGCCACTAGCAAGAACCACCACAGCAGCTTTCACTTTTAGTGCTGCAGCAGTTATACACAGCCGAGCTGGCAACCACCAGCTCACATGTTCAAGCAGGCTTCCAGATCGGACAGCCACACATTGTACTGCATAATGTTGGCTGAACCACTAAGTGGGCAGCTTAACTTTATTCACTCCTCCAGTCCCCCACACAGGATTAAGGCACACGGGGCCAGCAGGAGCATAAGGAACCACAAAGGGACCTGGAACTGGTGGGACCAAATGGCCGATGGCAGAACAGTGCCTGGGGAGAATGATAAGGTAAGCCTCTTCTGTGGGGGGGGGGACATAAAAATAATGTTTTATGAGTGAATGAAAGCTGCAGCAAACAGCAGCTTGCATTGAATGCCAGTGTGCCAGGGACCCTGCACCTGATTTTCAAACGGGAGGGGTCTTGGCACCAAACTCTCACAATTTGTTGCAACTGCTGCCTTGAATTGAAGAAAAGGTGCATAGGAGGGGAATGCTGCAAGCTGCAGAACAACCCTGTGGCATGGCAGCCAGTGCCAGGGACTCAAAGGCCATGTGCCCTTGTCCCCCGTCTGGTACAGACTGTGATAGAAAATTGGGAACGATGCAAGGTGCAGCATAGTGAGCCACTGGCATCTTTTCTCTTTGATGCAAGCACCTTGAGTCATTCCTAACACTTTGTAAATTGGGCCCCATGATATAAAGACAAACTTCATGACAGTAATGTTAGTACTGACTCAAATAAGCTCTTACCAGAGATACTGGAGATACAGTGCTATATTACACTCATGCCATGCTGTCTTCACTGCAAAGCATAAACCCACTTTTAAATTACTGTCAGATTTTCTTTAACAGAAGGCAAAAAATGAATAAGTACTGTCCTACATTACATGTGTGCTGAAACCACAAATTAAAAAAAAACTGGTTATTAGCACTTGAGCAGTCTAATAGTACCTCCTCATTCTCAGATGTGCAATGAGCACGCGAGAGCACTCTACCTCTGTGGAGGCGCTCTAGCACTCTAAATACCGGCCCTTCCCTCTCGCTGCTAGACTTGCATGCGCCACCACTTGGCTTCTGTCAGGTGGCAGTCGAGTGGTGAGTCACAGGATCCCCCATCCCTGAGGCAAGAAAGCTGTTCTGTGGATGCTCAATCTTCCCACTCCTGGATGAGCCCCTGAGCGAACTGAGTCTGTTCCCAAACCCAAATCACCGGCATGGCAGCAGGGAGGCAGGGATGCCTCAATTGGCCATGCTACTGCACCGGCTAGCATCCCTACTGTTTAGCATGTTATATAGTTTGAACTTGCAAAGATTTTGCCTTTTATTGAAGACTTTCCTAGCCATCTAACTAGAACTGAATCACAGCCCTGCCTCTGTTTCCTAACAGCCCAACCACAAGTGTGAGTGAGCTTTCATACTGGCTCATGTTGTCAAGCTAAGTCTAGCACCAAAACGACGCTATGACACACACTTATTAACAGTTTCAGATGTGAACTGTGGTTCACATTTTGACTGGTTCTTCTGGTCTGCACCTTTTGGGTCAAGGCAAACCACGCAAACCAAAAGTCTGCATATTTGCCATAAGTGTGCACTGTCTGAAAGAACCAAATATCTAAAGTTCCAGGGGTTGATTTCTTTGGCTGAACTGAACTTGCAGCCCTATTAAATTGTATTATATTCTGCATTATGTCTGATGTCTTTATAATAGCATAAGAAGATTCATCATAGTTCCCCCCCTAACACATGCCAGGCATCCAGCCACTGAATCAGGCTGGTAGCTGTTATCTAGGTTTGCCAGTTGGCAAGCAAAAATGAATGCATCCTTATGATTTAGCTGGTTGGGCACAAAGGCATGTACAGCATAATACAAGTCACAGTGCTGGTAACAGCAATGTTGCGTTTCAACTTTAAAGCAATGTTACACTGGAACAGTTTCAAACACATTTCGGCTTATATTTTATTAATTTTCTTTTATCTTCTGTCATTCTTTGTTACTTTTTTATGTACTTTTGACTTATGCCCCCCACATTCTCCTCACCTGCTTCCAGGTCCATGCTGCTGCTTGCTGACTGGAAAACTGGGCACAGCTTTACCTTTCACCTCCATTATTATCTGGCTTTACAAGAAAATGTCTGTATGACATCAGACTCTTGTTTGCAACGCAGACCTACATCGAAAATAATGGAAGATTTGACATCTGTTTCAGGTGTGTGTTACCACTCTAAACATGGCTCAAAACTGGAGCACCTCTGTGGAAAACTGGAGGACCACAGTAGCTAATGCAATGACCGTAAAGATTAACTGTGCATGAAGTATTGATGGAGAACAAACTGCAGGCTCTGCAAACCCTGCAGCATTGTAACACATGATTGCAGCAAACACTCATTTGTGTAGAATGTGTGAATTGCAGGCGGGTGAGTGTAACAGATTTGGGAAGATAATTCTTAGAGCATACTGTTAATTATAGAGAAAAAAAGGTGGTCCTATGGGGAACAACCTACAGCAGTGAACTGGAGATCAGCAGAGAGAGAGGAGACATGATAGACACCTACATGTTCCTGAAAGGAATGAATAAGGTAAACTATGAGTAACTATTCAGCAGGAATAGTCAGTCAAAAACATGGGAACATGAGTGGAAAGTAACGAAGGAGACACAGGAATGATGTGAGAAAGTTTTACTTTACAGAGGGGGTGGCTGACCTGTGGAACAGCCTACTAGCTGATGTGGAGCGTGCAAAAAGCCATCACTGGTCTCAGGCATCGCTGGGATAGAATAAAGGGATTAATAGTTACTCAGAGTGGTAGCAGTAAGACAGAAAGTTGTGTGTGTGGTGAGAAAATAAACCCCCTTCTACACATTAGGTCCTGGGGAGCATAGGGTTTGAAAATTCAGACTTAGTGGACCAGTGCTTTTTTTCTGCCAACATTGCCCATGCTTCTATGTTTTTTATGTATCAAAGTCTTCAATGAATCCTGAACATTACTAAAATTCCTAAACAGGTGGTCCAGCCGAAAAGATGATGATTTTTTAATGATGTATCATGAATGATCATTATCCAGTTATGTTCAGAGATCATGTTTAGGCATCAAAAACCATCATTGCGATCATCATTAACAATAATTAACCATCAACGTTAAACGTCTGCCAATCAAAAAACATGAAGTTACAGAGATGGTGATTATGATTAATGATGATCTCATAACATCATGATTTTTCATGATTGCCCATGGCCAAGATTATAGAAATAAATAAAAAAAATCAATTTATCTGTTCTCTATGTTTCTGGAAGTTATCCCGTATTTAGACATGTTTGCTGAAATGATCAGTTATGATACATTTTTGTAAAAGCCCACTGCTTTCAGTTATGCTTACTCTGATAACCTCATATCTTACTGGAGGTTGGAAAGCTGATATTGGTTTATATATCCCCCATTAAGTGGTTCCTTTTCTGGTTGTGGTGAGTTCCTAAAAGTACTTGGTTTGTGTCAAAACCTTTCCTTATAGTTTCCAAACTAATACTGTCAAAGCAAAAATAATTAAAAAATAAAAAGTACTATTGTTTTGTTCCATAAACCGTGCTGCTGAAATATGCAAATTAGGTATGCAAATATATATCCTATACCAGACATTGCATGTACTCTTCCTAATGGGATTAAAACTTGACTTCACAAGATTTACATTATAATTCATAATTCATTTGTCTTTGCTGATATGTGAAATTCATATTTTCATAATTAACGAATAAAACTTTTAAGTATTACTTCTGTGACTTGCAATCTTATAATACTGAACTAATATAACTGTCAGTGATCATCACTTGATCATGCATAGATCATCAACAACCATCATGCTGATTTAAGGTTACATAAATAATTAATAATCATCAGTTGGTGATTTGAAAGTTCATGTTTGATGATTAAATCATGATCTAGATGGTGATCTTAGATCATGATCTCTTTTGATAATCTTATGGTAACATTTGATGATTAACAATAATCAGTCATGACTGACCTTCAAAAATCATGATTGATGATTTACCAATTCACCCGGGAGCTCTGCCTCATTTTAATTGGTACAGTGCATGCTGAAATGTTGACTTTTTTTTCTTGTAAGTCTTAGTGTAAGTGCTTTTTTGCTATACATGCATGACACGTACAACTACTGTATGTGACTTTGAATTATCTGAATACTTGAAGCAGGGTCTTATTAAAGAACAAACAAATGAACTGTGTTGTGAACTAAAGTCAAGAATTATTCATCACCTAGTCATACCTTTCAGCCTCCTAATGAGCCAGTGAGAAACACAGGCCTTCAAATGGAGAACACCTACTTCTGAATGTGTAGCATTACTCCGTGCCTGTTGTCCCTTCCATTTCTCAATCCGTTACACATTGTTTTATACATGAGCAAGATAGAATATAAGGCTACTTCCAAACTGTTAACTGCATAGAGAATCTGCTGATAATTAACATGGATACTAATGATGCAGGCTGCAAATTCTACACTGTGAAGCAGGTGGAGAACAGGATGTTTGTTGTGACTGAAATCTGTAGGTTTTGAGAGGCATTCATCTGATGGTTGACCAAATACACACTAATGTCTTAGGAGACTGTTGTGTAAGAACTCACAAACCATTCTCATAGTCTCAGGTCATCATAAACTGAGAGGAAGTAAATAAATGAGTATTACAGCCCTCCCCCTCATATTTTTCATTCTTTATAAAATGTGGTCTAGCTAATTCTGTTTTTGCATTAACACAGAAACATAGAAACTGATGGCAGATAAGGATCACTTGGCCCACCTAGTCTGCCCATTTTCCCTACCTACTGTAAAAGCTACAGATCCTACTTGATTTCTGGCTTTTACCCTCTCTTTCCTATTGCTAGCATTCTCTTGTGCCTATCCCATGCATTCTTGAATTCTCCTACCATTTTTGCCTCAACACCTCTGCTGAGAGGCTGTTCTATGCATCTACCACCCTTTCTGTGAAACAATGCTTTCTCACATTACCCCTGAGTGTACCTCCTCCAGCCTCATATCATGAACCCTTGTTCATGAACATCTTTTTTTTCCTGAAAGATGCTACCCTCATGTACTTTATTTATGCCCTTAAGGTATTTGAAAGTCTCTATCATATCCCCCCTCTCTCTCCTCTCCTCTCTTCCAGGGTATACATATTGAGGTCCTCTAGACTCTCCTTATGTGACTTTTGGTACAGACCCTGCACCATTTTTTGCCCTTCTCTGAACTGCCTCTACTCTGTCTGAGTTCTTCCAGAAATGCGGCCTCTGGAACTGGAGACAGTACTCCACATGGTGTCTCTCCATTGATTTGAACAGTGGTATCATCTCCTCCATTTTTCTGCTGGTGATACCTCTCCCTGTGCACCCCAGCATCCCACTGGCTCTCCTCACAGTCTTTTCACAATGCTTGGTCCCCCGGGTCATCAGATATGATTAGATATCAGATATGATTACCCCAGGTTCCTTTCCTGTTCGGTGGGAGTCAGCACCCCCACCCATCATGTACTCCTCCCCAGGGTTTCTGTGCCCCAAATGCATGATTTTACACTTCTTTGCATTGAATCTTAGCTGCCACACTCTTGATCACTCCTCAAAACTTCATAGGTCCCGCCACATTTTTCCCCACCCCTTCTGGAGTGTCAACCCTGTTGCAGATCTTATTGTTGTCTGCAAAGAGGTATACCTTCCCATCCAGCTCCTCAGCAATATTGCTTATGAAGACATTAAAGAGGACTGACCCCAGAACTGATCCTTGTGGCACCCCACTGGTCACCCTCCTCTCCTTGGAGTGAACTCTGTTTACCACTACCCTCTATGTTTTATTCCTTTACTAAGTTCTGATACAGTTTACTACCTTGTGACCCACTCCCAGGCTGCTCAACTTGTTTACAAGCCTCCTATGTGGAATGGTGTCAAAGGCCTCACTGAAATCCAGGTAGGCCACATCCACTGCCCCTCCCTGATCTAATTCCCTGGTGACCCAGTCAAATAAATCTATCAGATTTGTTTGATATGACCTTCCCGCTGTGAATCCACGCTGGCTAGTATCCTGCGATCCACTGGATTCAAGGTATACCGCAATCCTTTCCTTTAGCAGTGATTCCATTAATTTCCCCCCCAATGAGGTTTGATATGACCTTCCCGCTGTGAATCCATGCTGGCTAGTATCCTGCGATCCACTGGATTCAAGGTATACCGCAATCCTTTCCTTTAGCAGTGATTCCATTAATTTCCCCCCCAATGAGGTTTGATATGACCTTCCCGCTGTGAATCCATGCTGGCTAGTATCCTGTGATCCACTGGATTCAAGTTATACCACAATCCTTTCCTTTAGCAGTGATTCCATTAATTTCCCCACCAATGAGGTCAGATTGATTGACCTGTAATTGCCAGCCTTCTCCCTGCTCCCACTTGTGTGGAGAGGGATGACATCTGCCCTTCTCCAGTCCTCCAGAACCACTCCAGTTTCCAACTATTTGTTGAACAGGGCTGTCAGTGGTGCTGCGATCACCTCTCTAAGCTCCTTTTATATTCTTCAATGTATCCCATCCAGCTCCTTTGCCTTGTCAACTCTGTTTTGCAAGTTCCTATAGGACTCACTTCTCTGTAAATGGACTGGTGTCTACCTCCCTTCCATCGATGCTCCTGTCACTTAACTGAGGTCCCACATCTTCCCATTCTTCTGTGAATACTGAACAAAAATATTTGTCCAGGATTGCTGCTTTCTCCATGTCCCCCTCTGCACCTCCCCCTGCATTGATCAAAACCTCATCACATGGGACTTTTTTAACATAAGTTAGAAAATGGGATTCAGAGTCCTAGCAACTTCATTGGTCTTAAGACATTTCCTGACCATTGAATAATTTCTGGTATACATATGGCTTGTAACTAACCTACCCTAATCTAAACAGAAATAGCCAAACTAAATGAAAATAAAACCTTTTTCAATTAATAAATAAAACGTCTTCCATTTTGTAAATGCAATGACACACTTTAAGACATGGATCTATGCAAGCAATAATACTTGACAGGGTGGGCAGTATTGGGCTTTACTGAACTGTCTAAGGGCAGTCTCATATCTCCTAGAAGGTCCGGTGTGGCCTATAGCACCCACCCTGGATGATATCATTGCATTTAGAAAATGGGTTGGTTATAAAATTTTGATTAAAAGTAAAAAAAAAAATTATAGTTAAAATGCATAAAACTGACCATATAAGTATGACTATTGTAAAGTAGTCTCTTGTGTGGTTCAACTAGAAGGAGAGGGTGCTGCTGTTGGACAGCTTTTCTTTTATTTCTGCAGTGTGTCCATCATACCACCCCATATACAGACACACAGGAACGCACGCACATGCACACACACACACACACACACACACACAGCCACTTGCACATACTCTAAATCATTTTGCGCAGTCCCCCTCCCCCGCCCCCAGCAGAGAGAACAGAAAAAAAGATGGCACCACTTGTCTGGTATAGCAGTCTTGTAAACTGTAATAAGTATAACAAGTTCTGTGACACACAGCAAAGGGATACTCACACCACCAGCCTCAAACAATCCAACCGGTTTCACTCAACAAAGCCTCCTCAGAGATTGGTGCAATGCTACACACTAGTGCTCCTTAAACAATTAAAAATCTTAAAGTGACAGTACTTAATCCCTATTACCATTATATAAATATTAAATTTTGTTCATACTTACAGTAAAAAAGGGGGAAATCTAGTGTGTATAAAAATGCACATGCTAGTCTGTAGTAAGTAATACGTTGCCTCATTTTTGAGAACACAACCTTTTAGAGAAAACATTCATATAGTGTATTAATTTATCTGTCTATTTTCTATTACAATCTAAATATAAAAAAACTAGCATAAAGCTTTCACTTATTGTGCAATTATTTATATATCATGTATTAGAAGATATTTGTAATTTCATTCTTCTATATACTGACTCTCATGTTATGACTTTCTGCACCCTTAGTGCTGCTAATTCATTTAAGACTTATAAGGGATACATAGGTAAATATGGTATATGGTCAAAATAGCGTGACCGTAATAGCGTGAGCAAAAATAGCGTGTACATTACAGCGCGTTATAATTATAGCGCATTACATATAAGTGCTATGTAGAAATAGTACTGTGATGTGAAAACAATAGCTGCCACTACTACTTTCCTAGATCATAAATAAATAAAAATAAATTAATAAAATGCCACCACTGCTGTTGGTTGTGAGGGCTCCCTCTGGGAATCCTGCCCTCCTTGAGCTCAATGGGGCAAGACTCAGTCTGCCCAAAGGACTGTCAATCTCTGTTGGCTGGGTTACTGTATATGGCTAGCTGGTGGAGCGGGTCCTTGCAACTCGCGTGTACTAATACAGGCTGTCAGGAGGTGGCAGCCAATGGTCATGAGTCACTGTTCAATAATCCAAAACACAAGAATAGGAATTTAAGTTATTTGTAAAGGTAACCGGTACTGCTGTTATTACTGATGCTCGGAAATTCTCTTGCAATAACATCTTAGTTAGTTACATACTATACGTTTTTATTCCTGCATCATATTTGGTCCATATTTAGTTTGGATAAAATGTTTACAGTTGAATAGGGACGACACATCAAAAACATGTGATTTGATTTATGGTAATGTAAAAGGTTAGAGGTAGTTAGAGCCAATCTCTATCTGTATTTTAAGTCACTTGCTGCAATACCAGGCTGTAACTTAATACTGCAGACAATACCTCGACGCTTGTAGAAATAGTGCTGGTAGCTGTACCATCTATTTAATCGCGGTATTGCCTGATGCTATAATGATAGCATGCTTTTTTCTGTAAGTGCTAATACGTATGCGCTTAAATACCTAGCGCTAATATTGTTGCGCAATATTGATACTAACCGTAAATATTACAATTCACATCAATGCAACATCAGCAGTGTCTCACATCTATATTCATATTTATAATTATGAAAGTGTTTAAGATTGCTCGGGATATATCTACTTATATATGGCCTCTAAACATATGACCACTGAATTTCACCTACTATTTCTATTTAAAAGGGGCAGAGCAGCTGATGGCTGTTACAGTTTTATTTTTTATCTGCTCCCTGTCCTGTTTCTGCAAAGGCTGCAATTGTGATCCTGCCTGTCCGCTGTGATGTCACATACCTGTAAAATGCTGAAAACAGAGGGACCCAAGTACACTGTGGCTATGCTGAAAATGGTAGATCAACACAGTAAGTGCTTTAATGGTGCTACAAAATGGTGTCTTTTTTATTATTATTTGAAAGAAAATTACCATACTATTGTGGAGTATTAGTGGGCAGAGGTAAGAGTGAGCACTGGGAAGCTAGGCTAAGCACATTTAAGAACCTGATCCACAGAGCAGCCGCAATCAGGACACGATAAGCTCAATTTTTGGAAAACAAACAAAATTAAAAGGGAGCATTTCAGAACCGTATACATCAATGACATTAAGCAGTTAAATGCTTTCAGGCAAGTGGGGGCACTGCTGTAAAATCTCGTGACGGTGGGGGCAGCTGTATTTCTTGTTAAGTTAGAGAACAAAATGGCGGCTATTTTTAATTTAAAATTCTATGGACACAATGATTTTAGAATGTAATTAGGCTGTAAGGGACTGGGACTCATTATTTCCCAGTTTCTGTTGCCTGAAACCGGACAGGCTGGTTAGTGGCATTAGCCAATCAGCATCAAGAAGTCTCTTTATACATTTTCTAGCATGCATTAATGCACTTCCTGGTGGCTGTGAAGACATTCAGCCTTTGGCCTTATGCCTCACAAATAGCTGGGGTGTGCATTAATGCCTGTTATACCTATGCTCTGTCATAGGTTATAGCTTACATGCAGTATATACCACCTAGTGGTGGACGTCATATGCAAACATTATTTATTTATTTATTCAGAATTAAACCTTCGAACACAAGTGCTCTTTTACAAAGGTTCTATGTCAAGGACAAGGATAATATACACAAAGAATTTAACAATTAAATACAAAAGTAGGCAATTCCACAGTACAAACAGGTAGTGCAAATCAATTTTATAGCATATTATGTTGTCAAGGGTATGAAAGATCAGGGAAAAGCTAGTGCAGAGTATATCCCAATAACTTATTGGGATAGCACAGTGACAACAAAATACTATACATTCAGTTACAATAGGTGACTATGTCAATTGTAGCAGTTACAATTGGTTCAGGTGTGAGCACCTTTTCACCTTCTCTTAAAGAGGGTATTTTGGGAGACCCCAGGGATTCAGGAACTTCATTCAGCCATTGGGGAGGCTCTGACTGCAAAGGAACACAGGGCCTGATTTGTTTTTTAGAAGGGCGTTAACAAGGCATTCCCAGACATATTTCTAGTGGAGCACTGATTGTTAATTGGGTGTCAGAGGTTTTGTATGGCAGGTGGGTTAAGTTCCAACAGAGCTTTTCCAAGCAGACAGATCTGGTACCTTATTCTGTCCTGTAGGGGGATCTAGTTGGTTAGGGAGCAGCTATGGGTAAGTCTGTCCACCCCATGTGCAGAGCAACATGTCTTATTTAGTACCAGCCTAACTTTGTTAAGAACAAAGTCGGTGGCCACACCATAGACTGGGAGACCATAATCTAATAGCAGGCGGACTATGCTGGATACCAATAGGTGCCTGGCTTCTGGGGTCAGGTTTAGACACTGCCTGAAGAGCACCTCTAGTTTTTTATTGACTTGGCTGACAATGTTGTCCACATGGGCCGTGAAGGAAAGGGTACCATCCAGGGGGACTCCTAAGTATTTAAGTGACTCAACCTGATCCACTATAGTACCATTAGCATTATGAATGGCAAGAGGAGTGACCTTTTTTTCACATATGGACCAGGCTTTTTATAGTTTAGGACTAGTTTGTTTAGTTTAAACCAATTCTCCAAGGAGTTAGTTTGTAGGTCACAGGAAAGAGTCTCTTGGTGTGGACCACTGATATACACGACGCCATCATCCACATAGAGAAGCACATTTGAAGTAGGGTATGCTTCAGGGTAATTGTTTATGAACAAGCCAAAAAGGAGTGGGCCAACTATAGATGCTTGTGGCACCCCTATGGAAATGCTTTTAACATTTGATAATGTGCCAGTATCAGATGGATTCAAGATAGCTCCACTCTATCTGGACCAAATGTGTTTTGAAATCACCAATTAAGCTTTTACAAAGGGCCCTGCTATTGATCATTTTAGGGGATGGTTTAGATAGTTTTGTAGCCCAGATACAATATACTGAGGAGTGGTCACTGATCGAGTCTGGCAGGACTGAGACCTCAGTTAGCCTTTCTGGGTGAGTTGCAAGAATTCATATAGGTTTCATAGGTTTACAGAGTTTTTGAAGACCATAGTCCATATACTCACCATTGCCTTATGTATATCCAGAAATATTATTATTGATCATATATTGATCAATTTGCATCTTAAAAGATTCCATTGTTCTACTGACTATTATTTCAATTGGAAGCATATTCCAAATCTTGACCACTCTCGCAGTTAACCAATGCTTCCTCCTAAGTGTATTATACCTATCTGATTTAATCTGTAGCAGATGAGCTCTAGTATTATAGGGTTGATCCTCAATACAAGATTTAGTTGTTCCCAGAGTGTGGGGTCATTTAGTGTCCTGTATATCAGACATAGATCACCTCGAAGCCTGTGATATTCCAAAGTATAAATGCCTAATGTTAACAACCTCTGTTTATGCTCCTGCCTCTGGACCCCAGCTATCCTCCGTGTTGCTCTCCTTTGCACCCTTTCCAAAGATCTTATATCACCTCTGCCCCCAGGAGCCCAAAACTGGGCACAGCATTCCATATGAGGACGCACTAATGATGTGTAAAGTGGTAAAAGAACTTCTTTTCTATTGCTCTTAATGGGTTTTTATGCAATATTGTATATTACTAGCCTTTTTTATTATCTGATTATAATGTGACCTAAAACTTAAATTATTGCATATCTTTACCCCCAAATCTCTTCAGTGACCACCTTTAATAACTTATTGCCCAACCTATACTGGTGCATTTTATTATTTTTATCTATATGCATCACAGTACATTTTGCCACATTGAAAGTTGACACTTGTCTTAGTGCCCATTCTTCCAAATTTTTTAAAGTGGCCTGAAGTGCATTTGCATCTTCTTTATCATTTATTACCTTGCCTAATCTGGTATCATCGGCGAATTTTGAAAGCCATACATCTGGTGCACAGCTCATAGACCCGATATATATATATATATATATATACTGAATAGGTAGGGACCCAACATGGAACCCTGTGGAATCCCGCCGGTCACATCTGTCCATCTTGAATACTCTCCTTTTATACAAACCCTCTGCTGTCTACCCATAAGCCATGACCTATTCCAGTGAACAATATCAGAATGTATCACCAACATACTAAGTGCATCAATCATTTTGTCATGTGGCACTTTATCAAAGGCCTTAGCGAAGTCCAGGAAAATCACATCCACTGAGCTCCCTTCGTCCAAGACCTTATTTACTTTACCATAAAATTCAAGGAAATTTGTCTGACATGACCTGCCCTTTGCAAAACCATGTTGTGTACTATCCATATTCCCAGTCTGATATTGGAAATCTATAATATAATCTTTTATAATTCCCTCCAGTACCTTACCCAAGATTGAAGTTGGGCTAATTGGCCTGTAATTTTCCACATCCTGCATGGATCCCTTTTTATGTATGGGGATAACCGCTGCCTGTTTCCATGCTACTGGTACGTCCCCTCTTTTATAGATTGTTGAAAAAGGCAGGTTATTGGACCTGCCAATTGTTCAGCCAATTCCTTAATTACCCTTGGATGCAATTCATCAGGACCTTGAGCTTTATTCTGATTCAGCAGCTTTATTTTTTTTTCCATATCACATACCCTTAAGGTAAGAATCGACTTACAAGATGCCATACTGCATTGAGGTGTGGTGATTGTAGGGTGATTAAAAACTGAAGCAAAGTAATTATTATAATGCTCTGCCATTAACTGGTTGTCCGATGTCGTGTTTCCATCCTGAGTTCTTAGGGGACCAATATTTTTTTTATTACCTTTTTTGTTATTTATATATGAATAGAATGATTTATAGTTATCCTTTACTTTGGTAGCTAATTTAAATTCATAGTTCCTTTTTGCTTGCTCAATATGTTTTTTTGTAACCCTTAAACATTCTGTATATTTTGCCCAACTTCCCTCATCACTGCTTAATTTTGCTGTTCTATACATTCTGTTTTTTTCTTCTTTATCTCCTTCTTAATTTTTGATGTCATCCTTACAGGGAGGGTTTTTTTGTTTAATGTCTCATATTTTTTAGAAAATGGGACGTGGGTCTTGACTAGACTATGCAGTTTGGTTTATAATTTGTCCCACATGACAGAAAGTGAAGCATCCTTAAATTCTTTCTCCCAGTTCCAGTTAACCAAATCATGTCTCATGCCATCAAAATCTGCCCTATCGTACCTAAAAATGGAAGTTTTACCAGGAGTAACACTTGTCTGTTGCATATAATTAAGTCAGTAGAACCTAATGGTGGCAAGACTGAACAGTCTTGTCTCTTATCACCTAAATTGCTCAAAACCAGGTCCAGTGCCCAGTCAATGAGGGTTCTGGTGCCAGTTTTATAGTTGGTCCTGGTGCAGTCCCTAACTACCTCCATGAGGAACAGGCTGGCCACCAGATCCTTGTGGGCAATATTAGATTTGGCTACCCAATTTATATTAAAGTCATCAGTGACTATAGGTTCCCTGTTATGGCTGGCTTGTTTGAAATATCTTGACAATGTTTTGAGGCCTAATTGCTGTTTACATGGGGGTATGTAGACTGCCTAATCATTTCAGTCCCCTCCCTAGCAGAATTTTAACAGCCAGGCATTCCCAGTCACTTGGAAATTGGCCAAGGTTAAGGTTATGTCCTTATAGGTTGTCTCTTAGATAGATAATGCAGCCCCCCATTTGATTTGGTGGTATGGCCTAAATAAGTGATAGCCACCCAGTGTGATGGCTGTATCAGGGATTTTGGGTGAAAGCCATGTTTCTGTGATGGAAATGATTATCACCAAAGCTTTGAACTGAACAAATTTTGGTAGGCGGTTGCCAATATTAAGGCAGACAATCTTTAGCTTCAATTTGGGATCTTTTCCTGACCCGTCACTTTGAAATGGGCCTGGGTGAGGATGGATATTACCAGACATGAGGAGAAGAGTGAGTACATGTTTTTTTAAAGTCTCTCAGTCCAGGGGTTAGTCACAGGGATTTATTTGTTGGAGGACAGATTTTGAGGTAGACCTTGTAAACATTAGTGACACAGGAAGGGGTAAGACACAAACCACATGGACCCTGGGTACCATGATAAAGGAATGAGTATAGCATAAAATATGGGCCAGGGGTGTTAGTAGATGGACACCAGATTCCAATGGGCTCATTCCTAAGTACTGGAAGTTACCAGTGCCTTTGTATTGCTTATTGTCACCCCCTTGTAATCCAGCCAGCATTAGATTTAAGAGAATTTATGAGCCAAACAGTAGTTTGGCAGGGTGAGAAGCTGACCAGCTGGGAAGGGGCATGTTACTTACTATGAAGCCAGCCTAGATATAACCAGCTGGCCTAAGGGATCCCCTTCCTTATATTGGCTGACTGTAATATGGCCTTTGAAGTGAACATGAACAATTTGCTTGAGTCTCCAACTTTCAGGTCATCAGTGAAGACACTGAATAGCAATGCTTTCAGCAATGCCCTTTGCAAGATGGCACTCATGACTGGGCTTCAGCCTGAAGCTGATCCTTGCACTATAATCCTCTGAGCTCTATTCTCGAACCTGTTTTTCTCAGAGACAGCTGTATGTAAGCAATAACAGATAAGAGGCCATGCAGTAATTGCATAATTACTGCATGCCCCTCACTTTATGGGTTTGGAGGCATGAAGCATTAGTCAAGTACCCTTCAGTCTAAGGGTAAAGGGGGAAGTGTGGTAATTACAAAATAACCTCAAGCCCTGAAGTGTGTTATTGTGGTTATAAAATGCAACCAAAATAATAAAAAAATGCAAGACTAAATAAATAACTACATTAAGAATAAATAAATCTTCATCATTGGTAAATCTGTTCTCACACTGAACAACTAGGTGTGCCCCATCAAAGAGGTCAATTGGCTGGCAGGTACTTCACTCATGTAGTTAGTTGAACCTGTTTTTGCTTTTCCCCAACTGTTACAGTTACTGAGAATTCCAAAGCAGTGTTGTTCCAAGGCTTGCAAGACATTTTCCAGGCCCATGCAGTTATTGGTCAAATACTGCACAGGTCTGGACAGCTATTGACCAATCAGATCACTGGATTTTGCTCTTGACCATTTTATAATTCCTTCAAACCCATACCTTATCAACTGTGACATACATTTCCTATGCAAGACCATGTTGAATGCTTTACAGACATTCAGGCACAGCACATCTACTGGTATAGTTGCAAAAAAAGGTGGCACAAAACTTAATCTACTGTAGCCTCCAAATAGTATGACATTTCCAAGTAAAATGCATTCATCCACAAGCTGATTTTCAACAGTTGGGAAACTTACATGTAGGCAAGAGTCTGCCCGATGCCCCAGCACTTTATTTTGTTCTGAAGCCTCATCAGGGGGCATACTCACAGTGGTTACAAACACCATCTTATAGTGTGGCTTTGAAAGTAACAGTGATTGTAGCATGCTGCATATTTAAAACAATTGTTAGTTAATGCATGGCATTAGCTAGCTGTAAGATACTGGCTCATGTTAATCAGTTGAGCCCTTTCCAGATGTTCCGTAATTCTGTCTTTGATACTGGCTTTCAAGATTTTTCCTACAATTGAAGTCAGGGTCACAAGCATGTAGTTACCTGGGTCACTTTGACTACCCATTTTGAATAGGGGTACCACATTTGCCTTCCTTCAATCTTCGGGCACTACCACTGACACTGATGACTCGTTAAACATCAGTGAAATAGTGTCATCAAATCCTTCCATCAACACTGTGAGCACATTTGAGTGCATTTCATCAGGTTCATGAGATTTGTAGACACTCAGCCTTCGAAGGGGATCCACTACTAGTGTGGTAGCAATGTTAATGCTGTCACACGGTTCTACCCCTCAAAGAAAACTTGTTTTCCATGTTGGGTGGGTTTTCTGTTTCCTACTCCATGAAGACAGAAGAGAAGTAGCATTCAGACTCTGTGGTATCCATGCATCTTCTGAAATGAACTCTTTCCTCCTGCACATTGAATGGTTCCAGCCTCTCCTTAGCCACACTCTCACTCCTGAAATAACTGAAGAAATACTTATTGCTGTCTTTAATTTTCTCCACCAGTCTTCCCTTGGAACATCCCTGAGCTATCTGGATGCCCCTTTTCCAGTCCTTAGCTGCCATCTTATACAGTATATTGCCTTTATTTCCTTCCTCTGTATTGCATATGCCTTCAACTCCAGGAAAGCCTTCATTTTTTCCCCCCTGACTAGCTGTTTAATTGACTCATCCATCAAGACTGTGAACCTTTTAATGTTATTTTCCTTTACCCTCATGATCCTGCATTTTCCCCCCTTTCCCATGACTATGCCATTTGAAGGAGTTCCATACCTCTGTCACTCCCTTCTGGATCTATGCTACTAAGGTTGTCTCTCATCAACCTTCTAATGTAACCAAAATCTTCCCTCCTGAAATTGGAAATTTCAGTTTAGTAGAAGTAAATTTCATTTATGCAATAAGAGTGGGCTCAAAACTCATTGAATAAATCCATTTATCTTCACAGCTGTTGAATAAATAAAATGTATCAACATAATAGCTATGTCACAATCACCCCGGAACTCATTTAGAATGTTTGGCCTCAGTAACAGTACTACCCATATTCAAATGTGAATAACTTTAAAATGAAAAAAGACAGCATTGTACTGTGAGCATGAAAGTTGTTCAGCACAGAATTATCTACAAAATGAGTGGTGTTTCATTTATAGATACCTTATAGATTTTTTTATAATTAGCAAAAAAGAGCAGAAAATGCAATTTTTTGTTCACTTTTTTCCCAAACATTTGCAAAAAAAGATAAGCAATCAAAAGCAAATGTCCCTGCACTGACAGAAAGCATCCCTGTTGCATAAATGAAATATACAATGGTGAGCTGTCAGATAAATGATGTATCTCCACTTGTGCTGTTTGACCTCGGACACCGCTCTCGTGGCATACACCACTCGTGAGGTTACCCGAGGTCAAACAGCACTTGTGTAGATAAATCATTTATCTGACAGCTCTCCATTGTATATCCCATATAAATAGATAACCTAGCAGGTTGATCCTGCCATTTTCACTTATCCTGTCTGCCAAACAAAACCACTCACTTATGCTGTTCTTTGCTCTTGCCTGCCATGCGAATGATCAGCTGTTGGACACTGCTTCACTTGGTGGGTGAGGGAGCTGAAGTACAAATAAAGAAAGATGCATTTAAAAGTAAAAATAGAGGAAAAATGATTTATTTATTAGGATCAACTAGATAAGTGTTCTAGTTACAAAAGGTATGGGTTTGTGACCATGGGTTGTTTAAAGCTTAGTTGGGGCTTTGGGTATGAAACTACTGTATATCAGGAAGTTGTGGGAACATGGGCAGTGGTGACTGCACCATTTAAATAACTGCATCTGGGCTGGATCAGTGATGAGTTTAGGGTTTGTTTGTGGCACATGGTCCTGGCAGGGGATTGGGTATTTCTTTGACTGAGAGGCACTCTATATATTCACTAAGGATCTTGAAGTCTTTGGCACAAGCAACCATTTGCCTTGCTTACCATGTACCATATACATGCACATGCTCCCTCCCTCAGTGTCAGCCACTCCTCATACTGCAAGCCAGTGCAGCCACAACTCTACCAGCAGGTATTGCCATTGCTATGGGTGAGAACTATCCACCTTTGATGGAGTCTGAGGGCATGATCTTCATCATGCAGCACTCCACTGGCCAAAAGAAGGAGTCCTGGGTTCAGAGTTGTGCCTTGATCCTTCACATACAAGTTCAGTGAGCTGGTGTTGTTCAGCTGGGCTGGCTGCAGATGCTGCGATATTGTGTTTCTGCATATCTGTGTGAACTTGTTTCTGTGTTTTGAAAAAGCTAAGTTTAGTTAGTTGGCATCCTAAACTAAGGGAGGCCAAAGGTTAACTGCCAGCATATTTAAGCAAATACACTTATTATGGTGTATTTTTCGACAGCAAATTGTAAACAGTTGCTCAACATGTGTTCAGGTTTAAAACCAAATCATACAACTATTATTTGTATAAAAATGGCAAAATCCATTTTTTCCTCTGAGAACCCAACAATCTATATCATTGCAAAAACAGATGTGCAATCAGACAGAGCCAGAGTGGACTTAAAGAGATATATGTCTGAGAGAGTGATTGGGGGTGAGAGAGAAAGAGAAAGGGGGCCTTTCTGTGGTCATACAAACTAGCTGATGTGAGAGAGCAGTTGGGGAGAACTCTGATGTGCTGAAAAGCTCTAAAAGGCAGAGACTTAAATATTGTCCTGCAATATATCATTTGTTATCGTCACAAAAGATACTACCCACAGTAGCATGAACAAAGCTAAGTTTTGTGTTTCTGTAAAATCATCTTTTCATTTTACATGTTCTTTTCTATAAGTACTTTTCTTTAAATTATTGCTAGCGCTTAACATTTTGTGTAAATAAAATATCCTTTTGTTTATCTTAAGGGACTGATTGATGTTGCCTTTAAAAGCAGGTACTCTTGTAAACCTCTAAGGTCGCCATCATTCTGAAGGGAAATGCTATCCTAGTTTATTGTAACTGGAGAAACAGAATCCTTACTGATACAGGAAGTGATTTGAGAAAAGTTAATAACACAGTCCCACACTTCATTAAGAATTTGAGCAGTCTGCCTTGGCTTGATACAGGGGGATTGCTAAATGGGATCAAAGGGTCTAGGTGTTTTGGGGCATGATACCTTTGCAAAGTGCTGAGCGTAAGGACAGGGCACTGTACAGGGCAAACCAGGGCAGAAGTCTGCGTCAGCCAGGGCTGAGATAGGCACTTGTAGGTGAACTGACAGGGCCTTTTTCACATTATTATTAGAACGTGAGTGACTCTTGCTGAGGCTCTTATGTTATGGGAGCTGATCACAGAATGTCCTCACTGGAGATTGTTTGATATGATTGATGATCACAAAACTAACTGACAGTTTGAGGATACAATTAGAGACCTGTTGAAGTGATGTACAATTTGTTTACTAGCAGCCCTATACAAGAGATTCTCCATTACAGTGATTTACCTTTTTAGGTACTTTGAAGATGTTTTCTATGCTTAGTACTATTTTCAATGTTACAGCTCACTTAGAACATTTGCTTTTGAGAATTTGGGGCTTGAAAAGGCGGTTCCACCATGTCGTGGTGACAAGAATATCGCTGACTTACCCCATAGCAAAACATGGTTGCCGGCATCTCCGACACCATGAGATCTCGTCTCTGACAGGGGATCACACCAATACCTGTTTGGTGTTCATGCAGGGGGGCTCTTGTGTGGTTCAACTAGAAGGAGAGGGTGCTGCTGTTGGACATCTTTTCTTTTATTTATGCAGTGTGTCCATCATACCACCCCATATACAGACACACAGGCACGCACGCACATGCACACACACACACACACAGCCACTTGCACATACACTAAATCATTTTGGGCAGTCCCCCTCCCCCGCCCCCAGCAGAGAGAACAGAAAAAAAGATGGCACCACTTGTCTGGTATAGCCGTCTTGTAAACTTTAATAAGTATAACAAGTTCTGTGACACACAGCAAAGGGATACTCATACCACCAGCCTCAAACAATCCAACCGGTTTCACTCAACAAAGCCTCCTCAGAGATTGGTGCAATGCTACACACTAGTGCTCCTTAAACAATTAAAAATTTTAAAGTGACAGTACTTAATCCCTATTACCATTATATAAATATTAAATTTTGTTCATACTTACAGTAAAAAAGGGGGAAATCTAGTGTGTATAAAAATGCATGCTAGTCTGTAGTAAATGTCGTTGCCTCATTTTGAGAACACAACCTTTTAGAAAACATTCATATAGTGTATTAATTTCTCTGTCTATTTTCTATTACAATCTAAATATAAAAAAAACTAGCATAAAGCTTTCACTTATTGTGCAATTATTTATATATCATGTATTAGAAGATATTATTTCATTCTTCTATATACTGACTCTCATGTTATGACTTTCTGCACCCTTAGTGCTGCTAATTCATTTAAGACTTATAAGGGATACATAGGTAAATATGGTATATGGTCAAAATAGCGTGACCGTAGTAGCGTGAGCAAAAATAGAGTGTACATTACAGCGCGTTATAATTATAGCGCATTACATATAAGTGCTATGTAGAAATAGTACTGTGATGTGAAAACAATAGCTGCCACTACTACTTTCCTAGATCATAAATAAATAAAAAATAAATTAATAAAAATGCCACCACTGCTGTTGGTTGTGAGGGCTCCCTCTGGGAATCCTGCCCTCCCTTGAGCTCAATGGGGCAAGACTCAGTCTGCCCAAAGGACTGTCAATCTCTGTTGCCTGGGTTACTGTATATGGCTAGCTGGTGGAGCAGGTCCTTGCAACTGCGTGTACTAATACAGGCTGTCAGGAGGTGGCAGCCAATGGTCATGAGTCACTGTTCAATAATCCAAAACACAAGAATAGGAATTTAAGTTATTTGTAAAGGTAACCGGTACTGCTGTTATTACTGATGCTCGGAAATTCTCTTGCAATAACATCTTAGTTAGTTACATACTATACGTTTTTATTCCTGCATCATATTTGGTCCATATTTAGTTTGGATAAAATGTTTACAATTGAATAGGGATGACACATCAAAAACATGTGATTTGATTTATGGTAATGTAAAAGGTTAGAGGTAGTTAGAGCCAATCTCTATCTGTATTTTAAGTCACTTGCTGCAATACCAGGCTGTAACTTAATACTGCAGACAATACCTCGATGCTTGTAGAAATAGTGCTGGTAGCTGTACCATCTATTTAATCGCGGTATTGCCTGATGCTATAATGATAGCATGCTTTTTTCTGTAAGTGCTAATACGTATGCGCTTAAATACCTAGCGCTAATATTGTTGCGCAATATTGATACTAACCCGGTAAATATTACAATTCACATCAATGCAACATCAGCAGTGTCTCACATCTATATTCATATTTATAATTATGAAAGTGTTTAAGATTGCTCGGGGATATATCTACTTATATATGGCCTCTAAACATATGACCACTGAATTTCACCTACTATTTCTATTTAAAAAGGGGGCAGAGCAGCTGATGGCTGTTACAGTTTTATTTTTTATCTGCTCCCTGTCCTGTTTCTGCAAAGGCTGCAATTGTGATCCTGCCTGTCCGCTGTGATGTCACATACCTGTAAAATGCTGAAAACAGAGAGACCCAAGTACACTGTGGCTATACTGAAAATGGTAGATCAACACAGTAAGTGCTTTAATGGTGCTACAAAAAGGGTGTCTTTTTTATTATTATTTGAAAGAAAATTACCATACTATTGTGGAGTATTAGTGGGCAGAGGTAAGAGTGAGCACTGGGAAGCTAGGCTAAGCACATTTAAGAACCTGATCCACAGAGCAGCCGCAATCAGGTCACGATAAGCTCAATTTTTGGAAAACAAACAAACAAAATTAAAAGGGAGCATTTCACAACTGTATACATCAATGACATTAAGCAGTTAAATGCTTTCAGGCAAGTGGGGGCACTGCTGTAAAATCTCGTGACGGTGGGGGCAGCTGTATCTCTTGTTAAGTTAGAGAACAAAATGGCGGCTATTTTTAATTTAAAATTCTATGGACACAATGATTTTAGAATGTAATTAGGCTGTAAGGGACTGGGACTCATTATTTCCCAGTTTCTGTTGCCTGATACCGGACAGGCTGGTTAGTGGCATTAGCCAATCAGCATCAAGAAGTCTCTTTATACATTTTCTAGCATGCATTAATGCACTTCTTGGTGGCTGGGAAGACATTCAGCCTTTGGCCTTATGCCTCACAAATAGCTGGGGTGTGCATTAATGCCTGTTATACCTATGCTCTGTCATAGGTTATAGCTTACATGCAGTATATACCACCTAGTGGTGGACGTCATATGCAAACATTATTTATTTATTTATTCAGAATTAAACCTTTGAACACAAGTGCTCTTTTACAAAGGTTCTATGTCAAGGACAAGGATAAAATACACAAAGAATTTAACAATTAAATACAAAAGTAGGCAATTCCACAGTACAAACAGGTAGTGCAAATCAATTTTATAGCATATTATGTTGTCAAGGGTATGAAAGATCAGGGAAAAGCTAGTGCAGAGTATATCCCAATAACTTATTGGGATAGCACAGTGACAACAAAATACTATACATTCAGTTACAATAGGTGACTATGTCAATTGTAGCAGTTACAATTGGGTTCAGGTGTGAGCACCCTTTTCAATTCTCTCTTAAAGAGGGGTATTTTGGGGAGACCCCCCAGGGATTCAGGAACTTCATTCAGCCATTGGGGAGGCTCTGACTGCAAAGGAACACAGGGCCTGATTTGTTTTTTAGAAGGGCGTTAACAAGGCATTCCCAGACATATTCCTAGTGGAGCACTGATTGTTAATTGGGTGTCAGAGGTTTTGTATGGCAGGTGGGTTAAGTTCCAACAGAGCTTTTCCAAGCAGACAGATCTGGTACCTTATTCTGTCCTGTAGGGGGATCTAGTTGGTTAGGGAGCAGCTATGGGTAAGTCTGTCCACCCCACGTGCAGAGCAACATGCCTTATTTAGTACCAGCCTAACTTTGTTAAGAACAAAGTCAGTGGCCACACCATAGACTGGGAGACCATAATCTAATAGCAGGCGGACTATGCTGGATACCAATAGGTGCCTGGCTTCTGGGGTCAGGTTTAGACGCTGCCTGAAGAGCACCTCTAGTTTTTTATTGACTTGGCTGACAATGTTGTCCACATGGGCCGTGAAGGAAAGGGTACCATCCAGGGGGACTCCTAAGTATTTAAGTGACTCAACCTGATCCACTATAGTACCATTAGCATTATGAATGGCAAGAGGAGTGACCTTTTTTTCACATATGGACCAGGCTTTTTATAGTTTAGGACTAGTTTGTTTAGTTTAAACCAATTCTCCAAGGAGTTAGTTTGTAGGTCACAGGAAAGAGTCTCTTGGTGTGGACCACTGTATATACAGCGCCATCATCCACATAGAAGCACACATTTGAAGTAGGGTATGCTTCAGGGTAATTGTTTATGAACAAGCCAAAAGGGTGGGCCAACTATAGATGCTTGTGGCACCCCTATGGAAATGCTTTTAACATTTGATAATGTGCCAGTATCAGATGGATTCAAGATAGCTCCACTCTATCTGGACCAAATGTGTTTTGAAATCACCAATTAAGCTTTTACAAAGGGCCCTGCTATTGATCATTTTAGGGGATGGTTTAGATAGTTTTGTAGCCCAGATACAATATACTGAGGAGTGGTCACTGATCGAGTCTGGCAGGACTGAGACCTCAGTTAGCCTTTCTGGGTGAGTTGCAAGAATTTATATAGGTTTCATAGGTTTACAGAGTTTTTGAAGACCATAGTCCATATACTCACCATTGCCTTATGTATATCCAGAAATATTATTATTGATCATATATTGATCAATTTGCATCTTAAAAGATTCCATTGTTCTTCTGACTATTATTTCAATTGGAAGCATATTCCAAATCTTGACCACTCTCGCAGTTAACCAATGCTTCCTCCTAAGTGTATTATACCTATCTGATTTAATCTGTAGCAGATGGGCTCTAGTATTATAGGGTTGATCCTCAATACAAGATTTAGTTGTTCCCAGAGTGTGGGGTCATTTAGTGTCCTGTATATCAGACATAGATCACCTCGAAGCCTGATATTCCAAAGTATAAAGGCCTAATGTTAACAACCTCTGTTTATGCTCCTGCCTCTGGACCCCAGCTATCCTCCGTGTTGCTCTCCTTTGCACCCTTTCCAAAGATCTTATATCACCTCTGCCCCCAAGAGCCCAAAACTGGGCACAGCATTCCATATGAGGACGCACTAATGATGTGTAAAGTGGTAAAAGAACTTCTTTTCTATTGCTCTTAATGTGTTTTTTATGCAATATTGTATATTACTAGCCTTTTTTATTATCTGATTATAATGTGACCTAAAACTTAAATTATTGCATATCTTTACCCCCAAATCTCTTCAGTGACCACCTTTAATAACTTATTGCCCAATCTATACTGGTGCATTTTATTATTTTTATCTATATGCATCACAGTACATTTTGCCACATTGAAAGTTGACACTTGTCTTAGTGCCCATTCTTCCAAATTTTTTAAAGTGGCCTGAAGTGCATTTGCATCTTCTTTATCATTTATTACCTTGCCTAATCTGGTATCATTGGCGAATTTTGAAAGCCATACATCCGGTGCACAGCTCATAGACCCGATATATATATATATTTATATATATATATATATATATATATATATATATATACTGAATAGGTAGGGACCCAACATGGAACCCTGTGGAACCCCGCTGGTCACATCTGTCCATCTTGAATACTCTCCTTTTATACAAACCCTCTGCTGTCTACCCATAAGCCATGACCTATTCCAGTGAACAATATCAGAATGTATCACCAACATACTAAGTGCATCAATCATTTTGTCATGTGGCACTTTATCAAAGGCCTTAGCGAAGTCCAGGAAAATCACATCCACTGAGCTCCCTTCGTCCAAGACCTTATTTACTTTACCATAAAATTCAAGGAAATTTGTCTGACATGACCTGCCCTTTGCAAAACCATGTTGTGTACTATCCATATTCCCAGTCTGATATTGGAAATCTATAATATAATCTTTTATAATCCCCTCCAGTACCTTACCCAAGATTGAAGTTGGGCTAATTGGCCTGTAATTTTCCACATCCTGCATGAATCCCTTTTTATGTATGGGGATAACCGCTGCCTGTTTCCATGCTACTGGTACGTCCCCTCTTTTATAGATTGTTGAAAAGGCAGGTTATTGGACCTGCCAATTGTTCAACCAATTCCTTAATTACCCTTGGATGCAATTCATCAGGACCTTGAGCTTTATTCTGATTCAGCAGCTTTATTTTTTTTTCCATATCACATACCCTTAAGGTAAGAATCGACTTACAAGATGCCATACTGCATTGAGGTGTGGTGATTGTAGGGTGATTAAAAACTGAAGCAAAGTAATTATTATAATGCTCTGCCATTAACTGGTTGTCCGATGTCGTGTTTCCATCCTGAGTTCTTAGGGGACCAATATTTTTTTTATTACCTTTTTTGTTATTTATATATGAATAGAATGATTTATAGTTATCCTTTACTTTGGTAGCTAATTTAAATTCATAGTTCCTTTTTGCTTGCTCAATATGTTTTTTTGTAACCCTTAAACATTCTGTATATTTTGCCCAACTTCCCTCATCACTGCTTAATTTTGCTGTTCTATACATTCTGTTTTTTTCTTCTTTATCTCCTTCTTAATTTTTGATGTCATCCTTACAGGGAGGGTTTTTTTGTTTAATGTCTCATATTTTTTAGAAAATGGGACGTGGGTCTTGACTAGACTATGCAGTTTGGTTTATAATTTGTCCCACATGACAGAAAGTGAAGCATCCTTAAATTCTTTCTCCCAGTTCCAGTTAACCAAATCATGTCTCATGCCATCAAAATCTGCCCTATCGTACCTAAAAATGGAAGTTTTACCAGGAGTAACACTTGTCTGTTGCATATAATTAAGTCAGTAGAACCTAATGGTGGCAAGACTGAACAGTCTTGTCTCTTATCACCTAAATTGCTGAAAACCAGGTCCAGTGCCCAGTCAATGAGGGTTCTGGTGCCAGTTTTATAGTTGGTCCTGGTGCAGTCCCTAACTACCTCCATGAGGAACAGGCTGGCCACCAGATCCTTGTGGGCAATATTAGATTTGGCCACCCAATTTATATTAAAGTCATCAGTGACTATAGGTTCCCTGTTATGGCTGGCTTGTTTAAAATATCTTGACAATGTTTTGAGGCCTAATTGCTGTTTACATGGGGGTATGTAGACTGCCTAATCATTTCAGTCCCCTCCCTAGCAGAATTTTAACAGCCAGGCATTCCCAGTCACTTGGAAATTGGCCAAGGTTAAGGTTATGTCCTTGTAGGTTGTCTCTTAGATAGATAATGCAGCCCCCCCCCATTTGATTTGGTGGTCTGGCCTAAATAAGTGATAGCCACCCAGTGTGATGGCTGTATCAGGGATTTTGGGTGAAAGCCATGTTTCTGTGATGGAAATGATTATCACCAAAGCTTTGAACTGAACAAATTTTGGTAGGCGGTTGCCAATATTAAGGCAGACAATCTTTAGCTTACCTTTGGGATCTTTTCCTGACCCGTCACTATGAAATGGGTCTGGGTGAGGATGGATATTACCAGACATGAGGAGAAGAGTGAGTAGATGTTTTTTTAAAGTCTCTCAGTCCAGGGGTTAGTCACAGGGATTTATTTGTTGGAGGACAGATTTTGAGGTAGACCTTGTAAACATTAGTGACACAGGAAGGGGTAAGACACAAACCACATGGACCCTGGGTACCATGATAAAGGAATGAGTATAGCATAAAATATGGGCCAGGGGTGTTAGTATATGGACACCAGATTCCAATGGGCTCATTCCTAAGTACTGGAAGTTACCAGTGCCATTGTATTGCTTTTTGTCACCCTCTTGTAATCCAGCCAGCATTAGATTTAAGAGAATTTCTGAGCCAAGCAGTAGTTTGGCAGGATGAGAAGCTGACCAGCTGGGAAGGGGCATGTTACTTACTATGAAGCCAGCCTAGATATAACCAGCTGGCCTAAGGGATCCCCTTCCTTATATTGGCTGACTGTAATATGGCCTTTGAAGTGAACATGAACAATTTGCTTGAGTCTTCAACTTTCAGGTCATCAGTGAAGACACTGAATAGCAATGCTTTCAGTACTGCCCTTTGCAGGATGGCACTCATGACTGGGCTTCAGCCTGAAGCTGATCCTTGCACTATAATCCTCTGAGCTCTATTCTCGAACCTGTTTTTCTCAGAGACAGCTGTATGTAAGCAATAACAGATAAGAGGCCATGCAGTAATTGCATAATTACTGCATGCCCCTCACTTATGGGTTTGGAGGCATGAAGCATTAGTCAAGTACCCTTCAGTCTAAGGGTAAAGGGGAAGTGTGTAATTACAAAATAACCTCAAGCCGTGAAGTGTGTTATTGTGGTTATAAAATGCAACCAAAATAATAAAAAAATGCAAGACTAAATAAATAACTACATTAAGAATAAATAAATCTTCATCATTGGTAAATCTGTTCTCACACTGAACAACTAGGTGTGCCCCATCAAAGAGGTCAATTGGCTGGCAGGTACTTCACTCATGTAGTTAGTTGAACCTGTTTTTGCTTTTCCCCAACTGTTACAGTTACTGAGAATTCCAAAGCAGTGTTGTTCCAAGGCTTGCAAGACATTTTCCAGGCCCATGCAGTTATTGGTCAAATACTGCACAGGTCTGGACAGCTATTGACCAATCAGATCACTGGATTTTGCTCTTGGCCATTTTATAATTCCTTCAAACCCATAGCTTATCAACTGTGACATACATTTCCTATGCAAGACCATGTTGAATGCTTTACAGACATTCAGGCACAGTACATCTACTGGTATAGTTGCAAAAAAAGGTGGCACAAAACTTAATCTACTGTAGCCTCCAAATAGTATGACATTTCCAAGTAAAATGCATTCATCCACAAGCTGATTTTCAACAGTTGGGAAACTTACATGTAGGCACGAGTCTGCCCGATGCCTCAGCACTTTATTTTGTTCTGAAGCCTCATCAGGGAGCATACTCAGTGTGGTTACAAACAACATCTTATAGTGTGGCTTTGAAAGTAACAGTGATTGTAGCATGCTGCATATTTAAAACAATTGTTAGTTAATGCATGGCATTAGCTAGCTGTAAGATACTGGCTCATGTTAATCAGTTGAGCCCTTTCCAGATGTTCAGTAATTCTGTCTTTGATACTGGCTTTCAAGATTTTTCCCACTATTGAAGTCAGGGTCACAAGCATGTAGTTACCTGGGTCACGTTGACTACCCATTTTGAATAGGGGTACCACATTTGCCTTCCTTCAATCTTGGGGCACTACCACTGACACTGATGACTCGTTAAACATCAGTGAAATAGTGTCATCAAATCCTTCCATCAACACTGTGAGCACATTTGAGTGCATTTCATCAGGTTCATGAGATTTGTAGATACTCAGCCTTGAGAGGGATCCACTACTAGTGTGGTAGCAATGTTAATGCTGTCTGCGGTTCTACCCTCAAAGAAAACTTGTTTTCCATGTTGGGTGGGTTTTCTGTTTCCTACTCATTGAAGACAGAAGAGAAGTAGCATTCAGACTCTGTGGTATCCATGCATCTTCTGAAATGAACTCTTTCCTCCTGCACATTGAATGGTTCCAGCCTCTTCTTAGCCACACTCTCACTCCTGAAATAACTGAAGAATTACTTATTGCTGTCTTTAATTTTCTCCACCAGTCTTCCCTTGGAACATCCCTGAGCTATCTGGATGCCCCTTTTCCAGTCCTTAGCTGCCATCTTATACAGTACATTGCCTTTATTTCCTTCCTCTGTATTGCATATGCCTTCAACTCCAGGAAAGCCTTCATTTTTTCCCCCCTGACTAGCTGTTTAATTGACTCATCCATCAAGACTGTGAACCTTTTAATGTTATTTTCCTTTACCCTCATGATCCTGCATTGCCTGCATCTTCCCCCCTTTCCCATGACTATGCCATTTGAAGGAGTTCCATACCTCTGTCACTCCCTTCTGGATCTATGCTACTAAGGTTGTCTCTCATCAACCTTCTAATGCTACCAAAATCTTCCCTCCTGAAATTGGAAATTTCAGTTTAGTAGAAGTAAATTTCATTTATGCAATAAGAGTGGGCTCAAAACTCATTGAATAAATCCATTTATCTTCACAGCTGTTGAATAAATAAAATGTATCAACATAATAGCTATGTCACAATCACCCCGGAACTCATTTAGAATGTTTGGCCTCAGTAACAGTACTACCCATATTCAAATGTGAATAACTTTAAAATGAAAAAAGATAGCATTGTACTGTGAGCATGAAAGTTGTTCAGCACAGAATTATCTACAAAATGAGTGGTGTTTCATTTATAGATACCTTATAGATTTTTTTATAATTAGCAAAAAAGAGCAGAAAATGAATTTTTTGTTCACTTTTTCCAAACATTTGAAAAAAGATAAGCAATCAAAAGCAAATGTCCCTGCACTGACAGAAAGCATCCCTATTGCATAAATGAAATATACAATGGTGAGCTGTCAGATAAATGATGTACTCCACTTGTGTGTTTGACTCGATCCTCACCTGCGGGTATACACCACTGTGAGGTTACCCGAGGTCAAACAGCACTTGTGTAGATAAATCATTTATCTGACAGCTCTCCATTGTATATCCCATATAAATAGATAACCTAGCAGGTTGATCCTGCCATTTTCACTTATCCTGTCTGCCAAACAAAACCACTCACTTATGCTGTTCTTTGCTCTTGCCTGCCATGCGAATGATCAGCTGTTGGACACTGCTTCACTTGGTGGGTGAGGGAGCTGAAGTACAAATAAAGAAAGATGCATTTAAAAGTAAAAATAGAGGAAAAATGATTTATTTATTAGGATCAACTAGATAAGTGTTCTAGTTACAAAAGGTATGGGTTTGTGACCATGGGTTGTTTAAAGCTTAGTTGGGGCTTTGGGTATGAAACTACTATATATCAGGAAGTTGTGGGAACATGGGCAGTGGTGACTGCACCATTTAAATAACTGCATCTGGGCTGGATCAATGATGAGTTTAGGGTTTGTTTGTGGCACATGGTCCTGGCAGGGGATTAGGTATTTCTTTGACTGAGAGTCACTCTATATATTCACTAAGGATCTTGAAGTCTTTGGCACAAGCAACCATTTGCCTTGCTTACCATGTACCATATACATGCACATGCTCCCTCCCTCAGTGTCAGCCACTCCTCATACTGCAAGCCAGTGCAGCCACAACTCTACCAGCAGGTATTGCCATTGCTATGGGTGAGAACTATCCACCTTTGATGGAGTCTGAGGGCATGATCTTCATCATGCAGCATTCCACTGGCCAAAAGAAGGAGTCCTGGGTTCAGAGTTATGCCTTGATCCTTCACATACAAGTTCAGTGAGCTGGTGTTGTTCAGCTGGGCTGGCTGCAGATGCTGCGATATTGTGTTTCTGCATATCTGTGTGAACTTGTTTCTGTGTTTTGAAAAAGCTAAGTTTAGTTAGTTGGCATCCTAAACTTAGGGAGGCCAAAGGTTAACTGCCAGCATATCTAAGCAAATACACTTATTATGGTGTATTTTTCAACAGCAAATTGTAAACAGTTGCTCAACATGTGTTCAGGTTTAAAACCAAATCATACAACTATTATTTGTATAAAAATGGCAAAATCCATTTTTTCCTCTGAGAACCCATCAATCTATATCATTGCAAAAACAGATGTGCAATCAGACAGAGCCAGAATGGACTTAAAGAGATATATGTCTGAGAGAGTGATTGGGGGTGAGAGAGAAAGAGAAAGGGGGCCTTTCTGTGGTCATACAAACTAGCTGATGTGAGAGAGCAGTTGGGGAGAACTCTGATGTGCTGAAAAGCTCTAAAAGGCAGAGACTTTCATAATGTCCTGCAATATATCATTTGTTATCGTCACAAAAGATACTACCCACAGTAGCATGAACAAAGCTAAGTTTTGTGTTTCTGTAAAATCATCTTTTCATTTTACATGTTCTTTTCTATAAGTATTTTTCTTTAAATTATTGCCAGTGCTTAACATTTTGTGTAAATAAAATATCCATTTGTTTATCATAAGGGACTGATTGATGTTGCCTTTAAAAGCAGGTACTCTTGTAAACCTCTGAGGTCGCCATCATTCTGAAGGGAAATGCTATCCTAGTTTATTGTAACTGGAGAAACAGAATCCTTACTGATACAGGAAGTGATTTGAGAAAAGTTAATAACACAGTCCCACACTTCATTAAGAATTTGAGCAGTCTGCCTTGGCTTGATACAGGGGGATTGCTAAATGGGATCAAAGGGTCTAGGTGTTTGGGACATGATACCTTTGCAAAGTGCTGAGTGTGAGGACAGGGCACTGTACAGGGCAAACCAGGGCAGAAGTCTGTGTCAGCCAGGGCTGAGATAGGCACTTGTAGGGGAACTGACAGGGGCTTTTTCACAATATTATTAGAACGTGAGTGACTCTTGCTGAGGCTCTTATGTTATGGGAGCTGATCACAGGATGTCCTCACTGGAGATTGTTTGATACGATTGATGATCACAAAACTAACTGACAGTTTGAGGATACAATTAGAGACCTGTTGAAGTGATGTACAATTTGTTTACTAGCAGCCCTATACAAGAGATTCTTCATTACAGTGATTTACCTTTTTAGGTACTTTAAAGATGTTATCTATGCTTAGTACTATTTTCAATGTTACAGCTCACTTAGAACATTTGCTTTTGAGAATTTGGGGCTTGAAAAGGCGGTTCCACCATGTCGTGGTAACAAGAATATAGCTGACTTGCCCCATAGCAACACATGGTTGCCGGCATCTCCGACACCATGAGATCCCGTCTCTGACAGGGGATCACACCAATACCTGTTTGGTGTTCATGCAGGGGGGCTGTGTCCCTTCCCGGACTTACAGATTCCAACTCCGGGGGGAGACAGATGTCAGGGAATAGCGGCCAAACTCCAGAGTAGAGATGCTGCAAAATAACATTTCGCCAGTGAAATTGCCACCAAATCGGCAATTTCGCTGTGCAAAATATTTTGCGACATTCCTGAAACATTTCATTTGGGCGAAATGTAAAATGTTGCTGAAATTGCAAACTTCAGCCCGTAAATTGTGAAATTTTGAATTTTGTGTTGAAATTTCAGTGTTTTCAGGCAAAGTCTTGCAATCTCTGGGTGAAATTTAGAAATTTTTGGGTGAAAGTTTGCATTTCGCATCTGCTAAATATTTTGCAAAATGCGCAAATTTCACAAAATAGTTCATGTAATGAAATTTCTCAGTTTTGCACAACACTACTCTGGAATCAACGACATGGTCATCACTTCAACAACCCGGTTAACATTGCGGGTGTCAACGGGTTGGTGTCGCTGTAACAGCGTCACTGTAAAACATCGCTGTTACAATGGTATACGTGAAAAGGCATACTGAGTCAAAGCTCATTTCCAGCTGCATCTCAGGAGCACAGGAATGTTAAAGGAAACATCCATGTCTCAGTGCTCCATACTTCAGTGTAGGGTACCCCTTGATTAGCATTTTTGCACAGAGTTGTAATTTTTTAAGATACTTCCTTTTGCAGTGTTTAGATTTTATCTAGTTGGTCCTGCTATCCCTTCTGCCAGCATTTTGAGTAAAGTGCCACTGTTGGTACATCCCAAATCCTCCCATGATTGTCCCACAGCTGAGCGAGGGAGCAGCTGTGAGAACGTGTATAGTAGGTCCTTATAGCTGGAGCTATTAATAGCTCTGGTTTTTGATTTACTGGTCCCGATGCTATAACAAGACCAAGTATAGACTAAAGGAGGCCTGGATATCTTATGAGCAATACATGTACAGTACCTCATCACTGTATATATAAGGTAGGGACTCCAATTACACAACTTGCATTACACTGTTGCTGCTGTCACTGATGTTTCCACAGATGTTACAGTACATGGAATCCCTACCATCTGGCATCTCATTGCAACGTTCTCCCATATAAACTATCTGTTTAAATAGATTCCTTTTTGAATGGAAATGTTTTTCAATATGGACATTTCAATTCCCTGTGAAATAGAACTGATAGTGAATCAAACTTTTCAGTATTTTGTATTACTGAATTTACCCATCACCTCCCAAGGTGGCACCAGTGATTCTGAAGTTGTCCTACTAAATCATGTTAATGTCTTTCCTCTCTGAAGATGACTACAAATGGCAGATAGATACCTCTAGCAAAGATGAACCTGTCTGCAGGTTTATGCCATGAGAGGGATGAATAACAGGGCTAAAGAAAAATGGCTGTTCAGCCTTGTTATTCACCATTGGGGGTGACTAACATGTTATTCTCGCTGCAGCCCATGTTATTTTCCCTGTAGTCTCATCATAATGGCATTCAGTGTTCCATAGTATACATTCAGTAAGGCATCCAGGAAAAAGCTTTCTATTCTCTCTGGACTGTTGCAAGCAATGCTGATCTAGAACTCAGTGTTCTGCTTAGCTTCACACCTCATTGCTAGGTAGCATTATTGATAACATTCCAGACTGAATTAAAATCCAATAGTTAATGACTATGATTTTTTCCCATTGGAAACCTGTGGCATAATTTGCCATTATAAAGGAGCATTTATAACGGCAGACACGTGCCGGGTTTCCCTACCACTGCACATGTTCCTGGTGCTGCTCTGCTCTTCCTGGTAGTCTGAGACCATGGCTTACCGCCGGAGATCACACAGTAAACTCTGACTGGGTGGAAAGTCCAAAAAATAAATACAAGAACTCAGGGCTAAAAGTAGGCTACTGTTTAAGAAAAAAAAATGATGTGTCTTCAGCAGCCGCTTCTGACCGCGAACCGAGTATGGGGATTGGGGTGCAGCTGCACAGGGATATTTTATTTTATTTAATTGCTGTGGCAAAAAAAAATCATAGCCATCAATTATATAAAATAAAACATGTGGTGGTGTGTAATCTCGAAGTTTACACACACCCTTGGGGTTAGATGCTGATATAAGAGCATCTAACTCCTTGGGTGTGTGTAAACTTATTGTTACACACACCACCCCATACTTTATTCTATATTTTCTGCATGGCCTGTCGGAGATCCCCTATTTATACAATGTTTATATAGATGAGAATGAAACCTTACAGATAAATGATTTATGGCTATAGCCTGAAGACCTAAAATGATGCAAAATCATTTATCATTAGGTTCGGTTAGTCATCACCTTGTATTCTAATTTTAGGCTGTCCACAAAGGAACTCATAACCTACTGGAGAGTAGCTTGAACAATACCTGGTGACATCCCGATGACCTCTGCTACACTTAATACAGAGCTCTAAAATCAAACAGAAACAGTTAAATCTTGATTAAAAGAACTAATCTGAAAACTCTGCATTTTAAAATACAGTGTATAAATCAGGCACACAATGGCCTCAGTCAGAATATGCCATGTATCATCATCTGTGAGGTTGCAGGATTTTCATAACTCACTCATGGCTCTGCCACTAATGTGTGATGGTCCTGCCCCCTCACTCATGAAGATAAAAAGTATATTCTTAGTCAGGCCATTATGTATTCCACATAAGTAGTTATTTTGCCTCTTATAGTTATACATCATAACATTTATAACATCATTGTTATATGATCAGGATCATTTATTTTTAAACATTCAAGGTTCACGTATTATAGCAAAAGTGTGTCTCATGCAGGTAGTTCTAAAATTAAGAAGTTTGAAGTTCATTTGGCATAATCCATTTACCAGATAGGGGCGTCTCTTGTTTTCTACAAAGAAATGCATTTTCAACCTGATTTATAATATGATTGTATGTCTCTTGTGGTTATAAGGGAGGCAGTATAGCGCAGTGGTTTAAGGCTCTGAGCTGCAAATCTGGAGACTTGGGTTTGAATCCCACAGCCCCCACTTGCATACTGTGTGACCCTGAGCAAGTCACTTAACTTCTCTGCGCTTCCAGGTCACACCTGTAAACAACCTTTCAGCTTAGCGTGCTACTCCTGGTTAAAACAATTACCCAAAAAAATAATATTGAGGTCTCTAGTCCATTGTGTGCCAGAACTGCTAACCTTCACAGTTCCAAAGACTTGAGAATGCACTCTTATAACCCCATGTGACACAGTAACTGTACATATAAATATACATAAGAGTGAATTCTAGAGTTCTGTGGGTGAAGGAACTCTGAAGCAAAGCTGAGCAGTTCTGGCACACAAAAGACTCAAGAAGAAACTCTTAAAACCATATGAGACACAGGGCTTGTGTATATAAACATATTGAAAGATTTCTGTTTTTGAAAAAAAAAATGGAACTAAAAATTAATGTATTTTACTTGCAAAAAATTAGAGAAACTCCTGAGGCTAGAAGTGGATCAAGGCAACTGAACCTGAACTTTCAGAATTTTAGAAATGCTTGCATGGGACTCCCTCTTATACATGTTTATATGTACAGTTTCTGTATCTCTGTGGTTATAAGAGTGCATGCTTGAGTTCCTTAGGTGAGGGAAATGCAAAGTGAAGATATAAACAAAGCATGTTGATCCTGTTGGTACAGAACAATAATGCAGAACTTGTTTTTTTTTTACTTTCTACTAAGTCTCACTACACACTGTCATACAGTATTAGGGGTCAGACAAACAGTCCATTGAACTTGAAAGGGGCTGGGATGCTGTTACATGTGGGGCCAGGATATTGCTGTATGTGGGGGCAGAATATTGTTGTATGTGGGGCCAGGATGATGATGTTGTATGTGGGGCCAGTATGTTGTTGTATGTGGGGCCAGGATGATGTTGTATATGGGTCCAGGATATTGTTGTATGTGGGGCCAGGATGATGTTGTATGTGGGGCCAGGATATTGTTGTTTGTGGGGCCAGGATGTTGTTGTATGTGGGGCCAGGATATTGTTGAAAGTGGGGCCAGGATATTGTTGTATGTGGGGCCAGGATGATGGTGTTGTATGTGGGGCCTGGATATTGTTGTATGTAGGGCCAGGATGATGTTGTTGTATGTGGGGCCAGGATGTTGTTGTTTGTGGGGCCAGGATATTGTTGTATGTGGGGCCAGAATGATGATGTTGTATGTGAGGCCAGGATATTGTTGTATGTGGGGCCAGGATGATGTTGTTGTATGTGGGGCCAGGATATTGTTGTATGTGGGGCCAGGATGATGTTGTTGTATGTGGGGCCAGGATGATGTTGTTGTATGTGGGGCCAGGATGTTGTTGGATGTGGGGCCAAGATGTTGTTGGATATGGGGCCAGGATGTTGTTGTATGTGGGGACAGGATGTTGTTGGATATGGGGAAGTGAACCCCAGTGGTTATATGTTGAACCTACAGTGTCACCATCTAGGATGACATGCTCTCCTCACAATGTTTGCCAGTGGTATCTTGCAGGATTCTGCAGGAACACAGTATGATTACAATGGTAATTACTCCCAATTTTTCACACACGTTTATCATCTTTATCAAAGTGTGCTTCACCCTGGTGGGTGGTACTGTAGGTAGCAACAGATTTCCCATCTCAAACTTTCATACTGTTTTTTGGGAGAGGCTGTAGTTTATTCCGGTAGCAATCATGTTTATACACTGCTGATAAGTTGTGAATTCTAATAATAAAAACTGACCTATGTATCCTACAGGGCTCTGATGGGTCTTTAACTATGGGTGAATGCTGCACAGCCCACAACTTATGTGTGCACTATTGTCTTACAGGAGAAAGCCCAAAGTTTACAGAAAGCTCTTGCTTTCAGAATGGACAAGTCCACACAGACAGAAATTGTTGGCCATGACGTAAGTAGCTACACATACCATATGCCCATTTTTCTCTTTATTGATATTCCACCTTCACCAGCCTATTTACATCTGCTGCTGTTTCCATGCCTTGCTTTAACAGGATTTAGTGGAGCATCATTCATCTTTTGCTCTGAAGTGATTCTCACATGCCTTTCACAACAGAAAGAAAGAAAGATAATCTTAGCTACAGTACCTGCCAGCATAGCAGTCTTCATTTAATTGCTTGTTTTACCAGTGGCTTTCATACGTGTTTGTGAACTAGAACAGACACAAGTGCAAGGGAGGGTAAATATCAGTCTAATGTAGAATCTTCAAAGGAAAATATCATGTTCTTACTTATTAACAATTTAATGATGTTATTATGTTTGTAATCACCAAAGACCAAGGAAGTCATTTTTGTACTCTGCTCAATGGGGGGAGGGGGAGATACAGATTTGCAATGAAATTTGCATTGCTGTTTCATCTGGTGTTTTTCACTCGAGGGGTATTAGGGTGCAATTTGGATAACCAAAAATTATAATGTACTATCATGTTTAGGGGGTAAACATTGTTCTGTTCATAAGGATTTGTGACCTGCATGACGGAAGAGTAATGTTTTACTTTACATTCTTTATATTACACTAGAAATGCAATAACCTTTAATGTTTTACTTTTGATATTTAGGCTAAAGTTGTTCTGATCAAATACGGTAATCGTTTCCTAGAGTTTTGCCTTTTCTGGTTTCAAATATGTTTCCAGTGAAAGGTACAAAATGCTTCTGTGCAGTAAGGGAGGAGAGTACAGTGTCACTATCTGAGTACTGGCAGCTCTGTATGTGAGCAGAGGAATGGCTGTGCCAGAAGTGAGCAACTCAGTACAGTAGTAAAACATCACCTGGAGGCTGGTGACCCAGGTGGGGGGGGGGGAGGCATTTGAAACAAGTACTCAAGTGGTCCACTGGAAGAGGTGAACGGTTGGGGTTGATGTCACGTTCAGCCACTTTAGCAACTCCCAAGAGGGCTGGGGAGCTTGCTTCTCTCTGGAAGTGGGATGCTGCGTTCATGCAAGCTGACCTTTGGGTCTTGTGAGCCACCATGGGGATGGTGTAAGGTATCATGGGCGGAAACCTCAGCACCATGCAAATGTCAGTTGCCAGAACTCTTGTACTGGGTGTGCTGCAGTGACCCCCACTGACATCAACTATGGAGGGTAGTGGACAACTGGGCTGGGAGGTAGCCAGAATAGCTAGCCTGAAGGACACAGATGTGGCTGAGGAGAAACAAAGGATGGAAAAATACAAAGCATCCTCTCATCTCTGCCTAATGTTTAATATTATCATGGGTGTCCCCATGTGAAGGGAAAACAATATTTCCAAATCCTGTTTTTCTGTCATACTGTTTCTAAAATGAATATGACATTTAAATTTTTAGCATGCGCCAGATAAAAAATGCCTAAATCATTAATTATGTAAAGGTAAAGTATACTCTACCTTCAAATGGGAAATCAAGTATACAATTTCATCAAGCTCACACTCCTCATTTTCCCAACTGTATGAGGGCAGCCAGTTCTGATTTTTCAAATATACTATAGGAGTGCTCCTTACTGTAGCTGAGTTGGATCATTTTTAGAAAGCCTGCATGGTCTTTATACCAGCACTTCACCAGCTATCACTCCTACAGCTATCAGCATGAGAACTGATTAGGCTCTGAAATCACAGAGTGTTCCCTAACTTGCTGAAAAATGGTACCGTTCAATTTAGGTAGGTACTAAACACTCCTATAGTTTCATAGTTGGTTACAAATTCAGTAGACCAGAATACCTTTTAATGAACTCGTCACCCATAAATCATGGGTGGAAATTGAAAACTTGTTTTCTATTATGTTGATCTAACCTATGTTTAAATATAGTTATATTTGGGCTTTCCACAATCTCTTGTGGTAGGGCATTCCAAAGGTTGACTATTCTTTGGGTAAAGAATCTGATTCTTCTTTTTGTAGCACACCTTTCACCTTTAAGTTTTAGTGTGTGTGTTCTTGTTTGTATCTGTGTGCCGTGCAATACTAATCCAATGGTTTCTTACAGTATTGGATTGTGGATAGCTTTGTAGGCCAAACAAAGATCACCTCTTAGTTGCCTATATTTCACTGAGTACATTCTGAGGTGATTCAATTTTTGATTATAACTCAAATTCTTAATGATATTAATTTTTTTAGTTAGTTTTCTTTGAACACCTTCCAATAACTTAGTTCTTAACGTGAGTGGTGCACAAAACTGTACACAATATTCCATATGTGGACATACCAAGCTCTTATACAATGGTAGTAATATTTCTTTGTTCCTTGACTTAATATTTTTCAAAATACACACTAATATACTTTGACATTTTTTAACTGTTATTCTTGTGTGGTTTTCAAATGTTAAGTTATTACTAATCCATATTCTGAGGTCTTTGGCTTCAGTTATAGCCTCTAATGCTATTCCGTTTAATATATAGATGTTCTTCAGATTATTAATACCAAGATGCATCACTTTACTTTTAGTTTCATTGAATTTCATTTTATTTTCAGTGGCGCAATCAGAAATCTAATCTAGGGTTGTCTGTAACTGTCTACAATCTGCTGGAGTTTGTATTAATCAGCCTAGTTTGCAGTCATCTGCATATTTGCAGAGCCATGCATTTCCTAGAGCCTGTAACGTAGATATAAGTAAATTAAATAGAGTTGGACCTAGTACAGAACCCTGGGGAACCCCGCTGGTGACTGGCAACCAGTTGGAACAATATCCTTTAATGGCAACCTTTTGTCTACATGAATCCAGCCATGAATTAATTCCAGTTGATTATACTGGGATGCAGTTTGATCTTACATAATAAAGAAAGCCGAGTACTATGTGAAACCTTATCGAATGCCTTGGCATAGTCAAGGAAAATGACATCTGCAGAGACTCCTTTATCAAGGGCTGCACTTAATGGCTCAAAAAAATGAATAAGGTTTGTCAAGCATCACCTGCTCTTGGTAAAACCATGCTGTGTGAGATCTACAATATCTGTATTATTTACATGCTGTAATATAAATGTCTGGAGAAGTCTTTCCTTAATTTTCCCAATTATTGACGTTAAACTTATTGGTCGATAATTATTTGTATCTGTTAGGACACCACCTTTATGTTTTACCCTCCTTTATTGATTCGTTACATAAACAGGATAAAGGCGATTTCATTTTTAAGTTCCTTTAAGAATTTTGCAGTAATACTGTCTGGTCCAGGTGCACTATCACATTTGAGCATAGATCTTACTCTGATTACTTTGTCTGGGGAAAAAATGGGAATATTTAGATTAATCCCTGAATTAAGTAAAGGAAAATTTTCCTTTAACTCAAATACAATAGCAAAATATTCATTCAATTAACATGCAATTTCTTTTTCATCTGAAATGGTACATGATCCTATATTTAAATGACCTATATTTTTCTGCTTTCCTTTTAAAGAACCAATATAATTATAAAATTGTTTTTGATTATCCCTAGTTTTTGTTCAAGTTTCATTTCTAACCTAGCTTTAGACTTTCTTATTAACCTCTTTAGGATCTTTACTGAATTTTTATAAATTAATCGAGTGCCAGCAGTTGGATTTTTTTTTTGTATCTTTTATAAACTGTTTTTTTAGTTTTAATCTGCTTTTTAATAGTTCTATTCCACTGGGGAGGTGTACACCTTTTATTCTTGTACTTTGTTCTTAAAGGAACCCATTGTTCAATACTATAATCAATTCTGTTTTTAATAATGTCCCATGCGGTTTCTAATTCTTGATTTATTAGGTCTTTTTTCCAATCCCATTCACTTAAGTATTCTTTTATTTTTAACATAGTTTCTTTATTAAAGTCCATGAGAACAGTAATTCCCTTAGTGTATTTAATGATAGTGTATCAAAAAGATCAGACTTGGCTGCTTTCATTGGGAGAGTAAGGAGTTTTGGTAGGGTGGAATCATGCATTGGATTTTCCATTTCAGATACACTTTCACTTGAAAGGGAACTTAAACCTGGCTTTCACTTTCATTTACTGTAAGTAAGCAATATGCTACATCAGGGTGTGGGTTACTATTCCTGAATCAAACACCAGGTGCATTGTGAGGCACAAGGTGCTTGTGCTGAGTGCATTTAGCCACCTAGAAGTGCAGTTCTGGAATGGTAACCTATACCCTGGACTGGTTTATTGTGCTTATAAAATGAGTCCACAGTAACAAAAAAAATTAAGGAAAGTGAAAAACAGTGTGGTTCCTTTTTCTGAACTGCACTGGTTTGGACATTTCACCCATCAAGAAGCCGGATGTTCCCCACCCATTGTATAACTGGAGATCTGGGCATGTACAGTATGAAGACTATTCCAGTTAACTAATCTACTGGTTCTTATGTCCATTTTGAAACAATCTTGTTTTTTCATGTTAAGAGTTCTTTGCTGATTTTCAGCCACAAAAGTGCAATCTGCATATTTATTTAACACACACAAACAGAAGAGAGAAAGAAGGAAGTGCCTCAGCTGGGACATGAACCCAGGCCACTGGGAATACCATTCCAGTTACACTACCAGCTGCACTACCAAGGCAACTGGAAACTGGGCTGTTCTGGAGCACATTACCCTTTCTCCAATGCACAGCCTGGTGCTGCAAAGATAATTACATTTTCAGTCATGTGGGCGCAGTGTGCATATTTATGGAACACATACAAACAGAAGAGAGAAAGAAGTAAGTGCCTTATCTGGGACTTGAACCCAGGTCACCTGGAATACTGTTCTGGTTGTACTACCAGCTGCACCACCAAGGCAACTGGAAACTGGAATATCCAGGAGCACATTACTCTTTCTCCAATGTACAACCTGGTGCTGCACAGATAATTACATTTTCAATCACAGGAGTGCAATGTGCATATTTATGGAACACCTACAAACAAAAGAGAGAACGAAGTAAGTGCTTCAGCTGGGACTTGAACCATGGCCATTCAGAATACCTTTCCAGTTGCACTACCAGCTGTACCACCAAGGCAACTTGAAACTGAGTCATCCCAGAGCACATTACTCTTTCTCCCGTGCACAACCTGGTGCTGAACAGATAATTACATTTTCAATCACAAGAGTGCAGGGTGCATGTTAATGAAACACATACAAACAGAACAGAAAAAGAAATAAGTGCCTTAGGCCACCTGGAATACTGTTCTGGTTGCATTACCAACTGCATCACTAAGGATCCAAAACTAAATGGAGCACAAAAAGTTAATACCTGCTGGAAAAAAAACACTAGGACCCTAAAATAAAGGGAAAACATCATTTCAATACAAACATAAAAAGTTGTTGGGTAGATAAACAGTCTACAAATATGCTTTAAATGTCCTGTTATAATGACAGTAATAAAGACAGTTTTATTTTTATTTTTTTTCAGTTTAAATTACTAGCCCTGTGCTGGATTCACAAAACCCCTGAAACTCCTGCAGCTGCAGGAAATACCCGGCACAATAGGGTTGCCACTTGTGGAACCGCAGTGTTCCCCACAGCTGCTATATTCACAAAGGTGGAGCTGGTTTATGACCAGCTCCATGATTTACAGCATCATGCTGGTGGTGTTTCCATAGAAATCCCTGCAGTTGCGGAAATACATTACAGCCAGTGGGACCAGACATAACATCCTTCCGCAGGTGCGGCAGATGTGAATACCAGTCTCCGCAGCTGCGGAGATTTTCTGTCCACAACTGAAACTGTGGAGTGGGACTTAGTCCCACTTTGCTTTTTGAATCTGGCCCCATGTTTTTTCAGCTTGTACAATGTGACTTGAACACAAGAACCTGCTACTGGTATGCTGTGAACGTGAATTAAAATTGCAATACCAATCAGAGGCATTGTAACAGTGAACCCCACAACTTCTGAGAACTATCACAGAAAGAAGAAGTGTTTTAAAACAGGGGGCATCTCCTCCCTCAACATTATGTAACCTTTTTTTTAACTATGAAGTGCTTAGAGAAAGCTGACAAGAACCGGATTTCAGATCTTTGAAATCTTTGAAACTCGACTCGATCTTCTCATTAAGAAGCTCATTTTACTTTAATTAAAGCTACAGCATATTTATTGTCTGGATTTCATAAATCCAAACTGTTAAATGATGTCTACCCTAATATCTAATGCTAGCAATATTGGCATGCTCGACAGTGTTTACTTTATTGTTAGCTTGCAGTTAACCAGCAAGCTGAATTCAGGTTGGTCACTAAACACTAGTGACAGTGTTAGTCTAGCATAATGGAAGACTATTTTTTTAAAGTCTTCTTTTATTTTACACAAACTGCAATCATGTGACAATTGTGTTTTGGATTTTGACTCCTTTCAATGGTTTTAGAGCAAGTTTTATGGCTATGTCAGTCTGACGTCTGAATAGATAGATGGCAATGCTCAAGCAGAATTTGCTTGTTAAAGAAAGAGATATTGAAATGTGGCGGGGAGAAAATGGGACTGGCTACATGTCCCAGCTGTTTCACCTTCAGCGCTATCTCACAGAGCTACTTGCAACTTTTCAGTGAAGAATTCTGTTTGTCCCCTACATATCAGGTCCACTGTTTTTTCACAAAAAGTAAGGCCTTTTACATAGAACAGTTTTGGAATGTCTTTGCCTGGAATGACATTGGCCTTTACATGTCTGATGTTGTTAGTTAATGAATAAATCTTGGATTTACAGGCCTTGTTTTTGGATAACTGCCTGCATTAGTGAGGGCACTTAATGGATGGGGATGGTTCAAGCCATATGCAGTTGTTAACAGGAAGAAATGCATTCTTAGTGCGATAAAGGTGGCATTAAGAGGCATCCCACCTAATTCCCATTACCGAGCAGGTATTAACTAATGTAGCATGATAAAAACCATTATGTTTATTGCAATTTCATTTAACTTTGCTTTTTAGGTTTTTGACTTCAACACATTGAGTCTTTTATAGGCACACTGTCAGCTTTTACTAACTATTTTTGTAACAACTGTAACCTGGTGCCCCATGCCATTTGTATACTCCATTATGGCATGTCTGGCACCAGATTTACAACAAATAAATCACAGTTTGTATTATTGTTTTATAAAAATCATTATGTTGCCATCCCAACCTTAATTCAAGCAGTATGCTGCAACTGCATATGGTGCTGGAGCACTAGTGTACTCGTCCACGAGCAAGTTTGTTTTTCATCAAGTATGAGCTAAATGCAGAAAATTAAAGTGTAATCTTTTGTGAGCTGCACAAAATAAGTGGCTTTGCAAAATGATCAGTCTTTGCTGTTAACATTTAAGCTTGCGTAGTAAGCTGTTTAATTATGCCGTCAACAAGTGCTCTTATGTGCGACACCATATATTGCATCGGCAGGATAATTTTATGGAATGCTGACCTGATGGCGACACCAACACAGTGACATACCTTGCTGTTGACAAAATTGACACTTTGCCAATAGGTCACTGTGTTGGTGCACCCGAGACAGGGGCACACTGTCTCCCGGTCCTGCAATAATCCAAAGGATGGGGCAGTGCAGGGGGCAGAACAACCTGCATGGGGGCTTAAGCCCCCCATTACAAAAACAGGACTGGGAGACATGCAGGATTTGTCTACTGTAACTTGCGGTCGACATAAATCCCATCGTTGAGATGCTGGTCGACAAAAGTGCTGTCGAATCAGCATCATAGAACCAATTTTTGTTACTATGTCCCATTATACAGAGAAGGAGAAGAGGGAGATAAGTTTTGTTCTGATGATGATGCACATGCCCGGAGTCATGGCTTTACTTCTCTGGGTCCTTATGCATACAGTACATTACCATAGTCTGATTTGGGTCTCAGCTAGCCCAGGACCCATGTAACTTACCACACAATTGTGTAGAGTATATGGGGAACTTCTTGCCAGGGGACTGCAGCTTCTGGGAGTCCTGCCACCTCACCAGGCTCCACAGGAAAGAGGATCCCTGGCCATATCCACAACACCCAGCAAGATTGGGTACTGAGGTACCTGTTACATTACATTTTACATTTATTTTACTTTTATCCCAGAGGCTGTTTACTTAGTTCATTTCCTATGATAATGCATGGTCCTAGATAGACCTGACAGTTTCCTGGGGTGTCCACCCCAATTATGGGGCACGATGAGATGGCTACCACCAAGATTCTGCTGTTTGAGGATGGGTCTAACTTCAAACTAGGCCTCACAGCTCCTAAATGGGTCTGCATGCAGCTTCTTCAGCTATTCCCAATCGACTGGCTAAATTGGTGTAAGCAACTTATCATGACTCATTATCTACAGCAGCTGGCCACTCCCAGGAGCACCCAGCCAATCCGTCTAACTGGGAGGCATACAGGTAGTTTGGAGTTAACTTATTACAGGCCAAATAACCTGAAGGAGTGGGGGTGGGCAGAAGCCACTCTGGGTTACATCATTTTTTTGCAACGATATAAGCTTTGCAGTATTTTATAAATGTGTAAAAAATGGGTTTGCATTATTAACAATGTTGGTTGAAATAGTTATTTTGATAGTGATTAAGAAGACCATGTGCAATTGAAAGAAAATAACATAGTGTTTCCTCTGACATTTCAGATACTGCAACAGTGATGATGAAAAATTGAATTGAAAATGAACAATAAAGACTGCAGTTAGCAATAGAAGAAGTAGATATGGAAAACAAAATTATGAATTAAGATATGTTTTAATGTGCTTTTAACTATAAAGAGTTATTTTTACCCATTTGCACTAGATCTTGTTGCAGAAAACATGCGTTGATTCCTCATGAATATTCATGAGTAACCTAATTACCGCCATATAACTGGGAGAAAGCTTAGATGGCACTCACCTCTGATGAAGCGCCTGTGTGTGAAAATGTTGGTTGTGAGGGGCATGAGTATGGCATCTCAGGGTCAAAAGCACAAGTTTTAACTTTTGTATAAAGTGATATTTTTGTAAGAAGATGGAGCACCAATAAAGATTGTTCACTAAATGTGACCTTGCTTGAGTGAATCCTTTGTTTGTCGGGAGGTGAGTGCTGTACTCTTGTTGGATGTCTGTGGCAGAAAGGATCCAGTTGGGCCAGAGTGCTCTTACAAATAGCACTATATTTTGCATCTCTAAAATCAAATGATGGGAGGATCATTTTTATTACAATGTCACATTGTACAGAGAAGGGAAAATAAGTTTTATTCTGATATAGTGTCCTACTTTTTATTTTATTTAATTAAAAATTGGTTGCAGGGAAAGGCTCGCTGAGCCAGGGCTCATTTCCAGGTGTGACCCAGGGAAAAGGGAAAGGAGATACAATAAATCAGAAACCACAGTAAGGAAGTATTCCAAAGATAAAGTGCAAGCGATGAACAATTCAACAAGGTGCAAATAACAAGAAATGGTGAACAGAAGCTAGTTCCATGAGCAGCACCAATAAAATGGCAAAAGGTGGTTGATATAAATAAGTGCAGCAGTTGTAGTGTCATGAACAGAACCCAGGAGGGACCACAGCAGGAAAAGGCACTAGGGGTAGGTCAGGTAGTGGGCTGGCAGGGGCAGGAGCAGGAGAAGGAGGAGGAAGAGAAGAAGAGCTTTAGCTGGTGGCTAAGGGAGATGGAGAACTGAGAGATGGAGAGAGAAGAGGAGCTAGTTCCAGGGGAAGGAAGGTGATAGGAGAAGACTGACTGCCCAGAAGAGGAGTGAGGGTAGGGCAGAGAGAACATGTGAGGTTCCCTGGAGCATAGGGAGTATGACCGAGGGAATGGGTGAGAGGAGTGTGGCTAAGTAAGATGGTAGAGATCAAAACCAGAATTTGGAGATGAAGGCAGTAGAGAGAGGGACTGGCAACATGATTGAAGGGGAAGGATGGACAGCATGGAGAAGAGGGGCCAGTGATGAGTACAAGGGGGGTTGTTGGTAGCAAAATGGCAGAAGGCATTACAGAGGATATTCAGTCTGGCAAGAGGAAGAGGACAGGGCAGTATCATAGAGACATCTATATAATTGAAGATGAGAAGCACCATTTTGGTAACCAACTCCCAGCAGACATGCGGGGACAGGCAGTCTTTGTTATAGTACAAGACTCCAAGTGTGGGGTGGAGCTTGGAGTGGATGTTGGTAGAGAAGTATCAAGCCACACACTAAGATATTTGAAGGAGGGAACCACTTCAAGATGGGTGCCATCCAGGGTATAGAAGGCTAGGAGGGGGGTGAGCCTGTCCAGCTTCTTGCCGGAGTCAAAGTTCATGGACACAGTCTTCATTGTGTTGATCAAAGTAAGTTGGTCTGTAGCCAGTGCAGGATGGTGTGCAAATCTCACTGGAGCTAGATGTCCACTGCCACTGTTGAGCGTGTAGAGAACTTTGCCACCTGCATACAGTACATGTGAGTTGACTCAGGCAGAGTGAAGTCATTGAGGAAAATGGAGAAAAGACTGGACTCATGACGGAGACCTGTAGGTCCCCAGCCTGGATTGGGAGGGGACAGGATGCCTCCTACTTGTACCAACTGCTGACAGATCAAGAGGTAGGAACAAAAATCAGTCAACAGCGGGGCCCTGTTGTCCTGGTTTTACCATATACTCAGGGGCATATTAAGGCACAAGACTGCAAGCTAAGTGTCTTCAGCCCCTGGAAGTGTGGTAAAACCAGTATAACCAACACCTTGAAGTGTCTTACTGTGCTTATAAAATGAGTCCATAGGTAACTTTTAAAATCTGAACACTGAAAGTTTTTAAAGCCACAAAACATATAGTTAAATACTGCAAAAAAATTCAAACAGTCCCTCCGCAGATGTTTTCACCTGTCTGCCATCTGTCTTTCTAAACATTTAATACATTGTGTGATTGTTTACAGTGGAATGCAAGAATTCAAAACTGCAGTATTCCAGTAATAGAATTCTCCCTCCTTTCTCCCCCAACACACATGGAATGGTAATATGGAACGCATGAATTAAAAAATCTGCAGAATTCCACTGACATACACACACGGACACACACAGAGGCCTCAAGTGGAACCAGAACCTCAGTTTCATCTTTTGCTGTGTAAGAAGAAGGGAGTTCTCAGGCACACCGATATGAACAGGAGAGGGATTTTTCATGGTCATCAAAGAAACACCAGCAGTGGAAACTCTGAATAATACTTGATTGTTTTAATTTGTTTATGTATGTAAGGAGGGGCTTATGAATGTATAGAACATTCATTTATTTACTTATTTTTTTAATGTAATGGTCTTTTATGTTTAGGTTCCAGTTGAAGGTTTTTATATATGAGTAAAGGTGGTAACCATCCAATGGAAATCAGGAAAGACTAAAATGGCTCATGATTTGTGTATGTGAATTACGCAAATTACACTGCCTGAATTTTTTCAAATCTGCCGCATTATAGAGAATTAAGATCTGAGAAATAGAACTTGTTCAGCATATTAGGAGGCAGAACATTTTGAACTCATTTTATAAGCAGTGTCAAATGCCTTTGCTAGGTCAACAAACATAGTGGCTGTAAGTCTGTCATGATCATGCAAATATATAAATTAGCCAGCAGAAGAAGGTTTATGGTCTATTGAGTTTGATCAACTGTGGTGCCCCTGATCCAGTGCATACAGTGGGCCCACCCCCTCTCCCCAACCCGAACCTTCCCCTTCACCCTATCCCAACATCTTTTGAACTGCCCACTGTCTTGACGGTGACAACCTCTGATGGGAGTTCATTACACCCACAACACAACCCTCTCTATAAATAAACCTCTCTGTAAAGAAGTGTCTCCTGACGTCCTTCTAGAATCTTTCCCCACTAGCTTAAGACAGTGTCCCCTAGTGGTAGAAATAGCCATAGTTCAGTGGAGGCAAGAGAAGCAGAAGGTAGAGCATCTGTGCAACTGGGCTACATTTAGACTGTGTTAGCCCGTCGCCTACCCCCCACCCTGGACTGGCCTTTAATTTATTAGTTTGCTAGGTCACGTGACCTGTCATGTGACTGTTGCAATCCACATTTTTTAAGTCCCCACTTTCCTATTTGCAGGTTATACTATTTGGCCACCAGGAGGTACTAGTGAGACACCTGTATATGCTAGCTTCCACCTTAGTTCCAAAGCCCACCCTGGCCAGCTTCACTCTTGTTTTAGCTAAACCTGTTGGATCTAATGCAGTTTCTCTAGGAAATTCTGACTTTCCCCTACTAGGTTTTGAACCCTCAACCTTCTGCACCAGAGGCGGTAACATTAGCCACTACGCCATCTTTGCAGTACTGCTAGGGTGAATGCCAATGTAATACTTGGCTTAACAAAGACTGCTACACTACATTACAGAGTTTCAGTGTCATTCTCTTCACGGTTTCCAGGCCAGGAGTCCCACCTATGCATCTAGTAGGTAGCACACATTCTCAGGATCCACCCCCATGTCCACTGGCTGCATTAGTTAGCTACAAACAGCTGACAAGTGGGACAAATTAGGTGGATGGAGGAGCAGCAAAGAGCTTGGGGCACAAGGAACATAACGGAGTCTGGGCTGGGGCTCGGTCCCCAGACTGCAAGGGTAGGCGGGATCTTTGGTAGGGTTGTGGGGTGCACTGGGTGTGGGTCAGCAATAGTGTTGGATATGACATGGAGGTTGGGGGCTGCATGGTGTGTAGGAAGTTGGCACTGATCAGGGATGAGGTGTGGGGTCTGAGATGGTCACTCGAACAGGCAGAGAAGAGGGCTAGAGGTAGGGGGGACTGGTGGGGGCATTTTGAGGATATAAGTTAGAAGTGGATGGGAAAATTCACTCAGGGATGTGGGGGGCAGGGAAGCAGCAGGCAGGCAGGCAGGGGCTGAAGAGGGTTGGAGGAGTACAAAGGGGTACAAAGGCAAGAAGGGTAGAGTACAGAGGGGTGATAGGGATGCATCAGAGGGGGATACCAGTGTCAGTACAGGGCAGGAGCAAGAGTATGAGCAGGAGGGAGGACAGGTAGTTCTGGGAAAGGGTCCTAGGACTTAATTTATGAGAAGAAAGGAGGGATGAATCCCTGTAGGGGAAGGGCAGGTGGGGGGGCATTGAGCACAAAAATAGGTTTGCTGCACTACCGTCCCAGGACGAGGGGGAGAGAAAGTAAGTTAGGCATAAAGGTGATACATGGGGCAGTCAGGGAGAGCCTGTTAAAACCCCTGGCAGAAGGGAAGATGGGAGTCCCACTCTCGAATAGAGCAGGGATAAACTGCAGGCATAGAGATAACAGCATACAGGAGGAATCACCTCGGGACAGTCTCAACCCAAAGAGTGAAGTAAGGGTTAGCGAAACAGAGGGGGGCCTGTGCAGGTGGGTAGGGGGTAGGGACCCAACCATTAGACATTTCAGACACTAAGCAGAACAAAGCAGGCCAAGAGGGGGGATGAAGGGAAATGGAAACTCCTGCCACAAAACAGGGGAAAGCGGGGCGGGGATGGACATGGAGCCAGTCACAAAGCAGGAGGAAGCGTGGCAGGGTGGGGACATAGAGCCTGGGGTAGGGGGGAGTGGAGATAGGAGTCCAATGACTGGACTCTGGAGGGTACAGAGTGTGGGGGTAGCTAAGGGGGTAGTCAACACTAGTGAGGGTGCAATGGGAGAGGAGGAGGAAAGAAACAGCAGGAAAAATGTGGTAGTGAAAGGTACTGGGAAGCCAGCAGAAGAAAGGGGCAGTTTAAGAGGGGTGTAGAAAAGGGTTTTGATTGTTTGGGGACTCCATTATAAAGGCTATTAGCTGGGAGGGAAGGGGGGGCAAGGGCAGTAGGATCTGGATTGAATGCCTGCCGGGCATGATGGCAGCACAGGTCATTCATCATATCCCCTCCTGGGGGAATGAGCAGGATGAGAGGACACACTTGTTGTTCTACCTGGGAACAAATGACCTTGCAGGAACTAGTTTATTAGAGGTGTAGGCAAGATTTGGAGCACTAGCGAGGTTCTGCAGCAGTTTGAGGTTTAAATCACTGGCTTTCTCAGAGGTGCTGCCAGTCCCAAGGGCTAGCTCTGAGAGGAGGCAGAGTATAGCAGAGTTTAACAGTTGGCTCACCAGCTGGTGTGCTCAGAGAGGCTTTGGTTTGGTGGGGGATTTGGAGACAATGTGGAGAGATGACAGTATTTTTGCCCCAGATACGTTGCACTTAAATAGGGAAGGTAAGGCAATGCTAAAGTGTAAACTAGCAGATTACATGGGGCACCACTACAATTTAAATTAAATCGGGGGGGAGGTGTTCAGGTAGAGTCATGCCACAGGGCAGATGATAATCACCCCCCCCAGAATACAAAGCACCGAGTTGGGGGAGAGGGTAGGCAAGCTAGTACAAGGGGAAGGGAAAAGGAGGCTAGGGTTTAGTGGACCATGTGTACCAATGCCAGGAGTCTAGGAAACAAGATCCCAGACCTGGCAGCGATCATGGCTGATGGTAACCTTCACATAGTGGGAATTACTGAAACCTGGTGTCACAAGGGGCAGGATTGGGACATGATAATACCAGGGTTTACATTGTTTAGGAGGGACATGGTGGACAGGAGAGGTGGGGGGTGGCACTTTACATGAGGGAGGGGATCAGGACAACAGAACTGCAGGGTAGATGTGGGGAGGTGGAGGGTTTATGGATTTTGCTGACAACGGGAAAGAGAGATGTGGTGCACACCAGAGTGATATACAGGCCACCAGTACAGCAGATAATAGTAGATAAACAGATGACGGAAGAGATCCTGAGGATGGCAAATAAGGGTGAGGTGCTGCTGATGGGGGACCTCAACCTACTGGATGTGGAATGGGGCACCCTATCAGCCTCATCCACCAGTAGTAGGGTGATTATGGACTCACCTACAAGCAGCCCTACTCAAACAGCTGGTCAGGGAACCAACTAGGGAAGGAGCGGTTCTGGGTTTAGTTCTGACAAATGGTGATAGGGTAGGGGAGGTATCTGTAGGGGAGAACCATGGTATGAGTGACCATAGCACCATTTGGTTTACAGTACATTATGTTGGCTAATGTTCACCAGCCCAAGATGAAGGTGCTGGATTTCAGGTGAGCAGGTTTTAAGAGGATGGGTGAATATGTTTATCAAGCATTGGAAGGGTTGGGGGAGCTCGGGGGGTAGAGGACATGTAGGTTGCGATAAAGGGGGCCATTGTGGGGGCCACAGACCTCTGCATAAGGAGGCTGAGTAAGAATAGAAGGAAAAGAAAGCCCCTGTGGTTTAGCCAGGAGGTGGCAGAAAGGGTCAGGGCAAAGAGGTTAGTGTTCAGAAGGTTTAAAACAATGCAAAGGAGGGGGAGGACTGGGCAAAGTACCAGGCAAGGCAGAAGGAAACGGGCCTGGAGATAAGACATATAAAGGCTAGAATGGAGGAGAGCATTGTCAATGCAGTCAAAAAAGGGGACAGAAACCTTCTTCAGGTATATAGGCGAGCAGAGGAAAACAAGGCAGGGGATACACAGACTGAAAAACAAATAGTGGCGAGCTAGTGGTAAGGGACCAGGAGAAGGCAGACTTGCTGAACAGCTATTTCTGTTCAGTGTTCATGAAAGAGAATGAGTGCGAGGGTGTTAACACAAGTGTAAAAGAGGAGTAGGGGGAAGGAGTTGACATGATTCCCTTCCAGGTCGAGGACATCCTGAGAAAGCTATACAGCTTAAAGGTGGATAAGGTGATGGGGCCAGATGGGGTGCACCCCAGGGTGTTGAAGGAGCTGAGGGGCATGCTAGTGGCTCCTTTGACTGCCCTCTTCAGCAGGTCCTTAGAATCAGGGATGGTCCCCGATGACTGGAAACAGGCGGATGTGGTACCCCTTCACAAGGGGTGGGGAGGAAGAAGTGAGCAATTACAGGCCAGTGAGCTTGACATCTGTGGTTGACAAGCTCATGGAATAACTGCTAAAAACAGAATCACCAGCTACCTGAAAGCACACGGCCTGCTGGACCATCGACAGCATGGGTTCACTGAGGTTAGATCCTGTCAAACTTGATAGAATTCTATGACTGGGTCACCAAGATGATGGATCGGGGGGAGTGGGTCATTGGACGTTGTGTACCTTGATTTCAGGAAGGCATTTGACTCTATGCAACTCAGGAGGCTACTGCACAAATTGGGATGTCTGGGGCTGGGATGGATGGTATTACAGTGGGTGCAGAACTGGTTGGGGCAGAAGACAGAGGGTGATGATAAATGGGGTACCCTCGGTAGAGGGAAGGGTCATCAGTGGGGTTCACCAAGAGTCACCATTGGGGTCACTACTATTGAATATATTTATAGGGGGCGTAACAGAGGACCTTAAGGGGAGGGTGTGTCTATTTGAAAAAGACACAAAGGTCTGCAATAGAATAGGCACACAGGAGGGGATTGAAAGTATGCGTAAGGACTTGAGGAAATTAGAGGAATGGTACAGAGAGTGTCAATTGTCTTTCAATACACCGAAGTGCAAGATCATGCACCTAGGCAGGAAAAATCGGAGAGAGGTGTACTGCATGGGAGGGCAACCCATAGAGGTAACAGAACAGGAGAGAAGGCAGTGACAAGAGCCACCAGGATGCTGGGTTGCATCGGGAGAGGGATCACTAGTAGGAGGAGGGAGGTCATACTACCGTTTTACACCCAGCTGGTTAGGCCGCATCTGGAGTATGGGTTCCAGTTCTGGAGTCCATACCTCAGGAAGGATGTGGAGAGGGTTGAGCGCATCCAGAGGAGGGCGACAAAGATAGTAAAGGGAATCAATCACTTAACATAAGAGGAGAGACTGAGGGACCTAAATATGTACTCCGTAGAACAAAAGAGAGAGAGGGGGAACATGATTGAGACATTCAAATACTTAAAGGGTATTAACAAAGTGGCAGTAGGGAGCATCTTCCAGCTAAAGGGGCGATTGAAGACAAGAGGCCATGATTTGCAAATTGTAAGGGGAAAGTTCAGAGGATACATTAGGAAGCACTTTTTCACAGAAAGGGTGGTGATTAAATGAAATAGTCTTCCAGAAGAGGTGGTCAGGGAGAGGACGGGCGGGTTCAAGGGGATGTGGGACAGGCACAAGGGACTGTTGGCAAGGGGAGGGTAACAGTTAAGTCCTATCAGTGGTCTACCAACCTGGGCAGAGTAGGTGGGCCTGGCGGTCCTTTTCTGACCCAAAGAAAAAAGCCAGCCCACCCAGCCAAGTGTGCTAGTGAGAGTATAAGCCAACCACATACAAAAACTCCAGCACCACTCACTACAGTAAAGGACAAATAAAGCACAACAACAAACCACTCAACAGGCAAATTGCATGTTGACAAATAATTTAAGTTTTATTCAGTACTTACACACATAAAAAACAGTCAGAAAGACACCAAATACCTTCTGAAAAAGGGGCTCAGATGAGACCCACAAGCCTCCTACTGGTTTCGCTTCAGAGCATCATCAGGGAGTGTTCAAACAGGTGATGCACTCTATTTTTAAAGGCAGAATTTAAAGTGACAGTATGCTTAAACAGATCAACCTCACTTTAGAGTGACATATACAACCCTAGTAAAATACTTATATACTATAATGTACAAAAATACATATATAAAAAAATAAACAAAAGCTCGCTATAAGTGCAGATAAAACAAACAAAAGCAAAAATATGTACAACAATTAATATCACTCAACATTAAAAATCACCTGAATAATGCATTGTTATGAACACAACATTTATCCCCAAAATTAATTATGACAAAATCAGTATATAAACTGAATCCTAGTGTACGTAGGAGATAACCATAACTCACTATAATAGCTTAAGTTAATTCCAAGAAGCATAATATTGGATAATAATTCTTAAATGGACTTGAAATATTTTCTAATATTCTTTATATAATTTTTTATAATATTCTTTATTCTTTAAATCATTTGATAATAATAATGTACTTTTGAGGACCCATATCAATAGCATAATTATATCAAAATGCAATTAGTTTATAGAAAAATAGGCATGAAAAAAAGATTATATAATCCAAAAGGCAAAACATTAAACCTTAAAGGGGACAGGAAATCTTTTCTAATTGGTTAGCTGTTTATTAGGTTCTTATTTTCAGAAATGATATGCATTCCCCTAAATTATCCATATGTAACTACCTGGATAAAAAGTGATACAAACATTGGATTTTACATTGTTTTGTTTGTATGGATAGCATTCTGTTACAGTTCTCTTCATAGAAACTGTGATCTGGAGTTTTAATTATGTCACGGTCTGTGCACAGAATGCTAACTATGAGCTGTTGACCTATCAGAACTATGCTTAGAGTTCTGTGCACAAACAGTGACATAGTTAAAACTCCAAATTATTGGTTCCATGAAAAGAACTGTAATAGAATGCTGCCCACAAACACAAAACAATGCAAAATACAGTTTTTGTATCACTTTTTATTCAGCTACAGTTAAATATAGATAATTTAGAGGAATGCAGATAATTTCTGAGAATAACCACTTTATAAACAGCTGCCAATTAGAAATGATTTCCTGTCCTCTTTAATATATCACATATACATATGTCTTCTTTTATGGGAGTATTAGTCAATAATATGCACTTTTCATTTGCCTAATTTTCTTGTTTTTTCGTTTTTTCAAAAACAGTGTCAGCTCAAAAATATCATTTAGTTCTGGATAACACAGTGCATTTAGCCAGTGTATCCAATACTGCACTCTTTGAGATAGAAGCAAATCAAGGTCACCTCCCCTAGGACCCAGCCTCACCCTTTCTGATTGTTTTTTATGTGTGTAAGTACTGAATAAAACTTAAACTATTTGTCAACTTGCAATTTGCCTGTTGAGTGGTTTGTTTTGGGGCTTTATTTGTACTTTATTGCACTGTCCTTTTCTGACATCACGTTTCCATATTTCTATTATCAGTGAGACAGAAGAGCTACTCAATATCCACCATATTTATACCTTTCAGATATGTGAAGGTATCAGTCATGTCCCTCTCTCCCTCCTATCCTTTAGTGAGTACATGTTGAGCTCTCTCAGCCTGTTCTCATATGCTGTGCCCTGCTGTGCCTGAACTATCTTTGTTGCCCTTCTCTGGACTGCCTTGAGCTGGTTGATATATTTTCATGTAAAGGCTCCAGTGCTGCACGCCGTACTCTAGGTATGATCACACTAAGGATCTGTATTGTGGCATTATAACCTCCTTCTGCCCTATTTGCAGGCACCTCACTGGTCTGAGGGAGGAGGTTGCCCATCTCCATGCTCACCTGGCAAGGATTAGTGAAACCTCCTGCTCCACCCAGGGACCACCCAGGCCACCACCACTACCTCAGAGGTTGCCAAGAAAGACAAGCAGTTGGACCACGGTGGTCTCAGGGAGGGTGAGGGTGGTGGAACAGAGGTGCATCCTTCCAGTTGTGCCTCTTCACAGTTCATTCACCATTCTGGTGGAGCGTGGTTCCTGTATGTAGGCACTCGCAGTGGAGACCAAGGAGGATTCTGGGAACCTCCACAAAAGATACCCACAGGAGGGTGGCACAGGACCCCACAGGGGAAGGAAACAACTCATGGGGGGGAGACTTAATCATTAGGGGGGTAGAACTGGGGGAGGGAAGGGAGAGGGAGGTAAGGTGCCTGCCCGGTGCCATGGCTTGGAGGGACAGGAAGCGAATCCTCAGGATCGTGGGAGCAGCTGCACAGGGAAGGGAGCTGGATGTCATTGTCCACCTAGGGACAAATGATCTGCCTGGGAATGGGATCAGAACAGTGTAGCAGGAGTTTGTGGAGTTGGGGAGGGGCCTTAGATGAGTGGCACGCACGGTAACTTTCTCGGAAATGCTACCTGTCTATGGCATGGGTGAGGCTAGGGTACTCCGCACCATGGGATTTAATGACTGGTTGAAAAACTGGTGTGGAGCTCAGGGATTTGGCTTCAATGGGGACTGGGTATCCACCTGGAGGGATACAGGCCTATACTGGTGTGATGGTCTGCATCTGTCTGGGAGGGGAACCAGGATCCTAGGTAATAGGTTAAAATGCTTCATTGGCAAGCATTTAAACTAGCCAAGGGGGGAGGCATTGAAGAGAAGCAGGGAAATCCCAGTCCCCCCCCCAACAAAAGAGGGTAGTTAGCGAAGTAGACACAAAGGTAGAGAAGTCGCTAGGGAGCAGGACAGGGGTAAATACAGAAAAAGGCAAAGGCAATAAGGTCAGGGATGGGCCTAAAAGGGGTAAGGCCATCAAAAAATGGAGGGCCATGAGCACCAATGCCCATAGTCTGGGTAACAACCTCCCTGAACTAGTGGCCTTCATGGAGAAGGGATGCCTGGATATCATGGCAGTCACAGAAACATGGTACACAGAGAACCATGACTAGGATGTCAACATACTAGGGTACACAATCTACAGGAGGGATAGGGAGGGTATAAGAGGAGGAGGAGTAGCTGTCTACATAAGGAAAGGAATCAAAGCAACAGAACTAAAGAGTAAACAAGGAGGGGTGGAGGCACTATGGGTCACCCTGGAGACAGGAAATGGCACCACAATCTGCACAGGGGTTGTTTACAGACCCCCAACTCAGGAGGAGGCAATGAACAAGAAAATGATAGAAGGAATCCTTAGAATGGCAGAAAAAGGAGAGATATTGTTGATGGGGGACCTGAATATGCCAGATGTTAACTGGAGCACCTTTACTGCACCACATCCAAGAGCAGGGTCATTCTCGATGCCCTACAGGGGGTATGCCTCAGACAGCTAGCGTTGGAACCCACTCAGCAGGGAACAATCTTAGACCTGGTAGTCTCAGACAGGGATGGAGAGAGGATCTCAGATTTACAAGTGGGTAGCCATCTGGGAACAAGCAATCACAATAAACACAGCTGTAATGTCAAGCCATACAAAAGCAAGGGTGTTGGACTTTAGGAGGGAGGACTTTGGCAAAATGGGAGAGTGCATCAGAAAAGCACTAGTAAACAGGCAAGAAGGAGGGGCGGAGGAACAATGGGGAAAAATCAAAACTGCCATCACAGAGGCAGCAAGCCTTTGTGTGAAGCAAATCAACATAACAAAACAAAGGAAAAAGCCACTATGGTTCTCAAAAGAGGTGCAGGGAAGGTTAAGCAGAAAAGGATAGCATTCAGGAAACATAAGGAAACACAGAAGGAGCAGGACAGAGAACTGTATCAGTTAAAGCAGAAGTATGCACGGAAGGCAGTCATAATAGCAAAAGCCCAAACTCAGGAAAAGATAGCCAACTCTGTTGACCGGGGGATAAAACCTTTTATAGGTACATTAGGGAGTGAAGAAAGACCAAGGGAGGGATACTGAGGCTTAATAAAGGGAGGAATGTGGGCAGGGATGACAGTGAAAAAGCTGGGATACTGAACGAATACTTCTGCTCAGTATTCACAAAGAAGGTACCTAAACCAATCAATAGAAAGCACTCTGGATAGGGGTCGATAACAGCCCATTCACAGAAGAAAGGGTTCTGAAAGAACTCTTAAAACTGAAGGTGGACAAAGCAATGGGGCCTGACAGGATTCACCCAAGAATTCTAAAAGAACTAAGGGTAGAACTAGTGACACCACTGACTGCCCCCTTTAACAAATCATGGGAGGATGGGGTGGTACCTGAGGACTGGAGGAAGGTGGATGTGATTCCACTTCATAAAAGTGAGAGCAAGGCAGAGGCAGGAAACTACAGACCTGTTAGTTTGACCTCAGTGATAATGAAAAGGATGGAATCACTTCTGAAGGAAAGAATTGTTGTGTACCTAGAGGCCAGCGGGGCACATGACCCAAGGCAGCATAGATTCACAGTGGGAAGGTCATGTCAGATGAATTTAATAGATTTCTTTGATTAGGTGACCAAAGTAGTAGACCAGGGAGGGTTGTGGACATGGCCTACCTAGACTTTAGCAAGGCATTTGACACAGTCCCACACAAAAGATTAGTATACAAGTTAGCCCACCTTGGAGTGGGTCCCAAGGTGGTAGCCTTGGTAAAAAAATTGGCAGGACAACAGGACGCAGAGGGTAATAGTAAACGGAGTCCACTCTAAAGAAAGGGAGGTTACTAGCAGGGTACAGCAGGGTTCAGTACTGGGACCGGTCCTCTTTAATGTCTTTATAAATGACACTGTGGAGAGACTGGAAGGAAAAGTATGTCTCTTTGAAGACGACACAAAGAACTGCAGCAGGGTCGATACACAAAGTGGGGTGGAAAGGATAAGAAGGGACTTGACGAGGCTAGAGGAATGGTCAAATATATGGCAGCTTAGATTCAATGCAAAGAAGTACAAAGTAATGCACCTGGGAAACAAAAACCCAGGGGAAGAGTACACAATGGGAGGGTGAGATACTAACAACAGAAATGGAAAGGGACCTGTGGGTAGTCATATCAGATGACCTAAGGTGGGCGGGCAATGTGAGAAGGCAGTAAGGAGAGCTGGGGGGATTCTGGGATGCACAGGGAGAGACATCACCAGTAGAAAAGAAGAAGCTGTCATCCTTCTGTACAGACAGTTGGTGAGACCTCATCTTGAGTACTGCATGCAGTTCTGGAGACCCCATCTCTGCAAGGACATAGACAGGATAGAGGCTGTCCAGAGGAGGGCAATGAAAATGGTGCAGGGTCTGCACCAAAAGACATACAAAGAGAGACTAAAGGAGCTTAATATGTATACCCTCGAGGAAAGGAGGAAGAGGGGGGGATAGGATAGAGACTTTCAAGTACCTCAAGGGAATCAACAAAGTCCAAGAGGGTAGTATCTTTCAGAAAAAGAGATGTGCAAGAACACGGGGGCACATTTGAAGATAGAGAGGGGATGGCTCCAAGGTAATGTGACAAAGTATTTTTTCATGGAAAGGGTTGTGGATACATGGAATGGCCTTCCTGAAGAGGTTGTGGAGTCAAAAACAGTGGAGGAATTCAAGAATGCATGGGACAGTCAATTCTAGTGGGGGGTAGGAGGAAGTAGGCTGTTGGTTAACTAGGATCTGCAGCTTATCCATTAGGTAGGGAAATGGGCAGACTAGGTGAACCAAGCGGTCCTTATCTGCCGTCAAATTCTGTTTCTCTGTTCCCCCTTCTGCTTATGAAACTTCTAGCAATGCAACTTTGTATTCTTTTTGCCTTGGCCACTTCTGTCCCACACATAGAAACTTGTTTGAGGTCACTGGTGATGGCTATCCCCAGTCCTTTTCCTCTGTTTCAGTGACCTTAATCCCACCTAAACTGTACTCTGCTCTTGGATTTTTCCTGCCTATGTGAATGACCTTGCACTTCTTTGCATTGAATTCCAGCTGCCAGATGCCTGACCACCTCTCTAGCTTAGTCAGGTCCTCCTGTAGGTCCTGCACCCCTTCATTTGAGTCCACCCTCCCACATAGTTTAGTGTAATTTACAAAGAGGCAGATCTTGCCTTTAACTCTGTCTCCAGTGTCATTTATGAATACATTGAACAACACTGTACTGAGCACTGACCCCTACGGGACACCAGCTTGTATCCTCGCTTGGATCTGAGAGTCCCTTCCCCACCACTACCTGAGTGTAATTGTACTTGTGTCATCCCAAAGAGGCAGATCTTACCTTTAACTCTGTCTCCAAAGTCATTTATGAATACATTAAACAATACTGGTCTATGCACTGATGCCCTGCAGGACAGCACTTGTATCCTCCCTTGTGCCTGAGAGTCCCCCACCCCACCATTACCTTCTGGGTCCTACCACTAAGCCAGTTTGCCACCCACCTGGTTAATTTACTCCCTGCCCCTAGGTCCTCCAACTTCCTGATCAACCTTTTGTGCGGCACTGAGTCAAAGGCTATGCTGAAATCCAAATATAGGATGTCAGCCACCTGACCCTTGTCTACTGCTTCATTACCCAGTTGGAGAAGTTAATCAGGTTGGTTTGACAAGACCTCATTGATATGAACCCATGCTGTCTCTTGTCCAATAGCCTGCTGGGTTCAAGGAACTCCACTATTCTTTCCTTCAGAATGGTCTCCATGAGCTTACACAGTGAACATCAGACTGACTGATCTGTAGTTCCCTGGGTTATCCACAGGCTCACTTTTGTGAAGCAGTACCACATGCAAGGTTCTCCATTCATGGGGTGCCACCACTATATCCAAAGAGCTGTTGATGAGGTCCATCAGTGGGCCTGCCAGCTCCACCACCAGTAGCCTCAACACCCTTAGGTGCATGCCATCTGGGCCTAGAGGTTTGTTGACCTCTAGAGACATGAGCTCTTTCCTAGTCCTGACCTCTATTGTCCTGCCCTCAGCCATGTTCCCCATCCTCCTTCCTCCTCCTCCTTCATGGCACTGATTTATCCTTTTCTTTAGTAAACACATGGCAGAAGTATTTGTTCAACATCTCTGCTTTTTCTTTACTGATTTCCATTTACCCACCCACACTCTATTTTTGATTTAACTATACATGTCTTTATGTTCCTGTTCTCACTGATATACCTAAAGTAGGCTGTCTCCCACTCATTAATCCCTTCTGCAATTTGAAGCTCATTCCTGGCCTTGGCCGACCTGACTATCCTGCCAGCCTCTCTACCTTTCTTCTGGTAGACCCCCATCCTTGTCCTTTCGGGACTTAATGTATTTGTTATACAGTGCATGGCCCTCTTATCCCTAACTGCATGACTTGCTTCCCTACTAAACCATCTAGGTTTACTGGCCTTGGAATTTTTTCCTTTCTGTTTTAGGCATATGTTAGTGGCTGCCACAATCTCTTCCCTGATCACTGTCCACCTTGCTTCATATTCATATGTTCCTCAGCATTAGTTAGGTGTCCCTTCAAAATCACTCCCATCCTACTATAATCAGCCTTCCTGAAATCCAGCACTTTTGACTTTATGCTTTGTGCTTATTTCCACATGTTGACTCAGAACCAAACTGTCCGGTAGTCCCCATTTCCCAAGGGCTTCTCCACCGAGATGTCCTGAACATGATCCCCATTTGAAAGTACCACGTCCAAGATAGTTTCCTCCCATGTCAAATGAGTCATCCCCTGAACCAGGTACCTGTCCTGGAATAAGTCCAATAACAATTGGTTCCAGGCACGCACAGGTGATTGATGAGACTCTCCATTTCTCTTTGTGCAAATTGAAGTCTCCTATTACCACGACTTTGCCCATTTCAGCTGCCATCCTGATCATAGTGCCCAACTCTCTGTCTCTTTCTTCATCCTGATTTGGTTGCCTGTAATCTGCACCCAGCCTTAATTTCCTTCCTACTGCCATTTGGATTTCTCATTTCCCATCCCCAACTTCCTCCCTATTGGTAATAATGTGCACCCTGATGTACAGTGCCACCCCTTCTCCTTCCTTTACTCCCTGCCTCTTCTATAGGGAGTGCACCCGTGAATGGAATAGAGAGATCCCAGTCATGATTTGGGGTAGCCCAGGTCTTGGTAACCACTGCTAGTTCCACCTTTCCCTCCAACATCATGGTCTGCAAGTTGTCCATCTTGTTCCTGGACTTCTAGGGCTCGATTCTCAAAGGAGACTAGATTGGCCAAAGCTGCAGCAAACAGCAGCTTGTGCCAAAGCATGGTGCACCAGAGACCCTGCACCAGATTCTGGTACAGGAGGGTTCCCCACACTTGCAGAAACCTCTCCCATGTGACAAACACCTGGCATATGGGAGGGGTTTTCCGCATGCTCCGGCCACAAAGGTAAGTGGCCCCCCCTCCTCCCTGATCACCTGATGCCGGACGGTATTAATATGTTTGTTAATCATCACCTGTCCTAGTGGTCTAGTGTCTCCCCTTTTTGATCCCCGATGTCCACCAGATTTATTATTTTGTTTAATCATCCCCTGTCCTGGTGATCTAGTGTCCTCCTTCCCCAGTGCTTGATGTCCCCATTAATATATCATTAAAATATGCCCCTTTCATTGATGGTCTAGTGGCCCTCTCCACGATCCCTCATGTCCCCATATATATATATATTACTAAAATATGCCCCTTTGATTGGTGGTATAGTGGCCCCCCTTCCCAATCCCTGATGTCCCCATTAATATAACATTTTGATATGCCCCTTTCACTGGTGGTCCAGTGGCTTCCCCATCTCAGGAGGTAGTGTCCACCACCCCATTCCCCCGCATCCCATTACAGAGCAGGAGACAGGCACAGGCCTCCTCACACCTCTGCAGTTGGCCCTGACTGAACTGTCACTGAGCGCACACTGTAAGGTGTACCTGCTCACTGATTATTCAGTGAGTGCGTACATTTTACAGTACCCACTCAGTGACAGTTCGGTTGGGAGCCCAGCCACAGTGGTGTGAGAGTGTACTGATCTGGTTCTGTCTGGGATGGAGAGAGTGGGAGTAGTGGGGGCCATTAGACCACCAATGGAAGGGGCATATTACAATATTATGATAATGGGGACATCGAAGATCATGGAGGGGCAACTGGGCTCACCAATGAAAGGAGCATATTAATGTTATATTAACAGGGACATCGGGGATCAGGGAAGGAGACTGAGTACATTGCCACAAACAGGCTACTCTCCCGAGGAGAATTTTCTAAGTACCCTTAGACCAGCCCTGGTTGGTCTAAAGTGAAATTCATCCTCTGGGTGAGTTTTGTGAACATCGTTGGAGGAGCTTTGGCAGCCTGTATCTGCCACATGCCCACAGTGTCTTGCTGCAGCCCATTTTGTGGCACACAGGTGGCACAATCCCCGTTTGGTGCAGGCAGCCTGTGGTAATTGCAGGCTGCCTTTATGAATCACTTCTGGGGCACCCTTTGGTGCAAGGGGCACTTTGTGCCAATATTTGGGATGCAAGCCCCTTGTGCTGCCCCAGAAGCTTTGAGAATCATGTCCCTAGTCTTAAGAGACACTACCCACCACCATTTCTCATTCTCTGCCCTCCTTTTTGACTAAATATCTCCCACCCACTCTGCTTGATGGCCTGTCTCTTCCCTATTGTCCCCCTTGCTTTCAGTCACCTATAGCCCTGGCCAATTCTCACCACACTGCCTCCTCACTGTTCCACCTGTGCCATTTTCCTGAGGTGGGGATTGATCATCCCTTGCTCCAGAAAACCCCTCTCTATGTCCCTTCTTATCTGATTGCTCTGTATACTCTAGCTAGAGGGCCTGTCTGCCCCCTTCTCTTCTCTGCGAAACCCTGGGTTCTGTGACTCTTGCTGCTGTCCTATTTAGTTTAAATTTAGGTTCCTATCTATATATTTACCAAACCATTCCCCCGGCCCTAGCAGCCTGTTTCCCCTCCAGCTTAGGTACAGCCTATCAGGTGCATACAGGGTTTTATCATCCCATGCCTCAACCAGTCCCTACATGTCCAATTCCCTCCTCCCTATACCATTCCTTCAACCAGCCATTGGACTACTGTATCCTTTGTTTCCTGGCGTGCTGGCTGTAAATACTGACAGTACTTCTGAGAAGTCTGCTGACCTTGTCACCCCTGTAGGCTTAACCCACCAGTCTGAACCTCTCCTGAACATTCCCTACCTCGCAGCCAGCTGATGATCCATTGCCTTCAAGATGAAGTAAGTGAACCAGTGAAGTGAGGTAGAGGGGGCCTTTCGGAAACCAGACTGGAAGGGCCTTAGGAAGGATGAGGAGGAGACAAGGAACAAAGAGAGTTGGAAAAGTACTGTACAAATGTATCCTGAATTTTGTTTAAAGCCAGGGTAACAGAAATAGGGCATTAGTTGCCAGTTCAGCAAGGTCTCCACTGTTGTGCTGGGGGAGAATGTTTGCACACTTCCATACCTAGGAGACAGTGCAGGTGTAAAAAGAAATGTTTAGAGGTCAGAAATGTGGGAGAAGATAGCAGGTGCAGGGTGGTGAAGATGTTTAAAGTCAATCCTGTGCAAGCTGCCTCTGTTGACTGGGTTATGGGATAGCAGTGCAGAGAGGGTTTCATAAAGAGCTTCAGTGATAAAGGAGAAGATGTGAGAGTGATGGTGGGTGGGGGTGAGGGATAGGTGGCAGAACTGGAGGGGAGAATGTGGAAGGGAGAAATGACAGAGCACAGGTGAAGAGGAATGTATTAGAAGTGAAGACTACCTACAGAGAGTCAGTGATGGTAGAACTGGTATAGAACTTAGGTAGCCAAATGGAAGAAGCAGAAAGGGAGAGAATGACCTTCCAGAATTTGGATGGGTTGGTAAGATTAGACTGTAAGCTGGAGAAAAAGTATTCAGACTTGGCAAGCCTGGCTACATTGGTACAAAAATTCTAAAGTTATTTGAACATAGTGGCTCCATGGGAGCCTGAAGACCAGTGTACTTTCCAATGTGAGTCATGAGCTTAAAAGCAGAGAAGAAGCCAGCAGGAACTCATCAATGTCATGCCATTGAACTGATTTTGCATCGTTTTTTAAAGCTGCCAATAAATTGGCACCTCACATTGTTTCATTTAGCAAAACGTAACCAGATCAAGAGTACGTTTTACGAAATGATTTTGAAACTCGTCTTGAATGTCTCTACAGCTGTTTTACAACACATTGCAAAAGTGAGTTGCAGCTCCTAGGGCTAAAACAAAAAAGTGCACTCTGTAGGTGTGGAGAGTCATGCCAGCCGTGAAGTTCCCCCTCCACATATGGAGATACTCCCAGATGCATGCCTCCTCCTCCTCCATAACTAGTCCCACTCTGCAAGTGGATGGTTCCATGCTTTTACAAGTCCTAAAACAATAGCATGTGCTGCAGAGAGTCAGCAGAGGATGCAGTCACCATGAGGGAGGGAGGTGCACTGTTGTCAATATGCCCCAGCCATGTGGTCCTCTGCTGGCATAGATTGCCCCACTTTGATTCCCATCCCTCTGTGCACACCTGGAAGGCGGGGGAGAGTAACTTTCTTTTTTTTTTCAACATTGTAAATGAGACACAGCAATACTTGGAGGACTGTCATATCCCACAGTCACCTCTTTCCTATGAGCTAGTGAGTCCAACTACCTTCAACCAGGAGATTCTGATGGGTGCCCATTACCTGTCCCTGCTCCTCCCTCTGGCATGACCCTGGCCCCTGCATGCACCTCTTTGAGCATTATGTGGAAAGGCTAGGGTTTATGGATATCAGAATGTTCACTGACATCAACAGATGTAGTACTGCTCACCTGGGATGTATGAGATCGAACATATCATAGGCTGTTCTGTGGATTAGGCCCGTAGACAACAGTGTTTACAAGGCTTTATTCTGGATCCAGGCCAGGGACCCTTGTTCAGCTCACTGGCATGACAGTTTAATGCCAATTGTGTTGTAGTTTGAAGTGACACAAAATGCATTAAAAAGCAGCAGACTGTACTGTGAGACAAACCCTGCAGGTTCTGCACTTTGATTGTTGTTTTTTTCTACTCTCTTGCATTAGGTTTATTATATGCCTAGTATCTGTGGATTTCTGCTTCAAACAGTTACTGGCTAATAGCTGATATAGGTTGGGACTGTAAAACCTGTTACAAAATGTTGTGTGAAAGTAGATAGCAGATGTTCTATTTGATTACTTCATACACAATAAAAGTCCTTTCAGTGGGATGTAGGGTCCCAGATATGCTGTTATATTAGCTCACTTTGCTCAATACAGTTGCCCCAAGGTTAAGGAAAAGGCCTCCGGGGGAGATGCCATTTAAGTAGCATTTGCTGCTTTCTGTGAGCCACTGGTTGCAATCAGCAGGGCTCTTCAGTAGAGAAGCCAGCATGCTCTTACATCACAGCTTGTCACCATAAGGGTTGTGCAAAATTGTAGTTATGTGATTGCAGGAGTTTAGGAAGTGAGCCAAAAAAAAGATTGTTTTGAAAATGCACACTTCATTGAAGAAATAATTGTGAAGTTATGCAGTGTAATAAATATACAAAAAGACCTAAAATATCTGCACTGGAGCCAAACAAATCTGCAATAAGAAACTATAGTCTACAACTACATCCTTATTTCTGTAAAATCAGTAGGAAAGGAGAAACATCTGTGAGGAAACATTCTTTTTAGAACAAAAAGTAATTCGCTATGCAAACTCTCATGATTTCCTGTTATCATTTTCAAGAAATATCACACATACTGTATGGAAATGTGAAAGTCTGCAAATTTTGCATGTCCAATTTTTTTGTCTGTACAGCCCATGTCGCCACAAGGGGGCATCACTGTAGGTACCAAGCAGACGTTGCTAGAACTGAGCAGTACAGGAGGTTAAAGACAGGAAATCAATGATGCAGCTCATGTTTATCAAAGTCCAGAATCCAAATTCATTTTAAAGATATTTAGTGCTCAGAGGGTGAGACAGAGAGAGAGAGCGAGAGAGAGAGAGATCTAGATAGATATATATACATATATATATATATATATATCTATATATATATATAGAGAGAGAGAGAACGAGCGAGCAAGAGAAAGAAGTTGAAAGTTAAGGCTGAATTTTCTAGATTGGGTGTTAGAGTTTGAGAGGAAAACAAACAAAAATCTGAACTAGGCCTTTCCCTAAAGTCTGTCCCATCAATATTGTGCAGTACAACATGAAAAAGTGTTGCAATAAAATATTTCTGAAAAGTTCCTTTTGAGGCAACATAACCTAAAGAACCAAGTTTACAGTGTACTGACTTGGTAAGCACTGCAGCTAAAGTACATGCCCAAGGGGTTTGCTGCTATTGTATACAGAGTAGTGGGGCCCAGTACACAATCCCAGTTGGTGGTGGCACAAAACAATTCCTGTTTTACCACCACCAAAACCTGCCATATACAAAGGGAAAACTTAGTTGCCAGGGGAATGACTCTTTCCCAGTGACTAAGTCTTAATACAAGTGATGGTAACTAGATATCTCTGACCACAGTATAGGAGCACTGCAACCACCAATGAGGACTCTGCATTATATAGCGCCAGACACATGGTGCTATGCCATGCACACTGCCCAGTACTAATGGTGCTAGGCTTCCCCTCATCTGCCCAAACAACCCTTCCCTTTATGCCCATTTGTGTGCCAGTGCAATGTTCAGTTGTTGCTACTTCCTGCAGCCAGCCCTGGTGGACTAGGGGCACCAGGCCCAAAATCTAGTTGATCAACCGTCTGTAGCATCTAGTGGGTCCCCTCTCCATAGCCCTGTTCCCTGGCACCATTCATTTTTCCATCTGTTCCCTTGGCCTTGGCACTGTTGCATGCATGCGCAACACTTTATTCATTTATTTGTTAACCAGGTGGGTGCACTGGTCCGAGGAACCGTTTTCAGTCATAACCCAGGCCATGAAGGTGACAAAAAATAGCGCACAATGAGAACACATATATTACAAGAGTTTAATCATGGATTGATATTATGAATAAACCCTGACAGGTACTTTACAAGGCAACACGAAATAAATACAGAAATAACAAGAACTACTCACACCTGTTCTTCTGTGTGAGTTGCTCTGTGGCATAGGACTGGGCTATGTCAGGGCTGGCAAGTGCCTGTGTATATATTGCAGGGCTTCCTTAGCATGCTGACTCCCACCCCTTCCTTGTGCTGTTGCACTGACTAGTGTGACAGTGCAGGGGAAAGCTTCCATCTACAATGTATGTGTCACAACAGGGTTTAGAAGACCTGATGGCTGCCACTTTGTGCCATCAGATTGTGACTGAGTATGTGTCCCTGGTTCTGTGCAGCAAGTCAATCCCATGTTCTGTGGCAGGGAGGGGCAGTGCTAGAATTTTTTCAGTGGGTATCAACTTTGTCAAGGGGTAGCACTTTTACTGGATAATGTAAAATATCCCATTTTAAAGCTCAGATTAGGCAAAACAGATATTTGTTGCTGGCCTAAGTTGGTAGTGAGTGCATCTTCGCTACATAGCTGGATATACTAATGATGACAGGACTCCGAAAACATCTGCAGCAGAATATGTGCAGTGTCCTAACATGACATTGGTGGCATTCCATACTGAACATGGGAGAAGGACTTCATGCCAAAGGGGAGGAGTGTGTCAGGGATCGCAGAAATACATTTTTTTAAAATAAGAATAATCAAAAGAAATGGTGAATTCCACAGCAGCACATGGGCTCTGTGGCAGAATACGTGTTCTGTAATCTGTTACACTGTCCTTGAATTCCAGAAGAAACTAATTATAAACTACAAACCCCTTTTTGCCTCTTTCAACTTTTAAAATTCCCTTTCCTCAGCTTTTTGAGCCATAACCAGAAGTCAGATCTGCGTAGTCATATACCAGTAGGATAATAAAATGACTGCTACTTCTCAGTTTTTACTTGCAACAGTGACTCCTTGTGACCTGCAAAGTTTATAGTGGTAAATAAATACTGTAGTCATTTAGTGTCCACTGGCATAGGAATGGACATGTCTTTCTATGCTGCATTACAGTTAAGGCTTTGCTGAACTCTTGTGTAGCAACACAATTCTACAGAGCCAGTCAGTGAACAAAATAAAGCTGTGTGGAAAGCCAGCATGAGTCAAACACATCCTGACTTAAAACAAACAAGGCCATTGTGCTTGTAAACCCATTCTAACATACAGCATTGTATAACGAGTTAAGTAAGTGGTGGCCTGCATCCATGTGGCTGGTTACTTGTGCTGTCATACAGTAAGTATGATATGCCGTACAGCACAACACAACTATACTTCAAGCACAAAAAAAATATTGTTTTGCCCAATTTGTCAGAAAATATTTGTGAACATCTGCAGGGGTCATATTCTTTTACATCTATGCCATGTTCATGGTAATGTTCTTAGTTTGGTCCAAACGTGCTAATGACTAAAGAATATGTGGCTATGATGTTGCATCTTTGACAAAGTTTTTTTAAAGCATTTGCAACAAGCCTGATCAAGGTCTTTCACACACTAGATATCTAGAACATCCGATGGTTACACACAGTTGGACAACTGGTCATCAGCTGCGTGCCCACCTGCTGCACTAAAAGCATTTCAGTGCCTTCAGTGCCTGGTAGCAAATTAATATTCTCTGTGATGAGGAAGATTGATAAATAAATGGTGCACACGTCTTATGTAATCAATAGCAGGTTAACTCTCCTCACCTCCTCTGTCTGCTGAGACTGCTTCCTTGAGAGAGAGATGAAAGAATAATTTCCTTCATGTCACTCGTGCTATTAAAATAGAATGGCAGATAAATAAATATGGCCACGTACCAGTGTCACTGATTACAAGATTTTATTAAGCTAGGAGTTTCCTGCTGATCATGTCAACTATCTAAACAGGTACTGGAAAGCTAATATACACAAATCCTATAAATGTTCTACAGCTTACAATATTGCAGATAAGCAACAGGTGCAGATGTTTTGATAATGCTACCACTCACTCATGAATTCTAACTAACATATTGCAGTGAATCTCTAGCCTTCTGCTGCTGAATCAGTGCCAGACAGTAATTTTCTTGAGACCCATATGCAGTCTCAAATTACTGGTACTAAGTGGTTCTGACAGTCACTTTGTACCAGTCTCTTGTTTAGTGCTCCATTGAGTCTTTTCCCACAGGTTTCCTAAATAAAACTGTGGCCATGTGTGGAAACATAGAAGTACAGGGGTTAGCATGGTAATGAGCCACTGAACTATGTTCATTTGCACCCTTGGTCACAAGCCACTGCACCATTCTGCCATGTAGAACCATTGCAAGCAGTTCTATAGGAGTTGACAGGCTTTGCACCTAAGTTTGAGTGGGGGAAGGGATTAGTCACCATGCAAATACTTAAGTATGCGCTCACCTTAGAACACGTGCTTCTGAAAAGTAGAACCAGTGGAAGAACACAAATATTGCACACTCTCAGGGAGGTAACATGTAGAAGCCAAATACCAAAGATGCAGTCCATCAGAAAAACACTCTGCTATTCCCATACAGTGGATGCAGTGGTGTTTTCATGATTGTTGCATGTTCTCTATGATTTACTTAAATCTTTTGCACGGCATCTTTGGTATTAGAGCTCTTCACTTTACCACCACAGAAACATACAATGTTTGTGTGCTTCGATTAGGCTGCATGCAGCACTGCCAGTCATTGCAAATGAGTGACAGGTCTAGGAAGCATGAACCACTGGACATCTGGAACATAGAACATAGAACATAGAAACATAGAATCTGATGGCAGATAAGAACCGCTTGGCCTGCCTAGTCTGCCTCTTTCCCTACCTAACGGATAAGCTGCAGATCTTAGTTAACCAACAGCCTACTTCCTCCTACCCCACTAGAATTGCCTTATGTCTGTCCCATGCATTCTTGAATTCCTCCACTGTTTTTGACTCTATGACCTCCTCAGGAAGGTTGTTATATACATCTACAACCCTCTATGTGAAGAAATACTTCATCACATTACCTCTGATCCGTCCCCCCTCTGTCTTCAAATTGTGCCCCCTTGTTCTTGCACATCTCTTTTTCTGAAAGATGCTACCCTCTTGGACTTTGTTGATTCCCTTGAGGTATTTCCTGTTGTCCAGCAAGTGTTTTACCCAGGCTACCACCCTGGGACCCACTCCCAGGCTGGCTAATTTGTTTATTAATCTTTTGTGCGGGACTGTGTCAACTACCTTGCTAAAGTCTAGGTAGGCCACGTCCATAGCCCCTCCCTGGTCTACTACTTTGGTCACCCAGTCAAATAAGTCAATTAGATTTGTCTGACATGACCTTCTTTCTGTGAATCCATGCAGCCTTGGGTCCTGTGCTCCACTGGCCTCTAGGTACTCAACAGTTCTTTCCTTCAAAAGTGATTCCATTATTTTCCCTACCACTGAGATCAAACTTAAAGGTCTGTAGTTTCCTGGCTCTGTCTTGCTCCCACTTTTGTGAAGGGGACTCACATCTGCCCTCCTCCAGTCCTCAGGTACCACACCATCCTCCCATGATTTATTAAAAAGGGTAGTCTGTGGTGTTACTAGTTCTTCCCTTAGTTCTTTTAGAATTCTAGGGTGAGTCCCATTGCTTTATCCACCTTCAGTTTTAGGAGTTCTTTCAGAACCCTTTCTTCTGTGAAAAGACTAATATCAACCCCTCCTATCCAGAGTGCTTCTATTGAGGATTAGGTATCTCCCCCTGCTCTTCCCTTGTGAATACGGAGATGAAGTATTCGTTCAGTATCCCTGCTTTTTCACTGTCACTCACCACCCAACCACCTCCCTCTTTATTCAGCCTCAGTATCCCTGCCTTAGTCTTTCTTTGCTCCCTAATGTACCTATAAAAGGTTTTATCCCCCTTCTTAACCGAGTTGGCTGTCTTTTCCTTGGGTTGGGCCTTTGTTATTCTGACTGCCTTTCCCGCTTCCTTCTGCTTTAACTGGTACAGGTCTCTGTCCTGCTCCTTCTATGTTTCCTTATACTTCCTGAATGCTATCTTTTTCTCCCTAACCTTTTCCGCCACCTCTTTTGAGAACCATAGAAACATACATAGAAACATAGAATGTGACGACAGATAAGGACTGCTTGGCCCACCTAGTCTGCCCATTTTCCTACCTAACAGATAAGCTGCAGATCCTAGTTAACCAACAGCTTACTTCCTCCTACCCCCCACTAGGACTGCCTTATGTCTGTCCCATGCATTCTTGAATTCCCCCACTGTTCTTGACTCCATGACCTCCTCAGGGAAGGCTGTTCCAGCACATCCACAACCCTCTCTGTGAAAAATACTTCCTCCACATTACCTCTGAGCCGTTCCCCCCCCCATCTTCAAATTGTGCCCCCTTGTTCTTGCACATCTATTTTTCTGAAAGATGCTACCCTCTTGGACTTTGTTGATTCCCTTGAGGTACTTGAAAGTTTCTATCATGTCTCCTCTCTCCCTTCTTTCCTCAAGGGTAATAGAACATAGAAACATAGAAACATACATAGAAACATAGAAACATTAGTGTTTTTTTTCTTTCGTTTTGATTTTATTTGCTTCACACAAAGGCTTATTGCCTCTGTGATGGCGGTTTTGATGTTTCCCTATTGTTGCTTCACCCCAACTTCTTGCCTATTTGCTAGTGCTTTTCTGACGCACTCTCCAATTTTGACAAAATCAGCCCTCCTGAAGTCCAGTACCTTCACTTTTGAATGGCTTGACTCTACAGCTAAGTTTATCATGAACCACACTATTTGGTGGTTGCTTGTTCCCAGATGGCTACCCACTTCTAGACCTGAGATCCCTTCTCTGTCCCCATTGGAGAGTACCAGGTCTAAGATTGCTCCCTCCCAAGTGGGTTCCAAAACTAGCTCTCTGCGGCATGCCTCCTGTAGGGCATCGAGAATGGCCCTGCTCTTGGATGTGGCTGCAGCAAAGGTGCTCCAGTTAACATCTAGCATATTCAGGTCCCCCCATCAGCAATATCTTTACTTTCTCTGCCATCCTAAGGATGCCTTCTATCATTTCCTTGTCCATTTCCCAGTAGCGGAGCCAGGTTTGGGAACATTTGGGAGCTGGGGGGGACTTTCAGTCAATCATTGGCTCCACAATGGGCACTAAGCATTAAATAAAGATGGTGGTGGGGCACCACTACTCACACTGAGGCAGCCAGGAGGGGCGACCACCCCCTCAGCCCCCCCTCTGGCTCCACCACTGCCATTTCCTCTCCCTGAGATGGGGGTTTGTATTCAACCCCTGTGCAGATTGTGGTGCCATTTCCAGTCTCCAGGGTGACCCACAGTGCCTCCTGTCCTCCCTGTTTACCCTTTAGTTCTGTTACTTTGATCCCTTCCCTTACATAGAATGCTACTCCTCCTCCTCTTCGTCTACCCTCCCTGTCTCTCCTGTAGATTGTGTACCCTGGTATGTTGACATCCCAGTCATGGTTCTATGTGTACCATGTTTCTGTGACTGCCACAATATCCAGGCATCCCTCTTCCATCAAGGCCACCATTTTGGGGAGCTTTTTACCTAGACTACGGGCATTGGTAGTCATTACCCTCCATTTTTGGTGGAATGCTTTGGGGGACTGGACTACCCAGGTATAAGAAAATGGACACAACAGAAACCAGCTGACAAGAGGCCAATCTGATGAAGGTTAAGTGGGCAGCGGGGCATCAATGGCAGTAGTACCATGTTTCTGTGTGTCTGACACTGTGCCATGCTCAGTCCTGCCAGTGGATGCTGACCTGCACGTTGGAGTGCAATCACCATGTGTGCTCACTAGCATCCGCATCAACTTTCTTAAATTTCCCAGTGCCAAGCAGTGCTGTCTCAAGGGTAGGACTCCAGCCCTGCTAAAGTGCTCTGGCTTTGTTTTTTGTTTTGGTTTTTCTTTGTGTAGAACACCTTTTATTCAGCTTTTTGGTGCATAATAATAACATGAAATGATGCAATGCAAAGTTTCTTTTCAGAAAAATAACAGATACACAATTTGTGAAACCTTCAGTAAGGTAGTCATACACAAACCTTAAAAGGGTAGGGGTATACAAACTTTGACAAGGTGAGCACAAATGTTTAGTGCCTAACAAATATTATCCTGGTAAGCTATAGGCCCTGCTAATAAGGGGGATTGCAATGGTATAAATCAACTCCAGGATGTACCTGTAGTGGGGCCTAATGGGTTGCACCCCAGAGTGATCTGGGAATTGAGGGAGGAGCTGGCCGCACCCTTGACTTGGCTCTTCAACCTGTCCCTGGATACAGAGAGGGTGCTAGAGGACTGAAGGAAGGTGAACATGGTGCCTTTGCACAAGGGAGGTAGCAGGGAGCTGAAGGAGAACTACTGCCCACTCAGCGTCACATCTGTGGTGGATAAGGTAATGGAGACATTAATCAAGGAGAGAGTGGTGGATTACCTGGAGGAGTGTGGCTTGCAGGACAGCAGACAGCATGGCTTCACCAACGGGTGTCATGCCAGACCAGCCTAATTGAGTTCTTTGATTGAGTGATTTGAGTAGTCGACTGGGGTGGGGCAGTGGATGTGGCCTATCTTGACTTCAGCAAGACCATCTACCATAGGAGATTGGTAAGCAAGATGGAAAGCATCAGGTTGGGAGGGAAAATAGCAAGCTGGGTGGAGGCCTGGCTCGCAGGGAGAACTCAGAGGGTGGTGTTAAACGGGGTGCACTCCAAGATGGCAAGGGTAAGGAGTGGTGTGCCACAGGGGTCAGTTTTAGGTGTGCCTATTTGCCGATGATACAAAAATCTGCAATAGGGTGGACACCCTGGAGGGGGTGGAGGACATGAGAAAGGACCTAAAGACACTCAAAAGTGAGCCGGAAGGAGGTACCTGAAATTTAATGCCAAAAAGTGTGCTGTGATGCACTTAGGGAGTAAGAACATGCGAGCAAGGTATACACTGGGTGGGGAGGAAATAAAAAAAATCAGAACAGGAAAGGGATCTGGGGATCATAATCTCCTCAAACCTTAAGGTAGGGTTCCAGTGTAGTGTGGCGGTGGGAAGGGCCAGTGGAATGTTGGCATGCATAGGCAGGGGCATTACTAGCAGAAGGAAGGAGATGACAATGCCCCTCTACAAAGCCATGATGAGGCTGCAGCTAGGGTACGGGGTTCAGTTCTAGAGACCACACATCCACAAGGATATAGATGCATTGAAGAGGGTTCAGAGAAGGGCAACAAAGATTGTGCAGGGTATGCAGGGGGAAGTCATACAAGCAGAGGTGTAAGGAGCTGAATCTGTACATGCTGGAAACAAGGAGGGAAAGGGGGGACATGACTGAAACCTTTAAATATGCAAAGGAGCTCAATACTGTAGAAGATGGGGGCTAACAAAGAGGAAAGAGGGAGCCAGAACTAGAGGGCATAGCTTCAGATTGCAAGAAAATAGATACAGAGGAAATGTGAGGGGGCATTTCTTCACGGAGAGGGTGGTGGAACCTTGGAACTGACTGCCTGATGGAGTGGTGGGGGCTAAATCAGTGGAGGAATTTAAGAGGGCATGGGACAGGCATATGGGGCTGAGTATTGGGGGAGGATGGTAACAGGCAGGGAGGAGGGGATGTGAAAGGGGGAGGGGTGGGCAGATTGGATGGGCCAGAATGGTCTTTTCTGCTGTCAAGCTTCTCTGATTCTATAAAACTAGACCTAAGCAACGTCATGTCAATGGCCTTTCACATAAAGGAACTGTTCCAATAAAGAAATGTAGCTTACACTGGTTCAGTAATGTACCCTGTCTTTGTACACAACAACAAAAGGTGTGGTGGTGTTATGAGGCACTGGTTTGCGCTGCACACTGCTACCACACTATTTGCAACTAGTGTACTGAGCTCCCTGTATTTGACAAATGCCAGCCCTTTTCCTTAATTCTGTTTTCTTGAGCAAGAATATATATGTGCAAATGATGTCTATAGCTCCAACATGCCTGACTTCGGTAACAATTTTATTTCTGTGCTCTCCTTATTAACTTGCATATACTGGACACAAAGGCACAGTAGGAGAGATAATGAAAGGGAACTATGGCAAGGGAAGCCGCTGAATAATAACCAGCAACCTTTCTATTTCTTGTCAATTTCCCAGTGCTTTTTTTTAAAGCACGATTTAATTGACTATGTGCTACAAATTAAACTGACTGCAACATGTAATTTTTGAATTGCAAATTAATTCAGTAGGGGAAGACAAAAACGAAAACAGCAAGGAACTTAAAAGTATTGCAAAAGTTTTGGATACTTACTTTCAGGAGCTGTTTGAGGTTAGAGATGCATTAAAGGAAAACTACATGCAAAATAATAAAAAAAAAAAAGACGTTGTACATTTGGGTTTCTGTTTCTCTTACGGTCGCTGGCGTTCTGTTCCTTGTGCCTGTGACAAAGTTTTTTTTATTTTTTTTTCACTTTTCCCTGCCTGTTTTATGGCCTCTGGTGGTAGCCATGCAGGCTTTTTTTTATTGTGTTTCATCTGTTGGAATTTTCCCAGAAAGCCTCTTGGAAAGATGTCAAATAGACCTAAGACCTTCAAAAGTATATTGACTTTATTACCACCCAGTGATAGCACTTTTACAAAGAAAATAGCCACACAACAATAATAAGAACAGTTACCACTTTGAGAAATCTGACTTCGGCTGGGGAGGGAGGGCAAACACTTTTTTAAAGCAGTTAACGTTCATAAGCAGTTGTAGATGGATATTGTAAATAGATTATAACTAGGATCCTTGGTTCTTAGTTCTAGTGCTAGGTCTAATTGATATAATTCCCAGAGGAATTCTGGGAAAATTCCAACAGATCATAGGCAATAAAAAGATTTTAGGTCTAGCTGACATAATTCCAGGAGACATCCTGGGAAAATGGCAACAGATCAAAATCAATAAAATAAGACAGCATGGTTAACTCCAGGGGCCATAAGGAAAAGTAAACAATGAAAAAAAAAAAACATTTGCCACAGACACAGGAACCAGAACACCAGGGACTATCAGAGAAACTCAAACCCAATGGACAACATGTGTTTTTTTATGTTTGCATGTAATTTTCCTTTAAAATGATAGATGGAACAGGTGACAGTGACTGCAGTCACATTGGTAAAAATGCTTTTAAGAAGTCACTGTGGATTTTTTGTAGTATAACAGGTGTCAAGCAAAACGAACAGGTCATTTATTTGTTGAAATGCTGCTATTAAAGAAGAAAATTTTCTGACAAGAAACAAGTCAAATTCTTTAAAGTCCATTAACCCACCAGTGGTGGAATGTCCTTTCCAGCCAACTAGAATAAGTGAAACATGGACTGGATGCCTTTTTTGAATTATTTGGTGCTCTTATTATTGGCATCCACACTGGCATCTCATCAAGGCCAGTGTAATACGTTACTGGCTGCCCTCCTGATAGAGCATGGCAAGACTGAAAAATATAAAATGGGTAAGAGAGATCAAGACATTTAAGTGGTCAGATTTAATCACAAGACTGCATTATTCCAGCAGAAAAGCACAGGTCAGAAACACAGTACTTAACATTCTGAACCTCATTACTGAGGTTTAAACAGCAGCTGACACCTTTGGGGCAGGCAACTCATGTCCATTAGATGCCTGACCCAGAACCTAAAGAAGTCATTGTTTGACTTTGTTTTTGCTCAAAGATTCGGTAACTTTTTAATGTATTAGCACTTCCTAGTTTCCCCAAAGTTGCTGAGCATCCACAGCAGTCCTACCCCCAAAAGATGTGGGTGGATGACATGAAGTTGGGAAGGGGCTGCAGGGCTATAGATAGCATTAAATGATATTGGGAGCATCGGCAGCCTTTGTGTATTACTGGAGCCTATAACAGGCACTTGTACATGTAATGGGAGGAAAATACATGCGACACGATCCTCCTTAGTATGTACAAGTATAAGTTATACATTCCTGTAGTATACACAGGTTGCCACTGCCCACAATAGCATTATAATGTTATCTTTAGCCATGCAGCCCCTTCCCTACTTTGCATCATTAAAACACAGTTTTCTGGTTGGGGCAGAGGCAGCCACTCTGCTGCTTTAGGGAAGCTAGGATATATGATCACGCTACTACTGAATTAAAAAAATTACTTAATCTTGTGGCAAAGAAATTCAAATTATGGCTACTTTAGGTTCTGGACAAGCAGCTACTGGCCATGAGTTGCCTGCTCCAACAATGGAAGTTATCAAAAGCTCATATAAAACTACGAATAAAGGCTGATCTTTTATAATCTTTTATAAGCACAGTAAGGCTTTCCAGGGTGTGCATAATTTTGTGATAAAGGCACTTCTTGGGTCCTTATGACACCCAGCCTCATGTTCGTCACTATGAAAGATGTGCTGTTATCCCATAATAATGCTCACCCTGCCATGCCTAACTGCAAAAATACAAATGGGGCAGCGCCACATGCAATGGTGAGGATAGATGGCTCCTAAAACATACATCACAGTTACACAAAGTTACACCAGTAAATGTTCATTAGACTTTTCTAAAGGCTGGCAAGAGATACTACTACATTTTCTGATGAGTGATTATAGAGTGGAGGTGTGGGGGAAACAGCAGTCTTATGTTTTACACATATTTTTCTAGTGAATATACATTTTTTTCTTTGTAAATCTGATTATATCATCTTAGTAATGAGTTTTTGAAATAGAGGCGCAATCCATTCTCAAACACGGATTACCCACCCCACAACATGATGCTCCCAAGTCGAGAGACCATCTTACTACTTCACTGCTTCCATTTACATTAACATAATCTGAAATCAATCTTAGAGCACCTAGAAAAGTTTAGTGCATGGTTTAATATATTAATAACAGCATAGAAGCAGTGCAGAATGAGGAATGTTCATGGATTTCAACTGTTAGCACAATATCTACCATACGTGAGCTTAGTGCCAGGTCATTCCTTAATTCCTTAATAGTGTAGCTCATGCCTTGCCATGTGTCACAATTCAGATTTATGTAATCCCATCTGTATCAATGATTTCAGGTGACTGATTTTTTCATATCCTTGTCAGACATAGTTTTACTAAAGACTTCTGCTTTTCACAATTTTTTTAATATAATTAGAAAAATCTGGAACACAAGAAAATACTTTGTGATTACATTATGAAAATATGTTTCTCCATGTGAAAATGCCACATACCAAGCACATTGCCAGGGTTTCTTCAAGGTGTGTGTGTGCGGGGGGGAGGTCTTTTCTTGCAGTTTGCTATTTTTTCATAAAAGGTGGAGGCCTGGTGGCTGCCAACAGAAACCCTGGGGTCCTAGATGCTCTGTGGTGAGTCTTGCTCTAAGGGAAATGATTACTATCTGGCTTGCTGCAAGGTGAATACATATAGATACATAGATACATAGACAGTGTCGGCAGATAAGGGCCTATGGCCCACCCAGTCTGCCCATTTGAGCTTGTAAGTTCAGTTTATGTTTTCCTAGAAGTCTGTTGCCCCTTACCCCTGACCTCCAGAATTCCTTTATGTCTATCCCATGCATTCTTAAATCCTGTGATTGTTTCAGCCCCCACCACATCCTCTGGCAGGGTGTTACACTTGTCCACCACCCATTCTGTGAAGTAATTCTTCCTCATGTTTCCTCTGAATCGTCCTCCCTCCAACTTCATCCCATGCCCTCTAGTCCTGGAACATCTTTTTCACTTAAAAATAGTGTATTCCTGCACCCTGTTCCTCCCTGTGAGATACTTGTATGTCTCTATCATATCCCCTCTCTCCCTCCTCTGCTCCAGGGAGTACATGTTCAGTTCCTTCAACCTGTCTTCATAGGACTTGTGATGCAATCCATGCACCATCTTTGTTGCCCTCCTCTGAACCTTCTCTACCCTGTCTATGTCCTTACGTAGGTATGGTCTCCAGAACTGTACACTGTACTCCAGGTGGTGGCCTCACTAGTGTCTTGTATAGCAGTTTTATGACCTCCCTTTTCCTGCTGGTGATGCCCCTGCCTATACATCCCAGCATCCTATTTGCTTTACCTGCTGCCTTGTCACACTGTTTCTACCTTGAGGTCATCAGAGATGATAACCCCAAGATCCCTTTCCTGCTTGGTGCATGCTATATTCTCACCCCCAACTGATATATTGTGCCAGGGTTTTGTGCCCCATATGCATTATCTTGCACTTCTTTGCATTGAATTTCAACTGCCAAATCTGACCATTCTTCAAGTTTCTGCAGGTCCCTTCTCATTCTGTCTACACCCTCTGGTGCGTCTACTCTGTTACAGAGCTTTGTATCAGCGAACAGTGAAATTCTGCCTTCTAGGTTCTGTGCAATGTCACTGATGAAGATGTTGAATAGGACCGGTCCCAGCACTGATCCTGTGGTACCCACTGGTCACTCTTCCCTCTGTGGAGTGACAGCCGTTACCACCACCTCATGTCCTGCCACCCAGCCAAGTTACCTACCCACCATACTGTCCTGCCCACACCCATATTCCCCAGTTTGTGTAATAGTCTTCTATGTGGCACAGTGTCAAAGGCCTTGCTGAAGTCCAGATAGGCCATGTCACTGCCCTCCCTGATCCACCTCCCTAGTCACCCAGTCAAAAATTTATCGAGGTTGGTCTGACATGACCTCCCCTGGTGAAACCATGCTGCCTTGGGTCCTGCAGTCCATTGACAACCAGATGTTCCACCAATCTCTCCTTCAGTAGTGCTTCCATGATCTTCCCCACTACCGAGGTGAGGCTGACTGGTCTGTAGTTCCCTGCTTCCTCTTTGTTCCTGCTTTTGCATAAGGGGACTACATCTGCTGTCCTCCAGTCTTTGGGTACCTCCCCTGTTTCCAGTGATCGGCTAAACAGGATAGCCAGAGGTTCAGCCACCACCTCTCTAAGTTCTTTAAGGACCTGGGTTGCCCATCTGGCCCATTGCTTTATCAACTCTTATTACTTCCAGTTCCTTCAGGACCCTTTCTCGTGTAAAGGGACCTGTGTTTATTCTGCACCATTCTCACCCTTGTACTCCCTTCAGACCCATTACCCTCCTCTTCCTCAGTAAAGACTGAGCAGGAATGCCTGTTCAATATATCAGCTTTACTGTTGTCATCCTCCATGCGGCCCCCATCCTCCCCCTTCAGTCTCACTATCCCTCCCGTTGTCTTTCTTTTTTCACTTATGTACCTGTAAAAGGTTTTGTCCCCTCTACTCACTGATTTGCAATGTGTTCTTCTGTCTGAGCTTTGGCTTCCCTTACTGACCTCCCTGCCTCCCTTTGCTTCTCCTGGTACTTCTCCCTATCCCTTCTGCCTATGTCTTTTGTATTGCCTGAATGCAATCTTTTTGGCTTTCACTTTCTTTGCTACCTCTTTGGAAAACCATAATGGTCTCTCTCCTTTTCCTTTTGCTAACCTGCTTAATGCATAATTCTGTTGTTCTTGTAATCCCCATTTTAAATACTGCCCACTGTTCCTCAACCCTGATTCCTGTCCCATTCCCTTAATGCCTCTTTCAAGTATCTCCCCATTTCCCAAAGTCTGCCCCCTAAAATCCTGGATCGTGTTTTGTGTGGTTTGGTTCTGCTCTTTCTGTGATTTCAAACCACAATTACTGGTAGGTCATTGTTCCCCAGGTGCTCCCCACTGTTACCCCCATCACACTGTCCCTGTTTGTGAGCACAAGGTCCAGTATTGCCTTCTGCTGAGTTGGTTCCATGACCAGTTGCTTGAGGAAGGCACCCTGAAGGGAGTCCAGGATAAATCTGCTCCTAGTTGATGCTGCTGCTGGGATGATCCAGTCCATGTCTGGAATATTGAAGTCTCCAACCAGTACTACCTCACCCTTGTCTGCCATCCTTTGGATGGCTAGCATCAGCTCCCTATCTGTTTCTTCCTCCTGGGCTGGTGGTCTATAGACCACACCTGTGCGGATGGCTGTTCCCATTTTCCTTTCCAGGTTAACCCACAGTATCTCTCCCCCATTTTGTTCCTCCTGGATCTCTGTGGCCCTTATGTCATTTTTCACATACAATGCCACTCCTCCTACCTTCCTGCCTGCTCTGTCTCTTCTGAATATGTTGTAGCCAGGTATGGCCATCTCCCAGTCATGGTTATCATTACACCAGGTTTCAGTGATGGCCACAATGTCCAGGTCTGACTGCACAATGACAGCCTCCAGATCTTCCATCTTGTTGCTAAGGCTCCTGGCATTTGCACATAGCTTTCCATGATTTGACCTCCTAGGCTGTTTCACTGTTCTCTCAGCCCCTTCCTTGGTTGTCCTTTATCCTGGTTCTCCTTGTTGTCTGCCCTTCTGCTGAATTTTGCCCCTTTTCTGCCTATCCACCTCTTGGGCACTAATCTCCATCTTTTGCACACTGCTTTGCAGAGATAGCCACTCCTCTGGTTCACTGGTTCCACTGCTAGCTGTGGGGGTGAGCAAGTAGGGTACCCTCCTTGCTGGCCTGCCACCCCTTTGCTAGTTTAAATGCTTGTCAATGTAGCATTTAAACTTATCATTGAGTCTTAGATTCCCTCCAGAATGGATGCAGGCCGTCAGGCTTGAACAAACTTCCATCCCTCCAGGTGGGTCCCCAGTCACCAATGAATCCAAACCCTTCCTCACAGCACCAGTTCTTCAACCATGAGTTAAAGTTCCTGGTGCATGCACTCTAATGCTCTCCTTGCCTCCTGGTGGTACTTCTGAGAAAGTGACAGAAGTAGCTACTTGCTTGAGACCCTCCCCAATTTCCTAAACTCTTCCTGAACTTCCTTTGGCTCCTCATTTGCCAGGTCATTAGTACCTAGGTGGATAATGACATCAGCTCACCCTCCCATCTTGCCTTCCCAGTGATCCCCAGGATCTTCCTTCCATCCTCCATGCCATGGCACCTGATAGGCACCTCACCTCCCTGTCCTCCCCCTCCTGTGTTCCTAGCTGGATCCCTCTTATGATGGAGTCCCCCACCAGGATTCGCTTCCTCCTCCTCTGGGGTCCACTGCTTTCCCCACTGAGGTCACCTCCTTGGCTAACCTCCACATCCTTTCCTTCTGCTTCTCTGGGTACCTCTATTTGGTTGTCCTCATTTGCCAGTGTGGCATATGAGTTCTTGAGTGGAATTGGATCTGGGATGTGCCTCTGCCTGACCGCTCTAACCCTCCCTGAGCCCACTGTCATCCAAGTGCTCCTTGTTCTTGGCATCCTTTGAGGCAGTTGCATTGGACTGGGTGGTCTCTGGATAGGGGTGATGGTACCCCTGACCCAGTTTACTTCCGCTCCGAGTCTGGCTACCTCATCCCACAGTCCAGAGAGATGCATGCAGATAGGGCAGCACCTCAGTGTCCAGAAGGTCTGCCTGAATATGGCTGCCCCACAGCCACTGCATTGCACCACTCCCCACATTATACTGCAATTCCACTACTTGTCTGCTACTGAAGCTCTCCTAGTTCCCTTTTATTAATTTACTGTCCTAAAAATCCTGCCACTGATCCTCAGATAATTTTCTTAAAAAAAAAAAAAGAAAGAAACCAATAAATAAATAAATGAGTCAAAACACTTGTGCTGAGGGTGGGCTTCTTCCCCTTTTGCCCCTCTACTTCACACCCTTACTATACCTGTGTTTAGCTCCTGTCAATCAGATTTAACAGGGCATATAATTAAGAGTTGGGGAAGGGGAGGAGGGGGAAGTTGCAGCAATTAAAGACAGCACAAATTACACCACCACTATGTTTTAAATTTTCAACAGCCCAAACACAATTATAAGTAAAGACAACAAAGAAAGTACAGTGTCACTAAAAGTCCACAATCTAAGTTTAAACGAAAAGTAGCAATTACCAGTTACTCTAAAGCACTGAATTGAATATGTTTCCTTCCTTCCCCTTCTGGCTTCTTCTGAGAAAATAAAACTCTACTTGCTACCTCAACTCTGACTAAGCCCCACCTCCAGTTATCACTTAGCTGAGGTCAGAGGCCAGACAATTAACACCCTTCACCCAACTACAGGGCAGTCAAACAAGCCAAGATAAAATCTGCAGCAATTAAAGACAGCACAGAATTACACCACCACTATGTTTTAAATTTTCAACAGCCCAAAAACAATTATAAGTAAAGACAACAAAGAAAGTACAGTGTCACTAAAAGCCCACAATCTAAGTTTAAAAGAAAAATAGCAATTACCAGTTACTCTAAAGCACTGAATTGAATATGTTTCCTTCCTTCCCCTTCTGGCTTCTTCTGATATATGTGTTGAGTACCTGAGGCTAGCAACGTGCTGGTAATGTACTGCACCTGAGGCATAGAGTCTGCAGCTGTGATTAGGCAGTGCAATACTAAGCCAACTACAGGAGTTCACTGCTACTGTGCCTGCTCGCTTGTAGTCCAGGTTTCTGTGGGCCGCTAGGATGGGAAATTATTACTATCTTGGTGGCTGCAGGCTGAATACATGCAAACACATATTATTATTATATATATACACATATATATGTATTTATTACCTGAGGCTAGCAAGATGCTGATAATGTACCATATCTGAGGCTGAGGCATAGAGTCTGCAGTTGTTGTTGGCTGACTATTGTACTACCTTGCTGTGGTGCTGGCTGACTTCTAGGGTAGGGGTCTGGGGCCCACTAGGCCCCAAAAGCCCTGGTATACTAGATGCTCTGTGATGCATTGTGTGGGTGTTTGTTTAAGCTAAATAACTCATCTCTGAATTCTTCTCGACCCTTTGCACTAAGAAAAATTGTTGCTATCTGGCTGGTGACAGGCTGAATACATAACATGTATATATTTTGTACTGCCCACCACCAGTGCCTACCTCCATTTCTTTAATTAACGCATGCTGTACAATGTTCCTAGCCTTAAACAACCATCAAAGATTATGAACAATCATTTTAAATGGGAACAGTTGGCACTAAGAACATCATACCCAGGAGTGTGACTGCTCCCGATTTCCAGTTTTTATACAAAAACATTTTTTTTTTTACTTACTGTTTACTGCAGTGTGAAAGCATTTTGTATCAGGCTACTTCTCTTGCCTCACAAGCTGACAAGATTCTGTAACCAGAAGTCCCAGAATCCCCTGCAGCTGAACAAAAATTAGTATGATACATTCTATACTATAGTAAACAGCAAGTAAAAAATATGCTTTGCACACAAAGTGGAAACTTGGACCAATACTACACTTGGATGTGGGGTTCATAGTACTGAGTGTTCCTCTATTAAGCAGCCTGTGCTCATCACAACATCTGAGCCACAATTTACTAATGCAGAAGTCAAAGTACCCCCCCCACCTCGGGGAATAGTGGGGGCTTACAAAATAAAGCACTCGAGGGATGGGAGTATGAAACAATGTGAAATTGCTGGGCCCACACTCTGAGGCAGGGAAGATGGTTATAAATCCCCAGGTGATGCCCAACATTTGCCCGACATTGCCAGAGGAGGCCTGGGGGTGGGTGAAAGAAGTGTTGCATAAAGTAAATGTATTTGCTGTCTGGAGTGTGATTATTTTGATTACACAGACAGTACTGCAGTGGTTTGGTTACTGCATCATAGGGCTGCATCTGAACACACAGAATGAGCCTTTGCCAAAAATTATCCACACACTCAAGAAACAATTTCTGGCACATTGGTAGCTTTTTGTTCAAGTCACAGTATAAATGTGTAGGCCACATGGAGTTGAAGAACTCAGCAGAGATTGTCTCTCTCTAAGTCCTAAGACCATAGTCATGGCAGAGTCGAGGGCCTCAGAAAGCATCCTCTGCTGCTTAATGATAATCTTTTGTGTAGCTAGGTGGTGGCTGTTTAGGTTGGTTGTCCCTGAGTTCACATCACTGCCCATGTGTAACCCCCCTACAAATGGGGGTTCACAGAAAGTCTTCCTTGAGCTTGCCTAAATGCTCACTGCCAGGCTGGTGTCCTGCATTTTAGCAGTTTAAATGTGATTACCAGAGCTTGTATAGCCTCTGTGCACTGTCTCTTTAAGAGCTACCTAATTGCAGTTTAAGTAATCTGAGAGGGAGCTCTGTTGAAAGATGTAACTATATACTGAAAATCATTTAGAGTGATAATGATAATGTAGTTTGTCTAACCTGCTTTCTTTGTAGTAAGGACTGTTTTATTTGTCTCCACTATCTTGGTCCAGGACTGCAAACTAGACCAAATAGTACTGGTGGGACCTAAAATGTAGCCGGACTACAGGAGCTGTCTGAATTCAAAATCTGTAGGAACTTTAGATCTTACTTCGAGAGGGCTCTTGCAGTAGGTAATTACATATATTACTGACGCCGGCAGGCGGCAGCACCTCACGGAAAAATTTCTGGCTAGCAGTCCCTCGAGGACCGCCCATGTCAGGTGACCAGCGTCAGTAGATGTCGGTATAAAGGGGTGGTCCCGAATGCCCGTCTTCCAGTTCTTTCCCACCGTTAGCTCGTGCAGCACCTCGCAGAAAAGTTTGTGCTTCGTCAGCCCTACCTTCGTCGTTTTTTTTACCGAAAAATCATTATTTTTTCGACTAACATCAGTACTATCGTCGGTGTATGTCATCCCCTACACCCTCCGAGCACAAGAATAAGTGCGATTCATGCGGTGTCCAGCTACCGCCAAGGACTGACCACCCCTGTCTGTTCTGCCTAGGCCCTGATCACCAAGCCTAGAAGTGCCAGCACTGCCTCAAGTTTCAATGCGGCTACCCGAAAGGCAGCAGCAATCCCTGGAAGCCCATATTCTAGAAAAGAAAATGAGTTCTATGGAAGGGCTCAAAAACTGAGGCAGGCGTCCACTTCCCCAGGCCATCGAGAAGAAGAAGGAAGGGTGGCACTGGGACAAGGCTCCTCACTCGTCTCCCTTAAGGAGTCGCTGGGACGCAGGTAACATCCCCTCTGGGGGATCGCTCCTTGACGGCCGCCTCTGAGGTTTCCAGGGTGGGGGTTGGTCCACCCATCTGGCTTACACTCGGGCCTTGTGGGCAGCTCCGGGCAGCTGGAGGCCTCCGCCCCTGGTTCGGCCGCAGCCTCGCGGCCTACCTCTGTGGGCGACTCCGGTAAGCCGGGCGTCAGCTCCTCTGACATCTGCCCAGAGAGGGCCGGAAAGATGTCCGACCCTTCGGGGCGACACGTGGCCTCCACTCCACTGGACCAGGCCGATCAATCTACTCAGCCCGCCTCCGGTGATGGCTCTCATAAGTCGGATGTCAGCTCCTCCGGTGCCCGCCGAGAGCTCGCCTCTAAGCCTCACGTCAGCTCGTCCGACGTCCAGCCGGTGAAGGAACCAACGACGGACCCCCCCATGTCCGTCATACCCGGTTCCCAGCAGCCTTCACTGCTGTCTGGGGAACCAGAGTCTCCCCAACCCAACCCCGGGGACTTTTCCCCTCCATCCCCGGGTGAAGCTGGGGATCTTTTGCCTCTGTCAGTCCTTCCTCCACCTGCTGCGCCAGACCTGACGTCGGTGCCTCAGACGCCGGCTCCAATGCCGGCCCTTCCGATGTTGGTACCTCCGGCACCAGGACCTCCGCCGTCAGCCCTGACTTTGGCCTTACCGACTCTGGGAGACATTTCATTCCCATCGGGCCCTCCGCCTTCCAGGATCTCCACTATGGACCCGCCCGTGAGGCCTCCGGCTGGGCCGTCTGTTTCGACAGCCCCCCGGCTCCCGGGTATCCTCCATCCTATTCGATGCCAGTGTACCCGGGACCGCAGTATCTGGCGTCAATGTACCCAATGCCGGGCTTCCCGACGCCACAGTACTCGATGCCACAATACCCAATGCCGGGCTACCCGCAGCCGGATTTTGGATACACTCCATACAGTTACAACCCGTATCCTTATCCCGCCTCCTCCTCCTCCTCCTCCACCACCCTTGCGGCTGCCGGTGGACCTGCAGGAGACTCTGGCCTCCTGGTGGGCTGAGGCCAAGGCTCAGCTCACCAAAGAGGTTGAGAGCCGCCTTCCGGTGACGGTGCTGTCCCAGGTTCCCATACATCTGAGGCGGCACACTCCCTCACCACCTCCGGACTCCAGGGTTCTTCCGTCTGGATCCAGAGAAGGGCAGGACACGCTTCCCCGGGGTCTTCCCAAGGGGTCCGTTCCTCCCTCGGGTCGGGAAAGGGAGTCTTTCTCTTCTTCATCCTCCTCTTCACCCTCGGACTCCTCGGACTCTTCCGACGGTTGTTCCAAAAGAGACGAGCCTCACTCTCCGTTGAAGCCCAGGCCAAGGACTCCTCCGAAGTCTCCTCTGGAGGATCCTTCTTTTAAGGAGTTGCTTAGGAAAATCCAGGATGTTCATCAGTGGCACTCCCTGGAACCAGATCCTCAGCATCTGAAACTCACTGAACATCTGGATCTGCCCGTGACAGCTCCTACCTTAGTGCCACACTGGTTAGAGCTTCGCACTGACCTTGTTACCACTATATGGAAGCAGTCGTCTCGGCCTTAGACCCACTTCCTAGGAAGTCGAACCGGCTATATATCAGGCTCCAGAGGGTGTTGATTTCCTGGATTCTCACCCTCGCACCGACTCGGTGGTGATTAGTGCCACTCAGAGCCGGTCGGCGAACCCCAAACATCTTAGCTCATCACCGCCTGATAAGGAATCACACCTTCTGGACCAGTATGGGAGAAAGATCTACGCTTCCTCAACACCGGGGATCAGGGCCCTGAACTATGTCAGCCATATGGGGGACTACCAAAAGGCCATCCTGACTCAGGTGGAAGTCAAACTGGACTCCTTGCCTAACTCCCAAGTCAAGCAGGAGTTGGCTGATCTCATCCGCTCTGCTCGTTCGGCCAGTCGACACATGCTACGTGCGACATACGATGCAGTGGACAGTGCTGGGCGGAGCTCAGCTTTCGCTGTAGGCCTACGGTGTCATGCTTGGCTCCGTGTGTCAGGTCTGGTCCCGGAGGTGCAATCTGCTATCCAGGAAACACCCTTCCGGGGGTTGGTGCTTTTCAGGGGTGATGTAAAGGACATCATCATCACCGATTTTCAAGAGAGGGGGACGACTCTGAAGTCAGTTGATTCCATGTACCATCCCCATCAGCAGCAGTGCTGTCCCTTTCACAGATGGAATCGGTCAAAGACGAGACCCCAGGGAAAGCGGGCCTCAAAACAGCGGGCCCCCACAGCTGCCAAGCCCCCCCACCCAAAAAAGCAGCGGGTGCTTCAGCTGTGGTGCTGCCCCACACTACCTGACTCCTTTCCTCTCCCACTGCCTCCGGACTCCCTGGAGGAACCGGTAGGAGGGAGGTTTTCCCTCCACCTTCCGGGATGGTAGAGGATAACCACAGATTCTTGGGTGCTCCAGCTCATAGCACAAGGACACTCCATAGAGTTTCTTCAGAAACCACCCCGCCCCCCCCTCTAAGTCATCGTGTTCACGGGAACATCTTCTCTTGGTCCAGGAGGAAATCTGGCTCTTCTGCTGAAGCAAGTGATAGAGCCTGTCCCCTTCATCTGCAAGGGACGGGTTACTATTCCCAATTCTTCCTGGTCCCAAGAAAAACAGGAGATCTCAGACCAATTTTGGATCTCAGTTCCCTGAATCTTTACGTAGAGTACAAAAGGTTCAGGGTGCTCTCTTTGCAGAGCCTTCTGCCCTCCTCCGGCCAGGTCAATGGCTTTGTGCTCTGGATATGCAGGATGCTTATCTGCACATTCCCATTCGCCCATCTCGCCTTAAATACCTTCGTTTTGCGTTCCAGGGGACACTACCAGTTCAAGGTGCTCCTGTTTGGTCTATCTCGGCCCCTGAGTATTTACCAAATGCCTGGCAGTGGTGACCGCCACCTGCATACCAAGAGTGCGGTTTTCCTGTCCTACAGACAACTGGCTCCTGGCGGCTCGTCCAGGGAGGAACCTGCATTTTCTTCTCCCTTACCCAGCAGGTTTTTGCCTGCCTGGGTATTATCATCAGCCATTCCAGTTCTCATCTGGACCCATCCCAGAGGCTACAGTTTATTGGGGTGATTCTCAATATGACCATGTGCAAGGCCTTTCTGCCTCCAGAAAAGGCGTCCACCCATCAGACCCAAATAAGTCTGTTGTCCGACCACAGGATGGTCTCTGCAAGGTCGGTCCTTTGCCTTCTCGGGCTCATGGCGGCTGCTATCCCGATGGTACCTCAAGCTCGACTCCACATGAGGAACTCTCAGTGGACTCTACGGTCTCAATGGGATCAGCTAGTGGACGACCTAGATCGCTCAGTTCTGATCTCCTCACCGATGATGCGAGACTTGCAATGGTGTATGATTCGAGAGAACCTGTTTCGGGGAGTTCCTTTCTTTCATCCTCCCCTCTCCCAGACTCTAACCACAGACGCCTCAGGCGAAGGTTGGGGAGCCCATCTAGGCCCTCATCGGACCCAGGGCTCCTGGTCCAAGCTAGAACAAGCTCTCCACATCAATGTGCTTGAGCTTCAGGCAGTGTTGTATGCTCTCCAAGCCCTTCACCAATACATCCTTCCCGGCCACCTAGCCATCCAGGCGGACAACATGTGCGTGGTGTGGTACATCAACAAACATGGAGGGACTCGGTCCTACCCTCTATGCAGGGAGGCAATGAGGGTTTGGGATTGGGCAACACAACACAACCTTCACCTCACGGCAATTCACATTCCGGGAGTCGACAACACCCTGGCAGACAAGCTAAGTCGCTCTTCTGCTCTGACTCACAAGTGGGAACTGGACCAAGGGGTTCTAGACAATATCTTCCAACTTTGGGGAACACCACAGGTTGACCTGTTCGAATCCCCCATAAACGCAAAACTACCCATCTTCTGCTCGCTCGTTCCAGAGCGAGGTGCTTTGTGGAGCGATGCTCTGTCTCTAGACTGGAAGGACAGATTCATCTATGCCTTTCCCCCAATTCCACTGATGCCACGAGTCTTGCAGAAACTAGCTTCAGAAGGAGCGCAAATGATTCTGATCGCTCCTTTCTGGCCCAGGCAAGTCTGGTTCTCTCTTTTACAACAATATTCAGAGGATCCTCCTCTTTCTCTTCCTCTATCTCGAGGTTTGTTGACCCAGGATCAGGGGACCCTGGTCCATCCAGGCCTCAGATCCCTTCAACTGCATGCATGGCTCCTGCAGACCTAGCCCAATCCCGTTTTGGAGTATCTCCCAAAGTGGCGGAGATTTTAGTGGAGGCCAGAAAACCTTCCACCAGATCCACTTATGCCATGAAGTGGAAAAGATTCACTATCTGGGCCGCTTCCAAGAATGTGGAACCTTTCTCCTGTTCAACGGGGCTTCTGCTAGAATATCTACGTCATCTGTTTGACCTGGGTCTCAGCCATTCCTCTCTGAAGGCACACATGGTGGCCATTTTGGCCTATCATGTTCCCTTCTCTGACAAGGCTTTTGCTCAACTGGATGTCTCCAAGACCTTTCTCAGAGGGGTCCTCCATCTGAGGCCCCCCTTCCATACTCCTGCTCCCCCTTGGGACTTGAACTTTGTTCTCGAGAAACTTACTCTCCTTCCCTTCGAACCTGCAGCTTCTGCGGACTTGAAGTTTCTTTCATGGAAGACTCTTCTTGGTGGCCATTACTTGGCTAGGAATCTCCGAGCTCAAAATCTGATGTGTAAAATCCATTACTTGATTTTTCACAAGGGCGAGTTACTCTTTGCATGAATCCTAAGTTTCTCCCTAAAGTAGTAGCTGAATCTACTCTAAATCAGTCCATAGAGTTACCTTTTTACATAGTACTCTAATCAAGGAGAGTATTTACTCCATACTATGGATGTTCACGGTTCTGAGATACTACACCAACAGAGAGCGAAGGATCTCAGAAGAAGCAGATCAGTTGTTCATCTCTTTTGCTCACAAAGAAAAGGCAATGCGGTTTCCAAGCAATACCTATCCCAAGTGGTTGGCTCATTGCATCACTTTCTGTTGTGACAAATACAAGAACCCTCCGGGTCAAGTCAGAAACCACTCCACAAGAGGAGTAGCTGTCTCAGCTGGCTTGTTTCAAGAATGTGTCAAGCAGACATCTGCGCTGCCGCCACCTGGACTTCGTTCATACCTTTAGAAACACTACAGTTTGGATGTTGTCTCTCACCGTAGAGCAGGCTTCAGGCTGGCTGTTTTGCAAGGCCTCCTATCTTGAGGCTTGCACAACCAGAACTAACTTTTGGAGTAGTTTTCCTCCTCCCGGTGCCTCTTTTTGTTCCAGACTGCTTGGGATTCAGTCCTATATGTAATTACCTACTGCAAGAGCTCTCTCGAAGTAAGATGGTAAGAACTTACCGTAACAGATCATCTTCGAGAGATGCTGTTGCAGTAGGTAATACCTTCCCGCCTTCCATCCCCCTAGGCTTTTTCAGCTCCTTTTCCATTGCGGGAAATATCCGCTTCTCTTTTGTCCGGCCTCTTTTGGCCTGTGGCGGGAAAGAACTGGAAGGCGGGCATTCGGGACCGCCCCTTTATACTGACATCTACTGACGCTGGTTACCTGATGTGGGGGCGGTCCCTCGCCGGGGATTGCTAGATAGAAATTCTTTCCATGGGGTCCTGCCACCTGCCGGCATCAGTCCTATATGTAATTACCTACTGCAAGAGCCTCGCTCGAAGATCTACTGTTACGGTAAGTTCTTACGTAACTGTACTTTTGGAGTTTTTTGTGCCTTTTTTGCAACTGAAGGGGGAGCTCTTGCTTTGACTGACAGCCAAATCAGCCAAACAAATCTTTTGGATCTTGGGGAAGTCCCAGGCTGCTGGCAGTTTTCAGTTAGAACTAAGCTGGAAGCTGAGCAAGAAGGAGCTGAAGTGATTCTGAGAGCAATCCTGAGTGGATTCGCATGGGAGAACTATGAAAAGGCTGAGAGTTTGGCCTCCATGTCTGCCTGCTGCTTCTGAGAGGGAGAAAAGAGAATTATTTTGGACTAAATCCAAGTTTGTGTGACTAAAGTAAGTTACTGAAGTGAGCCAGGCTCAACCTGAAGAAGACCGAATATTTTTGCTGAATACGATCGGCCTGTTAGGAGTTCCAGCTACCCCTAAGCTCCCTGTGTGTGCATAGACTTTGCAATTGTGCCCGTGGAGTGCTTTGCCTGGTACAGTAGAATTCCCGTACATGTAAATGTGCTATGAGCTGCTAGTGGGTTGTGAGTTAGTTCCCCACTGTGTGAACTATGTTCTGCTTGCTGGAAGCTGTATCCATCCCAAAATGGACTGCTTCCGAACTTGTCTCCATGCGGTCTGGGCTTTGCCAGACTGGCCCAGCCAGACTACCCACTGCACAGAGAAACCATCGACAAGAGACCTGCCTGGGGATCAGCCCCCTGCTGCATGCTTGAACAGGAACAATCCCTCTGCGACTTGTGTGGGCCCTGCTTCTTCTAGCATTCCAGATCAACCACCTGCAGTCTCGATTTTCGTCCAGCCTGTGTCCAGTCCTGGGTATTGTGAGTAAATACCAGGATAGCTCCCTACAACAACAGCTTAATCTGAGTGTGTCATCTGATTGTCTTGTTTCATTTCCTTTACAAACTGAGCCCTCTGGCTCCGGATTACAAATATTGTGTACTGTGCATGTTGTGTTTTCCATCACAGGGCCCCAACCAGCTGCAACCCCGGGGCAACTATCCTGGCTAGCCCACCTCTTGTCTACCTGGGTACCCAGAGGTGGACTGTGTAGGGGGATGCAAAGTGCATGCATAACTGCTTGATTGATATAAACTTTAAGCTAATTAACCTGATTTTGCCCTTCCCTTGTTCAAGTCCCCTGAATAAATCAAATCTAACTTTTTCTGCATGTAATCTGACTGTGGTTCCAGTTTGTGCTCAAAGTACTGTACTGTTTCTATTTGCTGTGCTTAACCTTGTTTTACAGGGGGTCCCCAGGGTCAAGCCAGAGGAACCAGCCTTGGTGGTAAGTGCAAACAGTGTGGGTACTTGTGTGGTGTACCAGGGGTATTGTGAAAATGATTATTGTACAGTGTTCAGGCAACTAGAGGGGAAAGCGGGGGGGTTACAGTGTCCCGGAGGGCTGTGCCCAGGTCAGCTTGACCACTATCAACCCTGACTTCCAGGTGGAGGCACCCATTTCAGAACTCAGGCCCCTTAACCTGCTACTAGCTAAGTAGGCAGGGGTAGTAGCCCTTGGGATAGGGCCACCTAAGGGTTACATTTTGGAGGCTCACCGTTGGGATTTTGTGTTTTCTAGTGGCCAAATTTGTGAATTGCTGTTAAAAATAAATGGCTACCCCAACAGAAGTGGCTGTACACCAGTTGGTGGGGTGGCGTACTGGGCAGGAGATCGACCCCCAAAATGCTATACTTATCCTGGATATTCCCCTGGGTACCAGTAAGGACACTGTAGAGGGAGTACTTTCCAAGGTTGAATGTTTACAAAACTCTGTGGTGGTGAGTTGACAGGCTAATCTGCTTACCCCAAGTTTCATGGCATTAGTAGGGTGTAAGGACCCAGTAGACAGTTCCAAAGTGCCACAGACTATCACCACCGAAGGAGCCCTCTCTGCCTGGAGAGTGATAACTAAAGACAGTAAAGACCCTGGGGAGAATGAGCACCCCCCCCTACTATCTGAGACATTTGAGGAGAAATTTGCTAAGTTGTTGCTAGAGGAAGGGAATACTGTGGAGGACTTAAAGAAACTATTCCTGCCATCTGGGGGTGTTCCTCCTCCAACACCCCCTCCCGCTCCAGCACCCATTATTGCCCAACCTTCTGTGCCCATGCCAATGCTGGTTCCTATGTCTGTACCTGCCATTAGTCATGACCCTTACCGAAGGTTGAGAATATTCCCCGGCACCCTCCCCACCCCCAAGAGAGGATGATTGGGAGACCTGGATAGAGTGTGTTGCCCCTTTGGTACCTGAATGGCAGTGTGCGGAGGCTGAGAAATGGAAAAAGATCATAGAAAGTTTGAGAGGTCCAGCCCTAGAGACCGTTACATTTCTGAGGTCCACCAACCCTCATGCATCTGCCCAGAAGTACCTATCTGCACTCGAAGGCAATTTTGGCAGCACTGAGTCAGGGGAGAACTTGATGTGGAAATTTCAAGGTACAAAACAATAGCCAGGGGAAAATTTGTCTACATATGTTACTCGTCTGGAAAGAGTGCTGCAGAAGGCTTACCGAAAAGGTGCAGTAGCCACCAGTGACTTAAACCATGTGAGGCTGGGGCACATAATGCAACATACAAAGCATTCTAAATTGCAGCTTCTTCAATTAAGGCTCCCAGATAGAAAGGGTAACCCACCGGACTATTGTGACTTGATAAAAGAACTCCGGGAGGTTGAAAATGAAAAGGGGGATTGTAATTCTAGGGTGAGCACAGCCCAAGTGATCGCGGCATCGGAAAGCCCTTATGAAGCGGGGACCAATGAGGGTGTGCCACCATGGGATGAACTGCTGAGGGAGTTCAGAGAAACAAAAAACAGTTTCTTTATGAAGGCCGCTCCTGCAAGTACAGGCACCGACCCTTATCCAACTGCATCTGCTATGGGGTTGGGGGTGTCCACCCAGGCATCTTCTGCTGACAGCAGCTTGAAACTCAATGTCTTGACTATGAAAGTAAGAGAATTGAAGAGATGTCTCCAAATGCTCACCACACAGCAGACAGAGATGGCACCAAGGTTCTCAGTTGGTAGTACCACTGCCCCAGCTCCCACTGTGATGCCTCGGCCACCCCAAACCCCAGAAAACATATTTTGCCATAATTGTGAGAAGGATGGGCACATGAAGAGAGAATGCAGGTCCACAAAAGACCTAGATAAAGTTGTAAATAGACTTCAAGGTGAGCTTCGGAGAACAAATCAGATATCGAGGAGTGCCCAAAATGACCGCAGTGAGGGTTCAAGAAGTAGTAACTCAAATCCCTATGTGGCTAAATCATCTGTTCAGGCTCCGGCTGCTGTCCCTTCAGACTGGTCCAAAATAGTGTGCCCTTCCATGGAGACTACCATGGCTGTGAATGGCATTCCTACTTGGGCTGTGCTGGACAGTGGGTCGCAAGTGACCATTGTATTTAAGGACTGGTATGACAAACACTTATCTGCTATGCCCTTACAATCCCTGGAAGGCCTACATGTGTGGGGGCTGAGTGACAAGTCTTATCCCTACCTAGGATATTTCTGCCTCTGGTTGTCATTTCCTGCAGCTGTAACTGGTGTAGAGGAGCAAGTTGAGACACTGGCCTTAGTGTGTCCCCCTACTGGACTGTATGATGGGGTTCCCCTGTTAATTGGGACCAATGCCCATATGTTCGGGAGACTGGCACAACTCTGTCACGAGAAACAAGAGTGACGGACTGGGAGGGGCCCTAAGAATTCCCGCTCTGATCAAGAGGGCTTATGATTTGCAACAGAACCCCAAGGGAGTGGACCAGGATGAACCAGTAGGAGTCGTGTGGAAGAAGGATCCTGATTCAATGGTATTGGCCCCTAACACCCAGTGTACCATTCAAGGGCAGGTCCGCCTCCACAAAGATGTCAAGAACAAAATACTGATGTTGGATGTGCCAGGGGATGGAAAATTGCCAGAAGGATTATTGATTAAGCCCAGCATCTTGCCAGCTCGTGCTCATGCCTATGCACGATGAGTGATGGTCCAGATTCATAATGTGTCAAATTGGGAGATCCGGGTGAACAGAGGATGCACCCTATCTATGGTACACTGTGCATACACTGCAGTGTTTTCCAGCAACAAGCACCCTGGCAAGACAGATAGAGTGACCCCCAACTTGTTTGGTTTTGGTGACTCCCCGATGCCAGCTGAATGGAAGACTAGAATTAGCCAGAAACTTGCCCAGAGAGATCGAGTGTTTTCATTGAAGGAATGGGATGTGTGATGTGTCCAGGGTGCAGAGCATCACATACGCCTGCAAGATGAAAGGCCATTTCAAGAGAGGTCTCGACGCCTAGCCCCAGCAGACATAGATGATGTGAGAAGACACTTGCAGGAAATGCTCGTGGCTGGTGTGATGCAAGAATCCAGGAGCCCATATGCTTCTCCCATTGTGGTTGTGCATAAGAAGAATGGAACAATACCAATGTGTGTAGATTATTGGACCCTCAACAGGCGAACCATCCCTGATTAATACACCATACCCCATATACAAGATGCTCTGGATTGTTTGAATGGGAACAAATGGTTCTCAGTGTTGGATTTCCGCAGTGGATATTACCAGATTCCAATGGCTCTGGAGGACTGTGAGAAGACAGTCTTCATCTGTCCTTTGGGGTTCTATGAATTCCTGAGAATGCCACAGGGGATATCGGGCACCCCAGCCAGCTACCAGAGACTGATGGAATGAGTGGTAGGAGACATAAATTTGCTCGAATGCCTGGTGTGCTTGGACGATGTCATTGTGTTTGGGAGCTCCCTAGAGGAACATGAGAGTCGACTGTTCAAGGTACTAGACCGACTGGAAGATTTTGGCCTCAAGTTGTCCATTGACAAATGCCAGTTTTTCCAAACCTCTGTGAAGTATGTGAGGCACATAGTGTCTACAGAGGGGATAGAGACTGATTCTAGTATAGTTGAAGTCTTGACTACTTGGCCCCAGTCCCATAATTTGAAAGAACTACATTTCCTGGGATTCTGTGGCTACTACTGCCGGTTCATAAAGGACTATTCTAAAGTGATTTGGCCACTCTTGAATCTTACCCAGGGTTACCCTCCTACCAATTGAAAATACAAAAAAGGGGCCATCAAAGAAACAGACAAAGCATATTTCCACCCAGGTGAACTTTTCGGGTCCCCATTGGATGCCTGACTGTGAAGCAGCTTTCCACGAAGTCATATACCAGCTCACTCATGCCCCCATCCTCCCTTATTCTGATCCCACAAAACCGTATGTGCTGCCTACTGACGCCAGTCTACAGGCTGTAGGAACTGTACTGTATCAAGACCATGAGGATGGTTTGAGACCAGTGGCATTCGCCAGTAGGAGTTTGACCCCATCAGAGAGAAACTACCCTGTGCACAAGTTGGAGTTCTTTGCATTAAAATGGGCCATTGTCGACCAGTTTCGTGATTACCTCTATGGAGCGAAAATATTGGTGAGGACTGACAATAACCCATTGACCTATGTACAGACTTCAGCTAAGTTAGATGCCATGGGGCACTGGTGGCTTTCTGCATTGTCAACATATGATTATGCTGTCGAATACAGACTGGGCCTGAATCATATTGATGCTGATGCCCTATCCCGGAGGTTCATTTCCAAGAGCGACTGGGTCAGGTTGTCTGAACCTGACATCCGAGCATTGTGCCAGAAGTTTAATTGAAATTAATAGATGTCTATGGACACAGTGGACTGCTTAGCAGATTGCTTGGGCCCCTCTGACACCTGTATACCGGCTGCGTATTGCCACTTTTCTGCTCTAGATATTAGTGCGCTGCCTCAGTTTGACAATGACAGCATTCAATGGGCTCAATCCCGATATCCTATGAATCAGCTTGCACTTGACGCCCTTCTTGCAGGAAAGGATGTGTCCAAGTTGCGTTCCTCTGATCTGAGAACCGCTTTGTTGTTTAAAGAAGACACCAGGTTGAAGCTGCTTAATCAATTGTAGTAAAGAGAGACTGTAGATCGAGGTGGCCAAATAGACAAGCAACAATTGGTCCTGCCCACACCCTTCAAAGATTTGGTACTGAGTTCCCTCCACAATCATATACCTTGGTATCAACTGGACCCTTTACCTAGTACGATCTCGATTCTACTGGGCCAGGATGGGGCACCATGTAAGGACTTGTAGTCACTGCCTGCAGAGAAAAGCCCTGCCTCAGAGGGTTGCCCCACTTGTCAACATTACTACCAGCACCCCAAAGAAACTAGTCTGCGTAGACTTCTTGAATTTAGAGCCTGATCAGTGAAACATTGGCAATGTGTTAGTAGTTATGGACCATTTCACACGGTATGCACAAGCTTTTCCAACCAAAGATCAAAAAGCAATTACCGTGGCCAAGGTGCTAGTGGAAAATTTCTTCGTCTACTATGGTGCCCCCCCAGCGAATTCACTCTGATCAGGGCTGGGACTTTGAGAGTTGGCTAATCAAAGAAATTCTCTCTCTATGTGGGGTGCGAAAGTCAAGAACCACCCCTTATCACCTGCAGGGGGATCCTCAACCTGAACACTTTAACCGCACCCTGATAGACATGTTAGGCACCCTCCACCAAAAAGATAGGCATAAATGGAGCCAGCAGATTAGCACCTTGGTACACGCATACAATTGCACAAAGAATGATGCTACCGGGTTCTCTCTCTACCGCCTCATGTTCAGGAGAGAGGCCCGGCTGCCTGTTGATGTCTGTTTTGGGATTTCTCCCGATGGGGTCTGAGCCAAAGATTACCTGCAATATGTACAAAAACTGAAAGCTCAATTGAACCATGCCTATCAACTGGCCCAGACAATGGCCGCCAAAAGAAATCTAGCCAATTAAGAGAGACATGATAGAAAAGTAAAGGCTCAAGAGCTTAGGCCTGGAGACTGTGTGTTGTTGCGAAATTTAGGATTGCATGGTAAACACAAAATTGCTGATCGATGGCACCATCTTCCCCATGTCATAGTTGGAAAGTTGGATGATTTGCCAGTGTACAAAGTGCGCCCAGAGAATAACTCCAAAGCTGTCAAGACCATGCACCGTAATCACTTGCTACCTATTGGTCAAGTTATAATTGAGGCAGAACCTGCTGAGATTGATTCCCCTGGACCAGTGACTCGTGCTGCTGTAAGAAAGAAACAGAGTCAGCCTGCCTCCATGGTTGCCGATTTAAGACTTACCCCATAGCAGGCCCAGAATGTTAGTGACTGCCAGCCTAACTTGGATGACAATGAGTGTGATAATGCCTATTACCCCACATATGAACTGAGTCAGTTGTTTCATGGAAATTCTATGTTGAATTATAGTGATGAAGCTGGGCCTTCTGGACTGCCTAACACCTTGGCATCATCCTTGGAGCCAATGCTCCCTGAAGGTGATGTGCAAAGTATCACATCTGAGGATGCTGAGTCTTTGTATATAGTGGAACTGTATGATTTGCCTGAAGGAGAGGATGATGGTATAAGTCTTTCTGGTGACATGCCAGAAATTGAGGAACACTATGAGAGTGCTGAAAACCCTCCTTCAATGCCAGAGTGTCTTCAAAATGAGCCAGGTGTTGTAGAAACAGAGACTACAGAGCAAGGGGCTGACAGTGCTCCCAGCTTGGACATTCCCCTTCATGCAGAGGCACCCCTCACAAGTGATGAAAGCTCCAAGACCATTGCTGAAAGTACAGAGACTGTGGTTGTTCACCCCAGAAAGACTGGCCAAGCTGTCAAGCCAGTGGTGCACTTCAGTTACGATTCCCTCGGGGAGGCCAGTGGATTTGCCTCTCAATGTAGTCCACAAAGGTGTTTCTGTCTCTCAGTGCTCACTGCCCAAATTGAGCTTGACTGCCCATTCCAGGTTACTTGTCCTGTCCTCTCACCATGGTGCCTCTGCCCCATCCAGCCCCAGGTTAGCTGATAGGGAAGGGCTCCCTCTTGCACTGTTTAGAGTAAACAAAGTTATTACATGATTCTGTATAGTAATGTTCAATTTACCTGTGCGAAATATGCATAATGTATTGTCAGAATGGAAATTATATAGTGAAGTACATTGAAATGTATAGTAAAGTGACAAGTTATGACAATTGATGAATCAGGTAGTACTTGTGTAGCATGATAATGGTATAAATATCTTGTATATCTTGCATTTTCAATGTTATGATGGTACAGACTTGACGCGGACCCCAAGTTTTCCCAGGCAGGGAAGGATGTAACCCCCCTACAAATGGGGGTTCCCAAAAAGTCTTCCTTAAGCTTGCCCAAATGCTCACTGCCAGGCTGGTGTCCTGCATTTTAACAGTTTAAATGTGATTACCAGAGCTTGTATAGCCTCTGTGTACTGTCTCTTTAAGAGCTGCCTAATTGCAGCATAAGTAATCTGAGAGGGAGCTCTGTTGAAAGATGTAACTATTTACTGAAAATCATTTAGAGTGATAATGATAATTTAGTTTGTCTAACCTGCTTTCTTTGTAGCAAGGACTGTTTTGTTTGTCTCCACTATCTTGGTCCTGGACTGCAAATTGGACCAAATAGTACTTGTGGGATCTAAAATGTAGCCGGACTACAGGAGCTGTCTGAATTCAAAATCTGTAGGAACTTTAGTTTGGAGTTTTTTTGCGCCTTTTGTGCAACTGAAGGGGGAGCTCTTGCTTTGACTGACAGCCAAATCAGCCAAACAAATCTTTGGGATCTTGGGGAAGTCCCAGGCTGCCGGAAGTTTTCAGTTTGAACTTAGTTGGAAGCTGAGCAAGAAGGAGCTGAAGTGATTCTGAGAGCAATCCTGAGTGGATTTGCATGGGAGAACTATGAAAAGGCTGAGAGTTTGGCCTCCATGTCTGCCTGCTGCTCCTGAGAGGGAGAGAAGAGAATTATTTTGGAGCAAATCCAAGTTTGTGTGACTAAAGTAAGCTACTGAAATGAGCCAGGCTCAACCTGAAGAAGACCAAATATTTTTGTTGAATGCGCTCGGTCTGTCAGGAGTTCCAGCTACCCTAAGCTCCCGGTGTGTGCAGAGACTTTGCGATTGTGCCGGAGCACTTTGCCTAGTACAGTGGAATTCCCGGTACATGTAAATGTGCTATGAGCTGCTAGTGGGTTGTGAGTTAGTTCCCCACTGTGTGAATTGTGTTCTGCTTGCTGGAAGCTGTATCCAGCCCAAAACGGACTGCTTCCGAACTTGTCTCCATGCGGTCTGGGCTTTGCCAGACTGTCCCAGCCAGACTACCCACTGCACAGAGAAACCATTGACAAGCGGCCTGCCTGGGGATCAGCCCCCTGCTCCATGCTTGAACAGGAATGACGCCTCTGCGACTTGTGTGGCCCTGCTTCTCCTGGCATTTCAGATCAACCACCTGTAGCCTCAATTTTTGCCCAACCTGTGTCCAGTCTTGGGTATCGTGAGTAAATTCCAGGGTAGCTCCCTACAACAACAGCTTAATCTGAGTGTGTCATCTGATTGTTTTGTTGTTTCATTTCCTTTACAAACTGAGCCCTCTGGCTCCGGATTACAAACATTGTGTACTGTGCATGTTGTGTTTGCCATCACAGGGCCCCAACCAGCTGCAACTCTGGGCAACTGTCCTGGCTAGCCCATCTCTTCTCTACCTGGGTACCCAGAGGTGGACAGTGTGGGGTGGGGGGACTCAAAGCGCATGCATAACTGCTTGATTGATATAACCTTTAAGCTAATTAACCTGATTTTGCCCCTCTCTTGTTCAAGTCCCCTGAATAAATCAGATCTAACTTTTTCTGCATGTAATCTGACTGTGGTTCCAGTTTCTGCTCAAAGTACTGTACTGTTGCTATTTGCTGTGCTTAACCTTGTTTTACAGGGGTCCCAGGGTCGAGTCAGAGGAACCAGCCCTGGTGTTAAAGATACAAACAGTGTGGTCACTTGTGCGATTGTACCGGGGTATTGTAGAAAGTGATTATTGTACAGTGTTCAGGCGACTAGAGGGGAAAGCGGGGGGTTACAGTGTCCCGGAGGGCTGTGCCCAGGTCAGCTTGACCACTACCAACCCTGACCTCCGGGTGGAGGCACCTGTTTCAGAACTCAGGCCCCTTAACCTGCTACTAGCCAAGCAGGCAGGGCTAGCAGCCCTTGGGAAAGCGCCACCTAGGGGGTTACACATGTCCCAGTAGGAAATGGCTTAAAATTTGGCCCGGGAACAAATGCAGCACTGAAGTGTCTGAGGCACCGCTAGTGAGTGAGGGAAAATTATTGTAATGCTGTGCCCATTTATTTCAGATGCAGGCCGCCATGGGTATAGGGTCACCAGTTATTTAATTATTTGTTTATGAGGAAGCTTACCTGAGTTCTGATCCCTGAAAATGTGTACTGTCAGCTTTTTATTCTCCTGCTATGCCTTGAATATTGTGTCCTTAGCCACCAGTCATCCACTTCATGGTCAGGTGGTGTCTCTCAGTGCAGTGGCACATGCGGGGTGCACTCTTGGGCCACAGCTGCAACACATGTGCAGTATGGCTCGGGGACATCAGCTGCATGCTGAATGACAGATCATGATTGGGAAGGGGGGTGTTGAAAAGAGGTGGAAGGCACAGGGCAGTCGTCGTGTGCACACCACTATGGTGGCTGGCGGGGGGGATTTAAACGACCACAGACAGTGTAAAGCAGAGTTCAATTAAAAAAAAAAACAGTGTTTCAAGGAAGGGGAGTTTGTTTGAACCTGATGAACCCCATCTGGCAATGGGCCTGCATGCAGAACATTTGCAAACTTATTTCTTTTCTGTCAGTCTTGGTCATTCATGGTGAAAAATGGGAAGGGAAACCCATGCTCCCTTATGTTGCACCCTAAAACATCTCTATTTCACCAAATAAGGATTCTGGTAAGTGATGTGTGCAGTGTTCAGATTCTATCGGAATGGAATTCTATGGAATTTTGGAAAATTCAGGAGAATTCTGCTGGTAGAAGTATTCTGACATTCCACAAGCAAAATGGTTTTCACAGAATATAATCTACAGGTTACATGAACTGTGGATTCTTTCCAACAATTAGCAGAAAATAATTCTGCAGTTGACATGACCCATGGACAATTGTTTTGTGGTTTACACAGAAATGCTTTTCGGAATGTAAAAATAAATTCTGAAATGCATTTCAGAAACAGAATTGTCACTCCACATAAATTCCACCAGCAAAATTCTGCATTCCATACATCCCTGATTCGGATATAAAAATGAGTACTGGAATTCTGTGTAACCATTTGGATGTGATTTAGAAAGCATGGTCCTTGTGTTTAAACCAAGCCCCTCCCATTACAGGTAAAATGGCAGTATTTTTTGAGCTGCTGTGGCTCACTTTTTTGAGCAATGGGGGAGGAGTCCTGTGCACCCATGCTTCTAACTCGATCTTCACATCACTCACCACACTATTCTGTAAACTATAACAAGAAGGATTTGTGCCACCTACTGGTACTTTTCCAGACTGAGACTAACTGCAGTTTCAATGCAAGCCACTGATGACAGTAGAGAAGAGAACACAAATGAAAGAGTTAGACATAATTTTGAAACAGCTAAGTAAGCAACTCTTCTCCTCATGAAAAGCAGTGGTGGTGTTATGGAAAAATACGTGGAACACTTGAGGCAATGTTTATCTTATTATCTTTGGCAGCTTTCACATGTCAAGCCTGCTGAAGCAAGGGAAATATTGGAGTTGCTGAGACTGAAATTAAGAATTTTGTGATTTTCATGGTCTGATAGTAGTATTTTGCCAGTTTACTATGATTACCAAAGTAACATATTTTTTCTTAATGTTAACCAAATATCTGAAAATCTTGAAAAATGGGATTCATTTTTTTTAAAACCATCAATTAAATATATTATTGATACTACAATTATCATTATATAGGTTTATATGCACAATTACTGTTTCTCTTGTGGTTATGAATGCATTCTCAAGTTCTTTGGGTGAGTGAACAGCTAAGCAAGGCTGAGCAGCTTTGGTACACAAAGAAACTGAAAAGAACGTTTTATAACCACAAGGGACACCAGAACTGTACTTATAAACTTATATGATGATATAATGCAGCTCCTGCACCTGTTTTATTTTCATGATCCCAAGGCCCGATTCACAAAGGTCGGCAAAAGCTGCACCGAAGGCAGCTTGCACTGACCAACAGTGCACCAGAGACCCTGCGCCCGATTCACTACTGAGTAGGGTCATGGTAGTAAAGTCCCATGGCTTGCATCAACCCTGGCACTGCACCAAACAGATGGCACATTCTGAAGGTGTGCCACAAGCCACAGGGTAGCCATGCAGCAATAGCACCATGGACAGCAATCCCTGGTGGCTATTGCACCCCTCCCCCAGCACCAATCCTAGTGAGTGTATTAAAATAAAAAATCCCTGGTGGTCTAGCGATCCCCCGATCATCTCTGATCCCTGATATATAAAGCAAAAAATAAACCTGGTGATCTAGTGGTCCCCCGATCATCTCCGATCCCTGATATGTAAAGTAAACAGCTTAATCTGGTTCAAGGACAGTTGGCATTCATCTGTATCTCCCTCCCCCGGGTCGTGCCTGAAAATAGGCAGAATTTGTCTAATGCACTTACCCGGTCAACAAAAACTAAATAAATAAATAAATAAAATAAAAAAGAAATCTGGTGGTCTAGCAGCCCTCCACTACCCCAGCCCTGATCCCCCATTCTGTACAAATAAGCAGCCCTGGTGATCTAGTGACCCCCCCAGCCCAGCAGGCAGTGTCCCACCACCCTGCTCCCCCCAACCAGAAACAGAACCAGGGACCAGTACAGCCCTCCTCACACCACCGCATCTGGTCACCGACTGAGCTGTCAATAAGGAGCATGTACTGTATAGTACACGCTCCATATTGACAGTTCGGTCCGTGGCTGGATGCAGTTGTGTGAGGAGGGCAGTGCCGGTCACTGACTTTGTTTTGGGTTGGGGGGAGTGGGATGATGGGACACTGACTGCCCAGGTGGAGAGCATTAGATCACCAGGGCTGTTTATTTGTACAGAATGGGGGATCAGGGCTGGGGATTTTAATCAAAAGATGGGTACCAGGTAATGGTACGCAGAACCTTTGTCTGCAAAACCAAGCCACTCTGAATTCATGCGGATCGGTTATCATGAGACCCAGTCAGAACCTTGACAGCTCGGCTCAGATCTCAGTTCATTTTTTGTTTTGTCTTTGACCTCCCCAGTCTTCCAGCTTACAGTATATGTCTGTAATGTGATAGGCTTAGGAGGTGGAGGAGAGGTCAAAAGGTGCCTGATGGGAGTGCATGTGGCATAAATTCTCCAATTAGTGCATGTGCAAACCAGAGTATACTGTATATAGCCATGCAGCTCTGACCTCTGCACCATTCCAGCTCAGCAAGTGGTAGGAAAGAAGCTCAATTTTGCAATCACCATTCACCTGTAGCAGTGCTCAGGAGGCAAAAGCTGGGAGAGGGAAGGAGTGGAGAGTCAGGGACAGATGGAAGGAGGAGAAAATGGTTTCTTAGCTAAAAGAAAATGATAAAAAAAAGTTTACAAAAGAGAATAGATAACACTAACTTTAGTGGAGACTGTGTGTGTGTGTGTGTGTGTGTGTGTGTTTGGGGGCGGGGATGTTTTCCAGGCTTTCCAGACAGCTCACAGTCCACAGATTTGCAGAAGAAAACTAAAAAGCCTGAGAAAAAAGTGATTAATAAAGCAAATTAGGAAGAGGAAAGAAAAATAGAGAACAGAAAAGAGAGACTGTGTCAAAGAGACTATGTGTATTTGTGTGTGTGCTGGGAGGGGGAACTCACTATGTAGCCTGCAGAAAACAGCAGAATAGAATAGAAATTGAAGAAGAACAATGAGAAGAAAAAGAAAGTTCATAAAAAGCAAGGCAGATACTGTTGGGAAGGGGGACAACTACTTAGACTGGAAGCTGTGCAGTTTGCACACAAGTGCACAGTACCAGCTGTCTACAGTACACAACTGCAAAGAAATACAAAAATGGAAAAATAAAAGAAATATTATTTTAAACTAAGGACATTTTAAACAATAAAAAGAAAATAAAGTTTACTGAAAGAAGATGAAAGAAAGAAAGAAAAAAAAGTTTTGTATGAGAGAGACATTGTGTGGAAGGGTGTGTGTAGCCTTCTTGGGGAAGGGGTCAGCCCTTGGCAGTTGTTTAGCAACTCCTGTTTGCAGCATCACCAATCATTCTCCATGGAAGCAGAAATCTAGGAGGATTACTATTCTTTTGTGTAGTTCAATTTAAAAAACAAAAAGCTCATAACCAGAGGCAGTTCAGGCTTGCATCTCGTGTCAATGTCTCCCATTGTTAGGGCTCAAGTCCCAGGGTGCCAGAGTCTCACATTATGAGGGCTCATGTCCCAAGATGTCAATGTCTCACATTACGAGGTCCCATGTTTCAGGGTGTCAGTGTCTCACATTATATGAGGGCTTATACCTCAAGTGTCCATATCCCACATTATGAAGGCCTATATTCCAAGGTGGTGTTGTCTCACACTATATGAGTACCCATGTCGTGGGTGTCCATATCCCATATTATGAGGGCTAATGTCCAAGAGTGTCAGTGTCTTACTTCATGAGGGCCCATGTCTCTGGGTGTCAGTGTCTCACATTATATGAGGGCTCAAATCCCAAGTGTTCATATCCCACATTATTGCTGCCTATGTCCCAGGGCATCAGTGTCTCACATTATATGAGGGCTCATGTTTTTTATTGTTCGACAGAAGTGTCTTTACAATACAAGACGTATATTTCATAAAATGGTTAAAATATGCAATCCAAAAACAGTTCAAAATAAAAACAATCTTTGATAGAGATAGATCAAGACCTAGTAGTCACAAGAACACAGATAATAAGAGAAGTTGACTAAGTCATAGCAGGTAGACACATAATTTCTCTATAAATTTTTAGTTTTTAAGTATTTCAATAATCGATGAAGAATTGATTTATTTCTTGATGCATTAAATGAGGGCTCATATCTCAAGTGTTCATATCCCACATTATGGGGGCCTATGTCCCAAGGCCTCAGAGTCTCACATGATATGAGGGCTCATATCTCAAGTGTTCATATCCCACATTATGGGGGCCTATGACTAGGGCTTCAGTGTCTCACATTTTATGAGGGCTCATATTTCAAGTGTTCATATCCCACGTTATGGGGGCCTATGTCCCAGGGCATCAGTGTCTCATATTATGTGAGTGCTCATATTTCAAGTATTCACATCCCATGTTATGGGGGCCTATGTCACAGGGCATCAGTGTCTCACATTACATGAGGACTAATATCTTAAGTGTATATATCATATATTATAAGGGAACATGTCCCATGGTGTTAGTGTCTTGCATTATTTAGGAGGACCCATGTCAAAGGGCATCAGTGTCTCACATTATGATAGCCCATGTATCAGGGTATCAGAGTGCCACATTCTATTAGACCTCATATCTCAGGTGTCCATATCCCACATTATGAGGGCCTCTGTCCCAGAGTGTCAGTGTCGCAAATTATGTGAGGGCAATTGTCCCAGATGTCCATATCCAACATTATGATGGCCTGTGTCCTAGGGCATCAGTGTTTCACATTGTGAAGGTCCATGACTCAGAGTGTTTGTGTCTAATATTATATGAGGACTCTTATCTTGGTTATCCATATCCCACATTTTGAGGGCCCATGTCCAAGGGCATTACTGTCACACATTATGAGGGCCCATATCTCAGAGTGTCAGTGCCTCACATTTTATGAGGGCTCATATCTCAGATATCAATATCCCACATTATAAGGGCCTATATCCCCGGGCATCAGTGTCTCACATTATGATGGACCATGTTTTAGGGTGTCAGTGTCTCACAGTATATGAGGGATGATATCTCAGATATCTATATCCCACATTATAAGGGCCTATATCCCAGGGTATAAATGTCTTACATTATGATGGCCCATGTTTTAGGGTGTCAGTGTCTCACATTATATGGGGGCTCATACTTCAAGTGTCCATATCCCACATTATGAAGGCCTATTTTCCAGGGTGTTGGTGTCTGACTTATAAGAGTATCCATGTCTTGTATGTCCATATCCCATATTATGAGGGCCGATGTCCCAAGGTGTCAGTGTCTTACATTATGAGGGCCCATGTCTCAGGGTATTCAGTGTCTCACATTGTATGAGGGCTCATATCGTAAGTGTTCATTTCTCACATTATGGCAGCCTATGTCCTAAGGCATCAGTGTTTCACATTATATGAAGGCTCATATCGCAAGTGTAAATATCCCACATTATGGGGGCCTATGCCCAAAGGCATCAGTGTCTCACATTATATGAAGGCTCATATCTCAAGTGTTCATATCCCATATTATGGCAGGCTATGTCCCAGGGCATCATTGTCTCACATTATATGAGGGCTCATAGCTCAAGTGATCATATCTCACATTATAGGGGCCTATGTGCCAGGGCATCAGTGTCTCACATTTTATGGGGACTCACATTTCAAGTATTCATATCCCACATTATGGGGGCCTATGTCCCAGGGTATCAGTATCTCATATTATATGAGGGCTCATATCTCAAGTGTTCATATCCCACATTATGGGGGCCTATGTCCCAGGGCATCAGTGTCTCACATTATATGTGGGCTCATATCGCAAGTGTATGCATCCCATATTATAAGGGAGCATGTCCCATGTTATTAGTGTCTTGCTTTATTTATGAGGACCCATGTCCAGGAGCATCAGTGTCTCACATTATGATAGCACATGTCTCAGGGTGTCAGAGTGCCACATTCTAATAGATCTCTTATCTCAGGTGTCCATATCCCACATTATGAGGACCTCTGTCCCAGAGTGTCAGTGTCTCAGATTATATGAGGGCGATTGTCTCAGATTCCCATATCCAACATTATGATGGCCTGTGTCCCAGGGCATCAGTGTTTTACATCATGAAGGCCCATGTCTCAGGGTGTCAGTGTCTCATATTATATGAGGGCTCATATCTTGGATATCCATATCCCACATTTTGAGGCCCATGTCCAAGGGCATTACTATCTCTCACATTAAGAGGGCCCATGTCTCAAGGTGTAAGTGTCTCACATTATGAAGGCCCATGTCTCTTGGTATCAGTGTCTCACATTATGAATGCACATTTCTCAGGGTGTCAGTGTCTCACATTATATGGGGACTCATATTGGAAGTGTCCATATCCCACATTATGAGGGCTTATTTTCCAGGGTGTCACCATCTGACATTATCACGAGTGCCCATGTCTTGATTGTTCATATCCCACATTATGAGGCCCCATGTCTCATATATTTTGGTGTCAGTGTCACACAATTATGAAGGTGCTGTAAACTGCATAAAGAGTATATCTGGGCCCTCCCTCCCATCTTTTTAACTGATGGTATTTTGCTTTATAAGTCGACTTTCTCGCTCATTCTGCCAGCAACTGGCCCCAGTTTTTCAACTTTAACTCTCCAGAATGATGATGTGCACTCACTGCACACTACTGTTTTGTTTATGTTTTATTTATCTTTAAGTATGGCATAACTAAAAGGTGTAATTATGATGACAGACTGTGACAGCACCGTGGAAGAGTACACACACTTAAATGTGGTGTATTAGGATACTCCTTTCTTAATTTCAGATTTTTTTCTTTCATGAATGACTTTCAGTTCGAGAACAGCAGATCAGTCAGTACTCAAAGTGGAGTTATATTCAGGAAGCTGTTATCCAAGACAAACATATGGTACCTGTTTGAAAGAAGTCTATGCCAGACAGTGCAGTCATTAATCATTTGCAAATTTAAAGTTGACCTTAAAAATAAAGGACTGCGACAAAATACACATTAAATGTGAGTGTGAAATTCTTTCAAATATTCCTTAGAGTCAGAGAGTGGCCAGAAACTTTTAGTCTTGCTGTACAGTAGTTTACTGAAAGAAAAAGATAGTGACTTGTATAAGACAGGACATGAATGACCTGAGAGACAGGCTGTAGCAAGTGACAACATTCCCCCAGTAATCCTATTCTCATTCAGTGTCACTGCCAATAGTGTCATCATCACTGCTGTTTGAGCTGTGTTTTGGAAGTGTCCCTGAGTATGCTGCTATGCACTGTAGACAAAGTGTTTCCTGGGAGAAGACCTGACGAATGCAGAGCGGGGGATCCCGTGATGATGCCAACAACACCTTGTGGAAGTGGTTCACCTTGAATCTTGGCAATCAGAACCATCTCTGTTTTAAGAGGCACAGTGACCGAGTCTGTAGCTGCGAGTTGCCTCTGAGGGTCTAGTGACAGTTTGTTTGATGCAAAGTCTAGGATGGCTTTATTAGCTTTGAGGAAGTTGAGGCCAAGAATCACTGCAGGTTGTAGATCAGGCACAAGTTAGAACTTGACAGTAGCTTGTTGTGAGCCAAAGTATAGCTTGAGATTTACCACACCTGTGAAAAGGAACTGCAGCTGTGCTTGCTGTGATAATGTACTTTAGGTCAGCTGAAGAGACATTAGGTACACGACGAATACCTTGGGTATACAAAATCACACATACCCCCATATTGCAAAGCAACATGGGCTGTATATGCAAATCACTACAGAATATTATGCTGGTTCAACTTTAAGCAGAAATGTATGGTGCCGAAAGGCCTCTCACACAGTCTGCAAAGGGTGCCAACAGAAGACACAGACACATGTTTCTTCCTACCAGGAATACCATGGATGTTCAGAATACTGTTATTGATAACTGAGATTTCTGCTCCAGTGTCGACCAAAGCATGCATGGACCAATCTCCGATGGTTACAGGCACATAGTTTGCTATGAGAGGTGATCTGATGACAGGTACCTTTGCCCCTGGAATTGAGAGTGTGCCAGAGTTAGCAGTTAGAGGATGCATTTTGTTTGAATTGTGAGAGTCAGAGGGGCACTCAGTTGCTGTGTTCCTAATTCTGGGAGTAGTTATCTTGCTAATTGTGTGGTTGTGGGCGCCTTTGGTTCTGTTGATTTCTGTTGTGGTACTTCAGCTTTCAGCAGACAGAAGCAGTGTGTCCTCTGAATCCACATCACTGGCAGGTCACAGGCTCACATGAAGGTGGAGGTGGATCAGGTGGCTCTCGAAATCATTGGAGAACATTGGCAGAGGTAGCAGAAGAAGCAGTTGAGCTGACGTGCAGGGCAGGGCAGAGGCAGGAAACTACAGACCAGTTAGTTAGGGAAAATGATGGACTCACTTCTAAAGGAAAGAATTGTTGAGTACCTAGAGGCCAGTGGGGCACAGGACCCAAGGCAGCATGGTTTCACAGCAGGAAGGTCATGTCAGATGAACCTAATAGATTTCTTTGACTGGGTGACCAAAGTAGTAGACCAGGGAGGGGCTGTGGATATGGCCTACCTAGATTTTAGCAAGGCATTCGACACAGTCTCAAACAAAAGATTAATGTACAAGTTAGCCAGCCTTGGAGTGGGTCCCAAGGTGGTAGCCTGGATAAAAAACTGGCTGGACAACAGGTCACAAAGGGTAATAGTAAACGGAGTCCACAGTGAAGAAAGTAGGGTAACTGGCGGGGTACCGCAGGGTTCGGTACTGGGACCGGTCCTCTTTAATATCTTTATAAATGACATTGGAGAGCACCTGGAAGGAAAGGTATGTCTCTTTACAGATGACAAAAAGATCTGCAACAGGGTTGATGCACAAGGTGGGGTGGAAAGAATGAAAAGGGACTTGGCAAGGTTGGAGGAATGATCAAATATGTGGCAGCTCAGATTCAATGCAAAGAAGTGCAAGGTAATGCATCTTTTTTTGTTTTATTTATGAATAAATTCAGAAAAACCTTTGAGCGTGAGCTCTTTTACAAAGGTTCCACGTCAGGGTGGACAAATATTGCAAAACACAAATACAGTGGTTACAGGTTTCAGAACAAGTTCCGTTACAAAGGTTCCACATCAGGGAGGACAAATGATACAGAACACTAGTACAGTAAATACAGATTTCAGAGCAGATACAGTTGTTACAGGATTTAGCACAGTTGTTACAGGATTCAACACAAATACAGTGGTTACAGATTACAGAAAGATACAGTCATACAGGGTTCATCGCATTAGGCAGTTTAATAGCCACGGTTTCAGTGCTGGGTTTAATGGTGGTAGTGGGTGAGTCTATCAGGTTTTTCCTGGGGGGCACGTGCATTGTGAGATAGACTCTAGGTGCTGTTTGAGGCCAGTTTTGAACTGAGGCAGGCTGTGTGTATGTAGTTTCTGTGGGAGTTCATTTAGCCAGAGGGGGGGCTTGGTAGGAGAAGGTACGCTGACCAAGTGAGGTTCGCTGGAATGGGATGGACAATGCTCCGTTTTTCTTCCCTCTGGTGATATGTGATGAGGGAGAGGCCTCGAGCAGGTTTACTATGCAGGGTGTTGTTTTTCCGAGGAGTGCCTTTTTACCCAATAGACAGGTTTGATATTTGAGCCTTTCTTTTAGGCTCAGCCAGTTAGTACTCTTATAAAGAGTGCAAGTATGGGTGAAATGGTCTGCGCTCAGGGTTAGGCGGCATGCCTTATTTAATGCAATTTGGACCCTGTTGAGTGCAGTGTCAGTGGCAGCTCCATAGACCACAAGCCCGTAGTCTATCGTGGGAAGTATTGAGCTGGAGACTGAGAGTCGGAGTGCTTCCGGAGTGAGGGATTTCTTATGTCTGTAGAGGACCCCGATCTTTGTGTTAACTGACCTGACAAGGAAGTCAATATGGTTTGTATACGTGAGAGAGTCATCAATGGTGACTCCTAGGTACTCAAATGATTGTACCTGCTCAATCTACTCACCTGCATTATTGGTGATATGGAGTGGGGGGGAGCCTGCACTTATTGTAATGGCTGGAGTGGAGCACGGCCTTGGTTTTCTTGTAGTTCAGTAGCAGCCTTTTCCCACAAAACCAGTCCTCGAGTTTGTTGAAGGAGGTTTGTAGTTCTGTTTGTAGTGCTGCCTGGGAGGTGCCACTGCTCAGCAGCACAGCATTATCCGCATACAGGATGAGATTGGTGTCACAGGCCATGGGCAGTTCATTAATAAAGAGGCTGAAAAGCAAGAGGCCAAGGACTGATCCCTGAGGAACTCCTAGGAGTATCTCTCTGGAGCTGGATAATGTCTGCTCGATTTTGACTTGCTGACTCCTTTGTGATAGGTAATCATTGAACCAATTTAGGGCATTTGGTGCCACTCCCATTCTTTGGAGCTGGGATATCAGTAGAGGGCGGTTGACGGTATCGAAGGCTTTAGGAAGATCGAAGAAGATGGAGCCCACCAATTTACTTTCATCTAGTGCCTTGTGTGCATAATCGGAGTATGCAAGCAATGCAGTTGTGGTACTGTGTTTCTGCCAGAAAACGTGTTGGTTTGGGCAGAGCAGATTGTACTTGTTTAGGTATTCGGTAAGTTGGTTTGCTACGATTTTCTCCAGCGCTTTGGATAGTGGGGAGAGGATAGATATTGGCCTGTAGTTAGATACCATTGCCTTGTCACCAGTCTTATGCACTGGGGTTACCAGGGCTTGCTTCCAGACTTCCGGGAATTGTGCTAGGGCCAGGGATTTGTTAAATAGCATGGTAATGGATTTGATCATAACATCAAGGGTCAGAGATAGTATCTTCATGTCTATCCCATCACTCCCCAACCTAGTTTTTCCTAGGACTTTCCTGACCGTTGTTAGGACCTCCCTTTCCATCACCTTCTTAAGGTAGAAAGTTGGGTGATTTGTATTGGTGTGGTTTACGCAGCCTTGGGTATCCACCGGCAGAAGGTAGTCTGGAGGTAGTACTGGGGCCAGGTCAGTGAAGGCCTGGTTGAAGGCGTCCGCAATGACTAGAGGATCTGTGGAGGGTGTGTTGTTTATATTGAGTGTTTTAGGACTCAGCTTCTGGTCTTTGCCGAGGGTGTTCTTGAGAATTCCCAAAACCTCTTTCCATCTCCCCAAGCGTTGTTGAGCTGGGTCTTATGGAAGTTGGCCTTTGCAAGCCAGACCAGTTTAGTGCACTGATTTCTAGCAGTTTTGCAACATTGTAAGTCGTGCTTACAACCAGAATTTAAGGCTTTGGCCCAAAGGCAGTCCCTTTCTTTTAGGAGAGAGAGAGGAGCTTACCATCCAGCCATCTGTTTTCCACTCCTCGGATTTTTCGTTTAGTGCGTGGGGCATGAATATCACAGATGGAGTTGAAACCCTCCGTGAAACAGCTGAGTGCCTGGTTCAGAGTGGGCACCTTGTGTATGGGGAACCAGTTGTAGGCAGACAGTGCTGATTTGATGGAACCAAGTTTGCCCTTTCACAGGATTCTGCTCTCAATGAGACATGGTGGGCTTTTGGCAATTTTACTGTTCCAGAGAAAGGAGATCGGTGAGTGGTCGCTCAGTACGTCCGGGAGAACTCTGAGTTCAGAGAATCTGGAGGGTGTGCTGACCATTGTGTGCTGGTGCCAGCCTTGTAGTTCTGTCTGGTGGGGTGAGTTATGAGTTGGGTGAGATTGTGGGAGGTGATTAGATCTTTGGCAGCTGTTGCATCATTACTAAGACAGTTTATGTTAAAGTCGCCCATCAAGATGAGATTTGAGCTCATTTTGAGGCCGTTTATTTCTTGCAAAACCATTAAGTCCTTCCTTGGCTTTTTTGGGGGGCAGGTAGGTTGTGGCAATGGTAATGGTCTTTCCATTTAGGCTGGCTTGGGTTTTTATCACTAATAACTCATAGTCCTCTTCAGCTTTGGAGATGGGGAGGATGGAGCAGCTTAACATGTCCCTGACATACATGAGGCAGCCGCCGCCTTTCTTGCCTATTCTGTCTAGTCTGAAAATTTGGAATCCTGCAATGGACACCTCACTATCTTTGATCTTTTTTGACAGCCAGGTTTCCGTTAAGCAGAGTATGCCCGGGGTGTGAATGGTCATCCAAGCCTGGAGCTGGTCAAGTTTTGCAGTTAGGCTGTGGATGTTTAGCGATGCTATCTTTAGGCCATCCACAGAGCGGGCATCCCTACTCCTCAGTGTTGAGGGTCCAGGATTTAGGTGAACATTGCCTGAGAGTAGCAGTAGTATGAGCGTAACCTTCCTGGTGGATAGGGTGATGTTTATTTTTACTTTTGACCGTCGCTTGTGTTTTAGAAAAGGGGGGTGTCTAGACGCTTGCATTACATGGGGGGAAGGTTAACTATTTCAGTTAGTGTGGGGTAGGCTAGCTTAGTGGTGACTGTGAAAGGGAGGTGGGGGGGAATGAGGGGCCAAATAATACTGGAGGTGGTTGTGGTCATGTTCATGCATATGGGCCATGATGCGCCCAAAGAGGTTTCAGAGTGTGGAGTTTGGGGACCGAATTTGTAAGTGGTGCCTGCAAAGCCAAGGGAGGTAGAGAGGAGTAAAAGTGGTATTATGTGTTTTTTCCCCATATTAGCTAGTTTGGAATGGCAGTCCTACTTTAGTCTTTCTACTGGTAAAATAGGTAATTTACTATGTTGCTTTATTTTAGGTTCAGGTTGTTGGGAGGCGGGGGGGGGAATCTACAGTTGAAAGTTGGCACCAGAGGAGCGCTAGAGAGCGCAGGGAGGCAACAGGTTTGGTGCTTCATTTGTGCAAAGGGGATAGGTTGAAACTTGGGTGTGCTATATCCAATCAGAATTAGTGGTAAAAAGTGGGAGGGGCAAGAGTGTATTTAAAGGAGGCCTGGGAGCGAGTGGTGGGGGCTGGAGAAAAATCACCCAGAAAACAAACAGTAGAAGTTGTAGTTGCAGTGTAAGTAAATGCAGAGCTAGCAGCGGTCCGTGAGCGCACCAATGGTTTTAGTGCAGAGGCATCTGGGAAACAAAAACCCGGGGGAAGAGTACACAATGGGGGTGGTTAATAACAACAACAACAATTGAAAGATACCTAGATGTAATTATATCAGATGACCTAAAGGTGGGCAAGCAATGTGAGAAGGCAGTACGGAGGGCTGGGGGGATACTGGGATGCATAGGGAGAGGCATCAACAGTAGAAAACAGGAAGTTGTTATCCCTCTCTGCAGACAGTGAGACCCCATCTGGAGTACTGTGTGCAATTCTGGAGACCCCATCTCTGCAAAGACGTAGACAGAGTGGAGGCTGTTCAGAGAAGGGTGACCAAAATAGTGCAAGGTCTGCACCAGGAGACATATGAGGAGAGACTAAATCAGCTTAATATGTATACCCTTGAGGAAAGGAGGGGGGGCATGATAGAAACTTTCAAGTATCTCAAGGGAATTAACAAGGTACAAGAGGGTAGTATCTTTCAGAAGAAGAGATGTACAAAAACAAGGGGGCACAATTTGAAGATAGAGGGGGACAACTCAGAGGTAATGTTAGAAAGTATTTTTTCACAGAAAGAGTTGTGGATGCATGGAACAGCCTTCCTGAGGAGGTTGTGGAGTCAGGAACAGTGGAAGAATTCAAGAATGCATGGGACAGGCATAAGGCAATTCTAGTGGGGGGTAGGAGGAAGTAAGCTGTTGATTAACTAGAATCTGCAGCTTATCCATCAGGTAGGCAAATGGGCAGACTGGGTGGGCCAAGCGGTCCTTATCTGCTGTCAAATTCTATGTTTCTATGTTATTGAAAGTTGTGGTGAGCATGTCTATCATTGATTGCTGCTGCTGGACACATGTTACGAGTGCGGCTGACTGTGACAACTGAGATGCTTGCACACTGGTGGCCTGGGACATTAATATGGACTCTTGTGCAAGTTGTGCAGCTTGGATTGTGTCCATCCAGGTTCTTGGTTTCTGTTGGATTATATAAAGACGGAGTTGAGGAAGCAGTTCCCGGACAAAGGTTGTGATTTGCTCTTTCTCAGGTTTCTGTAGACATTTGCAGTGAGATTCAATGTTCACTAAGAAGGCTTCAAGAGATTCAAAGGGTTGCATGGTACATTCTCACAGCTGTTGTTCCAATACTCAGGGAGGATGTGCTTGGAGAAAATGGTATATGAAGGTTTCATACAGGGTGGTAGTATCTCCTTTGACTTTTTCCAGAAGTGCGTTGAACCAGGTAATGGCAGTCCCTCTCAGAAACAAGCGCAAGGCATTGGAAATTTGCAAAGGATCAGTCCAACCATGTAAGTAAATCCAGGCTTGGAATTGTTCGAGCCAGTCGACAGCATCTTTGTGAGGCAAGGATGAGAAGTGTACTGGCTGTAGGCTGGTATGGACTGTGGATCATGGTGAAATAGCTTTAATGTAGACAAGGTCATCATGAATGGCTTACATAGTTAGTGCTCCTTGAGCTGAAATAGAAAACTGGATGTCGTGGAGTATGGTTTCGATTTTGTAGTCCCTCTCCCTTGAAGTGGGTGAAGGAAGAATTCTGTACACACTAGGGCCATATCTGCATCGTCTTTGGACATTGTGGTTGGAGACAAGCTGCATTTCAATGATTGAAGGTCATACAGGTAAGAAGAAATTGCTGTCATGCAGGAGATGGGACATCGTGTGGTAGATGAAGTGCTGAGAAGAAAATAGTTTTTTAGACAAAAGTAAACTTATTTGTAAGCAAAATTTATCAAATGACATCTTAATAAACAATTTCCACTCAATTCTGTGTCGTCTGTTATTTAAATAAAGGTTTAATTGTAAGAATCAGCTATTTGTTGCAGTGCCCATTCATTTCAATAGGGTTGCCAGTGATTTCAATGGAGTGAGGTCATTTTGTACCCTTCACAAGATGGCTGCCGATCTTTGACATACAGTTCCTGTATTCCTGACTGTAGCAAGATGGCCACCAGCAGGGGGGGTTAAGGGTCACTTCCTGTTTCATTGTTTTGCTGTGCACAAGATGGATCCTGCTTGCCATGAGGCTGCCTCTGCTGCTCCACACTGTCCAAAATGGCGATTGCCCTGTTGACACCTTCTTCCCCAACCTTGACAAAGAAAAATGGTGGGCTTTCCATGTTTTTGGTAAGTGACAATGGGGAAATTGTACTGTAGTTTGTTCCGCTGAATAGTTCTTTACTTGACTGCTCATTTGGTTATTGTGCTTTCTGTATTTTACTTTTATTATTGTTCTCTCTCCCAGGCTTTATACTGTATTTATTGTTCTGCCCCCAGGTTTTGTTTAGTGCTGATTTATTTATTCTCCCCCTCTGGCCTTTTCCTGTTGCCTTGCCCCCATCATTTATACTGTGCCCTGATTGAGCTTTGTATTTTCCTTTCTGCTCCATTTTTACTTATTTACTATCTCCTCCCTTTTTGCCATTTCTTTTCCATGTCTTGTTGTGGGCTCACTGGATGTCCCTTGAATTGTATTTACAGTCCTGCCCTGCATTGTGCTTCTTTCTTTCTTTTTTTTTTCTGTGATCCAATTTATTTTTGTTTTATTTATACTGTTGTTTTGCTCCGTGATGCATGGCCTTTTTGGAGAGCAGCAGAGCTCCATGCGAGTATAGCTGCAGCAGTACAGGAAAATGGAGATGTGGTGCGGCAAGAGGCCGAAGTGAGGAGCACAGGCTCCATTTTGTTGGCAGCAGGGGTGAGAGGAGCACTGCAGCTCTTTGAGAGGAGCGGTCAGAGCCATGGTATTTTGTGGCTGTGGGGAAGAGCAGAGTAATTTGCTGAGCTGCATTAGAGATAATAGAGCCACATTTTGTAGGACGCAGCTTGGGTGAAAAACAGCATGCAGAGATGCAGTCTGGTGTGTCCCTGTTTGAGATGAATGAAGGGAGGGCAGGCCAGTTTGCTGCGGGTCAGGCTGTTGTGGAGTAGCGGTTCATGGGTTAGTGGCTGTTGGACACAAGTCCAAGTTTCTTTCTTTCCTTATGTATTAATTTTTTTCTCTTGGCAGTCCAGTCCTAGCTGAGCCATATAGTTGCTGTTGGGAGGCAGCCTCAGTTAGTTGGGAGGAACCACAGTGAAACAAGCATGCTGCTTTGTAACAGATGGAGGAGCATCATCCTTGCAAGTGACAATGCTTTGTTTAATTGTTTTTTTTCTCTCTTTTAACTGCAATCCTCCCTGTAGAGGAAGTTTGCTTTGTACAAAGGAACAGTGAGAAATTTTGTCTCATGCAGACTGTCGAGCAGGCATGCTGCCATGAGGTAATGCTCCTTGGTCACTTGGTAGAAACTTGTACTACCAAGTGTTTCTGTTTCTGTCTAACATGTGCATATTTAGAAAAATGTGATGAGCTGTATATACCTGTCCGAGATCCAGCGAGCCTAGGGGGTGAATACGGCAATGTTATAAGTTATATTATGACCAATCCAGTCCTTAAGCTATTCTCCACTCCTATGTATGATGACCTATATATATCTGTCAGTTGAACTAGCTAGTCTAGAGTGTATAATCTGAAATGTGCTTACTACTATATGTTTCCCCAGCGTCAAATGATGTATTTCCCACATGTTTGTTTACTGTGACAAAAAACTATACTCTCTTTGCCATGTCTCCTTGACTGTTGTTCCTCATGTTGTAGTCTCCCTGGTTGTTCCTGAAAATAGGCATAATACTTGTCTAGTGTACTTACCCGGTAAACAAAAGCTAAATAAATAAATTCTGCTGGGGGAGGGGTGTAGCTTGAAGCTCCAAGGTATTCAGGCTTAGGTAAATTAACTGCTGGCAGTGTATTCATTTAGCTGGCTTGTAATGTGCAACATGTTTTTCCTTTTGACAATCTTAATACAGTAGAAGGGCTGCTTCTAAGGCAGGATACAGTAATTGTTCTGCAGCCAGGGCTGTGGTGCAGATAATATTCATAGCTGCTCAGGCATACTGGGACAAATGCCTTGGGGTACCCAGCAACACAAACAAGTGAGATGGGGTCTGGACAGAAGAAGGGCTACATTCTCCACCATGTGTGGCATTTTGGTTTTGTCTGCCACTAAAAGACCCTTATATTCTCTCTGGTCTGCCAGACCCATCTGTTGCTGCTGGTGAGGATGAGGACCCTTTTGCTGGTACTGAACGAACTGAGTCGGACACAGAAAACAAATAAGTAAATTGGTGTTTATTCAGAGACATCAGAAAGGAGACATCTTCTCACCATGCAGTTCAGATTCTGACTGACTAGCTCTCTGACAGGTGTGACACTGCCAGGCAGTGCAACAAATGGCAACATGTGAGTTCTAAGTGCTCTTAAAAGGGCGGCTGCTAACATTAAGCCCCATGCTTAATGTATACTTCACAGGATCCAGCAAATGCACCATTGTTCAGTTCAATGAAACTTAGAATTTCAACATTTTCTGGATGGAGTTTTCTTCTATTACCAGCAACATAACCAGCAGTGCTAAATGTTCTTTCTGAGCAGACACTCATTGCTGAGCAACTTAAATAGTAAAGTCCACTTTTTGCAATGCTAACCAGGCTGTGCCATTCTCATACCAGTATTGAAGTGGGCCATCTCAAACATTTATCTTTCTGGAATCCTTTAAGAAGTCATTCACCATATTGCTTGCTGAGTAGCTTGTGATGGGAGATAGTGTCTTTGTCTTTGTCTGGGTCATCCAGTTCTGCCCAGATGTTATCCTTTGATATGCCAGACAAATTGCCCCAGGTTCTAATTCATAATGCAAGGATTTTCTTATAGGATATTTTCTTCTAGTTTCACTAGGACCTGTTTCTCAGAAAGAAGCATAGCTAGTTTTGTGATCAGCAGTTGAAGCACTTTTAGTTGAAGTCTCTGTTGTCATTTTTAGAGCAACTTTATTAATGAGAAGTTACTTGTAGTGGCTGAGGTCTACAGTATGAGACTGGAGAAGACCCGGGAAACTTGTTTTGAAACATGGATCCAAAATTGTTGCTGTAATATAATGTTCAGATTTCAATATCATGGCAATCCCATGGTCTGTTTCCAAAGACAAAGACAGCTTTTGAGCAAAAGACATCTGTGCATGCACCTTGCTCAATATTTATATGAATCTTTTCATTTTCTTCATGAGAAGATGTATCAGTGGAATGACTTGACTTATGGTTGTGCTGTCAGCACTCACTTCACGTGCTGTTTCCTAAAATGGCTGTAGCAACAGAAATAAGTCTGTTGTAAGATTCCACTACCCAGAGGTGAGTGTGATATCCACTTTCCCTAATCAACCTACTGCATGTCCATGGTGTACTGGTGCACTGCTTTGTGCAACTCTTGATGCCTCTGCAGCATCTTAAAGGTGGAATTTTACCTGGCGACATCTTCTTGTTTTACCTGGTGAATCGATAAGTGTTTCTGTTGTTGCAGTCCCTGCAAACTTTTACAAGCTTTTGCAGGGTTCTTGAAGTGACCACATATCTTTTGTGTAGCACACAGCATATTCTGCACTCTTCTATCTTCACTGTGGAAGTTCTGTACCACTAGAACGAGTGTATGTGCAAAGCATGGAATATGCACAAACCCACCATCATTTAAAGCTTTTACATTGTTATTCCCATTGTCTGAAACTACAAATCCTGGGGAAAGGCTATTAGGGGAAAACCATTTTGAGAACTGTTTCTTTAGCTTCTGTAAGAGGTTTACACCACTATAATTTTCTTTGTCAGATTTGCAATATAGACAGCAGCCTGTTTTTGAGGATTTTATTGGTCCCTGGTAGTGGCAGAGGCTGTTGCATAGAACAGTTATACCCAGGGGCAGGCGACGACCATGTAATCAGTTGTTTGCTCACCTGTCCACCTATCTGTTGTTATATATACATCCTTAATAGCTAATTACTGCAAGGTACTGTTTACCTTCTGGCTCAGTTCCCTATAAAGAGCTGGCACAGCCTTCCTGGAGAAATATGTCTATGATGGCACCTGGACTGGGGGCAGCAAAAGCAAAGTCCCAAAAGCAACAGATTCAGCAATAGAATAGGGACACATACCCACTATAATTGTTTCAGATATTGTTTTATTTAACTGTTCAGCAGCTGGATGACTTTAGTCATGTTTAGTTCTTCATTCAAAAGTTGGATACATTATTAACTGTTTCTGTGGTGTGAGTGGCACACTGAAAAAGGCTGGAGGAGGCAGAGAAGAGCTCTTTCTTCTTTCAGTTGGGAAGCTTTTTAATTCTGATAAAGGCCTAGCAGATAAAGGGGTGATGATATGGTGAGCACATTCAAAGCCTTGCTTGGTGTCAAAGGGGTTTTGCACTGGATATATAAATATTTACCTATATCACCAGTCTGTGTACCACTGTCAACATCCTCTGCTATGTCATCTTGTGACTTATTCCTGTTCCACTGAAGTGGACGTATTCACTGTAAGTTTCTTATTGAGGTTGATGTGCCAAGGTTGCTTGCCTGTCTACCTCTGCAGAATGAGGCCTTACATAAACAGCATATTACTCATATACTGTTCTTTAGGTCAAAGTAAAAAAAAAATCTAAATGGATGGATGCATTTTTTGTTTTTGTCTCTGACATTTCAACTTTTGAATCATCATTCAGCATGTCTGTGTTAAATTCTGTATTGTCCTCAATGTCCTCAGTGGATGACTGCATGTGAGTGTCATCCTCCACAGAGGAGATGGACATAACTTCCTTTGCACAGTCCTTTTGACTGGCCCCTAATAATCTTTCCTCTGATGACCTTTCCCCCAGGTCTTTTGGCCTGAGATCTCAAAACAGCAGGTTCATTTGACTCTGAGGCCTCATCATCAGAGTCCCCAACATGCATTGCCTCTGTTTCAAACACGTACTCACTAACATTGCTATCCACATGATCTGACTCTAAAGAGCTCACAGAAGAATGAGAAATAATATAATCGTGAGAAAGTGGCACACTGTGTGCAAGTGTGCTTGTTCTTTCCATTCCACTATGAGAGAACTTGTCTGAGACTGCCTTTGTCTTTTAAAAACTGTACATTTGACAGGCCTACTTTTCTTATGTGTTAGATTATCACCCAGTCTTTGCTTTATGCCTTTTAATTGGCCTGTTTTTGTTGACTGGATATCACCTGCCCCAGAAGACATACATGATTGGATCTCAGAAGACACCAAGGACCCAAAGGATGAAGAAGCTGCACTAGGGAAAGAGGGTGCACCTTCTGCAGTAGAAAAAAAAAAAACATATATGACAGTTTTTTTTCCTTCTGAACTGGTGTCTCTTTAATGTCTTACTGATGCTGGAAGTTTGTTTCAAAGACCCACTCCCTTCCATCTTTATTCTTAATATTGTTTAATAAGTTTTATACAATTAGTGTGAGAGTTTTTACTTGGAGATAAATCTGTTTATCTCACTGCCTTATATCCAAATAAACATTTCTCTGGACCCAAGAGATGTCACAATGAAAACGCAGCAATTTGCAATTAAGCAGAACATAGAAATCCTGAATATGCTGCCGGTGTTAGTTTCCATCCAAACCAAACATTCTAAGACAGTTTCATTTTACTCAAAATCAGATGGCATAAAGATGTATGCATCCATTTGTGCATAAATAGAAACTCACTTTTGTTTACTCTCCAGTAAAAGCCCAAACTTTGTTTGCCCACATTCGTGTTACACAGCTCTATGTACCTGCTTGAAAAGTGTCTGCCTTCCTGCTTCATGCTATGAAACTGAAGCTGTTATTCTCAATGCTGATATGGAGATGGTGCCAGTAAAATCTGACAGTTATAAAGAGATTAAATTATAGGTTTCTCTGCAAAGACATAATTTTCATAATACATCATAAACCCTGTTTAAATTTGCCTTCAACAAATAACTGAAGTCAGCGAACAGTCAGCAGCGCATCTGCATTCACTCCCCCCTCACCCTATACACACACAAACACTGGGAATTATAACTAGTAGACAGGTAGTAATGCAATAACATGAATGATGCCATAACAAAAATAAATTGTGACATTCACCAATGCTTCTCACTGGCATATTGGATGATGAAAATGTGCCTGAATTTCTTGAAGTAACATTGTCAAATGAGCAACAACGAGGAGAAAAAAAATTGCCGGTTCACTTTTAAACTATCTTAGTATAGTGAATAGGCAAGGGGTATAAAGAATAAGAGCTTAATAATACAAATGACAAGACAGTCTTTATGTAGCATCAACATACTTAGTGTGGCAATTTCAAATCTAAGACACTTGACAGCATCAAGTGATTTGAGCAATTGAGAACTCCATGACTAGTGCTTGGATCCTCATGGTTGCTATCTCCGTGTCATAAGGAGTGAGAGGTTGCTTTCTCAACAGCCAAACTAGGTATCAGGGAGGGTGAGTGATACCAGCTAAGAACTCCATGGCTGCCAATTGGATTGTAATGGTCACCATATGCATGTTGGAGAGAGTGAGGCTGCTTTCTAAAGAACCTACTAATCAAAACTTCTCATCAAGAATGAGGGTTAGAGCCTGCTTGAGAACTGCATATCTGATGCTCAGATTCTAATGGTAGCCATCTCCATGGAGATTACCATGGATACCAGGCACGCGCTGGCCGCCAGAAGTAACAACAAAATAGTTCAAACAAATAGTTTTAATTATTTAATTTAAGAGTATTCATTTGAAATTTTTATGATGTTAGGTGTAGCATTGTATAAAGCTCTCACACTAATTATATAAATCAGCCATGTGTTGGCCTTACATTGACTACAGCATTTATCTACACTTGTTGACTTTGACCTCAATGCACTCACTCATGGCTGTGCCACTTGTGAGGTCACTAAGATCAAAGCCAAATAATGTAAATAAGTGCCTTATTCAATGTAAGGCCCTGTTTGAAATCTTATTCAATGTAGGCCATCACATACCCCCTATTTAAAATCAGTTGCTGATCATGAACTAACCCAGGTGAATTGATAAATCATCAGTCAGTTTTTTGAAGGTCAGTCATGGCAGATCTTTGTTAATAATCAGATGTTACTATTTGATCATCAACAGAGATCATGATTTAAGATCATCATCTAGATAATGATTTAATCATCAAGCTTGTAACTTTCAAATCACCAACTGATGAGTATTTCTTTTTGTTAGCATAAATAATCATGATGGTTTTGATGATCTGTGGATGATCAAATGATGATTGTAGATGATCATTGATGACTCTGTTAGTTTGGTATTATAAGACTGTAAGTCACCTGAGTAATACTGATCAAAATTAGTTGTTCCTAATGTGAAAATATGAATTTCAAACATCAGCAAAAGAAAATTAATTATAATGCAAATCATGTGAAGTCAAGTTTTAATCCCTTTAGGAAGATGAAGTGCAATGTTCGATATACTATACACATTCACATAACTCATTTGCATATTTCAGTAGCACATTTTATGAACCAAAACAATGGTAGTTTCTAGGTTTGAAATAATTTTGCCTGGACAGTAGCATTTTGCCAACTTTTATGAAAGGTTTTGAGCAGAAACCAGGTACTTCTAGAAACTCACCATAACCATATAAGGAAGCATTTAAAGGAGATATATAAATTGATTTGAGCCCTTATAACAGTAGTAAGAAATGATGTAGTAGAGTTAGTGTAATTGAAGGCAGCATGTTTGTATGGAACATGTATCACAGCCGATGACACCAATAAATATTTCTAAATGGAAGACACAATAAATTTCAAAGGCATTGAAAGAAGACAAATTGATTTTTTAAATTTGTTACAGTACTCTTGGAAATTGAAAAATCATGAAAAATTATTATGATATGTGATCGTCATTAATCAAAATCACCATTTCCATAACATGATGGTTTTTGATTGGTGGCCATTTAAAGTTCATGTTTATTCACTGTTAGTCATGATCACATTGATGGTTTTTGAAGCTGGATCATAATTTTTGCACATACTTGATAATGATTATTAATGATACATCATCATAAAATCATTGTCTTTTCAGCTGGGAAGCCAGTCCCCTTCCAAGAAAAAACACAGTACCTTCCTCTGTCACCTTGTGGAAATAGGTGGCAATAATGAGTGCACATCTCAAGACAACATAACCACAGGCTAACAATAGCAAGACTACAAGTTGAGACTACTATGCAATACCAAAGGGATGTTCCCCACCTAAAAAGACTTCACATGATTCAAGCCTTTATCAGCTTTGCTTTTGCAATTTATTTTTTTATTGGACCACATAAAACTAAAATGGTCCTGTTTATGCATGGAAATAACTGGTGACACTGCTGACATGGGCTACTATGGAACTGCCAAAGGGCTGACCTCTCCCTCCAAAAAGGTTTCACACTTGAAGCAAGCCTTTACTGGCTCTGCTTTGCAACTTATTTTTTTAACGGACTACACAAAACCAGGTGGTTTTTTTATATTGTTGTTTATATGTAATAAAAAACTTTTTAACTTGAAAAACAGCAAGAGGTCTGGTGGTAGTTCAAATTATGGGTGTGAGTGCTACAATTTTTTGGACTTCAAGTATTTGCATTTTTACTGTGTGAGCACCTCTATCCTTGTGCGCACTTGTTTGGAAGAAAAAAAACTACACAGAACCAAAATGGTCCAACAACTATCCAAAACTGGTGGTGTAGTGGGTTGAGGCACCAAGGCTACACCACCCACTATACTGGCAATCCTGGCTCAGGAATGAACCAGAATTGATGGGGGTTGGCCTGGGGAAGGTGGATTGAGCATTCATAGACATCTCTCCTCCTTCAGGGAGTGAGGACACAGCGAGCTACTGCTTGCATGCAAAACAGTAGAGGTTGGGTCTCATAGCATCAGTGGATGCTTCTTAGAGGGCCAGAGGGGTAGGCACTCGAATACTTATGGCATCTTCATGCTATACACTTGCACAGTGGCATGCATTCCTGACCTCGGAGATGGGCTGAAACTAGGAGTAAAAATGGCCCTGATTTCCAGGATGATGGCCAGTAACCCTACAGGTTCTGCTCCACCACCCATGGCACCCACTGACCTACAGAGGTAAGCAAGTATTTGGGGTATAGCCCAGGATGGTAAGAAATGGGGCTGAGCATTTTTGTCCAAGTGGGGGTCACTCAGGGTGAACAGGGGAACAAACCAATAATGAAAACTAAGAGAAAAAGGACAAGGCAACAATTGGCTAACAGTAGCAAGACTACAAGTTGGGTCTACTATGCAATTGCCATGGGCTGCCCCCTCCATGTGTGATTGCTGGATACCTGTTATGATGGCTGGATACCTGTATGGTCACTACAGTTTATAATTTAAAATTGCTTAACAATGACTAATCCTGCACTGCAAAACAATGGGTTGTCATTTGGAAGTTTGTGAGAGCTTCTGCTGTTCAAACTAGCAGAGGCCTGATCATAAACTTCACTCAAGTCCTTTGATGACAACCAGATTTCACCTGAGACAAATATACCACAGTAACTGACATCTTAAAACTAGTCAATACTAGTTTCTCTAACAGATTCTGGGAGACAAAGAGTTTAGAATCTGTGATGTCAGAGTAACATATGGGGGGGTATCTCTGATAGGAGCTCTGAAGTCAGACAAGTGGGAGACATTCAGTGGTCTTGTGGTTAGTTAAACCTTGCAGAGAGTGATAGAGCGAGAGAGAGAGAGGGAGTTAGAGTTTTTCTGTGTGAATTCTGGATGTAAACAAGCTTTTTTGTCCCTTTTCTGTAGAATTACTGTTCCCTATAGCTTGTTGTAATATCCTGTAGAATCTCTGTAGTAATCCTGAAATATTAAAAATATTATTTTTGTATTTCACAGTCTGTGATTGAATCCTTTGAGGTACAGCTAACAAATCTATAACTGACAAGAACTGTTTTTCCACCACTGGAGAAGATGGGTACAGTTACCATATCCTATTTCCAAAGTAAGGTGTTTTCAGCTGTGACAGAGAGGGGTGGTCATGTGTCCTTGAGTAAGGAGCACCGTACTGTGTGAGCAGTGGTTCTGAAGGGACATGCACCTGGAGACTCCCCAAAAGAGTGTCTGAGCTGAGTGGAGGCAGCTACCGGAGCATTGAGAAATCTGGTAACAGTGATAGAGGCTGAGTCTGGGAAGAACCAGTCTGTCACACCCTCCAAGAAGGTTTCACACATGATGAAAGCCTTTACCAGCTCTTCTTGCATGATTTATTGTTTTCTTGGACTACACAAAAGAAAAATGGTCATGCTTGCATGGGAAATGGCTGGTGAAGTAGCAGATGGGAACTACTATGCAAATGCATGAGGGCTGCCTCCTTGCTTCAGAAAGTCTTCACATGTGGCACAAGCCTTTACCATGTCTGCTGATGCAATTTGCCCCCTCACTCCAAAAAAGCTTCATATGTTGTGCAAGCCTTTGCCAGCTCTACTTGCCCAATTTTATATTTTTTTATTTGATTACGCAAAATAAAAAAAATTCTCCTTGAATACTTGCATGAAAAATAGCTAATGACACTGCAGAGAGGGGATATGCAACTGCCAAGGGCTGCTTCTTCCCTGCAAAAAGGCTTCATATGTGACATACTGTAAATGTGTATCAGGTCTGATAATGCACTTTTATTTTTTTTCTTGGACTAGAAAAGAAAAGTATTCTTGCTTGGATGAGTAAATGGTTATTGACACTGTAGACAGGGGCTACTCTCTCAACTGCAAAGTGCTGCCGATTCCCTCAAAAGGGCTTCACACACAACACAAGCCTATGCCAATCCAGTATAATTTTTTTATTGAGCTAAGAAACAAAAATAAGGAAACATGTCTTACTTGGACACATGCAACTGGTTAAACAACAAGCTTGGGGCTACATTGCCTCCACTTTTGTTCCATCATTTAGCATGCCTTTCTTGTCTCCTGTCAGTCACCATCTTGTGCATAGACTGGTAACTAGTAACTGACACAGGCTATGCACTACAACACTGTCTCCAATAACTTTTTTAGAAGAGCTCCTGTGAGCTTACTAACAGCTGGGCCTTACTAGCTGCTATGCTACTAAATTATTTTCTACAGAATTTAATCTTTTAATTTTTATTATACTTGAAAATAAAGGTACAGAGCAAGTGTTATATTGAATGCACATTGGCCATGAATCCAAAACCAAAACCAGAACCAGTACCAGAACCAGGGCAGGGTTGAGCTGGCAAAACTAAAACCAGAACTTCCCTGGTTTTGCACACTACTAGTACCAGGGGGACGAAGGTGGGTATGGGTGCAGAGTGAGCTGGTGAGATTAGGGTATTTGTTACTGGCAAGGGGGGAGGAGAAAGATAAGGATTTGAGTCATGAAAACAGATTATGGATTGATAAAAGCAGAATCCTATTTTGCAACTCACAATTGCTTAATTTCATTTATGCTTTAAAAGTTCTGTTACAAAGCAAAAACAAAGTTGAAGAATCAACCTTACATCCCTTCTGTCCACCACAGAAGTTTTAGATCATGGCTTCAGACATTTTTTTGGTTTTTGGTGCACAAAGTTGCCCCTTCTATAGCCCATCTTTCATGGCAATCAAGATTCACAAAAACAGAAGTCTTAGCTGACAAAAATGGATGTTGAGTCATGAAAATGGAAGCTCCTGTTGTTACAGAAAAACGCCTTATGAATAGAATGTTTAAAAAATGTTCTGTGCATGCTTGAAAATGGGATGATATTTGCTTAATTTGAAAGCTACAAAGTTTTCAGTAAAGCCATCTATCAAAGACTCGTTCTTGGGCTAAACTCTAATTAACCCAAAAGTTTCAGCTTTGAACTCACAACTATTTTTTCACTAAAGGTGAGCAAAGACAGACTTAAAAAATATATTTGTATATAGTTTGAACCTTCTAGAACTCCTACTATGCTAAATCACTTGTTACAAAATTTTCAGGATTTAGAGAGTATAGGCTCCAGAATGTGGATGCAAAATTTAAGTTATTCTGCTAAGATAGGGCCACGTTATTATGGTGCAAAAAGAGGGTGTTTGCATAGAACAGTACTTGTAACCGCTATTGTAAGGGAAATACTGTGACCCTGTAATACCCTTACATGCACACATGTATTGCAGCACAGCAGTATTCTTTGTATAACAGAGCTAAGAATTGAGATACTCTATACTGCTTGCCAGATCACTCTTGAATATGGTATCTGCACAGCAGTGTCAGATACAACAATCTGTTGTTGCAGAGAACTTGGCAGTTGCTGGACCTATTGTTCCTGCTGCTTTTAATATGTTGGAAAGTAAACAGTTGGAAAGATGCTTACCCAGTTACCAAAGAATAAAAAAGTACAATCCCAACTAATATGAGGAAATACATCTCTTCAATACTGCTTGTGATAATGACAGCCACATGCAGAGGTAGTTATGTATCATGAAAGATGCTGCTGCTGAATACATAATACATATGTTTTTGTAAGTTATAGTTTATTGAGGTGTTTTAAAATATGCAGCACGAGGCACAGACTGTCAAGATACATATCAAAATAACAATCTCCCTACCTGGCTGGAGCTAACACCATGGCTACTTGGATTACAGGCTAAAGCAACATCAAGAGATTATGCATATACAATATTAAAAACAATCTCATTGCAAACTAAGCTGCCAAGAAGTAAATTCATATGCCACTAATAATAGACAGCAATAAAAAAAAAATAATGTACATACAGTATATATATGCAATTGAAATAGGCTCAAAACTCATTGAATAAATCCATTTATCTTCACAGCTATTGAATAAATAAAATTTGTCCATATAGTAGCTATGTCACAATCACTCCAGTACTCATTTAGAATGTTCAGCCTCAGTAGCTATACTACCCAAATTCAAATGTGAATAACTTTAAATGAAAAAATATAGCATGCCACTGTGAGCATGAAAGTTGTTCAGCAAAAAATTATCTACAAAATGAGTGGTGTTTCATTTATAGATACCTTGTAGATTTTTTTATAATTAGCAAAAAAGAGCAGAAAATGCCATTTTATGTTCACTTTTTTGACATACATATGCAAAGATAAGCAATCAAAAGCAAATGTCCCCATACTGATAGAAAGCATCCCTATTGCATAAATGAATTATACAATGGTGCGCTGACAGATAGATGATTTATCTACACTTGTGCTGTTTGACCTTGCACACCTCACTCATGGCATACGTCACTTGTGAGGTTACCCGAGGTCAAACAGCACCCGTGTAGACAATCTGACAGTTCTCTGTTGTATATCATATATATATATATATATATATATATATATTCTATGCAAAAAACTTCATTAATGCATCAGTTAGGGTTCTTCTACAGTGAAAAAAGCATGGAAATTTGGGGTTAGGGTTGAAAGCCCCCCTTGGACCCCCCAGCCCACCCCCCAACTGGCATTGGGGTGCACATTGGGGTCATCGGTCCTAACCTCACCCCATTCTCCTATACCTCTGCTTCTGTACACATGTGATGGGGTGAGAGTTAGGGCCGACGACCCCAACACACACCCCAATGCCGGTTGGGGGGATGGGCTGGGGGGGCTTTCAACCCTAACCCCAAATTTCCTCACTTTTTTGCTGTAGAAGAACCCTAACTGATGCATTAACAAAGATTTTTGCATAGAATTTCCTTACTTTTTAAGAAAGAATAGAAAAGTAGAAAGTTGCCCAAGTTGGTAAAGGCCCCGCGCTCCCACCAATTTGTAAGTGTCAGGCCTCATTACATGCCCAATGACTAAAAAGTACATTCACAACAGCAAAGCCAGCCACCAAACAAATGTTAATCTAGTAGAACAATAGAAAACGCTGTCCACAAAACGTAAACTGAACCACACAATATGTCCATAAAAATATATTGTCTGACATGTAAACACCTCTATTAATATCTACAGGATATGCCGTCAACACCCTCCAAATTTCAAGTAAAACCACCAAACCGTGTCCAAGATGTGACATATCAAAATGTGAAATTTTCATTCGTCAGAGTGGCACAGTTCCACACCTGTTGACATTTAACACACACAATGACTGAAAACCACATCCATGACACTAAGACTAGGTATCCTATCAATTTCAAGCCACCACCACAAGCAAAACGCTGTCTGTAGAACATAAACTGCATCACACCATATCTGCACCAAAAAATGTTTTCTGACACTGAAACACTGTAATTTTCATCCACATGACATGCTGTCAACACCCTTCAAATTTCAAGTGAAAAGACCAAACCGTGTCCAAGATTTAACATTTTAACGTATGAGATTTTCATTCGTCAAACTGGCACAGATCTGCACCTGTTGACATTTAACACACACACACACAACAACTGAAGACTACATCCATGACACTAAGGCTAGGTACCCTATCAATTTCAAGCCACCACCACAAGCAAAACACTGTCCGCAACATGTAAAGTGCGTCACGCAATGTCTCCGCAAAAAAAAAAATTTCTCCAACACATAAACACCATAATTCACATCTACAGGACATGCCGTAAACACCCTCCAAATTTCAAGTAAAAAGATCAAACTGTTCCCGAGATATTCAATATGAAAGATTACTAAAATTCCCCTACCTATTCCATTATAAAAAAATCTGGCCATCTTGTCCCTCCCTTGCGATCAAAGAATCTCACGATAAAAGAATTTGCAGGCTCATGATTAAAGATGATTAAAGAATTTGCAGGTTCGCAAACAAAGAATTAAAAATATTATAAATCAAAAAATTAAAGAAATTACGGTATACCACCATCATGGTTCAACAGAACAAAGCCCCCTGAGTAAAACCCACCCTCATTTGACTTCCTAGGAGACCCCATGGCTGAGAAAATTGATTTTTAAATTGAGCCATCTCGTCCCTCACTCATGATGCATGATCGCGATCAAAGAATCTCACGATCAAAGAATTTGCAGGCTCATGATCAAAGAATTTGCAGGCTCACGAATAAAGAATTAAAAATGGTGAAACGCGAATTATTGACCGATTTGAAGTGAACCAACAGCATGCCTCGATAGAACGGACCCTCCTGAATAAAACCCACCCTCATGTGTGTAGGTAGCCCACCCCTGAGCTGAGATATTAGTGTTTTTACTTTGTGATGCAAGATCGCAATCAAAGAATCTCACGATCAAAGAATTAGCAGGCTCGCGATCAAAGATCGTTAGTGAGCCACGAATTAAGATTTTAAAAGCTTATAACTCTATTTTTTGACTGATTTGGATGAAACCAAAGGCACGGCTCGATAGAGCAGAGCCCCCTGAGTAACACCCTCATGTGTCCATAGCCCACCCCTGAGCAGAGATATTAGTGTTTTTAGGTCTCAATGCAAGATCGTGATCAAAGAATCTCACGATCAAAGAATTTGCAGGCTCACAATCAAAGAATTTTCAGGCTCACAAACAAAGAATTAAAAATATTATAAATAAGAAAATTGAAGGAATTGCGGTAAATCACCATCATGGTTCGACAGAACAAAGCCCCCTGAGTAAAACCCACCCTCATTTGACTTCCTAGGACATCCCTGGGCTGAGAAAATTAATTTTTAATTTGGGCCATCTCGTCCCTCTCTCATGATCACTATCAAAGAATCTCACAATCAAAGAATTTGCAGGCTCACGATCAAAGAATTTGCAGGCTCACAAACAAAGAATTAAAAATGGTGAAACGCGAAATATTGAATGATTTGAATTGAACCAATGGCATGCCTCGATAGAATGGACCCTCCTAATTAAAACCCACCCTCATGTGTGTACGTAGCCCACCCCTGAGCTGAGATATTAGTGTTTTTACTTTGTGATGCAAGATCGCAATCAAAGAATCTCACGATCAAAGAATTAGCAGGCTCGCGATCAAAGATCGTTAGTGAGCCACGAATTAAGATTTTAAAAGCTTATAATTCTATTTTTTGACTGATTTGGATGAAACCAAAGGCACAGCTCAATAGAGCAGAGCCCCCTGAGTAACACCCATCGAAGTTTTACTTCAGAAGTGACCCCTGAGCTGGAGATATTTGTGTTTTTCCAATCAGAAAATAAAAAACAAAATGGTGGACCTCGCGATCAAAGAATTTTGAAAATCCTCGGGGACAAAGATTCTTGAACCATGAGGCTGCAAATTCTTTGATCACCAGGTGGGACAAGATGGCCAGAACCCCCATTCTTTGACAGCAAGATATACATATAAATTTTCCCATTGACTTATAATGGGAATTTAAAAGTGCCATAACTTTTGAATGCCTTCATATTTTCTCACCAAACAAAAGCGGCTTATTCGGCCATCAAAGCTCCTTCAAATGAGCCATCTTGCAGAGTGGCATTCCACACAATGGCCGTGCACTACCACATTAAGAATGTCAAAAGGTGCCTCCAAAAATGGATAATGCATTTTTCAGTGCTTTCGTACCCGAAGACCAGCACTCCGACAGAAACACAATTTGGCATATCAAGAGATCTAGTGCACCCCAATGCCTATACCATATTTCAGGCAAATCCATTGAACGGGTCCAAAGTTATTAACCTCCAAACTTTAGACTTTAGTATGTAACTGGCAGCTCAACCCTAACTATAGTGGTGCGACCGCTCCACTATTATATATATGTATATATATACATATACACAAATTACCTTAATAAATAACCCACCTCAATAGACAACACTGCAAAACCTGTAGCAAAGTAGAACATTTCAAGAACAAGGAACATAGACAAAATACAAATCGAACCTGCTGCAGATAACATTTACCACAAAAACATGACTAACAAGTCTGCAAGAGAGAAAAAGAAGAAAAAAAAGAATGCTGGTGTTCAGATAAACTACATTAAATAACCTGCCAGAATAGGAGGGCCTTAGGAGAGGAGTACCACAAGGTACCCTAAGACATGACAAGAAAAAGAATGCCCAGAAGACCATGGACTCAACAGCATATTTGGAGAAAGTCATGCCATGCACATTCTGCTTAGCACTCCCCCCCCAAACTGTGAGAGGAACAGGCAGGGGCCCCAGACTTCTTCAGACTGGTGGCTCCTACTGGCTGCTAAATACTATAGCTGCTCATATCCCATGAGTTTATACATGCTATCTACCCATTCAGTAACAGAAGGAACTGCTGGCATCTTCTATTGATGTAGAAAAAGTCTCTTGGCTTCTGTAATGGTAGCCATAAACCAAGCACACTGCAAATTGTGCATTTCAGGTAAGGAAATAGTGTCCCAAAGGATAATTAAAGAAGCATCCCACAAGATGAGAGGGCCAGGGTTTTCTCCATGAAAGTTAACATTTGAGATCACCTGGTTTGAATCTTTGGGCATAGCCACAAGATGTGGGGCAGTATACCTTCCTGCAAGCCACAGCGCCAGCACTCTGAGTGTGGGGCCATCTGCAACTTATACAAGAATGCAGGTGTACAATACTACAGATGTAACATTTTAAGTTGCATAAGCCTACCACCCATACCTGTACAGAGGCCATATGCATTTGACCAACAGCATTGCCATTCTTCATCAGTGAGTGTATGGCCTAAGAGTTTCTCCCCCTCCCACCTCTTATATAGTTGGTCATTAAAAGCTGTATGGGCATCTACTGGTCATCAGTAAATGGCATCCAGTCTGGGAGGGGAGCTTTTCACCTTACCTCCCCTTGCAAGGCCCACAGTATCATCCCACATTCCTCTGGCTGGCAGTTGCGGCTGAGGACATACAATAGAGATCAAGAGATGGTGGATTTGGAAATATTTCCATTGATGGGTAGATGGCAGGTAGAAAAGATCCCCGATGTGAAACAACCCCCTTCCTCCTAATCTGCCCAAGCAACCGGGGTCCCCCACTATAGAGCCAAGGGTGGCACCACAGAGGCCAAAGTCTAAAGAGAACATCCCATGTCTTACCCAACACCTTCTGAAGTGCCCTCCACACTTATATGGCATACTACTGGGTGGGTGCCCTATGGGCTTTCTTAACTTGCATTCCACAGTATCAGTTTTGGGGGTTGATATCATGCTAGGTTCCTCTCCAGTCCCACCCACTGAACCACATCCTTAACATTCTGTGCATGAAACCATTGCCAGATGTGATGAAAACCAGCTGCCAGATAGTACCCCTTGAATCAGGGTGACCAAAATACCACCTTGGTCCAAGAAGCTACCATTTATAGAGCAGACAATCTGGCTCAGCCCCCTTCCCACAGAAAAACACTAACCAAAGCAAACAGCTGCTTCCAAATCCAGTCTAGAAATTGCAAAGGCAAATATCTTATGAGATGCATTATAGTGGGAAGGATCATCATCTGCAACATCTATACTTTGTGCCACAGAGAAAGATGAAGGTGCTTCTATCTGGCTATATTTTCCCTGAGCTTTTTTTAATAAAGGGGTCAAAATTTAATGTAGGCTAATCCAAGCAGATGGGAGAGATCAAAACATCTAGATACTTTATGGGCTGCCTAGTCCCGTGGAAGCCTGTACCTTCCAGCATAGCGTCTGAACATTTAGACTTCAGGGGCATAAGTTCAGTCTTGCCCCAGTTATTTTATAGTCCTGATAACTCAGAGAAATGGTCTAGAAGGGCTACAATGGCTGGTATGGTGGAAGCGCAATTACAAATGGTAAGAAAGATATTGTCAGTTAAAATCATCAGATTACAGAGCTCTTTCCTACTTCCAGTCCCTAAAAGTCCTCTCTGCTCCTGAAGCCTCTGCACCAGTGATTTGGTAGTCAGGGCAAACAGGGCCAGAGATAAGGGGCATCCCTTATGTGTCCCCCTGCCTAAAAAAATGAAGAAGAGAGCCATCCTTTAGATAAGATGGCCACCCATGATTCCACATAGATGGTGCAAATCCACAGAATAAATTCTTTCCCATGACTGAACTTCCTGAGAACTTGGAGAAGATAAGGCCATTCAACTGAGTTGAATGCCTTCTCAATAGCTAGTGCTAGAGCTGCTATGGTGTCCGAACTGGATGCGGTAGCCTACATCAGGATGACCAGTCACCTTATGTGCTCTGACCCTTCTCTGCATGCCACAAACTGAACCTGGTCCAGGTGGACTAATAGTGGCAGGACCCTACTAAGCTGATTAGCAGGAATCTTAGTCAAGATCTCATAGTTAGAGATGAAGTGAAGCAAAATTCCACCCGCAAAGTGGTTGTGAAGTGGCCAGTTCGCGTTAGCATTCTGCTACACGGAGTGCCCATTTTAAACCCTCACTTTGCCACTTCGCATTGTAATTATGACTTCGCTTTGTGCACTCCACCTTATTCTGTTTTAAGGTGGAGTGAGAATTCACAGGCAGCCCACACACATCACATGGCTTGCACAGTGTAGGTCACATGCTTCAGGCAGGTAGGCAGGAGGTTACGGGCAAAACCACTCTCCAATGTAGGCTGACTTACATGTTTTGCATGGTGTTTGACAATTGGCTCAGCTCTGTGAATGGCCATGGTTGGGGTGTGGATGTGTGGCAAAGAGGGGTGCACAGATGACAAGTCCAAAAATGAAGTTATTTTCCCCATTTTACATACAGGGGTTGATGTACCACTTGTACTAGACATACTGCATTGACCACCACCACTGCTACTCTGACCACCACTTGACAAGATTTCTTAATCATAATCCTCCCCCCATCGTGCCTGTAGTAATCCTCTGGTGTTAGTTCATCGCTACGGCAGACATTCATACTTGGTCTTACACTCATGGAAGGGGATAACATGCTCAGTAAGGTTGATGATGAAGGTGAATGCCTCACTATGGCATTAGCTGCCATCTGGTGCCGGGTCCACAGTGCCATGTGCCTGTTCTTAAGATGTGAATGCTGGCCCCACCATGCCCAGATGACTCCCCTTTTTACCTCAACTCACACATGCATGGCAAAGCTGGCAGATTGCAAATGAGTCATCATTTGCATCTTGGACAAAAAAAATCCCAATCAAGGGATTGTGATCCCCTATTTTTAACATGTCCTTGATGTTGCTTATTGGACTCTGTTTTTTTAATCCCTGAATGGGGTGTGTGTTACATGATTTTTTAGGCTGGACACACTTGGACTCCAACTGACCACCATGACTACCTATGATTATTACTGGGTCAACATCATTATCATCAACAGGAACCGCTAAATCACAACTTTTTTGAGGGGTGGATTTAACGCCAACAGACCCAGACACAGCCACCTTGACTTTCTTTTTCTCCAGTTCCCAACAGGGGTCACTGACATCATTATCATATTCATCAACATCATCTGCATCCGCATTTTCAGCTTGGATGCTGTCATATGAAGAACATGTTCCAACCACAGCATCATCATCATCACCCAATATTTTTGCACATGCTTTGAATTATTGGATGGCAAAGGCATGACCTCAGCAGCACTGGAAGAACTGTAACATTGTGAGTTATGGTTGCCAGGATCAGAATCATGTTCAACTACCATGGGGATGTTAATGGGGAGTATGACATCATCTACACTGTCAGTCACAGCCTTAGACTCAACAATATTTTTTGAAATGGTTAACTGGTCAGAAGTGGAACTTGAGGCGTCAATACTCATGCCTGCAGAAACTGCACTAACACCACCGGCTGGGACAACATCATCTCCTCCAACTATGAGGAAAGCTACAGATTGTGCTGTAAAAAACATTGATGTAGAAATTCCATTACTGACATCAGCTATGCACTTCTGCGTACTACCACACCCATGGACAGTCTTACCACTGGCAGCACTGCCATGGCCAGAAACAGCTTTGCTTGCACTTCTCTTTGCAGGCATTTTAGTGGATCACCAAGAAAATTCTAAACAAATTTAGATTTCTGAACGTTTGGTCTGGGCTGGTGGATGTGAAGCCAAGAAAAACAACAACTGTGGCTTGCAGATGAAGATTGGGCACTAAACAGATGCAAAAGCACAGACAGATTAAGAATGCACAGTGCAATCAAGAAGAGATGCAGACACAAAGTTGCAACAACACCTTAACCAGTGCTCACAAGTCACAATCCAATCTGGAAAAAAGATTACTTTTGCTGGTTGGGGGGAGGGGTGTGCAGTGCACTGCAGTAACAGCCAAAACCAAGATACCACAAAGCAGTACAAAATCACACAGGTACGGTGGATAGCAGGTTCTCACTGCTGCAGTTAATCTATGGCATAATAAAATGTGTCTGATTTGATGGCACACATTGCACATACACTCACACACACACTACAAGTAATGAGTAGCAAATTGAAAACTTTGGTAATATAACCAAATCTGTTAAACAAATTGAAATTATGCACTGCTGCACCACAACAATCAGCAAAATAAATTTCAGGAATTACTGAAAATATGACTGTGTACATTAACACAGTTATACAAGAAAAATATAACCAAAACAGAAAGACTGCCTTTTTCTCCCAGTTTTAACCTCCCTCTGTCACAAACCCACTCAGCAGGTCAGCCCTCTACTCCCAAAGTGCCAACCTCTTAGAGTAGAATTGTGAACAGTTAACAGAACAAGGTAACCCTCTTGTCTGTTTTGTGGGTTCGAGTTACCTTAGTCTCAGGTTCTGGAGGGATTCAAACTGATAACCTCTTGTTAGTGTACCCAATTGTCAGGCTTAGATAATTCTGTCTTCAGGGGGCCAGATATCTTTGCCTATGGGTGCCTAGCCAGGTATTTCAAAATGAACCCTTAGAACTCTATGCAAGACCTAGAGAGCTCTAACCTGTTTCTCAGTTTGGTACCACAATAAGCTCCTGCACAGTGTCAACTATAACCATCTAAGCTTCATTTATATAAAAACAAGTTTCAAGGCACACCAGGCAGTTTCTGTTTTTAAAATATATATCTTTACTTTAAAATAGGTAAAATAGGAAAACAGTAAAATACAGAACAAGATATCCCAACACATACAGCCTTAAAAACAAAACACGTTTAAAAGTGCAAATTCCTGCAACTCATACACTTAGACTGGTCTTATCTAAGGTCTACTTACTTTCCTAATCTTTCAGTGCTTCGATGTTCCTCTTTTCTCAGTCAGAAATGAATGTCCTTGTGTAAGGTCTGCTCAGTATTTTTAAAAGCAGTCTTGAGCCGGCCTTCTCTCTGAGGTTACCTAACTCCACCTTGGTGTATTAAAATTTATATTTTATAACACAAGATGTCCTACTAAGATATTTAAAAAAATAATAGGTGACATAACTGTGACTTGTGAAAACCGGTCTGTGGTCTGCTTCACAAGACATCAAAGCCTCTTTGATGTAGTTCACTCGATAATCCCAAGTAAATGCATATTGGACTTCCTAATTTAGTCTGGGACCTGCTTCACCCAGACATCAAAGTCTCTTTGATGTATTTACTGGCTATCTTGGGAGACACCCCAACACATGAATATTCTCCTTCCTCCATGACACCTAGTGCAAATCAAAGGATTTCCCTGAGGACATCATGAATGGGTATTTTATTTCCGGGGCTTCAAAGAAAACTTAACAAAGTAATTGCATTTCAGATATCTGCAGTTTGAGCTACCTCCTGTCCCTTGAACTTGTCCAGGGGGGTGGGTTGATGTGTCTATCTCAGCAAGACATTATTTCTTCCTGACAGACATTCCCTTACATATGTTATTTTGCAGAAAAAATATCATATTGAAATCAGAACCAGCTATCCACGTACCACAATCTTCCCCACCTAGGCTGAATTTGGGGGGTCTATCCCCTGCATGGGATGAGCTTCCCAAATCAGTTCACTCATCATACACATGAGACAGCCCATCTGAGTTCTGATTGGTCGCTCCAGCCCTATGTAGAATGGTCATGTCATATTGTTGCAAAGCAAGACTCCATCTTAGCAATCGACCATTGTTTTTCCCCATCTGTGTCAGCCACACCAAGGGGTTGTGGTCAGTCTGCACCACAAAATGCTGCCCATACAAGTATGGCTCCACTTCTTTTAGGGCCCACACTATGGCAAGACACTCCTTTTCCACCATGGAGTATGCCTGCTCCCTGGGAAGTAACTTTTTACTCAGGTAAGCTATTGGGTGATCCCTCCCCTGGCTAGATGTCTGACTCAGTACTGCCCCAATACCCATGTCTGAGGCATCAGTCTGAACTGTAAAAGTTTGCTATAGTCAGGACTTGTCAGCACAGGAGCACTGCACAGTGCCTCCTTTAGTTTGGAAAAGGCTTTCTCATAGGCTGGGCCCCAGGTCATTTCCTTGGGCATCCTTTTCTTTGTCAGGTCAGATAGGGGAGCAGCCAGGGCACTGTAATTGGGTACACATTTTCTATAGTACCCTGCTGTCCAGAGAAAACTCCTGACCTGCTTCTGAGTTTCTGGTCTGGGCCATGCCTGGATTATCTCTATTTTCATTTGGTTAGGACGGAGCTGTCCCTGGCCTACCACATGCCCGAGGTATGCCACCTCTCCCATGGTCACCTGGCACTTCTCGGCTTTGACAGTGAGCCCAGCCCTCTGTATCCTGCCCAGCACTTCCCTATGGTGGGATAGGTGTTTCTCCCAGCTGGTACTAAAGATGGCAATGTCATTCAGGTACGCTACGGTGTACTCCTCAGTACCATTTAACACCTGGTTCACCAATCTTTGGAAAGTGGCTGGGGCGTTCTTCATTCCAAAAGGCATTACTTTAAACTCAAATAAGCCTATTGGAGTGATGAAGGCTGACCTGTCCCTAGCTCTGTCCATCAACTCTACCTGCCAATACCCCTTTGTCAGGTCAATGGTCGTAAGGTAGGTCACCCCTCCCAACTTGTCCAGGAGTTTGTCCATCCGGGGCATTGGGTGGGTGTCTGACTTTGTGACTGCATTCAGTCCATGATAGTCTACACAGAAATGAATTGAGCCATCTGGCTTGGGTACAAGGACTACGGGTGAGGCCCAGGGACTGTGGGATCTCTGGATTACCCCTAAATCCATCAACTCCTCCACATCCCTCCTAATGTCCCTTTGGACAGCCTCTGACACCCAATATGCTGTCTGCTGTATGGGCGTCTGTGTCCCTGTTTCCACATCGTGTATCGCTAAGGGGGTTAGTCCAGGCATGGAGCTAAACAAGGGGGAAACGTGTTCTAAAACCTCCCTTACTTTCTGGATCTGGCCCGGGGTCAGCTGGGGAGACAATTTTACTGCCTCCACAGAGGACTCCTGTTTGCTCTCTTCCAGAAAGTCCAGAAGGGGGTCTCCTTCGTCCATCCCCTCCCCATGACTACACACTGCAAACACCATGTCAGCCCTATTGGCATATGGCTTCATCATGTTGACATGGTACATCCTTTCTGTCTGTCTACGGTCAGGTAACTCCACAATGTAGTTCACCTCATTTACCTTCCTAACTACTTTGTACGGTCCTGCCCACTCAGCCTGCAGCTTGTCATTCTGGACCAGGATAAGGACCATGACTTCCTGACCCACCATGTATGAGCGAACTCTGGCTCTGCGGTCATGCCACTCTTTTTGTTTCTGTTGGGCAGCTGCCAGGTTGCTCTGGGCTGTCCTCATAAGCTCCTTCAGCCTTTCCCTAAACCTAAGGACATAATCCACAATGGGAGTTCCCTGGGTGGTGTGATTGCCTTCCCAGTTCTCCCAGATCAAGTCTAGGGGCTCACGTACCCAGTGTCCATATAAGAGTTCGAAGGGGGAAATCCTATCGACTCTTGGGTCACCTCCCTGTATGCAAACAACAGGTGGAGACGGTATTTCTCCCAGTCCCTCCCATGCTGTTCAGAAAATGCCTGGAGCATTGACTTTAGGGTACCATTGAATCATTCCACAAGCCCATTGGCTTGTGGGTGATAAGGTGTTGTGCATCTCTGCACCACCGCACACTTCTCCCATAAACATTTCATCAGGTCTGACATAAAGAAAACCCTTCGATCGGTGATTACCTCCTGCAGAAACCCAACACGGGAGAAAATCCCAAGTAAGGCATCTGCCACTTTGTCCGTCATCAGTGAGGATAGGGCAACTGCCTTTGAGTACCAGGTGGCATAATCCACCACAGTCAGGATGAATCTCTTCCCTGAGGAGCTGGGAGTATTTAAAGGCCCCACAATATCGATTTCCACCCTATGGAATGGCTCTTCCACTATGGGCAATGGGATCAAGGTGGCTTGGGTCTTCTTGCCCGCCTTCCCTATTTCTTGGCACTGGTGACAAGACCTGCAATACTCCTTCACCTGCTGGGTGAAGTTAGGCCAGTAGAAATTCTGGGCCATCCGCTGCATAGTGTACACGATTCCCAGATGACCAGACAAGGGAATATCATGTGCAATCTTGAGCAACTGCTCATGATACCCCTGGGGAATGATAAGCAGTCTGCCTAGCATCCCTTCCTCTGTCTGTACTGCCTGAGTATACATAAGTCCATTTTCCCAATAAACCTTATGTCTGCCGTCACCTCCCTGTGCTCCGTCAGAGTCTGCCCAAGCCCTTAGCTTCTCTAAACTAGGGTCACTCCTCTGAGCAGCTGCAAACCCCTCACACAGTCCCAAGGCATGGGACAGGTCCCCTTCAGTTGCTAAACCAGGGTCCCTAGCACTAGCATCAGGGCCCTCATGATCACTGTCAATCCCAACCCTCTGACAAGGGGTCGCCCCTCCCTCTTCAGAGTAACCCTCTGTGGCTGTGTGGTTACTTGCTACTGGGGAAATTTCTACCCTTTTTTATCATTCTCCTCTTCTGGAGACACAGGTTGGGGAACCAGCCTCTCAGTGGTTTCCACACTGGTTTCTGTGGGGTTCAGGGAACTACTATTTTCCCTTGCCGCTTGGCTATGGGTAACTGCACATACCATCCCCTGCTGGAGATTGTTACCCAGGATCACATCCACTGCTAATGTTTTGGCTACAGCCACCTGTTGCATAGTTCCCCCTGTTTCACCCCAGTCCAGAACACTGGCCAGTGGCAATGTTTTTTCTTCACCAGCAAAGTCCTGTACAGTGACGTATTTATTGGATATAAGCTGACCAGGCTGTGCCAGATCCCCTTTCACTAACATCAGAGATGCTCCTGTGTCTCTTAACCCCTGCTTCTGTACACCATTCACCATGACTGGGTGCATGTATTCCCTCATGTTCACTGGCATGCTTCTAGGGACACACAAATAACCCACTTCTTTTCTAGCACCCGGTTGTGTATTATGGCTTGCCTTTTTGGGACACTGTTTGGCAATATGCCCAGTTTTCTTACACAACCAACATTCAGTTCTTCTATCAGAGAAATCTTTTCTCTGAAACCTGGGCTAACTGGTTTCGGTGGAGTCAGTGAGGGATTTAGCTGCCCTGAAGGCACACTTTTCCCTTTCTGTGCTGCCACTTCCACCCCATTCATTCTCAGAGCAGGTCTGCTCTTGGCATAGAGGTCTGAGAGTTCTGCAGCCTCTTGCACTGTTTTGGGATCTCTGTCCTCTAGCCAGGTTTTTAGCTCTACTGGGTATGCCCAATAAAACTGTTGTAATAAAATCATATTTTCAATTTTATCAACAGAGTTTGCCTCAATTCCTTCCCACCAAAATTTTAAAAACTGATGTTGCTTCATGGCTAGCTCTTTGTAGCTCATATCAGGGCTTCTCCTGAGCTTATGGAATTTAGCTCTGTATGATTCAGCAGTTAATTCAAACTTTTTTAACAGTGCAGCTTTTAGCTTGCTGTAATCATTGCTGTCCTCATTGTCCATTTGACCCAATGCATCCCAAGCTTTCCCGGTAAGTAGCAGGGATAGCTGGAAGCTCCAGGACTCTCTAGAAATTTTAGCCTGAATACAAACTTTTTCAAAAGAATATAAAAATGCATCCATATCCTCCCCCTTTTTAAACTCAGCTATTAATTTGGAGTTCAATTTGTAACCCAGTCCTGCAGCCCCAGTTAAACCCAAGCCACTTACCTGCTCTGGTGCCGCTGGTTGGAGTCGTAGCTTCTCCAGTTCATGTTGCCACTGGCGCTCCTCTCTTTTCTCCTCTGCAGCTCACTGACACTCACGCTTCTCATGGTCTGCCTCCCTCTGTTGTCACTCTGCCTCTCGCTGTTCCCTCTCTGCCTCTCAGCATTCCCACTCTGCCTCTCTGCTCTCTCGCTCCCTCTCTTTCTGGAACTCCAGCTCCATCCTGCACAACTCAGTTTGCAGCCTGAGTACTTCTGGATTCAGCATATTGGTGACCATCCCCTGCTGCTGTGGCCCTTCACTGACAGTGGCCCTGTTGTCCTCCTCACCGGACCTGGATACAGCACTGGCCACTCGCCCTGCCACTCTCAAGGTTTGGTCCTTTTCAGTCATGGTCAGTGACTCACTGCTCTGTGTATCTGCTACCATCAGGGCTTCTGTGAGGTTCTGCTTTTTGGCTGTCATCTCGAATGGGATACCTCTGTCCCCCCACAACTGCTTTAAGTATTGTACAGTGTGCCTGCTATAGTTGGAAGCCATCCCTCCTGACTACTGCTACTCTGACTGGCACTTTAGAAAAAAATAAAATGGGTAGTAACTTGACTGTGAGCCAAGGGATGTAGTTCTGTTTCTTTCTGAAATAAAACACTGCCTTTCTTTTTTCCAAGTGAGCTGAACAGTCTCCAGCTGACACACTGAACAATAAACCTTATACCATCCAACTTTTTATGCCACTGCTGCCAACCAATCTGTCACAAACCCACTCAGCAGGTCAGCCCTCTACTCCCAAAGTGCCAACCTCTGAGCATAGAATTGTGAACTGTTAACAGAACAAGGTAACCCTCTTGTCTGTTTTGTGGGTTCAAGTCATGTTAGTCTCAAGTTCTGGAGGGATTCAAACTGATAACCTCTTGTTAGCATACCCAATTGCCAGGCTCAGATAATTCTATCTTTGGGGGGCCAGATATCTTTGCCTATGGGCACTTAATGAGGTATTTTAAAATGAACCCTTAGAACTCTATGCAAGACCTAGAGAACTCTGACCTGTTTCCCAGTTTGGCACCACAATAAGTTCCTTCACAGTGTCAACTATAACCATCTATGCTTCACTTATATAAAAACAAGTTTCAATTCACACCAGGCAGTTTCTATTTTTAAAATATATATCTTTACTTTAAAATAGGTAAAATAGAAAAACAGTAAAATACAGAACAAGATATCCCAACACATACAGCCTTAAAAACAAAACACGTTTAAAAGTGCAAATTCCTACAACACATACACTCAAACTGGTCTTATCTAAGGTCTCCTTACTTTTCTAATCTTTCAGTGCTTCGATGTTCCTCTTTTCTCAGTCAGAAATGAATGTCCTTGTGTGAGGTCTGCTCAGTATTTTTAAAAGCAGTCTTGAGCCGGCCTTCTCTCTGAGGTCACCTAACTCTGCCTTGGTGTATTAAAAGTTATATTTTATAACACAAGATGTCCTACTAAGATATTTAAAAAAATAATAGGTGACATAACTGTTACTTGCCAAGACTGTGATCTGCTTCACATAGAGATCAAAACCTCTTTGATGTAATTCACTGGATAACCCCAAGCAAATGCATATTGGACTTCCTAATTTAGTCTGGAACCTGCTTCACCCAGACATCAAAGTCTCTTTGATGTATTTACTGGCTATCTTGGGAGACACCCCAACACACGCATATTCTCCTTCCTCCATGACACGAAGTGCAAATCAAAGGATTTCCCTGAGGACGTCATGAATGTTTATTTTATTTCTGGGATGTCAAAGAAAACTTAACAAAGTAATTGCATTTCTGATATCTGCAGTTTAGACTACTTCCTGTCCTTTGAACTTACCCCTGGGGGGGTTGATGTATCAAATTCAGCAAGACAGTATTTCCTCCTGACAGACATTCCCTTACATATGCTATTTTGCAGAAAAAACTGTCATATTGAAATCAGAACCAGCTGTCCGCATGCTACACCCTCCACCACAGATACGCTCCTTCCCCAAAGCACACTTCAAGTGTCTGTCAGTACACAGAGTTAATGTTCTAAATTGACATTCAAAATCCACACACAAATAATAAACACTCAATGATATGAGCACAGGAGGGTTTCCTCCATCGATGTACTAAATATTGAGCAAAAAAAAAGGCTTAAAAAGGCTTCTTTAACAGCTTTTACAGGACCTGAATTGCAGAGCTCTGAGAGGAAACTGTCTCCATCTACCACTACACACACACTACACAGAACTGAGGCTGTGCAGAATAATCTAGAGCCCATGTGACCTGTAATCCCATGAATCACTGCAAAATTCACCTTGGAGCTCAATAACAAGGCGAAGTGATGCGAAGTACATTGATTTCTATATAGTTCACATTAAAATTGGTGCAGAAGTGGTTGGCAGAAGGCGGAGTAACACAAAGTCATTGTTACCAATGGACTTTGTGTTCCCCATTATGATGTGAAGTACCTTGCTTCATGTTGTGAATTACTTCACAGATTCTAAATTACTCTACAAATTGCTTCACACAGCAAATTTTGGCCACTTCACCCACCTCTACTTATAGTCCACATTTAAAAGTGAGATAAAATCACACTTATACAGATGAATCACTTATATCTCAGCAGGAGTCAGGGCCAGTTTGGATTAAGCAAACATATACTTTATTAGAAGAAGGGAGTCTCATTTAAGTAAAAAAAAAAAGAAAGTCACTATGTGTTTCTCTGATAAGGGGGCTGTATCAACTTAATTTACTGAGTCAGGAGCAGAGGGTGAATCTAATTGGGGTGTAGCTTAGGAGCACAAAAGTAGGTGTCTCCAATTACAGCTTCCTGCTGTTTTTGACAGAGGAGAACTTTGCTTTCAAAGCAAGAAACAACAGTCTATAACTAAGGCTTTTTTACTGATAAATCACTTTTATCTCAGCAGGAGTCAGTGCCTGTTTGGATTAAGCAAACAGATACTTTATCAGAATAAGGGGGTGTCATTTAAGTAAACAAAAAGAAGAAAGTCACCGTGTGTTTCTCTGAGGAAGGGGGCTGTATCAGCTTAATTTACTGAGTCAGGAGCAGAGGGTGAATCTAATTGGGGATGTGGCTTAGGAGCTTAGAAGTTCAAAAGCAGGTGTCTCCAATTACAGCTTCCTGTTATTTTTGATAGAGAAGAACTTTGTTTTCAGAGCAAGAAACAGCAGCCTAGAACTAAGGCTTTTTTACTAATTGCCATCCTTCCCACATTAAGCCAGTTCTACTTTTACAGCCACTGGATTTGACTGACAACAGGAACTTCCTGTTTGGCAGAGGGAAGGGAAGGATCACTGAGACACATTAGTTTCATCAACCTTGAAGGCACCTAAAAAATATCTCTTTCTCCTCCCCTGGCTGCTGGAGGTCTCAATCCAAGCACAGAAGAAGGAGACTACTGAAGACTACAGGAAGTTTTTGTCCCAGAACAGGAAGGGCGAGAGTTGTAAGGGCACATAGGCAGTAGGAAAGTAAGTGTAAAAATACATTGAGGAAGGAGACAGTAAGCATACAAAGCAACAGGAGAGGGGACACAAAATAAGTCAAGATGGGAGTGGTGCAGTGCAATGGCTGTGGAGCAGCAGTGTTCCAGGAGACATTCTGGAGGCTGCAATGCTGTCCTGTTTGCAGGCACCTCTATGGTCTGAGGGAGGAGGTTCCTCATTTCCAGGTTTACCTGGCTAGGATTCGTGAAACCTCTTCCCCCACCCAGGACCACCAGGGCCACCACTGCTACCTCAGAGGTTGCCAAGAAAGAGCAGTTGGACCAAGGTGGGGTCAGGAAGGGAGAGGGTGGTGGAACAGAGGTGCATCCCTCCAGTTGTACCTCTCCACAATTCATATGCAGTTCTGGCAAAGAGTGGTTCCTCTATGGAGGCACCTGCAGTGGAGACCAAGGAGGATGCTGGGAACCTCCACAAAGGAGACCCACAGGAGGGTGGCATGAGACCCCACAGGGGAAGGAAATAACTCCAGGTGGGGGACTCTATCATTAGGGGGTAGCATTGGGGAGGAAGGGGATAGGGAGGTAAGATGCCTGCCTGGTGCCACGGCTCGAAGGGACAGGAAGCAAATCCTCAGGATTGCGGGAGTAGCTGCACAAGGGAGGGAGGGAGCTGGATGTCATTGTCCACCTAGGGACACATGACCTGGCTGTGAATGGGATCAGACCAGTGCAAGAGGAGTTTGTAGAGTTGGGGAGGAACCTTAGACAAGTAGCATGTACAGTAACCTTCTCAGAGGTGCTGCCTGTCTATGGCAAGGAAGATGCTAGGATATTCTGCACCATGGGATTCAATGAATGGTTGAAAAACTGGTGTGGAGCTCAGGGTTTTGGCTTCATTGAGGACTGGGGACCCACCTGGAGTGATGCAGGCCTATACTGGTGCGATGGTCTTCATCTGTCCGGAGGGAACCAGGATCCTAGGTGATAGGTTTAAATGCTTCATTGGCAAGCATTTCAACTAGCCAAGGGGGGGAGGCACTGAAAAGGAGCATGGAAATCCCAGCTCCCCCCCACAAAACACAGTAGTTGGAGAGGTAAACACCAAGGTAGAGAAGCCAGTAGGGAGAAGGACAGGGGTAAATGCAGAAAAAGGCAGTAAGGACAGGGATGGGGATAAAAGGGGTAAGACCATAAAACAAAATGGAAGGTGATGAGTACCAATGCCCACAGTCTGTGTAACAAGCTCCCTGAACTAGTGGCCTTGATGGAAGAGGGATGCCTGGATATTGTGGCAGTCACTGAAACATGGTACACAGAGAACCATGACTGGGATGTCAACATACCAGGATACACAGTCTACAGGAGGGACAGGGTGGGTAAAAGAGGAGGCGGAGGAGAAGGAGTAGCTCTCTATATAAGAGAAGGGATTAAAGCAACAGAACTAAAGTATAAACAGGAAGTTGATGGGTCACTATGGGTCACCCTGGAGACAGAAAATGGCACTACAATCTGCATGGGGGTTGTGTATAGATCTCCATCTCAGGGGGAGGAAATGGACAAGGAAATGATAGAAGGCAACCTTAAAATGTCAGAAAAAGGGGAAATATTGTTGATGGGGGACCTGAATATGCTAGATGTTAACTGGAGTACCTTTGCTGCAGGCACATCCAAGAGCAGGGTCATTCTTGATGCCCTACAGGGGGTATGCTTCAGACAGCTTGTTTTGGAACCCACTCGGGAGGGAGCAGTCTTAGACCTGGTACTCTCAAATGGGGAAGGAGAAAGGATCTCAGATTTAGAAGTGGGTAGCCATCTGGGAACAAGTGACCACCAAACAATGTGGTTCACAATAAACATAGCCATAGAGTCAAGCCATATAAAAACATGAGTACTGGACATTAGGAAGGCTGACTTTGGGAAAATGAGAGAGAGTGCCTCAGAAAAGCACTAGCAAACAGGAAAGAAGGAGGGGTGGAGAAACAATGTGGAATAATCAAAACAGCCATCACAGAGGCAACAAGCCTTTGTGTGAAGCAAATCAACAAAACAAAATGAAGGAAAAAAACACTATGGTTCTCAAAACAGGTGGAAAGGAAGGTTAAGGAGAAAAGGATAGCATTTAGAGATATAAGGAAACACAGAAGGAGGAGGAAAAATAACTGTATCAGTTAAAGCAGAAGGAAGCAGGGAAGGCAGTCAAAATAGCAAAGGCATAAACTGAGGAAAAGATAGCCAACTCTGTTAAGAAGGGGATGAAACCTTTAATAGGTACATTAGGGAGCAAAGAAAGACCAAAGGAATGATACAGAGACTTAATAAAGGGGAGGGAATGTAGGCACAGGGTGACAATGAAAAAGCAGGGATACTGAAAGAACATTTCTGCTCTGTACTCACAACAGAAGAGAAGGGGGAGATACCTAAACCAAACAAGAGAGAAACTCTGAATAGGGGGGTTGATACCAGTCCATTCAAGAAGAAAGGTTTTTGAAAGAACTCTTGAAACTGAGGGTGGACAAAGCAATGGGGCCTGATGGGAGTCACCCAAGAATTCTAAAAGAACTAAGGGTAGAACTAGTAACACCACTGACTACTCTCTTTAACAAATCACGAGAGAATGGGGTGGTTCCTGAGGACTGGAGAAGGGTAAATGTGATTCCACTTCACAAAAGTGGGAGCAGAGCAGAGGCAGGAAACTACAGACCAGTTAATTTAACATCAGTGGTAGGGAAAATGATGGAATCACTTCTGAAGGAAAGAATTGTTGAGTACCTAGAGGCCAGTGGGGCACATGACCCAAGGCAGCATGGTTTCACAGCAGGAAGGTCATGTCAGATGAAACTAATAGATTTCTTTGACTGGGTGACCAAAGTAGTAGAGCAGGGAGGGTCTGTGGCTATGGCCTACCTAGATTTTAGCAAGGCATTTGACACAGTCTCACACAGAAGATTAATATACAAGTTAGCCAGCCTTGGAGTGGGTCCCAGGGTGATAGCCTTGATAAAAAACTGGCTAGACAACAGGATGTAAAAGGTAATAGTAAACAGAGTCCACAGTGAAGAAAGGAGGGTAACCAGCAGGGTACAGCAGGGTTCAGTACTGGGACCGGTCCTCTTTAATGTCTTTATAATTGACATTGGAGAGCACCTGGAAGGAAAGGTATGTCTCTTTGCAGATGACACAAAGATCTACAGTAGGGTTGATACACAAGGTGGGGTGGAAAGGATGAAAAGGGACTTGGCAAGGTTGGAGGAATGGTCAAATATGTGGCAGCTCAGATTCAATGCAAAGAAGTGCAAGGTAATGCATCTGGGAAACAAAAACCCAGGGGAAGAGTACACAATGGGTGATGAGTTAATAACAACACAAATCGAAATGGACCTAGGAGTAATTATATCAGATGACCTAAATGTGGGCAAGCAATGTGAGAAAGCAGTAAGGAGGGCTGGTGGGATGCTGGGGTACATTGGGAGAGGCATCAACAGTCGAAAACAAGAAGTTGTTAACCCTCTGTACAGACAGTTGGTGAGATCCCATCTGGAGTACTGCATGCAATTCTGGAGACCCCATCTCCGCAAAGACATAGAGTGGAGGCTGTTCAGAGGAGGTTAATGAAAATGGTGCAGGGTCTGCACCAGAAGACATATGAGGAGAGACTAAAGCAGCTTAAGATGTATACCCTTGAGGAAAGGAGGGGACATGATAGAAACTTTCAAGTATCTCAAGAGAATTAACAAAGTACAAGAGGGTAGCATCTTTCAGAAGAAGAGATATGCAAGAACAAGGGGGCACAATTTGAAGATATAGGGGGATGGCTCAGAGGTAATGTTAGAAAGTATTTTTTTACAGAGAGGGTTGTGGATACATGGAACAGCCTTCCCAAGGAGGGTGTGGAGTCAGGAACAGTGGGAAAATTCAAGAATGCATGGGACAGGCATAAGGCAATTCTAGTGGGGAGTAGGCGGAAGTAAGCTGTTGGTTAACTAGAATCTGCAGCTTATCTTTCAGGTAGGGAAATGGGTAGACTAGGTGGGTCAAGCGGTCCTTATCTGTTTTCAAATTCTATGTTTCTATGAGATGGGGTGGTAACTGGAGCATTGTTGTGGATTCGTGCCCTTTTTTTTTGCCAAAGACTGAGATAGTAGCATCATTCATGGTAGGCAGAAGAGCCCCTAAAATTCAAGCAGCTTGCAATGTTGAGGCTAGAAGGGGACTAACCAAATCTCCTATCTATATAATACATCCCTAAAGAAATAGGTGATTGTTTGTGGAGGAGTGAAAGTGATGGGTAGAGGCACAGCAGGGAGTGGGGAGAATAAGGGAGAGCATAACCAAAGCAACCAGCCTGTGCATGAAGGAAGAAAGCAAACACAGAAAAAAAAGGAGACCATTATGGTTCTCCAAGGAAGTGACAAGGGTGGTGAAAGAAAAAAGGGTGGCATTCAAGAGGCATAAGGAAACGTGAGAGGAGGACAGGGAGGTATACCTGGAAAAGCAGAAGGAAGCAAAGGTGATGAAGGGAGCAAAGACCCAGACAGAGGGAAGGAGTGCTAAAGGGGTCACTACAGGGGATAACACTCCTCAGATAGATAATTGAGAAGGGGAAAACCAGAGTAGGGTTACGGAGAATTAGAAGACCAGGAAGGGGACCAAGAAAAAGCTGACATTTTAAACAGGTATTTCTGGACAGTCTTCACAGTGGAGGGTGGAAGGAGTAGACCACCACGGAGAAGCAGGAACTGGGCTGGGAGCATGGTGGATTCAGGTTAATTTTCAGAGGAAAGAGTTCTTAAAGGACTTGCAGCCCTGAGGGTGAACAAAGCATTGGGACAGGATTTAATTCACCTCAGGTTACTAAAAGAACTTAGTGAGGTTCTGGCTGCCCCACTGACAGCCTTGTTCAACAACTCACTAGAAGGAGTGGTTCCATTTGACTGGAGAAGGGTGGATGTTGTCCCTCTACATAAATATGACAGCAGAAAGGAGGCTAGCAACCAAAGGCAACTCAGTCTCATGTTAGTGGTGGAAAAATTGATAGAGACCCTACTAAAGAAAGGATGATAGAGTATCTTGAATCCAGTGCACTGCAAGACCACAGACAACACAGATTCATGGGGTGGGGAGGTTATGCCAAATAATTTAATAGATTTCTTTGACTGGATGACCAGGGAAGTCAATCGAGGAGAGCAGTGGACATGGCCCATTTACATTTTAGTGAGGTCTTTGACACAATGACACACAGAATGCTGATTAGGAATTTAACTAACCCGAGGAGTGGGATCCATAGTGGTAAATTGGATTAGAAACTGGTAAAGGGATAAGAGGCAGAAGCTGGTGATTAACAGCACTCATTCTAAAGAGGGTGTGTGACAAGTGGGGTACCACAGGGCTTGGTACCAGGATCATTTCTCTTCAAAACCTCTATAGGAGGCATTGCAGAAGCACTGGAAGTGGAGGTATGCCCTTTTGCAGATGATTTCTAATTCTGCAGTAGGTTGGACACTCAGGAAGGGGTGGAAAAAATGGGCAGGGATCTTGGGAACTGAAAAAATGGTCAAAAACATGACAGTTGGACTTCAATGCCAAAAAGTGCAAAATAATGCAACTAGGGCATTGAAACTCTGACACTGATTATATAATGGGGTGTGTGCTAACAGTCACTAGGCAGGAAAGGCACCTTGGGGTCATCATATCTGAGGACCTTAAGGTTGCAGAGTAGTGTGCCAAGGCAGTGGGCAAGGGTCGTGGAATGCTGGGTTGCATAGGGAGGGATGTGAGGTGGTGTTTCCATTATATATGTCATATATTGTGGTTCATTGCAAGAGTCTCATATACAGTATGTTAGTTCAGTGGCCATCTATTATTCTGCTCCGAGACAGTGGTATTGCATCATTGGACATGCGCAAAGAAAGGCTTACTGTGCATGACAGGAACTTACATATATAATGGACTGCAATACCCATGTGTATAAACTGCAACTCTATTCCACTTGCTATCATATATATCCATGTATACAGGTATACTACCATACATATCCATGCATATATTTCACTCCTCCACCTTAGACAGAAACTTGTCTAAAATACTTTGACAGTAACATTTCTAACTTCCAGGCTGAAGTAGACTGCTCGGTACCCAGAAACAAGTTCAGGGGATTATTCTGCCCCTTGGATAGAACTTGCCACTAAATAAGTAATAGTACAAGTAAGAGTTCAGTTACACAGAGGTACAAGTTCATTACATGACTTTAAAGGTCTAGTCTTTGTGGTGGTCTTCTGTGCCTCAGGGGATATCTGTGGGCTGGAATAACTGCTGCTGATGGAACAGGAGATTCATTATTATTTGGCAGTGGAACTTCACAGGTAGGAGCAAAGTCCTCTGTGTCACTGTCCTCAGCTAGAGTGATGTCTTCTGCTGCATTTGCTGAAAACTTGGAATGCAGCAGGTGATCCATATGTATGTGAACAAGTTGCTGTCCCACGCGAACTGCATAAGTCAAAGGTCCACGTGTTTCAATCACCACCCCAGGAATCCAAGAACCCTTGGGATGTCTACAGTCTCGAATCATCACCCTCTCCCCAGGATGAAAAATCTGTACTGGCTTGGTTGACTTGTCATGCCACTTTTGCTGTTGTAGTTGATGCTTTGCAACAGTGTCAGCCAAGTCTGGCTTGAGCAATGACAAGCGAGTACGAGGTTGGCGTTTTAGGAACAGTTCAGCAGGTGTTTGCGCTGTGACTGTGTGAGGGTGTTTCTGTAAGCAAACAGAAAATGAGCCATCCTTTGAGCTGTAGGTACTTGCTGTGAATCAGGTTCATCCCAAGCTTTATTGAATGTCTGTATAGCTCTTTCGGCTGTGCCATTTGATGCTGAATGGTAAAGAGGAGTCAAAATACTTTGGACGCCATTCTGCTTTAAGAACAGTTTAAAGACATGGGAAGAAAATTAGGGACCATTGTCCGACACAAACTACCATGGTAGTCCATAAGAGGTGAAAAATTGTCTCAAAAGGTCTATAGTCTTTTCAGTAGTTGTGACTTGTGTGGGCAACAATTCCAGCCATTTGGAGTAGACATCAATTTCTACCAAGAAGTGTTGTTTTTCCACCTTGGCATAGTCGAAATGGATGCAATCTCATGGTGTGGTAGCCCAGGACCAAGGATGCAGAGGTGTGGTAGCAGGTTGGTTGCGGACAGCCACACATGGTGCATGTTGGATGACAAGATGTTGGATTTCTTGATCAAGTCCTAGCTACCAGAGGTATCCTCTGACCAATGCCTTCAATCAAGAGATTCCAGGATGACTGTCATGTAAGTCAGAAAATAACCTCTTGCAAAACTTTGGAGGTATCACAACTCGAGCTCCTCACAGAACACAGCCTTGCTCTGTGGACAACTGGTCCTTCTTGTCTAAGAAAGGTCAGAGGGTTGGGTCTCTCATGAAGTTAGGCCAACCATTTTGTGTGAAATCTAGGACTTTAGAGAGGATAGGATCTTGCCGTGTCTCTGCTGCGACATCCTGTGAAGGAATTGGCAAGTCATCGAGATGTGAAAGATGGAATACTGTTGCATCATCTTCCTTCGTGGTAGCATCCTTGCATGGCAGTCTTGACAATGCATCTGCATTTGTGTGATCTTAAGAATGTCTGTATTTGATGTCATACTCATATGCCAACATAATCAGGGCTCATTGCTGCATTCTGAGTGCTGCGAGAGTTGGTATTGTGGTCTTTGGCCCCAGAATTGCTAGTAGAGTCTTGTGATCCATTAGCAGAGTGAATTTTGGTCTGTACAAGTACTTATGGAACTTCTTGACACCGAAAATTATGCTCAAGGCTTCTTTCTCGATCTGAGCATAATTTTTTTCACTTGGGGACAATGTCCGGAAAGCAAAAGCAATTGGGTGTTCTTCTCCAGAAAGTAAAGCAAATGAGATAACATTCCCCACTCCATATGGTGATGCATCGCATGCCAGCCTCAGGGGTTTGTCTGGGTCATAGTGCAATAACCATTTGCTGCCTAGAAGATGTTTCTTGCAAGCCTGGAATGCTTCCTCACACTGTGGTGACCAATTCCATTAAACTTCCTTCTGTAGCAATTCATGTATGGTTGCAACAATGTGGACAGATGAGTTAGGAACTGTCCATAATAGTTCAAGAGGCCTAAGAATGATCTTAACTCTGTCACATTAGTGGGTACATGTGCTTTGACTATAGGATCCACCTTGCTGTCTGTTGGGCGTGGGCCTTGGGTGTCAATTCGATGACCTAGGTACTCAAAAGAATTTTGCAGAAATTTGCATTTTGCTAGCTTTACTCTCAGTCCATACCATTGTAGTCTGGCCAGAACGTGGTCCAGGATTGTCAGATGGTCTTCCACTGAGGGTGCGGTTACCTAGCTATCATCCATAAAGCATACTACATGGTCCAGTCCATGCAGTATCTGGTCCATTGTGTTCTGGAAAATTGCTGGTGCTGTGGAAACTCCATATGCCAAGCCATGATACTGGTAAAGTCCCTTGTGGGTGTTAGTGGTTAGATATGGTTCCGATTCTGGTTCCAGTTCCAATTGCTGGTATGCAAAAGATAAGTCCAACTTGCTAAAGAATTTGCCCCCTGAGAGTGTAGCAAACAAGTCCTCTGCATTGGGTAATGGGTATGGATTTTGCTGTATACAATGGTTCACTGTAACCTTGTAGTCACCATACAACCTCACTGCTTTGTCTTGTTTCGGTACCACAATGATAGGGGCAGCCCAGTCACTCCTCTCTACTTGTGAGATTATGTCATGGCTTTCAAGATGGTCCAGTTCCTTCTCTACTGCTTCCCTTAAAGCATATGGTACTGGTTGAGGCTTGTGGAAAATTGGAATGTCTCCCGATTGCACTTGGATCTTTGCCTTGAAATCCCAGATTGTGCCATAGCAGTCCTAGAAAATAAGACCATGTTTGTCCAATATTTTCTTTAACGCATCTTGCGGTGCTTGGTCACTGTATTTACGCTGAAGATCTTTTTCCAGTTCAATCTGATCTGCAGGAGCCAGTTTCTGTCTAGTAATGCAGATCTTTATCCTTGTACCACCATCAGAGGCAAGACCCACGTTCCTTCCTCATAGGTGACTGGCACTTAGATTTCCCCAGCATGGGGATTTGTTCTCCCATGTAAGTCAAGAGCTGAATAGATGATGGTTGCAATGGGCACTGCTGAAGTTTCTTTCTGTAGATGTTCTCTGGTACAAGAGATACTGAAGCTCTGGTGTCTAGCTGCATGTTCACCGGGTTGCCTGTTAGCTCAAGCTGGAGCTAAATTTCCTTTCCAATTGCCTGTATTGCATAAACCATGAACAGGCACAATGCCTCATCTTCTGTTTCAGTGGTTGCAGTGCCATCTGTGACATATTGTGCAGTAGCAGTTCATGATGTACTTTTGCACACCCTTGGCATGTGACCCACTTTTCCACAGCTGCAGCATTTCCCATGTCAAAAGCGGCATGTGCTTTAAGGTGGTTACCTCCACATCGGTAACACAGTTTTGACTTTGCAGAAGTGCCCTGTGTTTCTGGCTTCCTAAATGTTTGGGGTTGCTAATGAGCATGTGATGGACCACTGTGTGGTGTGGCATGTCTCTTTTGTTCTAGGATATGGGTAACCTTATGAACTTCACTTCTTTGGGGTTCAGAATGTCCCGCCAGTGCTTGGGAGCCTTTTTGAGTGAACTCCATAGCGACTGCAATGTCACAAGCTGTCTTAAAGTTCTAGTTTCTTTTCTTGCAAAAGCTTTTTTCTGTAAGCTTCCCCTCTCAGACCGCAGACAAAGCGATCCCAGAGGGCATCATCCAGGGACTGGCCAAACTCACAAGTGTGTGTTATATGCTTTAATTAAATGATGTAGTTGGCAATAGGTTCCCCATCCCCTTGGTTGCGCTGGTAGTAGGTTTACTGTTCAGCAATGAGAAGGGGCTGGGGTTTGAAATGCTTTGCAAGTGTCTCAGTGACTTGCACATATCTGAATGTTAGGATATCAGCTGAGGCTGTTAAATTCCATAGAAGGGCATACATCTGTGGTTGTAAGACTGCTAAGAAGACATCTACTAGTTCATCTTCTCCTATTTTGTTTTCCTTAAGCCAGCATTGGAAACGCTTTAGATATAAATCAAATGTTTCCTTAGTTTCATCAAATTCAGCCCCCACTTGCATACTTTGTGACCCTGAGCAAGTCACTTAACTTCCTCGTGCTCCCAGGTTGCACCTGCAAACAAGCTTTCAGCTTAGTGTGTCTCATCTGGTAAAATAATTGGTAAAAAAAAAAAAATTCAGGTACTCTGCCAATTATAGTTATAATGGTTGTGGCAAAGTGTAGCTGCAGTATCCACACACAAACACAAAAAGTGTCGTTTTCAGGCTTTTTTATGACTATGGGTGGAGGCTGCAGGAGTATTGCATGTACAAAAGGAGTGATGTCATGTTTTCTGTCCGTGGAACTGACTGAAGGTGTAAATAGTCTCTTCAGTCTTACCCTCCTCCAAGCAATGTTTTCCACCCTCAAATAAATATGCTTTCATGTTAGTCAATGGTTGCAGGGTACTATTTTCTTTCTTAAATGGGTGGTACAAGATCTGGAACCTGAGTAGTGGGAGGCAGCATTAGTTTTTTTTGGAGTAAGATCCACCTCCGCCTCCACCCCAGACTTTTTTCTGATTAATGCGGGAGGGGCATGAGATAGCTCTAGCATGCTATAGCCAGATACACTAGTTTTGGACCTTATCAACCAACAGACATGCCTGTGCAGTGGAGAACAGAACAGAAGTTATTTAATGCCTTCAAATTGACTTAAAAATCCTTTGGAACAAATGATTATCAGAGCCACCTGGGGCCTCAGAAGGAGACCTAGGCACACATCTAGCTCTGTAAGAAAATTTTCTTTTTTTTTTGTGGGGGGGGGGCTGTGGGATTCAAACACGGATCTAACTGCCCATATCAGCAATGCTTTAAAATGCTATAATTAACAGACTCTAGCTGTTTTCTTACAGAAACCCCACTCAGATTTCAAGAATTTGCTAAATTGTAAATGTAGGTATCAACATTCTGTTAGTAGTTAGTGCTGATTGTGGTCTGTGACAAGATCATTTATTTTTTACAAATGAAGTGTATGGTAGGAAGCTGAAAACAGACTTTGATGATAAAGTGTGTGTTTTTTTTAAGTTTGAGATGTATTAGAAAACATTGAAAGAGAAAACTATTGGTGATTTTAAAAGCTATTCTGATCAGAGCTGACATAAAAAAAAATCTGAACTATTTTTTATTTTATCATGGACACTAGAAATAGGATGTCAGCATTCACTCCATTAAACCTGTTTTTCAGGTTTTTTATAGCATATTGCCAAGGTAATCTTCCCAGAATGCAGTCCGTCATGGGGGGGGGGTTGAAATTGTTTTAAAAGAGTAGTCCACCCAGAATATGCAAAAAACATATGTAATGTAGAGTGTTTTGATATGTAAGTTAAGTCCTAGTGTGTCCTTCCCTCTGTCTGCTATTTGGAGTTTTTTCTAAATTGCCTACTAGCTGTATAGTAGTTTTATAACCCATGGGGATCTCCATAACAATTTTTTTTTTGTGGGGGCTGTGGGATACAAACCTAGATCTAACTGCCCAGATCATCAATGCTATAAAATGCTATAATTAACAGACTCTGGCTGTTTTCTTACAGAAACCCCACTCAGATTTCAAGTATTTGCTAAATTGTAAATGTAGGTATCAGCATTCTGTTAGTAGTTAGTGCTGATTGTGGTCTGTGACAAGATCATTTTTTTTTACAAATGAAGTGTATGGTAGGAAACTGAAAACAGACTTTGATGATATAGTATGTTTTTTCCTTTAAGTTTGAGATGTATTAGAAAACATTGAAAGAAAAAACAATTAGTGATTTTAAAAGCTATACTGATAAGAGCTGACATAAAAAAAATCTTAACTTTTTTTTATTTTATCATGGACACTAGAAATAGGATGTCAGCAATCACTCCATTACACCTGTTTTTCTGTTTTTTTTTTATAGCATATTGCCAAGGTAATAGTCCCAGAATGCAATCTGTCATGGGGGAGGGGTTGAAATTGTTTTAATCATGAAGCATTAGTGTTAGCAATGCATTCAGAAATACAATTTTTAATTGTCTTTACAGTTAAACATGCAGTTTCATGTCATGGCACATTTTGGGGGGGGTTCAAATTATTTTAAACATGGGCACAGTACTTGGTAAATACAGACTTTTTTTAACTTTATTTGTTAATTTTTCATTATTAAAGGCCAACATGTACATAAACATCATACATATTCCAGCACTGGATAGTTATAGCACAGTATCTGTACAGGCATTAACAAGTCTATACCTTAAGATTTAAAGGAAATCCAGACCTGAGCCCACTACCCTTAATTGCATTAGGAGAAAACATTACAGGATAATAAGTTAGTAGAATTTCGCACTCTCACTACAGGATTTTATGCTATCCATTTGCCAAACTATCATTCCACTCACAGGCAACCATTTATGGTGAGGGGAGAACTAATACAAAAGGACAGAGGGTTTTATTAAACAGGTTGTCCGAGCTCAGTTAAGCTAAGGTTTAGCCCTACAAATTAAGCTCCATAAAGGAAGTATGTAGGGGACAGGATTTCCTTCCCTTAAGATTATACAGTTCACAAACAGAGTGGCGTGCATTAGCATGCCAAATAAGTATCATTCAGATGTATAGACAATTTATATAACAGGTAAGATATAGGAGGTCAGAATCAAAGGATAATAAAATAATTAAAAATATTACCACCAACCCTCCTACTTATTCAGATATACAACAAGGAGCACATGACAGGTACTCATATACATTGAGTCCAAGGGAACCTGTTGAGTCACTTTGGGAACTACCAGAGAAACACAGGCCTGTTACAGTCACTCTGTCTCCAGTCTGAGTCTTGATCTGAGGCCCTGGTGTCCATAGTGGAGAATAGTTTTTCTGCAAAGATGGATGCAGCCTCCAGGTCAGTAAATACATGGGTTTTCTGCTGATATGTAATGTGTAGTCACGCCAGGAAAAGCATCTGGGCTTTCACCCCTTTAGCTAGAAGTGCCTTCTTGGTCTCCTGCATATTTTTCTTTCTGTCTTGCGTCTGCAAGGAAGAGTCAGGGAAGAAGCCCAGTCGACTTCCCTCCCAGATAATATTCCCTTTCTTTCTGGCCTCCTGCAGCAATGGAATTCTTCCTTCAGGGGTAGATAAAGTCATTATTGCCGTCAATGGATGAGAAACAGGGGATCCCTTCCCTCCAGAGCATGTAGGTATCATGAAGGCTTGCACAATAGAGATTCCCATGTCCCAGTCAAGTTAATTTAAGTCCTCAAAAATGATCCAATTGAGTGCCGACAGGAGTTCCGCATGGCTTGCGAAACGGGGAGGAAATCCTATTATTCTTACATTCCTCTGTCTAAGGCCATTCTCCAGTGTCTCCACTTTAGAGCAGAGAAAGCTGACATCACAGATCAGGCCAGCGATAACATCAGACTGCCGCTCCAATGCAGAAGTTAAGTCGGAGATCGTGGTGGAGTTTTCTGCGATCTTCTGATTGAGGTCGGCAAACTTTTTCTCCATAGCAGCCAGGCATTTGTTTGTCTCATCACCAGTCTCCTGCAGTTTGGTTAGGAGTGGAAACAGTTGTGAAAGTTCAGGTGACGGTGCTGAAAAGGAGCCTCCAAAGTTAGTTGAAGCACTGGTCCCTTGGCCACCGAAGTATGAATCGAGCTCTGATGACTTATGATACGGCTGCTTTTTTGCGCTCATTTTTAATTAAGAGTCTTCAGAATTTAAATCAGTCCCCACAAGTTAACTTTCAGATCAATAAAGTAAAGATTTTAGTTATAAAATATTGTCATGTACAGAGCTCAAGCAAGGCATGTCTATCCCGTTGGGTGCTCCACAGTGCCCCCCACCGGTAAATACAGACTTTGATGATAAAGTGTATTTTTTCTTTTAAGTTTGAGAAGTATGTATTATATATAAGTGTAACAGTGTTGTAAATGATTAAGTAGGCAGTGGTTTAAGGCTCTGAGCTACAAACCTGGAGACCTGGGTTTGACTCCCACAGTCCCCACTTGCATACTGTGTGATCCTGCACAAATCACTGAACTTACCTGGGCTCCCAGGTCACACCTGTAAACAAGCTTTCAGCTTGAATGTGGCAGTAGGATTTAGCATGTGCACTGCTTTAAAATCATTTCACAGTATTTTTTACTTTCTTAAAAAGATACTTCACATTTGTGTGGGGGCTGTGGGATTCAAACCTAGATCTCCAGATTTGCAGAGGAGAGCCTTAAACCACTGTGCTATACTGCCTTCCTAGTTATGGCAGTCATCTGTTTTATTGAATCCTGGCTGTGACTATAGGTGTTTACAATTGAACGATAATAACCACATTTGCTGCACTTGCAAATAGGTAGGCATTTGTGTCTAATTTCTGTTTGACTTACTGTAGATTACACATAGAATCTGAAAAATTCATAACATGCTGTATTGTGATTCAATGAACTGATAAATGGAGATTTTGGTTTCTTTTACAAATTCATTTTTCCTGAACATGGATATACTGAAACAAAAATTTCTCAACATGTTTTTAAAGAGTTTAACTCACAGCAGCAGAAGAAGCATGTTGGCATTAAAAGCTTAGTGGTGTGGATGTAGAGGCACCAGTATTTAAGCATGACTTTGGTAGAGGATTAATTGTGACTGGGGGGTGAGGGAGGGAGTGAGTCTTGATATTTGTAGCATAATGGTTTTCTGAAACTTCAACCTTCAATGGGTTAGACTCTGCAGCCATCTGTACAGCATATCACTAAGCCATATGCAGTATGGTATGGGTAAACCCGGATCACCAGACCAGGACCAGTGCTGTAAAATCTGCACTGGGCACAGCTTGTGCAAATATTGTTGATCCAGTGGATCAAATAAATACGTGCAAATAAATAAATACTCGGCTTCACCTCATGCTTCAACCCACCCCAGGAGTGATGTTATTACATGATAACACACACCCTGTCTTGCCTTATTGCTTAAATATGCCCTTTCTCAATGTACTATACTTTGATTCAGTTAGTGTAGGCAACAGCCTTCATGTGAACACTTTGGGCTTCTCTTTGACTCCTGATGTCTATTTGCTTTAGCTATTGTATATTGGTTGAACTGCTTTGGTCTTCTTGATGTGGTGCCTGTGTGCCTAAACTATGTAATCTGTTTTTCTACTGCTACCCATGTATCTCCAGTGAATGATTGTTATAACTCTCTGCTCTCTGAGCCATTGTTTATGGACTTGTTAACTGTGCTGTCTTTGTATTAGTTTCAACGAGGTAGCTTTGTAAGTGAGTCTCTGACTCAAAGGTTTGAAAAATTGGATATTTTTTAAATAAATAAATGTTTATGTTTAAGCCCATGAAACACCCTTATCTAGTTAATGCATTCACAGTCGTAGTGGCTCTGCCACAGCTTGTTTCCCTTGTGTGTGATGCAGTTGCTGAGGTGTGAATCAAGAGGTTGTTGAGCTGTGTTTATTGTTACAGTATGGGCAGTCTGACTTAGTATAACAGCTAAGATGGACCAAAGGAATGTTAGGTTTCATACTGAAGTCATAATTCCTGTGCCTCGTGGAGCCACGCTATTAGCTATGTTGTGTCTTTTTCAATATATCAAAGTACTATAGCAAACAGCTCTTTAGGTGTCTGTTTTATCTGTCTGTAGATAAATCTGTACCCAGAGTGGTGCACCTAAGCAGTTTATGAGGTTTTAAGTAGCCATGCAGAGAGGGACAGATAAGGAAGCCCCAACAGAACAGAATTTAGACCCAAGAAGCTGGAAAGATTTACAAGGAAATTTAAATAAAAAAAAAAAACATGCATTAGTTTACATGACCTTTCAGTTGCACTCGTAGAAGTTCTGGTGTGCATTCTTGTTGCCAATGTGATATACTGTGGGTGATTGCAAGAGAGACTCATACATGGTATGTTGATTCTGTGGTCATCTTTTATGCTACTCTGAGATAGTGGTCTTGCGTCAGTGGACATACACAAAGAAAGGCTTACTGTACATGACAGCAACTTACAAATATAATGGACTACAATACCCATGTGTATAAACTACAACTCTAATCCACTTTCTACCATATATATATATCCATATATATACTACTATACATATACATGCATATACTACAATATCATTTGCTGGAGTGGTCACACCTAGAGTACGGTGTTCTGTTTTGGAGACTGCACCTCCGAATGAACTTAGACAGAGTACAGGCAGTCTAGAGTAGTGCAACTAAAATTGTGTATGGTTTGCACAATAACCCCTCTAAGAGAGATTGTGGGATCTCAACATGTACACCCTGAAAGAAAGGAAAGAGAGAGAGTGGATATGATAGAAACCTACAAGTACCTCAAAGGAGAATAGGATAAAGTTGGGGCATCTCTTTAAAATGGGACCAAGCATCAGAACTGGGGTCATGTAGTAAAGCTGGAGGGTGGGGGACTGAAGAATGATGTGCTAAAATATTTCTTCCCTGAAAGGGTAGTTGATGCGAGTCATAGATTGCCAGTGGAAGTGGTGGAAGCTAGAACAGTGGGGGATATATTAGACTGCAGGGAGGGTCAACAGAGACCAGATAAGGTCTGCTGAGACAGAATAGCTAGGGAACATTTGGGCAGACTAGATGGGCTAAGCAGTCCTTTTCTGCCATCATATTCTATAATGTATTCCACTGACCACATGTGCATTTACTGTTATTCTACATTCATTGTACTGAAATCTGAGGCTAATGGCTTCATGCTACTCAACTGTGTTACTGAACAGTATGTAGCATACACACAATCTATGATGAAGAAAGTGTAGAACAAAACAGTTAATGAATGTGTACTGAAAATGCAATGCACACCTAGAAAAGTGTATTTTTACTCGGACTCACCTGGTTCCTTACTCAGATAGCAACTGCACTGCAGTGAGGTTTCCCAGCAGAACAGGACACATGTTTGAAGTTTTTTGTTTTCAATTTGGCCTCGAAAAATACAGCCTGCTTAGAAGATTAACAAAATTGGTGAATCAATACCTTTTTCTGCTTAGAAGGTGATGTTTGCTTGTGTAAAACTTTGTTAGCCTGTCCCACAAAAAGGATTTGCCTACCCAGGATTCTTTGTGCTAGTATACAGTACACATCCTGCAGGATGGCTGGTCCAAAATCACAACTCAAACTGAACTGTCATCCTGCAAACATTATATCATTACATTAGATTGTATAGTGATACAATACTTGCATGTGGCAGACAGTGGTGGCAATAGTGGTGAATGAGTGGGGAATGTGCTGGCCACCATTGAGGTGAGGGTTTGGAGGCTGATGTTGTGCCACTGGATACCAGTGATACTGGTATGGAGATTGGGGGCAAGGGTATGCCTTGGAAATAGCCTTATGATATCACATTGGCAGGCACCTGAGCAAGAATTGGAAGGGGAGTCTTGGTCATGGGCATATCAAAGTCACTGACACTCTCTGCAGGAGCTAGAGAAGATGAACATTTAAACCAATACCATGAAAGGGATGGGACAACTTACTAGAGACCTGATACTTGCAGTGGTATTGGAAAAGGGAGGGAGATGCCAGCCGTACCAAGGGAGGTTGCAACTCCTAACTAAAATGGGTGGGGGGTGCCACTAGAACCAGAGATAACTTGCCCTGGGATTAGGTGGTATAGTAACAAATTACTCTTTGACAAAGAGAGCACAAGGCCCTCTGCACACTCCAATCAGCAATGGTTTGCTTCTCCTATTTTAGTGAGCAGACCATGGAATGTGAATTACTTCTTAAGGCCTTGCATGGGGACTGAGGTCACATACATGGGGATGGTTGAATATAGCTAAAGAAACAATGCAAAATACATTGAAATGTTCCAATACTTTGATTCCTAGCAGTCTGTTGTTTAACACTGGACACATACCTTTTTTTTTCCATCCAGTGTTTTTCCTCAGTGGCAGGTGGTGGCTTGTGTTGGCCATCTGACACCAAACTTCTGCAATCATTCAGGCACCTCCTTTACTCCACAGCGGAACCACCAGAGTCAGTGTAGGGGGGCTTCATCCAGCCATGGCCCCTGATTTTTCCATGTTTTCTTCCCCTGTTCCCCAGAGCCTCCATACAAGGCTGGCATGCACTTGGAGGCGTGCACACACAACTTGGCCTAGACTGACTCTGCTCTGCCTACCCCTGGCCTAGCACCCATATCCATGCCCTGCCTGCACCACCATCACACCTCCATGTGGTGGCGGTCAAAGGCAGGGAGAGGAGAGCTGCCAGCTGCTGCTCAGTCCTCACCTGGCCCTTCCCCCCAGTCGACCCCTGGAGTCCTGTGCTCATTCCTGAACATGGGTCACCAGCATGGCAAGAGGTAAGGTGTCCAGTGCCTCAGCCCTCTGTGGAACTGGGCAGGCTGGACACATATCTTTTATGTGGCCAGCAGCAGGTTGCACTTTGTGCCAAGTCCCAAGCGCATCTGTTAAGGCCTTGCTTTTTGCTGCACTCTTCTGGTACATTCAAGCAAGATTTGGAAATGCACTCTGTGCTTAGAACTTGTTCAACTATACCAAATCTTGGGCTCTGCATTAATATGTAGATAGGAAAGAGACTCTGTGCAGTGCAATACTTCTCATTCGAATATGAGCCCATTCTTTTTTTTAATGTTATAAAAGGTGAAAGAAGATCCTAGTGAAATATTGTGACATGGTTACCAGTTGGAATTTCCTGACTTCACAAGATAGCAGTTCTGTTGAGAATGTTGTTATCCATTGTTAGCAAGACAGATGTAAGAGAAGTGTAAAAAGAAGCACAGAGATAAAAGCTGCTTTGAAAGCTTCAGTAGATATGGAAGCCTTCCTCCCTCAGATATGCACTCTAATGAGAGTGCTCATTAAGGGGTCTGACATTTACAACAGTACCTCAGTGGACATTGGAAAAATGAGGCCACTCACCCACTGGTTACTTTAGAATGAATTTATTCATGTACGCATAGTAATGGTAGACTCTAAATCCCAATGTTTCGGGGGCAGTGATCCCCTTCGTCGGGGTGATTAGTGTACCTTATTAGAGCTCTTCTCATTCTAGCTGTTGCTGGGGGACCCAAGGAAGAGTGCATCTAGTGCAGTGGACTAAGTCTGGCTGATAAGACAGATATACTAGAGACAGAAAAATATTTCTGCAGGTTAAAGGAAAAGGGGAAAGGAAAGAATAAAGAGTCACACCTAATAAGTTAACCAGTAAGTGACTGACCTCATATTTTCTGTGTCCAGTGAGGCTTTACTGTGAATTACATAGGAATCGGCTGCTCCCTGATATATGTATTTGAATTTCTTACATGGTCATGGAGGCTCTCAGATTTCCCTTGGAGTATTTATAACACTAGCTCTTTAAAAGCTACCCACACTTTTGAACAGTGAAAAGGGTGGGACTCAGATTGGTTCAGTGCTAGTAAACACAAGAGATTTCAGAAAGGACTAAGTACACTATCCAGCACAGTAAACATTTTTTTTTAAAGGAGTCCAACTTTTAACCTGCAGGAATTTAATTTGCAGGGAAGGAAAATCCCACTCCCACCTGTTGTATACTGGAGTACTACAAGGAGACACCACAAAACAAGGAAATAAGTTAACCAATAGGTGCCTTCTTTATTAAACTACGTGAAGTCCTTTACTGTGTAAAACAGCTAAATTGAGTGGTGGCCCCACTGATCTCCTTCCTGATGAATGTTGTTCACATTCTATTATTTTTCTGTCTTTACAGACCTCTAAGTAAATTCAGTACCGGGGGGAGGGGGCATGGGGGTTGAGTTACACGCCGGTAGTAAACTCCATTTTAGAACTTTAGGTTATGTCCTTATTCAGCTCTTAATATTTATGCTCCTTGCTGACTTTAATTTGTATTAACCTCTTTGGTTGTGCCTGAAAATAGGCAGTTATTTATCTAGTTCACTCACCTGGTTAACAAAAACTACATCATACATACATACATACATACATACTGTACACACCTGCATACAAAAATAAATAATTCTATCAATGCATCCATACTCTACTGCAAACCTCTGTGGTTGAGAGGGGCATAGACTGTCATATCATTCTAAAATGATACTTCCCATCAATGCATAAATCAGAAACACCCACTGAGTTAACAAAAAAGCCAAGAAAGAAGACAAAAATTACAGAACTGGAACAAGTATTTCATCAAAGAAGCAATGGTACTGAGAGGGATCAAGTTACACTAAGGAAAGCAGTCCTCACTGGAAATGAGATGCAGCAGTTCAGCTAGGCTATCTTGTGCAAATAAATTATTTGTAAGCTGGGAGCACATACATTTGAACTACTTTTATTGTTGTAGAGGTAAATCAAATGCTGATCAGAAGGAAGAACAGTATGTACAATGTACAATGCACAAATGATTCAAGAAGACAAATTCCTTCCAGTTGGTGCAGTTTCTGTAAACACATGTGTATATTGGGGGGTGAGCTCACTAGGAAATATTTCAACTGATACTACATTCTATTTGATATGTCACTACTCAGACCTCACCACAGTCAACTCACACACACTAAAAATGCAACAGCAATAATCTTTTAAAATCGGCACCAAAGAGTACACATGATGGCAATAAGTGGAACCTATTGCTTATAGCCCAAAACTAACTTCTGCAGGAAAAAATATATAAGCACCGGTTCAACAAAGTTCTCCTTTGATTAGGCCACCTGCTGGAGTGGTGAAAGTTGGGATTTAATGTTCATCCTGATAAAGCGCCACTTGGGCACATTCAAATTAATGCCCCTTTTCCAGTCAAGGGATGACTGAAGTCAGATTCCTCCCAAAGGCCTTGTTACCCTGCCATCCACTTTCTTACGATAGCTATGAACTATAAAGCCCCATAATTGGGGTATAAACAATCAAAACAAAATGGTCCCTAAAGACAAAGGGGTCTGATTTTCAAAGGGCTGGTAATGACAGAGGTGTGTGCAGCTGCATCAGTGCAGACACAAATGCTCTGCACCAATGAGCCACAGGAGAACTGCTAATTTCAGCAGTTTCTCTGCCGGGGTGCTTAATTTCTCACTGTCTGTGTATACACCTGGTCATATCAGTCACAGCATGTGTGCTGGAAAACATCTGCAAGTTGTGGTAATGGGGGAAAAGGGTCAGAAAAATGTGCCGTTATAAAATCACACACATGTGCTGGAATTACCAGAGCACGAAAGGACAGCCTGATGTGAACGTTTTCCTGCCACATGTGCACAATTTTTGGGCCATTGAGAATCAGACCCATGAAGCTGGCCTGGTAGCACTGTTCACTATGCAAGTGACCCAAGCTTGGGTATGGACTCTTGTCACTCTGGGGATGACTAGTGTAAGGGAGGATTAAACATCCCTAAGACAGCTCTCTTCACTCATTGAGGTGGAGACAACATCCTGCTCACAGACTGCCACATTTGCGGAGGCCAGGTGGTTTGACAGTAAGCATGTACAGGATCAAGGAAATACTAACTGTGCTCTCAGCCTGCATTGCACCCACATGGAGTGACCGACTCCAGTCAACAGTGAGCAGTAAAAAGTGGTGCACATATTGAACAGAAACACACACAAGCAAGGTTTTAAAGCTGAAAAAGCTTTACTTCTATTTACAGAGAGATGCTGAGCTCATGAAAAATTTGTTCAGAGACAGAAACGTCCAAACTCCAATCTTCTGGAAATGTGTTCCACTCTCAGCAAGCATGCACAAAGAGTGAGGGAATGAAGCTACTCCATGTAGGGATATGTGTACTTCAACAGGGATGCATGCACATCATTATAAGTCTATAAACTGAGGGAGAAAAATAGGAGGTGGAAAATATCTGGTCTGCTGGGGGGCAATGCTGGTGCCCTGTACAAGCTTACAACAGACAAGGCAGACCTTTCACCACAGTTGTGGTCCTGGTTAAGTAATGTGAAAATAAGTCCCTCAGAAGGTTGGTGGCAGGACCGTTTGGGATACCCCCAGGAAGGGGCAGACTGGAGTCCAGAAAAACAGATAAAAAATAAAGTATTGTCCATGTTTCTCCCATGACTGAGCATAATTACAGTTTGACCACTCTCCAATACCTTTTGCATTTAAGTAATACTGCACCACTACCTCTGCATGGGGATAAGGGTGTTTTGGGGTGATGGCCAGATGGCACATAACACTCAAAATGTTTTTATATGCCTGACATTCTAGAAAACAACTTTAACAGAAAGTAACAAGCCACCATTATGTATTCTTGCCCACACCTATACTACAGTGGTAGGCAATGACAAGGTGCACCATACATCTGGATATGTTGAAAACTATCACTCATAGAAATCCAACTGAAATGAGTGGGGAAGTTTTGTGATATATCATGATACACCGTATATGGATCTTCTAATCTGCATCATATGCTTGGCTATCACTGTAACTGATGAACAATGTGTTGAGACCCTTCGCAGCTGAGTAAACATCTTTACTTACAGTAAGAACGTCCCCAAACAGAATGCTGAGGAGCAAATGTTATGTCTAGCTGAAGTGTAAATCTCAGTTTTAATTATCGGTAGCCTTTTTTAGGAAAAAGGTTGACAGGTATGCTAGGTTGTTGGCTTTGTTTGTTGTATGTGGCACCCTTTCTGAACACAGATCAGCATCACAATACAAATGAGTCAGAGGACATAAATAAAGAGGATCTCAAAAGGAAGGCACTCATGCAAGGAACAGTCATAAACTGAATGTGTACATAAAACCACAATTTATACAGAAAACTAGCAAATAAATGACAAAATGTACAGCTAGTCGACAGAAGCTTCTTTAAATATATTGCTAAAAATAGGCTTCTTAAAGCTACTTGGTTAGATGATGTCCCTTTTAATAAACCTAGTGTATGGCATCAGCTTTCCAAGTTGGGGATGGCTGTTAGTCTGAATAGCAACTCTGTTCCTGGCAGCAGCTTGCCAGATTCATTTCTTTATACTTTGCCTTATGCATGCCCATACTATCGCCAAATGGATGCCATCTGTCATCATTTTTATGTCCTGACATATTATTCAGTCTCCTTTGGTGTAAACATCCTTACACTTTAATTTCATGTATTTATTATAATGGTCTTTCTATTGCCAGTAGCACCAGGGTATGGCTCCAACCCAAACTTCTCTGAACTATGGCCTGTATATGGATTCTGATATAGCTGTAGCAATTGACATTAGGGTGGCTCAGTAGCCATCCAACAGAATCGGATGGATTGGATTCCGAGCACTTTTTTGGTATTTGGATTTTCAGTATTTAAGTTCAAATATTCAAATCTGCGAACCCAGCTGGATGCGGAATCGGAATCAGAATCTTATTCCATCTGTACATCTGACTACAATGCAAACACATTGGTAATCCATTCTCCCCTACTTCCCAAGTCCCTCCCCTTACCTTTCATGCAGCTATGCTGGGCTGCTCACTGATGAATGAGTTGATTCCTGTTAGTTAATCTAGTCCCCTCCATTCCCCTGATTAGTTGACCCATCCCCCACCCTGAAGCCATGAAGTAATATCCATCCATAGGCATTTTAGGCAGGCATGTGGCACTGATATGTGTGGTCCAACCCTGATAGGTCCGATTGATGTGGTGTTGCAAGTGCGCAGCTGCCTTGCTGCACTCGGACCCCTTACCCGAACTCCCCAACCCCCTTTCTGCACTTCCTGACCCCTTCCTTGAATGCCCCCTAAAGAAGACTGTAGCCACAGTCAAAACACTGGCGCAAGGAATAACAGTGCAAGTAGCTATCTAGCAGTAGGACTCAGTGGTTATGTTTGTCTTTTTTTCACATTGAATTTAAAATTGCTGTGTATATAGTGAGTCTTAAAAGCCGTGCTATTGTAATAAACTACCACACAGCATTTTTGTGTTCCATCTGCTCACTGTCAGAGTGCAAGGTACTATCTGGAAACAATTTGTGTGGGGCTGGACATCCCTGTTTCTGCACCCCCCTGCACCAAGGTCCATGGCACCACATTGTTGAGAAAGGTAGTCCACAACTGAATGCATGCTTCTGTGCTTACCCAGGGTGCAAACAAGGGCGGCTTACCCAATAACAACATATAGATCCAAAGTGTTGCACTCCACCAAATCACCATACAGAAAGCTGAGCAATGCACTTAATATTGTCTTTAATAACACAAAACTTCGTGAATTACTAATGCTGTACTACAAAAAGTTTGTCTGTCATTAAAGACAATATTAAGTGCACTTCTCATCTTTTTGTGTGGTAATTTGGAGGAGTGCACCACTGGATCTACATGCTGGGAAAGGCTGTAGTACTAGGCATCTGGTGGTGGCTAACCCCAAGGCCTTCTTAAGGATGGCAATCTCTTCTCTGGTCCAGGAGAACCCGAGTTTCTGGGAGTTATTTTTTTTTTTATTCAAGGAGAAGTAGCGACTGGTGAATCCTTCATGGACATGGGGGAGAGCAGCTGGGGAGTTTGGGGAGGGGGTCATCTCGAGGAGTTTGGGGAGGTAGTCTGCATGCAGCCAAGCAGCAGAGTGAGCACACTCACAGTAACATATCAGACCATCTAAACTAATGGAGTCTGGACATGGCTTCATGAATCATGATCAGGTGGTCATTGGACTCAGAGGAGAGCAGTTGGGGAGGGTTAAGTCATGCTCTGTAGGAGAAAGAGCAGAGGCTTGGGGAGTGTTCATTCATTGCAGTGGAGGCTGGGACTTGAAGAAAATAAGAAACCTGGAGATCAGTGGCACTGTACAACACTACTGGATGCTCTTGTCTGGATTACTCGAGTTGGCACTTGGAAGCAGCATCACCTGGGCCAGATCACCCCACAGACTTGTTAAGGAGACTAAAGGCCATGGAGAGCTTCAGGTAAATGATTTGGGAGGGGGCAGAACTGAGTGCATTAAATGGAGCCTAGTGCTGAATCAGAACTTCAAAATCTGTCTCCAGGTCCATTCCACGCCTGATTCAGAGGCAGAATGGAATCAGATGGAATTGGAAATTTTGAAATTACTATGTCTGTTTACCAGAACAGATTTCTGAGATTCTGAGCATCCCTAAATGACATGGTCAGATATTTCCAGACATGTTGCCATATTTGTAAAGATATTCTCTCTTGTGGTCATATAGCAGTACTGTAGGCAGGCAGAGAGTTTCCCTAGAGATATTAAAGAAATCTCAGAACAATATCTGACAATTATCTGTCGAAACTTTTAAGGGAGCACTTAAAACATATCTTTTCAAACAAGCATATAATGACTTTTAATATATTATTAGTGTGGTTAATTTATTGTTTTATTAATATTGTCTTACCATGTGATGTACAGGTGCCTTGGTTCTTAGAAAGGCGCCTTTTTGTAAATAAAGTTTTGATTGCTTGATTGATTGACAATTACAATTGGTGCAGGTGTAATATGGGTGGAAGCTCTTGTGTTCTTCCATTCCAGGCTGGTGTCATAGTGTAACAAGGCTGAGATGCTAGGGATGCCCCATATGGGGCTACTGGTAGATGGTTGAGAGATTCTTTTAGTGGCAGGTTGTCTGACCATAACACCAAAGCAGTGATGATATAAATGCAGAGGGAGGGCCTATCCACAGCAGCAGTCATGACTAGAGAGTAAATCAGAGTACTGTATAAAATTACACAACTAAATTACAACGGTACACAGACAGCACACTTCATCTTCATGCTGACAGGCACAGAAATTAAAGTTTTCATCTGGACCACAAATCTCCTTCGAAGTAATGTGTATATATTTCCTGTCTTTTATTGCCATGTTATAAACCTATGCCCAGGAAACCTGAACTAGGATTGGCTGAAAGCCAGACCATATTCATTGATTATCACTCTGAACCATCAGTGTCACACAGTAACTGCATAATGCTCAAAGACAAATAATGTACCTTTGTTGCTGCATAGTGGAAATAAGACTTTCCTCCTACAGCATCTTCTTGGGAAATGGACCAGTTTGGTTACTGAACCAAACCAAGCCAGTCCATATTCCATAAAGATGTCCTCTGTCTTCAGTCTTATTAACTAAATCATTTACATTGCTCCTCACTATGTACTGAAGCTCTAATAGTATTTGAAGTTACATGGAAGGTATGATTTCACCAATCTGTTTTAAATCAGCTCAAATGGTTTAAGCTAAAGCCTGATTCAAATGTAGTTTATCTAGGCAGGTTTAGGATTGACTGTGATTTCTGGGCTCAAATCTAAGTTGTGTTACTAAGGTGAAGAACAATCTCTTGTTTTACAGATATAGGATTGAAGTCATTCAGTTAGTAAAGCAGATCCACAGTTGTGGTCAGGCAAGTATCAGTATTATCTCTACAGTGTATTTTCTAGTTCCTCTGGGACAAAATACACTCACAGTACTTACTCACATTTCCCATCATATGGGGTTTAGTGACCAAAAGATAAATTTTCTTTTTTTCTTTTTGCGCCTCCCTAGCCATCTGGCCAGCCACTCCTTCAGGCCACCAATGGCCCCAGACTCAGCCAGGCTTGTGCCCCACCACTGCCAACATGCCACTCTGGATTCCCATGTCCTTGGTCAGCCCGGACTTATCCCTTTGCCTGGGGGGGCCCCCACCCCATGGGGGCTTGTGGGGAGGAGAGACTGGGATTCCAGTATTCCGAGCCATGGGAGCTATAGGAGCAGTCCAAGAAGCAGCCTGCTGGGCACTTGTGGCAGAGGAGAACCCGGTGACAATCATCCAATTGCCCGGATGGCTGTTTTTCTGGTTTCCTTGTGGGAGCATGATGTGCCATGTGAAGTCAAGGTCAAAGCTGACGTCCATCATGCTCCCGCCCATAGTGGAGCCCAGCATAGTGCTGTGCCTCTGGCCTCTGCCAGGGGCCAGCAAATGCTGAGGTTGAGAACCCCCTCCCTTCCTGGAGAAGGTGAGCAGTCATGGGATGCTCAAGTCTTCTCCCTTTGCTGGCCCTCTGACTCCTGGGTCTGTTCTCGAACCTAAGTCATTGGCATCGCAAGCAGAAATCCAACCACTGTGCCAGTGGGCCGGTAAGATCAATTTTCTGAAGAAAAATGTGCTAATATTTCTCTACATTCCAATTCCATTTTTCTGGTGCACATGAATTTATGATTTTCACACAGAACTACTTGGGGGGAATTGTTGACAGCATACCAAATGCCCAACTTGAAAAGCTGGAAATCTGATGGGAAACTCATTAGAGTGGCTGTGAGGAGCCACTGTCATAATGTAGTAACTTGTAATAGGGCAGGAACCCCAATAATGGGCCTGCATGCAACTATATCACCAGGAAAAAGCATAATTAAAAATTATTATTATAATGAGAAATACAATTTGGGAGAAGAGAAACTTGACCAGGGAACTAGGACACATATTGGAGCTTCCAGCAGGAAATCTATAGGTTTTGTAAAAGTAAGCTTTACACAGAGAATAAAGTATGGGCAGAAATGCACAAAAATCCTGAGACTGTATCAAGAGGTTTCTATGGCAACCAGCAAGCTTGAGAGGTTGCCTGGTTGCCATAAAAAAAAAGAAAGAAAACTCAAGATGCAGACACAGGCTTGTCTGTGTATGGATGCCACCCATTATCTTTTATAATGTATAGTACAAGTCACATTAAAGTGTACCACAAATGGATTGGTTTAGCGTTTTTTTTATAGCTGGTAATGCATTAGCAACTTATATTGCATTATTTTCCAATGTTTTACCAGCTCAAGAGCAATGTTTATAAAATGTTTTTGCAACTCATTTGGAATGCATCTGCAGTCCAATCACAGTCTAATGTAAAACATTAGTTTTAACTCTTAAAAAATAGCTTGTGCAGGGCTTTCTGCTGGATCCAGCAACACTTATGCAACTCAATCAGAAATGCTATAGCAACTCATTGGAGGAACAGTTTAATGTGACTTGTACTGTACAGGCATCCATGTTCATTTCAGACAGTTTGTTTCCTTTCAGTAAACTAGTGGTTGGGGAGAGGCACTTGAGGGTTGGTTGTGGGTTCAAATTATTAATACAGTGTGCCTGTAGTGATTGAAGGGGTAGTTGTTTCTCTGAGTTCAAGTTTTAAAAAACAGCTTCCTACTCAACTGGCTAGAGGAGAGAATCTGTGCAATGGCATTTTAAATCACTGTGCTGCAGTAGAGGCATCACTACTGTAGCACAACATATTTATGTCAGTACTGCAACACAGCCCTATTCTAGGCATGGAATTCCACACAAAACAACATTCCACTATATGTAATTGTTAATTCATAATTTTTCTTCCTAGTAAAAAAGAAATTCTGTTCATGTCATGACTCACTCTGACAGGATGTGAAATAGTTACATTTCACTAGAAAACAACAATTTCTTAAATCTTAATTGTGACCCTATTAAATGTGCAAGGCCTCTTTGATGATTTAGACCCAGAATGTGGGCAAATCTAACAATTTGCATGGACACAACCAAATGGCCTTATTAGCTCAGCTGATCACCCACCACAAAAAGAAAGACTGCTATTTCAACCAGTAGCCATCTGACTTGCCAGATGTCTTCTTTATTCACAGCAGTATACACAGGTTGAGACCCTGTGCACATGGCATGCCAATTTTAAACACTTACTCAAGATATACAACTGTTTTATCAAGATGCTCTCAACACCTGTGAATTTGTGAACTGCTCCTTAAAAATGTTGAAGTGAACACTGCATGCCATTCCAAGCAAGCATCTCTACATTCAATCATTATTTGCAGCTCTGGTTTTGCATTTAGCTGTCACTTATATCTTCAGTTTTGCTAGCAATACAATACTTGATCTGAGTTATGCCTAGCTCTGTAGCAATTTTTGAAATTGGCAGACATTTGTTTCAAGCCTAGGCACTGGTTTGTCCATCTGAGTAGTTCAGACAACTGACTTCTAAAACAAAGAGAGTGTTTTTTGGAAAGCTTATGTCATTGTTTCACCTTTCTCTCCTTCTGAAAGTGAACTGCTTCCATCGTGCCCCATGGTCACAGCACATGAAACAGAATAGGAATGCAATGCTTCCCTCCTCCTAGAGCTAGCTTCAGAGAGCCTCAAGGCAGTTTCCTACAGTGTCCTTTTTATTTTTATATTTTTTATGGGGTTTAGTGTTCATAAAAGGTGAGCGATTGAGTGCCCTGGAGACTATAGTTTTCCACTGAGGCACTTGCCTTTGCTGCATTGATGGCTACAGCCTCATTGAAATGCACCGTGATTGCATTATATATCTGTTTTATGGAAATGTGGAGCTGAATGGCTCCACTTTTACTGTTTATCATTGCAAGTAGACGACACTGTAATCCATAGGGAGCATAACGCCAAAAATGACAATTCTTACAGTAAACCATGAATAATGATACATCCCACATTTTTTATAAAAGAATCAAGCTCTGTTGAACAAGGAACATATCATTTCCCAAGACTGTGCTTTTTTTTTAGCAAAAAGGTCGCCTTATGTCTAATACCATGCCCTGAGGCAACTCATTTTTTTGGCTTACCATTAGATAAAACTATGTCTACATGTGTGCCTAAAATTTAAATGTTTTCTTTGTCTTATATAGTAGTAATAATAGTGTGTCTCATAGTGCATCACTACAATACTTAAGCTGTATTAGCAGAGTAGGGGTCTACACTTTACCAGTTAGACAAATTAATTCATTTCTTAGATTTGTGATGTTTTGTCAGCTACTGAAAGGTCATGGACTAAGAACACTAGAAACTAATCACATATGATGTGGGTGGGCAGGCATGGTGCACATTGTTCTTGCCTACTCTCGTTGATTTATCTGCACAAACTGAGGTTAATTTATTTTTCTTTTAATTCATTTTTTTGGTATTCATGAAATGTTTTATCAGGTAATATGTCTGAGGTTTTAAACTGCCAATCTTTTGTTAGAGTTATACAATAAATGGCCATTAAAAGCCCTGCTGTACTTAACCCCTAAGTATAAGTGAATCAAAATCACCTCTGTATAGAAGGTGAGAGGATGTCTTGGGCTCTGTACTCGTCTAGCTCTGAGACTCTGACTGAGTGCAGGTTACCAGTTGCACCAGATTGCTTTGTTTTTCATGGTGCATATTTTGCTCAGTTGAGGGCAGATGGAAATGGACAAACTTAATCCACTCTTGGCCAGAGCTGGGGTTATACACTGATATGTGCAAGTGGAAGCAAGGAAACAACTCACAAAAGTACAGTACTGTGCTCGATTTTCCTTTCATTGCTCCCTCTCAACCAACAATTTCTCTTTAAGGCATGGTTGTTACTTTTTCAGTGGACAAAGGCAGGGAGATCAGACCTGGTTGTCAGAGCTTGCTCCCTAAACCAAATGTAAAGGTGGGTATAAGTACGTTAACAAACTATATATCATAGATCTCCAGCATGTTAGATTTTAGTTAACATGAATAGATAAAGAAAATATTAGGAAGAGGGTTGTCTGAACAGTGGGAGACTGACAATATTTTATGCAGATACTATGTGGTCCCTTAGAAAACAATCATCTGTCAGTGCAGAATGTTTCTGTGTATGGTGTGTGTGACAGGCATGAGAAGTGAGATGACTAATTTATGGTGATGCTGACTTTCTACTAGCTGTGGATCTGTGCCTGTGCTGTAATTTAAAACTGTGAGGCTAACCTATTTGCCTAGATGCAGTACATTGGCCCATCAAGCCTCAACTCACACATCAATCCCTTATGAGGAAAGGCTCCCTGGCCTGCCACAAGGTGTCATGTGTGTGCCAGAACACTGCTCTGTCCTCCGCCAGGATGGAACCAGTGCCTCATTTTAAGTAATTTCTGAGTGATGTATACTTAGTCTGAAACTTCCTCCAGGCCATCTTTGTATTCAGTCTGAACTGCATTTTACCATTTAGCTTGTTCTGCCTGTGGCTGGAAAAAATCATAACACCTTTGTTCATTCTGCCTGTCATTAGTGGCGAGGAACTCAGTGTTAGGGTGAGGTTCTGAGTAGTCTGTACCTTGCTAAAACTGTGGTTAAGGGTTTGAAGCACTGCCCTGATCCTGTAGGGGGTTGACGTAGCTTGATTCTGTAGCCTGGGCTTTAGGGTCAGGTTGAGTAGCCTCTGATGTGGATTTTGGTGACAGATCACTCCCATGCAAAGTCTTCTGACCAAGGGCTGTTTCATGGTAAGGGCTGGGACATGCACAGTCTGTGGGGGAGGGACCACAAAACCAGAAACAGTAGCATCTTTAGTAACTTTCAAAAGCTGTTATTGAGGATTCTGTAATGATAGAGGTACTGTACCTTGATCAGAGACCTATGCAGTAGATATAGGAGAATCCTGCAGTAAAGCTGCATCTGTTTCAGGAGTCACAGCTGAATCCTGGGTAGCAGAGGTATTCAGTGTTGGAGCAGCAGTCCGAGAGGAAGGAGAAAAATGCTGCAAGATGACAGGAAGGCAGAATGGCTTAGAAAAGTTTTGTTGCTGAGCAATATCCTGCATACTTTTGACTTCAGGGATCCAGTATTAATGGCCATCATGTGGGCTGTGAAGCCCGATTTTGGGCATAACAGTTAAGAAGGAGATTTGAATGCAGTAGACTGCCACCCTGCCCCATCAGACTTTTTTCCCCCAACCCACTTTTGAAAGTGTTTCTTCTACACTCAATGTTGAAAGAGGAGGATCAAGGCTTCTCCCATGTCACACACTGAAATGCCTGTGAGCTTAGACCTCAGGCTTGGTGATGCACATCTGGGGGGCCCACCACTCATCTGTTTGTGTGGACAGCTGTCTGGGGCCCATGGCCAAACTTGACAGGGTGACCTTGGAAAGAGCAGTGGGCCCATGTAAAATAGCAGATTCAACAGCTGCAATGATACCCCTTTCTGATGCGGTGGCTGTTTTCATGCTTTGGGCCATATCTGAACTGTCAGACATGCTAGAAGATTTTAAATTGAGAACCCCCAGTGAGAAACGCATATACCTAAAAGATGCAGGAAGACTGGGGTGGGGTGGGGGCTGTGGCAGACTACTTGAGGTGCTGCTAGGGCTTTAAACACTGTTACCACAAAACTATCCTCCAACTTCTTTCTAAATGGACTGCAGTGAAACTGGTGAAAGCATTAGATTTTTTTTACTGTGTCGTATCTGGGGAACTGGAAAAAACAAAGGCAAATGTAGATTCGCTTCTGTGCTGCTCTGAGCGCTGAACAATGCTACTCAACATGCTGTATCCACTGCCTGGCTAAAGAGAGGAGGTCTGTCCAGACTGTCACAGCACAGATATCTGCTTTGTCAAGTGACCTGGTCATCTGCAGCTGCAAGCAGTGGCTCTGTAGACAGTCTTCGATCATCCAATGCACTGTTATTCCAGAAATGAGTAAGTCCTCCAATGTCACCAGGTCAAATCGCTAGTTCAATCCATTCTCCACTGTTCACATCCACACTGAGCTGAGCTCATCTTCCAAATCAGGGATAAATGATAAAAATAGGCAGCCCAAAACTATAGTACTTATATCTGCTGTATGGGCTTGAAAAGCTTGCATATCAACCCAAATCCAGATCCTTGGCCTATCAGCATCATTTTCCTCACCTGGGTCACACCCCCAATGGCATCCACTATCTCACATCGGCAGCCAAGTTGCACAATGACTGGAAGATACAGATTAGCAGGCTGCTAATAGCAGCAGTGTGTTAGGATAGCAGTGTGGCAGACCAGGAAAAACAGTCTCAGCACATGCAGAGTAGCAAGAATAGGAAAAGGTAAATGTGGGTCCGTAGCCAACTACACACTGCAGCATACCATTGAAAAAAGGGAAAAAAATTCATATTGTTTTTTAGCTAGTGGCAGTAATGAAGCTGCTCAGTTGGTTGCTAGGTAGGTTATGTAGATGACATCAGCCAACTGCTGTCGTGCAGGAGCGGCTGAATCCTTTCAAGTATGAGAAGTTTCCACCCAGCAAGCAGTGACTAGTGTCATGACGAGAGTGCCTGGTCATTGGTCTGTCGCTGATGAGCCCATTGCTGCTTGAGCTGCATTTAACCCAGCAGTGACACTCCTCTGAAATGCAATTCTTCCTAATAAAATGTTTATTGTGCATGCATGTGCATGCAAACATAAAAATGGTTAACTTTTTTTGCAGCCCTTCTGTCTTACAGTATCTTGTTACCTATATAATATAACAATTAGCAGTTTGCTACCTATAATGTGATGCAACCTGTAATTTGAAAATGGTAGCTCTGTTTTCACTCTGTGTGCTTCATTTTTCAGCAATGCACTGCACTGTATCAGGGTTTCATATTTTGCATTCATACTTTTCAGACACAAGCAGAGATTAACAAGCACCTAAAATGTTAGTAGTCAGCTTCTGTGTCCTTCTGATTTCTGTTTTGAATAAGCATTCTTTCATTTTCAGCTTGGCAGGAGGAAAACACTAAACACATTGCCTCCATTTTAAATCCTCTGAAACAATACATTGAACAGCAGGAGACATTAAGAAATGTAAATTATTATAGGCAAGTTGTTTTCAAGCCACATTTGAAAATTACTGGTGGTGCAAGTAGAAATGTAAGACATTGTAAATCCATAACTACTATATGGCATTTTGGAAATATTTAAAAATGAAACCTTAGTTTTTAAACATACAAGCACAGAAGCATTCCTTAATGTGTTTATATTGGTAAGGGTATAGATCTAGAATAACTGATGGATAAGTGTAGAAAACACAGAAATATACCCATGAAAGGGGCTAATCAGATAAAGCCGTGAGCCCAAAGGGCGATTGGCTTTATTATCTGATTAGCCCACAAGATGGATATTTTTCTGAGTATAGTGGTCTTTATGGACATACCCATCATGTGTTTTATTTTAGGGGCACACTAATGCTCCTATAGTTAGGGTTAGAAATACTGTTGTATGGTAAACCCCTATATGTGTACCCTAATAACATGACTGTCTCTTGATAGAGCAGCTCAACTTTCTCATGCACTTCCTAGGATCCAGGATCTGTGGATCCTGAAAATTAGGTAATGATTATTTCAGTGGTGTTGTGTGATGCACCCTGCCCTATAAATAAGCTGAGCTCCCTGCTACAGTAAGATGGCTGGTGGCTGAGGTGGTGTGTGGATGGCTGTATCTCTCACCGTTGACTCACTGTGGCACAAACAGTCAGGTATGGGGGACCAGGGCATGGGTTGTCAGTACTGCAGATGGGAGGGGGAAACACTAACCACCACCAAGGGATGGGCTGCGGGGTGCTGCTCACTGTTGGGGTTCAAGGCCGGGGCTGTATTGTGGTGAGGAACTTCCTTGCAAACAGCTTACCACACAGGCCAGCTGTCACCATTGGGGGGAGACTTGACAAACCATGGGGCCTTTCATCCCTAAAGGGATGGGGATCGAGTGGGGGCAGAGAACATTAGACACCAGGGATTAATACTTAAAACATCAGCCATGGGTACAGATGAAAGGAGTGACCACTGGACACCAGGGACTACAACATAAAACATCAGGCATGGGTATGGGTGGTGTGAGGGACTGCTAGACACCAGGGAATAATATTTAAAACATGGGGCATGGGTGCAGGTGGAGGGAGGGACCACTGGACACCAGGGAATAATACTTAAAACATCAGGAATGGGTGTGATTGGGGGGAAGGACAACTAGACACCATGGAAATTTATATTTCTATATGGAAATAGGATCAAAGGGAGGGGGGCACCACTAGACACTAGGGACATGTTATCTTCTATACAGGGGTGGGATCAGAGGGAAGGGGCACCACTAGACACCAGGGACTACTGTGTTGAGGGTCAGAGCCCAACGCACTTCCTCTGTCAGCCATTAGGGTTGTGTGGGAATAAGTTGTGGTTTAGGTCAGCCATATCTGCACCGCTCCAGGGGACTGTGCAAAATGACCTTGCACTGTGCACATACTCTGAATATTGGACTGCACCAATATTCAAGTCCTGCCTCTTCATTTGCATTGTGCCCCTCTCCACAGTTTGCTTGGGCACAAACCCTGTTTGTCCATGCTAACAGGACTTTTGAATATAGGGCATCCACACAAAACACATTTTGCATGGGCAAACTAGGATTTGCACTCAGGAAAACTTTTGCCCAGAGGACTGTACTTAGCCTCAGGAGAACAGCTGGACTGGCAAACATCTGGTTAGATCTTATAAAAGCTGTAGTATGCACTGTAGCCTATTGAATCTCTTATTGTTTCAGACCTTCTCTAATGACAACTGCATGGGATTCTGGAATTTGTAGTTACAGAAAATGTCAGCTTGGATGTCAATAGCCAGCCTGATACAAATCTACTATACTGCAATAAACTGTAAGCAAACACAAAAATGTTTTTGCACAGAAAGTTCAAATTGGGACCAGCCCTAAAGTTGGGTATGGGGCTCTTAGTGCTGACTATTATCCTTTAAGAAGATTTTTTTTGCTCAACTGTAGCCCACAAAAAGGCTTAGAGTTGCAAACTGAAACTTTTCAGTCAGTTACAGTTTTACCCAAAAGGTGCCTTTGATAGAGGGTTTCACCAAAATATGTTAAGTTTTTAAATTATTTAAGAAAGAATATGTAATTGCTACACATGTACAGAACATTTTACAACATTCTATTCATAATGTGTTTTTCATGACAATGATATATATATATATATATTTATTTTGTTGTTGTCTCACCAAACCGTTGATGTAATCCATTTACATGATTCAGAATAACTCACATCAACAGTTTGAGCAACTTCCCATCCAGTGCAGCTGATTCATTTCACTGGTGACAGGTCCCCAATCCCACCTCTGGTTTCCCCCTATCTGATCCAACTAATTTAATGTGCTATTGGTGGTAGGTGCCCATCTCACCTATGGTATCTCCATTCCTAACTGACCCAGCTGATTTAATGATTTACCAGCAGCCAAGGCTCCATCCTACTGCTGATTACACATTCCCTTGTGATTACCATCCATTTTATGTGTGATCACAAGTAAAAGGTGCTCAACCCCGCTGCTGGTACCCCCCAACCAGATCACAAAAAGGGTCTCTATTTTACACTGACAGTGGCTGCCCAATCCCACCACAGTACCACCACTGTCTTGCCACCTAGCCACTTGATGAATGAATTAACCCCCACCCTTGCCCACCCTCACACACCCATGCCACTTTCCCACCACAAGCAATCACTTTTGATCCATTGTCGCAGATCCTTAGTGTCCCTTGACAGCAATTCCTCAATGTCCCTTAATGTAGTCCTCTGCCTGTATTCTGTGCATGCACCTGGAATTAGCTTTTATGGAAATAGTACAATAATCATACAGCAAACTGAGATGACTACACCATGGACAGTAACACTATAGCAGTCAAGTGCAGTAAGGTAATGTCAAGAAACACAACACCATAGCTCTGCTATTGTAATCAAGAGCTGTAAAGATACAGAGACATTGTCATTAAGAGCTGCAAACTGAGGAGAAACCAGTGGCTCAAATTGAGTGGTTACTTTCAACAGCAGTGATGTTTGATTAGTTCTCGAAGTAGCCCTTCAGGCCAGAACCAGAAAAGGATCTCAGAAGGGGTGGAGTGAACTTGTTCTACAGTTATGAAATCCAGTAAGATACAGTAGTGCTTTCTGCCCAACAGCTTATTTGCATCTTGGGTAAGGAATGTAGATTTATTGGCACTCCTTAAGGAGTAGGAGGGAAAAAAAGAGGGTATGAAAAAGGATACAGAGCCTGGAAATTTATTTGACCAGTACTGTATTTCAGGATAAAGAAGTGCCATGCTTGGGCCTTCTCTCCAGCGTGGGCCAGTACAATGTGAAACGCAATGTACAGTAGAGGTATGGGGGGGGGCAGTTCAAGACAAAATGACAAGAGGCATTGGAGAAGGACCCAGTCTGAATATGAGGGCTGAAGGAGCAAAACAGTAAAAGAAATCCCCATAGATCAAGCAGGCAATTTTGCTGATGGCCATCTGTCAGACAATGGGTGACAGACAGGCTTTGTTCCTGTAATGGGAATTAAGTCTGTGATCAGTTTAGCATGAATGGAATCCATGACGTGGCTTGCTTATCCATTGAGAGTGATAACGACTGCTTTTCTGCTGAGGATCATTTAGCCATTGCTAACTACAACCTCCTAGCCATGCTGGTTTATGATGCCCTACTATTTCTCTCACTGGCTGATAAAGGAATTACTAGATTCAGGGTGCTGTGCAATCACATTGGTAATTCTCTGTAGACTGATACTGTTGAATGATGCACCACTATAAATTCTATTTAGACCTAAAATGGATCACCCCTAGAAGAAAGATTGAAATACCCGATGAGTAATCACATACAAAAGTCTTGGGCTTCCAGCTTCTCTGATAGTATTTTTTAATTGCTAAGACCAAATAATAAACTATTGTCTCTCAGATCCACAATGGACAGCCATCTATCTACTCCTTTTTGTAAAACCAGAATGGGCCATTGTTCCTTTGATTCTGTGGCTCGCAAGACTTGGAATTCTTTCTCTAATGACATATGTGGGAAGCAGAGACCCTCTGAACATTTAAAAAAAAGACTAAAACACTACCCACTTGATCAATTCTTATGTAATTATTTAAACTGAGATACATTCTTCAGAATAAATGTTACTGTCTTGTTTTTAATTTACTTTATATATTGCCTTGGTGTACCAGATCACCCCGTAAATGGTCTTGTTTCCAGTGGACCTTATCCAGTGAAAGAAAAGAAAGAAAGAAAGAAAGAAAGAAAGAAAGAAAGAAAGAAAGAAAGAAAGAAAGAAAGAAAGAAAGAAAGAAAGAGAAATTTAAAAGTTTGGGAATTGGGAAAGACACACTGAGCTGGAGCTCATTTCCAGGTGCGACCCGGGAAAAGGGTAAAAATGGGAGAAAACAGTGGCAGCTACAATGAAATGAAACAACATCTGCATTATAAAGTGCAAAGTACATTGTAGGCATAACCAAAAAATTAAATAGAGAAAAATAAATACCGAGATGTATAAAGCAGGATTATTTAAATTGTGTCAAGTAAAGATTTCCAAGTGGTTTGCGGGGTTGGGGCAGTAGGGTTAATGTAGTGAGGCAAGACCCTTGGAAGGGCTAGAGGGGAATGTAGGGGAGAAAGTAGGAAAAAGGGAGGGACATCAGTGGGGAGAGAGATGGGGTATGGCAGCTGGGGGAGAAGGATGAAGGAGAGAAGGGATAGAGCAGTGGGGGGGAGAAAGGAATGAGATGGGATGGGGAGTGATTTGGGGGAGAGACAGGTGCATGTAGCGGGGCTGGTGGCTTTAGTAAAAGATTTAGGGATATTAGGGATAATGCAAGTTTAAGAAGAGGAGGGAGCCAGTTCCAAACAGAGGGGAGATGGTAAGGGAAAGGAAAGAAAAGAAAAGGAAAGGAAAGAAGGAAGAAAGAAAGAAAGAAAGAAAGAAAGAAAGAAAGAAAGAAAGAAAGAAAGAAAGAAAGAAAGAAAGCTTAATAAATAAATTAATATGGCAGAAGTTGAGGTACTGGTCAAGCAAAACCTGAAGGTAATTGAAAGGTTGTCACATGGTCTTGATAGGAACTGTTGTGAATATGTTAGTGTGTGTTTGGAGGACTGGACAACTTGGGTTTGTTGCCACATTTCATTGTAACTTTTTTCTTTGCATTGTGGGCCAGTTGGTTAGAGAAGAACTAACATTCCACATTATTAAAATCCTTCTGGATTTTAGCAACATGCTCCAAGGCATTTGAACCACTGCCATATAACACTTTGTCATCAGCATACACTACATTTGAATGCATGAGGAAACAAATGCCATTAGAAGATAATTCAGGAAACTAGAGAACAAAACTTGTCCAACAACAGAGAAGGGAGAGAAGCTGAGCCACCCCTATTCACTGTTTGAAATTAGGTAGACACAAAAGGCAGACTGAATCAGTCTATTGCATGCTCAGGCAGCCCAGTGAACTTCTGCAGGAGGATATGCTGGGCATCTGTGTTAAAAGCTTTTGCCAGGTCATTAAATATATCTATGATTAGGAGACCCTGATCCACCCCCTTGAAGATTTAGTCAAATAGTATTAGGAGAAAAGTGATGGTAAAGTTTCTCCTTGAAACCAGACACAGGAGGTTAGGGAAGGAGGAGGATTTCAGGAAAGAAGATAGCTGAGCATGAACCATCTGTTCTTGAATTGTACTTAGTGCACGAAGGGGAGGGTGACGTTTCACAAATCCTGCCCAAAAGGCAATTTTGTGATTGGTTGCCGAAATCACATTTTGGGCGGGATTTCAACATTTTCACCATACTTGTTTATGAGGTGGGGGTCATAAGAATGGTATGTTGAAACTTTGGGATCAAAATATGCTAAAATGGCCAACTTGGGGTGTGTTTGTTGACATTTCACTATGCTCACTCGTAACTTTGTTAATTTTCAATATTTTGACCCCAAATTATCAACATAGCCATTTCTTTACATCACCTCATGAATGTGAAAGCTGTCATTTTTCAAATCTTGCTCAAAATGTCTTTCATACTATCTCAGAAAGTGAGAAAATCTTTGCAAAAACCTGCATTAGTGCAATGTTTATGGTTCAGGCTAAAATGACAAAAGTAGGGAAATGTGACTTTAGGGTTTCCAACCATAAACCCCCAATGCCACCCCTAAAGCAAATCAGGGCAGAGTCTTCCTAGAGGGTTGTCAACACTAAAGCATACCAATTCCATACTCTCAGAAACATACACACCTAACAGGTGAGTTTTAGGGTTTATATATTTCTTGGTTTTCAAATAAATATGTTTCAGTTGACTTACCAGCTTATGAATATGGTTGCTTCTGTATATCTTTGGTATTTACCATAAACTGACATCATGACATCTTTTTCTGTTTTTAGTTCAAATTCTTAGAATGTGACCTTATGAAACAATGTTTTTCCTTTCTTGCTCATGTGTCAAATAACATTTTGAATTTAAATGTAAATAATGTAAAAAGAGACAATTTGTAGACACAGTGGGGAGGCCACACCACGTTGTGACATCCCAATTAGTGATTGAGAATCTGTCCTAAGGCTTCTGCAGTTGCTATTAATTATTATTTTGTCATATCAGGCTTCTGTAATTGTCTTTCAACAGTTTTATAGTTGAAGCCTAGACATGTAGGGGTTGCTAGAGGAGGGAATGAAATATTCACAGTGTGATTAAGGGTATAAGGCGAATGAAATTTCAGTTGCAAACAGCACAGTTTCTAATCAACTAGTGAGTAGTGTTACCAAAATTCAGGAAAAAGTAATAAAACAAAATAATCTAATTTTTTTTTCAAAAAACATTATGTAATTTTATTTATTGATGTGTAACCCCCCTTACAAATGGGGGTTCCCAAAAGTCTTCCTTGAGCTTGACTAAATGCTCACTGCCAGGCTGGTGTCCTGCACTTTAGCAGTTTAAATGTGATTACCAGAGCCTGTATAGCCTCTGTGTACTGTCTCTTTAAGAGCTGCCTAATTGCAGCTTAAGTAATCTGAGAAGGAGCTCAGTTAAAAGATATAACTATTTACTGAAAACGTTTAGAGTGATAATGATAATGTAGTTTGTCTAACCTGCTTTCTTTGTAGCAATGACTGTTTTGTTTGTCTCCACTATCTTGGTCCTGGACTGCAATTTGGACCAAACATTACTGGTGGGACCTAAAATGTAGCCGGACTACATGAGCTGTCTGAATTCAAAATCTGTAGGAACTTTAGTTTGGAGCTTTTTTGCACCTTTTTTGCAACTGAAGGGGGAGCTCTAGCTTTGACTGACAGCCAAATCAGCCAACCAAATATTTTGGATGTTGGGGAAGTCCCAGGCTGCTTGCAGTTTTCAGTTAGATCTAAGCTGGAAGCGGAACAAGAAGGAGCTGAAGTGCATTTTGGGCAGAAATTCTGAGTGGATTTGCATGGGAAAACTGTGAAAGGGATGAGTTTTTGGCTTGCAGGTCTGCCTGCTGCTCCTGAGAGGGAGAGAAGAGAATTATTTTGGACTAAATCCAAGTTTGTGTGACTAAAGTAAGCTGCTGAAGTGGGCCAGGCTCAACCTGAAGAAGACCGAAGAGTTTTCTGAATGCGCTCGGCCTGTCAGGCATTCCAGCAACCCCTAAACTCCCGGTGTGTGCAGGGACTTTTCGATTGTGACCGGGGAGCACTTTGCCTGGTACAGTAGAATTCCTGTACATGTAACTGTGCTATGAGCTGCTAGTGTGTTGTGAGTTAGTCCCCCATTGTGTGAACTGTGTTCTGCATGCTGGAAGCTGTATCCAGCCCAAAACAGACTGCATCCGAATATGTCTCCATGCAGTCTGGGCCTTGCCAGACTGGGCCAGCCAGGCTACCCACTGCACAGAGAAGCCATCAACGAGAGACCTGCCTGGGGATCAGCCCCCTGCTCCACACTTGAACAGGAATGACCGGGATACCTCTGTGACTCGTGTGGGCCCTGCTTCTCCTGGCATTTCAGATCAACCACCTGCAGTCTCGATTTTTGTCCAGCCTGTGTCCAGTCTTGGATATCATGAGTGAATACCAGGGTAGCTCCCTACAACAACAGCTTAATCTGACTGTGTCATCTGATTGTCTTGTTGTTCCATTTCCATTACAAACTGAGCCCTCTGGCTCCAGATTACAAATATTGTGTACTGTGCATGTTGTGTTTTCCATCACAGGACTCCAACCATCTGTGACGCCGGCCAACCCCGGGCATCAGTCCTGGCTAGCCCATCTCTTCTCCACCGGGGTACCCAGAGGTGTGACTGTGTGGGGAACTCAAAGCGCATGCATAACTGCTTGATTGATATAACTTTTAAGCTAATTAACCTGATTTTGAACCTCCCTTGTTCAAGTCCTCTGAATAAATCAGATCTAACTTTTTTCTGCATGTAATCTGACTGTGGTTCCTGTTTGTGCTCAAAGTACTTTACTGTTGCTATTTGCTGTGCATTACCTTGTTTTACTGAGGGTCCCCAGGGTCAAGCCAGAGGAACCAGCCCTGGTGGTAAGTACAAACAGTGTGGGTACTTGTGTGGTGTACCAGGGGTATTGTGAAAGTGATTATTGTACAGTGTTCAGGCCGCCAGAGGGGAAAGAGGGGGGTTACAGTGTCCCAGAGGGCTGTGCCCAGGTTAGCTTGACCACTACCAACCCTGACCTCTGGGTGGAGGAACCCGTTTCAGAACTCAGGCCCCTTAACCTGCTACTAGCCAAGCAGGCAGGGGTAGTAGCCCTTGGGATAGCGCCACCTAGGGGTTACAGATGCAATAAATAGTATTGACACAGTCTGGTTCTTAATACCCTGACTTCACACTTTCATTTAATTGTAACCTTGGAGTCAGCTAAGCCAATTTACCAGTATCAAATGTTGCTACACCTGTCCGATATTAATATAAAGAACATTAAATTGGTCAAAAAATGTTTAAAATCCTGTAATTTTTTTTTTTCAGTAGAGGTTTTAACCCCTCCATGGCAGGCTGGGTGGCTGTATCAGCCTATCCCGCAGTCTCTTGTGTCCCGAGTCTACAACTTCCTCTACAAGACTGGGATGGCCACCAGTGATAGCAGGTCAGGCTTCATAAAGCCCAGCATTCATTTTTCCTCAGAAATTTCTTCCCAAGCATGGTGGATATGCAGTCAGCACACAAGCAGGCTCCACCTCTGAGGAAGTGCTCCAGCACTCCAAAGGCCGGCTCTTCCCACAGTTCGGGGCCTTGTATGTGCTTCCACCAGGTGACAGTTTAGCGGCGAGACACTGAACCCCCTCGCCAAGGGAAGAGAGCAGTCCTGCAGATGCTTAATCTTCCCTCTCCTGGCTGTGCCCCTGAAAGACCCAGGTCTGTTCCTGAACCTGGGTCACCAGCGTAACAACAGGGAGGCATGAATGCCTCAACCTTCCATGCCACTGTACTGGCTGACAAAATCCTGCTATTGTTCTAACCTACTTTTCCTTCTCCTGAGCTGTGCCAACCAGCCCCCTTCTGATGGCTTCCCCTAACCCTGTCAGCTACCTTCCCCAGAACTTTGCCCACCAATTGCCCAGGGCTATTATGTAGTGGGTGGGTACCACAGTCAGCGGCACCATTGTCATCCTGCCCACTGAGGGATTTTTCCTCCATTTTTCTTTCTCCCTGTGGTTTCCTCTTGTGTAATCATGAACGTGCACATGCTTGTGCATGGCACACAATCAGCATCTGCATCAGGGCTCTCTAGTTTCTGACATTTGCTGTTTCACAACCCATCCTCTGCTAGGTCGTGATAATTCAGTTGTATGCACTGTCCCCCCAACTCCCCAAAGAAGGATACTGTCTGTGAAACACTTACTACTCCCTCCCTGGCAGGCCTCTGAGGAATCAGAGAATGTTTCTGAGCCTGGTCCGAACATAACAAACGGTAGTGCTACCAGTGTGCTGCAGGCAGAGGGGGACAGCGCATACTGCTAAATTCTGTAATTTAGAACACCATGTGTTAATGTGTATCAACACATGAGAACTGTGTCATTATGATTTATTCATGCTGATCAGACTCCAAACTTTCATAAAAAAAACAAATTTAATTTCTAAGCCTAACAGTTAAAAAGTTACAGATTTTGAAATATGATTTAAGGCACTATAAAATATCAAAATATATATTTTTGCAAATGATCATAAAATATTTGTGTTTTTTCTGTTTGAGAATAACCAGACTTGTTTCTAGTTTAATGATTAACAGTGAGTTGCAGTTCCTGTATGAAATACTGCTGTTTAGAATCTGATAATCATTGTATCAGGACTGAACTAGATGAGATTTGTAGTAAATATCACACTTTTATAAACTTTTAATCATTCAGTGATTTTACCACTGTTAAGGAAATAACAGAGAGATATAGACAGTAAAGGCAAAAAAAGCCTGTTGGTCCATCTAGTCTGCTTACCCAGCCTAACTACTCTGCACTGCCCCTAGTGGCCATCGCTTCACTTTGTTTCTTGCCCAGCCCCACCCCACCCACCTTTCCATGTAATCCCACGTGCCTGTTCCATCCCTACTTGAAGCTGTTCACTGATTTGGTCTGTACCACTTCCTCCTTATTCCCCTTGTTTACCACTCTCTCTGAGAAAAAGTGCTAACGGATGCCCCTTTTGAATCTCTCCCCTGCGAGTTTACATGAGTTCCCTCTCAATCCTGTATTTGAGCCCAAGTAGAAAAGTTAATTGGTGTCCACCCTGTTTATACCTAGTGGGTACTTGTATGCCTTGATCATGTTGTCCCTTTCCCTGTTTTTCAAAGGTGTATATGTTCAAGTCCTGCCACACTATCTCCTCAGGTATGGATTTCAGTACCTTGCATAGTATTCCAGGGTTGCACCAGTGGCTTGGACAATCAGAGGATCACCTCCCGACATCTACTACTTATCCCCCTTCCTATGTAGCCCTACATCCTGTTTGCCTTGCCCACAGCTCTATTACAATGTGCAGTTAGTGTGTCACCCTCTCCCACCCTGTGCCTCATAGTATAGCAGCACTCTCATGCAGGGCGAGAGGCGGGGGGAGCTACAGTCTTCAGCCTTCCATCTTTCATTGCTACTATGAGTTAGGGAGATGGGGACCAGGAACTCAGAAATCTCAGGGCACCATTAATGGAGAAACGAAACACAAATTGACACACTTGGAGCGTGAATAAAGCAGGTATGACTATTTAACCAGCTACAGTAGTCACATTGGTCTTCTGAAGCCTGACGGACTCCCTCGCCTTACAGGCTATTGTCATGCCATTTAATTTCTTTATATCTTTTGATTTCATACTGTGGTTGGCACATACATGTACACTGTATGCACCCATACAGCATAGACTTTGCTTCACTGTTCCCTCTATTACCATCCATTTAGGATTACTACTGATTTTCTGTTATCAGAAACTTTTTTAGATAGGGACCATGAGAGAAAAAACATCCCAAGGGCCTGCAAACTGAAATGCCCTTCCCTAGACAGAGTCAGACACTATCCTGGGGGAGAAATGCCCATGCCTAATTAATGTACAAGCTGCTGACACATTAAAGGAACATGGGACCAGATAGTGGCCCCTTATGATATAGAACACACTCAGTCCAGCCCTTGCATGACATCTCATTTGCACCATACAACCTTGTTCACCTATGTATTTATTTATTGAGAGAATAGGAATTACAACCTTTGAGTCAGAGACTCCTTTACAAAGGCTCCACGTCAGACAAGATTAGGTAGACATTCAACAACAGGCAATAGATAACAATACATGGATAATACAATAGGCAGGCACAAAGCAAAATACAATAGAAGCAAATGAGCAACATTGAGCAATAACAAGCAAATGTTTTATACACGTTAATTTAGTACAATCATGTCATGCAAGACGCATAAGCAGTTGGTGTTAGTAAAAACAGGAATTCATTGCAGGTCAATCAGGTAAGGTAAAGCAGATATAGAAGGGACACATAAAAGGACAGCCAAAGGCAGGAGTCTAGGAACAAAAGCAGTCCGGGAAGACCTTGTCAGAGGGAGGGGAACTAGGAGCAGTCATAAAGGCGGGAGGTGAGTAGGTGCTCCCTGAGATATGATTTGAAGGGGCCAAGCTTTATTATAGCAGAAAGTTTTGAGGGGAGGGAATTCAGCCAGAGTGGCACTTTGTACATAAAGGACTGCTGACCCAGGAATGTTCTCCAGTGTGGAACAGTGAAGGCAGAATTTTCAGAGCTTCTTGTGACATGGGTAACAGGGGTGAGGGAAAGGAGGTGGTGAAGACTGGGGAGTGAGACCCAGGGAAATTTTTTTGTCAAGGAGACAGGTTTGATAATGAACCTGGCAGTTGAAATTTAGCCAGTTGATCATTCTGTAAAGATCACAGGTGTGGACTCACCTATCATGCCCCGTCACAAGCCTACAGGCCTTATTCAATGCAACCTTGATCCATCCGAATGTGTATCTCCAGCTTGGGCCATAATGGGAGCACACTTCAGCTCAGTCCCAACTAATGTGGGACTTGACTGACCTCAACCCTTGCTGTGTACACAGGTGCCATGACGATTACCCATGTATCATCCTATGCAGACCATTGTGTTAGCTATCCCACTGCAGGAATACTTGGGGTCTGTTTGTACCTAGTTTACCTCCAACTTCATGGAGGCTTCCTCAAGCACTTTACTTTGCTACCAGAACTGGGAGGTGACACATAACAGCTCCTGGAGACCTCTATTGAGAAGAGACCCACCACTAATCCTAGATGCTTTCTTAGATGCCTCCCAGGAGGGAATCCATAGCTAGTATGTCCTCCACTGGGACAAGGAAAATGTGGTCTTCCTCCATCACTGGCATGTGGAGAGCCTATCCTCACCTCTGGAAACTTGAGAATAGGAGTCACTTCTTCCTGTGTGCCCTTCTTTCTTTCTTTCTTCTAGCCCAAATCATGCAAAAGGGTGCCAAACTGACCTTTTCTACGCTCAAGCCCAGCTAGCCTCCTCTCTCAATATAGGCAAGGGCAGGAAGGTAGAGCCAGGAATATTCATGTCCAGGCCTGGTGGCAACAAGAAGGCATGAGAGCATAAACATTCAGTCATTCCATCTCCAGCTGGGGCCCTGCAGGATACAGCTGAAAGGGAGCAATATAACCATTAGGCAGCCACTTGAACCTTTTGAATGAGTAAAGAGATGCTGGTTACATAAAATACACTACAAACCTACCAAATAAGGGTGTGATACAATATTGGGGGTTTTGAGGAGGACAACTAGAAGCCAAAATATTGACTAGATGTCTTCAGAACCCCACTGAAGCATAACATCCTTATTCTATATGATTGGAAGTAATATTTTATTTCTTGTATTATCTGAAATACTTTAATTAATCTGATGCCATGTAACTTTTACTCAAAACTTTGCTGCTTTTATCTTATGCTTTTGAAAGAAACCTGATCACAGTAGTCTTCTGCTGTATGGCCTGCTTTGGCTCTGAATGCTGAAAGTGTATTGATGATGTCTGCTTGCCTAACTAGGGCAGCAGCCTCATGCTTCTTTGACTTGTTTTTTTCAGTCATTATCCAGTTCATCCTGTGTGCCTGGATTAAGATAATCATCTGGCAGCTTCAAAGATGAGTTTTAGTACTGTGAGTGGCCAGGATTTTATTTGGCAGAAGACCAAACTATTGGAGTTGTGTCCCAAAGAAAATGGCTTAAGTGAATACTATATAATGCTTTTGTGTAGCCAACCGTATGAAGCTGCAATCCCTCTTGGAAATTATGTTTTAGGTGTAATACATAATGTATTGAACCTAAATGAGTCTCTCCTGATATCTAAATAACTAAATAGAAAATAATTAAATGGATAAAATAGCAATCTATGAAGTACTCTGGAATGGTGCAGATGGGTACCCCCCACCAGTAGCTGTAAATTTCCTGCTTTCCTGAGTTGTGAAACAGTTTCTGAGACCAGTACCTTAATTCCTGACAATTGCAGTTTGGAAAAGTCTGCAGTATAATTTAGAATTCGAGCATCTGGCGTACAGAGCTCATGAGCCACTTCACTCATTGCTGACTGTCATGATAAATATGACTGCCACCATTATGCATTTATAAAAACCTTCATCTAGACCTTAAAAATACCCCCTTAAATAAAAAAAAATGTGTATTATATATATATATATATATATATATATATATATATATATATATATACACACACACACACACACATATATATATATATATATATATATTTATTTATACAATGTATGTTTAGGGATAAATCACAGTGTAAAAATGATATCTGAGTTGGCCAGTGAAGATAACATTGTTATCTTCATGTTCCTATACGTCCATACATTTCTCTCCACGTTCCTATACGTCATCAGAATGAAACTGAAATTATCTCTTGCTGCTGTCTACTGCCGAGCTGTCTCGCTACCCCATGCAGCACCCCCACGCAGCTGTCAATCTTCTGTGAAATTATCTGGTTGATTCTGCCATTATTTTCCACGAATTCATATTTAAATATTATTGGTTGATCCTGCCACTTTGAAGCACTTTCATTTCTCTGTAATGCACTGAGGTTGCAAGCATTCTCACTGTTGAGCGCCAGTTTTTCGAGGTTTTAGTAGTTGAAATGTCAGGAATGCTGTGCTTTATGCACAGCTTATATTTTCTTCAGTGAGCAAAAGCTGTTGACCGCACACAGGCTAAAGCGAGTGAATTTGCGGCTTTGGAACAGTAGACTTGAAGCGCGAGTGTCTGTCCGTCTACTGTTCCAAAGCCGCAAATTCACTCGCTTTAGCCTGTGTGCAGTCAACAGCTTTTACTCACTGAAGAAAGAATACTAAGCTGTGCATAAAGCACAGCGTTTTCTGACATTTCCAACTACTAGAACACCTCAGAGAATATAGCGCTCAACAGTGAGAATAGCGCTCAACCTCAGTACATTACACAGAAAGTGAAAGTGCTCAGAGTGGCAGGATCAACCAGATAAGTATTTAAATTATGAATTTCGTGGAAAATAATGGCAGGATCAACCAGATAAGCATTTAAATATTAATTTCATCGACAATAAAGGCAGAATCAACCAGATATTTTTTTTAATAACTTTAAACCGACAAGGTATTGAAATATCTGGTTAATCCTATCTCATTTGCTGCCTTTGGGGGTTGGGGGGGCTGTGTTGGAGGGGGCATGGCGGGATAAACCGGATGAAATAACTATAAATAACAAGCTCCATCAGAAATGTTTTTAAACAACAAATGACATCTGTTGTTTTGCCAGCATTCCTGTAAGGGGAGTTGTATTGCTAGAACCATCACCTTTATGTGGCCATTGCATTGAGAAGATATACAGTGGGTTGCATTTCGGGGGCAAAACATACATTGTATAAACAGAATATGACATGGCCTGACAGAAGATATCATATTTATCTTCACTCGAGGCCAGTGACATCAAGATATCTCACTCGTGGCTTCGCCACTCACATCACTTCCTGATATGTCCTTCTAAGAAGGCGCAGCCCTCGAGGTCCAGGGAGCGGAGGGGTTCTGAGCCGCCAGCGGGTCGGCGGCACCTGTGCAGCTGACCAAGGGTTCCAGGAGGCCGGGAGAAGCAGGCAGAAAGAAGGCGCAGCCCTCGAGGTCCAGGGAGCAGAGGGGCTCCGAGCCGCCAGCGGGTCAGTGGCACCTTTGCAGCCGACCAAGGGTTCCAGGAGGCCGGGAGAAGCAGGCAGAAAGAAGGTGCAGCCCTCGAGGTCCAGGGAGCGGAGGGGCTCCGAGCCGCCAGTGGGTCGGCGGCACCTGTGCAGCCAACCAAGGGTTCCAGGAGGCCTGGAGAAGCAGGCAGAAAGAAGGCGCAGCCCTCGAGGTCCAGGGAGCGGAGGGGCTCCGAGCCGCCAGCGGGTCGGCGGCACCTGTGCAGCCGACCAAGGGTTCCAGGAGGCCAGGAGAAGCAGGCAGAAAGAAGGCGCAGCCCTCGAGGTCCAGGGAGCGGAGGGGCCGCGCCACCAGTGGGTCAGCGGCACCTGTGCAGCTGACCAAGGGTTCCAGGAGGCCGGGAGAAGCAGGCAGAAAGAAGGCGCAGCTCTCGAGGTCCAGGGAGCGGAGGGGCTCCGAGCCGCCAGCGGGTCGGCGGCACCTGTGCAGCCGACCAAGGGTTCCAGGAGGCCGGGAGAAGCAGGCAGAAAGGTACGGGCAAAGCCGCAAACCAATCGGAAGGTGACCGCAGTCTGTGCCTTGCTTCCGATTGGTGCGCCTTCCCCATAGACTTAAACTGGGGTTTGCTGCACTATTCTGGCCGGGATTTCTGCTATTCTTTAAATTATTTGGAATTCTCATAAAAAGTGCTGTTTTCTCTTACTTTGTGCCTGATTTATGGGCTGTTTTTCTGTATTTTAAAATAAGTGTTACAGTCTTTTGAAATGATGTGTGGGCTAGACGCTTAGGCGCCTAACCCCCCCCATACCCTCCCAGTCTATTGTTGTGCAAATCTTAAGTTTTAGCACCTTATTGCAGATTACTGCAATAAAGGTACCCTGCTGACTGCCTTCTCTTCTGTCCCCCACCTTGTAGAAGGCGCAGCCCTCGAGGTCCAGGGAGCGGAGGGGCTCCGAGCCGCCAGCGGGTCGGCGGCACCTGTGCAGCTGACCAAGGGTTCCAGGAGGCCGGGAGAAGCAGGCAGAAAGGTACGGGCAAAGCCACAAACCAATCGGAAGGTGACCGCAGTCTGTGCCTTGCTTCCGATTGGTGCGCCTTCCATAGACTTAAACTGGGGTTTGCTGCACTATTCTGGCCGGGATTTCTGCTATTCTTTAAATTATTTGGAATTCCTCATAAAAAGTGCTGTTTTCTCTTACTTTGTGCCTGATTTATGGGCTGTTTTTCTGTATTTTAAAATAAGTGTTACAGTCTTTTGAAATGATGTGTGGGCTAGACGCTTGGAGCCCTAACCCCCGTACCCTCCAGTCTATTTTGTGCAAATCTTAAGTTTTAGCACCTTATGCAGATTACTGCAATAAAGGTACCCTGCTGACTGCCTTCTCCTCTGTCCCCCACCTTGTAGAAGGCGCAGCCCTTGAGGTCCAGGGAGCGGAGGGGCTCCGAGCCGCCAGCGGGTCGGCGGCACCTGTGCAGCTGACCAAGGGTTCCAGGAGGCCGGGAGAAGCAGGCAGAAAGGTACGGGCAAAGCCGCAAAATTTTTGCCCGCTGCCCCTCCCCCCTCCTGGTTGATTCCTTTTATACACTTTCTCCCGCCATTTCTTAATCCACGCCTACATCCCTTTCCCCTTAACCCATACCTAACCTCCACAATGCTACTTTGCTTCCTTTTGCTCCTGAGCCTCGTGATCTCACCCAATCCCTTATGATATTAATGTTATGCCCAGTGTCAAGATAAATAACTCAGTTAATACGACCTGCCCACTTCTACCATCCACAATGGCCAACCACAGGTTCCTTATTCACCCGAACCACGTTTACAATGCAACCTCTGGGATATCCCATAAGGCCACCCTAACAATTCAGCACAGCCTTGGCACCTTACTTGTATCATGGCTTTTTATTAACCCACTATGCCTGTCCATTAAATTATTATGCTATGATAAAATTCGCACCTATATACCAGGACCATCACTCATCTCACAGCAGGCACCCAGGATTAGGAGGAAACGCTCTGACCACTCACTATCCCTGTCCCTTGGTGCCCTCCTCAAATTAATCTTCTGCCTTCTGATCTGTTTTGGTACCATTGAAATAAATCCTGGCCCCATTGAAAGTTTATTTTCCCCTGCTGATCTATCTTCTATAAATGGCCTAAGCTTCCTACACTTCAATGCCTGCAGCCTCTTAAAAAAATTCTCCGTAATACAGGCCTGGGTGGCACATACCCTGCCTGACTTTCTGGTCATCTCTGAATCTTGGCTCAGACCTTCGACCAAAGACAGTGTTGTAAACCTTACCAACTATCAGCTCTTCAGAGCAGATCGCCCTTCCAGGGGTGGTGGGGTGGCCATATACATTAAGGACACCATCTCTGCTACCTGCCTCATCAACACATCCGAACCAAAGGAATTTGAATGTTTGTCAATCAAAATATCCCTTCCTAACTTGTCTTCATTTAAATTGATTGGCTGCTATAGGCCCCCCTCAGCAGGCCTCAAATTACTATCTCACCTGGGGTCAATAACCAATCTAGGCCCTGAAGATACCATCATCCTTGGTGATTTGAATTTAAACTGGCTATCTAATGCATCTACACCATTGGTAACCTTTTGTGACACCTATGACTTTACACAGCTAATTAAAGACCCAACCAGGGTTAACCTAAAAATTCTAGCAACAGCTCACTCCTGGATATTATGTTGGTAAACAAGCCTCACTTATATACGCTGCAGGAGTACTACCGAATGATGTAAGTGACCATTGTCCCATAGCTGGCATAAGATCTTCACTCAAACCACCCAACCCTGCTGAATTTGTCCTCAAAAGGTCAAAAAGAAGTTCAACATACCAGGATACCTCCATGACCTGAGTAACACAATATATTGGCAAGATTTCTACCTTACAACCTCAGTGGAAACAGCTCTCCAGATCTTAAAGGACATTATCACTAATGCTCTCAATATTCATGCACCATTCACCAATATCAGAACTAAAGCAAGGTCCTGCCCTGGTTCACCACTGATCTTAAAACAGCCTTGCTAGCCAGAGACAAACTGTGGAAAAGGCAAGAAAACTAAGGATTCCAGAGACTGGCTAAATTTCAGAAAAGCAAGAAATTCATGTACAACACAAATAAGATCTGCCAAAGCTGCCTATTATAGAGCTGAATTGGATGCCTCCTATAATAACCCAACCAGGCTCTGGGGAACTATAAAGGGTATCTTGGGCCAAAACTCTACTCCTGCCTTAACCTGCAAACTGCTACTAAATAACACAGAAATTACGGATAAACAAGAAATCCTAAATACCTTCAATGACCACTTCACCACAGCTGGACTAGCATTTGACTCTTCACCTGCAAATCTCCTGAGATCTTCCTTGAACCTTCAATCCACCGTGGGTCAAAGGCTACATCAACCTTCTCCTTCAACCCAATATCCTTGAAAGAAGTGGAAGATCTCCTCTCCAATTTAGATACTTCAAAAGTGCAGGTACAGACTCCTGGACCCCTACTTCCTCAAGATTGCATCTCAAGTCTTATCTGCCCCCCCTCACTCATCTCTTCAATCTTTCCCTCACCACTGGATCCATTCCCTCCACTTGGAAAACAGCTCAAGTAGTTTCTTTACTCAAATCTGGTGATCCCATGGACCTCAATAATTACAGGCCCATTTCCATCCTATCAGTTCTATCCAAGATGCTCGAAAAGTTAGTAAACTCACAATTAAGGGACTACCTGGATAACAATAACCTCCTAAATACAGCACAATCAGGATTTAGATCAAGGCATAGCACCATTCCGGCCCTAGCCAAAGTAACCAACGACTGGCAGATTGCTATGGATAAGAAGAACAGTACCTGTGCTGTGTTCCTGGATTTGAGCAAAGCATTTGACACAGTGGACCATGAATATTAATCACCTCCTTTGGCTCACTAGGGTTGGATTCCCTTCACTCAATTGGTTCAAGTGCTATCTATCAGATAGGTCACAACTGGTAAAAAATGGAAACTACCTATCCACCTTAAAACCACTGTTAAGAGGTGTACCGCAAGGCTCTATTCTTGGCCCCATCCTCTTTGCCATCTATATTAATAATATTGATGCCAACCTCACTCAATCCAACATCCATCTGTTTGCTGATGATACTGTATTATATGTTAGCAATCCTTCATTATCTAAAGCCTGTGAACTGCTACAATCTGAATTTTCCATCCTACAACACAACCTACTAGATAAAAAACTACTTCTAAATGCCAAAAAAACAAAAGCTATGTTCTTTACCTCAAAGAGTTGCTCTGCCACTACCCCACCATCCACCACCCTACAACTAACCACCTTACTTGGAGAGAAGCTGGAATTCATTGATAACTTCAAATACCTTGGAGTCTGGATTGATAACAAGCTTGACTATTCTGTCCATATTGAGGAGCTACTAAAGAAACTGAGACAAAGGCTTGGTTTATTTTTTAGAATAAAGCACTACCTCAACAGAGACTCCAAAAAAAGATTAATCCAGGCTTCATTCCTATCCCTCATTGACTATGCTGACTTTCTGTACGGACATTGTTCACTTCCCCTCTTAAATAAACTGGACACCCTATACCACAGGTCCATCAGATTCATTACTGACCTTCCCTTCAGCACTCCTCATTGCTCCCTTTATAAGGCAGTTAACTGGACATCATTACAACACAGAAGAAATAGGAATGCTGCAATTTGGATATTCAAAGCCTTATCAGGCAAGCTACCTACCTATATCTCAGACTGTTTTACTCAAATTATTTCTAGGCCATACAACCTAAGGATCAGCAAAATTATCATTCTTAAGGTCCCCAATGTCTGCACCCAGTTTGGGAGGGCTGCTATCAGCTACTCACTAGCAATTGTTTGGAATTCACTCCAAAACCATGAAGCTAAATAACCTCCTACCCTTAATATCCTTCAAAAGATTATTCACCACCCTATTCCCCAGAACTCTGCAACTGCTTCCCACAAGGCCTAAACCTGCCCTACCTATCTCCCCTTTTCTTTTTCGTGTTCCTATATGCTGATAAAACTCCGTTTCAGTCCCAAGATTCACCCTCAAAATGCCTGCTAGGTCCTATAATCTACATATTACTCTGATGTGTCCATTGCCTTCTGTCTCACAGATTAATAGTTTTAATATGCCGTGTACATATGTATGTTGTTATATATTAGCACTTATGTCATTGTATTACTGTTTATGTTACCACTGTCATTGTATTACTGTTTATGCTACCCTTGTCAATGTATTAACACTTGCACTTCTTGACCACTCAGGTCCATCTTGTAAATGAGCTATGCTCAATGATGTTCACCTGATTAAATAAAGATTTTGATTGATTGATTGATTGATTGATATCACTGGCCTCTCGTGAAGATAAATATGATATCTTCTGTCAGGCCATGTCATATCCCCTATATATACATATATATATACATACACATACACATATGGGATATGTAGTGGTGGCACTGGAAATATCAGTGATATTTCCCAGAGTACAGTTTGACCTTATGACCGCACAAGTGGCGGAACCATGAGTCAAACTCCACAAGAGGAAATATCACTGGTATTTCCAGTTTCACCCATTGCATATTCAATTTATGCAATGCCGTTAATGGTTTTGTTTTCTGTTTTCTTGTTTGTTTTTTAATAGATATCTTTTATTGTTTTTTCTCCCCATTAATTCATGATGCTCGTTCATTGGTAGGAACGCTAGCATGGTAGCTAGGGTCTCTATGTGCTGCCATTGATAATGAGGCATTTTCATTGGCCATGGTTCTGTGTGGATGGGCTGAACAGTTTCTGTTAATATGGCAGTGGCAGCTCCCGCTTAGCGAGGAAGCTCGGTTTCATCAAATTTTTTTTTTTTCACTTTCTATCCATTCCACATTTAAAAGACAAAATATCTGGTTGACCTGCTTTTTGTTGTATGCTGCTCCTTTCAGCAGCAGCAGAGAACATTGTTGCCAGGTAACGAGTCACTCTGAGGTAGGCAGTGAATGTCGGGGATGGGAAGTGAGGGAGGTATTGGTGCCTGCTCATGTTTTGGGAAGGGTGTAGGGGTTTTTGTACAGTATTTTTTTTGGTGTGCAAGATGTGAGAAAAAAAGAAAAACAAAACAAAATAAGACCTCCCAGTGTGAATGCTGGTTTCACACTAAAGAGGTCGAGAGTTGCAGCGTGTGTGTGTGTGTGTGTGTGTGTGTGTGTGTGTGTGTGTGTGTGTGGTTTGAGATGCACTGAGGGGTGCTTAAGTGCAGTTTTTGCCTGTTGTGTGCTTAACTGCAGATAGTGCTTCTCAGTGACCTACAGTACTATTAGGATAAATGAGCTGGTAATATTTGCCAAGATTTATCCTCACAGGCATTACATAACTATATATATATTCAATGTTCCTTAAACTTATAAGCCCCTCCATAAATACATCAACAAATGTAAAAGAAGTACTACTGAGAATTTCCATATCTGATCTTTTTTGATAACCATGACAAATTCTTCGCCTGTCTTTAGGCTTGTACACACTGGGCAGTGAGTTGAGAAATATTTTAGAAAACATTTTCTAAACCAGTCCATAGCAGGGTTGTTAGAGCCTCTACGCTGCAGTCCATCAACCATGTGGGTTCCCAGACATGACTGTAGAACCAGCACAAAGCTCTGTAGGTGCCACCAAACACTCACAACTGGGTGCCTTAAAAGATTGGGATGGAAATTATATTTTCAGAATTGGAAGTGCATTGAGAGCACAGCTTAATGTGTAATGTATAATTTTTTTTTTTTTTTGTTATACAGAAGATGAAAATCTTTAGTTTTGTTTAATTGCAGTTGCCTTAACCCGTGTTACAGCATGGATCATGTTCACACTGTTGTTAGTACAGATTAAGGCAACCGTGTTTGTCTAAAACCATGCTAAAAACTAACATCCGAGCAGGGTTTTAGCACAGTTTTAGAACATAGTTATAACATGGTTTTAATCATGTTACAGTGTGTGTGTGCAAACCATGTTTGAAGGGATTAAAACACTTTAAAACAGTTAAACTATTTTACCTTTAAGAGCTTACCAGAGAACTGTCTGCTGCTTATCCTGCCATAGGGAAAATTCAGGCTGTTGCTCCATTTGAGGCTTATGTGTGCATGCCAGTGGAATTCTGCAAAATTTTGAATTCATGAATTTAATATTAAATAGCAGGTGTGGAATCACTTCTGAAAGAAAGAATTGTTGAGTACTTGGAGGCCAGCGGGGCACATGACCCAAGGCATCATTAATTCACAGTGGGAAGGTCATGTCAGATGAATCTAATAGATTTCTTTGACTGGGTGACCAAAGTAGTAGACCAGGGAGGGGCTGTGGACATGGTCTACCTAGACTTTAGCAAGGCATTTGACACAGTCCCACACAAAAGATTAATAAACAAGTTAGCCAGCCTGGGAGTGGGTCCCAGGGTGGTAGCCTGGGCAAAACATTGGCTGGACAACAGGATGCAGAGAGTAATAGTAATTATAAAATGGCAAGAAAAAAGCTAGAAATCTTATTGGCCAAGAGAGATCAGCTGATCGTACATTAAGTCTCTGTATATGCACAGTCATCGTGCTCCTAACCCACATCACACAATAAGCAAATCAGTTCCCCTACAACCAGAACCATCTTCCATCAATCTCCCTACAACCAGAACTGATCTTCCACCACAAACATGGCTGCTGCCTTTACAATGTAGAAACCTTCAACTGGGCCCTACAAATAAAACTATATTAAATATAAAATAAAACAAATTAATTAAATGTTGTTTACCAGATCATCACACTCTCCTTAGACACATAAACAAATTAGAAACATAGGCCCAGATATTCAAACTACGCCAGTCTGAGGCTCAAGCCCTTGCGCTGCTCAAAATAGTTGCGCAGGGGTGTGGCCGGGGTGATATTCAAAGGAGTTGCGGCTGTTGAGCAACTCCTTTCAACACGCCCTGAAAACACAGCACTTATGATGGCGCAGTGAACTTGCGCCACCGCAGTTGCCAGAGTTGAGCATTCAACCTATGGTGGCGGTACCAATTGCAGCCATCGCCAAATTCCAATATTCAAAAGGTGACATGCAAATGGGGCCATAATTTATGCAAGGCGCAGGGGCCATTGCATCTCTTTATAGCCCCATTTGCATGCCTTTGCATGTAGGTGCGCCGATCCGAGGACTTGCTCCTGGCCACCCTGCCAGGCAGCAGCCGTCGAGGACCACCCACTACCCATCAGTCAGCGGGCATCACAGTTACATGCCCCCACACCTCCCACAGCCCGATCGCGGGCATCACAGTTACATGCCCCCACCTCCACAGCCCGATCGCGGGCATCACAGTCCCATGCCCCCACACCTCCCACAGCCCGATCGCGGGCAGAACACATACATGTCGCCCCAACATCACCCACAGCCCGATCGTGGGCAGAACCTGTTTAAACCCCCAGTGCCGATCGTGGGCAGAACCTGTATAACCCCCAGTGCCCGATCGCGGGCAGAATGTAACCCTCCCCCAACCCGAATAACTCCCTGGTGGTCCAGTGGACCGTAAAGCCCGATCGCGGGCAGAATGTCACAACAGAACCCCCAAACATCTCCCTGGTGTCTAGTGTCCCCCCACCCACAAGCCCCTCACCCGCTCCCCCGGCGGCGGGCGACAGCATCCACCCGCCTGCCGCCCGCCCGCCGACTGACTGTCGGTAGGGCTGCCGCCGATGGTGCAGAGCTACAGCCAATGGGCGTGCAGCCCATACCGTACATGACAGTCAGATTTGTGAATGATCATTCACAAATCTGGACTTCATGTCTGTTATCGAGCTTCTGCGCCCATTGCAGCTCACCAATGGCGGTCGTCAATCAATCATGCTGAAGTGGCGCAGGTGGGATACTAACGCCCGCGGCTGCGGGGAGGCGGGTGGAGAAGCGTGGGTGGGTGGGGACACTAGACACCAGGGAGATGTTTGGGGGTTGCTGTAGACATTCTGCCCGCGATCGGCTTCAAGTCACTGGACCACCAGGGAGTTATTCGGGTTGGGGGAGGTGCATTCTGCCCGCGATCGGGCACTGGGGGTTTATACAGGTTCTGCCCGCGATCAGGCTGTGGGATGTGGGGGACACAGACGTACTGCCCGCGATCGGGCTGGTGGGGGCACAGGGGGCGAGTTGGGGGCCAGCCAGGGTGGCAGCTGCTGTGTTGCACCCTGCAATGCAGCAGCTCACCTGTGGTGGCCCTCGACTTAAGCCTTTTTTTGCTCAAGCTTGTGCGAAGAGCTTGCGATGCGACAACTCTGCGCAACCCGACTGAACATCGGGCTGCGCAGGTTATGCATGGATCCTCCCCCTCCTGTTGAGCATGCATTCATTTGCATTGCTCTCTTGCGCAACCTGGTGCCAGTGGCGTAACTGCCTCCTGCTGAATATCGCAGAATGGCGCATTTTGGACTTGCGCATGGCGCAACCCTGTTGCGCATGGCGCAACCCTTTTGAATATCTGGGCCATTAATTACTGTTTATAGATTTCATTACAACTGTTTCTTTGCTAACAGTGAACACTCTCCCTTCTGTCTTTACCTGTTCATCAGGGAAATCTCTTTTGCTTGCCCTAACAGTGAGATAACTGAGTCTCTGGCTCTAAAACTGACCTTTGTTGTCTGTGTGTACAGTATGTTAGTAGAGGAACATTCTACTGGCAGAACTGAGCAGAATTTTAAATCCCTGTATTCCATGCTAAACATTCCATTTCTTGAATGTGGGGAAACACAGAGAAAAAACACAGAATGAAGAAAGTAAGCAATAGTGCTATATAAAAAAAGAGAAAATGTGGTAATTGACTCACCCTGCTGTTTATCTTTTAGGACAGAGCAAGCAGTTCATGATGCTGTCAGTGAGTGTGGCAGTTTTGAACTAAGCTCATGCTTGTAGCATCCGGGAACTGAGAAGCCTCTGTTATGGCTTCCTTTTAGTTTTGTCTACAAAGTGAGGAGAATGAAATAAAGTAAGGGGGCTATGTGCCATACTTAGAATGAGGAAAGCAGCAGTTGTGAATTGTTGTGGCTGGCAGGGGAATATGAAGCTTAAGTGGGCAGGGAGGCACACACTGTATAACACTACTTTAATCTAGCACCAATTGGAGGAAGGACTATTTTATGTTAAAAGCACAGATTCGATTACAGTTTTACTTATTTAAAAATTTGTTTCAAAATAAAAAAACTGCTTCTAAAAATAAAAGGCCATTTTATAAGTGCAATAAGACACTCCAGGGTTGTGCATCACGGTGTGATAACCGCACTCCTAGGGATGACCAGCACTTGGCCTTCAGCCTTGTGCCTAAGTACACCCCTAGGAGTGTGGTTATCACACCATAATGCACACCCCGTCATGTCTTATTGCTTACATGGAGTCCACTCTGAAGAAAGGGGGTTTCTAGTGGGGTACCACAGGGTTCAGTACTGGGGCTGGTCCTCTTTAATGTCTTTATAAGTGACATTGCAGAGGGTCTGAAAGGAAAAGTATGCCTCTTTGCAGATGACACAAAGATCTGCAACAGGGTTGATATACAAGGTGGGGTGGAAAGGATGAAAAGGGACTTGGAGAGGTTGGAGAAATGGTTAAAAGTATGGCAGCTTAGATTCAGTGCAAAGAAATGCAAAGTAATGCACCTGGGAAACAAAAACTCAGCGGAAGAGTACACAATGGGGGGGAGGTACTAACAACAATAAAAATGGAAAGGGACCACCAAAACAGATGGACATGATGGCTATTAAATGAGTGCACAACACCCTGACTAGATGTCCCCTAGAACAGTGGGAAGGGAGCTGAAAAATTGGACTAGATCTCTCGGGGGACATAATAATATACACAGAGTGACAATGACTGGTCTTTAACCTTTGTTTAATAGATGACTCTCACTTCTGACTAATAACCAGTTAGAGATAATGGTCTACGAGTATGCATCGCGCTCAAACTGTATATCCGGGTTTGGTTTTGGTTGATGTTTTTGATCCTTTTTTAGGTTCAACAGCTTTGACTGATGGAAGCGGAATTTAAAAACTCTGGACAATCTGTTTCACAGTGGGCTTTTTTAAGTGGCTGTATAATTGTATGACTATATTTGTACAGAATTGAACCGAATGGTACTATGATCTTAATAAAGCAAGTATTAAAAATAAATCGAACGGGACCTGTGGGTAGTCATATCAGATGACCTAAAGGTAGGCAGGCAATGTGAGAAGGCAGTGAGGAGGGCTGGGGGATACTGGGATGAATTGGGAGAGACATCACCAGTAGAAAACAAGAAGTTGTCATCCTTCTGTACAGACAGTTTGTGAGACCAGATCTGGAGTACTGCATGCAGTTCTGGAGACCCCACCTCCACAAGGACATAGACACGATGGAGGCAGTCCAGAGGTGGACAACTAAAATAGTGCAGGGTCTCTACCAGAAACCATATGAAGAGAGATTAAAGAAGCTTAATATGTATACCCTCGAGGAGAGGAGGGAGAGGGAGGACATGATATAAACTTTCAAGTACCTCAAGGGAATCAACAAAGTCCAAGAGGGTAGCATCTTTCAGAAAAAGAGATGTACAAGAACAAGGGGGCACAATTTGAAGATAGAGGGAGGACGGCTCAGGGTCAACATGAGGAAGTATTTTTTTCATGGAGAGGGTGGTGGATGCATGGAACAGCATTCCTGAGGAGGTTGTGGGGTCAAAAACAGTGTGAGAATTCAAAAATGCATGGGAAAGACATAAAGCAATTATAGTGGGTTATAGGAGGAAGTAGGCTGTTGGTTAACTAGGATCTGCAGCTTATCCAATAGGTAGGAAAATGAGCAGACTGGGTGGGCCAAGCTGTCCTCATCTGCTATCAAAGTCTGTGTTTCTATGTTTCTAATAATTAGACAACTAATTTTCTTATTTATTATATTTTGATGTATTAGTAGTTACTTTCTACTTGTATAATAAAATATATGTTAATGCAACAAAACAAGTGGGTTTTATCTTTGCTGTTCACACTGCTAGTAAAATCAAATCAATAGATTTCTAATATTGTATATATCAGAAACTGACAACTACTTAGGAGCCCAAAGTATTTCAATACAAAGCTAAGTATATTTTCTCTAGCTTTTTTAAATGCAATAGATACTTCTTTCAGCAACAAACTGTTTGCACTATTGTGGTCCATCTGTCTGATTTTACAATTTTTTAAAACAGTAATGGGCTTCTCTTTTCTTCTTCTCAGTAAAATCTTGTTATGAAGAAAATGTCATCTGCTAAATTATATCAAAAGATCACAGGTTATCAAAAATCACATATTTACATTTAATATATACTATTTTTGTGGTAGAAAGTGCTATAATCTGAAAACAGATGTGCAGTTTCCCATTGAAATACACTGTCAGCCTTGCCAGTAGTTTCTGTCGTCATAATACATGGATTCCATTGGCTTGTTTTTCTACTAGGACAATGGAGTGTACATTACGGTGTGATATCCACATGCCTAGGTGTGTAGTTAAACACAAGACCAAAGGCCGAGTGCTGGTGACCCCTAAGAGTGCGATTATCACACCGTAATGCACAACCCTGGAGTTTCTTATTGTGCTTATAAAATGAACTTTTATTTTTAAAAATGGTTTCACTATTAAAACAAATATTTTAGGATTAAAAAAGTTACAATTTATTTGTGAGTTCACTCTAAAGTAGTCCCTACACCTTTTATTTACTGCTTTGCTTTTTGATCTTTTGACCTTATGGAGTCTCCATAGTTGTAGTTTTACAGGTGCAGTGCCCCCCCCCATTGTATAAATTTAAAATTATAAAATGTGATCATTGTAGTGGTAGGCCCAGATATTCAAACTGCGCCAGGCTGTGGCGCAAGCTTGGGTGCAGTGCAACTTTGCTGCGCAGGGGTGTGGACTGGGTGATATTCAATGGAGCTGCGCCATGGCTCCGCAGCTTTGAATATTGCACCCTGGCCACCCCCAGTGTGCATGGCGCAGTGGCACTGCACCAGCGCAAGTGGCCAGAGTGGAGCATGGGGATGCGCTAGCGCAAGTACCATTGCGCCATGCACAGCAACCACGATATTCAAAACTGAACATGCAAATGGGGCCATAATGTATGCAAGGTGCACATGGGGCCATTTGCATGTCATTAACCCCATTTGCATGCAGGTAGCCGATCCCCACAACTTGACTGGCACCTGCCAGCAGCAGCAGCCGTCGGGGACCGACACCTCACAGCCCGATCATGCATCTGTGTAAAAATAGAAAACCTTCCTATATCCCTGGTGGTCCAGTGGACCACTATGTGTCCAATCGCAGGCATCTGTCCAAAAATAGAAAACCTTCCTATATCCCTGGTGGTCCAGTGGACCGCTATGTGCCCGATCGCGAACATCTGTGTAAAAATAGAAAACCTTCCTATATCCCTGGTGGTCCAGTGGACCGCTATGTGCCCAATCGTGGGTATTTGTAAAGCAAAATATTCCAATATCCCTGGTGGTCAAGTGGTACCTCCCCACCCGCCCACTGAGCCCCACGATCCGCTCCCCTTGGTCAGCGGTAGACGCCTTCCCACCTGCCTGCCTGCCGACTGACAACAACAGGGCTGTCGCCCATTGGTTCGTGAGCCAATGGGCATGCAGCCTTCAGACACATATCCAGATATGTGAATGAATAATTCATATATCTGGAATGTGTGTATGGTAGAGATACATGCCCATTGGCTCACGCTGAACACAAGACGGCAGCCCTACCGAGGTGTCAGTCGGCGCGGCGGGCAGCAGGGTGGGTGGGTGGCTGACCGGGGAAGCGGGACGGTTGGGCTCAGTGGGTGGGTGGGGGTACCACTTGACCACCAGGGATATTGGAATATTTGCTTTACAAATGCCCTCGACAGTCACATAACGGTCCACTGGACCACCAGGGTTATAGGAAGGTTTGTCTTTTACAAAGATGCCCGCGATCGGCATGGGGGGCCACCTGGTGCAGCCGGTTGTGGCCACCCACAGGTGACAGCTGCTGTGTTGCGCCCGCAATGTGGCAGCTCACCTGTGGGTGGCCATCAGTTGTTCCTTTTGGGGCATAACTTTGTGCTGGCACAGGTAGGGTTGCGATGCATGGCTCTGCACATTCTGGGCTGAATATCGGGCTGTGCAGGTTATGCATGGGCACGCCTTCACCCAGCGCCTGCATACACATTGATGCACTCCGGCACATCGATTTAAAGCCAAGACTTTTCCCTTTTGAATATCGCACGGCAAGATCAGTGGCTGCGATATGAACACTGTTGCACCATGTGCAACCCTTTTGAATATCTGGGCCCTAGTCTTTTCTTTATTTCTCATGGATGATTTTTGATCATGGGGACATTTAATTTGGTGTTTTCTTCTGTGAGTAACACGGAGTGTTCATGCAAAGAGTACTGTCTGCTTGCCATACTCTCTCACTTTTGCTTTAAGGATTAAATTAGTGCACAAAAGGGAAAACGGACTTGTCTGCAGAGAAAAACTATTTACCATTATACAATTTTTGTTTTGGGATCACTCTCTCAGCAGCCTGCTCGTTCATGTTGTGAGCACATCTGAAAAAAAAGGAATAAATTTAAATTCACTGACAATCTGTGGTGAGAGATTCATTTAGCAGTGACCTTCTTTCCATCCACATACTTTCACTCAGTTGCCCACACTCCCTTGCTCACTGACAGATTTAAATTTGTGCAAGAAAGGAAAGAAATTGAATAGTTTGTTCTGTGGTATGTAGTTGAGAAAGCAAAGACCGGTCTGTGCCGTGAAGTCAGTCACATGTGAACTGAACTACTATATGGCAGATAGAGCCAGCAGACTCTGAGTCATGAATGGGAACTGCATAACAACAGAATAGCAGGGGAGAATTGGGAGAAAAATATAAAATGTGAGGAATCCAAACTGAGAGCACTAATTTAGACAGCTTGTGTGACACCTGTTTTTTTTTCTTTGCTGCTGATCGAAAGTTGATCGAAATCAATGAACAGTATCCAAAGGTGAACGTTCACTCAGTTTTTACAGAGTCAAAAAAATGGTGACTTAAAACTACTATTAGATTCTAAGTAGGATGCCTAAAAATGAATCAGTGAGCCATCAGATTTTGTGCTTCGCCTGTTTTACTGGGACTAGTTATTTATAGTGCATTGTAGTCCTATATTGCACGATAAATATTCAATCAGATTACTCCATTCTTCTCTGCCGTTTTATAAAATACAAATAAAATGATGAAAAGGCAAGTAAAGAAACACATAAATGCAAACTGAATGATTGCAGAGGTACCTAAAGGCTCCAAACCTTTGTTCCTAATGATATGCATCCTTATTAAGCACTCGGTGTGTGTGTGTGTGTGTGTGTGTGTGTGTGTATGTGTGGTGGGGAGAATTCTATTGGTGGAATACTGCAGCATTCATTCTAGTGCTGGTATCTCATGGTGAGCAAACATACCATATATTGAATGTATAGAAAGACAGATGATTGGCAAATTGAAACCATCTGTGCAGGGACTAGTTTACAATTTTTAACACTATTTTATTGTGTATTTTTAAGCTGCTCTATTGGGCCAATGCACAATACCTATGTGCCGCTGGAGTGTAGGCAGAGATACAAGTGAATGCCGTGCAGGGGTGTCCCGTGGACCCCTGTTGGCATTCATAAATGGGGTGCAAGTCAGTTACATGTCTGATCCCCCGGCCACACAGAAAGCAACACACCGGGGTAGGCAGGGGGTATGCCAGTACTACACACCAATCCCTAAGGCACATAGTGCTGTCTACAGGGTGGCAGAGGACAGAGCAGGTTACGGCAGGGGGGACCCTGCTTTAACTGCAGTATGTACCTGTGTGCACACACAGTCCCCCACCCAGTCCAGGTTGCTGGTGAAAAACCTAATGGCCCAACAGCATCCCCACCCCTGTCCCGTATGCCAGGAACCCCCCAGCACACATCATTGTCCCATCTCATCCCAATGCAAAGGTCAAGCCCCACCCCACACATGACAGCCCCCATCCCTGGTAGTCACAAGCATCCCCCACCCTCCAGATGACAGCCCCCATCCCAGTAGTCACAAGCATCACCCCACCCACACATGACAGCTCCTGTCCCCCGGTTGTCACAAGCATCACTACCACATGACAGCCCCTGTCCCAGGTAGTCACAGCATCTCCCCCACACCACACATGACAGCCCCCAACCCTGGCAGTCACAAGCATCCCCCCTCCGCACGCACAGAAGAGCCCTGGCAGAACTCTCCCCTGACCCCATTCCTGGCACTCGGCCACTCCTCATGTTGGCCAGTGGTCAACGACCCATCCGCAGCACCAACACCCCCCAATCCCTGTATCTTTCTATCAGCGCTGCGCTCATGGATGACCAGTGGCACAGCCCTCTGCATACCTCTACAGCTGCTGGCCACCTGGATTATGCAGGGAGCACGGTAACAATATGGATGTGCATGCCCTGCACATGCCAGAGGGCTGGTGACCGTGGAGGTGTGTGAAGGGCTGTGCCTCTGGCCATCCATGACTGCGGAACTGATAGAAAGGTTTGGGGATTGGGGGGGTGTCTGTCCCATGAATGAGTCAGGGACTACTAGCCACCATGAGGAGTGGCAGAGTGCCGGGTATTAGGTCAGGGAAGGGTTCTGCCAGAGCTCCTCTGTGGGTGCAGGGGAGGGTATGCTTGTGCACCACTGGGGATGGGGCTAACATGTGTGGGGTGGGGAGCTCTGCTTGTGACTACCAGGGATGGGGCTGATATGTGTGGAAAGGGGGGGGTCTCTGCTTGTGACTATCTGGGACGGGGGCTGACATGTGTGGGGAGGGGCTCTGCTTGTGACTACCAGGGACAGAGGCTGATATGTGTGGGGAGGGGGGGTTGCTGTACTGGAAGGGTGTTGGGGTAGTCCTGTATTGGGGAGTTGTTCGCTGGTGCAGGCAGTGGCTGCAGTGCAGCAGGAGCTTGACCAGGGGGCCCTCCGGCCAACGGGGCAAAGCCACTCGGGTCCAGGTGCCTGCGGTGGCTATTTACGCACCTGGACCTGTGCCGTTGCATGCAAGTGATCAACTGTTGGACCCAGGATGGGCATTTGATTGGATGCTGGGCTGGGTCCACTGCCCCTCCCCCAGCCACCCTGTGGAGTCCTGTTTACTGGGGGTGGGGTCACAGACAGGTGGTGGCCATTTGTGAATACCAGCCTGTGCACACCTATCTGCGGATGTGGAGCTAAACGGGCAGGGTATGCGCCTCAGGTGCATACTTTCTGCCCTTTGATGAATAAGCACCATTGATTGTTGCCAATCAACTTATTTTATGAAAGTAAAAACACTTTTGGACATTAGTTGTACTGATTTTACTATACTGACAGAGGAGGACGACATTTGTCCTGTGGCCCAGTGCCTTACACTGCTCCTAGGTATGAGGTAAAACCAACATAACCAAACCCCAATTGTGTCTTATTTCTAACACATGACATGATATACACCATTAAGCCCCCATTTCTGCAAATTTTTCAAGGTGATGTAGATTTTTATTAACAAGAACATTTTCAAAAAGTCTTTCTGTTCCCATGTTTTTTTAAATAAATGTTTCTTTTAATGCTTGCATTTAGTAAAATGATTATAAAATATTCTTAGCTAAGTCATATTTTTTTCATTCTTCTTTTTTCCCAAATGTAAACATAATGAGCCATATATCAAAAACATTTACACATTCAAAGCACCTGCTTTTACAAATTTTAAAACATTTTTTTGCGGGCAGAACAATGGCTGTTCATAGAGGCTAGGGACATTAACGGAACTGATAACCATTGTAAATTCTGGCATGTCTCTAGAAATTCTCAACTGTCATTTTGCTGCCTACACTAGTAATATAATTAAGTGATCTAAAGAACATGGCACTCCGCTTATTGAGTTGTCTTAATTTACCATACCAGTCACGTCTGTGAACAGTTCTTCCATGTTTATATCAGCACAGAAACATAGACAATGGCAGTTATGGCAGAAAATAAACAAATGTCCATCTAGTTTGCCCAGAGTTCCTTATCTGCCCCAGGACCTATTATCCATATGGACTTTTATCCATCCTGGTCTACCCCCGCTTCCCTACTTATTGCTACTGACCTCAGCGACCATCAAACCCTTCACTCTGTCCCAGCAATGCTTGGAATCATTTTTGGTCTTGTCAGTCACCACCTCTGCTGGTAGACTGTTCCATAGCTCAAACACCCTTTTCATAAAATACAATCTTCCTCACATCCCTCTTAAACCTTACTCTGCCAGTTTCCTCTTGTGACCTCAAGTTCTTGACTCTATACTCCTTCTAAATAGTTTCCTGCTGTTCATCCTATTTATTCCCTTCAGGAACTTGAAGGTCTCTATCATATCCCCCCTTACCCGGTCTCCAGCAAGTACATGTTCGGTGCCTTGAGACTAACATATATGTCCCTAGCTGTGCCCAGGTCATCCAGCTCCTTCAACAATCTTCAGTGAGGCACTGAGTCAGAAGCCTTGCTGAAACTGAAGTAGAGTAAATCCACACTGCAGCCCTCATCTACAACATTTTTAACCAGTCAAAGAAAACTATCAGGTTGGTCTGACAAGACCTCTGTGCCACAAACCCATGCTGTTTACTATTCTGTAGACCATTGCTCTCTACGTACTCCACAAGGTCCTCTTTGATCAATGAGTCCATCAATTTAGCCACTACAGAGGTAAAGCAGACAGGTCTGTAATTCAATCAATCAATCAATCAATCAAATCTTTATTTATACAGGCGGTCACCGTTGAGCAGTGCTTTTTTTCAAGGTGGACCTGTTTGAAACATGGATACAGGTTATGCAAATGACATACATTAGTTGCAGTATATAGTATGGGCAATGCCCCAACACAGAGTTTATATACAAATATACATAAATATATAAGGTTTAGGATACTGGTTAGGTCTGGTCAGTAGGAGATAATTGCAACAACATTTGAGAACTACAGACCTCATGTTTGCTTAAGGCTGTATGGCGGCTGGCACTAGGAGGCAAGGATAATTTCAGAGCAGCATATAAGAATTATAGACCCCAAGTGTGCTAGAGCTGTGGCTATCTGAGAGAAGTATGACCGTAGTTTAGAGGCGGCTGTGATCATGGTTCAGACCTGACAATGAGCCACGAGTGGTTTAGGAGTTATTAGGGGACGAGCAAAGCAGTTGCAGACTTCGCTTACTGTACACGAGTATAGAGCCTTAAAGATGAGCATGGGGACAAGAGCATCTAATTTAAGAGACTTTTGTAAGTTATTCCAAAGGGTCAGGAGCATGAAGCTAACAGCTGCTCTACCGAAATGCAAGTTTACTCTAGGTATTGCAAGGGAGATGAAGGAATGGCTTCAGAGCGCATATTTTCTTATTGTGCACAGGGGTAGGCAGTCAGAAATATATTGGGGTAATTTGTTTGTGAGGGCACGGTAGATCCAGACAGTAGCATTTTTGTGGCGCCTAAGTTTAAGGGATGTCCATCCCACGGTATCATACAGGATGCAGTGATGAGTAGAATTAGGGAGACCTGTGATAAACTTTAGTGCACGGCGGTACAGCATGTTGAGTTTGACTAGCTGGGAGATGGGACACTGGCTGTACAAGAGATGTACGTAATCTACCAGAGATAGGAAAGTAGATTGGACCAGTCTTGTTTTGAAATCAATAGTGAGGAAGTGCCTTAACCTGTAGAAAAGTCCAAGCCTTTGCCAAAGGTTTTTCAACAAGTCTTCGATGTGTTCTGTGAAGGAGAGTCTGTTGTCAATCCATACTCCCCGATATTTAAATTTGGTTACAAATTCTAGTTTTTCACCTAGTATTGTAGTAATTTCCAGAGTGGGCCCACCGTCTGTGGGGCTAAGTGAGTGGGCAAGTGGAGGAAAGAGCATTGCTTTTGTTTTTTTATCATTCAATAGTAGTTTTTTGTGGATTAGCTGACTTTGCAGGAGGTCGAACTCATTTTGGAGGTCGTTACAGGTGGCCTCTGGTATGGGTCTGCTGATGTATAGGATGGTATCATCTGCGAACAGGTGGATATTGGAATTTTTTATGTAGTAGTCTGTCATTTATATATATTGCGAATAAGAGCAGACCTAGTATAGATCCTTGAGGGACCCCCTCTTAGGAGTGGTTTAAGAGGGGACAGCTCACCTTCTGCTTTAACTTGCTGGAGATGTCCTGAGAGGTAGTCAGTGAACCAGAGCAGTGAGGTAGAGTCCACTCCTATGTTTTGAAGCGAGGTGAGGAGAAGGTTGTGATCAACAGTGTCAAAAGCTTTGCTTAAGTCCAGAAAGACCGCACAGGTGAAGTTCCTTGTGTCAAGAGCTCTCAGCCACGCATCGGTAACTTTGGACAGCACTGTAATAGTGCTATGTTCGGCTCTAAATCCTGATTGTATCAGGTTCAATAGATTTGTTACTTCGAGGTAGTTCCTTAGTTGTGTATTCACGATTTTCTCTAGTAGTTTAGATAGTACTGGAAGTAGAGAAATGGGTCTGTAATTGTTGAGGTCACCTGGGTCACCTGATTTAAAAAGTGGTATGACATGGGCAGTCTTCCATACTGGCGGTAGGGTGCCCTGTGAGAGGGACAAGTTGAATAGGTGATGGTATGCGATTTTAATAAAGTAAGGGTTCAATGAGTCAGCGCCTGCACTTTTTTTTTTAATGTGTCCATCTGTAATAATAGATCTTCAACTTCTTTTTCCGAAGTGGGTTGTAGATTGAAGAAGTTGGGGGTAGCTGGAGGTATTTGAGGGGCGTAGTTTGATGTAGAACATATCTTGCAAGCTGGTGAGTTGTCAAACACCAGACCTGCAGTTACGAAGTGGTTATTGAAGGCATCTAAGATCTCTGCCCTGTCATTAATGATAATGCTTCCTGTGATAACTTTGTTCGGAAGGGAGTTACCTGTAGGGTGACCCATCAGATTCTTGATAGTGCTCCAGAATTTGCATGGGTTTTTTGAAGAGGCGTCAAGTTCTGTGCGGTAGAAAGAAGCTTTAGCATCTTTAATAGATTTGGTGCATAGGTTACGCACCTTTCTGAATAGGTTTCAGTCATTAGGCAGGTTAGATTTTTGTGCCCTTTTCCATAGTTTATCTCTTTCAAACAGCAGTGATCTAACCTCAGAGGTGAACCATTTGTTGGTTATAATCTTTGTGCGGACTTTGGTCAGAGGGGCATGTTTGTTGAAGGCCCCTGATAGTATATCATAAAAGATGTCGTAGGCGACGGTGACTATTTTAGCAAGGTAAAACTCCTGCCAACACAAGGATAATTTCAGGTCAGCAATATAGGCAGGTATGTTAAAATTTCATCTTGATCTCTTCTGTTGGAAGTTAGAAGGAGCTGGAGGCTTGCTGGTAGATTTTATTCCTCTGATGAAACAATGATCACTGATGTCCAAGAAGAAAGTGCCAGCATGGGAGAACAGGTGAGGTTTGCTTACAAGCAATACGTCCAGAATGGTACTTTTTGCAGGATTTTTTGTGTTTGGGTGTGTCGGTTCATTGATGAGCTGGGTTAGGCCATGGTCATCACAAAAAGAGACTAGCAGTGCAGCTGCTTTGGACATCCAGTCAAGATTAAAGTCACCGAGAATGATGGTTTCAAGTGATCCTTGTTCTAGGATATCGCTTAGATAGGTTAGGAGCTTTAAGCCAGCAGAGGGGGGTCTGTAGCATCCTATAAGCTGGAGAACTCATGACTGTGTGATTTCTACTTTGAGGGTAAGGCACTCGTACTCGTTGGGAACGTAGGATGCAGCCATACAGGAGACTGATAATTTATCTATGACATATATGGCCATGCCACCTCCTCTACTGTGCCTATCTGCTCTGAATAGGGCATAATTAGGGATGTTTTCTTCCATGTCAGTAGTTGTTGTTCTCAGCCAGGATTCAGAGATCACTAGTATATCGAGGGATGCATGAGAAACCCATGCTTGGATCAGTGCTAACTTCTTGAGCAGGCTACATACGTTGATGTGCAAAAAGCTCAGGCCCTATAGCAAGGGCAAATCTGAGGGTGAAGGGATTGAGCATAGGAAGAGGAGGAGTAGGAGTATTTTTCTGAGAGTGGCAGAGGATAGCTTTAGAGTCTTAGTCTTATTCCATTTGTAGTATTTAGTGGCTTTGGGTGGTGCGTTGTTCCCATTGCTGAAGGAGCCACCAGTAATTGCTGCTATTAGTACTCTGAGTGAATATAGCCTGGAGGTGCAGGAGTGTTGCATGAAGGGGGTCATGTGCTGAAATGAGTGTATCAAACTTGTGCCACCTGAGCTAGGAGGCCATATGTACTGGTGCAGTTGAATGTCCATAGTCATACAGGGGCAGGTAGACTTTAAGGTGCTAGAGGACGTAAGGCACAGGAAGGGATTATAATCCATGCAGGGCATCTGTCCATTGGGTAGGTATTGGCCGACTGGGATTCTGAGTAGGAGGGGCAGTAGACATAGCTGTAGAGGTCCCCACATGGTGAGGCTTAGTGTAGACAGGAGGGAGCCAATAACAATAAGGGGTGGGGCAAGACGGTCTATATAGAAATGTGCCGGGGGGATGGGCAGGTGGGTGAAAATTTGTGGCTTTGCCATGTCTCTCTGTGAGCTGTATCCGGTATTGAAGTCTCGGGCATCGGCCTCTGCAGCGCCGACCCCGTGGTGGTCGCGATTCGAGCAGCGGAAGGGCTGGGAGCCCTTGGGGGGTCTCAGCAGCTGAGAAGAGAAGAAGAGAGGAGCCAATTTAGTACTGGGGAGGACAAAGGAGTCTCACAGCCAGTGACAAAACAAATTCCCACTTGAATAGGGACAATTTCCTTGGTGCCTGGGAGTCTGGCTTCAGTACTAAGTCAAATAGAAGGGCTGTAATCACTCTATCCTTGGTAATTTTACTTCCTCAGTTGCTCCTTGTCTCCACCCCCCCATTGTGTAGCCAGACTACGTCACTACCCTCTAGTGTTTTAGAACTACCCCTGTCTGAATTAAGCTATTAAGTAGCCCTACTAGGGGTTCAGCCAGTTCCATAGCCAATTCCTTGAGCACCCTTAGGTGCATCCCATCCGGCCTTGGGGCTTCATCTACCTTTAGGGCTTCAAGCCCATTCTGGACTACTTCTTTTGTAAATTCAAGCTGCCTTATTTCAGAAATGCCACTGACAACCATAACTTTCTGGCAAGGGCCCACTGTTTTCTCTTGTGAAGACAGCAGAAATAAACATTAAGGACATCTGATTTTTGTTCCTCTTCCTCTAGTACCCTCCCCCTGTCTAGTAGCCTAACAATACCCCATCCCTGCTTTCTTTTTCCCTTAATATATCCGAAGAATAGTTTTTCCCCACCCTTGACCCCCTCCACGATACTCAACTCTGTGTCTGACTTGCTGAACTGAATGTCCTGTTTGCTTCCCTAGTTTTTATTTCCCCATTCCTTCTACCCCTGCTTTTCCTTGTACCTGGTCAAAGCACTTTTTCTTGGCCCTCATTGCTTCTCTGGCCCTTTCCAAGAATCATATCGGTCTCTTGTACCTGTTTTGTTCTGTAACAATTCCTCATGCATGATATTCTTGCTTTTTGGAATGGTGCCCTTGATTGTCCCCATCATTCCTCTACACCTCTGATGCTGTCCCCCCTGGGCTGGGGGGCAGTAATCCGACACTGGGAGTGGGCATCCTGGTGTCAGAAAGTATATATTTTAAAAAAGAATTTAAACATATATCAGCACACTGGGGTGGGCTCCCAGTGTGCCACAATATAGGGAGGGGATACACACTGACATGTAGATTGGGTACCCCAATGTTAGTGAAGGTCAAACAGCTTCATTGCAGGATCCTGCATTGATCATACATTTCTATGCAGGATTCTGCATCAAAGAGAAAACATTCGGGGACAGTTTCCTTTTTTACAGGATTTTAAATAAAATAGACACACTGGGGTGGGCTCCCAGTGTGCCAAATATGTGTGTGTGTGTGGAGGATACATCCTGACATGGGGATTTGGCACCCCATGTCAGTGGGTCTTCATGACTCTGCAGCCGGCAGCACAAATTCCAGCTGCAGCTGCAGAAGTCAAGATAATATCACTCTTCTCATACAGAGAATGGCTTACAAGCCTTTCTCTGTATAAGCTGGACCACGAAAAAAAATTGCTGGGTCCAGTTAAAAAAAAACCATCAAAATACACTTAATGGGGTTCTCTTTAACTGTTTTCTGATGGTTTTTTGTGTTATAAAGGTTCAGGACTTCAGGTTTCTCACTAAGCAGGGAAACAAGATGGCAGACACAACACAGGGAACTGTGCAAAAATTATCAGCATTCTTTGTGAAAAGAAGCTGATATTTTTCACACAGTAGTCCTACATGTGCACAATATCAGGCTTTTTTTCTAAAAGAACCTGGCATGGTTCACACAATACTGTATTGTGCACACAGTAGGTTGGTATTGTTCCCATAATACAGTATTTTTCAAACAATGGTATTTTTCATGTCTGACATATAAATCTTATCATAGGAAATAATGGGAATATTTAAAATGTCATAACTTTTGAAAGGATTACTATTTTTCGCCAAACCTTCAAAAGGCACATTTGTTTTTTCAACACTTTATATCTCTCAATCCACTTCAATGATTCCCACAAAATCTGTCAGATCAAGAGACCTACCCCTAGAGATTATGCATACCAAATTTCATTCGCATCCATTGAATGGCTCCAAAGTTATTAAGGCTCAAAGTTTGGTCTTTAACATAGAAGTACAGTTTCACCCTAATTATACTGGTGCGACCGCGTCAGTATACTATATATGTCTATGCTCAATAATAACTAAAAATAATTTAGATTTGAAACCTGAAATTTTGGGGTACATTAGATCCTATCCCAAATGATGCCCTTTGGATGTTTTTGGAATGAAAATATTTAAAATAAAAACATTATAAATAAAATAAAATGCACCAGCTGAGCATGCATAGAATAAAAATGGTGCCTTTTTTCAAATGGTGTTTTCACTCACCAGTCTGCCTCAGTAGTCATGAGAGATGGGTGGTTTTCTCAAGCCACTGAAAACTATAGTCACATGTCATAGTGACAAAATAAAAGGTTCACCCGTATCAGTGCGACGGTCATTTTGTTGATGCTGATATGGGTGAAGGCATTACACAGCCCGGCATTACGATGCCAGGCATTGCATCTCCCAGGACATATAGTGCCAAAGTGCCATTCTGGGAAACAGTCCCGTGTTGAGGGGGGCTTTGCCCCCTGCACCCCTCAATGTGGGGGGCTTCATCCCTGCACTCCCCAAAACTAAAGATAAACTCTTCTTGTGCGGGCATGCCCTGGAGGGGGCAGAAATTGTGTGAGTGCAAAGGACAGCATGAGTAAAGACCAATCTGAAATCAAAATCACCCCTGTCACTGTCACACTTGTTGCAGTGCCCTAATTGTGGCAATAAAATGAAGTCACTGCATTAACAGTATAGCATAGTAAAATACCTCAACTCTCACAACTTCGTTTTTTATTTTCAGATTGTAATAGTGCCACTGGGAGCCCACTCATGATGGCACACAGATGGCTAACGTCTGATCCTGACACCGGGAGCTTCCTGGTTTAGTTTTCTTTTTTGTGTTGCCAACACCTAGAACCTACTTCAGTGTCATTTTCCTTTTTGTTCTTATATTGCCAACCCCAGGAGCCCACCCCTGGTTTCATCTTTCTTTTTCCTTTTTGTCACAATGTTTTTATTAAATTATTTTGTGCAACAGCACACACACAATGGAGGGGAATCAGTTGGCTTTCCTTTTTTAAAATTATTTCCACACCCAGGAGACCACCCCTAGTGTCAGAAAGCTGACAAGCTATCTTCCCCTCCATCTGAAAATCTCAGCCAATGCTGAGAGTCCATCCCCAGTATCAGAAAAGCCCCCAAGTCTTTTTCTGGGTGGCACTTGGAGTCTATTCCAACTGTCATCAAACCCTAAACTCCAGCCCTTCCCCCTCCAGACAACAAGTGGCACAAACCCCTCTCTTACTTTCTTAGCTGTCCACTGTTTGAATTCTGTATTGCAGATTGCAATATTAGACAAAGGTGCTCATTGTCAGTATTTCCAAAATCATCTTATAGCTCTTCTGGAATGACATTGAAAATAAACACAGTATGTGACTATTCCCAAAATTGTGATTTATAATACTGAACTGAGATGGTGGACATTTGAGGAGGTGAGATGAGGGCATATGCCAGTCACCATCTGGTGGGACAGTACCACTGAACACCATTGAACCCTGGGGCAGGGTGAGGGAGGGATGCCACTGAACACCAAGAACTACTAGCATGGGATCAGAGTGAGAGAGGTTGGTGTCACTGGACTCCAGGGGCTGCTTGGTATAGATGGGGTTAGGAGAGGGAGGGGATATTATATATCAGAGACAGCTTGCATTAAAATATTGATGGCATTGTCAATACAAAGAAGTGTGCTTTTCATTTTAAACTGAGAAGTTTTGAACAGAGAAGAGAGAGAGATGACATGATGGAAACATTCAAGTACATAAAAGGCATAAACCAGGTGCAGCTAGATGATCTCTTACAATTTAAAAAAGGCAGCAGAACCAGGGAACATGATCTAAGACTGCAAGGAGGGCAGTTCTCCACCAACACCAGGATGTTTTTCTTCACAGAAAGAGTAGTGGATGCCTGGAACAGTCTGCTTGCAGAGGTAGGGGGGCAAGCACAGTGGTAGGTTTCAAAAATGCTTGGGACAGATACAAGGGAGCCCTAAACCCCAGAGCAGTTAGAAGGCTAGGCTAAAAGACAATGGGCAGACTAGATGGACCTGGTGGTCTCCTTCTGCCATCAACTTCTATATTTCTATGTTAAATATCATTTTAAAACAAAGGAAATCCATTGCTCTGAACTGTGTTTAGGCATCAATTAGAGTGAAAGTACAAAGCCTCAAAAGTAGGAAATGCAACAGAAGAGTGAATCAGTCCACTGACATTCAACGAATATGTCTGGTGTTGTTCCTCTGGGTTCTTGCGCAATGCAGTGTTGGTATTACTCTAACTGTAGCACCCCTCTCTCAATGCAGTGGTGTGTGAGTACATTTCTGTGCCTTGAAGACAGCTCCAAAGTTAACATAATGCTGATGTTGCACTCTTTCTTGCTTGTCCTCATCATCTCCTCTAGTCTTCATAGCTGGCACTATTGCTGCCATTTGATTAGCTAGTATGGGGACTTATGTGCTTGGCAGAGGGTGCCCTTTTCCTGGGGCTAAGCATATCAGCTCCACAACACTTTGGCCTTATCTTCCTTCTCAGAGTGGGATTTCTGAAATCACTCCTAGACCCAGGTGTCCATACTTACATACTTGTGTGTTGCATAAATGTATTACACAAAACCTCAACCCTTACAAGTTACTTTATGTATGCACAACATACTTATTCATACCTGTTTATCAAGCGGGAAGGGGGGTGGCATGATGGACTGAGAGTTGTTTCCACCCTTAAATTACAATATTACAATGTTAGCTAAGAACAAGCAGGTTAACTATATTCAGCTAGGCACAGTAGGTGTCTGACTGCTCAAATTTATAGCTGGTTTTGTTTTTCTGAGTTCTTAGACTGGTTTCTTCCACTGAAAGTAACACTTTTCCTGCAGAATGTACTTAAGGATTACAAAAATGCATTATTAGGAAATGAAACACAAATGTAAAATGCCCAAGGAAGATTAATTTAAAAGGTAAAGAGTTCAAATTTCTTATTGGGGACATTGCTGGCTCCAGAAAGGTTCTGCTGAAAGAAAAAAGAAAATACTCCAGAGATACACATCTGTAAACAACCTCAGTACCAGGACCTGCAACTTTATTGTGCACTACATCATTCAAACTATAAATTCTGACTTTTGCCCTCTAATTACAGATTTGATATGCCCCCTCCAGCCAATATAAACACGGTGCGATTAATATTTCATGCAGTTAATATTTAATAAGTTAAAAGTAATCTGCTTTTTAAATCCAATATGTATTGAATCCCATAGCATTTTTTGTTTGAATATGAAAAACCAAAGCTTAATAATTCAGAAGTTTATTAAGCACCAAAAGAGAACAGAATAAGTTATCTGACATTCAAATTCACTTTCTTTCTGAAAGTTGGGTGGTTTGGCCACTTCCCTCAAAAGAGCAAAGGATGCTATACAAAAGCATTCATTTAATTAACGCAGCCTGTTATGAGCTACCACAGAATATGACTATCCATGTTGTTCTTTTTTCAATTTACAGAGCAACGCTCATTCCTTTTGAAAGGTTAATGAATTTGTGTGGCAGAGGTTTACTCGGCAGTGGAGGAGGGACTGTGATCAAGACTCTGTAGCAATAATTGCAGTGTGTGTTTTTTTCACCCCGCCAAGTATGCGATGATGTAATTACTTGTCTCATCAGTCGGGGCCATTAATCTGTGCAGCACTGCCTTCAAGTAAGACACCTGTGTGGTGGCCCCAGCAACAGATATGCAAATCAGTGGCAGCCAAATGGCAATGAAAAGGCACTGCAATTCCAATTTCAAGCAAAGAGGGAGGCTGCTGGATGGGGCTGGCAGCTTCTGTTGCAGGCATTTCACATGTGCTCATGTAGAGATGTTAATACGCTTTTCATTAGCAAAGATTAAGAACTGAAGGCACAGCTCAGTGGTTGCCAAGAGAAGAGATGAGAACATGGGGGGGGGGGCATGTGGCAGTTGCATTCTTCGCAAGCAACGCAGTATATGTGGTCTTTGTGTTCCTTTTCCATTCACCTTCATGAGAATGCAAGTGAAAGATTATACTTTACATTGTGCTGTGTGCATATTAAATTTTATTTTCCTATCAACTAACCACCTAGAGAGGGATGCTACAGTATGATAGCATCTTAAATTTCCACTAGCTCATAGACAGGCTCTGCAGAGCATTTAAGATCGGTTCTTGTAAAGCTGTACCGTACTCCAGGATGTCATTACAAATGTACCATGTCTCAACAGTCTATGTCTTCCTTCTGGATTTTAAACAGTGTGTTAACAACAGGAACAGTGGTATTGCTGCACAGTAGGCACTCGTGTAGAGTCTGTATTTGTGCAGTTATAAAATTGCCAGAGTGCCTCTTAATAATGTAATAATAAAAACCAGTTCAGCAAACCATCAAGCCAAAATCTGAATGTTCATCTCCACATCCAGTTCTCCCACCAGTTTATAGCGTTCACGTGCGTTTGAGCAAGGAATGTCATGGGACTATATGGCAAATGAGAGGCGTGTCACTGCTAAGTCAATTACAGCTGAAACTGCAATGGGCTTGGCAGTGTACACCAATGACCAGGTACTCTGGTCATGACAGCAGTTCAGCTTTGCTGACGTGGCTCATGCTGGACATGCAAGAAATGAACCCCTCCAATGGGAGTGCTTCATTTCTTTCTGTAGCCTGAACTCCAGCCATGTGCATTAGAGTGCACACTAATGTGCATGGCCGGAGTTACAGATGCTGTATTCTCTCTCTATGTCTTTGCTCCTCTGACCCCCCCCCAAAGGCTTCAACATTAGCTGCAGTGCAACTTTCTCTCCCAGTGCTCACTTCTCGGCCCCCCCGCCTCAACACTAGCCATGGTGCGGCTTTCTCTCCCATCTCCTCGTGCTCGCTTCTGTGCCCCCCACCTCAATATTAGCCATGCTGTGGCTTTCTGTTAAATCTGACATTGGGGTGCCCAATCCCGGTGTCACCAATAAAAGAAAATTAGTGTCGCCACTGAGGGACACTGGGAAGCCCACTCCCAGTGTCCCCATATCTGTAACCCCCAATATTCTGGGATACTGGGGAGTCCACTCCCAGCATCCCCATATCTGTACCCCCCCTTTAGAAATGGCCAGACTGGGTGGGCCAAGCAGTCCTTATCTGCTGTCAAAGTCTATGTTTGTTTTTCTGTAAAGAAGAAAATGGTCCCCCATTTTTAATTTTTTTTATATACCTGAAAAAAGAAAATGGTCCCTCATCGTGTCCCCCCTGTTCCTCTCCCCCATACTGGCCCTCCCGCTGCACACCCATCTCCCCTTACCCTCTTTACCCCATACTTACCTCCGAAGGTCAGTGGCTGTGATCTTCTCTGGACAGGAACACATCTGCACTCTTCAAAGCTGAACCACGAACTGAAGAATTAAGGTAAACATTGTATAATGGCTGTCAATGGGGGTTTCAACGTATGTTGATATCTCAGCCATTTTTTTGAAATTTTACAGCAGATTTTAAACATAGCCTTTTTGTGACCCCACCTCATGAACACTGGCACAGTCATTTTGTTACTCGGTCCCAAAAGGTAATTTTGCAGTCACTGTGGTAGTGAAAAAATCCCCCAAATGACCACATTACAAGCATGCATTGCACTGTTTCTATGTACACTTGCCAATTTTTTACATTTTCACTCCAGATTTTCCACATTGTAATTTTTTCATGCCGTCTCATGAGTAGTACAGCTGTCATTTTTCACATGCTGCCGGAAATGTGTTTTCACACCTGTGGCACAGAATGGGGCAGTTGCTGTGCAAAATTAACTTTTGGATGGATTAATGAAATCACAGTGCCACTGTACATAAGGTGTGGTCCAAAAAAGGCCATGTTGAAAATTTGGTACAAAAATACACCAAAATGCCCGAGTTACATGCTGTCGTTGAAATTTCACTATGCATGTGTAACTTTAGCAAATTTTTATATTTTCACTCCAAATATTCAACATTGCCAGTTTTTTACACCACCTCATGAACAGTATAGCTGTTATTTTTCACATCCTGCCCAAAATGTATTTTCACACCTGTGGTGCCGAATGGTGCAGTCGCTGCATGAAATCCTCTTTTGGGATTGAGTAGTGAAATGATAGCACCACTGTTCATGAGATGGGGTGCCAAAAAGCCCATGTTGAAAATTTGGAGCGAAAATACCAACAAACACCCGGGGCCTTAGGGATTCCAACTGTAACAGCCCCCCTCCCCCACCCTGTAGAGACTGACAGGCATTGGGGTGTGCCTTGGGGTCATCGGCCATAATGCTCATGCCATTCCACCCCCCCCACCCTGCAGCCAGTGACAGGTATCACGGTGTGCCTGGGGTCTTCGGCCCTAATGTTCACTACATTCTCTTATACTATACCCATCTCAGCCTATTTCTTATTGAATGGGTGAGCTTTAAAATCAAGACCCCAAGGCACACCACAAGACCTGTCATGGTCTGCAGGGGTGAATGGTGTGAGGCAGTGGCTAATGACTCAGGCACCCCCCATGCCTGTTAGTCTCTGCAGGGTAGGTGGGGTGGGGCATTAGGGTTGGAAACCCTAATGCCTCATTAAGGAAGTAAATCAGGGAGGGACTGTTGACATCACCTACCTTAATTACAGCCTTTGACAATGTTCAACATAGAAGGCTGATTAACAAGATGGGTAGTCTGACCATGGGGCACAAGCTGATAAAATGGGTTAGAAACTGGCTGACAGACAGGAGGCAGAGAGTGGTGGTAATGGGATCCAATCTGGGGAGAGGGGGGTAACCAGCAGGGTATCTCAGGGATCAGTCCTGGGACCATTTACAGTGCAGCTTCCACCGTGCAGAACCCACCACTCTCACTGCTGCCTCCTCTCTCCTCTGAAGCCAGTACCAATACCAAACACCACTGCAAATACCTGCAAGTGAATGTTTGGTATTGACAACTGCTTGTTAATGACTGTCATCTTGGCTTGCAGAGCTGATGTGTAAGCATGCTTTATTTTTCTGCATATCACAAGGCACTGGAGCCTCTCTGGTTAATCTAGGAGCAAAAAAATAAAAAGAAAAGACTCCAACTGTGAAGACCAAATGTAGGATACTTAAATTTATTGTGATTTCAGTTTTTGCGCATAATCACATTGTGTATTGTGCATAACTTAATAATCAGTTAAAGAGCTAGCAGCACCAACATGTGATTAATGTTTAAAAGATGTTAGTCATTACTTTTTATTTCTGAGTCATAACATTTTATTTCTGAGGTATTTTTCTTGTTCAGTTTGTTCATCAGAAGGTTCTCAGCCTGATAGTATTAGGTGTTTTGTAAAGATCAATACTTTATTTGGAGATTAACATATGTAGTTTTATTCCTCTCCATACCTCATCAGCACTGTGACATCCATTATTGTGTATGTTAATACTGCCGCTGAGACCACTCTTAGGTTGTAAGCATGATCTCATGCACAGTTTTAGGATATGAGAACGGCAAAATGAATGTGAGTGGTTCTGATACCCTAAGAATGTAATTGAGACCACGCTTCCAACCATAAGTGTGGTCTCTGCAGCGGTATTACTATATTATTGATGGACCTCAATCAGTAATGTATTAATTTTAAAAAAAACCTTACCTGAACCTTCAGGGCAGCTATGTGTGAGGCACTCTTCACAGCATAGGATTATCTCACATGCAGAGGAAAGGAGTTCTCTGATTGGTTGGGAGAACTTCCTTAATCTATAATGATATTACAAATGACTGATCTTGCAGCAAATGATTTGCTCATCTTAGTCAGTTGTGATGTCACAGACAGTGAGATCATTGAGCTGATGAGGTATGAGGAGTTAAAGAACCAGCTACATCAGGCTCCAAGTAGAGTCTTGTTCCACATACAGTATGACACCACCTGTTGTCAAGTACAACATCTTCTAGCTAGAAAAAGGTAAAGGAAAAACATACTTCAGGTATCAAAAGTAATAGTTTACAACTTCTTAAAGTTAGTATTTTCAGGCATTACACTAGTTTATGTTAATTCTTTTGTTTTCCACTTTTCATCTCAGAGTAGTTTGATATGGTCATCGTACTAACTTTGACTTTAGACTGAAACAAAACTGAAAGGAAATCATAAGTTCTAGTGACTAGAGTACAGGTTTGGGAACAAGGAGACCCAGATTCAAGTCCCATGACATCCACTTGATGACTGTGTGACTTTGAGCAAGTTTCTTATCATCACAATGCTTCAGTGCATCCAGTTGTAAAGTGGGTATAAGCAGAATCCCACTGGAAACATTATTCTGGATGTAAGCTGGGCTACCCTGGGTAAATATTTTGTAAATAAATAAACTGTAAAACATAAAGCTTCTCATGCAGCCTTTTTTTGGATGGGGGGGTGAGATGGGGGATGGGACCCACAGTTAGGCAGTAGTTTATTTATTTAAAATTGTTTCACCAAGTAAACATACAGCGATAGAAAAAAGGTAGTCTAGTTTTCAGATGCAGCCCGAAGTAGTGTTCAGTTTAATGGAACTTGCCAAAGCCACTGATGTTCTAGGCAGACCACTATTCACAGCAGTGTACATTAATTGCTTTTTGCTGGTGATAGTTGTCACTTTGAACAAGATAACTAGAGGGAAAGGGGTTTAGGGGATATAAAGTAGCACCGTTTGAGAGAAGAAAAGGAAATTCAGGAGGTACTAAATAAGTCGAAGCCTGTTTCAGAGGTCACATACAGAAATACTCAGCAACAGGACTGCAAATGAGATTGATAATAACCAAGGTAGTACACGCATGGTTCCCCTGTCAGTATGGTTTGCATTTCTGCACAAATAAAGCTGCCAAAATACATTTTGTTTATGAAATAACTTAAAATGAAATAAGATGTGAAGCACAACCCCAGGCGTGGTGTCTGCTGTGACAATACCTCAGAAGGACACTGCGATCATGCGATGTGTATGGGTTCCCATAGGAGTCTTGTTTGTTTTTCTGTACATTTATAGCTTTCAAAGCTTATCTAGCTTTTGGAGCAGTTGGAAAAAAAAAACAGAAAAAAACAGCAAGCCCTTCAGTGCCACATTTTGCTTACGGGCACCGCAGTGTGCACACTGCACAGCTCTCATAGAAATAGCTTCTTTTTCTACAGAGATAAAGCTACAATGGCTGAACTTTTGCATTGAATAACTTAAGAAAACCATAAGCAGCATGTAAGTTTCATTTGTGTACATTTTCCCATATGTTAATATTGTATGACTTTGATTATTAGAATATTTTTGTCCACCCCTTAACTGAAAAGTGAAATGTCACCTCCACTGCACGTCAGACCTTCTCAACGACTGAGCTGAATGTCCCAAGTGTGCATTCCATATGCCTGGCGGTGGACTAGTATGGTACAAGTCAAAATAGCCATATCAGCTAAAATGTGAATTATGAAATACACACGTCTCTCTTATTTTTTCAGTATTCTTTTTTGCAGCTTTATGTTGCTAAATCTGCTACATGAGAGAATCTAGCTTACAGCATTTATACAGTATGCAGGAGCACTTTAGAATGCCATATTGAGACACAGCTGAGGATATATTTCAATAATTTGAAGTATTGATCTCCCCTTATTCTTTATTTCTAAGGACATTTGCATGAAAACTTGATCATTGTTCCTTGGGCATTATCTATTCATCCTGCTATAACCTCTAGTGAAGTCACAATCCTCTGCTTTGTTTGTGATATCCAGTGGATGAAATCAGGGTTGGGGATGGAGCTGGAGGGGCTCAGTTCTGATACTGAAAGTTAAAGTCTGAATCAGCTCCAGGAGCATAATGGAGGAGGAGGAGGACTGGTTCCATATAAAATGTACCCCCCAAATGCATATGCTGGACTAAATAAAGTATAACAAATGCAACATGTAATAAGGAACCATGTCCCCAGTCCCCTGTCAGGTGTGTTTGATTCTTCAGCAAAGGCAGGGGGTTCCCCCAGTGAATTTTTTTCCATTTCCAACATTCGCAACAACATCACAGTGTGTTGATATAGGGATGAATAGGATATAACCAAAATATGATTATGATAGCTTCCGCAGATATATAATTAATATCATGAGATGAAGATTGACACATAAAGATTCTGTCATCATGCAGATATCCTAATAAAAAATGAAGGAATTTAACAGAACATTTGAAATCAGCACTGACTGTTGTTTCAATATTGTTTGAAAAAGTATTCCCAAAGACTGAACCATTTATTTAAATTGAATGAACAATTGAGACCAGATTGGCTCAGGTGGCATACATGATTCTTACAAGAGACCAGAATGTAGTTTTGGGCTTCCTCAGTTTATCTTCCTTTTTAAATCTGAGTCAAACCAGAATGAGCCAGCGTTCTTTACTGCCATGTGAGAGACCTGGTTTTCAGTGTAGTTCATGATGGATTTTAACTCAGGCTACAAGAAGATTGGTTGTGTTGCAGAGGGATATCCTTAGGCTTTAGGGGGAAGGTTACAAGCCATGTCCTTGATATATGCAACCTACTGGTTTTGTCCAGAGCTGACATGGCAGTGGTATGTGAAAGAGAACCTGGCTTCTACAAAACCAAAGTAAGGGATCTAATTGTGATTTTGCTGCTTCAGCATCCAGGGCGGGGCTGAGGAATCATTTATTTATTTATTTGAACTTTGGTAACCGGGTAGGCCCACTGGAACCTTGCGGTCCCTTTTTCAGGGGTGACCTGGGTTTAGTTACATGTACCTAGACGGAGGGAAAAACCAAAGCAAACGATATGTACAGTGCAACAAGGCTTTACATAGAATGCGTGAACAAACATTACAGTACAGAAACTGATACAACCAGTGCTCCAGACTTTTGTTAGGTACAGACAATTGACAGTTGTAAAGCCTATATAAGTGCGAGGGACAATTCTACCCCCAGACTGAAAGGACCCATCTGTCCGTGTCCCACTGTTCTTTAGCAGGGGAATCACCCTGCATTTGGTCCCCTGGCAGGACCCTAAGTGAGGCAGCGGCACTGAGGCCCCTTCCCTAGGTGTGCTTTTAGCCCCTTCTTGAAACTCTCGGTGGTGGGGCTGTCTTGTATCTCTCTTGGGAGCTCATTCCAGAGTTTGGGGAGGGCAACCCTAAGCGACCGTTGACTGAGAGATGATCTAGCCCTGGGGATTTCTAGTAGTGTCCGATCGGTGGATCTGAGCTCTCGTCTCGTAGTCTTAGGGATGAGCAGATCTCGCAGCCCAAGAGGGGCCCCTGGTTGCTGTAGCTTATGGGCTATGCACAGGAAGGGATATGCTAGTCTTGCCTCCAGGGATGGCCATTCCAGGGCCTGGAGCACCTTGCAGTGGTGTTCCATTCTGTCCACCTTGGCAGTGAAACGGCTAACCCTGTGGTAGAGCGAGCTCAGTCACTGTCTTTCCATAGCTCTCAGTGACTGGAGCAGGGTTGCTCCAAGAAAATGGTGGTCATCCTATTCCAAACCATTGGTAAGAGCATCCATTCAATGTCGGGACTCTGGGTTCCTCATACAACAGATCACCCATCTCTAAGAGCAGAGCTGCTATCGGCAAGGGACTTGAAATTCATAGATGGGGCAAAGTAAAAGTATAAAAATGGAGCAAGATTAAAGTGTAATTATCCTTTCATTGTGATGATGGGTGTTAAAGGGAAAGGCTCCTCATCCTATTTTATGTATACACATGTTGTCTATAGGCATGAACAATGATTCTCTCTCTCTTACATCCCCTCAATTTCATCCTAATTTAAATATAAATGAGGCTGCTTCACTCTGTTCTGCCCTAGTGTGATAACTTGTTTGACTCCATTGAAAAGGTTGTGACCCGACTCATGCAAGGCATCGTGGCAGTTGATGATGCATAAATGAACAAGCCAGCAGAAGTGGTACTCTCAGTCAGTTCTGTTGTTTGCTTTCAGAGCTGTGTTCTTGTCTTGTGCTGCCATCAATCTTTTCAAGTTTCCTACTGTTTTCTGTTACTTAAAGTGGGTGTTAGTTGGAAAAAATGCTTACATTTATACACACACTGGAAATCTAAGAGCCCACAACCCATTTGCTGTGAAAGCAGGTATGCAGGGTTTCATCATACAGATATTAAGGAATATCATATATAGCTTCTCTATTTATTAATAAATCAACTGTAGGAATTACAGTCTAAAATCTGCATGGTGGTTAGTGGCACTTTACAAATAGTTTCTGGGTATTAAGTTCCAGGGCAACACTGGTGTCAACAAAAATAAATAGGATTTTGGGCACACTACAGTGCAACTACCAGACCAGCTTTCAGGCCAGTGTACCACCTCAAATATCCCCCCTTCCACATCTGGCACTTACAGAGTTGCTATTTGTTTTGCAAACCCTCCGTTTCAAGGTTTCAGGCCTTCAGGCCAGGCTTTCAGCACAGATATCACCCTCTTCTGGTATTTACAAATACAAAACAAAGACATGCCATTTTTTGCCCCTCCCACACATTTCAGGCCAGGCTTTCAGATCCCCTAGCGCTGGAGACTTTATTAGTCAGTGGTCCATAAAGCAGGGACACTGGGCACACAGATATGGTACTGTACTGTCCCTTTAATACCCTATGATCAGAGGGATGCTCACATAGTGTCATCTTTTGGGGGTTCAACTATTCTGCCTAAGCGGAAATAGAACTTAATACCAAAAACTGCCTTTAGAAATGTTTTCTCTGACTCTACCATGCCCTGTTTGTTAGCTAACACAGAAAAAATAACAATGAGAAGAAAGGGGACACATGCTCAGTCAGCAAAATAAGAACTTGTAACTTAAAACTGCTAGACAAAGCAGAAATACAAATTTACAAAAATGAAAAGTGTATTCTTTAACTGGGATACACTTTATACCAACAAAGTAGGTCTTTGCTGGGAAGTTTGTTTGGCAGCAGGAGTCAAGAACAAGGGGACAATAAGGTTAGTGAGCAAGGAATGTGCAGCACAAGCCATTATGATAAAGCAGAAATAAGATGCCACAAGCATCCTCTAAAAACATTCTATTCCCACTCAGAAATGAAACCGCAAAAAAGCAGATCAGTTACTGAGCAACATTTGTTTGCCAGCAGGAGACAAGCATTAGAGATGGATAATGTCTGCAAAATTCACTCTGCGAATTAATTCCTGAATTTTGCGGAATTCATGAAGTTCATGAAATTCATGGATCACTAAGTGCAAATTTCAACGTAAATTCTGCGCCATGGATAAATTCTGCACTTTGGCAAAACTTCATGACTCAGGTGAAATCAAGGGTTTCCAGGTGTGGGAAGCTTGATGGAGCTCCAAGAAGTGGCAATTTTCACCCTAACTTATCCGGTGAAGTTTTACTTCACCACATCTCTAACAAGCATAATGACATCAAAGGGAGTGCAAGCTCAGTAAGCAAGCAAACAAAGCTCCTAGTACATAATTGAATTATGCAGTCAAATAACAAAATTTCACAGGCACCAGCTTCCTTCCTACTGCATTTTTTCCAACTCAGACACACTTAAAGCAACAGAAAATGAAATTTGACTAATACGTTTGATGGCCAGAACAAGTCAAGAATGCAGCTTAGAAGACATATAACAAACTGACTGAGCATAGCACTTCTGCTGGCTTGTGCATTTACGCATCATTCACTACCGCAGTGCCTTGCATGAGTCAGGTCATGACCTCTGCAATGGAGCCAAACAGGTTTTCACAACACAGCAGAACAGGGTGAAGCAACTTTGTTTAAATGCAAATTAGGATGAAATTAGGGTGGTGTAAGAGAAGGAATTATATTGTTCATGCTTACAAGCTACACAGGTATACAAAAAAAAAGATAGTGCAGACTTTCCCTTTAATATGATTTTGACTTTTATGGGGAAACATAGCCCAGGTAATGTCCCCACACTCGGAATGCTGGCAGTGCAAGGTAGAGCATGTTTTATATACTTTTACACAAGCAAATAGTAATACAGGTGCAACAAAAGGCATGTAGAGCTACCTACAAAAATAAGAAATGTGTTAAGAAATCATTAAAAACAGGTATACTCATAAAATATACAGAACTGTTACACTGCCTGGTACTTAAAGAGCTAGTGTACTGCCTAGAATGAATAGTAATTTTCAGAGCAGTCAGCTATCACTTCTTATTTCTGAAGTATTTTTTTTCTGTTTGCTAATTATATGGTCTTCCACCTGACAGATACTGGCATAATGTCTGGAGCAGCACTCTGTCTGGAGGCTAAAGAAAAGTCAGTTCTGTTCCTCCCACTACCTCAACAACACTGAGACTACACTAACTGTGACATCACTAGTAACCAAGGAGAACCATTTCTCACTGCCAGATTATTCTCTTTCACATGAAGCAACAGGAATTGGCACTTCTTGGTTACATGATATCTATTCATTTTGATTGGTAACTTGTGAAAGTCACTGCTCAGGCTGCGATGGTTGTGGTGCCTCAGTGCGTTTGGTCACATTTTTGATGAGGTAGTGGGAGGAGCAGAGCTGACTTTTTTCAGCCTTTTTAGCCTTCAAACAGTGCTGCTTCACACATCAGCCCAGTACTGCCAGGTGGAAACTCTTCTAAATAGCAAATATGAATGCAAACAGAAAAGAAAAAATTACTTCAGTTATAAGAAGTGATAGCAGACTGCAAAACAAAACAAAACAACAACAAAAAAGAAAATTACTATTAATTCCAGGCAGTACACTAGCTCTTAAAAAGGGAAGGCTTCATTAACCATTGTTTCTTTAAATCTGAACACCCTTCTAATTTCATGCAGCTATGCAGTTAAATAAACTACATTCTGTTCTACTGGGAAATCCTGCTCGGCTCTATTGCAGATGCCATGACCCTACTGTTGCAATGCATCATTGGACTTGATATGTTAGAGTGCTTGAACTGCCGTATTTCTGTTTCATCTCCGATCACTGGATTGACTGTGGTGTCTCTGCATTGTTCTTATCTCATGTTGGCTGACAAACTTCATGGAAAATGCACTGCTATTTACTAGGGCTGAAATGTGTCAGAGTTGAAAGAAGTCCAACTCCAGCAGATAGAATTGCACACATTCTTTTTAATTTTTTTTCATGTTGCTGCTTGTAAAATGTCCTATTGCATAAATTGATTTGTGGTTTTTAGCCTTGTATACTAACCAAGCAAAATTGTGTACCGGCACTGTTGCATGTTCTGCTATTGTCTCCCGTATGCAAATGATGCCTCTATTCAAAGTAATTAATTCCGGGTCGCCCCTGAAAAAAGGACCCTGTTTATCTCAGTGGGCTTACCCGGTCAAAAAAATTCAATAAATAAATAAATAAATAAAAATACTTTAAAAGCAAGCTGTTTTTGTCCATGAGGTTTTTAATGGTCCTTTGAACTAGTGGTTGGATAATGTACTGCAAAGCAAGTCACACTGATTGAGAGTGAAGTTTACCTACTGTACTACGGCAGTCAAAGCATGCTATTGTTCTTTTCCGTCAGTGTAGAAGACATTTATTTTTTCTGGGTTATTGTGTTTTCCTGGTAAGCACACTGAAAGTTCCTTTTACAGGAGCAACCCCAGCACGCAGGTGCGATGCAAAATATGGAACGGATGTCGCAAAAGATAATGAAAATTGACAGAACATTTCAAAGAGCATACAGTCAAACATTTTCCTGTGGTTTACTTTACCTTCTTTTTAATCCAGCAGTTTTGGCACAGTTACTGCCCAATGGCATTAGTCTGTAGCTAAAAATCAACACCTGAATTGTGTGGCATACAAAAATAAAGGATCTGGGTTGTATTAATCTTAGCTTGGAATTGGTCTTTGGTGAGCTGGAGCACCATTTGTTTCTGTTAACCTGGGGCCGTGTCTAGGGATGCCATTGTGTAGTGGAGGTCTCATGACTTATAGTGGGTGGGGTCAAATCTGGATTGTGTCACTATGTAGTAGAGATCTATTGCCTTGGGGTCAGTGGGGCTGCACCACAATCTGTCTGTGTGTTTGCACTTTCTGCAGAGGCATGCGGGGGGGGGAGGGCTGTGGCACAATATGGTTTTGTTGGGAGTGTGTTGTGGGAGGCTGCAGTGTTGGGTAAGTTACTTTTTCTATTACTCTCTATTACTTTTGGAAACTTATTCCAGAAAGCTCTGTGCAGTCATTAGTAAAGATGGAGAAGTACTAGAAAAAGTAATACACCTTACAGATACAATTACTTATGTCATTTTATACAAAAGAAATACGTAACTGTAACTGAATACATTTATTTGAAAGTAACTAGTAACTAACCTATTACTTTCAAATAAATGTTATCTGTTAAAAGTTATTTGTTATTTTTGTATTGTTTTGTATTAAAAGAAATAAGTAACTACAATTATAAGGTGTATTACTTTTTCTAGTACTTCTCCATCCTTGCTAGTAACTGCACAGAGCTTCCTGGAACAAGTTTCCAAACATAATAGAAAAGTAACAGAAAAAGTAACTTACCCAACACTGGGAGGCTGTGGAATTATGTGCTGATGTGCTGGCTAAATAAATAAATACATGTCTTCTACTATACATTGAAGAACAGTATTGTACTGTGACTGCAGAAGTAGGTAAATTACAATGTCAAACTACTGTATATCTCTTTTAGGAGATATTGATTGGAGAAAGTGGGTTGGTTCCTCCCCATGCCCTTTCAATAGCACCTAGACATGAGCTGGCCCGGTGGCACTGAGGGTTGAGGCGCTGGACACCACACCTCACGCCACGTTGACGACCTGAGTTCGGGAGTGAGCTCAGGAGTTGGGGGTTGGCAGGGGAGGGACACGGATCGAGAGCCTGCCTGGGCTGTTCTTCTCTCTGGGTGGGAGGGCATGGGTTGTCCGGCACTCTGGTGACCCCTGGTGGAGACCGGAGGGCACCATGAGCTGTTGGGATGCACGTAAGGAGTGTGGCTGATGCAGGCAGGGTTGCCACACATCGTAGCGTTGGATGTGCACCACGTAGGGGAGGTTTGGGCTTACAAGGGAAAAAAAATGCACCCCAGTCCTGGATTGGTGAAGGCCCTGCCAGTGCCACTGCCACACGCCCAGCGATGGTTCTCTGCCACTGCCCCCCACGGTCTCCCCGGGTTGTAGGTCTCCCAACCCAGGGAACTGTAACAAACTTGAAAATGGATGGGGAACACAGCGGGCAGTAGAGCAAGTGGTGAGTGCAGTAGCCTGAGAGAGTTCCAGTCTGGAGGGCAATAAATAGAGTTGGAAAAAAAAATAGCACCTAGACACAGGGAAGGCCCAGGGGCTATGTTGCTCCTTCCCCTCTCCTCAGTCTTGCTCTGAAGAGGGAGGGATTGAGAAGGCTAGCCAGGTGGCAGTCTTATGGAGGGGAAGAAGGGCAGAGACACAAACTCTGTCCACTATGAGGGGCAATAGCCAGGTATGGAGAGAAGCATGTGAGAAGATAAATCCTGGAACAGGGAGCCTGTGGGACCCTCTGTCCTGCTTCTCTCCTGGAAGACAACCTTGCTCTGTCTTGGAGATTACACTGGGTAGGCTTCATTGTCTCCCTGCATGTGACAAAGATAGTTTTTTTTAACAGTGAGAAGGGACACAGTGTTGGGTGCTTATCAAACTTAGCCATTTCACCCACCACCAGTTGACTGAGCCACCAAGTGACATGGTGGGCAGAACTGGATCATGACTCTAGGAGAATGCAGAAACATCAAGACAGAGCCTGGTCTGACCAGAGGAAAGATTTACCTGTGATGAATTTAGGTAAGAGGTGCAGTAGAATGCTGTTGGTGTCTTGGTAAGTGGACAGGCGGTGGAGGTAAGAGCAGGTGGTAGGTGTGAGTCACGCATGGTCTAGCAGCTAAGCAGCTCCCTTTTTCAAACTACTGAGAACTGAGTTCTCCATACATCTGGTGGTTCAGTGTACAGCACAAATACAGCAGCTGGCCTCAAGGGTTGGGGGGGATTTTGTTAGGGGAAAAATAAATACACAAGGATGAAGAATAAATAATTAACTAGTTAGATAAGAGGACTATTGGAGCTGCAAGGAGATGAAGAGTGCTAGCTGCGATCTGAGTAACATGGTAGCCAGGGGCTCATCCCCAGAAGAACAGGCAGGTCACTAGCATATGCTGGTGGGTAGAGCACAGCACTGCAGGGCAGGACAACTGTGGGGTTTATATCCTGGACCTCTTGGCCTGTAAAAGAAATACTGAAAGGCCTTTTTAAGATTTTCTTTGCGACAGTATACAAAACAAGAAAAGGAATGACAGAAAGGAACAATAGAGAAGGAACAATGGAAGGGAAGGGAATTAGATGTTCTAACATGCCATGTGAAGGGAGCACAGAGTCATGGAGCAGGAAGCCTTGCTGGTCCAGCTCAGGAGGATGGCAGAAAAAAAGGAGGCTGCCTGGTTGAAGGTATGTCTAGGGTTTTGCTGCACCTGAAGAGACCACAGAAACATGTGCCAAGCACAAGACCGCAAGATAAGAAACCCACTCCATCACCAAGAATTACTAAAAAAGAGATCTAGGTGTAGTTGTGCATTTAACTTGTGCACTTTAGTAGATTTGGATGTCACATGAGTCAGTAGGGGCACTGATCCTGAAACCTCAGCACAAGCATACTCTCACCTCAGGGAATCCAGCCAGTTTATGGTAATGATGGCCCAAAGGGGGTGTCAGCTGAGTTGGCCAAGTTTGCCAAATGTACCCCAGGATTTACCAGCATCAGAGTCTGAAGAGAAGTCAGATGCCCCAGGGAGACCAAATATGGCCCTCAAAGGGGTATTGAATGAGTGTCCTCAGCCAAGGCAGCCAGTCTTCCTAAAAGAAACCAAGGTTAGCCAGCATCAGAGTCAGAGAGGGGGGCCATCCCGTAGGCCAAGAGGAGCTCCTTTGTGGCCTATGGGTCCTGTATGCCTGTGAAGGACACAGGGATGGCCCATGCTGGACTCAGATGAGGAGTCATACCCAAGTGGGCCTCAACCTCTAGAGGCCAACGGGAGCACTGAGCTGCAGCATCCACTGAAAAGGCCATTTATTCCATCAGACTTAGAGGACAAAGATGTGGTTTCCAGAGTGCCAACCTCACTGTCAGACAGAAAGACTGATGAACTGTTCGGGGCCCTCATGAAGATTGAAGACATACTGGCTGCACAAGAAAAGGGGCATCCTGGGCTGGGGCAGGCAAGGTGACATGGAGCATGCCACTTTCAGACATGGGTATCTCTCCAAGTGCACAGAGGCAGCCAAGCACCAGTGTAAAGGAGACTGTGGGGCTTACCTGCCTTGAGAGATTAGGTTTGCAATTTGCCAGTAGGAGTTTGTTGATGTTTTCTCCCTCCTGCACAGGAATGAACAGATGGAAAATAAAGGTGAGGAAAAAGAAATGAGACAAAAAGGCTGAAGGTTTAGCAGATCCATGAGAATTGGTTGGAGGGGTTCCTTCTCTACATGCATACTGTATTATTCATGTGGTGAAGTCAGAACAGCGTTTTGGGTTATTGAATTATTGGGCCAGAGTATTGAAAGTGTATGCTTCTCAAGGGGGAGACAGCATGACTGCAACATGACAAAGTCTTGCACAATATAACCCCAAATGGAAATGGCACAAGGTAGACATGCAGCCCTGGGTGGTTATTATGACATCCAGGGCATCAGCACGCATACAGTATATTTGCAGTTGTACATGTATGGGGCTAATATGTCATATGTATTATAGTCCCACACATGTATAATTGCAGTCAAAGATACTGTTCTATATACTGTATATATAGAGAGAGAGCTTGCAGCCCTGTTCCCTACCTTGCGTCATCAGAGTGCTATTTTTAGAGGCGGGGCTGCAGCACTGGATGGCTGTTCGCTTCTACTCAGAAGTTATGAGCCAGGCATTCAAATGAAGATCCTTCTTTTATTACTTAACAAAAAATTCAGTTGTGGGCTAAATTAGCTCCTCTGGCAGGCAACTGCTTAGTATGACGTGCCTGCCTGAGACTACAGATGGTATTACCATGACAACCAATGCCCTGTCATGTCTTACTGCTTACAGAACATGTTTTTTTGTCTAGGTAAATAACACATTTCTCTGCTGAGGTTAAAGTAGAGTTTGCCCCATTTGTCTTTAAATCTTCCTTATAGTCCAAAAAACATTGCCTATGCTCTTGTGTGACTGAGCTAATATCAGAAAATAGGGGGAATTTATTTCCTTTGAAAAATAGTGCAACCTTCTTTTTGGCTTTCTAAATAACCATGTCCCTTTTGGTACCAAAAGCAAAGGACATAATTATTATTGCAATGGGATTTTTCATGTGTTTGTCTTGTTTCTTGCATTCTTGAGTTGAGTCAGAAGAAGCACTGGTTTTGTTTAAAAGCTGGAATCTTTTCTGGTGGCTGGAAGGGGTTTCCAGAAAGCTCTCAAGACATGTAACCAGCATCTCTCTTTTTCCAAGCTTGAGGCAGGTTACTAGGGAGCACTTAAGAAGTTAAAGGCCAACCCAGCTAACGACTCACTACTGTACCTCAGCTAGTAGACAAGTTGTCTGAATCTTGATGTCCCATTCTTCCTGGCACTGACAGCAGGGAGCGAAGGCATGAATATTCATGGCCCTGCCAAACCCCTTTTCACTATAAAGAGGGGAGACTAGCTGAGCGCTAAGGTTAGGCTGGAGTTGGCACCATTTTTGGAAGAGGAGGAAAAACCAGCAGAGAGAGACAAGCTTAGAAGGAGCCCAGTCTCTCCGGTGCACCCTCCTGGGGTTGGATGGGCACTCCAGAAACCAGCAGTGAACAGAGAAACAGAATAGTCTTGCCCTGTGGAGAAGAACTACCATCTGACCTGTCCATTGCCAGGGAATAGGGGAGTGGGCGTCTTCTCCAAGGAGGTCACCGGGGTCCTCGTGGACCAACTGCCACAAAAGTATAGAAGGGAGGGAGCAATGTGAAACTTGACATTCATGAAGCGCTCCAATGGAAATCAGGTACCTGTAACCCCCTGTGTAGCAGTACAGTGGTCCCTCTCTATATTGAACAATTTTGGAGCCAGCTGATATATTCACTACGGCTAGCTGTTCACTACAGCAAGGTATCAGTATGCCTATTTAGGGAACAATGGGAGCATCACAGGTGTTCACTATAAGAGGGATTTTGTTATAGTGAGATTCTTTATAGCAAGGGACCACTGTATGTAATGGTATGTAAGGGTTTGTAATAGAATGGAATGCTATTTGATTCATCAGGATTAGGGGCCTGGCAAGAGTCAGAAGCAGTTAAGTCCAATAGGAGATAGGGTAAAGTAGAACATATCTATCTGTGTAGCAGTGTAATTCCACGCACAGGGTAATAGCAATGGTAGTGACCATACTTGTGATAATCAAGTTGGAGTGGCATTAGTGATTGGCAAGTATGATGTCCTTTGAAGCTGTCTACCACCTAAAGACTGATAAATATTCAAAATACTTGACCCCAGCTCTTGAGTATGGACCTTGTTTTGTTAATGGTCTCAGGTTTAATACTGTGCCTGTGTTGCTGTTGCCCCTGGTCCCCATCTATTCAGACACCTGGTGGAGTAGTGAGGAGAAGTACAGATTGTTCTGGTTGTAAGCAGGCCCTACCTGGATGAGGGATGCCACCATATAACCCTAGAAGTGGAGTGGGGGACCTGGCCTTACAGAAAAAATGGTTAATTTTCAACTGGTGGTTCTAAAGCAGGAACAAATAGTTATTTCATCATTTCCCTTAGTGTTGAATATCTGTATCAGTGTTATTTGGTAGCTCAACTAGTCTTCCATTTTTTTATTTCAGATAGTTTCCGTATCTCACTTTGTTATCTTTGTAAAGTTACTCTAGCCCTACTACTAGTTTGTGCAGGGACCTCAGTAGTTAAGAGAATTTTTTTTTTTGCAGTTAGTCTTTTTATTGAGTTAAGAGAATTTTTGAATTTTATTCACCTTTTCTCCATCTTTTTATGCTTTTTTTCATAATGTTAAGAATGGGAACAGGCTTAGAAAAATAAAATTTACCTGGGTGAAACATTTTACTTCTTCAAAGGCTGTTGCCCCTGTGATGTTGCCAAGAATGCCTTCAACCCCGGAGTAATATTTGGGTACTCAGACAAACCAGATATTGGTCTCTCCATTAAACCTTTTGATCCTTCTTTGAGGGAATGTAGTTATTCGACTTAGCCTATGGTTGGTGGAGAATTGCAGCCCATTCCCCGCAGGTTGCCCCTTATCACCTCTGCCAGTTGCCATTACCTCATAGTGTGTGTTTTCATCTGGGCCCAGGGATGATCATGTCAAAAAGTTCTCAATCTGCCCTATTCACAGAGGAGATTTGTTTTCTGTAGATGAACTATATACTTTATCTTTCTGTTTTCATTTGCTTTACTTAGAGCTTGATTTTTTCATCATTCAGAGCATCAGTAGCTCTCAGAACACTGAATTATTATTGAACTGCTGGAAGAGCATCTCTTTGAGTGGTTCCACACTGGGGCCATCTTTGATCTCAAGTCCCATTACTCTGTGTAGACGCAGAGTCACGGAATAATGCTAATGTACTTTTTTTGTACAAAATAGAATTAAATAAAATGGGGTTTAACTTAACCTTCCATTCTCACTGTGTGTTATCGTGAGTCACAGATGAATTAGTTAAAAACTGATAGTGCTGGGACAATATGCTAACAGAGCAGTCATCAAGCACACAGCAACATACTCTGTCAGTCTTAGATAATTGCAGATCCTGTCTTATTGAGAGAAGGTATGTTAAACGGGACATTGGGGAAATCCTAAAAAGTGCCATGCAGTCTCTTAATTTCACCTGGACAATCATAAAGATGGGCAGAAGGAATCAATGCTTTCTCATCTGAGAGACAGCACCTGCTGCAGTGGCAGAAGCAGCCTTGAGTGTGCTCCTTATTTTTCTCTGCTTTCTTTTTTCTCATCTGTGGTTTTGCTCACCTTTAATTTCTGCCTTCTATCTTCCACCTGACATCTGGTAGTCCTCCATCATCTGCCACCCCAAAACATCCTTATGAATGTATTGCATAGCAGGACTGATACACATTAGAATCCAGTTTGGAGCCAGGGAGTCTCATGTCATGAGTCATCTTTGGGTATTGGAACATGAGGGAAGGCTAGGCATAATACATGCTGGCAATGCCAGTTTCTTCACCCTGTAGTCCCTAGTAACACCCCACTGTAAAGATGCATTCTTTACCAACCCTTCAAATTAACTTGGGGAACCACACAGGGGTGTCCCCTTTCCCTTCTACTATATGGTTTAGCCCTAGAGCCATCGACTGGCATAATTCACAATGACCTGGAAATTGTTGCATTCCACACCTCTGAGAGTCACTATAAAACATCACTGTTCTCCACTGACATGTTAATATACCTGGCAGAGCCAACTGTAGGAATTCCCAAGGTGCACCAAATTTTGGTAGACTACAGCAAAATAACCAGCCAAAAAATGAACTGGACAAAAAGTGAAATACTACCAGTAGATGGGGCATCGAGGCAAGCCTTGTTAAATAACCCACTAAATATGAAAGTGGTTCATACCCTTAACTATTTAGGAATTAACATCAGTAATGGGGATCTCAGATATTTCACGACAACTATTATGTACTCCTGACTACCATCAATCACGATTGTGAGAGGTAGGTGGGTCTCCCCCCCTCAGTCTAATTGGCAGAATCAATATGGTAAAAATGAATGTCCTCCCTAAGTGCTTATATCTGTTTCAAAATCTTCCAGTGAGAGTCCCAGAATTGTTTTTTCAAAGCAATTAATAGTATTTTACATAGATTTGTGTGTGTGTGTGTGTGTATGGTAATCCGGCTCGCAGCTCCAGGTCTATTCTCCAACTTCCATTAAAACAGGGTGGATTAGCACTCCCAAATCTTAAATATTATTATTGGGCTGCTCAGCCAGCTGTATTGGTGGACAGTATTGGGGGAACGCCACCTGACTGGCTGTTACTAGAAGAGGAAGTATCTGTTGACAGGCTTTTAAATGGTCTATTGTTACCAACACTAAATTTGTTCTCCCTCCCAAAGAGGGGGTAACCCATATACTTGTCAGCTAACAAGAATTTGGATGATTGCCCACAGACTAATTCAGTGAAAACCAAGTGTATCAGCCAGGGTGGGGCTTTTTGAGACCGTCAAAGGCTCAGAGGGATATAATGTAAACCTACACCAGGTCCTACTATGTTGGAGGAAAAAAGGTTTGAATAGGGTATCTCATCTGTATGAAGAAGGTAAACTAACATTCTTTAAGGATATCAAACTAGAATTTGATATACAAACATGGGATTTTTTTGTCTATCTGAGAATTAGTCAATCTTTCTCTGAAATGGCAAGGTAAGGCACATTTTATTTAAAAGATGCCCATCCTGGAGGCTCTGGGCGCTGCACATGTTAAAAATTCCATATACATACAAATACAAAGAATAAGTAAATAATACACTTATAAACAACTATACACATCATTAAAATTAAAATAATACCCTCAACAGCCACAATAAGCTCAAGGGAAGCCAGAGATTATTTTAGATATCAAATGCAGAAGTCTGGTTAAGGATGTACAACACAGTCCAGGAAGGCCTGATTATATAAGAAGGCCTTGAGGTGGGCCTTGAGTGCCTCAACAGAAGGGACCTCCCTAACAGCTGGATTAAGTGAATTCCACAGGACAGGGGCAGCAACACTAAATGCTCTGTCACCGACTGTTTTTAACCTCATCCTGGGAATCACGAGGAAGCCCCTAGAGGAGGAGTGGAGGAGGTGGGCCACACTTACATCCTCCACCCATCAAGTAGATATAGTTCAAACTGCAGCCAGAGTCTAAGCCACTCACAACACTTTATAAACTTCTGATTGGTGCCACTCCCAAACCTAGAATAAAGGCCCTAGAGCAGTGAGGCATAGACCTGGATGAGAGTATAGATGATGAGATGTGGTAGGCGGCTATAAGGTAAGTGCACAATTGCTCCTCATCAAACAAACTAAGGTGAATACAACTTAACTTTTTATATAGAACATATCACACACCAAAGAAGCTCCTTAGGTTTAGGCTATCTCAAGACCCAATGTGCCCTAAATGTGATGTGGAGGAAGGTGACTTATTTCACATGGCCTTCATATGCCCCAGGGCTGCCCCTTTCTGGTATCTAGTACACCAAAGCATGGAGACGATACTGCAGGGAACCCTGCCTAAAACTTCCATGGTATTTACAGTATATTAGGAGTGAACAATGACAGTCTTTCAGTCAGGGATAAATTAGCCAGACACAGACTATGGGATATAGCGCTAGTTAATGTCTGGAAGACAGTGGCTTATCATTGGTTTAGTTCATCACCACCACCTATTGCCCAATGGATGAATAATTTGCTGCTCTGTATGAAGCTGGAGGGGTACCAACTCTAAGCTAATGAGATGGAAGGGGTGTTCCTCCACACCAGGGGCCTCATGATGCAGGCCAACAGCAACAACTGAATGGTGATGTAGAGAGCTGTCTACATCCAACAACTAGAGGCAATGCTTTTGGCAGAGAACAGCAAGAGGAAGGAGGTGCTGTTTGAACTTTACTACTCTACTGGGACTTAAGAACTAGAACTCTACTACTGGGGCCATCAATTTAGGATAAAAACAAACAACCCCCCCAAAAAAAAACAAGAGTTAGTGCGTTTGTCTGAGTTGGGTGAAGGGAACTATTATCTGTGCAGTTAGCTAGGTGAAGAAGGGAATTGTGAATTAGGAGGCGTGACTTAGGAAACAGGAAGCAAGGTGTTTGGATTTAAAACTGCCCTAGATAGCTTTTGGCAGAGAACAGCAAGATGAAGGAGGTGCTGTTAGAACTTTACTACTATACTGGGACTATATAGCCCTCAGTCCCCACTACCCCAACACCCTTAGCTAGTTCCACTTTTATAGGCACAGGATTTGACAGACAACAGGAACTTCATGTTTGGGAGTAGGAAGGGAGTGATCACAGAGCCACAATTGACTCACCATTCTAGAAGGAAAAGGGTAGCTCTCCATCCCCCCTAGCTGCTGGAGGTCTGACTCTGAGCAAGTAAGAAGGAGACTACTGAGGAATACAGAAACTTCCTGTCCCAGAACAGGAAGAGCAGGAGCTGTAAGGGCACGGTGGCAGTAGGAAAGTAGGGAAAAAAAAAATAAACAGAGAGAGGAAGGAGTAAGCATACAAAACAACAGTTGAGGGGCCACAAATAAGACATGACAGGAGTGGTGCAGTGCAGTGGCTATGGAGCCACAGTCTTCCAGGAGATGTTCTGGAGGATATGGTGTTGTCCCTGCTGCAGGCACCTCTTTGGGCTGAGGGAGGAGGTTGCTTGTGTCCAGGCTGAGTTGGCCAGGATTTGGGGGGGCTCCTCTCTCACCCAGGGACCACCAGGGCTGCCACTACTGCCTCAGCAGTTGCCACGAAAGAGGAGCCATTGGACCACAGTGGACTCAGGGAGGGTAAGGGTGGTGGAACGGAGGTGCATCCCTCCAGTTGTAGCTCTCCACAATTCTTACACCATTCTGGAAGAGTATGGTTCCTCTATGGAGGCACCTGGAGTGGAGTCCAAGGAAGATGCTGGGAACCTCCACAAAGAAGACCCACAGGAGGGTGGCATGGGACCTCACGGGGGAAGGAAACAACTCCTGGTGAGGGACTCAATTGTAAGGGAGGGTAGGACTGGGGAAGGGGGAGGGGGAGAGGGAGGTAAGGTGACTGCCTGGTGCCATGGCTTGGAGGGACAGGGAGCAAATCCTCAAGATCACTTGAGCAACTGCACAGGAAGGGAGCTGGATGTCATTTCCACCAAGGAACAAATGACCAGGCAGGGAAGGGGATCAGAGCAGTGCAGGAGGAGTGTGTGGAGTTGGGGAGGGGCCTTAGACAAGTAGCATGCATGGTAACCTTCTCGGAGATACTGCCTGTCTATGGCATGGGTGAGGTGAAGGTGCTCCGCACCATGGGATTCAATCAATGGATGAAAAACTGGTGCGGGGGCATGGCCTAGCAGCAGAGTGAGATGGCAGCATAAAGTTAGAGCTCTGCAACCATTCCTTGCAATTTTCTTTAATTCTAACACATTTCCCTAATCTTAATACTTGAACAGAACAACAACATAGTGCTGATGTCGTCCTTGCAAAATTCGGGGAAAAAGCAATCTAAGACAGCCTTCAAGTTGGCTCTTCAGAGTCCCCCAGCCAAAGGCCTTACACAGCCAGATAACTCTCCGGGAAACTCGCGGTCATTCCAACCAGCTGAAGAAACCCTCAGGAGAGAGAATCTGGAATTAAAATCTTTCCAAGCTATGGCTCAGGGTTACCAACATTTAGAGAAGCTCATCAAAGATTTAAAATATGATCTGGGTTCTAGAATGGAGGCAGGCTTTGAGAACGTAACTACCCAAATTCAGCATTTGCAGCAGGCCGTTAATGCCACCTCAGAACAAGTCGAGACACATGAACGGTGCTTGGTAAGCTTAGAACAACGCCTTAGTGACCAAGAAGACAAATCCACCTCTCAAGCGATTGAACTGGCTAAGACATTGAAGGAGATAGAGTACTTAAAGCACTCATTAGATGACCAAGAGCACCGATGCAGCATTCGCATGATCGGCCTCCTGGAGGGCGCTGAGGGGAAAAACTGTATTACTTTCTTACAAGACTGGTTAAAGAATACTTTAAAGCTCCCACAGGATACTTCTCTGGAGATACAAAGGGCCCATAGAGCTCCGGGGCCGAAACCATCTCCGGACCAGAAGCCCAGACATATTATTGTCAAATTTCTATGTTACCAGGATAGGGTGTTAGTCCTGGAAGAAGTGCGGAAGGTTGGCGTTATCCTCGTGCAGCAAAGACATGTCAGTCTCTATCCAGACTACTCCTGGCTCCTTCAACAGCAGCGTCAAGCATTTGTGGAGGTCCGCTGAGTGCTCCATTCCATTAACTGTCACTTTTTGTTACTCTACCCGGCTCGGCTGATTGTGCGCCCCATGGGGAGTAACTTGAAGGCCTTCACTGATCTGATGGCAGCTGTGGAATTCGTTAGGGAATTGGAAAAATAGAAGGCCACATGATTTTATTTATGCATCTAATCCTGCCCTAAGGTACTGTCTTTCCTTGACTGCGGGGGGGGGGGCAATTCTCTGATCCATAACTCCTCCAGGGGCCTATAAGGGCTGGATTTGGGGGTTTCCCCTTCCTCTCCCTCTCAGTTTGTTAAGGAAGACCCTCAATTTGAAAGATGGAGTCGTTGGGACAGTTTAAGACTTACTGTCAGTATGGAAAGTAACTCAGCTTCTAGCTGTAGATGGCTGTTTTATTTTTCTTATTTTTTTTGCTTTTTTTAACTAATGTGTTTGTTATACCACAACTGATAAGGGGGTGAAGTTCAATTTGCCAGTAGTTTTTTTCTGTATGCTTATGGGGAAATGAGTATTAACTGAAGCTGGGAAGGGGGGTTCCTGGGCTGGAGATACTGTGTTTTCTTTTTTTAAGCCCTGATGGTAAGGGCTTGGAAGGGAGGCTTGATCTTTAATTATTTTTTAAGTATGAGCACTTCAGATAATGGTGAAATATCCATAATTTTGAGCCCTCTCACCTCTATTCCATTTTCAGTAGGGGGTGAAGGGTCTCAGGGATCCTCCTCAAGCAATAAGGCAGTTTAATTATTTTCTCCGTGCAGCCCAGACTTGATTTATTAAAGTACATCTTAGTTTAGTGCTCTCCTCAGCGGAGTAGTGCCTTTTCATTTTGATATAAAAGAAGGTTTACCAAGCTTTGGTATCTAATTAGTATTTAAATGCTCAAGGTTTGCAAGGGATGGATTCTCAATCCATGAGAAGTAGAGGGTTGTACTTAGTTAGGTTCTATTATGGGATTTGGGAGGAGATTTGGGGTATCATACCTAGTTAGTCAGTTTGGTGGTTGAGAGGAGCGAACGAGGTATTTTGTTATCGTTCATGAACAGGGGTCTTACTTGGGGGGTTTGGGAATAAGTAGTCTAGTTCAGTGGTTTTATGTAAAAGTTAAAAATGTTCATCAGCAGTGGAAAGAAGGATATAATATGTTATATGTGAAGGGCTGGCTATGTCGAACAATTCATCCTCATACTCCAAATGGCTAAAATTGTGTTAATATCTTGGAATGTTAATGGGCTGCGTATGGTGACAAAAAGGAAAAGGGTTTACACCCAAATCAAGCATAAAATGAAAGGAGATATAGTATTTCTACAAGAGCTGCACTCTACCAGTAATGAATTAGATGGTTTATGTCATTCATGGGGAGGTATGCTGATTGCTTCCACGTTCACATCTAAAGCCCGTGGAGTCACAGTTTGGATTAGACCTGGTTTCCCTCATAAGAGTCTGTCCTCAGTGACTGATCCTCAGGGAGATTTGTGGTGGTGGTGGTAGACTTGGGAGGCACTCCTACTACACTGGTTTCAATTTATGGCCCAAATATAGACTCCCTGGAGTTTTTTACCCTCCTAGGGACAACCTTGGCTCCTTTCCCAGATGATATAATTATAGGGGTGACATGAATACATATTGGGATTCACTTTTAGATTATTCCGGGGTGAGAAAAGGTCCATGTCCTAAAAGTGTCAAAACCTTACACCGCATGATGGATGGGAGATCACTGCAGGAGGTGTGGAGATTCTGCCACCCCTCCTCTAGATAATACTCCTTTTATTCTCATGCTCATATGCTCTACACGAGACTAGATTATGCCTTTCTAACAAAAGCTAGGCTGGGAAGTGTCATAGAAGCTGAATATGGTCCATTATTGACCTCAGATCACACCCCTTTAAGAGTGATTTTGGAGGAGGAGAGGAAACCCGAGAGGGTCCCCATGTGGCACATGGACCCTAATCTCTTGGGGGATTCAGATTTTCTCTGTCAGCTAAAACAGCACATCTCAGCTTTTCTTCAGGTAAATCAAAGGGGAGAAACAGATATTAGGACAATCTGGGAGACTCTCAATGCTAGTATTCGGGAAGAGACCATAACGCTTGCCTCTTATAAAAAGAAAAATAATCTTGGGAGGGAACGGGAATTGGAGGCCCAAGTTTTGAAACTAGAGAAAGACTTGATGGTGATACCAGATCAATCTAAACGTTCAGAACTAAAAGCCTTAAAATGTGAGTTAAATCAAATCTCTACTCAGCATGTTGAAAGAGCCCTAAATTTGACCAAGTCATACTCTTATTTTGAAGGGGACAAGGCTGGGAAGTGATTGGCAAGTCTAGTTAAACAGCAAAGAGCGGGGAGGACTGTTCTTGGGGTGGAAGTGGAAGGAGAGGGGATTACCTACAACCAATGGAAAATAAACAATGCCTTTAAAGCCTATTACTCCCAATTATATTCCTCTGAGTATCCTCAGGGAGCTGACCCGGGGGAGTTTCTGAATGATATCACTCTGCCCATAGTGGGCGATCTAGACCTTAATAAATTAGACACCCTTATAACTTTAGAGGAACTGAAGGAGGTGGTATGGAAAGTTAAGAGGGGGAAGCACCGGGACCTGACAGCATTCCGGCTGAGATTTATAAGTTTCTATGGGAGGAGTTGGGACCTTTAATGAAAGAAATGATACAGGAGGCCCTAGAGGAAGGAGCTCTTCCTCCCTCACAGGAATTAGCCACAATTACTATTTTACCTAAAGAAGGGAAAAAAAACTCAGGTGCTCCTTGTACCACCCAATATATTTACTCAATGCTGATTATAAGATCCTAGCAAAATTGTTGGCCAATAGGCTGGAAGGTATTCTTCCCAAGCTGGTCCACCTAGATCAAGGTGGTTTTGTTTGTGGAAGGCAGGTTAAACATAATATTGGGCAGGTCCTCAATATAGTTCACTTATGGCCAAAGGAAGGAAGGGGGGGCCTACTATCACTCGACGCAGAGAAGGCCTTCGACTGTGTCGAATGGCCCTTCATGATGGCAGTCTTGCAGAAGTTCGGTCTTGGCCCTAGAATGATGAAATGGTTGAGAGTACTGTATAGATCCCCAAAAGCCCAAATTCTTACTACTAATATTATTTCTTCCCCCTTCGCATTGACGAGAAGGACCAGGCAGGGGTGCCCCCTATCCCCTTTAATATATGTCCTCTCTATTGAAGCTCTTGCACAAAGCATTAGATCCCACCCAATAATTAAGGGTCTTTCATGGAAGGGACAGGAACATGTGATTTCACTCTTTGCTGATGATGTCCTTCTCTTTTTGGATTCTCCGGGAGAGGCGACGTTGGCACTGTCTCAACTTTTTGATAAATATGGTCCTCTCTGGACATAAGATCAATTGCGGCAAGAGTGAATGGATGCCTGTGGGGAAGGATAGGGGTCCAGTTCAGTTAGCTCAACACATAATTCAGCCAGTTAAATCACTAAAATATTTAGGTATTCAAATCCCTTCAAAACTTTCCTCAATGATTGCAACTAACATGAAAGGATTGATCTCTAAAATAAAAGACAATTGCCTCTCATGGCGGGCCTTGCCTTTGACCTTGCTAGGGAGGGTAAACTTGATAAAAATGTCAGTTTTGCCTCAATTTTTATATTTTTTCCAGGTGATTCCCTTGAAGTTTCCCCAAAAATATATTAATAGTATTGAAGGTTCTATTACACAACTCCTCTGGAATAACAAGAGACCCAGGATTAAGAAATCTCTTTTGTGGAAGCCCCAAAAAACAGGTGGTTTGGGCCTCCCCAGTGTGAGACACTGTTGAGTGGTGGCTCAGGTTGCCCACGTCCAGGACATGTTGAAGAGTCCGGAGATCCAGCCGGCTTGGGTGAAGATGGAGAATCTGGGGGATTCCTTGCTGTATCACTGCTTCTTCACACTTTGTGGTGAGGTGGAGTGCTTGCCCAACCCTGCCAATCCCCTCACGAGGAATATGGTGAGATCATGGAAGCTTGCTCATGATATGATAGGAGTGGAGGTTGGCTTGTCCCCTGAAGCTTCTCTTTCCCAACTTTTACAACAGGAAGGGGGAGGGTCCATTTGGGATTATCCAGTTCTGAAAAGGTGGGCTATTGGAGGGTTTCTCAGATTCAACATATTCTACAGGATGGTAGAGTATGCTCTTTTGATTATCTTCTGAAAAATGATTCTATCAATAATTCTCACCTCCCTCAATATGTTAAAATTAAGGAGGCATATGAGGTGTTGAGTGGCAGAGTGGATCTGCGAGGGGGGGCACGCTCTCCACTGGAGGAACTGTTCTGGGGGCAATCAGACCAACCTTCGTTCAAATCCCTAAGAAGAACATATAAAATATTAATAGGGGCTCTACCGGATTACTTGGAAGCTACCAAAGTCAAATGGGAATCTGAATTTTTACCTGATGGCTTGACTGGAGGGGAAGGGATTTCTATTTTAAACAATTGTCTCAAATGTTCAGTACATAACAGAGCTAAAGCCATTCAATTCAATGTTTTACACAGAACATATCATATTCTGTGGCTGGTGCACATAATTAATCAACAGGACTCCCCGCCCTAAATGCCAGATCCATAATGGAGTATTTTTCATATGTAATTAGGTCCAAAATTTCTGGATGGGAGTACAGGAAATACTCTCTAAACTAGTTGATGTCCCTCTCAGGTTGGACCCAGTGGAGAGTCTCCTTGGCCTGGCTCCGGTTGAGCCAGATGGGAGGAAAACCTACACAAAACCCGGTTTTACTCTATGGAGGTTAGGAAATGTGATGGGGTTGAAGGTATTAGCTATGCAGTGGAGGCTTCAGTCCACTCTGACTGTAGCCGAATGGACTAATGCCCTTTTAGACTGCATGAAGTATGAAAGAATTTAATACTCCATTAGAGGACAATTGAGTACTTTTAATGAGATATGGTCCCCAGTGGAGAAGGCAATGTCGCAAACCTGGTTTCTTGCCATTTAAGGAGTGGAGATGAAGCTAGAGGGAGAGCATACGATAGATATTGATTGGCTTTGGCTCTGCTCGGATTAATTTGTTTATAAAGTCTTATTTATAATATCCGTAGTAGCTCTGCAATATACCTTAAAAAGCATTTAGCTGGGGGAAATAGCCCTGTAATTAAAAGACTGGATGGAGGGGGGCTGTATGTGACATGAAAGCCTGTAAACTGAAATGACTTATTTTTATTTTCCTTTTTAATAATAGTTTATGTATGTATTCCTATATATTGCTGAAAGTTGTTTAAATAAAGTGTACAAAAAAAACCAAACTGGTGCAGAGCTCAGGGTTTTGGTTTCATTGGGGACTGGGGGTCAATCTGGAGGGATATAGTCCTATACTGGCACAATGGTTTGCATCTGTCCAGGAAGGGAACCAAGATCCTAGGTGATAGGTTTAAATGCATAAAGGGAGGCAGTATAGCACAGTAGAGACCTGAGTTTGAATCCCACAGCCCTCACTTGCATACTGTGTGACCCTGAGCAAGTCATTTAACTTCCCTGTGCTCCCAGGTTGCACCTGTAAACAAGCTTCCAGGTTAGTGTGCCACTCCTGGTTAAACAATTGAAAAAAAAAGCTTCACTGCCAAGCGTTTAAACTAACCAAGGAGGGAGGCACCGAAAAGGAGCAGTGAAATCCTAGCTCCCCTCCCAAAAAAAAAATCAGGGTAGTTAGTGAAGTAAACACCTAGATAGAGAAGTCAACAGGGAGAAGGGCAGAGGTAAATGGAGAAAAAGGCAAAGTCAGTAAGGACAGGGATGGGGCTAAAAGGGATAGGGCCATCAAAAAATGGAGGACAATAAGTACTGATGCCCGTAGTCTAGGTAACAAGCTCCCAGAACAGGTGGCCTTAATGGAAGAGGGACACCTGGATATTGTGGCAGTCACAGAAACATGGTGCACAGAGAACCATGACTGGGATGTCAACATACCAGGCTACACAGTCTACAGGAGGGACAGGGAGAATAGAAGAGGAATAGGAGTAGCTCTCTATGTAAGGGAAGGGATCAAAGCAATGGAACTAAAGGGTGAACAGGGAGGAGAGGAGAGGAAGCACTGTGAGTCACCCTGGAGACCAGAAATGGCACCACAGTCTGCATGAGTCACGTCAGAATTCTAAAAGAACTAAGGGGAGAACTAGTGACACCACTGACTACCCTTTTTAACAAATCATGGGAGGATGGTGTGGTACCTAAGGACTGGAGGAGGGCAGATATCATTCCCCTTCACAAAAGTGAGAGCAAAGCAGAGGCAGGAAACTATAGACCTGTTAGTTTGACCTCAGTGGTAGGGAAAATGATGGAATCACTTCTGAAAGAAAGAGAGTAACTAGAGGCCAGTGGGGCACAGGACCCAAGGCAGCATGGATTCACAGCGGGAAAGATCATGTCAGATGAATCTAACAGATTTCTTTGACTGGGTGACTAAAGTAGTAGACCAGGGAGGGGCTGTGGACATGGACTACCTAGACTTTAGCAAGACATTTGACACAGTTCCACACAAAAGATTAATAAACAAATTAGCCAGCCTGGGAGTGGGTCCCAGGGTGGTAGCCTGGGTGAAACATTGTGTGGACAACAGGACACAGAGGGTAATAGCAAACAGGATCCACTCTGAAGAAAGGGGGTTACTAGCGGAGTACTGCAGGGTTCAGTACTGGGTCTGCTCCTTTTTAATGTCTTTATAAGTGACATTGCAGAGGAACTGGAAAGAAAAGTATGCCTCTTTGATGACGACATAAAGATCTGCAACAGGGTTGATACACAAGGGGGGGTGGAACGGATAAGAAGGGACTTGGCAAGGTTGGAGGTCAAACATATGGCAGCTTAGATTCAATGCAAAGAAGTGCAAAGTAATGCACCTGGGAATCAAAAATCCAGGGAAAGAGTACACAATGGGGGGTAGGTATTGACAACAAAAATGAAAAGGGACCTGGGGTTAGTCATATCAGATGACCTAAAGGTAAGCAAGCAATGTGAGAAGGCAGTAAGGATGGCTGGGGGGCATACTGATATGTACAGGGAGAGGCATTACCAGTAAAAAACAGGAAGTTGCTATTCCTCTGTACAGACAGTTGGTGAGACCCCATGTGGAGTACTGTGTGCAGTTCTGGAGACTCCATCTCTGCAAGGACATAGACAGGATGGAGGCAGTCCAGATGAGAGCAACTAAAATGGTGCAGGGTCTGCAACAGAAGGCATATGAAGAGAGACTAAAGGAGCTTAATATGTATACCCTTGAGGAAAGGAGGAGAGGGGGGACATGATAGAAACTTTCAAGTACCTCAAGGGAATCAACAAAGTCCAAGAGGGTAGCATCTTTCAGAAAAAGAAATGTGCAAGAAGATGGGGACACAATTTGAAGATAGAGGAGGGACAGCTCGGGGCAATGTAAGGAAGTATTTCTTCACAGAGATGGTGGTGGACACATGGAACAACCTTCCTGAGGAGGTTGTGGGGTCAAAAACAGTGGGGGAATTCAAGAATACATGGGACAGACATAAGGCAATTCTGGTGGGGGGTAGGAAGAAGCAGGTTGTTGGTTAACTAGGATCTGTTGCTTATCCAATAGGTAGGGAAATGGGCAGACTAGGTGGACCAAGCGGTCCTTATCTGCCGTCAAAGTCTACGTGTCTATGTTTCTATGCTCTTAGAACATGGGAGCAGAGTGATAACGCTGATATGTATACCAGGCTGGCACCAGCCCAATACTGGAATGTCCAGGGGTCTGTGTTGATGGGAGGGACTAGCCGGGGAAAGATTGCAATAAAACAATGTTATATAACAATGCTATGTAAGGGCATTGTCCTCTTACAGTTCTGAACCCACTATTTAGTGTACTCATAACAATGACCCATCCACTACTAAATGAACTCAGAGAGTGCTGTCGTCAAAGGGAAGTGCGTATTTCAAACAGGATATATGCAACCTGATGTGCTTCTCAATATGTACATATGAATGTATTGTATTATGCTGTTTCTCTGTACCACAATAAAATTTGTTTACAAAAAAAAAAGATGGATTCTTTACAATTGACTTTTGGGAATGGAGGAGCTGATTTCTTCTGGTCATCCACAATGTTAAAATCACTCTCGCTCTCCAGAGAAGGAGGTACTCAGTGAGCATGTAGTGAGGTGCTGGATTCCCCACCCTGACTTACTTACACTGTCCTGGCTGGGGAATCAGCTCAGGATACAAACCTAGATGGTCCATGTACAGTAGCACCACAGTGTACCGCCCCCAGCATCACTGGGTCAGATGTGTGCTATCATCTTGAACAGCACCAGATGGGATGAAAAGTAGTCTAGCAGTTAGAGCAATGGACTGTGAATGAGCTTGGCACATCCCGCAGACCTGGATTTGATTCCCACAACCTCCACTTACATGCTGTGTGACTATGAGCAAGTCACTGTATTACCCAAGTGTTCCTGGGTTGCCCCTAAAACAGGCACTTGTGCCTAGTGGGCCTTACCCGGTTACCAAAGAATAAAAAAATGTCTGAAAGCCTTTTTATCAAACAAGATTGTAAGCTTTTCTGGACAACTGAAGAGTCAATAAAACATCCTTTTCTATTGAGTATAGATGGTCATAAATAGAAAAATAAGGTAATTTTTAATAAGAGTAAATGCCTTCTTTTTTATTCACCATCTATCTGTGTTGCTTTTCTGACAATCCTTGATTTATGGGTTAATGAGAGCATTGCAAATGCTACTGCCTCTGCTGATAGTCAGAGAAACTGGTGGTGGAGTAAACAAAACGCAGTAGATTAAAATAAAATTATGTTCATCTTCGTTTGCTGTTGCATCCAAAGGTGGCAGTGTGTTCATTCAAAACTTCTGTCAAAACCTTATCAGCCATTTTCCCCCTGAATGTTGCTTAACCTGCAGTTCTGGCTAGTGCCATAATAAAGTAATAACTGCCGAATGCACATTCTGTTGATACATCTTGCATGATATGTTGAGTTGAGAATCGTAATAAAGTAGATAGTAAAAAAGATTTTATATAGCTGGATTCAAGACATGGTAGCCTTGTAAGAGGGACAGCATTGTGACAGAGAATATTACAGTGAGATTTCAGCACCTAAAGGGAACATTTATTAGGCATGACAAATCATGGAAATGTAGAAAAGTACTAGACACACGGCTTTGACAAGGGGAACAAGGCAAGATTATAGCAGGAAAAGGAGAAAAGGCAAGTGCGGGATGTACCTTGCTTCTCTGAAGGAACCAGTCATGGTAGTATCTGCACACTTCATCTCACTTGATCCTCTGTTTACTGGAGATTGAAAAACTTCAGAAAGCATACTGGTGATGATAGAAAGATGTGTGGGAAATCCTGAGCACTTCTTTAGTACTCTCTGTCTCTCTGCATAAAAAAGACCACATTTTCTTATGCTCACTGCATGTTTTATGTAAGTTGCATATTTCTGTTGAAAAATCGTGTCCTACACTATCTTAGTTTTTGTGTACTGCCTTTGAAGACAGTGGCGTTAAAACAACAGTTAGTTGGCAAACAATTTCATCATACAGATTTGTTGGCAGAAATGTATTGCTGACATCCTTAGATTCATGCTCAGTTTATTTTTAGTTGTCTCAGATATTGTTAAAACAGCTTTAATGACTCCCGTCATTAAAGATGGCTGCCACTCGCAATTTTTAAAAATCTTTTCCATTGAGGATATCTGTTGAATGTGCATACTAGATTCATCATGTGGGTGTGTAAGAATGGTGTTACCACATGTTCCTGATGGTAAACAGCCTGACACTGTACCCAGATTTTTAACTGTTTAATGGTGGACAGGGCAGGAGAGTGGGAACTTTTAAAAACTTCCAGATCCCATATCTTGGCTCAGGAATGAAAGAAAACGAGAAGGACAAGCCTTGCCAATGCCAAATTTGTGCTTGCAGTGTTGGGACAACTCTGAAAAACATAGGGCCGGATATTCAAAGATCGGTCGCAAGCTGCAACAATGGCAGCTTACACTGCCCGTCCCTGCTTCTGAGACTCTGCGCCTGATTCAGTATCAGACAGGGTCCCGGATTCTGCGTCCCGCAGCTTGCAGCATCAGTAGTAGTGCAGCAAACAGATGGCACAACCACCAAGTATGCTGCACACTGCGGGGCCCTCAGGTGGCACCTGCACCCTTGGACAGTACTGTTTTACATCCCTTCCCCCCGGCCCATACTGTTGGAGTATTATATAAAATTAGCAACCCTGGTAATCTAGTGGTCCCCTCCACCCCAGATGTTCAGTATTACGTTGATACTGTAAAAAGAAATATCTCTGCTGGTCAAGTGGCCCACCACCCCACCTCACAATTCTCAAATCACAATCACAATCTGGGGACAGGCACAGCCATCCTCACACCACCACGGCTGCCCTGCCAAATGAACTGTCAGGGCACCTACTGTATACAGTAGATGCTCTGACAATTCATTTAGCAGGCTGGCCATGGTGGTGTGAGGAGAACTATGCTGACCTAGATCAGGATTTGGGATGGGAGGTTAGCAGGGTGGGGCACACTCAGCTCAGGGTGAGGGCCAGTAGACCAGCAGAGTTATTTCTTTTTACAGTATTAACATATTACAGAATGATTGGGGCTGGGGGAGGCCATTACTTCCAGAGATGTCATGTGAATATAATATCAGAACTACAAAATACAGACTAATCGGGACTGGAGTGGGGGGGGTACTAGATCACCAGGGATGTTATGTTAATATAATATAAGAAGAACAAAATACGGACTGATCGGGGCTGGAGGGGACACCAGATCACCAGGGATGTCATATTAATATAATATCATAACAACAAAATACAGACTGATTGGGGCTAGAGGGTCACTAGATTCCCAGGGTTGTTGGGTTTTGAAATATATTACACTGGGGGGGAACAACACTGTGGTGCATGGTTGACAACCATCCCAGAGGGTGTCTAAGTACTGTTACACCTGCTTTTGGCTGGTCTAATGGTACTTAGAACATTGTCCTCTGGGAGGGTTCTCTGAATACCATTGAAGGGGAAATGGCAGCCTGCATCTGCCGCAAGCCCCCTAGCAGATTGCCACAGCCCTTTTTGTGGCACATAGTTGGTGCAACCCCCCTTTACCACAAGCAGCCTGTGCTTGACACAGACTGCTGTCCTGAATAGCTCTTGGCCACATCTTTTGATGCAAGGCACCAACTACAGCACAACTGTTTGCCGCAAGCACCATGCGTCTGACATAGGGCTTTGAAAATCTGGCCCATAGTACTATATCTAGACACAATTTTGCTTATATTTCACCCTTTTGTGTAATTGTCACTGTTATTTGTTTATTACTAAGAACATTTTCATGGAATTTGGACCTTTGCTCTATTTTTTCTATCCATATGAAAAGAAAAGGATTTAAAAAATGTGTGATGTATACACTGAATTGTGTATAACTCTCTCATTTTTCAAAGTTATCCAACTGGTATCAGGGTCTTTTTAATGGGAACATAAATAATAGATAATTTAAATCAGCCATTGCTGGTGTTTTTTGTTCATTATTAAAATGCTGTTAACATATCTAAAGCTGTTATACAGAGAAAATTATGGGCAGCCATATACAACAAGCCTGTGTCTGTGTCGAGAGGTCTTCATGACAACCAAGAATCTTGAGAGTGAAGCTCGAGTGGTTCACTGGTTGCTGTAGAAAACTCCAGATGAAGACACAGGCTTGTCTGTGTATGGATGCTCATACATTATCTTTTATAGTATATGGGTATCCATGCCCATTTCAGACACTCTGCTTCCTTTCAGTGAACTGACATTTGGGGGGGGGAACCTGAGGGTTGGTGGCAGACTTAAATTACTGATCCAGTGTGCTGCAGATGTCCAGCTTAATTGATTAGAGAAAAGCAACTATGTGGCAGCATTCCAAGTTGTTCTGCTGCAGCAGTGACATCACTACTGCCGCACAACATCATAACAATGTCACCACTGCAGCACAACAAGCATATTCCAGGCATGGAATTCCATGTATAATAGCATTCCACCATAGACTATATAGAGAATAATGAATGGTCCACTATACTCAACAAGCATGTATAGCCATTGAGAGATTGCCATGGCAACCATTTAAACCTCAAGAGTGAGGCTGAGATTTGGTCACCATGGCAACCTCAACATGGCTACTCATGCTTGTTGTGTATAGTGGACCATGCATTGTCTTTTGTAGTGTGTGATTCTCCCCCAACACAACAACAGAAGTCTAGGCACTTGCAGTATTGAACATTAAAGGAAAATAAGCATTTTTCAATGCCAAATGTTGTCTTGCTGGCATTGGTATTGGCAGAGCAGGAGTTAAAGAGATGCATAATAGGAATGGCAGTGAAGTATGGAACTGATGCCAACCCCATCCCACCCTGCAAAGACTGACAGTCATTGAGGTGTGCCTTTGGGTCATCAGACATAACGCTCATGCAATTTCATCTCAATCTACCCTGCAGACTCCGACAAGTGTTACGTTGTGCCTTGGCATCATTGGGCCTTACGCTCACCCCATTCCATAAGTAAATACATTGAGATGGGTGCAGTATAGGAGAATCGGGGGGAACTTTGGGGCTGAAGAGTCCAAGGCACACCTTGATGCCTGTCACTGGCAGCAGGGTAGGGGTGAGGGTGGAATGACGTGAGCATTACAGCTGACAATCCAAAGTCACACCCCTAATGCCTGTCTGTCTCTACAGGGTGGGACATTATAGTTAGAAACCCTAATGCCCCAGGTGTTTGTTGGTATTTGCACTCCAAATTTTCAACATGAGCTTTTTGTGACCCCACTTCATGAAAGCATTTGCGACCTCCGTTCACAAACAGTGGCACTGTGATTTTGTTAATCTGTCCTGAATGTTGATTTCCCTCAGCGACCTCACCATTCTGCGGCAAATGTGAGAAAACACATTTCAGGCAGGATGTGAAAAATGATAGCTGTACCATTCATAAGGAGGTGTGAAGAAATGACAATGTTGAAAATTTGGACTGAAAATGTTAAAAATTCTTGCAGTTACGAGAGTGTATGGAAACTGCACAACGAACGCTCATAACACAGCCATTTTGTCAACTTTTTTCAGCAAATTTTCAACATAGGCATTTTGGGACTTCCACTCATGAACAGTGGCACTGTGATTTTGTTAACGTGTCCCAAACATTGATTTCCCACAACTACCGTGCCATTCTGTGCCAGATGTGCAAAAACACATTTTGGCAGAATGTAAAAAAATCACAGCTATACTGTTCATAAGGAGGTGTGAAGAAATGGTAATGTTGAAAATCTGGAGTGAAAATATTAAAAATTCTTGAACATACAAGCGTGCATGCAAACTGTGTACTGCATGCTCGTAACACAGTCATTTTTTGGAATTTTTCACCAGATTTGCAACACAGGTTTTTTGGCAACCCACCTCATGAACAGTGACACTGTAATTTCATTACTTGGTCCCAAAAGGTGATTCTGCACAGTGACCGCGAAATCAACTTTCAGGACCAAATTACAAAATGACAGTAACTGAGTTCATGAGGTGGAGTCCCAAGAACCCCATGTTGAAAATTTGGAGCCAAAAGTCAAAAAATGGCCAAGATATCCACCTAGGTTGAAACCCCCTCATTGATGCCATTATACAGATTACCATGTTTTTCCTTCATTTCACGGTTGACTTTGAAGAGTGCAGGCGTGTTCCAGCTCCACCGAAGGCGTCGCTGGGGCTTCAGAGGTAAGTATAGGGTGGGGGTTGCAGGAGGTGGGGTTTGCACAGGGTGGGTCTGCGGGTTGGGCAGGGGGGCTCTCGTGACCACGAGGGACTGTTTTCTGTTTCACAGGGTAAAAAAACAAAACTGAACATCGCGGGAAGTTTTTTGGCTTTTAGGGTGTTACAAGGACATTTTGACACACTGAGGTGGGCTCCCAGTGTGCCGCCTGTGTTTCTTGGGGGACAGGGGACTGAAGCTGATGAGGATTGGACCCTCCATCAGCAAAGGCAGCATGCCTGTGTTTGTGGGGGCATGATGCTGAGGGGGACTGGGCACCCCCCCTCAGCACACAAAAGAAAGGGGAACATTATGCCAATGGGGATTAGGCTTCCCCATTGGCAAATGAGCTGGGAAGGGGGCATGCTGACAGGGTGATTGGGAACCCCTGACATTGGCTTTCACAGGTCAGTGAGAGGCGGATGGCGGCAGCCACCACCATTTTTACTGAAATGTTTCAGCAGGTAAGGCACGCCCTGCAATGGCAGGGTGCTCCCTCATTGCAGTGGCAAATTTGTTTCAAGTTGGTGGCACACTTCTGACCCGCTGTCATAGACAGTATGCTCATTCACTCGTGCCACAGAGATCAGCCCAAGAAAGCAGTGGAGCCATTGGCTGCAACACAACCACACCTCCACAACCTGCTACTCCACCAAGCTGTCACAAAATGTTGCTTGCGCTGCTCACGTAAGACAACATAAAAAGGGCTTTTGCAATCATCAACACTCTTCAGTTTGTATTAGCCTTGGCAATCAGAGTCACAGGTTCTGTGAGGCAAGTACACGCAGACGTTTGAAGTTGTTGTGCTGTAGTAGCTACGTATCTAGTGCAGCACAACAGCAAAATGACATAGGTACTGCAGAATAACAAAGATATTCTAGGGATGGATTTCCATCCAAAATCACGTTCTGCCATACACTGTATATAGAATAATGGATAGGGAGCTGTGCCCAAAAAAGCTGTGTTTCTATCAAGAAGGTTGATGTCATCATAGACATTGACAGCAAAGCTTGAGAGTTCCCTATGATGTCATCAACTCTCCCAAATGGAGACAACCATCCTTGTTGGTGCACAGTTCCCTATGTGTTACCTTACAGTATATACTATATGATCTTATATTTAAAAAAGAAACATGTATTTTTGAGCTTCTTTAAATAGTCTTTTAACTTCCTCGCCCCATTTTCTCCATGCCACTCTCTTTCTCTCTCTCTCTCTCTCTCTCTCTCTTTCTCTCTCTGTCTCTCACTCCAGCTGCTGTGGCTGCTGCACCATACGCTCACCTTCTTCCAAGAATCACAGCAGGATTTTGGCAGGGATCTCTTCCTCTTTTCTGGAAGGAAACATGTTATATTTAAATAACATGCCTGCCACTAGAAAAAATACCCCCAAAAATCATGTCAGTGCAGTGAATGTTTGTCTGGTATTGAGTGCTGACATTGGCCACGATGTCCGTGTGCTCGGACGTGGAATGTAGAAAGTTGTTGTTGTATAGTAGTGATGTAGCTACTATACTTCAACAACTTTTCTGACCTTTGAGCTGTCCTACAACAGCTTTGTGAAGTAGATTGACATCTAGCTACAATAAGGGGCAACCATATACTATATGCCCGCAGAAGCCCCGAACCCGAGACACACCAGAGACCACCCCCCTCCCCTGAGGAGACTGGAGGTTGCGAGGGCCTGCTCTGAAGCCCTCCCTGCCCGCAGAAGCCCCAAACCCGAGACACACCAGAGACCACCCCCCTCCCCTGAGGAGACTGGAGGTCGCGAGGGCCTGCTCTGAAGCCCTCCCTGCCGCAGAGAAGCCCCAAACCCAGACACACCAGAGACCACCCTCCCTGAGGAGACTGGAGGTCACGAGGGCTCTGCTCTGAAGCCCTTCCTGCCCGCAGAAGCCCCCAACCGAGACACACCAGAGACCACCCCCCCCGAGGGAGACCAGAGGTTCACGGGGCCTGTTCTGAAGCCCTCCCTGCCCACAGAAGCCCTGAACCCGAGACACACCAGAGACCACCCCTCCCCTGAGGAGATCCGGAGGTCACGGGCCTGCTCTGAAGCTCCTCCCTGCCCACAGAAGCCCCGAACCCGAGACACCAGAGACCACCCCCCTCCCCTGAGGAGACCGGAGGTCACGGGCCTGCTCTGAAGCCCTTCCTGCCCGCAGAAGCCCCGAACCCTTAGACACACCAGAGACCACCCTCCCTGAGGAGACCGGGAGGTCATGAGGGCCTGCTCTGAAGCCCTCCCTGCCCGCAGAAGCCCCGAACCCGAGACACACCAGAGACCACCCCTCCCTGAGGAGACCGGAGGTCACGAGGGCCTGCTCTGAAGCCCTCCCTGCCCGCAGAAGCCCCGAACCCGAGACACACACCAGAGACCACCCCTCCCCCTGAGGAGACAGAGTTCACGGGCCTGCTCTGAAGCCCTCCCTGCCCACAGAAGCCCGAACCCGAGACACACCAGAGACCACCCTCCCTGAGGAGAGCCGGAGGTCACGGGGCCTGCTCTGAAGCCCTCCCTGCCCACAGAAGCCCCGAACCCGAGACACACCAGAGACCACCCTCCCTGAGGAGACTGAGGTCACGGGGCCTGCTCTGAAGCCCTTCCCTGCCCGCAGAAGCCCCGAACCCGAGACACACCAGAGACCACCCCCCTCCCCTGAGGAGACCGGAGGTCGCAAGGGCCTGCTCTGAAGCCCTCCCTGCCCGCAGAAGCCCCGAACCCGAGACACACCAGGTAATTTCTACCTTGATCCAGGCTGCTGCCACCATCATTGGCCATCTGGCACTTTTCTGAAACGCCAGCCAGCTCCCCTGCTCAGCGCAGGAATCTCGCTGTATAGCACTCGAGTTGCTGCCCAGGCCTCCAACGGAGCAGAACTGTTACTTTTGTGCCTGATTTTTAAACTTTTAAAATGAACCAGCTAAAACTATTTGCATTTGCCTGTAACTGTATTTAAAAGCTCAGAGTCACTGCAAGCCCAGGACCTGTGTTCTATCTGAAATCCCCCCCTGTGCAAATCTCACTGGGGACTGTCTGTTAATTTGTAAAGTGCATTTCCAGTTGTAACTGAATTACCCCCCTGTGAAAAACTAATTTGGGGACTGTTTAACTTCTAAGTGCATTTCCAGTGTGCAGAATTTCAGTTTGCCCTGCTAGTAATCACCTTCTTTTTTGAATCACAATAGTACCTGATAGCCCGCAGCCCATTTGAACCAGCTAAAACTATTTGCATTTGCCTGTAACTGTATTTAAAAGCTCAGAGTCACTGCAAGCCCAGGACCTGTGTTCTATCTGAAATCCCCCCCTGTGCAAATCTCACTGGGGACTGTTTGTTAATTTGTAAAGTGCATTTCCAGTTGTAACTGAATTACCCCTCTGTGAAAAACTAATTTGGGGACTGTTTAACTTCTAAGTGCATTTCCAGTGTGCAGAATTTCAGTTTGCCCTGCTAGTAATCACCTTCTTTTTTGAATCACAATAGTACCTGATAGCCCGCAGCCCATTTGAACCAGCTAAAACTATTTGCATTTGCCTGTAACTGTATTTAAAAACTGAGAGTCACTGCACACGAGACACACCAGGTAATTTCTACCTTGATTTTTTTTTTTTTTTAACACCCAACTTCTCCATTAGCTCCTTATATTGTTTTGCCACTAGAGGGAGCCTGATTAAGTTTGAACAATTTGCTCCCAATACCTCACTTGTCACATTTTACTGCTCTCTAGTAGCGGTTTTCACTTAGTGATCACCCCTCATCACTCCCTCATCACCCCTCTCCAATAGAGAAAGCTATCCACCATTGTGCACTCCCCAGATCAGCCCTCCTCCTCCTGCTCCTGTCAGGCAATGTCCACCCCAATCCGGGCCTGGCAGCACTGGTCCTCCCCCTGAAATCTCCTGGGCTGCGCATTGCTTCTATGAACATCTGTAGCCTCCTGAAAAAACTGGACTCTCTACACTGCTGGGTGACGCTTCATAAACCTGTTGTTGTTGCCTGGTTGAAACCTGGCTGTCTCCCTCCACTCCTAACTCTCATATCTCTCTCCCCGGCTACACTCTCCACCGGTTGGACCGTGTTGGCAGGAGAGGTGGGGGCTGTGTCTTCTATTTGAAGGATTCTCTCATGGGGCTACCACTCCCCCCGCCTGACCTCGACCATAAGGCCCAGGCACTTACTCTAAAGCTGTCCCCTGACCCAGCTAGAGGCCCATTATTCCTAACAGCCTACATACCCCCAGAACCAATCCCAGGCCCTGGGCCCACTAATTGACTACCTCACCTCCCTACCCAATTCGTCGGACCAAATCTTGGTGGGCGACTTGAATATAAACTGGCTCTGCCCTCGTCCTCCTCCACCGTGAGGCTTTGATTCAATTGACCTAACTCAACTGGTCACACAGCCTACTAGAAAAACCCTAGGGGGCAAGCACACCTCCTGGATGTGGTCCTCATCAACAGGCCAATCCGCATCCACAACATCCAAATCCTTCCTGACTGCCTCAGTGACCACTCCCTGTGCTTTTCCAGCTGGAAACCCTGGCCCTCATCCCGGTCAAAACCACCTCTCGAAGGCGGCTTAGGCCTGGGGGACTCATAGGCCTTAAGTGCTTCCTTGCCCACACTGATTGGTCCCCTCTGACGAGGGCAACCAACATTGACTTGGCCCTAGCCTTCTTCGTAAGCACTTTCAACTTTGCCTGTGATATCTTTGCTCCCATAACTGCTAGGAAGTCCAAAGTGAAACATGCCCCTTGGATCACCCCGCCCTACTGTGGCAACTTAAGCAACGCGACAATCTTTGGCACCTTGCTGTTGCTACTGGCCGTTCAGCTGACAGGCAGTCCTATGCTGCCGCCCGTAACCAGTGCACCTGGGCCATCCGCAAAGCAAAGGCGGAATACTACCAAGCCTCTCTTACCTCCTCCTGGGGAAACCCCAGGTGCTTCTGGGACAACATCAAGCAACTGAATGGTCACTCCCAGTCCACCTCTCCTTCTCTTCTCAACATCAATGGTACCGTCTCCTCTGACCCTGCCCTCATTGCCACCCACCTCAATAACTCCTTTACCGACCTTAGCTCAGTACTTCCTGGTAACTTTTCAGTCCACCTTCTCCATCTGTCCACCACCCATTGCCCGTCCCTCTTTCCACCTGCGTCGTGTCACCATGCAGAAGCTAGGCCTTACTTCTAAAAGCCCTAAAGGTAACACCATCGGTAATGCTCACTTGATCCCTGCCTTTTACGTCCAGGTCCTGGATCAGGTCCTCTCACCTATTACGTGCATTTCAACAAATCACTCTGTCTCGGACAATTTCCCTCTGCCTGGAAGATTGCCACAGTTACCCCTGTCCATAAAGTGGTGACAGGACTCTTCGGTAACTACGACCATCTCAATCCTCTCCCCTCTCTAAGGCGTTAGAAAATTGTAGCTTCCAAGTCTCTGACTACCTCTGTAAGTACAATGTTCTCTGCCCTGAATAACTACTGGGTTCAGAGCAGGTCATAGTCCAATACAGCACTCCTGGAATTTTCCAACTTCCTCCATGCCTCCTTGGACTCTGGTGCCCTGGCTGGTGCTATATTCATTGACCTGTCTAAAGCATTCGATACCGTTTCGCATCCTCTCTTGCTCTCCACCCTCGACCTAATAGGCTTTGCCTCAGGACCTGTTTCCTGGTGCACCAGCTATCTCTCCGCCCGCTCCCAATGTGTGAAAGTCAGCGGTACTCTCTCTGAAACATGCCCCATTTGCTCTGGGGTGCTGCAGGGCTCAATTCTTGGACCCCTACTATTCTCACTCTTTCTTAACTCCCTACCCAGCAGTTGTACGGGTAAGATGCTTCTCTATGCTGATGATGCTGTTCTCGTTGCCTCCCACAATGACCCCATGCTGCTACAGAACTCCCTCCAACTAGTCTTTGACTCTGCAGCTACCTGGTTCACTGAGCACCGACTTGTTATCAACCTTAAGAAAACAAAAACGATGCTCTTCTCCACCCCCAAAATAAGTACAGCAAGTTTCCTTAGCTGTCCACTCCACACCCAATCTCATTTGACCAGGTGCAGTCCTATAAATATCTTGGTATAACCTTTGACCCTGCCTTTCATTCCATGGACATATATCTGCCCTAAATTCTGTCGCCAACTCACTGCTAGGCATTCTTTACCGGCACAAGAAATGCCTCCTCCTGATGCCCTCCGCCTGGCTGTCACCTCCTCTGTCATGTCTCTATTGACTATGGCCTTCCGGTCTATGGCTCAGCAGATCAGACTGCCCTCAACAAGGTTCGCCTCACAGTTAATAAGGCCTGCAGACTTATCACTGGTGCTCCCAGACTCACTCACACATGTGAGCTGTACACCCTGGCTACCCTACTAACCTGGAAGAGTGACTCATGTATCAGACATGCCAGCTCACCTTTAAAGCCCTGCATAGCTATCCCCATAAACTATCCAACTCCATTAGCCATACTGCACCGACCCTGATCGCGGCACGGCTGTCAGGAAGCTACCCTAGTTATTCGAGGCCAGGACCTCTCAAGGTCAGAGGGCATTCCCCTACCGTCGCCCACTGGTATAACTCCCTCCCTGCCAGTGTCTCAAACTCACTAACCTTAGCTTGCTTTAAGCCCAGGCTCAGAAACTTCCTGCTTAGCTCTCGCAAATGCAACTGCCGCTAGCCTAGTGTAAAAAAATATATATATATACTCTGTTTGACAATGCTCACTGAGCGGCTCCCCCCCCTTCCTTTCCCTACTAATTCCTCCTCCCCTATCTCCCTCCCTTCTACTCCCACCAGCTCTCCCCCGACCATAAGTTTTGCACCTTTTGTTACCTTTTGCTTCGTTGGAGATTGTATTCTATTGTAACAAAATTGTAATTGAACTGTAACTTTTTTGTTTGTAAGTACTGTGTCCCTTGTACTACTGTTCTGATGTCCTCTTTGTGATGAGGTACCTTTGTAAATGAGCCTCTGGCTCAAAGGTTTCTAAACTGATGTTTAACTAAATAAATAAATAAATAAATATTAGCATTCTGCATGCTGTTCCCAACTCTGTTTAGTGCTTTCAGATAGATGCTTCCTGTTTGTAAGTAGGGACACACACACACACACACACACACACACACACACACACGAGGCTTGATGTTTATTTTCAAAGCCTGATGATGTATGCTAGCTGGCAAATGGGCAGAAAGCCAGTGTGATTTGGAGGGCTTTTCTCCTTTGAACTACAAGAACTTTACACCCATCAGCAAGATGAACACTGCCATCATCAGCCTTCTTGGCACTGGCTTTTGAGAGGCAAGCTTCCTGCATTTCTGCATCCATTGGTTTACATAGTACACATCTACACAGCCCCCTACACTACTGTAACAATATGTTTGCTTTGTGTATGGTGCACAAGCAAACATAAAAATGGGTATCTTGAGTTTTTTCCAGACAAACATTATTTCTGGAAGAAAATACCTTATGTGCCAATAATAATTAGTGCTGCTTTAAGAAGGCCCTTTGTTAATTACCAAGTTAGCTATAGCGTGGGTGGGCACAGTCCCAGATTCCCTACACTGTTATAGATGACACTTTATTTTCCCAAACTGATTTCAAAGAACATAAGTTACAGTACCTAGTGAAACATGTTGAGACAAATTGGATTCTGAGAATGAAGGCCATTGCTGGTTCATACACTGTGCTACAGTATTAAAGGGAACATATGCAATGTTGTTTATATTTTTTAATATAATTGTAAGTTTGGGCATGTGTAGAGTCTGATTTATCACCCTGGTGTATTATTGTGTGTGTTTGTTAATTAACCCTAGTTTTTCCTGAATTAGGGCACCATATTGATGCAGCCTTTTTCCTGATCAATATTTGTTTTATAATGACAGAGTAGTTATAGAAGCCAGCCTCATGTTTGCAGTAGGGGAAGAAGTTCAAAGTGGCCAACAGCATATCTATGAAATGAAGTAGTTGAGTTCTCATTTACACTAGCTTCACAGCAAGCTGGGCTTTCCATTGCTTATTAAGGAACACAGTAACAGTATCCAACACTTCAAGTGACTGATATCTGTCATGGTATCATAGTAATACAGTATAAGGCTCAAAAGGATACTGGGGCTCATCGAGTCTGCACCCTTGACTCACATAAAAAGCAGAAATTAATTATGAATTCTGTGCAGACATGTACTAATTTATGGGATGACTCACCCACTCTCTGTCCAGCATACCCAGTGATTTCCTTGGTAGGCAGACATTTGTCCAGGCTTACCATGAAAGTCTGCACTGTCTTTATATCTAGTGTTTCCACTGGTAGGCTATTTCATTGATTCACCATCATCAGAAAGAAGAAGTGCCTCTTAACTCCTCCCCTATAAATACCACTTCAAAGCTTCAGGCTGTATCACTGTGTTCTGCTGGATTACACCAGCTCAAACAGACTCAGAAAATAAATGGTATCCATTGGTCCTTGGTAATAAGTCACTCGTTGTCTAGGCAACAATACACTGGGCCCCCACACTACAGTGCCATAATCAAACATGCACAGAATGTGCAATGGATGAGAAAAGCCTTCATTCCTTATCTCCCACTGTGGCTTCATTGAAAGTGTTGTAAGTTAATGGACACTTCAAACATAATAAGATCTCACTATCAGGATGGTGACATTCTATAGCTTATGATCTTATCCAGTTTGATGGTTAACCTCATTGGATCTTGGGTCTAAATTAATATGATGGTTTGAAATGCTGCCATCAGCAGAACAAGTGTTGCATTGCTGTTTATTCTGTGATGGTAATTTGCACCTGTGCTGTACAATATCAATATAAATTACATTGTTCAATCACTACATCTCTGGTGTCAAAAGATTCTGGTGTTGTACTATTCTGCTAATCAGCTGCAACCATTTCAATAAGAACAATAAGAAACTTTACAATAGCCCCTGACCAGATATAACTGTATGTGTGTCAGTTTAATAAGACCAAAGGTAAGGTTGTTCCCCTGTTGCCTTGCCTTTTCTTTTGTTTGTTTTTTCTTTTGTGTTCGAACATTGTAATCACTTGTTATATTACTGATTGAATTTTATTACTTTGGAGTTCTTCTTCTTTTTTATTTTAAATTAAATCCACTGTGATAAAGTTTAATGAAATGAGTGATAACCTTCATGTCACTGTAGACATCTGCCTTAATTGGTTAGGGAAAATGAGTGCTCATGTTAAATTGGTTCACCATCATTAATCCCTGCCCTACTCTACTCCTCCCTCAGAACAACAACTGTACAGTTTCGTGAGCATTGTTCTGCTGTTTGACTAAAGGGTTCCAGGTAACTGTACAATGCTGACACTGCTCTACATACAGTACAGCATACTGCCATCCACTGGATTGTTTAAATTAAATTACTGCATTTAAAATTATAATAGAAACCCAGAATGCAATCTTGACAAATACATTTTTTCCAGGGTCTATTGTACATTCAAAAGTCATTTTGGTATTAGTATAGAATTAGATTTTATATACTGCCATTCATACATGATGCATCTTAAAGCATTTACTAAGCAATAAATTAGATACAGGTAGGCAATGCACTGACAGCATTCTTCAACTCAGATGAAAACTCTGACTATAGAACATTTTGATACAGAACCTGCAAGGGTTTAGTGGATAGAGGGGAAGCATTAATGATAGGAAGAAATTGTATTTTACATGAATATGTGGGGGTCCCATACTTCGTGTATGTCATTTGCAGGGTTATTAACAAAACCGTACAGCAAATTTAGTAATAATGTGTTAAAATAATTCTCTTTGTTTTCTTTCATGCTTGTTAAGAGTCCCCTGATTATTTAGCTGTCCAGAGAAAATGAACACTGCCAGGCCTTGCATTCGGTACATGTAATGAGCAATGATCCCAAAGGAGTAAGGAATAAGATTATCGTTCCCAGGCTTAGACAATTTAGAGCAGAGCGAACAGCTTTGCAGACACATAACAATATAGCTGCAGCATCATTTGGAGGCTTTAATACATATTAATAATGTGTTCATGTCAATTAGAAGCTCAAGCCGCAGAGATAATAAAGACCCAGTACCAGCAGTAGCTCAATGCAGGAGGATATTAAATTATTCTTTGGCAATGGGGTTGTTTAATAAAATGCTATTAAATAAGTAGGACAGACCAATTATATAATTGCATAATGCACAAAAGAGGGGAGAACAAAAATGAGAGGGCCCCTTCTTCTGTTGAATATGCTAAATGGAAGAATTAGATCTGCATTCATTTGACTAAGATATAAGGACAATTTGGGCTGTAGCATTCTTTCCTTTCTCTCTCTTTTTCTCTTTCTTTCTTATATAGAAGTCCTTGGCTCTCTTCATTGTTAGTTAGGATTAACTGCAATAGATGATGTGGGGGTTGTTTAAGAACTCAAAGGACTGCTCACATTCAAGTATGACAGTCAGTTTGTGTAGCAATATTTAAGAACAGATTTCTGGGGCAGAGAAAGCCTAAGTGTAGAAAGACATATTTCCTATCAGGCATGTTTATACAATGACATCTAACAGAAGAGGGGAAAAAGCCACCATTCTCTCTGTGTAATTATTTTGTTTGAAATGCCAACAAATTTGAGTGGACTTTCTGGATCAATCTAATGTCACCCTGAGCAAACCATCAGCATTTCGACACATAAGAGTTGTGTAAAGATAGTAATTATGAAGAAATCAAGCCAGAGTTCTGTTTAACCCTCATGCCATTAAAATGAGAAAAAAAAAATGAAACAAACCAAGTGTTTGAGATACATGGAACATGTAGGTTCTATATTTTGAACGTAGAGGGGATTATTGTACATGTCTCTGTACTTGGAGATACTGTAAGACCCCATTTTGTGTTCTGTATGCATACCTGGCAGCCCTCTGTCACTGTAATGTGGGACACTTCCTCTCAAAATGTGGAAAACATGTGCGGTACTGGCCGTCAAAATGTGGATCAAATCAATAAACATGGAGATAAAAGCTCAGCACCATATAGAAACCTATGCTTTTCACTGTAACGTTTGATTTTGAGTTAGCATTGTAGAATACAGTATAATGAAACTGGGGTTTAAAATACGAGTTTACAATGCGAGACAGTAGCATCAAGTCAGCAGTTCCTTTTCCGTATGGGAGGGAGCAAATCTGAGGGGTAACGTAAGGGCATCCCTTCATAATGTGAGACAGCTGAAAGGTATGCGTGTGTTGGGGGGGGGGTCCTGATTTTTGTTGCTTATTTTCAGCTTGTAGAGTCCAACCCATAATGACAGTAGACTTGAAGCGCAGTAGCTGATTATGTTCTTCCCTTTAAAGTACTGATGTTAGTTTCCACCCACACTTTCCTGCCGGTGCCGTACTTGTTCCAGCAACACACAAAGAAATTGAAATAAACAGCTTAGCAACATCAACCCACAGAAAACATCAAACATCTTTACTGCAAGTAAAACAAGCACAAAAGGGGAACAGAGTAAGATTAAAATATAAAGCAAAAGTTTGTGAATCTTGTATCCAAACAGCTATAAAAGGTGGCAGGGTGATTTGTGTGTTTGTTTGCTTTGATTTTCTTTTTGGGGGTGTAGGAGGATGAAAATTCCCTAGAGCTCCTCTCTGTATAGATTCATAATTTCTTTGATGCAATCCCTCCATCAGGCATGAACCAAGTGGAAATGTGTATCCCTCCTAGGCACCATTTTTCAGAGTGTTCACAAAAACTATAAAATGCTGCTATGTCGGATGATCACTAATTTTGCCCATCATAATTGTTATTAGCCAGCACTGTGATACAGTCATCTGCTGCATATTTGATGCTGCTCTCATACTCTCTGATGGAGATTTTCATAACAACCTGGGGTCATGAGATAGTGAGTATTTGCTTGCTTAATACATGCTGGAGTGGGGCTGCAACGTGAGATGTCTGTCACATTCACACATAATGACTAAGGTATTTTATCAAATTCATTTCTCATTTCCAACCCAGTGCTAGGGGAAGAAGTGCAACACAGTAGCCATTAACCTATAGCTTTCATTTTCCCTTTAACTGCAGGGCATGTTCTAGAGTAGCTGCGTGGTGATGATGTTGGACTTTTCACTTGGAATATTACTTTTTAATAATATTTTTTTTCTTTTCAGATGAGACTTAAAAAAAGTACGATTTAGATGTTGAACCAAATGTTTTATGACAGAAACATCAAAGCTTTACACAACATTATAACATTTGTTCTTGTTTAGATGACACTTGAATATGGGAATTTGATTATAGAAGTTCAACTTTTTAACTTTTTGAAGGTTGCTTTTGCATTCTGGCTTCTTACTGAAATATGTAAAGAATGTGCAACAAGAGATGGTGACATTTAGACTGTATTTCAGAAGTAAGAACAGCTTTAAGCTCATGTGCCCCATTTTCAAAGACCAAAATTTGACGCGAGGTGCCTGTGCCAAAAGGATTTGATGCAAGTGGCACCTTGCACCAGCTGTTGCAGCAATTCCAATTTTCGAATGCAGACTGCGTCGAAATCAGGATGCCTTGCACAGAAGCAGCCCAATAACATCCCTATGCCAGAAGTGCCGGTTCACCAGGTCATAAGGGGCATACGCCACAGCAGGGCTGCAGCATCCCCTTATTTGGGATTTTGAAAACCACACCATGGCCACAACTTGACACTGACCAGTCATGATCAGGTCTAACAGCCCTTGCTTCAGATGTCTGATGTAAGTTGTGCTTTGGGGTTGGGGGTGTGGTACAGAGCAGAAGGACTGGTGGTGGTACCAGTAGTGGTTGGCATGGGCACAACAGAGTGTGGAAGGGTACACTGGTGGCATTTGGGCAGCTGTGCCCTGGACAGTGAAACCGAGCTGCACACTGAGAATAAGAATGGGCAGTATACAGGCACAGACAGTGTCCTGGATCCCTGATGCTGCCACCCTGCCAGCTGATGTACAGCATGCACACTCCCCAACATGCTGACTGAAAACCTCAGGATGGCACCTGTGAATTGGGGTGCCCATTCTACCTGCCATAATTATTATGGCACCTGTGGCTGTGCATTAGGGCAGGTGTTGCTGCCTGTAGTATGTCCCTCATGACTACAGCACCTCATTATTGGCTGCCATGGACTATCACTCTCTATTGGGGTGGTTTCATGATGCAGATCAGCTGACAGGGCTGGTGGCATTAGGAATCTAGGACACAGTCCATGCCAGCATACTGACCATTCTTAGTCCGCAGGTCTGTTTCACAGTCCAGGACATGGCTCCCTCCGTTTCACCAGTGTACTCTCCCACACACCATCATGCTCATGCTGCCCACTACTGGCACCCCCATTGGGCTGGCTCTGTGAACCATTAGTTCTCCCCCAGCATTGTGGACTCAATGCGGCTTGAGCTAAGCCGGGGCTTGGATGACTTCTCTGTCAAACCTCTGCAGAGTGCCAAAGTTTTGCCACAACACTGTGATTGTGGCAACTCTTGGGACTTTGGTACAGGGTTCCCCTTTGTACTGGAACTGGGTGCAGGGTCACCGATACACCCAGAGTTTGGTGCAGCCTTGGATTGATGCACCATGTACTGATCTAGTGGCCATCTGAAAATCAGGCCCCTTATGTGCACTAGCCCTGCAAGATTCATTTAAAGTGAGTTGTTACAAGTTGGCTGGGAAATGCATTAGTTTGGCTCTGTGTCAAAACCCTCTGATTCATACTCTCCATATATTCCTGCCCTGTGCCGTCTCTTCCAGTTCTACTTGAATTTCTCCATTTTCTGGATCTTGCCAGTGTCATCAATCTTTTCCAAGAAGCCAACACTTTTTGGTCTTCAAGCCATGGACCCTAGGACACCAGAACCTTAATGGTTCGGCAATGCTAGTACCTTGCACTGATGCATGGTGTCATGACCATGCTAGCAGCATACAATATATAGTGGCATATGCTCCAATCACCTCAGCTTCTGTTTTCCCACTGCCAAAGTATAGTGCTTATCTCATCAGAGACTAGAATGTCAATTTGCATGCAAATATTATTCTGTTTAGTTCTTTGCATCCTTTTCATCTCCCCCTCATTATTTTTATTGTTTTAATAGTCTTGATGTTACTTTTCATCACATTTTCTGACAGCCCTACATCATTCGACAACCCCTATGTTTGATGACCATTATGTCAGGCAGGATGCCTGAAAAAGCAAGTTCCTGCAATGAATCTGCTTCCGCTTCCTATTCCTCTTCGAGAAAGCGTGTATCAGTGCTGAGCAGCTTTATCACCAGGAGGATAAGCAGTCCTTCTAGATCTGTAATAAGAATCAGCCTCATCTCTGCAAAACACAAATAAGCATAGAGACAAGTCTTGGTCTAGTTCTTACCTCACTGCCTCAAGGTCGTTGGCTTCGCTAAGTGTGAGGGAAGTAGTAATGTCCCTTTCTTCATCTTTCTCAATGAGGGAGGATACAACACTGGACTTCATAATGCCCGCTTACACCTCCCTGGTTACCCCTCAAAGAAGGTTGATTTGTATGATCTGTCCCTTCATACAATCAAGCTGAGAGGGGGCAAGAATCTTGGCCTAAACCAAGTGTTCCATTACTCTGTCCTTGATGATGGCCTCCAGGACCTTTGACCAGCACTAATGTCAGAATGACTGGCCCGCAGTTGTGCAGATTCAGCCTTGCTGCCTTTATGAAAATGCAGACACCACTGGCAACATTCCAGTCATTTGGCAACATGCTTATTCGGACAAATTCCTGAAAGATCACTGTAAGTGGTACTGACATTTGTCCCTTTAAATCTACTATGATTCTGGGGTGTATTCTGTCTGCCTCCTTGGGACTTACCTATTTTAATCTTTGACAGGTACTCAGCTGCCAGGGCAGATGTGATGTCCACTGGCTGCAACATGGCTACACCTGATGCTATGGTCCCTTCCAATGCCCCCCCCCCCCCAACAAGGGACATTGGTGAACACTAAAGTAAAGTATTCATGGTGCATCCCAGCCATCGCCATTGGGTCTCTCTCACAAGTTCTTCCCTTGCCATCTGTTTTCAAGGGTCCAATCCCCTCTTTCATTTTCCTCCTTCTATTTATATGTAAGCAATAAGACACAATGGAGTGTAAATTAGACAGTTGTAATGCACAGCCAGGGCATATTAAGACACATGCTGCAGGCCGAGTGCCTTCAGAACCTGGCCGTGCATTAGAACTATCTAATGCACATCCCGGGAGTGTCTTGTTGTGCTTATAAAATGAGACTTTGGGACTTTGTATTTTACATGCATATGAAAATTAAAATTGAGTGGTTTAAATATCAAAAAAGTAATTTTTTGTATGGATACAGACCTAAAATATTTCCTCCACTGGCATGAGTATAATGCATTCCTTTTTTTCTTCAGGACTTTGTTCTGCTGTGGTCTCCATAGCTGTAGTTATGTATAGTGTTGTCATGTACCGCCCCCAACACACACTCACACTTCAGAAAACAAGTTTAGAAGATTATGGGAAGCATTGTTAGTCCTTCCCTATACCTGCATTTTTCATACTGCATTTTCATATTATGGCTGTTTGTAAACAGCAGTTCCTGATGGTGTGTGCAGATCGGAAACAAGCCCCGATCCTTCAGTGAGCATCCATTAACATTGTCTGGCAGAGGTGTGTGAGTGATAACATCAGTGAAAAGTATTGTGAAACTGGTCCTGACCAGCAGTGTGACACAAATAGCAGGAACAATATAGTCCATAGTGATCACCCACCTCACCCATAGCCACTGATTAATTTTTTGGGGGGATTTTTTTTTTAAAGGAGTAACTCATAGGACTACCCCCCCACCCCCGAACAATGTGCCCTGTCTGTACCCATTGATTAGCTTTTTATTTTAAATGATGTCTTTACTTTGGGATAAGCACAGTGGAGCTGACAACCATGATAACAGAACCAGGAGCTGAGAGACAGTGGACCAACCAAGCAGATGGCTGAACAAGTGGACAGCTGAGTGGGTGGGAGAAATGGAATTCAGAGCATGTGAGAGTTTATTTAAAAGAATTCATGAATGCTGCTTTCCCACTGTGTGCTATTAAGTCTCTATGTTTACATAAAATGGGGCACTGCACTGGATATGTGGGCTAAGCGAGGGGGCAAAATGGTGGCTGTTATCTTTTTTAAAATTCTACTGGGTCATAAATTTCTTTCCAGCCCTGTATCCAACTGGGCAGCACTTGATTTTAACCATGCATTATTCACTTCTAACGCATGGCTAATGGCCAAACAGAATGCAAGATTTTCTCTCCCCATTTTATAAACTACAAAAGTCAGTGGTGTCGGCACCTCCTGCTGCTATCCTGACTTCTAGTCTTTTCTTGATGTTCTTAGATAAAGCTTTGCAGTCCCTCTGTGCTGCTCTGTACTCCCCTCTGCCCTGAAATAAACCTTTCTCTTTCCAGCAGTCAAAGACCATATTTTTATTTAGAATCAGTGCCCTGGCCCGCTTTTTGATCCATTTTCCCTTATTGCTTGCACAAAGGCAGAGCTGTGCAGCTTTTTCAACCAATACATGTGTTCTGCATTACAACCCTCATGAAGCCACTCCAGACCCTTGGATACCAGGTCATTTGTCTTGCCAAAGTCCACCTTTCTAAAATTTCGTATCCTGGTGGCTGCGGTCAGGTTAGTTTTTGCTGTCACAAGGGAGAAGGTTTACCTTTTGTGGTTACTGCCTTTGACTAGTTCTTTGAATTTTACACTGGTGGTGACCCAATCTCCACTTCTCCAAACAAGATCATGGGTTGCCTCAAACCTAGCACCATGTTAGATATGCTACTCTAGGAAGCAAGTTTGAAGGTGGGCAGGAATTCAGTCTCAGTCTATCTGTTAGCCCTATTATAATGCCAGTATATGCCAGGGAAATTATAGTACCCCTGTATCACCACTACATACAATTTGGCTACTGTCATAATTTCCCTATTTTAATGACCCATACTCCATTGAGCTGTCTGTGGACTTCTAGCCACCAACAGGATGGCTCTTCCCCTTTTCTCTATCTTATTCCAAAGGGGCTCTGATTCCTTTCCCTCTTATATCCTTCTTGTTATCCACAGTGACTTCTTCCCTTACAAAGAGAACCACACCACCCCATGTTCCATTCAGGTCAATCCTTTTGAAATAGTATGAATCTCTCTATCCTGGTATCCCAGTCATTTCCTCCCCCATTAGGCCTCTGGGAAGGCAATTAAATCTTGGCCTTTGAAGTGCTTTAGGCCCTCAAGCTTGCACATATATGCATTCCTCATATTGGCCTGTGTTCAAGTGAGGATAGTTGGCCCTCCATGACCTCGATGGGGTCTCTTTCCTTTAGCTCTGCTGCTCTGCATTTCTTCCCTTGATAACTGTGTAGCTACTGTCTGCCCATGGTGGTCCCCAGCACCATACCCATCCCCATCCTCTACTTTAAATCCCCCTAACTGAATACAAAAATAATAAATGGAGCATACACTGTAACTCATTATAGTGCCTTTATTAGCAGAGAGCTAACACCATGGCCAAACACCTCAACATAGTGTCTTTCCCAGAAGACTTCATCAGGGAGCCTTTAAATCACCCTAGCTTCTCTGTCCATTATCCTGGACAGTTCACCCCCTCCCTCTATGTGCAGGTGAAGCCCATGCTAGGTGTAAAAGCCACCCTTGCCCCAGATGGCCTCCAGCTGGTAAGACACATAGTGAAGTGTTAGCCATCCTAGTGGTCCACTGCTAGTTCTAATTAGCCTCAGAGACTGAAGGAGCTCATTAAAGATCACCCTGGATACCATACCCTTCTGGAGCATCCTTCTTCACATATATGACCTCTTTATGTCCTTGGAACATGTGCTTCCTATGTTGTTTATATTAAGATGGATGACGGTGGTCTTCTGTTCCCCAGCTACATTGCATGGCCCTGAATAGCACTCACACAGCATCTGCTACAGGTATGCAAATGATTTAACAATGGATGATAAATTGCAAATACTGTCATGGAATGTGAATGGTCTCAGAAATGTGATTAAATGCAAAAAAGTACTGACCAGAGTAAAACAGCTGAAGGGTGATATTCTGTTACTCCAGGAGACCCACACAACTGAAGCAGAGATGGGAAAAACAGCATCTAGCTTGGGGGGCACCTGACATGGTTCTTGCTTTAATGCCAGGGCCAGGTGGACTGCAGTTTGGCTCGACCCATGGTTCCCAGTGGAGGTAGTTAAAGTCAGCAATGATAGGGCTGACCATTTTACATTAGTCCAGCTGGCAGTACACGATGGTACTACATTATCAGTGGGGTCCATTTATGGTCCTGACATAGATGATTTCTCGGTGTTTCAGAAACCACCACTGGAGAAGTCCAAGTTCCCTGGGTTTTAGATAGTGAGGGAAACATTAATTGTGTCCTAGACACTGTATTAGATTGGTCTAACCCCATCCCATCTGACCCCACTAAGGGTGCCAAAGCAATTCATACTCTAAGGCTAGCTCATGGCTTAAAAGATAGTTGGTGTTACGAAAACCCCAATAGTAGAACGTATAACTTTTATTCACATGCCCATGTCTCATACGCCAGGCTACAAAGACGATTAGTTTCTGCATCCTCCTAGAACACATGATGTTGATCATGCCCCAATGTGTCTGTCCATTTGGGGAGGGGGCTCCCCAGTGCCTTCCCAGGTCTGGTAAATGCAGAGTTGTGTTATCAAAAGGCATTGCAGGGTACTTAGAAGTAAACAAAGAGGGCCAAACATCTCATGCCACGAGATGGGAAACCATGAAGGTGGTGGTACGGTGCATAGCTTATCTCTTAGGCCAGCCATCAGAAAAAGCTGAACTAGAATAGAACTGAGGAGATGAAGGGAAAGATTGTTCAAATGGAAAAAGACCACATGCAAAACCTCACTAAGGATCTATACTATCGTCTGCAAAAAGTGAAACAGGAGTAGAAAACTATCTCAAGTGTTAAAAAAGAGCAGGCTATTATCCTAATTTAGGCAGGACAATACTTTGACAGTGACAGAGGGGAAAAGCTTTTATTGTGGCAATTAAAAAGCAGAGAAAATGCAAGAAGCTTAGCCCAGATTAAAAGAAACAGGGGCCAGGTGGTGCAGGATAGAGACAGCATATATAGAGCCTTTAGTGAGTTTTACAAATCCGTTTATACTAGAGAGGCCAACCCTACCCAAGTATATTTTTTTTTTTCAAAAGCCCCTCTATCCACAGCCTTGGGGATCCATAGGGAAGATCTGAATAGGCTCTTGCAGTCGGGCTCCCAGTCCTGATGGACTGACCATTGACTTTTATAAAGCACTTTTGCAGGAATTGGGGTCACACCTTTACAATATGATCACAGAAAGCTTGGAGACAGGTGTGTTGCCCCCTCCACCTAGCCAGCAGCCATTATGGTGTTACCCAAACAAGGTAAAGACCTGGCTCTGTGTCCATCCTATTACCTCATATCTTTGCTAATGGCAGACTACAGAGTCATAGTGGGGTGCCTGGATCCTGTTCTAAGGACCTTATACATCAGGATTAAGCTGGGTTTATAAAAGGGCATCAGGGAAATGTTAATGTCTGAAAGACACTTAATATAAACAGTTGGTATAAAGCTGCAGTGAGCATGGGGCAGTGTGCTCACATTGGATGCTGAGAAGGCCTTTGGCCATGTGGACTGGGAGTACATGTTTGAAACTCTTAAGGCATTTTCAATTGGGTGTTCAATTTATTTAGTGGGTAGGAACCCTTTATCAAGCCCCAGTGGCTCAAATTTAAATTAATAGAGGATTGACCCCAACCTTCTCCCTGACTAGAGGTACCAGACAGGGATGCCCCCTCTCCCCACTGTTATATGTACTGTTACTAGAATTTTAGCAGCAGCAGTTCAAGCCATGACAAAATGAAAAGATTCCAGGGGGGACCACACCCTGAATATAAATTATTGCACTTCACTGATGATATCCTGGTCTACTTGCAGGATCCCTCCCTGGCTTTACCTGCCCTGCACCACCTGTTAAAGGACTATGGCATTATATCCACTCACAAAGTGAACAGGAGCAAGAGTGAATTGTTTCCTTTGGGAAGAAAGGCAGAAATGAGTTGAGTGCCAATTCTCTGGGGCTAATAGTCTCACAAAGCATAAAGCACCTGGTCGTACAGCTGACATGCTGTGCTGCAATACCATACAGGAGTAATTATATCTCTCTGCTAGCCACTCTAAGGGTGAAATGTGCTGGGGCTGCCACTGACAATCATAGGCAGAATAAATGCAGTTAAAACATGTATACTGCCTAAAAGCCTATATCTTTTTCAGACTTAACTACTAAAGTGCCTGCTGCCTTCTTCAAATCAGTTGACTCTGCAATATACAACTTTATATGGCAGGGAAAACCTGATTGTAGGCATCCCATCTCCCACTGAAGACCTGGAGGCATCCCATCTCCCATTATAGATCTACAGTACTCTCAAGATGGTCAGTGGACCTGGATGAGGAGATCTTCCCTAATATATAGAGGTCAGCTGCTCAGCGCCACAGTATCTGTGCTAGGAGAAACAGACTCAGACAGTTACAAATGAATTCTATGTACTGCACTTACCTGACTCCAATGAGAATGTGCCAGTTTGATCCTTCAAAATCCCTCTCTGCCCCGAATGTGAAATTGAGGAAGGAAACTTTCTCTATTTGAACCTCTCTTGCTTGAAAGTATGTGGCTTCTGGTCTGAGGTACATCAGATCATGGAAACAGTGCTGGGTGTATGCATTCTAGAACCACAGCTGAACTGCTACTCACTGCTGGTGACCAGCCCATGCTGGCAGAAAATGCAAAAGGAAAAACTATGGAATCTGGTCCTAATGAACGCCTGTAAAATGTCCCCAAACTGGCTTGCTAAGGAGCAACCCTCAATAGCACAATGGAGTAACAACATGTATAGCTGCCTGAAAATAGAGTGTACACTGAATAATTCTAATGATAGCATGGTTAAGGTCCAAGAAATATGGGGTCCTTTATACCAGGCAATAGAGGTAGGTATCTTCCCAACATAATATAGGGGGCATTTCTCCTCCATTTCATGAACTGCAATCAGCCTACTAAGCTTATAATGTATTACTTTATGCCATAACATCTAGGCATTACAATAGATGTGGATCCATTATTAGCCAAAGCTTCATTCTTAAGTGTTGGAGTGTCAGTGAACTGTAATATGCTGTATGTCTCTGCGTATGCCTTAAAAATGTACTGTTCTATTATTCTATATCAATGTATTTTTCTTTTTTCTGCCTATCCCTGGTCATTGTCCAGGTGAAGTGAAAGAGTCCATGACACTTATTGAAGAAGAGTCCGAGAGTTCCCTCAGATTTTAAAGCCAAAATTCCTCCTGTCGAGAAAAAAAAAAACATGTCCATGCAACCTATTCCCCAGCATGCCTCAGGAGGCAAGCTATCCTAGTTTAGTGTGCATTTCCTGGTCAAAAATTCAAATAAATAAAAATAAGAAATAAACCAGCTGTTAACACCCTCTGACCTAACCAGCAAGAAACTGATACTTGTTTCTGGTGTCCCCAGACAATAGTGTTCCATTATGACTGTGCCTGCTACCTCCCTTCTCTACTCAGATCCATCTCCATATCTACCACTAGAGATCATGGTCCCTGCCATCCTCCTTCTCCCTACCCTTTATGTACCTTCCAACTGCTCCCACCTAAGCCTAGTGCTATATGCCTAGTCTTTCCTCCTTCATCCCCCTCAGTCACCTGCTCACCTACCTGCACTCCTGTGGTGCCCTCACCTGTCACTTGAGAGCATTGACCACCTTCCAGTGGCTGCACAAGTATCCTATGTGTCCTCCATAGGCAGTATGGTGTACATCACACAGCCCTTGAAGTGCACCAGATGTGCTTCCCTCCTAGTGTCCTGGGTGCTAGCCTCTACTCCGAACACTTTCTCCAAGAGTCCCCCACAGCTGCCATCTCTCTCATCCCCATGGCCCTGCAGCACAGGCAATTGTCATTCCAGACTGGCAACATGCCTCTCCAGAGCAGCAACTGGTGTCCATTGCTGGCAGGATGGCATAGACCTTACAGCTCTGGCTGTGCTCTAAGAAACAATTTGTTAGCCCCATGACCCACTCTGCTTCAGCCCAACTCCCGCTACAGCCAATGGTGTTAGCCTTGTGACCATCTGCTGGCTCACACTGTCTGATTTATAAGGCAGCGAACCCTACCTCCCATTTAAATCCTTGTTGATTCCGGGTTCCTCAGCACAATAATCATGGATTCAGCTAAACAATTTCAGCTGGCAACTATTATATTTTACATACTCTTGACTCAGTTGTCCCTAATAAACCTCCTAAAATCATACATTTTTAAGTAATCATCTAATCCATTAGTCTAAATTAGACCCCCCTTCTTCCCCCTTATAGGAATATACTTTAATTTAACTCCTATGGTGCATTATTCATCCTCCCCCAACTCTCGCAGGCCCATTTTGAAAAGCCGTTTCACAAATTACAGATCTGTCACTCCACAAATGTCAGTCCACTCACTTCTCTTGCAGTAGGGTGCATTATGTACAATTTCTTCTTTGTTGGAAATCTTACAGTAGACACACTGGGTAACACAAAAGTCTTCTCACATGGTTCACTTTCTCAATATTGAAAATCCCATGCAACCAAGCCACTTTGATGACATTTTCTCAATCAAAGATGAAAACAAAAACAAAGTTGTCATTTTCTTTAATTGCTCTGATGTTGTGGTGCTCTGAGCCTCACTCATTTGATCAGGGAAGCTGCTGACCCCTCACCTAAAGGCCAGAAGCAAGATGGTATTCTTAAGGTCTTGAACATAGGGGAATGGTCTCAAGCTCATTCAAAACAATAATGCAAAAGTCTCTAATCAAACCAATCAACACATAAATGGTCTACCTCTGTTACCCCTTCCCTACAAACCTTTAATAATTAACTAACTGTCTATTTTCTTTAGTCTTAAACAAAGTTCTCCTTGCTGCACTGTTATGCCAAGTCTAGGAAGAAGTAATCGTATCTAATGTCGTTATTTTGATCTGATTTTTGGTGGTGCTGACTTTGTTCATTGCAGCCTCCTGCTTGACTGCTATGACTCTTGCTTATGTATTGTCTTCTTGTTTAAGATTTATTATTTGCAATTTCTGACTAGGACAGGCACACTGCGCAGTGATAGCTTGTTTTCTGTTGCATCCAGTTTCTGACCAGGCAGGCACACTGAGCAGTGATAGCTTGTTTTTTGGTGCATCCTTTGGGGAAGGGGGAGTGTTATATGTACCTGTTTTATTGACTGAGTACTACTGGCCAGGATACTGGGGAAAATCTCTGACTCTTGTGACAAGTGCCATGTGGTCTTTAACTTCCACATGGATGGCCACCAAAGATGAACAGAATGGAACTCAATTTAATGTCTCAGCAGGACAACACATCAGCAGTGCAGCACACCTCTAGTGCTACACTTCATTGTTACTGCTGGATATTAGCCCAAGTTCCTGGTGTGGGACTAGAACCCACAGTTATCCTGCCCTAGGCGTGAGTGTGCAGCCTTCTAAGTCACTGACATTGCAGTTTGTTGTAAAACACTGGTAATAGTAAAAACAATAAAATTCATTATTGGCAATTAACCCAGGAGTTAACTTCTATATAATAATGGGTGACCCCTGATATCAACCTGTTTTTGAGACCTGTAAAAAGTTGTATCAACCCGCAAGTTGATATGGCAAAGTCGTATCAACTCGCAAGTTGATTCAGCTTTTACTGTCTTGTGTCAAGTTGTGGGACCACGCTAGCCCATGAAAGGTTCTGAGCTTTGTTTACTTGGTACCAGTTATTACAAAAAATAACACATATGATGGCGTGTGATCTGCAGTTTTTTTAACACACCTTGGGTGTGAAAAAAACCCTGCATATCACAGATCTAATATAGGTCAGTGTCAGTGGCTCAGTAGGTAGCACACTCGCCTCTGAGGCCGGGAGATCAGAGGGCTATAGGTTCAGTTCCCACATCTGGCACTTGGGTTTATATCCCAGTACTGACACTGTAGTGCAGCATGAGGGGGGTGCTGCACTTCTGAGGTGCCGTCTTTCAGATGAGATGTTAAACCGAGGTCCCATCTGCCTGGAATAGTGGTAGTTCAGGTGGATGTTAAAGATCCCATGGCACTTCTCGAAAAAGAGCAGGGGAATTTCCTCGGTGTCCTGGCCAAATTTTCCTCATTCACTAAAAATACCACCAAACAGCTTAATCTAGTTCAAGGTCAGTTGGCATTCATCTGTATCCCCCTCCCCCTCCCCCAGGTCGTGCCTGAAAATAGGCAGGATTTGTCTAGTGCAACCCCGGCCAACAAAAACTAAATAAAATAAATATGCATTATTCCCTATATACTAGTCCACAATATAAGAAAATCCAATCAGTATAATCTATGCAAAGCAAACAGAGCTGCCAGGATTCCAAAGAAAGACAGGTCTGCAGCAAAACATTATCCCCAACAGTATCAAACAGCACTTGCCAAGCTGCCCACTGAGGAGTGGGAAAAGTATGCCAACACAGGATGATACATAGTCCTCAACTAAAGAATAAATGGCAGCTTCACATGTACCCCCTACCCAATCATATTACAGTAAGCAGATATGATCTAACTTCAGCTCAAATGTTTGCATGCCTTGTACCATGTGACAAGAAGTTACACTTAGTCAAAGACCTATTTTCACATAGTAAGCATTTCTCTGTAGAGAATTCCACTGCATTGAGGCATACTGATCTGTCTACATCTGCAGCCCCAGGTGAGGTTTTCCCTTGGGCTGTTGACTGGACTATTACTTCACTGGCCCTATTACCAGAGCTGCAGGATCTAGTTGAAGGAAGATTTGATTTTTCTTTTGGCTTGGTTTGGTTCTGAAGTCTGTAAGTTCTCCCTCATTCAAATGTTTTTTAAAGGTTGTAGACACATCAGAGGAGCATGAGTCAAATTATATGCACACTACAGTGGCCATGTTGGAGCCTGGACTGTGTTTTTAAACTAGAAATGATATGAAGCTGAAGATGTTGACAGTGGGTGGGACTTTCCGAGGCTCTCCAGACATGCATAATGACTTGCGTCATGATTTTAGAACAATTGCACTACTTGGGTCAAAAAGTAAGACCACATAAGATGTGGTCTAACATCTTGTTGCAAGTGCTGCATGCTGTGCTCAGAAAATAATGAAAGCACCATTTTGTCGTAAAGGACGTAAACTGTTGCAAAGGCACCAGCCTGTTTGAAAATAACAATCCAACATTTGGGCGTATTTATTTTGAAGTCAGCACAGCACAAAATCAAGAATTGTGCCCGTGTCAAGACTTAAAAATGCAGCCCAGTGTTTCTTTAAATATCAAGCCCAATGTCTTCTTTTTATCCATTTTTACTTGTGAGAACCTGGATGACCTAATTTTCTTGACTAGAGGAACTCCATTCCATTCTGTTGTTACTACAAACCGTAATATAGCTGCAGAGGACATCTTGCTGCCTCTATGTATCTTAACAGGTTCTTCTGCATGGGAAGTGTTTTACATCCTTTCACTGGGTTGGCATCCACTCCACGGAGTCACAGATAAATTGTCTTCCTTTTTGCTATTCCCCAGGAGAGGCATTTTCTGAGAAACCAATCAATGTAGGTGGAGACAGATAGATATCTCTCAGTTTATGCTTGTCACCTGAGAGCGATGTCCCATCCTACAGTGTATTTATTTACAAATTGTTATGTTCTACGTTCTGCGTGAAGCTTTCCGTGATCATTCTGCTTCTGTTAGAAGTCATTCTGCAATGTGCAGATTCCTTAATAAACTGAAAAGCTATTTGATTATACTGAACTGCCCAAAAGGCTTTGCATCACCTCTTGGTTGCCCTAAAACATCTTTAAATATGACTTTTTTTTAAGAAAAAAATACCAAAAGACATTTCTTGCCTTTTTGTTTATGGATATAATTTCTTTCTATTTGTAGAATAGTATCTGTAGAACAGTACTTAGTCAAAAGAGACTTTAGCTTTACTGATCCTTGGAAAACACAAGTCGCTGGATAGTTTGATACCTTTTATTGGATCAACATATGTCTTGTACCAATATGGTATAGTATACAAGCTTTCAGGATCTCACAGGTCCCTTCTTCAGGTGAATAGCAAAGTGAGCAAAATAAGCAGCATTTATATACATTGTGATGCAATGTTTAAAATAATTCTGATAGAATAGCTGAAAAGAATTTAACAGGAAGGGTTGGTGGGCAATGCTTGGAAAATAGGAGTCGCTGGAAGGTTTGATACCTTTTATTGGACCAACATATGTCTTGTACAAAGATGGTATAGTACACAAACATTTGGCATCCCACAGGTTCCTTCATCCGAAGAGGGATCTGTGGGCTCTGAAAGCTTGTGTATTACACCATCTTTGAACAAGCCATGTGTTGGTTCAATAAGAGGTATCAAACTATCCAGCAGCTCCTGTAGAACAGTACCAGATCCTTGTGAGAGCACATCTAATGAGACTGCAGATGACTCTAGTTTGTCTTTTTTTGATGTAATGACTACAGCAGTAAAACTTGATATGATTATGATTGTTTGCTCCCCAGTCATTGCATCACAATACTCAGTAGTCTGTAAACAGGAGTTTTTCTTGCTTGTGCCTAAAACCAGTGCATTGCTGATGATTTCATCTTGCCTGCGATTTCTCATTCAGTAAAAAGAGGGAAAACAGTATTATGATTGTTTTAAACTTGATTTTTATACATATTTATTCAGTGTGACTTTATTTCTTTCTTTATTGAATTTATTTATTTAAGTTGCTCAGCTCTATGATATTAGTTTCCATGAACATTAGAAGTGCTTGTTATTCATATGAGAGTCATAACCCACCTTCTTATGGTGATTGAGCTGGGAACCCAAAAGTGAGCAGTCTGAGCACCCTAAGGACGCAAGAAGTAACACTCATATCCATAAGAGACACTCCAGAAGTCTGTATTAATTGTTTATAAATCACTTTGTGGCCGATTTGCTCTATATAACCAAAAAGGTTTTGATGTGTCTTACTTTTGTGAGTTGTTTGCTGTCAGCATAGATGGCAAGAGCATGGAACCCTGGGTTGCTATGGTAAAACTTTTGAAAGGTTGAATAGCAATGTTGGTTATTTATTGTGGACTCACTGTTTTTTGAACATGTGCAAAGACAGGTTACAGCATGATGGAGTGTGCACTGTGTTGATGGGAGTCTGGCTACACTTGCATTGCCATGGCAACCCTTTTGCTTTGTACAGCTGTAGCCACTGTGAACACTTGCATCTGAATATTGCTGCTATGATACTGCAAACCAGTGTAAGACAGTTCTGTTGGTGGGGCGAGCACTTGACTCTGAATTGTTGAGAGCCGCCCATTTTCTTGTTGACACACAAGGATCCCATTGCAACACATGATGCTTGTGCTCTGAAGCTTTGACTAGTCCTCTGAAAGGAGTTTCTAACAAGAAAAAGACTAGCATGCCAGAATTCCATTCCCCAACCTACTGTATCTGTTCTCCATTTGGCAACTCCCCCATGTAGGTACGTGGACTGTGCCATGGGGGAAGGCACTGTGTAAAAGCCAAAGTTGGGGTTGGTGTAGGTCAATAATGCAGCAGAGTGGTGCTGGGCAGTACCAAACAGGGGGAATGAGAGGAATAGGAAAAGTTAGAAAGGCTGGCAGAATAATTCACTGGTGCTGATGACCTTCAGTATATTCCCACATGCTGTGCAAAGAGAACGTCTTTAGTTTGAAATAACCTGGCCATACAATCATATTGGTTAATAGTAAGGGCCGAAAAGAGTTATGCTCTGGCATAGACTGGGAACAGAGCGTGAGCATTAATTATCTCAGCACTAACTAGTAGATCTCAATTCAGAGTCAAAGGCTTTGAGGAACTGTTATATGAGGATTCGGCACATGTGTTTGGATGAAACTGTTCTGGAAGTGATCCGTACTTGGACGGACAGAGAATTTAGGGCCATTAATTCATAATGGTGCGATTGAAATGCTTTGTAGTATTAGGAAACATTTACCTAATCAATGATGTCTGCCATTAAGAAATGTGACCTAACTGATAATTAAAAAAAATACTTTCCAATAAAGTCTGCCTGTTTATTCTTCCATTTCTTTTGTGGCGAATGGCTGCATTGCAGCATCTGCAGGGGATAGGAAAGTATCTAAATGCCTTTGGTTGCTTACAGTTTTCTCTATCCTTTGAGAATGTTAGAGTGATTTTTTTTCAGATGTAATTGATTTTCTGTGAAGCTTGCCATGCGCTCTCATAAACTGAGAAAGTCTGTTACTTTGGTGTACCCTGTACAACAAGGTAGTATTGATCGCTCCTAAAATTACTGATTACATTACATCATGGGTGCTCTGGATTTTGTTTATGGAATGTGTCAGCCAGGCTGGGGAAGTCATTAAGAAAGTACAGAAACTACAGTAAAGAACATTTATCTTTGGATGTCCAAGCTCAATGAACTGTTCTGTTTGTATACATGGCGAAGCTTTGGGACTAATCGATCATTACAGGTACAGGTCTGCTTTCATTTACCCAACACACAAATAAAGACATTCAGGGCCTTATGTACTATTTGGGACAGCAAAAAGCATGCGTATGTGGCCTGAGCAGCACCACACAGTCATGCTGTGTAGTGCATCTTGCACGCTGATGTGATGCCCTTCTCCCACTGCCGAACTTCTCATGGGGGCTACCAGGGAGGCAGAGCCATGATGGACATTGTATCCTAGCAGATGCCCTGCCCAGCTGCAGAGTGGATCCCTTGCACTGTATCTTCAGGAGATCATGAGATATTGCAATTTTTTGGATAAGACTGCCATATCCCCTAACACAGAAGATATACTCTTTATACAAGAGGAAATCCTGTATTCGCTGGCCCTGTGGCACCCAGCCTTCGGCTTGTCACGGGAGGGGGATGAGGGTTGGTGTATGGTACAGGTGCCTCCTCTGGTCCTCTGCTGTGCACAAAGTAGACACAACACTCACACAAATGGTATGTTTCTATGTTTCTAATAGTACTCATTGTGGGGTTACAGATTGCTCCCAGCAACTCTTTCATTTTCAGAACATAAAATCCAAAAGTCTCACATTGATACTAAAAGGGCAATATTTACTAATGGACCTGGCATGCACACAGATTGTACATTGCTGTCCAGCAGTGCTCCACACCCTAATACTGTGTAATGTACCTTGTGTACTGGTGGCATACAGTTTCCAGCTGTCCCCATGCCCCTGTGGAACTCTTTAAAGTGGACAGGGGCAGCCAAGGAAGCACAGCAGCACTAGATATGAAGGTTACACTCAAAAGCCTGGTATGGAACCTGAAAGGATTCCCTGCAGTGTATTTACAGGGGACCATGGGATGTAGCCATCCATAGAGGTGACCTCCATATCCCCATTACAAGAGGCTGCATGATTTTATGTAAAAAAATACTATTGGTTGTTAGCTCCACATCCCCAGCCCTTCAAGGCACAGAACAGAGCTATGTACAGGCCTGTATTTCCCAGTTGGGTGCTACCAGCCCTGAGACTGGAAGTAGCAAGAAATATGTAAGCACTTATGACAGGGTGCCGCTTGTTGTAAGTTACGTATCCCACTGCCACTGACTGCCACATGTAAGGGGTCTTCTGCATGCCACAGAAAGCAGCAAAGGCCCTGCCACATCCCAGTTGTAGATGCCCGTATACGTCCACAGAATGGCCAAGACTGGATAAAGAGACTGCATCCTGGTGAGAAGTGGGGTCCTAAATGCCACAGTGGCATCATTGACATCAATTCAAGCAGCAAACAGTCATGCAGTTGTCAGTATGCCACCTGTCAACACCACCTGGAAGAATTGTTTTTACCAGTTCTTTGTGGCTGGTGGTACTCCAGAGAGGGATCAAGGTGTGCAGGGTCAACGTGCATCTGCATATTAGGAAATAACAGCATAGTCACACACTGGGAAGCAGGAGTACTAGTTCAAAAAGTCACTGATGATAACTCACTGCCAAGATCTAGCTCCAAATAAGATAATTTATTCAGTCAAACACTGCAGGTCACATTTGGAGCATAGCACTAAGCTCCAGCACTTTGAGTCAATATGTGACTCTTCATCGGGGGGGGGGTCTTCCTGCATCTTTCTGCATATTATACAGTGCACAGTTTTTATGCAATCCACACCCCTTTCACTGAGTGGAAACACTAACCTGTGCAACAGCACAGAAAATTCTTCTGACTAAGTGTGGTGCGAAAATAAAATTCCACCGGCAAAATTACCGCTAAAGTCAAAATTTCGCTTTCTCTAAATTTTGGAATGCACTTTGGCAACTTTTGCAAAATTTTGACTTAGAGTGATTGAATAAATGTATGTATTGTGGACTAAAATATTCAGTTGTGGAATGCAATTCCATAGAACTAATTACTCTGAACTGCATAATGGTTGCATGCTTTGCAAAATGATGTATCAAACTGCAGAATGGAAATCCACAGAACTGTCATTTCACAGTTAATGTATATTATTCCAAAATGCTAATGAAAAAAAATTCATGGAACAGGACAAAAAAATCAAAATATACAAATTCTGATAATTCAGATTTCGCCAAATTTGGAATTTTGGAAAATGTTGCAAAATTTATGAAACACCATGACATTTCTGTCAATTTGAAATTCACAATTTCCATCAAGCAGTATTCTGACCCTATTGTGTATATCACAATGGAATCCAATACAAAACAATGGGGTAAGGTGGCTGTTACAATCACTTTGCACCACACTGTCTGTGTATCATGTCTTATGTTGCTCCAGTAAAAGGCACTAAACTAATAACTCAAGCTTGTGGACTAAAATGTCTTCCTGAAAAGCAGCAAGAACAGCAGTGCATGTTACAGTGAAGATTTTGTGACTGTACCATTTTATTCTATTTTAGATTGCCACTTACCTCCTGCCTTATATGTTAACCTTACCCCCATTTTGAGTCTACCTTCTCCAGTGATAACAGTCTGCTATATGCAGACGATACCGTTGTCTGGAAATCTGCCCCATCATTACATGAATTACAAAAATCTTTACAGGCCAAGTAAAGTATTCTGACCTCATGGGTGGAAGTAAATAGGTTAATACTAACTGAAAGTAAGGCCAATGCAATGGTATTTGGGTCCACCCAGAGACTGGCTAGGGAGAAAGATCTATTGCAGACAGTTGAGGAAATAAAGGTCATCAACTGCCATTAGTGTTTAGCTTTAAATATCTGGGGATCCTACTGGATCCAAGTTTAAACACTGTACCTCACATTGAAATGGTGGGCAAGAGGATAAATCAGAAACTGGTTTTCCTTTATTGAAATTCGAATTCATTAACTGATGAAGCACGATTTTAAATAGCAAGTCAGGTACTGAATCCAACTCTGGATTATGGCAACACACTGTTCATACACCACAATAGCATTTTTGGAGAAAAATATCAAGTAACACCAAATAACATTTGTAAATTTGCTCTCAAAGCACCACACAGAACACACCACTATACATTATATCATAAGATGGGTATTCTACCTCCCCAAATTAGGATTAATTATTATGCAGTGACATTTATATTTAGAATTTTCAAAAACTCTGTACCAGAGATTCTAGTTGCTTCTCTCAGGCCTCTGTTTGTGTATCATAGTACAAGGAATAGTGTACTTGCACTTTTTTCAACTCCCCCCAAAGCTGTAAATGTACAAGAATCATTCTCTTGGTTTGGATCTTCAATTTTAAATGAATTTCGAACATAGAAATCTGCCAGCAGAAACAGGCCTCATGGTCTATCAAGTCTAATCAAATGTGCAGCTAGCACCCTTACATTGCAGCTGCTCCACCCCCTTCCCTCCTCACCATTACCCCCCCTCTCACCCTGTCCGATCCCCTCTTAAAACTGCCCACCGTCTAACAGGCTAGCACCTCCTCAGGTAGAGTGTTCCATTTAGCCACCACCCTCTCTGTGAAAAAAATGTCTTCTCATCCCTCTCTTAAATCTTCCTCCCTCCAGTCTGAGACCATGCCCATTCATGTCCCTCCCCCTCCTCAACTTAAATCCCCCTTCTGTGCCTGTCTTGTTTATCCACTTCAAGTATTTAAAGGTCTCAATCATATCCTCCTGATCCCTCCTCTCCCCCAGTGAATAAATATTTAACTCACTCAGCCTGTTCTCGTAGGTTTTGTCCTCCAATCCCCAGATCATCTTTGTTGCCTGCACTGTACTCCCTCCAGTAATCTGACATCCTTCTTCAGAAATGGGTGCCAGTACTGCACGCAGTACTCCAGGTGTGGCCTGGCCAGTGACCAGTACAGAGGCAGGATCACCTCCTTACTTCTGGAGGAGATTCCTCTCTCTTTACACCCCAGCATCTTGTTGGCTTTAGCTGCCACTTTCCTGCACTGAGCTGAGTTGTTCATATTCCCAGTTATAACCACCCCTAGATCCTTCTCCTCCTCTGTGGTACCTAACTGAACCCCTCCCAACTGATAGCTCTTCCCTGGATTCCTTGCTCCGAAGTGCAGTACCTTGCACTTCTTAGCATTGAATCCCAACTGCTACATTTCTGACCACTTCTTCAGCTTATTCATGTCATCCTGTAGCCCCTGCCATCCTACTATGTCGTCCACCACCGCCCCCATCTTGGTGTCATCAGCAAATAGACTGATCTTACTCCTAATGCCCTTTGAGATGTCTGCTATGAATAGCCCAAGCAGCAGCAGGTCCAGTACCGAGCCCTGTGGAACTTTGCTTGTCACAGCCCTTGGGGATGAGTGTTCCCCACCACCACCACTCATTGCTGTCTCCCCTTCAGCCAATTTGTGATCCAATTCACCATCTTTATCCTGCCCCAACTTGTGCTATTAGAAAGGCAAACAATGTTACGCATTTTAAATATCTTTTAACAAAGTATTACAGTGTTTATGTCAAGTGTCAGTGTTTGTAATTTATTTAGTCTTTGTATATGTTTTATTTTATGTATTGTAAAGTTTTTTATGCCAGGTGTGACTGAATAAGGGCTGCACCCAGTTCACTTCTTGGTAAAAATTAAAAAATGAAAATGAAATGAAATGAAATAGCATTTCTTTTTAGAACTGAAATAATTAAAGGAACACTTCATCAAATATGGCTAACGTTAGGTTTACATCAGCAATATCAGCTGTTTTTTTAACATTCTTTTATTTGCATTTTAAATCTTTAACGTATGATACACACAGATTTTATTGAAAAGAAATCAATAACGCCGTTACATCAGTACGGGGCCAAAATAAACATTCTCTGTAATTCTGAAGAATTTATACACATATCAAGCCTGTACGGATGTAAGGAAAATCAAATAGCAAGCATATCAATTTTATGTAGACAACGAGAGTTCCCTCCAGGGATGGATGGGTGAAACATAAACTACAATAGTATTTCAATACTGAAAATAAAATATATTGGATTTTCAGCTGTTTTTGAACACCCATTGTCCCATAAGGTCAAAGAACAATTTCTGTTGCATACTAGTTCACATAAGTCACACGACAAGTGATGTTAAGCAATGGGTGTTTAAAACATATGATAAATGGATATATTTTATATGGTATTCTATTGTACTTTAGAAAAAACATCAAACACAAGACTGATGCTTCAAACTAAATTGTTTTGCCTGCTTGCAATTTGTCATTTCAAAGATTTCAGTATAAGGATACAATTGGGAATCATTATAAAAAATGTATATACACCCTAAGTATCTGCTGCCTACTGTACACACTGTAGCTAGCAATGAGATTGCTACTTAGTGAAGCTGAAGGCAAGTTTGTCAGAAAACACTGCATAGTCGGGTGAAAAGCTGCCACTGAGATTTAGAAACTGGCAAAGCAAAAGTTAAATGCTCTGTTTGTTTAAGAAAAAAATACTGGAACATGTCCAGGTCACTTCAATATCTAGGTCAAGGGCTTGAATTTCAGATGTATTATAACAGTCTAATTTACTGCTCTCTCTCTCTCTCTCTCTATCAGTCTTTGTCTACCATTCTTTCAATCTCTGTCTTCTCTCTCTCTCTCTCTCGCTCTCTTGGGGTGGGGGTGAGGTTTAATGTCTTCAATGCTCAGGGTTTCAAATGCCATGACAAGAATGGACCCCATTCTTGGGTCTGAGCATGTTTAAAGCCAGGAAATAAGTACTGTGCTAAAAAGATGGATTCATTTCACTGTCCACACTCTGTCAGTTCTGCTGGGGACAGCTGAGTCACTTGAAATCTTCAAGCTAAGCTCCTCCCACCACTTGTATGGTATATCCTCCATCTCGGCCCCATGATGTCAGACCTTTCTTTCCACTGGAAGGGACAGGTCTCCTCCTCCTTCGCAGTCCCACTGCACTGAAGGAATTCTAGTTTCAAACATTTTTTTCAGGTGAATCTTTAACTGTTTGTCTGCATTCAACATTAAACTTGCTTCTTGTTTTTCTGGCTCCACTACACGTTCACGATCAACTATTGAGACCAAGAAACTGGGTTTTAAATTTTGCACATAGGGTAGGCAGAAAATGTCAGTCATGGATCTGCATGACAAGTTCGTACGCTGCCTGGGTGATCAACACAACATTGAGGGAAGCAGTCTGTGCCAGGCCATGCTGCTAGCACCCATTGAAGACCAGAAGACTGAACTGACCCTTGGTCAGCTGAAAGACCATTAAAAAAGACCTTGGCAGTGGCTGGGTTGGCTGCTCAGGTTTTAGTCATGGAGGAAGAGGTGGTAGTAGTGTGGTGGCTGCAGTGAATTCCTTATCAGTATCGATGCCATTCTCGGCTGGGACCAGCATTCAAGGATCATTCTCTAACAAGTTCAGGGAAATATGTATGGCCCTCCAGACCTTTGAGGAGATCCCTTCTCACAGCAGCAAAAAAGCAGAAAAGTACATCATGGGACCAGGAAAGATCAAACTCTTCCAGCTTCTTCAACTCCCCTGACCACTTGGCCTTGGTAGAGTTACCTACAGTCAAGGGGTGGTTGAGTGCTACAAGGCAATCCCATCAGGCTTGTTGACTTCAACTCTGGATGAGTAGATGGTTAAGATTTCTCCCAAGCCTGTTGACCAACTGTCAGAGGAGATCAAAAAGAAGTCACTCTTCCAAACAGTGGTGCTCTTGGTGTTTACTCAGAAGGACATGTCTCAGTCAGTATCCCCAGCTGAGTTGTCTCAGCAGCAGCCCCCACCAGTGGATGAGCCTTAAAAGCATATTGTACTTAACCTGCCAAGACAGGCGGTTTACAGTAACCTACTGGAAAACACCCATTGACATAGACCCTCAGGTCGATGGTCGCAGTTGAGACACTGGTCGCATTCTCAATCCCGCTCAACTGTGAGGCATCACTGTTGCACTACTCAACCCACTTGCCCACAGACAGGGAGCGTCATCAACAAAAGAAGCATTGTTACTACAAGGAGCGCCTCTGGCAACATTAGACCATGACTGGGAGGTGGTAGGTCTCTGCCCCCTGGACCATCGGTCCCATGGCCTTCACAGATTATTCCAATGCCACTCCATCCTGCTCAGCAGTCCCATTGTCTGCTTCTTCTCCAGTATGAGTGCAGCTACCTCTACTGCAGCCCTTGTTTGGGGCCTCGACCAAGGAGTTGTGCTCCACCTTCAGCTTGCAAGGCCAGCTTTTGGTGAAGATCACCCAGGATGAGGGTACCAGGTTGGTTTGTGGTGGTAAATGATTGAGGGATGTCTTCAAGGAATCCCCTGACTCTGCAGGCAAGTTGTCAATGGCCATGAACAAGATTTGTATCTTCAACTAAGAATCGATCAAAGAGCTGACCACAAACCATGGGCGTGTCCTTTGGAGCTCTGAGCCAACTTATGTTGGAGTCCATGTAGGTTCCCTTAGAGCCTTTCCAGAAGTGGCCTAGGTACCCAATCACTGACATACAGGACAGAAACTAATCCCTGAGTATTGCATTTTCCTTCATTGAAGCCATCTTGGAACTGGCACTGGAGTTTTGGCAGCATCCAGCATCTGGCATCCTGCCTGACACCTGACACCTGACACCTGACACACATATGGTCTGCAAGTATGCAGTGCCAGTTGGCTCCCTTTTGGAGTCTTCTGACTACCTCTCTGTGGAGGGTTTGGTTTCAGATTCTGCATTCCATAAATCCATAAATCCATAAATCATGGCACCAAGAGGATGCAGAGAAGCCTCTGGACAAAGGTGTATGCTGCTGTGTCACTGGGTCTCCATCAGGACAGATACACTGTCATGATGGAAAATTTTGGCCATTCCCTCTTTCAGCTGTTAGAGAAACTCCTTCCCTATCTTCCAGCTGACAAGGATCTTCCAGTTAAGGTAATCAGAGATCAGGATCAATCGCTGCCTAAACACCAGCTTCAGACAGTTTTAGACATAGGTGACTCCTGTGCCAATGCCATGGCAATGGCCGTCACCATGCATCGCAAGGCCTGGCTGAGGCTTTCCACCTTCAGAGTGGACACTTGGTATAAGCTGGCTGATGGTCCCTTCTTGGGCACCCACCACTTTGGTCCTGGTGTGGTCCTGTAGAGTTATATTATAGACAGCATGTTTTGTTTATAAGTCAATTCACCATATGAATATAACTCCAATGTATAATTTTTTTACACAATGAATTGCTATGAGACCATTATGTCCTCAGAACTCAATCTGTTTCACTGTGTCAGTTTGCAAAACTACTAAATTTCAAAAATCTTTTATGTCCCATGCTATAAAACTCTAGAATGATCTGCCAGCTGACTTACAAAATGCAGTTAGCTCATACCAGTTTAAGACACATTTGAAAAAAATTTTATATCAACAGTCTGTATGCACTTGTATATGAATGGGCTGCTCTTTGATCTTTGATCTTTTATTGTTTTATTTTTTCTTGTATTTTGCTGTACTTTATTGTATTTCTTATATTTTGGTTTTTAGTCTGTTATAATCTCCTATTTGTCATAAATGTATTTGAGAGTGTACCGGGTCAAGCCTGTAAAAGGGCCAATGTGGCCCAGTTGCTTTTTACCTGGTTATCAAATGAAATGAATGAAATAGAAAGACATCTCACATAGCTTGAGAAGTCCAATGCCTTCCTTGATTCTGTCACTTCAGCCCAGAAGGGCCCAACATTCTAAAACCCCAAAAGGAAGGCCTGTCAGCTGTAGACTTTTCAGATACAACAACTTCATCAGCAGCCCTAGCAGGGGTCATTCCAGCACTGGCATCTGAAACCTAAGTTCTCTGGTCAGGGGAGAAAAAAAGAGGCGGGGCAGAGGTGGTGGTGCTTCTGTGATCCCTATGGCTGGAGAACCCTGCAAGGCTGCTCAGAGATGGGTTGTGGGGTGTCATCCCCCCCCTCCCATCAGATCCCTGTCCCAGCTCCCAGTTGGGGACTGGTTGTGCCACTTCTTACATCAATGGTCTGCCATTGCCTGTACCTCAGACATGTGGCTTCTCAAAGTGGTGGGCAGAGGGTTACCTCTAGATTTGGAGGCTTTCCCACTGTACTGATTTCAAGCTCCTTGGGAGTTCATGGTGTCACAGGACATGTGTTCTGCACTTTGTGCTGCCATTACTCAGCTCCTAGAGTAGGGGCAACAGCCCATGTTCCAGATATCCTGGCCACTCAGAGACATTTGTCTGGGTACCTCCTGCTTCTGAAATGGATGGGGGTTTGAAGCCTCATATTAGATCTGAATGATCTGAGCCAGTTCACGTGGAAGCACAAGTTCTGGATGGTTACTCTGAATCAGATCATTCCTCTCTAGAGCAGGGCATATGGTTCTCTTCTCTGGACCTCCAGGATGCATTTTTCTACATTCCAGTCCATCTCATTGCCAGTACCTGTGGTTCCATTCAGAAGGTACCCTGTGTGATGCTTGTCTAGCTGGTTATGATTGCTCTATGATTTTTGTAATATAGAATATAGTGTGTGATTGTCAGTGCTTCCATGAATGCCCCCCCCCATCAGGTTTCAGAGAAGCAACAGGATATGTTAATCTGAAACCAGGAGGTAATTAAAGACTAGAGAGACATAATTAAGGGTCTCCTGTTTCCCTGACTTAATTAGAGCTGACCCAGCTACCAGGATATAGGGCTCGTAAACCTTTATGACATCTTAGAGGAAAGAAACAGGTTATATCACTATGATGCAAAAAAATTATAAAATCCTTTGATCCTTGGGAAAACAGGAACTGCTCTAGATCAAAGAGGGGATGTTAATTAAAGAGTCATATTGGGAGATTAACATATGCTGAAGTCATAGTATTTAAAATATCTCCTGACAGGAAGATCATTGTTTGTATATTTTTTATATTCTAAAAGGAGGAGCTAGATGGCATCATAGAAGGGGGTGGAGACACAGAGTTTAAACTGTATTCTGTATTTCCACTGAGAGTCATTTCTTGTTGGACTCTTAAGAAACAACATCTAACTATAAGCACTATAAGAAGGTAATACATTAGATAGAAAAAGTCTAATTGTATTGTGGTAGGAGTTTATGTTTATACTTTTCCTTGTTTTCTTAGTGATTGTATGCTTTGTGATATAGTGTTCTGTATTTACATTTTATGTCTTTTTATCCATTTTTAAGTAAATCTTTCATTTAAAAAGACTGCCTGGGTGTGTCATTGAAGTTCTTTTGTATGTGAAGTATAGACGGTTAAATTTGACAACTGTTCATAAGTTTGATGGTATTACCAGACTAGGAAAAGGTAAGAATATACCTAAGGTCTTTTACTGAGTTTTTAAGGGTTCATTTTGGATACCTGGTTAGGTGCTCTTAGATGAAATATATCTGGTATCCCCCGAAAAGCAGATTATCTGAGCCTGTACATTTGGGTATGCTAGCATAAGGTTCACAGTTTGAATCCCCCAAGAATTTGAAACCAAAGGTGATTCAGACCCACAAGCAGACAGGAGGGTTACCCTGTTCTGTTACCTGTTCACAATACTGTGCTCGGAGGTTGTCACAGTGGGAGCAGAGGGCCTGACCTGCTGAGTGGGTTGGTGACACCCTGTACCAGTTCCAGGTCATGCCTTTTGGCCTCCTCTTCATGACCAGGGTCTTCATCAAGTACATGGTAATGGTGGTGCCCTTCCTGTGGTGCAAAGGCATCAGGGTATATCCCTGCCTGGATGACTGGCTGATAGCTGGGCTGTCCAAAGAGCTGTGGAGATTTCCAGGGACCTGGACCTCCAGACCTGTCAGCTCTTGGGCATTTTGGTTAACCCAGGCAACTCAGAGCTAGTCCACTCACATATGATCAAGGTCATAAGGGCAGAAGAAGACTCCTTGCAGCTCAAGGCCCACCTCCCTGTGTACCAGGCATTGGATCTTACCTCCTTTTGGCTATCATTTTAGGTTGGGCACCAGTGCCCTGCTCAGGGGTTTCTGCACCTACTGTGATACCTGGTATCCTCCACCAGCAGGATCCATTGGACTCACTGGCACATGCATGGCCTGTAGTGAGAGTTGGACTAACAGTGGTCCCAGTGCCTTGGTCACCTGGACCAACCTGTCGTGGTGACCAGACCAATGTGGAATGCCATCCCACAACATCTGGAGGAGGGAATCCCATTTATCTATCCAGAACCATTTCTCACACTCATGATGGATGTGTCTCTGGGGTGGAGAGCACACCTGGGAGACTACAGATCCCATGGATTCTGGTAACTTTGGGAGTTCTGTCACCACATCAGCCTGCTGGAGCTCCATACAGTGCATCTGTCTCTGATGGAATTTCTTCCATTGATCAAATTTCATGTCATTCAGGTCCAGATGGATAGACCACCATGTTTTACTGGAACATGCAGGAAAGGACACACTTCCTTCTACTGTGTCAGGAGGATTTTTGCACCTATCTGCTCATGCACAGCTTGGGTGCAGTCCATGTCAGAGGAGAAAACAATCAGCTGGCAGATGTCTTCAGGTGGGTTGAAGAGACATTGAATGAATGGCTCCTGGATCAGGATGTGGTAGACCACCTGTTCTACTAGTGGAGTACCCCTCTGGTGGAATTTTGTTGCCATGTGGGAGAGCAGAAAAATAAGACTATTTTGTGCCTGCTGTCCACAGTCTGGGATAATGTTGGGGATACCTTGGTTGTCTCCCAGACCCTGGACCTCCTGTACACCATCCATCTCTTCCCCTTGGTCCACAAGGGAGTGGTCAAGGTCCAGAAGGACAAGGTGCAGATGATCCTGATATCTCCAGACTGGCCCAGATAATTGTGGCATCTGGAGCTCCTCAGCCTCAGTAGCAGGCCTTTCTGAAGGTTGCCTCTCCACCCAGATCTGTAGTCCATCAAGTTGCCAACTCATTTGGCTGCAGCAATTACAGAGCCGCAACAAGGATGACAGTGAAAGGGGCGATCTTGATTTTAGATTGCTCCTCACTCATGTTGCCCATTGTGCCCACACAGTTTCAACCCCCGCTGGGCATGCCAGTCCCAGAAGAGGTTATATTTAGTTTTGGGGGGATGGGGGTGCCTGTTTCCCAGGAGGATGCTTTGGCACTGTAACTCCCGGGAGACAAAATACCTAGCGCTGTAATGCCAGGTGGCATTTTGCCTGTATTGTAATCAGCATTGACAAAATGTTGTTGCTGCAGCATGGGTGGACTCCCAGATCTGCTGACTAGATAACAGGGGAAGGTCCTACTCCCAAACCTTCAATCCCTGCACCTTAGTGCCTGGTACCGGAGCATCTTGATTTTATGGTTGTGGGCTTTTTGGAAGATGTGCTTCACACTGTGGAGGCAACTCATAAATACTATGCATTTAAGTGGAAGAGGTTCTCGATCTTGTGCGAGGGTAAGGAGCTTGATCCCCTTATCTGCCCCATGGCTAGCATCCTCAAATACCTATAATCTCTCTTTCAGTTGGGACTGTGAGCAGTGACCCTTAAGGTGCACCAGGAAACCATCTTAGCATACAAGGCATGGGCTGATATGCTGATGGCGGCCTAGGAATAGGTGGTTAGGTGCTTTTTCAAAGGCCTGGATCACTTGTCCCTCTAGTACATGAACATCTGCATCCATGGAACCTACTGCTGATGTTAGAATTGCTATGGGCAAGTCATTTCAGCCAATGCAGATGTGTGAGATGTCAAATCTGTTGTTGAAGACTGCCTTCCTTGTGGCTATTATAACAGCCAGAAGGATCAGTGAGCTCCAGGTGCTCTTAGTGGAGCCTCCTTACCTGGTCTTCCGCAAGGAGAAGGTTGCCCTTTGCCACCACCTGAAGTTCCTCCTGAAAGTTGTGTCAGAGTTTCACCTTAACTAGGTGATTAACTTACTGATATGCTTTACCAACCCAACATCAGAGTCTGATCACAGGCACCATACTCTAGACCTCAGAGGGTGCTCTGTTACTAGAAGGAGCATACGGCTGAGGTTCAGGGTGAGTCTTACTAGCTATTTGTGCTATATGCTGAAGCCACACCTGGCAGACTGGCAGCAAAGAAGATGATTGTCAGGTCGATTGTCAATTATACCCTGCATCGACTTCTGCTTTAGATTGGCTGGTATGGAGTCACCTAAGGGGCTTAAGTCTCATTCCACCAGACATACCACTGTCTTTGTGGCTGCTTCCATGGATACCCCAACTGCAAAAATAAGCAGACTACAAACTGGAGTAAAGCACACACCTTCATCTCCCAAATCATCATCAACATCATGACAGCTGCTTTTGGGTCCTTGTTCCTCCAGTCCCTGTATGTCAAATAGGAGTGTGTGCCTTGCCCTCTCTTGCTCTCTTTTTCTGGAGGACTGCCATAATCAGATGTGCCTGAAAGTTCTTTTTAATAAATTGTGTGGCTATAAGGATGACTGGTGCTATTTCTGTGCCTTTCTTCCACATGTTTTTTCCTTTCTTCTGTTTTGGAGTATAGGTACCAGTATGCTTTTGGGAGGAGGATGGGAGTGGGGGGATGGGACAGAAGTAGAAGAGTGGTGGAGATGGGGCAGGAGGAGGGAGTGGGTTGTTCATGGCAAAATGAAGGAAGTGGGAGTGTAGGTAGTGCAGAAATTAGCACAGTGCAACATTGTATTAAAGTTCATTGTTTCACATAGGCCTAAGGGACACAGGAAAAACAGGACAAGGTCATAGCAGCAATAACAGGAAGCCAGACATCAGTGCTATAAACAATAAGACCAGATGGAAGGTTATGTACATAAAAGCAAGAAAGATAGGCAACAAACTGGTGGGACTGCGAGCTAAAATAGCAGCAAAAGAACTGGACATCATCGCCATTACAGAAACATCGGCAAGTCAAAATAACAGTTGAGACTTAAATGTTTCTGGCTACTTTTTATTAAGATGGGACAGAGAGGGAGCCAATGAAGAGGGGTGGGGTGGCAATGTATGTAAAGGACGGATAAGGTCTCAAAGGATAAATCAATCTTGAGGAGTGAGGGAGTAAAGTCTTTATGGCTTTGGCTGATAGTGGTGGAGGGGACAATAGAATCAGAATAATCTACAGGCCACCAAATCAGAGAACAGTCAGGGATGAGGAAATGAAAAGAGAAATTAAGATAGCAGCTCTCTAGCTATATAGTAAGAGAGCAGTACTCATGAGGGACTTTAACCTTCTACGTAGACTGAGACATTTGACAGTGGTAAGTCAAAAATGTCAGAGGTTCCTAGAAATGGTGCAGGACTACTGCCTCACATGGTTGGTGCACACATCCCCATCGAGAGGGAGCAATGTTGGACCTGGTACTATCCAGCCATCGTATTATCTAGAATATCATTAGAGTCCAACTGGCCAGTGACTACAACTCAATTACATTAAATATTTTACCCGAGTCTTAGTAACTTAAATCCAGTGCAGTTATCCCTAAACATTTATAAAGTAGTTTACAATAAAATGAAGATAACCGAAGATGAACAGCGGTAGGACTAACACAAAGGACATGGACAGAAGATAAGAGAGCAATAATTAAAGTGGTAAGATTGGGAGCCCTCCATGCTTCTAAAACATTTGTTCATAAGATAAAGAAGTAGAAGATGCCATTTTGGCTCAACAAGCATGTGAGAGAGGCAGTATGGGAGGACATAAAAAGGCTTTTTTCCATAGAGCTTTTATTCCTCTTGGGAGCCCTGGCAGGGCTGGCAGTCTCTTTTGTGGAGAGAGACTCACTCATGGCTTCCCTGTGTCCCCTGGGACAGTCAATTCTGTTGTCCCCATGGATTGCTCCCATGGTGGGGCCAGGAGGGAGGGCACCAGAACTCCCCCCCCCACCGAGACACAATCTAGATATACCAGGCTGACCCCCACAGATGCAAGAGCCATCACAGAAGCTGCCAGGCTCCATTTTTCACTTTTCTCCCATCCCCCCTCTCCACTGACATATGACATTGGCACGTGCCTTCCAACCCATCCAGCCACTGTCGGAGGGCAGTCAATGAGTGGGACAACAGGTCTCCCTCCCCCGGAGAGAGGAAAGCAGTCCTTCAGATGCTCGACCCTCTCTCTTCCCTGCCAACCCCTGGTGGCCCAATCTCATTCCTGAACCCAGGTCGCTGGTGTGGTGCGAGGTGTGGCATCCAGCACCACAACCCTCAGCACCACCGGGCCAGCCCATAAAAAGGCTTTTAGGTTATACAACAGTGAAGGACAGGCTAGAATTAGTCCAGTAAAGATGCATATAAAAGTAAACTAATGAGAAGCAAGGACATCTTGAGGAGGGGTAAAGTGAGCACAGAACTAACAATAGTTGAGGGAGCAAAAAAAAAAGGGCAAAACATTAGTTATATAAGGAAAAAAAGACTGACCAATGACATACAGAAAATAAAGAAGGATGGAACAGGTATAGACAAGGATGAAAGAAGGCAAGCATATTAAATGAGTATTTCAATTTTGTGTTCACAATAGGAAGTGCTCAGTCACTCACTGACAATAAAAATAGATTCCACGGTAGTGATAGTAATCAGGCGGCGACAGGGTGTGCAACTAGGGAAAGAGTTCTGACAGGTCTGTAAGGCCTGAATGTGACAAAGTCCTCAGGAGTAGATGGGCTGCACCCAAGGTGATTGAAGGAGATAAGGCAGTCACTGGCAGCCCGTTTGGTGGACCTATTTAATGAATCACAGACTATGGGGAAGGTGCCAAAGAACTGAAGCATGGCAAATATGGTAACTGTATAGGCCAGTGAGTTGGATGCAGATGATGAGCATCCTGCTGGAATCTATCATAAAGAACAGACAGAAAGATAATAACCTTCTGAGAAGAAAATAGTCTTAATGACATAAATTAACATTGTTTCATGAGGGGAACATTATATCAAATGAACTTCACTGACTTCTTTAACACAGGAACACAAATAGTAGCTTGGGGCAAAGTAGTCAAGATTCTGTGTCTGAACTTTGTTAAGGCCCTTTATGCAGTGCCTCACAGTAGGCATATTCAGAAGGTGAGGGGAAATAACAGCAGGGAGATGACAAACTGAGTGGACTGGCAAATGGCTGTCAGACAGAACCCAGTGAATGGTCTTGTATGCTTAATTCTTTGAGCCAGTAAGGTCCTAAGTTCAGTATCCAAGGGGTCAGTCCAGGAGCCTATACCCTTCAATATGTATACCAATGACATTATGGTGGGACTACAGGGTAAAAGTAGTCTGTTCACAGATGACACAAAACTCTTTGAGAGGGTAGACAATAATGAAGAGATCAGCATCATAAGAAGGTATTTATAGGGATGTATAAAAGTGGGGGCAATGGTCTAAAATGTATCAGTTAAAATTAACTGCCAAAAAATATAAAGTGATGCACATTAACAGAGCAAAAATCTGCAGATATCATAACAATGGAGTTGCGATAGAGCATTCAACAAATAAAAGGAATTATAGGGGTTAGAATAACAATAGTTTGAAATCATATTCCCAAAGCCAGATAGCATATGGGGAACCTAATAGGATGCTGGATATATCAGGCAGGGTTTGGCTACCTGTGATGGTTACATCACACCTGGAGCACTGTGTGAAGCTGTACAACCCTGATCTGAAAAAGGGTCAAGAAAAGTATGGAACCCTTCAGCAGATGACCAAAAAATGATCCTGGGGCAGGCAACTAGGAAAGATTGGACAGCCTTGTACTCAACAGAGAACAAGAGAGAAGGGGAGCGGGATAACAGAAGCCTACAAATACATACAAGCATGCAACAGAGTGGATGCCTTGGATTTATTTAAATGAAACAGTAAAATAACCACCACGGTCACAAACTCAAATCAGTGGGGGGAAATTTTAAAAAGAACTTAACGAAATATTTCTTTATAGAGAGGGCGGTGAACAGTAGCATTATCTAACCAGTATTATAATTAACACTAGAACTATTTTGGGGTTTGAAACCAAATAAGATGTTTTACAAGGGGTAATTAGAAGCAAAAAGGCAGGTGGGTGGTCTAAATTGTAGAAAAGTTTGAGGAATATTTTTGTAGGAACAACAGGGTTGACCTTGATAGACTTTTAGTTATTTTTCTGTCTTACACCATCTATGTATCCGTGTATATAGCATCAAACTTTGTGTTGCACTCTGCTACACTTTTAAAAGCAATACTTCTTGTTTATAATAGTATTTTAGGATACATCTGCAACCATCAGGATGAATGACGTTTGACCTGAAAACAGATGCCTGAAGCATTGTTTGAAAATAATTTGCTAGACTGTTCAATTGTTTCTCTTGACTGGTGTTTTTCTGAGATCGTACGTACTCCATCAGAGGTACAAAGATGTATAGAAGGTTCTGTAGAAGAGCTTAAGCTACTGACATCGCCTTGTGCTTCCTTACTGAAGCATGGCATTTATTTCTTCTGCCTTCTGTCTTCTGGAGTCTGCTCAGTCACTACATTCTAGATTCAGAGCATGACTTAAAAACCAAGAAGACATCTGCACTACACTGGCTTTTCAGGTGTGCTGTATGCAGCTGTATTGTACTCTGTTGTAATAGCACCCTGAGCCTCCAGGGAAGGATACCAGTTAAAAATAAAGCCTACTACTACTACTACTACTACTACTGCTACTACTACTGCTATATATACTGACTCCTATACAAACCACAAAACACGAAATAGGACTACCTTAACAAGGTATCCTGGCAGGGTATTAAACAGACTGTTTCTGTGATGCACAACCTGGTGCTGCACAGATAATTACATTGTCATACACAAGAGTGTGGTGTGCACATATATAGAATCCAAACAAACTGAAGAGAGAAAGAAATAAGTGTCTTAACTGGGATTTGAACCTAGGCCAGTGGTAGCACAACCGGAATGGTATTGTAGGAGGCCTGGGTGCAAATCCCAGCTAATGCATTTTTTTCCCCTCTCTCTTCTGTTAGTTTAGGTTCCATGTGTGTGCGCACCATACCCTTGTGTATGAAAATGAAATTATCTGTGCAGCACCAGATTACGCAGTAAAGAAAGAGTAAGGTGCTTCTGGGAGTCCCAGGTTTCTAGTTGCCTTGGTGGCACAGCTGGTAGTGAATCCAGGACAGTATTGGAGGAGGCTAGGGAAGTCAAGGAGGATAGCAAGGAAGGTGGGAACCTAGCTGACACTCCCCTATAAATGGTGGCAGGGATTAGGCAGGGGTTAAAGAAAAGAGGAGCATGTTAAAGGTCATGTGCAAATGCTCATAGTTTGAGCAAAAAGATTACTGACCTGGAGGCCACAATAGTGGAAGAGGACTTGGACATAGCAGCCATAACGGAGACCTGGTGCACGGAAAACCAGGGATGGGATATGGTCATTCCAGGTTTTAATCTATTCAGAAGGGATAGAGTAAGAAGGAAAGGGGAGGAGGTAGTGCTTTATGTTCAGGACTGCATAAAGGCTATTGAAATACAGGGGGATCAGGGGGAGCAGAGGTACTGTGGGTCACCCTCAAAAAGAGAACGGGGCCATTTTTCAAGCAGGGATGATACACAGGCCTCCAGTGCAGGGGGAGGAAGTGGATACGGAGTTGATGCAAGCAATCCAAAGGATGGCTCAAAAGGGAGAGCTGCTGCTGATGGGTGACTTCAATCTTCTGGACATGGATTGGAGTCTCCCAGCTGTGGCAAAAACTAGGAGCATGGACATCCTGGACTCCCTGCAGGGGGCGTTACTCATACAACTGGTAAGGGAACCATTTGGGAGGGGGCGACACTGGCCCTCATCCTGAACAATGGGCACAGTGTCACCAACGTCACTGTGGAGGACCACCCAGTGACCATCGAGTGGTGTGGATTAGTATAAAGACTGGAGTAGAGTCAAGCCACACAAGAATGAGGGTTTTGGACTTCAGGAGGGCCAATTTTGAAAAAAATGGTGGTATGCCTAGCCTTAGGGACACCCTGGCAGGGTTACAGGACCTAGGAGGAATAGAAGAACAGTGGGCACCAATGTGGGGGGAGGGGGGATTGAAACAGCTACAAGACCTTGAGCTAGACAAGTCAGCAAAGGCAGGAGAAGGAGGAGGCCACTTTGGTTCATTTGAGAGGTAGTGGAAAGAGCGAGGGTAAAGAAAACAGCCTTTGGACAGTACAAAAAACACAGAAGAAGGAGGATAGGAGAACTTACCAGAAGAGGCAAAGGGAGTTGGGGAAGGAAGTAAGGAGGCCAAAAGCAGAAACAGAGGAAAGGATAGCTAAGTGGGTTAAGAGGGGGGATAAAACATTTTTCAGATACATGGGGGAAAGGAGGAAAGCCAGGGGATGGGTAATCAGGCTATTGGGGGAAGGAGGGGCCTCCATGGAGGAGGACAGTCAAAATGCCGACATATTGAACAAATACTTCCTTTCTGTCTTCATGGAGGAGGGGTTAGAGAATGGGCCTGAATTACAAAACAAGGGCATGAGGGGCAGGAAAATTTACACTAGCCTCATCACTGTGGACAGGGTCCTAAGGGAATTGTCCAAGTTAAGAGTGGACAAGGCCATGGACCCTTATGCAGTGCACCACAGGCTACTGAGGGAACTCAGAGAGGTAGTGGCTAAGCACCTGGCTGCCCTGTTCAACTGGTCTCTGGCAACTGGAGAGGTGCCCAGGGACTGGATGAGGGCTGACATCATCCCACTCCACCTAGAGGGTAGTAGGGAGGGGCCAGAAAATTGCAGGCTGGTCAGCCTGACTTCAGCAGGTGGCAAGGTAATAGAATTGCTCCTAAAGGAAAGAACTGGAGAATACCTCAAGACCAGTGGAGTGCAGGACCAGAGACAGCATGGGTTCACAGGGGGAAGGTCCTGTCAGACCAGCCTAATAAAGTTCTTTGACAGGTTAACCAGGGTAGTGGACCAGGGCAGGGCAGTGAACGTGGCCTATCTATATTTCAGCAAGGCCTTCAACACTGTCCCGCATAAAAGGTTGGTAATGAAACTGAGCAGCGTGGGTGTGAGGCTTAAAATCATAAAATGGGTGGAAAACTGGCTTAGGGATAGGAGCCAAAGAGTGGTGGTAAATGGGGTACACTCCAGGGAGGAGAAGGTAACTAGTGGGGTACCACACAGATCAGTGTTGGGCCCTGCAGTCTTCAATATCTACGTTAGTGACATGGCGGAGGGACTGGGAGGGAGAGTATGGCTGTTTGCAGATGACACAAAGATCTGCAACAGGGTGGACACACGGGAGGGGGGCTGGAAGGTTAAGGCAGGATGTAGGAAAGTTAGTGGTCAAGAAGGTAGCAGTGGTGATTCAATGCAAAGAAGTGCAAGGTTATGCACTAGGGGCACAAGAACCCGGGGCGGAGTACATACTTGGGGGAGAGGTACTAAAGGTCACAAGACAAGAGAGAGAAACCTGGGGGTTATCATTGCCAATGCCCTGAAGGTGGCAAAACAGTGTTGGAAGGCAGTGGAAAAGGCAAACCAAATGTTTGGATACATAGGGAGGGGTATCACCAGCGGAAGGTGGGAGGTAATATTTCCCCTGTATACTTTGCTTATGAGGCCACACCTCAAGTACCATGTGCAGTTCTGGAGGTCCCATCTTTGTAAGGACAGGGGCAGGATAGAGACAGTGCAGAGAAGAGCAACCAAAATGGTGCAGGGCCTGCATCAGAAGACCCATGAGGAGAGGCTTAGGGAATTAAACTTGTACTCCCCGGAGGAGAGGAGGAGGCGGGCAGATATGATAGAGACATTCAAACATCTCAATGGAATAAACAGGGTACAGGATGAGAGTATTTTCCAGAGAAAAGGATGTCCTAAGACTAGGGGTCACAATATGAAGTTTGATGGAGTAGGATGAGAGGTAGCATGAGGAAGTTCTTCACAGAAAGGGTGGTGGATGACTGGAACAGTGTCACAGTGAAAGTGGTGGGGGCAAATACATTTAGTGTGCATGGGATAAGCACACAGGTATCTTGGATAACCGAGGGGGGTGGGAGGCAACCCCCCAAGTAGAGACTTGGGTAGCACTATTAGAGGTCATTTTATGGGCAGACGTGGTGGGCCAGGTGGTCCTTATCTGCCGACAGAATCTATGAATCTATGAATTGTCGGCAACCTGGGTTCAAATCCCAGTTAAGGTACTTATTTCTTTCTCTCTCTACTGACTGTTTGGGTTCCATACATGTGTACACTGTACTCTTATGTATGAAAATATTGAACAGACTATGCCTCAATAACATTTTTGATTATGCTTCTTAATTGACCATCACTTATTATCCAAGCCAAAGTGTTTCTTAAGTAGTAAACCATTGATTTTACCATGTGGATAAGATTCAGTCCCTACTTTAACACTCTTTTAGTGCTGGATATGTTTGAAACATATTTAGATTCTGGACATATAGTATTTATAGCCCTGCTGTACTGAGGGTATGACTAAAGAGCTGGAAAATTGCACTGATCAAAACAAGCCTGAGGGGGCTGTGATGATGAGACAGGCCACAAAGGCTAAATGATCACACCCTGTGCTAGAATTTTTTCTTTAAGCAATTTAGACAGACTTTCAAGGTCTGGTGGTGGTTTATGTCATTCACAGCACCAAGGGAATCATTTTGCATATCTTAATGTAATGTATTAATTTTTATTTATTTGGTTTTTGTTTACCGGGTAGGTGAGATAGCCATAAAATGACTATTTTCAGTCACGACCCGGGAGGATACAACATGGGAGAAAACACAAAACAACATTGCAAAAAAAACACAAGAACATTATAAATACAGTATGAACAAGATCGGAGAAAGTACATGAAAAACAAAATACAAAATTGGCTGAGGGAGTATACCTGGTAAAAATTAACATGTAGGGCAGAGTAAGCATATACAACCAGGATCAGCTATCTAACATATAGGGAGAGCTAGGTAACAGTTACATTAGGCTAGTGAGTACATAGTAAGTGCAAAGTTCAATTTAATATAGTTCATTGTACATTAGAAAGAGACTGGACAGCAGTTTTTCTCATAAGGCAGATAGAAAAGGAACACCACCAGTCTGTGAGAAGAAAGGCTAAGGCATTTCACTGGACGTAGCAATAGGGAGTGAATGTGGGTAGGGGTGAAAGGCAACCCAATTTGCATTGAGGGAGGAGGAAGACATAGAGACAGGAGGTCATTTAGAACACAGCTGGCTTGGGAGGTAGGCAGGGAGAGAAATCAAGGTGGTTGAAAACAGGTGCAGTAGTTAGAAGCAAATAGGCTGGCATGGAGCTCTTTCTTAAAGAGTGCACGGGATAGTACTTGGTGAACTGCTAAAGGTAGGGCGTTCCATTGCAGTGGGGCATAGTGGGTGAAGGCTTGGGAGCCTTTTGAGGTTTTACACCTTGGCACCTGCAGCAGGGACTTATCCACCGAGCGTAGACCATGGGAAGGTGTTTGAGGGGACAGTAGCCTTGCAAGACTATCAGGAGATTTCGCCCTAATAACGTTGTCCACTAGGGAGCCAACTGAGTAAAGTCTCAGTGCAGCTCGTGACAGCCATTTTAGGCCTGAATAGACTTTGCAGTGGTGTTCAAACCTAGGAGACGAGGAGGCATAGTGGCAAATTCATTGTAGGTGGTTTCTCAGGCACGCAGTGAGGACTTAGGTATGGCTGCATATGTGAGGACCCCATAGGTCAGGGCTGATAGAAGGATGCCATGGGCAACAGCCAGCCTGGCAGATGGGGTAAGTGTAAAGCTAGTTCTATAGGCAATGCCTAGCTTTGAGTTGACTGATTTGCAAGTGGATTTGACATGGGAATCAAAGCTAAGAGACTGATAAAGGACAACCCCAAGATATTTGAATGAGGACAGTATTTAGGACTACTACAGCTGCTTTATCATAGTAAGACTATACTTAAATTTATACCCACCCAATAATTTTTTCTGTGAGGCATATGTTCAATTAAGGAATTAGTCTTTCCAACATTTCTTGTTTAATATATACTGTACCTATTACTCATTATAAAATAGGAAAAATCCTGAAAACAAAGAGGGCCTTCACTGGTCAGCCTTGTACATTCTTTAGAGTTTATGAAATAAATGAACTAGAATATGTTGATGTGGTAACACATCCAGTGGTTGTGGTGGAATCTCCTGATCCACAGTTCATAATTCTGTGCTCGAGGTCCACCCCAACTGCCAAAGTAAAATGTTACTCACTGTCTCAGTATCACTTTTACACTTACGAGTAAAGCCATGGAAAAAGTTACAAGCACTTATTCTGATTAAAAAATGTTTCAGATAAAAAAAAAATAATCTACTAGAAAATATAGGCTTCTGGTCTTACAGCCTCTGAATACAAAGGGTTAGATTTTCAAAGCCCTGTCAGTCTCTGCGACTGCGGGAAAAACCTGGCGCAATTGGGTCTCCATTTATGGAGCCGCAGTTTCTCCCCTCAGCCATTATATTTTCAAAGGGGGAGCTGGTTTATGACTGGCTCCCTGATGTATGGCACCTTGTGTCCAATTTTATGGCATAGCTGCAGGGAAAGGTTACATCTAGTGGGATCTGGCATAACATTTCCCATGCTGCACCAGCTGAAAATATGGAACTCTGCAGGTGTGGAGATTTCGGTCTGCAGCAGCCATTGAGAAGCAGGACTTAGTCCAGGGACAGTCTAAAAAATCCAGCCCCAATATGTTATCACTGATCTGTTTCAAAGGACTACAACTCACAGAATTCCGTGCAATTGATATAACTGTTCAAGTAGAAATTGTTGAGTCGTAAGAACAAAATGACTGGCTTAAAGGCACATCTTTTCTAGAGTAATAAGTCTTTGTACTACAGTATGTCAGGGTAGTCAGCCCCATAGAGATACACATTCATTCACAAATATCCTACTGTATACCAAACATGTCCCAGTCTATTCCAGGAAGGAATAAATACTATCGGTACTATTAAAAAGGAATGCACTGAAGTTTATAGAGAAAAATATAACTGAATTAGCTTGTATCTCTAAACTAGTTCACGTCTGTTCACACAATCCATTCATAAATAAGGACTCCGCTTATATTTATATACTCCCAATAATTCCTACTTCGGATCTCAGCATAGCTCATTGACTTCTGCAAGGTTCATGAACAAGCCTGGCACCTCCACAATGTCTGTGGCTTCCCTCAGTACTTGTTGAATTATAAGCAACTCAGGAAATCCTGCACTAAAGGCATCAGTGAGGCCAAATCATCATACTTCCCTGCCAACCTCCAGAACAACCTTAATTCTCCTGGCAAGTTCTGAAAGGTCATTCACTCCTGTTTAAACCTCCCCCCCCCCCCCATCAGTTACCCTGGTCCTAACTCGTGTCATTGACTTATCTCCAACCCCACTGAGTAGCCTCCTTTTCAATCAATTCTTTTCCTGCTATGCTCTTTTCCTTTTCCCCTCAGTCCACTGCCCTCACCTTTCATTCTCCCCACCTCCTCCCATTACACTCCCATTACTCCTGCTCACTTGTTCTCCCTGTTTCCATCTCCACCTCTACCACCCTTGCAGTCCTTTGGGCTCTTAACCTACCTAAAGATTACAGTACAGATGGACTCAACAATGCGCTTCTGTTCCTATCTACTACAGCTATTGCTGATCCCCCTTGCTGCACTCCTTAACCTGTCTTTCAGCCTCACAATGGTACCCTGGGCATGGAAATAGGCTAAAGTCCTTCCCCTGTACAAATGGTAGGGGGCTATCTCCCCTGAGAAATGCTGTCCTATCTCCTTTCTCCCTGCCCAGGCAAAACCCTAAGAAACTTGTCTTCTTCCAGCTCTTTGTCTTCCTTGTCTCCTCTGTTTTCTTCTCTCTGTATCAGTCTGCCTTTCAGATGGTCAGTCCCCCTACTTTCATTGTATCACTGATTGTATCCTGAAGGGGTTGGACAAGAGGCAAGTTACAACCTCCATTTTTTTTAACTAGCCAAGGCTTTTCATACCATCGATCCCCTTCTACTGGATAAATTGAGAGAAGCTGAACTCTACAACCAGGCAGTCTAATGGGTTCATTCCTGTTTCCCTATCTGACACCAGTTGGTTTGATACGTGCCACCTTATTTCCATCCTAATCTGCTCAGGAGCCCCTCAGGCTTGATTCTGGGTCCTATTCTCTTCTTAGCCTTCCTTAATAATCTCTCCTACACCTGTGTCAGTGCAAATATTCATATGCAGGCTGATGACACTATTCTCAATGCCATGGGTGCCTCTGTCACTGAGCTCAAATAGTTATTGCAGCTTGACTTTGAAAATGTCCAATACTGGTTCCACTTAAAACAACTTACACTGAATGCTAAAAACATTGTGTCATGTTGTTTGATACTAGGCAAAAGCTATCAATGCTCCCTTACTCTCCTGTCCTCTCTACACTGAATAGTGCACCCCCCTTAAGAAGGTCAATTGTTTCAAGTATTTCAGTGTGTGGCTAGATGGAAACCAGGATTTCTCTTCTCACGTTAACATCATCCATAGAAAGCTTCACCACAAAGTTGGTGCCCTATATTGCGTCAGAGCTTTCATTCCATTCTTGGTATGCTGTAAGAGCATGCTTAAAATGATCATGCCAGTGTTTGACTGTGTGGATGTGGTCAGTGCTTTGCTTCTAAATTCCTCTCCTTTTTTCAATTTGTCACTATCTACACTCTCGTTACACATTACTGGCACCTCTATCAGCACCTCTCAGTCCTCCTGTTGGATGCTTATATTTCTCTCATTGTGCCTTCTTGTCAAAGTACTGGATTTCCACCCTTATTTAGGTTTTTGTTTTATCAAGTAAATGTTATTACATTTTCAAACAACAGAATAAAAGAACAACAAAAAGTATATTGACAATGAAATAGGCAATATAAGTGACCTCAATATAAATGTAACCAAAAAAAAAAACTCATACAAAAAGAAATCATCCCACACAAAAAATCCCCCTCCCTCCTCCCGTCCCATCTTCCCACCCTAATGCCTTTCCCTTGGGCCTATGAAATTCACCTGATGAGCTATGTTAAGTCAGAAAGCACAATGACTAAAAAAGAAAATATTAGGAATAAATTAATCAAGGGGAGGTCTGTCATTGTTTCAGTGAGGAAAGAGAGACTAAGGTATATAAAGGTTCGCAAATAGTACAGTAATGGTATTGACAATGCCACATAGATGCTATATGCTTTTCTACCATTAAGGCCAAAAGGATTTCTTGATGCCATTCTTTGTAGTGGGGTGCCGTGGTATCCCTCCAGTGATGAAGTATAATACGTTTGGTTACTGTAGTGATCATCGCCATATCGGTTTTGTGTATATTAGCTAAACCTTGGGGGTATATCACAACTAGTCAAACCTCTGGAGTGAATAAATCCTCCAGATCTTAAAAAGGATCAAGGGGATTTTTTATGGTCTGCCAGAATAGGATTATTATGGGACAATCCCACAGCACATGTTTTAATGTTCCATCTTCCTTTCCACATCTGTGACATAAAGCAGACGGCAGGAGACCCATTCTAAATAATGTAACAGGTGTGAAATACAAGTTATGGAGTGCACAGAACTGAGTGAGGCAGAACCTATCTTGCTTAAGGAATTTATATAGTTGTTGCCATATAGATTGCCAATGGGATATCTCAAGACAAAGATCAAGGGCCTGACTCCAGTAAAAACATACCCCAGAAAGATTGTGTTGGTCCAAAGATTGAAATAATTGATAATATTTGGACACTCCATGTGGTTGAGAAGTTAGGGAAAAAAGGGACTCAGGTGCAGGAGAATCCCACAAATTCCAGGGTTTAGGGCCCAAGAATGAAGAAATAGAATACGTTTAGTATCTGTTTTACTGGCTTAGGAAACCCTGAATCATCCTTAACATTTGAATGTAAGCAATAGCTTAATTTTCTTGAAACCTTTGTACCATGCTTGACTCTGGGTTGTTTTACCCTCCGCATTCAGATGAAATACCTTTCAATGTATTGCCCGTTACCTCTGTACCGTACTTGACTCTGGGCTGTTTTACCCTCCTCATTCATTTGTAATACCTTTCATTGTATTGTCCATTTCTCTTGTTTTGTACTTCCATGATGTAGAGTCTTTGCAAAACAGTCTCTGACTCAAAGGCTTGTAATTCTGATCTCTCAATAAATAAATAAATAACCTTGAAATATTTGAAACAGGCTGAAAGAGGGAAATGAAAGCACTCATGAATAACAGTGAAGGAAAGTGGGGTATCCCCTTCTAGTATGGACTGGAGAGACAGGCCTTCTAGTTGGGTACAAAAGGAACTTTGAAGGGGCATCCTGCAATAACAATGTTAGGATTGCCAAGTAATGGTTGAGTAGTCGCTCTACTCCAATTCAATTCCATATACAAGCTTAGTAGGTGAAATGCCTTAAGGGATCAGTGTAGTGGTGTACCTTGAAGAGATTGGGGCAGCTGAGAAGGCTTAAGATAAAATAGACTATTAAGGGATATTCCCTGTTGACTACATAGGGAACGTTCCATCTCCACCCTTAAAGGAGTGTAGGCACCTGAAGAATGTTCCCTTTTGGGCACAGACCAGTGAATCGATTTGCTGCAATGTAGAGCCCCATGGTAGAGGAACAAAATTAGGGAGCTGTAAGCCTCCATATGCTTTAGACATCAACAGTTTAAAATAAGCTCTTCTTACCATCCCTCCTTGCCAGATAAATTTATTAATCATGCACTTAAGATGGCTAAACCACAATTTGGGAAGGTATTCATTCAACATACCCTGCGGGTATAGAATGTGAGGGAGAACATTCATTTTGATTATATTGCTATGCCCCCACAATGAAAGAGGAATGGAGGACCACCTATTAAAGTCTTGTTGTAGAGAAGTCAATAAAGGAGATAAGTTATCTTTGATTAATCTCGAGGAAGATCGGGCTATGCTAATTCCTAAGTATTGAAGATTATCTGATTCCCAAAATAAGCTCAGTTGATTGATTTCCTGCTGACATACTAAATTATCAAGGGCTAAAACCTTAGTCTTCTGCAAATTAAGTTTATATCCTGAAAAATCAGAAAATGTCCTACGTTCATGTAATGCAGCTGATAATGACTGCAAGGGGTCTTCCAAATGAAATAGTACATCATCAGCCTAAGCTGATATAATGCATCTCTTTGCTCTGACTTGGATGCCCTTAATCTTTTGGTTATGTTGAAGAAGATATACTAAGGGTTCTAACTAAGGGTTGAAGAGAAATGGAGAAAGAGGGCACCCCTATCTAGTACCCCGTTGGAGAGGAAAAGGGTCCAAAAGAACACCATTACATCGAATACACACTGACAGGTCAGTGTCCACCCTCATTTCCTAACTCCTGTATCTTTCCTCTCCTTACTCTTTCCCTCTTTCTTCTCAGCCCACATCTCCAACTCTCGTACCTTCTCTGTCCCCCACTGCTGGACTTTGGCTAGTCAGGCTACATTCTCTGTATGCCTACCCTACATCTGGAACAATCTACCTGCGCCTATACAGTATGTCTCTCTTCCCCTTACCTGTCTCTTAAATTCCTCCTGAGTGACATACTTATGGCCACTTGCACTTGTTCCTAACTACCCCTACATCCACCTCTGTTTTTCCAGAGCTCCACAGAGAATTTGCTTTTGATTTTACATCTCATCTGTACTGCGATAATGTATTTTTATATTGTTTGTAAATAGGTTGGCTCATTTGTACATTTTTACTGTTGCATTTTATAATCATTATAATTATTGATGCTCTATTTTTGTTCTCTGTTTTGTAACCCCTCCCCCGGAGCACACCTGGAAATGAGCCTTAGCTCAGCGTACCATTACCAGTTACCAATTTTCAAATAATGCATAAAACAAATAAAATATTCATATAAACACAGGAAGCAGGGGACCTGAATATTGGATGCTGAGTTAGAAACTACAAAATAGAAAATAGATAGGAAAAATATATCTAATAATGAGTGTTTTATATGCTAGTGAACAGTTTAGTAAAGGCCCAAGTAAAAGGCAAGTCACTCACAGTGAATGTTATGAAAGAATTATGAATATCAAATAGGTCCATAAACCAAGCATGAAATTAGTTAGATCCTCATGTACCCTTTTCTCTGTGTGCTAATGCCTCTAAAGGGGCATTTTCATAATCCTTAAGGCATAGACTGTCTGCTAGTAATTACCATTAGAGTACTGCCCTCAGACAAAACAAGTGTGTGTTTAGCAAACATAATGAGCCGCTGTATTAAGTGCTACAACATGATACACTTAAATAATCATGAAAAGATTAGCTACTAACTTTAAACTGAATAATATCTTATTGAACATGCAGCAGTGGCACATTTGATGCTTGTCAGGAATCTAAGGCTAGAAATGAAACCGACTCGGGACATGAAACTATAACAATAGGCCATTGTGCTTTGCATTTTCTACCCCTGATACTTGTTCTAACAATACTGTTCTTGTTTTTGACTATCTTGTAACTAATACGCTGGATATTGTTCCAGCATAAGTTGTATTAGCCGTATTATGTTATGTATGATCATGTGACTACTGTACTTGATATATTGCTCAAGAAAACATTTGTGCAACAAATTCTGTGTCGCCTTTGAGAAAAGGGCATCCTGTTCCAGTGGGCTTACCCATTCACCAAAATAAATAAATAAATACTACTGTGCTTTTGACTAGGGCCCCCATATTCAAATGGTTCGTGGGGCACTAATCAAGTTAGCAGTACACAAACTGTAAATACGGTAGTGCTGGCTAATGGATCAAGGGTCATATTCAAAGGCTCCCACTGTGCCACACACAACTGAGAGGGTGAGGACTGTGCAAAATATACTGCTGTGCCTATGAAACTGAGAGATCCTCATGTATGTGTGGTACAGCTATATAAACAAAGGTTTCGGCACCACTAAACAGCCTCTGTCTCAGAATTATATAATGTTGCCAAAAATCCTGCCTTTAACGCCACACACTACTGTGCTTCTACCTCAATCATCCTCTGTGAACTTTCAGATCCATTCCCTGGTGACTAACAGTACTCCCACCCACCCATCACCCTCTGTGAACCTTCAGAACCCCTCCATTGTGGCGTTAGTGGTGCCCCCACTCCTGATCGCTTGACTGCAGTCAGGATGGTGGCTGGCACAGACCTCTGCTCACTACCTCAGCTAACCACCATCTGACAAGCAATCATATTCACACCTACTATAGTAGTTTATGTGATTGTGAATGCTTGTCAGGGGGAGGCCAGTCGAGATGATGAGCAGAGGGTGCTGTTGATTGCTGGTATGACTGCCATTCCAGGGCAAAACTGAAAAATTATGCTCAGCGAAATATTTAGCAGAATTCGTGCATTTTGCAAAACATTTCACTGGGCAAAATGCAAAATTTCTCCCATGGAGTGAGTGAAATTTTGCCCTGGAGCTGGCAAAATGCACCACTCCCGGCCAAAGGGGGGACTTCTTGACACCAGGGAGAATTAATTTTAATGGGAAATTTGTGAGTGGCTGGGGAAGGGGGAACCACTAGAAAATTGCTGATTTTGCCACAATTTCACCGGCAAAATGTTATTTTGCAACATCTCTTGGGATCGGTGACTGGGTTGGGGGGGGGAGGTATCTCCAGATTGAATGGGTCTTGTGGGGCACTGGTGATCTGGGGCAGTATTGTCTGACTGATGATGTGTTCCAGGTGCTATATTACTGTCAGTGTACATTACTTCAGATGCAGCAGCTATGCTTTGCTGCCTAAACAGCACAGTCAGGTGATCAGGGAATGGGGAACCATTAACCACCAGACAGAGGATCTGGAAGTTCAGAGAGGGTAATCTGGGTGAAGGGTGACCACTGGATCACTATGTTAGGGGGGACCTAATATTACCTGGCTGGGCTAGGTGCTCAGGAGCAATGCACACAGGATAATATGCCCATAGTGGGCCTGCAAATGGCCCCTTAACACCTTTCATGTCCAATGGGCTCATTAGCATGCTAGGACTGAATATGGCCCACAGGAGACCTGTTGCTATCCTATTTGGGATGAGCTATCCCCACTGGGCTCCCCTGTGAGCCATATTCAGTCATAGGCTATGCCAGTGCAGCTCATACTCACTATGCACTATGCTGACATGGTCCCATATTCAGATAGTTAGCATGCTCTAGTCAGAGCATGCTAATTATCTGAATATTGCCTGGAGCCGGCCATGCACTAGCAGCTGCCAGCTCTGATTATGGGGGTCTAGATTTTTTGTTGTTTTTTTGGGAATGTGTCTCCCATGAACTCTGTGATTACTGTAACATGCTAAATGATAAACTTGGTTCTGGACAAAGAAAGGAAAAGCTCTGATTTTTTTGGTACACAAGGATATCAGTAAAGCATCAGTATTTGTTAGCGGACAAAATTATGTTTTTTTAGCAATAATGTATTTCTGGCAAAAACATTGATATATTCATTTTTGTTTTTATTGTACTTATCTCCTGAACTCAGATATGGGGTTTTAAAGATTTTACACTCCCCACTCAGGCCACACCCTCTATAAATATTAAACATTTTGTGGTGGTCCTGTACTGCTTAGCATCAGAAATGTATGCTAGCATGCTCCTAATTCTTTTACATTTCTAACTGCCCAGCAATACTAAGAGTTCAAAGACCCCCTGTGCACAGTAATATCTTGGTTCCTATCTACTGACTCTATTCATACTTCTCTTTTTATGTCTAACTATCTCCACTGATCTCAGGTTCTCATGGGCATGCAACCTGTCTAAATCTGGTTGTACAGTACAATGCTGTATGTTAATGAGACCAGAATGAACACTGTTAAAAAAGCTATAATGTGTTAGGAACTATCTTACATTGTGAGTAACAATATGAACATTCGATATATTTTAAATAGAAAAAAAGGCAGAGAGTTAGAACCAGCAGGAACAGATGGCATTGCTTTGTAAAACACTTTCAACAATCAAGTATAGCATGCCTGATTTTATTAAATTACAAAAGAGAGTGCCTGTGTGGGTTCAAGTGGCGGGTCATGTTGTCGCAAACAAAAACAGTGCGGCACTATATCGCGCTGTCAAAATAGTGACTACAAATACAGTAAAATACCTGTTTTCTGCAGGGGGCTACGCCCCCCCCCCGCACCCCCCCTATTAAAATAACTTCCTCTGGGGGGGCAACTCAGGGACAGGGTGAAACTCGGCCGGGGGGTATCACGAACTACACAAAAGTAAACACAAGAAAAAAAAAAATAACCTATTCTGAGACTGGGAATAGACCCCTGATCTACAGTCACTCCATTGTCCTCCAGCAACAATGGCTCTACTCCCTGTGCCATGGCAGCTGCTTGACAGACCTCCTTCCAGCAGAGCTCTTACCCTCTGCAGCAGAGCTTTCCAGGAAACAGCTACAGGATCACAGCTACCGCTCCACACTATTTGTGTCATGCGGCATTGCGTACCCTGTAGCTGTTCTTCCATGTACTGTTACTGTTGTGTGGTTTTGCCCTACAGCATTCTATATACAACATATTGCCCCGGTATGGGTTCAAGTCCATTTTTGTTTCCATCCATAACTTCTTCCACTAGTTTATGTATACATAATTGTGAAGAACTCCCTAATTTATCCCATTTGTGAAATTAAAGTTATCATAAAAATCATTACCCCCTCCAGCCCCATCCCTTACTCTACATGTATCCCTTCCCAATCCACTCACAGCCCAGTTTCTCCACTGTAGCAGCAATTGATGTTTCTCACCTGACCAGTTAAGAAATTTACCTTGGGCTGCTCTCTGGAGGGTTGGTCTCTGCCCCATATGCAGAATGTTAGAAGAGCTCCCTGCACAGCTGCAGGTAGCACAGGGAGAAATACTCTTGCTATGCAGACAGTTGAGTTGGATTCCAGAACCACTACCAACTCCTCCATCCTACAGAATCCCACTCTCACCCAGGGGGTGCAGCCTGGTGGGAAGGGGAAAGGGGAAAGGAAGCAGGTTGTGAGTATGAATCTGTGTCCTTCAGTAGTGACCACATACATTTATACACCCCTGGAGGATGTGTGGTTACCTGACTCCACTAGGGTAAATAATGAGCCAGTCACTGTTGAGGACCAGGCAGGGAGTGCAACATCCAAAAGGGGAGGTGGAAATACTGTAAGAGGGTAGCCAGCTGGGTAGTGGAAATCAAGAAGATACCCAATACAGAACTAATAATAGCTGACTCTGTGGTAAAGGGGGATGGTGTGTTGAGATGGGTCAACAAGCATGGAGGCTGGATGCCTACAGAGCATATCAGCAACGAGGCATAAGGACAGGATAGGGAGGATGATTGACAAGTTGGGGGAGATGTTGTATGTCCTTTTACACTTGGGTACAAATGACCTGGCAAACCAAGGGCTGGAGGAAGTTAAGTCAAACTTTTGAAGACTGGTGTGAGATGAAGGGGAAGGTAAACTAGCTGGTCTTTTCAAAGGTGCTACCAGTGTTGGGCAAGGAGGCGGGTGGATAGAAGAGTGAGGCAGGAGGAAACTGAGGCTTTCATTGCCTGGTTGAAGGGGTGGTGTCATTAAGGGGGGTTTAGATGTGTGGGAGATGGGGAGGACTTCTGGGATAGAAGGCTATTTCAGGAAGGTGGCTTTCATCTCATGAGGGAGGGAAAAAGTGCACCTGGGCAGAAGCTTGACATCTATGTGCACCACCATTTAAACTGTAGGAGGGGAAGGCATATGCTGGGGATTCCCTAGTAAAGAAAGGGATGGGGAGAACCTTGCAGGGACTGCTCCCATACATGAGAAAGGGACAATGTGGTGATAGTGGTGGCACAAGAAGGGAAAAGAAAATGGATGGAAAGGAGGGGGAGAGTTGAACTCACAACTGATCAGCTGCCTAGAGGTGAAATGAATGGAGTAGGAAGGATGTGGCATACAGGAACTGGGAAACAGGTAAGAGGATAGAGAATAGGGTGGGAGCATGGAAGGCAATCTGCCTAAATGCCAGAAGCCCGATCAACAAGACCAGTAAAGTACAGGCAATGGTGGCAGAGGCAAGGTTGGACTTGGCAGCCATCATGGAGTCATGAGCCTCTGGGAACAATGATTGAGATTGCACAGTTACAGGGCAGACTTTATATAAGAGTGACAGATGCAGGGGTAAAGGGGAGTAGCCCTCTATATTAGGGAGGGAACAGAGGCTTCAGAGGATGGGACAATTAAGATGGTAAGGGGTAGTGGAGTTGATTTGGGTACACCTGACTAAGGCTGCTGCAAAACAGATTAGATTGTGAGTGGTCTATAGGACATCAGGCAAAAAGAAGATGGAGATAAGGAATGGGGGAGGAAGTCCAGAGGGTGGTAACAAAAGGTGATCTAATGCCAGTGGGGGACCTGAACCTGCTAGACATAGACTGAGATACCCTTAAGGCTAAGAGCACCAGGAGTCAGGAACTGCTCAACACAGTGCAGGACTGCTTACTGGTGCATCTGGTCAGGGATTCCACACAGCAAGACACCATTCTCAACTTGGTACATACCAACTTAGAAGTGGTGGGTTAGGTGGCAGTCAGAGAACCATTGGGGTCCAGTGACTACAATTCCATATGGTTTGAACTGGCAGTGGGTAATACTGGTCTCGCATTGAGGCAGTGGTACTGTACCTCAGATGGTCAGATGTTAGTTAGATGTTGGGGAAGTTAGGGAAAACTAGGTAGGTACAGCAGTAGCCACAGACATTGCCAGCTATTTCCAGATATTTAGCAAAATTTCTAAAGAGTTTCTCTCTGCTGCCCCTACTGTGGAAATGGAGAAAGCATGAGATATTTCTGGAAATATCACAGAAATTTCAGGAAATAGCTGGCAGTGTCTGTGCCTGCTACTGTATAGACTAAATTGAGGGTGCACAGGAGTAAAGAGGGAAATGATCAATGAGGCAATTCTGGAGGTGGCCGACTCTTGTGCAAGAAAGGTCACCGAAAGAAACTAGCACAATAGGCCAGTCTGGTTCACAGAGGAAGTAAGGGAGGCTATGAGGGTGAAAATAAGCCTTTATAAGGTAAAACATGAATAAGGGGAAAGAATAATGGGAAGCATGCCAGACAAGGCTTAAAGAGGCAAGGATGGCCATCAAAATGACAAAGGCAGACACGGAACTGCAAAATGCTGAGAGTATGAAGAAAGGGGAAAAAAAAGAATTGCAGTCAAGAATATTGGGCTTCTACCAGAAAGCAGGATCAAGGCATTCACATGGGGGTTGCAGGAAATGGGCAGGTTAGTGATAATAGCTGAATGGGTGAAACAAGAACTAGTGGCTCTCAGAGCGGATGAAGTGCCATGCCCGGATGATCTGCACCGGAGGTACTCTGGGAACTGGCTTCAGATCACACTGAACCCTTCACCCTGCTGTTTAATGGCTCACTAGAGTCTAGAGTAGTGCCAGGGTATGGAGATCTGTGGATGTAGTCCAACTCCTCAAGGGGGGGGGGCAGGGAAGACTGTTGTTACTACTGTTGGCCTGTCTGTCTTTCTTCTATTGTTAGTAAGCTAATGAAGACCATAGTTAAGGAAAGTCCAGTGGCCTGCTTAGATAACACTGAGCTGTAGGAGAACATGCAGCACAGGTATGTGTCAGGGATGTCATGCAAGCCCAACCTGATACTGTTTCTCAACTAGATCACTAATGTGGTAGATAAAGGGCTGGTGGTAGATTGGCTCTACGTTGACATCAGGAAAGCCTTCAAATTAAGTTTTTTCAAGTTCAGGTTTTTTATTTAAATACAGGAAAAGGTGACAATCAACAACTGAACTAATGCTCATTAACAATAAAAACTTAAAAAACTTTTTCCCCCCTGGCAACTGAACTTGGGTTTCAGATGCCAGCACTGCAATGATCCCTGCTGGGGCTGCTGCTGAGGTTTTTGTGGCTGAAAGAACCAGAACTGAAAGGCCTTTATTTTTTGGCTTAGGCCTTATGATCCATTTTGGGATGAAGCCACTACTTCTCAATCCACGTGAGATGTCCTTCTATGTCAGGGCTGAAGAGGTTGGTGCCCAAGGAGGAGACATTGGCCAGCTTATGCTGAGTGTCCACCGTGAAGGTAAAAAGCCTCAGCTTGGTCCTATGATGCATGGTGATGGCCACTGCCATGGCATGGGCACAGGAATCACCCAAGTCTTTTGGGTGATACACAGGAGTCTGTTGATAAATAGAGAGGGGTTTAGTCAGGTGAGTGGGAAACTGACTAGGGGGAGGACACAGAGTGTGGTAATAAATTAGATCAAATGCAGGGACAGGGTGTCACATGCTGGATGCCACAGTGATCTGTCCTAGGACCTATTCAATATGTTCATTAATGACATACGGAAAAGTATCCAGGGCAAGTTGTGCCTCTTTGCTGATGACACTAAGCTATGAGCAGCAGGGTAGACAGTGAGGAAGGGGTAAGAGATCTTCAGAAGGACCTAGAAAAGCTGGAAAGATGGTCAAAGATTTGGCAGTTGAGACTAAATGCTAAGACGTGCAAGGTGATGCACTTAGGGAATGGATCCGATGCACAGAGTAATGGATGAGAGGGATCAGACCGGCCACTACAACAGTGGAGAGGAATCTGGATGTCATCATCAGTGACTCCTTAAGCAAACCAAATGATGTAATGAAACATACAGTAAGGCACTGAGGATGTTGTGGTGTATTGGGTGGATTGTAATTGCAGGAGAACCATTGTGATACTGCCCCTATGCAAATCACTGGTGAGGCCTCACCTGAAATAATGTGTCCGGTTCTTGAGCCCTCACATCTGAGAAATAATATGGACAGGCTAAAGTCAGTACAGAGGAGGGTCACCAAAATGATCCAGGACCAACAAGACAGATCATATGAGGAACAGCTGGAGGCCCTGAATGTGTACTTGCTGGAGGTCAGAACCAAAGAGGGGACATGATAAAGATGTATAAGTTTCTGAGTGGTATAAACAACACAAAAAGGTGAAGACCTTTTTGTTAGAAATATGAATGTAGTCACCAGAAGGCATGACTAGATGTTTAAATTGAGGAGGGTTGCAACGAAGTCATACTTAACTGAGAGGGGAGCCATGGAACAGACTGCTGGCAGAAATGGTGTGTGCAGGTACCCTAAATGGGTTTAGCTTACCAGAACCAGAGCAAGAGGACATAGTCCAACAAGGCAGATTTGTGGTTTGGGAGATTTGTCGTTGGGAGGAGAGAGCACAACCCCCCAGGATACTAAGTCTGGGGATGAGGTAGTACAATATGGGCAGACTCAAACCATCAATCTTCTTTCTACTGACAGATTTTGTGTTTCTATCTATCTGTCTGTCTGTCTGTCTGTTTATCTATCTGTTCAGAACAACTATGGCTAGGATTCATTGTAAGGTTCAACTTTATCTCAATCTGCTGTGACCAGGACATAAAAGGGTAAAGTTAAAAACTGATACAAAGATATGAAGAAGCCAGCAAAAGAAGGCCATTTGGTCTGTCTACTCTGCTCATATTGCAAGGTCCACAGCTTGATCTACTGTCCCTGCCCTTCCCCCACTCCTCCCTTCAGATGCCAGTGCTGCAATGATCCCTGCTGGGGCTGCTGTTGAGGTCTTTGTGGCTGAAAGAACCAAAACTGAAAGGCCTTTATTTTTCGGCTTAGGCCTTATGATCCATTTTGGGATGAAGCCACTACTTCTCAATCCACATGAGATGTCCTTCTATGTCAGGGCTGAATAGGTCAGTGCCCAAGGAGGTCCCTACCCATGATCCTTACTTTCCCCTATGCCTATCCCAGTCTCTCTTGAAGCTGTCCACTGTCTTCAATGAGACTACCTCTTCTGGCAGCGCATTCCAAGTGTTCACCACACTCTCTGTGAAGGAGTGCTTCCTGACCTTCACCCTGCAGCTTAAGACTGTGCCCCCTCATGTTATGGTTGCCACTCAGCTTAAAAAGACCCTCCTTATCCACCTTATTTATCCCTGTCATGTATTTGAAGGTCCCAATCATGTCCCCTCTCTCACTCCTCCAGGGTGTACATGTTTAATGCTCTCAACTGCTTCTTGTATGCCTTACCCTGCTGACCCACTGTTATCTTTGCAGCCCTCCTCTGGATCTTCTCCAGCAGGTTATTGTCCTTTTTGAGGTGTAGGCACCAGTACTGAATTCCATACTCTAGATGTGGCCTCCCCAGTGACTTGTACAAGAGTAGTATAACCTCTCTCCTACTACTGATCCCCCTAGCTATGCATACCAGCATCTTGCTTGCCCTTGCTGCTGCTTTCTTGCACTGTGTGGAGTGCTTCAGCTCACTAGTGATCATCACTCCCAGGTACTGGTATTGCCTACACTTTTCAGGGAATACCATATTGTACTTCTGACTGATATAAAACTTCATATACATTATATATTTCTTTAAATATTCAACACAACAATTTGCTAGACCAATTGATTTGCCCTTCAACCCTCAAAATACATACCACAGAATATATTTCTGTGTTTACATTTTTCCTTTCATTTATCAACCTGTTTTTTTTAAACATGATATTGGCATAGCACAAATGTTTCGGTATGCAATTTTATGAAACTTGGTAGCTTATGAGTGCATATCAAAGGTTATGTTTTCATTTCCATGTTATCTTTGCCCCTACTGTAACAATTCATTTGGAACTTTTTGATCACATCTTTTTTGATTTCATAGAAAAATATTATTTTAAAGTGATGGTGCACGTTTGCCATAGCAAATGGGATTAGTAACCTGTAAGAGTTGTGTATCAATCTCCTACCATTCAAACTGCCAACCAGTGCTGTTTTCCAAGAACAAATCCTTTTTGTTTCAGTGCTCTGCTTCATTTGCATAACCTGCCCCTTTTTTCTCAGTGCTGCAACCCCAACTGTGACATCACATAAAGAAAATAAAGTTTGTAAAGGGACACTGTCATTTTGTAGCTGCCTCTTTACATTGTTTGCAAGTAGTTGCATCATGTGTAGGAAACATCTGGTGATTTTATTGACTGAAAGCAGCTCAGAGCTGTGTAATCACTGACCCATTATTATACTCCTAAACTACATACAGCCATTCAAGCCCTATAACATAAACATCAAAAAAAGTATCATCACACTGTCACATTCTGACAGGAGCTGTCACTTCAGACCTGTCACTTCACCAGCAGGCAGTACAAGTGAAGCAACATCTACACAGAATAGCATATGAGCTTTGTGGCCTACCTACATCACAACACCATTTCCAGAAGCTTTTCTATAGATTGTACTGCTATAAACACTACCGAAATAGGATACTGCACTCTGATTAGGGAGATAGAAAAATCAGCTACATTATTTACTGTACCCACGATGTCTCATTATGTAAATTAGTATGCAGGCCAATATATTTCCGTGCTCACCACAGAAATATGAGACATCTCTCAGTAAAGAAGACTTATAGCTAGATATGGTAAGCACAGTGCCTTGTTTTGAAAATAAACATACAAGAGCTTATATTGTTGACGCCACTACAGAAATACGAGACTGCAGCTCACAGTAAGGAAATTGGAAAACAGCTTCTTAGTGTACCCACAATGCCTTGCTATGGACATTTACATATTAGGTACTCACTGCTATCAACATATGGGACTGTACTTCTGAGTAAGGCACATTTAAGTCAACATTATATATTACCCAGAATTCCTTGTTGCTTTATGTAAAAAATTGACAGCTCCTTTGTATGACATTGTTCTGGGGGGGTGGCTGCACAGAGGAAACTGGAAGACAGACAGAAATAAACTGCTGGTAAAACATAACAATAAAATGACTATGACAGCTTTTTTTACAAAACAAATCACAGCTTCAACATCTGAAGCATGGCTGGCAATGGCATAAAATGTGAAAAAAGGCATCTGAGAACCTTCATCTTCACTTTAAAGTTTGCTGAAATTATTCCTCCTAGCATACTAGTTACTGAATTTCTTTCTGTCTTGTTTTATGCACAGGGTTAATCAGTGGCACTTGTTGTGTCAGTTTCCTTTATCATCTGCTAGTGAAAAGCGTAAACAAAGTGTTGTTGAGAATAGCTCATACTTTATAAGAGTTCCACCTAGTTTGTGACAAAAATCAGATCTCTGCTTTATATGTATATGCTCCCAAACAAAATAAAAACGTCTGGGCTGGAGGCTATATCAAGGTGTGCCATATTTATTTTGTGATAAGAGGTAAAAATTCTCATATACTGTGGTGGTTCAGTCATTACTAAAATATCCAGTTACTGCTTTCACAATGTCCTCAGCTGTAACATGCTACAATGCTTGGTTTCCCTTGTTGTCACAGGCTTTAAATTCTGAAAATATGCATCATCATCTGTAGGGTTGTTAAAGAGTCAGCAGGTGGCACTGTATACAGAAACAGCACGGCACATGTGTATGCCTGTGGGCTGTAGTGGTCAACTAGCAAATTTCGAGAAGACAGGGAAATCCAAAGTGATGACGTTGACTGTTATCGACTGTTCTTCCTTGAAGATATAGTACTGATTGATATGAAGTGACCTGATGCTGGGCACCATTGTAAGTTAGCAATAAGACCCAACAGGGTCTGAGGTACTGGTGGGTACCCACATGCCCAGGGGTGTGATGAGGACTGAAGTATGGGTATCCACCAATACGCCATACCCTGAAGGGTCTTAATGCAATTAAAAAAAAATTGGGTAAATTAACAAAAAACAAATCTCTATTGCATAAGAAAGACAAAAAATAGTACAATAAAATATCGCTTAGAAAATGTAAATAGTCCCTTCACAGATTGTTTCTACCTGTCAGCCATTTGTTTTTCTACACATGCAGTAGAAGGTTTGTTTGTTAACCATGTAGCATAAGAATTCAATATGTAAGCAATAATACCCAACAGGGTGGGTGGTATTGTGCTATACCGGACCGCCCAGGGGAGTAATGAGGCCCGACGCCGCAGGCGGAGGGCCTTATAGCCCCTGGAAGGTCCGGTATAGCACAATACCGCCTACCCTGGAGGGTATTATTGCGCTAGAAATGGGCATCGTAAAAAATAAGTTTAATTTTAAAAGTTAGTGCAATATTAGTTTAAAATATGTTTGGAGATAAAATAGTTCCTCTTTGCATTACATTTGTGTTTTTGTAGATTTTTTCTAGGGTGGGTACTTGTCCCACTGGAGATTCTGTACTACTGTTCTCCTTCCTCCCTCTGACTAGTAACAGTACCAAATGAAAGTAAATTAAGAATAGGGCTCACACAGAATATCAACTTCCTTTTGTAGCTCTTTACAGTATTCTTTCCACAGTCACTAATTGCTGTGAAGCACTGACCAGGATATGCTGCTGCCTGTCCCTATGAATTTTGACCTCACTCTGAGACAGGCTTGTAAAAGACTGAAGAAGGGCTGTGTGAAAATTAGTCAAAACATGGTGTTCTCCCTCCTTTCTATTAACTTGTTTGTCTTACTTAGTTTCAGTTCAGGTTCCTACAGTCAACAAAACCCTAGGTATGGGATGGAGTGCGATAGAAACAGTACTAATGGAATTAAAAAATGTTCTTGACATTTCTGCAGTTTTTTTTTATTCTTTTCCTCAATTCGATCGTGTTATGGGCTGCAAAACTGAATGACTTGAGCAACAGAGCGAGAGAGCGCTACCTTTGATAGCACTGCTGTGTGTTAGAGGACCACTATTTTCTTCATTTTCCATACCGCAGATGGACGTCCATCGGCGGTATGGAAAACTAAGGAACTGCCAGTGCTCTCATGCTCAGTGGCTGAATCGGAGAAACCGCTCGCTCTTGCTAATGGACTTTAGACACTGGAATTCATTTTGCTCTGCACACTGCCATTTACATTAGTGAGATTTGTTTATTGTGGTTTCCTTTGGTGGTAGGAAGAGCGCGGCCCAGCTGTACAGGTATATTGTCTGACATTTCAGTTTCAGCGTTGTGGGCACAGTGAGAGGAACCAATGGCGGTTTTGACAGTTGTCAAAATTCTATGGCTGCCTGATTTGAGTGATGGGGCACTTACAGTGGCACTTGTTATTGGCTAGGGTTTGTTGCCACATAGACTAGCGCTCTGCCAGACCCAACAGCCAATCAGGAGACTCGATTCTTGATGCCCATTTTCTAATTTGCAGTATTCCACTAAAACAAAGCTCATCCCTCCCCCAAAACATGGAATGTTAACATCAAATGCATAAATCCAAAATTTCACCCAAAGCCACTTACAAACACACACAGGCCTCTTACAGAGTCAGAGGCTCAATTTTATGTGTGGTAGTGTTAGCAGCAGAGATTGCTCTGTCAAGCTGGTTAGGCTATGAGAGGGATTTTTATGGTTATCAAAGAAACAACAGAAATAAAAAATCTAAATAGTCTTGATTTTCTTTTTTGGGGTTTGTGTATAAGAAAGAGATCATGAGTAAAAGAAGTATTCTGTTATTTATGAATTTTTTTTTTACTTAAAGATGTGTTTGGGGTCTAGTTGAAGGTTTTTATATAAAAGTAAAGGTGACAGCAATGTTTGTAATGGAAATCAAGAATAAGGGAAGTGACTCGTGAATTCTATGTGATGTGTCCAAATTCCAGGGGAATTGGTACTTGTAAAATAGGTAGAGACAGTTGAGGAAGCTGATTGTCTGACACTGGATTCTAGCCATACTTTTTTTCACCCTGTATAGCATGGGGAAAAAAGTACCAGCACTGCATTGACACCTTACCATTTAAATCCTTTTGCCTCTTTTCAAAACAGATGAGCCACCATTTTATGACCTCGTTAACGTGACCACCAGGAAAAAAGTAACAGTTATCAGACTGTCTGTCTCATTTTACATATTTTCGTATTTATATCTTCTCAGTATTACATTGCAATATGCCAAAGACTGATGTTGGAAGTGTTGGAAAGATTAGAATCCCTGAAACAGGAAATCTCCCTCCCAACCTGAAGCCAGCATCAGGATACCATAATTTTCTTGAAAGTTGCTGTGACAGATGGTGTTGTGCTGCCAGCAAGACCAAAACAAAATTGAGGCCTTGCCAGTGGTTTAAGGTTGTGACCCAGTGACTCTTTCTAGTGCCCCTAGTGAAAGCAATTAATACAATTGCATCCCCCCCCAGTAATTTAGGGAAAGTGGTGGGACTGTTTCACATGAAATGAGACATTATTTTTTATTTCAATGTTAAAAACATATATCACAGTTTCTCAATATATACTCATTTTGTAAGAGCAATAATGCACTCTAGGTTGTGCATTATGGTCCAATAAATGCACTTATAAGGGCAGTACACTCAAGTCATGCATTTACCAGACCATAAAGCACCCCCAGTCATGTGTTATTGCTTATATAAACATATCCCAATGGAATGGCAACAGTCAACCTGAATACAGTGTTTAAATTGCCTGTTTCCTAATGTGCTATAGGATGCTAACTGTAGCTAGAATTTTGTCTTCTAATTAAATTTAAATGTATTTACAATTTTATTATTTGATGAATACATAACTGAGATGTCACAGTTCTAAATATTCTTTATAAAAGAAATTGATTGATCAGGTAACAATACTCCCTGATGAAGCCTTAGTTTAGAGGCAAAGCACCAGGATATATTATTCCTGTACTCTGTTTTCCATGTATAAAATACCTGCACTTTAATTTTGTTTAAAGTTTTATACTTTTCATTTTGGTAGTCAGGTGCATTCTTGTGTGTGTTTTTCTTGCCTGTTGAGATCTCCCAACCTCTACTCCTCAGTGGTATTAGCTATTTCTGATTCCCATAAATATATGCCTAATCTTTCCTTAAATGTTTCCTTTATTTCTAAGTTTACTATGTTACTTGGGATTGAATTCCCAAATATTTACCACTCTCTCTGAGAAGCAGTATGTCCTCCTATCCCCACAGAAAATGTCCCCTACCAGTTGCTTATTATGGCTGCATGTGTTGCTTTATTTTGTTTATTAGATAGCCCCAGCTGTTTGCCTAGATTTGGATCCTTTAGGAAATCATACAGCTTAATATTCTTTGCTTTATGCTAAACATGTTAGGGGAATTAAGTATCTCCCCCTGTTCCATTCAGTCTCCAACTATCATTGATCTAGTTGCTCTTCTTTGGGCTCTTTCTAGTTGATCTATGTCCTTCCTGCCATAGGGATTCCACATCTGGCAACAATATTCCAGTTAAGGTGTCATGTGTACCCTATACAGTGGGGTAATACCATCCCTCACCTGTTACAAAAGTTCTCTTAATGCAGTCTAATATTTGTAATGCCATTCTAGAAGCTATTTGGCACTGGCACCAATGTTTAGAATCTGCTGTTATTATAATGCCCAAGTTCCTCTTTTTACTAATTTTTTGTAGTTCAGCATTGTTTAAATTGTTGTTTACCTTACTGTTGTCCTTTCCTAGATGCAGCACAGTATTTACCCTTACTGAATTTCATGCCCCACCTTTTTTCCATTCAGCTGTTTTATCCAAGTCCTTCTTGATACTACTTGTTCCTTCTTCGCTGCCTGCTTCTCCTCCAATTTTGGTGTCATCTGAAAATGCATTAACCCAATTTCCTGCTCCTTTATTCAGCTCCTTGATATAAACTGTGAACAAAAGTGGACCAAGCACATATCCCTGCGGTACTTCTCTCATCACAATTCCCTCTTCTGGTTCAATGCCATTTATTTTTACCTTTTGCTTTGTTCCTAAAATACAGATGCCAACTAGTTTATCATCTTATTAATAATGTATGCTGTTAATCTTATTAAGCAATTTTGATGTGAAACTATATCAAATGCTTTTCTTAAATCCAAGAAACTAACATCTATTGGTATTCCATTGAATAAGTTTTCAACAACTGGCCTGTAAAACCCAACCCAGTTACCAAATAAATAAATAAAAGTGAATGCGTTAATAAATCATGAACACCCACTAGTGAAGCCATGCTGTGTTTCATCTTTGTACCCCAAATCATTTAGCTTCCTCCATTATTTTTCCCTTATGCAGGATTCCATAATTTTGCATAGAATAGCAGTTAGGATGACTTCAGTTGTAAATAGACTTGAGAATCTGGAGTATGCTTTGAATATCTAAAGTGAAAATGAATACACTTTGCTATAGAAACAATAATGTTGAGCTTTATTAAATGCCCTTTGTTTTCTTTTTTATATAAATTGCTTTAATGAAAGTAGCAACTCGGTTGCTCCATAAGCATAGGTATATACTGTAAGTGTTATTTCTGTTTAACAGAACATCTCAGCCAACTTTTACCTAAACTGCACAAATGCCCACTAGTGAAGCTATGCTGTGTTTCATCTTTCTACCCCAAATCATTTTGCTCCTCCATCATTTTGTTGGGTAGATGTGTTGAATGTCTGAAGTGAAAATGAAAAGAATGAACTCTGTTGTGGAAATAATCATTTTGAGCATTATTAGATGTCTTTTGTTTTCTTTTAAATTACTTTAATGATAATGGCAATCATGCTGTTCTTTAAACCTGTTGTATATACAGTTCATTTCTGTTTCACAGAAAATCTCAGCCACATTTTATTTAACTTCATGGTACACTAGAAGTCTTTTTGTGAGTCAGAAATTGGTAATTTTGTATGGTCTATGTGTCTTTTTATGTTTGCTTGCATGCATGTGAAAGAAACATAGTGCCTCCATACGAGAATTCATAGGCGTGCCTCCCCCCACTTCCAATGCCCTCCTGCCTTTTGCAGGCACAGGCGCGCTACGCCAATGAATGTAGGAGCTGTCTATGACAGTTATTCAGATACAGTGGCATATAGCTGAAAGCTAAAAAATGCTGCAATCAGCAGTGGTAACATGTAGGCACTTTGCATACTGCCTTCCGGCAGTATGCAAAGTGTCTACACATTGGCACTGCACTGAAACAGCTGTCATAGACAGCTCCATCCCCCCTGGAACAAGTAGCACACTGGGAGCCCACCCCAGCATGCTCATGCGCTCCCCCCCACACACACTGTATGGCCAACAGTGGTGTCCAATCCTCCATCGGCTCCATTAAACTGCCCCCCAACAGACTTCCAGATACCATGCTGGGAGCCCACCCCAGCATGGGAACAGTCTGTAAGGCCAATGGGGGTGCCCAGTCTCCGTTGGGTCCACTGTATCCCCCCCAACAGACTTCCAGGTGCCATGCTGGGAGTCCACCCAAGTGTGGCAATAGTCCGTGTGGCTGACAGGGGTGCCCAATCCCCCATCGGCTCCACTGCCCCCCCAAACAGCCTTCCAGCTGCCGTGCTGGGAACCTACCCCAGCGTGGCAAAAGTTCTGCATCGTCTTTAAAAAAAATGTCCTGTAAGAAAAAACAGTCCCTCGCTGACTGTCTTGACTCCTGCCCCACCCGCACTCACCCTCTGCACAACCTGCCTCCTCACACCTCAACTCACCCCATTCTTACCTCCGGAGTCTGGTGTGACGATCTTCGGTGGACCGGGAACATGTCTGCACTCTTCAAAGCCAACTGCGAACTGAGGAAATGCTGGTAAGCTGTATAATGGAATAAATAGGGTTTTTTCAACTTTGATGCACATCTCAGGCATTTTGGGGAATTTTTTCTCCAAATTTTCAACATTGGGTTCTTGGGACCCCACCACATTAATTTTGGCACTGTCATTTTGTTATTTGGTCCTGAAAGGTGATTTTGTGGTCACTGCGCGGAACCACCTTTCAGGACTGATTTACCAAATGACAGTGTCACAGTTCATGAGGTAGGCCCCCAAAAACCCTATCTGAAAATTTGGTGAAAAAAATTCCCCAAAAATGGCTGTTTTACAAGCATGCATTGCGCAGTTCCTACGCACCTTCGTACATCTACAAATTTTTATATTTTCCCAGATTTTCAACATTGCAACTTTACCACACCTCCTTATGAGTGCATAGCTGTTATTTTTTCACATCTCACCCAAAATGTGTTTCATACATGGAAGCGACTAAATGACACAGTTGGTGTGCGAAATCAATGTTCGGGACAGATTAAGAAAATCACAGTGAAACTGTTCATGAGCAGAGGTCTTACCTATGTTAAAAATTTGGTGACAAAAGTCCATAAAATGACTGTGTTATGAGTGAGCATTGCGCAGTTTACACACACACCCTTGTGCGGTCATGAATTTGTAATATTTTCAGTCCAGATTTTCACCACTGGCATTTTTCCACACTTCCTTATGAACAGTACTGCTGTCATTTTTCACACCATGGCCGAAATGTGTTTTCGCACTTCCAGCACAGAAATGTGTGGTTGCTGTGGGAAATCACTGTTCGGGACAGATTAAGAAAATCACTGTGACACTGCTCATGAGCGGAGGCCCCAAAATGCCTGTGTTGGCAAGCTGCTGTAAAAAATCCCCAAACTAATTACATTACTGGTTTGCGTCCCATAGTTTCTACGCATGCTTGTGACTTCAATTATTTTAATATTTTCACTGCAGATTTTCAACATTGCCATTTTTAACACCTCACCATGAATAGTACAGCTGTCATTTTTCACATCCTGTTCAAAATGTGTTTTCGCACCTGTGGTGCCAAATGGCGTAGTCGCTGTGCAAAATCAGCTTTTGGCTAACAAACTGATATTGCCACTGTTCATAAGGTGGGGGTCACAAAACCCATGTTGAAAATTCTGGAGTGAAAATACCACGAACTTCAAGGGCATTAGGGATTTCCAACCATAACGCCCACCGTGGAGACTGGACAGGCATCAGGGGTGTGGCTTGGGATTGTCACCTGTAATGCTCATACCATTCCACCCCCACCCACACCCTGCAGCCAGTGAGAGGCATAGTGGTGTGCCTTGGACTCTTCGGCCACAAAGGTCATCCCATTCATACTACACCTGATGGAATGAGGTCAGCATAAGGGACAAAGACCCAAAGGCACACCGTGACACTTATCGGTGTATGCAGGGTAGGGTGTGGTGAAATAGCATGGCCATTATGCCTGACGACCCAAAGGCACACCCCAATGCCTGTCAGTCTCTGCAAGGTGGTGGTGGGGTTGGCTTCAGTTCAATACTTCACTGCCATTCCTATTATGCAGCCCTCTAACTCCTATCTTACCAATGCCAATGCCAGGAAGCAAACATTCGGCATTGACAAATGGTTGTTTACCTAGCTGCTACAAACTAAGTTTATATTGTGTTTTTTTTTCAGAACTGTGTTACCCCTCAGATGATACTATGACCAAACCCCTTAAACCTCTGTGGTTCTGCAGCAGTAGAACTGACCATAGAATGTGGGACCAGCTGCAGAATATACAGTATGGAGGCATTATAGCATAGTGGTTAAAGGCACTGAGCTGCAAACCTGGAGACCTGTGTTTGAATCCTATCAGCCCCCACTTGCATACTGTGTGACCCTGAGCAAGTCACTTAACTTCCTTGTACTCCCAGGTCACACCTGGAAACAAACTGTGGCTTAGTGCGCCTTTCCTGGTTAAACAATTTCCCCTTTCCCAGTATGCGATGCTGCAGAATTCACCATATTGTGATCTTCATCTAGAACCCTTAGTTTACCATGAATCCAGACTTTTCCTCCCTGTTTTATTTGACTTGTAGCCCCACCCTCTTGTTCAATATCTGCTGCTAATGATGACATTATGTGATATTTCAGACAATAGCTGAACAGAAATCTACCAAAGATGTAAATAAATCTGGCAAAAAGGTTTGGGAGCCCTGTAGCAGAATGTAGGGATCATGTTTGACTCCCATTTGTCAGTGTCAGTGGCTCAGTAGGTAGCACACTCGCCTCTGAGGCTGGGAGATCAGAGGGCTGTGGGTTCAGTTCCCACATCTGGCACTTGGGTTAATATCTCAGTACTGACACTGTAATGCAGCATGAGAGGGGTGCTGCATTTCTGAGGTGCCATCTTTCGGATGAGACGTTAAACCGAGGTCCCATCTGCCTGGATTGGTGGTAGTTCAGGTGGATGTTAAAGATCCCATGGCACTTATCGAAAAGAGTAGGGGAATTTCCCCGGTGTCCTGGCCAAATTTCCCTCATTCACTGAAAAATACCACCAACAGCGTAATCTGGTTCAAGGTCAGTTGCCATTCATCTGTATCCCCCTCCCCCCGGGTCGTGCCTGAAAATAGGCAGGATTTGTCTAGTGCACTTACCCGGTCAACAAAAGCTAAATAAATAAAATAAAATAAATAAATGTGCTGCAGAGGATTGAGGGGCCTGTCTGTGATTCATTTATTGTGAAATGTATACTGAAATATATGTGGCTTATTATATACCTCATTATTTCAACACAATTAAAGAACACTGTGTATATTTTTTTTTAAATAATGTCAACTATGAAAAAGCAAAACATTCAAAACAAAGTCATATATTTCATGTGTGTTCCATTTCATTGTTCTTTCATGATCACTTGGGGCTTAAGGCTTTCAGCAGATTTGACATATTGTACATTTAAATGCCTATAACACAAATTATTACTAGGCAAAACAAAGTTCTGGGTTAGGCATGGCCTCCAGGCTAAATAACTGGAGGACTTGTTAATGTGCTGGCTAGGTGGTTGCAGGAAACCTAGCTGGATCAGTGATGCTACTGTATGCCTCAGGAGCAGTATAGAAAACTGCATTGTAATAATCCTTCTACAGGCTGCCAGAAGAGGGTAAATCAATTCAAATAGGTCTGTTAATCAGTCAGGTTGAACTGTAGAAACTCAAGTGAGGCCATTGAGCATGGTGTGTGTGGGGGCTGGCTAGCTTTATTGCAGTCAACATGTCACTACACATCATGTCCCATGAGACTGACTATGCCATGGGCTCAAACGCAGTGCTTTGAAATGACAGCTACCAGGTGTTCCATTTTGATTTTTCTGACTTTAAACATTTCTAACAGGGACCATTCCAAATGAAGCAGAACTGATACTGCCAATAAAAAACAATCCTGTTTAGGGGAGCAAATCCCAGATGTTGTGTACAGTAGCTGAGGGTTAGACAATCTGCTTCAGCACAGATGTAATGAAATGTTTCTGAAAGAAGATATGTCTGTTTTGGTTTGGAAATGTAGCTGATTGTAGAACAGGATCTGGCTAGTTCCAGGATGTGAACTGTAGTATTGAGGATTTACCATTTTGTTAAGCCCCGACTAGTACACAGCATGGCGCTAATGTACCACTCAGTACCTGCTGCATTTTTATATAAAATTTGGCTAGGGTTCATGAAATGGGCAAACATAATCCAGTCATAAATGAATAGTGCTGTAGTGGAGATGAGACTTGAAAGTACAGTATAAGTATTATGTATGAAAGATTACTCTGACTTAAGTGGCTGCCAGAGCTGGCATGATAAGGTGTAAATGGAGGTGAGATATTGAAATGTCTTAGTTGTCCCCTGAAGTATTATAGCATGTTATGTTCTGTACTTTATTTAATGTGCTATGATGTATAAGTGTTTTATTTATACTTTTTTCATCACATCGCTTATGGCTCTGTAAGCCCACCTTGCGTACATGATTTTGAACCAAGGCTTTCTAAAACCTTACCAGTGCAACCTGTAGCCCATATTCATGACATGGCATTGTCTCTGCAGCCCAGCTGTAACCCCCTAACCCTGACTGGGACACCAAATCCAATGTAAGCACAATTAATATCCAATGCAGGCACAATTAATATCCAATATAAGCACAATTAATGCACAGTTGCGCCTTGCTGTTGCAGATACTTGATATGATGAATGATGAATAAGTATGTTAATTGAATTAATTTGTTCCTGGCTGGCATTACTACAGGTGTTAGGAGTGGAGGTTACCTGTGTTTTGCTTGGAAAAAAATTAAATAAATATGTTCTTTCAAGATGTAGTTAGCAAAAAATCTTTCATTTGAGACACTACAGATATAAGGATTCTTTTAATTTTTTCGTTTTCATCTCAGTGTTTTTTAATGGTCTTTGTGTCAGTTAACTATGCTGTAGATACAGCATAACCATTGCAATTACAATGTAGTTGCATGCAACAAACATGCAAATACAGCGTAATTACTTTGTTGGATGTCATTAAAGATTAGTTAAATTGCAGCAGACACAAATGTAACAAACAAACTATTTTCACAACTAAACTAGATAAAACTTATTATCACTGAAGAATATTCAACAATTTTAATCTAAGGAAAATGCCACCTTAAATAGGCGGGACTTTAGACCCCTTTTAAAGGCTTCCAATGAGGGGGCCTCACTCAAAGATCCTGGAAGGAAGTTCCACACAGTCGTACTGGCAAAAGAAAATGTACGCTGACCAGATGATTTTAACTAGACCCTGGCTACTGCTAGGAGACCCTCCTCAAAGGAATGGAAAGGACGGGGGGCTGGTAGGGAGACAGTAGGTCCTGCAGGTTTCAAGGCCCAGGCAGTGTAGGGCTTTATAGGTCAGCAAGCTGACCATGAAGGCAATCTGCCACCTCACCAGCAGCTAGTGAAGACCATGTAAGACTGGCATTATATGGCAGGTTCTGGGAAGGCCCACCATCAGCCCGGCCATGGCATTCTGCACGAGCTGCAGGTGACACAGGGTGGCTCCTGTTAACCCCAGGTACAGAGCATTGCAATAATCTTGCCTCAGTATTACAAAGGTGTGTATTAGTGAATGCAGGTCATTGGGTGTGGTGGTAAAAAGTTTAATCCAGGCAATATTCCTCAGTTGGTAAAAAACACTTTGGACAATGGCTGACACCTGAGCCTCTAGTGTCAGATTGCTGTCAAAGATGATGCCCAGATTTTTCTCCTTCACTGAAATGATCAACTTGGAATTATAAAGTATTAAGTTAGAGTTTTCCCTGACCTGCTCAGCATCCAACTGATGACCAGGCTCAATCACCAATACCTCTTGAGCTTTAGCCAGTTGGAATACATCCAGCCCTGGACCTCGGTGAGGTAAGAATTGAAGACAGAGACTGCATCCTGTTGTCCAGGCACATAAGACATATACAACTGGGTATCATCTGCATAGCAGTGAAAACCCATGCTGTACCATCTAATAATGTCTCCTAGGGGCAGTATATACACCTCAAAGAGGATGGGAGATAGGATCAAGCCCTCCATGACTCCACAGGACAGGGGCATTGGGTCAGAGGAAAACATTTCTATCACCATTATTTGCGTCCTGCCTGTAAGAAAATGACTTAAACCAGTCGATGACCGTACCAGCCATTCCACAATGTTCCTGAAGATGATCCAGTAACACCTCATGGTTGATGGTGTCAAATGTAGCAGAGAGATTGAGAGATTGAGGAGAACAAGAGTAGATCATTCACCCCTGTCTCTAGCCCTAAGGAGATCATTTTGCACATTGACAGGGGCAGTCTTCGTACTGTGCCTGGACCTAAATCCAGACCTTAGCAATTCAAAGATGTCATAGGTAGCAAGATGTGCCTCAATCTGCACAGCCACCACTTTCTCAATACCCTTCCCCAAAAAGGGAAGGTTAGAGATGGGTCTGTAATTTGCCAGACAGTCTAGATCCAGAAAGGGCTTTTTCACGAGTGGCATCACAAGAGCCTCTTTCAAAGGCCCAGGAAAAAACATACTGAAAGGGAACACTGGACTATCTCAGCAAATACCAGCCCAATGGACCAAACACAGCCCACTAAGAAGCATGGTCAACCCAGATCTAGGTCACAACATGTTGGCTGCAGCTTCTGGACAATCCTACTAACCTCTTCCACCTCCACTGGATGAAACTTTCTCCAGACTTGAGGAGGGCCTCAGTTAGTCCCAGGTCCAACACCACATGCCAAGTGAAAGGCTCTGGGGGAGATATTGGATCTAATAGAGAACACTTTGTCAGCAGAAAATAGAGCAAACTCGTCACATATAGTAGATGACAATGCTCCACTGGCTGGATGTAGCTAGGATGAATTAGCCTGTCTACCATCCAGAAGAGCTGAGCTAGTCTATTCTTTACTGTGGCAGTCTCCCTGGACAGGAACTCTGCCTTCTTATGGGATATTGTCTTTTGATATTCTTTATAATGGGAGTTCAAAACCAATTTGTCCTCTTTAGGGACACTGGTTTACCAGGACTGAAAAAGGGCATATTCCATTTTGCACATTGTGAAAGACGGTATTGTCACTGGTGTCTGCTAAGCCACAATCTGGTTGTACCAGTATTTGGTTCTGTGTACTTTATTTAACAATTTTTAACTCTAATAACATGCATTTTAGCAATTTTGACCTCCACTATTACACATTCTTCCATCCTTCTACCAATTTAAGGTTATTTTAGATAGCTAGATGCAAGATGTGATGGCAGCAGCAACACTACAGCCCCCATCCCTAAGGTGTGATGGAAGCAGCATTATGGCCCCATCCCTCAGGTGCGATGGCAGCACCAACAGCACTATAGCCCCCATCCCTCTGGTGTGATGGCAGCAGCAACAGCACTATGACCTCCCTCCCTCAGGTGTGACAGAAGCAGCAGCACTGCAGCCCCCATCCCTTTAGTGTGATGGCAGCAGCAACAGCACTTCGACCTCCCTCCCTCAGGTGTGATAGAAGCAGTAGCACTGCGACCCCCTATCCCTTAGGTGTGATGGCAGCAGTACTACATTCCCCATCCACCAGTGGTGATGCCAGAAGCACTACAGACCCCACCCCTTCGGTGTGATGGCAGTAGCAACAATGCAGTCCACATCCCTCTGGGATGACAGCAGTAGTGACAGCACTATGATCCCCTTTCTTCAACACCCACACCCCACATGGACAAGTTACAAATGACTTGGTCTCTCTGCTTGTTAGAACTCAGATGTGAATTAATCTGAACCATCACCGTTAAAGAGGACTTCCTTCATTTTTTGTCCTATCTATAATTTAACTGCCTGAACTGGATTTCTGCCTGTGACATCGCTGACCAGTGCAAGGGAACAGACTTGGGTGTTAGAGGGCCAGCTGGTGGGTGAAGGCTTGAGTGTCCAACAACCACTCACCTTCTCCTGGGAGGGAGGGTGGGTTCATGGCTCAGCATTTACTTGCCCCCTGGTGGAGGCCAGAGGCACAACAACATGTCAGCCCTCACTGCGGGAGGGAACGTGATGGATATCGGCTTGTGCCTTGACGTCATGTGGCCTGTCATGGTCCCAAGAAAATGGGAAAACACCTGCTGGCCAACCAAAGGACAGCTGCTGTTCCCTCCATAATCCGGAAGCCCCAGACATGTGTCCGTTCTGACCTCTGCCATGCCCAGGATACAAAGGAAGCTTTTTGGGGCAATTTTCCTCCCCTGGTAGCCCCCCACAAGGGTAGGGGCCCACTCAGTGAAGGGTTACTTTGGGTTACCTGGTAGCACAGCAGTAAGGGGCAGTGGATGGTTGTCAGGACTCAGCAGTGGTAGTAGGGGGGCCTTGGCAGGCTTGAAGGAGTGGATGGCCGGTGGTAGGCGGCGCAAAAAAAAACTGCTTGAATTTGCTTCTTTGAAATAAAGTGTCTTCACCTAAAAAATCCACAAGTGATTAGTGGAGGATCTTCAAATGAATTCAGGCATTTCCCAGATGTGTGGATGCTTTTTTTTGCTTGGTGTCCATGAAAAGGGTGGCTCCCAGTTTTCATGTCTGAGCTCAGATGTGAATTGAGCACCACTCTGCCCATCAGCATCATACAGCCCCTGGGGTCTTATCTTCTGTACGTCATTGACTGTGCTTTCAAAATCCACTGGCCAAACATAAGTACACTTAAATATTTAACATTTGCTTTTTGTTGAAGCAGTCTATCAGAAAATGTTTTGTTGTCACAGAGACTGAAACAGCAGGTGGGAGAAAAGGTACAATTGATCCAATTCACCTAAATAGGGTGCTGACTGTGAAGTCTTTTCATAAGTAGTAAGCCGTTTTTTTCCTTGTGAACATACTTTCATTCAGACTAGCTTTCAGTCAAACAACTGAGGATTTCGGATGGCCCTGCTCATTATAAACTTGAATAAGCTAGTTGGTAACAGTGATCCTGCGTTTAGTGATCTACAACCTAGATGCTCATATGCAAAGAATACAATAAAAACCTGACTAAAGTCTAAAAACAAGCTTATAAAACACATAAAATGTATCTGAACATTTATCTTTACCTATACAAAATCATTGTAGCCCAAGTAAAACTCAAGTAAATTACATGGTACCCTGACTACTATTCTATGATGTAGTAAACATATATTGGTATTTTTTTTATATTCTTTGTAAACCAGGTAAGGCCCACTAGCCACAACTGCCTGTTTTCAGGAGTGACCTAGAAGCACTGGGGAGGTTAAAGGGGAAGTCTCCCATAGTTTCACACCAATATTTTCCCAACTCCTTATGTGTAACTGTTGTGTGCCTCCAGCAGTTGCCAGCAGTCATATTACTGTCCACATCTAGATTATCAATAAAAATATACAGCCCCCAGAAGTTACCAATGTGTTTGTCCTCCATTTTACCATTTCCACCAGTAAACCAAACCCACAATGTTTGGTTCTCCACTTGAGTAATGAAGGAACTCTTTAAGTGTTGTGCTCATCCTGAAGTGCAGGTCTAATAGGAACTAGGACCATATGAGTGTGATGCAGCACTGATTTGACATGTATATACAGTATTCATATAAGGAAGTGCCTGTATGTGTTGTGTAACTGTTTCTGTTAGCAAAAACAGTTTACCTGATAAATGACTCTGGGAACAACAAGAGTTTTAAGTGGTATTCTATAGCTGCTGTAATATGTTCTGTGTGTGTTAGCATTCTCTGTTTTGATTGACACCAGCAGTGAGAAACAATTTTGCAAATATGCCCCTTTCCCTTTGTAACTTGGCAGTCAGTGATTGGATGGCTGCTGTAAGGCAATAAAGAGTTCAGCTATACCGAGGAATAGGTTACCAGGACAGCATCAGCTGCAGCATATGGAAGAAGGATGATCTAGTAGTTTAAGCACAGGCACAAGAACTGGGAGACTCTGTTTCAAATCCTACTAAAGTCCCATACTCTCTAACCCTTAACAAAGTTCCCCTAACCTCCTTTGGAACTGTGATGGTCCCTCAGGTCCTTGACTTTAAAAGTGCCCCCATTCCCATTATAAATCATTAGCAGTGATGTGAGAGCTACAGCAGTTCACTTTGAAGGTACTGAAGACAAGCTGTGGCAGCTCCCCCCACTTTGTAATGCCAGCATTTGAAGTAGGATGTCCATCACAAATCAGATGCTACACTTCAGCTGTTGTAAGTAAAGAAACTAATCAGTCTCAGTGTTTGTAGTGCTCTGTATTTGTTTAGCTCATTCCTCCCATTCCTCCCATGTCATATGCACTCTGTGTCTTGGTATTTCCTGTCAGAAACTCAGATTTAAGGAGCATTTGAAATGTAAAACAATACACTTTATGAAGTAAGTGATCTAGCTCTCCACGTTCAGGCTGCTGAAAGGAGGGTGTATCATTTGTGCAATGGAGGAATTCAGTCTTGTGTGATCCTTTAGGAAACTGCTCATGCCTTCCTTGTAAATGAATCTTTTCAAGGGTGTTCACCTGGTTCAATACATATTGACTGCTAGATTGCTTGATTGTCTGATTGAGTGACTGATTTTTTCTACTGCTTTCCACAGCATGCTGCAAGTGTCTCACATAGAGAAATGAGCAGTACAAAGAACAGATTCTGCTTCCTGTGAATAAATTACTATTAGATGTATTATTTGCTCTACACACACAGTATTAAGGCTACAAGTACCACTCACTCCCTGTGTGAGTTGCATGACAGAACTGTCTTAAGCCATTGCAAACTTAAACTAAAATCAGGATAGACAGCACTGATACCCTTATGTTTGCTTCTGCACTGTTGCTGCAGTTACACCAGGGAATGGGAGGAACTGTATTACAAGTGAACCGTTTGCATGTAAATGGAGACTTGCTTGACACTTTACTACCTTGTGTCAGAGCCTCAGACTCCAGATATATGTTTCAACAGAAGAAATGACTGATCTCTTATTGACATACGTACAGTAATTGATGTAATTTATAATAAATACATCAGACATATCCAAATCATAAATATACAGGAGTCTTCTCCTTTAAGTGACTTGCTTGGAGTCACACAGTATGCAAGTGGAGGCTGTGGGAATCAAATCAAAGTCTGCTGGATGTACCTAGTTCAATCACTGTTTGTTACTCTAACCACTAGGCTATCCTGCCAGCCATAATAACACCCAGATATAATGTTTTAATATATGATTTTAATAATAGTGTACAGTACCTACACAGAACAAATTATGAACGTGAAACACTTTATAACATTTTACTAAAACTGAACTATTTGCCTCTCCATCTGCTTATTTTTTCTTACACCAAAGTCGGTGAATAGTTGACAGAGCACTGTAAATAACTTTGATCAGGCTTCATTATTCTACGTACAGAAACAGATAACATTTTTTTATTCTGGATTTATTTAATATTGATTTTCAGTGGCTCACTAAATAGAATCTAGCACTGTATGAGGTAGATGTTTTTACATTTTGGAAGAGGCAACACATCTTATCCATTTAGGATTCATGTTAGAAACAGAAGTTTTTTCTTCATATTTAAAATATATTCAAGTGTCAGTGTACTCATTTAGTAGTTTATGCTGACTAATATATGCTATAGAAAACAGTAAAGGATTTATTGTGAAGCACTCAGGATCTATAGTAGAACTCCTGCAATTTCCCAGCAAGTTGTTGCAAAAAATCTGTGCAATTTCAGGTTACTTTTCCCACAATTTTCCAGTGGCCCTGCCCATGTGTGCTGATACTTGTATTTTTTTTGTATCATACAGTGTAATATAAATAGTAAAAGACTCTTAGGAACATACTACTTGAAAACTGTGTTTTTTCAGGAAGGAAAGCAGTCCTCAGGTGATGGAGATGTTGATGGGAAGCATGGATGGTTAAACTGAATGGCTGATTACAACAAAGCAGTGCAGGGGATTTCCTTACTGACTATGTGCAGCAAAGCAGAAAGAATGCGAAGCACAGCAGCATTCATTTTAAGATGCTGAAATCTGGGTCGGCCCGCTGGCACTGCAGTAGCACTACTGCTTGCAATGCCAGTGACCCAGGGTCGGAAGCGAACTCGGATTGCTGGAGGTCTGGCCAGGAGAGTAGAATTGAGCACCTGGGGGACTGCTCTCCTCCTCCGGGGAGGGTGGGCTGCAGGTCCTGCTGCTTTACCACCACCTGTGTGACCACGGATGGTGGTGCAATGGTGCTGCAGAGTGATCAGGAGGGGAGGATGCTAGCCAGGATCTGCAACAGTGGCATGTCCCTGTGTGACCTACCTCCTTGGATCTCCTCTAGTGCCTGTGCCTCAGGGACAGAGACCAGACAACGAGGAACAATCACCCCACATTGGCCATTGGCAGAAGGGACCCAGGTGCCCCAGACTTCATAACCAAGCTCCATGAGGGACCCACTGGACTGCCTGACACACACTAAGGGAATGTGGAGGGGTGACCTGGGGTCCTCTCCATTCCCACCTGGGGGGGTACAACCCAGTCAGGATAGGGGCAGGCCCACAGGAGCTCCTGAGCATTACCTGGGGGTGAAGCTAGGGGATACCTAGCCTAGAAATCTCTGAAAAGTGGAGATTGATGCTGTGAGAAGGGGACATAGAAAGAGAAAATAAAGAAAATGTAAAAAGATGCTGACATCTTAGAGATTCTGTGCAGTGACATGCAATTTCCGGTGAGGCACCGGTACAAGAATTCAAAATCTGCAAACCAAGCAGGATTCCGGGATTGTTACTGGTGTTACTGGTAAAAATGGAGAACCTGGGTCCCTGGTCCTCTTCAGTCTGGGATCTCCACCAGCAGTGCTCCAACCTCTGACCCTTAGTTTTCAGCTCTCTGAGCTCCCCATCGAACCATGGGGATCTCAGGCATGAGGTCAAGGGTTACACATGAACTGATGCTACAGAATTGAGGGCTAAGACAATGGCCTTATTATAGGCCACTACTGCTTCCCCTGGTCCTGCTTTGCAAGCAGTCAGCACACCTGATTGGTCCAGTGCCACTTGAAATCCTAATGAAGTCAAACTCCTTAAAGGGTGATAATGGGCTATCTCCTCAGGAGGAGGATTCTTGGGAGGGCCCCAAACGAGAACTTCATTGTGCAATGATCCAACCAAACGACCAGATCAACCTTCAGATTTTCAATCTTGAGACCCAGTGTGAACACCAGATCCAAGGAGTGACTGCGTGAGTGGGTCGCAGAGGTAATTACCTGTGACAGGTCCAGTGATTCTGTGGACTGGAGGAAGTCTTGGCCAAAGACAAAAAGTTCATCATCAATGCAGGCATTGAAATCTCCCAATATTAGCCATCTGAGGTGACTCCAACCCTAGATAGGCCATGACGTCCATGACTTCCAGCAGGAACTCCTTCTTATGGCCCAGTAGTCAATATAAAAGAAGGATCTCGCAGCCTGCACCTGGGCCCCTTCAGATGACCACACACTCAAATGACCTGGTATAAAACAGATGGACACTCTCCTGTCCCTGCGGTCCTTCCTCAGGCAGTGTACAACAGAAACCCCACTGGGATCACCACCTCTAGGACTGGATCGGTGTCATCATCCAGCAACGTCTCAGTGATGCAAGCCAGGTCGACTGAGGGAATCAGTTCCACCATATTACTGGTCTTATTCCTCATTGACCTGGCACTGCAAAGCACTGCCCAAGTAGAATGAGTGGAGACTGTTGGCCCACTTATTCCTTGCCCACTTGAACCAGTGAAACCCATGGGTATGGAAACCAGACAGGGGGCACCCCTTTCTAACACCCATTTCGCACCATGGCGCCTCCTGAATCCCACCACCGAATCCCACTCTTCTCGGTAGCGCTCCCTGAGCCTTTCCACCTGGTTCTCCACCTTCAGACACTACCCACCACCCTGCAGCATCTATACATATCATCTAGCAGGGGATGGTTTTCAAAAGGATGGAGGTCCAATAGCTGGGCTGGGGAGTAGCTATGCCTAGGGGTACAATGTCCCAACACATCACAGATTTGTTGAATAAACAAAATAATGTAAAATCCCTAAAACCCCTTAAAAATTCCAAGATAAATTAAACAAATTTAATGTCCTCCCTCCACAGCCCAGCACCCTTCAAAACCATATTGCATTCCCAAACCCATTCAACCCCTAAATAAATAAATAAACCACTTTTAAACTCTGACTATACTAGACTAATAAAGTGTAACCAGTCCTTTTTTGAGCAAGTTTGTCCTGTTTGATGATATTGCTTAGTGTGTTTTTCTTCATATAAGTAAGTAGTGACTATGCATGCATGCTATGCATTATCCCTTTCATTTTGATAGGGCGATAAACCCATGTTGCAGATACAGCGGTGGCCCACTTGCATCAAATAGCATTTGTAAAATGCATAAAGTTGTACCCAAGGGCAAACTGACAATTTGGCATCAAAGTTAGTGCTGTGCTATCCTAGTCCTAGTCTTGCTCAGTAAATGGACATTACAGATGATACTCTCTGGCTGGCCCAGAGGCATGGTGGTAGAGGATTGCACTGCCCCACCTGGGAGACTGTTCACATGCAGGCCCAGGAATTCCTCACTGGTCCTGTCTTGGTGGGGGGCAGGCACATTATGGAGGTGAGGTGCTCAGTTCCCAAGGAGGGTAGGGGCTGCCCAGCATTCACTCCCTGACCTTCTTACCCCTCCCCACACAGCTGATCTTGGAGCTACATTGGCATCTACTGTGAAGGTAGCCACTTGCTCACCCTCTTGACTAAGGGAAGGGTACAGTTATGGTGACCTCTTTATCAGGGTGTGGGGGGCAGAAAGATCTTTCAGAAGACAAAACAAGGGGTATATAATTAATCAATAAGGCGTGAACGGGTACTGTATGTGTTATTTTGGGATAATGGCACACCTTGGGAAATGAGGCAAAAAGGCAATTTCCAGTGCCTCCTGCTCCTGAGAAGTGCAGTTACCCTATCTTTACACACACCCTGAAATGCTTTAGTGTGATTATAAAATGGCCCCATTGATATTAAAAACAAACTGAGTAATGAGGTTCAGACAGTTAAATATTTCTGACCTGTGCTGCTGTGCAGGAATAATGCATTGTCACATGATCACATCTGACCAATCATAGGTCTTTGATTCTCTTATCTATTTTAAATAAAACATTATTTTCTCTGTATTTCTGCAAAGAGGACCATCTAGTTATTGTGTTTTGTTAATTCCCCCCAAAACTTCCTTAGGTTTGTACCCCTTTCTTTCACTCTGTTGACTCTGGCTGGATTGCAGCAACTGAACCTTACCCCGAAGGTTGTAGGTTGGTGCTCTCATCCAGAAGCACTGCCAAGTTATGCCTCATAATGTTACCACAGGGTATACCCGAGTGTGATGCAGCCCTGCTCACCCTCTCCAATGAGCAAACACGTTACCTCTGTTCAGCTTCTATAGCTCCAGTGAGTGTCTGTCTCAAAGTCACTCAAGGAACCTTGACTCCAACTTGGAAGCACAGTGCAGTAGCACTTTAGTCACTGGGCTGGCTTAACCGTTGTATTTTAAATCAGCAATGCAAGCAAAGTCAGAAGTATTTATCACTTCCCAGATTTGTGCACTGCCTAGTAGTTTAAAATGTCTGAATTATTTTGGTTCTTTTCTGATAATTATTTCCATTGATGTTTAATACATTTATAGTACTGTGTGGGACACAGGAAATGGGATAGTTCCCCATACCTTTTTCAGCTTCTGCTCCCTTTGTTTACATACAGTAGCTTGCTCCTATGAACACTCACCTTAACATGAAGGAGTGCTATATGCCAGTTACAACAGATAAACAACCAGTGAGTGAATTATGCTGCCCCTTTTCCCTCTGAAGTATCATGGGACTTCTGAGAAGGGTCTGTGAAAAACTGGCAGAAAAACATGGAGAATAAAAGAAAAACAATTGGAAATATAGTATGTATGGACTGGTAGTTGTAATGCTCAATTAACACAATGATTGAAAATAAGAACATTTTGAATAACTAGTGTGCTGATTTGATAGAGTGTGCACACCACATGAGTTTCCCTCTCTACCTAGGATATACAATATAGTTACCCCTTGCCCTTTGAAGATCTATTCATTATTGCTGCAAATCCAATGACAGCAGCTGTCATTCACTGAGTGCGTACTATTTACTGTACGTGCTCATACAGAGCTCAGTCAGTGGCTGGCCGCGGTGGTGAGAGGTGGGCTGTGCCAGTCGCTGGCTGGGTATGGGTCGGGGGAGCAGAGTGATCTGGCACTGCTGGGTAGGGGGTGGAGGGCCACTAGACCACCAAGGCTACTTTAACATATGAAGGAATATAAACTATGGAAGGATGCAAAACGGCATAAAAGAGATATTTTTTGACTGGGGATCAGGGCTGGAGGGGCTATCTTCTTACATTAGTTTGGGGATAGGGCTGGGAGGGCAGACATCTTAAATTTGTTTGTGGATCGGGGCTGGGGGAGGGGGATCTGCTAGCCCACAAAGGGCTGCATTTTGTATGATATTGGGGATTGGGCTGGGGAGGAGTAGGCGAACCACTACCTGAAGTGTATCCTGACCACTAGCGGCTTGCAGCGTACTTGGTGGTTGCGCCATCTATTTGCAGAACTACCACTGATGCCACAGGATGCAGGCTGAGGGACCCCATCTGATACTGAATCAGGTGCAGAGTTAGGGGCTGTTGGCGCAAGCTGCCATTGTTTCAACTTGCATCCAGCCTATGAAAATCCAGCCCATAAATCCTACATGTACATGCTGCTGGAGAAAAATGGGCATCATTCAGAAAACGAGCTTGTCAATTCACAAAGAAAGTGTTGTTCCCTGGCAATTATGGATGTTGAAAATGGTATGGGAAATACTGCTGTCTGCTTATAATTTGCATCACATACTGTACATCATGAGTACAGGTATATAGTCTGTAATTTCCATACAGAGTTCTCAATAACTACAGTTGATGCCCCATTTTGTCTGTTTTATTCAGTTTATTGTCCATACTAATTTAGCTTCTTAATAACAATAATTCATTTCTCAATTCTAAAATGTCTGATCATTATTCCCAAATGAGCTTTCAAATAGTGGAGCGACACCTCAGTCATCTTTTTTGACAGATAATTCATTGCTGATGCCAAACTGCACTGTTTTAAAACCATGGCAAAGAGCTGCATTACATCATAAATGCTAAACTACTGGAAACTGTATGACTGTGAGTAGTACTTTTATCTCTCCAACATTGTGTCCTTGTGTAGATCAGTGTTAACATTGCAGAGGTGCTTGCCAGGAGTCGTCACCATAGCTTTGATGCGAGCCGCTGTGTAGTAGTTATTGTACAACTGCAATTGACGTATAATTGTAAATGGGGTAATTTTAAAGCTATCAATCCCATGGGGCCCCGGTAACTCCCAAAGCTCATATACAGTAAGTGTAATTTCAACACTAGCATTTGTATTGCTTTACTGGTGTCAGTGTATCTCAGCATTATAGTAGCACTCTCATCTTTGGGTCAAAAGGTTATCATTGGTTCAGGGAAGCTGGGCGCATAGCTGATGCTGTCACTGTTTAAGCATCATAGAGAATAATACATTTCTGCTAAGCACATGCTGCAGGTGTAATTGCCAATTTGGGGCACAGCCTGCATCATGTCAAATGTGCCAAAGCATTTTCTGGCCGTTTTCAAATGCTGTGATGCGTCTGCAATAAGTTCCACACTGTTTTGATGCAGCCATCATTTTATGTACAAAATGTGTGGCACAAGCAGCAGAGTTAGGCCACCATAGAAATATAGAAACTGATGGCAGATAAGAACCACTGGGCCCTTCCAGTCTGCCCGTACCCTACCTTTACTTAGCTGCTGCTGACCCTACTTGGTCCCTGGCTGCTGCCTCTCCTTCCCTCTCTAGGGTTCCCTTATGTATATCCCCTGCATGTTTAAATCCCCCACTATGCTTGCTCCACCGCCTCCTGGGGCAGGCCATTCCAAGCATCCACCACCCTTTCCATGAAAAAGTACTTCCTCATGTTGCCCCTTAATTTACCCCTCTTCCAGTCTCATGTCATACCTTCTTGTAGTTTTATAGCAGCTTCCCTTCTGAAAGATGCTTCCCTCTTGTACCTCATTAATCCCCTTGAGATACCTGAAGGTCTCTATCATGTCTCCCCTCTCCCTCCTTTCCTCCAGGTTGTACATATTGAGTTCCTCCAATCTCTCCTTGTATGACCTGTGGTGCAGACCTTGCACCATTTTAGTTGCCCTTCTTTGAACTGTCTCCACCCTTTCTATGTCCTTTCTGAGATGTGGCCTCCAAAACTGGACACAATATTCTAAATGAGGTCTCACCACTGATCTATAAAGTGTCATTATGACCTCTTTTCTTCTGCTGGTAATACCTCTCCTGAAGCACCCCAGCATCACACTGACTCTCCCCACTGCCTTGGCACATTGTTTGGCTACCCTATAGGTCATCAAATATGATGACATGTTAGGAAGTATAAGGAAACACAGAAGGAGCAGGACAGAGAACTGTACCAGTTAAGGCAGAAGGAAGCTGGGGGGGTAGTCAGAATAGCAAAGGCACAAACTGAGGAAAAGATAGCTAACTCAGTTAAGAAGGGGGATAAAACTTTTTATAGGTATATCAGAGAGCTTAGAAAGACAAAGGGAGGAATAGTGAGGCTGAATAGAATGGATGGTGGGTGGGCAGAGAGTGACAGTGATAAAGTAGGGATACTGAAACAATACTTCTGTTCAGTATTCACAAAAGAGGAAGTGGAGGAGGTGCCTAATCCAATTAACAGAAGCACTCTGGAGAGGGGGGTTGATCCCAGTCCTTTCACAGAAGAAAGGGTTCTGAAAGAACTCCTAAAACTGAAGATGGACAAAGCAATGGGGCCAGATGGAATTCACCCTAGAATTCTAAAAGAATTAAGCAGAGAACTGGTGACACCACTGACTACGCTTTTTAACAAATCATGGGAGGATGGTGTGGAACCTGAGGACTGGAAGAAGGTGGATGTGATTCCCCTTCACAAAAGTGGGACCAAGACAGAGGCAGGAAATTACAGACCTGTCAGTTTGACCTCTGTGGTAGGGAAAGTGATGGAATCACTTCTGAAGGAAAGAATTGTTGAGTATCTAGAGGCCAGTGGGGCACAGGACCCAAGGCAGCATGGGTTCACAGAGGGAAGGTCATGTCAGATGAATCTAATTGATTTCTTTGACTGTGTGACCAAAGTAGTAGACTAGGGAGGGGCTGTGGGCATGGCCTACCTAGACTTTAGCAAGGCATTTGACATAGTCACACACAAAAGATTAGTAGTCAAATTAACCAGCCTGGGAGTGGGTCCCAAGGTGGTAGCCTGGGTAAAACATTGGCTGAACAACAGGACACAGAAGGTAATTGTAAATGGAGTCCACTCTGAAGAAAGAGGGGTTACTAGTGGGTACCGAGGTTCAGTACTGGGTCCAGTCCTTTTAATGTCTTTATAAGTGACATTGCAGAGGGACTGAAGAAAAGTATGCCTCTTTGCAGATGACACAAAGATGTGCAACAGGGTTGATACACAAGGAGGCATGGAAAGGATGAGAAGGGACTTGGCAAGGTTGGAGGAATGGTCAGAAGTAAGGCAGCTTGGATTCAATGCAAAGAAGTGCAAAGTAATGCACCTGGGAAACAAAAACCCAGGGGAAGATTACACAATGGGGGGAGGTAGTAACAACAACAAAAATGGACAGAGACCTAGGAGTAATCAAATCAGATGACCTTAAGGTTGGCAAGCAATGCGAGAAGGCAGTAGGGAGGGCTGCGGGGATACTGGGATGTATATGGAGAGGTATCACCAGCAGAAAACAGGAAGTTGTTATCCCCTGTACAGACAGTTGGTGAGACCCCATCTGGAGTGCTGCATCCAGTTCTGGAGACCCCATCTCCACAAGGACATAGACAGGATGGAAGCAGTTCAGAGGAGGGCAACTAAAATAATGCAAGGTTTGCAAGAGAAGCCATACGAGAAGAGACTAAAGGAGCTTAATATGTATACCCTTGAGGAAAGGAGGGAGAGGGGGGACATGATAGAAACGTTTAAGTACCTCAGTGGAATCAACAAAGTCCAAGAGGGTAGCATCTTTCAGAAAAAGAGATGTGCAAGAACAAGGGGACACAATTTGAAGATAGAGGGGGAATGGCTCAGGGGCAATGTGAGGAAGTATTTTTTCACAGAGAGGGTGGTGGACACATGGAACAGCCTTCCTGAGGAGGTTGTGGGGTCTAAAACTGTGGGAGAATTCAAGAATGCATGGGACAGACATAAGGCAATTTTTGTGGGGGGTAGGAAGAAATATGCTGTTGGTTAAATAGGATCTGCAGATTATCCTCTAGGTAGGGAAATGGGCAGACTAGGTGGGCCAAGTGATCCTTATCTGCTGTCAAAGTCTGTGTTTCTATGACCCCCAGATCTCTTTACTGTTTTGTTGCCACTAATATCTCCCCTTTCATCATGTAGTCTTCCCCTGTGTTCCTGCACCTCAAGTGCATGATTTTGTACTCCTTAGCACTGAATGCTAGATGTTACACTCTGGACCATTCTTCCAGTTTAGCTAGGTCCTTCCTCATTCTCTCCACCCCTCCTGGGCTGCCCACCCTGTTACAGATCTTTGTGTCATTTGCAAAAAGGCACACCTTCCCCTCCAGCTGCACTGCAATGTCGCTGATGTAGATATTAAACAGCACTGGTCCAAGAACTAAACCCTGTGCACCCCGCTGGTTACCATCCCTTCTTTGGATTTAGCCCCATTTACCACCACCCTCTGTGTTCTATTCTTCAACCAATTTCTGTACCAGTTCACCACCCTTTGTCCCAGTCCCAGGCTGCCCAGCTTTTTTACTAGCCTCCCATGTGGAATGGTGTTGAATGCCTTGCTGAAGTCAAGGTAGACCACGTCCACCACTCCCCTCTGAGCCACCTCCCTAGTGACTCAGTCAAAGGAATCTGTCAGATTAGTTTGACATGACTTTTCTGCCGTGAATCCATACTGCCTCAGATCTTGCATTCCACTTGATTCAAGGTGCTCTACTATCCTTTCTTTTAGCAGATAATTTTACCCACCACTGAGGTCAGGCTGACTGGTCTATAGTTTCCAGCCTCCTCCCTGCTCCCACTTTTGTGGAGAGGGACCATGTCAGCCCTCCTTGGTATACTGTCGCTACAGTGACAACTTTATAGCAACATGGTCGATACCGACAACATTGCCATGTCACTGTTAAGTCTGCCTGGGACCCCGGCACCCTTTCCTAAGGTCCTGCACCCCACCTCTGAATTAACTCTGTCTCAGAGTTGATAATCATAAATGGGGTGAAGACTTTTAACTCAACGGCACCATGCTGACCACAATTGCAGTCAACGTAGTGGTGTCGTGGAAATGTCACGTCGACAAGAAATTGTTGATGCGGTGTTGTAGATCCACCCTTTTCCAGTCCTTTGGAACCTCCCTCGTTTCCAGTGACTTGTTGAACAGGGACACCATTTATGTTGTCTAACAGTTATGCTGCTAAAATCATGACACAAGTATTTGAAAATCCAGCATTCAGTTTACAGTACTTTGTATTTGCAGATCATTCTTCTTGTGGAACAGATGTGAGAAAGTGCAGTTCTGGGGGGTAAAATGAAGGACATACCTCATAATGTGGAACAGTTGAGAGGTATGCTAGAAAGGCTCTCCACTTTCTTCTTGAAAGCACTTATGACTTGTGCTACATAAATCCTGTGAGTACTATGAGTCTATCTGTTGGTCTCAACATTCTTACTATGCTCTAATAAGTAACAGATTATGTGATGCACGAGTTAACAGCAATATGATCAGTAGATCCCACTCATCCACTATTTGACAGTGTTTTGTATTGGTATATGGAATATGCATTGTATCACTGGCTGGTATAGCACATGGAGTAAAACACTTTGCTATGCAATTGTTAAAATTCTTGAATTTCAACAATTGTAGACCCTGGGTTCTCCTTAATAGGTTCTATTAAATGCATTTAGCACACCAGTCATTTAAACAGTATTAGTTATCAGTAGCACATCAGTGATGAACTTTCAGTTCTTCAAATTGCTTTTCAAAACTTAAAAAAATACAGAAAATGAGTAGCTCAGCCATTTTAAGTGCAGTGTGAATGCGTGGTGTGTGTCTCTCTCACCGCTCAGTGATTGTGCACAGGAGCTTTAAACTAAAGTTGTTGTCTTACTGTTCTCTTTTTGCATGAATGGCCTGCTTTCCTTTTTATTCATGACAAAATGGATGTAAAGAATATCACACCAGAGGTGTTCTATAAAGATTACTGAGCCGAGTGCTCAAGGGAGTAAAAATCATGGCTTGTGAGTATCTGACTACTTGTCTGATTTCACTGTAATAGTGTCGCAGTGTAGGGGCTCCAATGAAATATGTATGCCATATTGAAGGGGCAGAGGGGAGACTTTTTATTTTGTATTTTGTTTTTAGATATTGGAATAATTTCATTTTACTGTATTTTCTAAGGAAACCTGTTTTTTTTATCAGAGCTGTTCAAAAATAGTGGCATATTAACCAGAACCACTGTACCCCAGCATTTAGGTCCTAATGTACTACAAATGGTTGTGTTCAGAAAAAAGATGCATCATATTTCTAGGACCGATACTTATACAGTGCAAGAATTGGGGCAAGGAAGAGGGGCTTGTACCACATAGTTTTGAAGCAATTCCCAGTACTATCATATTTACCTGTATATCTTGTACTTGCCTGTATATTGTCTTGTTAACATTGGTTGCACTTTACCATTATATATATATTTTTCTCTGCCCCCGGTCCACAGCTGTAAATGAGCCTCAGTTTAGTGTGCCTTTCCAGGTTACAAATTTTAAATAAATAATGCTAGTTGAATTGATTATACTTCTCTGACACTTAGATGTAAACAGGCTTCTGTAAGTTTAGAACAGTCATGTCAATTTCTATATTTTATCTAGTTTTAGAATTGAAAACAGGAATGTCCTGTAACTTTCTCCTGTGACTATCCCACATATTGAGGTGTCTGCCACTGTCGCAGGTTGCAAACATAATTACAACCTTTTGTGATAATTGAGACTTGAAAGGTTCTTTGAAGAAAACTGGGATTACAAGGAATTCCCACAAAACAGGTGGAGGAAGAACTTGACAGACCAATGGACTTCATTCTTTTCTAAAATCACTTATTTGTCAGTGGCAGAGTTATCACTGCCATCACTGTCTCCTGGCTGTGTCGCTTCAAAATGGGGTCAAGGTGTATGGCAAGTATGTTTTATTTCTTTTCACCTGCTCATCTTGTTTCGTATCATGCTAAATTTTACAAGTTAGCAAGTCCAAAACTATCCCCCGAGCACACAGCAGATTTTCAGGGCAATCCTGAAGAGAGTGCATGAAAGGTAGAGCAACTAAAAGGTGATCTAACTTAACACGTGCAATCATCACGCATCATGTTTTGGGTGCAAGCTGCCTTAAAGCAGTGAAAGTGTCCCAATTCGGGCAAAACATTTCAAAAGAGCAGACAGTTTGGCACATTTCAGGTGACACAGTCATAACTCAAGCTGCATCCTTCCCTTTGAAATCCAGCCCTGTATCTTTCAACATTACCCTAAAGTGAGAATATAACCTTTATGAGATTAATGTAAGGGTAGCAGAATGCTGACAGCCAATCATATTGCAGCAGTTCTGAGTTCCTATTTATATAATGTATTTCCCAAAATACACATTCATACCTGGTAATTTAGTCTCCAATGGGGCTCAGGAGCTCAGGCATGCCTCCAGCATGGTTAGCAGAGCACCCCAGCACTGGTTCCCTTCTTTTGAAAAACTGCTGAATTGGCTTATTCGGACTACTCCACCTTCTGCCTTGCGCGCATACTCAGCTCTGCTGGAAAATTAGAATTGTGTACTCACCTCCATCTTACCTCAGGTATGAACGCAAATGGGCTATCTGCACATTCATTTTAATGAGGCAGTGTTTCACCAGAAGCAGACAAAAGAGGTCTGCATATTGAAACTGTTACCGCCATTTGTGTCATAGTTCACATACTTTATAGCGCTCTGTGTTGAATGTGGAGGCTGTCTGCTGAAACCTGAATTTCACATTCAGTTTGTGGTTTCAGAGAAAATGAAGTTGGGTAAACTAGCAAGACCAATGCAGTCCCCATTTGTGTCTGTCAGTGGGGGTGGGGGTGGGGAGTACAAGTGTTACTACCTGTCAAGAAGCCCACATCAGGCTATGTAACAGGAAAACAGTATTGTATTACCAAGAAAATATGTATTTCCACCAAATCCCCAAAATTCTTAAGAATCTGTGTTCAATTGCAAACTCAGATGCAACTTTGTCACTGTGACCACATTGTGCAGTGCAAAACAAGAGTTGCAGCCCTTTCCTGCACAACTGATAAACAGTTTTTGACACTGCTAAGGGAGGGTGTGGGGCTGCCCCATGCAAATGACCCATAGGTTCATTCTCAGCACATGAGGGCCCTCACATTGTCTATTGCAGCCTCTTGCTACCACCCCACACCGGACTTTAAAACTTCCCCTGGCAGACAGCTGTGGAATCAAAATGCTACAACCAAGGGTGTAGACAGGCATACTCACTGTACACATTTGTGTACAGTTTTGTTGAGTGCCTGTCACAAACCATAAGCCACTCTGTTAATATTATCATTCTAAGCTGTAGTATTTGGGTTAGTGTAGGCCACTAAGGAGTGTCCAATACATGTATAACCTCTTTAGAGAGTAGAGGAGTCATCTGACAACAATCTGACTTGTTTGGAAGGGGGTGCCATTTGGAAAGGATGTGTACATTTTTCAGTTGGGGGAATGTAACTGTTTGAGACTGTGTACAAAATGGAAATTTCTGGCTACACTCCTGGCTACAACAGGACCCAGAGGTCCGGCAGGATCCCCTAGATCAGTTATGGATCAGGACAGTGAGGCTGGAATTTGCAAGAACACATGCCAGTGAGCAGAAGGAGGGTTCCACGGGATGCCATGGATTTGTTAAGGTGGCATGGTGAGGGTGGGTATCACTGGATGACCAGGATTAGGGAAAGTGGGTTGTAAACACCTGAAAAATGCATCTGTCCCAAGCTGAAAATGTAAGCAGAAGGAAATGCGGGTAAACTACCAGGAGGCACCGCCCCTTCACACAGAATCACAGAATAGCATAATGTCATGTGACTGGCACTATGCCATGCCAAGACTGTGTAAGTCACAGTCCAGCATTTCAATGGATGAAAACCCTGTTTGCACCCACTAACATCTGCCTAATTAATTTTCATTGTGATTCAAGCTCCAATCCACAATGTTGATCTGGATACACACCAAAGGCACGTATCCAAGCATGGAGGTTCAGCAGCTGTGGATCTGCACTCCAGTGGCAGGATCAACAGTCATTGGCCAACTGTTCCTGTTTCTTTCCTTCATGCAGACACTAGAGCTTAGGACTTGATCCATGTGAAGGTGTGAGATACAGTATAACAGACACAACACACCAGAAGTCAAGTGCATAAAAACACAACATGCATTGTTATTTTATTCAAATCAGAAAATAAAAAAATAAAAGTAATAAACATACAGAAAGCAAAAAGTTGCCCAATGTCCAGTATCCAGCAAACATTCTAATGTCTAAAATTCCTGAGGCTTAGCTTCAGCCTTTGCAAATGGTGCAGCGTGGAAACAAGCACACATACTTCTGAGGTCCTTCTCACTTGGTAGTCAGTATTTAACTGATTCCCCTATCAATATTTGTTATTCCAAGTGGTGAGTTTATATACAGTACCTTTCATGGATGACATCACTGTCAGGTGATCCACCCTGTTTTCCTAAAACCAGTATAAACCTCTTATTCTCAGGGGTTCCCCATCAAACAGTGAAGACATACATGTTCATACATGTTATCTTTTCTAGCTTACATTCAACTTCTCTTTTCTTGGTTAAAGGGGTTTTATGTTTCCATTTTGTTTCATCTCAAAAGATAGTTTTAATAAGATAGTAAGTCTATGAGGATTCCACTGGGTTTTGCAAGGGGAACGGGAGAATGAAAGCACACTCCTCTTCTCCCTTCTCCTGCTAATCCTTGGAACTCATCATATTTAGCATACAGCAAACATATTTCATTTTTATTCCCAGCACGAGCGGCTGTCTCACTATTGCTGCAGAGAGATGGTGAAAGTGAGTACTTTAACATTAATATTTTGGACAGCTACTCCCTGTCAAACAGAAATAAAGAGTGAAAGGAATGGGGAGGGGTTCGGATACCTTTCACATGGGTATCTACCTTAGACAGGGCTCACCCTATCACAATCCACGAAAGGAGTTGCAGGCCTTTCGCTGCCACTGAGTACTGTGGAGTATTGACTGGGGTGCTCAGAGGTCTGCTCTGCACAATCAGAGGCTTTCATATACCCACAGTCCTGTGTCCACACCCTTTCTGCACTCTGACCCAGTTATACATGCAACTGTGCAGATTGCTGGGTGACAGTTGCAATGAGGGGTGGGGACGTGCATCTACATTATCCTGTCCACCAATTCTACAGCATTGAAGGTGCACAAGGGCTGGTGGTGTTAAGCACCCCGGGAGTCTGCATTAACATGAGACAATCTGGCATGTAGTTCCTGTGGCACTGGTGTACCAAAACTGGGCCTGGCTGAGCCCACTACTAGTCAACCCCAGTCCTCCAAGCTGACATGGAGTGATGGGGGCTATCATTTATTTTTTTAGAATTTTCTTTTTTGTGCTGAAAATAATTCATTTGGGATCTGGAAGTCCTTGGAGGACTGTCATGTCACAGGATGTTGTCCTCCCCACAGACAGAGGGATTCACAATGTATGGATAACAGGCATCCTTTTTGATGCCCATCATTCCTCTCCTCACTACCTCAGACATGATAACTAGCTCCTCCGTGTTAGTGCCTGTGTAAATGGTGGGGATGGAAACTGAGCAGGCTGGCCATGGAATGTGGAGTGCACCACTGGAACTCAGATACGCAGGTGCAGAGTCTCCACCCCTGGATACATGCCATTGTGAATCAGGTCTTTAATCACTGATTAGTTCTTTTAAGACAACACAACTAAGTGGCAATGCAATGGACTGGCAATTTAACCACCTTTCCCCTCTGGTTATGTGCCGCCACTAATTAGTACTCAGAATAGGGCCTTTTTCATCCTTAGGCCTTTAAAAGAAACTTTTAGTTTTAGCTTGTTTTGTTTTATGTTTCTATGTGTCTTATGTTGATTTTCATTAATTTAATTTACTTTGACAGTTACAGTAATGCTTATAGTTTCCTATATCGTCTTAATGACAGTAAGAAATTGTACCTGTGTGGTCATGAAGCTTCTGTTTTTCCCGTCTGTGGTCAGAAAGGAGTAGCAAAACCCAAGGAGGAGGACATGTGACTACCTGAGGTTGTACATGGTTGGTCTGCTGACATCTGTCTTGCAGTGCAGCTATTTCTAGAGAGGTGTGATGATTTGTGAAACTGAGAAAAATTAAAAGTCTAAACTCTTAGTCGCATACAGAGAAACTTCTTTGTCTGGCCAGCATTTTAGAGAAAACGAGAAGCATACAACTGTTTTCAATCACACAAATAGATTTTTATAACTGTTTGTGGCTTCATTGCCCACTTTGCAGTTACTGTATGTCCATGGACCAAGGTATAATCTTGAATGGATGATGATCCTTTTAAGACAGACTGTCTGTCTTACAGAGAGGACCACCAAACTTGATAAAGAGGGCAAGCGATGCATGAAACATTAACTTGGCGCATGTCACATGTATTGTATATTGGTGACCAAAGAATCATGAAATAAAAATTAAAAACCTTGTGGAAAGGGAGTGTGAGAGTGATTCTGTCCCTCTCTCTTTACTGCCTCCCTCATACAGAAACTGTTTCAGCAGTGATTTTATCTTTATTCCCTACAGGGGACTCCATGTCTACCTATGATACTTCTACACAGTACTGGCCAATATTTGCCAGGTTACGTTTCCTAGATTTGTACTGTCTTACTGCTCAGGGAGATTACGTTCACTTTGAAAATCACCTTTAATGAACACAGTTAAACATACTGGTCACCACTTTTTACATAGATACATAGAATTTGACAGCAGATGAGGACCACCTGGCGCATCTAGTCTGCCCTTGTACCCTATCCCCCAATTGTCCCTTGTTTACATTTTCCTCATCGTCGCTAGGGTTCCCTTATATCTGTCCCATGCATTTTTGAATGCATTCGCTGTTTGCACCCCTACCACTTCTGTGGAGAGGCTTTTCCAAGCATCAACCACCTTTTCTGTGAAGAAGTACTTCCTCATATTCCCCCTGAGTCTACCTCCCTCCAGCCTCATATTATGTCCCTGGTTTTTAAGCATGCCTTCTTCTGGAAGAGGCTCCCCTCCTGGACACTATTAATACCCTTGAGGTATTTAAAAGTTTCAATCATATTCCCCCTCTCCCTTTTTGTCTCCAATGAATACATGTCAAGGTCTAGTAGCCTCTCCTCATATTCCTTCTGCTGTAGCCCCCGCACCATCTTTGTAACCCTCATCTGGGCTGCCTCTACTCTGTCTATATCTTTTCTGAGATGCAGCCTCCAGAACTGGATGCAATATTCCAGATGAGGTCTCACCAGTGATCTGTAAAGTGGAATTGCCACCTCCCTATTTCTGCTGGAGATACCCCTCACTGTGCACCCCAACATTCCATTGGCCCTCCTTATTGCTTTCTCTCACACTGTCTGGTCACCTTTAGGTCATCTGTTATAATCCCCCCCGATCCCTTTCTTGCTTAGTGGGTGTCAGCAATCTCCCCCCATTGACTACTTTTCCCCCTGGGTTTCCATGCCCCAAGTGCATAATTTTGCATTTGTTCACATTAAATTTCAGCTGCCACACCCTTGACTATTCTTCAAGCTTACATAGGTCCCTTCTCATTCTTTCCACCCCCTCCAGAGTATTGACTCTATTGCAGATTTTTGTGTCATCTGCAAATAGACACACCTTCCCCTCTAGCCCCTCTGCAATGTCTCTTATGAAAACATTAAAGAGGACTGGTCCCAGCACCAAACCCTGGGACACCCCACTGGTCTCCTCCCCCTCCATGGATTGAGCCCCATTCACTACCACTCTTTGTGACCTCCCACTCAACCAGTTTCTAACCAAGTTCACCACTCTGTGCCCCACTCACAGGCTGCTCAACTTATTTACTAGCCTTGTATGCAGGACGGTGTCAGAGGCCTTACTAAAATCTAAGTAGGCCACATCTACCACCAGCCCTGATCTACCACTCTGGTTAATCAAGCCAAAACATCTATCAGATTTGTTGGCAAGACCTACCTGTCCTGAAACCATGTTGCTTTGGGTCCTGCTGCCTGCTTGGATTCGAGGTACTCCACACTTCTTTCCTTGAGCAATAATTCCATCAGTTTTCCTGCTACTGAGGTTAGGCTGACTGTCCTGTAGCTACTAGCCTCCTTGCTACTCCTACTGTTGTGGAGAGGGACATTTGCCCACCTCCAATCTGCCGGGGCTACCCCCATCTCTAATGATTTATTGAATAGTTCTGCTAGTGGTGCTGCCAGTTCAGTCCTGAACTCCATTAGTATTCCGGGTTGAATTCTGTCTGGTCCCATTGCCCTGTCTATCCTCAGTTTTTCACCCTCTTTTAGGACTCTGTCCTTTGTGAATGGACTGGTATCCACCACCTGCCTCTGTCTTCCTTTTTCTATCAATAGTGGCCCCTCCCCCTCCCCTTCTTCCATAAGCACTGAGCAGAAATATTTATTCAGGATTTCTGCCTTTTCCTAGTCCCTCTCAGCAGGCCCTTCTTCTTCCCTTTTTAGTCTCACTATCCTATACCTGACGTGGTACCTTTGTAAAAGAGCCCTGGCTCAAAGGTATGATAATCCTAGACCTTATAAATAAATCCCTCCCTTGGTCTTTCTCTTTCACTGATGCATCTAAAAAAAGGTATTGTCCCCTTTCTTAACTCACTGTGCTCTCCTTTCCTCTGTTTGTGCTTTGGCCTTTCTAACTGTTTTTCTGGACTACCTCAGTTTTTCAATGTAGGTTTCTCTATCTTCTTCCCTCTGTGTTTCTTTGTATTTTCTGAATGCCATCCTCTTCTCTCTTATCCTCCTGGGTACTTCCCTCATGAACCATAATGTTTTTTTCCTTCTCTTACTTACTTACTTAATGCACATATTAGTAGCCTCATCTATGGCATACTTTAGATTTTCCTATTGTGTGTCCACCCCCTCCTTCTTCCTTCCTGGCAATGCTTTTGCTAGACATTCCCCCATCTTTGCAAAATCGACCCTCTTGAAGTCCATGACTTTAACCCTTGTGTGGCTGTACTCCTCCACTGTTTCTTTTGACAGTTATTAAAAGAAAACATTGCAATGACAGCAGCAACTCTCACAGAAGCCAAGGATTTTGTTTCAGTAAGTGAGTGAACATTTCAGGCATGTTGCCTTAATTTTATTTCAGAAACGATTTACTTGATGAACTACTGTAATCAGCTGGAGAATCTGAGATGAAAATCAGCACAATTCACCAGATTCAGCAAATTGCAGGTGTGGGTTCTGTCAGGTAGAATACAAGAATGTGTGCTGGTGTACTGTGGCTGTCTGGACCTACCCAAAGTGAACAGGTCTGCATACATTGTATCAGGGGCCATATGTTTTAAAGTGCATGTGTAATTTGATTGCTTCAGCAAAATTTTGAAGTTCTTGTTTTGCCAGAAAACAACAAACATCACCAGAAAAAAATATTCTCTGAGCAGGTACATTACTGCAAAAAAAAAAAACTTCTTCTAAAATGTACATGAGCAAAATGTGTTGAGAAAATGGGGCACCTAAATGTGCCAAAGCCGTGATCCTTAGATGAACTTTGTGTGACAACTCTGATATATTTTTAAGAATTAAATGAGGTCTTGGTTTCCCCTTATGTGTTGATCCTTTTGAAGCTCTGTACCTGGTGATTTGCATCCCTTGGTCTGCACCTGTTCTAACACTTCTTTCTCTGTCATGATCTGTTAATCCTCTTTGTTTTTCAATAATCTTTTAACACCTCCTTATTGCTTCAGCATACTCGTACAATAACCCTGTTGTTTGTGCTTAGGACTTCCTACACAGGCTTCACAGCTGTAAGGGCTTGTCAGATTATAGTGGGCAAATTCTACCTTTCATTCATTTTAAATGAATGGATGAGTAATTAAAGATGGGCATTGTACTTTGCATGCCATGACACTGCAACCCTTCTTACACTAACACTAAACACATAGACTGAAATGCTCTCTGTGTGTCTCCTAGGGGTGTGGATGGCTCATTGGTGTCTCATTTGCTTTCCTGCAGTTATTTTTATACTCATGTAACACCTTAAAGAGCCCCAGACACGATCAGGCAGGCAACATATACATGTAGCTGCCTGCCCATGGAGCTTTCTCAGCCCCAAAGTAATATTTTTTGCGCTGTGGATTTTAAAATATTTAACTTGTAAAGCCCAGTTCGTACCTTCCTGGTAGGAGCTGAGCGGCTGAGGAGTGCTGCAGCCCCACCTCAAAAAGTAGCAAAATTATGATGCAAGGTCTGAGATAGGGCTGTATGTGATCTGTGTAGAATTTAGTGTAATCGGGGGATGGGGCTGCCTAAATGTAAAAAAAGTATAATTGCTGGCATGTTTACATGTATTTGGCTCATATGTATTAGTCCAATACATGCAAACGTGCCAGCAATGATACTCTTTGTACATTTAGGCAGCCCCATCCCCTGATTACACTACATTCTGCATAGATCACCTGTGGCCCCATCCCAGACCTTGCATCATAATTATGCTACTTTTCGAGGTGGAGCTGCAGCACTCCTCGGCCACTCAGCTCCTACCAGGAAGGTACGAACCGAGCTTTATGAATTAAATATTTTAAAATCCATAGCACAAAAATTATTACTTTCGGGCTGAGAAAGCTCCACAGGCAGGCAGCTATGTGTATGAGTTGCCTGTCTGATCATGTCAGAGGCCTTATAATCCACAGTAAGTTAGAAAATGAGTTAGTATCCTGGCAGTTGTGGACAGTGGGCTGGATGTAATCCATGCACAAGGTGGATTGTTAACTGGGGCAAGTGGTAGGTTGTTATAGTCATCAGCCACTGCTCTGAGTGGAGAGGGGGATTCAATGATGTTCCTAAGGGATCAGTGCTAGGGCCACTGCTGTTTAACATTTTCTATCAAGGATCTGGAAGCTGGGGCCTCCAGCAGGCTGTGTGCATTCACTGATGACACTAAGCAATCAGGAGTGTCGGTGTTCAGTAGCTGGCACACTTGCTATCTTTAGCCAGAAGATCCGAAGGTTGTGGGTTCTATCCCTGCACCAGGTGTGTCAGTGCCCATAACTACCACTGTAGTGCGGTGCCAGGAGTGTGCTGCAATGCTGAGGTGCCATCCCTCAGATAAGATGTTAAACCGAGGGCCCTTTTTCTCATCTTTGGTCACTGTCTAGGTGGAAATTAAAGATCCCAAGGCACTTTTTGAAAAAATATATACATACATAAATACATACATAACTAAAGGGTTGTAGACTCTATGGAAGATGGTGACAAACATCAGGAGGACCTGAACAAGCTGTGTGACTGGTCAGAAACCTGAGTTTCGGATTCATTGCAGCTCAATGCAAATTGTTATGCTTAAGAGAGGAAAAAATACATTGGATCCATTAAACAAAAAGGTACGACCAGGGGTTATGTTAATGTTCTAGTTAATCACCCCCTGGGGACGTAATGTAGCATGAGGTGCAGCTGAGTGCCATATTGCCCCCAGGTCATGATTAACTTGAACATTAACATACAGTATCCCCTGGGAGTACCTTTTTGCTGTTATTATAATTGGTTCAGTTTTTCTTGCCATTTTCTAATGACACACAGGGTGGGATATTCAGAAATGCACCAGATGCCAGCGCAAGTCCGGCACAGTGCAAATCCAATGTGCCATGGCACAATGAGTGCGATGTTCAAAGGTTGAACATGGCGACATGCACCAGAGCAACACGACTGAATATTGCAAGGATGCGCCTCAGCGCAGTCAGGGGTGCACCAGGGAGCAACACAACATGCACAAAAGTGCAACCATGGATGTGCAGGGGGCCGAGGTAGATGTGCTTAGGCACAAAAGGACCAGCCACAGGCACAGCAGATAGCCAGCCCCCGTCCACTAGCACCAGACCAGCGGATTCATGATACAGGCAGCACCGGCCACCTCCTGCTGCACAGCATGCCCCAACCCACCCAGACCACAGCCAGCCACACCCTAGCACACCACACCCAACACACATGCCACAGAGTCCAAACAGCCAGCCCATGGCCACCCCAAGGCACAGCCACTGACTGATGGGCAAACTCCACCATGCACAGCCCACACAACAACACAGATGCACCACACAGCCACCCACCACATCACTGTAGCATGGCTCCACTCACCAGCCACAAAGCAGACATGGACACAGATGGGTAAACAAACAAAACTGTATAAAAGAACAATGAATAATACAACACAGTGAACAAGACAGGGGAACTATGTACAAAGCAGGGATAGGGTTGGTGAGGAAGGGATGGGGACAGGATACAGGGCTATACAATGGGACAGGGGAAGGCAGGGGAAGGGTGGTCAGGGGAGGGTAAGGTATTGTCAGCCCCTATGGGGGTGGCCACGTCCCACCACCGCCTGGGTGTCCTCTGTGCTGCCCTCACAGCAGGAGCCTCCTGGTCCACCTCACAATCTCCAGGGTGGCGGTGGTGATGGCGATGATGTGCCACAGGGGGCGACAGTAGGGTGGCTGGCAATCACCCCATTTGACACCTATGGCAAAGGAAGGAATAGGAGATCAGTGCATTTCCAGGGCACCCTAGCCCACCCACCATGTGCAGCAGACAGTGGGGACACAGGCCCCTGGGGTGGCACCCTGGCCACCCACAGTGGGTGGGCCTACAACTGCCACTGACCCAGTATTCCACGGATATGTACAGTATTGGACACCACTGCCCAAGGGCCATCTGCCAGCACAGTGGCAGGCAGGTGGTATGGTGCAGCAGCAGAGCCACAGCAGCACTGGTGGCAGCCAGATGAACCCACAGCCACCAACAGCTGACACACATGTGCACTAGCCACCCCACGGCACCATGCACACTGCGCCTGAACACAGATGCCACAGCCCAGTGCACATGGGTCTGAGGCAGTACCCACACCTCCGCTGACCACCCTGCATAACAATGTATGAATGCACAGTGCCTACCTGCCCGCCATGGCACTGTGCACAGTGGTCCAGCTGCTTCTCCCCTCGGTCCTGCAGCACCTGCAGAAGGGCCTACAGTGGCCTGCCACGGCCCACCAGAGACCTCCACTGCCCTGGCTCTCCTCCGGTCTTCAGGGTCTAGGACAGGAACACAAACAGGCACACATCAGAACACATTCACAACATTAGCCCACTGCCCCCACCCCCCAAGCACAGTGTGCACCCCGGCCTGGCATGGCCGCAGGGCAGTGGTGCAGCACACCCAGTGACTGGCAATGCCAGGCCATGGTGCACACAGTGACAGTGCCCCCGGGATGGCCTGCAGGTCTGTCTGGCCCATGGAACACTGGACATGCACAAACACAGTCAGAGCACACTTACCTGGCCGTGGCATGGCCGCCCGCTGGATGCATGCCTGCAGCAACCTGAGCCTCTCAGGGTCCCTCCTCAACAGGTCCCCATACTGGTGGTGAAACTACTCCCTTGTGAGCCACACACCAGTTGCCTGGACAAGGCCATCTGTCACCTTTTGCCACACCTCAGTCCTGGGCCTGCTGAGGGGTTGCTGTCCGAACAGGCTGGCAGTGTGAGACTCCACCTGGGCCACCAGGTTCACCAGTTCAACCTGGCTCCAGTTTTGTGAACGGGGCACTGTGCACCATGGCAAGCTTCTTCTGCGATGAAGCAGTCCAAAATGGCACCCTGTAGCACACGTGCACAACGTGCTCGGGATGCGCAGCCCACACGGAGATGCATTGCCCGCATCAATAGCACATCCCCATAGATGTACGGCAGGGGCATGGCCACACTGGCATGTGGGGCAGAGGTCCCTGGGGGCATATGGCAAGGCAGGATCAGGGGTCAGCACTCGCAATGTGCATGGGAACACTATTGGGGCCATGACACATGTTGCATAATAGGGTCCTGAGGGCACCACACCCCATAGGCCCTATAGTGCCTGAGCGCCATAGGCCCTATAGTGCCTGAGCACCATAGGCCCTATAGCGCATGAGCACCATAGGGTCCATGGTGCATAAGGCACATTGGCCACCAATAGCACTCCTAGCGCACACTGCACAATAGGTGGTAGTACATGCCATGGGGTATGCATGCTTATGGGCTCACTGCACACGTCACAACATTGCGCCATGGCTTGTGCCGAAGCAAGTCCATTGCGCAAGGTGCAACAACGCGATATTCAGCTGACATATGCAGATTAGCTCATCAGCCAATCCACGGTGCAATGGGGGAATTAGCATCTCATTACAGTTGCACATCTGTCCATTTGCATGCGATGCGCTATAAAAGGCGCCGTATGACAGCACAGGCCATGGACCAGTATTGCAACCAACCAAGGTAAGTTGCACCTGCCGAGGGGATGGACAGCACAGAGGGAAGGATGGCTGGTGTGGGCTGCAGCAGCCACAAACCACATGTCCCTGCCCGGAGGTAGCAGCATGTCTGAACATGAGGAGGATGAGGAGCGTGGGCCTGCTCACAAGTGCAGGCCCAACTTCATGAAGGTGGAGGCAGATGCCCTGTTCAAGGTGTACCTCGACAGGGAGCCCCTGTTGAGTGGCGCCACTGGCACACCTCAGGCCAGGGCTACAGCCTGGGTAGAGGTGGCAGAGGCTGTGAAGCAGTAGGGCAGCCACCAGTGATCTGCACAGGAGAGCAAGTAGGAGGTGGGCACTGACAAGTATCAGATCAAAGAGAAGGTGGCGGCCATGTGGGCAGCCAAGTCAGCCACAGGTTGGGGCTAGGCCGACATGCCATAGCACACGCCGCAGGAGGAGCTGGTGGTGGCCACCATGTGGCACAGCTCTGTCGAGGGTGTGCCGGGCAGTGGCTTCCAGACTGGAGGAAGCCCATCACTGCATGATAGGTACAGCGGTGTGGGGGGTCCATTGCATCGGCGGTATTAACGCATCTATATTCCCTTTCAGCACTGGAATGCCAGCATGCAGTGGTAGAGGCTCCTGCGTCTGCCGTGGGGGCCCGAGCAGCTGTAACACAACATCGCTGTCTGGCTGGATGACATGGGAGTGGTGACAGATGAGGTCCTGGCTGTGTTCCAGTGGGACGCCAGCCATGGCATACTGTGTGCAGAGACACAGATCAGGGTGGAGTCTGACTCTGATGATGATGTGACCATTGTCCTGGACAGCAGGGGGACTTGTCATGGGGGAGACACCTATACCATCCACCATGCCTAGCAGTGCGGCCAGTGGCCTGTTGGCAGTGGGTCAGCCACCTGCCACTGCCCCTGGTACCACTGTGTGTGAAGGCGGCGTGGCGCTAGGGGGGGTGGTGGTGGTGCAGTTGCACAGACGCTGGCTAGCGCAGAGGGGCTGGAGGGGTGGCAGATGGCCGGGGACGTTTGGAGGCTGGGTGCAGTGGCTGCTGCAGGTGCGCCTGTCATTGAGCAACCCCATGGGGACCCTGCTGTGCAGGGCCCACCTGAGCGGGGGGGCAATGCAGCGTGGTCATACACCACTGGTGGGTCGGCACCATGCCCATGTGCCCCTGGGCGCTGACCCCTTGCATGAGCACACCAGATTACTGCAGGCCTCTGTGGGTCAACAGGTGCAGCTTATGGCTGTGGTGTGTGCACTCCATGCAGAGGTGCACCAGGCTGCCGAGCAGTGGGACAGGGGCAAAGCGCAGGTCCAGGAGGCCATACATCACCTGCGGAAGGACATGACCGTGGCCCTGGACTGCTTAGCCATTACGGTCACAATTGGCCTTACCTCACTGGCTGCCACTGGGTGCAGCCAGCTGCCGCAGACCCTGCGGAGTGCATTGTCCACCCCACAGACCAGGTGTTGGGTGACCCCCTCAGTGATGATGCTGGGCTGTGCTGTGGGCATCCCAGGCACACCCAGTGTGGGCCTGTTTGGGAGCCTGCAGACCCCTGGAAGGACATGGTCGCATTCCCACAGTACCACCCTGGGGGGATGGTAGCAGACCCCCCCCCCGTGGCCATCGTGCAGTCTGGGTCTGCTGGGCGGCCACGGTGCGGCCATCCTCATGTTCATGATGGCCATGTGACCACACGGCAGAGCTGATGTGCCCACCAACCTGTCCGCTGTCCGCCACTGCCGCCCTGTGTGCACATGGGCCTTGTGTGTGTGCATGCTACGGATTTGGCATCCATGAGTTGCGCCACACGCTGACCGTGTGCGCACCTGCCTGGATGCTGGCCTGTGCGGCATGTGCATGATGATGCCACCACAGCACTGGCTGCACGTGTGCACCGGTGCCCTGCATCTGATCCACGCCAGGAGCTGGTGTCCGCTAGCGTGCGTGTGCGTGTGCATGTGTGTGTGTGTGTGTGTGTGTGTGTGGAGTGCTGTGCTGTGTGTTGTGTGTGGATGTGTGGCACAGCACCACACCTGCCCCTGCATCCCGCTTGTCTGTGTAACCCGCAGGACACGCCCACACATGCCTGTGTGCCATACCACTGTGTCTGTCTTGTGCATGGGTGTTTGTCTTTTATTGTGTCCAGGTGCTGGCGTGCCATCCTCATCAGCCGGGGATCTCTCCACCTGGGGGGGGGGCTGCCCACCACCACATGGACCGTCGGCCATGTCACCCCCACTGCTGTTCCACACTTCGACCTTGACAGCTATCCCATGGTCAGTGGCCATGTTGTGCAGCTTGCAGCAGGCCAGGAATAGGCCACAGGCCTTTGAGGGGCTGTACTGTAGGGCACCACCAGACTTGTGCAGGCAATGGAACCATGCCTTCAGCAGACCAAAGACATGCTCAAGTGATGTTCCACTTGCTGGCATGTGCCTCATTGTACCGCTCCTCCACTGGGGACGACGGGTGCCGGTAGGGGGTGAGCAGCCAGGGCTGGAGTGGGTAGCCACTGTCACCTGTGTGGATGGAGATATGGTTAGCCTGGTGTCCTCTTTCACTGTACCCCGTGTCCTTCCCAGCCGCACTCTGTGGCACCCCTACCCTGGCCACCACACTCCATGCCCTGGTGTACCCAGCTGCCTGTGGTCTCAACACACTCACCCACTAGATGATTGGTGGGGATGTACCCACTCTCGAACCTGTGGCACAGTGCTGAGCTGTGCCAGATGAAGGCATCATGTGCTCCCCTAGGGTGTATGGCACAGACATTGGTTATGCACCCCCTGGCATTGTACACCACCTGGCAGTTGATACTGGGGTAGCCCTTTCTGTTGATGTAGGCTACCCCCTCCAGGCCAGGTGGCATGCGGATGCCCACATGGGTGCAGTCGATGGCCCCTAGCACGCCAGGCATATGTGCTACCCTGTGGAACCCCTGCATGGTTGTGGTATGCTCTGCCTGTGTGCTGGGGAAGTGGATGTATTCCGCAGCATGTAGCAGCAGGGTGTTGAGGAATTGTGTGAGAAGCCGTGACATGGTCAACTGGGTTATGTCTGTGGTGCCCCCTGTTGGTCTCTGGAAGGTGCCCATGGTGAGCAGGCACATGACAGCTGTTACCTTTGTTTCCACTGTTAGGGTGTGGCTCCATCTAGTGGGTGCCTGCGTCTCCTCACTGCACAACTCACAGAGCTGCCTCAGAATTGTCGGGTTCAGTCAGTACCAGCCCACGATCTCTGTGTCAGCCTAGATCTCATAGCTGATGCTGGGTCGGTACCGCCTGTTCCGGGCATACCACCGACGGGCCCTTCCACGGCCATGGCGCTCTGCTTCCTGCCTCCCCACACTCCTTATTATGGCCTCCATCTGGAATATCGCACTGGCTATGGCCCCTGTTGTCCTTGCATCCCCTGGGTGTCCAGCTCCACTGGCTGTGTGTGGCTGTGCATGCATCTCTACAGGGCCCCCTCCTGTCTACCCTGTCCCTGGTTGGCTGGCTGTTGGCTGTGGCCTCTGTCTCCCACCCCTTTGGGGACCTGTGTCACTCCACTTGGGCCTGGTGACTCTGTGTCATGCCCACTACACACACACACACACACACACACACACACACGCTGTCGCCTCCCTGTCAGTCACACTCACACTCCCTCTCGCACTGTCTCTTCCTCTCTGTCCTTGTCACTGTCTCTTTCACTCTCCCTGTCTCCTTCTTCATCGGCAGACATCCTGTCTGTCTCCTTCTGTCCTGCTCCCCTCTGGTGCAAGTGCCTTCCTCCTACTTGCTCCCTGATTTTATAGTCTCAAGTCTGCTCCATGCAACTGATGGTTGCTCCTCGCTTGTGCCATTGGTTGGGGGTTGAATATCACACTGTGCCACATATTCATGGGTATGCCCCTGCCCTTGCGTATGCATATATTCCCATTGTGCATTGGCGCACTGGTACTTGCGCTGCACAGTTGCTGCTGCTGAATATTGCTCTCTGGCACATTTCTGCAGTTGCGCATGTGCAACCCAGTTGCGCCATGTGCATCTGCTTTGAATATCCCTCCCATAGTATTTATTTTAGTTATTCTTAACCCTTGACATAAAATAGTCCCCACGCCAAAGGTTTACATGGGGAAAACAAATCTGTTCTTTGGCTGTGAGTCAGCAGTGAGTCTGCTGTGTGAGGTGGGGTGAGGGGAACTTCATTCTACTCAGCTGTGCTGTGACTCTTTTATTCAAAATTGAAATTCAAAAGTCTGTTTCTTTAGCCCCGCTGGCAACAGTACTTCAAGGAAGTGTCCTACAAAATAGTTTAGTTTAGTAAATGCTGTATCCCCTCTTTTAGCACATCTCAGCCATAAAAGCAGGAAAAAGTAACAGTTCAGTGTTTAATTTGACCTTTCTTTCAAACATGGCACTGTCAGCTGTGCTCTAATGGTTGCCATCAGTTCCAGACATAGAATTCTACAAATGTAAGTAGGACCTTGATTCTTTAAATCAATACTCAAGTGATCAGGCTCTACAAGTATGTTAATTAGGAGATTGACAGAAGGCTCTCAGAATGCTGACAGACAATCAGATATCAGCAATCTTGAGCCTCTTGTAATAATAAACTTTGAGTACTCCCCTTGCTGTAGTGCAGGAGAAAATAGAACTGAGGGTCATAATTGACATAAGACTGAAGTATTACATGTAGAGATGGGAGAAGTTGGGAAACTTCCCTCTACAAATTAATCTTCCAATTTAGCACAATTTGCAGATTAATTCATGGACAAAAAATGCAAAGTTCTACCTGCAAAGTGTGAAATTTCACTGGTGAAGTGCGGAACGTCACCCACAAATAGTAGAATTTCACTGTGAATGGTGGAATGGGTGAAATTCCACTGTTCGTGGGTGAAATTCTGCCATTCACCAGAAATTCCACACTTGGTGGTGAAATTCTGCAAAAAAAAAAAAAGGTGAAGTCACAGGTGAATTTTGAGCCTATTAGCAAAACTTCGCGGATTGCTCTGTGGAGGCGAATTTGATGACTTTGCCGGAACTTCGCTGGTGAAATCAAACTTTGTAACATCTCTAATTACAAGCAGTGTAGAGTACTGAAGGCCAGCAGAATGCAGTGGTACATCAAAATGGGGGGCAGTCACTAGCAGAGCAGAGGAAGTAATCCTGCCACTTTACGAGGTCCCACTCAGGCACCCCCTTGAGTACTACATGCAGCTTTGGACTCCTCAGTATAGAAAGGATATTGAAGCCATCAAGTGGTGTCAATGTAAGGCCTCTAAAATGATCAGGAACATGGGGAGAAAGCTATGATAAGAGGCTGGTAGCTCTTCACATGGTCACCTTGGAGAACAGGAGCCTGAGAGGGAACATAATCTCAAGTCGTCAGCATAGTCAAGGGGACTGACAAGCTCAAACAATTAGAACTATTTGATCTGGTGTGCTGCAGCATGACAATGGGACATGCACTGAAGCTGAGAGCTGGTATATTTAGGGGTGTTAGGAGACACTTCTCCAAGAGAGTGGTGAACCGATAGAACAGCCTACAAGTGGAGGCACTGAATATGAAGGCAGTGCAGGCCTCTGAGGCAATGCTGGGCAAATTTCTGCTCAGCAAGAAAATGACCTGGTACACTAGGTAACAGAGAGGGTAGTGAATGCCCACAAATCAGTACACATTTGCACAGCATACTCATTTATCCCTGCTTATGAAGCAGAGGAATGGGTAGCCATGATGGTCCGAGAGTCTCTTCCAACCTTAAGTTGCTATGTTACCCCTGTATTTATATGCTGGATGAGTTCCTCATGAAGAACAACATTACTCGGTACGTCATTCAATTCTGTTGAGAATAAATGGTTCATAGACGTTTCCACATGTATTCATTTTATTTATCTAGTTATACATTTACTTTTGCATAATATTGCATGCTGCAGATTTACTTTTTTCCACCAACACCTGTCTTCAGAACAGTTACCCCACTACCACTTGATTCTGTATGAAGCTCCTCCTCCCACACTCACCACCTGCCAGAGCCTTCCCCTCATTTTTGCTTGAGCACCTGTGACCACTTCTAAATCTGTTGCTAACAATTCACCCCGGTCTTCACCTTGAGGGCTGAAGACAACTGGCAGCACTGACTATTGCATTACTTAGTGATTTTCAGAAAATGGATCAGGAATATCCAGAAACCTGATTGGCTCAGAGCAGCCACCGCTCAGGTAGGTATCAGGCAACAGAGCCAAGTAAATAAACTAGTCCCTGTACAAGCTTGCCTTTTTTACCAAAAAGATCAGTAAGCTGAAATCAAATGCTCACATTTAAAGAGCACCTTTCTTGGTGCATCAGAAAACAAATAGTCGGCTTCCTTACCTGCAGAGGAGTTCCTCCGTAGCACTTTAAAATGATCAGCTTTGCCCCCCACAGAAGGGAAGTGATTGTAGTTTGCCCCCAAACTGGCTAGCCGCTCAATCCCTTCCACTTCCTGATCACCTACGCAGTCCCCATGCTTCCTCATTTTGTGATGTCACTATAGGACCAGCACAGGGACGGTGCCAATGCAAGTCTATTGAGCCTAATTTTAAAAGTTATTTTCAGGATTTAAATTGGACTTTTGGTACAGATGGAAGACTATATTAAAGTAACAAGAGCCTTGTTACTTTAATACAGTCTGCCATTTGTACCAAAAGTCAAATTTAAATGCTGAAAATAACTTTAAAAATTAGGCTCAATAGAATTACATTGACGCCGTCCTTGCACTGATCCTATAGTGACATCAGAAAGCGAGGAAGCATGGGGACTGCGTAGGTGATCAGGAAGTGGAAGGGATTGAGTGGCTAGCCCCTTCAGGAGGAAAATATGATCTCTTCCCTTCTGTGGTGGGCAAAGCTGATCATTTTAAAAGTGCTGCAGAGAAACTCCTCTGCAGGCAAGGGAGACTCCTATTTGTTTATACCCAGGGCTGCAAATACTGGGGAAAGGTGCTCTTTAAAATAGCCACCATTTGTTTTCTCACTTAGCGAGGGAGCTAGCTAGTGATGCCGTCCCCCTCAACAACTCCATTTTCATTACATAAGTTTATTTTTGGTTAAAAAGAAAGGAAATGACCTCAGTGCTGGGAAACAAACTGTTACTAATTGTAACTATCGGCTGCCTCCTGTTTGCTGCTTCAGCTCAGGTGCTCCTGACCCAGGTGCTGCTTGCACAAACATTTACCCAGCCATTGACAAAGCCCCCCTCCCAACTGATTGTAAGTGATCAGTCCTGGCTTCCCTTGCTACCCACAGAAAACAAGCATTTGTCAATGCCGAATGTTTGCTTGCTGGCATTGGCAGTGGTAGTGTAGAAGTTACAGAGCTGCATAATAGGAATGGCAGTGAAATATTGAACTGAAGCCAACCCCACCACCACCCTGCAGAGAGCGACAGGCATTGGGGTGTGCATTTGGGTCGTCAGGCATAACGGCCACGCCATTTCACCACGCCCCACCCTGCAGACACTGACAAGTGTCACGGTGTTCCTTGGGGTCTTTGGCCCTTATGCGCACCCCATTTCATTAGGAAATATGGTGAGATGGGTGCGATATAGGAGAATGGGGTGAACTTTGGGGCCGAAGAGTCCAAGGCATACCTTGATGCCTCTCACTGACTGCAGGGTGTGGAATGGTATGAGCATCACAGGCAAGAATCCCAAGTCACACCCCTGATGCCTGTCATTCTCTACAGGGTTGGGCGTTATGGTTGGAAACCCTAATACCTCAGGCATTCGTTGGTATTTTCCCTCCAAATTTTCAACATGTTTTTTGTGACCCCACCTCATGAACATGGGGAATATCAGTTTGTTAGCCGAAAGCTGCTTATGCACAGTGACTACGGCATTTAGCACCACAGGTGCAAAAACATTCCGAACAGGATGTAAAAAATGACAGCTGCACTGTTCATGGGGAGGTGTAAAAAATGGCAATGTTGCAAATCTGTAGTAAAAATATTTAAAAAAATGGTGAAGTCACGAGCGTACATAGAAACTGTGCAACACACACCCGTAATATAATTAGGTTGGGGATTTTTTACAGCAGATTGTCAACTCAGGCATTTTGGTGCCTCCGATCATGAACAGTGTCACTGTGATTTTCTTATCTGTGCCGAACAATGATTTCCCACAGCGACCACGCATCTCTGCGCTGAAAGTGTGAAAACACACTGCAGCCATGTTGTGAAAAATGACAGCTGTACTGTTCATAAGGAAGTGTGGAAAAATGCCACTGGTGAAAATCTGGACTGAAAATATTACAAAGTCATGAACTTACGAGGGTGCGTGGAAACTGCGCAATGCTCACTCGTAACACAGTCATTTTATGGACTTTTGTCACCAAATTTTCAACATAGCCATTTTAAGACCTCTGCTCATGAACAGTGTAACTGTGATTTTCTTAATCTGTCCTAAACATTGCTTTCGCACACCAACAGCACCATTGTGCGCTACATGTGCAAAAACACATTTTGGGTGACATATGAAAATTGCAGCTGTACTGTTCATAAGGAAGTGTAATAAAATGGCAATGTTGAAAATCTGGAGTGAAAATATTAAATTTGCAAACTTACGAGCATGCATAGGAACTGTGCAACGCACGCTCGTAAAACAGTCATTTTTAGGAATTTTTTCACCAAATTTTCAACATAGCCATTTAAGACCTCTGCTCATGAACAGTGCCACTGTGATTTTCTTAATTTGTCCGTACATTGATTTCACACACCGACTGCGCCATTATGGCTACATGGGCGGAAACACATTTTGGGTGAGATGTGAAAAATGGCAGCTGTACTACCATAAGAAGGTGTGGTAAATGGTAACGTTGAAAATCTGGAGTGAAAATATTGAAAAGTCGCGAATCTTATGAGCTCGCTTAGAACTGCGACGCACGCCAGAATAAAACAGTTTTTGATTTACATTACCATGGATTCTAATGATAAACAGCATTATTCAGTGGCCCGGCGGTGATTGGCGCAGTGACTGCGAAATCACCCTTCAGGCCTGAATAACGCCATGACAGTGACATCATTCATGAGAAGGGGTCCCAAAAACCCCATGTTGAAAATTTGGTGCAAAAATTCCAAAAAATGCCTGAGATATGCAATAACGTTGAAACCCCCCTATCTAGCCCATTATACAGCTTACCGGCATTTCCTCAGTTCGCGGTCGGCTTTGAAGAGTGCAGATTTGTTCCCGGTCCATCAAGATCATCGGGCCAAGTCTGGAGGTAAGTATGGGGTGAGGGGATGTGGGAGGCTGGGTGTGCAGTGGTGGTGCGGGTTGTGGAGGGGGCCAGGAGACTACGTGGGAAACGTTTTTTCTTTGCAGGTTTGTTTTCTTTTTTTGACTACGGACATTTGCCATGTTGGGGTGGGCCTCTAGCATGGCACAAGGATGGTTGGGGGATGTTCAGCTGATGGGGATTGGGCACCCCAGTCGGCCAAGCATCGATTGCCACGCTGGGTGGGCTCCCAGCATGGCACCCAGTACAGGAGGTGAGGACAGTGGAGCCGGCCGAGTTGGGCACTCCCAGCCGACTATATCATTGATTGCCACGCTGGGGTGGGCACCCAGCGTGGCATTTGGAAGGTTTTGAGGCGGGGGCACAGCACAGCCGGCGGGATTAGCCACCCGTTGGCTATACAGTGTGTGTTTGCGATGCGTGCGGGGGAAGATGACGCCGTGTGTGGGCATATGTGTGTGTGTGTGTGGGGGGCTATGCATGAGAAGGGGATATCTTATCGCTGCTCACTTAAGCGTAGCTCCCCCTTTGAACTGTATGCCACTGCATTTTGGAGCTTGTCATACACAGCTCCAGCATGCATTGGCTTACAGGGGCCACGCCTGCCAACACACTGACTGAATTGGAGGAGGAGGTGACACACCTCCGAAATCTCGGATGATGGCACTATGTTTCTTGCACATGTGTGCAAGCAAACATAATAAAAATGGAAACCATTCAAAGATGCAGTACCTTATTTGTTTCAGCACAGTGCAGTCAGCTGCTACTGCTATCATCTTGGGTAACATCATAACCCCATTAAACCCTGCTCATGTTTCTAGCCACTTGCATAATGGAGCAAGCGTGCTGCAACTGCTTAGACCTGATCATAACCACAGCACCTGCCAGTACCGATCATGGCTTACATTAAAAAAAATCAAACACAGGCAGCTTCTCCTGGGTGTGGTTGGGGAGGCTAGGAGGATGACAACTTCAAAAGCAAAGTGAATTTCAGAGCTTAGTTTTCACTAACAGGTGGTGGTGGTGGTGGTGGTGGGGGGGGGGATGAAATGTGAAAGGAAAAAAATCTGTTGAAAACTGCAGTGTCTCTACTGGCAAATGTACCAGTAGAGGGACTAGATTACAAGTAAATCATTTTTGTTCTTCAGTTTTTACTAATTTTAAAGGTTTTTTTTTTTAAATCTTATATTAAAATATCAACAAATACCCATTTTCTAACCACAATACTACACTCCAGGGTAGTAGGCAGTATGGGTAATACCTGCTCTTCCAGGGCCTTTAAGGCCCTCTGCCTGCAGCATTGGGCCTCATTATACTCATGAATGGGAAGGTATGGTCCAATAGCTCCCACCCTGTTAGATATTATTGCTTGTTTAAGCACCACCGGAAAATGCATTAGCAAACCACCAATTCTGTGGATGATGTGTCAGGATAAAGAATCCTGCAACAGACTGTGCTCTAAGTCACCCACTGCTTCTGATTGCTGATGACTGAAGTATGAACCCCAAAGTTGCATATGTGTTGGGGGGGGGGAGAGGGGTAAACTTAATTTCCGTGTGCTGATGGTGGGAAGTGTTCCGCAGCCAAGTGACAGTGGTCATAAATATAGAATAGTTTACCCCTCTGTAATTAGGACAAGCACATTTTTGACACTGAATTAGATCAGTGACATCAGCAGCATGAGAGTGAATCTCAAGTGCCTTCTGATATCACCGATCTATCTTGGTGTTGACGATTTGGGAATTCTTCACACCGATGGGTTTTCTCATTCTGTATAATACAAGTTAACCATGTTTTACCATGTAAACCAAGAGACTGGTTTCTCTTATCAACAGTATATGTACGAGGAGCTGTGATTTTTAACTGCCAGTTTTGAATTGGTTCATGATGCTTCCTCATTTGACTGCAGGGTTGGGGATAGCTCAGCTTGTGCTGCTCTAGCACTGTATAGCAGGAGTGCAGATCTAATTGATACAGGTATGAAAACATGTTCCTCACACTCAGAAGTGTTGATAAAAATGGAATCCACTTGATTCAACACTCCGAGACATGAAGAACAACTTTTAAAAAACTCCAGTAAAATATGCTAGTGTATTATAAGATATAAGACCACATGTTTTACCACTGGGCTAGTCTCAGCCAATGAGGAACACAGTTTTTTCGAGCCTACACCCATGAGTAGATTCTCTGCTCTGCATCATGCAGATTCTGTGAAACCATCTGCTCTTAAAGGCTGTTTTTTTTCTTAGGATTGTATTCACACTTTTATAGTTTTCTCAATTTAAAATGAGTTGCTTATTTTTTTTTCTTTGGTAACTGGGTAAGGCTCAGTAGGCGCAAGTGTCTGTTTTTAGGGGTCACCCAGGAGCACTGGATAGGTTAAGTGACTTGCTCAGAGTCTCAAAGTATATGCAAGTGGAGGTTGTGGGAATCAAACCCATGTTTGTTGGCTGTACCAAGCTCATTCACAGCTCATTACTCAAACCTCTAAGCTATACTGCCAGTTTATGAAAGCATAAACAAACAGCAGCAGGTTAAAGGGCAGTAGGGCAGGGTTTACACTGCATGGATGTATTGTGTTGTATAAACAGAATATTGTATAAAGGAAATTTGAATATTACTGAACTGAAGAACCAAAACCAGAAAGTGGAATGACATCTGTAGGGGCCCGAGAACTTTAAAAGGATAAGGATCCACTTCATTTCATTACTAGTATCATTAGCATGCTCTTCCACAATGGTTCCTGACTTCTCAGCCATATAGAAGAAAGTACATGCAAACACAGAACATTTATGCTACACATTAGATGTCATCTAATGAACAGCATGAACATTAATTGGGTGTCCTTTGAAGATAAATTTAAATATATGACCGCTTGTAATCTGAAAAATACTGTCTCAATTCTGGTTCAATTGAGTACAGCAGAACTCTTTCTATTTGTCAGGACTGATCATCGAACAAAGTCTCAAAAAATGGGGAATTTTGGTTGCATGTCAAAACAGCGAGTCCAAAACCGAGTGGAGCACACACAGTGAGTCTAAAACAGTGAGATCCATAACAGCGCTGTGCAATACAGCACTGAACAATGACAGCAATGCCCCCGAACCCCCATAACTAAATATAACCATCTCCAAGCCACACAAAGTCAACCAGAAGAACAATACTCCCAACAATGTTAAACTTAACATCCGCTGTAATTTCCACATTGCTGCAATGACCGGTGCTGTTATTTACTTGCCCTTTTTGACTCGCCCATTTTGAGTCACTGTCTTGTGGGACACCGGGCATTTTCTAGTACCATTTATTTGAACAGCTCGGGGTCACTGATCTTTTCTCCATAGGGCCATTCATACTTGTTTAATGCTTTTCATAAACCTTTGACACTTTGCACATGTTTTACACATTTTTAGTATTTGCTAAAGTAAGATTTGTTTCTTGAAGCTAATTGTACTTCTTTTAGTTGATTGTAATATATTTGAATAATATAGTTGTAATTGTATTGTTACATTTGTTGTTGACTTTAACCCTTGGCACCCACGAAAAAAGGGCAGATATTTTGCTCACCGGTCTGCCAAGTCATGTAATAAGATGGCATGAAATGAGAAGGCTGCTTATTTGTATGATCCTACTGCACAACACACACACTGTTAGTCAGGACTAGCCTACAGGACATGTAAGCATATTTGGTCCGTAGAAATGTAGGCCAAAGCAAATTGTTCAGGTAACCAAGGTCAAGCACTATAATTTATCAAAGAGCCTGTAAATGTATATATTGTATCAGGTTCCTGTCTCATACAAACATAACATTTGTCAGCAGAAAAGGACTGCTTAGCACACCCAGTCTGCTGAAATGTTCCCTGCCTAATCTGTCTGTGCAGACTCTAACTGGTGTCTGGCAACCCTCCCTCCTCCCTGCCTGTTTTCTAATACAGCCGCTATGTCTATCCCATGCATGCTTGAAGCTCCCCACTGTTTTCGCCTTCACTGCTTCTGCTGGCAGTCCACTGCTGGCATCTGCCACCCTTTCAGTGAAGAAATATGTCTTCTCATCTCTCCTTGAACTCTCTCTCCAGCTTCACTGCATGCCCCCTGGTCCTGGTGCTTCTTCCTATTTTAAAGAGACTTTCCTCCTACACTCTGTTTACTCCTTGAGGTACTTGTAGGTCTCTATCACATCTCCTCTTGCTCTTCCTCTCTTCAATAGCATAAATGTTGAGATCCCTCAGTCTCTCCTAGTAAGACTTTTTGTGTAACCCCAAAACTATTTTATTTGCCCTCCTCTGGATTGCCTCTGCCCTGTCTATGTCCTTTCTGAGGTGCAGCCTCCAAAATTGGACACAGTTCTCCAGGTGGTGTCGCACCAGTGAGTGATACAGAGGCAACACCACCTCCCACCTCCTACTGGATATACCCTTCCCTGTGTACTCCAACATCCCACTGGCCCTATCCACTGCTTTGTCACACTACCCTGCCACCTTGAGGTCATCAGATATGATAACCCAAGGTCCCTTTCCTAGTTTAGTGACTGTCAGTACCTCACCTCCCCATCTTATACTCCATGCATGGGTTCCTGTGCCAGCAAAACAAGCTACCAGAACAAAGACTTAAGCAAATCATTTTCCTGTTACCTGCCTGTGCTTTCTGCTAAGGATGGTGGCTTACAGTTTATTTTAAGTATCTGTTTCAATGTAACTAATCGTTAATTGCATGCAACAGGGCAATTGCACTGCAGTTACTGTACATGTTTGTTACATGCAACTACATTGCAATTGCAAAGCAGTTACAGTGTAGTTACACTGTGACTACAGTATAGTTAAGTGAAACTTAAAGAGCAACTGACATCTTCACAAGAACTTTAATAAAACATAATATTCTGACACAGTTCAGCTTGTATTTTACATTAATTCTGTTTTTTTTTTTCCTCCTCCCCATTATTTATTGTTGAGGTTATTTGCATGAAAATGGGATCTTTGCTCCTGAAGAGTGTATCTATTCTTGTTTCTTTTTCCCTGCCTGAGGTCATAAACGCTGTACTTGTTACATCACACTTACTCCCATGGCAACAGATTGTGACGTCACAACAGAGGATTAGGATTTGAAGTAGGGCGTCAGCTATAGAGGCAGATGAACCCTAAGGGATACAGATAATGTATTCATGCAAATTTCCTCAGTAATAAATAATGGCAAGGAGAAATCTTTAGAATATACATGGAATGGAAGCTGACTTGTGCTAATTATTAATTTATGTTTGTAAAAGTTTTTCTTTAAGGCGTCAGCAGCTGTTTAAAATATAACCAGCTTGTGTCTACAGTACATCTGACTTGACTGACATGAGCATGGCAAAATATACCACATGTTCTGTTCTCCTCTCTCTGAAATCAAGGCTGAGGGTTGTTTGTTATGCAACTATTACACCAGTCAGTATAGCACAACCATGACCTGCAAAATTGCTAGTCATATGGCAAGTATGTGATAAAACATCCTGCTCCAATTGCAGTGTTCGGATTCAATTTCACAGCATCCTGAACTGCAAACCATGAAATAAGATCTTGTTAACAATCTCAGGCATTGCATCAACAATCAGTCACCTTTTTATAGATCTGGGCAAATGTGCCTAAAGTGATGAAACACAGCTCGTGCTGTACTGATAACACCACTAGTATTACCATTATATTTCCAGATCATTTAACTGCTCCTCATGTCAAGAGAAGCCCTGTATTGAATGGCACTTGAATTTTCTTGATCTGACCTGGGACAAATGTTCTTCTACTGAGTTGTCTGATAAAATGTGGGGCTTGCCAGGGTGTACTGTACATTCAGTCTGCTGGCTAACAAAATCTATCAACAAAGCAAGTCTTGGGCTTGACTTGTTTGCCTCTGTTTCGCCGTGTATGAAACACCCAAAAAACACAGACTCAGAGTTAGCGCAAATCTTTTTCAAAAGTACAGAAGTGTAAAACCAATGTTTTTTTTTTTTTTTTTGCTTTCCTACTGAAACAGTGATGAGGCACCACAAAACTGACCTTAGAATATTTCTGTTAAAAGCAGCAGTTTGTGGTGAAAAATCAAAAGTCTAGAGGAAGTTCATTTGGAAAACTGAGCACCCCACATTCTGTAACTAGATGACATTTTATTCTAACAAACTAAAGTACTATATGTTAACGTAATGTTAAGTTTATAGACAAATGGCAAAATGTCAGGAAATCTAAAACTAGGGTTAGATGCCCATTGACAGAAGTAAATGGTTTTATTTGCAAAGACTAAATGTGGGCTGGTGAAAGAGGTTAGCTTCATTGCAATGTCATTCAGGGTTCCTGATGTTATTGGATGTAACTGATAACAAATCAAGCTGTGTACAACCAGAAGGAATCCCACATGTCTACTTATGACTTGGTAAAAGCATTACTTTTGAATGTGGTTCCCCATCAGTATTCTGTACTATTGCACCAATATGAACTATTAAATAAACATTTAATTAACAGGTCTGATTAATAAAACAGCATGGCCAAGGATATCATTTAGGGGTTGCCCAGGGTTACAGATGAGATCAATATGAATTCAGTTGCAACCCCTGTGATGGCATTTGCAACCACTTCAGAACCCTGAAATGTAACAGTGGTCATAATAAAGCACATTTCCCCCAGAATGTGTTTGTATTCATTTTGCCATGGGAGGGCAGCTTGCCACCCTTGTATCTACTAAAATAATGCCACTATGTTCAGCGGTTGTCAAAAGTACTTCTTAACTGGACTTGCAGTACATGGGTTTGATCCCCAGTTTGGCCGTTCTTTCAGCCCAGACTAATGAAAGATTGCTCTATTATATGTGAGCTACTAGTCCAGAGGGTGAGAGAAATACATTACTTTGCTAATTGTTAGCGGGAATTATAAGGACCAATCTACCCACTCACCCCTCAAAAAAATATGACACATGTAATGTAAGCATCCCCCCTCCCCCCAGTCTCCCCTGAAAAAGGGACTTCTAGGCCCAGTGGGCTTACCGGGTCAACAAAATTCAACAAATAAATAAATAAAACCAGTGTGGCTGAGTTAGAAAGTCATTAGACCAAAAAATTATATATATATATATATATATATATATGTGGGGATATGTGGATATGTGCTGGCCATCCGTGGGATACATGATTTATTTAAATGAGCAGTCTGTGACCTCCACGAGTGAGGTACCAAGGTCACAGACTGTGAGTTTAAATAAATCATGCATTCCACAGATAGCCAGCACATGTGCGATTTATGCAACATCCTAGTTTGTGTTATAGTTTTAAAGGTTTATGTTTATTTTTATGTGGCACTATTTGTGATTAGGCTGTTGTTTTGGGTGGCGTTTTACTGTATGTGTGCTTTGGCTGTGTGTGTGGGACGTGATTAGTTGTGAGGTTTATGAATTAAAGTGTGTGGGGGGTTCTACTGGTTGACGTAGCGTGGGAAAATGTTTCTGATTGGCTATTTTGTTGTGGGTGTGTTTTTAGAGTTGTGGCGCAGCTACTGAGTGGAGCAGGTCGAGTGTTCGAGAGGGAGCGGTCGTGATGGACATAGCGGCAGGAGCGTGCGAGATGGAAGGGGAGACTAGAGTCGTCATGTCCGAGTGAGCAAGTCTGGATTTTGGCTACATTTCAAGAGGAAGTCAGTGGTGGTGGTGAGGGTTGGAGTTTTGGTTTCGGGGCACGGGGCGCAGGAAGGGTGCTATGAATATTAAAGATGGTAATCGAGGAGGTGTATTTTGGAAAGCAGAGGATGTGGGGCATGAAGAGCCCGAAGAGATTTTTTTGGAATATTGCAATTCTTTTTTTTAATTTGTATTTTTTTTTTTTTGTGGATAATGTGAGGGATTTGGGATGTGAAAACCGTGAAGATTGGAGAGTGGAGAATGTTTTGTTGTATTTATCGATGCGGAATATTTACATGGGCAAAATAGGGTGTATAGAAATGGTACTTTGCGAAGGCCACTGGTTCGAGTCTCATGATGTGTTAAAACTTGTGTACGGATAGAAGGAGCTGCAATGAAGACATCAACAGGTAATTGCAGTAACAAAAAATTTATTTTATTGTGAAGTAAAACAAAAGCAGAAGTCAAGTCTTATATGTTTGAAGTATACTATTGGTACAAGTGCTGGTTTTATTTCACAGGTCAAGGTAACTTATGTTTGGTATTGCAATGCATTTATGGTACATTTTAATGCTTTTTATGCAAACGTAAAGTATTTACTTATGGTTTCATTGATATTTATAGAACTTATTATGTTAAGTTATGAGTAATATAGTACTAAAGGTAATAAGTATGATAAACAGTGCTCAAATACATTGCTCAATATTTTTAATAGTAGATGCTAAAGTTTAATGCAAATGTTGTTAGGTAACATGGTTTATTAATTATGGAAAAATAATTTTTTCATGTTTATGCAAGTATGGTGCTTGAAAATAGTTTTGTTTTTTTTCTTAAGTCCAAGATTAATTGTTTGCAATGTGTCCATCAATGTTTGTTTCTTTGTTGGAAATGGAGAAGGTTTTGTGGTTCTGTGGATTTCTGTTGTATGGCCTGTCCTTGGCTGTGCAGGTTGTTTTCTGTTGAAGAAGTGTTGATGGTGACTTTCTTAGTTTACTTCTGGGTGTGAAGTCTTCATGGTTTTGCATGTGTGGCACCCATTAGTTGGAGTCACTATCAGAGTCAATGACGAGTGGTCTTCTTTTATATATGGTGTCATACTTTCCTGTGGGGGAAGAATGAGGAAAAAAAAAGATTGACTTGGTTTTGTTGAAAATATAGTCATAATGTGGGTGTGGAATGAAGTGTTGGGGGTGGTGGTGTGGGTGGGTGGAAGGTAAGTATTTTTGGGGAGTGTATGATTGTGGGTTGTGTGGGTGGTGTGTCAATGGGAAAATATGGGAAAAGTGTTATGTGGAATGATGCCTACCTTGTATGATGTTGAAGGTAATGTTCTTCACTGTTATGTTCAGCCTGTCAAAACAGGTTCATAGCAGTTGGTCATATTTAGGTGGAGTGGGAGGCTTCGTTAGTTTTTTCGGTGGTGGTAGAATGGTGGTAATGGTTGTCATTCCACTTAGTAGTTTGCAGATTTGGAGTTTGGTTTCATTATTTTTGCATAATCTTTTAGACTTTGTAGCTGTTTATGTCCAGAGATTTGTATTATCTCAGTAGGTGCTACTCCACTGTAACATAGTTTTTGTACTAGGTGCTACCGAGTTGAATGGTTGGTTAGTCTTTTGCTGGTTTCAACATTGGCTGCAGCAATCATGGTTTTTACTATGGTTGAGAGTTTGTTTATGCCAGTTGGTTGATTTTTGTACCAGGAGCCGGCCTGTTGTTGCTGTACTGAGGTGCTTGCTGAGAGGAAGAAAGGAGAATCAGGCTGTAAAGTTTTTTCTGGTCTTTTTGATTTGTAGACTTCATAGTTTGCTACTGGACATCTGAGCAGGTTTTCTGGCATTTCATATGTTCTTAGCTTTAGTTTTCGGTATTCCTTGGGATTTGCACCAGTTCGGGTTTTTGTTTGGCGTTCATGGTTATATTCTAGGAATTTTTTCCCATCTTCATTTTGCTTTAAATTGTATGTCTCCCCAACATAGAAAGCGCATTTCTGTGTTGCCTCTAAGCCCAAAGTAGAGACTGATGGTGAGCCACATGGTGTTTGTTAGAGAGTCAGGGGTGTAGAGACCAAGTTTATTTTTTTTATATAGCTCATCAATCATTTGATCTATGAGTTCATCAGCAGCTTTTGGCTTGCACCCTTTACCAAGGCTTTTTAACTGTTTTTGCTTGCATTTCAGTACTTGTCTGGCAGTTTCAAATTGTTGTGCAGTTGATATGGAGATTGGGTAGCTGTTTTCCTTTAAATGCCTTTCTATGCTTTGGAAAATAGTTCTCAGTGTTAGTGGCTCATAGGGTGTGTTGTCTTTTTTTTGCATTCATGAAGTAGTGACAGAGAAGACTATTTAGCATTGCTGGGCTGAGTTGGTAGAGCTCTGTGGTGCTATTGAAGTTGTGCTGCATGTAGGCTTTCACAAGATTCAAGTCTATGTTTGTCTTTTTAAGTGTATTGCTGTTTTTGGCATTTTGGATGAAGTCAGAAATTGTTGCCATGTCTATGGTTGTTAGAGGATTTTTTTCTGTGCTGCAGGTGTTATGCAGTTCTTTACTGGTGCATGGCATTTCTTGGTACTCAGTTGTGATGGGGAGGAATGTAGTGACTGGTGCTGTGGATCGTTTCTGGGCTGCTGCTTTTTTAGGGCTATTTTCAGTTTCATAGGTGGCAGTTTCAGGTTGATTGATTTTATGTTGAGAACTAACCTGGATTGTGCAGCTTTGAGTAGGACTAGTCAGGCAGATTGTGGTGCTTGCCTTTTTCTGAGGCGTGCTGGTGGTTGCCATGCTGAAATTGAAGGTTTCAGAGTTTTGTGAAGGTGTTTGTTGTTGTGGGTCTTCTAGAGGGTCCACATCCATTTCAAGATGAGTTATTATGTCTTGTAACTCAAGCTCAAAACTGCTGTTTTGTACCTCTGCCATGTTTATTATTTTTTTCTATGTAGTTTTCATTTGATGTCGTATTATTTGTTGAATTATTTATTTAAAATTCTGTCGGCTGTCAGCGCGATGATTCTGCGATGTACAGAGTTTGTTGTTACAGTAAGCATGTGGAGTGTTACGGCGTGTTTATGCGTTGTGCCAGGTGTGAGAGATGGCATGATTTAATGGAGAGAAAAGAAGAAAGGGCAAACTTTATGTTAATGAGGGTTCGTGTGTTTGATTGATGTCTGGGTGTGGGATAAATTCAATGAGATTGACATCGGGATGTGGGATAAATGAGGATTAAGCTGAGCTACTATGGGATAAATTCAAAATTTTACATTTATCCTCATAGTAGACACATCGTCACATATTTATTCACATTGTAGATATGTCACAATCACTCTGGAACTCATTTAGAATTTTCAGCCTCAGTACCAGTACTAACTATATTCAAATGCAAATAACTTTAAAATGAAAAAAGATAGCTAATGCTATGAGCATGAAAGTTGTGCAGTACAAAATTATCTACAAAATGAGTGGTATTTCATTTATAGATACCTTATAGATTTTTTGATAATTAGCAAAAATACAGCAGAAAATTCATATTTTTTTCAATTTGTCCGCAAACAAATGTAAATAACTTAAAAATGAAAAATGATAGCATGGTACTGTGAACACAAAGTTTATTCGGCACAAAAATATCTACAAAATGAGTGGTGTTTCATTTATAGATACTTTTTAGTTTTTTCAGAATTAGTGAAAAACAGCAAAATATTCCATTTTTGTGCACTGTTTCATCAAACAAATGCAAATAACATAAAAAAGATAGTATGATATTTTGAGCACAGAAGTTATTCAGCATAAAATATCTACAAAATGAGATGTGTTTTGTTTCTAGATTCCTTTTAGATTTTCTATAATCAGCAAAGAATGGCAGAAAATTCAATTTTTATTCATTTTTTTGACTAACAAATGCCCCCTACAAAAGCAAAAACAAAAGAATTGCATAAATGGAATATGCAATAGAAAACTCATGTAATAAATGATTTATCTGCCCTTGAGCAGTTTGACCTCAGACACCACACTCGTGGCTTACGCCACTAATGAGGTTACCCAAGGTCAAATTGCTCTTGTGCAGATAAATCATTTATTACACTTGCTTCCATTGCATATCCCTTATATATTTGTGGGGAGAGATAACCTCATCCTTCTCTAATCTGCTCAATTCCAAGAAGCCTGGACAATTACCTGCACCCACCCTACCCATCTGTTCAACCCCTGCCCTTTGATAAACATCCCAGGACCTTCGCCCATCTGCAGATACAGTATCTCTTATCCCCAACTACAATAAAAGCAACTTCAAACCCATCACTTATTTATTTTATTTATTTTTTATTTTATTTTATTTAAAATTGGTGACCGGGAAAGGCACACTGAGCCGAGGCTCATTTCCAGGTGCGACCCGGGTACAAGGTGTACACGTGGAAAGCAGAGATGTACAAGCAAACAACAAGTTTCTGCCGGACAATACAGTACAAGGACATTTCATATTATTTGGTAGTACGGTAACACTTTTTTGATTTGAACAGCCAGTTGGAAAAACGTCATGACATTTCATTTCTAAATGGTCGCTTATGCTGTATAATTTACAAGTGCATGTGTATATATATTTACAGTAGTGGTTTGTCCAGAAAGTGGTCTAGCAAAAAGAGGGTGGGTGTGGGGGAGGTTGGGCAATTTCAGCTGGTATGAGGAGTAATAGTTGCCTGGTGTGGCTAATTGGGGGTAATACTGGGCCCGAGAGTGTAGGGATTTGCTGTGCAGCTTCGGCAGGGAGTAGGGGGGAGAAGCCTGAGTAACTGTTTAAAGGCTGATAAGGAGTGGGCCTGTTGGAGGTTAGGTGGAAGGTTGTTCCAAAGGAGTGGGAGCCTGTAGGAAAAGGCGTCTTGCCCAGAGGCAGAGAGGGGGCGTGAGAGGTGGAAGGTGCAACCGTGTCTGTGGCAGAGTGAGTAGCCTGGAGAAGTGGCTTGGGAGAGGCGGGAGGAGAGGTAGGGTGGAAGGGAGCCAAGCCAATATTTGACTATGAGAGAAGTGCTGTGGGTGGTCCGCCTGTGCGAGAGAGATGTTAGGGATAGGGTGGAGTATAGGAGGCAGTAATGAGTGAGTGGGGGGGGAGGCAATGGTGAACCAGATGAATGAGTTGAGCAGGATGTCAAGTTTAGAAAGGGAGGAGTTTGGGGCTGTGTCATAAATGATGTCCGCATAGTTCAGTACTGGTAGGATGGTTTTGCGAACAAGTTCACACCGAGTGGGAATGGGGAGGCTGGCTTTGTTGCGGTAGAGGATGGCAAATTTGGGCTGGAATTTGGTACAGATGGCATCAACATGGGTGGCGAAGTTGAGGTTTGTGTCCAGCCAGACTCCCAGTTACTTGAACATGGATACCGATTCAAGGGGAACTTCGTCCAAGGTAGAGATCGGAGGTGGGGCAGGTAGGGAGGCAAGCTTTTGTCTGGTGTCGAAAACCATAGAGACTGTTTTTTTAGTATTAAGTTTTAGCTGTTTTTTCTGGAGCCAGGCTTGTACTCGGTGGAAATTGCTTTGAGATCTGGGTGTACACTGTCATGGGAGGGGCCTGATGCGTAGATAATGGTGTCATCAGCATACAGGTGCACGTTTGAGGAGAGAAAGGTGGAGGGGAGGTCATTTATAAATAGGGAGAAGAGGATGAGGCCAAGGATGGAGCCTTGAGGGACACCAGAGAGGATGGGTAGGGGAGGGGAGAGGGAGTCACCTATTTGTACTTGCTGTTTCCTATTTTGGAGATAGAAGTGGAACCAGTTTATGGCAGGTTGGGCGAGGCCGAAGGAGCTTAGTTTTCGGAGCAGTAGAGGGTGAGAGACTGAATCAAAGGCTTTTGCCAGGTCGATGAAAATGGCGGTGGTAGTTAGCCCCTTGTCCATGGCTGAGAGAATGGTGTCGGTTACACTTAATAAGGTGGTCATGGAATGAGATTTTCTGAAGCCTGATTGAAAGGGGGAGAGGGAGCTGTTTGTTGAGAGGAAAGGGGACAATTTGGATAGCATGAGGGATTCTTGGAGTTTGGCGAGGGAAGGGAGGAGAGAGATGGGTCTATAGTTTCCCGGGTGGGAGGGGTTGCCACCTTTATGGAGAGGGAGGATTTTGGTGAGTTTCCAGGTGGATGGGACTGTGGCTGTGGTGAGTGAGAGGTTTATTATGTGAGTTAGAGGTGTGGCTATGGCCGGGGCGGAGATGCGGAGCAGCCTTGGATGCAGGCCATCTGGTCTGGTTTTGAACTGGTTCAGGGAGGTGAGAGAGGTGTAGACTTCTAGGGGTGTGAAAGGTGGAAAGTGAAAGCCATGGCGTGGGGGGGGCAGGATTTGGAGGTGGATGTAGGGGGGGTGAGTCGGGCAGGGCAAAGGAGATGAAGAAAGAGTTGAAGTGATCGGATGCAGAAGCTGGGTCGGAGATGAGTTTGCCATCTATGTTGAGGCTAGGACTAGCTTGTTTGGTGGGAGGGTTTATGAGGGAGTTTATCACCTTCCAGAAGGCCACCGGGGAGGCTTGGTGCATGGTGAGTTGGGCCTTAAAGTAATGGGCCTTAGATTGATGGATTGCTTTGGTGCAGTTGTTTCTGAGAGATTTGTAGGATAGGAGGTCACAGGAGGTGAGGGAGGTTTTGTAACACCTCCAGGCCTTGTCTCTGGTGTGTCACAAGGTGATGAGGTCAGCTGTGATCCATGGGTGGTGGTATTTTTTTACTCTGGCTTTCCTGAGAGGAGCATGATGGTTCCACATGTTTAGGAAAATATTGCTTAAATGGGAAAGGGTGGTGTCAACATCATGAGCAGCAAAGACTGGGAGTCAGTCCACATCTTTCAGGTCACGCTGTAAGGCAGAGTCATCGAGGAGGTGTAAGGTGCGGATTTCGATGAATTTGGGACTGGAGTGCGGTGAATGGATTTTATGAATACAGTAGGTAATGCAGTAATCTCTTAGGGCATTAGAAAGGGTGCCTGAGGTGGTGATCCTGTGGGGGTGAGTGGTTAGGATCCAGTCCAGAAGAGTGTGTTTTTGTGATCGATGATTGAGTCGGGTGGGTTCCTGGATTATCTGGGAGAGATTCAGGGCTGCAGGTTTGGTGGAGGGGTAGAGCCAGTCTAGGATGAAATCGCCTAGAAGAATGAGTTCGCCGTTTGAGGTGGTCGATGAGATGGTTGAGATAGCCATGTTGAGGGAGTCGGGTGAGAGCTTAGGCGGGGTATACAGTACCCCTAGGTAAAGGGGGGGGGTGGACAAGAGGAAGGATAGCTGAGCGACTAGGATTTCGTGGGAGGATGGGCATGATTCTTTGAAAGTGATGGTGCAATTAATGGATTGTCTGATGTACAGCGCTACCTCCTGCCTCGCTTGCCGTGATCCTGCCAGAACAGGATATGGATTGGGATGGCAAGAGAGGGATTTGAGATTTTGGCGGAGAGCCATGTCTCGGTGATACAGAGTATGTCAGGTTGATATTGGCTTGTCTAGACAGAGAGGGAATCAAGTTTAGGGAGAAGGCTTCTTGCATTAATGTGGAATATGCGGAGACCCTTTAGGAGTGAGTTTGGGGAAGGACTGTAATGGGGTGCAGATGCCAGAGAGGTTCGTATTGTTGCTGTAGGGACAGGGTTTGGGTAAATATCACCTGCCAGGAGCAAGAGTAGCAGGGGCAAGGAGAGGGCGGTGGGCTGCTTGTGTCTGCTATTGGGCACCTAGGGGGTAGAGCTCAGAGGTTTAGGCACCGGAGAAAGGCCTTTAGGTTTAGCAGGTGTAATTGGAGCAGTCGGGGTGAATGTAAGGGGAATGGTGAGTGGGTTGGGGAAGAAAGAGTATTAGGTGCAGGGGGGAGGGGGAAAGATTGTGGGTAGAATTGTGGTGTTGTGCCAGAGGGAGTACGGAAAGGGTGGCTTGGGGGGAGGGGAGGGAGTGTAGTGTTGGGGAAGGGAGGATGAAATGGGCGAGTTGGGGTCAGAGAGCGGGGGAGTGAAAGAGGAGATTGAAGTATTTGTAGTGTAAGAAACATAGTGGCTGAGCTGGTCATTATCAAGAAGATTTTTGGTTGAGGTGGTGGCCTCTTGTGGTGGAAAAAGATAACTTGCTAATGGGGAAGTAGGCTGATTGGTTCTGGCACTCACGTGACTTTGCTGTATAAAATGGAATGCCGACCAAGGGTGGTGGGGGGTGGGGGAGCTGGAGCGAGGTGGCGGTGGGGCCCTCTTCCGTTCAGAGAACTGAGCTGTGTTTCCCAAACAGCAGCAGTGTGCTTCGTTTTGTTGCCATACCTGTGGCCAGTCATGGGGGAGGGTGTCCTTAAGCCCTCTCGGACCCTCGGGGGAGCCGCCGGAGCACTGCTTTTTTCAATCTGTGGATGGAAGCAGAGAACAAGGGGATTTAAAACAGGTACGTTTTGGGAAGAGCTGTTAAAACAAACAGCGGGGGATGGATTAAGGTGGGAAGCAGAAGAGGCCGAGAAATTCCGACTCTAACAACAGCTGAGGGCAGGTACCTTTAAATGAGGGGACAAAAGTCAGCTTTTTTACTCCTTGCAGCAAAATAAAATTAATCTGAGCTCCCACTGCTGCTGCACTAATTTGCACTATGTTTCAATTTACAAAACAATTCATGTCCCAGAAATACAAACTTAAAGCAGCAAGATTAAAACAGCTAACAGGTCCTACAGATTCAGGGTTGCTGCCTGAGAGAGAGACTATCTTCATTCGTGTGGGGATAGATTTGTCCTTGAAGGTGCTGGGATTTTAAAAGTAAAAAAGGTGCCAAGTCCTCTCTTCAGTTACTCCTTAAGGTACTTGAAATTTAAAAGTAAAAAGGCACCAAAACTGTTTCGTTCCGAGAACTGAGCTGTGTTTCCCAAACAGCACCAAGTGCGCTTCATTTTGCTGCCATACCTGTGGCCAGTCATGGGGAAGGGTGCCCTTAAGCCCCCTCAGACCCTCAGGGGAGCTGCCGGAGTGCTGCTTTTTTCAATCTGTGGCCAGTCATGGGGGAGGGCGTCCTTAAGCCCTCTCGGATCCTCAGGGGAGCTGCTGGAGTGCTTCTTTTTTCAATCTGTGGCCAGTCATGGGGGAGGATGTCCTTAAGCCCTCTTGGAGCCTCGGGGAGCCGCCGGAGCACTGCTTTTTTCAATCTGTGGCCTGTCATGGGGGAAGGCGTCCTTATGTGGGATCCATCCCTTCAATATTTTTTATGACACAGAACAGATTCCCAAATGTCAGATGTTGAAAGCAGCAATGTTGTACTGCCCTTCTGCCACTGGTTCAAATAAACAGTGTGGCAGTGGGGTATTAAATACTTAGTTATGAGTGACAATTAAAGATTGTCAATACTCAGTTCTTTTTGCAAAATTCATATTCAGGAGTAGAGCATGAATGGGGGGGGTCATTCAGTTGGAGGGATTAGGCTAATGTTATTGAACTAGGAATAAGTGGTATCTGCAGATTGGTGGCTGAGTTGAGGATGTTGGTATAGAGAAGGTGATTTGAGCATTATGGAGACTGGCAGTAAGTCATGTGTGACATAAAAGTAAAGCTCCAGAGGACTAAATGGGTGGTATGGTCGGTGTAAGAGTTAGGGATAAAAAAAAAGTGCAGATCCTTTTCTGAGACAATCTAGTGAGATTCAGCTTGGGCTCACTCTCTATTGAGTCACCAAAACTCAGGGTGGCTCATTAGAATCTGAGCTGGATCTGTCCAGCTCTAATATAATTATGACCTTTTGTTTTAGTTTATACTATTACTGTTCGTAGTAGTCCTCTGTAACTGTCCTGGGGCCTCCAATTTCTGATTGTTGACATTTAGTTTGTTCTTGGATGCAGCATGAACAGACTGGTGACAAGGAAGCAGATAAAATGTATGATATGTAAAGGTCTAGTCTTCATTTAAAGGAAGAGTAGAAAGGTACAGCATGATGACGAGTCACACATCAAATTTTATGGTACTGTTTTTTTAAGACTGTTTTGTAAAAGATCATTATGTTAGAGATAATAGTTAACTGTTACTGGGTTTGCCTAATGGCCAGCAAAAGTACATTTGCTTCCATACAGACAACCACAGAATCAAAATCAATTTTGGTAAACAGCTTTTTAATGAAGGGATGGTGGCAAGACCAACGTAGCTTTCAAGTACATATCTAGAATCTAGATTACGTAATTACAGAATGTAGTTTATGCTTAATGTTCTGCTATACTTAGCAAAATGAACAAAAGCAGCTTGTATTCAGTGAGGATTGACTGTAGTCATTGTTCAACCATGAAGCTTATTGGGCAATGTCAGTATGGGCCTTTTATGAGCTGTCTTTGATACTGCCCTGTTATTTCACCTATTGGCTGTTCCTCTGTCTGATGTTTCTGTTATGAAGTAGGCATATACTGTACCAGTTATGTTACTCTTGCAGCAACAGTCAATAGTCATGAACCACTGGCATTCATAAAGCATGTCGAAATTAAATGTTATTTTGCCCTGCTAATCATTAAGCACTTTTATCATTTTATTTTGTTTCATTTTACCCTTGACCTTGTTTAATTCCACTCTGTGGAGGCAGTGCTGAATCAAGAGTGGCATAAAACCACAAGAAGAATGAAAAAAGGAAACAAAACTAAAACAGAGAAAAGTCTGTATGAATAGCAGGCAAGAAAATCTTAGGGCTGCTTAAAAGAAGGGGGAGCAGCATACACACAATTCAGATTATGTGGCTTGTGGAGCTCTACAGTGTGATGCCACTGTGCATGCCTAACACCATGGCAATATTCCCTAACCCACTAATTCGACTCGAGATGGTTTCAGTGTGCAGTAAAATACATAGAGCTTAGGCTACTAATGTTCTGCAGTGCATATATGATGATGGCTTATAACTTAGCTGCTGTAATATGACAAAGGACAACAATTAGCATTCATAATGTTTATAATCATACACAATGTATCCCAAAGCACTTTACAAGCAATGAGAGACCAGTAGTAAAGTGATTGTAAATGTGTAGTGGCAGCCATTTTGCATATGAACACCTACACACAGCCTTGGACAATTATATGAACTGGTTTTATGGGAAAGGGAATGTTGGCCAAGTCACCAAGGAAAATCCTCTACTCTTTGAAAGGGGCACTGGTGTCCTCATTTCCAAGATGGTAAATCCTGGTGAAGTGGAGGAGGACATAAAGTTGCTTCCAGCTGGGCATCTTCCTGCTTGTCCAGCTGATGGTTTGCCAGAGGGAAAGCCAGAATCTACTGCACTGATAGATGTGATAGAGGACAGGGAGGTTCCAAATGTGAAAGATAGTATGGAAACAGACTCTGCATTGAATTTGACTGACAAAGCAGATATACAAGTGGCCTAACAACTATTGGAATCAGTACTGACTGCCAGGAGAAAGAATGTTTCCTACAACTTCTTGCTGATGATGAACAAAGAGATGCCTGAAAAATCACCTAGTCCCCAGTGGCTGCTGCTCAAAGTGCTTCTACAGCTGACAGTGCCAGCCAGTGTTTTGACAATCAGAAGACATCTGAGGATCAAAGCAGGGATTCGGGAGCTGAGCCGCTGACAGCCAGAAGACGTTTGGTGTCAGCTTTCAGTTTAGAGAAGCCTTCTAGTTCTCAAAGAGAAGTTTAGTCAACAGAGAAGGTCCTGTCTCAGGCAGGCTGGATTTTTGATGTGGCTGGAGTGGGGTCCCAGACCCAGATAGGGATCTGGAAAGTCAGGACAGTATGGTGAAAATAAAAATATAGCACTGACTACATCGGGACTTAAGGAGGTGCAGGATGGAGTCATCTTGATGCTGAGCACTATGGAGATATTGATGGCCAGTGCTGCTCCAGTTGGTGAGCCTGAAGTCGGGAATCCACCGACATTGTAGGTGCCATGACTGGGAAGGTAGATTCACTGGCTCGACTGCCTACTGGTATGCCGAATTTGGGGACTGATTCTGTTCCCCCTGAGGTGGAGATTATAATGAAAGAGGGAATTCCTGTACATGAAACTCATCGTGGGGAATATACAGATGATGATGGGACAGTAACAAAAGAAGGTGATCGTCAAGAACCTTCTGAAAATACACCTGAGCCTATCATATGGTCTGATCCACCACCAGGTACTCAGCCAGTGGGGAGGGGGCTTATGACATGCCTCAGCAGTCTGAGCTTGTCCCTGAAAGGCTATTGTTTCACATAAGGATTTCAACATAGGGAATAACGGGTGCAGGAGAATCTCATACCTAGGATCAACAGCAGTTACTGTAAGAGCCAGTGCTCTCTGGTTTCCATAGACCAGGCACAGGGACTAGATTTGCGGACCTGTTTTGAGACAGAACTGAATCTGCACCCTATAGGAACATTGTTTGCCTGAAATATAAATGTGGGTTAGAGAACCATCCTGACAAAATTTATGTGTGGGAAAAACTTTTGAAAAAGTCTATGCAGTTTTTTCCCATTGGAAATATATGCTTTGATTCCCATCTCCTGGGAAGAGACATTTGATGTAAGCTTTAAGCACCTCAAACATTAGAATGGTTTTGGGCGAGATATCAGTTGTTGAAATTTTCCTCGTTGTGGGTCCCATTTATAGCAACACCTCTGACTAAATCCCTGATAAAAACAATTATCATTCTTTTTCAGAATGAAAGGGGACATATTAATGACTTTCACTACTGGCTACAACAAAGATGCTCCAGTTGGTGAGCATGTACCGATGCTTGACTTCGTTATAGAACCGGATCCTATTATTCAGACTCAAATACCGCATCAGGCACCATACTTTGCTAAACAGATATAAAAATAAATAAATAAATAAAAGCTTTGTTCATGAGTTTAGGCTGAATGAAGAGACGTGCATTAGCGGAGATGATATGCTTCTGGTGGATGAATTGGTGCAGACCGCTCGGTCCAAACAAGATACAAAAAAAAATCATAATTATTTTATATGTTGCAGCATCCTATAGTTATTTTGCCATGTCTGTGTCTACAGACAAACTGATCACAGATATCCAGAAATTACAGTTCAGAGCTGACAGTGTCCCTTTAAAACTATCATATTTAAATGCATGTAGTATAAAGGCACTAAAGAATACGGAAGTAGTCTTTTCTGAACCATGCCAATTATAATTTTATTTTGCAAGAAACCAGATTAGGTTCCCTTGTTGATGTTTCATGGGCTAAAAGGACATGGATTTGGGGACTTTCATATTGGACTTATGGTGAAGATCTAGCTGATGGGGTTGCGATTCTTTTTAGTGGTACTAGCTTTTCCATTTCTAGGCTGATGGATGTTCACCCAGGGAGGGCCTTGTTATTAGATACAGGTTATAAGGGTGATGTTTTTCAGCTTATTAATATGTATGCCCCTCAGATGAAAACTGCTCATATTGCATTACGGATGAGGTTATCCCCTATTTACACACTGGGAGAAATGTGATGGGGGGAGGATTTTGAGTCCCATTTGGATAGTGGAGACATCAGTTCCTTAGGTAAAAAAGTCTATAGTGATGTTAATGCTCTGTTTAGAATGATAACCACAGCTAAGCTTCATGATCCCTTTCGGGGTGCTCACAGGACAGGTGGGGCCACGTATTTTCAGAGCAATTTATCTACAAGGATAACTTGCCTTTTTTCTTTCAGAAACTTTAGTTATACAGCCCCTTGATTTAGTACCAACAGAATCCTCTGACCATGTTTTGATACAAGGGACATTTTCTTTTGATGTATCTTAGGCAGGGAAGGCTAGGGGACAATGGAGGTTGGATACCTCAATTTTAAATATCCCAGAGGTTCATGAAGTGGTATATCAGCTTTTAGCAGCCAGATACTCTGTGTCTGAGATTTATGACAATCCCCTTCTTTGGTGGTGGGAAGAGTAAAAAAAAAGATATACAGACTCTGTTTCAACAAATAGGGAAAAACAAAGCACACTCTATTTGTTTTGTCTAAACTTAAGGGATAAATTAGACAAACTGCTTATCAAATCTGAGGATCTGAATGAACATATTAAAGACCAAATTACATTTACTAAAACTGAGATATTAACCTATCAGTACAATCCCTGCCTATGGAACATAAGCTTGGTACCCAACAGACCCCTTTTAGTGATCCATGTGCAGCCTGTAAGTATAGAGTGGATCATACAATGTTTTCCAGCTTTGCAGATGTTGACGGGTCAATAGTAACCAATACAACTAGGAAATTGTGTATTGCAGAAAAGTTTGTGGAAGACATTAGTCAGGTCCCTGGGATTACTACTTCTTTCATAAGAGTTGGACTAGCTCACCAGGATAACCAGGATACCTGGAAATTTACAGGTAGGCCCCCCTCTGTCTGGTACATGTCCACCTTTTAAACTCTGAAAATCTTCATATTCATCATCTATTTTCTAATTAAATGGGGTAGTTTGGGCACTGGAAGTAAATCTAAGATGTAAACACAGATCTAATGAATTGTGGTTAAGTAGAATACTGATATGAGTGCATTGCCTGGGGCCCTTCCCTATTGGTGGGCCCCTGTATCAGATTTCCAGGTGGGCCCCCTGTATCCCAGTCTGACCCTGTCTTTCATGCATTTTCTTTTTCACCTCTCCAGGAATTAACAGCACAGGAACTAGCCTATTCACTGGCTCCAGTTTTAGTAGACGAAAATCAGGCACACTATAGCAGAATTAAACAGTGGTTCTTCTCCAGGACTGGATGGTATTTCTAATGAATTCTATAAAGCATATGTAGATGTTATTGTCTATTTTCTTCAGCAACTTTTCATTTCATGATGGACTTTATTATCTGATCCCATCCTTTGGCACTGCATTGATGTTTTTTTTTTTTTTTTTAAAAAGGTAATTTAGCTTTCCTTAGTAATTGGAGACCTATTAGTCTTCTTAACTCAGATTACATTTTTTTCCAAACATTTTGTTTAAAAGACTACAAAGGGTGACACAAAGGCTAATATATCCAGCACAGACTTGCTTGATTCCTCAGAGGTCAATTCAAGAAAATATGTACTAATTAAAGGAATGTGATGGTACAGGCAAATGATGACAGGATAAGGTTTTTTTTTCCCCTAAGGTTCGATCTAGATAAAGCCTTCAATAAGGTACTGGCATACATATTTATATGATAACTTAGAAGAATATGGCATTTCATTAAAATGTATTGAATGGATTAAGCTACTGTATCTGGATGCCATAATAATACCTATAATGAATGTTTTTTTGGGGGAAGTCCTTCAAGATCATTATAGTGATTAGACAAGGCTGTCCACTCAGCCCCCTTCTTTATGTTTTGTTTTACTAGATCCTTTGCTAAAGACAACCATTAGAGATCTCCAGGTGATCAGTATCCCCCCTCAACAACTCAAGTAAAACTCACAGCTGATGCTGCTGAAGTTTGCCTTCATGTACAGCATGTAACTTCTGCACAGGCAGCTTTGAATATTTTTCATCAGTTTTCATGCACCTCTGGGGCCAGTTTGAGCATCACAGAATATATCGGTCTGAGATTGGGAATAGTCCCACAAGGGATACATGATGCAGCAGGGATTCAATTCTTGGGCTCCCCGTCATGGTTTTGGGTGTAAAAATTGGTTTAGGTGATTCGCCAAGACTAAACTGGGAAGACAAATTGAACATGGGCATGGTGAAAGTGAATCTTTTGAAATCCTGGTGCTTTTCAAAGAAAAAAGTTTTGTCTTAAAAAAGTTTCTGCTTCCTTTATTTACTTAGCTTGGCTATGCTTACCTTCGCGAGTCAATATGGATGCCAAAATTATGAGTCTTTTTCTCTACTGTTATGGGGAAGTAGACTGAACTCTACTATGAGGGCTTTTACATATTTACCTGTGAAGTGTGGTGGTTTAAATATGATCAAATATAATCCACCCTTTGGTGTATTTTATACTATTTTTTGACTGCCTCATTTAAATGTTGCCTACAGGGTAGACTAAGGCATGGCAAGAATGGTTTGTGCAGAGTTTAAGCATCTAAATTTCTTCTTGTAAAATCCCAGCCCTAGGAATGTTTGAGCATTACAAGTTCCATCATATACATTATCTATATTGAAAAGCTGTTTCTATGGCAATTATCTAAGAAACAATTATTGTAACTGTCTAGAAAAAAATGTATGATTTTATAATGATTACCTTTTTCATGTCAAGTTCCTGATTTCCCATTATGTGCTGATAACAAAACACATTTGATTCTTGAACAGCTTAGTGATGGAAGAATCTCTAGGAAAAAGTGTGAAATTTACTCTGGCTTAGCTGCTATGATAGGCTAGGAGTCAAGGGAAACTCAGAACATAAGAATTTGGGGAAACAAATGTGTCCTAGAACTGGATGTCATTTGTAGGTGGAAAAAATGGAATATTTCTTTCTAGACTGTCCTTTTACAGTAGGCTTCTGGTCCTAGAGAACTGGCAGAGAACACCAGGATAAGGAGTGGCTTAGACAGAAGGAAGCCAGGTTAAAGCCAGATTTAAACATTGCCCTAAATAGCTTCTGCCAGAGAACTGTCTGAGAACACCAGGAAGAAGGAGCTGCTGTTGCGACTGGACTTCTCTACTGGGACTAAATTGCCATCTTTCCCTCCCCTCCACCCCCCCACCCAAAGACAGTTCTACTTTTATAGGCACAGGATTTGACAGACAACAGGAACTTCCTGTTTAGGAGCAGGAAGTGAGTGATCACAGAACAACCAAAGACTCACCATCCTACTAGAAGGACAAGAGTAGCTCTCCGTCCCCCCCCCCATAGCTGCTGGAGGTCTACCTCTGAGCAAGTAAGAAGATTACTGAGAAATATAGGATCTTCTTGTCTCAAAACAGGAAGATCAGGAGCTTAAAGGGCACAGAGGCAGTAAGGAATGAGGGAGAAAAAAAATAAACAGAGGAAAGAGTAAGTATTCCAAACCACAGTGAAGGGGCCAGAAATAAGACATGATGGGAGTGGTGCAGTGCAGTGGCTGTGGAGCAGCAGTCTTCCGGGAGACGTTCTGGAGGTTGCGGTGTTGTCCCATCTGCAGGCACCTCTCTGAGCTGAGGGAGGAGGTGGCTCGTCCCCAGGCTGAGTTGGCCAGGATTTGTGGGACCTTCTCTCCTATCCAGAGACCACCAAGGCCACTGCCATTGCCTCAGAAGCTGTCAAGAAAGAGGAGCGGTTGGACCACAGTGGGCTCAGGGATGGTGAGGGTGGTGGAACAGAAGTGCATCCCTCCAGTTGTACCTGTCCACAATTCATATGCCGTTCTGGCAAAGTGTGGTTCCTCTATGGATTCACCCACAGTGGAGACCAAGGAGGATGCTGGCAGCCTCCACAAAGGAGACCCACAGGAGAGTGGCATGGGACCCCACAGGGGAAGGAAGCAACTCCTGGTGGGGCGCCTCCATTGTTAGGAAGGTAGAACTGGGGGAGGAAGGGGAGAGGGAGGTAAGGTGCCTGCCTGGTGCCATGACTTGGAGGGACAGGGAGCGAATCCTCAGGACTGCCAGAAGAGCTGCACAGAGGAGGGAGCTGGATGTCATTGTCCACCTAGGGACAAATGACCTGGCTAAGAAAGGATCAGAGCAGTGCAAGAAGAGTTTGTGGAGTTGGGGAGGGCCTTACACAAGTAGCATGCACAGCAACCTTCTTGGAGGTGCTGCCTGTCTATGGAGTAGGTGAGGTTAGGGTGCTCTACACGGGACACAATCAATGGTTGGAAAAAACTGGTGCAGAGCTCAGGATATGGCTTCATTGGGGACTGGGGGTCCACCTGGAGTGATGCAGGCCTATACTGGTGAATGGTCTGCATCTGTCCAGGAGGAACCAGGATCCTAGGTGATAGGTTTTAAATGCCTCATTGGCATGCTATTTAAATTAGCCAAGGGGAGACACTGAAAGGAGCAGGAAATCCAAGCTCCCCCCCAAAAAAAATCAGGGTAGTAAGTGAGGTAAACACCAAGATAGAGATGTCGCTAGGGAGAAGGGCAGGGTTAAGGAAGGACAGGGGTAAATGGAGAATGTGACAAAGGCAATAAGGACAGGGGTGGGGCAAAAAGGGGTAAGGACATCCAGAACTGGAGGGTAATGAGTACCAATGCCCATAGTCTGGGCAACAAGCTCCCTGAACTGGTGGCCTTGATGAAAAAGGGATGCCTGGATATTATAGCAGTCACAGAAACATGGTACACAGGGAACCATGACTGGGATGTTAACATACCAGAGTACACAACCTACAGGAGAAACAGGGAGGAAGAAGTGGGGGAGGAGTAGCTCTCTACATAAGGGAAGGGATAAAAGCAACTGAACAAAAGAGTAAACAGAGGAGAGGAGGCACTGTGGGTCACCTTAGAGACTGGAAATGACACCACAATCCACACAGGGGTTGTATACAGACACCCATGTCAGGAGGAGGGAATGGACAAGGATATGATAGAAGGCATTCCTAGGATGGCAGAGAAAGGGGAGATACTGTTGATGGGAGACCTGAATATGCCAGATGTTAACTGGAGTACATTTGCTGCAGCCACATCCAAGAGCAGGGATATTCTTGATGCCCTACAGGTGGCATGCCTCAGACAGCTAGTTTTGGAACCCACTCAAGTGAGAACAATGTTAGACCTTGTACTCTCAAATGGGGACAGTGAGAGGATCTCAGATTTAGAAGTGGGTTGCCATCTGGGAACAAGCGACCACCAAACAGTGTGGTTCACGATGAACTCAGCTACAGGGTCAAGCCATACAAAAGTGAAAGTACTGGACTTCAGGAGGGCTGATTTTGGAAAGATGGGAGAGTGCCTTAGAAAAGCACTAGCAAACAGGCTAGAAGGAGGGGTGGAGCAACAATGGGTAAACATCAAAACTGCCATCACAGAGGCAGCAAGCCTTTGTGTGAAGCAAATAAATCAAAATGAAAGAAAAAACCACTATGGTTCTCAAAAGAGGTGGCACAGAAGGTTCAGGAGAAAAGGTTAGCATTCAGAAAGTATAAGGAAACACAGAAGGAGCAGGACAGAGAGCTGTACCACTTAAGGCAGAAGGAAGCAGGGTGGGAAGTCAGAATAGCAAAGGCCCAAACTGAGGAAAAGATAGCCAACTCAGTTAAGAAATGGGGTAAAACCTTTTATAGGTACATCAGGGAGCGTAGAAAGACAAAGGGAGGGATAGTGAGGCTAAATAGAATGGATGGTGGGTGGGCAGAGAGGGACAGTGAAAAAGCAAGGATACTGAAGGAATATTTCTGCTCAGTATTCACAAAAGAGGAGGAGGGGGAAGTGCCTAATCCAATTAGCAGAAGCACTCTGGATAGGGGGTTGATGATTTGATCCCAGTCCTTTCGGAGAAGAAAGGGTTCTGAAAGAACTCCTAAAACTGAAGGTGGACAAAGCAATGAGGCCTGACGGAATTCACCCCAGAATTCTAAAAGAATTAAGGGGAGAACTAGTGAAACCACTGACTACCCTTTTTACCAAATCATGGGAGGATGGTGTGCTACCTGAGGACTGGATGAAGGTGGATGTGATTCCCCTTCACAAAAGTGGGAGCAAGGCAGAGGCAGGAAACTACAGACCTGTTAGTTTGACCTCTGTATTAGGAAAAGTGATGGAATCACTTCTGAAGGAAAGAATTGTTGAGTACCTAGAGGCCAGTGGGGCAGAGGACCCAAGGCAGCATGGGTTCACAGCGGGAAGGTCATGTCAGATGAAGCTAATTGATTTCTTTGACTGGGTGACCAAAGTAGTAGACCAGGGAGGGGCTGTGGACATGGCCTACCTAGACTTTAGCAAGTCATTTGACACAGTCCCACACAAAAGATTAATAGTCAAATTAATCAGCCTGGGAGTTGGTCCCAGGGTGGTAGCCAAGGTAAAACATTGGCTGGACAACAGGACACAGAAGGTAATTGTAAATGGAGTCCACTCTGAAGAAAGAGGGGTTACTAGTGGGGTACCGCAGGGTTCAGTACTGGGTCCAGTCCTTTTTAATGTCTTTATAAGTGACATTGCAGAGGGAATGGAAGGAAAAGTATGCCTCTTTGCAGATGACACAAAGATCTGCAGCAGGGTTGATACACAAGGAGGCATGGAAAGGATGAGAAGGGACTTGGCAAGGTTGGAGGAATGGTCAGAAGTATGGCAGCTTGGATTCAATGCAAAGAAGTGCAAAATAATACACCTGGGAAACAAAAACCCAGGGGAAGATTACACAAGGGGGGGGAGATAGTAACAACAACAAAAATGGAAAGGGACCTGGGGGTAATCATATCAGATGACCTTAAGGTTAACAAGCTATGTGAGAAGGCAGTAGGGAGGGCTGGGGGGATACTGGGATGTATAGGGAGAGGCAACACCAGCAGAAAACAGGAAGTTGTTATCCCTCTGTACAAACAGTGGGTGAGACCCCATCTGGAGTACTGTGTCCAGTTCTGGAGACCCCATATCTGCAAGGACATAGACAGGATAGAGGCAGTCCAGAGGAGGGCAACTAAAATGGTGCAGAGTCTGCAAAAGAAGCCATACGAGGAGAGACTAAAGGAGCTTAATATAATGTTTACCCTTGAGGAAAGGGGGGGGGACATGATAGAAACTTTTAAGTACCTCAGTGAAATCAACAAAGTCCAAGAGGGTAGCATCTTTCAGAAAAAGAGATGTGTAAGAACAAGGGGACACAATTTGAAGATGGGGGGAGCGGTTCAGGGGCAATGTGAGGAAGTATTTTTCACAGAGAGGGTGGTGGATGCATGGAACAGCCTTCCTGATGAGGTTGTGGGGTCTAAAACTGTGGAAGAATTCAAGAATGCATGGGACAGACATAAGCAATTTTTGTGGGGGGGGGTAGGAAGAAATAGGCTGTTGGTTAACTAGGATTTGCAGCTTATCCTGTAGGTAGGGAAATGGGCAGACTAGATGGGCCAAGCGGTCCTTATCTGAAGTCAAAGTCTATGTTTCTATGTTTTTGGCTCAGAGGCGAAAACTACTGTGGTTATCACAGCTTACCTACATCAGTCTAGTTTTGGGGAATCTACCAGTACATAGCAAGAAAGATTATAAAAAGCACACTGATAGTCATCTTTGCCAGTTTAAAGTTCTACCTATGGCAGGCATGGTGTCAATTAGTTTTGCAGCAGATCCAATCCACTAATAGACTGATTGCTAGAATGTCAGAAGCTGCTATAAGACAAATTTATTTAGATGAAAGATAATCTTTAGATCACATAACTTGACAAGAAAGATGGAAATTTGTTACCTGGATTAAGTGGCAATGCAGTGCTTTATTTAGTACAGTAATTTACTGTTTGTTAGAGGGAGGTGCTTTATTTAGTACAGTAATGCTGTTTGTTTAAAGGAGGTGCATTATTTAGTATAGCAATACTGTTTGTTCGAGGGAGGTGCTTTATTTAGTACAGTAATACTGTTTGAGGGTGGTGCTTTATTTAGTACAGTAATGCTGTTTATTCGAGGGAGGTGCTTTATTTAGTACAGTAATACTGTTTGTTCGAGGGAGGTGCTTTATTTAGTACAGTAATGTTGTTTGTTCGAGGGAGGTGCTTTATTTAGTACAGTAATACTGTTTGTTCGAGGGAGGTGCTTTATTTAGTACAGTATTGCTGTTTGTTCAAGGGAGATGCTTTATTTAGTACAGTAATGCTGTTTGTTCGAGGGAGGTGCTTTATTTAGTACAGTAAGGCTGTTTGTTTGAGGAAGGTGCTTTATTTATTGCATTAAAGCTGTTTGTTAAAGGGAGGTGCTTTATTTAGTACAGTAATGCTGTTTGAGGGAGGTGCTTTATTTAGTACAGTAATGCTGTTTGTTCAAGAGAGGTGCTTTATTTAGTACAGTAATACTGTTTGTTCGAGGGAGGTGCTTTATTTAGTACAGTAATGTTTGTTCAAGAGAGGTGCTTTATTTAGTACAGTAATACTGTTTGAGGGAGGTGCTTTATTTAGTACAGTAATGCTGTTTGTTCGAGGGAGGTGCTTTATTTAGTACAGTAATACTGTTTGTTCGAGGGAGGTGCTTTATTTAGTACAGTAATGCTGTTTGTTCGAGGGAGGTGCTTTATTTAGTACAGTAATGTTGTTTGTTCAAGGGAGGTGCTTTATTTAGTACAGTAATACTGTTTGTTCGAGGGAGGTGCTTTATTTATTACATTAAAGCTGTTTGTTAAAGGGAGGTGCTTTATTTAGTACAGTAATACTGTTTGAGGGAGGTGCTTTATTTAGTACAGTAATGCTGTTTGTTCGAGGGAGGTGCTTTATTTAGTACAGTAATGCTGTTTGTTCGAGGGAGGTGCTTTATGTAGTACAGTAATGCTGTTTGTTCGAGGGAGGTGCTTTATTTAGTACAGCAATGTTATTTGTCCGAGGGAGGTGCTTTATTTATTATATTAAAGCTGTTTGTTAAAGGGAGGTGCTTTATTTAGTACAGTAATACTGTTTGTTAGAGGAGGAGGATGACCGATGGGTATGGATGGAAACTGATATGATTGCAGTTTTTTTCCTTTTGTACTTTGCAGAATAGAGTGGATCTGAATTTGGGATTGAGCAAGTTGGTTTGCAGGGATTTTTCTTGAGGGACTTTAATGTTTTGCTTTGTTTTCTTGTACACAGGGGTTTGTTCTCATTCTGTTTCTTATTTTTTACTTTATTTTATGTCTGATATATGTATTTATGTGAAACTGGTTTGTTTCTTCATGATAGTATTTTTGTTTTTTAGTCTTTTGTATTTCTAGTTGATTATCTGTTTTATCTGTTTGCTTTTTTTAAGTAAAATACCCTTCTACTCTTGCAAAAAGTGCCTTGAGTTTCACCTGAATACCCACTAGGACAGCACTAGAGATGGTCGGAAGAGATCTTGGTTTAACATCTCGTCCAAAGAATGGCACATCATGACAGTACAGCATCCACCTATTACTGCAGTCAGGCACCAGCATTTATGGTATGTGACCAGTCCCAGTGCAAGATTAGAACCCATGATTTTCTAGTCCAGATTTGGGTGTGCTGCTGACTGAGCTATGCTGACCCAAGTTCACAATGGTGCCAGTTCAATATAGTGCTTCAAGCAGAGTGCTACAAGAATCACGCTGTGCAAAGTGCCAAAGTATTTAGAGTGACAGAGGTATAATAGTGGTAGGAAATTACAGCCACCCCTGTCGCTCTGTGCTGTTACATGGAATGGATGAAGCTGCCACATGTGTGGTGCCTGGTCAAGCTGCTCCCATGGTGGAGTGGCTAAGGCACCAGCACAAGGCAGGGTTGGAGACCTGGGACCATGGTTTAGTCCCCAGGTCTCCGGGTGTTGCCACTTTTGTTTAAAAAGGAGTTTCCCCTCCTGATTTTCCCCATCCCAAAAAGAAAAGGAGTTTCCCCTCCTGATTTTCTCCCCGAAGTCCACAACCCCTGGAGTTGGTTATTTTAAGTCCAGGGATGTGGGGGGGGGGGAGCCCCTATGTCAGGGGTGCCAGGGGCGGAGCCCTCTGCAAAACCAAAAAAGGTCCAATGTTTTCAATGGTGTGCGCTGTGTTGGGGCAGTCACTGTTTTATCCAATGTTATTGCGGCAGATGGCATCTTGCTTGTGGCATTGTGTGCCACGCGGTTATTGTTTCTGACAGAATGACCCCATGCCATTAACAACAAGTTTAGTGGCTAGGTGAAGGCTTCTAAAATGGCTTTGTGAGATAGTAGAGAGAAGGAGCAAGGAAACATTAAAACCATTGACATGTGATTCACTTATAACTTAAGGATCTTTCAAGACAGTGAAATACCATATAGTTCCAGAGTTCTACAGCTGTGTGGCCTGTGCCTGTTGCCAGAATGACCAATATAGATTATTATAAGGGACTCAGCACACAGTTGTGAAATGCCATTCCTTTTGATACTGTAGATTTTTGACCCTTCAAGGCTCTTCGACTGTAGTTTTTTTTCTGACTGGCTACCACTACAATGGGGAAACCCAGTCTGTACTCCAGCAGTGTAAAAAGAGGCAGGAGGTACAATCTTTAGCCACTTCTGGCTGCTTTACATTTACTAAATTTCACATGGAGAACATTTTAGCATGACATTACAGCTCTGGCACTGCTCTTGTTAATTGGTTTATTTACCAATTGATTTCTGATGGCATGCAAGGACTAATTTTTTAAGCAGCTTCTCCTCAGTTTCATATGTAACGAGGGTGAGGGGTTATAACCTCAGACCACTGCCTATAGGACCAGGTGTTTGGAATAAAAGGCCCAATCACTACCGTTTCTGCAGGCACTCTGGGGGGCCTCCAACTGTGTGGCTGTCTTTATGCCAACAGGACCCAACAGGTCCCTGAATGTAGCAAGGTGAGAGTGTGTATAACAGTGCCTCCCTCACACAAAACTCCCTCTCTTCCCACTCAGCAGGCATCTGGTGCTAGTGCTGGGAGCCTCAGGGGAAGTTGGCATGAACAATAGAATGATGTTACTTAAATGCAGACATTCCCCTTTGAAGTGCCACAGACATCAAGTGCTCTGAGTATCCGAGCATGGCTGGCCACAGGATCTGGCAGCAGGGAGCTGGGACAGAAGTATTGAGGAGGCAGGGCATCCATGGTTTTATGTCCTTTGCTTTGGTCTGAGTGGTTGCTCTTTGGAGGGATTCCTATAGTCCCCCATTGTGAGTAACAGTAACGTTCTGCTCCAGTGGAGTACCCATGCTGACTGAGCACATCTGTGCAACTCCAGTGGTACTTCCCTGTGCTCGCTGACAAATTACTTTACTTTCTTTTGGGGCCTGAGTTACTTTGCAGCCTTCACACATAAACATAGCCGGGGGGGGGGGGTCAGATTCCTGGTTGTGTTGCAATATTTTCCTGTGGGATACAAGGGATCCTTTGAACTTGAAAGTTCCCAGTCCTTATTCTTGTTGGGAGCATGGTTCTCTGTAACCCCCATGTGGATTGCATAGTCCTTTGATTAGGAGGGATGGCCTTGATGAAGTACTATAGATGCAGGACCTAGTAGTAGCAGGGTGGGTTTGCGCATGTTAGCCAGAGCGCAAAAGTGAGAGATAAAGTTAGAGGCCACTACTGCCTATAGTTAGGGCATGCATTGTTCATACAGTTTGGAGTGGGCCCCAGCAATCAATCATACAATAGGGAGCAGATAACCAACAGATTAACCAGACAATGTGGATCACTGAAGTGATGGAGTCACCAGAAAACAAGGTGCAGAGGACCAGTGGATTGATTAGACTGCAGTGCAGCATGACGGTGGGCAGCGACACAGCAGCAGACCAGGCCTTATCCTCGGCCTCACTGGACTCTAGGTACCTCACCTTGTTGGAGGCACTAGGGGGTCATTTCTCTGAAGGTACTCTGGACTGTCTGGGCCCCTCTAATTAAATTTACTGAAACTTTGTCCTGCCAGAACTGTTGAGTTTGAGGTCTTTGTGCATGACTCTGGACTCAGTCAGACCCCTTATAAAGAGTTGATCATCCTTTCTAAGTGACAGTTTGAAGCAATTCCTTGATCACTAAGATTATGTATGCTTGCATTATTGTCTTTTGACTTTTGTGATGCTGATCCATGAATATGTTCCTGGGGGGTTGTATCACCTTATGGGACGTTAACCTGTTGTCTTTCCTCCTAAATTAACATTTATTTTTAAATCTATATTTTCTTTTTGCAAAACTGTGGTCAGATGAGGTTGCTATCTTGTTCTGCTGTGGGCAGAGGATGTAGGAGACAAGGCTACAGGATGCAATTAGAGGTTATCCTTTTTCCACTTACATCTAGCACAGAGTAGCCATGTAACTTGCTTCTGTTCACTTAATGAGCCAGAGCTGAGGTAGGATTGTTCCTGGGCTCTCTCATTTCATAAATCAGTTTTCTATTCACTGGATTCTACTGTCTTCCCTTTTTGCCAATCCATGAATAACTTTTGCCCCTGATATACATCTTTTTTTTTTCATTTATATATTCTATGCCTCCTCTGTTCTGGCTGATTGTGGTGGACTTACCAGCCTTCCATCTGGATATACCAGACTTCATGAATCTGTGAGCAGAGGAGTTTTTTTTTTTCATGTTTTACTAGTTTCCCCTTCTCTTTATTCATGTCATGGATTCCAAACCCCATAGGGATGCCAGCATTGGGACGTAGTCGTCGGCATGCTCATGTGATATACAGCATGGTGCATTCCACCCCCCCCCGGTGACCTGTGTGCTCTGCCACCCCTACATGTATAGCTGGCAACAGTGTAATGGGATGACACACCCTCCTCCCCTAGGAGAAGTGCATCCCCTGGGATGCTCAATCCCGCCCGCCAGCCGCCGAAACCAGGCTCATTCCCAAACCTGGGTCGTCAGCGTCATGAGTGGTAGCCCCACCGCTGTTGCAAAGTGCTAGCCCCCCTGATATATTTATGATATATGTGTGTGTGTGTGTGTGTGTGTGTGTGTGCGTGTCTAATCTGGAAGAAGCAGACTTAGGAAAAACAGTATTTAGAAAAAGAAACAGCAAAGTTGCATTTTAACTTTTTTGTACGGTATGTGCACTTTTAAATTGGGCATAACAGCAGCTTCAAGCACTAGATTACAAATTGCTGCATAAAGTATCATATTTAGGACACATAGATCTAACTTCTAGCAAAATGTTCAAAACTATTACCAAGTAGGTCATAGCTTTCCCAGGAATGATAGATAGGGTTTAAAACAAGTCCTGTCCTACACTTTTTCTATTCTAGAAAACTCCGCCTTCCTTAGTGAGAGTTAATTATCTGAAGGCTTGAAGGCTGTTACTGCCAAATGGTCTCACAGTTAGCAACAGAACCAAAATAAAGTAGTGAGCACTAAACCTTGGGGATTCACGTGGCCTCCTTTGCAGGCCAAGCTTGTTCCCACAGTGCCATACAACTATTAAAGGAACTGAGGTTTGAAGGTGATTAGGTAGAGGACAAACTAGAAAATGCAACTTTTTTAACCAGGCCATTCTGAAGAATTCAGTGGAGCTGCTGCACTGAGGAGGACTGACTTCTTTGTGCATTGAATTTAGGGTATGAATGCCCAGTGGGGGCACCCAGAAGCACAAGACATTAATTAGGAGCACAATCTCTTTGACAAGAGAGTCCTATTTTTATTTTTGGGGGGTGGGATTTATAGCCGTAAAGTTTATTTTGTCCCATCCAATTCTTGTGAAGAAGAAAATGAGTTTTCCCAGTCAGGCATTATTCTGAAATTACAGAATATCAGATATTATAATGAAGCCTAAAAGGAAGAAATTGTTTGCCAGCTTGTTGCCTGAGATCAGTTTTTAGACATGGAGAGACAGGAGGGTATAGTGGTTAGTGAAGTCTTGGGTACTGGGAGACCCTGTGTTCACATATGATTTCAGTCCAGGTCCCCAGTGAGGGAACTAAACCAACAAATTTCTGGCCCAGAGATTTGTGTGTTACAAATTTATAAAAATACAAAATCACACATACCCCCATAATGCAAAGCATCATGGGATGTATGTGAAAATCATCACAAAAATGGTTCTGATTTAAGCAGGAGTAGGGGTATATGTGATTTTGGATTTATTTGAAACATGGCTTTATTGCCTATATCATTCTGGATGACCTTTGCCAAAGTGTTTTTTGTCTGAGATTCTTTGTCGTTTTAGCTTATAACGCTTGTTTCAGATTTAGCCATATTAGCTCTGCACTATGTATTACAGTATACCGGAGGTTGGTCAGTACCAATATACTAGGTGCTAATAACAGTATTCTGATACTAATATGTCATGATTATCGATTACAAACATTGATAAATTCTTCTGAGCATTAATATTTAAATTTTCTTTATTTATTAAACTGTTCATAAGAGGTTTCCATTCTCTTTCTTTCCTCCATTATTACACTTTGGCCAAGAATATGAGCTCCAGCTGTGGTGCACAAACTGTCCCCACCATGGGTACCTGTCCTTTCTTGCTGACTTATTCACCTACTCCATGCTTGGGCAGACTTACTTCCCTTCCCCTCCCTCAGGCAGAGCTCCACTTCTACTGACCAACATAATACCTGTCAGATGAGTTCCATAGAGGGGAATGTGCTCCATGGACTTGCTCCCACTGCTAGCTAATGGCATGTTTCTTTTAATGTACAGGGAATGATATACTGTGCTAGCATCTGTGTTATAACACTAAAAAGTTGACCACTGAAAAAGCATTAGATCATTTCAAGGACATCACTGCACTAATATTGTATTCTAATAAGATGTTTCCAGAGCACCTATCTTTGTGCTTACAAGGCTGAACAGGGAGCTCAATTACCTGAATGGGAGCTCCTTTGTGCTGTTGAATGTTTTTTATTTACCCTGTAAAGGAAAGGAAGTGATCATAATTTGCCCCAGAAGGGATCACTGCATGATCCTTTTCCACTTTCTTGTAGTCAGCTCCACTCCTCCATTCTGTTGCTATGTGGTGTCAGTATAGGTTGAACGCAGAAGTTACTAAAAGGCAAAGCAAGACAAGACAAGTATTTGTCAATGCCAAATGTTTGCTTGCTGACATTGGCACTGGTAGTGTAGGAGTTACAGAGCTGCATAATAGGAATGGCAGTGAAGTATTGAACTGAAGTCAACCCCACCACCACCCTGCAGAGACTGACAGGCATTGGGGTGTGCCTTTGGGTCGTCAGGCATAACGGCCATGCCATTTCACCACACTCTACCCTGCAGACACCAACAAGTGTCACAGTGTGCCTTGGGGTCTTTGGCCCTCATGCGCACCCCATTCCATCAGGAAATACGGTGAGATGGGTGTGGTATAGAAGAATGGGGTGAACTTTGGGGCCGAAGAGTCCAAGGCACACCTCGATGCCTCTCATTGTCTGCAGGGTGTGGAACGGTATGAGCGTTACAGGCGAGAATCCCAAGTCACACCCCTGATGCCTGTCATTCTCTACAGGGTGGGGTGTTATGGTCGGAAACCCTAACGCCTCAGGCATTTGTTGGTATTTTCACTCCAAATTTTCAACATGGTTTTTTTGTGACCCCCACCTCATGAATCGTGGCAATATCAGTTTGTTAGCTGAAAGTTGCTTTTGCACAATGACTATGGCATTTAGCACCACAGGTGCAAAAAAACATTCCGAACAGGATGTGAAAAATGACAGCTGTACTGTTCATGGGGAGATGTAAAAAATGGCAATGTTGAAAATCTGCAGTGAAAATATTAAAAAAACTGGTGAACTCATGAGTGTGAGTAGGAATTGTGCAACTCACACCCATAATGTAATTAGTTTGGGAATTTTTTACAGCAGATTGTAAACACAGGCATTTTGGGACCTCCGATCATAAACAGTGTCGCTGTGATTTTCTTTATCTGTCTCAAACAATGATTTCCCACAGTGACCACGTATCTCTGCGCTGAAAGTGTGAAAACACATTTTGGACATGTTGTGAAAAATGACAGCTGTACTGTTCATAACGAAGTATGGAAAAATGCCACTGGTGAAAATCTGGACTGAAAATATTACAAATTCATGAACTTACGAGGGTGTGTGGAAACTGCGCAATGCTCACTCATAACCCAGTCATTTTATGGACTTTTGTCACCAAATTTTCAACATAGCCATTTTAAGACCTCTGCTCATGAACAGTGCCACTGTGATTTTCTTAATCTGTCCCAAACATTGCTTTCGCACACCGACTGTACCATTGTGCGCTACATGTGCGGAAACACATTTTGGGCAAGATGTGAAAAATGGCAGCTGTGCTGCTCATAAGGAAGTGTAATAAAATGGCAATGTTGAAAATCTGGTGTGCAAATATTAAAATTTGCAAACTTATGACGTCTTGAAGGAACTGCTAACGTGCGCTCTAAAACAGTAATTTTGAGAATTTTTCTCCAAATTTTCAACATAGCCATTTAAGACCTCTGCTCATGAACAGTGTCACTGTGATTTTCTTAATCTGTCCCAAACATTGATTATACACCGACTGCGCCATTGTGTGCTACATGCACGGAAACACATTTTGGGCGACATGTGAAAAATGACAGCTGTACTTCTCATAAGAAGGTATGGTAAAATGGCAATGTTGAAAATCTGGAGTGCAAATATTAAAAATTCATGAACTTATGAGCGTGCATAGGAACTGCACAATGCACGCTTGTAAAACAGTCATTTTTAGGAATTTTTTCACCAAATTTGCCACATAGGCTTTTTGAGAGCCCACCTTATGAACGCTGGCACTGTCATTTCATTGATCGATCCTGAAAGGTGATTTCGTGCAGTAACTTCAAAATCGCCCTTCAGGCCCGATTAACGCCATGACAGTTCAATAATTCATGAGGAGGGGTCCCAAAAAACCCATGTTAAAAATTTTGTACCAAAATTCCCAAAAATGCCTGAGATATGCATTAAAGTTGAAAAAACCCTATTTATTGCATTATACAGCTTACCGGCATTTCCTCAGTTCGCGGTCAGCTTTGAAGAGTGCAGACATGTTCCCTGTCCACCGAAGATCATTGCGCTGAGCTCCAGATGTAAGTATGGGGTGAGGCAGGGTGTGGGGAGGCAGGGTGCGCAGTGGGTGGGCACAGGTGGGCAGGGAGACCGCCCGAGGAACTTCTTTTGTTTACAGGTTTTTGGTTTCTTTTAGGAAGACGACGTGGGATGTTTGTCACCCTGGGGTGGGCTCCCAGCGTGGCAGCTGGAAAGCTGTTTGGGGGGGCTAGAGCCAATGGGGGATTGGGTACCCCTGTCAGCCATATGGACTTTTTCCACCCTGGGGTGGGCTCCCAGCGTGGCAGCTGGAAGGCTGTTTGGGGGGCCTAGAGCCGACAGGGGATTGGGCACCCCCGTCAGCCATAACATTTTTTGCCATGCTGGGGTGGGCTCCCAGCATGGCACATCGAAAGCATTTTTTTGGGGGGGTGGAGCCGACATGGGATTGGGCACCCCTGTCGGCCATACAGTATGTGCATGGGGGATCGCATAAGCATGCAATATGCATGCGTGCATGTGGAGGGGGGAGCGCTGCTCACTGAAGCGGAGATCTCCCTTTCAACTGTACAGCACTGCATTTTCAACTGCTGTCATAGACAGCTGCAGCATTCATTGGAGTACTGCGGCCGCACTTGCAAACACACTGACTGAATTGGAAGACGGCTGCCACACCTCTGAAAACTCAGATGATGGCACTATGTTTCTTGTACATGCATGCAAGCAAACATAAAAAAATGAGAATGGGCTATGAACTAGTATTTATTTCAGAAATAGCTTCTGCATCAAATACATATGTACTGGTTAAACATGGCTCTCCTTTAACTAAATGAGATGTAAACTTTTTCAATAAAAATAGCATTTATTTTTCTTAACTTAATTTTTGTGACATTCTCACTTTAAAAAAATGTGTCCTGATATTCTTTCGTACATGTGTAGACAGCTTTGTCCTATTCCCTTGACTGTTATATGTCATTTTTAAATAATGAATCACTTACCTATAATAGTACACAGTTGACTTTAGTGTATATAACATAGCTTGACTTATGGTATATTTTAGATTGATTTTAATTTCTCTTTACTCAGACACTTATAAACATCAATATTAAAAAACAGAAACAAAATTAATTGTTTTTAGATAGGGGCTAATATTATTATATTATATTACAAGCCGTTGTCCTGCCTATTGGGCTGTCATTTTGCCTCAACTCCCAGCTACCTCATTCTCCTCCCCACCTTGGACAAGGCCTCTGGCTGTCTCTTCCACTCCCCTATGCCTCCTCCCTGCCTCCCCCCCACACCCTCTACCAGACCCTAACCTCCACTTTAGCTTGACTGGGCCTCTGGGTGCCTCCTCCAACTTTTCAGTTTCCGCTGCTTACCCTCCTCTCTCTGCTTCACCTTGTTTCACCCTTAATCATGTCTCTTTGACAGTTATAGCTGTTTACTTACTCTGTTTGACTGTACTAATTTTCTGTATTTTGGAACAATGTATTTTTGCCTCCTCTGTTTGTTTATATCCCCCCCTTGACGTGAAGCCTTTGTAAAAGAGCTGTCTGTGCTCAAAGATATTGTAATCCAAGACTTTAAATTAATAAATATAATTATCAAACAAATTAAACATAAAAGTAACATAAATGATATAAGGACAAAAAGGATATGGCATCCTATTTTCGTGCTTTGTTTTTAATGATACACAACATCACTGTTAGGTGCTGTATATATATGGGTAGTCACTGTACATTAAATCTCCCCCCATCCCCACTGTCTGTCTTGTGAACTCAGGCTTACACTGATTGACAGTTAGGTTACTGATGGTACTGAGAGGTAACAATACAACCCCTGTCAGATGGAATTCTGAACCAGATGGTCCGACATTTAAATATTAGAGAGGTATTTATTTCAAATAGCCATTTTCAACAAACATGAAGATAATAGCATAACGATATTTACAGCACGTTATTCTCCCTGACTCCATCCCCACCCCCAGAAAAAAACAGACACACATACCCATCTATATAATATCCAAAAATAAATACAGTATAGTATATTATATTGATGTGGTAACATAAATACCAGAAATAACATAAATAAAAAAACTGAAATTTACAAATTGTCAGTAATGTATACAATAATAGGTAACTAATATTTACCTTGAAATTTAAAGAGATGCTGAAACGCTCCAGGCAGGCAATTCATACTGTATAGTAGCCTGTGCCCTTGGAGCATTTTTAACCATAACTTGATTTTTTTTGTCTAGGGGATAAAAAGTAATTTTAGTCATAAAGCCCAGCTTGTAACCTCCTGATATGAGTGGAGTAGTCACCGAGCACTGCAATGCTGCCCCTGGAAATTATGACGTGACGTAAGGAATGGGGCTGCAAGTGCTCTATGGAGCTAGTAATGGAACTGGGGGAGGAGGCTGCCTGGATGTACTAAGATTATTTTTGCAGACATGTATACTAATATAATATAACATAATATAATATAATATGACATGTATACATGTATAATGATATTAACCCCATACATGTATAGATGCCAGCAAAGGTAATCTTAGTACATTTAGGCAGCTCCCTTCCCCTGACGTGATAAAGGAGCACCAGGATGCTGGGGTGTATCTGGAGGAGTTTTAATAGCAAAAGGAGTGAAGTGTTACTTCTCCTGTACAGAACAACTGGCGAGGCCTCACCTGGAATGCTGTGTACAGTTCTGGAGCCCTCACCTGAGAAAGGACATAGATAGGCTGGAATCAGTACAGAGTAGGGTCACCAGGATGATTCAAGGTCAACAGGGCAGATCCTATAATGAGGAACTTGTGTTCCTGAATAGGTACTTTCTGGAGGCATGCTGCAAGGGAGGGGGTGGGGCTTGATAGAAACATACACATTTATGAGGGGTATAAGCAGGGTAAGTAGTGAAAGCCTGCTTGTTAGAAACAAAGACACAGTCACAAGAGGGCACAATTGGAGGTTAATGAGGAGGGGGTACATTTAAGTGGAATGTGAGGAAATTCTACTTCATGGAGAAGGGGTGGTGATGAAGCTGGGGGACAGATTGCTAGCACAAGTGGTGAGGGGTAGGCACTCTAAATGGATTTAAACATGGCTGGGACAGAGCAAAAGGGCTCATAGTTTTCCTGTAGTGTACCAAAGGTGGAATGGTCAGGGATGGGCAGAAGAAGACAACCCACAATGGTATTAGGAAGGGGGATGAGGTAGTGTAACATGGATAACTCAATGGACCATTGGCCTCTTTGTGCTGATGATTTCTATGTTTCTAGACACTGACAGATCCTTTCAGTGCTATCTTTGTTCTGTAACATCCTGCAGATGGTGTTAACACATCTCTGTGATAGTTTATATCTTCAAATGATTGTTATTTCAATGTTACTTATACTGACATCAGTAATTCTTGAAAACAGACACATATTGCACAAGGGCCTTCCTGGATGTACACAAATAACTAGATAGACACACAAACAGAAAGATAGATAGATAGATAGATAGATAGATAGATAGATAGATAGATAGATAGATAGATAGATAGATAGATGGATGGATGTGATCTTATTAACAGCTGATCTGGCACTGAAAAGCAATACCCGAATCAGAGGTGCCACAGTGCATCTTTTCGTATCCTTCTCCCTGTAAGTACAGAGTTGGGGAATGGGCCTAAGGCAGAACACATCCCTGCCTTCCTCATGAACTCCTGACAATGCCTCCTGACCCACTCATCTTTTACCTCCAAGGAGCCCCTTTTGATTCCCTTCTCAGAATTCCTAACATCTGACAGCATTATCACAGCCTACAGCGAACTGTGGCATGTGATCCCTGAAGGGGCACAACTGCTGCAACTACTGGGAAGTGTAGCCCATAGTTGTCCTGCCCCGATACATGTTGCTGCAAGGCTGGCAAATCCCGGATTTAAACCCCTAGAAAATAAAATAAACACACAGCCACCCCCTACACACATAGCCATATGTGCAGCTGTGGACCATTTATACACAATCACACACTACACATAAACTTCAGAAACAAAATGAGTAAAATGCAAAGTAGACTTATGAAGACAAACAGCCCCTGTTATCAGAGTAGGATTCACAGTGAAATTATTCGGGCACAAGGCTAGCATGCATCCAAAAGTCTGGATGTGGGCTGACCTTGCTTTTGTGTCACCCTGGGATGGTATTCTAAACCAACTCTGCATCTCTCTGCCTGACCCATCTGTTCTCAGCTCTTTGCATACTAGAATCACCAAGGACATCATGGATAGGCTAATATGGCCCTACCACCTCTGCTCTACTTAGTAGCCAGTTGACACAGTGACACTGAGGAGAAGCTATGGGAAGGAGTCTGATTGGTTCGGCAGTCAACAGGATGGGACAGAGATGGTAGGGCTAGATCAGCTTTGCTGAAGATGTTTTTTGCATAACGAATCATACAGTTATGTGCTTCACAGGTGTTTATGGTGAGTAGCTGTGGACCAAGTGCAAAAAACTACGCAATTCCCATAGCATGTAGCATAGTGTGTTAATTTGCATAGTGAAATACTCACAATTGTACTAGTTTTACTAAGCAATTGCCACCCTTTGTGTCAAAAATTTGCCACAAAGTGGGGTTGTGACAATTCGCAGAGTAAAACTCACCACAAGTGCATTGAATTGTGTAGTGCACAATCCTCAAATGCTACATGTAGCATATAGTGGCCAGATTTGCCACAATTTGTGCACAAATTTTTAAATTTGTAGCACTCCTATGGTGAGATCTATGTTTACTGAGTGGCTGGAATGTAGGAGTGAGGGTGTTTCTATACAGGTTGGGAGAAAGAGAGTCCTTGGTGTGGGCTGAGCTTGGTGGGTGGTTGGGATGCAGATTTTTCTATACATTTTCATTGTGGAGGTACAGTACACAGGAGTTGGCTACCCTATAGCCCAGTGGTGGGCAACCTGAAATTGCCTGAGGGTCACATGAGCGGCCCTTGAAATACCTCGAGGGCCACATTAACACGTATGACTTTGACGGGACCCATTTTACCACAAAAATAAAACAGTATTAAATAGTATATAGATATAGTATGTAATATTTTGGTATCAACTGAATTGAAAAGAAAGCATTTAACATTCATTCACTTGTATCTCACACCTTGCTGACTGTTTCTTAAATGTGCTCTGTTCACCTCTTTACCCCTAATCACCAGAATGATTTCCACTCCATGAACACCACATCATAGTATCATAGTATCACAGTAAATGCCAGCAGAATAGGCCCCATGGTCTATCGTGTCTGCTCCGAAGCTAGCCCCCTACTGGGAGCTTGCTCCTCCACCGACCCAGCCCCAGAGATAGCCCTCCCTCAAATAGCAAGGAGAATTACAAGTACAGCAGTATTTCAGTACATTCGCTCTTAAAATAACAAAAAATCACTTGTAACCAGCATGTCTGTAAAGGTCCACAGTTCCTGCAGCAGCCAGATAGAAAATGTCACCTACCAACCAAAGCACCCAATTCAACAGCATGTCTGAAAAGGACAGGTCCACAGTCCTGCAGTCCTGCAGCAGCCCGATAGAAAATGTAATCCTACCTACCAAAGCACCTGATCCAACTGGGACCTCTCGTTGCAAAATAACTGAGTGCATGAGCTGCCCAGATTACCAACTTACTAGTGACACTATCTTACATACAAAATGAACAAAGCAGAAAGTGCAACACAGAACGAATGAGGAGTGAATTTAAAGACACAGCAAGCATTTTTAAAAGAAAAATTTTCTTTCACTGAAACACTCTTGGGGGCCACAGATAAGCATGTTGGGGCCACATGTGGTCTGTGGGCCACAGATTGCCCACCACTGCTATAGTCCCTTGCGTTGGATGCACGTTTGCTTGCAACATGATGGCCCCCCAGTCACTTTGTCTGTGAGTCTATTATTTTGAAGGCAGATAGTGAATCAGACCTGTGTCCAAGAACATAATTTCTTACTAAGTCCCAATCTAAATGTAAGCTCTGGCAGCTTTTGCCCAGATGCACAGTGTAAATCATGCATGCTAACTGTACAGGGGGTGCAAGATTTCACTGACCCAGAGTGTGGGGTCAGGTCTGGGATACAAACTCAGGTCCTCATAATTTTTTTACAAACATGAATACGGTGTTGGCTTATACCATCATCAACAGTAAGGGTAAGGGAACTTTACAAAGAACATACTGAAATCAGCAGGGTTTTCATTTAAAGATTCTGTAACATCTGAATGTATTTCAGATGTTAGACCATTACAATTATCCTGTTGGTGCAAAGAATGTTATTCCTGTAGTAGAATATGGGAGGGGCATACTGTATTTACCTTTTATGTTTAGTGCTAAGAATCAGTGCAATGACTGTGCTGCCTAGAAAAGAATATAAAATAATTTATTATTTTTTCAACTAGTATTTATGCCCCATACTCTCCGACTGGCCCCCTTCTGCTGGTCCTTCCAGACCCATATCCCGCCTTCTCCCCGGACTTACCGTGCCTTCTTCTCCCACAGGTTACCCTCCATTGTAGGGCCAAGATGGTAAGCCAGGCCCCCTGTTGAAGATGAAATTCAAGTGGAGGGGGAGCTGAAGTCACTTGTGTGGGCTATGCAGGAGACCAGCTGCAGTCAGGGCTTTTTCTAGTTTTCTCCGCAGCCCCAGGAACACTGGTGGCAAGGGTGGCAAGCACACGTGCACAAGAATGCAGTGTGTGGCACCAGCCAGCATTTCACCCCCCCCCCCGCAGTACCACCATGCATCTCCTTAAGCAGTCACCAATGTGGTGCTCACATGGCAGGAACACTGGTGGCAAGCACATGTGCACAAGAATGCAGTATGTGGCACCAGCCAGCATTTCACCCCCCCACAGTACCACCATACATCTCCTTAAGCAGTCACCAATGTGGTGTTCACATGGCAGCATCTGATGCTTACCCTCCTTGAGGAGGAGAGCAACTGTTGGGACACATGATCCTTCTCCCCTGGCTGTCCTCCGTTGACCCTGACTCATTCCCAAGCCCAGGCTACCAGTAAATTGTAGCAGCCTGATAGGCCAAAAGCAGCTATCTCCACATATAAGGAAACATGTAAAGTCACAACACTAACTGTTTATTAACATTTTTTTATTTCATGCCAATTTTAAAAGAGGAATGCAACACTTCTGATTGTATCATGTTACTGTATATATATAGACACATCTGATGGTAAGAATTCACTTGTGCCTCCTGCTTTGTAATGCACTGGAAGTGTTGATTTACCTCAGAATAACCAGACACCCTGGCGTGCACTTTTTCTCACATAACTTGTTTTGATGTGGTACCTTTCATACACAGTGCATCTCATAACATTTAAGCAGTGTAACTGGAGGGACTGTGTTCAGACAAACAAAGCAGTCACACTAAACTACATCATATGGCCATGAACAAGTTAAGGAAAAACAGTGACCACAACATTAAAAATACCCCTGCCCCTACAGCTGTCATGAGATCCTTTACGTGGACATGGGTAACCACGCTCGATGGGCACAAAAGAGACAGGTTTAATGTTGCAACCAAAAAATTTCATCAGCTATGGTGCAGCACCCTGCCTGCCACGCCCCCCCTCGTGTATGCACACACACACACACACACCCCCCAACACACGTGCATGTCACCTAGACATAAAATTATTTACAGGTGTGAAAGCAAAGTTTCTGTGCTGATAAGGATGGAGTTTCTCCATGCTTGGCAGCAGTTTTTTGAGGTTTGAATGTTTTGCCATCCCACTGTGCTGTGAAAAGTATCAGAATGATATGCAAACTCACTTCTGTGTGACAAAACAGAGGAGGAAATAGCTGAGTCTGTAATTTTTCTCCCTAGAGAATGAGGTTATTTTCTCATTCGGTGGGTCTCAGTACTTATGCAGCTATAAAAAGATTGTGTCTCAGTTAAGCATTCAAGTCTTAAGCCCTGTTTACATGACTGCTGTGTAGTGATTATTTTGGCAGCTACTGTGCTGCCCCAGCCTCCAATCTTGATCTGCATAAAGTTTACATGACCCCTCTCAGCACTGATACAAGCCATGCTGGGAGAGGGGCCATAAGTGTGGGGGCTGGGCGGGATGATGCAGGGACAATGAACTCTGTGCTGGAGTGAATTGTGCAGCCTGTTCACATGGTTACTTACAGCCATCACTCTGGACCACATCTGCAGATCAGCAGTGGCTCGGGGAGAGGAGCAGGGAACAGCTTACCATGACTGGATCAGTGCTCACAAAGCCACATTAGCTCCACAGCAGCCCTCTAAGCAGCCCGGGTTGCTGCGATGTCATAAACTGGCCCATAGAATCAGCATCCTTGGCACAATGGCAGAGCTAACTCCAAGAATTCCAGAGATCTCGCTTAGCACCTCATGCCAGGAATGCCAAGGGGCCGGCATAGGAAGGATAAAACATCCCAGAGGACACTCTCCTCCTCTTGGGTGCAGCAGCACCTCTCACTGCTGTATTGCCATCAGGGTTACCACAGCTGACAGAGCAGCAGGGATAAAGGCACATGGGAAGGTAGAGTGAGCAGATTCTGGTGCATCCGGCATATCAAGGACCTGTTGCTTTTTGCAGTTATTCTAGGGCCGGGCACAAAAAGTGTAGAGAGTGATGAGTCTTAAAGTGTAATACATGTCCTTAGTATTTGGAATACTGCAGTAGTTAGAATACTGAGTTTCCCAATAAAGTATTCCAAATATTGTGTTTGCATGGTACTGGAATCTTTATTCCACATGTATTCTAAGTTTACATGCAAGTTGTAGCATTTAAAATATGCAGCACTTCAAGAATGGTCCGTATACTGCCTGTTGTTTAAAGAGACACTGTCAACCCCTTTAGGCCTCAAAGTGTCTCTAGTTCAAAAACCCCATAGAAACAGAATTTGATGGCAGCTAAGGATCACTTGACCCACCCAGTCTTCTCATTTTTTTCCCTACCTACAGTATCACCATAGACCCTAGTAAGACTCTGGCTCTTTCCCCTGCCCCCTTCCTTTCCACTAAGATACCCTAATGCCTATCCCATGCATTCTTGAACTCCACCACTGTGTTTTCCTCCACCACCACTTCTGGAAGGCTGTTCCAGGCATCCATCACTCTTCCTGTGAGGAAATATTTTCTAACATCTCTCGTGAATCTACCCCACCCCCTCAAGTTTCACAGCATGTCCCTTTGTTCTTGAGCTCCTTTTTCTGTGAAAAATGTTTCCCTCCTGTACCTTACTTACCCTTTTGAGGTATTTAAAGGTTTCTACCATATCCCCCCAAGGGTGTACATATTGAGGTCCTTTAGTCTATCATCATAGGACTTTTGGTGCAGACCCTGCACCATTTTAGTTGCTGTCCTCTGGATTACCTACACTCTGTCTATGACCTTCTGCAGACATGGTCTCCAGAACTAGACAAGATACTCAAGGTGGGACCTTACCAGTAGTCTATACAGGGACTTCACCACCTCCCTATTTCTGCTGGTGATACCCCTCCCTATGCACTCTAGAATACCACTAGCTCTTCCATCTGCCTTGTCATACTGCTTGTCCACCTTCAGGTCATCTGATCTGATTACCCCAGGTTGCTTTCCTGCTTGGTGTTCATCAATACCGCTCCATCTATTTTGTACTCTGCCCCTAGGTTTCTGTGACATAAGTGCATTATTTTGAACTTTTTCCCATGAAACCGAACTGCCATACCCTTGACCACTCCTTGAGCTTTCTTAGGTCTGTGCTCATCCTTTACACACACACACTCCCCTAGAGTGTGCACCCTGTTGCAGATTTTGGTATTATCCATGAAGAGGCAGACCTTCCCTTCCAGCTCCTTTTGCCATGTCACTTACAACATTAAAAAGGACTGGTCTGAGCACTGATCCCTGAGGCACCCATGCTAGTCACCTTCCCTTCCTTGGCGTGAACTTCATTTACCACCACCATCTGTCACCCATCCCCTAACCAATTTCTTACCCAGTTTACCATCTTTGGACCCACTTCAAAGCTACCCATCTTGCTTACTAGTCTCCAATGTGGAATGGTGTTGTAAGCCTTACTGAAATCTAGGTAGGCCACATCCACCACTTCACCCTGATATAATTCCTTGATCAGCCAGTCAAAGACAATCTATCAGATTCATTTGACATGATCCCCCCACATGAAACTATGCTGACTCAGGTCTGTTAACCTACTGAATTCAAGATATTCCACAATCCTTTTCTTCAGTAGTGATTCCATTAACTTTCCCACCATCAATGTCAGGTTGACTGGTGTATAATTGCCAGCCTCCTCCCTGCTTCCACTTTTGTGAAGTGGGACTACATCTGCCCTCTTCCAGTCCTCCAGAAGTGCTCCTGTTTCTAGTGAGTGGTTAAATAGGACTCTCAGAGGTGCAGCCGGTACCTCCCTGAGCTTCCTCAATACCCTTGGATGCACTCTGTCTGGACCCATTGCCTTATCCACTTTCATCAGATTAGCGAGTCCCTTCAGGATTCTCTCCTCTGAAAAAGGATTAGTGTCCATCACCCCCCATGACTCCTGCTACTTCTTGTGGTCCCCCCCTTTCACCTTCCTCTGTGAACACAAAGGAGAAGTGTTTGTTCAGGATGTCTGCCTTTTTCTGGTCCCCCCTCTGCACAGTCCCCCCTTCCCCTCTTAACCTTACAATCCCTCCCCTGGTCTTGCTCTTTTCACTTACACACCAAAAAGTGTATACCAGTGATGATAAGTAGAGACTGGAGAAGGGCAGAAGTGGTCCCTCTCCTGAAGGGCAGAAGTGGTCCCTCTCCACAAGGGAGGCAGCAAGGAGGAGGTTGGCAACTACAATCTGGTCAGCCTCATATCCATTGTGGGAAAATTGATGGAAACCCAGATTAAACAGAACATAGTGGATTACTTGGATAAGCACATCCTACAGGACCCAAGACAGCATGGATTCATGGCAGGCAGGTCATTTCAGATGAACCTTATTGCATTCTTTGACTGGGTAATAAAGGATCTGGATAGGGGTCACCCAGTGGACCTATATATTTTGATTTCAGCAAGGCCTTTGACTCAGTGCCACACAACAGACTGTTGAAAAAACTGGAGGACCTAAGCATTGTGGACAGCTTAGTCAGATGGGTGGGAAATTGGTTACGGGATTGAAGCCAGAGGGTAGTCGTCAATGGGGTTAGGTCTGGTGTGGGTAAGGTCACTAGTGGTGTGCCCCAGGGCTCAGTCTTAGGGCCAGTCCTGTTCAACATGTTTATCTGTGACACTGGCACAGGCATTCAGGGTAGGATCGAACTATTTGCAGATGACACCAAACTAGGGGGCAGGGTTGGCAGTTAGGGGACTTCAGAATGACTTACAAGAACTGGAACAATGGTCTAAAGTCTGGCAATTAAAGTTCAATGCAAAAAAGTTTAAAGTGATGCATCTAGGAAAAAGGAATCCTAGAACAGTGTACTGGCTCAACGGAGTGAAACTCAAGGCATCCCAGGAGTAAAGGGACCTTGAGGTCCTTATATGCAACACCCTTAAAAAGTCTAGCCAGTGCAACAAAGCTTTTGGCAAGGCAAACAAAATGCTGAGGTGCATAGGGAGAGGATTTGACAGCAGGAGCAGGGAGGTGATCCTCCACCTGTATTGGTCGCTAGTATGGCCCACCTAGAGTACTGCATCCAATTCTGGAATCTGATCCTGAAATAGGACTGGGAGAGGTTGGAGACTGTGCAGAGAAGAGCAACCCAGATTATACAGGGCCTATGTGGACTCTTGTATGAGGAATGTCTGATGGAACTAAACCTATTCTCACTAGAAGCAGGAGGGAGAGGGGTGATATGACTGAGACTTGCAAGTTCTTAACAGACATAAATAAGGTACCTCACAGATATGTTCCAAAAGATCTCTGGCTTTACCACCAGAGGGCATGAATGGGGGTGGGGGGAGCTTCAGGAGAGTTCTAAGGAAACATTTCTTCATGGAAAGGATGGTGAAACCCTGGAAAATCCTACCAGTGGAAGTGGTGAATGCAAAAACCATAGCAGCATTCAAACATGGGTGGGACAGAGCAAGGGCTCAAGGGCACACTGCAGGACCTGGGAAGGAAAGGTCAAGGGAGGGGGGTGGCTGGGCCTCGGGACCGACAAGAGGTCCTGGGAACTCTCGGGCAGACATGATGGACCCATGGTATCCTTCTGCCAGCACGTTTCTTTGTTTCTGTTTCTAAAAAAATGTGTTGGCCCCTTTTGTTACTGCCTGGGCTATTCTCTCTTCAGTTTGCACCTTCACACTCCTTACAGCTTTCCCTGCTTCCCTCTTTTTCCCCTGATATACCTCCCTATCCTTCTCCCTTTGTGTCTCCTTATACCTTCTAAATTTCAAAACCCTTTCAACTTTTACCTTTTCTGCCACCTCATTCGAGAACTGTTGTGGTCTCTTTTTCCTCTTGCTCTTGCTCACTTGCTTGATGCAGAGGTTTGTCACCTGAACTATGCCCCCTTCTAGTTTTGTCCAATGTTTCTTCATTCCCCCAGGTCATCCCCCCTGCCAGAGCATCATGGAGGCATTCACTCATCTTTATAAAAAATGCCCTTCTGAAGTCCAGGACCCTCACCCTTATGTGGTTCGGTTCTGCAGCTGTCCTTATTCTGAATCTCACTGTATAGTGATCACCATGTTATGATTGCTCATATTATGTAGATGTTGCAGATGCAGCTGGTAGTTTGATTCTGATTCCTTTCTTTTTTTAAAGTGAAAAACAGACTGCCCACCATATTGGTGTTGATCAACTCCAGCTGTATTTTTTGGACTTGGTAACAGACAAACACTGTCTAGCTACTCATGCATGATACAGTGGGAAGAGAAGAAACTATTGCATTATGAGTAGCTACACTGTTTTTTTCCCTAATGTTCAGGAAGTATGCAACCTGGCTAGAGCCACATATCTCTGACACCATGTGTGAACTTGCTGGTTACACCTTGATCCACCACAACAGGATGAGAAAGAGAAAGGGCGGTGGTGTAGCTATTTACATATGGGAATCACTATCTGCCACCATCTCCCTCAGGTCTGAGCCATCATCCCCCAGCAAATGGCTCATTGCTGAGTTAGTTCTGGGCTACTCTAAGAAGCTCTTCCTAGGGTGTTGCTACAACCCACCAGCTGGGGCACTGCTGTCCTTCTGAACCTTCTGTCTGGTCTCAGCTCTCTCTCTTCCCTCTCTGAGACACCATCCTACTTGGTGATTTTAACTTTAACTGATTAGGCACCCAGGAACCTAACTATGCCAACATACTGAAACAGCATAACCTGGTTCAGACCATTTCAATTGCAGCCAGACAGAACCTGCACACTTCTTCTCATACCTTGCTGGACTGGATAGTCACCAATCAGGAAGAATGTGTCACTCAGGCTGGGACACTCGCTGACTCCATAAGTGACCACTCTCCCACCTACATCATCTGATCCACAAGAACTAGATGCTCACCCCCCAAGTACCTCTCCTTCCACAATTTCTGATGCCCTGATGCCTCTGCCATCCTGGATGAAATTAGAGCTATAAACTGATCAAGTCTTTACACACAACCAGATGTGACCTAGGCAGTGACTTATTTCATGAATACCATGCTGATGATTCAGGACAGCCACTTCCCCCTTAAGATGAGGAGGGTGCGGGGAGGATGTACACGCTGGATCACTAAGGAACTCCTAATATTCATGAAAGCTCAAGATCGTAAGTGGGCTGATCATAAATCATCCCCTTCCCCTTCCTTGTGGAACGATTATAGGTATCTGAGAAATCAGTGTAAACAACTGGCTAAATCCTTAAAACTGAACTATTACATTAACCTCCAGAGGGACAGCCTAGGTATCCTCAAGAAATTCTGGGCCACCCTTAGCTCCTTCACCAACCCCCGTACCAGCAGATCTGTTATCAAACTCGACTCCTTCTCTGGCCCTCTGACCAAGCCGTCTGAGGTAGCTCAGTCTTTTAATATAAAATTCAACAATCTGTTGTCCCATCTAGGCAAACTTACTGGCAATCCTTCTTCCAGCCAGGGAGCCTGCGCAAACCCGTAGCCATTTTCCACCCCCAGGTATTCCCCACTTTCACATCAAGAACATATCCATGCAGGACACCAACAAATTCCTAAGCAATCTCCCAAACCAGGGTAGTCCGGGTTTGGATGGCCTCTCACCTGTCCTGCTCAAACTTATCTCCCCTGCCATCACCAAGCCTCTCATTTTTATTTTCAGTTTGGCTCTGTCTACCTCCTCCATGCCTGATACCTGGAAATCTGTGAAAGTTATTCCAATCTTCAAAGCAGGGACCCCCCACTCATCCGATAATTACTGTCATATTTCTATCCTCCCCCACCTAAGCAAACTTTTAGAAAAAAATTGTCCACTGCCAACTGCTGGAACACATTAATAAATACAATCTCATGTGTAGCTAACAGCATGGCTTTTGCAAAAATCACTGTAGCACCTCTGCTCTTGCACTCTTTACTGACCATGTCCTTACTAGTATGGATCACAGTCTTTGTGGACCTTACTAAAGCCTTCAACATGGTCAACTATGCACTCATCCTCTCCAAGCTATACATCCTTGGTTGCTCCACTGAGACCACTGATTGGTTTAGCAGCTACCTCACAGGCCACTCGCAATCGGTGTGTATTGGTTCTGCCATGTCTCTGACCCTCCCTGTCTTAACTGGTGTCCCACAGGGTTCCATCCTGTGCCCACTACTTTCTCCATTTTCATTAATTCTCTCCCAACCGAAAGCCTAAGCTGTAAATCACTTCTGTATGCAGATGAACTTGTAATTTCTCACAGCGATAAGTCCCTTACCCAGGTCTCTTCAGTCCTCATCCAGAACTATGGCCGTGCTTTTAGTTAGTTCACTTCAAACCTGTTATTGGTTAATGGAAAAAAAACAAAAAAACCAATGCTATTTGCATCCAAACCCCACCTCGCCAAATTTCGTAGTTCTGGCTCCTCCCTCCTAATAATATCCCCTGATGGTCTGGTTCTTGAAGATGTTGCCCCATTCAAATATCTGGGGGTGACTCTTGACCCAGCACTAACCTTCTTGGACCACATCAACACTGTGGTTCGCAGACTCAATCAAAAACTTGGGGCCGCCTACCATCTACACCACCTACTAACCCCTGAGGCGCGAATAGCAGTTGTCCTGGGTAACCTACTTCCTATGGTCAATTACTGCTCCCTCATCTACTATCAAACACCCTCTGCCCTCAGAACCAGGCTCATGTCTGCTTAAAATAGTGCCAGCCATTTTGCTCTTATGGCACTGTTCTCAACCCATCACTGCAACCTGTACAGTACCCTTGGCTGGCTACCCCTCCAAGGCTGCTTTGATTTGACTCTTGGCTGTATTGTGGATAGTACTATCAGAAGCAGTGATGTGTACCCTCTCTTTCCCCTACTCAAGGTTAGAACTCTACCTAGGTGTCTCCGCTCGGCCACTGTCCCTCCCCTCAAGGTACCGAGGGGCTCCACCAGCATGGGAGGGAAAGCTTTATCAGTTGCTGCCCCTACTCTGTGGAATGGGATCCCTGCTCCCCTGCACTCGTCTAACACCCATTCAGCCTTCAAATCCCTCTTCAAAAACCTGGCTTGCAGACAGGACCCATTGCTCTTGCCCACCAGGGTAGCCCCCCCCCACACTCCCAGTAACTCTAACCCCAACCTAACCTGTACTTTTGCAGGGAGTTTTCTTATCTGCGCTACCCATGCTGTCCTCAAGCTCCTCTCTTTCCATCTCTTTCAGTCTCGCTGTGACTTTCAAAGGTGTGATGATATAGGCAGGTAGGGTTAGATTGCTGTACCCTCTTATGTCCTGACATATGTAACTTGATGCCAGTATTCCTGTATCTATTATACCTGTATGTAAAAATGTTTGACATCTGTTTAATTTGTAATATTCCTGTGCCTTGTAATTTGTAACTGTTGTTTACCATTGCCATCTTTTATGAGCCGGGTCGTGCCTGAAAACGATCCCTCGGATCAGTGCACCTACCTGGTAATCAAATACATACATACATACATAAATAAATAAAAGGTAGATCAAGGATTTAAACCAAAACAAGATTGGGCATAATCATTACACCATTAGCATGAATTCCAGTTCTACTAAGACAGGAAGCAAATATAAAAGCCACCAATGTCAATGAATTTTAGAGAAGGTAAGCAATGATAAGATTTGGGGTTTGAACTGGAAATATATGATGTAAAACAATGTTGGCAGTGTCCATTTAAATGACACCCCAAGAAGAATGTGTCAGAAGTCATGCACGTGCTCATTGCCTTTAGGCTGGGGCACATTCTGCCCGCTTAGCATTCTGCATTGACATGGCACAGTATTAGACTAGTATTTGGAACACAAGTGGAATATCCCTGCTGTGTTATTCAGCATACAGTACTAGTATTCAAAATACTCACTCAATATTTGGAATATTGCCATTTTAATGGCCAGAATACTTATTCAAAAAATTGTGTTCTCCAAATAAGTCTGGAATAGTCACTGCCATGTAAAAGCACTGTTTGATCCTCAGATGAAGCCACATCTGCCCCGTGGCCTGTGTCGGTCTGAATTCTCCACCTCCATCGTCCCACTCTTGAGCTCTTCTGTCACTTCAAAAGTTGACTGAATATAGAGGGGCAACACCCACAAAGACACTGTAATGGCATGGTCCTACCTCAGGGGAGTTATCTGGGGAGCTGACTGATCAGCAGGGTGATTTGGAGTCTGCAGAGGAGTGTGGCTGAGTGGGGCTTTATGTCCAGGAAGTGGCAAATGGTGTTGGATGAAGGAGGTCTACTCAGGTGTGCCAGGTAGGAGCAAAAAGCATGCTGAAAAAAAAATGAATTCAAATCATTATTCCAGTTTTCAGAGAATAAAATGGACATGGATTGAAGATGAGTTCTCAATTTGTTGTGATCCTTAGGGCTATTAGAGCACTACGTAACATACAAAATGCTATTTTTGTTTTATTACCAAGGCTGTGACAGGTATAAAAGTTCTTCCAGGGGAAGAAGTCAGAATTGACATGAGGTGGGACATGTGAGAATGCAGCTCAGGGTAAAAGCTTAATGGGGTAGTTACAGACTTTTATGGCCAGAGATTCCTTAAACTGAGCGGTGCACCAGTGTCTTATCGCTCTTCTGGACATGATCCCCAAAAATTAAGTTGATTTATAAAGGAATATTTCCTTCTTTTTGGTCTGTAGCATCTTCCTCATCATGTTTCTTGTCCTTTCCCTATCTGTGTTTGTCCCGTTCTTACTATGCTTGCTATAATCTGTTTTTTTTTAAATTAGCTGCTCATGCTATGTCTTCCCACTTAATATTATAGGTTTCGTCTCCTGTTCTGCTGTCATTCTTCAAACCGCTTTATTTATTGTGTCTGCACCCATCTTTTCATCTTTCTCCTTCAGATTCTTAGCATTAGTGGCTAAAGAGTTCAATCCACTAGCAAGCCACTAATCAGTAGCAGTTCTTTTTTTTCCTTTTTTACATGTATTAAATTTTTTCTGCAGTCAGAACAGACAGATGTCTCAGCTGCTACCCACCCCCAGAGCTGTGACCAATTTCAACCTCTCTGAACTGGACCCAGTGACTCCCACAGACTGCACCCCCATGGTACGCCCCCCACCAGAAGTTCAAATCCAGTGATGGGTTTGGTGGCCATGGCTGTGGCATAGGATGGAGGGACAGCAGATGGGGCTTCATTTAGCCTGCTACAGTGCTTTTCATTGTTCTCCCCAGGTCTCCAGCCATGGCAGTATGAAGTGTATGTGTGCATGGAGGTGTACACATGTCACAGAACTGGCAGCTTCTCTCCCTATATTCTTGCCCATCAAGAATGGTGCTGGCCCCAAGCCTCCACCTGATGGCAACCAAGAACTGTGATGGCCAGCAACCCCATCCTAAAAACATAGAAACATAGACTTTGATGGCAGATAAGGGCCGCTTGGCCCACCTAGTCTGCCCATTTCCCTACCTACTGGATAAGCTGCAGATCCTAGTTAACCAACAGTCTATTTCTTCCTACCCCCAACAAGAATTGCCTTATGTCTGTCCCATGCATTCTTGAATTCTCCCACAGTTTTAGGAGACCCCACAACCTCCTCAGGAAGGCAGTTCCATGTGTCCACCACCCTCTCTGTGAAAAAATACTTCCTCACATTGCTCCTGAGCTGTCCCCCCTCTATCTCCAAATTGTGTCCCTTTGTTCTTGCACATCTCTTTTTCTGAAAGATGCTACCCTATTGGACTTTGTTGATTCCACTGAGATACTTAAACTTTTCTATCATGTCCCCCCTCCCTCCTTTCCTCAAGGGTATACATATTAAGCTGCTTTAGCCTCTCCTCATATGGCTTCTCTTGCAGACTCTGTTCCATTTTAGTTGCCCTCCTCTGAACTGCCTCCATCCTGTCTATGTCCTTTACGGAGATGGGGTCTCCAGAACTGGATGCAGTACTCCAGATGGGGTCTCACCAACTGTCTGTACAGAGGGATAATAACTTCCTGTTTTCTGCAGGTGATGCCTTTCCCTATACATCACAGCATCCACCCAGCCCTCCCCACTGCCGTCTCACATTGCTTGCCAACCTTGAGGTCATCTGATATGATTACCCTCAGGTACCTTTCCATTTTTGTTGTTGTTACTACCTCCTCCCCATTGTGTAATCTTCCCCTGGGTTTTTGTTTCCCAGGTGCATTACCTTGCTTCTTTGCATTGAATCCTAGCTGCCATACTTCTGACCATTCCTCCAACCTTGCCAAGTCCCTTCTCATCCTTTCCATGCCCCCTTGGGTATCAACCCTATTGCAGATCTTTGTGTCATCTGCAAAGAGGCATACTTTTCCTTCCAGTTGCTCTGCAATGTCAAGTATAAAGGCATTAAAAAGGACTGGATCCAGTACTGAACCCTGTGGTACCCCACTAGAAACTGGGAGAAAAGAGCTGTCTGCTGGACATTCAGTCCTCTCCTCCTTGGCTAACTTTGGCAACCCATGTTCATTCCCAAACACAGGGCACTGGCGTGGCAGGTGAGGTGTTCAGTGCCTCAGCCCTCCACACTACTGAGCCAGCATCAGTTGCAGTTGTTTTCCAAAACACCAGAGAGCAGCAGTGCTACAGCAGAGGGGGTGCAGTCCCAGGGTGGCTAGCCCTAAACATATACAGAGATCAAAAATGGAATACACACTTGATACCAAAGTAAAGCAAGTACTGAGACAAATGCTTAATTGCAAAAAGTGTCAGATTTAATGAAAACACAGTGTTTGTGCCCCAAAGGGGTCACAGTCTCAGCATCAGTAGTATACGACAGTGAGTCTCCTAAAGTGCCTAAAATGCTAAATAATAAATAAATAAATAAAGGTAAAGAGCAGTAGAGCCAACCTACCAGTCACCCCTGCATTTCGACTCTGTAGTGAGCCTTCCTCCGGGGTTGGGGACTGGATATCCAATCACTCCTTTTATACCCAGTGGACTGACCAATCAGTCAATAAGTGAGTCTGACACATTCTGTGTATGGGCCACATTGGTACAGAACTGTGGGTATGATAGATGGTACATGATTCAAAGCACAATCAAAACACGGTGAATTAGTAATTCCTTCTAAAATCCTGATTAAAAACAGTTTCTCATGGTTATGCCTGCAAACTAAGGCTAGTGTATTAAAAGGTATTTTCCAGCTGGCTAGTAAATAATTAACAGTATAAGTTGCAGTTAAGTTTGACATTTGGCATTGTTATTCTTACTTCACTTTTAAGCTTATAACCCAGGCACCAGGATTTTCATACAGGACTTTGTGTTTTTGTTTTTTTTTATCTTGTGGAAAAACAACTGTTTTGAGCATTATGTCTGTTAACTGGTCCAATTGTAATGGAATGTTTATGACTATGTCTCTTCCAGATTCAGGCTGTGCTTTCAAGCATTTAAAAAAAGGTAATTGAAATGAACAATCCCACTGAACCTAATTTTATCTGTTCCATCCCTCCTGCAGTCATGATGAAGTTGTTGTGAGATTTTTTTGTAGAGCTGAGTTTGAAAGGGCCTTGCTTATAAATCACTATAAAGTAAAATGACAAAAGAGAAAAATTGCTGCTAAGAATATTTACCATGGAGAAAAAAAATCCCCCTAACACCAATCATTTATTTTATGCAATAAAATGGCATGATTTGAATCCCAGCTCTCTGGTGGCACAGTATTATAAATGATTCCTGTTCCAATTTCAGAAAAGAGAACTGATGGGTTAGTTTCTGCATCCATCAAATCAGAAAGGTTTTCCTGCTTAAGGGCTCACTAAGTACTGGGTCTGGGCCACTTTTTGACAACAGTTAGTCACTGTTTCAGGTGCCATTGTCATTCTATTTGTTGTTTTCAGAATAAAATAAGGTTACGAATATATTTGCTTATTTCATGTCTGTGGGGAGCCACCACCTTCAATAAATGGTTGCCTGGTTTGATACCTTGTTTTAGGTACATTTTAGGTTTTGAGCACTGTTGAATGCCTTTAAAATGACAGCTTTAAATTCATTATTATGTTCTTTACTGATATCTGTGAGACTGATAGCTAGATAGACAACTAGATAGCTAGACTGATAGGTAGATAGATAGATACAGTAAATAGACAGACACAGGCAGACAGCCAGATAGATAGATAGATAGATAGATAGATAGATAGATAAATTGATTGATTTTATTTATTTATTTGTCTGAAAAATACATCTTTTAGCTGAAGCTCATTTACAAAGGTTCCGCATCAGGTAAATAAAGAACAATACATTTCATATTCGGCACATTTAAGACAGTAAAAGTGCAATGTTACAATGTGTGGTAAAATAAACAGGTGGATATATAGTTAAAAACAACTGAGATACATCATTACAGTTATATAGAGGAGCAAGTAGAAAAATATTTCCTTTGTCAGGGTTGCAAGGGGGGTATGAGAAGAGAGGTGAGGGTAGAAATAAGTGGATCATGAAAGACAGGAAAATGATTGAACTGGCTGGAGGTTTGTTAGGGATGGAAGGGGGAAGGGGGAGTTGGGGGTGAGAGGAGGAAAGGAGAAAGAGGGCAGGAGGGGATGGTGGCCATAGTGAGAGATGGGATTAGCAATCACATCTGCTCTGAGTGGTAAGGTGTTGGCAGAGTTTTCTCTTGAAAGGCTCCAAACAAGGCTATTTGCTATGTCAGTTCAGAGTTCATTAAGCCAGTGTGGGGCACAATATGCAAAAGACCTCTGTGATTGAGAAGTACAGAGGAAAGGGACAAGAACTGATTGTCTAGATATGCTTCTCGTGTGGTGGGGGTTGGGTGCAGTGATGAGGAGGTTCTGGATGGCAGGTGGGGTCAGTCCAAGGCAAGCTGCCTTACTGAGGAGACACGCTTGTTACCATAGTCTACCCTGTGGGGTAAGCCAGTCAATAAGCATATGTCACATGTGTGAGTTAATCGATGGGTGCCGAGAATCAGTCTGCAAGATTTATTAAGGGCAACATTAACTCTTTTGAGGGTGGAGTTGGGGGCTGCTCCATATACCACCAGTCCATAGTCTATAATGGAAAGTATAGAGCTATTAATGGCAAGTGACAATGCCTCATTGGTAAGGCTGTGACAGTGTCTATAAAGGAGGCCAATTCTAGAGGTAATGACCTTAACAATTATATCAGTGTGCTGAGCAAAGGATAGGGAGCTGTCCAGGGTAATGCCAAGATATTTGAAAGTACAGTCTTGCTCTAGAAAGGTTTGCAGGCTATTAAGGATTGACATCCGGTGGTCCTTGTGTCTATTTCATAGGTTAGCAAATACCATTACTTTTGTTTTTTTATAATTCATAAGAAGCTTGTATTTAGCGAACCAAACTTCAGTGGTGGAGAAGTCTTTTTGGAGGTTGGATACTAGGTGGTCCAGATTATGGTTTTTGGAGACGATGACTGCGTCATTGGCATAAAAAATAGTTTGTTCATTACACACCGAGGGAAATTTGTTAATAAACAGGTTAAACAAAAGTGGGCCTAGAATTGACCCCTGAGGGACACCGGTGAGAACTTGTTGACAATTGGAGAGTGTATCATCTATTTTTACCCATTGGGAACTGTTACTAAAGTAGTTTTGGAACCATCCAACCACTTCAGTGGAGATGCCAGTGGTATGGAGCTCATTGAGTAGCGTTTTATGACAGACAGATAGATAGATAGATAGATAGATAGATAGATAGATAGATAGATAGATAGATAGATGGATGTAGATAGATGGATGGATAGGCTAGCTGTATAACCTAGAGGTTAGAGCAATAAGCTGCGAGCAAGCTTGGCATATCTAGAAGACCTGGGTTTGATTCCCACAACTGCTACTTGCATACTGAGTGACCCTGATAGGACTGGGCAAAAGTTATCTTGCACTGGCATAATTCCAGTTTCACTTCCATGACATTTCCCTGAACATTTCATAAAATGTTGCCAACATTGTTATTTCCATATCATTTTAAAAGTATTTGTGTAAATTACACCACATTTGGTATGATGATGTTACCAAGGTTCATACAGAAGTGTACCAACTTGCAAAATTTCTGTTCCCAAAGGTGACCCAGTTATAAGCCTCCAAACTATTGGAAAATTGAAACATTTGAGTTCACAATTAGGTAAACTGCAGAATTTTAAGCCCCTACAATGTTAGAACTTGAGAACTGAATATCACCAATATTGTTAGGTTTGTTAGGGTGGAGAAGGTTCAGAGGAGGTCAAAAAAGATGGTACAGGAATTGCATCACTTGTCCTATAAGGACAGGCTGAATGACTTGAATATGTAACATAGAAACATAAAAACATAAAATCTGATCAGATAAGGGCAGCTTGGCCCACCTAGTCTGCCTATTTCCCAACCTAATGGATAAGCTGCAGATCCTAGTTAACTAACAGCCTACTTCCTCCTACCCCCCCTACTAGAATTGCCTTAAGTCTGTCCCATGCATTCTTGAATTCCCCCACTGTTTTTGACTCTATGATCTCCTCAGGAAGGCTGTTCCATGCATCTACAACCGTCTCTGTGAAGAAATACTTCCTCACATTACCTCTGAGCCATCTCCCCTCTGTCTTCAAAGTGTGCACCCTTGTTCTTGCACATCTTTTTTCTGAAAGATGCTACCCTCTTGGACTTTGCTGATTCCCTTGATATATTTGAAAGTTTCTATCATGCCCCCCCCCCACCTTTCCTGGAGGCTATACATCTTAAGCTCCTTTAGTCTTTCTTCATATGTCTTCTGGTGCAGACCCTGCACCATTTTGGTTGCCCTCCTCTGGACAGCCTCCACGCTGTCTATGTGTTTGTGGAGATGGGGTCTCCAGAACTGTACACAGTACTCCAGATGTGGTCTTACCAACTGTCTATACGGAGGGCCAACAACTTCCTGTTTTCTCCTGGTGATGCCTCCCTATGCATCCCAGTATCCCCCCAGCCCTTCTTACTGCCTTCTCACATTGCTGGCCCACCTTTAGGTCATCTGATATGACTACCCCCAGGTCCTTTTCCATTTTTGTTGTTGTCAATATCTCACCCCCCATTGTGTGCTCTTCCCCTGGGTTTTTGTTTCCCAGGTGCATTACGTTGCACTTCTTTGCATTGAATCTAAGCTGCCATACATTTGACCATTCCTCCAACCTTGCCAAGTCCCTTTTCATCCTTTCCACCCCACCTTGTGTATCAACCCTGTTGCAGATCTGTGTGTCATCTACAAAGAGACATAATTTTCCTTCCAGTCCCTCTGCAATGTCACTTATAAGGACATTAAAAAGGACCGGCCCCAGTACTGAACCCTGCAGTACCCCACTAGTAACCCCCCTTTCTTCACTGTGGACTCCATTTACTATTACCCTCTGTGTCCTGTTGTCCAGCCAGTGTTTTACCCAGACTGCCACCCGGGGACTCACTCCCAGGCTGGCTAATTTGTTTATTACTCTTTTGTGCGGGACTGTGTCAAATGCCTTGCTAAAGTCTAGGTAGGCCATGTCCACAGCCCCTCTCTGGTCTCTTACTTTGGTTACCCAGTCAAAGAAATCAATTAGATTCATCTGACATGACCTTCCTGCTGTGAATCCATGCTGCCTTGGGTCCTGTGCCCCACTGGCCTCTAGGTACTCAACAATTCTTTCCTTCAGAAGTGATTCCATTATTTTCCCTACCACTGAGGTCAAACTGACAGGTCTGTAGTTTCTTGCCTCTGTCTTGCTCCCACTTTTGTGAAGGGGAATCACATCTGCCCTCCTCCAGTCCTCAGGTACCACACCATCCTCCCATGATTTATTAAAAATGGTAGACAGTGGTGGTACTAGTTCTTCCCTTAGTTCTCCTTGGAGGAGAGGGGGGGAGAGAGGGGATATGATAGAGACATACAAGTACCTTACAGGGAGGAACAGAGTGCAGAAATACACTATTTTACAGTGAAAAAGATGTTCCAGGACTAGAGGGATGGGATGAAGCTGGAGGGAGGGCGATTCAGAGGAAATGTGAGGAAGAATTTCTTCACAGAAAGGATGGTGGACAAGTGGAACACCCTGCCAGAAGAAGTGGTGGGGGCTGAAACAATCATGGGATTAAAAAATATATAGGATAGACATAAGGGAATCCTGGAGGTCAGGGATAAGAGGCAACAGATTTCTAGAAAAATGTAAAGGGAGCTTGCAAGCTGAAATGACCAGATGGGGGTGGGCCATAGGCCCTTATCTGCTGACAGTATCTATGTATCTAATTGATCCTAAATATTAAGTTTTGAGGCCACACCCATGACCCAGAAGTTGAGTGTCAGGCTGCCATGCTGACTACCTGAGATCAGAAGCAAGCTCAGAAAGTCATGTTGGGAGGCAGGCCATGGCTGAAACAGCTGCTGCTTGGCAGTGCATGTTGGTCAGGGGAGGGTTAGCAATAGGTTCTACCAACACAGCTGGGCCAGGAAGCATGCTTTTGCTGTGCGGGAGCTGGGCTATGAGAGACTGACAGAGGCACTACTCCAACCAGGGGAGGCTGAATGGAAAAAATGTAGTAGAAAAAATAGGTTGCCAACTGAATGATGACTGGGATCACCTTTATTAGGGTATATCCCTTTGGACAGGGTAAATCTCTCAGAGATGGGCTGCTGGTTGGGAGAAAAAAACAATATGGAAAAACAAAAATGCTGTGTGTGCCAGCTCTCTAATCTCTTGCTGAAAGTCCAGCCATGTTATAGGCAGCCAACGATTCCAAAATAACATCAGTAACTAAAGCTGAATTTCATGAGCTTTTGTGAAATTGTGGGATTCTGTTATGCATTTGTTGAAGCCATGTCCAGAAATTGCTCCCAGTCATATGCTTGGGTTGCCATTGTAGAAGAAGGCGAAGACCGGTTAAAAAGGCCATAAGGTAGTATTCAAAGGAATCTCTGTAGTAAAAGTATAGTTGTGCCATATCTCAGGTCATTCTCTTCTGTGACAAACCATGAAGAACAGTCAGGCACATCACTGTGCACTAGCCTGTTTTCTTGGAATATACCAGCTAACCACTAGAGTTCACTGACTTAATGACTTGTGGAAGCACATGCATGTGCAGCATTGGTTCTGTACAATGCCATCTGCTGACTCTTTGACAGCTGTGTAGATAACAATATATATTTTTACAATTTGAAAACAGTGGCACTAAGTGACACTGAACCTCACAACTTGTTGAGACTTAACACTATTGTGACAGAAGTATCTTTTTTTTTTTTTTAACCAGGAATGACACACTAAGCTGAAAGCTTGTTTACAGGTGCAACCTGGGAGCACAAGGAAGTTAAGTGACTTGCTCAGGGTCACACAGTATGCAAGTAGGGGCTGTGGGATTCAAACACAGGTCTCCAGATTTGCAGCTCAGAGCCTTAAACCACTGTGCTATACTGCCTCCTTGCTATACTGCCTGGATATCTTTAATCATGGTGGAGCATGATACTGGGCATCACTGTCACAGGAGTGTTGGAGGGGCACTGCAGGGCCAGGATGCTAGTTCAGGTAAAGTGATTCAGTGGTGATAAGCACATTTTGAAAGTTAAATTCCACAAGTGAAATTCTGCTGGCATTACCTATCATGTATCCATGAATGTTTCAGCACATTTTGCCGATTAATGATTTCTTAGGTAGCCACAATAATTTAAACCTACTAAACCACATGTATCCATCTTAATTAGATTCCAAGACATATTTACTTTGGTATACATGACACATTTTGAATGTATTCTTGCAATACCAGTGGAGATATAACCATCCAAATATTTTGAAAAATGTTTACACAATTTAACAAATAATTAAATTGTGAAATTTGGAAGTCTTATAACTTACAAGTTACATAACCAGCTACCCCTCTATTTAGTAGGTTCTAACATTCTTCCAAGAAAGTATGCATATACATTTTCAGTTATCTAGCTCCAAAGTTTGCTATGTTGTAAGCATATAAATATATTTAGAAATTTTACATGATAATAAATTGCCAAATTTCAAACCCCCTTTAGCTTCTCCACCCCCATCTAAGCAGAATAAAACTTAGCATCATTTTAGGGCCTTTTCCACATTGTATGCATGCCAGTTTTGAGATCTCTAGCTATAAGACTGATCAAGTTATGACCAATTGGAGACATTTGGAAACTTCTGCAAAATGTCACAAAATTTCACAACATTTTGTGAAATTAGCAGAATTTCTTTTGAAAATTCCACAAAATCTGAATTTGTTAATTTTCCCCAGCCCTAGATCCTGAGCAAGTCATTTAACCTCCCTGTGCTCCTAGGATGCACCTGGAAATGAGCTTCAGCTCCGTGCTTGATAGACAGGTTTGGTTTATGATGCATTCATTGTCTCGCACATGCCAGCTATGCCGTTAAATATAATCCTTCAGTCAGTTCATGTGACAGACTATATATCTGCCTTTTAGAAGACCACTAATCTTCAATGGCAAGTATTGTTGCCTGGGAGGGGCCATTTACAGTAAGGAGTGGCACACATGTTAACAGAGAAAATAATGGGGGTGAGGCTAAAATAATCTAAACAGATCAAAAGTACTCTTCTCAGATGTAGAAGCAATGAACACAATCTGGGAACTTCAGCAAGGCACAGCAGACGCAAATAAGGATAGAAAGCGGTGAGGAAAGGAACATTTGGATAGATTTACACAACTTCACAAGATTTCAGCTAAATTAATAATTGCAGGTGTCCATTTGCACCCACAAACAGATTACACAGGCATTCTTTACTCTCCTGCAGGTTTTAATTCCCAGTTACAGAACAGCCTTACAATACCAAACTTTGAGGTATGGGACATAGGCAAGTTCAGATTCCCAAAGAACTGTGCAGACTTCAAGGCTTGTTTTTGCTGTGGCTTATTTTATTGAGTAACTTTTAATTAGTGGTGATTGAAACTGTAAAATCTTTTATGTGTAAAGTTACAGTAATAGTTCAAAAACATTATTTCATAGGAGGGACTGAGGCCATCTTTTATAGCCACATAGGGGAACCAATATCACAAAAAAGCTTAAGACTCCTAACATGGTCGGCAGGGCTGAGCAAGCACCATATGTTTGTACCCTCAGCCTCAGAGGGCATGACAGTGCATCTCTGTGAAGTCTAACAATACCCTGGGGCTGAGAACAACTACTGTATATTAGCTGAGGTGTAGGTGCAAAGTGGTTGCTTAAGAGGGGAGGTGAGATAGAAATAAAAGAGTACAAAAGTGCGACACCTTCATGAAAGGACAATTCTCAATGCTGAACTAAAGTCCAAGTGGAAGGGTCTTGTATGTCAGTGCCCTAATTTACAATAAGAATGCCCTGTCTTGAATTTGGGTGACTGCAGATAAAGACTGAATTAATTAAAAAAAAAAAAAAACATGAGAGACTGAAATTAAGTCTACGTGCAAACTAAATATCTGAACATCCCCAAATCTGGGTTGTTCTTATCTTCAGTTTTGTGAGTTCTGTACATTGTCAGTCTTCAGTTTTGGGAGTTCTATACATTGTCAGATTCCCATACATATTCTGGTTCATTTGAATATATGTAGGATTTCACATGCACAGTGCCTGTGCAGTAGCATAGTGCTTTAAGTTGAAAGGTACCACTATTCAGATACAGGATAAGAAGCTCCGGCCCTCCAAACCCAATCCACCTGTGATGCCAGTCTGTTTTCATACCACTAACTAAAACTATTAATGATGTTCCAGCACTCTGTATAATTTTTATTTTTATAAGGCCCCTGTTGGGCATTTTTCCTCCTCAACTGCCACAGGGGCAAAGTGCCACTGCCTTACACCACCACTGGTCTGCTGTAGATGTGTGTGATGATTCCTGGGTTCTCTTCTCACATGTCAGTGAGGGTGGTTCTTAGCCAGATAGAAATAAATGCATGGTGCCTCCACCCAGAGAAAGATTGTGTTGGGCCTAATGACTGGTCAGTAGATCCCCCCGAGATGCTACATCTACCTTCCCACTGTGATCACTCCTCACCAAGACCTCAAACAATGGCAACAGGTATACCTCTCAACCTCTTACCTTATAAATCAGGGACAAGGCTTACAAAAATCAGAGAAAGAGACCCAAAATCAGGGACACATCTTAAAAATTGTTAATACTCACTCAGAAAGCTGTTAGGAATAAGGGAATTAGTGTAAGAATCATTTTCTAATGAAGAACTAGTCTGTAACTTTAATGTTTAACATTATTTTGTGCTTACAATCCCCACTGTTCAGTCACAAAAACAGAAATTTTACGAGGGACAGAGGAAAATTGTGAGGCAAAATCAGGGACGTCCCTGAAAATCAGGGACAGTTGAGAGGTATGGCAACAACTCCCCCAATTAGCATGCACAGTATTATTGTAGAGTTAATAATGAGAATTACTTTTCCCAAACAAACAAAACTTTTGTTTCTGGAAATACCCTGAGGAGGGAGAAAAGGGAAATCTTCCATGTGGTGTAATATGATCCAGTCAGGCCAATTATTAAGTAAACTATGCAGGCACAGTTTAAGTTAGATCTCTCTTGGTTACACTTGTGGTTGGGTCAAACTCACATATCCAAGGGCATCCACTAACTACGCACAACCAGGCACAGCCTTTGCACTCAACATCCCCCCACACCACAAAAAGTACAGGAATAATTCCATCCTCCTGTATTGGAGGACACTGCTCTCTCCAACCTGGCACCAGGAATATTCCTTTAATTACTATAAATGAACTCCCTCGAACACTGTTCCTGGTTACCCATGGTCTAATCACTGTAGGCTGACTGATGTTGCTGTAAGTTAGCTGGCATTGGTGCACTTTGATTTTGACTTTGACTTTGATTTGATTGCCTTAAGCTCACTATCACCCTTACCGACAAAGTCATTCCTGGCTGCCTCCTCCTGCCTGTAGCCCTTGTTATGGCTCAAATAATTTAGCCTATTTGATGTATGTTCTGTTTATTTTTTAGCTTTTCACCTGTTTGATTATGTTCTACTTAATAGCCTCTGGAAACTTTTGTGTATCCTTATGTTTACATTTTTTTGTATACTTATTGTGTATGTATTGTGTCTTTTTGGTTGAATGATGTGGAACCTATGTAAAAGAGCCTTTAGACTCATAGGTACTTGTAATCTGAGACTTTAAATAAATAAATAACAGAAGCAACATGCTCAAATATAACCCCCTCTTCCAAAGGCTATGCAGTTGCTTAAATGGAGCAAACTGATCCTGAAACAGGAAGCACTTGTAAATCCTGGTCTGATGGCCAAATGCAGAGGCAAATCTCCAGACAACAGCTAAATTCTCTTTGAAGCAGGCAAGCCCTGATTGTAGTCATGGTTCCTCAATCATATGGCTCCTACCACATCCTGTAGGCCTGTGGACCACTGATAACCTGCAGTACCTCTCAATCAGCCAGGCTCCCTCTCAAGTCTCACTCCACCTGCTCTCAGTGCTGGCATCTCTGGCTCCCCCTAGAGGTTTGGCTGGCTCTCTTGTAACTTGGATATGGCTGTTCCATCCCAAGCTGCAACACTCAGCTTCTGTTCCCTCTGAACGGTCGCAGATCTACACCTGACTGTAGTGCCTGCTAATATAACCACCATAGAGGCCCTGCTTCAGCCTCTCTGCTTTCTCTATCAGCTACACTATACCCTGGAAACAGCAACATATTTTGTGCTAGATTGCACATGATTGCTACTCTTTTTCCTCACCAAGGACTTTTGGCTGTAGCCACAGTCTGTCTTTCCAAGATACTCAGTCTTTGATGGCACAGCTTGAACCTTTCACACAGGCAGTGGCTTGCCTCTCTGAGATCTTCAAAACTTCTGATCATATCAAGCATAGCCTCTGCTTTATTAAGGGAATATGTACAGCTCCCATTGGTGGAAGAAGCTGTTAATCAAATCCAGGTATTCTGGAGATCCACACTATGATAGTCCATTGGCTATCACAAAGGGGTGCCAGCCTTTGCAGTCCACTTGCATTCCAGAGACTCTCATCTGCTTCCCCACAGTCTGACTCTGGGTTGCTACATCAGCTGACCACCTTTAATTTGTGGCCATAAAACAGCATGATGTGGTAAGTGCCAAAGAACAAGGGTCCTGCACTCCACTGCCAGCTCTTGCTGGCGCACCATTAGTAGAATCCAATTCCTGGGACTGAAGGCAGTAGCGTCAAGCAGCAACAATTGGGTCCAGTTTTAGGGGTCTCATGGTAAGCCCCAAATTTTGGGGCAGTGCATTTTTAAAAGAAATCTTATTTTCCATTCTAAAAGGGATAAGGAAACATTCATTCACAGAGAAGCTTTTACAAAATCTGTAATGGAATATCGCTTTCTCTGTATGTATGATCAATTAAATATAATCACTATTTTGTTGCTTGCCACTATCAGACACATTAATGACTATATTCTCCTTCATATCCTAGTGGTGGTTTGCCAGTTTCTTTCCATATTACTAGACAGTTCAAGATGTAACATAAACCTGAATATGCTATACATCTGCTGTGAGAAAATGTGCATCTTCTTCTGATAACAGTCAACTCTACAGATAAATAATAGTAAGTGTGCTGCACATAAAAAGCAGACTTGCATAGTCTGTGCGCTAAAAGTTACAATACTCATTACAGTTGAATAATTGCCCAGATGTTAATTAAATTGCTAATACATATGGGGTTGGGGGTTGGGGGTGACGGCTGAAAGATGGAACCTTATGCAGATCATAGGCATGTAAAAATGAAGCTGTCTTACAAGTGACCTGGTTTACTTTTTCTTAACCCTCAGAAAATTATCTGTTCAGCAAGATGTCACACTGAAACCACGGAAGTATTTTATCATTGCAAAGAACTGTACAATCCTAGCTGTAAATACTGATGAAATGACAGAAGTGTTTATTACTCTATCATGTCACAAGCAGTCCAGGAAATATTCCCAGTTAATCTACTGTTCCATTCTGTTTCCCTTCACTGGTCCTTTCCCTGCTTTTTAAGAGCTTTTAAAGAGCTTTGTAATAGCACAAGGTGATGGTAATGTCCCCAATCCAACCATCCCCAAGACTGAGGTCCCCTCAGTACACTCGGACATTGCTTCATGATATACAGGTAACCTTGGAGGTGCTGCCAGAAACCTTGCTTCTATGATGTACATACCTGTACAGGTGGAAGTCTTTGGAGGAACTCTGACTCCCCGTCATATGACAGCTGATTAAGTAGCCTTTAGAGCCCTAACCTGAATACAGCATAGCGCTGAAACACAGTTAAGTATAGAAAAGTAGGACACAAGCAAAACTTCCAGCAGTCAAGCATGACCCTGATTGCAGCACTTACCTGTTACAGTTTAAGGATAAAGAAATGGACCACAGAAATTCAGAACAATTTCTGTCTTTAGTTGTGCATTTAATAATGTTGGTCCTTTTGTTTTGACAAATCACTTCTTTTTCCTTGGTCCAGGTTATGAATGAACCGATAACAGGAATCCTGATAATCTTGTTTTGACACAACCAGCAATTTCCTGAGTCCTGACATTGTTTCTGATTGTTGTCTAATGATTCCACCATTTGCACAATAAACTGTCACTGCAATCCATCAGCATATGATTATGCGATTCAACGTGCCTATTAGAGTGTCATTATTAGTGAGTGAGAAGATAGTAATATAATTACTGTACGTAATGTGATTATTAGTGGAACATGCTTATTTATATAACAGGCAGTAATAGAAACATATTTGCAAAGCAAGTATGGAGTTAGCGGTATATGTGTATTCATTTAGCCACTGGCTATGACTACACTGAGAAACAAAGTGTATAAAACCTTTACTGCAACTATACCCTTGGCTTTTTGTGTAACTGTGCCTGCCATGGGAAGCATTGAACTTTAATAGTCTATTCTCACCAGAAAACTCAACCTATTTAAATATGAATTATATTTACTGTTTGGTTTCCTGTATTGCACATCACTCAGATTGGTGACCTGCATTAGGTTATTGCACATCTAATATAACATGTCTGTATGTGTACTAAGTGAGAAAACAGGGTTGCCATAGAGTGAAACTGGAATATAATTCCTTGCAGTATAGTAAGGCAATACATTAGTTGAGTAAAGGTGGAAAGGAGAATTTGCATCTAAACAGAAATACGTAAATACAAAGGAACTACTTAGAATCAATTTTCTTTTAGTTCTTTGGTTGCACCTTAAGGTTGTATTTTACTAAACAAATGTGTTGTTTTAAAATTGTCCTCTAAGTAGTGGCTCTCCTCCCAAAGTGTTACTCCATCTGCGTAATTTGTGTTGTCAAGAGATTGACAGAATTTAAATACATAGCTGCTACTTGCCTTTCCCTATTCCCTCATCAAATATCCCAAATACAAACAGCCTAGCTCTAACACTTTGACAAGAGCTGATATGACCTTTTGTTTGCAGAGTGCCCTTGGCAATCTTGGAAAGGTATAAAAGGCATTTAGGATCTTTATTTATTTGTTTTTTATAACTGGATAGGTACACTAGACATAGAAATACCTATTTTCAGGTACGACCTGGGAGAGTACAAATGAGAACAGTCAAAATACAGATACAATGATGTACAAAACAAATAATTTTACTCATAACATTAGTCCAAACATTTTAGGAATTAATCATTGTTCATGAATTTTAGAAGAGCAGTGGCAGTACTATGTCCTTTTTGTAAACCCATGTTGGGAGTCAGCAAGGAGGTTGTGATCATGTAGAAAGGCAAGGGTTTGAAGAGAGACCAGTTTTTCAAGAATTTTACTTAGCACCAGAAGGATTGCGATTGGTCGATGGTTGGCGATGGACTTGGGGTCTTCTTTCTTGAAGACTGATGTTATGTTGGTGAGCTTCCAGATGTGCGGGACAATGCCACTGCAGAGTGACGAGTTAAATATTCTAGTAAGAGGAGAGGCAAGGAGGGGAGCAGCCATTTTTAGAAGTCTGGGCTCAAGACAATCTGCACCAACTCTGGTGCAGTCAGAGATAGACTGAAGCAGTTTGAGAACTTCTTGCTTAGTAATGAGACAGAATCGAAATGGAGGGAAGGTATAGGACTTGTCTTCACTTGGATTGGGGATGGAAGTCTGTGAGGTAACAAAGGGAGCAGTACAAGTGGGTAGATTAGAAAAATGTTTGTTAAAGGAGTTAGCTATAGTGGTGTGGTTGTTGCAGTGCACTCTGTTAAGAACCATCTCATTTACTGACTGAGTATGTTTAGACCCCAGGAAAGTTTTGATGTGTGCCCAGAACATTTTTGAATCACCAGCGGCAGCAATTAGCAGATTTTTTACAAAAGTAGCTTTTGGTCTGGAGTATAGATTATGTTTGCATGCATTTCTCTTATATCTATAGTCATATAAGGTGGGAGCTAGCACAGTGGAGGGATTCAAACATGAATGGGATAGGCATACAGGAACTCTAGAGGTAGGAAGGAGAAGCTAAAGCTGATGACCAAGTAGGGTCAGAGGCCACTGACGCAGGTAGGGAATACGTACAGAAGGGAATATGGACAGACTGGATGAGACTAGCGGTCCTTATCCACCATCAATTTCTATGTTTCTATAAGTCAAGGAGAAGGACAGAGGCCTTTTAGTGAGTCCAGCTTTTGTCCCTAGCTTTTAGTTGAGTGAGAAGGTCTTTTTTAAGCCACTTAGTTGTTGTACCCCAGATCCGATGGGAGGTTGTGGGAGCATGAAAGTTCTGAAGAGCAGAGAATTGAGTTAGGAAATGGTCCAGTGCCACATGAACATCATTTGTGGAGTAGATAAAGGACCAGTCAATTCTAAAGAGATCCAGAAGGAAAGCATATTTGTAAAAGTTAGCAAAACTGTGAAAGGAGATGATTTATTTTTGGGGCGGGTTGGTGAGTTTGCACGACAGATGCAGTAAATAGGGGAATGGTCAGAAATGGCATCAGAGAGTGTGCCAGCATTTGATATCCTATCTGTCCTTCTGACCAGAACCCAGTCAGTTAAAGTATGCTTGCTGGAGTTGACCGAGACTGGTAGGGTCAGAGATGAGTAGATGTAAGTTAAACCCTTTAATAACAGTGTCCAGAGTTTTATTCGAGTTTCCTAGCCAGTCTTGGTTTATATTACCAAGGATAATAGCTTCATTTCGATTGGCTGATGCAATAAAATTGGAGGTAAGTTCTTAGAGGTCAGTGATCACTCCAGTAGGGGAACTGTTGGCACAGACAATGTGCAGTTTCTTTGTGTCACCTAAGCAGAGGACAGTATGTAATGCCTCACACTGTGAGAGGAAGGGGGAGGGCAGAGAGTTTTAAATGAGTTTTAAAATGGATAGCAACACCTCCCCTATGTTTGGAGGATGGACAATCCCACCATAGTAAATTGTAATTAGGTAGGAAACATACAGAGTCAGAAATAAAGGGTTTTAACCATGTTTCATATATGCATAAGATATCAGGTTAGTACAAGGCAACCCAAACCTCCAGATCAATAAAGTTACAAGTAAGGCTTCTTATGTTTATATGGACAATTTTAAGCCCCTTACCCCCCTTCCAATTGGGATCAGAGTGAGAGACAGGGGCTATTGGACCAAGGTTAGATTCTACATCTCCAGCCAGAATGAGGGCAATAATACATAAGTACCAAAGTCTGTAATGGAGATAGGGAGGTAGCAGATGTGGGGGACAGTTCAGGCATTTCTTTTTTACAAATGTCATAGTGTGCAGGAAGATGTTAGAGGAGAGAAGCAAAGGAAGGGAGGTTGGGCCATGATTAAATGATGTGAGCAGATTGGGAGAAGGTGAAATTATTTGGATCCTGTATCAGGTTTGCAGGAGATAGGCAATAGGAGGCAGGCATGAGGCATCTCAGGAAGTAGGACGTTAGTAAGAAACAGGAGCACCAAGTGATAGTGTAGTATGAAGGGGCCATAATAGAAAAGGGGGAGGACAATGTGGCTGAAAAGTAAAGATTAGAGTGACAGGTAGGAAAGAGATAAGAAAGGTAAAGATAGGTAGGGGAAGTTATGGCTGTGCTATATAAGTTGGCAAAGTATGATAGTGCTGACAGGAAATATCACTAAGTCCCCTAGTGCAGGTTCTGTGAAATGGATCACCAAAAATCCCTGAAGGGGGGAGGGAACCATTTGGGAGAAGCAGGACAGCAGCAACCAAGTGGGGGGGGGGAGAAGGAATGTTCAACACAGAAAGAAAACAGGGGTGCAAAACTCGACTGATTGGTTTTTGTCACAGGGGGATTGACTATAAAGGAAAGACCACCCCTGGGTGGGAGGGGCAGGTCAGTGGGCAGAAGCAAATGTTGCCACACAAAGCACGGTGCCATTCCTACTGCTGAAGAGAGGACTGCTAAGAGAGGATGATCTGAGGTACCTGGCTTAGCTTGTAGCATCCAAGGAGCTGAAGAGCAGGTGGAGGGGCAGGAGCAAAACCTACACCTGCCCACAATGACCCTGCGAGGTCCAACTGCGCTATTGTGGGGCTCCTGGGTTAGCTTGTAGCATCCAAGGAGCTGAAGAGTGGGGGGGGGGACCAGGAGTGAAACATACACCTGCCCACAATGATCCTGTGAGGTCTGGCTGTGCTAGTGTGTGGCTCCTGGGTTAGTTTGTAGTGTGCAAGGAGCTGAAGAGCGGATGGGGGGACAGGAGCAAAACCTGCACCTGTCCACAGCAGCCCTGCAAGGTCCAGCTGTTCTAGTGTGGGGTGCCTGAGTTAGCTTGTAGTGTCCAAGGAGCTGAAGAGCAGGCAGGGGTGGGTGGACAAGATCGAAACCTGCACCTGCCTACAACGACCCTGCAAGGTCCGGCTGCACTAGTATGGGGCTCCTGGGTTAGCTGGTAGCATCCAAGAAGCTGAAGAGTGGGGGGGGGCAGGTGCAAAACCTGCACCTGCCCACAATGACCCTGTGAGGTCTGGCTGTGCTAGTGTGGGGATCATGGGTTAGCTTGTAGCATCCAAGAGCTGAAGTGCGGGGATGGGCAGTAATGGTGTAAAATGCATCTGATGGAGATAATGCTCACAAGGGTGCTGAGTTTGTAATTTAGCCAGACAGCCCTGCCCACATCCTTTGCCACATTTTCAAACTGATATATTCCAATGATCACTAGCAGATCCAGCTACGTAGCAAAGTATCAACCGCTACCCCCTTAGGCCAGCAAATAAGCAAACAGTAGCTGTTTTAGCCTAATCTGAGCTTTAAAAACGGAACATTTTAAATTTTGAGGGAAAAGGTTACCCCTTGACAAAATTGTGACCCCCTTGACAAAAGTCTAGATCCACCCCTACTCAATAATGTAACAATTTTGGTGATGCATTTCAGAAACAAATGAACTTTTGCCCTGTTCTTACTAATTTTGCTAAGGGCTATACAACATTTTTAGTTCAGTGGAGACATTCCCCCAGTCTCCCCAAAACTCCAGTCTCCCCAAAAAGTCTAACATTTTAGGGGTAGGGATGATGAATCATAGCAGAGCAGAACTTTAGTAGAACTAGCATAAAGCTGCTTTCTTACATATTCTGTCACTCATTTTCTGTAATCCAGCATTTTGTGCAAGGCTTAGATTTAAACCCAAAGGAGCCAGACATTTTTACCTTCTACCACCACTTTAATTGCATCTTTTTTTTTTTTTTACTTTTTGAGACCGTAGTGAGGTCAGTTTTTTTTTTTCTGAAATAAATAATGAAGCAGGAGCTGAGTTTGTATGAAAACATTATGACTGCACCAACTGGATCAGGTTTCTGAGAATACAACAGCATCAAAATTAAACCAGCCGAAAGCTGGCTTCATGTGGCTTGTTACTACAAAAAGAAGCAAAGTGTAAATGTCCAGAGCCTAGCACATTGCATAAACACCATATTTTTATTTTGTTTTCATGAACAACTTAGCAGCTGCAGTAATCCACAACAAAATGCTGCAACCTGTGTTAATTACAAAAGTCAAGACCATACTCTGCATAGACTTTGGACCTGTAAAACCATATTCTGAACTTCTGTATGCCCATAGACCAGTCACCAGGCAGCATCAGAGTTCTCTGTGGGTATACAAAGCCCAATGAGTTTGAATGTTAGGGTTTGGAGGTTTTGTCCTTGACCATTGGTTGTTTCCTTAATTTACTTCATGCATTTTAAAGAGATAAAGAGTTATAAGTGTTATTTTTCCCTTTCATTTCCACAGGTCTTCGTGTCTACCATTTTGATAGTGTGCTCACTTTAAGAAAGGTAACCTGGTTTTACTTTACACTAGCCCAAAGAGCAACTCTTAGATCAAGTTTAAGGAACTCACATATGCTGTATAGCTCATACTATAGTAATGTGTTCACCAGATGAGAATAAATAAGCATGTACACCCTGGAAGAAAGGAGGGGGAGAGAGACAGGGCATAATAGAGACTAATAAATACTTCACAGGGGTGAATAAGGTACAGGAGCGGAGCATTTTTTCAGAGAAGAAGGTGCATCAGAACAAGAGGGCATGCAATAAAGCTGAAAGGGGAGGAAATTTAGGAGGGATATTAGGAAGTACTTCTTCACTGAAAGAGTGATAGACTCCTACAACAGTCAGCAGTGGTGCTGGGGGTAAAAACAATGGTGATCTTCAAGCATGCATGGGATAAGCACAAAGGAATCTTGCTAGGAAAACACAGTGGGGGGGGGTGTAGCCAGAGATCAGGTAGAGTCTACGGTGACAGTATGGGCAGGGACAGAATGGGTAGGCTTGGTAAGTCAAGCGACCCTTATATGCCAACAAAGTCTATGTTTCTATGCATCAGATAGTCCTGCATCAATTTTGTTTGCTGGCATCTCTGGCACCACCATGAAAGACTGTAACTTGCTTGTCTTTTTAATAAAGTCATAGTTGAACGGTTGTTCGAACAGTGGCTTGTCATCAACTGAGGTCTTTTGATTTTTGTTTTCAGGTGCAATGTTGCAGTAGCAGTAGTTATTAGTAGTAGTTCTCTGTTGACTAGTCAACAGCAAACATGTGCTGCCCTTCTTGTTTATCAGCATCAATGACACCTTCAGATCCATGGATTCCCTTCTCCTCATCCTCCTCCACCTGGCCCATCACTGGGCATACAGTTGAGGACTGCTCCTCTTCTGTTGTGCTTGTAGCTCTAACATTTTGGACCATGTAGTACATGCAGAGACTAGATGGGCAAGTCAGTCTTTATAGGATTTTTCATCCTTCCTGCCTTGTTCCATATGAATGAATATCCTAAATGTGTTCTTAAAGTGAGGGTCTAATAGGGTCGCAATAATGTACTGGGTAGCTTTATGTATTTACTTAATGTCTGTACTCCAATCACATTAACACATGTGGTATCTTGCCTCTCATACTGGAACTTCATGCAAACAATTTGCAGGTTAATCAGAACAATGAGGGACAGTACCTTGCTTAGACCAGCTGTATCAGCATTTTTTGTTATTCTTTCATAACGGGGTAAGGCCCACTAGGCACAAACGCCTGTTTTCAGGGATGACCTGGGAGCACTGGGTGATTAAGTGACTTGCTGAGAGTCACACAGTATGCAAGTGGAGGCAGTGGGAACCAACCCCTGGTCTGATGGATGTACCAAGTTCATTCACAGCTTGTTACTCTAACCTCTAGGCTATACTGCCTGCATTGCCTATGCCTATGCCTATGATGTTGATGGCCTCCTGAAACAGTATCAGAACAGAACAGAGCAGAGGGTCTTCTTTAGTTACTAGTGATTAGGGCTGATATTTACCTCTCCCTTGTCAATACCATATTCAGTTGCAAGATGCTGGATAATTTCTCTTGATCCACCCCCTTCTGCATCATGTAATAGATGGGATTTCACCTTGGTAGTACATATTGCTTCAGCTAGAGAAAAGGGAGGGGGTTCTGATGATACATGCTACATAACAGCTTCCATGTCATAACAGGATGGTTAAATTGACCACAGACATGTTGGCCACCACAACACAATTATGCACAACTTTCTTGTCTTGAAATCTGTGTACCACCAGGTTTACACAGTGAGCAAGGCATGAAACATGGATATTAGGGTTGATCTAATGCTCTGTTTTGCTAAATGGACAACAAATATTTTAGCAAAAATTTTGGATTTGGTATTTCCAGATAAAGCTGTCAAAAATCCTAAGCTGTAAATATTAGGATACCAAAAACTGGATTTAGATAGGCAAATCCAGTCTGGTTGGGTACCAATGTAACTCCCACCACTTGCTCTGCAAGTCCCCCCCATTCTGCAACTGATAAACCCCCCTGCCTTAGCCACCCTCTAAGCCTCAACCTCCCTTCTCCCCCATGCCACTAAGAACACATGACTGTGGTATCCCCACCACCCAACACACCCACTAGCCACTGCTTCCCTCCTCCCCCCACATAACACCCCAAAAAATAAGAAATGCCTCAGCGGATGAGGTCCAGCCAATCAAGAGTTACTATAGGAGGATGTCTTCATTCATTATGGTTGAGAGACCCCTCTCAAGCAAACTTTTCCTATCTGAACAAATCAAGGAAAAAATACAAAAATTTGTTTGCTGTCCAAAAAACTGAATATACACATAAACAATGGGCACTTACACAAAATGCTATCTGAGACAACGACCCCAAAATGTTTTGGATGATGGTTGCAAAGGGGGTTAAACAATATGAGCCATCATTAACAATCCACATCCCAAAGGAAAATTGAATGTCACATTTAAAAAAAAACTATTCAACAAAGAAAATCCAGCAGGTCATATTAACATACTCCCCATCTGGTATACGTCCAATACATACCAGCCACTAATTATTACATATGGGGAGGTTGAACAGGCTATCTCACAACTAGCTAATAACAAGGTGCTTGGCTCTGATGCTATGCCTGCGGAGATTTACAAGGACCACAACAATTTCTGGGTGCCATTTTTGACTTCTTTTTTTAACACATGCCTTGCTGACAGATTTATCCCTTCATCATGGACAAAAAACATAATAATACCTATTCATAAAAAAGGGCCATATCAAGACCCATCTAACTATTGCCCAATCAGTCTAATTGATATCAGTTTTAAAATATTTACCAGGATTATTCCTGAGAAACTTCAGTATTGGACAGATTCAATCAGCCCCCTTTCAAAATACCAATCTGATTTCCGACATGGTTTTTCTACAGTAGACAACATTTATGTATTTGCTCATTTGTTAAAAAAATACAGAAACTTTAGAAAAATTAAATTGTATGCCCTTTTTGTTGATTTCACTGTGACATTTGACTCTGTGAATAGAGCTATCCTATGGGACACACTATTCAGAAAAGGGCTCCCACTGTACTTATTAACTCCAATTTATCTTCTGCATACTAACACCTCAATAGCCATTTGCTAAGTTAACTGTGGAAACATAACTGAATTCTTTAAAGAAAAAAATGGTGTTAAACAAGGCTGTATCTGGGCCCCCCTATTATTCAGTAGTTACATTGACACACTGTTATATTATGATATCTCTTCTCCTCTGGACTCCCCTAAAATCAAGAATACCTTTATTCACTCGTTAGCTTATGCAGACAATCTGGACCTTTCTTCTCTCTCTAGCACAGGCTTACACCACAAAATTGACCAATTAAAAATTAAATGTGACCTCCTCGAATTAAAAATTAACTTAAAGAAAACTTAACTCATGATATTTGGGGAGCCACTCTCAAGTGAAGTTATATTTAGAAAAAGTTGTAATAGAAGTGTTACCCTTGTATACCTATCTTTGAATTAAGTTTACTTCCAATGACATCTGGATAGCTCATTTCATAGAACTAACAAAGGCAAGACACATGGCTAAAGCTCTCCTATGCTTTAATTACAAGTTTGTAGGACTAACAGTGGTCCCTGCAATCACTGCTGGTGAGGCCAAGATTAATCCTTTGCATCTCTATGGGGCAGAAGTTTGGGAGGCCAAAAATGCTCCCAACCTAGAGCTCCCCCTTTCGTATTATTATAAAGTCATTCTACAAGTCCCTTTATCTACTTCTAATGCCATAGTCTGAAAAGAACTAGGCAAAATCCCTCTTTCGTATTTAATAGATCTATGTATAGTTTCATATTGCCACAGAATTATTAATAATAGGGTGAATTTCATGACCTTTGATTGTCTGATTGAAAAAAATCACCTGGACTGAAAACAAATTTATTTCTCCCTGGTTGAAAAAACTATTTGATACCTTAAAAAAGGTTGATCTCTTCCACCTTTGGGAGGATCATCTCCAGGGAATTATCATTTCCCCACTATATCAGAACACACTAAAAAGTAAACTATTTTGTGATGCTCAAAGGAATTTGATGATGCAAGTTAAACAAGAAAAACAGGCCCCTTGGTATAGTCTGAATAAAACAGAGTCGGGCCTTGAAGACTGCCTCATTCTACCAATCTCTTCAAAAGGTAGAAGATGAATCATATGGGCCAGGTTTGGCCTTTTTTCTTCCAAATACTCATATTTTAATAAACACTACCTTGAAGGTCACCTCCCTGATTGAACCTGCCCCTATAACAGAGGCTTTCAGGAGAGACTTGCTCACATAGTTACCCAATGTCCTCTTTGTAACTCTTCCAGGGACAGAATTCTCAAATAATTTTTGGTTAGATATGCAAACTCACAATATGGATCAGTTTTTATCTTACTTCACTCCATTATTAAAGAAGAGGCTAAAATGATATATCTAAGTTCCTTTCTAATGTGGTCAGACTCAAAAGGAAAAGACATCAGGCCTTGGAAAGTTTAACTCTGGATAATCACAACAATGTGAATGTCATTTAAATCTCTAGCTTGCCTCCACCTTGAGAAATGCTGCTAGTATGTGTGCTTTTAAATTGATACTGCACATTTGTATCTCAAAATGTTTTTAGCATGTATGTGATTCTTGTCTTGTTTACTTTTGTATAACTTGAAAAGCCCACTTCTGTAATGTCATGGAAGATCAATAAAACCTGATTTGGTTTGTCATCATTCATTCATATCTACGTAGACCAAAGATGAATGTAAACTGCTCCACTGCAGGATTGCATCTGACTCATTGTCACTGACCCACACTTAACTAGGTATTTCTATCTGTCTGGGTGTTATTGGGGCAGGAGGGAAGTGTGGGCTAGTGGATGTGTTTGGCAGGGAGTGCTTAACTGAACTGGGGTTTCTGGGTGGCTTGTACCAGGGTGGGGGGAGGTGGACTCTTGATTTAGCATGGGTGGGGGAACAGGTTATGTTATTGTAAGGAGTTGCAGACTGGGTAATAAATTAATTTTATGCTCAGTCACTATAGTTACAGTATAATGTGCTCTCTGGGCCATTGGGGATGGGGAAGGAGGTTGGGGCTTGCAGGGTGGTTTGGGTGGGGGCCAGGGGAGCTATAATTGCAGGGTGGGGGGGAATACCATTTCAGGTTTTAGGATAGTTGGATATTAGGATATCAGAATCTGACATCTGAGGCTAGGATCAGAAGTCGCATTCATATACAGATTATCCTAATATATGACTATCTGAAATTTGCTCATGGCACTCTAGGAGGTCTTCCAAATATGGTAATTTTTTAATCAACAGAATAAAGCTCCCTGCTTGCAGAGATCACATGATACTGGGAACTTGCTACTTTTGCTGCTACCACTAAAACCAGGGGAGGACAATAAGAAGAAAAAGGGAAACTTGATCCACTGGGCAGTCACTGCTGTGTAATCTGTGGTCTGACCACTCATCTACATGTCAGTGGTGATGTGAACGGCTAGCTACTGATGTTTCTTATGGCACGTGACACAGCCCTGCAGTTACGCTGATACAGATCTGAAAGATCCACTGTGTTGAAGTATGTATGGCTAGGAACTTGATATCTTGGCTCTGCAGCTGGCAGTAGTAAGAGAAAACTTTAATGGCTTACAAAGAAAAATGGAAGCAGCCCTTCTGCCTGTTGGAAGTATCTGTATTTCTGGATCATTTCAAGGGACTGGACCAGAGACAGTTGACTTGTTTTTTGGTACGCCAGATGGCTGCCTTCTATTTTTTCCATCCTGGGGAGGGGTCAATGGAGATGCACAGTATCTCTGAGGTGTGGTACCAATGGTTAGAAACATATGAATGGAGAGAAATGGTGTGTTTTCACTTGAACTAAGATTACTCCATTCTGATTCCTCTCTCCCCTCAGATTCCTGCCTACCATCATCCTCATCACTGTCACTGCCTGCTACTGTTATTGTTGTTGAATATACCATGTGTAGTTGGCCTCTTTTCTCATACTGGGACCTATATGACTTAAACAAATGCCTTTTTATGCTACTGTAGGTGTTCCCTGCCATGTGCCCCCTACACCCAGTTAAGCTTGTCATTTCATATAAGTCACAGTAAATGTGCCCAAGGTTCTTTGTCTGCTATAAAGAAATCCCTCACCACTGGTTTGCTTTGCCTTGTGACACCCTCTGGTGATGGCTACTGTGGTCCAGCTGCACAGTTGACCTTTACTCACACTTTTAGTAAAATTGCCTTCAGGGGGGATTTGTTTCTGCAGATAAACACTTCTTTTTTTGTCTTTAATATAGTCTAACACATGATTTTTGTCAAGTGTTGCAAGTTTTTTCCCCCTGTAAAACCTAGCTAAACTAACTATAGTAATTAGAGATGCTTCTCCTAGCTACCATATGCATCAGCCAGATGCCCGATGTGTGAGTCAGCTCATGCTGCAGCTGAGTGCTGATCTGACAACATAACGAGTCTGTTTACCATGTGAATACCTGTATACTTGTGGTGGCAACCTCATTCTCATGCAAACTGTTGTCAGCCAGTTTGCTTGCTTGACTGTTTGCAACATTTGAACTAGTCAGACTACTGTAAACATTCAATGTTTTGCCCCAAAGGTTGGCCAGAATCTGCAACAATCAAACAGGTGATGTTCGACCTGTTTGACTGATATAAGAACCAGACTGGCAGCTGTAATGGAAATCATTGAAATAAACATCCGGGGGCCTCCCTATTTCTCAGAAGAAGCATGTTGGTCTTCTGTGCCAGTGAGATGAGTTCTTGAGCAGACTTGGGTTGCTGGGGTTTGAGCAGCCAAGGCTGGGGAGAAGACACCAGGAGGAAGGAGTGCTGTGTGACTGGACTTCTCTACTGGGACTAAAGAAGTAGAACTCTTGTACTTGGAACTTTAATTTAGGGTAAAAAAACAAACTAACAAACAAAACAAAAAAAAATGAGTGTGTTTGTCTGAGTTAACTGAACTGAATGATTATCTGAACAGTTATCTGGGTGTAAATCTCAGGTGGCTGAAAGAGCTTGATAGGTATGCATTTTAAATTACTTGTAGAAAGATCTAGTAAGTAGGGGGAGTGGCTTAGCTAGAAGGAAGCTAAATTTAAAGACTGCATTAGAAAGATTCTGTTAGTAGCTTGGCAGAAGACACCAGGAGGAAGGAGTGCTGTGTGACTGGACTTCTCTACTGGGATTATATTGCCCTCCTTCCCACCCAAAGCTAGTTCTACTTTTATAGGCACAGGATTTGACTGACAACAGGAACTTCCTGTTTGGGAGAAGAAAGTGAGTGATCACAGAGCCATCAAAGACCCACCATCCTAGAAGGGCAAGAGTAGCTCTCCAGCCCCCTCTAGCTGCTGGAGGTCTGCCTCTGAGCAAGTAAGGGGTCTACTGAGAAATATAGGATATTCTTGTCTCAGAACAGGACAGCCAGGAGCTTAAAGGGCACAGAGGCAGTAAATAAGCAGAGAGAGAAGAGAAAAAAAAAAACAGAGGAAAGAGTAAGAATTCCAAACAACAGTTAAGGGGCCAGAAATAAGACATGATGGAAGTGGTGCAGTGCAGTGGCTGTGGAGCAGCAGTCTTCCGGGAGACGTTCTGGAGGATGCGGTGTTGTCCCATCTGCAGGCACCTCTCTGGGCTGAGGAGGAGGTTGCTCATCTCCAGGCTGAGTTGGCCAGGATTTGTGGGACCTCCTCTTCCATCCAGGGACCACCAGTGCCACTGCCGTTGCCTCAGAGGTTGCCAAGAAAGAGGAGGTTGGACCACAGTGGGCTCAGGGAGGGTGAGGGTGGCGAACAGAGGCACATCCCTCCAGTTGTACCTCTCCACAATTCCTATGCCATTCTGGCAAAGTGTGGTTCCTCTATGGAGGCACCTGCAGTGGAGACCAGGGAGGATGCTGGGAACCTCCACAATGGAGACCCATGGGAGCGTGGCATGGAACCCCACAGGGGAAGGTAACAACTCCTGGTGGGAGACTCCATTGTTAGGAAAGTAGAACTGGGGGAGGAAGGGGAGAGGGAGGTAAGGTGCCTGCCTGGCACCATGGCTTGGAGGGACAGGGAGCGAATCCTCAGGATTGCTGGAGCAGCTGCACAGGGGAGGGAGCTGGATGTCATTGTCCACCTAGGAACAAATGACCTGGCTAAGAAAGGGATTAGAGCAGTGCAGGAAGAGGTTGTAGAATTCGGGAGGGGCCTTAGACAAGTAGCACGCATGGTAACCTTCTTGGAGTTGCTGCCCATCTATGGCGTAGGAGAGGCTAGGGTGTTCCACACCATGGGATTCAATCAGTGGTTGAAAAACTGGTGCAGAGCTCAGGGATTTGGCTTCATTGGGGACTGGGGGTCCATCTGGAGTGATGCAAGCCTATACTGGCATGATGGGCTGCATCTGTCCAGGAGGGGTACCAGGATCCTAGGTGATATGTTTAAATGCTTCATTGGCAAGCATTTAAACTAGCCAAGGGCGGAGGCACTGGAAAGGAGCAGGGAAATCCTAGCACCCCCCAAAAAAAATTAATGATAGTAAGTGCGGTAAACACCAACATAGAGGTGGCGATAGGGAGAAGGGCAGGGTTAAATGGGGAAAGTGACAAAGGCAAGAAGGACAGGGATGGGGCAAAAAGGAGTAAGGCCATCAGGAAATGTAGGGTAATGAGTACCAATGCCCGTAGTCTGGGAAACAAGCTCCCTGAGCTGGTGGCCTTGATGGAAGAGAGATGCTTGGATCTCGTAGCAGTCACAGAAACATTGTACACAGAGAACCATGACTGGGATGTTAACATACCAGGATACATAACCTACAGGAGAGACAGGCAGAGGAGAAGAGGGTGAGGAGTAGCTCTCTATGTAAAGGAAGGGATAAAAGCAACTGAACAAAAGAGTAAACAGGGAGGAGAGGAGGCACTGTGGGTCACCTTGGAGACTGGAAAGGCACCACAATCTGCACAGGGTTGTGTACAGACCCCCATGCCAGGGGGAGGGAATGGACAAGGATATGATAGAAGGCATTCTTAGGATGGCAGAGAAAGGGGAGATACTGTTGATGGGAGACCTGAATATGCCAGATGTTAACTGGAGCACATTTGCTGCAGCCACATCCAAGAGCAGGGCCATTCTCAATGCCCTACAGGTGGCAGACCTCAGACAGCTAGTTTCAGAACCCACTCATGAGGGAGCAATCTTAGACCTCATACTCTCAAATAGGGTCAGTGAGAGGATCTCAGATCTAGAAGTGGGTTGCCATCTGGGAACAAGTGACCATCAAACAGTGTGGTTCATGTTAAACTCAGCTACAGAGTCAAGCCATACAAAAGTGAGGGTACTGGACTTCAGGAGGGCTGACTTTGGCAAGATGGGAGAGTACTTCAGAAAAGCACTAGCAAACAGGCTAGAAGGAGGGGTGGAGCAACAATGGGGAATCATCAAAACTGCCATCACAGAGGCAACAAGCCTTTGTGTGAAGCAAAAAAATAAATCATAATGAAAGAAAATGCCACTATGCATCTCAAAAGAGGTGGCTGGGAAAGTCAGGGAGAAAAAGATAGCATTCAGGAAGTATAAGGAAACACAGAAGGAGCAGGACAGAGAGCTGTACCAGTTAAGGCAGAAGGAAGCAGGGAGGGAAGTCAGAATAGCAAAGGCCCAAACTGAGGAAAAGATAGCCAACTCGGTTAAGAAGGGGGATAAAATCTTTTATAGGTACATCAGAGAGCTCAGAAAGACAAAGGGAGGGATAGTGAGGCTGAATAGAATGAACGGTGGGTGGGCAGAGGGGGACAGTGAAAAAGCAGGGATACTGAACAAATATTTCTGCTCAGTATTCACAAAAGAGGAGGGGGAAGTGCCTAATCCAATTAATAGAAATACTCTTGATAGGGGGGTCGATCCCAGCCCATTCACAGAAGAAAGGGTTCTGCAAGAACTCCTAAAACTGAAGGTGGACAAAGCAATGGGGCCTGATGGAATTCACCCCAGAATTCTAAAATAATTAAAGGGGTAACTAGTGAAACCACTGACTACTCTTTTTAATAAATTATGGGAGGATGGTGTGGTACCCGAGGACTGGAGGAAGGCGGATGTGATTCCCCTTCACAAAAGTGGGACCAAGACAGAGGCAGGAAAGTACAGACCTGTCAGTTTGACCTCTGTGGTAGGGAAAGTGATGGAGTCACTTCTGAAGGAAAGAATTGTTGAGTACCTAGAGGCCAGTGGGGCACAGGACCCAAGGCAGCATGGGTTCACAGCAGGAAGGTCATGTCAGACGAATCTAATAGATTTCTTTGACTGGGTGACCAAAGTAGTAGACCAGAAGGGGCTGTGGACATGGCCTACCTAGACTTTAGCAAGGTATTTGACACAGTCCCACACAAAAGATTAATAGTCCCACACAAAAAATTAACCAGCCTGGGAGTGGATCCCAGGGTGGTAGCCTGGGTAAAACATTGGCTGGACAACAGGACACAGAAGGTAATTGTAAATGGAGTCCACTCGGAAGAAAGAGGGTTCTAGTGGGGTACCGAGGGTTCAGTACTGGGTCCAGTCCTTTTAATGTCTTTATAAGTGACATTGCAGAGGGACTGGAAGGAAAAGTATGCCTCTTTGCAGATGACACAAAGATCTGCAACAGGTTGATAACACAAGGAGGCGGAAAGGATGAGAAGGGACTTGGCAAGGTTGGAGGAATGGCTGAAGTATGGCAGCTAGAATTCAATGCAAAGAAGTGCAAATAATGCATCTGGGAAACAAGAACCCAGGGAAGATTACACAATGGGGGAGGTAGTAACAACAACAAAAGGAAAGGGACCTGGGGGTAATCATATCAGATGACCTTAAGGTTAGCAAGCAACGTGAGAAGGCAGTAGGGAGGGCTGGGGGTATACTGGTATGCATAGGGAGAGGCATCGCCAGCAGAAAACTGGAAGTTGTTATCCCTCTGTACAGACAGTTGGTGAGACCCTATCTGGAGTACTGCGTCCAGTTCTGGAGACCCCATCTCCACAAGGACGTAGACAGGATAGAGGCAGTCCAGAGGAGGGCAACTAAAATGGTGCAGGGTCTGCAAGAGAAGCTGTATGAGAAGAGACTAAAGGAGCTTAATATGTTTGCCCTTGAGGAATGAAGGGAGAGAAGGGGCATGATAGAAACTTTTAAGTACCTCAGTGGAATCAACAAAGTCCAAGAGGGTAGCACCTTCCTGAAAAAGAGACGTGCAAGAACAAGGGGACACAATTTAAAGATGGGGTGGTTCCAGGGCAATGAGGAAGTATTTTTCACAGAGAGGTAGTGGATGCATGGAACAGCCTTCCTGAGGAGGTTGTGGGGTCTAAAATCTGAGAGAATTCAAGAATGCATGGGACAGACATAAGGCAATTCTTGTAGGGGGTAGGAAGAAATAGGCTCTTGGTTAACTAGGATTTGTGGCCTATCCTGTAGGTAGGGAAATGGGCAGACTAGGTGGGCCAAGTGGTCCTTATCTGCCATCAAAGTCTATGTTTCTATGTTACCGAGTGCAGCACGAGTCAGCCTGGGGAGGGAGGTGTCCAGGTTCCTGCATCACAGAGGTCCCTTGCAGTGAGCTGTGGAGCCTAATCCTTTACCAGAGGTGGCAACCACCTAATACTGTAATATTTGAGGCCATTGCCTCACTCAACATCAGGCGAGGTGGGGGGGGACTTAGAGGGGAAAGGAAGAAAAACCTAAAAGTAATGTGCCTCCAGCCGACTAAATGATTATCAATGGCTGTCTTGGGCCACACTCTGTGTTGATCCCTACTGGCCTAGATAGTGGAGGGAACTGTTGTAAGGGCTGGGGGTGGCTGCCAGGGGACTGAATGGATGGTGATGGTTATGCCTAAAGGGCTAAACAGGTATATTGGAAAAAAAAAGGAGATGAGTATCTGCCCAGTGTCCCGGATTACTAAATAAATGAATCTGGTGTAAATATCTGAGTCTGACAGAGAAGTGAGCAGAAATGTCAAGTCTCTTAAAAGAGGATGTGAGCTGTCCTACACTGCCCTGACTGCTCCTCCATTTATACTTTTTTTTAAATTTAATTACATGGAAATGGAAAATGAAGCAGTGCTGTTAACCAACTCTAATCATTTCAGCTCACGTAGTTGACTGCCCTCACTTCAAATGGCAGTGGTAATTTTTAATCACTGAACAAAGAGAGAAGAATGACAATTAGAGATTGCCTTTTCATATGTTTCACTCATAGCCTTTCACCTAAAGTAGTCCAGAAATAGACTGAGCTACTCTGTTCTCCGTGTCAGTGGTATGCCTCCCAAAGAAGCTAGCAGATATCATTTGTCAGGCATAGGATGGTTTATGTACATACTGTAAACTTTTATTTATTTGGCATTTGTTTATTAGGCAAAGCACACTAGGTCAGGATAGCTTGTTTCAGTGTGTCCCAATTGGGGTGGGGGGTGGGTGGGGTGTATTGCCTGGACTTGTTTATTTGACAGAGGAATGCTGGCCATGACACTGGGGAAACCTCCCTACTCTTGTTTAGTGCCATAAGATCTTTACTTTCCACAACAGCAGTGATCAGAGAAGGGCTGAAGGGACATTGGTTTAACATCTCATCTGAACGATGGCACCTCAACAATATAGTACTCCCTTGCACTGCACTACAGTGTCAGTTATGGGTATTACACCGGGTACCTGATGTGGGGCTAGAATCCACAACTTTCTGATCTTTTGGCAACAAAAGCCAGCATGCTACCTGCTGAGGCACTGACATGATAATGCAGGCACAACTATATCCATCATATTTTATAGCAGTATAAAGTCTATCTGCTGGTCTTTGCATAATGCTATTTTTTAAATGTATTTAAGAGGACTGTTTTAATGTTCACGTAGGGTTCTGATCTCACAGGAATCCAAAATCAAACATATACAGTGTATAAACATTTGAACAAATCAGTTTTGGAAAGAAAGAAGTACACTTGCCAATAACGTGCCCCCCTACACACACACACGCATGCATGCACGCACGCGCACACGCATACACACGCATACACACACAGTCACCAATTTAGCAGGGACACCGTTTTAGTCCTTTTTTCTTCAAGGTAATTATCAAGTTTAAAGCTTGGAAGTAGAATCAGTGTTGTCTGACACCACTTGCTATAAAAGCCTGTTCCAAGTGCCTTGCCCACCATTCATCCTGTGAAAAAGTTCTTCCTGATGTTTTCCTGAAATTTTTCTCCTTTTAAAGACATTGTGTGTCCTCTTTCCCTCCCATCCCTATACATCTGAAAGAGCAGAATTTGGTCTGATGGTGTTATTCCTTTCAAATATTTGACTTCTGTAATCACGTGCCCCTCATGCCTTGAGTTTCTACTTTACCATGGAGAACAGTCTCAGTTCTGCCTAGTGGTCCTCATAGCCCATGCTTTCAAGCCTTCAGTTATCTTAGTCACTCTCTTGTTATGCACCTTCTCAATCCAGTCAATATCTTTTCTCTGATAGGGGATCAGAACTATACACCAAACATTGGGCCCCTGGCCAGTTGTCTGTAGAGGAACATTGAATATCTCCTTATCTGCTTACAAAGCTTCTCTTGATGCCCAACATGATTTTATTTGCTATGTTATCTGCTGACCCACACTGTTTTCCCCATTTGAACTTGCTTAACATCTGCTCATTATCCCCAGGTCCTTTTCCTACTGAGTTTCAACACTCTTTGTGTTAATTAGTTAAATAGGGTATTTTTGCTTATAGATCTTTCTTATTCTTTGCTATGTTTTCAGCCCCTTTTCTGAGCACTTTTTGGTCCCTTTGTACTGTATTTACTCCTTTGGAGACCTTACTACATTTCCCATTTTGTGTCATCTTAGAACATTGCACCTAGCTACTGTTGCCCACGTCTAGATCACTTACAAATATATCTCAGTGTGCAGGCCCTAGAACAGACCCATACAGAACTCCACTTGTCACTTCTTTCCATGTGGACAGAGTACCATTTATTATATGCCTTCGTTTTTTGTCTTGGAAACAGTCTTTAAGCCAGTGCATTGCATGGCAGGTTCTGCACAGAATCCCTGTTTTATGAACTAATCTTCTATGCCACATAGCATTAAAGGTTTTTATTAAAGTCCAGGCATATAACACATACAGGTTTCTTCTCATCATTCTCCTTGAAATAGTTCATTTTCTGTGAGTTTTCAATATTTTTATTTCTTTGTATTGTCTCAAGCAGCTTCACTGGTAATGACATTAAGCTGACTGGCCTAAAGTTACCATGCTCAGCCCTGAGCCCTGGAGCCTTCTTTGTCTATAGGTACCATGTTGAAAACAAATCATCCAGTCATAAGCACATATAGAATGCTGTTCTCAATGACTCATAGAAAATTATTGCCAGATGGATAGACAGCACCTTGGCTAGTTCCTTTCTGGATTTTTGGGTGCATTCCATAGTGCCAGAGTGCCTTGTTTATCTTTACCATCTTCAGTATTCTTTTGCCCCCCTTCAGATTTTACTCACATGTATCCTGCTACTGCTCTGTGAATAGCCTTTCACTATCCAATATTATTCCATCTCATCCTTCTCTGAATACTGATGCAAAGTGCTCATTAAGCATTCTGACATCTGCTATTCCTCCTTAGTCATTATGCCAGCCCCTTGTTTTGCTCCTTCAGCGGTCCAACAGCTCATGGCATTTCCCCTCAATAATACACAGAAGCCAGTTTATTACTGAATCTGCCTTTTAATGGTGCCTGTTCTTCTGCCATTCATTTTGCACACCCATTCCTTTGTTGAAACTCTCTGGGCTAGATTCTCTGAAGGTTTTGGGACTAAGTCCCAAGGTTTTGTAACTTTATTGTTGATGAGTATACAGGAACACCTTGTAAAATGGGGCTCGCCCTATTGGTGCTATAAATGAATTGTCATTTATATCCTGTCTAAAATTATAAGTTTTTTACTACTACTACTGCTAAGTTCCACACCACAACTCCAGTTGCAGACTGAAATCTCCACAGCCGAGGAGATTGCTGTTCTCATCCGCAGCAGTTATCGAAGACGTTTGGGCTGGTCCTACCGGCCGTAATATTTTTCTGCAGCTGCAGGGATTTCAGTAGCAACAACACCCACAAGCCACTGTAAGTCATGAAGCTGGTTGTAAACTGGTTCCACTTTTGAGAATACCGTAGCTGTGTGAGAAACTGAGGTTACGCAAGTGGCAATCCATTTGTGCCGAGTTTTTCCTGCAACTGTTCAGATTTTAGGGAGATTTGAGAATCCTGTCCTCTGCATTTATCTCTGTAGATCTCTCTGTTTTCACTAGTGTCTTGCAATTAATTCATCTCATGTGACTCCATCCACTGATTATACCGAGAGTACCTTCTTCACCATCTACTTAGGCTTACATCTTGTCCTAGTGTACTTCCTCATTTGTGTGATACATTATGTTTGTAAGCTGTCTGAAAGGCATTTCAGGTTGTCACATTGTTACTGAATAGTTCTACCATTGAACTTGCTTTTCCAAGGCACTTGTGCTGTTAGCTGTCTCTTTTTTTTTCAAAATTCTGCCTTGTGTACAAGCATAGCACATGTCCCTCATTTTGTTTTACTGTTATTTCCAGTAGTGACAACTCATTTTTATTGCAAAAGATAAGTGTTGCTTGCTCCTAGTGGTTTCAATTATATTTTGTATGAGATAGCAGCCTTCCATAGTATCCAAAATCGTTTACTTCATCTGGCCATAGCTTTTCCTTCCTCACAATTTGTCTGTGTATTTTAAGACTCTCATGAGCAACATACTTCCTTTGGTAGTTGTCTTTAGGTTTACTTTATGAAATGTAAGGTCCTAGTTCTCCTTCTTGTCTGGTGTCTGTAGTGTACACTAATACTGACTGTCTGTCTACTTCCATATGAGACTGTCAGCCAAAGTATCTCTATCTCATCTGTGCAGTGTTTCTATATTGTAGTTACTAGCAACTGGCTTTTGGCATAACATGTTACTCTCTTCCTCTTTTTGATTGGTTATCCTTCCTGTACTGTTGTAATTATGTATGTCCAGTTTCTGCAGGTCATTGTCATGTGACTTTGTCTACGTTATCTCTTTTACATTCACTTCTTCCAATGTGACCACTAGAGGTATGTCATGCAAATTATCATTCTTGGTAGCACAGCACATGCTGTGAGTGAGTTTGTATTTGGCTGGCAATGAGCTATGATTTAAGCAGCAAATACACCAATCTCAGGAACACTACTGAGCTATTAATGCATTCCTAGTTAATTGTAAATTCCATTTTGTGAGACACTTTTTAACAGGCAACACAGTCTAATTTGAAACTGAATATTCTAAGAGGCTATTCAGAAACACATTTTCTCAACTGGCTGGTAATGAGTTGGGAATGCAGTGCACAATTACTGTTCAAGTTCAAGTTTATTGTCAGGAAAACTCCATTGATCACGCTCATTTACAAGGATGTCCTGTTAGGACACTGAACTACACAGTAGACAATAAACACACTTGAGATACAACATAATTGCATAATTTGAGTACAAGATAGATACAGCAGCAGCCAAAGGACAACACAATATTGGGATGCAAATGAGTTACAGTTGTAAGGCACTCAACGTTGGTTGCAATATGTACACAAGGAGTTGCATAATATGTGCCAGATGAATAATGCGATGAAGAATAGTCTAGCTGATAAAAGGGGCAGGAAGAGGGGAGAGGGTAACTGAGTAAGTGCTTATTGTTCTAACTTTGTTGTAGCTGCAAGTGCTAGCCCCTATAGCAGTGTCAGGTTTCCATGAATACCCTATCAAACAGGGATTTAAACAAGTTCAGTTAAACTAGCTCAGGGAGCTTGAGTGAAGCTTGTATTTTATTCCAGGTAAACAATATGGTGTGGCATATGGCAGCTGTGCCATAGTGGTTATGGGATTTGGGGACATTTAGCAGGCTATAGGTGCTTTTCCTAAGGGGTAGTGGCTGCATGATTGGTGAAAGAGGGAGGTAATGTATGGTGGGAGTTTGTTTGATAGAACTTTGTGAGTCCAGGTGCTAGTGTGAAGCAGCCTTCTTGTGGCTAGGGATGACCAGCCCACTGCTGAGTAGAGGAAATAGTGGTGTGTTCTGAAGGGTGAGTTGGCCATAAAGCATAAAGCACGGTAGAAGAGGATGTCTAATCTATGAAGCTTGGTTGTTGCACTACTGCTGTATATAATGTCCATGTACTCCAACAGGGAAAAGAAGGTGGCTTGTATTAACCTTTTTCTTACATCTAGGGGGAATAGTGATTTGTTCCTGTAAAAGAATCCCAGTCTGATTTTTAGTTTTTTGGTAAGTGACTCAGTGTCTTCAGAATATGACAGCTTGCTATCTAACCAGATTTCTAAATATTTAAATTAATCAACCATCTCAAGTGAGTCACCTAGGAAGGTTATAATGGGAGCAGGAATGGTCTGTTGGTGTAGAGATGTTGGAGGCTGAGATGGGAGAAAGTACAATACTTTAGTTTTCTTGGAGTTCAACAGCAGTTTGGAACTGAGGTTACGTTGCAGTAGGTTAAAATCTGACTGCAGGTCAGCACTGACATCTGACAAGGAGGGTTTAGATAAGTATAACACAGTATCATCTGCGAAGAAGTGGAGTTTGGAGTTATGAATGCTGTTGCTTAGTGAATCAACATAGACAGAGAATAATAAAGCCCCCAAAATAGATATTTGGGGACAACTCTAGTGAGCAGAAGTGGAAAGGATAATAGTCCATCAGCTTTGATGCATTGAAGTCTGCCAGTAAGGTAACTAGAGAACCAGTTTATAGAGATGCAGTTCAAGCCATGTTCTTTGAGTCTGGTTGAAAGAAGACTGTGGTCAACCATGTCAAAAGCTTTACTTTGATCTAGAAAGATGGCTTTTGTGGAGAGTTTATTTTATTTATTTAGCTTTTGTTAACCGGGTAGGTACACTAGACAAGTAGTATGCCTATTTTCAGGAACAACCCGGGAGAGTACAGAACATACAAGATACATACAGGGCAACTTAGAAAATACAGCTTATTACAGGAGGTACTAACAATTGTAGTAAAACATATACACAGGCAGTATTTACATCATATAACAGTAATTGCGTAGATTGACATTGGTGACAACTGAGATTCATCAGGAAAAGAAGCATTACCCTATGGAGGCTTGAAACAGTTACACACTGATGATAATTTTAAGTGCGACCACAGGGTGGAGCGAAAAGTCCCATGGGAGGGGGCCAAGCGGACATGATCAGGTAGGGAGTTCCAGAGTCTAGGCACGTAGGCAGCAAAGTCTCGACCCCCCATGAGAGTCCGAGTGGGAGGAATTTTGAGCAGTCCAGCAGACTGTGATCTAAGCTTGTAGGACAGAGCATCCATATTTGGGAGGAGATCCGCCAGTCCCTGAGGGGAGCCAGCGGTGATCACCTTCTTGGAGAAGCATCCAACCCCAAAGTCCAGGTATTCAGCTGGGGGCAACCAGTGAAGTCTATCATAGATCGCATCAATGGGTGAGTTTGGGGACAGCAAGTGCAAACCGACATATATTGTTATATGCCGTGTTCCACCGGGCAAGGTGGATTTGAGGGGACCAGGCAAATAGGTGGAGTCCGTAGCTGAGGGAGGGAAGAAGCACACCTCTGGCAAGCGCGAGTCTCGCCCCTGGGGTCAGGTTATATTTGGCCCTATAGGCCATACCCAACTTACAGTGTGTACTTCTACAGATATTGAGGATATGACTCCCCATGTCAAGTTGGGGGTCGAGAGTAACTCCAAGATATTTGATGGAGTTCACCGATGGCAGCAGGGATCCCCCATCACAGGTTATGTGAAGCGAGGAAGATGAGGCTTTTATCTTGGCTGCGGAGCCAAAAAGCATGGCCTGCGTTTTATTGGTGTTCAACACCAGCCTGTGGTGAGTAACCCAGGCCAGGACTCTTCTGAAATCATCAGTCAGGCTCTGGTTTAGCGCAACGACATTAGGGGAATGGGCTACTAGTACCAGATCATCTGCGTATAAAGTGGCTTGGCAGTGAGAGGTCACCAGTGGCAGTTTATTGATAAAGAGCGAGAAGAGGAGGGGACCCAGCACTGATCCCTGGGGACTCCCAAAGTCATCGCCCTGGGCTCCGAGAGGACCTTGTTGAAGCAGGTACGCTGCTGCCTATCCTTCAGATAGTCCATGAACCAGTTCTGGGCATGGGAGGAGAGACCAACGGCCCTTAGTTGTTCTCCAAGAAGGTCATGATTAACAAGGTCAAACACTTTCAATAGGTCTATAAATATTGCACCAGACAGTTTACCTTGGTCCATGGCAGATCTTATGCTGGAGGTAACTGTGATCAGTGCAGAAGTGGTGCTGTGACCCTTTCGAAAGCCGTGCTGTGCTCTGGAAAGCAGTTCATGGGAGTACAGATACTCCGAGAGTTGCTCAGCCACCACCTTTTCCAGAAGTTTGCAAAGGGATGGAAGGATTGCAATAGGGCGGTAGTTGTCAGGAAGCTTAGGATTGCCCTGCTTCAGAACTGGAACTATCCTTGCTTCCTTCCATATGATGGGAATAGTCCCCGAGCTAAGGGATAGATTAAAGATGTGGGCAACCGGAGAGGCAATGATGGGCGCTCCTAGTTTGAGAAGTCGCGGTTCCAAGAAATCGAGACCATTATTGTCAAGGGCGGTGAACCAGTGGTTTGACACTAAGGCTAAGTCTGACACTGTGCCATGGTTTTGCCTGAAGCCAGATTGAAATGGGTTAAAGAGGTTTGTTTTTTCAAGATGTTCCTTTAATTGGTTGTTAACTAACTTTTCTTGCAGTTTTGACAGTACTGATAATATGGAAATAGGCCTGTAGTTGTTTAGGTCACATGGGTCACCTGATTTAAATAAGGACAGTATGTGGGCTGTTTTCCAGCAGTGGGGCACTGAACCAGATGTGATAGAGAGATTGAACATGTGCGTTATAGGGGCAGTTAGGAAATGGTACGCTAGTTTTATGACTGTGGACTCAATTCCGTCAGCCCTTGACTCTTTTTCATGTCTAATTTCTTTAGAAGATCCTCAACTTGCTTGAATGGTACTGGGGAAAGACAGAAGAGTCCAGATGTTTTGAGTCCTTGAGAGCATCTTTGGTTGCAGATGAGTTAAAGAGCCTGATGGCAGAGGAGGAACCGAACGCTAGGCCCACCATTGCGAAGTGTGCATTTAGCTTTTCTTAAATAGTATCTCAGTCAGATATCATGGTGCCTTGAGTTGTTATTTTGGTGGTGACTGAAGGGGGTATTCTGTGGCCTTCCACTGACTTAATTGCTTGCCAGATTTTTGAAGAATTGCCTTTGGTGCCCTCAAGTGTTTCCACATAGTAGTTGCTTTTGGCAGCTCTTACAAGTGTAGTACATGCATTCCTAGCAGTTCTAAAAGCTGCCCAATGCTCCGTGGCTTTAGTGTCTCGCTAGGGCCTAGAGCTTATCTCACTGAGTAAGGGCTAATTTCAAGTTAGCAGTGAACCAAGGGTAGGCAGTCCTTTTTGCTCTACATTGGACAAAGTGGGAGTGTCAGTTTGCTATTTTAAAAATGACTGAGTTAAAGGTGTCTACATCCTCATTCACTGAGAAGACCAGATAGAAGTTTTGCCAGTTTGTGTTCCTAAGATTGGCCAGATAATTTTTGAAGTTAAATTTACGAAAACTTTGCTTGGTGATGAACTTGGAGCAAGTGGAGAATTTTTCTAGGTTTCTTACGCAGACAACTGTATTATGATCACCTAGATCGTTGTAGAATATGGCTGCGTATGAGATTTTATGCAGCCTGTTTGTAAGTAATAAGTCAAGGATAGAACTTCTGACACTTTTTTTGGATTGGTTCTAGTAGGTTCAGTGATAAGTTGTGAAATACCCATCTTGTTGCAATGGCCCTTTATGGTATTCGGTTTTGGTGTAAGCTAATCTATGTTTAGGTCACCGAGGATGATGAATTCATTAGATTAGTGTCAATTAAAGTTCTCAGGATAAAAAAAGAGTTTGATACCCCCTGCTGGTAGTTTATAGCAGCCAATGATATTAATAACTTCAGATGAGGGCATGGTAATTTTTATGGCCAAGCATTTGAATTCCCTTGGTTTAGAAGATGTGTGGAATTCAGAAGCAGTGAATTTAGAGTTGACATAAATAATGCCCCCCCTCCCCTAGTTGGCCTATTTTCTCTAAAGGTGTTAAAGGATGGGAGTGCTATTTGTTGCTTTGTAGTGGTACCCTTAGCCAAGTTTCTGTGAGTACAAGTATGTCCGGGTTTGTGTGTGTTATCCATGCTTTGACTAGATCATTTTTTTTCAGGAGGATGCATACATTAATGAGCATTAGCCTCATGCCAGGCGCTGATGCAAATTCCGTTGGTGACTGGAGGGGTGAAGGAGGGCCTGGGTTTAATTCAATATTTCCTGAGCAGATTAGTATTAGTGTGATAATTTGTTTTAATCTGAACCATATAATGCAAGCTCTTTTTTAATGGAACTGGCATTGCATGGCATTAGAAGGTTGGGTTGCTTGGAGATTAGATAGGGACGAAGCTGGGTGATCGTAAACATAAGAGAGATTGCTTGGATAGCTCTTTTGTGTGATAATACAATGGAAGACATGAAGGCAGTGAATGTCACATCCCAGAGGGGATGGGGGTTAGGGATGAAGAATGTGCAAGAACACATCTGTGGGAGTGATGGGGGTTTCAGGGGCTCATTATGATGTTCCAAGTGAGGATAGGAAGCAAATATGACGATAAAAATGGAAACATGGTGGCACAGCAGGACATTTGCAGTTGTACTGTAAAGCAGACTGTACTGCATAAAATGCGAATTCTCATTCATAAGAGACAGCATGTATAATTAACACAGCTATAATATAATACAGCATCATTTGTGTGCTCAGTATCTGTCAGGCATGTCATCACTTGGCAAAAGAAATTACATAATACAGTGCAGTAGTAAAGAGTACTGTAGGACAAAAAAGCTTAGGACATTACAAAATTATACCAAAACTCAGATAAACATTATGAGTCATGACATCAGGATTGTTTATTTTCAAACATTCCAGGCAGTCATGTGACCACAGGAGGTTGTCTCATGCAAATAGTTCTGAAGTTCTAAAGTTTTAAGTTCAGGTGGCATAGTCCATTTGTTGCCACACAGGAGGTTCTCGATCTACAAAGTAAAACATTTTGGTTTTAAATCCAAGCTTCAGTTCTTTAAAAAAAAAAAAAAACCTTCAACATGATTTAAAATATGTTCAGATTTGATTATACGTACAGTTCCTCTGTCTCTTCTTGTCATGGTTTCTTCTCAAGACCTCTGTATGCCAAAGCTGCTCAGCTTTGCAGTTTTATATCCTAAAGAACTTCTTATAACCATAAGAGACACAGTAACAGTACATATGAACGTATAGATGAGGAAACAGTTATCTAGTTAACAGTAGTAGAGTTCTATGTCTGTAAAACATACACAATGAAGGTAGAGTGCAAGAATCATATACAGAAAAATATGTTTGGAGTTTTAATAGGGGGAGATCTGTGCAGCAAAGGCAGACTTAGGACAACTATACCATACAGAAGCTGCTATGAAGTAGAACTTACTGGAAATCTTTCATGGCTTGTGTTTGAAAAGGATCATACATTCTCACTAACCCTTAAGAAATATTCTGTTTCACCAGGTGCAATATGGTCTTTGCCATTTTGCCATTTTGACCCTTAAACCTCAGAATGGAAAAGTGACTTCACAGTACTCTGTCTAGAATACAGAATGAGACTGTACACACTGCTTAGCAGTTCCATTTAAGTACGGTGTTCTAGCATTACAAGGGCAAGAGCTAGAACTTGTTATTTATCAGAGTGTTCAAATGTGTCTTCAAAATCTGTAACATTCTCTATGTGTCAGTATAAATAAAACACTTCAAAATTCTTTGAATGTGTTGACAGTGTAGAAATCATCTTAACTTAATAAAAAATCATGTTCACAAAAAGATACATAAAACAAGACATTCTATCTATTCACAGATTGTATAAGAATTGTTGACATAATAAATATCATGTCCATATAAAAAGATATTGTGTTGACATGATTTTTTGCACCAAAACTTGCTGCAATCTTGATTATTTTTTTAGGCCTTGAAAATCTCAGTTACTTTGTGAATTTCCTACACCTGGCACCCCATTGTTTGGGAATTCAGAGATCTCCATCTCCTAAGGGGCTAGCACCATACTGTACTGTGATAAGACATAGCTCCACTGTATGGCCGGCACAGGGGAGTGAGAAATTGAGAGAATAAAGCCCTCAGACACAGGGATCCACAAATGAGATACAATAGTTTGCTGGTGTCATCACAGTATGACACTGGTACATGTCTGCGTTGATATGAGGTTTGGAAATAAAGATTATGTAAGGATTTAAATGATGCTCAATCAAATATACCAGCGATATTCCATGAAGGGGAGCCCCACCCCTTTCCAATCTACTCCTGAGGAAGACTTGCATAACATCATTCATGCCTTAGCCTTTCTTGAAATTACATACTATCCCACACTTGTATAGCCATCATCATATCACATAGGTACCCACAACAAGCCTTTATAAGAGATACATCTTCTTCTTTCTGTACTTTCAAAACCTTCTCTCTTGGAAGATAAATATGTTTTTACAATGTTACTTAATAGCTTGCCAAATGTTATCAATCTTTTAAATACTCATCTGCAGCCTTCATCAAGCTTTTTGCTTTTGTAGACTTCTTCTTTCTCCACCATTCCCCAAATAAGTTTGATTGAAACAGAGCTGCCGACCCTTTCATGGTTCATTAGTTAAGAGATCTTTGAAGGTTACACTTGGCTACTGATGGAGACATCCCTCAGTATAATGTTGGAATGAGATAGCAAAACTCTGCTTTAAATAAATCAAGAAAAAAATGCATAACAATGATAGCCACAGACATTGCCTTGCTTAGAATCTGTAGTTCCCTACATTGAAAATAACATAAATTAAATTCTACATTTTGGGATAATGCAATACTGTATGTCTCTTGCCAAATAACATAATATAGTCCCTCTCAGAATGCTATTTCACAACAGCTTAACTGCAGTGGAGGGACTGTCATGGCAAGTGCAATGGGTCAGTACTGAAAACCATACCCTTCCATAAATTGCAGAAATGAAACTGCTTTTCTTTTCTTTTTGAAACAACTTATAAACTGTTCTTACAGTGTCAGCAGCTGTTTGACATTTTTACAGTGTGTCGGAGACCTCTTTACCATGTTCTAATTGACCAGACTTGCAGACCAGGCCAATAGGTCTATTTTACTACTGTAATTAGATCTTTTACTTCTGGTCACAAGAGACTGTGTCCCGTTGAAGTGGGTAAAATAATAATTAAGCCGCAAGTAAGGAATTGTCACCTCACTGCAGGGCTGAAGGAAAAATGCAGTATGAGAAGAAATGCTGATGCAAAAAGCATTTAGCTGAGACATTGTGATGTCATTATTACATTTTAAAACAATGAACTTCTTCAATGATTGAAATAGTAGAACCCTGACTTTCCATACAGGGTTGTTGTGCACTGTCTAGTTTGATCAATAAAGCACAACAAAGCTTATGGCTGTGAACAGTTTAGATTATATTACAACCAAGGATGTGAGACTCAAGGGCAGCAGAGAACAGGCATAGAAAACAGGAATGAGACAGGTTTAATTTAATGGTCAATATTAACTTTATATCAGAAGTTGAATTCTTCCTATAGTACGGCCTTTACTATTTTTATTTTGTTTTTGCACATAGTGTTGTTGCTTCCTCCATTCCAAGTAGGAGGATCTATGTGTTTAGGGACTGGAGATCATAGTACTTAGCTCCAGGTTGCAGCCATTTTGCAAACAGTAGAAAATATTGCTGCTGGTCAAGCAGTAATTGTGAAATACTGTCAGTTAGATAAACCAAACAATTTGGCTGCACAAATGTAATCAATCATGCATTATTCTGGTACTACAGCACAGACTAGAAGTGCTTAACTTTTGAAACTTTATTACTTAGTGACTGATTCTCAGAAGGTTCCCAGCCCATCCATTCATGTGGAATGCTGGGAAAATCTGGCCCACTAAGTGCTCCCTTCACTTAAAATGTTAATCATTGGGGCATTCTGTGGCAACCTTAAATATGGATGTGCTCCCATTCTGCAGCAGATCCTAAGCTGCATGCCTGGCTACACAGGCAGCCGCTATGGGGTAGGCAAGGGGATGAATGGGAAGACATGTGCCCCATCCACAAAGGTATCACTGCAGTGTGGCTGGTCAGAATAAGGGACATACAATATACCACACTAGGGGCTGTAGTAGTGCTTATGTGTCCCCCTCTGCCTAGCCACGGGACCACCTACAGAGCCTGTTTGGTGGGCAGACCACCCACACGCTGCCATCTGAGCTAATAGGCAGCACTGGAGGGCCATGCTAGTAGTGGCCAGTTAAAGTCACTGAACCTTTGTTTTGCTGATGGGAATATGGCAGTCCTGGAGAACTGAGGTAGCATATTGGTCTCTGCACCCAGCACAGGCAGGGATCAACCAGTGACCAGAACCAGCATCAGACTGGATGCCCACAGTCCAGGTCAGCTCTGACCAAGCCTGCAGCCCCCTGCCCCAATACACAGTTCCACACGAGTGGACCAAAGAGGACATAGGTTGAGGATGCTTGGCAGGAGTGCCACAGGTGTGGTACAGTAGATGCCAGACACCCATAAATTGTGCATATCTGGGGGATTCTGAGGACCTGACCCATAATTCAAAAATTAGAAACCATTATTATTTATTTATTTATTTCAAATTTGGTGACTGGGTAGGCCCACTGAGCCCCGAAGGTCTCTTTTTCAGGGGTGACCTGGGATAACAATGCATATTTTCATACAGAGAAAGGCTTGGGTTACAGAGCAGTTTCAGGTGTGTGAGCTGGTTACAGCCATGGTTATCATCATGCATCAGTCCTTATAAATATGTTGACAGTAGAATTAACAAAAGGTGCAGAAGAAATGTAATTTTATATGGTAATCTCATTGTTTACTACTGGCATGGTTCAGTGGAAAGTTAGCTGTGGTACTATGTCTAGAGGGAAGCACCGTGGAACCTGATAAGGTGCTTGGAGGATCTGGATATTAGGAGGATAGAAGCAAGGGGGGTGGGTCTTGAGCCATGGCAATGACAAGTGCAAATATCAGACATATAGGCTTTGAGTCTGGTGTGGAAGTTCATCAGTGAGGAGGCTTCCTGCACTAGGGGTGGGAGTTTGTTCCACAGGTAGGGGGCTGAGTAGGAGAACGACCTGCTGCCAGTGTTAGTCCTGACTCTGGGAACTTCAAGCAGTGTATGTCCAAATGTTCATAGGCTCCTGGGGTTATGTTTAAGTGCGATAGTTCCAGTGATGCTGGGTGGAGCTGAAGGGCTGAGTAGCTTGAAGGTCCAGCAGAGCAGGAGGTAGTGGAGGCGAGAGGTCAGCGAGGACCAGCATAGCTGGGCAAGTGTGTCACAATGGTGCCTTCATGAATGTTCCTGCGTAGCAAACTGGGCTACCTTGTTATACAGGATTTGCATCTTGGTGATTTCCTGCTTGGCCATGCCCTGTAAGATCAGGGCAGCGTAAGTCAGGGTGGGGAGGAGGACACTTGTGGCGGTTGAGCTCCTGGCCTCAGGGATGAGCTGGTCTTTTAGCCGGTACAGAGTGCCAAGTTTGGGTGTATGGTCTTGGTGACCTGATCCACATGGTACTTGAAGATAAGGCAATGGTCCAATGTTAGACATAAGTATTTTAAGGAGGGCACAACCTTGATGTTGTTTCCTGAGAATGCAGTGAGTTGCAGAGATTTAGACCTGTCATGTCCAAGGGCGTTGCGTCTGAATAGCATCGCCTTAGTTTTGCCTGCATTTAGGACCATTCTATTTGCTCTCAGTCAGGCCTCGAGAGATGCTAGGTCAGCTTGGAGAAGGGGACCTAGAGCTGCAATGTTATCCAGGGATCGGTAGATGATGGTGCCATCCGCATACTGAACGACCAAATTTCCCCGACAGTGGAGGCTTAGGTCATTAGTTAATATGGATAAAAGGAGTGGGCCGAGGATCGAGCCCTGCAGTACTCCCTCTATAAGGGGTAGAGGACCCGAGGTGGCACCCTTCCAGATGACCCTCTGGGATCGGCCCGATAAGTAACTCCCAAACCATTTGAGGGCGAGGGGGTCTAGGCCAGTTTTATCCAGTTTTAATAGCAGGAGTTTCTGATCCACAAGGTCGAAAGCCTTGGACAGGTCTATAAAGACGGCGCCAGTGGGTGTCCCATTATCCATTGCTCTGAGCAAGTCATTCGAGAGATGGCTGAGTGCTGTGTCAGTCCCATGGTTAGTTCTAAAACCTTGCTGTGAACATGCAATTAGCTGATGGGACTCCAGGTAGTCACGGAGTTGGCCATAGACTAACCTTTCCTGTAGCTTTGCAAGTGTACTGAGCAGGGAAATAGGCCTGTAATTGCTTATGTTTTTCCTGGAGCCACCCTTGTGAATAGGGACCACGTTGCCCTGTTTCCACTGGTCCAGAACAGTCCCTTCAAGTAGGGATCTGTTTATGAGCCATATCAGGGGCCTGGTGATGGATGGGGCACCAGCCTTAAGTAGCCGAGGGTTTATCCCATCAGGACCTCCTGAGCCTTTGTCTTTCAGAGAAACAGACACTTCCACTTCAAAAAATTGAACACAACAGTTTTTCAAATGTTGCATAGGAGGCACTCTTATGGTTATAAGATGTCCTCACGTGCAGTCAGATTATCTCTGATTCAACCAATCAGTACTAATGAGGATCTGACTGCATGTGAAGACATCTTATAACCATAAGAGGGCCTCCTATGAAACATTGAAATACTGTTGTGTTCAATTTTTTGAAGTGGAAGTGTCTGTTTCTCTGATATTTATGTATTGCATGATTTTTGCAACAAATTTCAGCTGTGAATTCTAGCACTTTCTGTAGTAGTATTGCAATCATAGCAGTGGCATTTTCTGAAAATGCACTGTAAGCAGTTTGGTCTTTAAACATGACTTTTAACCTTTTTCCAAGAACTGGAAAGGAAAAGCATTTAACCAGGAAAAGTGCACTAAGCCAAAGCTTGTTTGCTGGTGCTACCTGGGTGCTCAAGAAAGTTACGTGGACTTACTCAGGGTCATGTCACACAGTATGCAAGTAGGAGCTGTGCGATTCAAACCCAGGTCTCCAGATTTGCAGCTCCATGCCCTAAACCATGGCACTGTACTGTCTTCTCCTACCAATGAGAAGAAACTGAATACTAGGAAATACCATAGTCATGTCTCATTTTATTGCTTTCATTTACGAACACTGGACCAGAAGAACACCATTTTCCAAACAATTAAACATGATGACAAAAGTTGAAAGAAAAACAACACTGGAACTAATAAAAAATAAACACCAAAAATTGAAAATCCTAGTTCTAAGTCATCAAACATAGGTTGAGCAAACATATGCCAGTGGGCCTGTAGGTTTCATGCTCACCTCTGGAGGTTGGATGATTGGAAGGTCATGGGTTCTAATCCCACACCAGGAACTTCAACTAATACTAGGGCTGGTTAAAACTGCATTGTGTTTTTTTATTGAATTATTTCAAAAGTACCTGAAAATTGCATATTTTTTGAAGAAAAAAAAATGGACAATTTAACCTCCCATCCTTACAGAACTACTCCTGTCTTAACCCAAACCAAGGTTTAAACTGGCCTCTGGGGTCGTGATGTGAACATCAGTCAAATATATGCATCAGGGCTCAAGACTCCAATATAGAAGTTCAGACCATAATTCTTAATCATTTCCTTGTAGTGCAACCACATCAATTAACCGGTCACCAACAAGTTCCCAAAAAATTCAACCTGCCATTTTCATGTGAAACTGTTGTATTAGCATTGTTTTGTTTCTGCAAAATGTCATTTTCACACAATATATGATTTGTCACATGATTTTGGCCAGCTTTTGCCATTTTATGAAAATTACAAAATCCAGTGTTGTTTTTTTTATGAAAACAAAAGGATTTTCACTATTTGTGGCGAACTAGTCTCTCCCAGACTCAACCTGTTACTGTTACCAGCATTCTTGAACCCTTCAAACACCTGCAGCGGTCCTCAGTGGCTGCCACCACTTAGCATAGACACTCTGTTGGGGCATGTCATGCTCTAAATCCCTGCGGAGGCACGGCTCACTCAGTACAGCACTCCTTGTTGAAGGGCAAATGAGCCACCCCTCTCAGTCACAGTTGACAATGCCTTATTTCAGAAACAAATTGTGGTAATAGTGCCTTTCTTTTCAGAGATGGAAATACAGTTTTTCCAGTTAAAATATTTTTTATGTACTTCATAAGGACTCAGTCACAGAAACATGAAGTATATGAAAAAAAAATAATGTTTTTAATACTTCAAGATATTTACATATATAATACAGGATACCACACAAAGACTATGGGAACAGTAATTCTAGAGAAATGGAAAAAAAAAACCTGTTTCAACAGTAGGTAGCACAAAGATAAAGAAAAAAACTCAATCTTCTCTATTATCAATAGTTCAATAGCTTACCACACAGGACTTTTGGTGAATCAGGGCAGACTCAAACCTTAGATGTTAGCTGTTCATAGTCTCAAGCCTGACTAACTCTTTCAATATGTGCCAGCCATCAGAACCCTCCAGGTGCTCCCATGGCATGTCATCCAGTATGTTACTCTATGTCTTGGGGGCTGAGTACTCATATAAACTGTCTGATCTGGACTCTGGAGTTTGTATATACAAAGACATCTGCTTTTTGTCCCAAGTCCTGTCTAGCCCAGCAGGAATGTCTGTTTAAAAACATAAAAATACCTTTTCCCATTTTGAAGCTCTACCATAACCAGGTCAAAAAAATGATCACTCCCCAGAAACAGCTGGTCTGTTTTAGGTGAGACACTGATAAGAACATCGCTATCCACATTGTTCCTACAGCTGCTAAATTGTAACTGATACCCACATGGAAAGAATTTAATAAAAAAAAAATTACAGTAACAGGTACACATAGCAAATGTTACACTATTGAAAATGAAATGTCATCCAGCCCTACCTAATATCTACTCCAAATACTATAGTGCAGTACTAAGGGGAGAGGGGTTGAGTGCACACCGTTGAGTTGCCATCCTTTGGATAAGATGTTGAGATGGAAAACCAAGGTATCCTCTGCCCATCTTTAGTGGTTGATGAGGAGGAAGTTGTTTAATGAGTATAATAATTTCCCCAGTGCCTTGCCCATTATTCTCCCCGTCAAAAAAAGAAAAAAACAAGTTTATTTAACCCTCTATTCCATCCCTGCCCCCCCAACACACCTGGAAGTGAGACAGCTCTGTCTACATATCCTGGACAAATATTACAAATAAAAGTGGCAAATAAATGGGTACCAAAACTGCATCTTATGGCTGTAAGAATGTCACCTTTAGCTTGATGACTTATACTATTTTGACAGGGCACCAGGACTACATTTTATGCTTGTATGAGCACTGCATTTTGTATCATTTACATATTATAAGTAACAATACCTATTATAAGTCACCAGGCATGGTTTGATGATTTATATTATGCTGATAGGGCACCAGGGCTATCCTTTATGGCTGTAAAAGTGTCACCTTTTGTGTCATTTGACTGCCAGAACCACTCACCTTCAGCATGTGTTTCTCCCACACTAAGAATACTCCAGAAGATACTCTTATAGCCATAAGAGACAGTTATGCTGCCCTGTTAACCACCAGTAAAACTTAGGGGAACTATTTTATATTCAAAACAAGGCACTCCAGTATGTGTGTCATTGTGGAATGATAGAATTCCTCAGGTACATAAAGTTCTTCATTTTACCTTGTGCCTCACTTACTGAGATGAGCAGTTATGCTAATTAACTTTTTGTCACGCTTTACTGCTTAATTCCACTAATCTTTGAATATTCCATATGCAGGCTAATGTGGGCCAGTGACCATGCATTCACTAAAACTTTCAATTCATGGATTGGTTTTAATATTTGGCATAGAGATCCAGTTCTCACAGAAATCTAGTTTTCTTACTAATTTTTTTCCCAGCAGTATAGTGTCAGTAAGCGGGGCTACCGATACCCTTTCATTCATGAGGAATCTATGTGTTTGGTAATTCCCTAGCCTCCATTTTTGGCAGTGTCACCATAATAATGTAGCAACATAGACAATGCCATTTAATGGGACATAAATCTCACATAAACCTTTACAGTTTTCACGTACACAGTATTTGGGCTCTGAGACTGACAACTAAGCAGTCATAAAGCAAGCAGTGGAATATGTTACCTCAAATTGATTAGCAGTTATGAGTTTGCACTCTAATCAATATACAGAACAATAAAAATGTATGGAGTAGGTATTTTAATCTGGCTAGCAATGGTCCAGCTAAGAAGCAATAATGTTGCATTAAAGCAGGTTATTTTCCTCCCTGACAGCAATTTTTAAAAATCATGTATATTCCAAGTGAGTCAACAAGACTCTAAGATTAATTATATTTTATGCTGTCCTCTAGGAAAGGTAGCAGGTAAACTGCACCCAATCATTATGCTATACTTTAACTTCTTAGTTTTCAAAAAGCTACACTGATTTACAGCTTCTTTGTCTTTGCACAGAAGACCTAGGATGACTTCTCATACACGTATGAAGGTTACTGGTTGCAAGAAATTCAAAAACGCAGCCACAGAAAACATGTCACTTTGGACGTGTCAAAGAAAAAAAGGGACTCTTCACCTTTTTTATTATTATATACTCAGGCCCCAAAGTGTTTATCATAGAATTCAGAGAAGTACAGTACAGTAAACAAAAATAATAATAAAAGCCAGTTGACAGTTAAAAAGTAGTAAAACTATTAGAATTCCTGTTAAATGTGCTGCTCTTAGTACCTCCTATCTCATGATATATTTTGTTTTTCATTATTTTCTTCATCCTACTCATATGCCAGGTCTCATTGGTTAGTTCCTAGATAACTGGGATGGTTTTTGGCCTATAGGCATCTAGCATTAAGGATAGTAGGACAAAAAAAAGTTAAAAAATTCACTTTTGACTTTTTATTGTGCCTACCTGACCCTCTGGTGCACCTCTCTTTTGAGCCTCCATACTGCCCCTGCTGCTTGCTGGACTCCACTCCCACCTCTGGTTCATGCCTCCAACAGAGTTGGACTAGCCCATGAGATTACATGGACATTTTCAGACCCCCCCCTTTTGGGTACCAGGCCAAATCCCAAAATCTGAAAGTCTTTGCATTTATCATCTATTTCAAAATACAATATGGTATTTTTGGTACTGCATGTGAATGTAATATGCATATATAGAGTTGCTGTAACACATTTAAGTGGAATACTGATATGAATGTGTCACCCGTGGCCCTCTCCTGTTGATTTTTTCAGGTGCTTCCCTGTATCACCATTCCAGTTGGGGCCCGTGTACACCAGTCCAACCCTTGCTTGCAGTTCCTACTAGTTGTCCTATGTGTTCTGCATTCTAATCAATCCCTATTGAGTGCCTCCCTCTGCTGATATCAGAAGAGAGAGCACCTATGACATTAGAGCTATGGCCGGGGGCAGAGGCAGTGCGCAGAGGGGTGGGAGGCATAGATGAGCAGGTAGGCCATCATTCAGTGCACTAGTATGGGGCATTTGTTTCCTTGTCCTCCTGCTCCCCTGTCACAAATGCACTCAGTGTGTCAGGCCCTCTGCTACCACAGTGCCAACCTCCGAGTGCAGTTGTGTGCACAGGTAGCAGGCAGGGTAACCCTCCTGTTTGCTTTTGGGTCCAGATCACCTTTAGTCTCAAGTTCTGGGGGATTCAAACTGTGAACCTTATGCTAGCGTACCCAAGGTACAGACTCAGATATGTACCCTCTTTGGGGGATTGCGGTGCAATCCTTCACCAGGGACACCAAGCCAGGCTTCCCAAAATGAACCCTTAAAACTCTATAAAAGACCTCAGGTATATTCTTACCTTTTCTCAGTTTGGTAGCACCATCAAGCTTTTAAACAGTTTTTGCCAGTCTTAACCCTCTATACATCACATGCAAAAAGAACTGGCAGACACAACCAGGCAGTATCTTTCAAAAAAAGATTTTACTAAAAGATGATAAAATATGACAAATGTAAACACAGAACAATATATCAAAGAGCTCACAGTCAGATAAAAGAACACGGGAAGATTAAAAACCAAAAACTCCTATCACAATACAATTTGACTTTTTGTATCTAATATATTACCTCTGTAGTGCTTATAGTTAGATCAGAGATTTGTCTTTCTTGAGTCCCAAAATGATATGTCATACTCCCCAGTTAGAAGGATACATTTCAACTCCATCTCTCCACCTCCTTGGTGAGTCATCTAGCTCCTCGTTTTACAATACTAAATTACAAACAAATGATGTCCTGTCAGGAGATATATTAAATAATGTGACATCAGCAAAAACTCATTTCTCAAATTATGAGCCTTTGATCAGCCAGTTCCTTTGAAGATTCACAACCCTGCCATCTGTCACCTATGTGCGAGATAGCCATGTTCTGTCCTATAATAAAATGTGTATTTAGGTTCACAACTTCAAAACATGTCATAAAAAGGCTTTAAAATACAATTTCTCAAGGAAGTTAATTACATTACAGAGATCTCCTGGTCAATTTAATACATCTTTGTAGCTTCACTGAAACCTGTGGGGGCACCCATGGAATCATAGGCTATCTTATGTGAGACAATCACATACTGTATTTTTATATTACAAATATCATACAACAATCATAACCAGCTGGCCAACTGTCATACTCCCTACACCCTCTCCTGCATGTTGTGGCCTCCAGGACAGGTGTGCCAGTATGTGTGGTAACCAACATCCAAAGCATACCTCCAGCAGTCCTCCTCCAGGAGCTGTTTGAGAGTGGTGCATTACCTGACCCTCCCACAGGATGTATGCATTATCTCAGACACTGTGTCATCCTTCCTGCCAACCTCCAATCCTGCCATTCTGGGCTTGTGGTACTCATATTACCAGCATGCCAGAGTGACTTCTCCACTACTCAGCACAATGGAGTTGGCTCAGATTTTTTTGGTGAGATAAAACAATTTCACATATTTTAATGAAACCCTTAAATGCTGGTGGAATTGGAGAATTATATCAGTAAAAAAAAAATGGTACTTTAAGGGTTATGACATTTTAACAACACACAAGGTAAGGTCAAATGATTTTTCATGGTGCATTGCCCTGCTATTTAGCTAAACATCACTGAGCAGGTTGAGCTGCTAACCTCTCCCCACTCAAGCATGTGCCCCCAACTCTGCCTCTATTCCTAGAACAACCTTGCAATGTCACTGTAATGCATCAGTCATGAAGTAGTTCAGTATGGAGTTATTCAGCCAGTATAGCCCCCACTTTAATAGATTGTCACATTTCAGTAGGGTACTGCGTCTGTCTAGTTGCATAGCTAAGAACAACTGAAGCCTAGGAGATCAGGTGACTTAACAGTTACACAGTGAGTCAATGGCTCTGTTGGGATTTGAACTAGGGAATTGTTTTTTTGTTTACATTTCTGTGATTCACCCACTGGATTGCACCACCTCCCTAAACTCAGAGCTATACCTGCACATCTGTTCTGGGTTACTAGAGCAACAGTACTGTCAAATAACTTATGTTTCTTATACTTTGTCATGTTATTAGCTGCAATGCTCATATTGGATGTCGCAGCTATGATTGCTTTCACAGATGCACTCACTAAGCAGGATTAAACACCAGTTATTCCCTATTGGGTATGTGTGGCTATATTATTAAATGTTGCAGTTAGAAAGTATTTTGTAACAAGATTGCTCGCTGTGTTATTACATATTGCTTCATGCTTATTCATTTGCAGTAAAAGTAGCAATTTAAAGTTTGCCTGGGAAACTGATGCAGGCCCTAGTATGGAATATAGCTGACATGTAAACACTGTTAGAAAGTTAATTGTGATAAAGGATGTTACATTTTAATCAGTGCCATGCTGAGATTAAATGTAGACAAAGAAGATATGACTCCCCTCTTGATTTACCAAAATGTGAAAACACTGTAGTACATTTGCTTAATGCCACCATATTTTACTTTTTATATGATCTGAGCCAATTTTTTAAATCATACAGTATGCCCGCTAGTCTGTAGCTGTAGTGAACATAATACTTGGTTAGCAGCAACCTCTTAACTGATTCTACAATATCTATTGGACAATGGTTTTTGAACCTCTCTATTTATGTACAGTATATAAAAATTTTTTTATAGATTTTACATTTTTTAATTAACTCAGGTAGTACCTATTTTTATGCACGGTTTCGCTGGTATTTAATGCCCTGTGTCAGAAGCTAAATTTTATTTTTTACTTACTTATTTTTCCAGGAATAAATTACTGAGCTAGCACTTATTTGCAAAGAAGTCTATATAGACAATTAAAGCAATTTGCATTAAAAAAACATACATGCATTCAAAAGAAAACTACTATATTTTATAAAATATTTTGAACCCTATTGAAACAGTGGAAAAGCAAGGCTGTGTTTGTAGTCTATTTTGAATCAAATGTTTCTTGAACTTGGCAAATATGTGTTTATACTGATTAGGCTATGTATCAGATTAGGCAATTAGTCACTAAGTTCCAGCAACTCAGATCAAAGTAACTAAAGGCCTTTTTCTTGAACTCAGTGAGACTCTCTTACCATTGCCTAGACCCTTGTTTGTGAGAGGCTAGGAGCTTCAAAATGGACATACTGTATCTCTGTTTTACTAACTGGATAGATATATGCGGGCCCAATTTTCCAATGCCCTGAGAGTGCCAGTAGCCCTTGGTGTACTGATCACACGGGCGAGAAGTGTGGCACTTTTGAGTACCAATCGGGATTTTCAGTTCTGTGCGCCAAATACCACAAGTTAGACCAGCTTGCCCATGGTCTAACTTGTGCCATTTGGGGAACCCTTTTTATGGGGCTTACACCAAATGTTTAGCACAAGCTGCCATAAAGTGTGGAAACTGTCACAACTGTGCCTTAGGTACTAAAATTGGGAGCAGTTGCATTAGAGGAGTTTGGCGCATCTGCACCTAACAACAGAGTTGATGCAGGGCTTGATGCAGCCCCTTGTCAATCTTTGAAAATCAGGTCCATAGTGTTTACACATCTGCTCCATGTCTGATGTCTGCTCACGCATTATGACCATCACAAATGCAATTATATTTACTGGTTAGTGTCCATAAACACTCACAGGCAGAACCTCACAAACTCCGTTATTCACACATGTGAATAACGGAGTTCTGTAAACCACCTTTCAAAAAAATTCTAAGATACCTCTCATCCAAACGATGTACCTGTGCCATGTTCTCTCCCCACGCTGCTCGTTTGCTCGCGCTCCCTCACAAAAACCGCTAGTTCAAACAACAGATATCGCCCCCCTGGATGTGAACTGTGCTTCCAGTATGCAAATTTGACATTGGTTCCTGTTTATTTTCAGGCTGTACTGTGGTGTGGAGGTTCACGGAATATGTTTTCTGTTTGGAGCTCGTTGGCAGTTAGTCAGCTGCCGTGACTGTGGTTTTCTGTGTGCGCGTGTGTGTTTTTTTTTAATGAAAAAGCCATGCACTGTGATGGTGTGCAAGTGCTGTGGTTCAGTTTGCTTACTGGCTCAAATTTCACACCACATGGACAGGACAGGACAGTCAAGAGGAGTGTGGCAGGGGTGAGAGAAAAACCTTTTTGATGTAAAAATATCAGTAAATATAAATCATAAAACTTGGGGAAGGGTGTTTAAATGAGGATTTTATGCACACCCTCAGTGTGGATAAAATCCTCATTAACCACACTTCCCCAAGCATTGCTCTATATGTTATTCCTCTTGGCCAAGCAACTATTAAGTTGTGTTTAATGCCATGTGTCCTATTCAGAGAATCAGAAAAATGTGTTTGCTAATATGTCCTTGTGGTCTAATGGCTTGCCCAGCCAGTACATCCTCAGTGCCCTCTTTGGAGTCAACAGCATACATGTAGCTCTAACAGTATGAAGACAGGGCCATGACCCTGCAGGGAGTGCAAGAGATGCAGTTGCATTAGGGCCTGCACTGTCAGGGCACCCACTGCTTCAGAGGTCAGCATTATATAAAATAAATAAATTACTGTCACGCACACACTTGCAAATCTCTTTTGGTACATTGCTTATCCATTTGAAATTGGGGTTGTCAACAGTGGGATCTGTGCTGTAGATTCCAGCTCCAATTTCTTTGAGTGGAGTTGGGGGATGTACAGAAAAAAGATGCAATAGGGCCTTTTTGTGCTGGTGTCCACAGAAGGATCATGGGACAAAGTACATTGTTTAGTTCCTTGACAATGGTGCCACCGAGGGGTATGGGGTGAAGCATGGGCAAACTATACATTCTCAGTTGAGCTACCACTAAAATAACCTATGCTATAAATATTTTGTATGTGCTAATGGTTTACATTTATTAATTGAGGGAGCAAGGGCCAGCACAATGTTTGGCAGTGCTTTAGGTTAGGTCATTGGCATAGCACTGTACAGAGATAGTTGATTTTGGTTTCTATCTTCCAGTTCCCACCTGCTGCATAGCTTCTACTGTGCTTCTCGCTTGCTTATTGAAAGCAGTTTGCTTTCCCCATATTCTGAAGTACCTGTTGAAGCATATATGTCCACCTTGTTTATGGGGATTTTTTCCCCATCCTAGCGATTCCTATCTATGAATGAGACATGAGTTTGGAAAGATTGCTATCAATCCTGGAATGTATGGACCCATAGATTAAAGATGCCACATATACACACACACACACACACACACATACACACACTAGTTCTTGATGGTGTGCGCATGATTTGATATGTAAATTGCAAGCTGAGTTATTGGTGTATAGGAGACATGGCACCTGTAATGACACAAGCTGAGTTATTGGTGTATAGGAGACATGGCGCCTGTAATGACACAAGCTGAGTTATTGGTGTATAGGAGACATGGTGCCTGTAATGACACAAGCTGAGTTATTGGTGTATAGGAGACATGGCTCCTGTAATGACACAAGCTGAGTTATTGGTGTATAGGAGACATGGCACCTGTAATGACACAAGCTGAGTTATTGGTGTATAGGAGACATGGCACCTGTAATGACACAAGCTGACAAAGTAGTAAAATGCCTTTAAACACTAGTGGATCCAGCTTTAATGTGTAGTGATGCAGCACTTCTACCACACTAGGCTAACCAACAGCAGCTGATGTAGCCTACTGAAACTTGAGTGTGAAAAGGAACACTTTAAGTACTTCTACGGTACATACCGCCCTCAACAAAATGACTACCCCTTAACATTATTACCCCACTGCTATGTCCTACCTGTTCCTCTGCCTCTTAGCAAGACAAAAATGAACAGGATCAAGCTAGAAACATGATAAAGTCAATTTGCTCCTTAAGAAACACTTGCTTTACTGGGTAAGACCCTTGTGGCTGTCTCTGAACAAAAAGTAAACAATAAAATATAACATATGTGTTTTAGGAAATAATTATGTCATAAATGTGCCTTTTTGGTCTCTAGGCATATTGTCAAAATAATGAGTGAGCCAGTATAATGTACAATAGGTTGTTGTATGACTTATCTTTGGGAAGAAATTGGCCACAAAGAAAAAATTATTGTTTGAATCGTGTCTTTTTTTTTTTCATTTTGTTTTGTTTTTTCTCCTGCATAGTATCTCTTATTAATAATTTATGTTTAACGGGGAAGTTTACAACAACCTTTCTGTTTTCTTTCTGTCTTGGAGATTACCTATTGGAATGTTGTTCTGTATTATTGATTATGTTATTATAACGAATAAACATTTTAACAGGGAGAATAGTGTGGCAGCATAACTGATGTCAAAATAGTGTGAAAAGACTACCAAAAAGGAGCATAACAAAAGATTAAGTAAACCATATGTCCTTATACGATAATAAGAAAAACAGACCTACCATTATGGTCTTAAACCTTGTGCTCCTTCTCCCTGCATGCAAAATCATATTTGTGAGTTAAAGTATGTCTTGAAAGCTCACAAGCCAGTTACATATCAAGTGCATAGAGCACACTGAGCTGTCTAGGATCTTTAAATACTGAGTCAAAAGTAAACTTGGGGAGGCATGATGTACCCTTTTATGTACAATACATCAAAGAGGAATTGTACTGTCAGGTTAATTCGATTAGAACTGGTGCAAAAAGAAAAAGTAAAGTAGGTTGAAATGCCTTCTAATTGATAAATAAAAACTTAGTATATGAGCTTTCAAAGCTGTATATGCTTCTTTGTCTGTCATTGTGAACAAAAAGTTACATGTAGAGGATTTCATAGATAGAACACAGTGCTAATTAGAATCATAAACTCAAGCATTTCAGGGCAATGTAAATAAACTACATGTGTGTGACAGCTCTGTTGGCAAGCATACATTCATAACACTGTTCAAAGCTCATAAATATAGACTGAACAGAGATGTGGAGTTTGTTACCCACTATAATTTGCACCTTGGCTGCCATTTGGTTTCAAGGTTAAGATGTGGATGATTCAGACTTCTAACAGAGCTACTGGAAGTATTTAGATTTATGGTATTAAAACTTCAGAATTTCGTCTGCCGGTCCAGTGGCACTGCTAAGTGCCTTACCATGTGCCATGCCAACAACCTGAGTTTGGGAACAAGGGTAGGTTGTTGGGGTCAGCAGAGGGGGGATAGGTTGGGAGTGGATGTAACAGGCACCAGGTAGCTCTCTTCACCTGGATCAGGGTGGCTTGCCAACTTGGCTTTTCACTGCCACCAGGTGGAGGTCTGGTGGCAGCACTGAATGCCTGAGCTGCAGATATGAGTGTCATTGGATGAGGGGAGATACGCAGGTTCTGGTGCATATGTGTGCCTCCATGCGTATGTGCATTCCATGTCACCTCAGCTCACACAAGGGACAGAAGGGACCCAAGTGTTGGCTGTCACACCATCCACCTCCCTGGACCTGCACCATCACCCAAACACCTTGGTGCATTTTGGAAATGTTCACTGGTGGGGGAGTATGTCCCACCCTCTTCTGGTCCTGCCACTGGAAGGGGGGGCAATTTGTGGGGGACTCTTCACAAAGGTAAGCCCAGGGGAGCTAGCAGCTGGTCTGGGGATGATGAGGATGGAACAGCTAGTGAACCAGAGGGGTAAAAATCTATATGACAAAAAAAGAAAACAATTCTAAATTTCTAAATTAATTTAAAGTCTGCTTTTGGCAGACACTTTTTAGAGACTCCTTTTATATCGATGCCTAATAATTCATAGGTCTCCAGCAGTCATACTCCTGCTTAAAAGTTTGTTTACTCTGGAAAAGGGTCTGAATCTCAGAGCTGATTTATAATCCTGTATATCAAAGACTTCCTTTTCTGTCTATGCAAACATCCAATTATTTATTGTTGTCTTGCTATGAATCTGAAGTGCTGGAATTTATGATTTTAATTAGCACTCTATATGTTTTTTCCATATAGTTGTTTCATCATAGTATCTTACAAAGGGGCCTATGTGGCTTGAAAATCTTGTGAAATATATTTCTGTTAGTCAATTAAAAGGTATTACAACCTACATTTTTTCCTTTTTGCATCAAATATGCATAAACTAAATCAGAGTCACGCTGGGTTGGGATTCTGGCTCAATTGCTCGACATGAAGAGAGATACATACTGTACCAGCACTACCACTTGTCTCATATTAAGGGGCTACATAATGGCTAGGTGCTTGATACCTAATATATCTGAATGATTGGCAAGTTAGCTCAGGGAATATCATGAGTGGTGGAGTATAGTGGAGCCATGAGTGATTGTTCCCCGAGCTCACCTACCATGAGTTCAGACATATTAGGTATCAAGCACCTAGTCATCACATATGCATTTTATACAATAGGGTTTTATGTGTCGTGTGGGTTTTGGTGTGTTGTCTTCTGATTTATTTGTTAATTTCATCTGTAGAGTGTAGTGTTCTATTTTGGTTTGATGTTCTTCAGCAGTCTTAATATTGCTTTGTGAATGAAGCTTCATAGTACTGTTTGGTTTGTTTAGCGAATGTTTTTTTTTGGTGGCATTTAATTGGGCGATGTATGTGATACACTTTTATAGGCAAAGGATTTGACTGACAACAGAAACTTTATGTTTGGGAGCAGGAAGGAGTGATCACAGAGGCACAAAAGACTCACCATCCGAGAAGGAAAAGAGTAGCTCTCCATTCCCCCCATCTGCTGGAGGTCTGACTCTGAGCAAGGAAGGAGACACTGAGGAATATAGGAACTTTCTGTCTCAGAACAGAAAGAGCAGGAGCTTTAAGGGCATGGAGGAAGTAGAAAAGTAGGGAGAAACAAAATAAAATAAAAAATAAAGAGAGGAAAGAGTAAGCATACAAAGCAACAGTTGAGGGGCTACAACTAAGACATGATGGGAGTGGTGCAGTGCAGTGGCAGTGGAGTGGCAATCTTCCGGGAGACGTTCTGGAGGATGCAGTTTGTCCCATCTGCAGGCACCTCTCTGGGCTGAGGGAGGAGGTTGCTCACCTCTGAGCTGAGTTTGGCCAGGATTTGGGGGACCTCCTCTCCTACCTAGAGACCACACGGCTGCTGCCACTGCCTCAGAGGTTGCCAAGAAAGAGGAGCAGCTAGACCACAGTGGGCTCAGGGAGGGTAAGGGTGGTGCAACAGACATGCATCCCTCCAGTTGTACCTCTCCACAGTTTGTTCACCATTCTGGTAGAGTGTGGTTCCTCTATGGAGGCACCCTCAGTGGAGACCAAGGAGGATGCTGGGAACCTCCACAAAGGAGACCCACAGGAGGATAGCATGGTATCCACAGGGGAAGGAAACAACTCCTGTTGGGGGACTCCATTGTTAGGAGGGTAGAACTGGGGAAGGGGGAAGAAGGAGGTAAGGTACCTGCCTGGCACCATGACTTAGAGGGACAGGGAGCGAATCCTCAGGATCACGAGAGCAGCTTCACGGGGGAGGGAGCTGGATGTCATTGTCCACCTAGGGACAAATTACATGGCTGGGAAAGGGATCAGAGCAGTGCAGGAGGAGTTTGTGGAGTTGGGGAGGAGCCTTAGACAAGTAGCATGCACGGTAACCTTCTTAGAGGTACTGCCTGTCTATGGCATGGGTGAGGCTAGGGTGCTCTGCATAATGGAATTCAATCAATTGTTGAATAACTGGTGCAGAGCTCAAGATTTTGGCTTCATTGGGGACTAAGGCTTAGTCTAGAGGGATGCAGGCCTATATTGGTGTGATGGTCTGCATCTGTCTAGGACTGGAACCAGGATCCTAGGTGACAGGTTTGAATGCTTCATTGGCAAACATTTAAACTAGCCAAGGGGGAGGCACTGAAAAGGATCAGGGAAATCCTAGCCCCCACCCAAAAAATCAGGGTAGTTAGTGAGATAAACACCAAGATGGAGAAGTCAATAGGGAGAAGGGCAGGGATAAATGCAGAATATGGCAAAGGCAGTAAGGACAGGGATGGGGCAAAAAGGGGTAAGGCCATCAAAAATGGAGGGTAATGAATACCAGTGCCCATAGTTTAGGTAACAAGCTCCCTGAACTGGTGGCATTGATGGAAGAGGAACACCTGGATATCATGGCAGTCACAGAAACATGGTACACAGAGAACCATGATTGGGATGTCAATATACCAGGCTACACAATCTACATGAGGGACAGGGAGGGTAGAAGAGAAGGAGGAGGAGTAAATCTCTATGTAAGAGAAGGGATCAAAGCAATGGAACTAAAGGGTAAACAGGGAGGATAGGGGAACTGTGGGTCACCCTGGAAACTGGAAATGGCACCACAATCTGCTTGGGGATTATATACAGACCCCTGTTGCAGGGGAAGGAAATGGAGAAGAAAATGATAGAAGGCATCCTTAGGATGGCAGAAAAAGGGGAGATATTGTTGATGGGGTACCAGAATGTGCCAGATGTTACAGCAACTGGAGCACCTTTGCTGCAGCTACATTCAAGAGCAGGGCCATTCTCGATGCCCTACAAGAGGCATGCCTCAGAAGCTAGTTTTGGAACCCACTCAGGAGGAGCAATCTTTAACCTAGTACTCTCAAACGAGGATGGAGAGAGGATCTCAGATCTAGAAGTGGGTAGCCATCAGGGAACAAGTGACCACCAAACTGTGATTCATGATAAACACAGCCACAGAGTCAAGCCATACAAAAGTGAGGGTATGGGACTTTAGGAGGGCTGACTTTGTCAAAATGTGAGAGTGCCTCAGAAAAGGATTAGCAAACAGGCAAGAAGGAGGGGTGGAGCAACAATGTGGAAAAATCAAAACTGCCATCACAGAGGCAACAAACCTTTGTGTGAAGCAAATAAACAAATCAAAATGAAAGAAAAATCTACCATGATTCTCAAAAGAAGTTTCAGGGAAAGTTAGGGAGAAAAAGATAGCATTCAGAAAGTATAAGGAAACACAGAAGGAGCAGGACGGAGAACTGTACCAGTTAAAGCAGAAGGAAGTAGGGAAGGCCGTCAGAATAGCAAAGGCCCAAACCGAGGAAAAGATAGCCAACTCAGTTAAATAGGGGATAAAACCTTTTATAGGTACATTAGGGAGCAATGAAAGACCAAGGGAGAGATAGTGAGGCTTAATAATGGGTAGGGTGGGTGGACAGAGAGGGACAGTGAAAAAGTAGGGATACTGAATGAATACTTCTGCTCAGTATTCACAAAAGAAGATGAGGGGGAGGTACCTAATCCAATCAATTTAAGCACTCTGGATAGGGAGGTCGATACCAGTACTTTCACAGAAGAAAAGGTTCTGGAAGAACTCCTTAAACTGAAGATGGACAAATCAATGGGGCCTGATGAGATTCACCCCAGAATTCTAAAATAACTAAGGGAAGAACTAGTGACACCACTGACTACTCTTTTAACAAATCATGGGATGATGGTGTGTTACCTAAGGACTGGAGGAGGGCAGATGTAATTCCCCTTCACAAAAGTGGGAGCAAAGCAGAGGCAGGAAACTATAGACCTGTTAGCTTGACCTCAGTGGTAGGGAAAATGATGGAATCACTTCTGAAAGAAAGAATTGTTGAGTACCTAGAGGCCAGCAGGGCACAGGACCCAAGGCAGCATGGATTCACAGTGGGAAGGTCATGTCAGATGAATCTAATAGATTTCTTTGACTGGGTGACCAAAGTAGTAGACCTGGGATGGACTGTGGACATGGCCTGCCTAGACTGTAGCAAGGCATTTGACACAGTACCACACAAAAGATTAATAAATAAATTAGCCAGCCTGGGAGTGGGTCCCAGGGTGGTAGCCTGGGTAAGAAATTGTCTGGACAACAGGACACAGAGGGTAATAATAAACGGAGCACACTCTGAAGAAAGGGAGGTTACTAGTGGGGTACCGCAGGGTTCAGTACTGGGTCCGGTCCTTTTTAATGTCTATGTAAGTGACATTGCAGTGGGACTGGAAGGAAAAGTATGCTTCTTTGCAGATGACACAAGGATTTGCAACAGAGTTGATACACAAGGGGGGTGGAAATGATGAGAAGGACCTTGGCAAGGTTGAAGGAATGGTCAAAAGTATGGAAGGTTAGATTCAATGCAAAGAAGTGCAAAGTAATGCACCTGGGAAACAAAAACCCAGGGGAAGAGTACACATGAGGGGAGGTATTAACAACAACAAAAATGGAAAGGGACCTGGGGTTAGTCATATCAGATGACCTAAAGTTAAGCAAGCAATGTGAGAAGGCAGTAAGGATGGTTGGGGGGGGTACTGGGATGTGTAGGGGGAGGCATCACCAGTAGAAAACAGGAAGTTGTTATCCCTCTGCACAGACAGTTAGTGAGACCCCACCTGGAGTACTGTGTGCAGTTCTGGAGACCCCATCTCTGGAAGGACATAGGATGGAGGAAGTCCAGAGGAGGGCAACTAAAATGATGCAGGGTCTGCAACAGAAGGCATATGAAGAGAGACTAAAGGAGCTTAATATGTATACCCTTGAGGAAAGGAGGGAGAGGGGGACATGATAGAACCTTTCAAGTACATGAAGGGAATCAACAAAGTCCAAGAGGGTAGCATCTTTCAGAAAAAGAGATGTGTAAGAACAAGGGGACACAATCTAAAGATAGGGGGGATGGCTCAGGGGCAATGTGAGGAAGTAATTTTTCACAGGTGGACACATGGAATGGTCTTCCTGAGGAGGTTGTAGGGTCAAAAACAGTGGGGAATTCAAGAATGCATGGAACAGACATAAGGCAATTCTGGTGGGGGGTAGGAAGAATTAGGCTGTTGGTTAACTAGGATCTGCAGCTTATCCAATAGATAGGGAAATGGGTGGGCCAAGCAGTCCTTATTTGCATCAAAGTCTATGTTTCTGTATCAGGGTGTGATACTGTGTGTGATATTGTCTGTGATTAAGTCCTAGGTGGAATATTGTGGTTTGTTGAATTGGTTGTGTGCTGGCTTTTGATTGGATGTCCTCTGCTGTAGTGTTGTCTGATTTGAAGTCATCAGTTGTGGGCCAAGTTAGTCACTGAGATGTCAGAGTGGAGTCTTTGCAGCATTTGCTATTACTTTTCTTATGGTTTTTTTTTTTTTGTATTTATTTTTTTTATGACTGATTTTCTTGGACTTATGTGGAGCCATGATTATAACTGTTCAACATATATGTATGGATTTGTGCGTTTTTTGTGTTGGGGCTTTGGGAGTGGAAATGTGAGGTATGTCTCCTATGATTATATTTTTACTTTACAGGTACGGTATTTCTTTATTTGGTGGTGTCATGTTTAGACTTGTTGGGTACATACTTCTTTTCCGGTTTACTTTGCTGTCCTCTTTAGTTGAGCAGTTATGCAGAATTTTATTTCAGAGGTGCACATGAATGGTATTCCGCATGGTATTCTGCTTAAGTTTCACATAGTTTTGTATATCACAGTCACAGTATTCTGGATCATTTCACCAGACTCATACATTAATGGGAACTTAAAGTTTTAAGTTTACAGCTATAAAAAACAGAAGTTTACAGCCACAGTATTCTGGTTCATTTCACTGGAGTTATACATTACTGGGAACTTAGAGTTATACGTTTACAGGTATAATATTCAGTTTAGTGGGGAAGTTGTGTATTTCACAGTAATTGAGTTCAGGTGTGTGACTGTTTTTTTTTCTCTTTTTTTTTTTAAGTGAACAAATGTAGTTTGGCTCCTTAACGTTATGACGTGTACACAGTACTGATATTTATAAGTGTCGTGTACACCTTTTGTATAACTTTGACTTAGTTTTATGGTGTACACGTCACAATCTGGTTTTCACACTGTGGTTGTGATACAGATTTTTTCTGATGCGATATCACTTCACCCCTATTGTATAATGCATATTACTTTAACTGCTAAAAGGAATGCTTAGAATACTACACGTTCTAGTACCTTGGCTAGAAATCACTGCATCATAATAGCTATCTACAAGAGAGAGAGGAGGAAGCAGTAGTGGACTGCTTTATGGAGTATACTCCCTCCCACAAAATTAAGGAGCAGGAATCCAAGCTATGAACTAGGTGTCTGGAACTCTTTCACTTTATGCACCCCTTAATGAATCTGTATATGCATGCAGTATATACAATAGCACAGTAAAATGTTTTGCTTTTGAATGTGTTTGCAGGGATTAGAATATCATTTTCTTTTATGAAAATGGAAGCACTGTTAGTAATATGAACATGCAAACATACAAATTTGACAGCAGAAGAAGGTGATATAACCTAATCTAGTTTGCTTGTTGTAGAGCCATGTACTTACATTAAGTAAGCAATAATACCTAACAAGGAGGGTCGTATTGAGCTATACTGGCCTGTTTAGGGATATATTGAGGCCCAATGTCACAGGTGGAGGGCTTTTATAGCACCTGGAAGGTTCAGTATAGCCCATACAGCCCACCCTGGAGGGTATTATTGTGTTTAGAAAATGGATTATAGGTGCCATTTTTGTAGAATAGTTAAAAAATATTAAAAAATCCAAAAAATAGTAAAAATATATTGAAAATCACTTTTCATGCAAAGTAGTCCCCCAATTGGTATACTTGCCAGTAGAGGGCACTGCTGAGTTTGAAAGCCTTTTTTTAATTTAGTGGTTTCTTTAAATCCCTCCCCCTTGCAGTAAGTATATGAATACCATTAACAATTACTTGTATTATATTTAAGTTTATGGCAAAGTGTGATTTCTGATTGGTTCTGTTTATATATATTTATTTTAAACTATGATCAGAAATGCCCATTCAGGCAGAGCAGCAGTGACAGGGGACCTGCAAGGCAAGACATAAGACGAGGTTGGAAGATGCAAAGTTCACTTTCTTTTAAAAGTCACTTTATCTAAAAAAAAAAAAAGAAGAGCTTTTACATGATTTTTTGTTACCCACAGTGCTGCTGTTGCAATCAGGATTTGGAAATTGTTCTAGTGTGGTTGGCAAAAGCATGGCAAAATTGGTGCTAAGGTGAGAGAAGGACTGACAGAGCTGTTCACTTTCTAGTTACTGAACTTTTTAGCATTTAAACTGCAAGTGGAGGCAGCAGGGGTTGGGGGTTAGGGGACAGTGGGAAAAATGGGCTACACCATGATATTTAGCCTGGAGTTCAAGGGGGTGATGTCACACTCATTGGGTTGATGCTCACCAAGCAAGAGAACAAATGGCAACCATTTGAAACTGAAGATTTTACTTATGCTTAGTAATTCTGGTAAAATGGCAGGCTTGCACATGGACTAGTTATTTACTGGTCCCTGTTACCAGATCCCCACCCAAGTGATGAGTTCTCTACACTAATCAGGAACCAGGGTTTCTCCAACCTATCTTCTAACCTGGCTCTCTGCCCCCCCTTTTTGCACTCTTACCTTCCCCTTGACTTTGTCTCACCCCCGTTGAAACCTTCAACCATTTTCTAGTTGACAACCTGCTTCAAGAGGTCATTCCACTTTGCCAGTACTCTCTCAGTGAAAAAGTGTTTCCTGATCTCCTTCTTGAACATTCCATCCATCAGTTTGTAGCTGTACTCTATCATAGGTATCATAGGTAGTTACAGAGCCATGAGACTTATGTCTATATTGCTCCCCCAAATTACAAATGTTTAATTCCCCTTAAAGTATTTGTCCAAGTTGGTCTTGAACACTTTCACTGATAGACTCCCCACCACCTCCAGAGGAAGACCATTCCAAATTGCCACCACTCTTTAACTGTATCAATTTTGTCTCCTGATTAAGTTGTATCTGCTTTCTTTAAACTGGAGAGGATGTGTCCTGGTATTATAATTCTGTTCTCTTAGCTCTAGGCCCAGATTTTCCCACAATTCACTGTCTGTTAGAGCTCTGAGTAGCAAACACAGGTCTTGAGTCCTTCTATACTCCAATGAAAATAAATTCAGTCCCTTCATTCTAGTGTCATAATCTTTATCTTTGAGCCCTCTGATAGATTTGATAGCTCTCCTCTGAACTCTCTCTATTCTATGTATTTCTTCCTTCTTATAAGGAGACCATACCTGGGCACAATACTCCAAGTTTGGCCTCACTAGGGCACTATACAGTGGCAACAGCACCTGCCATTCTCTGCTTGTTATGTGTCTTAATATACGGTTTAGCACTCTGTTTGCTCTCTTTACTATGTTGGTACGATGTGTCTTAAACTGTAAATCTTGTGTAACTGTAATTCCCAAATCTCTTTCCTCTGTTACTTCTTTTATGATAGTGTTGTTGAGATAATAGCTGTTTTTTGAGTTGTTTCTCCTGATATGCATGATGGTACATTTGTCTTTGTTAAGATATAAGTTATTCGTAACTGTCCAGTTCTGTACATAATTGAGGGCAGTTTGGAGCTGCTGCACATCCTTGCTACTGTATCTCTTATTTTAGCTCCTAACCTGCAATCATCTGTGAATTTGTTGAGCCAGATGTTTTTATGTATGTATTCTATAGATGTAATGTATATGTTAAATAGGCAAGGTACCAAAACTGACCCCTGAGGGACCCCACTTGTCACATCTGCCCAGTCTGAATGCACCCCTTTTATGCATACCCTCTGTTTTCTGTTGGACAGACATTAATTTATCCAGTTCACTACATTTTTTCCAATCCCATCTTTGTGAGGACATCTACCAATTGTAAATGTGGAAGTTTATTGAATGCTTTAGAAAAATCTAAGAACACCACATACACCAACTCTCCTCCATCCAATGCCCTGCTTGCTGTCTCATAAAAACTGAGCATGTTGGTCTGGCAAGATCTTCCTTTGGTGAACTCATGCTGTGGTTGGTCCCACATGTTCTCTTTTTCTATATGGCTAAGAATATAATCTTTTAAGATGCTGTCTAGTATTTTGCATAGTATCAATGTCAAACTGACAGGTTGATAGTTAGCCAGATCTGATTTGGGGCCTTTTTTGTATAGTGGAATCACTGTTGTATCTCTCCATATATCCACTTCTTCACCATTATCTATGGATGACTAGAAGATGTGGGTTGGGGGGATCAATTTCTTCTGCTACTTCTAAAATTACTCTAGGATGGAGTCCATCTGGTCCCGGGGATTTATTTGGGATTATTTTTTTCAGCCTAGTTTTTGCCTCATCTTGATCTATTTTAATTTGGCTCTTAGTTTGTCCCCCACATTCATTTTGCAATGTTATATTTTGTTTTTTTATTAAAGACTGATGAAAAATATGTATTTTGAAAATTTGCCATTTCCTTCTAACCTTTTTCTAGTTTTCCCTCTCTGTTTGTTAGTGGCCCAATTCTGGTCTGAGTCTGTTTTTTGTTATTAATGTATGAATAGGAGGATTTATAATTATCCTTAGCTGTTGTTGCTAATTTAAGCTCATATCCTGATTTTGCTCTCTTGATTTCTTTCTTGACATTCATAGTCAGTTTTCTGTAATTATTCCAGCATTTAATATTGTTTTTATGTCCAGTATTTTTATATGCCTCATTTTTTTTTGTTTATTAGTCTCTTTAGGTTTGGGGTCAACCAACATGCTGATATTCCATTTCTTCTATAATTTGTCCTCTGGGGGATGTTTTTAGTTATTTCCTTTTCTAATTTGCCAGCAGATAGTTCCCATTTTTTTTGTAGGGATCTATTCTCAAACTCTTGTTCCCAGTTTCATTTGGAGAAGTTGTGTCTCATCTCTCCAAAATTTGCTTCTCTGAATTGTAACACTGTAGTCTCATTTTTGTTATTGTGTATATCGCTCATTTATTTCATATATTACTGAGGCATGATCACTGCCCCCTAATAGGGCTGACACCTGACAATTTTTAACTGTGTCCCCTGTATTAGTTAAAACTAAGTCTAGCATGTTTTTTTTCCTCTGGTTGTTTCCTGTACTAGTTGGTCTAGACCTAAATGATCAAATTACACCATGTACTCATTTCCACTTTATTTGTTCCTTGCAATATTGTCCAATCTATGCCAGAAAGGTTGAAGTCTCCCATAATTTTTAATCTATCAGAAGGGTTAAGGTTCAAAAGGATATTTTGCTGAGCATTGTCATCTTACTGGTTTATGGCCATTGTCTGTATATTACTCCAAGGGTCATTTTAGGGGTCTTATGAGGGATAAGTTTGACCCAAATCTATTCTATGTCAGATGTACCCATGTTAACCTCCTCTGACTGTATGTTTTTAGCCACATATACCACCTCCCCTTCCTGTACTGTCTTGACTTGTGGTAAAGATTGTACCCTTCAATATTCTGATACCAGCCATTGTTTCTATCCCACAATGTTTCCATAACTGTACAGAGTTTTATATCATGAGTTTCTTTTTCTTGAAATTTCTATTTGTACTCTTCCCCTGTGCCTGATCTCCGCTCCTTCAGTAGACACACATTACAGTATTCTTGCATCATGACCTACCTGATCCCCAGTGAGTCCCCATGGAGCCTTGGATATACCTCCAGATGGGTATGAGGTGGGGCCCCAGGAGTATCAGGCAGGCATGAGCCATCAGGGTCTCTGTGTGGTGCTCCATCATCCTGGAGATCAGGAGCTGATGTTTCCCTTGTTCTTAGGGCAGGGTGCATGCTCTGACATCAAGGCGCTGCATGCTGATGCCCATCTTGCCCAATGCCTTCCTAATGCTCTCTACTTGCTGTTCCTCTGGCTTCTGCCAGAGACCAGTGAGGTAGTGAGCCCCCCTCCCTCCTGGAGAAGGTGAACTGCTCTGGGGGTGATCAGCCTTCTCCCCCTTGCCAGCCCTCTGTCTCCCCATGCTCATTTCTGGACCCAGGTTGATGACGTTACAAGTGGTAGTGTTACCACTGCACCAATGGGCCCCATATGCTGTGTTTTCATGATATATTTTATATCATCAAATTTTTTCCCAAGGCTTCTGGTATTAATGAGGAGTCCCTTCCATCCATCCACTGTTTTTTGAGTTTTCTCCCTCTGTGTATTCTTTGTTTTGTTCCTTGGCTACCATGTTTTTCTCCTCTCCCCTGCCATCCAGTTTAAATGTCCCAAAATAATTTCATTTATTATTCTGGCAAAAATTTTAGTACATGCACTGTTCAAATGTCCATCTTGAATAATCTTTCATCCCTGTACATGCCATTGTTGTCAATAAAGCCATAGTTATCCTTTATTCACAAATCATGTAGCCACTTATTTAGTATATTAATTTCTCTTATTTTGTACTGTTGACTTCCATGAATGGGTAATGTCCCTGATATCACAATATCTCCCTTTTTTATTTAATTCTCTTTGTTATGTCTACATAATCATTGTAAATGTCTTGGAGTTTCCTTTTTTCCTATGTCATTTATCCCTACATGTATAATTGTATGGGAGTTTTCGGTTTGCTCCATTAGGTCATTGAGACGTTTTTTGATATCATTTATTTTTGCCCTTGGCAACACATTTACTGTGGTGCTTTATTTTCTTCCTTTGCAAATTAGCTTATCTGTCCCTCTTCAAGTTCAAGTTCAAGTTTATTGCAGGAAAACTCCGTTGAGCAAGCTCATTCACGAGGAGGTCCTGAGACGGGCATACAGTCAATTGTACAATACATTAAGAAAATTACATTACATAACATTACATTACATACATAAAGAGCTCCCCAGATACACAAAGTTCATGATGGGAGGTAACACTAATTATAAGGCAATACATGGCATACATAAGGATTTCACCAGAGAAAAAAAATGTTCCTGATGAAAAGTAACAGTAATTACATAATTGTACCTAGCATGCAAAAAGAGTTCCAACAGATACACTGTTGATGGTGAGAAGTAGAACTAGTCACATAGAGAAAGAGGGAGCCTATGATACCGTGTGATAGCTAAATGGAGGCCCCAAAAGTGACATCAAGTTTAATGACAATTACAGGTATCTTTTAATTTGACCATGGCTAGCCTTTTAAAAAAGTTAACAGGGATGATACTGGATAATTTCAGAGAGGATTGTAACCGATTCCAAATAGTTGGCAGGGAACATGAGATAGCATGTTTGCCAAAGGAAGTACGGGTCCTAGGTACATCGAGGAGAAGAAAATCAGACTTCCTGAGGGAGTAAACACTGTGTGATATGTGTACTAAGGAGGTTAGGTATTGCAGGAGTTTATTCAGAAGAAGTTTTAGAGTCCAGAAACCAGTATGGAGTGACCGTCTAACGGTCAGTGAGGGCCAGCCAACTGTGGCATATAGATCACAGTGATGGGTTTGGGGTAGGGAGTTTGTAATGAAACGAAGGGAGCGGTGGTAGAGAACATCTAGCTTATGAAGACTGGTAAGTGCTGAGGAGTTGTAGATTATGTCACCGTAGTCAAGAAGGGGGAGGAATGTGGCCTGAACCAGTCTGGTTCTAATCTCCGTGGGAAAGAAGGACCTGTTATGGAAGAAAAAGCCTAACCTGGCTTTTAGTCTCTTAGACAAGTCATCAAGATGATCATTGAAGGAGAGCTTGTTGTCGAGCCAGAAACTGAGATATTTGAACTTTGAAACAATTTCCAATTGTTCACTTAGGGAAGTATTTATAAAGTTGTTAGGTAAGACAGGAATAGCAGAGGGGAAAGTACATGGGTGGAGAATCATGGCTTTCATTTTTTGGCATGAAGGAGCAACTTTGCATTAATTAGATTATTTTCTAGTTGTGCAAAGTCAGCTTGGTGACTGTCCCTAACTCCTTCCAGTGAGGGACCAGATGTGTATAGGACTCACCTAATATTAAAATGCCCTTTTGTGTATTAGGTATTGTGTTGGTACTACCTAGGTCTGGTTTTGGTGTATGATTTAACTTGCCATTTTCCTTGATCTTTCTTATGTCTATTGGGTTTTTCCCTTCACTTTCTAAAGTTGTATTGCTGCTCTCATTTTTATGAGTGTCTCTGTCATTTTTGTGGAGCTTACTACTATCTTGAATCTGGTGGTCTGTTGAAGTCTCATCATGTGTGCTTAGTTCTAATGCTGTAAAATGATTCTTCATTTCAACTGGGGTGCTGTTGTATACTTGTCCCCCCTTTGGAGTTGGCCTGCACTAGACACCATTCCTCTAGCTTTGGTTCCCCTGGGATATTTTCTTTCTCAAGGACTTCCTGGTTGCACAGTTTTATTGTTTCCACCTGGTTGGCTAATTTATTCTGTTCATTTATTTCAGAAGTCATGTTATCAATGAATTGTTCTAGCTTTTCTATTTCAGTATATACTGAAAGCCACCTAGATAGTGTTTCTATTTCCTGCTTTAGAATTTCAATTAACAAACATTTGTTGCATATGAACTCTGGTATCTGATCCTTTGATGTGTACATCAGACAGTGGATGCATATATTTTTGTTTCTTTCCATTATGAAGGTATTTTATAGTACTACAGACCAGTATTTATGGAAAAAGTCTTGATGTTTACCTTAACTATTTTGCTGGTGATTTGTAGTGTGATCTGCCTCTGTCCCCAGCAGACACAGCTAACACATGCAGGATGTATGTGTTTCTGCATGTGGCCCCAGGCACGCTTGCCCTGTTCACTGTGGGGGGACTTTTAAAATGCCCGGACAGGAAGTAGGTCACTTCCTGTTTCTGGTTTTGGGTTATGCAAAAAACACATTTTATTTAGCAGAAAACCCAATAAAATGACCCTGCTGAGTGCAGGGCAGGCAGAAAAAGAGATCCTGGATGAAAGATTGCTCTCCTGCCTGTTTAAAAGGCTTAAAAAGCTGTTTGCATAAATGAAGGCTGAGACACACCTCCACAGTCCCATAATGTCTTCTTGTACTACAGATATGCTTATGGAGAACAGCTAGTCTCCCATCAGCTCAGCCTCACAGGAATAACAACCCAAAATACTTCACTAAAGTAAATAACAGTTTTGTGTAAAACAGTTCATATAACTCCTAGTAGCCTCTCCCCAGAGGCAGGCTCTATGGCTTTAGAAAGCCCCAAACTGTGCCCCATTCACTGTGGGGGGGACATTTAAAGTGCCCAGACAGGAAGTAGGTCACTTCCTACTTCCAGTTTCGGGCTGTGCAGAAACACAATTTATTTTACAGAAAACCCAATAAAATGACCATGCTAAGTACAGGACAGGCAGGAAAAGAGAGCCTAGATGAAAGATTGCTCTCCTGCCTGTTTAAAAGACTTAAAAAACTGCTTGCATAAATGAAGGCTGAGACACACCTCTACAGTCACACAATGCCTTCTTGTGCTACAGATATGCTTAGGGAGAAGAGCTAGTCTCCCACAGCTCAACCTCCCAGGAATAACAGCCCAAAGTACTTCAGTACAGTAAATAACAGCTTTTATGTAATAAGTTTCATATAACTCCTTGTAGCCTCTCCCCAGAAGCAGTCTCTATGTATGGCTTTTGAAAGCCCCAAACTGTTGTATTCTTATCTTCAATGGGTCTAACATGATTCCCAAGGTTCAGCTCATTTATACCCTTGAGGTACTTTAAGGTTGCTATCATGTCACCCTTTTCTCCTCTCTCCACCAGCCAGTACATTTTTTAGGTTCTTCAGCTTTTCCTCACGTGGTAGATTGTGTTCGCCCTGGAGCATCTTTGTAGAGCTTCTCTTTGCTGCCTCAAGCTGGCTTATGTCCTTTTTTAGGTGAGAACTCCAGTACTGCATACAGTACTTTAGGTACAGATGCTGCATAGACATGTAAAATGGTATGATCACCTTCTTTCTACTAGTGAATCTCCTAGCTATGCAACCTAGCATCCTGTTTGCCCTAGCTGCAGCTTTTATGCATTGTGTAGAAGACTTTGCATTGCTAGCTGTAGCGATATCCAGGTCCTTTTCTCCTCTGATACTGTGTACTGTACACCCCCTAGTCTGTTTCTGACCCTTGGGTTTGTGCACCCAATGTGCATGACCTTGCACCTTTTAGCAATGAAACCAGTTGCCAGATGCCAGACCACCTCTCTAACTTCACTGGATCCTCACTTAAATCCCTGACTCCCTCCTCCATGTTCAATCTCCAACAGAGCTTGGTGTTATCCACAAAGAGGCATATTTTGCCCTTTATGCCATCCGTAGTGTTGTTTATTAACACAGTGAACGGCATTTGTCTGAACGTTGACCCCTGTGGGACCCCACTGGTGACCTCCTTCATCCATCAAAGTTCCCCTCCCACCACAATGCTTGGAGTACTCCCAAATCAATTTGTCATCCACCTGGTCAGTTTCTTACCTGCCCCCAGGTCCTTCAATGTTTTGGTCAACCTCTTATGGAGGACTTAGTCAAACGTTTTACCAAAGTCTAAGTACAGTATGTCTCTTGCTTGACCCTTGTCCACCACCTTTGTAGCCCACTCAAAGAGTTGATCATATTGGTTTGGCATGACTTCTGTGATCTAAATCCATGCTACCAGTCATCCTGGAGCCTGCTTATCTTGAACTCCACTAACCATTCTCTAAGGACAGGTTCCATCCACTTGTCAACTATTGAGGTCAAGCTGACTGGTCTGTAGTTCCTTGGGTCATCCATCACCTTGCTCATATGCAAGGCACCACATTAGTAGTTCTCTATTCCTGACACTACTCCTGTTTCCAGTGAGCAGTTAAACAGGTCGTTCAGAGGGGCTGCAAATATTGCTGCCACCTCACTCAGTATCCGGGGTGGATGCTATCAGGCTCAGGGGGTTTGTCCACCTTGAGGGCCTTTCGTCCCTGGTTAATTATGTCCTCTGCAATCACCTCCTCTGTCATTCTCCCTCCCTCCCCTCATCCTCAACTTTCCCTGTGGCACTGGATCATACTTTTCTTTCATAAAAATGGAGCAGAAGTAGTACGTCAATATCTCTGCCTTTCCCTGTTGTCCTCCACCAACCCTGTGGCCAATTTGAAAGTGTTTCAGTTTTAGTTAATAAAATGCTGACCTAATCCATGAAAATACAGATGTAGCAGAAATTCTGTTTGGTCATCTTCATTATAGCCATAGGAGAGAGTTACTACTGGCTAATCTGATATTTCCATTCCATTCTGTAGTTAAACTTACTGAAAGGGCATATCAAAACCAGCACAGAGACTGATGTATCAATGGCCAGCTTTTGAACATCACACCTTTCTCTACTTATTTGGTTGCCACACCACTAGGATCAAGCTAAAGAGTTAAACGTTGACATTTAAGGCACTCAGGACTGCATGTCCAGTTCAGATGCAGGGATATGTGACCATTCTTGCAATATGTCTTCAGCTGAAGATTTCTTATAGAGTCTTTTTCACCTTCCACATGCATGTTTGCATGCCTTTTCCTGCCTGGTATCAGTTTGGTGGAATGTTTTTCATTTGAACATACAGGAAGGTTTTATGTTATTACATTTAAAGGCAACATTATTTTCTGTTTTTGAATAAATCTTATTATTCTTCCCAGTACAAAGCCCTGAAATGTGAGAGGCACTCTAAAAATGTTGGCATCAATAAAATAAAACTTTCCAAATGCAATGTTTCATGTTGAGGGCTTCAGAGTTGGTGACTTATCTACTTACCATTTTAATTTGAAGACTTGGAACATTTCGTTTGCCCCTTTTATGTATCCTCCTCCCTTGCTAATCAGCACTCCACTCCTTTGGGCCACACAGCATCTCCCTGTGACCACTAGAGTCACCCCTCACTGCCTCTCCTTACCTCTAGCCTGTTTCACATCCTGAGGACAAATGTGTCCCTGCTGGGAACCTCCTGCTGCCTGGAATGAGTGTTTCTTACTCAGGATCCCCCCATTTAGCTGTTAGCTTTGCTCTGACAGCTTCCTGTATTCTGGCTCAGAGGAGGAAAGGACTAACAGGCATGCTGGGCAGAGGGCCCTCTTGTGGTGCACCCACGAGTTCACGTGGGGGGACTAGTAAAGGTCATCATCCAGCATGCCTGTGTGGTATTTTCAACACAGTTCTCCATGCCCACCTACTGTCTTTTACACTTTGCAGCTAACTGGGGAGGGTGACGGATGGTGCTTGCTCAGCTACACTGTCAAAGGTACCTCCACCATGCCACCACTTTGATCTGCCACTTAAGTGGTGTCTCAGGCTCCTCTCCCCAAGGAGGAGAGTGTCCATGTGATGCTCTGAGCCCACCTTGCTGACCTCTGCTCCCAACGTGCAGGGCTTGAGTGTGAGTCAGGTCACTGGTGTGCCAGAGTGATCCTATATTGCCCAATGCCACTGAGCTGGCATGGAATAGATTTTAAAGGTTTGGGGTCCACAGGGCACATTTTTAGGTTCAAACATTTCTTTGCTTCTTTGCAGTACACTGTATTTACAGCTAATTTGAATATATTTTTTATTCAAATGGTTATTGGATCTGTTATGTTGTATATAGAAAAACACAGCCTATGTAAAGCAATGCCATCTAGTAGTCAAAGCTGTGAAGAAGAGTAAAAAGCAATGCTGTGGAATTCTGTTTGGAACAGCAAAGAGAGGTCTCTAGAAGCAGAGACGTGCAAAGCTGGGAAACATGCTGCACATAATACTTTGTGAAATTCCCTGACTTCACAAAGTGCAAAGTGTGACTATGTGTAGTTCTTCGAGTAGCGAAGTGCCTGCTTCACTCAATGAAGATGACACATAGTGGCACTATACCAGCAAAGCTGATGGCAAAGATCCACTTCACTTAGTTTTCATTGAGTGAAGTATCATTTCAAAGTATCTCATGAAGAAGTAGTGCCTCTGTCATTAATAGAAAATCCTTTTTAAAGCAAGTGTAAAGCCCCTCAACTACTGCGCCATAAACCTACATTCCTCCTCCCACCACACAGACCATTCACCCCGCATCACTTCCTGCTGGGAAAAACTCCCCAAGGGCAAAGTTTGCAAGTATGTATAGTGAAGTATTAAAATAGTCAGTGTATTACCTTTGCCCCCCCACACACACCAATACCAACTCCCCCTTCCCCCACAACTGATCTGATCATGATCATCAGTAAAATTCATTTCTTGCAAGACCTGTAAATCAAGAAACTGTCACCCGGGCAGAGGTGTCATGTTTGTTTAGTGTATGTATCAGAAATGGTATGAATGAATGGTGATATCTTTGCTTATAGTAAAACCTGATTGGCTGCAGCTCAGCCAATGAAGTCTTGCTATAGGCAAAGATATCATTATTCATTCATACCATTACTGATTCAGCACCTACACTGAACAGAGCAGATGTCACTGCACCAGCAGATGGTGTCCTTTGTTTACAAGTCCTGCAAAAAGGGATTTGTAGGATTCTCGGGGTGGGGTGGAGAAGGCAGGTGGGTTCTGGAGGAGGGTTGGGGAGGGGCATTTTCACTGATGATCAGGGCTGGATTGGATAGATGGTGGTGTGAGAAGTCAGTTTTGGTGCACATTTGGGGGATGGGATAAATTTACTATTTCACTACTTCACTATACCAGCTCAGTGGGTAGAGTTTTTTTTTCAGCAGAATATGTCAGGGGGTAAAATGGCCTGTGTGGTGGGAGGGAGAGGTTGGGTTATGGCATGGCGTGATGGGGGCTGTATACTTACTTTAATTAGGGTATATTTTTAATGGCCTTGCATAGTTAATGCAGCCAACAGGAACTTTGCACTTCATATCATGAAGCTTTACAACGTGCAAAGTCCCAACTTTGCATCAACTTCACAACATTGCTATCTACTGGTGGACCATGAGATAGTAAATGCAGTTCACAGGAACTGTCTTACCTCTCAGATAGGAGGAATCTCCCTTTAGCTGAATGGTTACTGCTGTTACCTTTGGAACTAAGCACCCCAGGTCTGATTCCTTATAAAGGCAGGAGGTGCATCCACCCAAGCGCAAAAGACAAATGTAACATTAAGTGCTTTTACACTGTATAACATGTATCATTAATTTTTTTCAGGGTCTGATGTGGTGCACATTCTTTCATTTTAGTGCTGCATTTACACATTCAGTCTAATACCAAAATACCCTACCTTCAGATGTTGTGGTAGATCTTCCGGTCATTTTACCATCCCGATATCTCTTGTGAACTTCGTACAGTTTTTGAAATGATAGGAGTGAAAATTACTATTTACACAGCGGGGTATAATGACTCACATCTCGGTAAACCATGCAAAAGGAGGTTTGCTGATCAGACAAGCATTCGCTTATGTAATGGAACGGACTGCATTTACACACAAGAAATGTTACCGTGGCTCTGTGACGGTCATTCTGGTGCAGAGCCTGCAGTGTAAAAGCACCTGTAGTGGTGATGAGTACATTGGATGCTTTGCCCTTAAAAAGTGGGAAGGTAGTGTTGTATTTTAAAAAGGCAGCCTGGTGGAAAGCAATTAAATCTAGTAGTGTGAGCTGTGAATATCAGTTAAAATTAGTGTTGAGTAAATGTTACTTCACATAAGGAATTCTAGTGGTGGCCTTTGAGAAAGCTAAAGTGAAAGTCAAAAGGGCACTCTTACCTTCCAGCTAGGTGAAATTTTACTTTAACTGAATGGTTGACGATGCTATGAGATCTAAGTCCCCGCAAAGGCTGGAGATGTGTCTGTTTATGTAGAAGGGCAGAAAACATTTCTGAACACATTTTTGCTACAAAGTATTCATTCGTAACTGTTGTGTTCTTAACAAGTTTTAAAAGTACAACCACAGTTCCATTCCTTCAAAATGAAGTGCATCCCATATATTTTGCAGTTTCTTTCTTTTTATTATACATTTTTGGAATTACCCAAATAGTCTATAGCATCCTAAGAGTTAAATAGATCCTGCACAACAAAACAACAATCAGGTATTATACCCCGTTGGTTAAGTTTGCTTTGACTTTTTTTTAATTCAAGGGTGAAAGGATGTTAGCTAAATATGCAAATGTAAGAAGTCCACAAATAACCACCAATGGAAACATGCTTAATAACTATATATATATATATATATATATTTTTTATTATTTTCATTGCTTTTGATTTAATGCACAACTAGATTCAAGCCATACAACAACATATATTTTTAACCTATTGTGAAAAATACAGTATGTGACCACCAAACATGCTCATCATTTTGGCATATGTAGTAATTTTTTGTCACTATATCAAATTGTCAGAACAAATGTAGTCTCAGTGCATCACTTGGTTGGAATTTAAATGACTAACACACAGCTGTGAATGTCCCTTATCACAATTTGGGAACCCATTTTGTGGCTTCAGAAAAGCTAGATTTGTGGGCCTGCAGTCAAGTACAATTGCAAGCCTTGAAAGTATGCAGTCTATAGAAGTTGATCCCTCCCACTGAGCAGTTCTCAAGGACTTGTTTGAAAAAAGAGAGAGCAAGCATTAAGCTTCAAACACTGCCAGTGACACACAGGTACTGTACCTAATCCATCATAGCCTAGTGCTTCCTCGGTGGTACTGTAACTCTGTTCCCAGTAAGTACAACAGTTTGTGACTTAAAAAAGGAAAAACCTTAAAAGTCAGTTGTGACTTAGAGTTTTAGAAAAAAAGCTCTTAAAAGTCAATTTGTTATATATCTTCTGTTCTTGCAATAGTAGTATACTCAAGGCAAGTAGCTGCTGTTCCAGTATTAGTACAATCTGCTCTGCTTTAAATCAACTGTAATGTAACTTTAGCAACTAGGGCTGTTGTCAGAAAAAATAAAGGATTAAATCTGTTTTATCCTCATTGCAATACATCATACAGACTTCTTGCCAGATGTTTGTCAGTTCAGGAGTACATATTATTGAGTGGTTCATCAATTACTGAAGACAGTTCTGTGTTGTATCAATTTCTGTGTACTGCACATTTCCATAGTGGTGTTTTATATTGCCTTTTAATTGCTATAATTGTAGTGTGCATATGTACAGAAACCTTTGCTCAGTAATTATGACACCTTTTTATTTTTTATCAGAGAGGTTTCCTTTGCATGACAAACAGAAATGGTATATACCACAGAAACAACAATATGTACCATCTACAATATGGATTTGCCTGCAATTTTGCAAATACAGGTACCCAGTAGCAGGATTAGAAGTGATACATTTTAACAGAGTGTTTACAAAAAGGTCAGCTAGGAGATACATATGGGCTACTAAGTCTAAGTATGAACTGATCCATCATCCTGACAGAATATAAGATGGGTGATGGTGAACACTGCAAAAAGTAGAAATGGACAGAGTTACTTACCCAAAATGGCCACCCAGTAGAAACAGGAACTGTTCAGCGGTTCATTCCATAATTTCAAATACTTTTAACAGGAAAACTAGTCCTTCTAATCACCATTGACACACTTTAGAGCCACACTACAAAAGAAAACTCAGTGAAGATACAGTTTAATGGTGCTTGATATTTTTTTCAAATGCAAACATACAAGAATAAATGATCAACAGTGACGCTGCTTTATTTCACATTAAAACACAAAGAAGGCACCCCAAACCAGAGGGTCTCAGCAACAATTGCCAGCATGCATTTTACATGAAGTATATACAACTCCAGTGGCTTAATGAAGATGGCCAATGCAGCCAGCATTATAAGCTTTATGGCACAATTAACTTGCATCATTTCAAGCGTACTACTTCATCTGCTAAGGAATGTGAGGTTTGCTATCCTTTCAATAGAGATGGCAGTGGTCGATAGTTGTGTTTTGTGAATTTCACAAGAAAATATTAGGAGGTCAAGTGATTTGATCAAAGAAAGACAATATTATAGAAACTCAAAAACAGATTTTACTTCTGCAGCCAAAAGCTGGCCACTCCTAGTACACAGTGATGTTTGGAAGAATTTACATCCGTTTGGTAAAGCTGCATGTAAGATAGTTTTCTGGCACAAAGCCCTATGTTGGCAAAGGTTGAAAAGGTAAAAAAGAAACAAATGTAGACATAAATATTAAGGTCCAAGAGATGAACAGAATGGCTGTTGTCTGACGCCAACTGCAGCAAAGGTTTCACAACTTCAAGTGCATGCTCTATCCTCCGAGGAGTTCCACTACTTAATAACCATTTAGACAAGTGGTATAGATATGTGTTTTGATTAGTGTCAGAGGCACACAGTGGGTGGAGACCACTGTGGAGATAGATGAAATGTTGCCATACTGGCGACAGGACTCTTAAATAATCCTGAGGGAGACCTGACTTCTTACTGTAAGAAGCCCATTTCACAGATAATATTTAAGATGGGATGTGTTACACAAGCTGCTTTTAAGCCAGAGTGAAATAATTTTTTGATAAGATTTCTGAGTTTTGAAATAGATTAACAGCTGGGTGAGAAGAGGCTTGGAAATCAAAAGCCATGACTGCACAGTTGGTGGACACTTACACTACTACAGCAACTATCTGCCTTTTTTGCTTCAACTGGCTGTTTAAAATTTTTATAGGAATGAAATGTTTGGCAGGCTAGTTCTTCATTTATTATGTGCTGCAGAAATTATGAAAAGTGGGAAAAGATCAGCACCCTAAGCTGGAACTGACACAGCTTTCTATTTATTAGAGTCTTGGTCACTGCAAGGAAAAAGAACTCTAACCCTATAACCCTTTGGATTTGTTAGCCTTTTATTTTAACATACAAAATGTATTCTCTCTAGAAACAGGCAATGATTTATGTAGTATAAAATGACTTCAAGGAAGAGGTTGAGTAAATACAAGCTGAATCTAGTATTCATTTACTGGGATTGCAGTTTAAGCAAGCATTTGTCAATGCCGAATGTTTGCTTGCTGGCATTAGCATTGGAAGTTCAGGAGTTAGACAGATGCAGAATAGGAATGGCAGTGAAGTATTGAACTGACGCCAACCCCTTCCCCCACCCTGCAGAGATGAACAGACATTGGGATGTGCCTTTGGGTCATCTTCCATAATGCTCACGCCATTTCACGTTACCCTACCCTGCAGACACTGACAAGTGTCAAGGAGTGCCTTGGGGTGTTTGGGCTTTACACTCTCCCCATTACATAAGGAAATACATTGAAATGGGTGCAGTATAGGAGAATGGGGTGAACTTTGGGGCCAAAGAGTCCAAGGCACACCTCAATGCCTGTCACTGGCTGCAGTGTGGGGGTGGGGGTGGAATGGTATGATCATTACTGTCAACAATCCAAAGTCACACCCCTGACACCTGTCAGTCCATACAGGGTAGGGCGTTATGTCAGAAACCCTAATGCCCTATATGTTTCTTGGTATTTTCACTCCAAGTTTTCAACATGGACTTTTTGTAACCCCACTGCATGAACAGTGACACTATCAGTTCATAAGCGGAAAGGTGATTTTGCACAGTGACTGCGCCATTTGGCACCACAGGTGTGAAAACACATTTTGAATAGGATGTGAAAAATGACAGCTGTACTGTTCATGAGGAGGTGTAAAAAAATGGTAATGTTGAAAATCTGTAGTGAAAATATAAAAAAATTGGTGAAGTCATGAGCGTGCGTAGAAACTGCTCAACGCACACTCATAATGCAATTATTTTGGGGATTTTTTACACCAGATTTTCAACATAGCCATTTTGGGACCTCTGCTCATGGGCTGGCAGTATAGGCTAGAGATTAGAGGAATGAGGTGTGAATGAGCTTGATACATCCAGCAGACCAGACCTGAGTTTGAGTCTCACAACCTCCACTTGCATACTGTGTGACTCTGAGCAAGTCATTTAACCACCCAATGCTCCCAGGTCACCTCTGAAAACAGGCACTGGTGCCTAGAAAGCCTTACCCGGTTACCTAAGACTTAAATAAAAAACAGTGGCACTGTGATTTTCTTAATCTGTCCCGAATGTTGATTTCGCACAACGACCATGCCCATCATGTGCCACAGGTGCGAAAATATGTTTTGGGCAGCATGCAAAAAATAGCAGCTGTACTGTTCATAAGGTGGTATGCAAAAATGACAATGCTGAAAATCTGAAGTAAAAGTATAAAAAATTGGCGGTTACAAGCGTGCGTAGAAACTGTGCAACGCATGCTGGTAACGCAGTCATTTTTTGAAATGTTTTCGCCAGATTTGCAACATAAGTTTTTTGGGACCTCTCTTTATGAACACAGTCACTGTGATTTTTGTAAACCATCCCAAACACAGATTTTGCACAGCAACCATGCCATTGTGTGCCAGATGTGTAAAAACACATTTTGGCCAGGATGTGAAAAATGACAGCCATACTGTGCATAAGGAGGTGTGGAAAAATGACAATGTTGAAAAGCTGGAGTGAAAATGTAAAAAATTATTGAAGTTATGAGGTTGCATGGGAACGGCGCAAAGCTCACTCATAGCACAGTCATATTTTGGAATTTTTTTACCAAATTTGCAACATAGGCTTTTTGGGAGACCACCTCATGAACAGTGACACTGTAATTTCATTAATTGGTCCAATAAGGTGATTCCAGCAGTGACCATGAAATCACCTTTCAGGACTGAATAACGAAATGACAGCGACTGGGTTCATGAGGTGGGGTCCGAAGAACCCCATGTTGAAAATTTGAAGCCAAAAGTCACAAAAATAGCCGAGATATCCACCTAAGTTTAACCCCCCCCCCATTTATGCTAGTATACAGTTTACCTGCATTTCTTCAGTTCACAGTTGGCTTTGAAGAGTGCAGATGTGTTCCCTTCCTCCGAAGATCATTGTGCTGGGCTCGGGTAAGTATGAGGTGAAGGGGGTGTGGGAGGTGGGATGCACAGAGGTGGGTGTGGGTTGGGGAGGGACACCACAGACAATGAGGGACTGTTTTTTTGTTTCAGGTAGTAGAAAACCAAAAAAGCAAACACCGGACCTCGCGGGACCATTTTCTTTATTACAGGTGAATTCTGACTTATGCTGGACACACTGGAGTAGGCTCCCAGTGTGCCACCTGTGTTTTTGGGGAGGGGGGACTGAGGCTGATGGGGACTGGGCCCCCCTGTTGGCAAAGAAAGTGTGTCTGTGTTTGGGGGGGCATGATGCCGAGGGGGATTGGGCACCCCCCTTGGCAGACAAATTCCAACAATGGGGATATTAAACCAATGGGGATTGGGCTCTCCCATCGGCAAATGAACTGGAGAGAGGGCATGCTGACAGGAGGATTGGGCACCCCTGACATCGGCTTTGAGAGGCTGATGGCGACAGCTGCCACCATGTTTATTGAAATTTTACACCAGGCAAGGCACTCCCTGCAATGAGGGGGTGCTCCCTCATTGCAGCGGCAGAGTTTTTTCAAGTTGGTGGCACGCTTCTGAGCTGCTGTCATAGACAGTGTGCTCATTCATTTGTGCCACAGGGACAAACCTCAAAAAGCAGTGACCACAACACTGCCACACCTCCACAACCTGCTACTCCAGCAAGCTGTCACAACATGTTTCTTGTGCATGCACACAAGCAAACATAAAAAGCAAAATGGTATCTGAGTGAGAATACTTTACAAAAGAGATACATCTTCCCTACTCTCTAAAATTTGACCCAAATCATTGCAAATTAGAGGACATTCTTGTTTTCATTTTGAAACAGTTCTACTGTTCATCCAAGTGTCTAAAGAGGTTTATACTTACTGTACCTATATATACATTAACCTGCTGGAGAAGGTATAGAGTAGGGCTACAAAGATGATAGCCGGTCAGCAGGGCAAGGCATACGAGGAGAGGTTGAGGGCACTGAACATGTACTCCCTAGAAGACAGGAGAAAGAGAGGAGACATGACTGGAACATTCAAGCACTTGAAAGGGATAAATAAGGTTGATAAGGAGAGTCTCTTTAAGCTGAGTGATGACCATATCACAAGGAGGCACAGTCTTAAGCTGGAGGGTGGGAGGTTTAGGAAGGAAGTCAGGAAGCACTTCTTCACAGAGAAGGTGGTGGACTCTTTGAATGCGCTGCCGGAAGAGTTCATCTTGTTGAAGACAGTGGGCAGCTTTAAGAGAGGCTGGGATAGGCATGGGGAAGGTAAGAATCATGGGTAGGGAGAATGGGAGCAGTGGGGAGGGAGGGCAGGGACATTAGCTCAAGCTGTGGACCCTGCAAAATGAGCAGACTTGATAGACCAAATGGCCTTCTTCTGCTGGCTTCTTCACATGTTCATATGTTCATATACTTACCTCAAATTACCTTTGGAAATGAGGAGCCTGTAACTTGGGGAGATATGAAAAAAGTTTCCAAAATGTGCGAATTATGTCTTGGGACAGTTGATCTTCTGGATGACCTTTTCTTCTCTTACAATTTATTTACCCAGGATGTCTCAGTTGAGATGTAACACAAGAACATATGGAACAAATCTAAAATTTATATTAATATTTAAAACCTGCACACTCATAGTCACCAGAAAAAAAATTAGCTGAAAACTCATTTTTTTTTTCATTTGTGACTGACTTTTCATGTCAAACACAAATGAGTAAAGCAAAAACAAAACTTTCATGTTTTCCCCTGGCACCAGAAACCTGCCCTGAACACAATAATTTTTTTTTCATTTGTGATTGATTTATAGATCAGTCATGAATGAAAATAAAACGTGTCCTTTTTATCTTTTTTCTCTAACGCCAGGTGCCCAATCCCAGTGTCAATACCTCCCAAACACCTTTCCAAAAATGGGTGCCCAATCCCAGTGTCAATTTATTTATTTAGTTTTTGTTAACCAGGTAGGTACACTAGGTTGAATCTGCCTGTTTTCAGGTATGAGCTGGAAGAATTACTACAAAGGTGATGCAACACCAGGACAGTTTACAATATACAGCAAAGTACAACATATTTTCTGATAAATGTAGACAATAGATAGCAAGCAAACGATTAGGACAAGGTAAGCAAGTGTGGTGTAAGGTGTGTATCACCTCTAACAGACAAAGTGTTATATACGATAGGGAGTAAGACAGACATCAAAAAACTATATAAGCAATGTTATAATCCTCAGGCAAAAGCAGTTGAGTACTAATGCCATAGTGGCAAGCAGACTCAAGAATAGATTAGGGCCCCAATAACCAGTTCACCTCTTGGGGAAGGGGGACATTTACATTTGGATGTACCTAGTAGGTGCTTACGAAGGAATTTTTTGAATCTCCCTACAGTGGCACAATCACGAGTCTCAGCTGGGATATTATTCCATAATTTGGGAGTAAAGTATAGAAATGCTGCAGACCCAAGGTTGCTTCTCACTTTGGTACCTCAAGCAGGCCACAATCTGAGGATCTTAGTGAATACGAACTGTGATATGGCCGCCACCACATTGTTAGCTGTTGCGGTTGCTGTTTGCTAAGTATGTTTTAGACAATGCTTCCTAGTGCATGGTCTCTCAGAGCTCCGGGGGTAGCCAATTAAATTGTTCATATTGTCTACAGTGATGGACAAATCTGCTGTCATGAAGCACAAAGTGACATTTTATGTTGTAAGTGACATCCCACCACCTCAGCGCAATCTTAGATGCTGTGGGTGCATACACTGCAACACTGTACATACCTCCTAAACATCTTCCCAATAATGGGTGCACAATTCCAGTGTCTGCATCCTGAACCATTTTGAGGTCACTGGGTGCCAAACCCCAGTGGCTCACTTCCTACCCCCAAGTTACAAAACAAGTAGCCACTCTCACCCACCCCCTGACACCCATGCCCCCCTCCCCTCCCCACAATCACCCCAGGACAAACTTTGAATTCTTGTCATGGGGTGGTTGAATTTAAAACTCAGCTGTTGACTTTACTTACTGCCTCTGGAACCTGTAAATGCTTTTGATGACCGTTTCTTGCAACCATGATGACAATGTATCCAGTTTGTACTGCACTTTTTGTGTAGCAACCGGTAGCCTGTAATATCTAATCCTACTGTAAGATACTATTACTCATGAACACTATCTGTATGTACTAAACTGGTGTCCTTGGTGTCCTGGCCAGATTTCCCCCATTCATTAAAAATTCCACCAACAGCTTAATCTGGTTCAGTTTTAGTTAGTTACCATATATATCACCCCCTCCCCCAAATGAAGCTGAAAACTGGCAGAATTGTCTAGCCCTCCTTTTTCTAGTCAAAAAGAAAGAAAGAAAGAAAGAAAGAAAGAAAGAAAGAAAGAAAGAAAGAAAGAAAGAAAGAAAGAAAGAAAGAAAGAAAGAATCTGTGTACCTGGCTTTGAACTGCTTTGAAAGTAGGTGCCTGCCTAAAGGGTTCTATGTGAAATAAAAACTAAACTAAACTAAAACATGCTAACATACTAAAAGCCAGCAGAATAGGCTGGGTGGTCTTTCATGTCTGCTCGTTAGTCAACCTCCTAATTGGTGCTCGCTTTGCCACCCCCCCCCCAGCCCCAGAGAGGGTCATCTTCAGCTTCAGTTTTCTCTTGTACCTGTCCCATCCTTTCTTGAAGCCCTCCACTGTGCCCTCCTCCACCAGACTCCTTGGCAGTGCATTCCATGGCTCCACCACCATCTCTGTGAAGTAATGTCTCCAGCGTTCCCCCCTGTAATTTCCCCCATGTCCTATGGTGGGAAATTGGCACTGCCCTCTTTCCCTGTCAAGACACTTGCCATCAAAAGTTTATATCATTACATCACTAGATGGTGGCATCATAATTGTTTCCATGGAAACAGACTGATGTCAGAAATAAAGAATTATGATGCCACTGCTTGCTCATTCTGTAGCAGTACATCTATTATAAGGCAATAATGGTTCTTTTTAATCCCAGGTACTTATGTGATGAGCAATAATTGAAAAGAAAATGTGGCAAACTAAATAACCTGTTTAAAATAGTACAGTGCATTTATTAGTGTATCACAGCATACAAGCCCCTTTCAAGGAAGGAAGGAAGCACCAAGGGAGGTCAACAGTGAAAATGCCGACCTCCCCCACAGTGACGGCACAATACCAACGTCGGTATTGTGCCAACCATGCAACGAGTGTTTTACACCCCCCATGTAGGGGGCTCTGCTCCTTGCACCCCACAGACTTTAGGATTATCAACTCCAGATCAGATTTGGTCCGGGGGGGCGGAACACTGGCAGAAAGCAAAACACAAAAAAAGGACCATTACAGTGACTGTCGCCGTAATGGTCTTTTTTTGTGTTTCGCCGTTGGGGTGTCGATGTGCAGGGGTGCACCATTTAAGGAAGATGTAAGTTTGATTTCTGTTCTTGTTAACTATGAGTATTTTATTTATTTATTGAAATGTTTCACCAGGAAGGCACACTGAGTGACAAGTCGCTCATCTCCCGCTGCGAACTGGGGGGAAGGGGTACAACAGGAGTGAGACAAACATTCAAGTTACAAGATCAAAGTTAACATACAGTTGTAAGGCAGGTGTTACAAGCAGTGTTATAACAGTGTTGCACACAATAGGTATAAAGAGTGGACAATAATAAGTGCCGGGTTAATAAGTAAACAAGTGCTTATGTGAAAGACAATGGGGAAAGGAGAGGGAAGGGTGAGGTTGGGGAAGGGGGAAGAGTCGTGTTCATGTTACATTCAAGTTACAAGATCAACATTAACATACAGTTGTAAGGCAGGTGTTACAAACAGTGTTAAAACAGTGTGGCGCATAATATGTAGAAAAAGTGGACAATAACAAGTGCTGGGTGAATGAGTAAGCAAGTGCTTATGTGAAAGAAAAGGTAGACCATTGTGTTACCAAGTAAGTCCTTTAAAACGTGTGTACTGTCTTTAAAAATATCATGCAAACTGCTAGTCTACTGGAAAACAGAGGCAACGGTCTTTTCATACCTCATATATTTTATTAGTGAACTGGAAAGGTAACTGAAGATTATGGCTTCATTTTCAAAACTGCCCATTTGTGCCACGCATACATTAGTGGTGCATCTGAGATAGTGCGTGGCTGGCCTGTGGGCAATATTCAGATAGTTAGCACACTCTGACTGGAGTATGCTAATGGCCTGAGTATGAGGAAGTGTCAGTGCAATGCACAGTAACTAGACATGGCACTCACACACCCCCCACCCCCCCCCCGCAGGAAAATGGCCCACAGGAGTAAATGGAGATGATTATAGCATGTCCCAAGTGGGATAGCACCATTGCCTCTGTCCTGCAATGGCAAGCTAGAAAGCCCATAGGGCATGCAAGGTGCCACAGGACCATTTGCATGCCATCATGGGTTTATTAGCATGTTTCACAATGCTGCCATGCAAGACTGCAGAGGCACTGTGCAGAGCTTAGCTGCCCCTGACCCCAATCACCATAAAAATGTCCTGGACTGATAGTCTAGAATTACCCCTGTCTCTAATGCTCCCTCCTCAATCACTGTACCGACTACAGGAATATAATTTAAATTCCATCATGTTTCTAGTGGTTCTCCAGCAGGCACTGTTCACCCAGTTGCTGTACCATTTGTAGAAATATCATTGAAATCCCTAGCTCTGGTGGTCACCTCGTCCTCCACAATCACTGTACCAATTGCAGGAATATTATTAAACTCCAGTCCCTGGCACTGGTGCCCCCCTTTACTTTACCAGCTGCAGGAATATCATTTGCATCCCATCCCTGGCTGTAGTACCCCCCACCCTCCAACCACAGAGTATAGTCCTCCTCCCCATCCTGTCTGCTCAGGTCCCTCCACCACCCCGTAACCCCCTACCTACCCCAGCAGGCACTGTTCACCCCCAGAGATGGGACCAGCACAGCCCTTCTGCTCGTCACCTTGGCTGGAGGCTATCTGATTGACAGGGAGCAAGCATGCAGATATGCAATGGCTTGACTCAGAATACCCAATCATCACTTGTGAGGGGGCAGGGCATTCAAAACTCCCTTGTGGCTCTTCCACTCATGAGTTATGGTCCTGCCTCTCAAACACAGAAACAAACTGAGTATCTTGAGCCAGGTTATTGCATATCCTCTCTATAACATCCTTTAACTTTGTTGATATATGGCCATATGTAAGCAATAATACCCGACAGGGTGGGCTTTACTGGGAAATACCAGACCACCCAGGAGTGTAAGTAGCCCCTGGAAGGTCCAGTATTTCCCAATAAAGCCCACCCTGGAGGGTATTATTGCACTTAGAAAATGGCCACTGTAAATTAAAATACGTTTAATAAAAAAAGTTAATAAAAACTTGGTTTAACATAAGTTTTGTAATAAAATAGTTCCTCTGCCTGCTTTAGAATGATGTTTTTTTTTTCTTAGTTTGAGATAGGGACTTTTATCTCTGTAGTTTAACTAAAAAAGGGTTGCTCCAGTTCACTGACTCATCCCCACCCCTGCATAATTTGTTCCCCTCCCTCTCAATTCCCTTAGTTTATTTAAATAAAAAAAAGTTGATGAGTGGTTTGCTGCAGGATGTAGATACTGAAGAAGGACTGATTTTAAATATATATGAAAAAAGACATTGAGTTCATTTGTAGACGGTGGAGATATGGGAAAAGCAGCAGAAAGAAAGCCTCTCAAGAGGCATTGGAGATTGGGAGGCGAACAGCGGGGCAGGGTGTGTGTGAGTGAGGTGCAGAACAAAATAAATATAACAAGGAACAGGTAGGACTTGGTGGTTACAGTTTGCTGTGCTGTTTTGTATTCAGCTGGGCTGCGAGTGGGGCTGTGCGTTTTATTTGCAGGAAAAAGACTGCATCCAAAAGGGGTAATAGCGCTAGCTGGGCAAGCCTTGTGCTGGGGAAATCACTGGTTTAATCTTGCCATTTAAAAAAAAAAATGTTTCCGTGCGAAGAAGGGGGCAAGATCACGGTATAGAAGCGATGTGAGGAAGAATTACAGCAGCTGGGAGAAATGATCAACTGTCTCTCTCCTCCCGACTGCAAAAATAACAACTGGAGTGTATTTTTTTTCCATTTACAAAGCTGGGCAAGCCTTGCACTGCTGGTTGAAGCTTAGGACTGTTGTACATCAGCCAGGGGATCGGCGTCTGAAAAAGGGCTTGCGAGACTGTGGTCGGAGAGTGCTGCCATTGGCCATCAGCGTGGTTGGCAGAAGTGATCAACTGTCTCTGTCTCTGTCTCTGTCTCTCTCTCTCTCTCTCTCTCTCTCCCACTGCAAAAGTACAAAATGCACTGTGTGGATTTTTTTTTTATGACTTTTGATACTGAACTGGTCTGGGGGGGGCTTGATTGACCACTGAGTTACTCGCTATGCAAGAGAAAAAAAATGGCAACTGGTCATTCTGAACATTTGGGGTGCCCAAGGATACCCTAAGTAATGGGGCACCCTGAATTTGAACTTGTTTTTCAGCAGGCTGTATTGAAAAATAAATGCACACCTAGCATGGCCTTTCAGCCAATCAGGTTGCTTTATTTTTCAAACCCATTTTCTAACATGTTTTAACTTTTTTCAATTAATAGCAATATATTTTTTTTGTTGCTGTTATGAAGCAAAACTACTTCAGCATCATATTATTTATTTATTGGTAATTTGTTTGACCAGGAAAAGCATATTAAGATGTGAAGCTTACAGGTATTTCCCGTTGCATCCTGGGGTGTGGGTGGGGTACAGGGACCTGTTTCATTAAAGAGGGATTGTTAGACATGAGACTTGGGAAACTCCCCTTCTTATATATTAAAATACAGTTTTAACTATCATTATAAGATGGCAAGGAAATTTTCTGTGCTCTGATTGGTCAGTAAGTGCCTGGAACAGTAATGTTATTTCACAATAACATCACTGTATGAAGTCCAGGCACACATGACTGTAGAACAGTAAATTAAATCCCTCCCTCCCTGCTCAAGTCACCACATTGCTGACACCTTCACATTCATCCCCACTACATTTTATTCTGCATGTGGATCAGCCAAAATCACACATACTGTAATATCAGTAATCCTCCTGCCCCTACTTGATTCCCCTAAACAGAAAAATCTTAGACCAAACCAAAACCCGCCATTTGAAATGGCCTCTCATTAAACCCCCCCCCAGCTGTAACGTGAGCGGTTTCAAAAGCTCACTCCACACACCACTCGGCTCTGTTCTTAAAGAAATGGCTGCAGTGTCAGTACCGATCACTGTCATCTATCAACTTAAGTAGCAGTTTCAAAAAAAAAAAATACTCCAGGAGTTTTGACAGCATTCCCACAGATCACTGTTATCCCACTGCTTTCCTAGGTCATCAAAGTTAAACTGCACTCTGCTTCAGCCTTGGCACTGTTACACTCTTCCCCTGGTCCACTTCGACTTCTTGTAATATTTAATTAAAAAAAAATCATTGTCGTTGCCATGATCACCTCAGTAGCTCCGCCTGGGATGCGTCTGATTCCACAACAAAGCCAAAACAGCAGTTTCATTCCTGCAATCCTCCAGCTGTGAGAACAGTTCAGAATGGCCCTTCCCAGTGTTGAGAGATGCAGTTAATACCAGCCATGATCTTTAAATCCAACACATGTCCTCTGTAAATACTTGGTGGAATGCTGTCTTCTAAAAACTATTGATGAGCAGCAGTGTAGGTGGGAGACAGTGTAACAAGGAGAAACCTTTCTAAAGACATAAAGCACACTCCATGACACCTGCTGAGACTGAGAAATCAGGTGGTACCTACCAACAGCACCACCTAGTGGAGAAAAAAAAAGTGGGACTTTGTTTCCAAAAGATATACTTCCACATCACAAAATGAAAGAACAAAAAACTTTTTAAAACATTTTTTAAAATGTTTTGTCTTTCTTAATAAATGAGCCAATTGTATAATAGCAATGAAGCACTCCAGGGATGTGTGTTATTGTGTAATAATGTCACTTCGATGGTGTTAAATGCACTTGGCCTGTGGCCATCATGCTTCAACCACTGAGGCGTGATGCTATTACACAATAACGCACATCCTGTCATGCCTTATAGCTTAAATATATGTTGTCATTACATCTTTCCTATATAGGCTATATGGCATGACCTGACCTGATTGAAATTATCATATTTATTTTTCATTTGAGGCCACTGATATTATGATATCTCATGAGTGGCTAGGTCAGGAGTGAGGATATATTAATATCAGTGGCCTTGAATGAAAATAACTGGTATCTTTAGTTAGGACATTTCATGTGCTGTTTATATACCATACATTTTTAGCCAAATGAAGAAACAGGCATCATTTGCTACTGACTGCTTTTGTATCAGTCTGAATTTTGGTGTCTTTCCCACTAGATGCTTTTCCTACACTACTGATAAGCTGCAGAGCCATTGTCCTGCATCTTCCTCCTATTATGATGAAATAATGGTTTGTTAGAAAGAATTTAAATGAGACATCAAGTTATTTATTTTTTCTTTTGTTTTGGATGCAGTCACCCCCCCCCACCATGCCAAACTGATCGGTTAAGCCCATGTAGTCAAGTAGCTGAGGCCTTTGAAATACATTTCTTACATTGTTGCCATATTATGAAAGTAAGAGTTTTTTTTCCAAGTTCAAGCTCAAGTTTATTGCAGAAATACTCTCTTGAGCAAGCTCATTCACAAGGAGGTCCTGAAGCATGTATACAGTCAACAAGGCATTACAAAAAAAAAAGAATGGCATCCTAAAAATACAGTTAAAGTTCATGTGAACCACTACATAGAATAGTACATCACAGTTTAATAGAGTACAGTAAAGGTCATATAAAATATGTTCAGAAACACAAGAAGAGGATTTTAAACATATGCTAGGAAAAAGCAGTAAATGTGGAAAGTATAGAATATCAGGAGAGAGAGAAGTTGGTTTAGAAGGAAGAGTTGAGGATTAATGGAGAGCAGAGAATGAAAAGTGCTAGCGAGAGTAAGGGGAAGAAAGACATAAATAGGAGTGCAAGGTTTGCGGAGGGTCTTGAGAACGGCTGAAGGGATCATATAGTTTAGCCGCAGCAGATATTTTAGGGGTCTAGAGAGTTCAGACCAGTGTCTGCTTCATTTTTTTCGGTTGTCACCAAAGCTGTTATTGCTGTCATGCTGCTGTTACAAATGCACCTCACACTTCTGCTCTGTATGCAGTCCTGTGACAAAGAACCACTGTGATTTAAAGAAAATAAAAAAAAATAAGTAAATAAAACAACATGGGTCGTGCAAATGCCCAACTCATAAGGCATAGTTTGTTTGCTGAGTTGTGTTTCTGAATGGGAGCAGAAGGGGTGGGGCAGGGAGGAAGTTGAGAAAAACTGCTGCGTATGGAGTTTTTAGGGATGTAATGTGAGGCAACCAGCAAAGTTATCAGGATGAAGTACTGCATAGTAGGAAGATATTAATATATTTCTCAGTAGCCCATGATATCACTTTTCATCTTGCCATTTATCTAAAATGTATGTCATATAACTTGATATATAAACATGTAAGAAGTGCAAAACAAAATTCAATTTTCAATTGGTGCCATTTTTAACCTTCTATACCATCATCTAATACTTTTTACCATGTCATCACAACCATTTGTACTGTCCTTACAGGTAACCCCTAATCTTTATTACATTCTCAAAAGTGTTGAAAAATTAAAAAAAGGAGTCACCTTACTTATGTTTAAGAAATAGCCTGTTTAAAACTAGACTTAAAGGTTATCACATTTTGTTAAATGGGAAAGGAAAACCCTGCTTCCTGATTAGTGGGGAAGATTCTAAATATGTGTGGTTCAGGAATAGGAATGGTGCTGCTTTACACTTTTCGTAATTGTTTTTTTTTTTTACAGTGGACCCATGGTATAAGTGAAATAAGCCACTCCGGGTTGTAGGTTACTATTCCTGAACTGCCCTTCCAGGTAGTTGAAGGCTGTTGGAACTTACGCTTCCCATTGCACCTGTGTGTGTGTGCTTCAGGAATAGTAACCCAAACCTTGTTGTGGATTATTACTTACATAAAACATTAAAGGTAAATAAATAAAAAAAAATGTTTTTGTTGTCTGTGGGTTTATATGGGTTAGAACTGCACTATTTAAACATTATCTGGAAAAAAAACAGAGAAACACAAACAAAGAAACAAACAAACACTAAGAAAAAAGTGCCTCAGTTTCAAGACTCAGGAAACACAGCTGATGAATCACACATCTCTATAAGACTTCTAGTAGCGGGGTTAAAAAATTGTTTCTGAATACCCCAGTTGCCCCTGAAAAATGGATATTTTGCCTCAGCTGCCCTACCCAGTTATCAAAATTCAATGAATAGTTCTGAATTATTTCATCCTGCCTTGCTGTAGTTAAATGACAATTATAGAAAGGGTCTGAGAGATAGAGCTTTCTGATTGGTTGTAAGCATTGTATCAGCCTTATGTTAATATTTTATTAACATACAGTACATGTAAGAAATAATATGCTGAACAAGGTTTAACACTGTTTAAAAAATGTTTTTATTGTGATAGCAATAGGGCACTCCTAGGGGTCATGTTAGTGGTCAGTGAATCACCCTCTAGGGGCATGTGGCACTCAGCTATGCCTTGTGCCACATTACACCCCTAGAGTCTGATTAACAGACAATTAACAAAACCTAGTTATATAGCCATAAGCTAGTTTTGGAACCCACTCGAGATGGAGCAGTCTTAGACCTGCTACTCTCAAATGGAGATGGAGAGATGATCTCCAATCTTGAAGTGGGTAGCCATCTGGAACAAGTGGCCACCAAACAGTGTGGCTCATGATAAACTTAGCTGTAGAGTTAAGCCATACAAAAGTGAAGGTACTGGACTTCAGGAGGGCTGATTTTGTCAAAATGGGAAAGTGCCTCAGAAAAGCACTAGCAAACAAGCAAGACGGTGGGGTGGAGCAACCATGGGGAAACATCAAAACCACCATCATAGAGGCAACAAGCCTTTGTGTGAAGCAAATAAACAAATCAAAATGAAAGAAAAAAACACTATGGTTCTCAAAAGAAGTGGTGGGGAAGGTTAGGGAGAAAAAGATAGCATTCAGGAAGCTGCAACGTAAGTCGCAAGCCATTTCTGCTCAACGGGATCGCTCCTTCCATTTCAGGATTAGACCCGCGCTGTGCGCCGGCTCCCCACCGCCCTCACCACCACCCTTGGTCGACTCTCTGCTTTATAGTGTTGGTCACGTGAGCGCAAAAACCAATCACCCTACTTCTCCATAAGCAGGCTATACTGTGCAAAAGCTAGAGGGCACACTAATTCCTAAGCTCCTTACATTCTGACCTCAACATGTTTACCAACCGTCTTATGTTAATACAAGCCTCTTTCATTCTGGCACTGGCTGCCTTCCCACTCCACACTTCAGGATGCAGCAATGCCCATTTCCCCTACCCCCACGAAACCAAACCCCTCAGCTGCACGGAAAGTGGATCTTCACAGACTAAAACTCCAACCCTACCCATCCCACACCGCTAACTCATACAATGCCCTTCTTCTACATGCAACTTTAGCCAAGTGACCCAGTCACTCCCATACCCTGCAAACCCTAAAAAACCCAATGGCATGCGTCACTCAAAAACTAACTATAAGTGTCTCCAGCTAGCTGCTCTCAGGCATGCACTCCTACTCCTATTACTACTCGCCGGAGATATCCACCCTAATCCAGGGCCTTCTCTGGACCACCTCAAAAACAGACAGGGTAGCGCAGGTCTACAGCTAACCGCATTAAACATCCGCAGCCTACCAAAAAGTTAACCCTATTACAAGGCTGGGTTGCTCAACACTCTCCTGACATTATTGCCCTCTCCAAAACCTGGCTCACACGAAATGTCCCAGACTCATCAGTTTCCCTGTATAACTATACTATTTTCAGGGATGATAGAGTGGACAAATGGGGAGGAGGCTGCGCCATATATGCCAGACCACATCTTCAACCCTTTACTCGTCCCCCTCCCACCTCCGACGCACGGGGACAGGCTATTACAGTTAAAATCACAGTAGGCTCCTATGGGAAACCCCTGTACATAATGGCGGTTTACATACCCAATAACCAAAATTAGTCTTCGATTCCATAATGGCCAACATAGCACTACTCCCCTAGAAGTGAAATCATCGTCCTAGGTGACTTCAATATTAACTGGCTCTCTACCTCAGCAGACCCCTTCAAAGACGCTGCTACAGCACATGACCTCACCCAAGTCGTTCTGACCCCCACCCGGCTTGACCCAAGGACTGGAACACAAACCCTCCTGGACCTAATATTAACAAATGCTCCCAACCATCTTACCAATGTCAAGGTCCTACCAGACATCCTTAGTGATCACTCTGCCCTCTCCTGCCTTTGGTCAAACAAGTGCCCAACCGCTCCACCCAAATTCTTGCTCCAAAGGCAAATTAAAAAAGGGGCAATAACCAGGATACTCCACTCTCTCTCTCTCTCTCTCTCTCACTGACTGGTCCATTGTCCACTTAGCGCAATCCGTGGATGAGGCACTCATCTCCTTTATCAAAATTTTCAACACAGTATGTGACAAATATGCCCCTCTCACAAAAAAGTTCCTAAAATCCAGAAACACCCCATGGATCACACAGCCCCTGCTGGACCAGATGCACCACAGAGATAACCTCTGGCACAAAGCTCTTTATTCCAAACAACCCCATGACAGACAATTATACAGAGAGGCAAGAAAGAATTGCACCAGGGCCATAAGGCTTGCCAAGGCAAACCACTACAATCAAGCCCTCACGTCAACCTGGGGTACCGGTAGCAAATTCTGGAGCAATATCAAAGAACTCTGCGGTGAAACCGTTAACCAACCACCCACCCAAATACTCTCAAATGGTGCCCTCTCTCAAAACCCCACTACAATAGCCAATGTCCTGAACAAATCCTGCACAGACCTTAGCCAAATCCTCCCACCCACTTTCTTTGATCCACCCCTCAGTGTCCCACCGAACCCCATTCCCAGTCATAGCCCCGCACCTTTTCGGTTCAAAACAATCTCCTGTAGTCATGCCAAATGCTATCTGGCACATGCCCTGTGGAATAAAAGGTACAGCAGTGACTCTGTAGATCTAAAAATACTTCGTCTAACACTAGACGTGACCCTCCCTCACATCACCAAGATCTTCAACCTCTCCTCCGCCTAGGGCAATTCCCTGCACTATGGAAAAGGGGTATTATTACACCTATCCTAAAAAAAGGTGACCCTATGGATCCAGGTAATTACATGCCATCCACGTTACACCCCGCTCTATCAAAAGCCCTAGAAAGAATCGTATCAGACCAAATCATGGAGTACCTCATGGAGCACTCCCTGCTTTTCCAAGAACAACATGGCTTCAGACACGGACACAGTACCACCTCAGCACTCCTAGAATTCATCCTATGTACACGAGGCTCTTGAGGGGTGATATTGCTGGAGCAATCTTCATCGACCTAACCAAAGCATTTGATACTGTCAGCCGTGACCTACTTCTATACCTACTCGCCTCCTTCAACCTTGCATCAGGCACATTAACCTGGTTCAAGAACTATCTAACAGGCCGAACTCAACAGGTTAAAATCAATACCTCCCTATCCACTAAAACCCCAGTCCTATCAGGTGTACCCCAAGGATCTATACTAGGCCCCCTATTATTCACTCTCTTCCTGAATTCCATCCCCAAAGCTTGCAATGGGAAACTTCTGCTCTATGCAGATGACGCAGTAGTCTTCTGGAAAGACAACTCCCTTGACTCCCTCCAACACAAGCTGCAAACCTTCTTCCACGAACTAGAAGACTGGTTCACAAACCACAGGCTAATACTAAACCACACCAAAACAAAATCCATGATCTTTGGGCACCGGCAAAGCCCCCATGTAAGAGCCCACATAAACATCACCAACAATCAGGGCCTCCTAATTGAACAGGTCACGGATTTCAAATACTTAGGCATCACCTTAGACTCATCTCTCACCTACCACACACACATCAACCAACTGTCCTCCTCACTAAATACTAGACTAGGGATTCTCTATAGGCATAGATAATGCCTCCCACCGCACGCCCTTCGTCTGGCAGTGTCCAGCTCGGTCATATCCTTGATTGACTACGGAACAATAATTTACGGGACGGCTGACCCAACTGCGTTGAAGCGCATCGACCTTGCCCTCAACAAAGCTAGCCGATTGATCACCGGAAGCCACCACCTAACCCACACCTGCGACCTCTTCAAATTAGCGAACTGGCTGACCTTTAAAGGAAGGCTTAAATACCATACCTGTCTCCAGGCTAAGAAAATCCTGCTGAAAGCTGCACCCCTCGGCCTACACTCCTTAATACAAACCAACACCCACAGGAGCACCCCAAGGCACCAAACAAATGTGCCTATCCATGTCCCCTACCGAAGGACAGAGTTAGGCCAAAGATCCTTCAGCTACTGTGCACCCACCTGGCTCAACAAACTCCCATTTACTATAACCCTGGTGCCAACCCTAGGCCAATTTAAAACCAAAACCATGAGACACCTCTTAGCCTCAGAGAAATGCAGCTGCAATTGAGTATCTATCCCCCCTCAATGCAGGGTACTAATTAACCCCTAGTATTCCCTTATCCTCAAATGTAGACTCAGAAAGTGAAATACTGCCCACACACCATTTGGTGGATGCTTATCCTGCCCAGGGCTGTATACAACAAAGGATTGCAACTCTCTGTAAAGGTCTGTTGTTAACTTGTAAAGCAACACTTTGTAACATTAAGCATTGATGCTTGTGCACATGTTTCCGTAAACCATTGTCTATCATAATCTGTTTGTTTGTCCTGACATGGAGCCTTTGCAAAGGAGTCCTTGACTCAAAGGTTATAATTCCGAAAATTTAATAAATAAATAAAATAAATAAATAAGGAAACACAGATGGAGCAGGACAGAGAACTGTACCAATTAAAGCAGAAGGAAGTGGGGAAGGCAGTCAGAATAACAAAGGCCCAAACCAAGGAAAAGATATCCAACTCGGTTAAGAAGGGGGATAAAACCTTTTATAGGTGCATTAGGGAGCAAAGAAAGGCTAAGGCAGGGATACTGAGGCTGAATAAAGAGGAGGGTGGTTGGGCAGAGAGTGACAGTGAAAAAACAGGGATACTGAACGAATACTTCTGCTTAGTGTTCACAATGGAAGAGCAGGGGAGATATCTAATCCAGTCAATAGAAGCACTCTAGAGGGGGGTGGAGGTTGATATTAGTCCTTTCACAGAAGAAAAGGTTCTGAAAGAACTTTTAAAACTGAAGGTGGATAAAGCAATGGGGCCTGATGGGATTCACCCCAGAATTCTAAAAGAACTAAGGGAAGCACTATTAACACCACTAACTACCCTTTTTAATAAATCATGGGAGAATGGTGTAGTACCTGAGGACTGGAGGAGGGTGGATGTGATTCCCCTTCACAAAAGTGGGAGCAAGACAGAGGCAGGAAACTATAGTCCTGTCAGTTTGACCTCAGTGGTAGGGAAAATGATGGAATAATTTCTGAAGGAAAGAAGTGTTGAGTACCTAGAGGCCAGTGGGGCACAGGACCCAAGGCAGCATGGATTTACAGCAGGAAGGTCATGCCAGACACATCTAATTGATTTCTTTGACTGGGTGACCAAAGTAGTAGACCAGGGAGGGGCTGTGGACATGGCCTGTATAGACTTTAGCAAGGCATTTGGCACAGTCTGGCACAAAAAGATTAATAAACAAATTAGCCAGCCTGGGAGTGGGTTCCAGGGTGGTAGCCTGGGTAAAACACTGGCTGGACAACAGGACAAAGAGAGTAATAGTAAATGGAGTCCACAGTGAAGAAAGGGGGGTTACTAGTGGGGTATCACAAGGTTCAGTACTGGGGCTGGTCCTTTTTTAATGTCTTTATAAGTGACATTGCAGAGGGACTGGAAGGAAAAATATGTCTCTTTGCAGATGACACAAAGATCTGCAACAGGGTTGATAAACAAGGTGGGGTAGAAAGGATGAAAAGGGACTTGGCAAGGTTAGAGGAATGGTCAAATGTATGGCAGCTTAGATTCAACGCAAAGAAGTGCAAAGCAATGCTCCTGGGAAACTAAAACCCAGGGGAAGAATACACAATGGGGGTGCGATACTGACAACAACAAAAATGGAAAGGGACCTGAGGGTAGTCATATCAGATAACTTAAAGGTGGGACAGCAATGTGAGAAGGCAGTATGGAGGGCTGGAGGATACTGGGATGCATAGAGAGAGGCATCACCAATAGAAAACAGGAAGTTATTGGCCCTTTGTATAGACAGTTGGTAAGACCACATCTGGAGTACTGTGTACAGTTCTGGAGACCCCATCTCCACAAAGACATAGATAGGGTGGAGGCTGTCCAGAGGAGGGCAACCAAAATGGTGCAGAGTCTTCACCAGAAGACATAAGGAGAAATACTAAAGATTAAACCTCCTATTTTCTCACTACCCACCCTGTTCCGTTATTTGACAAAGACATGTTTGGGAAACCTTTTCTCCTGCTATTGTCTGCTCCCCACACCTTTCACTTAACCTCTCTGTTCTGGACTTTTTCCCTATTTGTTTCTCCTAATCTGGCATGACCTCTTTCTTGTAATAATAATGTGATTATTGATATCTCATGTCCTTTTGCACAAGTAATTTGATATGTATTTGTATATGTTTTCTTGCTCTTGACACAACACAAATTGTTGTGTTATCTATGTAACCTTTTGTACTGTACCTAATTGACGTGGAACCTTTGTAAAAGAGCCTCTGGCTCAAAGGTAGTAATTCCTAGAACAATAAACTAAACTAAAGGAGCTTAAGATGCTTAGCCTCGAGGAAAGGAGCAAGAAGGGGGACATGATAGAAACTTGCAAATACCTCAAGAGAATCAACAAATTCCAAGAGGGTAGCATTTTCCAAAAAAAGAGATGTGCAAGAACAAGGGGACACAATTTGAAGATAGAGGGGGGATGGCTCAGAGGTAATGTGAGGAAGTATTTCTTCACAGAGAGGGTTGTAGATGCATGGAACAGCCTTCCTGAGGAAGTTATAGAGTCACAAACAGTGGGGGAATTCAAGACTGCATGGTACAGACATAAGGCAATTCTAGTGTGGGGTAGGAGGAAGTAGGCTGTTGGTTAACTAGGATCTGCAGCTTATCCGTTAGGTAGGGAAATGTGCAAACTAGGTGGGCCAAGCAGTCCTTATCTGCCATCAGATTCTATGTTTCTATGTTTTTAACCCCAGGTCATGCCTTGTTGCTTAAATACACTCCTTATGGAAGTATGCACAGTTGCGACACAGGAATTCCTCTTGATGTGGCCCTGCAACTCACAGGCTTGTTTTCTAGAGCTTTGTCTTCCCTAAGTGCAGTGCCTTTAAGTAACAATAATGGGAAAGCAACAGCAGATTTAGTCATCTCAAATCTGTTGGCTGTGTTGTGTCTTAACAGTTCGAGACTAATTGCTAGGACTTTTTGGGGCTGCTTTTGTTTTGGTACCTTGCTGGGACTTAGGGACAGTGGGGACTGGCCAGCTGCAGTCAGCCAGGTTCTTGCCAAGTGAGCGATGCATGGCTCCTTTTGAGCTAGGCGAGGCAGACCAGCATGCTGCTTCTGTCTGTACCAATTATTATGAAAACACATTGAAATAATATATTGTACTGTGTCATGGCTAACTTTTTACACAAACATTGGCAAGGTGATGTGCATCTGAGTGTTATACGGTCACCTCAACTCTCACATTTGTTGAATGTTTTAAAAGTTTTTCCACTATAGAAAGTTATCAAGCATGCCACCACCATTAAGATGTAAAGATTTCAGTTTTGTTTTTCTTTTCTACTGGCACTTTTTTTTTAGAAAGCAGGTATACATTTCAGTATGATTGATTCATTTGCTATCACCTTGACATATGAAAAAGCCAGACCAGTTTCTGTTGCTTATATTAGGTTATTAAAGCAGCATGGGAACAATAGTTACCTGCTTCAAAAATAAAAACCGAGATTAGCATGGGCTTTATCCAAGTTTAGCGAATTCTGTACTTAATGAGTTGCAGTGGAATGACACATTTATCTCCACTAGTGGAGGGTGGATCTATAACTTTCACACAGAAGGTTTGATAAAGTAGTTAGAGGATCTGAGAACAGTAAAGGATCTGGGTAGATGTGTAGGAAGCTGGCTGGTGGGGGCAGTAGAGGGTGGTGGTCAATGGGGTCAAGTCAAGATAGAGGAATGTCATGAGTGAGGTGCTGCAGGGTTCAGTCCTCGGACCGGTCCTCTTCAATATGTTTGTCAGTGACAGGAGAAGGAATACAAGGTGAGATGTGTCTCTTTGCAGATGACACTAAGGTCTGTGTCAAGGTGAGGATGGGAGTTGGGAGCTGCAGAGGGACCTGCAATGATTAGAGAAGTGGTACAATGTTTAGCAGTTGAAATACAGTGCCAAAAAGTGCAAGGTGATGCACAAAGGGAACAGGAACCCCAAGATGGAATATTAGATGGGAAGCGGGCACTACCACTAAGGAAAGGGACCTGGGTGTCATCATAAGAAAATTCCTAAAAAGATCTAGCCAGTGTAACAAGGCCTACAGCAAGGCAATCAAGATGTTGAGGAGCAGGAAGAAGGAGGTGATACTGCCTCTCTATAGATTACTGGTGAGGCTGCATCTGGAATACTGGGGCCAGTTCTGGAACCCCCACCTAAGAAAAGTCAAAGACAGTCTGGAGACAGTACATCATAGGATAACCAAAATGATTCAAGACCAGCAGGGCAGATCATATGATGATCAGCTAAAGGCCATAAACATGTATTCACAGGAGACCAGAAAGGGTGATATGATAGAGGCCTTCGAGCTCCCAAAAGGAATGAACAAGGTACATTGTCAGATTGAGCCTTGAGAAGGCGTGGTGTGTAGCGCGAAAACGTTTGGCTGCTCGTGTGGAGGGGCACAGGTATCTGTGTGCTGGCATCCATAATAAAGTTAAATTGGACTTTTATCCTGCCTGCATCATGACTTTTCTGTGGGGGTTCAACAGTGATGGTGTAGCCGTGCTGCTGTCTACTTCTTTGAGTACAACCTTTGCATTCTTGGCTCCGTCCTTCTGCTTTAGCTGCCTGATTGTTTTGAAATAAAGTAGATTGTGAGGAAATGCTTAGCAGGACTTTATTTATTAAAAATTGCATAAATTACAGAATAGGTTCTATGAGAAGTAAATCTTGTTTGCAGAATATCCCAAGTCGATAAAAACAGCAAATGCATAAACTATCATAGACAAAGTCAATTAAAACAAGTACAAATAGATTGTTCCTGAAACAACAGTTTTTTTTTAAACAAGACTTAAAAATACCATGGTTTGATGCAATTCTCAGCTGAGGAGGGAGAGGATTCCTTGAGAGGGGAGCAGCATAGGAAAAGCATTCTTTCCCAAAGTGAGTTTGAAACTTGGGTAATCAAAGTCCATGATGAGATACATCTCTGAGACTGTATAGTTGGGAAGTACAGGTATAAGCCTATCAGATAGGTGTGGGGGTCTGCTTGTTCACGATTTTATAAATGAGGGATAACCAATGAAAAGTGTGTCTGGAAGAAGGGGACAACCAGTTTAATTGGGACAGTAGGGTGCAATGGTGTTCATTCCATTTATCCTTTAAAATAATGCATAAAAGCTGATAGTAAACAGTATTCAATGGGAGAAGGTTAGATACATTGGTGCGATGTGTAAATGGTATCACCATAGGACTGATGAATAAAGAATGCAGAATGAAGATAGAAGGGGTGCGGCTCAGAGGTAATGTAAGGAAGTATTTTTTCACAGAGAGGGTTGTGGATGCATGGAATGGCCTTCTGGAGGAGGTTGTGGAGTCAAAAACAGTGGTTGAATTCAAGCTTGCATGGGACATCCATAAGGCAATTCTGGGGGGGGGGGTAGAAAGAAGTAGGCTGCTGGTTAACTAGGATCTGCAGCTTATCCATTAGGTAGAGAAATGGGCAGACTGGGTGGGTCAAGTGGTCCTTATCTGCCGTCAAATTCTATGTTTCTATGTTTCTATATGAGCGGAAGCTGATGGTGGAGGATTCAGGAGACATGTGAGAACATTTTTATTTTGCAGACAGAGTGGTTGAGCTATAGAGCAGCCTACCAGCAGAGGTGACAGGTGCAAGAACCATTAATGGTTTCAAACATGGTTGAGACACAGTAAAAGGCTTAACAGTTACACAAGGGGAAGCATTAGTGCAGGGAGCAAGGGGGGGGGAGTGAGGGCAATAACCTCTGACCAGACATTATGTCCAGGGGTAGGACTCAGTAAAGCAGACTGTAGAGGAGGATGCTCAGGGGAAATAGCTGGAGCCATGGCATCCAGAGAGATCCACAACTGTCAGACAAAACAGGAATGAGTTTTATCTTCGATAAGTTGCAGGATGAAGAGCTTTCAAAGCTTGAAAAAGTATATGATAATTGAAACACCGACTTGCTGGGAGCACTGTTTGTTGTGAAACTGCACAGTAAAACAAGCACTTTCTTCTGCAACTTACTGAAGGTGAGACTGTTTCATTCCTATTTTCTGAGCTGAGCTGTATTGACTGTTGTCGGACAGGGTAAAGTAGGAAAGACTGGATAGCCCAGCGGTCTTTTTCTATCGACATTTTCTATGGTTCTGTAACTCATGACTGGCAAAGCTATAAATCAACCATGATGATCTTACCTCTCCAATGTGGAGATAAATGTGTTACTCCACTGCAACCCATTGTGTATTTATTATTTCATGACAACATTCTTAGGCAGTTAGCATTGTTTAGTTTTAAAAATGTCAGGTACTCATAACCATAAGACTGTCACATGCTAACCATTATAAAATTTTGAAGTTCTATGTTTAGTTGGCATAGTCCACTTCCTAGAAGGAGTTTGGATTTTGGCACCTTCCCAGGCTCCTTATGTTGTCTAACCAGTTTAGCTACCTGACACCATGGGGAGCAAACTAGTCTCCTGGTCAGGCTAGATGGAGGGGTAATAAGGCTGGAAGGCATCGAACAACAATCCAAATGGGGTATATCCCTGGTGGGTCAGCCAGTGGAGGAAAAATAAAGTTGATAAAAAAAAAAATCTTAAGCCCTTTAATAATAGGCCATGGGAAACTCTGAATTAAGTATGACAGTGTGAGAATAAGTAATTAGCTAGCATAACCATACACAATATATTGAACAAATAACCATGCATTATCTACTGTAGAATTAATGAGTTTCACTTTTTACCATATAGAAACTCGTGTAATTTACCATTATAAAAGAGTGTTTATAATGGCAAACAAGTGCTGGGTTTCCCTCGCTCTGCATATGCACCCACTGCAGTTCTTCTGTGATATTTGCTCTAGCTGCACTCGCCGCACTGCCTTCTCAACACTGCACCACCACTCTGACTGGGTGGTAAGTTACTTCTTCTTTTCAATACTGGAGCAGCTGCAGCCTTTTCACAAAACCAACCCACACAAAAAAAAAAAAAGAAGAAGAACTAAAATTGAGTGGAGCAACCAACCAGACCACGGACCATGCTAACAGCCAAGTGGCCACACCTCAATGACTTTTATTTTATAGAATTGCTGTGGCCAGAAAGCAAAACTAAGCAATTATATAAAATAAAATATGGGGTATGTGTAAAACTCAAATTTTACACACACCATTCCATACTTTATTCTATTTGACTTCTTCATTTTTAAATCCTGATTTGGTTCTCTCCTCTGTTACCTCAACTCCCTCCTCACAGCCTCTCCCTCGACCTACTCCCTAAGAACCTGTTAAACCAACTCCCCCCCACCCCTGTTCTGATCCAGTTTCAACACCTCAGCCAGGCAGGCAGGTAGCCTTCTTCTACAAACTCCTTCACCTCTGGTTCTATGTGATAATGGCGATCACGGAATAGCGATCACCATTAGAGAAAGTGTACGTCACCAAAATTAATTTTGGCAATGCACACTCCTGGTGAACTTCAAGAGGGCACCCGAGATCTATGGGTTTCCTTTTAATGTGGGAGGGATGTGCCCCCCATGCCCCAAGGGGGCTTCTTGCCCTGCAATCCCTTACTAAATGATTCTCAACTCCAGGGGGGTGCATGTCACGGGGGAAGGGTGAAATACTTAAATAAAAACAAGCCATCTGCTGGCAAAAAAAGAAATGCACCATACCAGACCTGAACCCTGCATCCTGCACCTCCCAACCAACCATCCTCCCCACCATGCTAGTCGACCAGCTCGGCAGCTGAATGCCACACCCCCTCCTATATACCTTCCTTCCCCTTCTCCCATGTGTGTGCTTGCACATATACATACGTACACTTCCCTTAGCCCTACCTTGCCCACCCAGGCATCTGGTCACTACCCTGCCAGGTAGCCCTGAACACAGGCATCGTAAGTGAGTTGCCATTTTTGTAAGCACTCAATTACGGTTGTTGTGTTCACTTATACCTTCACCTCTGGAATAGCACCTCCTCAATCATCTTTCCTTTTCCTTTTCAAAGCCAAGCTCCATGAGCTCCCTACCTATGCCTACTCTTGGACTTAGTCCATACACTTCTCTGAGCTCTCCATACCCCATTTTCACCCCCCAACAATTACTGTATCTCTTCCTTTATTCTTCTACCCATTGCCATACAGCACCTCTCTGACCAGCACTTGCCTTTCTACTTCTGTCTCTGCAAACACAGTGGCTCTTATTTAGAGCTGTGTGGAATAGTAAAATTCAGAATCTGTGGAATTTTGATGAAATTATGCAAAATCCTACAAAATTTCACAGAATGTTTTTGGAAGTTCATGGAATCTTCTTAATTTAGAAATTTGGAAATAACTCAACAACCATTCAAGCTAGAGCTGTGCTATGTAGAATATATTCTCTTTGCATCAATGGCCACAAACATGTCAAATATCATATAATTTGGTTTGATAGTTTCAAAATTATAGCTGCTAAAATGTTGCCATTTTATTGTTTGTGGGAAATTTTATGAACATTTTTTATCTGAATATACATTACCCATTTGTTGGGTCAGGGATCTTAAATTAAGCATGATTTCTAGATGATAGGTGTTCTAACAATGTGCCAGATTTCATGACAATATGATGCATCATCTTAAAATTATATGTGCTCAAAATCTGTCATTTTATTTTTTTATGAAATTTCATGAAACCATTTCATCTACTTATGACTTAGGCAACTTTGGAGCTAGCCATGTGTAAATTAGTATGGATAACCTTTTTGTAATGCTTATAGAATGATCTAAATGTGGAGAGAATTAGATAACAGATTTTAATGTTATGGGGTTCAAAACTTTACTATGAAAATATTTGCAAAACTTTGTGAACTAATTATCAAAACTATCAAAAATGTGGATGTTTGTAACATCTCTGCTCTTGCATGCATAGAGTTAACATCTGATATGCATATCCATAGTTCATGTATTCTGGTGTCTAACCCAACTGAATAAACTGGTTAAGAAGTTTTAATTTTGCAGATGAAAAAAAATGATTAGTAACATTTTGTCATATATTTATGATAGTATATTCTATAGATGAAGCATCCAGAATTTATTTTTGTGAAATTTAACATCAACAATGCACATATCACTACTTCATTTGATAAGCTGAGCTGAGCTGTTTGCAGTCCTGCTGTTCCTCACTGGGTGACTATCCCCCCTTCTCTTTTGGCATAGCCAGATTGACTCAGTAGAACTACTGATCCCACTGATATCCTCTTTGTTCTTTAGTGACAAACTCCCTTAAAATGTGAGTCACCTCCTTCTTTTCCTATTGACCTACCCTGTTGGAATAGGCAGAATTCTTTCTTCCTGCTGTCCAAGACATTGTCTTCTCCCTCTACATCTTTCCGAGTACCTCTAAGTCCTAGACTTGTATGTACACCAAGCTCCCTGGATCATAAATTTACTGGATGTGATCCTTAAATATCCTGCATTCAGATTGGAATATTTGACACTCTGTGCTTTCTTGATCCAACCTGGGGGTCTACCACTGTTGTGCTACCCAGATCAGCTGTCCATTTCTTGGTGAAACTGCTTCTAACTCAAGAATCTTATGACCCCCTACACTACCTGTCTCTTATACAACTATCCTTTAATTAGAACCTCCCAGATAAGGATGAGTGACATTAGAAAATTCCAGTTTTATGGAAATATTTTATGAAATTCTGCAATTTTCACAAAGACTCATGGGATTTGACTTTAAAAGCAGATGTTATTTTGCAGTTTCTCACAGCAAGCAATCAATACAATTGGTACTCATAGTCTCCATGTAAGGTCTAAGAACCCGCCAAATTTAATGGTATTGCATTTTCTAGTTTTAAAGTTTCAGGGGTTTAAAAATGTGTAGTTTACATTCTTGCAAAATTAAATTTTTAAATGTAGTAAAAGTTTGACTACTTTTAATTCAATCCCATTTAAAGCTGAAACTATGAACCTTTTCAGAAATGACCATGTGGTATAGTAGTTCAAATGTTTCAACTCTGGTTAAATTTGGATATGTATTTTTAAAATTAGAGAGAACTAACCAAAATTTAAATTGTGCAACATGTTTGGAAGACTATAATGCAGTCCCATTTAAAGCTAGAAATATGAAACTATGTGCACATACAAATATAGTGATAACCTGTATACCTGATAATTTTTGTAATATTTCAATGAATACTATCAAAGTTATACTAAAATTACATAAATCCAATTTTAGGAAAATATTTGGCTACCTATAACTCAGCTTACATTAAAGCTTGAGACTTAAAACATGATGCGTATATGCATTCTACATGCTTCTCTACATCCTGATATTGTGGAGAAATTAGGACAAGAAATGTTAACATTATCTCAAAATAACTGAAAATTAAATTTTGATTGAATGTTTGGCCACCCATAACTCTGTCCCCTTTTGACCTACAACTCTGAATTGCAGCACACTTTTGTATGCTATTATGTGCTGCTCATATTCCAAATTTGGCGTTATTTGGATTGTACTTTTAAAATTATAGTGAAATAACTGAAATTTAAAATTCTGCAAAATTCCACGGAATTCTGCAGGATCAGAATGGTCATTCTGTGGGCCTTTCATGGGCAGAATTTTATATTCTGCACAGCTCTGGTGTTTATAAATGTTTTGGAAATAGCATGGTTTCACTCACATGTCTGGACAGCATGGTTTAAGCAGTAAAAGTTTAATTAAAACAGTTCTAGCTGTGGTGTGGACAAGCAAGCACAGTTCTCTGTGCTGGAATTAATATGACATGGTTACAGGGAAACAGGTTTAACATTAGCAATGTGGACACATTAAACCATTATAAAGAATGGTTACTGCTTAGTGTGGACAGTTTAACTAAACTGGTTTAAAAACAGTTTTCAACAACAGATCTGTAGTATAGATGGAGCCTCTGTGCCCAGTGACCAGTCTGGCCTTAACTGCCTAGCATGGCTTGCCAGTATCTGGGTTGAGGTGAGTTATTTTTTTTTCCACTTATGCTCCTTCTAATCCCTCCCAACTCACTGACATTTCACAGTCATTACTACTGAGTGCTTAGTGTTGGCTCCTGTTCCTCTTCTAACTTAGTAGGCCATCTGTATTTCTATCCGTACAGATCTACACCTATTTTGTGTATTTATTGTTAAGTAAGTTTTGGGGTATTCCAACCCCAGTGCCTGTGCATGTTGACCTGGATAGTCACACTGCACCAGGCAGTGGCGCAAGCCTGGGTGCAGTGCAACTGGGATGTGCCAGGGCCACGGCCAGGTGATATTCAGCAGTGATGTGCCATGGTGCAGCACCATTGAATATGGCACAGACAGCGCACTCACTGCCCATGGTGCAGTGGCACTGTACCAGCACAAGCCACAGATAGGGAGCATGGGGATGCACCAGTGCAAACATAGTTGTGCTGGATGCCTCATCCACGATATTCAGCAGAGGGCATGCAAATGAGGCCATAATATATGCAATGAGCAAATGGGGCCATTTTGCATGTCATTATGGCCGCATTTACATGCCTTGCGCAGGGCAGCCCGGCAAATTGCGTTTGGCGCCCTGCACAGAGAGGCATGTGCAATGGGGATCCCAAGACATCCCCAACCCCATAGCCACAATTGCAGTGCAATACTGTAGAATTACTCTATGGTAGTCTAGTGGCACCCCTTCCCTCCTGTGTCCCCAATCACTCTAAAATACTGTAGAAGTAATCTCTAGTAGTCTAGTGGTACCCCAGCCCATTTCCTTGATCACGGTACATCTCCATATATAATTTCCCTGGTGATCCAGTGGCACCCCACCCCCTCCACCCACAGAACCCCTTGCCCACCCTACCCCCATCATTGGTGGGTGGCTGCAACCCTCCTGTATACCACTCGGCTGCCCACCAAATGACAGGTACAATATTTGCTGCAATCCCATTGGTCCACAATCATTCACATATTTGGCACTGTCTAGTAAAGTATGCCCTGCAAGCCCATATTGTACCTGACATTTGGCAGGCAGCTGGGCAGTATGCAGGTGTGTTTCAGCTGCCTGCCGATGGCAGGGGGGGAGTGGGAAGCAGGTTCTGTGTGGGTGGGAGGGGTGGGGGTGCCACTGGATCACCAGGGAAATGATATATGGAGATGTACCACAATCACGGTAATGGGTGGAGGGGCTACCACAAGACTACCAGGGATTAATTCTACTGTTTTGTATGGTGATTGTGGCAATGGGCAAGGGGGGTTCCATTAGACTACCATGCTTATGTGGGTGCTTGCAGATGGTGTTCTGGGTGGGCGGGTGTCCACCCTCAGCTGTCGGCTGCTGTGTTCCACCATGCAATATAGCAGCCCACCTGTGGGTGGCCAGGATTAGTTCCCACTTCTGATGGGCTCAACCTTTAGCCTCCCTATGTGGTGCAATGCAGGGTTGTGCCAGCATATGCGCCGCACATCCCAGGCTGAATATCGTGATGTGCCACATATATACGACTGTCACAGCTGAGTGCATATGGTGTACAGTACATGCTCATACAGAGCTTAGTCAGCAGCTGGCCATGGTGGTGAGTGGTGGGCTGTGCAACTCGTCAGCTGGGTTTGGGTAGGGGGACAGGGGTGAGGGGACAATGGGGTGGAGGGGTTGGTCCACTAGACCACCAGGGTGATTTGGTACATGAGGGGGATTGGCAGCATTACTCCAGGAATGTGGGGTGGGGTTGGCACCTCACCACATTACTGGGGATAGGATTGGGGCACCTTCCAGGATTGCTGGAGATCAAGGTCGTATGTGGAGTCCTATAATGCAGTATGGGGAGGAGTGTTCTACTGCCTTTTGCGGGGTTGGGGCTCGGTGGGGGGCTTCAGGGGCTTGGGCATGGCAGCCAGCAAAGCATGGGTATGCCAGCTCATAGCTAGTCTAACTGTACTTTGACAGTTGTCCTTCCTGGGACCTTATGGAATAGTGATTTGGGGTTATGGCGGCCATTGTTTCAGAATAGGGCGCATTTGCTGCCATAGCTCCCTTCCAACATGCTGCTGGCATACTGGTGGCATAAGTCCACCTGGACACAGGCAGCCTGCATGTTGTCACAGGCTGCCTTTTGGAATAGGGAATGTCACATCCTTTGTTGCAAGGTGCAACTTGCATCCTTCCTGTTGGAAGCAAGTGACTTTGTGACAGATGGAGGCCTTTTGGAATTGGGCCCCAGGTCGTTAGTGATTGGAAGCCATTAAAGTATGATGGCAGTTCAGTCGCCAAAATTAAATGAATTGTTGTGGTTCAGATCCTTGTGGGTAGATGACACTCTTGTTGGCAGTCTCAAATGAGTAGCCAAGGACTGGCTGGGCATGGATTCTTAACTAGCATCTCACGCACTATGAGTTTGTTGCCCCATGATAGGGTTGAGACTTAACTGTTGGGATGGTGTGGGGACAGTAACATCATGACTGATATGCTGTAATGTACCTGTATTATGTGTAGTATGTGGATAGAGGGTCAGTTTTGTGGGCTGTCTATCTGGTACCATTTTCATGCAGTTACAATTCCTGCAAAACAATTCTGAAAAATATATAAACAAGTAGTTTCTACAAGTGCTATGCATTCTTGTACTAATTGTGAAAATAAGGAAGTAAGTCATTAAATAGATTTATGCATGTATCAGGGATATGTAACAAGGCAGAGTTTGATACATTTTTGTATATGTACAAGTTGTGGTGACCTCAGATGACCTCAGAAGGGAAGACTGTAGCATAGTCATGAGATAAGTTTATTAGAGGTCACTACACCAAGAATGGATGGCAAATTAATCCAAACACTGTCCCTGTGGCATATCAAATTTATGCAGTGTACTATAGTTTGTTTTAGGTATCATTTCATTGATTTTGATATATGTGCTATGGATAAACGAAAACAAAATCCGTGGAATTATTCTGTTACTTTAAAAGTGTTCCTTTGCTGTTTACACCAATTATTGAATGGGATGAATTTAGAGTTTTCTGATTGATATACATCACGTTGAATTCTGACTGTGATGTGACAGCTGTTTTAGGGAAGGGAGGGAGGGTAGTGACATGCGGAGTGTGTGGATAAATTTACATTGAGGGAATAAACTATAAAAATCTCATTTAGAAAAAATAACCTGGCCAAATAAATAATTTATGCTGCATTGTTTTCTCTCACATACACTATTGAAGATTGCATAAAATAGCTTTACTGATCAATCTGTTTAAATGTACTGGACAGTTATTTGAAATAAAATGGATCAACAGAGCTTGGACATTGAGAAGCAATACACTGTGGTATGAAGTTACTTCAGATTATTCACCTGTTAATTTTTTTTTTTTCATTTTTAAATACTGTTTAAAATCATTGCACTCTATTGATCATTGAATTGCCATGGTACTTTTTCAGATAATCCAGGGCAAAGCTTAAGTTATTTCATGCCCTTTTCTCATTGATTCTAACTATCACGTAAAATGCTGTACAGAAAAGCAGTATTAGAAAATTATTATAAATGGTACTTGCTCTTTCTCTGGCAGAGTGAGAGAACAGTGATTGGTTCCTCTGTACTGACCCACACATTTTCCATCTCTGTTTCAACAGGATCCTGACATGCAGTGTCTCTTTATTCTGCTGCTTTAATGACTTGTTCCTCATTGGGTGCCACCGATGAGCAGTGTATTGTTGGACTGCACCTAGTTAATGTGTTCATCATGTAAAAAGGTAGCAGCAGTGCTTAAATGGTGGGAGTCAGTTTTACATTCTTTTGTTTCCAAAAAATGAATACAAATGAATTATGCATACTAGAGAACATAAAGTTTCAATCTTACTGTCTGTAAGATGCTCTAAGGAGTTTCAAACAATGGTGGTGGAACAGAACGGTCTTAGATGTTACAAATAACTGTACCGCTTAATAAATTTCAAGATAGATTAACTGAATGGGTGACAAAATAGGTACAAGGCACTGCAGCTATTTTGGAGGTAGTGCTCAGTGAGGTTTACAGCTCTTTCTTTGTATTGTTGGGTGGAATATGCCATTTGATTGTTTGTTATAAGCTTTATGGAACATTCTGTTACAATTCCAGAGACCTGCTGGGCTACCTTAGGGGTTCTAAATTTACTGAGAATGTCCTCGTGATAGTCATTCAACTGCATTTCTCAAAAGAAGACATATTCTATCACAAAACAGTAAAATGGCATGTTTTTCTGCATGTACATAGATATATAGATACATAGACAGTGTCGGCAGATAAGGGCCTATGGCCCACCCAGTCTGCCCATTTGAGCTTGTAAGTTCAGTTTGTTTTCCTAGAAGTCTGTTTCCCCTTACCCCTGACCTCTAGAATTCCTTTATGTCTATCCCATGCATTCTTAAATCCCGTGATTGTTTCTGCCCCCACCACTTCCTCTGGCAGGGTGTTCCACTTGTCCACCACCTGCTCTGTGAAGAAATTCTTTCCTCTGAATCATCCTCCCTCCAACTTCATCCCATGCCCTCTAGTCCTGGAACATCTTTTTCGCTTAAAAATAGTGTTTTCCTGCACCCTGTTCCTCCCTGTAAGATACTTGTATGTCTCTATCATATCACCTCTCTCCCTCCTCTCCTCCAGGGAGCACATGTTCAGTTCCTTCAACCTGTCTTCATAGGACTTGTGATGCAATCCATGCACCATCTTTGTAGCCCTCCTCTGAACCTTCTCTACCCTGTCTATGTCCTTACGTAGGTATGGTCTCCAGAATTGTACAGAAATGTTCCCCTCACAGAGCAATATCAATGGCTTACATTTGCACCATAGAGTTGCTGATGGTATTTCCTAAAGAATAAATCACTACGTTGGTTAAGGGCTCCTGGCTTTGCCTCACACCCTCAGCTTTCCCAGTCAAGCCATTAATCTCTTGAAAATACCTCACAAGACTTGTAACATAGAAACGTAGAATCTTACTGCAGATAAAGACCATTTGGCCCATCAAGTCTGCCCATTTATTGTCTTGTCCCCTTTTGTTACCAGCTGGGCTATCATCTCTTCAGTTTGCACCATCCCACTTCTCACTGCTTTCATTGCTTCCCTCTTTTTCCCTAATACACCTTCCTATCCTCCTCCCTCTGCATCTCCTTATACTTCTGAATACTACACTTTTAGTCTTTTTCTTTTCATCCACTTCTTTCAAGAACCATAGTAATCTCCTTTTCCACTTGGTTTTGCTCATTTGCATAGTGAAGAAGTTTGTTGCATTCAGCTGTTCATCCACCCCACCCAGGTCATTTCCTCTGCCATGTCATCCCTGAGGCATTCACCCATTTTGTTTAAATCTGCCTTCCTGAAGTCCAGGACCTTTACCCTTGTGTGGTTTGATACTGAACCACACTGTGCAGTGATGACTGGTCCTCAGGTGGCCTCCCACCTTGACATCTGCAACACTGTTCCTGGTAGTGAGTGTCAAGTCCAGTATTGCCCCCACACAAGTGGGCTCTCTGACTACTTGCCTGAGGAAGCCCCCTGCAGTGAGTCAAGTGTTGCTCTATGTTATTATTGGGTTTCAGTTCATTCTGTGTGTGACCACATATAGCATGAGGGTATATACTGTAGATATAGATATGTATATATCTGCAAAAATGTGTTAATGCATCTATTACGTTTAAAACAAACTGTACAAAATAGGGAAATTAAAAATTAGAGTAAGAAGTACCTTGGACATTTACAGAGTGGTAGTGTGGTGTTCCTTTTTCAATGTCAGTGGCAAAATAGGTAGCACACTCACATCTGGGGCCAGAAAATTGGGAAGTCCTGGATTCTAGGCCCACAGTAGGTACTTTAAGTATTACAAATAATTGGCACAGTAGATCAGTCGGGGGAGGGTTACTTCACTGTTGAGGGGTCGTCCTTTGGATGAAATGAAAAATGAAGGTACCTTTTGCCCATCTCTAGTCACTGTCCAGGTGGAAGTAAAAGATCCCATGGCACTTTTGGATGAAGAGTAGGAGAATCTTATTGAAAAAAATAAAACAAATACAAGTAATAAAATCAAAATAATCGTACGGTAACAATATCAGCAATTACAACTAGGAGCATGCAAAATGCCAAGTTGCTCAAGGACAATAGAAATGGTTAACAAATGTTTAAAACAGAGAAAAGGAAAAATAATCAGAAAATAACATGATAGCCTGCCCCAGTCCTGTCAGCCACCTCTATAATTTTAGATATCCCATTCCAAGAGTTCAATATTAGTTTTATCCAGTTTCACAAGTTCATGTATGTCTACTGTTAATTTCCTGCAATAGTTTGTAGCATATATAGGGCCATATGGACTATCCCATGGAGTGGCTACGCGCGCGTAGATGGGGTGCATAGCCACTCTGTGCCCAATGTACCCCCTACACAAGATGAACCAAGGGGGGTGCACACAGGATCAATGCACCCAATCCTCCCAGTCCAAGGACCGCACTGTGCCAGTGGTGGGCTGGGAGCATGCCAGCACCATGTGCCATGCACAAAGCTGCATAGTTTTGGCCATGAGTGTGCAGATGGGGCTCAGGGTACACAAGGAAGAACCCTGCTGTAAGTCTCCTATGCATCCCATGCACACATCAGGTCCCCTCCTGGACAGGGTAGATAGGCAACCACTGGGACCACCGACGCCAACTGGCACAGCATACACTGGTATATGGCCCCTACCAGGTGCTTCACCCATCCAATACACCCCAACACAGGGGCACTGCCCCATGGATGCTACCCCAGCCCCCAAATTGCACCACCAGCCCACCCCTGCCACTGGCTCCTCTGGGCATATGGTGGGGTACAGTGCCCCCCGCACTGCCAACAGCCCCTCCAACCCATCCAAGTGTACCACTCTGCACATCACTGAAGGGCTTGTGGAATTACCCTCCTTTCACCTCCACAGCCACTGGCCATAGAACATCCATGGGGCATGCTGCCAATGTGCACCCAGCCACGTAGGTGATCCACTGAGTGACCCAGTCCGATTGGATGCCTGGCCAGATCCGCGACTCTGCCCCTGGCTGCCCTGTGGAGTACTGCTCACTGGGGGGCAGGGCCACAGACTGGTGCCAGTCCATTGTGCATACTCCCAGGTGCACACCTGTCTGCAGGTGCGGAGCTGCATGGGTGGGTTACACGCCTTTAGCACATAACCTGCACCCATTCATGCATAGTGACCAATGTCCATATAATTGTCTTTATGCTGCACAAAAAAACAGCAATATTAATCCAAATAACCCATTTAAAGTAGGAAAAGATCACACACAGAATACTGGGTTGCCATTTCATCCATTTTACCACATAGTACCCTTTGACTAGAGTTTCATAGTCTAAAGAATGAAAATAAAATTCCCCATCTCTCAGCTATTAGCCTCAAAAATCTTTAACGTTGGAGCAACTGAAAATAAAATGTTTCATAATCTCTTAACTGTTGATGACATATTTCCCTTAGGCAATATCTATCTTGTATGGATTTAAGCTTCTGAGCACTTCTTACAGTTAGCATATCAAGGCTACATAGCCAAAAAGTATCCCACATTTTGTCAGGTACTCTTTGGTTAATAGGCTGATTTGTCACATTCAATTCTGTATTCCTTTGGGATATGTTAAAAACAGGTAAAACCAAGGCAGGCTTATACAAAATGGAGTTGTAGCAGATTTCCTAGTAAATTGTTCCATTGTGTAACCTCTAAATGCCAAGAATTAATCTTTTGACATAGCCCTGTGAGACAAAGGATACCACAAACCATCTCCTCCAATGTGACTAGCAAAGGATAGACATTGCTAGTATATAAAATACTGAAACTAAATATGTCTTAATCATGAACTCTCTTTGATTTACTCAATTCCCAGACTTTTCAGTGTGTCACTAGTTGAGATGCCTGATCAATTTTTTGTTTCATATTATGGCAGGTGATATTAGCCTTGCAAAAATATATTCCTAAGACTTTAATAAAGTTTTCAGTGACATGTATACCCCCAGTATTCAATATTCCATAGTTATCAGGAGTTCCTAATTTAATGCCCACACTTTTTTCTATATTCAGGATAGAGACTCAAATTACACCAAAGTTTTGAAAAAGTGTAATAGTTTCCTGACCAGTTTCCATATCATATTGCAGTGTCAGTGGCTCAGTAGGTAGCATACTCGCCTCTGAGGCCAGGAGATCAGAGGCTGTGGGTTCAGTTCCCACATCTGGCACTTGGATTAATATCCCAGTACTGGCACTGTAGTGCAGCATGAGAGGGGTGCTGCACTTCTAAGGTGCCGTCTTTTTTGGGTGAGACGTTAAACCAAGGTCCCATCTGCCTGGATTGGTGGTAGTTCAGGTGGATGTTAAAGATCCCATGGCACTTATCGAAAAGAGTAGGGGAATTTCCTCGGTGTCCTGGCCAAATTTCCCTCATTCACTAAAAATTACCACCAACAGTGTAATTTGGTTCAAGGTCAGTTGGCATTCATCTGTATCCCCTTCCCCTGGGTCATGCCTGAAAATAGGCAGGATTTGTCTAGTGCACTTAACCGGTTAACAAAAACTAAATAAATAAATAAATATCCTTCACTAGCAGAGTAACAACTTCTGTGAAGGTTACTGCAGTTACTAATAATTGTCCCTCCATCAATTTCCGGCTTTGAATTCTGGGGTAAGAATTTAAGGAGTGTAACATGGAGTTTGAGAAAAAGGCATAATAAGAACAGAGTATTCATTGCTGTCTGATTACTCTTTTTGGGGAAAAAAGACTCCCATACCCATTCATTTATGAATGGTTTGGTAGTTGCAGATTCACAAATTGGGCCCTGTGCACAATCAGGTAGGAATTATGCACCAGTGGCATGTATCCCACCTGCATAGTTCTGTGGCCCAGACAGGCGCAGGGTGCACAGTATTCACTACTGCATGCACCTGCAGGGCACTTGTCTGCAGCTCTCCCTGCAGGCAGATGCACAGAGGACATTTCTGCAGACTGGGTGTGCATCCAATGTGATGCCTGGACCCAGTCTACTTACGGATCCCTTGCACCCATGGGGTGCAGATGTCACCAGAGAGCGTGATGTGCACTACCAGCTCGGGGCAGGTGGGTACCCGGTTGGCCACCCCAGCCCTCCTTGTTGTCCCATGGCCTGGGTGGCATGTGGGGGAGTCTGCAGTGCCCCCATGTCAATGCTCTGGCTGGTGACGGTGTCCTTGGGTGTGTGTGTATCCCTTACGGCTGGGTGTTACCCAACATAAAGTACAACCCCCGCACCCAGCACTCTGCGCCTTTGTGAATCATACAGAGTGTGGGCACGCCCCTGCCTGCCCCACTGCATGTTATTGTCTGCACGGCCAGAGGATTGGGAATGCAACTACCACACACACTCTCTGTGAATGCCACATGGGGTCTGTGGGATCCTACTCTGTGGCATTCAGTCATAATGATGCCAATGCGCCCGGTGTACATGGTGTTTTGGCATGTGCATAGGACCCATTATGCTTATCCAGTTTATAAATTTGTCAGGGAGGCCATATCAGCACAAGACCTTAAATAGATATTTATATGCAACCTGATCAAGTGCTTTCTCCTGATGTAAACTAAGTGCACCTGCATTTCCATTTTCTACTATTTACCAAACAAGCAACAAGCGGCCTTGAATTTTCCTCCCAGGAATTGAACAAAACTGGGAGGGGGAAAATGAGAGTTTCAGCTGCCTGGGTTAAATTGGAGCACAACATTTTAGTCAGGACTTTGCAAAATGTATTGAGAAAGCTGAAGGGCCTCCAATTGTTCAAGCTTGCTTTGTCTCCTTTCTTAAAAATTAGTACCATCAAACCCTCTGTCATTGTAGGGGTCAGCCTACCATTCTAGAGTATGTAATTAAAAAGGACAAGCAGTTTGTTAGCTAGCGATTCATCTAAAATGCTATATAACATGCTATGTATTTGACTGGGCAAGCCACTCTACCCAGGTGCCTTACCTTTACCCAGTGTAGAAACTGCTGCATGCTATTCCTCCCTTGAAATACATCCCTCCAGTTTTATGGCACAGTCCGGAGGGAGTTCAGCAATAGTTAGACCTTCCAGAAAGCCCTATAATGCTGCATCCTACACAAAAGGAGTCCCTGTTGAGTCTGAAGAGAATTTAGAAATAATGGTCAGAACTGACACAGTATTGTTTAAGCAACCAGCATGATGTAATACTTTTCCAGAATCTGAAATCATTAAGGGGAGAGAGCAAGTGGAGGTAGAGGGAAAAAGAAGCAAAAAAGGAGAGGGGGAGGAAGGGGCAGAGGGAAGGGTAAGCAAGCCAGTAGTTACTGTAGCAGAGTCACTGTCCCATCTTACTTCAATCTGAGACTGCTGTCTCAATGATTTGCCTCATTTATGCACATTGCAATAGAAACATAGAAACATCGATTTTGTCGGCAGATAAGGACCGCTTGGCCCACCCAGTCTGCCCATTTCCCTACCTATTGGATAAGCTGCAGATCCTAGTTAACCAGCAGCCTACTTCTTCCTACCCCAACCCCCTAGAATTGCCTTATGACTGTCCCATGCATGCTTGAATTCCACCACTGTTTTTGACTCCACAACCTTCCTCCGAAGGCCGTGCCATGCATCCACAACCCTCTCGTGAAAAATACTTCTTAAATTACTTCTGAGCTGCCCCTTCTATCTTCAAATTGTGCCCCTTGTTCTTGCACACCTTTTTGAAAGATGCTACCCTCTTGGACTTTGTTGATTCCTTGAGATACTTGAAAGTTTCTATCATGTCCCCTCTCCCTCATTTCCTCGAGGCTATACATATTCAGCTCCTTAAGTCTCTCTTCATATGTCTTCCGGCAGACCCTGCACTATTTTAGTAGCTGTCCTCTGGACAGCCTCCATCCTGTCTATGTCCTTTGGAGACTGGGTCTCCAGAACTGCATGCAGTACTCCAGATGGGGTCTCACCAACTGTCTGTACAGAGGGATAATAACTTCCTGTTTTCTACTGGTGATGCCTCTCCCTATGCATCCTAGTATCCCCCAGCCCTCCTTGCTGCCCTCTCTCATTGCTTGCCCACCTTTAGGTCATCTGATATGACTACCCCCAGGTCCCTTTCCATTTTTGTTGTTGTTAGTATCTCACCCCCACTGTGTACTCTTCCCCTGGGTTTTTGTTTCCCAGGTGCATTACCTTGCACTTCTTAGCATTGAATCTAAGCTGCCATACATTTGACCATTCCTCTAACCTTGCACAAGTCCCTTCTCATCCTTTCCACCCCACCTTGTGCATCAACTCTGTTGCAGATCTTTGTGTCATCTGCAAAGAGACATACTTTTCCTTCCAGTCCCTCTGCAATGTCGCTTATAAAGACATTGAAGAGGACCGGTCCTAATACTGAACCCTGCGGTACCCACTAGTAACCTCCTTTCTTCAGAGTGGACTCCATTTACTATTACTCTCTGTGTCCTATTCTCCAGCCAATTCTTTACCCAGGCTGTCATCTTGGGACCCACTCCCAGGCTGGCTAACTTGTATATTAATCTTTTGTGTGGGACTGTGTCAAATGCCTTGCTAAAGTCTAGGTAGGCCATGTCCACAGCCCCTCCCTGATCTACTACTTTGGTCACCCAGTCAAAGAAATCTATCAGATTTGTCTGGCATGACCTTCCCGCTGTGAATCCATGCTGCCTTGGGTCCTGAGCCACTCTGGCCTCCAGATACTCAACAATTCTTTCCTTCAGAAGTGATTCCATCATTTTCCCTACCACTGAGGTTAAACTAACAGGTCTGTAGTTTTCTGCTTCTGCCTTGCTCCCACTTTTGTGAAGGGGAATCACATCTGCCCTTCTCCAGTCCTCGGGTACCACCCTGTCTTCCCTCAATGATAGTAAATATTAGGTATACTGATGGTTCAACTATCCAACTATCAGCTGCTGTGTGGGTCGAGAAGGCATTGTTCCTCTCAACCAATCCAGCTACCCTCAACCTTGCAAGAAAGTATGCCCCCTCATTAACCCATCTTAAAAACAGGAAAGAAGAGAAAGAAAAAAAAAAGCAGTTTAACATTTAAGGGCTGCTAGAGTATGCTTAATGGGTTGGAAGTGCGTGATTCCTCCTGGTCGACCCGGTTACCCTTAAACTCCATAAGGAGGTATGCAATCCCACTGAGCTATGCATGATTATTTTTATTATAGGTCTAGAGAGGACTACTCAACTCCTAGAAAAGTCTGAAGGGAAAGAAAGAGAAAGAAGAAGAAAAAAAATGGGGTGAGGGGAAAGAAGGGACCTGCAAACTGATCCAGGTATCTCCATACTCCTTTCTTCTGGCTGCTGTAGTCCGGAATTAGGCATAGTCCAAGAATCACAATTTTTTGTCTATTCAGCTGTTCCACTTCAGATCAAACATTTGCGTCTTCGTGAAAATTTATTTTTGGTCTCTCCTGTGTAGTTTTTACTTGCCCTTCTTGGCAAATGGGTTTAATGTTTCTTTGTCCTTATTCTTTTGTTAATACATCAGTGTCAACCTCCTTATCAATTTGAGATGAGATATTGCTATCCAAGGAGGTATTTGTAGAATTATTTTTTGGATATGAGATATAGGATGTTCAACTAGTTTTATTGTAAGGTTGAAAGGCAAGGCAAGGCAAATTTTATTTAAAAAGATGCTCTATCCAGGAGGCTCTGGGTGCCATACACAGATCACATCAGTTATACAAATAAAAACAAAATTATGAACATTATAATAAATATAACTAAATTGAAGCACACAGTTATAACATTTTAAATAAATTAATCAGAGAAATAACTAAAGATATCTAAGTACATATCCAGGGATGGAGTTAAACCACAGAAGTTAGGCATGAGTAGGATTATAAAATAAAGTCCAGGAAGGCCTGACTATACAGGAAGGCCTTGAGGCAGGCTTTGAAAACCTCTACTGAAGGGGTGTCTCTTACAGCTGGAGGTAGTGAATTCCATAGGATGGGGCCAGTGACACTAAACGGTCTGTCAATGGCTGTTTTTAACCTCATCCTGAGAATCACAAGGTGGCCCCTAGAGGAGGAGTGGATGGAGTGAACCGAGACAGCAGTTGTAAGAAGGTCCTTCAGGTAACCAGGGCCCAGGCTGTGTAGGGCCTTAAAGATGAGCAATCCCATCTTAAAGAGGACTCTCCACCTGACCGTCTGCCAGTGCAGTTCACACAGCACCAGGGTGATGTGATGGTACTTAGAGTGCCCAGTCAGCAACCTGGCAGCTGCATTCTGCACCAGCTGCAGCTGGTGGAGGGTATCTTCAGAGACCACAAGACAGCACACATTACAGTAGTCGAGCCCAGATGTCACAAAGGTGTGCACCAAGGTGGGGAGGTCCAGGGGCAGAACTAGGGGCTTTATCCTGGTGATTTTCCTCGGATGGTAAAAGCTGGTATGGACCCGGACAATACCTGAAACTCAAGTGTCAGTCTGCTGTCAAGAATAATGCCCAGATCATGCACCGTAGAGGAGGCCTTCAATGGTACAGACCCAAGAAAAAGCCCCATTTCTTCAACAGAGGCCATCCTATCAAACCCTCTGTTTGACTCCACCACCAGTACCTCCATCTTATTGGGGTTCAGTTGCAACCAGCTGGAAGCCATCCAGTCATTGATCTTGGCAAGGCAGGTGTTTAGCACATCCACTGCATTGGATGTCCCGGGGCAAAGAAAAGATACAGCTGGGTATCATCAGCATAGTGATAAAAACCCAAACTATACTTCCTAATGAGCTCTCCCAGGGGCAGCATGTACACGGCAAACAACATTGCTGAAAAAACTGAACCCTGGGGTACTCCACATGACAGGAGGCTAGGAGAGGAGGAGAAATTCCCCATCACTACCCTTTGCCTCCTGTTGGTGAGAAAAGATTCAAACCAGCAGATGGCAGTGCCAGTGGGTCCACAGAATTCCGTCAGGTGGTCAAGTAGCACACGATGGTCCACCATGTCATATGCTGAGGAGAGATCAAGGAGAATGAGAATTGTCCCCTCTCCTTGATATCTCACCCTGAGGAGGTCATTATGCAACTGAACTAATGCAGTTTCTGTGCTATGCCTCACACAGAACCCAGACTGGAGAGGCTCGTATAGATCATGGGCCATGAGGTGTTCCTCAAGCTGAAGTGCCACAACCTTCTTCACAATTTTACCCAAGAAAATAAGATTGGAGATGGGACTGTAATTTGCCTTGACATCAGGGTCTAAGGATGGTTTCTTCAGAAGGGATCTCACTATTGCCTCCTTCAAGACATTGAGAAAGACCCCCTCTGACAAAGAACATTGGACAATCAAGGCAAACATTGGGTCGACGGAGTCAACAAATCCCATTAAGAGATGTGTCAGCACCTGGTCTATTTCACAAAAAGTGTGCCTCAGCTTGGAAGCAACCTCGATGACCTCAGCCACCCTCACCAGTCTATACTTGCCCCAACTAGGTGGAGTGCTCTCTGGATGCCCATGACAACCACTGTTGGCCACAATGTGGCTCACAGGTGGAATTCCTTGCCGGATGGCAGACACCCTGTCCGAGAAGAACCGAGCAAACTCTTAGCATAAAGCATTAGAAAAAGCGTTTTTTGACTGTAGACAGGCTGGATGAAGAAGCCTGTCCACAGTCTGAAAAAGCACAGGTGGTTGGTTCCTCCTGGCAGCAATCTCCCTGGACAGGAACTCTGCCTTCTTACGGTTGATCTCCCCCGGTACACATCATAATGTGTATGCAGGGGCAGTTTGTCTGCTCCAGCCTGGTCTTCTGTCAGTGAGCTCTAATCACTGGCCCATAATCTTCATCCCTTGAGCTTCCCATCATACCAAGGGGACCTCAAGTGAGAGGATTTGGGTCGTACATGGACCAGTGTGAGGGAGTCAAGCACACCAGACATCGCCTTATTATAGGCAGCAACTGGAGTGCAACCCCCAAAGCATGCATTGTCCACACTAGATAGATCCGCCACTGCCAGAAAACCCTCAGGAGTCAAGCCCCTCAAAAGGCAGAAGCTGACCATCTCAGCAGGGGGAGGGCCCTTGGGGGGGCCCCTGAACAGGAACTCCACCAGGCAATGATTGGACCAAATGACCCGATCAGTCCTGAGATTATTTACCTGCTGTAGGGGGAGAGACGCCTGTGAGCTCTGGCCACTTTGAGTAGAGATGGACATCCTTGAGGAGGGAGAATGGATTTGGCATTCTGCCTTTGATTCTGAGGATACCATCGTACGCCATAAGCCAGCTATGGAAAGTTATGAACCTAAGGAGAATTATATTTTTGTGTCTGGAGAGGATTTATCTAAGACGGGAGTAAGACAAGAGGAGTTACCAATGGAAATCGCAACCCTCCCTTCAGATGAAGCGCAACATTTGAAAATAAAACGAGAGTTGGAATTTCATGTGAAGGATCAAGAGCACTTACAACAGAAACTGGCATTGCTGCAGGCTAAGAGCTCAGCTGTCAAACCTCTGGGGCCGTCTGTCACAAGGCCCGATTCTCTGGATGACGTCGCAGCTTCTCAGACAACCGAGCAGTCGGCTGAGTTGATCCATTCTTCCCCTGTTGTTTGTAATACCGTTATCAACTCTGCAGCATTACTGGAGGCTGGCAGTTCAAAAACCAGTATGGTTTTGTGCTCAAAGTCGATGGAACCAATAGAGTCCTCAATACCTGGTTTAACTGTACAAGCCAGTGGAGGTACAATGTCTCAAGGCCTGGTTGGGTCAAGCGCTATTGACACTGTTGATCCAAGCACAAATTCTTTCTCCTGGAACTACAACCCTGTCCAAATCCACAAGGTTTGTCTTCCATGGTACTGCACTTAAACCCTCTGATCTGGTGGGAGTCCCTGGGGTTGACTCTGTTTTCAAGACTTCTCCCACTTCTCAGGTTGGAGTTACAGAGTACACATTTTTGAAATGAGGCCTGGCACCTTGGGCAGGGATGGGGGATGACAGCAAGGATAAACGCACTGCCATTACTTTGGCTAATAGACATTTGGGAAAAAAGCCTACTCCACCAGTGCCTGCAGGATATCTTCCTGCTTTTGGACAAACACCAGCATTGCCTCTTGCTGCTGTGGACTTGCAGTTTGCATCTTCTAATCCAAACCCTGTTCCTTTCTCTGTAGAACCCTGGTCTCTGCAGAAAGCCTTGAGTGAGGCAGGCTGGACACTTAACAAACAAGGGACATGGCTTCCCACCCTGGATTTGGACCCCAAGTTGAATTTTTTGCAAAATACACCTGAATGGTGACCCACTGTGCCTTCAGTGCCTATGTTATCTATACACCCCCCTCCCATTGTTGGGTGAGGATCCTGCTGGGGTACATCACATAGACCTGCGACTAGAGAGGGAATTGCCGATACCTGTAGCAGCTGCTAAAGTGGCTCCTGACTGCCCTATTGAAAATGACACTGAACCTTTATCCCCCTGTTAATATTACAGCCCAGGAGACTCCTGAGTCAAATAAACCTCTATTGTCAGACTTATTTTCCAAGATTAAAAAAGAAGCTGCACCGTGGAGGAATGCAGTCAGGATTTGTTATAAAGGTGGACTGGATCTTAGGCCTGATAGGCATCACAATGGTAAATGTTTGTTAAAGGAGTCCCTGCACTTCTCTCTGAGAGAAGTTTTTGCTTTTATAAATATTTCAGGAGAAGATAATTTCAGCGTGAGTTTTTGTTCTGCTTATGCTCTTGATCTTTTCTGGGAGCGGTACAATCAAGTTAAGTTTTCTCCCACGTGGACACCCTTTTTGGTAATTTCAGTATCCAAACCTTTGATTAAATATGTCACAGTTATGTTTTGGAATGAGGGGGTTCACGTGGGTGACATCACTTTTTGGCTGTCCCTTAAATCGATGTGATGAGTCCACCTGAAGCTATTCTTGATACTGAACAGTTCTGGACCAAGGAATGGTGTTACAAGGTAAAGCTTAGACAGACTGAAGCAGGAATAGATCATATCCCTAACTCCTTTATGTTGGGACGTGACAGGGGGGTGTGCTTTTATGCTGGGTAACCCCGGTCTTGTTATAAGTGTGGATCTCAAATACATCTATCCAGTTCCTGCGACAAACCTAGATGTGATAATTGTGGAGAAATAAGACACATCGCATTTCAGCGGGCCAATCACACCAAATGTGACCTCTGTGAGGATACTGGGTGTCACACTTGGATCACTAATTCTGATCCATGTATCAAATTTTTTTGTATTACATATAATTTATGTAAGGGAAGGGCAGTCAGAAGACCCACAGTCCTGCTAAACTGACACATCCCAAAAAAAACAGGTATAAGTTCAAAGAACAGAACATGGCTAAATCTGCAGCTATTTAAAATGCAATTCCTTTGTTAAATTTTCTTTGAAGGTAGGAACCAAAGTATCCACTTTATAATGCCCTCAGGGAGATCCTTTGACTTGCAATAGTTGCCAGGAAGAACCTGTTTGGGAGGGATGTCACAGGGAGCCCTTGAATTACATCAGAAAGACCTTTGACGTGTAGATAACAAGGAACCAGATGAATTTGGAAGGTCCAATTCACATTCCCAGGATGCTTTGGAAGGACATCACATTAACTGTTTATATATGTGTGTGTGTGTGTGTGTGTGTGTGTGTGTGTGTGTGGGCAGAACAAAAACCAGTTCTGACCAGTTAACCCGAGGAGAGGAAATTGAGTATATCACTTATCATTTTTTTTAAATCTTGTTGGGACATCCTGTGCTGTAAAATATAACTTTTAATACTCCAAGGCAGAGTTTAATGACCTCAGAGAGGAGGCCGGCTCAGGACTGCTTTCATCCAACTGAGCAAGCCTTAGAGAGACACATTTTATTTTTATTTCTGACTGAGAGAAGGACAACATCAGCACTGTAGGAGATAAGTATTATGTGGATAAGAGAGCTTAGATTGTACTTTAAAAACCTGTTTTGTTTTTAAGATTGTATGTGTGTGGGATATTTGTTCTGTATTTATTGTTCTGTTTTGATATTTTAAAGTAAATATACATTTTACAACGGAAACTGCCTAGAGTGCCTTGACATTTCTTTTTATTTAAGTGGAGCTTTTAAAGGTTACAGTTAACACTGTGTATGGGCTTATTGATATACCAAACTGGGAAATGGATAGAGCTCTCTAAAGTCTTACATAGGGTTCCAAGGGTTCATTTGAAAGACCTGATTGGGTGCCCGTAGGCAAAGATATCTGGCCCCCCAAAGACAGAATTATCTGAGCCTGATAATTGGGTACTCTAACAAGAGGTTATCAGTTAGAATCCCTCCAGAACTTGAGACTAAGGTGACTTGAACCCACAAAACAGACAAGAGGGTTACCTTGTTTTGTTCACTGTCCACAAATCATACGCTCAGAGGTTGGCACTTTGGGAGTAGAGGGCTGACCGGCTGAGCGAGTTTGTGACACTGGGCATGTCTTTACAGAATGTTCCTGGGCAGCCAAGAACAAGGCCTCTTGTATCAGTCCAGAACTATTAATTCGACAGGCTCAGAATTTGGTCTCATGTCCTGGACAGGATCGACCTGAGCTTTTCTCCTGCTCTCCAGAGGTTCAGCCTCCACCTTCTGTATCATTGCAAGATGATTCAGATAAACATGAGACCCCACCCATAGTATCTCCTCTTCTATCACCAGTGTGCTATACTGAACAACATGTAACGGTGAACCCTGACCCTCTCCCTGTACCTCCAGTGGAAGTACAGGTAAGGAGGTCAACCAGAAACATTAAGCCCATTTTAGTTCCTCTTTCTACTGACATTGAGTCTAGCAATTCATTTGCAGTTTTGGCCACACAATGGGAGGTTCAGAGATGGAATGCGATGATTCTGACTCCCTGCCCTCATGGGTAGACCTGCAGATCCCATCCCATCCCCAGGAGGGTTATAAAGGGAAGAAAAAAAAGAAGAGGAAAAACGATTGTTGACTACATACCTGGGACTGTTCATCTTTTAGTGTAGGATCTTTGAATGTCCATAGTTTATTAAACCCTTGGAGAAGACAGGTGGTTTATGAGTATGTACATAGGAATGTTATTGATGTTTGTTTCCTCCAAGAAACTTTGATGTTCACGAGTGACCAGGCGCAGTTCTTCCAGAAGGAGTGGATTTGGGGCCCTTCCTATTGATCTTTTAGAATGTAATCAGCCGATGGTGTGAGGTTCATTTTTAATTCTTATGGCTTTTCTTTAATCAAGTTGATAGATCTAATCCCGGGGAGATTGTAGATTTTAGATGGCTTATATGGAAACACATGGCTTGTAGATTCATCAATTTTTATTGTTCCCAGGTAAAAGCTGAAAGGGTGGCTCTGTTTGCAGCTCTACGGCCTTTTTTGTTATCCTCTTATAAAAAAGTTTTCTGTGGAGGCATTAATTGTGAACTGAAGTCAAAACAAAGGGGTCCAGTGGGGCAAGAAAAGAAAATTTATTGTGATTTAAATGCTCTAACACTATTAGTGGACTCAGTGGGGCTTTTAGATAGTAGACGTCATCAAATAAGTGGCCCTCACTTTACTTATAAGCATAATACATTCACTTCCACCATAGACTATATGTTTCTATCAAACAGTCTCCCCCCTTTTAGGTTTCAGACTGTTCTGGTCGCTTTTCCAGACCATATATTTCTACTGTGTATCTTTTCCATGACTCCATTACAGTCATTAAAGAGGTCCAGATGGAAACTGAATTCCTCTGTTTTGACAAATTCTTTGGTACTTTTTAAAATTAAGATCTTGTTACTTGCTAGACTTTCAGTTTCCTTTCTGTATGATGATTTAGGGGATTGGTGGATGGACTCATAGGCAGATCTTAAATCTTTGCTTATTAATCAGGGTAGGTTGGGGGAAAATATGAAGTTTCTCCACCATCTTAAACTGTGGCAACAATTGCAATATTTATTTTCTGTGGCCAATACTTCTAGACACAATTATACATCCCAGATTGCTACCTTAAAAAAACAAATGCAGGATTTTCAGTTGATAGGGCCAATACTATGAAGGCTTTATTTCAAAACGGCACTACAAAATCCCCTCAAGGGGATCCCTATGAGGCCTTTAAAAGGTATAAGGATGTGTCTTTTTTGGACTCTTTATTGAACCAGGAAGGTCATGTTATTCAATCTACTGCAGGTCTTTATACTGCTATAAAAGAATTTATATTATCTCATACCCCTTCTGTACCCCTAGAAAAGAAGATATTACACAATTTTTACAGACTATAGGGTTTCCAAAGAACCCAGATGGGGTCTTAGGGGTGACAACCTATTACAGCAGCTGAAACAGAGGGAGCCATTAAGACCCTGAAATGTGGAACATCCCCAGGTATTGATGGTTTCACTAATGAATTATTTAAAACTTTTCCCCAAGAATTTTCTTTCTGTCTAGAGCTAGTATTTATTTTCTTTTTATCACAAGAATGTTTTCCCATTTTGTTCACAGAAAGATTGTTAATTTTATTATTTAAATCTGGGAATAAATCTTCTCTGGAAAACTGGCGTCCTATCACAATCTTGAACTCGGATTATAAACTTCTAACTGGTATTTTAAATACCAAGCTTAAAGTCTATGCGTGTTCCGTCATCTTTCCTTTGTAATTCTGTGGTCTTCCAGGTAGGAAAATACAACATGCTCTAATGATTATCAGAGATTTAATTGAACATTTCTCATTACAAGGGACTCATGGGTGTATTATTTCAGTACACCAAAGGAAGGCCTTTGATATGGTCTACCACCCTTTTTTGTTTTCAACTCTTAAAGCATATGGTGTTCCTGCTACTCTGATCAGATGGATAAAATCCCTATATGCTATGGCTATAGTACACCCAGTTATAAATATGAGGTTACAGATGGGTTTCGCATCATGACAGGGGTTCAACAGGGTTGCCCGTTGAGTCCACTATTGTATATCTTTACTATTGATCCACTAATTGGGTCCCTATCTGATTCTCCCTGCTGGAAGGGGGTGTTGGGAGCAACCAAAGCAGAGGCATTGTATTTACAGGCCTAGGAGGATGATGTTTGTTTATTTTTTTCTGACCATACTCAAGTAATTTCTTTTTTAGAACTCATACATACTTATTCTTTCGTCTCCAATTCCAGACTAATTGCCTGAAAGAGTAAAGGCCTTTTTGTGGGTGTCGGATATCCAGATTCAGCAACAATACAGGTTATACAGATATCTTCAGAACCTTTAAAGATTTTGGGGATTATATTTGGACCCCAAAATCTCCCCTCTTTGAATTGGGAATTTGTCTTGAACACTGTCAATAATAAAGTGCAAAGGTGGAAACATTGGAAATTAGCTAAATTTAAAAGGATACAGGTCATTAGGCAGTTTCTTATTCCCATGATATTATATATGGTTATTATTTTCCCCCTTCCAGCTCATTTGGAAACCAAATTATATAGCCTGTTTTTCCAGATGCTTTGGGGGAATAGACTTAACCCTATCAAGAGGTAATATACTTACCTGGCAAAAGACAAAGGTGGTTTGGGAATGGTTGATCCCGTTGTTTTTTTTTCATACTTTTTTTTTTTCACAGACCATTAGGGAGGGAGTAATTGCTACCAGCTCACTTCATAATTTCCTAATAAAACTAACTTTTGCTAGATATTTTTCAGCATGGCACATAACTCCCCCGAAACTTTAGAAGCATCTGCATATGCATATTTTACTGCATTATTTACAGCAGTGTCAGTGGCTCAGTAGGTAGCACACTCGCCTCTGAGGCCAAGAGATCAGAGGGCTGTAGGTTCAGTTCCTACATCTGGCACTTGGGTTAATATCTCAGTACTGACACTGTAGTGCAGCATGAGAGGGGTGCTGCACTTCTGAGGTGCCGTCTTTTGGATGTGACGTTAAACTGAGGTCCCATCTGCTTGGATTGGTGGTAGTTCAGGTGGATGTTAAAGATCCCATGGCACTTATTGAAAAGAGTAGGGGAATTTCCCTGGTGTTCTGGCCAAATTTCCCTCAGTCACTAAAAAAAATACCATTAACAGCTTAATCTGGTTTAAAGTCAGTTGGCATTCATCTGTATCCCCCTCCCCCGGGTTGTGCCTGAAAACAGGCAGAATTTGTCTAGTGCACTTACCCAGTCAACAAAAAATAAATAAATGTGCTGCAGTTTTTTCAACCTGCGGCCCAAAAACTTTACAAATGGGGTCTAACTAAACAATTATTGAAAGATACCAAGGGGCCAAAGCCGTATGATATAGTTACTGTATGTCAACATTTTACCTCGCAGAGCCCACTTTTAAAAACTGTCCTTCTTCTTTAATTCCAGGGGTTTTACAGCAACTCATTAATGCTAGATTACGTGTCCATATGTGGGAATTTTTGTATATGGGAGGACTGGGGTCCAGGGCAATGCCAAGCATAAGGCCAGGGAAGAAAGAAATTATCTCTTTGTGAGGTGTGTTAATTTGGAGGAGTCCATGGAGAATTTTTTGTTCCAGTGCTCTTATGCCAGTTCCCTCTGGAAGTTCCTAGCCTCAAAATGGCATATGGGGTGGTTGACTAGGTTAACTTATGAAATTTTGGTTGGAGGAAGTTCCATAATATTGGGAAACTTTATCACATGGACAAGTTGATAATTTTTTGTTGCTGTCTCAAATATTATTTGTGGCAAGCTAGATGCCAATGGTTACTGTATCAAAAACTTATGCCCTATGAGACGGTGGGATTAGTGATTCATGGGGCCATGGAAAGGGTTTATATGAAAGATTCAGAGGTTCATACCACTAGGAAGGTAAATAATTGGTGGAAAGGATTTTCAATGTTTGTTAAATATAAATAAGTACTCGACATTAAGTCCTGCATGAATTTCATATGTTTTATTTTTGAGGAGGGTTGGGGTGGGAGTTAGTTTTCGGCTTTGATTTCTGGGCTTCATTTTTTTAAATTTTTTTTTTATTTTTTGTGACAGAAAGAATGTTAGCTTTGTTTTCCATTTTTTGGGGAAGGCTTTAATACCTTATTTGATACAGTATGATCATTATACTTTTTCTGTTTTGGATGGTTCTTTGTGATTCCCTGTTCCTTTTTTTATGTTACCTCTTAGTGTGATTTAACACTGTTTGTATATGATTTTGTTTTTGATGTTATATAATAAAAAATTCCCCTACTCTTTTCAAGAAGTGCCATGGGATCTTTAACATCCACCTGAACAGGCAGATGGCACCTCGGTTTAATGTCTCATCCAAAGGATGTTACCTCAGGAGTGCAGCACCCCCCTCATGCTGCATTGCAGTGTCAGTTTTGGGATATTAACTCAAGTGCCTGGAGTGGGGATAGAACCCACAGCCTTCTGATCTCCTGGCCTCAGAGATGAGTGTGCTACCTACTGAGCCACTGACAATTGCATGCCATAAATATGGATATGCAGACATATAATAACCTCATGCAAAAAAATACTATAAAGATCTATTATCTTCAGAACACTATTCTCAAGAGGCAGAAAATTTTCTGAAAGAGATGTATTTTCCTGAAATATCATCAATGATTCAGCATATTGATGAACCAATTTCAGAAAAGGAAGTTCAGTTTGTTATTGATAATCTTTCTGCAGGCAAAGCTTCTGGCCCAGATGGATTTTCAGCTGAAATGCATAAAACATTTTGTATAGAATTAACACCTGTATTGACTAGCCTCTTCAATAGCTTTAACACATATCATGCAATACTAGACTCACATAGAGAGGTAATAATTCATGTATTTCATAAGAAAGGTAAAGATCCTCAACGTTGTGCCTACTATAAACCAATATCCTTATTGAATACTTACTTAAATATTTTTCTAATTTTTCTTAAATACTTGCAAACAGATTAGAAAAATATTTTACCAATAAATGTCAATCAGGATCAAACCAGATTCAAAAAAAGTAGACATATGATAGACAATATAAGAAGAATTAACATTATCAATAATAACACAGATTCAGATGCTATTTTGCTGACTGTCAATGCAAAAAAAGACATTTGCCAGAGTTGAAAGGACTTTTATTCATGCTAAACTTAAAAACTTGGTTTAGGTATACAGTTTCTGAGTTGGATAAAATTATTGTACAAAGTTCCATAGGCGAGAATTAAAACTAATAATAACTCAGCCTTCTTTCCACTTACCAGAGGCACACGACAGAGGTGCCCTCTCAAACCTTCAATATTCACTCTGCTCATTGAACCTTTTGCAGTTACAATACGAAATAATAATAGGATTTGGGACATAAAAATTAATAACACGCCACATAAAATTAGTCTTTATGCTGATGATGCACTATTATATTTCACAAATCACACAATTTCACTAAATGAACTAATTGACGTATCTGAGAGATTTGGGAAACATCAGGAGATAAGATAAATTGGACTGACATGGAAATCTTGCAATTAAGTAGCACACACCCACTTTATATCCTGAAAACTGTCCTTGTAAAAACTCTGAATCATTTAAATATCTTGGAACTAGACTAATTTTGCATTTGCAAGTGTTATTTTAACTTAATTATCTACCTTTACTAACCCAAATACAAAATGACTTAGAAAATGGATACATTTGCCTCTAAATTTGATTAGTAGGGTCAGTGTAATTTGAATGAATATTTTACCTAAATTACTGTTTTTATTTTGGTCACTTCCAGTGTTAATCCCAGCATCGTACTTTCACAAATTAAAATAAAATGATTACAGAATTCTTATGGAGAAATAAAAAAGCATATTGCTTTAGAAAATTTGACAATGAGTAAAGATGTGGCACCCAGCGGGGGTGCCATTTGAGGGATGGTACCACTGAGAAGAGGGTCCAGGGACTGATAATGTCATGACCCCATGTGGGCACAGCCCTGGCAGCAGTCTCAGCCTTGGGGCCCACCTGGGGCCATGGCACTTTCTGTCCTGGACCCTCCCCAGCAGTATCATCCCACTGGCTTTATAGCTACTGTATATAAACAGCACCCCCACTGGATGCCACATCACTCCATCACATGCCCACCATCTCATTAACTCCCCATACCCCTTCTGCCCCAAACTTCTCCTGGCAAGCAGTTTCACCACCCCAACCATCCCAACTCCTAGTGTTGTGCCGGGTGGGGGGGGGCTGGATCTCTGTGGCAATTCCTACAGGGGTGCCAAATGTTTGGCACTAGCCTGTAGGTTCAGCAGCTCCTGGGGTTTTGGCACAGAGACCCATGATTATACAAAATTGAGCAGAGGGTCCCTGATATAACAAGAATTTGCCATAGCCCTAGATTGCTGCAACTTGCGGTGATCTAAGGGTTCTTTGAAAATGTATCCCCCTGTGTTCCTAATGCTACTGTAAGCAAGTTAGGGCTTATATCCTGTTTTAAGGAATCATGCTACTTGCTTCCTACAGGGCAAGCAGTGCCTGTGCTATGTATGCACTAAGGTACTATGGCTATCCAAAAAGCATGGGGAAAAAAACTATGTTAACACACCAGTTGGAATTTTTAAAACATAAACAGTAAGGTACAATAGTTAGGGATTTTATGGACCTCACTACTCCCATGACCATGAACCGCCACCATGAACTAAACAAAACTGAGTGCCAAAAGAACAATTCAGATCTCAGTCCTGAAGGGACCAGTGCAAAGCAAGTTAAGATTCAAGTACTGTTTCACACAGTGCCCAAAATGCCCTGCTGGAAGCAAGTTAGCAGTCAGGTCCCATTTCATGCAGGTCCCAAAGGTCCCACTGTGTTCTGCTTCATGCAGGGACTGAAGGGCCCTGCAAGAAACAAGTTATGACGGTGGCAAATCCTGCACTGCAAAGTGCCCAAAGTGTCCCACACAAAGCAAGTTATAAATTTATATTGTTTAACTAAATGATTTATTTTTCACTAGTGCTGTTTGACCTTGGGTAACCTCACAAGTGGGGTAAGCCATGAGTAATGTGCCCAAGGGCAAACAGCTCAAGTGAAATAATTTACTCCATAAGGTACCTGTTGCATATTTTGTTTATGTAATAGGTGGGGACCTTGTGTTTATTTCTTAAATGAGTGTGTTTTTTTTTTAATTTAAAAGATTAGTGTTTTGCTTTTTTTTTTTGTAAAATAATGCTACTCAGCTGCTGAGGAGCACTATTGCCATGAATGTTGTGTCATAATGCCAGCATTGGCTGAGCTGCATTGCCACTGATTGGTAAGGAAAGTGGTGGCTAAGCCTATCAGGAATTTAATAGAAAACACTGAATCCTTGTTTAGCAAGGGAGTTAGTGGTGCCATAGAGAGTGATGATTTCAGGTTTTTTTGCCATCCATAAGTTGGGGTTGGGGATTGATTTTATTTTTTTAATTTGTGGCTGTAGAAGACATTCGCTATGCCATGGAAGGAGCAGATGGATGTGGAAGAAGGAGCAAGCACTGCTGGACGGTATTCAAAAAGTAGTGTTGGCTTGGCCATTGTGATGGCTAAGTTTGTTTCAGAAAAAGGGACTTATTTCCACTGTTTTGGGAGGTGGCTCATTTGTACCAGGTAAGAGGAAAGTGGAGGACTGAAGAGGTAATGTGAGCAGGGAGTGAGTGGGTGAGAAGGCGAGGAAAAAAGCAGCATGTAGTTGTGTTCTAATATAAACAAAAAACAAATTAATGAGTTCGCTTTTTTTCTGAATTTAGTTGGGTGCTTAAAATAAGAAAGTTACTGATTAGGAGGATGTGTGAGCAGTGTCATGCTTAAAAGGTGCTGTTGTCTGTGACTGAAAATAGTGGAAATAGCGGCGGCAGTTGGGGGTAAGTGGGAGACACTATGGACACAAACCAAACCTGATGTGTCTACTGTGGTGTACACAAACAAAATTTATGTACACAGGTTGCTCAGATAACAGTCTGTAAGTAATGGCTTTTGGGTCCACACCTATTGCATAAATATCTATACATATGTTGCCAATAATAATCAAAAGGGTGTGCATTCGTTGGGAGAGGTGGGCAACTCTCGGATGTGTGCTTAGGCATGAGGCTGAGGGCATATGAAGTGGCCTAGAATTTAAATGTTTGGCTTTCATAATGAAGTACTACGCATTTATGAGCACGCTGTAGCATGACAGCTGATCTGGTTTGTCACTTCAGAGAGCAGAAATTGTGATAATCTAGACTCATTTTATAAATAAATAAATCAATATAAAATACAAATATGCATATTCCCAAAATGATACTGTCTGTTATACAGTATGTGTATATACCCTAAGATCCCAATAAAGTTAGTCTCAAGCTTTGTTTTAGCAGTGGTTACTATGACTAACTTCTCTACATGTTTTACTTATCTCAGCTGTCCACACTCATGTACAGTACTGTAAATTGCTCACTTCATTGGGAAGCTATCTATGCACTTCAGTTTCTTATGCTGCATTTGCTTTATTTGAAGCTTCACTGTGGTACAGTTTAAAGTACTGTGGCTTTCATGCTCTTCTTCCTAACACATGTACAGCTATGCAGTCATTTGATTCCCATGATGTAGAACACTACTCCATTCATGCATAATGATGTATGCAAGGTGGTGGATGAAAGTTAATTGGTTTGCCTTTAGCACCTCTGCATTATTTAACAGAAATTATAATGAAACTGAAACAACAGTGCACATATCATTACATATTGTCTTAAAGTAATGAGGCAGAACTTGCATTTTAATCAGTTAGATCTTACTGTATGCTAGATGTTTTTTACATACTGCAGTGGGTTTATTGACTGTGGAGGGTTTTTAGGTGAGATGATTAGAGCACCAAAAAGTAGAAGCAAGATTACTGAGAGATGATTATACTGATGATATTTTTAGTAACAACGCTGTAATGGTAAACCAAACTCCATGACATTGCCATAGGTAATTAGGAGGACCACACAATTCTCAGTATACAGTCTTGATTCACTGGCTTGATTATGCAGTATGTCTACAATACCATACTAGCTTAATAATTAGAAGAATATTTTACATTTCATTATGTAACCTAAAATCACTGTAAATAGGATGCATGTAATTCTATTGTATGATACAGTTACTATTTATGTAATTGACTATTGAAGCTTTCAGAACCTGATCACATTTTAGTCTGGGGCCTTAAGGTCCACTATTTATTGGGTTGTTTTCATTTATCATGATGCAGCAAGGGACTACTTAATTTTGCCAGAACACAGGTGTACTTTGGCAACAACTAAAGAGCTAATCAAGGACATAAACTACATAATAAAGTTCTAAACTGGTCTTGCCAGTGTATGAGTAAGAAACACAAATTTTTCTAAAAAGCCAATAAGGATAGAATAATAATAATAATAAACTTTATTTATAGAGCACAATTCAAATACCAAAGTGCTTTAACAGGAAATGTATCTATAAAATGTTAAAACCATAAATAATTAAAAATACTGTCACAGGCCAGCAATATAAATCAAGTCAATTAATAGAAAATGGCAAGTTAAATAAATCTGTCTTTAGGGCACTCATGAACCCAACGAGGTAAAGAATTCCACAGGGTCGAAGCTACAAAAGCAAATGCTCGGGCTCCAGATGTCTGCAGCCGAACCCTGGGAATCTCTAGCAATATTTAGTTGGCAGAGTGGTCAGGAGGGGCAGTAGGGGTGAAGAAGCTCTTGCAGATAGCCCGGTTCCTGTCTGTGTAGGGCTTTGTAGGTCAGCAAACCAACTTTGAAGGTGATCTGCCATTGAATTGGCAGTCAGTGCAGCTCACATAACACAGGTGTAATGTGGCTAGATCAAGAAAGCCCAATCAGCAACCTAGCTGCCGCATTTTGTACATGCTGTGGACATTGGATATCAAACCCCAGTAGCCCTAGGTATAGGGCGTTACAGTAATCCAGACAGGAAGTCACAAAGGCATGGACCAGAGTCAGACGATCAATGGGAAGAACCAGATGCTTAATCTGGGTGATATTTCTGAGATGGTAAAATGAGGTCTTGACATCGGATGACACCTGAGACTTCAGAGTCAATCCCTCTTCAAAAATAATGCCCAGACTCTGCACCTGTTCAGAGGCCCTCAGCCAGCAACCCCCAAGCACAAGGCCGGGAGCCTGCACAACCGAGCTCCCCTGTGCCTGGTGACCCGGGTCCACAGCCTAAACCTCAGTCTTGTTACGATTCAGCATCAACCAGTTGGAACTCATCCAGTCTTGAATCTCAGATAAGCAGTTGTTAAATACTGAGACTGCTACATCCTGTTCAGGTACAAAGGACATGTACAGCTGAGTATCATCCCCATAGCAGTGAAAACTCAGTCTGCACCACCTTACAATGTCCCCCAGTGGCAATATGTTCACTGCAAACAACATTGGTGGCAGCACAGAGCCCTGTGGGACCCCACATGGCAGGGAGAATGCATCAGAGGAATAAATCCCAGACACTACTCTCTGAGACATGCCAGTAAGGAAAGAGTGGAACCATCTGAGGACTGTACCTCACAATCTGCAGGGCAACTGCAGGTACTCTAGCAGCACTCCATGGTGTCAAATGTTGTAGAGAGATCAAGGAGAACCAAGATGGTACAGCTCCTCTGATCTCTCACTAAAAGGAGGTCATTGAGAACCCAAACAAGAGCAGTCTCTGTACTATGCCTTTTGCTAAATCCAGACTGGAAGGGATCATAGATGTCATGGATGCCAAGATGGTCATCCAGCTGCAGTGCAACATCCTTCTCAGTAACCTTACCCACAAAGAGAAGGTTAGAGACAAGCCTGTAACAGGCGAGACAGTCCAGGTTGAGAGAGGATTTCTTAAGGAGGGGTGTCTCCACCACCTCCTTCAGGGAGTCCAGAAACTCCCCAGTCTCTAACAAGCACTGAATGATCTCAGCTAGGACCAGGCCAATGACCTCAACACACCCCACAAGGAGGCGGGTTGGGCTGGATTCAAACTTCAATAGGTCGGCCACATACTCTGGATGATCCTCATGACATCTGAGTTCACCACATGGTCAAAAGCCTAACGACCAGACCGAGGCACTGCGACTTGCCACCGATTACTGCCACACCCATTGTAGCAGGCCATACAGATCTCTGACCTAATGTCAGCAACCTTATCTACAAAGAAGCGAGCAAACTCATTACACTTCTCTTGTGACAAGGCTCTCTAAAACTGTAGACAGGCTGGATTGCACAGTCTGTACACAGTTTGGAAGAGTTGAGCCTGCCAGTTCTGAGCAGCAGCAATCTCCCTGGACAGGAACTCGGCCTTCTTATGGGAAATCGTTGATTGATAGTCCACATAATGCACCATCAATCTAAGCTTGTCAGCATCAAGGCCAGATTTCCACCAGCGATGCTCCAACCTTTGCTCCTCTCCCCTCATCTCCCTCAAGGCCCCATTGAACCATGGTGACTGGGGCCGATGGGGGAGGGGGCGAACACGGACAAGAGCAATAGAGTCCATAGCCACCACCATGGCCCTATTATAGGCCTGCAGTAGATCCTCTGGACCTGTGCTTGTACTCGGAAATCTCGATAGGTCCTGTACAGCCATAAGGCCAAGAACAGAATGAAATGTGAGCCAATGTTTAAACAATCTTCTATAGAAAATATAGGCTCGCATATTTAATACACATCTCATTTAAAACAGTCCTTTCCATTGTAAACTTTCTATTTGGTCCATTGTTCTTTCTGCTCTAATTTCAGATTCTCAGTGGAAACTATATATTTAAGTGGAAAAAACATGTGTTCCAAGGGAAAATACATTTTTAACCCAAAATAACAGGATATCTATCTATCTATCTATCTATCTATCTATCTATCTATCTATCTATCTATCTACAACATTTGGGTACATCCAGAGATAAAAAAAGTGGTATCTCTGACCACTGTGAAAGATATTAATATATTTTTATGTACTTGAATGTCATTCTTGTATCTGTGAGTGTACCACAAGGTCACACTTACAGGGATGACTACTCAAACTCAAATGCTAAAGTGTTCAACACAACTGTGTAGCTATGAGAGTTTTGCACACTCCTTTCTGTCAAAATTACAAATTGTTGTGCCAGTAACTACTTACTCTTTTTTTTTGTTTGTAATTTGCCACTGCTCCCTTTTCAGTTAAGAAACCCATTGTGTTAAGCCAGCCCAGTGGTGAAGAGGGCAAAGGCACCATGTACATGCCTTACTTTTTCTCATGCTGGCAACCAGAGTTCGGGAATGAGTTCAGGTTTCCAGGAGTCAGCCATAGTGGGAGAGGATTGAACATCCAATGGACTGCAAGTGAACTATGAGTTACAATAAAAATAGAGTGGCAGCCACCACCACATTCAACAGTGGTGTACCACAGTGTGACATAGCAAGTGCACAACACTGGAAATGCTACATTAAGATGAATGAGGCTTTTCAGAATGGCATCAGTCCATGTCACACCATTCCAACCATTAAAACTGAAAGTTGCGATGACCAGCACTGTAGTTGTGTAAAGAAGTAAGGTAACAGAATCAGGAAAAGGGTCAGGGCCATGGCAGGCATGAATAGCATACTCATGGATTAGGGTGTTAAATACAGACAGAGAGGGAGCAGAGTTTGTAATAGGGAGGTAGTTAGTCCACAGAGGGGAAAGAACTTGAAGGGTAAACCTGATTGGCCCACAGATGATGTCATGGGACAGGGGAAGAAAGAGAGGAGGAGGAGGAGGAGAGAGAGAGAGAGAGAGAGAGCGCGCAAGGGTTAGAGTTGTGAAGGTGTATTGTATCAAGAATTAAGAAAGTCTTAGTAGGCAGGTCTCAAACATAAAAGCATAGAATTTAAGGTCAAAAGTAAATCTAGGTCAGTCAGGCCTACTACTTCCCCCAACCACCATACATTTCATATGCAGGGATTACTAGATATGCTGGTGTCATTTGGGTATGTGAGCAAAATCTATTTTTGGTTCTTTTTTACTGTCCAGGCAACTTGTTCTAATTTTCCAGGCCATGGAATATCTGGGTATGATGAGTCTTACTTTGTACTGGAATGCTGTAGAAACTGGATTCAGATGAATGTTATCTTTAGCTGTGGTCTACATGATTGATGTAAGGATGAAGTAGTCTGGTGAGATCATGAGCTAATACAGTATGTCAGAAAAGCTCAGCTAGTGGTTATTGTACTCTATGGTTCTTATTCATATTGTTCAGTCTACATAACATAATCAATGATACGCAATGCTCGACTTTAGACTCTTCCTGCTAGTCACAGGTACATCACTCTATCAGTCACTTAATAGACTATCTGATATAAGTGGTGCAGCTGAGGGTTAGGGATGGGAATGACTTAGCTAGCTAGGATTTCCTCAAAATTGTTGATCAGGGGACAGAAAGTGGACCAAATTGTCAAATAATGCCTCTTTGGGGATAGGGGACAGGAGGTCAGGCTAGGAAAGAAGAAGACTTAAACATCTTTCAGTTTCCGGCATAGTGTTGGGAGCTGGCATTTAGAAAAAGCTCTGGGAAGAATGGGAGGAGGTGGTGGAGGCAGGGGATGGCTTAGGTTGATGAGATGGGTGGCCAAGGGACAAGCCCTGGTCACCTGAAGAGGGATAGGGTTTTTGAAAATGTTTTATTTTTTTCTTCAATTATATAAGTTGAATACCAACTAACAAGTAGCAAATTACTGCATATCTTAGTTTGCTGAGGGTGATTACAAATACTCACTGAGTATTCAAAAAGTCTGTGTGAAAAAAAACTGACACCAAACTTGTCATTCACTTGGGTTTCCAGCAGACCTCTTGTTAAAATGACAAAACATATTTTCTACTAACATCTTTCGGCTATCTTGTGGTTTACCATTAAAGGCTGCCCTTTTACCCCCCCCCCCATCATATCTTTGCTTTCATTCATGCATGGAATGTTTGCATGTCTTTGTTTCACAGTATTTCAGTTATGGTGCACATCAGTTTTCATTTTTTCCAGATGTCCCTATCACCTTCCCCCACCTTTGTCACCTTTCAGCCATCTTACCATGCCCCTTTAGTTAGATCTTATTCGAGGTCTCTTCAGTTAATTCTCTCCTACTTTGCCTCTCCATCCCCATAATCCCCATTTTGTTTTCCAGCTTCTTTTCTTACCTTGCCTGTTATCATATATATAATATATATATAGCAAAAAACTCTGTTAATGCATCATTACAGTTGCTGCAACAAAAGTAGTGAAATGTGGCATTTGAGTTTCACCCTAACACCCCACCCCTACCCTGTGCAGATCAAGAGGCATTGTGGGTGGCATTGGGGTCATCAACCCTAACACTCACCCCATTCCATTATAAAATAAGCTGGGTGGGTACACATCTGTGAAAATGAGATAAATACAATATTGGAGACAGTCCTGACCCAGTGCATGGGCCCAGCAGGCCATGGCACATGTGTCATACCTTGTGGGTGAGGTTCGCTGACCCACAAGAGGATGTGGTGTCTGTGCTGTTCCATCCCTACCCAAGCCACGGCTGGTGCTGCATGCTGTAGAACCCTTCCTATAAGCCTTGTCCCAGTAAATCAGCTCACTGAGTTGGCACCTGAACTCAGCTCACTGGCATGGCAAGTTAGCGTGTTCCACAGTGGTGCAACGGACATCCCTGCAAACAATGTTACTTAATAAATTCTTTGTTTTTAATATTTTGACACCAAACGTTCAACGAAGTCTTCTTATGATCCCACCTCATAAACCCCGTAGGTAAAAATTTTCAAATCCATGCCAAAATGCAGTTCTGCACCACAGATGCTAAAACACATTTCAGATAAGATGTAACAAATGACAGCTGTAATGTTCATGAGGTGGTGTGAAAAAATGGCTATGTTAAAAATTTGGAGTGAAAATATTGAAAATTACCAAAGTTATGCACATGCATAGAAAAAGTTCAATGAATGCTCATAACTCAGCCATTTTTAGGAATTGTTTCACCAAAGTTTCAATATGGCCTTTTTGGGAACCCACCTCATGAACACTGGTAGTGAAATTTTGTTATTCAGTCCAGAAAGGTGATTTCACACAGCAACTGCAAAATCACCTTCTGGGTCTGATTAATGAAATGACAATGCCAGTGTTCATGAGGTGGGATCCCACAAAGGCCATGTTGAAAATATGGTGAAAAAAATTCTTAAAAATGGTGAAGTTATGAACATAAGTTCAAAACACCCCTGAAATACATTATACAGCACATACCTTTATTCCTCAGTTCACAGTTCGGCTTTGAAGAGTGCAGATGTGCCTTGGTCCACAGAGGATAACAGCATACAACCCCAGCAGGTAAGTAAAGGGTAAGGGGGGTGTTGGGTGGAGAGTGCTCAGTGGGAGGGTTGGGATAGGGGGAGAGGGACAGCAGGGATGACATGGGATGGTTTTCTTCTTTTCAGGTTAAAAAAAGGAAAAAATACATTGTGGCACAGTTTTTACTCTGCAGGGACATAATAAAAAATACAAGTTTTTCAGGACACTGGGGGTGGGTTCCCTGGTGTCCCACGCTGCTGGGGAGGGGGGGAATTGTTAATGCTGACATGGGGATTGGGTCCTCTGATGTTGGCAACTAATAACTAAAACAATGAGCTGTTGAGACATCCGATACCAGGGGTGGGCATCCCAGTGTCGGATTATATAATATAAATATAAATTAAAAAAAATAATAATATAAATAAGTACACTGCCACTGGGGATTGGGGCCCCCGGTATGCAGATACTTTATGCAGGCACAGACCAGTCAGAATGGTGAGGCTATAATGACAGTAGCCCCGTCCCTGACCTACGAATCACAACAACAGCTGTATGCGCTGTACGACTCCTCTGTCATTTGTTAGTAAATGACAACTGTGTCATATAATACAACCAGCTGTGGTAGCAAAAATTCAGTTATGAATAGAACGTTGATTATTTTGAACTGTACATGCTCACAAATGGAACAATTTTCTTAAATATTTCAAAAAGTACAGTACTTAACAAATTGACCTAAAACCACAAAAGCACACACCATTAAACCAAGCTCTATCAAACCTGAAAGTTGCAGGCTTTAAAGTCTCATATATTTTTTAGTTATCAAGTGGCAAAAAAGCATCTTAAAATTTTCAAAAATGGTGAGTCTTACATTTCTCTGCACTTCTATAACTTTGCCCCTATTAAACCAATCTATATGAACTTTGCAGGATCAAGAGATCCTGGCACAGAGGCTGTGCTTTCCAAATTTTATGTAAATCAGTTGAATGGGGGCAAGGTTATTAACAAATTTGTGTTTAACATAGAAGTGCTTACTTAACCCTAATATACAGGAGTAACTGCGTCTGTATAATAAATATGTATATCTGCATTATTTCTCCTTACCTCTCCAGTGACTTCACTTTTTTTCTATCTATACAGTAGATAATTTCTGAAGAAGACAAATGGTTGAAATGTTAATTCTAACTCTGTAACTCTATTTCCTATTTTCAGTGTGCATTTAATATTACTTTTTTGTTTTGTTTTCAGCCTGTATGCTGACAGAGTACTTTAATTTATTCAAAAAATGGTATTCACATACTCCTTGCTCATCATTAAGACTGCAGTGAAGCAGAACCCAGTGACATCAGCTCAGTTGATGTTACTGGGTAATGATCTACTGTAGGGTTTAGCTCAACTGATGTCACTGGGATCTGGAACTGCTAAGTAATTAATAAAATAATATAGGTTGGGGAAAAGACTATACTAATATGAGGCTCCAATTAAGGAAAAAAATAGGCTGGGGTGACTAAAACACACAAAACAATCACTGGAGTGACTAAACAGACTTCACACATTCCCATATTTTACAATATTATTTATCAATTTAAACAACAGTGTTAATGATTCCATCAAGGAAAGTAATATTCCTTAAAAAGCCAAGTAAAGTTTCATGTGTGCAGTAATTTAAATAAAATATATTTTAGTTGCAAACTGAGCAGGGTCTCAAACTCAACTATTGAAATAAAGTGTCAAATGCTTGGGTAAATAACCCTGTTTTTCAGTCAGGCCTTAAAGATGTTCAGTAGTGGTGCTTCTCTGATGTATCCTGGAAGAGATTTCCAATGTCTTGGGGCAACCACAGCAAATGCCCTATTAAAGACCTCAGTCAAGTGAAAGGGATATTCATGAGTACCCAGGCAATGGTTCTTAATTTTCTTCTACTCTCTGAATCTTCAGCAAGGGTGAATAACAACTTCACATATAGTTATGTCTTTGTCCTTTCAGAGACCTACAAAATAACAAGATCCCATAATCAGAATGCCACTCCTTTACTCACAGCCAGTGCAGAAGCTCATGAAGTACTGGTGACATATTCTTTGACCTCCATTTGGAGATCACAGGATGTTCTGCTGAGTTAGCCACAGGTGGGGAAATTGAGTTAAAGGCAGGCCCTGATTCACTGAATTGAAGCAACAGAGACATGAGCAGACAGAAATTTAAAGAGTGGTCCTTAAGTCATCCAGGGCAAGGTAGGAGTACAACCCTGCAGTGTTCTTGAGATGGTAAAAACTGCTCTGGACTACAGCCTAGACTAACAGAATCACTGTTCTCTGTCCAGAGACACACCACGATATGTGCCTCCTGCTTTTTCGCAAGCTTGACCACATTGAACATGGGAAACCTAAGGAAATCCTTTGGAGATGATGGTCCATCAGTAGTAACTGAGTCTTGTCAGGCTTTAGTGTCAGCCATTTGATAGCTGTCCATTCTCTAATTTCCACAAGGAGAGTTTTCTATCATAAACAAGGGGCATTCTGTCTAGGTACAAATAAAAGGCTGGACTCAGTATCTTTTGTATAACTATCAAAGCTCAAGTCATACCCTGGATCATCCTTCCTAGCATCATATAGACCACAAAGAGCCAAGGGGACAAAACTGATCCCTGCAGCATGCCAGACTCAACAGTGGATGGAAAGATCTATAACATCCATAACTACTACATGGCAGTGACCAGTAGGGAAGGATATGAACCAGTCAGGTACAGTATTTGTCTGACTAGACCACAATTGTTCCTTGATGGTCAGTCCATTTCCAGTGACCAGTGGTATCAAATCCTGAGAACAAATTAATGAGAACTACCAGAGATTGCTCATCTCTGTTCTTTGCTAGGAAGAGATTCTTCATTACTAAGACCAGTGCTGTCTTGGTACTGTGTAGATGCTGAAAATTAGAAGGAAATGGTTCACAAGGATCATGCTCCAGATGATTTACTATTTGTTCCACCACTAATTTCTCAATAACATGCTCAAAAAGTGCATGTCTGATATAGGTCTATTTGTAAGATCATCAGGATCTACATATAGCAAATCCCCTGTATGCCATATACTTTTGGGCCCACCAAACCAGGTGATGAGCTGCCCATGGTTCTTATCTGTGACTGGGCACTGGGGTTAGCATGGGGTCTCTTGGAGCTGCTACTAAATCAATAACTATTTATACTTTTGAAATGTTGCCATTGTTCATATAGTGACAGTGGATTCCACGCTAGGGATCAGAACTAAATCACACAGAGATACAGGCAGGGCACATGCAACAACAGTGGCACATACTGTGGAATCCCTATACATAATTTTTTTCCAATCACTCATATACAGACCTGTAGCCAGAGAGAAGAAGTGCCACTGAAGCCTTTTGGCCACCATACTTCTGGTGCTATATGAGATTCCATTCAGGGTCCTAGGTGTATAGGGCACTCTTCACTGTTTACTATGGGTCTACATATATTTTTACTCCAGAAAGTCTACTGTCAGGTCATGGGGGGTACCATACTAAACAATACATTCCCTCTTCTCATTTTCCATATTGGACTACACATACTGTATATTATATATATATATATATATATAGGCTCAAAACTCTTTGCAAAAGGTACCACAACCTTACTGCAGGAATAGGTCTCTCACTTGCAGCCACCATACCATGTACACAAGGGCTCCAGCACTTCCTGGTATGTGGGCGACAACACTTAAAATGGCTATACCTGTAACTAGTACCAAAAGAACTTCAGCCAGACCCCCAGGGACAGCTACAACTATTAGTTCTTCAGAACGATCACCCACACCTAACTCCTTCCAGCCGTGATGTAGTGACTGTTATCCATGCTCATAGGAGATAACCACAAAGGCTGACAGATTATATTTAACAACTGCTCCAAACACTGAAGAACAGTGAGTAGCAAAAAAGGCTTATAAAGATACATTACATTCCCTAAAGCCCACAGCTGATACACCTTCCCCAGCACTCTCACCCTCTAGGATATCCTTCAGGCTGATGTTTCTTCACCTCCTGGGAGACCTGAATTCAACTGGGTACTGATCCCCAAGCTTTCATGAAATTTAGCTTTGACTCCAACTTACAGTGTGGAAAGGGGAGTGAGGTGAGGGAGTGATGAAAAGCCATTGATCACATAGGGTTAGTGGCCACATGCAATGTATAGAGCCTACGGGTGGTTGCATCTGATAATGGTGATCATGGAAAGGCAAACACCGTTAGGGTGAGCGTACATCACCGAAAATCAATTTTGGTGATGTACTGTCCCTGAGCACAGCAAAAGGGCACCAGGGACTTTTTTTTTTTATACAGGGGGCTGTGCCTTCCGCACCTCCCCAAAGGATTTTTCAACTCCAGGGTGGTGCATGTTGGGAGGGGTGCAAAAGTGGAAAAATATAAAAAACGGCTGGGTGCAACAAAATGAATGTGTGCCCGGAACTGTACCCAGCACCCCAGCAACTCTAACCTGCCACCCACCCACCCACCATACCACAGGGCCAGCTTGGCAGCCCAGTGCCACACTATGCCTCACAAACCCTCCCTCCTCTTCCACCCATTGCATGGCATGCTCCCTTCCCCTCGCACATGTCTACATATAGTGACATCCTGTCCCTATATTCATGGACCCCCCCATCTGGCCACCCTCCCTGCCTAGTAGCCCTGTGGACAGGCACCATGATTGAATTGCCCTTTTTGAAAGCTCTCAATTGCGGTTGACATTGTCATAGACTACCCTTCTGGGCAGACTGGATGGGCCTATTGGTCCTTATTTATATTTATTTATTGAATTTTGTTGATCGGGTAGGCCCACTGGGCACCGGAGGTCCCTTTTTCAGGGGCGACCCGGGGTTAAAAAATAACATACAGGTAAACAGAACAGTAAAAGCAGGTAAGCAGAGCTGTAAAAATAACATACAGGTAAACAGACAGTACAAGTAGGTAAGCAGAGCTGTAAACTTGCATAAATACCAAATGGTTTAACAGTGATAACACAATAAGGCAAATTCCATACTGTATAACTGTGAAAAGACTTAATGGCATTTACAATACGGAAGGTGGAGAGGGAGGAGGGCCGTGGCATGAGTCAGTTCCTTATGCATTGGCAAGTGCTCCTGGTGAGCAGGTGTGCTTTGAGCTTAGACCGGAAGCAGGCTCGACCCTGCCTCCCGTCACTCCAGTGGGAGTTTGTTCCAGTGGGAAGATGCAGTAAAAGCAAAGGACCTGGACCCAGCTTTAGTCTTTGTTTTGGGGACCACAAGGAGGTTTTGTCCTGAGGAACGGAGACTCCTCAGGTTGGTTTTGACACTAACTAGTCCTTTGAGACTAGGGGGAGGTAAGGGCCCCAGAAGCTTAAAAGCGAGACATAGTGTGGGGTAGATGAGGCGGGCTTCCAATGACGGCCAGCTGAGCTTGGATTGAGCCTCGCAGTGGTGTGTCCTAGGGTGTGATAATGTTGCAAATCGGACAATCTTATTGTATAAGGTCTGGAGCCTGCCAAGTTCCGTAGAGGCCACGCCTTGAAGAACAGGTGCTGCATAAGTGAGCTTGGGGAGAAGGACGCTAGTTGCGATGGCAACTCTGGCTTCAGGGATAATCTGGTCCTTTATTCTGTACAGAATACCGAGTTTTCCATGTATGGCTTTGGTGAGTTGGTCAACATGATTTTTTAGGGTGAAGCCTTGGTCCAAAGGTTAACCCTAGGTATTTAGTAGAGTAACCACCTCAAGTTTATCACCCCTCTGGACTGCAGCTGAAGGAGCAGCGACCTCTCGGTTCCCAAGGATCTGGGCCCGAACAACATCGCTTTAGTTTTACTGGTATTTAATACCATTTTATTCGAATGAGCCAGTCCTCCATCTGAAGAATGTCCTCTTGGAGGCATTCCCCAGTTCTCCAAGTTAGGGAGGCTTAGAAAATGACAGCATCAAATGCGTGTGGATGGCGCTGCTGCGTTCCGCAATGTAAGTGCAGATCGCTTATAAACAAAGTGAAGAGAAGGGACCAAGTATTGACCCTGAGGCACTCCTACTTGAGCGGTGCAGACTGGGAGACATAGTCCTTCCACTTGACCCTCTGGGTCCAGCCCATAAGGTAATTAGCAAACCATCCTAGGGCATGTGCGTCCATGCCAAAAGCGCTCATTTTTTGTAAAAGGAGGTTGTGGTTTACCAGGTCAAACGCTTTAGACAAGTCCATGAAGACTGCGCCTGTGCTGACCCCTGAGTCATTATTGCCCAGGATATTAGCCGAAAATTTGGTTGGTGCAGTGTCCATCCAATGCTTGGCTCTGAAGCCATGCTGTGATGAAGAGATTATCTGGTGTGTTTCCAGATATTCGCGTAGTTGAGAGTATACAAGCTTCTCTTGTAATTTCGCAATTGCGGACTACAGGGAGATAGGCCTGTAGTTCCCAATAGGCTCGGTGGACCCTCCCTTGTGAATGGGGATCACTAGGCCTGCTTCCATGGCTCAGGGACAGACCCCTCCATAAAGGACCGGTTTATCAGCCAGGTTAGGGGCTTGGCTAAAGATGGGGCGCCCTCCTTGAGGATTCGAGTCTGGATCCTATCAGGGCCCCCGGTGCCTCTCGCCCGCAGGGATTTAAGGATGAGCAGAACCTCCCTTTCCCTAACCAGCCACAGATGAATCAGAGGGCGGTCTAGTTCAAGGGGCAGGTGCCTATTAGGTTCGTTCTTGTTATCTAAGGGACCCACCTTGTAGGCATCCAGGTTTGTGAAGAAACCGTTTAGGGCCTCTGCGATGAGAGGCACCTCTTCGAGTACTTGCCCGTTCACCAGGATAGGGCCGGTTGTTGATTTCGTACCTCCTTTTAGGAGTTCGTTAATGTGTGACCAGAAGTATCTAGGGTTTCCCAGGTTAGCTTTTTGGAGATTGGTGATATATTCCTTCTTGGCTTTCTTTATGGCCAGTTTGCATTGGTTTCTGAGGGCCCTGTAGCTAGCAAAGTCCACTGGAAACTTAGATTTCCTGAACTTTTTCCACGCTTTGTCCCGAGTAGACATCAGGGCTTTTAGGGGTGAGATCCACTTATAACAGCTACCTTTGACCCTATAGGTTTTCATAGGGGCAACGAGGTCAGTGACTTTAGTGAGGGTGGTTTGGAAAAATTTTACAGCTTCCTCCAGGTTAGGTAGGTGTCTAATGGGGTTCCAGTCAGTGCTATTTAGGTAGCCCATGAACTGGTCAGGGTGGAATTTGGAGTAGTCTCTGGTAGTAAAAGATCTAGGAGGGACTTTAATAGCATTATTCTTCCAAATGACAAATATAGGCGAATGGTCGCTCAAGGCATCTCCCAGGATCCCGGCCAGCTTTGCATTACTAGGGGATGAGGTCAGGACCCAGTCTATTATAGAGTGCCTACCTGATTTATGGTTCATTCTGGTCGGTAGGGTAATAATTTGAGCGAGGTGGGAGTCGTGTAGGGTTTTGTTGATGGCAGACTTCCCTTCCTGTCCCCAGTTTAAATAGAAGTCGCCTAGAAGAATAGTCTCGGATGCAGTGTCAACCACTGGGCTCTTCAGGAGCTCATCCAGAGAGCCGAGAGCATTGGATGGTGGGCTGTATACGCAGCCAATAGTGAGGTGTTTAGCCCCACCTATTTTGAGCCGAACGAATATAGCTTCAGCATTCAGGGACAGGTCAAGGGGCTGCCTGATGAGGGAGGAAGAGATATTGTCCTTAACATAAATTAGCACACCACCCCCTCTTTTGGAGGGTCTATCCTTTCTGAAAAGGACATATCCGGAGATTGCTACTTCATGATCCAGAATGTGGGGTTTTAGCCAAGTCTCCGAGACCGCTAATAGTTGACACTTTCTATGTTTCTAAAACATTCTTAAGCCTCCTGGAGCACGGATACATATCTGATGGGCCATGCTCGGCATACATGTGTGACTCTGTTAGTTTGGAGTACTCTTGACAGCTGATACTGGAGGATTTCTCCTTATTCTGTTTTGACTCCAAACATATGGCCTAGGCTGCCTTCCTTTGCTGGCATGAAACCTGAAGTATGTTCTCATGAACCTTGAGCAACCTCCTTGAAATAAGTCCATGACCTCTCCTCTACAGCTTTTGTCCTCTTGAGACTGCAGGGCCTCCATATTCACAGTTCTCTTTATGCATATTCTCTTTCTCATTCCTTGGTCTCATCTTTTCCTCCAGACTCTAGACACTCTTAGTGGGGTCTCATATTTTCTCTCTCTGTCTGTCTGTTCTCACTCCTTTTCTGTTTTCCTTATTCTAGATTTTTTCTTCATGGCTTCAGCTTCCTTACTGCCTCTGGCCAAAAAGCACCCCTTCCTCTTCGGCAGTGCGGGGGCGCTTAGACAGACTGCTTTTCTTACTTTGCTCTTTTCCTCACTCTCAAGCCAGAATCTGCTCTACTCTGAGCAGTACAAACTCAGTTCAGGAACTCCAGACTCAAGGCTGAGTGGTGCACATGCCCTTCCCTTTATTCAGTGATTGAAGAGGCTGGCAGCTGCCCGCCATTTACATTAACCCACACATGCAGTGATGTGCATGACACAGTAACCTATGAAGGCTGAGGTGGAAGGAGAGCCAGGAATCTTCAAGGGCTCAAGGCTTCTGTCTAAATATTTTAACATGTTGGTTACTGCACTTAAAAAAGCAGGGGGTGGCAAACTGGTTATATATAGAAGTTTTTTTGTTTTTTTTTAACAGGAGTCTTACCATCACCTTCTTCAAGGCTGCTGGGAACCTTCCCTTAAACAAGCAATAATGATCTTGACAAAAACTGTACCAAATACCCGGCATCTAGTTTTCAATAAGTGCAAAGGAAATGAGTCCAGCAGACAAGTAGAGGGTCATTATCCGAATAACTCCTAAAGGATATCTTCATCTTCACCTGACTGAAATTCCCCACAAACGATCCAAGAATTGCTAAATTCCTCAAATAGACCACTAAAACTATGCAAAGTGTCAGTGGAGAGAATCATTGCCCCGGAGTCTGTGATCTTGTTTGTCAATATGTGATCAAAACCCTCACACCACTCCCTAAAACTTGGCTTTCATCTCTGGCTGAGACATTCAAGGCAGAAATACCTATCCACCATTTGGAAAAAGGTGTCTGGCTTCTTCTTCCCAGCTGTGATGATGCTGAAGGAAAAATTCTTCCTTGCAGCTTCAAAGCCTCCTAGTGCCATTGAGAATCTGACACCAAGGCGGATCTGGTTGGTTTAGATAAGTGTGGCTTAAACTGTTGTGTCTAGTCCCTCAGAGCATTTTCTAAATTATACTGTATGCTACATATTCCAGTGAGTGTTCTGGGCATACCGTTAAGGTTTACAAGCCACTTTAACATCAATGGTTGTAAGCTATTACAGCTCCCAGGAAGTACAGTGCTAGTCTGCTTTATTTTCTGGCATGTCCACCTTGTTGTGGTGCACTACTTTTAGGAGTGGTTTGGGGTACTTTTGTAGCCCAGGCACCAAGTGCCATTGGGCTACTATCCCTGCCTGCTGACTTCTATACAGGTAAAGGGCCTGGGTTCTGTTCTGATAGCAATTGGGTGTTCTCTCCCAAAGGTATTGGTTAGTAGCATGGTGATTCCACACAGAGTAAAATAATAATGGGCCAGGTGTTTGTGTAGTACAACCCCCCGGGATGCTGTACCTACCCACCTCTCCTTTCAGTCACCCCAAGCACAGAATACCACTCTGTTTAGCAATATTGTAAAACACAGGTAATTAAAGACTGTAGCTGATAATATGCTCATAGCCATTTTTAACATCAACAACCAAAACTCTTTTATTGGGGGAAGGGGGAGTGAGACAGCAGAAAAGTAATTGTGCTTTAGATGTGCAAACAGGTTTTTAACAACAGTGCCCACCTCCCCACAGCACATTAACACTCTTCCCCACTGGTACCAGTGCCCCCCCCCCATAGTCTAGTTGGGTACCCAGGACCTGTGCAGGCCTGTACATTGCTGCAGGTTGGCTGGTGTGTTGGGGCCCTTGGAATCCTTTGGGTTTGTAGAAGTTAAACAGCTTCACACTTGCAGACAACTTTCCACTAGACCTCCTGGTCATGGCAAGCCCTGTGTAGACACTGGTGTTCGGATTCTGGCTCAGTGGATTCAACCAGGAGAACCAATTTTGCCTTGGGGCAGCAAGCGGATGGACAGTAAAAATTGGCTGGATGATGTGGCCGGATATATCAGCATGTCAGCTTCTGACTTGCTTGCAGAGTCTGGCAGCCTGTCACCTTTGACTTGTAGGCAGGCTGGAGAATGGGAGCCCAATACAAGGCTTATTGTTTCACAAGTGAACCCAGACCCATGAGTGACCCCATGGTTCAGCTCCCCAAATGGGTCCAGAGTGTCCAGACACTCAGGCATGCACCTGTGGCTCCCCACAACCCAATCCACCCCATTTGATAAAGGTTAACAGTTCCCCTAATTGGCTCCAAGTTGTGACTATGCAGATTGCAGTCTCTGTCTTATGCCTGAATTGGGATTATCAGCTCTGTGGTGCAGCAATGATTCCTTCAAAGTCCACCTTGCCAGTGGCTATTGGCTAGCAGCATACAGTCTCTTGGGTGGCATGCTACCTTTACCAAGCCTGATTTCAGTAATATAGGCAGGTTCCCAACACTGGAGCTCTACAGGCTCTTTCTCAACATTCTTTCTGTGTTGTCTTTACTTATAATTGTTTTTGGGCTGTTGAAAATTTAAAAAATAGTGGTGGTGTAATTCTGTGCTGTCTTTAATTGCTGCAAATTTTATCTTGGCTTGTCTGACTGTCCTGTAGCTGGGTGAAGGGTGTTAATTGTCTGGCCTCTGACCTCAGCTACGTGATAACTGGAGGTGGGGCTTAGTCACAGTTAAAGCAGCAAACAGAAGTTCATCTTCTCAGAAGAAGCCAGAAGGTGAAGGAAGGAAACATATTCAATTCAGTGCTCAGAGTAACTGGTAACTGGTATTTTTCTTTTAAACTTAGATTGTAGGCTTGTAGTGACACTATACTTTCTTTCTGTGTTGTCTTTACTTATAATTGTTTTTGGGCTGTTGAAAATTTAAAAAATAGTGGTGGTGTAATTCTGTGCTGTCTTTAATTGCTGCAAATTTTATCTTGGCTTGTCTGACTGTCCAGTAGCTGGGTGAGGGGTGTTAATTGTCTGGCCTCTGACCTCAGCTACGTGATAACTGGAGGTGGGGCTTAGTCACAGTTAAAGCAGCAAACAGAAGTTCATCTTCTCAGAAGAAGCCAGAAGGTGAAGGAAGGAAACATATTCAATTCAGTGCTTCAGAGTAACTGGTAACTGGTATTTTTCTTTTAAACTTAGATTGTAGGCTTGTAGTGACACTATACTTTCTTTCTGTGTTGTCTTTACTTATAATTGTTTTGGGGCTGTTGAAAATTTAAAAAATAGTGGTGGTGTAATTCTGTGCTGTCTTTAATTGCTGCAATTTTCCCCTCACACCCCTTCCCCCAACTCTTAATTATATGCCCTGATAAATCTGATTGACAGGAGCTAAACACAGGGTATAGTAAGAGGTGTGAAGTAGGAGGGGCATAAGGGAGAAGAAGACCACCCTCAGCACGACAAGTTTTTGACTCATTTATTTATTTATTGGTTTCTTTTCCTTAAAAATATATCTCTGAGGATCAGTTACAGGATTTTAGTACTGTAAATAAATAAAAGAGAACTAAGAGAGCTTCAGTAGCAGATAAGTAGTGGAATTGCAGTATAATGTGAGGTGGTGCAATGCAGTGGCTGTGGGGCAGCCATATTCAGGCAGACCTTCTGGACACTGAGGTGCTGCCCTATCTGCATGCATCTCTCTGGACTGTGGGATGAGGTAGCCAGACTCAGAGCGAAGTAAACTGGGTCAGGAGTACCATCACCCCTGTCCAGGAACCACCCAGTCCAATGCAGCTGCCTCAAAGGATGCCAGAACGAGGAGCACTTGGATGACAGTGGGCTCAGGGAGGGTTAGAGCAGTCAGGCAGAGGCACATCCCAGATCCTATTCCTCTCAAGAACTCATATGCCACACTGGCAAATGAGGACAACCAAATAGAGGTACCCAGGAAGTGGAAGGAAAGGATGTGGAGGTTAGGCAAGGAGGTGACCTCAGTGGGGAAAGCAGTGGACCCCAGAGGGAGGAGGAGTGAATCCTGGTGGGGACTCCATCATAAGAGGGATCCAGCTAGGAACACAGGAGGGGAGGACAGGGAGGTGAGGTGCCTACCAGGTGCCACGGCATGGAGGGATGGAAGGAAGATAGGGGATCACTGGGAAGGCAAGACAGGAGGGTGAGCTGGATGTCATTATCCACCTAGGTACTAATGACTTGGCAAATGGGGAGCCAAAGGACGTTCAGGAAGAGTTTAGGAAACTGGGGAGGGGTCTCAAGCAAGTAGCTACTTCTGTCACTTTCTCAGAGTACTACCTGTGAGAGGCAAGGGAGAGCATAGGAGTGCATGCACCAGGAACTTTAACTCATGGTTGAAGAACTGGTGCTGTGAGGAAGGGTTTGGATTCATTGGTGACTGGGGACCCATCTGGAGGGATGGAGGTTTGTTCAAGCTGACGGCCTGCATCCATCCTGGAGGGGAATCCAAGCACTCAATGATAAGTTTAAATGCTACATTGACAAGCATTTAAACTAGCAAAGGGGGGTGGCAGGCCAGCAAGGATGATACCTACTTGCTCACCCCCCACAGCTAGTAATGGAACCAGTGAACCAGAGGAGTGGCTATCTCTGCAAAGCAGTGTGCAAAAGATGGAGATTAGTGTCCAAAAGGTGGATAAGCAGAAAAGGGCAAAATTCAGCAGAAGGGCAGACAGCAAGGAGAACCAGGGATAAATGACAACCAAGGAAGGGGCTGGAGTAGAACAGTGAAGCAGTCTAGGAGGTCAAATCATGGAAAGCCATGTGTGCAAATGCCAGGAGCCTTAGCAACAAGATGGAAGATCTGGAGGCTGTCATGGTACAGTCAGATCTGGACATTGTGGCCATCACTGAAACCTGGTGTAATGATAACCATGACTGGGAGATGGCCATACCTGGCTACAACATATTCAGAAGAGACAGAGCAGGCAGGAAGGGAGGAGGAGTGGCACTGTATGTGAAAAATGACATAAGGGCCACAGAGATCCAGGAGGAACAAAATGGGGGAGAGATACTGTGGGTTAAGCTGGAAAGGAAAATGGGGCCAGCCATCCGCATAGGTGTGGTCTATAGACCACCAGCCCAGGAGGAAGAAACAGATAGGGAGCTGATGCTAGCCATCCAAAGGATGGCAGACAAGGGTGAGGTAGTACTGGTTGGAGACTTCAATATTCCAGACGTGGACTGGAGCATCCCAGCAGCAGCATCAACTAGGAGCAGATTTATCCTGGACTCCCTTCAGGGTGCCTTCCTCAAGCAACTGGTCATGGAACCAACTCGGCAGAAGGCAATACTGGACCTTGTGCTCACAAACAGGGACAGTGTGATGGGGGTAACAGTGGGGAGCACCTGGGTAACAGTGACCACCAGTCATTGTGGTTTGAAATCACAGAAAGAGCAGAACCAAACCACACAAAAACACGTATCCTGGATTTTAGGGGCAGACTTTGGGAAAATGGGAGATGCTTGAAAGAGGCATTAAGGGAATGGGACAGGAATCAGGGATTGAGGAACAGTGGGCAGTATTTAAAATGGGATTATAAGAACAACAGAATTATGCATTAAGCAGGTTAGCAAGAGGAAAAGTAAGAGAGACCATTATGGTTTCCAAAGAGGTAGCAAAGAAGTGAAAGCCAAAAAGATTGCATTCAGGCAATACAAAAAGACACAGGCAGAAGGGGATGGGGAGAAGTACCAGGAGAAACAAAGGAGGCAGGGAAGTCAGTAAGGAAGCCAAAGCTCAGACAGAAGAACACATTGCAAAATCAGTGGTTAAAGGGGACAAACCTTACAGGTACATAAGTGAAAAAGAAGGACAAGGGAGGGATAGTGAGACTGAAGGGGAGGATGGGAGCGTGGAGGATGACAACAGTAAAGCTGACATATTGAACAGGTATTTCTGCTCAGTCTTTACTAAGGAAGGGGGGTAATGGGTCTGAAGGAGTACAAGGGTGAGAATGGTGCAGAAATGGACACAAGTCCCTTTACACGAGAAAGGGTCCTGAAGGAACTGGAAGTAATAAGAGCTGATAAAGCAATGGGGCCAGATGAGGGTGCACCCCAGGGTCCTTAAAGAACTAAGAGGTGGTGGCTGAACCTCTGGCTATCCTGTTCAGCCAATCACTGGAAACAGGGAGGTACCCAAAGACTGAGGACAGCAGATGTAGTCCCCTTATACAAAAAGTGGGAACAAAGAGGAAGCAGGGAACTACAGACCAGTCAGCCTCACCTCGGTAGTGGGAAAGATCATGGAAGCACTACTGAAGGAGAGATTGGTGGAACATCTGGTTGTCAATGGACTACAGGACCCAAGGCAGCATGGTTTCACCAGGGGAGGTCATGTCAGACCAACCTCATTGAATTTTTGACTGGGTGACTAGGAGGTGGATCAGGGAGGGCAGTGGACATGGCCTATCTGGACTTCAGCAAGGCCTTTGACACTGTGCCACATAGAAGACTATTACACAAACTGGGGAATATGGGTATGGGCAGGACAGTAGTGTGGTGGGTAGGTAACTGGCTGGGTGGCAGGACACAGAGGGTGGTGGTAAATGGCTGTCACTCCACAGAGGAAGAGTGACCAGTGGGGTACCACAGGGATCAGTGCTGGGACGGTCCTATTCAACATCTTCATCAGTGACATTGCACAGGATATAGAAGGCAGAATTTCACTGTTCGCTGATGACACAAAGCTCTGTAACAGAGTAGACACACCAGAGGGTGTAGACAGCAGATGAGAAGGACCTGCAGAAACTTGAAGAATGGTCAAGGGTTTGGCAGTTGAAATTCAATGCAAAGAAGTGCAAGATAATGCATATGGGGCACAAAAACCCTGGCACAATATATCAGTTGGGGGGTGAGGATATAGCATGCACCAAGCAGGAAAGGGATCTTGGGGTTGTCATCTCTGATGACCTCAAGGTAGGGAAACAGTGTGACAAGGCATCAGGTAAAGCAAATAGGATGCTGGGATGTATAGGCAGGGGCATCACCAGCAGGAAAAGGGAGGTCATAATTCCACTATACAAGACACTAGTGAGGCCCCACCTGGAGTACAGTGTACAGTTCTGGAGACCATACCTACGTAAGGACATAGACAGGGTAGAGAAGGTTCAGAGGAGGGCAACAAAGATGGTGCATGGGTTGCATCACAAGTCCTATGAAGACAGGTTGAAGGAACTGAACATGTACTCCCTGGAGGAGAGGAGAGAGAGAGGGGATATGATAGAGACATACAAGTATCTTACAGGGAGGAACAGGGTGCAGGAAAACACTATTTTAAGCGAAAAGATGTTTCAGGACTAGAGGGCATGGGATGAAGTTGGAGGAGGACGATTCAGAGGAAACATGAGAAAGAATTTCTTCACAGAACGGTGGTGGACAAGTGGAACACCCTGCCAGAGGAAGTGGTGGGGACTGAAACAATCACGGGATTTAAGAATGCATGGGATAGACATAAAGGAATTCTAGAGGTCAGGGGTAAGGGGAAATAGACTTCTAGGAAAACAAACTGAACTTACAAGCTCAAATGGGCAGACTAGGTGGGCCATAGGCCCTTATCTGCCGACACTGTCTATGTATCTATGTATCTATGCCTTCGGCTTCACTTCCAAAACTCCAATTCCAGGCTCTGGCACATACAGTTCCAACAATCCTTTCAACAAGGTCAGAGTCCCTCAAACTGTTGAAGGTTTGCTGCAAACACTGGTTCCCCAACTGGAAGAAAACCATTGTCAAATTCCTCAGGCGTTCAACTGCAAAACCATTAGGCCAGTTTCCAAACTTTTCTCCACCACAGAGAATGAGCCCTCTTGACTCGATGAGAGCCCAAGCCAGACTGCCCCAAACTGAAAAAGTGCCTGTGATTTCACACAGAAAAATCCCAGCCTCCAATTGGCTGAAGCATGCTGTCCATCAGTAAAATTATTAAACATTAGCCTCCTTCCATTATTGATTGGTTATTAAATTTGGGCACCTAGAATAGAATGCACACCCTCTCAGCAGTCATTTCAACTGTCTTTGGGCACCTATGTCTTTGATTGACTGGCACTGGGGTTCAAAGGAGCAAAGATGGCTGCTCAGTACACAGTTCCATGCAGTTTATACAGCAGTCCCCACTTTAAAGTGTCCTCTTAGCCAAACAAAACAGTTTTTAGACACAGTTGCCCCATTGGGTACCCGGTTAGAAAAGCACTACACGAATAGCACCAGTATAGAAAGTGCTAGTTCATGTAGTGCTAGCACAGACAGTGAGAGGGAATTTACAGCACTTGTAGTAAGCACTCCCCAGGTCACTGTCTGTGGTACTTAAAAGAGACAAGGGCACCAGAATCCAGTAGGGTGGCTGAGTTGCTCCCATGTCGTGGAGGGGCAGGGGCATAGGGTAGTTTGGCCAGCAGCAGTGGAGACCAGGGTTCTAATCCTGGTCTCCAACCATTTTATACTTGTTGGGATTTTGTTTTGTTTTTCTACAAGGGGCCATGTAAACGGTATTCCACGGCCCCACAAATTTAACTTACCCCATGATCCGCTCCCCCCCAGAGTGGGAATCCTTATGTCCAGAGGGTGCGGGGGTGTAGCCACCCGCAAAAACAAAAATCGGCACTATTTTTTCCTCACAGTTCTTGACCACGCTATTATTGTTGCCACTGTTCTGACCCAGTGCTGCCCCATTGTCCTGTAGCAGCCTCTGCCCTCCATCAAGTGACTGCTAAATTATATTTAGAGAGTCCTTCCCCTGCCTTGTCCAGCTCCGAAAAGCAGTGTACCCAGGAGCAGTGATCAGGCTCATTAATATTCATGTCCAGCCTCATAATTATGCAAATATGGCCCCATTCTACAGTGTTTATAGGCACTCTTTAACTAAGTACTCTGGCCACTTTTGGGACATGTCCATGTGTCTGACATCTGATTAACATATTCTGGGGGTTGAGACCAAAGTAGAGGTGATTTGGCAACTGCTACAGTGGTCCGAAAACCATTAGGTGCTACTGCTCATGTGTGGACCCCCCTGGCACTTTTAAAGGGCTTTGCAAAGCAGGTATCCCATGACCTTTGTGTTATCAGCACCAAATAGCCAAATAGCCACACATAGACCAGAGGGAGACCTCAAAGGTGCACTAGCAGGACCTTGGACTGTGGTAGTGGACAAATGAGGGGAGAAAGAGGAAAACAGGACACCAACAGCCCCCAGGGGCAAATGAAGGTAATCCCCCACCCACTGGGGATTACATTTTTAACATAAAATCTTCAGTTGGGGAGTACTGCAAAATGTAGTGATCAGTGTCTACATGATGTCTATAAAAGCCTGCAGCATTTTGCATCCCCTCTGCACTAGCAGCTTAGCATTCTCAAAACAATCATGCTCCACCATTGTCCACACAGCTCAGTCTGTAGCAGAGCAGACATTTTTGAGAGTCCAGAATAGTGTAGAATGGTTAGAGTTAATGCACCTACAGTATGGAGTCTTATAGTGCTGCAAACAATGTGCATTTTGCTTTAGCATAGCTAAAAGGAAGGGGAGATAGAGACTCAGACAGAATCTCAACTCACATATAGACATGTACAATAAATCTTGTTTTTGTTTTGCCTACACTTATCTTTCATGCCAGTGTATTCCTGTCTACTTGAGAAATTACACTGAAATCAGTTTTATTAAAGAATGACTGCAACATTTTTTAGTGACTTTTTATGTTTATATAAAATTCAATAAAACAATTGCCTAGTAATCCTACAGTGGTTTTTTAGTAAAAATAATAAAAAAAAGTAATATCTTTAATAACTTCCTGTCTCTTAAGACATACTGGAAGCCATAAAATGCAGTTCACTTCCACAAATGCTCTGCTGGAAAATGTCACAGTAGTGAACTCTGCCTGGACAGAGTTTTTGGAACATTTTTCTTTATCTCCTGAGTACAGCTGGGTAACAACCTTGAACAGAGTAAATTTAGGACATATTCAAAGCCAAAAAGTGGGACGATCCACATTGGCAAATGTGGAGCACTTAAGTAATGACTCCCAAGTTCTAAATGTTGTGCCAGCAGAGTTACCTTGTTCAAAACTTCACTGGTCTCTCTCTCTCTCTCTCTCTCTCTCTCTCTCTCTCTGCCTGCTTGTCTGTCTAGGTTTTTTGTTTTGAAACTTGTGATTCCATGTCACTATTTCAGACCAAATTCAGCCATTGAGGGTGGAAGAAGCGTCTAATTGCTTAAAGTCAGGGATACTTTTTAGACGGAATTTAAAGCACTGGTACAGCCATTCATTTACTCAGCATGACAACTGTTTTGCCAGAATATATGTTGCCAGGTCTCTATTTTAGAATTCTACTTGCTAGCAGAAGACTAGGTGTGAAGCTTTAAAACTCTTGTTTGATGAGGAGCACTGGGGTGTATATCCCATTACTGCTAACACAACCATGCTGTGAAGATCAAGACACTGTCTGTAAGGTCGCAATTCAAAATTATTTTAGTGCAGTGGGTTTTCATAGCTCTGTGCACCAGCAAAAGGGGTCACTTTTTGTAGGGTTTTAAAACTGGAGGATGGGTTATTATTGACATCATAAGAGATATTAAACTGGCTGTCATGCCATGAGGCACTACAAAATTGAAGTCCTTTCTTTTTCTGGAGGCCTTCCATTGCAAAGGTATGGACATCTGTGTCAGTCATGTGCTTACCGTTATTGACTAACTATTCTGAAGTCATGGCTATGTTTATGTTACTCTCTTATTTTTGTATTGTTTTCAACCCTGAATGACATGGTCTGAAGAGTGCCATAAAAAAAGAAATTATCCATTCGGTTATTTACCCACTAGACACTAGTCAGCAGTGTCATGTCAATCCCCTGAGGAAGCTTGCAACAGCATTATAACCTAATGCCACCTATAGGTATTGCATGTAAGGAAAAGGAGTTGTATTAAAGTGAAACTGGGAAGAGGTTTGTATAAAACAAAGCCTTTTCACCCAGGGATCGATTTCAAAATGTTATAACAAGAGATTTCTACTGGAGAATCATGCTACAGTTACTGAATTGTTTATGCATGACCTTGAGCAAGATGTTTGAGCTCCCTGTGCTTCAGTCCAGTGAGCTGCCCAATTAGGTAGAAACTAGAGATGTGGCAAAGTAAAACTTTGCTTGCAAAGTTTACATGAGGTGATGGAATTCACCACTTCGCGAAGCTTTGAGAAGCTTGAACTGGTCTGGGAAACTTTGACTTTGCCTGAATTGTGAAGTTTTTGCTGTGAAGTGCAGAGTTTTGCAGGCAAAATTCCATACTTCGTGGTGCAATTTCGCACTTTGCAGTAAAAAATGTGCTCTTTGCGATCCGCAAATTGTGTGAATTTTGTGAATTGCACTTCATGAATTGTGCGAAATTCACAAAATAATTTGTGGAGCAAAGTTTGCCAACTTCACTCATCTGTAGTAGAAACCAGACCCAAGGGAAATTAACATTTCATTTGGCTATCCTTGGTAAACATGTTCTGAAATTAAGTAAATTAAACATTTCATTGTACACTGTGTAGTTAAGGTAAAAACACAGCTGCATTCTCAGACGCATAAAAAAAGGAGCTCTGGTGAGTAAACCTGTGAATGCTTACCTGAGGGTAGGGACAGTGCATAAGGAAAAACCACTGCTTCACCAAGGGTGAACAGTAGGAAAGATGCACCTAGCTCTGGTTGACAACAGCACATGAACATGCCCTGCAGTTGCTGTTATTTTATTGTAAGTGACTACATACAGCAGCTGGAAATAGTTTAATGTCTGCTCCAGCATGGAGCCTGGGACATGGTGCTGCAAAGTTTCAAGTCATTCTCATTCAGGTGACCAAAATATTTGTGGTTCCAGGGCACCAGGCAATTAGGGTGCCAATCGGCAATGTAGCCGATTCCTATCCTTGTGGATGGCTGCGCCCCCCACACCTCTCCTTGTGGGGAGCTGTGCCTCCCACTCCCCCAACTATGGATTCCTACCCTGGGGTGGGTGGACCTTGGGGAGGGGGCAGTGAAGCCCAGATTTGGCACCCTAATTGTCTGGTGCTGTAATGCCGACATTCTTAGCGCCTGTAGTAAATATTTGCAGCCTAGGCTAGGTGACTCATTCCTACTGGTTGCCCATGGTTATGTAGTAATTTTTCTTTACAATATCATGCGCGCAGTGTATGACATTTCAGTATATCTCATACCTGAGTTCTGTTACTGTTACTTTCAAGTCAGTGCAGAGTAAATCATTTTTCTAAAATTGTGTCTCAAATCAAGGAATCTGAGTAGCTGATTTTGTTTAAAAAGGAAAGCATTAGCAGCTGGGGATCAAATTGCGTCACCCAATTTTTGAAAGACTCCTGTGAAATGTACAAAATAATACCCATTTAAATAGAAATGGAACTATAAAAACATGGAAGGTACAAAATAGTACCCATTTAAATAGAAGTAGAACTATAAAAACATAAGGTTTAAGTGTGATAATAGAAATAAAGCACTCCAGTAGGTGGGCAAATGTTGGCAATCACTCCACTTGGCCATTGGGGATTATGGACATCAGGAGTGTGATTATCCCTCAACTCTGTGGTGTGCTTAATTATTTAGTAGCATTAATTTCATGCAGCTATCACATTCAAAATGTGAACTGGAATGTTACTGGAATAACAGTTTATTCAGATAATTGGGAATGAACTATTAATGATCAGTCAAGTAGGCAGAGTCCATGGATCACTACTGTATTCCTAATTTATTGCAAATATTCTCAGGCCTTTATGCATGTATAAAATCATGTTTTTTTTCCAGATTAAGTGCTGAATTCCTTTACAAAATGGGTTTGTTCAATGTATTTTCCTTTTTAATAGAAGTCATTTTCACATGAAAATATAGAATAATTTCAAAATATGTTTAGCTTGACATTTAAAAGTAGTTTTCTGGTTATTAATTTAAAAAAAAAAAAACATTGAATAAACATGTATTTGGAATAAATCTGAAATTCATGCCATTCCATTCTTTATCACTTATGGCATTTGCATTACCAGAGGATATTTGTCCCTTTCAGTTTATCTGCTTCTGGTTATTATTCCTTTGATAATAAATGTCAGGTGCAAATAAGCTCCAGGGAACATGGATCCTGTTTAATACGTGAATGCTCCTAGTAATAAAGAATGGAATGACTTAAAGTGCAAATAATTTTAGAATATTGAGTAACTGACTTCTACTGATGCAGTCTGTAACTTTTTTCAGGCCATGAAGCCCGTCTTTACATTCATTACAGTTTCCAAAAGGGTCTCAGAAATCCTCCATTCTGATTGGTTCTCAGCATTCCAACAGCCTTACAATAATCTTTGTTCCACTGTCATGTACAGCCTAATCACCAAAGTGCATGATTCGTTCCTGTCAGCATTCCATTCTCTAGCACTGCTGAATGACTGGAAGGTTGCATTCTAATTCTAAACCAGCATTCTTAAACAGTTGGTGGATGAACTATTTTATTAAAAATAAAGCTACACTTCTGACACTTTTCTTTTGGGACTTTTTTTTTATCTCGACTGCACCTCATGCCACAACATGCTACAAGGCGTGATTAACAGACTGGTTCATCTAACCCCTGGTCATACCTTATTGTCCAATTTCTAGGGGTGGTTATGGTCCTTCAACTGCAATCCATACTTCTGTTTTGGTCTCATTTTCAAATTATGCCTTTATCCCCCATGTTAATCCTCCAACTCCAATTTCCCCACACTTTTCTTCTGGTAAAATGCTGGCCTCCTACTTTGGCACTGTGGAATGTTGGCTTGTATGGTCTCCAGAATTTGATAAGTGTTAGTCAGTCCCCTTCATAAATGCACTATTGCCATCTGCTTGTAATTGTAGGGGAATGTGCTTTCCAGAGTAACCAAAAATGGGGTTAAATGCAAAAACATGAAAAGTAAATAAAACTGCTTTCTTGAAAGAATATATTGGCTTGTGTTAGGTTAACAGCCAGCATACTTTAGTGATACCATATGTTCAATGATAATCATGTTCTATTGATAACAACATAAAAGAGATAAGTTAATCAAACTTTTAATCAAACATGAATCCTAAGAGTTCAGTTTGATGCTTTCGGTGATGCCATGAAAGCACAGTTTCAGTGAGTGCTAGATTTATTTTTATACAGGCAAATTATTTACCTGGCAGTTTATTTCATGTTCCCAAAGCCTGTCTATGTTGTCATGATGTTATAAAACTAGCTGCTTAACCTATGGTGTCATTGGGCATTTCAGAGCACATTTGTAATCTTGTTAGCCATCAGCAGTCTATCAGATTTATTATGGTCTCTGGTGCGAGCCAGATGTTGAATTGGCAGATTTGCTGCAAGGTGGGTGGCATCCAGTGTTCAACTTCTGCTAATCACAATTACAGTTGCTTCATGAAATAAGGTAAAGCACACTAACATTTTTGCTTTGAATGATTCATCTCACCTTAAAGGTGATAGGAAAGGACTTTCAATATGTCTGCCACCTCTACCTAGTGAATTCTAATAATCTGATCTTTGATTACTTTGTCATTTTGTCAAAGTCAATGTTCCTGAAATCTGGGACCACAGTGCTGAAATTCAGTCACTAGGAATCCTGCACAATGTTAAACTTCACAGTGGTCGGGCCACTCCATGTTATTAGGTCCACAGTCATGGTACTCCTGATAATGTCCTGGTTAGATATTTTGAGGTCTAAGGTTGCTTCTCCCTGGTTGCCACCTGCATCCACTGTGTGAGTAAGCAGTCTTGTATCACCTTTGCAAATGTCTGGCCTTTTTGGCTTCTTGCTTCTGATGTGTCTCTGTTTATATCTGACATTTTAACATGGAACCTTTGTAAATGAACACTTATGCTCAAAGGTAATTCTCTGAAGTTTTCAATAAATAAATAAAAAAACATCTGGGAGAGTGCAGTCTCCCGTACTTAGAAGCATTACCTGACTCACTACCTTACTGATTTCTCTTTCTTGTTTGTCATCTATTGTATGTCAGCCATCTGGTTGTGCGGCCTATATACCATGACTATCCTATGGCTCTTCCCCCTTCTTCTGCCACATAAAGCAATACCAACTCCACTCCCTCACCCCAGACATAGGTTTACCTCCCCAGACCATAATGCACTGCCTATCTTGCACTGCCACTCCATCACATGGCATTTTCTTTCTCCTTTCTAAATAAGGCATAGCCCAGAACAATAATAATAATAGCTTTATTTATTATGCGTCTTTCAGATTTGTCAAGGGCGCATTACATAAAATTAGTAAAACAGAAGGAATAAAACAGCAGTATATAAAGAAATATTCAATAAAAATCCAGTATTCAGTAGTAATAACTAGGGTATGCTCAGTGCCATAAATAAGTCTTTAACGCCTGTTCAAAGCCCCCCATGGTCGCACACTCCCAAAGCTGATGGGGTAGAGAATTCCAAAGGGCTGGGTCCACATACATAAATGCACGGGCCCCTGAAAATGTTAAAGATACCCTTGAAATCTCTAGCAACTCCTCATCAGCCAAGTGGAGCAATTGTTTGGGCAGTACGGAGACAGAAGCTCTTTCAGGTAGTCTGGGCCAAGTTCATGTAGAGTTTTGTAAGTCAGTAATCTGACTTTGAAGGTGATCCGCCACTGAATCTGCCACAGTGCAGTCCGTGCAGCACCGGTGTGATGTGAGATGTCTGGGGAGTCCCCATCAACAACTGGGCTGTAGCATTCTGCACCAGCTGCAGGCAGTGGATATCAACCCCCAGTAGCCCTAAGTAAAGGGAATTGCAGTAATCAAGGTGCGAGGTCACAAAGGTGTGGATCAGTGTAGGCAAGTCACCGGACAGAATAAGGTGCTTGATCCTAGTGATGTTCCTCAGGTGGTAAAAGGATGATTTGATGACTGCCAACACCTGATATCGCAGTGTCAGCCCATTGTCAAGCATCACCCCTAGGTCTCGCACCAGTTCAGAGGTAAGGAGCTGGAAACCCCCCAGGAAAAGTCCCGTAGACTGACCATCCCCCAACCCCCCATCCAGTGACCCAGATCCACAACCATCACTTCAGTCTTTTCCTAGTTCAACTTTAGCCAGCTGGAATTCATCCAATCCTGTATTTCAGCAAGGCAGTTATTAAATACAGAGAGTGCACTATCCTGTTTGGGTGCGAAAGACAGGTAGAGCTGAGTATCATCAGCATAGCAGTGAAACCTCAGTCCATACCATCTTACAATGTCTCCAAGGGGCAGCATATACACCGTGAACAACTTGGGGGGACAGCACTGAGCCCTGAGGGACCCCACATGACAGAGAGAGAGGGTTGGAGGAATAAATCTCCGACACCACCCTCTGAGTTCTGCCAGTGAGGAAGGACTTAAACCACCTGAGAACAGTACTAGTCAGGCCACAGGTGAACCTCAGGTGCTCAAGCAGCACCCCATGGTCCATGGTGTCAAAAACTGAAGAGAGATCAAGGAGCACCAAGATGGACTGGCTTTTCTGATCTCTCGCCATCAGGAGATCATTGAGCACCCAAACCAGTGCAGTCTCGGTACTGTGCATCTTTTGAAAACTAGATTGGAGAGGTTTGTAGATGTTATGGATGGTCAAGTGGTTCTCCAGCTGTACAGCCACTACCTTCTCAGTCACCTTCCCCACAAAGGGGAGGTTAGAGATAGGTCTGTAGTTAGCAAGGCAGTCTGGGTCCAGAGAAGCTTTCTTCAAGAGGTGGGTCACCACTGCCTTCTTCAGGGAGCTAGGAAACCCACCCAACTCGAGGGAGCACCAGACTATCTTTGCCAGGACCAGGCCAATGATGTCACAACAACCCATTATCAGGGAAGTTGGGCCCAGATCCAAGCTACAGCATGTAGGGTGCATACCCTGGACAATCCACATGACATCCACAAACTCCAGCCAGTCAAATGTACTCCAGGAGAACTGAAGGATAGTGGCTGAGCACCAATCACTAGCATCCCCCATAGAGTGTGCCGATCGGATCACCGCCCTGATGTCAGCCACCTTATCTGCAAAGAACCGAGCTAGTTCATCACACTCCAACTGTGAAAAGGCTCATTGAGACTGCAGGAAGGCTGGATTGCACAGTCAATCCACAGTTCGAAAGAGCTGAGCCAGTCGGTTCTGAGTGGCAGCAATCTCCCCAAACAGGAACTCTGCCTTCTTATGGTCGATTGTTGTTTGGAAGACTTGATAATGTTCTAACAATCTAAGATGGTCAACCTCCAGGGTGGATTTCTGCCAGCAATGCTCTAACCTTTGTCCTAGTTGCTGCAACTCCCTCAAGGTCCTATCAAACCAAGGGGACTGAGGGTGAAGGAAGAGAGGATGAACACGGACAGGAGCGATTGAATCCAGGGCTATGGTAATGACCTTGTTATAGGCCAAAACCAAAGCCTCTGGGTTCCCGCTTGCCACAGGAAAGTCCAATAGGTTGAGTACTGCCATCAGGCCTTCAGGGCTCACATTCCGTAAAGGGCGGTACCTGACCATCTCCACAGGGGTAGGCTTATGAAGGGTGGCACAAAAATTAAATCTCACGGTGTAGCTATCAGACCATCTGACAGGTTCCACCCCCACATCGGAGGCTTCTATCCCCAGGAGGAAAACCATGTCAAGGGAGTGACCATGTTTGTGAGTAGCAATGGAAACAATCTGTGTAAGGCCCAGTGATATCATCAACTGGAGGAAGTGTTGTCCAGATTGTGAGAGTTTGTCATCGATCCAGGCATTGAAGTCACCCAGGACCATCAGCCTAGGCGACTCAAATGCCATATCGATCATGAAGTCTGCTACTTCCTGAAGGAATCACTTCTCATCCCTGGGTGGATGGTAGATGAGGGTTATCCTACAGCCTGCACCTGCTACTACGGTATGCTCAAATGACCCGGCATCCTCAACTGGTACACTTGTGAGGCCCAATTCAGTCTTGAAACAGACCACAACCCCCCTTCCTCTGTGGTCCAATCTTGAGCGGTGTATCACCGAGTACCCGGCCGGAATCGTAGCCTCTAGCTTGGGGTGAGCATTTTCATCTGGCCACGTCTCAGTAATGCAAGCCAGATCAGCTGTCCTAACAAGATCTGCAGTAATTACAGTCTTGTTCTTGATGGATCTGGCATTGCATAACACTGCTCAGTTTGTACGGGTCTCCAGGGCCACCTCGACTACCTGCCCACCAGTAATGGTGGTGCCCTTATGTATGAATACCAGGAAAGGAGGACCACGTTCCAGAATCCATTTTGCCCCAGGGCATCTTCTGGGCTTAACTACCCCAATACGAGAGCTCCGCTCATCCATCCTCCTCCACTGTTCCACTCCCACCCTACCCTTCCCACCCTATTATCAAAATGCCCAGAGCTCTGCAGCACTGATAGGTAGAAAATAATAAAAGGGGGGAAGAAAGGGTGGAGGGCATGGAGATTGGAGGATAAAAAGTGCATGACCCGGGGAGATAGACCTACAACACATTTTACAGGCTCAAATAAGTAAAAATGCACCAAGCAAAATTAAGGAAAAGATCCCCCATAAAACAAAACCCAAAATATAAATACTCCACACTGCTCCCACAGCCCACAAAACAAGCAAACAATCAAATATTAAACAAATTAAATTAAACCCCCTTTATTTCTGAAACTCCCTGCTCTCTCTCAACAAGAGGAGAGATTCAGACAATAAAATAAATCAAACTGACCACCCTCCCCTCCCAAACAAAGCTATACTACAATAAAACTATAATAAATTAAAATTATAAAAATACTTCCAGAAGTACTTTAATGTTTCAGTCCAAACACCAAAATCTCTAAATAAGTAGTGCAAGTCCAGGGGAGAAAGTTGATATAACACCATAAGGAATCCACTTTTAGGAGCTTCAAGTCACAGAGTGGGTAAAAATGAAAACTATATGACTGAAACTTAGGACCAGAAAAATAAAGAAATGAAACTTAAGTACCCCTCCTCTCACTGAGATGTACAAAATAAAATAAAATAAACAGTGTCAAATGCAGTTTCAACCCCCATGCGCTTTCACTACCTGCGAGTCTGAAATAAACCGGGCACTCTCACTGCCCAGAACAAAATTTGCAAAGGAAAAAAGTTTGAGTTCTAACCGTAAGTTGAAGTCTTGATCATAAATTTCCTATAGGCAATTTCCTTATAGCAGGAACCTCCCAATATTAATCCAGTTCTTCCTTGGAGCAGAGACCTCCCGATATCAATCCAGATATTACACAAATCAGTGCCAGATGCCCAAAAGCCCTATCTGTGAGGGCCGCCACCAGAAATGTGTGTTGCACTACCTCAGCACCTCGTTAGCACCAGCCTTCCGGCTGGCCCAGCGAGGGGTCTTGGAAAACCACGGGCCCGCCGGCCAGCTCCCTGGTCAATCCAGACCCAGTCTTCCCGGGCAGAAACGGACTCCAGTGGCTAACCACCCACAACTGCAGGGTCCTGCTGCCCCAGTCTGGCAGAAATCCAATTTGGAATCCACGTCGATCTCGAGACCGATTTCCAAAAGGCAGTCACCTCAATCACCTCAGCGATAACGTACTATTAGACTGGAAAGAGAGAAAAGACTAGAAGAACTTAAATAAACAGACAGAAAACCAAAACTAGTTGTCTACAGAGTGGAGCAGCTTTAGCGCACACAGCACGGCGGCCATCATCTCCAGTGTAGGGAGAAGTCAAGTAAAAAAAAAAATAGGCTCCCAGCTATTTTGGTTAGCCCATGCTTCTGTTGTTGCAACAATATCTGTTTTGCAGCCATTATCCTATGCAGAACATTCATTTTATTCCATAGGTTCCTTACATTTGTATTCATCACTGTCTGCTTGCCCTTCCTTTCCCTCTAGTCTTTTTGTCCTCGGTGATTATTGGAATACCCATTTTTTCTACATTTTCCCTGCTGGCATTCCATTTTTTCTCATTTTTTTTGTGCACTGAGTGAGCCATCCTGGCTTCCAATGTATACCTGTGCACACTCCTGTACCTGCCATACACTGGTGGTGGAGCCAATCAGATAGTCTGAATGTTGCACTATCAGATTCAATCTCTAAGCACCCCCCTATAGACCTACCCCTTTGGAGATGGTCTGGTACCTTCCATTAAGGGGTGTGACCCCAGAAGACTTATCGGGAGTTCCGAGTGCTAGCATGGGACCAGATAATCTACTTCAAGCCTATAATCGTGCCATGGTGATGGCTCTGGATTCCATTGTTCCTGTCCGGATTGGCCCCCTCTTCCTTCGCCCTCAGTCTCCATGGTATGAAGAGGCCTTGAGGGAGATGAGGAGAGTGGGGCAAAAGTTGGAGCCTTGATACTTACACGCTTAGGCTGATGTCAGATTACATGGACTAGCAATCAGTTTTCTCCTGTAAAAAGGCAGAGTTCCTGTCTGGGGAGATTACTGCTTCATGGAACTGACCTGCTCAGCTCTTCCGAACTGTAGACAGACTGTGCAATCCAGCCTGTCTGTAGCCGTGGAGAGCTTTGTCACAAGTAGGGTTGCCACCTTTCGATGAGGCAAAAACCGGATCCTAAGCTCCGCCCCTAGCCCCACCCCTTTTCATGACTCATCATGCATTGTTCCTCTTAGAAGTCCATTTGTTATAGCAATAAAAACAACGCTTAAAGCAGCAGTTCAACAAAAATGTGAAGATACTATACTGTACCTCTTAAAGTTACTTTCCTAGGTTCTTCCTAATTATTTATTTACTTATGTATTTATTTATTTATACTGGTTTACCAGATAAACATACAGTGATAAAAAAAAATCTCATTTACAGATATGATCTGGGGGGAGACAAGGGAAATACTGTAAATAGCATACAATAGTATACATACCTTATATCTTATTCTGGCTCCATTTCCTGTTCATGTCCACAGTACTATTTAAAAGCCAAAGAAGTGACTATACTTTTTTCTTAAGGAAATAAAATAATTTAAAACATTTAAAAATGCCTAAATTCTATTAGAGATGAAAATGTTAACCAGCAAATGAAAGTGGAGGACAACAAGCTCTGTTACTGTTACAAAAGGTGGGGGCAGCTGTGCTGCTCTGCCACTTTAAGATGCAGTGGAAAGATTAGGTTAAGTAAGTGCTAATGGTGTTAATGGCCATACTTTACACCTCCCAGGGTGACAACATTCACAAACAAAAGGCTACATTGACAACAGAACTTGTTTGTAACCTGGACATGTAGCTGAAACAATGAGTGATATGACAACATTTATTTGAAAAGTATGTGAGCACTCAAAATGGCTCAAAAACCTGACCAGCACATAGCAAAACCGGATTACCTGATAGGGACCCTGAAAATCTGACCACCAGGAAAAAAATCTGACAGGTGGCAACCCTATTAGATAACCAAGTTATGATAAATAAATACAGTGTTGCAGGCACTTCAGTAGCCATATCCTGTGGAATACAGCATTTTTATTTTTAACTTTGAAACTGCATCCATCCCAACACACCAGTATCTACACAGAACTACTATAATCACTAGTTTTCATTAAGTGGCCATTTATTTGTTTAAATACAGTACAGATCCTAAAGTTAAGGATATGATGTACTTAGGAGATGCAAACCATTGATAAATGCAGCCAAAAGATTATTTAGGAAGGAGACAAAAAGTGCAGAACGTCACAAACTTCTGTGAATGACAACAAAGAGATGTACAGAGAAGAAGCAAAAGGGCAAAGAAGAAAAAAAGGAAAATGTGGGAAGGAAGGATGCATGGGAAAGAAAGCAGTTTCCAGTGAGTGAGTCCCTGTTGAAACCCTGACAAGCAGTCACTTTCCAACTTGCATTCCTCAGGAGCAAAATAAACTTTCAGTTCACACGCAGAAAAAAAAAATCTACGACACAGAGCAGTACGGAGGAAGGGATTTCTGGTTCGAAACTGGGCAACAGTAATTACACAGACTAGTTCATACAAGTGTCACAGAGGTATACACCATGACCCAGCAGCAGACAACCCCGGAGGGCCTTTCAAAACAGCAATCTACCGAGGCTTTCACAACACAGGGGCAACAAGCACAGAGAACTTTGCAGCCACCTATTTACTCGGACGACAGAGATCCCTGCTTAATCAGTAGGAAATATGCCATTTCCTTTCCAAGAACAAATTCCTTTGTTTCCTCTAAAAAGTTTGTTTTCTTTTATTTTCCTCAAGGGACCCCTAGCTCGCCAGCAGTCAGCACAATCCTCTCTGTGAGAAAAACAAAGTCATCAGCCCCCAGAGGGGTTCATCAGGTCCTGTGAAACACTCAAGTGAGGGTCTCGGATTTGTTCATGGGTGTAAAATTCCACAATAATGAATTGTTATGAGGTTGCAAACACATCCACTAAGTTAAACTTTCTTTACTTAGGATGAAACACAAACACTGTGGCAGTTTGAACAAAATAAGCATTAGAAATGCTCAAGGTGTATATAAAGGGGGGTTTATATAACTTTTCTTACCGGTTCTTGCTAAATTCGGCTTCCGAAGTGTTTCTCTTTTTGAAATAGTCAAAGTAGCTTCCTTGCCTCTTGGCTAAATGCCTCTCATTACCATATTCCACCTGTCCGTCCTTTTACCTTGCATGGGAATGGTTAAAGTGGCACAGCCAAGCCTGCTGCGCTCCGAAAGCCAGCCCCCAAACTGCTTTCTGCGGACGTGAAACCCTTTCTGCCTGGCCCTGAACCACGGCCAGCCAACCTAGCCTGTTGGATGAACCCTGGCTTTGGGAGGCGATGACAGCTGCAAAGTTTTTGTTTGCATGGCAGCCCTTGCAACCAGAGCTCATGTAAGAGCCGCCCACAGCTGGGGAAGTTGGAATGGGGGGGGGATGGAATCTACAGCCACGCAGCTGCTGTGATTGTGCAGCTGTGCTTCGACTGCGGTTTAGGCAGGCTGAGGCTACTGGTGGTGGTCCCGGTGTTTTTGTAACAGCTGTCCACCAGCCCTCATTACCGGACTCGAAGGGCATAAAACCGGGTAACCGGAGTAGAGGGCTGATTTCCGGACGATCTGGAAAATCTCGGGGTAGGTGGCAACCCTAGTCACAAGAGAGATGTGATGAGTTTGCTCACTTCTTTGCAGATAAGATTGCTGACATCAGGTGTGAGATCAGCTCAGCCCACTCCATTGGGTCTTGTGGTGATCGGGGGCAGGTCGCAGTGCCTCGGTCATGTTGGTCGGCTTTTGAACAAGTGGCGATCTCGGAGGTCATGATGATTATCCGGAGTTTGTGGCCAACCTACTGTAGTCTGGACCCAGGCCCAGCCCACCTCCTCATGGGGTGCTTTGCATTAAGGCCATCAGCCCGGTCCTGGCTGAGATTGTCCAGTTTTCATTAGAAACCGGAGAGTTTCTGAACTCCCTGAAGAAGGCAGTGGTGACATCCCTCCTTAAGAAATCATCTCTTGACCTGGATTGTCTTGTCAACTACAGGCCTGTCTCTAACCTTACCTTTGTGGGGAAGGTTATTGAGAAGGTGGTTGCACTGCAGCTGGAGGGTCATCTTGCCATCCATGACATCTTCGATCCCTTCCAGTAGGGATTTAGGAGGAGGCATAATACTGAGACTGCCCTTGTATGGGTGCTCAATGACCTCCTCTTAGTGAGACATCAGAGGAGTCATACGATCTTAGTTCTCCTCAACCTCTCCATGGAATTTGACACTGTGGATCATGGTATGCTGCTGGAACACCTGTGGTTGATCTGCAGACTGTCCGGTACAATCCTCAGATGGTTCCACTCTTTTCTCACTGGCAGGTTTCAGAGAGTGGTGTCTGGGATCTATTTCTCTGACATATTCTCCCTGTCAAGTGGTGTACTGCATGGTACTGTTCTGTCACCCATGTTGTTCATGGTGTACATGTTGCCACCGGAGGACTTTGTAAGGTGGTACTGTTTAAGTTTTCACTGCTATGCAGATGACACTCAGCTATACATGTCCTTAGCACCTGGACAGGATGTAGCAGTCTCGGTATTTAATAACTACCTATCTGAGATCCAGGACTGGATATGTGCCAGTTGGTTGTAGCTGAATCCTGACAAGACTGAGGTTCTGGTCATGGACCCAGGTCATAGGGTAGAGGGGTCTTTGACAGGGCAGACATCCTGACTTATACTCAGGGGCTACCAGCTAAGGACCTCTAAACAGGTGTAGAGTCTGAGCATTATTCTTGATGAGGGACTGACCCTGAAATCTCAGGTGTTGTCTGTCATCAAGTCCTCATTTTGCCATCTGAGGAATATTGCTCGGATAACACACCTGGTTCTACCTGACAATTTTCTGACTCTTGTCCATGCCTTCATGACCTTCCATGTGGACTACTGCAATGCCCTGTACCTTGGGCTCCAGGGGTTGATATCCACCATCTGCAGCTGGTGCAGAATGCGGCAACCAGGTTATTAACTGGGCTTCCTCTATCTAGCTGTATTACACCTGTGCTGCGTGAGCTGCACTAGCTGCCAGTCCAATGGCAGATCACCTTCAAGGTTGGTTTGCTGATCTGTAAAGCCCTACTCAGGCAAGGACCGAGTTACCTGCAAGAGCTTCTTTGTGCCTACTGCCCCTCCTGACCACTCTGCTCCCCTCCGCTGATGAGGGATTGCTAGAGATTCCCTAGGTCTGGCTGCAGACATCTGGGGCTCGAGCATTTGCATAGGCTGCCCCTACCTTGTGGAATTCTCTACCTCATCAGGTTCATTAGTGCCTGACTGTGGAGAGCTTTAAAACAGCACTAAAGACCTTTTTATTCAATCTTGCATTTTCTATTACTTGACTATGATTTGATTGTGTTGCTGCTGAAATTTCAATTTATTTATAGTTTTAATATTCATTAGTCCAAGTACTGTAAAGCGGTTTGATAGTCTGAATTGCGCGCTATATAAATAAAGATTATTATTATTATAATTCCTCCCTTCTCTAGTTTACAAACTTGCTAATTGTTATATCCAGCTTCAGCACTAATACACTGGTCCCCCTCTCTGCTTAGATGCAGGCCATCCTTTGTGAACAGTCAACTATCATCACAAAAGGATCACAAGTCCGCCAAGTAGTGGAACCTCTAACTCATCCCATCAACCTTTTGTCCATATATTTAAAACTCTTATTTTAACCTTCCTGCTGTGTCCTGCATGTAGCACTGGGAGCACCGCCAAGATGGCTATCATGTCTGTAACTGTCCTTAGCATGCCACCTAATTCCCTGAATTTGTCTTTAAGCACTTAACTATTTGCAAGGTCATTTGTACCTAGGTGTGTCACAATGCTTGGGTTCCCACTGCCTGCACTGTTCACCAAAAGAGGAATTACCATAGCAAGTGGCCTCACAATCTGTGGCTTCCAATACTAAAGCTGAGAATCCAAAGCTGCAGATGTCCTGGAGGAAATCCCTACCACTCATCTCTAGCTCCTCAGTTCACAGATTTCAAACAACAGAAAACACTCAAACAGAAAGACTTTGCAGTTTATTCAAGACAGGCTTCAAACTTCAGCGATCTTACCCCAGAGATCAAACAGCTTCTCCCACTAAGGGCAACATTTTGAGGCAGAAGCATCTTGGATATGCAAACCAATTTTCAAGCTGAGGAACTGCTGACTACTCTTTGGGATTCTGTCCAGGACAGTTGTAGCTTTGGATTCTTCACTTTGGCAACAGCAGCTATAGATGTAAAGTCCACTTCTTTTTGTGGCTGTTGACCTTGAGTTTGCACAGTACCTTTGGGATTGGCCCACCATTTCTGTACTCTTTTTAATGGTGAATTAGCCTGTCTGTAATTGCCCCATGGAGACAGAATGAATATCTCTTCCTGCTGTAACTGGAGCTGCACACCAGCCTATGTGCCCATCAAACGATGGGATCTCCAGTTACTACCCATGTCAATTTAAGTTGGAAAATCTTTAGAAATTAGAGGAAAAGGTTGGTTTGGAAAACCTTAGAATTCCTAATAGCATTTCCTGGAACTTAGAATATCAGCACTCAGATTTTCTAGGAAAAGGTTGAAACATAAGTAAGTTTCAGTCTAAGCTTTGTCAAACTGCACTAGTAGCTTACTAAATGTTTACTGATGCTAATATTGCCTCATGTTTCCTGGAAAAGGTGGTCTGTGTCCCTAAGAAGTATTGAACCTGCAATCTATTCATTTGTAAATTTGTGATTTTACCCTCATCCAGCTGGGGCTGTTTATAACTGCACTGCTGTGACTTACATACTTTCACTGTTTAGCCCACCTTTCTGAGCTTTTCCCATTGGCAGCCTCAGTTCTTCCAGAATGATTTTGACTAAGTATTTTCACCTTTATCATCATCAAGGTTAAGTTACTCCCCCACACAATAAAGCTGAAGCTATAATACAAATCTAAAGAGATAAACAATGTGAACTGTGATGTTTTATTAGTGTGAGGTAAAAAAACAGTGTTAAAGTTAGAAAAAAGTTTTGTTCTTTATCTGATACGCAGTAAAATGGAAGTCCAGCTGTTACTGACCATTATAAAACCACAAACATTTTAAATAAGCTGAGATATTTTTTTTAAAGACCTGCTCATCTCAAATTAGTCCTCATCCTTAACTTTCAACCAATTTATTAAGGCTTAGTTTCTGGAGATCAAAGTACCCATGGGACCAATTACAAATCATGCAAATACAATCAGCAGTGCATAATGGGGGGCCCTGATACTAAATAAATGTTATAGGAAAGTTCTTAGCCTAATAGCCAGCATTCACACTTTACACCTCATTGCCTATGAACTGTATAAATATTTTATTCCTGTAGTCTTTTCTCTTGTCAACAGTTTGGGATAAATTTATCACAAGCTGCTAGAGAGTAAAATATTAAGTACACACTTCTCCTTGCTAATCCCACCCTCCGAGTGTCTCACACTAAAAGTCGAACAGTTTCCCAGAATTCTGTTTTTTCTTGCACATTCAGGCTACAGAACAGCTGAGAAAAACTGGGAGTCCAATGATTCCCATGCTGTGTAAAAGCTAATAACTGTGGACACATCTTAGACATCCTCCAGCTTCCAGTGATTTCAATTCTTTTTAAGAAAATCTGTGTGTAAAATGTTGTGTGGGTAGTACTGTATGATGCCAAGAGCCTTTGGGATGGGTGGCTAACAAATACATTTGCCTTGCCTATTCACTTCCTGTTCCTACAGCCTCTACCCTTCCCTCTTAGCATGTTGATGTTTAATGTAGCCACCACCTCTGGAGTGTCTTCTGCTGTGCTGTATCCTTGCCAGCACAGTCATCCTGATCTGATTCCACCAGTGTGGAAAAAACAGTTCTTGGTTGCTACCCCTGGAGATCCTCTCTTACCTGTCCCACTCTTCACTGCTGCTTCTGCCTTCTTCCATGCAGTCTATCTCCCAGTATGGACCCATAGTGTCAGTTGAGGTAATAGGATTGTATCTACCAGGGTCTGCATTTCAGAACTGAGGGCAGCTAACTCTGCATCAATAACCATGAATATCCTGCACTCTGGGCATCCCCAAATCTTCCAGAGCATCCTCTGTAAGATGATCAAGTCACATCCCCTGAAGCTAGTCACTACCCACCCTAGTCACCTACCTGTGTGTTTTTGTTGTTGTTGTGTGAACTGCAAACCTGATAAAACTTTTAAACAAGCAGGATTCCTTGTCCCTGCCTGCTTCTTTCTAAGTCCATCTTCATCATACTGTACGTCCTGGCACTAACACTCATAGCATTAAAGGGAGTGGCATGGCTCTCCATGCACGGCTTTCCCTAGCTCATAAATTGCTTTTCTTATATACTTACCCTAACTCACATGACAGGAAACTCCTTCACTTTCTGCCCCAAGTCACTTGTAAGAGAGCCTACTGTTCTAGTTCGGGGGATGGACCCCAGACTGAAAGACAAAAGGTGCTGCGCTGCAAAGCAGGGTGAGGTGTAAGTGGAGGTTTGCCAGCCTTGACAAAAGTGAACACTAGACACAAAAAACACTCGCACTCCAGAGCCAGGAAAATGTATGGTTCCCCAGTGAAGATCTGTTAGGACTCAAACCACCAAATGGGTAGATTCTTGCTTAAAGTTGATTTATTCCAAAATATATTAAGGCAGAGCAGTAAAATCCACCATACAGGGACCCCAGACTCCCTGAAACTAGGTAAGCAGACCTGCTGTTAACAATAATATTTTTGTTTAAACCAAGTACCTTTGAGAATGACGTATGTGTGACCAGTGAAATCCACCTTTGCTTCCAGTGCTGCAATCCAACACTTGGACTCCAGTTATGGAGTATTTGCCCTTCTGTCCATCAATCTCATCAAAAAGGAAAATTTTGCACCAGTCTCCCTAATATTACAGACAGTGAGCTAATGTCTGTTTTGACCAGCTTTGTTTTATAGAGTGCTTACCCTTGTGTAGACAGAAAGCCTGCCAAACTCAATACTGCACTTTCACATTCCAGATCAGGACTACCACCCCTCCTCCACCTGCTTGTGAGCATATGTTCTAGCTAGGTGCCAACATGGCTGTGTTGGTAGGACATGCACCTCTAGGCCAGAAGGCCATGTGTTCTACTTCCAAACAGGGATTCAGGTTCATATTCCAAACATCTGCACTCAATTGCAGAACTCTGGTGGTGCTGCACACATCTATCTATCTATCTATCTATCTATCTATCTATCTATCTATCTATCTATCTATCTCTCTCTCTCTCTCTCTCTCTCTCTGATCAGTACCTGTGGTATATGGGGAAGTACACTAAGTGTACTACTACCACCTTGATCCAGGATGCCCTCAACTGTCCCTCTGTGGAAAAGAAATGTTGAGGTTCCTTAAGCAGCAAATCGGTCTCTACTGAAGAAAATATTGACCAATTCCTGTTAAAGATTCAAAGTTATATTATAGGAGTGCAGTCACTAATCTATACTTCAGGTTGAGTAGGCAATTTAATGTTTAACCCAAATTTTTGCACTGTAATAACTTTGCAACCATGCAATGAATTTGCATAAAATTTTGAATGTGCAGTCTTGGGGGGTAGATCTCTTGATGGTTCAAGTTTCATTCTGGTTAAATATATGGATTCTGAGATCTGCAGAGTAAAAAAGTGGATGTTTTGGGATTTTTTGTTGTTTTTTAATTTTAGTTCCCAGATTGTTTGGAATTTTGGTTGGACATTTTCAGGGATGAAAGGGCCTGGTTTGGTGAAAAAATACTGATCTGTTCCAAAGTTATTAAATTTTAAAATATGGGGTTCTTCGCATGCTCAGTAAGCACTTCAAAATAGCTGTATAAAACAAAAAAAGAATCCTTTTTTGTATGGGGCCATTCCTTTTTGGTGAGGGGAAAATCCTTTTTGGTTTTCTGCCATCTTGTTGTCCATTTTTTTCTTAAAACAAATTTCAAAACCCACAAAAATGACATCTTACAGAGAGACCGAGACATCTGTCTTACTCATCAGGACTCTGTTACATGGATTCTGCAGTTAACTGTTGGAGAAATGACACTGACATGTGTTTTTTTTATTCATTAATCCTTTTTCATAACTCACTTTTGATTTTTTTGTTTGGACTTACTATCATTTGAAAATATTCTTTTGAACAAAAATATCATAAGAATATTTGTATATGCTATTTTTGTTCATATGAAAATTTCCATATGATATTTTCATTCATACGAAAATGTTCATATTAATTCCAAACAAAAATATCGCACATTTTCGTATGAATGAAAATATCATATGAAAATTTTTGTATGACCGGAAGTATCACATGAAAATTTTCATATGATATTTTCATTCATATGAAAATGTTCATGTTATATTTGTGGTCATGCAAAATCTTTGTATGTATGAACATTTTTCTAAGAATTGTTGTCCTCGTAATTATTTAATGTTTTGCCAGGTGTCTAGCAGCACCCCTACCCTCTGATCGCTGTCCCCATAATTATTTAATTTATTTCTGGTGTCTAGTGGCACACCCCACCCACCCTTGGATCATGGTCCCGCTCTAATTATTTTATCATTCCTTGGTGTCTAGTGGCACACCCCACCCACCGATCGCCATTCCCATATTGTTTTATATTTCCCTTGTGTCTAGTAGCACACCCCACTCTCCAGTCACTGTGTTGTAATTATTTCTTTTTTCTCTGGTGTCTAGTTGCACCCCCACCCCTCCAATCACCATCCCCATATTGTTTAATATTTCTCTGGTGTCTAGTGGCACCCACCACTTCTCCAATTACCATCCACATATTTTGCCACTGTTTCCCTGGTGTCTAGTGGCACCCACATTCTCTGATTGCCATCCACCTATGTTTTAATGTTTACCTGGTGTCTAGTGGCACCCACCTCAAATTTCCATCCCTTTTTTCCAGTTTTCTGGTGTCTAGTAGCACACTCCCACTCTTCTGATCACCATCCCTGTATTTGTTTCAGTTTCTCTGGTGTCTATTGGCTCCCCCAATCACTGTTCCCATATTTTGTTAAGTATCCCTGGTGTCTAGTGGTACCCCCCTCTCCGATTGCTGTCTCTATATTTGTTTCAGTTTCCCTGGTATCTAGTGACCCCACCACAATTGCTGTATTTTGCTAACTATCCTTGGTGTCTAGTGGTATCCCCCACCCGCTGATTGCCATCCCCATATTTTGTTAAGAATCCCTGGTGTTTAATGGTACCCTCTGCTCCAATCACTGTCCCTGTATTTGTTTCAGTTTCCCTGGTGTCTAGTGGCACCACCCTGATCATCATCCCCTTATTTTGTTAGGAATCCTGCATGTCTAGTGGAACCCCCCTGTCTGATCACTGTCCCCATGTTTGTTTCAGTTTCCCCATTGTCCAGTGGCACCCCTCTGATCACTGTCAATGTATTTGTTTTAGTTTCCCTGCTGTCTAGTGGCCCCCCTTCAATCACCATCCATCCCTGGAGTCTAGTGGGTCTAGTGGTGCCCCCCCTCTCTGATTGCCATCTGCATATTTGTTTCAGTTAACCTGGTGTCTAGTGGCACCCCTCTGATCACTGTCCCCATATTTTGTTAAGGATCCCTGGTGCCTAGTGGAACTCCCCTTTCTGATCACTGTTCCCATGTTTGTTTCAGTTTCCCCTGGTGTCTAGTGGCCCCCCTCTGATCACCATCCCCATATTTTGTTAAGCGTACCTGGTGCCTAGTGGCATCCCCTAACCCCTCTGATCATCATCCCCATATTTGTTTCAGTTTCCCTGGTGTCTAGTGGCCCCCCTTCGAGTACCGTTCCTCTATTTTGTTAAGTATCCCTGGTGTCTAGTGGTAGCCTCCTCTCTGATTTCCATCTCTGTATTTGTTTCAGTTTTTCTGGTGTTTAGTGGCCCCCCACCTCCAGTTGCCATCCCCATATTTCAGTATCTTGTAATACAGAAAACTGACCTTGCATGTCTTCGAAACCTATAAAAAATAAACCATCCTCTCTGATCCGATCACCCCACCCTAACCTCCCACTGGACACCCACCAACACACACACACCTACACCTCCCACACACCCTCATTCACCTGAGCAGGTCCCAGGGTGAAGATCACTTCTCTGGTCAAAGACACATCTTGCTGCTGAAACTGCCGACTGCAATATGAGAAACTAAGGAAAGTGTGGTTCAATGTATGTCAATGGGTTTTCAACTTTAATGCATAACTTTGCCATTTTTTGCATACCCGGACTCCAATTTTTCAACATGGCCTTTTTGGTACCCCACCTCATGAAAAATGGCAGTGGGAATTAGACAAATTTGTCCCAAAAGGTGATTTTGCTGTCACTTGACAAAATCACCTCTTCTGCAGGATTTAGAATGTTTCATTATTCTTGTTAATGAGGTGGGGTCATAAGAAGGCTATGTTGAAAATTTGGGGTCAAAATATGTAAAAATGGCAAAGTTATGTGATACGTTGACATTTTTGAATGCTCGCTCATAACTTTGGTCATTTTAAATATTCTGACCGCAGATTTTCAACAAGGCCACTTCTTTACACCGCCTCATGAACATGAAATAGAAACAACGTGAACAGCTGTCATTTTTCAAATCCTTTCCAAACTGTGTTTTCACACCTGTGGTGTGAAATGATGTTCGGTTGGCATGGAATAACATTTCGGTGGGGATTTGAAAATTTACAGTATTGGGTTCATGAGGTGGGGTAATAAGAAGGCCATGCTGACAATTTGGTTGCTGTTTTTCTAAAAATACAAGTGCAGGAACCTCCAGGCCTTGCACCTTCACAGTAACATACATGTTCACATCGATGGAGGGATGGGAGAGCAGGGCCCTCTGGGCCCTGCTTTTCCACAGGCAAATAAGGATACGATTATATTGTCTCAAAAAGTAAGGAAATTCTTTGCAAAAAACTCTGTTAATGCACCATTTAGGGTTACTACTACAGTGACAAAAGTAGGGAAATGTGGTTTTAGGGTTTGCGACCCTAAAACCCCACCCCACTCCTGAAGCAAATCGGGGTGCAGTCTTCCTTGGGGCTGCCAACCCTAAAGCTCACCCTATTACTGTAGCAAGAAAGCTTAGATGTGATGGACACAGGTGTTTATGTCCATCAAAAATGACCAGCTGACATTCTGTGACCTCTTCTGCCACTTCATCAGAACCTTGGTGGTACTGCACCTATACACATACACCTCTTTTCAGGGATTCAAGTGAGTCCATATGGACCAGCCATCCTCCTTGCTACTGTAGCAAGGAGGATGACAAGAAGAGACTGGATGCAGTTCAATAAGCTTTAAAAGCTACAAGCTGTTGATGTGAAGCATACTGAAAACAGATGTCAAAAACAGTCTATATAGGTGCAGTACTACCAGTTCTGATGAATGGGCAGTAGATGCCATGAAATGTCAACTGGTCATTCTGTATGGGGAAATATATCATCAACGGATGCTAATTAGCTTGATTTCCCATGAGTGTAAAGGGCAAGTGTCTGAGCTAGTTAGTCCCTGAGATGGTACATTTCCCCTTTGCACAAAATCCTTTTGGTTATTTTATTATATATATTATGATGGTCTGTTTTTTTACCCTTAGAACATATTTGTGATCATTTCTAGGACTGCAATTTTCATTTTTTTCCCTACTGTTTTTCTGCAGTATAGTGGCATTTTTGGTCTATCCAGTGTTTTGTCCCTTTATTTTTTTTTCTGTAATGTAGTGTCCACCTATATATGGAGTTTTGGTTGAAGAGGTCCGTCCTTCACTTTGGGGTAGTGTACATTGTTTAGACTGGCATAGCTTCTTTGGTTGGGAGCAGTGTGTCACTTTCAATTAGGAGAATGCATTTGTGCAGTCAGGATCAGTGTTATTTGTTTGATTATGAGTGGCAGCTGAAGGAGGTAATTTTGCCAGCAGCAGCATTGAAGGCATATCAGAAGAAGGAGGTTGGAGAAATTGACAGTAGCATGGGGTCATGTCAGCAGCAGCAGCAGCAGGTGACTAGTGTAATTGGTAGAGACATGAAGGGCATAGCATCTGAGGAAACAACTGGAGTGTTAAATGCATAGCTTTTTGGTGATATCTTCACATCCTCTGGTGCATTATTTAAGCAGTAATGCACAACATGGTGTGGTATATCATGAAACATTATCACACCTTGGGTGCATTGTAAGGCACAAGACAGCAGGTTGAATGTCTCATGCCCACAGAAGTGACACTATCCCACGATATACCACACCCTAGAGTGCATTATTGCTATTATGAACTGGCTTAAAAGTGTTATCAGTAAAAAAAAAAAGAAAAGAAAAACTTTTAAAATGTTTTAAGAATGCCTTTTAGAGGGGATGTTGGAGGAGTATCTTTTAAGAAAATAGTTCCTGGAGGGTTCTCTGGGCAACTGTTATAAGTGGAGTTTGTAGAGGCAGTCTGCAATTTATGTCTCCAGTAGGTGGTGCTGCTGCTACTTGTTGCTCCTCCTCTGCATGCTGTGGTGCTCTTTTTTGTCTGCTGTAGCTTGTCCCCCCTTTCCTGCTGTTTCCCAGCCATTACTCTCTTGGTGTTCACCCCTGGCATCGCTCAATTGATTTTGCATTTGAGAGGTATGGAAGGACTCTGGATGGAAGGAAGAAGAAAGGAGGAATTTGGTAAGTCTAGTGAGGGCTGCTTATCAGAAATATGCTGACTGTTGGAGCTGAAACATCAGACAGCTCTGCTTGAACCCCCCACTCACTCCATACTGAGTCTTATGCGATAAACCCAAAAGCACTGGTCAAGCCATGACCCAGTCGGTACAGTCAGCACATGTTTGGGGTCAAAGGGTGCAGCAGCTGTAGCTTGACTCAACTGGGGAACTGGCATTTTCCATGAGAAGGCAGGACCACTGCTCATGTTGTAGTCTGTGAGAGGTGCAGGCGGGTCAATGTGAGGTTAGCATGGTGGTCAGCAGTGGTTGCTGTATGTAATGGAATTATTTTTTTTTTCATTCCAGTCACCTGGACTCAGTTCTGTATATGCCATTGTACATTTAAATTTTCACACAAGTGGCTGCTGTGTTGTTCTGGTCAGGACTCTGTGTGTGTGTGTGTGTGTGTGTGTGTGTGTGTGTGTGTGTGTGTGTGTGAAAACATCAGGCTGACCATTGCCATTGGGAGTTTAGCACTTGTGTTGATATTGGAGGAATTTCTCTGGAATGAGGAGGCTGGTGGCTGAAGGCTTTTTGAAGCCATGATTATGTTGCTGGATTTAGTCATGGCTTCAAATACCTTTCAGCCAATCAGCTTCCTGCATCCTTTTAAGCCAGTTCATAATTAAGTAATAATTCATCTGTGTGTGTGTGTGTGAAATAATGTCATGTCTTGGGAGGGTTGAAGCAGAGCCACAAGTCAAGATCCTGATTGGCCTGATTGGCCACCCAAGACATGATGTTATTCCCATGACACACACCCTGGAATGCATTATTGGTATTATACAATGGCTGATTTGCATAACAAAAAAAAAAGTAAAAACAAAATACATTTTTATGCATTTTTTCTTTTCTTTTTGTACATGCAAAAATATGTATTTAAAAAGTCCACAATGTGTGTTTTTTTGCTGCTTAGAGGTGCTGTTGGTAGATGCTGCCTACACCCTCCATCCCTGAGTGTCTTGATTCTCTAAATCTGTGTCAGTCTTGTAGTGTTAACATCATACTCCCTCACCCACCTGATGAAACATTTTAGTGTTTTTTTGGAATTTGCGTTATTTTAAAATAAACTTAATAAGCAGTGCAGCCATTTCTTAATGTGACCACTGATCTGTGAGTGGCCCAAGCATGGAGTTGTTGAAGAGTGCACCATCTACAATGTTCACACTGCTAAGTGGAGGACTGAGAAGCTATAAAGTTGTGTCTTTATTTTACTTTAACATTTTCTTTAAAGTTGTGATTCAAGACAGGGGCAAACAGGATGTTGATGGGGGCTATGTGTGGCCTAAAGAATGAAGGCAAAAAATGAAACTAAATGAAGCCTGGGGCTTGCAGAGTTATGAGTAGTGGCCTCACACATGATTTGTTTTTGTTTTTTGAGTAGGTCATGTGTGCGCCTGGAGTTGTTTCAGTGATGTTATTGTCCGAAAACATCACTGGTCCATGGCCAATCAGGATCTTAGAACATTTCTTGCTATTGTATAATTAAATATTCCTCCCCTTTCTCCTAGAAACACTTGCCTCATACTCCCATATGGGCTCTTACTCCACCATCTCTGTGTGCTGGCTAGATGCCAGGGACTGTTTGAGATGGAACTGGGGAGAGATACACAGACCATCTAGATGCCAGGGATTACTTGAAATAGCCCACATGAAAGCACTTTGCACTGAACATATTGTCAGAAAAATAGGCTGTAATATTAGTTACTTATTATGTCCACTGAGCTTGGCTTCAAACTTTTTCCCCTTCGCTTCATAGACAATGCAAAACAATGGAAAATTATCCCTCACAACCTACTACATATACAAGGTTCTTATAATTTATAAATTAACATGGCATGTGGCAGCCTCAGGGTGATATAAAAATAGATGTTATTAGTTCTGTACATTATAGAGTGATATAACAATAGATGTTATTATTCTTGTACAATATAAAGTAATACAACTAATAACACTACTATATAGAAATCAAATCCTGTAAACACTGCACAAGGCAGAATAAAAATAATAAAGCTAAAAAACAAACATAATCGCACAATATGAAGTCTTAGTAAACTTTTGAAAATAGCAACACTATTCTTGCGTATACATATTTAACTTTTTTAACATTTCTTTACATACCCATATGTATATGATATATGCTAGAAGATTTCCCTTATGTAACCACCCCTTTCCTAAGATATACTAAAAATATAAAAATATTAAAGTGATACTTAGACACTTGGAGGTTATACAAATTGTGGTGTTTTCTTCATGATGCAAAAAATAATGGAGAATCTTCCTGTCTAGTATTGACGTCACTCTGGTGCTACTGGCTATTGCTAGAAGTACAGCTTCTCTTCACACACTGGCACAACAAACCTCTGGCACACTCAGGGATGGGGCTTGAGCTCTGATAGGAAGGACTTTTTCAGCTTGAACACAGCAGCTGGCTTGAAGGAATTCTAATTAAATTTCAATTTGTCTGGTATTTATAAACTAGCAATATTTCCATAATTATGACAAAACATAGTCTGGTTTACTGAATCTGACTGGACCATGCAAATGAGGGGGAATGGCAAATTCCTGTCCTTGGCCCCACCCCCCTCTGTTATAGTGTCCATTTAAAAGAAATTTAAAATCAAAGTTATTTTTCACTCTGATATCTGGTGGCTACCAGATACATGCGTCAACACACGTTTTTTGAATTCAGCACATCATTTTGTGCACTCTGATGTAGGTCCCATATCTCTAAAGCCCACAGTTCATAGGATAGTCTATAAATACTGTCTTCAAGGAAATATCTTTATAAACATTGTACCTGCTTTATGCACACTTCTTGTGCTTTAAAATTAGGCATTTTTACTCCAAATAAACCTTTAGAAAATTGGTTAGAAAGCACAAAATCTCTTCTGAGTAAAACTTTCCTTTGTTTGAAATCCTTAAAGTGTGGCAAGTCATAAATTCAGAGCTGTCACAAAACGTTTAAATAGCTATAACAGAAATTTTAAGCAATATAACTTGTTTCTGCAACCACACAGGAACATAAAATGCATATGTTTGAATGTTGCATGATATGAGCATTAAGAAGAAACCAAACATGAGTATTCAAACTTTTAAACTGTTAGCACAGCATGTTTTTGCAAATACCTTCTTTGGTATGAAGAGGTTTCTTATAAGCATTGGGTTTTCATCAAACAGAAACCTGTTGTATCAGACAGGCCATTTTCACACTTGCAGCACTTTCAGTCTTATAGAAATAAGGGAAAATTCATGTCCAGTATTAATGACATTGAGTCCTCTTTCTTCTTCATGCTTTAAATCATTAGTTGTCATAATCAGACTTTATCAGTCCTGCAGCAGGTTACCATGGAAATATCTCCACTTCTTTGGCTAAGATTCACACCATTGACCTCTGTATCAGTCTGTAGTAGGCTCACACTGAAATCCATGGACCCCTCTCTGCTGTTAGGACACTTTTGTAGCATTTAAAACTTTGTTGGCTTTGTGAGTCCATGCAGGTAAATAATCATTTGGAGTGTTAAACAAGCCACTAATGTCTCAGTATCATATGGCACCCAAATAACCAAATATTAACAAAATACATATTTTTATAATTAACAACTTGCTACAACAATATGCAGATGGCTGCAGAATCAGAAAGTGCTTGACATGGATGAAAAATACTACAGTGTGAGCTTTTTACCTTGTAAACCCTGGCCCAGATATTCAAACTGCGCCAGGCTGTGGCGCAAGCTTGGGCACAGCTCAACTTGGCTGCGCAGGGGTGTGGACTAAGTGATATTCAAAGGAGCTACGTCATGGCTCAGCAGCTTTGAATATCACACCCTGGCCACCCCCACTGTGTATGGCACAGTGGCACTGTGCCAATGCAAGTGGCCAGAGTGGAGCATGGAGATGCGCTAACGCAAGTGCCATTGTGCCATTCACAGCACCTGCGATATTCAAAAGGTGACATGCAAATGGGGCCATAATTTATGCAAGGTGCACATGGGGCCATTTGCATGCCATTATGGCCCCATTTGCATCCCATTTGCATGCAGGTGTGCTGATCCCCAACGACTTGTGCCTGGCGCCCTACCAGGCAGCAGCCATCGGGGACCATCTCCCCCTGCAGCCCGAACGTGGGCATATGTTTAAAATAAATTCCCCATCCAATATCCCTGGTGGTCCAGTGGACTGCACTCTGCCTGATCGTGGGCATCTGTTGTAATAAAACACTCCCCATCCAATATCCCACTTTCTGCCTGATCATGGGCATCTGTTGTAATAAAAGAACCCCCCATCCAATATCCCTGGTGGTCCAGTGGACCACACTCTGCCCAATCATGGGCATCTGTTGTAATAAAAGATCCTCCCTCCAATATCCTGCTTTCTGCCCGATCACAGGCATCTGTTTTAATAAAATAACCCCCCCCGTCCAATATCTCACTTTCTGCCCGATTGTGGGCATCTGTTGTAATAAAAGAACCCCCCCGTCCAATATTCCTGGTGGTCCAGTGGACCCCTCTACTATCGCGGGCTTCTGTTGTAATAAAAGAACTCCCCGTCAATATCCTGGGTGGTCTGGTGGTGCCCCTCACCACCACTGAGCCACCACCCCGCTCCCTGGTCAGCTGGTGGTGGCAGCACCACCACCTGCCTGCACCACCACCCACCAGACTGACAGCTCGGTGGGCTGCCGCCCATTGGTTCTGGCAGCAGGCCCAATGGGCGTGCTGCTCTATACCTACATTCCAGATATGTGAATGAATCACATATCTGGAATGTGTAGTACGGTATGTAGCATGCCCATTGGCTCACACTGTGAACCAATGGGCGTGCAGCCTACTGAGCTGTCAGTCTGCGGGCGGTGGCGCGCAGGCTGGTGGGGTGCCACCTGCCGTTGACCAGGGGAGCTGGGTGGTGGAGTTCAGTGGGTGGTGGGGAGGGGTACCACTAGACCACCAGGGATCTTGGACAGGGGGTCTTTTATTACAACAGATGCCCACGACTAGCAGAGGCGTCCCTGAACCACTAGGGATATTGGATGACATCTTCTTTACAAATGCCTGTGATCGGGCATGGGGTCGCTACCAGGTACAGCGGAACTGGTGGTCACCACAAGTGGCAGCTGCCGTGTTGCGCCTGCAATGTGGCAGCTCACCTGTGGGTGGCCATCAGTTGTCTTTTTTTGGCTTAACTTTGTGCTGGCACAGGTAGGGGGTTATGATGCATGGCTCTGCACATCCTGGGCTGAATATCGAGCTGTGCAGGTTATGCATGGGCACGCCCCCCCCCCACCTGTGCCTGCATACATTACTGATGCGCTCTGGCGCATGGGGATTTGTGCCGCGCACTTTCCCCTTTTGAATATCATGCCGGGGCACATCAGTGGGTTGTGCATGGCGCAACACTGTTGTGCCATGCACAACTGTTTTGAATATCTGGTCCCCTGTGTCTATCCATCAGTAAAGTTACTTTATCCTTTCTGCTGCTTGGACTGAGGACTGCAAAAGGTACTGTCCACCAAAAATTAATATTTTGCAGTTTTTGCAAGGAACATACAAAAGTTACTGGCAATAACCCATCTTTGTTGTTTGTATTCCAAGCCTCCATCTCAAGCAGCAGTGAAAGCATTTAAAGTGGCAACCAACACCTGGTGCATAGCTCTTCTACAAACAAAACATTTAAAAAATAAGTTTGAATTCAAAGGCAACAAGTGTGTTCCACATTGAGGGGAAATGATTTAGGCTGGTTGTTTGCTGGGCTGAAGGATCCAAGTTGTTAGTGCTGTTATTGTGCGGCAATGGGGAAAATAGCCCTCACAATAATCAAAGTAGCAATATGAGCAAAATTTCTTTTTCAGTTCCTCTATACCCACCACAAGACATCTGTCCTGACTATGTCAGGAAGCCTTAACAAGGGGATTGCCTTTGTTTAGGGGGAATATGAACTGCTTCTTTAAATGTTGTCATTTCTTGTTTTTTTTTTAACAAAAATGATTATTGCAAACAATATCTTCAATTCTGCCCTTCAATTATGTCCACTTTGTAATGTGCTTTCTGCCTTTTTAAGAAGTGATTTGTTTTTTTAATTATGGCCCACATATTCAAACTGCGCCAGGCTGTGGCGCAAGCCTGGGCACAACGCAACTTGGCTGCTCAGGGGCGTGGACTGGGCGATATTCAAGGGAGCTGCACCATGGCTCAGCATCATTGAATACCACACCCTGGCCACCCGCAGTGCATATGGCACAGTGGCACTGTGCCAGCGCCAGTAGCCAGAGTGGAGCATGGGGATGTGCTAGTGCAAGTTCCATTGTGCAAGGCGCAGCAACTGTGATATTCAAAAGTAGACATGCAAATGGGGCCATAATGCATGCAGGGTACACATGGGGCCATTTGCATGTAATTATGGCCCCATTTGAATGCAGGTGCGCTGATCCCCGATGACTTGCACCTGGCGCCCTGCCAGGCAGAAGCCGTCGGGGACCGACGCCCCCTGCAGGATGGCAATGTGCCCCATAGCCTGATCGTGGGCTGCAGTACAAAAAGAAAAATCATAAATCCCTGGTGATCCAGTGAACCGCTGCCTGCCCAATCGCAGGCTAAGTAAAAAAAAGACAAATCCAATATCCCTGGTGGTCCAGTGGACTGCTGCCTGCCCAATCGCGGGCTAAGTAAATACATATAAATCTAATTTCTATCCCTGGTGGTCCAGTGGACCTGTCAGCCCACCCAATCACGGGCTAAGTAAATACATATAAATCTAATCTGTATCCCTGGTGGTTCAGTGGACCTGTCAGCTCGCCCAATCGTGGGCTAAGTAAATACATATAAATCTAATCTCTATCCCTGGTGGTTCAGTGGACCTGTCAGCTCGCCCAATCGTGGGCTAGGTAAATACATATAAATCTAACCTCTATCCCTGGTGGTCCAGTGGACCCCCCTCCTGACCCACCCACTGATTCCCCACCGCCCGCCCCGGTCAGCGGCGCGGAGCAGCAATCCCCACCTGCCTGCCCCGCTGCCGCCGACTGACTGTCAGTGGGGTTGTATACCCATTGGTCCAGCATGAGCCAATGGGCGTGCAGCCCATACCATTCTATACATTTCAGATATGTGAATGGATCACATATCTGGAATGTTGTTATTTGGTATCGCCGATTGGCTCACGCTTGTGGACCAATGGGCGACAGCCCTACTAACGGTGTCAGTCGGCAGGCGCGCAGCAGGCGGGTGGGTGCTGCCGCCCGCTGCTGACTGGGGAGCGCGTGGGATCAGTGGGTGGGGTCCATTGACCACCAGGGATGGAGGTTAGATTTATATGTATTTACTTAGCCTGCGATCGGGTGGGCTGACAGATCCACTAGACCACCAGGGATATAGGACTTCATTTTTCATTTACTTAAACCCGCGATCGGGCATGGGGGACACCACGGAGGTGCAGCCAGAGCTCGGGTGGTCACCCATAGTTGGCAGCTGCCGTGTTGCGCCCTGCAACACGGCAGCTCATCTGTAGGTGGCCAGCCCTTGCTCCTTTTTTTTTTCAGAACTTTGTGCTGGCGCAGGTAGGGGTTGCGATGTACGGCGCCGCACATCCCGGCTGAATATTGGGCTGTGCAGAGTATGCATGGGCACGCCCCTACCCGCTGCGGTGGCATACATGGTTACGGTGCCCCGCGCATCGGGATTTGTGGCGAGTTTCCTTTTGAATATCATGCCAGGGCGCATCAGTGGGTTGCGCATGGTACAACACTGTTGTGCCATGCACAACCCTTTTGAATATCTGGGCCTATGTGTATATTAAGCATTTATTAGAGACAATCCCATTTACACTGGTATACAATAAATATCAATGTCCAGTTTCTGATGTTTTACAGATAAAATTGAAATTGTTAAAGCATTAGGATTGTAGCCATACTGTGTACATAAAATAACCAATCCACATTATTATGTCAAATTTTGATTTCTTAGACTCCCTATTCAGTATTAGGTATTAATAGGGCATCCAGTCCCTGAACAGAATAAGTCCAGTTTTAGCAATGTCTTTTCATAGCCCCAGAAGCGTACTGAAGCGTACCACCTTTTTCAGATCTGTCACCTGGATCAGTCTGGAAAAGCAAACTGCGACAGGTGGTGGTTGTGGGAACTTACAGTCTGTTAAGATGTTCTGAATGGTACCCAGTTAGAACAGCGCTTCCTGAACAATGCCGTGTAAGTCATGCTACAGGAACCACAGATACCTGACTAGTGACAGGAGTAGTACAGCAAATGTTAAATACCACTACCCCAGTAGCTATTCAGGCAATGTCTCACATAGAAGTGGATAAATGAGTAAAAAATGTGGAAGCTGGCTGAACTGCTCCCATGGCAGACTGGAGTAAGGGAAAAACAGCTTGGGCAGCAAAGTGTGGTAGATCAGGGTTAACTCCTGAGTTGTGCCTTTTTCACCTCCCCACCACATGAAGTGTGTTATTTTTTTTATATGCCCCTACAACAAATGAATCCCCACCAAGTTACTAAATTTCCCTATGATCTGCATCCCCTTGGAGTTTGTTATAAAATTAACGGGGGGGAGGGGGTGCGTGGGTCAGTATGTTGTTTTTCAATTGTGGCGGTTGTCAGTGTGTTTTCCGATTGCTACCATAGGTGCTGTTTTTCAGTGTGGTGTTTTGTAGTTGCACTGCTATTGATAGCACTGTTTATACTGTGCTGTGCTTGACAGTGCTGTCCTTGACAGCACTGTAGTGACCTAATGCTGTTTTGTATAGCCATGATAATTGCTAAACAGATGAACCTCTGGTCCTGCTGGGGAAAGGTATATGAGTCCAAAATGTCCCCTATAAGAGATAGGATCTTTAATGGGGATTACAATATAATGCCAGTTCTAACATTTTAATGTTACTGAACCTACATCACTTATTTTCCCTCTTAATTATTTACTGTTAGGTGTTTTCAGTGTTTTGGACATTTTTGTGGTATCAGTTCCATTTAGTGCATTCCATTCAACAGAGCCGAATGGTGGAACTGACATCCTAGAATGTCCAGGAAACCTATAAATGGACAGTGGTAAAAGACTGAGAGTGCAAGGCTAAACCGCGACACTACAAAAGTAACGAAATGTGACTTTTCTAGTGTGAATTTCAGACTAAAACAGAATATTAAAATAACTAGGGAGCATCAGCTACAGCTGGTCAGAGAGCAATTCAGGAGAGGAGAGATCAAAGGAAATATGTCTTAATGTAGACGGTGGTTGGCATCTGGAATAGCCTTTCTGAGGAAGTGGTTAATTGTAGTACAATGTAAGTTTGTTCATCTGGTAAAGGTGACTGGTCAGTGTGCTATACTCAGAGAAACTAAAGTATATAATTTCTGAAGGAAATTCATCTAACAGCTGACCAGAATTCACACTATGTTGAAAGATCCAGTACACTCTCAGTACTGTCAGTAAACAATGTATATAACTCTTGTACCTTTTAGTTGAGAAAACTGTGAGCAAACTGCAGATTATGGGAGCTCAGATTTGTATTACCAACTAGGCAATTCACATGAAACAACTGAAGATGGAAGAATATGCAGGAAGCCAGGTAGGCTTAGGTTACAAAACCTGGGTCACATGGGCATTATCAGCCTATATGAGGTGAGTATAACCTACTTGTTGAGAATTGGCTAGGAATACTATAAAGACATGTAATATAGAGCAGACTTGTTTAATATTGTGGTTTTGGATCTAATTGTGCTTGTAACTGAAGGTATTAGGATAGCTGGGTCCTAGTGTGACCTCATTTTGGAATAGCCCTGTTTGCTTAGAGTGGAGCCCCTTTGTGTAAGTCACAACATTTTCTCCCACTGCATAGTAATGAGAGGCTTTGTTTTCTCCACTACATAGGCAGCCCCCCCCCAAAGCTCACTGCCAACCGCGGCAGGCACTCGGGACAAACAAGCAACACAGGTAACACAAGCAGCTCACCTGAGGAGCTGAGGAAGCCAATTTCCAGCCTGATTACTTCGAGGTAAAGAGAGCTCTTATCTTCATCTGACATCTGCAGGGGTTAGCCCCGACGGCGCCGGTCCGCCTGCCCCACTCCACCCAACCACCCACCCACCCAGGGGCAGCTGTCTATTTAAGGATCCACCCCTGTGGACGCCACATCCGGTGACATCACGCCCTGTTGCCCAGAACCTATTCTCCCATCTCTTCCCATTTGCAGGTTGTACCTGCTGGCTACTAGAGGGACCTATGCCCTCGTTCTTCCTACTCCTACCTGTACAGTACTCCTTCCCTTGATCTTGCTCACCACAATGTATTGGCCCTGCCTCACGCCTGCCTGTGCCTATCCCCACTAGCAGTGCACTTGCCCACTTACCCATCTGCTACTCCGCACTGTGCCCTGGCACCCCTCCCTCCCCTTGCTCCTGAACCTGCTCTCTTGCCCCTTAGGACCTCTGTGTGTCTCAGTCCTCCCTGCCCTCCCCCTAGCTTCCTCCTCGCCTCAGGCACATCTGGGTGTCTTCTTATTCTTGCCTTCCCTTCCTGTACCACCCTGCCCACCCCCTGGTCCCTTAACGTCCCCCCCATGTCAATCGTAGGAAAACCTCTCACCATCTTCTAGCCAGGGTGTTAGTCATGCTACTACTCCTGTCAGGGAACATTCATCCAAACCCTGGCCCAGTTCCCAGGAGCTCCCCGACTAGCACCACAGGCCTATGCATGGTCTCCATGAATATCTGTAGCCTCCTAAAAAAATTTGACTCACTACAATGCCTGGTCACATCAATTAACCCTGATGTCATAGCTCTGGTTGAGACTTGGCTGTCGAAATCCTCCCCTGACTCCCTTATCTCCCTTCCTGGTTTCACCCTCTTCTGGTCTGACCGTGTTGGGAGACGGGGCGGCGGCTGCACTATTTATGTCAAGGAATCTCTCCCCGTACTAGCCCTGCCTACTCCAATCCTTGACTCCAGGGCCCAGGCGCTTATGCTGAAACTAACCCCTGACCCTTTAAAGGGACCTCTTTATCTGACTACTGCATACGTGCCCCCCAGGGACCAAACGCAGGCCATTGCCTCTCTTACAGAATACCTTTCCTCACTACCTCCTTCTGCTGATCAAATTCTGGTGGGTGACTTAAATGTCAACTGGCTCAGCCCCTCCTCCTCCTCTACCCATGATTCCTTTTCTGCAATAGACCTAACACAACTAGTTACCCACCCTACCAGGACTAACCCCAAGAGAGGCTCCAGTACCCTGCTTGATGTGGTACTCACCAACCGCCCTAATCGGATCCCCAGTGTACAAGTCCTCCCAGACTCTCTCAGCGATCACTCCCCCATTCTATTCCACTGGTCATCCTCAGTCCCCAAACCCATAGCACAGTCCACATGCCGGCAGCGTCTAATACCTGGTGATCTGACAAAACTTAAGGAACTTCTGTCCCAAATTGACTGGTCTCCTATACAGGCAACTCCTGACATTGACACAGCTCTCTCCTTTTACCGAACTTTAATAATGCTCTGTGATACTTCTGCCTCTAATGTCGACTCCAGCTGTTCTAAAAGGCAGAATGCCCCCTGGGTAACCCCAGCTTTGATCCGCCAACTCAAACATAGGGACAACCTATGGCACCGTGCCATTGAGACTGGCCAGCCCAGTGACAAGCAGTTATATGCTGCCACCCGAAACAAGTGCACTCGGGCCATCAGAAAGGCCAAGTCTGAGCACTATTGGTCCTCACTCACAGCCTCATGGGGGAACCCCAGAACCTTCTGGGATAACATTAAACAGTTAAATGGGAGTGCACACTCCCCCCACCCACCCAGATCAACATTAATGGCGTGATCTCTTCAGACCCAGCCCTCATAGCCAACCACCTCAACACCTCATTCACTGACCTTAGCCCTATCCTCCCTACAAATTTTTTGACCCTCCTCCCCAGTGCCTCTGTAAATCTTTCTCGCCCTTATTTTCTCCTCCGCCGTGTTTCTGCCAAGAACATAGGCGCACCTTGTCACTGCCCTCAAGAGTAATAGTACGGGCAGTGACACCCTGGATCCGTCGTATCCTATGGCTCGCCTTAGACACAGTCCATACCCGGATCACGTGCCTCATCAACCACCTCTTTGCCTGGGGAAGGTTCCAACTGCCTGGAAAGTCGCCACTGTCACCCCTATCTTTAAAGGTGGTGATATGACTGTGGCTGGAAACTATCGGCCAATCTCCATTCTCTCTCCTCTCTCCAAGGCCTTGCAAAAAGTGGTAGCCTCTCAAATCTCTGACTACCTCTCCACTTACAATGTCCTATGTCCTGAGCAGCATGGCTTCCAAGCGGGCCACAGTACCAACACAGCCCTCCTAGAGTTCTCCAACTTTCTCCACTCCTCCTTAGACACTGGTTCTCTGGCTGGTGCAGTCTTCATTGACCTCTCTAAAGCTTTCGACACTGTCTCCCACCCCCTCCTTCTTGATGCCCTTAGTCTCTCTGGTTTTGCTGCTGGGCCTATCTCCTGGTGCACCAGTTATCTGTCTGACCGCTCACAGCATGTAAAAATTAATGGGACCTACTCAGACATCTGTCCCATCTTTTCTGGGGTTCCCCAGGGCTCCATTCTGGGCCCCTTACTATTCTCCCTTTACCTTAACACCCTTTCACGCTCTTGCTCGGGGAACATTCTATTGTATGCTGATGATGCAGTCATCTTTGCCTCAAGTCGTAACCCTATTGCCCTCCAGGACTCACTGCAGAAGTCCTTCGCTGAAGCTGAGGGCTGGTTCAAGGAACATAGATTGCTGATAAATCTTAAAAAACCAAAAACCATGTTCTTCACTCATCCTCAAAACAAGTCCTGCAACTTCAAACTCCTCATTCACTCTGGGTCCTCTTTCCCACCTGATCAAGTTTGCTCCTATAAATATCTAGGGATCCATTTTGACCCTCCTCTCCTTCCATGGACACATCGCCGCCTCTAGCCACTGCCACTAATATCCGATTGGGCATCTTACATCGGTATAAACACTGCCTCCCCCCGGAGGCTCTTCGACTCGCAGTCACCTCCTCTATCCTGTCCCTAGTGGACTATGGACTACCGGTGTATGGTGCTGCTGATCAGACTGCACTCCATAAAATTCTCACTACTCTGAATAAGGCCTGCAGGTTAATTACTGGGGCACCTAGGCTATTACACACTGTCTACTGTGCAGCTAAAGCACTGGTACTTGATCTTGATGAGCGCCTCAAATATCTGACCTGTACCCTTACAAAAAAGACCCTCCTTGGGCTATCCCCACCTGGATTGACCACCACCATCCGCCGCTCTGTCCCACTAGTTCATACTCGGACCTCTGGGAAAACCTCTCTTGTTATCCCTAGAGCTAGGACCTCTCACGGCCAAAGAGCCTTCAGCTTTAGGGCCCGCTCCTGGTTCAACTCACTGCCCCCCTCCATCTTCGAAGCTCCAACTATATTGTGCTTCAAAACGTCCTTACGGAACCACCTTGTTAACACCTGAAGCTGTAATTGCCACTAGTCAAAGCCATACTCAATACTAATGACAAAGCTTACTACTAAGCTGCTAAGGACAACATAACTCTGGTATTGTTTGCATCAATCCTACCTGTACCAGCTTGTTTGTATATATGTCTTAAGTTACTGTTATACTGTGTTATACTGTTATACTGTGTATTTTTGTTTGTCTTACTGTGACAAGGTACCTTTGTAAATGAGCCTATGGCTCAAAGGTTTTCCAAACTGCTGTCTAAATAAATACAAATAAATAAGAATGGGGGATTTTAAAGTAAACCTATATAGGTACATGAAGGAGTTCAACCTTCAGTGCTATAACTGTTGAGAAGTGGGAGATGGTCTTGATGGACAGATAGGCCTTCTTCAATATTTACTTCTATATTCTAATGCTTGTGTCTTCCTCACTCACAAGCTCCCATATTTTCTAGCCCTCCTGCAACAAATGGACTGGTCTTTTCCAATCAAAATGCAGGAGTGCAGCCCTCGAGTACTTTATTCTCAAGTTTAACAGAGTCTGTGATCCTGTTGCCCAGTTTAAGACCATAGTTAGGAAGGAAAACTCCCAAGACTGGTACACCCTAGCTATTAAGTCACTGACCCAGGAACATGACAGAGACTGGAATCTATATGAAGAAATAAGCAGCAGCAATTACCCTCAAAAGTGCAAGAAGTTACATAACTCTGTGAAACTTCATATCAGAGAAGTCAAGGCTGCTAACTATAGCATTCAGCAAAAAACAAACAAACTGCTTAACCTGCCTAAAATGTTATGAGTTAGCATCCGTGAACTCTTGGGGAACCCCAAAACATCCTTGCCACACTCCATGGACCATGGTAGTGCCACTATAAACAGAGATAAGTATATTGCTGATGTCTTCAACGGTACATTTAGTGACCTATCAACGTATATATACTACTACCAAGCACCCACTCTGCCCCAGCTGATGGCCCTCCCCTTCTAAGCACAGCAGACCTAGGTTCTACTTTAAATGACTAACATGGGCTGCTGTATATGGTTACCTATCCAAGATAAAAATTAAAACTAGACTTGGTCCCAATAGCACCGACATGAAACTATTCAAGTATAGGATTAGGGAAGTCACCTATCCCCTGCAGCAACTTTTCAGTCTGTCCCTGGCCACTGGACTAGTGCCTGATATATGGAAGAAGGCCTAGGTAGTACCTGTGTTCAAGGGTGGAGATGCTAAATTACTCACCAATTACCAGCCAATCTCTATCCTCCCCTTTATCCAAAACACTTGAGAAGGTTGTGAATGCCCAGCATGTAGACTGCCTCCACCAGCATGAACTCCAGGTCAAATAGCAGCATGGGTTCAGGAAGAAATTTAGCACTATGACTGTACTCCTGGAGTTTAAAGATGCTATACATAGTGAGCTGGACCATAGGGACCTGGTTGGATCTATATTCATAGATCTCATAAAGGCATTTAATCTTGTGAACCATGCTTTACTCTGCCAGAAGCTACTCCATCTTGGTTTCTCTGAAGACACGGTCTGCTGGTTTAAAGTAAAACACTACTTGTCTTGTAGATCAGAAGCTGTAAAATGCCAGAATGCGCTATCATATGGCAGGTTGGCCAATGTAGGGGTCCTCCAAGGGTCCATTATTGTATTCAGTCTGTTCACAAACAGCCTACCCATGGCCTGTAAATTGATCAGTATTATTCCATACACAGATGGTGTGTCATTTTTTCATGTGGCAAGAGTTTGGATAGTCTGATGTGGAGGATGCAGGATGACTCCATCCAGAAGTGATTCACTTCAAACTTCCTTGTAATGAATGAGGGGAGGACTAAATGTATCCTGTTGTGTAATCGCAACAAACCTGATTTCTCTGCTGAGTTATGCATTTCCTCCTCATCTGAGGTCACACTTGACCAAATGAAAACATTTAATTACCTAGGCATTATCTGGACAGTGCCCTGTCATTTGCAGATCATGTGGACTATACTGTGAAGGCAGAAAAACACAAGACATTGATTCTTCTATATGCATAGGGGTAACTTGCTATCTGAGATTAAGAAGCTCCTCATACAGTGCTTTATCACTAGTGTTATACACTATGGTGGTAGTGTTTATGGATCAGTGAATGACAATGCATTGTCCTGGCTTAGGGGCCTGCTGCTTTGCACCAGATGTTAGAAATTATCCCCACACCTGTGTCCTATATTGTATACTGAACAGGTCAAACCTCAGCTTGAGGGTGCTCTATCACACTTTGGTCATAGGCCACAAAGATCTACTTGACCAGCTGTCCCCTTGTCTATGATCTAAGTTCTGTCATATGGACAATAAATATGTTATCAGGGGCATGGCATAACACAGTTTATTGCTGCCACACAGGAGAGACATATTTTGGACAAAACTGCTTCTCTTATCATTTTGTAAAACATTGGAACAAGCTGATGCACACTTTAAGAGACTGCCACTCTCTTGAATTGCTTAAAGCGCAGCTGTTGTCCATGCTCACTTCCCCTGGGACATGTAATTGCTACGGATGAACATCTGTTGTAGTCTGACAATATATCCTTTGAATACAGCTTCCTACACAAAATGTCATGTAATGCTAAAAACAAATCCATGCTAAATGCAGGTTATTGTTACCCATGTTCACTACTGTATATTTCTTATTGTGTGCACCTGACTGTAAACTCTTTGAAAATAGGAACATGCCTAGAGGATCTTATGAGAAATGAAAACTAAACTAAATATTCCATTATGAGGTGGTGTAAAGAAAGGAGTCTATAGTCAATGGCATTAGTGTACTCTCATACCAGCTTCCATTAGAAGCACGTATGAGAGGAAACCAGTGACTTAGAATTAAAGAGTAGGAGCAGGCCTTATGGTCCGTTGACAGGCTTTTCTGTGTAAAAAAAATAAGCTTTTTTTTTCTCTTTAAAGCTGAACAAAGTAGTTGATTTGATATCTTGGACCAACAAGAAATTTCAGAACACAAGCTTTCAGTCCTCACCATGCCTTTCTCCAAGTGTTGGTCCAGTAAAAGGTAACAGATCACCTACTTTGTTCATCTGTTTGTACAGCTATACGAAATCCTCTTTTCTGTTTAAACAATCTTTCTATTTGATCCCTATAGATAGTGCCAGACACATGTAGAAAGGATTTTCTGTAGGGGAACAGACATATGTAAAAGGTACCGTACATGTGGGTGGATGCCCAATGCATGCAGCTTAAAAATCAACAATACTTGCATTACAGGTGCTGGCACTTTCCCTTCTATACAAATGCAGTTATTTGTGATCTCCTATGAGATGAGTACAAGTTATGGAATATGTGTTTTTCTACCATCTGCTTCTCTGCTGATCAGATTTTACTTGAAACGTATCTGTGTTTGAATCTTGAGATTAAACCAGATTGTTTAAGTTTACCCAGCAATGGTATGAGTTTTTCCCTTTGTTCACCTACTCCAACATTGGCAACAGGGGTTCTGGATAGGTCTGTGGCTGTCAGGGCCCATACCCGGTCCATTTGATGTATGCTGCTAGAGTTTTGAATTATGTTAGTACCATACTGTAGTCTATGAGCCTGGAACCATACTTTTTTAATCATCACGAGACTGGTGACCTTCTGCTACTAAAAAATAAAATAAAACAGTAACGACAGTGACTCTGCATTAAATTATTTTTCTGGTAGAGCCCTAAGAATGAGTAACAGGTAGACATGAGGGAAATATGATTAAAAAGATATTTGAATCTATTATTGATTCCAGTAGTTAATAAAGTCAGCCTTTTAAAGGTCAGAACTATGGTAAATAATCCGTGAGATGTGTTTATCTCTGTCTTAGTTCTAGGGTGCCCTTAAGTGCCTAGCTTGCAAACTGATGATATCTTAGGGATGGTTGGCAGCCTTTTGAAAATTCTTTATGTGAAAAAGCAGAACATTTTCATTAATTCTCAGAAAAGCTGTTATGATGTAGTTGGTGGCTACATCCCCAAATCCTTTTGAATAGTCCTGTTTTTCAAAATGTTATTCAGATACACATTAGCTATCAAGAACTAATCATAAAGTTAAGAAAATACTTCACAAAATGTTGTTTGGTTCACTGAAAATAAAATTCAAAGATATTATATTAGGAGATTCAGTTCTTTGGCACCATCAGAGCCTCTTCTAAGTAATTATGTCGCTAGCTGGCACTGAACAACATTTTTCAGGTCTCAGAGATGTGACTGTACCCAGTTTACCAGTGATGTTTATACTATTGTGCCATTAGTACAGTAATAACAAGCAGCTGTGTGTTGTTTTCCCCAGGATAACTGTCCTCCTGTACGTATATACTATAAATGCTAAGGCAGTTTAAACTACATTTTGCCTCTGCATTTATTTTCTTGTTGGAGGGATATATTGTTTTTGAAGAGAGTAAACAGAACCATGTGTTATCTTAAATGCCTTGGGAGTAGATGCAAAGGCAGGAATCTAGCTGGATTTTGAACAGGGTGCAACACTATTGAACAATTAGGTTTCCTGGCACTTGAGATTGAACTGTGCAGTTTGCACTGGACTTCTGTTAAGCTCAGAAAATAAGAAGGTGGCCTATTAGCAGTAGTATAATAAAACTGTCACATTATTAATAAGGTGGTTTCTTAACTGGCAACATAAGTATGGCTTAAATGGCTTTCAGTACTGTAGAAAAATAATGGTCCAGAAATCTTCATAGTCCAAGGACAAGCCTGCTATTTAATACAGTGTCAGTTGTGCAGTGAAACCAGTTTAGTTACTGTTTCTCTTCTGACTTGGGGAAGGGGGAGGAATTTGTACCCAGTGAACATTTTTGGATTGATGCTTTCCTTGACAGTAGATTAATTACCAAAATAATAAAACAAAATCTCATTTTTTTTATTTGGTGGATGGTGTGTGTGTGTGCGTGCGTGTGTGTGTGTGTAAGATGTAAAAATGAGTGTGTGTGTGTGTGTGTGTGTGTGTGTGTGTGTTTATGTGAAAGCAAGGATATCACAGTAAATGCCATTATTTGGCCAAGCCTTCCATAGCTATGCAGTATGAAGAGATTGACCAATGTAGTGAATGAACATGACTGTATTTATCTAAGCAAATAGGCAGGATGGAGTGTTTGTTACAATGGGATAATGTTTGACTTTAATCATCCAAGGAGTGATGTTAGCCCACCATAACAAACACCCTGAAGTGCCATATTACAATTACAAGATGGCTCATTTTCCACTTTTTTTAATGCATTTTAATATATTTTTATTGTAGGTTTTAAATAGCTACACTCAGTGTAGATCTAAAATAGTTTGGTGTTTCTGTTTTTTCCAGAAAGTGGCACTGTTCTGTTTATTGTGCACATCTGTGAGGTACTGCTATTGGTCTCCCCCAATACTGCCTAGAAACAAAGTTTACTGTGGTTTACCTCATATGGGCAATTCTGCAAATGCTTCTCAGTGGGCTGTTATTAAATGCTGGTATTTCACTAGCAGAGACCAGTACAACACAAAAACGCTTGTACCCAGCTGCTCACACTCGTGAGAACACCCACTAGCTTTCTGTTGTATTGTTAATCATTTGGTTTCCTCAATTTGCAATGAATGAACTATGCCACAGTGGACTCTCAACTGTAGTACTTGCTGTAAGTTTGTTCATAACCTGATCCAGTCGATGTGATTACTGTTGTTGCCGTCTTCTTTCTGGAGACACTGGACTACAAAAAAAATCCTTTGGCCCAACCTTCAGGGGACACAGATGTTTGTGCCTTTTATCCTGTGTTCCCTCTGCCCTGTCGATACTACACTAGCCTGATTCTGCCCCATTATGTGAGTGTGTGCGCTTGGGGGAGGGTGATGTCTAGCACAGTACTGCTGTTTCTGTATGCCAAGCTGAGTGTGACTAACATGGCAGTTTGGACCCTGATGCAACTTACATCCCAAACTGCCTTTTCACTCACACTCAGCATGACATATGGAAAAAGCAGTGGCATGCTGACTACTGAGCTTCTCCTTCTGCCACATAATGGAGCAGCATCAAGCTAGCATATACAGTATGTATAATTAGGGCAGAGGACCAAAGGATGGGTCACACATAAATGTATCCCTGAAGGTTGGTCCAGATGATTTTTTATAGTCCAGCCACTCCAGAAATCAGAAGGCAACCCACAGGTGCAACCTGCTGGATACGGCACATCTCCTCCCCCAAATTAATGGGGTGACATGGGGCTAGTATAATAAGGTATTAGGGGAGAATGAAGGATGGCAGGCACACAGCTGCGTCCTTTGAAGACTGAGCAAAATATTTTTTTGTAGTTTGGCAGCCACCCTGGGAACCAAAAGGCAGTGACATTGCACTAACACAGCCGTATACTGGTTGAATCCCTCCCCTGCTAGGGAGGCAGAGGGAGAGTGGCAGAGGGGGAGGAGCAGAGGATGGACACATATGATGCTGTTGTGCTGTGCCTCCAAAGACTTCTTATTTTCTGGTAAAGTGCATGGGAAGAGGGTTAGGGAGGGATTAGCTTTTATTAAAAAGAAGGAGGGAGAGTTGTTTTATGTTACACTGTGGGGCTTGAACCGAACAGAACAGGGTTCTGCCTTGTAGAACTTTTGTATGTTGTGCTGTGTGACTTTAATGAGGTAGAACCTGGTTCAGGGTTCAACCAATAAAGTTTGCATGGTAGATCTTTTAGGGGATCACACAGTCCTAATCATAGTAGAGGTGGGCGAAATGAGAAATTTTGCCCGCAGAACAGCAAAATTTTGCCTGCAGACCAGCAAAATTTCACCTGTGGAACGACAAAATTTCAACTGTGGAAAGGCAAAGTTTCACCTTGTAATGAAAAATTTCACTTTCCAAGGTGAAATTCGGCTTTTAGAGGTGAACTTTCACTTTCCAAGATAAAATTTTGCTTTTCCGCAGGCGGAATTTCAGCTTGGCGAAGTCAGGCTAAAACGGGAGAAATTAGCAGATTACTCCACATGGTGAAATCAGCCACTTAGCTGCAACTTCGCCTGTAAATTTTAAATTCGCTGCATCTCTAAGTCGCAATTAGGATAGGGAGTATGCGTGACTGATGTTTGAAGCCATGCATGCGCAACTACTGTTTCAAGTCTGACTGTGAAGTGGCTTGGAGCAGTGTGAGGAAGAAAAGCTAGCAGTTTCACTGGATACTTAAGTTACTTTTGGCTCTGATATGTTTTTACATTAATTGGTAGTTAGTGCTGGTACAGTGGCAGGATGGGATTAATGTTTTGGAATCAGATCCTTCAAATGACACATTTGTGGATAACCAAGGCAACTGAGGGCAGACGTGAACTAGGAGGTGTCAGGTTTCCTTCCTATGTTCTGGTCACATATGTGCCAACACTTTGTTCAGTGATGTTGTGCTGGGATAAGATCACATGTGAAGCAGTCAGTCACCCAATCATGGAACAAGCATGTGTCTTGCCATTTTATAATTAATATTGTTCCTTTATTAAAGCAGCTGAGCAGCAAAAATGTTTTCACAAAAATCTATTTGCCAGCTTCCATTACAAAAAAAAAAAAATATATCAGCATACTGGTTAAATCTATTTTTCTAGGTGATTTCTAGTGTTTATATAAATATCATTTTTATTTCTCATTCTAATACTTTTTGTTTTACAGTGCTATTTCTAAGCCAAATAAAATGTCCATATTTATATTTTCAGAAAAAAGTCACTTAAAACATTTATAAAGTACATATGTTCTGGCAGAACAAAATGGCTTTACCACCAAATGAACCTGGTAGATGTCTGGAATTTGTTAAAGTTACATAAAAGGTAGGGTCAAATTTCTTGCCCTACTTCACTGGACTGCTGCTTTAGATTTAGAACTGAAGACCACCAAGATCTGATTTGTCTGCCAGCATCTGGTTTTGCTCTAGGGGTAATGTTTAGATCCATGCTTCCGTTTTCTAATATTCTGTCTTTTTATCTAAAATCCATTCACATTATTCCTTGTCAACCTGCCACCCCAGGGTATGTTGCTAAGTGATGCATGCCATGCCCACATGGATGGAAAGCATTGCCTCATGACATGACTGTTCTTCACCAGCGCAGGGAGCAAGAGACCCCCCATACCCAGGTATCCTGTGCTACAGCAAGATGTGCCAGTACTAAGCCAGAAGGCTAGTCAGTGTTGAATCTGAACAAAATTCAGTAGTGTAACTACAGGAATTACTGGGCAAGGGGCAGCTACAAGTTCATTAAATTTTTTTTATGATAGTACTATAAGCCAAGCTGTTGACCATTCCAATTTCCTGACTTGCTCTTCAGTTCTGTCACCCTTAACAACCACCAATCAATCACATAGCATTGAGATAATTTATGTAAAACAGGGCTCATGGAAGCTTTCACTCTAGCCAATGTTTCACAAACAATAGAGCAACCCTAGTCCTGGAGAGCTGAATTAACAGCTAAGCTGGAACTCCATGCCTACTACTGAATGTGGCCCCCTTTTCGTTTTCCATAGGCTGAATGGAGCATACTGTTGTGGGTATGGCTCCCAACTTATATCTCTGACCAAAGGGTTAGGCCATGTTTTTTATAGCACCTGTTTGCACTTGCTACCTGGAACAATGCCCTCACAACCCTGGTACCTCTGTTCTCCTAAGGGGAATTGGGTAAAAACCTAGATGACAAGTTTTAGAGTGCCCTGGTATGGACCCATTATAGTGTAGTGGTTAAAGTGTAGAGCTGTGGCTTTAAGACCAAGTAGATGCACATCTGAATCCAACAATCACTTATTGTGTGACCCTGAGAATGTCCCTGTGCTTACAGCAATTCTCTTTTTCTGTGCCTTACCACCAGACCTTTCCTCAACCAACCTATGCATGCCATTGAACTGTTAAAGCGTGTTTGGATAAATGTGCTATATAAAACCAAATTCCTTTCCTCTTTTCCTTTCCTTATGACAATGGACAAACTAAAATTAATCATGTTTTATTCTTGGTAACAAAAGCAGAGTAGTAACTCCCTGATCATGGGAGAGGGTAGATGGTGACAAGTCCTTTCTCAGTTCTGAACTGAAGTATCAGAAGCAGGAATCAACCATCTACCTAATGTTCTGTATAAGGGCTTAAACCTAAAACTGATGTTTTATACTCAGTATGTGACTGATGTAGAAGTAAGGAATGAGTCATATACAATGGACTTCAGTGCACATCAAACTGGGGACTCTGAGGACTTCAAACATGTCTTTTTAGACAGAATTTTGTTTTTGTTGATTTCACTAGTTTTCCTGCTCACTGTTTGAACACGGTCCTCAGGGCTCTCCTGCTGCTTACTTCACTTATAACACGTAGCCATGGTGCATTTGTCAACTCCCTACTCTCTGTGCCTGTCAAAAATACCAGCACTCATGAAATGCAAATACGCACTAATCCATCATCTGTGATGAGGGAGCCAGTTCTGGACATTCCGTACCATCTGTATTCCTCTCCTAGTGGAAATTAATTATTCCACTGGATTGACACCAATTGTGACAACAAAAGGCTGGCACCACTGACCATGTTATTGCTTTGATAGCTTCTGATGGCGCACTGCCTTCTGAGTAAACTGTGTTCCCCATGACTTACTGATGTAACCTGTTATTGATTAAGTGGTCTAATTAAATCCTGCTCTAATCTCTCACAAATACACCAAGGAAAATCAGAAAGGCGTATCAGGCAATGGTTAAATGTATGCATGGCAGAAAATGGAACATCTGTTAGGAGAGTCACAATGGTACCCTTCACAGATCCAGACTTTTAATTGAAGAGACATTTAAATGCTGCATTGAGTTCTGCAACACAATAAAACAGTATGTGAGAAGATATCTGTGTGTGTGTGTGTGTGTGTGTGTGTGTGTGTCTATCCATCCATCCATCCATATCTATCAATCCATAAATATCTAAATATATATATATATATATATATATATATATATGCAAAAAACTTCATTAATGCATCATTTAGGGTTACAACACAAAAAGTAAGGAAATGAAATGTTTAGGGTTGCCCCCCTGGACCTGCCCATCATCCCAAGACTTTAGCTAAGAGGTGTGTCCTTAGGGTTGTGAGGCCCTAAATCACCCCTTCCATCTGTAATCATATTCACAAGCCATAGAAAAAAAGAATAGGGTGAGATTTAGGCCTCACAACCCCAAGGACACACCCCATCAGCTGCCAATCTTGGGATGATGGGCAGGTCCGGGGGGGAGGGGGCAACCCTAAACATTTAATTTCCTTACTTTTTGTGTTGTAACCCTAAATGATGCATTAACAAAGTTTTTTGCATAGAATTTCCTTTCTTTTTGAGAAAGAATATAAAAGTAAAAAGTCACGGAAGTGAAGGGCCTGCACTCCCACTAACTTTCAAATTCATTAAAAGTAAAAAGTCATGCAAGTTGGTGGGAGTGCATGCCATTTGGGCCCCGCGCTCCCGCCAACTTGCAAATTTCTGCAGAATTCCACACCTGTTTACATTGTAGGCACCTAACAACTGAAATGTATATCCATGGCAGTAACAATAGCTACCATATAAATTTCAAGCCAGTACCACGATGGAAAACACTGTCCGCAAAACATAAAGTGCGCCATGTAATATCTCCACAAAGAATATACTGTCTGACTTGTAAGCACCATAACTGACATCTACAGGACATCCCATCAACACCCTCCAAATTTCAAGTAAAAAGACCAAATGGTTTCTGAGATATTTAATTTAAAAAATTGTTGAAATTGGGCTATCTGGTCCCCCCAAAATCTGGCCATCTATTCCCTCCCTCGTGATCAAAGCTCACGATCAAAGAATCTTGTGATCAAAGAATTTGCAGGCTCATGATCAAAGAATAGAAAATAGTAAAACTTGAGTTTTAGGCACAAATAAATGAACCACATCCATGCCTCGATCGAACAAAGCCCCCTGAGCAAAACCCACCCTCATTTGCCTTAATAAACCACCGCTGAGCTGAGAAAATTTATTTTTTACAACTGCCCATCTAATCCCACCCTTGTGATCAAAGATCGCGGTCAAGAATCTCGCGATCAAAGAATTTGTAGGCTTGCGATCAAGGAATTTGCAGGCTCGCGGTCAAAGAATAAAAAATGTTGAAACTCGAGTTTTAGGCAGAAATACATGAAACCACCATCATGCCTCAATAGAACCCTTATTTGTGTAAATAACCCACCCCTGAGCTGAGAAATTAATTTTTTGTAGTCTCGGCCTCATGATCAAAGATAGTGAGCTGTGATCAAAGAATAAAAATGTTCAAAACTCTATTTTTGACCATTTCAAAGCAAACCATGGCCATGGGTCGATAGAAAGAAGCCCCCTGAGTAAAACCCATCCAAGTTTTACTTCAGGAATGACCCCTGAGCCGAGATATTTGACTTTTTCTGATGGCAAAATGAAAACAAGATGGTGGCCATCGCGATCAAAGAATTCTCACGATCAATGATTCTTTGACTGTGAGACTGCAAATTCTTTGATCGTGAGGAGGGACCAGATGATCAAAACTCCATTCTTCATTCGCAAAATAATCATTATAAATTTTCCTATTGACTTATAATGGGAACTTAAAAGTTTAATAACTTTTGAATGGATTAATATTTTTTTACCAAATGAAAAGTGGCATATTCCTTGATGTGTGCTCTTTCAGATGAGCCATGTCACAAAGCAGCACATCACACACTGGCTGTGCAGCACCAAGGTCAAAATCCCAAAAAACTGACCACATAACTGGGGAAAAGTGCATTTTTCAGTGTTTTGGTGCACAAAAACCGTAGGTCCGACCAAAACGAAATTTGGCATATCATGAGATCTACCATGCACCACCATGTATACCAAATCTGTTCAATGGGTCCAAAGTTATTAATGCACAAAATTTCGAGTTTAACATGGAAGTACCTACTCAACCCTAAATGTAAGGGTGCGACTGCACCCCGATAATATACAGTATGTATATGTATTACAGTGGAACACCTCTAGAGCCAGCAAATGTGTTCACTATAGCTATTGCTCACTATAGAGAGGTGTAAATATGCCTAATTAGGTAACAATGGGAGCCATCACAGGTGTTCACTATTACAGAAATTCCTTATAGAGGGGTTCACTATACAAGGGAGCACCGTATATATATATTCTTTGCAAAAACCTGCATTAGTGCACCAGTTTGGGTTCAAAATAATGCCACAAAAGAAGATAATTGTGGTGTTAGGGTTTCCAACCATAACTCCCCACCCCCAAAGCAGCAAAATGACAAGACCATGCAATCATTCACAAACAGCTATCATCAGGTAAGACAAAGAATATACAACTGTTAACAGATGACATAAATGCCGTAGCACTAATGTGCTGCAATGTGCTGCCTTTGCAGATCAGTATCTGTTGCTGCATGAGCACAAGTGCTACATGAACCTGTGCTTATGCAGCCACACATGTGTGTCTATGTTGTACTGGGTTCAAGAATATGTGAGGTTGCAGAAGTGCAGGCCCCAGTGGAGCCTGCCCTTCTGTAGACAGAAGGCCCCAAGGGGTCTGTGTCCCTGCATCCAGAGTTACTCATGCATGCTGTACATACTCCCCTAGCTAGATAGCATGATCTGTTACTTCATGCTTGTCCATATGCATTTGCATAACTAAAGACTGCTACCCCCTTGAACAATTTCTAGATCCACTGCTGAAACCATTATACCTACATTGTGACAGTACTTCCATCTGGGGACTGCCCTTCTGAAGCCAGAAGTCAGTGTGTATGTCATACACTTGTGGAGAGGCCTGTCCTTCTGCAGACAAAAGTACTGTTGTGATTTTGGTATCATGGATTTTGTGGTGCCTGTGCTTTGCAGCCAGATATGGTAATTATATCTTATACCAGTGACTGCAGAAGTGCAGACCCATCAAGTGTGTATATATCTTATAGTGTGCATGAGTACCTGCAGTTACAGAAGCACTGGCCCCATAAAGGCTCGCACTTCTTCAGACAAAAGAACTCTTGTAATTTGGGTATTAGGGATTTGTGTATGTGGCTTAAGGGGGTCTGTGCTTCTGCACACAGAAGCAGTGTTATGATTTGAGTATCATGGATTTCTATCCACAGTGACAAGTGAGTGTGTTATGTCTTGCAGTGTGCATGCTGAAGAAACAAATCCACAAAAGTAGCACATCAGTGCTAGTGCATTTGTGTCATCTGGAAACAGTTGCACATTGCTTGTCTTACCTGATGATGGTGGTTTGTGGTTGATTGTGTGGTCTTGTCATTTTGCTGCTTTAGGGGGGAGTTAGGATTGAAAAACATAACACCACATTTCCCTACTTTTGTGGCATTAAGTTGCAGTCTAACTGGTGCATTAATACAGTTTTTTTTAAAAGAATTTCCTTTCTTTTTGAGACAGTGGAACTGTATCTTTATTCCCTTTGGGACATGCATGGACAGATGCACAGGGCCCTGGGCCCAAGGGAAGACTTCTTCCATATATGGAAGTGCAGGGACCTGCAGGCCCTGCACTTTGTTGCAGCAATGGATGTCAGGAATTCTTGGGGTTGTCTGGTGGACCACGGAAACACAGGGCCCTGTGGGTCCTGCACTTCCATGTGATCACAGACACAGATGCAGAGGGAAAGAATCAATCTCTCAGCCAAAGGACTGATTCCCTCTGTCAAGAGAAGAGTTCTTTTTGCTATATGGTACTTGGGCCCATGCAGGCAACCCTGCACCTACCCATCCCAGGCTGGTGGGTGGTGTCATGTGACTGTGCCATCCCACCAACCTCGCCCATCCAGCTGGGTCACTGAGCTCATCCCCAAACTCAGCTCACTGCCATGGTATCAGAAAGCACTACCTGCTGAGGAAAAGGCTAGCACTACATTCAATGTTTCTTAATAATTAATGTTTTTTTAAACTGTGACTCCAACGTTTCTTTTTCTTGTACTTTATTTTTATTCATAGAGATCAGACAAATTAATTACAGACATTTCATTTAGAGAAATACATTCTGAAATGAGTTACTTCTAGTAATGATAACAAAATATGGTACAAAATGTTGGGGGTGTAATGGAAAGATAATTAAAGTTTAATACTAGAGATCAAAAGTCATAACATCTTTATAATGCGAACCGGAAGAAGAGCTCAATGCTTAATCATCAATTTGATAGAACAACTAAAGTTACTTTTTGGCCCTGCTATTGACCCAGTTACTGTTCACCCAGGTGGCAGTATTACAGTGAGGATGACTACTTTCTCTCCTTGGGATTGGACAGCATCTGCTCAGATGCTTGATCCTCCTCCCCCAGCTGGCCGCCGATGATCCTGATTTGCTTCCGAACCCAGGTCACCAGCATCACAAGCAGTAGTGCTACCACTGCACTGACAGGCCAGTGAACTCCAAATTTTCAAAATGACCTCACCTTATGAACTAGGTTGGTGAAAATGTTCAAATACCGCTTAAAAGGTGATTTCGCACAGCACCCAAGAAACCATCTTTCTGGATGGATTTGAAACATTCCACCTCCATTGTTCATGAGGTGGGGTCTCAAATAAGCCATGTTGAAAATTTGATGTAAAAATATTGAAAATGACAAAGTCATGAGTAAAAGTTCAGAATCCATTGAAATACATCAAACCGGACACACCTTATTTTCCCATGTCATAGTTGCCAGTTCCAGCAGCAAGACTTGTCTTTGGTAAGAGTGTGGATCTATGATGTGGGATATGTTTAGGCAAGTGAATGTGTATTGGGGGATGTGGGGTGAAGGGTGCAGAGTGGGAGGTTGGGATGAGGAGCGTAGAGGTGTCTGGGAAGTCAGATTGGTGAGAGACCATTTATTTTTTCAAGTTGTTAAAATCATTCAGGAACAGTTTTCTTTATTGCATGTTTAAAACAATTTGGGATCTGACACTGGGGATTGGGCAACCCAGTGTTATCTTAACTTTTACGGCAGCATCAGGGGTCGGCACCAGGATTGGCTAGCAGCACTGGGGTGGGCACCCCAGTTCGCTTTTCAATACTGGATTGCATCAGAGAAATATCAAGGATGGCTGACTCAGCTGGTAGGTGGAGGGAATAAACAGTTATATTAAAAGTAGGCCTATAGATAGACAGATAGATAGAAAGATAGATTTCCAGATCGTTAAAATTTGTGTGGTGCCTCCATCCATAGTAAATTTTAAGTGGGCCAGATCTCAGAGTGGTACAATCTGCTGGAATGTATCTCCCCACCTCCCCTCAGTTTGGCCCCACACCAGTAAAACTACAGTGCAACCTGGAATAAAAAAAATGCAGTTCTTGACTGTCACTAATAATGTGCTCATGAGACAGATGATAAAATACCAATAAAACATTTATTGGGGGACTTCCACAGGGGATGGGGAAAGCAAATGCAAAGAAAATTTCTGCAGTAGAGCAAGTGCTATAGGGGCATGAAAGAAACTGCAAATCAGCTAAACATTCTCTGGTTAACCTTGCAAATATAATAAACCACAACCAGTGTCCACCTCCCAGCAGGCAATACAGGATAAAGCTAATGTAGCTTCACCCAACCCACATGGATGATACTGCCCTCTGGTACCAGTATACACCTATATCGACTGGCTCAGCTTTTCCAGACTGTTGACAGATTGTGCAATCCAGTCTTTCTCCAGCCCAGAGAAGCCTTTTTTCAGCTGAAATTTGAGGAGTTCACTCAATTCTTCGTAGATAAGGTTGCCAGCATCAGGTCTGGCATCGGCCCAATCTCTCCTATGAGGGATTGTAGAGATCGGCAGGAAGTGGCCTGCACTCGGTCTGTCTGGTCAGATTTCTGCCAGCCAGAATTCATGGATATTGTGAAGATCATCCAAACATTGCACCCAACCAGCTGTAATTTGGATCTGGGCCTTACACCCCTTTTAGTGGGATGTGTAGATGTTATCTACCCGATCCTTGCTGAAATTGTTTGGAAGTCCTTGGAGAGGGGGATCTTTCCAGACCCCTTTAAGGAGGCAGTCATTCAACCACTCCTTAAGAAATCCTCCTTGGATCCAGATTGTCTAGCTAACTACTGGCATATCTCTAACCTGCCTTTTGTTGGTAAGGTTATTGAAAAGGACTGAACAATCACCTCACAACTCACAATATCTATGATACTCTCCAGTCTGGTTTTAGGAAGAAGCATTGCACGGAGCCTGCACTTGTCCAGTACTGAATGACCTCCTAATGGCTAGAGATCGAAAGGCACATACCATTCTGGTCCTTTTTGATCTCTCTGCTGCATTTCACACTGTAGACCATGGTGTGCTGTTGGAGTGCCTGCGGCTTCTTTGTGGACTGTCTGGTACAGTCCTCAAATGGTTTCACTCATTCCTCATGGGCAGGTCTTGGAGAGTTAGCACTGGAATTTATTCCTCTGGTGCTCACCCCCTGCCCTGCGGGGTGCCGCAGGGCTCCATTTTGGCCCCCATGTTGTCTGCAGTGTACAGGCTGCCATTGGGAGATATCATCAGGTGATACAGTCTGAGTTTTCACTGCTAAGCAGATGATACTCAACTGTATATGTCCTTTCTACCCAGACAGAATGATGCTCTCTCTGTGCTAAATAAATGCCTTACCGAGATCAGAACTTGGGATGAGTACCAGCTGGCTGAGGCTGAATCCAGATAAGACTGAAGTGTTGGTAGTGGACCCTGATCATCCGGGGATGGATTTGGAGGCTGGACAGCCATCAAGTTTATTCCTTGATGGTATACAGCTCACTACCTCAAACCAGGTGCGTAACATGGGCGTTATTATTGATGATGGTCTAACACTAAAATCTCAGGTGTCGGCCATCATTAAATCCTCTTTTTACCATCTGAGGACTATCACCCAGGTGAAACACTTGGTTCCTCCTGATGATCTCCCAACATTGCTCCATGTCATTGTCACTACCTGCCTTGATTACTGCAATTCCTTCTACCTAGCGCTATCAGTGGTTGGTATCCGTCGCTTGCAGCTGGTGCAGAACGTGGCAGCCAGGCTCTTCACTGGGACCTCGAGGTCCAGTCATATTATGCCTATGCTCTGTGAGGTGCACTGGCTGCCTGTTCAGTGGTGGATCACTTTTAAGGTTGGCTTGCTAACCTTCAAAGCCCTATATGATCGGGGTCCTGGTTACCTGCAAGACCTCCTGGTACCCTATTGCCCCTCCATTCTCTCTGATCCACCAATGAGTGATTGCTAGAGATTTCCAGGGTGCGATTGAAGACATCTGGTGCCAGTGCTTTTTCTTTTTCAGCTCCAACCCTGTGGAATTCTCTACCTCATCAGTTAAGAGAATGCCTGACCGTCAATAGGTTTAAAATTGAGTTAAAAACATATTTAATTAACGCAGCCTTCCCTAACTATCACTCATCTGCTTTTATTGTTCCTGTTTTTAACATATTTATATTTGTTTTTATCCGATTTTATGTACAGTGCCTTGGTTCTGAAAGGTGCTATAAAAATAAAATTTGATTCGATTTGATTTGATACAGTCTAAGGGAGCTCACCAAACTTTACTGGCTACCCAGCTGTTGAAATGTTGCAGGCCCAGTGTTGTTGCAGTTGGTTGGCTGACAGTGGTGCACTAAAGCAAACAACTTGAAACATTTAAATAGAAAACCCCACAGGACAGGCCATGCAATTCCTTAAACTGGCCAGACATCCTGGCGAGGTATTTGTACTTCCTAGTCCAATGGCCAAAACTGTAGTGTGTGCTATCTTTATGCAGGTATCCCCAGGTTACAGGGCAAGCCCTGAAAGTACTCATTATCCTGATGTACCACTTCCTTGTTTCTGGGCTCCATTTCCACTTCCTCAGGCACTCTTAGGATGAAGGCTTGAGATGGCAATTGGGGATAGCTCTCAGGTGCTCCTAACATCATTCAGGCTTTGCTTTGGCTGCAGGCTTCTGTACCTCCTGAGATCTTCCCTTCATCTTCCTCAGGATCTCAGACCAGTCCAGGGAGCAGGGGCCACACACTCCACACCCACATCCAGACTTCCAACCCCAGTGTGAGTGATAGCTAGTATCTGGCTGTTATACCAACCGATCATCTCCCAGATTGTCTGCTGGATGTTGCAGGTTTTCTTTTTGTCAAACAGGCTTTCACACAGTCTCTCTGGTGCCCACAGGCTGGAGGCTGTGGAACAGGGGTACCTCCTTGGCTGAAGGCAGGTCACAGTCTCTCAGATCAGAGGCAATCTCAAACCTTCCAGTGAACAAGCTCTCTGTTCAGGTTCAATAAATGTAGGTTGTGGAAACATTCCAAAGTCTCACTCTGCTGGTGGCTGTATAAGCCCAGGCGGGCTTTGCTGGCAGGGTCTCACCCTGGCACTAACCCTCCACTCTCCTCAGGGCTAATTGCAGACTGATGTTCTTACTCTGCCCACCAACATTTTCTCAGGGCAAAGGTAGCATCTCATTGATGCAGCAGGTTGGCAGTCTGCCTGATTAGTATGCAGAATGTTCATGCAATGCCTTATTGGTGATTGCAAAAGGTGCCAAGCACACAGCAAGTCCTTCTCCAAGAAACGCTTTGGTAACCATGGCCAAGGTCCCTGACCTCTAACTGGCTGACAGTGAGAGTGCATCCCTCCATAGATGGGGATCTTCATTTGCTTGTGGGAGCACCAGGGAATAGCTTTATGTACTAGGGATCGGGGATGGGGGGGTTCACTAAAACACCTGAAAAATGTTTGTGTAATAACTATATGGAGGATCAGAATGGGGGGAAGTCACTGGACACCTGGGCATATTGATGTCCACATCATATGGGTGATTGGGTGGGAGGGCCTCCTAGCCACCAGGGAATTTATATATATGTAACCCCCTAGGCAGGGGTAGTAGCCCTTAGAATAGTGCCGCCTGGGGGTTATATATATATATATATATATATATATATAAATATACTGGCACGGTAGTGCCAGTATAGTTAAAGTGAAAGGTAACTTCTATGTTTGTATTTTATTTATTTATTTATTTGTGTCTAGGATTACAAAGTACCTTTGAGCCAAGGCTCTTTTACAAAGGTTCCACATCATGCTGGTTACAGGGTAACAGACACTAAAACATAAAACAGTTACAGGTACATGGTTTTAGACAGTAACTTTGCTTGACAAAATCAGACTGAGCGATGAGTAACTCAAGAAACAATAGGAGGAAGAGGGCAAGAAAGGGAGAGGGCTAAGGGTAGGGGAAGGCATAGATGTAGAGGGGCAGGGTGAGGCAGCCGAGGGGCCTTGTCAGGACAGACACAGGGCAAGTGCATTAGAAGTTGCATTGGACAGGTAAGTGCAAGAAGAGAGTGCAGAAACTGACACCTATAAGGTCAGAAGCAGCGTAGGGAATGAAGATGTTATGGGGTGCAAGCACAGGTGGAGGTGCCAGTTATGGAGTGGCGGACCTTTTTTTTGAACGCTCCAAGCATTGCTGTCGATGAGGTGTCACTGGAGAGCTTGTTCAGCCAACTCGGAGCCCTGTATGCAAACAAACTTTGGCCTTGGGACGTGTGGCAGCGGGGGATTTGAAGGATTTGGGGCTTAGAGCTCCTGGTGTTGCGGTTGGTGATTTTGGGTTTGAGGAGGGTGCTGACTCCTGGTGGTGCCTTTCCCATCATGATTTTCTTAGCAGTGATGCAGGTTTGGTATTTGATTTGGTTGTTCAGTTGCAGCCAGCCTGTTTTGGAGTAGAGGTCGCAGGTGTGGGTGAGACGGTGGGAACCAGTAATGAGTCGGCAGGCTTGATTGAGGGAAGTCAAAACACGCCTGAGAGATGAGGTTGTGGCAGATCCATAGATAATGAAACCATAGTCAATGATGCTGATGATGGAGCTCTGGACAGCTATGGACAGCTATGTTAAACCCGAAATTTGGAACATTAAGAATATTGGAACCCTTCAATGGATTTGCATGAAATTTGGCATGCATAATGTCTAGGGGTTGATCTCCTGACCTGCCAAGTGTCATGGGAATCTGTTGTGTGGTTTCTGAAATGTAGAGTGTTGAACAAACAGAAAAATCCATGTTTTTTTTTACATTTCTTTGTCCACCTGGATCTCAGAAATGGCTTTAGGTTGTGGTCTGAAATTTTCAGGGTAGAAAGCCTTTGCTTCACATACACGCCTTTTGAAGACTTGTGAAAAAATAATAATCTGTTCAAACGTTATTAAACTTTAAATTTTCCCATTATAGCCTATGGGGAAAAAATACATGATCTGAAAGTGAAAGCAGATAAAACGCCCTAAACACCAGTTTAAATGCCACTTCATAACAAGAAAATGGCTAGGATGTTTGGGCTAAAATTTGCAGGGTGGCACGCCCTTGCCCCACAGATCTGTCCTTTGCTGATTTGGTGAAGAAATGGACACTGGTTCTATAGTTGCAGCACTCTGAAATTGCGACTATGGTTGTGCCTTTTAGTGGCTGTATTTCAAAAACGGATCGAAATACTGATTTTTTGTTAAGCACAGTTTAGCATGAGTGGAGGTGGCCAAGCCATGAATACAATTGCAAAGGAAGTTTTTCCAAAGTTCCTACAGTTCCTGAGATATTGCAACTTTTGCAGCACAAAGGTTACCTGGAATGACTCTAGGTGTGCGCTGTGTCTGTGTACTTATGAGTACATGGGAGCACAGGGCCCTCTCCCACCCACATTTGGATCCCATTATGCAACAATGGGAGCACAGGGCCCCTACATTATGCAGTAGTGGGAGTACCCACACGGAGATGTGGTATCATTAAAATATCAGTACTCTTTTGTATAGATGGGGCCCTGCACTCCTACATGAAAATCTGAGACAATTACAAAATGTGTGCATCCAGGCTCCGCACTCTCACAACCACATGGTTATGCAGCAACAGATACAAATCTACAACTGGCTAATCCTACAGGGCAGGGTACATTGCCAGGTCTGTCTCCTAGGGAAAAAAACTGCCTTGGCCTAACTCCACCGGCTATCCAGAATCTCCTCAACCCAAGGTCCAATCCCCACTGGACAAGAGATATGTCCAGACATTCTCTGCTAGTCCCTTTCTTCTGAACATCATAAGCGCAGAGGTAATTTGCCAACCATGCACCATATCGCTCTGACATAGCCAATGAGCCTAAGCCTGGGCCACTTAAGAGAAAACTCCTCAAACACCTTACCACTTTAAACATCTGTGACCACCAACCCTAATATTCACCTACCCTCTACCCCACTCCTCTCATTGGGAGGGACATGGCATCAGAGGTAGTCAGGATGCAGCCTGTGAACATTATGCTACCCTGTTAACTGACTGCCTGGCAAAGATCAAGACAATAAGTCTCAAGCAGAGGCTAAGATACATACAAGAATCATAGCTGAGGTAAAGGAACAACTGGTGGTGCCACTCATAGTAATCATTCAGGATTATGTCCTGACAGAAGTAGAGGACTGGAAAGAGGCCATCATGGTTTCCATCTTCAAGAAGGGATAAGGTCCACCACAGACACTGCGGGCTGTTCAGCCTGACATCAGTGTTGGGCAAGGTTTTGGAGGCCATTATGATGCACAGAGTAATGGAACACTTGTTTAAGGCCAATGCCATTGCTCCCTTTCAGCATGGCTTTATGAGAAGGAAATCATGCCAAATCAACCTTCATTGAAGGGTGACTAGGAAGGTAGGCAGAGGCAAGGATATGACTGTGGTCTGTCTTGGCTTCAGCAGGAGTTTTGGTATTGTGGTGCATGACAAGTCTGTAGACAAAAGGGAACTAGTACAGTATACACAAGACATATACAAGGTGGATTGTCAACTGACTTGGGGGCAAGAAGCAAAGGGTGATTATGTACAGGAACGTCTCATAGGGGAGAGTAGAACTCAGCAGCATCATTCAGGGATCAGTGCTTGGGCTATGTCTCTTCAACATCTTCATTAATGATCTAGATGCCAGGATCTCAAGCTAGCTAACTATGTTTGTGGATATTAAGCTTGTCAGGGTGATAGATTCCCTTTAGGATGGGGGAAAACTTCCAGAGGATCTGAACAAGCTGAACAGTTGATCTGACTCTTGGAACCTCCTGGAGTTGTTGTTTCAGTGTAGCCAAATGCAAGGTGCTATGCTTGGGGAGTTTAAATAAAGGTAGGACCTACACACTGTGTGGGGTTCCTCTTTCTGTAGACAAGAAGGAAAAAGACCTGGTGTCATAATAGACAAGAGCCAACACTGGCCCACCAGTGCAGTGGTAGCAATACAGCTTGTGGCACCGATGACCCGGGTTTGAATGTGAACTCCAGGCATTAAAGGGCTGGCCAGTGAGAAGAGGGTCAAGCATCTGCTCTTATCTTCTGGGGGGCAGAACTTATAGAACCCAGTGATTACCTGGCCCCTAGCAGAAGCTGGGGGAATGGCACCAAGTACTGCCTAGATGGCAATGGGGCATGGCAGATGCTAGTGTGTGGTGTGCTGGAGCATGCAGTGCACATCATGGCATCATTGTACACCATGCCTCTGGGGGGACAACAGGGAGGAAAATGAATGCTACCAATGGCAGGATGGTGCCAGACACCAGCAGGCCCAGCACCCAACCAGCTGGGCTAGCCAGGACAAGAACTGGATCCTGTCTCTAACAGGGGTTGGGGAACACCACTGACCCTGCCAGAAGGCAGGGCAAGCCCTGTGGGGAAGACTGTCTGGCAGGTAAGTCCCGATGGAGGTCAGAATGATGGTGCTGGGGTGTCCAGCAGATGGGGGATGTCTGACAATTGGAAGAAAAAGATTAACAGAAAACAAAAAAAATAAAAAAAATAAATGAGAAGTGGCTAAAGCAGACCAAGAAGTGCCTCCTCACCTCATGGCTTTATATGAGGTAGATCATGCCAAACCAACCTGATGAACTTTTTGAATCAATGACCAGGGAGGTGGAAAAGAGCAGGGCAATACATGGTGTCTGTCTGGTACAGAATGGCCTTTAATACTGTGGTGTAGGTCAAGCTGCTTGGCAAGGTACACCAGTATGATATATAAGAGGCATACACAAGGTGCATCTATAACTCACTTAGGGGCAGAAAACTGTAGGTTGTGGTGGATGGGGACTACGCTGAGTAGAGAGGGATACTCCATGGCATAACTCATGGATGGGTTCTTGAACTACTGCTGTTCAAGATATCTGTCAACAATCTGGAAGCTATTCAGGTTTGCTGATGATACTAAACTAGTCAGGGTGGTGTACTCCCTTCAGAATGGGACAATCCTTAGAAGGATCTGAGCAAAGCTGGTGAGAGAACAGACTCTCAGAACCTCAGATGCAATGTAGCTAAATGCAATTTGTAATACTTGGGAAAGAAACCAGAGGAAGTTGCATCTATGTACACCTAGTGTAGGGCTTATGTTGCCACGTAGAAGGCCATGAAAGACAAGGGGCTGAAGTATGGTAAACAGTGCTCAGTCACTGGTCCCACCTGGAGTACTACATGCAGTTTTTGCTCCTGAGTATGAAAAGGACATTGAAACAGTCAAGATAATGTAATGCAGGGCCATCAAAATGATCAGGGATATGGTGAACAAAAGCATGAAGACAGGCCGGTGGCCTGAACAAGTTCATCTTGAAGAAAAGGAGGCTGAAAGGGGACATGATCTCAGTCCTCCACATATCCCAGGGTATATGAGAAACAAGATGGACTGGAAACCCCTTTAGGTTTGTACATGTTTGCAAGTCATAATTATTATCCCTACTTAGCAAGAGCTAGAGATCATAATGGAAGTGAAAAGCCCTTAAATGTATGACAGACATAGAGCCAACAGAATTTGTACAGGCATAGCCTATGATGTCCATTGGGCATGAAGCCCTGACTGCATTTCACAGAAGTGTAATGGCACTAGATTGTGCTATGCCTGTGGAGGAAAAACAGGGGTAAGGCCTACACACTGTGTGGGGCTTGTCTTGCTGTAGTCAAGGAGAAAAGAGACCCGGTGTCATAATAGATAAAAGGCTGAAGCAGGCTAAGCACTGTCTCCTCACTTAATGGCTTTATGGGGGTAGATCCTTCAAACAATGACTGGGGAGGTGGGAAATAGCAGGGCAGTAGACATGGTCTATCTGGTTCAGAATGGCTTTTGACACTGTGGTGTAGATCAAGCTGCTTGGCAAAGTACACCAGTGTGATATTTAAGGGGCATATGCAAGGTGCATTGATAACTTGCTTAGGGGCAGGAAACTGTAGGTTGTGGTGGCTGGAGACTACCAGGAGTAGAGAGGGGTACTCCATACCATACCTCATGGATGGGTTCTTGGACCACTGCTGTTCAACATATCTGTCAACAATCTGAAAACTATTCAAGACTGCTGGTGACACTAAACTAGTCAGGGTGGCAGACTCCCTTCAGAATGGGACAAACCTTAGAAGGACCTGAACAAAGTGATAGGACAGACTCCCAGAAACTCAGATGCAATGTAGTTAAATGCAATTTGTTTTATACTTGGGAAAGAGAACAGAGGTAGTTTTAGCAACACTTAGTGTAGGGCTTCTCTTGTTATAGTAGAGGAGATCATGAAAGACAAGGAGCTGAAGTATGATAACCAATGTGCAGTCCATGCCCTACCTGCAATACTGCACTGATGTCATTCACTTGCTCTGGGTGTCCTTACAGACAACACTCTTATAACTGGGTTACCTTCCTCCCTATCCTGGCTTACCCCTACAATCAGGTGACCTGTCCCTTTTAACTGCTCCAAGGCATACTACCAATATGAAGTTTCCAGCCTTCTCCCACTTTGCACCCAATTACTGGAACTCCTCCCCCTGGTTACCCTCCAGCACTCCCCCTCCTCCCATGCCTGTTTTAGACAGTAACTATACCATCATCTAATTGCCTCTGATTCTTGTACCTACTTCTTGCTTCCATGAGTGATATACCTATGTCCAATTAATGTTACTCACGCTAGAAAGTGGTTGACAAATTTATCTTGATGCACCTTATTATTGAGGTACCTTATGCTCCAGTTGTTTATTTCTTGCAGTGTACTGTCTCCTTGTTACTTCAATCATGTACTGTACTGTAATGCTTCTGCTCACATTTTGAACTGTGAATCTATAATATTTTTAATGCCATTACTTCTTTACTGTATTTGTACTCCACTGTGCTTGTAACTGTACTCTCCCAGGCCATGACTGAAAATAAGCATATTATTGTCTAGTGTACTTACCCAGTAATCAAAACCTAAATAAATAAATAAATGTAATTGTCCCTTAATACAAAAGACAGGATGGAGGCAGTCCAGAGGAGAACAACTAAAATGGTGCAGGGTCTGCAAAAGAAGTCATACGAGGAGAGACTAAAGGAGCTTAATATGTATACCCTTGAGGAAAGGAGGGAGAGGGGGGACATGATAGAAACTTTTAAGTACCTCATTAGAATCAACAAAGTCCAAGAGGGTAGCATCTTTCAGAAAAAGAGATGCACAAGAACAAGAGGACACAATTTGAAGATAGAAGGGGGACTGCTCAGGGGCAGTGTGAGGATGTATTTTTTCACAGAGAGGGTGGTGGACACATGGAACTGCCTTCCTGAGGAGGATGTGGGGTCTAAATCTATGGGAGAATTCAAGAATGCATGGGACAGACATAAGGCAATTCTTGTGGGGGGTAGGAAGAAATAGGCTGTTGGTTAACTAGGATCTGCAGCTTATCCAGTAGGTAGAGAAATGGGCAGACTGGGTGAGACAAGTGGTTCTTATCTGCCGTCAAAATATATGTTTCTGTATTAAAGATGACAGTGAAGCAGTCAGGATAATGTAATGCAGGGCCATCAGAATGATCAGAGATATGGTGGACAAAAGCTATTAAGACACTGGTGGCCCTTATCTAGTTCACCTTGGAGAAAAGGAGGCTGAGAGGGGACATGATGTCAACCTCCCACATACTCAGGAGTATATGAGAAATTAGGTGAGATGGCAACCCCTTTAGATTTGTATATGTTTGCAAGGTGTATTATCCCTGTGTAACCCCTAGGTGGTGCTATCCCAAGGGCTACTACCCCTGCCTGCTTGCCTAGTAGCAGGTTAAGGGGCCTGAATTCTGCATTGGGTGCCTCCACCCGAAGGTTAGGGTTGGTAGTGGTCAAGCTAACCTAGACACAGCCCTCCGGGACACTGTAACCCCCCTCTTTCCTTGCTAGAGGCCAGAACAATACACAATAATCACTTTCACAATACCCCTGATACACCACACAAGTACCCACACTCTTTGCACTTACCACCAGAGCTTTCCCTCTGGCTTGGCCCTGGGGACTCCCTGTAAAACAAGGTTATATACAGCTATCTCCATTTTCAAATATCTTCAGTTATCTCACATGCTGATGCACTATTTTGGAACAGGGACTTGGTCCAGTTCTTTGATAAGTATATTACTCCCATATCTGAAGGCCATCCCATCCTCCCATTTAATATCCTATTCCTATGATTTTATTCTAACATCAGTGACCACTTCAGATAATCGGAGATTTTACCGATGGGATAATGCCACTCGGGTACCCTCTAGTTCCAGAGACTGGTCCTCAATTTGGGCTCATCTATATAAATATATTAAATGGGACAGATATAGATATATGCAGTTTTGCATTATTCATAATCTATATTATACTCCCCTCCAGACTACATCAAATAGGTATCCTATCTACAAATCAATGTTCTAAATGTCACCAGGCTCCTGCAGATCTAACCCATATGCTATGGTCCTGTGAAAAGATTGCTCCCTTTAGGCGTAGCATCGCAGATAGGTTGGACTCATAATTAGCACTCACAAGTAGTTTTAACAAGGAAACCTGTCTTATAGGTGATTATACATCAATACCAGGGGGCAATCAGAGAGCCCATATGGCTTTAATCTCAGCGTATGCTAAAAAAGTTATACTAAGACATTGGTTAGATTTCACCACCCCTAACTATCTGGAATGGTTCAAAGAAATGATGTTTGCTCTACAGGCCGAGTCTACTATAGCTAGAATGTCAAATTGTATGGGTAAATACAAAAAAAAGATGGGAACCTCTTTACACCCTTCTTTCAATTAGTTAGTTTTTGATTTTCCAAACCTAGTCCCCCTTTTTTTTTTTAGGTTTGTCTTAAGGAGAACCCCAGGACATTGTCCCCCTAGAAATTTTAATTTCAGTTGTTTTCTTACTCTGCAGTTCCCGTATTCATATCCCCGTCTGGCCTTTTATTTCTAAGTTCCTGAGGAAACTATAAGTATAATAAATAGCAACTGGTGGCAGGCTAAGACGGGTGGGTAATGGGAGGGGAGGAGGGGGGAAAAGAGTAAGCAAACAATCAAATAGCTAATGTTTTTTTCTTTCTAACTCTTCGTCATGTTAGAATTGAAAAATGTATTAAAGCATTGGAATTTGCTTTTTTTATGTTAAAAATCTATACTTTGTATTTAATTGAAATTCAACATTTATGTTCTGCTTTGATCTCTGTCAAAATGTTTGCTTGCCAAAATACAATAAAGCATATTAAACAAAAAAAAAGGTTATATACAGCAAATAACAGCAGTACAGTACTCTTGTACGAACTGGAACCACAGTCAGGGTAAATGCAAAAAATAATTAGATTTGATTTATTTAAGGGACTGGAACAAGGGAGGGGCGTGATCAGGTTAATTTGCTTAAAGACTGTATCATTCAAATAGTTATGCATGCACTTCAGGGTCTATAAACAGTCACATACTCTGGATACCCAGATGGAGAAATGTGGGCTAGCCAGGAACGTTGCAGCTGGTTGGGGCCTTGTGATGGAAGAAAACAACATGCACCACACACAACAATTGTAATTCGGAGCCGGAGGGCTCAGTTCGTGAATAGAAAACAACAAGACAATCAGATGACACACTTTTAGATTAGGTTGTTGTTGCAGGGAGCTACCATGATGATTACGCACGATACCCAAGACTGGACACAGGCTGGATGAAAACTGAGACTGCAGGTGGTTGATCTGGAGTGCCAGGAGAAGCAGGACTCACACGATTAGCCGAGGCATCACTCCTGTTCAAGTATGGAGCATGGGGCTGATCCCCAGGCAGGTCTCTCATCGATGACTTTCTCTGTGCAGCGGGTAGTCTGCTGGGCCAGTGTGGCAAGGCCACAGCCAAATGGAGACAGATTCGGATGCAGTCCGTTTTGGGCTGGATACGACTTCCAGCAAGCAGAACATAGTCCACGCAGTGGGGAACCGAATCACAACCCACTAACAACTCACAGCATATTTACATATAAGGAAATTCTACTGTACCAGGCAAACCATTCTCCGGTCACGATCACAGAGTCTCTGCACAAACTGGAAATTCAAAAGCAGCTGGAAATCCTGACAGGCCGATCACATTCAGCAAAATCTTCGGTCTTCTTCAGGTATGAGCCTGTAGAAAATCAATGGTTTACTTCGTTCTCACAAGCTCGGATTTAGTCCGATATAATTTCCTTTTCTCCCTCTCTGGGGCAGCAGGCAGACATGCAGGCCAAAACTCAGCTCTTTCACAGTTCTCCCATGCAAACCAACTTAGGATTGCTGCTCAAAACCACTTGAGCTCTTTCTTCTTCAGCTTCCAACTTAGATCTACCTCAACTGCCAGCAAGCCTGGGAATTTCCCTCAGATCCAAAAGGTTTGGTTGGCTGATTCGTCTGTCGGTCACAACAGAAGCTCCCCCTTCAGGTGCAAAAAGGCATAAAATGCCCAAAACTACAATTCCTACAGATTTTGACTCCAGACAGCGCCTGTAGTCTGGCTTCATTTTAGGTTCCACCAGTACTGATTGGGCCAATTCGCAGACCGGGACCAAGATAGTTGGAGATAAACAAAACAGTCCTTGCTGCAAAGAAGGCAGGTTAGACAAACTACATTATCATTAACACTCCAAATCATTTTCAGCAAATAGTTACATCTTTCACCAGAACTCACTCTCAGATTACTTATGACTGCAATCCTGGCAGCTCTTAAAGAGGCAGTACACAGAGGATATAAAGGCACTCTCTGGCAATCACATTTAAACTGCTAAAATGGAGAACACCAGCCTGGCAGTGAGCATTTAGGCAAGTTTGAGGAAGACTTTTCTGGAACCCCCATTTGTAGGGGGGTTACACCCTTCCCTGCCTGGAGAAAACTTGGCATCTGCATCAAGTCTGTACCATCTTGCATCAGTTAAATATAAACTTACTACTTTACTATACATTTTTACTACATTTTATAATACTATATCCATTTTCACAATATATTAGGCATATTTCACACAAGTCAGTTGAACATTACTATACTAAATCGGTAATAACTTCTTGTACATTAAACAGAGTAAGGGGGCCCTTCCCTATCAGCTAACTTGGAGCTGGATGGGCAGGGGCACCATGGTGAGAGGGCAGAACAAGTAACCTGGAATGGGCCGTCAAGCTCAATTTGGGTAGTGAGCTCAGTGAAACATAAACACCTCTGTGAACCACATGGAGAGGAAAGTCCACAGGCCTCCCCAGAGAATCATAGCTGAAATGCAATACTGGCTTGACAGCTCGGCTAGTCCTTCTGGGGGGAACAACAACAGTCTCTGTACTTTCAGCAACAGCCTTGGGGCTTTCATCACTTGTGAGGGGTGCCTCTGCCTGGGTAGAAATGTCCAAACTTGGAGCACTGTCAGCTCCTTGCTCTGTAGGCTCTGTTTCTACAACACTTTGTTCATTTTGAAGAGGCCCTGGTACTGAAGGGGGGATATCAGCACTCTCATAGTGTTCTTCAAGTTCTGGCATGTCACCAGAAAGACTCATTCCTGCAGCCCCTCCCTCAGGCAAAACATACAGTTCCATAATACACAGAGACTCAGCATCTTCAGACGTGATATTTTGCAATTCACTTTCAGCAAGCATTGGCTCCAAGGATGAAGCTGGGGGGTTAGGCAGTCTAGAAGGCCCAGCTTCATCCCCACGATTAGTCATGGGATTACCCCAAAACAGCTGGCTCAGTTCATAAGAGTGGTAATAGGCATAGTCGCACTCACTTTCATCAGAAGTGGACTAACAGTCACTATCATTCTGGGCCTGCTACGGAGGAAACCTTAAATCTGTGACCACTGGTGTAGGTTGACTCTGTCTCTTTCTTGCAGCAGCACGAGTCACCAGCCCAGGGGGCTCAATTTCTGGGGGTTCAGCCTCAATCATGACTTGGTTGATAGGTAGCAAGTGGTTACGGTGCATGGTCTTAGCAGTTTGGAGTTGTTCTCTGAGCGCACCTTGTACACATGTAAATAATCCAACTTTCCAACTACTACATAGGGAAGATGGTGCCATCGATCAACAATTTTGCATTTACCATGCAGTCCCAAATTGCATAACAACACACAGTCTCCATGCCGAAGCTTTTGAGCCCTTACTTTTTTATCATGCCTCTCTTTGTTGGCTAGATTTCTCTTGGCGGCCATTGTCTGGGCCAGTTGATAGGCATGGTTCAATTGAGGTTTCAGTTTTTGTACAGATTGCAAGTAGTTTTTGGCTCAGACCCCATCTGGAGAGACCCCAAAACAGACATCAACTGGCAGCCGGGCCTCTCTCCTGAACATGAGGCAGTAGGGAGAGAACCCAGTAGCATAATTTTTTGTGCAGTTGTATTCATGTACCAAGGTGCTAATCTGCTGGCTCCACTTATGCTTGTCTTTTGGGTGGAGGGTGCCCAGCATGTCTAGAAGGGTGTGGTTAAAACATTCTTGTTGAGAGTCTCCCTGCGGGTGATAGGGGGTGGTTCTTGACTTTCATAGCCCCCATAGAGAGAGCATTTCTTTGATTAGTTGACATTCAAAGTCTCTGCCCTGGTCAGAGTGGATCCGCTGGGGGCACCATGGTGGATGAAGAAATTTTCCACTAGCACCTTGGCCACGGTAGATGCCTTTTGATCTTTGGTGGGAAAAGCTTGTGCATACTGTGTGAAATGATCCATAACCACTAACACATTGCCAATGTTCCACTGATCAGGTTCTTAAACACAAGAATTCTATGCAGTCTAGTTCCATGGGGGCGCTGGTAGTAATATTAACAAGGAGGCAGGGCTTTTTTTTGCAGGCAGCGACTACAAGTCTTTACATGGTGCTCAACATCGGCCCACATTTGGGGCCAGTAGAAACAAGATCGTACCGGGTCAAAGGTTCTGTCAATACCAAGGTGCTCCATGTGATTGTTGAGGGACCTCACTACCAAGTCTTTAAAGGCCATGGGCAGGACCAATTGTTGCTTGTCTGCTTTGGCACTATGATCTGCTGTCTCTCTATACAACAACTGATTTAGCAATTTCAATCTGGAGCCTTCTTTAAACAATAAAGCCATTCGCAAGTCAGTGGAACGTAACTTAGACACATCTTTCCCCACACGCAGGGCATCAAGTGCTGGCTGAATCATAGGATCTTGGAAGTGAGCCCACTGAATGCTGTCATTGTTAAATTGAGGTAGTGCACTAATATCTAGAGCAGTGAAGTGGCAATAAGCAGGTGGTATGCACGTGTCAGAAGGGCCCAAGCACTCTACTAAACAGTCCACTGTGTCCGCAGACATCTGCTCATCTCTATCAAACTTTTGGCACAATGCTCGAATGCCAGGTTCAGACAGCCTGACCCAATCACTCTTGGAAGTGGGCCTTCGTGATAGAGCATCAGCATCAATATGGTTTAGGCCCAGTCTGTATTCGACAGCATAATCATAGGTTGATAAGGTGGAAAGCCACCAGTACCCAGTAGCATCTAACTTAGCTGAAGTCTGTACATAGGTCAATGGGTTATTGTCAGTCTTCACCAATATCTTTGCCCCATAGAGGTATTCATGAAACTGGTCAACGATGGCCCATTTTGGTGCAAGGAACTCCAACTTATGCACAGAGTAGTTTCATTTTGACAGGGTCAAGCTCCTACTGGCAAAAGCTACTGGTCTCAGGCCATCCTCATGGTCTTTTTACAGCACCACTCCTAAATCCAGCAGAATAGCATCCGTATGCAGCACATAGGGTTTGGTGGGGTCAGCATAGGTGAGGATGGGGGCATGGGTGAGCTGGTATATGATCTCATGGAAGGCTATTTTACAGTCGGGCATCCAGTGGGGCCAAAAGAGTTCACCTGGGAGGAAGTATACTTTTTCTGGTTCTTTAACGGACCCTTTTTTGTATTTATGATTGGTAGGAGGTTAACCCTGAGTAAGGTTCAACAGTGGGCGAATCACCTTGGAATAGTCTTTTATGAACTTGCGGTAGTAGCCACAGAACCCCAGGAAACATTGTAGTTCTTTCAGATTATGGGGCTGGGGCCAAGTAGTCAGTGCTTCAACCTTACTAGGATCAGTCTGTAACCCTTTTGTAGATACTATGTGCCCCACATACTTCACGGAGGTTTGGAAAATCTGGCACTTGTCAATGGATAGCTTGAGGCTGAAGTCTTCCAGTTGGTCTAGGACTTTAAACAGTCGGTTCTCATGCTCCTCTAAGGTGCTCCCAAACACAATGACATTGTCCAAGTACACCAGGCATTCCAGTAAATTCATATCTCCCACCGCACATTCCATCAGTCACTGAAAGGTGACCGGGGTGCCCGATATCCCCTGTGGCATCCTCAGAAACTAGTAGAACCCCAATGGACAGATGAGGGCTGTTTTTTCACTGTCTTCAGGGACCATCGGGATCTGGTAGTATCGGCTGCAAAGATCCAACACTGAGAACCATTTGCTCCCATTCAAGCAAGCCAGGGCATCTTGTATACGAGGCATAGTGTATTGGTCTGGGATGGTCCGCCGGTTCAGGGTTCAATAATCAACACACATCCTCACAGACCCATTCTTTTATGCACTACCACAATGGGAGAGGTGTATGGGCTCCTGGTTTCTTGTATCATGCCAGCAGAGAGCATTTCCTGCAGGTGTCTTCTCACATCATCTATGTCTGCTGTGGCTAGGCTTCGGGACCTCTCTCTCTAAATGGCCGTTCATTGTGCAGGAGTATGTGATGCTCCACACCCTGAACACATCTCACATCCCATTCCTTCAACGAAAACACTTGGTCTCTATGGGCAAGTCTCTTGCTAATTCTAGCCTTCCATTCAGCTGGCAACGGGGAGTCACCAAAGTCAAACAAGTCTGGGGTCACTCTCTCCATCTCACCATGGTGCTTGTTGCTGGCAATACTGCAGTGTCTGCGCAGTGTACCATAACTAGGGTGCACCCTCTGTTCACCTGGATCTCCTGATCTGACATACTGTGAATCTGGACCATTACTCATCGTGCATAGGCATGGGCATGAGCAGGCAAGATGCTGGGCTTGACCAATAATCCTTCTGATAATTTTCCATCGCCTGGCACTTCCAACATCACTATTTTGTTCTTGACATCTTTCCAGAGGTGGACCTCCCCTTGAATGATGCACTGGGTGTTATGGGCCAGTACCATTGAATCAGGATCCTTCTTCCACACAATCCCCACCAGTTCAGGTCTACTTTCTCGGGTTTCTGTTGCAAATCATAGGCCCTCTTGATCAGAGCTGGAATTCTCAGAGCCCTCCCAGGCCGTCGCCCTTGTTTCTCATGACAGAGTTGTGCCAGTCTCCCAAACTTATGGGCATTTGTCCCAATTAACAGGGGGACCCGATCATACAGTCTGGTGGAGAAAACACTGGGTCCAATGTCTCTACTCGCTCCTCTACACTAGTTACAGTTGCAGGAAAAGACAACCAGAGGCGGACATACCCTAGGTATGGATAGAAACATAGAAACATAGAAACATAGAAACATAGAAGTTGACGGCAGATAAGGACCGCAAGGCCCATCCAGTCTGCCCATTTCTTTTTCTACCTTATAAATGCCACATCGCCTTTTGCTCTGTCAGTACCTATCTATTCATAGTCATTTGTATAATCCTTATGCCTATCCCATGCCTGCTTGAGGCCCTGCACTGTATTCATAGCACCACTTCTCTTGTGGTAAGCCATTTCACGTATCTAGCTCACTCTTCTGTGAAAAAGAATTTCCTCACATTCTTTAATCGGCCTCCTCTCTAATCCTCATGTGCTGTGTCCTCTTGTCCTGCTATTTTTCTTATATTTAAAACATGTTAGACTCTTTCACCTTGTTTATGCCCTTAAGGTGTTTAAATGTCTCGATCATATCACCTCTCCCTCCTTTGCTCAAGGGTATACATATTGAGCTCCATTAATCTGTCCTCATATGTCTTCTGATGCAGTCCCTGCACCATTTTGCTGCCCTTCTGACTGCCTCAATTTGGTTAATGTCCTCAGAAGGTGTGTGCTCAATACTGCAATGCAGTACTCCAGATGGGGCTTAACCAATGTCTTGTACAGAGGGATTATTACCTCCTCTTACGACTTGTGATACCCCTACTATTACACCCTAACACCCCTAGCCTTACCTACTGCTTTTAGAGGTCTGTTTGGATGATTTTCAGGTCACAGATGATGATGCCTAAGTCTCTTTCTTCCTTTGTGACTGCTAGCAACTCCCTCCCAGCCTATAAGTGGCTTCAGGTTTTCTCTTCCTATGTGCATGATTTTGCACCTCTTTGCATTAAATCCAGTTGCCACTCTTTCTGACCATTCTGCTAGTTTATCCAGATCTCTTCTCATTCTGCCCACCTTCATCTGGATCATCTACTCTGTTGCAGATCTTGGTGTCATCTGCAAACAGACAAGCTCACCCTCAGTCCATCTGGTGAGGTCACTAATGAAGATGTTGACTAGGACTGGCCCCAGGACTGATCCCTGAGGGTACCCCACTTGTGACTTGCATCTCTTCTGACTGTATACCATTTACCACCACTCTCTGTTTTCTGCCAGTCAACCAGTTTGCCACCCAGTTGACCAACTTCTGACCCACCCGAGCCTTCACCTAGCTTATTTATCAATCTTCTATGTGGAACAGTGTCAAAAGCTTTGCTGAAGTCAAGGTAGGCGACATCAACTGCTCCCCTGGTCTCACTCAGACTTGCTACCCAGTCAAAGAAATCTATGAGATTAGTTTGTACAGGACCTTCCTTTGTAAACCCATCTGTCTTGGATCCTGTGCCCTATGGATTCCAGGTGTTGCACTATTCTTTCCTTAAGGAGTGCCTCCCATAATCTTGCCCACTACTGAGGTAAGACTGACGGTCTGTAGTTCTCGCCTCCTCCTGCTACCACTCTTGTGGAGTGGGATCACATGAGCCCTTCTCCAGTCTTCTGGGCCTCTCCTGTGCTCAGAGACTCACTAAATCATTTTGCTAATGGCTCTGCTAGTTCCTCCTTTAGCTCCTTAAGTACCCTGGGATGTATGCCATCAGGTCCCATTGCCTCATCCACCCTGTGTTAGCAAGCTCTTTGAGGGGACCCTTTCTTTAGAAGGGAGTAGTGCTCACCTCCCTCCCTGTGTCCATGGGATGCTGAGCTGTGTCTCTGCCCTACCTTCTCTTCAGTAAATACTGAGCAAAAGTATCTATTTAGGATAGATGCCTTTACAGGGTCCTCCTCCTCACATGCTCCTTTTCTCCATTAAGCTTAGCAATACCCTCTGGACTTTCTCCTTTCACTAATGTATCTATAGAAAGTCTTGTCACCTTCTTTTACTGTTCGTGTTAGTGTTTCCTCAGTTTGGGACTTTGCCTGCCTTACTGCTTACCTGCTTCCCTTAGGCAGTTTGGTATGCCTCCATCTTCATCCCGCTGTGTTCCTTTATATTTTCTGAAAGGCCAGCCTTTTGGCTCTGACCTTTTCTGCTACTGTATTTGAGAACCAAAGTGGTTTCCTTCTTTTTGCACTCCTTTCTGTCTAACACAATGGGATGTTGCTCAAGTATTGTATCCTTAATGCTTGCCCACTTTGCCTGTACCTCCTCACCTGTGTTTCTTTTGCCAGGGCTAGCTTAACTCTGTTGGCCATCTTATCAAAGTCAGCTCCTCTGAAGTCCCATATTTTTTGCTTTGGAATGGGATGATTTAGATGTAGTAGCCAAATTGAACCATACCATATGATGGTCACTGGCCCCCAGGTGACCTTCTACCTGGAGATCTGTGATCCTTCTTTGTTAGTCAGTACTAGTCATCTAGGATAGCCCTGTCTCTTTGTGGGTTGCTGTACCAGTTGTTTGAGGCCCTCCCTGCAGGAATCCACTATGAGTCTAGTTCTGGGCAGATGTTCCTGCTGGTATTGGACCAATCTGTATCTGGCATGTTGAAGTCTCCCATTATCAGAACCTCCCTTAGCTGTCATGTTTTGTATATCTTCTAACAGTAATGTGTCTATGTCCTCCTCTGTGTCTAGGGCCTGTAGACAACCCCAGTTCTTATGGCTGTCCCATTCTCTGTTTCCAGGGTGACCCACAGTTCTTCTGGCTCCTTATGTGTATTCTGAATTTCTGTAGCTTTGATATTTTCATTAACATACAGGGCCACCCTCCCCTTTTGCACCTCGGTCTCTTCTGAACAATACATAGCCAGGTACTGAAGTCTCCTATGTGGTTACTGTAAACCAGTCCTCACTAATTGCTACTATGTCCAGTTTAGCCTCTGACATAATTGCCTGCAGGTCTGGGATCTTATTTCCCAGGCTGTGAGCATTTGTGTACATGATTTTCATTGGCCAGATTTTGTGTGAGTTGTTGGGTGAAGTTTGGCATTACCCTGTGCATCGTATGGGAGACAAACCTTTTTCTTACCTGGTGATGCAAATGAATGGCAAACACGCTTGAATTCCTGTTTGACCACTTAGCTGAGGGGAGGGTGTTCTTCCCATTTGACGATGGGATGCTGCACCTCTCCCCATTTCAAGTTTAAATATTCTGCAAAGACGCCAAACTTCTGCCCCAATGCACTGACTCCTCTTTAGTCAGATGCAGTCCATCAAATTTGAAGAACTTTTCCCAGAACTGCTGCTGCAGTTCCCACAAATCTGTGTCCTTTTTCCTGGCACCAGTCCTTGAGCCACGTGTTTAGCTCCCCTATCTCCCCTTCTTTCGACCTTCCGCCTCCATCTGCTCCCTTCTCCCAGACTGGCAGGATCTCAGAGAAGAGATGACAAATAGGATGATAAGTTTATGTCACCCAGCCTAGTCAGGTGTTCTTTGGTCTCCACAAACTGACCGCTGGCGAGATCATTAGTCCCTATGTGTACTAGGACATCAATGTTTTTCCTGCTTTGAACAATTTAGTAATGCGGTCAGTGTCTTCCATGCTGATGTACCTGAGACATCTGACCATCACCCTGGCTGGATGGGTATCAACCTCCAATCATGGAGTCTCCTATGATCTGAAGTTTTTGGATTTCTTTGTGCTTGTTTAGTTTTGGTTCCTTGATTTGGTGAGTATTACTGTTAGCTCCTGTGGCACAGTGTCCTGCTCGTAGTGCGTCTTCTGCCTCTTTATTTGATTTCAGAGATAGAGGCAGATACCTGTTTGTAGTGTTTATATGGTTTTGGAGGTAATGTGTTGGAGAGTAGAGTGATGGGGCACCTGATTTGCTCCTCCAACCACCTGCCAACCCTCCTGACCAACTACCCCTGCGTCGAGGTTTTTCTGTTGGATGCTGGGGAAATGGCGGGTGGTTCTTATAATGTATTTCCTCTTCAATATGAAATTTGAGGCGGCAACTTCTCTGCCCATGCTGCCTGGAGCTGAGACCTAAGATCTCCAAAGGCTCCAGCATGGTGACAGTGTCCCTAAATCTTGTAAGACTGTCCTTCTGAAAATTGTTCCACAGTACCTGCAGTTAATGAAATCCATTCCAAATAAGTTGCTGGGTTTGTAACCTAGTCTGAGTCATTAGAAGGAAAAAAATGCAAGTAATGGTTTAATTGTGCTTTTGCTTAACTTGTTACATACAAGTTAAATTACTAGTGCCCTGTAAATGAGATCATTTCTGTGGAGGCCCCACTGATCCCCCCCTTCCTTGCTCTGGCCATTGGAAATGTCACAACTGTGGTACCCTATAAAAGGAGTGCAGCTGGGTGGTTGGGGATGGGGTGGGTGGTTGGGCCCTTCCTGCCTCCAAAAGAAGAAGAACCACGGACGAAAGAACAAGGAGGTAAGAGCAGAAACAATCAGGACTAAGATAAGACTTGTCGCTCAGGCCCCACACATGTAGGCCTTCCAGGGATTGCAAAGGTACATCAGATAAGTGTTTGTCATACCAGTCCTGGAATACAGTGGTCATTTGTGACCCACTGTCAAGCACAGCCTGAGCATGAATACCATTCACAGTCACTGTAGTCTCCATTGATGGACCCACTATTTTGGACCTATCTGGAGAGGCAGTAGCAGAGGCCTGGACAGATGATTTAGCCACAAATAAATTTGAGTTAGGGTTTCTCAAACCCTCACTGTGGTCATTTCGGGCACCCCTTGGCCATTGATTTGCTTTTCAGAGCTCCCCTTGGAATCTGTTTACTACTCTGTCTAAGTCCTTCTGAGACCAGCATTCTCTTTTCATATGGCCATCCTTTCCACAGTGGTGACAAATAATAGACTCCTGGGTCATCCTGGGAGAGAACATCATATGATGAACTGAAGCAGTAGTAAGAGATTGGGGGTCTAGTATCAGCTTGCAGTGGTGAGAGTGGTGCAATGTGTCTTAACAGTTCCTTTAGAGTGGCAGTCAATCCGATGATCTCAGTCTTGGAGCCACCCTCGGTAGCGGATGCCTGAGGGTGCACTCACACCTCCATGGTAGTCACGTCCTGAAATGGACCAGAATCTTGTTCCATGGGGGAAACCCTTACAGAGGCACCTGTCTTCAACTCTCGGACTTCCTTTAGTAGCTCATCTTTCCAAAGATGGGCCCAGGGTGGGAAGTCCTTTGCATTCTCAGAATACTTGTTAAGTGCCAACTTTTGCCCCTGAGCCTCACTTGGCTGATCACTCTCGGTCACTTGCGCAGCAGCAGCAGATATAGGTGCGAGTCCCCCATGGATTTGCCTTTGCTCACCCTCCCTGAATTTCTTTCATTAGCTCGTCATAGGAGGGGGACGATTCCAGTCGGGTGGCAAGGCGCAACTGAAGCAGTAACAATTCTGAAAACAGAGCAGACTTAAGGATCTGGTCCAGCCTAGTTCGATCTAATTCATTTGACGGCAAACTACCCTTTCTGAGACACTCTTGTAGCAGCTTTCAAGCCAAGGTACATACACAGACAATGGCTCCCCTGGGTACTGCTGAGTGTTTTTTTACTTTCCATCACAGATACGCTTCTGAATCTGGGCTCCCATACACATTCTCCAATCCTTCAAGATAGTTCTGTGCAGTTGCTTCAGGGTTATTGGCTCACTTGGCAAGGATGGTAGCCAGGGCAGGACCTCGGAGGCTCTCACTCAACCTCCTTCATTTCTCTGCTTCTGAGCATTGCCATTCAAGTACTAGATAGGCAACATAATCTATCCAGGTCCCCCAGTCATCCTCCCCCTGGGGGGGTGGGGAGAGTGCCCGGGAAGATTCTAAGCCTTCGGTAGGAGTCGTGACTAGTGGCAGGTACAGATATAGGGGCCAGAATTGGCACAGGCACAGAAGGTGGGGCAGTAACAGGTGCTGGAGTGGAAGGGGGTGTTGGGGAAGGAACACACCCAGGTGGCAGGAATAGTATCTTAAAGTCCTCTATGGTTTTCCCTTCCTCCAGCAACAACTCAGCAAATTTCTCCTCAAAAGTTTCAGATAATAGTGGGAGCTCATCCTCCCCGGGGTTTTTACTGTCTTTTGTTATCATTCTCCAGGCAGCTGGAACCCCTTCTGGGGCAATAGTCTGTGGCATTTTAGAGCTGTCCACAAGGTCACTACACTCTACCAAGGCTATGACAGTTTGGGCGATCAAATCAGCCTGTCGACCCACCACCACAGGGTTTTTTAAACATTCAACTTTGGAGAGTGCTCCCTCTACAGTGTCTTTACTGATACCCAGGGGAATATCCAGTACATGTAGAGCATTTTGGGGGTCAATCTCCTGCCCAGTACACCACCCCACCAACTGGTGTACAGCCATTTCTACTGGGGTAGCCATTAATCTTTAACAATAATTTTTTAATTTTTGAGCACTAGAAGGCACAAAATCCCAGCAGTGAGCCTCCAAAATGTAACCTCTAGGTGCCGCTATCCCAAGGGCTACTACTCCTGCCTGCTTGGCTAGTAGCAGGTTAAGAGGCCTGAGTTCTGAAATGGGTGCCTCCACCCAGAGGTCAGGGAAGGTAGTGGTCAAGCTAACCTGGGCACAGCCCTCCAGGACACTGTAACCCCCCTCTTTCCTTACTAGTGGCCAGAACAATACACAATATTCACTTTCACAATACCCCTGATATACCCCTCAAGTACCCACACTGTTTGCACTTACCACCAGGGCTTTCCTCTGACTCGGTCCTGGGGACCCCTGTCAAACAAGGTTATGCACAGCAAATAACAGCAGTACAATACTCTTGCACAAACTGGAACCACAGTCAGGGTAAATGTAAAAAAAGTGTTAGATCTGATTTATTTAAGGGACTTGAACAAGGGAGGGGCGTAATCAGATTAATTTGCTTAAAGACTGTATCATTCAAATAGTTATGCATGCACTTCAGGGTCTATAAACAGTCACATACTCTGGATACCCAGATGGCGAAAGGTGGGCTAGCCAGGAACATTGCAGCTGGTTGGGGCCCTCTGATGGAAGAAAACAACATGCACCACACAAAACAATTGTAATCCGGAGCCGGAGGGCTCAGTTCGTGAATAGAAAACAACAAGACAATCAGATGACACACTTTTAGATTAGTCTGTTGTTGCAGGGAGCTACCGTGATAAATACTCACGATACCTAAGACTGGACACAGGCTGGACAAAAATTGAGACTGCAGGTGGTTGATCTGGAGTGCCAGGAGAAGCAGGGCCCACACGACTCACTGATGTGTCGTTCCTCTTCAAGCATGGAGCAGGCGCTGATCCCCTGGCAGGTCTCTTGTCAATGGCTTTCTTTGTGCAGTGGGTAGTCTGGCTGGGCCAGTGTGGCAAGGCCCTGGTCAAATGGATACAGATTCGGATGCAGTCCATTTTGGGCTGGATACAGCTTCCAGCAAGCAGAACACAGTTCACACAGTGGGGAATCGAATCACAACCCACTAACAACTCACAGCATAGTTACATGTAAGGAAATTCTACTGTACCAGGCAAACGGCTCTCCGGTCACGATCGCAGAGTCTCTGCACAAACCGGGGATTCAAAAGCAGCTGGAAATCCTGACAGGCCGATCACATTCAGCAAAATCTTCAGTCTTCTTCAGGTATGAGCCTGGTAGAAAATCAATGGTTTACTTCATTCTTACAAGCTCGGATTTAGTCCGAAATAATTCTTTTTTCTCCCTCTCAGGGGCAGCAGGCAGACATGCAGGCCAAAACTCAGCCCTTTCACAGTTCTCCCATGCGAATCCACTCAGGATTTCTGCTCAAAATCACTTGAGCTCTTTCTTCTTCAGTTCCCGACTTAGATCTGCCTCAACTGCCAGCAAGCCTGGGGATTTTCCTCAGATCCAAAAGGTTTGGTTGGCTGATTCATCTGTCAGTCACAACAGGAGCTCCCCCTTCAGGTGCAAAAAGCCCCAAACTACAATTCCTACAGATTTTGACTCCAGACAGCTCCTGTAGTCTGGCTTCATTTCAGGTCCCACCAGTACTGGTTGGTCCAATTCGCAGTCCAGGACCAAGATAGTTAGAGATAAACAAAACAGTCCTTGCTGCAAAGAAGGCAGGTTAGACAAACTACATTATCATTATCACTCTAAATCATTTTCAGCAAATAGTTACATCTTTCAACAAAGCTCCCTCTCAGATTACTTATAACTGCAATCCTGGCAGCTCTTAAAGAGACAGTACACAGAGGCTATACAGGCACTCTCTGGCAATCACATTTAAACTGCTAAAACGCAGGACACCAGCCTGGCAGTGAGCATTTAGGCAAGCTCTAGGAAGACTTTTCTGGAACCCCCATTTGTAGGGGGGTTACACCTGCTTAGCTAGAGTCTGTACAGACTCAACTATTGTCTTCTTAGAGGTGTCTTTGTGTAGGTACCAGGTCATAATGTTGCACACTTAGTAATGTATGCCATTATGTCTAACCCGATACAGCACTGCACCAGTGAGCGAATGGTGCAATACCATGTATACTGCTATACACGGTATTGCACCAGTCTCAGTCTCCCAGGCAGAGGATAAGACCTCTGCTGGGAGTGGGTTCCACTGATCAGATGCTGTGGCTCAATGGACTGAGCCACAGCAGCAGGGAACCCAGGCAGTGTTTCTGGGACTGGGTTTGATTCCTGGTCCCAGAAAGTTTTATTTTTTTTTACACTTTGTGCGCTCCCTGACTTGACCCCCGAGTTGAGATTCTATAGTAGAGGGGTTGGGGGGGTGCAGCCCCATGTAATGGGTGGTGTTAGCATAGCCTGTGTGCCCCCTCTCTCCCAGTGCTCCATGTTGTAGTGAATGGCACAGAATGTGGGCACATACCATGGCCATTCCCTTGGACTGTCTGCATGTGTAGCTGTGTGAAATGCCAGGGGATCAAGTGTGGAAGGGGTACGTGGTCCTTCTGTGCATACTGTGGGTGTTTGTGGGACCTCTGATGAGCAGTTCTCTGACTTAAGGCTACCTACTAGGGTTGCCAGAACCCTCTGAAGTTCTGGGTTCTAGTTCTAGTCTAGAACTTTTGAAAAAGTTCTAGGGTTCTAATCTTTTTTAGAACTTTTTAGAACTCGAACCCTATTTTTTTATTGTGCTGCCAGTAACGAAGATAGTAATAAAATACATGTAAAGGAAAAACTGTTCAATATAAGGGGGAGAGAAATTATCTTGTGTGACATTGATAGGAATACAACTAGGTTTATCTATGGTTTCTTCTGTTTGCTAAAGCCAGCAACTTAATACGTAACAGGCCCACCCACCCACCCATATGTTAAAAGTTTTCCTGCTGCAGCTGCATCATAGTTCCTTAGTGAAAGAAAGAGGCACATTAGCCATTTATGTACTCAGCTATATATACTCATTGTCATGAATTATGAGAAAAATAACTGATATTACCTAATTTCAGCTATTTGCTGCTTTCTGTTTTAAATGAGTAAATCAAAAGTTGCTGTGTTTAAAAGATAGCTTTATAACAAAGATAAGCCAAGTACCAGCAGCAGCATGTGGAACTGTTGCAAAACATATTATGTCATAACGTAGTCAGTCAAGACATTTGAATAAAAAATATGCCAGTCATTGTTGCTGGGCAAAATGCATGCAATTTTCTAAGGTAATGCATACATATACCAACATTTTTGTTGGCAAATTGAAGTAATACTTACAACTTTCTAAGATGATGCATTTTTGCAGCTGGTACTTCAATAAAATCTGTATTTCAGTCACATAAATAAAAAAGTGGTTTCTCACCACATACTAAGGAACATTTAATGTAGCTGCAGCAGTTGGCATGTGATGTTTAAGGGACAGCGTCTGTCAACCCCATTATGTATCAAATTATCACTACTTGTAAAGCAAAACACTTTATGATACGTGCACATTCTGTGAAAACTGCTGATGCAGATTTCTTTTATTTCTGATTCCTTTATTCTTTTTTAAAAGGGGACAGGACAATTGTGCTAGGTGGCAGCAGTTTGCAATGTATTTAATAAGAATATATATTATGTGTACAGTAGGTTCGGTCTGTCATCATTTTTTTCCTCACCATTCCCAGCTGATCACAAATCTGTAAATAAAAGAACTAAAACAACACCCACCTTTCACCCCATCACCCATTCCACTTTTCTTCCATCACCCTCATCTGTGCAGTAGCACCCATGCCACCCTTACACCCATGTTAAAACCAACCCACAACCCTCACCCATGTACTAGCATCCATTTTTCATTTATGGCTAACATTTCTGTAATTGAAAAAATAATAAACAGCTACCAATTAGAACTCATTGTTTTGTCCTCTTTAAAATTGAAAATAGACCGCCTCCTGTCCCAGCCCATACTGATGCACCACAAAGTCACAGAAGGTAAATCCAAAAATATATGTTTTCACTTTAACTATAAATAATATGATACAGAAAGGATTGATGACAGTGTCCCTTTTATGCCAAATTTGGGCCTGTTCCACTGATGTTAAAATTGCCCTGTATATAAAACTTGTTGACTTTAGTTTAGACCCTAGCTACAAAGCAGTTTGCCATGAAATGGTGAAAGTTTTGGGGGTATATAGTCCAAGGTAGTAGATCGAGAAAGGAGAGAGACGATAATCAAAATCATCACAGTCTGTAAAAGTTTTTGGTGCAGAGAGACTCGTCCCACACAGTATTTACCAGCCACCACCATCTGAGTTGTCATCACCATCAACATCCACAACATCAATCACTTCAGGATCAGTTTGTATACTCTTGTAGGGATATGAAAATCTTGACTTATTAACTTTAATAAAAGTTAACGTGTGTACATTTTCTGGCAGCAACCTATTTCTGGTGTCTGTCACAATATTGCCAGCTGTACTAAACATGCTCTGAAGAGACACTTGTTGCAGGACAACCAAGATATTTACAGGCTTCATCATACAGCTCTGTCCAAATTGACTTTTTTGATCTCCAGTATTCAAAAGAGCATGCATCAATAGGAATAGGCAGTTCTTGCAGGTAACTGTCTACCATGTTGGACAGAGACCGCTCAGAGGAGGAATCAGCAGAAGCAGCTGGTATGGCAGCAATTTGGGAAAGGTTTTGCCACAGATTTAGCTTGCTACTAAGGGCCGAAGAAGTGGCAGTTGTGGAACAACTACTGTTAATGTTTGGTGACTTTTCCAGTTCTGTATCCCTTTGTGAAGACGAACCTGCATGTTGTGGTGATGACAACCTGAGGGTACTGTGGTGTCTGTGTTTGACTCCTGTGAGTGCTGCAGCTCATCTAGCAACATACATTTGTACTGCTCTATATCATCTGTTTTTGGAAGATGTATAACCTTGAACCTGGGATCTAAGAGAGTTGCAAGGATGTAGTGTCTTGATTTCATCATTGCAACTAATTTGTCATTGGTTTTGAAGCGCCGTCATTCTCTTCATTTAGATTCCCATGATACAGGTGACATGTTGTCTGCGCTTCAGATCTGTCTTTTCTATTTGTAGATTTAGAACACTAAGATGATGTGAAATGAGCATTATGAGGGATAACCTGACTCACAGATGCACCTTCAGAAGACATGTCCCTTGTAGCTGTCTCAAAAGGAGCTAGGATACAGCACACTGTCTCCATTAATTTCCACTGCAGCACAGATAGCATAATGCCATCTCCAATAATGCAACTGGAGCAGTACTCATGTACAGCTTGCTTTTGCTCCAAGAGGCGCTGCAGCATATAAAGCGTTGAGTTCCAATGAGTGGAAACATTTTGAATCAGCTTTTGCTGGGGCAGCTTGTGTTTTTTTTGCAGTTCGGACAATGTCCGTATAGCCTTGGTTGAATGTGAAAAGTGAGTCACAATTTTTTTGCAAACAGCAATCATACCATCCACTTGTGTTTCATTGCTGAGAAATCCCGTGACATTTAAGTGTAAGCAATGTGCAAAGCAAGAAGCATGCAGAAATCCTCCATCCTGTACTGCTTTTAAGATGTTGGCTCCATTGTCACTTACTATGAAGCCACATTTTAGACCGTGAGAATAAACCCATTCGTAAGGAGGTCATTTAGTTCCTGCAAGATGTTTGCAGCAGTATGACTTTGCCCAAACTTTTATATGCAGCAGCCATCTTTTGGGGTGTCTTTGTTTTTGAAGAAGCACAAGAAAACGTGACCCAATTAGCGGTAAGGGACATGTAATCTATGTTTTGAGTACTGGTCCACATATCTGTTGTGACATGAATAACCCCACCCTCTGCAGTTTTAAGTGCAAGCATCACTGTTGCTTTTAAAGCCTGATAAATGTTTGGTATTTCAACATAGGAAAAGTACCTTCGATGAGGAACATTGTAACGAGGCTTTGCTAATGTCATGAGCTCCCTAAAATCCTCATGATCTACCAAAGAGTATGGGAGAAGGGGCTCTGGCTAACAGTTCACCAATTCGGTGATTAAGATGAAAGGTCTTTGGGATGATTTCTAGTAAAGGTATTCTTCCTTTCAAATGCCTGAGACAGTGTTAGCTGTTTGCAACATGTCCCTGCTGGTTTATTATACACCGTGCTTTGATGGGCAGATGGACGCAGAGATGGTGGACTAGGACTTATACATTCAGTGCCATCACTGGATGTGCAACTGGTACTAATGGTGCTGGCATTGGTGGTAACAGTGATCCTAGGGCTGGCAATGGTTCTGCCCGCATCAAGTTCAGACAATTCAGTATCCATTTCAGATTCCTGACCCTTCTCACGTGCGGTCTGGAAGATGGAGGACATGGGTTTTGGATGATGAAGCAAAACCGAATGCTTTTTCAGATGGCATTTAAGACCTGTAGTGCCAAGGCATGACACAACTTTACCACGGCTTACACTCTGTTTACACAGGGAACAAATTGCTCTGCATGGATCAGTTTTACTGACAGAGAAATAATTCCACACCTCAGATGTGACATATTTTGTTCGAGTGCTAGGAAGATAGCTAAAGACTGTTTGTGTCTTTTCACCTGTCCTAACAGAACCTGGGACATGCTCCTTGGTGCTAGAAGAGTGGGCAGAAGACTCTGATGGATTTTCATTGCTGGCCAACACAGAAGTGGTGGATTCAATGGATATGTCCTTTTCATTGCCAACAGTGCTGGATGTATTTGCAAGTGCACTACCTGATTCATTGTCAGCAGACTTGCTCATTTCACTTTGTTGAGGAAGTAATGATTTGTCGTGAGACACAACAGTGTCGGACTGAGACAAAGAGCTACTGTCTGAGTCAGAGAGGACTCACTGTCACTTGCATTATTGCTGCTAGTCACAGGGATCTTAACAGCATGAATGGCATACCTTATGGTGCCTCCGTGTGACCCCAGCAGCTGTACAGGTTTTCTTAAAAGGTCCCCTTTACCACACTTCACTGTTGCTCTTTTGCTGTTTGTTGAATTTTTATCACGTGAAACATTTTGGTTATTTCTGTTATCACCAGGATTACCACTACCACCAACACCTGCTCCAACACCAGCACTAGATGCTTCATCTATGTTGCTGTCAGCCATAACAGACAGTAAGTACCAGTACTACCAGTATACTGCAGTGAACACACCCACACCCAAACAATTCCTGTGTAACAAAGCAATGTGATCTGTGATCGCTGGCTACAACTCCAAAATTTTATTTTGGTTGTGTGACACTGTGATACCATGGACTGAAAGTACTTGAAGAATATGACAGTTTGCAACTAAAGGATCCCAGGTTCAAGGCTTACAGAATGATTGGGCTGCTGGGCATAGGCATACACATAGCAATCAAGGGGTGCACAGCAGCAGGGTGATGGGCTGACCACAGGAGATGGAGTCACATACGCAACCCAGGGAATGAGAATTATATTTCTACGTTTCTGTCATGTAAGGTTAATGCCACCACACAACTGACCACTGGGCTTCTCTCTGTAACACACACACTGGGTAGGGTACAGTGCAGTCAAGGGGCACACAGTAGCAGGGTGATGGGCTGACCACAGGAGACGGAGTCACATACGCAACCCAGGGAATGAGAATTATATTTTTACGTTTCTGTCATGTAAGGTTAATGCCACCACACAACTGGCCACTGGGCTTCTCTCTGTAACACACACTGGGTAGGGTACAGTGCAGTCAAGGGGCACACAGCAGCAGGGTGATGGGCTGACCACAGGAGACGGAGTCACATACGCAACCCAGGGAATGAGAATTATATTTCTACGTTTCTGTCATGTAAGGTTAATGCCACCACACAACTGGCCACTGGGCTTCTCTCTGTAACACACACTGGGTAGGGTACAGTGCAGTCAAAGGGCACACAGCAGCAGGGTGATGGGCTGACCACAGGAGACAGAGTCACATACATAACCAACAACTCAGGGAATGAGAATTATATTTCTGCTTCTGTCATGTAAGGTTAATGCCACCACACAACTAGCCACTGGGCTTCTCTGTAACACACACACACTGGGTAGGGTACAGTGCAGTCAAGGGGCACACAGCAGGGTGATGGGCTGACCACAGGAGACGGAGTCACATACACAACCCAGGGAATGAGAATTATATTTCTACATTTCTGTCATGTAAGGTTAATGCCACCACACAACTGGCCATTGGGCTTCTCTCTGTAACACACACTGGGTAGGGTACAGTGCAGTCAAGGGGCACACACTGGGCTTCTCTCTGTGACACACACACTACACTGGGAAGGGTTCAGATTTATTTGCCTTTTTGTGCCCCCCTTGTATGCTTGTTGCTGGCAGCTGCTGAGTGTGCAGTGTGCACCACTGACTGAGCAGTGCTGCAGTTTCAAATAATCACATTTCACAAAGGTTCTTCACTTCTTATTTTTTTATTCTCTCTCCGAGTCCTCCTGAGTCCTCCTCCAGTCCTGATATTGATTGATCTCAGTCTCGATCCCTCCCTATTCCCCAGTCCCTTCCCAATTCTTGATTAATCCCTCCACCTGTCCTGAACCTCCCCCTAGTCCCACTCCCACCCGATTTTGAGCTTTTTTCAGCCTTTCTCTTGTTCTCAGTCTCACAGGAAAATGAATGATGGAAGTGGCCACTGGACAAGAGTAGCGATACGCTAACCGCTAACGCTACAGTTTAGCTAGGCTGCTGCTACCTCCGCTCTGATCCTCTACAAATGGCGCTCCTCCTCGCAGCACATCTCCCTAAATACCCCCACAGATCCCGCGGTGCACGCAGCTTACTCGACCCCCACCTGACCCGTACGGAGGTACGCTAGTGCAAACAGACAACGCTCGCTGTTTCAGGGTGATTCGAACCCTTTATGAACCATTTAGTGTTCGGAAGTTCTAAGTTAGAACTCGAACACCAGGGTTCGAGGAGGGTTCGAATCTTTACCGAACTAGTTCTGACAACCCTACTACCTACATGCTGTGGATATGTGGTGTGCAGTCACTGTGACCCTGTGTGCATGGAGGCCAGTGTTTGAATTCATATGTTGCAGAGTTACAGTAGGACACATTCCACAAAAAGGTCTTAAAGCACTCTGCATTAATGGAGGGCTGTTGGTGACAGTACAGGGCCTCCTTCACAGATGTGGAGCACTCTGGTGCAGCTGCAGACTTAGCAGATCCTCCTGCCATCACCCAATCTCCATCTGCAAATGACACTACATGGGTGTCCTGATTGGGGCTCCACAGTGAGGTGGAGGAATCACATACATCATCCTACCTGCATTTCACTGTGCAAAGGCTGGTGAGGGCAGGGACACCATGTCAGGGGGACCCATACCATAACACATATGCACCCCAACCCCTGCATGGCATTCCCAGAATGTTTTGGTGCCTGAATGTTGCCCCCTGCCATCTGATATGGCATGGAGGAGGGTTGGGAGTCAGAGAGTGCATGCTTATTTTTTTATTTAAAAAATGTCTCATCACTATCAAAGAACTAACATATTTCACAATAGAAAACTCCATGAGGAGTAGGGGATTCACTGTGCTGCCAACAAAAGCCTCCAATGGAATGCCTGGTGTCTGTTTCTGCTCTGCCCACTGGAATGCCTGTTGCCACCATGTGGGCCTCTGAGGCCATCTGGGTGCTGTGCATTGCACAATGTGCATAATCCATTAGGGGTATGGGGCTGTGCACACTAGCGATGACTACAGCATGTGAATGCCAGTCACTGTTGATTAAGCCATTGGTGAGTAGTAAAGCCATAGACATGTTTTCTTTTAAAGTATTTTCATTATTGAATTTGTTTATGAGCGAAGAACAGTTTCAAAAATGTGATAAGGTATGCATTATATCAGAGAGTTTAACAGTAATACCTTTTAAAGACCTAAAAAATAAAACAATTGAAATATTAAAACTGAAGATTGACATAGTGCTTTTGTTACACTCGCCTCCAAAAGATATGGCATGATATGGTTTCTTATTTGGCCATTTTAGTACATGGGGTGTAGCAGGAACTGTACCCAAAGTATTTCTGTGAAACATGCTGATAACTGTATTTTATGTTCTATATTTCAATGGAGTTGTCAATATCTGGCTGAATTGTATATAAACACTGAATTTTCTAAACCTGGCAGACAACCTCATTCTTAGCCTCATTAAAAAGCTGGGAGAGCTAAAAAAAACAAGTTAGACTCTTACTGTGTACTAAGCACTTCCAGAGAAAACCACCTTGAGGAATCTCACTAATCTAAAAGAAGTTGCCACTGCAAGATGGCCGATTTGAGGTTAAATACAGATTTTCCAAAAACTGCTTTCAAAGAAAACAAGCTTATATTTTTATGCCGAACAGCCCATGATAAAGCTTCACTTAAACTGTACTGCAGCATATATGTGTGTGTGTGTGTGTGTGTGATATATATATATATATATATATATATATATATATATATAAAATATGTATTTTAATTGAAACTTCCTAAAATGTTACCCAGCACTTTGCTCAGATTTTCAAGAGACTGGACACATGCACATCAACCAGATGTACCAGCACAAGGAGGCACCACGGTGCACACATTGCCCACCTGGATGCAGAGAGTTCAGTTTTCTAAACCACATCTGATGTAACAAACGGACATGGTTTATGACAGTATAGCATCCACTTTTGGATGCAGTAGCTATTCATGGACTGTCAGACTAGACTATTAAAAACACGTCTAGCCAACTTAGCCCCTGGCTACCTGCCTCCAGAGATGGATGCACTGGCTTGTCCTGGGGTCCCTTGGGATTGCACAAGGGAAAGTGTTCACAAGCAGTTTGAGGCTGTTGCATCCCACTTCGAAATACACACACATAAGGTTTGGAGCTGCAGCCCCATATTATGGATGATTGAAATGTCAAAACATAGATATTGATGGCAGATAAGGACTGCTTGGCCCACCTAGTCAGCCCATTTTTCCTACCTTCTCTAATACTGCAGATCCTACTTGATCTCCAGTTTTTACCCTCTCTTTCCTATTACTAGGGTTCTCTTGTGCCTATCTCATGCAGTCTTAAAATACCCTACCATTTTTGCCCCCACCACCTCCTCCAATGAGATGCTACTCCATGCATCCATCACCCTTTCTGTGAAGAAATACTTCCTTGTATTACCCCTGAGTCTACCCCACTCCAGCCTCGTACCATGACACCTTGTTCTTGAACATCTTTTTTTCTAAATGATGCTGCTACCCTCTTGTACCTTATTTGTGCCCTTGAAGTATTTGAAGGTCACTATCATATCCCCCTCTCTCTCCTCTCTTCAGGGTATACATACTGAGGTCCATAAGTCTCTCCTTGTATAACTTTTGACTGCACCATTTTTGTTGCCCTTCTCTGAACTGCCTCTACTCTGTCTATGTCCTTCCAGAGATGCAGCCTCCAGAATTGGACACAGTACTCCAGATGAGGTCTCACCAATGATTTGTACAGTGGTAACACCACCTCCTTTTTCCTGCTGGTGATACATCTCCATATGCACCCTGGCATCCCACTGGCTCTCCCCACAGCCTTTTCACAATGCTCGGTCACATTTAGGTAATCAGATATGATTACTTCCAGGTCCCTTTCCTGTTTGGTGGCTGTCAGTACCTCCCCCCATCATGTACTCCTCTCCTGCATTTCTGTAACCCAAGTCCATGGTCTTTCACTTCTTTGCATTGAGCCTTAGCTGCCACACCCTTCACCACTCCTCAAGCCTCCTTAGGTCCCTCCTCATTCCCGGAGTGTCAACACTGTTGCACATCTTAGTGTCATCTGAAAAGATACAAACCTTCCCTTCCAGTCACTCTGCAATGTCACTTATGAAGATATTAAAGAGGACTGGCCACAAAACTGATCCTTGTGACACCCCGCTGGTCACCCTCCTCTACTTGGAATGAACTCTGTTTACCACCACCCTCTCTGTTCTGTCCCAGTTTCTGACTCAATTTACCACCTTAGGATCCACTCCCAGGCTGCCTAGCTTGTTTACAATCCTCCTATGTGGAAAAGTGTCGAAGGCCTTGCTGAAATCCATGTAGGCCATATCCACTGCCCCACCCTGATCTAATTCCCTGGTCACCCAGTCAAAGAAATCTGTCAGATTTGTTTGACATGACCTTCCTGCTGTGAATTTATGCTGCCTAGGATCCTGTGATATGCTGGATTTCAGATAGACAACCTCTGTTTACTATAGTAATGCAATGTGATAATACCAAATGTCTTGCTGTATTGTAATAAGTATGCTGTATCTCACCATTGAAATAACATTCACTGTTCACATTTTGCTTTGGTGATTAAACGCTCTGAGTCTCAATTTAAATAAAAGTTTTTTTTTACTCAAATAACCTTCTATCACCCATGCCACTCTGCTATATTTGCATGCTTCAATCCCTATGGCAATACATAATAATTTTGTGATACAAAAGTTTAGAATGAACGAGACTGAAACCTACAATTGTCTAGCCTGTGTCCCAAATATGTAATTAATGTCTGGGGCAAAGTTTCAGCACTTAACATGTTATAGGTGTTCTTAAATGATAGCCTGTGGGTATTGTGCTGGCCTTGTCTAAATGTCAAGTAAAAACATTGTTTGCTGTTATAGCAATTTGGTATATATATCCTGGTTGGATTTTTATGAAATATTGGGGGATTCAGTGTTTTACAAGGAATGCCAGTTTCCAGGTAGTTAGCTTTACATTTTAAGAGAAAAGGACTCCTACAAAGTGTGATTTAACACTGAAAAGAATGTGTAGCCTTCTAGTCAACCTTACTGAACAGTTGGCAGATAGCATCCTTGTAAAATTAGAAACTGCTCAAACTGAGAGAATCACTGAGCGTAATTGCTGACTGTTGTGTCTGCTGAATCTATTTGTTTACACATTATACTCACAATGTCTGTAACTTTATGAGCATTAGCTGTTGTGTCTACTAAAGCTATGTATTTGTTTACACATTATGCTCACAATGTCTGTAACTTATGAGTTTTATATATTTCTTGTATTTGTCTCCCTCCTACTCCCCAGGTCGCACCTAGAAACATGCCTCGGCTCAGTGTGCCTTTCCTGGTTATCAAAACATTTTTTTAAAATAAATAAAATTGTGCCTTAGCCCTAGAAATCTAGTTATGTTTTGGTTAGAGGTTGCATTGTTTATATTTTATTTATTTATTCATTAAATTCCCAGATTACAAATACCTTTGAGCAGAAACTGCTCGTTTACAAAGGTTCCACGTCAAAGGATGAGGGTCAACATACATACAGAGGTAGTAAAAGAATGCACAATAAACAACCAAAACAACTAAAAGAAAAAATAAAGATACTCAGTTATAACATACTTTGAGATAATATTCATATAACGAGCAGCTTGAGTAGGCAGCTGGCTGCGGTAACAATAAGAGATAGAGGGCACCATAGGCAGTTAGTATTGCAGGCATGTGACCGGGAGAGGAAGTTGGCAGGCAGTAGAGTTTAGAAAACATCAACTAAAGAATTACATGTTATTAGAATAATCATCAGTGAGACAGTGATGATGGTAGTAATGTTACCAATTACTTTTGTCATTTTTATCACTGCATAGTGAGAGCTATGCTGACATATTGCTGACAGAGGAGGAAAGAGAAAATAGGAGCTCTGGAAGGTTTGACCAGATACCAAATGCATCACATTATGTTTGCTCTGCACTCTGCCTAGTATACATGAATCAGTGCACTCTTGCTCTCTCCCCCTCCCCATACTTCCTGTCTGTCTAAGCCAGCAATGCATAAACAAACACTGGGAAACTCCTCCACCCCTTTGGTATGTCAATCAACTCTATTAGTTTTGCATTCTGTCTCTCTCCTGTGTACCCTACATAGTCCTTCAATATTCAGCTTACTCTGATCTGTTATAAGCAACTGATTGACCAAAGGAGGATTTTAATCCTTGCAGGGCTGCGGACTGATATATCAGTCCAAAATTCATAGACGTTCTAATTCTAATTGGCAGCCTAAGGGTTAAATATGGGCATATTGGCACATGCACCTTCATTGCTGTACATTCATTACCACCACCCCCACATCTGGTGGACAGGTGGGCCCAATCTTGCCACCAGTACACATTACTGAACCCTCCCAGAATGTCTGTCTCAGTATCCCCATCCCCCAAACTCTTAAAATAAATGAAAAAAACCTTACCTTTTTTGACCATACATGCACCCTACCACCCACGTCTCCACCCAGTAGCACCTACCTTTGTCCCTCATAGTGACTCCTCTTGTCCCTCAGTGTCAAGTCCTGAGTGTTCCTCAAAGGGCTGCTACTCTGATGGCCAAAAGCATTGGAATGAATAGAACCCATTGATTTCAATGGACCCATTAATTTCAATGGGTTATTTTTCTTTAGTTGAGAACGTTTTAATTTTTTAATATTTTTAACTACTTTTTTTGCTGAGGTCCTTTTTTAGCTTCCTGCTGCATTCCAGGAAAATAAAAAAAAACTGTAGTTGGATACAAAGTCACACAAACCAGACAACTTATAACTGAAAAGATTTAATGTGCTCTGAAGGCAGGTAGCACTAATTCCTGGGCTTCAACTTAAACAGGGGTATTCATCAGGAGGTGGAGCTAACAGGTATGCAGGTGCTGGTTAAATACCAATTATTGATTGGTTAAAGGCAGTATAGTGCAGTGGTTTAAGGCTCTGAGCTACAAACCTGGAGACATGGGTTTGAATTCCACAGCCCCCACTTGCATACTGTGAGACCCTGAGCAAGTCATTTAACTTTCTTGTGTTCCCAGGTCGCACCTGCAAACAAGCTTTAGCTTAATGTGTCTCTCCTGGTTGAAAATTAAAAAAAATACCAATTAGAAGTTGTCTGGCTTGTGTGACTTTGTATCCTGCTATCATTCTTTATTTCCCCTGAGTGCAGCATATTCCTGTGTTAGGACAGAACTGCTGCTTGCTTGCATCAATTCACAGCATGAAATGCATGGTTTCTTAGTCTGCTTTTTTATCTCAACCTTCACAAACCCTGTGGGTGTTACATCTTTTAAATCCCCCCAAAATGGGTGTTTGGGGAGTATGTCGGCATGTGCCGGAAACATGCATTTCAAGGAGGAGTTGAACATTGACACCAATAGTGTTCATCATAGTGAACTAAAAATACCTTTACAGGAAAAAGTAGGTAAAAATATTAAAAAACAGAAAAGCTGTGACTTAAAGAATTAAACCCCATTGATATGAATGGTGAGTGTGTGCCCATTCATTTCAATTTAAGTTATACCATTTTTGCTTGTTTTTTAATTGTTTTCATACTTTTTTTGGTCTAAGTCTTTTTTAGTCCCACTCTGATGAACACCATGAGTGTCAACATTCAAATCTCCCCTGAAGTGGTTATGGTGGACACCAGCATCCACCACAAACACCCATTTCATGGGGATTTGAAAGTTGACTCTAATAGGGTTTGTCAGGGTGGAGCTAAAATAGACCTTGACAGAAAAAAGTATGAATATATATAGATATATATAGATATGAACTAAATAAATAATAAAAAAAGATCTCTGCCTATGCAGAGTGTGGGTCATGGCAGTTTATAACTTTTCATGAAATCCCCAGCCTATAAAAGTGATGCCCCCAGCCCACTGAGGAGGCTTCTAGGGCTAGTCTAGAGTAGAAAGGGCCTATTGGGCCAACAGTTGTGGTTTGTGGCTGGGCAGGGGACTGCATAGCTGCTACTTCTGCCCCAGGCTAAAAGCAGCACCCTAGTGAAAACAGCATATTACATCTCAACTGGGCTATCCTGGCTAACAACAGTGCAAAAGGGGTAAAAGAAAGACTCTACTGAAAATGAGATATTGCCTGTCAGCTGTACTATCCTGGCTAAATATATAGCAAAAAGGTATTGCTTCTCAGCAGCTGTATACCGGGTAAATATACTGTAAAAATGCATAAAAATTGAACTCCCCTGAAAACAAGATATTACATCACAGCTGTACTATTCTGGCTATATGCATGGTAAACATCTTTCAGATCTTGACCTCACAGAAAATTAGATGTAGCAACTGTGCTCTCCTGAATAAATTACCAAAAGCAAATAAATAAATAAATAAATGCATTGCAAAACTGTATCAAAGCAGTGCCCAACTGGAAATGAAATATTGCATCTCAGCTTGCCTATCATGAGTAAATACTGTACTTGCAAAAATGTGTAAAAGCAGGACCCTATTCAAAATTAGATATTGCATCTCAGTTGATTTATCCAGAGAAAATACATTGATAAAATGGATAAATAATACAAGATGCAACTGAAAACAAGATATTTCATCTCCACCAGGCTATTGTAAATACACTGCATCAATTAGTAAAAAAAAGCAAGACTACACTGAGAATGATATATTTAATCTCATCTGGCCTACCTAGGGTAAATACATTTAAAAAATGGCTAGAAGCAGGAAAGACCATGTTGAAAAGGTACAGTATTGCATCTCATATGCTCTTCGAAAAAAGACAATGTAAAGATGTGTAACAAGAGAACCCCACTGAAAAGGACATACTGCATCTCTGCATGTCTGCCCTTGGAAAAATACTCCGTAGAAACAGGTACTGTTGGCTCTGGACATGCAGTACATCCTTTCTGTGTCTGTGTGTGCACAGGCTCATCAGATTGTGTGTGCATCTCTGTGCAGATGTGTGGCTGTATGGGGAGAGGGGGTATGTTCAGATCCAGCAGCACCTGCTTCTGCATTATCTTGACCTTAAAGGTTTTCTTTTTTTTGTTTTTCTTCCTATTATTGTGATGTAAGTTTGGAATTTTATTATCACAATAATGTAACAAATGCATTAAAACCCAGCCCACACTTTAATTCTGTATCTCTTATCTGGTTAATGCAATAGTAGCTGTCTTGGCTCTGACCAGAGTTTGTTAGTTATCTAAGAACTCAAGTAACACCATAATTATTGCCTCCCTACTAACACTGTCATACAGGTATGTCTTCCAGGAAACTCATAATTCTTCCTATCAGTGCGCCCCATTAAAAGTAAAAGCCACCATCAAATGCTAGGGTTGGAAGTACTTATGTTCACTTGGTTTGACATATAAATAACATTCACATATCATAATAGATCTGCAAACACAGAAGTGGAATTCACTCACACAGAAAGCATTTGACAACCACAGCAGCTGGGAGCAGCTCTGGAACAAAGGCCAGAAAATGGATGCAAAGGTTCCCGAAGTAGAAGATGGGACATTTGATGTATGGTATGACGTTTAAAACTAGAAGAAAGGCAGGTTATTGTAAATAATGGGTAGTTTTTTGGATGTTAGATGATATCTGTGTAAAGACTCTTTATTATAAAAATATACCAGGTGTTTGCCATGGATTGTATATAATCATGTTTGATTATTTCATGCCCTTAGTATTTTCTTACAATGTTAGAGTTATAAGCTTTAATTTTTAAATTTTATACTTTACTTTGATACTTTTTAACTACATTTTTACTTTTTTTAGTTTAGTTTAGTTTGTTGTTCTAGGAATGAATACCTTTGAGCCAAGGCTCTTTTACAAAGTTTCCACATCATAAAAGTACATAACAACAAGACATGTTACAACAATTGGTCAGCAATTTACAAAGGCTGCAATAAAACAGTAATAATTCAATTACAAGAAGGAAAGAAACTCAGAGGCATTTAAGGAAAAGATATGGAGGGAAATGTAGGAGGAGATGGAGGGAGAAAAAAAAGTTCAGTAGCAAACAGGATCAGTTAGTGGTACTCTGAGTGTCTTTGTCAAGTGAGGGGTCGTGGCGAGTGATGGACAGCTGTAAGTGCAGTCAGAGGGTAGAGTCTTTAGTCAAAGCAGTCACAGGAGCTGGAGGCTGTGAGGTGAGCGTAAAGCATAGATTTGAAAGCTCCCAGTGATATGGAGGATAGAGTAGGTAAGCTAAGGGCATTGTACCAGGTAGGGACACAATAGGCAAATGATCTTTGTCCCTGAGCAGTCCAGCATCTGGGGACCTGAAAAGGTTGGTGCTCAGATCTTCTGGTGAGACGAGTGCCGTTATTCAGGCAGAGTAGATCTTGGATACATGGCGGAGTGAGTCCCAAGATTGATTTTTTTGCCATCAAGCATGTGAGATACATTAGGCGATTAGAGAGTTGTAACCAACCAGTTTCCACGTAAAGCTCACAGGTGTGGGTCCGTCTCTGCGCTCCAATGAGGAGTCGACAGGCCTTGTTTAGGGCTGTTGAGATGCGCCTTAGTACAGTGGTAGTGGCAGAGCCATAGATAATTAGACCATAGTCTATGATTGAGATGACGGAGCTTTGTGTAGCAATCCTCAGGGCAGCTTGGTTAAAGAATTGACGGTTCCGGAACAGTATTCCAATGCGTTGGTTCACTGTTTTTGCTGTATTGTCAATGTGGGTCTCAAAGGTAAGACCTTGATCAAATATGATGCCAAGGTATTTGAATGTATTCACTTGTTCAAGTGTATTTCCAGGGGAAGTTTTTTATTGTGAGTGGAATATGCCTTTTTCTGTTTTGATGACTGGCGAAAAGCATGGTTTTTGTTTTTTTGTGATTTAGGACCAGCTTGTGATCAAGGAACCACTTTTCAACACAAGAGAAGGCAAGTTGCAGGCTCTGATGTAGTGGTTTGGGATCCTTATGAGAGGAGAGAATTACAGCGTCATCAGCATATATCATTATTTTTTCTGGGCAGGATTCAGGGAGCGAGTTTAGGAATAGGCTGAAAAGGAGAGGGCCTAGGATTGATCCCTGGGGGACACCTGAGAGGACCGGTTTAGAGTCAGAGAGAACATCAGAGATTTTTACTGTTTGTGAGCATTATGCCAGGTAACTTTTAACTCAGGCACCTGTCCCTCAGCTAGCCCAATATTGAGCAGTAGTGAGATTAATAAGCCATGGTGAACAGTATCAAAGGCTTTTGTGAGGTCAATGAAAACAGCTCTGGTTTGGTATCCCTTATCCATGGCATTGTGAACTTCTCCTGAGCAATCCACTAGGGCCGTCGATGTACTGTGCCCTTTCCTAAATCCGTGTTGCTGCATGCAGAGTAAATTATGCTTTTGCAGGTAGTCTGAGAGTTGATCAGCCACGATCCATTCAAGGGCTTTGGTGAGGGGTGGAAGTATTGATATAGGTCGATAGTTCCCTGGTGTGGATTTGTCACCCCCATTGAGCACTGGTGTAACTATAGCAGACTTCCATTTGCTGGGAAATTGACTTCGGCAGAGGGAGAGATTGAGAATTTTGGTGAGAGGGTGGATCACTTCTTCCAAGGTGAGAGACAGAATTTTTCGATCAATAGTGATCTCTGTGTAAAGATTCTTTATTATAAAAATATATCAGGTGTTTGCCATGGATTGTATATAATCATGTTTGATTATTTCATGCCCTTAGTATTTTGAGCTTACATTACTTGTGGCATCACTATCTTGAATGAAATGAAATGTTTAATTATATACAGTATGCTTATTGTTGTTTCTATAAACAATTTGATAAATGGAACATTATAAACATTTGATAAATGGAACATTATAAACATTTATTATAGGGGTGCAGTAGCACCCCTGTAGTTAGAATTGATGACTTTTCACCTTAATGGCTTTGGCAGTGTTTGCCTAAATCAGCTGAAATTTTGCATATGTTGTCTAGGAGGCAGGATCTAAATCTGTGTAAAGTTTTGTGACAGCAGCTTGTGCAGTTTTTGAGATACACATATGTAATTTTTTTGTAGCTAATTTTTTTTCCTTATATTTAACATGTGATTTATTTTGCTCCTACCTACAACCTACACAGACTAGACTTTTTTCACCAAACTTTCAGGGTACAGGCGTGATGTTCTAAGGTAGTGCCTTTGAAAGGTTTCATGAAAAAAAAATAGTGAATGTGTCAGAGTTATAAGGCTTTAAAGGTTTGTGTATTTCTGTTCTGAGTATGCTCAGTAAGGTTCTTGGGATAACGTTCTGATACAGCATCAAAAATTCTGCGTTGCAGGACCCTTTTTTGATTCTCACCACTTGCTTGACACTGCACAAAACATTTTTTTGTGTCGTGAGAGCTGCCATCTTGTTGCTTTTCTCCTCAAACTAACAAGCATGGAAAATTCATAATAATGCTGTCATTTTAAAAAACAAACACCAGAACCTAGTTAAACAGGCCTGGATTAGCTAAATTCTGATGTTTTTTTTTTAAATAAGAGCCAGAAAAGCCCTTTTCTGGCACTCAAACTCCACGGTGCCCAGTCTGCAAGAGGAGCCATTCACCCGCGTTCTCTATATGAGAACAGTGGGACTTTCTTGACTTCTGCAGCCTCAGCTGGAACTTATACTGTGGGCTGCAGTGAGAACAGTGAGCTACTGTTACCCTGGTGTCTAGTGGTGCCCCCATTTGCCATCCCTCTATGTATATAATGTTGCCCTAGTGTCTAGTGGCAACTCCACCCTCTGATCACCATCCCCATATTTATTTACTGGTTCCCTGGTGTCTAGTGGCACCCCCCATGCTACAATTGCCATCCAGTAATGTTTTAGTCTTTCCCTAGTGTCTAGTGACACCCCTCACCCTCCAGTTGCTATCCCTATAATGTTTTAATCTTTCCCTGATGTCTAGTGGCACCCTCCAACCTCTGATCACCATCCCCATAATGTTGGAGTCTTTCCCTGGTGTCTAGTGTCACCACCACCCTCTGATCACTGTCCTCATAATGTTGTACTCTTTCCCTGATGTCTAGTTGTACCCCCACCCTCTGATTGCTATCCCCCTAGTGTTGTAGTCTTTCCCTGGTGTCTAGTGGCATCCCCCACCCTCTGATCACTGTCCCCAAGATGTTTTACTCTTCCCTGGTGTCTAGTGGCACCCTTCACCCTCCAAACATCATCCTCATGATGTTTTTGTCTTTCCCTGGTGTCTAGTGGGACCCCACACTCTTCAATCACTGTCTTCAGGATGCTTTTGTTTTTCCCTGATGTCTAGTGGCACCCTCACCCTCCGATTAGTGTCCTCATTAATTTTTTGTATTTTCCTGTTGTCTACTAGCACCCCAACCCTCCTATCACCTTCCCCATAATGTTTGTTGTCTTTTCCTGGTGTCTAGTGGCACTGCACATCCTCAAATTGCTGTCCCCATTAAGTTTTTGTCTTTCCCTGGTGTCTAGTGGCACCCCCCACCCTCTGATCGCTGTCCCTAGCTGAAATAAAGAAAATCATCCCTCAATGTTTTCCTTTTTAACCTGTAAAAAGGAAAACGGGCCCTTGTCAGTCTGACTCTCCATCCCATCTCCGACTCAGAATCCACCACCCCACATCTCCTAGTATACCCCACACACCTTCACTCACCTGAACAGGTCACAGGGTGAAGATCCACTCTTCAATCAAAGATGTGTCTTGCTGCTGGAACCACCGACTGCAATATGAGAAACTAAGGTAAGTGCAGTTCAATGTACCTGTATTTCAATGGGGCTTTGAACTTTGATGTGTAACTTTGTCATATCTACATATTTTTACCCCAAATTTTCAACATGGCCATTTATGGACACCTCCTCAAGACCAATGGTGGTGGAATTATGCAAATCAAGCCTGAAAGGCAATTTTGTGATCGCTTGGCAAAATCACCTTTCTGGTGGGATTTAAAAATGTTCAGCACCCTTGTTCATGAGGTGGGGTCATAAGAAGACCATGATGAAAATTTGGGGTTAAAATATGTAAAAATGGCAATGTTATTTGCAAACATTAAAATTTTACTACGCATGCTCATAACTTTGGTAATTTTAAATATTTTGACCCCAAATGTTCAACATTGCCATTTTTTTAAACACCACCTCATGAAAAAGATAACTGTTATTATTCAAATCCTGGCTAAAATGTGTTTTCACATATGTGGAGCGGAATGACGTTTCAATGCTGCAGAATGATGTTTCAGTGGGGATTTGAACATTTTCACTACAGGGCTCATGAGGTGGGGTAATCAGAAGGCTATGCTGACAGTTTGGTATACAAATACAGTAAAATGTCTGGATCATGAGAGAACTTTGCAGTACTTCAATGTGCACTCATAACTTCACAAATTTTCACCCTTGTGACTCCAAACTTACAACATAGCCATTTTTCCACACCACCTCTAAAACGTAACATATGTCATTTTTTAAATCTTGGATGAGATGTGTCATCACACTTCTGGTGTAAAATGACATTTTGTTCCGTATACTATAAATGGTACATGTTGTGTTTATAAGACGAATCATAAAATGAGTATCTTGAAAATTTGGGTCAAAATTAAAATTAAAAAATGTATGTATAACTGTTAACAGACTTTGTGTGTAGTACCACTTTTGACCCCAATGGGTATGCTTTGTGATCACATGCTGGTGAGCTGAGTTTGGGGGTGAGCTTAGTCATCCAGCTGGGTGGAGTGAGGGTAGTCAGATGGTGTGGTTATGCAACATCCCACCAGCCAGTGAATGAAAAATGCAGGGTTGACTGCATGGGACTGGTTACCATATAGTGAAGAAACTGTCCTCTTGGCTTAGGGCCCTGCACCTCTTCCCCTTTAGGGTGGTAGGGGGCCCTGTGCATTGGCTGACAGATACACACTTTGCTCTGTGCATCTGTAGCTGTGGCCACATAGAAGACTTGATGTGCTGGCCAAGGCACCTAGCATCACCTGAGCTCTTTCCTTCTAAGACTGCTTGAAAGGCAGAGTAGAGAAACTTACCAGAGCAAGGGAAAAGGATTAAGACTTATTTTGGCTAAGCAGATTTACTGTGTGGTGTTGTTTTTATTTTTTACTCACAGGGATTGCTACTGTTTGTTGCTAAAATTTCATTGTTTTATTTTTCTCTGTAGCAAAGTGTTTCTTACAGCGTATATCTTCACTGAAATTATTACAGGTGGTGCTTTACAGGTTTTACAGTTTTATCTAACATTAGGATTAGCTTTCAGGGTTACTGCATTTGTTGTTGACTGATTGTGTCTGCTCTTACCTCCTTGTTCTTTCGTCCGTGGTTTTTCTTTTTCGGCAGGGGAAAGGCCCAGCCATCCACCCCCAACCACCCCACACCACACTCCTTTTATAGGGTACCACAGTGTGACATTTCCTGTGGCAGAGCAGGAAGGGTGGATCAGTGGGCCGCCACAAGGTGAGCTCATTTACAGGGGCACTAGTAATTTAACTTGTTATAACAAGTTAAACAAAACACAGTCAAACCATTACTTGCATTTTTTCCTTTTTTTTCCTTCTAATTACTCTGACTAGGTTATAAACCCAGCAACTTATCTGGAATGGATATCATTAACTGCAGGTACTGTGGAACAATTTTCAGAAGGACAGTCTTATAGGATTTAGGACACTGTCCTACATGCTGGGCCTTCGGAGATCTTAGGGCTCAGCTCCGGGCAGCATGGGCAGAGATTGCACTCCTCAAATTTCATATTCAAGAGGAAATATATTATAAGAACCACCCGCCATTTCCCCAGCATCCAACAGAAAAACCTTGACCGCAGAGGGTAGTTGGTCCAGTAGGTTGGCAGGTGGTTAGGAGGGGCAAATCGGGTGCCCCATCACTCTCTGCTCTCCAACACATTACTTCCAAAACCATATAAACACTACAAACAGGTATCTGCCTCTATCTCTGAAATCAAACAAAGAGGCAGAAGACACTGCAGAGCAGGACACTGCAGCACAGGAGCTAGCACAACAAAACTCACCCAAATCAGGAACCAAAACAAAAAAAGCAAAAAGGAAATCCAAAAAACTTCTGATCATAGGAGACTCCATGATTCGGGGAGTTGATACCCATCTCCAGCCAGGGGTAATGGTCAGATGTCTCCCAGGTACATCAGCATGGAGAGACACTGACCGCATTGCTAAAATTGTTCACAAAACAGGAGAAAACATCGATGTCCTAGCACACATAGGGACTAATGATCTCACCAGCCAGTCAGTTGTGGAGACCAAGGAACACCTGACCAGGCTGGGTGACAAACTATCATCTATTTCATCTGGCATCTCCTTCTCTGTGATCCTGCCAGTCTGGGAGAGGGGAGCAGATGGACGGAAGGTCAGAGAAGGGGAGATAGGGGAGCTAAACATGTGGCTCAAGGGCTGGTGCCAGGAAAAAGGACACAGATTTGTAGGGAACTGGAAACAGTTCTGAGAGTGAAAGTTCTTTAAATTTGATGGACTGCATCTGACTAAGGAGGGAGTCAGTGCATTGGGGCAGAAGTTTGACGTCTTTGCAGAATATTTAAACTAGCAAATGGGGAGAGGGATGCAGCACCCCATACGTCGAATGGGAAGAACACCCTTCCCCCCTCAGCTAGTGGTCAAACAGGGATTCAGCATGTTTGAAGTTCATTTGCATCACCAGGTAAGATAGAAGGTTTGTCTCCCCATATGACGCACAGGGGTAATGCCAAACCTCACCCAACAACTAACACACCAAAATCTGGCCAATGGAAAATCATGTACACAAATGCTCACAGCCTGGGAAATAAGATCCAAGACCTGCAGGCAATAATGTCAGAGGCTAAACTGGACATAGTAGCAATTAGTGAGACGTGGTTTACCAGTAACCACACTTGGGAGACTTCAGTACCTGGCTATGTATTGTTCAGAAGAGACAGAGGTGCAAAAAGGGGGGGAGGAGTGGCCCTGTATGTCAATGAAAATATTAAAGCTACAGAAATTCAGAATACACATAAGGAGCCAGAAGAACTGTGGGTCACCCTGGAAACAGGAAATGGGACAGCCATAAGAACTGGGGTTGTCTATAGGCCCCCAGACCAGGGGAGGACAAAGACATATTACTGTTAGAAGATATACAAAACATGACAGCTAAAGGGGAGGTTCTGATAATGGGAGACTTCAACATGTCGGATACAGATTGATCAATACCAGCAGGAACATCTGCCAGAACTAGACACATAGTGGATTCCCTGCAGGGGGAGGGCCTCAAACAACTGGTACAGCAACTCACGAGAGACAGGGCTATCCTAGATCTAGTACTGACTAACAAGGAAGGGATCACAGATCTCCAGGTAGAAGGTCATCTGGGGGCCAGTGACCATCACATGGTATGGTTCAATTTGGCTACTACATCTAAATCATCCCATTCCAAGGCAAAATATGGGACTTCAGAGGAGCTGACTTTGATAAGATGGCCAACAGAGTTAAGCTAGCCCTGGCAAAAAGAAACACAGGTGAGGGGGTACAGGCAAAGTGGGCAAGCATTAAGGATGCAATACTTGGAGCAACATCCCATTGTGTTAGACAGAAAAGGAAGTGCAAAAGAAGAAGGAAACCACTTTGGTTCTCAAATACAGCAGCAGAAAAGGTCAGAGCCAAAAGGCTGGCCTTCAGGAAATATAAGGGAACACAGTGGGATGAAGATAGGGAGGCATTCAAAACTGCCCTAAGGGAAGCAGGGAAGGCAGTAAGGCAGGCAAAGTCCCAAACTGAGGAAAAACTAGCACGAACAGTAAAAGAAGGTGACAAGACTTTCTATAGATACATTAGTGAAAGGAGAAAGTCCAGAGGGGTATTGCTAAGCTTAATGGAGAAAAGGGAGCATGTGAGGAGGAGGACCCTGTAAAGGCATCTATCCTAAATAGATACTTTTGCTCAGTATTTACTGAAGAGAAGGTAGGGCAGGACCCACAGCTCAGCATCATGGACACAGGGGAGGGAGGTGAGCACTACTCCCTTCACAAAAGAAAGGGTCCTACAAGAGCTTGCTAAGCTCAGGGTGGATAAGGCAATGGGACCTGATGGCATACATCCCAGGGTACTTAAGGAGCTAAAGGTGGAACTAGCAGAGCCATTAGCAGAACTGTTTAGTGAGTCTCTGTGCACAGGAGAGGTCCCAGAAGACTGGAGAAGGGCACATGTGATCCCACTCCACAAGAGTGGTAGCAGGGAGGAGGCGAGGAACTACAGACCAGTCAGTCTTACCTCAGTAGTGGGCAAGATTATGGAGGCACTCCTTAAGGAAAGGATAGTGCAACACCTGGAATCCATAGGGGCACAGGATCCAAGACAGCATGGGTTTACAAAAGGAAGGTCCTGTCAAACTAATCTCATAGATTTCTTTGACTGGGTAACCAGAGTGGTGGACTAAGGGGGGAGCAGTTGATGTCACCTACCTTGACTTCAGCAAAGCTTTTGACACTGTTCCACATAGAAGATTGATAAATAAGCTGGGCAGGCTTGGGCTGGGTCAGAAGTTGGTCAACTGGGTGGCAAACTGGTTGATGGGCAGAAAACAGAGAGTGGTGGTAAATGGTATACAGTCAGAAGAGATGCAAGTCACAAGTGGGGTACCTCAGGGATCAGTCCTGGGCCCAGTCCTCTTCAACATCTTCATTGGTGACCTTACAGATGGACTAGAGGGTAAGGCTTGTCTGTTTGCAGATGACACCAAGATCTGCAACAGAGTAGATGATCCAGATGGGGGTGGGCAGAATGAGAAGAGATCTGGATCAACTAGCAAAATGGTCAGAAGAGTGGCAACTGGGATTTAATGCAAAGAAGTGCAAAATCATGCACATAGGGAAGAGAAACCCTGAAGCCACCTATAGGCTGGGAGGGAGTTGCTAGCAGTCACAAGGGAAGAAAGAGACTTGGGCATCATCATCACTGATGACCTGAAATCATCCAAGCAGACCTCTAAAGCAGTAGGTAAGGCTAGGCGGTGTTAGGGTGTATTAGTAGGGTATCACAAGTCGTAAGAGGAGGTAATAATCCTCTTTACAAGACACTGGTTAGGCCCCATCTGGAGTACTGTGCAGTATTGGAAGCCACACCTTCACAAGGGCATTAACTCAAATTGAGGCAGTCCAGAGAAGGGCAACCAAATGGTGCAGGGACTGCACAGAAGACATATGAGGACAGATTAACAGAGCTCAATATGTATACCCTTGAGCTAAGGAGGAGAGAGGTGATATGATCGAGGCATTCAAACACGTTAAGGGCATTAACAAAGGTGAAAGAGTCTAACATGTTTAAATGTAAGAAAAATAGCAGGACAAGAGGACACAGCATGAGATTAGAGTGGGCGATTAAGGGGAATGTGAGGAAATTATTTTCACAGAAAGGGTGGTGAATGCATGGAATGGCCTACCACAAGAAGTGGTGGCTATGAATACAGTGCAGGGCTTCAAACAGGCATGGGATAGGCATAAGGGAGCAATACAAATGACTATGAATAGATAGACCACTGACAGAGCAAAGGCCGATGGCACATTTATAAGGTAGAAAAAGAAATGGGCAGACTGGATGGGCCTTGCAGTCCTTATCTGCCATCAACTTCTATGTTACTATGTTTCTAAGTGCAGGGACCACAAGGCCCTGCACTTCCACAGCCTAGCAGATAGCCCCACAAGTTCTTCACATCTGTCATTGCACTGAACTGCAGGGCCCACGGTTTGTGGGACCTGGACTTCCGTAGGTAGAAAGAGTCTTCTCTTGCATGAATGAGGATATAGCTCCACTATCTCAGAAAGAAAGGAAATTCTTTGCAAAAAACTTCATTGATGCACCAGTTAGGGTAATTTAACACTACAAAAGTGGGGAAATGTTATACAATTCCCTCACCTCCCCTCCAACCATAAAAGGAGAAAATATTAGGGTTTGGGGTCTCTGGAGTCCTGGTTAATCTGTGATGTGGTCTTTCTTGGGGATTGTCTACCCTAATGCCCCCGCCTTCCTCCCAGCCCTTAGCCTCCAATCCAAAGAACAAGGTACAGCTCTAAGCCACTGCTTCATAATGATATGGCACAGGGTCAATATACCACAGACGTAAACATTGAATACCATGCTGTAAATACAGTGAAAACAACTGTAGTGCTTGGTAAAAACACCAAGCACTAAAATCAGCTAAAAAAAAGCTGTGCGCCCCAGACCTCCCCCATGTTGATATAATTACCTCTGGGGAGAGGCAACTCTGGGATGGGGAGAAACCTGGGTGGCGAGATAATTTTCAAAACATAAGAAAACTCAAAAAAACAAAAATAAAAATAAGACACACAAGTAATCCCAGGACCAGGAACACGAAGCTGGAGAGGAAATCTATTTTTTACTCCAACATAGTCAAAAATGATATTTTGTTTGAGCTGCATCATCCTCTTAGTAATGCAGCATTTTTCAACATTTCAGAGATGCATCAGCTCCTTCTAGAATTCTGTAACGTATTTGAACATTCCAGAGCGCATCTCCATCCTAGCCAGGTGATGCCATTGTATAAATGGCATATGCCATGCACTGCCTTAGAATAAATGATTAATTTTTAGCTTCGGGGCTTGACCTCTGTAAACCTCATTCACAGCTGTGCCTCATATGAGGTCAACAGAGGTCAAGGCCTGAAACTAAAATTGATCATTTATTTTGAGGCAGCCCATGGCAAATCCTTTTTTATATATATATTTTTTCTTTCTCTGTTTGACCTCATTTTGTGGATCCAGGCACTCATTCAGCCCAGCCACTAGATCAGATATCAGCATCATTCAGAGTACTCACAGATTGTCCATAAGTACCCTTCTGTGTCCCCACTTTCTTGCCTCCATGAACTTACCTTTCTGATTACAGTCTGACTCTTGACAGGGATACTGGCCAGAACTTTTGCGTTCTGTTCTAGGGCAACACGGTGGGGGGGCACAGTATGATGCTGAACAATGAGGCAACGCCACCCCCCTTATTTCATCACCTTTTTTTCTTGTATTCTCTTATCACTAAACCCCTACAACTTTAGACATGGAGGCATTGAAGTTGAGGGCAGATAAGGGCCACATGGCCCATCCAGTCTACCCTTTTGTGTTGCATTGCTTACACTGTAGATCCCTACAGGTATATGGCAGTTTCTCTACCACCCCCTTACCTATCCTTAATGACTCCCTTGCACTTATCCCACATTGTTTTGAATGCCAGTGCTGTTTTTGCACCCACATCCTCAGCTGAAAGACTATTCCAGGCATCCACCCCCCTTTCTGTGGAGAAGTATTTTCTCACATCTCTCCTAAATCTACCCCCCCCAGCTTAATATTGTGGCCGCTTGTTCTGGAGCACCCTGTTCTGTGACAAAATACCCCCCACTTGTACCTGATTCACCCCTGTGAAGTATTTAAGAATCTCAATCATATCCCCCCTCTCCCTCCTCTCCTCCAGGGTATACACGTTTAATTCATTTGGCCTCTCCTCATAGGACATTTGATGTAGACCCTGTACCATCTTGGCAGCCATCCTTTGGATGGCTTCTATCCTGTCTATGTCCTTCCAGAGATGTGGCCTCCAAAACTGGACACAGTACTCCAGGTGGGGTCTTACTAAAGGCCTATATAGTGGCAACACCACTTCCATCTTTCTACTGGTAATACCCCAAGCTATACATCCCATCATCCCGCTAGCTCTCCTGATTGCTTTGTCACATTGTGTGACCACCTTCAGGTCATCCTATATGATTAGCCCCAGGTCGCTTTTCTGCTTGGTCACTGATAGTATCTCTCCCCCCATTTTGTACTGCACCCCTGAGTTTCTGTGACCCAAGTACATTATTTTGTACTTTCTTGCATTAAACCTTAACTGCCAAACTTTTGACCACTACTCTAGTCATTTCAAGTCTCTTTCTATCCTTTGCACCCCTCCGGAGTGTCCACCCTGTTGCAGATCTTGATGTCATCTGCAAAGAGGCAGACATTCACTTCCAGCTCCTCTGCTGTGTCACAAATAAAGACATCAAAGAGGATTGGCCCCAGTACTGACCCCCTGTGGTATCCCACTGGTCACCCTTTCCTCCTCAGAGCGAACTCCATTTACCACCACCCTCTGCTTCCTCTCCCCTAACCAGTTTCTTACCCAGGTTACCACCTTATTGCCCACCCCCATGCTACCCAACTTGTTTACCAGCCTCCTATGTGGAACGGTGTTAAAGGCCTTGCTGAAGTCCAAGCAGGCCATGTCCATTGCCCCCTCCCAATCCATCACCTCCCTCCATGAAAAGTTCCCTACCAGGGATATTTCTCCAATACTGTTTTTGGCCACTTTGATTGTGATATGTAACAGATCCATCCACTGTAGGTTTTGACTGGCACCTGAACTACCTGACTCCCTCCCTCAGAACACAGCAGCAATGTTGCGCTAGATGAGGCAGGCCTCAAACACCGCATCAGCCCCCAGCCTTTAACAATGGCAGAGGTGGTTAGTAGGCCACTCATTCCTACCAACAGGGCATAGCAGGAGCCACCTGTCTTCCTAGAGACTAGAGACATCCTTTTGTGATGCCTTATTCATGGAAATCCCGACTCAGGAAGCAAACGTAGTTCGTGAACATGGTAAACACAGATGCTGCTACTCTGCCAGCAGGCTGGCCTTATTTTCTTCATCTGATGAAGTGGTTCATTGTCCTCAGGGCCTCAGCATAGGCCACCCTCATTACAGCAGATGTCACGCAGTGCTATACCATTAACATAAAAAACCTTTTTATTTTATGATTTATCAAGACAGTGCTGCATCATACAAATATATAACCACAGAATGTTTAATCCCAGCATTATCTTTCTGTAATGAGGATAATAATAATATAGAGACAGTTTCTTCAGTATCATTTTTTCCTGACCAGGGAAATTTTCCAATGCTGTTTTTGGCCACTTTAAGGGAAGAAAGGATAAGAATGAAAACAGAGGTGACACTAGATGGCTAAGGATGGTTTATGGACCCATTTTGTATAATCATTTTTGGATTTAATAGTACCACATATAAAGAAAATGCTTCCCTGTGTGATAGTAAACCGCAAATGAAGTGGCCATATAGTTTTAAAGAGCCCCTGACACCATTGGAAGAAGTTTAAAAAATGAAAGATTTAGACACATTACAGTTTGTATTTCATATATTTTCTATAATTATTCCCCCTTTTTCTTTATTTCTGAGGACATCTGCATGAAAGCAAGATTGCTGTCCCCTAGACATGATCTAATCTAGCTGCTTATCTATACCTGACATCATAATCCCCTGTTTATGACACCATAACTGTCTCCAGTCTCCATATCAACAAATTGTGATGCCATAAACAGATCTGTGATGCCAGGTGTAAACATGCAGCTGGAGCAGACAGGGAGTGATTCTGTTTTAATACAAATACCCTTTGTTGTAAAGAATTAAGGGCTAGAATTACAGGAAAAATATAAACTATGAGCTGAATTCTATCAAAATGCTATATTTCACCATTTAGAAGCTGCAGCTTCTATTGCATTTTTTTAGTTTTCAGCTGCAGCTTCTAAATGGTGGTCAGCTACTATTAAGAAGCTACTTCCTAGGCAGATGATTTTCCCAGTTATGGTACTGGTACTTACATTGCCCGACAACCCATGTGCTCATAGCACATCTCGCATCTCTCACAGTGTTAGGTTTTCTCTCCCTCTAGCTTAGAAGCTTTTAGCCTTTTTGACTTAATTTACTGGTAACAGGAATGGGCTAAAATCAGCATTGTGTGAGCTTACTGTCTCTCATGTTACTGTTTACCACATGCAGCATCACTCTATCAGCATCTGCCTCTCTCTCTCTGTTTCCAACCCCTTCAGTGTCTTTCTCCCCCTTCCTCCCATCCGTTCACACAGTTTATTTTCCACAGTGTTGAAACACATCTCTTAAAAAAGCATTTAACCATTCTGAATTAATTTACTAGGAATGAGCCGGCCCAGTGGCGCTGAGGGCTGAGGTGCTGGACACCTTACCTCACGGCACATCGGCGACCTGGATTCGGGAACTAGCCTAGGCTGTTGGAGGTTGGCAGCAGTGGGGGGGAGGGCAGAGCTGTATGGAGCTGCTGGCAGGCAAGCTTTCCTCTCCGGGGAGGAGGCAGAGCATCCCTTGGCTGATGGCGGCCCTTAGTGGAGGCTAAGGGCAGCACAGGCTTGGAGGCCAGGGGTTAGGGGAAAGGGGTCATGACCGGGGCTGTAAGGCACATGCACACCTACTTCTGGGGCCCCTGGGAGAAAGAATGGAGGGGAAAATACTGGCAGCAGGATGAAGACCAACTCCCTGCAGGCACCACTCCCAATCTGGGCACAGGTAAGCGCCGGTAATTCCGGGTGATGGGGATGGGGGGGTGTGGATGGGGGCTATCTAGGAGGAGCATAAATAAGAATAAAAAAAATAATAATAATTTACTAGGAATGGGCTAAAAGCAACATTGCTTGAACTTACTGTCTCTACTGTTGCCACATGCAGCGTCACTCTTCTAAGCATCTCTTTCTCCCACTTCAACCTGTTCAGCATCTCTAATACCCTTCCTCCCACCCATTCACAGAGTTCATTTTCCACATTACCAAAACACATCTTTTAGAATATTTTAGCCTATTTGAATTAATTTAATAGGAGTAGGCAAAAATCAACATTGCTTTAACTTACTGAGCCCGATTCACAAAGGGGGCTGTGTTCAGTGCAAGCTGCAGCAAACAGCAGCTTGTGCCAGAGTCCCTTGTGCCAGGGACCCTGCACCTGATTCAGGTACAGGAGGGGTCCCGTCACCTAAGTCCTCACATCTGTGGCAACCTCTCCCTTGCGGCAAACACATGGCGCATAGAAAGGGGTTACCTCAAGCCATTTGTAACAATGACAAGCTGTTGTGCCCCATACTGAATTATTACATGCCCCACAGGTATAAAACATATATTAGACTCCCTCACACAGAACCCCATTGCGTCCAGATAAAATAAATATTCGTGATTCCCCCTGACCAGAACCCTGATATGGCCCACAAAGTCCCATGCTTATAGAACCCCGCCCTGATACCCAATGTGGTATCAGAAGTATTAGTATGTGAATAGTTCAGTGTCTCCATCCCCACCTCACATGTAGGCCACCTCTCATCTCAGACAGAGCTGGGACCAGTGTAGCCATCCTCCCACCTTCACGGCTGGTCCCCAACTGAACTGTCAATGAGCATGTACTGTAATTTGTAAGCGCTCATACGTATTACAGTATGCGCTCATTGACAGTTCTGTCAGAGACCATCCACGGAGGTGTGAGGAGGGCTGCGCCAGTCCCCGGCTCTGTCTGGGGATGGGGGAGTGGTGGCACTACTGGTTGGGATTGGGGGGTGGGAGGACACTGGACTACCAATGAGGGGTATTTGCAATGCTATACTGACTACCACAATGGGGATCAGGGTGGGGGTTTCTATTAGTATGAGACTTGTGGGGTGTATCAGGGTTCTGAGCGAGGGGAGTCTCAAATATTTATCATACTTGGACACATCAGGGTTTTCGGTTGGGGGGGGTCTAATATATATTTTAGACCTGTCTGACACATAGGGGAGTGGGTAGGGGTGACCTGCAGCACTATTGTTTTCAGCAGCTCTCCCAGGGGACAATTTTCTAGGCCTCCTTAGACCAGCCCTGGCTTGTCTAAGGGTACTTAATATTTCTCCCTCCAGGGGAGGTCTGAGAATTGCTGTTCTGGGTCTGTGGCAGCTTGCATCTGCTCTGGCCTCCTAGTGCCTTGTCACAGCCCATTTTTGGGCGCAGGGCTGGCGCAAGCCCCATTTGGGGCAGGCAGCCTACAGTTGATGCAGGCAGCCTCTGAGAATTGCTCCTGGTGGCATTGCTTGGTGCAAAGGATACCTTGTTCCATTCATTTTGGTGCAAGCCCCTTGTGCCATGCCAGGAGCTTTGAGAATCAGGCCCACTGTTTATTTATTTATTTAAGAGATTTACCAGGAAAGGCATACTGAGCATGGTACCACTCAATTCCAGATGCGCCCAGGGGGTAGGGGGTTACAGGGATGTAGTACATAATACATAAAGCACAATATAACATACATAAATTGTAGATATCCAGCAAAGGCCCAATGGGATGGGTGAAATAGCTGAGATGCATGTGGACGTGTACAAAGTGCAGAGTAGTTACAGGCAGTATTTACAGGCAGTGAGTACAGTAGCAGTATTTACAGGCAGTGATGCAGTAGTAAATAACAGCAATTACATAGTGAGATTTGATTTACCTACTAGATGGGTAGGTGAGAATATCAGACAGTAGCAGAGGAGGGTCAATACAAGATGATGTATGGTACTAATTTAGAAAAAATGGAGCCCAGTATAGCTGATAGGAATTGAGCAAGGAGTTCAGCAATGGGGAAGGCATAAGCAGTAGGTGTTGAAATGTGTTTTGAGGAGGGCATTTCGATGTGGGGTACTTTTGGTGTGTCTGATGTCGGCTGCTAGGGAGTTCCATAATTTGGGGAATCTGAAGCTGAAAGCAACCTGACCTGATCGGGTGGATCTGTGGGGGATGTGGAGAAGTCTGGAGTTAGAGTTCCTGAGATTATAGGTAGGTGGGGTGGCGGTGGTTAGGGATGTCGATAGGTAGGTAGGAGGGCAGCGTATGCAGCCAGAATTTAGCAGTGATTCTAGTGCAGTGCAACAATCGCTGATTTTGGAGAGATGGGAGGTCAAGGGATTTGTAGAGGTCGCAGTGGTGGGTGTTCGGCGGACAATCCAAAGTGAACCGGCAGAAGGAGTTATAAATAGGGTCGAGCCTGGCTAAGGATGTTTGGGGGGCGGCCCCGTAAATGACATCGCGGTAGTCAAAAATTGGAAGGATCATTTTTTGTATAATTTCTTGCCTGGTTTATGTAGGGATGCAGAACTTGTTTCGATAGAGAGCTCCCAGAATGGGATGTAATCTTTTTTGCAGAGCCTCTACATGAGTAGAGAAATCAAGGTGCTGATCCAGCCAGAAGCCAAGATAACGATATGAGGAGTTGACCTCAAGTGGGGTCCTATCCAAGGTAAAGAAGGTGGGCGCATCCTTTAGCCCAGTTAGCTTGGCACGGGAGCTGAAGGTGAGGGAGACAGTTTTTTTTGAGTTTAGGAATAGTTAGTTCTTAATGAACCAGTGTTGGATGGAGTCGAAGTCCTTCCGAAGGTGAGATGCTACAGTGGTTCCAGATGGGCCAGAGGCAAATATCACCATATCGTCTGCATACATATGGATACCAGATTGTGTGCAGACAGTAGGCAGATCATTAAGGAAAATTGAGAAGAGCAGCGGGCCAAGTACAGACCCTTGAGGTATGCCACTGGTGGCAGGGAGGGGGAGGATAGAGCCGTGCCGATGCGGACTGTTTGTGTTCTGCCTGACAGGTATGACTGGAACCAACTGAGTGCTGTCATCGTCAGACCAGTTTGGGAAAGTTAAGAGATCAAGAGGGGGTGAGATACTATGTCGAAGGCTTTTGCTAGGTCTATAAAAATAGCTGCGGTAATGTCCCCGTTGTCAATGCCTGTAAGGATGGAGTTGGTGAGGCGAAGGAGGGATGTTGTGGTGGAGTGTTTTTTTCTGAAGCCAGCTTGAAAGGAGGTGTAAAAGGAGATTGAATCAAGATAATTGTGTAGCTAGGATAGAACAAGGTGCTCTTGAATTTTGGCAAGGATGGGGAGCAGAGATATAGGCCGATAGTTTGAAGGGGAGGAGAGGTCCCCTCCCTTAGGGAGTGGAATGACTGTGGCCTGTTTCCATTTTGTAGGGACAGCACCAAGTTTAAATGACAGATTATAGAGCATGGTTAGGGGGTAGGCTATGGTTGGGGCAGAGAGTTGAAGCATTTTTGAGTCTAATCCAGATGGGCATTTTCCTTTGGTTGTGTTTAGAGAGTGCAGGATTTTTAACACCTGGTCAGGGGTGACTGGGTGGAGGTGACTCTTATTGCTTACCGCACACAATTCTGCGTGTCTCATTCTCTCTATTTTGCACCAGCTCAGTGTGTTTCTCTCCTCTTTCAAGCAGACATGATGCACAATGCTTACTGCAAACTAGGGATATCAGCAGTGGAGTAAAATCCACTTTGCATGTTCTGGTATTTCACTGTTTTAAAGCCACAACTGATAAATGGGGGCGGCTTCTATTAACAGGTGTTTTATGAGCTGCGGATTCTATTCAGGGGCAGCTTCTAAATGGGGTGGCTTCAAAATGGGGCAATACAGTATTACATTTTTTAAAACTGTGCCAGAAGTGTGAGGGACTCTTTAAATCATCATAAAGGCACATACGTTAGGTAAATATACAAAAAAACAACAGTGGCAACAATAAAATACAAGTAGAATTCACTTAAGTGTCTTCTGACATTTAATTCTATACTATGTTGTTTTTATATTTAAAAGAACAGAATTTTACAAACCTGCGACCTTTGTAAATTATTCTTTGAAAAAAAAAAAGAATGCCGAATATTAAAGGAAATCAGGTAGACATGATGTTACAATAAGAGTACAGAATTGGTGTCAGTTAGGATGGAGACCCTAGGTTTTGATCACACTATAGTCACATACACACTCTGTGACCTTGACCAACTAATTTGTTCTCTCTGTACTTCAGTTATCTGTAATGTAATGCTACATAAAAAGGACCCAACTGAAAAACCAACTGTTGCTACTTTAAGGGACATCATCGCCGATGCAGCAGCAGTAGCAACAAAGCAGAGCTCTGTATGGTTACCCTGCTCAGTCCATCTTAATCTTCATACTGTTACCAAGCCAAACCTATAAACAGCTCATTGTTGGTAGGTACTAATGTTAGGTCACATGAGAGGAGGTAAATCTATGATTGATGAACACTTAACTGAAACAGTCGCTATGGTCGAGATCCAGCTGCATGGCATCTTTGGCAACAGGTGGCTCCCCTTAGCAGCCTATGGATCCAGACACAGAAGAGGAATTATTTATGATCATATCTTGCACATTAGTGACAGAAATAAACAACATTAGCACAAAACTTACTAGACTGGAAGAAACCCTCACGTCCTCGTAGAGAGAAATACAGTACCTCCAGGAAAAATCCTCATAACTCAAACAGGGCCTTAGCCCTATGACTGCTCAAGTCAACACACACAGTTCAGCCCTATTGTATTTCTACTGCCTGGATAAAGAAATATCTGACAAGTTGGAATATTTTGAATTCTACTCCCACCGCAATAACCTGAGAATATTTGGGGTCCCTGATAATGCAGACTCAGGTACCATGGATGCCTTTCTATCATCTTTCTTAAAACAGCTGCTGGGTCTTCCTGAGGATTTGGAATTGAGGATAGAGAGAGAACACTGGGCACTCGCCCCTAAACCAAATGTAGACTTTGGTCAGTAGTGCTTCGGTGCATTGATTATAGCATCAGGATGTTGATTTTACAGAAAGCCTGGGATAAAAAGGAATTACTGTTTGGGGACTCCCATTTATATTTTGATCCTGACTTTACACAAAGGGTGATGGACAAATAGCAGAAAATTCTCTCAATGCTCAAAAGCCTTTGGGAAAAAAATACAAAAGCACACCTCATTGCCCCATGCAACTTTGCATCTTCACTGACTCAAAACCAAAATTCTTTAAAAGTTTGGATGACACCTGAGACACCCTGAAGACACTTAGAGTGACCCTTCCCCCCCACACCAAAGTCAACTTATGGACCCCAGCACCACCAACAAATGGAGTCAAGTGCATGTCACAAGGGGCTCCAAATTAAACCGGGTGCTGGATTTTTTAATTGACGATGCAAGCAGCAGCTCCTGGCAATGCACACACTTCCCATATGGGCTGAACATTGAATTTTGGTGTGTACTGGTGGGGAGTGGGTAGCAATGCCCATGTTATCTTCTCAGCATCTGATTTTGTTTTGCTCGGATCCTTAGCCCATTAAGAACTGGTGTTTTGGACTGTCACATGTTTCTGCTTTTGTTAAACTTTTTTCTCTTTGCACATCATAGTGATACAGATACCCCAGACTGGGGCTTGCTTGACTGTTATTTAATTTATTTATTTAATACATTATCGGAATTACAATGTTTAAGTCATAGACTCCTTTGCAGAGGCTCCACGTCAATAGTACGGAGGTGAGAAGAATACAAAGTGGTATGGTGAGATACACAAACTCATATTGATACAATAGAGAAGAAACATTAACATAACATGGAGAAGAACGATAAATCAATAAATCTAAGGTCAGGTAGACCCTGCATTCACAGTAGATCATGCAGTAATACACATTCTAGGGTAGCTAATTTACCTAGCGTCAACAGGTGAGGTACCTACTAGAGATACTCTAACATAAGAGGTCCGGCAATACACTATAATACAAGTCCCAGGGGGATTCAAGGATGTGTAGGACAGGGCTAGGGGCAGTCACAGAAGTTCACTTAAGCAGATGATTTTTGAGGGACATTTAAAAAAAGTCAAGTTTGGGTTCCAAGACGATGGTGGTGGGGAGGCCATTTTGCCATTTAGGTGCCCGGTGGAGGAATGCCCTTTGGCATAAGGAGGTTCTGCAGTGCGGGACAGAGAAGAAGGACCTGGTGTTGCTTCTGGATACTCTGATAGGAAGGGCTGGATTGATGAGCGAGTGGAGCCCAGGCAGGGCTAGCCTGAGAAGTACTATTTTTGCAAGGAGGCAAGTTTGATATTTTAACCTCCTGTCAAAATGTAGCCAGTTTGTAGATTTATAAAGATCACAAGTGTACATGGGCATGTCACAACCAGTTACAAAGACAACAGGCTTTATTTAATGTGGTTTTGACTTGGTGGAGTGCAGTTGGGTCTGCAGTGCATATATATCACTATACCATAGTCCAGGAGGGAAAGGACTGAGGAGGATACTGCAAGTCGAAGGGCTTCGCGGGTGAGATAGTTTTTGAGATGGTACAGGAGACCAATCCTGGAATTAAGGGCAGAGGAGAGATACTGAATATGGCAGTGGAAGGTGATGGATGTGTCAAGGGTTATACCCAGGTACTTGAAAGTTGAGACTTGCTCAAGTGGGGCATTTATGAAATTACTGATGTTCAGGCGGTAGTCACAGTGCGGGTTCTGGCTGTGGGTGAAGATCACGGATTTGTTTTTTGTAATTGAGGATTAGTTTGTGGGCCATAGACCAGAATTCTGCTTCTCTAAATAGGTCCTTGAGGATGTGCTGGGATGTGGGTGGGTGCTGTTAATGGCAACAATGACCACAGAGTGTTCAATTATGATATGAACTGGTTTGGTGTTATCTAGTGTTGTATACCTACTGTATGTATGTTCAAATCATAGGCTATGTGAGGGTTAGAAAATGGGTGTTTGGTATGAGTTGGGGTCCCATGCTACCACGCTGTGCCACATAGTGGATGCATGATACTAGAATACCTACAAAGGTGCTGCTTGACAAGAAGGAAATTTGGTAGAGTTCAGGGGAGGGGTTGGGTCAGGGAGACATAGCAACAGGTCAGGGTGCACTTTCCACTGAGCAGTCTAAGCTGCATGGAGATTTGATATGGCTGCCTAGAACTGGTTGGGGAATGTGAAGCAAGGGAAGGTACCTCCTCCGAGCGCTCAGCCAACAGCCTTTGGGATAGGTTACATCTGTAACAGAGCAACTGGTCTCCTCTAGGGTCATATTCATGGGACCAAATCTCCCACCCTGTACACCTCTCACAGATGAGACGCAATCTGTGAAGCCCCCCCCACTACAAAATCCCTATTTGACCATACATAACACAGCATGTATTGTAAAAGGTCTTCCCTGAGTCCCTCCTCCCCCATGGCCACAGGACATATTCTAATAATTGGGACATACACACAAAAACAGTTGGTGATCGGGGTGTCGGGGAGGGTTCGGGGGACACCATGGGTCATCCAGACACATATGCATAATGATGTATTGGGAGGAACTACTGTTGCATCCGTGATGGCAGTATATTGAAACTGGTTTATGGAAGGTGTGATGAGGAGCCAGGTTCTACTGTTGCCTGACAGAGGCATGTCTAAGGTGTTACCCCAAGGTGGGTGGTCTACTGCACACATGTCTCTGCACACCACGCCACAGTTATTCCATTACAGTTTTTTTATTCTGGTTGTTACTTATTTCACATGTTCAGTTGTTCGACTACTAGCAGAGAAATATGGCAGAACATATGAACTTACGAACATGTGAAAGCACCGGCAGAAAAAGGCCCATAGGTCTATCAAGTCTGCCAGAGTGTGCAGCTTGAGTTGACTTCTCCTGCAGCTGCCCCCCTCCCATTTCCTTTCCATCATCCCTTCCCCCCAGCCTATCCCCATCTTTGCTTTTATCTGTACTTACCCTCCCCTTGACTGTATCCCATCCCCTTTTAAAACTGTCCACTGTCTTCAGTGTGATCAACTCCTTCAGCAGTGCAAGCCACCCAGCCACCACCTGCTCTGTGAAGTAGTGCCTCCTCATCTCCCTCCTGAATCTGTCCCTTCCAACTTCAAACTGTGCCCCCTCATGACCCTTCCTCTCTTTAAGAGGAACAATCCTCCCACTTAGACCCTGTTTATGCTCTTTAAGCATTTAAAGGTCTCTATCATGTCCCCCCTCTCCTTTCTGTCCTCCAGGGAATACATGTTGAGTTCCCTCAATCTCTCCTCATGTGGTTCATCCCATAGATCTAGGATCATCTTTGTCACCCTATGCTGCACCCCTCCCAGTAGCCTTGCATCCTTTTTTAGGTAAGGGCACCAGTGCTGCACACAGTACTTCAAGTGTGACCTCACTAGTGATCTGTACAAAGGCAGGATAACCTCCTCTCTTCTTAAAGTGGTACCCCTGGCAATGCACCCCAGCATTCGATTAGCCCTTTCTGCTGCCCTCCGTTACTGTGCTGATACCCTTATGTACCCTGTGACTAGTACCCCTAGGTCCTTCTCTTCCTCTGAAATTGATACCTGCACTCCCCCCAGCCAATAGCTGGTCCTGGGGTTTCTGGCTCTGAGGTGTATGACTTTGCCCTTCTTAGCATTAAACCCCAACTGCCACACACCTGACCAGTGGTTGAGTTTTGTTAGATCCTCCCTGACTTCCTGCACTGCTGCACATATCTTTGTGTCATCGGCGAACAGGCTGATCTTACTCTTGATCCCTTCTACAATGTCCCTTATAAAGACATTGAATAAAATGGGACCTATCACTGAACCCTGTGGTACTAAACTAGTCATGGCTCTTGGCTTGGAGGACACCCCTTACAACCTCTGCTGTCTATTCTGCAGCCAGCTCCTAAGCCACCCCACTAGTTTCTCCCCTGCCCCTGGGTTCCTTAGCTTGCCCAACAACCTTCTTTGTGGCACTGAATCAAAGGCCTCGCTGATGTCCAGTTACTGGACATCTATGGCATGGCCCCCATCAACCACCCTTGTGACCCAATCAAAGAAGTCAATTAGGTTAGTCTGACATGATCTTTCCGATACAAACCCGTGTTGTCCCTCATCCTGGAGTCCATTAATTTCCAGGAAGGTTATCAACCTGTCATTTAGAATTGTCTCCATTAGCTTCCCCACGATGGAAGTCAAGCTTATTGGTCTATAATTGGCAGGTTCATCCCTGGTTCCACTCTTGTGGAGGGGTAGCACTTGAGCCATCCTCCAGTCCATGGGCATGCTCCCTCTCTCCAAAACAGTGTTAAACAGGTCTGCCAGTGGGCCTACCAATCAATCAATCTTTATTTTACCAGGCGTATACATCACTGAGTGAAACTCATTTACAAGGTGGACCTGGGGGGTTCACAAGTGTAACAAAGAAACAAAAGGAAGAAAACAAACAATAAAAATAACAATGAAACATGGTCTGATAAGGTTACATGCAAATATAACAAGAAGGAACATAAAGTATGCAGTAAATATTGAGCAGCTGAACTAAACTGTAGAATTATAATATCAGCTGAATATATACATTATATACAATATAGTCAATATATACAATATGGTACATAACTTAGCCATAGGAGCGAAGATGATGCACAGTGTCGGTTCTGTAGAGTGGAAAGAGGGGAATCAATGGGAAACAGTAGATAGGATTGATAATCTTCGCTTAAAGCAATATCTTTGTGAATTCCTTCAGGACTCTTGGATGTACTCCATTAGGTCCCAGTGCCTTGTCCACCCACAAGGCTTTAAGGCCTTTTACAACCCTATCCTCCTGGATGACTCCATCCATTACCTCTGGCCCCAACCCCCTCCTTTCCCTTGTGGTATCGGCCTGTCTTTTTCTTTTGTAAACACCAAGCAGAAGTACTCTTGAATGCCTCCGCTTGGTCTTCCCATTCTCTGCCCAATCTCCCTCCTCTTGATTCTGACAATCTCATCCCTACAGCTCTCTTCTTTATGTACTTGAAGAAATCATTTTCCCATCTTTGATCCCCGGAGCCAATCTCAGCTCCTTTACTGCTTTTGCTGCCCTGACTGCTCTACTGACTTCCCTAGATTTCTTCTCGAGCTCCTCCTTGTCCTCCCTTGCCCTGATGAAGACCACTCTCCTCCTTCACATTTCCTTCCACTTCCTGCTGAGCCAGCTCAGTTTTTAGACCTGGACTGTTTACTCTGTGTTCTGGCATATGTTTGTGGCCTCTGTCAGACCCCTCTTTATGATGGACCATTTCTGCTCAGCATCCATCTTTGGGCAAATTTCAGCAAGATACCCATTAGGATGCTGCCCATTCTGGCGAAATCCACCTTTCTGAAGTCTACCACTCTTGTCCTGATCCTGGCTGACTCCTTACCTGTGTGGAGGAAGAACCACACTGTGCGGTGATCGCTTCCCACTAGAGGGTCCTGTACGACTGCATCCTGGACTTGGTCCCCATTTGCTAACAAAATACCCAAATTGTTACCCTCCCTGGTGGGCACTGTCACCCCCTGCACTAGGTAACTGTCTTGCATAATCTCCAGCAGAACCTGTTCCCTGGTGTTCATGGTAGTCATGGTTCACCAGTCAATCCCAGGTAGATTGAAGTCACCCACTATGACTACTCCCTCTGCCACTGACCTCTCTGATCTGCTCCCTCAACTCCCTGCCATTTTCCTCATTCTGTGAAGGTGGCCTGGACACCAACCGCATCCTAACCTTCCTACTCTTGGAGTTTTGGACTTTTACCCATATGGCCTCTGGCTTCCCCTCTTCCCCCTCTCCCTGGTACATAGTATCCCATCCCTCACATAAATAGCTTCCTCCCTCAGAGGTGAGTGTGCTACCTACTGAGCCAATGACACTGTTATTCCACCATCATTGCCTAGAATTCTGCTATTTTGTTTGCCAAGCTCCTTGCATTCAAGTATATTACTTTCCACCAGGCTCCCTGCCCCTCCTCTTCCCCTCCTTCGCCCCTGCTTCTGCTTTTTGGTAGATTCCCCTCCATCCCTTCCTACCTGTCTAGAAGTATAATGTCTGCTAATCCTGTATGAGTGGTATTGCAGAGGGTACCTTTTCACACAGTGATAGGGCACAGAGAACTAAACATTGTTACATACAGTGTTAAGGGGATCTCTAGGCCAGTTAAGCACAGCAGGGTCCTACAAGAGCTACAGAAACAGGGGGCCACTATAGCCATGCTGCAGGAAACACACTTCACTCAAAAGGAGCATGGGAAATTGAAGTGGTTTTGGGTGGGGGAAAGGTACTCCTTATCCTTTCAACAACATACTCACCACAGAGTAGTGGCAATTCTGATCCAGAAAGGGCTCATCATTCAGATAGATAAGGTGGAAGAAGATAATCAAGATCAGTTCATCTATTTAGAGGGATCTTTTTAAGCAACACCCTTTGACTTACTGAATATCTATGCCTCCTGCTCAGATCAGAAGGGGGTGACTTTTCATAAAGATGTCCTGTTCAGAATCCCCCCGATACTGGGAAATTATACATTCTTAGAGTGATTTCAACATGATAATTAATAACCAGAATGATAGACAGGCAAGGTAGACAGGGTCTTGGGTCAGGACCAGAGCTCAGTAATTCTCAAAAATACTTTTCAAGGAGTTGGAGTTGAGGACATATGGAGGTTTCTCAATCCCTGGTATAGGGATTTTACTTTATTGTTGGCCCCACATGATTCCTACTCCAGGATCAACATGATCTTCCTCACGGCAGAGTGGTTGCATACTCTAGCCAAAGTTACTGTTGCCCGCATTACTATGTCTGACCATGCCACCTCCCTACTGGTGCTTAACATAGAGCCTACCTGTAAAAATATGATATGGAATCTTAATAACTCCCTCCTTAATGTTCCCAAATGTGTCACTCTTCTAAAAATCTGTTTGAGAGAATACCTGCAAAACAATGGAGAGGAGGCAATATTGCTAGTAGTTAGAAGGGATAGCCTAAAAGCTTCCCTCACTGTAGACATCATACAGTATGTCTGAGGAAAAAAAAAAGAGGATGTCACTAAATGTCTTGCATTGGAACAGGAGCTGTTTGATGTCATAGCTACACATAACATTACTTTTAACGATATCCTACTCCCTAACATCCAAGAATGTAAAAGGACATTTGAAGCCATATTTAGAACAGAAAATGGATGGGCAATTACATTTTGCCAGACAATGTTTCTATGAGACTGGGAATAAGACTGAAAAATTATTGGCATGGCAGATTCGGAAACAACAACAAAACAGGGCAGTACTGAAAATTCAGGAAAGGAGGTGAGAGCAGGATATAGTCTTGCACCCTGTGAAGATAGCATAACCATTTGTACAGTATTATCAGGCTGTATACACCTGGAGGCGGCAACCCAATCACAACAACTTAATCCAGGTGTATCTGGGTAAACTGACTCTACCTAAATTGTCACAACAGGAAAAGGAGGGTTGGAGGTGCCTATCCTGCCCGAAGAGGTAGGTGAAGTGATCAAAATCCTCAAAAATGGCAAATCCCTGGGAATGGATGGGTATACAGCAAAGCTTTATACAAACATGAGGTCAAGACTTATACCAGAATTGGTGAAACTGTTCTGAGGGTTGATGGTGGGGGAGGGGTACTCATGACCTCGAAAAGAACCCAGATTTCAGTATTATTAAAACTTGGCAAAGATCCCATGGTTTGCAAATCCTACTATCCCATTTTCTTTCTTCTGGTAGATCTAAAGTTGTTTATAGCTATTCTAGTCCACAGTCTACAAAGAGTGGTGGTGGTTGGGGGAGGCTGGTTCACCCAGTTTAAATGGGATTTATTAAGGGTTGAAACCTTCACGGTAATATTCAGTGCCTCCTAAGATGCTCTCCTCTCAGCAAGGTATCTCTCAGTTCCAAACTGCTATTTCCATGGATGCAGAGAAGGTGTTTGATCAGGTGGACTGGGCCTACCTACAACCTACACTCAGGACTATGGGATTCGGGCCTCAATTCACACAGAGCATTGATACCCTATATGACTCCCCGGAAGTGGCAGTCAGAGTAAATGGAGTTCTCTCCTCCTGCTTCCCACTACAGCAAGATACAAGGCAGGGGTGCCCCTTTTCCCTCTTATTATTTACATTATGCATAGAACCACTATAGTGGTGAGACATCATCCAGGGTTCTGGAGGCATCAAGGTAGAGTGAACCAAACAAAAGTTGGGTCATTATGCAGATGTTTCAGTTTTCTTCCTAACAGACCCACTAACCTCCACCCTGCACTCTGCAGAAAGCTGGAGCCATGTGGGATGATACTGGGACACAAATTAAATTACAATTAAATCAGACACCTTACTAGATTTGGGTCACTGCCCAGCTGTCTTCAACAGTAATATTAGAAGTAGTAGAGTTTATTTATATGTGGCACCCTTCCCCTGAGGCCCAGGGTGCCATTACAATAAAACATAATTTAAAACATAAAATACACATAATACCAGTAGTAATCACCATATAAAAAATAAAGCAATACCATACAAAACAAATAAAATAATTATAGCAATTCCCACTAAAAGCAATCTCATAAACAGTATAAATACTAAAACTCACTTCATAAGATTCTGGATAGATGTGCTGTAAATGTTATATGACTTCTCCAAAAGCCTGCAGAGAAATATGGCAGAACATATGAACTTACGAACATGTGAAAGCACCGGCAGAAAAAGGCCCATAGGTCTATCAAGTCTGCCAGAGTGTGCAGCTTGAGTTGACTTCTCCTGCAGCTGCCCCCCTCCCATTTCCTTTCCATCATCCCTTCCCCCCAGCCTATCCCCATCTTTGCTTTTATCTGTACTTACCCTCCCCTTGACTGTATCCCATCCCTTTTTAAAACTGTCCACTGTCTTCAGTGTGATCAACTCCTCCAGCAGTGCAAGCCACCCAGCCACCACCTGCTCTGTGAAGTAGTGCCTCCTCATCTCCCTCCTGAATCTGTCCCTTCCAACTTCAAACTGTGCCCCCTCATGACCCTTCCTCTCTTTAAGAGGAACAATCCTCCCACTTAGACCCTGTTTATGCTCTTTAAGCATTTAAAGGTCTCTATCATGTCCCCCCTCTCCTTTCTGTCCTCCAGGGAATACATGTTGAGTTCCCTCAATCTCTCCTCATGTGGTTCATCCCATAGATCTAGGATCATCTTTGTCACCCTATGCTGCACCCCTCCCAGTAGCCTTGCATCCTTTTTTAGGTAAGGGCACCAGTGCTGCACACAGTACTTCAAGTGTGACCTCACTAGTGATCTGTACAAAGGCAGGATAACCTCCTCTCTTCTTAAAGTGGTACCCCTGGCAATGCACCCCAGCATTCGATTAGCCCTTTCTGCTGCCCTCCGTTACTGTGCTGATACCCTTATGTACCCTGTGACTAGTACCCCTAGGTCCTTCTCTTCCTCTGAAATTGATACCTGCACTCCCCAGCCAATAGCTGGTCCTGGGGTTTCTGGCTCTGAGGTGTATGACTTGCCCTTCTTAGCATTAAACCCCAACTGCCACACACCTGACCAGTGGTTGAGTTTTGTTAGATCCTCCCTGACTTCCTGCACTGCTGCACATATCTTTGTGTCATCGGTTTCGGGAACAGGCTGATCTTACTCTTGATCCCTTCTACAATGTCCCTTATAAAGACATTGAATAAAATGGGACCTATCACTGAACCCTGTGGTACTAAACTAGTCATGGCTCTTGGCTTGGAGGACACCCCCCTTACAACTACCCTCTGCTGTCTATTCTGCAGCCAGCTCCTAAGCCACCCCACTAGTTTCTCCCCTGCCCCTGGGTTCCTTAGCTTGCCCAACAACCTTCTTTGTGGCACTGAATCAAAGGCCTCGCTGATGTCCAGTTACTGGACATCTATGGCATGGCCCCCATCAACCACCCTTGTGACCCAATCAAAGAAGTCAATTAGGTTAGTCTGACATGATCTTTCCGATACAAACCCGTGTTGTCCCTCATCCTGGAGTCCATTAATTTCCAGGAAGGTTATCAACCTGTCATTTAGAATTGTCTCCATTAGCTTCCCCACGATGGAAGTCAAGCTTATTGGTCTATAATTGGCAGGTTCATCCCTGGTTCCACTCTTGTGGAGGGGTAGCACTTGAGCCATCCTCCAGTCCATGGGCATGCTCCCTCTCTCCAAAACAGTGTTAAACAGGTCTGCCAGTGGGCCTACCAATCAATCAATCTTTATTTTACCAGGCGTATACATCACTGAGTGAAACTCATTTACAAGGTGGACCTGGGGGGTTCACAAGTGTAACAAAGAAACAAAAGGAAGAAAACAAACAATAAAAATAACAATGAAACATGGTCTGATAAGGTTACATGCAAATATAACAAGAAGGAACATAAAGTATGCAGTAAATATTGAGCAGCTGAACTAAACTGTAGAATTATAATATCAGCTGAATATATACATTATATACAATATAGTCAATATATACAATATGGTACATAACTTAGCCATAGGAGTAAGATGATGCACAGTGTCGGTTCTGTAGAGTGAAAGAGGGAATCAATGGAAACAGTAGATAGGATTGATAATCTTCGCTAAAGCAATATCTTTGTGAATTCCTTCAGGACTCTTGGATGTACTCCATTAGGTCCCAGTGCCTTGTCCACCCACAAGGCTTTAAGGCCTTTTACAACCCTATCCTCCTGGATGACTCCATCCATTACCTCTGGCCCCAACCCCCTCCTTTCCCTTGTGGTATCGGCCTGTCTTTTTCTTTTGTAAACACCAAGCAGAAGTACTCCTTGAATGCCTCCGCTTGGTCTTCCCCATTCTCTGCCCAATCTCCCCTCCCTCTTGATTCTGACAATCTCATCCCTACAGCTCCTCTTCTCTCTTATGTACTTGAAGAAATCATTTTCCCCATCTTTGATCCCCGGAGCCAATCTCAGCTCCTTTACTGCTTTTGCTGCCCTGACTGCTCTACTGACTTCCCTAGATTTCTTCGAGTACTCCTCCTTGTCCTCCCCTTGCCCTGATGAAGACCACTCTCTCCTCCTTCACATTTCCTTCCACTTCCCTGCTGAGCCAGCTCAGTTTTTTAGACCTGGACTGTTTACTCTGTGTTCTGGCATATGTTTGTGGCCTCTGTCAGACCCCTCTTTATGATGGACCATTTCTGCTCAGCATCCATCTTTGGGCAAATTTCAGCAAGATACCCATTAGGATGCTGCCCATTCTGGCGAAATCCACCTTTCTGAAGTCTACCACTCTTGTCCTGATCCTGGCTGACTCCTTACCTGTGTGGAGGAAGAACCACACTGTGCGGTGATCGCTTCCCACTAGAGGGTCCTGTACGACTGCATCCTGGACTTGGTCCCCATTTGCTAACAAAATACCCAAATTGTTACCCTCCCTGGTGGGCACTGTCACCCCCTGCACTAGGTAACTGTCTTGCATAATCTCCAGCAGAACCTGTTCCCTGGTGTTCATGGTAGTCATGGTTCACCAGTCAATCCCAGGTAGATTGAAGTCACCCACTATGACTACTCCCTCTGCCACTGACCTCTCTGATCTGCTCCCTCAACTCCCTGCCATTTTCCTCATTCTGTGAAGGTGGCCTGGACACCAACCGCATCCTAACCTTCCTACTCTTGGAGTTTTGGACTTTTACCCATATGGCCTCTGGCTTCCCCTCTTCCCCCTCTCCCTGGTACATAGTATCCCATCCCTCACATAAATAGCTTCCTCCCTCAGAGGTGAGTGTGCTACCTACTGAGCCAATGACACTGTTATTCCACCATCATTGCCTAGAATTCTGCTATTTTGTTTGCCAAGCTCCTTGCATTCAAGTATATTACTTTCCACCAGGCTCCTGCCCTCCTCTTCCCCTCCTTCGCCCCTGCTTCTGCTTTTGGTGAGATTCTCCATCCCTTCCTACCTGTCTAGAAGTATAATGTCTGCTAATCCTGTATGAGTGGTATTGCAGAGGGTACCTTTTCACACAGTGATAGGGCACAGAGAACTAAACATTGTTACATACAGTGTTAAGGGGATCTCTAGGCCAGTTAAGCACAGCAGGGTCCTACAAGAGCTACAGAAACAGGGGGCCACTATAGCCATGCTGCAGGAAACACACTTCACTCAAAAGGAGCATGGGAAATTGAAGTGGTTTTGGGTGGGGGAAAGGTACTCCTTATCCTTTCAACAACATACTCACCACAGAGTAGTGGCAATTTGATCCAGAAAGGGCTCATCATTCAGATAGATAAGGTGGAAGAAGATAATCAAGATCAGTTCATCTATTTAGAGGGATCTTTTTAAGCAACACCCTTTGACTTACTGAATATCTATGCCTCCTGCTCAGATCAGGAGGGGGTGACTTTTCATAAAGATGTCCTGTTCAGAATCCCCCCGATACTGGGAAATTATACATTCTTAGAGTGATTTCAACATGATAATTAATAACCAGAATGATAGACAGGCAAGGTAGAACAGGGTCTTGGGTCAGGACCAGAGCTCAGTAATTCTCAAAAATACTTTTCAAGGAGTTGGAGTTGGAGGACATATGGAGGTTTCTCAATCCCTGGTATAGGGATTTTACTTTATTGTTGGCCCCACATGATTCCTACTCCAGGATCAACATGATCTTCCTCACGGCAGAGTGGTTGCATACTCTAGCCAAAGTTACTGTTGCCCGCATTACTATGTCTGACCATGCCACCTCCCTACTGGTGCTTAACATAGAGCCTACCTGTAAAATATGATATGGAATCTTAATAACTCCCTCCTTAATGTTCCCAAATGTGTCACTCTTCTAAAAATCTGTTTGAGAGAATACCTGCAAACAATGGAGAGGAGGCAATATTGCTAGTAGTTAGAAGGGATAGCCTAAAAGCTTCCCTCACTGTAGACATCATACAGTATGTCTGAGGAAAAAAAAAAGAGGATGTCACTAAATGTCTTGCATTGGAACAGGAGCTGTTTGATGTCATAGCTACACATAACATTACTTTTAACGATATCCTACTCCTAACATCCAAGAATGTAAAAGGACATTTGAAGCCATATTTAGAACAGAAAATGGATGGGCAATTACATTTTGCCAGACAATGTTTCTATGAGACTGGGAATAAGACTGAAAAATTATTGGCATGGCAGATTCGGAAACAACAACAAAACAGGGCAGTACTGAAAATTCAGGAAAGGAGGTGAGAGCAGGATATAGTCTTGCACCCTGTGAAGATAGCATAACCATTTGTACAGTATTATCAGGCTGTATACACTGGAGGCGGCAACCCAATCACAACAACTTAATCCAGGTGTATCTGGGAACTGACTCTACCTAAATTGTCACAACAGGAAAAGGAGGGTTGGAGGTGCCTATCCTGTCCGAAGAGGTAGGTGAAGTGATCAAAATCCTCAAAATGGCAAATCCTGGAATGGATGGGTATACAGCAAAGCTTTATACAAACATGAGGTCAAGACTTATACCAGAATTGGTGAAACTGTTCTGAGGGTTGATGGTGGGGAGGGTACTCATGACCTTAAAAGAACCCAGATTTCAGTATTATTAAACTTGGCAAAGATCCCATGGTTTGCAAATCCTACTATCCCATTTTCTTTCTGGTAGATCTAAAGTTGTTTATAGCTATTCTAGTCCACAGTCTACAAAGAGTGGTGGTGGTTGGGGAGGCTGGTTCACCCAGTTTAAATGGGATTTATTAAGGTTGAAACCTTCACGGTAATATTCAGTGCCTCCAAGATGCTCTCCTCTCAGCAAGGTATCTCTCAGTTCCAAACTGCTATTTCCATGGATGCAGAGAAGGTGTTTGATCAGGTGGACTGGGCCTACCTACAACCTACACTCAGGACTATGGGATTCGGGCCTCAATTCACAGAGCATTGATACCCTATATGACTCTCGAAGTGGCAGTCAGAGTAAATGGAGTTCTCTCCTCCTGCTTCCCACTACAGCAAGATACAAGGCAGGGTGCCCTTTTCCTCTTATTATTTACATTATGCATAGAACCACTATAGTGGTGAGACATCATCCAGGGTTCTGAGGCATCAAGGTAGAGTGAACCAAACAAAAGTTGGGTCATTATGCAGATGTTTCAGTTTCTTCCTAACAGACCCACTAACCTCCACCCTGCACTCTGCAGAAAGCTGGAGCCATGTGGGATGATACTGGGACACAAATTAAATTACAATTAAATCAGACACCTTACTAGATTTGGGTCACTGCCCAGCTGTCTTCAACAGTAATATTAGAAGTAGTAGAGTTTATTTATATGTGGCACCCTTCCCCTGAGGCCCAGGGTGCCATTACAATAAAACATAATTTAAAACATAAAATACACATAATACCAGTAGTAATCACCATATAAAAAATAAAGCAATACCATACAAAACAAATAAAATAATTATAGCAATTCCCACTAAAAGCAATCTCATAAACAGTATAAATACTAAAACTCACTTCATAAGATTCTGGATAGATGTGCTGTAAATGTTATATGACTTCTCCAAAAGCCTGCAGAAAAAGATATGTTTTAAGCTTCTTTCTAAAAATATCCACAGAAGGGGCCTCCATCAAGGTATTGGGCAAGGAGTTCCAAAGCGTTGGGCCTACTACTTCAAAGGCCCGATTGCCCAAAGTTTTCAGTATTGCCCTTGTGACCATCAGGAGGCCATCCTCAGAGGATCAGAGTGGGTGAACTGGGCTGTATGGGTGCAGGAGCTCACTCAAGTAGGCTGGGCCCAGTCTGTGCAGGGCTTTATAGGTTAACAAACCTATTTTAAATGAGATACATCACTTCATCAGCAGCCAGTGCTTCAGTGACTCCTTCCCCTGTAAATGGGCCTCACATAACACTTTCCTGTACCTTGGAGTCTGGATCACACCCCCAACTTTAAAAATCATTTAAAATGAACTACCTTCAAATTTTACATGAAATTACAGATGATCTGAATATCTAGACCTTGCTCCCCAGCCCTGTCATTTGCTAGGAGATTTGCAGCTCTCAAAATGAATGTCCTTTCACAATTACTTTTTTTTTTTTTACAAGCACTCCCCATAACGTCCCCGGGTCACTTTGAAAGAAGCTATAATACGGGGACTCACTCTTAAGTTTTTGTGGCAGGACATAACAGAAGATTAGGTCTTCACACTTTGTTCTTGTCCAGGGATGGAGTGGGTGCTTGGGCTACAGTACCTCAGTTTGAATGGCACTATCTCCAGCCTGCACAGTTGATATTAATGATGAAGCAGAATATCGATATGGGTTAGTACATTTTGGACAACAGAAACACCCTATCTGGCCCATTATACACACTGCCTTTCCTGCACTAGACCAGACTGTACATTCAGCACATTTTAATCCCTGGACAAGGGCCTCCTTTGACCACACCAGAAAAGTTCCCGGAACTGACAAAAACACTAGCAGGCATAGGCCCACTGATGGTAATTATTGAGAACCCAGATTTCCAAATGATACAGAGCAGTGATAGGCAAACTGCAGCCCGCGGGCCACACGTGGCCCTTGATGTGATTTTTACGGCCCCCAACATAATTTTTAGCAAAATAAAATAATTGTCTTTGCTCCATTGATGTGCCTTTAAATTCTGTACATGTGCCTTCCGCGTCGCTCATCCCGCTTATTGACGATTGTGCACACCAAGGGTAATGTACTGAGGGAACTGGCTCCGTAAATGTACCATTGACTGGGCGTCATTTGTTTAATATACCGTGGAACAGGCTTAATTAAGGGTAAGTCTAACTTACTCAGTGTACCAAGGGACCATGTGTACTACTATGTGAGTACTTTCATTTGCGCTTCCAGATCACTATCGAGGGACTGGGCTAACTGAGTTAATTTACAGAGGGATCGGGCATACTGCTGTGGGATTGTAGTGCTCTTGTATTCAGTCGGTCAGGTGATCTTTTTAACTTCAACAGGACCATATTCTGCATGTCGGTGCTTGTGTGTTTATTTGGTCAGGTCATATTTTTAAGCACTATGGCAGCACTGTATTAACTTCTGCTACTTCTGCTTTCAATACAAAAGATAATTTGGCAATTAGGGAGTCAAGTTAATTACTATTATTTATAATATAATTGTATACTGTTTAATACTAAAAAAATTTTAATGATGCTCAATTAGTATAATACATTTAATAAACAGGAGTTTTTTCTCAAATGCGTCAATCTTGTTGGAAAATGTAAAATGTGTTATCCATGCTTATGTGGCCCTTGAGGTGGTTCAAGGGCCACACTTTTGGCCCTCAGTCATTTCCAGGTTGCCCATCATAATATAGAGGAACTAGACTTCCACTTTTGGAACCAGTGGAGCCTGACCACTTTCTCCCAATTTATCTCTGAGGGCACTTGCCTCTCCATTGCAGAGTTGCAAGCCAAATTAAATTTTACCAACAGTGATCATTATAAATGTTTACAGGTTCACAATTATATTCTACTGTGGGGAAATAAAGCAATGTTGATGAGAGAGCTTTCACAGTTAGAAGACTGTTTCCACTAGGAGTTTCACCTGAGAGAGGGGGAGAGAACAATCTCCACCATGTATAAGTTGCTTCTAAAAGTGGGCTGTCACACACTAGAGCAGATTAGGAGTAGGTGAGAGTTGGGGGCAGGTAGTCCCATGGTAGATGTTGACTGGGAGCAGATTCTGGACAGAGATGGAAAGTCAACACCTCCCTTGGGTGGCAGGCGTATAGGTGGAAGGTTTTGGTTAGATTTTTCCACACCCACACAATCACAAATCAGTTTACTGCAAATAATTTAAATTCCTGCTGAAGGGGATGTCAAGATAGAGGGACACATCACCACATATTTTGGAGTTGTTCCCCCTCTCCCCCCCCCCACTACAGGGCTACTGGTTCAAGATACACACAGAAATTAAAACACATTTGGGGCTTCACCATCCCCTTCCAATATGAAACATTAGTATTAGGGCTAGCCCTACCACGACTGAAGTGACACAAATTTAGAAGGTACTCCATGCTCAATGCATTGTGGCAGTCAAAATCATCATGTGTCACTGGCTGTCAGCTGTTCTACTAACTCTTCATGAGTAGAAGACAACAGTCCAGCAAGCATCAGGAAAATACACATACTCCCTTGGGTACCCTCCCAATATATGTATAGTTCAGAGGTAAGGTTGGGGGCTGATCCAGACTAGTACTTGAGGAGAAAGGTAAGAACTCAGCCAGCTCTGAAAAAAAATGTCTTAAAATAAAGCAGCAACATTTGTTAGCTGGCAAAAAAAATTCATCATTTTGTTTTTTTGGCAACAATGTATTTCTGACAGCCTAATATTCGTCCTCAATATATTTTTAGTTTTCTAGCTAATTTTGTAATTAATGACTCATGTCGTTATTGATGGCCACCACTCGCAATTGTTAATCTCTTCTGTTGAGGTTACCTGTTGAATGTGCATGCTAGATGTATAATGTATATGTATTAGGATGATGTTACCATATGATTCTGATGGTAAACAGCACTGCATTATACCAAGATATTTAATTTCTTCATGTTGGGCGTGCCATAGGAGTGGGAACTGTTAAAAACGTCTTAATCCTGTACATTTCATTCAGGAATGAAAGCAAATTAAAAGAAAAAATGGGTATGTTGATATTTCTGGCAGACAAACATTATTGCTGCAAAAACTATATGGTGACTAACAAATGCTGCTGCTTTTAGTACTCTTTATTTCTTCAAAAGTTTGCATATACAGTAGATCACTGTGCCATGTTCCAGGACCCTCAATGTTTCACCCTCTACAGGGGCTTCCTCGGGGATGACATGGTGTGCTTCTGAAATCCTTATATGCTTTCCTAGCTGTTGTCATATGATGGAAGCTGTGATTCATTTAGTTTTAATGTCATTCATTGATTACTCAAGGGAATCCTATTTTTCTCTTTTTGTAAGGGTGATTCCTTATCTTTCTTTTATTGTTATAAGCAATAAGACGCAGGTGTGCGATGGACATATTTACACACGGCCAGGGGCGTCAATAAGGCACGAGGCCTTGGCAGTGCCTTCAGCCCTGGGTGTGTAAAATATGTTACATGCACACACCTGGAATGTCTTATTGCGCTTATAAAATGGGCTATTTTATTTTTTTAACAATTTTTTATGTTAAAAACATATTTAGATAGGAATACACTGACATAAGTTAGTGTATTTATAGTAAAATAGTCCTTCCGCCTTTGTGTTCGGTAATTGCTTTAGTACATTTGTCCTCCATTGGGATCCGTAGTTATACTAAGATGAGGAAGTGGGCAAGATTTTTTTTCTGATTAATTTAAGCTGCAACCGATAGCAGAAGTATGAAGTGGGGAGAATTGAATTTAGTCTGGGGATGGGCGAGGATGGCAGGACAAGAAAGCACTTTTTTTTTTTTTTTTAAATGGAGCAGGCGAGGATCACAGCACAAGCAGTAACAATTTTTTTTTTTTTTTTAAACGGAGCGGGTGTCCTGTAATCCCAAGCAAACTACTACAGCAGGGCTCATTTTGACACTTTTGTCAACAGCACAACACTTTTTTACATTCAGGCAAAGTGACTGTGTTAAAATCCTCTCCATCTACTCATTCCACATGCTAATATTAAAATCTACTTTGTTTGCTCTAAACATCGTTCCGTTTTATAAAACGGGTAGGCTGACTAATTCAACTCGGTTTTCCTCAGGCTTGTCAAATACAAAGATGGCAGACAGTAAAAATGCCAACGTTCCATGGCTTATGGATATTGGCCTTTTTACTGCCAGCCCCTTTTTTTACCCATGCATGGAACATATTTCATGCATGGGTAACTAGCCAATCACATTGCTTCATTTAGCCTACCCATTTTATAAGTTTTGTTAATTCATAAGGGGGATAGAAACCCTTCAGTAGTTTTATTTCTTGCAGTATGTCTGCTTCTTCATGTCTTTCTAAGCATGCTGAAAGAATGATAAGGCAACAACCCTTATTAAACATAAAGAAAAGGATTCCCTTGAGTAATCCATTACATTAAAACTAAATGGATCACAATTTATAGCATATGGCAACAGCAAGGAAAGCATGCAAGAATCTTAGAAGCACACCATGTCATCCCTGAGGAAGCCCATATAGAGGCAACATGGCAGAGGTCCTAGCACGACATGGTGATTTATATGCAAACCTTTGATGAAATAAAGAGTACTTATTGACATTTCTTTTGAGTTGGCTGAATTCCTTCCTTTCTCCTCCAGCAAGTGTCAGACATGAAACGGATTACAGCTAACCTCAGACTCACCAGCAAAAAAATGTGTAGGCAAAAGGAAAAGGTGGGAGAGATATAAACCACCTATCCAGAGTGTTTTGCTTTACTAAATGTCCATGGACACTGGGCCACTTTAATATTTAATATACCTAATATCTAATATTTCCTAGCATGACACTGCATGTTATTTTGAACTGTTTGGTAGACTGTGTTATAGTTGTTCACTTTCTGGTACAGGTTATTGTTGCTTCTTTTCCTTTTTTATGAAACACATACCTAATACATCCTGCAAGAGTCAAAGGAAGAAGGGTGGAACTTTACAGAGAAAAGGACACTAATGACTCATGGTTCAGAAAACACTAATGACTCATGGTTCAGAACGTTTTTGTTCATATTGTATTGGACTTATATGTGAATCATAGACATCAAATCATGGTTGATCAGAGAGTGTACTCTAGTGACAACTGAGCCAAAGCTCATTTTCAGGTGTGACCCAGGGACAGGTTAACATAGGAATACAGAGAAAAACAATACACATTAGTATAGCAAAGGTCATGGGCAACCCAATGCAGAACCAGCATGTTCTGTCACCTAGGGGTTTGATTCCTTGGACCTCTCAAGCTTCGCTCTCGAGGTCACAGGGAATCAAACCCCTCTGTGGTAGAACACACTGGTTCTGCATGGTTGCCCATCCCGTATTCTCTATATGTTGTATAGTCTGTATTTGTTGTATAGTCTGTATCTGTTGTACACCAGTCTTTTTTAAACTCGATGTTCTTTGCTTGTATGTATGTATGAAACTATGTTAAGATTCCTACTTTGTAAGCATTGCTTATACAAGACAATCTTGTAAACAGGGCTTTGCAGTCCTAAGGGTTAACTCCTATTAAAAAATAAACAGTTTTATCTATCTAACGTATGTCCTTATGGAGGTGCATCCTCCAGAACTGGACACAGTATTCTAGGTGGGGTTTCACTAGTGAGCGATACAATTGCAAAATCCCCTTCCTCCTCATGCTAGAAATCTTCCTCCCTATGCACCCCAGCATCCCTCTAGCCTTGCCCATTGTCTTGTCACACTGTTGTGCCACCTTAAGATTATCAGATATGATTACCTCATGGTCCCTTTCTTGCATGGTGACTGTAAGTACCCCCCCCAATCTTACACACAGTTCCTGTGTTTCCCTGCCCCAGAAGCATGACTGTACTTTTTGGCACTCAAGCACAGCTGCCACATTCTTGACCACTCCTCTAATTTACCCAGATCCCTTTACATTTGCTGCACTCCATCCTGGGTGCCCTCCCTCTTGTGGATTTTTGTGCCATTTGCAGAGACACACTTTTCCCTCCAGTTCCTCAGCAATGTCACTTAGGAAGACATTACAGAGGACTGGTCCCAGTGCTGATCCCTGTGCATCCTACTGGACACTCTCCCATACCCCAAGTGTCGGATGTTTGCCACCACCCTCTGCATCCTATTCTTCAATCACTTTGATACCCACCTTACCATCTTCTCCCAACCCTGTGGCTTCTGTGTTTCTTTGTCAGCCTCCTGTGTGGCACAGTGTCAAATGCCCAACTGAAGGCCAGATAGGCTACATCCAAAGCCCTCCCCTGATTTGTTTAACAGGACCTCCCCCTTGTGAAACTCTGCTGCTGGTGGTCTTGCAGCCAGTTTACATCAAGGTACTTCATCAGTTTCTCCTTCAGTTGATATTTATGTAATATTTAATGACACTTCACTAATCTGAGTAATTTTGTTTATAAGGACTTCATTAAAAATGATCTTGTCTCAACTCAGTCTCCTATTCATTTAAAATAAATAACATTTTACTACTACTTCTTCTGCTCCTTCAGCAGGATATCCATTAATTTCCCCACCGCTGATGTTAGACTGACTGGGCTGTAATTGCTAGCTTTATCCCTGCTGCCATTCTTGTGCAGAGGGACCACACTGGCCTTCCTCCAGTCTTCTGGAACTATTCCTGTCTCCAATGAGGTGCTGAATAATATTGCCAGAGGGGCAACTAGCACCTTGTTCAGTTCTTTTTAGAACCCTTGGGTCAATCCAGTCTGGTTCCATTGCCTTTTCTTTCAAGACTTCCAATTCCCTTTGGACTCTCTGCTCCAAAAATGGATTGATGTCCACTCTTCCCTCCCCACGGTGCCTGCTGTTAGATGTCTATGTGTCCCCCCCACCCCACAGTGAAAACACAGCAGAAGTACTCATTTAAAATTTTAGCTTTTTTTTTCTTCTGCACTGTTTCACCCACCCTCCTGATTCTCACTATCCCACCCCTTGCTTTCGTGTTTTCACTTACGTACCTGAAGAAAGTCATATCCACTTTTTGACTTCCCTGGTGATCTTTTCCTCTGTTTGTACCTTAGCTGCCCTCACCCTCCTTCCTGCCTCCCTTTGTTTTTCCACATATACCTCCCTGTCCACCTTTGTCTGCTTCCCCTTGTACTTCCTAAAAGCTGTTTTTTTCTCCCTTACTGCCTTAGCCACCTCCAATGAGAACCATGGTGGCCTCTTCCTCCTCCTACTCTTGTTTATTTCCTTCAAACAGCATGCTATTGCCTTAGCTATTCCTTCCTTGATCTCTTTCCTCTGGGTGCTCCCCCCCCCCGCCATCCCTACCTTCAAGGTATTTACTGAGGCAGTCTCCCATTTCTTTGAAAACTGCCATCCTGAAGTCCAGGACCCTTGACTTTGTGATTTTTTTCTCTTGCCCAATCCATATGCCAAACCACAAAGTGCAGTGATCACTTGTACCCAGGGGGATTAGCCACTGTGATGTCTGCAATGCTGTGTCTGTTTGTAAGTACCAGGTCCAGCACTGCCCCTTCTCTAGTGGGTTCTGTAACCGCTTCCAGTGAAATGCCCCCTCATAGGGAATCAAGGATGGTCATGCTTTTTTTGTAGCTGTGGCTGGAATGCTCCTGTCTACGTTCAGCAGATCAAAGTACCCCATAATCAATACCTTTCCTTTGTCTTGAACACTCCCATGTGAGATGTGCTCCCATCCAAGTAATGTCCCTTCATTGTGCACTTTGAAATTTTGGTTTAAGTCTTCTTGCCATGTATATTGTGATTCTTATATGATTTTATAATTTTGCATGTGTTATATACTGTGATATGTTGCACATATACTGTATATTTATATATTTTTTATCATAGAATCATTTTTATTAAGTGAAAAGAAAAATACATCACAAGGTTATCCAATATTGTACAGGATAAGATTCCAAATCCAGAATACTGTAGTATAGTCTTAAACCTTACATTAAGGTTAACTGAAACACTATATCATACTATGATATAAAGCATATTACATCATTTGTTACTATCCATTACTACTTCAACTTTAACCATTAGATAACAATTATGGCTACCTAGATTTGCCAGAGAACCTCTAGGAAAACAAAGTAAACCTGCAGTGGAAAAACTATTTCATATCAATCAGACATAACTAATCACAGGTCATCAGCTTTAGAGTATAATGTAAAGGGAGTAAGAGAAAGGAACTGCACATATTTTTTTAAAGAAATTTCTGCTAACTCTTGTTACTTACTCTACTTTTGTAATGTATCTTAAAGAGAAATGAGTTTTAATTGACAGCTTTTATAATGCTCCCAGTTATAGAAATGATATCAATAAGCCAAAATTATCCATGTGTAACTGTACCTAAATAAAACATGATGTGAAAAATTGTATGTTGCATTGTTTTGCTTTATGGGCAGCATGCTGCTACAGTTCTTTTGATGGAGCCAGTGATCTGGAGTTTTAACTACGTCATGGTTTGTGCACAGAACTCTAAGCATGGTTCTAATTGGACAGTAGCTCATGCTTAGCATTCAATACACAAACTGTAGCATTGTAAACACTCCAAATTATTGGTTCTGTGAAGAGAACTGTGCAGAATGTTATCCATAAAAAGAAAACAATTGAAAAAACAGTTTTTCATATCAGTGTTTATTAAGGTGCAGTTAAATATGGCTCATTTGGAAGTAAGTCTTTCATTTCTCTTGCTAGGAACATCAGTAACTGCTGCCAGATAGCACAAATTTCTTGTCCCCTTTAACATAATTTTTATATATTTCAGGAGGCCATCGTAAATGAGCTTTGCTCAGTTGGTTGTGTGCAGCTATTCCTGTTTTAAATAAAATCTGAATTTAAATTTTGTTTACCATTCTGGCAGTGGCCTCCCCTAAAACTTTGTCTAACTCCTCCCCCTGTGTGGGTGGTCTGTACACTACCTCCATGCCGATAAAAGCCCCAGACTCTGTCTCTAAGCTGACCCAAAGAACCTCTGGCCCTTTCTTGTCCCCCTGGTGTTTCTGTATCTCTGTGGACTTTATACTGTCCTCACATGTTAAATAACACCCCCATCTTTCCTCCCTGTCCTATCCTTCTGTAACATGGTTTAGCCAGGTATGGCCGCTTCCCAGCTGCGGTTGTTGTTGCACCATGGCTCTGTTATGGCTACCAGATCCAGGTCTGCATCTGCAATGATTGCCTCTAGGCCTGGAATTTTATTTTCTATGCTCCTTTGCTCCTTGCATTGGCACACATGATTCTCCACCTCTTTTATTCATATATCCCCCTATTTTCCCCTCCCTTCTGGATTTCATCCTTTTCTCTTCGTGTTCTGCTGGTACTTTTCTCTCCTTTTTCCTTATCCCTCTGCCTAGCTTCCTCAATCCTTCTCTCAGTCTTAAATCTAACTTCCAAGCCACCCATCCTGCCCTCCCCCTTGTCCCTACATCCCTCTACACCTAGGGAATTCCTTTCCCCTTGGCTTCTTCTCTCTGTGGCCCCATTCTCTGGACAGGGGCAATCTCTGCCTCCCTTGTTTTTTCTGTTCCCCCAGCTGATTTAAATACTCATGAAAGTAGCATGAAAGCCTTCCACTCAGGTCTGCTGTTCCCTTCTGGGTGGATGGAGGCCATCTCCTTTGCACAGACCTCTATGCCCCCGGTAGAACTTCAGCCCCTGTTGTAGCCAAAACCCTCCTCCCAGTACCACATCTTCAACTACTTGTTGAATACCTTGGTGCAGTGTTCCCTAGCCTTCCCCCACCATATAGAGGTAATACCTTAGAGAGGGCTCCCATGCAAGCTACCTGCTTTCATGCCCCTCCTCAGCTCCCCAAACCTATCCTGTACCACCCCTGCTGTGTTTCTTGTCTGGTGTTTAATCTCCAGATGGACAATGAACCCAGCTCCCCCTCCTGCCCTGCTGCTTGTCCAGATCCTAAGGATCTGCTTTCTATCCCTCCATGTTGAGGCACCAGTTAGGCACCTCACCTTCCACTTTCCCACCCATCCTGCTCCTAAAACTACCCCCTTAATGATTGAGTCCCCCACCAGAAGTTGTTTCCTCCTCTGCTGGGTTCCCCTGCCTCTCACTTAGGGCCTTCCCTCTGGGATACCCTCACATCATCCCTGGCTACTACCACGGGTGCCTCCTCCTGAATGTCCTGTCCTACCAGAGTGGCAAATGAGTTATGTAATGGCAATATATGAGAAATGTGCTTTCAACCCACCACTCCCACCATTCCAGAGCCCACCACAGTCTAGCCAGCCCTACTCCTTGGAACTCTCTTGGGCAGCAATGGTGGACTTGGTGGCCCCTGAATGGTGGAAGAGGTCCCTCGAATCCAAGCCAACTAAGCCTGGAGTTTAGTGACCTTCTCCCTTAGCCCAGAGAGGTAAATGCAGCTTGGATATCACCTCAGTTTCCAAAAGGTCTCCCTGAGATTGCTGCTCCACAACCACTGCACTGCACCACTTCCAGCATCCCCATTTCTACATTCCCTATGTTCCTGGAAAAGAACTTTGTATCCTTACCTCAGAGGAGGCTCAATGTGTTGGTCATATGTCTTCTTTTGGAATTATCTATAAAGAGAGAGAAAAAGAAAAGTTAGTGGAGATGTAAGAAGAAAGCAGACAATACATGAAAAAGGAAAATGGATGGGTGGATCTTGGGGAAACAGTGCTAAAAGGCAAATTCAGACCAGAATCTGGAAAACAAAACAGCGTCAATGGGGAATAGGGAGAGACAAGAAAGAGTAGGAGCATAAAAGGGATGAGTTATCTGCAAGGGTCAATTATGTGGTTAAAGTCAAAAGGCTGAACCATATCTTCTTATTCTTGCTTTCCCTTCCTGTACCTCCCTGCCCACCCCTGCTCCCTTAACCTCCCTCCCCTCTCATGTCAATCATAGGAAAACCTTCACCATCTCCCAGCCAGGGTGTTAGTTCATGTTACTACTCTGTCGGGGAACATTCATCCAACCCTGGCCTGGTTCCCAGGAACTCCCAACTCACACCACAGGCCTATGCATGGTCTCCATGAATATCTGTAGCCTCCAAAAAGTTTTACTCACTACAATGCCTGGTCACATCAATTAACCCTGATGTCATCACCCTGGTTGAGACTTGGCTGTCGAAATCCTCCCTGACTCCTAGTCTCCCTTCCTGGTTTCACCCTTTTCCGGTCCGACCCGTGTTGGGAGCCAGGGCAGCGGCTGCTCCATTTATGTCAAGGAATCTCTCCCATACTAGCCCCGGCCTGCTCCCATCCTTGACTCCAGGGCCCAGGCGCCACGCTGAAACTAACCCTGACCCTTTAAAGGACCCCTTTATCTGACTACTGCATACATGCCCCCAGGGACCAAACGCAGGCCATTGCTCTCTTACAGAATATCTTACCTCTCTACCTCCTTCCGCTGATCAAATTCTGTGGGTGACTTAAATGTCAACTGGCTCAGCCCATCCTCCTCCTCTACCCAAGACTCTCTTTCTGCAATAGACCCAACGAACTAGTTACCCACCCTACCAGGACTAACCCCAAGAGAGGCTCCAGTACCCTGCTTGATGTGGTACTCACCAACCGCCCTAATTGATCCCCAATGTACAGGTCCTCCCAGACTCTCTCAGTGATCACTCCCCCATTCTATTCCACTGGTCATCCTCAGTCCCCAAATCCATAGCACAGTCCACATGCCGGCGGCGTCTAATACCTGGTGGACTGATAAAACTTTAGGAACTTCTGTCCAAAATTGACTGGTCTCCTATACAGGCAACTCCTGACATTGACACAGCTCTCTCCTTCTTTACCCAAACTTTTAATAATGCCTGTGATATCTTTGCCCCAATGTTGACCCGCCGTTCTAAAAGGCAGAATGCCCCCTGGGTAACCCCAGCTTTGATCCACCAGCTCAAACATAGGGACAACCTATGGCACCATGCCATTGAGACTGGCCGGCCCAATGACAGGTGGTTATATGCTGCCGCCCAAAACAAGTGCACTCAGGCCATCAGAAAGGCCAAGTCTGAGCACTATCGGTCCTCACTCACGGCCTCATGGGGGAACCCCAGAACCTTCTGGGATAACATTAAACAGTTAAGTGGGACTGCACACTCCCCCCCACCGACCCAGATCAACATTAATGGTGTGATCTCCTCAGACCCAGCCCTCATAGCCAACCACCTCAACACCTCATTCACTGACCTTAGCCCTATCCTCCCTACAAATTTTTTTGACCCTCCTCCCCAGCACCTGCCATAAATCTTTCTCCTCTTATTTTCTCCTCCGCCATGTTTCTGCCCAAGAACTTAGGCCGCACCTTGTCACTGCCCTCAAGAGTAATAGTACAGGCAGTGACACCCTGGATCCGTGTATCCTACGGCTGGTCTTAGACACAGTCCTTACCCTGATCACATGCCTCATCAACCACTCTCTTTGCCCGGGGAAGGTTCCAACTGCCTGGAAAGTCACCACTGTCACCCCTATCTTTAAAGGTGGTGATAGGACTGTTGCTGGAAACTATTGACCGATCTCCATTCTCTCTCCTCTCTCCAAGGCCTTGGAAAAAGTGGTGGCCTCTCAAATCTCTGACTACCTCTCCACCTACAATGTCCTTTGTCCTGAGCAGCATGGCTTCCGAGCGGGCCACAGTACCAACACAGCCCTCCTAGAGTTCTCCAACTTTCTCCACTCCTCCTTAGACACTGGTTCTCTGGCTGGTGCTGTCTTCACTGACCTCTCTAAAGCTTTCGACACTGTCTCCCACCCCCTCCTTCTTGATGCCCTTAGTCTCTCTGGTTTTGCTGCTGGGGCTATCTCCTGGTGCACCAGTTATCTATCTGACCACTCACAGCATGTAAAAATTAATGGGACCTACTCAGACATCTGTCCCATCTTTTCTGGGGTTCCCCAGGGCTCCATTCTGGGCCCCTTACTATTCTCCCTTTACCTTAACACCCTTCCACGTACTTGCTCGGGGAACATTCTATTGTACGCTGATGATGCAGTCATCTTTGCCTCAAGTCAAGAACTTATTGCCTCCAGGACTCGCTGCAGAAGTCCTTCACTGAAGCCGAGGCTGGTTCAAGGAACATAGATTGGTGATAAATCTTAAAAAAACAAAAACCATGTTCTTCACTCATCCCCAAAACAAGTCCTGCAACTTCAAACTCCTCATTCACTCTGGGTCCTCTTTCCCACTTGAACAAGTTTGCTCCTATAAATACCTAGGGATCCATTTTGACCCCTCTCTCCTTCCATGGACACATCGCTGCCCTAGCCACTGCCACTAATATCCGATTGGGCATCTACACCGGTATAAACACTGCCTCCCCCGAGGTTTCTTCAACTCCAGCGTCACCTCCTCTGTCCTGTCCCTAGTGGACTATGGACTGCCGTGTATGGTGCTGCTGATCAGACCGCACTCCATAAATTCGCACTACTCTGAATAAGGCCTGCAGGTTAATTACTGGAGCACCTAGGCTGACACACACCTGTCTACTGTACGCTAAAGCTGGTACTTGATCTTGACGAGCGCCTCAAATATCTGACCTGTACCCTTACAAAAAAGACCCTCCTTGGGCTATCCCCACCAGGATTGACCACCACCATACGCCGCTCTGTCCCACTAGTTCATACTCGGACCTCTGGGAAAACCTCTCTTGTTATCCCTAGAGCTAGGACCTCTCACGGCCAAAGAGCCTTCAGCTTTAGGGCCCCCTCCTGGTTCAACACACTGCCCCCCTCCATCTCCGAAGCTCCAACTATATCATGCTTCAAAACTTCATTACGTAACCACCTTATTAACACCCGATGCTGTAATTGCCACTAGTCAAAGCCGTACTCAATACTTATGACAAAGCTTATTACTAAGCTGCTAAGGACAACATAACTCTGGTATTGTTTGCATCAATCCTAGCTGTACCAGCTTGTTTGTATCTATGTCTTAAGTTACTGTTATACTTATGTGTTGTACTGTTATACTGTGTATTTTCGTTTGTCTTACTGTGACAAGGTATCTTTGTAAATGAGCCTATGGCTCAAAGGTTTTCCAAACTGCTGTTTAAATAAAATAAAATAAAAAATAAATAAAAAAATAAAAAATGACAAGAATAGGAGAACAGAGTCAGGTAAACCAAAAGAAAAGAAATACTGATATGCACTCATAGCACAAATGCCCATATAAGTATACCCACATATTTTTCTTTTCTCCTGGTTTTCCTGACTCCCCTCTGTGTGTCATCTTTAAGTCTTCTAACTTTACCAAATTATTAGAACCTACTTGATGACTCTTCATCTCTTTCACTATTATTTTTCTAAATGTCACTCCCTCCCCATCAACACCATTTTGTTTTCTAGCTTTTATTTCTAACTTTCCTGTTATCACTTTTTCTCTAAGATCCACAGGTTTTGTTAAAAACTAGGCATTTGATTGCAGTATAGTGCACATACCTGATATAAACTAAACAAATAAATAAATAAGCTTCACTTAATTATTTTTTCTTTGTTGATACTTCCTGAAGAAGCCCCATGGTTGTAAGTCTTACCCAGACTCTATTTTCTTTGTTTCACAATGCTTTTATTACCCATTATGTTTTATTTGCATCCCACATGCTAATGCAGCAATCTGTTATATTTGTTTAGCATCTTTCATACAAATTAATCACATGACACTTAACAGCTGTTAATCATGTACAAAGTAGAGAGGTTGCTAATACCAAATATCAAAGAAAATAGATTATCCAGAGTTAATAAGGAAACATATTAGACATTATTTGTTCCAGAGCCTTAATTGGGTGTATGAAGCATATAGTGCATCTATATGCATCATAAAGATGCACTATATGCTTCATATAGTGCAGCTATGTCAATTAATAAAGGCTGCATTAACACACAACCCTCTCTGCATGGAGTGATTAAGTTGGCTACTTTCAAAGTAAATTTCTGTTATATCATAATTCTCTCATACCTGTGGAATTAGTACTGGCCCTGGGCAATGGACTCATCATTCTAGCAGCACCAGAAAGATAGTCTTTCATATAAGACTTCAGGTCAAAATGCTCAGTTGATTAAAATGCTCCCTGCTTGAATTTCAAGTTGCCTAAACATCACATGCGATTTAGCTCAACAGGTATACCTTGACTTCTTTATATTTATATCTCAATCTATATGATAATGCCATGAGCTGCACTTACAGCCCCAGAAAACATGGCACCTTCTAGATTGGACTAGTCTTTTCCAGCATGTGTTGCATTTATTGTAAATGAAATGTCAGATCTTATGACTTTAATGTGGAGTCCAATTGGAGGAAATGGAAGACATGCTACTTCTCAGATATATGGCTCTTCGTCTTGATAACCAGTATCAGCATCATACCTGAATACAGTCACTCTAAAATAACTTATAATTGGTTTGAGATTAAGAGCAGAACATGTGGTCATATTTATTACTTTCCTGTCTCACATTATGAGAAGTAAGACCATTACAATTTAATTTAGGTATTAGTGATGTTACTTAGTAACAAAATGCTGAGATCTCTGTATGCACCCTTTGACTCATTCAGCTCAAGTCGGGTGTTTTGAACAAGGTTAAATATGCTATAGAACATTCTGAGTCAGATATAGTATATGCTCGGGGAGGGAATAAACAGTGCTTCTCAAGTGCCTTCTAACCTGTTCTGTTCCTTATTGTGTGTGGTAATCAAATTATACTGTATGCTACTTTACCAAAATAATGAAAGGCTTCAGCTCCATCATCTGCTGGAAATGTATACCTTGTCAGACAAAATATACCATTGTCATGTTATCTAAAGGCATATATGTGTTGGGTGATGGACTTAGATTGCTCTTCAGGGATCTAAATTTTATGTGCTGAGTGCAAACTTCAGCCTAGTGGGGAACCTCAATTTGAATGTGGGCACTGACTTTTGGAGACCCGACACACATCTCACCCCCCAAAAAAAACACACACACACTCACACAACTGTGTGAAACCTCACACCAAAACATTAAGCTGCTTCGCTACTTTTCACATTACTGTGCATCTAAGACAACTCAGATTAGGTTTGTTAATTTCTTTGATATACAGTAGTGCTGAAGAGAGCCAAGTGACTTCACACTTGGTCTTCAATTTAAGTTTAAAAAGGAAAGCAACTTACATATGTAACACCCTGTTCCCTGGGGTTACTAGAATCCTATCAGTGTCAGTCTTAGGTAGGGAATGCAGCTGGTGAAAATCTAGTTAAATGGATTTTCACCTGCTCCCTCTCTGTTTAATTGATCTCATCTGAGAGCGGATAGGTGATGTCATTTAATACTTTCACAGCCACATAAGCCACAGCTTGTTGTGAGTGTGGGGAGTTTAGAATTCTGAGAGTAGTTAGTCTGTAGTTCAGTTCAAGCTGGAGTGAGTTCCAGTAGCAGCTCAGAGAGTGAGCAGCTGGAGGAGTGAGGAGAGTTTGTATTTCTCACCCTAGTCTGAGGACATCTTTTGCCTGACTTGTGAAGTGGTGGAAACCATCTCCAGGATTTCCTAATGCCCTCATTCCCAGTAGGATGAGGGGGACTGCAGATGTTTTGAGGGACAATCCCCTGATCCAACCTAGAACATTTTGAAGCTGCCTTTGGTGTACAAACTGTGAGTAGATTCTGTCTGAGTGTTACCCAGGATATGAACCTGCCTTATTTTCTGTGGGGTGACACTCTGATAAAGGTGCCCATTCACCCATTTCTGTTTTGAGACTGTTCTCAAGAAGATTGTTTTAAAGTTTGCTGACAATAGTGGATGGCCCAGGTGTGACTAGGCACTATTTTCAGAACTTTAACTTTACACCCTTGTGGTGTTTCTGATGCTAAAATGTGCTAAAAATTTGAAAAAAAAACATAACTTCTACTGTTCATTATCTGTTGAGGTGTAACTCTGAAAGAATGGCTGGGTATGGATGAAGAAGCAAAAGGTGGGCAACCCCCAATCTGGAGTGACCAGTTCAGCACTTTGGGGTCTGTAAGGGCATCTGTTTCTTTCAGTGCATGTAGCCAATGCCTGAAGATGAAGTTTACCCCTTGTATGTGGGTGTTTGCTAGTTCTGAACCCTAGTGTGCACCATCGTAGACAGTGTTCCACAGTTTCCTTCTGTAAATCCTATACCACATGGAAACTGTTCTAAATCATGTCTTACTGCCACTTCCAGGAGAATTTTGTGTGTTTTCATCATGGCTAGTACCACATTTCCAGATGTCTAATCCTATGCTATATGGGAAGTTCAGTTTCTGTTTTTCTACAGATGTGTTCTGCATTGCCTAGTGCTTCAAAATGTAAACCCTTGGGGGTCCATCTTTGCTTTTGGATTATGACTTTGTTTCGGAATAAAGACACACTCTAGAATCCCAACCTGGTATGGACAATCTAGTTACCGCTTCCTGTGTGGATTTACTCGGCACCCCTGTCCAGAAGTGCAAACCAAGCATAGCCCTCAGCAAAAGTTCTCTCCCTAAAACCTGGGTTTTGGTATAGGTCTGCTTGTGTAATGTACACACTTTGTGTTTCTATTGCAATTGCTTTGTACCCCCACCCCTCTCTTTTCCCCTAGACAGAAAAAGTATGGGAGGTGTGCCTACTAGTTAAATAATGGGCTGGTGGGGGGTTACACATGGATCCATAGAATATGATGGCAGAAGGAAACTGAAGGACCATCTAGTCTGCCCACTAATATTATACCTCACCCACTGACCTGCTGTCCTAGTGAGCTTTTCCTACCCCCTACCACCTGCTATCCCATCATTTAAAACCTTACTGCATCTGTTATGGACTGTGTCCTCTAGCCCTGTCCCAATCATGTTTGCACCCATAATGGGTTGATGCCTCCACCATTTATGCTGGTAGTTTGTTCCATAGATCCACCAACCTCTCTGTATAGTAGAACTTCTTCAAATTCTTCCTCACTTTACCACCCAGCAACCTCCAGTCATGTCCCCTATAGACTGCATCTTTATTTCTTATAAATACTGTATGTCTGCAGTGTTCACCTTATTTATACCACTTAGAAACATATATGTTTTAATACTGTCTCACCGCTCCTGTCTAGTCTCCAGTGAATACAGTACATGTTTAGGTCCTGCAACCTTTCCTCATAGGATGTACCCTGCTGCCATGGGGTCATCTTGGTGTCCCTATGCTGTACAGATTCTAATCTATTAATATCCTTTTTCAGATCAGAGTTCCAGAACTGGACACAGTACTCCAGATGAGGCCTCAAAAGGGATCTGTAAAGTGGCAGAATCACCTTGCTTCTCCTACTGTCAAAACCCCTCCCTATGCAACCCAGCACCTTCAATGCCTTACTGTGTTACTTTGCTACATTGCCTTGTTTCCTTAAGGGAGTCACTAATTATGACCCCTACATTTCTCAGTTCTGATGTATTTATCACTCTAACTTCTGACCAGTATTCAGTGCATGGACTATGCCTAAGTGCATTACTTTGCTATTTTTGGCCTTGAACCTCAACTACCATACCTTAGTCCAAGGTATCTGTAAAGTGTCAGAATGACCTAATTTTTCCTACTATCAAAACCTCTCCCTATGCAACCCAGCATCCTCAAGGTATTACTCTGTCACTTTGCTACATTGGTTGTTTGTTTAAGGGAGTCACTAGTTATGATCCCTCAATCTTTCACTTCTGATGTATTCACTACTCTGACTCCTATCCAGAATTCAGTGCATGGACTATGTCCATCTAAGTGCATTAATTTGGTCTTTTTGGCATTGAACTTCAACTGTCAGACCTTAGTCCATTTCTGTTTTAGTCTTTCTGAAGCTCCTGCACACCTTCTTCATGAGCCACCCTGCCACATAGTTCTGTATCATCAGCAAATAGACACACATTTCCTTGAATACTCTTCTCAATGTTACTTACATACATATTAAAAAGGACTTGTCCCAGGACTGATCACTAGGGCACTCAGCTGGTGAGCTCTCTGCCCCCTAATTTAGCTTCATTCACCACCACTCTCTGCTGCCTTTCCGTCAATTGATTACAAACCCATCTAACATACTCAGCTCTGGTCAACTAACATGTCCTGCATCTTCTTGAGCAGCTTCCTTTGTGGTACTGAATCAAAGGCCTTTCTAAAGTCAAAGTAAAGAAAATCTACTGCCTGTCCCTTGTCAATTGCCTTGATGACCCAATCAGACTTGGAGGGAGGGTTTGCCCAGCTTGGAAGTGAGGAGCGTGGTTTCAAAATTATACTGTGTCTTAGGAGAAGAATGGCACTGATGCCAAATAATTAAGTGGTAAGGCATAATGAGTAGTAAGACATGACTCCCTCCCAACACTCGTGGTAACCCCCCCCACCTCCTTACCAATAATGAAGAGCACAATAAGGCAATTTGTCTTTTTGTATGTTTAAATTTTTAAAACAAACTAAGATAATTTCCCTGTTTTCCTGTACATGCCCTTCTTCTCAGAATGACAGGGCATGCATGAGACCTATGCAAATACTGCAGGGTATACACATGGGTTTCAGCCAATTAGGGAGACTTATTCCTTATTCAAGTATTATAATTCATATTTAATGCTGTATATCTGTGTGTAGTGAGGTCAGCACTTCACTTTTGGTGAGTACAAGGTGTGGGGTGAGGGTGGGAAGTTTGATGTGATGCTGCAGTATCTGTATTTGGAGGTGGGGGTTGGCACAGATGACAGATGATTAATTTTTAACATCCAAGTTTGTTATGGGCACTTCTTTTTTTTCTGGTGAAGGAGCAGTGCATCCACAATATATTTTTGATTGTATGATTTAACGTTATTGAGCTCCTTCATGGCTTCACCACTCATGAGGACAATGGTAAAGTTTCACTTGTAGAACTATATCTGATATTTTCACTACATATATATGTTAACAGGGTGGTGTTAAAAATGAAAAGGTAAAAGTAATATCTTGACTGATTACAACAGTAACATCAAAATATCAAAAATATGTTGCTGTTACTGTTGTCGCAATGGTCATTATAGCTGCATGAAAGTTGAAATTCAGTAGCAGCACTGCCTCTCAAGAGAGAAAGATGTCATCCGTCCACTCCTACAGCTTCTCCTGTAGTGGGTCATGGAGGTAGCCAGAGTAAAAGCATCCTCTACCTCCTCTACAGGGTCACTGTTCATACACAAGAGTAAGCTGTGACAGCAGTGGAAAGAGGAAATAAAGAAACAAAAGGGTCAAAAGCTTCAACTATATCTGTTATCTTGATAACCACAATCACTGTCAGACCCAGTACCAAAACAGGGCTATGTTGTGTTTTTGGGGCTAGGAGGACATTGGTAGTAATATCAATGGGGTCGACCATGGAGATAAACATGCAGAACAATTCAGAACTTCCAAATTTGGGGGAAGTTGCAAACCCAGATAAATTCTTGCTGAATCTGGAAAAGGTTTGGAATGAACAGTCAGCTGGATGCATCTAAGGCACCTGGCCCTGTTGCATTCCAAAGCTGGCTATTAAAAGAATCTGCTGATCGTTTTTGAGTCAGTCTTCTCCATAGGGATGATATGGGAGCTAAACTGTTGTGGCTACTGGTGCCAGATATGTCACTGACATGCATATGCCATCATGCCTGCGACTATAACCTGAGCCAGACATCACAACTGCCTCAGTTATTTTTCTCACTGTCAAGTTTGCATTAACTGGAGCACACTAACGGCAGCAACAACAAGAAGTAGGGGCTTCTTACTGTCACTACAAGGCTTGGGACTGTGCCAGCTTGTTAAACCCCAACAAGAGGAGATGCCATTCTCGATTTTGTCCTCAGAAACCCAGAAAGGATGAAGGACATTAAAGTGGGATGCCATATGGGCAACAGCAACCATTGCATGGTAAGCTTCAAGGTAAACATAACACAGGACAACAGCCACTCAAAGATAAAGGTGCTAGACTTCAGAAAGGCTTACTTCCAAAAAATGAGGAATAACATAAGTAGCCAGTTAACGGAAACAGAGGCTGAGGAGGTGGAGGTCATGTAGGGGAGACTCAAGAGATCAATAAAAAATTGCCACAGATCAATGTGCCAGGTGGGTCAGAAAAGCAAAAAGAAAAAGAGATCCTCTATGGTTTTCCAAGGAAGTGGCTACCAAAGTCAAAGAAAAAAAGAAGGCGTACAGCATATTGTATACAGGAAACCAAAACTGAAAAAAACTGGGAGTCATACAAGGAAAAAATGAGAGAATCTAACAAACAAATTAGAAAGGCAAAAGTCCTCACTGGCCTGGTGGCAGTGAGGACTGAGGTGCTAGATGCCTTACCTCGCGCTATGCTGGCTACCCGTTGTCAGGAATGAGCACAGGCCTCCGGGGGTTGGCAGGGGAGGAGAAGGATTGAGTATCTGAGGGATTGCTCTCCCTCTCTGGGGAGGGGGGACTCCAGTGACTGGCATGTGACTGGCCCCTAGTGGAGGCTGAGGGCAGTGCACCGATGCTCTGGAACAGGAGCTGAGATAGTGCAAACACCTGGAGGAGCACGTGTGGATGCATACGCATGCCCTCCACTGGCATCATTGCATGCCCCACTCACACAAGGGGAGAAAACAAGAAATGGTCCCTGTCAAACAGCATGAGGCAGCCACCTGCTGCAGGCCCTGACTCAAATGGTGCTCACCGAACTGGATCCTGGTCAAAGTAAGTTGGACTAGGGGGGATCCTTACTACCCTGACATAAATGGTAAACCATGGGGAAGAGGGGTATGCTGCCAGATGTTGGGGTGCGGGGCAGGACAGGTGGCTGAGGATGAATGCTGACCAGGACCCGTGGAGAAACAGATAAAAAAAAAATAAGAAAGGCAAAAGCCCAGACAGAGGAAGATACAGCAGAAGGGACAAAGAAAGGAGACAAATATTTTTTTAGATATATTAGGGAATGTGAGAAGGCAAAAGAGGAATAGTAAAGATTGCAACTGAAGAAGGGAAATGCACCAAACATGACCCAGAGAAAGCCGAAGTCCTCAACAAATACTTCTGCTTGGTGTTTACCAAAGAGGACCCAGGGGATGGCCTAGGCCTGAAAAAACACAGCACCCCAGGACCAGGGGTAGACACGAGTCCCTTTACAGAAGCCAAAGTACAGGATGCACTAAATAAACTAAAAGCAGACAAAGCCATGGGACCAGACAAGATGCATCCCAGAATCCTTAAGGAACTAGAGGCAGAATTAGCAGCCCCTCTGGCACTTCTATTCACAAAATCCTTGAAGAGCAGTGTGGTACATGAAGACTAGAAAAAGACAATAGTGGCTCCACTTCACAAATCAGACAGTTGTGAAGAGGCTAGTAATTACAGACTGGTGAGCCTCACATCTGTAGTAGGGAAACCAATGGAGACAATACTCAAACAGAGGGTCATAGCATTCCTTGAAACTAGTGGCCAACAAGACCCTAAATAGTACAGTTTCACAGCAAGTGGGTCATGCTAGACAAATCTGCTTGAGTGTTTTGACTACACTATAAAAACAGTGGATGACAGTGGGGCAGTAGATGTGGTCTACCTGGACTTTAGTAAGGCCTTCAACTTGGTTCCATACAGAAGACTGGTAAGAAAGCTTGACTATACAGGGGTTGGTCCAGAAGTAGCCAGATGGGTACAAAACTGGCTACAAGGCAGAACCCAGAGGGTACAGGTTAATGGAATGCAATCAACTGAAGGCAGGGTGACCAGCGGGGTGCCCCAGGCTCAGTGCTGGGGCCTCTGCTCTTCAATGTTTTTATAGCAGACATCACTGAGAGACTGGAAGGGAAGTTGTGTCTGTTCACAGACGGCACCAAGATATGTAACAGGGTGGACACCTCAGAAGGAGTGAGCAAGATGGAAGCTGACCTCAAGAAACTAGAAGAATGGTCTGGAGTGTGGCAGCTGAGATTTAACACCAAAAAGTGCAAGGTTATGCACATAGGAAAGAAAAATCCAAGAAAGGAGTATTACCTAGGAGGCAAAAGACTAGCGGTCTCAAACCAGGAACAAGATCTGGGAATCATAATCTCAGATGACCTGGCCTCAAACCAGAACAAGATCTGGGAATCATAATCTCAAATGACTTGAAGATTAGTAAGCAGTGTGAGAAGGCAACATTGAAGGCCAACAGAATGCTTGGCTGCATTGGGAGGGGAATCATGAACAGGAGGAGAGAGGTGGTACTTCCACTACATAGATCACTGATCAGGCCTCAACCAGAATACAGAGTCCTATTCTGGAGGTCTCACCTAAGGAAGGACATTGACCGGATGGAAACAGTGCAGAGAAAAGCAACAAAAATGATGCAGGGTCTGCAGTACCTCTCCTACGAGGAAAAACTTAGGGAACTGAATATGTACTCCCTGGAGCAGAGAAGAGAGAGAGGGGGCATGATTGAAACATTCAAGTACATAAAAGTCATTAACAAGGTACAGGCACAGGAACTTTTTCACTTCAAGAAGGTTTACAAGACCAGGGGACATGACCTCAGGCTGCAAGGAGGGAGGTTTTCCACCAACACCAGGAAGTTTTTCTTCACAGAAAGAGTGGTGGATGCCTGGAACAGCCTGTCACAAGAGGTTGTGGGGGTCAACATAGTGGGGGGATTCAAGAATGCATGGGGGTAGGCACAAGGGAGTCCTGACTACAAAGGGCAACTAGAGTGTCAAAACAGATCTAAAACAAATGGGAGGACTAGATGGACCTAGCAGTCTCCTTCTGCCATCAATTTCTATGTTTCTGTGGGAGCTTAGCTACAAGTTTAGGCTTCTTGTTTTCTGCATCTCCTTTTCTTGATCAAAAACCATAGAAGCCTTTAGGCCCCCTTTCTGAAAATTGCACTGTGGTAGAACTGTAACCTGCACTGAATCTGTCTCACTTTGCTTCTTAAGTCTCAGGCTTGTTAATAACATGGCGATCACAACTTGTTAATAACATGGAGACCCCACTCTAATTGTGTGGCCTGCTGATCATTAAACCCCCAAATCTTGATCACAGTACCACAGAGTGAGTAAAACCTGTTCCTAAATTCAGGGACAGGTCATGACATGGGCCAACATCATCAGAAATTTCTGTGGTCTCTTCCCCATCCCCTCTCTGTTCTTTGGAGTTGATAGAGGTATGGCACTCTCTGTCACTAAACTGTGTTGGTGTCATGACAGAGTCTCATGTGGTGGTGTTGAGTGGCCCTGTGGCTCCTACTTTGCAGCCACGGGTGAATGTTTAGTCCAATAACTCTCAGAACCAGAACTACCCATTTCAGGAGTCAGCACCGTCTGTAGTACTGGTCATGGCTGCATCTCCCTCAAATGCTAGTGCTGGTGTTGGTACTTTTCTTGGTGTTGATGTATGAGGCCATATGTGGTTCAATGACATTACCGAGGTTGGTGTCAGGACCATTGTCAGCACTGGGATAGACCAAGGTGCCACTGTTAGCATGGTGTCACCACTACAGTGGGGCTGGCCTGGAGCTTCCATATTATACCCCTGTGAGGGGCACCTTATTTAGGGCCGCCAACACTAAGAATTACCAAAGCTAGTGCTGCAGACATTAAGGGTTTTGCCTCCTTCTCCTTTTCTGAGTGAGGACTCTGGGTGTTGTATCAAGTTCCATACAGGGGGTTGGGTCTGGAACAGTTTTCACCACTATCCCCATTCTAGGTTCCCATTTCAGGTAAACCAGTCATTTTTCAGTAGGGTAGTGAAATTTCTCAGGCCTATTGGGCCTATGTCTCAGTAATAGTTCCATACATGGATGGAGACCATATAGCTTTGGTTCAGGGAGATGGATCCAGTACTGTACTCAGAGTCCCCTCCACCTCCACTGGAACATGGCAGTATAGCACCCTTTCCCTCAATGTCCACTTTGGAGGACAACACAACACCTTTCTGCCTTTCCTCTTCTGATAAAGATGTTAGTTTTGTTGATTTTTGCAGGAAATGTTAGATGCTATGGACTGTCCAGTTTTAGTGAGCACTAACTCTGCTGTTGGGCCACTGGATTTCTAACTGATTCTGTATCAAGACACTCCCATCATCCTTCCACGGCATGCTGTCCTTGTGGAAATGACCATGGCTGTTTGAAAGTGCCCTTTTTCACTTCTTTATTTTATCTGGGCCTGCCCTCTAGGTATGTAATACCACCAGGTTTCCAAGAATAACTTGTTCCCAAGAACAACTTGGTCATCCCATGGAAGAGATATTAATCCTCTGGTCTATAGTGTGATGTAAATCTATTCTTAGGTAGGTCCAGGTAGAAGGTCACCTCTCAAATAAGGCCCTGGTCCAAAGAGATGTGCCCCAGGGCTCCATTTTGGGTCCCACATAGTTTCTTATTTATATAAATCATTTGGCTGAAATTGCAAGGTTTTCCAATGTAAGTTTATATGCAGATGACACCATGCTGGTGACCAGCGGAAAAAAAGTAGAAATAATGGAAGCAAATTTACAGTTTGATTTTACGGGGCTGTGCTCATGATTGTCTGGACAGGAGATCTGGTTGTGTCGTTAGGGGTATTGGATTTGTTTATCAACATCTGTATTACTGATGTGTACCACATTCTTCTGGGCCATTCTGAAGCAATGAAGACCACTGTGCTGCTGGATTCCTGGATTTTTGAACTACTCACACTACAAGGAGTCTGTTGGAGACTTGCACTTCTTACTGCCATGGAGTAGACAGGGCACCTACTCCTGCCATTTTGTGCTCTATATCTTGAGAAGAAATCTGTGACCTTCCTGTTTGTTCTTGTGGCCATGAGGTCTAGTTGAAGAGGTCCCCACCAAACCTGGATCTTCTGTAACACTTGTCAGTTGAGCTGCCACTCCCCTAGGTTGAGTGTCTGCCTGCTGATCCAGTTTGCTTGTGTATTTATTTCTCCTGCTAGGTGGATTGCTAATGGACTCACTAGATGAACCTCTGCACATGTTAATAGACTGATTGCTTCTCTGGCCATCTGTCTGCTGTATGACATTGTCACTTTGTTGTCAGTTTATATTCTGAAGTGATGTCTCCTGTCCACCACCAAATTGATAGTTTTACAGATTGGGAAAGTGACAGTTTTTCTTTTATAGTTCTGCGAGGCATGGTCCCAGTTGTCAAGGAGAAATCCTTGTAGTGGTCTCATGTGCAGTTGTGCCCAGTTGTGGAGGCCTATGAAGGAAGCCATGAGTTCTAGTAGCTGTATCAAATCCCATGTCAACAGTTAAAAACACATTATTTTAACCAACAGAAAGTAGTCAGCGATACAAAAAACAGCAGTTTCCCAGAAAGGGAATATAAAAAAGATATTAAACATTGGAGGAAGCTAAACATTTCTTATTCCTACTTAAAGACAAGGTAAATTCCAGAATAATCTGCAGCCTATAAGCTTAGGAAAACAAACTGTGCTGGCTGAAGGGAATGGGGGCATCTCCACTTAAAGAGAGTTCAAGATAAAGAAAGTTAAAAATACATTACTTCAGCTAACAGAAAGTGGCTGACAATGCCAAAAGCAGCAGTTTCACAGAAAAAGAAGATAAAAAGGCTTTTAAACACCAAAGCAAGCTAAAACATGTCTTATTCTTACATAAAGATGAGGCGATTGGCAAGGAGCCATTATGGATACCACTAGCCTAGAGAAAGGCACAAGGTAAACTGAGGAAGATCCGTCAGGAAGGAGTGGAGACAGGATCTGATTCAAAGTTTCAGTTTGTGCATTACTGTATCACAGGACTCTCTATAAACCACTTGTGGTGACTTTGGAATGCTGTAAATGGTGTGCGATAGATGTCATCTAGGATTTTTCAGATTTTAACCTCAGACATGCTTTAGTTGTAATGCTGCAGCTCCTGAGTGCTAAACTCAAATGCCTCTCTTTTATAATTCTTCTTATTTCTTGTAACAGAATGTAAATGAATATTATTCTCTTCTTTTGAGCTGGTTCATGGTTTTGTTTGTTATGCATATTTTGTAGTAATGTCTATTGACTGGTATGTATACCATAATTGTATTTGTTTGAATTGAAATGAGATGTGCCAGTGGGTCTCGTTCTGCAGCAAGGCTGATCTTTCTGATACCTATTAGATGGATTTGCATTATATATACTTGCAATCTTTTAGATTTTATCATCAACTGTTGGTGATAGTTCTCATGTGGCTATTCTATATGATATAACAGTGTTGTGAACAGTTTATGAGCCTTCTCAGTGTGTTGTTTTACAATTTTACTGGTGGCTTGTAGTACATAAAGTTTTTGTTTAAAAAAACAACATTGGAGTAAGAAAGAAATATGACCTACTGGGAATTGAACCCAGGCCCCCAAAATACCATCCCAATGCTCTAACCACTGAGCTACAGGATTACATTGTTAGACTTGGGGTTCCCGACACACTTCATTTCTCTGGTATTGCATATTCTGCAACTAGGAATAATCAGTATGATAATTAGAAGAGTGTCTGGGAGCCCCAGATCTGACCATGTGATTGTACAGGGGGTCTAGGTCAATATAGTGTGGATACAACTGTGCTGGACAAAACTGCACCACCTGAACAGTGCCATGGACTTGATAAAAAGAAAATAATGTTCTGTGGGAGCTCTGTCCCCCCACATCCCCCATTTGCAGGGGGCTTCACCAGCTACACCCCCCAACTATTTTATAATCACTTGAGAGGGGGGACACATGTTGGTGAATGGGCATTATTTGGGTGGATGAGCAGAAGGAGTAGATGAACAGGGTGGCGGACACAACTTGGGTGGGGTGGGAAAAAGAGGACAGTTAGGTAAGTTGGGGGGTGGAACAGCTGGGGAAGGGGGAGTTTGTAAAGCACCTGTGGGAGGGAAAGCAAGGGGGGTGGCCACATGGCAAGTGAGGAAAAAACAAACAAAAAGAAATGCAGGGAGGTGAGACCCAAACCCAGGATGCCTGCAGGTGCCACCACCATCCATAGCTTGTGACTCTATCTGCTAAGCCACAGCAACAAGATGATAGCAACCTGCAATGTTGAAGGTGAAAATAGCCACAGGAATAATGCTGTTATACCTGCACTATACTTTCCCAGTCGCTGTTTTCAGTCACACTATATTGTCAGCATAGCTTGCACCCACTGTAATGACCACACTATATTGACCGGATACCAGCCTATGGCTAGGTTGATATTCTGGGGCCCTGGGTTCAGTTTCCAGTAGGTCAAATTCTTTCTTTTCTCACTCAAATTTGTGATTTAAATTGCTTAGCAGTGGCTAGTTCTGCACATAAAAACCTCAAATTGTCAGCAAAGTTTTGTTTAGTATATTTTCTGTCATGCAGGTATTTTTGTCTCATTTTCATCTTTCCTTAACTATTGGTGTTGCATTTTGGGTGTCAACATATCCTATCTGTGCATGTTTTCATATCTCTGACAATACATTTTCATTTAGTGTGTTGCAATCGAACCTTAATATAAACCTTGAGGTGCTGTTACTGCATGTATAAATCTGGATTTTTAACAAGTAAAACATTTAGAAAGTAAAATTTGTAACCATGCACTAAGCAATATAATCTGCATGGTCATATAATGGGCCTCAGACTCTCAGTCAGTCATAGCTCTCTTTTTCAGCTACCCATTTTAGAAATGGTATAATGTAAAATTAGATGTTTCTTCTCCATTCTTTTCTCTGTCAATTATTGCAGGAGTGCACACAAAGCCAAGAAAAATGCATACACAACAATAATACTCTCTCTCTCTCTCTCTCTCTCTCTCACAAAGAGGACAGTCAAACTTTTCTAAATAGAATCAATTTTTGTCCAGCAGAATTCTAGGGGCCTTGGCTATGCTGTGATTACTTCAGTTTTCTACTTCATTCAGATCTCCACAACTTTCGCCCAGTTTACAAATGTAAATTAACCGCACATACTTTCCATTGTGCTTTGTATCATTGCTTGCCTTTGGTTAGTCCTAGACAATCAGGAAGAAAATGTACATTACACAGTAGGTCAGAAAATTCTGAAACCTGATTGGTTGACTGGCATCTTCCAGCCATGGTAAATCCTGGCATGACCCATGGGAAAAGGTGCCAGTCAGCCACATCTAGAAACCCCCTCTTTAAATTCACTCTGACTCCCCCCAACATGTAAGGCAAAAATCTGTCATAGTGTCTCCCCGCTTAGCTGCCGGTAAACCGCGTTGATGAACAAACACCATACAGGGTCTGACCAGTAACACTTACTCCCTCCCAGTGACCACTGCTTCATGGTCCACTCATCATTAATCCCTGGAAAAAAAAATTGGAAGAGGTGAACGGGCTGCCATTAGGCTATTCCTCCTGACCCAAAGAGTGGCAGCAGGTCATGCATGCCTCCCACAATCCTCGTTCAGCTAAATACATAGTCTGATGAACCCTGCACTGTGGAAAGTGGTTTCTAAATTAAAACTTAGAGCCAAAACATATAGAAATCATGGCTGAAAAGCCGAGCCGTGATACTGGGTATTCGCCTATGCATATGCATGACCAATGGATATGCATATGCATACTGTACACACATGCCCAATATCATGGGTCAGCTTTCTCCCTTTATTTCTATAAGTTTCAGCCTTTGCTTTTCATTAACAAACACTTTTCCCAGTTCAGCATTCATCACAGCCTTAAAATTTGTGTTTAGCTGAACTGGGATGGAGGTAGACATGCACAAGCCTCCTGGTATTTAAGCAGCATATGGAACCTCCAGCAGAACAGTGCCAACAAGGACGGTAGTGAGGATAAAGACCAAGGACAGAAAATTTGGTATGGACTTTTCCTGTTGTGTATGTGGAGTGGTGCAGATGGTTGGGGCAGGAGGGAAGGGTGGGTGACATTAGATTCTACTTCCATAGAAATGAGGTTGCTACAGAGTCTCCCTATCAACAAATAACTTTTTTATGTGGTGGCGCAATAAAATCAATCAAAATAATGTAAAATAAAAAAAATAAAGAAACCTGTTTTTTATATATTTATTTTCCCACCAAAAAGGGGGACATTGTATAATCACAATATACCATGACAGGGTGTGTGTGATGCTGGGATTTATTCAGTTCTGGTGTGGTCTACTCGCTCAGTCTGTGGCCTTGTGACCAAACCACAGCAGGTGTGGGTAAATCCCAGCATCACCCACACCCTGTCATGGTATATTACTTAAATATGGCACTTGCTTATTATAATCAAGACTGTAAGCTATGCAGTACCTCATTTTTTAAACTCTGTGAGAAAATGAGTTGGATGTTTCTATTTCAGCACTATGTCTTTATACTTCTTGGTGCTTTTCAACTTTAGATTGGTCAATTATTTTTATTTGACTGTTTTTTTCTAAGGTTTGTTTTTAATGCTAGGCTAATTTTATTTGAGCATCAGCTGAACAATTTTTACCTGCTAGGATGTTATGGCGTTTTAGGTAACACTGAGACAGTGTGAAATACAATTCTTTTAAAAGAAAAAGTGTTCTTTTTTTCTAAGGATTTGAATTTCAGAGCTTTTTTCTCTACCATTTTGCATGGATCAAATAACACAGCAGCACTGATATTACTGATAAACTGTAATAAGAGAGATATTTTAAATAGATTCTGTTTGCAAAATAGGTAGCAAGTCATGTAGATATATATATATATATATTGTGTGTGTGTCCGTATAGTTAGGGTTGAGTAGTCCGTTTAATGCTAAACCTCAAATTTTGCACTTTAATAACTTTGCAACCATTCAATGGATTTGCATAAACTTTGGTATGTGCTGTCCTGTGGGGTATATCTATTGATGTGGCATGTTTCATTCCAGTTGGATCAGCAGATTCTGAGATCCGGATAGTGTTAAAAAGTTAAAAGTCACCACTTTTTGCAGTTTTTTCATCATCGCCTTGCACCCAGACAGTGTGGAATTTTGTTGTGATTTTTTAATGGTAGAAAGAACATGGGTAGCAGAACTGCCAGTGTTTGTTTGGTGCAAAAATATTAACTTGTTGCAAAGTTATTCCATTTTTAAGTTCCTATTATTTCCTATGGGAAGTTCATTTTTCAAGACAGAGGTAAAACGTTCGACAAAGGAATTGATCTCATGAAAAAGGATTCAATCTCGCAAGATCATTTTCTTTTTTGTGAGAATAAAATCCTTTTTTATGAGAGAAAAAAATCCTTTTTCGTGAGTCGCCGTCTTGTTTTTTTTTCTTCCAGGAACTCAAATGCATGGAAAATATATACAAATGTTGTCATTTTACAAATCAAACACCATAACCTAGTTAAACAGGCCCCATTTAGCTAGATTCTTGTGTTTAGTTTACACAGTTAGGGCCAGAGATACTTTTTCTGGGCACTCAAAATCTCGAGTTCCCAGCATAGCGAGAGGAGCCTTCCACCGCATTCTCTGTATGAGAACAACAAATTTTATTAAGTTCTGCAGCAGCAGTTGAACTCCTGCTGCCAGCTGGAGTGTGTGTTGTAAGCTCCCCTGTATTGCCTGGTGTCTAGTGGTACTCCCACCCTCATCGCCATCTCCATAATGGTTATTTGAGTTCCTGGTGTCTAGTGGTGCCTTGCACCCTTCCATTACCTTTATCTCCCTTTTTTAAATTTATATAATCCAACACTGGGAAGCCCACCCACAGTGCTGGATGCCCCCACCCTCCCTCACAGCCCATTGCTTAATTTATACTGCCAACATCAGGCACCCCAATCCCTGTGTTGGCATTACAACCCCCAGTAGTGTGGGATGCTGGGGAGTCCACCCACAGTGTCCTGAAATATTTATTTTTCCTTAATATCCTGTAAAAAAAAAAAAGAAAACAGTCCCCTGATGTCTTTTGTTTGTTCCTTGTCATCCCCGCCATCCCCATCCACCATCCTGGCCCTCCCACTGAGCACCCACTACCCCACACACCCCCTTACCCTATACTTACCACCAGAGGTCATAGGCTATCATCTTCTCTGGACCAAAACACGTCTGCACTCTTCAAAGCCAAACCATGAACTGAGGAATCAAGGTAGGTGTTGTATAATGTATTTCAATGGTGTTTTGAAGTTATGTTCATAATTTTGCCATTTTTTGGAATTTTTTCACCAAATTTTCAACATAGCCTTTATGGGATCCCACCTCATGAATACTGCCACATTCATTTTGTTAATCAGGCCAGGAAGGTGATTTTGCATTCTCTGCATGAAATCACCTCTCGGGAATGAATAATGAAATGTCACCACTAGTGTTCATGAGGTGGGGTCCCAAAAAGGTCATGTTAAAAACATGGTGAAAAAATTCCAAAAAATGGCTGAGTTATGAGTGTTTGTTGAATATTTTCTATGCACATGCATAACTTTTGTCATTTTCAATATTTTGAGTCCAAATTTTTAAAACAGACATTTTTTCATACCAGCTCATCAACAGTATAGCTGTCATTTTTCACATCCTGTCTGAAACATGTTTTTACACCTGTGGAATGGAATGGTGTTTTGGCACAGATTTGAACATTTTCACCTATGGGGTAGGGTCATAAGAAGACTGTGCTGAAAATCTGGGATCAAAATATGAAAAAATACCAAAGTTAAGACAATTTGTTGCAATTTCACTATGCCCGCTCGTAACATTTGAAATTTTAAATATTTTGTCCCCAGATTTTCAACATAGCCTTCTTATTACCCCACCTCATGCATGTCACAGCTGTCATTTTTCAAATCCTGCCCAAAATGTTTTTTCACACCTGTGATGAGGAATGACATTACAGTTGTACAGAATTACATTTTAGCTGGGATTTCGAAAATTTTCTATAATGGGTACAAATGGAAGTGTGCTTCTACAGATATGTATATATATATATATATATATATATATATATATACACACACACACACAGTATATATATATATATATATATATATATATATATATATATATAGAGAGAGAGAGAGAGAGAGAGAGAGATATGTGTGTGTGTATGTATGTATGTATATATGTGTATATATATATATATATATATATATATATATATATATATATTTATCTACAGAGAGATGGGAACACAGGATCCAAATTAACATGAGCTCCCACAGTAAAATAAGAATACTATTATACTATCTCAAAAAATAAGGAAATAAGTTGCAAAAAACGTGTTAATGCTTCAGTTAGGGTGAAAGTGACATTTGGGAAATGAGGGATTAGGGTTTCCCTAACACCTTACCCTCTCAAACCAGGCAGAAGATCAGGTGTGGGGTGTGCCTTGGGCTTCTCAAGCCTAATGCTCATTCCATTCTCATAAATTCTACATATCTGACCTTATTTGCAGATGGAATGGGGTGAGTGTTAGGTTTGAGAAGCCCAAGGCACAACCCACACCTGCTCTCTTGCCTGGTTTGGAAGGGTGGTGTGTTAGGGAAACTCTAATGCTTCATTTCCCAACTTCTGTTGCTTTGACCCTAACTGGAGCATTAACGAAGTTTTTTGCAACATATATATATATATATATATATATAGAGAGAGAGAGAGATATGTATATGTGACTATAGGTAGCAAGTCATGTATATGTGACGTTATCTCTCACTTTCTGTCTCTTGTTTTTCTCTCCATTTTCCTTTCCCTGTGTGAGGCTGCACGTTTGATAAAGTACATGGAAATTTGGTCCTAGGAAATAGATGTGCATCTTAATAAGTGTCAAAAACCTATTTCAGGTGAAAATAAGAGAGGACCGTGATTGCCCATTTAAATTGCTACCATGCTTGTAGATTGCTTGATTTCTACAGGTGTCATCTGCTCATACTGTGATTGATTGATGGAGAATGCTCATTTTTCTGGCAGTCAGAATCAAAAACACATACACACACACCTACATATAAACGCATACGCATACATCAGTTTTGAAGAAACAGGTCATAGTTATTCATGTGTGTACTATAAATCATCCACTCTCACTCACTGGGTTGCAAATAACTCTTATAGGTATTGTTGTTTACCCATTCAATAAATCTTTAGAATGAACTCAGCAAAGCAGGAGGAAAAGCACACACTGTAGGGGGGATAAGTCTCCTTCATTTATGGTTCAGCACCATCTGCCAGCCAAGGAAAAGTATTTGTAAATATTATGGACATTTACTAGCTGAATATGCTGTACTCCGAAATGACAGCAACTGTGTTAGCCCCATTGTTTGCCTGGAAATAGAGCAATAAATAAATCACTGTTGTGTGTATGGGTGGGAACTCTTGACTATGATCAATTGTGCACATTTCCAGTAAGCTTATGGTTTCAGGGTACCAAATATATAACCATCGAAACATAGAATTTGTCAGCAGATATAAAACCACTTGGCCCACCCAGTCTGCACATTTTCTCTACCTATAGTATCACTGCAGACCTTACTTGATTTCTGGCTCTTTTTCCTTCCCCCCCATTCCTTTCTATTAAGACCTCCTTATACCTATCCCATGTATCTTTAAACCCCATCACTGCTTTCACCCCACCACCTTGGCTGGTAGGCTGTTCCAGGAATCCTCAACTCTTTCTGAGAAGAGGGACTTCCTCACATGTCACATCTCTCCTGAATCTACACCCCCAACTTCGTAGCATTTCCTCTTGTTCTTGAGCATCATTTTTCTGAAAAATACTTCCCTCCTGTACCTTATTTACCCCATGAGGTATTTAAAGGTCTCTATCATAGCTACCTTCTCCCTCCTTTTCTTCAGGGTGTACATAATGAGTTCCTTTAGTCTCTTCCCATAGAACATTTGATGCAGACCCCACACCAATTTAGTTGTCCTCCTCTGTACTGCCTCCATTCTGTCTGTGTTCTTCTGGAGATGTGGCCTCCAGAACTGTACACAGTCTCCTAGATGAGGTGTTATCAGTGATCTATACAGAGTAAGCATTACCTCCCTCCTTCTGCTGGTGATACCTCTCCCTATGCACCATAACATCCAAATAGCCCTCCCAACTGCCTTGTCACACTGTCTGGCCACCTTTGGGTAATCAGAGATGACTGCCCCCGGTCTGTCTCCTGCTTGGTGGTCATCCATAACACTCCTTCCATTTTGTATGCTGTCCCTGGGTTTTTATGCCCTAAGTGCATTATTTTGCACGTTTTCCCATTGAACCCCAGCTGTCATCCTTTCCACCCCACCGGAGTGTCCACCCTCTTGCAGATTTGGATATCATCCATAAAGAGGCAGATCTTCCCCTCAAGCTCCTCTGCAATGTCACCTATAAAGACGTTATAGAGACCAGTCCCTGCACTGATTCTTGAAGCACCCCTTTGGTCATTCTCCCCTCCTCAGAGTGAACTCTGTTTACCACCAGTCCCTGTTGCCTATCACCTAACCAATTCTTTATCCAGTTTACCACCTTTAAACACACTCCTAGGCAACCAAGCCTGCTGAATAATCTCATATGTGGAATGGTGTTGAATGCTTTACTGAAATCTAGATAAGCCACATCCACTGCTTGACTCTGATCTAATTCCTTGGTCACACAATCAAAGAAATCTATCTGATTTGTTTGACATGACCTCACACCCATGAATCCATGCAGTCTTGTGTCTTGTAACCCATTAGAGTCAAGATATTCCATTATCTTCTCCTTCAGCAGTGATTACATTGACTATCCCACTACTGATGTCAGCCTGATTTGCCTATTATTGACATCCTCCTCTCTGCTACCACTTTTGTGAAGTAGAACTACATCTGATCTCCTCCAGTCCTATGGAACCACTCCTGTTTCCAGTGAACTGTTAAATAGGACTGTCTGAAGTACAGCCAGTACCTCGTTGAGCTCTCTAAATACTAACATACTAACATACTGATTGCCAGCAGATTAGGCCTTATGGTCTATCGAGTCTGCTCAAGCCTCAGTCCCCAGGGTGTGTACTGAAGCCATCCCCCCCTTGTTGTACCCCTGTGTCCCCTGTCCTCCATCTCAGCCCCCCGGGGCAAGCCAACCTCTGTTTCTTCCCTTTCCTGTACCTGTCCCACACTCTCTTGAACCCCTCCACTGTAGAAGCCTGAACCAGCTTGCCAGGCAGCGCATTCTATGGTTCCACCACTCTCTCAGTGAAATACCTTCCTCCTCCTTTCCTCCCTCACCCTTGCTCCTTCGAGCTTCCAAATATGTCTTCTGTTGATTCCACCCTCCTTCAGCCTAAAGATCCCCACCTGATTTACCCTATTTATTCCCTTAAGATACTTGAAGACCTCAATCATGTCCCCCCGATCCCTCCTCTCCTCCAACAAGAACAGACCTAGCTCCTCTAGTCTTTCCTCATACGTCATCTCCCCTAGACCCCGAATCATTTTGGTTGCTCTCCTCTGGACCCTTTCCAGGAGATGGATGTCCTTCAAGTGTGGCCTCCAGTACTGCACACAGTACTCAAGGTGTGGTCTGACCAGGCTATTGTACAGTGGCAGAATCACATCCCTGCTCCTTGAGGTAATCCCCCTGAGCGATGCAGCCCAGCATCCTATTTGCCTTTACTGCCACCCACCTGCACAGCTCAGAGTTGTTCATGTTGACATCCACCAGGACCCCAGGTCTTTTTCCCCTGTCATGGCCTTCAACTCATCCCCTCCAAGGGTGTACTCAAGTTTGCGGTTTCCCCAGCCTAGATGTAACACCTTGCACTTGGAGGAGTTACATTTTTATTTCCAGGTGCGGGCCCACCTATCCAGGGTCTCCAGGTCCCTTTGCAGGGCCAATCTCCCCTCCTCCTCCTCCACCACTGCACCCAGCTTGGAGTCATCCACAAAGAGACTCATTTCATACCTGATATCCTCCCTGATATCAGAGATGTAAGCATTAAACAGGATCGGCCCCAGGACCGAACACTGAGGTACCCCACTAATGACATCTCTAGGAGTCGAGACCTCACCCCCAATCACTACTCTCTGGATGCACCCAGCCAGCCAGTTTCTGATCCATCTAACCATCAATGAGCCTGCCCCATCCCCCTCAGTTTCCTCCAGTAGTCCAATGTGAGGGACCATGTTAAATGCCTTGCTGAAGTCCAAGAACAGTACATCCACAGGTCTTCCCTAGTCTAGTTCTGATATTATCCATTCATAGAATTCCACAAGGTTAGTTTGACACAATCTACCAGGCACAAACCCATGTTGACTACTATCCCGAAATCCCATACCCTCCAAGAAGCCCCCCAAATGTTCCTTAAGTATACTCTCCAGCATCTTACCCACCACCAATGTCAAACTGATGAGTCTATAGTTACCCAGCACCTCTCTAGTTCCCCCTTTATGGATTGGCACCACATGTGTCACCCTCCAATCCCTAGGTACCTGCCCTGTCTCGAGTGACAAATTAAAGAGTTCCATCAGTGGTGTAGCCAGTACATCCACCATCTCCCATAGCACTCTGGAATGTATGCCATCTGGGCCTGGAGATTTATCCTTTTTAAGAGCTTTAAGGGCTTTGCACACCCTTTCTATGGGTATAGCATCATCGGTCCTTCCCCTCCTTTTAGCAGATCCTTCCTGGTGTGATACCCCTGAGGAATCATTGGTCCCTCCCCCCACTTTTAGTAGATTCATCCTGATATGATACCCGTGAGGAAACCCTCCCACCCACCTTTACTATATCTGGCGCTTGAGCAATCGTACCACCTGCCCCTTCCAAATCCAACAGCTCCCATTTTGTAAGTTTTCCATCCCCCTCCCTAGTGAACATGGAGGCAAAATACTCATTTAATACCTCCGCCTGTTCCCTCGCCTCCTCCACCCATCCCTCTTTTGTCCTCATTCTGTGATCTGGCCCTTGTTTATTTCTCTGCTCCCCAATATACCTAAAGAACCCCTTTTGCCCACCCCGTATCCCCTGTGCAAGTCACTGCTCTTTTCTGGACTTTGCTACCCCCCTCACAAACCGGGTGACATATCTGGATACATGATGGTACTTTTCCTTATCCCTCTCCCCCCTCATTCTTTTGTATTCTCTGTAGGCAGCCCTCTTCTCCTTTATAGCCTCCTGAATCTCCTTGGACCACCATCATGGTTTATGTGACCTTGCCCCCTTGCACTTCACTTTTGCACAGGTCATGATGGCCTCCTGAAGTCCCTGTTTTATGACCTCCCATCCCCCTTCTACATACGTCCTTTGTGTAATCCCGTTCAAATGCTCCTTGAGAATCTCCCCCATGCCCCTAAAGTCTGCCCCCCTAAAGTCAACAGCCATTGTCCTGGACCTATCCCCCTCCCCCCAAAATTTAGCTGAAACCGGACACTATCATGATCGGTCCCTGCCAGGGGATCCTCCAACTCCAGATCCCTTACCAGGTCCCCATCCACAAGAACCACATCCAGGACATGACCATCCCTCGTAAGCTCCATCATCTGCTGAGTGAGGAACATATCCTGGAAGCCATCAAGCAGCCTCTGCTCCCTGGCCACCGAGGAAGTCAAGATGCCCCAGTCAATAGCTGGCATATTTATATCCCCCATCAACACAACTTTCTCCCCTTTTGGTCCACACTGGCCCTTAATGTTATCCAGCAGACACTCCTCCAGAACCTCACCTATCCCTGTGGGCCTGTAAACCACTCCCACATTGATCTTTCCTCCTGCAGGGGTTCGCACGGTGACCCATAAGACCTTTACATTTCCCTCTGCTTCTTCTACCTGACTAATCTCTATGTTGTCTGTAATGAACATAGCCACTCCTCCCCCTCTACCCTCCTTTCTGTCCTTCCTGAGCACTGTGTATCCACTCAGATTTAGATCCCAATCATGGCTAGGGTTAGCTCAAGTTTCTGTGACCACTGCAACATCTACCCCTCCTTCAAATAGCATGACCTGGAACTCCAGCATCTTGTTACCCAGGCTCCTGGCATTTAGTAACATCACCCCCAACCCTTGTCCCTACCCCCCTTTACCATGCCCCCCGATCTCATATACATCCACCTTCCTCTTGCACTTACGGTGCCCTCAACCCTTAGGCTTTTGCCCACCTCTAGGGTCTGAAGGCCAAGTCCCTCCTTGAGAAGTAAGGTCATCTGGTCAGCCCCCCTGTTAACCTCCTCCCCTCACAAGTTTAAACCCCACCAAGCTTGAATGTAGTCTGCCATCCCCTGCTTTAGGACTTCCTTCCCTATCGGGTTTAGGTGAAGCCTATCCCTGGCATAGTCCCCTATCTTCCCAAATTCCACCCCAGCCCCCCAACACCCCCAACAATCTTTCTTCCCCCCACTTCTTGAGCCAGTCATTTACCTCTATGATCTTTGTTTTATTATCCACCGAGGCCTTTGGTACTGGCAATATTTCTGAGACGGAAACTGTGCATCCCTTATCCTGGCAAACTATGGCCAGTTCTCAGAACCTTGCCTGGATTTCCAGTACACTATTTCCCTCTATAGTGTTAGTCTCCAGATGCACCAGGAAGTCCGGTGACTCCCCACATTACTTTGCCAGCTCATACACCATGAACTTCGCCCTGTGCAGCATCAGACCAGAGATCCCCACCACCTTAACTTGGCTGGGTTTTTCCACTCCATGCCCCTCCCAGTGTATACCCCTAATCATGGAGTCCCCCAGCAGGAGTACCTTAGTGACCCCATCAGTCTTTTGTTTACCTCCGCTTTTGTGTTCCCGCCCAACCCCTCCCCCCCCTCATACCCGGGTTTCTCCTTCCCTGGGTGTCTTCCTGCCTCCTTATGAGAGAACCCCTGTCACCCTCCCTTTCCTGCTGCCCTTTTTAAGCCCATTTTTCTCAGATCCCCCAGGATTTAAATCTCCTTTTTTCCTCTCTCATCCATGCCTAACACCCTGATCCTGGCCATATCTCCATCCCTTTCTCTCCCTCCTCAGTCACATTAATATATCCACCTCCCATGCCCCCCGTGGGTCCCAATCACCTGTAGACCCTCCGCTGGTCCCTCTACCCCCATGTCTAATATCTGATATCCCTCCCCCCTTTCCTTTACAATTAATTTCCCTGTTCCCCAGCTGGAACTATTGCTTGCATTTCCTTTCCAGTCCCTAACCACCTCTGTTTTCCCAACTCACTCCTTCCGATCAAATTTTCAATCCCCTCATCTCCACATGCCTGTTCCTCTCCTACCGTTGGGTAATAGCTCAAATTTGTTGTAACACTCTATGCCAGCCTCCTCCTTTTGGCCCAGTTTCTCACTGCCTGCCTCTCTGGGCTGCCCCTTACCATCTCTTCCTGCACTGTCCCATTTTGCCCTAATTTCCCACCATCTGCCCCTCCAGGCTGCCCTTTTCCAGCCAATCCTGATGTGACCCCTTCCCCTTGTACGATTTGGACCGTTTACCCTAATGTTTACCTCCCTGGCATCTGCCTCCCTTGGCTAAAAATCCTCACTCCAAACATTCTCCCCTCCCATTTGATGAGACGTGTCCTAGCCAAGCCTAAACTCTTCCCACCTGCCACCCATTGCCCCCCCATTCTTTTTTATCGGCCCCCCAACTCCTCCAGTTGCCTCCTTAGCCAGTTTACTTCACCCCTGATCTGCAGCAATTGCCTGCAGAGTGGGCAACCTCCCTCCCTCCAGGCCCAATTTAGTATTATTGCTGCCCCACAGCCTGTGCAGCCTGCACACCTTCCAAAGATGCCTGCTGTAGTGGTTGAAGACCACCCAAATTGTCCTTCTCTAAACATATTGGGATGTTCTCCTTTTGCTCAATCCCTACCCCTAGAATACTACCCCAACCCCTCTCCAAGTGGCCATACTGGGGTGGAATAAGATCGAGACCTACAGCCCCTTGCAGTTCTAACAGATAACCCACAGCCCTAGAAACCAACTCCTAATCTAGATAAACAATTTGACAGCTAGTAGTCCTAACAGTTTAACTAGGCAATCTATTTAAACATCTAACAGTTCAAACAGTTTAAGTATCTCCCTAGATCCAGTTTCTAATCTGTGCACTAGTTAAAATAATGTAACAGGGATAACAGTTCTAATAGTACAAGAACAGCACAAAAACTGTTTTGCACAATGCCCCCTGACCAGCTCCTATTCAAGGTAATTAAATTGCAATGCTCTACTGCTCTAACAGCTCGAGCTCACAGTAAATTTACCCCCAAGGTTACTGCCCCCTTAAAGTACCCCAGCCAATCAATGCCCTACCTCTCCCAGGACAGTCCTCCTCTGTGCATTTAATAGAGGCCAGGGTGGGTGGGTGGGATAAATATCTCCATGACAGTTACTGTCTCAAGTCTCTAATTTTGGCGCCTTTCCTCTCGATAGGCCCAGGCACCGTGGCACTCCTCCTCCTTTTTGTTGGTCAACGATGCAACCGCTTTCCTCACCACTGTTGCAGGTGAGAAACTCTCACCCCTCACAGCACTGTCCTGACTCTGTCCCACCGCTGATGCGGCCGAAAATGCAGACACTCATGGACTCCCTGAAGCTGACCGCCGATGCTGTCTCTCAAGTCCCCCCCTACAACTGTGCGATATTTTAGGATGTATCCTATTCGGCTGTATTGTTTTGTCAACTTTTAGACTAGAGAGTCCCTTTAGGATTCTCTCCACTGAAAAGGACTAGTGTCCACCTCACACCCTTTAGAGCTCCTGTTACTTTTTTGTGGCCCTTCCCCTTCTCCTTCCATTCTAAATACTGGACAAAAGTATTTGTTCAGGATGTCTGCCTTTTTTCTGGTCCCCCACTGCACAGTCCACTGCCATCCCTTTTTATCCTTAAAATCCCTCCTTGGTCTTCCTCTTTTCACTTGTGTACCAAAAAATGCTTTCTCCTCTTTCATTACCGCTTGGGCTATTCTCTCTTCAGTTTGTGCCTTCACACTCTTTACTGCTTTCCCTGCTTCCCTTTGTTTCTCCTGATGCACATCCCTATCCTCCTCCCTCTGTGTTTTCTTATATTTTCTGAATGCTACCCTTTACCTTTTTAACCACCTTTTTTGAGAACCATATTCTGTTTTTCCTCTCACTTTTACTCACTTGTTTGACACTGAGGTTTATTGCCTTCACTATGCACCCTTTCAGATTGTATTGCCTTTACTACACACCCTTTCAGTTTCTCCTACTATTTCTCCACCCCATCCAAGTCATCCCACTGCCAGGTCAGCCTGAGGCATTCACCCATCTTTATAAAATCTTCCGTCCTGAAGGCCAGGACCCTCATGCTTGTGTGGTTCAATTCTGTAGCCATCTTTATATTGAACCACACCATACAGTGATCACTGGTCCCCAGGTGGCCTCCCACTTTGACATCTGCAACACTGTCCCTGTTAGTGAGTCCCAGCTTCAGTATTACCCCATTACGAGTGGGTTCACTGACTAGTTGCCTGAGAAATGCCACATGCAGAGAGTCCAGGATGTCCCCTCTTCTAGCTGAAGCCACAGCTGGGATGCTCCAATCTATGTCTGGCAGACTGAAGTCCCCCTCCAGCAGCACCTCCCTCTTGTCTGACATCTTCCCAGTAGCTTCCACCAGTACCTTATCTAACTCCTGCCCCTGTGCTGGAGATCTGTAGATCACACCTCTGAGCTCTGGCACCGTGTAGGCAACTAACCTCCCTTTCCCTCTTCTTATTCCCAGATTTCTCCCCCTTACACTTGAGTCCCCCACAAGAAGTTGCTTTCTTCTCCTCTGGGGTCTTCTACCACCCTTCTTGGGGCCTTCTCTATGGAGGTTCCCCCACATTCTCCCTGGTCACTATGGTGTCACCTACTTGCAATCCTCCCTGCCAGAGCAGAGTAGGAATTACATATTAGCACTGATTGAGGAATGTGCCTCTGACACACGATGCCCACCCTTCCAGAGCTCACCATAGTCCAGCTGCTTTTCCTCCTAGACAGTCTGTGAGGTAACAGTGTCAGATTTGGTGGCTCCAGGGTGGTGAAAGAGGTTGCCCATATCCCAGCCAGCTCAGCCTGCAATCTAGCAACCTCCTCCCTCAACCCAGAGAGATGGCATGCAAATGGGGCAGCACTGCAGTCTCTAGAAGATCTCTCAGAACACTGCTGTCCCACAGCCACTGCAATGCACCATTCCCAGCACTCTCAATTCCTACTCTTTTCTGTGACACTTAGACATTCTTTTGAGCCCTTACCTTTGATTGGGAGTTACTAGTTTTTCCCCTTTTGATGTTTGTTCCATCCTTCATCCTTTTGTGCACCTACCCAAGACAGAGTGTGCTCCTGTTCTCTATTTTGGCTTACCCTTTACCTTCCACCCATCCCTTACATACATTTACCCCTGTTAGGGTATTTCTAATTTTACCCCTTCTGTTGTTTCTTATTCCCCTAGAACACCTACTCTAGATAGTGTATTGTTCCTATTCCCTATTTTGGCCTACCCATTGCATTTTACCTTTATGATTTTAATACACTTAAAACTAAAACATAGTGTGATCAAGGGTGGCACAGCAGCGGTGCAGCACCTCCTGCCAACTGCCGCCCCATGCTGTTGTCCCCAGTGTGTCACCCTTAAGTTCAGCCCTTTAGCTTGAGGACCACAGCAGAGGACCTCTAAGCCAAAGCTTAGAAATAGTACTGCTAAATCTCATCCCCTTCTGCTAAAAATGCTCTTGACTGGAGCAACATATCACTGGCTGGGGGGAGGTAGAGATTCACACAGTCTGCTGCAGAGGACAAATTACAGGCTCAGTTTCTGCACAGTTCCCAAGGTATTGGATAAATCCCCTGCTTCAGGAACCTGACTGGCTTTTACGCTCCTCCTCCCCTAATTACCCTAAGGTAATTGGGATGTTAAAAATCGAATAGTCTAATATTTCCCTTCTGAACCATCTGCTGCATGTGAAAAGGCAACAATTCATCCATCATAGTCTTTGTGAAATCTATTTGTGTTTTTATCATTTTTATATACAGTAACTACTTTTTGAAATTGAGACTAGAATAGGAGCACATAAGGGGCATGACCCTGGTAAATATTTTCTAATTTATATGGAGATGGAACTGAAGTTAATGAAAAATGAATACGTGGCTTGTCCAAGACATTGCATAGGCAATACATTTTTTAAATAATCTTTCATACTGACAATGACTTAAAATACTTTACAGTGATGCTGAGTCCAACATATTAAAACAGAAAAATGAACAAAGCAGATTATTTATTCTTTAGATGTTAAAACCACCGAGCGACACAAAGACCAGCTGCTTTTCAAGTGCAAAAATAAAGGCAAAAGATCATGCCTGGTCATTAACATTACTGCTCTCTGTCCAAAAAATAAATTTATTTCGATTTTTACACCCCATTTCTGCACTGCTGCTTTCTAAAACATTTCTTGAAAGAGGCAATGAGTCAGTCATTTATGTACTCAGTCTTTCAACAGCAAGAATTGTAGAGAGATTACTCTATATAGCGCTCTTCATAATATCCAGGTTGAAAATAGTGGTTATAGTGAAATGCTAAATAATTTGTTTCACCATTTTACACAAACCGCTCCTGCAAATGAATGCAGAAGGATCTGCATACTAGAGATGCAGCTAATTTAAACTTTATCTGCAAAGTTGCAGCGAACTTGCAAAACTTCATCTTCTCAAAGCTTTGTAAAGTTCCTATTGTCCTCAACAACTTCAGACTTTGCCCTTTTCATGATCTTGTTTGCATAAAGTAGCACTTTATTCCAAGAAGCAACACTTTTTTTCATGTAGTAGCCCCTTCGCGAATGAAATTTAGTCACTTTGTGGATAAAAGTGTCGCTTTGCCTGCAAAAACTTTGCAAAGTCGATGCTTCAAACTTCACAAAGTTTGCAAACTGAGGGGTTGGCAGTATAGCCTGGAGGCTGGTAGTATAGCCCAGCAGGCTGACAGTATATCCTAGGGGTGCTGGTAGTACAGACTAAAGGTTAGAGTAATGAGCTATAAATTAGCTTGGTACATCCAGCAGAAATGGTTTTGATTCTCGCAACCTCCACTTGCATGCTGTATGACCCTGATCAAGTCACTTAACCTTGACAGTCCTCCTAGGTTGCCCCTAAAAACAGGCAGTGGGCCTAAAGGGCCTTACCTGGTTACTAAAGAGTAAAAAAAAGAACTTTGCAAAGTTCTGGTGAAGGATGTTTTCTCAACTGCACACAAAACATATTTTGCGTGCATGATCTGAAGTCGATTAATGGAGGTATAAAACAGTGTGAAAACAGTCACTTCATTGTGCTTCCACAGTTTGTGGCTATACACAAATGTTGTTGGTCAACGGGGGAAAGATTCTTCCCTATACCTATTTTGCATTGCAAATGTGGGGGCCAAATGTTACTATGTGCAAAGAGGATTTGCATCTCCCAGGATGCTGGTTTGTGACCACTCACATCACTGCAGCATAATATAGCATGGTGCATGGTGCTGTGCTATGCTGCAGAGTCATAGGGACCAGAACTGCCATCAGATGCGCTCCCCAGTCCTTTTGCCCTGTACCTTTAGGCCCATCTGTGGTCCACTGTAATTGTACATTTTTATGGCATCTGATCACAATTCCAGGTTGTCCAGTTGTCCTCCTACCTACTCTTCAGTCATACATGACTTTCTAGTAGCTAGTGGAGCCCCCTATCTCTAGACCCATTCTCTCATAATGGCTATCTGGCACACAGGTACTGTACTGTGCAAATCATGGGCCTTCATAGGCTCTAGGATCATGATCACAATTTAGGACTTCCACTGTCTAACATACCTACAGAGAGGAGATGTTGCTAAAGTTGATACATGGGTTTGCAAGGGTCACCATGCTTACTGTATTACCCTGACAGTCATTTCCATGGCATCCTCCACCCCCTTCCCAACATGGTTGCAATGTGTTTTGCTGCTGTGAAGGGAAGGGCTGTGACCACCACTGTGCACGTCACAAAAATGTTGCAAAGTGACTACTGCTCTTGGGTCCCTCCTATTTATTTATTCAGCAACTGTAGCTGCATATTTTACTTGCTTCACATCTTTTGTGAACTACAACTACAGTTCTGTTGTTGCTGATGTATAGTTCTGCATGTAAAGGAAATCTCACAAATGAGTTATGAATTTCCTAAAAGATTATCCCATTCCACTTAACAAGGCCCCCAATGTGCAGCAGATGTTGCATAGTTAATAGCTAAACAATGATCCTGACAAGAGCACGGGTCTATGTGATAACGGCGAATGCCTAAAGGCGATCGCCGTTATTGCTCAGTCAGAGTACCGAACACATTTTTGGCACTCTGACAACCCTGGCACACCAGCACAACGGTGCCAGGACATATTTTTACTACTTTCTGTGGGGGTCTGTTCCCCCACACCCCCTTATGGGGGCTTCACCCCGCACCCGCTCCTAAGGATTCTCAACTCCAGGAGGGTGCATGTCGGGAAGGGTTAAAGTAGTAAAAATAAAGGTTGAGCCAGGCGCAATAAAAATCGCACAAGCGCCGGACCCGAACCCTGTCCTCCAGCCACCCCAGCATTGCCTGATCCCGACACCACAACGCAGCTCAACTGATGACTGCAGCACCACCCCACAGCCTCTCCACCCCAGCCCACACTCACCATGCTCACTCCCACACCCCGCTGCGACACGATAGTGACATCCTGTCGCCTAGTTCGCCAACCCCCTTGTCCGTCGCCCTACCTGTCAGTCACCATGAGTGGATTGCGAGGAAGGTTTCGCCATAATGGATGGCACCCTTCCTCATGCGCCCACTTCATGGGTTACCCAAGAGCACCTACTGCAGAACAATCACATCCCCGTTTCATTCTTGAAAAAAATCATGAACGCAGATTGCAGAACCTTATATAAATATAAACATCCAAAGCAACCTCATCTTTTGTGAAACGTTAAAAAGGGATGCAGTATGCAGGACAAATGTATTGGGGGTAAATGGGTAGTAGGACAGGAGGTGGCATAGGTTTTTAGAAGAAAAGATCATACCAGACTAGCCTGATCAATGTTCTTCTATTGGTTCTCAGAGGTGGTGGACAGGGGTCAAGCAGTGGTTGCTTTGTACTTCGACTTTCACAAAATCTTTGATTTTGTTCCCCACAGACGGTTAGTGAAATGTTGGGTTAACGGCATATAATGGACAGGCTGACCAGATGGATAGGAGAAATGGCTGGGGAGCATTCCAAAGAGTGTGGTCATTAATGTGGCAGACTAAGAGGCCAGGGGATTCACAAGTTGGGGTCTGTACGGACTGATCCTGAAACCTGTGCCCTTCAATATCTTAACTTGCACTGTAGGACAGGGTATACAGAATAAAGTGTATCTGTTTGCAGACAGTAAGATCTGTGGCAGAGTGGGCACTGAAAAAGAAATGAGAAGATAAAAGAAGTCTGGAAATGTTGGAAAAGTGTTCCAAAATATAACAACCAAAGTTTTACCCCAAAGAAACACAAAAAGATGCACAATGGCAGAAAAAAATCCCCAAACAGACAGCTGAATCACGGAGTGGGGGTAGTGCAGAAACCTGAGGAGAGAGACCTAGGGTAATCATTAATTACAGTCTCAAGTCTACTGCCCAGTACAACAAAAGGTTACAAGAAAGCAAACAGGAAGCTGGGGGTGCATAAGTAGAGGGTTTGACAATAGGAGGAAGGAGATGATACTGCCCTTGTAGAGGTCCATGGTAAGACCACATACTTGAAGTACAGTGCAGAAAAGCAAGAGCAAGGAATTTTAGAGCACTGCAATAATTCCATAGCATGATGCAAGTTTTGCAGGAATTTCAATGGCTGTGGCATTGCACATTTCTAGGGGTCTTCAAGAAGAGTAAATGCCAGTTCAGATTTCTGGAGATTCTTTACCTGTGGGAGGGAATAACCCCTGATGTGGTACAGCCAGACATTGGAAAGATCAAACTAATATTAAACATGCCAGAGCCAAATGCAAAAAGGATATACCAAGGGTTCTTGGAATGGCAAACTGAGAAAGCACTTACCTTGTTTAACAGGAAAGATCAGTTTGCTATGCAGTCTCATAAAAGAAGGAGTGAATTGCCATGGTGCCAACAGCTCAATGTAGAATGGCTTTAGCTGAAGCAAATGTTGAAGAAAGACACAATTCTGAAGTGTTTTTGACCATAAACATCAAGCAAAGATGATCACTGATGCCTCACAAGATGGCTTAGGAGCTGTTTTACTGCATCTGCATGAGAAATCATGTCTGTCTGTTGCATATGCATCCTCTGCTGAGACCAGTGCCAAGGAGAGTTATGCACAACTCAAAATAAAAACCTTAAAACTAGAATTTGGCTGTGAAATGTTCAATGAATATATTTAAGGATTCAAAGCTGTGGCAGAAACTGATCATAATTTCCATAAGCCTCTTATTGCCATCTCCATGAAAGGACTGTAATATACTCCTCCTTGAATACAAAGACTACTGAGATTAGAAATATGATGTAAGGCTGGAATACATATCAGGTACAGATTTTAAAAGTTGGGAAAATGTGCTTGTTTACCAAAAATTTTGTGTGAGGGAGAGTATGCATGCATCGCTGCAACTTATTCTGCATGCATGCAGTTTTCAAAAAGTTTGCCATTTTGCAACCTTTTTCATATATTTTGCTGCAGCTTATGCAGTTTGTTTTGTGGCAGAATAAAAATTGTGGTTTGATATTAATGGGTGTAGTACTTTTTGTGTACCTGTGCAGAAAAGAAAAATGCCTGTGTGCAAAAACTGCAGAAAATAGCATTCTGCCTTTTCAAGGATTTTTCTCCACACCAGTGAGTTGTACAATGCAACGTAGTTAGTGGGCTATGCCTGGCCATTTGAAAATCATGCCCAGGAAGAGAACTCATAGTGTCAGACATTTTGCTATCCAACAACAGAGTCCAGGTGAGCAAAGCAACACTGAGGCAAATGTCAGAGTCAACATTAATCTCATCAAAACATCACAATTGGTCTCCAAAGGCATGTGAAAAAAAGGCTGCTACAGATAAGATCCTTCAAGAGATTGCACAGTCTGTGGCCTGTGGATGAAATGACTAATATGTGAGCAGTAGTATTTTCATTACCATGATTAGCTTTCAGTGATTGATAGTATACTTTTAAAAGGGACCCAAATTGTTATACCAGCTTCACCTAGACATCAAAATCATTCCACGGATGGACTGCCCCCCCGCCGGTTTCATGCCACACTCCCTGCTCCAAGTTCAGCAATGGACTGCAGCCTCTCTTCCCACTCCATGGATGGACTCCCCCCTGGGTAATGAGGGCTTGCTCCACCCTCCCCGATCCAAGTTCAGCAATGAACTGCAGCCTCTCTTCTCATTCCATGGATGAACTCCCTCGCGGGTTGCATGGGCTCAGGTCGCCCTCCCCACTCCAAGTTCATCAACGGACTTCAGCCTGTCTTCCTATTCCACAGATGGACTCCCCCCCAGGTTGTGAGGGCCTGGGCCACCCTCCCCTCTTCATGTTCAGCAACAAACTGCAGCCTTTCTTCCTATTCCATGAACAGACTCCCCCCCCCCGGGTCATGAGGACTCAGGCTGCCCTCCCTATTCCAAGTTCAGCAACAGACTGCAGGTACTATGCCAGGAGCTGAGCCAGGACCAAGCTGGTTTTGGCATCTGGTGCCATTACTGCCTTAAGGACTTGGCCAGCCTGCACTGATTAAATTTGTAACCACAGCTGACTGTAGTGGTAGCCAGTAGTTGTACTGTTTCCTTAAGGTGCTTAGATTGTTTAATTCTGTGAGGTGTTTACTATGCTTTTACTGTGTTTTTTCCAATATTTTTCCTCACTCTGTAGTCCTTAAATTGTATTTCTGTGCTATTTTATCCCACTCTGTAGTCTGTCTCATATTCCCACTGCTGATTCTGTTCCATTTGCATAATCCTGTAGCCTTCCCATAACCCTCTCCTTTCCAATCATGTGACAGCCATTAACCTGCTAGTTCAGTGTGTTTCCACAGCCTCTCTTTCCATTCCATGGACTGATTCCCCCTGGGTTGTGAGGGCTAGGGCTACCTTCCCCACTCCAAGTTCAGGAATGGACTGAAGGTACTACACTAGGAGCTGAGCAGGGACCCCAGTGGTTTTGTGGCACTGCTGCATGGCATCACACAGTGCTACCCACCCACCCTCCCTCTGCCTACCCACCCACCCACCCACCCGAGGGGCCACCTTTATTGATGTGCTGAACCAATCAGTCTACTTTCTCCCTCCTGTTTTAGATCAAACCAAAGTGCTCATTGCATCCCCCCACTACAGCTGATATTAGACTAGACCAAGGTGCTCACCCACCCCCAGCTGATGTTCTCCACATGGTCTCATCTTCACCCCTGTCTTTGGACTAGACCGAAGTGTTGAGATGCAAAATCAGTTAGCCATTTTGTCAACTTGTCCTGGACTTGACCATGGTGCTCAGCCATAGAAAACTGCAGAAGTTAAAATATTTAAAGAAACACTCTAAGGTAGAGGGCTATAAACCAACTTAAAACCTAACAATAACTTTTAAAATAAAAAAGTTTATTTTACGAGGACCTGATCTAAGTGCACGTTCCACCCCCTCCCCAAATAGCAACTCACTTGATCTCCTCCCTTGCCTGAAATTCCTCCTTGCCTCCCTATTTCCACTTCAATTGCCCTATCTGCCTATCTGCCTACTAATAATCATCATGGCCCTATGTCAGACCTTGTCTCTACTTATGGGTGTCTTGGCATTGGTCAGTTTATCTGACTAAGTGTAAGACCCTGAGCAGCAAATCTCATACAACCTTCTTTCCTATGGCCTTTGGTGGCAACCTGCATCCACTGTTATCTACCCCCTGCTAATAAAACAATTGATGTTCACATACATGGGAATAAAGGTTTTCCCACCGGAGGCAAATCTTGGTGGGCAAACTGGTGCTACCCTAATAAGCCTCATACAGTGGACTCGCTTTGTTAAATGCAAGGCCCTCAGAGTTAGCAGTCATACTGCCCCTAAGTCCTTCAGACTACACCATGTTATAAGACAGGTACTCCTCCTCCTTGTAATCATTGGAGGCAATGTACAACAAAACCCTGGCCCACTAACCATGCAAGCTACATTCAGAGGTTATCTGGAGGTGGCTCATGTGAATATTGGTGGTCTCATGCCAAAGTCTGATGAATTCAAACTCTGGGTGTTAGATGTCTAGTTTGATGTGGTAGCTGTCACAGAAACATGGATCACTGACAAGACTTCTGATTCTGAACATCACATAGATGGGTACATGACACTCAGACAGGGCCATGCATCTAAAAGATGTGGAGACTGCCTCCTATTCATAAAATGTAGGCCCAGTAGGCTCCCCCTTTTCCCCAATCCTACTGGCTATGAACTCCTTGCTGCCAACCTGAGGCTTGGCGCCCATGGTGAGAAAAATCTAACCCTTCTAGTAGCCTACACACCACCTAAGAATTCTAGTGATAGTTTTGATGGATTCATCAAGGCTGTAGCTGATCTTAAACCACACCATGAAAAAATCATGCTTGGGGACTTCAACATCAACTGGTAGGCAAGCAATCTTCATGATCTTAAAGACAACTTATCTGATGTATTCCTTACTCAAATCATTAACCTGGCCACAGAACTAAATATAACATTGGAACTGCCACCCTCCTTGACTGGATACTTGTCACCCATCCTGACAGAGTCTTATCAAATGCTGTCCTACCTGATGCTCTCAGCGACCACTCCCCAGTCACTTGCAAGTGGTCCACAAAAGTGACCAAGGGTGAACCCCACACTTCTAAGGCACGTGTTTTCCATCCACATAAGCTCCCTCTTCTCCAAACTCTGACCAGTCAGGTGGACTGGTCCTTCTTGGTGCAAATGCAGGATTTTTTTTTTTTTTTTTTAGTCTTTGATATCCAGGTGAGGCCCTGTAGGAACAAGTGCCTGTTTTCAGGAGTGACTCGGGAGCACTGGGTGGTTAAGTGACTTGCTCAGAGTCACCCAATATGCATGTGGAGGTACTGAGAATCAAATCCAGGTCTGTTGGATGTACTAAGCTCATTCACAGTTCATTACTCTAACCTCTAGGCTACACTGCCAGCCAATTTAACTATTGACTATTTCATACACCAATTTAACAGAGTTTGTGACATTGTTGCTCTACTGAAAACCATACATATTAAAGGGGACTCCCAACCTTGGTACACCTCTGACATCAAATCCCTATCAAGGCAAAGAGACAGAGCTTGGGCCCTTTATAAAAACCTGGAACTTGCCACATACTTAACCAAGTACAAGGAGTTGTGCAACCTTTTGAAGTATTGTATCAAATCAACCAAGGCCCCATATCATAAAACCCAGCAACAACACCTACTTAAAGACCCTAAACAATTGTGGTCTGCAATTAATTAAATCATAAGGCAACCTAAACAAACACTACCCTACTCTATTATTCAGGATGGTACTGCAGTCACTGGGGACACCAACACTGCTGACATCTTCAACAAATCCTTCAGTGACCTCTCAGTCTTTACTCCAGTACAAAGGCACCAGCATGACATAGCAGAAGACATCCAATATCCCCTCAACAGACCCCCTTTCTGCTTTAAAAGTTTAACCTGGTCTGATGTTTATGGGTATCTGAAAATGACAAAAATCAAGACAAGACTGGGCCCAGACAACCTTGACCTGAAATTGCTAAAATCCATAATCAAGGAAGTCACCTTCCCATTACAGGGCTATTTTCAGTCTGTCCCTATCAACTGGTATCATTCCAGACACGTGGAAGAAAGCCCATGTGACCTCCCATACTAACATGAGGTGACCCCTGCCTTACCTCAAATTATCACCCCGTATCTATCCTCTCTCTCCACGCTCTAAAACCCTTGAGTGGGTGATCAATGACCAATTCACTCAAAACCTTTCCCAATATGAATTACAAGCCAGGGAACAACATGTTTTTTGTAAGAATCACAGTACCATGACTGCCGTTCTTGAATACACCGACTCAATCTGAAGTGCACTGGACAGAGGAGAGATGCCTGGTTCCATCTTCATGGACCTAACTAAGGCCTTTGGCTTTTTGAACCACACTCTCCTCTGATGCAAGCTTGTACAAATGAGTCTCCCCCTTGACTCAGTAGCCTAGTTCAGGAACTACCTAATAGGCAGAACACAAGTGGTGAAGTGCAAAGGCATTCTCTCCCAAGAATTGCCTTAGTCAATTGGGGTTCCCCAGGGGTCAATCCTGGGTGCCCTTCTGTTTAGCCTATTTATAAATAATATCCCAGCTCCCTGTAAATCCACCGACATACTACTCTATGCAGATGTTGCAGTCTTATCCACTAGCAACCTATGCCTACACACTTTCAACACAAGCTGCAGTTGGATTTTAATGCAGTACAGATGTGGTTCACTGCTAACTCACTTGTCATGATTAAGCAGAAAACAACATGTATGCTATTCTGCATGAAGAATAAGCTAAACAAGCTACCAGCCTTGTCCATCATCACTGACTTGGGCTCCCAACTCAAACAGGTACAAACCTTCAAGTACCTGGGAGTGACACTGGATAGCACTATGACATTCAGTACACATACTGAACTATTGATAAAAATGGCAAATCACAGCCTACAGTAGCTATGTTGTACAGGCACAGGCACAGACAACTTCATCCCTGAAATCAGAAAGCAGCTTGTGCAGTGTCTCATCATAACTAGTCTCATTGATTATGGGATTGTAGTATACGGCTCTGCCTGTGATAATGTTCTATCTAGAGTCAGAGGTCTACTCAACAGGGCAGGCCGCTTTGCCCTTAGCCTTAAACTGCACATGCATACCTGTGTCCTCTATAGTTTGCTTAACTGGCTTGACCAAGACACTCTGCTATACTGTCTCACACTCATCCTCAGTTACAAAGCTATGTATGGCCTACTGTCCCCCAGTTTAAAGTCAATGTTTACCACTATAGATAACTATTACTCTACATGAGGAGTGGGACAACAGTTCCTACTGCTTCCAAAACACTCTAGGCCAATCCTATTCCTCCTTTAGGTTTGTTAGACAATGGAATGATCTTCCTGTCTCCCTAAAGACTTGTCCCTCAGCTGGTTCCCTTAAGACTGGACTGCTCTCCCTACCCTCCCCTTCTGAGACTTGTAGCTGCTTTAAGTGACAGGTCTCCATCCCACTCTGAGTTACTTTATGTTCTGGCACTTTCCTGTAAATTAATGACTGCTTAGTAATCTTACTGTTTGTTGCTGCACCATATTGGAGTCCAATGAATCATAATGCTAAGATTATACTGTTGTTTTTCCTACACTGTAATTTGTATCATTACTGTTTCTCCTTAATGATGCTGTATTGCATCAGTCCCTGTATCACTTTTTATGTTGTCTCCTTGACATTAAGCTGTTTGAAAATAGGCCTTGCCTAAATGGTTTTATGTGAAATAAAAATGAAATGAAATGCTTCTGAGAATTTCTTTCATTGTTTATGATCATTCAGAGAAAATTAGTAAGCCCTTGAGTCATGCTCATTTATGAAGGCATCAAAAACAAATAAAGATACTATAAAGTGTTACATGTACACAACATATGCAGTTAGAATGATTCAGTAACAATCAAAGAATGAATCAAAAAAAGACAACATTTATTTTCCAATTTACTGTTACATTCTTGTTGCACTGCAGCAATCACTACCCCATCATCATCATCATCATCATATGGCAAGAGATACAGTACCAATATTTTTTTTTCTATAGAGTTTTTCTTGTGCTATGGTATACTGTCTGGCTCTTCAGCTCCTACTCCTCCCTTGAACAGCCACCATCTCCCCCATGTCTTGACTGACTTTGCTCCCCCATGGTTTATCCCCCCATTGTGGGGCTGGAAGGGAGGGTCAACCACCACCACCCCTGGAGTCCAGTTCTGGTTTGGCAGGGCCCGTGGCGATGGCATGGGCGGAGGGATGTGGGCAGGTCTTCCTCATTGTACAGCCCCACCTTTCCAATTTTTAGTTCCCTTCCCCCAGGGTTAGCACTTGTGCAGAGGGGTGGGTGTGCAAAGTGAAGATGTAGCATGCACTTGAACATCTACACCTGGCTCTTAGCAAGGCAGTCACGTGCTGTGCCACCCAGTTTCTACTGGCTAGCAGACAAGCAGTGGTATGTGCTGTACTTCTTCCCAGAGGAGACCTGTCTAGGGATGCTTAATCCTCCTGGTCGACCCGTGGGTGACAATGGTCCATTTCCAAACCCATGTCACTGGTGTTGCCCTGTGCCTCAGCCCTCTGCACAATTGGCCAGCTAAAGATATCAATATTTAGTAGAAAGAATGCCACATATTTATTACTGTCAAAATTAGCAGTTCAGTCCAGAAATTAATTTATTAACATAATAGAGATCCAAAGGCTACCCTGCAGCAAAGGAGAGAATCTTGCTGTTGGTTTCATTGTTTTCTGGTGCTTTATTTGTACAGCACTTCAAGTCTGTTTAGAGAGGTGCTCTATAAAAATACTGAACTGGATAGAATCACCTTCTGAATTCTTACCTCATCACTAGTTATGTATGCTAGTGGTCCTCAGTGTGTAACCCTGCCAGTACCTTCTTTCCCAACCGAGTGAATTGTAGCGTAGCCACGTAGCGGCAGCCACACACCTGCGTCAGCCACACACACAAGATGTACTGTACACATGTACACATGCATATTTTCATGCACACAAGCACACATACAGATGTACAAAAGCATGCATGTATGTTTACATGCATACATGCACATGCAAGAATGCATACACACACACATGCACAGACACGTAGAGACACACACACACATATACACACACACACTAGCACATAGCTGAGCAGGGTCCAGTGACTACAATATTTACCAAGTGGCCATATGTTTGGTAATGTCCACTCTGTGAGTAAAATTTATTGTTACCACTGTTCTGTTTTTATTTATTTAACCTTTTGTCCAAGGAGGTGTGCTGAGCCACAAGTGACTCATTCCCAAGTGCAGCCTTCGAGAGGGGTTAACCAAGGGAATCAGTGCATACTACATGTAGAACAAAAGAAAGTTTGTATTCACCTGAGTCATCATGTCCATTTAGTATAATATGTACAACAAAGCATGGAATGTTATATTCAAGGTATAATGATGAGTACCAATTATCAACCTCATAAAAAATTTGGTTTATATGTTCAAGTTAGACAACATAATCTGGCCTCTACATGTTCCTCATGTTATGGTCTTTGGTGGCTTGCAAAAAATGGTATACTCCCTCAGTTTCCATATACTGTGACCAGGGCTATTAAGTAAGTAGACTCATGTTATATCTTCTGATAATATGCTGCTATTATGTTGTTATTGCATATTGAATGACTGAAAGAAGTGTGTAGCACTTGTAATCTTTAGTACACAAGCACTCCATGTTGTACATGTTTCATTTGGAAAATAATAAAAAAACTTTAACTACAAAAAGGAAAAATGGTATACTCTTTTGAAACTTACTAGGAAATAATCCATTCTATAGCTCCTACTGTAGAAAGGCTCTAATTTCTAATAAATTTCAGACCTCCCAAAGTACTATTTAGGAGGAGAGATATAGACAAAATTTAAAACATGTGAAAGGTAACTTGGGGCAAGGTGAGTTGGAAGATATTATACATGTTCTGGTACTCTGTCCAAGTATGAAGAAAATTAAACAATGGCATCAGCCATTGATACAAAAAATGCTATTTTCCCTAGATTTGGTCTTTTAGGCTGTGTACACACTAGACTTTTTAAAACATTTTAAGTAGTTTAAAATGTTTTAAAAAGAGGAAACACGGTTTGTGTCTGCACCTAACATGGTTTGAAACCATGTTTAAAAACCGTGCTCAAACCCTGCAAGAGACTTAGTCTTAAAACTGGTTTTAAACATGGTTTCAAACCAAGCACGGTTTATCCTGCAGTGTGAACAGGAGATAGAGCCATGTTTCCACTGATCCCTACTGCAAACCATGGTAGCTTACATCATTAAAGGGCTGCAATGTGGATGCGACAGCAGCAGTGTGACCATGCTTAAACATGGTCACAAAGCCCGAAGCAAAAAGTGTGGACAGTCGCCCATGGTGAGTTTAAAACCATTTAAAAAATGGTTGTAAAATCTGGACTGCCAGTGTGTATGTAGCCTTACTGTACCTCTTAACAGCTATTGAAAAAGACACACTAACAAAGCTGGCACATATTGTAAACTAGACTTGTAAAGATGGTTGCAACTTTTAAAAATCTTGACTAGGGATCCAGTGCCTGATACACAGGTGAAAAAGAAACATTTCTGTGGGCAAAATTAACTTTTTAACTCTAACTGATATATTATAAAGTTTAACCATTACCCTCTCTTATTAAAATCTTATCAACTAACACTTTTCATCTTACCAATAACTCTTAAGTGTGAAAAATCTTAAATTCATATTTATTGTCTTGTGTTTATTCAAACTGTGCAGGGATCATGTCATATTTTTGGCCTAATGTGAACTGCACTATGTATTTATTTAACTGTATGTATTCCTTTACTTCTACACACTTTACTTTTGTACTTAATGATTTTAAGAGATTGCAATAGCTCAACATATTGATCAATAAAGTATTACTATTACTACAACAAAGCAATGTTTACATTTACATGAAGCAGTGCTTTTTCCAACTTAACACATGACTTCCACCTCTAAAGCTTGGATAACAAACAACATTTACAAAATTATATGTCTGTATAATGGTCTAGCCCCAGTACCCTTAAAAGTAGAATGCTGTGTCAACATTAACAAGATGCAGGGCACACCTTCCCATGGCAGTGACCTAAAAGGAGCGTTCTACTATAATAATCAAGTTTTACTGCAGTATGTAAACTAGGGGATACCATATTTATGTAAACTGATTTTAAGTCAGTATATGTGTCATAAATGCCTATTTAGAGTTAATATACCTGTTTTACTCTAATGGATTGGTACTCCAGAAAATTACACTGCTACTCATCATTTAGTACATTAATTATCCATTGTATTTCAATGAGTTGAGCTGGCAAATCATAACATTTCGCTAATTCAATTCAAAGGATTCAGATCCCTCATACAAGTATTTCACAATGTAAAGAATACCACAAATTAAATTAGCATGACTTCCATATCAGTTCATATTGAATTACTGTTTACTGTTATGGGGCCCTTTAGGGTCAATTCTAGGGCCCCTATTATTCATGATTTATACCGATGACCTAAATAGAAATCTTAAAAAGGCTTCCATTCATCTCATCACTGACGACACCATCTTATATACCTCAGTTCTTTTTTTTTTTTTAAGACTTGCTGGTTTGATTTGGTCCTGTTGCTTTGGTGTTTGATGGGGATACGTGGAGTCCATCAGATCGGGACTAATGACCCTGAAATTGTGGATGGCCAATCACAAGAGTCTGCTTCTGCCCAGGAGGTCTGGGCCTGATCCAACTGGGAAGTCGGCCGGTGGGCCCAAGGTTTCTCCAAGGCCCCTCACTGACCAGCATAAAGGACTGACATAAAGTGAGGTGCCAAAGTGGTGGGGCTGACATTTCCTGTGGCAAGGCCTCACAGAAGCATTTTAAGGGACCTGGCCTGTCTTTAAGACCTGGATTGTTACTGAGTTCTGCACTCTTGAAGAAGATTTAGTCTAATTTTGGATGCTTCTTGCCATTTGAAGAATACCTTTCGTGAAACAAGCTGTTTAGCATTTTTCTTTTTACTGTGTTCCGGGCAGTGAGAGTGCCTGGTTATTTTAGACCCCTAGGTAGTTAGAGGACTTGGGGGTTCAATAAACCCATACTGTTTATTTCATTTTATGTTGGAGGCTGAAACTGCATTATTTATTTTATTTCATGTTAGTTGGTGCACCTTGTGAGAGGAGGTGTACTTAAGCTTTTTTTGTTTTTGCCCATGCTGGTTTAATCTTATTTTGTGACCTGGACCTCCAGAAAGTGACTTCCTATGGTGATTTAACATCATGTTTGGACTATTGCTCACAGTATTTATTTAGAGATTGTGGAGTTTGTTTTTTGTTTTAATTTAATTTACTTTTGTATTGGTAAAATATAGTGTTATTAAGTTGGACGGGAGTTTAGATGGATGTGTTTATTTTATCTGAATCTCCCCTCTTGGTGAGAGTGAGTGGGGAGTTTAGGAAATAAGGGGATATAATTTGACTTGTTTGATTATTTTATGTTTAGTTCTTCCTCAGTGAGAGAGTTGTGGAAGTTGCGTATACTATTTAAATTTTTTAATTCTATCTGTTAGGATATTTTTTCCTTGCTCTGTGTCTTTGGGCCTGTGATATGTGTTATAGATCTACCCCCCAGGTAGTGTGCTATTCAGCCTCCGCTCTCAGTGCCCTCTGCCCCTTTTCCCCACCTTATTTTCTGTCCATCAGTGCTGTAGAGCACTGGGCATTGCCCGTAGGGGTGGGGGGTGCGAACAGCAGAGGTTGGATGAGCGGGGCACTTACATCTGGGTAGTTAAGCCCAGAAGACACCCTGGGGTGAAATGGGTTCTGGAACATGGTCCTCCATGTCTAGTCTCCATACCCAAGGGCACCACCACTATTGGTGGGCAGGTGGTTAGGGCAGCCCAGGAGTCCTGTCCAACTTGAGCAGTGTTAAGCAACGCCAGATCTATTAAGAACAAGACTGCAATTATTGCAGATCTTGTCAGGACAACAGATCTGCGCATCACTGAAACCTGGCTAGATGAAAACGCTGGCTCCATACTTAACGCTGCGACTCCGGCCGGATATTCAGTGATACACCACCTGAGACTGGACCACAGGAGAGGGGTGGTTGCAGTCTGTTTCAAGACTGAATTGGGCCTCACGAGTGTGCCAGTTGAGGATGCTGGGTCTTTTGAGTGTACCGTAGTAGCAGGAGTAGGTTGTAGGGTAGCACTCATCTACCGTCCACCTGGGGATGAGAATCTATTCCTTCAGGAAGTAGCAGACTTCGTGGTCGATCTGGCATTTAAGTTGCCTAGGCTGATGGTCCTGGGCAACTTCAATGCCTGGATCGATGATGAACTCTCACAATTTAGACAACACTTCCTCCAGTTGATGACATCACTGGGCCTTACACAGATTGTTATCTCTGCTACTAATAAACATGGCCACTCTCTTAACTTGGTTTTCCTCCTGGGGATCGAAGCCTCTGATGAGGGGGTGGAACCCGTCGGATGGTCCAATCACTACACTGTGAGATTCAATTTTTGCACCCCCCTTCATAGGCCTACCCTTGTGGAGATGGTCAGGTACTGTCCTTTACGGGATTTGAGCTCTGATGGCCTAGCGGCAGTGCTTGATCTATCAGAATTTCCTATGGCAAGCAAGAACCCAGAGGCTTTGGTTCTGGCCTATAATAAGGCCATTACCACAGCATTGGATTCTGTTGCTCCTGTCCATGTTCATCCTCTCTCCCTCTGCTCTCAGTCCCTGTGGTTTGATTGGACCTTGAGGGAGCTACGGTGAGTAGGACGAAGGTTAGAACATTGCTGGTGGAAATCTGCCCTGGAGGTTGACCATCTTAGACTGCTAGAGCATTATCAACCCTACCTGTCAACAATCTCCTGTATGAAGGTAGAGTTCCTGTCTGAGGCGATTACTGCTGCTCAGAACCAACCAGCACAGCTCTTTTGAACAGTAGACAGGCTGTGCAACCCAGCTTGCCTGCTGGTTCAAAGAGCCTTTTCACAATTGGAGTGTGAGGAGCTTGCTCAGTTTTTTGCTGATAAGGTGGCCGACATCAGGGCTGAGATCCAATCGACACACTCTATGGGAGATGCTGGTGATCAGTGCCTGGCCACTGTCCCTCATTTCTCCTGGAGTACCTTCGACTGGCCAGAGATGGTGCATGTTATACGGATTGTCCAGGGTATGCACCCTATGTGCTGTAGTTTAGATCCGGGCCCAACTTCCCTGATTATGGGTTGTAGTGACATCATCGGCCCGGTCTTGGCACAGATAGTCTGGTGCTCCCTTGAGTCGGGTGAGTTTCCAAGCTTCCTGAAGGAGGCGGTGGTGACACCCCTCTTTAAGAAACTTCTCTGGACCCAGACTGTCTGGCAAACTACAGACCTATCTCTAACCTCCCCTTTGTGGGGAAGGTAATTGAGAAGGTAGTGGCTGTACAGCTGGAGAACCATTTGACTACCCATAGCATCTACAAACCTCTCCAATCCAGTTTTAGAAAGAGGCATAGTACCGAGGCTGCACTGGTTTGGGTGCTCAATGATCTCCTGATGGCAAGAGATCAGAAAAAATGGTCTATCTTGGTGCTTCTTTATCTCTCATCAGCTTTTGACACCATGGACCATGGGGTACTGCTTGAGCACCTGAGGTTCATCTGTGGCCTGACTAGTTAAGTTCTCAGATGGTTTAGGTCCTTCCTCACTGGCAGAACTCAGAGGGTGGTGTTGGGGATTTATTCCTCTGACCCTCTCTCTCTCTCTCTCTCTCTCTCTCTCTCTGTCATGTGAGGTCCCTCAGGCCCTGTGCTGTCCCCCATGTTGTTTGCGGTGTATATGCTGCCCCTCAGAGACTTTGTAAGATGGTATGGGCTGAGGTTTCACTGCTATGCTGATGATACCCAGCTCTACTTTTCTTTTGCACCTGACCAGGATGGAGCACTCTCAGTATTTAATAATTGCCTCGATGAAATCCAGGACTGGATGAATACCAGCTGGCTGAGGTTGAACCCAGGGAAGACAGAGGTGATGGTTGTAGATCCAGGTCACCGGATAGGGGAGTTGAGGGCTGGTCAACCCACGGGCTTTCCTGGGGGATGTTCCCAGCTCCTAGCCTCTGAACAGGTGCGGTACCTAGGGGTGATACTCGATGACAGACTGACACTACGATCTCAGGTGTTGGCTGTCATTAAGTTATCCTTTTACCATCTGAGAAACATCGCTAGGATCAAGCAGCTTGTTCTGTCTTGTGATCTTCCCACACTGATCCATGCCTTCATGACCTCGTGCCTTGATTATTGTAACTCCCTTTACTTTGGGCTTCAAGGGGCTGATATCTGCCACCTGCAGCTGGTGCAGAACGCTGCAGCCCGGTTGTTGATGGGGACTCCTCAGACTTCCCATATCACACCGGTGCTGCATGAACTGCACTGCCAGTTCAGTGGTGGATCACCTTCAAAGTCGGATTACTGACTTATAAAGCCCTACATGGACTTAGCCCTGACTACCTGAAAGAACTCCTGTTTCCTTACTGCCCCGAGTGATTGCTCTGTTCGGCAGATGAGGGGTTGCTAGAGATTCCAAGGGTAATTTTTAAATCTTCAGGGGCCCATGCATTTATGTATGCAGCCCCAGCCCTTTGGAATTCTCTACCTCGTAGGCTTCAGGAGTGCGCAACCATGGGGGGGGGGTTAAACAGGCATTGAAGACCTATTTATGAAGCAGGGTATACTGTGACTAATAAGGTTAATTCTTGGATTTTACTGTGTATTTATTATTGCTGTTTTATCCATTGTTTTAAGTTTTGTAATGTGCCTTGACAATTGAAAGGTGCATAATAAATAAAGATATTATTATTATTATTAAAGTCCACCTTATCTGAGGTAGTCCTTGAATTACAACTGGATTTTGACATATTACAAATGAACCTTAATCAGGACAAACTATTATTAAATGCTGATAAAACTAAAGTAATGACTTTCTCGTCTACAAATATGGCTTCATCCACTACCCCGTCCCAGACCTGCTAGGTGAACCACTTAAGGTAAGCAGCTTGAAATATCTTGGCCTATGGTTAGACTGTACATTATCATTCCAAACACATGTCGATGACATTTGTAAAAAGCTAAGAAAGAGGTTAGGTTTCTTTAACAGAAGTACAAGTTAGCTACCACATTGTGCTAGAAAGGGACTCATACAGGTCACATTCCTCCATATTGGACTATGCAGCCTTAATCTATGGGTGTTGCTCTTCATCTCAACTACACAGATTGGACATACTCTACCATAAGGTGCATAGATTTATCACTAACTTGGCTTCAAGAACACACCACTGTACCCTTTATGAAGCTGTGGAGTGGATTTCATTAACTACAAGATGACTCAAAATTTATACAGATGGGCCTTTAAAGTAGTCACAGATAATGTGCTGAACTATTTCTCAGACCTTTTCTTAAAATTCCATAGTACTTACTCATTAATGAAAAATAACTATATACTGTATGACACTTCCAAGGTCTCTACCCAGTTCAGAAAAAATGACTGTAAGTAGTATTATTCCAACAGCATGGAACACCCTACAGGAATCCCTTAAACTTACCAGCCTAGTGAGTCACACAATCTTTAAGTCATTGATTGACAAATGATGTGAAAAACCATGTATGTGCAAAGGTGCTGTTACATGATGGGTCTTTTGATTCATGTATTCAATAGGATTACAGACGTATGATCTATGTGTCCTTTACCATGATTGTTTTATATGGTAACCATTATATTCTATAACTATCCTGATTTTTCTTTTGCTAAAACTCTTACTGTCTTTGTTGAGTATTCATACGTTGTATATTCTAATCTACCTTCAGAGCTGTATATGTTATGTAACTACTGTATCGCATTCCTACTGTATTTTTGTCTTGTACATACTTGAACTGAATGTTGTCCTACCCAGGACCTCCTTGAAAATGAGCTTGCTCAATAGAGCCTTATGCTGGCAAAATAAATAAATAGAGTTCCTCTTTATGTACTTGCACTGTATTGAGCATATATTTTGTGCATGCACATGGACTGCCATACTATGTGTGGAGGATAGTAGGCACCAAATAACTGCAAATTACTGTATATACATGCTCTGTGCTACGTAAGTCATAAGTCATAAGACATGACAGAGGACAAATTATGCTATGCCAATGTATTGAGGGGTGTGGTGGTGTCCCAAGCCCAAAGGGAGAGGTATTTCAGCCACCACAAGGTACATCAACATATCATAATCCCCCCAATGGACCTGCCTTATTGCCCCTATAAAATGCCAAGTAATGTTAGTTTTTTATCTGTGTGATAGTGTTATAATTTGGTGGTGTATCTTTAATTGTTTAGCTTTACACCATTAGCATAAATTAGATATGCAGCAGGGATTCAGTTGCAGATAGTAAACTGCACTAGCTGGGCATAGTTGTACTGCTGGGAGTGAGTAATGGGTGTGTGGTTATAGTGTATTCCTCACTTTTAACTTCCTGCATTTCCCATGTGATGTGTGAGGCTGAAATGGAAGCCCGGGCTGTGCTTCCTGTTCTTTTCATGTGATCTGAGTCAGACCTGGAAGCTTAGGCTGCTGATTAGATATCATGTCAACTCTGCTGCTGCAGTGCAGTGCTGTTGATGATGAGGTTGAAGCAGGGAGTTTGATATATCCTGTAATTTTGTTCTGCATATCAAATAGGTAAATGGACATTTTATTAGCTCAAACAAAAGCCAACAGTAGTACTGATCCACACTTTAACACTGTGCTTACTATCCTCATGGGTACTTAGTATGGGGATATTTATCACTGGAGAAAAACTATGGTGCCATGTACCTCCATATATCACTCCCAATAATATATAGTTTCTTTTCACAGATTGTCGAGAGTGAGTTGTTGCACAAAAAGACAGATTTTTAAATTTTTTTAGAAAAACGACATTGTTTAAAAAAACACCTTTTACAGACAGATAAGAGAAAGGCACATTACCACCAGTCATCGCTCTTGTTGTAGACCCATACAGTCTTTCAGGCAGTAAATATATTTGCTTGCATCCTTAGTATGAATTGCACTTGGTCTATCCACAAGGAAAAAACTCCTTTTTCAAACTTCTGACCTGGGATAGTTAGCACATGGAGGAGAGAGGTGCACACCAAACATGCCTGCATGAATGAGCTTACATTTTGCCATGACATCATGGCTTCCCCTGAACATCAAGTTTGTGGTAGTAGACTGTCCCTTTTATACCCGTATTATTGGGTGTAGAATGAGACACCACCAGCCTTTGATAATTTTACTGCCACATATACAGTATGTGTAGTCCGGGTTAGCTAAATTGCAGGGGGCACCATAATGTTAAAAATCTTTTCAAAGTACAATCACACATAATATTTTCATCTATGTGCATGGTGGCACTACTTAAATTATGCAAAACCTTATTATGAAAAATTAATAGTAATTAATTGTATTAATAAAAAACACATGTGTGTAATGGCACTAATCAATGAAAGAACAACATTCCCCCATGTGTGCTAGCATAAATGATTTTTGAAAGATGTGCATGTCGGCACCAGAAATATATTTAGAAACCACCATATATAACATTGTATGAGAAATTGTTAATAGCACATTGTATCATATCTGTCACACAAGGTTTCTAAATATGTTTCTAGTGAAAATGTGTAAACAGACGAAAAAGAACTATGACTGAAAAATTGGAAAGGAAAGTTAAAAATATGAGACAGACTTAATGCAATACAAGGAGTGAAAGCATGAATGGGACAACAGAGACTATAGAGGCAGAACTATTTACAACTAGCACACACACAAGAGAACAGAGCCATTCATTTAATTAAAATCTTGGTAATTGGGATAGGCACGCTGAGCCGAGGCCCGTTTCTAAATGTGACCCAGGGAACTATACAATAAGGAATACAGTGTACAGTGGAACAATATACAGAATATTGGAGACTTGCCAGAGACTGACAGAGGTTACAAGTAGCCAACATATTGACCTTAGATTAGAGTGGCCATGTCACTGCAGATAAAGAATACAATAACACTGATTTTTTAGAACAAACATGGGCCTGAGAGGACTGGTCAACCTAGAAGGGTGTGCAGAAAGAGGCAGAGGTGCAGGAAGAAATGAAAGAGGAAACAGAGGGAGCAGTAACGATGGTGATGGAGGGTACCATAGGTGGAGAGGTTATCAAGTTGGAACAATGGGAATATGGAGACTGCCCCGATTTCAAACATGGACATCATAAACCTCACAGATAATGAGCTAATGAAAATTCAAATTAGAGTACTGCAAAACATCTTTCGTATGTCCCCAGCCCCAAAACACAACTCATTTCATCTTAAAATTGATTTATTCAATTTCTATCACCAACTCCAGTTGAAAGTTCTTTTTGATAAACCCAATGAAAATATAATATAGACTGTACCATCCCTGGTAATAAAAAGAGACATAAAATGGCATGGAAACCGATGTAGAAATCAAACAACCAACACTGTTTAGGAAAAGATTGTTGTTTAAACCCCCAACACAAAGAGTAGCTATTATCACATTCTGTAAGCTGGTAGACCAGGAAATGAAAGCACTGTATAAGAACTCAAACCATAGAGGCAGTGATAAAATTTGACAACAACGGAAATGCGAGCAATCATAGAATTACAACAAAATGACAAGATACTGATACACAAAAACCAGTAGACAAGGGGGCAGCCATTGTATTGTTGGGAAAGAACAACTATAGAATGGAAATGATTTGTCAACTTAACAGTGATATATTTTACAAAAACTACCAGGTGACCCCACAAATGAGATTTCTAAGAGAGCCAATAGGATACGTAATATTGCATTAAAAAATGAGTGAATTACTAAAATAGAATTTGAATTCCTCACTGTTCAGAACCCAGTCAAGCCAGGTATGCACCACTTATCCAAAATCCACAACAATATGCAAATCTCTCCCTGTAGACCAGTCACTTCAGGAATTGACTCTGTTTTGAAGCAAATGTTCCAATACATGGACTTGTTTTTATGCTGTATGCTGTATGCGGTGGAGTTAAAATCATATCTAGAAGGCACAGCTGATGTATTATGCAAATTGTCCATGGTGAATACAGTTAGTGAAACTGTTGTGGCTATCCTTGATATCAAAAGCCTCTATAGTAAAGTACCCCATCAAGATGGAATAAGGGCTGCTGTATACATCTTATGGAACCATAACAGGAATCTAATCCTACCTACTGGAGCCTTAGTAGAAATGAGCCAATTTATTTCAGTTTTGATACTGTAGCATCTACTTTGCCCAGTACCAAGGCATAGCAATGGGCATGACATCTTCAAGATATGCCATCTGAATGGTGACAATTGCACAGTGAATGACATTACAGCAACAATTTGTTGTTGTTGCTGTAATATACCTGTGGGCCCCTGGCACTGCTTTGACCAGGTATTGCACCCCACCCTGCATCAACTCTGACATGGAGTTGGTAATCTTAAAGGATTTATTTATTTATTTATTTTGTTTAGTTTTTGTTAACCGGGTAAGTGCACTAGACAAATCCTGCCTATTTTCAGGCACGGTCCGGGGGAGGGGGGATACAGATGAATGCCAACTGACTTTGAACCAGATTAAGCTGTTGGTGGTATTTTTAGTGAATGAGGTAAATTTGGCCAGGACTCCAGGGAAATTCCCCTACTGTTTGCCAGTAGGGGGACCCTTTGAGCTGTTGAAGGATGGCTGCCTCAGTTGGGGTGCTGCCGCTGGCAGGAACGGATGTGTTGCCAACTACGGAGCTTGTCTCCCCTGCTGTTTCTTGTCAGTCTCCGATGGATGCTTTGGATGTTTTGGCTGTGCACACAGAGCTTGTGCAAACAGTGCTTGAGCAGCCCACTGATTCTAACTCTAAGTTCGACTCGCCAGCTCTTCCTTGCTTGGAAGCTGTTGAATTGCCTGTGCCTGATGTTTCCTGTTCGTCTCTCGTCTCTGGCAATAAGGAGTTGCAACACCGCCTACTACTTGAGGAACAACGCTACATGCAAACAAAGAAGGATATTTACCACCATTTTTTCCCATGACGAATCTTCCACTACTTCGGTTTCGGGCGCTTTGTTGATTCTACGACCGGTTGCCAGGAACTGCCCAGAGTGAGACGCCTGGCCATAACGAATCATCATTTTTCATTTAGCTGTCAGGACCAAGCGTCTGCTACGGTGTTTTCCTTTACAGCAGATCCTAAATCTCCTTGTCAGGACCGTGTCATGAAGCAAGGGAGCCCACACAAATTGCACTGGGCAGGGACTCCTGTGTGTGAAAGTGACACCTGGACTGTGGAGGATTCCTTACAAGCAGCTGGCTGGGTGCACTCTCCGGACACTGGTTCTTGGATTTCCAGCTTTATGCCTATACAAATACGGGGAGTTCACCTTGCTTCTTCATCTACCTCTATTACGGAGCCTGTAAGTACAGATTTAGAGCCTCAAACCACTGTTTTACCTGAAGTGCTCCCTACTCCAGGTTCCCCTACACCTGACCCAGGTTCCCCTAAACTTAATCTTGATTCTGCATTACTTCGTTCTGACCTCCAGCATTCTCCACTCCACCTGTCCCAGGACTTTGCCTTTTCAACGACCCCGGACTTTCTACCACAGGGAGTTACAGGGGCTTGTACTCAGCCGCGTAAGGAGGAGGCTGCTATCCACAGTGATGATTCTGACTTTTCGGATGTTCCAAGATCTATCCCTACTGAACTCAGACATTCTACTGAGGGCTCACCTAAGGTGCCCCCCCCAGCCTTCTCTGGTTACCCCTTCCAAACCTTATGCTTCCCTTTTTTCTAATTCTGTTTCTTCTGCCAAACGTCATATTGCAGTTCGTATTATTTATAAGGGGGGTTTGGATGTCTTTCCTGATCGTCTTTATGTGGGTCGTCAATTGTTAAAATTCAGTTTGCATTTTCATGTTTCCAAATTGTATGCACTTATTCGTGTATCAGGGGAGTCTATATTTGATGTTAGTTTTAAACTAGGTAGCGGTCTTGAAAAATTTTGGGCCCGTTACCAACATGAAAAGGCTACTCCCTTGTGGGCCCCTTTTGAGGTTTTTCCTCTTACTAGGCCTGCACATAAAACCATTACGGTTCTCTTTCGTAATGAAGGGGTCAGTGTCACAAATCTACTGTATTGGTTAAAACAGCGTTGTACTGTTTCTGGCCATCCTGAGGCTATATTTGATTCCGAGGGGATTTGGACGGGTGGTTGGAAGATTCGAGTCCTACTGCATACTGAAGGTGGGAATCCCCGTCATCTTCCAAATAGTTTTTTTCTAGGTAGAGACCGAGGGGTATTATTCTACCTGGGACAACCGAGGACTTGTTATAAATACGGCCTTTCAGGCCACCTTAGTAGTACATGTGACCAACTGAAATGCTCCCTATGTCACAAAACTGGCCACCTTAGTAAACAATGTCCTAACTCGGTTTGTTGTAATCTTTGTGGGGAAGAAGGCCATGTTTATATGACTTGTCCGAAGGCAGTTCATAAGACATCTCTCTCTGCTGATAAAGAGGAACAACATCTGCTGATTTCACTAGCCCAATGGAAAGTTACTAATGTAGCCAGTTCAACACCTGTAATGGAGGTGCCTACTACTACTGTTACCTCGCTTCCTGATCTCCCCCCCCCCGGAGGTTAGTGTGATAGAACCTGTGGCTGCTGTTCAAGACCTTTTTCCTCTCCTTTGATAGTTCCCCTGCTAAACCCCCGATTTTTCTTCTGACGTAGCATCTGTTGGGAACTCTGCACCTTTTCCTGCCTCTATGCCCCCCAAGTTTGAGGATCCTCCTGCCTGGAGACTCTCGACACAGAAAAGATCCACTGGTCCTTTGCCTACTCCTAAAATGTCCAAAACTTCACTGCATGATGTCTCTAACCGATTTTCGGTCCTGTTAAATGCAGATCATTCGGACACAGATTCAGTTTGTTCTTCCGCAGATTCTATTCTGCCAAAGGACACTGCTGATTCTGTCCTGACTGATGATGGTGGTACCTTTTCTCAACCTTCACGTCATAGGGGGAAATCTCGGGGAAAAAAGCGTTGATTTCCTCTCCTTTAATTTTTCTTTTCATGCCTTTTTCCCCTCCATTCCTCATCTTGACAACCAATGCCAATAGTATTAAAAGTAGCATTAGACAGACTATAGTATTTTCCTTTTTAAGATCTTTTTCTTCTGGTATCTTTCTTTTACAAGACACTAGGCTTCACTCGACTTTTGACATTTCTCATACCACTAAAGAATGGATTTCTGGGATCTCCTACTGGTCCATAGGCCCTGACCGTTGTTCAGGTGTTGGTATCCTTTTCCATCATATTACACCTACAATAATTTGGGTATTGGACCTAGTCCAGGGAAGGGTATTGCTCTTAGATTTCATTTTAAACACTGTTTTCTTTAGACTCATTAATACATATGCTCCACAGACTAAAGCTGATCGTACACATCTTTTTCAACTCATCAGTCCCTTTCTACATATAGCTCATTATGTAATTTGGGGTGGGGATTTTAATTGTGGTTTAAGTAAACGGGATAGAGGTTCAGACACCAAAACGGGTAAAGTTTTTTGTGATATGGCCACTCTGAAAAAAGTGGTGAGTGATGCCCATCTCAAAGATGCTGTTTTGTCCCATGCAGGTGTACGGGAACGTATATTTTTCAAAGGTTTTTTATCTACCTGGATTCATTTTTTCTTTCTTTTTTTTCTTTGTTGCTGCAAGCTGTCTCCGTCGAACTGACTCCTTACTCAGACCATCATCTGGTGTTGATTACCCTGGGTACCGCTGTTTCCCCTAAAGGCCCAGGATATTGGAAATTGAATTCTATACTTTTGCAGAGAACAGATTTTTTTCAACTTATCTCTACTTTTTTGGTTTGTCGGAAATCATTATACCCTCTATATGATGACCCTGTCATCTGGTGGTCGGAAACTAAATCGGATCTCCATTCCCTTCTAATTTCCCACAGTAGATGTTTTAGGAAGGATTCATATTTTTCATATTTACAAGACAGAAAGCAGCTTCAACACTTGTATTCCCTCACACAACTCACCAGGCATGATTTTTCGGCCCAGATCACTTATTTTCAAGAGAAAATGAAACAATATCATTTGACTCAGTCCAACGACATAGAGTCCCGACAGCAGCATGAAATAAGAGGTCCTTTTTTTCATACTTGTCCCCTCCTATGCAATCGGGCACAGGTTCAGGCTAAATCTATCCCTGCCCTCTACGACCAACAAGGTGTGGTTCACGAGGATCAGGGTAGTATTTTACGTATTGCATCTGAATATGCGGCTACTTTATTTTCTGTGACCTATGTACATCCTATGGATTTTTCTCCTTTTTTTAATGCTGTTAAGGTTCCGAGTGCTCCACTGGCCCAACTTTCTAGCCTGATAGATCCTTTTACCGCGCAGGAAGTAGCTACTGCTATTCAATCCCTGTCCAAAGGTAAAGCCCCTGGTCTAGATGGCCTTACTACTGATCTATATCTTTTTTTAAAAGAGGAATTATTAGATGAATTAACATCAGTTTACAATACTATTTTACAGACCCATACTGTACCTTTTGACATGTCCACAGGTGTTCTTATTTTTCTTTTTAAGAACAAAGGTGATAAATTAGATTTATCAAACTGGTGGCCTATTAGCCTTTTGAATACTGCTTTTAAAATCCTTTCCAAATTATTGAATACACAACTACTAACAGTAGCAAAATTCTTGATTTCTCCCGCTCAATCTTGTACTGTGCCAGGGACTTCGATCACTGACCAATTGCTTTTATTAAGGGACATATTCTCTTATGACGCAGTTTCCCCATTGGCTGGATATGTACTTTCCCTAGACCACAGGCAAGCTTTTGATAAGGTGGCACATGTTTTTTTATGGCATGTTTTGCACCACTATGGCATCCCCTCTACTTTTATAACTTGGCTCCAAGCCCTTTATCATACTGCAACTGTCCGTCTTTGTATCAATGGTTTTTGGGCCCTCATGTCCCTATCAAAACTGGTGTTAGACAAGGATGTCTGATTAGTCCTCTTTTGTATATCTTTAGTATAGATCCGTTATTATGCCTTCTCAATTCCTCTCCTGGTATTGACCCAATTATTTTGTCAACCTTAGTAGTTCCTTATAAAGCTTTGGCCTACGCAGATGATATAGTTCTTTTAGTAAGGAATGCTCCCTCTGCTGAGACAGCGTTATCTCTTTGTGCCACTTACGGTGCAATCTCCGGTACCAGTCTGAACTTATTGAAATGTAAGGGTAGCCTTTGGGGGGTCAGCTAGCCCCTCCGAATCACATAGCTGGTATCCCTTGCACACTTGGCTCTTTGACCATATTAGGTATTGAGTTCGGGTCTCCCCAAATGGATGTTGATAACTGGAATAAAAAATTACTTCTTGGTTCCAGTATGGTTCAGAACTGGAACAGGACAAAAATGGGTTATGGTAAAAGAGTTTATTTAATACGCACTTATTTAGTGCCTTTATTTTTATTTCTTAGTTCAGTATTTCCTCTTCCCAAGACACGGGAAGTTAAAATGTATGGTTTATTTTTTCAGTCCTTCTGGGGCAGTCACTTGAATCCTATTAAGAGAAATGTTTTGTATTTATCACGTACCAAGGGTGGGCAACAAATGATAAACCCAGTCCTGTTTTTTTTTACTGTCAATTTGTATATGCCAATCTTAGACCACTATTTCTTTCCCCAGATAAATATTGGTGTGATTTTTTTGTTAACTCCATTTCACCTTGGTTTGCAGCATGGGACTTAGGTATTATGCATCGAGTTAACAAAGGTGCTCAGTCTCCTCAGTATTTAAGGGACGTTTTTGTTAAATTGAAAGCCTGGGGGATCACGAGTAGGCAAGTGATCTCCCTCTCGAAAAAACAGTTATATGCTATTGTTTTGGAAACTCATTTTGGCACATTGGAGGTTTTTCCTAAATGTCCTATACTATATCATGAAGCCTTATTTCTTCTCTTAAATAAGTCCCATATCCCACAAAGATATAAATATCACAAATGGATTAATTGTCATGAGAAATTAAATGTCAAAGCTAACCAAAAGCATAAAAGGGTGGAAGAACGTATTTGTTCCAGACCAGGATGCATTACCCAACCTGAGACTTTACTGCATTTATATTTTACTTGTTCTTATGTTCTTGATTTTTGGAAATTCCTGTATGACAGATCCAATTTACCTTTTTTTTTGCATCTTACATATCCAGCCTTTCTATATGGTAGTTATCCCAATAATTGGGATATTTGGGATAAAAGTACGCTGTCAGTTATTTTTTCTATTATCAAATGGTTTATTTGGCATTCTAGGTGTCTGTTTACTTTGCAACAGAAGGAACTTTCGTACCATGAACTGTATGGTAATATTTTTAAATCCATACACACCATCTATTTCTCTGAAACAAAGACTCTCACTAAGACCCATTTGATGGCACTCTGGAAGAACTTGCCCTGGATTACTGATAATGACTTTCCAATTATGTAACATTTCTATCAGCTTTTGTTTAAACTTCTTCTTTCATTGTTGGTTATTTTTTGATTAGTTTTTTATGTGCTTTGTCTGTATTTTTTCTGAGGCTGTTCATTATTTTGATTTGTTTTGTATGATTTCTTTAATAAAGTCTTCCCCTACTCTTTTCAAGAAGTGCCATGGGATCTTTAACATCCACCTGAACTACCACCAATCCAGGCATATGGGACCTCAGTTTAATGTCTCATACAAAAGACGGCACCTCAGAAGTGCAGCACCCCTCTCATGCTGCACTACAGTGTCAGTACTGGGATATTAACCCAAGTGCCAGATGGGGGGTGTGAGGGGCAAAGTCCCCCACATGGAGGGTTTGGGGGGGTGAAGGCCCCTGAAAAAAAGACAGTTTACTTGAGGGATTTATGCTGACCACAACTTGCCATTGACATAAATCTGCCACTGTGATGTCGGTCTACATCATTTTTGTTGAACCAGTATCATGAATCTCATCTCCACCAAGCGTGCAAACCTCTGTGTTGGGCTCAGTGAAGAGCACTACATTTGGGATAAAGGATGAAGCCAATGGTTAGATTTTCTGATGGTATGGGCATTACATTGATGATATATTCATTGTGTGGGATGAGTCAGAAAGTGCACTGATGGGATCTGTGGAATTTGTTGGGGGTAATTATTAAAAGTGGAGGGGTGGGTGGATCAGCTGCAAATTAAGGGGCTAGCTGCACAATTGAGCAGACTCAACAGACCACGAGGCCTGTTTCTACTGGTGTTTTTGGATGTTCGTATGTATGTTTGTATATAAATGGCTGCGATCCAAATCTCAGATTTAGTCTTAATCAGAGTACAAAAGAGAGAACATTTTGAATATTTTAATCACAAATGATAATGGACATCTCAGGACAATGTTGTACAGTAAGAGTATGGACAGAAACATACTGCTTGAATGCAGTAGCTGCCATCTGCAACAATTAAAAAATAATATTTCTGAGAGTCAAATGCTGTGCACGAAAAGAAATTGCAGTACAAAAACTGAGTTCATAAAAAAAGCAAAGGAAATATGTACAATTGATAACAGGAACTATGTACCAGATGTGATTCAAAAGGCATTTAAAGGGGCATTGCTGAAACTGCAAGTCATTTTCCCTGTAGAAGCAGTTTTTTACATACTGGTATAAATGATGTTATTGTTCCATCTATATGGGTCTAATAGTAACCTCAGTGAGTGTTTCTGATTTACACTCTTTTGTTCAGTAGAGCTATGCAGAATGCAGAATTCTACCAGCAGAATTCTGACGGAATGACAGATCTGCTTCTGAGATGCTTATTGAAATTGTGTAGTAAATTCTCCAGAATTACAAATACGTAATGTATGTTAAAACTGCCACCGAGAACAATCTAACAGTTGTAAGAGCGGTCTCATGCACATGCTTAGGGAATGAGAATCGCAAACCAAAGTTGAATGGTTCTGATAACCCTAAGGATGTAAGTGAAATCATTCTTATTCTATGGGTAGTCTTGGCAGTGGTATAAATAGACTATAGATTGAGCTTGATCAATAATATATTAAAATACCCGGAATTAGCCCATTTCTAGGGCAGCTACATGTGAGACACTCGTCACTGAATAAGAGTCTCTGACACACAGAGAAAAGAGCACTCAGACTGGTCAGGACTGCTCCATTGATCTTTATTTTTTTTTAATGTAAACTGATTATTTGATTTCTGCATATAATTTGTAGTGGATCAGTAGTTTTCAGCAGTTTACGTTAAGTTAATAAAAACTCTAGAATTCAGTGACAGTTTCTAGAACAGATAACTGACCATTAAAACATCAGACAGAACCCCCAGGCAGGTGTGCAAGGGCCCCACTTGCACTGAACTGTGGAATTTGGGGCAAGACTATGGAAACTCAGTATATAGTTTGCTGGAATTCTGCAGTTCTGCAATTGATGAAATTTCATGGCATTAGTCAAAATTATCTTCTTCATTATCAGTGTTAGATGAATGCCTGGCTGAAATACAAAATTCGGTGATGTAAAACTGGTTCATTCTGAACCTGTCAAAGACAGATGTGTTACTGGATAAACCAGGTTAAGCCAGGTAGACAATGAGCAGTGATGATCTCATGCAGACCGCCCCTCTGGCAATGCTTTTAGCACCTCAGTGCAGATTAGGGGAAGATTAAGAGGACTGGATGAGGGTCAATGTGGTCCCTCTACACAAAAGCAGCAGTAGGGAGGATGCTAGCAACTATAGGCCAGTCAGCTCTGCATCAGAAGTGGGGAAGTTAATAGAGACACCACTGAAGGAGAGGCTCATGGAGCACCTAGAGGCAAAAGGCAGAGGACTACAGGCGGTAGCATGGTTTCACAGGGGGGAGGTCATGTCAAAATAATCTCATAGATTTCTTTGACTGGGTTACCAGGGAGGTGGATAAAAGGAGAACAGTGGATGTGGCCTATCTGGACATCAGTAAGGCTTTCAACATTGTGCCACACAGGAGGCTAGTTAAGAAACTATGAAGCCTGGGGTTGGGGGAGAAAGTGACATGCTGGATATCAAACTGGTTAAGAGATGGGAGGCAAAGGGTGGTGGTAAATGGTAACCACTCAGGCAGTAGGAGAATGACTAGTGGAGTGCCACAGGGCTCAGTACTGGGACTGATCCTTTCAGTGTCTTCATAGATGACACTGCAGAGGGGCTTGAGGGAAAGTTGTGTCCTTTGTGGATGATACAAAAGTCTACAACAGGGTTGACACACAGGAAGGGGTGAAAAGAATGCAAAGGGATCTCTGAAAACTAGGGGAATAGTCTAAGGGGTGGTAGCTGGGTTTCAGTTCCAAAAAGTGCAAGGTTATGGACTTAGGGCTACAGAAGTCAGAGGCTATATATAAGATGGGCAGAATGGAGCTTGCAGTCACCAAGCAAGAAAGAGACCTTGGGTCATCATATCTTGACCTCAAGGTTGTGGGGCAGTGCAACAGAGCAGTGAGGATTTCTAGCAGGAGGAGGGAGGTGGTGCTGCCTTTCTATTGCTCAGTGGTGAGGCCCCAGCTGGAGTACTTTATCCAGTTCTGGAGGCCATACCTCCCCAAGTATATTGAAAGGGTGAAGGCGGTACAGAGGAGGGCAACCAAAATTGTGATGGGGTTGCACAGGAAATCATATGAGGAAATGCTGCAGAAACTCAACATGCACTCCCTGGAAGAGAGGAGAGTGAGAGAGGACATGATTGAAACCAACAAATACCTTCACAGGAGTGAACAAAGTGCAAAGGGACAGTCTGTTTCAGAAAATGGGAGGCACTCGAACAAGGGGGTATGCAATGAAACTAAAAGGGGAAAGTTTAGGAGAGATGTGTGGAAATACTCTTCACAGAATGGACGGTAGATGGCTGTAAAAGCCTGCAAGAGAAGGTATGAGGGGCAAAGACTATGGAAAGTTTCAAGCATATGTCGGATGAGCACAAGGGCATATTAAGTAGAGGAACAGGGGAGGGAGTGACACCTATGACCAGCTAGGGTTAGTGATGATGGAATAGACTGGGACAAGGGGCAGACTAGATGAGTCTAAAGGTCCCTTTCTGCTGAGAAATTCTAGATTTCTAGGTTTCTAGGGTGCATATTCAGTATGTACTGTATGCACATGTTTATGTCTATATGCAGTGGTAACCATTCTAGTCTCCCACTTTACCACAAGAAATGTTACCACATTAAGGTACTGCAATACACATTTCCTCCTTATGGCAATATTATTCAAAGTACCACGTTAGCTGAAGTGTTACCTGATCAGGCTGACTACAAGAAGAGAACTGAGGTAGGTGAGGGGGCCAGCAATGGTTATTGGCAGTCACACATCACCATGCAGGGTCACACATGAGATATAGGCCAGTAGACATTGCTGACTACATGGCCAAAAAGATTTGCTCCTGTGGGGCCTTAGCACCTCCAACTTAAACACAACAGTGGTCTCTATGGGGAAGAGACTGTGGAAGATTTTCAGTTACTGTAAGTATGTAACCTTTCTTTCCATAGGAGAATTGTATAGGTGGTGCACCACACCACAGAAATGCAACAGGCAGAGCTCAGAAGTAGGGAATCCACTGGAAACCAGGGTGTGTTTTTCAACAGTTAAATGGTGTTGGAGGGCCACTGGACTAACAGGGAAGACTGGCAAGGGACAGAAAAATAACTTATAACATGGCCTACAAGTAGAATTAAGAAATGTGTGGGGGGGAAGAGACTGTTGCTTTAGCATCTGTTGACTGGTGCTCTGTGCATGACATGTTACCGTGCCATTTGTACTATGGCAGAATATGTCCCTTTACTTGTCTGATTCCACCATGTTAGCTGTTGCAAGCCCTGTTTTGACAGTGCATTGGTGTATGCTGATCTTATGCATGTCTCAGCTGTGTCATAAGGCATAAGGTCAATGACTGCATGCCTTATGCAGCCAGGGTGTGCATTAATACAGCATACACCAATACCCTACAGTAGCTTTTTGCACTGATAAAATATAAATATGTTGATAAAATATACAAATGAAGACAGAGACTGTTTTAAACTGCTAGAAAACTGAAGACATTGGGCTAGATTTTCAAACAGTCCTTTGAGCGACACAAGATGCATTGCTCTAGGGCCACAGTGAACTCCAGGTGCATCAAGGACCCTGCACCCAATTTTATAAAAGGAGGGGACCCTGCACCAAAAACCCAGGAGTTGCTGCAGCCACAGGCCAGCACCAAACATATGGTGCACCTGTGGGAATTGCCGCAGGATCCTGTCCCCCCTGCCCAGCACAACACTACAGGGGCCAGGATGGCTGAGGGGGAATCTGCTGGACAGGAGGGAACTGGGGGCAGAAGGGATATGGGAGGTGCCATACAGAAAGTTGGGGAGACAGCTGTGCATGAGAGGGAGTGTTGTGGCACCTGGTGGGAGTGACATTTACATAGCCATAAAACCAATGGGATGAGACTGTGCGGGGGGGAGTTCCAGGGGCAGACAGTGCCATGGCCCCAGGTAGGCACAGCCCTGTCCCCATGCTGCCAGGGCTATGCCCAGCTGGGAACATGGCACTGTTTGTCCCTGGAACCCCCCCCCACAGTTTCATTCCACTGACTTTATGACTATGTAAACGACACCCACACCAGGTGCCACATCACTCCTTGCATGCCCACTGTCTCCCTGAGGACCCCTATGGCACTTCTGTGCCCCTTCTGTCTCTGGTTTCAGACCTCACCCCCTTTGCCATAGTGTGTGGCTCTGATGCAAGTCCCTTAGACCACCTCCTGGCTGTACAAAGTGGGACTCCTTGCTGCATCCATGTTGGGGCTTGCAAAATCCCTAAAAAGGGAGTGGTGCAGTCCCACCATGGAACAAGCCCCCTTGCAACATGGTACAGGAACGCTTTTGCCGCAAGGGTGGCATTGGATGGGTTGGGTGCAAGGTATCCCGATTTTGTCATAGCCTGCATTCGAAAATTGGGATTGCCACAAAGTGTGATGCAAGGTACCACTTGCAGAATACCCATTTGATGCAGGCACCTTGCGCCAGACTTTACCTTTCAAAATCAGACCCAAATCATCTCAAATACATCCACTTGTTTAAGCAGTTCCTACTGTTTGCATAGTTATTACATTTTAAAACTACTGAAATGTTAAATTAACACAAAATAGAGATATTTATTTTAAAGAAAATTAAATACGTCTTACATTAGCTCTATCATTACTTGCTCAGGCATTTGTTTTCCATCTGTTCCTAGGTTTATTGTTCCTACCTAGCTTGTGTCTTTAGAGTTCTGGTGGTTCACTTTGTTTTTTACTTTTTCTTTAGATGAAAGCTTGTTCAAGCTGCAGGTGGATCTCTTGTCCTGCTTTTCTTTGTGGTGTACCAGCCAGTAGTATCCCTGGCCTCCCACTGTCATTTCAGAGCCCCGTATCTCGATATCTCGATATGTGAGTTCTAACTCAGGGCAAATCCCCCATCCCTAGTATTAGAATGCCTAATAAGAATACCTACACAGATGATATACAGCTCAACAATCAGCAATTTTTTTAGGAAACTGCAGTCTCTGTGCCCGCTGTACAGGTTACGTTCAGCTTAATAATTAAGAAATGGACTGAGTTGCTAGAGAAACAGCCATGTACTAATTTTATGTTTTGTCATGAGGTCACAACTAGCTTGAGAATGTAGTTCGGTAACCCTACTGCTGCTTAAATAGGAGAATTATTAAATGGTCAAGTGATGTGTTTAGACTGATGAAGTCTGTAGGACTCTGAACCCATTTTTATAATGTGATTTATTCAACATGCTATTTTGCTATAGTCTTTTTATGATCCTTTTTCACTTGGGAACCAAAGCTGGCAAACCTTTTCTTTGTATGTAGTCACCGATGTGTGTTTGTGATACAGTATTTTAGTGTGGAGTGCACTGTTTCCGCGCTTCTATCCACTGGCAACTTAAGAGAACAGGACATGGGGAATTTGGACTCAGATCCCTGCATTCAATTAGTAGTAGTAGTAGTAGTAGTAGTAGCAGTTGAAGCAGTAGTGAAACTTTATTTTTACATAGGATAAGGCTAATACAGCATAAGTCCTATTTTCAAAATAATCCTGATTTGTTGCAACACACATTCATCAACTAATATATAGAGAATAATGGATGGGGAAGGGTTTGATATGAGAATTTAATGCACACCGGAGTTGTGGGATGCTACATAAACCCTGAGGGCGAAGCCCGAGGGCTTTATCAAAGCATCCCACAACGAGGGTGTGCATTAAATTCTCATATCAAACACCCTCCCCATCTTTTATTTTTTATAATAACACACCAGCATTTTTTCTCCAGCAGTTTGTGAGACTGTTTGGCCCCGCCCACATACAGAATGTTGGCCAATGAGGCAGCAGCATAGTTTGACTGGCATGGCGCATGAATGTCATAACCAGCTGGTTGTTATGGAAAATATCAACCTGGTCAGTACACTGACAGAAATTGCTGCCAGTTATTATAATGTAATACTGTACATGAAGAATAACACAGACATTACATAAGCAGTCATCTTTAAGCCTAGCACCAAATTGTTGCAAAAAGGCACACATGTTTAGGTTTGTGATGAGACTACTGATAAAACATGATTTTGCGAGCCATCTGATAAAAACACGTTCATGTCTGGACTCACCATTTTGTAAATATGAACCATATTCTTAATGCAGAAGAACAAGTCAGAAGCACAGCTCACTCCAGGAGGCATGCACAGTACATGAGCTGAGTTTCTCCATGGGGGCTAGTAGATAGAAGTGCTCATTTGCAATTACTGAAATGAAGTGGAAGGCATGGCTGATGTGCATCTAAGAAAAGGCAGCCGTTCTATAATTAGTTCACCCATAAAACCCCACTACAGATGTGTAACACATCCATGCCTCCCCTCCCCCCTTCTATTTATTGGTTTCTTTTTGACATCACTGAAATACAGGTATATGTAACCGACAGCATGTGGTCTCTTACAACCATTCGTTCCTCAGTCTAAAAGGGATATGAAACTATTTTAAAGCACATTCAAATGAGTCTTTCTAATTTCTGTCTATCCTGTTAAATCTTCTGATATGCTTTGGCTGTTTTTGTTTTCTTTAAAAGTGTTTTTAATTATTTTCTTGGTGCTACAGACTAGAGTGTGTGTGTATTTTGCCCCTTCTAAGTTTCCTGTTCATTTCATGATGCCAGTTTATGGCATTATTAACTAAGTGCAGAGCAGTCAGAACTGACATCATACAATGACCAGGAAGTATTGGAATAGAAAGGTATAACCATCAAATGGTGTGAATTAGGGCTCTGAACTGCCAAGATATCCAAATTTTCAGAATGTATCCAATCTGTGTACAGTAACCTGTGTAAAGGCAATATCAGCTCTGTATCTGTGGGTAGTTCTCACTATCATCTTAGTTATTGTCTTTAATTGAGATGGGTTGCCACTGACAATGGTCACTTGCTGTTGATGGGCCCTCTAGAACATACATACCTATATACTATATACAGATATACACACAGTGGAGCATGTCAGGATGCAATGCAAGGTCTCAGATTACTACATGAGAAAGGGATTTACTGCCATTGAAATTGCCATGTTTCTCACAGTTAAGTTTACTGAAGAGTGATGCAGTATTGTGTTTGCATCCTGATGGCTCCACTGTGCATACAGTATATAAACAGATAACTAAAAAGAAATAAATAACTGGTATTGTACTGTAGTTCTGTGGTGTCATGTTATTCAGTGTCAAATCCAGATCTGGGGGGCGGAGTCCATGGCCCTACTGAAAAAGCATCTGCAGGATGTACCACCTAAAATTGGTGAAGGGGCCTAGCTATTAATTTCTAGGGGATGTAGTTCAGACTGAATGGACCTTGGGTCATATTTTACCTGTATTTGGCTATGTTTTTATATTTCTGTGTAGTTTTCCAATATTTGTTATTAGACTAACCAGAAAATAATGTTTTATTTACACGCAAACAGGGCCCTGTGGTCAGCAAATGTCTTTTGGTTAATCTAATGAAGACAATATTGGAAAACTGCAGAACTCTAGTGTGAATCTAAGGCACACATAACAGCATGATAAAAGTAATACTGTAAAACTAGCTCTTTTTACACCGAGTAATTTTAGCACAAACACAAATGCAACCATAATTGCATAAATTAAATTTAGCATTAAGTCATTAGCAGCACATTCTCTGTACTGTAGTAGAGAAAGTGCTGATAATGCTAATTATGAAATGGATACTAGAAATCCTAAATTGTGATTGGTCAAGAGTCGCTTTCAGCTGGGCCGTTATCCCAGTACAACGACCCGGCTGAAAGTACTCCCAGATGAGCAGACTGACTACATACCTTTGGAGTACTCCATTTCAAGTGACAACAGCCCACTTCCCACCTACCTTAGTGCCGATAGCAGCAGCATGGCTCCAGCCTCAGAAACCATCCTGCATTTTTTCCTCAAACAGTTCTGCACCCCCGGCACAGCTTCCTTAATTATTTTTCTGTAATCAACCTTTTGTTGAGATTTTTTGTGACTCTTTTGACCACGACCGACAGCTGGCAACTGTGATTTAAATTCCTGGCTCCCACATGCTTGTACCTCCAGTTACACAGGCAGCTCCCACCCGGTCTGTAATCGCACATTAAAAAAAAGTCACACATGCTCCCTCTCACTTACTGCAAGTTTCAACAAACTGGTTGATTTTTCAGCAAACCACAACTGCCGGAAACCTGCCATAGATCCTGTCTATCTGCCACCTATTGTCAAGCTGCCATTGCCCTCACTCTTCGGACTGCTGCCTATCCTTGGACATGCACTACTTTTTAATTCTTTTTATATCCTATGTTTTATAAATATGAAATAAATAGGTTTTATTTTTAATTTCTTAACAGTATTGGGACCCATTTCATTATCTCAGTAAGGCACTCCGGGGGGGGGGGAGTGTTATGATGATCTAACAGCCCTTCTCAGGTGGTGGAAGCACTTTTTTCCTCATGCTTCAACCCACCCAAGGTGGGCTGTTATCCCAGCATAATGCCCCCTTGTCATGCCTTATTGCTTAATTAGTGCAGATTTACTTTAGTGCAAATTAGTGCTTCAGTGAAAATAGTGAACATTTTTTGACAGTGAATATTTCAAGTTTTATAATACAATCATTTTCTTAATCAATGTACATCCAAAACCTGTCATAACAGTGGATTACAGGGATCTAGAAGATATAAGATGTATTTAAAATGGTTCTCTATCAGTGTAAGGTTCTGTATTCAGTAGCTACTGTATGTTTCACCTTAATAAAAGACCAAGAAGCTAATGGGATTCTTTGTAACTATTTCTAATTAAAATATTTGGGGTAGCTCTGTTTTGATTAACTTAATGAAGCTGGAGGAGGCTAGATTCAGGAAAGGTGTGAGAAACTAGTTCTTCATAGAAAGAGTGGTGGATTCCTGGAACAGAGTTTGTAGGGGCGAAAATAATGGTGGGGTTCAAGAATGCATGGGATAAGCACAAAGGAAGCATAGTGGAAAGGAAGGGGATGAGAAAGAGCTGTGGACGGGGCACAATCTGCTGAAATAGTGCAGGTAGGGGGAAATGGGTAGACTGGATGGGCCAAGTGGTCCTTATCTGCTGTCAAATTCTATGTTTCTATGTTAATGCCTGTCAGATAGAATTCATGACATCCCGAATCTTCTCTTCAATGGCAGCAGCTCCAAACAAATTTCAGGCCTCCCTGCATAGTCAGTAGACATGAGGGACCTAATTTTAAAAAGGAATTATAATTTGCTCCACTATTTTAAAAACAGATAACTACATTTGAAAGCACTCAAATATAAATACTTCCACTCTGTCTAAAATGAGGTCACCCTACTGTAAAAAAAAAACACCGTACTCGACAATATCCTTGAAGATTGCAGGAATGAATTTGTTTTCAAAGGACGCAAACAGAGCAAGCATTAGTACTTTTAAAACAGGATGTGAGTTGCATTGTTTGTTTCAAAATGTGGCCCTAACTTTGGCACAGGAGATCATGCTGTTATTTGGGAGGTAAGGAACTGTTGGGCTTGGTCTCCATCATGAGCCAATCTTTTGCTTCATTTATGGAAAAGCTGTTCACCGAGCAGTATGCACATAGATACTGTTATATGGAAAGGTGTCTGATACTGACTGAAAGGAAACAATACTCATATTTGCATGAGTCTAATTCTTGATTCCAACCCAGCGCACTTCATGACAATCTAGTACATTAGTAGGATTAGGTGACGTGGATAAAATTCACTTCGCAATTAATTTGTGAGGTTGACGAAATTTGTGAAGTGTGAAGTGCCAAATTAACAACATTTTTACAAGGTGAAATTGCCCTTTTTTCTAGGTGAGTTGACTTTATTTCTCCTAACTATGCCTAACTTCACCTTAATTTCAACACTTTTGTAGGTGAAGTTAGGAGAAGTTGTGAAGTGGGAACTTCATGAAGCAATCTGCAAAAGCGAATTGCGCAACTTCGCTGGAACTTCGCCAATGAAGTAAAACTTTGCAACATAGCTATACATTAGTAGTTTTAACAAGGAAAATAACAATAATAATCATAATAACACATTTATTCACAATAAAAGGAAACACAATAGTAATCAGAATGACTATGCATGACAAAAGTATGACAAAGTTCTTTCTCCACACTAATTGAGCACTCACATTCCTGTAAGGACATTAACATTCTCCCACCCATGGCAAGAATCCTGTACTGTTTCTTTGTATGAGTTTTGGCAGTAAGCAGGCAGAACATTTGATCTGTTATCTAATTAGGCCTTTAATAATAGCCTGTTTTTGTTAGTACTTTGAGATCTTTGTCCAAAATGCACTTTCAGTTTTGTGTAGGATTTGTTAAATTGTTTTTGAAAAATGTTAGACTGTTTCCACAGCAGAAATATATACACACTAACAAGTTACATGAGAATACTGCTCATGTGACAGCCTGTTCACTACACAGTACTATATTTACATAAAATACAGTTCAGCAGAACTGAAGTGGCTGTAGTAGTGTGAAACAGTAATTGAAAGGTCATTTTTATGTAAAATGTGCTTTGTGTTAATCAATCAATCAATCAGTCTTTATTTCACCAGGTGGAACGCTATTGAGCAAGCTAATTTTCAAGGTGGGCATGGGTGAACATACAGAATTAGTGAAAGATAAATTAAGACACTGATAGGTACAGAGAGCATGGATACACATAATGCAAGAGCATCACATGTACAACAAAATGTAAGATATACAATAGTTTCCCATATAAGGATATTGATTACAACCAAAGTAAGTTATACAGTAAGCACACATACTGTATAATGTCAATAATAACAGTGGCAGCTCATGGCAGTGTCAAATAGGCAGAGCTGTTAGGGTAGTAGGGTAGGGTACAGAGCATAGCTATACATAATGCAAGAGCATCACAAGTACAACAAAAAGTAGGATATACAATAGTTTCCCCAATAGGGATATCAATTACAACCAAAGTAAGATATACAGTAAGTGCACATATAATGTCAACAGTGACAGCGGCAGCTTGTGACAGTGTCAAATAGAGAGAGCTGTTAGGGTAGCAGAAGATTAGAGAAGGAGAAAGGAAAGGGTAAGAGGTAGACAGAGGGAGGAGCAAATATGGTACAACATATTGTACAGAAAGTCAGGATAGGACAGAGCACATCAGGAGAGGCACTTACAAGACTCAGAGAAGGATCTTGTGTAATGCTTTTTGAATTTGGAAGGTTTTATGGGATTCACTCATTTTAGTGTTTTTTGAAGCTTGTTCCATAGCTGGGGTAGGGCAAAGCTAAAAGAGGATCTACCAAAGCATGATTTAACCTTAGGTATCACTAAAGAGATGTAGGAATGGCTTTTCAGGACATAGTTACCCAGGGCACAAAGGGGAAAACCATCAGATATATACTGGGCAACATCTGTAAGTCCAGAGGGCAGTGTTTCTTTGCCTTCTAAATGTAAGGGATGGCCAACCCACTAGCGAACACAGGGCACAGTGGTTTGTAGATTAGGCTGCATCAGAGATGAAACGTAGAGCCCTGCGGTACAAGACGTCTTGCTCAGCTAGGGCAAACCCTGGGACATGACTGTATAGGAAGTCTGCATAATCCAAAAGTGATAGGAAGGTAGCTTGAACCATCCTCATCTTGGCCTCATAAGTAAGGAGGTGCTTGATTCTATAAAATAAACCATGCCTTTGTTTCAGCTTTTTAGCGAGATTCTCTACGTAGTCAATAAAGGAAAAGTGACAGTCAATCCACATCCCAAGGTACTTGAATTTATCTACGTAGTCCAGGGATTCCCCTAACAGCATGGTAATAGGTTGCACAGTACCTATCATAGGCAGAATAGGAGCAGGGTTAGTTGGGACAGAAGCATGACTTTAGTCTTTTTGGCATTTACGAGCAATTTTTGGTTGAGCAGGTTTTGTTGCAGAATGTTAAAATCAGAGTGAAGGCCCATGCAGGCACACTCAGGAGTAGATCTAGAGGTGTATAGAACCATATCTTCTGTGAAAAGATGGATGTCAGAAGATGTAATTCCGAGGTCAATGTTATTGATGTAGCGTGTGAATAATAAGGGACCCAGGATCGAGCTCTGAGGCACACCTCTGCTGATTGTTTTCACTGGTGAAAGGTCACCCACTGCTTTATCCTGCTGAGTACGGCCGGTGAGGTAGGAGGAGAACTAATTAAAAGATAACTTGTCCATGCCAATATTATGAAAAGTATGCAGAAGTAAGTCATGGTCGACGGTGAGAAGGCCTTGCTTAGGTCAAGGAAGATTGCACACACAAAGTGTTTATCATCAAGGACTTTCTGCCAGTCGTTCATTACCTTGTTTAGTGCAGAAATAGTACTATGGCAGGGCCTGAAGCCTGATTGATCCAGACTGAGCAGGTTACCGGAGTCCAAGTAATTTCTAAATTGCAAATTAACTATTTTTTTGAGCAATTTAGAGAGCATAGGAGTAGGGAAATAGGCCTATAATTATTGAGGTCAGTTGGGTCACCAGATTTGAACAAAGGTATAACTTGAGCAGTCTTCCAAATTGTAGGAAGTTCACCAAGTGAAAGGGATAATTTATTTATTTATTTATTTATTCACAATTCGGGTTTACAACTTTTGAGTCAAAGACTCATTTATAAAGGCACTTCGTCACAGGGAGGGGAGACAACATATTGGTGGAGCAAAACAGTGGAGAACAATGCAGGTGAGATACAAAAGATACAAAGCAAGGCATTTCAGTGAACAATATAGGTGAGATACAGAAGAGCATGCAAAACTAAGCAATTTCAGTGACACAGTGGATCACGCAGGTTACAGTGCGAGGTGCACAGACTACAAGAAGCTATTCTAAATAAACTAGTACATATACTATAAGAAACCTAGGAGTACTAGGTGGAGGTTACCTGGGGGGGGAGGTCTATGTCTGCAGATTGGTTCAGGCAGAGCTCTCAGTAAGGCCCTATTATGGGCATTTACAGCTCCGAGTGTCAGTGAGGTGTTTGTGTAGGGTGAAAGATGTCACAGGCCTTGCAGAAGGATCTGATGAGGAAGGCTAGAGCAGTATCTATATAAAAAAAAACAAACACAAAGGAGCTCGCACTAGACGGATGCCATGGAAAATTAAAACAAAATACATTACCATGCATTGGCTTGGAAGAGGAATTTTAAATGTTGAACTAGCCTGACGTTGCTGGTCCCACTGGACCTTTATCAAAGGCTTTGATAAAAGGTCCAGTGGGACCAGAAACGCGTCAGGCAATTCAATAAACCCTTTTAAAATGTTTCCCTTCTGGGCCAAGTTCTTTTGTGGTGGTGAGTGCCTGGATTTGTGTTTTTGAGCAGTATCTATATCCATTGCAAGGGAGATCGGAGACCAGTCGAGCTGGGCTAGGCACTGCTTTAGTTTATTAAGGCCCCAGAGGTGAAAGTGGCAGTGGAGATGGCTTTGCACATGGGATTGAGCATGGGGGAGGACCAGAAACAGAGAATTGGGGAGTGGTCACTAAGGGAGTTGGCTAGGATGTTAACAGATTTGCTTTTGTGGGGTCGGTTGGAGAGTACTATATCAAGGCGGGAGCTTGTACCACTTGATTGGTTGAATCTGGTGGGATGAGTGACTAACTGAGATAGGTCAAGGGCCATGAAGTTGTCCTTAATGTGTGTTGTAGTGGAGCCAAGCCAGTTGATGTTGAGGTCACCTAGGATGAGCTGTTCAGCTTTGTGGGGTAGGGTAGAGAGATAGTCAGTGAGAGAGAGGATAGCTAGACTTTGGGCCCGTGGGGTATGTAAGTGGTTGTAAGGTAAAGAGGACCATGGCCCGGGTCAGGGGAGATTTTTAAGGAGATGGCTTGGGCACCATGGTCGAGCTTGGGAGTAGGTAGTGCATGGCCCAGGAGGGAGTCACGCAAGTAGACTGCACATCCGCCACCACACTTACCCACACGATCTTCTCTAAAAAGGGTGAAGCCGGGAAGGGAGACAGCAGAGTCTGGGGTTAATGCGGTGAGCCAGGTCTCCACTATGGCAAGAATGTCGGGCGTGTGTTGGGAGACCCAACACTGGAGTGCAGCAGTTTTCTTTGGGAGACTGCAGATATTCATAGAGGCAATGTGGAGGCCATGCCCAGTAGGGGGCGACAGGGGGGGTAGAAGGTCCAGGTCCAGGATTAGGTTGGACATTCGCAGAGAGCATGAGGAGTAAGATGATGAGTCAGAGAAGAGGACTATGGCGGTTGTGGTAGAAGTGCTTGGGCAGATGCAAGGATCTGGGGGCGGTGCAGGGGATGGGTAGGGAGTTGAGGGCAGTATGGCTAGGACAGAGAGGGCCCACATTGCACTGTGTACAGGGGGCAGGGGTGGACATTGGTGGGGGGTGTGGTGGGGCGATAGGGTGGTCCAGTGTGTGAGGTGCATTAGTGGTGTGCGGAAAACAGATGGGAAAGCTAGGAGCAGTGGGGGGGTTGTGAGAGGAGGCTGACATTCAGGCAGATGTGTCCTTACAATAGAGCTGGAGAGATTCATCACAGGGATAGTGGGGGAGGACAGCACAGTGAGGAGCAAAGCGAGTATACAGAACATTACAAGGGACATACTGGTGTATGGAATGAGAGGAAGACAGATAAGTGGTGGTAGGCAGGATCCCTCTAGTGGTCAATGAATATAAGTGCAGGTGGAGAAGTGAGCTGAATACACTGTGTCTCTATTGGCTAACTCGCCCTATAAAGGTGAGTGTCGACCAAGGGTGGTGGTTGGGGCAGCGGGGCAGCACACTGATTTGAACTGCACCACCATTCTCAATTTGTATGCTGTGTCCGAATTACTGCACTGCAGCAGGTTCAAGCCAGTGGGAGGACGCCTGCTCCAGGCCCTCGCGACTGTCCATCGACTGGGAATCAGGATCCAGTGAATGGCTGTGGAGAGGAAACAGGTAACACTTATTTATACTGTGGAAAATTGGGGTGGAGCCTTGCAACACAACACTTCTATTGGGACATGGCTGCGCTGACTATTTCAGACGGTTGTAAAATGGCAGCAGTGTTAAGGCTACTAACCAGATGGCTAAAGTGCTAACAGATGGCTGATTCTGAGTAAATTAGTCTGCCAGCAGTTCCTAAAGTTAAGTTCTTTTTTTTTTTTTTTTTTATCTTTCAATGCAGTAATCACAGTTCTTGAGTTCCTTTAAAGCATAATATTAAATTAGTTTATATACAGTTCCTGGGCTCTTTAAGGCACAAGTAAATGCCTAATAAGTAAACACAATGGAGATTTGGCCGAAATAAAATCTATCTCCATTGCTATGCTGACAGAAATGTATATAGAGAAAAGGCACCAAAGCACACTGGTTTGAACTGCACTACCGTTCTCAGTTTGTATGCTGTGCCCACAATTTTGTACCTGCAGTGCGGCTTCCTCGGGAAGGCCTGCACCAGGCTCTCGGTGGATCCGTCCGACTGGGAATCAGAATCCAGTGAATGGCTGCAGCAGTCGGCTTCTCGGGGCATTCTGCACAGGCCCTCACGATCATCCATCCGACTGGGAATCAGGATCCAGTGAATGGCTGCACTGGGTTTGGCTTCTTGGGGGGGGTCATCTGCACCAGGCCCTCGCGACCGTCGGTCTGACTGGGAATCAGGATCCAGTGAATGGCTGCAGCAGTTTGGCTTCTCGGGGAGCATCTGCACCAGGCCCTCACGACCATCCGTCCAACCGGGAATCAGGATGCAGTGAAAGATTAAAGAGGAGCATGATTGGTACTGCTAGGGCATGGTAGCTAATCTTTAAGAAGTATGGCTGGATGAGGTTGGCACCAGCACTTTTCCTGATGTCCAATTGCAAAAGCAGTTCCTCTGCTTCATTAAGGGTGATGGGTTGAAAGGAGAAGGCTGAGGCAGAGGAGTTATGGTAAGTTAGTTAGTTAGTTTGTTTTTGTTGACCGGGTAAGTGCACTAGAAAAATCATGCCTATTTTCAGGCACGACCTGAGGGAAGGGGATACAGATGAATGCCAACTGACCTTGAACCAGATTAAGCTGTTGGCGGTATTTTTAGTGAATGAGGGAAATTTGGCCAGAACACCGGGGAAATTCCCCTACTCTGCTGTGTCTTGCTGGTGGCAGAGGGCGCTGTTTGCAACCTGGTGGGGCTGCTCAGTGTGCTTCCAGTTCGCGATGGAGGAGGAGGTTGCTGTGTTAAACTCGTCGGAGTCTATCGTGGAAATGGTTACGGATTCCAAGATTTCCTTTCGGGACACGGAGTTTTTACAACAGAATATGGAGATGATTCAGACTAAGTCGCAGTCTGATTTGGTTGCTACTGACCTTGTTCCAGTTTTGATGCCTACTTCTGCTTTACAACCTTCTTTCGACCTTTCTACGGACCCGACTTTGCAGCAGCCGGATACAGGTTGGGAGGAAAATCGCAGCGTTCCGCTGGAAACGACCGAGGGAATTCAGACGGGGGAACTCTCAACTTCTTGTTTGCTGGTTGCTCAGGATGTGGCCTCTGGATGTGACTCTGCTAAACCGAGTACTTCACAGATGGTTAGGCAACAGTTCGGGTTGCCTCAATGGAAACTGTCTTACCCTTCCATGGACTGGTCAGCTGAGGACGCTCTTGGTGACTCGGGTTGGCTTCGGACACCTGCAGGACAATGGATCCCTGACCCTGAGTGGAAAGACTGCTCACAAGCTTCTTCTGCTTCTCAAATGCATGCCACCGTGATTGCACCACTGAGCTCAAGTATGGACTGCCGTGAGGGTGGAGGGGATATTAATATTGCTGCACAGCATTTAGGTGACAGTTCCTTGGCCTTTTCTAGGCTGAGTACATTGGTGTGTGCTGAAAAACATGTATCTGAGTTACAGGATACTACTGCTTCTTATTCCTCAGAGGTTAGGCCTGGCTTGCAACACCCTAGAGTACAAATGTCTGAACTGTTTAAGAATAAACTGGAACAAGCCCCTAGGAGGAATGAGGTTCGCCTGCGTTATAGGGGTGGATTGCAAGCCCACCCTGATAGGTATTATGTAGCCAATACTTTATTGAAGGGTTCTATGAATTTCTTTCCAATTGATATTTTTGCTCTGATTCACATTTCCGGAGGAGACTCCTTTGATATCAGTTTTAAGACATCTTGTGGTTTGGAGAAATTCTGGGATAAATATTCTACGTTAAAATCTTCCCCTCTTTGGGTCCCCTTCTATGCTTTGCCTCTTACAAAACCTCTGATTAGATACATTACAGTTATGTTTCGGAATGAAGGGGTGAATGTTGGCAATATATATCACTGGTTACAAAAAAGATGTGATGTTCTGGGTCCCCCCGAAGCCATTTTGGATCTAGAAGGGATCTGGACAGGCAGTTGGAAATTTAAGGTAAAGCTGTCTCAAGTGAATGGCGAGGTAGTGCATTTACCCAACAGTTTTTTTTGGGGAAAGGATAGGGGCGTTTGCTTCTATGGAGGACAACCTCGTGCTTGTTATAAATGTGGTGCAAGAACTCATATTAGTAGTTCTTGTGACCTATTGAAATGCTGTCTTTGTGGGGGGTTTGGGCATTCGGTGGACAGGTGTCAAAATATTTTTCAATGTAATTTGTGTGACGAGAAGGGGCATGCCTTTCACCAATGCCCATGGGCTACGCACAATAAATCAGGGGGATGGGACCCTGATGATTTGGTACATAAAGCCCAGGCCAAAAGGGAAGATGGTGATACTCCTCTGCTTCCAGCTAGGGGTGATTCTGGAATACTACAGGAAAATGAGGAAAGGCCCCTCTCTACTGCCACTGAGATGGCCCCCTTAGTTGTGGTTGCTGTGACTAATGTTCCTGTGCCTTCTGTTTCCTCGGGTATTTCGGATTCACAGCTGGCATCTTCCTCTATGCCCCCTCCCTTTGAGACTGTTAAGCCTCGGAGATTCACTAGGGCTTCTCTTAAACACTCGTCTGTTAGCCCTGTTTTGGTGGAAAACATTTTTTCTCCTTTACAAAGTGAGGGGAGAGACTTGGAATCTGATACCTCTCACTGCTCAGAACTGATTTCAGATGAGGATGATAGTAAAACTACCGAACTTGCTAAAGAAAGGAAGGGAAAGAAGGGAAAAAAGGAAGGCAAGTTTTAGTCAGAAGAATGGGTCCTGCAGCTAATCTATCCCATCATGGCTACACTTAAAATAGCTTCCTTCAACGTGTGTAGTATTAAAAATTTTAAGAAGAGACTCTCACTCGTTTCTTTTTTTAGTACTTTACAAGTTGATGTCATTCTTCTACAAGAGACTAGAATATCTTCTCTTGCTGAAATTGACCAAGCAAAGAAGAGATGGGTGTGGGGACCTTCTTTTTGGACTTTTGGGCCTGATGTGGCAGATGGTATAGGAATTCTGTTTACCTCTACCCTTTTTAGAATTTCTAAATTAGTAGATGTCTGCCCTGGGCATGCTCTACTTCTGGATTGTAGTTGTCAGGATTTTGACTTTCGTCTTGTAAATATTTATGCTCCACAAACCAAGACTGCCCGGATTAAGTTATTTGATGACATTAAACCTTTTCATTACACCAGACGGCATGTGATTTGGGGAGGTGACTTTAATTGTGACATTGACCTTAAATTTAAGGGTGATTCTCAAAAAAAAATGTATTGTGACTCACTTGCCTTACGGCAGACTGTTAAAGATGCTAGCCTCACGGATGTGTTTCGGGCCCTGCATGCTACGGGGGGTGCTTCTTACCATAGGAGTGTTTTTTCTACCCGTATTGATTTTCTTTTTGTTTCTAAGTTTTTGACCCCTTTTTTTTCTCAAGTGAGACCGACCGAGTTCTCGGATCACCATCTTCTGACTGGGCATTTAAGTTTAGCTGGGATACCACCTAAGGTATTTTCTGCGGGTCCCAGATGGCACTTGAATGTGTCCCTCTTGGAGGATGGGGATTGTGTAGATGGTTTGGAAGTTTTATTTGCAGCACGTTATTCAACCCTATGTCTTTATGACAATTTTTTTTTTGCGGTGGAATGACACGAAAACTGAGATCAGGTCTTTTTTAATTTCTAAAGGGAAATCTAGAGCTAATTCCAGTTATCTTACTTACTTGCAATATCGGAATCAGTTATATAAATTGATGTCCTTTCCCCCTAGTGATAAACATAACTTCCAATCCCAGATTACTGAAATTAAGAAACAAATGTCCCGATATCAATATGATCGGGCTAAATCTCTAGACATGGAGTTTAGGTATGGAGTTCAATCACAGCCTGCCTCTGATCCTTATTCGGCCTGTAAACAGCACCTTGACAGAACCCTGATGTCGGGATTGTTGTCTTCCAAGGGTACAGTGGTAACCTCAGATATGGAAATGATGTCCGTTGTTCACTCCTTTGTCTCTGACTTTTTTGGTGGGGATCCCGGTGCCATTGACGCCTTACCAGCCGAATTCTTGGCTCTTCTTCCTGTTATGGATGCCAAGTATCGAAACCTTTTGTTACAGTCTATTTCTTCCTTGGAAGTAGAGAAAGTTATAAGGTCACTGAAGTCCAAAACGTCCCCTGGTTTAGATGGTATTCCTAATGAGTTTTATAAGAAATTTCTGCCGATTATGAGTTTCTTTCTCCCTCTGGTGTTTAATTTTATGTTGACCTCTGGTTTGAGCTTTCCGGAGTTCAGTACTTCTCTATTGAAATTCATTTATAAAAAAGGCGATTCTTCATTATTGACAAATTGGAGACCCATTAGTCTCCTTAATAGCGACTACAAGATTTTTGCTAAAATCCTTACAAATAGATTAGCTGTGGTTTCTGACTCCCTTATACATCCGGCACAGACCTGTGCTATTGCCCAGCGAAAGGTTCAGCATAATCTGTATCTCTTGAGGGAATTGTTTGAGAATAGTAATATGGGACGGGGGTCGGGTTTCATTGTGGCATTGGATCAAGTTAAGGCCTTTTACAGGGTTAGACATTCTTATTTATTTATCTTATTGCTGTCCTATAATATTCCACAACCTTTTGTATATTGGATTTCTCTGTTGTATTCTGATGCAGCAGTACATCCACTGGTGAATGGTTTAATGGGGTCTGCAATTCCAGTGGTTAAAGGGGTTCGGCAAGGCTGCCCTTTGAGCCCTCTCTTGTATACGTTTGTTCTGGATCCCATCATTCGTTACATTCAAGGACATTGTGGTATTATTGGGATTGCCCCTGATATTTCTCTACCAATGGAGAAAATCACAGCATATGCTGATGATGTGACATTGTTAATGCAAAATAAGGCCTCCTTTCAGACTGCATTACATTGTTTTCAGACTTGGGGACGGTTTTCTGGGGCTGAAATCAATGTAACTAAGAGTTTTATTTTTTCTTTACACTCAGATCAGGCCTGTCACTTTGACACAATGGGTATACCCTTTGCATCTGCACCCCGTAAAATTTTGGGGGTCTGGTTTGGTTTGGGTGATTTGGCTACTTTTAATTGGGAGCAACAATTAAGTGTGGGTGAAGCTAAAGTCAATTTATGGAAGCACTGGAAATTTGGAGAAAAAAAAACGGGTTTTCATAGTGAAGAAATTTTTAATACCTGTTTTTTTTATATCTTAGTTATCTTTACCCACCACCTGTTTCTTTAGAAACTAGACTTTATAGTGTGTTTTTTCAAATGATTTGGGGCAATCGATTGAATCCAGTGCAAAGTGATATCACCTGTTTACCAGACAAGAAGGGTGGCTTAGCCATGATTAACCTGATTGTCTTTTATCATTCTGTATATTTATTTAATTCTTTTTGTTTTCTATGGGGACAGATTACTTTACCCTGGCAGGTATGGTCTCACTTTGTTTGGGATCGTTTTTTTCAGAAATGGACTACATATCCCCCTAAAATCTTAAAACAGGACCAGTTGCCAGTTTATGGGATTTCCACTTTAAAGAAATGCCATCAATGGAAATTATTGTTTCCTACTCTATTATCTCACTCTAGGAAATCATTTTATAATTACGTAGTATTTAATGTACAAGGTATACTTTTACTCTTTCCAGAGTGTGTTCCTACTAGGATGATGTTTGCCTTCCACAAATTGACTGATTTTAGGCTTCCTGCCTATGTGTGGGATATTGTCTGGATGTCTGCTCAGGGTAGGTTGGGGGTGCGTGGTAACCTCAAATATAAACCTTTAACTGATAGGTATTGTCTGAGACCATCATGTATTGACGTAGAAGAAAGTCTTTCTAATTTTTTTCTCAATTGTCCCTTTGTGAAAAGTTTTTGGACTGCTGCGGCTGGTCATTGGGGGATATCTTTATTGTCACATGTAACTTATAACACTTTAATTTTAGGGGATTATACAGGGTCTTGGCAATATTATCATCCTAGTACTCTGAATGTTTTTTTTGCATTTCTTCAATTTTATTTATGGCAAGCTAGATGTCAATTTATTTTCCAACAACAGATAGTTTCATCTTCTACGATAATTTCTCAAGTAGAGGATGGTTTATTGACTGTTAAATCCAAAGATCAGCAGAGATGTACGACTGTTCAGTTTCATTCTTTCTGGAATCACTTCTTTGTTTAAATTTTGATACCTCCTGTTAACCTTCGGATTGTTGTTATATCTCCTTTTTTTCTGATCCTTTGTATGTATGCTTACTGTTATGATTTATGGTGATGTTATGTATTTTTGTTTAATATACTTCCCCTACTCTTTTCGATAAGTGCCATGGGATCTTTAACATCCACCTGAACTACCACCAATCCAGGCAGATGGGACCTCGGTTTAATGTCTCATCTGAAAGATGAAAGAAAGAAAGGTTGGATGTGTCCTGTGCTGAGGACTGGGTACGAAGGTGGCTGGCAGGTGAAGAGTCAAAAGCCAGCCCTGCAGTGGCAAAGTGGTCATTCAAGAGATCTAGGATCCCAGCTTTATCGGTGATAGGTGTACCACCATGCAAAATATTTGAGGGGAGGAAACCAGAAGGAACATGACCCTCAATTTCTTTAAGTGTTTCCCAGAAGTTTTCAGGGCATGCAGTGGAAGAGTTCAGCATTGATTGGTAGTAGTTTGCCTTTTCAGATCTGATTAGCTTCATACAGAGGTTCCTAGCAGTCCTGAAGGCAGTTCAGTACGCAGGGAGCTTTGTTTTTCAGGCATTTTTCCAGAGTTTGTCCCTATTATGTAAGGCTGTCCTTACTTCGGACATGAACCAGGGAAACAACCTCTTCTTGGTACGGATTTTGACTAGGGGTGCATGATTATCGAGTGCATCTAACACAATGGAATAGAAAAACTGATGGGCCTCTTCAACCGACCTGGTGAGGTAGAAGTCCTGCCAGAACAAGGAGTTCTGAAAGTCTGAGAGGAAGGCCTTGGGGTCCAAGCTACGCAAACATCTTATGAGAATATACCTAGATGTAGTGGTAGGTTTAAGCACAGACCTTATGCACGCAATAAGAAAATGATCACTGATATCTGAGAAAAATACACCGGAGTGAGAAAATAAGTGGGGTTTATTCACCAATATAATGTCTAACAAGAAGTTTTTACTGGGATTTGTTTTGTTCGGTTGTGTCACTTCAGAGATAAGTTGGGCAAGTTGAACGGTATCACACATGTTTTTGAGTGGTTTGGAGCTATCCGAGAACCAGACCAAATTGAAGTCATGCAGGATAATGTCCTCAGCCTGTGTTGAACTTAAGTAACTGGAGCGATAACTCAGCAAGTGAAGGCCTGCAGAAGGGGGCCCATGGCACCCTGTAACATACAAGGAAGAGGAAGCAAGCTGGATCTTAATAGTTAAGCTTTCAAATTCCTTTAGGACAGAAGTGGAGTCAGCAATGAGACGGTATACTTATCCAGGAACTAGATGGCAACACCTCCCCCTCTGGTCGATCTGTCCATGCGGAAGATGTTGTATGATGGAATATTCTCTTCAGAATCTAGGGTGGAGGGTTTGAGCCAGGACTCTGTGATCACCAGGACATCCAGCTTAGTATGTGAAATCCAGGTTTGGATAACATCCATTTTTTCCAATAAGCTACACGCATTTATGTGAAAGATACCAATCCTTTAAGGTATGCTAAGTCCCATGGAGCATGGATTGGTATTGGAGGGCCTGGGTTTAGTTTAACATACCCGAGCAGAGCAACAACAACACTAAGATCCTTATGAGTGCAGCCAGCAACAGTCTAAAGGACCTAGCATGTTCCTGTTTATGGAAGAACACAGTTCAAGGCTCAGGTTGTTTGAAATGTACACCAAGGAAGCACAGTGTTGCATGGAGCAGAACCCTGGCCTGTAAGGATGGCGGAGATGAGAAGAGAGGGAGGGATGCACATAGGGCAGAACACCTAGGAGGCAGGTATGCTGTAGTCCCTGCATGCCAAGGAGACATGATAGAGGAGTCCTAGGCTATGAGAGTAGGGAACAGGGTGGGTGGCTTGCATGGTGGTGTATTAACATCCAACGTGGATTACCGGAAACATGGAGTAGCTGAATAGGGCAATAAGCCAGCAAAAAGACACAGAAAAAGTGAAGTTTTTTTTTTTCACAGCAATAACCTAAGGCTCAAAGATGTCCAAAGATCTATTTTTGAGTGAACGGCAATTGTTTAGGGACAAGCAGTGGGGATGTATACTCCTTTAAAGTCATCATGTTCAGTAGCGCCAATGAGGGAGTAAAGCTTATAAATGGGCAGGATCATGGTGTAGTTAATACTGTGGCAGTGGGGGATGGGTGGGCAGGAGAAAATTCAGATCTATGAGAACAAAAGCTTTCAGATGTAGAGTGAGGGCTCAGTCCAAAAGAAAAGCCATATTGCAAGCTACGGGGCTGGTGTGATCAGCAGCCAATCACCATGGAGCCAGTTCTGAGTGCAGTCCAATCAGGACAGAGTTAATGTTACAGGAGCCAATCAGAGCCAATCTGGTGAAAAGAACCTGGGAATCAGACCAGATGCACTTCTCTGCTGTAGTGACCGTACCTGAAGTGGCTGCCATTGGCTGTCCTTCCTTCATCCTGTGCTCCTGATGGATGGAGTGAGTGGCAGTCGTGGAGAGAGGCAGAGCCACGCCACTCAGGGACCAGTGCACCCAATCAAGGGTGGTAATCTGAAAGGGGAGAGTTGGGTCAGATTAGGTCACTAAACAGGCAGCTAAATCGGTGGGCAGAGACTGGCGGCAAAGCATCAGCAGGGGGGCAGGGAGCAGACAGGATAGATCAAGACAAAGAAAGGTGGGAGAAGGAGGAGAGATTAGCAGTGCTGAATCCAGCATGGCTGGCACCGTATGCAGGACAGGAAGAGTGGGGGTATATCAGCACTAGGCTGTAGACACACAGAGGTACAGTTAATGATGGAGGGCTCAGGGCAGAAGGGCAGGAGATAGAGGGCTCAGAGCAAATGGCAGGAGATAGAAGTAATCAGAGAGGAAGGCTTAGGGAGACAAAGGAGGGAAGCACAGTTTCAAGTTGGCAAAAAATAATGTTTCTGATTTTCACTGACTAGGCATTTACAACATTCCTATGAGATCTGGCTTCTAACAATAGATGTCTATGCATAAACAACAATCCTGTGTGAGCAGCTGGCTAGTCATATGACACATCACAGTAAACTAATAGTAAACTTGTCTGGAGGTAGAATAATTATAGAGTAACAATTTCCCCATCCACAAAGATGGGTTTAAACACACATGATGTTAACACCCCTCACCCCCCAGAATTCAGATGCAGCTGGCCAAATCCATACCTCCTCTGCCTCTAGAGGAGAGTGAACAGGTGCCAGAGAGGAACAGGGGACTGTGGGATGTGGCAGTCCACCAAGATAAGGCAATCATTTTTAAATAAAAATCATTATTCATTCGCTAATGCCACCAGCCCTCCATACCATATGAGAGGCTTGGGGCAATAGCTGAGGGGCAGTCTGGCCTCAGAAAAGTCCAGGGGGGAGCCATGTAGTGGGGGAATGCAAATGTGACTGCCCTGGTGTGACATTGATGCTTCCACTGCCTCTCAATGGCAAAATGTTTACTATTTCATGTGCAGTGTGAATATGCCCCTAGGCCCACCCATTCCTGCTACTCACATAGATGCATTAATGGAGAGGGAACTAGTGTGGACAGCCAGTACAACAGATGTTGTTAGACCCACGGATAGCTCTGCATGTTCTGGTGCACTCTGTTACTCCTGCTGGCCCTCCACACCTACATAAGGGGTCTCTATCCTATTAGGAATAGTTGCCTAAATTATCATTAGACTGCTGTGGGACTGAAATCAAGAAAGCAAAACAGAGAACACAAATTATCTTGGCGCCAGTAGAGTTACTTATTTATTTTCTGTATATCAGTGTAGCCAAATTTAGACTAATCCAAGTGCAGCAGAAGTCTGAGACTTCTGCTGCACCAGAACCCATCTGTGTTTAGCTATACTGATATAAAATAGACAAGCGACTCTACCAGCATCAAGCTAATTTGTAAGTCTTGCATTATTTCCGAGTTGTGTTGTGTCCAAGGCTTTTTCCCTGTGGTATAATTGAGTACATACGAACATATGAAATTGCCAGCAGAAAAATGCCCACAGGTCAATCAAGTCTGCCCAATTGTGCAGCTCTTAGTTTCATATCACTACAGCTGCCCCACCCTACCCAACCCCTCCCTTCCTTCTCATTCTAGGTCCTTCCCCTTTGTGCTTTTGTTTGTACTCACCCTGCCCTTGATTCTTTCCCAACCCTGCTTAAAGCTATTCACTGTCCTTTGAGTGATTAACTCCTCTGACAGTGCGTTCCAACCCACCACCACCACTCTCTCTGTGAAGTAGTGCCTCCTGATCTCCCTCCTAAACCTTCCCCCTTCCAGCTACAGACTGTGCCCCCTAGTGACCCTCCCCCCCTTAAGTGGAACAATCCTCCTTCCCTGACTTTGTTTATGCCTTTCAAGTATTTAAAGGTCTCTTTAATATCCCTTCTTACCCTTCTGTCTTCCAGCGAGTACATGTTGAGCTCCTTCAACCTTTCCTCCTATGGCAACTCCCCTAGTCCCATGATCATTTTTGTAGCCCTACACTGCATCCCATCCAGTAATCTCACATCCTTTTTGAGGTATTGGCACAAGTACTGTACACAGTACTCCAAGTGTGGCCTCACCAGTGATCTATACAATGGGGTATCCCATGACATAGACGACCATGATTGGGCACCTACAGAAACGGTGACTCACTGGGAGTGCAACTGGATGGGGGTCATGCTTATAGTGAAAGGATGTTGCTACATATATACGCATGCGGGTGGGGAAGCAAGCATACTCAATGAGGGGCAGGAAGGGAGGGAGGGTTTGTAAGGGGTGGTGCTACGGTCAGCTGCTGAGCTGGCCCCGTGGTGTGGTGGGTGGGTTCTGGGCTGGGGTTGTGAGGGTGTTGGGTTGGGGTCCGGGCACAGGTATGTTTTCTTGCACCCGGCCAGAATTTTTTTTGTTGCGGTTTTGCACACCCCCGACATGCACCCCCCTGGAGTTGAAAATCCTTCAGTAGAGGGTGTGGGGGGCACAGCTCTCTGCATAATACATTTAAATCTAAATCCCCATGCACCATTTTACTGTGCCGGGGGTACTCGCCGTTATCACATAAATCCATACAATGCAGAATGACCTCCCCCTTTCGAGAGGTGATCCTATAGCAATGCACCACAGTAGAGTAGGGTAGTTTAGAGTAGAGTAGAGTAGAGTAGAATGGAGTTGCACAGGATAGAGTAGGATAGTATATAATAGAGTAGAGTAGAGTAGAGTAGAGCAGGGTAGAGCAGAGTAGAGCAGAGGTGCACAGGATAGAGCAGGGTAAAGTTGAATAGAGTAGAGTAGAGTAGAGCAGTGCAGCATCAAATAGAGTAGAGTAGAGAAGGGTGGAAGAGAGTAATGTTGCATACATCATGTATGATAGGGTAGGATAGAGAAGAGTAGACTAGCACACCTAAGTACTAGACAGTCCTGCACCACAGATTAGGGTGGCATCAGGGCAGTGGTAGGCCTAGCAAGGATTCTGTTTTTTGCAAAATACCAACATTTTCATGTAATCTTGTAAAACAGATCATACAATCCATAATATGAGAGATTAAAGAAGCTTAATATGTATACACTCAAGGAGAGGAGGGAGATGGGCGACATGATAGAAACTGTCAAGTACGTCAAGGGAATCAACAGAGTCCAAGATGGTAGCATCTTTCAGAAAAAGAGATGTGCAAGAACAAGTGGGCACAATTTGAAGATAGAGAGGGGATGGCTCAAAGGTAATATAAGGAAGTATTTTTTCATGGAGACGGTTGTGGATACATGGAACAGCCTTCCTGAGGAGGTAGTGGACTCAAAAACAGTGGAGGAATTCAAGGATGCATGGGACAGACATAAGGCAATTCTAGTGGGGGTAGGAGGAAGTAGGTTGTTGGTTAACTAGGATCTGCAGCCTATACATTAGGTAGGGAAATGGGCAGACCAGGTTGGCCAAGTGGTCCTTATCTGCCATCAAATTCTATGTTTCTATGTATGTTTCTATTCCATGAAATACTAACTTTTTATGGGAAAATGGTCATAACTGCAGAATTCTAACACATTCAAAGGGACAAAGTCTACAGTTCACATAGTCAATGTCCTATAAAGTTGGGGAAATAAACATTATCCTTACAAACACAGAAACATAGAAGTTGATGACAGATAAGGACCACAAGGCCCATCCAGTCTGCCTTTTTTTTTCTACTGTATGAATGCGCCATAGGCCTTTACTCTGTCAAAGGCCTATCTATTCATACTCATCTGTATTGCTCCCTTATGCCTATCCCATGCCTGTTTGAACCCCTGCACTGTATTCATATCCATCACTTCCTGAGGTAGGCCATTCCATGCATCCACCACCCTTTCTATGAAAAAGAACTTCCTCACATTACCCCTTAATGGGTCTCCCTCTAATCTCATGCTGTGTCCTCTTGTCCTGCTATTTTTCTTATATTGAAACATGTTAGACTCTTTCACCTTGTTAATGCCCTTAAGATGTTTGAATGTTTTCATCATATTACCTCTCTACCTCCTTTGCTCTGGGCTATACATATTGAGCTCCGTTAATCTGTCCTCATATGTTTTCTGATGAATCCAGACAATCTTATCTGGAAAATTAATTTTGCATTTTACATTGAAAAATAAAAAAAAAATCTGTTTACATGGATTTTTACATTAAACATTGAACAGTTTACTTATTGGTGATGTTTTGTAGCTTTCTAAAAAATAATTCACAAATGATTGTGTAAGTTATAATTCTGCTGAAATTCCTTAGCTGGAATTTTAGTTTTGCACAGCCTTAGTCAGTGGCATATCTTGCAATGTCAAACATATAGTAAGTGACCTCAATAAATGCTGTTGCATAAAAAATGAAGGTCTAAACTAATAACAAACTGCTCAGATGATATTGTCTACCACCACCTTCTTATCTGCTTCCTCCAAGCTATTACTTCCTTCGTCCTGCAGGTAATAATAGTAAAACACCAATTAGTGGTGTTGATGAAATGACACTACTGTAGGCTTCCCCGTAGGGAGGCAATGACAAGGTTTACCTTAGCTCTAGTAGCTTAACGGGAGTATACTGCATCTGTCCAAATGGATTACTACCTCCAAGTTGTTCTTTCCCTAAGCACTCACTTGGAATGTGAATACTGAAGGTTGATCTGGAAACTGGGTAGTTGAGGCCCACCTGGAAAGTAGGTGCTGGGGAAACACCAGGAATATAAATACTGGGGCACACTGGGAAAATGAGTTCTGAAGGTACACCTGGAAAGAGGACAGAGGACACTGAGACCTCACTTGGAAAGGTGGTATTGAGGACACACCTTGAAAATGGATACCATAGACCTACCTAGAAATCTGTCACTGGGGGCACACCAGAAAAGTGGGTATGGGAGCCCCACCTGGAAACTGAGTACAAAGGGTACACTTGGAAACAATATTGGGGGCACACCTGTAAAGTGGGTACTCAGCCCAGACATGGACAGTGAGTACTAAGGGCTCAACTAGAAAGTGCATTCTGTGGGCATTCGTGGAATGAAGGTACTAGGTGAACACCGAGAAAGTGGGTAATAGGGGCACACATGGAATATGGGTACTGGAGTCACACCTGGAAAGTTGATATGGTGCTCACTTTCTAGCTGGGTGCCACTAACTAGAAAGTTGGTACTAGGTGCCCACCTGGAAACTGGGTACTGTGGGCCTACCTAGAAATTTGGCAGTGGGTTCAAACCTGGAAAGGGGTTATGGCACCACCTCAAAAGTGAGTACTGGGGGGGAGGGGACCAAACTTTGATACACTCAGGCTGTATCTCTTCCATTTGGTACATTAACTCTGTGTTTGCATTTTATATGAATTTGCACAGATCAGAAGCATACAAGTTAAATAGGTAATGGGTGGTATATTAATGAGTTTGTAGTGATTTTAAGTAGAGTACCTTCTCAGTGAAGAAAGGTCTGGAATTTTACATTTATCCAAATAGATCAGTCCAATATTTACCCTTAAAAGGGTTATTCATTGCACCATGCTGGCGACCTGAGTTCGGGAATGACCTAGGGTCATTGGGGTGCCGGCAAGAGGGGGAAGGGGTGGAGCAGGATCGAGCTCCTAACAGCAACTCTCCTCTCCTAGGGTGGTTGTGCCCTCCATAGTTCCACTGCCACCAGGTGGAGGTCCAGTGACAGCGCAGGCAGGAGGGGGCAGCAAGTCAAGAGGGCGACTCGGAATGTGGCACACACATGCGCATCCGGGACTGGGGACAGGTGAAAAATGGGGAAAAACACATAAAATACATAACAAAAAAAAAGGGTTATTCATTAAATGCCCCTAAATAATCTCCTGTCCCCCATCTAGTGCATATAGATCAAGAGACCAGTTGCCACTGCATTTACATGGCTTAACTGGAATATAAGCCCTAATATCCATACTGTAGTTTTGTTCTCTGCAAAAGGCCCATTCTATACCTGCATACTTAAGTTGCTACAGTAGCTACCACACTGTCCATGTACCTTTCTGAATATTGGCTTTGTACTGCAATAAACTATAATTGATTTAGTGTGAGGCCCATTGGCAGTGGGAGTTAAAGATGGCACATCTCTTTTCCCTAGTGTGTCCATGTCTTTGATTTTTTAACCAAGCACATGCGGATCGTTGGCTTGGGCTATCAAGGGATGGCCCAGATCTGTCTGAAGAAGTGAATGCACACCAGACAGATTTGTATTTAAAGGAGAGAACTGCATGGATTAACAGAGATTGTTTTTTTTTCTTACTCTTAACCGTAGCACTGCTAATCAGTTTCAAAGAGGCCCGACTCTACGTTTGCACACTGTAGATCAATCGGGAGAATTACTACATGTATTGATCTTTCAGGAAGCCTTTTTTATTTTGCTGCATGCATTTCAGCCTACATCCAAACAGTGTTGCTATTGGCAGGACTTAACAGGGATTGCTGTTTTCATTCAGCTAATTAAAAAAATTGAAAAGACTGTTCTTGTTCATAAGTGTGATATGTAAGTAGGCATGACAGTAGGGAGACCAAGTTCGCCTTGATGTATAAATCTCTTAGGTGGCTAGTTAACAGCATTTGTATAGTGTCTGACATTTAAAATACCCAAATAAAGTTCCATTTGAGTATTTTGAATGTCAGAGGATAAACAGTTGTACTGCATGGATGCAATATTTTTAGTGTTATACAGTATGAAGTGATAACCTGTTAAGCTGTATAAAAGGAACTCTGCAAACAGTGATGGGCCATATAACAGCTGTAACATTACTTGCAGAAAAAAACTTAAACAAACTCTTTTAAAAGGGAGGCCTACCTTCCTAAGTAAAACAACAGGGATCCTGGTGTGCTAGTAGCCTGATCAGATGCACAATTTGAACTGGAGAACAGGGGGTTCTGGGACCTGTATATACAAGCAATCTGATCCTAGAGTCATGTGCATCACTAGCCTATCAGGTGGACTAAAACCCATAATGTAATGTCTGGAGTGCCATGGATGGTCAACCAACCACAATCAGTTTTGCTGCCCACTGTTTGCTTGCCTGATTGGAATATATGGCAAAGCAATGTGCTTCAGTAGTTGGAGCTCAAAACCTAGAATCAGAAGGTCTTGATTCAAATCCCAAAATAGCTACAGGCTCTGCTCCTGGTGTGACCTTGATCAAGTTTGTGTACTTTAGTTAACCCAGCTGTCAAACTGGGTAGAAGAAAGAACCCCACCATAAAATTGAACTGTATCTCTGGTGGATTGTTACATAAAAATAAATTATAAAGTAAAATAAACAAATCAGAACCAAGAAATTACCAAATTAAAATAAACAGCATACAATGTATGTGGTAATGTAGTTCAATGTTATATAAATGGTACTGTTTATTTACCACTACAAAAGATAAATATCTGGTTTAGTTAAGTCCCTCAGAGTGTACACATATATTTGCTGTGTTATATGAAGCATGAAGTGCTTGAACAGAACATGAGTTTGAGCTTGCATTATCATAGTATATGAGCTCATAAAGGTTTATGATGCTAGGCAAATTGGTATTCATTGTGAACGACCTTTGTTGATCTTTGTAGCTAAGGTACCTGCTGGAAACCACACGTGTGACATGAAGCTTGGCTGCATGCCCTATTTATTTAGCATTGAATCCCATTTCTTGTATGTTTTCAGATGACCTTTCTGTCTATATGTATTAGTATTATAAAACTATGATGTAGCCTATAGCAAGTTAGATTTTAAAGTCCATCCTGAATTTATTACAAAAACTGTCCTGTTCTAAGAAATAAACTAGTTGCGCATTTTCTTTTTCCCACGTTTATCATTCTGCTACATTAGCTCTTCTTAACATAACTCCATCAAAGAAGAGCACCCTTTCATCCATATCAGAGTTCATTACTACAGTAGCTATGGTGTTGAAAACTCAGAGAGGGCACAGAACTGTTTCTGTAGTGATTTTTTTTTATCTGCATCCTTTTTGTTAAGATAAGAATAGCTAAATATTGCAGTTGTGTCCCAATATTTTCCATAATTGAAAACATGCAGAAGGCATTTACAGATAAAATGTTTGAATATTTTAAAGTAGGTGTGCGCAAACTGCTCTGTGAAAAAAGATAAAACCTATTCAAACATCACAGATTTAATAACTGAATAGACCTTTGACTGCCTGTGCTCAGCCTGCATTGCCTCTTCCAACTCGAGGCTGAAGGTCATGGCATTTAATCTCCCACAAAAGCCAGTTATTGAACATATAATCCAGAATGCTGGATGTTATTACTATGATATGATTTGGGGGAAAAAAAATTCAAACAAAACATTAAACTCTAGATCAGGAAAAAACTAACACATAGTGAGTTTCAGAGGGAACTTAAGTAGGGGTGATAGAAAGTGTTCGGTGGTGAGTTTAGTTCTGCTTTGGTTCTAGACCCTTTTTTGGTTCAAGTCCTGAAATTTGGCCTAAAACTTTGGTACACAAACAATGCAATAATTGCTTGGCATGGCGGTAAAGCAAATTACAAATAAATGACAATAATAAGCCTTGTGGTCACCAATTAATGTTTGTTATTCTAGCTTCCTTGTGGCAGGTAGTGGTGCTGTGGTAGTGCTGGTTTGGGGGATTGCTTGTTTGTGGTGGTGTGATAGAGTCAGCAACCCACTAATGATGTGATTACAGGTGGCCCTGGCATAGCCCAGCTGCTGGTCTCTTGACCCATTGGTTCAGGCATGTAAGATTAAAAAGACATTGGCTTGCAATATTGCCTTATTATTATTAATATAAAGGCAAAGTATGAATGTAAAAATTAGTATATTGATATATGAACACTGTATTGACATGCTGTAGCCATGCCAACAAGACAAGCTTTTTTCTTATAGTTTCTTTATTGGACATTTTCAAGTCATACTATGTATACATTTACTTACAGAGATTCAAAATGTAACATGCACTTATCTTTTCCATTTTCAAATCTTGTTCACTTGTTTCTACAGTAAACATCTGAAACCATAACAAAAACAGAGCATTGCCTCATAAATACTTCTTCTTTTTAATATGACACCAAGCTTTAATTTAAAAATATTCTTAGAAGTTCCTAGCCAATCTGCAGGTGCAGAGAGCAGAGAAAAGTCACGGAGTGCCACCTATATACAAGATGCTCACCACTGGGGCACTCTGTGGCCTTCACACATCTGGATCCGTGTCCCCTCCACACCCAATCCTAAACCATGCACCTGGTGACATGGGTGACAATGGGGGGGGGGGCAAGGGATTTGGGGAAGGATATGTGCCCCACTTGCAAACGAGTCTCCGTGTTGTGGAGGGCCAGCAGAGGGGGTAGAGCCTACACAGACTGAAGGGCTGCAGTACCAGTGAAATTCGCCCCTCTGTCCAGCTACTGCTATATCCTCTGGACCTGATGGAAACCCCTTCTCCAGTTTCCAGCCCTCAGAGCCTTCATGGTGGGTTGGGAGCCATACATACACCAAACAGCGACATTTGTAAATATTTTACAATACAGGCAATAATACAGCATTCATTGAAGGAATGCCTATCCAATTGTCCTCCACTCTCTGTGGAGGTAGGGATCACCAGCAGCCTGACAGGGGCATCTGATTGTATGCCAGTTGTCCAGTACAGCTTCACACCACAGCCACCCCCCCTTCCTCATGCTTTGAGCTGCACTAGCAGTCCGCAGCAGGCAAGGGTTGTGGATGCTGGCAGGCACACCTACAGGTCACATATATCTGGGGTACCTTTGAGGATCTGGCCCTTAGTTTCTAGCCCTAGCAACTCCAGATTTGGCCAATTTCAAAGATAATTCCCTTTTAGGCTAGTAATAGAACTGTGCGAAAAAAAATTCTGCCGGTGGAATGTCCGTGAAAGTCATACTTCAGCTTCTGCGAAAGTTACAAAATCATGTTAGTGGCTTTCGCAGAAATTCTGACTTAGAATGGCAGAATAAATGTATGAATGGTGGATTAATGTATTCAACTGTGGAAAAAAAATTATGTGGAACTAATCGTTGTCAGAGGTCAGTTCAGCAGAATTTCTTTCAGCAGTTTAAGTAATACATTACTCTGCAATTCATACATTCATTCCACAATTCAGTGAGTCACTGAACTACAGAATGAAAGTATGAACCATGTATCACTGGGCCTTGTATTAATTTGATTATTTCCCTGGTGTCCAGTGGCAACCTCACCTTTCAATTGCTTGCCTCATCCATATTTATGTTCTCCTGGTGTCTAGTGCCAACCCCCACCATACAATCACTTGCACCTTACTGTATTTATATTCCTGTCCTGTCTAGTGCCACTCCCACCCTCTAATCATTTGCCCAGTACCATATTTATGTTTCCCTGGTGTCTAGTGGCTCACCCCGACCTTCAATCCCTTCCCTACCCATATTTATGTTTCTCTGGTGTCTAGTTGCAACCCCCACTCTACAGTCACTTCCCCCTATACTGTATTTATATTCCTCTGCTGTCTGGTGGCACCCCCACCCTGTAATATCTCACCCTGCCCCTATTTATGTTTCCCAGGTTTCTAGTGGCACCCTCACCCTCCAATCTCTTACCCTGCCCATATTTATATCTCCCTGGTACCTAGTGGCAGCCCCCACCCTCTGATTGCTCACCCTGCCCATATTTATGTTTCCCTGTTGTCTAATGACACTTCCCACCCTCTGATCACTTTCTCTGCTCATAATTATGTTTCTCTGATGCTTAGTGGTACCTCCCAGCTTCCCATTGCTTGCCGTCATTTAAGTCCTGGTGTAACCCGACACCACCCACACTTGGTTGTGTACACCAACCTGCCACTCCCCCTTTCATAGTCATTGTTGGTCAGTCACTATATGTAATGATGGGGAGCGTGCAGGTTGAGCCCATATGGTGATCGGCACAGCTCTTTTCTCACCATCTTGGCCAGCCATTGTATGTAATGACAGGGAGTGCATTACCTGTGCACTTCTTGTTATTACGTATGGTGGCTGGCTGAGGTGGTAAGAGGAGGGCTGTGCTGGTTGCTGTATGGGCTCCCGGCAGCAGCGACCCACCTGACAACCAATGACTATGGTTGGGGAGGGTGGCAGATTGGTGTACCCAACCTGGTGTGGGAAGCGTGGGGAGGGGGCACTAGATGCCGGGGACTTACACAGGTTATGGTGGGACTTAAATGGGGGAGAGCAATTGTTGGTTGTGGGTGCCACTAGACACCAGGGAAATAATATGGGGTGAGTGATCGGAGGGTGAGGAATGCCACTAGACACCAGGGAAACAAATATGGGCATGACAAGCAATTGGAGGGTGAGGGGTGCCACTAGACACCAGGGAAACATAAATATGGGTAAAGTGATCAGAGGGTGGGGAGTGCCACTGGACACCAGGTAAGTATTTTTTTTCTATGGGAATGGCACTGAAATGATCACTGAACTGAGGAATAATCACATGAATTGTGGATTGTTGTATTAGTTCTACAGTTCATGTGTTTTATTCCACAATTCAGTGAGAAAATTATGTGGAAATGGATGAAAATTCACCAAACACTTTTGAAAGATTTTTGATTTCACCAGAGGCAGAGGTTCAGAAAATTCTGTGAAAGTTGTAAAATTTCATGAAAGTTTCTCTAAAGCAGAATTCACAACTTTTGCCCAGCCCTAGCTAGGAACCTATTTTTTTAGAAGAATAAAGCTGACATGGCCATGTTGTGTTGATACAGTTTCTTTGCATCAATGCACATCAAATTAGATTGTTGAACTGTTCTGTGTAGGTGGGCAGTGCTAGATATTATACTGGCCACTGCATTGGAAAAAGTTAGTGGCATTTTGTCAAGGAGAATCACAGCCTTTTCCCTGTTTCTAGTCAAATTTTGGAGGTAAAAGATGTACAAATTGTGACGCTTGGCCAGCTGGTTATGATTGTTCTATGATATTTGTAATATAGAATGTGGTATATGAGTGTCTCACAAGAGACATCCTGTGCTATGGGTGCCCCCCCAGGTCAGTGAAGTAACAAGTAACCTGAAACCAGGAGGTAATTAAAAGAGTAGAGAGACTTAATTATGGCTCTCCTGTTTTCCTGTCTTAATTAGAACTGGCCCAGCTTCCAGGATATAGGGCTTGTAAACTTTTATGACAACTTAGAGGAAAAACATGTTATTCCACCATGGTGTGAAAAGTTGTAAAATCTTTGACCTGCCTTGGGAACAAGAAACCACACAAGATCAAAGGAAAGGCTTGATTAAAGATTGTCATAATTTGGGAAATTAGTTTTTGCTGAAGTCACAGTATTTAAAATATCTCCTGACAGGAAGATCATTGTTTGTATATTTTTTATATTCTAAAAGGAGGTGCTAGATGACATCATAGAAAGGGTGTGTGAGAGAGACACAGTTTAACTAGGACTTGTGTATGATCTTTAAGACATATCTTTTTGCACTATGAAGAGGTAATACATTAGATAGAAAAAGTCTAATTGTATTGTGGTAGGAGTTTATGTTTTGTACTTTAACCTTGTTCTTTTAAGTGATTGTATGCTTTCTGATATAGTGTTCTGTATTTACATTTTACATATTTTTATCCATTTTTGTAAATATATTATTTTGAAAAACTGCCTGGGTGTGTCTTCAAAGTTCTTTTTGCATGTGACGTATGGAGGGTTAAGACTGGCAAAAACTAATCATAAGCTTGATGGTGTTACTAAACTGGGAAAAGGTAAGAATATATCTAAGGTCTTTTATAAAGGTTTAAGAGTTAATTTTGGATACCTGGTTAGGTGCCCTTAGGTGAAAGATATTTTGCATCCCCCGAAGAGAATTTTATTTGAGCCTGTACATTTGGGTAAGCTAACATAAGGTTCACAGTTTGAATACCTCCAGAACTTGAGACCAAAGGAGATTCAGACCCACAAGCAGACAGGAGGGTTACCCTGTCTGTTACCTGTTCACAATACTGCACTCAGAGATTGGCACTGTAGGAGCAGAGGGCCTGACCTGTTGAGTGCGTTTATGACACAAACCATAACTGATATGGGCAGTGCACAGTAGGCTTTGTGTTCCCTAGCTGACATCATATGATATATGACATCATTAACAGGTGTTCTCTGAAACCAGTGACCCTGTACAAAATCACAGCTGATTGGCAGTAAATTATTGTAACAGGCACTTAACACAAGCATGGGAGGGATCCATGCTGAGTTGCATGCTGTCTCCAGTACATATGGCTGCAAGTCACAGCACTCCCAGGATATCTAAAACTGTATCAAGCCATTCTATTGATGCAGGTGGTGGTGGGGGAGGGGCTTGCAAGGTGGACCAGAGGTTACACTGGGGTACAGAAATCAGTGAGTGACCATGGCATGGAAGTTGCTGTGTGACTGAATGGATTTAGAGAAGTTGGTTCCACTGAGAATCAGGGTATGATATGGGCTGGAGAATGTGGGCTACTGGTCCACCAGACAATTCTGGAGGATAGCAGTACATTTCAAGGACACTTCTGTCCAGAAATGGGCAATAAGGTGAGGGGTTGGGGGAAAAGTGGTACTGCTGTTTGGCTGGGGCTCGGGGTTTGACAGAATGCCAGGGAGTTGGTGCCATGCCTAGACCACAGTTCCTGTTGGAAGCCAGCATATGAGCAACTGCAAGCCCCACTGGCAATGCTCAACATCTAAAGAGACTGCACTTCTGGTGGTTATATCATGGCAGTATTCAGTTGTGGCACAAAGGAATGCATTGTTGTACCCGTTGTTTGCATCTGTGAATGGGGACCCCGCTCTTTAACAGGCAGTAAACATTTAAAAAAAAAAGCCTTGCGACTTTTAATGAATTAACTATAGAAAACTGAGTTTTGGCATAATTCTTATTGGAGATCTGGTGTTCCTAATTTTGAATTTAGTGCTTTTGGCAGTATCTCCACATTAATGGGTCAGAGCTGGGAAATGGCCTTTCCCTCATGGCCACATTATAACATGGACACTAACAGGTTGCAGAGAATCAGAACACAGACTTTTATATCATAGAATCACAGAATCATAGAATTCCACCAGCAGAAAATGGACAAACTGGCCCATCTAGTCTGCCTGAGAAGAAGCCTACCCTTCCCCTCCTACCATTTTCTTCTCTGCCCTACCCTTCCTCTTCTCTTTAAGCGCATATAGCTGTCCCATGTATTCCCATTCATGCATTATGCTGACTTCAGGCTTGGAAAATTAGCAATGGTCTGCATTGTATCTACCTTTGTGTACTGAACCTATGTAACTAATCACTATGGTGCCTATGCACGAAAAGGGCAGGAATTTCGTGCCGGAGGCTCGTATCCATCTGCGTAGCTTCACTGCCCAGAACAGGTGCAGGATGCATGGTATTCAGTGCCACATGCACCTGCGGGGCACCTGTCCATGGCCCCGCCCTCCTGGCATGCAGGACCGTGCAGACCTGCCGGGGAGGAGTAGCAGACCCAGGTGGGCATCCAATCTGATGTCCTGCCTGGGTTCCATAGTGGATTACTTACACCTGCCAGTGTGGGTCCGGGTGCGAGAATAAGTAACACAGGCAACCAGACACGCAAGACCATGCCCCTGTGTTGTAACAACAGACCCACACCCCCACCCACATGTACTACCTGTCCCCAGTGAAGTTCAAGCTGACCCTCCCCAACACACATGGAGGCATTAGTTCATGAATACAGATCCCCCTGAGACACATAGAGGCACTCTCCCATGAATGCAGACCCCCTGACACACCTAGTATTCCCCGTGCCCATATCTGTGCACACACGCTCCCCCCTACCCGGTACCTCGTCACCAAGCTACACCCTGAACCCTGATCCTGGCCCCCTGGGTCAATCATTGGTGTTCAGTGGACCCCCCCACCCCCGCTGTACCGACAATACCACCACCCCAACACCCATATTTGCCCATCACTGCCGTTGCTCGAGAATGGCCAGCGGCACAGCCCTCTTCATACCTCCTCAGCTGCCAGCCAGCCATCCAGGTGATGCTGGGAGCATGCTGTCTATATAGCAGCACACTCCTCTCATCACTTGGATGGCCAGTGGCCAAGGAAGTGTGAGGATGGCTGTGCTACTGGCCGTCCTGTCCTATGGCACCCACTGACAGGTTTGGGGTTTTGGATGGTGTTGCCGTGCAGCTGGTGGAGGGGTCCACTGAACACCAATGATCATCCAGAGGGGCCAGGATTGGGGTTGGGGGGTGGTCTGGTGGTGATGTACTGGGGTGGTGCACAGATACAGGCACAGGGCATAGGCGTGTCAGGGAAGTGTCTGCATTTATGTGTGTTGGGGGGACTGCAATCACAGGGACGGGGCACAGCTATGTGCTGGGTTGGGTGGCACTGGGCAGCCATTGGGGATGGGCAGGGCTTCTGTTGGTGGGGGTAGGGGGCTGTCCACCTGGATTGGGTGGTGGACTGTGTGCATGAGGTGCATACAGGGGTTAAGTGGCAGGGTCCCTCTGCCATAACTCCAGCGACCTCTGCACCCCCAAGTAGCAGCACCATGTACCTTGGTGAATGGTGCTAGTGTGGCAACCCTCTGCCCACCCCCAGTGTGTTGCTGTCCATGGGGCCGGGGATCAGGTGTGTATGAGATGCATGCCCCATTTGTGCATCCTGCACAGGGAGCATAATGGCTGGGGTGAGTTACACGCCACACATACGTGGTACGTAGGCACTCCGCACATTTGTGCATAGGGCCCAATGATTATATTTGTTAATATATTTTCATTATTACTGATCTTCTCACATCTGTGAAGTTTCCTCTGGTGACTTTTCGTCACCTGTATTTACCTCCTTGTATGTAATTAATCCTGGGTTGCTCCTGAAAAAGGGACAGCCTGTACCTATGAGCCTACCCATTTATCAAATTTCAGTTATAAATAAATTCAGATAAGAAAAAAGCTGTTGTCATTGATAGTACCTTTGAATAATCTTGGGGCAAAACACACAGGTATTGTAACAACACCTGCAGTGCTTTTGGTTTTATAGAACACACCTTCCTTTCAGAACTGATGCATTCAGAGTTGAGGCAGCTGTCAGTAGTGGTTTTCCTGATTACTGTTTGAAGCAGTGAAGGTGCTCCATCCATGGTAACATAAAACAGTAAAACACAATAGTGATTATACAAGGGAGTCCATCTTATTAACCCTCCTGTCACACAGAGTAACAATACTGGATTTGAGTATGGACACATATCCAGACACATTAGTCAGATTGTTAGCCTTACTTATGTTGTGCAACCCATAATGCCATTTTCCATCAGGAATCTGTCAGAGCCTGCTTTGATAGCCTAAACAGTGCTAGTTTCCAGACCCTCATCAGGTAGGCCATTTCACGTGTTAACCGTCCTCTGTGTGAATTTATATATTGCCATTTAGTCTCTTACATAATATGAGGCCAATGCCCCCTGGTTTTGCTTGCACATACCATAGTAATATAGTGCTGTGCTGATGGCAAGGATTTAAGGTCCATTTTGTCTGCCCTTCATGCTGCATAGCAAAGACTGGGCTAGAATTTCAAAGCCCCATAAAAGTCTGCAGCTGCGGGAAGAACTTGCACAAGTGGGTCTCCACTTGTGAAGCCACAGTTTTTTTCTGTAGCTGTGGTATTCTCAAAAGTGGAACCAGTTTACTATCAGCTCCACAATTTATGACTGCTTGCTGAGGATTCTTTTGGTGCAGCTGCGAGTAAAAGCTGTGCCTGGAGGAACCAGGCAGAACATCTCCCGCAGCTGCACCAGCTGAAAATAAGAAACTCTGCAGGTATGGAGGTTTCGTTTTGTTCTGCAGCTGGGGCTGCAGGTCGGGACTTAGTCCCCAACCTGTTTGAAAATCCAACCCACTGTATCCAATATGAGTATGGACCCACATCCAAAATTATCAGCTGAAAAATTACCCGGCTTACACTGTGTAGCTCTCCATGCCATTCTGCTGCAGGAATCTGTTAAGGCCTGCTCTGAAAACCCGAACAGTGCTACTTCATTGGGTAGACTTTTCCACATGTTAACCTCCCTCTGAGTGAGGTAATGTTTCCTATTATTTCCTCTGATTTTGTACACCCCACGCAGATGGTGAGATGTGATATAGTACAGTTTTTGCATTGTATGTTTTTATTGTATATTTTGAAATTTTACTTATGGAACTGGTATTTTGTAATATGGGACCCCATTGAAAATGAGCTTTGTCTAAATTGGGTATATCCTTTTCTGATATCAGAATAACATTTTTACTGCTACTACTATGACATGGTGAGCAGGCCCTCTAGTTCTGCTTGCACTCAGCAGATGAAACATCTGTGCATACTCCACTCTGTCTAGCCCCATCAGTATCTGGAAAACAATGATCTTGGCCCCTCTTTCTAGACTTAATAATAAGAGCATCTCCAATATTACTCATAATACTAAGCAATTAATCAGCTTGGTGGCCCGCTGCTGAGCCCCCTTGATTTCTTCAATGTCATTTCCATACTGTCATGACCTGTATTGATACAGTACTCAAACCATGACTGAACCAAGGTCTTGTGCAGGTAGAATCACCTCCATTGGCCTTCTAGCCCCTATTATTACATCCCAGCATTGTATTTGCTTTCTTGACTGTCACAGCACACTGCCTGTCTGGTTTCAGCTTATGGTGCACAATTATCCCTGGATCTTTTTCTTCAGTTGTGCTGTCCACTGTGGCTCCACACATGGTATACATTAGACCCAGGTTCCTTGATCCTAGGAGCAGGTGTAGCAAGTTGGGCTTGTTCAGAAGTGTGCTTTGTATTAGTTTGTAACAGTTTGTTAGGGTCTTAAGAGGTAAATGGAAAAAACAAACACATGCACAATCTTCATTGGAGCACAGTGTCTCTATTTTGTATTGCCTATTTATTATTTTGGTAATAAGGAGAATTAACCCTGTGCTGGTTTATATGAAATAACTGGCACCCCTCTAACCGACAAATTTGTCATACTTGTGTACAATTAGTAGAAAACCATTTCACTAATTGAAATACTATTGGGATTGGTTGGTTTAAAGTAAGTGCAGTTACTAACTTAGCAGCATTTACTATGAAGACAGTGGGCTAAGATGTAAATATAATCCCTGATGAAGACTATGAGAATGGTCAAAGTGCAAAGTATGTCATGTATTGCTGCCAAATTTGTTGCACCGTCTGTATTTGATATAACTTTTTTTGCACTTTAAAAAAATATCAGCACTTTAAAATGAAATGTACTTTGGATAAACAAAAGTAATTATTCAGCGTCTCTCACATTTGGTGGGGCCACCACAATTACCTTTTTGCATATGTTGTACAGTCATTGCTTTATGTCCATTTGAATTTCATAGATTGCTACCATTAACAAGTATCAGTTCTTTGCCATGTCGTGACATTTTCATTAACCTGCTGTCAGATATACCATGAGAGAGTTTACATTAAATCCTAATGCAGGAATCACAGTGTATCAGAAAATATCTTATTAACCCACCACAATGCAAACAGTAAATTTCAGCTTGAGAAAAATATGCATGTGGCCTCTGGGCAATGCCAACTCTTTGACTTATTTTCTTTACCGTCTTTGGACTTTTTTGCATTTCTGCTTCTGCTGTTCACTAGCAACCTGCGTCTAGTAACATGCTCATGGTCATGCAAACCTTAACCACTTGTGTTTTTTCTTCGGAATATTAATAACTCATATGCTGAATCCATTTTCACTCAGGTCTTACTTTCCTTTTCCTTCTGGTTTCCATGATAAAAATGTGTCTATGGATTTGATTAATCTCCATTCTAAGCACACGGCTCAGTAAACTTTATCTTCAACCCTTGTAGCACTTTATCATTTCTTGGTGGTACTGTTCTTTTTAAACTGCTGAACTGGTAAAAGAGTCATTGGATACCTACAGCAGGGCATCGGATCTCATAGCCATGGTACAAAAAGCAAGTTTTTTTGTAACTTTGCCAAGTACTTCAGATTCAGAAGAAAGCCATTCCAGGAATATATTATAGTCTTAGTTTGTCAGACTGAGTTAAAAGGGACACATACAGAAATAAATGATGATGGAATTGCCCTTGAAGAAGAAAAATGGCTTCTTTTGAGAAGCAATCACACTAGAATTCTTGAAGGCTCTGCAGATAGGCTTATAGACAAATGGGGTGGAGGGGTGGTCAAAAGTCATACAAGGGAAACATTCCCTTGTTATGTCAAAGGTCAAAGTCAGGAACTGCTGTAGTATGTCTACACAACATTCTATCATACTGGAGCTATAGCATATATTCATTCCTATTGTAACTATTTTTAAAGGCTGTACTTATCTGAAGTATTTCAAACTGTTTTATGGTCTTTACATCCAGTTTTTGGATAACAAATGGCTAGATAAAAATATAAATAATAGCCCACATTACAATTAGCCTGGCAAATGTTTCCAGCACAATTACGTGTGAACTTTGCAAACTGGACATAACTAAGTCAGAGTTTTAAAAACTGGACTTAGCTCTGTTGTTTCTTTGAAAAATGGATGTAGGTGGAATTTGTTCTTGTGTCCAAACTTGCACACAACTGAAAGTTGCATCTAGACATACAGGGCTGGATTTTCAAACAGCCCCTAGATCACTGCAGTTTGTGGTGATCTAGGGCTGTGGCACTTCCTGGGTGTGTCAGGGACCCTGCACCATATTCAGGAAGAACTGGGTCCTGTGCCACAAATCCAGGACTTGCTGCACCCCCAGGCATGCGCCAAAACAATCTGAGCATCTGCTGGAAATGCCACAGGGATCTAGATACCTCCCTCCCATCCAGTGCAACAGTAGATGTGCTGAGATGGTTGGGGTGGGGGGCAAACACATGCAGGGCATGCGGGGTATGGGAGTGGCATGGGCACGGGGCACTATAGTGGCAGTTTGGGAAGGGTGGGCAGTCATATTACTTATATTGCACCCAGAGGGGGTGCCAATTATTGAGCAATACTGTCACTGACAAGAAATTGTGATGGGGAAACAGAGAGACACACAGCGCCATGGCCCTACATGGGCATGACCCTGGCAGCAGTCCCCACATAGCTGTTCCTTGTCAGTGACAGTATTGCTCAATAATTGGCAGCCCTGCAGGGTGCAACATCACTAATATGCCTGCCCACATCCTCCTCAACAACCACTATGGCATCTGTGCCCATGTCACCCCGGTGCACAACTATCACGGCCCCCCCGAAACAAGTCACCACAGTGTCTTGTACTGGCACAAGGGGGCTTAGACCAGTTAATTGCCAATCTATTTCAAGCCCCTTGTTGCAGCCATGGTGGGGTTTTCTGAATCCCAGAAAAGGAGATGTTGCAGCCCCACCTTGGTGTAAGCCCCCTTGCGGCATGGTGCACCCTCAGTTTTGTCGCAAGGGGGGCACAGTACCATTTTGACACAGCTGCTCCTGAGTCAGATGCAGGCCACATTTCTGAAAATCCTCCCAAGGCTTTTTGATTGATGCCCGCTAGTGTTCAGGACATACACTTCCCTAGCAAAAGATGCTAAGTCCCCTTCCCCTCCTTTTATTCCACAGAAATAATTTTAGATAGTTTTTTTCATCAAATAAGGGATTGCACCACATCTGTCCAAGGGTTTAGCGTTAAAATAAAGTGTCCTTTTTATGGATTTACTTAAATGTCAGTGCTAGAGCTTTTGTTTAAAAGGGCCTCATCTGCATCCCCATGAGTACAGGTATCTATTCTAGTCAAAAAGGATGCATAGCCCTTCTTCTGTTTAGGGAATAGCAATACATTTTTCTGCTAGGTTCACATAGGAGCAAGAAGAACCCCACTGGTATTCCATATGGGCTTCATGTTATTTATGAAAGAAGCTTAATATTAAGATATTCTAGAACTTTCCTAGTTTTTTTTTTCTCCATTTAATGTAATGCTGTTGATTTAAGAGGAAGATGATGAGGCACTACTTCACAGAGAGGGTGGTGTCTAAATGGAATGCGCTACCAGAGAGGGTGGTATCATTTAGGGCAGTAGGAAGTTTTAAGGAGTGGGATAAAGTAAGAGGAAGGGTCTGGGTGGTGGGGACTGTGACAGGTGAAGGAGGGACAGTGGGGGTGGAGGTTGGGGCAGCTGCAATCTAGGGTGCAAGCTGTACACTCAGGCATAAATTGATAGACCAGTGTGGTCTGGTTCTGCTGGCAGATTCATATGTTGTATGTTCGTATATCAGAAACAGAGTCAGGAGAGCAAAGAAAACAAATTCTTAGCATCTCCACAGCTGACAGCCATTTGAGCAAGTATAATCCTACACTTGCATTTTATGGTGGTTTGCTGTATAAACTCCATTTGTTTGCAGGAATGTGCACCCTTATTACACAAACCTTGCCCTTAAAAAATGTCACACCTGCTGAGCACAGTAAGTCCCCGCATATCAACTAATTAAACAGGACCTCAGTTAGGTTCCTGCAAAATTGCACACAACTTATGCATCGTTACCTTGTCCCCCTCCCCTCACATTTCTGATAACAAAGGGGAATGTGGGAGGGGGAAATTGTTTAACCAGAAAAGGCACACTAAGCCAGATCTTGTTTTCAGGTGTGACCTGGCAGCACAAGGAAGTTAAGGGACTTGCTCAGAGTCGCACAGTATGCAAGTGGGGACTGATGGGATTCAAACCCAAGTTTCTAGGTTAGCAGCTCAGTGCCCTTAACCAGTACACTATACTGTCTCAACAAAGCTGTCCTCTAATTGGTAATTATTGATGTCATAATTACTCTATTTACTTGAGTTACTTGCATTTCTATAGTGGAAATGCTTTATTGTTACAAAACAAACATACAAGAGACCAATATGGTTCTTGGAAAGCGTCGGGGAAGCAATGAGGGCCAAGAAAAAAGGCTTTCACCAGGTACAAGGAAAGCAGGGGGGAGGAGGAACGGGAAGAGTACCGAATGAGAACTAGGGATGCTAAGACGATGGCAAGGAAGGCAAAGGAAGACATGGAGCTATGTATTGTTGAGGATGTCATGGGTGGGGAAAAGCAATTCTTCAGTTATAGTATGGAAAAAAGTAAGCATAGATGTGGTATTGCTAGGCCACAAGAAGAGGGCAGAGCTGTAGAGGAAGATGAACAAAAATCAGCTGTCCTTAATGATTACTGGAAGCAGCCAGTCTTTACCAGAAAAAAGGGTCCAAAAAGGGCTAGAATCCCTAAATATAGATAAGGTCCTAGAGCCAGACGGGATGCATCCAAGAGTGCTCCAGGAATTGGCAGTGGAACTGACTGAACCCCTAGTAGGACTATTCAATTGCTCAAGTCAGACAGGGGTAGTTCTGAAAGACTGGAGGGTAGCAGACATAGTCCCACTACACAAGGGGAGGAGGAGCAACCGGGGAATTAAAGACCTGTCACCCCTACCACTATAGTGGGTAAGCTGAAGGAGTTACTAGTCAGAGAGGACCTTGAGGACTACCTAGAGAGCAGTGGTCTAAAGGACAGTGAACAGCATGGATTTGTGTCAGGGAGGTCTTGTTAGACCAACCTGATAGTTTTCTTTGACTGGGTAACAAAGGTAGTAGAAAAGGGCCACACTGTGGATTTACTCTAGTTTGATTTCAGCAAGACTTTCAACTCTGTGCCTCACAGAAGATTGCTGAGGTAACTGGATGACCTGAGCATGGCTAGGGATTTAGATGGGTTGAAAACTGGTTTAAATAGAGACATCAGAGGGTGGTGATAAATGGGGTCAAATGGGGAGAGAGGGAGGTATCGAGTGGGGTGCCCAGAGATCTATCCTGGGTCCTGTCCTCTTCCATATGTTCATCAATGATATCTGAGAGGGCATCTGGGGCATGTTGTGTCTCTTTGCTCTTTGATAGGGTAGCTACAAAGGGATCAGGGAGATACAGAGGGATCTACAAAGGCTAGAAAGGTGGTTTACAGTTTGTCAGTTGAAATTCAATGCTGAAAAGTGCAGGATTATACATGCAAGGAACAAAAACCCAGGAATAGAGGGAATAGAGTACTGGCTGGGAGAGGTAAAACTGAGCACTTTGGCAGAAAAAAGGGACCTAGGAGCCATCACTTGTTGCTCCCTCAATCAATCAAACCAGTGTAACAAGGCCTACAGTAAGGCTAATAGGATGCTGTGGTATTACTACCTCTATATAGATCACTGGTGAGGCCACAGCTGGGATATTGCACTAAGTTCTGGAATCCTCACCTAAGGAAGAATAAGGACAGGCTGGAGATGGTGCAACACTGATTGATCAAGATGATTCAAAGCCAGCAAGGCTGATTTTATGAGAATCATCTCAATGCACTTAACACATACTCACTGGAGACCAGGTGAGAGAGGGTGCTATGGCATAGACCTTCAAGTTCTTGAAGGGAATAAACAAGGTGAACTATGGGGAATTATTTATCAAGACAAAAGTTTAAAGGACTAGAGGTCACAAGTGGAAACTGGTGGGGGGAAGGCTTAAGAAGGATGTGAAGAAGTTTCAGTTTATGGAAAAAGTGGTGGAGCAGTGAAACAGTCTGCTGGTGGATGTGGTTGGGGCAAAGACCATAACGGTTTCAAGCATGGCTAGGAAAGAGTGAAGGGTGTGGTAGTTAATCAGGTCGGTAACATAATGGAGGGGAGTGGGGAGTGGATAGGGAGGCATACTGTAGAACCCTGTTTGAACAAAAGGTCCTCTGGCAGATAGGGATCAATGGGCAGACTTGGTGGACCCCTGTTTTTTTTCTGCTGTTATCGTCTATGTGTCTTACTCTTATATGGTACTGTACTGTATATATTTTTACACTCTTTACTTGCATACTATTCAAAATGGAACATTGCCTGTTTTCTTGTAAATATCATTCTGTTGCTCTAATAAAAACTAATAAATGCCTAATCTCTCTTTGATTTATTTAGTCCACAATAAACTAACCATAGCATTAAAATAAGTACCGGCTTTAAGTTACTATTTTAACAAGTACAGGACCAGTTACCATTAATACCAGCTAACTCTAACCTTACTTGGGAACCCAAGTGAATGCTGTCAGGCTGACACCACAGGAAAAAACAATTTACCCAAGCATCCATTATGCACTGTTTGTATCATACCTTCAGTCAAAGTCACTGCTGAGGGGTCACATCTCCATGGAAACCTTTTCATAATTAAGTCAACTGGTACTTTATATTCACATGTGTAAAGAAAGTTTCTCCATAGTGTTTCCATTTATAGTTTAATCTTCCCTAGCACCGCAAGCATCATTACACCAAAAGCTGTTTGTAATGATGCATGATAAATAAGCAATGGTTATCTACCAATAGATTGATTTAGCATTCTGTTAGAAAGCAGGCCTGTTCCCAGGTTTCTGACAAACTTCCAAAGGAGAAGGTTGATCAGTGCAGTGTGAAAGGCAGACTCTCAGACATAAACAGGGAGCTCTTGCATAGAATTGTATTTGCTGTCAAGAATCAGAGACTTTTTCAGATCCCTCCAGGTGAGGGGTTTCATTGATTCCCAGCCAGCAGCAGTTAAGTACCCTGCAACATTCCACCCCCCTGATCTACCATGATCCTACATTTTCAAGTGCAAGCAGCAGACACTTGATATCCCATATCTATCAGGCAATACAAAGGTTCCAGTCACATTCCACTCTTTCTATTGCAGCCAAGTGGGCAGAGGATATTGGGAGAGCCCAGGAGCAGAAACAGTGGGAATCAGGTTGTTTCGAGATGGGATGTATAGCATCCTCCATGTTTGGTGTGAAAATGACTGAAAGCACCTAATATGTTACTTCCAAACACCAGTAATAATGACCAAGTATGGGACGGAGGGACACTGCAGGATGCTGGAGAAATTGCAGGTAGGGGAGGGCAATGCATACCCTACTATGAGGCTACCATAGGTTGGTAGACTTCCTAAGGGACTTGGAGCAGTAGATGAGAGAATTTTTTTCCCCAGGGTTTACACTGACCCCAGCACTATACTTTATTTATTTATTTGTACATCAGTTTACAACCTTTGAGCCAGAGGCTCATTTCCAAAGGTACCTCGTCACATAGAGGACAAATACATTACAACATTTTGTTACATCTTTTCGGTTACAGATCTGGCAATCACATGCTGTTATTTCTTTGTTACATCATTGAGGTTACAGGTTTGGCAATCACATGCTGTTACAGTTATTAGGATAGGGAGAAACAGATTAAACATACATTGGCATAAACATACACGTGGTAGTGTGCAGAGACAGCAGGTGGTAATAGTTCAGTGGGATAGGAACGTGGTTGGTGATTGGTGGGGTGAGGAGCCACTCAGTGAGCTTTGTCAGTGAATAGTGAGCTAGGTCACCTTAGAGACAAGCGCAGCTACGAGTGTTAAATAGCTGGCTGTGAAGTGCAGTTTTGAAGCAGGAGATCGTGGGGGTATCAGAGATGCAGGTAGGGAGTGTGTTATACCAGGAGGGAGCTCTGTAACAGAAGGACCTTTGTCCATGGGTGGTCCTGGACCTAGGGACCAGTAGAGTGGTCTTGCAGGAGGTTCGAGTTTGAACTAAGGGTTGTGCTAGGTGGATGGAGGCTGTCAGCTTGGGTGGGGATAGCCCGAGAAGAGTTTTTTTCGTTATGAGGCAGGTTTGGTATCTGAGTCGTTCGTCCAGGTTAAGCAGCATTGCCATGTCATATATCTAGCAAGTATGTGTTAGCCTGGGGGCCCCCATAATTAGCCTACCGGCCTTATTCATGGTGAGGCAGATTTTATTGAGGGCGGTCAAGTCCGCAGCACCATAAACTGGCAGGCCATAGTCCACAAGGGACATTATTGAGGATGTGACCGCTAGTCGGAGGGTGTCGGGGGGAGGCAATTTTTGTAGAGGTATAGGATACCTAGCTGCACATTGGTAGCTGAGGCAAGGGCATCAATGTGGTCGTGGTATGTGAGGGCTGAATCAAATGAAACCCTGAGGTACTTGTACGAGCGGACTTGTTCGAGAGGATGTTTGGAACTAGGGAGGATATGGAGTGGGAAGTTGCTGTCTTTGTTTTGGGGATGGGCAAAGAGCATAGTTTTTGTTTTTTTGAGATTGATTACAAGTCTATGCTCTTTAAACCAGGTTTCAGCATCATTAAATGATAGTTGCAAGGTGTCCTATAGGGAGATGGGGTTTCGGTGGGTGGCAAAGATGACGACATCATCTGCATACAGCAGTATTTTACCACTGCATGCATTGGGCAGAGTGTTGAGGTAGAGTGAGAAGAGTAGAGGTCCTAGGATGGAACCCTGGGGAACACCTGAGCAGATGGGACATGTTTTGGAAAAGGTCCCATTAATTTTAACACACTGGGAGCGGGCAGATAGGTAGCTGGAGCACCAGGAGACCGGCCCAGTGGCGAAGCCGGTGTGGCTGAGGGCATCCAGCAGGAGGGGGTGGGATACAGTGTTGAAGGCCATTGAGAGGTCAATGAACACTGACCCAGCTAGTGAGCCAGAGTTCAGGGAGAAGTGTAGAAAATTTGATAACTCTATGAGGGCAGTGCTGGTACTGTGACCTGCACGGAAACCGTGCTGTTCCGGGCAGAGGATGTTGTGTTTGGTCAGGTAATCAGTAATTTGAGTGGCCACCAGTTTTTCTAGGGCTTTGGTGAGGGGGTGAGAGGATGAAGATAGGACGGTAGTTCCCAGCTGTGGACCTGTCACCTCCTTTGTGTATGGGCGTAACTGTGGCAGTTTTCCAGGCCGAGGGGAATTGCCCCAGGCAGAGGGATTTATTGAGAAGGCTTGTGAGTGGAGCAAGGACCTGATCCAGCACCCGACCAAGGATACTGGGGTCCAGGGAGTCGCTGCCAGTACTATTGCTCTTTAGTGCTTTAATCAGGTGGGGTCTGACTTCCTGGGCAGTTACCCTGCGTAAGTGGAAACTAGGGCGATGACTGGGGCATGTAGGGAGGGGGGAGGGTCAAAGAAATCACTAGGGAGGACCGAACTAAGGTCCGTAAAGGATGAGTTGAGGTTGAGGAAGTTGACTATGCAGGCAGGGTTGGTAGAGATAGAGCCATCAATGGTAATCTGGGAGGGAGGGGGAGCGCACGCTCCCATTTAGTTGTTTAATGTTGTCCCAGAATATTCTTGCACTCCCCCAGGAGGAGGTGAGCGTGGCCTGGTAGTGATCGGCCTTTGCTTTTCTGATGGCCCAGGTGCATTTGTTTTCTTGTGGCATTGTATGCCTGTCTGTCTGCCATCCGGCCTGTTTCTGTGGCCAGGTGCCATAGGTTATCCCTGTGCTTGAGCAGTTGAAGCAGGGCAGGGGTAATCCAGGGTGCATTACGTCCTTTGGTTCGGACTTCCGTTAGGGGTGCGAAAATGTCACAGGCTTTGTTGAAGGTTTGGGAAAAAAAGGTTAGGGCAGTATCTATATCAGGGGCGTAGTGTATGGGTGACCAGTTAATTTGGGCAAGAAGTTGCTTAAGGCTTTTTAGTCCACCTGGTCTGAGGCGCCGATGTAGTGTGGAATGGGCCGTGGGTTTGGGTGTGGAGGTCGCCCAATGGAAAAGAATAGGGGAGTGGTCACTAAGTGAGTCAGGAAGGACCTGGATATCATGGATTTGTTTAGGGCGGTTGGTGATGACCACATCTAGAAGGGTGCTGGTACCTCTCTTTGTGTTTACTCTGGTGGGTTGGGAAATGAGTTGAGTCAGATCTATAGCTGCAAAAGAGTCCCGGGTGGTGGAGGAGGATGTGCTGAGCCAGTTCACGTTCAGGTCACCCACCAGGATTTGGTCAGCTTTATGATGTAGGGTTGTAAGATAATCTGTTAACGAAACCAGTGCCAGGGTTTGTTTTTTTGGGGGAATGTAGGCAGTGGTGAGATAAAGGGGTCCCTGGAGGGGTCTGGAGTCAGTTTGAGGGTTAGGGCCTATGCCCCATATACGAGAGCTGGGGCAGGGAGTGCTTGTCCAGTGAGAGAGTCCCTGGTATAGATTGCACAACCCCCCCCCCGTTTACCTACACGATCCTCCTGGTAAAGGGAGTATACTGGGAGGGAGACAAAGGAGTCTGGAGTGGATTTTGATAGCCAAGTTTCCACCAGTGTTATGACATCTGGTTTATGCAGTGTGACCCTGAATTGGAGGGAATCAAATTTTTCAGAAGGCTGCGATATTCATAGATGCTATGCAGAGCCGGGTGACCCAGCTGGTGGGCTAGTATAGGCTGGGCCTGGGTTGGGATGTATACTGCCTGTCAGGAGTAATAGAATGACCACCTCCCTGGCCAGGGGGCGGTGAAGGGCGAGCTTTCGATAGGTATGTGGTGAGGAGGAGGGGAGCTTCTGGGCACAGGGGGTGGGCAGGGTTATCCAGGCTGGAAAGGCGAGAACGATAAGCCTCCAGTGGGAGCCTGGGGAAGCAGCAGGAAGGTGACTAGGGGAGGGTGTCATGGGATAGGGCATGTGGTGAGTGTAGGGTGGGATCATACTAAACCTGGAACAAATGAGGGAGCTAGTGCCAGTGAGCCTGGAGGGTGCCAGGTAGGTGTGACAAGGGTATCAGAGTAAGGATGAGGAGGAGACATTTTAGTAAGAGATAGACTAGCATATCGCTAATGGTAGCAGCAGGGCAGGTAGGTAGAAATATTTTAGTTGCCCTCCAGCAAGCGTAGATGCCACTTTGGATCAGTGGTAGTGACACAGACTCTGGTGGACAGGGTACCAGGTTCAAGGCTCTCTCAGGGCAGTTGGAAAAGGGACCTGGGTGAGAGCCATGCTCCACGTTCTGGGGTCTAGAAGCAGGCTAGGTTTGGGCCTAAAATGGGGTGCGAAATAGCGACTCCTAGTGGTCACTGGGTGTGGGCTTGGAGGTGATGGCAGGGGTCTGAGAGTGGGCTAGCTATAGGGCTGGGTGTGGGAGGAGGTGTGGGCAGGGTAGCTGTAAGCTGAAGAGGAGAGAAGTGGAATAGGTTGTAAGAAGGGATCCAGGAAGAAGGGGAGGAGGCAATCTGAATAGAGGTACTTGTGGTGGGGTCTCAGAGCCCCTCTAGAGGCTGGCAGGTATAACCTGCAAATGGAAAAATGGGGACTTAGTATTTCAGCCAGCAGGAAGTGATGTCATGGGGGAGGGCTAATAAATTAAGGGATGCCCCTGGTTGGGTGGGTGGCTGGGGTGGGCTAACATCTCTCTGAAACAAGCCAGGAGAGAAGGTAGGATCTTTACCTATTAAGCCCTCGGTGGCTGTCCCTGTCCCTGATGTGGAGCGAGTGAGTTGCGGTGGATTCTGGTGGGGAGGGGGCATTCACGGAGGCCTATTAAGCCCTCAGTGGCTGTCCCTGTCCCCAATGTGGAGTGAGTGAGTTGCGGTGGATACTTATTACACTAATACTCTAGGAGCTCCTGAGACAGACATACAAAATATCTCCAGGGCATCTTGCTGGTAGAAGCTAAGAAATGCATCAGGAAATGGCTCACACATCAGGTGCCAGGGATACCACGATGGAGGGAAACAATCAATCATCTATGCAATATGGAAAGAATCACTTTTGTCTTGAATGATAAAATCAAGACTTTTGCCTCCAGATGGAGCACTTGGGTATTATATGTTATGCAACACAACCCAAGCTTTGTCCCCTAAGGGAACTCCAGCAAAGGGAGGGCCCCGAACCATTTTGATTTGGAGGGGGGAGGAGATATACAGATTGGGGAATTAGAGGAATGCCACTGACCCTCCACTCCACTCCCATGCTATTATAGTTTAACTTTTTGTTAGAGGAGAATAGAACTCAGACAGGACACGCGGGGTCTAAGTGCTGTGCAGGCTCTAGTGTGTACCTGAGGTGATTACTGTATATACAGTAAACACTCATGTAATACTTCATGTCTGTCTAATACTTACACCATATTTAAATGTTTGTATTACCAATAGCACCTCCGTTTTTAATGAAAAACTAAATAAAAATATATTCACACAAAAACAAATCAAATGCTTCTTCTCTTAAAATCAACAGAAAAGTAAAGACCCCGTCAGGGGGAATAAGCTATCTGGGTGTGGGGGACAGTAACAACCTGTCAGGGGGAATAAGTTATTCGGGGGGAGGGGGGTCATGAGGTTTTAGTCAAGTGCTGCAGTGGTGCTGATCTGTGAGTCTGGAACTTTCACAGAGGCCATGAGAGAAAATTGTGAGCAGTCCAAAGAAAATTTAGGCTTCCCATAACAGGAAGAAGAATAACACTGATTAAAAGTTAATAAGTATTAGTATTTCTACAGCTACCTTAACTTGATTTTGAGCCAAAGTTTCAGAAACATATTTATGTTGCATACGCTCATTTTTGCAGACTTCACTCAGAGATAAAATGTCTCATAATGCATAAGATATTTTAGATGGAGTAGTGTGTATCAGACCAAACTAATATGTCAACCCATGACAAACCAACCCATGTTTTATTTGTAACTTGATTTAGAATACATGACCCAGTTTTGATTCCAATCCGTCCAGTGCTGGAATTACATATAATGAGCTTTGGGAACCATGGGAGGTCATGAAAACTCTTTTGTTAAAGAAAGCCCCCTTCATATTGTAAAATAAATTCCAGTGCTGTTTAACTTGTTGTGTCTCTCTTCAGAGATATTGGATGCCACATGCAAAGTCTTTGTGAACCCTCTGTAATTCTAACATGGCATCCCTCCCCCCTCCACTTCAGACCAGGCAAATTTAAGCCATGGCAGGATTTTGGGGGATATTTTGGCATGACTGATTTTCATGGTGCACTGGGCAAGATCTTTGTGCATCACCTACAGCTGCGGTCACCAAACATCCCACTGTGATATATATGCCAAGCTGAAGTGGCACCCGTTCTCCTCCCTGCATGATTTTACATTAGGGTGTGTCATCTATAATGCACTTCACAAGCAGATGCCAGTTTTCTTTGCCTCACTCTTTCAGACTGTTAGGAGATTCTACCCCCTATATCAACTGAGCTTGGCCTTCTGACATCACCTAAGACTGAAAATAAATTTGGGGATTCGGCTTTCTCTAGCTGTGCATCTAAGTTATGGAATTCTATTCACCCTGAGTTTTGTCTCTGCCAAACAGTACCGGTCGCTTGCAGAAATTATCGCATGCACCTTTTTAAGCAGGCTACATGGTCCTGTTCATAACTGGGCCCTTACTGTTTGGCCTGCTGCTTTACACATTTACTTCCAGTTGTGGGGATGGTTCTCATACCCTTGTATTTTATGTCACTCCTGAAGATTCACTGTCATGCACTGTAATTGTATAATCTGGATGGACTACTCTAATGTATCGATTGTGTATTATTTTGTAATGTATTTTACTGGTGCTCACTGTTGTATCCTCCGGGGTCATGCCTGAAAATAGACATTGATTTTCTAGTGCACGTACCTAGTTTAGAAAGACCAAATAAATAAAAAAAGAATAACATCAGAAGCTAAAACTATGACAGCTACAGGAGATACGCAATGAGCTGCTTCAAAATAAATGATTTATTTTTAGTTTCTGGATTTGACTTTTATTGACGAAACAAGTGGTAGAGCCATGAAAAAGTTCTCAAGAGGTCAAACCCTGAAACTAAAAATATATTATTTATTTTGAGGCAGTCCATTGCATATGTCATTTATTCAGTGACACTGCATGGCTAGAATGGTAAGGACATCAGGAATGTTGAAATATGCTGCATAATTCTAGAGACAGCTAATGCAGCTGGAGTGACGATATATATTTTAGAGTAGGCTGGAGTGAAAATAAATGATTTTTTTTTCCAATCGAGCTCTGTATGTCATGACAATAGATGTATTTATTGGGCAATGTTTATTTTCAGAGTCATTTTATAAATGTATATACTGTATTTCAAATATGCAGTTTGGATAGATAGACAGACAGACAGACAGGTAGATAGATAGATAGATAGATAGATAGATAGATAGATAGATAGATAGATAGATAGATAGATAGATAGATACACAGTGGCCTGACTTAAAATAACCATTTACCTCTGTGGGTGAGAGGAGAGGACCATATTTCAGGAGTGACAAAGACACAGGTGAGCTTTCAAATTAGTTATTTTTAGAAAGATGGAACTGCTTCTTTTTGACTTCAGTGCTCTGCTTTTAGTGCAACAGAGGTCACTGTGATGTAATCTGGTATTGTGCAACCTGGTTTCCCATTGGTTGTGACCAACCAAAACAGAGAATACAGCCTAATGAGCAACCTAACATTGAAATTAACAATTTATTGTCATTTAGAATGATTCAGTGGCTAGAAGCTTAGCATCTTGAAGCATCTGGGATTTGTCACTGCTTCACAACCACTGAGATTTGTTATCAGGTGTGAAATAAATGACTGTGTTTTAAAAGAAAACTGAAGAATATCATCACTAAGATCACTAAGATCATTAACATGACTAGGAGGGCATATCCTCTTTTGCAGCTTGTGCTTGAATTTTAGTAAAGCACCTGAATGCTCTGGCAGTACACCTTTAGAGATGTAGCAAATTAAAATTCTGCCATTGAAGTCACTGCAAAGTGACTGATTTCACCACATGGAATAACCCATGAAATTTCCCACATTTGGTGGAATGTCACCAAGGTGAAATTTCACCACAGAAGGTAAATTTCACCCACGGAAGGCAAAATTTTGCCATTTTGCAGGTGAAATTTCGCCATTCTGTGGGTGAAATTTCACATTTTGCCCTGTGAAATCGGCAACATTCATGGATTACTCTGCGTAGCAAAGTTTTGTCACTTCGCCCACCACTATACACCATAACTGTTGGATTCTTTTGAATGGGGAATGCATAAGCCTGTGTGGAATGCAGAATTTCGTCATCTGAAATGGTGTGGAATGGCAATTCTGTTTCTGAAATGCTTTTCAGAATTTTGTTTTAAATTCCATGGATTTCCAAAAAGCCTTTCTGTGTAAACTGTGGAATAATTTTCTGCAGAACATGTAAATCATGGAATATAATTCCATGGGTTACAGATGTAATCTTCTGATATTAATCCATGAAAGCCATTTTGTATACAAAATACCAGAATTTTGCAACCTACAGAACTCTGTGGCATTGTCTGAAATTCTGCAGAATTCTGTTCCATTGGAATGTTCACCTTCCACACAGCTCTAGTACTGCAGCCTTGTTAAGGGAAAGTTTGTTTTATGTGTTTTCTGCCACTTCTTCTCCCTGACCTGTATGTGAATAGTATGCCATAGCAACAAGCAGGCAAGCAAATGACATAACCAGCTGACACACAGTGGTTTGTGAGGAGGGGGTGCTATGCTAAATGCTATAAATGCAGGAAGCCCAGCAAGGTAGGTGTGAGGTATATCACAATGGGTGAAGCGATGGCATCTCCACATACTAAAAAAGAGCAGAAGGCAAGTCAAATGTATTTGTTAGGTGCCCATCCAAGGCTCTAGGCACTATACAGACACCAAAATTAAAACAATTTAGCAGTACATCAGCTATAAAACCAAAGTTTCTATATAACAAATGTAACAATACATAATAAAGGGTACAACTTTGTTTTAGGTGGTCCCAAAAGCCTGATTAAAAAGGAGTATTTTCAGTAAACTTTTAAAATGTCCCAAAGATGGGGCTCCTCCAATTGAAGCTGGAAGTGCGTTCCAGACCACTGGAGCCACCACACAAAAAGCTCTGTATCCCTGATGATTTCAGTTAGGAGCATGGGACCATAAAGAAACCAACCTCCATGGAACGGTGAGGGCAGATAGGAGTGCATTCTGTCAGAAGGTCTTTCAGATAGCTGAGATCAAAATTGTGCAGGGCTTTGTATACCAACAGACTTATCTTGAAACTATTGTGCCACCTCACTGGCAGCCAGGGCAAGTCCCACACAACCAGGGTGATATGCCCGGATCTGGAGGTCCCAGCTACCAGTCAGGCTGCCAGGTTCCGCACAAGCTGCAAGTGACACACCAGCCCTGCAGATAGCCCTATGTAAAGTGCATTAAAGTAATCCAATCGGGAGGAGACAAAAGCATTCACCAGTGTTTTCAGCTCAGAATGAGCAAGATACAGTGGTGATCGCACAAAAGTATACTGTTACAATGCACCGCGCATCATTACACAGTAGCGGTATACTAGTAATTCAATGGTACTGTGCATTTGCGCAGTAGGGGTATACTGTGCTACAGGTGCACTTTTGCGCAGTCACCACTGTAGGTACTCATTTGAGTGATATTTCATAGATGGTAAAAACCCCTATGGACAACAGATGACACATGATATTTTAACATCACTCTGTTACTCACAATGATGCCCAAATTCTTTACTCTATCAACAGCATGTAATGCGGTGCCATTTAATGAAGGCAACAAGGCATCATCACTATTCATTCTCACTGCCACTTGACCCAGTTTCATCAGTAACACCTCCATCTTCAATGAGTTTAGTCTGAGCCAGCTTGAAGCCATTCAGTCCTGGATCTCTAACAAGCACTCATTGAGCACAGCTACTGCATTAATCTTGTCAGAAGCCCTCAACAAATAGACTTGGGTATCATCTGCATTGCAGTAGAAACCCAGGCCATACTGCCTGATGATCTTTCACATTGTCAACATGTACACAGCAAATAATATGGGTCCTAGAGTTGACCCCTGAGGCACTCCACAGCCTATAGTAACACCATTCAAGATGTTTCTACCCACCCAAAGCCACCTGCTGCACCCTGCTGGATAAATAGAATGTAAACCACCACATCATTATACCTGAGAGTCCTACATAGTGTCTCAGATTGGATAATATCTTTTCATGGTCTACTGTGTCAAATGCCGAGGACCAATTCAGCAGTGCCAAGATGGAACAATGGCCATTGTCTTTAGCCTGGAGAAGATCATTGAACACCATGATGAGAGCAGTCTCTGTACTATACTGAGTCCTAAACCCAGACTAAAATGACTCAAGGATCTCAAAACATTACAGATTGGTCGTGTACCTGCACTGCCACTACCTTCTTGATTGCCTTCCACAAAAATGAGAGGTTTGTGACAGGCCTGTAATTTGCCAGATCATCAGGGTGCAGTGATGGCATCTTCAGAAGGGGTTTCACCATTGCTGTCTTCAGTCAATGGGGAACATCCCCTCCCAAAGTGAACACCTGACTATGTCAGTGTTTACTGGATCCAGGGTCTGCCAGCAACTTGAAAGAAAGCTGGTAGGACCCTAGTACAAAACACAGTACATGAGGTACAGTCCCAAGACCACTCAGAAGACCTACTGAAGGAGGACTGGGTTAAATCTCTTCCAGGGAGAGAGAGAGAGTGCTAAACTCCCTCACCTCTTGAACACTGCCAGCCCACAGCCAGCCACCAAAGGAGGCCTCACCCAAGATAGAGGACACCTTGCAAATGCAAAATTGATTAAACTCATTGCAATTTTTTGCTGCAAATACTCTTCTCAACTGCAGATGGAGATGATTTAACAATATTTCCACAGTGATGAAAAGTAGAGCTGGACAACTTTAACCTTAAGCTATCACACATGACAGCAATGCTTGTCTGTTTCAGTGTGATAGCTTGCTAATACTCAACATAGTGAGTATACTGTACAGTGTCAATTTGTCCTACCGAGAGTCGGACCCCCACTAGGAACATTCCATCCTCCATGCCTTAGTCTTCCACCACCTCAGATCAGCATCAAACTAGGGTGATCCGGAGCAGAACAACAAGTGGCAAACACAATAAGATGCCAGGGAGTTGAAGACCACAGCAAGGGCTTTGTTATATCCATCCACAGGATTCTCTGCACCCCCAGTGCAAGCTGATCCCATGCTGAAGATGTACAGAATCGCTAGGAGATCATTCCACTCCTGAGTTTTAAGAGGGTGATATCTGACCATCACTACAGAGGGGCATTCAAAATGGGGGGCCTCACAATGAAACTGTATGGAATGATGATCCATTCACCTGATTATTATCATTATTAATGTCAAGTCTCAACATGAAAACTAAATGTGGCTCTGGACAAGAGTTGAGTGAATTTGCCAAAATTCACTTCTTGAACAAATTTACAAATTTTGGCAAATTCACTTCACAACCAACTACAATTCACATATTATTCACTTGGCAACATGCCCCAATTTTCACATGTGAATTGCCGAGTCATGGGTGAAATAGGCAATTTGCATAGTTCAGCCCACGAATTTGGGCAATTCTCAAGTGAAAAACACACAAACTGTGGTCCTTTAATTACATAAATCTCTCCCCCCCATCTACAGTGCTCTATGTCCCCCCTTCCACTTCCCATACACTTTTATAAGTCAAACTCCCCTCTCATTCCTTACAAACCCATCCTGGTGAATTTATGGGAACAGAACTGGTGGTAGACATGGAGGGACTCTTCAGTTTATGCACACACAGTCCCAGTCTTAGTAGTTATTATATTCCCCCCACCCACACACCAAACACAGTCCCCTACTTCCCTCAACCAACCAGACCCTGTCTAACAAGAAGACCCCACCACCCAACCCCACACTGTCCCCTAACAGCACCCCCAAAAAATCATTTATATGATGTCCTGCAAAAGCTACCATAAAGAAAACAGTCCCCCAAAGCAGAATGTCTGCTCTGTTCAGTGTCCCTCTTGGTAACTGATAACGCTGGTGTATGAATGAATGAGATGTCTTTGCTTCTAGTAAAAGCTAATTGGCTGAATTTTCAGCCAACCAGGTTTTACCAGTAAAACAGACATCACCATTGCTTCATGTGAAGAAGAATCAGCATTTATATAGTGCTTTTCATACACAGTGTATCCCAAAGCACTTTACAAGCAATGCTAAACTGGTACTGAAGTGACTGAATGTGTAGTGGCAGCCATATCGCACATCATCACCCACACACAACCTGGATAATTGCGTGAACCAGTTTATGGGAAGGAGAATGTTGGCTAGGACAATGAGAATGTCCCCTACTCTTTGTGAAGAGTGCCCTGGGTTCTTTTACTTCCACCTGGACACCCACCAGAACAACACCAGGATGGGTAGAAGGGACCTCAGTTTACCGTGTCATCCAAAGGACGGCACATCCAGGCAGTACAGCACCCCCATACTACTGCACTTGAATGCCAGCAATTTTTAGGTGCAAGCCCAATCCCGGTGTGGGACGAGAACCATTGACCTTCTGGTCCAGAGGCGGATGTGCTACCAACTGAGCAACTCTGACACCTATACCCATGCTGGTGGGGGACAGAGGATGGTGGGGGTCCAGAGATGGGTTGGGTGAGAGGTCTTGTTAGATAGAGTCTGGTCAGGTGAAGGATGTGAGGGAGTGTTATTTGCATGCAGGTAGGAGGAAGGGCATATTCTGTATAATAATTACTAATGGGATGATATATGTGCACACATTTGAGGAATCCCTCCTCCCTCCCTCCCTCAAGAACCACATATTCTTTTCATATAAATTCATCAGGCAGGGGGAAGGAAGAGGATGGTAGTGGGGGGATGGAGGTTGCTGTATAAGAGTGTTTGGGAGGTGGGAGGTGGTGAAATTACAGCATAGTGGGTGGGGGAGAAATTTTTTGTAATTTTGTAGGTTTTTTTTAACAAAAATAATAGAATTCACTGATCAGATTGGTGTTCCCACAAGGAAATCCATGAATCCTCATGAATTTGCATCAGTTTTGTATTCAAATGGAAAATTTACTGCATTTCTACTCAAGACAGATGCAAAACAAAAATGAAGAAATGTTAGAAGTCAGCCGTTGTCTCCAGAACAGTATGCCTTTAGTGTAACAATTTACAGGTTGTTTCCAGTATAACATTAGAGAGCCACTGACGCCTTGAGAAGAAATTTGAAATACATAATATTTGGACACAAAGCAGCTTATGTTTCTCATACGCTCTGTATTTCTTATCCTCATTAGTTATTACTGGGGGGTCAAATGCATGAAAACAGGATAGCTGTTCCATGAGGGTTCATCAGCTCCTTTTACTTCCTCCCAACCTGATTTCATAATACTCTGCTTGTGACATCACAGTTATTTCCATGACAACAGACTGTGGTGTCACAACAGAGCATTATGTTTTCATGTAGTGAATAAGCTACTGAGGCAAATGAATTCTGAGGAATAAAGATCTTGTTTCTGCGCGGGTATTTCTTTAGTAATAAATAATTCAGAGGTGAAGTCTATATTAGATATATAAAATATAAGTGCAACTGTGTCTGAATATTGTGTTTTCCAAAATGTTCCCAAAGGCATCAGCTGCTCTTTAAAAATGGTGTAAAGATAACCTTGTCACTTATTATGTATGACAGTTTAAAGCAGCTCTAATTGAGCCACAATAAATTGAGTACATATTGAAAAGCTATTGAATCAGCATCACAATCAGATATCTGTTACACTGCCAACCCTAGTTTAATGTATTCTTTCTGTTTCCTTGTAGACTTAACATTGAAACAGCAAGCTCCTAAATGCTGATGTGCATACAAGAGACAAAAAAATTGAAGTGTTTTCTTTCTTTACTATAAGCATAATAAAATATTTTTTTCTGGAAGTTGTCAAGAGCAGAGCTGGCAGTCCTTTGATTTGGAAGGACTGGAAACCTACTTTTTTAAGAACAGACTGTATAAAATATTAAGGCAAACAACATTTTTACAAAAGGTTGCTTCCCTGTACATGAAGCTTTAAGTGCAAAAGAGAACATGGGAAATTAGCTTTGTAGACTAGTTAGTATGTGCTATCATTTTTGTTAATCAAGTTGTGAAAGTGTATAAGAGGTTATATTTCAGTTTGGCTACTGACATTCTGATTTTGAGTAGCAAAGACACTGCACAGTTGAGATAATTGTTTTCTTTGAACAGTGAACATGACAGACATCTGAGTTTCTTTGATTTTTTTCATATTTAATTAATATATTTTATTTCTCAGTATTTCAAGACAATGCTTGAAGCAGAACTTCAGCTAAACATTATCAAGCATTTTTAATAATGACTTTTTTCTTAATGTTCTTAATTCCAGTTTTTTTGTGTCAATATCCACCAGTTCCCCCATCCCCCTTTTCTCGTCATCCAACTAGGCCCACATCTTAGCTATATAGTCAGTGAGGTAATCAGCCTATGAGACCACGCAAAGTTTTGCTTGTGATGGGTAGTGGAAGGTGCACACTGGTTCAGTCCTTATAGAGTGAATGAATAACCTTTTCCCAACATCACCTTTCTACTAGCCCAGAGAGTAAACAGTCCTAGGTTGCTCCAAACCCAGAGTTTCCATGCTCGGGTATGATATGCTACCAACCTTCCACAAGATCTTTGGAAACAAAAGGCTCAGTCATGGTTGGTGCACCCTGTGGATGGTTCCCGGTTTGCTGAATGAGTTATCAAATAGATTTAAAGTAAATAAAGGCATAGACTTTCAGGCTGTAGATTGGCATTCCCCCTAGCCTGAAACTAAAACAGTCTTGGCAGTCATGGGTCTGGTAATTTTTACTGTAACCCACCATCAACTTGTGTTAAGTTTCCTGTCCACCACCCTAATCTGCTTGCCACCTGCACTGTAACCTCTGACTTACTCCAGTCAATGCTTGTCCTCCTCTGTGCCTCCCATCAAGGCTGTTTGATGCCTAGAGGACAAGTTGTTACAGTAGGTGGCTTCACACAACCTCATCAGAGCCTGAGTGCACTGTCTCTATAATGCCACTCAAGCTCCACCGGCTCAAGAAGGCAGCCCTGAGTTCATGACTGAACCCAGGGCTCCAGCATGGCAGTGAAAACCAATTCTGGCACTCCACTGGGGCAGTCCAGTCTTTCTATAATTGGAGGAAACATTATTTACCCTTGAGAACAACCACACTACCTTCCTATGTAGCAGGCTGTGTGTAGTCCATAGTCAAATATGTATAGTATATCAGCATCTAGATTGTTGTTTTTTTTTGTGTATCACCCCAAGCCAAACACACCCTCTAGAGCTTCAATCCCAGAGCAAAGCATCATGGGTATGTAAATTCGTGCATAGCCAACTGACAAGGCTTTATCCAGATAGACATCACCTTTTAAACAGACAAGTACATCTGATGCAGTATAGGCCAAGAATGACAAACTACAGACTCATGTTTCATCTTATTGGGACTCATTAAGCCTGTTTACATGGTGTCTGGGTTGCTCCAGTGTGCAAGTGGCTATCTGGACACTTACCATCGCTATAAGTCACTCCATGCTCCTTTCACTGAAATGCTGCAATCCTGGGGACACTGGTTTAAGCGAGCGGTGTAAGCAGCTGTTTGGACCGGCAGTACGCTGATTCTGATGCATGATACCACTCCATCCTGCCCTCCCTTGAGGCTTAACCATACATTGCCAGGCAACCAGACTCATGGCCTTTCTCCAGCAAGGCTCGCATCAGCGCAGTTCACCCATGCCACAGCGACAAACATGTTGCTGACACCACTTATGATGCAGGCAACATGCTGCCTGTGATTACAGCACCAGGCATTACGTCTCCCAGGAGTTACAGTGTCAAAGCACCCTCCCAGGAAAAAGTCAGCTTTGCTGGGGAGCTTCACCCCACGTATCCTCCACACCCCTGAAAACTAAATATAACCTCCTTCAGGATAGAAATTGTGTGGGCACAGAGGGTGACATAAGTGAGGGGCAATCTAAAATCAAGATCTCCCCTGTCACTGTCGCCCTTGCTGCGGCGCCCTAATTGTGGCACCAAAATATAGTTGGCAACTTCACTGGATATGTGTCAGTGCTGAGAGGGAGTTTATAAACACAACTTCTGAACAGACATGGCAGTTGGGGCAACACCAGAACCCACTGGAGCGTATGTCCCACAGGCCATGTAAACTGGCCTACTGCCTCAGTCAAACTGTTGCTTCGGTATGCTGACTCTGAGGGTACCACTTTTTGTTTTGCTTGTTTTTGTTTACTGTTTTGTGGCTAGGAAAGACACATCAAGCTGAGGCTTGTTTCCAGGTACATATGCTGGGAGTACAGGGAAGTTAAGTAACTAGCTCATGGTCACACAGTATGAAAGTGGTGTCTGTGGGATTCAAACCCAGTTCTGCAGATGTGCAGCTCAGTGTTCTTAACAACTATCCTACATTGCCTCCCAGCATATCTAATGAATATTAACAGCCACATGGTCGAGGAACAGAGATGGAGCTAATTTAAATTTCGCCAGTGAAGTCATGGCAAAGTGGCTGATTTTGCCGCATGGAGTGATCCACGAAATTTCCCTGCATTTGGTGGAATTTTGCCAAGGGGAAATTTCATCTTCCACGGGTGAAATTTTGCCACAGAAGGTGAAATTTCACCATGGAAGGCCATTTCACGTGTGAAGTTTCACCGTTCCATGGGTGAAATTTCGCATTTTACCCTGCGAAATGGGCAAAATTCATGGATTACTCCTCGTTGAGAGCTTTTGTCACTTCGCCCACCACTACTGAAGGATTCAAATCAATTTCTTCAGGTTTGCAGCTCAGTGCTCTTAATCACTTCGCTATAGTGCCTCCCTGTATACCCAAGGTATGTATATTAACAACTGATGGGATCTGGGTACTGCTCAAATCTTGTGTTACATACTGATGTTGCTGACATGTACTGGTCTGATTGCAGAGAAAAGCATGAAACTGCAACTCACTTGATCCATGCAAAGAACACTAGAAATCCAAGGACATAGACAGGATGGAAGCAGTCCAGAGGAGGGCAACTAAAATGGTGCAGGGTCTGCAGCAGTAACCATATGGAGAGACTGAGAGAGCTTAATATGTATACTCTTGATGAAAGGAGGGATGGGGGGACATGATAGAAACATTCAAGTACCTTAAGGGAATCAACAAAGTCCAGGAGGGTAGCATCTTTCAGAAAAAGAGATGTGTAAGAACAAGGGGGCACAATTTAAAGATAGAGGGGGGACGGCTCAGGGGTAATGTGAGGATTTTTTTTTTCACGGAGAGAGTAGTGGGATACATGGAAGAGCCTTTCTGAGGAAGTCATTGGGTCTAAAACAGTGGGGGAATTCAAACATGCATGGGACAGACACAAGGCAATTATAGTGGGGGGTTGCAGGAAGTAGGCTGTTGGTTAACTGGAATCTGCAGCTTATCCAGTAGGTAGGGAAATGGGCAGACTGGGAGGGCCAAGTAGTCCTTATGTGCCGTCAAAGTCTATGTTTCTATATAAAATACAATCAAGACTTCTGCAACTTGGACCTGCAGTCATAATGTGACTAGAAAACAACTTAACCATTGGAATGTGGCTTATGAATTCAACTAACTTTTTAAAAAATGATTACATCTTATAAGTGCTGCAACACCAACAGTGGAACTGGCAGGAACTGTATCTGTTTCCTGGTCCCAGCAGATGGCTTAATTAGTGTACAAATTCAGTTTAATGGCTGATCTACAGCATTTAATGCACAAATTAAGTTTGTCTTTGCCTTCTGCTACAGATGTAGTGTCTGACATCTGTAGATGATATAGATGTGATAAAACGGTAAACATAAAAAAAAAATCAGCAGGAAAAGCCATGTCTAATTGCATTGTCACTTAAAATGGTAATTTTCATGATAAATACACATTTCAAAAGTATGAATCAGTACTATGTACAATAACAAACAAGCAGTTCCTGTACCACATACTATTTAAATGAAACACTTTAAGGAGACTGTACTCTAGTTCTCCGCAAGACCATGTAGGTAAAACAAGGAGTTGGACCAAAGGCAGCAATACGGATTGTCATCACTACTGTAGCTAAATGCATTAATATAATGCATGTTGTATCAAACCTAGTAAGCATATGCAATTCTTAGGCAAAGAGCTTCATTAAATATAAGTCTGCATAATGAAATTCTCTGTTCAACTTTGAAAATATAATGTCCTTAAGGTAATAAACATAAAACTGTACAGCTTACTGAAAATATTTTTACACAGAATTATGTAGAAATCTACATTAACTAGGGTGAGTTTAGTGAACTAAGCAGTCATGACAATGTGGAACAAAAGCAATATACTTTTGGTGAGGAAAACTTGTAGGTGGGATTATTTATGTGATTAGTATACTGTTACATACTGTGAAGGATACTTATACAGTTGCATAATTAGGTGCACATATTGAATGATGTAATACTTACAGGAAGTTTCTGTTATAGCAGAAGCCCATATACTGTACATACAGTACATCATAAGTGAAAGCAGATATGCACGTTTGTGGAATCAGATACAAATACAGCATTATGTTACACTGAAATAAGATGCAAGTACAGGTAGTATTGACGTACATATAATAAGATGGCTAAAAGACAATTCACACTATTGAAGAATCTAGTGCATTTACTGTACTGCATGAATCTCCTTTTCTAGCACGTCAGGGGTCAATTCAGCATGATACCACACTGTAAAGGAGATTGCTTTTTTAGCAGGATAAGTTGTTCATGCTACATTATATGACATTGTAAAGAAGATTCTTTTTCTAGCAGAATCAGATGTACGTGCTGCATAATATCACAATGTAAAGAAGATTCTTTTTCTAGCTGAATCAGGTATGCATACCTCATGATATCACACTGTAAATGAGATTTGTTTTCTAGAAATACCAGTGTCGTAATTCTCAAAGATCAGTGCAAACTGTGCCAATGGCAGCTTGCGCTAATCCTCACTGCACCTGGGACCCTGCAATTGATTAAGGTACGGGAGAGGTCCTGGTGCCAAAAACCCACTGGATGTAGCAGCCACTCCCGTGGGCCACACATTTGGTGCATGGGAGGAGTTTGGTAGAGGGTGTGGCAGGGTGGCATGGATAGCCAACCCCATCATACAGCACAGGGACACACAGAAGTTCCAGGAAGCTGATGCTGGCCACTGTGCTGGAGTAGGGACAGGTGGTGGTGGGGGGGGACTGGGACCTACATAGTGTTGCCAACAAGTGCGCTTGCTGCAGGTCTAATAGGCAGATGGGGCATATGTTGGGGATGTGGGTAGCACCATTCCTGGTGCTGTCTGCACCCAGCTTCATGGCTGTGGTCCTCCACAGTGCTGATTGATCAGCTGCCCACTTCTCTGGACACTGGGCAAGCCCCCGATCCCAACCCACACTGTCTGCGGGGGTAGTGCAAGGCCTGTTAAACCACCTGTTGGGTGGTATAATACCTGGCATGTCTTGCTGTCTGTCAGAATCCCATTTAAGGGGATGTGGCAGCTAGTATCCACTGCAGGCCTCCTAGTGCCCTGATGCACCCCGACCTCGGCACACTCCTGGCACATGGCGGGTCTGGTGCTGGGGGCCCTTGGTTTGCTACAACTGGCCTTCCTGAATCAGAAACTCCACAAGTTCTGATGCAAGGTGCCGCTTGCATCAATTCTGTTTGATGCAGACACCTTGCATCAAAATTGGAATTTTGTGAATGAAGCCACAGGTGTCTATGCTCCAGTATCAGGTGTCCATGCTGCATGCAATCTCACTGCGAATGAGAATCATTTGCTAGCAGAATCAGATGTGCATGCTGCACGATATCATACTGTAAACGAGATTCCTGTTTTAGCAGAATCAGGTGCCATGCAGAATGATATTACATTGTAAATGAAATTTATTTTCCAATAGAATCTGGGGTGATTGCTGCATAGCAGCATGCTGTAAGACATATTCTTTTTTCCAATAGAATCCAGTGTGATTGCTGCACAATATCGTAAATGAGATTCATTTTCCAGTAGAATCTGTTGTGATACTGTATGATATCATGCTGTAAATGAGATTCCTTTTCTAGCAGAATCCGGTGTGGTTGCTGCATGATATACTGTAAATGAGATTCCTTTTTCTAGCAGAATCCGGTGTGATTGCTGCATGATATACTGTAAATGAGATTCTTTTTCTAGCAGAATCCCATCTGATTGCTACATGATCTACTGTAAATGAGATTCCTTTTCTAGCAGGATCCGGTGTGACTGCTGCATGATATGCTGTAAATGAGATTCTTTTTTCTAGCAGAATCTGGTCTGATTGCTGCATGATATACTATAAATGAAATTCCTTTTCTAGCAGAATCCGGTCTGTTTGCTGTATGATATACTGTAAATGAGATTCTGTTTCTAGCAGAATCCCATCTGATTGCTGCATGATATACTGTAAATTAGATTCTTTTTTTAGCAGAATCCAGTCTGATTGCTGCATGATATACTGTGAAGGAGATTCCTTTTCTTGGAGAATCGAGTGTGATTGCTGCATGATATACTGTAAATGACATTCGTTTTCTAGCAGAATCCAATCTGATTGCTGCATGATATACTGTAAATGAGATTCTTTTTCTAGAAGAATCAGTGGGATTGCTGCATGATATACTGTAAATGAGATTCCTTTTCTAGCAGAATCCAGTCTGATTGCTGCATAATATACTGTAAACAAGATTCCTTTTCTAGCAGAATTCGGTAGAATTACTGCATGATGTACTGTAAATTAGATTCTTTTTCCTAGCAGAATCTGGTCTGATTGCTGCATGATATACTGTAAATGAGATTCTTTTCCTAGAAGAATCAGTAGGATTGCTGCATGATATACTGTAAATGAGATTCCTTTTCTTGGAGAATCGAGTGTGATTACTGCATGATATACTGTAAATGACATTCCTTTTCTAGCAGAATCCAATCTGATTGCTGCATGATATACTGTAAATGAGATTCCTTTTCTAGCAGAATCTGGTGTGATTGCAGCATGATATACTGTAAATGAGATTCCTTTTCTTGGAGAATAGAGTGGTATTGCTGCATGATATGATTCTTTTATACACACTTTCCCGCCGAATCTCTTATCCCCGGCCCTTAGCTAATCTCCTAGCCAATTCCCGAGCTCATTTCTTCACATCACCTTTAGTATCTTTAACCCCTACCTACCCTCCACCATGCTACTGTTCCTCCTATTGCTGCTTTGCCTCTCACCTTCCTCGGCTCCAGAAGAGGAAACTGAAGCAGCCCATGCCATGTTGATTAGGGCTACTCGGGCTTGTCCCTCTGCTGTCCCCAGTGGATGCCCTCAATTCCCCAAGCATATACTGCCGCTTCTGCACTGTAATCCTTGGGTATCCCACAAAAGGCTCACAACCAGTTCGGTACTCCATAAGCCCTGCTCCATTATTGGCACTATAATGACCCCTATACCTGTCCATTAAGCTGGTACTTTATGACAAAATCTATAACCACACAGCAGGATCATCGCCCACTATACATTGGATCCCAAGCAAGAAGAGAAAGTCTCTGACTACTCCCTATTCCTATCACTTGGTGCCCTCATCAAACTAATCTTCTTTCTGCTGATCTGTGTTGGCACTGTTGAAATCAACCCTGGACCCACAGAAAGCTCTATCTCCCCAGCTGATTTAGCCTCCATAAATGGCCTGAGCTTTCTTCATTTCAACGCCTGCAGCCTCCTAAAAAAGTTCTCACTAATACAGGCCTGGGTTGCACACACCTTACCTGACTTTCTGGTTATCTCTGAAACGTGGCTCAAATCTGCAACAAAAGACAGTGAAATAAATCTTCCCAACTACCAGCTCTTCAGATCTGACCGTCCATCCAGGGGTGGTGGGGTAGCCATCTATGTCAAAGCAAACATCTCTGCATCCTGCCTCAATATTACATCACAGCCAAAGGAATTGAATGCTTATCAATTAAAATAACCCTTCCCAACATATCATCTTTTCAACTGATTGGTGCTACAGGCCCCTCTGCAGGCCTCAAACTCCTATCCCACCTAGGATCTATAATTAATCTAGGCCCTGAAGACACCATCATTTTAGGTGACCTGAATTTAAATTGGCTAGCCAATGCATCTGCACCCCTGGTAACCTTCTGTGACACTTATGGATTCACTCAATTAATCAAAGAACCAACAAGGATTAATCCAAAGAATAATCTCAACAGCACACTACTGGACATCATGTTGGTAAATAAGCCTCATCTGTATTCTCATGCTGGAGTGCTATTCAGTGACATAAGTGATCACTGTCCCATAGCTGGCATAAGATCAACAATCAAGCCACCCAACCCTGCAAAATTTCTCCCAAGAAGGTCAAAAAAGAACTTTACTATTTCAGGATATCTCCATGATTTGTGCCACACCACATGTTGGCAAGAATTCTATCTCACAGCTTCAATAGAGACAGCTCTTCAGGTCTTAAGTGATATTATCATAAGTGCCCTCAATATACATGCACCCCTCACCAGTGCCAGAACCAAACTCAAATCTTGTCGCTGGTTCTCTGCTGACCTTAAATCCTCACTGCTTGCCAGAGATAAACTCTGGAAAAGGGCAAGAAAGACCAAGGATCCAAATGACTGGCTTCAATTCAGAAAAGCCAGAAACTCCTGCACAAAACAAGTGAGAAATGCCAAGGCTGCCTTCTACACAGCTGAATTGGATGCCTCCTATCACAACCCTTCCAGGTTCTGGGGTACCATAAAGGGGATCCTAGGTCAAGCTTCTACCCCTGTCTTACCACCCGAAGTGCACTTAAATAGTGTTGAAATCACTGACAAGCAAGAAATCTTAAATGCCTTCAACGATCATTTCACTACAGCTGGCCTAGCTTTCGATTCCTCACCTGCAAACCTATTGAGGTCATCACTAAACTTACAATCTACCGAGGGACAAAAGGCTGCTTCCACATTCTCCTTCAAATTAATACTCCTAAAAGAAGTAGAAGACCTACTATTCCAACTAGATACAACTAAAAGCGCAGGTGCAGACTCCCTGGATCCCTACTTTCTAAAAGTAGCATTGCACGCCTTAGCTGCCCCCCTCACTCACCTTTTCAATCTGTCCCTAGCCACTGGTTCTATCCTCACAATATGGAAGACAGCTCAAGTGTTTCCACTACTTAAGGCAGGTGATCCCATGGACCTCAACAACTATAGGCCCATTTCCATCTTACCAGTACTATCCAAAATGCTTGAAAAGTTAGTGAACTTTCAGTTAAGTGCCTACCTTGATACCAATAATTCTCTTAATCCAGCTCAATCTGGGTTTAGATCTATGCACAGCACCATCTCTGCCTTAGCAAAAGTTACAAACGACTGGCAGACTGCCTTTAGACAAAAGAATAACACTTGTGCTGTGTTCCTGGATCTAAGCAAAGCCTTTGACACTGTGGACCATGAACTACTAATCTCCTCTCTGAACTCCATAGGCCTTGACTCACTCTCTCTTAAATGGTTCAGATGCTATCTCTCCGGAAGAATACAACTGGTAAAAAATGAAGGTGACCTATCTACCTCTAAACCACTCCTAAGAGGTGTACCGCAAGGTTCCATCCTGGGCCCCATCCTCTTTGCCATTTACATCAACAATATTGACTCCAATCTCTCACAATCTAATATTCACCTCTTTGCAGATGATACTGTATTATATGTCAGTAATCCCTCACCATCAAAAGCCTGTGAGCTTTTACAGTCTGAGTTCTCCCTCCTACAGCCCAACTTACTAGAAAAGAAATTACTACTAAATGCCAAGAAAACGAAAGCTATGTTCCTTGCCACCAAGAGCTGCTCTTCCACTGTCCCATCATTCACCCTCCCACAACTATCTACCATCCTTGGTGAAAATCTGAATATGTGGACAAATTCAAATATCTTGGAGTCTGGATTGACAATAAACTTGACTATACTAGCCACATTGAAGAGCTCCTGAAAAGCTTAGACAAAGACTTGGCCTATTTTATAGGATCAAACACTACCTGACCAGAGATTCCAAACAAAGGCTAATCCTGGCATCATTCCTATCCCTCATTGACTACGCTGACTTCCTTTATGGTCACTGTTCCCTCTCCCATTTAAATAAATTAGACACCTTGTATCATAGAGCTATTAGATTTATTACAGATCTTCCCTCCAGCACCCATCATTGCTCTCTCTACAATGCAGTCAGTTGGACATCCCTACAACACAGAAGAAACAAAAATGCTGCTGTCTGGATCTATAAAGCTCTGACAAACAAACTCCCTTCCTACATCTCAGATTGTTTCAACCGGATCACATCCAGGCCTTACACCCTCAGGATCCATAAACTCATCATGCTGAAGATTCCTATCACCTGCACCCGGTATGGAAGGGCTGCAATCAGCTACTCCTAGCACTTATCTGGAATTCTCTTCAGAAGACCTTGATATTGGATACCCTCATTCCTTTAACATCCTTCAAAAACTGTACACTAGTCTATTCCCAGAATCATGCAATTGCTTCCATAAGGCCTAGTCCTCTCACACCTCTCCTTCCTCACCCTTTTTATACTACCCCTATTTCTTTATTGTTCCTCTAGCTTGTTCTCCAACCTACTTGCATAAAATGCCCCCAAATCCCATTACCCTAGCTTTATCCCTACAATACTGTTTGTTTCTTTCCTTTTAATATGATCTAGGTCCAATGTCATTTTGCCTTGTATACATGTAAATATTTGTATACCTGTCTCATTCATAAATCTCTGTATTTGTGTTCATTCAGTACCATGTTTTTGTGTAAAATTTGTAACCTTATGTTGTTATGACCACTCAGGTCCATCTTGTAAATGAGCTATGCTCAATGATGTTCGCCTGAATAAATAACGATTTTGATTGGATTGATTGATTGATTGATATACTGTAAATGAGATTCCTTTTCTAGCAGAATCTGGTCTGACTGCTGCATGATATACTATAAAACAGATTCCTTTTCTAGCAGAATCCAGTGTGATTGCTGCATGATATACTGTAAATCAAATTCCTTTTCTAGTAGATTCTGGTGTGATTGCTGCATGATATCATTTTGCAAATTAGATTTGTTTTCTGACAGTATCAGGTGCCCATGTTGCAATACATCACGCTGTAAATGAGATTTGTTTTCTAGCAGAATAGCGTGTCTATGCTGCATACTATCACTCTATAAATGTGATTCATTTGCTAGCAGTACCAGGACATGTTCCATGATATGCTGTAAATGTGATTCCTTTTCTAGGAGTACCAAGTGTGCATGATGGATGCTATCACGTTGTCAATGAGATTCCTTTTCTAGCAGTATCAGGTGTCCAGGCTGCATTATGGTGCACTGTAAATGTAATTCTTTCAGAGTAGAATCAGGTTTGCAAGCTGCATGATAGCACACTATAAATGAGATTATTTTTTTTAGCAGAATCAGATTTTTATGGTGCACAAGAACATACTGGACAGGAAATTTTCATTCTAGCAGAGTCAGGTGAATACACTGAACAGTATCACGCTGTAAATAAGATTTCAGTTGTAGCAGAATGAGGTGTTCATGCTGTATAATGTCATGTCGTAAAGGAGATTTCCATTCTAGAGAATCAGGTTTACTTGCTGCATTATGCCACATTATAAGTGTTTTTTCCATTCGAGAGAATCTGGCTTCCATGCTGCTTTATGTCATGTCATAAAGGGCATTTCTATTCTAGAGAATCAGGTGTACGTGCTTCGTGATGTTGCACTGCAAAGAAGATTTCTATTCAAGAGAAACAGGTTTACCTGCTGCATGATGCCAAACTGTAAATTCAGTTTCCATTGTAACAGAATCAGGTGAACATGCTACATGAAGTCACACTGTAAAGGAGATTTCCATTCAAGAGAATTATGCAGGTGTACATATTGTATGAATTCACACTGCAAAGGAGATTTCCATTCAAGAGAATCACATAGGTGTACACATTGCATGACTACACTGTAAAGAAGAGTTCCATTCAAAAGAATCGGGTGTACATGCTGCATGGTGTCACACTAAAGAACATTTCAGTTCTTGCAGAATCAGGTTTACTTGTTGCTGTCACATTGTAAGGAAGTGTTTCATTCAAAAGAATCAGGCGTACATGCTGCATGATGTCATCTCATAAAGGACATTTCTATTCAAAATAATTAGGTGTACATGCTGCATGATTTCCATTCAAGAGACTCAGGTGTACATACTGCATGCTGTCACACTGTAAAGAAGATTTCCTTTGCATCAGACTCATGTACATGCTGCATGATGTCTTACTATAAATTAGATTTCCATTGTAACAGAATCAGGTGTATGTCCTACATGATGTCACACTATAAAGGGGATTTCCATTCAAGAGAATTAGGAGTAAATGCGGCATGATGTCACACTGTAAATTAGATTTTCATTCAAGAGATGGGTGTACATGCTACATGATTGCACACTGTAAAGACAATTTCCTTTGTAACAGAATAAGGTGTACATGCTGCATTGTGCTGCACTGTGATGGAAATTTCCATTCAAGCAAAATATAGTGTACATGCTGCATTATGTCATATTGTACAGAAAATTTCTATTCATGCAGAAGGCTTACTTGCTGCACGATGTCACATTGTGAAGGAGTGTTCCATTCAAGAGAATAAGTTCTGCATGCATCATCATATTACACCATAAAGGAAATTTCTATTGTAGGGAATCAGGTGTACATGCTGCATGTTATCACACTATGAAAGAGATTTCCATTTTAGCAGGAACAGGTATATATGCTGCGTGATGTCACACTGTAAAGGGGAGTTTCATTCTAGAAAAATCAGAGGTACATGCTGCAACTGAAGTCTGCTGGCATGGTGGTGAGAAAGGACAGTGCAGGAGCTGTCCTGAGAATTGTGGAAGCAGTTAAGGAAGGTGACAAGGCCTTTTTCAGTACATTCCAGAAAAGAAGTGGGCAAAGGAAGGAGCTGTCAAACTGAGGCAAAGGCAGTAGAGGGATGGTAGAAGTGCTGAATGATTTCCACTGTTTATATTTACTATAGAAAAGGATGAAGCAATACCTCAGAGTATCATATGCAAAGAGAGGGAGATAATGAAAAAGATGTTTGAGGAGCCAATCATGTCTGACAGTCTTTAAGTGACTAATGGCCCTAAAGGTAAATAAATCTCCTAGGCCACATGGTAGCCACCCTAGAGTACTGAGTGATCTGGCAAAAGTACTGGCAGCTCTACTGGTGGACCTGTTCAGCAGTTCCCTAGAGTCAGGTATGGGGGCATGAGACTTGTGAACCCCTGGTTGTAGTACCCTTGCTTAAGAGTGATTCTAGGGGTGAGTCTAGGGACTACAAACCAGTCAGCTTGACACTGATCATTGGCAAGCTGATAGAGACCATTCTTAGGGAAAGGTTGGTAAATTTTATTCAAGCAAATGGTCTCCAAGATGACATACAGCAATGGGTTGTAGCAGTGAAGTCAAGTCAAATGAACTTGATATATTTTTTGAATGGGTCACAAAGGAGGTGTATAAGAGCCAGGCAGTAGACATGTTGTACCTGGATTTTTTCCAAAGCCTTTGACTCAGTCCCCCATAAAAGATTGATCTAGAAGATGGATGGCCTAGGGGTGGGAGGAAAATGTCTAGTGGGGTGGCAGCAAAGTGGTTGAAAGGAGAATCCAGAGAGTAGTGGTTGGAGGGGAACATTTAGGGATGAGGAAGGTTACCAGAAGGGTACCACAGTGGTCTGTGCTCGGGCTAGTGCTGTTCAATGTATTTATTAATGACACTGGGGAATGGCATCAAGGGAACATTGTGCCTTTTTGTGGATGAAACTAAAGTCTGTGGGAGGGTGGACAGAGATGAAGAAGTCAAAGGGATGAGTGAAGACCTAGAAAGGCTGGAGAGATGGTATAGAATTAGGAAGGTTGGGGTTACTGCCAAAAAGTATAAAAGGCATGCACTTGAGAAGAAAGAACCCAGGGTGGAGTACAAGCTTGTTGGGGGGGGGGGAGGATCATCACAGTGACCAAAGAGGAGAAAGAACTAGGGATTGCAATCACTGCATGCTGAAGCCCTCTATGCAGTACAACAAAGCAGCAGTGAGGGCAAGCATGATTATTGGGTTGCATAAGCAGGGGGTTCTCAAGTAGAAGAAAGGTCATATTGCCTCTGTACAGATCCATGCTGCAGCTACACCTGGAGTACTTTGTGCAATTCTGGAACTCCTACCACAAAAAGGACATAAAACACCTAGAGACAGTGAAAAGAAGGGCCACAGAAATGAGTCAGTGTTAGCAGAAACTCTCATATGAAAACAGGCTGGCAAACTTGAATATCTACTCAGTACACTGAAGGGAATGGGAGAATATGATAGGGATCTTTGAGAAACCTAAAGGGCATCAATAAGGTAAACCACAGTGAACTTCTCAGGACCAGAAACAACAAAAATATGAAGGGCAACAGCTTCAAATTGGCTCAAGGCACATTCTAGAAAGAAGCCAGGAAGTGCTTCTTCAAGGACAGAGTGGTGGAGGGATGGAGCAGCTGGCTACTGGAGAGGTGGTCAGCATGAAATCCATGGCTTGCTTCTGAAGGAGGTGTGATAAAGTTAAGGGGAGGTTAAAGGTGTCAAGGGGGATGGGGGATGGATCAGCATGTATCTTAGGACACTTGGGCTCCACATCAGGCAAACTCGATGGACTGCAAGGCCTTCTTCTGTTGGCAAACTTTTATGTATCTATGTATGATGTCACACCATAAAGGAAATTTCAATTGTAGCACAGTCAAATGTGGATGCAGCATGATGTCCCACAATAACAGAGAATTCCATTCTAGCAGAATGAGGTGTATGTGCTGCATGATGTCCCATTATAACAGAGAATTCCATTCTAGCAGAATGAGGTGTATGTGCTGCATGATGTTCCATTATGACAGATAATTCCATTCTAGCAGAATGAGGTGTATGTGCTGCATGATGTCCCATTATAAGGAGAGCTCCATTTTAGTGAATCAGGTGTGCTGCAGGATGTCATACTGTAAAGATTTCCACTGCTGTAAAATCAGATGTACAGTATGCTTCAGAGGATATTTCCATTCTAGCAGAATCAGATTTATATGCTGCATGATACCACACCCTGCAGGAGATTTTAACTGTAGCAGAATTAGGTGTGCATCCTGCACAATGCCATACGATAAAGGAAATTTCCATTCTAGCCAAATCTTGTGTACATGCAGCTTGATGTCATACCCTAAGGAACATTTATATTTTAATTGGTCTGCATCAATGCTGCTAGACATTAGATTGTACTTATTTATTTGCAATTGATTGACCAGGAGAGGCCCACTCAACTGATTCTCATTTTCACTCACAACCTGGGGGATGTAAGACTAATTGGGATAATTGGGAAGAATGTTGTAAAGTTCTATGGTACAATAGTATGATACAGATAAAAATATAGGTACAAAATGAATGAACCAAAGCAACATGTAGTATAGCGTACAGAAAATGAAATACACAATATGGCAGAATACCACAATAACTTAAGTACAAGACAGAAAATTAAATGTACAATATAGCAGACTACCACAAGTACAATAATAATTGGCACAGAAATTCAATAATATATGCATTGAATGTAAAGGCATATGTCCATGATCACAATGTTAGATAAATTCCTGTATTAATATGATCCATCTATATGTACATTATATCAAACTGTTTTGCATTTTAGCAGTAATATATGACAGGATATTATTTATTATAGGACACTGTCAGATACTTGGACCTGATTGGATCAGTTGTAGCCGAGATCATCTGGAGTTCCTTGAGGAGTGTGGTCTTCCCACTGGCTTTGAATGAGGTCCTTGTTAGACCCCTACGAAAGAAACCCTCATTGGACCCAGGCTGTCTCAGCAACTACAGACTGGTCTCTAATCTCTCATTCTTAGGGAATGTTATAGAAAAAGTAGCGGTCATTCAGTTCGAGGAGCAACTTACCTCCTCCTCCACTTATGAGGCTTTCTAGTCTGGGTTCAGAGCCGGGCATAGTATGGAGACTGCCTTGGTGAAGGTGCATAATGATCTCCTGATAGCGAGAGACAGGAGAGAGCATGCCATCCTGGTCCTCTTGGATCTCTCAGCGGCATCTGACACTATGGATTATGAGGTGCTGCATGACTGACTGCGGTACTGGTGTGGCCTGTCTGGAAATGTCAACAAATGGTTCAGGCCATACTTGACAGGCAGAATGTAGATGCTGATGATGGGGTTAGTCTCATCTAATCAGAAGCCTCTGACTTGTGGAGTTCTGCAAGGTTCAGTCTTGTTGCCTTTGCTGTTTACGGTGTATATGATGCCATTGGCAGAAATTATCAGGCTGTATGGGCTGGGTTTTCATTGCTACACCAATGATACCCAGCTATACTTTTGCTGTGCACCAGGTAACCAGATGGCAGCCTCTGTATTTAACAACTGCCTGAAGGAGATTCAGACTTGTATGACTCACAACTGGCTATGACTCAACCCCAACAAGACTGAGGTGCTGGTGGTGGACCCAGGTCATTGTGGTGGAGAGAGGAGTCTGGGGGATCCCCCAGGTCTTGTACTGGGGGGATCCCATTGATCCCCTTCACACGAGTGAAGAATCTGAGTGTGATCCTCAATGACGGCCTGATTAGATGCTTAGATGCTCAGGTGTCAGCCATCGTTAAGAGTGGATTTTACCATCTGAGGAATATCGCCCGGATCTGGAATCTGATACCATCTGAGGACCTGACCACACTGGTACATGCTTTCATCATATCCAGGCTGGATTACTGCAATGCTCTGTACCTAGGGATATCCAGAGGCATTCTTCACTGGCTGTAGCTGGTGCAGAAAGTGGCAGCGAGATTACCGATGGACATATGAAGGTGCGAGCATATTACGCCCATTCTCCGTGAACTGCACTGGTTGCCAGTTAGATGGAGGATTATCTTCAATGTCAAATTACTGCCCTATAAGACTCTATGAAAAAGGGGACCAGTCTACCTGTAAGATATCCTTGTGATCATCATTCATCCTGTGCTCTCTGTTCCACTGAGGGTTGCCTCCTTAGGGTTCCCAGGGCTGGGCTGCAGCATTCCAGTGATTGAGCATTTTCTGTTGCCATGCCTACCCTGTGGAATTTATTGCTTAACCATCTTCAGAAGGCACCCTTGGTGGAAATCTTAAAAAAGGGTTTAAAGGCCTTCCCGATGGTTCAGAGGGTTGAGGAGCTGGATGCCTTACATCGTGCTACTCCAGCAACCTGGATTCAGAAACAACCTCGGGTTTTCGGGGTGCCTGCATGGGTGGGGGAGCAGGATTAAGCATGCCAGCAGGCAGCCCTTCCCATAGTTCTGCTCCCACTGGGTAGAGATCAGGTGGGTAGCATAGGTGGAGAGGGGCAGCAAAAATTATTGGGAGCTGTAAGGGGCTGAGCTGGCACCACGGGGTGTGATGCATGCCTCCACATACTTGCACAGCCATTTGCCAGGGCCTCGGGGTGGTGGTTAGGAGAAAATCCATAAATACATATGTGTCCCCATCACCAGGTGGTGGGAAGAGGCAACGGAGACCAACAAGCTAGATTTAAAAAAGGGTTTAAAGACCTTGTTATTCAACCATGCTTTTAATTTATTAGGATCTTAATGCATTTTAAAGTATAGGATAGATAGTTTTTAAGCGTATTGCTGCTAGCTACACCTGAATTTTTATTTGATTTGATTATTATTGTGTGTGTTATATACCGTATTGTGTTTTTTGGCTGTTAATGTGAAGCACTCCAAGTCTCAGGAATGGAGCACTATAAAAAGTATCTATCTATCTATATATCTATCTTTTCTTAGGTGCATTGCTAAGCATTAAGTAAAGCAAACCTTTCTTCAACCATCTGAGAAATGATGATATATCAAGTCATAGCACACCTCTTGAATGTACTACTGCCATTATAAAATGGCACACAGATGTAGGGAGATGTCTGATCTTAGTAATTAGTCCTGACCTATGATGATATACTAAGATATCATCATGGATCAGACATTGCTTCATTGAAACAACTTTCAGGATTTATCCTTTTCATTATTTTATCAAGCAATTATATAAACCGGGCATGAGACGTGGTAGGATATTGTCATACCTCAGGTGTGTAATAAGGCCCAAGGCTATGGGAAAGTGCTTTATGCACCCAAAAATGAGAAAATATCTCACTAGAGTCCACGCAACGGAGTGTAGTATTATGATTATGCAATGGAGGCTTTTTTGTGTGTAACCATATAAAAAACACTTTTTAAAATGTTTTTATGTGTATGAATATATTTGAAAAAAAAAGTAGTTTTCATGTGGTCCATAGGTGGTTCTGCAAATCTGGTGTGTGCACTTTTGAACTGTGGTATTCCAAGCAGCACTTCCCCCTCTCCCCCACACTAGTACTGGTAAGGAATGTTTGCTCTCTGTGAAATAAGCAGCAGTTATATGCATCAGGGACTGTGAATTTAAACAAGGCCATTTTGAATAGAACTTGCAGCAAATGCACAATGAAACATGAATTAGGCCTTTGAAGAAACAACTTTGAGTAGCCACTAGTTCAGTCCCAGATCATGCATTGGGCAAAAGATGCCTTCAGTGGCACATTACAGGAAACCATGATTGGGCTTCTGTAGAGAGCCACTTTAAGTAGTGGTTACAGTGGTTGAGGCACGGACTAGGTTTTAAAAGAAACCTGTTTCCAATAGCTGTTACCAGAAGTGGCATTTGGGCATCTGAAGAGAGCTGCTGTGAGTAACCATTTGCTGAGGCCCTGATTAGGTGTTTTAAGAGAGCTGCTGTGAGCAACAGTTGCATAAAAGTCCAAGACCTGCAGGAAAGCTCACTGATGTGGCAGTTGGGAACATCTGTGAATGGTGTATGGCTTCCTCTGCATTTTGTTTTCATTTCATAATAAGGAGCACTGTAGCTTGAGTACTGATTTCAGTGATTTAATCAGCTTAATTAGGTTGTGGTCAAAGGAACTACGTAATTTGTATACATGGCTGTATAGGCTAATAATGCCACAAGTGTATTTTTAAAATGTTGTACAACTATATTTATACAGCTCCAGTGGTGATTCATTTTCCCTGATAAATAAGGGATATGCAGCGGTTCAGTGTGTGATGATGCATTTATCTTGTACAGTTTCCAGTGACCTCAAGTAACCTCACGAGTACCGAAGGCACAAGTGAGAGTTACAAGAGGTCACTGGAAACTGTACAAGATAAATGCATTATCACACATTGAGCTGCTGCATATTCCATTTATGCAGCAGGTTTAGATGTTGCGTGAACATTTTGATTTTGGTAGGTGTAAATAATTTGTCAAAAAAGGGAAAAGAAAATTTAATTTTATGCTGTTTTTTGCTAATTACAAAAAAACAAAATGGTATCTATAAATGAAACACCACTCATTTTGTAGATATTTTTGTGCTGAACATTTTTCATGCTCACAGTACCATGCTATCATTTTTTGTTTTAAAGTTATTCATATTTGTTTGCCAAAAAAGTGAACAAAAAATTGCATTTTCTTCTGTTTTCTTGCTAATCATATACAATATACAAAGTTTATATAAATGAAACATTATTCATTTTGTAGATAATTTTGTGCTGAACAATTTTCGTGTTCACAGTACCATGTTATCTTTTTTCATTTTTAAGTTATTCACATTTAAATATGGTTAGTACTGCTACTGAGGCCGAACATTCTAAATGAATTCTGAAGAGAACTGTGTAGATAAATGAGCTACTATGGTAATATATAAATTTATTACCATAGTAGCGAAAATAAATGGTTTTATTCTACAGTTTTTATCCTGACCCCGTTGCATAAATGTGTTTATCTCACTGTCTAACCTCCAGATAAAAAACATTTATCTGGAGATTTCATATGTCACAATGACTACCTTCAAATTAAGATGCGATCAGAGAGCAGCTTTCACAATGCTGATGACATCGCCACAGCCTTGTCTTATTCTGATGCCAGCTGCTGAATTCAGTCAGTTAAATCGTTATGCAAACAGCTGATTTAAAAGATATAATTTATAAACTGATGTTGTATGAATGAAACACACAATAACTTGACACAGTATATACAATTTGTTTAGAGCAAGACTTTTATAACCACTTGTAGCTCTAACACTCACGTGCTATGGTCCTGCTCCCTCACTGAAGAAAATAAATTGCATATTATTCAATGGAGTAAGTTGAAAGCACCAAATCCTGTATTTTGATTGGCTGGTTGGCATCTTTTCAGCTTTGTAAATCCTCCAGTGTGCCCACTGGAAAAGGTGCCAGCCAACCTCTTTACCAAGATCATTACGACCCCGAAAAATCAAAACACATACCCTCCATCTTGATTCCCCACTAAACTGCTCCATAACTCTGGTCTGCAACTCAAGTACATAAACTACACTGCTGTCCCAAAACAACTGACAGAAAAAACTACTCAAGTTCAAAAAGATAAAAAAAAAAACCAGCACCTTGTACTTAGGCTAAATCAGTTCATGGCCAGGACAGTCATCCTTGCCACCTGTTTGCTGACTCCCCAGACACGTTTCTCCCTGTAGCCTCAGTCCCTTCTAATTACCTCAGACACCACGTTCCCTACAGGTGACAAGCCTCAGCTCTGTACTAAACCGTCTGTCACTGAAGCCTGCCTTCTAAGTGCTCACACCATCTCTCATCTAATAGTGCTCACCGCTCCACATTTAAAGTAAGTAGCAAGCCACACATCTGTACACTTTCCAGTCTTTTTCTGCTCTGGTTCCACTGCCACTTACTACCCAACTCTCTGAGTGTGTTCCCACTCTCCCTCTTATGATTGCCCATATCAGAGGACTATTCCCACCCCCCCGCGCAACAGTAAAAATATTACAAAAAAGATTTAAAATGAAAAAAAAGTCTTTATTTCCAAAACAGAATGGGGACTATAATATAGTAATTATCTTCTTAGTGGTGGGTATACTAGAGGGTTATCAGCAACTGGTGTGGTTAAGTCACTTGGCTGCGCCTCGTGACTGAACCACACCAGCCATGGTAAATCCTCCAGTATACCCACACCCTGGAGGGATAAATTGCTTAATTTTGAGTCAGGCCATTTTGTATCCCCTATTTATACAATGATTGTGAGAATACAAATTGTAGAATAAATGCATTTATTTTCATGGCATGCAATGGATATTTGCACTAGAGCTGAATCAGCTCCCCCTAGCACTATGCAGCATGTTTCAACGTTCCAGGTCAACTTATCATTCTAGCCAGACAATGTCATTTTATAAATGACATAAGCAATGGGCTGCCTCAAAATGATTTATTTTTTAGTTTCAGGGTTTGACCTCTGTAGACCTCACTTCTCATGGCTTTGTCACTCATGAGGTCAAAAGAGGTCAAAACCTGAAACTTAAAATAAGTAATTTATTTTGAGGCAGCCCATGGCATATCCCACAGTTATACTACATTATTTGAATCAGTCCTTCAGTCTGCTGGGGGATCACTGTATGGTTTTAGCCATTTTTTTTATCCTTTGATAAGCGAGTAAGACCCACTAGGCCCAAGGCCTGTTTTCATGAGTGACGCAGGAGCACTGGGGAAGTTAAATGACTTGCTCAGGGTTACACAGTATGCAAGTGAATGTTGTAGGAATTAAACTCAAGTCTGCTGGATGTACCAAGCTCATTCATAGCTTGTTACTCTAATCCCTAGGCTATGTTGCCATTGTTCAAATACATAAGAGATTTATCTCAGCAATGCATTAGACCTGATTCTGAGCTTCATGCCTAAATTAGGTTTTAAAGGTCTTGGCCGCATGTGTATGTATGAGTGTGGCATTCTGTTGACCCTAATGAAAAATGAGAAGGAGGGGAGGGAAAGAGAAGGGAGCCGAGATGACAGGAGAGGGCAAATAACCTGAATTTAAATATTAGGGTGGCAGAGTGGAGAAGGCAATGGCTTTCAAGAGAAGGAAAAGCCAGATCAAAATAGAGGAAGATGTGGTTGGCACAGGGTAGATAGTTTAGGGCATAACGACAGACAGAGTAGTTAAAGAGTCTCAGTCAGGCCACAGGAGATTTAGATGCTACAGTGTGAACCAGTTATTCATAATCAAATGCCGTGACTTTCATTTTGAGAGCAACATTCTGGTGCACTGGAATGGGATACATGATTTGTTTCTATGCAGTACACCTAGTTTAAGGAGGTGTATTGAGTGGATGGTATTTGTGTGTCTGGAGATATCAAGGAGCTGGTTAACACAAATGACAAGATATTTGAAGGAGGGTGCATCTTCCAACACAAAGCCATCTGAGGTTCTGAAGGTCAGACGGTTGGAGATCATGGCCAGCGTCTGTCTGCTACCAAGTATCATGGAGGCTGTCTTCTCTGTATTCTTGTAGAGTAGTTTGGTGGAGCCATTACTGAATGTTATAGAAATCTCATTGAAGAGAAGCTTTCAGGTCTGGGGCTTAGGGTTCACTGAAGAAAAGCACTGTGTCATTTGCATACATACCACATTTATTTAAATAGTATACGCTCTCTATTACAAGCCACTCTCATGTACCGTGATTTTAGTAAAATAAATAAAAAACACCCTATATTAGTAGCTGTAGCTACTAAACAAAGTGTTATTGTCCTTGTCACTTGCTGTCCTTTGAATACTACTAGAAAATAACCAGTGCAGTCAGGTGCTCGGTACTGACATTCAGATACTCGGTATGTACATTCTATTTCGATTGCTCTATGTGGTCAAGAAGGATGAGGTGCTAAATAAGAGATCACCCAAGGTTAGGGCCAAAAAACATTTTAAAAGTACAAAGTTAGGAGTGAAAAAAACATAGTTTTTTTTACGTCTTTTTCAAAAGAGGTGAAAAAAAACGTTGTTAACTCTAACAAATTACATACTGTACATGCACATGTTCTTAGTTTTGTTTCTGTAACATTTGTTTTACTCGTAGCTTTGAAAATTGTAAACCTTTTTTGCCAAATTTTTGTTTTATCTTAGTTTGCAGACCCCTTCCCCACAGCCACAGAAGTGGTTACTTGTACTTCCCACCATTGAAATGGATTTTTTTTCAGGGGCCAGATAATTCTGTAATTTCCATGACTGCTGTGAGACAGGCAATCAGTGAAATTTCTATGAAAACTACCTAACTTGAGTGTGAAAATGGCAGACCTTATGAAAACTGTATGAAAGAAATAACTCTGTATGTGCAGTGTTATTATCTATAAGCTAATAAATTAAAATCAATCAACTTCTCAATGAAACCACATAGCGAAGAATCATCCTTGGGCTAAACTCGACCTAAACTGAAAGTTTCAGGTTTCAGCACACATCCATTTTTGTGTTACGGTGGGGAAATAAAAATACAAAAAGGTAATAAAATACATATTTTTGAACATGTTCAGCCTTTAAGAAGTTTCAAACCATCCAGCTGCCCATTGCCACATTTATAGGACCCAAAGAGATCCTGAGCCCTACACTGAGCATGCCAAAATGCAGGTTATTTTCGATCAGGCAAGGACAAACCCAATGGGCCTCTGGCTGTGCCTTTTTCTAGTGTCATTTTGCATGTTTCTGTGCTAGTCTGTCCTGTGATGGCTATAGCATTAAACGCAAGGCCCCTGGATTTCTGTGAGTCTGCGGTTGTGGAATTTTCAGCAGAATTTGCATCATGCCACAGAATTTATATAGTGCCACAGAAGTCATTGTTCTTGGTGACTTTTCATTCAGATATATAGTTTTTCCACGGTGCCAGGCTCCCGCACCCATCTTTTTTATCCTGAAGCCCCTCCTCTATGCTTGGTAGGTGATGTCATCAGTGACATCACTTCATATTTTAGCCAATGGCAGGGCTGCATTCTGCCACAGAAATTAATAAATAATGCCGTAGAAATCAGAAAATACTGCCGCAGAAGCCTAGGGAGCCCTGCTGCAGAAATCAAAAAATTCTGCCGCAGAACACTAGGGGCTTAAGGTAGAAAACTGGAGGTTAACATAGAAATGTTCTTTATTCTAAATGTGGTGGTGCTACTATGCCACTATAATGCTAGCCTTATACCCATATAAATGTACTGTACATGGAACTTAGGCTTTAATCCCACCTAAAAGACTGACACCCCAGTCCCCAAAATATTTGTTTTCATGCTACAGATTCCTGATACACAATTATTGGGGAAGGGGGTTGTATGTCCAAGTAATCTGGCTACTCCAGTTGCTCCTATTTTATTTATTTATTTGATATATCAGTTTACAACCTTTGAGCCAGAGGCTCATTTACAAAGGTACCTCGTCACATGTAAGACAGAAGGTAGTACAGAACAGGGTATAACAACAATTACATTAAGCATGTGCTACAGACATTTGTCACAGACATTATTTACAATATTTGGATGTAGATATTTTCAGACATTATTTACAATATTTGGATGACAATATTTACATCATCACCGCAGAAAGACATTATTAGCTTGAGAAAGCATCTAAACAGAGTAGTCAGTCCTATTCATGGATTTGGTAATTATTGATGGAGGCTGCAATACATAATGGACTTTGTCAGTGAATTAGGATCAGAGTGGGTGAGAGAGTGAAATGTTAGTTGCAGTTACAGGAGCAGATATTGAAGAGGTGGTTGCGAAGAGTGGTTTTGAAGTGGGCAATCTTGGGTGCAGTAGTGATGGTGTTTGGGAGTGCATTAAACCATGTGGGGGCTCTGTAGTGGAAAGATCTCTGGGCAAGGGAGGTTTTTACCCTGACGCAACCAGTGGTGCTTTCTCTGAGTTGCGGGTGAAGATAGTGGGGCTTGCAGGATGAAGAAAGGCGGTGACCCTGGGGGGAGAGTCCGAGCAGTATTTTCTTGGACAGTATGCAGGTCTGGTAGCAGAGCCTTTCATCAAGGTTGAGAAGACTGGCAGAGGCATAGAGGAAGCAGGTGTGAGTGAGCCTAGGTGCACCAGTAAGGAGCCTGCAGGCCTTGTTTAGGGAGACCTGGATTTTCTGGCATGCAGAGTTATCTGCTGCCCCATATACAGGGAGCCCATAGTCCACTAGGGACAGTATTGATGAGATGATAGCAAGCCTAAGGGCATGGGGGGAGCAGTCCCTGTGATGGTAAAGGAGTCCAATCTGGGTGTTTGTTGCGGCAGCAAGGGTGTTTATGTGGGCATGGAAGGTAAGGGCCGAGTCGAGGGTAAGTCCAAGATATTTGTAGTTGGATACCTGTCCAAGGGGTGCTGGGTGCTGGGGAGGATGTGGAGAGGTGCATTTTTTGCTTTGTTTTGGCAGTGAGAAAAGATCATTGATTTCGTCTTTTTGAAGTTCATGACCAGTCTACGGTCCTCAAACCTTGTTTCGGCCTGGGAGAAGGCATGTTGGAGGGAGTCCTGAAGGGGCGTGGGCTTATGATGCAAAGTAAACAGCAATGCATCATCTGCATATAGTAAGATTTTTGTGGAGCAGGCCTTTGGTAAGGAGTTTAGGTAGAGGGAGAAAAGAAGTGGTCCCAGGATAGAGCCATGAGGCACCCCTGAGTGGACGGGTAGTGTGTCGGATAGGGTTCCGTTAATTTTGACGCATTGGGACTGGGTGGAAAGGTAACTGGAGCACCAGGCCAGGGGGCCTATGGAGAAACCAAGTTGGTGGAGTTAGTCGAGAAGGAGAGGGTGGTAGACCGTGTCGAAGGCCTTGGCTAGGTCTATGAACACAGCTCCTGCAATGTTACCGTCGTCTAGGGAGGAGTGCAGGAAGTTGGTGAATTCTAGGAGGGCTGTGGTGGTGCTATATCCCAAATGGAAGCCATGCTGCTTTGGGCATAGAATGTCATACTTGGCTAGGTATTCAGTAAGTTGGGTGGCAACCACTTTTTCTAACGCTTTGGGGGTGAAGAAAGGAGATGGGTCGATAGTTATTTGGGGAGGCTTTGTCACCACTTTTATGGATGGGGTAATGACAGCTGTTTTCCAGGCACTAGGGAATTGCCCTAGGCATAGGGATTTGTTGAGTAGATCCGTTAGGAGGACTAGAACCTCGTCGAGGACTAGTTGAAGGAGCCTGGCATCTAGGGGGTTATTTATAGGGTTATTGCTGTTTAGCTCTTTTTGTAGGTAAGGATGAGCTTCATGGGTGGACATTTTGTGCAGGAGGAAACAAGGATGCTGCTGGGTTGGAGGTTGGGATTGGGGCACAGGGTCAAAGAAACAACTAGGGAGAACATTGCTGAGATCCGAGAAGGTGGTGTTCAGACAGTTTGCTCTGGTGAGTGTGTCTGTGGAGGCAGTGCCATTTATGGCGAGCTGGGAGGGAGGTGGGGAGTGTGATTACCCATTGAGTTCTTTGATGTTACTCCAAAAGGTCCTCGCAGACCTCCATGTGGTTGTGAGAGTGGATTGATAGTGGTCTTCTTTGGTCTTATGGATGACTCGAGTGCATTTATTGCGAGCGGCATTATAGGATTGTCTGTCCACCAACCTGCCAGAGTCTATGGCTTTGTGCCAGAGATTATCCCTGTCTCTCAGCATTTGGAGTAGGGAGGGGGTTATCCAAGGAGCATGTTGCCTTATGGTGCGGAATTTGCTGAGTGGAGCATAGAGGTCACAGGCCTTATTGAAGGCCTGTGTAAACAGGTTGAGTGCAATGTTGACACTGGGGGCTATATTAATGGGGGACCAATCTAGTTGGGTGAGCAGCTGTTTAAGTTTTATTAACCCTCCTATTCCAGAGTGTGTCTACTCTATTGTGAGAATTATATTAGACAGGGCAAGAAGGCGCACAACCGGAAGGGGTTGTCCAGAGCTGATCCATCACTGATGATACTAGGCACACTGATTGGTCAGTTTGCCTAGCATCTTCAGTGACACAAATGTTCTTCCCCACCCTTCCAGTCACATGACTGCTCAGTCCCCTCCCTTACAATGGTGTGGGTGTGCTGTTGAAGGTGGGGCAACTGGGCTATCTGGATTATTTAGAGCTAATACTGCCCCTCCAACAAAGCCATCCATTAGAGGCAATTAGGTGTGGCAACTAACATGAAAATTATTGGTAGAGGGGCATTGCCATGAAACAGTAATTCCACGCCTAGGTGGTTTACAGTTAAACAACATGGGGTCTATTGACAGGCACACATGCAAAACTAGGTTATTATTACCTATAGAGTAATACATGGGGAGGTGTGCATGATAAGGATATTTTACACACCAGAGGAGTGGGATCCCTGATACACCACAAAAACAGAGCTCAAGTGGTTTAGCAAGGTATCACGCACCAAGGGTATAAACAAATCAGAGTTATCTACTTGCTTTTGATTTATTTCATATAACATAAAATGGGTAGGGACAGTTCTTGAAACTGATTGGCATGAAAGGCATTCTAGTCATGTCTTTTCCTTTTAATAAATCATTGGTAAAAAATGTACCTGTATCCACATTAATAAAATACTCCATGTGTCGCCAAATGATTTAGCATCTATTTTGTTTGTGAAAGAGACACTCTATTTGAAAACACAGAAACCAAGAAAGTGCAACTTAAATAGTAAAAAGTTGCTGATCCCTCTCCCTCCTGAGCTGCAGACCTTGCTATTTTGATATGGGGCTGACTACACTCTCTTGCATGCCATCCTGACCCACAGCTATGATGAGATCACCAGTAGTTTACAAATGCTGCTACCACACATGGTAATATGGTGTTGGCAAGACATTTAAGAAAATCAGTGGGCTATGTGGTCATTTGTCACAGTGCTGCTCAGTACCCCTACTGACAACACTGGAGTGGGGGAACTATTTGGCACAAAACGTGCATTTTTATATTAATTTATTTTACAATATTTGAAACTGTTCAAAGATTTCCTGACATGTACCTATTTTATAAGCAGAATAACACAACTTCTTGATGTTGGTTACTATGTGATCAATGCCCTTCTAGGGGCAGTAAGGCATTTGTCCTTCAGACAAGTGCCTCACTACAACACTAGAAATTTGTTTTCACACACTAATCAATACCCTGTCGTGTGTTATTGCTTACATAACTGGTATGATAGAACATTCTTTTTTTGTGCCTCCCATACCCACTGGCAGCCCTTTCCTTCCGGCCACTGACTCCACCCCCTCTACCCACCAGACTCACCTCATATCTCCAGCTTCACCGAAATCCTCTTTCAGCTTGCTGTCCTCTGGGCTGGCTTGTTCCTGCTGGGGAACTCCTGTGACAGTCATGGAGGGGAAAGACACCTGAAGCCTCCCTCCTTCCTTCTGATCATCTGGCTTGTCTCTGCCAGGGGCATCCCTGTTGACTAGAGTAGAAACATATAAGCTTGGGTGGAGGCTGGAAGGCGATGTGTTGCTGGCATACTGGTGGTCATTTGGTGTGGAAAGGAGACCACATGGCCATCATCCAGTGCATCTGGTGCTGCAGATTCCTCCATTATCACTCCACCCACCACCCACAGAGACATGCACACTTCAGATGACCTGGGGAGGGCGTGCCTGATGGTGTGTGTTCACCCATGCTACAAACAGCACCACCACACACCTCCACCTTGAGTCACTGCAGAGCGATACATCCTCAACCCCCCCCATCCAGAGGAGCATGTAATTTGGATGCTCTGGATCCTCCTTGCTGGCTTTCACTCCTGATGTCCCAGGCCTGGAGCATGAAACCATGTTGCAAGCATGCCAGGGTGATCCCCCATTGCTTGGTGCCACAGAGCTGCCTGATAGGTGTTTTGACAGAGAAATGGCTGTAGTATTCTATGTTCTCTGTGAGACTTGATGGACAGAAAGCAATGACATTCAAGACAGCACAAGACTGTTCTAAGAAACCTGCAGAAAACACACTTGAGTGCTGTCAGACATGCTGCTCAGCTGTTTGCAATTCACAGCTTTGAACTGCATGAACTGTGTTGTATTTCTCCCATTATACATAGGTATGTACAGTACAAAGGAGTTGGACAGCTACAGATTTTTATGCATAATTGTTGGGTGCCAGTTGTAAAGTATCTCTGTACTGCAAATATGGATTTACAGATCATGAATCTGATTTGCATTGACAATCCATAATAAAAATACTTAAAAAATGCCAATTAATGGTAATAGAGTATATTTAAAAATGTTAGCCAGTGTGCATACCAGGCATAAGAGCAAAGTAGATAATTTCATACCATTGTGATGCAAAAAAAAAAAAGATTCAGCTTTACATTAGACACTGCTGATACGGAAATGTTGCTTAGTAGTCAAAAGTGCTAGTTGTCAGTTTACAAATGCTGTCGAGGAAGCTTTACATTGCAAAATGAAAGATAGCTTATACCGTGTTGCTGATAAAAGTAGCAAGCAATTCAGGTTCACTTTACAACAGAAATGAAGTTAAAAATAAAAGAATCCCTGGAAAAGCACTCTTAGGAAATCACTAGAAATACAGAGATAACATGGAGATGTGAAGAACTTGGATGATGCACTAGTAAAGAAAGATATTTAAATAAGACCTCATGAATACAGAATATAATTGCTATGGAAATGAGCATGTAGGAAATGGAAACTGCTTGAGAACTACTTTGTATAGTTGTAAATAATGCACTTAATAAAACATTACCAGTAAAGAGCATTAGTTGATAAAACAAATGTTGCATTGTGTTCCAAATGTGAAGTGATACCTAATGGTTGAAATTTATTTAATATATTAATCCCCACTTCCTAAGGGGCAGGACCTTCATATCTCCTGCCATGATGTGAGTCCCCTTCTCTCTTACCACTCATGAGGATGAATAAATTATCCCACAGCCTGCTATCTATCTATCTATCTATCTATCTATCTATCTATCTATCTATCTATCTACCTATCCATATAGTAGGTCCATCCATCTCTCTCTCTCACTCTCTCTCTCTCACTCTTACTCTCGCTCTCACTCTTTGTCTACTTTTCTGTCTTGCTTTCTTTCCTTGACATATGCACAGTATATACACAATGGCTGAATGACTCAATCAATTGACAGATCATTTTGGTACCTTCCTGTTACAGAAATAAATTGCTATTGAACCACTGGGTTTCTTACCGCTAAATGAGCCATGACATAATTGTTATAGTTAAGGTGAAAGGACAGTAGTGAGTGTATCCTCCAACTTTTGTCTCTGCCTATAAATTAAACCATGCATCATTACTCCTTCTCAGTGCACTTGGGTGATCTTAGTTTGCTATCATCCTTAAAGCATGGGCAGTGGAACATCAGTTGGTTACACAAAAATGTGTAATGTAGTCTTATTAGTCTAATGCTAGACTCGGCAATAAAGCTGTCTAATAATAAAGCAATAAGTTTGTATGAAGAGGCATCATGGATAATGATGTATCTTCATGCCTTTATTCTATATACAAGACATCATCTCATTCCTATGTCCCAAGCTTAAAATAATCCCCCATACTCTGACTCTAGTTTCCAATCAAACCCAATGTGATCTCAAATCCTCTGTATGTATCCCTCCAGCTCTGTGAAATGCCATGCCACTGAAGAAGAAGACAAAAGTAAAACAACCTACCAGCCCAAGCCCATTATGTCTCAACACAAGAGACACTTCCTTTAAATGAAAGTTGCCTCCAAGGTAGACCTTTACTGTTGTCATTATTCTTTCTCACAGCTAGGCCCCTTTTCTTATATATTTACTTTTCTAACACCACACTGCCATGGATCATCACTCAAGTGAAATTCTGACTAAAGAGACTGAACAGACCGTGTGTGGATTCAAACTCTCAACCTCTTGTTTATCAGGCTGTAAAAATTAAAAATGTTATCTGAATTTTTCATAAAATAGTCCCTCCCTTACATGTTTGATGCTTTTATAGATGATTTTTTGGCCTTAGGAGGTTATAGTTACTGTTCTTTTTAGCAATACCAAGACAGCGAAGGTGCTGTCTTGCCAGTGAGCAAGTATTTTGTTTTTGTTTTGGTTTTTTATGTACCATCATGGACATGTAAGGGAGAGTTTCAGGAGTTCCAGAAACTGGCAGCACTAGCCTGGTGAATGCATTGCTGACAAGTGCATTTGTTTAAAAAATAAAGGTTACATGAGCTAACTGCATGGGATTAATTTTTGATTGAGACAGGAATGAGCATAGATGGACACCCAGAAACAAAAGGAGGGAGAGTGAAGGTAGTGAGCATGCCTTTGAAAGGTACATCCTTAAGTAGGCAGTTGATGCAGTTGTATGTGGTTACCATGGCTTCCCAGTACCCTCCTCCTGTATTTGGTACTAAAGTCCGAAACATTAGTAAACCTAGATTTAGTCAGTATTTTGCTGATTTAAGTTGAATCGGGCTTCTGCATCCTGTTGAGACACTGCTGAATTATGACAGAAGGGCATGGAGGAGGTGGTAGGAAACATGTTGGTGCTGGAGATGTGATCTCAGCAAGGATCTTTAAAATGTCAGTGCATGATTAGAACAAACAAAGAGGAAAAAGAAGCAATCTTATGAGCATTCACTCGTTTTATTTTGTTGCAGCAGGTTTACACTGAAAAGAGCATAATAAGAGGACTTGCGGGGCCAGGTTCTACAGATAAAGTTAAGGATTGGATGTCCCAAGCCGGCGGTGGGGTGGCATTGCACTCAACTTTGCTCACATATACTGTATAAAGACAGATACAAAACAGTAGTTTTGTTTCTGTTATATGTGTGTGTTTTGACAGCTGGTGTAAGGCAAATGTAAGGCAAGAAACAAGCAGCTGTTGCAAATTTGTGAGTGAATACAAATTGTGCAATCTTGCTGAATGGAGGACATGAAAAAATGGTGGCTTTTGCCATTCAACATTCTGAGGAGGCTCCAGGTTTTCAAAGAAGTTCAGTATCCAGCTTGTGAAGACTAGTTTTTAGCCATGTTTTAGACACTTCTAATGCACAACAAACAATCACTCAGAATGGCCAAAATCTCTTCCCCATTTTATAATCTATGTTTCAGTGTTACCCTTCTCTGCAGACATCCAGACACAGTCCTAGTGTCATAAAACAGAGCAAGCTGAGTGAGCCTGTTCATTCGATGCCTGCTTCATCACTGTATTTTGTCTATCACCTTTTGATAGGGGTGGGGTGGAGTGGAGTAAGTGAAATTGGGTGGGGAGGCCTTTGGGAAATGAATAATGAAGCCACTGTTTTACCTGGTTGAAATTTGAAGCTGTGAGCACCAGCAGAACTCTATCATCACCTCATTTATTAATTGATTGGAAAGAGGTACAGACAAGAGTCAGGTGAAAATGAAATCAAATGCAGGTACTGTTGTACTGTAGAGGAACTTGAGGCAAGCCGGGGGTGACTCTCTTCTAAATTTGTAATCTTTAATTACACTTATGACTGCTACTGTTTTCCTAGCTGTCTAGTTTAGCTGACTGACATACTGTAGAGACTAACTGGAATTGTGACATCTTTCTGCCAGTGCTGCTGCCAGGAACAAATGATATTTCAACAATTAACATTTGAAGGCACAAGGGATAGTTAATGATGGCTTCTAATAACAGTAAAAGTTAATTAAAATAAAAGTTTACATCCCCAACAGCTATGAAAATGGAGTTGACTGTGATCTAGGAAATATACTTTTTTTTTTAATGTAAGGGTGTAATGCTCCTGTAAGTGTGTGATACAGTTCTGGTGTTTATAACTCAGGTCTCTGGTTCTGCTTCATTCAGAAAAAAAATACATTGTCTGTTTTTCTGTAAGTGCAGTTTGCAGGTGGAGTCCACCAATGGACTGAGCCAGATACAGTGGTGCTTAGTGTTAGGTTCCTTTTCGTCTAGTCATGTCAAACAGAACCTTTAAGCATGAACTAGCAAGAATAGGCAGAGCCACTAATGCAAATTGCTTAACTGCTATGTGTTGCCCATCATTATGTCTAGTCATTACTCAGGACATCATGACAATGGTGTGACAACATGACTAGACAAGAAGAATCCTGACACTAAGCATCACTATATAATGCTGTTCTGTTGGATTTCATTGATGGTAAACAATGAGCCCATCATAACTTCAATTAGGTTAGGGAGGGACGATGACATAGCAAAAGGATGGGTGATGGCACAGCAAAGGGAAAGTTGTTGTACAGTGGAGGAGCCGAGGAATGTCCTAGAGCAAAGGGGAAGGATGTCTAAAAGTGGAGGGAGGAGAGTCTCAGAACAGAAGGGAGAGGTGGCATGCAGCAGAGAGTAGGGGTGTCACAGAGTAAAGGGTTGGATCCTTCAGTGACCTCACTTTCTCTGTCAAGGTTACATGAAACAGTTGCTGCCTTGGTTTAAGTTGCATATACTGCCTACAGAAAAGCCCAATACTTGACTTTAAAAAAAAAGTTTTGATGGGCTTTTAGAATCTTAGTGTCCTGACAAGATTTAATTTTACATCAGATCAGTAACTAAAGCAGGAACTGAGTTGTTGCTGCTTTGGTGTAGACTAGAGTAGGGTGGAATGTTCACATTCAGATGAAACAGAATTCTGTGGAATTATCTCAGTAGCAGAATTCTGACATTTTGCATGTGGAGTGCTGTTTGCAGAATAATAACCTGCAGTTTGCCTCAATTGCAGATTCTTTTTCTGCTAGCCACAAAAATATATTCCACAATTTATGTGATCTGTGGAGAAATGGTTCCGAGGTTTACACAGAAATACTTTTTGGAATTCCACCGGAATTTAAAAAGCAATTCTGAAAAGAGTTTCTGAAGTGGAATTGCCATTCCACACTAGTTCCGATGATGGGATTCTGCATTTTGCACAGCCCTAGGGTAGACCCCTGAAAGTTGTGAGTATAGTGATATGCTTTAAGGTGTTGTAAGTGGCCATTTCTGCATAATCAGGGAACCAATTTAGTGGGTGACAGTCCTGAGGTTTATGGATCCATGACACTAACACAGAGATACTGTACATGTCAATGATTTCTGTTTCTGCTATCATGAGTCAGTCATTAACACAAATAACCTTATGTGCTTCTTCAAAGTACATGCAGAAAAAATTGAGGTCATGCATACAAGAAGTTTTATAGATATATGTGTAGGGGACCTTATCACATGTGACACGTATAATGTAATGTCTTGGGACTCAGTATAATTAGTGTAATCTGGATAAGAATGAGGTGTATGTGTACTATACAACAGCAAGCTACGTGTGCGTATGTAGCAGTGTATAAGGATACATGAGTGAGATGTGTATATGTGTACAATAGGGTGATACATATGTGTACAATGACTGGGGTGTGCTGCAACCAGAGAAGCGTGCATAAGCATGTGCAGTTTGTGAATGTTTTTGACTGGTATATGTGTGTGTGTGCAAGAACTGAATGTGGTGGACAGGGAAGTAGGAAAGTGGTTTGGGGGATGTCAAGAACTGGTGAGAACATTTACTTCTGTTTGTTGGTATTCTGTTTCTCATCTGTGTATCAATGTGCACATCTTTATTGTTAAAAATGTGTTGTAGTTTCAAAGCCTTCAGTAGTAAAGAGCACTGGATATTGTACTGTCTGTAATGATGGAAGAGTGAAATATGGGGCATCACAGGGCACAGCACTGGGACTGGTCCTCTTCAGTGTCTTCGTATTGCAGAAGAACTGGAAAGGGAAGGAAAGTATGTCTTTTTGTTTTTCAAATAAATGTACTTTATTGAGTATATTGAAGATACAAACACCAACCACAACAATACAACAATATAGCATACAAATATGGCAATTAAACAGTGCATCGACTCAAAATCCTGTAGTGGCTCCCCTCTATTTTAGTAATCCAGATACGACCACAGAACCAGTTGGGATACCACAGTCCATGAAGATGCAGGTCATATGGTTGAACAGATACACAGACAATATCTCGGCTTGAGTGGGAAATAACAACAGTAACTACCTTACTTAATAAAACTATACTACCCAAGCCCCAGCCCCCTCCCACACACACCCTCCCTCCCTGGAGCCTCCATTGTGCTCATGACTCAAACAGATTATGGGGTGTATCCATAGGAGGAAGGCCGGAGAAAAGAATTACTCAATCTACTCTGGTAGAAAAAAGAAAGGATGGAAGAAAAAAACCCCCTTCACAGAAGGAAAAACCTCGACATCCCTTCACTGGCTGGAGGCTATGGGGGATAGTTCATGCTAGAAAGGAGTGCCAACAGGGGCCCCCACCGATTGTTCAAAGCTTCTGCATGGTGCATCCTAGAGGCAATATGCTTTTTGAGCTCTAAGGCCTGGAGAATCTCCGCAAGCCATTCCCTAAGGGAAGGACTGGATTGGTCAAGCCAGTGGCGAGTGATAACCAGTTTGGCTATGGCTGAGATCAAAGACATATAGGCTTTGCGTTGTCCTATCATGCCAGCAGGGAACAACCCAACTAGGCAAACCTGTGGCATGAAGAAGGAGTCTAGGCATAACATAGGATCCAGGGCTCCTCTGTTGGCCTGCCAGAAAGGAGTCACCAAAGGGCAGTCCCAGAGGATGTGCCTAAGACTGCCCTCTGAATTTCTGCATCTAATGCAGAGTGGGGATTCAGACTTGCCCATCCTGGCTAGCTTGGAGGGAGTGAAATACATGCTGTGCAAAATCTTAAACTGATGAAATCGTAGCCAGTCCTGCTTAATGTATTTATACAGGTCAGTCCATACCTGCCGCCACTCCCTATCTTCCAATGAAAGCTCAAGTTCATGCTTCCAACAGAAGCAGACTCCCTGTGTTTTATCCGGATCCAGACTCTGGAGCAAACCATAGTACTTTGAGATAGGCTGCAACTGAGTACCGGTATCTATTAGGTCCTGGAGAGCTGGGTTGGCACAGTCTTGCCAGGAAGGGGAACCTAAGAGAGAGGAAATCACACCCTGCAGTTGTAGGTATTTGAAGAAATGGTAAGTAGGAATGGAAAAGTTAGCTTGCAGTTCCTTTCCAGGGCATAGTTTGCCCTCTGAGATCAAAGATGAGAGTGGGGTGGTGCCCAAAGCCGGACAAAAGTTCGTAGGTATGGGGCGATTGACAATCTTGAAATGTGGGTTACTGATGAGGGGCTAAGATAGGTCTTTATGAAGAGATGGGTTCCAATGAGCGCTGATCTAGTGCAGATCCTTGAGAGACCACCAAAGTGGAGAGTTTCAAAGAGGTAGTGGGAGCTCTGAGGTTTTCGCAAAATTAAGCACCCCAATCCAAAGCCCTGTAACCCACACAGGGACCTGTCCAAGGGGACCCATTGGGGAACTTAGGGGGAAAGTATGCTTTTTTTGCAGATGATACTAAAATCTGCGATAGGGTGGACACTGTGTGGAGGGGATGTGCAGGGATCTTTGAAAACTCAAGGAGTGGTCAGGAGCATGGCAGTTGGGGTTCAGTGCCAAAAGGTGCAACATTATGCATCTAGGGCATCATAACCCAGCAGCTAAGTACAGGATGGGGGAGGTATTGACAGTCACTAAATAGAAAAGGGTCTGATGATCTCAAGGTGGCAGAGCAGTGTGATGGGGCAGTAGGCAACGCTAGTGGGAAGGTGGGATGGTGGAGTACATAGGGATTGGATTACTAACAGGAGGAGGAAGGTGGTGTTGCCACTGTACCATTCATTAGTGAAACCCCACCAAGAGTACTGCATCCAGTTCTGCAGGCTCCACCTCCACAAGGACATTGACAGAGTGGGTAGCCCGGTAAGATAGTGCTCCCTGAATGGTGAGGAGTCAAAATGGCACAGAATAATAGTGAGTGCCATATCTGTGAACTTTCTGTTCCCCCAACAAGCCCCCCACAAACAGAAAGGTCTCTGATAATGGTACTCGCTGTTATTCTGTGCCATTTTGACTCCTCACCATTGGGGGTCACTATTCTGATGTGGAACTAAGAGGGTGGAAGCGGTCCAAAGGAGTTACTACCAGAATGGTGGGGGGTTGTACAAGAACAGAAAGTTCACCGATAATGGAACTCCCTATTATTCTGTATCATTTTGACTCATCGCAATTCAGGAGTCATTATTTTGACATGGTACTGAGAGGGTGGAAGTGGTCCAAAGGAGTAGCTACCAGAATGGTGTGGGGGTTTACAAGGAGCCATTTGAAGAGAAGCTGATGGAATTCAATATGTACTCCCTGGAGGAGAGGAGAGGAGAGGAGAGGAGAGGAGAGGAGAGGAGCGAGGAGGGGAGGGGAGGAGAGGAGAGGGGAGGTAGAGGGAGAGGAACATGATTGAGACTTATAAGTACCTCACTGGGGTGAACAAGGTGCTGTTGGGGAGTCTCTTTCAGAGGAGGAAAAGCAACAAAACATGAGGGCATGCAATGAAGCTGGTGGGAGGAATTGAAGAGGGATGTAAGGAAATACATTTTTAAAGAAAGGGTGGTGGACACTTGGAATGCCAGATGAAGTAATGAGAGCAAAAACAGTGGGGGGTTTCAAGCATGCATGGGACAGGCACACAGGTGTAATAGGTAGTAGAAAAGGAGGTGGGAGGGACATCGGAGACCAAATAGTATCTGAGGTGTCAGAATAGGTCAGAAAGATAGGGCAGACAAGATGGGCCAACTGGTCCTTTTCTGCTGACAAATTTTATGTTTCTGTGGGACCTTGGAGTTATATCTGATGAGCTCCAAGTGGCAAGGCAGTGTGATAAAGCAATGGGTAGGGCTAGTGGGATGCTGGTTTTGCCACTGTATTGCTCACTGGTGAGACCCCACCAGGAATACTGTGTCCAGTTCTGGAGATTGCAACTCAGGAAGGACATAGATAGGGTGGAAACAGTCCAGATAAGGGCAACTAAAAATGCTGCAGAGGTTGCACCAAATAACCTATGAAGAAAGACTGAAGGATCTCAACATGTACACCCTGGAACAGAGGACAATGAAAGAGAACATGACAGAGAATTACAAGTATCTCAGAGGGGTGAATAGGGTGCAGGAGGGGAGCCTCTTTCAAATGGGAAAGAACACCAGGACCAGAAAGCATGTGATAAAACTGGAGTGGGAGTGTAAGAGGGATGTACAGAACCACAACTTCACTAAAAGAGTGGCAGATGCCTGGAACAGACTGGCAGTGGAAGTTGTGGAGGCAAAAACAGTAGGTGGCTTCAAGCATGAGTGGGATAGACATAAAGGAATATTAATAAATAGGCATGGAGAAGGGAGGGTCACAGAAGTCCAGTTAGGGTTTGTGGAGAGAGACTAGGCAGGGGCTTTCTGAGCAGGCCATGGGCCAAGTGTCCCTTTTCTGCTGACAAATTCTATGTTTATATGTGTCATGCCATACATTGCCCATGGGCATGCATTTATACTTGCACAACCAGCACTGTTGTATGGTACTACCTATTTAAGTACCGTGTAAGCCTGGGTACGCTGGTTTTATTTGAATGAATTGTTATGCTACATGATATTTCATATTGTTTTTTATTGTGTTATATATACAGTGGCTGGGAATTTAAAAGATTTGAATGCAGTATTTGCATCTATATTTCCGGTGTTACTGTGTCTAGGCAAATGTATTGAGATGTTTCCAAAACACAAAAGGGGCTTGCAGGACAGCAAGCTCCAAAGTAGGTCAGCAGTCCAGCTGTAAGAAATTATTACATGGACAGTCAAAGGCTGTGCATCTCTGACAAAAACATCATAGCCACCATCAAAACATTTGGGCGTGGCTTAGTGTGTGGACTAGCAGTACTCGGGCCATTGTTATGACTTTTCTGGTATCATGCAGGATGCTATGTCTGACCGCATTAGCTAAACAAAGCAATAGAAGTGTTTGAAACCATTTTGCATTTATGACGCTCACTACTGGGATATATGCCTGCTTTGAAGACTCGTACTGTTGCATGAAATGGTTACTACACTCACTACGAGGCTACTGATGTGCTATCTTTAATAAATATGTTTCACAGCTTTTGACTGGCCATGTAATAATTTCTGACATTTGGGAGTGCTGACCTACTTTGGAGCTTGCTGTCCTGCAAGCCCCTTTTGTGTTTTGGACCGATTCCAGCACCTGGTGTATGCATGCCAGTTCATGTCTGAGCCGCTGCTTCTGTGTATATTTCTGGTGTTGGGATGTTTGCGTTATATTTCAAACAGCCTGAGACATTTGCAACACTTGCTGCAGTTTACAGCAGAAACAAAAAAAAAAGTTTTGTGATCAAGTTTTGACACATGCACCATTTTCGGAGTGCAGTTCACACAATAATGCATGGAAGTTAGACCACATTTTAGGTGATCTAACAGTCTGAGTGGCTATCATACACTTGTGTCTGAAAAATGGAGGTGGGTGTTTGAAAATACTGCCCAGTATATATAATGTTGCTGATTAAATAATCTACTTTTGTGTTTCCTGCCCCCATGCATAGCTGAACACAGGATATGTGTACTAGCCCACCTTATCTGCATTTCAAAAGCACTCCTACTGGTCAAATGAAATCCCTGCACATGCACATAGATGCTGAATTTGCATGGAAGAATGCAAAAAATCGGTCCTTTATATTAGTATTGTAGATGGCCCTGAATATATTTGAATATTTGTGATTAAAAGTACAGTGTAAGTTTCCTCCATCAACCAAAACATGTTGGAAACTCCGGTTTTCCAATACTGGGCTTTTCAAAGTACTGAAAAAATGCTGGGCAGTCCAGTACAGAAAAAAACACACAAAAAAAACTTGATAAACAATACATACAGAAGTGGCCCAATAAGAGACAAATGATATATTTCCTTAACATGTTAGTGAGCCTTTGTATCTTATAAAAGTCTCAGAGGCACTAAGACTAAATAAACCAGGGTCGTTTTCTAATGTATCAAACAGTACAGCCATAACACAGACACATTACAGTAATACTAAGATACACAGTACTCATGAGGCATAAATCTGAACTCACTGTATGGTACATAAAATACATGGTAGAAAAGAGAGAAGAGAGATACTTATCACCAGCTTGATGTTTGACTCTTATAAATGATTTGTTCTGAAGTTTATTTACTTAACAAAGATCAAATTTACATGTAAAAAACCCTTAATGTAATTGATCCTTTTAATTATCTTTAGAATATTTTTTTATAATGATACAGAAAATGGGGCCAGTTCTGGAAGTACCTCTACGCATGTCACAAGTTGTGACATGCAAGGGGTGCAGTTGTGCCAAGGATCCTTTGCCTGATTCTGTAAGGGACAGGGTCCCCACGGCTAAGTCCTGTGATTTGCGAGAATCTCACAGGTACACCAAATGAAGGGAGTACCTGAAGGATTTTTCGCAAGCCACAACCCTAGATGTGAAGGGCACAAGTGCCTAAGTGCCCCGATCTAATAATAATATAAAGTCCTGTAGGAAACACTAATACCCAACCCCCAATAATAAGAAAAAGCCCCCACAGGGCTAGCTCATGCCCCCATCCCCTATCTTCAAGATTATAGCACAAACACGCAGATCCCTATATCCATGGTAGTCTACTGTCCCCACACCACCCGGCAGTGCCAGACCACCCCACTCCCCTCCTGACCTGTTTCAAGCTGGCGACTAGCACAGCCCACCTCTCTCCACTACGGCCAGCCACCAACTGAGGTCTTCAATGAGCATGTACTGAATGTACTATGAATAGTATACTGTCATTGAAGAGCTCAGTCGGTTGCTGGTCGTGGTGGTGAGAGGAGGGCTGTGCCAGTCACCGGCTTGAAATGGGTGGGGTGGAGCGGGGTGATCAGGCACTGCTGGGTGGGGTGGTGGGGAGCCACTAGATGACTAGGGATGAAGGGATCAGTGTGTTTGTGCTATAATTTTGGGGCTCATGGATGGGGCATGAGCTAGCCCATGGGGCTTTTACTTATTATTGGGGAATGGGGGCATGAGCAAGCCCTACAGGCCTTTTTTATTTGATTGGGAGATTGGGGGTCTTGAGCAAGCCCTGCGGGGCTTTTCAGAAATATTGATGGATGGGGGGGCACTTCATGTACTGGGGAATGGCTAGGCAGCACATTGGCACAGCCCCCAGTGGCCGTAGAGTACACTGACACCAGCTAAAAGCTGGTGTAACTGTACTTTGACAGATGTCCTCTGGGGGTTGTTCCAGAAGAGCAACATCAGGGACTTTGGAGATGCCTTTCCAGAATAGGGAGCAACTGCTGCCGTAAACCCCATAGCACCATGTTGCAGGGGTTTTATGGCTTAACTGGTGGTGTAAGTTCACTTTGGCGCAAGCAGCCAGTGACATGTCGGAGGTTTCTTCGCAGAATACTGAATGTCGAAACTCCTTACGTGAATTGCTTCTTGGACCATTTTTTTTGGTGCAAGTCAATTTACACCAGGCGTAACCCTTTGAGAATCGGGCCTCATTTGTTTCCTGTATTGGTGTGATTACCTAATGTTTAAATCTATAATACCTTTTCTTTACAGGTATTGAATGATCATGAGATATTAGTAATATTGTACTGTAGTGATGGAAGGGACTTAAGGTCCATCTTGTGTGCCTCTCCTACTGCCATATGGCATTGACCGCACTCAATTTCAGTATGGCTACACATCCAAGCTAATTAAGCCCTACTCATACAGTATAACCTTAAATGCAATTCTCCCTCAGGAATGTATCTTGTTTTATTTTCAGAGCCTGAACAGTGTTTGTTTCTGAAACACCACTGACTTTTCAACATGTTAGCCACTCTCTTTGTTAAGTTATGTGCTATAATGTTTCCCTTCACCCCGCCGTCCAGTTTGAAGGCACGCTCTCCAGTTCTGCTGTGTTAACCTGTTCAAACATGTATACTACACCCTGTCTCTCCCCTTCAGTATTTATAAAACCAAGAGCATGACCCCTCTCAGTCTTCCGTTTTCTAGGTTAAATAATTTACTTTAAGTACATATGCCTAATTTCTCCTCATAGTTATTTTTAGTAAGTAATATAAGTAAGCAATAACACATGGCAGGGCATGCAGTTTTAGATAATTACTGCATTTATAGAATGGCACCAAGTAATAAAAAATCACAAGACTAAATAAGTTTTTTAATTAAGAATAAATGGGGGATAAATGATGGGCAGGAGTGGGATATGGAAAATATTTTACACCTGCAGAGTGAGCTCTGTATTCTTATGAGTGCTGAAGGCACGAGTGAGAATGCACAACTCGCTTCTGCAGGACTGAGAATATTTTCCATATCCCATGATCTGCACATCATGTGTGCGATTTATACCATGGGGTGAGAGCATTAGGAACTGTTTTTTTCTGCTTCTGTGTGTTTTCTGCTCATTCTGTGTGGTGTGTGTGTGTGCGTGCGTGCGTGCGTGTGTTGTTCTGAATGGCCTGGAAGTCAGAAACACAATGGGACACAGGTAAGTGTGTTTTGCCAAGCTAATTGAGTAAGTTGTAGGTCTCAGTGAGAAACAGAAATTATTGCAGGTAGCACTGAGAAAGAGAAACTGCTTTGTGAAGGAGTTTCATTTAGAATTCAGGTTGTTTTGAAGCTGAGATCAGAACGGTAATGGGCTAGGACTGATAGAAACACAATGGTACACAGCTAAGAGTGTTTTGAAAAGCTAATTGAGTAAGTTGCAGTTTCAGTGAGAAAGAGAAAACTGTTTTCTGAAGCAGTTTCATTAGAATGCAAGCTGCAGTGAAGATCTTTATCCTCACTCTGGTGACATCAGCAGAGTGTCGATAAATGGCATTTATCCTCACTCTGCTGATGTCATCAGGATTTATCCTCACTGCAGTGGAAATAACACAGGATATTCTACTGAGAAAGCTCTCACCCCCATGGTATAAATAAATCTTCATCATTGGTAAATAGATTCTCACACCAAACAGCATGGTTGGGCCCATCAAAAATGGGTTTCCTAAATCAGAGGCAAGCTCTCTTGTTTGGGTCACTTGACCAAAAGTGCCATTCTGGGGAAAGGAAAGGAAAAGGAAGGGAAGGGAAGGGAAGGGAAGGGGGAGAGGGAGGGAGAGGGAGAGGAGAGGAGGAGAGGAGGAGGAGAGGAGAGGAGGATGGTTAGCATGGAATGCTGGGAAGAAGGTCTAAGGAATGCTGGGAGAAAGGTAGGCAGAGTAGGTGTGAGGGAAGAGAGTGAGAGTGAGAGTGTGTTTGGGCAGAAAAAAGCCTGCAGAGGGGAGGGGTTTTAAAAGGGGGAGTGAGAAGAGGCTCCCCCTTTTCAGCTAGCTTGAGTTAGTTCTACTCTCTAGCACATTGGTCTGCAGAGTTTGCAGTTTTCTGGTAAAAGTCTGATTAGCATGGAACAAAAAGGACAAATAGAGATGGCCCCAAGAAAGTAGAAGAAAGAATCCAAGGATGATGCGGTCCACAGAGTGATGGAGATGATGAAGGAAGTGCAGGGGATGTTGGAAGGGGAAAGGAGTGGTGTCTTACCATAGAAGAAGACAACAGAGAGGAAGAGTGCAGTAACACAGGGTGGTAACATGAAGAAAAGGGCAAATGGAGATGAGGACAAGGGTAACGAGGGGCCACAGAGTAAGGATGATGTTATTGATCTCACAGCAGAGGGGAGTGTGGGGCAATATGTAGAAGAATTAATAGGATCCGCTGGGGAGAAGGGGTTAAGTAAGTTGCAGAAGGGGCTACAGGAGTTCAAGGTGAAGGGGAGAGACGGACAGATGAAAGGACATGGGGGGGCTGACAAATCTGGGGGGGGGGTAGAGAGGAGGAATAGAAGGAGAATTTGGAACCGCAGGGGTTGTGATTGGGGACCATGTGCTGCAGTCATAGAAAGAAAAAATATGGAAAGGGGAGTACATGGATATTTTCGTGTTAGTTGACAAACATACTGTAAAGAAGTATGAAGAGAAGGAGATGATAGGGAAGACGAAGATGGCAGTGGTATTAGCTTTGCTGGGTAAAACACAAGAGGAGAAGAGTTAAAACAGTAAGACAGCAGCTGCATAGGCTATGGGTTTTATTTATTTTAATGCAATTTGACCTGAGAAATGGCTGGAGTTAGGCGCCCCCTATTGCCTTACTTGTTAATAGTGCACAACATGCACAGGATGTGGGGTGGGTATAGTTGTTGCAGTATGATGAAAATTTCCAGCAGAGAATGGAGTCCCATGGTGGGATTCCAAACACCCTGACATATGGTTTGAGACAATGACATGTACTGTACGGTGGGGTTGGGGTCAGAGAAGGATTAAAGGGAGAGGGAGGTCAGCAAAGGTTCTGTTGGGGGTATAATAAGGTGCAGTGCACATGGTCTAACTGCAGGTTAGGGCACGCATGTATGAAGTGTGCAGAGCCCCACTTGTTGACGTGGTGTAAAGGTATGGGGGATAGGTGTGGGGGACAGGTGGTAGTTGGGCAGCCCTTTCAGGGGAATTTGGGTGTTCACGGCAGGAAGGTGAAACCAGAGCAGGTGAGGTAAAGGTACTGGATTTGGGGGAGGCATCAGAATGGGAATGGGAGGAAATGAGAAAATGATGAAGACAGGAAAGCAGGGAGGATTCTAGATGGCATAATGACCAATCATTAAGGAGGTATTGGTGAGGTGACTGTAGGGGTTACCCAGATAAAGAGGGGGTCAGATTATTATTATTAGATGGGTTTAATCATGGTTTTAGTTTACATTATACTGGAACAAGGAAGGCCATGCAAGCATGGAATTTAGGTTCAGTTAAAAACAAAGAAGAGGTTTTGGCAAAGAAGATAAAGAGGGAACTGGAGGCGGGCAGGGTAGAAGGCCCATTTGCAGTGCCCCGTTTCCTTAACTTTAGAGTTTCCACATTGGGGTTAGTGCCCAAGAAGCAGCCCAGGTAACACTGCATAATACATGACCTATCTTACCCAGAGGGGAATTCAGTGAATGACTTTATCACTGAGGAGAAAAGTGCAGTGTCATATGCAACACTAGATCATGCAGTACAGATGATTAGGGAAGTAGAATGGGTCTGACTGGCTAAGACTTGACATTGAAACAGCTTTTCAGCTGCTTCTGGTCCAACCAGAGGATTGGGATCTGTTAGGTTTGGGACTCAAATGGGGGTTTTATTTTGACAAGGCGATGCAGATTGGCTGCTCGGCAGCGTGTGCCACTTTTGAGCTATTTAGTACATCGGTACAGTGGATGTTTGGGGAGCAGTATGGGAACAAGACAGTACTGTATTACTTAGATGACTTTCTTCTTATTGGAGCGGGTAAAGGTGGGATGGCAAACATGCTGCTGGGTTTTCAAGAGATGTGTGGTAGACTGGGGGTACTGTTAGCAGAAGGTAAGACAGAGGGCCCAGGCCAGAAGTTGGAATTTCTGGGGCTTGAGGTGGATTAAGAAGCAGTGGTATTTAGGCCACCAGAAGGGAAGGTATAGAGATTATGGGAACTGTTGTGGGTGGTAAGGGGAAGATGTAGGGTGCTACTGTTGGTAATCCAACAGCTTCTAGGATACCTGAATTTTGCCTGCAGGGCAGTGTTCACTGGCCAGGCGTTTATACAAGGTTGGCTCAAGCCACAAATGGTGCCAGAAAACCCCATCACTGGGTGGATATCACCAAGGGAATTAAGGAGGACCTGGCAGTCTAGGAGAAGTTCCTACAACAATACAATGGGGTCATGTTCTGGCAGACAGATTAGGTTTTAAACATGGATCTGGAACTGCACACAGATGTGGCAGGGGCCTACAGGATGGGGGCATATTTTGTAGGGAGATGGATGTCTAAGCAATGGCCAGACATTGGGTATTAAAGGGGCTGACATGGGACATTACATTGCTGGAGAACTTCCCTACATGGGTACCATGGTATGAGGGGAACAGCTGAGAAATCAGAAAATTATATTTTGGTGTGATAACAGGGCAGTAGTAGAGGGTTTTAAACAAACAGATAGCCTTGACAGAGACTGTGATGGGGGTTTTGAAGCAAATGGTACAGCAGGGGCTGAAACTGAATAAGTCATTTAGAACTAGGCACATAACGGGGGTTCAGAACACAGCAGATGATAGCCTTTCCAGTCTTCAGTCGAACAGGTTTCAGGCCATCACTCCACGGGCACAGGTCAAGAGGATGGCGATCCTACAGCAATTGTGGTAGATTGGTGGAAGGATCCAAACTGTTATTCTGGAGCTGTTTGGTGACAGGGACTCTGAAGGCCTATGAAGGATCTTGGAAGATATTCCAAACCTTCTGAGAGCAAGCCAGAATGGAGGTAAGTGGGCCAGTAACTGAAGTACAGCTAGTGAGGTTCATAGTTCAGAAATGGGAGGAAGGGATAGTTTATGCCACAATGGGGATACACCTAGCTTTAACAGAGCTTGTATGAAGTTTGAGAGGCTGGGGAATGCCATTTAAAGAGCAGCTGGTATGGAAGATGATGCACGGGTGGTAGAGGATAAAAGGGAAGTTTAGGGATGGTAGACATCCAATTTGGGAATGGCTACTGGGCAGAGTGGTGGGTACATTAGTGAGTATTTGCCATTCACATTATGAGGTGTGCCTATTTTTGGCAGTTTTTGCAGTGATGTTTCACGGGCCTTTTCAGGTTAGCAAGGTTGTGGGGCAAGGTAGAAAAAGAAGGCAAAAAAGGCTGCTATGGGAAGAGGTTCATTGTCTCAAACACAGGGTAGAGCTTTGGTTGAGAATGTCCAAGATAGATCAGATTGATAAGGGGGTGCTGGTACCTTAAGGAAACAGGCAAGATGAGGGGTTTGCCCAGTCCAAGCCCTTCAGAAGTTAAAATCAGTCTGGCTGCCGAGTGAGAGGCCGCTGTTTATTCATGGTAATTTGGCCCCAGTCATCGGTTATCAATTAGTGGAGGCATTGAAGAAAGGCTTGGGGTTTTTGGGTGAAGATGGTGCAGGGTATTCCTCCCATTCATTTAGGATTGGGGCAGCCTCAGAGGTGGCTGAAAAAGGGGGGGGGTCCAGCGAGGAGGTGAAACAGGTGGGGAGGTGGACCTCTGGGAGTTATAAAACTTTTATTAGAAAGATGCTAAATTAATGTCCTTTTCTGTCTCTGCAGAGCTGGGCGGGTGGAGAGAGGTATGGATTTGTGGTCACTTGTTCATTTACTGGGCAGAGAGAAGAGCAGCAGTGTGGCCTGGGGGAGACAGCTTCAACTGAACTTGGGAGCAGTGAAAGTTCACTGGAAGGGAATTCAGGGCATACGCTGGACACAGGTGCTTCCATTACTAGAAGAGCTAAAGGTGAAGCTTCATAGGCTTAATTATCCATTTGGGGGAAAATGTAGACATTTTGTGGGATATTAAGAGGGACCTTGGAAAAATAAAAGAATGGTGGCTGGAAGTAATAGTTGGGTGTTCCAAAGTCATATTGAGAAGAATGTGATGACAGGCATGGGATTGGAAAGCAATGGATGGTGCATGAAAGAGGCTAAATAGGATGGTGGCAACAATGGTCAGAGAATTGGGGGGGGGGTTGCAATTAGAGATATTTTGCTTGAGAGTTTGGGGCTGTATTGTACAGATGGGGTACATTTAACAGACACAGGGCTAGATTTATTTAGTGTGCAACTGGAAGGGGTGATAGAGGAATGGAGTTAAGGTAGTGCTAAGAAAAGGGGGGGAGCCCATCTTCCGGTGAAATAGCTGGAGATGGGCTAGTGAAGGAAAGGGAGTAAAAGGGGGGGAGGGGAGGATAGGGCATAGAATAATAAAACAGGGAGTCCAGGGGTACTGGGCCTCAAGAAAGAAGTAACACTGTTTGGGTGTGCATCCAGAGATGTTTGGGCACCTTGAGGATTGCACCCAGAAGGTCCTAAGGGGCTTGAGTGTGTATTCGAACCAAGTGTGAGTTATAATGTGAATTAATAAAGTTTAACGAAATAAAGAAATCTAAGAATATATGTCAATAAATGAATAAGCTGACAACACCCAGACAATTGGTGTGTGTGTGTGTGTGTGTGTTTTATTTTGGGAAGGGGATCCCATCACAAGAGGGCAGTTTAACTGGCAGGCAAGTCACTCATGTTGTTAGTTGAACTTTTTTTGTTTTTCTCAGCTGTTCCAGTTACTGAGAATTCTCTAGCAGTGCATTTCCAAGACTTGTGAGGTACTTTCCAGACCTGTGTGGTTATTGGGCAGTTACCACATAGGTCTGGACAGCTATTGACCAATCAGATCACTGGATTTTTTGTAACAATGTTATAATTGGTAATTTACCTTGTAGGTGTACTTGTTGATCACATGATTTTTTTGCACATTTATTAATTGATATAAATACCGTCAGTACACTGAATAATCTCTGTGAAAAGGCACTGTTGTTGTAACCAATTAGGATAGCAGAGCTTGACAGATTGACCATTACTCAGTTTTTCAGACACAGTTGGCCATTATCAAATACAATATGGTGAAACAGCATTTTGATCTAGAGGTAAGTGAATATTTTATTAATGGAGAAAGACTACAAGTCTCTGTAAATGATTTAACAACAGAGACTCTTCTGATGTCCGCTAGAGATCTATGATGATCACTTTTCTTCGATGCCTTAATAGAGAAACAATGTCTCCCACTTGGACATGGCCAATAAAATATTTCCATCCTTACTTTCTAGAGACATATACAGTATCTTCCTTACATTAATTTGATATTTCTGTGAATGATCAATGAACTGCCATGTTTTCCCATAACATATTCATCTACTAAAGGTTGGATACCAGTTTCAGTGCAACCTGCATGATTGCTGTGAAAAACCTCAGGGTTTTTGGCATTATAACTACTTGCCTCTAGATACCCAGGTTGTAAACATAGCATTTCAGAAAATAAGATACAAGAGGTCTGATTCACAAAGCTCTTTCTGAATGGCACATGGGGTCTGCACCACAAAGAATGGTATAAAGTGCCCCTTGAGCCAAAAGAAGCACTGAGAGCAATTCACAAATGCAGACTGTGTCAACCACAGACTACGTACATCAAACGGGGCGTGCACCATCCATGTGGCATATAATGGGCTGCAGCATGGCACTAGAGGGCTTGAGGCAGATGCAGGCTGCCAAATCCCCTAATTTGGGATTCTCAAAACTCTCCTAGAGGGCAAATTTCTAAGTACCTTTAAACCAGTCAGGACTGGTCTGAGGGTATTTAGAATTTTGCTCTTTGGGAGGATAAGAGCACTTATGCCACTCTCAGAGCCCTCCCTGGGTGGGAGGGAATGTGTGGCATGGCCCCCCATCCCCTTTTATTAATATTGTTGCCATCTCTGGTGGTCTAGTAGGCCCCCCCATCCCTGATCCCTGTTTATTGGTAGTGATACCATCCCTGTAGTCTAGTAGATCCCCATCCCCGATCCCATTTTATTAATAGTGATACCATCCCTGGTGGTCTAGTAGATCCCCATCCCCAATCCCATTTTGTTAATAATGATACCACCCTGGTGGTCTAGCACCCCATCCCTGATCCCCTTTACTAATAGTGATACCATCCCTAGTGGATTAGCAGACCACTCCATCCCTGATCCTCTTTAATTAATAGTGATTCTGTCCCTGGTGGTCTAGCAGACCCCCCCTCACCCAGCACTGATCCACCCATATAATAATAATCATTCCATGGTAACCTTCAGACACCCACCCCTTGCCCGACAAATCGGTGCCCACCCACTTCCCCAACCCTGCACTTAAATCGGCACAGCCTCGTTTAATTATGGTTGGCTCATCTGACTGAGTCTCCTCAATGAACATGTACTGTATACGGTATGCGCTGATTGAGAGCTCAGTCTGGTAGCCGGCCATGGTGGAGAATGGAGGGCTGTGTCAGTCACTGCTCAGGGAGGAGGGTGGAGTGAGGTGATGGGGCACTGACTACCAGGAAGGGGGTGAGAGTCCACTAGACCATCATGAAATGATAAATATTATATGGTTGAATCGGGGTTGAAGGGGTCCTCTAGAAGACAAGGAATGGCACCACTATTAATAAAAGTGGATGGGTGGTCTGCTAAATAACAAGGGATGATACTACTATTAATAAATAGGGATCAAGTCTGGGGGATGCGTTAGACCACCAGATATGGAAGCATTGTTCATAAATGGGGATTGGGGATTGGGGGTCCACTAGATCAACAGGAACATCACTGATTTTAATAGCAAGAGGATTGGGCTGGGGGGGCCACTAGACACTAGGGGAGGATTGGTGTTGGGTTGTTCTGGTCGCTGTCCATGGGGGCAGCTACCACCCAACTGCCCCGCAGCTGAAGATGTGCTGTCTGTACAGCGCAGGACCACAGTTTCCACAAGCCGTGGAAGTTTGCCGAGGGGACCCTACCTGATTGAGAATCAGGTGCAGGGTCCTTGGTGCACTGGCAATCAGCACAAGCTGCCTTTGCTGTAGCTTGCACTAACCTTTGAGAATCAGGCCCAAGGACTTTTTATTCTTCCACACATCATCGTCTGTTTAGTAATGTGATGATCCAGAACAGAATACACGTATCACAGTTAATCTGCTAATTAGGCAAAAACCTGTACCAAGTATTCCTTCAGATATGATGACTGCAGGTCTCCGTAATAAGTCATAAAGCTAGGTGACTAGATTGAGAACCTTCTGCAGCAAGAGACCATGGCATGTTTACCAACACTTGTGGTGTGATTCAAATGATAAATGCAACAGCAATGCATTTCAAATGAGTTTGGAACACCAGTTTAAGAGCTGGGTTTACAGAGTCTGTGTCCTCCTGGTATAGGGATGGTCTAATACCACTCGTCCACCCTGCTGTTCATTTCAGAGACCAAATACACAAATTTGGGTTCCAACCTCAGCCAAATATCTTATCATTTTAACTAAAGGTAAAAGAAAAGCACTTAATCTAACTTTGCTAATAGTCCAGCCCTTGCTAGTATACACTGAATACTAATATGGACGGTCAGTGTCTGGGTCTGCACCAGTTCAATTTACTTTGTACTACCACATAAGCTGGTCAAGCAGCCAAGCCAGTATCCATTATAATACTCATCATCACTCACTGTTCATACTGATTTAGTCAGTATTGACTCAGTAGCAGTACATCAGGTACTTTTGTGGTTTGTGTATGATAATTAAGTTTGATGGGCAGCAGTGGCACAGGTTTAAGGCTTGAATACTTTTAAGACAGCCTAAGAAAGAACACCTTGTTGTGTCTCTCACTGATAAGGTATGATTATATACTATGTGGTGTTTTTTTTTGTTTTTTTGTTTCATGCTTTGTTCAGATTGCTAAGCTACTGTATACACCCAGCTAAGTACTCCCTAGCTACTACTTTGCTGCTAGGGTTCTGAAGGCTGAGTATTCTACTTCTGAGGGGTCATGCTAGGTTGGACCAGAGAAATCAGAGACAGTACCATAACCAAAAATGCAGTACTGTATAAGGTAAAACTAAATGGTTCAATTAATTCAAAAACACACAGCAGGAGTGTCTCCTGCTCTGAAAAGATCATATTGAACTAATGGGTTCATTTACTCCCTTATCCAAGTTATTCCACCCAATTTGCTCCAGTGGTACACTCTCACATGTGCAAGGCCACTGGAAAATTGCACCCGCAATTTTTATGCGGAATCAGCAATTTTCACCATTCTCCGCAAAAACTGACATGTTCCACAATTTCTTGCAATTTTTGAGTTTTACATTGAACTGTGTAAAAAGTATTAACATTTTTAATAAAATACTCTCAAATATATTGACAATTTTGCATGCAGACTTGTGTCTGGCTGAAACAATGCAGTCCAAGGTAGGGCAATGGTTTTATGTGACACTGCCTTCTTTTGAATCCTTGTCTTGTTTGGTTTCAAAATCCACTGGCCAAACATAAGTAGACTTAAACACTTATCATTTGTTTTATGTTGAAGCAGTCTATCAGAAAACTTTTTGTTGCCACAAAGACTGAAACAAAAGATGGTAGAAAAAGGTGCAGATTATCCCATTCACCTAAGTGGAGTGCTAACTACAGTATGAAGCCTTTTTGCAAGTGGTAGGACAGGTTTTTCCTTGTGAGCATACTTTCATTCAGACAAATTTTGATTCAAACAGCTGAGGATTTTTGGATGGCCCTGCTGATTTTAAACTTGAATAAGCTAGTTGCTAACGGTGATCTCACTCTTAACAATCTACCACCTAGATGCTCACATGGAAAGACTACAGTAAGAACCTGACTAAAGTCTAAAAACAAGCTTATAAAACACATAAAATGTATGTGATCATTTCTTTAACTAAACAATATCATTGCAGCCAGAGTAAAACAAAGGTAAATTACAGGGTACCCTGACTACTGTATGATGCAGTAAAAATGTATTGGTATTTTTTTATATTTTTTGGTAATTGGGTAAGGCCCACTAGTCACAAGTACCTGTTTTCAGGGGCAGCCAAGGAGCTCTGAGGAGGTTAAGCGACTTGCTCAAAGTCACACAGTATGCATGTGGAGGTTGTGTGAATTAAATAGGGTTGCCACCTCTGAATAAGGCAAAAACTGGACCTTAAGCTCCTCCCCTAATTTGGCCTTAAACCACACCCCCTTTTGGGCCCGCCCCTTTAAAAACTGATGACCAACTAAAACCACCATATAAATTTACTGTACCAATGGACATTAAGGAACTGCACCACAACACCACTTATGAATTAATAATATAATAGTTTATTGCACTTTGAAAGTTAGACGATTAATGATTTAAAACACACTTTCATATTATGGTATGAGCAAAAAGCACAGAAGTAAAAACAGGAAAAGAAATTACATTAGAAAAAATGCACCCATTACAGCTTGTAAAATACTATTGCACACATGGGACACATACAGTATCAAACAATGATTGCACATATACGATTTCTATTTTTAAACTGGCAGATTTGGCAGTTGTTTGGCACGTATCGTCTCATCAGTTCATTGTCACTGTATTTTGAATTTGTATTTTTTATTTGATTTTGCTGCATCTAACAGCTTTATATTGCTTTTTTATAAGGGCATGGAACTGTGAGCAGCTATGCTGAAAGTTCAGTTTAACCTGCATTTCAGCCTTTACTAAACTGACAGACATACAGTTCCTCTCATCTGCCCATCAGTTCCCCATGATAGAAAAAACTCTTTCAACAAAGCTGTTGCTGACAGGTATTGACAACACAAACTGTACCAGCTGTAGAAGAGGTTCACATTCTGGTGCCTTGGCAAAAAAAGTTAGCCATTTTTCTGCCACAGACCCTGTCATACCACTCAGTACTAGTAGTGCATTACTCAGCAGACAGTATTCTGAATAAAGTGCATCCATGTACAAAACATACCTCTCAACCTCCTGTCTCATAAATCAGGGACAAGGCTTAAAAACATCAGGGATGAAGGACCAAAATCAGTGACACTTCTTCAAAATGGGTAATATCCACTCAGGAAGCTAGCAAAATAAAGGGGTTAGTATAAAATGCATTTTTTAAAGAAGAACAAATCTATCACTTTATTGTTTGACATTCTTTTGTGCTTACAATCTCTACTTTTAAGTCATGGAAAGACACATTTTAGGAGGGACACATTAAAATTTTGAGGCAAAATCAGGGACTTCACTGAAAATCAGGGACAGTTGAGAGGTATGATCAGGGCCCCTGGTGTTCTGCGGCAGCATTTTCTGATTTCAGCGGCATGATTTATTCATTTCTCTGGCAGAATGCAGTCCTGTCATTGGCTAAATATGATGTGATGTCATTGATGACATCATGTGCTGAACATAGAGGAGGAGCTTCAGGATAAACGAGGTGGGAAAGAAAGCCTGACACTATGGAAAAACTGTATATTTATATGAAAATTCACCAAAAATGATGAATTCTGCGGCACTATATATATTCTGCGGCATGATGCAAATTCTGCGGCAAACTCCACAACCGCACAACCGCAGAATTCCAGGGGCCTTGGGTATGGTCCAAAATGTTTGTGAGCTGCAGAATTTCTGCACAGTGGAGCAGTTCATTCCATGCTATTTCTGGCTTGCTAAATGCCATGATCTGCATCCCCTGAAGAGGGATTGTTTCAAATTTGAACCATTTTTTTAAAAACATAATGGCACAACTGTAAAACCCACAGAAGTCTTTTAAAATTCTGTCTCTGATGTTTCCTGGAAATGTCTGCAGTGCTGCAGTCAATTTGTAGCCAAAAAAGTTGCCCTCCAGTCTTTTCTCCAGTTCCTGCTTTAAGTTCTGCATTATGCCATACACCTCTGTACTTGTCAGAGTTTTACTCTCCAGCAGTGCTATTGGTTTATGGAAAATACCCATTGTATACTGCATAAAATGGATATAGCACTCTCCCTCCGTAAGTTCATCACTGCTGCTATACCCATCTTCATTTTCTGCAATGAACCTCCAAATAGCAGGATGACATTCATCTGAATCTTGGCTGATGAAGTATGATTTAACTACAGGCCAGCACTGGAGGAGCCTGTTTATTGCTGGCAGGAGGGAAAGCCAGCCTGTGACCACATGGCGTAGCAGATCCTTCCATTCCAACTTAACAAAGGCAAACATGTCTTTTAGCTCATTCATATTCTTAGCAGAGCTGGAAAATTCATTATATACTTTTATTACTAAGTTTTCCACATCATACCTACCCAGAACCTTACTGGCATTCCTGGCACAGTTATGGATGACATGGCACAGGCAGTTGGCAGATACAAGGTGGGCAACTTCTGACCTTAAGTTTTGAAAAACTGAATGATGTTTCCCATAATTTACAGAGGCATTGTCTGCAGCATAGCTTGATAAGTGTGCAAGCTTTAAACCTCTGCTGGTCAGGGATTCAATAATTTTTACTGTGACAGGATCTGCAATTTAACATAAAAACATAGAGGTTGACAACAGATAAGGACCGCAAGGCCCATCTAGTCTGCTCCTTTCTTTTTCTATCTTATAAATGTGCCATCAGCCTTTTCTCTGTCAGTGGCCTATCTATTCATACTCATCTATATTGCTCCCTCATGCCTGTCCCATGCCTGTTTGAAGCCCTGCACTGTATTCATAGCCACCACTTCCTGAGGTAGGCCGTTTCATGCATCTGCCATTCTTTCTGTGAAAAAGAATTTCCTCACATTCCTCCTTAATCGGCCTCCCTCTAATCTCATGCTGTGTCCTCTTGTCCTGCTATTTTTCTTATATTTAAACATGTTAGACTCTTTCACCTTGTTAATGCCCTTAAGGTGTTTGAATGTTTCGATCATATCACCTCTCATTGTGATCTTCATAAAAGTCCAACAGTTTCTGTTGAATCCCCTTTTTGGGATCAAAGTACTGCACAGCAACTGGAAACATTTTTGTATTGCCTTTATTAGAAGCATCCGATGCAACAGAGTAAAATGAATTGCCCATTTCTTGTAACAGCAGCTCCTCCCCAAAAAGTGCCAGGACATTGGTGACAATGCTCTCCACCTTTGTTCATCCACAACTCATTTTGGATGCAATATTTGAGTCTGTGTAGATCTACAGGGCTATCTTCATTCCACAGTCTATGGACAGGTAGGAGTGATGATGTGGGACTCAGTGGTATAGTTCTGTAAGTTCAGCTGCCATCACCTTATTGCTTTCAGAACTATTTTCTGCAACAAAAAATTTCTTCAGAACATGATTTTCTTTCTGGAGGTGTGTCAGCTGCTGGTGTTTTTCAGTTATTTTGTGATTCTTTACTGCAACCTCACAATCCCACTTCACTGTAAAAGTAGAGCCACAGACAGTGCATTTGGCAGAATCTTCAATTCCTGGTCCTGCAGATCTGATCCAGAAAAACTTGCTTTCCCAAGCCTTGTTGTAGCAGCAAAATAATTTGGCCTTCTTAGCAGGACTACTACTCCTTTCTTCAACACGAATGGGTTGGAATATTTTTCCACTAAGACTCGTTTCTGTTAAGCAGAGAAGAGAGGGGAAGAGTCAAAAAGAGCAACAAAACAGTGTGCGATGGCCACTGTCAGAAGTTCCAGGACAGCAGGATGTCACAGATTCAGTCCGTTGGGAGCACAATATGAACATTTTACTGTAATATTTCAGAAATTGCAGTGAGCCACATGCAGTTGTGGTGGAGCAATCAGGCTGACTAAAAGTAGTTGTCCTCCTTGACTTGGCAGTATTAACAGCACAGAGCAAATAAAAGTTGCTGTAGCATCTCAGAGAAGAAGAAGAATCAGCATTTATATTGCGCTATGATATTGCGCTTTTTCATACACAGTGTACCCTACAGTGCTTCACAAACAATGCTAGACTGGTAGTGAAGTGATTGAATGTGTAGTGGCAGCCTTATCACACATCAACACCCACACACAGCCTGGACAACTGCTGAACCGGCTTTGTGGGAAGGGGAATGTTGGTCAGGACACCTGGAATGTCCCCTACTCTTTGCGAAGAATGCCACCTTAGGTTATTTTACTTCCACCTGGACACCCACCAGGACAGCAGCAGGATGAGTAGAAGGGACGTTGGTTTAATGTCTCATCTGAAGGACAGCACTCCCCAACAGTACCGCACAGCACCCCCTAATACTGCACTCAGGTGCCAGTGTTTTTTTAGGAACAAGTCCAATCCTGCTGTGGGAGGAGAACTCACCAGCTTCTGGTCCAGAGGAGGATGTGCTACCAACTGAGAAATGCTGCCCACCCCAGATATATTTTTGAGTATGATTTTACACTTCGAAGCCAATATAGAAAGAATATATACCAAGAGAAAGCTTCTTAGAGGGTGATGAAGAAAATCATGGTCTGACCTGGTCACTTAACTATCCATTATCAGGCCCCAGGGTTCTGAAAGGTGATAGGGAACAATCTTTACAACCTGAGATACCCTCCAGTGGTCCCTTTAGTGTATATCCAATATTATAATATGGGTGTGACCTGTTTTGAAAAAGTAATAATCTAACTGGGTTGCCTTTTTTAACTATCCTGAATCCCTCTCTCCTCACCAGTTGGTGCTTTCTCTTTTCATACTGCCTGAACTTTCTATGACATCAATCATACCATGCCAGGCCATTCAGATTAATAGCATGGAATGATGTTATTGATGTCATAGAATGTTATAAAAATATGAAAAGAAAGAGCAGTAGTCACTGAGGGTAGCCACTGAGGAGGCCTGAACTCTGATCTGTGGTACTCCAGCTAGACTGTGTATCAAAAATGGTCAAAGCATATTAGAATACATAACTGGTATGGAAGAGAAGATGGAAGGGCAAGGAACAACTAACTAATGTAAAAGAAAACATTGCCCAGCTCCTTTGAGTGAGTTATTATAACAACATACCCTGAAGACTTTAGCACTGCCAGTAGCATAGCCACCAGTTAAGATTTTAAAGCAATCTGTGAAAAGAATAGATACTAATGGTTGGATTCTTATAAGGTGATTAAGAACCAAAAGATGTGACCTGGTTAGCTAAATATCCACTATCAGGTCCCAGGGTTCTTAAATGAGTTGTGGTAAAATACCATGCAGACTTTAGCAGTTGCAGTAGCATGGCCCACAGTTTGAGCAGTTAGATTGAAACAATGTGTGAAAAGAATAGATACTAATGGGCTGCTTCTTATAAGGTGATTTAAGAATCAAAAAATTTGGCCTGGGCAGTTAAATAGCCCATTATCAGGCCCCTGCATTCTTAAGTGAGTGCTGATAAAATACCACAAAGACTTTGGTGTCAGCAGTTACATTTTAAGTCAGATACACTGTGTGTGTTTTTACTTGATTATGGAAAGGTAATGCTGGCCAAGGTAGTCTCCACTAACTTCAGGAGTTTTGCTGTGGCACTGAGCTCATCACCTAAATGAAAAGCACCAAATACAATACAGTATTTCATTTTTTTTGAATGAAACATGAAAGGCACTTTTAGGTTGTGGCTGAGTTTTTCTGTACTTCTAACAATATCAACAAAGCAAGGAACAAATGTAACATACTTGTGGACTGATTTTCATTTTTTTCAAACTTGCCTTGGCTGAGATGGCCATGGGCCATTTCTTTCCCATGTATGTTGAAGTAGATGATGCAGCACCACAAATGATGCATGACATCCCACTTTCTGAATCTGGTGGTAAGCTTGTTTTGGCCGACTTCACCATGGCAGAGCTGCAGAAAATGCCCCCCAACCCCCAGCAGGGAGCAGACTTCCCCTTCACTTACCTGAAGGGATTTCTTCTGAGACAGACAGCAGTGCCAGTGCATTGACCCCATCCCCTATCGGGTGAGAGGAAAATGGGGTGCCTTTACTACGTGGCAGCACTTGACCCCCAGCCTGACTGCAGGTTCCCTGTTGAGTTTGCTCCAGTCTCCTGTCCTAAATCAGAGACTGAGTGCATGCACAGAAATTCCAGGTCAGTCACTGTGCAACTCGGGGCCTGGTCCACTGTGGTTTGCTTGCCTTCCCACACAATAAATGCTAGACAACAACTACAGACCTACTCTGATAATTTGTTTCCCATACAGTATGCAGCATGCATAATATAACACCATACTAATTGGTGAGCCAGCCTTACAGCAAGCATCCCTGTTAAATTAAGGACTTTTCAAAAGCTGTACAATTCTGTCATTGTGAAACATATTTTCTGGTTGCCATTTTTGTTACTGAAGTTCTTTTTGGTTGGACTTGAAACTAGTCTGTAGACAGTTTTAAGTCCAGTCAAAAAGAACTTCAGTAACAAAAGTGGCAAGTAGAAATTATGTTTCATGATGACAGAATTTTATAACTTTTGAAAATACAATATAAATTATATAACACACAAGACTAAGATTATTTAAATTGGTGAGCCAGTCTTACAGCATCTCTGTTAAAATTAAGTTCAGTACTTTCAAGTCCAGCCAAAATGAACTGTTCAGTAACAAAAATGGCAAACACAAATTACGTTGTATGGTGAAAGAATTTGATAACTTTTGAAAATATAGCATTTTATATTTAAATAATATAACACACACCAGACTATTCAAATTGGTGAGCCAGCTGTCCCTTAGGCCCCTACAGCAAGCATCCTATCCTGTTAAAACTAAGTACTGTAATTTTTCAAGCCAGTCTACAGTCCACTCCGGCCAAAAATAACTGCAGTACTTGTTATAATATATAAATTCATAATTTATGGTTCTGAGCATGCACCATAGTGATGGGATTCAGAATTTAATTATAATCACATACTGCAGCCCCCCCCCCCGGTAAAAAAAAAACATGAACACAATGGCAGGACACTCAAGAAACAGCCTAATCTGGGAGCCCTGGAAATTCACTGAAATTATTAATTTTATCCACTTTAAAACAGGACAAGCCCACCTTACAAAATGAAAAATATAACACACACCAGACTAGTCAAATTGTTCAAGCCAGCTGGCCCTTGGGACCCTACAACAAGCATTCCATCCTGTTAAAACTAAGTACTGTAATTTTTCAAGCCTGTCCACAGTCCACTCCAGCCAAAAAGACCTGCAGTACTTGTTATGATATATAAATTCATAATTTATAGTTCTGAGCATACACCATAGTGATGGGATTCAAAATGTAATTCTAACCACATACTGTAGCCCCCCCCATACAAAAAACGAACAAACATGAACACAACAATGGCAGGACACCCAAGAAACAGCCTAATCTGGGAGCACTGGAATTGGAAACTCACTGTTAAATTATTATTTTAATCCACTTTAAAACAGGGTAAGCCTTAGCCTACCTTACAAAGTTGATCCTAGTTGGAACAGAATGTTCTCCTTGTCCAGTCTCTTCTCTGGTAAGCAGGAGTGGTGGTGGGTTCAGCTCTTCTCGACGATAGCTCTTCTTCACTCAAAGTCTTTTTTTCCTTCTGTCCTGTTGGGATGGTCCCTTGAAATCAGGTTAGGTAGCAGCAGTAGATATCACAGATTCACAGTGGTGGTCATCGAGGATTGATGCAGAGTCAGTCAGCCAGCCAGCAGAGGTTGTCTAAGGACAGATAAGGCAGTTAAAAGCTTTGGTATTTATAGACAGGAATAGCGGTGCCCTTCTTTTGTTTTTATTTCCTGCTGCATGTTCATATTTTCCAGGACCAGACAGCAGAAGAAAACGATTGGTCCCTTTTTAAGGACTAATAAAAATCAATGAATTCTAGTGGGTGTGTACTGCCAGTCAGACAGCAACCTGACTGGTAGAAAATTAGCTAGTCATTAATGGAAGCCACTGATTGGTGCTGCTTTCAATACCGACTGCTACTGTGAAAAAACGGACCGAACTCCTGGAAGTCTAGTTAGGCAGGAAATGAGACCAGAAAGTGGCGGGGTCTCAAACAGTTGGAGTGGAGTGGAAGGATGGAAGAGAGAGAAGACTGTAGGATTCTCAGCACTGCGCATAGGCTGCAGCTCTGCTTGGTCCTCCAGTCCTCTGGCTTCTTCAGTCAGAGCATACATACTTAACTTTACTTTTACTCAACTCAACAGCGACAGCCAGGTAACATTACTCAAGACTCTGCTAATTGCTACACTTTGCTACCTAACCGTGCCTGCCTTTTAATGAATAATCTGGGGCTCAGAAAAGAAAAATTAGTCTTTTTTTCCTCTGTTCTCAGTTGGACCGAACTCTGAGGTGGCGTGGCATTATAAACTCATCCCAGAGGCAACATTTGAAGCCAGATATAATAAGCAGCTAATATAGAGCAGACTTGTTTAATATGGTGGTATTGGATCTAATTGCTAATTATACCTTAAAGCCAGATATACTAAGCAGCTAATATAGAGCAGACTTGTTTAATATGGTGGTATTGGATCTAATTGCTGATTATACCTTAAAGCCAGATATACTAAGCAGCTAATATAGAGCAGACTTGTTGAATACGGTGGTATTGGATCTAATTGTGCTTGTAACTGAAGGTATTAGGATAGCTGGGTCCTAGTGTGACCTCATTTTGGAATAGCCCTGTTTGCTTAGAGGGGAGCTCCTTTGTGAAAGTCACAACATATTCTCCCACTGCATAGTAATGAGAGGCTTTGTTTTCTCCACTACACAGGCAGCCACCCCCAAGCTAGGCGCTTGGGACAAACAAGCAACACAAGCAGCTCACCTGAGGAGCCGAGGAAGCCGAATCTCCAGCCTGATAACTTTCGAGGTAAAGAGAGCCTCTTCTCTTCATCTGGACACCTGCAGGAGGGTGCTAGCCCGACGGAGCTTCGCCCATCTGCCCCACCCACCCCAACCACCCACTCCACCCAGGGGTGGCTGTCAATTTAAGATCCACCCGTGACATCACATCCGGTGACATCACATCCTGTTGCCCAGAACCTGTCTCCCCACCTTCGCATTTGCAGGTTATACCTGCTGGCCACTAGAGGGACCTATGCTCCCTCACTTCTTCCTACTCCTACCTGTACAGTACTACTTCCCTTGGATCTTGCTCACCACAATGTATTGGCCCTGCCTCACGCTCTGCCTGTGCCTATCCCCACTAGCACTGCACTTGCCCACTTACCCATCTGCTACTCCGCACTGTGCCCTGGCACCCCTCCCTCCCCTTGCTCCTGAACCTGCTCTCCTGCCCCTTGGGACCTCTGTGTGTCTCGGTCCTCCCTGCCCTCCCCCTAGCATCCTCCTCACCTCAGGCACATCTGGGTGTCTTCTTATTCTTGCCTTCCCTTCCTGTACCATCCTGCCCACCCCCTGCTCCCTTAGCCTCCCTCCCCCATGTCAATCATAGAAAAACCTCTCACCATCTCCCAGCCAGGGTGTTAGTCATGCTACTACTCCTGTCAAGGAACATTCATCCAAACCCTGGTCCAGTTCCCAGGAGCTCCTCGACTAGCACCACAGGCCTATGCATGGTCTCCATGAATATCTGTAGCCTCCAAAAAGTTTGACTCACTACAATGCCTGGTCACATCAATTAACCCTGATGTCATCGCTCTGGTTGAGACTTGGCTGTCGAAATCCTCCCCTGACTCCCTAGTCTCCCTTCCTGGTTTCACCTTCTTCTGGTCTGACCGTGTTGGGAGACGGGGCGGTGGTTGCGCTATTTATGTCAAGGAATCTCTCCCCGTACTAGCCCTGCCTGCTCCCATCCTTGACTCCAGGGCAAAGGTGCTTACGCTGAAACTAACCCCTGACCCTTTAAAGGGACCCCTTTATCTGACTACTGCATACGTGCCCCCCAGGGACCAAACGTAGGCCATTGCCTCTCTTACAGAATACCTTTCCTCACTACCTCCTTCCGCTGATCAAATTCTGGTGGGTGACTTAAATGTCAACTGGCTCAGCCCCTCCTCCTCCTCTACCCAAGACTCCTTTTCTGCAATAGACCTAACGCAACTAGTTACCCACCCTACCAGGACTAACCCCAAGAGAGGCTCTAGTACCTGCTTGATGTGGTACTCACCAACCGCCCTAATAAGATCCCCAATGTACAAGTCCTCCAAGACTCTCTCAGTGATCACTCCCCCATTCTATTCCACTGGTCATCCTCAGTCCCCAAACCCATAGCACAGTCCACATGCTGGCGGCGTCTAATACCTGGTGGACTAATAAAACTTAAGGAACTTCTGTCCCAAATTGACTGGTCTCCTATACAGGCAACTCCTGACATTGACACAGCTCTCTCCTTCTTTACCCAAACTTTTAATAATGCCTGTGATATCTTTGCCCCAATGTTGACCCGCCATTCTAAAAGGCAGAATGCCCCCTGGGTAACCCCAGCTTTGATCCATCAACTCAAACATAGGGACAACCTATGGCACCATGCCATTGAGACTGGCTGGCCCAGTGACAGGCAGTTATATGCTGCCGCCCGAAACAAGTGCACTCGGGCCATCAGAAAGGCCAAGTCTGAGCACTATTGGTCCTCACTCACTGCCTCATGGGGGAACCCCAGAACCTTCTGGGATAGCATTAAACAGTTAAATGGGAGTGCACACTCCCCCTCACCCACCCAGATCAACATTAATGGCGTGATCTCCTCAGACCCAGCCCTCCTAGCCAACCACCTCAACACCTCATTCACTGACCTTAGCCCTATCCTCCCTACAAATTTTTTTGACCCTCCTCCCCAGCACCTGCCATAAATCTTTCTCACCCTTATTTTCTCCTCCACCATGTTTCTGCCCAAGCACTTAGGCCACACCTTGTCACTGCCCTCAAGAGTAGTAGTACAGGCAGTGACACCCTGGATCCGTGTATCCTATGGCTGGTCTTAGACACAGTCCTTACTCCGATCACGTGCCTCATCAACCACTCTCTTTGCCTGGGGAAGGTTCCAACTGCCTGGAAAGTCACCACTGTCACCCTATCTTTAAAGGCGGTGATAGGACTGTGGCTGGAAACTATCGGCCAATCTCCATTCTCTCTCCTCTCTCCAAGGCCTTGGAAAAAGTGGTGGCCTCTCAAATCTCTGACTACCTCTCCACCTACAATGTCCTATGTCCTGAGCAGCATGGCTTCCGAGTGGTACACAGTACCAACACAGCCCTCCTAGAGTTCTCCAACTTTCTCCACTCCTCCTTAGACACTGGTTCTCTGGCTGGTGCGGTCTTCATTGACCTCTCTAAAACTTTCAACACTGTCTCCCACCCCCTCCTTCTTGATGCCCTTAGTCTCTCTGGTTTTGCTGCTGGGCCTATCTCATGGTGCACCAGTTATCTGTCTGACCGCTCACAGTGTATAAAAATTAATGGGACCTACTCAAACATCTGTCCCATCTTTTCTGGGGTTCCCCAGGGCTCCATTCTGGGCCCCTTACTATTCTCCCTTTACCTTAACACCCTTCCACGCTCTTGCTCGGGGAACATTCCATTGTACGCTGATGATGCAGTCATCTTTGCCTCAAGTCATAACCCTATTGCCCTCCAGGACTCGCTGCAGAAGTCCTTTGCTGAAGCCGAGGGCTGGTTCAAGGAACATAGATTGGTGATAAATCTTAAAAAAAAAACCATGTTCTTCACTCATCCTCAAAACAAGTCCTGCAACTTCAAACTCCTCATTCACTCTGGGTCCTCTTTCCCACTCGAACAAGTTTGCTCCTATAAATACCTAGGGATCCATTTTGACCCCTCCCTCTCCTTTCATGGACACATCGCTGCCCTAGCCACTGCCACTAATATCTGATTGGGCATCTTACATCGGTATAAACACTGCCTCCCCCCGGAGGCTCTTCGACTCGCAGTTACCTCCTCTATCCTGTCCCTAGTGGACTATGGACTGCCGGTGTATGGTGCTGCTGATCAGACCGCACTCCATAAAATTCGCACTACTCTGAAACCTCCAGGAAACATGGTGTGCTGAAGGCACAGTCCCTCACCTGCCAGGCTACTTGAGTTATTTCATCTCAGCCATTAGAAGAAAGAAGTTTGGTTGCTGTAAAGGAGGTCTTTCAATCCATATTAAGACTTCCTTAAACTACAAAATTCATAAACTTTACTTTACATCAGACAAACTTTTTTTATCAGAATGTGAACAGCTAACATCTAAAACAATGTCAGTGAATGTCTGTTGTTCTCTAAAGTCAGGGAACAAGGATAACACAATTACTGAGTACCAAATTATATTGGAAAGTATAATGGAAACAAGGGTCAGTACAGCTATGGTGTTACTAGGAGATTTCAGAGCTCAACTCCCTAATTCTAACTCTAACAGGAGAAAACCTAATAATACTAGTTCACATCTAACCATTATAAATCAGAGGATTTCCAGTACCAGAGAGACTAAAGATTTAAAAAGCAATGCCAGAGGAAGGAAACTATACAAAACTCCAACAGAATTAAATACCTGTGTACTAAACGGGCTACTTCTGGGAGATAAACGAGGTAAACTAACATATATGGGCCCCAGGGGCTCTTTCTCTGTACACCTGGTATGGGCTAACTTGGAAGTCATAACATTATTTTATAATCTAATAATTATAGAGCCATCAGAATCCACACGCTATCCAGTAGAAGTTCTGATGAAAATCAAACAAATGGAATGAGATACAACTCATATCCATATAAATGAATGATTATGAATTATAAATCAAAAAAGAATTAAATGGCAGGTAAGGACTGTTTGACAGTTCAATGAGCTCCTCAATGTTGGACAAATATATGATATGCATTCACAAATTGTAGAGGGGACACTCTATAAAAGTTGTTTTAAGATGTGACAAGAAATTAATATCTTGATTAAGTCCCATTGTTTAATTAACCGTATAAAACCTGGGAACACAACTGGTAAATTATGGTTTAATCAAAATTGTAGGATAGCAAAACATAATTTTAATAAAATAATTAGACAATATAAAGTGAAAAGTCATGGTGGTAAAAGACAAACAAAAATTTTAAATCAAGCAAGACAGAAGTATCAAAAGATTCTAGAAACCGAAAGCCATAAACATAATTTAACATTATGGGATAGCTTAAGGAAGGCAGTGCTCAATAGGGATAGTAAATGTTTCTGGAAACTTTTAAGTCAAGGCTACAATAAGTATGCTTCTAATGTAGAAGCTCATATTCCACCAAATGTATGGGTAACCTTTTTTTCAAAATTATACTTCTCCAAAAAAGAGGAAAATATGACAGTCCATATCGCACCTAATAATGACTTAGTAAGAGACCCTTACCAATATGTATCCAAGAAGAGGAAATTCATGAAGCCCTGTTACCTGGACTGGATTTGATCCTAGGAGATATATATAATTTATTGCTTGGTGGCTACCCATTTTTAAAAGAATCTTCAGCATCCTGGTACAAGGCCAATTCTTCCCAAATAGCTGGCATGGAAGTGCAATTTTTCCCATTTTCCAAAAAGGATAACCCGAATAATCCTAAAATGTATAGGCCAATTATCTTGATCAATGTGTCACAAAAACAATTTGCTAAAATTGTATTAGTAAGACTGCAGGCATGGCTAAAAGAGCAATCTATAATTAGTGAATTCCAGAATGAATTCAGAAGTGGCAGATCCACTATCCAACATTACTACGTGTTAAATATTTTGGTCTGGAAATATGTAAGGGTAAAAAAACTGCAAAATATGCTGTCGTTTTGTAAATTTTGTTGCCACTTTCGATGGTTTAAGTCATGGCCTGCTATGGAGGAAGATGAAAAATCTTGGTTTGAACATTATGATTAGGCTCCATCAAAAGACATGGGCAAACGTGTAATACAACCAATATGGTCATACCACTCCTGAATTTCCAACTAATCTTGGAGTGCTACCAAGGTTGTCTAGTGATGCCAACCCTCTTTAATAATTATATTAATGATATTTTGGAAGGTCTTTCTGATCCTGACTTTCATGCACCAAAGGCAGTCAACAAAATAATAGATTGTTGGCATATGTAGATTATTTGGTTTCCATCTCCACATCTGCATTAGGCCTACAGAGGAAGCTAAAGCTCTTTGCAGATCTCTGCACAAATCATAAATTAAATATCAACAAAGAAAAAAAACAAAATTATAATCTCTGGAAATAGGAGCAGATCCCTACCAAAGTTCTTGATAAATCAGGACAAGTTAGACATTGAAAACATTATGATTATGTTGGTCGTAAGGTTATCTCAAAATAACTCAAGGAAAGAATATTTGCTCCTGCTTCAATCAAAAATGAATATGGCCTCCAATGCCTATAAGATTTTCGTTGCTAAAATGGGAAAGACTATGGTCATCAAGATACTGAAAGCCCTGAATGCAAAAAAATAAAGACAAGTACTCTCTATGCGGCAGAAATTTGGGGTACAACAAAATTAGCGACACTGGAGGCAATATTCAGTAAATTATTTCGATACATACTAATGGTCCCCCAAGAAACCCCTTTAGCTATACTCAGGATGGAACTAGGGCAACTTTAGCATCTGTACTTTGGTCTTAGAAAGACAAATTCTCTTCATATTGAAACTTTTTCTTCTGCATGAGTCCCCCTTACCAAGATGGTGATTTGAAGAAGAAATCAAACACTCGACTGAAGGATTTGACTCTCCCTATATACAATTAATCAAAAAGTTATATTCCCAACTGGATTGGGACATCTCCTTTGGGGTATATATTTGAAACACTTGGATGAGATAGCTGCCCATGTTAAAATTAGTCTTAGAGACATAGAGAAGGCCAATAATATTATATGCCTGTCTGAATATAAGCTTTTCAGATGGTACAAACAAATTAAAAAAGTATTTGGGCTAGAACCATATCTGATTTATGTGACTAATCCAAAATCCCACAGATTAATAACTAGATTCATATTAGAACTATACTCAGCTCAATATACACAATTTATACAAAAAAGACCCGAAATAACTATATTGTATTGTAAATGTGGAAATATGCTGGAGGATGATCTCAAACATATATTATTAATCTGCCCCTTATACACAAAGGACAGGTCTCATTGGTTGGGGGATGTTATGAGTGGTCTGGGTGTCCCTCCCGAACAAATTGTATCCTACCGCTTTACTACAAATGACACCAATATCCTACTTAAACTTGAGGGTTTGTTTGAACACAGCACATTTGTAATTGTACCTGTGTTCAGGATAATAAAGTTTAGTGAGGTTCTCCTTGTCCTTGTATTCTACCTTAGCGTATAGAAGATGTTTAGAATGAATGATTGAAAAACTAGAGTGGAGCTCAGGGTTTTGGCCTCACTGGGGACTGGGGAGCCACCTGGAGGGATGCAGGCTTATACTGGCGCGATGGTCTGCATCTGTCCGGGGATCCAGGATCCTAGGTGACAGGTTTAAATGCTTCATTGGCAAGCATTTAAACTAGCCAAGGGGGAGGCACTGAAAAAGGAACAGGGAAATCCCAGCCTCCCCCCACAAAGTGCAGTAGTTAGAAAGGTAAACACTAAGGCAGAGAAGTCAGTAGGGAGCAGGACAGGAATAAATGCAGAAAAAGGTGCTAAGAACAGGGATTGGGGCTAAAAGGGGTAAGGCCATAACAAATAAATGGAAGATGATGAGTACCAATGCCCATAGTCTGTGCAACAAGCTCCCTGAACTAGTGGCCTTAATGGAAGAGGGATGCCTGGATATTGTGGCAGTCACTGAAACATGGTACACAGAGAATCATGAGTGGGAAGTCAACATACCAGGATACACAGTCTACAGGAGGGACAGGGTGGGTAAAAGAGGAGGAGGATAGCTCTCTTTATAAGGGAAGGGATTAAAGCAACAGAAATAAAGAGTAAACAGGAAGTTGATAAGTCACTATGGGTCACCCTGGAGACAGGAAATGGCACCACAATCCGCATGGGGGTTGTGTACAGACCCTCATCTCAGGGGGAGGAAATGGACAAGAAAATTATAGAAGGCATCTTTAAAATGGCAGAAAAAGGGGAGATATTGTTGATGGGGGACCTGAATATGCCAGATGTTAACTGGAGTACCTTTGCTGCAGACACATCCAAGAGCAGAGTCATTGTTGATGCCCTACAGAGGGCATGCCTCAGACAGTTAATGTTGGAACCCACTCGGGAAGGAGCAATTTTAGATCTGGTACTCTCAAATGGGGAAGAAGAAAGGATCTCAGATTTAGAAGTGGGTAGCCATCTGGGAACAAGGAACCACCAAACAGTGTGGTTCACAATAAACACAGCCATAGAGTCGAGCCATACAAAAACAAAAGTAATGGACTTTAGGAAGGCTGACTTTGGGAAAATGAGAGAGTGCCTTAGAAAAGCACTAGCAAATGGGCAAGAAGGAGGGGTAGAGGAACAATGGGGAATAATCAAAACAGCCATCACAGAGGCAACAAGCCTTTGTGTGAAGTAAATCAATAAAATAAAATTAAGGAAAAAACCTCTATGGTTCTCAAAAGAGGTGGCAGGGACGGTTAAGAAGAAAAGAATAGCATTCAGGAAATATAAGGAAACACAGAAGGAGCAGGACAGAGAACTTTATCAGTTAAAGCAGAAGGAGGCAGGGAAGGTGGTCAGAATAGCAAAGGCACAAACTGAGGAAAAGATAGCCAACTCTGTTAAGAAGGGGGATAAAACTTTTTATAGGTATATTAGGAAGTGAAGAAAGACCAAGAGAGGGATACAGAGATTTAATAAAAGGGAGGGAATGTGGGCAGAGGGTGATAGTGAAAAAGCAGGGACACTGAACGAATATTTCTGCTCAGTATTCACAACAGATGAGGAGGGGGAGGTGCCTAAATCAAACAAGAGAGAAACTCTGAATAGGGAGGTGGATACCAGTCCATTCACAGAAGAAAGAATTTTGAAAGAACTCTTGAAAGTGAGGGTGGACAAAGCAATGGGGTCTGATGGGATTCACCCAAGAATACTAAAACAACTAAGGGTAGAACTAGTAACACCACTGACTACTCTCTTTAACAAATCATGGGAGGATGGAGTGGTACCTGAGGACTGGAGGAGGGTAAATGTGATTCCACTTCACAAAAGTGGGAGCAGGGCAGAGGCAGGAAACTACAGACCAGTTAGTTTGACTTCTGTGGTAGGGAAAATTATGGAATCACTTCTGAAGAAAAGAATTGTTGAGTACCTAGAGGCCAGTGGGGCACAGGACCCAAGGCAGCATGGTTTCACAACAGGAAGGTCATGTCAGATGAACCTAATAGATTTCTTTGATTGGGTGACCAAAGTAGTAGACCAGGGAGGGGCTGTGGATATGGACTACCTAGATTTTAGCAAGGCATTCAGCACAGTCTCACACAAAAGATTAATATGCAAGTTAGCCAGCCTTGGAGTGGGTCCCAAGGTGATAGCCTGGATAAAAATCTGGCTGGACAACTGGATGCAAATGGTAATAGTAAACGGAGTCCACAGTGAAGAAAAGAGGGTAACTAGCGGGGTACTACAGGGTTCGGTACTGGGACTGGTCCTCTTTAATATCTTTATAAGTGACATTGGAGAGCAACCGGAAGGAAAGGTATGCCTCTTTGCAGATGACACAAAGATCTGCAACAGGGCTGATACACAAGGTGGGGTGAAAAGAATGAAAAGGGACTTGGCAAGGTTGGAGGAATGGTCAAATACATGGTAGCTCAGATTCAATGCAAAGAAGTGCAAGGTAATGCATCTGGGAAACAAAAACCCAGGGGAAGAGTACACAATGGGGAGTGAGTTAATAACAACAACAAAAATCGAAAGAGACCTAGGAGTAATTATATCAGATGACCTAAAGGTGGGCAAGCAATGTGAGAAGGCAGTAAGGAGGGCTGGGGGGTTACTGGGATGCATAGAGAGAGGCATCAACAGTAGAAAACAGGAAGTTGTTATCCCTCTCTACAGACAGTTAGTGATACCCCATCTGGAGTACTGCATGCAATTCTGGAGACCTCATCTCCGCAAAGACATAGACAGAGTGGAGGCTGTTCAGAGGAGGGCAACCAAAATGGTGCAAGGTCTGCAGCTAAGACATATGAGGAGAGACTAAAGCAGCTTAATATGTATACCCTTGAGGAAAGGAGGGAGAGGGAGGACATGATAGAAACTTTCAAGTATCTCAAGGGAATTAACAAGGTACAAGAGGGTAATATCTTTCAGAAGAAGAGATGTGCAAGAACAAGGGGGCACAATTTGAAGATAGAGGGGGGGACGGCTCAGAGGTAATGTTAGAAAGTATTTTTTCCCAGAGAGAGTTGTGGATACATGGAAGAACCTTCCTGAGGAGGTTGTGGAGTCAGGGACAGTGGGAGAATTCAAGAATGCATGGGACAGGTATAAGGCAATTCTAGTGGGGGGCAGGAGGAAGTAAGCTGTTGATTAACTAGAATCTGCAGCTCATCCATCAGGTAGGGAAATGGGCAGACTGGGTGGGCCAAGCAGTCTTTATCTGCCATCAAATTCTATGTTTCTATGTTTCTTTGACCACCAATGTGCAATATGTACTAAGTTTTAAGGACACAGTATGATATTAATATTTTAACATAATGGCAATTTTATGAATGTTATGGTTAATTGTTTTATGTGCTTTGGAATATTGTAATAGTATATTGCCAATCAATAACATGTTTTGAACGTTGCCTCTGAGTAATTTAATTTTGTTTTTTGTTTTTGTAGACTGTTTCATTTTTTTCTTCGTGCCTTTGTAGCTTGTGGTGATGACCACCAGCAACTCAGCAGTTTGGTGAGAAAAGTAGTGGCTTTTGCCTCATTTATGCAGGAAATATTTTGTTCAAGATTTCAGTGTCTCAGTAATTGTTATTATTTGCATTCCATTGGTAAGTTGGCTATACCATCCCCCCTCCCCAAAGAGGGGCTATATTTTGGCCCAAGATCTGGTCCAATTGGTAAGACAGGTTATAGCAAAGCAAGCACAGTTGTGCTCATTTCCCCACCCTTCCCCCACCCAGGAAAGACAAAACAGCACAAGCAATCAGTGGGATTTGCCACACTTGCTTTCACTGTAGTTCTGAAGAGTACTCTCAGGTGTTCAGTGCAAGGATGCTTACAGTGGCGTTGTACATTGCTGTTACCAGAGAGCTGGATGCGGAAGGGAAAGGGTGCAGTATTGAAAAAGGAAAATAAGTGATAATGAGAAGGATTATATAACAGCTTTTTATGATTGTACATTGTTCAAAATGTTTCTGGTTTTGTTATTTGTGGGCATGAGCAGCCTCATACAAATGCAGTCTTGTAGTAAGAGTTAGAACTTTGAACATATGGCCTTGAGACATTAGAGTTAGACACTGCAGCCTAGGCTAAGCCGTGCAGATGACAAATGGCTTGTAATACAGCACCATTCAAAATAACTTACACATGCCCTCTGGCGACTCTATGGGGCTGTTTTTATAACAGCATTTCAAAAAAGTACATCTTTCATTTTAATGGGTATCCTGTTTATCACAAAACAACATTAATTAAGAAACAAGCTGGTACGTGAATAGACAAATGAGAAAATGGAGAGCGTATATGGCTGGCAGAAATCTAGTTTGCATAGCTCCTTGAGGGGTTCTAGCCTGAGGCAGTGAAGGTTCTTCGTAGTCTGGAAATAACTCTGTTATGAGAAGCTGTGATTTGAGTCTCAGGTGTCAGCTATAGTCAGGAGCTAATTTGACTATCTCAAAAATCAGGTGCAATACTCTGCATAATCCTTTAAACTTCATATATGAGTATATAATACTGTTCTAAGTTGTGTCCTGTCATTGCTTTGAAGTATCTGTAAATATGTTGTCTGTTATTTCACTCTGTATTGTTGCCCCATTGGGTTGTGCTGTTTTCGATCTGCACACATGCTGTACAGATGTCAACAGCATGTTTAGTAAGCATTAAGCCACAAAAAAGGAGGCTTCTACTAGGGAATTAATGCAGTTGTGGGGTGGGGAGTGGGGTGGGGGGTTCAGAACGAGGCCACAGGCCGAGAGCCCCAACCACCCAACCATGCATTAATTTCCTAGTAGAAGCCTCCTTTCAAGTATCTCAATGCACTTGTAACATAGATACATAGATACATAGACAGTGTCGGCAGATAAGGGCCTATGGCCCACCCAGTCTGCCCATTTGAGCTTGTAAGTTCAGTTTATGTTTTCCTAGAAGTCTGTTGCCCCTTACCCCTGACCTCCAGAATTCCTTTATGTCTATCCCATGCATTCTTAAATCCCGTGATTGTTTCAGCACCCACAACTTCCTCTGGCAGGGTGTTCGACTTGTCCACCACCCGTTCTGTGAAGAAATTCTTCCTCACGTTTCCTCTGAATCGTCCTCCCTCCAACTTCATTCCATGCCCTCTAGTCCTGAAAAATCTTTTTTGCTTAAAAATAGTGTATTCCTGCACCCTGTTCCTCCCTGTAAGATACTTGTATGTCTCTATCATATCCCCTCTCTCCCTCCTCTCCTCCAGGGTGTACATGTTCAAGTTCCTTCAACCTGTCCTCATAGGACTTGTGATGCAATCCATGCACCATCTTTGTTGCCCTCCTCTGAACCTTCTCTACCCTGTCTATGTCCTTATGTAGGTAAGATCTCCAGAACTGTACACTGTACTCCAGGTGGGGCCTCACTAGTGTCTTGTATAGTGGAATTATGACCTCCCTTTTCCTGCTGGTGATGCCCTGCCTATGCATCCCAGCATCCTATTTGCTTTACCTGCTGCCTTGTCAAACTGTGCTCTACCTTGAGGTTATCAGAGATGACAACCCCAAGATCCCTTTCCTGTTTGGTGCATGCTATATCCTCACCCCCCAACTGATATATTGTGCCAGGGTTTTTGTGCCCCATATGCATTATCTTGCACTTCTTTGTATTGAATTTCAACTGCCAAACCCCTGACCATTCTTCAAGTTTCTGCAGGTCCCTTCTCATTCTGTCTATACCTTCTGGCGTGTCTACTCTGTTACAGAGTTTTGTGTCATCAGCAAATAGTGAAATTCTGCCTTCTAGGTCCTGCGCTATGTCACTGATGAAGATGTTGAATAGGACCGGTCCCAGCACTGATCCCTGTGGTACCCCACTGGTCACTCTTCCCTCTGTGGAGTGACAGCCATTTACCACCACCCTCTGTGTCCTGCCACCCAGCCAGTTACCTACCCACCACACTACTGTCCTGCCCACACCCATATTCCCCAGTTTGTGTAATAGTCTTCTATGTGGCAAAATTGTTTAACCAGGAGAGGCACACTAAGCTGAAGCTTGTTTCCAGATACAACCTGGGAGCACAAGGAAGTTAAGTGACTTACTCAGGATCACACAGTGTGCACCTGTGGGATTCAAACCCAGGTCTCCAGATCTGCAGCTCAGAGCCTTAACCCACTGCACTATACTGCCTCCAGCCAACATGGCAAGTGTAAGGAAAAGGCTCCTTCAATTCAAATAACTGTGGTACATAAATGAAGACAAAGGCAGAATATTGCTTAAGAAAACATTTTATGGTGTTGAACTGTGCTCATTGCACAGCCTGCATGGAAGAAGAACTGTGTTTGTGCATGTTGCGGCGTGCATATACATTAATGTGGTGGCTGAAGCTGTAAAATATCTTGCAGCATTACATGACAGAGAATTAGGAAATAACAGGAAAACAGCTATTCCTCTGCTGTTACAAATTCATATTTCTTCCCTGATGGTCTCCATTCATACTTACCATTTAGATATCTGCAGTACTGCATTATGGATGAACATTTGTTGATTCTCATATCTATACAACTATAACAACATTTACAAGTATAACATTTGAAAACATTTTAAAACGTTGTCTAATATTGCACAGAAGTCAAATATGTATTGCTAACAGTAACATTCTGATAACTACTATAGAAGATGGCATCTGTGTTCTATGGTGGATACTTCATTTGAGGTGCACTATGGGTAAAGCCAAATTTGTATGTGTTGCGTAATGCTAGCTTGAAGTAAACTTATGACCGTGAACATATGGGGATGTGTGCACTTCACTTTAGCATGGCACAGTAATGCTTCTGACCCCAAACCTACAGTACTCAAGAGTTTACTCTGATTGCTAGGTACGTCTTGAGTACTAGAGCGAGTATACTTAGCACTCCGTGCCCCGAGGTCCACGGGGCTTGTAGGTGGGAAAGAACGATGTAGAGAACATAGCAAAAAAACAAAAATAACTTAACGTTAACTTTCTGTCTTTTATAATTCACAGCACTTTTGCAAACTTTCTGTGTCTGCGCTCTCTCTGTCTATCAAAAAAGAACAAACAAAAGAGACACCTCTTCTGCCACGTTTATGTTGATATGCTGTGTGACAGAGACAATGCCTATTTCGTATGTGTCTGTGTGTCTCACTCTCCCTGTTTAACTCTCACTAAGCATGCTCCCAATAGCAAATTTAGTTTTATACTTTTTACTGGTGATTTTAATGTGGTTCTGAAAGGTACTACAACAGCGGGCATTACCTGAAAATTAATGCATGGTTCATTTCCGGTCACATGTTGCTAATGAACCAACGGGTACAACATGTTTTCTCTAATATTTATTGCCATGTTACAACATCATTTGGTGCACAAGAAGGGCAGTGCAGGGGTTGATAGTACTGTTTCTTACTGTACTGGCTACCTTAGTAAATGTATTCATTGAGTAACCTCATACTTGCTGTCTAATTTCAACCCCCTCTCACTCCATCTTATTGTATATTATATCCATGTTGCATTTCAAGAACTAACTTACATAACATAGAGGATTATTTAGTGCATTGTTTGCCACTTCAGTGACTGTCCCTGTGTCCTCAAAGTCTGAGGATGTACCACTAGCTGATGACGTGGAACAGCCTGACGACTCATGAATAGACTGTTTTGCATATTTTGAGTCAAGTAAGACAAATAGGTTTTCCAAGACAATGATGAATGCTGAACTTCCCAAAGTAATTCTTTAATGGAAATGAGCATTACAACCATTAAAATCGGCATTTGAAATATTGGAGCTGTGGTTCTGCGCATGTGCACGCATGCACATATCCACAGCTCCAATGTTTCAAATGCTGATTTTAATAGCTGCAGTGCTCATTTGTACTAAAGGATTACTTCGGTTAGTTAAGCATTCACCATTTTCTTGTAAAACCTAGCTGTCTTACTGTGCTCATAATATGCAAAATAGTTTATGTATAAATATTCAGGCTGCTCCTAGAGGCTAGCTAGAGGCAGATCCACAGATCATGAGTGCACAGGGACAGTCACTGGAGAAGTGAACAAGGTGCTAAAGCATCCTCTTGTCTCTTCTCAACCTCATGACTACCAGGGATAACCTGTGGCACAGAGCAAGAGCCACTGGTAAGCAGAATGACACCTTGCAATATAAGAGGGCCAGAAATGTCCATACTCAGGTAATCCACCTGGCCAAAAGTCATAATTTTTTTTTTCAACAATTTTTTCCTCCAGTCACGGCTCATGGAACCTCTCTCAGGCATCCTGTCTGGTTCCTGCCTGCCTGAGGCACCTCTGTACTGTGCCTCCTCTCTCCCTCCCTTCCTGTAGCCAGTACCCCCGGTTTATCCCACCTGGGGTGGGTCGCCCCTCCTCTTGGGTGCTCTTGCATGTCAGACTCTGGCTTGCAGGCAAGGGACCGGGTAGAGGACCTGGAAGGCCAGTTGGAGAAAACCCGGCAGTGGGCATGGGGGACAGGTGCCGTCACCTGTCCCATGAGCCAGTGTTTTCTCTGTTCTGCACTCTCCCCTCCTTACATGGTGCACCCCCGATGCTCTGGTGCATGGCAACCCTGACTGCATCAGCCACGCTAGTTACATGCTGCCCGGCTTGCTGCAACACCCCGGTCTGCACTGGGGGTCACTGGCATGCTGGGTTGTCCCTCCCTTGCATCTCGGGGAGGACAGCATCACAAGGGCACTCATCCTCAACCCTACCCCTGCCGACCCTCGGCACCCTGAGTTTACTCCCGAGCCCAGGTCACTGACATAGCACGAGGTGTGGCATCCAGCGTCTCAGCCCTCAGTGCCACCGGGCCAGCCAAGTCATCATTTTAAGGATGAACTAACCAAATGCTGAGGTGATAGTAGAAAATTTGGGGGCAATCTAAAGGACCTGACCAGGAAACCTAGCAAAGTCTCGCCCTCCGTGCTAACTATCAATGGTAAAATCACCCAGGACCCCAAATTAATAGCTTACACTTTCAACAGCACTTTCTCAGACCTCAGTAGCGTACTCTCCCCCACCCTGATTTCTTTGATGTTACCAGTAGCAAACACAGTACAGATAGTGAAGGCCCCAACATTGGCTCCTCCACTCCCCCTCCCTTCTATTTCACAATAGTCTCCAAGGCTAAAGCTAAAAAATATCTGTAAAGACTCCAAGGAAGTTAAGGTACAGTAGTGACTCTCTGGATTTCAAACTCATTGCTCTAACCCTAGATGAAGTATTAGCCTCCCTGAGTAAAATATTGAACCTTTCCTTAACGCGTGCTCAGTTCCCCCAGAAATGGAAAGCTGCTATGGTAATGCCAGTTTATAAGAGTGGGGACAAGGCCCACCATGCAAACTATGACCCTAAATCCATACTACCCCCCTTTCCAAAGCACTAGAGCACATTGTTGCAGATCAGCTGGTCGAGTACCTTGATAAGTACCACATTCAATGCCCACAGCAGCATGGCTTTCACAAGGGACACAGCACCACTACAGCACTGCTAGAGTTCACTGGTTTCATTCATAATGCTCTTGACCATGGTCAGCTAGTGAGGGTGGCTTACATCAACCTCACTAAAGTGTTTGACATGGTTAACCACATCCTGCTGCTCAACGAACTCACCACCACCGGGATCTCAACTGATTGTGTGAAATGGTTCCAAAGCTATCTTAAGGACAGGTCCCAACAGGTCAAGATAAATACTACCATCTCGGACAGTCAGCTAGTACTCTTTGGTGTCCCTCAAGGATCGATTCTAGGCCCTCTACTGTTTAGCCTGTTCATAAACCGCCTCCCCAAGTCAGTACTGATTACTCCTTTACGCAGACGATGCCCTTATCTTCATGTTCAATCCTGACCCACCTAGTTCACATAGCAGAAACTACTAATGAAGTATAACAAAACAAAAGTCATGTTATTTGCAAATCCATACAATAAACAAAAGTAACATCAGTTAACTATTTCAAATAGCCACAGAACCTCTCTCGAACAGGTTTACTCATTCAAATACCTAGGAGTAACCCTGACCAGCACCCTTTCTGTCACCAACCATGTGGATAGTGTTACAAAAGTAGTCAATACTAAAATTGGTCTCCTATATAAGCACAGAGAGTGTATTACCACCGAAGCACTCTGACTTGCAGTGAATAGCTGCATTATAGCAGTTATTAACTATGGCTTGGTGGTATGTAGTGCAGCATCAGACACAGTGCTCAAAAGGATCACCACTGCACATAACAAAGTCTGTAGGTTAATGACAGGTGCCGATCATCACACCCATACTTGTGACCTGTACACTCTGACTAACTGGCTGCACCTAAAGGGTAGAATGAAATATCATACCTGCCTCCTAGCCAAGAAAATCTGCCAAGGCTTAAACCATCAGCAATCCAGAACCTCCTTAATCTAACAACAAACCCCCACTGGACCAGAAGTATGAGAAGACAATCTCAGCAGGTCCCCCACTGCCATACCTCTGAAGGACAACAATCCTTTGCATACCACACCCCTATTGGCTAAACACCCTCCCTAGGGCTCTTCTGGACAAACTGAAACTAGGCCCCTTCAAGAGACAGTTATGATGTCACTTAGCCACACTTAGTAGCTGTGACTCCCTCCACTAAAGAGGAACTTCCCCAGTCATGATTGAGCAAGCTCTACCTTCCCCTCCTAGTACTTAGTAGCAGGTCTGCCACCTCAAGTAACATCGTCACCCCTCTTCACCCATCCTACCCCACCCCACTACCTCCCCATGCATCTCTCCCTCATTAACCTTTCGTCCATCCCTCTTTGCCTCTGTCCCACCTGTTACCCCTCCACCACTTTCCCCATAACCCCCCCCGCCCCCCACCTACCTTTTTACCCATTACCGTCTACCAGCCATAAAATTGAACAAGGGCAACTTTTGGCTGTTTTACCATTTTCTGAAATATTATTATATCTGCTCCTGCCTCTTTGTTTTTCTAATACTTTTCTAATGTTATTGTTGAATTACCTGTCTAAGCTGTTCAAGTTCAAAGCCGGATGTTTTCGATAGCCTGTAATTTGTATATTCTGCTTTAGCCTGTTTAAGACTATGAATTGTCTGAACTGTATGTTATTGCGTGTTCTCAGACATGGAGCCTATGTAAAAGAGCGTCCAGCACAAAGGTATTGTAATCCAAGACTTCAAATAAATAAATACAAATAAAATGTACCGTATTTTTGACGTCTAACAGGGATACAATATATAGTAGGATGGCGTGAGGGAGATGGTTGAGACTAGATTACTGACATGAGGTTACTCAATGAATACCTTTACTAAAGCAACTAATATGGTAGGAAACAGTGCTGTCAGTCCCCGGCCCCGCCAAGTCCAGCTTGCACACCAAAAGATGCAAACACACTAGATGTCATTTAAGCAGTGCAGTAGGAAATACAAACCCTAAGCAGAATGTAAGCTGCAATATTTGTGAGGGCAATAAACTTAATTTTCTGTTTGTCTTAAGCAACAAGGACCAAAAAGGACCACATAGGACCCTTCAGTAGTCTGTCAGTGAATCAGAAACAGCAACAAATCAAAATGTATGTAGATATTTTGCACATGGTTTTTAAGAACATCAACAGGCTGTGTTCTGTTCTAGAACCTAGTGAGCTCAAAACACTTAGCTAGATATTGTCCAAATGGTAGCCAGTCAATACAGCATTTCAACAATAGCATAGGAAAAAAACAAGCTTCAAAAACTGCGTATGCCGTGACAGTGACATGTTAGTTACCGCTCTCCCTGTAGCTGTCAAGGCAGGGGAGGAAGGAATGAAAGAAAGGAAAGGAAAGGAAAGTGTGGTGGTTGGCTAAGCTGCTCCTGTGGTGGAAAGGACAAAGGCACAAATGTCTTGGGCAGCACAGAGCAAGAGACCAGGGTTCTTTTCCCAGTTTCCTGATTAGTAGTTCCTTTTGTCTTCCTCTCATGTATAGTGTTTATTTTTGTTTCATCCCAAAAATTAAAGACCCCCAAACATTTCTTCCCATCCCCATGTTCTGCCCCCCAAGTTGAATATTTAAATATCAGGAGGTGCGGGGGGCAGAGCACCCCCATAAAAACAGAATGTATATTTTTGCTGGTTGATGGGCAGAAAACAGAGTGGTGGTAAATGGTATGCAGTCAGAAGAGATGCAAGTCACAAGTGGGGTACCTCAGGGATCAGTGATATTGCAGGTGGACTGGAGGGTAAGGTTTGTCTGTTTGCAGATGACACCAAGATCTGCAACAGAGTAGATGATCCAGATGGGGTGGGCAGAATGAACAGAGATCTGGATAAACTAGCAAAATGGTCAGAAGAGTGGCAACTGGGGTTTAATGCAAAGAAGTGCAAGATCATGCACATAGGGAAGAGAAACCCTGAAGCCACCTTTAGGCTGGGAGGGGAGTTACTGGCAGTCACAAGGGAAGAAAGAGACTTGGGCGTCATCATCACCGATGGCCTGAAATCATCCAAGCAGACCACTAAAACAGTACGTAAGGCTATGGGGATGTTAGGGTGTATTAGTAGAGATATCACAAGTCAAAAGAGGGAGGTAATAATCCCTCTTTACAAGACACTGGTTAGCCCCCATCTGGAGTACTGCATGCAGTACTGGAGGCCACACCTTCACAAGGACATTAACCAAATTGAGGCAGTCCAGAGAAGGACAACCAAAATGGTTCAAGGACTGCATCAGAAAACATATGAGGACAGATTAACGGAGCTCAATACATATACCCTAGAGCAAAGGAGGGAGAGAGGTGATATGACTGACACATTCAAACACCTTAAGGGCATTAACAAAGTGAAAAGTCTAACATGTTTCAATATAAGAAAAATAGGACAAGAGGACACAGCATGAGATTAGAGGGAGGCCAATTAAGGGGTAATGTGAGGAAGTTCTTTTTCACAGAAAGGGTGGTGGATGCATGGAATGGCCTACCTCAGGAAGTGGTGGATATGAATATAGTGCAGGGCTTCAAACAGGCATGGGATAGGCATAAGGGAGCAATACAGATGAGTATGAATAGATAGGCCATTGACAGAGCAAAGGCCGACGGCACATTTATAACGTAGAAAAGAAATGGGAAGACTGGAAAGCACCCTGCGGTCCTTATCTGCCATCAACTTCTATGTTTCAATGTTTCTATGTATTTTTGCCATGGTAGTAGTTGTCAGCTACCATTGGGGCTGTTTATTTAGGCGGTGTTTGGGGATGGGGCTATTGTGGATAGTGCTGTTTTTGCGGCATGCTTGTTGACAGCGCTCTTTTTGATTTCACTATCTTGACCTAGTGCCACCCAAACCAGTATGACCAAAATATATCTGGTTCATCCTTCTCCTGGGCTGTGACAGACAAGGCACACTAATGAGTCCTGTCTAGGACCAAACATGTGTCTGTGTCTTCTGTTTTCAGCCTTTGCAGAGTGCATGAGAGACCATTTGGCACCATACCTGGTTGCCAAAGACTAAAATAAAAAATAAAATAAATACACTCTTGCTTATAGCAGAACCAGGATAAATGTATTCATTTATTCACCATGTTTTCATGGTGATTTGCATATACTTCCCACAATGCTTTTCATTATGGGGCAATGTGTAATTTTGCATTTCTTTGAAACCTGGCTTTATAACCAACACCCTTTTCGGGTAATATTTGCCTCAGTGCTTTTGTGCTAATTTTTTTTTTTTACTTTTAGATTACTTTCTTGTTTTAGACTCACCATGACCTAAACCAGTAAGACCAAAATATGAATGGTTCATTCTTTCTCTGGGCTGTTATTGATGAGGCATATTAATGAATTCTGAAAAGGGTAAAACATGTATTTTCTGCTTTCAGTATTTGTATAGTGTAGAAGAGTCCACTTGGTGCTATATACTCGGGCTTAAAGAAGAACCAATCTAAATTCTTTTATGTTGATTTGTATTATAGGAATTTTTGCAATGTGCTTTACGAGGACTTACCTTGCTGCCTATCCAATGACTTGAGACAGTGCAGAGTGCAACAGTGAGGTTTTGAACTCTGCTGGGAGGTCAGATTCTCATACCATCATTGCCTGTTCTGTGCTAGCTGCAAAGAAAGCAGCAGTCTGACTACAAGTTGTTTTTATTGTCTTTCAGTGCTGTAACTGGACAGGGCCCTTACAGTCTTATACATACTTGACTCCTCTCTCCCCTCCCCGGGGAGAGCCAGGTGTGCTATCAGCCAAAGGATGCTTTCTCACCTACAGTCATGCTTGAAATCTGTGGAAGATCAGTATTTGGTGTTGCAGCCCTTGCCCTGTGGAGTACTCTGCCTCTAGATATCTGGCTTGCTCCCTAACTCCCCAACTCCCCGTTTACTTTTAAATGGAAGCTGTGGCATTTTCTTTCTGATCAGGCCTTCTCTAGCCAAGTCTAATTGTTTGTTCTATTATTTATTACTCAATTTTCATTTATCACATTTTTACAACAGATGTTTAAGTTGTGTTATTATTGTATGTACCAGAATGTCCATTGGATTTGCTATATCGTCATTTACTGTACAGCACTCTGTGGTCTGAAAACACACTTTGTAAACAACAGGCCAAAAGTAATGTTGGAGGCAATTCCAGACAGCCTATCAGAGGATGAGTAGTTTGGGTGCCTAAATCATATATCCTATTACAGCATACATAGTTTTACCCATCAATCCTGTGATAATCCTTTATAGCCCACTAAGAACTAATTTCTTCAAATAACAACATGAAAGAGCTTCAGAATTTATGATATCTGTACAGAATTTCTGTTTTTGTAGTGTTCTACATCTGATCAGTTCTATAATACAGAGATAGAAATTCACAGAGGTCAAATGACTTGCTCAAGGTCACAAAGCATGCTAGTAGCTGTGGTATAATGTGAACATGTGAATTCCGTTCCCTGAAAAGTACTCATCTCACTCCAATCATTAGCCTTAGTGTCAGTCTTTAAAGTGATTTTGTGAGGTTTGCCATAGCAAATGGGACTAGTTAACTGTAGTAACCTGTAGGAGTTGTAATTCAGTCTCCTTCCATTGAAACTGCCAAAAAGTGCTGTTTTCAATTAAATAAATGCTTTTATTTCTTTGCTCTGCCTCATTTTCATAATCCACCCCTTTTTTCTCAGTGCTGCAACCCCTAAGCATGACATCAGGCAAGGGAAACCAAGTTTGTAAGCCCTGTTTTAAAACAGAGGCCTCTTTTGGTCAGTCTTGATATTGCAGACATCTACACTGTCAACGTAGGAGACTACATCTCTCAGTAAAGAAAACTTGTCAGTTAGATACTATATACATAATACTGTATTTTGAAAATAAACTTATGAAAGCTTTTATTGTTAAAGCCACTACAGAAATACAAGACTGCACCTCACAGTAAGGGAGTTGGAAAACAACTTGCTATTGTATTCACAATGCCTTGCTATGTACATCTACATATAAGGTGCAGTCAACACCACCAAAATAAGGGGCTGCATCTCTGAGCAAGTAATATTTACATCAACATTATAATTTACCCAGAATTCCTTAGCGTTATATGTAAAACATTGACAGTCCCCTTGCATGACATCATTCTGGGGGTGTGGCTGCACACAGAAAACTGGAGGACACAGTGCTTATAAAACATAAATAAAAATGACTGACAGATTTATTTACAAAACAAATTGTAGCTTCAACATCTGAAGCATGGGCGGCAGTGGCATACTATGTGAAAAAGGCATCTGCAAAACCTTGCAAAATCACGTTAACAGAAATTCCCCATGCATGGTCACTGAGGTCCAGCATAAATGGAGAGTGTGGAACTATGGGCTGTAGATGATCAGTTATATGGACTAAGGGATCTTCAGATTGCCTTCTGTATCACCTGGTGTTAGTATACTGTATTGCATTTTTCAGATTTTCAAATTATTGCTATAATAATTTTACCATACATGACTGACTGCTACTGTATGTTTCCAAAATAAAAAGAACAGTTTATTTTATTTTCTTATTTTTTCAGGGGGCGAGGCTCAGAAAGTATTAATGCTCCTATCTTCTAGACAACATAACAACCTGCTTCCATGAAAACAAACAACATGGGGATCTTCTTTTGTACTTGAGAACCACTAAGGACCTTACCCAAATGACAGAAGTAGGAGTGGAGCTGAGACAAAGAAACATAGGATGGGGGGACATAGTATGTAACCTCAGAGACAAATGTTCTGTGGGAACAAACAGAAATGTTTTCACACCCAGTGGGCGGTTGTTATATTAAACAGACTACTAGCATCAGTACAGAAAAGGCAGAAGCAGCATGGGAGGGGAAAAAACAAGCCCCTAACTGATTTCACCCTGAGGCTTTGTCAGACAGGGGTGGATTGCTAGCTGCAAGCCATATCACTTAAATACCAGACTAATTAAGTATTTAATCAAACAATCAAGTAATAATCAATACTTAAAGAATTAGTGATTACAAACACCAAAGTGAAATTATACTAGCTAAACAGTCACAATTAAAAACAATTGCCATTGTAACATGTGAGAAAATACAGAAATAGTAAAAATAACTAGGAGGCCAAATCAGGTCTTCAGGTAAACAGAAAACATTTCTCTACACTTCCAGTTAGCCCACAGGTCCAGCAGTCTCCAGAAAACTGCTAATAAATAAGGAGATTAAAGAACAGGTTAATCATTTTTAACAAGCAAACAGTACCTAATGTAGAAGCATAGAAGCACAATACCCTATTTCTACGTTTAATCAGTGGCACATAGTCAATCCTCTCATTGAGACCCGGAGGGTAGAGGGCACCCAACTGAACAATACATAGCACCTCTGTCATTAAAATCAAACCATTCAAGTTCCCTCCCCGTCTACCTAACCTCACACTCTCAATGCTTCAAAATTTGAACTGATACCTGATAGCATCATTCTGGAGATGAATGTAATTGGCCAAAGCATTCACAACTTCTGATTTGTCAGTGCTATGCAGACGTTCACTTAAACGTTTTTTAAAATTACGGGTGGTCTTCCCCACATAGAATGTACCACAAGTGCATGTGGCCAAATACACAACATTATAAGTATCTCAGTTAATAAATTATTGAATATCAAAGTTTTTCATGGCATTGGCACTGATAAAACTATTCACCTTTAACACAGTGGGTCAGAACTTACAATGCTCACAGTAAAATTGCCATGTGGTAAGGGTGGAAGTCAGGTAGACCATGTGGAGGTTGTTTCATATTATGGCTGGAGGCTGTGCACCAGTTTATCATTCAGATTGTTGCTCCTCTTGTACACTATCCTGGGTGGACCCTGTGTATAATTCCTTAAAATGGGGTCTGATTTTAGGATTGTCCAATTTTTATTTATAATATTCCTAATTGCCCCACTCTGTCTAAAAAAGAAAGTAACAAAATGAAACTGTCAATTGTTACAGCCATTGTTGTGTGCTTCTGTCATAACTACCAGCCATTTCCTGTGCCTTTTGTACAACATCTTCATTATACCCCCTAGCAATTAACCTATCTGCTAGTTCCTTGCTGCGATTGTTAAAATTGCTATTGTTGCTGCAGTTTTGAAGAATCCTAAGTAACCATGAATTTAGGGATATTTTCTGTGGTAAGTCGAGGATGACAGCTGGTGGAATGTAGCAAGGAGTTGCAATCAATTTCCTTCCTAAACTAGTCAGTACAGAATGTTCCATCAGGTAACTTATTTATCTTTAAGTCTAAAAATGTAATACTCTCCTGACTTGTTTGTATAGTGAAATACAAATTTGGATTGCCTTGTTCCAAATAAGACACAGACTGGTTTAGTTCCTCCCTGTTTCCCCTCCATACCATTAGTATGTTGTCTGTATATATCACCTCCAGAGGTCAACCATATCCCAAAAAGGGTTGACCTTGGAGTCATAGATAGTTGCATTCTTCCAGTTTCCAAGGTACAATCTGGCATAATTGGGTACACATGTAGCACCCATTGCTGTACCTTTAACTTGCAACCAAGATATGTTCTGAAAAAGAAAAGAATTACATGTTAACACATAAGAAGTACATTTCACAAGGAAATCTTTGAACTCAGTGTCATAAATGGTGTCTGTGTCAAAACTTTGGTGGTGTGCCTCCAACCCCCCATCGTGAGGAATATTTGTGTACAGAGACTCAACATCCTGCAGTATCAATGGCTCAGAAGGTAGCATACTCACCTCTGAGGCTGGGAGATCAGAAGGCTGTGGGTTCTATCCCCACACCAGTTACTTGGGTTAATATCCCAATACTGACACTGTAGTGCAGCATGAGGGGGGTGCTGCACTCCTGAGGTGCCGTCTTTTGGATGAGATGTTAAACCAAGGTCCCATCTGCCTGTTCTGGTGGTAGGTCAGGAGGATGTTAAAGATCCTATGGCACTTCTCAAAATGAGTAGGGGAATTTTTTATTAATATAGCATCAAAAACAAATAATCATAAATAGTGTTAAGTCACATGAAATAATACACAAATCAGAAAGAAAATAAAAATAAAATAAGTATTGCAGTCATACATCATGAAAATATAATGGAAATAACTATGTATAAACTTCTCTCCCCCCCCAAAGAGAAATAAAACAACATATAATAGAAAAGAAATCACAATCTACTGTGTTGTAGTCACACAAACCCATAACAGAAACCAGTAAATCTCAAAGCTGTAAACTCCAGCCCAGCAGTGCCTTTCTACACCAACACCCATTTCTGTCCCACCACACAGAAACATGTAAAATTCATCAAGAACAAATTTCGGATCCTCATTTATATTTAATAAACAGAGAAAATCCCTTCCACCAATTATCAGCCTTTCTGGCGGTATGAACTTCAGAGTCCTTAACGTAAACCTTTGCCATTGCTGTTTGAATCAGTGATCCCACTGTCTCATAAGGCACAAGCCTCTGGTACAGTACCCATTGGCATCTAGCTTGCCATAAATAATACATTAAACAACAGCAAAACATCATTAATGTATCTGAATGATAAAGGTTGCCTAGATTAGAAAACTGTCCTAAAACCAAAACATCATAATTCAACCTCCCCAACCACTGAATTCCCCATTTCAAGGCTAGGAATTTCCAGATGGAGCTGGCATAGGAGCACTAGAACAAAAAATGCTCCATAGACTCCTCCTGATTAATACAAACAATGAGGGGACAGTTTCTTTCTTCCCTGTCCTTATGTTTGGCATTACCTCTAACCCCAATCCTCCCATATACAGCAAGCTACAAGAATTCCTGCATCTGGACAGGCAATCTATTATTATTCAGTTGCCACAGTAACCCAGGAATCAGAGAAGAAGGACAATTCTTTAAACCAGGTTCCACAGGGTAGATTGTTGACATTACTGTGTGATATAACCATGGCCCTTTAGTATCCCTCAAAAGCTGTTTGGTTAGGCTCCATTTATAAAGCTTTTGGGCTGCAGGCCTAAAACACTGTGGCACATGGAAATGCTCCCAATGTTTGGGGGGAGTAATGTACCATGCTGTGAAGTAACGTGACAAAGTTGTTTTTATTAAAAAATTATGTGAAGAAGATGTAGGAACCAATCCATCTCTAATGGTCTGTAAAAAGAAAAGGGTATGAAAAAAAAAAACATCAGAGTCAACCATTCCTAAACCCCCATTGTCCTTTGCCAAATAAGTGTATTTTCTTTTAATGGGGCTAAGCCTGTTTCCCCAAAGCATTTGGGAAAAAAGGCTATATAATTTAGTTTCCATATTAACTGGTAAGGGACAAATCATTGCAATATATAGAATAATAGGAATAATAAACTGCCTGATAACTTGTATACATTGAAGTTTAGTTAACTTCCAATGCTTCCACCTTTGGATTTTAGTATCAACCATGGCCAAGGGTGTTTTCCCAATTCAGAGAGGGGACATTTTGGGTTCCAAAAAGAAACCCTAAAATCTTTAAAGGTGCAGCAGAAATCTGCATACCTTATATCATAACTGGATCTGGATATCCAGTGCCCACAAATAGATGTTTACTCTTCTGGGCATTTAATCTAGAATTGGAGACAGACAAAAAAGTTTGCATAAAATTCAAAAAAGAGGTCACTTGAGTGTGATCAGAAAAAAATAAACAAACGTCATCTGCATAGGCCTGTAAATACAGTGCCTCTGCCATGGTCATCCCTAAAACCCCCATCCAGTGGGGAGAATCAGAAAGAGACCGAATTAATGGACCAATGGTAAAAATATTCAAAAGGGGACTTAGCGGACATCCCTGCTGAACCCCAGTCTTAATATGGAACCCTTCTGTTACTTCATTTTTTATCAAAGGGTGCACTATAGCCATGGCATATAAAGACCGTACCCATCTTATCATTTGAGCAGGAACACCATGTGGCCCCAGGGTTAAAAATAAAAAAGGGGTAGTAGACCCTGTCAAAGGCCTTCCATTGATCCACAGAAATGATACTCCCAAATGTTCCGTGCAGGGAAAAATGTTCAATCAAATTTTTGATAATCATAGGGGCATGCTGAATCTTTCTACCCAGAAGGCCACAAAACTGCAAAGGAGAAACAACTGAACAGGCATACACCCTCAGTCTAGCATTCATAATACCAGTCAAAATGTTATAGTCAGAATTCAGAAGAGTAATGGGGCGCTAATTATCCAAATAAGTTTTATCCCCAGATTTAAACAACATAATCAACAATCCCTCTGTAAACCAAATAGGGAAACTGCCCAGAGATAAAAAATAATTAAATACCATTTCCAAGCATAATGAAAATTCTTTGTGGAAAGTCTTATATAATTCATTAGTAAGTACATCCAGACCCAGGGAAGTCCCACTCTTCAGGGTTTTAATAGCCTCCTCAATTTCAGCTGCCATAATAGGTCGTGTCATCCCTAAGGCCCCTTCTGCATCCCTTGGAACATCAATAGTATGTAAAAATTGTGTAATATCCATCTCCTTAGGGGGTACCAAGGGAGTGTGAGACAACATAAAGTCTCTAATAACATTCAAAAGATTTTCTGTAGAATGAATTATGTGTCCATCCTGATGTGACAAAGATTCTAAAGAAGTCAGCTCTTTAAACTTTTTTAAAAGCCTCATAGGGATCTCCGTGTGGGGATTTCTTAGTACCATTTTGTAATGATGCCTTCATGGTGCTGGCCCTATCATATTGATACTCCTGCATATGTTGTTTTAAGGTATCTATCTGTGTTATGTAATCATGTCTGGAAGTATTAGCCATGGAAAATAAATATTGCAATTGTTGGCGTAATTTAAGATAATGAAGAAACTTAACATTCTCCCCGGATCTGCCCAGGTTCATAAGCAAAACTTTAAGGTCAGCCTTAGAATCCATCCACCAATCACCTAAATTGTCATACAAGAAGGAAACAGAGTATGGCAAACAGCAATTCCTTAGTTTTAGACAACACAAAAGAGTTAACCAAAACATAGGAATTCAATTTCCATCGAGGCTTATGTGGTGACTGTAATGGTGTGTTTAAAAAAATACATTGCAAAAACAAGTGATCGGAAAATGCAGCTGGACTAGCCCTGAAGCCAGATGAGGGAAGATTGTTTGAAAGAAACTTATAATCAATGGTAGAGGTATATTTAGTACACTGACAAGTAAACGTAGGTCTGCTTATTTGATTTTGTCTACTATACAGTAGACCTGCCATGTCAACCAGTTGCCTCAGGGCATTTGGATCACAATAAATTTTTTTCCCTCGCCCTGCGGGACCTCAAGCTTTAGATTTCAGCTCACAATTAAAGTCCCCACATAAAAAATTTGGGGGGAGGTAATCAAGAAAGGACTCATGGCAGCAAACAAGGCTACTCTTTCAGCCTTGACCTGGGAACAGTACACATTAATAAATCCACAAGCCATGTGCTTCCAAAGGCCATGCAAAATCATAGAAACATAGAAGTTGACAGCAGATAAAGACAGCAAGGCCCATCTAGTCTGCCCATTTCTTTTTCTACAATCAACAGTCTCCCAGGAAATAAATCAATCAGTTTAAGTAAGGAAAACTCATAGGAAATTAATAATGAACCCCACCCCATCCCATCGGCCATTTCAGTACCAAACAACCAATAGGAAGGGCCCCAAATCCCTTCCGTCTGGAAGAACCGAACCTGATCATTTGTAAACATCCATGTTTCCTGGAGAAAACAAAGATCTACAGCATTACTATGAACATAATCATAAACCACCTGTTATCTCCTGGAATTTAATATACTATGTACATTCAAAGTACCCACACAGAAAGAAGTCATAGCTTAAAAAATGTTAGAATCAACAATCTTTTTTTCTCTTCTTTTTCTTTTTCCCTTTATACCCCTCCTGAGGATGGAGTGGGGTCTGTGGGTCCACTTTAGAAGACAAGGAGTCAGAATCACCACACTCCATTTCTGAATCCCCCCCCCATTGTGTGGCCAGAACCACAAAATAATTACTAGACTGGACATCTACTGGGGCAGATGTTACAATGAGCTTTATGCTATGGGTTCATCGTCGAACCTGTACAACCACCAAATGTGCAGGGGGTGGGTCAGGGTCATCTATTACTTGTTGGTCCATATAACACACCGGTGACAAAATGGGGGTACAGGAAGAGGGGAAGGTGGAGGGAGGGTCCTCATGCTTAGATGATTCATCCTGTAAAGGGATAGAAAGGGAAGGGAAGGCTGTTCCTTGGCAGGACCTGGATCAGGGTCAGTTTGATCCTTATCAGGGCAAAAAACTGAATCCTATGCCTGTTGAATTAAGAGGTCTGGACTAATACAAGAGGCCTTGTTCTTGGCTGCCCAAGAGCATTCAGTGAAGACATGCCCAGTATCTTCGCAGAGGGCACGTCTAGTATGATTAGCACATTGGAATACGATGTGGCCTATTTCCCCACAGTTGTCACATCATGGTTTATCACAAGAATTGGATAAATGGGTTTGAGACCCGCACTTATAACACACCCGGTGCTGCCCTACATAAAAACAGACCCTGCTATCACGCCCCAACATAAAAGAGTTGGGAATGTGTTCTATTCCTTCTTCAGTCTGTCTAAGTTTCACTTTGTAGTGCCAACCCCCAGTCCAAAACTGTTCGGTGTCAAGAATAGCCTCAGGAGGACTCAACACATCACATTTGAGGGACAACCAACAAGTGATATCTTTCACGTGTACCCCCTCGTTCCGAAACATAACCATAACAAACTTGATCAAGGGTTTGGAGAAAGGAATAACCAAAAAAGGGGGTCCACGTGGGTGAAAATTTAACTTGGTTGTACCGCTCGCAAAAAAGATCCAGTGCATAATCAGTACGAAAACTAATGTCAAAATTATCTTTTCCCGAGATATTTATAAAAGCAAAGACCTCTCTCGGGGAGAAGTGCAAAGATTCTTTTAACAAAAATTTTCCCACATGGTGCCTATCAGTCCTAACATACAGGACACTTTTATAATGTATCTGCATTGCATTCTTCCGCAGTGCAGTTTCCTTTTTAATTTTTGAAAACAAGTCAGACAATAATGGTTTATTCAAATCAGAAGGTCCCTGAGTCATAGTTTTAATGGGGGAAGAAAAGTCAGGCTCTCTATCAGTGGGAAAGTCTGGGGCTGCCCCGGTAGCTGGGCCAAGAACAGGTATGCCATCACCTTGTTGTTTAAAATCATGATGCACCCCAAGAAGATCTGGACCCGACTGTGGGGGGGGGGTTGTAGGATTTTGCCATCTGAATAACACTGTGGGCCACCATTCAGATGTACTCTGCAAGATATTCAACTTAGGATCCCAATCTGGCATGGGAAGCCACATCCCTTGTTTTGTCTGTGTCAAGCCTGCCTCACTCAAAGCCTTCTGAAGCAACCAAGGCTCTATGGAAGGAAAAGCAGGGCTTAAAGTTGGGGATGCAGACTGTAAGTCCATAGCAATAGGCTGTAATACTGGTGCTCTGCCGTGAGTAGGATGAGATACAGCAGCCTCTGATAAAGCAGGAGACGTCCCCAAACATCTATTTTCCAATGTAATGGCAGTACATTTATCTTTCTTCTCTTCCCCCATCCCCACTCGAGGTGGCAAGCCTCACTTGGAGAAGGAGAATGTAGTAACCCCGTCCTGCATCGCTGGGACAGTTTGAAAAATCAAGTCGGCCCCTGGGACCCCCCTCATACAGGAGAATCAGTAGAAACACCATGAAAGACAAACCCTGAGGTTCTAGACAGTGTAGTAGTCCCAGAAGGAAGAACTTCACCAGTCTGAACTGTTTCACAAACGCCCACTCTGCTAGGGCCCTGAAACAAATTACCTCCATCACAGTTCAAAAGAGCAATTTTTACCAAGAAATCGACCGCTCCCTCAGGCTGTAGGCACAAACCCTTTTTGGTTGTAGAACTGTCAGCCTCTGAGATCAGAGTAGTTGTCACAACACTTGACAGAATAACGGGGGAAGATCAGTTGACTTACCCGACTGCACCATTCCCTGTGATGCGGCCACATCATCCATAGAGTTGGGCCCACTGACAGGCAGCCCCACAGGTTTGACAGTCACACTCTCCACCCTGAACAACGCTAAATTCTCCTTCAAACACTCTTTTCCCTCGCATTCAACTCCAGCTCCAGCTCTTTTTGGATGTGCAAACAGAGTGCCTTCTCTGATGTAAGGGTACTCATTTCCACAGGTAATTCCTCAATATCTGCTCCCGTATTGCTCAAATCCTCGGTAGACAAAAAAATCTCAGCCTCTTCATGCTGAATATTTTCCAGATTTCTTTCATGGGGTACGATGGTATCCATGAATTGAAAGGTAAAATGCTGAAACCGCTCCTCCTCCTCAATGACGTCCATCTCCTCCGGAGCTCCACACGAAATGGCCATAGTTCACAGATGGCCACTCCCCCTACAGCAGAGTAGGGGAGTTCATTGAAGAAGAGAAATCATACAAAATAAACAAAAGGAATGAATAAAATAGCAAAAAGAAATAATAACACAAATAGCAAGGGAAAAAAACAAAGCCAGGGCATATATAAACATAAGCAAAAAGAAAAAATACAGTAAATCCATAACATAGTAAACTAGAAGCCTCCCCTTTTGTTTCCATACAACAGAAATATGAGAAAAATTCTGAGAACACACAGCCCCCTATTTCAAGTAACAGGTACATCCGAATCCGTTATCTAAGGCATGTTCCTCCACACAGCCCACAACGTTCTGGAATGTAAAATCCTAGACTCTTCTCCATATTGTGATTTCAAATCTTTAGCAATTTTACAAAGAAGTTCTGTATGAGAGACAAATTTCTGTTGTAATGAGAATAGACATCTACTATTCCAAATATGCCATTTGATAATCAACAAAAGTCTATGCAAAGTTTCCATGTGCCAATAATCAACTCCGATATATTTACTCCACATTAAAGCCACTATAGTAATAGATTGAAACCATGGAGCTTTCCAAACAGTAGCTAAGAAAGGCCAGAAAGGCATAATATATGTACAGGTCAAAAAAAGGTGATCTGTGGTTTCCAGCTGTTGGATACATCCCGACCTAACACAGAAACGTTCAGCCAATTGTTTATGTTTTTGAATTGCTTTAATATTAATCCTGTCATGGCAGCTCAGCCAATGAAAATCTTGAAATTTATCAGGAATCCTGGGTGTGTTTAATAAACTCAAAATTGCCTCTCTATAAGGGGAAGGAAAGTGAGGAAAAGTTTCTACTTCAGTAAATTGAGTCTGCATAACCCAATTATAAAGCCCTTTTCATTGTTTTGATATCAAAAGATGACTAGTAAGTTTCCAGTGTTTGATATATACAAAGGTTTCTCTGATATAAAATGGAATATTCAGTGACCTATGCAAACCCCCTAGTTCCTCCCGAGCCCATTGCCTAAACCATAGACCACAATTCAGTTCAAACACGGGTACCCATGGTTTATCCAAAAAAATTAATAAAGGGCAAAAGTTTGCATAAAGAAAAATAGAATAAAAAAATAAAATTGGGTTTACCATTCCTAAACCCCCCCTGGCAAATAGGTAAATATAAAATGTTCCTTTTTAGCGGATTCAGCCGGCTACCCCATACCGCTTGAAAAAAAAGACTATAAATGACTGTTATTAATTGGTTGGGGGCGGAAAAATATAACTAATATAAAGGAATACCAGAATAAGGAAGGTTTTAATCAAGTATACTTGTTTCTGTTTACTAAATTTCCACCTATTCCAATTTGCAACTAATATTTTCCCCCGATTAATGCAAGGCTCCCAATTCAGGAAACACATATCCCCTGGACCATAAATAATCCACAAAATGGTCAAGTGAGTGGCTGAAAAGTTGATACCAGAAATTACTAAATCAGGTAAAACAACAGAACCAAGCTGCATACCTGTACATTTATCTAAATTCAAACTAGTACCGGAATGTGAATTATAGGTTATACAGATGTCAAGAGCACACTGAACAGAAACCTTGTCCTCTACTAAAATACAAAGATCATCAGCATAAGCTAGAACTTTAAATGGTAAAGGGGTGGACACTACAGCAATGGGTTTTAAAAGTACTGAATTATTAAGGAGTTTGAGTAAGGGATCTATATAAAAAGCATATAACAAGGGGCTAAGGGGACACCCCTGATGCACCCCTCGCCTTACAGACAACATGGGCCCCTTCCAGACCTTAATCAAAAGAGTAACCATTGCTGTATTATAAAGACATTTTACCCACTTTATAAATTGCAATGGCAAACCATATATTTGTAAAACAGCCCATAGGAAGGTATGACTAACAGAATCAAAAGTTTGTTTTTGATCCAGAGAGAGCACCAAACCATCCACTCTGAACCAAAAACTATGCTCAAAGAGCTCCCGTAATAAAATTAAATGTTCCAAAATATGTCTGCCAGGTAAAGTGCATGCCTGAGCTGGGGATAAAATATGAGTTGCTACTAATAGGAGATGATTATTAAGAATTTTAGCTAGAATCTTAAAATCTGTGTTAAGCAAAGAAATCGGTCTCCAATTATTTATGCACCTTTTATCACCTTTCTGTTTAAAAAGGTGAATCAGAATGCCTCCAGTCAAATGCAGAGAAGGGGAACCAGAAGCAAGGATCGCTGTAAAAACAGCCGCTAATTCCATCCAAATATGTGGACCAATGAATTTATACAATTCACTAGTCAAGCCATCTCCACCAGGTGCTTTATTAGTCCCTAAGGCCATAACAGCTTTTTCCACTTCTAGAGGCAAAATGTCAGCTATCAAAGGTTTTAACAGCTGATCTGTAAGCCGAACAGTAGGGACTGAATCAAGAAAAAATTCTAAGGTATCAGAACTGATTAGAGCTGGAATAAAGGTTTGAGATGTGTAATGTGAAGCAATATTAAGAATCTTTCTAGTGTCTGAACAAAAATTACCCTGTGCATCAAATAAACTGTTCATAGTTCGGTTTAAATTCCTAGCTGTATGCCCCTCATATGGGCAAATATAGCCCTTTTTTCCCTGTGTGCAATATAATTGCTGGAATTGCAAGTGTTGTTCCTGTAATAAATGATATTGTACCATTTGTTGTTTAATATTTTGGATTTGCACAGAAAAATCATGTTGCACAGTAGAAGATAATGATAAAAGTTTTTGAAGGTGTAACCTGTTATTAAGATAAATCCTATAATCCTCATCCCGAATCAGCTTTCCATATGATTTAAAAAAAGCAGTCAAATCCCTCACCGTGATTTCCCACCAAATACTAGGGTAGGCATACATATCAAAAACAGATTTCCTAGCTTGAATAAATATGTCAGGTCTTGCTTAACAGTAGTTTTGGCCAATAGCAAAAAACTTAATTTCCAATAACCCAGCCCAATAATAATCTAATAATAAAAATACAATTTTATGATCAGAGAATTCTGCCGGAAGGGTCTGTGGCATTGCAATTTGTAGTAGAGGGGAAATGAAAAAATAATCAATTCTTGTAGCAGAAGTAGATCTAAAAAAAGTAGGATCTGCTTTACCCACAGTTTCAAAGTAGGCATCCCTCAAATTCGCATTCCGGATCATACTGGATAAGCAGGTCATGTCACAAAATACTTTTGTGGTTACAGTCCACCTTCCCCATCCCGTAAATTAAGTCCACAATTAAAATCACCCCCAAGAACAATATGGTGAGCAGAATACAAATAAGGTTGACTGGCCTGAAATAGCTCAATACGTACCACCTTTGTTTGACCCACATACATATTGATAAAATGTAACAGTATATTAGCTATCCTGACATCTAAGATTAAGGCCCGACCTGGGATGAGGTCAATTAATTTAACCAGATGCACATCTATATTGTGAAACAGAATGGCTACCCCTGAGCAGGTTTCTTCCCCCAAGGACCAAAAAGAAGGACCTGAATGCCAAAAATGAATGGCTTGCTTTAGTTCAGAAATGACATGCAACCTGGTGTCCTGTAAGAAAATAATACCATCAGAGAGAGAGATCTTAGATATGAAAATATAGGCTGTTTTTCCCAAAGACTCTTAATACTATTCACATTAATAGAATAAATAGAAAAAGAAAGCATCATAGCCCTACAGGAAGGAGAAAAAAAACCTTGGGCATAATTCTATTTCAAGGGGGCTTTTTGGAGGAGGCCCTAGTAGTTCTAATATGTTTAGTTTTCCCATTGCGCTTCCCGGAGAGAGGGGGGACCACATCAAGGGGCGGTTCTTCCAATTCAGAACCTTGATCCAGAATGGAAGAAATAACAGAAGACCCATCAGAGTCATTCCCTGAGAGTTCCCCTTCAATGGGCAAGGCAGCAAATCTATTTTTAACGGAGACGTCAGACATTTTAGGCATTTTAGCAGCTGGCTGTATCTTTCATCTAGAAGTCTTAGTGTGAAGTAATAAGGGCATTTGGGAAACCTCTGTGGAAGGCACAGGGGGAGGTAACCTCGTCTCAGAAACTATAGGTTCAACCAGCACAGGAATAGAAACCGCCTGCTGAGCAACCATGGGAGTGACTTTTGTAGCACTATACCCTGGGGGAGGCATAGCAGAAGGTTGTGCTGAACCACCAGTGATAGTAGAAGTAGTCTCAGGTAGGTCAAGAGGCCTATCATGAGGCCTGGAGGCAGAACGCTGGGCCTGAGCTCATTGAGCTAGAGCAATAGACACCTGTTGTTCATCCCAGTCGGCTTGTTCACCCTGATTATGAGCAGCTGAGGGACAAGAATGATAGGTATCACCCTTTTCCTCACGTAAGTTATACACCTGATCATTCCGACATATGACAGCACTGTGACATAATTCATTGCAAGTGGTGCATCTGAGGCGGTCACACATACTGCCAAGGTGACCCATGGCTCCACAATGATAACAGGCCTTGGGCTGACCTGCATAAAATAAAACCCCTCTATCTTTCCCAGGAAAAAAAATGTTAGGCAAATGAATTAAGCCACAATCAGATGTGTTCAAAACCACCTGCACTTTCCAACCCCATTCCAGATATGATCTTCAACAAAAATGGGCTCAGGATTGCCCTGCACTGTACACCTCTGTTTAAGCCAGAACAAAAGATTTGTAACACGCACCCCTTCATTTCTAAAGAGAACTGTAGTCATGCGATGTGCAGGTTTAGTCAGAGGCACAACTTCAAAAGGAACCCATAAGGCAGAGGTTTTTAAGAGCAAATATTGAGACCAAAATTTTTGTAGCCCACTACCCTGTTTAAAACTAATATCAAAAACTGGGTCTCCTGAAACATGTATTAAGGCGTATATTTCACCAGGAATGAAAAACATAGAATCCATAAGCAAATTTCTAGCAACATGTTTTCGGTCAGGAAATACATCCAACCCCCCCTTATACAGTAGCCTGATGGCACTATGTCGTTTAGTAGGAAAAACAGGTGCCCTAAACAAAGATGCAAAGGTTTTAGCAGGCTAAGATTGTCCTTGAGAGAGATGGCACTATGTCGTTTAGCAGGAAAAACAGGTGCTCTAAACAAAGATGCAAAGGTTGTAGCAGGCTTAGATTGTCCTTGAGAGAGATGGCACTATGTCGTTTAGCAGGAAAAACAGGTGCTCTGAACAAAGATGCAAAGGTTGTAGCAGGCTTAGATTGTCCTTGAGATAGATGGCACTATGTCGTTTAGCAGGAAAAACAGGTGCTCTTAACAAAGATGCAAAGGTTGTAGCAGGCTAAGATTGTCCTTGAGAGAGTTGCTCACCAGGTTGCTCAGAAGGAACAGGCCCACAATGTCCAGCGGCACCATCCTGTAGCAGAGGTAGTACCGGGTTCTGAGTAAGTTCTGAGCCACCAGGCACCTGTAAAGGCTAAACAATATCCATCACAGATCCCCAATCTTTAGTGTGATCAGTAACTATGGGGGAACAGTCTGAGGCATGTTTTGTGATCTTGCTAGGAGATACCGAAATGGGAGAGGGACCCAAGACCCAAGCACCAGTTCTAGATTTCTCCCACCCAGCAGCTTGCAAAGCCATATCCACAGACCACTCGTTTGTGTCCAACGGGCCCTCCTGCCGCTGAAGTGAAGGAACCTCAGTATTACACTTGTGAACAGTACCTGAGGTTGAGGGACCCGCTGACATTCCCGCAGAATCTTGAAAAAGATTTCCCTTAAAGACAAACAAGGGCATGTGCCCTGTACCTGTAGCGAAGGAGCAAGAACTTGCAGCAGTGTCTTGACTCGGTGATTGCTTCTCATCCAGAACAGCTGTTGTCTGCTGCCAAGGAATCTGCAGGGTAGTCATCATGTCAGCAGCCAAAGCTGCATTTTGCAGAGTTCACACTGCAGGCTGCTCACTCACAGGGCATTGATCCGCAGCTGCAATTGTAGCTCTCAGTTCCGTTTGTCGAGACTGAAAATGGGCTTCCTCTTCACGCAGCTGTTGCTGTAAGGCAGGCAAGTCACAAGCAGGTACATTTTACAGTGCTTTAGGGAGTGCAACCTCCTTGTCATCCTGTGGTAAATCACTCAAGCCAACCTTTGTATCAGAAGCAGGCACACTAGTCGCAGATTCCAGATCTATACTAGCAGCATCAAAGAAAACTTCCTAATCCAAAAACTCAGACCGACCATCAGCAGCTCGCCCCGCAGCCATCAAGACATCCATCTCCTTCACCATCTCAGCCCGAAATGGCAAACTCACTAACCAGCAGTCCCCCTACTGGCAAAGAGTAGGGGAATTTCCCTGGTGCCCTGTCCAGATTTCCCCCCATTCACAAAAATACCACCAACAGCTTAATCTGGTTCAAGGTCAGTTGGCATTCATCTGTATCCCCTTCCCCTGTGTTGTGCCTGAAAATATGCAGAATTTGTCTAGTACACTTACTTGGTCAACAAAAACTGAATAAATAAATAAATAAATGCACAGACACCAACCACCAATTAGCCTCAACTTGCATATCTTTAAGAACACTGAGTATCTGTCCAGTGTCTCAAGCATATGAAGGAAGTACCTTTAGCATGTACTGACACAAAAATGTCCTCCAACATAGATTGCTTGGGGTTTCTTCATTTTGGAAAACTGTGCTTAGGTTGAATGTCGTTCTCTCTTCTGGTTCTCGCTCCATCTGCCCTTGCATATGGTGTGGAAGAAAAGCTCTTTAAGGAATTGCACACGCTCCACACCACCCATGTCTGTGGTAAATTTACCATATTGCATTTGTTATTTCTGCATCAAAAACCTGGGGCACCTATATTTTTTGAGGCTAAAATATCAATTGTTAGATGAGCTACTATGCACCCCACAGTGAAAATTGCGTTGTAATATTTATTATGAAATAACTCATAAAGTGTCCTATAGCAATGCTGTCAAATCTATCATCACGCATCCTTATTTAATCCTAATGGTTTTCCTATACTAGAGCCAGTTTGACTACAGCACAGATTTCACTGGAATGTATAGGGTTTCCTTGCTCCTATAGGGTTCCAATAATATCATTCCATGGCTACTGTACGTTGAGTCTTGTGTTAAAATATAGGATTATGAAAGGATGATTTTTTTAAAGAGAGTCAAGAAACTGATAATGAACTAAAAAAAATTCTATTTTTAATTGAAAGGCGAACCTTTTTTATCTTATCATGAAATTATAACACATTCTAACCTCCAGGGTGCACTGCTAATAAGCTGCAGTACTACTGCGTATCTGAAGTAGTGTCCTTGGAATACCTGCTAGGTCTAGGACTTGGATTGGAATTGCCTAGTAAAAAGTTATTATAAATGACAAGGGAAAAATAACCCTTTCTTCTGTTTTGGATTACTAATTATTTTTTTGTGCTCCTTATGGACCGCCGTCTTGTTCCTCCTTTGGGCCCTGCTTCACTCAGCTCCTGAAGAAGTACTGCATCCTGGGCGAACCTCCTTTTCTGCTCTTTGAGGCCCAGTATAGAATAGTTTTAGAAAACTGTTTTCAAAACCAGTTTATTTAAACCAGTTCAGAAAGTTCAGTAAGCATAACTGTTCTTGAAAACTGTTTCAGTCCACATTGCTTTGCTAAACCAGTTCTCCCTGTCACCAGTTCATATTGCATTCTGGGATTGCTGTTTTTGTTTGTATTCCTAAATTTATTGAATGTATTCCATGTACTTTGTAAATGTCAGTCTGAACTGTCAGTGTCAGTGTGTATTTTCAACAAAATGGTTTGATGCCTCTGGTGCTGTGCTAATAGCTGCAGCCTTCAATTCAGGGGGCTAAAGAGGATGACAGAGCATTATTTTACTGTATATGAGAGCAGTGCAAAAACAATGGAAGGAGTTGTTGGGCTAAAAAAGGGAAAAGGATGAGAATGTTAAAACAAATTTATTGAGCGATTGTTTGTGTTGGGTGCTCTTAGTCAAGGACAAAGGCCCTCTGACAAACTGTAGCATAAAAGCCAATCGGGAGTCATTAGCAGGTGCCAGCAAAGAACCCATTATCTAGGAAAGAATCATTGGGCCTGGATGGAATGCATCTAGTGGTGTTAAAGGAGCTGGGGGGTCCTGCTGGACCACTGAAGGGTCTTTTTAATTGCTCTTTAGAGACAGGGGATGTGCTAGAAGACTGAAGGACAGCAAACATGGGTCTTGAGATGAGTCAGGCAACCTTAGACCAATTAGTCTGACTTTTATAGTAGGGAAACTACTGGAAACCATTATAAAGATGAAGATAGTAGTATAATAGTCCAACAGCTGCAGGACTCCATTCAGTACAGATTTACCAGTGGGAGGTCAAGCCAAATGAACCTAATTGGGTAATTGGGTTACAAAAACTGTGGATTTGGGTCAAGCAGTGGATGTCCTGTACCTAGATTTCAGCAAAGCCATATGGAGGTATGGGTGGGGGGCTGGCAAAGAAACTAGGCAATCTGAGGGTATGGAATGAGATAACAAGGTCGGTAAAAAATTGGCTGAGTGAGAGGACCCAAAACACATTCCTAAGTAGAGATCCTCTGGGATAAATGAAGTAATGGGTGGGGTGCAACAGGGATTGGGTTAAGGACAGGTCCTCTTTAATGTATTTATATCCGGCATAGAAAGGTGGTACAGGGTAAGATATGCTTCTTCATGTATGACACCAGGACCTATGATGGAGTGGACACTGAGAGTGCAGGGGATGAAGGGCCATAAAGAAGGATCTGGAAAGACTGAACAGGTGGGCAAGGGTGTAGCAGCTGAAACTAAACAGGAAAAGGGCAAAGTTTTGCCACCAACAGGATTACTAGTGTTACATGCCACACACACATATTAAAATTACCTATATTTTCCCTTGTCTCCTCTCCCTTCTACAGTGTTACATATTTTGCCCTGATTCTTTTCTCACCTCCCCTGTTCACACTCTTCCCTCTTCCATTGTTATTTACTTGTATATTGGTATATATCATTTTAATATGTTGTCTTTTATGTTTTTTTTAATTTCACTTTTGTTTACAGGTTATTTTAATTGGTGTGTGACATGTAACACTAGCAACACTGTGGTACACCTAGACCATGAATATGCATTAGTTATGTATATTTAAGAGGTCTCTTTGTAGTAGAGAAGCAGATCTGAGGAAGGCTATGCCAAAACATTATTTTTGTTGCATGCATGTCCCGTGCACACACGTCTCACCGGCTATCTGTTTTTTCATTAGAATATTGTAGACTCATTGGCCCCTATGCACTGTGACAATGTGCTGTGTAACCTGGACACATTGCCATAGCTAAGTCTAAGTGCTGCATAGCAGGGTCCTGCGGACCCTGCATGGAATTCAACAGGGGAGGGTTCAGGACATGTACACGCCAATCCCCCGGCCGTGTGGACAGCAATGTGCTGGAGGCGTGTCGGGGGCATGCACACACTCCACACCATTAACAAAGACGTTGAGTGCTGGGCACAAGGGGGCACACCCTATGCTGGGTAACACCCAGCTGTAAGGGATACGCTCCCCCGCAGGATGCTGTCGCTGGCAGTGTCACAGACATGGGGGCACTGCAGACCCCCTTACATGCTGCCCCAGCCCATGGATCAGCACGGAGAGCTGGGGCAGTGTACTGGGCACCCTCCAGCCCTCCAACCCCAAGCCTGCAGCACACATAGTGCCCTCTATTGTTTTCCATGCCTAGCGGGCACAAATGATCCATTCACAGACTGGGTCCGGGCATCCCATTGGATGTGTGCCCAATCCACGGAAATGTCCTCTACGCATCTGCGCACTGGGGGGGGGGGCAGGGCCGCAGACAGGTGGCAGCTGGTAGTGACTACTGGTCGGGGTGCACCTGTACACAGGTGCGGAACTCTGAGGGCAGGTAACACTCCTCCAGTGTGTATTACCCGCCCATATGTGCATAGTGCCCAATGAGTGTCAGTGTGTGTTTTTAGTTTATATATGACCAGTGATGCCACCTGAGCAATCTGCATGTTGCATTCTTGTTTGTTAACTATTTTTCTTACTGGCAACACCAGGGCATCTCTCTCCAGGGTACCCTTTCGACGGTGCCTCTGCTACCAGCCTGAAACCTCCCGCATGGTCTCTCGCCTGGCCCCCACAGTTCATACAGCCCCCCAGATCACCCGCTCACCCTTGGTGGCCTTTCTGATTATTAGAGGGACTACCATAAGGCCAGAAATGTAGTCGGGAGATCCATCGGGCTGGTCCGGCGATGGGATATGGGCACGTCTCTGGGACCCCTTCACCACCACTGGCTGCCAGGGTTTTTGCATGTGTTACTTCCCCTGGAGTGCAGACGTGCCATGACATCAGCGCACCTAGCATGCAGACGTCTACTGCCACTCGGTCCCCTGACATTCTGTCTAGCCTCGCTACCTTCAGGGTCACCTGGTCTCCACCAGGTGACACTATGGAGTGAGGCATACCCCAATACCCACCCTGGGAAGGGAGAGCTGTCCTCTGGACACTCTAGCCCTTCCCTCCCCCTGCCGACCCCCGATGACCCGGGTCCATTCCCGAACCTGGGTAACTGGTGTGGTGTGAGGTGTGGCATCCAGCGCCTCAACCCTCAGTGCCACCAGGCCGGCCCTGCACATTGCATTCTTTATATATGTATTTGCACAGAATAAACGGTTTGCACAAATAAAGCAGTTTGTCTCCACTATAGGGAGGGTAAGTATTTTTTATTTATCAGGTTTATATTTTTTGAGGTCTAATGCTGCAGGGTTTGGAAATATTTGTTTTCCATTGTTTTCTCTTGTTCAGGCCTCTGAGCCTGCATGCACCATGCTGGTGGCCACCACTGAGGTGCGAGCCCTCTAACCTACCCTTATGTCTGTCAATATTACTCACATACTGTTAACTGGACCTGGTCCTGACTAATTTTCTAGCGGGATGTGTCGAGCCAGTGTATCCAGTGTTCAGCAAGATAGTGTGGTGCTCGTATTCAGAGGGGCTGTTCCCAGATGCCTTGAAAGAGGGACTGGTGAAGCCCCTTCTGAAAAAATCTCCCCTTGACCCAGATGTCTTGGCGAATTATAGACCTGTTTCAAACCTCCCCTTCTTGGAGAAAGGTGATTGAGAAAACTGTGGCACTGCAGCTCGAGGCACAACTCACAGCCTTTGACATCTATGAGCCCCTCCAGTTAGAATTTAGACCTGGACATAGCACACAAACTGCATTGGTCAGGGTGCAGAATGACCTCCTAAGGGCTAGAGATAGAGGGGACTGGTCAATACTTGTTCTCCTCGATTTCTCAACAGCATTTGATACTGTGGACCATGCAGTGTTGCTGGACTGCCTGAGGGGGCTATGTGGACTCACCGGTACTGCCATCTGCTGGTTCGAGTCCTTTTTTACATGCAGGACTCAGAGGGTGGTGATGGGAAGCTTTCCCTCCTGCTCTAGGTTCCTGCCTTGTGGAGTTCTTTTTGGGTCCATCCTCTCATCCAGTTGTTTGCAGTATACATGCTGCACCTGGGTGAGATCATTAGATAGTACAGTGAGGAGTTTCACTGCTATGCAGATGATACCCAACTGTACAGGTCTTTTGCACTTGGGATGCATGATACAGTGGTGGTGGTGCTAAACAAATGTCTGGCTGAGATCCAGGACTGGATGTCCTCTAACTGGTTGAGGCCCAAACAAGGTAAGATGGAGGTGTTGGTGATTGAGCCAGGTTGCAGCAAGGAGGCAGACACCATGAGGACTGAAATGAGCTTGATGCTTGGAACGGTTCCTCTCTTGAAGTCCATGAGGGTGAAAAATCTGGGCCTGATCCAAGACAGTGTATTGACACTTGAGGCTCAGGTGTCGGCAATTGTCCAGATTGTTTTTTACCATTTTAGAAATATTGCCTGGATTCGAACTGTAATCCCTCCGAACGACCTACCGTCACTGTTGCATGCTTTTGTGATGTCTAGGCTTGACTACTGTAACACTCTTTATCTCAGGGTGAGTAGAGGGGTCCTGCACCACCTGCAGCTGTTGCAGAATGCAGCGGCCAGGTTGCTTACGGGTCTTTCGAAATCCTGTCATGTAACCCTAGTTCTGTGTGGTCTGCACTGGCTGCCGGTTAGGTGGAGGATCTCCTTCAAGATGGGTCTACTCACCTATAAGGCCCTGTACAGTTTGAGTCCAGGCTACCTGTATGACCTCCTCACTCTTGCCCACCCCATGCACTTCCTCCATTCTGCCAAGGAGGGCCTCATAGCGGTTCCCAGAGCCCAGCTAAAAACATCTTCAGATCGCGCCTTTGAAGTGGCAGCACCGGTCCTGTGGAACTCACTCCCCAAGTCTCTGAGGGAGACCCCCTTTGGTGGAAGTTTAATTAGTGTTAACTTTTTTCCCCTCATCTGCTTATAATTTGTACAGCACCCTGAGCCTCAGGAAAGGGTGCTTTAGAAATAAAACCTTGCTTGCTTACTTACTTACTTACTGGAGCCACATGGTGGCCTGACTAGGAGATGAGTTGAGTGCTGTGCTGGGGATACTGTATGTAGGGGATAGGGGATTAGGAGTGTGGTCTATCACTTCTTTGGGGTGAGGCTGTCCAATGGACACCACTGAATTTATGTGAAAGGGCCCACCATGGTTGATCATGGTGATGGTGGTGGACCATTAAACACTGGGGAATCAGTTCATGTAGCCGCAAATGAGCAGCATGTGGTGGTATGGACTATAGAGTCGGTGGAATAACTGTGCAAGTAGCCCGTCATGGGTGATTGGGCAATGGGACAGTAGACACCAGTGAATAACTTCTTATGGATAACTGAATGTTGGAAGAAAGGGGGAACAGTAGACATAAGGAAACAGGAACATCAGGGGGTGGAGAGCATTAGGCAACAGGATAATGTGGATCGTGGGCAGGGGAATTTAGACACCAAAGAGTAACTTTGTAAGGATCCAAGTGTGGCCAATTGAGGTGGGGATGATAGCTGACACCAGCGAATAACTGGGTAATGATCTAAGTATGGCTGATAAGGGTGTGGGTGAACCTAGACACCACGCAATAACAAAACAGGAGATAGGTAGGGGTGGCAAGTGTTTAACTAGACACCAGGGAATAGCTATTTAACAAGCCTGTCATGAACGATGGAAGGGCACGTCCACCGTCCACTACACACTGGTTAATTCACACCTTATGCAGCATGGGTGCTCATGGTGGCTATGCCTGTATTATAATGAGCCAAGACTGGTCATGATTATGTCCACTTAGTGACTCACATGCCCAACGTGCTAATTTGAATATTACAGTGGCCCACATGTAGAGATATTGGGAAATAAAATTTTGCCAGCAAAATTGCCAGGAAATCGGGAATTTCACCATGTGAAATATTTCATGAAATTCTGCTGATCCGCAAAATATTTTGTGGAGTGTGAACTTGCAAAATTTCACAATTTTGGGGTGAAATTTCTCATTTTGTGGTGAAAATTCACAATTTCCAAGTGAAATTTTGCAATTTTCAGGCGAAATTTCACACCCGCAAAATAGTTCTCAAAACGTGTGAATTTTGCGAAATATTTTGCATAACAAAGTTTCTCAGTTTCGCACAACACTACCCACATTAGTTATGGTGATGTACCATTTTGCAGCACTATCGCTAGATTTTGACATGGGCTGTGTCAACACAGAATACACTAGGTATGCACTGCTGTGACTGTCTACATATTAATACGGTTACAGCTATCCTGTTCAACGTGCTATTGGAAGATCACCCTGTAATGACAATATGTCATACAGTGTAATTTGTTTGTTTAAAATGCTTTAAATGTATTACATTTTAACTGTTGTTTTTCAGATGTGACATATGTTTATTTTTTCATAGAGGCTTTTATCCCTTTGTGGCAGGCTGGGTGGCTGTATCAGCTTGTCCCATAGTCCCCAGCCATCCCGAGTCTCCATTGAAATACCGTCATTACGGTGAAACCAGGAGAGTGAAACCAACACAGCAACAACAACCCATTTGACATCCATTTTTTCCACCACATTTTCTCCCCATGCACGGTGGATGTACAATGAACATTGAAGTGTGCTCCACCTCCAAGGAGGCGCTCCAGCACTCTGAACGCCAGCCCTTCCCATTATTTGTGGGCCTCACAGCACCACCACTTGGCTTCTGTCAGAAGGCAGTTGAACCACAAGGCACAGAATCCCCCCTCCCCAAGGGAAGAGAGCAGTCCTATGGATGCTCCATTTTCAGTCTCCCAGCCTGGCCCCTGAATGACCCGAGTCCATTCCCAAACCCAGGGCACTGGTGTGACAACAGGGAGGCATGGATGCCTCAACCCACTGTGTTACTGGGCCAGCTGTGACATATGTTTTAATGAATTTATTACACATCTTCTTATGGAACATGCATCTAAAGTGCATAGCAGTGAAGATTCAATTCATCTATATCGTATTCTGAAGTGTGCGACAACTGTGACTATTGGGGTACTGATACTTCAAGAAAGACAGGAGTACTTCACCTTCTTGATTTTGATCTGCATTCCTTATAGATATTAAAAGTTTAATTGACGTAATTATTTATATTATGTTTGCATTATAGCTGGCTGCCTTTTCCAGGTGTCTACCATCCTTTCAATGAAGAAATAGTTCCCTGACATTCTCCTGAATATCCCTACCCCTCAGGCTTCATCGCATGCCTCCTTGTCCTGGAGATCATCCTCATTTAGAAAAACTTCTGCTCCTGCACCCTGTTCACCACTGCACATAACATTTTGGTCTGTCATGTCACCTGTTGCTCTCCTCTCATCCCGGGTGTACATGTTGTGTTCTTTCAGTATCTAATTCTATGGCTTCCCTAGCAAACCCAACAACATTTTGGTTGTCTTCATCTGGTCCACCTACACCCTCTCTCTCCTTTCATGGGTGCTGTCTCTAGCATGGCACAGCATTCCAGGTGAGGCATATCAGAGAGCGATACAATGGCAGAATGATTTCCATCCTCCCAGCATCACACTAGGTCTGCCCATGGTCTTGTTACACAGTGCCGCCACCTTCAGGTCCTCCATCAAAGAAATATATCAGATCCTTTTGGCATGACCATCACCCCTCTGTGACTCTGTACTGCCTGTGGTCCTTCAGCCCATTTGGATTCTAGATGATCAAACACTGAAGACCGAGCAGAAGTACTTGCTTAAAATGTGACCTATTTATTTGTCCCCTTGTGCAGTCTACCCCTTATGTCATTTCAATCCTCACTACTCATCCCGCTAGATATCCCTCTAGTGATCCTATCATCTATCTCAGCCTTTTTTCTTTAATTTATAATTTTTCCATTACAGTCTTACTTTCCTCCCATGCATACCAATCCACATTGCCCAGTGTCTCTGCCACTTACCTTGTGGGAGTTTCAACCCCATGACCTTGCCACCTCATGGTGATGACCAGCCGAGCTGTTACCAACTCTCCATCACTTCCAGTTCTGCAGAGGCAGAGGTTCTTTGGGTGTCCCCAAGGTACACGGTGGCTTGGGGCCTGACTGTGATGGCATTTTGCACATGCCATTTCTCCCCCTTTAAGTACTGCACTTAGGACATACTCCTACATATACTGCTGAACTGCAGTTGACAGTCTTTTAGCATCATCAGCAGCCCTCCCTCCCAGGAGGAAGAGAGTTTCCTGTTGGATGATCAAGATTCCTCCCCCCTGCCAGTCCCCGGTGGCTCAATCTCATTTATAAACTCATGAGAAAATGCAGTGTATGTATAAAGCAGTAGTGTATAAAATAGCTTTCAATGCTTTAACAATGTTGAACAATTTTGGTTAGAAGATTTTATTTACTTTATATTTATCTGTTAAAAATAAAGGTGATAGTCACTGAAAAGCTGATGGCAGTCCTTGAGAACAAAATGCTAATTAACGTCATTTGCTGTCTGTCCCCACACAATCTGACTTCATTGGGGAAGGCCTTTCATATTACCATCCTAAACTCTGTCCCCAAACATACTACTTACTCATTTTAAGGGAATGCAGTCCTGGTAAGTCTTAAGTGCATCCATCTAAACTTGTAAACTTGATGGCACAATGGTAAACTATGGCCAAAGTTGTGGAGCTGTCCAGAAAGACAGCACTGTGAAGCATGCCAGTTAGATATAGCTTTCACACATCACCAGGTATCAGCCAGAGAAGGTTGATGGTGAGGTGTGACCATGCACACACCCCTGAGCCTGTGCCTGTGAGCTTGCCACTTAAATGAATCTGTTTTCCACAGTCCACATGTGTATTCAGTCAGAGATATACCCTTGTTCAGTGTCCATGCTCCTCACGTGTTACTTGGCATATGCAGGCAAACAGCATCTTTCCCACCACCCACCACACCCCTCATGGCAAGGTATATAGATAGAAAGATAGACAGATAGAGAAATAGACAGACAGACAGACAGATAGATAGATAGATAGATAGATAGATAGATAGATATTTTATTTATAAAAGCACCCATCTCCAGAGACTCTGGGTGCTGTACAATAAAAGAGCAACAATACATATAAATAATTCATCTTTAAAACAGATTTTAATTTAATCTATCCATCCATTAGAACCCATTAATCAATTAATCAATGAAAGCCTGTTGGAACAAATATGTCTTCAATCCTTTTTTGAAGGCTTCTACCAAGGAAGCCTCCCTTAAATAACCAGGAAGGGAGTTCCACGGGGTAGGTGCCACCACTGAGAACGCCCTGTCCCCAGAGTGCCGCAACCTAACCCTGGGAACTCCAAGGAGGCCTCCCCCGGCAGAACAGAGTGCCTGAGACAGATGGTAGGGGACAAGGAGATCTTGCAGATAGACAGATCTCCCTTTGTGCAGGGTCTTGTAGGTCAGGAGCTCTACCTTGAAGACAGTTTTCTACCTGACCAGCAGCCAATGCAGCCCACAGAGGACCAGGGTGATATGCTTGCAACATCTCACCCCAGTCAATAACCTTGCTGCCGCGTTCTGCACCAGCTACAGTCTGCAGAGGTTGCCTCCAGATAACCCTAGGTACAGGGCATTACAGTAGTGCAGCCTGGAAGTGACAAAAGCATGCACCAGCATATACATGCATGACATGACACACAGTACATAAATAACAACACAATACCACCTACAAACTTCAGCTACAGTATATAACATGTTAATGCCTTAACTTCCACACAACAACAAATAAAGGAACACCACAAACAAACATGAATACAAAATGTGGTCCCTACTCAACAAGACAAAATGACACAACACATGCAGCATGAAAATCAACACAAACACGCACATCACATGGTATACAGCAACACATAAACAAACAGTAGCAGCAGCTACATGACAGAATATGTAATACTGTAACGCATAAAAATGGCAGTCTTGTAAACAAGCAACACCCATTATCATTCACATGCCAATTCTGGAGGAGTAGTAGTGCTCACCCACCCAAAGCAAACCATCACCATTACCTGACAGACATGACAATATTATCCCTCCAGTTACATAATACACCACCACTCACTATTGCCTACATGATTTTCATTTCCATATCCAAATCCATCATCATCACCACCATTAATGCTGTCACTGCTGCTGCCTGTATCATTATCATCATCACTGTCTGGTCCGAGACCTGTGGGTCATCCCTATATAGATCTAATCAGTCAGCACTCTGCACAGCTTGAACTATGTCACTATCATAATCCATAGTACTATCACAGCCAGTATCAGAGGCTAAATCAACAGAAGTGTCACTACTTGTAAGGTGATCTGTGGTGTCTCCAGATGGGGTCCCAGCTATCACTGGTAATTGCACTTACAAGTACTGTAGTGTAATAAGCATTGATGCACTGAACCACACAGACATACTGAACTGCTGAATCTGCCTACCCCCTATGATGACATTTGTACCATGGGCCAGTCACAAATCAAAGCAGCAGAGCTCTGAAAAGTGGAGTCAACACTTTCTGGTTTAGGAAGTATAAAGTATTAAATTACAACAAATTGCATTTTCTTTTTAAAACTGACATTCTGAACAGTTTATGAGGCCAGTGGAGATGGAGAGCTGAAAAAGTAAGTAGACCACGAAAACATTTACATATCTTTAAATTTACAGTACACAAGCGTTTAGCAATGGGAAATGACTTTATCATCCCCAGCAATCCAGAAAGATGCACAGTTTGGCTAGGGAGTTCGTTCATGCAATTATTAGTACTGTACTGGGGAATACGTACAATGGAAACTCCTGTGCAAACAGACGTTTGTGCAGCAAAGCAATAAATGTGGAGCAGCAATCTATTATATAGTGCTTATCTCCAGGCTGGATATAATATGTCATAATCAGATTAGGATTTAGGTGATTGCTATAAAAGGTTATCTAGGTGGACCCAAGAGTACATGCTGGCCTTTTACTAAAATGTCAAGAGTATGGGAACAGAAGTGATCATTCTCACAGCTGAGATAATCTGAGAACATCGCCTTTAACTACTCATCTTCACTTTTTCCCTTATGTATCTCTGTTTATGACCATCCCTGTATACAGCAGTGTTGTTCTGTCCTAAGAGGAACACCACGTTGGTAGTTTTAGGGCATTACGCTGTTGTGGTCCTTGGAGAGTCGTAACTTTTTGCCTCTGCTAGCTGTGGTGCCAGTGGTGCAGGTGTACAAAGAGGTACTGAGAGGATTCTCCAAGGGGAAAACCTTCTGAGAATTGCCCCTCTTGAATATCTTAAACTTTAGAATACTTCCTGTGTGGCTATAGCTCATTTTCCTTTTAAATATATGGCTGACTACCCATAGTTTTAAGACAGTATAATATCTAAAGGTTTTAAGAAATGTCTTCCCGTTTGGGAGGCTGTTATTCAAGAGTGGAAGCTTGCATGAGCCACATGCTAATATTGATTCTCACAGAAATCAGCTTTCATTTACTTAGCTTTGTTTCAAGTCATTGGTATTGATTTGTTAATTGACAGAGGGGAGGGTTACCCCCAGGCAAGTGCACATGGCATTTACTTCATAGTATTTGTATGCAGCCCCCTGTATGCAGTATTGACCAGCCTAGCACTGCAGGCTGCAGAACACTTAGCAGTGAGACTTGTCAAGAGAAAAATCTACATGTCAGGAGACAAAAAGTCATTAATTATTTAATAATGTTTTTAAACACTTTGCTTTAGTTCAGTTGACAGTTTATCCTGAGTTTACCAGAACAACATTAATCTGTCTTCTCAGAACCTTTTCCCCGTGAAAACCTACAAAAGTTCACTCTGTAAGAGAACTGCAGTACTCCTCTAAGAATTCTTAGGCAATAAGGCAAGATAAGGGTTATGTTTATGTTCTGTTAATCACTCTCTAGGGGTGTACTGTGGAGTGAGGCATAGCTGAGTGCTATATACCCCCAGAAGGTAATTAAATGAAAATTAATGTAACTCCTGGGAGTGCCTTACTGCTATTACAAAAATGGGTATTTTAAAACAGAGTTGTACCCTGTTTAGGATTCCATTACAATATGTTTACTGAAGATTAACATAAGCCTCATAGAATGTTGGCAGTCAATCAGGAAGCTATATTTCACTAACCTTTCAGTCCAGTCCAGCTGTTCTTTTGTTTGATTTATTTAAACACATATCATTTTTTTTCCATGGGATAAAGGGTAGGTAAATCAAACACAACTGTTATCTGATTAACTAGTCAACTGGGGCTCGATTTTCAAAATGGACTCTATGACGCAAGGTGCCTGCATCAAATGGCTGTGATGCAAGTGGCACCTTGCACCATAGTTTGTGGCAGTCCCGATTTTCGAATGCAGGCTGCGTGGAAATTGCCATGCAACAAAACCACCATGCACCACCCTTGCAGCCTTGCCCCCCCACATCAAGTTGCAAGGGGGCTTGTGCCACGGTGGGGCTACACAACCACCTTATTCAGCATTCCAGAAGCTCTGCCATGGTCACAAGTGGGGGGCTCACTTTGAGATCAGCCAGGAGGTGGTCTAAGGGCCCTGCACCACTGTATGGCAGGATGGTGATTTGGGAGGGACCTGGAAGGTGGGCACTGAGGGCCAAGGGGGGCATGGCAGCAGTGTGAGAGATGTGTGGAGGCACATGGCAGAGGTATCCTGTGAGCTGAAACACATCTGAATGGGCCAGTTGGGGGGGCATGGCTAGAACAGCATGACCCAGCCCCAGTTGACAGCAGCCCTGGCACCTGCCACAAAGTACCCACAGTACTCTAAAAGTGGAGGGTGGCAGTGAATTCAGGTTGCAGGGTGCATTTGGTGGCTGGGGACATGCCCCGGGCACCACAACATTCTGCAGGTACATAGCCATCTGTGAGTCAGCCAGCAGATGCCCGGCTACAATTTCAGGGATTGTGGGTCCTGTTGGGCAGGTGCCAGGGCTGCTGTCAACTGAGGACTAAGTCATGCTGGTTCAGCCATATCACCCCACCCAGCCCATTTACATGTGTGCCAACTCACAGAGCACCTCTGCTGGGTGCTTTCACATGTTCCTGCTATGGCCGCCATGCCCCCCTTGCCCTCCATGATATCACCAGGGCTCCATCAGCCCCTGGTCCTCATCTTTCAAGCATAGCTACCCCCCCCAACCTCTGCAGATCATCTAGAGTTGCACCAGGCAGAGGGGGATGGATCCTTTTGTCAAACCTTGCAGGTGTGTCCAATGTGTGGTGCAGCCCTGCAGCTCTGGCAACTCCCAGGTGTTTGGCACAAGGAACCCCATTATAATAAAATAGGATGCAGGGTCCCTGACACACCTGAAGTTTGTCACAGCCATGGATCGCCACAAATGGCAGTGATCTAAGGGTGCTCTGACAGTCAAATCCCTGGTCTTTGTTTATCACAAGATGTAAAGTGACATCCCAAGCTTACTTCAGAGTAAGTGGGGTTGAGTATAACAGAGCACTTCAGAATCCATTTATTTCCTTTCAATAAATACAGTTGTTTTGTTTTGGATATTAAAAAAAAATTAGAAGCCAGCAAAAGGAGCAAAGGAAGTGAGAAAAATAAAAAGAGAAAGAGAGAGAGAGATAGTAAAATGTAACAATGGGCCTAGAGGCCCATTGAAGATATAGTATATTATCATGGTTAGAGCACAGGAATCTGAACCAAGAGATCCTGTGATCGTATCCCACTGAAGCTATTTAGTCACTGTGTGACCTTGAGTAGTTTTCTTCTTTTCTTTAGTACTTACAGCTGAAACATTAGGTAGAAGCAGGACCCATAAAAAAGTAAGGAAGCAAGCATGACATTGAGTAACAGAGACATGGAGCAGTGGTGCTGGTCAAGCACAACAAACATTAGGTTTCTCTCTAGAACAACAATTACAGAATTGGGGGCAGCATATTCTGATGTATTGCAGGATACAAACAGAGTTTCTGCCTCGTGAACTGGGTCAGGGAGTGCCTAGCTAGCAGTCTGCAAGGTAAGAGCAGTATTTAAAAGCAGCAGTTTGTGAGGCACAAATTGGCATACATGGCACACATGCAAATGAGAGGCGGAAGCATGAATATGAGCCCTACTGGTATATTGGAACCCCTAGTGAATGCACCCACTGTCATCCGCACTCATCAAATTAAAGAGTACAGAAAGTATGCTAAGTACAGCAAAAGTGGTTTTAGACCCCAGCAAGTACTATACTGGAGCATGATATCGCTGCATACAAAAGCAATAAAAGCAGGCAGCTTTTGACAGAGCAGGTACGTATTCAGAAGCATAGCAATATCACTAAAATGTCAGATTCACCCAGGAGAGCTTCAAACATTTTAAAAATTACTTTGAATGACTACACATCGCAGTGAGGTGCTGGCTCAAATTAACTGGCATCATATATCAACAACAACAAGATTCCATGTGGACTGAGGAGCTGAACCCATATGTAAATAATTAGTATTCTGTGGAATAATTTTCCATCATTTTCCCCAAAAATATATAGATTAACCACTCCAGCAATTAAAGATCGGAATTTCTTTATTTTGAAGCATTGTGGAACATGGTAAACAGACAGCTACAGATCTACATCTCCAGTTGATTTCAGTACAGATATGGTCTGCGTCAGTGTAAAACCAAATATAAGTTATTTCCTAGTGTGCCAACGAATGCCAAGGCTAGAGCTTAGTTTCCGTGTTGAATGACTCTTGCAGCTCCACTGCAAAAGTGCTTTACTTCTAATTCCGTGGTTTAAAACGTTTTGTGGTATTGGGGATGATTTGTGCCCCTTTTCATAGCAGCCTCTGTGACAGGTTGTTGCTCAAATTCCTCTGCTTGCTTATTTGCTGGTGGAATTTAGCTAACTACAATAGGAATTGTAGTCTTTTACAGTAGATGGCAAATAATAAAACCTAATATGACCGATATTCAAAACTTTAGCAAAGCATTGTGCAAAGTCCCCTAACAGGGCACAACTAAGGGAGGTATATTCAAACATACACAGCAATTTGTTTGTGCAAAGCATGTTATATCCCCTAGTGTGGGGTGCTACACAAGGCACAAACTGCTGTGCAGACACAAAGTAAAGCACCCCTACTCGCCTGATAAGGGTTCTTGGCTGTGGTTGACTAATGGACAGCCAAGGCACAAAGTATCACTTAGGGCAGCCCAAAGGTGCTTGTACTGTTGCACAAAGTTGCCATATTTGAAAGTTCCCATTCAAATTACTTTATTAGGAGTGGATAATATTAACTCTAAATGGCTGGCTCATTACAGTCCCATTTGAAGATCAAATGCTGATGTTTTACAGATTTGCAATAACACAGGACTTCAAGCCCCTGTGTCATGATTAGTGTTTCCTGAAAATATCATGCTGTTTGGTTTTGTGGTTTTCTTTAAATCAACATATGTTAATAAGCTCTGCAGTAACTAAAAATAGTGAAGAAACAGTGAAGATGTGTCTGTCCCTATTCGTGAGTGATGGCATCACTCCTGTCCAGCCTGTTGCTGCAGCAATGAAGTCCTTAATTGCCTGAAGTAGCTGGTGCACTTCCCAGTCAGAGTAATCTGTAGGGCTAATTGTCTTTACTCCAAGTGTGCTACTAACCCACTTGGTTTGTGTTTAGATAGGTTAGGTTACAATCTATGATTCTGTTCTCATAAAGAGTTGGTCATTTGTGTTTCAGTGGGTAACCGAAGTGGTATAAATGAATTTTTGTGAGAAATCTCCTGTCTGTATCACAGCTGAGTTCTGTCACATAAAAACTCTGCATTGTTATTTGCCTATATAAATCCAGGGTTGTTTAATAGATATAAAATAAATCTAAAGTTTAAGTCATAGAAGTAGTGTGTCCTTGATGTAGCCTCTGTACTTGTTTATTTGTTTCACCCTGTTCAATGCCTGTATTTCACTATGTTGTAATTCTCATTCTGCTTGTAAACCTACTCTTGTAATCTCCTGGGTCCCACCTGAAAATAAGCATTCCTTGTCTAGCGTCCTTGCCTGGTAAGCAAAACCTAATAAATAAATATGTTCATGTGAGAACAGCATTGTTATGTTAGATTGACAAACAGGTGTCTGCCACATTTTGCTATTTCGGGAACTTGTACAGTATGAACTCTCAAACTTCATTTCTCTGAGGGATTCTGTATGGAAATACATCATGTATGTGTGTAACTAGACACACTATATGTCATCCTAATGCCCCTGTCTCTTGCCCTTCAGTTAAGGCTACTGCACTCTGCTTCCCACTACCCCCCCCCAGTCAGGGCCAATGCCACCTGTTGCCCCCTATTCCAGTCTCCACAGACAGGACTACTGTGCTTTTCTAAGCCTTAGAATCCCAGGGACTCTGCCTCCACAGTTGTGGCTGCTGCACCATGCTGCCCAAGGCCACCAAAGGTGGGGCTTTTGCTGCCCCCTTCTTTCCACTTCTACTGCCCCCAAATGGGCAGGGCTGCTGCATTATGTGCACTGTGTCTCACAGTCAGGGCTGCTGTACCCTGATGCCACCCTTTGTCTTGCCACTTTGTCGTGGCATCTGCGCCATGCTGTCCTTTGTCTCTGCCACCACATCCAAGGCTGCTGTACCCTGCAACCATGTTGACACATTCAAGGCTGCTGTTGTCTGCTGTGCCCTAGAGCCCCATGCCACCACAAGAAGGGCTGCTGTGCCCTGCTACCCTCTGTCCCCACCCTATAACACAAGATGAAAGTGTTTGTTTTTTTCTTTCAAGCAGCTTGTGTAGTGTACCAAAGGATCTGACTCTGGTGGCAGGGACCAGAATGGAGCAACAACCCTAACTGTGGAATCAAGAGGCTCTATGATGCAGCATGGCACAGTCATGGCAGGGGGAAGAGGACAGCTTAGTGCAGAAGTTTTGACTGTGGAGCAGGACACAGTGGTGCATCAGGGCACTGCAGCCCTGACTGAGACAAAGCACACTTGTTGTAGCTGCCCTGCCCATTTGGGGCAGTGTAGGGTGCAGCAAAAGCCCCATCTTTGGTGATCTGGGGCAGCATGGTGCAGCAGCCCCAACTGTGGAGGCAGAGGCCCTGGGACTCTAGGGCTTAGCAGAGCACAGCAGTCCTATCTGTGGAGACTGGAACAGGGGGCAACAGGTGGCATTGGCCCTGCCTGTGGGGGGAAGCAGGGCGCAGCAGCCTCAATTGAGGGGCAAGAGACAGTTGCATCAGGATGATGTATTGTATGTCTGGTTACACACATACATGATGTATTTCCACACAGAATTCCTCAGAGAACTGAATTTTGTGAATTCATGCAGTACATGTTCCTGAAATAGCAAAATGTGGCAGACACCTGGTTGTCAATATGAGGTAACAACAATGTTGTTCTCACATGAACATATGTATGGAGGATACATCAAGGACAAACTACTTCTATGGCTTAAACTTTAGTTTTATTTTATATCCATTAAACAATCCTGGATTTATATAGACAAATAACAATGCAGAGTTTTGATGTGACAGAACTCAGCTGTGATACAGACATGAGATTTCTCTCAAACATTCATTTATATCACTTCAGTTACCTACTGAAACACAAATGACAAACTCTTTATGAGAACAGAATGATAGATTGTAACCTACTCTATCTAAACACAAACCAGGTGGGGTTAGTAGCACACACGGAGTAAAGACAATTAGTCCTGCATATTACTCTGACTGGGAAGTACACCAGCTACTACAGGCAATTAAGGACTTCATTGCTGCAGCAACAGGCTGGACAGGAATGATGTCATCACTCACTAATAGGGGCAGAAAAATCTTCACTGTCTCTTCACTGTTTTCAGTTACTGCAGAGCACATTAACAGACGTTGATTTAAAGAAAACCACAAAACCAAACAGCATGCTATTTCCAGGAAGCACTAATCATGACACAGGGACTTAAATTCCTGTGTTTGTTGTAAATCTGTATAACACTGGCATTTGATCTTTAAATATAATTATCTGGACGCTGCTCTTTGGAGGGATGGGGGCCAGCCCCTCTGCACCGACTGAGCATGTCCGGGTTCCAGTTACCTGAGTGGTTTTTGTATCTGCAGCACACATTCCTCTGCTGCAGCAAAGGAGAGCTGTTACTTTGAGGACTGTAGCTGCGTGACACTGCAGGTCATTGGTTTTCTTCTCTATTAATGAGTCCGTCTGTGCTAGACATAAGGAATGTGTTTGGCTAAGATGTTTGTTCTTAATTATTGTATTGTGCAGTCTGAGCTTCTCCTGCATGCCTTGCTGCCCCCTGCACTAAGGTATGGCAAAATGCCAGTGCTACCTCTGTAGCTGTTTTGTTGGTGTTTGATGATGTCTTTCAAAGTTTGCATGCTGTTAAAGGATACCTAAACAACATTTTAACAACAAACTATTCAAAAATCTGACTCCATAGGTGACTAAGGGAAAGGCTTCTGTATTCATTAATGCTAAAACTGCATTAAATAATTTACCTAAATGTGGTTCCAGAGCATTTTAAAATTGTAAAATCAGACTTCCAATTAAAAAAAAAAAACTGTCTTACCTGCTTCCTAAAATGGCCGCCAAATGTGTTATGTGATGACATCATTGGAGTCAAAGTCAAAGAGATATATGGCTCTCTATAGTGCTAATTAGTTCTTTTTTCCCTTTGTATAGAATTGTTTCACCCAAATGGTCAAAACCATGTGCATTATTTTGTATAATGCACATGCTGGGTTATGGTTCTGTTCATTTTGTTTACTTCAACATGCTGAAAATGTGTTTTAATCCAACTGACTTTCTCTGTGGTAAACCACAGTGCAGTACAAATCTTGAATAACCTGGTGGTCTAGTAGTTATGGTGGATCCAGGATGCTAGAATGGGAGTGCCGAGGTGGTGTGCATGCTTAATACTCACTTTTTAACATTTTTATTAAACCTTTATATTTTCTGCTATTATTCTTTTCTAGTATGTTTTTGGCAGAACCTACAAATGTAATCCATAGTTTGAATGTAAACATTTGTATAATGAATAAATAAGACTTCAATAAAGTGAAATGCAGCAGCAGCAGCAAGCAAGTACGTTACTATGTGGATGTATGTGGGGGGGTGCAGTCACACCCTTCACCACCCCCTAGAGCCACCACTTTTTTGTAGCAAAGTTCTTGCGCAGTCCAATGTTAGAGTTCATACTTTCTCAAAACTCAAATATATGCTTGTCTTGTCTTCTTTTTCCTTGGAAAATGCTAATAATCAGCATTTATATAGTGTGTTTCATACAGATTGTATCCCAAAGTGCTTTACAAGCAATACTAGACTGGTAGTGAAGTGACTTAATGTATAGTAACAGCCATTTCATACATTAATATCCACACTCAGCCTTGGACAACTGCATGAACTGGTTTTATGGGAAGGGGAATATTGGCCAGGACAATAGGGTCAGGTAGTGATCAAGTGCTCTACTCCACAATACAAGCTGGCTGGCTTCCACCCTTGGGTGGGGGTGAGGGGTTGACGTTTGTTAGGACAGTATTGAGGAAGTTGTGTATAGCTCATTCAAGATTTGGAAGGGTGGTAGCCAGCCAACTCGAATTGTGGAGTACAGCACAGAAAAGTACTGGAGAAAAATTGCTGGGAACTGTTCTGCGGGGTTATGCAGATCACAGGTAAACTAGTAGACTGACACTGGAAGTCAGGTGGATTCACTCAAGGTATTAGTGTGCCTCTCCCGCTAATAATATTGTTATCCATTGTAAGTGCAGACGTTATGAGGGCATGAACAGCAGTTTTTTCTGGTGAGTCATGATGTTTATTGCTTGGCACTCCAGGAAGACCTAGTTGTAGGTTAATGAGGTGGGAATAAAACACAACAGGGAACTGTACATACTACCTTCACTGTGCAGAAGGGTGATGATCCACTTTGTGTTTACTGTGGGAGCAGAAGTCAAACACTGAGAATATGTAATGGAGAGTGATTTGGGAGGCATTTTTAATAGTGCCACCTGATGATGCATATCAGTATAGGTGTGCACAACTCTCTGCGGTACAAAATTACAGTCTGAGGTGTGATAATTCTCTTCATGAGACTGCAAGCTCATATGTGGCCCCAGGCAGTATTAAGGACAGGGTATGGATGGTGGGGTGTTCAACAGAAGGCAGGCTAGGTGCAGGGAGTTCACATGGAAAAATAAAACCTTATTTGTGCATTAACAAGAGAGCATGAGCTTTGGAACTGAACAAGACCGGTACTTTGCTGTGTGACCCTGAGCTAGTCAGTAAACTTCCTTGTGCTCCCAGACCACACCTTTAAACAAACTTTCAGCTTAGTGTGTCTCTCCTGGTTAACACAAAATCAAAACTCAGTGAATCATATAACCACTAGATCATCAGGTATTTGAAGTGCTGTACTGTAATGCAGTTTGCCAAAGAAAAAGTCAGCTGGATTGCAAAACATTTTCTGCCAGTTAAAAGTAAATAAAATGAACAAAATAATAGCCTAACGTGTACTGATCAAAATAATCTATGAGGTAATACATGGTGTTGATCAACCTGGTACAACAATTCAAAATAAAGAGGGAAAGAAGAACTAGTTAGCACTATAGAAATATATGTGGATCTCTGGCTCTGGCTCCAATGATGTCATCATGATTCATCACTTAACACCTGGCAGACATCTTAGGGAGAAACCAAGGCTGTTTTTTTGAAAGTAAAAGGCTGATGTTTACATTTTTCAAAAGCTATAAAACTGCATTTATGTTATTTACATAAATGCAATTTTAGCATAAATGTAAACAGCAACCTTTACTTTACCTCGCAATGAAGCCACATTTTGGAGTTTGCAGTTTTAAAAAAATGCTTGTTTAGGTACCCTTTAAAACATGCATGAATGACAGATTAGTGCTTTACAGTACCTATGAATACAGCAGTGTGCATTGTATTCAATACTCCCTAACTCATTTACATGTGCACTGTTACATGCCTTGCTGTGCCATGCAAAGAACTGGCATGTAGAATTAAGCAACTGCCCAGCCTAGTTAGTGTGGCACAGACTCCTATTGCACAGTGCATAATGTTTTAAAATGGGACCCAATCAGAAGACACATCCTGTAACTAAGGAAAATAATTTTCATACCTCCTTGGGAGGTAAGTGCATAACTTGTTTATTAAACTGTTGTCATAGGGGAATAAAAAGAATCAAAATCAGCCTTGACACCTGTTAAGTGTCCGTTCAGGATATTGATCTTCTGACTACAATACAAAATGGAACAACTGCAGCAAGTAAAGTGTGTAGCCTAGCTTCTTCCACCAGAAACTAATCCCAGTATTTTATATGTTTATACAGAACTCAGTCTGTTCTGTGTCTTGGTGTCTATGTGTTCTTTTTGTTTGAAAAGGAATGACTAATAGTCTATCATTTCTCCGCTGACTGTACACCACAAAAGGCTCTCCTTATTTCTCCAGAATACAACTTGTTCAGAATATTCTTTTGAGCCATGTAACATTGAAGCAATTCTCCTGACAAATCCCTTGACTTGTACTATATTCTTCCTTGGCCACTATGGTGGGAGGCATGAGACATTAAACCGAGGTCCCATCTGCCTGGACTGGTGGTAGTTCAGGTGGATGTTAAAGATCCCATGGCACTTATCGAAAAAAGAGTAGGAGAATTTACCCGGTGTCCTGGCCAAATTTCCCTCATTCACAAAAAATACCACCAACAGCTTAATCTGGTTCAAGGCCAGTTGGCATTAATCTGTATCCCCCTCCCCCGGGTCGTGCCTGAAAATAGGCAGGATTTGTCTAGTGCACTTACCCATTCAACAAAAACTAAATAAATAAATGAATAAGATATTCGGGGTTCAACATACTCAATGCCCTCATGGCAAGAAGCAGTACAGCACTACAGTAATGAGATGCTGTAACGGGAGAGCTGGTGTGGCAGAAACAAAAGATGTCTGTCCCCAGTCATGCAATGACTGAGCAAAGTAGTGCAAGGTTTTGAACTGAATGTTAGCCTTTTTCTTGGAGGCCAAGGCTTGGTATAGGAGCCTTAGAAAGGAACAAGGCTACTGCACAGAGAAATGGCTGGCACGTTCCTTTTTATGAAATTGTTAAAAAATACATTTGATTGTTTTCTCAAAATAACTTCATAACAATTTGGGGTTCGTTTTTGACTCTCATCCCATCACGCTGAAGCTCGTATGTTGTGACAATATTTTATCCTTATGTTGCACTGGAATAAGTGATTATAGATGAAGTGAGGCAGGATCATGTTGCTTCAATGACTCCTCACTGTTCAGTTTGGAGGTGCCAATTCAGAGCCCCCTGTTTGGGCTCTTATTTGGATTAGTATGTGAACACACACAGTGGTGCTAGCCAAGGTGCAGTGCAGTACCTTGCAGTAAGTGACATGCCACAAAATGCTGCATGGCAAAAGGGCTTTGGTACTGTTGACTCGCACTGCTCCCTGCAGCATACTGCAGCACCCTATAATGCCGCAAGGTACTGTGTTGCCTCCTGGCTGGGTTTGATTTATTTGTGGCTGGACACCCGTAAGTCCAATGAGCTATTGCAAAAGTTTAAGTATCCACAAGGATTACGGTGGTGCTCAGCATCTAGTTCCATCATAACTAAAGATGTCTTGTTCTACTGTCACAGCGTCCTCAGTTGCAACTAGTTATGGTGCTTGTGTCACTGCTTTTCTATGCTGTACACACACATCATCATATGCAGTGTTGTTACAGAATCAGCAGATGGTATTTACTTACTTAAAAATGTTTCCAGGAAAGACATAGTGACCTGAGAACAGCTAATTTCCAGAGGCATCCTTGGGGGGTAGGGTCCGGGGAAAGCAAAAACAACAACAGAAGTTAAAATTGTAAGAGAAATCAAATGCATACAGTGGGAGAGAGGTGATATGATTGAAACATTTAAACACCTTAAGGGCATTAACAAGGTGAAAGAGTTTAACACGTTTCAATATAAGACAAGCATTTGTCAATGCCGAATGTTGTCGTGCTGGCATTGGCTTTGGTAGTGCAGCACGGGAAAACATTTTGGGCAGGATGTGAAAAATGACAGCTGTACAGTTCATAAGGAAGTGTTAAAAAATGCCACTGTTGAAAATGTAGCATGTAAATATTGCAAATTTGCGAAGACACAAGGGTGCGTGGGAAATGAGCAATGCACGCTTGTAACACAGTCATTTTGTGGACGTTTGACACCAAATTTCCAACATAGGCATTTTAGCACCTCTGCTCATGTACAGTGTCACTGTTATTTCCTCAAACTGTCCCAAAAAGTGATTTCACACAGCGGCCACGCTATTTTGCTCTGGATGCGCAAAAACACATTTTGGGCAGGATATGTGAAATGACAGCTGTACTGTTCATCAAGAGGTGTGGAAAAATGCCAATGGTGAAAATCCAGAGTGAAAATGTCACAAATGCATGATGTTACGAGCGTATGTGCAATCTGCCAATGCACATTCATAACACAGTCATTTTATGGAGTATCATCACCAAAATTTTCAACATAGGCATTTTAGGACCTCTGCTCATGAACTGTGTCACTGTCATTTTCATAATCTGGCCCGAACACTGATTTCCCACAGTGACCGTGCTATTGTGCGCCGGAAGTGCGGAAACACATTTTGACCAGGATGTGAAAAATGACAGCTGTACTGTTCACAAGGAGGTGTACAAAACTGACAACGTTGAAAATCTAGTGTGAAAAATATTGTGAATTCGTGAAGTTACGAATTGAGTAAGTAGCTGTGCAAACGACACTGTAAAACAGCCATTTTTGATATTTTTCCACCAAATTTGCAACATAGGCTTTTTCAGAGCCCACCTCATGAACAGTGGCACTATCATCTCGTAAATAGGTCCCGAAAGGTGATTCCATGCTGTGACTGCAAAATCACCTTTCAGGACAGATTAACAACATGACAGTGACATAATTCATGAGGAGGGGTCTCAAAAACCCCAAGTTGAAAATTTGGTGTAAAAATTCCCAAAAATGCCCGAGATATGCCTTAAAGTTGAAAACCCCCTATTTATTCCATTATACACCTTACTGGCATTTCCTCAGTTCGTGGTCGGCTTTGAAAAGTGCAGACGTGTTCCTGGTCCACCGAAGATCATTGTGCCAGACTCTGGAGGTAAGTACGGGGTGATGGGGGTGTGTGGGAGGCAGGGTGCCAGTGGGTGGGTGCGAGTTATGGGAGGGGGTTGGAGACTACAAGGGACCATTTTTGCTTCATTGGTAAAAAAATAAAAATAAAAGACATCGGGGGACTGTTTTCACTTTAATAGGTGCTTTGGCATGCTGGGGTGGGCTCCAAGTGTGCCACCTGGAGTGTGTGTGTGTGTGTGTGTGTGTGTGGGTGGGTGGGTGGTGCATTAGCCGACAGGGGATTGGGCACCCCTCAGTAAGCAAAACAAAGGGGACAGATTATGCTGACGGGGAGTGGGTTCTATCGGCAAAATTCAAAGAGGGAGGATACATGCCGATGGGGACTGGGCCCCCGTCAGCAATGAAAAACTGTTGGGGGGGGCGCATGATGCAGAGGGGAATGGGGCACCCCCTCGGCAATCAAAGAAAGGGTGGGGTTACATTATGCAGATGGGGCTTTGGCACCCCTGTCGGCACACAATAAAGGAAGGTGGCTTGACAGGCAACAGCGGCAGTCACTGCCGCCATGTTGCCTGCACGCAGGGAGAAGCGTGTTGTGGTTATGCTGTTGAGAGCTTTGCTCTCATTGCAGCAGACTTTTTCTGTGATGTCTTCACCTGATTAGCTAGGCAGGGTGTTGGCCCCTGTTGCTGGCTGATTGGGGAATGCGGGACGCACCTACTAGTGTGTACCCTGCATTCGCCCAACAGTGACTGCGCCTCCAAGTCTGCACTACTCACAAGATGTTGGCTGCACAAGCATGCCAACATAAAAAATAGCAGGACAAGAGGACACAGCATGAGATTAGAGGGAGGCTGATTAAGGGGTAATGTGAGGAAGTTCTTTTTCACGGAAATGGTGGTGGATGCATGGAATGGCCTACCTCAGGAAATGGTCGAAATGAATACAGTGCAGGGCTTCAAACAGGCATGGGTTAGGCATAAGGGAGCAGTACAGATGAGTATGAATAGATAGGCCACCAACAGAGCAAAGGCCGATGGCACATTCATAAGGTAAAAAAAGAAATGGGCAGACTGGATGGGCCTTGCTGTCCTTATCTGCCGTTAACTTCTATGTTTCTATGTTTCAGTGCAATTTGCATAGTGCAGATTAAAGTGGTCATTATACTGTAGGAGTATAAAACTTGATACAAGAAGTTTAGGGTGAAAAATGAAGAATTAAATTAGAATAGATTAGGCAAATAGTAAATAAATACTATAACATTGCAAAACGAAATAGGGTACAAAGCATGTGTGCAAATGCAGCCATGAGCAGCTAGGGGAGCTGGGCAGTAAGTACATTGAGCACTGTAACAAGGGCCAATAGGGACAGCAGATGCTGAACCTTAAGATGGGGTTAGATGCAGGTGCAGATATGTGGGATGTTGGTCTGGATAACTGCTTTTAAGCAGAATAGATGTAGGTGAGATGGTTACACCAGATGTGAGGTACTCTGTAAGAGAAGGCAAACTGACTTCCAGTGGTTTCTACCAGAGGGCCAGAGAATAAGCTATGATCAGTAGATCAGTGGGAGTAGAAACAATGTGTATGGCACAACAAGAGAGAACTGAATTTGCAAAGGAGAGACCAAAATCAGAACTCATCTATTAGGGAGGCACAATGTGAGAAGCAATGACCTTTGAGAGAAAGAAGAAAGAGATCGGAGTAAAGTGAGCAGTGATGAGTGTGAGACAGCTTATAGAAACAATGCTGTGCATTTGTCTGCCTTCATAAGCTCTTTAGCTTGTGAGCTCTAGTGTTCAGCTGGCAAACTGCAAGACAGACAAGTGCAAAGTGATAGTCTCAACTATACTCCATGGTTTTTCTCTCTAGAAACTGACTGACATGACTAGATACAAGGGTACTTGCCGTTCAGAATCAGTCCTTGCATGTGACACTGTAAGTACTCTGTGCTTACACCTGGCAGCAAACATGCAACTCTTTTTTCTTCTTGAGATTACCTGCTGTCTTAAATTGAAAAGCACACCACATAGCTATCTTACAGGCAAGCCTCCTAATTAGTTAAGAAGGCTGTAGGGTCTTTGAACAACAATCATCCATTTCAATCTGACAAGGGACAGCAGGGTTTAACAGAGTATCAGCTTTCAGATCTAGAAGTCACTGGCAGTTTCACTGTTTTTTAGTTAATTAACACATTTTCCAGTAGAAATTCTATCAGTCTCAATTTTGCCAACTGAGATTTCTAATGCATGTGTGACCAATCCACATGAAGTAGCAAATCCAGGCTGAAACTTTAAATGTGTGTGCTTTTCTTACCTTTGGACAAATGGGTTCAGATTTATTAGTTGGCACTTTGTGCCTCCACCTGAGGGGATCCTCATGCACACAAGGCACATGAGTACTGCCCCCCTTACCCATACCGACTGGCTCCAAATGTGCTCTGGTGACAAGGAGCACTAAAATAGACTCTCTTTTCCAAAATGGTTTACTCCATAATGTTCAGTTTGATGACGGACCTTTCATAATACACAAATTAATTAAGCAACACATATAACCCTTTGTGAATGCTCCAGAGACTAGCTGCATCCCACACCACATGTTCCATTCTGAATTCCCCAAATGGCAGGCCCATTCCCTGGGACACCTGTTCTCAAACTTCGACCATACTTCTTCTTAATAAAATGGGCATTTTCAACAGCTGCTTTGCTGAGATCAAAGACTGGATGTCCTTCAGCTGGTTGCAACTGAACCCAGATAAGACGGGGTACTGGTGATTGAGCTAGGTCAAGGGTGTAATGGAGGCACAGCTGGAGCAGATACAGGTTTATTCCTGGGATCAACACTGCTGTTGACCTCCACTGGACTGTGAAATCTTGGCGTGATCTTCAACAGCAGATTGACCCTGGTAGCCCAGGTGTCTTCTGTTGTTAAGGGTGATTTTTACCACCCGAGGAACATTGCCAGGATTAAGCACCTAGTTCCACCCAAAGATCTTCCAATGCCAGTAGATGCATTTTATCACTTTGAGGCTTGTATACTGCAACTCTCTATACCTCGGGGTCACTGGATGGACCCTTCACCGGCTGCAGCTGGTGCAGAATGCTGCAGTGAGCTTACTGACTGGTTTGGCTAGGTCCAGTCATGTGACCACTGTCCTGCAAGCTCTGCACTGGCTGCTGGTTCAGTGGAGGGTAATTTTCAAGGTGGGCTTGCTCACCTATAAGACCCTATATGGACTGGGGCCTAGTTATCTGACGAATCGCCTTTCGCCTGCAACCTCAATCCACTCCCTCCATTCCTCAACTAGAGGGCTCCTTGACATTCCTAGGGTTAGGCTTAAAACCTCCAGTGACTGTGCTTTTAGTGTTGCCAGTCCTACCCTATGGAATTCATTCCCAGCTAGTGTCAGAGGAGCCCAGACAGTTGAGGCCTTTGAGAAGGGGATTGAAGACCTACCTGTTCTCACAGACCTTTCCTGAAGTGGCTATATAACTGTTATACACCTACCCTTTGCTGTCGTAGACTTTAATTTAATAATATAGTCTAGTGATCTTACTTTACTGCTGGAATTTTATTATAATGTTTTAATAATCTTATTTGTAATATGTTTATTTTTACCCCTGTACAGTCTGTATAACTTATTCTGTAAAGTGCCAAGATCCTTCGGGATTGGACACCATAAAAATAGAATTTGCCTTGTCTTGCCTCACATATTGAAAAGTTACCAAGGAGCTACAGGCACCCACTGGCAAATTTTGTTTGTCCTTGAATCATCCCCCCGGTATACTTCTAGTAGCTTTCCTTGGGACCTTTGGAGCCAATAGGAAACAGGCATACCTGGGGAATGAACTCCCATCTCCTTCTCTCCAAGATCTGTGACCCGTTTCACATATGACACCTTCTTCCATCCATCCCATGACCAGAGTAGGCATCATGGCCCTCTGGGCAGCCCCCCCTTGAGAAGGACCCATTGGTCTCACTTCTCTCTTCACATTTCTCTGTCCATCTGGCTGACTGCTCTCAAATGTCTCCAGTTAATTATAGCCCAGTCCCATCACTGATAGCAGAACTGGCTGGAAAGTGCACATTATCCCCATATTAGCACTGTAGTGCTGCAAATAACAAACCCCACTATGAAGGCGGGGGATGGGGGTTACATAAAGTACAATGGTTCAGCCCTGACAGTGAGTTATTTTTTATTATTTATTATTTAGCTTTTGTTAACCAGGTAAGTACACTAGACAAGCAATTTGCCTATTTTCAGGTACGACCCGGGGAAAGTACAGGAAATTACATACTTACACACTTGGGACAACATGGTACATAATTAAGAACAGGTCACACATCATGAGACTACAAGGTAAGATTACATATCACGTAATTAGGAACAGGTTACACATCATGAGACTACAAGGTAAGATTGCTCATCCCATGATTAGGAACAGGTTACACATCAAGAAACTACAGGTAAGATTACACATCTTGCATCAGGTTTGGGGCAGTATAGAAATACTACATTTTAAGGGCCAGCAGTTTTGTATGGGTGCAAGTGCTAAACATATGTCATGGGGGTTTTCGACATCCACAGGCCGATGCACTTTTAAGATGGCTCCATAGGGAAGAGCGCAGGCTGCCCTGCGAGGGGGCAGCACGGACCTGGGTTGGGAAGGTATTCCAAAGTTATGGGGCACATGCTGCGAAGTCCCTTTCACCCATCTTGGCCAATATCTCCTTTTTATTTAGTTTCCTTTTTTCTGGATTATGTTTCTTTATAATTGTTTTTTGTATTTTTGTATGCTTCTATCTTCTATGAATGATACCCTAATGCTATGTGCCTGAAATGACATGAAACAGCCATATACCTAATACAGGGAAAACGATCAATGCCTGTAGACAGCTGTGCATGAAAGCTTTCTAAGTGACTATCACATTCCATCAAAGACAATCACAGAATGCTTGTCCTCTGAAACTTCAAAGCAAGTAGCACACTTAAAGATCACAGGCAATTTCAAATGTTTAGTTTTCACTTTTACTGTAACACAAAGTATCTTATTAACAAAATGTTTATATTCACGGAAACTGGTGTTCAAAGTTACAACAGTGCTGTAATGTTTTAAATTATGTTTTTTTTTACTTTTGCTGTTGATCCTTTTTCAATCACTCAGACCAACCCAGTGCTTCTGATGTAATTTTAGTAGCTATTTTCTAACTATTTAAACACTCAAACACTTAGAAGTGATGAGGTATTACAGCAGATATTTATTTTCTTCTTCTTTTGAATTTACTTTTCCCATTTTGGTTCCAAAATTTATGTCATTTTTGCATGGCAGAAAACATGAATTATTACATACTGGCATTAACTCCAGACTATCTGCTTCATTTGCAGCCAGTGCTGTACGTCATATGTGTCATGCTGTGGGATTTGCACCTATTAGCAAAAGTAAGACTTTCAGCCAGTCACCTGTAAACAGGTGTCCCAGATATTAGCCAGTTTATGTCCTGCAATTCCTAATCTGCTCTGGTTCTGGGGTCTATTTGGCTGCTAAGATGGCTGTTAGGAAGTTATGGTCCCAGGGTTTGTTGGAATTGTTTGGTGTGCCTTATGTGAGGGTAGTTTTCATGCAGCGCTGAAGAGAGATGCTGAGACCCCCTCCTCTTAAAGTCAACTTTGGACTTAGACATTCTGGCAAACTGCAGATCTTACGGAAACCTTCCCTTTTTAGATAAGGTAATTGAGATGGTTTTGATATCATAGTTCAAGACTCAACAAGCTGTGACATCAACAAGCTGTTCCAGTCTGGTTTCAGACCTTGGCACAGCACTGAACCTGCTACTGCCAGAGTACAGATGTGTGTCCTCTTGGCGATAGACAGTGGTCAGATATCAGTGGATGTTTCCATTGATATCTCTTCAGCATTTAACAGAGTGGACCACTGGGTTTTGACAGACCTCATGGAGTACCAAGGAAAACTGATCAGGACAGTATTGTCCTGAATTGTGCCCTTCCTGTCTGCAAGGAGCAGTAGACAATGATGGAAAACAGTTTATCAGAGCCAACAGCTCTCAGTGTGGTGGACCCCAAAGCTTGAATCTGTCCTCAGTGTTGTTTGCCATTTACTGAACACTCTGTCCTTGTGAGAGATTAATTGACTGTATGTTAGAGTTGTTCTGCTGTGCAGATGATACTTGGGATTCACTGTTATTTGTCCCAAGCAGATCAGACACAGTAACTGTGATAAATCAGTGTATGTCTCAATTGAAGGACTGGATGATCACAAACTGATCACCCTCAGTCACAGCAAAACACATGTGCTCCTGACTGGGCCAAGTATTTAATGGGTAGCCACTATCAGTCCAACTTTAGATGGTTTCTTTCCTTGAGCTGTAGATGTGGCAAAAAATCTGTGCGTTGCACTTGACTGCAGTTGTTCCCTGGAGTCGTGTATGGTGTCTGCAGTCCAATTTGACTTCTCCATCTAAGAACTTTGCCAGTTTGAAGCCATATCAAGTGTGTGAGGACCTTTCTGCATTGGTGTGCCTGTTTGTCACATTAGGCCTTAACTGAAAAAAATCTTTGTACCAAGGACTTCCTGGAGGTCTAGAGCACACCCTACAGCTACTGCAGAATGCCAGAGCCAGACTGATAACATTTGCAGACCTTGGCATCCTATCATATTTGTACTGCACAGTCTATACTGACTGCCTGTCAGGTGGCACGTAACTTTCAAGGTGTGTTTACTCTCTTCTAAGACCCTAAACAAACTGGGTCATCATTACCCCAAGGATATTCTCACTGCATATGCCTCTGGTCACCTCCTCTACTCAACTGATGGCAAGTTTCTAATTGTGTCCTGGCCCTGTCAGAAGATATCATGGGATTAGGCATCTGCAGTTGCTGTCCTACTGTTGTAGAAATCCCTTCCATAGCTGCACATAGGAACTGTTTTAAAAGGGCGTTTGTTGAAGGTGCACTATATAAAAACAGGTTGCCTTGTCTTGCCTATAAGAAGATCAACACAAACTGGAAACATTGGATAACTATGGTCTGTACTCTGTGCATCTGTGAATTATTTGTTATTGTACTATCTGTATGCATTGTAACCAAGTATCATTGACATTACTGTAAACGTTCTATTTGTCTCTGTATTAAGATTTGTCTCTGTATTATGATACAATTGTCTGTATGTGCCATTTATATGGCCCGATTTGGGCCAGGAAATGGTCCCTGGGACCAGTGTACTTATTACCAAATACATAAATAAAAATAAATACTTTAAAAATGAATCAAACCTTTTGGTCATGTTGGCTGACTCAAATGAATAGCACTCAGTTGTAAGTTTTATTCTTTAATTTACAGTCTAGCTGGGATAGCCCAATGGAGAAGCAGTATCTTGTTTTCAGGGGGTCTTATTTTTTATACAGTTGTATGGCCAGAAGCACTGAAGTACAGGGTGGTCAAGGGGTTTACCCATGAGAACAGGGGGAGACAATAACCATGACAGGATTCCAACATGGGCTATGTCTCCTGGTTTACAGTTCTCCGATCTAACCAGTGGGCCATACTGCTTTGTTGTCAGCATGTGGTTAGCAAACAGTATAAAATGTGTTCCTTATAATGCATTTTGAAAACAGGAAGTAAAGTAAGAAGGTTGAGTTTTCATACATTTATGGTATCTTCGTAGCACCATTGTGCTACTTGTGACATGATCGTTAGACCACAAAAAAGGTAGTCTAAATTCATGCAGCAAAATCTAGCCAAGAATACTTCATGCTGCAACCATGAGGTCTTCTTTAGAATTATTCTACAAGAAAGTAGCTATGCACTGTTAGCAAAGAGGTTAGCTACAAACAACCTGAAATCATTCAAGGTTAAATCATAGGGGGCTTACAAAGAAAGCTGATATTTCAAGACTAGCTTCTCATCAAAGAGAGAATGGAAGAATGAGGATGAGGAGTGTCACTATGGGGGCTATGTATAGAAAAGGGAATTGCCTATGTGCCACATATCCACAGTGCGTATGAAACCCTAAATTGGAGCACCACACACCGGGGATCCTGCAAACCTCTGGAGGCATTCTTGAAAGGGGTGCGCACCCCTTCTACACTTGATCCACTGGCCATTTGTGCAGTTACACATGGGAATGGTCCTGGGGAGTGTCAGGGGGTGTGCCCACACTCTACGCCATTCACAAAGGCATGGAGTGCTGAGCAAGGAGGCCACAAGATGCTGCAGCAGGGACCCTGCCATATGCATTGTATGCATCCCCCACAGATTTCACCCTCTGGCAATGGGGGGACTCAACTCCCCTCACCATGCTGCCCCAGCCTTTGGTCAGGCAGGGAGGGCTGGGGGGGCAACCATTTGTCAGATCACCCAACTATTTTGAATTTAGGTATCTGAGGCATCCTACAATCCCCTGCTTGGCAAAGAACAGGGGATCCACTCCTGGATCAGGTTGGGCATCCAATTGGATGCCCCCACCTGTGTCCTCCCATTTACCCCCTGCACACCAGCATGCTGGAGTGGTGGGGCCATGTCCAAGCATTCTGAGGTGGCCAGCAATCATAAATAGCAGCCACTGTGTACCTGTCCACAGGTGTACGGTTGCACAGTCCAGGTCCATGTTTCCCGTGTGTACCTGGACCCAGACAGTGTACAGTCCCCATTAAAGGCACAAAGGAATTATGGGAAGGAGCAAGGATAAAAAGAGGGATGGGAAGTGAACCAATAGAGAAGAAACAGAGAATGATGGGAAGGGTTGTAGATGATATAGGAAATGGCTGATAATGGAAAGGGTGTAAGAAGTGGAGGAGTGTAGGAAATTAAGCCACAAAAGTGTTATGCAAAGGGTGTAGCTAAGAGAAGGCAGCCTCTGTTGGAAATCCAGCCCCACCCCCCAAGCACTCACAATTTTCTATTTAAGTCATTACAACTCCTATGATGGGAAACCAGCACAGCTCTCCCACCTCCACCAGCCACCCTCTAAGCACTCATTTGCACTAAAAGAAAAGTCAAATCACCCCTCTTTTGCAGTACCCTCCAACCACCCTGCCCCCAGCAGCCAGTTCTTAAGTGGCTCATGACTGGCCATGGTATCTCTCAGTCACAAAAAGGCAATGGCACAAACCTGCCATCCTCCATGGACAGCTGCCTTGCATACACTATACAGAGCAATCACACATAGGAATGCTTTCATTCTGCAGAAAGAGACTGACTGTGGAGGAGGGCAGATTGGCGCTGGTCACCTTCCACTTAATTCAATAACAGGTTGCATGGGTAAGAGGGTGGTTGAAAGGCACGGTAAGGATGGGGGTGGGTGGGTGGGGAAATTACTTTTCTTTTACCACAATGAGTGCTTAGATAGTGACCAGCCATGGAGGCAGGTTAGTTGTGCTGATCGCCATCGGGGGAGTTTACCCAATTAAACAGAAAATTGTGGATGCTGGGTAGGGAGGAGGAAGGAATAGGGTTGCTAACAGAGGGTGGGGAACTGGGACTTGACTTTAAGGATTTGGGCTGGGGAGGAGGGTAGAGGTCAGATTTTTTTCTTCTTTAATTTTTTTTTTTTAAATAGTATTTCCCAAATAGGAATGGGCATGAATAGTGCCACTGTTCCTTATTCATATCCTAATAATAAAGAGTGCATTAGTCATGGTACTTGCAAAATACCTTTCATTATTTACACATCACTAGTAAACAGTTCCATAGGTTCACATCCTCTTGGAGAAAAAGTTTGTCCAAATGTTACTCCTAAATGTACCACCCCTGAGCTTCAGGGTCTTCAAGACACTGGAATGAACTGTGGGATCTTGTCGATACACTTGAGCAGGCAAAAACTGAGATAATTTCTCCTCTCAGTCTCATTTACTCCAGGACAAACATGTTAAGTGCCTCCATCTTATCCTCATACAGTAGTTTTTGTTCCCATACCACTAGCAATTATCATTTTGGGGCCTGACCAGGGCCTTCTAAAGTTGCAGGATTACTTCTCCTGCTCTTCTGATTACCACCACTCCCCTTTTGATGCACCCCAAAATTATGTTGGCCTTTTTGACAGAATCCACACACCACTTATCCTGCTTAAACCCCTTGTCTTTTTTTCTCCTCCTCTCTCCAGAATGGTCCGTCATGTGCTCTGTCCCTGCTCCTGCCACCGTCATTGGCTTCCTCTGGGTCTCACCTCCTCCTGGTGTTTCTCCCTGACTTACCTTCCAGGGCAGGGTTTCCATATACCCCTCTTCCCTGATGAGCTCTCAGCTCACTGTCCGGGGGGGGGGGCACAGTTCAGCTGCACAGTGGTTATGGAGTCAGGCAGGCAGCACTCTGCTTGTTCTGTCATTTTCCATTTTTCTCCCCTCCCACAGAACTGCATACATGTGCACATGGTGGTGTGCACATGCACCGGCAGAAGCCATTGACCTCCATCCCTGCTCTGATGGACCTGACTGCACCTTCTCCCTGTGGTCACTCAGGTGGCATTATAGCAGTGACATTCATATACCCTCCCTCCTCAAGGCGGAAAGCATCTGTACAGATGCTTTGCTCAACGTCGCCTGGCCAGTCCTCTAGTGACCCGTGTCCATTCCTGAACCCTGGTCACCAGTGTCATGCGTGGTAACATTACCACTGCACTGGTGGTCCAATCCTTTCAGCCCCTTGTCTATTATGCCCCCATGTCCTTTTCCTCCTCAACTGCAGTTAAAGGAGCTCCACAAAGTGTTGAGGTCCTACCACTGCTTTCCCCTTCCCATGTGTAACACATGTCATTTGACTTTATGGAATATAATGCTGCAAGAGTTCAACCAATTACTCAGCATGTTCTAGCCCTCCTGAGGTTTGTCCTCATTATCAGTGGTTACTAGCCCTGGGCTTGTTTAGTGTAATCTACAATTTTAAGCAGCCTGCTGGAGACCCTAATTTCCAGATCATTGATGATGATGTTGAAGAGTAGTGGTACCAGCAACTATCTCTGAGGGATGCTAGTGTGTGTTTCTCTCCTCTTAAATTAGTACCCATCCACCATTATGCTCTGTATCCTTACACCAAACTCGTTAGCAATCCACCCAGTGTATGTCCCGTGTATACTGCACTGGCTTACTTTGCTTCAGTGCTTGTCACATGCCACAGTATCAAAGGTCTTGCTGAAGTTCAGATAGATACATCCATGCCCTGCCTCTGTACACCTCCCTGTCATAACCTCAAACAAGATGAGCAGGATGGTTTGGCATGATCAGCCCTTATAAAGCCATGCTGTGAGGATGCAAGAACTTTGGCCTCAACCAAATGCTCCTCTCTTCTGTTCTTGATAGTGGCCTCCAGGACCTTACCCAGCACTAATATCAGGCTAACTCCATTAAGCCTCTATTTATCAAACATAGTGTGTAGCCTTGTTTGCAGGTGAGAGTTGCTTAGCAGGTTTCCAAGGAAGCACCTGTGACATTTATAGTGTTCCCCCATCGGCCTTAGCCACCTCCTCTAACCAGTCCTGTCCATTTCACAAAGCTACATGGGTGCCCATTCTGTGATGTTATGTGGGCAATTTGTCTGTGGGCATGTTAGGGGTGGGGCTGATATCTGCACCAAGCAAGAAGCCATTTATGAGTGGCTTTAGGTTTTGGGGGACAGATTTTACAACATGGGGTATAGCCTTAAATTTGTATGTACCCCTGCCATGTTAAATGAGGCTAAAACTGGCAGCTCCAGTAAATGGAAGCTGTGCCAAGCCCTACTCATTGCCATGGAGAATTGAGGGAACAGGCCGGACTATCACTGTTTACAAGGGGATGTGGCAGTTCTTGCTGCAGACAGCTATATCCCATGATCCTCTGCAGGTGCATTGCAGGTAAACCACTCTTGGCTGAAACTGAAAACCTGTTTCCAGCATGGCTTTGCCCCCTGATCACCCCTAACCCTTTTGAAGAGCTACAGAGGGACAGAGGGGACATCTGTGGATAGGGCATGCCACCATCCTGCAAGGTGTACCGTGCAAGTTCACTTGTGCGGAGCAATGTGAGGTAGCAATGTGCTGCTCACACATACAGTATGCCAGTAGTTAATAGTGTCCATAATGACTTATCAATTACTCTACTCCAACATTCATATTAATGACACTCTCTACCATCTACACCATTTGTTCAGTACTTGCCTCATCACTTGCTTTTAAGTTCCACCTCACTATTTTCCTTTTCTCTTTGCCTCTACCCCTCTTTCTTTCTTTCTTTATCTATCCATCCATCTGTATTCCTGTCTGCCTACCTCTACAGTCTACCTACTCTCTTTACTCACTATGCTTCATTTTTCATAATAGATAATTCTTCATCAAGACCTCAGGTTTGAAAAGAGGGAATTCACTAAAGCTGCTAGGGAGGGAGATTCAAAAAGGATGCCTGAAAGCATTTCTTCATGGAAAGGGAGGTGGGTAAGTGGAATAAGCTACTTGATGAAGTGATACAAGCCAAATCAATTGGTAGTTTCAAGCAGGGATGGGACTTGCTGATGTTTTTAGTTAAAAAAGTGGTATAGTAGAAGAGGGGAGGATTGACACAAGGGCAAGGCATAACAGTATGGTAGAGTCGTAAATTAAATGGGCCAATAGCCTTTCTCTGCCGTCAGCTTCTACATATATATGTACTGTATGTATTTATGAAAAAATATTTTAACTTCATTTTTTTCTGTTGTGCGTGCATTTATTCAACAATGTGACAAATGGCACCTGATCAGGAAATGCACTCATAAGAAACTGACTACTACAACAAATATGTTGAAATTCCTTCCTGTGCTATAAGGATATGTTAATCTATGGCCCTACAATGTCCAGGCCACTGCATACTTCTAATAGCTTTATCATAGGCATGGGTGCAACCACCAGTGGGATCAGGGGAACCAGTCCCCCTCAACTTTTTAGGCTGTGCAAAATGGACAATGACATTGGCATGAAAGGCTCAGCAGATCCATGTTTCACCCAGCTTTATAGCTATGGTTGCATCTGTGATTAGGAGCATGTAGGGGTAGGCTGGATATCACAGTGCCAAAGGTCAGCATACACATTATTGATGACACCCAAAGGAAGGTAATTTCAATGTGAAATTAATATATTTATGTCGGTGGTCAGCTTCTAAACAGCACATTTCAGTTGATGGCAATAAATGGGGCTGTATCAGAACAAAACCCAGTAAGTCCTGCACCATTCATTGCACTGCCTCTCTGTGACAACTCCTTAGTTCTGTTTTTTAAAACTGCACATAAAGGGGAAATTAAAACAAAATTATACTTTATATTTCTGTAACTCCTTCACAATGGACTGTATCATGCATCAAGCAAGAATATCTTATTAAAGCAAAATGATTAGGAGTGGGAGAGGTAAAATTGCGACAGGTACCTGTTTAAACTCCCATGAAGCAATTTTGTCCATTTTTATATAGATATGCTGATTATTAATTTCAGTGGTAGCAAAATTGCATAGTTCAGAAGCATTCTTTTTTTCACTCTGTTTCACTGCATTCATTTTTTCCTGTCTTGTCCTTTTTTGGCTGTCATTTTTAATGCTGGCATCCCTTGCTCCAAAACAAAATTTGTTTTATTTACAGGGCACAGCTTATGGAAGTGCTCCTGTACCTTCTCGCAGGCAACTATGTGAGTCTCTAAATTCTGCTCTGTGTTGTACTGATAATTTTGTGTTAATGTGTTGTAGCATGCCATGCTAATGGAAACTAAAACTTCTTAAACTTAATATATGATGCATCTGATTATATATTGGCTGTGCTGTTAGTAGCTGGTGGTGTTATACTTTTCAGCTTATCTTCTTGATTGTCCTTCATTCTCCAGCACATCTTAATCACAGCATTTCCACGACCAAGTAAAGATATTCATTACAAGTTTAGCTTAATATATGAAAGACACTTTTGTCAATTTAGACACACATGTCCTTACATCTCTGAGGTGAAACATACAGTATTAGCCACAGATAAATTAAATTATTTATGACAGCAGAACTGTAAGTATAACATGCATGTTATACCAACAGTTCTGAGGTCATGTACATGTTGTGCCAAGAGATTCAGTATAATTATGAAGCAGATTTGGATGCTTAGTCAGATGGAGAACACCTTTTACAATGCTGCTGTACATGATATCACAAAAAACTGTGCCATACTCAACAAAATAGGCTAAATGTAAACAGAAACTATTAGTTGTGGAAACAGGCAGAACCAGAATGCCACTGAAAATAACATACGCATCTCAGCTGGGCTATATAGAACAAAAGTAAGTTGTTGTACAAGTATATAAACCCATTGAGGGGGCTGACCAGATCATCAGGCCACAAGCCCAAAGGGCAAGTGGGTTTAGGTTCTGATAAGCATCCTCAATGAGTTTATTTCCCAAGTATAGCAGACTTTCCCATCTTTTATTTTATATCATACATTTGGATGGTTACTGTTTGTTTTGCTTGCACTTGCATATACAGGGAAAGGGTATACAAGGAAACAACTGCTGACCATTTCTAGAAGGAATAGTCCCATCCATTTATATATCATATCTATCTATAAATATATATTTCTATTTATATAACAGGCATGATTTAAAACAGCTCAATATATCACTACTGTCTCATTGCCTACTGTGAAGATAGCAGAGCTGTCTTGCAAGTTGAAAAAGTCACAATGAAATACTGAACCAATCAGAGAACAGCTTTAATAATGCTGATGACATCACAATAGCCATGTGTAGCACAGATTTCTATCACAGAAACACCTGCTGTGCAAATCAGACCGACATGGCTGAGAGTGAGAAGCTTTGAGTGGCCCAGTTTATCTTTTTTCCTTTTGTAATTCTTTTTACCATTTTTATCACAAAAACACCTTAATACCAGATGTACAAATCTAATATGACATGGGTGAGACAGAAATAGTAGAAATGCATTTACCCGCTATACTTAATGTCTTCTGACCTCACTTGTGGCTTTGTCACTCATGAGGTCAGGAGGGCAAGTATAGCTCATAAAAATATGTGTACTATCTCACTCTATATATATATATATATATATATATATATATATATATCAAATGAGCAACAAATCCAAATCCAGTATTCTGATTGTAGACATATCACATGACAGTGCGTATATCAGAGCACAACAGCACACCTGCACTTGTGCCCCCCTCCAAAACAATTGTGACATTTCATAAGATAGATCAACCACTCTGATGTGTGCGGTCACTCCGATATATGTACACCTTGGGCAGTTGACGACTTGGCCTGCAGCTCCGCATACACGTGCACCCCTCAAGGCGCACGATAGCACCCAAACCGCACACCCTCAAAGTGGTTTATATATTACATATGTGTGTGTATATATATATATATATATATATATATATATATATATGTGTGTGTGTGTTTGTGTGTTTGTGTGTGTGCACATATAGATCCATGGGATATGCAGTGGGGACATGTGAGGCATTGTTTATGTACACAACAGAAGTTTGATCTTGGGTAATCTCAGAAGTGGCATAAGCCATGAGTGATGTCCCTGAGGTCAACTGTTCAAGTGTAAATAAATAATGTATCACATATGGTCTCCACTGCATGTCCTGTTTATAAAGCAGTGTGGTGTGTATTTTTGAAGAGGGGATGACCAACATGTAGTGTTTATCCAACATGTACATGATAAATTCGGGGTTCTAAAATATATCAATGCTATGTGAAACATTTTTATGACATTTTATTTGTGTTCACATATACAGGCATGCCTCTATATAATGGTGAATAAACACTTTAACATTAAACCCTGATATTTGCACCTTAATAATTCTGCCCCGTTTGACTGATTTGCCCAAAATTTAGAATGCAGGAGTCTGGGCCAGGGTCTTTGGATCCTGGAAATTTTATATCAATAAGCTGGGGGAGGGACAAGTTACAGAGGTGCAAAAATACTAAAATTCACTCAAATTAAGACTTGTTTTGTTCACCTGTAACTAAAGCATGTTTGCTTTTTTTAAAGACTGAAACTTGCAGGTTTGATAGCATCCGGTCTAAGGTGCATGCTTTTGGAAGATTGAAGCTTTAATTTATATAGTTTTTAATACATAAGCTAAAAACTGTGCCATTTTCTAAGCATGCTCATTTAAAAAAAATGAATGTTTTAGAGATAGCTGGATTTTTGAAAGTGATTTCCTTCTACTGCTTTCATTCGCTGGCTGCTGAAAATGTGTTTTCGCACTTGTGGCACTGAATAATGTTTTGGACAGTTTTATAAATAACACCTGTCATGTTTAGAAGAGGGGGTCATGAAAACACAATGTTGAAAGTTTGGAATAAAGATGTAAAAAAAATGTGATGAAGAAACATTGTTTGCAGGGCTGGTCGTTGGCCCAGCAGGTAGCATGTTGTTATCCCATCCCAGTGAACTTAGTTCAGGGGTGAGCTCAGTGAGCCAGCAGGATGGGCCAAGGCTGGGGGAGTGACAGTGGCATGCAACACCACTCCATGCCTGGGGAGGGACAGTGCAGTGTGGGACACATAGACAACAAATAACCATATACGGTGGGCTCTCAGACAACTCACTAGTGCACTTGCCAAATCCTGAATATAACCTACAGCTAATCCCTGACCACTCTACTCCTGGTTGATACCCTGTTGATACTTATTTGACTTCCATACTAATTTATCTACTTCGTAGCCATGGTATTTGCACTGTTAGTCATTACCACAGCACCTAACTTGGGATACCCCTTCCCCTGATATGGCTTCCCAGGATCATGACCCCCTCTTCTGCCCACCAATCCATCCCCCCGACTCTGTCTGGCAAATCCCCTTCAGGACTGCCAAACAGGTGTCTTCTCCTGGCTACCATATATGTCCTGTCCCTCATGTGGGTAGACAGACTTATGTGCTCCTGCGACCCTGAAAACACCTACTCTAGGTGCTCCGACTATCACTCTTCCACCCCTTGTGGCTATCCTTCCTTCCAGGGGGTAGAGTCACTCCTGATTGCTGATGGACTCTCTAGAAAGGGTATATGTTATGGAGTACTTCGCTGCTTGTGAATGCTATACCTCCGTGACCTACTCCCTCCTAATGCCAAAGTACTCTGTCTACTGACAGCACTGCTGCTCCTAGCAGGTGACATTGAGCCTAATCCATCTCCCCCTGTTGTCAACCTCACAATTGGCTCCCCCCATGATCTCCACTGGGCCTCCTCCAAGAGCCTAATGATAACACACATGAATGTCTGCAGCCTACGCCCCAAAATCCATGAAGTCCAGGGATGGCTAAATCTCTATAAACCAGACATTCTTGCAGGCTCTGAGACCTGGTTGAAGGCATATGCCCTGATGTACGAGGTTGCAGTCCCTAGGTATAACACCTTTTGCAAAGATAGGGATGGTAAAAGAGTGAAAGGGGTATTTATATACACTAAGGACTCACTTGATGCATCTCTCACCTCCCTACAGTGCTGGGACTGCATCGGTAGGGAATCACTATTCATCCGGATCACCCTTGGCATTTCTAAGCACCTTACCATAGGGTGTATCTACAGCCCTCCCAAAGTTGCCCTCCACTCCCTTGAGTTCCTCACCAAAGCCCTAGCAGACAAGGTATCATCAGAACTCCTGATCCTTGGGAACTTCAACCTCAGCTGGGATCAGGACACAGAGTTGTCCCTCAATGCCATGCTTCTGGATGCCAACCTTGAGCAAATCTGGCAGTATAGCCTAGAGGTTAGAGGAACGAGATGTGAACGTGCTTGGTACATCCAGCAGACTAGACCTGAGTTTGATTCTCACAACCTCCACTTGCATACTATGTGACTCTGAGCAAGTTGCTTAACTGCCCAGTGCTCCCAGGTCACCCCTGAAAACAGGCACATGTGCCTAGTGGTCCTTACCTTGTTACCAAAGACTAAAAAAATCATCACTGATGCAACTAGGCTTAACCACAAAACTGAGAACCACACCACCCTAGACTGGGCTCTGGTGTCTCACCCATCAAACATCCAGATGGCTAGTACTGTGGCTGATGCCCTGAGTGATGACTCATCTATTTTTTGCATCTGGAGGAGTAGGTCACCCAAGATTCCTCCCAGAATACTCACAACTCTTGATTATTCCAAATTCTTTGCTGACTCCTTTAATAAATATGTTAGTAACCTTTACAGGAGCCCTATAAGGCTCATTACAACCCTGAGTGAAACACTGGACTACTTCCAAAACTCCTTCATCTCAGCAACTAACCTCTTCACCCCTCTAAAAAAGCTACGAGCCAAAGGCAGCTGCTACAAATGGATCACCCCAGAACTAAAATCTCTGATGGTGAGTCATGACAAGGCTTGGAAGAAGCACAAGTTTTCAGCACTGCCAGCTGATCTTGAGTCCTACAGGACCCTCAGGAACCAATGCATGTGAGCCACTAAGCTTGCTAGAAGGGAGTAAGTCAAACATCTCCAGCAAACTAACCTAGGTGACTCTAGTATGTTTTGGTCCCATATCAATGAACTTCTCAATGACAACAGCAAATCTCCACCAGGCCCCATTGAGATCAATGGCCAAATGCTAAGCGATAGCCACCAGATTGTCTCCTCCCTTAATCAGCACTTCATTAATCTTGACACCTATAAGGCTAGTCTACCCACTCTGAATCCGGAGCCCTGGAGCTCTGAGATGACTTGCCCCATGCAACCTCTTTTCCATCTGAGGCCGGTCAAGGTAAAGGAGGTTCTCCCCCTCCTTAAGTCCCTTAAAATCAAAGGTACTGGAGGTCCTGATGGCATCAACCCAAGGCTGCTAAGAGCTCCAGCTCCGGCTATCACTCAACCCTTAACATGGCTCCTCAACAGATCCCTACTTCAAGGTGCTGTGCTTGACATTTGGAAGCAGGCCTATGTGGTTTTCATCCACAAACGGAGCCCCAGGGAGCCTATTGGCAACTACAGGCCAATCTCCCTGCTCTGCACCCTTGCAAAGATTCAGAAAAGGCTAGTCTATGGGCAATTCCATGACTACCTGGAAACACACCGGCTGCTAGCACCTTCCCAACATGGCTTCAGGCAAAACCATGGCACTGACTCAGCCCTTATAAGATTTTCAGTTGACGTACTTGAAGCAGTGGACAAAGGAACCCCTACAGGGACTGTCTTTATAGACTTATCAAAGGCCTTTGACTTTGTCAACCACTAACTCCAGTTGTCTAAATTGGGCAGGATTGGCCTAGACCCTCACTCCATTACCTGGTTTGACAGCTACCTCTCTGGTCGAACTCAGAGAGTTAAATGGAAAGGAGTAACAACAGACCCACTTCCCCGGAGGGAGGGGGTACCGCAAGGTTCCATACTGGGACCCCTCTTCTATTCCCTGTTCGTCAATGACCTAAGTAGTCATTGCGGGGGTAGCTCAGAAGTCCAATACACAGACGATGCTGTCATATACAGATCCCTGGACAACCTAGCTGACCTTGGTCCTCAGCTACAGGTTAACTTCATTAAGTTTGATGCCTGGCTAACAGAGAACAGGTTGGTCCTCAACACAAACAAAATTAAAGCTATGTTATTTGGACCTAGATCCCTGAGCCAAGGCAGAACCATCTCACTCTAACTTACCTCCTCATCTGGCAATTGCATAGAGGCAGTGTGCTCACTTAGATACTTGGGTCTAACACTGGATCAGGGCTTTACCCTAAAGAATCACATCAACAGGTAACAATAACTATCCACCACAAACTAGGACTGCTGTACCACCTAAATGACCAGTTGATCCCCTAGGCCAGGACCACCATTGCTACTAGTGTCCTCCTCCCCACCCTGACTTATGCAACCCCTGTCATGCAGGGTATGGCAAACAGGAGATTAACAGACTGCAAGTGCTATGCAACAAAGTGGCCCACTTTGCCTCTCTGTCTTATCCTAGACGCCACCACTGTGAAGCCTTGACTTCCCTGAATTGGTCATCCCTTGACTCCTGCCTTCAGTACCTCCTTCTCTGCAATGCATATAAGTTCTTCCGCTCCTCCCCCCAGCCAGTCTTGTAGGGCTCCTGGTCCCCAAGTACTCTTGTAGAAATCTCTGCACAACAGGACGAATCCTCCTGGAAGAACCTTGGGTGTGGAGCAAGGCTGGTGGCAAATCCTTTGTTTCCTCTGCCCCTATGCTGTGGAATAAACTCCCCCCTCCTTGTACAGGAAGCCCCCTCCCTTGAAACTTTCTGATTCAGGCTCTGGGCCCACTTGCCCAATGCCAGTGCCTACTCCTGCTACTGTGTATCCAAACTCTCTGACACATGTCTCTGATACACTCCCCTGAGAAATTTCTTCCCAGCATAACCTCCCAATGAATCCTATATCTACAAGTACCCTACTGACCTACTCCCCAACTCCTCCCCCCTTACCACTAGCAACTCCTGTAAACCCCCTGTGTATGTCTCCCTGCCGGCTACTTGCTGACATATATTCGCTGCTTAATATTGCCTGTGTTCTCCATCAAATTATTATCACCCTGTGGAGCCTGGCCACTTTGTAACCTACTTGATCAGCCTACTGCACAACCTTCCATCAACTTGTGTTGTACTTATGCCTTGTACATTGTTCAAGCATACTGTATCCCTGTTACTAAGTGTTGTTTATCATTTCTTGTACACTATTATGTATGCCTTATCTCTGTAACTGATTCTGGGTCACCCCTGAAAAAGGGACCTTCGGGGCACAGTGGACTTACCCGGTTATCAAAATTGAATAAATAAATAAATATTGTGATGAGAACTCCTCTCTTGTCATACTACCAAGAGGGCCTTGTGCCCCTGCATCCATAACTTCACAGAAGTGCAGGGCACAAAAGTCCCTGCACTTCTATAGTCAGAAGGAATCTTGACCCTGCGCATCTGCATCAGTAGCCAGCTCCCCAGACAACCCCTACAGATTGTCTTCCTGGAGAGATCTGAACTTTGTAGGCAGACAGACTCTTCTTGCCTGTGGTGCAAGGCCTGGAGATCAAAGCCCTGTGCATCTGCATGTGAATGAGGATACAATTTTAAAAAAAAAAGGAAATTAATTGCAAAAAACTACATTAATGCAGACATTAAAGTTTAAGAGCGCAAAGTGGGAAAATAAGGAAATGAAAAACCTAATGATTTTCATTTCTTTACTTTCCTGCTTTGTGTTCTTCAACCCTAATGTCTGCATTAATGTAGTTTTTTGCAAGGAATATGTATACTCTAATTATCTATCATATATATATATATATATATATATATATATTATAGCGGCTTGTTGCGCCACTGTATTTAGGATTATGAAGGCACTTCTATGTTAAAGTCAAAATTTTACACGTTAATAACTTTGGACCTATTCAATGGATTTGCTTGAAATGTGGTATGCACAGTGGGGCATGGTAGATCTCTTGATCTGCCAAATTTCATTTTGGTTGGATCTATGGTCTTTGCACACGAAAATGCTGAAAAATGCAAAATTATCCAGTTTTGTAGGCCATTTTTGGGATTTTGTCCATGGCCCTGCACAGCTGTCATGTGGCATGCCACTCTACGAGATGGCTCATCTGAAAGAAATTGGCTGGCCGAACATGCCACTTTTCATTTGGTGAAAAAATATTAAGGTATTCAAAAGTTATACCACTTTCAAGCTCCCATTATAAGTCAATGGGAAAATTTATCTGGTTGTTTTGCAAACAAAGAATAGGGTTTGGGCCATCTTGCCCTGCCTGGCGATCAAAGAATTTGTAGCCTCACGGTTGAAGAATCTTTGTCCCCGAGAATTCTTTGATCGCAAGGTCCGTCATCTTGTTTTTGAATTCGGATCGAAACAAATCAAATATTTTAGCTCAGGGGTCACTCCTGAAGTAAAACCTGGATGGGTTTACTCAGGAGCCTCGGTCTGTTGAGCCATGCCTTTGGTTCAGTGTAAAATAGTCAAAAAATAGAGTTTGATCATGGCTCGCTAATGATCTTTGGTTGTGAGCCTGCACATTCTTTGATCATGAGATTCTTTGTTCGCAATCCTGCATCGCGAGGAAGGACGAGATGACCCTTTTAAAAATTCACTTTTCTCAGCCCAGGGGTGGCCTAGAAACTCAAATGAGGGTGGGGTTTTGTTCAGCGGGCTTCGTTCTATCGAGGCATGGTGGTGGTTTCCTTTAATTTTGCCTAAAAGTCGAGTTTCAGCATTTTTTATTCTTTGATCATGAGCCTGCAATTTCTTTGATCGTGAACCTGCAAATTCTTTGATTGCAAGATTCTTTGACCAATTTTCTCAGCCCAGGGGTGGCCTAGGAACACAAATGAGGGTGGATTTTGCTCAGGGGGTTCGTTCTATCAAAGCATGGTGGTGGTTCCATTTTATTCTTTGATCGCAAGCCTGCAATTTCTTTGAGCGTAAGCCTGCAATTTGCCGCCTCACTTTACAACTGCAACACAGCTTAGTAAGAGAGCAGGGAGCAAGCTTGCTTTTTTATTACTTTATTTCTCAGCCGTCAGCCGAACATTTTCTTAATTTCACTCAGAGGCTCAAACAACTGACCAAGTGGCTATTCAGGAGCAGGCAGTTACAGGGAGTTTTATATTTTACCCTGTAGCCTGCTTTGGTTCAGAATACAAAAAGCCACACAGTGCACAATGTTTTCTTTTACTCTGGATCGCATTTCTACTCTGAAGTTAGTCACCACAAGAGCGGTTCATTGGGTGGGTGCAAGTAAGAGGGAGAGTGAGTGAGGAGCACAGCGCTCCTTTATATTTCTTTCAAACCCCTTTCAAACCTCTCTTCTTTTGACCACACAGGGGTTTTCCTTGAAAATGTTGGGGGTATTTAATAGTCATGGAGCAGCAGCAAATGGAAAAGTAATGTTGCTTCATGATACATAATCCTGCTTTGATGCAGAACCACAGCTCCACTCCTACACAGTGGCCAAAAACTACAAAACTCAGAGAAAACAGCTGCTTGAGTGCAGCAGGAAGAGAGAGAGAGAACCCGGATCCTTTAAGCTCCTTACTTGCTAATGGAGTTCTCTCTCTATCTCTCTCTCTCTCTCTCTCTCTATCTCTCCTATAAAGCACATTGAGGGCATTGGCTGAAATATCTTAATCTTGTGCTTTGTCAGCTGCTCACCCCTGCCCTGGACACTATTTTATTTTTTTAACAACTGGGAGCATTTCAGCTCCTTTTCTCTTGTTAATACTCATTCCCTCTGTACATCTTCACTTCAAAGAGGGGCAGGAGGATCAAAAGACACCACAGGGAGCAAGCAGTAACATGGAGCAGCAGAAAATGAAAGTGAATTAGACTGCTGCTCTGTTTTGAACTGTGCTCCCTCAGCTAGCATTAAGGGCATTTGTTTTAATTTAAGAAATAGTGTAACTCTCTCCCATAGGGTCTTTTCATCACCAGGGGCACCAGTTAAGAAAATGTGTTGTGTTTTATTGTTCTTTCAAGGCACATTAATTCTATCTCTAGGCACTAGGCACTTTAACCTTAGCTAGAACATCAGTCTTTGGGGGGGGGGATCAGAGGAGAACACAGTCACCTTTCTAGGGGACTGTCCTATGATAGGGGCCACCCTGTCACAGACAGATTTCCATTGCCAGATGGATTTCAAAGTCTCATCCATGATCTGAATGGATTCATTTGGGTGTTCCATTATGTACAATAAATTTGGGCATCAAAATGCATGCAACATCTGTAACCTTTTAGTCCTTGGTTGGATACGGCTCTGCGTAATGTGAGCAGTCATCTGTAATGACCGGAATGCTCCCTCTCTCTCTCTCTTTTTCCGTATCTATATAGATATAGAGATGTGTGTGTATATATAGGGTTATGAAGGCACTTCTATGTTAATGTCAACATTTTGCACGTTAATAACTTTGGACCCGTTCAACGGATTTGCCTGAAATTTGGTATACATGGAGGGGCATGGTAGATCTCTTGATCTGCCAAATTTTGTTTTGGTCAGACTTACAGTCTTCACACACAAAAGTGCTGAAAAATACAAAATTATCCAATTTTGGAGGCAGTTTGGAGGATTTTGTCTGTGGCCCTGCGCCACTGTCATATAGTGTGCCACTCTGCAAGATGGCTTATCTGAAAGAGCTTGGCTAGCCAAACATGCTGCTTTCATTTGGTGAAAAAATATTAATCGTGAGGTCTGACATCTTGTTTTTGAATTCCGATAGAAAAAAATCAAATATCTTGGCTCAGGGTCACTCCTAAAGTAAAATTTGGATGGGTTTTACTCAGGGGGCCTCATTCTATTGAGCCATGCCTTTGGTTTAGTGTAAAACAGTCAAAAATTAAAGTTTTAAACATTTAAAATCTTTGACCGTGGCTCACTAATGATCTTTGATCACGAGCCTGCAAATTCTTTGATTGCGAGCTTCTGTGATAGCGATCTTGCATTGTGAGGCAAAAATAATTTGTTCTCAGCACGGGGTGGCCTAGGAACACAAATGAGGGTGGGTTGTATTCAGGGGGCTTTGTTCTATCGAGGCATGGTGGCGGTTTCATTCAATTCTTCCTATAAGTCGAGTTTCAGCATTTTTTATTCTTTGATCATGAGTGTGCAATTTCTTTACTCATGAGCTTGCATATTCTTTGATTACAAGATTCTTTTATCCCGATCCTGCATCGCGAGGGAAGGACAAGATGGTCCTTTTAAAAATTCAATTTTCTCAGCCCAGGGGTGGCCTAGGAACACAATTGAGGGTGTGGCCTAGGAACACAATTGAGGGTGGGTTTTGTTCAGGGGGCTTCATTCTTTTGAGGAATGGCAGTGGTTTGTTTAATTCTGCCTAAAAGTCGAGTTTCAGCATTTTTTATTCTTTGATCATGAGCCTGCAATTTCTTTGATCGTGAGCCTGCAAATTCTTTGATCGCAAGATTCTTTTATCCCGATCCTGCATCGTGAGGGAAGGACAAGATGGTCCTTTTAAAAATTCAATTTTCTCAGCCCAGGGGTGGCCTAGGAACACAATTGAGGGTGTGGCCTAGGAACACAATTGAGGGTGGGTTTTGTTCAGGGGGCTTCATTCTTTTGAGGAATGGCAGTGGTTTTGTTTAATTCTGCCTAAAAGTCGAGTTTCAGCATTTTTTATTCTTTGATCATGAGCCTGCAATTTCTTTGATCGTGAGCCGTCAAATTCTTTGATCGCAAGATTCTTTTATCCCGATCCTGCATCGCGAGGGAAGGACAAGATGGTCCTTTTAAAAATTCAATTTTCTCAGCCCAAGGGTGGCCTAGGAACACAAATGACGGTGGGTTTTGCTCAGGGGTTCATTCTATCGAGGCATGGTGGTGGTTCCATGTAATTCTGCCTAAAATTCAAGTTTCAACATTTTTTATTCTTTGATCATGAGCCTGCAAATTCTTTGATTGTGAGCCTACAAATTCTTTGATTGTGAGCCTACAAATTCTTTGATTGTGAGATTCTTTGATCGCGATCTTTGATCGCGAGGGAGGGACGAGATGGTCAGATTTTGTAATGCATTAGATAGGGCAATTTTACCAATTTTTAAGTTTAAATATCTCGTAAATGGTTTGGTCTTTTTACTTGAAATTTGGAGGATGTTCTCAGCATGTCCTGTAGATGTGAATTACTGTGCTTACATGTAAGGGAATTTTTTTTTTTTTTTTTGCAGAGATATTGCGTGACACAATTTACGTGTTGTGGACAGTGTTTTGCATTGTGCTGGTGGCTTGAAATTGATAAGGTACCTAGCCTTAGTGTCATGGATGTAGTTTTCAGTCGTTGTGCCTGTAAAATGTTAACAGGTGTGGAATTTTGCAATTCTGATAAGTGAAAATGTCAAACTTGAACATGTTATATGTCAGACATGATTTGGTCTTTTACATTGAAATTTGGAGGGTGTTCTCTGCATGTCCTGTAGATATGCATTACAGTGTTTACATGTCAGAGAAAATGATTTTTGCGGAGATATTGTTTGATGCAATTTACATGTTGTGGACAGTGTTTTGCATTGTGCTGGTGGCTTGAAATTGATAGGGTACCTAGCATTAGTGTCATGGATGTAGTTTTGGTCATTGTGCCTGTAAAATGGTAACAGGTGTGGAATTCTGCATCTCTGATGAATGAAAATGTCAAACCTTTACACGTTATATCTTGGACATGGTGTGGTGTTTTACATTGAAATTTGGAGGGTGTTGATGGTACACACACATTAATAAGTTGGTGGGAGAGCAGGGCCCGAAGGGCCCACATGCCCATCAACTTCTGCAGGTTCGTGGGAGCACAGGTCCTGAAGGGCTTGCACTTCTACTAACTTGCGCAAGTTCTTACTTTTGTATTCTTTCTCAAAAAGTAAAGAAATTCTATGCAAAAAACTGCCTTAATGCATCATTTAGGATTAAACCACAAAAAGTCAGGAAATGAAAAATCTTTAGGGTTGCCTCTGCCCCTGGACCTGCCAATCATCCCAAGATTGACAGATGATGGGGTGTGTCATTGGGGTTGTGAGGCCTAAATGTCACCCCATTCTTTTTTGCTGTCCCTTGCCAATATCATTACACATGGAATGGGGTGACATGCCCTGCATGAAGAAAGAGATCATACCTCATCTTGTTTGCTGAGGGGAGGCAGTGGACATTTCTCTCTTACCTGGGTTGAGGCTCAGCCAGCAGGAGGTTGTCCAGTTATTACACTACCTGTCATGTGGTTAATCAGAGGACTTCAGGTTTCAGGGCTGTGAATCCAGCACCTTTCACAAGCAATAAATTCACAAACACACACACACACACACACACACACACACACACACACACACACACACACACACACACACATCTTTAAAAAAAATAGATGGCCTAGCACAGAGACCATATCACCCCTGCTTGGTGAAAAAGACAGATACAGTCGGGTATCATTGACATAGCAGTTAAATTGTAAGCCATATAACCTTTTGACCTATCCCAAAGGTAGCATGTACATAGCAAACAAAATGATGATGAATATCAATCCCTGTGGCGCTCTACTTCAGAGTTCAGTTGTCTTGGAAATTAAATTACTCAGTTTGACCAGCTGTGCCCTGTCCATGGCATAAGACTCAAACCTATGCAAACTATCCCATACAGTGCCAAAGACAATCCAATGGCAACCCATGGTCTACCCTATCAAAAGTCAGCAAGAGATCTAGAAGAACTAAGGTGGAACACTACCCTCTTGCTCTCGCCATGAGGAGGTCATTAAACACCTTGACAAATGTGGTCACCATGCTGTGCAAAGAACAGAAACCTGACTGGAGAAGATAATAGATGTCATTTATTTTCAGGTGTACCTCCAGCTGCACTGCCACAACCATCTCAATTACCATCCTCATAAAGGATAGGTTTGAGAAAGGCTTATAGTTTGCAAGAAGATACCATGTGAAAACAGCTAAGTAAAAACAGCGACCACCAAAAACAGCTAATACAAAACAGCTCAGTCAAATACAGCAAGTTTTGTTTTGGCAGGGGCAAGCCACCCTCACACCCCCCCTTTGTGGGGGGCTTTGCCCCACACACCTCCATCTTATATATATATATATACCAACTTTGGGGGGGCGCACCTCGGGGAGGGCTGCAATTTTCAGTGTATGTATTTGACTTAGCTGTTTTGACTTAGTTGTTTTTACTTAGCTGTTTCCACTGGCCACCTTGAGGGTGTACAGGCAATGTCAGGGTCCAATGTATGCCTCTTTAGTAGGGGTCTCATTATTTTCAGTGCAGATAAGAAAACACACTCCTCTATGAAACATCTGACAGTTACCATGATAACTGGACCATGACCTCTTCACAACCCAGCAGCAGCCAAGAAGGCCCTGAGTCTATCATACAGATTGCGGGACACAGCTCATAAATCACCTGGAGTACCTCATTAACCAGAACTGACTTAAGCTCTTCCCAGGATGGCAGGTTGCCGAAGCTTTCCTTAGACTGGATGCTACCCACCATGACAGGCCATTGTGAAGTTATGGGTCCTAATGGAGGATACTTTGTTAACAATAAGTTAAACTCCTTAAATAGAGTGGACTTTATAAAATGTTCATAGTGCATAAGAGTTAAGATGGCCAGTTTTTTAGTTCAGAAATCATCCTTGACAGGAAATAAGTTTTTTTTTTTGTTCAGGGTGATTTCCCACTGATAGTCATTATAATGATCCTCAGTACCAGTCTAGCCTCCGTGGGTGCATTCCTTCTCCAAGAATGCTCTGTCCTCTGCTGTTTTGTCAACTGCCTCAGCTTGTCACAACCCCATGGTGTGCTGTAGCAGGACGTCAAATGGCAGACAAGGTAAGGTGCCGGTGAGTCCAAGACAGCCATAACAGTGATGATGTTACTCACTGTGGGTGGTCTTCTTGACTCCCTCAGCACAAGCTTTCACCATTCTCCAGATGTCCAGCACCACTAAGAGTTTAGTAGGTTCAAGATTGAACTTAGGGCTTTATCAAGCTATCTCCACAGGTGGTGAAATTAGACAGGGGCCCTCTAAAAAATGATGATGATCCTGACCAAATGACTGAATCAACTGTGACATTACAAATGTCAAGCTCCAAAGAGAAGGTAAGGTTTGAGGTTGGCCTTGCTGGTGGGTTCCAGAAGCAGGTCCCACTGGCAATCACCTGTGCAAGGCCCAGTGATATCATCAACTGAAGGAACTGTTGACCAAACTGTGAGGCTTCATCATTGATCTATGCATTTAAATCCCCCAACACCAACACTTTAGAGGAGTCCAACATTAGGTCTGCCATGAAGTATTCCAGTTTCTGCAGGAACTCATTATTATGTCCTGGAGGCTGATACATAAAGTGAATCTGCAGCCTGCTCCCAGTCTACCCTTTACTTCCACACATTCAAATGTCACTTTTGTGGGGTAAGTCATAAGCCTCAGTAAGAATCTAAAGCAGATGGGCACCTCCTTCTCCTGTACTCCAACCTCATTTAATTTAATTTATTAAAAATCATAATCAAGTTGAGAGAAAGTCCCATTTACAACTGTAACCATAAAATAAAAAAGTAAAACTATTTACACAAAGAAACAACTAGGCCGCATGTAAACAGAACAATGATGCAAGAGTGGGGTGTTCATGAGCCAGCAATGACGGTGGTCATATGAAGCTGAGCCCCCTCATTAGACACTGCTAAAATTACTTTAAAAGCAGCCTAGAAAGTATTAAAACAACTATTGTTTCCAAAATGTACCTCTTACATTGCAAGTATGTCTGGAGGAGGAATATCTGCAAAGAAGCAATCCCAAATAACTTCTGCAGTAGGTACAACACTCCAGCAGCTAAGGCCTTCTCATGCTAGAACTCTAAAGTGATGGATACTTTTGAGACACAAACTCCTGCAGGGACACCTAGTACAACTTCAGAGGATCAGTTTCTCCAGCCCCTCAGAGACCTGCAGAAAGAGATGAGAGCAGGTTTCCCAAATATTACAACCCAAATTGCAGCAGTATGTATTACTTTAAATGCTTTCAGTGAAACATCAGTTGAACACACTAATCAGCACAGACAGGAGCAAAGAATGATTGATCTGCAGGACAAAATGAATGATGGGGCAGAAACTTTGTGGAGGTCCAAAAAGCTATTAAATTCCTGCAGGACAAGGCTGACAACTTATAAAATAGAGAAAGGAGATCTAACATAAGAATTATTGGATTGCCAGAAGATACTGAGAACAAACATCCAGTGAACTTTATGAAATGCTGGCTACCAAAAATACTATTCATGGAGCCTGGGAGAGCAGAATGAGAACTGGAGAGAGACCACAAATCTGCTGGAAAGAAACCAACTCCAGGGAACAGATCTAGACCCATCTTTGTTTGCTTTTTTCAGTTACCTGATAAGCCCACAGTTCTACAAGCAGTCAGTAAGCAAGGAGGAATTCAAGTAGGGAGCAGTTACATCCGTATCTTCCCAGACTACAGTTGCTTTTTGCAAACTGGAAAAAATGGCTTTCAAGGATGTAAAAAAAACTGGACTGTTCAACTCTTCCCATCAAGACTAAGAAGTCAGTGTCCTGACCACCCTACAAGATACTTTATGGATATCCTATCAGCTGAGAGATATAGAGGGTCCAATGATATGGCACAGAAAGGGAGAAACACTGATTACTGCACATCCCCAGCCTCTTGGGAGAAGACAGATAAAGTCTTCAACAATTACCTGGGGGACAAGCCCTCCAACTGCTGGAGCTGTGGTGCGGTTGTCAGTCAAATCCTTCAGAGGGAAGCTGATTGTACAAAATAGTGTTAACAATAACAGTGAGTAAAATACCCCAATGTTTACAGTAGCACACAGTTGGTCTTTTTTATATTCCTACGTAGAGATGTGGTGAAGTTTAACTTTGCCGTCGAAGTTCGCATGAAGTGGCGAAAATTCACACTTTGTGGAGTTACGTGAAGTTTTCCCAGACCTGAAAAACTTTGAATTCACCCAAATCATGACGTTTTTGCTGTGAATTGCATAATTTTGCTGTGAAGTGCAGAATTCCACCATGAAATTCCACATTTCACAGCAAAACTTTGCACTGCGCAATTGATCCGCAGTCTGCAAATTTCGCAAATTTCACAAATTGTGCTTCATAAATTGCACAAAATTTGAAAATTAAATCATGGAGTGAAGTTTGCCAACTTTGTCCATCTCTATTCCTAGGTTATTCCTGATTCTTCTCTGAGGCAAGTTAACAGGGATGTAAGAATTAAAACTAATGCATCATATCAGTCCAATATGCCCAAATGAAGACTCGGCTATGGATCAGGTCAGAGGCAGAGGCCCTGGAAAGTTCTCATAGCATAGATGGGGCAGTCATTTTTGGATCCAGGGTGAGGTTGCTCCGATAATTTAGATCTGTTGCCATTTTGCCACATGTAGGTCAAGAATGAAGCAACATCTTTCTAAAAGAGCATAATCAGGTGATGCAAATGACCTGTGCATGCCTTACAGCATATGGGAGTCAAGCTGTTTCTGGGGGACCAATTAGTGAGCTATACTGAGGACTGTGATTTGAACATACAGCTACTTGCTTCCAAAAATGGAACTGGAAAACAAACTGGGGCACCTGGAACATGAAGAACAATGTAGTGCAGTTAAAACAGTAGTGTTTAATGCTTTCTTAACTGACCTACAGTAGCAGGGAATAACTCCACACCACCTTCAACCATAACTGGAATCAGACCCAAAACAAACCATCCTAATCATGTTGGGACAGATGGTTTGAATAAGGACCTAGTGGGAAAATGACCCACAGCAAGTAAGTTGCCTGGCCAGAGAAGGGCACAAGAAAATGTCCACATTCAATATAAAAACATTATGTGATAGATCATGCTACTGTATATGGCTGAAATGACCCTTTTTATCTAAGGAATGGTATATCTATAGCAACAATGCCTAGAACTAAACTTTACCACCAGGCTTTCATAGAATGTTGGCCAGAAGGTTGTTGGTCCAGGCAGGAATCAAATGCCAAAATATGGCATTGGGAACAAGAAGAAGTGTGTTTGTGAAAGAGAGCTGATGTCAGAGTTCAAGTTATGATGGGTGGAAGGATGCCGGGTGATTCAGGTATAGGTTAGGTGATATGTTTTACACCCAGTTCCTTGTTTTTCTCTACCAAATAATTGGTTTATGCCCTCAGGTATAAAGCAGGCTGCTATAATGTATGTGCACAATCAGGTACAGAATAATAAAGGGCAGTATAAAAGTAAATATTTTGGACTGAAGTACCTTATGTGCATAGACGGGAGTCAACTAATAAGTAATTAATCCAGAGTTGTATGTTGTTTGTCATACTGTACTCCATAAATATAAAGGCTGAGCTTTTGAATACGCTGTCTTGAAATGGTAATGGCCTAAGGATAGTTGTCAAATGAAAGATGTTGCCAACATATGCGAAAGAATTAAAGTACATGTGTTCTTATTACAGGAAATGCATACAGTACATCTTCAAAAGAATCAGAGAAGTTAAGGAAATGTTGGAGAAGCACAATGCTATCATTTTGTCTTAACTTGGAGGCTATAGCACAGCAATTTGGTTTACATCTAATGGACCAGAATTTCAAAACTTTACTCCGGGGCTAAATTAGCACTGCCTGGCAGGCAAAGTTAGCCTGGCGCACAAAGCAAGCTATATCCAAAAGGAATAGCCCAGGGCAAACAGCCTCTGAATATAGCATTGGAATGAGGCCAGGCAAACTGGACTGGGAGTGCAGGGCAAACATAGCCCTGTAATATGACAGCTTTGATTATAGCAACCAGAAGTGCAGACCACAACAGCAACACAGTGCACGGCGATGTGAAGGTAGGTAGAGGCAACCTATGTGGTCAGCATGTGTTCCAGCAAATGCATGGACCCAGTACAGCTGCAGGGAGCAGCATATGGGACACTACAGTGTGCAAAACAGTATAATATTCCCCAAACCATTTGCATGGAGCTAATGTGTTTGCATGGGATTAGCACAGAGCTAAGCTGTTTGCCTGGTACAAACATGTTTTCCCGGTGCTAAACTTTGCCATATTCAAAAGTGACATGCAAATGAGCCTACTTAGGTAGTCTCTGGGCAAACAGCCATATTAGCATCTAATTATGTCCTGATTTGCATGCAGTTTGCCTAGCGTTACTGCAGGGTCCCACAGCTCCACCTGTAGGTCAGTCAGGCAGTGCATGATGATACAGTAGCTGCAGGCTACATGTAAACAGTACAGCATAGCAAAGCATATCGTACCCCAGGAGACAACACAGCATAGGCACAGGTGGTGGTGGTGCTGCATGCAACCGTCACACTGTAGGTCATGTTACAGTGCACAACAGACACTACAGTAGCAAGGGGTCTGGTAGTGTGAGGGACACAGCAATGCCTATGGTATGTAGGGTAGTGATGACCACTGCACTGTACACAGTGACAGGCCCTGCTTGCAGGTAATTACTGGCAGTGGATAGTACTGTTACACTGTTGTGTGATCCACAGATGCTGCACCTGTGGCATGGGATGCTCACAGTGACATATACATGGCTGGCTGTGTGTGCTGTGGCATCTGTACAGTTGTGCGGTATGTGGCTGAGGGGGCACATAAGATCCAACAGGCGCACAGGTGGTGGGGTATTCCCACTACTGGCCCATGTGCACTGCATGATGTGTCCCAGCCTTGTGGCCACACCTGGGCTATGGTGAGGTCTGGCCACCTGCACACCCTCCCCTCAATGGCCACCATGCCCACAGTGCTGCCAGTGTGTGCTGGCATCTGTTGGTCACCACAGATGTATGGTCTTCAGGTGTGTGCTGTATGGCCACACCACCATGATGTCCCCTGTGGGCCAGATCACCCCTTACTGCCTGGCATGGCTGGGACTGGTGGCAGCTGTTGGCATCATGGTGGTGCCGTCAGTGAGCAGCATGTGTCCTCCATGTCTGGCATTTTCTAAGTCATATGTTAGGGGCGCGCAAACTGCGCAAATCCCATGCAAACATTGCCCAAAGCACAAATGTCATGCAAAGCTGTTTGCCCAGGGTTAAGACCAGCTTTTCCTGGGCAGTAATTTGTGCTGTGCTAAGGGTCAAACTAAGTCTCGCTAAACACCTTCGCATGGCGCTAGCTGATGAATATCCCACAGCACCTGTATTCATGTTCAGTGTGCCCCTTGCATATAATTATGGTTTGCCTGGTGCTAATGCGATTTGCGTGCACTATTTGGCCTTTTGAATATAGCAGACCCGTGCTAATCCTGCGCTAATCCTGCTCAAACGGTTTGTGCACTGCGCAAAGCTTTGAATATCTGGGCCAACCCCTAGATCAGCCTACTTCAGGATCAACCTCTTGTGGTGTAGAGCCAAAGGCCTTCCTGAAGGCCAGGTAAAGGATGCCCACTGCTTGGCCCCTTCCCACTGTTTTAGCGGCCCGGTAAAAGAAGTCAATCAAATTTATATGACACAATCTCCCTCCCATAAACCCATGTTGCTGCTCATTCTGGAGACCATTCTCATCCAGATGTTTTACTAACCTTTCCTTAAGTATGGTCTCCATGAGCTTGCATATGATTGAGGTTAGACCGACCAGTCTGTAGTTCCGAGGTAGTCCTTGGAACTGCTCTTATGCAGGAGCACTACGTGTGCCATTTTCCAGTCCTACAGTACCACATCTGAACCTAGTGAGCTATTGAACAGGTCGGCCAAGGGACCTGCAAGCTCCTCCGACAACTTCCTCAGCACCCTTGGGTGTATACCATCTGGGCCTGGATATTTTTCTGCCCTTAATGCTAGTAAACCCTTCCTAAACATATTCACCTCTATCAAAACATCCATGCACCCTCCCCATCTTCTCTCCTTCCCCCTAATGGCACTGGTCCATCTCTCTCCCTAGTTAAGACTGAACAGAAGTACTCAGTCAGTACCTCTGCTTTGCAACCATTCTCCTTTACCCACCTGTCCCCTTAACTGAGCCTAACAACGCTATCTTTCTTGTCCCTATTCTTACTAATATAGCAAGAAAAGGACTTTCCCCCTTTTTAAGTCCCTCAGCCAGCTGCAGTTCCTTATGGGTTTTAGCTTGTTGGATTACCTTACCTATTACACTAGCCATCTTCAGGTAGTCTTCCGTGTCTTACTCCCTCTGGGACATCCTGAACCTCTTGTGGGCTGACCTCTTATGTCATACTGCATGAGCAACCTCAATGCTAAACCAGCTTCAGCTGAGTGATTTTGGCCCCTGAGTGTTTCCTTTTGAGCGGCTACATCACAATTCATGCTGGTCATTTCACTCAATGGCAACTCACCCCAGACTATTAGCTCTGCCATCAATTGGTTCCCCACATCAATTTGTCCCTGGACAATTAATCCCCAACATAAATATTATAAAATAAACTCCAGGTGGGTGTAATTTACCCACCAGATGAGGCAGTGTGCACAAGGGTTCTAGAAGTGTAAGTCATACTGTAATAGTTGTTGGAGTACAGCATGATATGTAGTAGGAGTGAATTATCCAGGGACAAATTGACATGAGAGCCAATTGATGCTGAAGCTAATAGTCTGGGGTGAGCTGTCAGGGAGCGAAATGGCCAGGACGAATTCACATGTTCCCTCTTTAAGCCTAATGCACTCTCTTATGGCAACCATAAATTCACCTTGAAGGACCACCTTTGGTCCACCTTTGTACCACTCCCATACCCACTCAGATGCTTGCTAGGTGATTCCTTAGCAGCTCACCCATCTTTCTGAAGTCTTCCTTTCTAGTTCACTAGCTATCAGCTACCCTGCCCTCTTCTCTTACCCACCCTTACCATCCAAGTGTACCAATCCTTCACCCAGCTACCGACTATCCTGACCCCCTTACCCTTACCCCATCTATCCTACTCATCCATCCCTTCACCTTCTATCCTGACCCCCATCCCCCTTTCCTCATCCCACCAAGCCTACTCAACAGCCAATCATTCCTTCCTCCCCCAAACTCCCTTCCTTCTTTCTTCCTTAAGTGCCTGATGGCTACGTCCCTATCCACATCACGAATAAATACCATATAACAACATATGCCTTTGCCTATAGTTGTCTCTTACTATATGCACACCAGTGCCTTGTGTTATAGATTTATATTCCTTCTGCACTTAGCTTCTTTGCACTAGCAGTACGCTACTGATGTTAGCATTACCATAGTGTGCTACTGCCTGTATCCCTACTGCATATGACTCGACAGGACCCTTGTGTGTTTTAGTATATCATTATCCTGTACCAAGATATTCCCCCTGTTTGTATCTACTTTAATGTGATTTTGTGCCTTGTAACTCTCAATTGTATCTACCTTAATGTGATTTTGTTGCCTTGTTACTCATGTCGATATAAGTTATGTATGTATCAATCTGCCTATTTAATTCAAGACCTCCTTGTGAATGAGCTCAATGGAGTTTCTCCTGCAATAAACTTGAACTAAAATCCAAGATTTTAGTCTTAGTGGGGACCTTTTCCCTGCCTGTATCTAACTGGAACCAGACTGCAAGATGTTCGATCCCACCCAGGGGCTCCTCGATCTTTATATCCTGGACATTGTCCCCATTCATCAGCACCAGATCAAGGATTGCCCATTCCCTGGTGGGTTCTGTGATGCTCTGTATCAGGAATCCACTTTGCAGTGTATCTTGGATCACCTGATCCCTGGCACAGGTCATGGCCAGTACCCACCAATCCATCTTGGGCAGGTTGAAATCTCCCTCTATTGCCACCTCTCCTTTCACTGCAGCATTCTTTGATTTGAATTCCATTTCCTGTGTCTTTCCACCTCCTGTTTAGGTGGTCTGTGAACTGTCCTGAACCTCACCATCCTCCCTTTATTAGACAGTAACTGAATCCACATTGCTTCCGCCCTCTCCTCTTCTGACTCCTCACTCATACAAGGTATACCATCCCTGATGTAATCTTCCACCCCACCCCCTCTCCTACCTCTCTGTCCCTCCTGAATAATTTAAATGCAGGTATCGAGAGGTCCTAGTCATGGTTATTTATGGCGCATGTCTACATGACTGCCACAATGTCCACTCCCTTCTCCACCAACAATGCGTGCAGGTCATCCATCTTGTTTCCAAGGCTTTGTGTGTTCAGGGACACCACCTTCCCCTTAGAGTCTAAGCCTCCTTCCCTTCCCACGTATCTGTCTTTCTGATTGCCCCCAATTACCTGTATGCCCCCACTCCCTGTTGCAAAGCCCTCACCCCTCCACCTCTACCCTTCAGGCCTCCTCTACTAGTATGGTGGGGTCTTCTGACTCCTCCCTCCCAGAGACTCAGGGTCTGGAGGCCCACTTGTCCCCCCAGTCTTCAAATTACATTTTTGGTTTATGTACCACTCCCAGTGTGTCACTGAGGACTCCTGACCCCCCCTTGACTGAGGTGCAGTCTGTCTAGTGCAAAAATTGTTTTATCTGACCATGTCTCCCTCCAATCCCCTATATAGTCATACCCTTCTTCTTTGTATCACTCCCTCAGACAGTCTTTGAACTCCTCCATCCTTTTCTTCCTGACCATGCTGGCTCTCAGTACTGGTAACACCTCTGAGAATACAAGCTACCTCCCTGCAGGTCTTCCATACTACCTGAATCTTTCCTGTACTACCAACATCTCCTCCCCTGCTGGGTCATTGGTAGTTAGGTTTGTACTATATGTGGGTCCTCCCAACTCCTCTCACCAACTGCCCAATCTCTGGGCACACAATCGCTGCCATCATCCCTCACATGCAAACCACCTTCCTGCCCATATCTGGTACCCTTCTTTCCCCAGTGAATACCCTTAATTATAGTGTTCCACCAGATTACCATCATTCGACCCCCTTCAGTGCTGACTCCCTCTTTTCCTTCTTTGACTGCTCCACCTCCATTATGTTCGCCACCCCAGCCTTATTATCCCCAAGCCCTGCTTGATTGACATGCCTATAGCCCTTCTCACTCCTTTGCCATTCTGTCCACCCCCCGTCCTTTCCTTTTGGCCACCCACACACCCCCCCCTCTCCTTCCCCGTCCTCATGTCACCTTATCCCTCCCTCCCCACCTACTATTCCACCCTTCAAGTTCTATCTTCTGCACCCACTGTGACTGCTTTGAACTGTCCTACCCCCTTCTCTGTCCTATTCTCCCTGATCCTATTGCCTTTACCTGACTTCTTTCCTCACTTTCTGTTCCCTCCCTCCTCACTTCCAGACAGTAGGTGAAATCTATTTTTTAAAGACATCCCTTTGAATGTTTCCACACCTATTGCATGTCTTGTGGTCTCACCCTTTCTCCCCACAACTTGCCATTCCCCATTACTAGGTTTTTCTGCCCTCCAAGGTAGGGGTTCCCCCAGAACTTGGGTGATCCACTTTACATCCTTACCCTGCCTGTTGCCTCTCTCCCCTTGACATGCTCCATCTGTCTTTCTCTCCCCTACCTGTTTCTCCTAGGCTGCACTTCAGCCTCCCCTGTTCCCATCTGAGCTGCCTTTCTCCTGTTCTTATGTACTGCAGGCTCTTGCACACTGGACAACCCCCCGTTACCTGCATTGTCACTAGGAATACTGCCACTCCACAACCATTACAGCACATCACCCTCTTACCACTATTCTGATGCTGTACATGTTCCTATTCCCCCACATCCTCCTGACCCCTTGCCGATTGACACTCCAGATAGGAATATTCATATATAATCCAGATGGGGATAGCTGCAAGAGGCACAATTCTATTAGTCTAGGCATATGACCCTCATTACTCCAACCCGCAACCGCTTCCTTGAATCTCAGTAAAAATGTAAGCTGACCCTATATAGGGACCAAATGCACTCCTCTGCCTGTATTACCCTTGTAGGCTGGTCTCAGCTAGGAGCCAGCTGCCCTCTCTTGCACTCTCCTAATCTGTTATCAGTTTACAAGCTGATGATATAAAGGATCAGCTGCAAACCCTTACCAACACCTGATAGTGTATTTTCTGTCCTCCCTTTCACTTACCCACCCTCCACTGACCAGCGTGGCATGCAATTTGCAGTTGTCCCTGCTGACACCCTGCCAACACCCTCCCAACACTCCCAGATGCCACTTAGATACCATACTCCTGCTTCATGACACTCATGATATGGGGTCACTCATGTGAGGGGTCACTTGAGGTTCTTGGATTAATAAAGGAACTGCAGCCTCCCTCCTATCTGGCTTGTAACACTTGGATATGCCATCTGACTCAGAGTCCTTCCCTCACTCTCCCTCTAGTGGTGTCCTTCTTCCTCCCTGTCCCACACACTAGTCCCCCCTCACAGCAGTTACAGCATCTTTACCCTCAACCAGCTCACAGCCCAAAATGGAGACCAAAAAAAGCATTTCCTTTGTAGTAGTCCTGTGTTCTTCTCTCTGCTCAGTGGTGGCTTCTACACTGGGAATATGAGTACTGTAACAGCACCTTTTAACCCATAGAACTATAGCCACCCTATAGGTTGGTTTGTAGCACATGAGGTATTGCCTCTGACTCAGAGTCCCTCTATCACCCTTCCTCTAGTGCCATTCTACCTCCTCCCTGTCCCACACCCCAGTCCCCCACATGACAATTACAGCATGTTTCCTATCAATCAACTTACAGTTCAAAATGGAGACAAAAAAGCACTTTACTGCTAGGAGTTCTGCTTCCTATTCTCCACTTGGTGGTGACTTCCATAACTTTCTTATCTAGCCATAACCATTTAGATACTAGCCCACTAGCCCGCTGCTGGGACACCCTTAAAAGTTTTCTTAGGGAGGAGATGATCTCGTACTTGGATCATAAGAAGAAAAAACCCAGGCACAATAAGAAACCTTACGTTTAAAGATTAAAGACTTGAAAAAACAACATTTGGAGAGTGAAGCCCCACAGGTGTATAATGAACTACAGTGTGCTAGGATTTATTATAAAACCCTAAATACAGTATTTCCCCAATAGAGAGAACCATTTTACTTTCCAGTGTTAATGGATGCTTTGAGGGAAACAGAGGAATTCCTCTCCTGGTAACATCAGAAAAAGCAGTTGATAAAAATATATTTTCAACTGAGAAGGAGGGGCGCTCCTCCTCAGACCTCATTGAAATCAACAGGAAATTAGAGATTTTTATCGACAACTATATACCACAGGAGTAGTTCACAGGACCCTGGCACCAGAGACTGTTTTACCCTCTTTTCCATTCCCTAAAACTCCTGATATTGAAAAAAGGAAGATGGATACCCCCCTTGTGGTGGGTGGCAATAATAGGGGCAGTTAAAAAACTAACTATGACAAAGGCCTCAGGTCCAGATGAACTTCTCATTGATTTCTGCCACACTTTTCTTCCCACCCAAAAAGAGCCACTTACCAATATATTGACAGAGGCCTTGGCAAAGGAAGTACACTCTCACTTACTATGTTTGGCAACTTTCCCACAACTAGTTAAAGCCCAGAGTTTGGGCTCATCCTACAAGTCAATCTCCCTCCTAAATGTTGACTGTGAAGTCATTGCTAAGATTATATCAGCCAGACTAGAATCCGCCAACCCTTTGTTGATACATGAAGATCAGGCTGGACTTAGACAAGGGGAGATTTCTTAAAAATAATATGTGCAACACGTAGAACATTGTGTGTAGGTGGTCCAAAAGGAAAAACACACTCAGTCATAGCTTCTCATACTTGATGCAGAGAAGGCATTTAACAGGTCAAATGGGAATTCAGGTTTAAAACAGTAAGAAACCATTACATTTGGGCCAGCAAATAATAAATTGGATTAAAGTTTAATATCAGAAATCACAGCCTCAAACTCAGACTAACTCCTATTTATCCCAAGCATTTCCCTCACTGGGACACTCATTAGGGCTATCCTCTCTCACCCCTTTTACCCATAGCATGGCCAGCAATAGCTATTTATAACAATCCAAAAATTTGAGTCTTACAATTTTGGGGGTCAAATCGTGTAATCTTTCTTTTTGGGGATGACATTCTACTTTTTTCGTATCCAAGTCAAACAATCCCCACTCTAAACTGATTATTTCAAGTGCATGGTCCCGTGACATTCCAAAAAATAAATTGGAGGAGGAGTAAAATGATGCCTCTATGAATAGAATTCCACACCTAGCCAGCCCAATTCTCAATAAACATGAACAATACAACTCAAATAAGGTATTTTAGATTCCCAAGAACCTGGTAAATGTTTGCAAAGTTAATTATATCCCAATGTTGCAAACAATACCAGTAAAACAAGATGTAAAACAAGATTGTGAGCCATGGAAACACTCCCCTTATCACTGATGAGATGGTTGAAGTCGATAAACAGAATTTTATCTAGATTGCTGTACTTCCAATCTCTCACAGTAAAATTCCCAAGCCCTACTTCAAAAGAAAAAAGGCAGATCTGCTGTCTCAACCTTCTTGTGGTGAGGGGGAGCATTGCATTTAAATAAAATATGTTATGTGCTCTGATTAATGAGTGGGGCCTGACTCTGACTGACTTTTAATAGCTTTGCAACTTTCTCAGGTCCATGCCCCTGGGGAAGAACAGCAGCAACAGGTTAAAGGGTTCTGGAGGAGGAACACTTGGTAGTGCCACTTTTAGAGGGTCTGCTAAACCCCATATTTTACAGCAGGCAGATGCAGAACTTAACCATCCCATTCATGTTAAACACTGTAACACTACGGTGGAAATATCATATTGTCAATGAAAGCTAGTCTAGGTGAAATAATATCAAATGGGCCAGCCAACATCTCTCTAATATGAAGCACAGAAAACCTGGAAAGCAAAGTTAATATTAACAGAAGGCAAGTTGTATAGAGTATGCCTCTTCCATATAACTCTCTGAAATCGTATTATGATCTCAGTCCAAAAGACTTCTTTGTCTAGTTTTGACGAGTCACCAGGTCATGAAATAGTTGCCTATACCAGAGTCCACCCCATGCTTCTGTTCATTAAATAGTGTATTATTCAACCACTAATAAGTTTTAAACCACTGATCCTAATATACAGAACACTACTAATGTCAAAAATGTACTGGTATTCTGAGTACAAAGCACCACCGGGAACAAGAGCTAGAGACCCAAATTGTAGATAATCAGTGGCTGAGGCATTTTCATTTGAGTGGGCAGGTAGCTATAGGACCGGCTGCCTCCTCTAATCCTCTTCGAGCGGTGCTCTGCAATGCCAGGTCAATTAGGAACAAGACTGCTATTTTTGCAGACTTGATTTTTCCTGTTGACCTGGCTTGCATTACGGAGACCTGGTTGGATGGCGATGCCAGCCCAGTTCTAGCAGCTGCCATCCCCACCAGCTACTCCGTGGTGCACTGTCTGAGGAAGGATCACAAAGGCGGGGGTGTGGCCATTATTTTTAGAGCCAACCTGGGCTTCACAGTGCATACAATTGGTAACACCAGGTGTTTTGAGTGTGTCACCATTTGTGGGGGTCCAGGTGCAGGCTGCAGGATTCTCCTCATTTATCATTTGCCAGGGTCAGGGGGAGAATTCCTGCAGAAGGTAGCGGACTTCATCATCGATCAGGTGTTGGAGTCCCCCAGGTGTTTAATCCTGGGGGACTTCAATACCTGGGTTGACGATGAATCCTCATGTTTCAGTTATGACCTCCTCCAGTTAATGTCTTCATTGGTCCTGACACAAGCAGTTGCTTCTGCGACCCACCAGCATGGTCACACACGCGATCTGGTGTTCCAGCTGGGTCTTGGTGTTGATAACCTCAAGATTGATCTGGTCTTTTGGTCCGATCACTACACAGTGGAGTTCACTTTTGGAGCCTCCCCTGATAGTTCTGTCCCTGTGGTGATGGTTAGCTATCACCTGTTAAGGGGGCTAGACCCAGAAGGACTTCTGGTGGTAGCTGACCAATCTAGGGTGATTGGCACCAGGGAAGCAGTGACCACCTATAATAAGGTGGTGTCTGAAGATCTGGATGCCATAGCACCAGTTCATATACGAGCCAGATCTTTTTACTTGAGATCACGGTGGTTTGATGGGGATCTCAAGGTGATGAAGATCAAGGGTCTGAAGTTGATGCATTGCTGATGGAAGTCCCGGCTAAATGCTGACAAACTGGTCCTGTGCACCCACTATCATGAGTACCAGGAGGCAATCTCCCATAAGAAGGCAGAGTTCCTGTCCAGGGAGATTGCGGCAGGGAGGAACAGACCTGCTCAGCTTTTCTGGACAGTGCACAGGCTTCTTCATCCGGCCTGCCTTCAGCTGAAAAAAGCTTTTTCATAAACCTTGTGTGAGGAGTTTGCTCTGTTCTTCTCTGACAGGGTGTCGGCTATCCAGTCAGGGGTTCCATCAGGTAGGCTCAGGTAGGCTTATGCCTCACAGTTGCCAGTCTGTTGGGAGCAGAGGAACTCTGCCTGCCTGGGAAGAGGTTAGACCAGTGGAGATGTCTGAGGTGACTCGGGTGATCTTAGAGCTGAAGCATACATCTTGTGAACTGGACCCAGCCCCAAAGCATTTCTTGATGGGATGCACTGAGGCTGTTGGCCCAGTGTTCACTGGGATAGTCAGGAGTTCAGTGGTGGAGGGGGTGTTCCCAGCTCCTCTGAAAGAGGCATTAGTGAGACCCCTCCTAAAGAAACCTTCCCTCGACCTAGACATCCTAGAGAATTACCATCAAATCTTCAACTGCCTTTTTTGAGCAAGGTTGTTGAGAAATTGGTAGCACAGCAGCTCAAGGATCGGCTCATGTCCTTCAACATCTATGAGCCATTTCAGTCAGGGTTTTTGGGCTAGACACAGCACAGAAACTGCACTAGTCAGGGTGCATAATGACTTGCTCAGAGCTAGAGATAGAGGAGACAGGTCAGCTGTTGTCCTCCTCGATCTCTCTTCAGCTTTTGACACCGTGGACCACATTGTGATTTTCGATCAGCTCTGTGAATTTTGTAGACTTGCTGATGTTGTCATCAGATAGTTTGAGTCCTATCTCTCACAAAGGGTACAGTGGGTAATGATAGGGAATTTCTCCTCCTCTCCAATGCCTCTGCTTTGTGAAGTTCCACAGGGCTCGATCTTGTCACCAATGCTGTTCATGGTGTATATGCTCTCCCTGGATGAGATCATTCGACAGATGACACCCAGCTGTATTTGTCATTTTCCCCCAGGACATCTGGTGTGGTTGATGTGTTTAACATCTGTCTGGCCAAAATCAATGACTGGATTGCTTCCAGCTGGCTGCAACTCAACCCAGACAAGACAGAGGTGCTGGTGGTCAAGCTGGGTCACGAGTGTGATGGATTGCTGCCTGGAGCGGACCGTGGTCTTTTCCTAGGATCTGTTCCATTGTTTGCTTCCTCAAAGGTGCAAAATCTAGGTGTGATCCTGGGCAGCAGACTGATCTCTGAAGATCAGGTGGCATCTGTTGAGAAGAGTGTTTTTTACCACTTACGTAACATTGACAGGATCAAGCCCATCCTTGCACCTGAAGATCTGCCGACCCTAGTACATGCCTTTGTGACCACCAGACTCGACTACTGTAACACTCTTTACTTTGGGGTTATGGGGTGGGGACCCTCCGCAGGCTGCAGCTGGTGCACAATGCAGCAGCCTGGCTACTGGCGGGGCTATGCCGGTCATGCCATGCAACTCTGGTTTTGTGTGTTCTGCACTGGCTGCTGGTCAGGTGGAGGGTCCTTTTCAAGGTGGACTTGCTCACCTATAAGGCCCTATACAGGCTGGGTCCTGGCTACCTGTCTGAGCTCCTGACACCTGCAACCTCTGTCCACTCCCTCTGCTCCACTTTGAGGGGCCTCCTGGATGTTCCCAGGGTTTGGATCAAGATCTCTGGTGATCAAGCATTTAGTGTCTCTGGGCAGACCCTGTGGCACATGCTTCCAGCTGCAGTCCGGGATTCCCCTTTGATTGATGTCTTTAAGCAGAGGCTTAAGGCCCATCTCTTCTGACAGGCATTTGGGGATTAAGTCTTCTCCCCCCTACCCTCAGATATTTCACATTTAATATTTTATATTTAGACTTTTAAGAATGCTGCTTTAATGTTGTTGCTACTGCACAAATGTTATTTATGTATTTTGTATTTTGCTTTTATTATGTACTGCACCCAGAGCCTCCGGGATTGGGCGCCTTAGAAATGAAATTGCCTTGCCTTGCTTTGCCGTTCATCAAGGATCACTCAAAAAGTGAAAGGATTAGGTAAATCCAATTGAATCTTTTACACAGAGTATATTTTAGTCCTACTAGGTTACACATATTTGATCCATGTATGTCAGAACTGTACCCCAAATGCAACACAGTAATAGGCACTTTTACATGCATAACCCTCAGTTGACACAAAATCATGCAATTTTTGCATGAAATGTTGGCTATAATGCATAGGGTATTGAACATCTCCTTAATTAGAATACCCTTGCATCTACTACTGGGAGTCTAAGGTCTCCTTTTCACATGGGTGGAGCCCTCAAGAACTATGGTAATTGATGATATCCATGGCTAAGAAAACTACTATCAAAACTGTCTGAGTCCTCCTTTGCCAGCTATAGCTCATTGGTCAGCTAACCTATTCCTTTTTATGGTGATGGACAGAGAACAATATAATGCATATGGTGAATCCCAGAGTTTTGAGAGGGTATGTCACACATTTTGGAAAAAGCTGTTACTAACAGTATAATACCACCATGACTGCATTCCCTAACACCTTGTGAAACTCTGCACGCTACCCTGGCACTGGGTTCAAAACTGCTGCACATCATTTGTGTCTACAATCCGCCTACAAGCGGGATGAGTGGTCTCCAGAATTTGCTACAATATGTCTCCCAGAAGGTAAAATCAAATGAGGCTCTACTCCTTGGGGACCTGAACCTTAACTGGCTGGGTCCACAGCACAGCATCCTTGAATCTCTAATACAGAAGCACAATCTACACCAAACTATCACAGGCTTTACCAGAACTACTACTCAGCACTCAGGGTCCCTACTTGATTGGATCCTCACCACCAGACCTGATCATGTACTAGATGCCACAGTGCTTGCTGACTCAATCACTGATCATTCCCCACACTTTGTCGATGGCGATCCTGTCCACCTCCTCCTCCTCCACCACGTCTGATTAGGTTTTCAAACTATGCTGCCCTGGACAAACAAGCCTTCTTATTTGACCTCTCTTGTGTTGACTGGTCTAACATTTATACACGAACCAATGTTGATACTGCCTCAATTCATTTCTGACTGAATTTGGCAACATCCAAAAGAAGCACCTCCCTACAGTCAAAAGGAGGGTAAGGGGCCAGCATTCTGAGGTGGCTGAAAAAGACCTGCTTCAAAAGTTAAAAGTTAGAGACAATCAATGGAAAAAGTACAAACAAACTGGACTGCAGTCAGATCTCATGCTGTATAAACAATACAGAAATGACTGTAAAAGATGCATCAGGCAGGCCAAAAGTAAATACTGCCAAAACCTGCTGATTAATTCTTCCAATGACCCTTGCAAGTTTTGGGGTCACATTAAGTCCTTCTTGGGTTCTGCTAAAGATGTCACTCCCTCAGATATGGTCCTACATGGTGTACACTGTAATGATTCTACTACCATTGCAAATGCTTTTAACCAACAATTTTCTGACTTATCTGCCTACAACTTCCCTCCCATCACAATCCTCTGCTTCACAGTTTAACCCCACAGCATCTGAAGGACCCCAAACTTAACCAACCCCTTCTATTTCAGGGAAGTGTCTGAGCATCAGGTCCTAAAGCTGCTCAGGTCACTCTCTGAAAACACCAGTACTGGCTCAGATGGCCTAGAACCAAGACTACTAAAATGGCTTACTACATCTCTGGCCCTGGCACACATCTTCACCCTATCTCCTCCAATGGCATTGTGCCTGAAGTCTGGAAGGCAGCCAGAGTCACTCCTGTATTTAAGAAAGGCAGTAAAATGACATATCAAATTACCGCCTATTGCTATTTTGTCTGTTCTGAATAAAATCCTGGAAAAAGTAGTATCCATGCAAATCACTGAATACCTTGAGAAATTCAATTTACTAAGCTCAGCACAACATGGTTTTAGAAAGCATCACAGCACCATGACAGCACTTGCAAAATTCACTTCAGATATCGTTACCAATATGGATAGAGGAAAGTTAACAGGGCAGTCTTCATTGACTTAACCAAAGCTTTCGATCTGGTTGACCATTCTCTGCTACTATCCTCCTCAGTACCTTGGGCTTCTCTCCCAGTCACTACCTGGTTCAAAAGCTACCTCCAACAGAACACACAAGCTGTTAAGTTTAATTCATCCATGTCAGACAGTGCTGTTATCAACATTGGGGTCCCTCAGGGGTCTATACTTGGCCCTCTTCTATTCTCATTATTATCAATAAACTTCCTGAGCTGGTCACCACAGGTCACTCACTTCTTTATGCGGATGACCTGGTAATTTATTATCACTCTGATAAGGTCCTGGATCTAAATGCTGCCCTCACTGCAGATTTTCGTGCTGTACAACACTGGTTGAACTCTCAATGCCTGGTTTTAAATACAAATAAAACAAAAGTTATGATGTTTGGCTCCAATCACAAGCTTAGATCCTGTCCTCTGACCATCTCTGTCTCTGATATCGATGGGGACCCTATAGAAACTGTCACTTCCTTTCGTTACCTTGGCATCCACCTGGATCAAACCTTGGACCTGAAAGCACATATACAGGAAACCTGCAAGTCAATTAACTGCAAATTGGGGGCTGCCTATAGAACCAAATACCTGCTCACCCCTGCTGCTAAATTGGCGATAGCCAGAGGCATTCTAATGCCAACCCTTACATATGGGTGTCCCATCCTGTCCTTGGCCACCAAATCTTCACTGCAACTATGGAATACTACCTTCAATAATGTGTGCAGGTATGCAACCAAAGCACCTCGGCTGCAGCATCATTGTCTCTTATATCAGGACCTTGGTTGGCTCTCTCCTTCCTCTACCAGGCAGTACTACTTGTACAATTTAGTTGATTCCATCCTAAGGACGTCCAAGCCTGCTATCCTGTCTGATCTCCTCAGGCCGCCATTCCCACAAGGAATCTTAGATCAGCTGATCAGACCTTACTATCCATCCCCTTTTGTCGGACAAAAAAGGGCATGGGCTCCTTCCATCATGCTGCCCCCCACCTATGGAACCTACTACCTCAGGATCTAAGAGATGTCTCCACTCATGTGACTTTTAAGAGCAAACTCAGGACTTTCTTCACTACTATGGACAAATGTGTTTGCTTTGACCCTACCTGATCCGCTGCATTTGTACTGTTTCCTCATTGCTAGCACTTTTGCCTGTCCAAATGGATGTTCTATACTGTGCCTTGTAATTAGTGTTTTATTTTGTGCCTTGTAATTAATGTTGCCTTAACCTGTTTCTTTATAAGCCTAATGTTAGCTGTTGACAATTGTAAGTCGTTATTCTACTCCATGACATTCTTATCTTCACTTCACAGCCTCTCCTCACTTAACCCCACTGCTGCTCTCTTCCCCCCTTCTTCTGTTATATCCTCTTCCCCCCTTTTTGCCACTCCCCACCAAACTCACCTTTACCTGTTCCTACCTCATCCATGCCCCTCCTTAGTCCCCACCCTCCTGGCTGTGCTTAGTCACCTCTCTCCACCTACTACCGCCTACTCCCACCGTCTACCGACCCACCTTCCCTGCCCTGCCGTCTCTTGGTTCCACTGGCTCGGCTTGACTTTGACACTTTTGCCGCTATTGCCGTAACTCCTCCACCTCTATCCCCCTCTCACCGGCATCCTCACTCTCGCCCTGCCGTCTATCGGTTCCACCAGACCGGCTATATTTTCCTACCTCCTACCGCTGTTGCTGTCTACTGCCGCTTCCCCCTACCACCCTCTCTTCGCCTGCCGTCTTTCAGCTCCATAGGCCCGGCCGCAGGTTGGTACCTCACCCCGCTGTTGCCATGTCTGACGGCACCTCCTTTCCACTTAATATCTCCCTCCCATCCTTTTGCCAGTTTTCCCTTCCTTGTGTCTTTTCTACTGATGCCTATCCTCTTATTTTCTGCCTTCTACTATTCACATTTTGAGTATGTTCCATGATCAAGTGCTAAAGTATATTTTGTTTACTAATGTATGTTACATTGCCATATGTATTTCTCTCTGCATTTTTTGTACTCGTTGTCTTAATAATCTGGCTGTACTCTTTGTGTATTGTAATTGTACCTCCCGGGTCGTGCCTGAAAACAGTCACTTGCTGACTAGCGCACTTACCCGGTTAACAAAAACTAAATAAATAAATAAAATAAAAAATTCTTGGGACAGTAGTCAAGTGCAAGCAATAATACCTTGACTTTAGCAAAGACAGACAAGCAGAACTCTAGTGGAAAGTTAAACAGCATGTACTGCACTAAATTGTTATGAAAATCATTGTTAAAAACGTATCACCTTATTAGAGACGTATGATTGTAAACTGATGGTATCACAAATAATTTATACTGTAACCTGTAGAAAACCTGAATAAAAACATTTTACAGAAAAACATTAAAAATCATTACAATGAAGCATTTCATTGGTAACACTCAGAAAGGGTATACAAATAGCACCACTTTGAGTTTTAAATCTAAACAGAGAAACCAATGAGTTTAGTCAGAGCTTTCTGCAACTTCAACAACAAATGAGCAAGACAAAAAATGATGAAGTGCCAGTCTTAAAATGACTCTTCAGAATCGTGAGAGACAAAATGAGGTAAAGAACATAAATTGTAAGACCAGGCACCAAATAGGACAGGTTCAGTTATGTAAGATGGATCTTTGTTAGTCAAAATCTTATACACATACCAGTTACAGAGATGTTGATTTGAAAGATAACCTGTTGACAAATTGAGATAACAGACAATGATGAATATTATATGATATGGCAGTCCTTACCAAAATGAATACCATTGTTATATATAGGATTCAATGTAGATGGGAGAGATAGGAGAGCAGTACTGTAAACACGGTCTGCATAATTAATTACAAAGAGAAAAAAAGATGACACCACTTGATTTTTAACCAAGAATCAAACATTAGATTTATTTCTTTAGAAAAATACCAATATGGACTTTAATTTAGCAGTGTGTTTTGAATAATGAATATTAAGAAAAGTGAACTGCCCAAGAAGACTCCTAAATATTTATATGAATTTGAGTGAGTATGTCAATATTATCTAATGTAGAAACAGACGATAGATCTGATAGCTTAATGAAAGACTTAGAAAAGAAAACCCACTGCATCTTTTCTAAATTGATTTGCAAACCAGCATCTATTAAAGCATGTAGTGTGTTATTAAAATACTGCAGGATATTTAGAAGTCCAGTGACAGGTGATACGTGCGATGTGCAAAGCATGTAGATTATTATGTCCATAGCAGAATTTAGTTTGCAAAGGATAGTACAATGAAGCCCTTCAGGATGCAATGCAGTGTCATAGGCTCCTGCATGACAAAAGGGATTAACTGCCATGGAAGCTACCTTGTTTTCTGAAGTAACTCTGCTGCATCATGCCACAGAATAGAGTTACATCCTGGCTGATTCCAGTCTAGGCGATATTGTGATAAGGAAGAAAGATGTTTATAGAGCAGCTTTTTTAAACAATTTAGCACAGGCAACTAAACTGAAATGCTGTTATAAGAGTCCTAAATAGAATCTCCTTTGAAAACTGGCAGCATAGCCTAGAGGTTAGAGTAATGAGCTGTGAATGAGCTTGGTACACCCAGCAGACAACCTGGGTTTGATTCTCCCAGCCTCCACTTGCATACTGTGTGACTCTGAGCAAGTCACTTAACCACCCAGTGCTCCCAGGTCACACCTGAAAATGCATTTGTGCCTAGTGGGTCTTACCTGGTTACCAAAGACTAAAAAAAAAAAAAAACTGGAGTTACATAGGCAAATTTCCAGATTAAATAAAAAAAGTAAAGTGCTTTCCTGTAATTGGACTCAGGCACTGTACTACTGAGTACACAGTAGGAACTGATTCCTCTAACATAGGACCATAGTCATCCATTAGCTAGGTCTTAGTGATACATACCTACCAGGTCAGTCGAGAAGTCTGCAATGAAATTCTCTGTTAACATGATGTTATTCTTTAGTGACATGGCATTACTGCCTAATAGGGAGGACCAGATTCAAATGGCCCACTAGCCCCCTGACTGACAGAAACAGATGACTGCCTTAAGATAGGAATCAGACAGGCAAGCCCTGTCTTGATCCAGTTATTGCCAGGGCATCTCCCTATCATAACGCCCTCCTCAAGATTTACCCATAGCCCATGCCTGTCTCTGTAACTTCATAGAATTTCCAGCCCCAATATACAGACACCAAAGACTGCCATACCTAGATGAGCAGGAACCCCTGGGCATTGCACAAAGACAAAGACTCATGTGAACTGCAAGCCTTGCATGAGGGCAGTCCCCAAAGATGGCTATAATGTGCAGTACCTGAACGCAGAAGGTCTGTCAGGCTGTATGCAGGGCCCTGCATGCCCTGTGCATATTGCAGAATTTAAAGACCACCATGTTAAGATTTGCAGAGCCCACTGGGTCCTGTATTAAGCAAAAACATTCCTCTGATTGTGCGCAGGGCCCAATGCACACACAGACATCAAAGATCACCATGCCAGCCTCCACAGAGTCAGGAAAAGGTCCTTCTGACTGCACACAGGGAGACACCAAAGACCATCATGTCAGTATGCAATGTCCTAATCCAAACATTTCCCCAGATTCCTTAAAAATGCTCACAAAATCAAAAACACTTCACAAAACCATTTTTATATGTCATAAAACTGTTGCATTAAAGTTTTCATATTAAAGTATAACTTGTAACCAAGAAAGTTTGATTTCTTGGGCTTAATTCTCAAAGACTGACACAAGCTGTGCCAATGTCAGCTTGCACCAATTTTCAGTCCACCAGGGACCCTGTTCCTGATTCAGGTATGGGAGAGGTCCCATCATCAAAGTCCTGTAGCTTGCAGCAAGACCATGTGTGCATCAAAGGGAAGGTGCATGGAAGAGGAATGCTGCAACCTGCGGAACAGTCATGTGGCACTGACTGCACCAGTGGATGTGTTGCCCACAGGGTGGGCACGATGTCCACTGCAGTAGTCTGGTCCCACCAATAACACTGATGCAGTGTGCCAGCACTGGGAGCCCTAGCTGGCATGCTGGGTACATGTCTTCCCCCCCAGAAAGGTGGGCAAGTTATGTCCCATATGTGCCTTTGGCATGATGAAAGGATCATGCTCAATAGCATGCCATGCCACCAACAGTGCAGCCAGCCCATGGTCCATGTCTGGCAGCAGTCCACCACCATCAGTGCCATGGAGGGTCTGCAGATGGGACCCCTTTTTGCACACAGGGTGTTAGACAAGCTCTTGGGTGATCTAACTCTTAGCTGGCCCCATGGACATTACTGCCCTTACACAATTCCACTGTAGGGGATATGACAGCCACCTACTGGCACAACACCCCTTGGTGCTTCCTGTGGCATGCCACATGATGGATGCATGGGTGTCTGGTGAACCAGGTCCCCTCAGTGCTGCAAGCTCCTTTTATGAATCAGGAATGATACAAGGTGCAGTGCAGTGAGCCCTTGCATCATATTTCTGTGATGCAAGCACCTTGCAGTATTCCTGAATCTTTGAGAATTGAGGTCTTTGATTCAAAGTTATTTGTTTGACAGTTTAGTCTTTAACATTTTTTTTAATCTTAAAAAACGTAAGAAACAGCTTAACTGAGAACTTTAAGAAAATTAAAATTACATAATTCAATGTAAATTTAATACATAATTCAATGTAAATTTAAATTGTACAGAATTTCGTGTGTGTAAAATTGGCTAGGTGATAGATATATCACCCTCATGTTCAACCATAACATTCATGTACAATGAATAGATGAGAGGGAGATGCTGCAATTGACTTTAGAAAATTCTAGAAGAAGAAGGAGAGTAATTTATATAGTGCTTTTCATACACATTGTATCCCAGAGTGCTTTAGAAGCAATGTTAGACTAGTAGTGAAGTGACTGAATGTGTAGTGGCATCCATATCATACCTCAACACCCACACACAGCCTTGGACTATTGCATCAACTGGTTTTATGGGAAGGGGAATATTGGTCAGGATGCCGGGAAAGTCACCTACTCTTTGCGAAGAGTGCCTTGGGTTCTTTTACTTTCACCTGGACACCCACCAGGACAACACCAGGATAGGTAGAAGGGACCTCGGTTTAACATCTCATCTAAAGGACGGCACACCCCAACAGTACAGCACCCCCTTAATACTGCACTCGGGTGACAGTGTTTAGATATGAGTCCAATCTCCATGTGGGACCAGAACCCAAAACCTTCTGGCCCAGAGTCAGATGTGCTACCAACTGAGCCACACTGACAATGTAAATTGGATACCAAAGGGTTTGGGTCTGTGTACCTACTCTCCCTGAATGGTGCAGCCGCTGCATAGCCTATGACTGAGCAGGTTTTTATTTTTGGTTACAAAAGTGCAATTGTTCAACAAAACACAACCCAAAAAAGTACTCCATGCTACTTAAACTGTCAAACACACAAGTAACAGCTGTGAAATCACATACCTTTCCAATCGCTACTACACGAATAATCTGTGAATATGTCAAACTGACATAAAAGCAAAAATAACATACAAAAGCATAAAAAGGCATGACAAGAGCATATTCAGAAAACTAGAAAAATATCCATGCTCTTATCACTCACAATTTTTTTATAAATTTATATTTCCAGTAAAATACATGCTATTTACCTGTAAAAATTGCACTTCTCAGTGTCAGTGGCTCAGTAGGTAGTACTCTTGCCTCTGAGGCCAGGAGATCAGAGGGCTGTGGGTTCAGTTCCCACATGTGGCACTTGGGTTCATATCCCAGTACTGACACTGTAGTGCAGCATGAGAGGGGTGCTGCACTTCTGAGGTGCCGTCTTTCGGATGAGACGTTAAACCGAGGTCCCATCTGCCTGGATTGGTGGTAGTTCAGGTGGATGTTAAAAATCCCATAGCACTATCGAAAAGAGCAGGGGAATTTCCCCGGTGTCCTGGCCAAATTTCCCCTCATTCACTAAAAATACCACTAACAGCTTAATCTGGTTCAATGTCAGCTTAATCTGGTTCAATGTCAGTTGGCATTCATCTGTATCCCCCTCCTCCAGGTTGTGCCTGTAAATAGGCAGGATTTGTCTAGTGCACTTACCTGGTCAACAAAAACTAAATAAATAAATAAATAAAAATACCAGGAGTTCTTCCTCTAATATGTCAACCACACAATTCACAAACTACCTCCCACCTATATTTTCTGTTATCAACATGTTGTTTTTTTCTATGCTTTCATAGCACTAACACATATGAAAGCTAATTTCTTTACCTTACAAAAATATTTTTTATATGAAAGCATACCAAATATTTTTGCTAAAAATCCAGTTATTGAGCCGGCCCGGGGGCACTGAGGGCTGAGGTGCTGGACGCCTTACCTCATGGCACACCGGTGACCTGGGCTCTGGAACAAGCCTGGGCCATTGGAGGTCAGCAGCAATAAAGGGGAAGGCAGAGCTGGATGGAGCTGCCAATAGTCAGCTCTCATCTCTGGGGAGGTGCGGTGGATACCCTCAGCTAATGGCTGACTCATGGTGGAGGTCAGGGGCAGCAGGCCCAGAGGGAGCCAGGCATTAGGCCAATGGGGTGGGGGATAGGGGTTATTGCCAGTGCCATAAGGCGCATGCATGCCTACTCCTGGGGCCTCTGGGAGAAAATAGAGGGAGAAAAAGTTCCAGCAGCAGGATGACAATCGACTCCCCACAGGCGCAGCTCATGGGCCAGGCATAAGGTAAGCCTCAGTAATTCCGGGAGACGAGGATGGGAGGCAGGGAGTCGGTCAGATGTTGGCCAGCGGTGAAGGAGCAAAAAGTGTTACATGATGAAAAAAAAATCCAGTTATCTATAGAATGCTCATTTTCGGCACTGCACGTACTGAAAAAACTGAACATATTTTTGCAAATATATCAATAACTGTGAAAGTTAGGAAAAAATAGATTAGTATAGATTTGTTCACCCATGTCGCGTGATAAACATGCTGCTGATGTCGATTATTGCATTGGCAACAAGCTGCCCAGCATTACAGCACCAGGCATTATGTTTCCCGAGAGTTAAAATGCCAAAGCACCCTCCCGGGAAACATTTGTTTTTTGTGGGCATTCCCCAGAGGGGGTAGAAATGGTGTGGGGGCAAAGGGCGACAGGAGTGAGGGGCAATGTAAAATCAAGATCACCCATTTCACTGTTGCCCTTGTTGCGGTACTGTAATTTCAGTGACAAAATTCAGTCACCATTAGAGATATTGCAGAATTAAATTTCTCCATCAAAAGTGTCACAAAATTCTGCCATTCCACAAAATTTTTTGCCAGGTGCGAAATTGCAAAATGACGCCTGCAAAACATTGAATTTCATAGCAAAATGCCCAATTTTGCCAAATTTCAGCCAAATTTCACAAAATGTCACCCAAATTTCACCATTGCACAGGAAAAATTTCTCATTTTGCCCATGGAATTTCATATTTTGCTAGCAGAATTTCGCATTTTGCACCCACTAAATATTTCACAAAATGTGTGAATTTTGTGAAATATTTCATGTAATGAAATTTTCTAATTTCGCACATCTCTAGTCACCATCCTAATGATATACCATATAGATTCACCCTTGAACCAAACTCTATCAAACCTGAAAGTTTCAGATTTCAAACCCTAGCTGTTTCGAGCTATTGATGAGTAAAATATGGTCTTAATTTTGGTGAATTTATGTATTTTCAACCTTCTAGACATTGCCTCTGCTGAATTTATCACTATGAAATACACAGGACCCAGACATCCTACAGTTTTCAGGCAAATCAGTCAAACAACAGCTGAGTTCTTCAGGTGCAAAATAGGGGTTTAACATCAATGTGCCTTCTCAACAATAATATTCAGGTGCTACCATGTCTGTATTATATAAGTTTATCTATTAATTCAAATTTGTTTACCAAGTAAGGAGCAACCCAGACCAAAGGCATAAAAAGGTCAGTAAGAATGCTACACATTGATCAGACCGAGAACCCCTCAATTTTCAAACTATAGCAGTGGTTTGAAATTCCTCTGTGTGCTACTGCTCAGTCAAATCTGCAAAGTACTAGCCCTGACTTTGAATTTGGTGCCAGTGAAAGCTGATCTCCAAGTGGCCCACACTATCACCTGCTCATCACTTCTCTAGCTACTGTATTCCCTCTGTCTCTCTAGCTGAAGTTTTGTGCCAGGGTTTAATAATCTGCTTAATCCTTAGTCATTTAAGTACTGAGCTGATTTAAGAAGCGAATTTGAGCCTTGACTGTGTAAATCCTTTTCCTGCTCTCTGCGCCTGCACATCTCTTTGTCTCTCCCCCCCACCCCCTGTCAGCCTGCCGTGCTTCTGTCCCTGCCCTCTTCTTTTGTCCTCTTTGTTTTGATGCTACAAGCCTTCCCCTTTCTGCCTTTAAAAAATACTGTTTTCTACTTCTTTTTCAGGAATCCTTCCAGTCTTGATTAGGCCAGGAATCCCTCAATTTTTTTTTTGCAGTGTGACTGACATAAGAGGATCTTTCATTGTTAACTATACACCCCCCTTAATCGCACTTCACTGCCCATATTAGTTTGGTGATACGTCGCTTATTACTAATATGTGTATGCATTTCTAGCCTGTTAGCTGGAAGCTTGAAATTGTACCATTTCACTGCCTGTATTGTTTAGATTTGCTAAAGATGCATAGGCTATAGTGTTTTCTCGCCCCAAACTAAACAAACTCCTCCTTTGCTTAAAATTAACAACCATCTCACTTCCAATCATCATTTGGTAGCTGCTGAATTTAATTCTTACTTCACTTGCTGTGCCAAATCCTTGCTAGCCTTCCTCCCAACCTTCCCTTATACCGCTCACTGTCCCATCACAGCACCACCAATCACCCCTGAGCTTTACCTTTTTGCCAGTCTTTTCATGTGACACCTTAAAGGCTCTCCTCTCTCTCAACCCCACAAAGGGAACTTCTCCCGATGGCCTTGATCCAATGCTGCTCTACTTATCTGCTCACTCCAATTCCCAACCCTTGGCTGACCTACTCAACCTGTCTTTCCACACATCAACTATCCCTAATGTTTGGAAACATGCAATTGTCCTTCCACTTCCAAAGGATGGTGACCTCTCCTCCCCTGGAAACTATTGCCCTATCTCGCTACTACCCACCCTGCCAAAATTACAGGAACACCTAGTTCTAGCCCAAATCTCTCCCTTTCTTGCTGACTCCTCCTTCTTCACCCCACTTCCAGTCTGGGTTCCGGAAGTACCACTCCACTACCACCTCCCTTCTCAGGCTCACATACTGTATCCATTCTGCCATGGATAAAGGCCACATTATGTCTGCCATCTTTGTCGACCTTGCTTAGGCCTTCAACATTGTTTCCGACCCCCTTCTTTTTGAATCCCTCTCATCAGCAGGCCTGTCAGAGTCTACCTGTGATTGGTTCAGATCCTACCTGATAGGCAGAACTTAATCTATCAGAATTGATGCCACTACTTCCCCACCATTACCAGTCTCTACTGGTGTGCCTCAAGGCTCTGTTCTTGGCCCACTTCTAGTCTCCATTTTCCTAAATGACCTTCCATCAGTCTGCTCCTCATCCCTTATCCATATGTATGCTGACGATACAGTTTTGTTTGCCTCTGGCTACTCACCCTCCGATGTGACTACCAGACTTCAGCTTGACTCCAATAATGTTCAGTGTGCTGGCTAAGTTCTCATCAACTCTCCCTCAATATCAAGAAGACCGTCTCTATGATCTTTGGCACTAGGCAGAGACTATCTTGGCTGTCCTCCCTCCCTCATTCCACACCCTTGATGGGACAACGTTAGAGGATTCCACCTCTTTTAAATATTTGGGTGTATGGCTTAACCAACACCTACACTTTTCTGATCATATTGATGCTATTCTGAAAAAACTGCGCCCAAAGCTCAGCGTCTTTTACAGAAACTGCAGTTCATTACCATTATTGGTTAGGCATGAACTTGTTCAGAAAATGATTCTCCCCATAATCGACTATGGTGACATTGTCTACAGTGCTGCTCCCAAGTCTTCCCTTGCCAGACTGGATTCCCTCTTCAATGCCTTCTGCTGTTTTGCCCTTGACTCCCCCACCCGCCCTCATCACTGTATTCTGTATCACTCTCTAGTGCTGCCCTCCCTGGAGAGTAGGCACCTTTCTCTAACTGCGCCAAGTTTACTTCCAATTTCAGGTGTGGGTCCCTCCCCTCTTACCTCTCCTGATCTCTCTCTCTCTACTCCCCCTCCCACCTCCTTCTCTCTTAGGCCCCCAGACTCCCATACTCTTGCCATCCCCCATTGTCACACCTCCATAGGTCAGGAAACATTCTCCTTCCTTTTCCCCAAACTCTGGAACTCGCTTCCTCCTCTGATCTGATGCTCTTCATCCCCATTATCCCTCCACCAAGCTCCCTTTTAAATCCACCCCCGCCTCACTCTTGCCAGGTAGCCCTCCTTCTGTCAGTCCTCTACCCCATCCCCCCGCTCTAACCCTTAGGCACCCGCTGTCTTCATCTCTCTACCTCCCCCTCCTCCCTCATCTCCATTACCCTGTTCTGCCCTCCTTGCAGGGTTTCCCATGCACCCCGAAGGGGGTTTCCAGTCCAGGTAACCTTGCCCACCCCTCTCTGTCTGGTCTTCACTGCACTTAACAAAGCTTGACTCCCAACTTTAGGCACTTCTAAATATTCTTTGTTTGCTCTCACCTGGCCTCCTGGTCTCTAGACCCTGACTACAGCTCAGTGTTCTTCAACTTTGTGCTACTAGTATCTAGGCCTCTGGCCATTGTATTACAGGATATTAGTCTGCAACAATGTATGTTAAAGAATTTGCACCTATTTTGTTGATATTACATTGTATTCTTGTATTCCTTACCCATCTATTGTACTCCCCTCCCAGGATGCTTCTGGAAGCGAGTTGCTCGTCAGCTCATGTTGTCTTTCCTGGTGAAACATTTTATAAATAAATAATAAATAAATAAAAATGAAAAATACTTCTCAGTCCTAGCTGCCTGCCGTCAGCTGCTGCTCAGTGCTTTTCCCTCTGCTCTAACCTCTGACTGCTTCTAAGCCTCTATTGCTCACCCTGCCTGAACCTGTGCTCACTCTGACCCTTCTCAACTGATCAGGAATCTGCCTCTCGGAAAGCAGCGCTGATTTACACCCAGCCCCTTTCACAACCCCTCCCTGCTCTCTCTAACTGACCTCACACTCTCATTTACCTAATCCCCCTATTGTGTTTCTGGCCCCAGTGCCCTGCTGGTTGTCTGCTGCCGCCAGCCCCTGCCCAGCTGCTTGACTCCTACTACTATCCAGAATACTCTGCCCCAAACTAACCCATTCTGACTCCACAGCCATTGCAACTATGTCCCACTTGACACTTGGGACTGTAGGGGGCATCTTTTTACTTGCCCTAATATCACTCGCAGGCCCATCTGGCAGACTGTTCCGCACTCTGCCCAGCACAACTTTGAAATTACATTGCTAAACATATATGGCATCATCACATCATGTAACAAATGTGCCTTTACCATGCACAGGGATTATATACCATGGATTCAAGATTTCCAGCTAAAGGACCCCTCCCTAGTGGCCTTTTTCCCAGGTTTAGTAATGCACTTTAGCACCATGAAAATGCCAGTACCAAGCAAGAGAAAAAGGGGTTAGAATAACAAACTCTTATTAAACCATCTCACCCACCTGGTGCTGCTCCTTCTCCTGCTCTCAGGAAATGTGCACCCAAACTCAGGCCCACTACCAAGCAGTGTAAACCAGTCCTACGACACAGTGGCACTCACTCTTGCCTTCATAAATATCTGTAGTTTACTCCCAAAGATGGACAGCTTGAAAGTATAGGTCACTTGGCATAACCCAGACCTACTCTCTATAGTAGAGTCTTGGCTCTCTCCCAAGGTACTGAACTCTGCTATCACACTGCCTGGATACACCTTGTTCAGACAGGACTGACTCTCAAAAAGAGGTGGGGGCTGTGTCCTATGTATTAGGGATTCCCTTCAAGGCTACATACTTCCCGCACCCACCAGTGCCAATAACCTCCAAGTTCTGACAGTAAAATTTCTACAGGGACCCCATAACATGACACTGATGGTTCTCTCTGTCTACATCCTACCTAAACTAACCATGGCTGGCACCAGTGACCTGATGGACCATGTGGGCACCCTGAGCCTAAACACAAAAATCGTGATGCTGGGAGATTTCAGTATCTACTGGCTCTCCCCCTCTGCTGCTTCAATCAAGGATGCATTATTTGCAGTCCACTTCTCTCAAATGGTCAAGACAACAACTAGAGTTAACTACAAAACTGGGACCAGCACCATCCTGGGTTGGATTCTCACCAATCGACCTGCCCACATCACCAGTACTGCTGTTCTTCCTGATATACTGAGTGACCACTCCCCTGTCACCTGTACTTGGTCCTACAACTGTTGCAAGCCACCTTACAGAATGATTACAAACTGTGTTCTACTAAAAGGTCACCTTGCACTGCTAAAGTGGAGCTTCAGGGCATTGATTGGACTGACCTCAACGAGGCCAATGACATAGACACATCCTTTGACCACTTCATAAAGACATTCAACACTGTCTGTGACAAGCATGCCCTGGTAAAGACAAGGAAACTAAAAGGGCATTGCAATCCCTGGATCACCCCAGACCTACTAGATCAGCTCAATGCCAGAGATCTCCTCTGATAGATTGTGAGAGTGCACAGTATCACCACTAACATCAAAAGGTACAAACAAGTCCAAAATAAATGCACAAAAGCCATCCAACACACCAAAAGCACATTCTACAAGGAAGCCCTCTCCAGCTCCTGGAACAACAGCAAGTCATTCTGGGATGATCTCAGTAACATAAGTGGCAAAGAACCCAAAAAACGCCCCTTCAACGCTCATGGTTGATGGCGCACTATCCTTGGACCAACAGCGAATTGCCAATGCACTTAATGATGCATTCATGGACCTCAGCAGTGTACTACCAGCAGACTATTTTAATCCCTTAATCCCGCCTGATCCTAACACAGTCCAGCAACCACACTCCAACAGACCACTCTTCCGTTTCAAGGTAATCTCTGAATCTGAAGCAAGAAAATACCTTGTGTGAGCTCTGGGAAAATCAAGACACAGCGGAGATACCCTGGACCTTAAGTTCATCGGCATGGCACTGGAGGAAGTCTTTGGCCCTTTCATGAAGATTATCAACCTCTCCCTCTGCCACGCCAAGTTCCTCCTGTGATGGAAATCAGCATCAGTAACCCCTGTGTACAAAGGAGGTGATCGGACTCTACACAACAACTACTGACCTATCTCCATACTCCCCCCTCTCTCTAAATCTCTAGAGTGGATTGTAGCAGATCAGCTTGTCAAGTATCTGAACCAGTACCAACTCCTCTGCCCTGAACAACATGGCTTTTGACCAGTTCACAGTACCATCACAGCATTACTGGAATTCACAGGTTACATCCACCACTCCCTAGACCAAGGCCTTCTGGAAGGACCAACATTTATTGACCTATCAAAAGCTTTTGATATGGTGCACCATGAGCTCCTTCTGAATCAGTTGTCTGCTATTGGTCTCTCTCCAGAATCCATTTCATGGTTCAACAGCTACCTTCACAACCGATCACAAAAGGTCAGGCTAGGAGACACCGCCTCTGTTAGCAGACCTGTCCGCTCCGGGGTCCCACAGGGGTCAATTCTGGGTCTCCTACTATTTAGTCTTTTCCTAAACCAACTGCCATCCTCCTGTCCAACCTGGATGCTCCTTTTGTTCAGATGATGTGGTTATCTTCACCAGAGACCCCCATCCAGAACAACTAACAGCAGAACTCCAAAGGGAATTCTCATCTTCAGAGAAATGATTTAAGGAGCATGGACTAATCATGAACTGTAAAAAAATAAAGACAATGTTGTACTCCAGCACCCACAGTAAGTTCAAAGCATTACCCCTTGTGATCAGAAATGAAAGCAGTGTTACCCTGGAGCATGTCCAGTTTTTCAGATACCTGGATATCACAATAGACTCCGCTCTGTCTTATGTCCAACACATTGATAACACAACAAAGGCTATCAATACAAGAATAGGGATTCTTTACTGCCACAAGTACTGCTTAACCTATGAGGCATTGAATCTGGCCAACAACAGCTCAATAGTCTCCCTTGTTGATTACGGACTGGCTATCTAAGGATTGGCTACTGACACCACCCTACAATGCATTTCCATCGTGCTTAATAAGGTGTGTCACCTTCTCACAGGTGCTGCAAGACTCATGCACGCCTGTGACCTCTACTCATAGGCCAGTTGGCTCCACCTAAAGGAAGGAAAGAATAAGATACCAGTCTTGCCTCCTTGCCAAGAAATGTTCTCTTGATCTACTACTGGCAGGGTCCAGAAACTCCTAAACATGCACTCACACTCCCATTTCACAAGGAACTCTGCCACCCAGATCTACATAATTCCTAGACTCCGCACTGCCTTGGCACAACATGCATTCTGGTACCGTGCTCCTCACTGGACCAATGACTTACCACCTGACATTTCTGGTGCTGCACCGGTTGGTGTTTTCAAATACAAAATATGACAGCACCTTATCTCAACCAGCAGCTGTGACTCCCTCCACTAACACGTCTCATGTACCTCAAGGGCACCCTAGCACTCTTATCTCACATCTAATTTACTCATCTGATGTGATCTATCCTTAGCACTTCAGGTCACCACCCTACCTCACAACCTTTGCCACATCTACCGCACCCATTCTGTATACTTCTCCCACTCCCTACCCACACTCTATCACCCTTATCACTATCCTCCTACTAACATCTCCTCTCATGCAACCCAGTAGAGTGCCCTAACTTTGACTCAGGCAAATTACTTGCTGCCCATGATCCTAAATTTGGTGTGTTCATTATAGGAACTCTGTCTATAAATGTACTACTGTATTAATGTATCTTACTGTTACCCTGTCTAAAAAATGTACTACTGCTTTGATGTACCTTTGTCCTTGTAACTGATGTGGAACCCATAAATAAGCAAATGCTCATGGGTGTAATCCAAGAACTCAATAAATAAATAAAACAATATATAAATATTAGTAGAGAAGGTAATGTTGCACATATGTTATAAGTAATAAATACAGATACATTAATCATATAAATCAACAAGAGTTGCAAGTACAAGCCTCCATTAAGTGTTGACCCAACAATAGCTTAAAGGATACAAATGAAGTAGTGGAATGGAGGGGGAGCAGACAATGTGTTCCAATAACTCAGAACAGCCACAGCTTTAGAGCCCATTTTAGTTTTCAATAATATAGCCAATTTTAGTTTAAATAATAGGCAACTGGCATGTAAAGAAAGTGTACGACAGAGGAAAACTCCATGAGGTAAGTAATCATAAGCCCGAAGGGTGAGTGACAGTAATTATATCAAGAGCTCCTCTTGATGTTATATTCCACCAGTACAGTATACTACAGTTGCCAAGAGTTTCATTCATATAATTCATTTAGTTACCATTGGTTTTAATCACAGTTTTGTATACAGAGTTATAAACGCTAACCACTTCAATGTGGAAAGTGTCTCATCCACGTAATATATAGATATACACCACACCAGTGGTGAATAAAATGGGTAAATAAAGTATTTTATTTAGGGATACATACTTATTTTCACTTAGAGTACCATTTATTTCACTTAGAACACAATTTATTTAACTTAGAACATGTTATTTCCACTTAGATTCTGGAAATAGAACACAGAGAACAGTGGGCCAGCTAGAGAACTTACAATGGAAAGAAAGGCAGTTTTAAACTAAAACAAGGTAAAACACCAGTAAAAACATTACAAATGGTGTGGTATATAGTATACCACAGAGGAAAACTTCATGAGGTAAGTAACCATGAGCCCAAAGGGTGAGTGGCAGTAATTATATCAAGAGCTCCTTTCGATGCTATATTCCACCAGTGCAGTATACTACAGTTGCCAAGAGTTTCCTTCATATAATTCATTTAGTTACCATTGGTTTTAATCACAGTTTTGTATACAGGGTTATAAACGCTAACCACTTCAATGTGGAAAATGTCTCATCCATGTAATATATATGGATATACACCAAACCAGTAGTGAATAAATTGGGTAAATAAAATATTTTATTTAGGGATACGTATTTATTTTCACTTAGAGTACCATTTATTTAACTTGGAACACAATTTATTTAACTTAGAACATGTTATTTCCACTTAGAATCTGGAAATAGAACACAGAGAATAATGGGTCAGATAGAGAACTTACAATGGAAAGAAAGGCAGTTTTAAGCTAAAACAAGGTAAAACACCAGTGAAAACATTACAAATGGTGTGGTATATATAGTGTATATATATATATATATATATATATATATATATATATATATATGTATATACATATATAAAATACATAATGGGTTGCAGCAGAATAACACATTTATCTCCACACATGAGTGGTAAGACCTTTATAACAAACTCATGGTTTTGCCACTCATTAATTAAGGGTCATATCACTCACTAGTGGAAATAAAAATGTTATTCATATAAACACAGCCATACAATCAAGCCATACAAAAGCAAGAGTACTAGACTTTAGGAGGGCTGACTTTGGGAAAATGAGAGAGTGCCTCAGAAAAACACTAGCAAACAGGCAAGAAGGAGGGGTGGAGGAACAATGGGGAGTGATCAAAACAGCCATCACAGAGGCAACAAGCCTCTGTGTAAAAAAAATCAATAAAACACAACGAAGGAAAAAAACGCTATGGTTCACAAAAGAGGTGGCAGGGAAGGTTAAGGAGAAAAGGGCAGCATTCAGGAAATATAAGGAAACACAGAAGGAGCAGGACAGAGAACTTTATCAGTTAAAGCAGAAAGAGGCTGGGAAGGTAGTCAGAATAGCAAAGGCCCAAACCAAAGAAAGGATAGCCAATTCTGTTAAGAAGGGGGATAAGACCTTTTATAGGTACATTAGGGGCGAAGAAAGACCAAAGGAGGGATACTGAAGCTTAATAAAGGGAGAAATCTGGGTAGAGGGTGACAGTGAAAAAGCAGGGTTACTGAATGAATATTTCTGCTCAGTATTCACAAAGGAAGAGGAGGGAGAGTTACCTAAACCAAACAAGAGAAATACTCTGAAGACGGGGTCAATACCAGTCCATTTACAGAAGAAAGGGTTCTGAAAGAACTAATAAAATTGAAGGTGGACAAAGCAATGGGGCCTGATGGGATTCACCCAAGAATTCTAAAAGAACTAAGGGTAGAACTAGTGACATCGCTGACTACTCTCTTTAACAAATCATGGGAGGATGGGGTGGTACCCAAGGACTGGAGGAGGGCAGATGTAATTCCTCTTCACAAAAGTGGGAGCAGGACAGAGGCAGGAAACTACAGACCAGTTAGTTTGACCTCAATGGTAGGGAAAATGATGGAATCACTTCTGAAGGAAAGAATTGTTGAGTACCTAGAGGCCATTGGGGCACAGGACCCGAGGCAACATGGATTCACGATGGGAAGGTCATGTCAGATGAATCTAATAGATTTCTTTGACTGGGTGACCAAAGTAGTAGATCAGGGAGGGGCTGTGGACATGGCCTACCTAGATTTTAGCAAGGCATTTGATACAGTCCCCCACAAAAGATTAATACACAAGATAGCCAGCCTTGGAATGGGTCCCAAGGTGGTAGCCTGGATAAAAAATTGGCTAGACAACAGGACACAAAGGGTAGTAGTAAATGGAGTACACAGTGAAGAAAGGAGGGTTACTAGTGGGGTACCGCAGGGTTCAGTACTGGGACCGGTCCTTTTTAATGTCTTTATAAGTGACATTGCAGAGGAACTGGAAGGAAAAGTATGTCTCTTTGCAGATGACACAAAGATCTGCAACAGGGTTGATACACAGGATGGAGTGGAAAGGATGAGCAGGGACTTGACAAGGTTGGAGGAATGGTCAAGTGTATGGCAGCTCAGATTTAATGCAAAGAAGTGCAAGATAATGCACATGGGAAACAAAAACCCAGGGGAAGTGTACACAATGGGGGGGTGAGATACTGACAACAGTAAAAATAGAAAGGGACCTGGGGGGTAATTATATCAGATGACCTAAAGGTGGGCAAGCAATGTGAGAAGGCAGTAAGAAAGGCTGGAGAGATACTGGGATGCATAGGAAGAGGCATCAATAGTAGAAAACAGGAAGTTGTTATCCCTCTGTACAGACAGTTGGTGAGACCCCATCTGGAGTACTGTGTGCAGTTCTGGAGACCCCATCTCTACAAAGACATAGACAGAGTGGAGGCTGTCAGAGGAGGAGCAACAAAATGGTGCAGGGTCTGCACCAGAAGACATCTGAAGAAAGACTAAAGGAGCTTAATATGTATACTTTGAGGAAAGAAGGAGAGAGGGACATGATAGAAACTTTCAAGTACCTCAAGGAATTAACAAAGTCCAAGAGGGTAGCATCTTCCAGAAAAGAGATGTGCAAGAACAAGGGGCACAATTTGAAGAGAGGACTGCTCAGGGGTAATGTGAGGAAGTATTTTTTCACTGAGAGGGTTGTGGATGCATGGAACAGCCTCCCTGAGGAGGTCGGAGTCAAGAACAGTGGGGAACTTCAAGAATGCATGGGACAGGCATAAGGCAGTCCTAGGGGTGGGTAAGAGGAAGTAAGCTGTTGATTAACTAGGATCTGCAGCTTATCTGTTAGGTAGGAAAATGGGCAGACTAGGTGGGCCAAGCGGTCCTTATCTGCCATCAAATTCTATGTTTCTATGTTTCTATGTTATCTATTCCACTGCAATCCATTATGCATTCCCTATATATATAGTATAGGGTACCTTGTTCATTGGAAAATATAGGCAGTCCTACAGTCTGTGCTGAGGAGCACTTGACCTGTGGCTGGGCTGCCCTCAGTCCTCAACACACAATGGTGCAGTGCTTATATCCCCAACTAAAGGCATACCATTATATGTCTTATTGCTCACATAGTGAGCAGTATGCATTTATTACAGTCATATCACATCACATTTGTAGTATAAGCTTTTGACAAAAAAAATTACACACACGGTCAAATGTGTATGCTTTTTGAGTCATATGATGAAGAAAAAGTAACAAGTCAGAAACATTCATAAAGCTAATAGCAACTTTTGATTTTCTTGCAATGCTAGTAGACAATCTTATTTGGTTTGCAGAAAAATTAACACACTGGGTGAGAGTTTTAAAGAAAGCTGCCCATTTTTTGGATGCAAATGTGGAATTCTGCCTGAAAAGTTAGACCCCCAAAAAGCTGGTCTAACTCCCGGGATGGAATTCTGCAGTTGCATCTGAGAAATGGATGTGAGTCCCACAGTTGCAGTAGAAACTGCGGGAATTGTCTTGAGTGTGTCCAGATGCATACATCTTGATGCATTTGCATAAGACTTCACTGGCTTGGCATGTGAGTCAAGCTTTTGTCTCAAACCTGTGTGCCTGCATGGCACTAAGATGTGTTGCACAAGGCTGGACAATGATTATATTTTAAAAACATGTAATAATGGTAAAATTGGATTTTTTTCTGTTGAAGTGATTTGTGATGTTTATAAAATGTGGCACTCTCTTTCTTAACTAAAAGCAAAGTGCTTCTGATATTCTGGTTTTGATCTGCTCGTTTATTGGTGGTGGGTGGGGATGGATTTAGGGGTTTCCCACATCCTGAATAGAATCACCATCCCCCCACTCAATGGATGAGTTTGTCATTCCTAAATAGGGAGGAGAAAATAAAGCATTGGAAGCTAAACTGTATTTCAAAGTCAAATCACTTTCTTGGCAAACTTGTGTCCTTTTTGTAAATGAGTTATTCAAGAACAATTATCAATGTTAAAGATCATGTGCAATGGTTTTTACATATTTTTTATAACAGCTTTAAAAGCTGACATTCAAGTCCCTGTGTCATGATTAGTGTTTCCTGAAAATGTCATGCTGATTGATTTTGTGGTTTTCTTTAAATCAGCATTTGTTAACTTGCTCTACAGTGGCTGAAAACAGTGGAGTTATTTCTGTCCTCTCAGTCAAACTTAGAGTGCGATGACATCATTTTGGAGTAGCTTACTGTTTCAGATTCCCAATCAGAGCAGTACTTTGTAGAGTTAATGGTTTGCTGAGCTCTTCAAGTTTCTTACAAATCCAGTCGCTGGTTTTTGTTAAGACAGATCAACTTAAAACATATCATTATCTTCTGATAAAGAGCTGATCATTTCAGTTTCAATGCTGAATTGAAGTAGTGGAAATCTTTCCCTGTGAGAAGTTAACTTGTCTGTATCACAAATTTCAGTTATTTCTAATCAAAAATCTTATTTTTTTTTCTAACTATGTAGCACAGGACTGTTTAATGATTATAAAACAAATCTAAATTTTGTTCATTCACAGAAACAGTTTGTCTTTGATGTAGCCTTCATAAATATGTTCATGTAAGAACATTTTTAATGTCAGATTGACAAAGAGTACATGTGCTTGAAATACTGTAGCAGAGTGTGACAGGCACCTGTCTGATCTCAGAAATATCAGTTCTTTGGTGGTTTCTGTGTGAAAATATATCATGTATTTGTACAATTAGAAACACTATGTGGCATCCCTATGCACCATGTCTCTGACCCACAGTTGAGGCAGCTGCAGTCTACTACCACCCGTCCCCTGCCCCGCAAGCCCCCTGCCTTCTGCTCCACATGTGAGACTGTTGCATCCTGCTTCCCACTGTCTTCTCCCACACAGTCAGGGACTGTGTATCCTGCTGCTTCCATGCCCTGCCTAAAGAATCAGGGCTGCTGCACCCTGCCACCCCCTGCCCAAACAATTGGGGATGATACACCCTGCTGCCCTTTCTCCCTCACCCTCACAGTTAGGGAAGCTGCACCTGTTGACCCCTGTTTCTGTCTCCACAGTCAGGACTGTTGTGCTGTGCTAAGCCCTAGTGTGCCAGGTCCCCGGTCTCCACAGCTGGGGCTGCTGTACCATGCTGCCCTAGCCACCAGCGGTGGAGCTTTTGCTACACACTGCTACCCACTTCCATTGCCCCAAATGGGCAGGGCTGCTTCACCATCTCTTCCCCATCTCGTAGTCAGGGCTGATGCCCCCTGTGTTCTGCACCACAGTTGAAACTTCTGCATCATGCTGTCCTCTATCCCTGGTCACCAGAGACAGGGCTGCTGCACCCTGCTCCTTTCTACACATTTGGGGTTGCCATGGCCTGTTGTGCTGTAGTTCCCCATGCCGCTGCAGTTTGGGCTGCTGCACCATGCTGCCACTTGCCACAAGATGCAGGGCATTTGCTGTGCCCTGTTGCATGCCTCCACAGTTGAGGCAGTTGCACCCTGCTGTCCCCTGCCACCAGAGCCAGATCCTTTGCTATACCCTGCTGCCCACATCCCTCGTCCCAAACAGGCATGGCTGCTGCACCCCTGTCCCACAGTTTGGACTGTTGTATCTTGATGTCACCCCTATCTCCTGCCTGAACATTCAGGGCTACTACACCCTGCTGCTGTCTATCCCCATGCTCACAGTCAGGGTCACGGCACCCTGTTGCCCCCTGTCCCTGTCTCCATAGTCAGGGCTGCTGTGCTGTGCTACATCCTAGAGTCTCATGCTACCTGCATCCACATTTGGGGCTGCTGAGCCCTGCTACACATTTCCATTGCCCCAAATGGGCTGGGCTGCTCCACAATATACTCCCTGTACCTCTGTCAGGGCTGCTGTATCCTGATGCCCACCTGTGTCCTGCCCCACAATCAAGGCTTCTGCACCATGCTGTCCTTTGTCCCCTGCCACCTGTTGCATCCTGCTGCACCACACAGCCCCTTGCCTCAACAGGCAGGGGACAGGGTGCAACAAATGCCCTTACTCTTGTGCTGCACCCTTTCCTAACAGTTGGGGTTGCTGCACCCTGCTAACCTCTCTCTCTCTCTCACCCTCATAGTCAGGGACACTGCACATGTTGCCCCCTGTTCCTGTCTCAGCAGAGTGTAGCAAAGGATCGGGCTCTGGTGGCAGTGGGACAGCAGGGTGCAACTGCTTCAACTGTGGATGCATGCAACAGGGTGCAGCAAATGCCCTGACTCTTGTGGCAAGTGGCAGCATGGTGCAGCAGCCTTAACTTCAGAGGCATGGGGCTCTAGGGCACAGCAGGCCACATCAACCACAACTGTGTAGAAAGGAGCAGGGTGCAGCAGCCCTATCTGTGCTGATAGGTGATAAAAAAACAGCATGGTGTAGAAGCCTCGACTGTGGGGCAGGACACATGGGGCATCAGGGTACAGCAGCCCTGACTGTGAGATGCGGTACATGTGGTGCAGCAGCCCTGCCCATGGAGGCAGGGAACATGGCACTTTAGGGCCTAGTGCAGCACAGCAACCTTGACTGTGGAGACAGGAACAGGGGGTAACAGGTGCAGCTTCCCTATCTGTGAGGGTGGGGGAGATAGGGGAGCAGGGTGCAGCAACCCCAATTGTTTTGGCAAGGAGCAGCAGTGTGTAGTAGTCCTGATTCTTTAGGCAGGGGATGGAGGCAGCAGGGTGCACAATCCATAACTGTGTGGGAGAAGACAGTGGGAAGCAGAGTGCAGCAGCCTCGAATGTGGTGCAGAAGGTAAGGGGCTTGTGGGGCAGGGGACTGGTGGCAGTAGACTGCAACTGCCTCAACTGTGGAGCTGAGACACAGTGCATCAGGATGCCACATAGTGGTTCTAGTTGTACATGTACATGATATATTTTCACGCAGAAACCACCAAAGAGCTTACATTTGTGAGTTCTGACAGTACGTGTGCTTGAAATACTGTAATAGAGTGTGACAAGCACCTGTTTGTCAATCTGACACAAAAAAGAAAATGTTCTTACATGACTGTATTTATGAAGGCAACGACAAAGACAAACTGTTTCTGTGAATGAACAACATTTAGATTTATTTTATATTGATTGAACAGCCCTGTGTTATATAGTTAGAAAAAAATTGAGGTTTGATTAGAAAGAACGGAGCTGTGATACAGACAAGCTGATTTCTCACAGAAAAAGATTTCCACTACTTTAATTCAGCATTGAAACTGAAATGATCAGCTTTTCAAAGGAAGAGAATGATATATTTTATGCTGTTCTTACATGAACATATTTATGAAGGCTACAACAAAGACAAATTGTTTCTGTGAATGAACAAAATTTAGATTTGTTTGATAATCATTAAACAGTCCTGCGCTATATAGTTGGAAAAAAAATAAGATTTTTGATTAGAAATAACTGAAAGCTGTGATACAGACAAGCTGATTTCTCACAGGGAAAGATTTCCACTACTTCAATTCAGCATTGAAACTGAAATGATCAGCTCTTTATCAGAAGATAATGATATGTTTTAAGTTGATCTATCTAAACAAAAACCAGAGACTGGGTTTGTAAGAAACTTGGAGAGCTCAGCAAACCATTAACTCAACAAAGTACTGCTCTGATTGGGAATCTGAAACAGTAAGCTACTCCAAAATGATGTCATTGCACTCTAAGTTTGACTGAGAGGACAGAAATGACTCCACTGTTTTCAGCCACTGTAGAGCAAGTTAACAAATGTTGATTTAAAGAAAACCACAAAACCAAACAGCATGAAATTTTCATGAAACACTAATCATGACACAAGGACTTGAATTTCAGCTTTTAAAGCTTCTATTAAAAATATGCAAAAACCGTTGCACATGATCTTTAATTTAAAAAGAGCTTGCATTTGTGTGTTCCTGCCTGTTTTTCTCATCACTTTTTTATAGATTAAAGGTAAGACTTAGAAACTAGATCCACCCAACCACATTTTCACAGTAGACTATCATGCTCACTGTCTGTTACATGCTCTGGAATTCTGAAAGCAAATCCTGGATCTTAAAGCAACTAAAAAAAAGATGGCTGCATCAGTTTTTTGATACAAGTTGCTTAAATCATGAACCTGTTGAAAAATCTCGAGACCCTCTGAAAAAAAGATTTATAGTTTTGGAGCATTTGGGCAGAGGCAGACACAGGCATACAATTCCATTCGAATCTGCAACTGCCCCTTTTGAAAAGTTTACCCTGTAAGACTTTAAAAATAGTTTCACATAAATAAGATGTTTGATTGAAGTGATCGCTGATGTTAACGATGTTCCATACTTGTTTAAAGCACCAGTTCATGATATCCATGAAAAAACAAGACTGTTTTTTCTGTTCAGTATAAGAATGCATAGGCTTACTAACTTGATCAGATTATAATGCATTAGTAAATGGACTTGAAAAATAAAGCATGCTGATTGGCTAAAAGCCATGATCAGCATGTATTTATTTTTCAATAGAGTCCACAAAAAAATAGGTGCCAATTCAGGGTGCCCCATTACTTGGATAATCCTTGGGCACCCTAAACTTTCAAACGGAGGCCCGCCATGTTTCCTGCTCACTAAGCGAGCCGTGAAATGGCCGATTTCCACAACTCCAGAAATATGCAAGCTGTAATGAGCCATTTCCCTGTAAATTATTCAGAAAATTAAACTCCAGTCCTTGCCATTGGAAACAGAGCAGCCTGGCAGAGTGAGCGAGTGATGGGGCAGCTGGTCCAGAGCTAGTAGTGGAGGGATTTGGGGACTAAGAGAGAGAGAGACGGCAAGCATGTGATCGGTCAGCAATGGCGAAGTGTACTAGGGGAGAGCGAGTAGGTGGGTGGGAGTAATGGCATGAGCTCAGTGGCAGTGGGGACATCAGGTTGAGGAGAGCACAGGAGGATAGTGGGGACAAGAGACGCTCAGAACAGAGAAATAAATCAAACTGTGCTGCATGTCACAGAGCGCTACTGCCCCTGTCTCTCTCTCACACACACGTATATACTGGCAATACCGGAAGTTGCGCATTCTGTCACTCTCTCTCAGCTAACCTGTACCAGAGGTGACGCGTTCTGCATGTCTCTCTCATTCTCCTTTGTCTTGAATCTTTAGAGAAAATTAGCCCCTAAATATTGCTTGTCCCTGCTGTCTGTGTGCGTGGAGAGGGGGACAAGTAATCATAACAACCACCTGAAAATTTTAAAACTATAGAGGCTTCAGAGGTACAACAGTCTCAGGCTTTAAGGAACAAAACAGCACTGAAATGCAAGCGGAAGAACTATTTTATAACAAAAAACTATCTCACACAAGTAAGTGTTTCAGCATTTACACATATTTTTTCCCCAAACATATAAAATGCAGTTGCCCATTTTCTAAGTGCAATAATACCCTCCAGGGTGGGCTTTATTGGGAAATACTGGACCTTCCAGGGGCTATAAGGCCCTCCGCCTGTGGTGTCGGGCCTCATTATATATTGCTTACTTAATAATCTTTAGAAAAGTAGTTTATTTTTGCCTTATTTTCTGTGGATCCCAAAAATGTATTTTCTTTTTGTCCTTCCCCAGTGACACTGACCAATAGCAATAGATTTCTTTTACAGACACCTGTTGCAATTGCTCTAGCATCAGTGAATGGATGCCAAGACTACCATTTCTTCAGATCTACTGTTAATGTAAAAATGTAATACTTTCTTAATGTTATTACCTTCATAGCTTGATGCAATAAGCCTAGCTGATACCTTACTGAATTGGAAATGGGCATTATTGTTTGATCAGGGTTAATGTGAACTGCTGCTTTAGATACTTTAAAGAATTAAAAAAGGCCAAATTATTAGGTGTGATAAAATACTGGCTCTGTTTTGTACTTTTTTCTTACATAAATAAGTTTGACCTGAGTACAGAATGTGTTCTAGCCAGCTTACAACTAGGACATCGCTGAACAAATGATCTGCTGGGAATGGATAAGGGAAAGTGACAGACTCTGTTTACACAGAGTTAATGAAAGCATTTGAACTTGTAGATCATAAACTATTATTGAACAAGTTGAAAAAAACTAGGATTATTTCTGATGCCTGTGACTCGACTCAAGATAATTTGACCGGCAGGTCACAGACAGTGGCAATAGCATGACTTAAATCTTTATTAAGCAGAAATGATTTGACAGTGTTTCCCAAGGCTCAGTTCTAGTCACCTACTCTTTTCATTATTTATTTATCAATGAACTAATCAGCCATCTTCAATTTGTCATTGATCCAGCTATATGCAGATGGTGCCATGCTTCCATTTCCACAAAGTGCTAGACACAAACAAGAAACTCCAAAATAAATTTAGTCTTAGTAATTTTGCACCTGTACTTCCCATTTTTTAGATTTGAGATCTTCTTCTATAAATGAAAAGCTTAATTAGTTAAGAGCCTTAAACAATTCTACATGAAATAAAGCAAACATGCACAACGGACACATTGTTTACCATGGTTAGAGACTGGCAAACCTTTGTTAATTCCAGTTAAAACTGCTGTTTGATTCAAACATACAGCTAATAATTCAGTTCTTCTGAAAATCCAATATCTTAAATTTCCAGTATTTGGTTCCTGCCAGCCATCCCAGACATCTGGCTCCAAATGTGGATGTTTTATTCAGTTGGTTGAACTGGTACAAACCAGATGAAATAGTTGGAAATGGTGATCAATGAACTATCAAACCACAAGGCCCATTCTCTTCCTTTCCCCATTCCACACATAAGTTTAATAAAATAAATGTTGTCTCATATTCCTCCCTCCTTACCCTACCCTACCCTACCCGAGTCCCCATAACAGTTGTGTTTTATTGTGCCCCTCCTCATCCTTAATGCATGTTTCACGGAGGGGAGGCAATATTCCAAATCACAGACTAATTCATTCATTAATGAAGTTTTAACAACCGTGAAGTTGGTGTAAAGTAGGGAAGCTCTGCCACATGCTAAATTCCTAAAATCTGCACCAACTCTGCCAAATTTTGTTTATTATTGTAAAAAATTTTATAAAGATATTTATAACCCCCCACCCACTGTGCTGTCCTCACCATTTACTGTATCCTAACCCACCCTGTCACTCTCTACACAGAAAAAAACTCCCCTTCTCAGTGAAGTTCACTGTCTCACTGATTGTATGTATACTGTATTATTATTAATTAACTCTTCCCCATACCCATTCACCAAAAAACACTCCCCTTCCCCCACACTGGACCAAACCCTGATAATTAATTAAAATCCTGCCCAACTACCCTTTGGCCCCCTCGGGTCCCCACTTCCCTTTTCCACCTTGAACCCCCTCAAAAATTCCTGCTTTTAAGATCTTTGAAATGACTCCCTCCCCCATGTATTGTATCTGCTTTATTCAGTGCAAGTATCTATAATGGCATGGATGAAGGGTAGTGTATTTGCATATAGCTAAACTTGACTGGCTGAGGTCCATTTGTTACCAACCATTGATTATGGCAGAATAATCTGGGAAAGGGCCTTTGCTAAAGTGCACAATCACATAACTGTCATGTGTAATACAATCTGTGAATTTGCACTATCAGCCAGAAATTGGTACTATCACTGCCACATTTATCTTAAATGTGATTGAATAACACCAGAGGATATATTTTTTTAATAAGGGCCAATTTACACACAAGATTATTTTTAACAAACTCTACCATCCTCTGAGTAATACACTAGCTATCCTTATTTGGACAGAGTGGTTTAAATTTGCCACAAGTTGAGTCAACCCAAACATCCAGCAGCTCGTCAATTCTGAAGAGAAACCAAGCTGGACACAAACAATTTGGTTTGGCTTGGATTACAGGAAATACTGAGAGAAACAAACAGCAGTATCACCTGCTGTCTTACCATCAAACATAGTTGATTTCTTCCTTTGGCGCATGGTGGTAAGAGAGAGAGAGAGAGAGTGGAAGTGTTGTTGGCTGCTCATGCAAAATAAACCAAAAGAGGAGAAAGAAAAAAAAAAGACTTTACAAAACTGAGACATATTTTACAAATGGCAGGTTTGGGGAACTTGAAGGAAACGCTTCTTGAACTGGGGGTGGGGGTGTTATAGAAATTAAGAGGGGGAGGAAAAAGAGAAATGTCAGTAAAGAAAGATGGTGATAAGAAGAACCAAAGGAAAACAATATTAGAAAATAAAATACAACAATTTTTTAACAAAACAAAGAAAAATACATCTTCCAAAAAATAAATTCTATTTTAGGCAAGGGGGAACTACAAAAAAGGAAAAACTCCTGCAACTGCAAGTGAGGGAGGAGTATAGAAAAGAAGGGGTGGAAATTTAGGAAAAGTGAAAGTAAAGGCCTCAACTGAAATACATGGACTATTAACAAAAGATTACTTTATTTTAAAAGAAAGAACTTAAGGGCCTGACAGGGGAGGTAGAAAAAAAATGAAAAAACTAGATTGAAAAGAGTAAAGACTGGAGGTGGAAAAAATTTGAAAGTAAAGCCAATTGAAAGACATAGCTAACAAAAAGTTTACCTAAAAAAGTTAAAGTCATAAAGGGAGTGACTGGACAGGGACCTAGGAAAAAAAGAAAAGCATCTACAAGGGTGGCGATGCAGAAACGAAGGGGAAGAGTGGATAAGTGAACCTAAGTCACCCTGAAAGGTGCGGCTAAAAAAAGTTAAAAATCATTACTTTAACAGACATTTGGGGGTTAGCAAGCAACTTACGTGCCCTGGTTTAGGCAGTAGTCTCTGCCACTTATTAATGAATGGTGCTTCCCTCTTTTGGTGACTTTTTTTTTTTAAGTCCAAAAAGTGACAAGTTAAAGTAACACAGGTGAGAGTACCTTAGTCCACGGGCCATAGGACAGGCTTTGTGCCACTGAAGGGGAAAAGAGAGACATTTGTTTTAACAACTGAAAGTGAAAAAAATGCTGTTAGTGATAGTGTATGTGAAAATGAACTAGATAGCCAGAGCTATTTCCAAGACCAAGTTGAGGCCAATCCAATTCTGGAGGAGACCCCTTAGGAACAAGATGTTCAAATAAAATAAAATCATTCTTTATTTATAAAAAGGCACCTTTCTAAAACCAAGGATCCTGTACAACACCTAATTAAAACACATTAATAAATAATACAAAAAAGATTAAGACTAATAATAAATAAAGACAGCAGTGGCATAAAAAATCAGGAAATGCTAGGCTAAAAAGGTAGGTTTTCAAGGCCTTCTTAAAACCTTGGATGGTCAGGCAATCTTGTACCCGATGAGATAGAGAATTTCACAGGGTTGGGCCATAAAACTAAATGCCCTTGCCCCAGACATCTGCAAATGGACACTGGGAATCTCTAGCAATCCCGTGTCAGTGGATTGGAGAGGGTGGAGAGGACAGTAGGGGTGAAGAAGATCTTGCAGGTAACCCCGTCCCTGGTTGTGTATGGCCTTATAGGTCAGCAAACTGACCTTGAAGGTGATCCACCACTGAACAGTCAGAAGAGATGCAAGTCACAAGTGGGGTACATCAGGGATCAGTCTTGGGGCCAGTCCTCTTCAATATCTTCATCAGTGACATTGCAGATGGACTAGAGGGTAAGGCTTGTCTGTTTGCAGATGACACCAAGATCTGCAACAGAGTAGATGATCCAGATGGGGTGGGCAGAATGAGAAGAGATCTGGATAAACTAGCCAAATGGTCAGAAGAGTGGCAACTAGGATTTAATGCAAAGAAGTGCAAGATCATGCACATAGGGAAGAGAAACCCTGAAGCCACCTATAGGCTGGGAGGGGGGAGTTGCTGGCAGTCACAAAGGAAGAAAGAGACTTGGGCATCTTCATCACCGATGTCCTGAAATCATCCAAGCAGACCTCTAAAGCAGTAGGTAAGGCTAGGGGGAAGTTAGGGTATATTAGTAGGGGTATCACAAGTCATAAGAGGGAGGTAATAATCCCTCTTTACAAGACACTGGTTAGGCCCCATCTGGGAGTACTGCGTACAGTACTGGAGGCCACACTTTCACAGGGACATTAACCAAATTGAGGCAGTCCAGAGAGGGGCAACCAAAATGGTGCAGGGACTGTATCAGAAGACATATGAGGACAGATTCACAGAGCTCAATATGTATACCCTTGAGCAAAGGAGGGAAAGAGGTGGTATGATCGAAACATTCAAACACCTTGAGGGCATTAACAAGGTGAAAGAGACTAACATGTTTAAATATAGGAAAAATAGCAGGACAAGAGGACACAGCATGAGATTAGAGGGAGGCCGATTAAGGGGGAATGTGAGGAAATTCTTTTTTATAGAAAGAGTGGTGGATGCATGGAACGGCCTACCTCAGGAGGTGGTGGCTATGAATACAGTGCAGGGCTTCAAACAGGCATGGGATAGGCATATGGGAGCAATACAGCAAGGGTGTAGACAAGTATACTCACTGTACACATTTGTGTACAGTTTTCTTGAGTGCCTGTCACAAACCATATGCCTTTCTGTTAACATTTTCATCCTAATCTGTAATATTTGGGATAGTGTAGGCCACTAAGGAGTGTCTCTATTTAAACTTCTGTTGTTTAGGAGACAGATACATGTATAACCTCTTTAGAGAGTAGAGGAATCATCTGACAACAATCTGACTTGTTTGGAAGGGGGTTCCATTTGGAAAGGATGTGTACATTTTTTTAATGGGGGGTGTAACTGTTGGAGATTGTGTACAAAACAGAAATTTCTGGCTACACCCATGCAATACAGATGAGTATGAATAGATAGGCCACTGACAGAGCAAAGGCCGATGGCACATTTATAAGGTAGAAAAAGAAATGGGCACACTGGATGGGCCTTGCCGTCCTTATCTGCCGTCAACCTCTATATTTCTCTGTTTCTATGAACTGGCAGCCAGTGCAGTCCCTGGAGCACAGGCATTATATGACTGGTCCTAGAGGTACCAGTCAGTAGCCTGGCTGCCACATTTTGCACCAGCTGCAGGTGGGGGATATCAACCCCTGGTAGCCCAAAGTAGACAGCATTGCACTAGTCTAGGCAGGAGGTAATGAAGGCGTGGACCAAAGTTGGAAGATCATCAGGGGGAACCAGGTGCTTTACCTGGGCGATATTTCTCAGATCATAAAAAGAGGTTTTGACAACTGCCGACACCTGTGATTTAAGGATCAAGCAGTCATCAAACATAACGCCCAGGTTCCGAATCCGGTCTGAAGTAGTTAGCTGGACACCTCCAAGCCAAAGACCCAAGGTGAACCTGCCAACAAACTTGCCTCCCGACGACCTGGGTCCATGACCAACACCTCAGTTTTTTCTGGGTTTAACCACAGCCAGCTCACATTCATCCAGTCCTGGATCTTGGCAAGACAGCTGTTAAAGACTGAAACAGCATCATCCTGGCCGGGCACAAAAGACATGTACAGCTGGGTATCATCTGCATAGCACTGAAAACTCAAGCCATACTGCCTAATAATTGCTCCTAACTGCAGCATGTACACCGAAAACAACATGGGCTCCAAGATGGAGCCCTGCGGCACCCCAAAGAATAGAGAGAATGGAGCTGCAGAAAAAGTTCCAGACACCACCCTCTGAGTCCTACCCTCGAGGAAAGATTGAAACCATCTGAGGACCATCCCAGAAAGTTCACAGATGAACCAGAGGCACTCCAACCACACATCATGGTCTACGGTATCAAATGCCACAGAGAGCTCTAGAAGGACCAAGATGGAATGGGTCTTTCGATCTCTCGCTATTAGGAGGTCATTTAGTACCTGGACAAGGATTATCTTGGTACTGTGTCCCTTCCTAAATCTGGACTGGAGAGAATCATAGACATTGTGGCTGGTCAAATGGTCATCCAGCTGCGACGCAACCACCTTCTCAATAACCTTACCCACAAAGGGCAGGTTAAAGACAGGTCTGTAGTTAGCCAGACAGTCCGGGTCCAAGGAGGGCTTTTTAAGGAGGAGTCGGACCACAGCCTCCTTCAGCGGATCCGGAAAGATCCCCCTCTCCAAGGGCATCCAGACTATCTCAGCAAGGACAGGGCCAATTTTATCCACACAACCTACCAAAAGACACGTAGCACCTGGGTTCAAACTACAGTTGGTCAGACGCAAAGACTGGATGACCATCATAATATCATTGATTGTGGGCCGGCTGACAAACTGGGTGTCTGACATCTCCTGCCAACCACTGCAACTCCCATTAGGGAGGGTCAGATGGATCTTGGACCTGATTATGGCAACCTTATCTGCAAAGAATCAAGCAATCTCCTCACACCATTCTTGTGAAAAAGCATTTCTAAGCTGAAGACAGATTGGATTGCACAATCTGTCCACAGTCTGTAAAAAACTGGGCTGGTTCATTCTGTGCAGCCACAATTTCCCTGGATAGGAATTCTGCCTTCTTACAGGTAATTGCTGATTGATAAACCACATAGTGATCCATCAAACTAAGTCTGTCACCCTCCAGGCCTTATTACCACCAGCACCTCTCTAGCCTTCATCCCACTCTCCTCAACTCCCTCAGAGCCTCATCAAACCAAAGAGACCTGAGGCATCAAGTGAGGGGACAAACATGAACAGGAGCAATGGAATCCTGGGCCCCAGTCACCCTTATTGTAGGCAAGTACCAGGTCCCCTGGATCCAAGCATTCACTCTGTACACCCAATAGGTCCAACACCGCCATCAGAGGAAACACCCCTCAAAGGGTGGTACCGGACCATCTCCATGGGGGCAGGCCTACTGGGGGACCAGGAAACTGAACTCAATGGTGTGATGGTCAGACCCCCCAACTGGTTCCACCACCAAGTCGGATATCTCCATCCCCATGAGGAACACCAAATCCAATGAATGACCACCGATATGGGTTGAGGAGGAAATAATCTGTGTGAAGCCCAGTGAAATCATTAACTGGAGGAAGTCCTGACCAAATTGCTAGAGTTCATCCTCGATCCAAGCATTGAAGTCCCCCAGGATCAGCCATCTGGGGGATCCTAATGTCAGGTCGACAATGAAGTCCGCAACTTCCCGCAGGAAAACATTCCCATCTCCTGGTGGATGGTAGATGAGAAGGCTCCTGCACCACACACTTTTATGCCTGACACAAAAAAATTAAGAAGGCAACATCTGTGTTATAGAATTATTTTCATCTTGACCACAGTAATGTGCGTCATGCTAGATGTGTACTGTGTAGAAAGATTGTCAGCAGAAGAAGGAAATTTAGCAATCTTGTCAGATGCACTATGATAAGGAAGTTAATCTGATCACATCCAAAACTGAGGGCAAAATTAAAGGCATCGGGGGAGGGATAGAAGGTGAAACAGAGGAGCAACATGTCCATGTGAGTGATGACAGTCAGAAAGTCCTAGCCCCATAAACTGAATGATGCAGATAGTTTGCAAATTCTCAGACAGAACTAGAAGATGGTGCATTATTGTCCTGTACACAGAGTAGTGCCTTCTGTATCTCTGGTCATGAAGGTCCTCCCAGCCCACCAGATTGGGTTGGATCAGTCAAAAGACAGATTTTACTCCCTTCAGCTTCAACTACCCCAGTATGCCAAAAACAGTTAATCATGAGAGACTCATTTGACGTGTCTTCCAAATGTGGTGCAAGTCATTCAGTGGCACAAAGGCCAAGCAAGGTGATTGCAACAATGACGGCAATGAATTTGCATCCCTTCTTATGTACAGGGCCACTGATTTATGATGATTAAAGTTATGAAATTCTGTTTTCAAGACGTGAAATTCCAGGACTTGCACTGATGGTTGTATGTCTAATTTTTGGATGTTACCAGGATTCTACTGTCATTCATTTAGTATCTGTATACATAGTCAGAAGAGAAGAAGGCTTAATATACAGAGAATAAAATGAAGCAAATTGAAATAGCACAGAAAGCAATTACAAAAAAAATACAAGCTCTATAGATTTACTGATCGGGTATAAAATGTCAAATTCTGTGGAATTCTTTGTTTTTTCCCATCTGCATGCATTCAAAATTCCAGACATTTACTAGGTTATCCAGTATAAACTGAAAACCATTGGCCTTGCTCATGTGTAGATTCAATTCAATTCAATTCAATTTTATTTTTTACCAGGAAGCTCATCATTGAGGTACTCATTTACAAGATGGTCCTGGAGGGACACACAAGATATATGCAATAATGCAAGGCAGTATATACAGTTCAGAGTGGGTATACAATAATACAAGGAGGTTTATACATTTCAGTGTGGGTACATACATAGTAGATATAAAATCATACAGACATAAGGGAGGTCAACACATTTGATAAGGCAACAGGGTGGGTACATGACTGGTTAAGCAGAAAGGTAAGTGGTAGAGTTGGGGCTAAGTATTGTGTGTAAGGGAAAGGCTAGGATAAGGATTAAAGAAGAGGAGAAGTGGAAACAATTATTAAGGGAGAATGTGAAGGAGGAAGACAGGAGCAGAGACGAATAGAGGTTACAAGGGGGTAGGCAGGAGGGGGTCAAATAGCGAGTGTTGAGGCAAAGTGCAGTGCAAAGGCACTTGCTGGAGGGCGGTAACACTAACAGTTACTTTTGCATTTTTCTATCATCAGGGGCTTTATAAGCAGTTTAAAAGCAGATAGGCTGACAAGTTATATGAGTTTTAGGCTACCTTGCAGGGAATTCCACATCATCGGTAACGCATATCTAATGGATAAAGTTCCAAATCGAGACCTGACCCTGGAGGTGTCAAACAGTATATAAGTGTACTTCCTGAGAGAGTATGCACAAGGGGTAAACTGGAAAAGGTTGGCAGTGTAAGAAGGAAGTTTATTGATAAGGGCTTTAAATGTCCAGATAGAGGCATTGGGCCACCTCCTGGTAGCCAGTGGTGATGTCCAGCCTAGCTCGCTATAGAGTGAACGGTGATACATTTTGAATGAAGAGTCAGTTACAAACTTTAGGGCCCTATGGTACAAGATGTCCTGCTTTGTGAGAATAGTTTTTGGGCAGTGACTATAAAGAAGGTCTGCATCGTCAATAAGTTGGAGGAACGTTGTTAGTATGAGTCTTTTCTTTGCTTCATGGGTGAGCAACCGTTTAATATGAAAGAACAATCCTTGCTGCTGTTTTAGTATTTTGGAGAGCTCTTCAACATGGATGGCACAAGAGAGCTTATAATAGAGCCAGAAGCCTAGGTAATTGAACCTATCTACTTTTTCAAGGGTTTCACCCATCAAGGTTGATATATGGACGTTGGCAAAAAGTGTAGCAGGAGTTGCTGATTTAGTGGATGGAGAGATGAACATAGTTTTGGTCTTATTTGCGTTGAGTAGTAGCTTTAATTTTAGTAGATTTTTCTGCAATATATTGAAGTCATGTTGTAACTCCATTCATGCAGATTCGATCATAGGTCGGGCAACATACGGTACCATGTCATCTACGAATAGATGAACACTGGCCGTACTGATATTGTGGTCGATGTTATTGATGTAAGCTGTGAATATAAAGGGCCCAAGATGGAGTCTCGAGGGACTTCTCTCAGGAGTATTTTAGGAGGTGAAAGGTCACGCTGCGCTTTCACTCGTTGCTGCCTGGTAATGAGGTAGGAGGAGAATGATTTGATGGCTGCATCATCTAACCTGAGGTTTGCAGTTGAATCAACAACAGGTCATGATCCACCATACCGAAAGCTGCTGTTTTCCAGCACCTGATATGCACTACAGTGCCTCACTATCAGGTGCCATCTTGATCTTTTTTCCCTGAAAAGTAATACCAAATATATACTATGAAATGCACCCATAGCTTAAATAATGCAATTTTTTAAAAACAGTTATTGAAATTTCACAGACAACAACATAACACAGTCAGCTGCATTAACATGGCATACAATTAAAGCATGAGTTCATTAAGTACATAAGTAAAATACCTAGATACATACTTCAAGAATAAATTATCATTTAAAGGTTAACAGGTGCATGTCCTATAGGTCTATCTGGGGAATAAAATTCAATTAGGTGATAAAAGCCAGAAATGCAGAGATAGAGTTTTCAATAGAAACTTGAAGAGGAGGGGAATTCTTCATCTTTGTCTGGTGTTGCAGCATTAGCTGCTGACCTTGGAGACCACTTATTTTTAACACTGGAAATGGATCCTAGAATTGAGAAAATGCTAATTTGGAACATTATATCATATATAGTGGTGGTGGTGGACCCTCAATTTAAATACAACCTAAAATCTTTCCTTGCACATGGTATTGACCTTAAGAAATAGACAGACAATCACATTTTGAGAGTTGGAGCTGGACTGGAAAGTCGTAATGATGTGGCAAGGGATATGAGACTTTCCATTTATCCTCACAGGAACAGAGCAGATGCAGAATGTTGGCTTGCTGGCATTATCCTTGGTAGTGCAGGAGTTAGAAATGCAAAATAGGAATGGCAGTGAAGTATTGAAGTAATGCCAACCCCCTCCCCCGCAGAGACTGAAAGGCATTGGAAGTATGGCTTTGGGTCAGCCATAATGCTGGCACCATTCCACCTCACCCCACCCTGCAGAGAACGACAGGTGTCAGGGTGTGCATTGGGGTCTTCAGCCTTTATGCTCACCCCATTCCATAAGGAAATAAGCTGAGATGGGTACAATATAGGAGAATGGGGTGAACGTTAGGGTGACGGAATCCAAGACACACCTCTATGCCTGTCAGTGGCTGTAGGGTGGGTGTGGGTAACGTTCTGTGAACATTATGGACAACAAACCTAAGTTACGCCCCTGACACCTGTCAGTCTCTACAGGGTGAGTGTATGGTTGGAAACCTTAACATCCCAGGTGTTTGTTGGTATTTTCACTCCAAATTTTCAACGGTGGCTTTTTGAGACCCCACCTCATGAACAGTGGAGCTATCATTTCATTACTCAATCCTGAAAGGTGATTTCGCACAGCAACTGTGCCATTGGGAGTCACAGGTGTGGAAACACATTTTGGGCAGGATGCAAAAAATTACAGCTGTACTGTTCATGAGGAGATGTAAAAAAAATGGCAATGTTGAAAATCTGGAGAGAAAATATGAAATATTTGCAAACTTATGAGCATGCGGAGATACTACGCAATGCACCCCCGAAATGTGGTCATTTTTTGAATTTTTTTTACCAAATTTTCAGCATGGGCATTTTGCGACCTCTCCTCATGAACAGTGGCACTGTGATTTTGTTACTCTGTCCCTAAAGTTAATTTCGCACAGCCACTGTGCCCATTCTGTATCATAGGTGTGAAAACATGTTTCGGGCAGGATGTGAAAAATGACAGCTATACTGTTCATAAGAAGGTGTGTAAAAATGGCAATGTTGAAAATCTGGAGTGAAAATATTAAAAATTCTCGAAGTTACAAGCGTGCATGGAAACTGCGCAACACACACTCGTGACATAGTCATTTTTTGGTATTTTTTTCACCAAATTTTCAAAATAGGTATTTTAGGACCTCTGTTCATGAGCAGTGTCACTGTGATTTTCTTAATCTGTCCTGAACATTGATTTCCACAACAATCGCGCCATTGTGCGCCACATACTCAAAAACACATTTTGGGCAAGATGTGAAAAATGACAGCTGTACTGTTCATAAGGAGGTGTGAAAAAATGGCAATGTTGAAAATCTGGAGTGAAAATATAAAAAATTCTCGAAGTTACGAGCATGTGTGGAAACTGCTCATCGCATGCTCGTTAACACAGTCATTTTTTGGAATTTTGTCACCAAATTTGCAACATAGGCTTTTTGGGAGCCCACCTCATGAACAGTGGCAATGTCATTTCATTAATCAGTCCCAAAAGGTGATTCCGCATAGTGACTGTGAAATCACCTTTCGGGACAGAATAACAAAATGACAGTGACTGATTTCATGAACCCCATGTTGAAAATGTGGAGCCAAAAGTCATAACAATGGCCAAGATATCCACCTAAGTTGAAAACCCCCAATTTATGCCATTTTACAGTTTATCGGCAGTTCTTAAGTTCGCAGTCGGCTTTGAAGACTGCAGACATGTTCCTGCTCCACTGAATATCACCGTGCCAACCTCTGGAGGCAAATATGGGGTGTGGCAGGTGTGGAGAGGTGGGATGTGCAGAGGGTGGGTGCAGGTGGGGGAAGGGGGTGCCGCAGACAATGAGGGACCGTTTTCTTGTTTTGCAGGGAAAAAAAAAACTTTGGGGGAAGGTTTTGGTTTTTACAGGTGACACTAAGATATTTGGCACACTGGGGTGGGCTCCCAGTGTGCCACCAGTTTTTTTGTGGGGGGTGCTGAAGCCAATGGGGATTGGGCACCCCCTTGTCAAATAAAGTGTGTCTGTGTTGGGGGGGGCCTGATGCCGACAGGGATTGGGCACCCCCACTGGCAGACAAATAAAACTGGTAGGGCATTGTGCTGACGGGGGTTGTGCACCCCCATTGGCAAACAAATTGAACTGGGGAGGGGGCATGCAGACAGGGAGATTGGGCACCCCCAAAGCTAGCTTTCTAGGGGTAGCAAGAGGCGGACGTTGAGAGCCTCTGCCATGTTTATTGAAATGTTTCACCAGGAATAGCACATAATGGAGGTGTGTCAGATCTGCCACTGCAATGATGAGCCTGTCTCTCATTGTAGCAGTGAATTTTTTTCAAGTTAGTGGCACTCTTTGAAACTGCTGTCATCGGCAGTATGCACACTGGTTGGCGGCTGAGGGACACACTAGCTAAAGCATTCCCTGGATTTGCCACAGCACTGACACCCCTTTAAAAGTGCTAGTACTAGTGCTAGTACATTGCTACTACCGCAAGATGTTGCTTGCACATGTGTGCAAGCCAACATAAAAATATGACATCTTCTAGCATCAGAGCAAGAAAATCAAGACATGCATTTCCTGCCATTGATGAAGCTCAAGCTATATCATTGTCTTAATGATGCTGAACAAGAAAATGATAACATTTGGGCAGGCCTTCAGCTCATCATAAAACAGACTACTCCACACCAGGATACCAAGTCTGCAATCTGAATCAGCCACAACTATGGCAGAAGATTACTTAAAGGATACCTAAACAAAATTTTGACAACAAACTATTCAAAAATCTGACCTCAAACAGGACTAAAGGAAAGGCTGCTGAATTCATTAATGCTAAAACTACATTCATATGTTACCTAAATGTGGTTCCAAAGCATTTGAAAAATGTAAACTCAGCCTTTCAATTTCAAAAAATCTGCCTTACCTGCTTCTTAAAATGGCCGCCAAATGTGTTAAGTGATGACATCATCAGAGCAAAAGTCAGAGGGCTATATGGCTCTCTATAGTGCTAGCTAGTTCTTTTTTCCCTTTGTATAGAATTGTTTCACCAAAATTGTCAAAACTATGTGCATTATTTAGATCAATATGTATGCTATGCTATGGTTCTGTTCATTTTGTTTACTTTAACATGCTGACATTGTGTTTTAATCCAACCGACTTTATTTTTGGCAAACCACAGTGCAGTGCAAATCTTGAATAACCTGGTGGTCTAGTGGTTATGGCAGATCCAGGATGCTACAATGGGGGGAGGGGGTGCTGGGAGTATATTTGATATGCACTTTTTAACATTTTTATGAAACCTTTATATTTTCTGTTATTATGCTTTTCTAGTATGTTTTTGACTGAAACTACAAATGTAATCCATGTTTTTGAATGTAAACATTTGTACAATCAATAAATCAGACTTCTTCAACAAAATGAAATGCAGCAGCAAGCAAGTACTTTACAATGGGGGGGGGGTTACAGCCACACCCTTCACCACCCCATAGATCCATCACTTGTTTGTAGCAAAGTTCTTCTGTTGTCCAATGCCAGAGTTCATACTTCCTTGGAAATCAAAAATATGCTTGTCTTCTCTTCTTTATTCATGGGAAATAATAAGAATCAGTATTTATATAGTGTTTTCATACACATTGTATCCCAAAGTGCTATACAAGTATTGCTAGACTGGTAGTGAAGTGACTGAATGTGTAGCGGAAGCCAATTCATACATTAATACCCACACACAGCACTTGACAATTGCGTGAACTGGTTTTATGGAAAGGGGAATGTTGGCCAGGACAATAGGGTCAGGTAGTGATCATGGTGCTGGGAACCCCACATCTTATAACTCACAGTGATCTGCTCATACTTCTCCCCTTCTGTCTTCCCCCTTCCCTGAATATAGCAGTACCTTGCAGGAGTGGCCTTCTCAGTCCCCCTCTGGTATTCATTCTCACTACTTCTCCCCACACCAAAAACAGGTGAGCTCATCACCCTTGTGCATCATGAATGTAGGCAGTACAGTCCCCAGGTTTTTTGGCATATCAAGCGTAAACAAATCTTTCCAGAAAGTCAGGCTGATAGCAACAGGGAACAAGGGCAATTATAGGCTTTCCTATCCTTAAAAGATCTAGGCTACCTTTGATTAGGCACTATTAAATGATGGGTGTGCACATCATTATGCATGTCATTTAATAGTGCCTAATCATAGGTGGATTAGATCTTATTTGGGTAGGAATGCCTATGTTTCTTCTTGTGCCCTGCTGCTATCAGACTGGCTTACCAGAAAATTATTTTTATTATTAATATGTAAAAATGACATGGGCGACTGTACTAACCACATTCATGATGCAGAAGGGTAGTGAGCTCACCAGTTTTTGGTGTGGGGCAGAGAAGAGAAGAATGAATGCCAGAGAGGGACTGAAGAGGCCATTCCAGCAGGGTACAGCTATATTCAGGTTAGGGGAAGACAGGAAGGGAGATGTTTAGCAGATCATTGTGAGATCTGAAATGTAGGGCTGCCAGCACCATGATCACTACCTGACTGTGAATGAAAGCAGCCAGCCATGACAAATACTCAGTGGCAGGGCTGCACTTAAAGTTTTACTTGAATTCAGTGTAGGGAGATTACCCTTAGGTGGGGGAAGGGTGTTGACGTTTGTTAGGACAGTATTGAAGGAGCTGTGTATAGATAATTCAAGATTTAGAAGGGTGGTAGCCAACCGGCTTGCATTGTGGAGTAGGGCATTACAAAGTACTGGAGAAGAGTTGCAGGGAACTGTCCCATGGGATTCTGCAGATCACAGGTAAAGGAATAGACTGACACTGGAAGTCTGGTGGATTCACTCAAGGCATTAGTATGCCTCTCTGGCTAATAATATTGTTATCCATAGTAAGTGCAGCCCTTATGAGGGCAGGAACAGCAGTTTTTTTCTGGTGAGTCCTGAGGCTTATTGCTTGGCCCTCCATGAAGACCCAATTGTTGGTTAATGAGGTGGGACAAAAACACAACAGAGGAAATGTACATACTGCCTTCACTGTGCAGAAGGATGGTGATCCATTCAATGTTTACTGTGAAAGCAGAGGTCAAACATTGAAAAAGTGGACTTAAGTGTGATTTGGGAGGTATTTTTTAACAGTGCCAGCTGATGATCAGTATCGGTGTAGGTATGCACAACTCTCTGAGGTATACGATTACAGTCTGAGGTGTGATAATTCTCTTCACGAGACCGCAAGCTCATATGCAGCCCCAGGCAGTACTAAGGACACAATATGGATAGTGAGGTGTTCAACAGAAGCCAGGCTAGATGCAAGGGGTTCACTTGGAAAAAGAAAACAAGAGACACTTTTTTTGTGGATTAACAAGAATGCATGAGCTTTGGAATTGGACCAGACTGGTATTTTGCTTTGTGACCCTGAGTAAGTGATTGAACTTCCTTGTGCTGCCAGGCCACATCTGTAAACAAGGTTTCAGCATAATGTCTCTCTACTGGTTAACAAAAAAAAAATATTCAGGGCATCACATAACCACTAGATCATCAGGTATTTGAAGTACTGTACTGTTCTGCAGTTTGTCAAGGAGAAAGTCAGCTAGATTGCAAAACATTTTCAGCAAGTTAAAGTAAATAAAATGAACAAAATCATAGCCTAACATGTACTGATACAAATAATCCACATGTTAACACATGGTGTTGATCATTCTGGTAAACCAGTTCCAAACAAAGAGGAAAAAAGAACTAGATCGCCTATAGGAATATATATTGGTTTCTGGCTCTGGCTCCGATGATGTCATCATGACTTATCACTTAACACAGTTGGCAGACATCTTAGGGAGAAGGCAAGGCTTTTTTTTGTAAGTGAAAGGCTGATGTTTACATTTTTCAAAAGCTATGAAACTACATTTTTGTTATTTACATGCAGTTTTTGCATAAATGTAAATAGTAGCCTTTACTTTACCTCGTAATGAAGCCAAAGTTTGGAGTTTGCAGTTTAAAAAAAACTGCTTGTTTAGGTATCCTTTAAGAACTCCTAAACAACTACACATTGGGAATAATTCTTTCAGATACTGGACTGGGAAAAGAAAACTTTGGCTAGCATTAACTAAAGTTGCCACTCTGTACTTGAGCTGTTCACCATCCAGCGTGTATTCCGAGAGGATATTTAGTGCTGCTGGCAGTGTTGTTACAAACCAAAGATCTAGTCTGTCACCAGACAATGTTGAGAACTGTCATTTATTAAAGTCAGTCTGGGGTTGTTTGCTGACTACTCAGACTCAGTACCACCAAAGCATGGCTCCTCTCAAATTGTCAATAACACTAATACTGATTGTATCGGACATGAACAAAATTTCCAGTACCTGACATAATATGACTCATGATGTCATGGAAAACAGAAGAATGCTCTTTCATTTTGTAAATAAAATTTGTTGTGTGTGTTACACACTGCTGTGTACATTCAATGTTCTTTTTAACCTTTTTCTTAGACTGAAAAAATGCAAAAAGACAAAAAAGAATTAAAAAATAAAATAATAACTCTATGTGAATTTACTTTTTAAAAGCGGGTGACCTGCTGGCATGCCAACACCAAATGCTGGGAAAGGGAAATCATTATAACAAAAGCCACATGAGCTGCAGACTTTCGTTACTAAGGGTGGGTTGGTTGATTCCTAATATTTCCATTCCTTATCCAGTATAAGCTATTGCCCATCACTATCAGTCAGAGCACTCGTGTCAGTTTCAATTTAAGTTGCAACTACTGGACACTTTAAATGACACTATCTCTGTCAGCAAAATGTAGGAAACTGACATTCTGCTTGCTGTGGTGCTAGTGAGTAGATATCCATCGAACTCCAAACTGCTTTACTGCTCAGATCTGGACTCTCTTTGCTTGTGTTTTCTAACTTGACCTAGACACTTTCACATGTGTTTCTTAATTTGACCTGTACACTCTAATTTGTGTTTCTTAATTTGGTGTTCTGAACTGTAGCATAAATTCAAATACAGTAGCTGAATGATACAGTTATCCAAGCTCACTTTGTAATTCTGCATTTTTTATGCTTAAACCAATATTTCTCTGAATATAGCCCTAATCCTCAAACAAATTCAAATAGAAAAAATAGGGGATAAGAAAATCCAACACCAAATCAAATCTCACCCTCCCCCCCAATCCACTCATCCCTAATCTTTATCTGATCTAACTATTGTCTTGTGATCAGTTAATAACAATCTTGTCAAAATTCCATATAGGAAACCTAACAATTGGCAGAGCACCTTCTCCTACCATGCATCCTAAACATGCAATGAGCTTCCCCTTGACCTGAGGTAGACCTTGTCTGAGAATTTGCTTAAACAAAAGCTGACTGGACACTTAAGGGCTACCTTTACTTGTACATGCTATGAATTATTGAATAATGGAGCTATTATCTCCAATATATGTGTTTCATAAACTGTACATGTTGACTGCATTTATGTAACCTGTGCTTAATGTAGTCTGGTTGGTCCTGTGTTCCTCCAGTGATTTTTTCCAGTTAAAATAACTGAATGCATAAATCCAAGTCTGCAATATTCATGAACTTAAAAAAACACACACAGTAATAGAGGTGCTGCAGTGGGCATTATATTATGATTTTCTGGCATAGCTGTTGAATGTTCAAGCTCATAACAGGGAAGTAATGGGCCAATATTTTTGGAAGACCTCCTTTAAGATATTAAATCAGCCACTGAATGAGAAGAACTAAAACATGCCCTTTAATTAAACCAGTAAATAATGTATGAACTGCAATCAATGTCTTTTTGTTAAACAATTCATGAGCGCTGATCAAAAATAACATGCTTTAAGGAAAAACATGTTTTGCAAACTACCTGTTTAATCTTAGCACTGATAAGACATATTATTTCACACAGTATAGGGTTGTAGGCATTAGACTACCGTACATAGTTTTGTTGTATATAAACTATTGGTTTCTGACAATTATTTCCTCAACTGAGGTACAAAAGGTTACAGACTGAGGGCATGGTATCCTGCACTTCACAGCTGATGCTCTTCCATGGATTCCCACCTTTGCCTGGACTTACTATGTCCAATCAGAGGCTAGATAGCAGCTAGCTGACTTCAATACAAACACAGAAGTCTCGGTTTAAGCAAATGTGCCACAATTAAACTTTAATATGATTTGGTGCACCCATAACGTAGTGGCCTATCTATGCAATTAATGTTAGAAGAAATGGCAGGAAGTTAGTAACTAAAAGCCTTTTGCTACACTAAAGCTATATTTCTGGTTTATCTAGTTTAATGGTGTGGGAATATGCTAAGAAACATTTAGCAATAAACTAAGTAATGTGGCTGCATCTCTGTGTGATCAGTATTTACGAATTCAAGCTGTTTTTATTTTTTTTTTCATTGACTTGCCGAGATATTTACCAATAAATGATCACCTAAAGACATGTGGGTTCAGCTAAGAGCTGATACTTGTAATTATATGTCTAATTAATTATTCATGGGCCTAGCTAGGCTCCTAATTGGCCATTGGATCAGTCATTAACATCTTAGAAATGACCAATCCAGCTGCCAACTGACAGTGTACAGTACGCATGGCTCGCACCACTCTTTTTAAAACCTTAAGTAATGGGAAAAAAACATTGTTAATGCAATTAGACTTACAATCACAATAACGACCTCAAGGCTGGTAATTTCCTTGGATCTATGACCAACTGGAGGGAAGTAACCCTCGGCTGCACCTCGGGACACCCATCCCCCCAACCGGTCATTAATCCCTCCGAAATGACCAGCTTCTCGGTTGTTATAGCTTAAATAACAATGTGATTACCACTAGAACAAGATCGATGTAAGCTGGGCTGGCCTCCTTAGTGCAGTAGTAGAAGTATGGCTTCCTGTACTGGTAATCCAAGTTTGAAAGCAAGCCTGAGTCATTGGGGGTCGGCTGGGGAAAGACGACAGAAGATTTTGAGGAATGTTCTCCTCCTTCAGGAGGGTGGTTTGCATGGCCTGCGAAATGATTGCCACCTAATGAAGGCTGGATGGCCCCACAGCTTGGCTCATTAAATTTGGTAAGGATCAGGATGTGGCTGATGTTGGCTTTGACACTGTACATGCATGGTTGTCACAGCATGGTTGTTTGCTGGGGGACAGTAAATATGATACCCAGTCTGCTTCTCAGGTCAAACATTGGGCTCACTATCCTGGCTCCTGGTCTGCCCCAGGCTTTCTATCTATCATAGACAGCAGGATATTGGGAATGATGCTGGTGCAGGAGCTGAAGGTAGGCTCCACCTCAGGGGGCACAGTTCGAAGGATCAAAGCAGTATTGTGTTGTGGATTACCATCGAGATGAGAGGTGGCAGTGTCAGAGGCTAAAGGAGGTCCTGGTCAGGAGGAACCAGGGGCAAAAATAGAATAAAAAAAAAAAAGTAAGCTGGCTGCCCCACAAAACAAAAATAAGAAAATGAAAGCAAAGGCTGGCCCAGTTGTGCGACAACAGCACATTTCGCTTTTGAGACTGGTGCTCAGAAGCAGGCCCTGGAATGGGGTTCTATGTGATAAGGGTAACTGAGAAACAGCGAGCACAGAATCGCAACAGAATTTTGGAGAGGACACAAACAGTGACATTTTGGAGAGAGGCTTTGCCCCCCACACCCCCCTTACTTAATTAACCAACTCCAAAGTCTCAGCACCTCGGGGAGGAGGTAAAACATTTGTCGCCATTTCATCCTTGCTGTAATTCCCTCATCGACTTTTGTTCTCACCATTTTGCGTTTGCTGACCTCACAGGCCACCCTGGGATGGCACTCCTGGCTTGCTGAGGAGGGAGGCAGCATGTTGCCAAGGTGATGCACTAAGTCCCTGCTTTTGTATATCATTTACTAGCTGACTGAGGAGCAGAATCGGCAGTGAAGACAGGTGTTTGCCCACTCTCACAGCTGGAGGAGGGATGCTGCCACCATGGAGACCTCTGTTGTTGGGATGGGGAGTGGGGAAAACTAAGAAAATGATTATACTGAGAATAAATTAATAAGGTGAAATAAAATGCAAGGAACAAATGTGTGGTAATAGTTTCACAGCTTTAAGTCAAATAAATGAACAAGACGCTGACCTTGTTGAGATTACAAAGGTAACATTAAAGTACGCCATGCGAAAGTTCGAGAAGACTAGGCACTGTCTGCCTTTTACATATACAGTCCTTTCAAGTGCTTTTTCTTGAAAGGTTTGAAAGGGAGGGTTTAATAAAAGGATTTGTTTCAGGTCTGCAGAGTCATATTACATAATATAGAAATTTTGATGCCAGTTGTTTTTGTTATGATGCTCCCTGCAGCCTACACTGTGCAAAGGGGTATTGGAAAAATGTAATTTAGTCTGATTCAAGTAAAATCTAAACTTCAGACTTTTAAACTGACCTGATATATCAGGTTGAGCCTTTTAACATATAAACTGTCTCTCAAGTGACATGATTTGTAATTCACATAAAGGCTTGGTGCCCAGAAGAAAGCTACAAGTATGTATTTGCCTTCCAGAACTATAATTCAAATGGTTTATGATAAGAGCTTTTTAAATGTTATAAAAGCATACCTACAGCTTACCTTTTCTAATTAAAATCATCATTCTATCTGAAAAGAGGTCATCTTAATGGAAAATAAAAAAAAAAAAACTAATCTAACAGAGAAGTATCCTCGGGGGAGAAATACTGAATTTTTTTTTTTGTTTTAGAAGGGAAAAAAACTTCTTATCTAAAGTAAAAAATACATTTTTAATTATCAGGTTATAAAAACGCATAATTTAAGAGCTTAAACGTTCAGTCTTTCTTCTCAGTGAATTGTTTTATGTGATTTTTATGGATAATTTTTCTGGATCTTAAAAATGGATTTTGCCCTTTAGAATCTCCTGTGTGCCAGACATTATAAAGTATTTCCATTAAAATGTAGAAACTTTAATGCATGAGTATGTTTTAAATCACTGTAAGGAAAAATGTTTTTTTCCTTCATCAGGCCATCTCTGCTTTTGCACCTCAGTGGGTTTCACTCTCATTTAAAGGGGCTATAGCATCTGCACTACTTGGGTCAGTTTTGGCCCTTTGTAACTAACGTGAGTTTGACAATGTCTTAAAGGGATACTGTCAGCCCCTTAGGCCTCAAGTGGCCCCATAGACTGAACAATCCATTTTTTGTTTGCTCACCTTCTGTAGAATGTGTTAACATATCAGGATCAATTGCATCTTCCTCATATTTTAATAAATGTGAAAAACTGACTGCTCATCATATTCATGTTACCACTTGAAAACCTGTTTCTTTGCTGTCCTTGGTTCACTGCTACTGCATGCTTTCTAAGTCTGGAAACGTCCCAACATCATCTAATCAATCCTTATGCCATTGATGGAGACAAGGCAGACAAAACAGTATGCAGACAGTTAAAAGTAAAAAAGAAAACAAAATATTTATGGGTACGATGTTTCATACATTGTCCCTGTAAATAATTGTTATTTTGCTTTTAACTCTCTGCATACTGTTGACCCCAGTCAAAACACCTTGACTGCAAAGTGTAATTTGTGGTTTCAGTTCATCCCTCTGGAATCCAGTACTTTGGAAGATATGTGGTTTTGAGAAATATACAGTCACATGAAAATAACTCTGTTTTCCAATAATACGGGCCCTGAATCAGTACTTAAAGGGCTGTTAGTTTGCCAGAGTCCTTGCTAATAGTGTGCTGCCTCCACTTAGCAGGGGCCTTCGGACAAGACTGGTGCTAGTGTGCTTCCCACCAGGAAACCTAGATGGATTATTATTGAGCCCATCCAGTACAGGGAATCATGCACATTCAATAGTACGCTCATCCCACAAATAATAGATGTCTCTATGCATTACACTTTATCTATTCAGTCCAAAAAATGCAATTCAGGCAATAATAGCACTGAAATCAGTGAATGCAATAGAAGCAATTAGAATGGCTTAATTATGGGACAATACAGGAGTGGCATGGGACTTGGGATGGATTAACAAGGTGAGATAAATTAATCAGACTTTCTAATAATGCAGCATTATGCCACCCAATCAGTCCAGTTACCACCCTCCCGCTGGTGCACTGGTAATACCTAAAGTTCCTTTGGGAATTCCAACAGTCTTTGTGTGCACACAGGTAGACTGGTACATTGCAGTGCTGTGAAAAGGAACACTGTGGTGCAAGAACATGGGAAGACATTTAATGAGAAGAATTCCTCCACAGGGAACTGCTGATTGCTGTAGCTATTATAATCCACAAAACTGGTACAGTATAAACTGACTTCTGGCTTCACACTATGGATTGTGTAGAACAGGATCAGTTGCAATGTAACTCTTTCTAAACTATTCAGGACCACCTTGTAAACAGGGCATTGTTGCCCTAATGCTGTATCTTCAAACTTTTCTGACTAACAATTGAAATTGTTACTACAATTGCATACACCAGTGCAGGGAGGCCCTGAACCAGTAATAACAGACCTCTAAGCAGCCTCTTGAGGTGGAAACTTGATGCTGGGCAGTCCCCATTTCAAGAGCAGCTCCTCCCATGTCTGGTGTATGCTGGCTGTAGCTGAGGATGTCCCATGCTTGGTCTCTCAGAGTCATCTTCACCCCAAGGGAAGACTTCCTTAAAAGGTTGTATGCTCTCTGGACTCATGGCAGCAGTTCATTTACCAGGTCAAATCCAAGCAGCCAAGGTCTGGGAGAACTGATATGGCTCTCCCCCAATCCAGAGTTTGTCAAGGCAGTCTTGCTGTATGAAAGCTTACAAAAGGCAACCCCACACTGAGGCATAGCATTGCATGTTAGAGATTCCTAAAGTATCAAGGTTCAAAACTAGAGCCCCTAAAACAGTGGACTCAGTCTCACAGCTTCTCCATCTTCAGGTCTCATACTCAGATCTTGTCAGACTGGATCTCTTCAACAACTCATACACTCCACCTTAGTGTCTCACATTCTATGGGGAGGTCCTTAGCTTAGTCCTGGCCTCTGACTGGCTGATATTTGAATGCTTTGTGATGGGGACTACATGTCCCAGAATTCTATATGGCCTTGTGAGATGCTTTGATTTCTAATTGGTCCTCTGAGTGCTGAATCACTGTTGACCTCTGACCCCCTCCCACAGACCAGTGGAAAGAGAGATAAATAAATATGGCGGTGCCCATGCCTGTGCCTTTGAGGGCAATTTTTAAATATTTTGATATTGTTGAGTCCTCCCTGGCTGTTGTTGTCTGTGCCTGCCTGGTCATTGTTATCAGTCTGTGTGGACAGAAAAGTGAAAAGGAGCAGTCAATAGTATACCAGACCTTTGCTTAACTGCTGGCAGGTGGCTCTGCTATGATGTGTGGCTCACTAGCCATGGCTGTTTATCAGGTACTTGAACACCAGAAAGAAACAATGCAGCTCCCCAGGCCACTTTGTTTTTCAATTCAAAGTTTATTAATATATTTTCCACTATAGGGGAGGACATAGGGGGAGGACATAGACACATTACTGTTAGAAGATATACAAAACATGACAGCTAAAGGGGAGGTTCTGATAATGGGAGACTTCAACATGCCGGATACAGATTGGTCAATACCAGCAGGAACATCTGCCAGAACTAGACACATAGTGGATTCCCTGCAGGGGAGGGCCTCAAACAACTGGTACAGCAACCCCATGAGACAGGGCTATCCCAGATCTAGTACTGACTAACAAGGAAGGATCACAGATCTCCATGTAGAAGGTCACCTGGGACCAGTGACCATCACATGGTATGGTTCAATTTGGCTACTACATCTAAATCATCCCACTCCAAGGCAAAAATATGGGACTTCAGAGGAGCTGACTTTGATAAGATGGCCAACATAGTTAAGCTAGCCCCTGGCAAAAAGAAACACAGGTGAGGGGGTACAGGCAAAGTGGCAAGCATTAAGGATGCAATACTTGAAGCAACATCCCATTGTGTTAGACAGAAAAGGAAGTGCAAAGAAGAAGGAAACCACTTTGGTTCTCAAATACAGTAGCAGAAAAGGTCAGAGCCAAGGCTGGCTCAGGAAATATAAGGGAACACAGCGGGATGAAGAATGAGGAGGCATACCAAACTGCCCTAAGGGAAGCAGGGAAGGCAGTAAGGCAGGCAAAGTCCCAAACTGAGGAAAAACTACACGAACAGTAAAAGAAGGTGACAAGACTTTCTATAGATACATTAGTGAAAGGAGAAAATCCAGAGGGGTATTGCTAAGCTTAATGGAGAAAAGGGAGCATGTGAGGAGGAGGACCCTGTAAAGACATCTATCCTAAATAGATACTTTTGCTCAGTATTTACTGAAGAGAAGGTAGGGCAGGCCCACAGCTCAGCATCATGGACACAGGGGGAGGGAGGTGAGCACTACTCCCTTCACAAAGAAAGGGTCCTACAAGAGCTACAAGCTCAGGGTGGATAAGGCAATGGACCTGATGGCATACATCCCAGGGTACTTAAGGAGCTAAAGGTGGAACTAGCAGAGCCATTAGCAGAACTGTTTAGTGAGTCTCTGAGCACAGGAGAGGTCCCAGAAGACTGGAGAAGGGCTCATGTGATCCCGCTCCACAAGACTGATAGCAGGGAGGAGGTGGAGAACAACAGACCAGTCAGTCTTACCTCAGTAGTGGGCAAGATTATGGAGGCACTCCTTAAGGAAAGGATAGTGCAACACCTGGAATCCATAGGGGCACAGGATCCAAGACAGCATGGGTTTACAAAAGGAAGGTCCTGTCAAACTAATCTCATAGATTTCTTTGACTGGGTAACCAGAGTGGTGGACCAAGGGGGAGCAGTTGATGTCGCCTACCTTGACTTCAGCAAAGCTTTTGACACTGTTCCACATAGAAGATTGATAAATAAGCAGGGTAGGCTCGGGGTGGGTCAGAAGTTGGTCAACTGGGTGGCAAACTGGTTGACGGGCAGAAAACAGAGAGTGGTGGTAAATGGTATATAGTCAGAAGAGATGCAAGTCACAAGTGGGGTACCTCAGGGATCAGTCCTGGGGCCAGTCCTCTTCAACATCTTCATTAGTGACCTTACAGATGAACTAGAGGGTAAGGCTTGTCTGTTTGCAGATGACACCAAGATCTGCAACAGAGTAGATGATACAGATGGGGTGGGCAGAATAAGAAGAGATCTGGATAAACTAGCAAAATGATCAGAAGAGTGGCAACTGGAATTTAATGCAAAGAAGTGCAAAATCATGCACATAGGGAAGAGAAACCCTGAAGCCACCTATAGGCTGGGAGGGGAGTTGCTAGCAGTCACAAAGGAAGAAAGAGACTTGGGCATCATCATCACTGATGACCTGAAATCATCCAAGCAGACCTCTAAAGCAGTAGGTAAGACTAGGGGGTGTTAGGGTGTATTAGTAGGGTATCACAAGTCGTAAGAGGGAGGTAATAATCCCTCTTTACAAGACACTGGTTAGGCCCCATCTGGAGTACTGCATGCAGTATTGGAGGCCACATCTTCATAAGGACATTAACCAAATTGAGGCAGTCCAGAGAAGGGCAACCAAAATGGTGCAGGGACTGCATCAGAAGACATATGAGGACAGATTAACAGAGCTCAATATGTATACCCTTGAGCAAAGGAGGGAGAGAGGTGATATGATCGAGGCATTCAAACACCTTAAGGGCATTAACAAGGTGAAAGAGTCTAACATGTTTAAATATAAGAAAAATAGCAGGACAAGAGGACACAGCATGAGATTAGAGGGGGGCCGATTAAGGGGGAATGTGAGGAAATTCTTTTTCACAGAAAGGGTGGTGGATGCATGGAATGGCTTACCACAAGAAGTGGTGGCTATGAATACAGTGCAGGGCTTCAAACAGGCATGGGATAGGCATAAGGGAGCAATACAAATGGCTATGAATAGATAGGCCACTGACAGAGCAAAGGCCAATGGCACATTTATAAGGTAGAAAAAGAAATGGGCAGACTGGATGGATCTTGCAGTCCTTATCTGCCGTCAACTTCTATGTTTCTATGTTTCTATGTTTCTATGTTCTATGTTTCTATGTTTCTATGTTCTATGTTTCTAAGTATGTTTCTATGTTTCTATAACAGGCAGTTACAATGAGAAAGAGGTAAAAATACAGACCAATGTAGAGAGGTTGCCAACCCACCCATCCTCCCCTGCACTGCAGTAACTACACCTAGTGTCCGCAAATGCCAAGCTCTTTACCTAGGAGCCTACATGGCCATTTAAACTGAGACATGATTAAGACTGAGCCAATGAAATTAGAGAGTGAAGGGGATCCCAAATTTTGGTATATGCTGCTAATCTATTATGAAGACTAGCAATCGCTTTTTCTGTATGCAGATAGGACAGGATTTCGTTTACCCATTCTTGGAAAGATGGGGAAGATTTGTCTTTCCAATGGCATAAAATAAACTTCTTAGCCGATAAGGCAATCATGGAAATATGAAACTTTCTTACTTTAACTTTAATAGAAGACAGGTCCCCTAAAAGGCAAATATCAGGAGTAAAATACTCTTAGAGACCCAGTAAAGGGTCCAGGGAAGTCTTAATTGAATCCTATAAGAGGGAAACTTTGGGACAGGACCAGAACATGTGAAGAAGTGTTCCTTCTTCCTGCAAACACTTAATACAAATATTGGAATTCAAGAGACCCCATTTCTGTAATTTAACCGTAGTGTAATACAAGTTATGTAATATATGATATTGCATGAGACACATTCTGTCTTGAGAAACATATTTATGACAGGATCTCCACAGGGACTGCCAATCCAGATGGTGTTGAGGGAGGATAGAGTTCCAGAATCTTGTGGGTCCAAAGGAATCCCCATATCTTCTGTAATATAAAACCTGATATAATTTAGATATAACACCTGAAGATCCAATAAGTGAAGAAACCTCAGGTATCAGGGCTGTGACGGTCTGGGAGGGGGGTATTACCAAAAATTATTGTAAGTAAGTGCCTTAACTGTATAACTTTAAAATGAGAGGGAGCCGGAATATGAAATTTCCTGATAATATCTCCTACTGACAACCATTGCCCATCTTCATCCACAAGAGAGAGAAGTTTCCTATCCCTGAATTGGGACAACCATTGATGGGGAATCTGGTTCTCATTAATAGTGAAAGATGGGGAATTCCAGATAGATTGGGCCAAGTCCAAGTGGGGAGTATATTGCAAAAATGAACACAAGTGTGCATATACCTTTAAAGAGGTAAATACTGTAGGGCATTCCTCAGTCATACGCACCTGGGAGATTTTAAGATAGAATAAGGTAAGGGGGTCCAGATTCTTGGAATTAATTACATCCAATTCAATCCTAAGCCAAGCCGGTTGCTCTTTTTCTGTGCCGGAAGATACCCATCTCAGACATTTTGCTAAATGACTGGCCCAGTAGTATATAGCCAGATGGGGAATCTGTAAACCCCCCTCAAGTTTTGGAGCTGTCAATTTGTAATAGGCCAATCGAGGATACTTATCGGCCCAAATAAATCTAATGAATATGCTATGTAACTTTTTAAACCAGAGCAGTGGGATAAAAGTATTGGGAAGAGATAAAGGCTAAAAAATTCAAGGAAATATATTCATCTTAATTATGTTGATCCGGCTCCATAATGAAATGGGAAGTTTGGACCACCTATCGAGGTCGTGAGTTATCAGCTGTGAGAGGGATTCCAGATTTTCCCTAAACCATGTTAGGGGGTTACGAGATAGTTTAATGCCCAAGTATTTGAATGACCAAGGAGTCCAGCATAAACCTAAGGGGCTAATATAATTTTTGAATACCTTATGGTTTAATGGAAAGAATAAGGATTTGCTAGCATTCAGTTTGTAGTTGGACAGGTCACTAAATCTTGCTATTTCACTCAACAAAGCCGGTACAGAAGATACCGGATGAGATAAATGTATCAGCAAATCATCCGCATATGCATTGACTTTAATTTCATGATGCCCAACCCAAATGCCTTGTATGGAAACATTATTGAGAATATTTTGGATGAGAGGTTCCAGATATAGATTAAATAACAGAGGAGATAAGTGACATCCCTGTCTAGTCCCTGAATGGAGTGGAAAAGATTTGGAAAAAGCCCCATTCCCAGAGATCCTTGCTGTAGGAGTTTTATATAATGCAGCAATCCAGGATATGAATACAGAAGGGAATTGAAAAGCTTCCAGAACTCGAAATAAAAAGTTTCAATTCAGTCGATCAAATGCCTTCTCGGCATCCAGGAAAACCAGTCCTGCAGGGAACTCGGTGTCCCTGGTAGCCGAGAAAACATGAGATAGGGTACGCAAGTGATCAGATGATGAGCGCCATTTCATAAATCCCACCTGGTTTGTACCTATTAACTCAGGGAGAACTACAGTTAACCTATTGGCTAGTATCTTTGAGAGAATTTTAATATCCTGATTTAGAAGGGAAATAGGTCTGTAGCTATGAACAAGCTCAGGATCTTTATCTGGTTTAGGGAGAAGAACAATCAGAGCCTCAAAGAGGTGAGGATCTGCCTCTGCCTCAGTTAGAATATATTGAAATAAGCGATAAAGTACTGGTAATAAAAGATCCCGAAAAACTTTGTAAAATAGGGAGGAGAATCAGTCGGGCCTGGGACTTTGTCTTCAGGTAATCCACTTATAACATCAGCAATTTCCTCCTGTGATATAGGGTAACCAGAAAACCTTGTGTTGCTCTGAGAGGGAGGCAGATGGGAATCCTCAGATAACTCTCTGTGCTCCCAGGACAGGAGGATACTCCATGTCACTGTACAACCTTGCATAATATAGGGCAAATTCTTGCACTATTTCAGTAGGAGATACTTTCAGGGACCCGTCTGCCATTGCCCTGATCGGAGGGATAGATCTCACTGATTCTTGTTGCTTAATACGCAGTGCCAGTAGGCGCCCCGCCTTCTCTCCTTGATCCATGTAACTAGCTCTTGTACGAATAATAGCTAATTCTGCTTTTTCCCAAAGTAACTCTAAATATCTCTCTTTCAACACTTGGAATTTCCTCTTGTCTTCATCTGGGGCATTAGCAGAGAAATTATTTTCAAGTGACCTAATTTGGGACAGTAATGATAATAATTCCTTCTCCTGTGCTCTTTTCCTACCCACCGCCATACTAATAAGGATCCTCTCTTAAAACCTTAAAGGCCCCCACAAAATATCCAGCTTTGCAATATCTAAAGGTTGGTTAAAAAGGACTCAATTTGTTTCTCTTATGAGCTTGCAATACTTAGCATCTTTAAGAAGTTGTTCATTAAGTTTCCATCTGGTTTCCCTGTTAGGTAAATTAAGGAATGCCAATTTGCACAACACCAGTGAATGGTTGGAGACAGGGCCAGGTTGGATCAAGGAAGTCTTAACCCCAGGTAGGAGAAAGTGAGAAATAAATTTGTAATCAATGTGGGACTGCGAGCCGTGCACCATTGACCTGAAAGTAAACTCTCTAGAATCAGGGTGCAAGACACACCAGACATCGCAGAGCCCGCACTGGTCTACTAGGTCTTTAAAAGCCCTCTGCCCTTGAGTGACCATCCCCGGTCCAATACCTGACTTGTCAAGATTAGAATCTACAACTTGATTAAAGTCACCCCCCAAAATAATCCTGATGGGAAGCATTGGGAGAATAACAGATATGAGTCTCTTAAAAAACCCTGGATCATCTATATTAGGGCCATATATACTACCAAGTAAAAGTGGAACTGATCAGAGAGTACCTTTAACTAGGATAAACCTTCCCTCAGGGTCTTTAATGACCTGCGTAGAGACAAAGGGAACACCCCTGTTAATAATAAGCATGACCCCGCAACTGTTAGTAGATCCCTGAGCATTATAAACCAGGCCCACCTGTTGCCTCCTTAACTGTGAAGCTTCAGTTTCTAATAAATGGGATTCCTGTAGGAAAGTTATCTGACAGCGTAATAAGCTTAAGTGTTTGAGAACCTGATATTGTTTGAGTTTTTCCTGATCCCCTTAACATTCCAAGTCACAAAAGTCACTTCTTTGGCCATCTAATAATAGCTGTTAGGCTTAATATGCTCAGCCCAGCACTGGATAAATAATACATAACCCTACTCCCACAATTACTGCAGTAAACCTCCTCCTCCCCAACCCCCACAATTAACCCATTCTCTCCTCCTTAACTACCCACATTCCCCTAACAAACCCCCAAATTCCCCCCACCCAACCCCCACTCTTCCACAAGCAACGTTCAGCACAGTACTATGTCTTTTCTTCCATCTCCCGCCTCCCGATAATGCACCTCTGCTAATGGCAACAAAATTTACATTCCAAAGTAATTTTTGGAGAAAGCGAACGATATTAATTACCCCCAAAAAATTAGAGAACGGCCTTGGGCTTCCAATGCCTGCACACGCCTATGCGTTAGCATGATAGTGGACTGATAAACAAAGTGTACTACCAGACTCATGAACATGCCAGATAACCTTGGGAACCAGAGTAAAACTGAGAGTGAAAATTAGGAGTAACCTTGCCTCATGGAAAAGCTATGCAGAAACCAGAACCAAATCGGGAGCCTAATGAAGGGGAATAACCGTTTCCTCAGATTGAAAGCAAGGATTGAGAACAACATTGCAACTGTGACTCAGAGAAAAAAAACTGAAAAAACAAAACTTCCCTGAGATTAGCAACCCTAAATTGCAAAAAATCTCCTTGAGGAAACTTGTTGCCCTGAATTCGGGACTATTGAGAAGATTAAGGGAGATCCCCATCGAATTAAGAGCTGCACAGCTATAGATTGCAAATACATAGTATACCCTCTAGTGGCCACAACCTGATCCTGACATGGTAAATGTAAGATGCAGAGAAAGCCCAAGACCGCTCTGATTTCTGATCCATGTAAAGTAAACATTAATCCTAAAATCAACAAGTCAGATTCCCCCTTCTATTCAATCTACAAAACTGAATATACTGAGACATGGAGCTTTGTTCCCAAATAAGCAAACCCCGAGACCCCAAGTGTCTTAGCCCTTAACAGTAGTTGATGTTCTGAGATTAGGGCTTAAAAGACTGTTAGCAGGGATGCCTTGCATTGATCCCCCCAGTCCAAGTAAGAAAACAAGAATCTCCACTCCAGTACAAATCAGGAATTATTTGTCGGGAGAATAAGAACTGGGGGGGGGTCAGTAGGAAGGGCATCTACACTGATTTTTGAAGTGCTCAAACAGCAACTACTGGAAAGTGGGAAGATTGGAAGAGAGCTGTGCAAAGTTTTTTATACTGCAGTTGAAATGGCACAGTGACCCACTTTGCTTAGTCATTGTACTGTGATGTTAAACCCAACGGGATAAACTATGGGCCATAGCCAGACATACTAAAGCCCCTTCAGACTGGGAAGCTTTTAGAGCATTTGTAATGGTTGTACCAAGCTAATCAGAACAGTTTAAACCAATTACAATGTGTCTGCCCTTGAAGGTGCTAAAGGCAACCCAGCAAAAATATGGTAAACAATCAAATCTGTTGAAGATCATAGAAACCCCCCCCAATACCTGTAAAAATCACCTCTCAAGGAGCAACGATTTCTGACCAAGATACTATTCTCGAGAAACTAAATTCTTACTTTGAGACAGCAGGCTTAGCATTTGACTCCTTCCCAGTGGCTGAACTAGTGAATTGCCCCACACCAAAAGACAACAACACTGACCGGCAGGATCTTGAGTCCTTTAGTTTCCCTTCAGTAACTTTTAAGAAAACAAAGGACTTACTTGCAAAACTGGATACAAAAGAGAGCACCAGCACCAACAGCACTGACCCCACATTTTTAAAGTTAGGGTATTACTTTTTAACAGACCCTATAACACACCTATCCAACTTGTCTGTCACATCGGGAAAGGTTCCCTCTCCTTGGAAAAGAGAATTTTTACTGCCCTTGTTCAAATGAGGGGATCTAAGTGACCTGAACAACTATAGACACATATCTGACTAGTGGTGACAAGTGGAGTGCCACAAGGATCTGTGCTGGGTCCCATCCCATTCAACATTTTTTATCAGCAGCATATCCAAGGGCCTGGAAGGTAGATTTTTTTCTCTGATGGCACAAAGATTTATAATAGGGTGGACACTCCTGGTGGAGTGGTAAGGATGAGGGCTGACCTTGGAAAACTGGAAAGGCGGTCACAAACATGGCAACTGAATTTCAACGCTAGAAAGTGCAAGGTCATGCACATTGGGATGAGTAATCCAGATGCAGAATACCTCCTTGGAGGAGTTAAACTAGAAGCCATAAAGCAGGAAAGAGATCTGGGGATAATTATATCAGATGACCTGAAAACATTCAAACAGTGCGAGAAAGCAGCATCAAAGGCAAATGGTATGCTGGGTTGTATAAGAAGAGGAGTTACTAGCAGAAAAATGGAGGTCATCATGCCACTGTACAGATCTTTGGTGAGACCGCATCTAGAGTACGGTGTGCAGTTCTGGAGACCACACCTCAAAAAGGATATCGACAGACTTGAGACTGTACAGAGAAAGGCTACAAAAATGATACGGGGCTCCAAGATAAAAATTACGAAAAGTGACTGTACAAGCTCAACATGTATTCCCTTGAACAAAGGAGAGAAACGGGTGACATGATCGAAATATTCAAATACCTGAAGGGAATAAACAAGGTGCAGGTTCAGGACCCGTTCCAGTTCAAGAGTCACACTAGAACCAGGGGTCACAGCATAGGGCTGGAAGGGGCAAATTTAGGAGCAACATACGAAAGTTCTTCTATACAGAGAGGGTGGTGGATGCATGAACCTGCCTGCCATCAGGGGTCCTGGAAGCAAAAACAGCTGGAACTTTTAAAAAGGCTTGGGATAGGTACAAAAGTACCAAGACACTGAATAGCAGTTAAGGGCGGGGGTAGGATTATGGGTAGACTGGATGGATCTTGAGGTCCCTTTCTGCCATCACTTTTTATGTTTCTATGTTTCTATCTGTTCTACCTCTATTGTCTAAGCTTCTGGAAAAAGCAGTTAACAACCAGTTGAAAGAATACCTTGAAAATTCTGATCTATTCAATCTACTGCAATTAGGTTTTTGGCAAAATCATAGCACGGCATCAGCACTAGCCATAGTAACAAATGATTGGTTTACCACCCTCGATAACAAACAGCCCACTGGAGGGATTTTCCTAGATCTAAGTAAAGCATTTGACACGGTGGACCATGATCTTCTGGTTATCAAGCTCAAAGAGCATGGGTTACATAACTGTTCATTAAATTAGTTTTTTAGCTACCTTTCAGTCAGATTTCAGAATATCAAAGCCGATGGGCTTCTGTCTTCCCCCTTACCACTTACAAGGGGTGTACTGCAAGGATCCATCCTTGGACCGCTACTTTTTTCAATTTATATAAATACCCTAAGCAATAATATTCTCAACTCCAATCTTCACTTCTTCACAGACAACACTATTCTTTGTACTTCTAAGTACTCTTTATCAGATGTTAGTGCTGAGTTACAGGCACTGACCCAGGGTTCTTAGTGCTGGCCTATAATAGGGTAGTTGTGAGGGCCCTGGATGCCATTGTTCCATTCCATGTTCGTCCCTGTACTCTTCACCCAGGGGCTCCATGGTTTACCACGGAGATCCGTGGGTTGAAGAGACAGGGCCGAAGACTGGAGAGAAAACTCACCTGGAAGTGGACAGGCTTAGACTGTTAGATCATTATAATATCTATCAGTTAGCAATTTCCTATAAGAATGCAAAGTTCATGTCCAGTGAAATTGCTACAGTGAAGAATAGACTGGCCCAGCTCTTCCGTACTGTGGACAGACTGTGCAATCCAGTCTGCCTTCACACCGGTAGAGCATTATCACAGTTACAGTGTGAGGAATTTGCGACGTTCTTTACTGATAAGGTATCCGCTATCAGGGATGAGATCAGCCAGCGCCTCCCCATTGGGTCTTGCAGTGATCAGTCGAGGGACACAAATACCCAACTAACTTGGTTCACCTTCAGTCAACTGGCAGTCATGGATATAGTGAGGATTGTCCAGACTTTGCGTCCAACCTGCTGTAGTTTGGATCCAGGCCCTACTCACCTACTTGTGGGGTGTGTAGAAATTATTATCCCGATCCTTACTGGGATAGTAGTAGCATCACTGGAGAGAGGGATCTTTCCTGATCCCTTGAAGGAGGCAATAGTACGCCCCCTCTTGAAAAAGCCTTCCCTTGATCCCGACTGCCCAGGAAACTACAGACCGGTTTCGAATCTTCCCTTTTTGGGGAAAATTATCAAGGTGGACACCTTCCAGCTGGAAGACCATTTAACCATCCACAGTATCTATGACCCTCTCCAGTCTGGCTTCAGGAAACAGCATAGTACTGAGACGGCTCTTGTGTGAGTACTAAATGATCTCCTGATGGCGAGAGATTGGAGAACTCATTCTATCTTGGTTCTCCTTGATCTCTCAGCAGCGTTTGACACCTTGGATCATGAGGTGCTGCTCGAACGCCTGTGGATTCTCTGTGGACTAAGGGGGGTGGTCCACAGTTGGTTTAAATCTTTCCTGCAGGGTAGGACTCACAGAGTGGTGTCAGGGATTTATTCCTCGGCCTCTCACTGCCTATGCTGTGGGGTGCCACAGGGTTCGGTGTTGTCCCCCATGTTATTTGCGGTGTACATGCATCCATTAGGGGACATTATAAGACAATATGGAGTGATTTTTCATTGCTATGCCAATGATTCTCAACTCTGTACGTCTTTTGTGCCCGAGAAGGAGTCTGAGTCAAGTACATTGTTTAACAACTGCCCCCTGGAGATACAGAACTGGATGAGTACCAATTGGCTGAAGTTGAACCCAGGAAAAACAGAGGTATTGGTGGTGGAACCAGGGGTGAGGATGTCAAGTCCATGGGCGGGAAAACCCTCAGGTTTATTTCTGGGGTGGAACCCCGCTTATGGCATCTGGTCAGGTACGTAATCTTGGTGTTATATTTGACGAGGGCCTGACCCGGAGGGCGCAGGTGTCGGCCATAGTCAGATCATCCTTTTTTCATCTAAGGAATATAGCACAGGTGAAACACTTGATTCCATCAGAGGATCTTCCTACCCCGGTCCACGCCTTTGTTGCCAGTCGTCTTGATTACTGCAATGCCCTTTATCTAGGGCTATCCGGGAGTGGATATTCGCTGCTTGCAGCTGGTGCAAAATGCGGCGGCTAGGTTGTTGACTGGAAGCCCAAGGTCCAACCACATAACACCTGTGCTTCGCGAGTTGCACTGGCTGCCTGTACTGTGTCGGATCACTTTTAAGGTCATGTTGATGACCTATAAAGCCCTACATAGTTTGGGACCGCACTACCTGGAAGAACTCCTGACTTCTTACCGTCCCTCCCGCTCCCTCCGATCCTCTGGTGAGGGATTCTTTACCTTGCCAGATACGAAATAGCCTGACTGTGGAGGGCTTTAAAAAAGCTCAAAAGACCTTCCTTTTTAATCAAGCATTTTCAGTGACATAAATTATGTTAAATTTTGTTTTGGATGTAATGTTATTTATTACTGTGGTTTGAATGTTGTATGTAGAATTTTGTAAAGGCGCCCTGAGCCTGGGAAGGGCGCCTTATAGAAATAAACATTTACTTACTTACTTACATAATTGCAACTTAACCTGATAAATTCCAAATTACTGCTTAATGCCAAAAAAACTAAAGCCATGTTCTTTCTGCCTCACTATCTCTCAACCTCACTCCACCAATAAGTCACTGTTGCACCCATTACAATGCTGTTAGAGGACTCCCTAGAGGTTGTCGACAAATTCAAATACCTAGAATTTGGCTCAACAGTAACTTTTCCTTTATGGCACACATCGAAACTCTAATAAAAAAGTTAAAAGCCAGACTATTTTTTTTTTTTCAGGAACAAAACACTTTTTCCCACAGATATAAGGATTAAGTTAGTTCAAGCAACCTTCCTTCCCCTTCTTGATCATGCCAACATTATTTATAATAGTACCTCAGCTTCGAACTTGCACAAGCTAAATGTTCTTTACAACTTTATAACTAATGCACCATTCAGAACCCACCACTGTGCCCTCTATTCATTAATGTGCTGGATGTCCCTGGCCACCAGAAGGATTCTCCATACCTGCACGTGGGCATATCAAGCACCGTTGAGTTACATAGTTACCATAGTAGTCGTCGGCAGAAAAGGACCTCCAGGTCCATCCAGTCTGCCCTGGTTTAGCTTTAAGAAAAGTTTTATTTCCTTCCATCAGATCCTGCTGTACCTGTTTCCATTCTTCCCTTCTGTCCGAGTCTCACTAGTCCCCTGTGTCTATCCCATGCATGCTTGAATGCCCCCATGGTATTTGCCCACACCACTTTCTCTGGTAGCCTGTTCCAGGGTTCAACTGCCCTCTCTGTGAAGAAGTACTTCCTCACATTGCCTCCGAGTCTCCCCCTTCTAGCCACATATTGTGACTCCTAGTCCTAGTGCTCATTCTTTTCTGCAGATAGCTGGTCTCCCCTACCTTATTTATTCCTCTGGCATACTTGAATGTTTCTGTCATGTCCCCCCATCCCTTCTTGCCTCCACTGAGTACATATTTAATTCCTGAGCCTTTCCTCATAAGTTTTTTGATGCACGCCCTGGACCATTTTGGTAGCTCTTCTCTGCACTACCTCCACCTGGTTGATATCTTTTCTGAGATGGGGCCTCAAGAACTGGACACAGTACTCAAGGTGTGGCCTCACCAGTGACCTGTATAGGGGCAAAATTACTTCCGTCCTTCTGCTTGTTATTCCTTTCCCAATGCATCCCAGCATCCTGCTTGCCTTACCCACTGCCTTACCACACTGACTTATACACCTTGAGGTCCTCTGTTATGATGACTCCTTGGTCCCTTTCCTGGTTAATTATTGCCATTTTTTCTCCTCCTAGTTAGTAAGTTTCTCCTGTGTTCTTGTGCCCCATGTGCATACCTTACATTTTTTAGCATTAAACCCCAGCTGCCACACCTTTGACCATTCTTCCAGTTTTTTTTAAGTCCCTTCTCATCCTATCCACTCCCTCTTGTGTGTCCACTCTGTTGCAGATCTTTGTGTCATCTGCAGACAGGCATATTCTGTTGCAGAACTTTGTGTCATCTGCAGACAGGCATACCTTCCCTTCCCTTTCAGTCCATCTGTTATGTCCCCACTGAATACATTGAATAGTAATGGCCCCAGGACTGACCCATGTGGTACCCCACTTGTCACCTCCCTCTCTTCTGATCTCCCCCCATTCACTACTACCGTCTGGCTTCTGTTGCATAGCCAGTTCTGCACTCACATCACCACCTCTGCACCCACACCTAGATGTGTTCAATTTGTTGACTAATCTCCTGTGTGAGACCGTTTCAAAAGCCTTCCTGAAATGCAAGTAGGCCGCATCCACTGCTCACCCCTGGTCCAAAACTCTCTTCACCGAGTCAAAAAAACTCAAGTAAGTTAGTTTAGCATTATCTGCCCCCTGTGAACCCATGGTGTCTTGGATCCTATAATTTGTTACTGGTCAGGTAATCCACCATTCTTTCCTTTATTAATGTCTCCATTACCTTCCCTATCACCAACGTCAGGCTTATCGGCATATAGTTCCCTGCCTCCTCCCAGCTCCCACTCTTGTAGATTGGCACCACATCTGCCCTTCTCCAATCTCCCAGTACTATCCCTGTATCCAAGGATAGCTTGAACAAGGCTGCCAGAGGCACAGTCAGTTCTTTCCTCAGTTCTTTTAGTATCATTGGGTGTACCCCATCGGGTCCCATAGCCTAGTCCACTTCTAATTTCTCCAGTTATTTAAGTCCCCTGTCCCCTGTAAAGGGGCTCATGTCCACCCCCCCCCCACCGTTTGTTACTTTCTCCTTTATCTGTGGACCCTTTCCTTCCCCTTCCTTCATGAATACTGAACAGAAATACTTGTTCAGTATGTCTGCCTTCTTCTGGCCCTCCTCCGCACATTCATCTCCCTCCCTTTGATTCTCACTATTTGTGCCTTATTTTTTTCTTCTTTCACTCATGTATCTGTAAAATGCCCCCCCCTCCACTGACTTTGCAATGTTCTCTTCTGTGAGAGCCTTTGCCTCCCTGATCCCTTTTGCTACATCTTTTCTTTTGCTCCTATACACCTCCCTGTCCTGTTCCCCCTTTGTTGTTTTGTGCTACTAGAAGGCTACTCTTTTTGCCCTGACTGCCTCTGCTACTTTTTGTGAGAACCAAAGTGGTTTCCTCCTCCTCCTCTTATTCTTCAATATGTGGCCTATACATAGACTTGCAGCTTCCTCTAATGACTCCTTAATTTTCTTCAACTATTCCTCTACCCCCTCTCCATTCTGTATCCTTGCCTGAGTGCTGCTATCTCCATCCCCCATTTTCCTAAAATCCACCCTCCTGAACTCTAGGACCTTTGTTTTGGTGTGGAATGCTTGTTGCCCAATACTTTATTCAAAGTGTATTGTCTTGTGATTGTTCTCCCCAAGGGGGTTCCCCTACTGTGACTCTGGTCACATTGTCTCTGTTGACAGCACCAGGTCCAGTGTGGCCCTCTCCTGTGTAGGTTCAACTACAAGCTGTCTCAGAAATGCCCCCTATAGCTCCTCCAGGACCTCCCTACTTCTATTAGATGATGTCACTGGGATGCTCCAGTCCACCTCAAGCATGTTGAAATCCCCCATCAGAATCACCTCCTGCATGTTGGACATCTCCCTGGTGGCTTTCCTCATTTTCTATCCACTTCTTTCCCTTGTGTGGGTGGTCTGTAGATAACCCGTGCCCTTATTATGGCCCTTCCATTCCCTTCCAGTGCTACCCATAACATCTCCTTCTCCCTACTGTATCTTGGTATTGCTGTTGGGTTAATTGTGTTCTTTACATACAGTGCATCCCCCTCTCCCTTTTTTTTCATCTCTGTCCCTCCCATTTTTCCAACTCTATCACAACCCTATTTCATCGCTCCAGCAACTGCTACTCCTTTAGGAAAAAAACATCAATATCCTGTTAGACGTGCCCAAATTACACACCTATTATGGAAAAGCAGCAATTCAATATGCCATTCCATCAACCTGGAATAAACTCCAATCATCACTTAAGCTCACTGAATTAGTATCAATCAGTCTTTTCAAAACCTTAGCCAAAACAGCTGCCCAGGAAACTTGCCAATGCTATACCAGCTTGCAGTACTTCCCCATGGTTTTCTTTCATATATGAGCACTTATGTCCCTTATTTTCCCCCTCCCTAATACCTGAATGTCTACTCTACCCCATAAGTATGTGTCAATGCTATGTTACCTATATGCTAAATCTCTAAACTAAATACTGCTGTATACTCCCTTTTGATTTATAAGAGCATCTGTATCATGTCAGTTTTTATATTACATTCTGTTACTGTCAAACTTTGTATTTGTATTACACTGTATCTTGCTGTTTCATGTTGTCATTGACAGGATCTCCTTGAAAATGAGCATGCTTAATGGAATGGAGTTTTCCTACAAATAAACTTAAACTTGAACTAAAGGAGAACATTGTGAAATGCATTACCTGGTGGCCTCTAAGCTAATGTTGTCATACATCTTCCTCTCAGTGAGACTGATTAACTGTATACTTTCAAGTTTCATCTGACTGTACTACCAAGTAATTTGTACGACCAGGAGTAGAGTGCAGCAGTCCTGTCTCTTATCATTGATGATCAGTCAGTCTTATTAGCATCATCAATGGCACGGACCACTTCCTGCCCTCCCGGTCATGTGTCATACTCAGTAGTACAGTCAGTTACTGTTTACAGTATAGCTGATTGCAGAGGTGTGCAGAGAATTCATAAATAAGGGGGCAATTATATAATGGACATAATCATCTGTGCTGGGGGCCTGGGGACACGTTCCCCTTGAAAAATAATTTAAAAGACATTGTAAATGGTGCATTTTCATGAATTTTGTAATGCAAGGTTGTGAGCCTCTCCTATCAAAGAAGTTTTTTTTTAATTTGTAGTTTAACATTCAACAACGCCGCTTCTCTTTAAACTCTTTTAATGCTCTACTCTTTTCTAAAACCCTATGGAAAAACATCTATCCTGTTCACACCAAAAGACCTACCACACAGAGCAAGAGCATCATTTTGCTCAGCTCTTGCATTACTTTCACACTGCCAGCAAACTAAACTCTGCAAGGCTGCAAATGCTGCTGGAAGAGGTGTTAATGCTGCTCTTCAAAAATCTGATCCATGATTGACTCTGCATTTGCATGTCACGTCAAACCCATTGTAAACACACACTCAGAAATGTAACAGTTCAAATCAGAAAACCTCAGGTTGGGTATATTTATTTTCACTTTGCCTCATCATTGTATTGGATTTACCTTGCTTAAAGACATGTGGCTTTCACTGGAATAGATGGTTATGATATGTAGAACAAAGTCTATTGTGTAGATATCCTGCATATGTGCAGTATTTTCTGGGTGGCAATAAAAATTGGCACTTTAAAAGCGCATGTCCGTTGTTTCGAATATTTTCGATACTGAGGGATTTTGATTTGAAGTGGTACATTTTTGAGTGCATTTATAGCCAGTTTGATGCGATTTGCATTATTGGGGCTTTCAGCTAGCCCATTTGCACTGATTTATGTAGTCTGGAACTCATATTCTCTGTATTTGTACAACCACTGCTGCTCAAATGCCAGTTCAGTCTGCTGTGTCTGATGACATGAATATGATATTGTACAAAAATAATTTATTTTATTTGCTTTCCAGAAAAGCCTCAGTGGGCCTCATGGTCCCATTTTCACCCACACCACCAGTGTCTATGCTGTAACAGAGGTCTTCTTATGGTTGTGAAAGACTACAAATAGTCCCAAAATTCACCTTAGGCACAGTGCCAATAGCACACACATTATGACCCAGAAGTGAGTCACTCTGTCAATTTCTATTTGCAGTCACTGACACCATAGTGAGTACAACAGTCTACCACCCTACATTAGTGAACTGTAAATGCTGAACATCAAGCATTGAATGGCAGGGCATGGTTAAGGTCACCAATGCCCTGTGCATGCCTATGGTTGATTGGCATGTGGGCACTGTGGGATGGGGTAATGAATGAGTTACCCTGGAGATCTAATTGTCAAATAATGACATGTTGGTGGTTGTTGGAGAGGGGGATTGGTGGTCATGAGGCTAGACTTGGCCACTTGGGAGAGGATTAGAGATTGGAACTGTTTCTTAGGAGTATCATAGCTTGAATGTCATGTAGTGGTCCACTTCCTTACTTTCGCTATGGATTGTGAAACAGGTGCACTTCACTCATCTCTGTTTAGGAGTTTAGATACATCTAACCCATAGGGCCTGAGAAGAAGGAGCACTTGCTAAACTCTAAGCAGTATTTGATTTTACAAAAGTCAACTATCTTGGGCAATCTTAGAGAACAGGGTGTAAGAACAGGGTTGAAGAGTGATGTAAGTCTGCAGGGGCTGGGGAGTGGATAATTTATGAAGAAAAATGTGCACCAATGGTAGTGTCTGCTGGAAGTGGGGCTCTGACAGCTATGCTGTCTATACAACAGGCGTTGATAAGTGTCTAAGAATTTTTAGAAATTTTGTTTATGATGTTTGTTTTTCAATAGGCATGGATATACTTCTTTGGAGCAACTTCATCCCACTGACTTTTGAGGAGTTGTTAAGTGCTGAAATAAACCAAACATTCTTTACCGATGACTTCAGTTTTCAGTATATTGATTTACCTAGGGAGCATGACTACTGAGCCAAGTCTCCTTTGCAATGATGCCCTGATAGGCAACTAAGGAAACAGCAGACTTCCAGGAGTAAATAAGGTACAGGAGTGAAGGATTTTTCAGAAGAAAAAAAAGCGATGCTCAAGAATAAGGCAACATGACATGAAACTGGCGGATGGTAAATTCAGGAGGATTGTAAGGAAGTACTTTCTCACAGAAAGAGTGGTGGCTTCCTGGAACAGCCTTCCAGCAGAGGTGATGGGGCAAGAACAATCATCATTATCATCATCATCATCATCATCATATTTCTATTTATGAAAAGGGCCCTTCTAAAGCTCAGGGCACCCTTACAATCAATAAAATACAAAAATTCACACTTTTCATAAAACCTTCCCATCATGCAATTTTAAAATATAAGAAGTTCCTTATATCAAGATAGGCCTAATATTGACACCTCAAAAACCAGAAAAGGCCTGCTTAAATAGGTATGTTTCAAGGGATGTTTTAAAACCCTTCATGGTCAGGCTATCTCGTATCCAATGAGGTAGAGAATTCCACAGAGTCAGAGCCATAAAGGCAAATGCTCTTGTCCAGATGTTTTCAAATGGACTCTGGAAATCTCCAGCAATCCCTCATTGTGTAGTGGTCCACTCCCATATTTTTACTGTGGACCGTGAAGCAGTATTCTTGAAGCCCACAATGGTGGGTTTCAAGAATGCATGAGAGGGTGGTGGAGCCATGGAATGCACTGCCTAGGGGGCTGGTGGAGGCAGAGATGGTGGAGGGGTTCAAGAGGGGCTGGGACAAGTACAGGGGAAGGGTTCTGGAAGCAAAATCCAATGCAGCAAGAATATCCGGAACTGGGAAGGGAGAAGCCAGAGAAGGCGAGGGTGGCAGCAAGGTCAGCACCCAGGGTGGGGGCTGACCAAACGAGCAGACGCAAAAGACCGTTAGGCCTATTCTGCTGGCATTTTAGTATGTTAGTATGAGATAGGCTCAAGGGGATCTTAGGGGAGAGAAAGTGATGAGGGACAGTGGATCAAAGATCAAGTAGGATCTGCGGTGATACTGTGGGCAGGGAAGAATGGGCAGACCAGTTGGGCCAAGCGGTCCTTATCTGTCAAAAAAAAATACTATGTTTTTATGTTTCTGTGTCACATTACATATAACTTACATACAACAGTTGCAGTACATAAAATCTACGTACAGCAGAGTTACATTACACAAGCAACGTGACATGACAGTGTGGGCTTTATGTTGTGATAAACACCTGCTTAGTGGTGTAGTAAAGCTGAATGCTGTAGGTGGAGGGCCCTACAGCTTCTAGAAGGGTGGTTATCCCAGCATATGTACTCCTCCTGATGGGCCTTAACATGCTTATAAGATGGGCATTTGTTGTTTCCAAAGATATAACTTTATTTGATCGCATTTTTGTTTTGTTTACTATTTTAAAATGGATGCCATATCTGATGTCACACTATATGTACACATGGGCATGTCGTTATAATGGGGGTAGCAGCACCACAAGCGCGGATGGATCAGTGACACTAGCAGGAGCAGATAGATGAGCGGTGTATTATGACTGTGTATGTGAATCTTTCAAGTGGAAAGATATGTGTTTGAAATGGAGCAGACGGCTTACAGTCTGAGGGACTGATGATTTTCTCTGCTACAATACAGTAATAGGAGACCTTTAAAAGATAAAGAATAAAGAGAAAACATTTTAGTAAGTAAGGAGTTTACATTAAATGAGAGTGTTTAGTTATAGGGTGTATGCCGGATAATCTGAAAAAAATGCTGACTAGGTGAAATTTCAAAACTGTGAAGTGACACATTCATTTTATTTTTTATTGGGCAGTCTTTCACTGGTACTTTCTATTTCTATACCTGGGCAGGAGGCTTGGGTTCTGTAAATGTACAGGTGCCTACTTGCCTTATATAATCAGCAAACATGATTTAGCAAACTTAGAGATGGGGCAAAGCTTAAATTTGTGAGTGAAGTTCCTGCGAAGCAGTATAAATTCACACTTTGTGGAGCTTTGCGGAGTTGTCGGGACGCTCAGGAACTTCAGCTTCATGGAAAATTGTGAAGTTTTTGTCTGCACATGGTGGAATTCCACACTTCATAGCAGAACTTCACACTTTGCATATCGATTTGTGCTCTGTGAATTGCACAAAATTTGGGGATTAATTCGCGGAGTGAAGTTTGCCCACTTCGCCCATCTCTAAGCAAACTCATTTTGTAATTAAATGTTACTGTAAATACACCAGAATTACACTGCATAAAGTTGCATACAATAGGTAGGTAGGAAAATTTGATTTTTAGGCAAAGATGTCTAGGTAAACATCCTATTTACAGAAATCATATTGTGCAAAATAATATAAACAATTTAGTTACAGGAAACTGCAAAAACATTCAGCATTTAAATGTTTTTAAGACTTGAGACAAACAGGTAATATACTGTAGGAGATTACATAGTCAACATATATGTTGCATACAGCTGAGCTGCATTATGTAAGATACATACATCAGAGTTGCAATGCAGTGTTACCTTAAAGAAACTTTACATTACATAAAAGTTACATACAGCTGTTAACATTACATAAAAGTTACACACTACAGTGTTACATTACATAAAAATTGTATACATCAGTTACATTATATAAGATACATACATCAGACATACATATGTTACATGCAGCAGTGTTACAGAAAATAAACATTACATACAGCAATTGTATTACATAAAAGTTACATACTGTACGTCAGAATTACACTACATAAACATTACATACAGCAGTGTTGCCTTACATATATTGTGCATACAGCATAGTTGCATTTTATAAAAGTTACATATAGCAGAGTTACTTAACATAGCAGTTGTATACAACTGTGTTATATTACATAAAAGTTGCATACACCAGAGTTACCTTACATAACAGTTACATACAGTACAACAATGTTACATTACATAAAAGTTCAATACATATACTGTAATCAGAGTTAGATTGCAAAGGGTGGAGGGGGGCACTCTCAGTCTGATCCGGCCATCCATACCGCAGGTAGGACTGGCCTGCAATCCCATAGAGGGGGGACAGATGGTACCCTCAGGGAGAAATGTGGATGGACGTGTGTAAGATCTTGGGAGGATATGGTAAAGAGGGGTAGGGACAAGGGTTGGAGGGTGGCTTTAATAAATGCCAGGAGCCTGGGGAATAAAATGCCTGAGTCCAAGGCCATGCTGTTTGAAGGTGGTGTGGATGTAGCAGCAGTCATTGAAACTTGGGCCACCCCTGACCATGACTGGACCTTAATCTGGGTGGGTACCTTGTGCTAAGAAAGGACAGAAAGGTGGACAGAGGGGGAGGAGTAGCAATGTTCATTAGGGATGACACTGAGATTATGAGAGTGGAGGAAGCAGAGGGCAACATGGAGGCCCTATGGGTCATGTTGCGAACCCCCATGAGAGGGAAGATCATGTTGGGGGTGGTATATAGGCCCCCAGGACTAGTGGAGGACCTGGAGGATTGCCTGTTGGCTAACATTAAGGGGCAGTGTGGACTGGAAGGGGAAGGGGAAAGAGTGGTGTTGATGGGGGACAGCTACTGATTGGGGTACTATGACGTCCATTGTAACCAGGAGCAGAAGCTTCTGAATGGCTTCCTGGATACTTCCTCAATCAGCAGGTGATGGACCCAATGAGGGAGGGTCATATCCTGGATGTGGTTTTAGTGGATGGGGATCCTGTACAAGATCTGGTTGTAGAAGAACCCCTGGCTGGGAGCGACCACAACACAGTCTGGTTTCGGCTTAAACTGGGGGGGAGGGGGATCATTCAAGGACAATGGTAGTTGATTCTAGGGGGGAAGACTTTCAGAACATGGGAGAAATTCTCAAGTGGCATTTGCAGGAGATAAAACCAGGTCTGGACGTGGAAGGTAGGTGGGAGACCATAAAGCGGGGACTACAGGAAGCCACCAGGACCTGTGCAAGAGTAAAGTACAAGGGCGGTAGGTCTCGTAAACCATGCTGGTGGACCAAGGAGGCCCAGGAGGTGGTAAGGGGGAAGAAAGCTGCCTACAGTAGGTTAAAAAAAAAATGAGAGGAGAGAGGGATAGAGAGAACTATCACCTTGCAACCAGGAAAGTCACCAGAGTGGTGAGGGAGGCAAAGGCCTAGAAAGAGCAGAGGCTGATGCAGGGGATACAGGGTGTGGAAAAGGGGTTCTTTAGGTATATTGGTTAGTGGAGGAAGGTCAAGGGCCAGCTCAGTAGGTTGAGGGCAGCTGGGGAGTGGGTGGAAGGGGCTGGAGAGCAGGTGGAGGTACTGAATGAGTACTTTACCTCAGTGTTCACTAGGGAGGAGGCTGGGGAACTTCCAAAAAAGGGGTTGAAGGACAGAGAAGGTGCAGCAGATCTGACTATTGGGGTACCTGCTGAAGAACAAGCCACTGGGGGGAGTTAGGCCCGGGGTGAGATATCAGGCTGGTTCTGCTGAATGGGAGGGGGGAACAAATGCTGATACTCCTATCGGTCGGGTGTGGGAAGCCCTCCAGTCCCTAAAAAATGATTAATCTCCGGGGCCTGATGCTATTCATCCCAGAGTACTGAGGGAGTTAATGGATGTTTTGGCTGCACAATCGGCAGATCTCTTTAACTTGTCGCTCCAGACAGGGAGGGTGCCAAGGGATTGGAAGCAGGTGCATGTTGTGCCCATCCATAAAGGGGGATCGAGAGAAGAGCCAGGACACTACAGACCCAACAGTTTGACATTGGTAGTGGGGAAGGTAATGGACAGCATACTTAAGAGAAAGGCTGGGAGGTTTCATGGAGGAGATGGGTTACCTAGATGACCTACAGCATAGGTTTGTGCCAGGTAGATCGTGTCAAACAAACCTTGTAGAGTTCTATGAGTGAGTAACATCAGCACTCGACATGGGGAGACCAGTGCATGTACTGTTCCTGGACTTCAGCAAGGCATTTGATTTGGTCCCTCACATTAGCCTAAGGGAGAAGCTGGGGGGGATGGGGGTAGGCCCATTGATGGTTAGGGAAATTGGCTTTTAGGTTGCACTCAGGAGGTAGTGGTCAGAAGGGAAGTCTTGTCTCCTAAGGAGGTCATAAGTGGGGTCCCACAGAGATCAGTCCTGGGGCCACTCCTGTTTAACACCTTCATCTCCAATACCAGGGAAGATATTGGGTGTGAAATGAGTCTCTTTGTGGATGACTCTAAGTTGGGGTGATGGTGGAGGGGGAGGAGGGGAGATTGGCCCTGCAAGAGGACCTGGATACTCTGAGTAGGTGGTCCTGCACCTGGAAATTGAAATGTAACTCCTCCAAGTGCAAGGTGCTACACCTACGGCAGAAAACCCCCAACTATGTGTACACCCTGGGGGGGGATGAGTTGCAGGACATAGCATGGGAAAGAGACCTAGGAGTCTTGGTGGATGTTAACATGAATAATTCAGAGCAGTGCCAGAGGACTGCAGTCAGGGAAAATAGGATGCTGGGATGCATTGCTAGCGGGATTACCTCAAGGAACAGGGAGGTGATTTTGCCACTGTACAATGACCTGGTTAGACCACATCTTGAGTACTGTGTGCAGTTTTGGAGGTCACACCTAAGGAGGGACATCCAACTCCTGGAGAGGGTTCGGAGAAGAGCAACCAGAATGATCTGGGGCTTGGGGATATGACATATGAGGAATGACTAGGGAAGCTCAACCTGTTCTCACTGGAGGAGAGGAGGGACCTGGAGGACATGATTGAGGTCTTCAAGTACCTCAGGGGAGTAAATAAGGTAAGCCAAGATAGGATCTTTCAACTGAAGGAGGGTGGAATCACCAGAGGACACAGTTGGAAGATTGAGGGTGGTAGGATTAGATGGGAAAGGAGGAGGAGGTACTTCACCAAAAGAGTGATGGAACCATGGAATGTGTTGCCCGGGAGCTGGTACAGGCAGCTACGGTGGAGGGATTCAAGAGAGGGTGGGACAGGTATAGGCAAGGGTGAAGCAGAGGCTGGTTTGCTGGGGCAGGGCTGGGGATGGAATAACAGTGGAAGGAGACAGATAGAGGGCTACGGTACCCAATCAAGTTGGTGAAGCATGAGCAGACTTGATAAACCAATAGGCCTACTCTGCTGGCGTCTAGTATGTTAGCATGTTATATACTGTAGAGTAGTGTTACATTACAAATAAGGTACACAAAGCAGTCATTTTACATAAAAGTCTCATGCATCAGTTACATTGCATGAACATTGCATATAACAGAGTTCCATTGCATAATATACAGTATATACAGTATACACCTGCATAATGTTATGTAAAAGTTACATACAGCAGTTGTGTTACATAAACGTTACATGCATCAACATTACAGTACATAACATAAAAGGTACAAACAGCACTGCATTAAACACTAAATATTGCAAAATTGCATTACATTAAAAATACATATTGCTGTGTTATTTTACATAAAAATTACATACACCAGTTACATCACACACACATTACACACAACAGTGTTACATAACATAAAAGTTACATACTGAGTGTTACATTACATAAAGATTACAAGCAAGCAGTTACATTAAATAAAACTTAGACAAAGCAACATTACATAAAAGTTATATTTATTTTTTATATTAAATAAAAGCTACATATTTCAGAGTTACATTACATAAAAGTTGCATACAGCAAGTACTGCACATTACATAATGCTACATATAGCAGTTACAGTGCATTACATAAAAGTTACATACAGTAGCATTAAATTACATAATAGTAACATTCTGCAGTTACATTACAGAAAGTAGCATACATCAGAGTTACATAAATGTGACGTACTGCAAGCAGCTTTACATTACAAAATAGTTGCATACACCAGTTACATTATATAATAGTAACATTGATCTGCTTCATTAAATAAATGTTACATACATCAGTGTAACCTTATGTAAGTTGCATACAGCAGCACTACATAACATGAAAGTTACATGTAGCTGTTATAGTACATAAAAGGTACATGCATCAAAATTACTTTACACACTGTAAATGTTATATACAGAAGTGTTACATTACATAAAAGTTGCATACAGTAGCACTATATAGCATACAAGTTACATGCAGCAGTAATGTTATAGAAAAAGTAATGTACTTCAGAGTTACAGTACAAAAAAAAGTTACATAAAGCAACACTGCATAACATAAAATTACCTACAGCAGCATTATACTGCATAAACCTCCTCCTTCTGGGGCTGAGTGGGTGGCCGTTTGTGCTTGTCTGTGTCTATAGATTAGTCTTTGTTCATTTGCATGTTTTTCAGCTGGGAATACCTGTGCCATTCTTGCACACAACATCGGTGAAAGTCTCTTGGACTGAATTTCTGCAAAACATCATCACCAGGTGTCAGCTTTTTAATTTTAAATCAACTTTCTTGAATCCTCCCCAAGGAAGCATATGTCTTGCAAATAGTCTTACAAACATGGTGATGCTGGGTCCTGCAACTGAATCAACATTTTCATCTGACCACTCCTAAAGCAGCTGCACTTGTGGACTTTGAGGAACAAAGGAATTTTAACACATTTTGTGACTGAATCAACATTTTTGCCTGACTTGCTCCCAAGGTATTGTACTTGTCTTTAAGGACTTTAAAGATCAAAGGAAACATACAGACAAAATTATTTCACACATTGCATATGCCCAGGCCACAGTTGATCACCTTTCAGGAATTTTAACATATTATGTGACCCTAGATTTCAACAGTTCATCATTTCCTCTGGATGTAATTAACCACCAGCATTTTTCCTTTGCCATCTCCTCCTGGTGTGCTTGTTAGACCACCCAGTGCCGCCACCTCTGCTCTACCATGGATTACTCCACCCTCCTAGTCCTTCTATTCACTGGGGGTGCTACAGGCCCAAGATGCCAAGCTGTACCACTACCACCCCTACAAGAACCTGCTCTTGACAAAAATGAACTCTGTGGCACCCCAATGCCAACTGTGTCGAGGGAGCTCCAGCTTTCCACCACCTGCATCCCACCCGCTAGCCCGGGGCTCCTTACACCTGCCACGGTTATCAACAACATTAGCATTTTCATGCCCATAAAGATCACCCTAGTAAATGCTCACCTCCCCCATTGCAAGATCAGGAGGCGCAAGATATGCTCCACTATTAGCATAAACCTCTCAGCCAGGAAAATAATATTCATGCTTCTTCTTCTATTGGGTAACGTCCATGACAATTCGGGCCCACCACCAGTGTCAAACACAGGGGGAAACATGACTAAAGGCCTAAAAGTAGCTGCACTGAACATCTGCAGCCTCACAGCAAAGTTTGACCTACTCCAAGTGTGGATGTCCCACCATGTACCTGACATTCTCTGTCTGACAGAGACCGGGCTGTCAAGCAAGATAAAAGACAATGAAGTGATGCTCCTGGAATATCAAACATTCAGGAAAGACAGGTGTGGCAAGAGAGGTGGAGGAGTCCTTATCAATGCCAGGGATTACCTATGATGCTCAGTCCTCCCTGTCACCAGGGTCGAGGATGATCATGAACTACTAGCAAGAAAAGCACAGGTCGGACGGCACTGCAAATCTCTAATCTTAGCCTCTGTTTATCTTCCACCCACTAAAGCCAGGGATGGTCTCCCAAATATACTGGATACAATTGCTACCCTTCCTAAGGGCAGAGAGCTTCTCATAACAGGTAACATTAACATCAACTGGGAGGGCATGGAATCCATGCCTTTCAAGGACATGGTCACTACTTCCAACCTGACCCAACTTGTCGACAGCCCAGCAAGGCGGAACCACAAAACAGGAAAAGACACCCTCCTCTATTGGCTCCTCTCGAGTTTCCCTTCTCGGATCTCCGAGCTTAAGGTCCTGCCTGACTCCTTAAGTGATCACTTCCCAGTCATTTTCACATGGTCAAACAAATTGAGCAAGCTTCTGCCTATCATAATTAATAGTAGGGTCTTGGGGAAGGGCAAGCTTGGGGCCCTCTCCTCTGCCCTCTCCCAGCATGACTGGTCCCCCATCGATCATGCACCTAATATGGACCAGGCTCTAAGTTTCTTTATAGAGGGCTTCAACAACATTTGTGATATCTTTGCACCACTGAAGAAAAGAAAAATTTGGGGTCAAGTTAATGGCCAGATCACAGGGGATCTCATTGCCCAGATGAAAGAAAGGGACAACCTCTGGGAAAAAGCCAGGTCTTCTCGCAGCAAACACAACTTCCAATACTATAGAGCTGCAGGAAACCACTGCACCAACCTTATCCACCAAGCAAAGGCCAACTTCCACAAGGAGCAGCTTAATAAAACTTGGGGCAATGGGAAGAGTTTTTGGAAGAACATCAAAAACCTTCTTGGGAAGGATGAGAAGAAGATCCCTGACTCACGCAGCATCAACAATGCCATGATTACTGACCCATGGCACATCGCAGATTCTCTCAACACAGCATTTACTGACCTGACTGGAGTGCTTCCCCCTGACTATTTATACCCTGCTGGGGAACAAACCAACTGCACACCTCAAGGGGGCTCAACCCCTGTCTTCTACTTCAAAAAAGTGTCAGTGAAGGAGGCTTACAAACACATTAAAAAAATACTAGGCAAGACCAGAATGGGGAGTGATGGAGTCGATATGAAACTCCTATCCCTAACACTGGATGTCATCATCGTACCAGTTACAAAACTATTTAACAACCCACTGGCTCTTGAAAAATTCCCCAGGATCTGGAAAGAGGCTCCCATGACACAAGAACAGTGATATGACATGCACTGCCAATTATAGACCAATATCCATCCTCTCTCCCTTATCTAAATCCCTGGAAAAGATTGTGGCTGCCCAATTCACAGATTACCTTAACAAAAACAACCTATTATGTCCCAACCAACATGGCTTCAGGCAGAATCACAGTACCTCCACTGCCTTGCTGGACTACACTGACTACTTGCGCACTGCACTAGACAAAGGAAAACTGGTGGGGTCAGTCTTCATAGACCTCACCAAAGCCTTCGACACTGTCAATCGCTCTCTCCTCTTGACTCAACTACAGAACCTGGGGTTGCAACCACTGCTGTCTGCTGGTTCAAGGACTACCTGGCACACAGAAGCTAACATGTGAAAATTGGGCACACAGTATCTAGCTCCAACAAGGTATCTTTAAGGGTCCCACAGGGGTCAGTACTGGGGCCCTTACTATTCAGCCTCTTCCTAAATAATCTTCCTGAAGCCTGTGAGCCTAAACTGATACTTTACACAGACAACGCTGTACTTCTTACCAGCAGTTCATCAATAGTCACCCTCTACACAGACAACGCTGTACTTCTTACCAGCAGTTCATCAATAGTCACCCTCCACTCCAAGTTGCAGACATCCTTCTACAAGCTGGAAGACTGGTTCTGTAACCATAAACTTCTATTAAACTACAAAAAGACCAAGGTGATGCTCACAGCCAGCCCACAGCACAAAAAGAAGCTCCTTCCCCGCACCATCTCCAGTAAAGTCAGTGAGTCACTAGAACAAGTTCACTCCTTCAAGTACCTGGGGGTCACCATTGATGACTCCCTCACCTTCACCCAACACATCGACATAGTGGTAAAGCAGTGAACACCAAGCTGGGTGTACTCTATAGGCATAAAAAGTTTCTCACTCCAGAGGCCCTCCGTCTTTCAGTCTCCAGCTCCATCCTTTCTACCATCGACTATGGACTGGTGGTCTATGGCACAGTAACAGACACTGAACTAAAAAGGATTCGCATTGCCCTCAACAAGGGATGTAGGCTCACAATGGCTGCAGATCGAAATACCCACACCTGCTCCTTATACAAGGAGACCAATTGGCTGCCACTAAAGAACAGGATTATATTCCAAACATGTCTCCTTGGAAAAAAGGCACTAATGGGTAAAACCGCCCCATGCATTTCTAGCATCCTAACACCAAGTGCTACCAGCTATACCACCAGAGGCAGGATGAGGGGGACCCTATCAACACCTTTCTGTCGAACTGTGCAGGGACAGCGTGCTTTCAGCTCTAGGGCCCCCCAATGGCTCAATGAAGTCCCAGTGCACATTCTAAACTCCCAATGCATCTCACAATTCAAAAATGGCCTAAGGCAACACCTTCTTACTAGGAAAGTTTGTGACTGTCACTAGGACTCTAACACCCATAATGTCCACTCACCCACACTCTCCTTCCCTTTCCTTTTACCCCATCTCTTTCCTCTTGCCCTATCCCTCTGTCTTACTCTCCCCCTGTGCCTTTTCCCCCACTGGATCAACCTTTTAACCAACCTACTACCCCTACCTCCCAACCTCCTACACAAAGCTACTTCTTTTGGCTGCCCACTCCCCAACCAGTCTCCCTTCCCCCTCACCTTGACTCCTCCTCCTCAGACTCTCACACTAGGTGTCTCACCTCTTTCTCTTCTTCACTACATATAAACACTGTCCTTTACCCTAGTTGAATGAACTTGATGCTGTACTATCACCATTGGTACTATGAATGACATTGTAACCTTATTGTATACTAGCTACCTACTAGTCAAGTATTGTATATAAACTGTTTGTTATTGTTGTCATTGTCACTGTTTGACATGGAACCTTTGTAAAAGAGCTCTGAGCTCAAAGGTATGATCTGAATCCCTAAATAAATAAATAAAAGTAATGTGCATCAGAGTTATGCTTCATAAAAATTCCACTCAACACTGTTACTGTACGTTTCATAAAAGTTAAATACTCAGAATTACATTTTATAAATATTACATACAGCAGTTGCATTACATAAAAATGACATCAATCATAGTAGCACTGCATTAAAGTTACATAAGAAAATTATAAGACTCTCAGAAAATGAAAATTACAAAGAAAATTCAATAGTAGAAGACAAATACACTACATATGTATGTAGATTACCCACTATATTATAATCAGCACTCTTTTATCTTCCTCTTACTTATCCATCACACCCATTTACTATCCCTGTGGCAGGGCCACTTTTTACAGAGTGCGTCATAGTCCCCTTTCACATGGTAGGCTGTGTACCACATTTAGTGGTGCAGATCAACTGCAATATTACCTTTCTTGTCATGTATAGGCATCCCGCACTGTATTGAAATGGAACGTTCACTGTCTCAGAATTGACTGTTTTGGGTGGGTAATCGTTTTGTTTTATTGTTTTGGGCTGGTTCCTGGTGCTGTCTACAAACATGACAGCAGTCACTTCGCTTTGCACAGAGCTTCTTGTGAGAGACTCCTCCATGTTGTGGGATCCCAGTCCCCATATGTGTTCCTGAGGCTCATGCAAGTTCTATGCTCCCTCGCCCTCTCATATCCAAGTTCAGTTGATTGCATCCTGATGAAGTGAGTACTGTTGAACTTCCACATATTTTTTGAATGAGAGCTAAAACTACATTGTGTGCTCTGAGTTTTCATGATACTGTACATATGTAATGCATATCCATATCCCAATGGATATGGATATTAATATGCATTAGCACATGCCCAGTATCATGGATCCCACTCGAGCATTTTAATGTAGTTTTGGCCCTCATTTCCAAAAGTAACAGGTTTCTGAGTTCAGCTTAATTTTACCACCATGACATATTTAGCTGAACTCGAGTAGAGAACAATGTTGCCAAATAACTCACTGGTGCCCCCCCCCCACAAACTACAAGTCTTGGGCTCTTGGCCAGCAAAAAAAGACAGAAGAAAAATCGGATGAGCTCCAAGATCATTGCACAAGGTATGTGTGTAGAATCAGACTGCGACAGTACTGAAAGAGCAGAGCGAGTAGCTGGGAACCACGTCACTGTAAGTGCTCCTCGTGTGAAAGGGGCTATAGAGTCCAAACTCAGATAACTGTCACACTCAGATATCCATTTAAGAAAATGGGAACAAATGGGTTTGGATATCTGAGTCCTGAAGTTTCTTAATACACAAAAAAAAAACTGTGAGGAATTCTCCTCAGGATTCTATGGTTGACTTCTAAAATATTCCCATGTGATCAAACTGAGAATAGGGAAAGTAATCAACAGTATTCATGTTGGTGGATGGGGGCCAACAAATCCATTTTCCTCCAAAGCATTCTAATGCAGCTTGAGCTACAAAACCTTTGAACTTCTGCAGTCCTCTAATAATTCAAGTAATCTGGAACCATTTGCCTATAAGCAAAGGGCCATTTGCTCACCATGCATCTAGCCAGATTTATGCGTGTACCTGAAAAAGAGTTGAGATGTGAGCTTTGCCAAAACTGAAGTTGTCCAGCATGTACATAAGCTTTAGTGAGAAGCAAAGCATTTTCCTTGCTTGTTGAATTTAAAAATCATTGCAAATGCAATATATGTGCAATATATGTGGGTTGTGGCACTGGCCACTTATTGATTATAATGGCTTTGCTACCCACTGTGCCATGTACAGTGGGGTTCTTTTTACCTTACCCTTGCAGTTACAAAAGATGTAGAGTGTGCCATGCATGGGGATGCTTGTTAGCCCAGTTGCAGACTTTTATGACACCCCCTACATGTAGAATTACTTCATCAGGTGGAGGAGGGGGTATCACAATACTAGCAACTGGACCTCAGACCAGCCAGGGAAAGCTTAGCCAGTGCAAACAATCCACCAAATGTGGGCTGGTAGAGAGGTGTTCGCTTGATGGCCAAATAGTAAATCAAGCTTGAGTAGTAGGTAGGGGACACTGGACTACCAGTGACAGAATAAATGGGTCGGAAAATGCAACACAATTAACCTAGAAGCAGATCTAATGGTAAGCAGAAAGAGCAAGGACACTGCTGGATGCCAATACCCATAGCCCTGCAGAATACAACTGCCACTATGCTGACCTACATCCCCATGAGAATCCCACACCAGACTGAAACCAGGTGCAGACATTGTTTTGCACCCACTAACATCCATCTTACTACATAATCGCAAGGGGGAATTCCCACTGCAGATGTGAACATGTTTCGGCCATGGCTGCGAATGGTAACAGTGCAATGTAATTACCATTTTTCAAGCTGAATAAGGGATCAGTACCTGGCATAAAATTCCTGCACCACTGAAACAGAAATTTACTCACCTTTAAAGTGGTTTAGCAGTTCAAAATCACTTGTGTATTTGTAGCCTTACAAACAAGGATCCCCCCCGGTCAACTGATGCATTTCACTTGTTCAAAAGCACTACCTCAAAGGTGAGGGCCTCCAGTACCGCATTCCACTTAAGTACTGAAGACTTAAAGGCAACAGGTGTACTACTTACAGTAATATTAAATGCTCAAGGGTGTGGTATTTCTTTACAGAATGTTGTGTCTCTGAAAACTCAGGGTAGAAGCAGCAGTGACAAAAACGCAATATACAGTACAGGTTCACATTATTTTGAAATATATACAGTATATTTTTACAGATACATTTCCATAGTAAAAACAATATTAAGTAAATTTAATATTTCCAATGAGCTATAAACAAAAAAGACAGCAGGTGAGAAATTGTGTATGGGCCACTGCTAATTGCATAAAATCACTTCTGGGTTTTGCATCCACTAGCCCACCAGCAAAAATGTGGTTTTAAAACAAATGTTCTCTTTAATTTATTAACTGCAAAATCCTTACAGCAGTAATAACCTTATTGAAGTGCACCATCAAGTTTTTTTTGAGAGAGTCTCAGGGGCAGACAGCAGAATGACTTCACAGGCTTAAAATACATTCTAATTGCAGACATGCAATTCTGACAATAAAAGTTCAAGTAAACAGTGCAATAATTACACATAGCAGCTGTACACTTTGTACAAGTGGTGATGAAGTGCATTCCTGAAGTGGAATATGTTATTAGAGCTTGTGCTCTCTAATGGCACGTCACAGCTGGAGGTGGTGCTGAAGACAAAAGTCTGTTCTCCTATGGATTCTTTTTGATTTGGGGACATGCTTGGTATAGTTCTTCGACATCATAATCTTGTTGGCTGTACACTAAATCATCTAGTGAGTAACTTACACAGATAGCTTGGGTAGTTGCTGAGAAAACGTAGTCTTAAATAAAAATACATGTGATACTGTCATCTTGTACAGTAGAATGTGACACTGTCGTCTTGTACAGTAGATAAAAAATAGTACATCTGACAGAAATTAGAAGTGACTAACGTTTAAGGTTAGAAGTGACTCTAAGGCCATCTTTTAGGTCCCCCATGCTTCATAATCATGGGTGAATAAGTAAGCTATGCCAAAATGTTCATAAAAAGGGTCGCCTACAATGGTGACTGAATGTATAGTACTGTAGCACAAATCTGCAAGTTATGTACATATGAATTTGACCTTCTTTAGAGTGGTGGTATTTGCATTTCTGTATATAATGACAGCATATTCAAAGATGGTATGCAGTTATAATTGCTATGCCTGGTGTTCCTTTGTTTCATATTCAAAACACTGTATGATTCTATAGATAAGAAAGACATAGTTCCTATTGAATACACATCAGGTTATTTTGTTTTCAAGCTGTATGTAGAACTGAGAGTAGGCCATTATGGAAAGGCAAAAAGAATAGAATCTGAGAGCTGATCTTTGACTTTTTTTCCTAATCTATTGAGTGTGTATGTGTGCATATGTGTGTGTGTGTGTGTGTGTGTGTGTGTGTGTACACGCACGTGTGTGTGCGTGTGTGTGTATCTCTGTGTATGTGTGTTGGGAGTGTCCAAATGATGGTCTTTGGTTTTCATCTATTTTTTTCCAGTGCTTTTGCATGTGTTACTGCTTTGCAATACACAGGGCCAGATACTCGAATAAAAGTGTAAGTATAGTGCAAATGTTTGAGCTACGCTAGTGCCTGTGCATGACCTAGCTACTGCTATATTCATTTGGATAGTGAGCAGTACTATCTGACTGAATATGGGGCAGAATCGGTGCAATGCTAAGTGCAACTGCACTGCACCAGCATGGACCTGGGCTACATATAGTCCCCTCTTAGGGAATAGCGCTGCCCAAAATGGGATAGTGCTCAGACCCTACTGGACTATATTCATCCAGAATATGTAAATGAGCCCACTGAGCATGGAAGGTGATATGGAGCAATTTGCATGCCCATCATGGGCTCATTTGCATAGGGCACAACAGCCCCTTAGTTCCTCTGTCACAGAAGAAATGTAAGCCTGGGTGGTATAGTGTGTCCCCCAACCCCCTGAACACTCCTCTGGGCTATATTCAACATACCCTGGTGGTCTAGTATGTCCCCAACCCCCAATCACTCCTCTGAGCTGAGCTCAACATATCCTGGGGTCCAGTGTGTCTCCCTACTCCCCAGTCATCCTTCTGGGTTGAGTTCAACATGGCATTTTGCTTCAGTAGTTCTCCACACCCACTGGTTGCCCATTTCCAATAACTAAATATACACTGGTATCCAGTGGTTCCCACCACACCCAATCACCCATTTCAAGTGACTACATATGCCCTAGTTTCCAGTGGTTTACCCATCCCCCAATCACCCATTTCAAATGACTAAGTATGCCTTGGTGTCCAGTACAATATATCATTATGGGTTGCCTCTTCTTTCAAACATCTTTCAAACTGTACAGTATTGTTATTTGGTGGTGGGGCAGCACAGAGAGAGCAAATCAACAAGCCATAGGGTAGGAGAACGAGCGAATATGTAAAGAAGAGACTGGGCTGGTGGGGGGTCAGTTGGTGCTGGATTGCTGGCTGCTGAGCACAGCATCTACAGTGCATATTCAAAAGCTATAAAAGAACTAAGCTGAGGTCATATCAGTAGAAACTGGAATGAATAAGCCTAGTATAGCTAGCAGGAGAAGCGATGGCATACGAGCAGTCAGAACTGGCGGTCAGGGTGGGCAGGGCAATGAGTGATCATAACTGGATGTCTGGACACCATTATGTATACTTTAAAAAAAAATCAGACATTCAGTGTGATAAATTACAAATGAGTAGTTTGGGAGTGGTTTGGGAAGCTTGATCTTGTCAGTATGGTGCAATAAATTTTCACACTGAAGCAGCTGTGTGTGGGGAAGGGGGGAGTGACTGCCATTTAAAAGCTAACATTCCATGACTTCACTCTGATATGAAATGCCTTATGTCCAGGTTGGCAAGGGTTTGTTTTTAGCCAGTGTTGGGCTATGTGTGTGCCATGGTTAGAACCAAGTGTCAGCCAATCAGGATGCAGGGATTTCCTTGCTTATTTTATGGTATATTTTATACCTCCCATTTAAGTACAAGTATTTGAGAAGAAAATCATTTGTTTGTGAGTTACTTCATTACACAGGAATGTGAAAACTGGAAAATAACAGCATTCATGTATTTTTATGTCTACAGTAGTGAAATAGGAATCATATCTAAATCATCCATTTTGAAACTGTGAAACACTTTGCAAACTGATTGTACTGCACTATTTTCAAATAAATATGAACATGCACCCAAAAGTTCAACAAAGCACCGAGAGCATCAAATGATCATATTTCTGAAAGAATATGAAGTATAAACTGAAAGTATGGATTTGTTTGCAAGGAAAATTGCTCAACCTTTCATATCAGACTCAAAGTCTATTTTATTAAGGATTTTTTCCTCATATCAATGCTCTGTGTTATAGAACTCTCAATATCCTTGACAGCTAAGCCTTAAAATAACTAAAAATAGAATTAATATAGCAATGCTTTGAATGCAAGTTGCTTGCTCTAAGAAATCTTGATTATTTTCTCTTTCTCCACCCACTGTGCTGTTTTTCAGTTGCACATCAATCACACTTTTTTGTTTGCTTAAATCTGCAGCAGCATCCACTTCTAACAAATTCAACAAGCATTACTCACTGAAAGACCTTGATAAGCCTTCCCATGTGACTTAAAGAAATGGATTACACATTGTATGAAAAGAAACATCCTTACAGTTCTGTATTACAAATACTTTTTAATCGTAACTATATATTATCCACCTTTTTAATGGATGGCAAAATATTTGGTCTAAACAGTGGCAATATGAATTTACAGGATAACAAGCAACATGTTTTGTCTTCTGACAACAAAGGTTCCTCCTTTTAGTTTTAGCTACAATGGTGCAGTATCCACAGAGCATGTAAATGGTCCTCTGAAAACATTGGTTAGAAATTGCCTGTCCCAGTTTATAGAAACAGATACAAGGATTTTGTGTTGTCAGAAAGGGACTGCAAGGCCCATCCAGTCTTCCCTAACCCTACCAACACTATACAGGGTACCTTGAGTCCCCACCCATTCTTGCATTAGATGTTAGTTTTCATCTGAATGTGTTGATTCTCTCTTTTGATAGCTCAGCATTGTCCATTTACTAACCCTTGTTGCATTAATGCTTCTAAAAACCAGTTTCATATAAACTCAATTATTTGTGTAGTTTGGATGTAACTCAATATTTTATTGAGTATGATTTAATTTGGAATATGCTTTTCTTGAGATATTAATGTTTCTTAATGTGTCCATTCTCTTCCCGTTTTCCATGTGGCCACTACAGATGATCACACATCCCAATTTTTATTGCCATATAGCCTTACATCAAAATATGTCCTTAATTTAAGGATTTGCTGCTTGTTTGTCATGTTGCGGTCCAGACCATGACACTGTGTAGAAAATTACTTCATATGTTTCTACTGGAAAGTAGTGTTCCTTGTGGACATTGCACTGATGAGGAGAGTGAGCGAGCTGCTGGTGTTGTCTATTGACCCACACTGATTGGTAGTTCATAAGGGCACCATTTGTTACTGTATGTAGCAGTCATCTGAAGATCTTTCATAGCTTGATGTGCAGCAGTCTTTGTTGTTGCTGCCTGTTATCTTTTCCAGGCTACCTGATGGCACAGGAAAAGAGGCATCCAAATCTCAGGAGGTCCCTTCTGTTAAGGAAATGTATATAATCTTATGAAGAAATTACACTGTTATACTTACCAATGACACGCCCTTCCACTGAATATGTGCACAATGTTAACATGCTGCCCAGTGCCAAGTAATTTGGTTTCAAATAAATATGTGGTGCTACTAAATAACATTTATTTTCCAAGACAATATAAACAAAGATGTGATGGACATATGACCAGATTGATCTAGTAATTTCTTTTGTTAGTGTAGTTATGTTCCTTTTATAAGTTCTGTTATTTGGAAGTGGATACAAACATGGCTTCTAGGTCACATGTCCAGGCAAGTCTTAAGAGAAATACTGTCCAACTGCTCAGTGTAAATTTTCTATGAGCTCATCTAAGATACAGACCCTGGCAGATGTGAGGGTGCAATTTTGAATGCCTCAGACATCCTGCAAATCAAGGTGTAGAACTGGATAAAGGATGTTCTAGGTATAAAGGAGGCCAGTTGGCCCAGATGATGTCATGCACATATACACACACACACACACACACACACACACACACACATATGGGTGGGTGAACCATCACTCAAAGGAGATGTCACTCCCCTATAACCCTGAGCACATAAATTGGGGGATGGAATCAGCTTTCTGTCTCTGGAACACTCAACATCTGACAAAAGGGGAGCCATGCCACAGGGAACTTGCTTGGTGAGTGGATAGCATAGCCTAATCACTGTGTCTCAGTAGCCTGTGGGCAGGTAAAGAGTTGTGTAGGTAAGAAAAATTCAGATTATTCTAAACATCATCTGTCTGTGTAACTTGCTTTATTTTCTATTTCTTAGTATAGTGTAAACCTTTTGTTCTACTGTAAATATATACTGTTTGTAAATGCTTGTAGGTCCTTTAGTAAAGAATCTATTTTTGATAGAACCAGTGACTGTCTGTTTACTTAAAAATGTAATTTTATTTATGCTGGACTCTGTTTGCAGTCCTTCTCCAAAGGGTATTGCACCAATAGTTATTGTGTTAACCTTCCTGATTTTGAGCAGGAGTCAAAGAGTTGTTCCCTGATTCCAGGTAAAGTCAGGTGGTGGCAGAGTATCAGAAGTTCTTGACCAAAACTTCCCTGTAAGCTGGGATGGCCCAAGGGGTGTTTTTTGTCCCAGTTGGTGGCAGTGCAGTGGGACCAGTGCACAGATTTAATTCTAGAATTTGTGTGCAGTGTGCTTTCATATGAGTCAGGAACTCTGGGAGAGAGTTAAAAGCCTTACCTCGCACATTGGGTAACAGAGTGCCAGTAGAAATATACCTTAACAGTCATGAAACAGGATATACAACCAGTTATATAGTTTACTACTGCTTTTTTGTTATTTCTAGACAATTTAGTGCAGCATAGTTAGAAAAGATGAGCTCCTCAGCCTATGACAAATTTAATGTACAACAGCTTCATGAGCTGTGCACAGACAGGGGGATTGTCTATGAAAGTCTGACAAAGGATGGACTCATGGAAGCAGTGTCAGTACATGACCGAATGCAAGGGGGGGCAGACAGTCACAGAGGTGCATGACCAAACACTTGTGCCATAGGGGGTCACTGAGGAGGAAGGTGAGCATGGTAGTAAGACTGAGGTCACAGCCGTGGGGTCACAGGGGCCACTTGAGCCACGAGTTGGTGAAGCAGTACAGCCCTAACCTGGAAACTGGTGCATCAGGGGCTTAAGCTCAGCCTGAGATCCTGAGGATAGAGCTTGCACTGCAGGAGGCTAACCTGCAGAGAGCAAGGTTGGAGGCTGAGGAAAGAGAGATGGCTCACCAGCATGAAATCCTGATGCAGGAGGACAGATTAAGGTGGTAGGTGGAGAAAAGAAAGAAGGCTTACCAGCATGAAACCCCGACGCATAAGGAAAGAGATAAGGATTGCCAGCATGAAATCCTGATGTGGGAAGAAAGAGAGAAAGAGCGACAACATGAGAAAGAGATGGTGAAACTTCACCAGCAAATGCCTCAGCAAACTGTAAGTTATGGCGTAGGAGATCCAACTCACAAAGCCAGAATTAATTCAAAAATGTTTCCACAATACAAGGAGAGAGAGATGATTTTGATTTGTTTCTAAAATCATTTGAGAGGGTGTGTGTACAGTTTAAACTGGATAGGACTGCGAGGATGGCCCACCTTACACCACTGCTTACTGACTGTACTTTGCATGCATTTGCTAGAATAGATGATAATGACTGTATTAACTATGATCAAGTAAAAAGGGTGTTATTGAAATGTTTTGCACTGACTCCAGAGGCTTCTACGTGAAAATTCTGAGAATTAACAAAAGGGCCCAGGAGACAGCTATGTAGCACTGCATTTCCAAATGTGTGCCTATCTAGACCGCTGGGTGGATGTGGCTAAAGCTAGGACTGTAGAGCAAATAAAAGGTTTGATTGTAAGGGAACAATTAATTTAAATTGTACCTGATGACCTGCACATATGGCTATGGAACAGGCATACGACTCTGCGAAGGAGAAAGCATTGATTTGTATGTGGCCAGTAGACCACGCATGCAGAGTAAGAACAATGAGGGTGGGGCAGGACATGGTTTTAGTGTACCCAGGGAGGGCAGCCTAAAAGATGCCATTCTGCACCTGAGCCCAAAACAGAACCCACCGGTTCTAAGGGGAACAAGGAGCTGGGGGCAAAGAAATGATGGAATTGTCAAAAGGTGGGGCCTCTGTCCTATGATTGCCCTAAAATCTTGAGCAAAGGACAAAAGCCTGGAGAAGGGGTGATCAAGACAGGACCCAGCAGATAACAGCCTGTGTACACACTGTAATGCCACCAAACTCCACCTTACATATGCACCCTATCCTACTAAATAGGACAGTAACACAGGGATTGATGGACACTGGCACCACCATCTCCATGGTGAGGCAGGATCTGATCCAGGTGGAGCAGATTCTGCCAGGACAGTTTTCTAAGATTTTGAGAGTCGTGGGTCCAGTGGTCCAAGTGCCAATAGCTCTGATCTTCCTGAACTGGGAAGGTGGCCATGGGGTACAGGAGGTGGGAGTCATGCCTGATCTTCCTGTGGATGTGATCATAGTGAATGATTTTGACCACAGGGAAAACCCAGTGTGTGTGTTACTACCCATAGTCAGGCAAAAGTATACGCTTCTAAGGATGAGGAGGGGGCAACACAGCTGCTGCTTAACCCTCCCTCAGCAGCTAAGGAAGTGGCTAATGTGGGTGAGGGGCTAGCTAGGATTAGCAGCCCTGATCCCCAGCTGTAAACAGAGGAGGCATTGGCCAGGGTCAGATTTCTTCCTGAAGGGGAATTGGGGAGGGTCAGATGAGAGGAGCTGGGCAGAGCTCAGCTGGATCGTCCTATCCTCCAGAAACTGAGACTGCAGATAGTGCTGAGGACTCTCAGGGAGCAAAAAGTCAGTTTACTGGGAGAATGGGCTGTTGTACAGAGAGTGTACACCACAGGGGGGCTAGAGGGAGAGGTACTCCAACAGCTAGTAGTCCCCCGGGACTACCACAAGCAGCTTTTGTTCCTGGCCCATGTCATCCCTCTTTCAGGCCACCTGGGTATTAACCACACAAAAAGGTGGCTCACCAACAACTTCTTTTGGCTGAGGACGTACACAGATGTAACAAATTACTGTTGGACTTGTCCACAGTGCCAGAGGGTGGGAAAGATAGGGGATATGGCTAAGACAGCTTTGGTGCCCCTGCCTCTTATTGATGAACTTTTAAGAGGGTAGCTGTGGAAATAGTGTCACACAAGCAAAAGATACATACTGATTGTTGCGGACTATGCAACCAGGTACCCCAAGGCAGTGGCCATGTCCTCTTGTTGAGGCAGAAAAAGTGACTGATGAACTCCTGGGAATCTTTAGCCAAGTAGGATTTTCCTAGGAGATTTTGTCAGGCCCACAGACAAATTTCATGTCACCATTAATAACTAGTTTGTGGGAGAAGTGCAGGCTGAAACAGCTCCTTGCATCACCCTATCACCTTATCACCCCAAGACAAATGGCCTGGTTGAGCAGTTCAATGGGACCCTCAAAACTGTGCTCATGATATTTGCTGACCAGCACAAGAGGGAGTGGAACAAATATTTACACAACCTCCTGTTTGCGTACAGAGAAGTCCCACAGGAGTCCACAGGGTTCTCACCCTTTGAGCTTCTGTTTTGTCAGAGGGTGAGGGGGCCCCTAGATTTAGTCAGGGATTAATGGGAAAGTGACTGTGCCTCCCAAGGGGAATCTGTTGTGGAGTATGTCCTGAATTTCAGGACCTGGCTTAAGGAGCTTATGGGTCTCACCCAGGAGCACCTAGCCACTGCACAACAGTGGCAGAAAACCTGGTATGACTGTGGGGCCAGAACCAGGGAGTATGAAGTTGGACAAGGGATGGTACTTGTCCCAATCTGTCAAAAAAAAAACTGAAGGCAACATAGGAAGGCCCATTCTCCATAATCAGGAAGGTGAGTGAGGTCAATTACGTGGTAGGACTGCCCATCAGGAGGTGCAACCAGAGGGTATATCATGTTAACATGATGGAGCCCTACTACAATAGGGAGGAAATGGTATTCATTGTGTGCAGTGTGGCAGAAGAGGAAAATGAGGTGGATCCCTTGATGGACCTCCTTGGGGAAGTGCAGGAGGGATCATCAGTCAATAACTCACCCTCTCAGGGCAGATGTCACCGGCACAGGCAGAGGAGATGATGGGGGGTTCTGTGAGCATTTGGGAACATATTCACAGTTAAATTGGAGTACACCACAATGACTGAGCACGACATGGACACTGGGACCCAAAGGTTGCTACAGCAGTCCCCCTACAGGGTACCATAGAGGGTTAAGCAGGCTATGCAAGAGGAACTCGGAGATGCTGGCTCCTGGAGTGATCCAGGAGTCCAGTAGCCTCTGGGCCTCACCAGTGGTCCTGATCCCCAAGAAGGATGGTACCACATGGTTCTGTGTTGACTACCAGAGGCTCAACAGCTGCATCGATTTGGATGCCTACCCCATGCCCAGAATGGATGAGACTTTGGAGCAGCTGAGGTAACCCTGTTCCTGACCATGATAGACCTGTTGAAGGGCTACTGGCAGGTACCCCTAACCCCTGCAGCCAGGGAGAGGTCTGATTTCTTCATCCCATTTGGCCTATTTGAATTTTGAGTAATGCCATTTGGGATGATGAATGCACCCATAACCTTCCAGTGATTTGTGGATCACATTTTGTCTGGGGCAGTTGAATAGGCACTGGCATGTATGGATGACATAGCCATTTACAGCCAGACATGGGAGGATCATGTCAGGCATGTGAGGGAGGTGTTCCACCTACTGAAGACTACAGGACTAAAAAGTGCCAAGTAGGCATGGCCGAAGTGTCTTACAGGTGAGGGTATTTCTGGGGACAGTTGGGTACTACAAGAGGTTTGTCCCTCACTAAAGTGATGTGGCCAAGCCCCTGAAAGACCTAACAAAAAGGAAAATGTCTGAAAAAGTTATCTGGACACATGACTGTGAATCTGCCTTTTGAGAGTTGAAGGAGGCAATATGTGGGTCACCCATGCTCGCTAGCCCCAATTATGACCTCAGGTTCATAGTGCATTTGGATGCCTCAGACCATGGGCAGGCATTGTCCTGAGTAAGGTTACACTGGGGGGGAGGGGCAGGAGCACTTCATAGTGAATCTGAGCTGGAACTTTCTGCCCAGGGAGGAGGCATATGCTACAATTGAGAGGGAGTATCTGTGGATAGTGTTGGCCCCTCAGAAGCTGCTGCCATATTTGTACAAGTGGGAGTTCACTGAGGTCACAGATCATAATCCCATGACATGGCTTCATTAAAGTAGTGGACAAAACACAAAATTATGGCACTGGAGTTTGATACTACAGTCTTATAACATCACCATCCAGCACCAGAGTGGTGCGTAGAATACCAGTGCAGATGGACTGTCGAGGCCGGGCTAAGTGCATTACATGTTCCTTTTGGCACTCCCCAGTCCCCAAATGAATGGCAGTGTCTCTTGGCGGTCACCTTAAAGAGACACGCCTTCATTTCCTTGGGGGGGGGAGATGTAACGGACATATGACCAGATTGATCTAGTCATTTCTTTTGTTAGTGTAGTTATGTTTCTTTTATAAGTTCTGTTATTTGGAAGTGGATGCAAACGTGCTTCCAGGTCACGTGTCCAGGCAGGCCTTATGATAAATACTGGCCAGCTGTTCACTGTAAATTTCCCACAAGCTCATCTAAGCTACAGACCCTGGAAGATGTGAGGGTGCAATTTCAAACACCTCAGACATCCTGCAATACAAGGTCGTAAAGCTGGACAAAGGATGTTCTGGGTGTGAAGGAGGCTATTTGGCTTAGATGATGTCAGTCTCACAAACACACACACACACATACACGTGGGTGGGGAAACTGTCACTCAAGGAGATGTCACTCCCCCACAGCCCTGAGCACATAAACTGGGGGGGGGGCTTGAATCAGCTCTCTGCCTCTCTCTCTGGAACACTCAACATCTGATGAAAGGGGAGCACTGCCACAGGGAACTAGCTTGCTGAGTGGATAGCACAGCCTAGGGAGAGCGTCTCTGTAGCTAATAGGCAGGTAAAGATTTATGTAGGTAAGAAAAGTTAAGATTTTTCTACATCATTGGTCTATGTAACTTGTTTTATGTTCTCTTTCTTAGTAATGTGTAAACCTTTTGTTTTACTGTAAAGATATCCTGTTTGTAAATACTTGTATTTCCTCTAGTAAAGAATCTATTTTTGAAAGAACCAGTGACTGCCTGTTTACTTAAAAAAGTAATTTTATTATCTCTGCTGAACTCTGTGCCTGACTGTTTACTTAAAAAGGTAATTTTATTATCTCTGCTGGACTGTCTTTGCAGTCTGTCTCCAAAGAACACTCTACCAATAGTTATTATGTTGACCTTCCTGACCTTGAGCAGGAGACAAAGAGTGATTCCCTGATTCCAGGTATAAATCAGGCAGTGACAGAGTATTAGAAGTCCCCGACCAAAACTACCCTGTAAGCTGCGATGGCCCAAGGGGCTGATTCATCATGATAGGTTTTGGGGCTTAATTTGGTGGCGTGTAAACTGGCAGGCATCATGAATTTTTATAAATCAATCCTCACAGCAAATTACTACTAGTATATTTTGTATATACTAGATTTGTTTGCCTATAAACATCAACTGGTCCAATTTTAATAACAATGATCTTCTGGATGTGTTGTTGAGTTGGATCTGCGCAAGACACACAAAGACCAAACACTGTAAGAAAATTGATTATTTAAATCTGAGGTAATAACATTCAGCATACTGGCTGCAATTGATAATGTTCTTCCCTTTGCCAGGCTGAAGGTACTGTCACTCGTGGCACATTTCATTCTTAGTTCACTGGGTCAGCTTGTTTAAGTTACTGTAGAACTTGTTTCTTTCTTAAGAACTTTGCCCATGGAACTCAGTTTAACATTTAGGAATTTTTTCTCCCTCTTAAGAGGGGGGCTAAGGAAACTAAGCCCTTCTTGCCAAAGAAAACTGAGGAATGTGAAGGAGCTGCCATCCCTCATACCCAGTGTAAAATGCTGGGCAAGGAAGAAGGTATGCAGCAAGCTTAGAGTCAACTGGGGAGTGACTGGCATGGTTGAATAGCTATTCTGGACTGTAAATGCACTTTTCCACAACAGCACAGGACACATCTTTAAAATTCACCAGTTCAGTATGTTTGCTAGTGTACAGCTTGTGCATACTGAGGAGCTTTTGTCATAACTTCCTGTATTACAGTTTAAGAAACTTTAGTTCTCACCATATAAAGTGAGGTGCCAGAAGGACTCAGCCCTTGTAGATGAAGAAAACTGAGAAAGGCAAAGTGGTGTCATCACCCCATAACTCAAAGACTGTCATGTCTGAGCTACACCCTCACTCCTCTTTTGAATTTTAAAAATCTTAGGCTTAGAGAAAAAAAAAACAGTTGATGAGGAAACCTCTGGGCATCTAAGGCCTTTGGTTGCCTTCCTTACAGGCATTTGTGAAAGGATGCAAGGATCTGTACAGTTTATATTCTTGATGTAGAATCTGAGATGATTGTGTAGAATATTGGACCACCATTGGACCTCTGCTATTAGCATAGCACTCAAGTTACACTACTTGCCCACTTACTGCACTCTCTATGCTACATCAAACTGTCATTTTTTTATTAGTTTATTTGAGTTTGGGGGCTTTGCCCCTCACACCCCATTGTAAAAAAGAGGGGTGTAGGTGCAGAGTCCCCAACTCATATAAACTGACAAAACCTCCCTTACGGCACACTGTATGCCATGTTGGACCGTCGGTTATTTTTTATTAGTTTATTTGAGCTGGGGGCTTTGCCCCTCACACCCTGGTATTAAAAAAATAAGAGGGGTTGGGGCAGAGCCCCCCAGCTCAAATAATCTGACAAAACCTTAATCAACAACAAGCGTGCAACAAAAGAATCGTACCACAGCTACAGTATAGCACAGAAAGCATGCAACAAACTTATGCTGTATTCTGTGTAGCTTTGCGCTATGCTAATAGCTATGGTCTGATATACTACACAATTCAGCAAATCTAAAGCATGATAAAGCCCTCTTGTCTAGCTACTTGATGAGCTGATGTGAGAAGAAATCTTTATCTTGGATGCTGTAGATTTTATACTAATGCAAAATGAGTGACCTTAATAATGGAGAGGGTTTAGTCACACTTTTGAAATGATGATCCTGAGTTGAGAAAAAAAAAGGAGGCTTTCATGATTTGACCTTTTTTTTGGTTAGAAAATAGAGGTTGAGTTCAGCTGTATGGAATTTCCAAATTCTTCTTATGAGGAATTTCCACAGGTTTTAGAAATTCTGCCTAACTTTGCAGAGCTCCATTGGAAGTGGAATTTTGAAATTCTTAAAACAGAATGTTAACCACTTCATTATATTCTGCAGTTTATGTTAACTGCAGATCCATGTTGCTCAAACCACCAAATAATATTCCACATATTATGTAGTACTCTAAATATTAATCCTTGTTTTACTTAGACATGCTTTTCAGAGTTAAAAAAGAAATTCCAAAATGCATTTTGGAAGAGAAATTGTCATTCCACATTAGGTTTGTTGGCGGAATTCCACTTGTGCATAACTTTAAGGTTGGGAATTGGTCATTACAGGTTTTTTTTTCCGGAATGGGATTTGTCAAAAACTGAAATTGGACATATTTCATTACTGGTACAAAAGTAATTTATAGAAATACCTTTGCATATATGATCTCTTTTTGATAGCTACAGGTGAAATGTGGAAGAATAACTGCATGTTTTCTGCAGCATGGAGAGGCATTGATGTTTTTTGCAATCAGATTGGATACTTAAGGCGCTTTCACACACAGGTTTGTAAAACGAAATAAATGCTACCTGTGTGGCGCCGATGTACTCTGTTGCATTCGGGTTTCCTTTTACACCCCTGTGAGTATTCCGACTAATCCCGCCTCCATTTGTTTCAGCTCTCCCAGAGTTTGCTGCTCTAATGGCAGTTTCTGCAGTGGTACCAGAATGGCTGTTTTACACAGCCAGATCAAACGAAACACATTCGTGTAAACCGCAAGAAGCAGAGATTGCAGTTTGGACGAACGTTCACCAAGGGAATGAAACAAATGCTTTTTACACACAAAGGATGTAACGGAATACTGTTTCCATAACAGTTATTCTGTTACATAGACCTGTGTGTAAAAGCACCTTTAAACTTGAGAATTATCCCATTCTCATGAATTCAAAGTATGAAGGAGTGTAACTGCTTAGCATTAAATCTTACAGGATAAAGAACTTCAGGGCAGAGGAAAGCAAACAGACTACTGAGCACATTTGATTTTTATAGAATACATTTTTAAAGCTTTGTAGAAGTGTTTTGGAATCTTAATAAATAAACTTGCATGGCTAGGTATGCCAGAATCACAAAATACAGAATTCAATGTCCGATTAGTATGAGTGAAATTGGATGCCAGACAAATGCTGTTTAATACTGTTAGCATCATTGCAGATTGCCCTACATTGCTTTTGCTGTTTATGTTTTCTAATGTTGGTGCTCAGTCTATAGGTTTTGTGATTTTAACTCTGTTACTCTTTACTCTTTATTTTGTATTTTTTGTCAATCTGAGTCCTTGGATGGGTGCTTAACAAATAAATTACTACTATACGATAGTAGAACAATGCATGTTTTTTACTGTGCAAAATGAGGAGAAAGCAATAAACTGTTTAGTAAATGGTGCATAAATATTGAGAGTTTGTTGGGTGCCAAATGTCTTGTACTTGCCCTTGCCATTCTGTATGTTAAAATTATAACATAAGCTAAAGGCTAAAGTGTAGTCTGACAGGTTTAGAGATGTAGAAATTCAAGCCATCTGCATGTTTTGTAATGGAGCTCCTTCTGAATCTATGGTTGGTATGAGTTTCCAGAAGTTCTGGAATTGTGAAAACAAAAGACTATCAGCTAATGAATTTGAAGTTCCTTGAATATGGATACTGTAGCTTTGACTGAAATCTTGCAGAAGAGTTGACCGTGCATGTTTTAACAGAAAATTCATAATCGGTGTAGATGAGTATCTATCCTTATTGGATGTTTGGAGGAGACTTGTTGTCACAGCAGAAGGTAAAATATTTCGGAGTGCCTAAATAGTTACCCCAACACTGTGAATATAATGGTATAGATTTTAAACAAAGTAGTAGAGTGTCAAGGACAGGCTCACTATCAGAACCTGCACCTTCCTCTTCAAGGACTTTCTCCCTGAGAGTACCTCCTCCATTTTCTCACTGCCCTTCAAACCTCATTCCCACAGACACCACACCAACTGTTCATTTGCTATCCCAGTCTTTCACACCTCGCATGTCCAACACTCACTTGCCTACAGGGGCCCAAGGCTATTTAATACTTTCCCCTTCCCCTCACCCATAGCACATCTGCCACTACATTCAAAAGCAGTCTTACTAAATTTCTGCACTACAAATCCCAATGCAGCTGCTCATAACCTACTCCTTTTGTACATAATTGTAATAACTTAATTCCTTTAGTTTTATATAAAATAAATTATGTACTCTTGTTCCTATATTTGTACCCTCCATGATCTCTAATTTGCTGTTTAATTTCTGTTTTTCATTGCTGCTCATTTTTGTTACACTGGATGCTTGTGAAAATGGGCAATATTGCTCACATGCCTTCCAGTATAAAAATGAATAAATACATATTTGAAATTGGGAATACTGAGATGCTCATTGTGCTGTGGTTTGGCAAACAAGTGATGTGTAGAAAGAAATACTACCATGTGAGGCAATACAATAAGAGACTAGCTTGGGAGATGATGATGCTGCATCATCTGAGAAACAGGAAGAAATATCATTCCCTTTTGTGAGCAAAATCTTCCATGTAGCCAGATCAGATATGGATGAGTGTGTTATTGTGAAATGCTAATTCTAGTTAGCTATGGATGATGCCAGCTGCAGCAAATATGATATACTCAGGGCCCCTAGTTCTCTGTGACACTTCAGTCCTGATTTCTATGGCAAGGCTCCTAGGCTTCTGCAGCTGCATTTGTTCATCCCTGTGGAATAAATGATTTATTCCATGACAGAATATCATCCTGTCGTTGGCTGAAATATTATTTTGATGTCATCGACGACATTATATGCTGAGCATAAAGGAATCAATCTATGGGAATGGTCTGCACTGCAAGTTAAGGTGCCCCAATAAGGGTCAGAGTTCTTATTTTGGGAATGATGTAGCAGAGGTGAAGACTGAAATAAATGAAGCTATCCTTTCAGGTTTTTCTGTGGAAAGATGAGTTTGCAAGAGCTGAGAATTCAAAGTTATGCCTAAGAATTCAAGTTGTGTAGTAGGTCCCTGGGTTTTGTCAAGTGCCAGAGGTGTGCCAAGGAGATGAGAAAGGGTTGTTGAGCAAGAGATGCACAAAGCTGGAGAACAGTATTAGAATTAACAAGAAGAAAATTGACTGACAAATGGCCACCAGAAAATGTTAAGTCATATCATGAAAAGAACTTCCAAAATAGAGTCAAATAGTGTGGGTCTACTTTTACCGCTGGAAGCTGGTCATACAGAAAAATAATTGATTTTCCTATTTAATCCTGCATTGATGACACACAGAAGGATGATAGGTATGATTTAAAAAGCATTTTAGATATCTGCCTTGGAGAGTCAAGTACTGTGCCTCGACCAGTCATCTGAATGAATGTTATAGTACTGCCTGTGCACGAAGAGAGAAACTAATAGTAAGGTACAGAAATTAAAGGGTTGATGCTGGGAATAACAGATGAGTGAGGTGCTGACAAATGCTATACAGTGTAATGCATTTTTTGTCAGTCTATTTTCTTGTAGCACTTGACAGGCAACAGTGAAACACAAGGGCTGGAAATATAAGTAAGACCCAAAATGTTAGCAGCATGGTTGGTGCCAAAAATTATAAGCAGTAGACCAGTTATACAGTAGTGTACTGCAGATGGCCAACAAAGCTGAATACCACTGTGATAGTTAGGTGTAACTGGAGGTTGCTGAAGAGATTCCTCATGCTGACAGTCTGTGAAATGAGAGAATGCTAGATGTGTTTGCCCACTTTGTGGCCACAGTGTGGGTGACAGATTCAGAAGTCACATGGAATGGGTGAAACAAAGGAAACAGCTGTGTGTATGTCAAAAAAAAAATACAGTTCTTGTTTTCTGGCAGCAGATGGGAAGAAGTGGAGTTTGAGCACACTTAAGGTGTGGATTACCAGAGTAACTTCAAGTTTAGGGCAGCAGGGCTACTGTTGTGAGAAGTAGTGTATGTAAATAGCGGTTGAGATGTGGATCACAAAGACACTCCTAGTTTCTGGCAGCAGTGCTGTAAAGGGATCAATAATGTAAGTGGAGATGACTGGGGTAGCAAGCACTGGCATGGAAGGCAGGTAAGGAGTAGTATTTGTGCAAGAAGACATTACTAGGGAAGCAAGATATTGCCAGAGAAGCGAAAAGCAGTCCTTAAGAGAGGACACCTGTGAAGCAAAATCCCCAAGAGGCAGACACATAAGTAACTTACAACATAGTAGAATGCAGAGACAGTCTGCAACAAGCTTAGAGCCTGGTAAAAAGTGATTGCCAGGCTTAAACAGAGAAAATAGTGTGCAGCCAGGAAACCCACTTTTCCACCAAACCACAATTAAGAGCCTTTAAGGTTCTCAACCATTTAGTTAGGGGTTGCACTGTGTGGTGATGCAAATGATGATCAGTCTTGGATGTGGAAGAAATGTCTGGTCCCAATTCACAACTCAGCTAGCATGAGCTGTGTTCACCAATGGGCAGTTCAGGCTGGAGAGAGAGAGAGAGAGAGACAGAGAGAGGTGAATGGCCGAAATAGCTAACACTGAGGTAGTAATCCAGCTGAGTTCAGATGCAGTTAGATAGTACAGTGTGAAAATAGATTTCAACAAGCATTTGTCAATGCCGAATGTTTGCTTGCTGGCATTAGCAGTGGAAGTACAGGAGTTAGACAGATGCTGTGTAGGAATGACAGTGAAGTATTGAGCTGACACCAACTCCACCCCCACCCTGCAGAGAAGGACAGTCATTGGGGTATGCCCTTTGGTCGTCCCCCATGACAGTCATGGCATTTCACCTCACCCTACCCTGCCGACACTGACAAGTGTCGAGGTGTGCCTTGGAGTGTTTGGGCTTTACGTTCACCTCATTCCATAAGGAAACACACTGAAATGGGTGTAGTATAGAAGAATGGGGTGAACTCTGGGGCCAGGGGGTCCAAGGTGCACCTTGATGCCTGTCACTATCTTCAGGGTGGGGTGGGGAAGGGGGTGGAATGGCATAAGCATTACTGTCGACAATCCCAAGTCAAACCCCTGATGCCTGACAGTCCCTACAGGGTAGGGTGTTATGATCAGAAACCCTAATGCCCTGGGTGTTTCTTGGTATTTGTACTCCAATTTTTCAACATGGGCTTTTTGTGACCCCCTCCGCATGAATGGTGACACTATCAGTTCATTAGCCGAGAGGTGATTTTGCACAGCAACTGCACCGTTTGGCACCACAGGTGCGAAAACACATTTTGAACAGGGTGTGAAAAATGACAGCTGTACTGTTCATGAGGAGGTGTAAAAAATGGTAATGTTGAAAACTTGTAGTGAAAATATACAAAAAAACTGGTGAAGTCATGAGCGTGTGCAGAAAATGCACAATACACACCCGTAATGTAATTAGTTTGGGGATTTTTTTACAGCAGACTTTCAACACAGGCATTTTGGGAGCTCTGCTCATGAACAGTGTCACTGTAATTTTCTTAATCTGTCCCAAACACTGATTTCCCACAGCAACCGCTCTATTCTGCGCTGGAAGTGCGAAAACAGCTTTCAGCCAGGGTATGGAAAATGACAGCTGTACTGTTCATAAAGAGGTCTGGAAAAATGCCAATGTTGAAAATCTGGACTGAAAATATTACAAATTCGTGAACTTATGAGGGTGCATGGAATCTGCACAATGCGCGCGTGAACATAGTCATTTTATGGACTTTTGTCACCAAATTTTCAACATAGCCATTTTAAGACCTCTGCTCATAAACAGTGTCACTGTACTTTTCTTAATCTGTCCCAAACATTGATTTCGCACACCGACCGCACCGGTGTGCGCTACATGTGCAAAAACACATTTTGGGTGAGATGTGAAAAATGACAGCTGTACTTTTCATAAGGAGGTGTGGTAAAATGGCAATGTTGATAATCTGGAGTGCAAATAGTAAACTTTCTTAAAGTTATAAGCGTGCATAGGAACAGCACAATGCACACTCATAACACAGTCATTTTTGGCAATTGTTTCACCAAATTTGCAAGATAGCCTTTTTGAGAACCCACCTCATAAACAGTGACACTGTCATTTCATTAATCAGTCCCTAAAGGTGATTCTGCAAAGTGACCGTGAAATCACCTTTCAGGACAAAATAACCAAATGACAGTCACTGAATTCATGAGATGGGGTCCCAAGAACCCCATGTTGAAAATTTGGTGCAAAAATTCAAAGCAATTACTGAGATATGCACCAAAGTTGAAAAAACCCTATTTATGCCATTATACAGCTTACTGGCATTTCTTCAGTTTGCGGTCGGCTTTGAAGAGTGCAGACGTTTTCCTGCTCCACCGAAGATCATCATGCTGGCCTCTGGAGGTAAGTATGGGGTGAGGGGTGTGTGTGGAGGTGGGGTAAGCAGAGGGTGGGCACGGGTTGCGGAAGGGGGGCAAGAGAGTCAACGAGGAACCGTTTTCTTTTGTTACAGGTTTTTTATTTTATTGTACATGGATGATGTGGGACATTTGCCATGCTGGAGTGGGCTCCCAGCATGGCAGCTGGAAGTTTTCAGTGGGGCAGTGGAGCCAACAGGGGATTGGGCACCCCCGTTGGCCATACAGTGTGGAGGGGACACATGAGGACGCTGGACTTCTGCCACACTGAGGTGGGCTCGCAGCATGGCACCTGGAAGTTTGTTTTTTTGGGGAGGGGGCACTGGAGCCAATGGGGATTGGGCACCCCCATCAGACATACAGTGTGCATGAGCCGAGAGGGATTGGGCACCCCCTCGGCACAGAAGAAAGGGGGGGTGCACGCATACAACCACCGTTACAATCAGCAATGGTGACGTGGAGGCAATTTGCATACTGCTGATGGCAAGGCAGCATGAAAATTGCCTACACATTACCACCACTGATTGTAGCGGTCCTTTGTTTTCAACTGTATGCCACTGCAATCTGAACTGCTGTCATGGACAGCTGGGACATTCATTGATGCGGTGCGGCTGCGCCTGTAAAAATGCTGAGGGCATTGGAAGCGGGGGTGCCACACCTACGAAAACTCGTATGGTGGCACTATGTTTTTTGCACATGTGTGCAAGCAAACATAAAAATGGTGAGTTAGCTTCATCCTACTTCTGCATCCAAACAAGAAAAAAATTCAGTTAGTTAGAAATCAACTTGTGTCTGGACCAGTAGATTCTTTAAAGTACATTCTGAATATAGAAAAAAGTAAGAATCAGCATTTTAGAAATGACATCTTCTACAGGAGTAATCTGTAAAGAAACCAGTGGCAGATCTAGGGTGTGACAAAGGATGCAGATGCACCCCCATTGTAACTTGCTTGCTGCTGCTGCATTGCACTTTGTTGGAGAAGTCTGATTTATTGATTGTACAAAATTTGTATTCGAAACTATAGGTTACATTTGTATTTCCTGTCAAAAAATTTAATAAAAAGGATAATAGGAGACAATATAAAGAATTAAAACATTACAAAAAGTGCATATCATGTATACACACCACCCCAGCATCCCCATTGTAAAACCCTGGACCTGCCACTGAAAGAAAGTGGAAAGCATAGTTGCAGTGTTTGCTTTTTTCTTCATAGATCATTCCTGAAAAATTTATTATGGTTAAACCATTAATTATGGTCACAGAGCAGCCGCTGCAAAGCAGGAAGCAGGTCCAGAGCATGGAAAGGGAAGTGTGTTGTTTTTTATTCTGGGGCATTTACAGTGGTGCAGTATACATGTTGTAAGTGGTGGTAGAGGGATTGGGAGGAGGGGGGTCACCGAGAGTGGGAGGTTGCAGGAGGGAGTGAACAAAGGACGGATGCCGGAGACCACATGACCCACATCAGCCAATAGGGCAGCTGAGGTCTGGGCACTCATAAGCACCATTGTTGTAGTTCGGGACCTCACTGAGCAGCCATTGCCAAGTGGGAAGGAGATCAGGAGCATGGAAAGGGAAGTGTGTTGTTTTTTATTGTGGGGCATTTTCTATGGTGCAGTGTACTTGTAGTAAGTGGTGGCAGAGGGATTGGGATGAGGTGGGATGCCAAGTGTGGGAGGTTATGGGAGAGAGTGAACAAAGGATGGACACTGGAGACCACATGACCAAGACCAGCCAATAGGGTGGCTGAGGTCCGTATAGTCATAAGCACCATTGTTGTAGTTCGGGGCCTCACTGAGCAGCTACCACTGAGCAGGAAGGAGATCTGGCACACGGAAAGGGAAGTGTGTTGTTTTTTACTCTGGGGCATTTACTGTGGTGCATTGTACATTTTGTAAGTAGTGGCAGAGGGATTGGTAGGAAGGGAGATGCCGAGAGTGAGAGGTTGTGGGAGGGAGTGAACAAAGGATGGATGCCAGAGACCACATAACCCAGACCAGCCAATAGGGTGTCTGAGGTCCATATTTCTAACCCAGTGGTCAAGGGACCCCTCACATGAGTGACCCCGACACGTGAGTGCCATGATGCAGGATTGTAGTGTCTCAAGTAGTGTCTGCAGGGCATCAGCAGAGAGGACAGCAGACACCAGGCCATGCTGATTAAGGACAGGCGCAGGGAAGGGTATGAGTTGCAGTGAGTCTACAGACAGAAATCGGCCAGACTAGGTAACGGGGGCCAGTAACACCTAAGGGTTACAGAGAGGATGTGGAGTCTAGGGCAAGGAGGCAGGTGGATGAGTGGGAGGAAGAGTGGAGGGGTAGGAATGACTGGGGTTGTGGGCACAGTGAGGCTGGAAGGGTAGTGAGTTGCAATGGGTGTGGAGCAGTGCAGTTCCTGGGAACCTCATGGATGGTGGGGGGGGGGGTGTCCAGTGTGCAGGCTGTTCAGACAACTTCGCGGGAAATAGAGAGCTTGAAATGGGAACTGGGGGAAGGGGGGCTGGTACAAGTGGGAGAGGAGGAGATGGGGCAAGGGGGAAGGTAGGGCTCCATCACAGGATAGACCAGGCTACCACAGGCCGAAAGGGGGCACTCAGCCAGGGAAGCCAGGGGGGCTGAGTACACAGGAACCAAAGAGCGCAGAAAGGGGTAGTTGGAGGGTGGTACATAACAAGACTAGAGAGAAAGGAATTAGGGAAGAGGCTCAGGGTAAGTGGAGGCAGGGAGGGATTTCGGGGGAGGGCATGGGCAGGGGGTTGGAGAAAACAAGCAGGTATGAGGTACTGGTTAATGAAACAGAGCAGGAGGATGGAGAAGGCAGCATAGATCAGGGAATAGGGGACCACAAAGGAAGGGGGAAATACAGGGTGTAAGGAGAGAGGGAAGACTGTGGCATAGAAGCTGGTAGGGGTAGGGTAGAAGGTGGAGTTGGCATGAACACACTAACTAAAGGAGGAAGGAGGCCAAACAATGTATGGGGGGGAGAGGGAGGTACAATGATAGGAGCGGTGAGAGGAAATACAGTTAGTGAAGTGGGGGTTGTCCAAGGGAAGGAGCACAGAGAGGACGGAGGAGAAAGGGGGCAGGTGGAGGTACAATCTGTGGGGAAGGGAGGGGGGAAAGGACAGGGTATTAGAGGAGAAGACACTAAGGAAAAGGGGCTCGTAGGCGGGCAAACCATGGGGCAGTGCAGGAGATGGAGGATTGAGTACTTGTACTAGTGGATTGTATGCTCGGGGGGGTGAGATGGGGAGGTAAGGGAGCAAGGAAGAGCTGAATCTGGGTGGAGTGTATGCCAGGTATGACAGCAGAGAGAGTAGGGCAGTTCATTCAGAAATGTGTGGAGAAGGTGGGAAGGAATCCTCATATTGTAGTGCATCTAGGAACAAATGACCTAGAGGGCAGTACAGTGGATGAAGTGCAGGAGAGGTTCAGGGAGGTGGGGAGTATCTTCAGTTGGATGGGAAGTTCTGTGACATTCTCTGAGGTACTCCCAGTACCAAGGGCAAGCACCACTAGAAAGCTAACAATAGAGAACTTTAATAGGTGGTTGAAGGAGCGGTGTGTGGAAATTGGGTATGGTGTAGTAGGGGAGTGGGGTGAGACATGGAATAATAAGGGACTTTTTGGCAAGGATGGGCTGCATCTCAACATCAAGGGTACAAGGACGTTGAAAAAGGGTCTGAAGAATTACAATAAAAACAAAATAGATTTAAACTGAGGAGGGGGGTGGCTGAGTTGGACAGCAAGGGGGAGTCACCTTCCAGAAGAGACTGGAAGGCCTCACCCTCAGAGAGGGAGAAAGAGATTGAGGGAAGTTACCAAGGCAGAAGTATAGGGGAGGGACGGGAGACAGGGGTACGACCAATGGTGAAGTGCTAAATTTATAAGTGAGGGGTCTCTGACCATGAGCCACAGCCTGCTTCAAAAAATAGGGGAGGGTCTTGGAGCCTTTTAGGCCCCCAGAAGCAGTCAGGTTTTAGATGCATTCTGGTGCATTTTTAGGTCATTTTGACACTACATGGCTTTGTTACAAACAACCGATATCACTATCAAAATAATTAGTTTTCTATTTCCTTTAAAAAAATAGTCAAAAACTTAAACAATTTATTGATCAATATCAAGGAGCAGAAACTGCATACATCTCTAATCCAGAAAATTCAGCCACAACATGTTCACACTGGCAATTTTATTACACATAGAATTTACACATGTTGCTAAAACAATACAGGATAAGGGACCAGACCATTTTGGAGATAAGATAGGCTGTCACCATTTATGTATTTTTTGTCTGTCACTGTGTCTCTTGTCTCATGTAAAACTGTGGCTATTAGCTAGCAGGTGTCAGTGTGGCTCAGTATCACCCCCCCCGGGCCAGATGGTTGTGGGTTCTACTCCCCCACTAGGCTTGGGCTGTGGAGTGAGATCATGAGCTGATGAGGATCCATCAAAGAGAAATAATAACAGATAGTTACCAGCAGTCTGGTTCTCCACTTCAGCTCTAGTTTTGTCTCCTACCCTTTCTTTCTTGCAATGCCACCTCTGCCACACTCGAGTGCCTCCCACAATGCAGTAAGCCACCAGTAGCCAGAGGTAGATGTTAATTTGGCTCTTGATCACTTCATCTCAAAGCCTACAACCTCTTTTCCCCTGCTAAAAGGCGCAAAACAAAATCTCTCTCTAACCCATGGGTCACCGCGGGCTCTTCTCTCACAGCTGAAACTAAGGGATCACCTCTGGGCAGTTGCCAGGGCCACTGGCAAACAACTGGACATCTAAAATTACAAACAAGCACGAAATGCCTGCACAAAAGCCATACGGCTAATGAAATCCACCTATTACAAAGACGCTCTCACCAATACATGGGGAAATGGTCGTGCTTTCTGGGGACAATATCAAGGATGTCACAGGGAAGCAGCCAAAAACCTCTCCGGCCATGTTAATGGTTGATGGATCCACAACCCTCTACCCCAAGGTGATCGCAAACATCTTTAACACAGCTTTTTCAGACCTTGGTGCTGTTCTACCCCATGACTTTTTTGAAAACAGGGCCTACTCCCCAAATACCTCAGCCCCTCAGTCTAACCATCCCCTCTTCTACTTCAGGGAGGTAAGGCTGAATGAAGCTCGCCACTATATTACTGCAGCTATCTCTAAATCTAGATCTAGTAGCCACATCCTGGACATTAAGCTTCTGTTGCTCACCCTCGATGAGGTAATTCATCCATTAACAAAAATCCTAAACTTCTCTCTCAGCTGTGGAAAATTTCCGGACCTATGGAAACAGCCACCATGACACCCATCCATAAAAGTGGGGACAAGATGAATCACTCAAATTATCGCCCAATCTACATACTGCCCCCACTCTCTAAGGCACTCGAGCGCATCGTGGCTGATCAACTTACCGACCACTTGGATAAATACAATATACCTTGTCCACAACAACACGGCTTCCAGAAAGGTCACAGCACCACCACAGCCCTTCCTGAGTTCACTGGAGCTTTGCACAAATCCCTTGACAACGGCCTTCTCACAGGGGGGCCATTTTCGTCGACCTCTACAAGGCCTTCGATACAGTACACCATGGACTACTAATACACCAATTACTGAATGCCAGGCTGTCACCTGACTCTTCTCTCTGGTTTAAAAGCTACTTAGAAAACCGGTCACAGATAGTAAAAATTGCAGACGCTCTTTCTAACACCCTGCCTGTTCGCTCGGGTGTCCCACAGAGATCCATACTGGGACCCCTCCTTTTTTAGCCTTTTCTTAAACTCCCTCCCTTACCACTGCTCTGAACAGATCATACTATATGCCGATGATGCTGTTGTATTCTCCACTCACAAAGATCCTGCAATTCTTCAACACAACCTTCAACTTGGTTTCAGTTCTGTAGAGACATGGTTTCTTAATCATAAACTGGTCCTCAATGACAAGAAAACCAAATCTATGCTCTTCTGCAGCTCTCATAACCCACACAAGCTACACCACTTGGCTATCTCCACCAGCCAGGGGAACACTCTAGATCAGGTGGGGTCCTTCAAATACTTAGGGATACAGCTTGACCCTGATCTCTCCTATGGACCTCATGTAGATAATGTAGCTAGGGCTGCTAATACATGGCTTGGTGTCCTCTACAAACACAGACCACATCTCACGCCAGAAGCTTTGAAGGTTGCAATCCTGAGCTCTGTGATCTCTGTAATAGACTATGGTCTCATCATTTATGGCTCGGCCACAACCACAACCCTTAGACGCCTCTCAACTGCCTTAAATAAAGCATGTCGTCTCATCACTGGTGCTCACCGTCTCACCCACACATGTGACCTGTACTCTCAGACCTGGTGGCTCCAACTATCAAACCGCATAAAGTTTCTCACCTGCTCCATGGTGAAAAAAATCTACCTTGGCCTTGCAGCTTCTGGGGTCTCAACTCTGTTACAACACCAAATTAACAAATGGTGCCTTAGGAGATCCACACTACAGCTACTGAAAGTCCCCCACTTTCACACTTCACAGGGACAATGCTCTTTTGCTTATCGAGCGCCACTCTGGTTCAATGGCCTCAGCCCAACCATCTCCTCTGCCCCAACAATTGGTATGTTTAAAACTAGGCTCGGGACTATCTCACTACCAACAGCTCCTGTGACTGCCCAACTTAACCTTGTTTCTCCACTTCCCTTTCTGCTCTAGTTGTCCCTCCCTCCCCTCCTCACTGGATTCTACCCTCACATCTTGGTATACCCAATGCTGCACTTTTCACCCTCTCCCAACCCTTCCTACATTCCTTCTCCCCCCCTCCCCTCTTCCCTCTCCCTATGACTCTGGAACTTCTTATCTGTCTATTTTCTCTGAGAAATGCCGCTGGCTGCATTATTACAATGCTACCCTTGAATTGTATTAATCTGTACTCTGTTTGCAATGTCCACATTGTTGTAATGTCTGTCTTGATGTTCCCCATAATTTGTATTTCTCTGACGTGGAACCTTTGTAAAAGAGCCAAGGCTCAAAGGTATTTGTAATCCTAGACTTAGAAACATAGAAACATAGAATTTGACGGCAGATAAGGACCGCTTGGCCCACCTAGTCTGCCTATTTTCCTACCTAACAGATAAGCTGCAGATCCTAGTTAACCAACAGCTTACTTCCTCTTACCCGCCCCTAGGACTGCCTTATGCCTGTCCCATGCATTCTTGAAGTCCCCCACTGTTCTTGACTCCACGACTGCCTCAAGGAGGCTGTTCCAAGCATCCGCAACCCTCTCTGAGAAAAAATACTTCCTCACATTACCCCTGAGCAGTCCCCCCTCTATCTTCAAATTGTGCCCCCTTGTTCTTGCACATCTCTTTTTATGGAAGATGCTACCCTCTTGGACTTTGTTAATTCCCTTGAGGTACTTGAAAGTTTCTATCATGTCCCCTCTCTCCCTTCTTTCCTCAAGAGTATACATATTAGGCTCCTTTAGTCTTTCTTCATATGTCTTCTGGTGCAGACTCTGCACCATTTTGGTTGCCCTCCTCTGGACAGCCTCCACTCTGTCTATGTCTTTGTGGAGTTGGGGTCTCCAGAACTGCACACAGTACTCCAGATGGGGTCTCACCAACTGTCTGTACAGAGGGATAACAACTTCCTGTTTTCTACTATTGATGCCTCTTCCTATGCATCCCAGTATCCCCCCAGCCTTTCTTACTGCCTTCTCACATTGCTTGCCCACCTTTAGGTCATCTGATATAATTACCCCAGGTCCCTTTCTATTTTTACTGTTATCAGTATCTCATCCCCGATTGTGTATGCTTCCCCTGGGTTTTTGTTTCCCATGTGCATTACCTTGCACTTCTTTGCATTGAATCTGAGCTGCCATACATTTGCCCATTCCTCCAACCTTGCCAAGTCCCTTCTCATCCTTTCCACTCCATCTTATGTATCAACCCTGTTGCAGATCTTTGTGTCGTCTGCAAAGAGACATACTTTTCCTTCCAGTTCCTCTGCAATGTCACTTATAAAGACATTAAAAAGGACTGGTCCCAGTACTGAACCCTGCGGTACCCCGCTAGTAACCCTCCTTTCTTCACTGTGGACTCCATTTACTACTACCCTTGCGTCCTGTTGTCTAGCCAATTTTTATCCAGGCTACCACCTTGGGACCCATTCCAAGGCTGGCTATCTTGTTATTAATCTTTTGTGTGGGACTGTATCAAATGCCTTGCTAAAATCTAGGTAGGCCATGTCCACAGCCCTCCCTGGTCTACTACTTGGTCACCCAGTCAAAGAAATCTATTAGATTCGTCTGACATGACCTTCCCATCATGAATCCATGCTGCCTTGGGTCCTGTGCCCCACTGGCCTCTAGGTACTCAACAATTCTTTCCTTCAGAAGTGATTCCGTCATTTTCCCTACCACTGAGGTAAAACTAACTGGTCTGTAGTTTTCTGCCTCTGTCCTGCTCCCACTTTTGTGAAGAGGAATCACATCTGCCCTCCTCCAGTCCTCAGGTACCACCCCATCCTCCCATGATTTGTTAAAGAGGGTAGTCAGCGATGTCACTAGTTCTACCCTTAGTTCTTTTAGAATTCTTGGGTGAATCCCATCAGGCCCCATTGCTTTGTCCACCTTCAATTTTATTAGTTCTTTCAGAACCCTTTCTTCTGTAAATGGACTGGTATCGACCCCTGTCTTCAGAGTGTTTCTCTTGTTTGGTTTAGGTAACTCCCCTCCTCTTCCTTTGTGAATACTGAGCAGAAATATTCATTCAGAATCCCTGCTTTTTCACTGTCACCCTCTACCCACATTCCCTCCCCTTTATTAAGCTTCAGTATCCCTCCTTTGGTCTTTCTTCGCTCCCTAATGTACCTACAAAAGGTCTTATCCCCCTTCTTAACAGAATTGGCTATCCTTTCCTCGGTTTGGGCCTTTGCTATTCTGACTGCCTTCCCAGCCTCTTTCTGCTTTAACTGACAGTTCTCTGTCCTGCTCCTTCTGTGTTTTCTTATATTTCCTGAATGCTGTCATTTTCTCCTTAACCTTCCCTGCCACCTCTTTTGTGAACCATAGCGTTTTTTTCCTTCGTTGTGTTTTTTTGATTTTTTTTACACAAAGGCTTGTTGCCTCTGTGATGGCTGTTTTGACCACTCCCCATTGTTCCTCCACCCCTCCTTCTTGCCTGTTTGCTAGTGCTTTTCTGAGGCACTCTCTCATTTTCCCAAAGTCAGCCCTCCTAAAGTCTAGTACTCTTGCTTTTGTATGGCTTGATTGTATGGCTGTGTCTATCATGAACCACACTGTTTGGTGGTCGCTTGTTCCCAGATGGCTACCCACTTCTAAATCTGAGATTCTTTCTGCATCCCCATTTGAAAGTACCAGGTCTAAGATTGCTCCCTCCTGAGTGGGTTCCGATACTAGCTGCCTGAGACATGCCCCCGTAGGGCATCAAGAATGACCCTGTTCTTGGATGTGCCTGCAGCAAAGGTGCTCCAGTCAACATCTGGCATATTCAGGTCCCCCATCAACAATATCTCCCCTTTTTCTGCCATTCTAAGAAAGCCTTCTATCATTTCCTTGTCCATTCCCTCCCTGAGATGGGGTCTGTATACAACCCCATGCGGATTGTGGTGCCATTTCCTGTCTCCAGGGTGACCCAAAGTGCCTCATCTGCTCCCTGTTTACTCTTTAGTTCTGTTGCTTTGATCCCTTCCTTTACATAGAGAGCTACTCCTCCTCCTCTTTCCCTCCCTGTCCTCCTGTAGATTGTGTATCCTGGTATGTTGACATCCCAGTCATGGTTCTCTGTGTACCATGTTTCTGTGACAGCCACAATATCCAGGCAACCCTCTTCCATCAAGGCCACTAGTTCAGGGAGCTTGTTACATAGACTACGGGCATTAGAACTCATCACCCTCCACTTCTTGATAGCCTTACCCCTTTTAGCCCCATTTCTGTCCTTACTGCCTTTGCCTTTTTTTACATTTAAATCTGTTCTGCTCCCTAATAACTTGATAAATAAATAAAAAAAGTAGATGGACAGATTGATTTTTAATTTAGTATAGCAATCTTCCTGAGTCTGTTCCAAAGACTGAAACTGAAACCTTCCGTATTTTATATCTTGAGGGAGTCATCTGGCACCAATTAAACATAAACACCTATCTCTCCAAAGCTAAACTTGCACCTAGAACATCACAAGTGTTGTCATTCCTTAAATGCAATGTTTCTGAATATATTTGTAGTATGAATGTGGACCTTGGTGTTAAGACCCATTGCCTTAATCTGAATTACAACTGCTGTTTTCTTCTCAGCTTCATACACACAGTCATACTGTTTTGCTGACCACACACACACTCTCTCCTCCTCTCTCTCTCTCTCTCCACCCTTCATTCCCTTGTTTTTGTTTTCAGACTTCTGCTGTCAGATGCAGTCTATTTGTTAAAATGTGTGAGTTACACCTAATTAAGAGGAAGGGAGAGAGGGTGAGTGTGTGTTTGTCAAAATACATAAGAGGTCTCCGACCCCTCCTGACCCCCCAGGACTACACCCCTGGGAAGGACACAAGGTGGACTGTTGCATCCTTGAATGCAAGGAGTTTGACAAACAAGATGGCAGAATTCCAGACATTGATGGTGGAAGGTGGGGTAGATATTGCCGTCATCTCAGAAACATGGGCCACCCAATACCATGACTGGGATCTCACGGTCCCAGGATACAAGGTGCAGCACAGGGATTGGGAAGGGGGGAGAGGGGGAGGGGGAGGGGTGGTTATTTATGTTAGAGAGGGGATACTGTGTACCAGGGAGGAAGGGGAAGAGGGGAGGCCAGAAACTGTATGGGTATTGCTCCAAAGCCCCAAAGATGAGAAGCTTAGGATGGGGTGGTGTACAGGCCACCATCACAAAGCAAGGAGATGATTATGAGAGCTAGGGGAAGCAAATCAGGAAGGTCAGTGGCAAAAGGAGTACATTATAGTGGGAGACTTCAACCTACCTGGGGTTGACTGGTGGACGGTAACTACAGCAAATGCCAGGGAACAGGTACTGCTGGAGGCTATTCAGGCCAGCTACCTAGTGCAGGTAGTGACGGAGCCTACCAGGGAGGGTAACATACTGGACATTATGCTAACAAATGGCATCCAAGCCCAGGATGTGGTAGTACAGGACCCTTTATCAGGAAGCAATCACTGCTCAGCAAGGTTCCTCCTCAATACAGGGATAGAGTAGGCTAAGACGAGAACAAGAGTGTTAGACTCCAGGAAGGCAGATTTTACCAGAATGGGCAACTTGCTAGAGGGTTATTTAGCTGCAATTAGCCCAGGGATGGATGCCGAACAGAAGTGGGCTATCATTAGAAAGGGACTGAATGAGGCCATGAACACATGTGCCAAGTCTCAGAGTAAGCAGCCCATGTCAAAAAAACTAGCTGGTTCAGCAAGGAAGTGGAGGGGATGGTGAGGGAAAAAAGATTGGCCTTCAGTAGGTTTCAAAAATCTGGGCATGAGGAGGACAGGGAGGTGTTCACAAAAGCATCTAGGGAGGTGAGCAGGGCAGTCAGTGCAGCTAAGGCAACAAAGGAGCTGAAATTGGCTCAGGATCTGAGAGTGGGAAAAGGGGTTCTTTAAATAGATAAGGGTGAAGAGGAGTTGAAGGGATGACATTGTTAGAACCAAAAGGGAGGGGGGATGGGCAGAAAGGGGGGAAGACCAGGCAGAGGCACTCAATGAGTACTTCTCCACGGTATACTGTGACGTGGGCTAGTCGCAAGTGGGCACCTACCAAAACAGCAACCCAGTTGTGGTGCAGGAAGGACAGGGTGAGGGGCTCAGGAAGGTGACTGGATGGGGAGGTTTGCACATATAGCGACAGGACATCACTGTATATATACATATGCGGGGGAGTGAGCATGATGGAAGGGAGGGAGGAGGGAGGGTTGGTTTAGCATGGTTGGCATGGGGCTGCCAAGCTGGCCCCATAGCAAGGTGGGTGGGTGGCAGCCTAAAGCTGCGAGGGTTCCAGGTTTGGGTCTGGGTGCACCAACATTTTTGTGCACCTGGCCTGAAATTATTTTTTTCCCCCAATTTTCACCCCCCCCAACATGCACCCCCCTGGAGTAAAGAATCCTTTAGTAGGGGGTGCAGGGGGTACAGCTTCCTGCTTTAACATTTAAAATCTGTCCCTGGTGCTGTTTTTCTGTGCGCCAGGGGTGTCCATTGCTGAAACTGATTTTTGGCAATGTACCCTTACCATAATGATGGTCTCCATTTGGCAGTCGCCATTATGACATAGAACCTTTCTGCTCAGTGTTCATGAAAGAAAGGGCTAGTCCAATACCACAAGGGAAGGAGGACAAGGGTGGAGGGGGGCACGGATAACAGATGGGGTCATCCAAGAAGGTGGAGTTCTGAAGGGCCTTAAAGCCTTGTGGGTGGACAAGGCACCAGGACCAGATGGTGTACATCGAAGGGTCCTGAAGGAACTGGCAGAGGTGTTGGCAGGCCCTCCGACAGACCTGTTCAATGCCTCCTTGGAGACAGGGAATGTACCCAGAGACTGGAGGATGGCTGACGTGGTGTCCCTCCACAAGAGTGGACCCAAGGATGAACCAGGCAAATACAGAGTGGAGAGCTTGACTTCTACAGTGGGGAAGTTGATGGAGACCATTCTGAAGGAGAGGTTGATAACCTTTCTCACACACACACAGATTACGTACAGATTTGTGATGGCAGAAAAGGACCACACCGGCCCATCAAGTCTGCCCTTTTACTCCTCCTCTTCCTTCTCGATATTAATGGTCTACAGGATGAGACACAGCATGGGTTTGTCTTGGGAAGACAGTGCCAGACTAGCCTCATTGATTTCTTTGACTGGATCACTAGGGTGGTTGATGAAGGCCACACTGTGGATGTACTGTAGCTGGACTTCAGCAAAGCTTTCAGCTCGGTGCTGCACGGGGGGTTAATGAGTAAACTGAGGATCACGGGGTTGGGGGAGAAACTGGTGGGGTGGGTTGAGAGCTGGCTTCAGGGCAGACAACAGATGGTAGTTGTAAGGGGAGGAGATATCCAAGCCAAGGCCAGTAACTAGTAGGGTACTGCAGGGTTCAGTGTTGGGCCCTGTTTTGTTCAATGTCTTCATTGGTGACATTGCAGAGGAGGGTCAAGAGTAAGAGCAGCTTGTTCACCGATGACACCAAGATTTGTGCTAAAGTGGACAGTGAGGAAGGGAGGCAGGCACTAAGGGAGGATCTAGCTAAACTTGAACACTGGTCAAAGGAGTGGAAGTTGGGGTTTAATACTTAGAAGTGTAAAGTCATGCACCTCGGGGCCAGAAATCCCAGATCCAGCTACTGGCTGGGGGGAGTGCAGGTAGCAACTTCAGAGGAGGAAAGGGACACGGGGGTACTAGTCATGGGGGCATGAAGTTATCAGCACAGTGTAGCAGGGTGGCAGCAAGGGCAAATCGAATGCTGGGGTGCATTGCCAGAGGGATCGCCTCTAGAAAGGAAGAGGTCATCCTGCCCTTGTATAGATCACTGGTGAGGCCGCACTTGGAGTACTGGGTACAGTACTGGTGCTCATACCTCAAGAAGGATGTGAGATTCCTGGAGGAGATGCAGTGTAGGGCTACAAAAATGATCATGGGACAAGGGGACATGCCTTATGAAGAAAGATTGAGGGAGCTCAACATGTACTCAGTGGAGGAGAGAAGGAAAAGGGGGGATGTGATAGAGACCTTTAAGTACTTGAAAGGCATTAACAAAGTCAGAATGGGAGGATTGTTCCGGTTTAAGGGTGGGTAGGGTCACAAGGGGGCACAGTCTGAAGTTGGAAAGAGAAGGTTCAGGAGAGAAATGAGGAGGCACTGCTTCACAGAGAGAGTGGCGGTGGGATGGAACTCACTGCCCGAGGAGTTAATTGAACTGAAGACAGTGGATAGTTTTAAGTGGGGTTTGAATAGAGTCAGGGGCAGGTTTCGTATGAACAAGAACACAGTGGAGGAAGGACTGGGAGAGGGGATGGAGGGAGGGGATTGGGTGGGGGGCAGCTGCAGTGGTATTAAACTGAGAGCTGCTCAATTGGGCAGACTTGATACACTTTTGAGCCTTTTTCTACCAGCAATTTTGTATGTTCTTCTATCTGTATTTTCTGTTTTAAGGGTTGTTTTAAAATAACCCTTTGGTTTTGCTTGCAGTCCTCATAATTACAGTGTTCTCTTTTTAATTTTAAATGTTACTGTATGTGTCTGGATGACTTTCATGCAATCTTTAAGCAGCTTTGATATAAGGGGATGCTATACTGTTTATACTACCCCCAAAACAACTAAAAGTACTGTATGCCGACAAACTGTATTAAAATATCTTCCTTATTTACTTGGGGTCTTTCTGACAAAAGCTTGCATATGAAACATTAGCTGTAAATGTGTATAAGTTAGTACTGATTTCCTCAGGCAATCGGTTCCAAGCTGCACTGTGCTATTGTTCAAAACTTAACATTCGTTTTGGCCAGCTATACTTGTCCTTATTTCTTTTACTTTTATGACTTCAGGCAATTTTATTATTTCATGGGAACTGAAAGTAAAATAATATGTTTTGAACCTTAGTTTTAATAGAACTACAGTGAGGCTGCGCTTGGAGTACTGTATACAATACTGGTGCTCATACTTCAAGAAGGATGTGAGATTCCTGGAGGAGAATCTAACATCAGGTAAAGAATCTTCTAATTAAACAAAGGGGAAAGAAGAAGTACCACAGATATAAACTGTAACAGCAGAAAATATTATTTAAAAACAGTTTAATTATAGTAAGCTTGATTAATATAATTAAAGAGCTAGTGGAGCCAAAACAGGCAGACAGAAAAATAATATAAATGTTAAGTAGTAGTCAGTAAAAGCTTTTTTATTTCTGAAGTATTTTTCTTTTCCTTTTGCTCATCAGAAAGTTTTCTGTGTGATAATATTGTGCTGCATTTGTGGTACAACTTTTAGCCTGGCAGCTGACATATCTAACTCTACTGCCCCACACTACAGCATCAGCATTATGATCTCATTGACTGTGACATCACAGGTGAATGACCTGGCAGTCACTCACTTGCTGTTCCTAAGTAACAGAGATGTCACAGTCAGTGAGATCACAATGCTGATGACATAGTGTGGGGCAGTAGAGCTAGGCATGTCAGCTGCCAGTCTAAGAGCTGTTTCACAGATCACACCTACTAACATCAGGTAAAGAATCTTCTAATTAAACAAAGGAGAAAGAAAAAGTACCGCAGATGTAAAAGGTAATGGTTGTCTGTTTTTAAAATCTAATATTAGTTTGGGGCAGTACAGTATCCCTTTAAGGGCTGTGTCTGTTTCTGGTTTTCATGATTAGCTTCTACCTGGTGTTGACACCATTTGTGATACATGATTTGAGTGATAGAAAATGACCCTTCATTTACTGTCCTTGGTATACAACTTTCAGTTCAAGTACAGGGAAGGAGATAAGTTCTAATTAATCTGGACACAAGGGATCATCTCATATACCCTCGACACAAAAGCAAAAATTAGAAGTGCTTCCAGCTAGGACTTTGTGATGTGGTGGTGTGCGTGTGTGTGTGTGTGGGGGGGGTCTTGCATTTTATTAGCTGCTTATTGCTGTAGTTACATCCTGAGGTCATTGTTTTATTTTTATCAAGCAATGATATTTTTTCATGTTCTTTTGCAGAACTGTTTAAAAAACTATGCTCAGGGATGAGCTTCAATAATGAAGATTATTGTAATGCAATGCACTGGGGGTCCTTGGTTATGAGTCACTTTGTGAGACAGCATGATCTACACAGCTTTCATTAAAAAGCACATTTGTATGTTGTTTACTTGCCTTTATCCATGTAATTGTTTACCACCTAAGACAAATGGGATGAGACAGCCTTCGTGTTTTTTTAAAACCCAAAAGCTAAGATTATCTGATGCTAAATTGAAATTGATAGTAATCTGCACTTTAGTTTAAAGATTTCAGAATAGACTCTGTTATATGGTAGTGATGGAACTGTTTTATGTGTTTATTTATTTTAATAAAATCTGCTAAGTCTGGAATTTAACAGTTGCTCTGTTGTGAGATGTTTTACTGGATGAGAATGAGACCAGAAAGGAGGTGAAACCAGCAAGGTAGTTGACTATTGGTAGTAGGGAAGGCAACAGCAGCATCCAGTCAGAGCAGAGATATTCCTGTAGTAGAATCCCTCTTCTTATATTTAGGCAGGACACATACAAGTACAACAGGAATACACTGGAAGAAAGACACTAATGCAGCATAAAAAAAGAACACAAACCAACAAAAACAAAACTTAGTAACTAAACAGACAAGGAGATTAGCTCACAATGTAATTGAATTGTGTGCACACAACACAAAAACATTGTGCCCCAGTTGTTCTGTTAATGGGCCACCCCACAGTGATTGTGGCAGGATTGATTACTGTCAAATAAATGTCTAAGCTTGCCTTCCATTGTATTGCTGCCTGGATACACAGATTTGGATCAGATGTTGTAGAAGTGTAGATTACCAAACATCTGTGTGTGTCTGTCTGAGTTAGCTGAACTGAATGGTTATCTGAACAGACATCTAGGTGTAAATCTCAGGTGATTGAAGGACTTGATAGCAGTTTAAATTACTTGTAGAAAGATCTTGTAAGTAGGGGGAGTGGCTTAGCTAGAAGGAAGCTAAATTTAAAGACTGCGTTAGAAAGATTCTGCTAGTAGCTTGGCAGAAGACACCAGGAGGAAGGACTGCTGTATGACAGGACTTCTCTACTGCCCTCCTTCCTTCCCCTCCACCCTCCTACCCAAAGCTAGTTCTACTTTTATAGGCACAGGATTTGACTGACAACAGGAACTTCCTGTTTGGGAGCAGGAAGTGAGTGACCACAGAGCCACCAAAGACCCACCATCCTAGAAGGGCAAGAGTAGCTCTCCAGCCCCCTCTAGCTGCTGGAGGTCTGCCTCTGAGCAAGTAAGGGGTCTACTGAGAAATATAGGATATTCTTGTCTCAGAACAGGACAGTCAGGAGCTTAAAGGGCACACAGGCAGAAAGTAAGTAGAGAGAGAAGAGAAAAAAAAAAACAGAGGAAAGAGTAAGGATTCCAAACAGTTAAGGGGCCAGAAATAAGACATGATGGGAGTGGTGCAGTGCAGTGCAGTGGCTGTGGAGCAGCAGTCTTCCGGGAGATGTTCTGGAGGATGCAGTGTTGTCCCATCGGCAGGTACCTCTCTGGGCTGATGGAGGAGGTTGCTCATCTCCAGGCTGAGTTGGCCAGGATTTGTGGGACCTCCTTTTCCATCCAGGGACCACCAGTGCCACTGCCGTTGCCTCAGAAGTTGCCAAGAAAGAGGAGTGGTTGGACCACAGTGGGCTCAGGGAGGGTGAGGGTGGTGGAACAGAGGTGCATCCCACCAGTTGTACCTCACCACAATTCCTATGCCATTCTGGCAAAGAGTGGTTCCTCTATGGAGGCACCCACAGTGGAGACCAAGGAGGATGCTGGGAACCTCCACAAAGGAGACCCACAGGAGGGTAGCAGGGGACCCCACAGGGGAAGGAAACAACTCCTGGTGGGGGGATCCATTGTTAGGAAGGTAAAACTGAGGGAGGAAGGGGAGAGGGAGGTAAGGTGCCTGCCTGGCACCATGGCTTGGAGGGACAGGGAGTGAATCCTCAGGATTTATTTATTTATTTATTGGAGCTTGGGAAGTACCTTTGAGTCAAGGACTCATTTACAAAGGTTCCATGTCACAGGTATTACATACAAGGAGAGAGGTTACATAGCAGTACAGTAATACATAGTCAGGTATTACATAAGCAGTAGTTACAGAGGCATTTGTGGGTTGCCGGAGCAGCTGCACAGGGGAGGGAGCTGGATGTCATTGTCCACCTAGGGACAAATTACCTGGCTAAGAAAGGGATTAGAGAAGTGCAGGAAGAGTTTGTGGAATTGAGGAGGGGCCTTAGACAAGTAGCACGCATGGTAACCTTCTCAGAGGTGCTGCCCATCTATGGTGTAGGAGAGGCTAGGGTGTTCCGCACCATGGGATTCAATCAGTGGTTGAAAAACTGGTGTGGAGCTCAGGTATTTGGCTTCACTGGGGACTGGGGGTCCACCTGGATTGATGCAAGCCTATACTGGCATGGTGGGCTGCATCTGTCAAGGAGGGGAACCAGGATCCTAGGTGATAGGTTTAAATGCTTTGTTGGCAAGCATTTAAACTAGCCAAGGGGGGAGGCACTAGAAAGGAGCAGGGAAATCCTAGCCTCCCCACAAAAAATCATGGTAGTAAGTGTGGTAAACACCAACATAGAGGTGTCGATAGGGAGAAGGCGGGGTAAATGGGGAAAGTGACAAAGGCAAGAAGGAAAGAGATGGGGCAAAAAGGAGTAAGGCCATCAGGAAATGGAGAGTAATGAGTACCAATTCCCATAGTCTGGGCAACAAGCTCCCTGAGCTGGTGGCCTTGATGGAAGAGGGATTCCTGGATATCGTAGCAGTCACAGAAACATGGTACACAGAGAACCATGATGGGGATGTTAACATACCAGGGTACATAACCTACAGGAGAAACAGGCAGGGGAGAAGAGGGGGAGGAGTAGCTCTCTATGTAATGGAAGGGATAAAAGCAACTGAACAAAAGAGTAAACAGGGAGGAGAGGAGGCACTGTGGGTCACCTTGGAGACTGGAAAGAGCACCACAATCCACACAGGGGTTGTGTACAGACCCCCATGTCAGGGGGAAGGGAATGGACAAGGATATGATAGAAGGCATTCTTAGGATGGCAGAGAAAGGGGAGATACTGTTGATGGGAGACCTGAATATGCCAGATGTTAACTGGAGCACATTTGCTACAGCCATATCCAAGAGCAGGGCCATTCTCTATGCCCTACAGGTGGCAGGCATCAGACAGCTAGTTTTGGAACCCACTCGTGAGGGAGCAATCTTAGACCTCGTACTCTCAAATGGGGGCAGTGAAAGTATCTCAGGTCTAGAAGTGGTTTGCCATCTTGGAACAAGTGACCATCAAACAGTGTGGTTCACGTTAAACTCGGCTGCAGAGTCAAGCCATACAAAAGTGAGGGTACTGGAGTTCAGGAGGGCTGAATTTGGCAAGATGGGAGAGTGCCTCAGAAAAACACTAGCAAACAGGCTAGAAGGAGGGGTGGAGCAACAATGGGGAATCATCAAAACTGCCATCACAGGGGCAACAAGCCTTTGTGTGAAGCAAATAAACAAATCAAAATGAAAGAAAAAGCCACTATGGTTCTCAAAAGAGGTAGCTGGGAAAGTCAGGAAGAAAAAAATAGCATTCCACAAGTATAAGGAAACACAGAAGGAGCAGGACAGACAGCTGTACCAGTTAAGGCAGAAGGAAGCAGGGAGGGAAGTCAGAATAGCAAAGACCTAAACTGAGGAAAAGATAGCCAACTCGGTTAAGAAGGGGGCTAAAACCTTTTATAGGTACATCAGCGAGCGTAGAAAGACAAAGGGAGGGATAGTGAGGTTGAATAGAATGAACGGTGGGTGGGCAGAGGGGACAGTGAAAAGCAGGATACTGAACGAATATTTCTGCTCAGTATTCACAAAAGAGGAGGGGGAAGTGCCTAATCCAATTAACAGAAGCACTCTTGATAGGGGGATCGATCCCAGTCCTTTCACAGAAGAAATGGTTCTGCAAGAACATCTAAAACTGAAGGTGGACAAAGCAATGGGGCCTGACGGAATTCACCCCAGAATTCTAAAAGAATCAAGGGGGAACGAGTGAAACCACTGGCTACTCTTTTTAATAAATCATGGGAGGATGGTGTGGTACTCGAGGACTGGAGGAAGGTGGATGTGATTCCTCTTCACAAAAGCGGGACTAAGACAGAGGCAGGAAACTACAGACCTGTCAGTTTGACCTCTATGGTAGGGAAAGTGATGGAGTCACTTCTGAAGGAAAGAATTGTTGAGTACCTAGAGGCCAGTGGGGCACAGGACCCAAGGCAGCATGGGTTCACAGCGGGAAGGTCATGTCAGACGTAATCTAATAGATTTCTTTGACTGGGTGACCAAAGTAGTAGACCAGGGAGGGGCTGTGGACATGGCCTACCTAGACTTTAGCAAGGCATCTGACACAGTCCCACACAAAAGATTAATAGTCAAATTAACCAGCCTGGGAGTGGGTCCCAGGGTGGTAACCTGGGTAAAACATTGGCTGGACAACATGACACAGAAGGTAATTTTAAATGGAGGTCACTCTGAAGAAAGAGGGGTTACTAGTGGGGTACCGCAGGGTTCAGTGCTGGGTCCAGTCCTTTTTAATGTGTTTATAAGTGACATTGCAGAGGGACTGGAAGGAAAAGTATGCCTCTTTGCAGATGACACAAAGATCTGTAACAGGGTTGATACACAAGGAGGCGTGGAAAGGATGAGAAGGGACTTGGCAAGGTTGGAGAAATGGTCAGAAGTATGGCAGCTAGGATTCAGTGCAAAGAAGTGCAAATAATGCACCTGGGAAACAAGAACCCAGGGAAAGAATACACAATGGGGAGTGGTAGAACAACAACAAACAAGGAAAGGGACCTGGGGCAATCATATCAGATGATCTTAAGGTTAGCAAGCAATGTGAGAAGGCAGTAGGAGGGTGGGGGCATACTGGGATGCATAGGGAGGCATCACCAGCAGAAAACAGGAAGTTGTTATCCCGCTGTACAGACAGTTGGTGAGACCCCATCTGGAGTACTGTGTCCAGTTCTGGAGACCCCATCTCCGCAAGGACATAGACAGGATAGAGGCAGTCCAGAGGAGGGCAACTAAAATGGTGCAGGGTCTGCAAGAGAAGCCGTACGAGGAGAGACTTAAGGAGCTTAATATGTATACCCTTGAGGAAAGAAGGGGGGCATGATAGAAACTTTTAAGTACCTCAGTGGAATCAACAAAGTCCAAGAGGGTAGCATCTTTCAGAAAAAGAGACGCCAAGAAGAACAAGGGACACAATTTGAAGATGGGGCGGTTCAGGGGCAATGTGAGGAAGTATTTTTTCACAGACAGGGTAGTGGATGCATGGAATAACCTTCCTGAGGAGGTTGTGGGGTCTAAAACTGTGGGAGAATTCAAGAATGCATGGGACAGACATAAGGCAATTCTTGTGGGGGGGGGTAGGAAGAAATAGGCTGTTGGTTAACTAGGATCTGTGGCCTATCCTGTAGGTTGGGAAATGGACAGACTAGATGGGCCAAGCGGTCCTTATCTGCTGTCAAAGTCTATATTTCTATGTTTGTATACTATTATGCATAAATTGCACCATTATGCTTACCAATGACATTCTCATGTTCTGAATATAAGCATAGAAACAGAGAAAACTAATGGAGAGAAAAAGACCTCAACAGTCCATCTAGTCTGTCCCAAGATTTCCTACTTGGAGATGTTCTAGTCTCTCTCCTCCCTCCCAGCCACTAATTCTCCCCTTCACTTTCTGTCTGATAACTTCTTAATATGAGTCCAACTTCCTCTTGAAACCTGTTATTGTCTTTGGCTCCACAACTTTTTCAGGAAGTTGTTTTCTGCCCATCAACCACCATTTCTGTATAGTAATACTTCCAAATGTCCTTATTGAACCTTCCTTCCTCCAGGTTGAGGATGTGCCCCCTGGTGGAGACACTGCTTCTTAATTTGAACAAATGGGATGTGTCCACTTTGTTAAACCCTTTTATGAACTTAAAAGTCCCTATCCTGCCCCCCTCTCCCTTCTGTCTACCAATGAATACGTTAGAACTTTACAGTCTTTCATTATACACCTTGCGCTGCTGACCCTATATCATCTTTGTAGACCTTAATTACACCGTTTCTAAATGTATCCCTGTCCTTCCTTAGGTGCTGTTCCCAAAACTGGTCACAATATTCCAATTATGAACTTTCCAGTGACCTATACAGAGGCACCATCACATCCCTTCATCCAATAATCCCTCACCCTTTGCATTGCTGAATTCTTTTAGCCTCCCTACATGCCTTGTTGCACTGTTGCAGACTGCTTTAGGTTATTGCTTATCATCACTGCCAGGTCCCTCTCCTTTTCTGTGCTGTCTGCTGGCATCCCATCAATATAGTACCCTGTTCCTGGATTATTCCCTCCTACTGTTTGTGCATCATGTTGCATTTTTTTGACATTAAACTTCAACTGCTAAACAGTGGACCACTTCTCCAGTCTCCTTACATACTGCCTCATAATGTTAATCCCCTTTTCACTGTTGACAATCCCAGAGAGCTTGGTATCATCTGTGAACAGGCTCATGTTTTCTTGGCTATCTTCTCTTTTGCCGCAGATATATTTATAAAACAGGAGTGGTCCCAGGACCAACTCCTGTAGTACCCCATTAGTCACTGCCCTATCCTTAGAGAATTAAGCAATAATGCAGAATAGGGCATGTGCCATGCTGGGATAACTTCATGGCTTGGGTCAGTGGGCATCAGGCCACAAGCTAAGTGAATCCAAAACCAGTGAAGTGATGTTACTGCTAATGACACATGCCCTGGAGTGCATTACTGCAACTATAAACTGGATTGTTTGTACAAATAAAAAAGGAAAGTGTTGAAAAATTACATATTTAAAATACTTCTTTAGTTGCCCGTTGAATAGGTGCGATGTTGTGTTGTGATAGCATCATTGTTGAAGGTCAGCACTGACCAATCAGAATCAGACGTTTTCTTGCCATTTTATAATTTACCATTTAGGACCACCCTCTAGGTTCTGTATGCCAGTTTTTGACTTACTTATTTTTCCCCTATCCCCATATCACTTGCCTTCTTAACCAGTTTTCTCTAAGTCAAAGGTTTTGCAAAAATCTAGATGTAGCACAGCCACTGCCTTGTCCCATCTGCCATTTGTGTCACTGTAGTAAAAAACACAATTACGTTAGTGTGACGCCACTGGCTCTTTGTGAATCCATAGTGGTTTCCATCTGTGAAGCCCTTTCTTGACAAGAATGTTACTAGCTCTTCTTTACAAATTGTCTCTAGAAGTTTTTCCACTATTGATATCAGGCTCACCGGCCCACAGCTTCCCAGATTTGTCTCTGACTCTCTTTGTGTAAAGGAACCACATTTGCTGCCCTCCAGTACTCTGGTACAACATTTGTTGCTATTGATCTCCAGTGAGGACCAAATGTGGCTCCACTGGAACCTGCCTAGGTTCCTTTAGGACCCTAGGGTGAATCCTGACTAGCCCTGGTGATTTAATGGTTTTTAGGTTCTCCAGTCCTTTTTTATCTTTACCCTTGTCATCCTTCTATCTCAATTTTGTCTCCTGTATTACCTTTGAATTTTCTCCCGTTTTTAAGGAGGGCTCCTGCCTCCCCAACTCTTTTCCTTTTTGTAACTCCCCCCCCCAAAAAAATCCTCTTTTTTCCTAATAGCCTGCCTTACCTGTCTCTCTTACCATATGTATGTCCTATATATCTGGAACTTTTTATAATCCTGACATAACCTAAGGTGACCTCTGCAACAGCCTCCTGTTTTGCTACCTACTGTACTTTCCCTCCATCTCCTTTATTTTATGAAAGTCCTTGAGTCCTTCCTGCACTTTCTCCCCCACTTTACAGAAATTAATTTTCCTTAACTCCAGCAACCATGTGCAGGGGTGTAGCTAGGGAATTCACAGCTGCACACCATGTGAACTCACGGCTACCCCCCTCTTATTAGGGTGAGCTACCCCCCAGGGTATAGCCAGACATTACACAAATGTACAGGACCGTATGTGATGCCTCATTGTGCACAATAACTACAACAATTGTATCACATGACAGTGGTTGTTGCCATACATGGGTGATTTCAAATACCATACATTGTTCCCTAAGGCATCCACATAACAGCCTGGTTCCTATACAGTTGTACTGTCCTTGGGATGCAAAGAGAGTATTAGTGACCAGTAAATCTAGGTTCGACCCCTATGAATGACATTACAGAAGGGTACAGTGGTTTCATTGTTAGATGTTATGGAAACGGATGCAGGTCAGAGCCTATTTGCTACCCCCCCTTAACTAAACCTGCACACCATGGAGTGCTTGTAGTATGCCTGCCTACACCCATGACCATGTGTTGATGCCACTTGTTGCAACAAGCTGCTGAATTTCACTGTGTAACGGTCACTCTAGCTAATTGGGGCCCCACTTTAATGTCCCTAATAATGTTCTGATTGGACATAAACATGTCTAGTTCTGCCTCCTCTTGTACCTTCATTCACTCACTGTTTGAGAAGACAGTCCTGAGTGACATCCACAGATCTTTGCCCTTTCTGACTACAAGTCACTGCTGTCCTCTGACTATGTCTGAAATGTTAGTCACCTAATAACATTATTTCTCCTGATCCTGCTGATTTCCTTCTCTCACTCTCCAGAGCTTCTTCCATCCTGACCATTTTATATGGTGGCTTGTACAATACCCTTACCCCCTTCCATCACCATGCAGTACAACATAGCATAGTATCATCATGCCACAATCTATACTAGTATATGATGCCATATTTACATTTTGCTGAAACAAAAAAACAAATGGTGTGTCACATTTCATGGCACAAGAGTCATGCACAAAAGGATCTCACAATCAGGAGCTGCTTCCCAAACCCACACCGGGTTGTACCTAGTACTTGCTATGACATAGCAATCACATTTTGCTAAATAAAAGCCTGGTATGGGTCTGTTAGGTCCCTTTTCAGCTTGGTTACTGATTTTGTTTTTTTGTTAAAACATTTCTGGTAATGCTTTTCTGTCTTAATGACAAATCTGGGGAGTTCGGCAGCATTACAAATATGAGGTGGCTGATGCCACGATGCTCAAGGGCTTAATTCGTACCTCTTAGGCTAAATGAGTCTTGTCAGTTAAGCATTGGCTTTGATTTGAACCAAAGGATCTTCTAAAATATCACAACAGTGACATTTAAAAGATGCACTTATTTACCTCTATGGTGTGTGTTCCCATGCTGTTCAAAATAAAACATCAAAAAACATTGGAGCAAATAGGGCAGGGCATTTACTCAAGTAAGTAAGAGATATTGGGAGGGCCTGCTCATTGGAGTTAATATACAATCCCTTACTTTTGCTACACTTTTAAAAATGGTGTCATTTAAACTGCCAAACTCCATATGGGGTAGAGTAGTTCCTTGGGGACGTTAAGAATACCTGCATTGTTGATTTTTAAGCCCCATTTGCAAAGAGAAGTGTTGCTGAAAATTATACCTTTGGTCTGTCCCCTTGATGTTGATGGCAAGAAATCAGCCCAGCAGGCACTACCACTTATGCCATGCTCCCAAATCAACTTCACATTTGTTTACATTTTTTTCTATAACTCCATGAGGAGATTCATGTAAATTGCAATACTTCCCATGGCAAGTATTTATCATTCATAATTTTCCAATAGACATAAAGGAAGTGTACATAGATACCTTTTCTGTAGGTGTTCTCAGTATCCTGGCAGCTACAGGAATTACCATAGATCCAGGATTCCTGACTGTATCTGAAAACAAAATGATTGCTGTTCTTGGCTCTTGATGTATCCTGCACTGGAAACGCTGTCCATAATAGAGAAACCTTAAGGATTGGAACAGTTCTTGTTTCTGCAGAGGTACAAGAAAATAGCTAGCACTGTTATAGTTTGTGTGTGAGATATGTTGTAACCTATATATGACTAGTACTGTAATTACTGGGCACTTTATATTCTGGCTAAGTATAATTCCTATCACTGTGTTAGCCTGTACATATCTGTTTTGTCCTATTTCTTGTGTTAATACTTTATCTGCTGTTTCTTTCTGAATCCTTAAATTGTCTACCCCAGGTCCACTCGAAAATGAGTTTGCTCAAAGGTGCCCACTTTGCTAAAAAAAGATTTTGATTGTAACCTTAACATATGTTTGAAGTACTGTATGTCAATAAGAAGGTAAAGTAAGAGAAACACTGAACATTCAATGGCAAGGACACAAGGCACACAACAGGAAAATATTGTACTTTAAGCCTGAAAACACTGTTGAAGTTTGTGGGACTGAGTGAAATGTTTGGCTTGTATGTCACCAGCCCTAGCCATCATGGTGCTATGCATTCACTCCTAACTTTGTTGTCACTTAATGTTTCACAACAGTGGAGCTATGAAATAAAAGGTAAGAAAATACTTTAATAATGTCCCAAGTGCCTTGTGTCCTTATCATTGGGTGTTCAGTGTTTCTCTTACTTTACTGTTTTTTTTTCCACAGTACACCATAGCTGAATCCTGGTGCTTACCCGCTGTTGCTTTCTTGTTACATCTATTACAAGTATTATAGTGATATCAATATTTGAGACACAGGGGGCTCAATTTTCAAAGGTGCCATTAGATCGGCACATGGTGCAGAGAACCACCAGTTGCAGCAAACCTGGGTGCTCCAGGGACCCTTCACCTGATTTTACAACAGTGGGGTCCCAGCATCCTGGTGCCAAAGTCCATGGGCTTGATTTTATATGCTGCCATTACATTGGTGTATGCTATGCTGAGCTGCCATCTGTGCTGAACCCTGGTGTGGCATGGACCCTGCACCCAATTTTAGAAAAATTGTGGTCCTGGCAACAAACTCCCCAGGTTTGCCATAAGCAGACAGCTATACTGATGAAATGGTGCACCAGAGGGGGAATGCCACAATCCAAGGGATGGGTTTGTGGCAGCAGTGGCCAGCGATGGTGATCCACTGGCCGGTCACCCTGGTGGCTGGTGGTGGGTCATCCAGGACATGCCCTAGCTTGTGGGAGGGTGGATGGTCAAATCAGGAAGGAGCGGGGTGGCTTCTGCTTCTGACTGGGCAACTGTAGGGATACTGTAGTTCCATCTGGGGGGTGAATGCACCAGTGCCACCAGGGGGATTGCAGGCTCTGACCTGCCACAGACCGCTGTTCACTCCAATGATGGCCTGGCAGGTGGGTGTGAGCTGTATGGGTGTCTTCCAAAGGGGGCACAGGGATGTCCCCACCCAGCAAGGGCTCCAGCAGTGGTGCAAGGCTGGTCTAACAGCAGGGCCTGAGCACTCATTGGGGGGCTTCCTGATCCCAAAGAAGGGAATATGGCAGCCCCACCATGGTGCAAACTCCCTTCTGCCATGGCACACTGGTGCTGCCATTACAAGGACAGTGCTAGTCCAGTTGGCATAGCTGGCTCCTGCCAGTGGCACAGGATGCCTTTGAAAACTGGGACTAGCACAAGGTGTGGTGCAAGGAGCCCATTGCACAATTTTTCCTTGATACAAGCCCTTTGCAGCATTCACGATCATTTTCAAATCGGGCCCCCCTGGGTTTGCTGCAAGACAACAGTTTCATTGAAAAATGGCTCATGAGGAGGAATGCTGCAAGCCACAGGACAGACTTACAGCAGCAGCGGTCAGCAATAGTGACCCACTGGCCAATCGTTCTGGTACCTGGTGAGTTATCCTGGACAAGCTCTGTCTTGTGGGTGGGGGGGTGACATTGGGCAGAATGGGGGAAGGGGGTGGCAACAGCCCCCAATGGGGTAAATACATAATCGCCACCCGCATTGCAGGTCCGTGTGTGAAGGGGCAGACACACCAGCACCACCACAGGGGCTGTAGTAATGCATTTAACATCTGCATGTATACTGCATAATGTTTCTGCACCACCTGTACCTAGCACATTACGTTTTACATGCATTGAGATGTACTATATATGAAAAATGCTATATAAACTCAAATGTTATTTTTACATTTTAGATTATATTCTAAATACAGTAGCTGTACTTAAAGATGCACTGCACTTCACATAACCAGAAACAATGTAGGCACGTTTATTTTGTCTTGATATGCTTGTGCCCTTTTTAGTTTATATGTGGTCAAGACCCTTTATAAACACCTAACTTAGTTTTCATTAAACTCCTGCATGTTCTTTAAATGTCTGTTTTATAAACACCTACCTTAGTTTTTATTGAACTCCCACGTCTTCGTTAAATGACTGTGTGGGTGTGTTAATATGTACTTTTCTTCAAGCTATGTCACTCCTTTGTAGTCAGAGGTGGCACAGTACAGCATATTGGAAACACATAAGCAGTGAGGGCACAGAACTTGGCTACTGTGTTACACACTTTCATCCCTCAATTTGATATGACTAAAAAGCAGAAACATTGTTAGTACTGCTTAGTACATTTTGCATTTCAGGTACCAGACTTAACCGATAATCATTTTCTGTTTGATATTTGATAGCGAGCATGCATCTCTGATCTAATTTGCTATAATTCTCTTTAGTAACAGAAGACAAGATCAGTTAGATAGTTTTTCCCAGAAAAGTATGCAGAAAAAACTGCCGGGTTTGTAAGGACTATGGCAAAAAATGATACAAGGCTTACTACTGTGGAAGTCTTTTTATCCTTCATAGTATGGAATTTGCCTTTTCATTATTATCCAGTTTTTCAACAATAAGTCAAAATGCAAGCGCAAAACATGAAGATATTGTAGGAAAAGGAGGGACAAAGGAAGTGAAGGTCATACTGTCCTCTTGAAGTCATGGTAAGGGGAAAGAAAATGTTGAGTAAGGGCCCTGCTTCGAGACCCCCCTTAAATCTTTAAATTTTTTTTAAGGGTCTGAAACCCTGTGAGAGCCTGGCCACTTTAAGCCCTGTTTTTTTTTCCATTCCTTTTTCCCTCAGTTAATTCTTCTGTTCTTTAAATATACAGTACATGGCACTAGCACAAGTTTTCAATCCATGTTATATAACTTACTTTTCTTTTTTTTCACCCAAGGTTGCCTTTTGATTTCCATTGTCACTATGGGCTACATCACTATAATTTCATATCAGCTGTAGCTGAATTCTTTTTCAGGTACTGTATGAACAAGGGCATATGTCTTTGAGTTCTGCATTTAGATCACTGAAAGCAAATGCACCTACATACACATTCCTCTCAAACAGCCATCACTTAAATGTAGGGCACACTATGGGACACAGAGACTAAATATGGGACACATGACTGCTCTGGTTTTAAATCTTCTATGGCATGGATGTGAGTACCACATTTTAGATTTCTTGCATTAAAGGGGTCTGAGTTATAAGCAGACAAATATTTGGAGACTTCTAAATGACATTTTGGAAGCATGTAAATGGAAGAATCATAGGTCCCTATAACTGTAGAACTAGAGAATCCAAGGCTGCCAATCTTGGTAAGTCCATGAGCCCTATAAAGGAGAGAGAGAGAGAGAGAGAGTGTGTGTGTGTGTGTGTGTGTGTGTGTGTGTGTGTGTGTGTCAACTTTCTAACCACTTGTTTAAAGGATAGGCAAGTTATGAGCAGTCAAAATGAGTAAATAACATCAGTAATTAAAGTTGAAATCATGAACATTTGTGAAAAACATATTATTTCGTGATAATTTTGTAGACGCCAGATCCAAAAATTTTACCCAGCCATTCACTTTACCGGCCACAGAGGAGAAGGAAAGGAAAAGATGGGTGAAGTAGCAACAAGGTAGCATATATTGGGGGATCTGTAGTAAAATAACATTGGTGCTCAGCATCAAATACACTCATGTCAGTCAATATCTTGATTGGAAACCATCATAAATAGCCAAGCCCATCACTTTTCACTTGGCCTGTCTTCTTGCTGTTTACCAGCTAACAATTAGTGCTCACAGACTAAATGGCTTGTGGGGACACACATATACACAGACATTTTTCTGTGCACTGTCAACTGCTGACTCATTAACAACCCTTCAGATGACAATGTGTATTTTTAGCATTTGAAAGCAATGACACCAAGTGACATCAATAATTACAGCTAGTTGCAACTGAGGTCATTGTGACTGAAGTATCCAGATATCATTGAACATGATGGGATGTGATGCTGGGCACCACCATAGCAGGTGAGCTGGAATGTCATTTCAGAACCATGATGCTAGTGTGGGTAAAGCAATTTTCCTGCCAGCAGTACAAGTCAAAGGAATGTGTTCCATAGCCAAGCTATGATAAACTGCAGTTCCGCTAAGATGGAAGGGGGCATGGTCATGTCAATTGAGAGAACAATCAGGGGGGATTTAAAGTAGAGGATAGGGGAGACAGTAAATGCAGAGGTTCCCAGTTGCAGGAGTTAGATGCATTAGTTGATCAAGGGAAGGGCAACAGAGCAGGGCGGTACATGAATAGTGGACACTCAGTTGGATCAATAGGGAATAGATGGACAGTTTCCACTTGAAAGCAGGTCATACGAGAATCATACCCAGCACAATTAGCTAGTCTGATAGCCTAATGCAATTGGATATCCAGGACATAGACTCACATACAGAGACCTGGTAAGGGAAAAAATGACTAGGTGTCTGACAAGAAAATTAGTAGATGGCTATCTTTTCAAAGGGAGGATGTCTGTGAAACACAAGGGGGTCATCTGTGTGACAAGCAGTTACAATAAGTCCCTCTGGTCAAGCTCAGAGACAATAGCAGGATGGGGAAACAAAATGGTCATCCACAAAGGAACAAAATAACCAAAGCTAGCTCAGCACAGATAGCTGGATAGATTAAATGGTGACAAGTCCTTTGTAAAACTTTAATTCCACAACATGAATTCTAGGGCCATTACGGTTCCATGTCATAAAGGTGAAAATATTACAGCGAATCACAAAAGAGTGAGTATATATTGCTGAAAGTCAAACTGGCACATAACCCACCTCAGTAACCACCAATAAGGTGATGAAAATAAGTTTAAAAATGGGACCTTAAATTTGATGCAGAGGGGCTACATTCCCCACACACCACCTTTGCATTGGACAAGCCCCACGCACCCCCATACTAAAATAATCATCTCCAGGGGAGGGTGGACACTGGGGGACCGGAGATTACACAGGAGGGGGGCCACAGTAAACAGGGAGGATACCACAACTGGGGCACTAGAACTACAGAACTGAAACACAAAAACACAACATCAGAAACACTACAAAAAAAAATCTACATGCAGGCAGTCCTGAACCCAGGACCATCGGCACCACAGGCAGTGTCCATACCTACCATTCCAGGTGGCTAGCTCGGTAGCAGCAGCAGCAGCAGGCTGCACTTCCCCATTTAGCCAATAGCAACAGGCAAACCCCCGTCATTTGCTGTCACTCTTCTTTCCCTCCTTGTTCGCTATTCCCTCCCCTCACTAAAACTTCACCGTCGCTGCTCCTACGGGTGAGCAAATTGAGTCACTCATATTAGAGTCACTTTGCACTTGGCCTGTCTTCTTGCTGTTTGCCAGCTAACAATTAGTGCTCACAGACTAAATGGCTTGTGGGGACATGCATATACACAGACATTTTTCTGTACACTGTCAACTGTTGGCTCATTAACAGCCCTTCAGATGACAATGTGTATTTTTAGCATTTGAAAGCAAGGACACCAAGTGACACCAATAATAACAGCTAGTTGCAACTGAGGTCATTGTGACTGAAGTATCCAGATATCATTGAACATGATGGGATGTGATGCTGGGCACCACCATAGCAGGTGCGCTGGAATGTCATTTTTAGAACCATGATGCTAGTGTGGGTAAAGCAATTTTCCTGCCAGCAGTACAAGTCAAAGGAATGTGTTCCATAGCCAAGCTATGATAAACTGCAGTTCCGCTAAAATGGAAGGGGGCATGGTCATGTCAATTGAGAGAACAGTCAGGGGGGATTTAAGGTAGAGGACAGTGGAGACAGTAAGTGCAGAGGTTCCCAGTGGCAGGAGTTAGATGCATAAGTCCATCAAGGGAAGGGCAATAGAGCAGGGCAGCACAAGAATAGTGGACACCCAGTTGGATCAATAGGGAATAAATGGACAATTTCTACTTGAAAGCAGGTCATATGAGAATCATACCCAGCACAATCACTAGTCTGATAGCCTAATGCAATTGGATATCCAGGACATAGACTGATACACAGAGACCTGGTAGGGGAAAAAATGACTAGGTGTCTGACAAGAAAATTAGTAGATGGCTATCTTTTCAAAGGGAGGATGTCTGTGAAACACAAGGGGGGTCATCAGTGTGACAGACAGTTACAATAAGTCCCTCTGGTCAAGTTCAGAGACAATAGCAGGATAGGGAAACAAAATGGTCCTCCAGAAAGGAACAATATAACCAAAGCTAGCTCAGCACAGACAGCTGGATAGATGATGTGGTGACAGGTGCTTTGTAAATGTTTATTCCACAATGTGAATTCTAGGGCCATTATGGTTCCATGTCATAAAGGTGAAAATATTACAGCGAATCACAAAAGAAAGAGTACATATAGCTGAAAGTCAAACTGGCACATAACCCACCTCAGTAACCACCAATAAGGTGATGAAAAATAGGACCTTACATTTAATGCAGGGGGCTACATTCTCCACACACACCCTTTGCATTGGACAAGCCCCACGCACCACCATACTAAAATAATCATCTCCAGGGGATGGCGGACACTGGGGGACAGGAGATTACACAGGAGGGGGGCCACAGTAAACAAGAAGGATACCACAACTGGGGCAGTACAACCACAGGACTGAAACACAAAAACACAACAACATCAGAAACACTACAAAAAAAAATCTACCTGCAGGCAGTCCTGAACCGGGGACCATCGGCACCACAGGCAGCATCCATACCTACCATTCCAAGTGGCTAGCTCAGCAGCAGCAGCAGCAGGATGCACTTCCCCATTTAGCCAATAGCAACAGGCAAACCCACGTCATTTGCTGTCGCTCTTCTTTCCCCCCTTGCTCGCAATTCCCTCCCCTCATTAAAACTTCACCGTTGCTGCCCCTACGGGTGAGCAAATTGAGTCACTCATATTAGAGTCACTCAATTTGCATTGCCCATATCACTGGATACTGGTCATTACCTATTACGTTTCCATGAAATTTTGATCAAAATTTGCCAATTAGTAACTTGTGCTATTTCCAATGTACAGTACATGTTAAGGCACTAAACCAAAATGTTCCAGCTTGGTTAGATTCCAGGACCTCTTAACATTGGGTATGCATGCATTATTTCAAATGTGCACCTGCAAGGATAGTGGAGCTGCAAACATCCACTTTTTTTGAAGTTTCACAAAATTTTACAAATAATTAATCTTGGAAATTATGAACCCCTGTAAATTAAAATAGACACAATCAAATGCCTCCACATTTAGCAGTTTTGAGACTCTTCCAAGAAGATCATACAGGCAGATATCTAGGTATCTAGCTCCAGTGGTGGACAAGTTGTAAGCAAAGAAATGTTTTTCAGAAATGTGCCCAAAAAAACCAAAATTTCCAGATGCTGTCCATCTGTAAGTTTAAAACAACTTATTCAAATGTTACAAAATGTGCTCATGCCATCGGACTCCCCTACAACAAGCTGAAATCAATTCTCAGGTCTCTGGCTACAGAAATGACCAAATTATCACCATATAAATGATTTTAAGAAGGTGCATGACATTTACCAAATTTGTGGATTTGTTGAAAATTCCACAAAACTGGAGTTTGCAAATTTCACCTGGCCTTAACTGAGACACTCCAAAGCAACATCATCAGAGTCACTTTAAAACATCTTGGAAATGATTTAATATAACATTAGTTGGCAATGTACCACATGATTTACCTCATCATTACATCTTCCCCTTTTAGTTAGAAACTGATCCCCCTAATTCAGTGAACCAAAACTTTTACCATTTATAATGGATGGTCCAGTTAAATGACTGAGTTTGATCAATAGCAATTTCAAAGTCTTATCTGTCTCTAAATTTAGTGGGTTTAATGATCACACACTCTGAGTGAGTCATAACTTGAGGGGGAGGATGACATTCTCCTTGTTGATAGAGTGATATTGTTGGTTTTGTTGGAGCAGGAATAGTTGCAGCAGTCAGAGAAGCTTCACCAATATCCTTTCTGTAGCATTCTTCTCCAGAATTGATGATATATGATTTCAGGGTAACATACTTGTCTTTAATTAATACTGGATCAGACCACTGGATTTCAACATCTCATTGGACTCGGACAGTGTCTCCTGGATTTAGGTCAGGCAAGGGTTTAGCAAAGTGTCTTCAGTCATAAAACTTTTTATTGACTTTTATGCTTTTTTTATTTGACTCTATAACCATTTCAAAGTCAGGCCATCATGATATCAGATTTCTGGAAGTGAAGGAATTGTATGAATCTGGTATTCCATTACTTCTAAGCTGCATTATTACATGCAGCTTGAATATTTATTGCTCTGTAACATAACAGTAACATAATGGACTACCTTCATTTAAAATCCTTCTGACCATTGGAACTGCTCTTTCTTCTGCCCTGTTTTCTTGAGGATAGCATGAACATGAAGTAGCATGCTCAAAACCATAGATGTCACTAAATAATGCAATTTCCATTGAATGAAACAGACGTCAGTTGTCAGATATCACTTTATATGAAATTCCGTAGCAAGCAAACAGACATTTACTACAATCTCACCAGATGTAAAAGTAAGTGTCATATCTCAAAGAAAGATGAGAAGTAGTCGACTATCACCAATTACTGCTGATGTTTGTGTTCATAGAGATCTGTAGTTATCATCTTTCATGGTCCTTCTGGTAGGTTCTCTGTGTTGAGTGGATCTTAATAAATGGCAATGTTCACAATCAAAAACCTTGCTTTTAATCACCAAGCTGATTAATGGCCACCATATACTCTGTTTAGCCCACTCTCAGCATTTGGTCAACCCTAGCTGGCCATAATGAATCTAATCAAGCATCTCTTCTGTAAGAGCATCAAGGATAACTATGTGAATTATGTTAGCTCGTAGGACTGCTATAACTCTTAATTGAGTGTGGAATGCAAAAACATCTTGGCCTCAATCTTTACACTGCTGATGTGCTGTGGCCACCTCTCTTTGTATACTACAGTACCGTTGCTAGATGTGTATCCTTTGCAACAGCATCTCAAATATTCTTTAGTTTCTGATCTGATAGGCAACTTCATTTCCACTGAATCCACATATGTCTGAACATTGTCTTCCAAGTCTGTAGATTGTTGGTTCATTAGAGGATGTCTTGCAATGTGTCTGCTATCATAAGTCTTTTTTATTGGCGCATGTTGCACTATGGGCTTACACCTCATTACCCATATCAGCTAGCACTGGCATCTCAAAGGAACCTGGTAGAAATCTTTGCTATTAATCAAAGAGACTAATGGTTTGTGGTCTGTAAGAAGACAAAGAGTGTCTAATTCACACACAGAACATGTGAAAATGCTTTACATGTCCATACACAAGACAGGCATCTTTTTCAGCCTGCGCTTTGTAGCAGTTAAAGTTCTGGCCTAGCATCAGTGTGTTGGGCTGCAATGTAGGTAAGCTGAGTTCAGAAGCAATCTTCGGGTGCCACATTGGGAGGCAGGCTAGAATGTAGCAGCTGCCACTTGGCAGTGTGTAGCTGTCAGGAGGGATGACATCAAGCAACCAATGTTGCTGTAACACCATGGTGGGATAAGGTAGATTGCTCCCTCTGCATGACATTACTGCATGTAGCTGGGTTGTCAGAAGTTTCCACCTATGTCAGAGGAGCAGGTAGGACAAAAGGAATAATTATAAAATGGGTCTTGAAAATCATGTAACCTCACTGGTCAAAACATGTCACATGACCGTTTGTAAATCCTGCAACAGACAACCAGTAAAGATCCTGGTAAGCAAATGTTTACTTTCTTTGAACCTAATTTATTTTTATTTTAATTTGTAATAACAGATTCATTTAATAATCACAATAATGCACTACAGGGCATGTTTAGTAGTGGGATTTAGGCACTTCTTATACTAAAGTTCATACTAAGAAAGGAATAGGAACATAGAGGCCATAGCCCATTTGTGTTCCAACCTCGTGTAATACCTTAAGTCGGCATCATCAAGAATATATTTATCTAACCTGATTTTAACTGTGCTCTTAGTTTTTGCTATTATGCTGTGTAGTGGCAATGAATTCCACAAATTTACCACTCTGACAGTATATGAATATTTCCTAGCATTCATTCTAAACCTCTTTCCTTTAATTTGTAATGGATGTCCCCTAATTTCCCTATTATTATCTTTAAAGGCTATATCTAAATCACACATCAGTCTAGGGTCTTGAAGTACATCATACAGAAGCAGAATGTCACCATTTGCCCTGTGTACTTCCAAAGACGCAAGTCATAAGGAATGTAATCTTTCAGCATAAGGCATGTTACTGTAACCATCAACTCATTTTGTAAAGCGGTGCTGTACTTGTTCCACCTTATTTCTTTCAGAAAATTTATAAGGATTCCAAATCTGAGATGAATACTCAAGATGGGGACAAATGTATGCCCTATATAAGGGGACAAGAACACTGCTGGATCTGGACGCTATGTTTTTCTTTGTGGATCATATTGCCCTGTTGGCCCTATTTGTAGCTTCCCTAACTTGCCTTTGTGTACTTAAGTTAATATATATATATATATATACACACACACACACACACACACACACACACACACACACACACACAGGTCCTTTTCACTAACAGTTTTACTAAGTGGGAGCATTATCCAAAAAATAATTCAGTTTATAATTAAGTCTTCCCAAATGAAGCACTTTACACTTCTCTATGTTCAATTTCATATCCCATTCTTGGGTCCAGAGGGAATAGTATTCAAATCCTGCTGAAGTCTTGCTACTTCTATTTAAGTGGTACAAGGGCCACCTAACTTTATATTGTCTGCATATTTTATAACTGTAGTCTGCAGTTTTTGTGTAATATCAGACGTAAAAACATTGAACAGTGTCAGTCCCAGGACGGAGCCCTTGGGCATTCCACTTCTGACAGACCCCTCACCAGACAGATGTCCATTTATTGTAACACAATGTCTCCTCTCAGACAGCCCAATCTATTACCCACTTAATTGTAAGGACAGGAATACCAATTTTTATCATTTTATTTGCTATTGCCCAATGCGGCACCCGGTCAAAAGCTTTAGAGAAATCCAGATACATCACTTCACATGGTATATTAATGTCCAGCTATGCACTAATCTGTTCATAAAAAAACAAGTAAATTTGATGTACAACCTCTATCTTTAACAAAGTCATGCTGATCATGGTCCATATTACATGTTTATTCTGATATTCTATCTTTAATTATGCTCTCCATCACCTTTCCTATCACACTTGTTATTAATTGGATGGTAGTTTTTCACTAGTTCTCATTCCCCTTTTTTAAAAATTGGGACTATATGAGCTATTTTTCAATCAACAGGTACCTTGGAATGCATATAAGATTGATTGAACAGATATTTTAGTGGGGATGTAATGTATTTGGACATCATTTTAGAATTCCAGCGGATATTCTATCTGGTCCTGGAAATGATTCTGTTTTCAATGCCTTTATTTTTCACTCAGTTTCCTCTTCAGTAATTTCCTGATAATGATTTTCATCATTCTGTTTTATATATACAATTCGGTGGAAATGTTGGCCCCTATCATATATACTGCAGTACAATTCATTGAAAACCTCAGCCATTTGTTTATCGTCAGAAATTATACCTCTTTCACCCATTATTGGTCCAATCTGATTCTGAGAATTTTTTAAAGATTTGACATAGGAATAAAATTAGTTTGTGTTTGATTTATGTGCTTCAGTAGCAAGCTTTATTTCCATATTCCTCTTAGCTTGTCGATTTTTTCTTTACACTTTTTTTGTATGTGCTTGAAAATCTCATATGTTCTAACATCACCATTTTTTTGAAATTTTCTGTATAATCTTGACTTTTTCTTGATTAATTTTCTGATTTTGTAATTTAACCAATGAGGTCTTTTATACTTGGTTGATTTCTTAATTTGTGGAATATTATCTGATGCTACCTTCACGATGGTATTTTTTATAAGTCTCCTCATATCATCCACTGATTTATCCTTTAAAATATTATTCCATGTAATTTCCCTTACATCTTTTTCAATACCATTTACATCAGCTTTTTTCAAGAGAAAAATTGATGTACAACTATTTCTGGGTATATACAGTATGTATAATCTACAGTGAAGCTAATGGAATTATGATCACTGTTTACCAAAGGGGAATCAATGTAACAGTCTTTTATAACAACATTAAGTATATCTAACACCAAATCCAACATGTCTTTTCCTCTAGTCAGTTTCTGAACATATTGTGTTAAAATTCAGCTCACTGCAAGTATTAGTAAACAAGGATCCCAAATTTAATTTGGAAGTTGCAGTTGTCCAATCTATTCCTGTGATGTTAAAATCCCCCATTATAATTAAATCTTCCTTTGTTTCTGCTCTTGCAATTTCAGACATTATTTGTTGTATTGTATCCATTGTGCTATCAGGAGGATGATATATACATCCAAGGACCACAGATTTAGTTACATTCCCCTGAAGTCTCAGCCAGACAGATTCATATGTAGTATTAGTTTTTATTCTGGCTGTGATATCTACAGAACTCATACTATCTTTTATAAAGAGAGCCATACCTCCACCCCTTCTATTGTTTTGAATATTTTGAAAATTGGTATATCCAGGAACTTGGTTGCACTTTGTGACACACCACAGAAGGCGTGTATAAGTCCCATGACAACACATGTCCTGTCATGCATTCTTGCTTAAATATAAACCATTTGTGTGATGGCCTGGGTTCCTGCACTCTTTAGCATTCTATTGTCTGCTGACACTGCATCCTGGTTCATACCACTGAACAGCAATATGGAGGGGGGAGGACATCCATCCCCAGGAGCCCCTGCCACAAAGGGAAAGCAGTGGGAGACTTTGGGGTGGTAGCTGGATCCAGGAGGAATGGAGGATCAACAAGCCTGAACAGGATACAGTGTATATCACTGGAACCAGAGGATAGCTCTTAAAAGAACTAGGAAGAAAAAGTTCTGTGGGGAAAAAAATTTCCTGACATAGACAGCAATTAACTTTAAAACTGAACCCTTCTCTGCCCTAAACCATAACTACTGCTATCTGCACACACAATTGTTTGCTTGAAAATACAGGAGGAAGTCAATATTGTAGCATTAGCAACTAGTATGGACTTTCTCAAAGGTCTTCCTCTGGTCAAGGCCACAAAACAAAGCTACTTCTAAGCTTAGCAGATCATCCAGTGTCTTGCCAAGAACTGACAGGCTCTGTCCATATCTTTCTAAATAGTTTATCTTGCCCTTGATTCACTTCAGTTTTGTTATATTACTTGGCTGCTGTACCTCCTGTATAGCCTTTATTTTATTTGGGTCTGGGTGTAGTCCCTCTTCATTAATGGTATATTTTCAAATCCCTTAGGCTTCAAATTGTCCCTAGTTCAAAAAACGCTTTATGTTTGGTCACATTCTGTAGAGATTGCTGATGTAACTGGTAGTTTCATTTTTTTTTTAAATATTTATTTTGAGTTTTTCAGTTGTAATATTATACATCTTCTGAGCAGAAAACTTTATTGGGTACAATATTTTATACATCATTTCACCACTGATGGAATGCATTACTTGTATTTCAATTAAAACAAGGCAGAAAACCCCTATTTTTACACTAAAAAAAACTACCTGAGCTACATTCTCTATTGGTTTGGTAATTCAAATATAATATGTTCCCCCTTCCATATAAACCTTCCATAATCCAATGCCTTTGCACTTTCCTCATGGGACAAAAGTGAGACCTCTGTCTGAAGTGAAAAAAAAAAACAAGGATGCCACCTCGATTCAAATAGTGTAGAGCTGTTATTACATCTAGCTATCAACTGTTCCTTATAATACAAGTCTATCATTATTTTTATTCAATCTTGAATGGGGGGGGGTATTATTTCTCCAGAGGTGGGTAATTGCCTTCTTGGCCACCAATAAATATGTAAACAGGCGATAGCCCTTTGTGGGTAATAATCACTCTGGTGAAACTGCTAGTAAGACCAGCTGGTAGTTTCATTTTGATACCTTTTTCTTTTTAAAAGTAACCAAAACAAAACAAAAAGTCAGACTGCCCACCATACTAGTGTTACCACACAAAAATGTGTTTGTTTACAATCCTTTATCAACTCCCACTGCATCTTTCATCTTGCCACCTTAGATTATTGATGTGCAAAGTTGGAAAATGTTGCTTCCTGGATTAATTTGCAAATTTACCTAATTTCACGAAGTCAATCCACCATGCAAAGTCGAAATTCATGGTAAGCTGATAACCTCGTGAAATGCGAAGTTGGCAACTTCATTGGTGAAGTTTGGTATAGAGGCCAGGTTTGCAATGTACTATGGGATTGGATGTCTACATGTTGCAGAAACAAGCAGCATGCCATTAGGAGATTGTCTTCAGTGTAGTCTTCTGAAGACAGAGTAGGAGAGAAGTCTGTGTGTGCTTGTCTGGAAAAAAAAGCTTTTAAAATATATCTCAAAACTAAGCTTTTTTAATGCAAATTGCTCACAAATAGTTTTTGAGGGCCTTGTGCTGCTAGATTTGTATTTCTTTTGTTTACTTTTTCACTGATTATTTACTTTAAAGTAATGGTTTCTGTTTTGTCTGTCTGTGAAGCAGTGGTGTGGGGGAGGATAGGTGTACTGTAAAGCAAGGCAGCCCAGAAAGTTCCAGAACTTTTTTGTCTAAGCAGGAGATCTGTGTTATATATTGGTTGTCTCACTCTTTCTTGTTCATCTTTTTTGATCTGTAGTAATTTCTCTTTTTTATTTCTGTGGTTTAGTTTGGTGTGTTTAAGTAAAGTATTTTGTCAGTGTCTTTCAGTAGCAGACTTAATTATTTTTAGTTCTTCTTTTCTTAAAGTGATAGTGTTCTATCACTTTTTGTTATATTTAATCTTAAATATCCCTGTTAACCCTCCCATTTTAATCCCTGTTCTGTTGTTTTTTTGGCTAAAAAGAAGGAAATAAAAATAACTTGTTTGGTTGTTTTTAGTAGTAGTTTTTCAGCTCACTCTGCTGATCCCTGATTCTCTAGGGGTAGATGTCGTCTGCTGTTGCTGATCATTAATAATGTGTTTCACCCATGTTAACACCTATTGTGAATGTCGTGTTAGTTTACTAATCCCTGTGTTGCATTAAAATAAATCCTTTATTTTTGGTTTTGCTACATACTATTAGCATAGAATTTTTTTCAGATCACACTGGTCAAGAACAGTAACATAATACCCCTGAAACATTAGTGAGCTCCTATCTGAGGTTGGGAAAGGAAGGATAAGGGGATGGAGAGACCTAGTGTTGATAAGACAGGGGGATAAGAGAGAGAAAAATTATGCTTGTGAGGAGCAAGCTGGGGGGTCAGTACTTAAAATTGGGTCTAGGCATGGCTATATACCAGTGCAGACAGCAGTACAGGTTCTAAGTGGGTGAAGCAGTTACATACTTCTCTGATTGTACAGAAATAAAGCGTCTTGAAGGCATTTATACTGATTAGAGTGCTTAATTTGAGGTTTTTTTGTAGATCGTTCCATAAGGTAGGTAGCACGAAGCTTATGGCTGCCCTGCTGAAGCGGGATTTTGCTTTGGGTACTTTAAGTGTAATAGCTGAGTAACTTCTTAACACATATTTCCCAATTATACTCAGGGGAAGACAGCAGGAGATATAGTAAGGCAGCTTATTAGAGATGGCTCTATAGTTCAGAGAGCAGCGTTTCTGTGGCGCCTGAACTTTAGTGATGTCCACCCCACTGCCACATATAGGGTGCAGTGATGCATGTCGAAGGGAAGTCCCGTTATAAACCTCAGTGCTCAATGGTAGAGTGTATCCAGTTTAGCCATGTAAGAGTTGGGGCATTGGCTGTAGAGGAAATCAGCATAATCAACCAATGATAGGAAAATGGATTGGACCAGTTGTTTCTTGGCATCTCTGGTGAGAAATTGGTTGATTCTAAAAAACAGGCCAAGCCTTTGCTGAAGTCGTTTTAGCAAGTCCTTGATATGTTCAATGAAGGAGAGTCTTTGGTCTATCCAAACTCCCAGATACTTGAATTTTGTAACAAATTCTAGTTTTTCACCTAGAACTGTGGTAATTTGGGGAACCGTCCTACTGGACACAGGGTTAGCTGTACGGATGAAAGGGGAGAGGACCATCACTTTAGTTTTTTTGGCATTAAGGAGTAGCTTTTTTTGGAGGAGTTGGCTTTGCAAAAGGTTGAATTCTGACTGTATGTCATTGCAGGCAGCTTCAGGTGTTGGGTGACTCACGTAGAGAACTGTATCATCTGCAAACAAATGGTTGTTGGCTCCTTTTATACAGTAGTCGATGTTATTAATGTAGATTGCAAAAAGTAATGGCCCTAATATAGAACCTTGAGGTACCCCTCTTTGCAGAGTTTTTAAGGGGGACAGGCCTCCTTCGGCTTTAACTTGTTGAAGGGGCCCTGTAAGATAGTCAGTAAACCAGCACAGAGAGGAGGGGTCCACACCTATGGTTTGAAGGAAGGAGAGGAGTAGACTGTGGTCGATGGTGTCGAAAGCCTTGCTTAGATTAAGGAAAACAGCACAAATAAAGTTTTTTCTCTCAAGATTACGCTGCCAGTCGTTAGTAACTTTGGCGAGGGCTTAGATAGTACTATGTTTAGCTCTGAATCTGGACTGCATAGGGTTTAGCAGTTCCCTAGACTCAAGGTGAGTCCTCAGCTGTGCATTTATAATTTTCTCTAGGAGCTTGGACAGGACCTGAAGGAGAGAAATTGGCCTGTAGTTATTGAGATCACCAGGGTCACCTGATTTGAACAGTGGTATGACATGTGTTGTCTTCCATATAGGTGGTAAGGTGCCCTGAAACAGGGATAAGTTAAAAAGGTGGGTGACGGGTATTGCTAGCACATGGTAGGCAATTTTAAGGAAGTAAGGGTCAAGGGTGTCAGCCCCAGCACTTTTTCGAGTATCCAACTGAAGCAAGAGGTCCTCTACCTCTTTCAGTGAGGCAGGTTGAAGCGAGAAAGGTGGCGAAGCTATCGGAGTTTCGGGCAGTTGGCTGGCAGTCTGGGAGCAAAGTATGTTTGCAGGGGAGTTATCAAATGCCATGCCTGCAGTAGCAAAGTGGTTATTGAATGCATCAAGTATATCCATCTTTTAGGTTATAGTCAAGTTGCCAGAGGTAATGTTGGTCGGGAGTGAATTTCCTGGGAAGTGGCCTAGCAGATCATTGATTGTGTTCCAGAGCTTGATTGGGCTCTTTGTGGCAGAGTCGAGTTCGGATTTGAAGAAGGTGGCCTTCGATTCTCTGATTGTTTTGGTACATAAATTTCATAGTCTCCTGAACTGGTTCCAGTCCTCTGCAGTGTTCAGTCTGCACGCTTTTTTCCAGAGCTTATCTCTTTCTAGAAGCAAGGACTTGATCTGAGGGGTGAACAATTTACAGGTTTTGGTCCTAGTTCGAACTTTAATCAGGGGAGCATACTTATTAAGGGCCCTTGATAGAATGTCGTGGAAGATATTGTAAGCTGACGTAATCGTTTTGGCCAGGTAGATATCTTGCCACTGAGGAGAGTACTTAAGCTCATTTAGGTAGGCATGTTCATTGAAGTTGTGCCTGGATCTCTTCATAGAGAACTTGCTGATGGGTGCTGGGTTGTTGGTGGATCTTACTCCCACAATAAAACAATGGTCGCTGGCGTCTGAGAAGAAGACATCAGCGTGGGAGAAGAGATGAGGTTTGCTCACCATTAGCACATCCAGAAGTGTATTTTTACTGAGGTTCTTCACGTTTCAGCATGTTGGTTCAGTAATAAGTTGTGTCAGCCCATGTTCATCACAGAAGGATGCAAGGGGGGCAGCTGTGTTAGAGAGCCAGTCAAAGTTGAGGTCTCCTAAAATAATATTTTCTGGCAGTCCCTGTCCCAAGTTGTCACTTAGATATGACACAAGCTGTACGCCAGCAGACGGTGGTCTGTAGCATCCTACTACGCAGAGTGCAGTAGTCTGTGTAATTTCCACTTTGAGAATTAGGCATTCGAATTCATTGGTGACAGATGGTGAGGATAAGCAGAAGGCAGAAAATTTGCCTTTAACGTAGATAGCTACCCCTGCTCCTAGATATTATGCTGGCCTGGTAGGGCCAGTATAGTTAGGGTTTGTAGGAGTGTTTAATGTTAAAGGACAATTTGTCCTGGTTAATAACTTTAAATTGTTTTGACAGATGTTGCTGAAATTTGGTATGCATCATCTTCTGGGGAACATCTGTTGATGTACCAAATTTGGTTTGAATCCCTTTTGAGATTTTTGAGATATAAAGTGTCGAATATACAGAGATTTCCCTGGTTTTTGCTGTTTTTCCGGCCACCTCTATCTCAGAAACGGCTCTAGGTGCTGGGCTGAAATTGTCAGGGTAGAAAGTCTTGGCCTCACAGTTGTGCCTTTTGAAGGTTTGCTAAAAGAATAGCAATCCATTCCAAAGTTATTAAATCTTGAATTTGCCATTATTTCCTATGGGGGAAAATAGATGTAAATGTGAAAGTGATTTTCACACCCTGTCATCCAGTTTTGCATACTTTGCACCTGAATAACTTTGTAACACTCCAACAGATTTGCAGGAAATTTGAAAAACATCAGCCTAGGGTACAGGTCTCTCAACTTAACAAATTTGGTTTGAATCTCTTGTTTGGTTTCTGGGATACATAGTGTTGAAAAAAACAGATTTTTGAGGGTTTTGCTGTTTGTGTTTATTAATGTTATTAAAGGGCAGTTTTTGGGTCTTAATAACTTTGTAATGGTTGAAGTGATTTCTACAAACTTTGGCATGCATAATTACCCTGAGGAGGTGTTTGTAAGTAATAACTGTTATCTTAATAGCTTTAGCTGTTTCCAAGATACAGAGTGTTAAAAATAAAGGTTTGGGGGGGCTTACATTTTTTTTGTCCACCTGTATCTTGGAAACGGCTTTAACTTCTGGGCTGACATTTTCAGGGTAGAAAGCCTTGGCCTCACAGATGTGCCTTTTGAGTATTTTGGGGGGGGGAATATAAATTTGTTCCAAAGTTATGACATGTTGAATTTCCCATTATTTCCTATGGGGGAAAACCAGATGTCCACACAACACAGGATTCTGCTTTGAACTAGGATTCTGCTTTGAACTAAGATTCTACTTCAAACTAGGATTCTGATTTGAACCAGGATTGTGCTTCAACCTAGGATTCTGCTTTGAACTAGGATTCTGCTTTGAACTAGGATTCTACTTTGTATGAGTCCTATGGAAAGGGATTCTGCACTTGACAAGGATGCTATTTTGCAGTACTAACTCCCTTTTGGCAGACAGAACCAACACAGTGGGGGAACAGGAACCAACAGTCAACTAATCCTGCCTATTCTACAGCCCCAGGGCCCCAACCCAGGCTGTATAAACCCCCTAGAGTTTTTTTTAAACATAATCTCTACTCTGGGGTGATCTGCCAGGCTTCAGTTTCTGCAACACTGTGAACTGAGATTTAAACTTACTATAGGACTGAATGAAGCACTGACCTTTTTGCTGGTTTTCCAGTTCGGTATTTTTCAACTGAGTTTAACACCCTGGTAAGTTCACCTCATGCTTGAAAGCTAAAAGTTTTGTGCCATTGAGCTACTGTCTTTTGTGCTTTTTGCTATTTCAATATCTTATTCCTCCCCCCCACCACCAACAGTAAAGTAGGACACTTCGGAGCCGAGTCCCAGTGTTCCAGATAAAGCACCCCTCATCCCACTGCTGGACACTGGGGAACCCACTCCCAGTATCCTGAAATATGTATGTAATAGTTTTGCCAACAGTGAGGTGCCAAATCCCCATGGCAGCACTACACTCACCCTCACCAGCAGTGTGTGACTCTAGGGAGCCCACTCCCAGTGTACATAGTGTACCCAGTTATGTTGTACCTCCCAGAGCAGTGTGAGACACTGGGGAACCCACCCCCAGTGCCCTGAGAAATGGTTCTACTGTTCCTGTAAAAAAAGAAAACAGTCCACAATATCTTTTTTGAAACTCCTGTAGAAAAAGGTTTCTCATTGTTTCCTCATCCCCCTCTCACATCTTGACCCTCCCACTGAGCAACCAACCACCCTACACCCCCTTGCCCTATTCTTACTAACTGAGGTTGGCGGCTGTCATCTTCTGTGGACCAGGACACATCTGTACTCTTCAAAGTCAAACAGCGAACTGAAGAATAAAGGCATGTGCCATACAGAGGTGGGCAATGGCATTTTGAACATACTATATGTTAATAGCTCAACTATTTGTATGTATTTTACATAGATACATAGACACTGTTGGCAGATAAAGGTATATGGCCCACCCAGTCTGCCCAGTTGGGCTTATAAGTTCACTTTATGTTTTTCTAGAAGTCTGTTGCCCCTTACCCCTTACCCCTGACTTCCAGAATGTCTTTATGTCTATCCCATGCATTCTTAAATCCTGTGATTGTTTGAGCCCCCACCACTTCCTATGACAGGGTGTTCCTCTTGTCCACCACCCTTTTTCTTCATGTTTCATCTGAATTGCCCTTCCTCCAACTTCATCCCATGCCCTCTAGTTCTGGAACATCTTTTTCACTGGAAAATAGTGTATTCCTGCACCTTGTTCCTCTCTGTAAGATACCTGTATGTCTCTATCATATCCCAACTCTCCCTCCTCCAGGAAGTACATATTCAGATCCTTAAGGCTGTCCTCATAGGACTTGTGATGAAATCACTGTACCATCTTTGCTGCCCTCCTCTGAACCTTATCTACCCTGTCTATGTCCTTACATAGGTAAGGTCTCCAGAACTGCACATTGTACTCTAGGTGGGGCCTCACTAGTGTCTTGTATATTGAAATTATCACCTCCCTTTTCCTGTTGATGATGCCCTTTCCTATGCAACCCAGCATCCTTTTTACTTTACCTGCTGCCTTGTTAAACTGTTTCCCTACCTTGAGGTCATCAGAGATGATAACCCCAAGGTTCCTTTCCTGCTTGGTGCATTCTATACCCCCCCCCCAAACTGATATGTAGTTTCAGGATTTCTGTGCCCCATATGCATTATCTTGGACTTCTTTGCATTGAATTTCAACTCCCAAATCATTGATTATTTGTCAAGCTTCTGCAGGTCCTTCCTCATTCTGTTCACACCTCTGAGATGAACCAGATTAATGATGGGTTTTTGTATCCCATCTCATGAACACTGGCACTGTCATTTGTTCCTCTGTTCTCAAAGATGATTTCACTGTCACTGAAAGAAATCACCTTTTGGGACTGAGTAATGAAATGGAAATACCATTGTGCATGAAGTGGGGTCCCAAAAAGCCCATGTGGAAAATCTGGTGCAAAAATACCCCAAAATGCCAAAGTTATGCATGGTCATTGAAATTTTCCTTTGCATGCGTGTAACATTGCTAATTTATATTTTCACTCCAAGTTTTCAACATAGCCACTTTTCACACCACCTCATGAACAGTACAGCTGCATTTATCACATCCTGCCTGACATGTGATTTTGCACCTGTGGCACGGAATAGTGCAGTCAATGTGCAAAATCACCTTTCAGAATTGAGTAACAAAATGACAGTGCCAGTGTTCATAACATGGCATCCCATGTCAGGAGTTGAAATTTTGGAGCAAAAGTAACAAAGAATGCATGAGTTACACACAATCAATGAAATTTCCCTACACATGCATGTAACTGCCAATCATTTATATTTTCACTGCTAAGTTTGAACATAGTCATTTCTTCAAAGCATCTCATGAATACTACAGCTGTCATTTCTCACATCCTGTTCAAAATGTGTTTCCACAGCTGTGGCACAGAATGGCATTTTGCCATGGATTAAGAAATGTACACCTACAGTATGAGGGTTATGAGGTGGGGTGATGAGACTATGTCGAAAATTTGGGGTCACAATGTGAAACAAATGACAAACTTATGAGTATTTGTTGCAATTTTGTTACACACCTATCTCAAAAAGTAAGGAAATTCATTGCTAAAAGTCCATTTAATGAAACCAGTTAGGTTTCATTATTTTTAAAGTATACAATGTTAGTTATATAGTACAGCAACAATGCCAATCATCAGAACATTAGAAACAAAACAGTTATTTGACATATCCCTAGCGTCCTTCCACCCAACTCATACACCATTTGAGCTGTTAATCATGTGGTATAGAACAATATATTTGTATGGTGTACGAGTTAGGTGGAAGGACACCAAGAGATATATCAAAGAACTGTTTTGTTTCTAATATTTTCAGAGATTGGTGTTGTTGTGCTGATACACATATTAACCCTAACATTGAATTTCCATACTTTTAAAAGTGTAATGGAAACCCTAACTGGTTTTGTAAAACGGAGTTTACTGCAATGAGATATATATATATATATATATATATATATATATATATATATATATATATTAGAGGCAAAACCCCGCTTAATGCATTAGTTAGGTTGTTCCATTGTTTACAGTGAGGAAATTGCTGTTAGGGTGAAAACCCCAACCCAATTCACCCCCCCAGCACCACACACACAGACAGACACACAATATTCAAGCATGGGGAGGACCAAGTCAACACAACCAATGACAGACATCCAGCAGCAGGTGACAGAAATAACAAACAATTGTCTAAATGTACTACGAGACATCCCCACCCACCTGACCAGGTACTGCATGCTCAGTGGAGATCAACAGCAAAACTGAGGCCACATACACCAAACGTACACATCCTGATTGCAGCTGCACACAACGCACGTACTTAGTAGTTGCATGGCTCACCTACCGATGCCCCACACCAGACCACACCACTTTGTGGTGGGCCACCTGAGCAATAGAGTTCAGCAAAACCAAGGAGTTGTACAGGTATAATATCTCTGATTATAACAAGGGTTTGAGAAATGCAGCTTAATTGACTGTAAACATTGTAACAGCCTTGTGTTTAGTTTTTATTAACATACATGTAGAGCCTAACCATATGATGAACATGGTTTAATGTTGTTTAAAACAGTTTTATTATGCTAGCACAAGCTACTCCCAGGTATTATGTTAATGGTCAGTTTATCACTGTCTAGCTGACATGTGGCACTCGGCCATGCCTCATTCAACATTAAACCCCTACAGGTGATTAACAGACCATTTAACATAACTGTTGGTCATGCCTTATTGCTTAATTGTCTTTATGAGTAGATACTATCCTCTGCTAGGCACTGCAGCAGCTTTGCAACACAGTGTCCCACCCAGTTACACCATACACTGTCTAGTTACTGGAGAAAGGCTGTGAATATGAACTCAAGAAGATGAACAGTGTAACTTGATCATTACAGTCATCGAAACCCTAGTGTGATTATAACTGACAGAGTCAGTAGTAGAGGATAATCCCTGCTGTCCTAGTACACTTACCTCATTGTGAGTTAAATCAATACTAAAAGACATTCTGTTTATATCTACACCATACCTACTTGATTCCTGTTGTAGCACAATTAACATAGTTATCACTTTGATAGCATCAGTGACAGAAGTGTGGCAAACCCAAACAGTAGGCATACAGCCTGAGTATGAAACAACTGTTAAAAAAAAATCACACTGTGTCCAGAAGTGGCATAGATCACCATTGCAACAATTGTAAATGTATTACTATTTGAATAAGTTAGTCATCACAGATGCAATGAGATTGTCTTTATCAGGTACAACATACCCAGTAAGTGCCTCATAGGAAAATCTATCCTATATACATCTCCGATACAGGTACATCATTGTTGGCTCAGTAGTGCTATGATATTTAGAAGTTGCTTGGCCTGATCCATGTAATTACAATGTTTCTTACAAAGAATACTTACTGCATCTTTAGTATTGAAACACACTAAGGTCTATGTAGTACATCAGCAGTACACCTTCATCAGTAAGAATGCATGTGATACTGGCAGTACCAATTTCACAGCTTTGAACAGGCAATGCTTTTCCATATGTTTACATCAGCCTCTATGTTGAGTAAACCATTGCCGTAAATGTACTACTATGTAAATCACCTACTAAATGTATCACTACTTTTATCTTGAGCATGCTAGTGTCTTGTAGTTAATTTATGTGCTTCTTTAATTAATGTATACTCACTAGTGTTAAACCTCTTCTACAACTGGTCATCATGCACCTTCAGCATTTATATTGAATAACGGCACAGTACCAGTTGTGTGGTGTGGGCATCGGTAGGTAAAGCCATGCAACTACTATGTGTGGTACGCTGTGCAGCTGCAATCAGGGATGTACGCTTGTGTACATGGTCTCAGTTTTGCTGTTGATCTCCACTGAGCATGCAGTACCTGGTCAGGTGGGTGGGGATGTCTCGTAAGTACATTTAGACAATTGTTTATTTCGTCACCTGCTGCTGGATGTCTGTCATTGGTTGTGTTGACTTGGTCCTCCCCATACTTGAATGTGTGTGTGTGTCTGTGTGTGTGGTGCTGGGGGTGATCAGAGTTAGGGTTTTCAACCCTAACAGCTAATTCTCACTTTTGTGCTGTGGAGCAACCCTAACTAATGCATTAAATGGAGTTTTTGCCTCTAATTTCCTTCTTTGAGAATGATAACAGAAATAATGAATGGCATGTTGCAGAGGGAGCGTGGGGCCCAAAGGCACGCGCTCCCGCCACATGATGTCTTGTGGCATAGTAACAGGAGCAGCAATGCAAACAGAAATGCTAACAGTGGCACACACGGTAACACAAGCGCGAATGAGAACAGAAAGGGTAACGCACACGGTGGCGTAGACGGGAACGGTGTGCCACGTGATGTCTTGTTACATAGTAACATGGTGCCTGTAAATGAAAATGTCAATGGGCATGGTGACGCAAAGTGAAACAGAAAGAGAAACAGTACTGTAGACACAAATGGCAAAAAATAACAGAAACGCAAGTGCAAATGAAAACGCAAAGGATAACGCACATAGGGCCCACGCTCCCGCAACGTACTGCAGCAGCGGGAGCGCGGGGCCCAAAGGGCCCCACACTCCCACCACATGATGTCTTGTGGCATAGTAACAGGAACAGCGACACAAACAGAAGCACTAACAGTGGCGAGACAAGGTAACGCATGCAATGAGAACAGAAAGGGTAACAAACACGGTGGCGAGACGGAACGGTGAAAGCACGTGATGTCTTGTCACATAGTAACATGGTGCCTGTAAATGGAAATGTTAATGGGCATGGTGACGCAAAGTGAAACAGAAAGAGAAACAGTACAGTAGACACAAATGGCAAAAGTAACAGAAACGCAAGCGCAAATGAAAACGCAAAGGATGACGTGAGGAGACAGTGTGCATTGAGTCGCTAGCCTAACTCTCACCCCATGACATGTGTAAAGCAGCAGAAGATAGGAGAATGGGTGAGAGTTAGGACCCATGATTCCAATGCACACCCCAATGCCGGTTGGGGTGGGCGGTGTCCAAGGGGGTTTTCAAACCTAACAGTGAATTTCCTCACTTTGTCGCTGTGGAACAACCCTAACTAATGCATTAAACTGAGTTTTTTGCCTCCAATTTCCCTTCTTTTTGGGAATGATAACGAGAAATAGTGAATCCCACCACATGATGTCTTGTGGCATACTAACAGGGACAGCAACGCAAACAGAAATGCTAACAGTGGCACGCATGGTAACACAAGCGCGAATGAGAACAGAAAGGGTAACGCACATGGTGGCGTACACGGGAACGGTCTGCCACGTGATGTGTTGTCACATAGTAACATGGTGCCTGCAAACAGAAATGTCAATGGGCATGGTGACATAAAGTGAAACAGAAAGATAAACAGTACTGTAGACAGAAATGGCAAAAAATAACAGAAACGCAAGCGCAAATGAAAACGCAAAGGATAACGCACATGGTGGCGCAGACGTCAACGGTAAGTGAAACGGGTACGGAACCGCAAGCGGAAAGGGCAACAGTAACAGTAATGTAAGCGCTCAGGCTGGTTTTCCCCAAAACCTGCATAGAGAAAGACAGTGAGTACAAATAATGTATGCATAATAATGAGTATCGGCGCAGAAAATGAGATCTTGGAATACTAAATACATTATATCTCCGGAACCGTACGATGTAGAAAAAAAATTTAAAAGTCATATTATTTACAACTGTCCTGGCTAATTTGAATCTTAGCTCTATTAGGAGACGAAGAAATTTTCCGACGAAAAGTCCGTATCTCGCACCGTTTCCGAGATACGGGCCCTGAAAGGCGCGGTGAACGCAGTAATGTTATCCTATGGGAAAAAAAGAAAAGTTCGGAGCGCCATAACTTTGCCTCCCTGTAATGTTTTATCACCAAACCACTGAAAGGCACATCTGTGGGCTGTTGGCTGTCTTCCCACAAAATTTCAGGAAAAAAGACCAAACCGTTATTTTGCAGCAGGGATCCAAAGGATTTCTGTAATGCGTCGGGCGCCGTAATGTTATCCTATGGGAAAAACCATCAACTTTGGAGTGCCGTAACTTTGCTGCCGTGTGATATTTTTTCACCAAACTACTGAAAGGCACATCTACGGGCTGTTGGCTGTCTTCCCTCCAAATTTCAGGAAAAAAGACCAAACCGTTATTTTGCAGCAGGGTGCCAAAGGATTTCTGTAATGCGTCGGGCGCAGTAATGTTATCCTATGGGAAAAACTGTCAATTTTGGAGTGCCGTAACTTTGCCACCGTGTAATATTTTTTCAATACAACACTGAAAGGCACATCTGTAAGATGTCAGCTCCGTTCCCTCCAAATTTCAGCTCAAAACTCCCAACGGTTCTTTTGTAACACAGTGCCAAAGAATTGCTGTCATTTTCCCACAGACTAGAAAACTACTGCTCATCTTATGAAAGTCATAGGTTTCATGACACTTTCGTGAGCACTAAAGTAATTTTGCTAAAGCATTTCTTTTCCAGAAATTTGAAAACATATTTCTGGGGTGTTTACCACAAAATAAAGACATGGCAAGCATCCTCAGGGCCGGCTAGGTGAATACAAAACAAAATAGGTTGCTAGAGGGTCCCAAATTTAAATGCCAACCATTTTTCTGATCATCAACTGAAAACAAAATGGCCGATTTGGCGAAAGTAACAGGTCCATTTGTAAAGTAAAAATGCATTTATGAAAGTGTTGAACTTTTGTTAACTTTTCCCATTGACTTATAATGGGAAACTGTTTTGAATAACTTTTGAACCGTTTAATATTTTTCATGAAATCTTCGAAAGGCACATCAGGGACCCCAGCCACGTTCCCTGAAGATTTTGGGCCATTCACGTGAACTATACGACCTGTAGGCGCGACTCATAGAATTCCAGAAAAGAGTAACAAGCGCCACAGATCACACTTAATAACCCACAGCCGTATATCCGACTAGTACGAAACTTGGCAGATCCCAAGGCCTATGGTTCTTGATCATAAATTCCAAATTTCAGGAAAATCCATAAAACAGTTGCAAAGTTATTAAGGTGCAAAGTTTGGGGGTTTAACATAGAAATGGCTCCTCAACCCTAACTATGGTAGCACTACCATGCTACCATAATATATATAGATAGATAGATAGATAGATAGATAGATAGATAGATAGATAGATACATACATAGAATGTCACTCAATTATTAACTCAAGTAATAGGTCAACAGGCAGTAGTCTGTGAGGTGTAAGTTCAGTCTCCTCCCCCATTATAACCCATGCCCACTGGCTGTAATCATTCCTTACCAAACATTACTGAGATTCAACTGATGGGGATGCTATTCCATCATAGCCAGTGGTACCACCCTGGGCTAATTACATGAATTGCTTAATTCTCCTTGGCTTTTTTTGCCCTATACAGGGAAATCTCCTAGTTCAATGGTGGCCAGGAGAGGCATCCACATATCAAAAAATATCTCCCTTCCCCCATTACCTGAGAGTTGAATCCCCTCCAGAGCCATACACTGCCAGAGATTGTTAACCCATTGTTGGATGGTAGGGGGAGAGGGGGCCATCCAAGACTTCACCACCATCTTGCAGGCATAAACCAAGGCCAATGACCACAAAGGGTTATTAGTCCTGCCACCTGGGTGATGAGGGTCTGCCCCTAGTAGCAGCTCAAGGGGAGACTTAGATGGGTTGTAATCCAAGACCACGCATATCACTCTATAAACCTCATGCCAAAAGGGAACTATTTAAGGGCACGTCAAAGCCATGTGCAAAATGTCTTCCTCTCTGCTATTACACTTGGGGCATTCACTAGGTCTCTGGGCGTCATGTGTATGGAGATGTTTAGGGGTACTGTATGTCCTATACATAAAATTAAGTTGGATTTGCCTGAGTTTATTACTCCTGGAACAAGAAAGAAGGTGTTTACTCTCCAGTCTCCAGGCCTCAGTGCTTATTTGAGTGGACAAGTCTCTCCCCCAAGCTGCATGTATCTCTGCTGCCACTTGGCAGTCTTTCCCTTGCACGGTTTGATAATATGTTGTTAAGGGTTTCCTGCCTGGTTGTGGTCTATACAATTCTTCCTCAAAGGGGTAAGGGTGAGCCCAATTGTTTACATGATCTAATGTATCCCCAAGGTGATTCCTAAGAGATAAGTAGGCTTGGCAGGATTAGATTTAAATCACTAAATGTCAATAAATGTCGATTTCACTGCACACACATAAACTGATAAAAAAATATTTTCCATCGATGATACTCTAAATTTACAGATAGGCAAAGTAAGTTCTATTGCTATTTTGACATTTGATGATAACAATTTGTATTTTCATCAGTTTGTAAATGCTCAGTGTTTAATGTCATTAACTGCAACTGTGAAAATTAAATCAATCAATACAAATCTAAATAAATGATTAAAAACCCATAATTTCATGCAACTGTGAAAATTTTAATCAATAAAACTCATGAAAAAGGTTTAAAATTAAAAATCGATATTTTCCATCGAAATTATAAAAAAATAAAAATTGAATTCTCACAGTCCTAGAGATAAGTATACAAAAAAATCACCTACCTGTATACCCCACCTGCTACGGACAGAGGCAAAATCCAACAGATTACCCCCTTCATATAACTGGTTAACCACAGTTAGCACTCTGCATTTCCAACTTAGGAGCCTCCGTATTAGTTGGACAGTGCATGTACCCCTCATATGAATTGCGGTGGTCACACCAGTATGAGGGGAGGGAAGATAAGCATGTTCTGTTTGATTATGGACATCTACACAGGCCTTCAAGGTGGTGGCCATAAAGGGGTTGATTGCCTCCGGGCTTGATCTTGGCCATAATGCAGCTGCTAATACATCTCCCTTCAAGGTGCCCCGCAGTGTCTCTGCCTTAATTTAAGCTAACTGTGCCCTGATGCTGAATCCCCAACTGAGAGGTATGCCAGTTGAGAGGTCCAATAGTACCATTGGAAGTTGGGCAGCCCACCCCCTCCTAGCTTCAACAGTGACTGTAGGATGTCTCTCCTGATCCTAGCGGCTTTGCCTCGCCACAGAAATTTATGAACAATGGCATTCAGATGCTGAAAATGTGCTTTCAGGAGCTTAATAGGTAAAGATTGATAGAAGTAAAGGCATTTTGGTAAAATTGTCATTTTTACCACCCCAACATGTCCCAGCAGGGATAATGGGAGGGACTGCCATCTGTCACAATCCTCCAATAATTTGGACAAAAGAAGTTTATAGTTTAATGCAATATTTGGAGCAGCTTTTACCTGAGATAGAGATGCCCAGGTACTTTATTTTAGTTACTAACTGGAGGCCCCCTAAATTAGATATCAGTTTTTGATCTCTCCAGGTTACCTATAGGCATCAATTCACTTTTAGACCAGTTCACTTTATGACCAGATTGCATTCCATATTCCCTCATCACCTGATACATCTTGGGGAGATCCTGTGCCGGGTGTTGTAGGTATAAAAGTAGGTCGTCAGCATACAACGCTATTTTATATTCTTTGCCACCACCATCTAACCCCCTAATCCCCTTGTGTTCCCTGATAACTGCTGCCAGTGGCTCTAGCGAAAGCACATACAGCAGTGGTGACAGCAGGCAGCCCTGTCTTGTGCCGCATCCAAGTTTGAAAGGGGGTGTTAATGATCCATTCACTGCAGCCTGGGCCTCCAGGTTTGAGTAAAGTACTTTCACCCACAATCTAAATGATGGCCCCAATCCCACTCTTCTCAAGGTCTTGATAGATACCCCCACTTTACAAGATTGAAAGCTTTTTCAGCATCTAATGCGAAGACTGCGGCCCCATGCTGAGCTGTGTTTTTTCCCCACCTATCTATCACATTTAAAGTCCTATAAATGTTGTGTTTTCCTTGCCTGCCCTGCAAAAAACCAGACTGGTCCTGATGTTTTAAACTTGGAAGCACAGGGTCCAGTCAGGAAGCCAAGACTTTTGATAGTATCTTATAGTCCATCATAAGTAAAGAGATTGGTCTGTAGGATACATATTGTGTGGGGTCCTTTCCCGATTTGGGCAGTACCGTGATGGTGGCTGACCATGATGGTGGCTGACCACGTGGATAGGGGCAACTCACTCTTCTCCAGACTTTCCTTCAACATATTGTATAGGGGGTCTAAAATCACATTCCCAAATTTCTTAAAGAAGTCTATGGGCAGGCCATCAGGGCCCGGGGTCTTATCACCCTTCAGCACTTTAATGGAGCCCTGCACCTCTCTGTTAGTTATAAGAGTGTCTAACTCTTTTGCTTCCTCTCCCTTCAGCACAATTAAAGGGGCCTTCTTAAAGAAATGATCCAACTGGTGGGTAGTGGGTGCTACTTCTGAGTTATAAAGCGAGCCATAGAAGGCACCAAATGAACCCTCAATTGCCACTGGGTCCTGAACCAGTTTCCCTGTGGTGTCTTAAACCTGACCAATCAGGCGATCTCCCTCTTGCTGGCACAATGGCTAGGCTAGTATTTACCTCCCCTGTCCTCATCAAAGTAGGCCCCTGCTTGTGACAGTAGGATAGCTTGTTCTATCTTTGCACTGCTAAGTGCATTAAAACACCACTTCCGTTTTTGGATTACTCTGTATAGAGGCAGGGTTGGCTTCTGCTTATGCCCTTCCTCACAAGCTTCTATTTTTGTGTGGAGGTGATTGATCTCTTGTTGGTTTATTTTTTTACAGTGTGCAGATAAGGCAATTGTCTGACCCCTAGTAAAGGCCTCCCATCTGCACTGGTGAGATGTATCCCCTTTCTTATTGTAATGTAAAAATTCCTGAATGCTAGCCATCATAACCTTAATATATTGTTCATCTTTAAGGAGGAGAGGATCAAGCCTCCTCTGTCTGGTAACTGAGGGAATGTAAAGGCAACACCCTATTGTAAGGGAAGCATTATCTGATAGCAGGACTGGCAAGTAATTCACCATGCTGACTACTGGGAGTAGCAAAGGGCTAAGCAGTATCCTATTCAGATGGGCATAGGACTGATGGGCATGAGAGTAGAAGCTATAGTCCCTGCCTGAGGGTTTAAAGTGCCTCCACACGTTTACCAGTTTAAACTCTGATTCTACCTCTCCAAAGCCCTTGCATTCCTAGAGAGCTGAATTGGGGCAGGGATAGATCGATCCAAAATGGTGCCCTGAACACAATTGAGATCTCCCCCCAGGATCCAGGGACTTGGCCATGTCACCATGTCCTTTGCCAACTTTGGAAAAAAAAAACAGATCATCCACATTCAGGGTATACACAGATCCCAAGGTTAGAGTTCTCACTCCTGCCAATTCAGCCCTCTCCAGGACATATATACCAGTTTTATCAATTATTTAGAAACATAGAAACATAGACTTTGATGGCAGATAAGGACCACTTGACTCACCTAGTCTTTGGCCAAGGATTGTGACCTGCACTTCTCATGGGAACCACACAGAGAGTCCTCTGGCTTTAGAGGAGAAACAGAAGGAGACCCACGTTCCCCCCAGGGACTTAGTGATTTTCAGGGCCTCCCCTGAGGGCATATGCATCTCTTGTATTAAAACAACTTGCCACTTAGACCTCTTAACTTCTGCATGAAAAGTGTTTCCTTTTGACCACAGATTTTAAACCATTAACATTCCAAGTTGCTACCTTAATTCAGTTTGCCATTTTCAAAGTGTGAGAACAGGCAATTAAGAACACCAAAAGTTAATTTCAGCTGTTTCACAATTTAGCTCCTCATGATTCCTCCCAAAACTTCAAGCGTGTTCCAGCTCCTGTTAGCCTTGATTCTATCTGATGGTTTAAAGCTTAATATCTTAGTTTTACCCATATTTAACCCATCCCCCATCTCCCACCCTCCCTAAACTGAAATGCTAGTTCCATGGTGGTGCCTAGGTTCTGCAGGAAGCAGATAGCATAAAGTGCCTCCCCAAGACCCAGAGCCCCCCCCACTCTCATCCCCCTGAAGCAGTATCCCCACTATGTGTGTTCAGATCTGCCAGATTACCCATGTCCCTCCCCAACTGACACATCCCTGTCACCAAACCATATACCCTGAATTATCCCCCAACCTCCCTTATCCCCCATATTCATCCCATCCCTCAATACCCCTCACCCACCAGGCCCTTCAATGACTGATATGCAGTCTCCTGCAAACAACTGGTGAAAAGTAGAATGGTGAACAGCTGGTCTTGTATCTCTAAACCTAACATTGAGATAGGTACAGTTTTAAAATTCAGAAATGATGAAGGAATCCCCACAGCCAGACAGGTAAAAAAACCTGTGACGTAAATCTATATGTAGTCTAGAGGTGATCCGTAGATCATCCCCTGTTTCAGCATAATAGTAGTACTAGGGCAAACAAGTAAAATTATTATTGACTAGTAAGAACAGCAAAACAAACTGGGTTGATAGTCTTAGAAGCTTTGTACTCAGCCTCCCCTGCAAAGAAACTCAATAGAAAATCAAAACAGAGGCCTGAGTTCTTAACAGTGTCTCTCAGAAATAAACACAGTGTTCCAAACCACTCACCAGAGGTTTTTCCATAGCCTGAATCACACTTATACATGTTGGGTGGTGAGAAACCACTGTCAGTTTCGCTTTAAACAGTAACTTCTAGACACAATCAATTAAAACAATTGTACACATGTTGCTAGCAGTGTGCCATAGTGCCTTCCACTGGTCCAGTAAAATTTGCAGATTAAATTTAAGAGTTCTTTGTCCTTCTCATCACTATCCATAAGTGGTGGTAAGTCTCTATGGAACCAAATATAATTTTCCTCCCTCTACATTAGGAGTCTTTACAAGCTGGTTACCTAGTATGTGGGTGGATACACTGGGCTTGTCAGAGATTAGGAGGGTATACCCCCAGGCTTCGCGAACCAGCCCATAGCCTGCCAGCCGGCAGGTTAAATCAAGGGCTTAGGCTCGCAACTGCTCTGACAGCCATTGCTACGAGAATAAATCTTCACCCGCATCAGTGTCTCAGTTGTAAATGTTAGTAAGCAGAGAATACTTATCTGTTGGAAGCATCCTCTTTACCAGGAGTCGACCGGCATCCATGCCCTCTGACTTCCTCATCAACCCATTTCTCCGCTGCTTTGAGACAGGTGAAATATTTAGGCGAGTTGCCCAGACAATCAATACGAAGCTTTGCAAGGTACATAAACACCAAAGTCCACCCCATAGAGAAGAGCTTAGATTTTATCTGGTTGAATTTTTGCCATTTGGATTGTAGCTCTCTGCTGTAATCCTGGAAAACATGCACCTTGGTGTTGTTAATGGAGATATGCCCCTTTGGCTACCTTCAGAATTGCTTCCTTATCCACAGACCTCAAGTATTTAATGAAGCAATGCTGTGGTCTCTTCCTGATCTGGGTGCTGGGTCTACCCTATGAACCCTTTCCACTTCAAACTGTGTTGCTTCCTGAGACAAATCAAGGTGCTTTAATAGCCATTTGCAGATGCCCTTCTCAGGGTTCCACCCCTCAGCCCCTTCTGGAACCACTACTATGAGGAGATTGGACCACCGGGAGTGATTTTCTTTATCATCCACCCTGCTCGCTAACTTCTCCAGCACTTTCTTCATATCGTTCCACTCGGTGGTGACCACATTTAGGGAGTCCTCCAGACTGCTCACCTGTTGTTCCAATTCTGAGATCTGCATCGTGTGAGATGTGGAGGTTTCAGAAAGTCCTGTGACCACAGTTTGAAGGTGAGTGATCTGAGCTTTTGTATTTATAAATCCTGCCTTCATCTCATGCTGCATTTGTGTCAGGGTAGCAGGGATCCCAGCAAGTGAGCATTCCAGGTCGGACATGGTATACTCTGCTGTCCCAGCCTCATGGGCCTGTGATCTAGTACTGGCCTCCAACCCCTGTTGGGATTTTTTTGGCAAGTCCACTGGCTCGAAATTTAGTTTAGATTGCTTATTTGTTCGCTTGCCCAATGCCATTTACCTCCCAGACCATTCTGTATTGATTTCTGTTATCAGGCTGAACCAAAAGGTACCTTCTGGATGATTTCAGAGATGTGCCATAAGGAGCCTGACTAGAACATATCCGCCATGCTGTAAAGCTAGCCACACCCTCTGTGATGTTTATTGAACATGCACAGGGCAGAAACAGATCTGTAATCATGTGGTTCACTGGAGTCACCTGATTTCAAAAGCATAGTTACTAGATTAATCAAAACTAAAGAATAATCAGAAATCAGAGACAACTTAAAAGAGGATAGTAGCAAGTGTGGCCAAGTGTATAGTACATTTTGGTTCAGTTTATCTTATTCAGAGCTTTTAGATTTTGAGGGTACAAGAAAGTCATATTATTAAATGTAACTATGGCTCTGACTGACTATATATTTATTATGTGGAGAACTTTGAGTGCGACTTGGTGGTGGAACCGGTAGGCTGGTCTGACCATCACACCATTAGGTTCAGTTTTGAGGCCACCCCTGTTAGGTCTGCCCCTTTGGAGATGGTCCGATACTGCCCTTTGAGGGGTGTATCCCCAGATGACCTGATGGCGGTATTGGACCTATCAAGCCTACCGATAGATTGCTTAGATCCAGGTGACCTGGTACATGCTTATAATGAGGCAGTGACGGGGCCTAGTTCTAATATGCACCAGTTCGTGTTCATCCTCTACTCCTCGCCCCAGGTCTCCTTGGTTTGATGAGACCATGAGGAGCTGAGGAGGGTTGGACAAAGGCTGGAGAGGCGTTACGGAGGTCTGGTCTTGATGATGACAGGCTTAGTTTGATGGACCATTATGTGGCTATCAATCCGCAATCTCTCGTAGAAGGCAGAGTTCCTGTCCAGAGAGATAAGCGGCTGCATGGAATAGACCAGCTCAGCTCTTTTCGACTGTGGACAGACTGTGCAATCCAGTCTGTCTTCAGCCCAGAAGAGCCTTAGCTCAAGAATGGTGTGATGAACTTGCTCTTCTTTGCAGATAGGTTGTCAAAATCAGATCGGATATTCACTCTTCCCTCCCCAGCGGAGCGACGGTGGTCAGCAGGAGATGTCGAACACCCAGTTTAGATGGTCTGACTTCAGCCTTCCCACAATCGATGATGTTGTGATGATCATTCGAGCGCTGCGACCGACTAGCTGTGATTTGGACCCTGGCCCCACATGCCTCTTAGTGGGTTGCGTGGATAAATTCGGCCTAGTCCTGGCTTTGATAGTCTGGAACTCTTTGGAGAGGGGATCTTTCCAGATCCCCTTAAAGAGGCTATAGTTAAGCCTCTATTAAAGAAATCCTCCTTAGATCCAGATTGTCTAGCAAATTACAGACCAGTCTCTAATTTACTCTTTGTGGGTAAAGTTATTGAGAAAGTGGTCGCAGTGCAGTTGGAGGATCATCTGACCAACAACAATATCTATGATTCTCTCCAGTCTGGATTTAGGAAAAGGCATAGTACCGAGACAGCACTTGTACGGGTACTAAATGACCTCCTAATAGCGAGAGATCGTAGGACCCGATCCATCTTGGTACTACTTGATCTCTCTGCAGCGTTTGACACCGTTGACCATGGTGTGCTGTTAGAGGATTTGCGATCTGTCTGTGGACTGTCTGGTACGGTCCTCAGATGGTTTCGATCTTACCTCGAGGGTAGGACTCAGAGAGTGGTGTCAGGAATTTTTTCCTCAGCATCACTCTCCCTATCCTGCGGGGTACCGCAGGGTTCTATCTTAGCGCCTATGTTGTTTGCGGTGTATATGCTGCTGTTAGGAGTGATTATTAGATGATACGGTTTGGGTTTTCATTGCTATGCAGATGATACCTAGCTGTATATGACTTTCGTGCCTGGCCAGGATGCTGCCTTGTCGGTATTTAATAACTGCCTTGCAGAAATCCAAGACTGGATGAATGGGAGTTGGCTGAGGTTAAACCTGGAGAAAACTGAGGTGTTGGTCGTGGACAAAGGCTGCTGTTAGGCGGGTATGCTGGAGGGATCACCCTCAGGCTTATGGCTTGGAGGTGTTCAGCTGGCGACCTCAGATCAGGTGCGGAATCTTGGCGTAATAATTGACGACCATCTGATACTTAAATCTCAGGTGTCAGAGGTGGTCAAAACTTCCTTTTTCCATCTGAGGAATATTGCCAGGGTGAAGCACCTGGTTCCTCCAGAGGACCTTCCAACGTTGATCCACACCTTCATTACCTCCCGTCTTGACTACTGTAATTCCCTATACCTAGAGCTATTGGGGGTTGAACTTCGCCGTCTGCAGCTAGTGCAGAATGTGACAGCCAGGTTGTTGACTGGATCTTCTAGATCCAGCCATATAATGCCTGTGCTTCGTGGACTGCACTGGCTGCCAGTGTTTTGGCGAATCACCTTCAAGGTCGGTTTACTGACCTATAAAGCCCTACATGATCTGGGACCTACCGACCTGAAAGAGCTCCTTTGCCCCTACTGTCCCTCCCGCTCCCTCCAATCCACTGACGAGGGATTGCTGGAGATTCCCAGGGTTCGTTTGAAAACATCAGGTGCTAGATCGTTTAGTTTTATGGCACAGACCCTGTGGAATTCTCTACCTCGTCAGGTGCGAAATTGCCCGATCGTCCTTAGTTTTAAAGGAGCTTTGAAGACCCACCTTTTTAGCATAGCTTTTAAGGATTTGTATTAGTTTTAATTTTATTGTATTTATTGTTTTGTGAATATGTACAGACGCTTTGGTTTTAAGAAAAGCGCCTTTTATAAATAAAGTTGAATTGAATTGAATTTTCTGTTAATTTTGTGCAGGAAAGTCGAATACCAATGTCCCTGAGAATTTCATGAACCTGTCCCTTCTGCCCACAACATAATGAATGCCCAAGTTATTGCAAGGGTGTCGGCATCAAAGCAAATAAACTATGACTGAAGGAACATTTCTTGCTAAAGTAAATTTCTGATTTATGTTTGGGTTGCAAAAGTGCAAATATGTTGCAAAGTTTTGAAAATTAGACCCTAGTAAGCCAATTTTTCAGATTACAACCATTGACTAAGAAATGAAAATTACTTACACCATCATAATAGAAACACAGAAACATAGAAGCTGTTGGAAGAAAAAGACCTACTGGTGCACCCAGTCTGCCCCAAATTCCCGACCTACTGTGCTAACATAGACCCTGATTGATCTCCAGCCTCCCTCGGTCTTGTTTCTAAGGTCCCCCTGTGTCTATTCCATGCATGTTTGAAACCTTTTACACTTTCAGTACCCACAACCTCTGCTGGGAGGCTGTTCCAGGTGTCCACCACCCTTTCTGTGAAGAAATATTTCCTCACATCCCCTCCAAGTCTCCCTGTTTCAGCTTCATATGATGCCCCCTTGTCCTTGAGCATCTCTTTCTGTGTAGTATATCTCCCTCCTGTACCATATTGATACCCTTGAGCTATAATAAGACAGCAGTACTAGTAAAAATTAAATAGTCCAGTTTGCAATAAAATAGACAAAAGGATCATCATCAAGACCACTGATTCATGATGATTAAAAGTAACGAAATTCCATTTTCAGAACTTGAAATTCCCAGAATTGCACCAGTGATTGTTAGTCTATTTTCTGTATTTTTACTGGGATTATGCTGTCATTCTTTTAGTATGCACATAAATAGAGATGCAGTGAATTTAATTTCCACTGGCGAATTGGCCAATTTCGCCACATGGAGTAATTCGCAACATTTTCCACATTAGGCAGAATTTTGCGTAGGCAAAATTTCACCTAATGCGGGTGAAATTTCACCTTCTGTGGATGAAATTTTGCTGCAGAAGGTGGAAATTCACCACAAAAGGTGGAATTTCACTGTAGAAGGTGAAATTTCACCACGGAAGATGAAATTTTGCTGTTCCGTTGGGTGAAATTTTGCCATTCAGCTGGGTGAAATTATGCGTTTTGCTCCGCGAAACGGGAGGAATTTTGTGGATTACTCCACAAACTGAATTTTGCTCACTTCACCCACCACTACACATAAATAATCAGAATAAAAGAAGGCTTAATATAAAGAGAATTCAATTAAGCAAATTGAAAATAGTACAGAAAGCAATTATAAGAAAAATACAAGATCTGTAGATGTACTGATCTGGTGTAAAATGCCATGTCACTTCATGGTTATGATGTAATGTACTGGGGCTCTGTGTCTTTACTTTGTTTCCTGTGGTAGTATTAAATGCTGGTTGGCTGAAAACTACAATGTAGTAAGTATTTCTTACCTTTTTTGAGTTCTACCATTGCCTGTTTTTTTATGCTGCATTCCCTTGGCTAGCACCCGTTAGATTTTGAGAATGCGTGTTTTTTGTGTTTTCACTCCCTCTTCATTATCCACCTTGCCACATAGTTTTGTGTCATCTATAAAGAGACAGATGTTGTCCTGAATACACCCTCCAAGTAACTAATAAACACACAATGAACAGGACTGGCACCATGATTGATCCTTGTTTCACTCTGCTAGTGACACCTCTTGCCTTCAAGTCCCTCCTGTTTATCACCATTCTCTGTTTTCTGCCCCAAGCAGTTACATAGCCAGCCCCTCACCTAGTCTAAGATCTTCCATTTTCTGCTGCCTCTTATGTGACACACAGTTAATTTTCTTGCTGAAGTTGGTGTACAGTACATCAACAGCCTGGTCCTCATCCACTGTCTTGGCGTCCCAGTAAATGACAACTATCAGGTTAGTCTGGCACAATCTTCCTGCCACAAACATGCACTGCATATTGTCCTGGAAGTATTCCACAGTTTTGTTCTTTAACTATAGTCATGATGAGTTTACCCACAATTGAGGTAAGAGTGACTGACCTGTAGGTACTGGGTCCTCCCTGTCCCTGCCCTTTTGAAGTGACACAAAAGCTGCCTTTTCTCTAGTCACTGGACAACCCCCCAGTCATAGTAGAGCCCCTCAACAGATCTGACAGTTCCTGACCCAGCTACTTCAGGACCCATGGGTGTAATCTATAAGGATTCAGTGCCTTGTCCACCCTGAGTGCTCCATAATCTGAACAGGCTGTATGTACAGAATGGGATTTACCAGATGGGATCCTCCCCCCCCCCGCCATGAGTACAGAGCAGTCACTGTCTTGTAAATTTGATTCTGCCCATCATCTTCCATCCACCCCTCATTCATTAGTCTGATAATCCAAATTTTGTTTAATCTTTTGTGCAGTATATTTAAATATTTATTTTACTTTCTTTTGAACTCCTTCAAAAAGTTACTAAAACTCAACTCTTTAATCAGGCATAAGGGACAATCATTTCTAACACTGGGATTTATACTTCATGCATTCCTTTTTAGGGCTGCAGTGGGTGGAGCCATGCAGACCTGTTGTTACAAAAAAGGGAGACTTTTGTGAATGAACAACAGTGTGGAGTTCCATCACAGTCACCTCCATGTCTGTGAAGCACTCTCCACTGTCTATTAGCAGTCAATATTTTTTCCTTCTGCCACCCAACCCTCCCTCTCAACTCCCACTACCCACCCCCCCCAGAAACACAATGGTGACACTGGGGGTACCCAGTCCCTCAGTGGCCCAATCAGCAATCCTCAATTTTTTAATCCTCCTCCACTACTGCGCATGCACAGTTACTTGGTGTGTGTGTGTGGTTGTTATTTATATATATATATATATATATATATATATATATATATATATATAGATATTTTCTCCTCTCAGCACCTCTCCCCAGAAACATAACAGTGTCACTGGGGTGCCCTGTCCCACAGTGTCATGATGGTGATTCATCCGTCCTTTCTTCTGTGGTCCCCTCACTACTGCGCATTGCTGTTGCTTGGTACATGTTTTCTTATATCATGATATTTTCCTCCCCACCTGACCCTCCTCTCAGTACCCACCCCCACCCCTCAGAAACATAACAGTGATACTTGGGTGCCCATTTCCAATCCCCAGTGCCGCAATGGCTATTCCTCTGTCCTTCCTTTTGCTGTTTACCCTGCAAAAGAAAACTGTCCATTGATGTCTTTTGTGGCAGTAACTGCCCCCCACCAAACCCTCCCACTCAGCATCCACCACCCATACCCCCTAAGCCCTTACTTACTCATCAGGAGTCCAATACCATAATGATCTCTGGACTGCAGACACATCTTCACTTTTCAAACCCAGACCACAAACTAGAAGAAACATGTATGTGGTTCAATGTATTTCAATGGAGTTTTGAACTTAGTGGTGTAATTTAGGCATTTTTGCATATTTTTTGCCCAAATTTTCAGCAATGCCTTTTGTGGGACCCTGCCTCATGAGCAATTGAACTGTCATTAGGCAGGTCTGCTCCAAAAGGTGATTTCATGGTCCCTGTGTGAAATCGGAGTTGAACATTTTCTCTGCCCTTGTTCATGAGGTGGAGTCATAAGAAGGCTGTGTTTAAAATTTGGTATAGAAATATTAAAAAAAAAAGAATAAAGTTATGAGCTTACGTTGAATTTTGTGAATGCAGGCTCATAACTTTGGTAATTTTCAATATTTTTCTGCCAAGTTCACAACATAGCCATATCATTACAGCAACTCATGTGTGTGACAGCTGTCATTTTTCAAATCCTGGCTAAAATGTTGTTTTTTTTTACATCCTGAAAGGTGAGTTTGCAGTCCATGTGCAAAATCATCTTTTGGTCAGGAGCTGAAAAATGTCTCTGCCCTTGTTCATGCAGTGGAGTCATAAGAAGGTTAAGTTGAACATTTTGTGCAAAAATATTGAAAAATAATAAAGTTATGAGCCTATGTTAAAGTGTTTGAATGCAGGCTTGTAACTTTGGTAATTTTCAATATTGTTACCACAAATTTACAACATGGCCTTATCTTTACAGCATCTCATGAATGTGACAGCAGACATTTTTCAGATCCTGGCCAACATATTTTTATACCCAAAATATAAATTTTGTGGCTCCTGTGTGAAATCACCTTTCACACAGGACTTGGAAATTTTCTTTGCCCTTGTTCATGAGGCGGGGTAATAAGAAGTCTATGTTGAAATTTTGTGAAAAAATATTAAAAAACAATAAAGTTATGAACTTATATTGAATTTTGCAAATGCAGGCTCATAACTTTGGTAATTTTCAATATTTTTACCCCAAATTTACAACACAACCATTTATTTACAGCACCTCATGAATGTGACAGCTGTCATTTTTCTGCTCTGGCCCAAAATGTGTTTTGCAACCTGGAAGTTGATTTTGCAGTCCCTGCTCAACATCTTCTTTTGGCCAGGAGTTGGATATTTTCTACCCTTCTTCATGAGGCAGGGTCTTAAGAAGGCTATGTTGAAAATTCTGTGTGTAAAAATATTAAAAAATAAATTTAATTCTTTTTACCCCACATTCTTCAGCTGCAGCCCTATCGGCACTGGCCAGATATTGTTGTTGTTGTTTGTCCTGTGTCACTGGTTAATTCAATTCCAGTTCATGTAAAGAAGTTTTACTGCAATAATACATTTTAACATAATAATGCAGTTGAGACATTGATTCTGTACACTGCACAAGGCTTGGAACATTTTGAAATTCACTTTACAAACTAACTTAACATTTCATGCTGAATTGTGTGCTTTGGTTTTGTTGTGAAGTTAACTGCTGTCCCTGATGCAAAAAAAAATGTTGTAGGTGCTGTATTGGTCCTTTAAAGAACAGATCCAGAAACAAATGATTTGATATCTTTTATTGGACCAACATGGATGTTACAAAAAAAGAACAAAGTGCTCTAGCTTTCAAACCTACCCGGTCCTTCTTCAGAAGCTTTGTGGCAGTTATTTTGACAATCCCATACTATTAACACCAGATTATGTTGAAAAACAGAAATAATTTTCATTGGTTTAACATATACATTTAAAACATAACAGAAGATTACGTCAGAGAAGCTCATTAACACTAGTATGCTTCTAACTGAGGAGCCTCAGAAGGGCAAAGGTTATCAAGAATTCTCAACAACCAGAGAGTTCTTCTCACATAAATTTTAAGATCACTCAGTATGCTAAGAAAGCATTCTAGTGATAAAAAAACCTTGGGCTAGCATTCTCTCTAATACATATAAGATGAGGTTACAACTTACATTCCCAGTGTCCTAGTGTATTAAAGATCAGATAATGAGAGACAAAATCCTGAAATTAGGAATAACTGCAAAAGTTGAAAAAGAGCCCCATATTAAAATACACATGTATACATGATGCACGATAGTATCACTGTAAGTGTAAGTGCCAAATAAAAATAATTGTCAAAGACCCCCAAGAAAATGAGACCATGAGCCTGATAAGTGTAGATTTAAACACAGAGTCAGTGTATAACAAAAATGCACAGAATCAGTCTAGGGAATCTAAATGAAAACTTCCAAGGATGAAATCCTCCAGGCCCCCCTCCTTTTTTCCTTTCTTTCCCTCTCCCTCTCCCTCTCCCTCTCTTTCTGCTTGGAAAGATATTGTAACTAGTAGGAATGAGATATACTGTATGTGCAAGAGTCATAATACAGCATCATTCACACCAATATTAATTGTTACCCAAAGGAGTTACACCTTTTATGAACCCCCAAGTAAATGAGATATGCATCTTAATATGAGCAGATTTAAAAATGTGACAGTGTGTAATCCAACCACTGACAACTAGTAGAAGGAAGTAAATGTACACTATATGTGAAAACTAAGTGTCCTAGCCACATAACAATTGTCCCATGCCACGCTCCCCCCACACAGATGTGTGTACATACACCACACCACACCACACACACATGCACACACCCCTGCACACCACACACAACAAATATAACAACCACAACCCACACATACCACACCACACCACACACACACACAAATAAAACACACACACACCATACCCACAACACATGCAAAACACACACAAATACACACATACATACATACATTCATCAAGACACTCTCACACACTCACACACACTCACCACAGTGTTAATGTGAGAAGTCAACATGTAGATAACCATAAACTTACAAAATCAAAGGCCCACTGAAGAACTAAAGTATTTATGTCCATCTTTTAAAGTAAAGGTCTGTGTAAGTTTAAGTGGAATAATGTGTCATATAACCTACATCAATGTTCAATCCATCCGCCACCATATTGAGAAGTAAAATAAGTCTAATTTCAGAAGCCCTCTTTGGTTGTTGAGAATTCTTGATAACCTTTGCCCTTCTGAGGCTCCTCAGTAAGAAGCATACTGGTGTTAATTAGCTTATCTGACGTAATCTTCTGTTATCTTTTAAATGTATATGTTAAACCAATGAGAATTATTTCTGTTTTTTCAACATAATCTGGTGTTAATAGTATGGTATTTTCAAAATAACTGCCACAAAGCTTCTGAAGAAGGACCAGGTAGGTTCGAAAGCTAGAGCACTTTGTTCTTTTCTGTAACATCCATGTTGGTCCAATAAAAGGTATCAAATCATTTATTTCTGGATCTGCTTTCCCTGAGGAAGTAAGCAGAAAGTCCCAGACCTCTTATTTGTGGAAAAACCAAGATTCAGGAGAATAATTTTACAGGGTTGTAAAGTTAGACTTTTGTTCACCAAGTCACCCAGTCACCCTGTCAATGCCAATTGAACGGTTTGGAAAGCAGTGGAGGCATGTTCTTCTCAAGAATGGTGCTGCTGTGTTCAGCAATGCAGTTAGTTTAGATTATATACTGATAAAAGAAAAGGGACCATTAAGATGGCTGTATCTCCCTCTCTATCCTTGGGAGTACTGGAGTTCAGACTGATAGATTAGTGGTCACACCTGAAAGTTTAGTGATGTGTTCCTTTGTGTAGAAACTGGGCTTCTTCCCGCCGAACCATTTTTTATGTGTCACACATGTAAATTTATTTTCTATATCATCCACTTCCTAGCCCCGCCATGAGATGAAAAAATACCTATGAAAGCAGGGGGTAAAGAAATTAAAGTAACCTTGTTATTTGAACATTACAGAAAAATATAGTGACATTATGTTTCAATGTTATTACAGCAATAAAACTTGTTTCTATCTCACTGTAATGCCCCGGTAAACATTCCTTGAGGCGGAGTAAGAGTACAGTGTGGAGGTGACATGAATGGGAAGTATCTAAACAAGGCCAGGCTATTATTTTCTTAGGCATCAAATATTTAGCCACAGTCTTTGAAATCTAGGTGCATTTGTGTTTGACATTCATGCCTCTGAATTTACATCTTTCCTCTTTGTTACCAAAGGAAGGTGAATGAAACATTCTCATGCCTTTGTGATGATAACCAGAGCTTTATACAGTATGAAAGGCAAGATATCCTTTAAACATAGTCTGCAAATGTCTCCATGAATACTGTCAGACTGACAGCCATAAAATGTCACTAATACTTAGTGCTACACATGTGACTATGAAAAAGAGAGATGGGAAAGTTATCTGTCAATCTTAAGGATTATCATACAATATTACTTTGTAAAGAACAAGGATTCTAACTTGGAAACTGCTATTTATTTGGACATGTCAGAGGTAAAGCATGAAAGCCACCGGCCCTAGTGATTACATTTTCTACTTCTATCTCTTGTCTAGAAGAAAGTTTTATTTTTTTAGAATGCTGATGACATGACTGTTTCTCTCTATTGAAATAAAGCAGATCAGAATATAATTTTAGCTTATTCACACTACAGTACTCTGCCAGATTTCCTCTAATCAAACTTGGGGAGAACACTTTTGACAATGAATGTTGGGCTGACTTTGTGATGCGAGTCACTGGTCCCTCAAGCTGAAAGCACTACTGCTGGGAAATTTTCAATGATATCTACAAGATAGCTGTCTAAAAATGTGTGCGTTTTTTTATGTATTATGCAAATTAAGCAGTGGCACATTAATTACAAGTTGTGTATTTTTTTTAAAGTTTATAATAAATGTTCTGTTTGGATTCTGCAGGCACTAAATAACCCAAAATGCATAATTTTAGTGCATGTTAATATCATCACCGAGACCACACTTACGGTTGCAAGAACGCATCTTTAAGGTATGAAAACTGCAAACCGAAGATGAGCAGCTCTGATACCCTACAAGTGTTAAGTGAGACCACTCTTACGACCTTAAGAGTGGTCTTGGTGGTGATATTAATATATTATTGAGAGAGTATGATAAATAATATATTAATTTAAAAAAAAACATTACCCAAATGTGTCTGTTTCCAGGACAGCTGCGCTTGAGACACTCTTCACAGAATAAGTGTCTCGTGTACAGAGGAAAGAAGCGCTGATTGGTTGGGAGAGCTCCGTCACTCTATAATAGTAGTAGTATGTCTTTATTCATATAGAGCCCCTCCTATACTTAGAGTGCTGATACAATCTCACGATATTAAAAATGGAGAAAAAGAAAAAGAGGTTTTGGTCAAACTATGCATTTTTAAAACCTATTGTTTTAAATATGCAGTTTGCAATGTTTATTTGTAACTGTAAAATATGTCAAAATGTTCATTATTTTTCAAATTCATCATTTTTGAAGAATTTGGGGCCAGATACAGTGTTGCAGTTTGGGGTGGTGCAATATCAGAGTGCAAAAAAGCACCCCAGTTCTTAAGTGCTGAAAAGTGCCATAGACAAATCCCGAACATAGCCACCAGGGTTGAGCCTTCTCCAGTGACTAAGGCCCACATATTCAGAAAAGATGCGGGGCACATCCATAAATGCATCTGCACATCTCTGGACTTGCGAGAGCTGTCATGGGTGTGGCAATATTAAGAAGCCATCGATGAACCCCGCAAACTGAACAGCATTGCCAAGCAGAATATTGCGATGTGGGAATGCAAATAAGGGGTCCCTTATGCATATTCCCCGCATCTCCATATTCAACCCCTCCCAAGTGTAACTGTAACTGGCTGCTCCAATGTATAGTTACGCTTTCCAGACCCTACTTTAACTATGTGTGGGCCAGTAGGTTCCCTGCACATAGTCCAGGGCAGGACACACAGTCCCCCTCCCCAATCCCCGATCTCTCTCAATAAATTGTCACACACTACTGAGCCCTGAGTACATGCAAAATGATGGCATCCCCCCCTCTCTGAGCCCCGGTCACTTGTAACAGGATGTCATCCCCCCTTCCCAAGCCCTGATCTCTTTTCAAATATTGTCACCCCCTCTCCCCAGCCCTGATCTCCTTTGGAACAATGTCACCCCCTCCACAGACCCGATCTCCTTTGAAATATTGTCAACCCACCCCACCCCTGGGCATCTGAGCATGTGACCAGTGCAAATGACACTCTTTTACATAGTGCAGTGGCCCCCCAACTCCTTGAGCGATGGAAATGTCACCTGATCAGTGATCCCTGGTGCTAGAAGTCCTCCATCCCCCTACCCAGTTGGTGGTACCCTACCACCCTGCTGCCTACCAGAAGGACACCTGATGGCAGCTGGCATAGCCCTTCTCACCCAGCCTCCAACTGATCAGTACCAGAATGCAGATATTACATAGTATGCACTCACTGATTGCCACAACAACCAATGAGTACATGCTATTTAATATCCATGCTGTGGTATGGATCAGTTGGTGGCTGACCATGGCTGGCTGAGGAGGGCTGTGTCAGCCACTGACAAGGGTCATTATAGTGGGGGGGCAGGGTTGTAGGGTACTGGCAACCAGACGGAGGAGTGTGGGAACCGCTAGCCATCTGGGATCAGGGCGTGGGGGCATTTCCATCGCTCAAGCGGTTGGGGGGGCACTGCACTATGGAAAAGGGTGTCATTTACACTGGTCACATGTACAAGTGCCCAGGGCTTGGGGGATGATAATATTTCAAAGAAGATTGGGGGTGGGTGACAATATTTCAAAAGACATCGAAGCTGGGGAGGGGGTGACAATATTTCAAGGAGATTGGGGCTGGGGTGACATTCTTTAACAAGTTATCAGGGCTTGGTGAGGGGGATGGCATAATTTTATGTGTGTTTGGGGCTCGGAAGGGGGGGATGACAATTTAATGATAGAAATGTGGGCTCAGGGAGGAGGGATGACATTATTTTAAAAGTGCTCGGGAGGGAGGATGGCAATGTTTTACAAGTGACTGAGGCTTGGAGGCTGCCCCAGCACATTCAGCCTGGTGCAGCCATGCAAACAAGCCCATAATGGGCATGTATGAAGCTCCTCTCTGCCATTCATACCCAATGAGCTAATTTGTATGCTTGGCCTGAATATCACCCATGGGGGACTTGGTGCATCCAGGTATGTGCCTCACATTCCCCTGTGAGTGGTCTTCAGCCCCACACCCTGGATGTGCAGTGCCATACATGGCAACCGTATGCTATGCACCACACATCCAGGGTCCGATATTCAAACAGTATGCAGAGTCTGTTCCGATCATGCATTCTGTTTGAATATTGTAAGAGAATGGCCAGCACATATTTTTTGCATGATGCACTGTTATGTGCATGCTTCTGGCCTGCTCTGAATATGGGGCCCTAAGTCTCAATGCCTATAATGTTCACCAGGGGGTGGATTCTTAAAGAACTGTGGCATAAAATGTGGTCTAACTTTATGTTGCAAGTGCTGCAAGTTGTGCACCAAAAATAATGCATGCATCAAAACACAATGAATGTGGAATTTTCCAGCAGTAAAGTGACCATTTACCCATGCTTCCGAATCTCCACCGCTCATTTTCCCCGTTGATTCATACAGTCACTTAACTACACACAGGCTCTTTTCAGTTATTCCACAAACTGAAAGCTGCAGAAAAAGCATGCAGCAATGTCAACTTTTTCTATAAATTTGCTTTGTTTGTCATATTTGGTCTCCAACTAAACTCGCTCACTCTTTTTCTCACTCTCACATATGATACAAAGCACATCCATATCAAGTTCCACATAAAGTGTAGCTCAGGTGACAATGTAATGTAGATTGAAAAAAAAGTCAGGTGCCCTCTGGTGATAGCCCAACAGTTATGGGACTATTTTGTACATACTTACAATTTCTTATTCCCACCCCATTTTCTAAGCACAACAAAGCACTCCACTGTAGGTGATTTTTGGGGATACTCAAACTTCAAAGGTGTATAAGGACTTTAGCTTTCTGTTTCAGCCTCACCACACCCTTTAGCATGTGAGTATTTCCCAACATGTCCACCACGTTGTGTCTTTTTACTTGCAGGGCTCAAAATGTATCCTTCCCACTTTCTGTGGAAATGCAGAAAGGCTATCGGAAAATGAGTTTGGATCCCAACATTTTCATCTGGAAATGTTATGCCATTCTGCCACAGTTCCTTATATGGCCATGTGGCAAGGAGGTTGCAGAGAGCACTTAACTGACTCTCTGGTTGGGGGTGGGGCACTGAATTTCCAGATTGGATGCAATAGTCCATTTGGAAGCAGGCATTAAGGGCAGCCTGTGAGCATCCTTGAAGGAGTTTGTAGGGTAGATGAGCACATGACACCCTGGCTCAAACCTGATTGGCCAGGGGGTGTCTTAACTTTCACTCCTCAGTTTGCTGTGGTGGAGTCAGAGTGTGGGTAAGCACGTTGAAAGAATCTCTGTCTGTGCAATCTGCAAGTTTGCTATTTTTTTGGCTGGGCAATAATATATTTATGAAGGGGAGGGAAGAGGGCTATTCTACTTTGAAAAAAATAAATTAAATATTTCTAGGAACACTTGCTTTGTTAGATGGGACACTAGTGCAGGGAGGGAAAGGAGCAAGGGTGTGTGGAGGAAAGGCAGCAGTGTCGGGACTCAAAAACAATCTCAGGGAGGGGATTTAGTAAAATAAATTCTCTGTAGCTGGAAACACTTAAAAAACACAAATTCCTTTCAACACTTGACGGAAACAAATCTTTTGGACTGTGGTAGGGAGAAGTAAATGTCTAAAAGGGAGGAGGTGGACCTGTAGTTAAACTCATTCACCACAACTAAAAAGGGCTGAAAAGAAAAACGTAAGTCCCTTTTCTACACTTTCTAGGATAAAACCATTGTGGAGTTGATTGGGGAGAAATAGTCTTTAAAGGGAGGGGGACTTGAAATAAAAATCATTCCCTGCAACTGAGAAAAAATAAAGTCCCATTTGCACACTTTGGGGGATAAAATCTTAGTGGATTTTGCTGGGGGAGAAATGATCTTTAGGAAGGGTCCCTGAAATAAAAATCATTCCCTGCAACTGAAAGGGTTTAAAAATCAATCCTTTTTACATATGCTTGTGCATGCACAAGAAATGTTTTGTTACAATAAATGGCATTTCAGAGGTGTGTCTATGCTGAGCCTATTACAGCTCAAGCTGGAAGAGGCTCAGCAGTACAGACCAATAACAAGGTGCAGTAGGCCAGACACCACTAGCTGCTTGCTGGGTGGAAACTTTGTATAATTAAATGGATTGAAGCTGCTCCTATCAGAAGGGATTTCAGTCCTTTCATTTCCAAGAAGCCAGTCCGCCAGCAGCTGATCGTCTATCAGCATTTGCAGTGTTGTTGCCGCCCTATCTTGTGTTTCAATCTCCCCCTCAGCTCCAAAATGGCTCGTTGTATCACGATATCTATCTACCTATCTATCTCTCCCTCTCTCTCTCTCTCTCTCTCTCTCACTCTCTACTGGACCAGGGTGCACATCCCTGGTATTGCTTCTTTCTGCCCCATCCCTCCAGGTCACCCACCCGCACTTTTAAATTTTTGTATATTTATTCATTAAGTAATATAGAAGTGGAGCAGGGTGCCCACCCCTGGTATTGCTTTTCATGACCCCCTCCCACCAGGTCACCTGCACCCATTCCCCTTATGTAGGTGGCAGAACTGCTTTACTTTTCTGATCTGCCCCCAACACACCCCACCCACCACATCCCGACCTCCCACTCAGCACACACCACGTCACACCCCCCACACACCCCACACACCCTCACTCACCTGAACATGTCCCAGTGTGAAGATCCACTCTCCAGTTGAAGCTTCATCTTGAGGCTGATACTGGTGACTGCAATATGAGAAACAAAGGTAAATGTGGTTCAATGTATTTCAATGGGGTTTTGAATGTTGATGCATAACTTAGTCATTTTGTATATTTGGCCCCCAAATTTTCAATATAGCCTTTTTGGGACCCCACCTCCCTCATGACCAGTGTTGGTGGAAATACGCAAATCAGGCCCAAAAGGTGATTTTTATGGTTGCATTGCAAAATCTCTTTTCAGGTGAGATTGGAAAATTTTCATCACCCTTGTTCATAAGGTGGGGTCATAAGAAGACTAGTTTGCAAATTTGGAGTCTCAATATGTAAACATGGCAAAGTTATGCACATACATTGAAATTTTTCTACGCTCGCTCATAACTTTTGTAACTTGTAATATTTTGACCCCAAATTTTCAACATAGCCATTTTTTCACACCACCTCACAAATGTGACAGCCATCATTTTTCAAATCCCAGCCAAAATGTTGTTTCAAACCTTTGCCACAGAGTGACGTTTGAGTGGTGTGGAATGATGTTTTAGCAGGGATTTGAAAACTGTCACCTACCGGGTTCATAAGATAGGGTAATAAGAAAGCTATGCTAAAAATTTGGTTTACAAATATAGTAAAATGCCTAGGTTATGACTTGAACATTACAGTATTTCAATGTTCACTCATAACTTTGCTAATTTTCAATACTTTGACTCCAAACTTTCAACATAGCCATTTTTCCACACCACCTCATAAATGTCACACATACAATTTTCGAAATCCTAGACAAGAAACGTTTTTACACCTCTGGTGTGAAATTATATTTTGGTTAATATACTTTAAATGGTACATGTCATGTTTATAAGGCAAATCATAAAACGTGTGTCTTGAAAAGTTGGGGTCAAAATTAAAATAAAAATTATAATTGTTTAACAACCTTTGTGTGTAGTGGCAGTCTTCACCCCAGCAGCCATGCTTTGTGATCCAGTGCTAGTGAGCTGAGTTTGGGGTAAGATCAGTGACCCAGCTTGATGGGGTGTGGGTTGGGGAATAGCACTGTTAGGCGACCCCTCCTAGTGAGGGAATAAAAGGTACAGGGTTGTCTGCATGGGTCCAGGTACCATATAGTGACATCAACTGTCCTCTTGGCATGGGGCCCTACACATCTGCACTGGTGGGTGGCAGAGTGCCTTGTGCATTGGGTGAAAGATGCACTCTTTCCCCTGTGCATCTGTATCTACAGCCACTTGGAAGTGCAGGGACCACAGGGCTTCTGCAGCCAATAAAAGTGCCCCATGAACTCTTCAAATCTGTTGCTGCACAGAAGTGCAGAGTCCTTGGATGGTGTCTTCCTTGGTACAGGGCAGCTGCATCTGTGAACTGTCAGTACCAGACACCTGCACAGCACATACATACAAGCAAACATTCAGCATTGCCAAATGCTTGTTCTACATTTGGGGGATAAAATCTTTGCAGTGTGGTGAGGGAGAAATGATCTTTACAGTCCTGTAATAAAAATCAATCCCTGCAACTGAAAAGGGCTTATTAAAAAAATAAGTCATTTTGAGAAGCTGGGATATAACACATTTGGAGTCTGGGAAAGGAGAAACAGTATAGTATAAGAGGAATGTAATAAAAATCATACCATGCAACTTAAAATTGCTATTTTCATTTTGTATGTGGAAAGGTAACTTTTGCACAGGAAATGTATCTGACGCTCCACATATTTCCAAAGGAAATGTACCCTCAAGGCCATTATTTCTAGCTCTGACTTTCATATAAACATAGATAATAATGAAAGCCAATAGCATCCTGTTCATGCTGGTTAAACAGACAGAAATGTGGAAGCCTACATGGTTCAAATTCCCAAGATGGTGGAAATATTTTTGGTTTGCAATACTTAAAATTTAAAGTTGTTGGAAATTTTCTGTTTCCTGATTGGCTAACAAGTTCTAAGACACATATTTGAAGTCCCCACAACTGCACAGGTTGGAAAAAGTTTGGTGGTGTAATTTGGAATTTGTGCATCTCACATACAGAATTCATAAGCCACTTTACTCATTCCTGATTGCCTATCCAAACATTGCAGTCACCTGTATTTTTTTATGAAAACCTTCAACTAGGCCCTAAAAGTAAAACAATAAAACTCTCTTAAATTAAAATAAATTAATAAATGATTGAATTATCTTTCCACCCGTGATCCCGTCCTTGCACATTAAAAAAAAAAAAAAAAAGGAAGTGCTATTCAAATTTTCAGTTTCTGGTGTTTCTTTGGTACCCATGAAAAATCATCCTCCTATCTATTTTTGTCAGTTTACTAGAAAACATACCCTCCCACATATAAAACTGAGGCTCTGGCTCAACTTGAGGCTTGGATGTGTCTGTGTTTGTATGTATGCAAGTAGAATTCTGTAAAATTTTGATTTTGTTTTATTCCTTGGTAAGCTGGTAAGGCCCACTAGGCACAAGTGCCTGTTTTCAGGTGCAGCTCGGGAGTTCTGGGGTGGTTAAGTGACTTGCTCAGAGTTCTTCAGTATGCAAGTGAAGGTTGTGGGAAATCAAATCCAGTTCTGCTGAATGTACCAAGTTCATTCACAGCGTGCTACTCTAACCTTTAGGCCATACTGCCAGTCTATTTTTTATTCCTGGAATTCATATGTTCCATGTTACCATTCCATGTGAGAGAATATGTGTGTGGGAGGGGGGGACGTAGTGAGCATTCTACTAGTGGAAAACTTTAGAGTTTTAGATGCTTGTTTTCTGTGGCAAACAAACACATCTTGTATTGAATGTTCAGAAAGTCAAATGACTGACCGATGGAAGCCATTCATGAAGGGACTAGTTTACATTTTCTGTAGTAATATTTTATTATACCTTTGGTATCTTTTAAACTTTATGAGTGTTTTTTTTTATTTGACTATCAACCCACATAATAAGCACAATAAGGCTCTTCAGTGACTTGGTTTTACTGGTTTTGCCACTCCTCCAAGGGCTGAAGACACTAAGCCTAGTTTACATTTTTGTAGTAATATTTTATTATATTTTTGGTACCTTTTTAAATTTTGTTTGCCCATCAACACATGTAACAAATGCAATAAGACACTTCAGTGCGTTGGTTGTACTGGTTTTAGCAGTTCTCCAAGAGCCAAAGACACTCAGCTTATACTCTTGTGCCTTATGCCCATGGGCTTGAAGTTGAACCACCACAACCAACACCACATTGTATCTTATTGGTTTCACCCACAACAGTGTTAAGCATCCAGTGCACCCCTGATTTTTATTTTACAGTTACTATAAATAAATGGCTTTGATAATACATGCTCAGGGACATCAGATAGGTAATGTGATGTTTCTATTTGCAAGTCTGAAAAAGGCTGATCACAGTGATGAAGTACGCAGTGATGCAGTAGCCTAAGGAAGTATTTTTGTTTTGGTATTTCTTGTTACTATTTGTGTGTGTGTGGGGGGGGGAGTGGAGTCCATCTGTCAGTGTGTTACTGACAGAGGTACACTTTGTACACCTCACAAGAGCTTTGGAATAAAAATTAAACTGCATGGTGTTCACACTGCAGTAGGAGCAGCCATATGAAATCAAGCTATATGACATGCTGGGAAGCAAACAACTAATGACTGTTTTTTTCACTCCCAGATAGACTGGCATTGAATTTAGTTAGTTGACTGAGTGGGCTTAATTAAAGGAATCCCTTTTACAGTTATGATGTAGGAGATGAGGTAATGACATTAAGGAACATATGATTATATTCCACTTTTGGAATTCCCATGGAATTACCATAATTTTTATTATATGGAATTTGCTGGAATTTCTGAGGAACAAATTCTGCATTTGGCCATCTTGCCGAATGCTTTTGTGTATGTTCATGGGAAATTTAACATTTTGCAGAAATTTTACATAATTTTCACATGAAATCTTTTCTGCTGAATGTCCAACGTCGACAGAATTTTCCACATTTGGTTCATGGATGGATTCCACAGAGGCAGGGGGAAAATTCTTCACAGTTCTACTGCCAAGCCTACCTACAGGAATAAAAACTTGACAGAGAATAGGGTTAGACATTTTAAAACATGAGGGAGAACAAGATTATATGAGCTCTGTGCCATTTACAGTACATAAGCTTGTATAGAACAAGAAAAGAGATGTTGAGGCAACCTGCATTGTACTGGAGAAATGCTCTGTAAAAAAGCAATAAACAGCTACTATTTTGCTGTCATATCTTGTATGTGGATTGAGTCACACAAAGCACACTACCATTTACCTTTAAAGAGATGACTACCCATAGCATTCCAGTACATCCAGCAGAAAGAATTTGTGGAACAGTGTTGAGCCACTTTACCGTACAGTAGGTGAGACAGTTAACCAGAAAGGTGCAGAAGAAGGGCACATGTGGGTAACAAGCCAAAGAGAAATGACTTTTGTACTTGCTTCTTGGTAAATACCTACTGTTGGTCTAGGATTAGAATGCCAATAACTTTCTGGTGAGCAGGAGCATCATAGCTGTATATCAAAACTCATTTGAAACGTATTTGAGTATCAGTTTTCATACACACCATCCTCATTATTTTTTGAAAGATGACCCATTTTTGTGGAATGAAACAACCTGTGCACTATTTAAAAATATTTTTGCAATCATTTAAATCTAATTATGTTGTTTATGTATTATATATAAATAAATATTGGAATCTTGCAACTGTATTAGTGCATTAGGGATTGATTTTGCACTGATATGATTACTGAACATAACTCCTGGAAACCTTTTAGTACAATTTACTCTCTTGGAACAGGCAACAGTAGTATCATCTTTAAAACATGGAAATGGGTTGAAATCGACTGAAAACTGCTAAAATAAACAAAATGGAATTTTAAGTAGTGCACTATATTTGGGTTTTACATCATTTTAGTTCCAAACCGTTGAACACTGCAACTCTACAACATAAAGAGATGCTTCTGGGAATACTTACATGCAAAGAAAATAAGCTTATCTATTTGTCTGTCTGTCTCTATATCTTATATATTTGTCTGTCTATCTGTCTGTCTGTATGTATGTCTGTCTGTCTATCTATCTATCTATCTATCTATCTATCTATCTATCTATCTATCTATCTATCTATCTATCTATCTAGTATTTCTCCCCCTCTCATTTTACTAAGCACATTTCCATGAAAACAATATCCTTGTCCCTTAGAATGTATCTGCTTCTGTTGCTGGTATACTTCTAAAGTTATAATCCTCTATGACTTCATAATCATTTCTATGACAGAAGAAGATAAAGCAAAGGACTGTAACTTTAGCTGTAAATAAGGAGCAGAAGCAAAGGAATTCTAAGGCCTAAAGATCCTGGGCTCAATTTTCAAAGAGCCTGGGAGACCGATGCAGGCTGTAGCATGCATCAAAGCCTGGTGTGCCAAGGACACCAGCTTTTGGTACAGGAGGGTTCCTGATGCCAAACACCCCAAGGCTTCCATAGCCACTCCTGTGCATCAAACAAATGATGCACAGAAGAAGTATGATGGAGGCCACCATCATCATGTGAGAACACCTAGAACAGGGTTCCCCACCACCACCATCACCACAGCTATTGGGTAATGGCACGGACTGACACAGATGAAATGCCCATTGTGCACAGGGAGTAGTTACCAGAGAAAAGGACAATACCAGTGGCAGACCTGCAGTAAGGTGGCATGGCTCCCTGTGTCAGCTAGCATCACTGCACTACATTCAGGCAACAGACATGACAGGCTGGGGAAATTATGCTGCATGTGTTCCATGGGACTGTACATGAGCATGGCATGCTGGGCAGGTGCCAACCCTCCTGATTGGGGCTACTATCACTGCCAAGGTATGGATGCTTGGTCAAGCAGCAATGTATAGGCCATAGCAATTCCCCAGCAGCCCCAGGTGACACTGATGATCCCAGAGTCACAGCTACTCGGGTACATGCCCTACATGTCAAAGTACTTTGGTACACCAGCAATCAGATGTCTGCACGAGGGACAGCTGAAACTGAAAGGACACATACAGGTGAGAGCACTGAGCTGGATTGAGCCAGGTACATCCAGCAGACCTCAGTTCTAGTCCTACTGTACACCCACCATGGAATGTCTATGTGCCAATGAGCAGTACACAAACCCCCCCCTATACCCACAGGATGCATCTGGTATGCAGCACCAGCACACTGTGGCCATCCCGGCTATGATGTGTATGTTACTGTTCAAATGTACTGAGACATCCTAAGGTGTTGCAGTTGCCACACCCTGTTGTACCCATGCATCATTCAGTCCATCATGCTGGTAGTGTCAGTGTGGCTGTTAGCATGATTGGTGCCAACCCTGGTGGTTGCTGCTGCAGGTGCGTGACACCCAAAGTGGTGCCCCAGCTCAGTGGACCCTAGCCCACCCAGTGTCACATGAGGGCTTCTGAGTCCTGTGCCATAAAGGGGACCCACACTTACCATATCAGTGCCAGCTTTGAGAGAAAACTACCAGATGCCCTGTGGGTGGCTGCCCACATGCCAATGCTGCCTGGCTTGTGGGAAACACATGCTGCAACCTTGCATTGGCATGGCAACTGCACCTGCCTACCCTATCCCAGGTTCCCCCAAGGTTCCTGGTGCTTCAGACATCATTTCTGCATATCAGCAGCCCCACGGTTGGATATCAGCTGCCACCTGCCCACATCATGGTGATGACCCCCTCTGTCATTGATGGACAGGGAGGATAAAAGTGACCACTGACCTCCTTTGTCCTAGGCACAGTCATTTGTATGCATAGCGTGTATGTAGGAGTTCCATTTGGGCTTTGCAAGACCAGCATACCTGCCTACAAAGAAGAGGCAGGTGTTCACTGTTACACACTGATGTAAGCACCATTGTGCACATGTACTGTGCTGTGGTAGTCTGTGGGACTGGACCATGATGCTACTGTGGCTGGGGGAGTTCCTTGCCATTGGGGACAGGCTGATCCATCATCCAGGTGCCATCAATGATGCAACACAATTGGGTGACAGTTCCCCATAACAGTCTATATGTCTGATACCCACAGTACTGTCTACCATCCTGATCACCTGCCACAGGGGTTAGTGCTCACATCTGTTAGACCAGTTGTGAGTGGTCTAACCACTTGCCCGATCTGTGGCCATTGGGGGCTCTGAAAATCTCAAGGAGGGGATGTTGCAGCCATGTTGCGGTGTAACCCCCTCATCCACCATGGCATATCCTGCGGCTTGGCATATGCCCAGGGCAATCTGATCTGGCAGAGGTGACCCCACTGGGGATGCAGGTTGCATTTGAAAATGGGGATTGGTGCATCATGTGGTGCATGGTGTCTCTTGTATCATTTCTTTTTGATCCAAGCACCATGCATCATTTCGGAGACTTTGAAAATTGAGCGCCCTGTCTCATGTAAGTATCCATAGTAATAAAGAATAAAGCAAGTTGAAATATGGAAAATACTTGAAATATCAGTTTAATTATGTCTAAATACTGTGCTTATCAAAGTTTCCCTTGACATTTCAGCATCTCCCTAAAGATGTTTAGAGGCTAATGTGTGAAGTATGTTTTCATAGAACTATGATAATGCAACAGATCTTTAGTTGGAACTGAGAAATACTGTGTTGTCCTATAACTATAACAAATGCAGCAACAGCTCAGCTAAATTCAGGTGATTTAAACATACTGGACAGGATTTTCAAAGGCTCCTAATCTGGACACAACTCCTAGTTACAGTATGTCAATGTCAGGAGCTGTCCTGGAATGTCTAGACCAGGTTCTATCTTACCGAAGCTATTTTAAAAAATTGAATACCAGCATCTCAACCTAATTTATAGTAATTTACATTCAATTATGGATGCAAATTGCTAGACTTAGCTGTACATAAATGATGGATCAGGATAAAAGTGTTCAGACGTGACTATATGTTAACTTTGAAAACTGGACATTAGTAAGTCAGAGTTTTAAAACTTGTACTGTGCTTAGCTATGTCCTACAGTAGCTTTGAGAACTGGACATAGGTTCAGTTTGCTGTTATTGCCTAACTTTTACACTGTATAAATTTTGTGTAGATGTAGGCTTCGAAATCCCTCCCTGCTGTATCCACATACACTTGCCTTTATGATGTGTTCTTTGATTGGTTCTGCAACCATAGAGATCTTGCATCTTTCAGGGCCATATTAAGTTGGACAAGGGAGCATACACTTGCACAACTGCAATTTTCTTTGCATGCACACTATTTCATAGATTTGCCTTCCTGAGACCTTTTAAACATTTTTTGTAGTTTGTACAGCTCTACAAGAAAAGAAAAATGCCAACAATGTGCATGCCTGTCCTAAATGGCAGATTCCCTCACAAATGTACTTATCCACCTGTGCCATTACTGAACTTTATGGGAATGTGTAACACATGGTAATCCATACCCTGCTGCATTCAGCATCCCCATACATGTATCTCAGTATGAATATGTGCACCAGTGGCTAAACCGCTAATAGCTTCTATCTGTGCATTACAGCACATTGGGCATGGGTACCTGGAGTAGTATTCAACTCTGGCTGTGAAAAAAATTGTACTAAGCACAATTGCAGTAGTAGCAACATGTTGGGTATTTGTCAGCATGCCACAGTGGCAATGAAAAGGGTAACTAGATCACAGACAGGTCAGAAAATATTGGAATTGCTTCCAACTGAGGTCAGTGAGTGGATGAGGCCTGCTGTGGTGGTAACATGGGGGGGTGGCTCACAGGCTTCAAGCTGCTGCAGAGTGGGGAGGACAGGGGACAACAGCCCTTGAGACATTTGTGTATCAGTAGCCTCATTTTGACCCAACTTCGCCTTGGTGTATCCAAAGGGTGAAGCTGCCAGGTGAAGTTACTAAAGGTGAATTTCCTATTAAATAGAGAAACTCCACAAATGTATTTGCAAAGGTGAATTTGGCAAATTCATCTTAACTTCGCCAGAAAATTTTAACTTTGCAACATCTCTAATCTGACACCTGCTATAAAAGAGAAGCAGATCAGGCAGCAGCAGAGAAGAAAGAAAGATACATTATAAACATTAGAATCCACCATGATCAGAGATGTATCTTCAAAAAGTGATTTAAAATGTCTTAATTAAGCTTTTCAGACATAATAAAAGGGAAGATCCCCTCTGCCATTTTTCCCTGTATTAGATACCTATGTAGTTTGTAGGTATGAAAAATGATTGCCTCTCTTGCATCATCCTAACTTCATCAAGATTTCCATTTTTAATGAAGTTACTTAAGACTGGTGTGAAAACCTGTATGGCACCATTGTAAAGGTCATGACCCAACTCATGCGAAGCATCATGGGATTTGATGATGCTTTGGATCTAAAGCCTGCAGTAGTTTTTCCGTATCAGGCAGTGCTGTTGATATCCTCTGCAGTCCCTGTGATCTTGTCTTGTAGTGGCCATTGACCTTGTTTGTTGTCCAGCACAGGAAAAGAACAATGAAAGCAATTGGACTGAATGCTGAGTCTACAAAAAAAGTACTTGTAGCAAAACAAAATAAAAACACTATTCAAAGCAGAGATGCAACTTTACAAACACAAACCTCCTCCAACAGCACGTTGTTCCAACTCAAACACCCTTTAACTATAACAAACAGAAGGGCACTTAGCTTAAAAATGTTGATTGCCAGCACAAGATAAAAACACAGAGAATGCAGAGGACATCAACAGCAATGACTGATACAGTATAACTACAGCAGCTTTAGCTCAAAAGCATTATCAAAGCCCATGATTTCCTATGTTAGTAGGGTTATGACTTTTGCAATGGAGTCAAACAAGATTTTCACACCAGACTTATGTAATTTCTTTTAAATTTAAATCCTGATGAAATCAGGAAGGTACAGTGTGGGCAATCATTGTTCATGCCTGAAAACTACATAGGTAAATAGAAAAAAAGGCTTTTGGGAGATTTCCTTTAAGCCTCAAAAAACATATTTTACTTATTTAACCTGTAGGAGGTTCATTATATTGTCTGCAGTGACTTAAGGTAAAGGGTGTGGAGATTTGTCACAGTACAGTGGCTGCTCAAGCTATTCAGATCCTTGAAAATAGACAAGATGCCGAGCCCTGATGGATTGCACTGTAGGGGGCTAAAGGAGGTTGTGTGCCCCCTAGGAGCCAGTTGCTAACCACTTCAACTGCTCATTGGAAATGGGGTTGTTTCCAGTGGACTAAAGGGTGGCTAATGTAGTGCCACCTGACAAGAGCAGTGAAAGAGATGACCCGGGAAACTACAGACCAGTCAGCCTCACATTGGTGGTTGGGAATCTACTAGAGATCTTTATAAAACAGACTATACTGGAAACATTGGAGGCCAGTGGGCTTCAGAATAGGAGGCAACATGGGTTTGTGATGGTCAGATCATTTCTGAGGAATCTGAATGACTTTTCAGTGGGCTTACAAAGGCACATGAGAGGAGCCAGGAGGTAAATATATCTAGACTTCAGCAAAGCCCTCAGTTCTGTACTCCACAGAAGGCTCATAAAAAAGCTGGGTGACTTGGGGTCAGAAGTGGTGAACAAGCTGACCAGATAGATAGGACATTGACTAGAGGGGAAGGGCTCAGGTGCCAATCATGAATAGGGACTACTTAGGATCACAGTTAAGAAGTAGGGTTCCTAGAAGGGTTGGTCCTAGAAATGGAACTATTTAACATATTAATTTGTAAATAGTGGAGGGAATCCAGGGCAAAACCTATCTTTTTGCAGATGACACTAAGATCTGTGGCAGAGTGGACACTGAAGCAGTAGTAAGGGACAAGGAAAGGGACTGGTAAAGGTTAAAGAGTTGGTCCAGGATAAGGTACCTCAAACTGAATGCTAAAAAGTACAAAGTTATGCACACTGGCTTTACCTCCAACAGAAAAGAGTGTCCAATGGTATGGGGAATGGTGGATTAGACTTTTTAGGAATAAAATATCAGAGTCATCACCAATGACAGCTACAGATCTACCATCCAGTGCACCAAAGCAATTGGAAATGCTAACAGGATGCTGGAGTGCATAAGAAAAGGGTTTTCCAGTTGAAGGAGGGGAGTGATATTTCCCCTTTGTGGATCCTTGGTGATGACATACCTGGAATACAATGCACAATTCTGGAATTTAAACCTACAGAATCTATGTACTGTATATAGATTATCTGTATCTAGGGGAGCTGAATCTGTGAAATTTGCAGGGTTCTGATGGTATCTAGTCAAGGTTATTAGTAGAGTTAAAAGGGATTCCAGTTATGCTCTTCAGTAATATATTTCATAGGTCTCATAGGTAGGTACAAAGCCAAAAGGACTCAAGTCCATAATGGCTTGCCATATATTAGCTATAGTCTGTAATACCCTGTTCTGTCAGATAATCGTCAAAACGTATCTTGAATTCTGTCAGTCTGACTAGCTACCACCTCTGTTGGAAGACTGTTCCATATTTTGGTAACCCTAGTGCTAAGCCAGTACTTCCTAATTTTTGTACGGTAGGTGAAGATCTTTAATTGGAGTGGATGTGCCCTAGTGTCATATGCCTGGATCCTTAGCTCAAATCCCAGCTGGGCCAATAAATCATCATCAAATAGTGCTCTGTAAACCATGCACATATTGCCCCTGAGCCTTCGGAATTCCAGTGAATAAAGGCCCAGTTCCTGCAATCTCTGGTGATAACATTGTCCTTCCAGACATGACACCAGCTTGGTAGCTCATCTCTGTACTCGTTCGAGAGTGTTTATTTCTGTTTTGCCCCCTGGTGACCAAAACTGGGCACAGTACTCCACATGCGGGTGAACTAATGCTTTATATGGGGGCATCATTACTTGTCTGTCTCTGCTTTTAATATATTTATTTATATAATACAATAACCCACTGGTGTTTTTTATAGCCTGATTACAATGAGGCTTAAAACTAAGATCACTAGTAATATGGATACATAGATCCTTTTCATCTACTACTGCTTGAAGCTCTACTCCATTAAGGCCATATTTAAAATGACTGTTATTTTTCCTCAAGTGCACAACCCTGCATTTATCAGTATTAAAGGTGGATTGCTTCATTACTGCCCACTGTTCAAGTTCACTTAAGGCTAGTTGTAAAGTGGTCGCATCCTCTTTGGAGTTTATTGCAAAGCCTCTCCTGCTATCATCAGCAAACTTGAATAGCCATATTGGAGTTGAAGTTTGCATAGATGATATGTACAGATTAAAAAGGAATGGGCCCAATACTGAACCCTGGGGGACCCCACTAGTCACCTGTGCCCATCCTGACAAAGAACCCCTTACAGACACCCTTTGTCTTCTATCTGCCAACCAATTTTCAATCCAATGGGTAATATGTACATGTATACCATGTAGGATTAGGGCCTCAATAAGAAGGCTATGAGGGACTTTATCAAAGGCCTTTGAATAATCCAAGAAAATAATATCCACCGCATTGCATGAGTCAAGCACCTGATTTATCCTGCCATGGAATTCCATCAAGTTTGCTTGGCACAACCTGCCCTTCCTAAAACTGTGTTGGTGATGGTCTATATCCCCTGACAAGGTCAACTTTTCAGTAATGAATGTTTTTATGATATCCTCCAGGATTTTCCTCAGGATTTATGTTAGGCTTATTGGTCTGTAGTTGGAAGCCTCTTGCCTAGATGCCTTTTTATATAGACCTCTGTCTGTTTCCATTCCTCCAATACCTCTGCATTATCTATGGAATACTGGAATAAATAGGTCACAGGGGCTGCCAGCACATCAGCCAACTCCTTTAACACCCTGGGATGAAGGCCGTCGGGTCCCTAGGCTTTATTTTGATCCAATGTCTTTAATAGGTCTCTGACTTCATTGATCCCAATTTTGAATGACAGACTTGCATCATGAACCTGATGTTTCATAGTATTGTAGGGGGTTTGGATTGTAAACTGAGGTAAAATAAATGTTGTAGTGACAAGCCATATCTCTATCCTCTGTTATGAATTCCCCATTTGATTGTCTTAGGGGACCGATTGTTTTATTGCTGCCTTTTCTGTTATGTATATAGGAGAAAAAAGATTTATAATTATCCTGGACTTCTGCTGCTAACTTGTGTTCATAGTCTGCTTTGGCCTTGTGAATACTAGATACACACTTTTTAAGTTCTGCTTTGTATTTGGCCCAGCTTGCCTGCAGCCCACATTTCTTAGCCTTATTGTAAGCCATATTTTTGCATTGGATATTTTTCTTAACAATAGAAGTAAACCCAGGTGGATTTTTGGGGGGAGTTTGTAGATTTCCTGGAGCTAGGGATAAACTCTTGCACAAGTGCTTTAATTCTACTACGCAGTGAGTTCCACATATGATGTAATGAATACCCAACAACATCTGCCTGCCATTCCCATGATGCGAGGTGTGCTCTTATACTACTAAAGTCAGCCCTACCATAGTTATATACTACTGTAATGCTAGCTGACTTCGTTGTAACCTCTCCAATACAAAAATCCACCATATTATGGTCGCTGGAAGTTAAAGAATGCAATGCCCTACAATTCTGGATATCATAATCCGTGTTGCTAAGGACTAAGTCCAAAATATGAGAACCCCTGGTATAATCCTTAACATGCAGCTCCAGGCCAGTCAATAAAAAAAAAACTCAAGGAATCTTTGCTCACCTGATGTTTCAGATTGCAGGGGATCCCAGCTTAACCCTGGGAGGTTGAAATCACCTACTAAAAGAGGGTTACCTGCTGAAGTTAGATTTTGTATGAACTCTAAAAGCTGAAGGTCATCTGAATTTGAGCTGGATGGTGGTCTATATATAATGCCCACATTTATTTTTGGCTTATAGTGGGGGGATAGTTTAATGCAAAGCAATTCTGTTTGATTGTACTGAGAGGTATCTGCACTTTTTGATATAATATTGTCTGCTACATATATAGCAGCGCCACCACCCCTAGAATGTGGCCTATCACTGTGATAAAGAATGAACCCTGGGATTTGTTTATCCCAGGAATCTTCCTGGTTCAACCATGTCTCAGTGATGGCACATAAGCTGATGTGATATTTATTTAAGGTGAACTCAAGTTCATCCAACTTATTATTAAGGCTTCTTACATTTATTAGTAGACATTTCCACTTCTCCAGTGGTGCTGGCCCTGGATGTACTGGTACTTGTGCTGGGTGTCTTCCATCCCCCCATCTAGGTAGTTTAAAGATTTATCATTTTCCTGTTTCAGTGCTCTTGAAAACAGATGCTTCCCCTGTCTATTCAAATGTATCCCATCTGATGCAAACAGCCTTGTATCATAAAAGCCGTCCCAACTGTCTAAGAAGCTGTAATCCTCTCTATGGCACCACTTTCAGCCAACCATTTAGGCCCTCAATTTCTAGTCTCCTTTTATAGTTAACCCCTGGTCTTGGAAGAATACCTGAGATAATCAGGTCACAGCCTCTGGCTTTTAAGTCTGCACCCACATATTCAAAGTCCCTCTGAATGTCCACCATTTTTCTGATTCCCACTTTGTTTACCCCCATGTGCAGCAACACTACTGGTTGTAAGGTGTTTTCGAGAAGACCAGGCATGAGGCGCCTAATATTAGAAATGCCTGCACCAGGTAGTGTGCTAACTGTAGTGCTAATGTTTCTATGTTTGCATACGGTAGTATCTGTATATCGCAACATAGAATCCCCAATTACCAGGACATCTCTTTGAGGTGTGCTGTGTGCTGTGGTCTCCTGTTTTATTTGCCCATCTGGACTAACTGCACTCGGGCCTGTAGTGTGGGTCTGCTGACTGGAAGGTAGTACCCTATGCTTAGTCATGACATCATGGGCAAGAAGGCTAAATCTATTTGGACTTAATACATTTGAGGTGCCACCAATATACTGTCTGCCCTTTTTAAATTTTTGTAAGACTCTACACCACTCCCCTTCCTGCACAGTATCCTGCATTATTGAAGCTTCTAAGCTTTTATGGGGGCCTAAGGTGTCTAGACCAGAACCAGAGCTTACTTCTGCAGCTACAGATACAATGTAATTTTCCAGGCTACTAATATCAGCCTGCGTTTTTAGCCTCTTCTGTAGTGTGGTAATTTCTGCATGTAAAACCTCAATCAGTATACATTTCTCACAAATAAAGTCTTTTATAGGCTCTCCCAGTAAATACATTTTGCATACTTTGCATACACTACCTACTATTTGTCCAGTACTAGATGGGTCCATTTTATACTGCCTATGTCCACCTCCTTGCAGCTTCTATGTGATATGGCCCTGCACCCTGTTGTGACTGTTGACATGTATGACACATGCCGATGTGTACGTCTCTGCGTGCGTCTCCACATGTGGTGACTTGCACCCTGCCTGTGCTCACCCTGCTCACAGCAGGGCCAAGTTTTATAGCTCAACTGACCTGGAAGTGCCTTGGGTGGGGGGATTCACTGGTCCCTCGCAACACAAAGTTGCTAAAATCAATTTTAAAATACTGCTGTGCATCTCCTGCTCACACGCAAGGGAGGCACAGACAAACATATTGTCCCCAAATCAATTTGCAGTGAAAACAGTGAGTGGTGATTCTCTAGGATCAGACCAAAGATTACCCACTCTCTGCCTACTTCCTGATTAGCTAGGACATAGGGCTCCAAGTAAGGACACTGTAAAACTCAGTGAAGCTTCTACAGAATGTTATATACTGCACACCAAGGACTCAGTGTCTTTCCCACAGATTCAAATATGCTATGCCTTACCAACAGGGCATTGTCAGAGGACTGGAAAACAGACAATGATGCCCCCCATTCAAGAAAGATAACCAAGGAGATGGATTGGGACTGTAAACTGGACTTCAAATAGACCATCGTCACTGTGTGACTTGGTTGTTCACCTTTCAGTGTGGAATGATACTACTCACTAGTTGAGTGCCACAGGGGTCAGTGCTGGGTTGATTTCTCTTTAAAATATTCATCAGTAAAGCTGGCCTTGTAGTACAGTAGTGGTGCTATCACTTGCTACGCCACCAACCCATGATCTGGAACTAGCACAGGCCATGGGGTGGCTGACCAGGGATGAAAGATTCAATGCCCTAGGGACTGCTCTCCTTCAATGGGGAAGGGGGATGTTGTTCCTGCTGTATGGCTGCTGACTGGTGAAGATCAGCCATCAGCACAGTTGGGAACACCAAGAGCAGAGGGGTTGCTGCAGAGCTTGTCACGTATGAGTGCCACCATACACATTTTGAAACTGTATCATTACACACCGGCATCCCAGGGGAGAAAAGAAACAGAGGCAGGATGAAAAAGCTGGCCATCCAAGCTGGCAGGCTCTTGCATGACTGACATGGCTGGCCACCCACCTTAGACAGTCCTGGGCAGGTGATCGATAACAAGTAAGTCTGATTGAAGGTCAGTGATGGGGCTGAGGGGTTGCCCCTAGAAGAGAGCAGCACAGAGAAACAGCTTTGTGGAAAAACAAATATTCCTCAGTAACTTAGAGAAAATAGTCAGCACCCAAAACAATGGGATTAGAAGGGTGAAGGGGTACAGTATGGGCCCTGCAATTATTGAGGACATGGGCTAAGACATGGTGGCTTAGGTTTAATTTCTGGAAATGTATGGTACTTAACCGAAAGGGTTATGAACCTGGTTTTCATAGACATCCTGCTTGGTGCAACTATGGACAGTACAACTGATGGAAAGGACTTTTCTTTGTGGCTAATTATAAACAATAAGCTAAAGCCGATTGGTAATGTGCTGCCACAGTTAAGAGATCAAACTCAATGTTGGAATGTGTAAAGGGGGTGCGATGTACAGAGCAAGTCAATCTGTGTGGTCCTCCCTCAATACAAAGTCTTGGTTGTCCAGCTCCTGGAGTTCTGTATCCTGTTCTGCTCACAGAATTACAGAATTGAGACTGAAGAGGTTGAGAGGGTCCAGCACATAACTATCAAGCTGATTAGTGACTCAGTTTGAGAACAAGAGCTCAGGGTATACAGTATTTAAAATAGTTAGCCTAGAGAAGAGAACATTTGGGGGGACATGATCAGTATGCAAAATGCTAAAACTGGCAGGCATGGTGGTGTATTCACAGCTCCTTGAGCTGTTGAATGAAGGCAGCATCACACTGCTTTGTTGCACCAGGCCCCTACATGTTTTAATTCATCATCATCAGACACTCTCCTCCCCCAACTCTGCAAAAAAGACAAGCCGCATTCACCCTTCCCATTCAGCACCCACCACCACCCACCCCACATAGTGGCATCCAGCAACACCCACAGAAATTATTCGGCATCAGAGAGGGGGACTGCAGTTGGCACAGACCCTCCTCTCACCACCTTGACTGTCTGCCATCTGAGTGAATGGATGCATGCACTTAATGCACATTTCTCAAACCTTAGCAACTACCTGGCTAAGCTCCTCCTCCACCATCTTGCCTCCTCCTCCTCCACCTTCCCCTCCTACAAGCCCCCCTTTTTATTTTATGACCATTTCTCTTTCTGGGACACTTAAGCTCCTCCTTAGCCTACCATCTCGAGGGAGTGCTGGTAGTTACAGTCTAGCCCCCCACTTCTAAAATCTAGTGGCCCAGGACATTGCCTAGCCACTCACCTTCATCTTTTAATTTTTTTTTTTAATTTAGTTGTTTAACCAGGTATAGCACACTAAGCTGAAAGGTTTTTTACAGGAGCGACCTGGAAGCACAAGGAGGTTAAGTGACTTGCTCAGGGTCACACAGTATGTAAGTGGAAGCTGTGGGATTCAAACCCAGGTCTGGTCTGCTGGATGTCACCAGATTTGCAGCTCAGAGCCTTAGACCACTGCGCTATACTGACTCCTGATCTTTAACCTCTCCCTTACTACATCCTCTGTCCCCTCTGTCTGGACGCAGGCCAAAATTGTCCCCATTCATAAATCAGGTGACCCTAGTTTTATGGATGACTACTGTCCCATCTCCATTCTGCTCCTTCCCGGTAAGCTCCTAGGGAAGGCAGTAAACTACCAAATTACAGAGCATATCTCCAAATATAATCTCCTTTGTCCTCAGCAACATGGTTTCCAGAAGGGGCACAGCACTACCATGGCCCTTACCCTCGTCACCAACCATGTGCTGAGGAATATGGATGAAGGAAAGCTAACTGGTGCAGTGTTTGTAGATCTGTCCAAGACATTTGACCTTGCAAATCACAGCATCCTGAGACCAAAACTTGATATCCTTGGTTAGTCCTCTTCCTCCACCACCTGGCTCACTAACTAGCTGTCTGGTAGAACCTGTCTCTGTGGGTGTCCCCCAGGGATTAGTCCTTGATCCCCTCCTCTTTTCTCTCTTTAACTCTTTCCCATTAGAGGGCTTATCCTGTAAATCACTCCTTTACTCTGATGACTTAATACTATTCCAAAGTAACCCCTCCCCTTCCCCACTATCCACCACTCTTACCGATGGTTTCTGCAAGGCGCATTGTTGGCTCTCCATCAACAAACTGTTGGTCAATCCTGCCAAAACAAAGACAGTGCTTTTTTGTTTCAAACTGAAATTTTCCACCCTTACCCACAATAGTAGCCTTCTCACTGCCAAATTGCCAGATGGAACTCCCCTTGACACTGTTTCCACCTTCAGGTATCTGTGGCTAATCCTGGACCTGTCCCTAACCTACACTGATCACCTTGCCTCACTAATTAGGTGCATCAACCAAAGAGATAGGGCTCTGCTATTGCCTGATCGACCACCTCTCGCCGGAAGCCCACCTTGCTGTTGCCTGTGGCAATCTCCTCCCCCTCCTTGACTATGGCTGCCCGGTGTACTCCATCACCTCCATTACCAACCTGAACCACCAGGATGCTACCTACAACCGTATATTTCACCTTGCCTTCTGCACCACTCTCCTCACTCACCACTGCTGTCTTTACCTGTTCCGTAACTGGCTCCCTCCACAAGTAGACCGCTCCTACCTGCTGGCCCGGACCATTGCTGATACCTTGCACAATCCCTCCTACTCTCCACTATCTCTTTCTATCTGGCCCAGAATCCACTGCCACAATCTATGTCAGTCTTCCCCACCTCCAACTGAACATTCTGACATAACTAAGAGGATGGGCCTAAGAGCCTTCTCTGCAGCCAGACCCTCACTATGGGATGACCTCTCCTCCTCCCTACATTCTCCCAACCCCCCTCTAAATCTAAATTCCCTATTAAGAATGTACTTTCCACCCTCCAGAACCTGCGTCTGCCCACTGGCCACTAGCACAACTGCACCTTCCTTGCAGCCCATCCTTACCCCCTCCCCCTCTATTGCTCTGTTCTCCTCTCCTGCCCTGAATACTATTGTTATTCCTATTGTTGAATGATGGAGCAACCTTACCCTGTTCACCTAAATGTTATATTCCTTGGTATGCTCAATTGTTGATGTATCTGGTACCATTTACCTTATATTTTCTATTAGCTTGACCTACACAGGATTCCCTGTTATGTTCCCTGTATGATCCACACTGTTCTCTCACTGTATTTTACACTGTTTATGCCAGTTTCTAGCCCAGGCCATGCCTGGAAAAGGTCTTAGGATCAGTGCACCAACCCAGTTACCAAATGAATAAATAAATAAATAATACTTAGCTAATTACAAAAAGCCTGCACTCTTATTCATTCAGATAGTGGTCAGACAAGGTGGTAAGAGGAAGGTCTGTGCCAGTTGCTGTCTCACACGCTGGTCTCATATCTTTTCTCTGGCTGTTGTTTGGTGCCACTCTTTGTAGCATGAGGTGGAAGGTGGTGAGTGTGGAGTTGATACGGGCATCCTTTTTACCTGGGTTTGTGAGAGGAGGGTGGCTGTATTCTGAGTTTTGGGACAGGTAGGTGGTTATGATACTTCTTTGCATGGCAGGAGGCGGGAGGGTGCAAGAGTATTGCTGAGTGGGTGGGGGTGCTTTTTCTCAAGTTGGTTGGGGCTGGGGGAGTTGGGTGGGGTATGGGTGCTAAAGACTGTAGGGGATGGATCATTGTTTTTTGGGGTGATTGATACCTAGGAAGACTCTGTGATATGACTCATCATACAAATTTGTGAGTGAAGAGTCACATCACCAGATCTTCACCAGGTGAAGTGCTATGCAAAGTAAAAATTCACATGTGAGGTGCCACTTTGCATAGTCTTCACCTGGTGAAGTTGAAAAAATGCCACTACATATACTGTAGCACTACATGAAGTGCTGCACAAAGTAGCAGGACTTCACATAGTGCTGCTTGCAGTGACATTAAATCTCTTTGCCCCCACTTTGTAATAGCATGTCCAGTGAGATAGTGGAATCAAACATTGTTTAGGCCTTCAGAACAGGGATGAACATATTCCTGAGTGTGAACTGCATTTGAGGTTAAGCTGTATGAGTAGGGGTGACATTCATATTGGGTATAGTCACTGCTGTGTAGCAGGAGGGGCAGACAAGGTGGACAACATAAATCCTTTGTATCATCATAGTACCATGTTTGTTGTTCTATAGAGAGTTTGTATGTATATATGTGTGTGTGTGTATATATATATATATATATATATATATATATATATATATATGGAGGTCACGTGATGGCAGCTAGCTAGGCAGCCGCTGGTTTTCTGAGCTGTCCCCTCTAGCCACCTTTCCTGCCTCTTTTCTGACTCATCTGGGCATCAGATCAAGAAATTTCATCAGGGGCTGTCTGATTAACCTGCCTACTATCGCAAACGAGTCTCTGTGAGGAAATAGCTGTATATTACTCTGGGATGGTGGTGGATGGGAAGCAGGCCCCAGTCAGGCACACACCTCCTGCTTCTCCGGAGAAAGCTGCCAAAAAGCAACGCAACCAGGGTACTTCTAAATCGGACCGAGCTGGGGACAAAGTGCAACAAGTCATTCCCCTAATGGAGGATAGGTTCCTTCAAGAACTTACTCCTTTGAAGGATATTTTGAAAGAAATGACTGGGGAGCTTAAATCCCTGCGTTGCGATCTATCCTCCGTTTCTACTAGAATCGTGGATGTGGAGGCCCGAGTGTTTTCAACAGAACAATGGAAAACGAAAACCGAAAGTGAAATCGCGGAATTTAAACAGCAGATTAAAAAATTGCAACTTAAAACAGAGGATTTAGAAGGACGTGATCGCCGGAACAACTTAATAATCTTGGGCCTACCTGAGATTGAAGAGGGACCGGACTTGTTAGCTTTCTTGCAGAAGTTTCTGTGTAAGATCGTCGGCCCATCCCCTATTAGTTCCTTATATCATATTGAACGGGCCCATCGCTCCTTAAGACCCAGGCCCTTGTCTGGATCCCCACCACGTCCTATCATCGCCAAATTTGGGTTACCTTGAAAGACAGCATATTTACACTAAGTCGCGTGAGCTTAAGGACATTTTTGGGGCACATCCAGAATTAGGATCACGCAAGACCTGCCTAAAGAGACCCGAGAAAAGGGCAGCTTACCATCCAGTTGTCCAGAAGCTCATCGCTGCCTCCATCCCTTTCAGAATGACTTATCCTGCTGTTTTGAAGATCACTGTTGGCGGTGCGGCTATGAGTTTTAACTCCCCAAAGCGGCATCTAAAGAACTATGAACAGACTACCCGGACCTGTTTAAATTGTCCGGTTGATGAGTCTCCCTGTCACCCTAGGATATGACTATGCTGACTTGGGGGTTTCGACCTCTTTTGGCTTAAATATCAATATTCTGGTTTGCTTGGTTAAAGCTCACTGTTTGATTGTGCTTTAAGCTGTTTGGGGGTATTTCTTGGTCCTACCTTTTTCTTTCCCTTTTTGATGGCCTTTTCCTTTCTGTTCCTGGTCTTCTCCGCTTTTCCTCGCGTTCCTGCTCTCTTGTCTCTTTCCTGGGGGTTGCTCGGTCGGGCTCGGGTTGAGAGAGGGTTCCTTTTTCGGTTGGCTGGGGACCTCCTTGCTGCTCCTATTTGGGCCTCCCCGCGACGGAACCTTTGTTGGTGATCACTGTTTCCGGGGGGGAACTTCCTGGTGGTCGGACCGGTTTGGTTCCTCTTTTTCATCGGTCCCTCTGGAAACAGTGGCTCTGAGCTGGTGCTCTCCCGGGTCTTAGCGCTCTATCGATTCCTTTGAAACTCTGGACTCTCTTGTGAGGAGCGATTGGATAGTGTAAGTCGCTAATTGTTAAATGCTTTCTCCTTTTTCTGTGGCAGATGCGGGGGGGTCGTGTGGATATACGGGGGCCGGGTGAGAGTCGCTCTGCTGTCCTACATATTTTGTTTTGGCCTTGGCTGCAGATCTGCCCTAAGGTTGTAGTTTGTCCTTATAGTGGATACGCTTTTGTGGCAGTGTTTTGGGAAGGATGGGTGCAGGGCGGTGCTGTGCCTTGAGGATGCAGATCTGTTTGCCCTAGGATTGCGTTGGGCGGTCTGTCTCTTTGTGTTAACACTCCCATGGGGTAATGTATTCTATTCTGGGGGCTGCCCTTGGCTTAATCTCCTTGTCCCTGATTTTCTGGGTTTTGCTCTTAGTTCGTGGGGTGGGGATGGGAGTGATATAGATAAGGATATAGATGGGTGGGGTCTTATGGAAGGTAGGATCGTCAGATTTTTAGACCCCCCTCTTGTCTGGTCTCCTTACCCCATGGGTCAAAGGTGCATGGGGGGTGGTTTTGGGGGGGGCTCGGGCCTAAGAATGGCTGCTCGCTGGGTGTGGAATCGCGAGCCATATGTTGGGGGGTTTTCCAACCTCTCCCCAGTTTTGGGCTTGTTAGGATGTGCTATGGTTCGTTGGTTGGTGTTTGTTGTTATCGGGTTTTCTTCGAACCATTTTGCGTGCTGGTTCCTGCACCCTATGCTGGGGATTCAGAGGTTCACCATGGGGGCTGGGTGGTCCCGGTTCTTAGGTTCTAGATTACTTTACAGGGTTATTACACTCGGGCCGCTTGTTGTATATAGTTGCCTTTTGGCTTGTTGGGGGTATTGGGTTTTTGTTGGTGGGGGGCTTAACCTGACTCTTAGTAGGTTATGTTGGATCTCTGGACTTTGGGAGGGGAGCAGGGTGGTCTTCTTGTTACCATCTGTTTTGTTGGGGTTTGGTGGATTATGATCTTTGTTGGGTGGGTGGGGGACGGGACTGAGGACTGCCTTTTTCATGTTTTGTACGGTCTCCTGGTTATTATGGGAGGTTGGGCCTCAGTGGGTGGGGGGTGGGTTTGATGAATGCTTTCCTGGTAATTTATATGTTATTTGGTTTATTAGAGCATGTTGTTATGGAGGAACATGACTTCTGTAATTTTGTTTGGGATTGTTTGGGATGGGGGCTTACTTTGGGATATATAATTGTGGACTGGGGACATATAGTGGGAACAGTATATTCCCCCACATTTGTTTAATGTGCTGTTTTGGGAGGATGAAAATGGGGGGGTTCTACCTATTGGGGCTAAAAGCTGGTTGGTCTGGGTATTATACGATATTCCCAGTCCTTCCTTGTGGGGTGCACCTATTCTTTCCTTGTTATTTTAATTGTGTCTGGATACCTAAATGTTGTATTATGTACTTAAAATGGCTATGAATACTCTTAAAATAGCATCTTGGAATGTACACGGACTTAGGGACCGGGTCAAACATTTGCAATTGTTTAAACATTGTTCGCTACTGCAAATTGATATACTTTTTTTGCAGGAAACTCATCTCAGCCATGGTGACACCAAGCTGTTATCTCGCTCGGGGTTTTCTCTTTCCTATCTTGCGGGTAATTCGGTTTTTTGTAAAGGGGTAGCGGTCTTAATTAAGAGGCATGTTTTATTTACTGTAGAGACGACTGTGTCAGACCCAGAGGGGAGGTTCTTGTTGGTTAAGGGTTCTCTTAATGGGGACAATGTTGTTCTGGGCTCTATATATGGCCCGGTTAGGGGTGACCGGGGTTTTATGTCCCTTGCTGATAAATTGGCTAACTTTCTTCCTGCTCAGTTTATACTGGGTGGGGACTGGAATATTCCCTGTTCACCCATTCTGGATAGAGACCCTCAGGATAGGCGCCCTCCTTCGCTAGCTCATCGAGCCTTTTCGGAATTGAGATCCTTGCTGGGTCTATGTGATCCTTGGAGACAGACCAACCCCTCTTTTCGAGCCTTTTCGTTTTTTTCTCAATCGCATGGTACCAAATCTAGGCTGGATATGGTTTTAGTTAGTACCTCATTTCTTCCGAATCTCTGTCTATCTGGTATCGAGCCAATTATCTTATCAGACCATGCTGTTGTCTGGATTAAACTTTCTTTGGCCCAGTTTTTCCGGGACTCAGTCTGGCGCCTGAACACACAGTTGTTGAAAGACCACAGAATGTGTCAGATATCAGTGCCCTGATTTCCTTCTTTTTGTAAGATAATCTTACTTCTACTCCGAGGCTAGATATGGTTTGGTCTACCCTGAAATGTTATCTTAGGGGCGAGGCCAGTTAAACTGGCTTCCATAGGAAGAAAAAAGGCTCGCCAGTTAAGTTATTTTGATGGGTAGAATCAGGGATCTGGAGGCTAAATACTCCTCAACTCTTCTTTAACGGATCTTAAAAGCTCCTATCAGTTAAGAATGAATACTTAGATCTTTTGAAGGAGAAAACAGAGTATTGTTTATTAAAAACTCAAGCCAAGTATTTTGACCATGGGGAGAAATCCGGTAAGATCCTTGCCTTGCGACTGCTGGCATTGGAAAGCTCCAGGATTATCCCTTCTTTAATCTCCTCATCTGGTATAGTCGTTACCTCACCTAGAGGAATTGCCCATATGTTTAAGGATTACTACCTTGACCTTTATAATAAATCCCCTATTTCGCACTCTCCTTCGGATCTACATGAATACTTGGGGGAGTTCGATATCCCTTGCTTATCAGAGGCCCAACAGGCTATTCTGCTGGCTCCAATTTTGGTGGAGGAGATTGAGAGATCAATTGCTTCCCTCACTCCCGACCGAACACCAGGTCCTGATGGCCTTCCGGCTAACTTTTATAAGGCCTTCGCTAAGGATTTGGTACCTACTCTTCTTAAACTATATGAGTACTTATCAGTAGCTCCGGATGTGGATTCTTCATTGTTCGAAGCTACAATTGTTTTGATTCCCAAACCGGACAAGATTCATACAGACCCGGCCAATTATAGACCAATCTCTCTTCAGAACTACGACATGAAAATTCTGGCTAAAATTCTTGCCGAAAGAATCAAGAGGGTGTGGTCTGATCTGTGAGTCCTGAGCAGGTTGGGTTTGTTCCTGGCAAATCGGCGGCTGATCATCTGAGGACTTTGTCACATATCTCTCAATATGCCCAATCTGTTTCATACCCAGCTGCACTGGTCTCCCTTGATGCTGAAAAGGCCTTTGACCGTGTAGACTGGTCTTTTCTCTGGGCAGTTATGGAGAGAATGGGTTTTCCGCTAGCCTTTCTAAACCGGATTCGGGTGTTTTATAATTGCCCTTCTGCGAAAATTTATTGTAACGGGGTGTTCTCCTCCCTTTTTCATCTTTATACCGGTACCAGGCAGGGGTGTCCCCTCTCTCCTTTATTATTCAATTTGTATCTGGAGCCCCTACTTATTAGGCTTAAGGCTTCTTCCCAAGTCAAGGGTCTTAGATTACATCAAAGGGAACTGGTTCTCTCTGCTTACGCAGATGATATTCTTTTGCATTTGGTAGATCCGGCTGAATCCTTGAAGGCGGTGATAGACATAATTGAGAGGTTCGGTACCTTTTCTCGGTATAAGTTGAATATTTCAAAATCTGAAATCTTTCCTCTTAACGTATATACCCACAAATCCGTGTTTTCTTCCTTTGCGATGAAATGGGCCCCTAGAGCCATTAAATATTTAGGGATTTATTTTTCTACTGACCTTTCTCTTTTGAGAAAGTTAAACTTGGATAGAGTTAAAAATTCAGTTTCTCAAGATCTACAACGCTGGTCAGCTCTTCCTATTTCACTTTGGGGTAGAATAAATATTCTTAAAATGAATATTCTCCCTCGGATTTTCTATCCATTGAACCTAGCTAATCTGTGGCTTCCTATCTCTTATTTACAGCAGTTTCATATGCTTTTTTCCAATTTTGTCTGGCAAGGGAAAGGGGTTAGGCGTTCCTATGCTAAATTATCACTTCCTAGGGAAAAAGGGGTTTGAGATTACCTAATCTCCTGCTATATCATTAGGCGCCCACCTTTCCAAGATGGGAAGATGGTTCTCTACTGAATCAGATTCTTCCTGTCCAATTTGGCTTCAACTTGGCGTGCCTCTTTCTCTGAGATTAAACAGATAGGTTTGCCTTGCCTTGTGTTACCCCTAAGGTACTTTCATATTTGGATGTCGGACAGTCGATGATGGTCGCCCTTAAGTCGCGGACAATGTCTAAAGTTTTTCCGTGTCTCCCCATCTCAGATCTGGGACAACGGTTGTTTGTAATCCCAATGTTAAATTGGGCACCTCGTGGATACCCGGATTGGCTACCGCCAAATCAGAGAAGCCAGAACCTGAGCATTTCTTCAGCAGGGATCTGCTTCTCTTCGGTGATATTATGGAGAATTCGATATACCTAGGGAGATATTTTCAAAGTATATCAATTGAGACATTTGATCAGTCAGAGATTTGGTACTGCCTTTAGGGACCGGCCGTTAATCCCTTTCTCACCGGAGTTATCCAATTTGCTTCTCAATCTCATTCTGTCTCTCTGATATATTCCTTCCTTCTGAATTACAACTTGCCGGAAGTGGTTGAAGGATCAGGTGTCTGGGCGCACCTTTTACCTGATATCTCTCTGGACTGGTCGGGCATCTGGAAAGATCTCTATAGATATCATACTCAGGATAGGTTCCGGTTAATGCAATTTTATATTGTTAATAATCTCTACTATACACTGGTTAAATTGTCTCGGCTTAAGAGGGTCTCTCATTCAACGTGTCCTAGGTGTCTACAAGGGGAAGGTAGCTTAATCCATATGTTCTGGGACTGTCCTAAAGTCGCCCCCCTGTGGTCCCTGGTTCGAGATTATCTTGACCCTCTTCTGGGTCTGTCTGGCTTCTTCTCTCCTGAGATATGTATTCTTGGTGATTTCTCCCATATAGATAGTGCCGAGCGTAGATATTATATGGCTTTGGTGTCTATGGCTGTTAAAAAATTGGTTTTAAGGCATTGGACTGATCAACTTGCCTTGTCATTTGCTGATTGGTTGGCTGAACTGGCTTCATATCTCCAGTCGGAAAGGTTGATAGAGAGTATGAAGTGTCGCTTAGACCTCTTTCAGTGGAGATGGAGTAAGTTCCAAGCTTTGTGTCTGACCTGATCCAATTATACTACTCTAGACCCATTTCCTTAGGTCTGCCTTGTAGCTCAAGAACTATATTAATCCTGATTATTGGAAATGTTCTGTTTTTATATCAATGACAAGCATTGGAATGATGGTTATATGTAGCTTTATCCAGGCATCATTAGGTGTTTGTCAGTGCACCCGGGGGGTGGGGGGATGGAGTCATTCTCTGGGGGTGAATGTTTGGCATTATACATTGTGTCTTGTATTAATGAGTGGGTGGGTTCATGGGATAGTGGGTGGGGTTGGGGTTTCGGGGGGTTGGTTTTGTGTTTCTTTTCTTTCTTTTGTATGGGGTTAGGATATGTTTGAGTGGTGGGGGGGTGCTTTGGTTGTACCGCTCATTTTAACTTTTTCTCTGTACTTCTTTGGTGTGTTTTTGTGAGGTGTTGTTGTTGTTCTTGTTTCTTTTTCAAAATAATAAAGTTAAATTTAAAAAAAAAATATATATATATATGCATGTGCATACTGTACATGCATACTGTTGTGATATGTACAGAATGTACATAAAGATCCAGATGATGCTCTTAGATGAACCTTTTCATTTGGATCACACATAATTCATATACTGCTATTACAGCCACTGAGTCCCTGTCTGTGTGAAATATATAAAGCCTTGTGAAGAATGTTTCAAAAAAGAAAGAAAAAGGGAGAGTTCAGAACCAGCTGTTTTGGCTTAGCAGTTTAAAAATAAGCATGGACGCTAGAAAGCCCAGCTAGGCAGCGCTGAGCCATCTCATGACAACTGCTACAACTAGCCATGTTTAACAACGGATTACAGCATGGCTTTCTTGGTATATTCAACTTACTCAGTAATTATGTAGAACTTGCAGGGGTAATTGTTGTTACAGTCTTTTACAAGTCTTAGCATGATTCATTTAGTGGGGAACTCAACTTTTTGTCAGTTCAGTTTGATCTCCTTGCTCTAGTTTCAAGGTGTGGTCTCAAGAGCTGAATGCAAGTAATTGAAACTTCTGTTAAGTTTTACAGTTTTAATGAAAGTATTAATTGGCTTGTGAAGCATGAGGGAGAAATTACTGCCTGTATCTCAGAGGATTCAATGACTGTGCTATTATTTTCCTCTCTACTGTTGTTGTCATGCCTGTTAATGTACAGGGTAATTTAAAATGTTTGCATCTCTGTAATGCACGCTTGATCATAAGTCATCACATTCTTGTTGTCAGATTTCTTATATTGTGATTATGTTGTCTCCAGTTTGCTCTACTTTCAATTGGGAGCTGCTGCGCCACATTAAGAAACTTTATTTAGGGTAATAATTGAGGTATCACCATATGCTGCTTCCATAAACATTTGCTAAATAGAGAAGTGTGGAATGTATCATTTCACCATTAGAATTCAGGCAGATTGTCAGTTCTGTGTCCAATCTGCTTTTTGGAATTATTTGATAAATTCCACTGAATTCTGGAAGTTTTTAATTGTAAAATACAGATATGTTTTCTCTGAGTTCCATAAATTATGGATTACTTTTCCACAGTTTGCAGAAACCTAATCCACAGTTTATATAAACCACTAAACCCTAATCCACAGTTTATGTAAACAATGATTAACCAAGCTGTAGTGTTCACAGTTCTGCTATTAACTGGACTTTGTGAAGGTAAGAATAATTTCAGAAATTCTGTGTAATTTCGTCAGAAGCAGACTCTAAACATTATGCACAACTCTAGTGCTAAATTGACTATCCAAAGCTCTGGTTTCTTCACATTTAAGAAATGATGACATATTTCCTGACCAGTTTGATACTCTTGCAGTGTCTTGCAGGATGGGAGGATATCATACACAAAGATCCTACCATATCCTGAGTATTGGGTCCATCAGAGCACAAGAAAACTAGAGGCCAGAGCAACAACTGCACTCCTCCCAACTTACCCCAGCCCACTTTATATTTCATATCCTTTTCCCCACCATTGTCTGCAGTTAGAAAATGCAGTGTACTTAATTCTCATAATAATACTTTAAGGATCAGATTGTGAAACTGCAACTGTTTCTGGGTTAATGGAAAGAAAAAAAGAAACAAAAGTAATTTAAAAGAGATTGTTTCTGCTTAGAAACTATTTTTTGTTTGCAGTGCATGACAGCAATATAAGTCAATATTAACTTTCATAATAGGACCTGCTATGAAACTTGTATGAATGCCATTGCTAGTTTAAGTAGTCCCATGCAACACTAGGATTCTGCTGTCATGGACAGAAGTCCAGAATTATTATCATTGATTCTTTTTGAATCGGCTTGGATTGGGCTGTATCTTTAACCCTCCTGTGAACTCCTGATTATACATTAAATATTCTCCTGCAGGTCCATGTTAGTTGGAGTCCTTAAGAACTCAATTTGTCCATTTCAGAATTGTAGCACAGTGTCTTCAGTTTATGACTGATAGGGATTCTGTGCTGGTGAATATAGATGCCATCCTCCTATTACCTCTCATTTTCCAGTGACTGTGATAGAGCTTTAATGGAAGTGCTGCAACATTTTCTAAAGAAAACAATTGCCTTTAAAAAATGCCATTCTAATGGTGACATTTAGTTTTAAAACATTGTTTTTAAAGTAATAATATTGGGCCATTATTGCAGCAGCTACAGATTATTAAAAATCTAAACAAGTGAAACATGCAGCATACTATTTTACTAAAAACTGAATTGAGTGTAAATTCTCCTGATATCTTGGGGCCTGTTTATTAACCAGCTTTCTTTACTGACCTGGGCTGGCTATAAGGCCAGCAGTACTACATTTAAAGAAACACTATATGCAAAAAGTAAACTTACAAAGTATATTGCACTTTGAGTTGGATTCTGCAGCTCTCCGTGACAGCAGCTCTTAGACATCTAGAACTTATTCACTTTTAGCAGGAATGTTATGACATTTGTTACTTTTGTTAACCCTTTCATCATTATGTGTTACCCTTGTTAAGAAAGAGAAAAATAGATTTAGTTTTTCCATTCTAAATCCGAAGCCGCCATAAAACTGACCTGTTCAGTTTTTCTTCTTGATCTACTGTAATAAAAAAAGAAACCATCCAACCAAACAAACAAACAAAACACAATATTATTAAAAAAAAGAAAAGAAAATGTGTGCGTGCCTACTTCCAGTGCAGGGCTATCATGGGATTTGTATGTGCCAATAGTGATAAAAATCATAAGTTTAGCTGATTCTCCAACATGTTTTTTTTCATGGCTTTCAGTTACCCCTGCATTTCATTTCTCATTTGCTGGATTTATAACAAACCCAATACATGATGACAACTCTCACTTGTCAATGTTTGGACACACGAGAACCTCTTTAAATTCAAAGAGTCAATCAGTATCTGTTTTGTTTGGCTGATTAGAAATTACAGCCAGGGTTCATAAATTATGATCCATATTTTTTTTTGCCATCTATTAATGACAAAAATAATGCAAGGTATATTAAAAATGATTTTAAGAGATAAACCATGTACAGACTACAGCTGAAGCTGTTTATAAAACTATTCCAATAATGTTGCCCAAGGATGTGATTGGTCAAGAAATTAGAAAGTCCATTGCTTTCAACTAATCATAGAAAAAGCCTATATGCAGGGGCAAATATATTTTCAAACATATATCTGTGATGATGCATGGGTTAACATTGCATTTCATTCATTTGTTCATTTTCTATTGTGTTGTTTATCATTTTTTTTCTTTATTCCCTCATCCATTGTGCTTCATTTTGCATTCATGGCTACAGCTCGTGTAATCATTACCATCGCCTGAAGGAAATCCCTCTTCCCAGGTATGATGCAATGCCATTTGCAATCCATAATAATAATTTCAAAGTATTTAATGAAAAGACATCTGTTTCTTGTTAATTGTGATGCCTTTCTTCCAGGTTTTAGTTGAACCTCGAAACTTTAGTAAGCAGTTACTGCTCAGATAATTGATCTTGTAATTACTCTTCTTATGGTGCAGTTTGTTTCAAGTTGGTATCACTTTAAATTAAGCTATTTAAATAGTAATTAACCATTGCTGTACCATGGTCTTCTATATATGTCCTGAATTCCAGTATTTTATAATTCTACTATACGTCTAAGTTAATAAACATATAGTAGACAAGTGATTCCCACTTAACAAGATGTTAATCAGGGTTTGATGAACAGTAATAAGCATTTACTATGCATGTAATAAATACATTTATGAAATATATATAGTAAGAAATGGATTTCATTTGACTGAGGAAACTATAAGGGTTGATAAACTGGGTAAGAATAATGAAGCCACCTGATTGGCAAGCAAGCCCTCTACCTCCAGGTTTACAATTATGTCACCATATTTGCATACCTTAGGACTGGGACTTGTATGTAGCAACATCACACAATTAGCAACTCAAATGAATCCTTCTACATCCCAGACAAACCTCCCATCACATACTTGGCTGCTACCATTACTCACAAAAACTTTCAACTAGGTCATAAAAAAACTCCCTAAAATGAAAAAAAAAAATAGTATATTTAAACATTTCCCCTCATTATCACTTCTGTATACACAAATATTTTTTCACCTAATTTTCCATCATGCTATCCTTGTACCCAGTGGCACCACCCAGGCCCAACTCATCTCATAGCATTTACTCAGAGTCATATTGGCAGGTGGCCTGCCATGTAGGGTCATGCAATGCCTGCAGGGGATGCTGAGAGAGTCAGGACTTTTTTATCTGTTTTTCAGCCCCTGTGTCTGTGTTACACAACCACGCCCATGTATACTGACACACTTGTGTGCTGTGTCAGCAGATCCCCCCCCCACACACACACACACATCTGCTGGTCCAACTTAACTGCCTCCTGGCCTCTTCAGGTTGTAGGTAAGTATGGGGACTTAGGACTCCCCCTGAAGAGCTGTTCCTGGGGATGATCAATCCTCCTGCTTCCAGCCAGCCTCTGAGCAACTCTGGTTGTTTCTGAACCCAACCTGTTGGTACAGCAGGTGGTAAGGCAGCCAGTGCCTCAGCCTACAATGCAACTAGGATGACTTTCTTTCACACACATTTTAAAAAAGGAAGTACTACACCTACTGTAGTTCATATTGCTTCTTTGCTGACCATCCCTTTCTAACCTTATCTGCTTACCAGCAAAATTGTTGCTGGTTGACTGCCACACATAAAACTGAGTCCCTGGCAACAATGTGAGGCCTTTTGTTGTCTGCGTGACTGTGTGTGTTGGGGTTGAAAATTTAAACAGCAGACTTGTGCAGAATTTTGATTCCTTGTAGCCCATGGTAAACATTCCAGTTTGTATTGGATATGGGAAAAGGAATAACAAACCAGAAACTGGATGAGGAAGGAAGGCAATAACAGAAAGTCAGAAGTAGAAAAGTGGAGAAACACATTTAAATGGCCATAGGCAGTCACAAACTGTTTAAGAACAGTACTGTAGTTCTTAAAATGACATGTACTGGAAATAAGGATGGGTCAACCTGATTTTCTTTTATTAATTTTAGCTACCACCTATCTACCAGCATATGGGCTATGTTTTGTCTTCCAAGTTAAAATGGAAGCATATTTCCATTAAATGTTTTCATGTTTCTCCTTTTCTTGTTCACCCTTGTGCTTGCTCAAAGCAAACATGTTGGTATATTAGTGGATGTGGAGAAGTGTGTCACTGTTGGTTCAATGCAGGGCAGTCTGCAAGGGGATTGACAGTGTCAGACCAATCACCAGCCAGGCTAATTATGATACTCTTCAGGGCTTGCTGGGTGGAAACTGCATGAAGTTCAAAGAAAACAGCTGCCAAAATCATAAGGTGGCTCTTTCCTTTGATTTGCATACTATCACCCAGCAACAGAGCTGATCAGCACCATGATCAGCCTGCTGTGGTCACCAATCCCAACGTAAATACAGTCCCTCCTACCCTCTGCCAAGTATCCCTCCTACCTCTCATTGTTTCTCTATTCTTTCTTAATTTTCTGATTCCAGGTTGCCCAATTCCTGGTGCTACCTAGTATTCCCCACCCCATCTTTCTGCATTGTGTGACACTGGTAATCCCACCTCCACTGCTGCCAAACATAGCACCAACACTGGGGTGCCCAATCATAGTATCATAGCATGTTACAAGCTCAGGAGGAATTACCTTTATGTAAGCTCGCCACCAGAAGGTGGAATTATTTTTATACATACTCAAATTTTGCATTACCCATATGTTGGTCTAGCTGATATTTAAATGTATCTATAGTATTGCTTTTTATAATTGATCTTGGAAGCATATTCCATTTGTTGACTATACGTTGTGTATACCAGTGACTTCTCTTTTTTTGTTTTACAGTGGGCCCCACTTAATTTAAAATTATGAGATCTAGTCTGAGTATTATTTATATTTGTTTCTAGACCAAGTGTTTCAAAGAGAACAGGAACAGTAATAGCTTTTTATGTTAAACAAAGGTCTCCTCTAAGTTAACGGTAGTTCACAGAGTGTAAATCTAGCTCTAGTAGTCTTCCCCCTAGGTCTTATTTGACAAACCTATAATTCTTTTTGTAATTTTTCTTTGAACTCCTTCAACCAGTTTCTCATCTCTAATTGTATAGGGAGCACAAAAAGATGAAGAGTAATCCAAGTTTGATCTAACTAGGCTTTTATATAAAAGCATTATAACCTTAGGCTGTCTACTCTTGATGTGCTTAAAAATGCATCCCAAGGTATGGTGGGATTCTTTAACCTTTGTTAATGTATTGTTATTGAAATTGATTTTGTTATCCACTATTACTCCTAAGTCTGTTTCATTATCGATTTCTTGTAACATCACTTGATTTAGTGTATATTTATATTTTAAATTGTTATGACCCAAGTGAATTACTTTACATTTTGGTATATTAAACATCATTTTGTTCTTTTTTGCCCATAATTCCAGAGAAGTTATCTCTTTTTGGAAATTAGCAGCTGCCTCAATGGAGTTAACTATACATCCACTCTTACAGTCATCAGCGAACTTAGTCATCCAGGTGTTATTCGATGACTGCATTGTGGAAATCAGGATGTTAAACAAAGCAGGGCCCAAAACTGAGCCTTGGGGGACCCCACTTGTAACCTCTGCCCATGCAGATGAATACCCCTTAATAGATGTACATTGTCTATGTTTATTTAGCCATGATTATATCCAGTTTGTTAAATATTGAGGAAAAGCAAGACTTTTCATTTGCTTTAATAAAATCACATGGGAAACTCTGTCGAATGCCTTGGCAAAATCTGGAAAGACAATCTCAATGGGTAAGCCAGCTTCCAAGAAAGAACTAACATTTTCAAAAAAGTGCAGGTGATTTGTTAAGCATGATCTGCCTCTGATGAACCCATGCTGTGTAGTATCTTGAAGGTTGTTAAGTTTTATATGATCTTCTAAGCTTAGTAAGATAAGCCTTTCAAAAGTTTTCCCTATTACAGATGTCAGAATTATCGGTCTGTAGTTTGTAACATCTGTCTTGTTTCCTGATTTAAATATAGGAGTAACTAAGACATCTTTCCATGCCAAGATACACTCACCCTTTTCCAAAGATAAATTAAATAATTTAGTCATTGGTCTCGGGATTTGAGTAGCAATTTCTTTAAGAAACCTAGGGTGTATTTCATCTGGTCCTGCTGAAGAGCTGATGTTTAGATTTTGTAATGCTCTCATAGTTTCTTCTTTAGTAATTTGACTAGCTTTTAAATTATGGGAAGTAGTTATGTTATCATCCTTACTATTATTTTTTTCCTTTGGGGTAAAGATGGTGACAAAGTAATTATTGAGTTCAGTTGCCATTTCAGTCTCATTGCTGACAAGCCCAGATTTAGTTTTGATTGGTCCTATTGTAGGTTTGGTATATCTAAGTAAACCTATATAATTATAACATTTTTTTTATCAACCGTATCAATAGCTAATCTATTTTCAATTTCATTTTTAGCTTTCTTAATATAATGTTATGTTTTGTAAGACAATTTTTATATGAATTCCAGTTGGTTACTGATGGTTTTTGGTTTTTAATATTTTCTATGGTTTCTGTGTTTTTTATTTATTAATCTCTTTATTTTGTTATTACACCAAACTAGAGTTCTATATCCATTTGTACATTTTTCTTCTTCTTTGGAGCCAGTGTATTAAAGCAGTGGTTCATTTTTGTTAAAATAAGCAACCAAGCCTGTTAAGGTTGGTAAGCTATCTCTCCCAATCCCATGAGCTGAGATAGTTCTTCATTGCATGATAGTTTGCTTTGGAATAATCCCTGACCATTGTATTTCCTCTTGTAGTTTGAGATTTAGTTTGAATTTGGAATGTGATCATATTATGATCACTATTACCTAATGGTGCTGGCATACTTGGTTGTGAATTTTTTTCACCCATGTTAGTTAGTATAATGTCAAGAATGTTATTGTTTCCAGTTCTAGTTTTAATAATTTGCTCTAAGTTTTAATTAACTGTGATTTCAAAAAATTCTCTTTCTATTGTTCCTAAGCAATGGGATGTTTCCCTAGTTTATTTTGGGGAAGTTAAAATCTCCCATAAGAATATAGTTGCTATTTGGATTTAATTTTTCTATTTAGCATAGAAAGTCTATATTCTGATCTTTGTTGAGATTAAGGGCTCTATAAGCTAAGCCAACACAGAGTTTTATATTAGGTAACTTAATTTCTGCCCCAATTATTTCATTATTATTGTTTGGGATATGTTTAGGAGTAATAGAGTATGAAGTATACTCTTTAGATATTTAGAGGGCTAGCCCCCCACCTAATTTATCATTTCTGTTTTTCATAATTTTATTGTATCCTGGTATGTCTGTATTCCAGCTATCCTCCTAAAACCAAGCTTCAGAAACCCCACAAATTGCAATAGATTCATTTTATATCATATGTCTTAGCACATCCATTTTATTGACAGGACTGTGGACACTGAGTAGTAAAATATTTATTTTATTGTTATTTGATTCAGTAGTATCTGTAATAGTAGGAGATATGTTTTTGGATATATTTTTTGATAAGTTGGAATTTTTATAGTTACTGCAGTCATTAATGAACCATGTCCCTCCCCCCTGTATTAGTTTAAATGTTTGTTAATAAAATTAGTAAAGTGTTTACCCAAAAGTATGTTTCCTTTTCTACTTAAATGCAAGCCATCTGGACAATATAGGTCATCATGATGGTAGAACTCTTCCCAGTGAGTTAAACACTGGATTTCTTGCCTGATAGTTCATTTTCTTTACCAGTCGCTAAAGCTTCTAATTTTCAAGTTTAATCCTGGTGAGGCCCTTGGTATGGGTAAAACTTCAGAAATAGAAGTTTCACATCAAAGGTTGATCAGTTTATTAGAGAGTGCCACCATATCTTGTTTAATCTCATCAATAGGGTCCATACACATGTTATTGGTTCCTACATGGATTAGTACTAATGGATAACTACCCATGTGCTTAATATTGGCTTTACTCATAGATGTTAGATCTGCTATTTTAGCCCCTCTATATGATGACAATTTCCTATGGGCTTTGTCTGGGTTACACACTTCTCTGTCTAAATTTTTTATTATTGAATCACCCATAACTAATACATTTCTTGGAAGCTGATTTATAACTGAATCTGGGTTTGCAACATTCACTATTGTATCGTGTTCTGGGTTATTTGATATAGGAGGATTACCATAAACTGTATTGGATGGTATAGGTACAGTAAGTGTGTCAAATGATATCAGCTCTTGTAATGAAGTAGACTCAGAGTCATTCTCTAATTCTGTTAAAGTGGTAAATCTATTGCTAAGGAAATTACTAGAATTAGTCACGTCTTCCCTTTTTAGGGTGCTTTGTGTATTTTACATTGTACCATAGGTCATCTGTTTCAAGGTTGAGGTCATCTTCCCTTGTCCTTTTTTTTAAAATGTTTCCTTATGTGGCTCATCAGGTCGTAAAGCCTTATGTAAGGTTTCAGGTGTTGTGATAAACTTAGGTACACCACCATTTATGTTATCTGTACAAACAGAAGGATTAGTTGGCATATTAGTTTGTGGAGACAAGTTTGTATCAAGTCTAATGGCCATTTCTTTTTGGCTTGCCTCTAATTGTAATAGTCTGTCAGAGAAGATATTGAGTTCAAATAACAATTCTTCATTTTGAATACATTTTTTACATTTAAAGGGGTCTGGTAGAACCTCTGTGGTTACCAGATACATAAGACAGGTGGAACAGTTTATACTGACTTGTCCTGTCAGTGAAACCAAATTTTCAGCCATAATGAGACTCTGGTGGGGGGAAGGGACTCAAGCAAAATAAAACAAACTGAGACTATCCTTCCTATTTTATGACTCAGTACCTTCTCTACATTGCTATTTAGTGTGCACTCTTTTTGGGCCTATCCTGCTCACTAAATCCAGGGAATATATTTTTTAAGTTACTGATCAAATGTATGGCTCTGTGGATAGCAAAGTACCTGATGTAATTCCTTTTATTAATGTAATCAATAGAATGGTTATTGATACAGTAGCTACAGATAGAATACTTATTACAGAGATTTCCAAAGGGTAAATCCCGTGTTTTGGTTGAGTTAACAAGATATCACAGAGGTACACGGTCTAAAATAGTTTCTTTAGATGGAACCAGCACTTCTGTTCCTAGTGGTGATAGAGGAACTGACTGCCTAGTTAATGTATAGCAAGGCTACTGGGTTAAAGAAAACAATGTATGCAAGTTGAGTACACCTCTCACCTTCCTGTCTTGTGATATTTGAAGTATTTGGTTCCTTCTGAAACCTCCTAACATGCCTAACATGGGCAGACGCACATGTCTTTGCATGCGTAGCCATGTGCTCGCCCTGCTCAGGCTCGCCCTGCTCACTGCAGGGCCAGATATAAGCACTGTAGCAACCTAGAAGTGCACGTAGAGGTCATGGGTTGCTCAAACCTCAAATATACAGTATTAATATAGTTTCATTAAAAATAAACACCCGAAATGGGCTACACACTGTTGCAACTTGTCCCCTCCCTGGTGTATAGTTAAATAGACACAATGAAATTACGAGCTGTAGCCCCGGTATGTTGTATGCAGCTACAGCTCCTCTACCTGATGCACAGACCAGGGCTCAGAGGACTCGCACTAGCGAGTAAAATAAAAAGAGATCAGAACACAAAAAGGACTAAAATAGATATGGTACAGAGGTCAGAGCACTTCTTACATCTAGTGCTCTCTCACATTAAATGAGATGCTCACTGTAGGGCTAGATATAAGCACTGTAGCAACCTGGAAGTTCATGTAAAGGTCACGGGCTGCTCAGACCTCAAATATACAGTATTAATATAGTTTCATTTAAAATAAACACCTGAAATGGGCTACATACTGTCGCAACTTGTCCCCTCCCTGGTGTATAGTTAAATAGACACAATGAAATTTCGAGCTGTAGCCCCGGTATGTTGTATGCAGCTACAGCTCCTCTACCTGATGCACAGACCAGGGCTCAGAGGACTCGCACTAGCGAGTAAAATAAAAGAGATCAGAACACAAAAGGACTAAAATAGATATGGTACAGAGGTCAGAGCACTTCTTACATCTAGTGCTCTCTCACATTAAATGAGATGCTCACTGTAGGGCTAGATATAAGCACTGTAGCAACCTGGAAGTTCATGTAAAGGTCACGGGCTGCTCAGACCTCAAATATACAGTATTAATATAGTTTCATTTAAAATAAACACCTGAAATGGGCTACATACTGTCGCAACTTGTCCCCTCCCTGGTGTATAGTTAAATAGACACAGAGAAATTATGAGCTGTAGTCCTGGTATGTTGTATGCAGCTACAGCTCCTCTACCTGATGCACAGACCAGGGCTCAGAGGACTCGCGCTAGCAAATAAAATAAAAAGAGATCAGAACATAAAAAGGACTAAAATAGGTATAGTACAGAGGTCAGAGCACTTCTTACATCTAGTGCTCTCTCACATTAAACCCCAGTGTCAGTTCCTGAAATAAAGAAAATCTCCCCTCATAGCCTTTATTTATTTATTATTTTTTTTACAATTCCTGTAATTACTGTTAAAAAGAAAATGGTTCCTGAAGTCTGTTGCCACTGCTGTCCCCCTGCTGCCGTTACCCTCCCCCACCCAATTTCTCCACTCAGAACCCACCATCCCCCACCCCTTACTTACCTACCAGGGGTACAATGCCATAATCCTCTCTGGACCAGAGAAACATCTTCACTCTTCAATGCCAGACTAGAAACTGAGGAAATCAGGTATGCAGTTCAGTGTTTGTATTTCAATGTGTTTTGAACTTTTGCTTATAACTTGATCATTTTTTAATATTTTTCCACAAAATTTCAACATGGTCTTTTTGGGATCCAACCTCATAAACAAGGATGGTGAAATCCTTAAAAATCCATCCCAAAAGGTGTTTTCATAGTCACTCTGTGAAATCACCATTTGGGCTGGATTTAAAAAAAAAAATTCACAGACTGGGTTCATGAGGTGGGATCGTAAGAAGATTATGTTTCAAATCTGGGATCAGAATACTAAACAAAGCACAAAGTTATGAAGATACATTACATTTTTTCAACAGTCACTCATAACGTCAGTAATTTTCAATAGTTTGACCCCACATTTTCAACATAGCCATTTTTTTCACACCACCTTGTGAACGTGACAGATATCGTTTTATAAATCCTGATCAAAATGTGTTTTCGCACTTTTGGTGTGAAATGACATTTTGGCTAGTATTTTAAAAATGACACCTATCATGTTCAGAAGGAGGGGTCATAAAATGACTGCTGAAAATTTGTTGTCAAAATGTGAAAAAGAACGAAGTTATGAAGAAACTTTAAAATTGTTCAAATGTTTACTAATGACTTTATTTATGCAGATTTTGGCCCCTTATGTTCATATACCTTGTGTTACTTCACCTCCTGAACATGAATGATGTTATTTTTAAAATCCCCACCGAAACATGTTTTCACAGTTGCACTGCAAAATCCCATTTCAGATGGGTTTTAAAAAATTCCACCTGTCTTGAATGTAATGCCAGGTCAAAAAAAGACAGTTGGAAATTTGGGATCAAAATGTGGGATCCCACTGACAATTAGATATTACCTCTCAGCTGTTCTGTCCTGAACATGTACAATTCAAAAATGTGTAAAAGAAGGACACCACTGAACATGAGATATTGCTTCTCATCTGGTCTGTCCTGGGTAAATATTTAGTAAAAGTGTGTAACAGTATTATAAAAGTATATCTGAGCCCCTGAATAGCAGCAAAAAACAAAACAAAAGTAGTGCTGTGCTCAAATAGAACTGGAGTGGGTGCTAGAGAGGAGTAGCAGCCCCAAAGTTTAACAACACACACAAATCCTCCCGCACTCCAGCAGAGTTCAAATGCAGTGGCTAGATCACAAAAGACAGTTCAGACAAGTAGTTACTTTCAAAGGTTTATTTAATAATTAGAAACAAAAGATCTTTGCCATTACTGCAGGAAATTTTGGCGGTATGCCACATGTTCCTCACTCCTGCGCATCTCTCATTCAAGCTTCTTCAGCTGCCTCTGAATTGTGCATGCATGCTACTCTATCCTGGGAAAAATACATTGTAAAAGCTGGATGCCACTGAAAACAGGACAGCATCTGAGCTGTGATATCCTGGGTAAATATAGTACAAAGATGTGTTAAAGCAGGACCCCTTTAAAAATGAGATATTGCATCTCAGCAGGGTTTTCCTAGGTAAATATACTGCAAAACAGTCTAAAAACAGGACCCTACAGCAGAACCCCACTGAAAAGGAGATGTTGCACCTAAAATGACCTGTCCTAGAAAAATATATTACAAAAGCAGGACCACACTAAAAAAAAAAGATATCGCATCTCAACTGTACTATCCTGGGTAAATGCAGTATAAAACCGTAAAATCAGAACCCCATTGCAAATGACATATTGCACCTCATCTGGTCTATCTTGAGTAAATATATAGTAAAAATGTGCACAAGTAAGACCTGGTACAACAGCAATGCAAGTGGTGAACATTTGGCCTTGAGAAATGCTTGTTTATTAGGCATTTTTATTCATTTTAAATCAGACATATTTCAAGTCCATTTTGTAAGTGAAACAAGACACTTCATTGTGTATAATTTTGGTGGGATAGTTGCAGTTCACAGGTGTCTTTGATAACACTTAGTTGCGTGGTGGTCCTAGTACATGATATAAGCACCCTGCAATAATCACTACATGCCCCCTCCATCCTGTACCTTGCAACACAGTTGTGTAAGCAGCTGCCACCATACTGTATCCCTCAACCCTCTTGAAATATTTCAAAGGTAGGAGCTACCAGCCATCAGCTGCCCCTGCTGCATCATACCTCACTGGTATCAGGGTACACTGGTATCCATAATCCCCCTGCTCAGCATGAAGTAGGGGCACTAGTTTGCCAGGCGGATGGGTGTCAGACTGGATGCCCACCAACATTCTATGCCCTATTTGAGTCCTGCTCCCTGTCCCCACCACACTCCTTTGTGCCAGTGGGGACAGGGCCATGGATGGATGGCCTGCCTTTGTAAATGGCACATGGCATGCACCTGTTTGGGGGTGCAGATCAAGGCCTTACATGTCTTCAGTCCTCACTCTTCTCTCTCTGAATGCCTGCACTGATCCTGTTCCTCCCTTCTATGACACCACATCCACTCGTTGCTGACTATCCTTTGCCCCCTCTCTCTTCTCCCTCCCCCCTGCTACCATCTCCCATCTATCCCACCAGTGATGGGAACACCTGAACTTACTAATCGTGCACCGTCATCCCATTTCTGTTCCTTGCCTTTGCTCCCATTTCCCCTCTCTGAGGTCACTTCTCTCAACCAACTTCTCCACAACACTTCACTTCTACATTCCCCCCTCTGCCCTTTACCTAACTCCTCTCTTGCTCTTTACACTCTCAGCAATTTCTCTTTCCCCTCCTTTATGCCTGTTATGTAAGCGTTGCACGCTCCTCTTCCTTCTTCACAATTTGACAAGTTCGTAGGGCTGCGTTATGTTTCAACAGATTAGTAGTCTTCATGCAGCCATTGACACTATATATTGTTTAGCATTGTATAACCCTGTATAATACCTTGTTCGATTCCCTATTTATTGTAGTAATGCTTGTCTTTATTGTCTTCCCTGTATCCATAACTTGGAACTTTTGTAGAAGAGTTTTGTACTCAAAGGTTGTTTCTGAACAATTCAATAAAATAAAATAAAAAAGTAGTTTATTGTTTGAATGTGGCTCTCTTCCATAACTCAGGGCACTGAAAACAGACTCATAACCGACACAGACATAGAAATGTTTATTGTTTGACAATGTTATCATTACAAAATAGAAAAGGAGCAGTTTTAAAAACATTTTAAACAACTACATTTCTGTGCAATAATTTAGTTTTCACTCTGAATACACCTCTAAATGAAATGGCAGATGCCATAATTAAAATGATAAATTATAAATCTGAGATGGGACAGAACATAATGGTAGCGTGTTGTGAGGAACCTTAAATAATTCTGTGTTATACAGAATGTAAACAGGAAATTCCCCGTACCAGGTGGTGTGGCCCTGGTTACCTGCATCCTTTTCATAGGTTAGGGTACTGAAAATAGATTAAGTGTATAGAGAGGGAGGACAGAGGAAGCAAAAACATCATATAGCAAGCCAACATAAAAGACAATTCAAGCAATTACAACTATACAGACATAACAAAATAACAAATTTGTCGTAAGGTGCAAAACAGTACAATTATCACATGACCAGTACAAGAGCAACATTACAAGTAGTCAGGAAAGGCCCATGCCAAAAGACGATGCTTTAGTTTGTTTTCAAACATACTGACTGAGGAGGAGTCAATGGTAATGTGTTTCCCAGGACATGAGATGGCACCACAAATACTCAATCCCCAGACATTGTTTAGGAGATGGTGGCACTTGCAACAGTTCCTAGAGGTGTGCGAAAAAAATCTTCCAAATGCGGAATTTAAGCGAAAGTCGGTCTTTCGTATACGCAAAAGTTTGGAAATCAATTTCTGAACTTTCACGGAAATTCTGCCTGTGTTGCCTGAGTGATGAAAATAAATAAAATTAATCCCTGGTTTCTAGCAGTCCCTCCCACCACCAGATCACCCACCCGCCCAATGTTTACTGGAAAAAAAAAACTGTTGGCTAGTTGTCTCTCTCCCCACCCAAACACCTGCCCACTCAATGTGGATTTAAAAAAAATACAACCCTGGTGCCTAGTGGTCCCTCCCCCACCCAATCACCCACCTGCCCGATGTATATTTTAATGAAAACAGCCCTGGTGGCTAGCGGTCCCTCCTCCCACCCAATCACACTGCCCATGTCCAGCAGTAGTCCATATAGACAACTAACCCCCCGACCCTATCCCCATTTTATTAAAACATATTTTATCCTTCCTTGTGTTAGTGAACCCCCTTCCCTCCCTATCCCTCATCCCCAGTATGCAGTGTTTTTTTTTTAAATTCCTTGGTGGTCTAGTGGCCCCCTGCCTCCCAACGCAGCAGGTAGTGTCTCACTCCACTCCCCCATCCTGAAAAAGAGTGGGCAACTGGCACAGCCCGCCACTCTCCTCCATGGCTGACAGCCCACTGAGACGTGAATGAATGAGTGCATGCACAGGAGCACACGCTCATTCATTCACATCTCAGTGGGCTGCCGACTGTGGAGGACAGTGGAGGGCTGTGTCAGTGGCCCATTCCTTTTTGTGATGGGGGGAGCAGGGTGGGACACTGCCTGCTAGGTGGGGGGATGGGGGCCACTAGACCACCATGGAATAAAAAAAAAAGCACTACGTATTGGGGATCGGGAGAGTGTTGGGGGTTCAGTACCACCAGGAAGGGAAAATATGTTTAATAATATGGGGGATATAGTCTGGGGGTTACTTGTCTGTATGGGACTACTGCTAGACATGAAGGGGTGAGATTGGGTGGGGAGGGATAGCTAGTCACCATTAGGTTGTTTCTATTAAAATATGCATGGGGCAGGTGGGCGATTGGGTGGACTGGGTGACAACTAGCCACCAGGGTTGTATTTTTTTAATCCACATCAGGCGGGCGGGTGATCAGGTGGGGGGGAAGGGACTGCCAGCCATGGGGGGATGGGGGTTATTGACAATAACAGGTTGGGCAGGCAGAACAAAGCAAAATTTCACCCAAAACATTCAGACGTTTTCCGATCCACCGCAGGCGGAAGCTTGGAAACTTCCACAAAAGTTGCCAGATTTTCACAAAAGTTCAGCTAAGGCTGAAATGGCAGATTTTGCACACCACTAACAGTATCATGAACAGCAACCACGGACACAATGTCTCCGACTTACACAAACGTATTTCAAAATACAAAGCCACATTACAAATGTTTCTACACTTTCTGTACAAATACACGCATTAAAGTTCCCTCTCACATTCTCTAACACAGCACGCTGACCCCCCACCCCCCCACGACGGTGGTAGAAACCAGCACTAGTAAAAACACTTGCCATTCATTTTCTGTAAAAGAATAACAATACTTTACATCCATGTCACTCTAAAAAAGGGTCAGCTATGACTGCTTTCTTCTGCAGGAGGAAAGTGCAGCTGCAACATGTGTGGGAGTAGGGTGGAGGGTCCTAGCTGATCTGCTAGAGCAGGCAGTGGCAGATCAGGTTTGCACTTCTGTGGCACTATTGAAATGAAGCCCCCCACCCACCAATGCTAACCATACCCTTCCAGGGCAGGCACAGATGGGGAGGAGCAGCAGGGCAGGTAGTGGTATGACACTGAGGGAACAGCAGAGGACATTTCATCCCCATAAGATAAGCCAGTGACAAGGGACAGCTGGATTCAGATGGTTTTGTGACCTTTAAAATATGTATGTACATGGATTGGAGATTACTGGTGGTGAGCTATGATTTTTTTTTATTTTTGGTCTCCCCATAATGTAAAGTTGCTAACATCAATTATACATAAAAGAGGCCTACTTTTCACATCAATCTGGTGAGCTTAAACATAAAAATTCAAAGTTTGCCAGGTTTGATGTGAAATTTAATGATGACCAGGCCCTGAGATGTTCAAACTTTGCACTGCTTTTAAGTCACCAATAATATACAAAAAGGTGATTTCAGTCTACCAGATGTGGATTGAAGCATCCCAGCTGCTGCCTCCACCAGGAGAAGGGACATTCTGTACTCTGGGCAAGGGGCAGGCCTCAGGCAGCTAGTGATAGGGCCCACCAGGAAGGGTGCAATTTTGGTCCTGGTATTCACCAATGGTGACAGAATTGAAGACGTCAGGGTGGACAGACACCTGGGATCCAGTGAACATCACATGGTGTGGTTCAGCATGACTACAGTGGCAGAGTCAAGACACACAAAGATGAGGGTACTGGATTTCATGAGGGTGGACTTTACTAGGATTGGGATATGTCTCAAGCATGCCCTGGCAGGGAGGGTCAAATGGGGGGTGGGTGGAAAAGCAGTGGGCCCATCTGAAAGGAGTAATCATAGAGGTGACAACGTTTTGCATTAGGCAAGTAAATAAGGACAAGAGAAAGTCACTATAGTTCTCAAAGGACGTGGCCAGGAAGGTAAGAGCAAAAAAGATGGCTTTCAGGAAATACAAGGAAAAACAGCAGGAGGAGGACAGGGTAGTGTACCTGGATAAACAGAGGGAGGCAAGGAAAGCAGTCAGGAGAGCAAAGGCACAAACAGAGGAAAAACAGCAAAGGAGGTAAAAAAGGGGACAAGACTTTTTATAGGTACACTAGTGAAAGGAGAAAAACACAGAAGTGGGATAGTAAGGCTAAAAGGGGAAGAAGGGGCGTGTGTGGAAGAGGACCTGGAAAAAGCATCACTACTGAACAAATATTTTTGTTCTGTATTCACAGAAGAAGGAGAAAGTGAGGGGCCACAGTTAGGCAACATTAACAATTATGGGATGGAGATGGACACCAGTCCATTTACGGTAGAGAGAGTGTCCAATAATAACTCACAAAACTGAAAGTGGACAAGGCAATAGGACCGGATAGAATGCATCCTAGAATATTAAGGGAACTATGGAAGGTGCTGGCAGCACCACTGGCAGCCCTGTTCAACAAAACACTCAATATGGGAGTGTTCCAGAGGACTGGAGATGGGCAGATGTAGTCTCTCTCTTCACAGAAGTAGGAATAGAGAGGAGGCCATGAACAATAGACCAGTCAGCCTCACCACAATAGTGGGGAAAATTATGGAATCACTACTTAAAGAAAGGATTATGGAACACCTTGAATCCAGCAGAGCACAGGATCTGAGGCAGCATGGATTCACAGTGGGAAGGTCATGTCAAACAGATCTAATTTCTTTGACTGAGTGACTGGGGTCATGGATCAGGAGGGAGCAGTGGATGTGGTCTATCTGGATTTCAGCAAGGCCTTCGATGCTCTTAGACACATAGAAAAATGGTGAACAAGCTGGGTAGCCTATGAGTGAATGAATCACAAGGTAGTAAACTGGGTTAGGAACTGGTGGAGTGATAGAAGACAGAGGGTCATGGTAAATGGAGCTCAATCTGAGGAAAGGAGTGTGACCAGCAGGGTGCCACAGGAATCAGTCCTGTTTAATGTCTTCATTAGTGACATTGCAGAGGGGCTGAAAGGAAAGGTGTGCCTCTTTGATGATGACACTAAGATTTGCAACAGTGTGGACACTCTGGGAGGGGTGTCAAAAATGAAGAGGGACCTAGGTAAACTGGAGGAATGGTCTAAAGTGCAGCAGCTGTGATTCAATGTGAAAAAGTGCAAAATCATGCATTTGGAAGGCAAGAACCCAGGGGAGGATTACATGATGATGGGGGGGGTGCAGTACTGATGGTCACCAAACAGGAAAGGGATTTGGAGTAATCATATCTGATTACCTAAAGGTGGCCAAACAATGTGTCAAGGCTGTGGGAAGAGTCAGTGAGATGCTGGGGTGCATAGGGAGAGGTATCACCAGTAGAAGAAAGGAGGTGGTGATGCCACTGTACAGATCATTGGTGAGGCCTCATTTGGAATACTGTGTCCAGTTCTGATGCCACATTTCCATAAGGACATAGACAGGGTGGAGGCAGTTCAAAGAAGAGCAACATAGATGGTGCAGGGCTTGCACCAAAAGTCATATGAGGAGAGACTGGGAGACCTCAATATGTATACCCTTGAGAAAAGGAGAGACAGGGGAGATATGATAGAAACCTACAAATATCTAAAAGGCATAAATAGGGTAGCAGAGGGTAGCATCTTTCAGAAAAGGCGATGTCCAGGAACAAGGGGGCGTAACATGAGGTTGGATGGGGGTAGACTAAGGGATAGAGTGAGGAAATATTTCTTCAGGGAAAGGGTGGTGGATGCATGGAATAGACTCCCAGCGGAGGTGGTGGGGGCAAACACAGTGGGGGAATTCAAACTTGCATGGGACAGGCATAAGGGAACCCTACAAATAGGAAAGAGGAGGTAAAGCCTGAGATCAAGTAGGGTCTGTGGCTTTTACAGTAAGCAGGGAAAATGGGCAGACTGACTGGCCCTAGCGGCCCTTATCTGCTGTCAATTTCTATGTTTCTATGTTTGTATGTGGACAGTATTCAGCTATACCCACCTGTCCAGAGGTGTAATGAGGCCCAACCCCACAGACAGAGGGCCTTATAGCCCCTGAAAGGGTGGGTATAGCCCATACCTCCAACCCTGAAGCGTATTATTGTGCTTTGAAAATGGATATTAGTTTAAAACATTAAAGCATATTTGTAACATGGCTGTGAAAAATACTTACCTCTCATATGTTGAAAGAGATCAGCTGACCATGGATTAATTCTCAGGTAATCCATGGTTGCTGTAATGAGTGAGCATAGGTACCAGGAGCACCCATACAGCCAATATGAGGGAGTGCTTGTCAAGAACAGAAACCAGATACATCTCAACCCCAGGAGACAGCAAGGGGATGTCGGCAGCACCGAAATGGGGCAGCATTGCTCAACGCAGGGAACTGGAGACGTGGTCAATGGGACATTTCTGTGTAGCAAATGGTGGATGGGAGAAGGAAAGGCAGTGAGAGACACACACAGAAAAGCAACACACTGTAGAAGCAGAGAAGGATTCCTGCAGTTTATTCTCTGTCGGTATTTCTCTCACTGTCTCTCTCTGGAGTTGCCATGTCTCCAGCTGTTTCTGCCAGTCCTGCCGAACAGCAGCCGAAACGGGAGAGCGTGTCATGCAGGATCAATGCAGGGAGCCAGAAACATCTGGGCAATGGGATATTTCTGTGTGGCAAGCATTCAATGGGAGAAGGAGAGTGAGAGAGAGAGAGAGAGAGAGACACACACACACAATAAAAGTGCTGAAGGATTCCTGCAGTCTTGTCTCTATCTGTCTGTCAGTCTCTCTTTCTCCCTCTTTCTGTGTCTCTCTCAAGTTGCCATGTCTCCGGTTGTGTGTGGCAGTCCCGTCTAGTAGCAGCCAAAATGGGAGAGTGTTTCTTGTCAGATAGCCATTGTACAAGTGAATTAACACACTCCAGAACGTGGGTTACCTGTGGAATTAATCAATACCTGGGTGGTTGTCGGCACTTGGCCTGTTGCCTGTGTGACACCCCCCCCCATTTGTGGATTAATACCCCAGTAACCCACACTCTGTCATGGGTTAATCTTTACATATATAAACCTTAAAAATATATATAAAATAATACATACTAGAATTAGAAAACAATTTCATTCATTTATAATATAGTTCTTTGATTGCTACAGTTAGCACTAGAAGATGCTACTGTTTTATACAGCATCTTTTTGATGCAGACAATTTCCTGTTGTGATTTGTCATCTTCCCTCCTCCGAATAGCACTGTGTTTATCTAGCTATGTTTTAAATAACAGGTACAAGCTGTGACCATTTCTTATTACCTGTCAATACTTGATCATGCTTAGGAAGGATGGTAGAATGAGTATGTTCGGATGCAGTTGGTAAGCAGCTGACCTGGGAGTAGGTGCAATGGTACTTTTGCGCTATTTTTCACTTGTGTTTTTTTTTAATTGTCTTTATTCCCAGCAATGTAGAGCAAGTGAGGAGCGGTGAGAGTGAACTTCAGGAAAGACGACGGCAAAGCTGGTGGGTGAGAGCACATGCACTTGCTTGCTAAGCGGCTAAAAAATGGCTGCCATTAATAAATGTAACATTCTGTTTTGGCACTGTTATTCAGTTTAGTAAAAGGTCAGGCTGGCACAGGGACTTGTTTACAGGTCTCTGTTGCATGATACCTGCTAGGGTTCTGGGTACTACTAGCCAATCAGGAAGTTGGGTTTCTCCAACCCATTTTCTAATTCTAATTTTGATATTCCATACAAAAATATGGTCAACCAAGTCAAGCTTAGTAAACATTTATTTATTTTTATTTTATTTATTGAGAAATTGAAATTACAACCTTTGAGCTAAGAGCTCGTTTGAAAAAGGATCCTCATCAACAGTATAGAAAGATACATTGTGTTGCAGCAGAACAATTTTGACAAAGTAATAACATGACCTAACATAGAGTCTATGTAGGATAGGGCAACAAATACAAGTTACAAATTTTACACGTCATCATATATGAAGCTGCTGGAGGCATTGTCAGTTCCTCAGTAGTGGGGCATAAGTGCAACAAGCTGAGAAGTTAAGTGCAAAGACCCAAGTTGAGGTTGGGGCAGGTGCGGGTGGGTGAAAAGGGGAGGAGCGGGGAGAGAGGGGAGTTCAGCTTGGGCAGGGGAGATGAGGAGGTTTGGGGGAGTGGGGAGGTGGGAGTAGACTGGAAACTAGGTAGTGTAGGGTGTATTGGACAGGAGAATGGGGCAGGTGGCGGTGTGGAGCAGGGGGGAGACGAGGAGGCAGAGGGGGGTGATGGGCGGGGGACAAGGCACTTCCGGGTAAAGCAGGGAGCGGCAGTTAAGTGGAATGCTGGTATGCAGGTGGGGTTAAGTTTGACACAGGCAGTGGACTGGCGGTGAGATGGTTTTCCGGAGTGTGGATTTGAAATGCCTTAGGCATTGTAGATTGGTGATAGAATTGGGGAGCTCATTTAACCGGTTATGTGCTCTTAACGCAAAGGTTCGCCTCCCCAGAGTTGTTCTCCTGAAGGGTACAGCTAATGCTTGTCTGGTAACACTTCTAGTGACTTGCTTACCTGGGGCAGGTCTGAATAAAGCCTGCAGGGAGGAAGGATCAAGTCCTAGGAGGGCCTTATTTTCTTGTATGCAGGTCTCTAGCTTTATTCTATCCTGGAGTGGGAGCCACTTCGTCCTTATGTAGAGCACACAAGTATGTGTGAGGCGATCAGCGTCCAGGGCAAATCTGCAGGCTTTGTTGAGGATCATGTGGACTTTATGAAGGCTGGTGTCCATGGCTGATACATACACCACATTTCCATAATCCAAGTTAGGCAGGATTGTGCCACTGACTGCCTGGAGCCTGGCTTCAGGGGTGAGGCAAAAGCGTATTCTATAAAGTGCCCCCAGTTTCCTGCCCACAGCCATAGTGATATTACTTATATGTTCATCAAAGGAAAGGGACTCATCGATAGTAATTCCCAGATAACGGAATGAGTGGACCTGTTCGAGGGGAGAGTCCGGGTTGTACGTGATTATAAAAGGTGTGGTGGATCTTCTTTTCTGATGGCCAACAAAAAGCATTGTCTTTGTCTTTTTGCTATTGAGTACTAGGAGACTGGTGTTAAACCATTCCTGTAGCAGGTCAAAGTTGTGATGAAGGTTCCTGGTCAATGTGTCTTGACAGGAGCCTCAACGGAATAAAACCGTGTTGTCTGCATAGAGCAGAACTCTGGCAGTGGGGCATGCAACTGGGAGTTTGTTTACAAGGAGGTTAAACAGGAGTGGACCCAGTATGGACCCTTGTGGGACCCCTACCGTGACTGTCCTAGCCTCAGATATGGCACCATTAATCTTTACCTTTTGTGAGCACCCAGGCAGGTAGCTGGAGAACCACCCCACTCTATCAGAGGACAGCCCAAGGTAGGTTAGCCTGTGGAGCAGCAGCTGGTGATCCACAAGGTCAATTGCCTTGGATAAGTCAATAAAGATTGCCCCAACTAAATGTCCCTGGTTGAGTGCCTCATAAACATAGCCAGTGAACTCAATGAGGGCTGAGTTTATACTGTGCCACTTGTGGAATCCAAGTTGTTGCTGACTGAGGAGGTTGTATTTATGTAGGTGGGCAGTGAGCTGATCAGGAATGATTTTTTCCCAGTGCTTTGGAGAGAGGAGACAGGATGGAGAGGGGCCTGTAATTGGACACTAGTGAATGGTCCCCTCCTTTTAGTACAGGAGTGACCACGGCAGTTTTCCAGGTGGATGGGAAGGCTGACGACATAATCGGCATATTAAAAAGCTTGGTGATCGGTATGATCACTTCAGGAAGAGCGATTGATATAAGCTTCATATCAGTCCCATCCACCCTATCCTCATTTTTCCCAGCACTCTTGTGAGGTATTTAGAGGTCTTCCTGGTGGTCACCTGCTGGAAGTAGAGTTTTGGGCTGGTGCGAGGATGGTGGGGTAAGGGTCCAGAGGTCAATGTTTCACACCTGTGAGCAACTGGTTTGGGTGGGAAGACTGTGCTGTAGTCTGTAAATGGCTTGTTGAAAATGTTGGCTATGGCCACTTTTTCAAGTATGACTTTGTCATTGTGATGGAGCATGGCTGGGGAGATCCTTTCACTCATCCCTAGGAGGTCCTTGATGGAAGTCCAGAATTTTTTGCCATCTTTCAGACACTGGGACTGCGGATTTCTATGATGGGATATCTTGGCTTGCCATATTGCCCATGTGCACCTATTTCTAGCTGTCTTATAGTTTTGGACATTCTCAACTGTCTCTGATGCCTTTGCTAGGTGTCAGAGGAGATCACAGTCCCCCATTATGCCAAGGATTTGGGAGGTAATCCAGTCCATGCACCTTCCTTTATCATTTTCCTGTGGTAAGGAGGGTACATATCTGCAGCTGAGTTGAAATGATTGAGGAAGAGCTGGAAGGCTGCGTCGATAGAGGGGCTGGTATCCAGGATGCTCCAGTCTATGTTAGCCAGGTGTTTCTTGAAATTTGCCATGGAGCAGTTTCTGATGATTCTGTTTCTCACCATCCTTGGTGGCAGTTTAGGCAGCTTGGAGGACCATTCACACTTTACAGGGAAGTGGTCACTCAGTGCATCTGGGAGCACCTGGACATTAGTAAGTCTTTCAGGATGGGAGGTCAGCACCCAGTCAATCAAGGTAATTGTTCCCATTCTATAGTTAGTTCTTGTACAATTTTGGACCACCTGTGTCAGGTATAGTCCAGTTATTGGGTCCCTGTGGGGGGAACTGGAGCTGGCAAGGCCAGTCAGAGTTAACGTCTCCAAGCACAATAGTTTCCTTATTCTAACTGGCCTGGTTATAGAGGCTGGCGAATTTGTTTAGTCCCATTTGCTGGGGTCCTGGCGGAATACATCTCCATGACAATGAGCCCTTTCTGCCTCTTGCCCAAGAGGATTTTTACTGCAAGGCATTCACATTCATTGCTGCTAGCATCCAGCTGGCCTTTGTGGCACTGAAGGTGGTTGCAGGTGTAGATTAAGCATCCACCCCCTTTTTTTGCAGTGTGATCAAGCCTATACAAGTTGTACCCAGTGAGGGAGACTACCAAGCCAGCTGTTCTGGGAGTGAAACAGGCCTCAGTCAGCATGATAACATCAGGCTGCACAAGTGCCACCTAGGCTTCAAACTGCATAAACTTTTCTAGGAGGCTGCCGATATTTAAGGACACAATCCTTAACTTCCCTATGGGTGGCTGCGCCTGAGTGTTGGTAGACATAGGGCCAGGATTGGGGTGAATGTTTCCTGAGATCAAAAGTAGGATCAGGATGAGTTTCCTTGATATTTTTGGAAATAGGTGCGTCATCCTTGCCCTCTGTAGAGTCTGAGTCTTGTGTGAGGTTGGTGGGGTGCCAAGAGTGCTAAATAACCCTGGATAAAGACATAATATTGGGATAGTGAACCTGGGGGGGGGGCTAAGGTTCCTATTAAGGGTTTGAGATGGTCTGTCATTCAGCTGTGTATCACTGCTGGTCTCCCACTGAGCTGGTGTACTCATTATTGTAGCTGTGTGGTCTTGGTGGTTGGAGGTGGTATAAGGGATCAGGCCCGTCATAATAAGAGTTACCAGCAGGAATAGAGTTTGTTGTGGTTTAATAACTCAGTGAGAGGAGTCAAGTCCCATTTTAGTGCCTGTTTTCCAGCCAACCCTGGTACTAAGTCTTAGCAGGGAGTGACGTTATAGCCACAGTGCTGCCATGATGTTCAGTGGCAGTGCTCTTGGCAGTGTAGGTTTTCCCAGGAGATGGTAGTGTGGATTATTTGAGCAGTTAGCTCTTGCAGAGAGGGTCTGGCTGCTCTTCCAAGAGGCGGTGATTCAATTACAGCATTGGTAGGGACTAGCAAGACCAGTGGTCCTTTAAGAGAGGGCCTGGGGGATGTAATAGCCAGGGGATGGGCATGTCCTCACAGAAGGATGGGGGAGGAGTATTTAATAAAAGCCAGGGAAGGGAGTGGGGGCAGGTGAACATTTTTGGCAGAACAAGCACCAAGTGAGCTGGCTAGTAAGCAAGCTCCCCAAATGACCCCACTTAATTAGTATAGGAACCGAGGGCTGTAGAACAGTTAATGGGCAGAATAGCACCAAATTAAGAGCCAACCTCAAGACACTGATACGCTGTGTTGGTGGGTTACATTAGCAAATATTAGCTGCACTTAAATTCAGTTCTGAGCCGGGTCTGCTGGTCAGCAGTAGTACTCAGATTCCTTCAGCTTTTTTAAGATTTAGGTGGGCTGCAGTAAAGGGGCCATGCTAACCAATAGGAGCCGAATGGAGCAGCATGGGAGCCAATTGGATCTTCGGCTTCCAAGTCTCAGATTCCTGGTGTCTTTCTCCTTGGTGTACCATACCTGTGTTCACCAGGTAGGCTGTCGGAAGAGCTGCGGCTGATGGGTCTGAGCTGGGCCGCATTGCACCAGAAGCCCGATCAGGGCTTGAAGCCTGGCTATGTTCGTGAGGCAGGCTGTCGGAGGAGCTGCAGCTCGTGGGTCTGAGCCAGGCCACATTGTGGCAGAAGTCTGATCGGGCTGGGAGCCTGGCGGTGTTTGCCGGGCAGACTGTCGAGGAAGCTGCAGCTGGCGGGTCTGAGACAGGACACATTGTGGCAGAAGCCCGATCAGGGCTGCTAGCCTGGCTGGGACAGAAGAAAAAGAAAACATCCACTGTGATGTTCAATATATTATAAAGTCTTTGTTAAAGAAACACAATTTTTTTTGAAAGAATTAAATCATTGCATAAATGATTTCTGGTAACCAGCACAGTATTCTAACAAATAATTTTAATATAATCAGAGTACAAAGTAAATGTAAAATGTGATCACTGCCTGTGTTTACAATGCTATGGGGGCCATTATTTTTGTAGCATTGATATTTAATGTTTTTGTAAAACTAGCAGCAGCAGGAGGCGTGGCTAACGCTCGACCAAGATGGCCACTTAGCTCTACACCTCCGATAGCACAAGAGCCTAGAACCCTAAATTGACATGGTTTCGGGTGTTTTTTTAAAAAGGGAAATGAATCCTAAGTGATCCGAAGAGCTACTCTATTAACTCACCGACTCCGGGACAATACAGTCCATAATTGAGCTAACTACGACCGTTCGGAACTGTAACTCTAGCAACCAAGCAGATAGTATGGCGCAGTTACTAAAAGAGAAAGAAGAACCTTTGATCAGGGAGATGTTTACGACTATTATGGCTAGCATTGATACGCTTACTTTGGCAGCAAGCAATTGTGCTTTTTCCATACAATGGACAAATCTTAGAGTCAATGCAGTAGAACAAAAGAATGCGGGGCAAGAGGATGCACTCCAGAATCAGGCTGCAATTATGAGGAAACAAGTGGCCCAAATTCGGTCTCTACAAGAAAAAGTAGACGACTTAGAAAACAGAAGTCGTCATAACAATTTATGCCTTCTTGGCTTTCTGGAGGGCTGTGAGGGTGGGAGAGTGCTACCCTTTTTACAGCAAGTGCTTCCAGAGATTCTACAATTACCCCAGGGCACTAAGATCACGATGGAGAGGGCGCATCGTACGCTGCAACCCAGTCCGGCTCAAGGGGAAAGGCCTCACCCAGTCATAGTACGAATTTTGAACTTTGCCGAAAAAGAAGCTATCCAAACAAGGGCTAGGGAGCTAGGCCAACTCCGATGGAAGGAACATAAGATTATGATCTTCCAGGATTACTCAAGAGAGCTAACAATCCGACGTAAGGCCTTCTCTGAAGTGCGACGGCAGCTACATGCACTGAATATTCCCTTTACCCTGAGGTATCCAGCAATGTTACAAATCTCCATAAATGGAATGACCCATCAATATTTATCTTTGGAAGCGGCCTCGGCCTTTATTGATACCATGCGCCCAGACGGCCCGAGCTCTTTGTCTTCTGAGCAGGCCGAGAATATTCCTCAATGGCACTCGCCACAAAGGGACCCTTCTGATACCTCTCTCCCCCCCGCTCCCCGGCCGGGACTGGAATCCAGAACGGCGAAAGATAGGAAAAGGCTGCCAACCTCACCACATTTCAAACAGGGCCACCCAGGGGAGAGGAACCATGCCCCTGCAATATAGGCCCAAACCTTCTCGGCCTCAGCTGAACCCGAAATAGAGTATGTCAGCCCGTACTTTGCCCATAATCGGTTTTCAATTTTGAGTGGTCTTCCTGATGCGGAGGTACGTGCTGAAATGGACACTGAGAATGGTGACCTGGGCCGTGACAGCCCCAAAGATACACACGCCATCTGGGCCTGCAATCCAGAGTCAGAGTCGGTGTCAACTTCGTCTGATCTTCAAGCTCCAGGCTCTCCTCCAGACCGAACCGCCGATCGAGACCTCGCAGAGCCGAAACCACTAAACTCTCCATGAACTATGAGACCCCACAATGTATAACTGTTTAACTCTCAAATAAGTATTTGGGGGCTGTTGGTTTAAAGACATTAGAGGCCGGAGGTGGGAAGTATTTGAAGGGGACTGAGGCTTATATGGCTAAACATAGGTCACTCCAGTTAGTTACTGCGGGCTGGCTCTAACATTAGTCAGCACTGCATATATTATGTTAACTCTGGTCGGTTTTTTTTGGGGTTTTTTTTGCTTTTGCTTTTACAGACCATAAAGGCTATAGATAAGGCCAAACTGACCAGTCCACTAAAAGGTGTTCATTTGGGGACTTATCTCGGGGGATAAAATTGCCGATAACACCATTTTCCAGTCCGGAACGCAGTGGCACCTCCCCCCAACTGCGCTTCAAGGTACACCAGTTCCCAGCAAGATGACTTGAAGATTTTCCTTTTGGCCTTTTCCCCATACTGTTCTTTGAGCTTTGTTTAGTATGTCCGTTAGAGGACCACTCGGCGCACAGTTTATCCCCCAGTTACATACATTTTATGGGTCCCAAGATTGTGCGACTCCCCTCTTTGTCACTTCCTTTCTTGTTTTTTCTTTATTGTAATTTAATTTGGCATGCAGTTACCCAGAATTTGCACTGGGCAATTTCTTTTGGTGCTTGGAGTAATTATACTACATAATGTGGCAATAAGGGAAGAGTACAGTATTGGATTACAAACTTTGAGATGACGCGGGAGCCGTATCCGATACTGTACTCCCATATAGCAAACAGCATTATCGCTCCTTTGTCAACCACTCAAGGTAACACCAACCACTTTATATAGCAGATGCTTTTCCCGGTGCCGAATCCTAACGCTATGAAGGGCAGGTCTCGCTTTGAAACTGCATGCCATATATTTGTGACAAAGTGGCGCTAATCCTGTAGCAGATTGCGGGGTCTTTTCTTCTTTCATTCTCTGATGTTTTTGTTACAGGGTGTGATGTTTCAGGAAAGACTCAGAGACCAGTTCGGCTGACACCATATGCTAACCTCAGCTTTGGCAGACTGTTGGTAATAGATCAATGACTATTAAGAAGGTTAGGTTTTAGGATATAACTGTGCTTGGGCCATTATTGTGACAAACATATTATATACCAGGTTAAGAGTTCCTCAAATGTTTGTACCTCTCCACCTGAAGGCTTTGCAGGTATATCCGTATTAGCTCTTGTAAGAGTTGGATAGCTGCTTTCTCTGAGCTTTAACTTGGTGCCAGATGAGTCGGTACAAACAATTTAATAACAAGCTGTTTCTTCCTTTTGGAAGTTTTGTTCTCATCTTCTAAGGCTGTAGTAGCATACTATTGGCTAGGGCTCTAGCGGTTTAGTCCTTCAGCATCCTCTTAATATTTTGTAGGATAAGTTAGTTAGCTAGTAAAGATTTTAGATAGTGTATAGTCTCTAGTCTTCTGTTAGATAAACCCACGGCCACTGCTTGAAGTTCCTTCATAGGGACAGGTTAGTGACCCACAGATACTGTACCAACAGAGGTACCCCTACTGTTTTTGACTGAGGCATTGTCTCTCCTGTCTCTGTGTTTCTGATCTCTGGTATACCCCGGGGGCCCTTAATGAAATGTCTGATATTGTGATACACACTTGGAATGTAAGGGGGCTAAACTCCCCAATAAAACGAAAAAAGGTCCTGGCCCATTTGAAACGTAACTGTTCTCAAGTGGCATTCCTGCAGGAGACTAAGTTCTCCGGGAGGATCATACTCGTATGAAGAAAGACTGGGTCGGTCAACAAGTTCACTCCAATGCCCAGACTAGGAAGCACGGAGTTCTCATCCTGGTCCACAAGTCTCTAGCCTGGACACTGGAACAGACCCGTTCAGGTCAAGACGGCAGATGGGTATTAGCTACTTATAGTACGTCCACTGGCCCACTCACCCTGTGCAATATATATGACCCCAACGAAGACACCCCTCAGTTTTTTCATTACCTGGCAGAAATAATTTTGGAATTTAACCCTCCACATTGCCCCCTGTTAATTGGTGGGGACTTTAACCTCACGTTGGTACCTCTCCTGGATAGGAATGATGGGGGAAAGGAAACACACCTTAGAAGTGGGAGGGTTCTCTAGCAAATTATTACTGACCAAGGGCTTACAGACTTGTGGCGGTTATTTCACCCAAGGGTAAGAGATTATACATTTCATTCGGCAGCAAATGCCTCATACAGCCGTCTGGACTTTTGGCTCGGCTCATCCAAATTGACAACTAAAACCCTTGATGTTTCAATTCTTCCCTGCTGCATTTCAGATCATGCCCTAGTCCAGCTTCTTATTCATTGGGATCCGGTGGCTACCCCAACTAAACAATGGAGATTGGACCCGCTTCTAGTGAAAGACCCTGACTTTACTCTCTGGGTTAATAGGGAGGTTTCCCTTTTTCTTGCTGAGAACCCTATAAGCGATACCTAATAATACGTGGGAAGCTCTTAAGGCCACGATATGAGGTAGCATTATGGGGTTCGCTGCAACCAAATGTAGGCAAAGGGAAGTACAGCTGGTCAATCCTGAACAGAGATTGGCGATGGCTGAGAATATTTTCAAAGCTATGCCCTCCCCATCTATTCAATCATCTATAGGTAAATCCATCTTGAGTATTCGGTTTGAAATTAACCAGATTCTAAATAGAAAAGCCAAAGCAGCTATCCTTCACCTTAAATACACCTTTTGGGAAGGTGGGGACAAAGGGGGTAAAGTACTTGCCTATCAACTTGGCAAACAGCAAGCCAGCAGATATATCTCGGGGTTGAGGAACAAACAAGGGGAGTTGGGTACCTCCTCTAGAGATAGTAATGATATTATGTCCCACTTCTACAAAAACCTTTATTCCTCCACACATACTCACCCTAATAAAGACACACAAGGTTTTTTGAATACTTTGGGATTGCCTAAATTAAAGAGGGAACAAGCACAACTTCTTGATCTCCCCATTTCCAGAGAGGAAGTGATTGCAGCCATTCAAGACCTGAAAAAAGGGAAATCTCCAGGTAGTGACGGCTATACAGCTGACTTTTATCAGATTCTGGCCCCTACTATTTCACCCGTACTAACCGAAGTGTTCCAGGAGATAGAAACTAAAGGTACCTTACCACCCTCTATGCGGGAGGCAATCATAGTGGTTATTTCCAAAAAGGGAAAGGACCCCACTAACCCGGGAAATTATTGCCCAATCTCACTTATAAATCTGGACAGTAAGCTGTATGCCAAAATCCTAGCCTCCAGACTTAACCCCCTACTGAACCTTCTTGTACACCCATCGCAGGTGGGATTTATATCTGTGCGGCATAGTTCAGATCATTTAAGAACGCTGCTGAACTTGATCCCCCTTGCCAAGTTCCTACATACACCTACAGCTGCTGTCACGGTTGACTTTGAAAAGGCATTTGATTCCATGGAATGGGACTACCTATATATGACTTTGTCCCATTTTGGGTTAGAGGAAACATTTCTTTCTAGGATAAAAGCCATCTATGGAGGCCCACTAGCTAGGGTTAACACAAATTCAATGCTTTCCGCTCCATTTCCTTTGGGCAGAGGTACGAGGGAAGGATGCCCACTCTCCCCCCTGCTGTTTGTGTTGGCTGTCGAACCCCTGGCTGCAGCTATCAGAAGTCAACCGGAGATAAAAGGTCTGTCAGTGGGGAACACGCGCTATACAACCTTTATGTACACTGATGACCTTCTTCTCCTGTTGGAAGATGCTCATAAGGCTATCCCTCCCCTTCTTACCCTCCTAGAAACCTTCTCATCTTATTCAGGTCTACGAGTGAACCAGAGTAAGACAGAAGTACTCCCTCTCAACTCCCGTTGTGTACAGCAAATGATACCGGTAGATACTTTACTCTGGGCACCGGAAGGGATTACATATTTGGGGGTTTTCTTGACCCCATCTTTGGAGACAATGTGGCAAGCTAATGTACAGCCCCTCCTTACCTCCATTAAGACAGACTTCAATAGGTGGAGATTTATTAAGCTTACTCTAGCAGGGAAAATTGCAGCGGTAAAAATGATCTCAGCTCCTAAACTTTTTTATTTGCTGATGCATCTGCCTGTTCCCTTACTAAAACTATGGTTTCAGATATTTGATAAATTAATTGGGGATTTTCTATGGGAGGGATCTAAACCCAGATTTAGTCAATCTAAGCTGAGGTCACACTGGAAGAAGGGCGGTTGGAATCTTCCCTGGCCGGAGGGCTACCGTCTGGCCTTCCTTATGGCTCAAACGGTCAAATGGGCACACGCACCTTCACCCCTCTCGCCGCAATGGATACAACTGGAAATAGACATTATGGGCCTGTCTCATCCCTCTTCCCTTTTTGTACAGAGAAGCAGCCCTAAAAGAGCTGGAGCCAGTAAAATAAGTGTAGACTTTATTTCGCTCACGGTAATTGCATCTAGAGCCAACTGGTTCAGCTCTCACCGTAAAATGAGGTTAGACCCCCTCCCACTTTCTCACATACCGATTTGGCAAAATCCAGATATCTCTATAGGAGGAGCTGAAGTTATATGGAAACATTGGGTGGAGTTGGGCATAACTAAAATGAGTGATCTGTTAACCCCTGAACATAAAGCTATGCAGACTTTTCATTCCTTACGACATTTATGGGGTATCCCTCACTCAGACTTCTGGAGATATCTGCAGCTCAGGGACACTACCCGACATCTCTTATCTCCCAACTTGAGTCATGATAAAGGTTCTCCCTGGCCAAGTGGCTACTTTGTTCTAGGGGCCTTGCAGGTCATATATATGCCACTCTTAGAGATACTCTTCCATCTCAGTCAGATGAATCAAGGCAGAGATGAGAAAAGGTGCTGCAAACCCATATACCACTGGAGGCCTGGGATAAAGCGTGGGTGGTTACACATACCTGGTATACAGATGCCAAGTCCAGATTAATCCAAAATAAAATTGCACACTCCTGGTAGAGAACTCTAGTCATCCTTTATAAAACTAAAGTACTGGAACAGGATCATTGCTGGAGATGTCAGGAGCCGGAAGGGGATCTAGTGCACGTCCTGTGGTCTTGTCCAAAGCTCCAGCTCCTTTGGCAGGAAATACAAAAAAATTGCCTCCACCTCAATGGGAGCAGCTTGAGCATATCAACACAGATCCCCAAAAGAAAGAAGAGAGGGTCAAGGGGGATTGATTGTTGTAAAACCCTGGAGGCAATATAAAACACTCACCAGATAGAGCTCTGCTGCCAGCCGAAGATGTCAGACAAGTGTGCATAGCATAGCATGGCCTCAAGCAGGCTGGAGGGACACTCCCTGAAGCTCAGAGATGGTAGAGTAAGGGGTATTGTAAGGATGCATTTCTTATCCAAGAGAGTGGTGAATCAGTGGCACAGCCTACCAGCGGAGAGTGGACCTGACATAGTCAGGCCCTCAAGGTTAGCCTGGATCAAGTCCTGCTCACCAAGGGAATCGCAGGGTGCTCTTCATAGTAGAGTGGGTAGGGAATTGTACAGCATTATTTTTCACCCCTGCTTAGGAATTTGGGGTGCAGACAGGATGGTTCCTGGAGTCCCTTTTGACCTTGAAGTTCTATGTTAGTATGCAACAGGGTGTGATTCTGTCACAAGATGAGGATTATGACTTTATAGTGTATGGGAGAGGGCTATTATGTATGGGATTCAGTTAAATTCCAGTGCTGTTGTACCATCATTGTAACGTACAAGTTTGTTGTAGCATCGTGAGTACGTCACATCGATGGTGCAACAACATCAAATGCCATCATGCGGCTTCTGCTGCCTCTGAGCGCAGCGCAGATACTCTGTTCAAACAAGGCACTTTGAAAAAACTCCGGCTTAAAAAATGTATCACCTTTTGCTGTTTTTTTTGTTGTTAAAAAAATGTGGCACTTGTTCACTGTCCAGATGGAGACTCGGGACATATGGTTTAGGACAGCAGAGAGGGGAGCAAGTAGGCATGCCAAGAATTTATAGTAAGAGTGGCGCTTGAACATGGGGGGGTGGGGAAGCTTGAAACAGCAGCACTATGCTGTTTGAAATGTATGTTGCAGGAAGTGCTCCATTGTTGTGTTCACTGTTGCCTATATACTATAAAAGAACAATGGGCCCGATTCTCAAAGCTCCTGCCTGGATGCAAGGGGCCTGCACCACAGAGAATGGCTTAAGGTGCCCCTTGCACCAAACAATGCGCTGGGAGTGAGTCACAAAGGTAGCCTGCATCGCCTGCAGGCTGCCTGCCCCAAACTGGACTTGTGCTGCCCATGTGCCACAAAATGGGCTGCAGCAAGGCGCTCGGGGCATGGCAGCAGATGCAGGCTGTCAATGCTTTACTGATGAAATTCACAAAACACACCCAGAGGGCAAATTTCTAAGTAACCTTAGACCAGCCAGGATTAGTCTAAGGGGACTTAGAAACTGGCTTTGTGTGGCCTGAACTTTTGTGGCATGAGCCGCTGTGCCCTGCTCCAGTCCTGTTCACCCCTTATTGTATATAAAACATCCCTGGTAGTCTAGTGCCCCCACCCAAGTCCTGATCACTAGTGTGATTAAAACATAATTCCCAGTCTAGTAACCCCCCCAAGCCCCGATCATCAGTGGGAATAAAACATAACACCCAGTCTAGTAACCCCCCAAGCCCCAATCACTGGTGTGATTAAAACATAACCCCCAGTTTAGCAACCCTTCCCCATAAGCCCCAATCGCCCATAATATACAGAGCCTGGTAGTCTAGTAGACCCCTCCCACCCTGCAGTGCCCTACTAACCCACCCCCATCCCGTATCTGATCCAGCAGCTGGCACAGCCCACCACTCACCACCATGGGATGGGGGAGCAGGGTGGTAGGGCACTGCAGGGTGGGGGTCCACTAGATCACCAGGTTTTGTATAGTATGGGCAATCAGGGCTTGATGGGGAGGGGTTACTGGACCTGGGGTTATGTTTTAATCACACCGGTGATTGGGGCTTGTGGTGGGTTTACTAGACTGGATGTTATGTACTACTCAAACTGACGACCGGGGCTTGGGGGGGCACTAGACTGGGAGTCCTGTATTACTGATGCTGGTGATTGGTGCTGGGTGGGGACTGCTTGCGCTATTGGCAAGGAGCCTGTGACAGACTCTTCCCATGCACCATGTGTTTGCCGCACGGAGGGGTTGCTACAAATATGGGGACTTAGGCACCGGGACCCCTCCTGTAACAGAATCTGGCGCAAAGTCCCTGGTGCAAGGGGATTTGGCACAGACTGTTGTCTGATGCAGCTTGCTCCGAGCTACACCCCCTTTGAGAATCGGGCCCAGTGTATGGGCTACAGTGAACAACAACACTGAGTTCACTTCTCAAGGTTTTATAACAACAGTAAACCTCTTAAGCTTCATTCTTGAGCTTTACTAGGTTGTCATGACAACCTCTCAAAGTGAACACAGCGTTGTTGTTCACTGTAGCCCATACATTATGCTCAATGGGGTTGGTATAAACAACAGGAAAATAGGAAATCATGATTTTGTGAACATTTCTTTCATGGAATCTGTTGAATTCAAATATATTTGAATGTTACAAAAATTGAACCCTACTGATGACAGCTGTCAGTGTTTTGCATACAACTGGAAGCCGCTTTACAAATGTTCTTGGTTTCATTGTTTGATTAATTTCATTGAGGTTTTGTTGCTAAACCTATTTTATAAGTAGAATAACCCTAGGCCATCTATACAAATGTTCTTGGTTTCATTGTTTGATTAATTTCATTGAGGTTTTGTCGCTAAACCTATTTTATAAGTAGAATAACCCTAGGCCATCTACCATAGTTCGCTGTGGAATGCCATGCCTAGTTTCTGTGGCTGGGCTGTGTGGTGGATTTTCCTTAATTTTATAGCATTTGTTAATCACTGTTGTGGCGCAATGCAGCCCAGCCATTGTTTAAGATATCATCCTGTTTTGTCATGTTGTCTCACTGATGACATCAGATGCTAAGTATAGACAGAGGGGGGCTTCAAGATTAGCAAAAAATGGAAGGGAGCGAGGCACTGTGGAAAAAAACACATTTTATAGAAAAATCAACAAAAAAAATTATTCTAAAATGAACACCTTTTTTAAAGATAATTTCACTGAGAATGGCTAACATCAGACCTGGTGGGGCTTGAAAGTTTTTAATGAGGTGAAGGAGTTGGCATGGTATGCCTAAGCCATGTGTATACAGACTCCATACATCATTATGTGTCATATCCTGTCAGTACATGTCAATATTTATTACACTGTTTCTAAATGTATATACTGTATAGTGATTTGTTTTGACACATGCATGTAAACTGCATTGACAGGGCATTGGCATGTCACACTGAAACCAAGTTTTTCATATACCTAATGGTGTAAACTTAGCTTTTTTCAGATAAACTTTATTTAGAAAGGTATAACTTCTATGAAAACTTGGAGTCAATGTGACATGCCTGCACCATACCAATGCTTTCCATGCATTAGTATTGGTCAAAATGTGATGATATGCATTAATATGTATTAATACAAATTTCAACATATCAAAATAGATTGACATGTAGTGACTCATTTTGATGTGTATCAATGCCCAAAACTTATATATATATATATATATATATATGATGTCCCTAGCCGCACTATGGAATGTAGCCCTTTTCAGAAATTACAGTATATTTAGAAAGGTATAACTTTGTTAGGGTTAGGAATTTAATTCATTTTTTTAAATGAAATCATAGGGTCGGACCTGCATAGTCAATACATGTTGATACACTTTTGGTGCAATTATAAGGATTGAAATGCATTAATATACTCCCAATTTTAAAACAGGGCATACATTTGTGTAAAACTTTTTTTATTGTTTTTCAAATTCTTGATTCACAGACACTACATACAAACATGAATGGAGAAGTTCAGTGGGTTGCAATTCATAAATTGTTCCATGCAGTTAGACAATAAATATACAATAATATTGTCCCCTGCATTGAAAGATACTACTGGTATTTCATAAAGGAGGATCACACTCTTTTTCTTCTGTTACTTTGGGCTCTGGCTCATCATACTACTGTTTTAAAAACATGTAACGCATAATTATTAAAGACTACTCCCATATGGGAAAGTAGATCCTTAATATTTATGCTCGTATTTGTGCTTTGGGATGCATATATTTGGCAGCTGCTACAGTATCTCTGATTTGACTAATATTTGGGAACCTTTTAGAAAAGCATGGCATACTGAGGAATGGCATTGCTTCTGACTTTAGAAGAAATACCATTTTAATATATTTTCCCATACAGACACTAAACAAGATATAACAAGAAAGTTATTTATCTACTTTAAGAAATATAGGTGTATTAAGTGAATCCTTGGAAGTAGAAAAATCCCAAGTTTAAAAAGTTCAAGTCCCTTCCCAACACACACTGATATTATAGGACTTACATTTTTTTTTCTTCTTCCCTTTTTTGCAACTCTTTGTTTATGTCTCCTCATTCTCAAAGGATGTCCGATCTATTTTTTCACTGAGTAGACTGCTGGTTCACGCTAATCAAAGGTAACCATCTCCATCACTAAGACAGTCACTGCAGCCCTCCTTTAAGCCTCTACAGGCTCACTGTAGGTCCCATGGAAGGGCTAACCCAATCTAGCTACTTTGTGAAGCACAGGGTGTGGTGAGGGTAGAGTGCTTCTCAATGTAGTGAAGAAGCAGCCTTGGTGGGCACACCTCTCAACCTTTTGTTCCCCAAATGTGGAACATTGCCTCTCAAAATGTGGAATAAATTAGCAAAATGTGGAACACTTAATCAAATCTTTACCTAAGAAGCGCATAACACTGTTAAAATGTTTGCATTTATGTTCAGAAAGTCTGTTATTAATTGAATAATATATTTTTTGCATCATTTACTATAGATTTTTGCTTTAAAATGTTAACACTGAAAGTGGGACAAGTCCTCACAATGTGGAACAGGGAGCTTTTGTGAAGTAAAATGAGGAACATTCCTCATAATGTGGTACAGTTGAGAGGTATGTTGGTGGGTGTTCGAGAACATAGCAATATCCTCAACACAGGTCATCACACTTTCCCATTTTCAGTGTATTGTACTCCCCACCATTCTTCAGGACAGGGCTCTGAGCCATGCTCACCTCATAGCCCCAGAATGCTTCACTACTTCTGCTTGCACCACCCTTTCTGGAGAACACGGAACAGTACCATAGCTAGGGCTCCAATTTCTCATTCTCTCGAGAAGTAGAAGAGACATTTTGTGATATGCTCAGCACTGCCCCTCCTGGCCTGTTGTGTCATGTCAGGTTCAGGTTTGAATCAAGAACACTGGCTTGGCTGGTGGCTCCCCAGCAGTGCTCAATTACTGGTCAGCCCTCCACTCTTTAATAGAGTAGTATTTCTTTTTTTAATTTACTCTTTTCCACCTTCTGCTTTCCATACCTCCAACTCCACTATCTTTCTTTGGGCAACAACTTGTGTGCCAGCATCTCTAGTCATCCCTTGAGATCCAACCTTGACTACTGGTTGCTGGAGACACCCTGGGGGGAAGGATCTCACTGCAGGCCCCAAAGAGAATCTGGGTTATTTTCTCTCTTGTTATAGACATAGTCAGAATCCTGCACCTGGAGGAGCCAGAGCATGTGCCTGGGGCAGATGTCCTGGCATTTCATCTCACCAGTGTCATACTGTATATGCAACCAGAGTTTTTCTCCTGTTTTGTGATATCCTTGCCAACTGCTCATTTTTTACACTTGTCCTCATTAGTACTGACATGAGGGAGTATAACATTTTGTGGTCACCTATGATTTCCAATACTACCCCTAAGACAGGATTGGAGGTGTTAGTGTAGTGAGCATGCTTCTCCATCCCGCTAAGAGGGCTGCAAATCTACAAGACAGTTGCTGCAGATACTGTGGTGCAGGGTTGGTGCTGAGAAGAGGCAGACAACCCCAAATGCAAAACAGAATCCACAAATATCCAGCACTTAAAGGCAAATGCACAAAGATTCACCTCAAGTCACAAAATAGTATGCTAATGCTCATTTATTGAATCCAATGCAAGCTCGAGCTGTTGGTAAAGGCCCCTGTTGCTTTTGACAACAGCTCAAGCTTGCACTGGAGTCAATAAATAAGCACTAGCATACTATTTTGTGAATTGTGATGAATCTTTGTGTGTTTGCCTTTGAGTGCTAGATATTTGTGGATTCCCCTTAGAGGACTGCTAAACTCCACTGGCTTAGAATGAAGGCAATGAAGGGATGAGCCAATAATGTCTCTACATGAGTGCACATCATACTCTACTGGCACCACTGGAGTGAGCTACAATGCATTTTGTTCTTATCCTAGGTTTAACTTCTAGCAAAACAATAATAATAATATTAAACATAATTCATTTTCAGTTGTAGGCTGATCAGGGGGACATTTCTACAGCTTATCATTTTGTAAATGATGTGTACTGCTTTTCAAATAAAGCCCATTATCCTTTTTGTGAGGGACTTCCCTTAACATGATTTGGGGAGCATTTAATCCCAACACCCACGCTAACCCCCAGCCCCCGCCAAAATAAAAGGAAAAAAAAAAAAGAAAAAAAATCCTAAACTGACCTAATATACTGAATATTACTTTTATTAACATATACATATGTAGGAAGTGGAGATGCCTTTTTCTTCCACAAATTTTGAGATTATTTTAGATTCGGACCAATAGACCTTCTTTCACATCCAGTGGGACAGCTCTCTGAATTTCTGCACACTGCATCCTTGTGAATGCCTTTTAACACATGAGAGCACACTCTCCCAAGGGTAGGTAGTAAACACTGCTTTCTTGCCTTATGGAGCTTGTGACATACATCTTTGTTGATCTATAACCATTATTTTAAACAGAATAGGTTTTATTGTGGAGAGTAATAGATTATTGATTAAATTAAATAGATGAAAAACCTGTCCCCAGACAACATCAGCAGCTACAGGGACTGCTCGGTTTATGGAGAGAACTTTCAGTACACAGACTTTCGGAGCAGATTATTAAAATAACGGCAGAGAGAAGCATATGTGTTTTATACAGCTTCACAGCTAAAGAGTGAGGGGATTATTCCTGTAGTAGACTACCCTGGAGTGTAAATTGTATTTATTTATTTGTCATTTTTGACCGGGAAAGGCACCCTTACATATGATAGCTTGTTTCCTGGTGCATTCTGGAAGGTGGGCAGCATGGATCTGTCTTATTAACAGGGAGAATATTTGCCATGTTACCATGGTAACTCCCTTACTTTTTTTCGATAACTGGCATGAGATTGTTTTTTTATTTGGTTTTTGTTTACCGGGTAGGTGAGCTAGCCATAAAATGACTATTTTCAGTCATGACCCGGGAGGATTACAACATGAGAAAGAAAAAACACATCACCATTTCAAGCACTGAGTGGAAAAATATAGGAAAAATATAGGAAAACAAAAAGAAAAAATTACAAATTGTCAGTGAAAGTGTACATGGTGAAGATAAGAGAAACATACACATATAAACCATGAATAAGCTATCTAACATTTAAGGGGAGCTAGAAACAGTTATAGTAAGCAAGTGATGTACATAGCATGTGAAAAGCTAAGCCAAAGACAGTTTTAATTACAGTAGAGATGAGGCAGGAAAAGCAGCGATTCTTTTGAAGCATATTGTAGTGGAATCACCACAATCCTGTAAGAGGAAGGATAAGGCATTTAAACTGGATGTGGCAATAGGGAGTGATGTGGGTAGGGATGAAAAGCAACCATTCATGTAGGGGGGGAGTAGGAGAACAGCGGCAGGTTAACTTTAACAGATCTTTAACTTCCACCTGGCCAGTGACCAGAGATGAGCAGAAGGGCCCTCAGTTTAAAGTTGCATCTGAAGACGTGCAATGGAGCCAGACTGGCCTCAAGGAATTTCCCAGTGCTCTCTCCCTGCCATGTACAGGTACCACCAAACCGATCCTGTTCCAGCAAAAGAGCCACATGCATTGCAAAGAGAGCACAGCCACTCTCTGTAGCATGCCTAGTGTCAGATGGACTGACTTCAGGAACAACGTATGGTAGTGAAAATGGGGCCATTGACAGCTTCTGTTCAGCTTCAGTTTGGGACCCATAGATTTGGTACAGCTTTGAGAATTCAGCCAAATCACTTTGGCTCCCAGTGCTGTAGCTGGCATGGGGTAAAGCGAACTACAAATCTGGAGGTGAAAAAGGTTTGAGGTCAGCAATAAATATTAATTACTGTAGTTTTCTTGTGACAAGTGCTGTTGGCATGCACCTGTTGTTGATTATTGTTTGTGGTGTTGTGACAGACTCTGCAAACCTATTATGACTGCCACAGCCAGTGTGAACTACAGAAATAGTTGTGGACCATAAATTGTAGCACCACACCCTACACACACACACACACACACACACACACACACACTCTGTAGTAACTACTTTACCTCCATGCTAGTTACTATTTTCTCTCTGTCTCCATTGAGTTTTAAATTATATAATAACACTCCTCCCAAAGAAAAAAGTAATAAGTCACAAAACAAAAATGAAAGAAAAGAAAGAAAAAGAAAAAAAAAATTATTACATATAGGGCATTGCATTGCTCTCACAATATTTTCCATTCCTGGATGTCTGTCTTTCTTTCTTTCTTTCTTTCTTTCTTTCTTTCTTTCTTTCTTTCTTTCTTACCATTTTTATTAAATGAATTGAACTTCACTTTGAACACTGCCTACTAGCAGCAAAGGTTGTAGTAGGTAAATACCGACTACATGTCCAACTGAAGAACTGTGCATGCCTGTGTGTGATCAGTCAGGTCACTCATTCTGTCACCATTCCATTCACAGTAGTGGTTGGGGGGGGTGATGGTATCAAGTCTATGCTCAGTGGCACACCTGATGATAGTTAGCTTGTTGGTGATGACTATGTGCAACTTATTGTAGTGACATCAGGAGGAGGCATATAGCCATGACTGCTGGAACTGGTGATTTGCTAATGAAAGAGGTGCCCTGGGAGACCTGTCAGCAGAAGGTGTAGGGTACAGTATTGATAGTAGTAGGTGTCACTTGTTGGACATGTGAATGATCAGATGGAAAGTTATAGCTGAACCTTGGTAAGTTGAGTTTTGGAAAGGCTAAGAATGCAGGATTCAGGATTCTCTAGATGTAGCTTTGAGTGATGTAATGAGGCAATATCCACAATTTTACAGAATCAACCTTCTGAAGCAACTAATGGTAGGCATCCACGAATATACTGTACAGACCTTTTTTAGCCAATATAGGCCAAATGAATTACCTGTCTTGTCAGAAATTGATCATATCAGTATTTATGCTAGTGAGTGGGTCTACTAGATAAGCCTGCATCCTGTACTCTTGTAACTGATGAGCACCTTCCTCCAAAATGTCCAAACAGCACCATCATTCAGTACCAAAAAGCTCCCAAATGTCCTTGCTTGAGTCAAGGTCATCACTATCCAAGTCCCAGGGGTAATGTCTTTTCTCAGTTGGTTGAAGGCACTTGACCTGTGGACTTATGCCTGACAACACAATGAAGACAAGACATTATTCCAGCAATATACAGTACATGTCCTGGCATACCTTATTGCTTATGTATAGTACCTGTCAGAGAGAGACCCAAAGCTTCATGGTACACTGCAAATTCCATTTCAGAAGAGTAGCTGCCACCTGGGAAGATTTTGTTTGTTTGCATTTTTTCTTCCAGAATACTAATATGTCATTCAGAATAGTAAGTGGAAATGTTGGTTCTATAAAGTGCAAAGTGGACCTCCAAACACACAGTATAGAACATATATAAAAGACCATCAGTTTTGGCTAGAAACCAGGTAATTGAATTTTAATATAATTGAAAAACAGAGCCCACAGCCCAACAAAAGTACTCATGATCCTCTTAATGATTTCTCTTTTACAAAACCAGAATGAATATCTTGTCTTGACTACTAATAGATTGTAGTACTATAGACAGTCAATCAGAAGACAGAGGTATGGTACACTGTTGACATGCATCGCCAATCTGTATAAACACTATACAGAGTACAGTATCCCCTGTCTATGTAATGCAGAGCTTAATTAATTCTACATAATTTATGTTCTGCACAGTCACATGAGTACATTAGAGATGGTTTGCACTGACAGCAAGACAGTTTGACTGATATGATATTGATATACTGGATAATTTGACTGCTAAACACTGTTTGGATGTGCATCAGCCTTAACTGATATATAACTGTCCATTTCAACTGAGTCATGCATTACCTTGATAAAAAAATTATACTTGGCTATTGTCTCAAATTCTTAGACTGCTCATTGCCTTAAAATAAATCATTTTTTCATTGGAGAAATTAGGGATTTAGTTTATGACGTAGTTTATTTAAAATTATTTTTTTAAACAACACATTTCTCATATGTGATCTGTGTAGTTCTCTGGGTTGTAATATTTCTCTAGTATGTTTGATTCTTTTTCAAAACTGGCCTTATTTCTGGCCCTTCTGGGAGTTCAGTGGAATATTTTTTTAGTACTTGTAATTGTATAACATCGGAACAGGAAACATTAGATGAATAGGAACCATTGGCCCATTTTGTTTGCCTTCTGTCAAACTAGTAGCTGCAGCCCTGAGCAAATTGACCTCCCTAGTTGCTGTGCCCTTAAATGCCATTTCAGGTGAAGAATTGCCCCAGTTTCAGATTGGAAAATCAATACTCTCTGTCTATACTATCTACGGTATTCAGGGAATTTGTTGCAGAGAAACACAGGCACTGCTAGCAGAAAAAGGCCATGCTGCCTGTCTTGTCTGCCCAGCTCTATGTACTGTATACTGATTTTGTGAGGGCCTTTGTCTCCCATCACTCCTTCATTCCTCCCTCCCCTTTTGCCATTGTCATTAACAGCCACATATGCCTATCCCACCTACACCTGAATCCCTTCACTAATTTTACACAAACTACCTCCCTAGGCAGACTGTTTTACCACACCACCACCCTTTCCATGTAGTAACATTTTCTGACATCACTCTTAAATCACTCCCTCTCCAATGCCAACTTCATTGAGTTTTCTGTGGTGCTGTTGCTGTCACTCAACATAAACAATTCTTCTTCATCCATATTGTTAATTCAGTGTAGGTATTTATACTAGAGCTGGGTGAAATAAGCAAATTCTGATTTCATGGAATGTTCTTTTTTTTTTTTTTTTGAGCTTTATGTTTATTGTTTCCATAAACAAACATACAGTTAAGTCACAAGCACTGCATTACAATTTATACCCCATGAGGGCGCCACACCAATCAGTACACTCGCTATGAAACCGTTAGTACTTTAAGATACATCATGTGGGGGAATCTTTAATCTATTAACAGTTAAAATAAACACAGTATGCTGCATTTGATGAGCCCATGAGCTGCATGGTATCTAATCTTGTTAGAACAAGAATAACTTTTTATCACATTCTCTTTCACCACTAAAGGGTGAAGTGCCTACCATGCTTAAACTTAAAATTCAAGGCACAGTGTGCTTTAACATTAACATAAAGATGTCACCATCAGAACTCAATATTTGTATAAGAACAACATAGGGATAAAATCCCATAGAACATTATTATCATTTAGAACACCAGCTGCATTAATTACCTTACTTTTTTTTAAGTTGCAAAACGAGAACAGTATTAATTACTTACTTTAAGGCTCCCCAACTTTAGAACACCCATCAATATTTAAACCCTCCTTTTTTGTTACGATTTAATTCTTACAGGGCATCATTCCCAGACAGAGCATGTAAAAATATGATGTGTAAAAGTCGCTAGTCCCAATATGCCCTGAATCAAATCATTGCCCCCATATAAGTTTGACCAAGTAAAGAGTTCACCAGCCTGTACAAGGAATGATCATGGGTCCTCTTCCTCCTCCGACGATGAGGCCTCTCGGTCTCTGACTCTGGGTTTCTGGATTGAATTCTTCTGTGCCCATTTCAGGGCATCCGTAGGCTCAGTAAAAAGATAGATCTTTCCGTGGTGGGCAATACGGAGTCAGGCCGGAAAGATAAGGCCGTGAGAGACCCCCACCTCCATTAGAACAGCCCACACCCCATCAAACCTTTTCCTTCTCTGCTGGGTCGCGTATCCTATGTCCGGGTACATCCGAATTGGTTCCCCATCCTGCAGTAGCACCTGTTTACGTTTGGCAAGGCAAGAAAGAGGTCTCGGGATCCGATACCATCCGTGATCGCCACCACAGCTCGCAGCACCTCTGGATTGTCCCGTCTGCCACTTGGGATTACCCTGTATGCCTTCTGGATACGATGTGCTTGCTCCGAAGCTTCCTCTCCAAGCTGCTGTACCATCCAGTCCCGGTTAAAAAGAAGAAGGTGGTCCCCTTTGCAGCCCTCCAGAAACCCCAAAAGTCACAGATTTGCTGCCCTTGCCTGATTCTCAAGAGTTTTCAGGCGGGATTTCAGGTGGGTGTTCTCTTTATGAGGTCATGGCTCCCATCGCCGCATCGGCCCATTTGGAGGCCTCGTTGGATATTGTTTGGACCGAATCTTTCGTTGCTTCCACTCCTGCCACTCTATTGGTCAAAGCATCTATTTTATTAGATAAACCAGAAACTGATGAGTTGATTTTATTCAGTTTCAGCCCGATCACCTGAAGGGTTTCTTCTGGTGAGGCCTCTCCTTGATCTAAAGGTAGACCCTGTTGGGATCGCGTGGCCGGCGGGCCAGCTAGAGTTTTATTTCTGGCTCCATCCCCAGGTGTCTTACCTTTACAAGGATTTCCCATAATGGTCACTGGATATTCAGCAGAGGTTAATAGTTGTAACTTTGCAGCTTAGTCACACCAAAACCAGCAATTCTTATATTTAATACCGATCTAGTGGTAGAGCTCTAGTAGGAGGCATACATCTTGCTCGGGCTCCACAGGGCCCCCCTCGATTTCATGGAATTTTCATGAACTTCCAAGAAATTCTGTGAAATGTCATGAGTTTTGCAGAACTTTCTGAAAATCTTTAATATATTATTACTCTGTCTGTGTTATACCTAGAGTTCTGAACTTTAGCATGCTTATTGTATTGAACAGTCTCTAAAGCAATTCAAGTTTCATCACAGTTGCATGAGGGGTGAGAGAGTTATAATGGCTGAAAGTCTGGCAATTTATTATTCAGCTGACAATTTGTAAGCATTTTTCTATGCTTAAAATTTAGCCACCTTTGGAGCTAGATATCTGAAAATGTATATGCATATTTTCTTGGAAGAGTCATTGAAACTGCTAAATAGGGCGGTAACTAGCTGTATAAAATGTAAGTTAGAGGAGTTCAAAATTTCACAGTTTAATTATTTGTTAAACTGTGTGAAAAGTTTTAAAATATTTGGATATTCATTGTTCCACTGCTATTACAGGTGTACACAAGATTTTGCATGCATACCAAAGCAAATATGTCCTGGAATCAAATTAAGCTGGATAAATATGGTTAAGTAGATTAAAATGTATTGTGAATACGTCAGAAATTACTACTTGACAAAATCTGCTCAAAGATTCATGGACACATACTGTAATAGGTAACACTGCTAGAAATCTACTTGGGAATTTTCCTTTCACAAAGTACTTAGCACTACTGAATCATCTTACCTGCACTAGCATCATGGCCCTGCAGTGCCCCTCCAACACTCCTGTGACAGTGATGCCCAGCATCATGCTCCATCATGACTAAAGATAGCCAGATACTTCTTTCACAATTGCTTAGGTCACAACTAGTTTTAAGGCTTGCTGTCAGTTGGTGCCACTGTTTTCAAATAGTAAAAATATACATTGTTATCTACAGGCTTGTTGAAGAGTAAGCAGGTGGCATTGTACAGTAACAATGCTGCATGTACATATCCTACCACAAGTCAGTAAGTCACTGAACTCTAATGGTTATCTGGGTTATGGCAAGTATTCAGGCTAGTGCACAGTGATGTCCATGACTGGTTCATCATTCAAGACAGTGACCTGACACTTGCCACCATTATAGTTTTACTATAGAGAATCCTATGAATGCTACCCTATTGCTACTTTACCCACTCGTTACCTTTCTATACAATGGCAACTCAGTTGTATGTCTGGGAAAAATGTATGGACATGGCTTCGACAAAAGTATCACAACATTCTACAATTTCACAAAAGCTCATGAAATTCAACTTTACTTACTGATGTTATTTTGGAATTTTTGGCTGCTTATAACTTGGCCATCCATTGAGCAAGAGATCAGAGAATTGACACACATAGCCTTTTTTTTCCCATATTGGTTTTCCTATAGCTAGCAGTTCATCTCATAGGGATATACCCTCTTCACAAGGGTGTACCCTGATCAGGCTGAACCCAGTCATCATTCAGTTGGCTACCGGGTTTTACTTCAAAATTGTTTTCCCTCACATCTCCGCTTATGGCAACAATGCCTCTGTCAACCTCACACAACTGCAGCTTTCCCTGGAGCAGGAGCAAGCTCCCTGGCCCATCTGCAGGAGTCACTGTGTTGGTGGAATCCACCACCAGTCATCTTCAACTGAGATGCTCTGCCGAACAGCAGCAGTTTTTGCCATGGCCTACCTAGCAACGTGACTTCCAATGCTCACTTCTGAACCTGGGGTGTCAGCATGGCAGCATGATGCTGTGGTGCTGAGTCATGGGGTGGCACAACAGCCTAATATTTAGGGTCTATGAACCTAGCAAAATTGGTAGCATTCCATTCTGTAGTTTTAAAGTTATAGGGGCTTAAAATTCTACAGTTTACATCATTTTAAATGATAATAATGTTAACATTTCCAAAAATGTGAAGGCTTATAACTCAGTCACTTTTAAAGATAGAGATCTGAGACGCAGTACCTGTCTGTATGGACCTTGGTAAATTCATCATACTAAATGTGGTGCAGTCTAGATGAATACTTTCAAAATTAGAAATAACTGAAACCATAATTCTGGCAAAATTTCACAACATTTTTGTGAAAATGACTTTCAATTTCACAGAAGCGATGTCAGAATATTGTCAGTATCCAGTGGGAGAAGATAGATTTTGCCCAACCCTAATTTGTAGATCTCTATCATGTCCCCCCCCCTCTTTAGCCTCCAGCATGTGCATACTGAGATTCAGTAACCTTTCCATATAAGTCTTATCCTGCTGATCCTGGATAATTCTGATTACCCTCCTCTGCACTGCTTCCACCATGTTGCTGTTTTCCTCAAGTATGGGTTCCAGAATTGCAAACAGTAATCCAGATGAGGATGAACCAGCCTCCTAATGAAGAGACAGTGCTCCTCAAAGTGCTGTTGTCTGTCCAGTGTGATGGCCAAATAAAACATTTTGTGCTGTGCTAAATCAATCCTGTTGTGAACTGTTTCTGTTTGTTTGTTAATCTCAGCCTCTGCAGCAGCAGAACTCATGGATTTTCTGCAGAAGTCCTCTGGCCTCCCAGGGATTGGAGAAAAGATACTGTTTCCCTAAGTATGTAATCCAGAACAAGGCGGGGTACTGGAGAATGTGGCTGACTCCTAGGGACCTTAGCTCACTTCTGAATACATTAAAGGACTTACATCTGTCTCTTGTTGGGATGCTGAGGTCCAGATAAATAGAAAGTTTCTTAGTAGTGTAAGTCTCCCGTGACTCAATTTGATGTGTTGCTGTCAATACATGGTCCCGCTCATAGGCTCCACAGGAAGTGACCACATGGTCTGTGGAGAATTGCTGAGATCCACTCACTGTCAAGGTGTTATATGATATGCCCAGCCAACCACCCTGTGACACTGTTAGGGACTGGCTGGGCATAATCTCAATATTGACCATATTGAGACTATGTCCAGCCAGTCCCTAACAGTGTCACAGGGAGAATCCTTCTCTGTTTTGTCTTGCTGACTAAAAAAGAATCTGAATACTGTACTGTAGGAGCAAGCATGGTTCTCCAACACCTCCAGTCAGAATCTCAATGCTTTTTTTTCTTTAATTAAGCCGGTCTTCAATGTGGGGGCTCATGAAACATCACTGGCTGCATCCTTTGCTTCCTGCATAGCTGAACTTAACTGCTGCTCACAAACTTGTAGACAGCTTTGGAAATCTGTCACTTTTTGGTTGAGCTGGATCACTCTAAGTTCCAGGGCCTTTACTGCTAAAACAACATTACCGTTTGTGGCTTGAGGAGGAGGTGCCCCATCAGTAGGCCCTGATTTCTCCTGGCCCTCCTTCACATTGCCATCTGCTGCAGGTTTCTTTGGATTCCCAGTTGCTCTGCCACCCGAAATGAGGTAGGAGACTCTGGGACCATTGCAGAGTACCTCCCAACCAAAATAATGTAGTGCATAACAATGAAAATTCTATTTTCAGTGTTATAAAAGAGTGCTGGTATGGGGCTGGAGAAAACATGTCTTCCCCTGGTGGCAGTTGGCTCTGCCCCTGTTGTCAACCATTCTTGTATTGAACTTGTTTTTTTCTGCCAGGTAATAATGTAAGACATTTGGTAGTGCCAGTCCTCCTTGATTTTATTGATAAAAGACAGCTTCATACAGGCTATTCTGGGCCTTTTATTTTTCAGTTTGAAATGTATTATTGTTTCATGGAGATTTTTGAAGTGGCCTTCTTGGATCATTATTGGAAGGTTTTGATACAGAAAGAGTAGCTTTGGTAAAACATTAATTTCCACCACTCTTACTCTGCCTATTATTTCAAGTGGAAGACACACCTTACTTTTGAAATCAGTATGCATCTGTGTTAATAAAGGTGGATTGCTGGGATTATATTTTCAAGTCAATAGTTTAAGAGACAATTTTTAATTCAGTATTTAGCAATGATATTGGTTAATATGAGCTATAGAGATAAGGGTCTTTGTTTCTTTTTTCTTCTTTTGTAAAAAACGTGGTATGGTTTCATTAAATGAGTCTGATATTTTATTGAGTGCATGGAATGTGTTGAATAGATTGGTTAGGATTGGTGCTAGTTCTGTATTAAATGCTTTGTAAAATTCAATCACAAAGCCATTGGGGACAGGTGCTTTCCCTACTGGTAATTTGTTTATGGTTGTCTACTTCTTCTTCTTCAGATATTGGATTTTCCATTTGGTTTAGTAAGTTAATTGGAACTTGAGGAAACACAATATCCTTGAAGAAGGTCTGTACTGCATCTGGGTGTTGCTGCCTTTCTGAAGTATATAAAGATTTGTAAAACTTTTTGAACTGCTCATTAATTTCATTAGGTTTTAGGTTTGATTTATTGCTTCATCTTTTATACATGTTATGGCTCTTGATTCTTGATCCTTTTTGAGCTGTCATGTGGTGGCATTGTGGTGCATTTAGTAAATGACAATGACGTTTAATGTATAGTAAAATACAAAGAACTACATGAATTATAATTTAATTTACCCATGGTTGTAGTCACTTTTTGTGTGTGCACTTTTTAAAATTGTTAAATTGTTTTACATATATCTTTGATCTAAAGGTTTAATGTTTGTAAAAGATGCCAGAATATTCTTCCTTGTGGGATCTCACAGGGACATCAACACATTACAGTATTAACCTTGCTAATATCAGCTTAATTTGAAAACAGGAGGCATTACTAAACAGATGATTAAATGGAACGGCAGTGTGATAAAATGTGTACTGTGGCAACATTTGCTGTTTCCACCCTATGGACATAAAGAGGGCTTTAATTTGCATTACTGCCAATTTCCCTTTCCTGCATTTCTGATACATAAAAGCCATCTTCTTCTCATCTATTACTTTCTATGGTTCAGTAAGTAGTCAGAAGGTTTTGTGTTGAGAAATAGAACACAGTGGTTGCTGATGACAGGAAGTAATTATTTCCAAATGGAAGACTGGAGGTACTGGAGATCTGTTGGAAAAAGAGAAGCTGTTACAGTTGGTGTACCTGGGAAGTCATGTGATTAATTAAATAGGAAGTAAAAAGGGATACAACAGGAATGCTAGATCTGATGGGGGTGCACAGATTGCATGGAAGGCTGGATATGAACATGAAAAATAACAGTGGTCAACCAAAGTATAGTGGTAGTCCATAGAGGACTCCATTACTATGAAAGCTACAAAAAAAAAAGGGAGTACCTGCTACAGAGACTTGGGGATTTTGATGATAAATGCTTGCATTAAACACTTAGAATTGTTTAGGGAGGCTGTGGGAGAGGATAGACAGGAGGTGCTTTGTCTGTAAGCAGAGTATTGGTAGTGCAGATTGCTGGGACGTTTTCCTCTTATCATCTACAAGGGTGCTCGGAATGACTGAGGAGCAGATACCAAGGAGCTCAAGACCAAAGGGGAAGGTAAAGGAATTTTGATTACGATGCAGTAAAGTATTAATTAAAAGGTGAGCATATACCAGCAATAGGCTGCTAAAGTATAACAAAATGTGATGGATGCAAATGGCTGTCACAAGAGGATGCAATGCTGAACTAGCAGGAGCATATATGACACTGAATGACTCTGACTTCAACTTGTGAAAGAAATGCCAAAAAAATTCAGTAAATTTTCTACCTTTTTCTCTTGATTAGTAAGCCAGTGTCAGTTAATTTTGTCAGACGTAACTCGTAAATTTGCAAGTAAGGGTCTCTTTATCCTAAACAATTTGTCAAGCTCTTTTTTGTTTGGCAGCAGTTGACTTGCCACGAATGATCTATAGAAGAAGAAGCAAACCCAGAACAATTTTTATATCTTGTTGGTATACATCCTTCAGAGGCTTTTCAACAAGAAAGTAGTTCTGAATTATTTACTGCCAGAAAAAAATGTAATGCATTGATTGGAACTGTGTATTTTGCAAAGGTTGCATATTTAGGTGACAGTTTATTTCTTACTGTATTAGCTAGTGTTCTGATTAAAAGTTTGGTTAAAGACTGTGATAATCTTAAATTAAATGACAAATCTTCACACTTCAGAGGTGGAAGAACAACATATATTTACACTAAATACTTGCAAACCTTGGCCTTTATAATACATGTGAAACACTTGGGAGCAATATGCAGTCATAATTTGTGGAGGCACAAAATGCAATGCAAACATCCACCCCATTGCTGGGCTATAACAAAGTAGTATAGCGAGGCAGTATAGCGCAGTGGTTTAAGGCTCTGAGCTGCAAATCTGGTGACATCCAGCAGACCAGACCTGGGTTTGAATCCCACAGCTTCCACTTGCATACTGTGTGACCCTGAGCAAGTCACCTAACTTCCCTGTTCTCCCAGGTCGCTCCTGTAAAAAAGCTTTCAGCTTAGTGTGCTACTCCTGGTTAAACAACTAAAAAAAAAAAAAAAAAGTTCATATTTACAATGGGGAGGTGCCTCACTGTGATTAAGTTTCTAATTGCTATGTAAATGAGTCTTCCATATGTTACAGAGTACAAATGGGGCTTGTGCCAGTTAACACCCTGGACTGCATGTTCCCCTGAGTACTGTGCATGGCATAGTATCACTTGCATCCAGTGCTACCACTGATGTATTTCCCCACCCCTACCCCGCATCTTTAAACCCCACTTTTCAGCCCATGCAATCCATGGTTTCCTTACCAACATTTGGCCTTACCCAGCAGTTCATTGCTGCCTCCTATCCATTCCCTATACCCAGAGCACTTCCTCACATTCAGTGGAATCTTGCTTCCTAGACCATTTTAACCATATGCCACTGAAAGAGACTGTCCCCATGAAGATTTCTGTCCCCTGCCAGTTTTAGTCATGTCAGTCATAGAATTGCAACACCCCCTACCAGCTACTTATCTTGGTTTTACAGACTGGGGTGTTGCAAAACTCTGCAACAAACACTGAGCGGGTCACAATACATGATGAATGACCCAGTGGACCATTTTCTTGGCAAGTCCTCCCTCCTTTGTGGCATATTAGCAACTTGATTTCAATATGAGCTGGAGTGGTCTGGTACCCCTTCAGACTTTGGCAAGGTGTTTAGTGAGCTCCTCTTGGTGGAAGACAGTGGATGCTGTTATACTTTTTTTTTCTCTTTCTCCTTTGAAACATAGAAACATAGAAATTGTCAGCAGATAAGGGCCTCAAGGCCTACCTAGCCTGCCCTATTTTCCTGCCTATAGTGACATTGTAGGCCCCAACCAGCCTATGGCCCCCCCTTAACTCCTTAACTCCCAAGATACCTTTGTGTCTATCCCATACATTCTTGAATCTTATAACTGTTTCTGTGCCCGGCACCTCTGTCGGTAGGCTGTTCCACTTGTCCACCACCCTCTCTGTGAAGAAATACTTCCTCACATCTCTTCTGAACTCCCCCTCATTTCATATTGTGCCCACTCATTCTTGAGCATCCTTTACTTTTGAAAATGCTGCCCTGCTGCACCTTGTTCTTCCCTGTGAGATATTTGGATGTTTCAATCATATCCCAACTTTCCCTCCTTTTTTCCAGGGAGTACATATCCAGTTCCATTAGTCTTTCCTCATATGGTTTTTGATGTAAGCTCCACACCATTTTGGTTGCCCTCCTCTGCACTGCCTCCACCCTGTTTATGTCCTTCAAAGATGGGGGTCTCAAAAACTGGACACAGTGCTTGAGGTGTGGCATCACTAATGATCTATATAACAGGATTACTACCTCCTTCCTTCTGTTGGTGATTCCCCTTCCTATGCACCCCAGCATCCTGATAGCCTTCCCAGCTGCCTTGTCACACTGCATGGTTACGTTTTGGTCATCAGAGATGATTGGCCAATTCCTTTTCCTGTTTTGAGCCTGCTATTCCCTCCCCTCCCAGGTGGTATCTTGCCCTTGTGTTTCTGTGCCACATGTGCATTATTTTACACTTTTTAACATTGAACCCCAGCAGCTAATCCCTTGACCATTCTTCCAGCTTTTTAGGTCTCTTCTCATTCTGTCCACCCCCCCCCCCAGTGTGTCCACTCTTTTGCAGCACTTTGTGTCATCTGCGAACAGGCATAATTTCCCTTCTAGACCTTATGCAATGTCACTAATGAAGACATTGAAGAGGACTGGGCTTTACACTGATCCCTGTGGCACCCCTCTGGACACTACACACTGCAGATTGTGTGCCATTTACCATGACCCTTTGAGTTCTATTTTTTCAGCCATTTCTCTACCCATGTCACAACTTTGGTACCTACTCCTAGGTGCCCCAGCTTGTTAATTAGTCTTCTATGTGGAATGGTGTCAAAGGCCTTAATAAACTCAGGGTATGCCACATAATCCACCCCCCTCGGTCCACTTCCCTGGTTACCCAGTTGAAGAACTCTGTGAGGTTTATCTGGCATGACTTCTCCCCACCCCCATGAAACCATGCTGCCTCAGGTCTTGCAGACCATTGACAACCAGGAGTTCCACTATCCTTTCATTTAGTGGTGTTTCTATTACCTTGCACACCACTGAGGTCAGGCTGACTGGCCTGTAATTTCTTGCCTCTTCCTTATCTTCACTCTTATACAGTGGGACTACATCTGCCTTCCTTCAGTGCCCTGGTACTTCTCCTGTTTCCAATGACAGGTTAAATGACAGCGGAAAGGGTGGGACAGTCTGTTCTGAAATATGCTAGAAGGGGTAGGGACAAGCCTCATTTAATTATACATCTTGGGACAAACGACCTGGCTGACAAGACAGTAGATATAGTCCAGAGGAGGTTTGAGGAACTAGCACAATTATGTGAGGGGGCAGGAAGATCAGTAACTTTTTCCGAGATATTTCCGGTGCAAAGGCACGCACAACAAGAAAGCTGAGAATAGAGGAATTTAACGGATGGCTAAGAACCTGGTGTTGTGCTAAAGGGTATGGGCTGTTGGGGGGTGGGGAGGGACCTGGGAGGACAGTAGTCTCTATGCCAAGGACAGACTACACTTGAGTGAGGAGGGAAAGAAAGTGTTAAAACAGAGGATGCAAGAGTATATAGAGGAAGTTGGGAATTTAAACTAGGAGTGGGGGGTGGCAGTTGGGGAAGAGATATGCAGAGACCACAGGTTGGGAAATCATATAAGCTTACCCCCCATAACAGTGACAAATGACAAATGGCAAGTATTATTGGTGATGCTAGGAAAGGAGGGCAGGATGGGAGGGGGGGGAAGGGTGGAAGGTGGTTACCCTTAATGCTAGGAGCCTTGGGAGGAAAACTGCAGAGTTACAGGTTCTCATGGCAGAGGGAGAGGTGGACATTGCAGCCATCACGGAAACATGGGCAACCCAATATAATGACTGGGACCTGTCTGTACCAGGGTACTGGTTATTTCATAGTGACAGGGTGATTGGGAAAGGAGGGGTTGCACTATATGTGAAGGAAGGACTGAAGTGTGTAAGGGAGGAAGGGAGGAGGGTAATGCAGGTCACTTTGGGTGCAAATCCAGGATTCCAAGAACAGGATTCTTAGAATGGGAGTGGTGTACAGGCCACCATCTCAGATGGAGGAGTTAGACAGGAACTAGCGGGACAGATCAGGAGGACCTCACGAGAAGGGTAGTGTGGTGATTGTGGGGACTTCAACATGCCAGGAGTGGACTGGAGCACCCCAACAACCAGGAACAGAAGGAGCAGGTACTGCTGGATGCCTTCCAGGACAGCTTCCTGCTGCAAATGGTCAGTGAACCAACCAGGTTAGGGAATACCCTTGACCTTGTGCTGGCAAATGGGGACTTTGTGAGAGAACTTACAGTGGAAGAACTGCTGTCAGGGTGACCACCACTCAGTATGGCTCACATTGGATATGGGCAAGGAAGGAGTGGAATCTGGCACAAGAGTGCTGGACTTCAGGAGGCTGACTTTGGGATGATGGGGAAGTGGTAAAGGGTACCTGGCCAGAATTCAGTCTAGTATGGATACTAACCAGAGGTGGGAGCTCATAAAGCTGGGGATAGTGGAGCAACAAAACCTGCTGCAAAGCCCAGAGCAAGAAGGCTAGGGCTAAGAAAGCCGGCTGGTTGAGCAAGGAGGTCATGGAAAGGTAAGGAGGAAAAGAGCTGCCTTTAGGAAGTACAAGAAAACAGGGAGGGGGAGGACAGAGAGGAGTACTTGACAGAATCGAAGGAGGTGACAAGGGCAGTAAGGGAGCCAAAGCATCTACGGAACTTAGGCTGGCACAAGGCATTAAGAAGTGGGAGAAGGACTTCTTTAAGTACATCAGGGAGAAAAGGAGCTGTAAGGACCACATAGTAAGGATTAGGAAGGAGGGGGGTTGGGTGGAAGCAGGGTACGATAAGGCGGAAGAACTAAATATGACTTCTGCTCAGTATTTACTAAAGAGAAGAGGGGGGTGACACCCAAGATGGGAGAAATGGCAAGTGGGGAAAGTGGTGACAGATGGGGAATCATGGAGGGCAGAGTTCGAGGGTTTGAAGGCACTGAGGGTAGACAGACGCCAGGTCCAGATGGCATCCACCCCAGGGTACTGAAGGAGCTGGCAGAGGTCCTTGCAGGACCTTTAGCAGAACTATTTAATGCCTCACTACATTCGGGTGTGTACCTCAGGACTGGAGGATGGCTCATGTGGTGCCCCTCCACAAGAGTGGCCCCAAGGATGAACCGGGAAACTACAGACCAGTGAGCCTCACATCCATTGTGGGTAAGCTAATGGAGACTATCCTGAAGGAGAGGCTGGTGGCCCTCCTAGAGGCCAAAGGACTACAGGACAGCAGACAGCATGGCTTCATATGTGGCAGATCCTGCCAAACCAACCTGGTGGAGTTCTATGACTGGGTAACTAGGCAACTGGACAGGGGCCATGCAGTGGATGTCCTGTATCTGGACTTCAGTAAGGCATTCAACTCAGTGCCACATGGAAGGCTGGGAAGGAAGTTAGTAGGCACAGGAACGGGTGCAAGCTGGTGAGATGGGTAGGAAACTGGCTGCAGGGAAGGCAACAGAGGTGGTGGTGGTGGGAGCTCTCACACCCAAGGGCAGTGACGAGCGGTGTCCCACAGGGCTCGGTGTTGGGACCAGTGTTGTTTGGGATATTCATTGCAGACATATCATGGGACATCAAGAGCAAGATCAGTCTGTTTGCTGATGATACCAAGGTTGGTGTGGTGGTGGATGACCTAGGGGGATGGCAGGGGTTGCAGGATGATCTGGCAAAGCTTGAAACCTGGTCAGACACCTGGCAACTGGGGTTTAATGCCAAAAAGTGCAAGGTGCTGCATTTTGGGATGAAGAACCCAAAGAGGAGTTACCAGCTAGGGGGAGTGCAGCTAGCCCAGACAGAGGAGGAGAAGGATCTGGGTGTGCTCATTACAGGGTCAATGAACAACTCGGCACAATGTAGGAAGGCAGCTGCAAAGGCCAACAAAATGCTGGGTTGTGTGCAAGGGGTATATCCTCAAGGAGGGAGGAGGTGATTCTGCCACTGTATAGGTCATTAGACCACACCTGGGTACTACTGCAGTACTGGTGTCCCGTATCTGAAGAGGACATTAAGTTACTGGAGGGTGCAGCGCAGGGCGACAAAGATGATCAAGGGGCTGGGGGCTTATCATCGCAAAAGAGGTTGAAGGAGTTGAACATGTACTCACTGAAGGAGAGGAGAGACAGGGGTGACATGATTGAAATCTTTAAATACATGAAAGGAATAAACAAGATGGGTACAGAGGGGCTGTTCAAAGTAAGGAGGGAGGGCCACCAGGGCCATGATATGAGACTGGAGCGAGGAAGGTTCAGGAGGGAGATGAGGAGACACTTTTTACAGAAGGTGGTGGCTGGGTAGAATCGTTACCTGCAGAAGTGGTATGCAGTAGAACAGTGGACTGCTTCAAAAGGGAATGGGACAGGACAAGGGGGAGGGTTAATGAAGGGGAAGGGTGGAAGGAAGGGTCAGCTGCAGAATAAAGGGTGCTAGCTGCACATTCGAGCAGACTTGATCGACCTCTAGGCCTTTATCTGCTGGCAAATTTCATATGTTCGTATGTTCGTAAATAGGGCTGTGAGAGGTGCAGCCAGGTCCTCCTTCAATTCCCTCAGTATCCTGTGGTGCACCCTATCTGGTCCCATTGACTTCTCAACTTTTGGTGTTGTTAGTTCCCTAAGGACCCTCACCTCAGAAAACAGCATTTAACAGGGTGGACCATGGGGTGTTGGTGATCTGGCTGAGGTACAATATAGAACTCACTAGTAGGGCTGGGTGAAATTTATTTGTTGCTGCTGACATTCTGTCAAAATTCTGATTTCGCTTTCATGAGCATGTGCAAGCTTTCTGCACAGATTTCACCAACTCATGACTTTACAATTCATACAAAAGTGCACCAAGTTGCAAACCTTTACCTTTAAAGGAAGATGAGTTATAAGCCTCTAAACCTATGCAAATTATAAAATTACAGTTTGCAATTATGCAAACTGCAGAATTTTAAGTCCCCATAACTTTAGAACTAGAGACCTGAATATCATCAATTTTGTTAGGTTCATTGACCCTAATTAGGCTTTGAAGCCACCCCCATGATCCCACAGCAGAGCATTGCACTGACATGCTGATGACACAGGTTCAAAAGAAAGCCCGGGAAATAATGTAAATAGGCAGTCCATGGCTAAGACAGCTGCAGCTTAGCAGTGCATCTTGCTCAGGGAGAGCTGGTGGCAGGTTCCCCCAACACAGCGACCCCTGCAACTGAACCAGGAAGCTTGTCCCTGCCACAGAGGAAGCTATGACTGTGCAAGGCTGACAGAGACACTGCCCCCACTAGGGGAGGTGGGAAAGAACAAAATATGGGAGAAAAAACAGGTAGACATCTGAAGGATGGCCAAGTTCAGGCTTATCAGGGTATACCTCCGAGAGATGATCTGCCACATGGGAGAAGAAATAGTATAGAATAATAGAGGTTGTCTGTGTCAACTCCCCCAACTCCTTAGTTATAAGCAGCCAAAGATTCCAAAATAACATCAGTAAATTAAGTTTAATTTCATGAGATTTTGTGAAATTATGAAATTCTGTTGTACTTTTGTCGAAGCCATATCCATACATTTTGCCTAGCCTTACACTTAAACTTCCATTGTAGAGGAAGGCAAAGTCTGGGTAAAGTAGCTGTAAGTAGCATTTATAGGATGCTCCAAATGACGCCAATTATTACAACTAGTTGTGACTTAGGCCATTGTGCCAGAAGTATCTGGCTATCTTTAGACATGATGGAGCATGATGCTGGGCATCCCTGTCGCAGGAGTGTTGGCATGGCATTGCAGAGCCATGGTGCTTATGCAGGAAAGGTTATTCGGTAGTGATAAGTGCTTTGTGATAGTTAAATTCCACAATTGGAATTCTAGTGGCATTACCAATTATGCATTCATGACGTTTTTGATCAAATGTTGCCAATTAGTAATTTTGAAAGTATCCACAACAAATTTTAACCTACTAAACAACATTTTTGCCAATTAATTAGATTCCAGGATATATTTACTTTGGCTTGCATTCCAAACTGAGAGTGTATACAAGCAGTAGCAGTGGAGCTATAAACATCCAACTATTTTGAAAATTTTCACACAGTTCATCAAATTAAATTATGAAATTCTGAAGCTTGTAACTTACAATTTATGTAACCAAATACCTCTCTATTTAGCAGTTTCTAAGACTCTTCCAAGAAAGTATGCATATCAATGTCCTATTATCTAGCTCCAAAGGTGGCTAAGTTGTAAGCATAGAAATATTTTTAGAAATTTCCCTTGCAGAAATATAGGTGTGCTGTGTACATGCAGAATGCATGCTGCATGCTTAATTGTGCAATGTTTGCATGCAGTTCGCTTACACAAAGTGATCCTAAGCGAACCAGGTCTAAAAAGCAAATCAGGTTGCCATGTTGAAAGCTTGACATGTGCACAACAGGTAAGCTGGTGTGAACATCTTCTAAAAATGACATCAGGTTCACATGTTGCACGCTTGACATGAGTGCAGCTGTTGAGCTGGCATGAACATCATTTAAACATCACATCCAGTTCACATGCTGCATACTTACCATGTGTGCAGCACCTAAGCTGGTGCAAATCTCATCTAAAAAACACATCAGTTTCATTTTCTTATACTACTGCTAACAATTAGAGTCATTAAAATACATTTTTATTTGAATTCCCATAAAAATTAGGTAAACTCATTAATTCTGATCCTTTTGCAAGTTGTTTAATGGCTTCTGATTTTTGTCATTAAGTCCCCATTCAATTATAAAGTATTGTTTGCTTACTGCATTAAATGCATAGGATATAGCCAGTCAACATCTCCATTCCAGATGTATGAAGAGGGGCCTCGGTGTTGTGAAGCCTATCCTTTTTGTTTTGGACCATGCAGATCCCGTATGAATATTTAGTGCAACAAATGTGTTTCTCCATGACTGTTTCATCTCACTTACTTTCCATTTGTCATTCTGTATTGAGCATATACACTATGGCCATGTTCAGTACTCTTTGTGTTGAGTAGGGTCCTGGAAGCATGTGCCATACCTCACATTTTGTCACTGAAATGAGGGGCATGGACACTCAAAATGAGGGACAATGAGAGACGCTAACCCACACGATGATCAAGACACATCATGAAACATGGAGATACGGTACCTCAGAACACAGTGGAAACCATGGCATTAGCACTTGAGAATGAATTTGTATCACTAAGCAGGGGTACCATTTAGGTAGGGCAGAGGGGAGCAGTTGCCCCCACCCACATTTCTGCCAAGGTTGTTTTTATGGTATGGCAATAATGACATTACATTTGAATTTAATCTTTTGTACAATAAGTGCTTACCTGGCCGGTGTGTACTCATGCTGCAGGTACTCTTCAGACTTGACTGTGTGTATTGTGTTGTCCACTCTCTCCACCTATTATTGATGGTGCCATCACATGTGATGTGGATGAGTTCCAGCCAAGAAGTAGTGCATGAGTCTTGCAAGTATGATACTGTCTTTCCTGCCACATAGTAGACAGACTGCACACTACAGATTGGAGGAGTTGGTGAGCATTGAACTCTCAATAGCAGTGTTGTGGCAGCATATTTTTGTTGGTCTACTCTTAGTGAGTCTCCGTCTTCCATGGTGGCTGAAGGGGCAAAAAGCTAACTCAAGACTTGGCTACCTACTTACTCTACTAGGTTTACCATGCAGAAAAAACAGTACAGACCCCCACGGCAACAATCTAGACTGAGCAGCAGTGGTGACAGCAGTGTGGGCAGCTTTCATAGGCCTTGATCAGTGCAGAGTGGTAGCAGCCATAGCAGCAACCAAGCAAGAAGCAAGCAGCCCAGGTTGGGTGGGTTCAGTTGGTGAGGTGACTTGGTCATGGACCATGTTGGGGACCTGTGATGGTCGGTTCTAGCATCCAGCTTCTGGCGGAAGTACAGAGGGGGTGCAGACTGAAAACTGGGCTTGTGTCAGGCACTGACTCCTGCTAAGACAGAAGTGATTTATCAGTAATAAATTTTGTAGCTTTTTTAGTCAGCTGCTTGCTCTGAAAGCAAGAGTCCCTCTGTATGACTAAACAAGATACTTGACCTCCCTGTGCTTTCATCCTACCACCTGGAATAGGAGGCAGAAGCAGGTCCCCACTACAAGTTAGATGTTACATTTCAGTCGAGCTATAGTATCCTGGGTAAATGAAAGGTAAACTAAAAATTAGCAAGCATTTGTCAATGCTGAATGTTTGCTTGCTGGCATTAGCAGTGGAAGTGCTGGAGTTAGACTGATGCAGTATAGGAATGGCATTGAAGTACTGAACTGACACCAACTCCACCCTCACCCTGCAGAGATGGACAGGCATTGAGGTGTACCTTTAGGTTGTTGCCCATGACAGTCACGACATTTCACCTCACCCTACCCTTCAGACACTGACAAGTGTCGAGGTGTGCCTTCGGGTGTTTGGGCTTTACATTCACCTCATTCCATAATGAAATATGCTGAAATGGGTGCAGTATAGGAGAATGGGGTGAACTCTGGGGTCAAAGATTTCAAGGTGCAGCTCGATGCCTGTCACTGGCTGCAGAGTTGGGGTGGGGGTGGAATGGCATGAGCATTACTGTCGACAATCCCAAGTCACACCTCTGATGCCTGTCAGTCCCTACAGGGTAGGGCGTTATGGTCAAAAACCCTAACACCTTGGGCATTTCTTGGTGTGTTTACTCCAAGTTTTCAATATGGGCTTTTTGTGACCCCTCCACATGAACAGTGACACTATCAGTTCATCAGGCAAAAGGTGATTTTGCACAGCAACTGCGCCATTTGGTGCCACAGGTGTAAAAACACATTTCGAATAGGATGTGAAAAATGAAAAGCTGTACTGTTCATGAGGAGGTGTAAAAAACAGCATTGTTGAAAATCTGGAGTGAAAATATAAAATAACTGATGAAGTCCTGAGTGTGTGTAAAAACTGCACAACATGCACCTGTAATGTAATTAGTTTGGGGATGTTTTACAGCAGATTTTCAACATGGGCATTTTGGGACCTCTGCTCATGAACAGGATGGTTTTTACCACACTGTGGATTGTTGGTGGTAGGTTTGTAAGACTTCTGATCAAGAATGTGGCTGGCATCAACCCCAGTGGTATTTGTATCATCGAAGTGGCTGCTTTGGACGCTGATCTCAAGTTCCTTCAGCAGTGTTGACTTCATTGTTGTGTTCATTGATCCATCAATGTTTCCTAAGGAGAGGGGTACTAGGGTTAGTGTGTAGGTAAACACCATCATAAGTCCAACTGTTGAAGTCACAGATAAATACAGGAAGCATCCAAAGAGGTCTCAAGTTTCTTTCAACTTGACGATTTTCTTGTTCTTGTTCTTAATTTTCCCCTTCATTGCATCATGTGCAAAGTTCTTCAACTTGTATCTTTTGATGGGTTCCTTGAATCTACTGCCTTTGGTAATGCATTCGTCTCTAAACACATGATACATCTGAATACCTATCTCAGTAACCTGTAACACTTCGTTTGCTACCTCTTGTGATACTGCTTTCCACTACCTATTGAATAAAGATTGCTGTCCTCAAACACATCCCAGAATGGATTCATGGAGGAGTCTATTTCTTTCAACAGCTTGTTTAGATCCTTTGAATCTCGTTTAATTCTAAAACTCTTCATCTCTTGGCTGGCTTCTTCATGGCTAACAAGACCAATTTTTTGTGTAAGACTTTCAACAATTTTACTTCGAGCTGACTGCACCTCCTGACTGTTCCACCTCCTCCTTGTGTTGATGTTCTATGTCAAAGAAGAAATCCCTGTTAGTCTTGATGCAGCAATGACATTAACGGTCTGTTCCAAGGTCAAGTCTATGTCATTTCTGCTAAACCCTCTCTTTGCTAGTACAATGGTTAATGCTCCATTCTCAAATGTTTTCCTTATTCCACGGTGTGTCTCTTTCATGTTTAGCAAATTCATAAGGTACAGGGTCATCCACTTGGCATAGTTGTGGTGACCAGTTGTGAAGTAAAGAGGTATCATCTTCTCCAAGCTATATACAAAGAGAGGCAAGTCATTTGTCCTGATGGAATGGCAGTAGGGTTGGTACAACTCTGCCAAACTTCATTTTTATTTAGTTTTTGTTTACCGGGTAGGTGCACTGGCCATCACTATGACTATTTTCAGGCATGACCAGGGAGGATACAGTACAATATAACAACAAAACAAGGCAATTTACATAAATATCTTTGGGGATAACAATATCAACAGTAAAACAAAGTAGGTCAGGAGAGATAGATAATTACATCAAATATTTCAACAGTAAAATCATAACAATAGGCTTACATCAGTTTGATAAACAATAGTACTGCAGCCAAAATTGGGCAGTTGCACCATGCTCACCATGGTGTGTGGATTCTGAGAACGTATACATTCATTTGAGAATATGTCTGATGTAGATGCTGCAGATTCAGATAGAGCACTATGAATTTGAGAGTGAAGCAGTTTTGCTAGATAACTCTTTATGGTGTCTTTTGTTAGAGCTTCATCAGCTGCAAGTTTACCAAAACTCTTATATGCAGTGAAATTCTTGTAGCAGATATAATGATACCCATGGCTGCTGGAGTAATGTTCAGGCAATTCAAGACACACCATGTTGTGCTTTGACAGTGTTTGACTAGAACGCCTTTCCTTTGCATCAGCTACTCTCTCTCAATGAGCATCATCAAAGGTAGTGGATCTCCATGGTCTTTGCTAACTCCTGGATAAGTGTGTAGGATGCATCGCCTCTGCGGTTTGTGAGAAGTCTTGCTAGCCATATCTGAAACATTAAATAAATTACATTAATAACTAAGTAAACCAATTCTATTAAATACATTAGATAAATTAAATAAATAAGCAAACTGAGTATATTACATAAATGTAAAACTTTTAGTTACTCTTAAGAAAGTGCATTTTCCAAGAAAATATACAACTACAGATGAATAAGAGTTGTAAATCTGAATTCTATATAATTGTTTACATGAGAAACAGTCATCAAACCTGTCGGACCCAGGCACATAGATAAATGCACCTGGCTCCTGCTCTAAAGGGACTACACCTCCGAGTAACTAACATTTACATCAACATTATAATTTACCCAGAATTCTTTGGTTTTGTATGTAAAACATTAACAGTTCCCTTGCATGACATCATTCTGGGGGTGTGGCCGCACTCAGAAAACTGGAGGACACAGTGCTGATAAAACATAAATAAAAATGACTGTGACTTTTTTTTACAAAACAAATTGCAGCTTCAACATCTGAAGCATGGGTGGCAATGGCATTCTATGTGAAAAAGGCATCTGCAAAATCTTGCAAAATCACTTTAAGAAATGATCATGTATCAGTGTCAGTGGCTCAGTATGTAGCATGCTTGTCTCTGGTGCTGGAAGCAACTGGGGCACCTCTAGAGCATTGATCATGGGTTCTAGCTCCACACCAGGTGCGGTAGGAGGGGGTTGCTGCACTGTTGAGGTGCCATCAATCAGATGAGATCTTAAACCGCGATCCTTCCTGCCCATCACTGCTAACTGTTCAGGTCGAAGATATAGATCCGATGGCACTTATCAAAGGAGAGTGACAAATTTTCCCAGTGTCATGGCCAACATTCCCCCTGTCAATAAAACAGGTTTATGTAACCCACCTGCTAGCATTAGAGCTTAATGTACCTAAGTGTGCCTTTCCTGGTCAAAAATGACAATTATTTAAAAATCTTAGCCAAATGTGTGATATCAGAACAGTCTGATTATTTTACTTTGTGCAGGGACTTATAATCATCCTTTGCAGCAATCCTGGCTGTAAATGGAATAATAATTGACCATGACAGGGAGCTATATGTAGCTCATCACTCCAGTTTAATGATCTCTTTGGTTTCACTAACTTTTCTGCAGAGTAAGCACTCCTGAAATAAAAGTTGCCCATAGCTGCCATAGTACACAACCCAGCAATCCACTTCAATTATCTTTCTGACTAACTTTTCTGTAGTCGGATGCTCAGAATTGCCAGAGCAACACATTGATGACCTTTGTTACATAGTAGCATAGTAACATAACTTACTGTTTTGTGGCAGAAAGGACTTGAAGTTTATCTTGTCGTCCAATGTTACATGGCAGTGGCATACCCCAATTTCAAATAACATCAGAGGACAGCACACAGACAGTACATAAATAAAAGCTAGCACTCATCAGGAAAGGCAAACAATTATAAGGCTTGTCTGTTGTTTGGAGGGGTAACAGGTGACATACTATGCTCTCCTCCATGTGACATTTAACTGTTCATTTTCAGGCACCCTCTGAATGCTCAGATTTTGTCATGGTCACCATGTGACCACTTCCCTTCCCATTTTTTCATACTTTTTTGTTGCTTCACAGTGACCTTCTGATGTGCTTTCTGCTTGCTTGGTCATGTACAGCTTTTCTGCCACTGCCATCTACATCTGTTATTCTTTGTGGCTGGGCTATCTTCTCTTTTTCTGCAAAGTGCTTGAGGCTCCCAGTTGGGTCCATGTGTGGTCTCCTGGTGGGGCTTCTCTTCCTCCTGCTTGATCACTAAAGATTGATTTTATAATTGACTGAGTTAGCCAGAATAGCTGGGGCATTGAATAACAGCAGGCAATTTATGTGTAACCTGGGCACCGTGTACTAAGGGGCTATAACCCCTGCCTTGTGGGCTCAGACAAGGGGTCTGGGCTCTTTGCTGGTGGAACAAAGAGGGGTTCTTTTCCAAAGGTAAAGTAAATAGTGTGGTGCCCCCACCCAGTGTATGTACAGTGGGTCAGATGTCTGAGTAGTACAACCCCCTGGGATGCTGTATCTTCCCACTTCCCCTTGAAGTCATTCCATACATGGAAACAGTAGTTCAATAACCATGTAATTATTGACTTGTGCTAATAATATACTCATTAGTAATATGCTCATGAGACATTAGTAAGAAGATTAACCAACAATTTATTTACATGGGATAGGGTTAGTAAAGGGAAATGAATGTAGAGGTTAAGCAACATTTTGCAGTTTTAAATATCAACAAATCACTTGGGTTGAATAGAACAGGAACACTTCTCAGTGCCTGCCTCCCACCAGCATACAATTCAGAATAGATGTTAGCCCACTGGATTTTACATTACTACCCCCAACTGGTGCCAGTTTAACCCCTATGAGTTCTATCTTGGTACCCAGGGTCTAGTTGCAGGCCTGTACAGTGCAGCTGGTTGGTCAGCATTGGTGCACATAAAACAAACTAAATGCAAACCCTTTTGGAATTGTGGTAGTAGCTATCGGGTAAAACTTGAACAACAATTGGTGGCAACTATACACGGATCCCCAGATGCAGGGACAAGCCCTGAATTGCTCAAAGTTTGAAGACAGTCTCTTGGCCTTGCAGGCTGGTGACTGTCAGACTGTAGATCTGGGATATCTGGATCAGCAAAGACTTGGATGCTTGTAATTTAGATTGTTGAGATGAGCAGTAGGCAAATTGCAGTTTATGGCCTCCTATCTGTCTTTCTTGCAGCTTGGCCCTTCTCTGCAGCAGGCTGTTGCAGCTTTAGCTGGCTGGACACCTCTCAGCTTTTTTTGCAGCTTATCATCTTCTTTAACATCATCACAGAACTGGAGCAGACTAGTACTGTGGACCAGGGCCAACATGCTTCATCCCCCATGTTCAGGCATAAACCCTCAGGGGAGATGAATAGGTAATACCTAGTAGTGACACCACCCAGTTCCCCAGACTGACCTTGAATGGCAGTCACTCTCTCTCTCTCTGGAATTTCAGTTCACTCCGAGTGTAAAAGGCTTCAACCATACTGCCAGCCAGCAGCAGTTGCTCTCTCAATACTGGGACGTAGTCTCTGGGTTTCCCACCAGATTTTAGCAAGAAACAGTCTCTCATACTCAAACATTTCAGGGTCAGACATGATGCAGAAGATGAGGGACATCTTCTCACTTTACTGACTTAGCTTGAGCAAAAGAGCTAATCATCTCACTTCACTGGGCAGAAGATTGAGGGCATCTTCTCACTTTACTTTCCATCTACTGGAAGCATCAGGCAGGCTTCCCTTGGTTGTTTGGCCATGCAGGTATCCAAGTAGGCCTCCAAACTTCTCTCAAACATCAAAGGCGAGTTCCCTTTCCCTCTGGGAACTCCTAGACAATTTCTTTGACTTTGGTCAGCAAACAACACTTTCATTCTATTCTCATCCCTTGCAGCCATTTATTTATTTAAAGTTGATAACCGGGAAAGGCACACAGAGCTGAGGCTCATTTCCCGGTGCGACCCGGGCGGGGCAGGGGAGAGGGACAAGTATACAAAAATAGTACAAATAATTAAGATAGTACAATTTGTGAGGAGATACCCAACAATTACAATGTACAGTTATTTACAAGGATGGAAGTAATACAGTATTCAATATACAGGATTATACAGAGATTCAGCTAATACATGGCATAAATATTGTTTAAATATACAGAATTTACATCATTAATGATAGTTGGGCACTTCAGGAGGTAATATTGTGTGTGAGAGGCCAGGGGAGTTAGGGTGGGGGGAAGGGGAGCAGAGACAAGGAGATAGGGGTAATTGTCTGAAGTACCTCTTTAGTGAAGTTGCTTATGGCAGACTGTAGATTGAAAGGGGAAGGCTGTTCCATAGGGCAGGGAGCCAGTAGGTGAAGGCAAGTTTTCCTGAGAATGAGTGGAGTTGGGGCAGAGTATAGGAGTGGTGGTCACGTGAGTGCAGAGAGTAACCTAGGTTTGCAGCGGGGGAGATTAGGGAGGAGAGCTAGGAGGGAAGGGTATTGTGCCAATATTTGGCTATGAAGGAGGCACAGTGTGCAAGGTATGGATAGGTGAGCGGGGGGAGAGATGCAGTATGATAGAAAAGGCAGTGGTGTGTGCGGTAGGGGAGATCGGTGGCAAAAAGGCAGAAAGCATGAAATAAGGGGTCCAACCTGGAGAGGGCAGATTGAGGAGCTGCACTGTAACCCACGTCAGTGTAGTCAAAGGATGGGAGGATGAGCTTGGAGATTATTTCAAATCTGCTAGGGATGAGAGACAGTCCTTGTGCCTAAATAGTAGGCCTAGTTTAGGGTGGAGCTCTTTGTACAGAGGATCAAGATGGACAGAGAAGTCTAGTTTGAGATCAAGCCAAATACTCAGGTATTTGCATGAGTCTACGGTCTTTATTTCTGTACTGTCTAGGGCATTGAGAGAGGGGGACTGTAACATCTTGGCCAATTTCTGGACAGTACCAAAGAACATGGTGACTGTTTTTAAGGTATTGCACTTGAGCAATTTGGCCTCAAACCAGTGCAATAAGTTCATGAGGTCATCTTGGAGGATAGCCTCCAGCTGTGTGAGGGTAAGGCCAGATGCAAAAATAACCATATCGTCAGCATACATTTGGGCATGTGAGGCAGAGCAGACAGGCGGTAGGTTATTTACAAATGTGGAGAAGAGAGTGGGACTTTGGAGGTCAGAGTTGTTTAAGGAGGCTTTTTAGATTCTCCAGGTGTGGTCTCTTGATTTAAAGAGTTTAACCAGGTTGGGAGAGATCCAGGGAAGGTTTCTACGTCGAAGTCGAAGACTTTTGGGTGGGGCATGGTGGTGTCATTTATTCAGGAAGGAAGTGCTGAAGGCTGCTAGAGATGAGCCGATGTTAGGAGCAGTGAAAACTCCAGACCAATCAGCCATGTGGAGATCAGCTAGGAGGGCCTGCTGGTTCAGTGACTTTAGGGGTCGAAACCATATGTACTTGGGTGGTGTCGGGGGGAGGGCAGGACTTCCTTCAGCAGTGGGTGATGCACTGGTCACTGAAAGTGTCGGGGAGAGTACAGGCTGATGAGTATTTATGGGGATGGGAAAATAAAATCCAATCCAGTAGTGAATGGTTTGAGGAGTGTGGGTTGAGCCTGATAGAATCTGTTATGAGTTGGGTAAGGTTGAGCGCCTCAATCTCTTGAGTGTGTATTCTGGATTGAGGGGCCAGCCAATTATGGTTGAAGTCACCCATAACTAGAAAATCCCCAGATGTGGTGGCAAAGGTGAGGGAGGCCAGGCTAGAGACAATAGATACAGGGTTGGCCTTTGCAGAGAAGTAGTAGACACTGATAAAGAGAGGGGGTGGATACCGGGAACACCAGTTTGGTGAAGGAGCTCGTGAGATTTAGGGGTGACTTCCCTGTGGATGATGGAGGCACATAAGGACTCATATAAATAGGTGGTGACCTGCCCTCCATGTTTGCCCCTGTCTTGACGGAATAGAGAATAGCCAGGGATAGATACCTGGGAATCAGGGACTTTGGCGGAAAGCCACATCTCAGAGATGCAAAAGATATCAGGAAGCTTTGGGATATCCATGCCTTGATATGGTCCAATTTGGGCAAGGGACCCCTGGTGTTTATGTAGTAAATGCCCAGGCAGCTGGACAGGTGGGAACTGGAGGCTGGGCTACAGGGACCCAGATTGGGTTCAACATCTTTGGCCACGAGTAGCAGGATGAGGAAAGGAGCGAGGTATTTGGGTAGGGATTTCTTTCTGAGGAAGCATGGGAGCAGAACCAGGGTTTTAGAGCCTGAAAAGGTGGGCTACAGGGAGGAGAGGAGGTGTGGGGGGGGGCAACACAGGACAATGTAGAGCATCTCCTGGGCTACTGGCTGTGCATGCCTCACGGGCAGGTCTCCTTCTTCACTCGACCATCACAGAGAGGCTTCCTCTCCCTTGGGACCCTCTCAAGACAGCTTTCTTACCTCTGGACAGCAAATCACACTTTAAAGGGACACTGTCAACTACTTTAGGCCTCAAACTACCCCTAGTTAAAAAAATATTTTATGATTGTTTGCACTGTATAGAATGTGCTGATGTGGTTGGTAGTTTCAGTTGGATTCCCTTTTTTCTTTTTAGAAGTGAAAAACAGACTGCCCACCATTCTGATGTTACCACACCAAAACCTGTTTGTGTACATTTTTTAATCAACTCCAGCTGCACCTTTCCTGTACTTGGGAACACCCCCAACATAGTCTAGTGTAGCCACTCAAGATGCAGTGGGAACAGAGGAGACTATTGTATCATGAGTGACTGCACTGCTTCGGGTGTTCCTAATGTTCAGGAAGTGAGTGGAAAGAGTGGATCAAGGATCTGAAACAAAACAAGGCTGGGTATAATTACATAACTACCTTGCATTTCAGTTCTGCTAAGAAAGGAGGCAGATTAAACCACCAGCAACACCAATGAACTTTAGAGAAGGTAAGCAATAATAAAATGTGGGTTTTTAACTTGAAATAGTATGATGCAAATGGGGTTGACAGTGTCCCTTTAATGTTGAAGCAGCTCCTTCCAGGCATTGGAAGGCAATGCAGGGTACCTGGGCTGTTGTCTGTGCAAGCCCCAAGGCAGGCCTTATTCATAGTCCTACTGATAGCCAGGGCCAGAGCCCTCTTCCCTCTGGAAGGGTTGCAGTCAAATTCACTCAACTGAATCTGCCCTTAGGCTTTCAGGGGAACATGGCAGCTCCTGACTGGCTGAAGCAGTTGTTCATTGTTGACATTAATATTCATTAGCCTCATTTGATGCCCTATTGGTCTCCTGCACTGGGGCCAAGAAACCATCCCTTCCTCCTTACCCAGGAGTCATAGCTGCAGTCTATGCTGCTTCTATGGCTCTGATTGGCTAATAACAGGTTAAAGGTAGCAAAGATGGTGGCTACAAAACAGTTCACACAACGTCCCACATTCTGTCCATTTTACAACCCAAACTAGTGTTTTAGCATTTCTTACCCTCAGCATTTGGTTGCTTCCCCTCTGCCCTGGCATCCCTTGCAGAATGGAGCTTGCAATGGACTTTCCCTGCTTGTTGCCAGTGCAATAGTGCAATCCCCCCAGGCAGCAGCTAGAGCTCCCATTCAGTGAGCAGCCTTGGCTGCCCTTAAAGAAACGGGTGCACCCTTTAACAGTAGCATGTTACAGCACTCTTTTATAACATTGTATTTATTTCCTTAAACATGCTTCCAGACCCCCTTTATCATTTTTATACCATCTGGGGTCAGGGCACACACAGACAAGCCAGCAGGAGCTGCTGATGTGTCAGCTACAGTGAGCACCACAGCACTTACTCATAATGCACATGGATCTATCAATTCGCACTTTCAAGCTGCAAGCCAAGTCAGCAAATCTTCAAGTGGGTGGTTGAAATTTTACTTAGCTCCTCTGTTCCACAAAGGATTTATTAGTACAACACAGCTGGCAGGGACATGCAGGAGACCCACACTGGACTGGGACTAGTGGGCAGAAGGACAGGCAGGCGGAGCAGTACTCAGGGAGGCAATCACGGTAAGTTACATGTGTATGTATTCTACTAGGATGTCAAGGAGCAAAGCCAGCTATGGGATGAAGTTATGGGAGTGTTTCATGCCTAACAGAAGGGGTTCACCCGTGACAGTGCATGGTTCAGAACAGGGATGTCTTTTAGGGTGCAAGCATTATGCCGTGCAGAATAGGGGTGCAAACTTCTGGACACATACAATGGTAGTTATTTAAAAATTGACAACTTTGAGGTACCCGGCACTCAAGTTAAAATTTGTACTGACTGTAATGTGATTCTGCCTCAGTATACCCAGGTATACCTCAGGTATGCAAGTACATCACAAGTCAAGCCCCCCAAAGTACAGAGCAGCACAGAGAATTCAAACCTACATGTTGTGGGGGGGCTTCATCACCCACACCCCTCAAACAATTATATAAAACACTCCAGGTCTGAGCAACACTTCACACATACTGTACCTCCAGTAACACTTCTCACTCTGCTCAGGCTCACTCTGATACAAATAGCCATCACTGAAACTAACACAGGACCCTAAAATCCAACATGATCCAACCACTGATGCTCCAGTGCTGTTGCCCACATTACCCTAATGACAACACCCTAACAGTGGCATACTACAGAAGGCAGTGATGTTTGAAGTAGAATAAGTAAATACGTAGAAGGTGCAAATTAAGGGCAATCCCAGGGTCCAGTGGCAGTGGAATTAAATGAGATTCTAACTGAACAACTCACTAATACTTTTCCAGACTCCTTACAGACTGGAAGATGGCTAGAAAATAGTGCTGTCCCCCTTTTCAAGAAGTGGGTGATTTTGGACCCAGGTAACCAAATACTTATAAACCTTTCCTTGGTGACTGGCAAAGTGTTTGAAGCTATCATAAATGACGTGGTGCTAAAGCACTAGGAAGAGAATAGGCTGTTCTCTAGCACACAGCATGGCTTTCTAGCTTGAGATCCTGCCAAATCAACCTGATTGTCATCTTTAAGGAGGTAACTAAGGAGACAGATAAGGGTCACATGATGGATGCAATATTTCTCAACACATATGTGGCACAAACCCCGCAATGTTAGACCATTAACTCATGCCATGTGGCATACGGGATCGAGAATCCTGCTTGCCAGCCAGGGTCTGCTGCAAGCCCCATGGGCCATGTGTTCGACGCACCAGGGGCTTGCGGTAGTCTATCTCATTTGAGAATTGGGCCCGATGTGTCCTTGTTTCACTTTTTCTGTCATGCTCATGTTGACATCTAAAACATAGATGTTATACTAGCATAAAACATTCTGACCCTATATGGACACTTCCCATAAAGTGGGATTAAGTCTCACCATATAATTTTAAAACAAGCATGGCAACCCATGTTTTGTTGTGAATTTTAAATGTTTGAATGACAATCATACTGGGCAAAAAAATTCTGAATTTGACATGCGGTTACTGAAACACCAGGGAACATCCATAAGGTGCAGTGCAGCCTGCCTAGAAAAAGTGCTCTTATTACAGTTTATGCCAGTGATATCTTGCACGATCGTACAGGAACACAGTATAATCCAATAGCAGTTAATCCACTTTGTCAGGTTAGAAACTGTGGCATCTTTATCACAAGTGCTTCATCCTAGTAGGTGGCCCTGTAATTTGAACAAGGAGGACCTCTTCTGTTTTATTAAATTTTATTTATTTAAATTTTGTGAGGTAAAATTTGCTCCTGAGATAAACAAACATCTTGTTTTCAATAGAACCAATAACAAGTGAAATTATTTAAAAATCCACCATTCCAGTGCTGTGCCCTGATTTATATATTTTAAGCTTTAGTTCACCAGCTTGTTTGTATTTGTCAAGAATTTCTTCTTTCTAGATCCATAGTGATTACCATCAAGTTCTTATTTACTGCGTGCCTGTCGTACACTTGCATAATGACCAGTGTTGTGGAGCAGACCCTTCTCGCTGCAAGTTATCTTTACTGACACTTAAGGTTTTATGAATTATTCAGTCCTTTTATCCTTGCTGCTCACCCCTATCAGGCATGCAGGGTGAATTTCATATCAATAAATTCTAACATGCTTAGCAGTGCCAACTTCATGCTTGACCTTTACGTACAGTAGCTGCATATAAGCCACAAACAAAAAGTAAAGAAGGCACCATTTACAAAACTGAGTATTCTCATTGAATAAAACATCCTACAAAAAAAAATCTCTTCCCACTCTGTTTCATTTCAGGAATTCTCCCATAACTCCATACATATAATACTGTAACACACACAGATGAATTAGCTTGGAGCAGAAGCTAAGATAAAAAAGAAATGGACAAAGATTTTGAGACCCAGATTCAGAAATGTTCATTGGCAAACATTTATGTGAAGATAATTTTTTTTTCGCCCTTGGATTAGAAGGAAGATAAGCTGTGATGTGAACAGGCTGGTTTGCTCCCTCATAACCATTAACTATTCTGCATTAGATTTGTTCTTTCACATTACAGCAAATATGACATTCATTCATTTATTATGTTGTAATGTCACTCACTGGCACTGAACATTAAAATAATTGCACAGGCATTAGAGTGAGAATGCATCCCTACAAGTAAATTAGAAAAAAATATATAGCCTTTAGCTTCTTCTGGTGACCAGCTGGCACCAGATTGTGCTATCATCTGGCACTTACAAATGGTACAGTATATGCTGCTTTCACATGAACTTGTTTGGGTACCTCTAAACAGAAGTCTCCATGTGTGGCCTGCAGCCTTTGAGACATACTGTGAGGGGGGAGAGACACCTGCCTCACCTGGCACTCTCCTTTGAAAATGTATAAAATCGGTCTACCTCAGTTTGCAAGAATAAAAGTACCTACTAAAAAAACAGTAAACTGGAATAAGTTCGGCATACTCAGGTGATGCAGATTTGCAAATCAGATTCCCTAAATGCAACCTGAGAGCAGAAATGTACCTTTTCCCACATTGGATATATTCCCTCAGTATTTGTAATTTGGGGGTTAATTGGAAGGATAGATTTTCTTTACTAGAAACCAAGCCATGATAGTACAGTAGAGTGCTGTGAAAGACAGACCAGTAAGAGTGTTGTCACTACAACTTTAGCAGTTTGCATTCTAACCTACTGTTTTTTTTTTGTTTGTTTTTTGTGAGCAGGAAAAAGTAGTTATTTTGATATCTGATCCAATAGCTAATAAAATCTAAAAAGAAATTGTTAAGAGCATGTTAAATTACTATTACAGCAGCTGCTGCACACATCCAATAGTGGAATGAAATTCCACATTTGGTTTACAAAGAAACAAGTACACTACCTGTCTGCATTTAGTATAGCCCAGCTACAGAGTTATAATAAAAATCTGAAAACTATTTTGGTAACTCAGAAACCTTGTTACTTATGGCTAAAATCACAGTGTTACCATAATTTAGGAAATTAGATGGGATTTTCTCAAAAGTTGCGTGTAGATAATTTTTTTTAAACAACAACTGCTTTATTTTCAAAAATAATGTCTCTGATATACAGAATATAATTGGAAGTATGACAAAAGATATTCTCTGAAGTTTTGGAGTGGAGAATGCCAAACACACACACACACACACATATACATTTTTGCACTGCTTGAGAGAATATAAAATAGCACTTATCAGTGAAATTTTTGCTTTCTTCCAACCTAGAGGGAGAATATCACAATATTCTCACTCTAGGTACCTATCAGCAAAAATATTTTCACTGTAGATGCTTTATTGGTTGAAGTCGGCAGTACAAGCAGTACAGTTATATTTTTAGAATTGAATTGTTCACTCACGGGCTAGCTCCCACTACTTTTATTTTCTCCCCCTCATCTGCTGCCTACTGATTCTTTTTTTTTTTTTCATTCTGGATGACCAGGTAATGCCTTTGAAGCACAAGGCTTGTTTTCAGGGGCAACTTGGGAGGACTGGAGAGGTTAATTGACTTGCTCAGGGTCACACAGTATGCAAGTGGAGGTTATAGGAATTAAATGCAGGTGTGCTGGATGTACCAAGCTCATTCATAGCTTGTTACTCTAACCACTATTTTATTCTGTTATTCTCTGTCCAGAAAAAAATTAAGTCACACAAAAATGTTTATTTGCATGGCAAAATCAAAATGTTGCTCAATCCACTGAAATAACACCTCCAACAATGCTGTAATATTTCATATCTCATTCCTGTTTTTAAACTAGAATTTTATTAAATAAACATAACAAAGAACAAGAATAGTACAATGAGCACATCTACTTAAATATATAATAGCATTAGTACATGAGTACGGAAAACTAGGCCAGTCACTTGGGCATACAGTTTCTGATAGTATGCAATGAATAATATAAATGCTGTCATAGGTCAGTCTTGAAGGTGCTACAGAGAACTGGTATACAGCGCTGAACAGTGGGATAGGAAAATACAAACAGTTCATCAACCAACAGGACTGCATAGTCCAAAGGAAGAGAAGATACTGCTTTTCCAAGTCCATTACACGAGGTAATAGAGCCCTTGTATGCCAATCCATTAGCATGGATCTGTCCACTTGACAGAATATGTGGAAAGAAAGACTTGCTAGCCAATGGCAATATAGGTTATCTGTGGGCAACAAGGAAGGGAAAGAGAATCAAAAACAAAACAAAAAAGCAAAAGAAAGGGCACCAGTGGCCTGAAGCAAGAAGCTAGAGATGAAGAAGAAGAAGCAGTAGAAGAAGAAGAAGAAGATGAAGAAGAGAAAAGGTTTGGGGGGGGAGAAGAGGGGCTGCCCAAACCTATGGGAGGAAGTCAGGGTGGATCTCCATTTGAAACATCACCCGCCTGCATCATTGTATTTTGAAGATGGCTACCCTGTCTTGGAATGTAAAGGTCATTTGTTCCATTTTATAGATATCATGCATTATGTTCCACCAGGCCTCCACTGAATGAACCTTCTGTGTGCCATAATCTTGCAAGAGCTTTTTTAGCAGCAGCTGTGGAAAATAAAATCAATTTAAGCATAGAGTTTTTAATCCCCCCCATCCTGTGGGATAGTCATGAGGATTAGGGAGGGTGTTAATGCCCCTGGACAATTAAAAATTGTTTAAATTTCCTGAATAAAATGACCAACCAGTATGCTTGTATTTTGGGGCACTCACAAAGTATTTGAGTGTGTGTGGCTGGGCAGTGACCGAACCCCCTCCAGCAAATATCCATCGCTGAGCCCATGAATTTTGCAACTATATTCAAAGTTCAAAGGAATCAGGATCAACATTTCCAAGAGTACTCATGCCAATATGTGGCCAAGGTGAGACGTAGGGCTGGGGATGTGACCTTGGTCCAGGTGTCAAAAGAACAGTTAGTGTAGATTTCCAGATTCCATATCAGGAGAATAGAGTAAGTATAATCTCTGGTTGTTTCCTGCAGTGCTTTATAAATGTGTCCTATGAGATAGGACCAGGTATCACCATGAAGGTAAGACATTTAGATCTGGAATAATTGAGGGGTTTATCTGGCAGCAGGTGATATTGCTGTGGATGCTCAGAGAGGTATCTATAATGGTCTGAGACTGGGTGGCCATATTTCACTTGCAATCCAGAGAAAGGAAGAATGTCCTGTGAGTCGAGTAACCGAAAGGCATATGTTAATCCCCCTCGGCTTCACCTCCGCAAGGCAAGGTTTATTTTGTTAGGAGGATATTGGGCATCATGTGCAAATACTTGAAGTGAGTGGGAGCCAGTAGTGACTGATGTAGTACTGTGATCCACTGGTGAAAAATTTCCCGCTGTGTACTGGTAGAATTTTGTCAGAGGTGTACATTCTATGGGTTACCAAATACATATTTATCCCAGTTATGAATATCATTTAAGGAGAATTCTATTTGTTTCCAATATGGCTAAAGTGAAGAGGCTACCCATGTGCAAATGGTTCTCAGATGAGTAGCTAAGAATACCATCGGAAATTGGATAGATTGACACCAGCCTTATCCCTGGGAAGGTAAAGAAGTGTCCGTCTGATTCAAGGCTTTCTTCCTTTCAGATAAAATGAGATATAGCTTTATTCCCTGCCTTAAAATAGATTTTATATGGCATTAGTGGAGGGGGGTCTACAGGTAGTAAAGTATTCTGGGAAGAATATTTTGGTGAATGACTTCTACCCATTGGAAGAAACTAAGATGGAGTTTCATATCTGCTTCCATGTGTCCAAATAGTACTCTACCTTGCTCCAACTGGCACTTTAATTCTTACCAAGCTTACAATGGACATGCACTCCCTAGTTTCTCTTTAGGCCACATCTTCTCACTCTCCTATCATGAATTGCCAGTTTGATACTCTTATGCTGCAGGTCACTCAGGAGCTCCTGCATGAAGGCTGTTCATACTGCTAAGGCCCTCAACCTTGGTTCACCAGCAAAATCCTGGAAGGTTATCCACTTCCTTTTTAACCCCCCTCTCAATCTGCTCACTAAGTTTTAAATAATTCTTTACCACCTGTACGTTCCCCTCTCCTCCCTCTGCTGGTCCCTCTCCATCCACCCTCTGCTGCCTCTTCCCCATCCCACTCACCTGAGGGCTTCCACTTCCCTCCTGTCACCCCTCAGGAAATCTTCCTTGCCCTTACCTCACTTAACCTGCTAAGTTCAGCCCTAATGGGCTGGACCCCAAAATCTTCTGTATTTCAGCTCCTGCCATTGTCTCTCTACTCTCTTACATTATGAACCTCTCCTTCTCCCTCAGTGCTGTCCCTCAGGCCTGGAAGACTATGAAGGTTCTGCCACTGCATGAAGCGGGCAAACCTTCCTACTCAAGCAACTGCCAGCCTATCTCACTTCTCCCCATCTTGCTAAGCTGCAGGAGAGTATCAGCTACCCCAGGCTTGCTGACTTCCTTTATTCTTCCAAACTCTTCTCCCACTTCCAGTCCTGTTTTAGGAAGCACCACTCCACTGTGTCCTTTTTGCTGAATGTAACTGACTCTGTCCTCACTGGGATGGATCAGGGATACAGTACTGTGGCTATATTCATCAATCTGGACAAAGCCTTTGACTCAGTGTCCATCCACCCACTCCTCCTGGACAAGCTGAGCTCTGTTGGTCTCTCAGTTCCCACTGTTGACTGATTCTGCTCATACCTCATGGGTATGCCAACAGTCAGTACAGGTGGGAGGTGTCCTGCCCCCTCCCTTCCCCATCCTAGCAGGAGGTCCCACAGGGCTCCATCCTGGGTCCGAGCCTTTTCTTAGTTTTCTTCAATGTGCTGCCCTCAGCTTGTGTCACCTCTTATGTCCACATGTATGCAAATGACATTGTTTACACCTCTGGTCCCTCAGCTTCAGCTATGGAAGGTGTGTTCCAACAAATAATATTTGTTAAACTTATGTAACATCATGGCTGTATTTTTGTATGGTCCCAGGTTGTGCATGAAAAAGGACCTTGGCTCATTGCACTTACCTTGTTAACAAAAGTTTAAATAAATAAAATAAACTTCCACAATGTATTGCATTGGTTTTGTGCTGAACAACACCAAGAAAGCAGTATCCATGGCCTTAGGCACCAGCTGGAACTGGCCAGACTCTCGCCCCTACCTGTCTCCTCCATGCAGGATGGCACCCCTCTTGAGGCAGTTTCTGCCTTCAAGTACCTTCATAGGTGGCTCCATAATAGCTTGATTTCTCTGCCCACATTGATGACATATGTGACAAGCACTGCCCCAGACTCAGTGCCCTGTACCACAATGAGGAGTACCTCTCCCCACCCAGTCTGTCGGCAGCTGGTCACCAAAATGGTTCTCCCAGTATTCAGCTATGCAGATGTGGTCTATGGCACTGCCTCTTCCTCTTCCATTGCTAGACTGGATACCCTCTGCAATGCTTTCTGACAGTCTGCAACCATCTCACAACCTTGACCTCATCACTGCTCCCTCTAGTCCTCCCTTTCCATCTTCCCACTGTCTAAACATCACCAGTCACACTGCACCTTCTTCATCTCTAAATACTCATCAGAGTCCCTTCCCTCCTACCTCTCCTCATTCCTTTCCCCCATCCTCTCCTCCTTCTACTCCCCCTGCTCCAGGCATCCCTGTAGCTTCTCCATTCCAAACCCTCATTCCTCTGCTGAGTAATCTACATTCTCTAACAGTTTCTCCCTCCCTTTGAAATCTGCTCCCCTCCTCCTTTCACCTCTCCCCCTCACTCCCAGCCATTAGATACCAGCTAAGGCACCTGCCCAGTCCCTCCTGTCCCCATCAATCCCCCCACTTGAATCTCCCTCCCCTACCTCCTGTCCTGCACTTCTGCAAATGCACTCCATCCAAATTATACTGTGTCAATAGACTCCCCTAAAGCACTCTCACACTCTCCAGCTGGCACTGTGCACTTTAGGTATTACCTGCGTGCCTGACTACAAGTCAGTGCAATGATCCATGGCATTGTTCACCTGTTTGTTCATCATTTTGCTCATGCACTTGTTAGTTGTCACTGTACTGTAAATGCATTCTATTGTCTATTGTAATTTTAATCTCGCTGTACTCCTCTTCCCCTTTCCCCTGGGTCACACCTGAATACGAGCCTCAGCTCAGTGTGCCTCTTTTAATTACTGTACCATTTTGTAAGTAAATAAATAGTCTAGCGCACAGCACCCATCTAAAATATATAGAAATCAGACTATATATAGACCAGCATCTTCCCAGCTTACTGAACATCCTATTTCATATATATATATATATATATATAGGGGTGTGGTAGTGCCTCTATAGTTAGGGTTGTACCAGCACTTCTATGATAAATTCAAAATATTGTTCCTTAATAACTTTGGCATTTTTTGACAAACTAGCCCCAAATGTGGCATGTTTAGTCATTCCGCCAGTGCCTCATGTTGTGAAAAGTTTTGTGATGGCATCTTGTATAGTTTTTGAGATATGGAGATATGGAGTGTTTAAAAACCAAAAAAAACTGTTTTCCTATTGGTTAACATGGGATTTTTCACCCTCATCTACAGCTCAGATGGAATGAACTGTTTCTTTAAAATTTTCAGGGATGTTGTGGTCTGTGCCAAGGGTGTTCCTTTGGATGGTTTGGTGAAAAAATATGTTACCATGTTTGAATTATAACAATTTTTGTGATAGCTGAAAGACAGGCAGATAAATAAAAAACATTTGAACTGTTAATTGTTAAGGATTTACTGTTGGTGCTCAGAGAAATACTGTTTGTGATGTCAGCCATTGTGTTTTGTTTTTTTCCTGTTTTAAAAAGGTTTTTTTACCCAAGTACTGCATGGTAACTAATGAACAAGACCTGTAATTAGGTCTCCTACACATACTTCGTTGGATTATTTTATTACTACTTTAAAATTAGCACTGAAAATCTCTGTTACTGTGGTGAGAATAATTTTGCCTGTCACTTGCTTAGATAAAGATTGTTTTATCAGATAATAACCATTCACATTTTTTACAGTTCGAACTTTACTGTTCAAACTGAAAAGACTGCAAACAGTAAAGGTCCATGACAGTTTGAGCTTCCATGGCTCCCTGGTGTCTAGTAGCACCACCTATCCACCAATTTCCATCCCCTGAATAAAATAGGATGTCCCTGGTGGTCCAGTGGTACCTCCTCTCCCCATTCTCTGATCACAATCCCTGCATAAAAAAATATATTCCCTGGTAGTCCACCGGTCCTTCCCCCATTCTCCAGTTGCCATCACTGTATTAAATACTTGATTCCCTGGTAGTCCAACTGTCTTCCCCCCCTCCCCCATTCTCTGATTGCTGTACCCAAATTAAATGTTGGATTCTCTGGTAGTCCAGTGCTCTCTCCCCAGTTCTCTGATCACCATCCTTATATTAAATATTTAATTCTCTGGTATTCCAGTGGTCCCTCACCCATTCTCCAATTGCAGTGATCATGCTGCCATTATATGTCGCTGATGTCAAGTAGCACCCTCCCACCTCCCATCGGTGTCCATGCCTGAAATAAAGAAAACCATCTCTCGATGTTTTTTCTTTTAATCCTGCAAAAAATAAGGTCCCTCACCAATCCACCCCCCACCATCACCTCCCATTCAGCACCCACCTCCCTACACCCCCAGTACACCCCCACACACCCTCAATCACCTGAAAATCTTGGGACAGTTTGAGGAAATGATGGTGACACTATTCATGATCAGAGGTCCTAAAATGCCTATATTGAATATTTGGTGACGAACGTCCATAAAATGACTGTGTTGGAAGCATGCGTTGCACAGTTTCTATGCACCTTTGCAACTTCACAAATTTGCAATATTTTCATGCCAGATTTTCAGCACTGGCATTTTTTCTCACCTTCTGATGAACAGTACAGCTGTCATTTTTCACATCCTGCCCAAAATGTGTATTTGCACCTGTGGCGTACAATGGCGTGGTCGCTGTGGGAAGTCAACTTTTGGGACAAATTAACAAAATCACAGTGCCATTGTTCATGAGGGGAGGTTCCAAAATACCTATGTTGAAAATGTGGTTAAAAAAATCTCGAAAATAATTGGGTTACGGACGTGTGTTGCACAGTTTCTATGCATGCTCATGACTTCACCAATTTTTCCTATTTTCACTCCAGATTTTCAACGTCTCGCAATTTTTTTTACACCTCCTCATGAACAATACAGTTGTCATTTTTCATATCCTGCCCAAAATGTGTTTTCATCCCTGTGTCACCAAATGGCATAGCCACTGTGCAAAACTACCTTTCAGCTAACAAACTAATAGTGCAGCTCTTCATGAGGTGGGGTCACAAAAAGCCTATGTTGAAAACTTGGAGTGAAAATATCAACAAACACCTACAGCATTAGGGTTTCCAACTGTTACTCCCCACCCTGTAGAGACTGACAGGCATTAGGGGGTGTGATTTGGGATCATTGGTTGTAATGCTCACTCCATTCCACCCCACCCCCACCTTGCAGCCAGTGACAGTAATCAACGTCTGCCTTGGAGTGTTCTTCCCTAAAGTTCACCCCATTCTCCTATACTGCACCCACCTCAGTGTATTTTTTTATGGAATGGCATAAGCATAAAGCCCAAAGACCCCAAAGCGAACCACAACACTTGTCAGTGTCTACAGGGTAGGGTGAGGAAGAATGGCATGAGCATTATAGCTGACGACTCAAAGGCACACCCCAACACCTGTCAGTCTCTGCAGGGTGGGGGGTGGCATTGGCTTCAGTTCAATACTTCACTGCCATTCCTATTATGCATCTTTAACTCCTGTACTACCAATGCCAGTGCCAGCAAGACAACATTCAGCATAGACAAATGCTTGTTCATAGTTATTTTACTCAAGACAGCCCAGCTGAGGTGCTACTTCTCATTCTCAGCTGGGTCCTCCTTGACATTTCCATAGCTGGGTGGACAGCAGCACATGGAGGTTAAGTGACTTGCCCGTCACACTATGAGTATTTGACTCTAGCAGGGTTTGAACCTGTGATCTGTACACCACACTGCCTCCTAGAATTTGTGTTAGGGATTGTGGCATAAAACCGTCTGAATTTGAAATGCTACCAAGTTGAAAAGATGTTGCATTTTATCACTGACATCATTACTGTTCTACAACAACTTTTGCAACCTTGAACTTTTGTAAAACAACTTTTTTGTGTGTACAGATTTCCATACACACAGCACTCAGTCATACTGTATAAGGTGTTTCTACAGCACCATTTAGTTTCTTTGACTTGTGTTTCCATTTCTATCATTTCATGATTCATAAAGCCTTATGTTTTCAGTTGTAAGGGACTTGCCTAATATATTGATTTCTATTTTGTGTTTTCTAGTAGTCCCTTATTGATTTTGTTTTGGGTCATACATTGTATACAAAACCTGAGATTTTCCCTGGTTGAGGAGGAACCCCATCCAATGGCAACTCTGTACCAGCAAGTCCAAAGAGTCTGTTCCATCTCCAGCACAAAGCTCCCTGTTATCAGTTAGTCACCAAGGAAAGGGAACAGTTTGACCTCTTTGCGACAAAGATCTGATGGCATACTGTACTTCATTAACTCCTGTATGTTTACATTTTCTTTACAGATAATTCCTTGAGACATTCTGTGGCCAATGTATTTTTTTTAAATCAATTTATTCTCCTGATGAGGCTGGGGATGTACCCCATATTGGCTAGCTAACCCTTTCAAGTTTGCCTCAGGGCTAATGCTGGCTCTGAGGATCTATCAGGAGAGTCTGGGAGGCCGTGGCTTTCCCCCATAGTTGTATGCCCCCAGGCACAAGTGTGAAGACTAAGATGCAAATCCTGTCCCCTCTGCATTCCCCAGAGCATACTAGAGGTGGCACTTGGAAGGATCCTTAGCATCACTGTGTGACTGTGCCAGGGTTTTCTTCCTTAGGTTGCCCAAGAGATGTAGACGTGCAATGAGATCACTATGGGATGCATGCGCTCCTGCACATACCCTGCAGACATCCACCGATGTCTCTTCCCCAACCACATGGTCCCCATACTGACACTGTGCTCCCAGCCTCCCCAGAAGTCGTGCTTACCCTGGGAACCACAGCCCACCCACCCCTGGAGGAGGAGGAGAGCAGTCCTGTAGAAAGTCATCCTACCTCTCCCAGCTGGCCCTCTGATGACCCAGGTTTGTTTCTGAGCCTGGGTCACAGCATTGCAGGTGGTAGTGCTAGCAATGTGCTGGTGTGCCGGCCTGTGGTCAAATGTTGATTGTAATATTATTGTCTGTTTTCAACCTGCAATAATCAAATATTTTGTTAAACTGTCAGCCATTTTAATTCTAGTTGTAGAATTAATAGCAAAACATCTGTTCTGGATCATACATTTTATTTACAGTATATCAAATTTACAGTACAAAAATAAAGTCTCTTAAACCAAACCGCTCTTCACTGTTTTCTGCATACACAGCAACATACTTGAAAACCAGTGAACCGATTGTTATGGAATTTTTGGGGTTCATAGTATTTGTCAAATATTACCAAATTTCTAAGACAGCTGAAATAAGGTATTATGGCAGGGTTTTATACTGAGGCCAACACAACAGGAACACTGACACACTGCTGTAGTAAAAACAGTGCTGTTGGTTGGGAATTCGTGTTTCCATATAGATGTAATGTTCTCATTTTTTGCAAACGGTGGCAGAATTGTGGTTAACTCAGGCATTCAGCTCTGCCAGTGAGCTGAATAATAGTCTCCAAATCAAATGCAACTTTACATCCCTGCTGTGCAGAGAAAAACAGACAGGCACATTATTTTGTTTTCTTTTCATTTCATTTCATTGTGCACCTCTGTTATGGATGAGCTATTTTAAACTGTTACTTGAATATTCACGCAGCCCGTAAAAGGAATACAAGATGTAGCATTCACAAAACAAACAGCAGATCTGTCTGATTTTGGAAAACACATTTGTTCTGTTAGCAGCAGTACATATTAACATGGTGCAGTGCCCCATTTTCATGGTTGTGCTGTTAACTGTGTCAGCAAGTTACAAGTTCTGAAGGATACAAACAATACAAATGACAATTAAAACATGACAGCAAAGATTAAGAAGAGGTTAATTACAGTGCATGTAACTTTAGTTCTACTTCATCAGCTTCCTCCACACCATGGTATTTCCACTAAGCATTGTCAGTGCCTAGAAAGGAATGTACATTTGACTCTTCCTACTGCTCATTCATGTTATTTTGTCTCCCTCCCCACTTCTCTCAGATCTGGGATCTGGAAAAAGAAACAGAAGCATGCGATAAACCAGGGGAGGTTGTCTGGGTTGTGTGGATGTGAACTGCAAACTTTTGTCAAGTGCCACATGGGTTATGGCTGGATCAACAGAATTCCTTCCTGGAGGTTTCTGGGTTATAGACACCAGCACAGCCCCCCAGAATAGCCTGAGTCAAAACAAATGTCACATAAAAAGGGTAATGAGTTTGTGTCTACTGGCAGCAGAGCTCTCACTGGTAGGACTGCATGTGCTATCAAGTTGAAATCAGTGGACAAAGGACAAGCTTTGCTCTATATCTAACGGCAACCAAGCTCTGAATTTCAGTGAGTCCAGTTCCTTGCCCATGAGTACTATTACCTTCTTGTGAGTCTACTTAATGTTTCCTAGGTTGAGGAGGCAGAACCCTATTCATTGGAACATTTGGACCATGATGTCCATGGACCATTCTAACTCCCTCAAAAGCTCTTTGTTATGAGACAATCATAAAGGTAGTGTAGAAGAAGACTTTGAACACCCTGCAATAAAAAATGAGGCCATCACAGTGATGTATTTTGTGAAGTTCTCCATGACAGAGAACCAGTAGATGGGCATTGTACAAAATTGGTAGAGGCATTCATCTACTTGGAAGTGGAAGAAGCATCATAGCAATGGATGAATTGGTATTACACTATAGGAAAGTGCATCCTGATGATTAGGGAATAGAACCAGTCTGTACTGAAAGCATGATATGAGTGAACAATGCACTGCATAATGAAACCGTTTAGGATCTTTGGGTCCACAACTAAGGCACACTCCGAGATTCTGTTTTGGTACCAGAAAGCAAAGATACAGAGACCATTTTTGAGCTTGACTATATGGGACTTGTTCTGTCATGTGCAGTGAAAGGAGTTTGTGAACATCCTCCTGTAAGGCACTTTGGCACATAGTTGAGAGCACATTCTGTACAGGTGCATTGTGTGGACACAGAGGTACCATTTAAAATTCTAGAGACTGACAATCTAATATCACTTTCACCACCTACCTATCAAATGACACTGCAGAATACTGTGGAAAACAGTTAAACAGCTGACACTGACTAAAAGCTGAATCATGGTTTGAGATGGGGAGAGGATGAGGTCCACCCACCTATCATTTCTTTGATTTGGCAGATGAGCTAGAGATGACCTGACCCTGTTAATCACATCTGTTAATTTTGCAGACTCCCTGTGTAGACCCTTTGCTGTGGAAGGCTTTTGAAGAGTACTGCTGCTGCCTCTGCTGCTGGCAGGGCTACTAAATATGTTGCCCAATTATAGAGCCCTAAAAGCAGAGAACCCCAAGCCCCCCTTAGACAGGGTTGACTCTTCTTTAAGGTAATAGGAGCAGTGGATTGGAGTGATGCTGGAGTCATTCATATCAGTCTCCAAACCTATTACTCATGGTTCAAACAACTTCTTCACTTTCTGATGTCAATAAAGGGGACATTCTGTTCCAAGAGTTGTAGCAGACAGTAACCCTAGATTCCTGGAGGAACATATGTAAAATTCAGTGCCATCTGGGGCTGATACCTTTCTACTTGACAACCCAAGTTCCTGATATCAATAAGGCCCAGATGCCTTTCCCCTGGCAAGATGAGTCATAGGTTCAAAAAGTTGCTTGAACAGCTTATTTCTATAACAGATCATATACACAGCATAGCTGGTTGTTTGAATGTCCAGAGATGCTAAGTCATACATTTTGCACCCAATCTGGGTCAATATCTTTAAATCATTGTCAGGAAATCTGGATGATTGGGACAGGCTCTTGACTTTGTAGAATGCCACATCTTTCACCAGGCCATCTGGGCATGGATACTCTGAGAATGCAGGGAACTGTTCTGGTGGCACTGCATACTTGTAATCTGACCACCTAGGAGGAGAACAGCATGCTGCCAGCCTCTTTAAAGTCTGCATACTCAGCTTCATAATGGTTGGAGTGATTGGGAGGGACCATACTGTTAAGCTTTCATTACCCAGGATGTCTATCAAGAGTTCAGAACTCTCCTGTTGTTCCATGTGCATGGGTGTGGTAAGGACTGAGGGCCTTGTGTTTAGGAGGGAGATGAATGCAGTTAGAAACCCTTAAGGAGACAACACACCAGATGACAGGCTATCCTCCTCCTTACTGGAGGGGTAGTCACCCATTCCTGTGAAACACATAGAATGTCCTGAGTCAACAGAGTATTGGTACACAGCGCTTCATATGTCAGATGGAATTCTGGTACCTTTCACATTGTCTGCATGGACAGACACTATCTGTTTGGCAAATGGTTGACTCAGAGGATGTGTTCTCTTGATAGATGGACCATGACACAGGGTTACATGGACTTAATGGCTTATCTTGATGGGGGCAGCTGTGGAGGGATTACTGATTTTAAAGGAGGGCTGTCAGAGGCAGTATCAATGACTTGTGAGCTGGAGATGCCACTGAGGACCAAAAGAGTTTGTCCAGTTGGTGGAGTCATAGTGACTTTGAACATGTTGATGATGTCATCAGAAATCTGACAATGAGGATGAAAATGAAAAGAATGAATACCTTGTCATCTTCCTCTTCCTTAGTTGCCATTGTCAGTAGATGGTATAATTGAGATCAAGTCTGCAATCAAGACCAATGTCTGTATTTTGTTTCTTGAATGCATCTTCATTTTAATTGACTCACTGGTGAGTCAAATAAAATGGATTCAACTGATCTGGCAACCAAAGTCTTTCTAAGCAGTGTTGGTCTAATTGACATTAGGATGTCTGTAGTTGAATCACCTGTGGTGGGGGTGACAGAAGGCAATTCAACCACTGTTGAGTCAGTTGGAGTCCAGTCAGGAGCTGATTCAACTGGAGTCAAGGATAAACCTAAAAAGGTAACCAAAACAACAAACAACACTGTTGAAGAGTCCAGTGGAAGTAGCTGGTGTGACTTGGCCAAAAGAATCATGCTGAAATCCAGCAATGGCTCATCTCTTGGAGAGTTATTTTGTGAGGCCTACCTGAGGGGGGATGATTGGAGGAGATTGGGATCTGCCTTGAGATCTGGACTGAAAGGAGATTCAGTTTCTAGAATGATGATACTGGTTAATTCAGCTTTCAGGGTTTAACGATCGCTACCTTCACTTAATTACATAAGATAAACACACAATATAATCTGATACTAGGAAAGAATTGTGTGATTGTGAATGCATTGAGAGCAGTGGTTTTTGATACAGATCCTCAACTGCTTCATGGTTCATTGAATGAAGCTGTGAGTTGTGCTCATATTTTTCAAGGTTTATCACTGGAATATCTTCCTCTTACATGGTGATAAGCTGAGCCTCAGAGCCCACAACATGATGCCATGATTAGGGCCTGCTGAGTCACAAGAGGCAGAGTAACAGCACAGACAAGGTGGGCCTGGAGGCCCTTATCTGCCATTAACTTCTGTGTTTCTATGGTAAAGCTGGACCATCCTTCTGCACACAAATCAAATGTAAAGGTTTGTGACCCACACATTTATAAAGATACAGTTAGAAATGTAATAATGCACCCTAAATAATGAACACACGAATCATGACCATCACTAAAACCACAGTCAGTGCACTCATTTAAGTCAGGTTCCTTCTGCTTTTCCATGGTTCCAGTGGAGCAGAGAGCAGAAGACATGGAACAGAGATGAGTCAGAAAAAACAGACTGAAAAACAAGAAAAATACATAAAATGTACTATAAAATCTCAAAATTTAATCTTCACAGTCTTTGCTATAAAAGAGCAACCCTGTTCTACCAGCACAAAGAGTGATCTAAAACAGTGGAGGTGAAGAGCAGGGGACATACAACTGGGTTTTAGGAGGAGTAAAGCTTGGAATTCTTCCCATGCAGTGAGCATGCTAGGTGGAAGTGCTGTAGTGTGGATAACAAACTAAATCCAGGCAATTAGAAAGGCAGGTACTGTACATTTACTTAGCAGACATGTACTTTAAAGATGACTTTCTTAAAATCAGTAAAACAGTGATAGATAGTAATAAACTGTGTTTAATTTTAGTACTGTCAAGATGAGCCAATGCTTATTTACAATGGCTTCCCATGTGCAGTTACAGAGCAGTTGCCCAGTGCTACATACAAACAGTCTGATTGAAACTACCAATACAATGCCAATACTAAAGTTATGGAACAGGAGCAGTTAAATGGAGATGTATCTTACAAAACAAAGTAACTATTATAACAATATTACAGAACTGCAGTATTAAAATGAACAGTGATTACAATGGCTAGAGTGATTTAGTATAGGTACTTGCAGTTCCCATTGTAGGGGCTAAAAATGCTTCAGGATACTTTGGTAAAGTATACTGCTTACTCCTCTACCCACTAAAAGCAGACATTTTGCTCAAAGTAAGCATGGCTTCATTGTAAGTGTGACTGTGACTTTTCTTTACAGAAAAGTTTCATCCCCATCTTACACAAGTGTTAACCAAAATGCCATTACTCATGTCTGACATTAATGAATCATTAAATGTCCATTTGTAGTGGTATAAAACTCATTAGACTGGTGTTTTCCCAATGTATCAAGGTCACAAAAAATGCATTCTAATTCATGGATGATATGTAGTTTTAATTAAAAAAAATTCTCATTACATTTTAATCAGGCAACTACTTTTTTCCACTTCTGAAATCTACATGGAGGTGGGATATTGTACTCATACTGCAGGGAACAGCATACACAGCTGGAACTATTGCAGTTCAAAAAGGGTTCATTAATAACTACCAGCAGCATATCAACACCACCAGTCAGAGTTTTCTGCTGTGCTGTCAGTAAAATACTATGCAGCTGCATAATTACTCCTTGCTCAACAACACAGTTATTTCAAAGTCCCAATTTGTTTTCATTTTTAAAAACTTAGATTTGTCGCAACATTCATGTACACATTTGCAGTTTGAACATTTAAATATTACATTTTAAGTTGTCCTTATGATCATTTCTGCAGTGTATCTGCAGGCTGGCTTCCCTTAGTGGATGATGCCTGATGTGGCCTGAAAGAAATTCAGAGACTGTAACACTTGTAAAAGTTACACTGTGCAAAGTCAAAAACCCTACTATATGTCTCAGTGTGTTGCGTTGTGAGTATGTAGCATAAAACTCCAGTTTCAATTAGTGAACTACAGATTCACATTCCATGTACAGTACTCTGCCTCTTTTACACTGGGAGACGAACATTTTTTTTCCCCATCCTTTGTAAAAAAGTGCAAATTTACTAGGCTTGAGTTTGCTTGCAGATGACATGTGACAGCTATAGTAGCAGCCTGTTTTTTTTGGGGGGGGCGGATTTGCTTTACAAACACTTCAAAGATGAAGCAGATCATCCCTTGAAGTTTATTTTAATCTTGCCCTATGTTTTGCCTATCATGTTGGAAACTTCCTCAGTGGGGTCACATGGTTTGCACATGTTTGAGAGTCAGCACTCTCCTTCCTTGAAGAGACAGCCTACTGCCTCTCTTTTTTGAAGGAAAACTATATATGATAGTCATTATGCCAACAGGTAGCAGACAGGATTGTGAAGAAACTTAAAGGGTCAACTGATGTGAAAGATCCACTGGTGTCTCCTGAAGGACTTATGAAATTCCAGTATTAGGGCCCAGTTCTGCTAACAGTTCATATATTTTCTGTGTTTCTCTTAATTTATAGTAATAGTGCTAAGAACAATTGTCTAGGCACTGTGATCTTGTGGTCATAGTACAGGTTTGGGAACCAGGAGACCCAAGTTCAAATACTACCAGAGCCACTTACTAACTATGTGACCTGGAACAAGTCATTCACTTTCTCATGCATCAGCCCATCTCAGCTGTAGAATGCAATAGAAGCTGGAGTTGGGTCCCCCCCCGAAATAAAAATGCCTCATCAACTTGTGGTACAAATTGTACTAAAACCTAAATTTGTTCTTTGTCTCTTGAACAGCACAATCAGTGGGGAACGGAGCACTCTTTGATAAGCATGTCACACTTTCCTGCATGACAAATCAGACTATTTGCCATTGTATTCCATTGTTTTTCTGCAGTATTCTGCAGCATGTCATTGGCAGAATTGTGATGAGTGTTGCATACTGGTTGTCTCCACTATACCTCATCTGCTTGTGCTGCTCGTCAGCTCATGACATCATACCGTTAAGTTTATGACCTCATACTCTGTTGCTTGGAAAAGCATATTGATGTAAAAAAAAACTGAGGATTTTTCTTCAAGTATAGAAAAGCAAGAGGAGTGGAAAAATTTAAGGGGACTATAGTGTATTTTTGTTCTTTTTTTATAATAATGAATGGAGGGATTGTTGATACAGAAAATATAATAATAAAAGCAGAACTGTGTTTAAATCCAGATGTCTTCCCTACAAGGTCAGTGTCTCTTTAAACTAGGTTTATGATCTTCAAAACAGGAATCCTTAACTTATTGTCAGTATTATGCTGATTTGGTTCTGTAATGTAAATGAAGCTTTTCACACTTTGCCTTGTGGTCTGATAAAATAAATATTTATATATGAAGCCAATGAGTGTGTGTGTGTATTTGTGTGTGGTGTGTGTGTGTGTGTGTGTGTGTGTGTGTGCATAGACAAAGCTGCTTATTGAAAGACTATACATGATCATACTGTTTTGTAAGCTGTCATCATACCAGCTGTTCTTCTGGAGTCTCATTAGTTCTATTTTTGAGATAAAACTAAAAGATGAAAGTGGTCTTTCTTACCTGTTTCAATGGGCTTATACAACTTAGAGTGGAGTTATGCCTGTTCAACTGTTAACAGATTTTGGCCATATGCTCTCTTTTTCCCATGGGGAACTACCACCCTGTTGGGGTACGGTGAAAGCAAGGAACCCTTGAAGAGGGTTACACCCCTTAGAGCTGCCATTGAAAGGATTCCCTTAGGCCAAAGGTATCTTAAGAAGAAGCCCTGCCAAGAGAGGCATGCCACTTTAAGAGGAGGAGAAGATGGTGGGGCAAAGAAAAAGTGCTTCTGAGTGAGGCTGGAAGGCATTGACTTATATAGTTAGGAGGGGGCATAGCTGGTTGCTCCACCCACTGAACTACAGGCATAGCCTTTCAATTCAAATGGCTTACACAACTTAGAATGGAGTTATGCCTGTGCAGTTATTGACAGACATTGGCAGTTCACTCTCTTTTCCACGGGGAACTACCACCCTGTTGGGGTACCATGAAGGTCATGCACCCACGAGGAGGGTTCCACCCTTAGAGGTGCCATGGGGATGACTTCCATAGGTTAAAGGTACCTTAGGAATAAGCCCCAAAATACTGAGTAGCAAGTGGAGAGCACTGAACCTGAGAACAGATTGACAGCAACCTGTGCGACTGGAAACAGACAAACTGAGGTAAGCAGAGGCTGACCAATATCAGAACTGATGACAGAGGGGCATGACTTCCACAGGAGAGAGGGAATGGCAAAGAAGGAAAGTCACTATCCAATTCCATCCAACAGCAGAAACCTAGCTGGGTAAACTAATGGAATGTACTACGTTATGGCTGCATCTGTCCAGGAAGGGAACCAGGATCCTAGGTCATAGGTTTAAATGCTTAATTGGCAAGCATTTAAACTAGCCAAGGGTGGAGGCACTGGAAAGGAGCAGGGAAATCCTATCCCCCCCAAAAAAAATCACAGTAGTAAGTGCGGTAAACACCAACATAGAGGTGTCGATAGGGAGAAGGGCAGGGGTAAATGGAGAAAGTGACAAAGGCAAGAAGGACAGGGATTGGGCAAAAAGGAGTAAAGCCATCAGGAAATGGAGGGTAATGAGTACCAATGCCCGTAGTCTGGGCAACAAGCTCCCTGAGCTGGTGGCCTTGATGGAAGAGGGATGCCTGGATATCATAGCAGTCACAGAAACATGGTACACAGAGAACCATGACTGGGATGTTAACATACTAGGGTACATAACCTACAGGAGAGACAGGCAGGGGAGAAGAGGGGGAGGAGTAGATCTCTATGTAAAGGAAGGGATAAAAGCAACTGAACAAAAGAGTAAGCAGGGAGGAGAGGAGGCACTGTGGGTCACCTTGGAGAATGGAAAGGGCACCACAGTCCGCACAGGGGTTGTGTACAGACCCCCATGTCAGGGGGAGGGAATGGACAAGGATATGGTAGAAGGCATTCTTAGAATGGTAGAGAAAGGGGAGATACTGTTGATAGGAGACCTATATATGACAGATGTTAACTGGAGCACATTTCTGCAGCCACATCCAAGACCAGGGCCATTCTTGATGCCCTACAGGTGGCAGGCCTCAGACAGCTAGTTTCAGAACCCACTTGTGAGGGAACAATCTTAGACCTCTCACTCTCAAATGGGGGCAGTGAGAGGATCTCAGATCTAGAAGTGGGTTGCCATCTGGGAACAAGTGACCATCAAACAGTGTGGTTCACATTAAACTCAGCTACAGAGTCAAGCCATACAAAAGTGAGGGTACTGGACTTCAGGAGGGCCGACTTTGGCAAGATGGGAGAGTGCCTCAGAAAAGCACTAGCAAAGAGGCTAGAAGCAGGTGTGGAGCAACAATGGGGAATCATCAAAACTGCCACCACAGAGGCAGCAAGCCTTTGTGTGAAGCAAATAAACAAATCAAAACGTAAGAAAAAGCCACTATGGTTCTCAAAAGAGATGGCTGTGAAAGTCAGGAAGAAAAAGATAGCATTCTGGAAGTATAAGGAAACACAGAAGGAGCAGGACAGACAGCTGTACAGTTAAGGCAGAAGGAAGCAGGAGGGAAGTCAGAATAGCAAAGGCCCAAACTGAGGAAAAGATAGCCAACTCGGTTAAGAAGGGGGATAAACCTTTTATAGGTACATCAGCGAGCGAGAAAGACAAAGGAGGGATAGTGAGGCTGAATAGAATGAACGGTGGGTGGCAGAGGGGACAGTGAAAAGCAGGGATACTGAATGAATATTTCATGAGTATTCACAAAAGAGAGGGGAAGTGCCTAATCCAATTAACAGAAGCACTCTTGATAGGGGGTTGATCCCAGTCCTTTCACAGAAGAAAGGGTTCTGCAAGAACTCCTAAAATTGAAGGTGGACAAAGCAATGGGGCCTGATGGAATTCACCCCAGAATTCTAAAAGAATTAAGGGAGGAACTAGTGAAACCACTAGCTACTCTTTTTAATAAGTCATGGGAGGATGGTGTGGTACCCGAGGACTGGAGGAAGGCAGATGTGATTCCCTTCACAAAAGTGAGACCAAGACAGAGGCAGGAAACTACAGACCTGTCAGTTTGACCTCTGTGGTAGGGAAAGTGATGGAGTCAATTCTGAAGGAAAGAATAGTCAAGTACCTAGAGGCCAGTGGGGCAGGGACCCAAGGCAGCATGGGTTCACAGCGGGAAGGTCATGTCAGATGAATCTAATAGATTTCTTTGACAGGGTGATAAGTAGTAGACCAGGGAGGGCTGTGGACGTGGTCTACCTAGACTTTAGCAAGGCATTTGACACAGTCCCACACAAAAGATTAATAGTCAAATTAACCAGCCTGGGAGTGGGTCCCAGGGTGGTAGCCTGGGTAAAACATTGGCTGGACAACAGGACACAGAAGGTAATTGTAAATGGAGTCCACTCGGAAGAAAGAGGGGTTACTAGTGGGGTACCGCAGGGTTCAGTATTGGGTCCAGTCGTTTTTAATGTCTTCATAAGTGACATTGCAGAGACTGGAAGGAAAAGTATGCCTCTTTGCAGATGACACAAAGATCTCAACAGGGTTGATACACAAGGAGGTGTGGAAAGGATGAGAAGGGACTTGACAAGGTTGGAGGAATGGTCAGAAGTATGGCAGCTAGGATTCAATGCAAAGAAGTGCAAAATAATGCACCTGGGAAACAAGAACCCTGGGGAAGAATACACAATGGGAGGGGAGGTAGTAACAACAACAAAAAAGGAAAGGGACCTGGGGTAATCATATCAGATGACCGTAAGTTAGCAAGCAATGTGAGAAGGCAGTAGGAGGGCTGGGGTATACTGGGATGCATAGGAGAGGCATCAGCAGCAGAAAACAGGAAGTTGTTATCCCTGTGTACAGACAGTTGGTGAGACCCCATCTGGAGTACTGCGTCCAGTTCTGGAGACCCCATCTCCGAAAGGACATAGACAGGATAGAGGCAGTCCAGAGGAGGGCAACTAAAATGGTGCAGGGTCTGTAAGAGAAGCTGTATGAGGAGAGACTAAAGGAGCTTAATATGTGTACCCCTGAGGAAAGAACGGAGAGGGGTGACATGATAGAAACTTTTAAGTACCTCAGTGGAATCAACAAAGTCCAAGAGGGTAGCATCTTTCAGAAAAAGAGACGTGCAAGAACAAGGGGACACAATTTAAAGATAGAGGGTGGGCAGTTTAGGGGCAATGTGAGGAAGTATTATTTCACAGAGAGGGTAGCGGATGCATGGAACAGCCTTCCTGAGGAGGTTGTGGGGTCTAAAACTGTGGGAGAATTCAAGAATGCATGGGACAGACATAAGGCAATTCTTGTGGGGGGTAGGAAGAAATAGGCTGTTGGTTAACTAGGATCTGTGGCCTATCCTGTAGGTAGGGAAATGGGCAGACTAGATTGGCCAAGCGGTCCTTATCTGCCGTCAAAGTCTATGTTTCTATGTTTCTATGTTTCTATGGGCTACCTAATATTTATGACCTTAGGCATGGAGGAGAGGAAAAAATTCCTATGAGGAGAAATCTCTGTGGATCCAAGGCCTTGGTCACCTTCCCTCCAGGCTTGGGATAAACTAGTGATGATGCGACTACTGCCATATGGTAACCCAAAGGATGACTTATAGCCAATGATTTAAGCAGTGCAAGAGGTGCCGTTGTTTACGGGTTTGGTGGTAGAGAACCATTTCCTACCAACGGCATCTGCCTACTGTTTCAGCAGGGCATGCTGTATGGCTGCCTACATTTCAGTGGCATCCAAGATCTCTGCTTATGAGATCTGCCTACTGATTCAGCATGGCACATTATACCACTGCCTACATTTCTGTGGTGCCCAAGATCCCTGCCTTTGGCAGCTGCCTGCCACATCAGCAGGGCATGCTGTACCACTACCTACATTTCAGTAGCACCCACGATCCTTGCATATAGCATCTGCCTACTGCATCAGAAGGGCACGCTCTACTGCTGTCTACATTTCAGTGGTACCCAAGATCCCTGCCTAAGGCATACACCTACCGCATTATCAGGGCATGCTGTCCACTGCCTAGAATTCAGCAGCACCCAAGATCCCTGCCTACAGCATCTGACTACCATATCAGCAGGGCACACTGTACCACTGCCTACATTTCAGCAGCACCCAAGATCTCTGCCTACACCATCCACCTAACGCATCACCAGGGCATGCTGTACTGCTGCCTACATTTCAGCAGCGCCCAAGATGCCTTCCTATGGCATCTGCTTACCAATTCAGCAGGGCAGTGTGTACCACTGCCTAAATTTCAGCACCACCCAAAATCCCTGGAAAGCTGCTTGTTTAACTGAATGCAGGGAAAAGGCTGTGGTTGAGACAGAAAATGACAACTAGAACATGATTGGAGGTCATAGCAAAGCCTGATGGAATGTGTACATGGAAGAAACAAAATATAAGAAAGGCTGAATACTGCTTTTATCTGAATGCAGGAGTAGTGGGAGGCTATGGCAAGCCTGAGGACTAAGAGCACATAAAAGAAATAAATCATAAGTAAGGACTGTTAGCACTGAGGGCATAAGAGGTTGCATGACTTGGAATGCAACTGTTAGCACTGAGTACTGCATGACTGCTGATAGCGATATCGAATGGCAACTGAACATCACATGAGACTGATTGTTACCAGCATGGTCTAAATGAGGAATGCATGCCAACCAGTTCCATTAGGGAGGTTAGTGTTAATTGCTGATGCATAGCAAGTCAGGAGGCTGAGGCAGTAAAATTAACAACTGAAACTGCCAGGGAAACAAGAGGTATATAGGCACTGAAATCTAGGGAGCAGAGCTGCTGCAGTGAAGAATGAACACAGAGCAGAGTGCTGCCTGGCTGGAGCCAGGTGTAAACAGTTAACTACTGTAGCTGAGCTGAGGGATTTCTAAAGGTAGAGAAAAACAGCAAAATGAGAGTCTGAATAGCACAAGATAAGCAGAAGGGGACAGCAAGATGCTAGGAAAACTAGAAAGCCCAAAAAAGAAGCAACACTGAAAGAAACACAAGCACAGGAGAACATGAGTGCAGCAAACAGAAACAGAGAGAAGCACAAACTGCAGCCAAGGAGAAAGCAAGCAAAATACTGACTTAGAAAACTGAAGAAACACAAACCAAGCAGAAGTCCAAAGCACAAAAGGGGCAGGAGACAAACACCATGTAGGGGGAGGGACAAAGCCTCTAGCTTCGGCAAAGAAAAAGCATGTCTAAATAATGCTGGAAGGAGCTAACTTATATAGCTCAGGAGGGGGCGTGGTTGGTTGCTTTACCCATTGAACTACAGGCATAACCATTCGAATATATTATGGCTGACATGTCAAGGCAGACTAGAAGCCTCCTGTGTCATAGAAACATGGGCTGTAGAGAGTTTGCACACTCTCTGGAGTCATACTGGTATTGGCTTCGAATGCAGCCATTCTCCCAGCAGTGCAGCTGTGTTGACCCCTCTTATTGTCATGGAGTATGTATGGTAAATGAGAATAGCCATACAAGAATACAGACGGCTGAAAGAAAAGTGTTCAGGTTACACTATACTGAAGGTAGCCTATATGTGAGAAACAACAGTACATTTTATATACAGTGTATATATTGTTATATGTTTCCATACGTTTCTATCTACTGTTGTCTTTGGTGAAATGGGAAGATGAGCTGAGACTGTAGAGGCTTCTCTAATGACAATTTTTCAAACAGAGGCTTTTGGATGAATGTCATTGCTTGCTAATTACATTCAAAGGCCAAAAATATTGGAATGTTTTAGTTTGTAATTTTTGCTCTGGAGGAAAGTAGCAGCCCAAGGCGTTCACTTGTCTCCTGTAGCAGTGGTCAGATGATGAATGCAATCTGTTTAGCAAACTGACATGCAGGATACGTTTCTCCTTATGCCATACATTTACTGTGCCATCTGCTGTGTAATACAGTCCGCTCCAGCCTAGCCTGACCAGCCCTTGAGATGATCTTACTGATGGCTTTTAAAAGCTCTTTAACCTATTTTACTCTGTACTGTGGGGTGGCAGTCAGCATTACAGTATGGGCAATCACCTTTTAAGCAGATCAAGAGAAAAATGGATGAAAACCTGACAGGATATTCAGAGCTTACATTCTGGATTAGCAGCTCCTTCCTACTCTTGTTGGCACTTTCAGTTGCTGAAGTCACCTGTTCTTCCTATTAGGTTAACTGCTTCTGGCACTAGATATGTGTGTTGGTTGCAAATGGCTAATGGCATTTGAAATAAGATGTTGCCTTCCATGGCCTCATTGACAAGCTAGCTAAAGAGGCACAGATTGGTGGCCAGAAATGCTATCCAGTGAGTCTGTTTCATGATATGAAGTCAGGCTTGATACTGAAACAATGATCCCTGAGCCAAAGTGTTACATTTATGGTTCATAAGCATTACATCACTTGTTTATTAATGCTCTGAGCAATACTGCCAGTTTGATGCAAAACTATAAGAAACATTAGCTTATAGTAGTGCAAACCCTTGCAGCTCTATGCTCAATCAACGTATCAGAAAATCATTAGCAGAGTTTTAAAGCCATTTTTCTTGTACAGAGCCAAGCTATTTTTCAATGTATGCAATCCATAACGCAAAACTGGACACTGAACATTAGAGAGTTTTAGCCCAGTAGCAACATTCCCTGATAAATTATTGCTGAATATGGAACAAGCTAATCTAATGAACCATAATAAGGGGAAAAACAGATTCTGCAAGATAAGGTATACTGAGTACAGTGTGTTCCAGAAAAAGAGAAGGAAACCTGAATTGTGAGCATACTGTACCTTAACCCTTTAACTCAACTTTGTTTTTTATAAGTCTTTCTTTTGTGAGCTTTAGTGGTGTGGATGTATTATTTGTTGCCCATTTCAAAGCACACTGTCAACCTAAACAGTTTTCATATTACTATTAAGATGGATTTGTAATATAAAATAATGTGTTAATAAAAAACAAAGCATTCAGACTTATCACATGGTTGTTACAATCTGCCTTATTCAACACCCATTTCTGTTCTCTCAGGTTCACAATATATAGAATAATGTATGTGGCATCATACACAACAACAGGATGCTCAATAGGACCCTGATGATGTCATAACAACTCTGAAATAGTAGCACATGCCTGTCTGTTTTTGCATGCCCATACAGTACATTGTTTTATAGTATATGTTTCTGAAAAATTTTAAAAAATCTACCTGAACCTGAAACTTTTTTTTTCTTTTGAACTGTAAACCCACCCACACCCAGATGCTTAACCTCTACCCACCTGATGGTAGAAATAGTATTCCTTTAATTTATTTGCAATCATGAGTTATATTACTTTGTAAAAGTGTCTACTACTGGGTGATAATCCTCATCATACAGTGTAGAGAGATTGAATCGCCTGTTGTTGCACCCTCAGTAATTTTTCTTAGGGGTGTGTCACTTCCGACCTCTGAATGGGTGCGTAACCTAGGGGTTATCTTGGATGACAGGCTGACACTGCATTCGAAGGTGTCAGCAGTCGTCAAGACTTCCTTTTACCATCTTAGGAATATCGCTAGAGTGAAACACCTCTTTCCGTCTGACATGCTACCTATGTTGGTCCACGCCTTTGTCTCCTCTCGTCTGGACTACTGCAACTCCCTGTATTTTGGGCTTTCTGGGGTTGAAATCCATCACCTTCAGCTAGTCCAGAATGCGGCAGCCCGGGTTTTGACGGGAACTAGCAGGTCCTGTCATATTACCCCAGTGCTGCGCGAACTGCACTGGCTCCCTGTTCGGTGGCGGATCACCTTTAAAGTCTGTTTATTGACTTTTAAAGCCCTACATGACCAGGGTCCAGCTTATCTGAAAGATCTTCTAGTGTCTTACTGCCCTGGCTGATTGCTCCGCTCGGCTGACGAGGGGTTGCTAGAGATTCCGAGAGTGAGACTAAATTCTTCTGGTTGTAGAGCTTTTTCCTACGCTGCCCCCACTCTCTGGAATTCTCTACCCCATCAGTTATGGCAGTGCACCTCCTTGGGGGAATTTAAGAGTGGCCTAAAAACTCATTTGTACCAAATTGCCTTTATAGTATTATATAAATTGTTGTTAAAATTGTGGTTTTATGAATGTTTTATAGTGCATTATAATGTTTGGTCTTCTTTTTATTATATGTTTTGTACAGCGCTTTGAAAATTTGAAAGGCGCTTTAAAAATAAAAAATTATTATTATTATTAAGTGCTTCTGTTGGCATGACTGCAAAGCTTATTCAAACAGAGGTAGCGATACAGCAAGGACAGTCACCTGGCGCTAGATGTTTTTGTAAAGTATTTGAGTCATGATTGTAAGTAAAAAAATAAATACTATTCCTAGCAGGGAGTGGATGGGTACTTAGCAGCTGGTTGTGGTGTAGTTTATTATTTCACTAACTGGGCAATTTTATGTTTTGGTATGCGAAGGGAAAGCTGTCACATGATTGCATAAATAGAAACGTTGTTGTACCATAATAATGACATAGCTAATCTAGTACGATAAATGTTTTGACTTTTGAATGTGAGTACAACAGCTTTTGGGAGTGTATAGCAATCCATATACAACAAGGACAAATTGTGTAATATGTTGTGATGTTATTTTACTTATTAAGTTTTAATGATGTCTATCCCACCTCTTTATTAATGTATTTTAAGTAATGAGATATAACCTTATATTAACAGAAATTATTTCCTTCATACCAAGAGAGATCAGCATCCCTCTTTTCAGTAAAAAGAAAAACGTGGAGAGGTTAAGCTAACAATAATACTGGACAGGGTGGGTGGTATTGGGCTATATTTGTCCATCCAGGTAGTGTAATGAGGCCCACTACATAGAACATAGACAACAGCAGAAACAGACCAATGATTCATCCAGTCTGCTTGAGTTCCCTATTTAGCCCTGGAACCTACTGTCCCACCAGAGTTTTAGACCTCCCAGCTTCTGCCACCCTGAGAACCACTATGCCTCTTCATTCTATCCCAACTGTGCCTGAACCCATCAATGTTTTTACCACTTCAGAAGACAGGATGTTCCATAGCTCCACCACCCTTTCTGTAAAATAATACTTTCTTTTTTCCCATCTGAACTTCCCTCCTGTCAGTTGCCACTTGTGTTCACGTGCTGTGAACTAGTATTCAAGCTAAATTTTTCCTCACAGTTTACCTTTTAGAAACTTGAAGGTTTCTATCATATCTCATCTCCCCTCTCACATTTGATCTGCAGCAAGTACATGTTCAGTGCCTTGAGGCACTCCTCATAGGACCTGCCCTGTTGGTCCTGAATAATTTTTGTTACTCTGTTTTGCTCCATCTCCAACCTATCTCTATCCTTCCTGAGGTGAAGACTCCAGAACTGGATGCAGTGGCGCAAGGTGTGGCCTCAATAAGGATCTACATAGGTGGAGTATTACCTCTTCCCTTCAGCTATCAGTACCCCTCCTGATACATCCCAGCATGATGCTGGCAGCATCCTACTCATTTTGCCATATGACTCATTGCACTGATTCAACTGTTTGCGGGAATCACTGATTCCAGTGCTCCGTTCCTCAGTCATAGTGTTAAGACTCAACCCACCCACCCAGTACCCTGTTCTGGAGTTCTTGTTCCCTAGGTGCATTAACTTGCACTTTTTGATGTTGAATTTCAACTGCCAAAGCTTAGACCATCCCTGTTACTTTCATACGTCACTCTGCATTTCCTCTGATTCACTAACCGCTATCCACACTGCCACAGAGCTGAGTGTCATCTGCAAAGAGACACAGCCTGCCCCATATACACTCACTTATATAGTTAACGAATATGTTGAAGAGGATAAGTCCCAGATCAAATCCCTGTGGCACCCTACTCACGTCTTCACTCTCTGCTGACATGATCCACAGACAGCAACCCTCCGCTGCCTCCCCTTTAGTCAGTTACCTACCCACTTTACTATGACTGTAGCCACACCCAGATCCTTCATCTGATTAGCAAGCATATGTGAGGTACAGAGTTATAAGCCTTGCTGAAGTTGAAGTAGAGCAAATCAACAGCTTGGCTCCTTTCCAATTCCCATGTCACACAGTCAAAGAAAACTATCAGGTTAATCTGACATGACCTCTCCTTCTCTACAGTAGTGGTTAGAGTGACAGGTCAGTATTTCCCCACATGTTCCTTGTCCCCCTAGTGAAGCAGAATTATGTCCACCACCCTCCACCCACAACCAGAGTTTCTTACCTGAGGTTGCTGTGAGTTGCACTCACAATGACTCAAGTCTCTCCACTACTACTCCTGCAGCAACTACCTTCCACCATCTCAATGCCCTCCATGAAAAAAAGAGCTACTCCTTCCCTCTACATGTTCCTCTATCCCTCCTAGACAATGAGTTCCCTAGGACCATCAGGTCCCAATCATTATTTTCAAAGCTCATGTTTCTGTGATGGTTCATCTCAGTGCTTGACATCAGCACCTGGAGCTCGTTGATTTTCTTTCCAAGGCTCCTGGCATGAAGGCATACCCTCTTCCATCTGACCTCTGATCCTCCATTGCTACTACCCTTGTGCTTTCCTTGTGCTCTCATCCTTTGTTTTATGGTGTTTGCACACTTGCATTACCCCTCACTAATGTCTCCTCACCTAACCCAGCTGAAGTCACAACCCCCTTTTCATACCTGATGTGTTGTTGCAAGTCACCAGATGTGGGGGTACTAGCAAGGATCCCCCTCCTCTCACCTTCTTCCCTCACAGGTAGTTTAAACATCTGGCATAGATGTCAAATGTCTGCCCCAGTGTGCAGGACCCCTTTCTTGTCAAGTGATATCTGTCACCCTTGAGTCTCCTATGCCAGATGCCCCCAATCCCCCACAAGGTGGTACCCCTTCTCCTGACGCCATCCCTTAAGCCACCTGTTAAACTCCTCATTTGCATTACTCCTTATCCTATTCTCCTTCCTAACCCTGCCCCACACAGGAAGGACATCAAAAAAAGCCAAGGAGGCTGAGTGTGCAACCAATCTGTTCCCCAGCCTGTGGAACCTCAGCTTCACCATCTCTAGCAACTGGTTTGCCAGATCATTGATACCCAGGTGTACCAGCACCCCCCACTCCCCCACTCCCTCTCCACTATCCTCCCTACCCTGTTTAAATCCCTAATGGCCGTCATACCAAGAAGGTACCAGGCTATGCCCTTCTCATCCAACACCCTCTCCACCACCCTCTCTACCCCTCTAATCATCAAGTCCCTGATCACTAAGACTGTCCTTGCAGACTTGCTCCCCCCTGGGGTACCACCTCAGGCAGAGGGCCTTATAGCCCTGTGGAAAGGCAGCTATAGCTCATATCACTCACCCTAGAGGGTTTATTAGGTTGGAAAATTGGTTTGTTTAAAAACTATCTCATAAAATGCAAAAAATTAATCATAAAATATAAAAACAGTGTTTTCATGCAATGTAGTCCCTCCATTGGTATAGTTATCAACAGAGGGCGCTGCTTTTTTTGTTCTGTTCTGTTTTTGTTGTAGTTTTTTTTCAACTCCAGTTACCTCCCTCCAAAGTAGCAGTGTGGTCCCCCCAGCTTTCTAGTAGCATTTTAAAGTTTTTTTTTAATAATTGATTCAAGCATCTGGTAGTTCACAATAAATGTGCATGCAGTAAAACTGTTGTGAGCAGCATCAGGCAGAGCAGCTGAGACAAGGAGTTTGCAGACTGTTGTGCGTGTGGTAGGGCAGAGTGACATTGGGGCAGCAATAAGGTCACTTTCTGTTTCTGGTAAAAGAAACAGCTAATATTAGAAACAGTAAAGTTTTTATTCCATTTTTTGTCAAGTGGGGGGCACCAGACAAGGGGCAAATGATGGGAAAGCTGTCACAAGTGTGTTGTGCTGAGATGTAAGCACATGTCTGTGCTAGTGCAATCACTTTAAATAAAATGTTTTGCATGTGGTGAGGGGGTGAATTTAGAAACCAAATGGCATAGTTTGTGCCAGCCACATATAGAAACTACAGCAGTGTTGGGGGGAGGGCAGTCATTCACAAATTCCCCCCCCAAAATGACATCTTACTTTTCAAAATTGTTTTGAGGGCACACTGATTTAGTTAGTGCTGAGGAAGGTTGGCATAGAACTTGTTATTTATTGGTCTCTTGGGAAAAAAAATGTACGCCTTGGCAAGGCTCTCAGCCAGTCAGAGACAGTAAACATTTCAAACCTGTTTTCTAAAGTAATGTAATGTTCCTTCCTTCTGAATGTCGTGATTTTGGAAAGTTAGGGAACACAGAATGGGCAGAAACCTAACAAAATGACCTTGAAATGAGCTGACTGCAGCTCAGCAGATTTTCTGGACAAAAATGTGAAATAAATAATATAGAAATACTGAGTTTAGTTTTACAAATGAACCTTAAAGGTGAAAACAAATCAATGTTTTATATTGCCAGTTCTCATTAAGTAAAAGGGTCTCACATTCCTCTCATGGATGGCAGATGCTGTATGTATGTATGTATGTATGTATGTAATGTGTCTGGGTTGCACCAACATGCTAAGTACAGTCTATTGAGACCGCTTTGCAGAATTACTAGTGTCAACAAAAGGGAATCTTTATACCATTTCAAAGCAATGCATCTTCACTGCATCTTCTAATACTTGATTCAAGTTTCTAGACTGCATTTAAGTTTTACATTTAAAGTATTGTGGAGAAATTTGTAAATGTTCAGGATATAGGAAAATCTCATATAGTCAAATGCAACAGTCTTTTTCTACTAGTCCAGTGATAACTTTTCCCTCATTAAGCAAAATGTGTTATTACTCATTAAAGAAGTTTTCTTTCATTGGAGATGTGTTGAAGTTGTGAGCTTCATCCTTTGAAAAGATCTTGTGAATCATGCCCACTTTATTTTTGGGGGGAGGAGGAGGGTTGTGTACTTTGCAGAATGATGATAGAAGATTCTCTGGTAATGTAAGCACTGCATTGGATAGGCAGAAATGCTGGGTAGGTCAGATGCTTTACATAAAGCTGATTACATGGATAAGTTTCTGCAGGATGACCAGGGAGGTAATGTAAACCAATCTACAGCTTTTCAGTTGTACACTGTTTGGTGATATATACAGTTGTAAGGGTGTCATGATTAGGGCACTGTAATGTGGGTACTGCAACAAGGTTTTGAGTGACAGGACTGTTCTGGATTTCAGAGCGTCCTGCACTCACACTGTGTTCTCATTGCCCACCTTTCATGGCATGCCTGACCCAGAGTTCGTTATATATAGTTTCGGGGGGTGCTGTCCTCCAGACAGGGGGTGAAGGGGAGCATAGCCCCCCCACAGAAAATAATGCAGACACTGTGCAGTCTGGCTGGGGGGTGACAAATTTTATGCTGCTCACCTGTCGCGTTGCCATTTTGCTTGTGCTCTCATATATCAAGTGCTCTTTGTTTGTGCACCGGCATGGGTGACTTATTTGGGAAGGGAGTAGAATGCATCTTCACAGTGCTCATGCAGTATGTATGTTAGGAAATGAGAAAGGTTTAAAAAGGTTTTATGCACATGTATTTGTGCGGTTATAATGCCCTTACTCTCAGTGCCCCATGACTGAGCTGAGACTGGATATGAAATGAGCTGGGATTTGTGTGGCTCCTAATTTTGCTGTTAGGATGATATTGGTAAATACCGCAGCTCATGGGTAAAGTTCACCACTGTTCCCAAAAAAGGATGTCTGTCTGACACGTATAAACATTAATCATGCACTAAACAACAATATAAATGTAGTTTTGCTAACAGAACAGTAAGTATCATAGTGCCTGCATTTAACACATAGTCAAATACTGGCATTATCATTTTGAGGGCAGTCTCATGATGGACAGGAGAGGGAGGCACTATGTATTGTGTAATAGTATGCTAAGGTGGTTCTAGACAAACACACTCTACTGGAGCTGCTACAACTACTCGACTACCACTAGTTCAGTTTGTAGGACCCAAAGGCTGTGATGGCTTATTCAAAGCAGCTTCCACTTGGTCTGTGTAGTCCTGGTTGGATTCACTATCTCTTGTCCCCCAATTCAATGACCTTCTCTGATGTCTCAGCTCTCCCTTGCTGGCATTATCCTGTTACCTTGCAGTCAGTTGGGCTCTTCCTTCATCCATTGCTCCCTCATTTGGGGCGTTTGTGTAAATGCTGGACTGGAAAACTTACTTTCTGCACTACCCATGGCAACTCCCACTGAAGGCTGTCACCTGGCTGTGTTGGCTAGAACATTCATTTCCAGTCCTCACTAGCTCTTTAGCAGTTTTGACCATTCATGTGTGTCTCTGAAAATGTCTGTCTTGGGACACTGCTTGGGACACTGCTCGGATGCAGGGTCACTTCTCTAGAGACTGTTTACTTCAGCTGCTTTGTGCAGGATCTCACTAACTCCATCTGTCTGCATGTAGCAGTCACATTTCTCTGTGGCTGTTTAAGCCCTCCAAAAGTCTTCTGACTCAAGGTTGTAAAGCCTCAGGCAGGCCTTCAATCACTGGCAGCATAACACATTTTTGACAATTTTGCAATACACTGAAGTTGCAAGAGCAGTGACATCACACATTTGCAAGAAACTTCAAAATCCCGTATCTTAGTTCAGGAATGGAAAAAAATGAAAAGAAAATGGATATATTGATGTTTTTATGAGAAAAACATTATTGCTGAAAAACTATATGGTGACTAACAAATACTGTTGCTTTAACATGCGCTGGTATATGAAAGAGGGTGGAGTTCATATGTTAATCGTATACTTTGCTCTTCATGTTGGCAACTACTGACTATGCATACACAGCAGCATTTTGCCAGGGAAGTTTGATGATAGTGAGACATCCAAGAGCTGCACTATGTAAGCACTTGCACTATGTCGGGGAACTGAAATCATTGCAGGAGCTGTGATGGTTCATTACATGGGTGACAAGGGATAGGGAAGGTTAAGAAATCTGCTAGACTACTGTATGAGCATAACTAATTCCAGGAATGGGTGTGGGCTTAGGGAGGAGGCATTCCATTTTGGAAACTACTGCCACAGATATGTATGCGCCATGCACATGCATATCTGTGGTAGTATTTGTTACCATTATCTTGTGCAAAACATTTTTAATTGTAAATTTAAAGGTCCCCCCATGCAGATCCTTTTTTCTAAGCACAGACATTTTCTGAGTCAACACTTTTCACCCCACATTCTGGAACATAACTTTGCGTCTGAGAGCTGGGCCCTTTAATTCTGTCATTATAAGTTTATATTTCATTAATTTGTTAAAGAATTAACTTTTCTGAGAAGGCTGCATGTTGAAATAATTAGAGACTAACCTCTCTGATAACACCATCAAAATACTGTGAACAGTAAAAGAAGGTGACAAGACTTTCTATAAATACATTAGTGAAAGGAGAAAGTCCAGAGGGGGTATTGCTAAGCTCAAAGGAGAAAAGGGGCATGTGAGGAGGAGGACCCTGTAAAAGCATCTCTCCTAAATAGATACTTTTGCTCAGTATTTACTGAAGAGAATGTAGGGCAGGGCCCCCAGCTCAGCACCATGGACACAGGGGGGAGGGAGGTGAGCACTACTCCCTTCACAAAAGAAAGGGTCCTACAAGAGCTCGCTAAGCTCAGGGTGGACAAGGCAATGGGACCTGATGGCATACATCCCAGGGTACTTAAGGAGCTAATGGTGGAACTAGCAGAGCCATTAGCAGAACTGTTTAGTGAGTCTCTGAGCACAGGAGAGGTCCCAGAAGACTGGAGAAGGGCTCATGTTATCCCGCTCCACAAGAGTGGTAGCAGGGAGGAGGCAGGGAACTACAGACCAGTCAGTCTTACCTCAGCTGTGGGCAAGATTATGGAGGCACTCCTTAAGGAAAGGATAGTACAACATCTGGAATCCATAGGGGCACAGGATCCAAGACAGCATGGGTTTACAAAAGGAACATCCTGTTAAACTAATTTCATAGATTTCTTTAACTGGGTAACCAGAGTGGTGGACCAAGGGGGAGCAGTTGATGTCACCTACCTTGACTTCAGCAAAGCTTTTGACACTGTTCCACATAGTAGATTGATAAATAAGCTGGGTAGGCTTGGGGTGGGTCAGAAGTTGGTCAACTGGGTGGCAAACTGGTTGTCGGGCAGAAAACAGAGAATGGTGGTAAATGGTATACAGTCAGAAGAGATGCAAGTCACAAGTGGGATACCTCAGGGATCAGTCCTGGGGCCAGTCCTCTTCAATATCTTCATTAGTGACATTACAGATGGATTAGGGGGTAAGGCTTGTCTGTTTGCAGATGACACCAAGATCTGCAACAGAGTAGATGATCCAGATGGGGTGGACAGAATGAGAAGAGATCTGAATAAATTAGCAAAATGGTCAGAAGAGTGGCAACTGGGATTTAATGCAAAGAAGTGCAAGATCATGCACATAGGGAAGAGAAACCCAGAAGCCACTTATAGGCTGGGAGGGGAGTTGCTAGCAGTCACAAAGGAAGAAAGAGACTTGGGCATCATCATCACTGATGACCTGAAATCATCAAGCAGACCTCTAAAGCAGTAGGTAAGGCTAGGGGGGTGTTAGGGTGTATTAGTAGAATATCACAAGTCGTAGAGGAGGTAATAATCCCTCTTTACAAGACACTGGTTAGGCCCCATCTGGAGTACTGCATGCAGTACTGGAGGACACACCTTCACAAGGACATTAACCAAATGAGGCAGTCCAGAGAAGGGCAACCAAAATGGTGCAGGGACTGCATCAGAAGACATATGAGGACAGATTAACAGAGCTCAATATGTATACCCTTGAGCAAAGGAGGGAGAGAGGTGATATGATTGAGACATTCAAACACCTTAAGGCCATTAACAAGGTGAAAGAGTCTAACTTGTTAAATATAAGAAAAATAGCAGGACAAGAGGACACAGCGTGAGATTAGAGGAGGCCGATTAAGGGGAATGTGAGAAATTCTTTTTCACAGAAAGGGGTGGATGCATGGAACGGCCTACCTCAAGAAGTGGTGGCTATGAATACAGTGCAGGGCTTCAAACAGGCATGGGATAGGCATAAGGGAGCAATACAGATGAGTATGAATATATAGGCCACTGACAGAGCAAAGGCCGATGGCACATTCGTGAGATAGAAAAATAAATGGGCAGACTGGATGGGCCTTGCGGTCCTTATCTGCCGTCAACTTCTATGTTTCTATGTTTCTATGACTTGAGATAGCAAGAGAGGGCCAGTCATGAGCAAATATGCTGTACTGGTGCAGCTTTACAGTAAATCTGACCAATGTTCTATTAGTAAAACAATATTTCATTATAAAACTATGTTACTGATAACAAGATAAACTAGCATGTTTATTAAGTTTCCAAAGATCTCTGAATTTTTTGCAGTGTAACAAATAACTACTATCATATTGTGCTGCTGGCAGCCATTCTCTAATACTGTATGGATAGTATTTTGTGAACAGCATGACTTGCAGCTATTATTCCTGTAGAGAATGAAATAACTTTCTCACTGAAAACCTTCGGCTATCTGCTACTTCAGCTAATGGCATCAGTAGTAATATGCTGCTAGCAATGAAAAGTCACTATGAAAAAAAAAATTCAGCAGTACCTTGAACTATGGTGTGTGTGATTGTAGCCACATGATTTTTAGTATGTTGACTAGTAGATCTATCTGATCAAACAGACAAAAATTGGCTATTTTTGCAACTGATGCTATTTTACCTATTTACTTTAATACTTTCAGTGGCAGGTATCAGTGGGAAGGTAGGCAATGAATTTTCTGATGCACACACTGTGCTTGTTTTCAATTGCAGAGCTTCACTTTTTTTACTCAGTGGAGAGACGGATCAAGAGAATGCAGTACTTTATGAAACTTATTACAGGAATAAATTAAAAAGTGTCTTGCTCTGTGAAAGCGAATTGTGTCTCTATCCACAGGGAAGGCCCAGATATGCACTAAAAGCATGCATCCAGACTGCGGAGTCCTTCACTGGCAGGGTGCAACACAAAGTGACAGTATTTACTACCCTTGGCCTCCCCAATTCACATGCATAGCAGAGTACAGAGGAGGGCAGGGGCAGAGTGGGCTGAGAAAGCAGGCATCCAATTAGATTTTTTTTTTATTTATTTATTCTCTGAAACCCCAATGCCATTTGGGAGGACTGACTGAAACTGGTACTGGGGTAGAATAGGCCTCAGAAATGTTGTGGGAGGGCCAAGGGAAATGTGCTTTGAGGATGGGCAGCTGTTGCTGCTAGGTCCCTGCTCCCATAACAGTGCCACCCTCTGCACCATCTCCTTAGTGCATACAGTTTTAACAAGCATTTGTCTATGCTGAACTTTCACTTGCATGTATTTGCAAAGGCAAATGTCTCAACAGTAACACATACAGAAGTTGGTGAGTGGCACATGGCTCTATCTATCTATCTATCTATCTATCTATCTATCTGTCTGTCTGTCTATCTACTGTGTCTATCTACTGTATCTATATACTGTATCTATCTATCTATCTATCTATCTATCTATCTATCTATCTATCTATCTATCTATCTATCTAATGCACTTACAACATGGGTTAGTCAAAAACATGCGACACCCCAGAAAAAGGGGTACTCCTCATGTTTAAAGACCAAAAAAGGTACTGTATCCTGCCACCCTGAAAAATAGTCCCCAACAAGAACTGCATATCTGATCTCTTTTATGCACACAGAAATGTCACGGATACACTACTCACAGGATTTGTGACATTTGCTGTGCATAACATGATGTTTGGCATGTCAAACGACTTTAGCTATGCCCCCCCACTACCACCACCACAACACAGACAGGGGGACACACTTAAAAAATAATGCATAGCACACTGATGTGATGAAGGCATAAATGGCAGAAATGTACTATTAGGTATATTTTTGCCATTTGTTGTTCATAACAGCACTGTGACTATCATATAGGACTCTCCCAACTTGCAGGTACCGTGTTTCATTATGTGCTGCCTGTCTTTCCCTGTGCCTCTCTCTCTCTCTTGCTGCAAAGGGTTGAGCAACCTTGCTCTCTCCACAGAGGAGAACATTCACTGAACTGCTCGCTGTGGGGAACACGGGTTGTGGTTTATTGCCAATCACATTAATTACTGTAACCTAACAACTGGCATGTTCAAGTACATAATAAAGATACTGTCTTATGTTCCATCACACCAACATAAAACCCAGAAGTGACACAGGCAGCCGATTGGCTGCATGCCAAAGTTGTTTTTTTTTTACCCGACAACATCAGCACAACATGCATGCACACCTCTCTATAATATCCCGAACACTGTACACCCACACCCTGCATTCACCACTGACAGTGCTGACTGGGACATATTCAGACTTCCACTCCAGTGTGGAGAGACACACACACATCCTCACACTGACCAGGGGATGCGGCAGCTCAGTCTCTCTGTCGGTGTCACTGCTCTCTCTCTCGCTCTGTTACAGTCACTTGCTCCATCACTGCACCACGCCATGACAACTCCATCTCACTCCCATCAAACAGGAGGCTGTACACTGTTCCAGGATCACCACAGACACAGTTGAAGTGCCGCTATAGCATGTCTCCACTATGCTGTCTCTGGGACCGATAGGGGGTGGATGGGGGGGGCATCTACAGTATCGCTTGCTCACCCTCTCTCCCCATGGCTGTAGTGTAATGACTCCTCATGCTGATGCAGGGGTCTGCTCAGCAATAGACATGTGTGAAATTGGCAAATTTTGTTATGCAAAATATTTCGTGAAATTCGGCCATTTCGAAAAGATTTTCGCGGAAGCGAAATTCAGAATTTCATCTGTGTGATGCAAAAGTTCATCTGCAGAAGGTGAAATTTCACCTGTGGAATGCAAAACTTCACCTGTGGAAGGTGACCTTTCACCTGCAGAAGGCGAAATTTCACCTGCGGAAGGTGAAATTTGCTTTCACTGGTAAATTGTGCCTCTTTAACTGTGAAATTTCTCATTTCACAGGCAAAATTCTGCATTTTGCACATGGCGAAATATTTCACATAATAGGTGAATTTCATGAAATATTTTACACAACAAAATTGCTGATTTCACTGATGAGATATAATTTCACAACATCTCTACCAGGCAAGGATTCCCACATGGGATCTGCTCTGTTGCCTGCCCCATTTCTCCGTAGTGTGCCTGCTGACTGATGCTGGGCTGATAGGCAATGGTGAGACAGTAGGAACATGGGACAGTACTGCTGGTCATTGCACAGTTCATGACAAACTACACTGTTGCCACTGGTGGCATAGAAGCAGTGCTGTACAAGTATTACACAGCATTTCAGTGGCTGCGGTTCACTCACTTACAGACATTCTGACATGGTGCCCACTATGTTTTTCCTTTATCAACTCAGTAACAACAGCCGACACCTCCTCTCTTGAGTCCCTTCATGAAACCGTGCATTAAAAAGGGAATTTAATGCATGGCCTCACAGAGGGACTCCACCAATCAACTAACTTGTTTACAGGTACCCATGTTATAAGTAAGCAAAAACCCACAACGAAGTGTGGGTTTATAGGCATTTAATACATGCCTGGGGTGCGTTGTGAGGCATGAAGTCTATAAACTCACACCTTGGAGTGGGTTATTGCACTTATAACATGGGTTCCCAAAAATATCCAATTTGGCTTCCAAAAAGTATTGTTTCCCATATTTAATGACAGAAAAAGGGAGTGTATCCTGCTGCATAGAAAGTAGTTCCTGAAAATAAAAACATAATGCATGGGTGTGCTCCACACAGAAATGTGGCACATACACCACTGATTTCATCTGTCACATTTCCTATGTGTTACAGAGCTGCTTAGTGGTTGAATGTCATCTCTCTCCCCCCCCCCATACTCTGCAACTCAAAGAAGGACTGAGACAGAGGAGAGGGCAACCAAGAGAGGGACAGAGAGAAGTCCTCTCACCAAAGCTACACTCTGACACAGCAAGCAACAGACATAGGTCAGAAGAGGTCCTGGTCTCATTCTCAAGGTCCCTGTGTCTCTTGCTGTCCTCTGAGCATGCTGGGCTGCCGTCTTTGTGTGTTTTTCTCTGTACAGCAGACTATCCGATCACAGTTCAGCACATCACACTGCAAGGTGCACTGCTAGGAAGGTGTGGTTCACACACAGCGAGGATATAACATAACCTGTTAAACTGCAATGCTTCCTACCTTTACCTGTGCTAAGTATGCACTGCCCCTGACTTCCTCTCTCTGCCACTGCTCATAGTGCTCTATCTAGTTCCACTGTGCTCATTCACCTGACAGAGAGAGAGAGAGAGAGAGAGGGGACACCGAGCTGTGTCTTCCTGTCTGCCATCTCTCACTCACTCTCTCTCGGCTCTGGGGGGGGACGCTGAGCAGGAACAGATGTGTGTCAACAGTGGGGTGCACTGATACTTTCCTGTCTGTTGCTGTCTGTGCGGGCCATCTCCTTCCTGGCACTTTGAGCAGCTGTCACATCCAGGGCAAGGGGCGAGGCCACAGAAACATAGTGCCACCTCTCTGGCTCTCTCTCTGTCTCTCTCTATCTCACGCTCTTTCACCGCCTCTCCCTGTCTCACTCATTGACTCAGCCCATGGCTGTAAAGTCAATTTGTTGCTGAACAATGGTAGGCAACGCAGAGTAGCCAGAGCATGGGCGATATTGTCGGACTTGCTAGTTCCACTCCTAAAATGGGCAAACACATTTTGTATTACTTTTATCAGACAGGTGACTGAGCTTCCATCTGTGTCTCTTCGTATTGTGACAACAGAATTATTCTGCAGCGGCCATGGGAGGGCCAACCAGGCATGGATCTTGGACTCGCACTCAGCATCTCCCTCTTGTTCTCTGTGTCACCTGAACTGCACCATTCACTGCCACAGCTGTGGCTCTGCTCAGAACAGCAACTACTCACAGCCATCTCTTGTTCCTGTATGTCACCCACTGAGGCAGAGACTAGAAGGATGACTGCACTGACTCCTGGTTGAAGGGGGATGGGAAACAAGGGACACACACAGAATAACATGGGTTGCACAATACAGTGCCTGAGAAGCCACTATTTCAGAGGATACTGCCATCATTAAGGACAACAGCAGCGATGGGGAAGCTCTCTCGCTTCCCCACAATTCCAAATGGCTGCCTAACAGAGTGAAAACATGAACAGCATTATGCAAATGAAAGCACTGAAGCTTGCTTTTTCATTGGAGTAGTTCAGTTCTTTCAACTACACAAAGTGCCACATCATCAAGCAGTACTGGTGTCATGACCAGAATGCATAGTCATTGGTCTACACTGCCAAGCCCTTTGCAGTTTCAGCTGCAATTGGATTGGCAGTGACACAACTCTAAAATGCCGTTCATTTAGCAAAACGTTCCTTGCACAAGCACACGCGAATGTAAAAATTGTTCAGTAGCCCATCCCTGTCCCCAAGCCTGCCCCTGACCCAACCACCTGCATAGCATCATGGATTGGATCAGGCAGGCCATTGAGAGGTGCCTTGGGGGCTGTGGCTACATGGAGGTCACTGCATGTGTGATGGGGAACCTGCAGCTTCTCTAAATACCCCTTCATGGGACAAGAGTGCTTCTGCATCCCATGTAGATAAAGCACTAAACTGTTAGATACATAGCGGCTCTTATCAGAGCTACACTGCAACACAAAATATTGTTTTCAGACTGCAGCTTTCTCATTGTGAATGGGCAAGTTCTATCGGGTATGGTGGAAAAAGAAAATTACTGCAACCAGATGGCAACCAGATGCAAAGACCTGAGCTTCAGTTATGTAAACAATACTGGCAAACAAAGATACAGAGCTGCAGGTACTGTCCAGAGAACAGAGGAGACCCCAAACGCTTGGTTGTCTGATTCAAATATTGTACTTTATTTAATAAAAAAGAAGCCACTCCACCATACACTACCAAACGTTTTTGAACACTCATGTGTTCTTTCTCAACATGTGAGTGTTCGAAAACGTTTGGTGGTGTATGGTGGAGTGGCTCCTTTTTTATTAAATAAAGCGCAATATTTGAATCAGACACCCAAACCTTGGTGTCTCCTCTGTTCTCCGGACAGTACAGTGGAAAAATATACTGCATGCCAGGTCCGAGTTTTCATTCTTCATCCATCATGTTTGCCACATCTGCCTCAAAAGTAGGAGTGTAAAAAATATGTTATGCAAATGTGTGCCAGTTTATATTGCTTCATTGCCCACTCTGCTACTCAGGATACCAAATAATTTGTTCAGAGTCTCTTTAAAGGAATGCACTCTCCTTCATGTCTACCATCTCTGCTGGCAGGCTATTCCATAGGTTCCTCACCCACTGGGAGAAAAAAGTGCCTTCCAACATTACACCTACATTTATCAACCCTAAGCCTCAGAGCATGCTCCTGCATTCTACTGCAGATCACCAGATCAATCATCTCTGACTGTTTGATCTTGTCAATGCACATTAGTATGCAGAAGATTCAATTTATGTCCCCTCTCAGCCTCAGTTCTTTTTTCAGGGTGAACAGTAGGGGGTCTGCAGTCTGTCCTCATTACTTTTGTCTCCATATCCCTGATTATTTTGTTGGCCCTGCGTTGTACCTTCTCAGCTGTCTCAATATCCGTTCTATATTGAGGCGACCAAAACTGCATACAGTACTCCAAGTGGGACCTGGTAAGTGGCAGGATAGCTTTCCCTGTTCTGTTGTTAAACCCCTGTTTTAAATCACCCTAGCATTCTGCTGGCCCTTGACAGCAGCATGGCTGCTTATCCTGCTTCAACCCTTTACTTGTTATCTTTTTCCCCTTGACTGCACCAAACAGTACGTAAGCCCTACTTATATTTTTCCTCCCCAAGTGTAGGACCTTGTATTGGGCTACACTGAATGTGAGGCTCCAGGAGTCTCATCAATTGCCCAGCTTGTTCAGGTCTTGCTGAAGTTAGACTCCATCCTCAAGAGAGTCCAGCACCCTGGCTAGCTTACTGTCATTCTCTGAACTTTGCAGACTGCTGCCAACCCCAATTTCCTGATTCTTGAAGAAGATGAGGTCAGTGAGGATAGGATAAGGGAGGAGTTAGGTAGGTTGAGGGTGGACACGGCTATGGGTCCAGTTACCCTGCATCCTAGATACTCAGGGAACTAAGGGAGGAGCTGGCAGCACCTCTAGTGAGGTTGTTTAAATTGTTCCTGGATACAGGGTGAGTGCCAAAAGACTGAAAGAGGACAGACATGGTGTCACTTTACAAAAGTGGCATCAGGGAGGAGTGGGCAATTATCATCCTGTCAGCCTCACCTCGGTGGTGGGCAAGTTGATGGAGGCAATATTAAAAGAAAGTTTGCTCAGCTACTTGGTGGGCAATGGGCTACAGGACGTCCATCAGCATGGTTTCACACAAGGGAGATCATGCCAGATGAACCTGATCAAGTTTTTTGATTGGGTGACGAGGGTGATAGATCTGGGAGAGGTGGTGGACATGGTGTATCTGGACTTTGGGAAGGCCTTTGACACTGTCCCCCACAGAAGGCTGGTAAATAAGCTGAACAGTTTGGTGGTGGGACAGAAAATAACAAGGTGAATGGATAACTGGTTGATGGGTAGAAGCAAAATGGTGGTGGTAAATGGAGTACATTCTAGGGAGGAAGGGGTGATGAGCGGGGTCCCCAAGGGGTCGGTACCGGGGCCCATCTTGTTTAACATCTACATCAGCGACATAACAGAGGGGCTACAAGGGAAAGTCTGCCTGTTTGTAGATGATACAAAGATCTGCAATAGGGTGGACACCCCAGAGAGGTTGGAGACAATGAGGGAAGGTCTAAGGTTGCTGGAGGGGTTGTCAGAAGCCTGGCAGCTGAAATTCAATGCCAAAAAGTGTACAGTAATGCACATGGGGCAGAATAATCTGCAGGCGAATTACACACTGTGGGGGGCGGGGCGTAATTAAGGCAACTGAGCAAGAGAGGGATCTGGGGATTACCATTTCAGATAACTTTTAAATGGGGAACCAACGTATCAAGGTCGTGGGCAAAGCAAATAGAATGCTGGCATGCATAGAGATAGGTATAATAAGCAGAAGAAGGGAGGTGCTGATGCCAATTTACAAATCTATGGTGAGGTCTCACCTGGAGTACAGGGTCCAGTTCTGGAGACCTCACCTACACAAGGACATAGATGGAATTTAAAGGGTTCATAGAAGGGCCACTAAGATGGAGCTCGGGATGCATGAGAAGCCCTACAAGGAGAGGTTGACGGAGCTGGAGCTGAACCCCCAATGGAGATAAGGAGTAAGTGGGGGGACATGATACAAATGTTTAAGTACTTGAAAGTGGATCAATAAGGCAGGTAGCATAATCACAAGGAAAGAAGGAGCTAAAACTAGGGGCCACAGACTAAGGTTAGAGGGAGGTAGGTTTAGGGGCAATCTGAAGGGGCGATTCTTCACGGAGAGGGTGTTGGAGCCCCGGAACAGTCTGCCAGAGGTGGTGGTGGGGCTCAAAACAGTGAAGGGATTCAAGAAGACATGGGATAGACACAATGGGTTGACAAGGGGGTGAGAGGGGATCTCTGGGAGAAGAGGGCAAGTAGGGAGGGGGAAGTAAAGGGCAGACTCGATGGGCCAAAAAGGTCCTTTTCTGCCATCACGGTTTTATGACTCTATGATTCTATGATGTTGAAAAGCAATGGCCCCAGCACTGATCCCTCAGGGATGCCACTCTGTACTCCTCTCCACTTTTGTCCATCCACCACACTCTACCTTTGGACTCCAACCTTGTTAACAATCCACCTTCTGTATAACTCATGTACACTGCAGTGGTTTGTTTTGCTTTGCCCAAAAGATTGTCATTTGTCCAACCAGTAAAGTCCTTGCCAAAGTCCAGAGAGACTAGATGCATGGCCCTCACCCTGGTTGCTTCCCTGGCACCCCGCAACAAATAATATTGATAAGGTTGGTTTGTATGATCTTACCCTTACATAGCAATGCTGAGAGGGGGCATGAACCTTGGCCTCCAACAAGTGCCCCATGATTTAGTATCCATACCTGTCCAATTTGTTTAGACGTGATTACAATGTAAAATTCAACTTACAAATACAAAACAATATTCCTCTGTCAATTTGGTGGGGAGGGGTCTAAGTTGTAGATATCATTATTTCTACTTACAAATGTACCATCTTTCCATTGAAGTAGTATTTTCCGAGCTTGGAAGATGAACTGCTTGACCAAACTTATTTATGTTTTCTTTTTCATTGTATGTTTATGCCTCATTTCTCCCTGAACAGCCCCCCTTCTGATAGTGAATGATAGTCTCTTCTCTCACAATGTTGGGCCTTAGCCCCACTACTTGCTTTCCTCAGTGGGTCAGTGGGTACCACAGGCAGTGGAGTGGAGCCTGCGGGATCACCAGCCATCATACTGGTACTCGGGGGGGTCCTCTTTTTTTTTTTTTACCTCTGTCACTGAGGTTGGGAATGCATGCATTGGCATATGACATGAGGACTGGGTGGCAGGCAAGCATTGGCTCACTGTGTCCCCCTTCCCTGAAGGAGGAGAACTATCTATGGATGCTTATTCCTCCTTCCCTCAGCTGAAACCCAGTGATCCTGGTCCATTCCTAAACCAGGATTATCAGTGTTGTGGGTGGTGTGGAAGTCAGTGCCTCAACACACTGCACCACTGGGCAGGCTCCCTCGATCTTCTTGTTTGACTAGCTTTTAGTCCATGGTGATCTTTCTTGAGTCACTCTCTCCATACAGCCACATTCTTTGGTTTCAGGCCCCGCATCGCTAGAGCCCCACTGAACCAGACCTTTTTGGGATTCCAATGCATGGCACTAGGTAATAGTACCTTGCAATTTGGAAAGCTCCTGCTCCCTTTGCATTTAAAGCAGTTCCCTTTTTCAACTGTTGAACCGTGCAGTTTTCCTCATTGGGGAAAAGAACTTCATTGTTTCTTCAAATAGTATTTCTGTCTAATTACAGTGGTCACGTATTTCTAACTATATTGTTCTGTATTAAATTCAGTGTTGTTTTTCATTCGGTTTACAAATATACAGTACAAATTTTCTCTCAGCATCAATATTTTGGCCTTGGTACGTTAGCATCCTGTCTTCATTCATTCAATGACCATCATATCATGTAAATCTCCTTTTAAATCTTCTCATTGTGACAACATAATTTCAACTCAGGATTGCCACTGCTCTTGCCTGGAGTTTCTTGTTGCCAAGCATGGTGTCCAACACTAGCCTAGTTGCCAATCTACAGTATGTCTAGAGAGGCTCATGCAGATAGAATCTCTAGAAAGGGGTCATCCAAGTGGAGCCACAAGAAAAAGTTGTCTCACTCTTGGTTGTGCTAATTAATTTACCTCTTGTAGGGAACCTTTATCCTGCACATCATCTCATAAATAAAGAAAAGACAACACTGTTCCCATTCTTGTCACTTTATGTCCAGGACCCAGGACACTGATGTGATAGCTGAGGTGCCATTGTTGCACTTAACCCTGCCCCATTGACCTCTATGAGGGAGATGATGCCAAACTTGATGCCCTTTATCTTGTCTTGCATGACCTCTCTGTTTCCAGTTCCCTCGTTTCCTAAAGGGAGCATCTCAGATTAACAGTTCAGCAGGTCGACAGCCTTCATAGAGTAATGGCTCACACACACTATGCCACTGCCCTGCCTGTTGGTCTGGCATTAGCACCAAGTGTTTTTACCAAGTGCTAAGCAGTTCTAGCAGCACACCTCAGAGCATCAGGGATACAAAGGTTTCCCTACCCAGGCAATTAGTTCATGAAAACCCTGAGAAGGCCTTAAACTGAAGCAGCAATTCCGCTATAGTGTGCTTCTTCCTCAGTTCCAGGGGAGGCAGCTTAATCTTTGTCAAATCTCAGTACATTTAATCTCAGAGACTTCAGTTCCTACAGTTGCAGCAAGACACGTTCATAGATTTTATGAAATGTCTGTGATATCTAGAGAAATTCCACACCTTCCTATAGTGCCACAGTAGGGCCAAAGAATCTCTTTAGAAATATTGTGAGATACCTGGAAATATCTGACCATGTCTTTTGCTGCAACTGTACGCACCATCCTGGATTCCACTCAAGTCAAATCCTTTGTGCAGCAGGACAGAATTATTTCTGCAGATGGCTTGTTACATCACATCAAAGGAACAAGTAGCAGTGCACACCATCCAGATAATGTTGGGTCTTTTCACAGCCATGATCTTTTCAGTAACCCTCACAAGGAGATCACATGATTACTTCTCAGTTGATTGTCAGCAACCAGTGGTCTCAGGCATCCCAACCATTGGATCACCCCATACAATTGATAAGTCCATTTCTGTTGTAGGCCTAGAAAGAGAATCTTCTCAAGGGGTTCATACTCTCTTCACCAGAACCTCAAATGACAGTGACAATGAATGCTTCCTTTTTCAGTTGGGATCCTATTGCCAGGGTCTCCAAACACAGGAAACCAGGTCAGTTCAACAACAGCATAACCACAAAAAATGTATTAGAAATGAGGGCAGTCCTGTATGGGCTGCTAACCTTGTTGGATGTACCCTTGCGAACAATGACATGTCCAAATATTTCCTGAAATTTCTGTTATCTCTAGAGAAAGGTCCTGTATGTCTGCCTTCCTTCCTTCCTATCTGCCTGCAATGCCACCATACAGAATCTCTAAAGAAGTATCACAAATTATCAGGAAATATTTGGAAACCTTGATGGCTACATTTGTAGTTCCGGACAAGGTAGTATATCTTCACATGGACAACAGTGTGTCATATTCTACAACAAATATGATGGCACACACTACAATTACATTGAAAAGCAATGAATGTTTGGGAGTGGGGGCTCAATGCAACATCTCATCTCAGGCCACTCATCTACTGAGAGTAGAAAATGTCCTAATAGACAGTTTTAATTGAACTGCAACAAGCCCACATGAGTGGTCTCTTGGGAAGGGCTTGGTATTCCATCTGGTCTTGATTGGGGAAAGCCAAAGAGAGACCTTTTTACACCATCCAACCACAATGCAGAACTGCTAGTCTATTACTCCAGAAATCTAGAGCATAAGGATTTTTGTTAGGATGCATTCAGGCTGCAGTGGACTGGTTTATTTCTCTGCACCTTCCTGACAATACTTCTGCTATAGAGGCTAGTGAGTGCCAAATAATCTTGAGAGCAAAATGCTGGCTGCAGCAGGTAGGATACCCATTATTCTATCAAATGATAGTTCGGGGTCTGCTAGACCTTCCATTGATATTCAGCCTACTGACCCAGTTTCAGGGTCAGCTGATGCATCTGAAACTTCCATTGCCTCACCTCTAAGCTTTGTTCCTGTGTATGTAAAAGCCAACTGGTTCAGGGTGTCTGAATGAGAGCTGTGAGTTCCATTGAGCAAGAAAGCCCTCTGCTGGGAAGCCTATGGCACCCAGTAGAGCTATGTCCCTATCTGGTGCCTCATGAGACCTCTAGTTCCTTACTTCTTCACTCTAGAGAAGGTACTGAAGCATCTCAGAGACATCTCTAAAAATGGTCTGCAACACTCTTCAAAGTTTTGGAATATCGTGAGTTAGTTAAAAGAGCAATCCAGTGGCACAACTGCCTCTCTTTGGGAGGTTCTTCTGAGAGATAATAAACATGAGACCAACAATAAAGAAACCTGTTTCTAATTGAGATCTTAGTTTGGTGCTAGAAAGCCTAACCCATAAACCTTTTGAGTACAGTTGCTCAGATATGTTTTAAAAACAGATACCTTGGATAGCAGCAAGCATTTAGGATTTTTGATTTTCGGATAAAAATGCTTATATGAGAAAAACTTCTCCTACCATCTTCAAGCCTCCCTTATCCTGCTCTTGATATTAGTAAAACCCAACTCAAACCCCTTTGTAACCTACAGCCTTCATTCCTCCTAAACCAACTGATAGTGGGCTGACTGTTAACCAATCAGGTGTTACTACTACTGGAGGACAGCATTTCATTCATACATACCTAAATGAAGAGGCAGCAAACTGCTCTGCAATGGGACCTGAACAATCCAAGCTCCTTACTTGAATGTTTCACTATGTTGGGTGATATTGGGGGAGGAGGGAGGTGGAGGCTAGTGAGTGTGTTGGGTCAGGGGTTATTTATTGAATCAGTGGGCAGGGAGGGCAGCATGATTTAGTGGGGTGGTAGTTTACCAGTTTTCTCTATTATTTGTTATCTTTATTATAAGGAAGAAAACAACCCTCATTAATTTAATTTAAACAGTATCAGGAGGTCTGGAGGAGAGGGACGGTGTGGGTTCCAGTGTAGTTTGGGTGGCAGGAGGGAGACAATTATAATTGCATGGTGGGGGGAATCATTGTTAAGATATTAAGAGAGTATACAATTAGGATAGGATAGTTGGATTTTAGGATATCCTCATCTGACGTTGACAAAATCCAATGTTAGTATCAGATGTCAGATCTGGATGATCCTAATAGACAAATAACATAGCCTGGATAAGATTTTGAGGTATCCAAGCATCCCTATTGTTAAGCCATCTGCCACATATGAGTTGTAATTCCTCCGGTAGAAGACAGTTTTCCATTTAGCCATCATGGTGGCTTGCAGGTTGTCAGAACTACAAGCCTTACTGACTAATCCCTCATAAACAGTATTCCATAAGAACAAGGCTGTTCTCCATACAGAAACTAAATTTCTGCCAAAGGTAGTGTGAGAGTTTCACATTATCCAGTCTTTGGTAGTACCAACATTCTTCCCTAAATTGGAGAATCCCAGAGAAGTGTTGCTCCATTGTTTTAGTGTCAGAAGAATTCTCAGCTTTTACCTCAACAGAACCAAAGATTTCAGTCAAATGTCTCCACTAGTTCTCTCCTTTGATCCCAGTTATAAAGAATCTCAATTTCCAAACAGTGCCTGTCCAGCTGAATTGTCAGGGATTCCTGCTTCTGGTCTCCATCTGTGATGTCTGCTGTAGAAATTAATTATAATAAGAATTAAATGAACAAATAAAAACTAAAGCAGACATTTGTTGACTTCTGAGTGCTCCTTTCCTTTTCGTCTGCTGTTTGATGAACATTTATTCAGAGGTAGCACCGGGAGTTGTGTTGGTGTGGCTACTTACCCCACTGGAAATCAATAATATTGTTAATTGTATACAAAACTCTATTATGTGGCAGATGAAGCATCTGGAAATTTCTGTTAGAGCGAATTCAACCCATTGCTACATAGGTGGCTTAGTGCAGATCCATCCCCATTACAGAGGTATGTTAGGCTACAACCTATAGTAGTGCTCTAATAGTCATGAAAAAGTACACCCTTGGGGCTTGATTCTCAAAGCTCCTGTCATGGTGCAAGGGGATTGCGCCACAAAGAAAGATGCCAAGTGCCTCTTGCACCAAAAGATGCACTGGGAGAAATTCTCAAAGGCAGCCTGCGTCAACTGCAGACTGCCTGCATCAAACGTGGCTTGCACCACCCCATGCCAAAATATGAGCTGAGGCATGGTGCTAGGGGGCGTGCAGCGGACACAGGCTGCCATATCCCGTAATGCAGGATTCTCCAAACTCTCCCAGAGAGAAAAATTCTAAGTACCCTTGGACCAGCCAAGGTTGGTCTAAGGGTACTCAGAAAATTATCCTCTGGGAGAGTTGGCTAGTGTGTAACAATGTGCCGTGGTCCCCCATCCCTAGCCCCAAAGTCAGCAGTATTTAAATTTAAAACAAAATCCCATCCTGGTAGACTAGTAGCCCCCCTCTCTGACCCCCAATGTCCCCATTATAATATTCTTTCATACAACCTGCTTCCCTGGTAGTCTAGTGGCCCCTCCCTGGTCCCCGATGTCCCCACTATAATATATATATTCATATAACCCACTTCCCTGGTGGTCTAGTGGCCCTCCACCCCAGCAAGTAGTGCCCAACATCCTGCTCCCCCCTCCCAAAACAGAGCCGGTGCCCAGCACAGCCCTCCTCTCACCTCGATGGCCGGCTGCTGACTGAACTGTCACTGAGTGTACTGTATACACTATACAGTATGCTCAGTGATAGTTAAGTCAGCAGCCAGCCAAGGAGGTGACAGGAAGGTTATACTGGTCACCAATTCTGATTTTGGATAGGGAGAGCTTTGTGGTGGGCACTACCTGCTGCAGTGGGGGGGTAGGGGGCCACTCAACCACCAGTGAAGCGGATTGCATGAAAAAATATTATAATGAGGACATCAGGAATTGGAGAGAGTGCCACTAGACCACCAGGGAAGTGGGTTAAGTGAAAACATATTATAATGGGGGCATCAGGGTTTGGGGAGGGGGGCCACTAGACCACCAGGGAAGCGGGTTGTACATTACAATATTATAACTGGGACATCAAGGATCAGGTGCCACCAGACTACCAGGGTTGGGGATTAAATACATAGCAAAGTGTGACATTGGGGATCAGGGATATATGGAACAACTGCCTTTGCTGCACGAGCCTGCGGCAAACCACTCCCATGTGCCATGTGTTTGTCACATGGGAGATATTGCCGCAAGTGTAGGGATACACTAAAACAGTACAAAAATTTTATTTAATTACTTTTAAGACTGTAAGTAGGGGGTCTTCTTCTCTGAAAATAAAACTATCATCCTCATTACCCAGCATATCTTTTCTTCAGAAAAACAAGTATTACACTACTAATATTGTGGAAATATTATCAAGTACAGTAGTTCAATCAACAGCTCTGCCCCACCAATTAGTCTTTTCCAGGACTGCTAATATCTGACAGTGGGGTCCAAAGTCTTACAGGAGTTTGAAGTATTACCTTGTCTTCTTCAGCCATCTATTCCATACCATCTGCTGTACACTAATAAGTTTCAAGGTGGCATGACAGCAAATCCCTCACTAAAGCAGTAAGGCATGATGGGGGGTTGCCATCAGGCAATTGCATTCTGCACCACAAACTGTCTGCCATGTGAGGGGAATGGCATTTGGTAACTCACCACCCAGGGTAGATTAACCACTATTTTGACATGTAGGAAGGCACCATGGCTCCTTAAAACATTACAAGTAAAAATAAACATTTGTCAATGATAAACATTTTGCTTGCATGTATGTGCTGTACAGGTGCTTGGTCCTGACAGTACACAGATGCAGATGCCCTGTGTCAAGAAAAGACTCCGTCCAAGGGCCATGCACTTCCATGCAGTGATGTATGTGAAGAATTCATGGGGCTGTCTGGTGGGCTGTGTAAGTGCAAAGCTCTGTAGTCCCTGCACTTCCATGTTGCTGTAGATACAGATGCATAGGGCAAAGAGTACATCTGTCAGCCAATGCACAAGGCACTCTGCCACCCACGGGTGGAGAGGTGCAGGGCTATATACCAAGACAACAGTTATTTTCACTATATGGTACCCGGTCCCATATGGACAACCCTGCACCTTTCATTCCCTGGCTGAGGGGGGTATCTCTTAGCAATGCCATTCCCCAACCCTCACCCCATCTAACTGGGTCATTGAATTCACCCAATTCAGCTCACTGGCACAGGATCACAAAGCATGGCCACTGGAGTGAGTACTGGTACTGTATGCAAAGGCTGTTCAACAATTATTTTTTTTTATAATTTAAATTTTGAACCCAACTTTGTAAGTTACTTGTTTTATGATTCACCTTAATAAACATGACATGCAGTACTTATAGTATATTGGCTGAAATGTCATTTCACACCAGAGGTGCAAAAACACGTCTCACCCTGGATCTAAAAAATAACACGTCACGTTTATGAGGTGTTATGGAAAAATGGCTTTGTTGATGTGTGGAGTTAAAATATTGAAAATTAGTGAAGTTTTTACTGAATGCTGAAATACTGTAATGTTCAGTCATAACCGGGGCATTTTACTGTATTTGCGCACCAAATATTCAGCATAGCCTTCTTATTACCCCACCTCATGAACCCAGTAGGTGAAAATTTTCAAATCTCCTCCAAAACAGCATTGCACACCACCAAAATGTCATTCCATTAGACAGGTGTAAAAACACATTTTGGCCAGGATTTGAAAAATGACAGCTGTCCCATTCATGAGGTGGTGTGACAAAAATGTCTGAGGAAAATTCTGGGTCAAAATTTTTTAAATTACCAAACTTATGAGGGAGTGTAGAAACATTTCATTGTATGCGCATAACTGTGCCATTTTTAAATATTCTGGGTTCGATTCTCAAAGTCCGTAGATTAACACAAGATGCCTGCATCAAACATAAATGGCGCAAGTGGCATCTTGCGACAGAAAATGAGCCCTGAGCTAGTCACGAAAGCATCAAATGGTGGCTGCATGCGCCAAAGGGGACATATGTCAGCCTTGTGCCACAAAATAGGCTGTAGCATTGCGCTGGGGGCTTGTGGCAGATACAGGCTGCTATATCCTCAAAAGTGGGATTCACAAAACTCTCCCAGAGGGAGAATTTCTAAGTACCCTTAGGCCATGTAATGCTGGTCTAAGGGTACTTAGACATATCCCCCTGGGAGGTGTAGCACCTTGCAGCAATGTGCATTGTTCCTCGCTTCCAAGCCCTGATCCCCCATTATCGTAAAGTAAATAGCCTTGGTGTTCTAGTGACCCCCCCAATCCCCAATATCGTCTGTTATAATGATATATAATTCAACCCCCTTCCCTGGTAGTCTAGTGGACCCCTCCCCGATCCCTGATGTAGCCGGTTATAATAATATACAATACAATGTGTACACTATACAATACACTCAGTGAGAGTTCAGTCGTCGGATGGCAGTGGAGGTGAGAGGAAGGCTGTGCTGGTCATTGGCTCTGTTTTGGGATGCAGGGGAGCGGGGTGGTGGGCACTACCTGCTGGGGTGGGGAGTGGGGGGTCACTAGACCACCAGGGAAGGGAGTTGTATGAAATAATTTTATAACTGCCAACTTCTGGGATCCAGAAAGGGGGCCACTAAACTAACAGGGAAGGGGGTCGTATTAAATAATATTATAATCGGTGACATTGGGGATCAGAGAATGGGGCCACTAGACTACCAGGGAAGGGGGTTGTATTAAATATGATTATAACTGGCTACATCGCGGATCAGGGAGGGGGGGGCCGCTAGACCACCAGGGATGGGTATTGATTTGTTTTATCAGAGGATCAAAGATGGGGGGACCACTAGTCTTTGCTGCATGGAGCCTTTAGCAAACCCCTTCTGTACACCTTGGGTTTGTTGCACAGAATAAGTTGCGGCAAGTATGAGAACTTAGGCACCGGGACCCCTCTTGTACCAGAATCTGGTGCAGTGTCCCTAGTGCATCGGGCATCAGCACAAGCTGCTGTCTTGCCAATCTAAGCCATTTTTGAGAATCGAGCCCTCTGACCCAAAATTTTCAACATAGCCTTGTTATGAACCCACCTCATGAACAAATGCAGTGAAAATGTTCAAATCATGCCCAAAAGGTGATTGTGTAACACAACTGCGAAATCACCTTTCGGGCCTGATTTGCATAATTCCACCACCATTGCTCATGATGTGAGATCCCAAAAAGGCCATGCTGAAAATGCCAAAATATGAAAAATTCATGCATCAAAGCTGAATACTCCATTGAAATACATTTACGTGCACTTACCTTACTTTCTCATATTGCAGTCAGCAGTACCAGCAAAAAACATGTCTTCAATTGGAGAGTGTCTCTTCATCCTGGGACATGTTCAGGTGAGTGAGGATGTGTGGGAGTTTGGGGATGGGTGGTGGGTGCTGAGTGGGAAATCAGGGTGGGGTGGGGTGGGGTGGATGGGAAGTTTGTGTGGAGGCAGATCAGCGAGGGACTGTTTTCTGTTTTACTGGTTTAAAAAAATAAAGGGATGGTTTTCATATTCCATGGATTGGTCACCTCAGTGGTGGGCTTGTGCTCAGGGGGAAAGGGACCAGATCAGCTGGAGGAGCAGGGGGTCGAGATAAGTGGTGCTGGAGGTGGGCACCCTGGACCACTTATATATTAAAAATGTAGTTAAACAAAAAATAGAGAGAGAGAGAGAGAGAGAGAGACAGACAGATAGATAAATAGACTGAGTCACTCTCAGGCTCCTAATGCTGAAAGCTGATCAGCTGCTGGTTGACTGGCTTTATGCAAGTGAAGGAACTGAAGCCCAGTGTAATAGGAGTGGCTTCAGTCCTCTCAGCTACACAAAGTTTCCACCCAGGAAGCAGTGAGTGGTGTCACAAACACAGTGCATGGTCACTGGATTGGACTGCCAATCCCCTTCCAGCTTGAGATGCAATGGGCTCGACAGTGACACACTTCAGAAACGCTATTTATTGTAACAAAAGATTTCTTGTGCATATGCAAGCAAATTTAAAAATAGCCATGGACAACTCTTCTATGCATGCTGTTGGAGTGCACAGTGGCAGATGGTGTACACTCACATCCAGACAGAGAACTGCTGTAATTTGTCTTACAGGTAGCCTGAGGAATCAGCATGTTTGGTTGAGAAACATTAAGGTAGTCTGTCTTTGTCCACGTGTTGATGTTTGTAATAAATGTCATTCATTATGTTTGCTTGCATGCATGCGCAACAAACATTTCGTCACAGCTTAGGAGAGAAGCGGGGTTTTGGAGGTGTGGCACTGTGGGGGCCAATGCCCCAGTGCCTTTTGAGGCTTGGCCCGCTTTACCCAATGTGGTGGCACGCTGCTGTTGACACTAGTTCAGCAAGTGTGCCACCACCTCGAAACAAATCCGCCGCTGCAATAAGGGAGCGACCCGTCTTTGCAGGGTGGTACCTTGCCATCTGCATGCTTCTGACCCAGTTCATTTGCCAACATGGGAGCCCATTCCCTATTGGCATACTGTAACCCCCTCCCCTATTTGTTGTGTGCTGATGGGGTGCCCAATCCCCCTTGGCATCATGCACCCCCCAACATTCTTTCTTTGCTGCCGGGGGCCCCAAATCCCTGTCTGCTTCAGTTTCCCCCCTTCCCAGTTCAATTTGCAGATGGGGGAGCCCAGTTTGTTGTGTGCTGAAGGTGGTACCCAATCCCCCTTGGCTCTCCCCCTCTCCGTATCTGCCGATGGGGTGCCCAATCCCCCATCGGCTACATCCCCCTCCCAAAACACTCAGGTGGCATGCTGGGAGCCCACCCCAGCCTGCCAAATGTCCCTGAAAAAAAAAAAGTTCCACGATGTTTTTCATTTTTTTTTAACCTGTAAAATAGAAAAGGGTCCCTTGTTGAGTTTGGTGGACTCACCCCAACCCACGCCCACCCTCTGTGCACCCTGCCTCCCCACACCCCCTTACCCCCATACTTAACCCTGGAGTCCAGACACCACGATCTTTGGTGGACTGGAACATGTCTGCACTCTTCAAAGCCAACTGCAAACTGAAGGAATGCCGGTAAGCTGTATAATGGCATAAATAGGGTTTTTTCAACTTTGGTGCATATCCCAGGTGTTTTGGGAATTTTTAGCACCAGATTTTCAACATGGGGTTATTGGGACCCCTCCTCTTGAATTCAGCCACTGTCATGGCACTTTTCAGTCCCAAAAGGTGATTTTGTGGTCACTGCACGGAATCACCTTGTGGGATTGAGTAACAAAACGACACTGCCAGTGTTCATGAGGTGGGCTCTCAAAAACCTATCTTGCAAATTTGGTGGAAAAAAAATTACTATTGTAGTGAACGCGGTGCTGCAGAAGCCTTAATTTACGCTCCTGCATCTTCATGAATTTGTACATTTTCACCCAGATTTTCAACATTGGTATTTTTCCACACCTCCTCATGAACAGTATAGCTGTCATTTTTCACATCCTGGCCAAAATGTGTTTTTGCACTTCTGGCGCAGAATAGCATGGTCTCTGTGGGAAATCAGTGTTTGGAACACATTAAGAAAATCACAGTGACACTGTTCATGAGCAGACATCCTAAAATGCCTATGTTGAAAATTTGGTGATAAAAGTCCATAAAATGACTGTGTTATTTATTTATTTAGCTTTTGTTAACCAGGTAAGTACACTAGACAAACACATGCCTATTTTCTGGTACAACCCGGGAGAGTACAGGAAATCAAAGAACATACAGAGTACAAATTGAAGCAAGTAGGGCAGTTACACTGACGTCAGGAGAAGCATAACATACATAGTAAGATATCTCAGGTTACAACAGTAAACACAATCAATGTAATAAAGTAAAGAGTCACTGACACAACGTTACCAGCAATATATATACAGATATATACAGAATTTACACATTTATCACAGGGCAACACTCAGGCAGGCAGGCAGACCACAGCAGGACCTAAGCAAGGTACATGGGATGATATGCTCGAGATACTGTGCAGGGGACTAGGCTAATCAGGGAGATTTAAGACAGTCACATACTGATGAGAGCTTCAAGTGGTTCCACAAGGAGGTGCGTAGGCATGTCTCGGAAGGGGAGGTCCGGACCTGGACAGGAATGGAGTTCCATAATCTAGGGGCACATGACTCAAAGTTCCTGTCCCCCATTTTGGTACATGTAGCAGGAACCTTAAGGATAGTGGGGCCCAGTGACCTTAGGGAGTAGGTAGTGGAGGCTGCTGGCACAAGGAGCTCCACCAGTCCAGGGGGGTGCCAGTATCCAGAACCTTACCCATGAAACTGCCCACAACAAAATTCATATAGTTGGGCGGGGAGAGCCAGTTGAGCTTACTGTACAAGATCACAGTGGTGAGTGAGATGAGGGACTGCAAGAGCAAAATGACAGTTGTTATTGTAGGCTACAGTCCTCCTAGAGAGGTGGACCTTGGAAGTATGGGCAAACAAAAGGAGCCCATAACAGAGAGATGGTAGCCAGTGCTAGGCGAGCAGCCGGAGTAAGGTTCTTCTTTGCCCTGTAAGCCAGACCCAATTTCCAGTTAACAGCTCTGCACACATTTTGGATGTGGTGACCAAGATCGAGCTGAGGGTCAAGTGTCACCCCAAGGTATTTGACGGAATCAGTGGTGAGAACAGGAGTACCATCAATACCCGAGATGTACATAGGAACAGGGGAGGCATTTAACTTGGCCAGGGAACTGAACAGCATGGCCTGAGTCTTTTTAAGATTTAGGACCAGCTTGTGGGATGATATCCAGGATTGGACACACCTGAACCCCTCACTCAGTTGGTGGTTAATGACCCCAATATCCCTGGAATGAGTGAGAATAACTAGGTCATCAGCATACAGGATAGTCCTGCAGGAGGCAGCTGAGGAGGGAAGGTTGTTGATGAATATGGAAAAGAGCAGGGGCCTAAGGACTGACCCCCTGGGGAACCCCTGAGGACACGGGGGTGGCGTCCAAGAGCACCTTACTATATTTGGTTAGTTGCTGCCTTCCCTGAAGGTAGTTGGAGAACCAACTGAGTGCCAGAGGGGACAAGCCCAAAGACCTAAGTTGAGAGCATAGTAAGGCATGGTCAACAATGTCAAAGGCTTTAGAAAGATCAATAAAGATGGCCCCAGAGAGTCTGCCCTGGTCCATAGCAGCCCTTATACTAGAAGTGACAGAGACCAGGGCAGAGGTGGTACTGTGCCCTTTTCGAAAGCCATGCTGCGAGGGAGACAGAAGCTCATGAGCCTGGATATAATCCATGAGTTGTCCCACCACAACTTTCTCAAGAAGCTTACTGATGGCAGACAGAATGGCAATCGGGTGATAGTTGTCAAGGATCCTGGGGTTACCCTGTTTGAGCACAGGGACAACCCGCACTACCTTCCACAGGTCTGGAATAACCCCAGAGGCTAAGGATAGGTTGATGATATGGGCGGCAGGGGAGGCAATGTAGGCAGCAGCAAGGCGGAGAAGCTTTGGTTCCATACCATCAAGGCCAGCACTAGAAAAGAGTGAGACACCAGACAGCAATCTCTGCATCTCTTTTGCCGTCACAGCCTTGAAGTAGAATGGAGGATGGGGGGAAGGTTCTATTTGAGGCAGAGGGACTTTGACAGGACTGTCATGACCAGTGGAGGAGAATAGTGAGGCGAAGGCAGACAGGTCCGAGAAATGTGAGTTAAATGCATTGGCGATGGTTAGCAGATTAATACAGCTAGCACCATCAATGAGCATGTCCAGAGCCTCGCAGGAGGAGGAGCCACTCATTATATTTTTAATATTCCTCCAGAAGTTCCTAGGGTCCTTAGCTGAAGTCTGCAAGGCAGCTTTACAAAAGTCAATTTTGGCAACCCTGATAGCCTTTTTGCATTCATTCCTGAGTCTCCTGTAATGCTGGAATATGGTCTGGTCCATCGAGACCTTGAAATTGGCTCAACATTTGTCTCTAGCCCTCATGAGAGCAAGGAGGCTGCCATGCAACCATTTTGTGACAGCCCCCCCTTACCCTCCATCTGACAAGAGGGGTATGCTTATCCTGTAACACCCCAAAGATACTAAGGAAGTGACAGACTGCTAAGGAAGCATTCTGGGCATCCATCACTGCGGGCCAGTCAATGAACATGAGAGCCTCCTGGAAAGTCCCTGGGTCAAACCTGGAGAAGTCCCTGACCTGGATGATTTTGGGAGGGATCTTTGAGGGGGAGATCTTCCATATGCTGTACACAGGGGCATGGTCAGAGATGGAGACAGGGAGGGTACCTGAGGAGCTAATCCTCTCAGGCCTATTGGTCAGGACCCAGTCCAGGAGAGAGCTGTCACCACCTGTGGATGACCATCTGGTGGGCTTCTGAATGAGTTGGGACATTGAGAAGCCTGCTAGTAGAGTGTTGCGCAGTTTCCACGTATGCTCGGAAGTGCGCAAATTTGTAATATTTTCACTCCAGATTTTCAACATTGGCGTTTTGCCACACCTCCTTATGAACAGTACAGCTGTCATTTTTCCTATCCTGCCTAAAATATGTGTTTGCACATCTGCCGCACAATGGCGCAGTCGCTGTGGGAAATTAATGTTTTGAACAAATAAAAAAAAATCATAGTGACAGTGGTCATGAGCAGAGGTCACAAAATGCCTATGTTGAAAATCTGGTGAAATAATTCCACTAAATGACTGCAGTGCAAGCATGTGTTGTGCAGTTTCCACGCACGCTTGGAACTTCAAGCATTTTTAATGTTTTCACACTACAGATTTTCAACATTGCCATCTCCCTATGAATGGTACAGCTGTCATTCTTCACATCCTGCCTGATCCGTGTTTTCACACATTTGGCTCAGAATGGCACAGTTGCTGTGGAAACTTGAAGTTCAGGACACATTAACAAAATCACACTGCCACTGTTCATGAGAAGAGGTCCCAAATACTTTCAAAAGGTGGGGGTCACAAAAAGGCCATGTTGAAAATTTGTTGTGCAAATACCAACACACGCCTGGGGTGTAAGGTTTCTAACTATAGCATCCCACCCTGTATAGACTGACAGGCATCAGAGGTGTAACTTTGGATCACCAGCTGTAATGCTCATGCCATCCCACCCACACCCTGAAGCCAGTGACAGGTATCGAGGTGTGCCTTGCACTGTTCAGACCCAGACTTCACTCCATTCTCCTGTACTGTATCCATTTCAGCATATGTCCTTATTAAATGGGGTGACTGTGAAGCTGAACACCCCAAGGCACACCTCAACACTTGTCAGTGTGTACAGGATAGGGTGAGGTGAAATGCCGTGAGCATTATGGGCAACGACCCACAGGCATACTCCAACGCCTGTCCATCTCTGCAGGGTGGAGGTGGGATTGGCGTGAGTTTAGTACTTCACTGTCATTCCTATTCTGCATCTGTCTAGCTCCTGCACATCCAATGCTAATATCAGCAAGCAAACATTTGGCATTGACAAATGCTTGTTTTTTGGGGCCAGAGTAAGTTGAATTACAGCTGCTCTCTGTTTGGTGACTGTGTGCAATTTGTCATTGACTGTTGGACACCTAAGTGCCAATAAGAGGATTGTGGATCATAAATCCTCCCTGATACATTATGTGGCATATTTATGGCCTTTCAGGTTCTGTCCTCTCACTTTATTGCTTTAAAATGGCCTGCTGCTACACATTAAAATGTGAACTCAGTTGGTGATGGCTATGGACAGTTGCCTTCCAGGGCTGTCATGATTACCTACTGTTGCATACTGCAGACACTCACTTGCATGTTCTGCTGCTAGCAAACTAAATCTGAGAATGACGAACACTTGGAAAAGTAAAGTAGAGACCTCTCATGCCCATAGCGTGCCATTTCTGTAGCCTCTTTATTTTTAATTACCATCTGTTCAGACATTAGAATCCTGAGAGAAAATGAATAACTAATGGATATTTTTTTAAATTTTGGATTATGCTGCATTACATATAATGAACTATCTGCACACCCCTAACTGAGGACGTATGCCCAGGCCCTTTAGTTTTTCCATTAATGATGCAAGTCCTTATTAAAGTCAATATAAGAAACAGTACTATGCATTAAAACCAATCTCTCTTAAAAATGGATTATATGTCATTGATGCCAGCAACAAAAGAAAAAAAGCATATTCTGTTCTGAAATTAACTGAGTTGGTTCGGTTGAAATGTCTTTCCATAGGAAATCTGAATAGCAAAAAATTAAACAACTAACCAATGGGGATGGGGTGGTAGAATAAGACATGATCATCCAGGAACTTTAATGTCATCTAGCAAAAAAATATAATTAAAACATTTTTTTGCACAGAGTGCATTTTGCAATGCACTGAATATTCATTTGCACAAATGTATTTATTGTACTTTGATCATGTGCAGATACTCCATATTGCTTGTAGTTACTTAATAATGTATTCTGTTAATGTAATTTTTTTCTCTTTCCCCCACCTCCCAGGATGCATCTGGAAGTGAGCTATTATCAGCTCAGTATGAAGTAGTAGTAGTAGTAACTTTATTTATAAGGCACCTTTCTCCGAAGGCTCAGGGTGGTGCACAGGAGCTGACAGACTGTGAAAACCAGTACAACAAATTAGTAAATAAATAATTTAAAATAAACAAAAGTAGTGCAAATCCAATATTTCTGTTAAAATTAGAGCAGTAGCTGAATCACAGGGAATACTAGAAACAAATTTTAGTCTTTCCTGGTTAAACGTTTGATATAAATAATAATAAATAAAATAATTAAAACTAATGTAGGATACCTCTTGCTCTTAATCTAGAAAAGGAATAGGCAGTTCTACTCAGAAATGAGCAAAACTCCTGGAGCTGATGGGTGCTTTGTCATACAAGTTCTCGAAGAATTGCATTTTTTTAATTACATAATACATGAACAGGTCAGGCTATTAAGCTAGTAAGTTCATAGGTGGAAGAGCGGTTCAAAAACTGGGGGTCAGAATGAATTATTTCACGACATGGCAGTTACACAGTTTCGGAAGTCATGTTATCAATACTGTGGGAAGGTGATACTACCGTCACTGGTTCATGGTATGCCACTATTTTCTAGTCTTTTAACCAGTTCAGAGGGGTGTTTTTTCATCTGTGCCATCTGCCCCTAAATACAGTAATAAGAAATATGTACCTTAATTTGCCTGGCTTGTCACATCCATATACGAGCCGAGCAGCCGTAGAGTGCTGCAGCTGCAGCCCTGCCCCTAAAATACATTTAATGATTACACAAACTAGGGAAGGGGTTTGCAGGTGCTCTATGGAGAAACAGTATTAAAGGATTGTTTGGGGTGGGGGCTCTCTAAACCTAGCTGCATTATTTTTGCTGGCAGCTCTACATGTATGGGGTTAACTATAGACCCATACATATAGAACTTCCAGTAATAGTAATGCAACTACATTTAGAGGGTCCCCGTCCTCATATATCCTATTAATAACTACCTAGAGCATCTGCAGTCTGTTCCTTGCTTTGCATCCTCTTTAAGCTTATTTTAGGGGCAGGGCTGCTGCAGCGCTCAGCAGCCACTTGGCGAATGCACGAAAGTTGCAAGTCAGGAAACTTAAGGTACATATTTCTTTTAAAGCTAGCTCTTTGGGCAGCCAATTCTTTGGTATGAGTTGAGTGCCTGGAGTATGTCAGCTGCTATCTGACATATTGTACACACACACCCCCCCACCCTCACACAGAATCCCAGAACATCTACAGATTATTTTCAGAAAAAACAGTCGGCTACTCAACCAGGGGACAGCAATAATAACCACTGTGATTGGTCATGATAAAAAAGAGCTTTTAATGAAAAGTTTTCTTTTAGAAAGAGGTACACAGGCAAACCATGGAAATAAATAGCACCCCCCTCCTCACATCAATGTTTCACGACTTAACCATCACTTTTTCAAGATGCTTAAAAGAAAACTTTTCATTAAAAGCTCTTTTTTTATTGTGACCAATCAAAGTGGTTATTATTGCTGTCCTTTTGAGTAGCCAACTGTTTTTCTGAAAATGTATGTTTGTTTTATTCGGCACCTTCCTGCATGTCCTGAGCCACCTCACCTCTTTTTCCTGTATCTACAGATTATGTTCCCCTGCATTCACTACTGGACTCTGCATTCTCACTGACCAGATTAAATCTAAAGTAAGGTTTTAGGAAATCAGTGGTCGTACCAGCAATATACAAAGGATTCTAAGCGATAAAACAGTCTTTCAAGTGTCTTGCTTATTCTACAGAGCACACTCTTCTCATTGACTTCTTAATAAAGATGGGTTATAAACAAAACTAGTTGGCTTTATCCCCAAAATCCCCTTCACACACAAAAAAATAGCTGACCTATCCAACCTCCTGGTGTAAGTAGAGAATGTTGGGTGCAAGAAATAACTTAAAGTGTGGTGTTCATGCTTCTCTGTAAACATAACCACTACTTATCATTAGGTTAAGTTTTCCAATTTTCCTTTCTTTCTTTATAACCCTAATCCTCACTACTACATCAGTATGTACAGATTTGCAAAAGCCATAGAGGTGGTTACTTTTGGACCTGTTTGTTCTTCCCAGTTACTCCAGGAGTCAAGTAGCCTCACCCCAGATGCCATTACTTCTGTACCCACCACAGTTCACCAGTTATGTTGCAACCAGGATGGTTGCAATGCTATAGCTATGCTGTGCATTAACAAGCATAATGTTTTATAAGGGTAAAAATTGAAAGCTGTGATTCACTTGTCTCAATCCCCTATTCTGAAGTGAACACTAGAACCTTTCGTCTTCATTTTGAATCTGCTTTACACTTCCAGCAATGAGCTGGCAGTATTTATTTGTTTATTTTTTATTATTTATTTATTAGGTCTAGGATTACAATACCTTTGAACCAGGGCTTGTTTACAAAGGTTCCACATCAGGTTACAATTCAAAACATAAGACCTGTAAGTCAGATTACAAATTCAGTACATAGGACAAGGTTACAAAAGTGTAAGCTAAACAGAGTCACAAAGCATCTGAGAAATAAAACAAGTTTTGCAGGCTAGGTTACAAGGAGATAGCGGATGAGGTGCAGAGATGATAGAGAACAAGAGAGAGGAAGAGTAGAGGGGGCATAGAGCTATAGAGGAGGAGCGCAGCCAGCAGCATTGTCGTAGACATAACATAGGGAAGTGTATGCTAAGGGGTAACCAAGTGCTAATAGGAGAGAGAGCACTGCATAAGGTTAGGGAATTATTCATGGGGTCAGCTAGTGGAGTATAGCCTAGAGGTTAGAGTCAGGTGCATCCAGCTGACCTAGGTTTAATTTCCATAGCCTCCACATGCATATTGTGTGAGCCTGAGCAATTGCTCCCAGGTAGCACCTGAAAATAGGTTGTGTTCTTAATGGGCATTACCCAGTTACCAAAGAATAAAAATAAACAACAAAATAAAAGGAGCGTCCCTTAGGCTTTCACCAGTATTCTCAATACATTCTTTCTGAACACTCATTAACATCATTCCTGGTGACTAAAACAAACTAGCATGCAGCAGACAGTGCTCCATGACTTTATGACAGTGGTTGTACTAAAACCAGGATCACCTTGTAAATAAGCATTGCTCAATGGAGCCTTTTCCAGGTACCCCCCCACACACACACACACTGCTGGTTTTGTGCTTTCTGAGGCCCCGAACATGCACACACATTTTGGTGTCCATTTTCAGGGAGGCAATTAAGCACTTAACAATTTATAGCCTTTTTCACATTCCTTTCCTAGAGAAAGGCTGAAAAAAATTGCTTTTTTGTGCCATTAGGTGAAAGATATGTATCAATTAGTCAATACAATTCAGTGAGCTCATCTGACCTTAGCTCTCTCTGTCTTCCAGTGAATGTGTGTAGTGTGTGCCGCAGATTTAAGATAACAGGCTAGTAAATCCTGTATCAGAACTGGGGGGGTCAAAATGTACACTCTGACCCTTACTTTTGAAAGTGACAGGTCAGCTGACCCCCCCGACTCCCTGACTCTGCCACCTATGATTACATTTAAAGTCGCTGACAATTTTAGCTTCAAACCAGAGCCATTACTAGACCTGTGCCTCAGGGTCTTGAGCCCTGAATCTTTTGATATGGACCCTGAACCTCTCCTCAGTAGAACAGCTGAAATTAATCCTTTTATAAAAGTATCTATACACATCCCCCCAAGCCATTGAGAACTTTGGTCTGGGATCTTTTGTTACCCTTACAATGTCTCTGTTCTCTTCTACATTAAAGAATACATGACTAGCTGGCCCAGTGGTGCTGAGGGTTGAGGCACTGGGCACCACACCTCACACCACACTGGCAACCCGGGTTCAGGTATGAGCCTAGGTCATTGGGGGTGGGCTGGGGAAGCACACTGCACTGCAGTGGTCCCTGCAGACACCCAGGGGTACGGCAGACACAGGTGTTAGCAGAGGGGGAGCACTGCAAATGTCTGCACATCAGTGCATGGACATCATTGCATGCCAGTGCTCCATCAGGGGACCTTAATGGAGGAAAAATGGCTGGGTGTGACCATGCAGCCTGATAGCCGCACCCTGCCTCACTGGGAGGACTCTCATGGAATCACTCTGGGGAGGCTGGTCCAGCTGAACAGGTATGTGGAGGTCCTGTGGTGGACTGGCAATGGCGTGCCAGATCCCCCATCATGTGAGTGAGCCTGGTGCTCTCCTGGTGGGCAGGGCCAGTAGCTGGAATCCACCGCCGGTAAGTTGCTGCAGCAAGGCGGAACAATTGTGACATTATAAAAAAAAGAGAACACATGACCATTTACTTTTTTTTGGATGCTGTTAAATGAAACCAATAGCTGATTGACAGCCTACTGGAAAGAATGCAAAAGCCAATAAAAATAAATATCAGTCTAAAAAAAAAACAGTATTTGTTAGCAACAATTTTTATCATAGAGCTATGTTAGCCAAAATGTAATATGGGCATCCATAGATTAATAATTAGTATATTGTGAATTTTCTCAGATACTGCATTTAAAAAACATCTTTTATAACTATTTTGTTATTAATGACTCGGATCATTAAAGATAGGTACCACACACAATATTTAAAAATCTTTGTTGATGATACCTTTGTACTGTATGTACTGTATTTATACTGTGACTTTATTATGGTGGTGGTGACACGTGTTTTTGATGGCAAATACCACTGCATCACACAAATATATTTATTATTTTTTCATGATGGGCATTAAAAGGGAACGGGATCTTTTAAAACCCTTCAGAATAGGGCAATGTGTGGTGGCACAGTGGAATACATTACCAGAATATTTGGTTTCATGTGGCACCATGAACCATTTTAAACCAGCACTGAACAGTTACAGTAAAGGACATTGTTACCAGTTTAAAGTATAGATAGAGCAGGTCAAAAATGGCCATAAGGCTAAAGTATCTGACAACATCTTATGAATATTAAGACATCTCTGTTTAGCAATAAGACAATGTTAAAAAATGGTATATTGATGTTTGTGCCAGAAATACATTATTGCTAATATAATGAGATAGTGACCAAAACATACTACTATTTCAAGGCATTAGATTGTAGAGATAAAGTGTAGAGGCTCTGAAGCTAAAAGACTGAGTTTAAATTTGGGCATAGCCACTGGCATATGTATTTGTTTGGCATATTTATTTCTTTATAGTTCTTCATAAAGGCAAGTGACAAGTGATGTGTTATAACTGGTCCACTTTTGTTTTCTCTTCATGTAAATCATTTCCCAGAGATTTTGACTACAGCTGAACTGCTGTAAGGATGTACCCTGCAGGTATTATTTTATTTTTTGCAGAATCTGCAATGGATAATATGTTAAAGGTCTGGTAGACAGTTTCTAAGACAACAGTATTTTGTTTCATAGAATAAGCGAGTTTTACAGACAGAAAATAATCCTTGATCAATCAGTCTACCCAGTCCCTCCTGCAGTTTTGACTACATCCAGGTGAAGAAGGAAAACTCTGCAAATCACGGAGTGAAGAATTAATTGTGTCAATTTGTGCAATGCAACTTTTACTACATGAATTAACAAAATTTGTCACTTTTTTGCTGAATTTTTGAGGCAATTTGCACCATACATTTTCCACACAATGCAATTTGTGCAATCCACATATTAAAGTGCCATCTTTCGGATGAGACGTTAAACTGAGGTCCCATCTGCCTGGATTGGTGGTAGTTCAGGTGGATGTTAAAGATCCCATGGCACTTATTGAAAAGAGTAGGGGAATTTTTTTATTAAAATGTGAAATCAAAATATACACAAAAAAGTGTTACTGCACACAAACATAATACAGAAATAAAGGCAAACATAAATAAGTATTACATCATACAATCAATATGAAAATTCATTTTCATAGTCTCCAAATAATAAAAGAAATACTAGAACCCCCGGAGCAGAGGAAAAAGATTGAAAATTCAGGCAAAAAAATCATACAAAATAATATGAAAGCATACAAAAATAAAATATAAAACATAAAAAATAAGCAGTAGAAGAAATCATAAATAATTGTGCTGACAATACCTCCTAAAGATATAATACATCTCACTTATGAGACCTACCCACATCAAAACCAGTCCATATGGCGTCACCTCTCTTGAAAAGGGAGCATGAACAAGTGAAAAAGTCCAAATCCCTTGAACCTTTAAAGGAATTATATACAGTCCAGAACAATTGTTCAGCAATAACCCTTCTTTATATAAAGTCAATTGGCATCAGATGCCATATATGGTACTTGAGTATCAATAAAATTAAATGAACGGTTCCTGAATCATACTTAATCCATTTCTTTGGTAACAAAACCAACAACAAAATACCTCTAGTTAGACAAGAAAAAGGAAAAGAAGGCCACTGTGAATAAAGAAATGACCAAAAGGACAAAATAAAAGGACATTCAAAAAATAAATGATCTACAGTTTCCAAAACCCCATGGCACATGTCATCCCTAGGGCATACTCTCTCAGCTAATCCCTTATGCTTCAAATTATTCCATACACTTAGTTTGTCATGAACACTTAACCAAAGAACATCCCACATCTTTCCCTGCAATCTAGGATTAAGCAACATTTTTCCTATAATTGCAGTTTCACTTGAAGTTTTAATCAGTATCTAAGGCGTCAATAAAAACTAGAGACATTAGACACATACACTCTTTCCTAGAAAGGGTCAATAATTGTCTCTAGTAATACCCATAGCTTTAATTTCCCAAAATATACTGCATATATGAAGGGAGGCCCTGAAGTGATTTTTGTTTTGGAATGGCGGACTCAATACCCCAGGAAAGAAGCCACAGGTGAATTTGGTCAGAAACCCAGGGGTTCCAAACCTTGGGGCCTATCGCCCATCACTGGCATCAAATTCCCATACAAAAATAAAGAAAAGAAGAAAACAATAGGGTGAATCATCTGCAATCCACCATCTTTGATAGGGTGATACAAAACCCTTCTTTTAATCAGATTAAGCCGGCTACCCCAAATACATTGAAAAAATAAACCATAGAGTACAGTCTCTAATCATACAGTTAGTGGAAAAACCACACATAAATGCAGAAACATTGGCAATAAAAAGGTTTTTACCATATATACTCTTTTTAGCTTGGACATATGCCAAGAGTTCTACTTTCCAATTTTCCCCCTAGCATCTGATATAATAAGAGACCAATTATAAGTACTCATGTCCCCCATACCAAAAAAAAACAAAAACAGTAATTTCTGTGGTTGAGTCTGACAAGGTATGTCCAAAAAAAAAACTGAATTTTAGGAACCAAGTCACCTATAGGAAGACATATACTTTTGGCAATTTTAATAGTGGTATTAGTTAACAAAGAAAAATGCATAATTTCCTGAGCAGCCATATTTGCTGATGCCTGGTCCCCCAACACCAGGCACATATCATCTGCATAGGTTATACTTTTAACCTCCATATCCCCACTATGCACTGAAAGACCCCTAATATATTCATGCAGCTGTAATTTCCCTAAAAGCGGATTTAATACCAAAATATACAAAGTCAGACTCAGAGGGCAACCTTGCTTAACCCCCCTCTGAACTAGACAACTAGCCCCCACCCAGCCATTCACATAAGGTTTAACCATAGCCTGTTGGTAATATAACTTAAGCCAGTTCAAGAAGATAACCGGAAGACCATGACTTTGAAGTACAATCCATAAATAATCATGACAAACAGTATCAAAGGCCTTAGCTTGATCCAACCCTACTAAATAACCACTCACTTCCCCTCCAGATCCCTTTTCCATAATTTCCCTAAGCAAAATAAGTGCATCAGCTATTTTTATCCCAGGAACAGCATAAAACTGTGTGGGGCGGACTATATCTTCCAAAACTAAAGTTAAACGATGATAAAACAATTTTGCCTGGATTTTACTATCTGCATTTAAAAGAGTAATGGGCCACCAATTATGCAAAAGGGATCTATCACCAGTTTTAAACAGAAAAAAAATAAGGCCAGTGTACATACTGCCTGGTAAAACATAGGAATCCAGAAAAAAATTGAAAGCTGCAACAAACTCAGAGGGGAGTAATGGAAAAATTAATTTATAAAACTCATTCGGTAGGCCATCAGGACCTGGAGCTACCCCTGGTTTTAAACTAGAAATAATGGAACCCAACTCATGTTCAGTAACAGGGGCAATCAAAGAAGATTTCAGAGAGTCAGGGATTTGTGCCAAATCACAAGAACCCACCCAATCAAACACCTCTGTTTCAAGGATAGCTACAGAGGAAAATTTAGACTGTACAAAACTTTCCACTTCTTTCATGATATCCAAGTTCCCAAATTTCTCAGACCCATCCTTAGATTTAAGGAAGTGCATGACCTTATGGTGATGCTGAGCAGAGCAGGAATCAAAAGGATTAACACTGCCCTGTTTCCCAGTGCATCCCCTTTTTTGTTCAGCTTCTAAGGATTTCATCCTATTATATTGCAAACTTGTCAAGTTATATTTAATCTGTTCTATTTGATCAACATAAGAAGTCCCAGTAGAAACCTGTAATGACTGCAATAACACAAGTTGTTCTTGTAAAACCTTATAATCCTCCTTCCATTTTGTACCATTTAATTTACGCATCAACTGAAAATATCTTTGAAAATAGGCCTTACTATCCGACCACCAGTCTGCCAAAGAATCATATAGAAAAGCTACAGATTGTCTGGCTTGTACCAGGGCCTGAAAACCCTCCCAGATGCCATCAATTGCCATCAAACTTAAATTTAGTCTCCAATACCTCTTCCCTCTAACAGTAGCATCAAGATCTGAGAGTGAAACAACAAGGAGACCGTGGTCAGAAGTAGCAACAGGTGTCACAGATTTATGCTTAATAGTTAAATGAGGGGATAAAAACCAAAAATCTATCTGGGTAGATAAAAGGCCCCTAAAAAAGGTATGGGGGGGGCTAAGGGATATCCGGAAAGGCAAAGGCATCAACAAGCCCAGTCAGTTGTAACACATGATTAAGGTACCGTGAATCGCAATAAAATTTAGAGACCCTGGGACCCCTATCCGAAAACAATCTACTTGTATTAAAGTCTCCACCAAAAAGTATATATCTAGACATAAAAAGATATGGCAAAATAAGCTTAAACAACTCTATCCTGCCAGTTTTAGTTTGAGGGGTATATACATTTATGAGACGAAAATCCATTTCCTGAAGCTGCACATCCAACAAAAGGGCTCTACCTGGGAAAATGTCTACAGAATGAAAAACTTTAATATTATGAGTAGAAAAACAAATCCCTACCCCACTACAGAGATCAGTCCCCCCCGACCAAAAACTAGCTCCCCAAAGCCAAGCATCCCTCCCTATCTTAACATCAGTTTGGGACTGTAGCCTGGTATCCTGAAAAAAAAAACACATCAAAATATAAATCTGAAAATAAAGAAAAAGTTGCCAGTCTCTTTCACTCTGACAACACACTATTTGTGTTGAGAGAGACGATAGTTAAATCATAATGACTCAGACCCATAACAGAGATCAACGAGGGAGTCAAGGTACTTTTCTAGAGGAGGCCCTCACACCCATATGCCTCCTCCTAGTTCGACTGGCAACAGTACCTTCCAGATATTCAGCATCAGAGGGGGCTTCATCCTCAGATATACCTTCCCGAAGAGGATGAAAAGGATTGTCATGAATAATTGCCTCTACAGAACTCCCAGGCTGAGCCTTACCCTTTCGTCCCTTCGTCCCCTTTTTTCCTTTTACTTCCTGTAATCCATCACTCACAGGAGGAGGAGGCTTAGGAGGGGCCATAGAAACAGAAGACTGAGGGACATCCCCAGGGACCAGGGTAATATCCCTAGTCCCAACCTCAGAGTCTACTATAGCAGCATTATCTGAATTGACCACATCCAGATCCACCACAACCGGGGCAGTATGGGGAGAAAGAGAAAAACCCCGAAAGCTAGAGGCCGATTTAGATTTTTGAATATAAAAATCTTGGATAGTGAAGTCTGCATCAGCAGTATTATGAGATGCTCAGGGGAAAGTTGGAAAGGAATGCCCCTCCTCTTCACACAAGGTGCACTTCAAAGAGTTTGTACAATGGAAACTCATGTGACCCAATTCACCACAGAGAATGCATTTAAGCATTTCACAGTTGGGGCTAATATGTCTGGCAGACCCACATTTAAAGCACCTACGGGGTTGTCCTGGGTAAAGATGAAACCCTTATCCCGCCCAATGTAAAGACAGTTTGGCAAGTGTTTTAAGTCTGTACCCTCATACTGTAATTTAATTTTGATTTTCCAACCCCCGTTCCAAAAACCTTCCCCATCTAAAATGGGCTCAGGGATACCTTGCACCTCACAGCGTTTATCCAACCAGTAAAGGATATCCTGAATATTGACCCTCTCAATACGAAATAAAACAGTGATGACCCGAAAAGATTGTTTAGTTAAAGGAATAATTTGAAAGGCGGTCCACAGGGAGTTAGTCTTTAACTTCATATATCGAGTCCAACATTTTTCCAACAGATCTGGGGTTTGAAAACTAATATCAAAAGTGGATTTCCCTGCTGCATGAATAACAGCATAAACATCTGCGGAGGTAAAATGCAAAGATTGTTTTAGCAAGAACTTCCCCACAAAAAAACGATCAGGAGGTGTCTCCATACCCCTTAGAAACCTAAATCGCACAGCGTTCCTCCATTTAGCAAATTCCACAGGCTTCTTAAATAAACTGGCAAAGGTTGGGGCAGAATCAGTCTTTTCACCCAAAGGGGAATCAGGGGCAGCATCCAAATCAGAAGACTCCACAACCGGTGGCAGAGCTGTGTCCACGGAGGGAGTTTGGAAGCTTTGTGGGGACACAGTCAAAAAGAGGGGAAAAAGAAACAGTACCTGAAGGCTCCATTTTCTCCTGTTGCTCAAAATCAGCCCCAACCACAGGAGAAGGTGTAATCGATTCCTCGACAGCGTCCTGCACACTGTCTGCTAATATTGGAGTGATGTCAGCCTGCCACATGCCGGCAGCATCCTGCAACCAACCCGCCCCCTCTAGGGCCCGTTCCGGGGAGCAAGCTTCTTCCATGTCACCGCAATATGATGTAGCCGCCTGGAGAGGACCTGAAATGCCTACTGAAGAAGCCAGTGGAGTAGAGGAAGAAATAAAAACTTTGGAAACACCTCCAGTAACTTTACCACGGGAATCACCCACCAAACATTTACGTTTTTTATCTTCCTCGCAGAGCAGTTTCTCTGCATTCGGCTGTGCTTCCATAGCAGACAATTCGGCCTGAAAATTTGCCAATTTTCCTTAAGAGAAAGGTCTAAAACATTTTCCTGGTCTGAAGATTGTAGTGAAACTAAATCTTCAGGCTGCATACCGGTTTCCAAAGCAGCTGGCTGAGGTAGAACTTCAGAAACAATGTCGGTGTCTACAGCACCAGGCAGAAAATCCAAATCAGGTCCTGTCCCCTGCATCTCCACACACAAAATGGAGGACTCCATGCTCATGGACTGCAACACTTCCACACCAGGATCCATGGGAGCTGCCATCTTGGTCCCACAGGAATAAGGGTCCCCCCTGCTCACAGGAAGTAGGGGAATTTCCCCGGAGTCATGGCCAAATTTCCCTCATTCACTAAAAATACCACCAACAGCTTAATCTGGTTCAAGGTCAGTTGGCATTCATCTGTATCCCCCTCCCCGTAGGTCATGCCTGAAAATAGGCAGGATTTGTCTAGTGCACTTACCCGGTCAACAAAAACTAAATAAAATAAATGAATAAAATAAATAAATAAATACATACATTTATGCAGTTGCAGTGAATTTATATGGAATTCACTATTAGAATAATCTGCATAGTGTGCAAATTCACATCAATTCGCCCACAATTTTAAATTCTTAAAGTGCCTAGTTACCACCAGTCTAGCACTGGCAGGGGCCATGCAGTGCTCCCAGCCTGTATCTCACTTTGTTAGTTGAGTAAGCCCCTTGAACACCTCAACCCCTCCATCATATTCATCATGCCCATTTGACAATCCCACCCTGTCTTGAAACCTGTAACCATCTTGAATTTAGCCACTTCCTTTGGCAGATGGCTCCACTTGCCTACTACCCTCTCTGTGAAAAATTATTTCCTCACATTCCATTAAAATCCCCCCACCAGCTTATAATTATGTATTCTTGTCAGATGCCCTTCACATTGCCTGAACAGGTAATTGCAGTTCACTTGTCCACCCTGTTTATTCCCTTTAGATATTGAAAGTTTGGATCATATCCCCACTTTTTCTTCTGGTCTCCAGGGAGTGTATATTTAGGTCAGCCATTCTTTCCTTAGGCCTTCCCATGCAGCTCATGCATCATTTAGGTTGCCCTCCCATAGACTTCTTCTAAGCAATCTTTGTTCTTTTTAAGCGAAGGGTTCCAGAATTGTTCACAGTAGTCTAGATGCAGCCTTACAAAGGACATATAAAGTGGCAGGATCACTTACTTACTTACTTACTTACTTACTTACTTACTTCCCTACTTCCTTCCTTCCTTCCTTCCTTCCTTCCTTCCTTCCTTCCTTCCTTCCTATAGGCCTTATTGCAATGTGTAATCTTTTTGTGGCTGTCACTTATGATATCCTCTAGGTCCCATTCCTCTGGGGTACAGCCTAACCTGACATCTCCATCCAGTATTGTGTTTTGGGGTTCCTTTTCCACATGTACATGACCTAATATTTTTAGGCATTAATTTTGAGCTGCACGATCTTAGACCATTTTTTTAATTTCTCCAGGGCTCTTTTATGTCCCAAACCCATTATTCACTGCCCACCCTACCATATATATATATAGCTTAGTGTTATCTGTAAAGAGAAACATTTTGCCCTGGATACCTTTTCCAGTTCCACCAATAAACTGATTGAGGAGCACAAGACCCAGGACTGACTCCTGAGGCACAACACTGGCTGCCATCTTAACCTCAGATTGTTTTCCATTTAACACTGCCCTTTAGGTTCTTCTCCTTTACCAGTTCTCTGCCAACCTTGTTATGTTTTTCTTGTCCCCTAAGTCACTCAGCCTCTTCACAAAACATCTGTGGGACACTCAGTCAAAGGTTTTGCTGAAGTTTAGATATAGGGGGCTTAATTTTCTAAGCCCAGAAATGATGCACAGTGCTCGTGTCCAACAGAAGTGAAACAAGGGGTACCATGAGTCACAATTTGTGGTAGTCCCAATTTTCATAAGCTGGTTGCAGAAAAAACAGATGATTTTGTACCAGATTGGCACTGCACCAGGTCTGCATCTAAAACAAAGGCATGTCATGGTGAAAGGGGGCTTGTGCTATGATGGCATGGCAGCATCCCCTACCATGGAATTCTGGAATCTTCCCTATGGGTGCAGGCCCTGCTGGTGGTTAGACTAGCCAGAGCTGGTGATCGGCCCATGTACCCCTTCAGCAGACAGTGCAGGGTGGGAGCACAAGCATGCCTGGTGATGGGACAAGAGGTAAACCATAACAAGAACAATGCCACTGGACCATAGCCATGGGTCTGTGTACAGGACTGCAACATAAGGACATTTTCTCTCTGTCTCCTGTCATGTGCACAGATTGCAGATCTTCCAGCCTGTGTGTGTGGGGGGAGGGGCAGATCCATGTGCATCCTGTCAGTTATCGTGTCTGTACAGAATGTCATCGGGCAGTGGAAGTCTACATCAGTAACAGAAACTTGTAGGCTACACAGCATGAATAGTCCCAATTTATTCTGCTATGGTCCTGCAGCTGTGACCCCAACACTTTCCTTGTACTGCTCATCTGTGGTACCCTTCACGTCTGCTGACTGGCAGCCTATCTGTGCCTGCAATCTGCTAGTTACAATATATTATCACTTTCAGCACATGGAATGCTTCAGATACACTCCCCCCAGCATCTGTCAAGTTCCTGGGGTATCTTATATGTACCCTGTCCCCCTCTGCAGTATTGTCACTTATGCTACCTGGGCATCCTACCTGCACCTCTGTTGCAAGGTGAGTGTGCTATGGGCTTGTTCTACCATGCCCATGTATAGCTGCTTCTGTCAAACCCCTCTTGTGTGAAATTTGTTGATGCATGGGAATGAGTGCAGCAATGTTGGGAACTTTGGCACCTGGACCTCTACTATTAGAAAATCTGGTGCAGGGTCCCAGGCACACCGGGATTCAATGCAAGCTGGTGTTTGCTGTAGATTGAGTTGATCTATAGTCCCTTTGAAAATCAAGCCCAGGATGTCCACAGCCTGGCCCTTGTCCACCACCTGAGGAAGCTTAATTCTGTGAGGCTCATTTGGCAGGACCTCCCTTTCACTAAATCATGCTTTTTACTATCTAGGAGACTGTGATTCTCTAGGATGTCTACAACCCACTTCTTAATGACATTCTCCAGTGCTTCCCTATTGTGAGGGTCAGGCCAACCAGTCTGCCACACATCAGTCCATGAGAACAATGCCTGTCCCATGCAAGCTATTAAACAGGTCTGTCTACAGTGCTACCAGACCTTGACCCACAAGACACCTGGCAATGCAGCCCATCTAGTTCCAGTGACATGCCTACCTTCAACCCCCTCAGACCCTGGGGCACTCTTCTCTCAGTAATGGTTCTATCACCATCTTAATAACCCTCTAAAATGTAGTGTAATAGGCTGGCCCAGTGGTGCTGAGAGTTGAGACGCTGGACGCCACACCTTGTACTGCACTGGCAACCTGGGTTCAGGAATGGACTCACACCACCAGAGGCTGGCAGGGGAGAGGAAGGACTGAGCATCTCACGACAGCTGTCCTTCCTCTGGGGTGGATGAGGGATCTGCACTGCACTGCAGCTGCACCTGGTGGAAGCTGGGTGCACCACAGTTGCGGGCATGATAAGGGGGAAGGAGCACAGCAGGCACCTGCAGGGAGGTGCATTGATGCCATTGCACATCCTGCTCCTCGGGGAAAAATCTGGTGGAAAATGGTGAGGGCAACTGCAGCAGCTGATGGCCAGACACTGCACCCCCGGACACGAGAGCATAGCCACCAGGTGTCTGTGCCACAGGTCCCTGGGGGGGTGGTTCCTGCACAATGGCCGGCTTGTGTGGATGGGCATATGGATTTGCATGCCAGACCTGGTCCAGGGGTGTGGACACCAGTGGTTGGGAGTCACTGGGGACTGCTCTGCACGAGGAGGAAAAATAGTGCAATGTTAAAAAACAAAATGTACTGTAATGCTGCATTCTGGAAGTAGCCATCATTCAACTGTGAAGACAAACCAGAAATATTCATTTAATGTGTCTGCTTTTTGACCATCTTCCTCCACCCATATCCCTCTTCTTGAACCTTTCAATTACCGCTTTGTTTTTCCTCTTCTACCTAACATTCCTGCAAAAGCTTTGGTGCTTCCATTCACTCCTTCTGCTGTTAAAGGGATTCCAGAATGAGAAAGCATCTTACCCTCAAAACAGAGGATATTTAAAGGGGTTATACTGAACCTTCCACGGTAATAATAGAAACATCTGACAATGGATTGTAATGTGGCTACTGTCTGTCACCCACACAGGGTTATACAGTGACAGTGATGCTAGTGAGGGACATCACTGAGCAACTCTGAGTCCTGTGCAGACTAGCAAAAACGTCTTGAAAGTTACTCTAAAGCTAAGAAATTCATGGTACCACAGTCTTGAAACTGAGACTATTTGAGGCTTGACAGCCCCCAAAAACGTATAAAAATCTTTAAATGAAAGTGGCATCAGTACTGCTGCTTGTTACACCAGCAACCTTGGTTTATGCCCCAATTTCAGTTTATTAGAGGTCAGCAAGAAGAGAAGTAAGTGTCCCCGAGAACAATAATCCACTGCCATTCCTCTACCTGGGTGACTATAAGTGGCATTGCAGCTGGAATCCTGAACCACAGAGAGGAGTTGCCTCCTGCAAGCTCCAAGTTAGAATACTGTGCTTTGCTTACACTGGGAGCACCTCGGAGACAGCATTCATAGTGAAACAATAGTGCAAAATGGTCCCAGTGAACAGGATGATGCTCCTGTTTTTTTCGGTCTCTGCTTAACCTCCTGAGGGCTCTCCCTCAACTGGGCTGTGTTCTGATGGGGTCTCTGCCTCAGTGGATAATGATTCCCTGTCTATGTACTGTAAGAAGGAGCACAGCAAAACGTTTGCAGTCCAGCCAAAACCTGTGGTGAAAGAATGACTGTGATGTGATACTCAGAAACACAGAAAACTGGGAGTCTTGGTAATGGTATTGGATTTATTGTGACCTCATGAAAGTACATATGCTAGAAGATCAAGCATTATAAGTAAATTTCTTTTCCATTCTGAGGTATAATGGGCAGACTGGATGGGCCTTGCGGTCCTTATCTGCCGTCAACTTCTATGTTTCTATGTTTCTATGTAGGTTCTCTTTTTAATAGAGTCCCACCCTTTGATCAAATATATAAAGAATACTGGATGGGCAACTATGCACAACCAGTGTGTTGTACCACGGACGGGTTCTGATTCCCTCCGACCTCGAGAGCAAAGCTGAAGAGGTCCATGGGAATCAGAACCGCGAGGTGGCAAAACACATTGGTTGTGCATAGAGTTGCTTATCCTGTATTTTTTTTATTGTGTATAGTACTCTGTGAAATATTTGTTTGTGAGTTCTTTTGCTTTCAAAATGAAACTGACTCATGCATCGTCTAGAGATTCTAGAATGCTGTTCTACCACAGTAGGGTAGAATCAAAGTCCATGGCCTTTGAACTGTGGTACAACAGCATTTTGAACGGGATGGAATTCTATACAGAACAACACTCCACTAAACACAAGGATGACCGTAAAATGAATTCACAAGGACAAAAACCTCTGATTCTCCACTGCCCAACAGCCCAGTTACCTGCCAAAGAGGACTTTTTTTAATTTTCATTCTTTTTTCCTCCCTGATTGGCCTAACTTTTTGGACCTGGTGACCTCCCCACATAACACACTGCCTACCTGCATTGGAGGTGAAGCCTGGTTTTCTCCTCATGGTATGGCTTGGGGGTGACTCTCTTCCCTCTCTGTGAACTCTTTCAGTGCCTCTTCTAGGTGGGATGCATGGAGCCCAAGAATGCTGGCTGTTACTCACAGATGTAGCCATTCACAGAACCAGAGGTGCCAGCACCCTGCAGGAACCAGAACCTGCTATGTCTCAGTAGTAGAGCTTTTCCTAATGCTTAAAATAAATGTTGAAGGTCCCCAGATGCCTTTTACACATTGTGTGCCATTGCCAGACATGCTTCAAATGTTGAAGCTGCAATTTGTTTTGTAAAAAAATCTGTCATAGTCATTTTTGTATGTTTTATCAGTGTTTTGTCCTCTAGTTTTCTGTGTGTGACCACACCCCCAGAATGATGTCATACAAGGGAGCTGTTAATGTTTTACATACAGCAACAAGGAATCCTGGATCATTTATAATGTTGCCTTAAATGTGTCTTATACAGAAGTACAGTCCTGTATGTTGGTAGTGGTGAGCACTAATATGTAAATGTCCATAGCAAGGCACTGTGGGTAAAATAAGAACCTGTTTTCCAAATTCCTTACTGTGAGATGCTGTACCATATTTCTGTAGTGGTGTCAACAATATAAACTTTTTTATGTTTATTTTCACAACAATGCATTGTGCATATCGTATCTAGCTAGATGACTTCTATATTGAGAGATATAGTCTCCTATTTCTGCAGTGAGCACAGAAATATACTACTCTGTGTACTAATTCACATAGTGAGGCATTGTGGGTACAGTACATATCTGATTTCTCTCTCTAAAGCTAAAAACTGACAGTGTCCCTTTAGTAACTTTGTTTCCCTGGTATGATGTCACAGCTGGGGCTGGCAGCACTGAGAAAAAAAGGGGCGGGTTATATACATGAAGCAGAGCACCAAAATAAAAAGATTTGTTTCATGGTAAACAGCATTATTTGGCAGTTTGAATGGTAGGAGACCGATTCACAACTCCTACAGATTACGAATCCCATTTGCTATGGCAAACGTGCACCTTTACTTTAGCTAAATGAAAGAGGCATGGGTTTTAGTTCACAGGGAAGTATGTAAAGACCTTGACCAACTGGTTCTGTGCTTTGTGGATAGGAATGTTCTGGATAGAGATGAATAAAATAATTCACGTCACTCAGTTTTTGTGTGAAATGTGTCAAATCTTCAAAATATATTGCTCACTTAGTGAAAATATAATCTATTTTAATTGTGTGACTTTTGGCTGAAAAATGCTGAGTTGTGAAATTATGCAATATAAAAGTGCAAAGACTGCACACTTTGGCTGATTTATTACACTTGATAATAAGTTGTGGTTTACAAAAAAAAACTTTAAAACTGCAAAATGTAAATGTATAAATACTGTACACTTTGTATCATTTTATTGCTGATTTTATTAAACTGCATATTTTAAACAATGTGCAGTAGATACCATAAAAATGTAATACCTTCATTGAAATGCACAAATGTGCTGAACTGAGAAGTCCCAAAGTTCTGGCACAAATGTTGTCAAACTGAAATAAGCAATTTTGCAGCGTTTAACATAATTTTGACCAACTTGTGTTACAGAATATGTGTGAGCATTAAAATATTGTTGTTTTTAATTGGTCAGAACTGGAGAAGAAGCTTCTGAGGACTGGGCTTTAACACTCTGCTTGCAGAGGGGGAGGGTCTTGACAGAACAGCTGCACAACTGAAGGATATGTAGAGGAAATCTGAGCAGGTTGCTACAAAACAGGTGATGTACCAAATAAATCAATTTGGTATCATCAAACCCTTTCTTTCTTTCTTTCTTTCTTTCTTTCTTTCTTTCTTTCTTTCTTTCTTTTTCTTTCTTTCTTTCTTAATAGAAACATAGAAAAAATGATGGCAGAAAAAGACCAAGGATCCATCTAGTCTGCCCAAAGTTAACCAAGACCTTCTCAGATCCCAGGACCTAGTCCCCCCCCATGACCCCTAGCCATTCCAATTCCCATGGATTTTTATTCAAACATTCTTTTTATCCCAGCCATGTTTGAAAACTGTCACTGTCTTGGCTCCCACCACGTCTGCAGGTAGTCTATTCCAAGGCTCAATGACTCTTTCTGAGAAATAGTGTTTCATGAGTTCCCTCTTAAAGCTCCCTCCCTGCATCTTCCATTCATGCCCTCTAGTAAATGAGCTGGAAACCCTGTTGAACATTTCAGAGCAGGGCACCTTATTTATTCCTTTCAGGAACTTGAAAGTTTCTATCATGCCCCCCCTCTCCCTCCTAGTTTCCAGTGAGTACATATTCAAAACTTCTAAGAGCCCCTCATATGATAGCCCCTGCATGCCCTGTATCATTTTTGTTGCCCTTCTCTGCATGGTTTCCAGTCTGTTTTTGTTCTTCCTAATGTGTGGACTCCAAAAGTGGACATAATACTCTAGGCGGGGCCTCACAAGAGACCTGTAGAGGGCAGTATCACCTCCCTGTTCCTACTGTAAAACTCCCCTCCCAATACACCCCAACATTGTGTTAGCCTTGCTGTAAGCTGTGTTGCATTGGCTGATCTGCTTAAGTGTGTCACAGATGATAATGCCTAGGTCTCTTTCCTCCCAAGAAGCACTGAGTCTGACCCTATTAAGCCAATATGCAGTCTCCGGGTTCCTTTTGCCTAGATCAAGGGTTCTCAGACCTTGCCATGGCGAGCCTCCCCTACTGGACTTGGAAGACTTCCAGGCCTCCCCATGAGTCATGACCTCATTTGCATATGGCGGTAATCGCATAAAAATTGATCATTAGCGCACTGCACATTGACTAAATTGCGCTTCCGGTCACCTTGCATCATTACCACTGTACCTTGCCAACTATCACTGAGGCAGCATCACCACGACCATGAAATGCATTCCCCTTCCCCAGGCTCTGTTAGCAGCAGCATTACCCCTGGGCAAAGCAGCCAAGAGACATTTCGTATAACTGCCCCCACCAGACTGGACCAGCGAGGCAGTACAGGCACCTCCCATCCCAACACTGCAAATCCTTGCTTGAGAACAGACCAGCTGAGGCATCAGTCCCCCCAATCACCACTCGAACCATACCTCTCAAGTGTCCCTGATTTTCACGGACGTCCCTGATTTTGCCTCAAAATTTTACTGTGTTCCTCCTAAAATTTGTGTTTTGTGGCTCAGTGGGAACCATAAGCACAGAACAAAGTCAAGCCTTAAAGTTACTGACTTCTTCTTTAGAAAATGCATTTTACACTAAGCCCATATTCTACCAGCATGGGTGGATCTCAATTTTGAAGATGTGTCCCGATTTTTTTTTTAAGCCTTGTCCTGATATATGAGGGAAGAGGTTGAGAGGTATGCATTGAACACCTGCTCAAGCTACCACACCCCACCACAAGAGGCATCACCCCCCATAGAGGCATCAGCCCCCCAAACTCCCACTCAGGCCAGATCAGCTGTGAGGCAATACAGTTAGTTCCTCCCCACATGACAGGCATGAGGCACATCAGGCGGCATCAGGCAGCACCCCCCACCTCCCAGTCAGGCCATCAGAACCCCCCACCTCCCAGTCAGGCCATCAGGCAACACCCTCAAATCTCCCAGTCAGGCCATCAATCAGGCAGCACCCTCCCAACCTCCCAGTCAGGCCATCAGACCCCCCACCTCCCAGTCAGGCCATCAGGCAACACCCTCCAAATCTCCCAGTCAGGCCATCAATCAGGCAGCACCCCAAACCTCCCAGACAGGCCATCAGGCAGCTCCCCCAGACAGGCCATCAAGCAGCACCCCCCACCTCCGTCAGGCCATCAGAACCCCCCACCTCCCAGTCAGGCCATCAGGCAGCACCCCCCACCTCCCAGTCAGGCCATCAGGCAGCACCCCCCACCTCCCAGTCAGGCCATCAATCAGGCAGCACCCCCAAACCTCCCAGACAGGCCATCAGGCAGCACCCCCAGACAGGCCATCAAGCAGCACCCCCACCTCCAAGTCAGGCCATCAGAACCCCCCACCTCCCAGTCAGGCCATCAATCAGGCAGCACCCTCAAACCTCCCAGACAGACCATCAGGCAGCACCCCCCAAATCTCCCAGACAGGCCATCAGGCAGCACCCCCAAACCTCCCAGACAGGCCATCAAGCAGCACCCCCACATCCAAGTCAGGCAGTGCGCCCCGGTGAGGCCAGCCAGACCAAACCCCATTGGAGCTTCCAAAAGTACAGTAGAATTTTTACCTGAAGTCTGAGGAAGGATCCCGTCTGCAAAGGATGTCACCAGTAGTCTCAGGAGCTCTGTCTGCGGTAATCAGCGTTCCACGGTGGCGATTATAGCAGCTGGGCGGCGGTGGTTGACAGGCGGAGTCGGCTGGTGGCGGCTTCAGGAGTCGAGCGGCGCCCGTTCAAGCGACTTGCAGGGATCAAAAAAAAAAAACCACCCAATATAAATTCCGGTCAGATCTCCATTCAACCGCACGCATGGCATGGCATTTTATTTCCGGGTTGATGACGTCGCGTCGCGTTCGAAGCTGCTCATTGGTTGAGGGACGGGTGATGATTGGCTGCAAATGCACAATACCGATTGGCTACAGCCACTTCTCTCTGATTGGGCACATATTCTGGGCTTTCTATTGGTCTGCCGAAGACCTTGTTTGCACAGGCATTGGCTGGCTCAGAATCCCCCTGCCTACTACTCTAGCTACAGTATTGAACTTGGTTGGGATCCGAGATGCAGAAGGTACAGCACGGTATACCAACGCAAATTGGCATCGCGTCTCCGCGCCTCCCCTGGAACGAGCTCGCGCCTCCCCAGGGAGACGCGCCTCACCATTTGAGAACCCCTGGCCTAGATGCATCATTTTATGCTTTGTGGCATTGAACTTCAGCTGCCAGACACAAGACCACTTTTCCAATCTTTGCAGATCTTTTTGAAGGCTCTTAACTACTTCCTGGCAGTCCACCCTACCCCCTAGCTTAGTATCATCTGCAAAGAGGGTAAGCTTGCCCTGTATACCTACTCCAATGTCGCTGATAAATATTTTTAACAGAACTCAACCCAAGATTGAGCCCTGGGGTACTCCCCTCCTGACCACACCCTCATCTGACCTCTTCCCATTGACAACCACTCTCTGCTTTCTGTCCTTAAGACAGTTTCCAACCCATCTAACAATACTCTTTGCAGTGCTTATGTCATTCAACTTTTTCAGCAGGTGATTATGCGGTACCGAGTTAAAGGCCTTGATGAAGTCGAAGTAGAGGAGATCTACCAGATAGCTCCTGTCCAGTTCCCTAGTCACCCAGTGGAAGAACATAATCAGGTTTTTTTGACATGATCTACGTGCTATGAACCCATGTTGCCTGTCATCCTGAAGGCCGTTCTTGTCCAGATACTGTACCAGATCCTGTTTAATCAAGACTTCCATCAGTTTCCCCACTACCGAGGTGTAGCTAACCAGTCTGTTAATTATCTACCTCCTCTCTGCTCCCACTGTTGTGTAAAGGCACCACACTGGCTCTTCTCCAGTCCCTTGGCATGACTCCCATCTGAAGTGAATGGTTGAACAAAGGTGCCAAGGAGTCCGCTAATTCACCTGCCTACTCCTTTAGCAGCCTTAGGTGTATTCCATCTGGACCTGGTGACCTGTCCTGCTTTATTCACTCGAGTGCCTCTTTAACCCTACTGGTTATGGATGTTGACATCTCCATTTGTGGAACCCCCTTGTCCACTGCTTTAATACCACTGTCAGGCATTGGGCCATTGTGTTCCTTGGTGAACACTGAACAGAAGAAGTTGTTCAGAACAGCAGCCTTCAGTCTATCATCCTCTACCATCCTGTCACCATCTTTAAGTTTAAGTACCCCTCCTCCATTCTTCCTTTTTTTTGTATATACCAAAAAATTGTTTATTCCCTACTTTGACCCACTCCACTATCTGAAGTTTAGCTGCTGCTGTTGCTTGTCTTACCATCCTCTAGGCTTCCTTATTCTTCTGAACGTAATCTTCCCATTCAATGTCACTCAGTTTCCTTTTAAAGTTGTGTAAAGCCTCTCTTTTGGTCCTAATCACTGTTTAGACTTGTTTAGTAACCATATGGGTCTTTTATGTTTATTCTTTTTCATTACTGTCCTTATACACAGCTGTGTAGCCTCTAAGATGGCTTGTTTAATCAATCTCTATATGACTTCTACTTTCAGTTGCTCATGGATCCTCACCAGTTTCCCCTGGTCAATTCCCTCATTTTTTTTTAAACTAGCTCCTCCAAAGTTTAGAACTTCTGTGATGGATTGAGATTTTACATCCCCTAGGGATAATTCAAACCAGACAGAGTTGTGGTCACTGTTTGCTAGCGGTTCACCAACCCTAACCACGCTGACTATCTCCGAGTTGTAGAGGACCACATCCAGGATGGTGTCTAGTGTAGTCAGCTCACCTTAATTGCTCTGTGAGAAGGCAATCTTGTAAGGCTTCTACCACAAATTGATTTCTCACTGTTATGGCCATTGGGATGCCCCATTCAACATCAGGCATATTCAGGTATCCAACCATCACTGTCTCCTCTTTCTGTGTCACACCTCTGATTTCTTCCAGAAGTTTCTCATCCCTGTCCTCTTCCTGACACAGAGGTCTGTATACCACCCCCAATGTAGACCTTCTTCCCCCGATGCTGAGCTTAGCTGTATCCACAGGAATTCTACTTGCTCCTTTCTGCTGTCATTTAGTGTTGAGGCCACCAGTCCATCCTTAACATAAATTGATACCCCTCTGCCTCTGACTCCCAGTCTATCATGTTTAAACAGTGAGTACCCTGGTATCAAGAAAGGCACACTGAGCCAAGGCTCATTTCCAAGTGTGACCTCAGGGGCAGGGAAAAGTAGAGGTACATGTATTAAGAGCAGTTATAAGCATCTAAAATTCAGCATGCAAACATCTAAATTTCGCAGGCAATCAAAACCAAAGTTGAATGAATTAACAGAGCTAAGACTGGTAACATACATGGCTGCAGTGAACAATGTGTGCTAGAGAGCATCAAAACAGTGTGCCAGCATATTGAAGAGCAGGCAGGGAGCCAAGAGCACAACAGGCCCTGGTATGTGAGTAATTGGAGGTAAGAGAGGGAGTAGGGGAAGCTGCGAGGAGAGATAGTGGAAAGGATTCATGACGGGGGTGACAGGTGTGGGGAGAGCAGGAATGACCTTAGCATGCATCTAAGGATATGGAAGGAAGGGAAGAGGGGAGTGTGTTCCGGGGGGATGGTAGGAGAAGGCAGCTTGCCCAGCACATGAGTGAGGATGGGGAATGGTGAAAGTTTGGGAGTCTCTGATGTGTAAAAAGTAAGAGGAGGAGAGGGTGGGAGAGAGGAGTGAGGAGAGGTAAGAGGAAAGGGAGCCAAACCAGTATTTAGCAATAAAGGAGGTACAGTGGCATAGGTGATGCTGAGGTAGAGGGAGGATGGAAAGGGAAGAATAAAGAGAGCAATGATAAGTGTGAGGTAGGAATTTGTGGCAAAATTTGTGGCAAAACAACAGAAGGCATTGCAGAGGGTGTCCAGTCTGGTTAAGGTGGAGTTGGGAGTGGTGTCAAAGACTACATCCACATAGTTGAATGTCAAGCACATTTTAGTAACCTAGTCACAGTGGACCTGGGGGAGAGGCACCCCTTGTCACAGTACAAGGTGCTGAACTTGGGGTGAAGTTTGGCATGAATGGTATCAGCATGGGCAGACAAATCGCTTGCAATCAAGCCAAACCACAAGGTATTTAAATGCTGGGACAGCATCAAGGCGGGTGCCATCCAGTGTCGAGAAGACATGGGAAGGCAAGAGCATTGCCAGTTTCTGGCTGGTGCAAAAGGTTATCAACACAGTCTTCTTAATGTGTACCTTGAGCTGGTTAGCCTGGAGCCAGCAGAGTATGTTGTGAAAGTTATGCTGGAGTGAAACCTCCAGAGCTGAGGATGAGGGGCCAGAAGTGTAGATGACCATATCATCTGCATACATGTGAATGTGCAAAGTGACACATGCAGAGGGAAGGTCATTGAGGAAAACAGAGGAAAGGATCAGGCATAGGGTAGAGACCTGTGGGACCCCTGGTAGGATGGTAAGGGGGGCAGGCCACCCCCTTTGTGCAGAAGCAGAACCTTAGCAATTTTCCAGGCCTGAGGAACAATACCAACCCATATGGAAAAAATATATATTTTCCATATATGGCCAGAAATGCATTTTAAATATGCAAAAATGACCCCTTTTTGGTATGTTTTAAATATATGAAATAGTAGGAAAATATAAGCCGTATATATGATATGTGAATGGGCAACATATGCAAAATGCATTTTCAATGTAAAACTTAGTTGCATATATTGTTTTATTTATTGTCCTGATATTGTCCATTCATGTCTCATATTTACACCATATATTTTCCCACTTCTTCATATATTTAAAACATACCAAAAAGGCGCAATTTTTGTATATTTAAATTCCAATGTTTGCCATATATGGAAAATATATCTTTTTTTCATATAGGAAGGGAAATGAATAGCTTCAGAAGGTGAGAGAGAGGGAGGGCAATGGCTGGTGTGGAGATTCATAGGAGCTTGGGTTCCAGACTTTTAATGCAGGATGCCAACTAGATGCTTGAAACTAACTTTACAGCAGATGGTTAGCCTGTTAGGTTGTCAGTGACACTGACTGATATCTGAGTAGTAGTTGTAAAAGTATTTATATAGGAGTAAAAAGTTTACACACATTATTAGGGCAACAAGTGCCCTGTTTACAAGGTGTCCCTGTAGATGTTATATACAAAATTAATGTAAATGTTACACATAATAAAAGTACAAATTCAAACATTAAGTACAAAGTACAGAAACATCAAATTACGTACAATTAACTGGTTATTGGTACAACTCAGGTTGATCTACAGTAACACAAATATTCATCTATTACAAGTACATCGAAATTGTAACAAGCAGACATCCCTTTAAGATTTTTGAAGTAAGGAATATAAGGTATGATGCATCTAGAGTGAGAATAATATCTATTCTCACTCTAGATGCATCACGCCATGTTTTTCTTCACTTTTGGTGTATTACAGATACAAAACTAGCACCAGATATACGGTACAGTTCACCTTTTAAACAACCAGTTAACAGACAGTTAGCATTTGATCTGTTAAGGCTCTACATTAGAAATCACATTGCTACAGCTAGTTTTGGAACCCACTCAGGAGGGAGCAATCTTAGACCTGGTACTCTCAAATGGGGACAGAGAGAAGATCTCCGATCTTGAAGTGGGTAGCCATCTGGGAACAAGTGACCACCAAACAGTGTGGTTCATGATAAACCTAGCTGTAGAGTCAAGCCATACAAAGTGAAGGTACTGGACTTCAGTAGGCTGATTTTGTCAAAATGGGAAAGTGCCTCAGAAAAGCACCAGCAAACAGGCAAGAAGATGGGGTGGAGCAACAATGGGGAAACATCAAAACCACCATCACAGAGGCAACAAGCCTTTGTGTGAAGCAAATAAACAAATCAAAATGAAAGAAAAAAATACAATGGTTCTCAAAAGAAGTGGCAGGGAAGGTTAGGGAGAAAGAGATAGCATTCAGGAAGTATAAGGAAACACAGAAGGAGCAGGACAGAGAACAGTACCAGTTAAAGCAGAAGGAAGCAGGGAAGGCAGTCAGAATAGCAAAGGCCCAAACTGAGGAAAAGATAGCCAACTCGGTTAAGAAGGGGGATAAAACCTTTTATAGGTACATTAGGGAGCAAAGAAAGACTAAGGCAGGGATACTGAGGCTGAATAAAGAGGAAGGTGGTTGGGCAGAGAGTGACAGTGAAAAAGCAGAGACACTGAACCAATTCTCCTGCACAGTATTCACAATGGAAGAGCAGGGGGAGATACCTAATCCAGTCAATAGAAGCACTCTGGATAGGGGGGTTGATATTAGTCCTTTCACAGAAGAAAGGGTTCTGAAAGAACTCTTAAAATTGAAGGTGGATAAAGCAATGGGGGCCTGATGGGATTCACCCCAGAATTCTAAAAGAACTAAGGGAAGAACTAGTAACACCAGTGACTACTCTTTTTAATAAATCTTGGGAGGATGGTGTGGTACCTGAGTACTGGAGGAGGGTGGATGTGATTTCCCTTCACAAAAGTGGGAGCAAGATAGAGACAGGAAGCTACAGACCTGTCAGTTTGACCTCAGTGGTAGGGAAAATGATGGAGTCACTTCTGAAGGAAAGAATTGTTGAGTACGTAGAGGCCAGTGGGGCACAGGACCCAAGGCAGCATGGATTCACAGCAGAAAGGTCATGTCAGACAAATCTAATTGATTTCTTTGACTGGGTGACCAAAGTAGTAGACCATTTAGGGTCTGTGGACATGGCCTACCTAGACTTTAGCAAAGCATTTGACACAGTCCAGCATAAAAGATTAATACACAAATTAGTCAGCCTTGGAGTGGGTCTGAGGGTTATAGCCTGGGTAAAGCACTGGCTGGACAACAGGACGCAGAGGGTAATAGTAAATAGAGTCCACAGTGAAGAAAGGAGGGTTACTAGTGGGGTTCAGTACTAGGGCCAGTCTTTTTCAATGTCTTTATAAGTGACATTACAGAGGGACTGGAAGGAAAAGTATGTCTCTTTGCAGATGACACAAAGATCTGCAACAGGGTTGATATCCAAGTTTGGGTGGAAAGGATAGAAAGTGACTTGGCAAGGTAGGAGGAATGGTCAAACGTATGGCAGCTTAGATTCATTGCAAAGAAGTGCAAAGTAATGCACCTGGGAAACAAAAACCCAGGGTAAGAGTACACAATGGGGGGTGAGATACTGACAACAACAAAAATGGAAAGGGACCTGGGGTAGTCATATCAGATGACCTAAAGTTGGGCCAGCAATGTGAGAAGGCAATAAGAAGGACTGGGAGGATATTGGGTTGCATAGGGAAACGTATCACCAATAGAAAACAGGAAGTTGTTGGCCCTCTGTACAGACAGTTGATAAGACCACATCTGGAGTACTGTGTACAGTTCTGGAGACCCCATCTCTGCAAAGACACAGACAGGGTAGAGGCTGTCCAGAGGAGGACAACCAAAATGTGCAGGGTCTGCACCAGAAGACATATGAAGAAAGACTAAAGGAGCTTAAGATGTATTGCCTTGAGGAAAGGAGGGAGAAGGGGGACATGATAAAAACGTTCAAATACCTCAAAGAAATCAACAAAATTCAAGAGGGTAGCATCTTTCAGAAAAAGAGATGTGCAAGAACAAGGGGGCACAATTTGAAGATAGAAGGGGGGATGGCTCAGAGATAATGTGAGGAAGTATTTCTTCATAGGTAGAGTTGTAGATGCATGGAATAGCCTTCCTGAGGAGGTCATAGAGTCAAAAACAGTGGGGGAATTCAAGAATGCATGGGACAGACATAAGGCAATTCTAGTGGAGGGGTGGTGGAAGTAGGCTGTTGGTTAACTAGGATCTGCAGCTTATCTGTTAGGTAGGGAAATGGGCAGACTGTGTCGGCCAAGCGGTCCTTATCTGCCCTCAAAGTCTATGTTTCTCACTGGTTGCTAGCTGGTTTCTGCTGAACTCTGAATGAGTTGCCTGAGTATACCTTCAGATGAAAGCCGCATCCTGCAGCTGAAGGGGGAAAAAACAAACCAAATAACTGGAAACTTATTGCAGTTACATAAAAAATGAGTTGCAAATGGTCTGCACAATAAGTTTAATGTGAACTGCACTCTCTATCAGTATTTATTGTATCAGAAGCAGCGTATATCTATAAAATAGGTTTTGGTGAATTCTGCTTCCTGAGTGGTTGAAAAATGGCCAAATTGGGGTGGGATTACATAGTATACTAACTAAACTCAAGGAAAGAAAATGTAAGAAATGTAATCATTTTCAGTAAACATATGCAACAATGGCTCAGTGCAAGTCATTTTTTTAAACTTTATGTTCTTTATTGTACATTTCAAACACATAACAAGGCAATAAACAGAGAACAACACAGGAATAAACCATTCCACTATCAATAAACTAAAATATATAATCATAGTAAAAATGTATACGTTAACCTAAACTAAAATAATAGGAGCCATACTATAACTGATAGCTCAGAAAAAACAGATCATGGTATAATGGAGGTGCAAACAGAATTACCCAAACTCTAGCCAAAGACAAATGAAATAAAACATTTTCTGAAACAGACATGAAAACCAAACATACTATGGTAGGTCAGCGATATGGTGGTAAAACATAGTACTCTCTTAAGGTACTAAGAAAAACAAGCAGATAATAAAGTAACTACATCACAATACAGTCATTTGCACATAGACCAATGAAAAACTCAACTATAAATCATCAGGATGGTAAATAATTTTTCCCACCTATTACGAAAAGTAGAAAGGGCATGCCACATACTGGCTGCCATCTTCTCCATGCAGAGCACAGTTAGGATTTTATTATGTCATTCCCAATATGTTAGAGGACCATTGTCCATCCAATGATTCAAAATAATTAGCTTTGCTACAGCAGCTATAAGGGTAATATGATATTTCTGTATTACCACTAGTTGTCCAATGCCTAGCTCTAGTAAATAAACCTCTGGAGTAAAAGCCTCCTGCAATCCCATGACAGGGTCCAGATGAGATTGGATTTGTCTTCAGAAGTTAATGACTTGTGGGCACTCCCAAAGTACATGTTTTAGGGTGCCTGTACTGGAGTTACATCTCATACATAAATCACTACATTTATGTAACTTCTGGAGACTGAATTAAACATTGTATGAAATCTTATACTGAATAAAACATAATTTGTCTATTCTTATATACTTAAAAATATAATCCCAAGGGGCAGATGACTGAAAAAAGTTAACTGATCTGGAAATTCCTTTTTCCAATAAGTGCACTTGACTCGTGTCTGTTTCCCCATAACACTTCTAAGTGCTTTGTAGAGTAGAGAAACAGAATGTGGTTTAGTAACTATATCAAGTAACTCCTTATAAGAGAGACATCCTGATGTGTGCCATGGCTGAGGGCCTAACCCAGCTTTCACTGACTGTATTAGCTGAAAAAAGTGAAAACAGCTGAGAAGGGTAAAGAGTTATTCTAATGAAATTGTGCAAAGGAAGAGGAGATCACGTGATGCCTCACACTGAGTAGACGCTCCCACTACCCCTCCTCAAAACCTCCATTTAAGTTTGATATTTCAATTTAAACATTCTTCGAATTGCTTAATTGCAGCTTGGTATCCTGATTGTGGACAGAAAAGAAGGTTTTAGCCGTCTTCCTGCTGATTATGGAGGCTGAAATGTGAGCAGCCCTGCCACACCACACACCGACAATTATGCCCGAGAAAACGGCCAAGAAAGTAAAGGCCCAACCTACATCAGCAGCTAAGAGAATGATTGCAACACAAGAAACTACTCCTCTATCTTTGAAGCAGTTCCTAGAATAATTTTGTCCCTTCAGAGATGAAATCAGATCTCTAACTTAGGAAGTGAAAATGACTAATGAGAAATTAGAAGATCTAGCTCAACAAACAGGGGATTGCGATGTGCGCATTACATCAGTGGAAAAAAGATTGGAGAAAGTTGATTCTGCCTTGGCTCTGGTTAGGCAGCGTGTCTCTAAATTGGAAGCCAAAATTGAAGACCTGGAGGGGAGGAGTCGCGGTAATAACATCGTAGTTATCGGTTTACCGGAATGGGAAGAAGGCTCTAATGCTGTCACTTTTGCCCAAAAGTTTGTTCGGAAGATAGCAGGACCTTCACCTTTTGGGGCTGAATATATAGTGGAGTGGGCCCATCAGGAACTGAGGCCTATGCTGACGTCAGGAATAAGGCCCAGGACCTTTACTCTTTAAATTCTTAAACTATCAGGAACACCAGCATCTGATAGCCAAGGTCAAAGAGTTAAAAGAAGTACTCTGGGAAGGATCTTCCATCCAAATTACCCAGGATCTCCCCTCATCTGTGAGGCAGAAGAGATCAGAATGCCACAGTGTGGTGACCAAGCTACTAGTGGAAACTATCTGCTTTCTGATGCTATATCCAGCTAACTTGCAAGTATCCGTAGAGGGGACATGGACCCCTCTAGAAGACCCGAAAATGGCTGAGCTAGAGATGAAGAAATTACTTCTCAATCTTTTTAGAGATGGGTGACTTCTTAACCTGATATTGAAGGAGTTCACAGCTAATCATATTCTATAGGAATAAGGAGAATGTGTGGAAACTAGGTTCTGACTTTTGAAATTAATTAGATATGCAGCACTTGTCTACATAATGCAAAAAAAAAAAAACGGGCTAATACCATTAATATCTCTAGAGGAACCTCTATCCATCTCAGACAGTTGGAACTGTTTTTCAGAATTTCTTGATTCTCTTATTAATAAGAAGGGGGTGCTTCTTTACTTTCATGACAACAGGAGCTACGAGTCAGTTGCATGCAGCAGGATGTAAAGCTTTTGTCTAGATACTGTGAGGAAAGAAAGAGTCTACTACCATTAATCGCTCTAAAGAAACTTCCCTCCATTTTAGTTAGTGAGAATTTTATGGTTTTCTCTGCATTTCTTGGAACTTTTAACAAGCGCTGTGCTTCCTTACTTTCTTTCAAGGCAAACGTAGCTACGAGTCAGTTGAATGCAGTAGGTGACTTGATTTTCCAGGACATTAATCTTTACAGTCCTGCCTTTTCAGATGTGGCTTTCCAACACAGCCCATTGATATGGATATAATATTGTATGGTCTGGGGATACTTTTTCTAGTTAAAAACCGGATGGCTCCTGCATTTTTTTCCCTTTTTCTTTTTCAGGTTGCTGCCTTAATCAGTTGGGATTGCACCATGGCAGTTAACTTTGTGGTGGGTCAAGTTAACCTAATTACATACACAGGAGAAGAAGCCTGGTTAAAATGTTATCATTCTGGATATATCTACTGTTTTTTTTTTTTATTAAATTGAAGTCAGACAGGTTGAGACCGGAGACCTGACAGCAACCCATATTTTATTGAAGTAAATGGGATATTATATTTAGAACCTGATAGGTTTCTTTTAGTTCTCCATTAAGTGTTTTATAAGACAAAGTAGAATATAATGAGGAGGTTTGGGGGTGGGTGGGAGAGGGCAGGATGTTGCCTAGTGGTGGGTATTACGTACCATAGAGCATGAGGGTGGGGAGAGGGGGGGTTCCCCTGCAGATTTACTACTCCAGGAATGGAAGGGGAAGGTTTTAATTTTTGTTGATGGAATCTGTGAGAGGATGTTGTATATTGGGGATGGGAGAATCTTTTTCAAGTGGGAGGGTTGGGGGCAGCTTGGCACAAGGGATACATTGGTACAGTGCAACAGGGTACATGCTTGTTAACAAACAAAAATAAAGCTCCAATGTATTTTCTAAGTAATCATGGCAAGCATTAGGAAGTGTGCATCTTGGAATGTCCAAGGACTCCTCTCTAAACTGAAGCAGTATCAGGTGTTGAAACACATAAATCTGCTCAAAGGGGGAATCATGTTTTTTTTCAGGAAACTCATCTTCTGGAATCGGAGGGAGCCCTCCTCCATAGGCAATGTGTTGATCAGGTTTTTATTGCAGGGGACAGTTCCCAGAGTCAGGGAGTGGCTATATTGGTGGCTAGGAATATACCCTTTAAACATGAACAGATTATGAGAGACCTGCAGGGTAGATATTTATTTGTACAGGGTACCTTAGAAAGAACTGCCTTGGTGTTGGGCTACGTCTATGGTCCTCATATTGATTCTCACTTATTTTTCACCAATTTTTTGAAAATGATGGCACCTTATACTGCCTATCCATGTATTACTGGGGGAAATTGGAATATTCCCTTTTCACCTGATCTAGATAAATCCACTCCCTGGAGACAAGATCTCTCCCCGACTCAACGTGCTCTCAGAGAAATGGTTGATCACCTGGGATTAGTGGACCCATGGATAATCTTGTATCCCTCCTCCAGGGAGTTTACATTTCGGTTTACTGCTCACAGGACATCATCCCATATTGATTATTTTTTAATTAGTCAATCACTCTTGAAGGGGATAGTGGAAGCGGGTATAGCCCTCGGGGTGATCTCAGACCACTCAGTGGTGCAATGTGATCTGTTATTAACTCCTGATGTATTGCCTGATTCTCTAAGGAAGTTGAACAATCAGCTCCTCAGAGACCCCCAAATTACTGAAACTATAACCCTGGAAATAGAAGAATATACCAACATAAACCAGAACTCTACTTCATGGCCCAATCTAAAATGGGGAGCCTTGAAGTGTGTATTAAAAGGAGTATTAATTAGGTTAGCCTCCAGTCGGAAGAGGAAATGGGAACAGGCATCTCTCTCACTTCTATCTAAAATACACACTTTAGAGGCATCACTGTCTCCCATGACTACAATAGAGGATAGACAATTACTAGTGGGTTTGAGGGATCAATGCAGCTCAACACTTTGGGGAAAAGCTGAGTATGCTATTTTAAAAAACAGCATGGAATATATAGATTGGGGGAGAGAGCAGGACATCTTTTGATATTGAGACTGAAATAGGTAGAATCTTCCAGAATGATTCCAAGAATAAGATCCCAACATACGGGAGATCTTCTCCTAGATCCTAAAGCTATTACTGCTGAATTTGCCAGTTTTTATAGAGATTTGTATTAACCTATGCCTAACAGACCCACTGTTGAGGATGTGGTACAGTATCTCTAACCACTTGACCTCCCATCCCTCACTCAGGCTCAACAAGAAGTCTTTGTGACCCCCATTTCAGAGTTAGAAATTCAATCGATGATATTTTCCTTAGCAATTGACACAGCCCTGGGCCCAGATGGATTTACCCCTAATTTCTATAAAACTTTCAGTAAACAAATCGCTCCTTGGTTGTCCCATCTTTTTGATTGGATGTTGGGTGGGAATCCCATAGATAGTTCTTTATTAAGGCCACTATTATAGTGCTCCATAAGCAGGGTAAAGATCTGGAACTGACAGGCAGCTACTGTCCAATCTCATTATTAAATTGTGATATTAAGATCTTAGCAAAACTTCTAGCAAACAGACTCAAGAATGTACTTCCTATGATTATCCATTCAGACCAAGCTGGATTCATGCAAGGGTGCCAGTTGTCTGCTCATTTTTGCAAAATAGCACATGTCTTCTCTGCATCCAGAGACTCAGAAGAACCATCTGGTCTGATGTATCTGGATGCAGAGAAGGCGTTTGACCACATAGATTGGAAGTTTCTATTTCTAACCACACCTAGATTTGGCTTTCCCACTAAATTCATAGATTGGGTGGCCCCTTTAACCAGAATCCTCAGGCCAGAATATAATGTAATGGATTCCTTTCTGATAGATTTTCATTGGGATCAGGTACAAAACAGGGATGTCCCCTTTCTCCCCAATTATTCATTATTTATTTGGAACCATTACTGGTCAAATTGAGAGCAGATAATGGGGTTCATGTAATTCCCATAGGTACCCATATTTTCAAATTATCGGCCTATGCAGATGATGTGCTTCTCCACCTGATGCACCAGGCACAGTTCTTTCCTATAGTCTTGAATATTATTCACGATTTTGGATCTGTTTCCAACTATAAAGGTCAATATAACCAAGACGATTGTCTTTCCCCTAAATCACAGGTTTTTAAAACAAGACATATGCTCGATGGAGGTACAATGGAATTCTAAGAGTATTACACACTTGGGTTTAATGTTGTCTAAAAGGGAAAGTCTCATGAAGAAGATGAATTTTGGTACCCTCCTTGAAACTATTCAGCAGAACTTTAAAAGGTGGCAATCTCTTCCGATACCTCTTTGGGGGAAAATAAGTATAGTCAAAATTCTCTCAGATGTAGTAGTAAGCCCCTTGACTGACATATTCAATAAATCACTTTTAACTGGTATGATTCCTCTGGACTGGAAAAAAGCCATAATAGTACCGATACATAAAAAGGGAAATAAATCTAATGTGGCAAATTATAGGCCTATTAGCCTAACAGTAATTTGTTGTAAGATACTGGAACGATTGATCAAAAATAAAATTGAGAAGGATGAAATTGAACTAGGATTGCAGGACTCTTCTCAGCATGGCTTTAAAAGAGGACTCTCTTGTAACACTAACTTACTAGCATTCTATAGTCATGTAAGTTGAAAACTGGATGAGGGAAAACCAGTGGATGTGATCTTTTGGACCTGGGAAAAGCTTTTGATATGGTTCCACATAAAAAACTTATCACAAAATTGCTTAATCTAGGTCTAAACAAATTTATAGTAAGATGGATTGGAAGTTGGTTGTTCAACAGAAAACAGAGAGTTAGAATAAATTCAGTTCTTTCAGATGAAGGTGATGTTCCTAGTGGTGTTCCCCAGGGTTCTGTGTTGGGCCCAATTTTGTTTGGATTATACATTAGTGACATGGGTAATGGTTTTGATTCTGTCATTACTAAATTTGCAGATGACACCAAAATAGGTGAAGTGTCATCATTAATTAAATATAAAGAACTAAGTGATAGCCTCAAGACAATTGAAAGATGGGGTGAATTAAATAATATGAAATTTAATGAAAGTAAATGTGCAGTGATACATTTTGGAAAAAGAAATCAAAAATATCCATATTTTTTAAATGAAAAGCTTATAAAAAATAGTAAATGTGAAAAGGACCTTGGTGTATGGGTAAACTCTAAATTGTCATCAGGTACACATATAGTTAAAATTGTAGGGAAATATAACAGCATTGTTCATTCCATTAAAAGAGCATTCATTTCTAGGAATAAAGACTGCATCCTTAAACTATTTAGGACATATGTCCTACCCCATCTCGATTATGGCTCACCGATCTGGAACCCATATTTTAAAAAAGATATCATACAGATCGAAAGAGTTCAGAGGAGGATGACAAAAAATATTAAAGGGCTCAATCATAAGGAGTATGGGGAAATGACTGGTTGGCCTAAATCTATGCTCTTTAGAGACCAGAAGAATTAGAGGAGATTTATTACTTTTATACTGAATTTTGAAAGACAAGGCATTAATGGCACAATGTAAAATAAGAAGGATCCAGAAACTAGTTAATTCAAGATCACATGATAAGCAAATATTGATATATAGGGCAAGAACCAATAGGCATCAATGTTTTTATAATATACGTACACCTGTAATCTGGAATAATCTGCCCAAGAATGTTGTGGAATGTTCATCATTAGATATATTTAAAAGAAGGTTAGACGAATATTTATTACATAAGATTGTCAACAGATAAACCCACTATGAGTGGGAGACAATTAAATGGGCCCATGGCCTACTTTGTCTATATACACCAAGTAACCAAGTAAGTAACCATGTAAAATGAATATCTTGCCTAGAATTGTTTACCCTCTTAACATGGTAAATATCTGGATATCCTAAAAGTGGTTTAAGACACTACATGCTCTTATTTCTTCTTTTATATGGGAAGGGGAAACACCCTTGAAGGTCATATCTCAAATTGGTTGCATCACTACAGGCAGGGGGCCTAAAACTATCACATTTTGGTATGTATTACTGGGCAAGCCAGGCAACCAAATACTTGCATTGGTTTTCATCTCAAGAAGAGAGTGCCTCTGCATCCTATCTACCTAAATGGTTACTATTAGAAAGAGAGTTATTTGATGGTCTAAAGGTGGCTAAAAGGCTCTTTTGTATGTTCCCATTAAGATTCTCCCTGCTAGTATTAGCAAATCACCTATACTCATTTCCCTTAAAGCACATGGTCAACTATGTGCCTTTCTTAAATACCAAAATATCAAGGATACCAGGCAACCAATAGTTGGAAATCTGAATCTCAGAATTGGGGGGGGAGTCATTTCTCCACTCTAGCTTCCTCAGCTTAATAAGATCAGTGTTGGGGATCTATTTCATGAGGTTGCATGCTTGGACTCCAATACTATAATGGGTTCCTATTCCATAGCTCAGACACAGATATTTAAAGTATGGCAGCTCCGACATCTGTTAATTCAGAGGTTTCCTGATATGAAGCACTTAGTAGGGGGGTGTGCCTGGTTGGAATCTATGGTCCAGCCTGTGGAAAGCCTCATGCAGTCTCACTGATTTATGCTTCTTTACAAACCAATGTGCTTGATACAGGCAGGGAGGTTCCCAAATACTGGAACTCCTGTTTCCCTAAATCTTTGGAGAACTGGGAATCAGTTCGACTGGACTCTTTCAGATATGTATCCCAAGATAGATTGAAGCTCACTCAATATAGAATATTAAATGACATGTACTGGACTCCAGTAAAGCTTTATAGAATTGGCAGGTAACCAGATTCCCAATGTTTTAGATGTAAGAATGCTGAAGGGGATATGCTCCATATATTTTGGGAATGTCTTTCGATTTGTAACTTATGGGCTCAAATACGAGACAAGGCTGACCCCTTATTGGGTATTGGAGAATTATTCACACCAGAGATTTGTTTAGTGGAGGACTTTTCCAAGATTTGGGTTTGGAACCGTAGGTATCATATGGTAATGATAGCACTTACTCTCAAAAAATGTATTTTGTTTCACTGATTAGATGTTCATTCCATCACATATGATGAATGGTTAAAGGACCTGCTATTTAACCTTCATGCTGAACAAATAAAAACCAGCTTGGGTGGTTCTTCTTCCCGTTATAGGAAAGTTTGGGAAAGGCTACACACATTATATCTCCTCCATCCCGGAGCCTTGAAGAACCAAGTCATTTAGCATTTGATGTGTATGATTGTTCACATCCTGTCATCAGGTCTGAATATAATTTGCATACAGGTGTCACTTAAACCATGTTTCTTGGGATACAGAGGATGTGCCAAGCTGGGGGAGGTGCAGGGGAGGGGAAGGAGGGATTGGAGGGAGGGGGGGGGAGAGGATAGGGGAGGTTTTAACATGGAGTTGATTGTATCTGGATTAATTCTTATTGTCTGTAATTGCTACCTTCATGTTGCAACCTGTATGAGAAAACTTAATAAAACTTGAAATAAAAAAAAAATGAAATTGTGCTAAGGAAATTAAATGCTCAATCTGTGGAAGGCAAGAGAGAGACTTCAAATTAATTATATAAAGGAATGAGGAGGAGATTCGCTATTTTAAAATGTGGGTTATAATGAAAAGGTTGGATGGGATCTTTCTGACGAGCATATTTCAAAATATGACATAATTGCAAATTAATTCAGACCTACCACCCTATAGGGCCTGATCTTAAAGACAGAGGCAGGGACTTCCAAGACACATGGGAGAGCGCCCTAGTATCTATTCCATTAATCTGGCACAGATAAACCTCTATGTCTGTCCAGATAGGAGAAGACATATGTGGTGATCTGCCCATGTTGGTCAATCTCCACACTAGAAACTTACTAGCTTGGGCTGCTAAATAATACCAAAAAAAGGTAATTGTAATCCCCCTTGATCTTTTGCAAGTGTTAATTTGGTATATGCAATATGGGTTTTTTCGATTTCTATAAAAAAACAGTAATAAGGCTATGCAAATGATTAAACCAGGATTAGGTAGAAAAATTCCTAACATTGATGTGAGGGGATACAGAATACGCAGTAAGATGTTCATTCTAATAACTGAGATCCTGCCCCACAGTGGCAACAGCTATCATCAAGCAAGATCAGCTGAAATGGTATGAACCAGTGGGGCTAGATTTCAACTAATAAGAGAACAAAAATCAGTAATGATTCTAATACCTAAATATAAGACTTCTGAAGTGTTCCAGCACTTGTGTAGCTCATCCAGCAGATCATGTTTGTATGTTTTAGAATTTAATGGCATAATAACTTTATGGGTTAAATTCAATTATAGCTGGCTATAGAACTGAAAGTGCTATAAACCGTCAGAACAGCAGGAAGTGAAGTAGACAGCTGAGCAAGATGTAACAAAACATCATCCACATATGTAGATATTTTGAGAGACAAGGGCCCAATGCGGATTCCAGTAATTTGGTTATTTCGGTTATTTTGCATGATATGCAAGAGGTTCCAGATATAAATTACATAAATAAGGGGAGAGGGGGCAACTTTGTCATGTACCCCTGGAAAGGGGAAATGCTTCTGATACCACCCTATTACATTGGACGTGCACTTTTGGGGATGAATATAGCAAATTAACCCATTTAACAAAGTTTGGAGGCAAAATATAAGCAGTTAATACATGAAACAAGTATGTCCAAGAAACGCTTTCAAATGCCTTCTCAGCAGCCAGTGACACCAGCACTGCTGGGGTGTACGAGTCCCTGGACCCCGAGAGCAGGTGAAACAGCTTCCTAAAATAATCTGAAATCAACTGCCCCTACATAAATCTCATCTGCTCCTGCCCAATTAAGGGTTGCCATATTCCTGCCAACCTATAAGATAAAATGCTAGAGAGTATTTTAGCATCTATATTTAAAAGACAGATGGGTTCATAAGTAGTAATATCAAACAGGTCTTTACCAGGTTTGGGAATGAGTGTAATAATGGCATCCAAAAAGTCTGCAGGAAATTAATTGGCTTCGTAACAAAATTGAAAATCTCAGTCAGATACAGAGCAATTTCTTTCTTGAATGCCAAATAAAAGTTAAGGGAGAACCCATCAGGTCCTGGTGCTTTATCCATAGTGAGATGAGATGGCCTTCTCTACCTCCAAAACTGTGACTGGAGCAATAATATTGGAAAGCAAGTCAGGGTTCAGTTGAAGTAACTAAGCCTTATGTAAGAACTCAAAAATTGAAGATTCTGAAGGTTGTGTATTAGTGGCTTCTGAATACAAATGTTCAAAAAACACCTGGAATTCTGTTATGATCTCTTTAGGAGCTGTTACAATCCCCCTCCCAGAATTAGAATGAATCCCTGGTATCAACCAAGACATATCTTGTTGTTTCAGATGCATTGCTAACAACAGGCTATCCTTTTCCCCATGCATAACATAATTCACTTTAGCCTGGAAGAGAGTATGCTCGACTTTTTTCTTTATTTAACTCTGAATACCGAGCTCTTTCCTGGTTCAAGTGAAGCTAATCCTGCTCTGGGGAAGAGGAGGATAGTTCTATCTCCAAAGTATGGATAGGCTTATGAAGTTCCCGAAGCTGTGCTTTTTTTTGCTGTTTTCTAACTGCTGCCAGTCAAATAAGCTCACCCTGCATAACACATTTAAATGCACACTAAATAGTACTTACTGACAAGGTGGGGGATGAATTCCACTGAAAATATTTTTGTATGAATTGCCTAAGTTTGGTAAGGAGCTTTTCATCTCTCAATAAGTGATTGTTTAATTTCCAACATTTATCCCCTTCATTGGCTGATGACAGACAAAGAGATATAGATATCAGAGCATGATCTCAGAGCACTTGACTGTGAATTTCACAATACCTCACACTATAAATAAGACCTGAGCTTAACAAAACATAATTGATACGTGAGTGGGTATTATGAACTGGAGAGTAAAAAATGTATTCATGATCAGAAGGATGTAAAATCCTCCAGATATCGACTAAGCCACATGTATCTATCATGTCTAGTAGCGCTCTGTGCACCAATGTTAAGCCTTTACTCCTCAGCCCCGATCTATCTAGAGAGTCATTCAGTGTCAGGTTCAATCTCCCATAATGAGTATTGGAAAGGTATGGAATTCAGTCAGGACACAACCTAGTTGGGCAAAGAAGGAAGGTGAATCTGCATTTGGACCATAAATGAAACCCAAAACCATCTCACTGGACCCAAGCGGGACCCTTAAAAAAATATATTGACCGTCCAGATTAGGATATTCCTTGTCATCTTTAAACAGCAGATGTTGTCTCACCAATATCAAAACTCCAGCTCTGCAAGTTGTTGAGCCCACCCTGAAAGTATGTTCAACCAATAAATAACAAAAAAAAGAATACATCTTTGCTCAAAAGGTGCATCTCTTAGAGCATAGCCACATACAGCTTTAGAGAAGCAAGGTTCTTTAAAAGTTGTGTCCGTTTTAATGAGGAATTCTCCCATTTGATATGCCATGATACACAAGTTAGCTGGGAACTGCCATATTATACATATAACTTCACAAAAAATAGTATGCAGCATACCCTCCAAATCATAAAGTAAGCCACCATTAATCTAGAATGTGAAATCAAACCACCTTTTTATAATGCATTTTGACCACCACCCAGAAAGAACATCCTCCTTAACTTGTAACATTTGGCTCCAATTAATGAACTAAAATATTTAAAATAGCAATTAACAACAATGATAACACATTAATAAGCCAACAGGGCAAAATCCACAGTTCTCCCCTCAACCACTGGGGGGGTCGGGAAAAACTCCCCAATCGATGACTCAGGGTCATCCTTCCAGAAACAGGCCATGATGGTTCCAAACTGTGGCATCAACCTCTGCAACCATGGCCCTGTCACAATCTTAGGCACAGTCCTATTGGTAGTCAGCAGCTGAGAAAACAGGACAAAAAAGGGGGGTGGGGGACATTCAAACTCCCAGCACCTCCAAGGAAGTCACTTCCATGATCCCATTCTGCCAGTGTGAAAATGAGTCCAATCAACAACAGAGTTTAACACAAAAAACACAATCAGTCATTTACTTTGACACCCTGCACCTCCTCGGGGATGATTCTGTGCTCCCATGACAATCAAATGGTAAAAGAGAAATAAACAGGGACTAACTGTGTCCTGCAAAGCACAGAGGATGATCCATCATTCATATTAAAGAGTAGTGCTCTGCAGAATCAATAGTGCAAAGTCTATATAAAGCAGAAAGGTCTCCAGCCGAAAACACACAACCAGTACTAATAAGAGGAGTGCTAAGGTATTCAGATACATATCAACAAAGTAAGCCCCTCCAATGATCTGTGTCAAAAAGAACTGTAGCCAAAAGTCCAAGTAAAGTGTCCAAGAACATTATAATATTGCAGACAGATTCTGATCATGTCCCTCAAAAAAAGAAAAAATATAATAATAATTGTAATGTACAGCAATAAAAGGCAGACCAAACATCAGAGGAAAGGCAAACTATTAATCCAAACTAAATCGCCTAATGCCGCAAAGATGAGTCACTCACTTTAATATGCTCAAGCTGTGGTAAATATTGGAGTGTCCCCATTAATCAGTTCAAGTCATATTTGGGCAAGGGGATGAGCCAAAGAGGTGCGGGTATATTTTTGTCAAATCTAACTTTGCTTGTTATGCCAAGGTAAATTCCACTAATCCAGTTACGGTATGCACAAAAAGTCGGGAGGGGTAATGCATGTAGAACTGGACCCCTGCCAGGTACAAGGTTTGCTTTATCTCTTTATACACTACCTGGCACTCCTGAACCATCGGGGTGGTATCAATGAATATAAAGAATGGCCTGCCCTGCCATGTAAGTGGTCTCTTGGAAAGGGCTTTCTGTATTATCCATACCTTTTCCAGGTAATCCAAAAAAACACGATATCATCACCCGAGGTTTGCTGCTGGGAGGGGGATGAGGGTGTAAAGACCTATGAGCCCTTTAAATGATGTACGTCTTCCCTGAGGTTGGAGGACTAGCCATGTCCAGTAAGAGAGACTGAACAAAGAACATGATATCTGAATCCTCTGCCACTTCAGGAATGCCAACTACTACCAAGTTGTTCCGTCAGCTTCTGGCTTCGAATTCATTGACCTTCAGCTCCAGTTTAATAACATTTTTTCTTAGATCCTGCACATGCTTAGATTCTCTCACTTGGGTATCCTCCAGTGAGCTAATTCTTGTTTCTACACCACTGAGACATCGGTGAAAGACCTTGAGTGTGGGTTTCAACAGCTGAAGGTCCTCCATCACTTTTGTTAGCCTTAATTTAATGCCGGCTATATCAGTGATAATTGCATCCAACTTGTCCAACTCTTCCTCACCTCCTACCAAATCTGGTGTCAGGCATTTATGAGGAGGCAAGGGCCTGGGTGCTGACACAGTAGAAACTTCAGAAGAACCCATTAAATCTCCTTTTGCTGATATGTCCATGGTTTCAGGGTTTTCTCAGTGGGATTCATTATCTTACCCGCACCATATCTCGAGTAAAAAGAAAACTGCTTGCTAGGTAAATAAATATGTTATATCCACAAAGAGAACACAGAGCCAATGTATTGATGTCCTCTTAGTTTGAAGGCATCACGTGACTCCAGTGCAAGTAAATTTTAGCACTTATCAATCCCCATGGCCAAAATATATAGTGACTCGGTTTACTTGAATGCACATTTGAATTTCTAAATATTGTGACACCTTATATTTACTGTGTCTCTCTCTTTCTCTCTCGCAGTCTTTCTTTTTCTCTAATCTATCTGTGTGCTGCTTGAATCTTCCTGTACACCTAATAGTAGCAGCGACCTTCGCCTTCTCTTTCTAGGAACATAAATAGAACAATGGATAGGGGAATGTGTATTACAAGGCTATAATACCATCGAGAGGTTTTGGAGACAGGTGAACCTTGAGAGCGAAGCTTGAGAGGTTCCAACATCTCCCCAGAACCTTGAGAAGGTATTATAGCCTAGAAATATATACTCCCCTATCTGTTATTTCTTGTAATAAATGGATCCCAGCTAGGGCTTTCGGCTGGTGGCTCCAGCTGCCTCCCACTGCTGTCCACCCCCAGACCTGCATATAAAGCTCTGAGGGACATTTAAGCAAACAGCCATAGGAATGAGTTTACTGGCTGGCCTCGGCTACTGCTAACCTCAACACCCCCATTTTTCTTTGAAAGCCGCTTAGGGCATTTTAGCAATAGCTGTGGTGCAGCTCTGCTGACTTCTGGCTCCTGAAGAGTTGACCAGCTTTTATTGTTCTTGACAGTAATAGTGAAAGCCAACTCGCACTCAGCTGTGCGCAATTGCTGTGTCATGTGTGCTGGCCATTCAGACTTGAAATACCAGTGTTCTGATGCAACGATGGTATTATGAGATCTTGTAATACTATTGTTGGACGCAATGGTATTACAAGGATTTTTTTTTGCATACTTTTGGATACTATTATTTCGCGTATCCATATACTACAAAACAATTTAGTATGTTTAGAAGTTTGTAGGAAAGGTGCCATGCAAAACCCATTTCCTTCTTTTTCTTCCTTTTTTGACCAACGTACTATACTGTAGATGGTATAAATACATGTGGAATTAACTAGAAAGGCTTTCAAGGTCACACCCCTCTTATTGCCATCCATGTAGTGATAAAAGGGCCTATTTTTCCCCAAATGTTTGAGCTGTTGTTTAAAATACTGTATGTGTGTCCAATACGTACAATATGATAATGCCGTAAAAATCCACACTGTTGAAGAAGTTCTCAAGTTACTAACATGCAGCTGAATACTTTTCTGCAAGCATGCAGTGTTACTTTGCTCAAGCAGTTTGGCAAGTTATTTGACATGTTTTGCCTGACTGTATTTTGTAAGCTACTTGCTACATTAAGACCTGTAAGACTGATATTGTCCATTCTGGTTGTTCAGTGAGAACAGGGTTGGCTTAATGTTGTGTATAATAGTTAAACCATTTTAAAGCTATGGTATCTGTCAAGCCTGTTAATACTGTACCAGCGTACCATAATTGCCTTCTTATCCACTTGGGGTGTGTTTATACTAACTGTAGATTATTAGGGTGGCCAGGTGTTAAGGTCCTGTATAGATTATAGTTTTTAAACCAGGTTAGCAAAGTTAACATCTAATTAATTTATTTATTTTATTTATTAGCTTTTGTTGACCAGGTAGGTGCATTAGGCAAAACCCTACCTATTTTCAAGCACAACCTGGGAGAATACAATGGACAGATTACAATCACAAAACAATGGTGGAGTACAAAAGCAGCAGATAATACAGAACCAGAGCATATCCTGACAGGGATAGTCGGAGAAACAAAACAATACAATGATGCAGTGGCCATCCACGCAGGGATGTAGGGAAGCAGGTAAGGAAAACAAGACAGAGCAGTAAATACTTACAGTGACAAATGGTAAGCTAGCTAAAGGGAAGTGAGAGGAGAGAAAGGGTTAGTTACAGTCACAGGAGTCAAGTGCATGTAGGTGGAAGAAAAGTGCAGTTTTGAAGGAGGAGTGAGATGGAGAGCATTTAAGGCTGGGAGGTAGAGAGTTCCAGAATTTGGGGGCAAAGTGAGAGAAAGCTTGTTCCCCCATTTTTGGGGAACAGCGCGGGACATAGACTGAGGAGGAATTAGTGGCTCTCAGTTGGCAGGAGTGTGACACGAGGTGAGTATGGCCCCGATGCTGTCAGGGTGAGGGGGTTTTGTCATGGAGTCAGTGAAACATCCCAGAGTGTAAGAGTGCAGATTTTTGTGCGACAGCCAGTGAAGGGTGGAGTACAGGAGACAGTGGTGAGTAAGGTGGGGGGCAGACAGGGCAATTCTGCAGATGTTATTGTAGGTGATGTCCCATTTTTTAAGAATACCACCATTAGTGTGGGAAAAAATGGGGAGGGCATAGAGGAGCCTAGGAAGCAGAACACCTCTGGCCACCGAGATCCTAGCAGAAGGGGTTAGGGGGTGACGCACCCAGTATGCAGCACCAATCTTAATGTTGTTGGATCTGCATACCTCCTGTAAGTGAGAAGAGAAATCAAGAGTGGGATCCAGAGTTACTCCAATGTATTTGAAGGAGTTCGTGGACAGGACTACCGACCCATAACAACAGCACACGCTAAGCTTAGGGGTCCCAGAATGAACTTTTCTAGCAGACCTAAACAGCATAGCCTGGGTCTTTGGTAGACTGAGGATCAGGGATTTGGTTTGGAGCCAGGATTGGAGCATTTGGAATGCGGATGACAGGCGAACAGTGAGGTCGGGTACAGAACAGGTGGCTGAGTAGAGCACCAAGTCATCAGCATACATGATGGAGTTGCAGTCAGAGAAGGAAGAGGGACAATCATTGACAAATATGGAAAAGAGCAGGGGTCCAAGAATGGATCCTTGAGGGACACCACATGATATGGGAGCCAGAGAAGAAAGGACTTTATTGAAGGAGATGGATTGAGAACGGTTTGATAGGTATCTGCTAATCCAAGATAAGGTGGAGCTAGTGGCACCAAATGACTGCAGCTTGTACATGAGCAGAGGGTGATTAACCAGGTTGAAAGATTTTGTGAGGTAAACAAACATGGCCCCAGTAAGTAGGCCAGAGTCCATGTTAGACTTAACCTCACTGGAGAACAGGGTAAGAGCTGTAGTGGTGCTGTGACCAGCCCGGCAGCCATGTTGAACTGGCGACTGAAGATTGAAGTTTTGTAAATGGGCCGAGATCTGACTGTGAATACATTTTTCCAGTAACTTGCAGAAGGTAGGTAGAAGCACAGTGGGGCAATAATTAGATAGAATTTTAGGGTCTCCTTTCTTAAAGACCGCGGTATGATTCTGGCAGATTTCTGGGCCAAAGGCACTATGGAGGCACTAATGGACAAGTTTAAAAGGCCGCGTAACTGGAGTAGCTAGGATTGAGGTGCCAATTCTAAGTAACCTAAGTTCAATTCCGTCTGGACCAGCACTGCCACGGGGGGGGGGAGGGGGGATGGCCTGTAATAACCTAAGAACATCAAGGCATGAGACAGAAGAAAGCACCATGGCAGGAGGAGTTTGAGAAGTAGCTGAGGGAGAGGGCTGGGGGCCACTGGATCCTGAAGAGGAGATACTGGGAAGCTCCATGAAAAGTGAGTTAAAGGCATTAACAATCATGCTGGCATTGTTACAGATTGAATCATTTATTAACATGTCTTTGGGAGTTGGCAACTTAGTATTACCCAAGATTTCATTAATCTGTGTCCAGTACTTCCTGGGGTCAGCAGCCGAGGACAGAAGAAGACCGTGGTAGTAGTTGCTCTTGGCAACCCGAATAGACTTCTTGCAGGCATTACGCAGGGTGCAGTACTCTACAAAGTCAGACTGACTGGAGGATGATTTCCATTTTAGCCACAGCTTATCATGCTGTTTGAGTAGTTGCAGGAGAGGATGATTTAGTTAGCGTCTACACTGTGAAACAACTTGTAGACCCATGCTTGAGAATCATTCTCCATACCTAGGGAGGTAGGCTAGAGAGTGGTTATACACTAAACTAGTTTTGCAAAATCAGTCCTATATTAGTCTGGAAACAGGATGGAAAATGAACTGTAGAAATAAACTACAGTCTGGATGCTGTAGTACAGTTTAGATGACACTAGTTTTCAGGCTCTGAACACACTAAATCTATTTAGTTAAGCCATTTCCGAGAATAATCCTTGAGAGTGTTATATCGTTTGGAAGGAGCCAAAAACTCTCTATTGGCACGTGCAAGTTCACTTACTTACAGTTTATGCTTATTTTACCCCTAATTCAACAAATCTATGTAGTTATATATTTAACCAGACACTGACACACTTGTGCAGACATTGCTGGTCTAACTTTTGCATTATTTTTTGGCATTACCTGCCTTCTTACAAATATAGAATAGTGGATGGGCAACCATCCACAACAAGGCTGTGTTTCCATCGAGAGAGTTGATGATGTCATAGAGACCTCGAGAGTGAAGCTCGAGAGGTCTCTGGCATCATCAACTCCTGAGATGGAAACACAGACTTCGTTGTGGATGGGCAACCATCCATTGTTTTTTATAGTATATGGTTCCCCAAAATAGATACAAGGTTCATACCTTGTTCACGCTTCTGCACTCCTCCTCACTCGAGTCCCTTTCCCTAAGATAACGGTCCTCCTCCTTGCTGCAGTTACGCGCTCATGTTCCGGTCACGTCCACGCTCCTCGCCATAGTCCCACTCTGCTTTTACCAAAACTGTGCCATTTTGTTAAAAAAAAAAAAAAAAGCAAATTGATATTTTTGGCAGACCGACCCGATTATGGTAGTCTGTGTCCACACTGTCTGCTCCCCAGACTGCTCGCTAAATGAGTCCACCATTTTTGTATGTATTTTTTTAATCTCTGCCTGTTTCCCCCAATCAGGTACTATCGATGTGATGTCAGAGCGATAGTACAACAACTTTTTTGACCCTTGAATTGTCCTACAACAAGATTTGGAAAACCTTTGTTTTCCATACACAATAAGCCCTAACCATATACTACATGTGGTTTGTGAACTGTAATGGCAACAAATACTGTCACATATAGGTGTGCACGTGGTCTGGGACTTGCACATACATTACTTGTATGTGTGATATTGTTAAGTCATCTGCCATCATCTCACCCCATACCTTTAGGGATGCCTCTGGCCTTCTGCCGATCTGTCATTGACTATCAACAAAACATGATGGTAATCCAGGGGGTGCGTCAAACTGTGGACAACCCCATCCCATTCCCTTGTAGTCCAGTGGCAATGGCTTCCTAGCCCAACATGTACATTCTTGTCCGTCACTTCCATGCTAATCTTAGACCCCTGACATTCACAACTGGCACGGTGTTCCAAACCCCTACCTACCAACAGGACATTCTGCTGGTAGTTTGTGGCCAGTACTATAGTGCTGCATCAGTGGTAGTTTGTCATTGTGTGTCATTTGCATGCCAACTCTGACCCTTCTGCACACCAACACACAGTGATGTGCAGTTCCCCAGAAGGCCCCACAGTCTCCCCCTGAGCATAGCTCAAAGGGGTTACAAGCAAAGGACTGAGAGTTGAGCTGCTATTTTTTTTTTATGAAAGCTTGGAGTCAGATTGACAAGAATAAGTGCTATTGATACAGTTAGAAACTAATACTTTGTCAAGCCACTCAAATACATTATTGATATTTTTGTTGTGACAGAAAACATCAAAAGCATGTTACTGATGTATTTATATTGACAGATTGTATCAATAATGTTTATACAGTAATTCAATACATACAAATGTCAAATGTAAAAAAAAAATATTTTTATTTTTCTGAATTATGGTATTACTACACCTAATTGCATTAGAAAATGTGTAGTTTGTAGTCTGTTGTGCATTAATTTTATGCCTTTAATAGAATTAGGAGCTTGAGACCTTTTCACTCTCCCTTCTACTTACCCATAATTTTCCTAATCTTCCTTGCTTTACATGCTTCTCCTATGAAAGTGTCAGAAGATTATAATGCATCCACTGGGTACAGTAAAAAAAAAAAAGATGATGAAACCTCATCAGTCTACTCCTTCTTATATTGCTCCTTGAGAAACCTAGCAAAACAGGTGCTGGTAATGTGTGATTTGACTGAATTATCAAGGTCATTAAGTAGCATCTTCCAAGGCTTTTACAGGCAAAGCCTGCAACAGCAAGGGAGAAATGGAATTACTGAACATCAAATGAAGAATTTTGTAATTTTTGTGATGAGATTGTAGTATCTTGCAAATGGGATAGGGGAATAAAAAGCAGCTGTATGTCATTTTTTAGAATTCTGTTTTTATACACTTCATGCTTTCTGTGGCTAAGTTTTAAAGGGCAACTCTCACCGCGTCTCAAACTGTCCTAGTTAAAAAAAAAACACAGATTTTATGATTGCTCACATTCTGTAGCATGTGTTGATGTAGCTGGTCATTTGATTCTAATTTCTTTTTCCTTTTTGAAAGTGAAAAAAAGACTTCCCACCAAGCTGGTGTTAGCACACCAAAATGTTTTTGTTTACATTCCTTAATCAACTCCAACTGCACCTTTCCTGGACTTGGGAACATCCCTAACACAGTTGAGCCACTCAAGATACAGTGGGAGGAGAGGAGAGGAGACTATTGCATCATGATTTACTGCTCTGTTTGGGGGATGTTCCTAATGCTCAGGAGGTATGCAACAGAAGTAGATCAAACATTTGAAACAAAACATGGTTAGATATAATTACATTATTACCATGAATTTCAGTTCTGCTAAGAAAGGCAGAAGATTAAACAATCAGCATCACCAATGAATTTTAGAGAAGGTAATCAAGCATAAAAGGTGGGTTTTCAACCAGAAATAGTATGATGCAAAAATGGTTGACAGAGTCCCTTTAAAGTATAGATAACCTGGCGTAATTGTGAAGTCTGTGATCCATTTCCAAAAAGACAGGCTTCTAATCTATGTAAACCAAAGTATTCTCAGCTGTGACTAAAAGGTGGGTTGCTTGCCCTTTGGGGAAGGTCACTGTGTAGTGTGAGCAGTGGTTCTGGTGGGATTCTGAGCTACATATGCCCAGATTGAGAGTCAAGCTGGGTGGTGGTAGCATATCAAGGTGACCTTTCAGGCATCTGAGGGGTTGTAAGAACAGGTAGCAGTGCAGACTGAGTTGTGGGAGAAAACCTGTCTGTGACAATCATGAAGGAATTATTTTCTTTTGAAAAGTCTTTTTAAAGCTAGGCTTTCTGTTCTCCGACAGCTGTTGTGCAAAATGCTCCTGCAGCCATCATGGCAACAACAAATACTACATAAGACACTCTTGATGAAAGAAGAGTGTCTCCTGCATTGTAGATATGGGATACAGGATGTATGTTTTCTTGTTCAGGATTTACAGTTCCAGTTGTCACCCTACTAATCAGTCAAGACATCCTTCATCTGTGACCTGCACTAACTTCTGTCACAGGAGTCTCCTGGTTACCTTCTGAAATGTCATAATGCTGCTTGAGTGGTCCCTGTCTCACTACTCCTCCCAGTTTACCTCCCTAAGATGAGTGCCTTCCTTCATTTCCAAGGAAGACACTTTTCCTTTAATCCAGCCACTTATTGAGAAGAAAGGAAGCATACAAGGAACTAGGTGTAATGGGGCATCAGGCTGTTGTAACTGCAGAGCCCTTATCGATAGGGGTACTGGCCAGAGTTTATCATGTAAGGTTTGGAGCACTGGGCACAGTGGGTAGAAATGTGGTGAAGTTCACATGGAGTGGTGAAATTCGTCGCTCTGCAGAGCTTCACAAAGTTTCCCCAGGTCTGGTAAACTTCCACCTTGCCCAAATTGAGAAGTTTTTGCTACGAAATGTAGAATTTTACCACAAAGTGCAGAATTTTGTGTGCAAAATTCTGTACTTTCCAGCAAGATTCCACACTTTGCAGCAAAATTCCACACTTCGTGGTAAAAAATTTGCACTTCACGATCTGCAAATTGTATGAATTCCGTGAACTGCACTTCACAAATTGAATGAAATTTGCTAATTAATTCACGGAGCAATGTTTGCTGATTTTGACCATCTCTAGCAGTGGGGCACCAGCACAGATAGCTTCTCTGTAAAATAACTGCAACAAGCATGTGATCAAGCAGCTTTGCTTTTATTTGAGTGGATGGTACAACATTACCACTTTCTCAGAGGAGCAAGCCAGTTAAATCACATAGTTTATTTTTGCTAGACACTATCCAGAGGGGGGGGCCTCAGTAAACAGACTTTAGCCCAAAGTCATGCTTAGCAAAAAAAAAAAAATGACCTTGTCTCAGTGGCACTCTGATAGGCATCTGCTTCTCTGGCATGTCATTTCAGGAATTCTTAACCCCCTGCACAACATATTACCTGCTTCAGAAGGGGAACTGCACTTAGAAGGTCTCCCATGGTTAAAGAATGTTGTAGAGGCTTCTATCCTTCCACACCAATTACTGGCATTTATTCCTTTTTCCAATTTCTCTCAAGACTCAGAAGGGATCCATAGCACCAATAGATATCTCATAATCTTTTGTGTCTCACAAACTGATACCACAGTAGCAATCAATACATCTGGTTCACCATTACCTTGCATGCTGTTACACTCAGCTGAGAGACCCTGACCTTAACAGGAATACCCTTTCTCTGCAACTCAAGGTTGCATGGAGTTCTGCTGGGCAAAAAAACAAAGCAAGTCCTGTGGCTTCAAGGCATCTGCAGCAGCACTCAGACTGGATGGGGGTGTCAGGTTTGACTGTACATCAGAGGAAATGGACCTAGAGTTTATCATGAGTGACAACCATAAGAACACTACCCAGTGTAATAAGGCATATGTGGAGAATGCAAGGGTGCACATGCAGAGCCTTTTCTAAATGAAGAAAGGAAATTATCCTTCCCACGGTATAGGTGCTTGTCAGGCTACACCTAGACTACCGCGCACAGTTCTGGAAACTTCAGCTTAGAAAGGACGAGGAGTGCTCAGAATAAGTCCAAAGAAAGGCAACCAAAATAATGCATGGGCTGGAGAGGAAGTTCTAAGAGGAAAGGCTGACTGATCTGAATATGCACTCCCTGGAAACCAGAAGAGAAAGCAAGGATATGACTTAAACTTTCAGTATCTAAAAGGAATAAACAGGGAGGACACATGAACAGCAGTTAACTGTTCAGGCAATGTTAGGGATCTGGGGTATGTGAAAAGAGATTGTACTCCCTCTTCTATAGTTGCACAGTGCAGCCATCATCATGGATTTGGGCCTGGCCATGTCCCAGCTTCTCCCTCTTTTCCCAGCAGTCTACCACTTATTATAGCCATGTTTTCTACTAGTAGTGTTGTAAGACACCCAGCGCCCCTGGGATTGGGCGCCACAAAATAAAGGTTTACTTACTTACATACTTACTTACCTACTTACTTGTGATTTAAATATTTACACTCCAGATATTGCTGCGCATCCAGTAAGTGCTCTCTTTCTTGTACCTGGTGGTCTTGTGCAATGTATTATCACATGTTGCATGCTGAAAACCCATTGCAACTCTGTAATAAAAGAAAACTGATTAAAAGCTGACTAATCAGGGCCTTCACTCCCCTCCTTGTCTGCATCAACTTCCTAGATCAGAACACAGAAGTTATCATGCTAGGGGACTTAGTGTTTGTTTTAATGGCAAATCACACTTTAAACAGCTATTCAAGGGTGCTCACACCAATTAAATTATTATGCCCTGAATTAGCTCCACAAAACATCATGACAGATTTCGAGCTAGCAGCTGCAAAGGCATTCGGCTAAGAATTTCCCAATGCTGTCATAAGGGGCTGCTTTTTCCATCTTTGCTAGGTGGTCTGGCGCAAGGTGCAAGACCATACAGACCTAGTTAAAAACTATACTCTGGACATCGATTTCGCAGTACAAATAAGGACACTTCCAGCTTTAGCATATGTGCCACCTGCAGATGTAATACAAGCATTTGAACATCTGAGAAACAGTGACTTTTACATAACAAATGATGAGCAACTGGCCCGGCTGCTTGACTATTTTGAGGACACATGGATCAGGAGGCCAGTTGGTCGTCGTTGTCATCATAGACCACTGTTTGCAATAGATTGTTGGAATTGCTATGATGCTGTAAAGGAAGGATTGCCAAGAACAATAAACGCTGTGGAGGGCTGGTATAGAGGGTTCAACAATCTATTAGGTGCAAGTCATCCAACCATATGGAAACTAATTAAGGCACTCAATGTAGAACAAAACAGCAATGAGCTTAAAATAGAACAGTACCTTTCTGGGCTGGAACCACCAGCACCAAGAAAAAAATAGAGGTACACATTGAAAAGAATCGCTGCTGTACTTGCAACTTATGGAAACACTGACTGCACTGATTACTTAAGGGGAATTGCCCACATCTTCCAGCCACAAGTGTAACACTTGTGCCTATGATGCGATCCTCAAAGAAATTATATCAGAATATGCGTCTTGTTTTAATTTATTTTCAGTAAAGGTTGACATTTTAACTTATCAGAAAATGAAAAAATGAACTAAAGAGAACAAACCTAGCCTCCACCCCCAGAGAAGATGAAGCTTCCCACGTACACTGGACTTCTAATGAACTGTGAACCGTGAGCTCTGCACTGCTAGTGATGTAATAGCACACAGAAGCAAGGTAAGGTGCCAAGTTTATATGGAACGCTAACTTTTGGTGACTAAATCAGTGTAAAGCGATGTTTTGGTGTCTATTTAAAGTGATGTCTTTTTAGCAGAAGAGTAGTGTGAGAACCTTGGGTAAAGCACTGTGTTTGCTGTGCGCTGTTATGTGGAGTTCGTTCAAATTATTTATGCTGTACTGTTTTAGCTGAATTTTTTTCATGGTGTTGTTTGCGCTGAAATGACGTGCTACTCTTTCACTGACCTCAGTCATGTGCTAACCCCAAACGTCTTTGACTCCACCTTTGATGCAATACTCTCTGATAAAACAGGAGTGATACAAGGGCACTCACTGTTCTACTTCAAAGCAGTTTCTGAAGGTCTAGATAAAAAACACATACTTAAAGTGCTTGGAAGGTCATAGTACAGTATAGTGGAGGTTCCCTAGATCTGAAACTCCTCACCATCACCATTGATGAAGTCCTGTCCCCCCTTACCAAAATCCCCAACCATTTCCTCATGTGTTCCCAGTTCCCCTTAAAATGGAAGTCTGCAGTGGTGACTCCAATTCAGAAAAGTGGTGACAAGACTTTACCCAGCAACTACAGGCCTATCTAAATCTCACCTCCCACGCTTTGGTACAGATAATTGCTGATAAGCTTGTTGAGTACCTGGAAAAAAATAACCTGCAATGTCCCCAGCAGCATGGCTTCTGAAAAGGGCACAGCACCACCACTGCTCTCCTCAAATTCACCACCTACATCCACCATGCCCTTGATCAAGGCCAATTGGTCACCGCCACCTTCATCGATCTGACCAAGGCATTTGAGACTGTCAACCACTCCTTGCTGATTGAACAATTCTCTATCCTAGGACTTTCAATTGACACTACCCACTGGTTTCAAAGCTACCTCAGTGATCGCACCCAACAGGTTAGAATTGGTGAATGCCTCTCAACCACCCTTCCTGTGCATTCTGGAGTTCCTCAAGGTTCTATCTTTGGTCCCTTGCTATTTAGCATATTTTTGAACAAACTCCCTGCCTCCTGCCATGGTAGAATTCTTCTGTATGCGGACAATGCAATAATCTACATGTGCAGCTCTGATCCCTCCCTCCTACAGCTTCAGCTGCAGAAAAGTTTTGCGAAAGTTGAAGCTTGGTTTGGATCTCATAAACTCATTCTAAATTACAAAAAACTAAAACAATGCTCTTCCATGGAGCCCACAACAAGCATAAAGACCTGCATCTAATAATCAACAACAGCACAAGCATTGCGCTGGAGCAGGTGGACCTGTTTAAATATCTGGGTGTGACCCTTGACTGCACTCTTTCGTATACCAAACATATTGATAACATCACTAAAGCTGTGAATACACGCCATAGGGCTATTATACAAGCATAACCGCTGCCTGATGACTGAAGCCCTAAATCTCACTAGTCAGAGCTCAGTAATCTCAATAATTGACTATAGGCTTGTGATCTACAGATCAGCCACTGACACTGCTCTCCAGCACATACCCGTAGCCCTTAATAAGGCTCGTCGGCTCCTCACTTCAGTCGCCCACCTTTCTCACACATGATATATACAAGCAGGCAAAACTGGCTTCAGCTAACAGGCAGGCTAAAGTACTAGACCTACATCCTAGCAAAGAAGACCTCACTGGGTCTCATGCCCCCCTGTGGTTCGGACTATACTGACCCTACACTGTGTCCCCAGCCTAACGAGAAGTGTGGAAAGTCTAACATTTTCTGTACTCCGCTGGTGAACTTCACAAGAACAGTGCTTCTACAAAATTAGAGCCTCAAACTGATTCAACTCTCTTCCATCAGAAATCACCAACACTGCGACGCTTGGCAGTTTTAAGTGCAAACTGTGCCAGCATCTCATGGCTAGTGCCTCCTGTGACTGTTTCACCTAAGCTGTTTTAGATCTGCTCCCCTTCATGCTTCCCCTCCCACCCTTACACACTATCCCGTCACCTCAGCTACCCCTCCTTCACACTATGACCACCCCATCATTGTCTCTTACTCCCTAGTTATCTTAGCCCCCCTTTATATCTATCCTTCTATCTCTGGAGTTCTACACTAATTGTCTCCCCTCCCCCCACTAACTCCCTGCACCCCTACCACACGTATCCTCTCTCTACCACTCCCTCCTCAACTGCCCCATTCCCCTCCTACCTCCCCAGTCCCCCTACCCATTCTCCCTCTCACTCTTTCTCTGTCTACCCCACACCTACACCAAACTCCTCCCCATCCTTTCTCCATCTACCCTCTTTTCTCTCCTATCCTCTCCTTGACAATGTTCTCTGAGCTGCTTTCCACCTCCCTTCTTTATTAACCAATGCTGCTTTCTGCACCTGTAATCTCTTGCCCCTGCTCTAACTTCTCATGCAGTTTCCCCTAGGCATACATTGCACAATGCCTGGTGTACTGTCCTGCTGCATAAATTAATCACATTACAATCCTAGACAATGCCAGTGGTGGCTCCTTAATGTATACCTTACTGTATGTTTTGTATTTCATTTATGTCATTTTTTGTTTTTCTACTTGTCCTTGTTACCTGACGTGGAACCTTTGTAAAGGAGCCCCTGGCTAAAAAGGTGTTATTCTGAAATTTCAATAAATAAATAAATAAACTGGCAAAGCAATAAAATGATACATAGCTTAGTCTTATATTCCCTACCAGTCTTTCAATTCTTTACCAGATTGTGATTTGATTCAAAGCAACAGATTCTCCAGCAGCTGTATTAAATGGTTCCATTTTTTGCTGACTGCAGTTAGTATTTTGCCACTGGTGGATTTTCTCATAACAGTGTTAAACTCTTTTTTAGACTTTCAGGAGCGGTAGTTTGATACGAACATTAAATACTGTTGCTGCTAATTTATTAGTATACTCTGCGTCAACAACTTATAATGGTTATGGTGTGTTTTTTTGAAAATAATGGTACAGTATTTCCAGCACTGGTCTCTGTTTTCCTGTCTGCAGCTAATAAATCAATGGTTTACACAGTGCAACCAGCACTCACTTGAGCAGATACAAGGATGAATCATTTTGTTCATGAGTTTATTTTCCATTTCATGATATAGCCTATCACTCTCAGAAAGTCTTTTTTCAAATGTTTACTGAGCTAGAACAGAAGAATTTGAATCACTGTTAATATGACAAGGGGAAAACAAAAACATCACCAACTACTACAATATTATAAAATAGGTTGTCAAAAAACACATAACCTAATTGGCCCACTAGCAGTATGTGACCATAGATTAAATCTACTATTTAATCCACAGTTACATGGACCGAGTCAGGGAGTGTCCTGTTGAAACTTGTTACCTGCTTAGGGAACTGAAAGCAGAAAGGCAGCCATAGTGAATATTAACTGATCGTGGGGAAGTAGCCAAGAGACTGGAGTGGTACATCGAGCATGATCGGGAGAGAGAGAGAGAGAGAGAGAGAGAGAGACTCAAACCAGATGCTAACTTTGGAATATGTTGTTTTATAAAGGTCATATAGATTGAGTCAGTGGTCGTTTTTTTCCATTCCCTCCATATCCAGTACCATAAAGCACAGCTGGTTATTAGGACACGTCAACCAAGGGGCATGTATGTGTGTGTGTGTGTGGGGGGGGCAAATAGAGCATTTTTCTCAGTCTTACAAACTATTTTATGGACAACAAATGTCAGAAATCATGTGAGTACTTTATTTCTGGCATTTGTATGTTAACATACTAGATACCAGCAGAGTAGGCCTATTGGTCTATCAAGTCTGCTCGTGCTTCAGCACCCTGATTTGGTACTGTAGCCCTCTATCTGTCTCCTTCCACTGTTACTCCATCCCCCAGTCCTGCCTCCCCCCGGGCAAACCAGCTTCTGCTTCACCCCTTGCCTATACCTGTCCCACCCTCTCTTGAATCCCTACATTGTAGCTGCCTGTACCAGCTCCCCGGGCAGCACATTCCACGGTTCCACCTCTCTTGGTGAAGTACCTCCACCTCCTCCTTCTCCTTTCCCCACTAATCCTACCACTCTCAATCTTCCAACTGTATCCTCTGGTGATTCCACCCTCCTTCAGTCAAAAGATCCTACTTCAGCTTATCTTATTTACTCCCCTGAGGTATTTGAAGACCTCAATCATGTCCCCCCCCCCGGTCCCTCCTCTCCTCCAGCGAGAACAGGTTGAGATCCCCAAGTCGTTCCTCATATGTCATATCCCCCAGGCCCCAGATCATTCTGGTTGCTCTCCTCTGAACCCTCTCTAGGGGTTGGATGTCCCTCTTTAGGTGCAGCCTCCAGAACTGCACACAGTACTCAAGATGTGGTCTAAGCAGGCTGTTGTACAATGGCAAAATCACCTCCCTGTTTCTTGAGGTAATCCCTCCTAGCGATGCATCCCAGCATCCTATTTGACCTGCCCACAGCCCTTCTGTACTGCTCTGAATTATTCATGTTAACATCCACCAAGACTCCTAGATCTCTTTCCCCTGCCGTGTCCTGCAACTTATCCCTCCTAGGGTGTACAAATAGTTGGGGTTTTCCCACCCCATGTGTAGCACCTTGCACTTGGAGGAGTTAAATTTTGATTTCCAGGTGCAAGACTACCTATCCAGAATATTCAGGTCCTCTTGCAGGGCCAATCTCCCCTCCTCCCCCTCCACCACCGCCCCCAGCCTAGAGTCGTCCACAAAGAGACTCATTTCATATCCCGATACCTTCCCTGATATCGGAGATGTAGGCATTAAACAGGAGTGGCCCCAGGACTGATACCTGTGGGACTCCACTCATGACCTCCCTAGGAGACGAGACCTCCCCTCTGACCACTACCCGCTGAGTGAGACCTGAAAGCCAATTTCTAATACACTTAACCATCAATGGGTCAACCCCCATGTCCTCCAGCTTCTCCTTTAGGCCAATGTGAGGGACTGAATCAAATGCCTTGCTGAAGTCCAGGAACAGTATCCACTGGCCTCCCCCTGTCGAGTGCTGATGTCACCCACTCATAGAACTCTACAAGGTTTGTTTGACATGGTCTACCTGGCACAAACCCATGTTTCCAGTCATCCAGGTAACCCATCTCCTCCAAGAAACCTCCCAGCCTTTATTTAAGCATGCTGTCCATTACCTTCCCCACCACCGATGTCAAACTGATGGGCTCTAGGTTTCCGGCTTTTCCTCGATCCCCTTTGGATGGTCAACATGCCTGCTTACAATCCCTTGGCACCCTCTCTGTCTGGAGCAACAAGTTAAAGAGATCCACCAATGGCGCAGCCAAAACATCCGCCAACTCCCTCAGTACTCTGGGATGAATAGCATCAGACCCTGGAGATTTATCTTTTTTTAGGGACTGGAGGGCTTCCCACACCAGACTGATAGGAATATCAGCATCTGTTCCCCCACCCCATTAAGCAGAACCAGCTTGATATCTCAACCCTGGCCTACCTCCCCCCGCAGCTTGTTCTTCAGCAAGTACCCCAATAGTCAGGTCTGCTGTGCCTTCCGTGTCCTTCAACCCCTTTTCTGGAAGTTCCCCAGCCTCCTCCTTAGTGAACACTGAGACAAAGTACTCATTCAGTACCTCCACCTGCTCTCCAGCCACTTCCACCCACCCCCCAGCTGTCCTCAACCTACTGAGCTGGCCTTTGACCTTCCTTCACTCACCAATATACCTAAAGAACCCCTTTTCCCCACCCTGTATCCCATGCATCAGCCTCTGCTCTTTCCAGGCCTTTGCCCCCCTCACCACTCTGGTGACTTTCCTGGTTGCAAGGCAATAGTTCACTCTATCCCTCTCTCCTCTTATTTTTTTGTACCTACTGTAGGCAGCCTACTTCTCCCTTACCATCTCCTGGACCTCTTTGGTCCACCAGCATGGTTTACATGACCTACTGCCCTTGTTCTTCACTCTTGCACAGGTCCTGGTGGCCTCCTGTAGCCCCCACTTAATGATCTCCCACCTACCTTCCACATCCAAACCTGGTTTTATCTCCCACAAATGCCCCTTGAGAATTTCCCCCATGTTCTGTAAGTCCACTACCCCTAAAATCAACTATCATTGTCCTTGCGTGATTCCCCTCCCCACCAAGTTTAAGCTGAAACCAGACTGTGTTGTGGTCACTCCAAGCCAAGGGTTCTTCCACAACCAGATCTCATACAAGATCCCCATCTGCTAAAACCACATCCAGGATATGACCTTCCCCTGTTGGGTCCATCACCTGCTGATTGAGGAACACATCCAGGAAGCCATCCAGTAGCTTCTGCTCCCTGGTTACAATGGATGTCATAGTACTTCAATCAGTAGCTGGCATATTAAGGTCCCCCATCAACATCACTCCTTACCCTTCCAGTCTACACTGCCCCTTAATGTTAGCCAACAGGCAATCCTCCAGCTCCTCCACTAGTCCTGGGGGCCTATATACCACCCCCAACTTGATCTTCTCTCCCACGGGGGTTCACAAGGTGACCCATAGGGCCTCCACGTTGCCGTCTGCTTCCTTCACTCTCATAATCTCGGTGTTATCCCTAATGAACATTGCTACTCCTCCCCCTCTGCCCACCTTTCTGTCCTTCCTTAGCACAAGGTACCCACTCAGATTAAGTTCATAAAATAAATCACATATGCATTAGTTGTCGTGAACTACTTTTCAAGTCGGCAGGATACAGTAAAATGTTTCCTATTTAAACAGCAAAAAAAAACCTCTCTGTAATTTTTTTGAAATATTACCCATTTTATAAGCACAATAACCCACTCCAGGGTATTGCGTTATGAGGATATAATCCATGCCCTGGGTGTGTTGTGAGGCACGAGGCCAGCCAAATATGTGAAGGAAATATTTATTGGCTGGCAAAAATAAACTTGTTCTTTGCAAGAAGTAGATTAGTACAGGTAGAACTCCCTCTGCTGGGAACTATGTTTATAAGCATTAAGAAGTCCATAGATTCTTCCAAGAGTGTGTTACTGGTTCCATGATACCCATAATCTGTGGTAGGGAGACACATTTGGCACTGTTCCCATTCAATCATGTCTGTTTTATTCTGAGTCAGTCCCAAGATTTCTTCATGGGGACATGCAGCAGGTCACTGGGAAGAAGCTTATGAATCAGTGGCACCAAACATTGTCTGTGGATGTCAGAAAAAAGAATAATGATGGGGTTATTTGACTGGACTGAGCAATGATATTTGAGTTCCACTTTAAATTCATCTGACATATTGCAAAAATAAGTCTTTCTGTTTCTCATGTTTGCTAAGATGCATCTATACCCATGTATGAATTCTAGAATTGATAACTCAGGAATGTTTCCTAATCTGACCTTCCAAAAAAACAAAACAATTTATCAAACCTTAAACTGATATCTGCTGCATGGGTAGTTACACGTTATCAAAACATATTATTCCAAGGCAATGTGTTGGGGTGCAGTAGTTGGATCATTGAATTGTGAAAGTTCTAATACATCTAAGGCCATTGACTCACTGAGTAAGCCTGTGCGGGTCACTGCTTCTGTATTTCTCCCAGCTGTAAAACTGAAAGATTTTACACGTAGTTAACACCATTCTACGTTACACCATGCTACACTTCAGAGGTTCTACTATATATAACTGATATGTTTCACAAACTTGTTACTTTAGAAAAACTTTAACAACTGGCTTAATTTCTAAATGTTGTTTGTGCCTACTGATAGAGGTTTACAAACCAAATCACATTCAGTGTGTTTTTAGGCACCAAACAAAGTTTGGTGCCTATTGTCCTGACCCAGGCTTTTTTTCATCAGATTGGTGTGTGCAGGATATATGCCCCATGGAGTTCCCAGATGTGATTCAGTTGTGTTAGCTAGTATCCAACTTTTGCATAGTGATATGTTTTGAGTTTGTTCACTGTAGGCTCTAGAACCTGTTTTCTCCCCATTTTACCAGTAGAACTGGTTTTCATTACCAGGAAAAGTCACTGTGTCAGGCAGTTACTGTAAGGTAAATGATTTGACAGTAATTTTAGAAAAGAGAATAAAAAAGGAGTTATCTCAGCACATGTGTTTCTGAAGCAGAACAAAGAGAAAGTTATCAAAGGAGTCATGCAGCTGAAAGAGCATGGGACATCCCAGGTTGCTGGCATAATGTCAAGTACAGCCTGAGGTTTCCCGTTTGTACTGTAGGTGTGTCTTGGGGGTGAAGGATAGAGCAACCATGGCTGTATGTCATTGTCTGGTACCCATTCATAGTCCCCTTTCCCCAGAAAGAACACACAGACACCAGTCTTGGAGGAAATGGCCGCAGCCATGCATTTATTGATTACAACCAGATTGAGAGCAGCGTGCGCACACAGGAGGGTCAATGGTCTGAGGCTGTAAGGGCCAAGGCTTACCGGCCACCCCCCCCGCCGTCAGGCGCTGTTAGCCTTGCAAGATAGCTGTACCTGCTGGAGGTGGACCTCAACCACTCCCCCGAGTCAGAATACTCAGTTTCCACCTCCACACCAACCAGAGTAGGGGGGCCATGAGCCTATAGAAGAATACGGCTCATTACTGCCCCCATCAACCATTCAATGTATCGTGATCCTCCCGAGATGCCACTGGACGGCCAACATCTGCCCCCCCAAGCTGCCTGCTCACCTAATTCCTCCAAGACCCATGCCTACCGAGCCTAACCCAGCTCTCCCCCTGTCTTTGGGAATGAGGTCCATCTCAGCTACTGCACCTTGACCCAAAGTCTGTATCTGGCTATGTCTTTCCATGGTCCCCTGAGCTCCCATCTGATCCTGCTCGTCTCCCAAGCTGACCCTAATGTGGGCCATGTGTGAGAGAGACCACCACTCCCCCACCCAGCCTGGTAACTACTGGATCAGCTTGGCCAGGAGAGCAGGATGTGCAATGGCCACTCCCCCATGGTTCGCTCTTCATGCCCTGTACAGCAAGTCTATGGTCTTCCGCCTTCCCAGTAAAAACCTTCGGATGACCCCCTCCGTTAGAGCAGCCTCTTGCCCCGATGTCCTTGCATCATGAAGGTCTAGCCACTGACCAGCTTGAACCATCCAATGGGGGACCCTAGAAAACAAAAGGTTGTTATTGCAAATGGGGGCGCACATACCCCAAGAATGCTTGGGACTTCCAATGCCCCAGCACCTGAATCTGGCTGTCCTCCCATCCCAGGTTTCTAGCATATGCAGCAGCCCTGATTCTGAAGAAATGTGTCCCATACTCCTTCGGATCCAGTCCTGCCTCCCAGACTGCATTAGCCAAGATGGTCTGAAACTGATAAGCCATGACTGGGACCCCATCTGCATGCTTAAAGAAGGCACCCCCTAACCTTGGCACAACTGCCATGCAGGCCCGCACCCTGTCCTGGATCTTCCAGGGCACCCCAAGTGGGGCCTGCACCAGGCACCAGCAGCCTTTCTGCTCCTGGTTGGTCTTGCCCATCCGGAGCCTTACCCAGGCCCCCTGTATCTATACAAGCAGGTCTCCCTCCTTTAGCCCTATGTGCTTGACCCTCCTGGATAGTTGGGTAACCTCTGATACCCAGAATGCCCCACAGATGGCCAACAGAAACATGGTGTCAAACATTAACACATCAAAAGGGGTCCACCAGACTTTCTGCAGGACACCCCTGATGCTCTCGAGGGTCATCAGTATGATTGGGCACCTCGTGTCCTGGCGAGGGGCAACTGACTTCGTCCACCCCTTGAGAACCTTTCTCATCCTAAACACTTTCATGGTGTCTGAGATCCCCAGGACCCTGGAAACTCAGGGCAAGCCAGCGAGGTGCCCAGCCACCACCCCCAGCATGGCCCCCGCCTGCTTTGACTGCAAGATGTACTGGCCACAGCTGCTCTGCTGGAATGGGCTAATCATTTGGCCATGCTGCCTGTGCCCTCATCCCTAGGTAATGCTCGACTCCCCTCCTGTATACTTCCCTTGTCCTAGGTGCGATGGAGTTACCTACCGATTTCCAAGTCGTGATGTCACTACCCTCCACAAGAAGGGTGGTACTGCCCGTGGCTACTACTCCGCTGCTGAAGCCAGCTCCCAGAACCGTTGTCACTGTGAATGAGACAAAGCATTAGTAATCCCGTTATTAACCCCTGGTATGTGAATGACCTTAAAGGAGATGTTCAAGATTAAGCATTTTAGGACAAAGATGCGCATTAAGTCCCCCATCAGGCCCTTTGGCCCCAACTGCCTGTTAATAGTGTGCACCACCCCCATGTTGCCCGACCTGAAGAGGAACTTGTGGTCCTTCAGCTGTGTACCCCATAAATGCAGGGCTACTACTATGGGGGAAAAATTCCAACAAAGTGATGTTTTGAAGTAGCCCCACCTCCTCCCATTCCAGCGGCCTTTGCCCGGCATACCACTCCCCTTGAAAGTATGCCTCACACCCTAAAGATCCCACTGCATCTGATAACAGCTGAAGCACCTGCTCTCAGCAGTCCACCTGCCAAAGAGCCACACCATTGAAGTGCTCCAAGAAGACCTTCCATATCCGCAGGTCTTCCTGATAGTCCTCTGCGACCTACAACCTGGTGCACCCCCTTCCCAGCTTAGCCACGTGGTGCAAGAATGTGTGCCCCATTGGCATGACCCGGCAAGCAAAGTTGAGGTGCCCCACCAGCTGCTGCAACTGTCTCAAGGTTACCTTCCTGGCCCCCTCCATGGAATTGAGCAGTCATCTCAGTGCCTCGGCCTTCTCCCTGGGCAAGCGGCAGAGCCTGTTGGTGGTGTCGATTTCGATCCCCAGGAACACTAGCACCCTAGCAGGTGTCTGAAACTTCCCTGGGCCTAAGGGGACCCTGAAGTCCCTGCAGATCGCCATGAAGGAGGACAGAGTCCTATCACAAACATCTCAGTCTACCCCAGTGAACAGAAAGTCATTAAGATAGTGGACCACGAGCTTGTTACCCGATTGCTTCTCCGTTACCCAGTGAAGGAACCTACTGAATGTCTCAAAGACTGCACAGATTACGGAACACCTCATGGGCATGCATTTATCTATGTAGTACTGCCCTCCAAACTTCATGCCCAGTAGTTCCCTGTCATCCAGGTGAACGGGAAGCAGCTGGAACATGGACTTGATGTCTGCCTTTGCCACGAGAGCCCGAGGCTCCTCCTCTTGCACCACCTGAACTGCCCTATCAAACGAAGCATACTGCAATGCCATGTAGCGTGGGTCGATATGATCATTCACTGAGTCCCCTTCTGGGTATGACAGGTGGTTAATCATCCTGTATTCTCCTGGCATTTTCTTTGGGACGAGCCCGATGGGTGATACCCTCAGGGCTGGGCTGGGCGGCAGCAAATGGCCCACTAATCCTACCCAGCCACCTCTCTTTTTCCAGTTTCTCCCAGACTACCTGTGGGCAATCCCTGGCAGATTTCAGGTTCTCTGCCTCCTGGCCCCCCCCACTTGGGCCTGTGTATTGTAGTCTGAAAGCCACTGTGAATCCCTTCCTGAGCAGGTTGGCAGCCTCCCAGTCTGGGTACTGGACCAACCACGGACTAATCCTGTCCACCCTTACTGGGGTAGGCAGGCCTGTCACCCTGTTGCCTCTTGGTTTCCTAGTTGCTCCTCTGAATCCCCCCCAAGGGGCCTAGGTGACGTGCACTGGATGAAGGGATGCTGCCGCCCACAAGCCATGCATGAGTGATGAAAGCGGCATAAGGCCCTGGTACACTTCCCTGGTTGTATGAGTAGCAAGCCTGTCTGGGCCCTGTGACCCCTTCAAGCTTCAATGGGGGCAGTGGCCTAAGTGGCAAGCCATGGTCAGTGTGAACCACCCCACCGCCATGTATGACACCCACCAGCAGAGTCATGTCCACCATCCCTCAACCCAGGGACCCATCCTCCTGTCTCTGCCTCCTGAATTCCTCATCATACTCAAGCCATGCCATTCCCCCTTTTCTCAGGTGCATGAGCATGATCCTGTTCTGATAAGTATAAAGTCCCAGTCCCTGATCCTTCTCCACCTGCAGTATGGTGCCTGCTTATATGGGGAAGGTCACTATCCAATTCTCAAAGATGTGGGGAAATTTAGGGGTTTCTTATCTGTCTCTTCTCCTTTTCCCTCCTTCCTGTCTTCCCACTCCACCAGTCTGTTCAACAGGGAGAACATGTCGATGTACTCCCTGTTCCTAATTTGCTGCCTGACCTTCTCAATAAGTTGGGACCCCAGCTGCTTGTCCAAGCTGGCATACAAGCTTGGGGCAGGAGGAGGAGGAGGCACAGAAGCAGACAGTGCCCCCAGGGCCATAGCCCCCCTAGCCGTGTCCTGCAACCCCATCTTCACTACCATCACTGCCATGAGGTCTAGAAACTTGTCCAGCTTGGTCTCTGCCCATCAGCAGGGGTAGCCCCTGACCCCCTTCACTGTCGGCCCATTCCTGTGTCACAGGGAGCCCCTCCTCCCCTGCGACCTCCTACCTAACGCCACATAAAAGACTTGCTGCACATCCCTGTTGGTCAGCTCCCACATCCTGTTGCTCTGCTTACCTCTCCCTGGCATCCTAGGAACCTTAGTCGGAGGCACCACCTTCCCTCTTGCTGGCCACTTCTGTAGTGGCGCCCCCCGCCTGGCCATCGATGGGCCATCCAGACCCTCTAAGCAGGCTTCAAGCCCGGTGGCTCCCTTCTTCTGGTACATCTCCAGAAATTGCCATTCCAGGCACTCTGTGGCTTTCTGTGATGGGGTTCTTTGCCGTGTAGCCATAATCTGCAAAACACTAAGAGCACCCCATACAAAATCGGTTAGTATTGCCTCCCAGTGGGAACACACCAGGATGGTCCAAGAGGGTCCACCCCACTTTGCGGGTCTGCAGTCTGCTACCCTCCAGTGCATTGAGGTAAAGGGGGAGGACTTGTGCCACGCCCATGTTGCCTGATGTCGAGCACACCTGCCAAGGCCATCCCAAGTAATCTGACCACTTGCCCCCCACTGTTCAACCTCTCAATATTTTTCCTAATCTATTCGCTTAACATCATTCTTGTTTTTTTAAAGGAAGTATGGGAGGGCCAGCCCCTTGTCTTCAGGTCTTTTCTGGACCAGAGGTGACCACGGGATGGAAAGGGGTTGCCCTGCCCCTGAAGGTGAACCCCGCACAGGTACCTGTATGCCTGCCCACTCAGGTGTCCTGCAACAGCCAGGCCCAGGCAACCTCCCCCATGTCACCTGTTGTACCCCTGGGACTGTGTGCCAGCTAGCCATGAGATCTTGGCCTGTCCCGGTGGGATTCCAACCTCACAGCCGGGGACATTGAGGGCACCCTTCTAGCCCCTCTACACTGAGCACACTGGCTACCGCCCCCAGCTCTTCCAGGAGGCTAAGCACACTAACCCCCTCACTTATTTTTCAACTTCTTTTAGTTCATTTTTATTTATTTATTCATTTTATTTTTTTGTTTTATAACAGATTATCGGGGGGGGGCACTGCAGCCATCCGTCTGCTTCAGGCCCCTGACTCACCAATGAATGCTGGCTCAGCTGCCCCCTAGGCCTCCTGGCTCTGCCCCATCTGAGGCACCACCTGGGAGGAGGCCTACTGGCACTCCTAGGGACGATGCCCACAATCGGGCCAACCAGCTGAAGGCCCACCCAAGATGGCACCTGCTCCTCGCATGGTCCCTCGAGATCTGCAACGGCTGTATGCCTCTCAGGGCCCATATCTCACAGGACACGCAACACAGCGCGAGTTGCCTAATCGGCCAATCCACCAGCCATCCACAAGCCCCACAGGATGTTGGGACCCATAGTGCCACTGATGGCCCGCTGCGCTCACAGGCCAAGCCCCGGATGCTGCAAAGTGGTTGCCTGCCACCACAACCAGAAAACAGCTGGACCAATCCCTTCCAAACCTGGACCCTGTGTGAATGCGGCACCGATCACCACTCGTGGGCCTGCGGTGGGACCACCGGATTACAAGGGCTCGGGGCAAGGGATGGAACACTACTAGCATTCAAGCAGGCCTGAAGGAGAGACACGGAGGTGTCTGGAGCATACAGCTTCTCCCACAATGCACTCCACGCACGTCCACCATGGGTCCCAGGCCATAACGATGATCTCCAGAAGCTGCAAGGACTCTGCAAGCCCAGGTAGGCCCATCCAGCCTCACCACTTAACTAAGGGGATTACTTCTTCCTTTTAGTTCCTTATTACTTTTTATGTTTGCTTGCACGCATGTGCAAGAAACATAGTGCCATCATCCGAGTTTTCAGAGGTGTGGCAGCCCTCTTCCAATTCAGTCAGTGTGTTTGCAGGCACGGCCACAGTTCTGCAATGCCTGCTGAGCTGTCTATGACAGCTCCAAAAAGCAGTGGCATACAGTTGAAAGGGGGAACTGCACTTCAGTAAGCAGCGATCAGATATCGCCTGCTCATGTGCGCTCCCCCTACACACACACACGCACGCTGTGTGCTCGCCCCCCCCATGCACACACTGTATAGCCGATGGGGGGTGCCCAATCCCCCGTCGGCTGTGCTGCGCCCTCCCAAAACACAGTTCCATATGCCACGCTGGTGCCCACCCCAGCATGGCTAAGATGTCGAGCAGCCGACGAGGTGCCCAACCTCCGCCGGGCTCCACTGTCTGCCCCCAGGCAGGGTGCCACGCTGGGAGCCCACTCCAGCGTGGCAACAGATGCCAGGCCGACAGGTGCCCAATCCCCGCGGCTCCATGCCCCAACCAGTTGTCCTTGTGCCACGTTGGGGAGCCCACTCCAGCGTGGCAAACATCCCGTGTCGCCGCATTAAAAAACCTGAAACTTAAAACAGTCCTGCTGTGTCTGCCCCACCCGTGCCCACCCACTGCGCACCCTGTCTCCCCACACCCCCACTGCGCACCCTGTCTCCCCACACCCCTCACCCGATACTTACCTCCGGACTCTGGAGCGACGATCTTCGTGGACGGGGAACACATCTGCACTCTTCAAAGCCGATGCGAACTGAGGAAATGCCGGTAAGCTGTATGATGGGATAGATAGGGTTTTTTCAACTTTACTGCATATCTCAGGCAGTTTTTGGAAATTTTGCACCAAACTTTCAACATGGGGTTTTTGGGACCCCTTCTCATGAATGCTGTCACTGTCATGGCGTTAATCGGGCCAAGGGTGATTTCACAGTCACTGTGCAAATCACCTTTCAGGACTGAGTAATGAAATGACACTGCCACTGTTCATAAGGTGGGCTTTCAAAAGCCTATGTTGAAAATTTGGTGAAAAATTTTAAAATGACTGTTTTATTTAGCGCAGTATTGCGTAGTTCCTATGCACGCTTGTAAGTTTGCGAATTTTCAATATTACCCAGATTTTCAACATTGCCATTTTATTACACTTCCTTATGAGCAGTACAGCTGTCATTTTCACATCTTGCCCAAAACATGCTTCCGCCAATGAAGCGCCGCACGGCGCAGTCAGTGTGCAAAATCAATGTATGGGACACATTAAGAAAATCACAGTGACACTGTTCATGAGCAGAGGTCTTAAAATGGCTATGATAAAAAGTTAGTGAAAAATCCCTAAAATGACTGTTTTCACGGTACATTGCGCCGGTTCCCTACGCAGCGCTTCGTAAGTTTGCAAATTTTCTATATTTTCCCAGATTTTCCACATTGCCATTTTATTACACTTCCTTATGAACAGTACAGCTGCCATTTTTCATGTCACCCAAAATGTGTTTCCACACATATGGCGCACCATGGTGCAGTCGGTGTCGAGCAATGTTTGGGACAGATTAAGAAAATCACAGTTATATTGTTCGTGAGCAGATCTTAAAATGGCTATGTTGAAAATTTGGTGACAAAAGTCCATAAATGACTGTGTTACGAGTGAGCATTGCAGTTTCCACGCACTCGTAAGTTCATGACTTTGTAATATTTTCAGTCCAGATTTTCACCAGTGGCATTTTCCCACACTTCCTATGAACAGTACAGCTGTCATTTTTTCACAACATGGCCAAATGTGTTTTCACACTTTCAGCGCAGAGATACGTGGTCGCTGTGGGAAATCATTGTTTGGCACAGATAAAGAAAATCACAGTGACACTGTTCATGATCGGAGGCACCAAAATGCCCGAGTTGCCAATCTGCTGTAAAAAATCCCCAAACTAATTACATTACGGGTGTGCGTTGCACAGTTTCTATGCATGCTCGTGACTTCACCAGTTTTTTTAATATTTTTACTGCAGATTTGCAACATTGCCATTTTTTCCACCTCCCCATGAACAGTACAGCTGCCATTTTCACATCCTGTTCGAATGTGTTTTGCACCCGTGGTGCTAAATGCCATAGTCGCTGTGCATAAGCAGCTTTCGGCTAACAAACTGATATTGCCACTGTTCATGAGGTGGGGGTCTCAAAAAAAAATGTTGAAAATTTGGAGTGAAAATACCAATGAATGCCTGAGGTGTTAGGGTTTCCAACCATAATGCCCCACTCTGTAGAGAATGACAGGCATCAGGGGTGTGACTTGGGATTCTTGCCTGTAATGCTCATACCATTCCACACCCTGCAGCCAGTGAGTGGCATCGAGGTATGCCTTGGACTCTTCGGCCCCAAAGTTCACCCCATTCTCCTATACCACACCCATCTCACCGTATTTCCTGATGGAATGGGGTGCGCATAAGAGCCAAAGACCCCAAGGCACACCGTGACACTTGTCGGTGTCTGCAGGGTAGGGTGTGGTGAAATGGCATGGCCGTTATGCCTGATGACCCAAAGGCACACCCCAATGCCTGTCACTCTCTGCAGGGTGGTGGTGGGGTTGGCTTCAGTTCAATACTTCACTGCCATTCCTATTATTTAGCTCTGTAACTTCTACACTACCAATGCCAATGCCAGCAAGCAAACATTCGGCATTGACAAATGCTTGTTTATTTTGTAATAAGCCATGGGCAAAGCGTTAACTACCCCCCAGGAGGGCCAGGAGAGAACCCTTCCCATCCTCGGGGCCACCTGGGACTGAGTTGTCTACCTCAGGCCCCTAGCTCAGGCCCCTTCCCATGGCAAAATATCACATGCAGCAGGGCAATGGCCCAGGGGGCCATAATATCAGCCCTGGGACACAAATCCATTTTCTCCTGGATTACCAAGCTGGCTTAAATTCCCTCCAGCTGGCCTCCAGGCTATGCCAACCCAAGGAGGTTCCCCCCATCTCTAGGACCCAGCTACCTTACCTTCTATTCTGTTGTCTGAGAGCTGGAGCTGCTGTTGATCCTGATCTTGTGAGGGAGAGAGGAGAAAGAGGCAGGACTGCTGGCTACAGTCCCAGATATCCATCCCTCCTGTCCCCCACAGGATGTAGCCCCCCTTCCCATGTGGGAAGCCTCGGTGGTCCCTGTGTCCAATCACTGGACAGTTCCTATCCCCCTAGGGACCACCATCTGTTCTTTTCCCTCCCCCACCTCTTCCTAAGTCCAGGGGAAGATGGCCCCAGACAAAATATGGATGCTGCCAGCTGTTGCAGCCTCTGCATTAATTGTAAGCTTTGCTCTACTTTTTATGGCAGTGTGAGCATGGCAGACAGACAGTTGCCAGAGAAGCCTTGCAACTGTATGAGCATGGTCAATTTGAATAGTTTCTCAGGACAGTCTGGAAATTCAGGAGGTTTACAGAGATGGGAGCAATCACATCACAATTCAATGAAAAAGTTGTAAACTGATGGAGCTTAACATTCCCCTTAACACAATCTTTCCTGCTGACCTTCAGACACAATGGGATGGTAAAACTTATATATTTAGTGACCCAGATGATTTGGACAAATGACTTGCCAAAATCCAGTCCGAGCCACAGCACCGAATGGAGGAGGTTGCTGACTCAGACTTGGCAGCTCGAGAGACAAGATGTGGTATTTTCTGTTGAAGTTTGTGACTGCCCTAAATTTTTAGACAGATGTCAAATTGATAAACTTTCTCTTTTTTCAGGACAGTTGATGTTTATCTGGTGCAAGACACATACACACACGCACACACTCATCCCAGTAATATTTGCCTGATTTTTGAGTGCACACTGCAGTCAGAGAGATGAAGCATAGCAAATTGGAAAGTTTTCTATTTGGAGGGAGGTTGTGAGTGCATAAAGTTTTTGCAAAAGCCCTGAATTGTATGGGAAACTCTCAGCCTAACAGGCTTTATTGTTTTGGAGGTTATTCTGTGATCTATTACTCATTGCCAGGGGCTGGGAGGGGTTTGGTTCTTCAGTCGTATCATAGGGCTGGTGCTGCTCACTGTTACAAAGTTTAAATGACCACAGTTCCTTGCTCTTGGAAATGGCATAAAGTTAAAGTGATATGGAGCCAAGAAGGGTTGTGCCTTTGGCTGTCTCAGCATGTATTATACTTAAGCAGTGGCCAGTCCAGTGGCAAGCAATGGCAGTGGCCCTTGATCTGTTTCTGTGTAGCATAATTTTTTTAGAGAGGTGCAGCCCCCACCTTGCTCAATTGTTCATGCTAATAATATTAACTTTTATTTTTTTTTTTGCTATGTGTACCCACTCTGCCTTTGTAGTGTTCACTGGGACAATATTGTTCAGTTTAGATGCTGGGGTCAGAAATCATGTTTAAACACATGGCGATGTATTGCTGTAAGGTCTATTTTTCCTGTTTGGCCACACAGCTCTTGAGTTAATAGAGGCATGTATCCAGTCATTATATTTCACTATGGTGCTCTGTGCAGCCCTTAGAGCTGTGCATAGCATGATGTAACTGGGATTTTGTGCATCAGTTTTATTTGATGATTTAGCCCATTGACAGCAGCAGCTTTACAGAGGAAAAATGTTTGTTTTTTATCAGGGACACTCTCATTAGCAGTCGTCCCATGTTTCTTTTCTATGAGGTTTCACATGAGTCAAGCAACTATTCTGCATTAACTGCACGATGCATTATTATTTTCTGTTGTTTTCTTGTCAGTGCATTTTGTGTATCTTGCATGAAAAAAAAGTGAAAAAATGGTGTCCCTTCTGTCCACCTCTGGTGTCTTTCCAGACAAACACTAAAGATCGCTGCAGCCCTTTCCTTACTCCTTGCACCACAATCCCAGGTTGTTGGCATAATAGCAAACACAGGCTGATGATTTCGATTTGCACTGTAAGTATGTATTTTGGGGGGATGAAGGATATAGTAATTCTGGTTGCACGTCTGTAATTGCAAGCTTTGCTCAGTCACATGATGAGAGGACTATCAGGATCTGTGGTTTCCTCCCAGTTATATAACTGGGTGCAAAGCAAAACTCTACTGGAAATAAGCTGGTGTATTTCAGTTGGGCTATCCTGAGTAAAAACAGCAAAACCAAAAAAAATGACTAGAATAGGATAATTAACATTGGTACTAAGGATTTTGTTTAAACATTTTGGGATACAAAGAGCATTAACAGTCAGCATGCTGTCCATGTTGTTATGACACAGTACACAGGTACAGTATATATACAGTGCCCCTCCCCAGATGAAACCCTTTTGTAGCACTCGTTGATACAGATGACCACTGAAAGAATTTAATAGCAGTTTTCTTTGTCATGCAGGAGACTGTGGCATTCACTTCATCCTGGCAGTGTCACACTTTCCTGAATGACAAAAGGGACTAATTGCCATTGAAATTATGTTGCTTTATTCAGTAGGTCTGGTGCAGCATACTGCAGAGCACTGCAAAATGCTGAAGAATTGGGTTTCATCCTGGGGACGCCACTGTATATAGGTGTCTCACAGTAGCTAATGAAACAGCACTATGGACCGTACATCTCAACTCACAGAGTGTCATAAATGATGAAATAGATGATTTCATGGATGTTGATATTGCTGTTTACATTTCCAAAATTTAGCTTGTACTAGGGTAAAATTAAACACATTACACACTGTTTAGCATGACCCCTATATAGCAACAAATGGCCTATTCAGGCACATTCATACTTAAAAAAGATCATATTATGAAAAAGCAAGCAAACTCCAGAAACAGTTATCAGTCAGAGATGTTAGCCTGTAGGAGACAACATGAATAAATCAATAACAGATTTATGAAATCACGTTTTATCACTGCTAAAACTACTAACTAAGATGTGATTTCTACAGTGCTTTTCAGTGGATACCGACACAGTGCTATGTGCTGTATACTACAGTATACTTATGTATGATAGTGAAATGGACAGCACACTGTTAGTGTTGTCTCCCAAAATGAAAACAAAAAACTATTGTATTAATGGTATATACCCATGTCTAGTAATTGCTTTTGTTTTGTTTTACTGTTTTTATCCAGGATAGCCTAGTTGAGGTTTTTCATTGCTTAACATAATGTTATATAGCAACAAAATGTACTGGTACACTCACATATGAAACAATGAACGTAACAAGCAGATTCATGGTACAGTTATCAGTCAGCAATATCAGCAGGTAAGAGACAGTGGGAATAAAACAATGATTTTCATTAACGTATGTTGTTTTATTTTTGTCATCTCTTACTAGCTCCTTTCTATGACTGATAACTGTACATGGAGTCTGCCTTACTCATTTATTATCTGACATTTTTCTCAAGTGTGAGTATGTCTGTAGCTTTGGTTGCTATATAAGGTTGTGCTACGAAATGTATAATAACCGGCTTAGGCTTTTTCCCATAGAGAAACCGTGGCGTAATTTGCCGTTATAAAGGAGTGTTTATAACGGCAAACACACGCATCGATTTCCCTTGCTGTGCGATGTTCACGCAGCAGTGTGACAGTTGAGACCGCCACGCTCCATGTCACCTGAAACAGAACTGCCACAAGAACTTGGCGGAAGTCCTTTCTTTCTTTTCTCCCCATATACCCTGGGAACACACAAAGACCCTCAGAAAGGAAAACATTTGTTTTAAAAACAAAATCTCAGCACGGACTAAAAGGACCGGCCGCAGGATACACTTGGAGAATACACTGGGACCTGTTTACTTTATAAAATTGCTGTGGCGAAAAGCCTAACACAGTAATGATATAAAATAAATACGGAGTGGTGTGTAAACTGACTTACACACACCAGGGTTGATGTCTGAAAACCCCAGCTCCCTTGGGTTTATATGGTATCCAACCCTTCGGTGTGCAAAATCTTGTTACACACACCACCCTGTACTTTATTCTATATATAATAGGTACACAGACTTTTAACTTTTCATTTTCAAATTAGATTCCTATTTTCATTAGATGCATTGCTTTGCTCTCCAGAAAAGGGAATTTGCCTAAGCTGAACTAATACACAATAGAATGAGATAAGAGATTTAATTTTATTGTATTAAAAAAAAATTGAGTTTGAGTACCTATGGGAATGGCACTAATGTAAAGTACAGTTTCTAATAAAAATGGTTTCCTGATTTAAATGTTGATTGTGTATCAAATGTAGGATAAGCTTTTATATGTATTATAGTTTGCATTAGTTACAGAATTAAAGGATTGAAATAAAATGTGTACTTACAAATTGTCAGGATTATAAGGTTGGTTAACATATGATAAGTTGTTCAATGGTGGTAATTAAAATTTTACGAGATACATGACAGTTTCAGGCACCGTATGTAGCTGCATTTGAGTATAGCATAAATCATGACAAAAAACTGTGTTTGTTTTGTTGTTATTGAATTTATTCATAACTGTTTACCATAACAACTGTGCTGAGGAATAGTTTGCTTGCTCATGTATAAGAACAACTGAATAATATCAATCTGCTTTACAGAAATCAATCATACCATGAACTTATCTGATTCTCAATATACAAAACAAAGTTTGGTGCCTTTTGGTGCTGTTGGTACTTTGATTTACCTATATTGTTCCTTAGAGAAATAGTGATCTCAATTATTGCTGATTTTGTACAACATGGAAACCGCTGACAAATATCCATTTATACTGTATGTAGATGACAATTTCTGACAAGTGCAATTAGTGTTATTATTCCAGATAATTGAAAAAACAATATAAAAACATTAAATGAGATTCCAATGGAAAACCTTTTATCAATATGAACATAGATAAGTAAGAAGTAAAGCTAGCATTTAAAGTCATTCAAAATAAACTGTTTGCACTTTTTGTGACAACAAACAACTACATGTAAACCCTAATGTGTAGCACTGTGAAGGCTGTGGGTCACTACCTGCCAGGGTGTCAGGGTCCACTAGGCCACCAGGGAAAGGGTAACATTAACTATACAGGGGATCAAGGATAGGGTGGGGGATCCACTAGACCACAAGGGTAATGTTGCACTTGACTATGCAGGGGATCGGGATGGAAGGGTTACACTGGACACCAGGGACACTTGTTTTATATATTGTGTGGGTGATTGTGTGGAAGGAAGGACTGCTAGCCTTCAGGAAGAACATTTTATTTTATTTCAAAAAATGTAAATAATTTATTTAAAATGATTCATTTTTTTAACTATACAGGGGATCAGGGATAAGGAGGGGGGTTTGCTAGATCACCAGGGAAAGGTTGCACTTGACTATACAGGTGATCAGGATGAGGGGATTACACTGGACACCAGGGACACTTATTGTATATATTGGACAAGTGATTGGGTGGGGGAGGGACCACTAGCCATCAGGGAAAACATTTTGATATGTCAGGTGAGGGATTGGGTAGGGGGAGGAACCTCCAACCACCGGGGACATTTGTCTTTACAGTAGGCAAGGGATCAGATGGGGGGGAAACCACTAGCACCAGGGAAATTTCTTTTTTTTTTACTTGGGCCAGTGTTTGGCGATCATGGGGGGGGGGACCATTAACACCAGGGAATAAAATTATGTTTCTTTACCTGTTGGGCTGATGATCGGCAATGGAAAGGGGAACCATTAGCACCAGGGAATAAAATTATGTTTTTTACCTGTTGGGCTGGTGATCAGCGATGGGGGGGGACAGGGCACTAGAACCAGGGAATAAAATTATGTTTTTTTACCTGTTGAGCTGGTGATTTATGATGGGAAGGGGGGTGCTACATTCACTGCAGCATATGCAAATGGTCCAGTAATGGACATGCAAATGGCCACCTAGTGCCTTGCACTTCCAATGGCCTCATTTGCATAGGTGTGTTAGTGAATCAGAAATAGCGCACTGGCACTATCCATTTGGGGGGGCATTCCCTTGGCTGCAGGTCATGGCAATGCTAATGGGGGGGGGCACTGGCAGTAATAGGATTACCAAGAATGCATCATAGCCCTATTCACAGTTGGACAGCATGATGTGTTATCCAACTATAAATATCAACTTTTTAAGACTGGCCAATCACAAATCACAGTGCAAACCTTTGCACTGTGATCTGCAATTTTTTTGTGACTTGGGATCCAGATCTTTGACATTTGTTTTGTTTTTTGAGGGTTAGATATTTTTAGGTTTTTGACAATCTATAACTCACAGTTTAGCTGTAAGATTTTTACCACCGATTTGGAGATTCTGCCACAAAGGGGGTGCATGCTAATTTCCAGTTACCTAGCTTGAAAGATGGCTGAACGGTACAATAAGTCAATGAAAATATGGATGTAACCTATTGGAGAAGTGTCTACTTGATCCTAACTGTAGTGACACTACAGTACCTCTATAATACAGGTAGTTATTTAGGTTGGCTTGCTTTGCTATTATATGAAATATAATTAGAATTTTAATGCCAGCAAAACAGACGTGTTTCTAACTTCTGAATTACATGTTAACTTTAGTATTTTATGTTACAGTATGTGCACAGTATGTCCTTGTACTGTATTGTAAAATGCTTTGAGGAAAAGTACAGTACTTTAAAGGAAATGTGATAGACTGATTGACTGATTGATTGATTGATTGATTGATTGATTTGATTAATAGACTGAGTGTGCATAAAGAGATAATGGCTGTTACCTCACAACAACAACCTCTATTTACTACTGAACCATTTAGAGACCTGAACAACAGCAAATCAGCAGCTGGTCAGGTTAGAAAGTGGAACTAAAAATTAATTTTATGTGTCCCTATTATGTCACTGCACATAGCAAATGGTCAGTGAACCAACCAGGTTTGGGAATACCCTTGACCTTGTGCTGGCAAATGGGGACTTTGTGAGAGAACTTACAGTGCAGGAACCGCTGTCAGGGAGTGACCACCACTCAGTATGGCTCACATTGGATATGGGCAAGGAAGGAGTGGAATCTGGCACAAGAGTGCTGGACTTCAGGAGGGCTGACTTTGGGAGGATGGGGGAAGTGGTAAAAGGGTACCTGGCCAGAATTCAATCTAGTATGGACACTAACTAGAGGTGGGAGCTCATAAAGCTGGGGATAGTGGAGGCAACCAAAACCTGCTGCAATGCCCACAGCAAGAAGGCTAGGGCTAAGAAACTGAGCTGGTTGAGCAAGGAGGTAATGGAAAAGGTAAGGAGGTAAGGAGGAAAAGAGCTGCCTTTAGGAAGTACAAGAAAACAGGGAGGGGGAGGACAGGGAGGAGTCCTTGACAGAATCGAAGGAGGTGACAAAGGCAGTAAGGGGAGCCAAAGCATCTACAGAACTCAAGCTGGCACAAGGCATTAAGAAGGGGGAGAAGGACTTCTTTAGGTACATCAGGGAGAAAAGGAGCTGTAAGGACCACATAGTATGGATTAGAAGGAGGGGGTTGATGAAGAGAGGTGCAATAAGGCAGAAGCACTAAATGAGTACTTCTGCTCAGTATTTACTAAAGAGAAGAGGGGGGTGACATCCAAGGGGGGAGAAATGTCAGAAATGAGGGGGAAGCGGTGACAGATGAGGATATCATGGAGGGCAGAGTTTGGGAGGGTTTGAAGGCACTGAGGGTGGACAAGGGACCAGGCCCAGATGGCATCCACCCCAGGATACTGAAGGAGCTGGCAGAGGTCCTTGCAGGACCTTTGGCAGACCTATTTAATGCCTCACTATATTTGGGGTGTGTACCTCAGGACTGGAAGATGCCTCATGTGGTGCCCCTCCACAAGAGCGGCCCCAAGGATGAACCGGGAAACTACAGACCATGTGAGCCTCACATCCATCGTGGGTAAGCTAATGGAGACTATCCTGAAGGAGAGGCTGGTGGCCCTCCTAGAGGCCAAAGGACTACAGGACAGCTGACAGCATGGCTTCATACGGGGCAGATCCTGCCAAACCAACCTGGTGGAGTTCTATGACTGGGTAACTAGACAACTGGACAGGGGCCATGCAGTGGATGTCCTGTATCTGGACTTCAGTAAGGCATTTGACTCAGTGCCACATGGAAGGCTGGGAAGTAAGTTAGTTGGCACAGGGGCAGGTGCAAAGCTGGTGGGATGGGTAGGAAACTGGCTTCAGGGAAGGCAACAGAGGGCAGTGGTGGGTGGGGAGCTCTCACACCCAAGGGTAGTGATGAGCAATGTTCCACAGGGCTCGGTGTTGGGACCAGTGTTGTTTGGGATATTCATTGCAGACATATCATTGGACATCAAGAGCAAGATCAGTCTGTTTCTGATGATACCAAGGTAGGAGTGGTGGTGGATGACCTAGGGGATGGGCAGGGTTGCAGGATGATCTGGCAAAGCTTGAAACCTGGTCAGACACCTGGCAACTGGGGTTTAATGCCAAAAGTGCAAGGTGCTGCATTTTGGGATGAAGAACCCAAGGAGGAGTTACCAGCTGGGGGAGTGCAGCTAGCCCAGACAGAGGAGGAGAAGGATCTGGGGGTGCCTATTACAGGGTCAATGAACAACTCGGCACAATGTAGGAAGGCAGCTGCAAAGGCCAACAAAATGCTGGGTTGTATTGCAAGGGGTATATCCTCGAGAGGAGGAGGGGTGATTCTGCCACTGTATAGGTCATTAGTTAGACCACGACCTGGAGTACTCGCGGCAGTACTGGTGCCCGTATCTGAAGAGGGACATTAAGTTACTGGAGGGGATGCAGTGCAGGGTGACACAGATGATCAAGGTTCTGTGGGACTTATCATACGAGAGGAGGTTGAGGGAGTTGAACATGTACTCACTGGAGGAGAGGAGGGACGGGGGGACATGATTGAAACCTTTAAATACATGAAAGGAATAAACAAGACAGGTACAGAGGGGCTGTTCAAAGTAAGGGAAGGGAAGGGAGGGACACCAGGGGCCATGATATGAGACTGGAGGGAGGAAGGTTCAGGAGGGAGATGAGGAGACACTTTTTTACAGAGAGGGTGGTGGCTGGGTGGAATGCGTTACCTGCAGAAGTGGTATCCAGTAGAACAGTGGACTGCTTCAAAAGGGGATGGAACAGGACAAGGGGGAGGGTTAATGAAGGGGAAGGGTGGAAGGGAGGGGCAGCTACAGAATAAGGGGTGCTAGCTGCACATTTGAGCAGACTTGATAGACCTCTAGGCCTTTATCTGCTGGCAAATTCTGTATATTCATATGTTCGTATCTACAGGCATACAGGATGTTGCAGCATATATCCCAGATGCCTACTTTTGCCATTTCCAAGTAAATTGGATGAAAAGCAAAACAAACAGATGTCTATGGGATGCTTGCTACAGCCTCTAGTTTGCACATGTAATCTCTTGGGGAAACATGAAATCAAGAACAATTTGCTTCTGTTTAAGGACCAGTTCCTGCATAAATTGCAGTGAAGTGATCTTAAGGGAGAACAATACCTATGACTTAACTGGTTTTAGAATGTGCAATAGGAATGTCATGTATTCTGTCAAACAGTGCTCACAAGTCAGTGATTTATGGACTCTTAAGACTCTTTACTACACACTGAGCTTTGAAAGTCAATTTTTCACTGTTATTGGTTAATTATTTGAATAGCGAATTTCTATAAAACACTAGAACTAGAGATCCTTGAATTGTGTACTGTATGTAATCTGTTTCTCATCAGTATTGCTGTATCTCATCTCTACAGAGTGCAGACTTGAGTCTATCTTGACTAGAGTTGCAAGGTCAGTTCTAACATAGGGTCAAATACCTAGAACTTAAGAGTTTAATTTTTCCATGCTGTGTCGAACATTTAGGGCAAAAACACAGACTTTTGATTAGATTGTTTTCCCATAGTCTTCAAGGTATGGAACAGTCAAAACAGTCAAATAGTGAAAATCATTCCCCACTTGAATATTTAACTAGGCAGTGTGAGTGATAACCTCATTTTCATGTTAGACTCAGCTTAATGCAGCAGCACAGTGAGAGAACTCACTCACATGCTCTGTGCTGGGCTAATAGGCACTGTAGCTTCATTACCAATCATTAGGGCACTGGCATTACAGCACCGGGTCAATATGTTGCTAAATGTCAGATTTGCCACCCCCTCCTCGAGGTCTGCCGCCCTGGAGTTAATATAATTAGAAAGGGGGGTGTAGGGGCATATTGAGTACAGACCCCACAAAAAAAGAGGACAACAACCTTTCCACTTAGCATTGTAATGACCAGGTGCACTGACACCAGTGCTCTGAAGTGGTGGAACCCTGTAGCTTAAGTAGGGCAGTCAAGCAAATGTTGTTCAGTTTGCTAGAAAATCTTCAAGAAAGCAAACAATTGTTACTTTTATTCAGCAAATCACACAGACAAAAGTCTTCAACAGCAGGGCTGCAGAAGAGGATATTTCTAACTTCATTTAGCAGTAGGAAATGCAAGAGATAAAAAAAAAAACTCTGCTAGGCTATGCAGTGCACTAAAAACAGCAAGGGCCAGATATTCAGAACTTTGCACTGAGAGCAAACTATTTATTTATTTATTTGAAAATGTTTCACCAGGAAAGACCACATGAGCTGAAACCAGCTAATTTCCAGAAATGTCCTGGGGGAGGGTTTACAAGAGAAGCATCCTGGGGAAGGGGTTACAAGTAGAGTCACCACCATTGGATGAGGTAAAAACCAGATGCTAAACCACACCTCAAACTCTGCCTCTGGCCCACACCTTTTTTATGATTGGCGAGTATATCGCTCCTTCTCCAAAGCCATTTGTAATGTTGGAATAGACATTACTAGTGATAGTAAATATTTTTTTTTTACTGTTATTTATTTGATTTATTCAGTTATTTATTTTTATTCTTTGGCAACCAGGTTACCTCCCATAGTCCACATAACCCATTTTACAGGAGTGATCCAGGAGCATAGGAAGGTTAAGTGACTTGCTCAGGGTCACACAGTATGCAAGTGGAGGTTATGGGAATCAAACTCAGGTTTGCTGGATGTGCCAAGCTCATCCGCAGTGTATTGTTCTGCCCTCTGTTAACACTCTCTCATTTTCCTCTCCATGTCAGTCATGTATTCTGATGCTTTGACCAATTTTTGATAACTTAATTATCAATGCTTGTGACACCTCTGATACTGAACTGTGTTCCTCTTTACCTCAGCAGCTATTGCTGTTTCTTTTCATATTTCTAAGACATTCCACAATTTGAGACACACCATTCCATGCTGTTTATCTGAATGACCTGTAAAAGTACAGCTAATATCATGGAATGTTCAGGTGATACAAAAAATGAGAGCAAATGTGGTGATAAAGGCAATAAAAGTTAGACTATTAATTTAACAAAAATGGGTCTAAAGCATACCAGAATATAGGACAAAGAGAAACATGTGAGAGCATATAAAGGTGTAAAAGCTGTTTCCTGTCATAACAGTAAAAGACCATACTTAAAATTCAGAGTGGAAAGATTAGGTTAATTTACTGCTAATAATCTTAATGGCCATACTTTACACCTCCCAGACAGACTGGTTTTACAAAGGCAGGTCTGATTGACTATGGACATCAGAATTTCTTTGTATCCTGGACATGCAATGCAGTCAAAACAGTGAATGATTTGATACATCAGTTTTAAGAGAATATGAGCACTCAAAATGGCCCTAAATTGGATCAAAACTGGATGACCAGATAAGGACCCTAAAAACCAGATTATCCAGTCAAAAACTGGATAGGTGGCAACCCTAGTTACAAGAGGAGGAAGAGCAAATAAAATATTTAATGTAGAAGTGCCACTACATGAAGCTAGTACATACATTTGTGTAACAAAACAGTACTGTGCATTCCAGAACATCAGGTTGAGGTAATTACCATAAGTATGTAGCAATCATAGTTGCAGCCAAGAAACAGACAGTTGGAGGTTAAGGCTGGAGATGGAGAAACCTTAATAGCCGTTAGAAGTAACAGGCTTGTCACTGGGTTAATAAGTGTTAGGAGGAACCCAGCCCTAGCAGGAAGGAGGATGAGATGGGGAATTGAGGATATCGGATAATGCGCAAGCTGGAGTGGAGCCTTAGGGATAGGCAGATATCACAAGTAGGGGTGAGGGGACAGAAGAGGAGAGAGAGGAGAGAAAAAGAGTCAAGCTGGTGAAGCTATACTCCTTCAGGATGTTGAGAACCTGCAAGGGGAAGGGAAGGAAAGGGAAGGGAAGGGGAGGGGAGGGAGAAAGAGTCAAGATGGAAAGCCGTAGCCCTTCAGGATGCTGAGAACCCTGCAAGGGGAACAGGAACTTGGCAGAGATAGAGGTGAGAGGGAGGAGGTGATAAGGTATGGAAGGAAAAAAGGGGGCTAAGACCCAGTGGAGAAGGAGCTAGAGGGGGAGGGGAACTGGATGGTAGGGTGAGTCAGGGGGATAGGAATAGTGGATAATGTGCAAGAGGAAATTGTGGACAGAGGATAATGTTCAAGGATGGAGGGGAGGGTAGAAAGGAGTGCTAAAAACAAGTGCAGTTAGGAGAGAAAAAGTTGTGTAGTGCTGTGGAGATAGAAGAGGATGAGGAAAGTCTGATAGGTGGCTAAAAACAAGTGCAGTTAGGGGGAAAAAAGTTGTATAGGGCTGTGGAGATAGAACAAAAATATGAGGAGAGTGTGATAGGTTCAGAAAGTGAGTTCCAGAGCTTAGGGAAATGACAGAAAAATGCATCTTGGCCTGTGGAGGTGGAGTGATGAGAAATAGTTAAAGTATGTGAGTCAGTGGATCTGAGTTGGTGGGAGGAGAGAGGAGGAACAGCAAAAGAAGAGGAGAGGTAAGAGTGAACAGTCCAAAACCAGAATTTAGAAGTGGATTTAGTGCAGTGAGAGAGTTGTCTGTACTCCAGGGAGGGGAAAGCTAGAGAGTGGTACAAAGAGCAGTGATGTGTGCGGAAGGGGGAGTCAAGAGCAAAGTGACAGAAAGCATTGAAAAGAGGATCCAACCTGGTAAGGAAAGACTTGGGAGCAGCATCATAGACTATGTGACAATAGTCAAAAATAGGGAGTATCATTTTCTGAACAAGATCATGCCTAGCTGGTAGCGGTAGGCAACCACATTTCCTGTAGGGGGTGCCAAGCTTGGGGCGCAGTTTTTTCAGGATGGCATCAATATGTACACAAATGTTTAGGTGTTGGTCAAGCCAAACACCCAGATATCTAAAAGAGGTGGTGTCCTCTAGAGTTGTCCTGTCTAGGGTGTGGAAAGAAGGTAAGAAGGGTAGCTTAGAAAGTCTCTGCCTAGAGCCAGAAGTCATTGAGACTGTCTTCTTGGCATTGAGGAAGAGTTGTTATGAGTTGAGCCATCGTTGAGCATTGTTGAAATCAATCGTGGTCTGGTTCTCACATCGGAGACAATGGGGCCAGAGGTGAGCAGTACCATATCATCTGCATACACATGGGTATAGGATGAGGAGCATACTGATGCTCGGTTGTTTAGAAAAATAGAGAATAGGAGTGGGCAAAGTACAGAGCCTTGAGGCACACTGGTGGAGATAGGTAGAAGCGGGGACGTAGAGTCAGCTATTTTAACAGATTGGGTTCTACCTACCAGGTAGGCTCGAAACCAGTTACAGGTGGTCAGAGACAGGTCAGCTGATGAGAGGGTTTCAAGGAGGAGAAGGGAGTGGGAGACAGTGTTGAAAGCCTTGGCAAAGTCAACAAAGATAGCAGAAGTGATATGACCTTTATCCATAGCAATATGGATATAATCAGTGAGTCTGATTAGGGAAGTGGTAGTGGAATGGTTCTTCCTAAAACCAGATTGGAAGGGAGTGAAGAAGGTGGATTCATCAAGAAAGGGGGAGAGTTGAGAAAGAGCATGTGTTCCTGAAGTTTAGCCAGAGTGGGTAGAAGAGAGATGGGGCGATAGTTCCCAGGAGATGAGAGATCACCGCCCTTAGGTAGGGGAAGAATAGTTGCATGTTTCCAGGATGCAGGGATGGATGCAGTGAGGAAGGACAAGTTGAGAAAATTAGACAGAGTGGTAGAGATAGCAGGAACAGCTAGGTAAAGTAGCTTTGGGTCCAGGCCATCAGGGGAGTCGCCTTTGTCGGCTTTATAGAAAGAATTGCTTTTAGGGTGTTGTTAGTAGAGATGGGAGAGAAGGAAAAACTATTTATTACTAGGTGCTGTTGAGAGGATGTAGCAGGCAGGGATGGGGTAGCAGGATGGGCAGAGAGGGATGCTAGCAGGGAGGAGGCACAGGTTGTAAAGTAAGCATTGAATTCCGCAGCTACTATACGATGGTCGGCTACAAGTTGATTATTTGTTTTGAGTAGTGGGAGTGGAGGTTTAGTGTTGGGGAAGAAGAGTGAGTGGACCACCTTCCAGAACTTGGAAGGTTTCTTTATGTTTGAGTTAAAGGTGGTCTGAAAATATTCAACTTTAGCCAAATTAATGGCCTTGGTGCAAGCATTGCGGAGTGTTCAGTAAATGGAGTAATCCCTAGGGAGATTGGAAGATTTGTGAATTTTCCAAGCTTTATCTCGCGCTTGTTGACAGGCCAGTAGTTCAGGGCTGACCCAGGGAAGGTGACTACCACGCACTCTATCTTGCTTTAAAGGGCCATATTTGTTCCAGATATTGATGAGATTCTCTTTGAGATTTGCCAGGGCATGATCTATAGTTTGGGCTGAGGCTATAGGCACCCAATCAACTTGGGTTAAATCTCAGTGTAGCGGGGCAAGGTCAAGAGAGTTATAGGATCGGATTGTTAAATGTTTATGGGGTGCCTTAGGTCTGTGAACTTTCCTAACTAGGTAAATCATATGATGATCACTAAAAGCGTCGGGTAGTAGGCCAGACTGGATTACTCTATGCAGGTAGGAGGTTAAGCCCAGTCTATTGAGGTGTGGTTAAGTGTTTTGTGGTTTAGACATGCAGGTTCCATGATAATTTGGGAGAGGTTAAGGGCCGCTATGTCTGTGCAAGTCTTGCTTGAGGTAGGCAACAGCCAGTTTAGGTTGAGATCACCTAACAGATAGAGCTCTCCTGAGGAGGTAAGGGACCCTATTGTGGTAATTAGATCTGTGACAATGGAATGGTGTAAACCGGGATGACAGTAGGCACCTGCACTAAAAATTGGAACAGAAAAGGATAGGGATAGTCTTAGGACGAGGGCTTCCTAGGTGGTAGGAACAGAGGATGATAGTACAGTAGAGGTTTGAAGAGAGGAGGAGGAGGAGTAGATAGCTATGCCCCCACACTTGCTAGTGCAGTCCTGACAGGTAACAATATAGCCAGGGAGAGTGATAGAGGCATCTGGGATTTTTTTACTCAGGTCTCTGACACAATAAGGATGTCTGGGTTAAGGGATCCAACAAGTGGAAGTAGGAAGTCAAGCTTAGGAAGGAGACTTTGAATATTAAGGTGGAGGATCTTGAGACCATGAGGAAGTGAAACTGTGCTTGAAGGGGATGTCGTGGAGGGGGAGGAGGGGGATGGATTAGGGGCATTACTGAGGAAGGGACCGGGATTGGGATTAATGTCACCAGCAGAGAGGAGTAAGAGAGAGAGATAATAATGAAATGCAGCCTAGTACTCTTACACCAAGATAGGTTAGCTGATTTAGGAGTGCATGGAGGGGAGTTGGCTAGAGGGTGCTGAAATCTGACTAGGCACAGTAGAGTGTACAAACATGGTATAGACATGAAAGAAACTGAAGCACGTGTTGAAAAGTGGGTCCAGGTATAGTAGAAAGGAGTCGGAGCTATGGCTAGGGTGAAGCAGGGTGTAAGCAGTGTAGGGGGGTAGACAGGGGGAGTGTGGTAGGGGGTTGGGGTGTTGAGCAATTGCAGGGACGGGAAGGAGAGCAGGGTGATAAGTAAGAAGAATAGGTGCAAGGGTGGGGCGTTACAAGAAAACATTTTTTGCCAGGTAGATATAATTACAGATAAGCTGACAGAGAGAAACTGAGAAAGGAGATGGCTGAGGAAGTATGCAGCTTAGTTGGGAGTGATGAGAGAAAAGTATGCTGCAGTGGGAGCCCTCTGGTGGATGACTGACAGAGTTTATAAAATTGTGAGAATAGATACTTAGAATATAAACAGGAAGGGAGTGTAGTTCAGCTGTAGAAGAAAAGTGAGTCTTTGCTGTTGACCAGAAGGAGGAGAGGGTTAGGGAGGAGCTAGAGTGTATTTAATAGAGGTCAGATGGGGTGGTGGGCAGACAAATTAGAGTAAAGAGAGTAAAGAGGCAGAAGGTAAAAAGGACAGGAGAAGTTTTGGGTTCTCCTTTACTGTCCGATCGCTCCACACAAGGCAATGCCTATCAGGAGTTACGGTGCCAGATTTAAAATTCGGATCACTGTACCTGATGTCTCCGTGGAGGTGGGCTGGTATTCTTTTGAACCGTGGTGAAGTTCGGAGATGAGGGGAGAGCTGGATGTCCAAATGGGCTTTCTGTCCACTGGAAACAAAGGGCAATATAGGGGAATTAATATCAAGGTTAAGAGGGAGGGCGTTTGAGAGGAGCTGGGCGGGGGGACTTATAGACAGCAGAATATCAAAAGGGACAAAAGGCAGGGAAGGAGAAAAATAGATGGTACAATAGACAGGAGAGGTACCGATGGTCAAATTGGTGGGTGGGGGATGGAGAGACTGAGCAGCAGCAGGGCTGCTAAGGGGCTGGCTGGGGGGCAGAAGAAAAGAAACAGTAGGGGCAGAGAAGTCCAGGGTGAGCAATTACTAGCCAGACAGAACATTAAAATTTGTAAACAGGTTATGCAGTCTTTACAATTTGTACTGAAATCAGACTCTGTAAGAACAATTCAAATACTTTATCTAAACTTAGCCCAGAAAGAATTACAGTAAATAGGCTGTGTTAACAGTTTATAATAAAATTAGTTTAGAGTACTGCAATCATTAGCAATTAAATTAAAATACAGATCTTGCAGTTTAAAATTAGTAGATCTTGCAGTTTAAAAATTGGTAAAGAGGCAGAAGGTAAAAAGGACAGGAGCAGTTTCGGCTTCTCCTTTGCTGCTTGCTCACTCCACACAAGGCAGAAATGGAGTGAGCGCCTATCAGGAGTCATGGCGCCAGATTTAAAATTCAGATCACTGTACCTGATGTCTTCATAGAGGTGGTCCGGTACTCTTTCGAACCATGTTGCAGTTCGGAGATGAGGGGAGTGCTGAATGTCCATATGGGCTTTCTGTCCCTTGATGTCTTCATGGAGGCGGGCCGGTGCTCTTTCAAACTGAGGCGCGGTTCAGAGATGATGGGAAAGCTGGATGTCCAAATGGGCTTTCTGTCCCCTGCACAGGCTTTGCACACTGTTTGTGCAGGGCTGCAATATTCATAAGACCAAATAGCTCCAGCACAACAGTGTAGCGCCAGCACTAAAATATAATGTATGCATGGTCCAAAATGAAGGGTATAGACATGAATACAGGCTCAATGGTAAATTCAGCACTTTAACACTGTGCAACGTATGCTAACATGATACACAGCATGGCGCAAGTTAACACTCATTAAAAGATTGTGTTAACTCTGGGCAAAACAAGGGTGGGGGGCATGGACACAGCAGCAACAAGCAACAAGGCTGTATGCACTAACAGCAACATGTTGCACTTGATGACTGCAGTCATTGAGGAGGAAGAGAGGGCAGAAGGCCACACTGGGTCACTCCGTGTACCAAGGAAGAGATATGCTGCAAACAGATGGTACAGCCATGAGTCCTAGCACAGTACCCTGGCAGTGCCCATGATGCCTTCATCTGGCACAGTCCTCATTCTGTCAGGCATTTGAGGGAGACCTTTACCCAATGGACACCTTGTTGGTGAGTACATGCAGCACCCCCCCAATCCTCCTATAGCAGGTACACCAGCACAGTACAGCACACACACACACAAGTTGTACTGAGGGGGGAGAGAGAGTGGTGAGGGGAGGGTGTACAGGTGCCCAGGATGCACTACATAGTAGATGCTGCCATGCAGCTGGTGTCATCCACACAGTGAATAGTATGCCTCTTTGCAGATGACACAAAGATCTGCAACAGGGTTGATACACAAGTGGGGGTGGAAAGGATGATAAGGGACTTGGCAAGTATGGGGGAATGGTCAAAAGTATGACAACTTAGATTCAATGCAAAGAAGTGCAAATTAATGCAACTGGGAAACAAAAACCCAAGGGGAGAGTACACAATGGGTGGAGGTACTAACAACAACAAAAATGGAAAGTGACCTGGGCTAGTCATATCAGATGGCCTAAAGGTAGGCAAGCAAAGTGAGAAGGCAGTAAGGAGGGCTAGGGGGATACTGGGATGCATAAGGAGTGGTATCACCAGTAGAAAACAGGAAGTTGTTATCCCCCTGTACAGACAGTTGGTGAGACCCCATCTGGGGTACCATTTGCAGTTCTGGAGACCTCATCTCCACAAGAACATAGACAGGATGGAGGCAGTCTAGAGGAGGGTAACTAAAATGGTGCAGGGTCTGCACCAGAATCCATATGAAAAGAGACTAAAGGAGCTTAATATGTATACCCTCGAGGAAAGAAGGGAGAGGGGGGGACACAATAGAAACTTTCAAGTACCTCAAGGGAAGCTACAAATTCCAAGTGGGTAGCATCTTTCAGAAAAAGAGATGTGCAAGATCAAAGGGGCACAATTTGAAGATAGAGGGGGAACAGCTCAGGGGCAACGTGAGGAAATATTATTTAGAGGGTGGTGGATGCATGGAATAGCCTTCCTGAGGAGGTCATGGGGTCAAAAACAGTGGGTGAATTCAAGAATGCATAGGACAGACAAAAGTCTATGTTTCTATGTTTCCAGTGACAGGAATGCCCCTGACATCATTGCGCCTGTATGATGGCATGTGACTGCCCCCTCCCCCCGAGCACATACCGCACACCGGTACATGCACACTGTCACAGAAGGCCAGTCGTGTGTATGTTACTGTGAGTATCCCATGTCACTGGCATAGCAGATGTGGGTCACAGGACAGTATGACAGTGTGGTCCACCGTTAGTACACATCTGCCAGCTGGGCCTATCTACATGTGGATAGAAGCATTCAATGTTACCTGACACACAGTATGCATTGATGTGGCCCTCACAATACTGGCTACCCATGGTACTGTAGTGTAATATACACACTGTAGCAGAAACAACAATATGTCTATGGCATGAAGAACAACCACCCATGCCTGTGGTGCTTGTCTCCTGGGACATAATAGTCTGTGCTGTTGTGTACAAACCCAGCCTGCAGCTACCAACTTGTAGTTCCAGTGTGCTATGCAGGTGGTGCTGTGTGCACCCAGAAAGAGCCCAGGCAATCTACGCATGGTAATGCATGCAAATCAGGCCACAATGATGTGCTAATGTGGCTGCTTGCCCTCAGAATGCCTAAGTATGCTCATTTGCATATCAGTTTTGAATATGGCAAATTTTTGCCCTGGGCAAATGTCTCTGCCCTGGGTAAACATGTCTGCCCTGATCAAATGTGTCTAAGCCTTAGCACAGATCTAGAGTCCTTTGCCTGCACTGTTTGCAGTTGTTATTCACCTGTGCCTGACTCTACCTCTGTGTGCACTGGGCTGCTGCTGCTGTTTGCATAACCCAGTTGTTATATTCTGAGCAGTCTTCTATGCTGGGCTGTCTTTGCACTGCACTCACAGCCATGTTTGCCCACCATTGTTTGCACACTATATTCACCAGTGTTTTCCCCCAGTCTATTCATTTGAATATTGCATGCTATTGGCTGTGGGCTAATTCTGCCCACCAGGCAGTGCAAAATTTGCCCACAGGCAAAGTTTTGAATAATGGGACCCAGGGCCAGGATTCACAAAGGGAGCGCAAAGTGGGCACAAATGTTTGTGCTGCACTTCCCAGCTACGCTGGTGGGCAACAGAGCTATTCACAGTTGGATAGCCAGGTGGGCTATCCAACTATGAATAGGGGGCCGGTGGCTGCAGCACTAACCCAGGAAAAGCAGTGGAATACCTAGTAGTGCTGCCCCCACAGCCAGTCAGTAGAATGTCCCTGCAGCCAATAGGGCTCAGGCACTAAATTACTGTTCACTAACAGACACATGCAAATGAGCTCATTTGGCATGCAAGGCACTAGTGGCCATTAGCATGCCCATTATGGGCTCATTTGAATGCCATTAGTGTTGTGGTGCATGGCCCCCCATGCAGCCACATTCCCCCACAGTGTAGAGGTGCCCACCCCCACCCCAACTGCAGACCTGACGGTAAAAAAAAAGTGTATTTCCATAGTGTAGTGGTCTCACCCCATCCCTGATCACCCGATTACCCATCCGGTAATAAAAAAAAGGTTATTTCCATAGTGTAGTGGTCCCTATCCCCACCCTGATCACCAATCGCTGTATAGTATCCCCTCTTCCACAGTATAGTGGTCCTTTCCCATACCCAATCACCCGATTGCCCACCCATTAATAAAATAACTTTTTTCCATGGTGTAGGGTCCCACCCCAGTCCCCGATTACCCGATCACCCACCCATTAGCAAAATAATTGTTTCCATAGTGTGGTGGTCCCCCCAATACCCCACCCACTCCAGTAATGACCTAAGACCTCGCTCCCTCTACCCCAGCACAACCACCAGCTGGTGAGCAGCACAACCCTCCTCACAACTCCATGGCTGCCCACTAACTGAACTGTCAATGACAGCTTACAGCATACTCTACAGGCCCATTGGATCTCCTGGCACTCTTGTTCTCCTGTGTTTGTGTTTCTTTTAGTTTTGTTTCTTTTTGGGGCTTTCTAGTTTTCCTAGCATCCTGCTGTCCCCTTTCGCTTGCCTTGTGCTATTCAGGCTCTCATTTTGCTGTTTTTTTCCCTTCATTTAGCAATCTCTTAGTTCAACTACAATCATTAACTGTTTACACCTGACCCAGCCAGGCAGCCACTCTCTTCTGTATTCATTGTTCAATGCAGCAGCTCTGCTCCCTAGTGTTCAGTTCCCATATACCTCCTGTTTCCCTAGCAGTTTCATTTGTTAATTTTACTGCCTCAGCCTCCTGACTTGCTATGCATCAGCAATTAACGTTAACCTCCCTAATGGAACTGGTTGGCATGCATTCCTCATTCAGTTCAAACTGATAACATTCAGTCTCATGCAATGTCCTATTTGTCATTCAGTGTCACTGTTAGCAATCATGCAGTACTCAGTGCTAGCTGTTGCACTCCAACTCATGAAATCTCTTATGTCCACAGTGCCAACAGTCCTTACTTATACTACATTTCTTTTATGTGCTTTTGGCCATCAGGCTTCACCATGACCTACCACTAGTCCTCCATTCAGATAAAAGCAGTATTCATCCTTACTTACATTTCATTTCTTCCATGTGCACATGCTGTCAGGCTTTGCCACGGCCTCCTATGATGTCCTTGTTGTCCTTTTCTGTCTCAACCAGCGCCTTCACCTTGCATTCAGTTGCATTTAGCACTACTGAAATGTAGGCAGCGATACACTGTGCCCTGCTGAATCAGTAGGCAGATGACATAGGCAAGGATCTTAGGCACTTCTGAAATGTAGGCAGCAGTACAGTGTGCCCTGATGAATGGGTAGGCAGATGCCATAGGCAGGGATCTTGGGCACCACTGAAATGCAGACAGTAGTACAGTGTGCCCTGCTGAATTTGTAGGTGGATGCTGTAGTCAGGGATCTTGGGCACCACTGAAATACAGGCAGCTGTACAGCGTACCCTGCTGAATTGGTAGGTGGATGCCATAGGTAGGGACCTTGGACACCACTAAAATGTAGGCAGCGGTACTGAGTGCCATGCTGAATCAGTAGGCTGATGCCGTAGACTGGGATCTTGGGCGCCACTGAAATGTAGGCAGTGGTACAGAATGCCATGCTAAATCAGTAGGCAGATACCATAGGCAGGGATCTTGGACCCAGCTGAAATGTGGGCTGCAGTACAGCTTACCCTGCTGAAATGTTAGACTGGTCCTGTAGGTAGGAAAAGGTTCTCTATCGCATAACTCATACACAATGGTACCGTATGTGCTGCTTAAATTGTAGGCAGTGAGTCATCATTTGGGTTTCTTATGGCAGTAGCCACATCATCACTAACTTATTCATTGCCAGGAGTGAAGGTGACCAAGGCCTTGGATCCCCAGAGGTTTCCTCCTCTTTGGAAATATTTTCCTCTCTTCCGTGCCGAAGGTAACAGAAGTTAGGTAGTCCCTACATTTCATTAGTTCACCCAGGTAGGTTTCCACTGTTGGGCAGAGTTGGATGTAGCCCTCCTTCTTTGCCATTCCCTCACTCTTTCAGAAGTCATGCCCCTCTGCTGTTAGTTCCAATATCTCTCAGGCCTCTGCTTATCTCAGTCTGTGTCTGTTTCCAGTCACACTGGTTGCCATCAATCTGCCTTCTTCAGGTCCAGTGATCCCTCCTTCCTGCTCAGTATTATTAGGGCTCCTTCCGAAGATACATTTAGTCTAAGGGAATCCTTCCCGCAGCATCTCTGGGGTAGAACCCTCCTTGAGGGTTCCTTGCCTTCACGGTACCCCAACAGGGTGGTAGTTCCCCACAGAACAGAAAGAGCAAACCACCAAAATCTATCAATTGTTGCACAATCACAACTCCACACTAAGTTGCATAAGCCCATTAAATTGAAAGACTATGCCTGTAGTTCAATGGGTATGAGCAATCAACCATGCTCCTCCTGAGCTTTATAATTCAGCTCCTTCCAGCCTCACTCAGAAGCACTTTTTCTTTGCCCCACCATCCTCCCCTCCTCCTCCAGCAGCATGCCGCTCTCCATGGGGCTCCCTTCAAAGGTATCTTGAATATAAGTGAATCCTTGCCACAGCACCACTATGGGTAGATCCCTCCTTGAGGGTTCCTTGCCTTCGTGATATCCAAACAGGGTGGTAGTTCCCCATGGAAAAGAGAGAAAGAATGGCTAAGGCTATCAACTGTTGCTCAAGCATAACTCCACACTAAGTTGTGTAAGCCCATTGAACTTATAGTGTTGCTTCCATACAGGACTCTCTGTGCATGTAGGGACAATGTGCTCAGTGAGGAGAGTATACCTCAGTTTGTCTCAGAAAGTACATACATATGGACATACGAAGAAGCCAGCAGAAGAAGGCCATTTGGTCTATCAAGTCTGCTCATATTGCAGGGTCCACAGCTTGAGCTGATGTCCCTGCCCTCCCTCCCCACTCCTCCCATCCTCCCTACCCATGATCCTTACCTTCCCCCATGTCTACCTCAGCCTCTCATAAAGCTGCCCACTGTCTTCAATGAGATTACTTCTTCCAGAAGCACATTCCACGTGCCCACCACCCTCTCTGTGAAGAAGTGCTTCCTGACCTCCCTCCCAAACCTCCCATCCACCAGTTTATGACTGTGCCTCCTCATGTTATGGTTGCCATTCAGCTTAAAGAGACTCTCCTTATCAACCTTATTTATCCCTTTCAAGTACTTGAAGGTCCCAATCATGTCCCCTCCCTCTCTCTCTCTCTCTCTCTCTGCTGACCTGCTATCATCTTTCTAGCTCTCCTCTGGACCTTCTCCAGCAGGTTAATGTCCTTTTTGAGGTGGGGACACCAGTCCTGAATTCCATACTCTAGATGTGGCCTTACCAGTGATCTGTACAAGGGCAGTATAACCTCCTCTCTCCTACTACTAATCCCCCTAGCTATGCATCCCAGCATCTTGTTTGCCTTTGCTGCTGCTTTCTTGCACTGAGTGGAGTGTTTCAGGTCACTAGTGATCATCACTCCCAGGTCCTTCTCCTTCTCTGATACAGATACTCGGACTCCACCCAGGTAGCACTCTGTCCTGGGATTATTGGCTCCAATATGCATAACTTTGCATTTCTTGGCATTGAAGACAAGCTGCCAGATCCTGGATCACCTCCCCAACTTTTTCAGATTTTCCTGTAGGTCCTGTATCCTTTCAGCTGTGTCCACTCTCCCACAGAGCTTGGTGTCATCCATGAATAGGCACATTTTGCCCTTAATGCCATCCCCAATTTCATTGATGAAGACATTGGACAACACCGGCCACAGCACTGAGCCCTGTGGGACCCTACTAGTTACCTCTGTGGTGCCAGATGACTCTCCCGCCACAACCACCCTTTGGGTTCTGTTCCTCAGCCAGTTTTCCACCCAAATGGCCATCTTTTCTGCAACTCCAAGATCCACCAACTTCTTGATCAACCTTTAGTAGGGCACAGAGTCAAAGGCCTTGCTGAAATCAAGATAGATGATGTCCACCACTTAGCCCCTGTCTACTGTCTTAGGGACCCAGTCAAAGAAGTCAATCAGATTTATTTGACATGGTCTCCCCCACATGAACCCATGATGCCTCTCATCCTGGAGACCATGATCCTCTAGATATTCCACCAACCTTTCATTTAGTAATGTCTCCATCAGATTGTCCACAATGAAGGTCAGACTGACTGGTCTGTAATTCCCTGGATCATCCTTGGGACTTCTTTTGTGGAGTGGCACTACATGTGCTGTTCTCTAGTCCTGTGGTACCACACCTGACTCTAGTGAACTATTAAATAGGTCTGCCAGTGGCCCTGCCAGCTCCTTAGCCAGTTCCTTTAGTACCCTTGGATGTACTCTGTCTAGGCCTGGTGATTTGTCCACCTTCAATGCCAGCAGACCCTCCCTTACTCTATTCTCCTCTATCAGTACATCTGTGCCCCCCCAACTCCTCTTTTCTCTCCTGAAGGCACTGGTCCATCCTTCTCTCTGGTGAAGATGGAACAGAAGTATTGATTTAGTATACCCGAGGACTGGAGGAGGACAGATGTGATTCCTCTTCACAAAAGTGGGAGCAGGACAGAGGCAGGAAACTACAAACTACAGACCAGCTAGTTTGACCTCAGTGGTAGGGAAAATGATGGAATCACTTCTGAAGGAAAGAATTGTTGAGTACCTAGAGGCCAGTGGGGCACAGGACCCAAGGCAGCATGGATTCACAATGGGAAGATCGTGTCAGATGAAAATCTAATAGATTTCTTTGACTGGGTGACCAAAGTAGTAGACCAGGGAAGGGCTGTGGACATGGCCTACCTAGATTTTAGCAAGGCATTTGATATAGTCCCACACAAAAGATTAATACACAAGATAGCCAGCCTTGGAATGGGTCCCAAGGTGGTAGCCTGGATAAAAAATTGGCTAGGCAACAGGACACAAAGGGTAGTAGTAAATGGAGCACAGTGAAGAAAGGAGGGTTACTAGCAGGGTACCGCAGGGTTCAGTACTGGGACCGTCCTTTTTAATGTCTTTATAAGTGACATTGCAGAGGAACTGGAAGGAAAAATATGTCTCTTTGCAGATGACACAAAGATCTGCAACAGGGTTGATACACAAGATGGAGTGGAAAGGATGAGAAGGACTTGGCAAGGTTGGAGGAATGGTCAGATGTATGGCAGCTCAGATTCAATGCAAAAGAAGGCAAGGTAATGCACATGGGAAACAAAAACCCAGGGAAGCATACACAATGGGGTGAGATACTGACAACAGTAAAATAGAAAGGACCTGGGGTAATTATATCAGATGACCTAAAAGTGGGCAAGCAATGTGAGAAGGCAGTAAGGAAGGCTGGGGGATACTGGGATGCATAGGAAGAGGCATCAATAGTAGAAAACAGGAAGTTGTTATCCTCTGTACAGACAGTTGGTGAGACCCCATCTGAGTACTGTGTGCAGTTCTGGAGACCCCATCTCTGCAAAGACATAGACAGAGTGGAGGCTGTCCAAAGGAGGGCACCAAAATGGTGCAGGGTCTGCACCAGAAGACATACGAAGAAAGACTAAAGGAGCTTAATATGTATACTCTTGAGGAAAGAAGGAGAGAGGGACATGATAGAAACTTTCAAGTACCTCAAGGGAATTAACAAAGTCCAAGAGGGTAGCATCTTCCAGAAAAAGAGATGTGCAAGAACAAGGGGGCACAATTTGAAGATAGAGGGGGGACGGCTCAGGGGTATTGTGAGGAAATATTTTTTCACTGAGAGGGTTGTGGATGCATGGAACAGCCTCCCTGAGGAGGTTGTGGAGTCAAGAACAGTGGGGGACTTCAAGAATGCATGGGACAGGCATAAGGTAGTCCTAGGGGCGGGTAAGAGGAAGTAAGCTGTTGGTTAACTAGGATCTGCAGCTTATCTGATAGGTAGGAAAATGGGCAGACTAGGTGGGCCAAGCGGTCCTTATCTGCCATCAAATTCTATGTTTCTATGTTTCTATCCCTGATTTTCCACCATTATTCTCCACCCACTCCACCCCTTTCTTAAGCCTAACAATCCCTTCCTTCTTGTCCCTTTTCTCACTTATATAGTGAAAGAAAGCCTTCTCGCCCTTCTTAATTCCTTCAGCTATCTGCAGCTCCTTCTGTGCCTTTGCTCACTGAACTTCCTTATTTGCCTCACTAGCCAACCTTAGGTACTTTTCCCTATCCACCTCTCTCTTGGTCTTCCTGAATTTTCTATAGACCAACCTCTTTTCTCTCACTGCCTTGGCAACCCCAGAACTGAAACAGCTGGGCACTTTGGCCCTTGTGTTCTTCCCCCTGAGCCTAGCGCACTCATCTGTGGCAACTAGTATTTCTTCCTTAATGATAGACCACCATTGGTCCACCCCATGTCTGCTATGATGCCCACCAGATGGCTTCTTAGCACTTTGCCCATTTTCCTGAAGTCCACCATCCTGAAATCCAAGATTTTGGTCTTAGTCGGGATGCTTTCCCTGCCCATATCCAACTGGAACCACACTGTACAATGGTCACTTCCACCCAGTGGCTCCATGATCATTATTTCCTGTACATGCTCCTCATTTGTGAGCTCCATATCAAGAATTGCCTCAGGTCTTGTTGAGTCATTGACGCCTTGAGTCAGGAACCCACTCTGCAGTCCTTCCAGGATCACCTGACTCTTAGCACATGTTGTGGATGGTATGCTCCAGTCCACCTTGGGAAGATTGAAGTCCCCCACAATTATCACTTCTCTTTTACCCGCAGCTTCCAATATTTGTGAGATCAGTTCCCTGTCCCTCTCCTCATCTTGACTGGGTGGTCTGTAAACCACCCCCAACCTCACCTTTCTCCCTGTATTGGACCTTAACTGAACCCATCATGCCTCCACCTCCCCTTCCTCTGACTCCTCCCTTGTGCAAGTTATTCCCTCCCTGATATAAACTGCAACCCCAACCCCCTTCCTGACTACCCTCTTCCTCCTGTATAGTTTATATCCAGGGATCACAAGGTCCCAGTCATGGTGTGATGTTGCCTAAGTCTCGGTTACTGCAGCTATGTTCACCCTCCTGTCTACTAATAGTGCCTGCAGGTAATCCATCTTGTTTCCAAGACTCCACACATTCAGAGACACCACCCTCGACCTAGAGTCGACCTTCCTTCTCTTCCCTCTTTTCTTCTATTCACATTTATCCCCTCTGTGTGCACCCTTCCACATACCCTTGTTATGTATTCCTCACCCCCTCCACCCTTTGCTAACTGTGTTTGTGACCCCTTCCACCTCCTCCCTGCAGACCTCTTACATCACTGTGGGGGGGGAGGTTTACTGACCACCTTCTCTAGGAGTCTGTGGGCCTGTATGCCCATTGCACCCCTCAGTAGTTTAAATTAAGTATAGTGGTTATGTATTCCTCCAGTATGTCCCTGAGTACCCTCAAACCCTCCTTACTGAGATGTAGCCTGTCTGGTGAAAAGTGTTTTGCTTGACCAGGTCTCCTCCCAGTCCCCAATACAGATGAACCTCTCCTTCCTGTACCATTTCCTCAGCCAGTCATTAAAATCCTCTTTTCTTCTTTTCCTAGCTGTGCTTGCCCTTGATACTGGTAGGCTGACATATAGTCAGCACCTGCTGTATCTCTGTCCCTTGTGATGCAATATGTTGTGTTGATGGACTTACGGCACCCACACAGTTGTTTCGTCACTCTTTTTGAGTAGGTCTGGAACAGACTTCGGCTCCACTTTGTCCAGAGTGCAAATAGCTGCCAACAAGCAGCTATCTTCTGTTATAGAAGGACTTCAACATATTGACATGGTACACCCTGCTCTTTATTTTCCTCCCTGTAAGTTCCATTACATACTGTAGGTTGCATCACTCAGCCTCTGCAGCATAGTAAAGGGCCCCCTTAGGCTACTTGCAACTTTTTGCACTTCACTAGGTTGAAGGCTAGAACTTGCTACTAAACTTGGAATTCTTGAGCCTTGCACCCTGGTCATACATCTTATTTTGCCTCTTTTGAGCTTTCAGGTGGTTGACCTAAGCAAAACCATAGAAGTCGTTCAACTACTCATGGAAATTAAGTACACAGACCAGTATATTCTCCTCACTGGAAGGAGATTTCACTGACCACTCTTTCCTCACCATGTCTAGAGGTTCCTGCTCTCATGATGTGAACAGTAGTTTAAAGAGAGAGAACCCTGTGGATTCCTGTGGTACTGTATAGTGGAGGCCACCAGGATGCACTGTCATTTTGCAGCAGAGTTATTGTAGGAAACAAGGCCATTTCCATGGCAGTTAATCCCTTTTATCATGCAGGAATCTATGATACTGCATTGCATCTTGGCATGCTCCATGTATTAGTCCCAGTCTCACAGGTACAGATCTGCAAATATCTGCAGCATCTGCCTTAGAGATCCATCATAGTCTTTGATCAGCACATGTCCCTTGGAATGATAGGGCATGGTACCCAACCAGTCCACCCTAAACGTATCCCATAAGGCCAGCCTGAGACAGGCATAAAAGGTGTCTATTTGTCAGATAACACCACTTAGCTGAAAACATCTGCTGCTTATTCAGCCTCTATCAGAGACCGAGCCACCACCTCTTAGTATCTGGTGGGGAAATCAACCACCACCAGGATGAAGAGCTTCCCAGTGTTTCTTGTGGCTGATAGTGCTCCTGCCTTAAAGGTATCTTTTTTTTGTATGCTCCAGATCAACTTCCCAGCTTCACCAGAGTCTTTGTCTTGGCTGTCCTGATGGCATGTCTTAAATGTTCAGGAGGCAGAGCATTCGCAGTGGCAGCACCACTGATTTAGAATTTACTGCTACTGCACTGTTCGCCTTCAGAGACGACCTTTAAAAGGGACTGAAAAGCTGTTTATTTTCCTTTGCCTTCAATTAGCTCCTTTTGTGGTCGCTGCATTCAGCATTCTTTTATCTTACTTTATTTTTCTATTTATTATCAGTGTGGTGTGATGTTTATATATATTATCTCTTTTTGTTCAGACCTGTGCGAAGTGCTTCAAGATTGTATTGGATGGGGTGCTACATGAAAATAAATGCCTTGCCTTGCAATGCCTATGGCCACACTCTTAAAAGGTTAATTGATTAAGGACAGTAGCAGTAAGGCAGCCTTTGCCTTTTTCCCCCACCTTCCCTGTTCTCTGGCAATGAAAATATGTCCTAAAATATTTTGCTACATCCCTCCTGACAGTGGGCTAGTACAACTTTTGCCTGATTTGTCTTAGAGTCTTGGCTATCCTAAGTAACCTGAGGTGGGAACATTGTAAGTCAGTGCAAGCAACTGCTTCCTATAATATGGAGGGACTGTTACTTGATGGTACCCCCCGCCCCCCAAGACAGCTGTCATGCCATGCCTGGATTAGCAACCCATCCAGAAGGAAGATGTTTCTTGGCTGGGATGGTTTCCTGAATCAATTGTCCTAAACCTATCAGGGTCCCTGAAGCATACAGTATACACATCCTCTCATCCTCTCTGTTGGGAAGTGGGACAACCCCACAAGGCAGAGTAAGGACCCTCTGTCTCAGTTCAGGTGATTTCCTGCTGATGGATTATCTGCCATGGCCCCTGAAGTCCTGTCTCCATTCTGCCCTCATCCCCTCTACAAACTACCTCAGAGTTCAAGTAACTTAGATGCCTGTCTCCTCTATGCCTTTGCTCCCTGCTAGCTTGCATGGATGGTTGCCGTAAGAGGGTACCCAATGTCTGACTCCAGGTAACCATTCCAAAAAACAAATTGTAATCTAGTTGTGATAAAGCCTGTGAGTGCACTGCTAGCTCCTTCCTCAGCATTCCCAGTCCCAGTCCTAAACTACTGTGGAATCACCTCTCCTCTTGCACATGTTCCCTGATTCCAGCAGATGGCTGTGTGGGTGCACCTTGTTGTTGGACTGACAGATCCAGTACATGTCCTTGCGTCATTGCAGATATGCAAGCTGAGGCCAATGTGTAGCCCACACTCCTGACACGCCTGCATTGTCACAGTTATGCAAACTGATTTGAGACTTCTGGTCCCATTCACACAGTCTGCCTACCCTTGTGTCCTCAGCAGGGCATTTTCTTGGACTTAACTCCAGGGAATCATACTTATCATCCATTGTCCATGCTGGAAAGGTCATGCCTAGGAAAGTGACCAAGAACTGGTCCTAAGCAGCCATCACCTGTCTCCTTCCCTCTCTCCTACATGCCTATGGCACTCAAGGATCACCATTACTACTGGTACCAGATTTGATCCCCCCTTATAACCAATTAGGAAGACCCTCCTCCCAAATTGTGCACTTCTCATATTTTTCTTGCATGAGGTGCACACTTTGCAAAGTGAAAAATTAAACAAACTGTGGCAAACAAAAAAAAACCTACACAAAGCCTAGTTTTTAATCTTCATTCACAATTGGGAGAGGGGCAGAGTAAAATCAGGGATAAGAGGCACACGCTGTCCAAAATAACTACTCAGCAATTTCATTTGTGTTTGTAATCAAGTTATAGCATCACTGTGACTTGTCTGGTACTGTAGTCCTCTCACTTCTTGGTCAGAATGTTGTGGGTTCAAGTCCCAAGCTAGAGGACCCTGGTTTATACCCAGAGCTAACACTGCAATGCAGTACAAGGAAAAGTCTTCACTGGCAGAGGTACCATCGGAATAAGTCATTCAACCAAGGGTCCTTCTGTCCATTGCAGTGGTCATTCAGATGAAAGCTAAAGATCCCATTGCACTTTTTGAAAACTGTATGGAATTTGTTGTCATCGCTAATAATCCTTCTTTCAATGAAAATGAGTGCTACAGCTGGACAGGGCTGAATGTGGGTTCCGTTGACAGATGGTATTTGTTGTGTCCTCCACATGAAGACCCTGCACTACTGGTATCTAACTCACTGACTTGTAGACTGTTTTGAAATTCATCATGATTGAAAGGTATTATATAGAACCAAATTCTGTTTTACTGCATTTTCATACCAGAATTAAATTGCATTGGCAGGATGGTGTTCCACCACCAGGAGACTAGAAGCACATCCCAAAAAGTACCTTAGAGAACAGATATCTACTAAAATAAAATGTTCAAAACCGTTGGTCCTCTGCACCATTTGGACTGGTGTAATCCAGAAATGGCACATACCAGCTGACATAGCTACACCTCATGTGACTGGTCCTTAATTAACTTGTGGGGCTGGCATTTGCCATCTCTTTCTGGCCCAATGTGTTTTACACTGGGAAGGGGACTGGCAGAGTGAGACATGGGACAGACACTATGATACCAATCAAAAGCCTGGGCCAGTATCAGAGTGGATCCCCTGCTCTGCAAGATCAGGACATCATGGGGTATGATAGTGCTTATAAGGACTGATGCATCTCATAGGCATAAAGGGAATTAAACTATTAGAAAAGTCACTGATATCTGGATGAGCAGAGGATGTCGGGATCCACTTGTGCCAATCCAACACTTTCCACGAGCACCAAATTCATGCATAGAGAGAAAAAAAAAACATCACTTGCAAAGGACAAAAATCATGTTTTTTTCTGCACCCTGGTTATTTGTGACAAGATGGAGAGTTAGGGTTCTTGGTAACAGTACCCAATTGAGCTTACTAATCCTGTCAGAGTTATGCATAGTGGTTATAAAAGCTGGTGTACCCTAACTCCCGCTTGACGCCAGACCAGCAGAGCATAATGGCTTCATGAATGTGGCACTCTGACAGCGTAGTCCTTGATTGACACCTCCCCATATTCCATCCCCAGCACCGACTGAACATTTAGCTGCAAGACGGCAGTCACAGCTGAAGTTTTGGAGAGTGATGCAGTGGGGGAGGGCTGTTAGCGCATCAATGAAGCTGTGTAAGCCTGACCCTATACATCACCTATCGCAGCACATAGGACCACACTTGATTTAAGCATACAACCCTTAATGTTTACAGTGACTGAATTTAGCACTTATGCATTCCAGGTTTTTGGCTTTTCCCATTATCAGACATTTAATATCATTAACAAGTATTTATTCTCCTGCCTGTTTCAGAAACATCTGACTGGTGATCTTGATGATTGCTACTAATGTAGACTTCACTGTTACATGGCTAACATGTATCCAAAAACCTGGGAAAGTAAATAAAGACAGTGGTGTTATTGTGTTAATTGTATATAATGTGGACTGCATGTGTATGGATTTATTTAATTGTGTTTAGAACAACTTTGAGTTTAAGTCCGTTTTTGAAGATGTCCAAGTCAGTAAATACATCACAGAAAAACGGAACCCAACATTAATCATAGGAAAGACAAATGTACAAAACCAGAACCAAAATAGGCAATAGAGACATGAGATTTCCATAATTAGGGTCATTAGGCACATGTTAAAATAACTGGGTTCAACAATGCAGAATGAGCAGAGGGACAACTATATAATAACATACTAAGGGTAGTACTGTAGGAGGGAACAAGTTCCCAGAGTAACAGATGGCTGGGATTAATGCTATGAGCAGTTGCATTTGAGATACTGGGAGAAAAGGTTTGCCACCTGCAATTTGAAGGAATAGAAGGTTGAGGGCATGGTCACCATTGGTGGGAATGAGTTCCAGGCTTTAGTTGCTCTGTAAGCAAAATAGCGTAGACCATAGTTTTTCTCCTGCAAGGCACAGCCAGTTTATCACAGCCCATGGGCCTTGTCAGTCTTGGTTAGTAGGCTGCAGACACTAGGAGTCATTTGACTGAGCAGGGCCCTTTTGACAAGCACAGCAGAGCTGCAGGTGGTACAGAGGTGGAAAGGCAGCTATTTGGTGGAGGTGACCAGATCACATCAGTAAGAGTACTGTTTCCTGTTAAGTACATATCTACAGGCATGGTTATTCTCTTTTGCTTTAGTCTTGTGTTATGAGTTTTCTTTTTTATCAATGTGCCCATAATTTTTGTCATTTGTACCTTGACCATTGTTCTTTGTAAAACAAGTCTACAATAACATTTTAAATGTTTGGAACTTAAAACACCATAAATATTCTTGGACTGCTTATAGGAACTGTCCTAAGTTATGTACCAATCAGCCAATATTTTTATAAGCCATTTGAAGCCTAGCATTACAAACCAATGAGCTAGCCAAACACCATTATAAAACAGTGCAATCACTGACTTGGTTCATTTTTATTTATTATTTATCTGCTGTAGGTTTGTAAAGATCGGCTACAGTGAGGTAATTTTATTCCTTAGACCAACGTTTCTGAAAGAAGTAGACACATCTACTTCATGACCTTTTAAAAAAGTATAGTTTAAAACTGCTTGAGGCAGGGTTCTGCTGTAGTAGTGTACTAGTTACCTAGAAAAGACTGTAGCCTATTTGCATGTGAATGCTGTTCTATTTTAGGCTGACAAATGAACTAGAGATTGTCCTGAATCCGTCCAAATGAGGAGAAGCATTTCCCAATAGCAATTGGCACATTCCTGAGAGAGACTTACTGGGAAACAGCTCAGGAGAACTTGCTTGACATGATGAATGTGATAGCACACAGCTTTACAATGCAGTCTTTGCATTAGGCAAAGGGACGACATGAACAGCAACACAAAGGAAAGTGCCTCTGCATTACAGAGTTTGTAGACTAATACCGCACAGTGAAAGAGTAAAGCAGTGTAACTGAGGTTGTACAATCACTTAAATTCAGCATCTGATGTTAAGCCCAGATCTTTTGCTGTCCCAATTCAGATTTGGAAATATAAATGGGTCATGAAGGCTAACATCTGTTGTCTGTCCTCCTAGCTTATCACTCAGCTTAATACCCTAAAAGTGTACATGACAGACAGGTGTTACAGTTTTGTTCTTCAGGTTAAATACTTTTCTTCAGTGGATGAGTCTGTCTGTTTCAGGGATAGACATAACTGTATGGAGCAGCTGCAGTGTTCACAGCAGGGGATAGAAAGTGAACTGAATCAGCAATCCCTTTCCTGAATCATAGGTCAAGCAGATATTCATGTGTGAAAAGAGTACAGTATTAATACATTTGGTTCTATGTCATAACGGCAATTGCGGAAATTTGCTCACCATTAGGGTGAGTGTACATCTCTGAAAATCAATTTTGGCAATGTAACACTCTTGGTGCTCAGCAAAATGGTGCTGCAGTCTTGTTTGTTTGTTTTTTATGCGGGGGGCTGTGCCCCCACATCCCATCCACCAGGATCTTCACCCCCCACAGCCCCCTACTAAAGGATTCTCAACTCCGGGGAAGGGGTGCATGTTGGGGGGGTGCAAAAGCTGAAAAGAGAAAAATTAATGACTGGGCACAACAAAATGAACGTGCACCTGGAACCAAACCCAGCACCCTTGCAACTGTAGCCTGCCATCAACCCACCACACCACTGGGCTCAGCAGCCCACTGCTGTAGTATGTCTCACAAACCCTTCCTCCTCTTCTGCGCATTGCATGGTGTGCTTGCTCTCCCCTGTGCATGTACATATAGCAATATGCTGATACTATATTCGCTGCCCCCTATCTGGTCACCCTCCCTGTCCAGTAACCTTGTGCAGATGGCACCAATATTGAGTCACCCTTTTTTGAAAGTGCTCAATAGTGGTCACCCTCATCACAGGCTACCATATATTATATGCATATTTCACATGTATTTACTATACAGTTCTATACAAAGGCTGAATTTGCGGTGAACTGAACATTTCTGAGTTATGTACAGCAGAGCAGAACAGGATGGAATGCATTGCAGTATTTTGCAGTATTTCTGCAGAGTGCTGCAGTATGCTACAAAGAACAGTGCAAGTCAATGGCAATTAAGCTCTTTTGCCATACAGTATTTTGTGATATGCCATTTATTGCAAGGTACTATGTTACAGTCTCACAAGTTCTGCAGTATATAAATCCAGATTCTGTTATATTCTGCTGTAGTAATATCAAATAGCTTATTCATCCCTGTGACTCAACATGCACGCACTAAATATACCATTACCAGGTGGCCTCTAGGTGGGGAAGAGGGCATACAGTATAGACCAATTGTCCTTCTACTGTCAATTTCTATCTCTGTGGTCATGCACCCCATGTAACTATACTACAAGCTTTCCACAGCAAGTTGTCTGAAACTGTAAATGAAAGAGACCTAATGCTTTTTAATCTCTCAGTGGTTTATCAGCTTTTTATCCAATTTGCTTAAAGGAAGATTATCTATGCACACAGGAAATTGTGTCTCTTACTGCTCAAAAGTGCACAGTTAGGAAAACAGATGAAGACTAGAGGCATATAATGAACTTTCCTTGGCAGCTAAGAGCCACATAGTTTTAACAGCCAGTTTCTGCAGTATCAAGAACTAAATATGATTCCAGGTATCTGGCATGGAAGCTAATGAAATCCTTTGCTTGGCATCAAAGCGTTGGCATTGGGAAGCAAGTTGCCATCAACTGCCATTGAAACTACAGTAGTTCTCAGGCGGATGTGTTCCATTTCTGTCATACTCAAAACAAAAACTTTGCGGGGTTCATAAATGATCTGCTAAAGTGGATGACAGATGCTTGAAAAACGCAATCATAGGACCTTAAATAGATGGCACACAACACAATAGTCATTCTGTGAATCTGTTGCAACAGATGTAGGAATGCATGAGCCTCTTTCATGTAGACCACTGTTGAAAATGAGAAGATTTATCTCAAATGGTTTCACCCAGGAAAAAGGCTATGAGTAGAAAAAGTCATTTATTCCATCTCTTGGCATTTGGTAACTTTGCATCAGTTTTGCATTTCATGTGTAAGTTATTGCTGGCAGTTATATCCAGCTGTGTTTGTCAAATTTAAGTATGGAAACCTTCTCCCAGTTTGTGATTGACTTCTTCCAGACCAAACCCAAAGATTTGCCTTAGGCTCATAGATGGGTTAATTCTGCTTCCACTCCCAGGTTGGATTTTAAGAATATATTTGCATGCTGTGAGCACACAGATCTTGAGTGCTTTCACAAATGCAGACTTCCACAGTAATTTTAATTGAGATTGTTGCTGCTTTACTTAATTAAAGCCTTTAAATCCATGTTCAGCATAAATTGCTATGATTGCTGTATCTGCAAAACACAAAATGGGATGGTTTACTTTTACAGCACTTATAATGTTGCTGGAATATACATGCATTCAGAATCTGAATACAATTCAAACATATTCAGCACTCAAAGGGTTATATTTTAGGCCCTGTCCACACCAGGATGCCTGTAATGTTACGGCATGGTAAAACATTACAGGTGCTCTGAAACAAGGTTCACATCCACACCCATAACGTTTTCAAATCGTGTTTGACAACTGTGTTTAAACCCTGATCATATCAGGGTTTTAGCATGGTTTCCAACACGGTTTGGAAACAAACACACTTACATCAGCAGTGTGGATGGGTGTCAGTACCGTGTTGCAGCCTCTGCTGCCAATGTAGTCTTGCAAAGAGCCATGGTTCACTGCCTCCTCAAGTCAACACAGATCAGATTGGAAACAGAGTTTGCCTTTGAAGTGTGGATGCAATTGGTAATGTGGTAAAACACATTAGGACAAGTGAGGACACACCAGCATGGTATGTTTCAAAACATCTTTAAAAACATTCTGACTGAACCATGTTCAGTGTGGACAGGGCCTTAATTTTACAATGCTTGCAAGCTTAAAAAGGTGTGGTACTTTTGTCCCCAAAGGAGAGCAGGGCATGTTCATAAAGTTTTCAAAACTTTCAATTTACATATTGCAAATTTTACACATGGAAAGCCTGCATCTATGTTTTGCTGTCCCAGCATAACATTGCAGTGTCAGTGGCTCAGTAGGTAGCACACTCACCTCTGACGCCGGGAGATCAGAGGGCTGTGGGTTCAGTTCCCACATCTGGCACTTGGGTTAATATCCCAGTACGGACACTGTAGTGCAGCATGAGAGGGGTGCTGCACTTCTGAGGTGCCGTCTTTCAGATGAGACGTTAAACTAAGGTTCCATCTGCCTGGATTGGTGGTAGTTCAGATGGATGTTAAAGATCCCATGTCACGTATCGAAAAAGTGTAGGGGAAGTTTTATTGAACAAAAAACACAACATCACTTAAAGAACATTTCATCATAAAAAAAAACTCTAAACAAAGGAACATAATTTGAAACGAATCAAATACAAGCAGGAAAATACTTTAGTATTGTAAATCTAGAAAAAACTTCCATAAATTAACAACTTTAGTATTCGAAAATTTTTACATCCCTTATTTGAAGTGCATTTAGCTCAGTTACAACATAAGAGACAATTACTGAATAATCTGTATGATGTTGTTGTAATACAAAGTGACAACATACTTGCTACAAAAATATTGCAGAAGAGCAAAGAAAACATTTAAAGTACTCCTATGATATTTTTCCATACTCCTGAATAATCACCTAACACAAAAGTATTATAAGTTAGAGACCTTAAATGGGGCATACACCAATGTAGAGCTGCAAATTCCCAAAAGTTTTTACTATCGTTACAATCTATAAAAATGATTTTGACTTTCTTCTATGTTAATACATCCAGGTCTTAAACAATACCTATCACTCACAGGTTTATATTTCAGATTTCCTCTGACCCCAACCTCCCGGTGCTGAAATCCAAACAATATCCCAGATCTTAGGCGGGATTCTAAAATCCATTAGTTTATAAGAGCGTATTTCATGTTTATTGGGGTGCAGGTAGGAAAACTTAGAATTACTTTCTGCAGATCGTATACAATAAATTCATAGAAGGATTTCCTATTTAAGGAGCGTAATTTTTGTAAGGGAATTTTCCATTGAAACAATTTTTTTAAGGTGGGAAGACCATATTTTGGAAGTTCATCTGAAACTAAAATTTTAGGAGGGAATAATGACCATTTAAAAAAATATTTATGCCATATTGATTTAACCTAAAAGTACCACGGTAAATAAGCTTCCTGCCAAATAAAAGGAAAGGAAGAAAACAAAAAGATGGAATGTAAAAAATAATCGGTTAATCATCTGTAGACCTCCATCTCTTTTTAAGATAAGTGAACTCCTTTTACTGGATTTAGCCTATTTCCTCAGAGCATCTGAAAAATACTATATAGTCTAGTTTCATAGACTAATGGTGGAGGTAAAGATGACTAATATAAATAAAAACTGGCAATAAAATTTTTTATAATCATAACCCTTTATGCTTTCCAAACTTCAGTTTTTCCATTGATTCACTTTCGTTTCCCCAATTAAAAGCTGCTTTTCCCAATTATACAGTGCCATATTTTCTGACCAAACCATATTCCTAAAATTTTCTGAGGTGCATTCGATAAAGAAATATTAAAACAATTAGATAAGTCAGGAATAATTTGACCTAACTGTAACACAAAACTCTTGTGTATATTGAGAGAGGCTCCTGAGAACTGACCAAAAAAATTAAAAATCTCTAAGGCTTTTTGCAATGAAACTGTATCAGCTAATAGAAGTGTCACATCATCTGCAAAAGCTGTAACCTTGATTTTATCCAAATGCGGATAGGGGGATATACCAATGATTGTTTCATCTAAAATGATGCATCTGATAACAGGGTCTAAAACAAAAGTATATAAAAGAGGACTTAAAGGACAACCTTGTCTAACACCCCTATTAATCTTAACTTCCGTGCCAATACAGCCATTTACAAGCGGAATAGTAAACTCCTGACTATACAATTTAGATATCCATTGTATAAAAACTTTAGGAATCCCATAAGATGATAAAACAAAATAAAGATAAGGGTGACTTACTGCATCAAAAGCTTTAGTCTGATCCAATGCCGCTACTAATTCCATTTTCTGGAACTGAACTTTATTAGCAAAAAGCTCTCTAATTAAGAAAAGATTGTGTTGAATTTTTCTTTTCGGAATGGCACATGTTTGTGTAGGATGTATAAGAATTTCAGCAATTTCCTCCAAACGGTTATTTAAGAATTTAGATAATATCATATAATCACTATTTAAGAGGCAGATAGGTCGCCAATTTGATAAGAGAGATTTATCACCTTTTTATAAATGAATTTCATTAGTGAGATAGAAAATCTTTACAAGATATATCTGACAACAAAATTGAATTGAATACCAAGGCAAAAATAATCCCATATATAGTATACATTTTTATAAAATTCATTTGGGATACCATCTATCCCAGGAGAAGATCCATTCTTTAGTTGCTTAATTGCATCCGCTACTTCCTGAGAAGAAATAGGTTTTGTTAGAAGCGGCAATAAATTTTCAGGAACCCTAGGTAAAGTGTCAAAATCCTGTTTTGGAAAAGTATCAGTAGATAATGTTATTGGACATGAAAAATATTCTTGAATATGATGCTGTACAAAATCTAACATATCCAAGTCAGCAGAAATCAACTCATTATTTGAATTAAGCAAACCTGACATTAACGTATCTGCTAAACGTGTTTTACAGGCTTGATAAGGATCAGACATGGGGCAGTTTTTCGTACCAAATCTAAATTCTAGATCTAAGGATTTAGCCCTGTCATATTGGAACAATCTCATCTGTTTTTTAATTTCTTTAATTTGAGAAGCATATAGAGAATGGTCATTAGGAGGAAAAGACATCAATTTATACAATTGATTTCTATGAAGTAAATATTGTCTGTAATCGAATTTACTTTATTCTTCCTCAATCTTGAAATAGTTTTTAATTTCATGTTTTGTTTGTAACCACCACTTGTAAGGGGATGAAAATAAATCAAGAGTGGAGGATTTTGCTGCAAAAAACCATTCTAATTTAGAAAAATAAACTGAATTAGCTAAAAAGGAGGTATTTAATCTCCACCTTTGTATTACGGAATATAATTTTGGTGGCAAATTCTTTAAAGAAAGAGAACAAAACAAAATAAGATGGTCTGAAAATTCCGAAGGTATAACTAAACAAGATATAGGATGTAGGTAATGTGAAATAAAAAACATGTCAATGCGAGTCGCATAAGTATACCTATAGTAAGTTTCATCGGCTTGTGGATGCAGACTTCTGTACACATCTTGAAGTCCTGCATCTTTAACAATAATATTATGAAGAGCATTTGTATCACAATATATTTTCTTTCCAAGTTTTCTGAATTTTTATATCTAAAGAACAATTGAAATCCCACCCAGACTATGTGTCTTCTAGTAAATAAAACGGTTTAATTTCTGAAAGTTTCAATATGACTAGTTTTAGTTTGAGGGCATATATATTAACAAAGCGAAAGCAGTAATCACCCAGAGAACAATCTAAAATTAAAATTCTACCCGGTTTCAAATCTATTACTTTGGAAATTTTAAAAGACAAATTTCCAAATAGTATGGCGATACCATCTGCCACTTCTGATCCAAAAGACCAAAATGATGGCCCCAAATCCATTTTTTCTTTAGGTGAGTAATTTCACGAAGGGAGGAAAGTCTAGTTTCTTGTAAAAAGAATACATCTAATTTTAAGGAACGTAAATGCGTAAAGATAGATAAGTGCCTTTGAAAAGTTTTTAAACTACCACATTAAAGGAAGCAAACCTTAAAGAAGTCATAGGCTTATTCAAATGCTATTCTTTTGGCTCACTTTCCTTTTTTTTCCTTTTTTTCCTTTCTTATCCTTTGAAAGCTCAGTGGACTTACTATCTTCATCATCTGATACTATTTCTGAGATATGGGAAGTTTCAGATTCTAAGTCTGAATCCCTTAACTCATCCTGTAGAGGTAGAAAAAAATTTTCAGTGGGGAGTGGGTTCACCAGATTTTGCTTTAGTGAAGCTCTTGTAAAACATCTATTTTTTACTATCTCCAAAGGGGGTGGCATGGTTAAACCAGAGTTTTGTTTGTTAACCACAAAAGGCTGAGAGATAGGTTTCTCAACTGGGGCCTGGTGTTCCTCAGAAGCGGCTGAAATATCTTTAGTCCTACTTGAATCCATAGATTTATGTGGAGGAGTAGAAAAGGTGGGGGAATTTGAGGAGAGAGACTCATCTGAGCTCTTGTTTTTTGATTGGGCTGTACGTAACAGCCCATCATGATCCAAACCTTCTGAACAATTACGTCTAGCCCAAGGGCATTGATGAAACGCATGCCCCTTTTCATTGCATAAATTACATTGGAAAATGTTTGTACACATATCTATTGAGTGGCTAAATCCACCACATAAAGGACATTTTAAAACGTCACAAACACTACTAATATGTGTTCGGTCCCCACACTTATAGCAGGCCCTCGGCTGTCCCCCATAAAAACAAACTCCTCTATCCTTACCTAAAAAAAAACTATTTGGTAAATGCACAATCTCTGAATTAACCTGGAAAAGTTTAACTTTAAATTTCCAGCCTCCTGTCCAAATTCCTTCTGTATCCAGTAAAGCTTCTGGGGGACCTAAGATCTCACATTTCGATTGAAGCCAGTGATAGATATCACTAACGTTAACACCTTCATTCCTAAACACAATCGTAACAAATCTGACCAAAGGCCTAGTCAGTGGGATAGCAAAAAAAGGTGACCATAAAGGTGTATTTTTTTGTAAAGAATATTTCTCCCAGAATTTTTCCATATGAGCATTAGTTTGAAAACTAATATCAAAGGAGTCTTCTCCTGAGATATGAATTAATGCATAACTATCTTTAGCACAAAACCCCATAGAAGTTTTCAACAATTGTTTAAAAATATAGTATCTATCTGGATGGTCTTGGAGGCCACCTTTATATTTTAACCTCACAGCATTACGACGTGGTGCTTGCTCTAATTTATTTTAAACAAATCAGACATTGTAAGCTTTTGCCTTGCTCTTGTAATTCAGTGTCCATACTAGCAGGTTTTGTTTTCTCATTAGCAAGGCTGCTGCAGAATACCTAGCTTAGCAAAAGCCAAAATACTCTCCACCCTCCCTTTATTGCTGTTAGTGAAAGATTTATTGTGCACAGTTTCAGTACCTGAGCTCAGTGTTTGACAATCGGTGGCATGCGTGACTAAAGACGTGAAGCGTCCATGAGAAGTCCGGGATCCATTTTCCTGATTCAGAACGCTTCCATCCTGCTTCCGATAAGGCCACATCCTCCGACTAGTCCTGGATGCGATTGCTTTGGCCCTCGTCAGATAAACCAAACTGCCGTCGCGATAACATGTGATGTGTGAAGTCCGTACTAAATTCCTTCCAAGAACATTCCCTGAAGACCCGGTTCCTTTAGCGGGTCCAAATCCTTGTTGCACTCCAGGATAACGTTATCAATCGGCACCGAGGTAGATTCACAGACTGAAGGTAATTCCAGACTTTGAATTTGCTCCTGATTGTATGCTGAAATATTACCAGCCGAAACCAGAAAATTAGATAATGTCTCCGGTGCTGTTTCCAGCTGACTACTACCCTTCTGTCCTTTGCAGTCATCTTCCGACATAACAAATAGCTTCTTATCAGATACCGTGCTAACTCCGACCTCCATCTCCTCTCACTGCTCAGACTCGTCTGCCATACTGCTGCGTGACGTCAGAAAGATCCCCACCAGCCACTGACCAGCAGCCAGTAGGGGAATTTCCCCGGTGTCCTGGCCAAATTCCCCTCATTCACTAGAAATACCAACAGCTTAATCTGTTTCAAAGGTCAGTTGGCATTCATCTATATCCCCCTCCCCTGGGTCGTGCCTGAAAATAGGCAGGATTTGTCTAGTGCACTTACCCAGTCAACAAAAATGAAATAAAAATAAAATAAAATGATATTGCTCAGAGATGGAAATTAAATGGAGCCTTGTGCAGTGACATGAGAAAAATAGAGTGTAATTCACAAATAATATTTTAAATAGCCTCTTAACAACAAATCCATACTCATGGCTGGCTGGCTTGCTTGGCTACAACTCCTCTCTTCTACCAGAACACTCCTGCAAACGAGTTCCATGTGTTACTTTACTGGATTTGCATCCTGGTGTTGCAAAATACAAGTGAAAAAATCAATAAATTAGCCCATGACCAGGAATGCAATCAACAGTTTTCTGACCCAGATGCTTATAGGATAACATGCCAATTGGCTGATAGTTGTAAAGGTAACCGGTAGGACATCAAATCAAAAGCTGAACGCAAATTTGCAACAGTGAAAACAATGAAGGATTTAGTAGCTAAAGATCAAAATAAATGTCTGTCTCAGTTAAGCGCATTCAGAAGAAATGAAAGAAGGAGGCTTGTATGCACACAGGGCTAAAAGGCATGACAGACTGGGCAAGAGCTCCGTGAAAGTAGTAGCATGCTTCTGTCTGACAGAAGGAAACTCACAGCTGTCCAGAGGTAGTTGCCAATAAAAGAATATTAAAGAGTGCAAAAGAGCAAGACAAGGAAATGGAATTAATACTGTCATCTGGAAAAAAAGATTTAAACTTACCCAGAGTTTGAAGAAATATCCTACTAAAAGAAAAAATGAAATGACTAGAGCCAACTAGCTTGCACATGCATGTTTAGTGGTATTGCAGTGTGTTTGTTATGTTGATGTCAGTGAGTAAAAGTACTGCAGATGTGGCGTGCATATTCAGTTGTTGATTTAGAGAAGGAGATAATTCGCTCATACTGAGAAAAGACTGAATTTCCAAACAGAAAAAAAAAATTCAGCTAGACTGTGACTGTAAAGAAGACTAGCCTTCAGAAATCTTTAAAACCATCATATAACAAGATCAAGCTTGGGAAAATAATCTCTGCTGTTAGGTAGAGTAGCCAGTGAGCATCACCGTTACTCCATGCAAGGATCGGCTACAGAAAAAACCTCTGGCACAGAACATTCCATCTTTAAATACTATGGATTGCTGGTTGAACAGTATTACTCATGCTGGGTTTTGCCTGAGTAAAGGGCTCGCAGCACTATCCAAACATTGTCTTTACAACTGAAGCCTTTGAATGTTAGCATGCCGGTGTCCTTGCAGTTTTTTTTCTGTGTTAATCTTTATATTATTGATCCTGACATGGTACAAAGCTGCAGAATGAGACATTGGACACTGTATATGGGTAGTAGCTAGAACTTAGTAAGATGCATCTGTTGCGACTCTGTATGACAGCATTCTGTTCCTACAGTATATAAAAATAACACTGGCTAGTAATTACCTCTAGACCTATTTGTCATTTAAAATTGATTTCATGCAGTTGGTTTGTTCAATTAGATTTTTTTCTGTTGACAAAATAAGAAAGGTTTCAGCCTTGCTTCTGAAAATGGCCACCATAGATAATTAACGCATGCAGGCACCACTAATTCTGACCTATTGTATAATGCAGTATTAGAATTAATGGGAAACTGCATGGTGTTTCCTTTTTTAAAGAATCATTTTTCCTGAGTATATTGTTCACATTGACTGAGACTAGTTTAAAGTTTTGCACCAGTAATAGAATAACATCTGTTCTGTAAGCTATGCAATAATTGTAGTACTGATGTAAAAAGATGTTGCAAAACATGCTTATAACATTAAATGAGATGAATTGGAAGCATTAGAATGCCTCTTCCCCCCCCACTTCTCTCTTGCTAGTACCCATCCTTTGTGTTCTATTAGTCTCACGGAACTCAGTCTCTTCAGATTTTTTTGACAGTCATCAATTCAGTTTTATCTCTTTGGACACTCCTGTTTTAAACTGAGATGCTTCCAGATTCCTCGTACATTTCTAATATGAACAAAATATGGGTCAACAACACCAGTATTCATAGCAAAGATATTACTTGGTGTACCAAAACAGCAAGCAGTTAAGATGGTCTTCATTTGTAGATTACCATAGCAATATTGACTTCCATCCATGGCAGCTACTGTCATGCTGAGTTATCAGATTCCAAGCTTAATCTGTCCTTCGCCTCTCATGTGATATTGTTAGCAAGGGTGGCTATTAGTGACAGCAGTGATGTGTACACCTGGAAAAGGAAGAGACCACCATGCCTCATTCCCATAGTCTGATGAACAGCCAAGAGGTGAAATATTTTGGTCACTACATACCTGAGCCACATTCGTACAAGTTGCTTAGATATGTAAAACATAGGCTTAGTAAGTCACTGGCAATCCATTGAGCTATCCAGCCCAGATGCCATCTTTAAGAAATCAGATATTCTCTTGGACTGATAGTCAACCTATCAAAATGGAATCCTTTCAACCCTTGTCAATTCTCTAGTCAAGGGTCAGACATATGACTAGTACTCCAGAAAAAATGGGATGAACATCATAAATTGAATCCATATGATACGCTTTTATTTCATTACTCAACACAATTCATTGGGTAATGTTTCATGGCCTACGTTACTTCATCAGATCCGCTGTGTTTATTACCTCTTATATTAGTTACTCTTTAGTCACTGATACTTAAGTTCCCTTTCATACCAGGGTTACTACCTTAAAAAGCATTCACTTTACTTGGCTGAACAGCCCTGTCCCTTGGTTCTGTATAGTAACCTGAGTCTACATGACTTTGTATCAGGAAACTACCAACCAATCTCCCTCTGCCCAGCCCTTGCCAAAGTACAGGAATCCCTTGTCCAGTCCAGACTGACTGAGTTCCTTACTGCATCCAGTTTCCTTTCCCCATTTCAGTCCAGCTTCTGGAAGCACCATTCTACAGTCTCTTCCCTTGTATGCATCACGGAACATATTCACTCTCCCATGGACCAAGGTCACTTAACAGCAGCAGTTTTTGTAGACCTTGCCATGGCATTTGCCTTAGTCTCCCAACCCATCTCCTTACAAAGCTTAAGGCTGCTAGCTTAGCCCCTGGACCGTAAGATGGTTCAAATCTTATCTTAACAACAGACTGCAATCTGTCCAGTTGGGCAACCTCCCTCCCCCACTCCCCATAATCACAGGAGTACCACAAGGATCAATCATTGACCCCATCTTGTTCTCAGTATTCATCAACGACCTTCCCCTGCATGATTCTGTCCCCACATACACATGTATGTGAATGACACCATCTTCTTTTCCACCAGGCCCATCCTAACTGATGTCCATACCTTCTACAATGGTACATCCATAAGATGCAGTCCTGGTTCCAAGCAAACCAACTGAAAATCAGTACCACCAAAACAGTATCAATGATCTTAAATTGACACAAAAATTGGCCAGAGCACCCTCACCCCAGCCTTCACCTCCTTGGATGGGACTCCACTGGACAGTGTCTCATCATACAAATACCTAGCCATGTGACTTGATCCCTACCTAAACTTCTCTACTCACATAGACGCCATTACCTCAGAGCTCCACCCCAAGCTTGGTATGCTGTCCCGCAATAGAGATTCCCTCCAACTCCCAGTCAGATGTGAATTATTAACTATGATGATCACTCCAATTTTTGACTGTGTAGATGTAGTATATAACACAACCCCTGCCTCTTGTTTATCCAGACTTGACACCCTTCTACACACCTTCTGCCAATTCACTACCAAACTCCCCCCTCAGAACTCACCACTGTTCTCTTTACTCCTCCCTCGGCATCCAGCCCCTATCCCACCACAGGCACATGCACTCGATCTATGTAATATCCAAATTCTGGTTCTTTGCTACCTGCCTACCTCTCTGATATGCTATCCCCAGCTAGTCCATCCCACTATACCCTATGTCACAAATGCACTCCACAGATCAGGCCCTCTGCTCCCACAGTGCCAACCTCAGAGCACAATAGTGTGAACAGGTAACAGACAGGGTAACCCTCCAGTCTGCTTTTGGGTCCAAATCACCTTTAGCCTCAAGTTCTGGGGGGATTCAAACTGTGAACCTTATGCTAGCGTACCCAAATGTACATGCTCAGATAATATTCTCTTCGGAGGAATGCAATATATCTTTCGCCTAAGGGCACCTAACCAGGTATCCAAAATTAACCCTTAAAACTTTATAAGAGACCTTAGGTATATGCTTACCTTTTACCAAGCTTAGTAACACCATCAAACCCTTGAACAGTTGTCAGACTTCATATCCGTTCAGCAATAACATGCAATAAATGACTGAGGAGACCCAGGCAGTATCTTAAAGAAAATGTTTACTAAAAATGGATAAAAACAGTAAGACAAAATACAGAACAAATATCAAAGAGCATCTCAATCACATAAAAGAGCAAGGGAAAAGTACAACACAAAAACTCCTACCAAAATACATTTAGACCTTGGAGTCCCAAAATAATACGACATACATTTCAGACACAAGTATAATTTTAAACTCTATGTCTCCACACCCCTTCTGTGAGTCATCTAGCTTTTCCTTTTTGAATATAAAATTACAAACATGATTTCCTACCAGGAGGTATTTTAAATAATGTGATCATCAGCAAAAACCCATTTCCCAAATTATGAGTCTTTGATCAACCAGTTCCTTTGAGGTTTATAACCCTGCAGTCCATCACCCAGGTGTGAGATAGCCAGCAGGAATCAGTTAAATGACATCCATTCCTGATGCAATAAAATTCATATTTAAGTTCTAGCTTCAAAAGCAGCAGCAGGTGATGAGGGCCATAAACTGTCTCTCTAGAAGGATGTTCCAATTAACTGTTTCCTTCTGGTCTGTTTAATTACATCATGGTTTTCAGCTGCTGACACCTTGTAATTCAAAGGGCCAGATATCACAGACTTATATTTCATACACTGACCATTTATTTATAATACCAATATTATACAATAATCATAACCAGCTGGCCAAGCATCACAATCCTCCCTACCTAGACTGAATTTTGGGGCTCTATCCCCTGCATGGGATCAGCTTCCTAAGTCAGTTCACTCCTCTTATAGACATGACAAGCCATCTGTGTTCAGATTGGTTGCTCTAGCCCTATTAAGATCATCATGTCATACCTTGCAGGCAAGACTCCATCTTAATAGTCTACCATTAGTTTTTCCCATTTGTGCCAGCCAAACCAGGGGGTTGGGGTCAATTTGTACCTCAAAATGCTGCCCATATAAGTATGGCTCTAACATCTTTAGGGCTCACACTATGGTAAGACACTGTTTTCCCACAGTAGAGTAAGCCTTCTCCCTGGGAATTAACTTTTTACTCAGGTACACTATGGGGTGATCTTTCCCTTGGTTAGATGGCTGACTCAATACTGCCCCAATACCCATGTCTGAGGTGTCAGTCTGGACTATAAAGGGTCTGCTATAGTCAGGACTTGTCAATACAGGAGCACTGCACATTGCCTTCTTCAGTCTGGTAAAGGCTTTTCCACAGGCTGGTTCCCAGGAAATTTTCTTAGGCATCTTTTTCTTTACCAGGTCATATAGGGGAGCAGCCAGGGCACTGTAATTGGGTACACATTTCCCATAGTACCCTGCTGTCCCTAGAAAACTCCTGACCTGCTTCTGCATTTCTGGCCTGGGTCATGCCTTGATCGCCTCTATTTTTACTTGGTTAGGATGGAGATGTCCCTGGCCTACAACATGTCCAAGGTATGCCACTTCAGCCATGGCCACCTGGCACTTCTCAGCTTTGACAGTGAGCCCGGTCCTCTGTATCCTGCCCAGCACTTCCCTAAGGTGGGACAGGTGTTCCTCCCAGCTGGCACTAAAGATGGCAATGTCATCCAGGTACACCACAGCGTACTCTTCAGCACCATTTAACACCTGGTTCACCAACCTTTGGAAAGTGACTGGGGTGTTCTTCATTCTGAAAGGCATTACTTTAAATTCAAATAAGCCTATCGGAGTGATGAAGGTTGACCTCTCCCTAGCTCTGTCAGTTAACTCTACCTGCCAGTACCCCTTTGTCCGGTCAGTAGTCATAAGGTAGGTTGCCCCTCCCAACTTGTACAGGAGTTCGTCCATCCAGAGCATCTGGTGGGCATCTGACTTTGTGACTGCATTCAGTCCACTATAGTTCACACAAAAATGAGAAGAGCCATCTGGCTTGTGCACAAGGACTACGGGTGAGGCCCAGGAGTGATGGGATTTCTGAATTACCCCTAAATCCATCATTTCCTCCACCTCCCTCCTAACGTCCTTTTGGACAGCCTCTGACGTCCGATATGCTGTCTGCCGTATAGGCGTCTGTGTCCCTGTCTCTACATCGTGCATTACTAAGGGGTTAATCCAGGCTTGGCATTAAACAGTGGGCAAAGTCTGATAAGACCTCCTTACTTCCTGGATCTTCTGGTACCAGTTGGGGTGACAGTTTAACTGCCTCTACAGAGGACTCCCGCTTTATTTCTTCCAGCAAGTCCAGAAGGGGTCTTCTTCATCCATCCCCTCCCAGGACTTCACTTCAAACACCAAGTCAGCCCTATTAGCATATGGCTTCATCATGTTGATATGGCACATCCTTTCTGTTTGTCTCCTGTCAGATAATTCTACGATATAGTTCACGTCATTTACCTTTCTGACTACTTTGTACGGTCCTGCCCACTCAGCCTGCAGCTTGTCTTTCTGGACTGGGATAAGGACCATGACTTCCTGACCCACCGTGTATGAGCGAGCTCTGCCCCTGCAGTCATACCACACTTTTTGTTTCTGTTGGGCAGCTGCCTGGTTGCTCTGGGCTGTCCCCATAAGCTCCTTCAGCCTTTCCCTAAACCTAAGAACGTAATCCACTATGGGAGATCCCTGGGTGGCGTACTTGCCTTCCCAGTCCTTCCAGATCAAGTCTAGGGGCCCACATACATGGCATCCATATAAGAGCTCAAAGGGGAAAAACTCTGTCGACTCTTGAGGCACCTCCCTGTATGCAAACAACTGGTGGGGAAGGTATTTCTCCCAGTCCCTCCCATGCTGTTCAGCAAACACTTGGAGCATTGACTTCAGGGTATCGTTAAATCTTTTCACAAGCCCATTGACTTGCGGGTGATAAAGTGTTGTGCGCCTCTGCACCACCCCACACTTCTCCCATGAACATTTCATCAGGTCCGACATGAAGGAACCCCCTCGATCGGTGATAACCTCCTGTGGAAACCCAGCATGGGAGAAAATCCCAAGTAAGGCATCTGCCACTTTGCTTGTCCTCAGTGAGGACAGAGCGACTGCCTCTGGATACCGGGTGACATAATCCACCACAGTCAGGATTAATCTTTTCCTTGAGGAGCTGGGGGTATTTAAAGCTCCCACAATATCCATTCCTACCCTCTGGAATGGCTCCTCCACCATGGGCAATGGAATTAGGGTGGCTTAGGTTGTCTTACCCATCTTCCCTATTTCACCGGTGACAACACCTGCAAAACTCCTTCATCTGCATGGTAGTCAATAATAGAAATTCTGGGCAAACTGCTGCATAGTGCATGCAATTCCCAGATGACCAGACAAGGGAATATTGTGTGCAACTTGAGCAACTGCTCACAGTACCCAGGGGAGTGACAAGATGTCTGCCTAGCACCCCTCCCTCTGTCTGCACAGCCTGAGTATAAATCAGTCCATTTTCCCAATAAACTTTATGTTTTCCATCATCTCCCTGTGCTCCATCAGAGTCTGCCCAAACCCTCAGCTTCTCTAGACTAGGGTCACTTTTCTGAGTAGCTACAAACTCTGTACACATTCCCAAGGCATGGGACAGGTCCCCATCAGTATCCGAACTAGGTTCCCTAGCTCTAGGATCAGGGCAGTCCAGATCACAGTCATCCCTAACCCTCTGACAATGGGTCACCACTCCTTCTTCAGAGTAACCCTCCATAGCTGTTTGGTTAACTGTTATTGGGAAAAATTCTATCCCCTTTTCATTAGTCTCCATATCAGGAGACACAGGCTGGGTAACCAACCCCCCAGTAGTTTCCACAGTGGCTTATATGGGGTCCAGGGAACTCTAATTTCCCTTCCTGCTTGGCCACGGTAACTGCACACACCGTCCCCTGTTTGGGGTTGTTGCCAAAGATGACATCAACTGCTAAAGTTTTGGCTACAGCCACCTGTTGCACAGTTCCATCTATTTCACCCCAGTCTAGGAGAACACTAGCAAGTGGCAATGTTGTCTCCTCCCCAGTGAACCCTTTCGTAGTTACATATTTATTGTGTATAAACTGTCCAGGCTCTACCAGAACCCCTTTTACTAATGTCAAGGATGCCCCGGTGTCTCTTAACCCTTGTGTTTGTACATCATTCACAGTGACTGGGTGCATGTGTTCCCTCATGTTCACAGGCATGCTTCCAGGGACACACAAACAATCCATTTCTTTCCTAGCCCCATTTTGCACATTGCTCATCCTTTTGGGACACTGTCTGGCAATATACCCAGTTTCTTTGCAAACCCAGCATTTATTTATTTTCTCAGAAAAATCTTTGTTTTGAAACCTGGGACTAACTGGTTTCGGTGCAGGCAGTGAGGGTTTTAGTTGCCCTGAAGGTGCGCTTTTCCCTTCCTGCACTGCCACACCCATCCCATTCGCTCACAGCAGATATGCTCTTGGCATAGCAGTCCAGGAGTTCAGCATCTTCTTGTACTGTTTTGGGATCTCAGTCCTCCAGACAGGTTTTCAGCTCGCTGGGCATGCCCCAAAAAACTGTTCTAACAATATAACATTTTCAATTTTATCTACAGAGTTTGCTTCAATTTCTTCCCACCAATATTTTAAACACTGATGTTGTTTCATGGCTAGCTCCTCGTAGTTCATGTCAGGGCTTCTCCTGAGCTTACAGAATTTAGCTCTGTATGCTTCTGCAGTTAAATCAAACTTTTTTAAAAGTGCAGCTTTAGGTTTTCTTTAATCATCACTGTCCTCATTGTCCATTTGACCCAATGCATCCTGAGCTTTCCTGGTAAGTAGCGGGGATAGCTGGAAGCTCCAGGAGCCTCTAGGAATCTTTGCCTGAATACAAACCTTTTCAAAGGAATTTAAAAAGACATCCATATCATCCATCTCTTTAAATTCAGTTATCAATTTGGAATTTAATTTGCAACCCAGTTCTGTAGTTTCAGTTAAACCCAAGCCACTTACCTGCTCTGGTGCAGGTGGTTAGAGTCACAGCTTCTCCAGTTCATGTCACCTCTGGCACTTATGCTCTTCATGGTCAGCCTCTCGCTGTTCACATTCAGCTTCTCACTGTTCTCACTCCGTCTTCTCCTCTGCGGCTTGCTGTTCTCACTCCCTCTTCTCCTTTGCAGCTCGCTGCTCTTCTCCCTGGAACTTCAGCTCCATCCTCTGCAACTCCATCTGAAGCCTGATGGTTTCTGTCTCCAGAATGCTGCTGACCTTTCCCTGCTGCTGTGGCCCTTGCCTTGCACTGGCCCCACTGTCCTCCTCACCAGATCTGGACACTGCACTGGCTGCTGGCCCCTCCACACCTAAGGTTTGGTCCTTTACAGTCATGGACTGTGACTCGACATGCTGGGCATCAGCAGCCATCAGACCATCCATGAGGTTCTGCTTGGTGGCTCTCCCCTCATACAGGACTCTTCTCTCCTTGCACAACTGCTTCAGGTAGTCTGCAGTGTGTTCACTGTAGTTGGAAGCTATCCTCTACCTGAACTATGGCTACTCTAACTTGCACTTAGAAAAAAAAATAAAACAGTTTGGAACTTTGACTGTAAGAAAAATGAAATCATTTTGTTTTCTCTTTTAAAAATAAATCACTGCCTTATTTTGCAAGTGAGCTTTACGGTATTAAGCTGACACACTGAACAGTTAAAGCTTGTGTTACCAAATTTATCACAAAGCTGCCAACCAAATCTGTCACAAACATACTCCGCAGGTCAGGTCCTCCGCTCCCACAGTGTCAACCTCAGGGCACAATAGTGTGAACAGGTAACAGACAAGGTAACCCTCCAGTCTGCTTTTGGGTCTGAATCACCCTTAGTCTCAAGTTCTGGGGGGATTCAAGGGGATGCAATATATCTTTCACCTAAGGGCACCTAACCAGGTATCCAAAATGAACCCTTAAAACTGTGTAAGAGACCTTAGGTATATTCTTACCTTTTACTAAGCTTAGTAACACCTTCAAGCCCTTGAACAGTTGTCATACTTAATATCCATCAAGCAGTAACATGCAAAAAATGACTGAGGAGACCCAGGCAATATCTTAAAGAAAATGTTTACTAAAAATGGATAAAAAAAACAGTAAGATAAAATACAGAACAAATATCAAAGAGCATCACAATCACATTAAAGAACAAGGGAAAAATACAAAACAAAAACTCCTACCACAATACATTTAAGCCTTTGCTGTCTAAGGTATTACCTCTGGAAGTGCTTAAGTTGGATCAGAGCACTTTTTTCTTTTGGAGTCCCAAAATAATATGACATACATTTCAGACACAAGTATCAGTTTAAACTCTATGTCACCAAAACCCTTCTGTGAGTCATCTAGCTCCTCCTTTTTGAATATAAAATTACAAACATGATTTCCTACCAGAAGGTATTTTAAATAATGTGAATATCAGCAAAAACCCATTTCCCAAATTATGAGTCTTTGATCAACCAGTTCCTTTGAGGTTTACAACCTGCAGTCCGTCACCCAGGTGTAAGATAGCCAACAGGAATCAGCTAAATGAAGTCCTTTCCTGATGTAATAAAATTCGTATTTAAGTTCTAACTTCAAAAGCAGCAGCATGTGATGAGGGCCATAAACTGTCTCTCTAGAAGGATGTTCCAATTAACTGTTTCCTTCTGGTCTGTTTAATTATATCCTGGTTTTCAGCTGCTGACACCTTGTAATTTAAAGGGCAAAATCTCACAGACTGATATTTCATACATTGACCATTTATTTATAATACTAATATCATACAGTAATCATAACCAGCTGGCCAAGCATCACACCCTACACACCAGGGACACCTGCTCTTTCTCTTCCCCAACCATCTTTGTCTACCAGCAAATCTGCATTTTCTACAGACTCCTTCTTTGAACTGATGAACTCCCCAACTACAGAACTCTCCTTGCACACCTCTATCAAACAGCAGGTTCTTATTTCCCACCCCATCTGCACCTGTCACTCTACACCCCCTTTTCCTCCCCACCCATCCACAATACAATAAACAAAATGTATGTAAAATTGGTCTAATCTGATAGCTGAAATAGTCAACCTAGTTTTAAACCACGTCTGTCCAAACATTATGAAAACTATAGCTTGTCACTCTAAACTGCTGAAATAGTCAACTTAATTGTATGCCATGCCTGTATAAATACTATATGAAAAGTATTACTTGTCACTCTAAACACTTTATGAAAATGCTTTTTTCACAGTGTGCATAAACTGCTCTTGGCACTTGTATTGCTTGTATGTATCTCCTGTGTATGTAATTGTTACTCCAGTCCCCGGGTCACACCTGGCAATGAGCCTCAGTTCAATGTGCCTCGCCTGGTTACCAAAATTTTAAATAAATAAGTTCTAATTAGAATCAGGGAGCTCTCGTCACTGTCCAGCCATGTGTTACAATGTATAAGATCCCCCTTTAGTCTCCTATACACTTGCAGGAGATGGCTGAACAGCAAAGTGAGCTCTCTGACCATCACATGGTATGATTCAGTTTGGCCACTACAACTAAATCATCCCATTTCAAGGCAAAAATATGGGACTTCAGAGGGACTGACTTTGATAAGATGGCCAACAGAGTTAAGCTAGCCCTGTCAAAAAGAAATACAAATGAGGGGGTACAGGCAAAGTGGACAAGCATTAAGGATGCAATATTTGAAACAACATCCCATTGTGTTAGAGAGAAAAGGAAGTGCAAAAGAAGAAGGAAACTACTTTGGTTCTCAAAAACAGTAGCAGAAAAGGTCAGAGCCAAAAGGCTGGCCTTCAGGAAATACAAGGTAACGCAGCGGGATGAAGACAGGGAGGCATACCAAACTTCTCTAAGGGAAGCAGGGAAGTCAGTAAGGCGGACAAAGGCCCAAACCGAGGAAACACTAGCACAGACAGTAAAAGAAGGTGACAAGACTTTCTATAGATACATTAGTGGAAGGAGAAAGTCCAGAGGGCATATTGCTAAGATCAAAGGAGATAAGGGGGGCGTGTGAGGAGGAAGACCATGTAAAAGCATCTATCCTAAATAAATACTTCTGCTCAGTATTTACTGAAGAGAATGTAGGGCAGGGCCCACAGCTCAGCACCATGGACACGGGGGGGATGAACACTAGTCCCTTCACAAAAGAAAGGGTCCTACAAGAGCTTGATAAGATCAGGGTGGACAAGGCAATGGGACCTGATGGTATACATCCCATGGTACTAAAGGAGCTAAGGGTGGAACTAGCAGACCCATTATCAGAACTGTTTAGTGAGTCTCTGAGCACAGAAGAGGTCCAAGAAGACTGGAGAAGGGCTCATGTGATCCTGCTCCACAAGAGTGGTAGCAGGGAGGAGGCTGGGAACTACAGACCAGTCAGTCTTACCTCAGTAGTGGGCAAGATTATGGAGGCACTCCTTAAGGAAAGGATAGTGCAACACCTGGAATCCATAGGAGCACAGGATCCAAGACAGCATGGATTTACAAAAGGAAGGTCCTGTCAAACTAATCTCATAGATTTCTTTGACTGGGTAACCAGAGTGGTGGACCAAGGGGGAGTAGTTGATGTCGCCTACCTTGACTTCAGCAAAGCTTTTGATACTGTTCCACATAGAAGATTGATTAGTAAGCTGGGTAGGCTCAGAGTGGGTCAGAAGTTGGTCAACTGGGTGGCAAACTGGTTGACTGGCAGAAAACAAAGAGTGGTGGTAAACGGTATACAGTCAGAACAGATGCAAGTCACAAGTGGGGTACCTCAAGGATCAGTCCTGGGGCCAGTCCTCTTCAATATCTTCATCAGTGACATTGCAGGTGGACTGGAGGGTAAGGTTTGTCTGTTTGCAGATGACACCAAGATCTGCAACAGAGTAGATGATCCAGATGGGGTGGGCAGAATGAGAAGAGATCTGGATAAACTAGCAAAATGGTCAGAAGAGTGGCAGCTGGGGTTTAATGCAAAGAAGTGCAAAATCATGCACATAAGGAAGAGAAACCCTGAAGCCACCTATAGGCTGGGAGAGGAGTTGCTGGCAGTCACAAGAAAAGAAAGAGACTTGGGCATCATCATCACCGATGACCTGAAACCAGCCAAGCAGACCACTAAAGCAGTAGGTAAGGCTAGGGGGATGTTAGGGTGTATTAGTAGGGGTATCACAAGTCAGAAGAGGGAGGTGATATTCCCTCTTTACAAGACACTGGTTAGGCCCTATCTGGAGTACCGTGTGCAGTACTGGAGGTCACACCTTCACAAGGACATTAACCAAGTTGAGGAAGTCCAGAGAAGAGCAACCAAAATGGCGCAGGGACTGCATCAGAAAACATATGAGGACAGGTTAACGGAGCTCAATATGTATACCCTAGAGCAAAGGAGGGAGAGATGTGGTATGATCGAAACGTTCAAACACCTTAAGGGCATTAACAAGGTGAAAGAGTCTAACATGTTTCAGTATGAGAAAAATAGTAGGACAAGAGGACACAGCATGAGATTAGAGGGAGGCCGATTAAGGGGTAATGTGAAGAAGTTATTTTTCACAGAAAGGGTGGTGGATGCATGGAATGGCCTACCTCAGGAAGTGGTGGATATGAATACAGTGCAGGGTTTCAAGCAGGCATGGGGTAGGCAAAAGGGAGCAATACAGATGAGTATGAATAGATAGGCCATTGACAGAGCAAAGGCCGATGGCACATTTATAAGGTACAAAAAGAAATGGGCAGACTGGATGGGCCTTGCAGTCCTTATCTGCCGTCAACTTCTATGTTTCTATGTTTCATAGAATTTGATAGTCATAAGGACTCAGGTTACCACAGAGAAGCAATTGGTACTAATTATTTAGCCATCTTTCTTCTCCTCATTTCCCCTTCTCAAAAGACAAAAGCCAAAACAAAAACAGCCAGTAAAAAAACAACTTCCCAAGTAGTAACACAATAAAATATTTACAGAGATCAAAATAAAGGGAACTGATCACTACTGCAATCTGCTTACTGTGCATTCCCTTCACCATCATCACTCCTGTTCTCACCTGAACCGTGCTCAAATGGCCTTCTGACAACAATGCTTTCCTGACTGACTGCTGTCCCAGTTATGCTTCTCCAAGCTGCCATAATTAGAAATACAAAATAATTAGACATACTTCTCCAGAAACTGCTTCTTGCTTCTAAAAAACCTACAAAACTTAATAAACAAAAAGCTGCCTCTCAGTAAGTTAAACCATAGAAGCCAAAAAAAAGTGACTCTCAGTAAAACCTTAAAACACTACTGCCAGCTGTAGCACCCTTTACTGGCAATCTACCAGTAGAAGAATTACTTTAGACAAAACGGTTTTATTTTCAATCATCTGTATAATTTTTCTAATAATCTTTTAAACATTTTATTTTTATTTGTTACCAAATACTTGAGGGCTGGTTCCTAGAAAACCAACTAGTCCTCAACACTAAAAAAAAAACAAGTGCATGCTGTTCTCCAATCCCTCTTCCAGACCGCATCCCTACCCCTGTCTTGGGATATTCTCCCACAATGGTGATGCCCTTGAATCCATACAGTCATTTAAATACCTGGGTGTCACCTTGGACACCTCACTTTCCCTGGACACCCATGTCACCCTCCTAACTAAAGCACTAAACCAAAAGCTGGGCCTGCTTTATTGCATTCATCCCCTTCTCTCTTCGGCCTCTTGTCATAGGATCTCTGCTGCCACCCTACTCCCCCTCCTTACTCATGGTGCCCTGCTACTACTCACAACCAATGCTACCATCCTCTCTCACCTCAAACAGGCTTATCACAGGGTGAGAAAGGTTTGCCTTAGGGGCCAGTGCCCGCCACCACCACTGTGATGTTCTTTCTTCCCTGGGCTGGCTACTGTATGAATCAAAACTCCAGTATACCACCTTGAGTCTAGTGCATAAACTGATCCACCACTATACCCCTCCCTGTCTTGCTGAACTTATTTAGCTTTGGTGCCCCCTGCGTGCTCTAAGGTCTGCCTCCCTCCCCCTTCTCGTAAGGCCCAAACCAAGGTTAGCTGTGGACCAGAGATCATTTGCCTTCTCTGTAGCATTCTGGTGCAACTCCTACCACACTCAACTTTGTCCTGTTCTGTCCCCCAATTCCATTCCTCCCTATTATTCCATCTCCCTGCCTCCTCACTTTGTTCTTGCTTCCGATGACTCATAATTCTGCATTCCAAACTTCATGCCTAGGTATTCTCACTCTCTGATCTTCTCATGCATATGTTTATATAATGTGTAAGTGTAACTGTAAAGTAATTGCAATTGTAAATGATGTAATCATATCCATTGTACCTGCCATGGCACTGTCATTGTATTGCACTTCCTGGGTCACCCCGGAAAAAGGGACTGTACTCCCTCAGTGGGCTCACCCGGTTATCAAAATTCAAATAAATAAATGCTACATTACAAGCACAGTAATGCACTCCAGGGTGGGTAGGGTTGTCTGTAACCATCCTTCCAGTATCTGTACTGCCCTCTCCCTGCAGTGACGGGTATCAGTAACTCCCTGGGTGGGAAAATATAGCCCAACACCCTTCACCCTGTTGTGTATTTATTGCTTACATAAATATATGCATACATACACAGAATTTTTTAAGGCAGATAATGACCCAGTGCTCTATCTAGTTGACCATTTTCCATTTAACTCCATACCTGACTTAGCATTAAACCACGTTTACTAGGCCTTTCACCCTTCTGGTGCATTGGTACCTCTTACTCACAGCTCTCCATCCTCCCCTGACCCTGAGGTTTTATTTTCCCCTTGTGCCTATCCCATCCATATTTGAAATCAGTCATTGATTTGACTTCTACCATCGGCTTCAGAAAACATTCCATCCGTCCACCACCCTCTCCATAACAAAAGTATTTTCTAACTTCCCCTTTGAATTGCCCTTCCACCAACCCCCACATATTTACACTGTTAACAGTGTTTTATTCCTCATAAATAGGCCACTGCCATTTACATTGTTGATACCCCTAAAGAACTTGTAAGTCACAATCATGTCCCTCCTCTCTGGCCCCTGGTCTTCAGAGAGTGCGCTTACATTCTCTAGCCACTCCTCCTATGACTGCCCCTACTGTTCTATAATATTCATGGCTCACTGCTGTACCCTCTCCACTTGATCTGTGCCCTTTCTGAGGTGGGGACTCCAGATCTGCAACACAGTAGTACAGGTGCGGTCTCACCGTGTACATGTACATGGCCAGTAACACCTCCTTCCTTCTGCTAGTGAATGTCCCACTTATGTATGCCACCATTCCGCTTGCCTTCCATAGAAACATAGAAACACAGACTTTGATGGCAGATAAAGACCACTTGGCCCACATAGTCTGCCCATTTCCCTACCTACAGGATAAGCGGCAGATCCTAGTTAACCAACAGTCTATTTCTTCCTACCCCCCACAAGAATTGCCTTATGTCTGTCCCATGCATTCTTGAATTCTCCCACAGTTTTAGACCCCACAACCCTCTCAGGAAGGCTGTTCCATGCATCCACCCTCTCTGTGAAAAAATACTTCCTCACATTTCTCCTGAGCCATCCCCCCTCTATCTTCAAATTGTGTCCCCTTGTTCTTGCACATCTCTTTTTCTGAAAGATGCTACCCTCTTGGACTTTGTTGATTCCACTGAGGTACATAAAAGTTTCTATCATGTCCCTCTCTCCCTTCTCTCCTCAAGGGTATACATATTAAGCTCCTTTAGTCTCTCCTCATATGGCTTCTCTTTGCAGACCCTGCACCATTTTAGTTGCCCTCCTCTGGACTGTCTCCATCCTGTCTATGTCCTTGTGGAGATGGGGTCTCCAGAACTGGACTCAGTACTCCAGATGAGGTCTCACCAACTGTCTGTACAGAGAGATAACAACTTCCTGTTTTCTGCTGGTGATGCCTCTCCCAATACCTCACAGTATCCCTCCAGCCCTCCCTACTGCCTTTTCACATTGCTTGCTAACCTTAAGGTCATCTGATATGATTACCCCCAGGTCCCTTTCCATTTTTGTTGTTGTTACTACCTCCCCCCCATTATGTAATCTTCCCCTGGGTTTTTGTTTCCCAGGTGCATTATTTTGCACTTCTTTGCATTGAATCCAAGCTGCCATACTTCTGACAATTCCTCCAACCTTGCCAAGTCCCTTCTCATCCTTTCCATGCCTCCTTGTGTATCAACCCTGTTGCAGATCTTTGTGTCTTCTGCAAAGAAGCATACTTTTCCTTCCAGTCCCTCTGCAACATCACTTATAAAGACATTAAAAAGGACTGGACCCAGTACTGAACCCTGCAGTAACCCACTAGTAACCCCTCTTTCTTCAGAGTGTTATCCATTTACAATTACCTTCTGTTTCCTGTTGTCCAGGCAATGTTTTACCCTGGCTACCACCCTGGGACCCACTCCCAGGCTGGTTAATTTGATTATTAATTTTTTGTGTGGGATTGTGTCAAATGCCTTGCGAAAGTCTAGGTAGGCAATGTCCACAGCCCCTCCCTGGTCTACTACTTTGGTCACCCAGTCAAAGAAATTAATTAGATTCATCTGACATGACCTTCCCACTCTGAACCCATGCTGCCTTGGGTCCTGTGCCCCACTTTCCTCTAGGTACTCAACAATTCTTTCCTTCAGAAGTGATTCCATCACTTTCCCTACCACAGAGGTCAAACTGACAGGTCTGTAGTTTCCTGCCTCTGTCTTGCTCCCACTTTTGTGAAGGGGAATCACATCTACCTTCCTCCAGTCCTCAGGTACCACACCATCCTTCCATGATTTGTTAAAAAGGGTAGTCAGTGATGTCACTAGTTCTTCACTTAATTCTTTTAGAATTCTGGGGTGAATTCCATCAGGCCCCATTGCTTTGTCCACCTTCAGTTTTAGGAGTTCTTTCAGAACCCTTTCTTCTGTGAAAGGACTGGGATCGACCCTCCTATCCAGAGTGCTTCTGTTAATTGGATTAGGCACCTCCCCCTCCTCTTTTGTGAATACTGAGCAGAAGTATTCGTTCAGTATCCCTGCTTTTTCACTGTCCCTCTGCCCACCCACCGTCCTTTCTATTCAGCCTCACTGTCCCTCCCTTTTTCTTTCTATGCTCCCTGATGTACCTATAAAAGGTTTTTTCCCCCTTCTTAACCGAGTTCCCATATGCCTTATTAGATTGCACTGACAGTTTCCAGCTGTCACTGATACTGACTACTAGGTCCCTTTCTCCAGTGGACTAAACCACTCTCACTTCCCAGAAAATAGTCAGTGCTTGGGTTTATCCTGTCCATGATGCCGATGCATAAAAAGCAGATTGCCTATGTGTTGCACATCCATGGAACATAGGCAACCTAAATTGTCACAGACCCCAGCAGCATTCGCCAAAGGGTGTGCACCTGTTCCACACTAAACCCCTGACTGTTCACTCAGATACACACACAGACAGTCTGGGGGTGCAAAGGTGCTGTGTACTCTGCACTATTTACGAAGGTGAGGAGTGCTGGGAGAAGGGTGCACAGGATACAGCAGCAGGAACCCTGTTATATCCATTGCATGCCTCCCTGATTACACCCACTGGCTGTGGCGGGCCGGGGAGTCCCCTTACCATGCTGCTGCAGCACTCTGGGCAGGCAGGGAGGGCTGGGGCAGTCATTCGGGTACTCACCTGTCAACTTTTTAAACTGCAGTCCCATGCCATCCCACAATCCCCTGCTCCATGTGGAGCAGTATATCCACTATGGGATCAAGATGAGCATCTGACTGGATGTCCGCCTGTGTCCTCTGATCTGCCCCCATGCAGCAGTACACCAGCCGGGGGTACAGGGCCACAGACAGATACCTGAAAGTGCCAGTGTTTAGGAATACTGGCCACCATGTGCCTGTCTGAGGCTGCAGAGCTGTGCTGGCCGGGTACATGCCTCTCATGCATACCTGGCCTGCCATCAATGCATAGCCCTCCATATGCATAACCTTGCATTTCTTGTTGTTAGGTTCAAGTTTTCACCCCTTGTACCACCTATCCAGTCTTTGTAGATCTGGTTCCATATCCCTTTGTTGATCTTCCATGTCCACCCTCCCACAGATCTTGGTGTCATCAGCAAAGAGACAGATTTTGCTATGTAAACCCTCTCCTATGACACATATGAAGGTTTTGAACAGCACTGGCCAAAGACAAATCACTGCAATATCCCGCTGGCAACCTCTACAACCTGCAGAGTCCTGCCCCCAACCAGTTTCCTATCCATCTGGTGATTTTGTCCTCTACCCCCAGGTCTTCCAGCTTGTTAACCAGCCTTCTGTGTGATAGAGAATCAAAGGCCATGCTGATTTCCTAATCATACACAGCAGTTGATTGACCCTCCATCTACCATTCTTGTAACCCAATGAAAAAGTCATTTAGGCTAGTCTGGCACCATCTTCTTGCCAAAAACCCTTCCTGCCTCCCATCCTTTACTCCATTACCCTCCAGAAAGTCCTACAGGTACTCTGTTATGATGGTTTTCAATGCATTCTGTACTATTGTGGCCAGGATGGTTTGCCTGTAGTTACCCAAGTCATCACTGTCCCCACTCCTGTGGCATGGCACCACGTTAGCTACCCTACAGTCTGCTGGCATAACCCCTAGTCCTTGTGATTTATTGACTTTCAGGGCCTTGAGTCCCTTATGTATTTATTAGAATTTTGGTAACTGGGTAAGTCCACTGAGACCATGCAGTCCCTTTTTCAGGGATGACCCTGGTGACAATGGTGAACACAGTACAATTGGTAAATACAATAATAATATACAGGATACAGAGAAATTTAACAATGTTTCAGTTTATTACAATGGAAAGCCAGATATGCAACTTAATACAGATCAGGCATTATACATAATATAGTTATACAGGATGCTAATATTATACAATATATACATAGCAGGAACACGAGAACTGGTGGAGTACAAGATACATCAATAGGAGTAACATAGACTAGGCATTAAGACACAGTAATCGTTAGTTAAAGCAATTGCGGGGGGGTTAGTAGATAAGAGGTAAGCTCTCTTTTGAAGGAGGATAGGGTGTGGCAGGAGAGTAAGTTAGGGAGAAGGGAATTCCAAGCAGTAGTGGCTGAGAAGGTGAATGAGCACTTACTTGATAGACGGTGCATTTTCTGGATTGTTAATAAGGGTAAGGAAGTAGATCTAAGTGGGTGCATGGATGCTTTATTGTAAATGATTCCCCTTAGGCAAGGGGGATTAAAGAGATTGGTAAGTTTGAATACAAGGCATAGGGTGTGAAACTGTAACCTTGAGTCATAGGTAGGCCATTGAAGAGAATACAGGGCCTCACAGCGGTGTTTTTTGGAGTCCACTCCAAGGGCAAAACATCCAATCCTATGATAAAATTGGCACTCCTGAGCAAGGGAGGAGGATTGAGCGGAGAGTAGTAGTGGGGCACCATAGAACAAAATAGGGAGAAGAGATGTTGAAGCAATCTTTCTACAGGTGGCATTGGATAAAAGAGGGTGGAGATGATATAATAGTCCAAGTGTCTGATTTACTGTTTTGGTAAGCTGATTTGCATGAAGTTCCATTGAGAAGGAGGCATCTAAGTGGACCCCAAGGTATTTAAAAGAACTAACCACCTCTAAGGGGTCTCCTGACTGTGAGCTGATCTGGAGCTGTTTGGTAGGTTTAGGGGATGGATTATGGATTAGGTTTTTTTTGTATTTAGAATTAGGTGATTGTCAGAAAACAGGTCTCGAGCGCATTGAAATCAGAGTTAAGGTTTTGGTTAAGCCAGTCGATATTGTTAGATGAATGGTATAAGATTGCATCATCAGCATATAATTGCACAGATGCACCACCACAGAAGTTCAGTATCTCATTAATAAAAAGCGAGAATAATATCGGGCCAAGAATAGAACCTTGGGGTACACCGTGTGAGACAGGCCTTGAAGAGGAGAGTGAACCAGACCATTTTACCCTTTGCAATCTTCCAGTGAGATAGTCATGGAATCATGTGAGTGCTAGGTGCTGCAGACCTAATTGATGCAATTTACCAAGGAGAAGGTGGTGGTTAACTAGATTGAAGACCTTAGTCAAGACAATGAACACTCCACCGGTTAGAAGACCAGCATCGCTTGCATTAAGAATGTTAGTCAAGACTTTGACAAGGGCGGTGGTGTGGTAATACTATGGCCCTTCCTGAAGCCATGCTGGTAGTCTGTGAGAAGATGAAGCAAGTCTAGGTAGGATTGTAGCTGATTGTACAGGATCCACTCCAGGATCTTAGCCAGGGGCCAAAGGATTGAAATAGGCCTATAATTTTCCACAGCGAGGTCCCCCCCTTGTGAAGGGGGATAACCACAGCCATTTTCCAAAGACTTAGCACCTCACCAGAAAGGATGGATCTATTTAGAAGATAACAGACAGGTGTGGCAAGTGCTGCTGCCCCTATTTTGAGAAACCTGGGTTCTAATGTATCATGGCCAGGGAAGCACTCTGACTTGAGATTTGATAATAGCCTATGGACTTCTCATCTAGTGGCTAGTTTTGGGTGGAAAGAGGGTCAAGGGCCAAGAGTGGCGTGATGCTGAGTAGGAATAGAGAAATCCGAGACCAGTGGTAGGTGAGCTGTATACCTTTCTAGGTCAGTGAGGAACTGATTAATTCCTTCTACAATGGATGGGGGATCTTGAAGAAGGTGGCCACTGGACAATATGGAGCTTGGACATTGGGTCAATTTACCTTTGATCAAAGAACTGATATGCTTCCAGAATTCTTTGGGCTTGCTGAGATTCTCAGTCTGAAGTGAGTGGAGAGAGGTACGTTTAGTGCCCTGTATCCAATTTAATGCAGATTTCTCAGCTGTCAATAATACAACCAAACAGAGTGAAGGAGACTGTGTTCATAGGTTTTCCAGGCTGCATGATGACTCTTCATAAGGGTCCTGATTTCAGTAGAGAGCCTGGGTGCCTTGATACCCTTAGATCTACATCTAGTAAGTGGAGCATGTCTGTTGATAATGTTTTTAAAGGTAAGAATAAATTAATCAAGTGCCAGGTCTATGGAGGGGAGGCGAATAAGGGGTGTCCAATCAGCATTACTAATTGACATTGAGAAATAGTCTATGTTAAACTGAGACATGTTCCTGGATTCATGTATTATGGGTGGTGGGGCATCAAAATTGTTGTGCCACATGCAGTAGGTAGGAGAGTGGTCACTAATACAGTCTGGTAAAACTCTGACTGTTTTGATCCTATGATGACAGCAATTAGATAGCAACCAATCCAACAGCATTGTGGTACCTGTTTTGGAGTTGTATCTTATGGGCAAAGAGATAAGTTGGGTGAACTTTGTGTCAGAGACTAATGCATGGGCCTTGTTTTGTGGGGAACAGTCAATCAACATTGAGATCCCCACATATTACTGTGCCATGGTGGGAGAGCTGACAGTGATGACATAAGAGAGCATGTCATTGGAGGCATCCTCATGAGGGAGGTAAATACATCCAATAAGTAGTTTCTTAAAATTGCCTAAAGTTAGTGAGATAAATAAAGATTCCACCATGGGAGGCATACCAGGGGAGAGGAGATGACAGTGACATGAAATTTAGACTTAACATAGATTAAGACAACCCCTTTACCTAAATAGTCTTGCCTATGGCAGGAATAACCAGGAGATCAATTTTGTGTTGTTGTATACCGGCTTCAACCAAGTTTTATGTTATACCAAGGATGTCCAGGTTGAGATTAGTTGCCCATGCCTGAATCTCAACAATTTTAGGCCAAGACTTTGAGCATTTAGATGAGTGATTTTGATGCATTTTTCCTCAACATGTAAGGGTCAGAAGTAGATAAAAGACCCTGTGGGCCAGGATTAACTTCTACATCACCTGCTAGAAGAAGGAGTAGGGATAGGTGTAAGGCTGTAGATAATTTTAAAAAGTGTAGGCCAGTGATATTTAAGCTAATCCTACATAACAAGTTCAGGGAGGTTCGGGTACAGACTCCAAGGTAGTAGGCATCTTTTTTTCGCATAAGATGAGTGAGTTGAAAGGGAAGTGAATTGTCGATGTAGGTGTGGCTAGGATAGTGGGGAGAGGAATCATGAGGCAGGGCGATTAGGCATTGGGCAATAATTTATGAGCAAAGAAAAGGAGAAGATACATAATAATGCAATAGCACTTCCCAGCTTGGCCATGCTGTAATCTGACACAGAACAATGACCACGGGCAATCTTCTAAAGGCAAAGCCTCCTGGAATTATTTGTAAACCTCAACTAAAGTTGGCAGAGTAACTGCTGGGGAAAAGAAAGTGCTAGCAACTTTGATGCTGTTAAGTCACAGTGGCGTGGTGAGACCTAGGTAGATATAAGTCTTTAGATGGCGTGGGTGTAGAGGAGAAAGCTGGCTTGCAGTAGATCTCAGAGTGTTTGATAGGGCTCTCCTTATCAAGAGGAATGTAAACGTAATAGAGGGCAGAGGGAGGAAGGAGAAGTGACCCTCCTCCAGAGGGAGAAAGGGAGCTGGTGTAGGAGTGATTTAGAAACAAATGAGAAATGGAGAAGAGCTGAAGATTCTAGAGCATCTGAGACAATTGATCCCAGCGAGGGTTATGTTGGGAGGCCTAGGAATGTGAGTAGGTACACAGTCTTATAAATAGGAGTGTGTCCCTTTAAGAGTTTAATTGCTAAAATAGCACTAATGGTGAGTTGCTGATAGAGAATGCGCTTCCTGTAAGATGGGCAGTCACACGGTCTTATAGATGAGTGTCCCTTTAAGAGTTTATAGCAAAAAAAGCACTAATGGTAATAGCCAATGGAGAGTAGCTTCCTGTAAGGAGGGCGGGGTAAACGTGTATTTAAAGGAGGTCTGGCAGGAGGTGGAAAGGCGGGAAAAACCTGTGTCATAAATTACACTTCTGACTGGATGTCTTTAGCTACAAAATGGACAGGAGCCCTATATTTAGCACTTTAGCAAAATGAATTTAGCGTAGTTAATGTATCATGGTTAAATTGCAAGATGAAATCCAGCTCAAGAGAGAGCACTTTGCAGTTAGGCAGCTGTACCAAGTCCTGCTCTGAGCTTTACGCCTACCAGGTACTCCAGTGCACAGCACAGTGCTGAGAGATTGGTTTGACTGGGCAGTTACACAGTGTCCTATTCTGAGCTAAGTTCAGACCATAATTCAGATAGGTCAGTAAAATCTGTTATTTTACTGTTATTTTGGGATATTTGCTACTTATAACAAATTGGTAAGCTGGAGCCAACTGGATCATAATTAATTTTAACATAAATGGCTCACAGAACTTTCACTATTAATTCTCTAAATTTAAAAATAGTTCCCACTTCAACCAGCTAGCGAGGAGAACACAATGCAGTTCCCAAATGGCTGGAGGAAGCCTTTGCTCGGTGAAGGTGCCAAAATTTAAAGTGAAGAGATTGGCTGTGTGCAGGGTCACAGCTGATTAATGCTCAGAGGGTGTACCGTAATGGCTGGACAATGGGCTGGGAGCAGCTCCTACAGCTACAGCTGCTGGTGGTAGTGAGTTCCCAGTGGGACAGGGCTCAGGCTGTGGAAGAAAAGCACAAGGATTAGAGCCAAAGGAGGGGCAAAATGAAATAGGCAAGGTGGGTGGGACAGAAATGGATAATTAAATTGGGAGAGGACATGGGGTGTGGGCGGTACAGATTTGGGGACAAAAGATAGCAGGACAGCAGAGAGGGGCCGAGGAAAGAAATAGAAATTTAAGTTCAGAGAAGGGGGAGGGGGAGCAGAGGAGTGAGCATGAGTAGACAGGGTCACTAAGAGAGAAAGCTGGCTAGCAGCAGGTACAGCAATGAGATTAAAATCAGTCAAGGGCACAGCTAAATTACTTTAGGCATCTTAAGAGAAAGCAAAAAGCAATTGCAAGGCTGCAGACAATATCCAACACTAAGCAGATTAAATGGCTAAATTCAGTAGTTTAAATTAAACAGTTAAGACACATTGAGCAGTATTAGAGAAATTACTAAGCAGCTTCATATGGCAGTGAACAGTATTCAACATTAAGCATGTTTAAAAGGCTTAATTATGCAGACAGTGTTAACATGAGCCCAGAGAACACACGTTAAAGGCAAAAGGATACTTTAAATGTAATCTCTTGAATACTCTCTTCAGATACCATTCCTTCCTCCAGTCTGTGTCTTTGCACTCCTAGGACCTGGGTCCCACATTCTGGGTGTGGCCACCTTCTAACACTGTGAAAACTAAACAAAATATTAGGTTCTGCAAGATATCTGTTTTTAGCTGTCATCTTCCACCCATGTCTCCCACTATTCAGCCTATTTCTTCATGGAAAGAGAGGGGATAGATAGAATTGTCTGTCAAGTGAGGTGATTAACACTTAGATGGCAAAGGGTTTCAAAACAGCGTGGGGAAGCTATAAGGGGCTGGTGAAAGCAAAGGCAGGGAAGTGGGTAGGGAAGGGACTGAACTGCCTCTTAGGCATTTAGCCTAGGCATATTCAGTGGTAGGCTGGTTTGGGTGAGGTAGGAAAATGGATGGACTAAATTAACTACAAGGGCTTGATTTTCAAAGAGTCCCAAGATTGCTGCAATTTGCAGCAATCTAGGGCTATGGTGCACACCAGGTGCATCAGGTACAAGGCACCTAGTTCTGTAAAAGCGGGGGTCCCTGCACCGAAAACCCAGGAGTTGCCATGACCAGAAGGCTGTGCCAAATATTGAGTGCATGTATGGAGTTTGACAGAGGGATTGGTCATCTCCCTACTCACACATACAAGACCCCAGAGGTGGATGGGGTGGGGGAGAACCCTGGCTGGAAGGTGAGGAACAGTGGCACTGGGGCACTGAGTGTGCAATAGGGCATGAGGGGAACAGTGGCAGGTATAGGAGGAGAGGCACCAGGCAGAGATTCCATAGGCACAGCAATATGCCCCCATGGCACCTCTGCCATGTGCCCTCTGCCCCCATACCTGCTGATATGCCCCTTGTGCCATATGGCACCTCAGTGCCCCAGCAGCCCCATTCCCCACATCCTGATCTCATAGCTCATTCCCCGCCTTGCATATCAGTGGAGTAGGGCTGTTAGACCACCTCGTGGCTAGTCTAACTTGAGTCCTCTGTTATGGCCACATTGGGGCTTACAGAATCCCAAATAAGGGGATGTGCAGCCCCGCCATAGCGCAAACCCTCTTGTGACCTGTTGCAGGAGCACTTTTGCTCGTGCAAGGTAGTGTGGGGGGTTGCCACAGGCATCTTGATTTCACTGCAGCCAGTATTTGAAAATCATTACTGCCGCAATCTATGACGTAAGGTGCCACTTGCATCATACACCTTTGGTGCAGGCACCTTGCATCAGATTTTCTTTGGGAAATCAAGCCCTGTGTCTTTTCAGCTGTCATCATTTTCATTTTTTAGCTATTCTCTAGTTTGGTATGTGGCTGGTAACAACTGCAATTGTTGCTCTTTTTTATCAAGCAAGTGCCATGTTTTGGTATTTGAAGGAGGCTTCAGCCCCACAGCATTAGTGTCTTTAAAAATATTCATGCATTACCAACTTTAGACAGTAATGCAAAAACAGCTCATAGGTGTGACAGTTTAATTTGATGTGTACTGTCCAGTGTAATCTTAAGCAAGCTGCTTGACCTCCCTGTACTTCAGGCCCCCTAACTGTGAAATGGGGTACAAAAAGAGCCCCACTGTAACTGAGATATAATTACTGCCCAGCATTTTTCCCATAAAGAAACCTGGTTATAATTTGTCATTATAACCAGCTGGTTATAATGGCAAACACATGCTGGGTTTCCTCGGACCACGCATGTGCTAGTCGCTGTTCTTCCTTTACTCTGCAACCCTCCCCCAGGCAATTCCCTATCATGGCAGATTTCACTGCCCCTTGCAGTCAGTGGTAAGTTAATTTTTTATATAAACAAAAAGGCCCAGATATTCAAAAGGGTTGCACATGGTGCAGCAGTGTTGCGCCATGCACAACCCATTGATGCGCCCTGGCACGATATTCAAAAGGGAAAAGTGCGCCGCACAAATCCCAATGCGCCAGAGCACATCAGTAATGTATGCAGACACAGGTGGGGGCGTGCCCATACATAACCTGTACAGCTCGATATTCAGCCCGGGATGTGCAGAGTCATGCATGTGCAACCCCTACCTGCGCCTGCACAAAGTTAAGCCCCCAAAAAAAGGAACAAGTGATGGCCACCCACAGGTGAGCTGCCACATTGCAGGGCACAACACGGCAGCTGCCACTGTGGGTGGCCATCTGAGTTCCTGACGCACCTGGCGGCACTTCCAGTCCATCGCGCATCCGTGTTATCTCTCCAACATTTTGGTGGTCCAGTGATTATGTTCATCGCCCCACCGAGCTGTCAGTCGGGCGGGCGGCGGGCGGCAGGCGGGTGGGTGCTGCCAGCTGACCGGGGAGGGGCAGGGGGCTCTGTGGGTGGGTGGAGGGGGTACACTAGACCACCAGAGTAATAGGAATATTTTATGCTTTACAGATGCCCGCGATCGGCAGTGATTGGTCCACTGGACCACCAGGGATATTGGACGGAGAGAATACTGATGCCCGCGATCGGGCACATAGCGGTCCACTGGACCACCAGGAATGTTGAGGGGGTTATTCTTATACACAAATGCCCGCGATCAAGCACATGCGTCCACTGGACCACCAGGGATGTTGGGGTTATTCTTTATACACAAATGCCTCACGATCAGGCTGCGGCATCGTCTCGACGGCTGCTGCCTGGCAGGGCGCCAGGCCAGTCGCCGGGATCGGCGCATCGGCATGCTAATGGCATGCAAATGGTCCATAATGAGATGCAAATGGCCCCATGTGCACCTTGCATAAATTATGGCCCCATTTGCATATCCCTTTGAATATCGTAGGTGCTGCATGGTGCAATGGCACTTGCGCTAGCCGCATCTCTATGCTCCACTGGCCACTGCGCTGGCGCAGTGCCACTGCGCCATGCACAGTGGGGCAGCGGCCAGGAGTTATTCGTTGCTGTTCCTACAGCGCAGCTCCATTGAAATACTGCCCAGTCCACACCCCTGAACAACAAAGTTGAGCTGCACCCAGGCTTGCGCCACAGCCTGGCGCAGTTTGAATATCTGGGCCAAGGTCTTTTTCTCCACTGAAGCTTTTAAAAAAAGGAAAAACAAAACAAAAATGGAAACTTTATTTTCTGCCACTTCCTTTGTGCCGTGGACTGCACTAAAATCTGACCGCAGTTCGTGTCTCTCTCTGTTTATTTTATATAATTGCTGTGGTGAAAAAACACTGGCCAGCAATTATATAAAATAAAGGATGTGTAGGTGTGTAAAACTCGAATTTTACACACACCCTTGGTGTGGGATGCCCTTCTAATTAATGTGGCATTCCACACTTCGGGGGAGTGTAAACATCTCATTATAACCCCATACCCAGCCATTCTTCTCTATATAGTATATTACCTTTTGTTTCACATGGATTTCCATCCTAACTGAACAGCAGTTATACCACAGTTCAAAGGTCATAAAATACTTTTTTACCAATAGAGATACTTTATATAAAAACTAGATGAAAAATCACATGGAATACTAGGGACTTCCATGCCATTATATGCAAGTGGCCTACACTATGTCTACGGAGATAATATGCAAATTAGTTGAGGAGTCACGTGATGAGTCGTCTATTTTTATGTATATACTGTGGTATAAAAGCTTTTATAATTGGAATAAAAACTCATGCCACCTGCGGTTTTTACTTTCATTTTACCCACTAACACAGAACATGGATCCTCCCCAACACAAAATCTTCTGCTGTTTAAAGAGTCACTGATGCCTTGAGACAAATTATGGAAAAACATAACATTTGGACACAAAGCAGCTTGTAGTTTTCATTAGTGCTGTATTTCTTATCCCCATTATTTATTACTGAGGTCGTATGCATGGACACATGCTAATTGTTCCTTGATGGTTCATCAGCTTCTATTGCTTCTTCCCAGCCTGATGTCATAATACTCTGATTATGACATCACAGTTATACCCATAGCAACAGACTGTGATGTCACAGCAGAGCATCATAAGTTCAAGTACTGAACAAGCATTTGTCAATGCCAGAAGTTCACCACTGGTATTGCAGTTGTACATGCTGTGTTTTGCTGTTGTACATGCAGTGTTTGTTATGTTCTCCCAGCACTGGCTACTGTCATCAGGAGTCTGAATCTCACAAACACATTTGGGCTCCAAGCAAGGCCCACTCCACTACATCACTGCTCAGCCTGACTACATCCCTGCTCCACAACAGTGCTCAGTCCTCAGCACACATAGTAATACCAGTACAACTGATGGCCAACTTAACTGACGGATTGAGCTAGAGAAAGAGGAGTGAGGGGTTAATGTTGAAAAAGGTAGATGAGACAGCATTTCTCTCCTGTTGTTCTACTCTCTCTTACACACAAGGCATGAAAATATAATGGAACAACTAATTGCTAGCAGGTAAAGCCCCCCACCACCACCATATCTCTCTATCTCGCTCTCTCTCTCTCCTCTGATGGCACATATCAAAGATTTATTTTGCCAGCCTGCCCTTGCCCTGCGCACAGAGCCAGACTGAGGCCAGGGGAAAAAAATAATCTTTTGTTTGGGATTTCTGGGACTGTTGAAAGTCTTGTTCCCCCCCCCCACAATGTCTCTCTCTCTCTCTCTCTGTCTCTCGCTGTTGCTCTCTCCTCTGGATGTCACAAGCGAAAAAATTGTTTTGCCACCCTGTCCATGCCCTGTTCCCTCAAGCATACTGAAGCCAGGACAAAAAAATAAACTTTTATTTGGGATATCTAGGACTGTTAAATTTCTTATGCCCTCCCCCACCCTGCAATCGCTCTTTCTCTGTCCTCTGGATGGCACAAGTCAAATATTTATTTTGCCAGACTGCCCTTGACCTGTACACACAGGAACAATGAAGCCAGAAGAAAAAAGAAACTTTTATTTGGGATTTCTAGGACCTTTAAATTTCTGATGGGGACCCCACAATATCTGCCTCTCTCTCTCCTCTGGATGGCACAAGTCAAAGATTTATTTTGCCAGCCTGCCCTTGCCTTGTACACGCGGCCACACTGTGCAATCTTCTCTCTCTCTCTCTCTCTGGATGGGTACATGTCAAAGATTTGTTTTGACAGCCTGGCCTTGCCGTGTACACATAGCCACACAGAAGCTACTGTAGAAAAAAAAGAAACTTTTATTTGGAATTTCTGGAACTGTTAAATTTCTCATGCCCCCCCCCCCCACCAGTGTTTCTCTCTCTCCCCTCTGGATAGCACAAGTCAAAGATTACATTTTTCAGCCTGCCCTTGCCCTGTACACACAACCACACTGTGCAATCTCCCTCTCTCTCTCTCTCTCTCCATCCCCCTCTGGATGGGTACAAGTCAAAGATTTGTTTTGCCAGCCTGCCCTTGCCCTGTACACATAGCCACACTGAAGCTACTGTAGGAAAATAATAAACTTTTATTTGGGATTTCTGGGACTGTTAAATTTGTTGTGCAAAGTTGAATGTCATTCAGCGCCACAGATGCAAACACAGATTTTGGACAGCATTTGAAAAATGACAGCTGTGACATACAGAAGCTTGGATAATAAGATGGCTATGTTGAAGATCTGGAGTGAAAATATTTAAGATTTCCGCAGTTATGAGTGTTTACCGAAATTGCAATGCATGGGCATAACTTTGTCATTTTTCCATATTTTGACCACAAATGTTGAACACAGTCTTCTTATCACCCCACCTCAGAGGAACATAGGAATCATGTCTTCAGGTGGGGACCACATGATCCATCTAGTCTGCTCATGTTTCTGCCCACCTCCCTATTTAGACTGCACCCTGATGTGTCCACAGTGTCTGTCCCATGGGAGTTTGAACTCATGCACTGTCTTGGATTCCACCACCTCCTGATGCATTCTGTTCCAGACCCTTTCTGTAAAGAAGTACTTCCTGAGGATGCTTTTGAACCAGCCTCCCACCAGATGCAAGTTGTTCCCCCTTGTACGCGCATCCCTGTTTTGCTGATAGAGGTTCCCTGCTTATATTGTGTTGATTCCCTTAATGTACTTAAAAGTTTCGATCATGTCCCCTCTGTTTCTTCTCTGCTCAAGGGTGTACATATTTAGTTACCTGAGTCTTGCCTCATAAGGCTCACAATGCAGTCCATGCACCATCTTTGTAGCCCTTTTCTGTACTGTCACCAGACAGTCTATGTCTTTTTTGAGGTGTGGCCTCCAAAACTGACCACTGTACTCACCAAGGAGCTGTAAAGTGGAATGATAACATCATACTTTCTACTTGTAATTCCCCTACCAATGCAGCCAAGGATACCACTCACCCTCTGTGCTGCCTTTTCACACTGTTTTCCAACCTTTAAGTCATCTGCGATGACTATTCCGAGGTCTCTTTCTGTCATTGTCTCCTCTAACTGATGCCCTTCCAGTGTGTACTTTATCCCTGGGTTTCTTTTTCCTATGTACATAACCTTTTACTTCTTAGCATTAAACTTCAGCTGCCAATCTCTTGACCATGTCTCAAATTTTTTCAGGTTTGTTTTCATACCTTTCGCTCCCTCCTGCGTGTCTACTCTGTTGCAGTTTTGTGTCATCTGCAAACAGGCAAACTTTCCCTTTCAAGTCGTTTGTAATATCCTCAATAAATAGGTTAAAGAAGATAGGTCCCAGTGCAGACCCCTGTGGAATGCCACTGGTCACTTTTCCTTCCCTTGCTAATGATCCATTGACAAGCACACTCTGCATCCTATCTTGCAGCCAGTTGGTGATCCAGTTCACTATCTTATAACCGACTCCAGTATGCTCTAATTTGTTAGCTAGCCTTCTGTGGGGGATGGTGTCGAAGGCTTTGCTGAAGTCCAGGTACACATTTTACACTGCTCCTCCCTGGTCGACTGCTCTAGTAAACCGATCGAAAAAGTCAATCTTATTGGCTTGACATGAACCCCATAGGTGAAAATTTTCAAATTTGTGGAAAAATGGCATTCTGTGCCACAGATGCAAAAACACATTTTGGGCAGGATGTGAAAAATGACAGCTGTACTGTTCCTGAGGTGGTGTGACAAAATGGCTATATTGAAAATTTGGAGTGCAAATATTGAAAATGATCAAAGTTGTGTGAAAGTGTAGAAAATTTTGAATGCCTACATGTAACTCGGTCATTTTTTCGGAGTTTTTCATCAAATTTTCAACATTGCCTTTTTGGGACCCATCTCACGAAGAGTGCCACCGTCATTTCATTCATTAATCCCGAAAGGTGATTTTGCACTGCGACCATGCCATTCTGTGCCACAGGTGCGAAAACACATTTCAGGCAGGATGTGAAGAATGACAGCTGTACTGTTCATGGGGGTGGGGGTGAAAAATGACAATGTTGTAAATTTGCAGTGAAAATATAAAAAAATTGCAGAAGTTATGAGCATGCATAGAAATAATTTAACAACCACTCATAACTGAGGTGTTTTTTGTGTTTTTGCACCAGATTTTCAACATGGGCTTTTTGGAAACCCACAACATGAATACTGGGACTATCATTCCATTACTCAGTCCCAAAAGGTGATTCAGTGTAGTGACTACAAAATCACCTTTTGGGACCGATTAGTGAAATGACAGTACCAGTGTTCATGAGGCGGGGTCCCAAAAACCCCATGTTGAAAATTTCATACAAAAATATGAACAAATTACCAACATATCAACATAAGTTGAAAACGCCAGTGACAAACATTGTAAGGCGCTTACCTTGATTCTTCCAGTTCATGGTTTGGCTTTGAAGAATGCAGACACGTCCCAGTACACAGAAGATGACAGCTGCCAAATTCAGATGGTAAATATAGGGCAAGTGGGGTACGGGGTGATGGGTTGCTCAGTCGGAGGGCCAGGATGGGGGAGGGGGATGGGGAGATGACAAGGGATAGTTTTATTTTTTGCAGGCAAAAAAAGACGTCGGGGGATCGTTTTCTTTTTTTAAGAGAGACGGATTACTGGAACATTTTGGAATATTGGGAGTGGGCTCCCCAGTGTCCTACAGTACTGGGAAGGGCCTCCGTTGTCAGGTTTAATTCGCAGGCAAGGGCAAAGCACTCCCCGAGGGGAGAAATGATTGTGGAGCTACACCACAGCTACAGATGAGCCCAGATGGACTGTATAATGGTGGGTGGTGGATGGTGGGGGGGCACCACAAAATCAAGCAAGGAGATGATTTGGACATCACCGATCAGCTATTTGCTGGGCGGTGTTAGCCCCGAACATCCCCCCCCAAAAAAATCTGCCATATGGCGTGCAGCTTTTTCTTCCAAAGTAGAGGATGTTTCCACCCATGTAAAAAAAAGCGTCACAATTAATCTGCCTGATGATTGGTGTGGCACTGTCAAGCCCCTTGCAGAGGACTCTGAATTGAACAGATAGTGTCACACCCCACTCAAAAGACAGTTATAGCAAGATGTTTGCTGCATGTGCATGCACAATAAACTTAAAAAGCAATAGAGGCAGATGAACTCTAAGGGATTAAGGCCTTGTTTTTGTGAAAATTTCCTCAGTAATAACTAATAGAGAGGAGAAATCTATAGAAGATATACAGTATGATGTACAAGCTGGATTGTATCTAAATATTATCTTTTCTAAAGTGTTCCTAAAGGTGTCAGCTGATCTTTAATAATTAAAAAAAAAAAAAGAAAATCACTCCACAGCTGAGTGGGTTTTCAGCAACTGTGTGAGGTTGGGTTTCACTTTTTACAAGTAATATAAAAAGGATACCAAATCCATTTTTGGGAAGAGAAAAGCAGCATTTTTAATTGTATTTTTCAAACCATATACTACATAAAATACAAATCAGCAACTGTGCACAACTCCGCTGTGTTTCCATCTTGCGGTTCTGATGACATCATGAACCTCTCGAGCTTTGCTCTTGTGATCCCGACTATAATGTTAGCAGAACCCCTCATTGATAAAGCAGCCTTGTTGTGCAAGGGTGTGTTTGCATTATTCTCTGCGTTCCATCTCAGCTGGACAACCTAATCATGTTTGGAGAAAAAGTCTCCAACCAACTCACCCTCCTCCTCCTCAACCACCACCCTGCCCCCTCCTTTCCACTTTAGGACCATCAGGCATACAGACACTGCCAAGCTACTAAAATCCTTAGAAACCAAAGGAAACCCTGGCAGCGATGGTATGTATCCTGCATTTCTAAAACTCATCTCTCCTACAATCATAAAACCACTCACTTTCATCCTCAATCTTGCCCTTACCACTGCTGCTGTACCCGACTCCTGGAAACATGATAACATCATACCGATCTTCAAAGCCGACGATCCCCTCTGCCCTGACAACTATCGACCCATCTCCTTCCTCCTCCACCTGAGCAAGCTGCTTGAAAAATCCATACACTCTCAGCTAACAGAGCAGCTGAAAAAGTACAGCCTCCTATGCCCCCTCCAACATGGCTTCTGCAATCAGCATAGTACCTCCTCTGCACTGGCCCATTTCTGATCATGTACTAAGAAGTATGTACCAGGGCAAACCCACAGGCCTTCATTGATCTGTCAAAAGTATTTGACCTGGTTGACTACCACCTCCTCCACTCAACCCTGTTTCACTTTGGCTGCTCCCCAGGACCTACTGCTTGGTTCTGCAGCTATCTATCAAACAGGACTCCATCAGTTATCATCAGCAAGGCTTCCTCTGCTCCCCTTCGTTGTACTCACTGGAGTTTCCCAGGGTTCTATTCTCGGACCATTGCTCTTTTCCATGTTAATTAATACACTCCCCAATGACAGCCTTAACTGCAAAGCTCCTCTCTACACTGATGATTTGGTCACCTATCATAGTGACAAATCAATTGACTCAATCTCATCCACCCTAACACAAAACTATGCATCCGCCCATCATTGGTTCCTTTCAAACAATCTCCTAGTCAATGAAAAAAAGACTAAATCTATGCTGTTTAGTTCCAAACCTTTCCTATCCATAGCCACTAAAGCCAACTCCTCCCTCCTAGTTCTCACCCCTGCTGATCCTCCCCTTGAAATTGTCACATCCTTCAAATATCTAGGTGCTACCCTTGACCCCTCCCTTTCTTTCTCAGAACATGTCAACCATATGGTGCACCGGATCCACCAGAAGCTAGGCACCATGTACCACCACAAACATTACCTATCCTCCAAAGCGTGTCTGGCCATTCCACATGGCAACCTACTTCCCCCCTCCTTGACTATTGCTCCCCAGTTTTCTTGCACCTATCCACCACCCTGCACAAGTGGCTAAACTTGACATATAACTATCTGTTGATTCATCCTTCAAGCCTCTTGCCGCTCCCACCATTGCTCACTCTACCAGTCACTTGGGTGGCTCACCCTACAAGGTCACTTTGACTATGCAATGGGCTGTCTGGTGGACTACTCCCTCAGGAACCAACATATGTCCCCTTACTCACCTCTCTTAACAGGTAGAGTGGTCCGTAGGAATCTCAGGGCATCCTCAGTCCCCCCGCTAGAAGCACCCCATGCCTACACCACCATGGGAACCCGAGCTTTCTCAGTCATAGCACCCATCCTATGGAACAAGCTCCCCCCCATCTGTTCACGCATCCCCCTCCTACCTAGCTTTTAAACATAAGAAGACCTGGCTCCTTACTGCTGTAAAATGTCACCGTTCCATACAGCAATGTTAGGGTCTACAACTTGACTATGCTCTAATAGCACTCAGACTTTCACCTGATGCCCCACACCACTTATACCCTCCTCCTGCCCCCTCTAGCCTGCCCCTTTTTCCCACCTCTCTCCCTTCCTGCCCCCACCCTTAAGCATACCCCTGTCTCCCCCTTTCCTCCTGTCTTGCCTCTTTGATGTTATGAACTGTGATAGTTTTTCCTATTTGAATTTTTATTACAGCAACTGTTTTTTCTCATTTCTACCTGAAGTGGACCATGTACCTGTATACCATTACTGCTTGTGTCTTGCACTGTCTGTATTTTGGTTATGCTTATGTACATACTGATATAGTATCATCTGTCTACCCTGTCTGCACATTGTCACTGCATTACCACTGCTTCTCTCTCTCTCTCTCTCTCTCCACTCTCATCACCAGCTGTTGGGTGTGCATGTATTGTACCTTGCAATTGACTGCTTGTACCTGTACCTATTTTTTTTCCACCTTGTGGCCCTGGTCGTGACTGAAAACAGTCTTCTGGATCAGTTTACCTACCCAGTCAAAAAAGACATAAATAAAATACATGAATAAGTCAATGAAGTATGATCCGATATATCATTAACCCATTAGGGGGCAAACACTGTGGGGCCAGTGTGCAAGTAGCCTTGCAGGAATCAACAATCCTGACAATTATGGAATTCTTTGTGACTATCATGACCTCAAGAATTGGTAATTGAAGCTTACTATGGAGCTACACTCATACTTTCCTGAAGAAGGCAGTGTGGTATAATGTTTAACATATATGACTAGGAACCAGGAGACCCAGGTTCAAATCCCACCACAGCCCATTAGTTTGCTTTTTCACTTATTTATTTATTTTGTATTTATTTATTTAACAAATCGGAAAGACCTTTGAGCCAAGGGCTCTTTTACAGAAGTTCCACATCAAGTCACAAGAATAGCAAATTACAATGGTTTCAGTAAATAGTACAACATGAGGAAAGTAATTACATAAACAAAAGAACAATATGGCAAGATAAATATTGTGTCAAGTGCAGCCAGTGGCCTTGTCTGAAGAGGGATGAAAGGGCTTACAAGGAGAGAAAGTACAGGGGTGAATTGGGGGTGAAAGGAGCAAAATTAAAGCAAGGAGGGAGATTCCACAATGAAGCTTGAGCAGGAAAGATCCACAGGGTGGGGGGGGGTAGAGGGAGAGAACAAGGTGAGGAATCAGAGGAGAAAGGGGGGAAGTGGGAGTGGAGTGGTAAAGGAAGGGGGATGAGGTAGGATGAAAAGAGGGCAGGAATGGGAAAGGGATAAGGGAGGAAGTGCTGGGAGTGGAATAATGCAGCAGCAGCATAGGGCTATACAGGGGCAAATGGTAAAAGAGGGAGGTCCCAGTGCATTTAGCTGTCAGCAGAGATTAGGTATAGCAGTCACAAGATACTCTGGAAACTAGGAAATGATGCAGCTTCCATTTAAATGGTCCCAAGGTTGCAGTTGTCGCAATCTCAGGAAGAAGGGAATTAAATAAATTAGCACCTCTAACTACAATGGATCATTGTTGGAGCAAGGTTTGACAACGAGGAGCAGTAAAGGTTTGGCTCACAGAACTTTGTGTGCTCTTAGTGCCCCAGAAGGGACTGAAAAGCAGAAGGGTCCTGGTGGTAGGAGACCAAGATCTGCCTTCTTAGCCAAAAAGCAGGCTTGATATTCAATGTGAGCCTGGAGTTGAAGCCAGTTTGATTGTTCATAAAGGTCACAAGTGTGAGTACGATATGCTACACCAGTTAGTAGACAGCATGCCTTATTCAGAGCTGTGGTGAGCTGCTGTAGGGTTGTGTCTGTGGCGGAACCATAAACGACCAAATCATATTCAATAATAGACACAATTGAACTTTGGATAGCCAATCTGAGGGCTTCGGTAGTAAGGCAGTGTTTATGCCTGTGTAGAAGGTCTAGGCGAATGTTAACTACCATGGCAACATTTTCAACATGGTTGGAGTAGGAGAGTGTACTATCCAGAGTAACTCCTAGGTATTTAACAGATTGAGTCTGATCAAGGATAACACCTGCACTGTTTTTAATCACCAATTGTTTGGTTTTGTGCTTGCTGTGGGTACCATGGAAGAGCATGACCTTAGTTTTTTTGCAGTTAAGCACCAACTTATGAGAGATGAACCAGGACTCAGCTTCAGTAAATCTTTTCTGAAGTTGGGCCTGAAGGAGGGTAGGGTGAGCAGTCTTTGAGAAAATGACTGTATCATCCACGTAGAGGAGTACTGGTTCGGAACAGGATGCCAGAAGATTATTGAGGAAGGTGCTAAATAGAAGGGGTCCCAATATTGATCCCTGAGGGACCCCAGAGCAGACAGGCAATTTAGCAGAAAGGACAGACCCTATTCTCACCTGCTGTGTACGGTTTGCTAGACAGCTGGTGAACCATTTTAGGGTCTCTGAAAATATACCAAGCCCAGCAAGTTGATGTATCAGCAAATGGTGATTGACCATGTCAAATGCTTTAGACAGGTCAATAAAGGTTGCACCAACAAGTTGACCTTTATCAAGAGTATGGTGAATGAAACCTGTGAATTCCAGTAGGGCTGCAGATGTGCTGTGCCCTTTCCGAAAACCATGTTGTTGGGCACATTGTTGGATGTATTTTTCCAGGTACTCCACAAACTGGTCAGCAACAATCCTTTCAAGTGCTTTGGACAGTGGGGAAAAATAGATATTGGCCTATAATTCTCAGGTAGTAATCTGTCCCCACTCTTAAAACATTTTTTTTTTTTATTTTTAACCAGTAAGTGAACTTGGCACAACCCTTTTTCAGTCACACCTGACATTAAACAGTTAACAATAATAACATACAGTAATAAATAAGTACAAAAACAATCAAGCAAAACATAAACATTTAGCTTTCTCACTATAAAACTTATTTAAAAGATATTTAAAATGTGAGATGTTTTGTTCAGTTTTAACCAGATCTGATTGTTTAACACTGAGTATATTGTGCTTCAGTCTGCCCAGTGGCAGAATTGAATTGAAGCAAGATCCCATAGAAAATGAGATTTGGCATTTCAGTTTAAAAAACACTGTAGCTTACTGAAAACAAGCAATGTGATCAGTGAAAACACGTGACTACATAGTAATCTCATATCACCATGCCACTCTGAATGGGTTATTTTTCTTACTTACACTTACCACCATATAATTACTTGTGACTTATTTATCAACTTGATTATGATCATTTTCAAATGTCATAATAACCTGAAATCTCATTATTATGGCATTCAAAACAACTTTCACTTTCCTGCACTTTTCCCGCTCACTGTAGCATGACCGAGCGGTGTTCGTTCTTCCAAACAATATTCTACAATGCACAGCAGATTACTGTTCAGTTCATGTAGCTGTATTGCTGACAGCTTGCTTACTGCCTGAAAGAAGTTACTGAGCGGGAGTTTAGTGAGAGTGACTGGAGCCAGGCTGATTGGATGTAGCACTGTCGAGCGTCTCAGCAACACTCACTAACGCTACATCAAGTCTTCTGAAACCGTCGAGTCACTCCCTCTCCTTGCTCTACACTCAGGGGCTTCTTTCCCAGGAAATGAAGAAAAGTAAGCTTAAGCAATGCAGCTGACATAGTTTTTATACTGACCAGTGCTCTTTCTGTGCATTTTGTAGAATATTGTTTAGAAGAGCGACCACTGCTCGGTCACACTACAGTGAATGGTAAAAGTGCAGGAAGGAGAAAGTTAAGGAAATCCATGTGCCAGCAATTACAAAAATTAAAGTATAGACAAGTGTGTATTGATGGATTTTTTTACACATCCTGGGTGTCTAATGACCACATAAACCTCTCAAGCTTTGCTCTCGAGGTTTATGGGTCATCACACACCTGGTGTGTGTAAAAAAAAATCCATAACACACACTTGCCTATACATTATTCTCTATTTTATAAATGCAATAACACATTCTGTGGTGTACAGTAATACTATGAATTACTGCAATTCCAGATTGGCAGAAGCCACTCAGCTTTGCTTCTTGCCTTACAGCCTATCTGGAATATGCAGTCATTTAGCATGATTAAATATTTGACTGTACAGTATTTTATTGCATACTGAACCTTTAGCATAAAATGCTGTTCTGCAGTTTGAGTGCCTTAATCCTTGTTTTCTTTTTGTAACATCTATGTTGATCCAATAAAAGGGTTCAAACCATTCGCTTCTGGATCTGTTCTTACAAGGACCAATACTGCAACTAATGTATTTCTATATGCCTCAATCTGACATTTCTGAGCACTTCTTTTTTCTTTGTCATATAAATCAATGAAAGAAGCTGCAGCACAAAAAGACCTCTTAACCTAGTATCATACACTCCTAAGTAACTTAACCTTAGACATCTAGCAAAGGCATTTAAATGACTAGAATGGAGCATTGGGTGAGTAAAGAGGAGGTTAGCTGTAGGGATTGTGGGGCACTCGTCTCTGAGGTTATGCTTTGAGGAAGGGAACACTGCCCTATACATAGGACCGTCAGAGAGTTCCATACTAAATTGGCAGCAGTGCGAGAGAGAATATTCCGGCTGCGACTCTAACTAAGCATTTGTCTATCCCTCACACTCTACATCCTTAGAGGCCTATTGTCCCAGTGGGTTGGAGGGTGGTGATGTGGGGTAGGACATTGGTTGGCAGGAACAGTTACAGAGCATTCAGCCCATCCCATGAGGTACCAATGGAAAACCAATTTGCACCCAGTGAAAAGAGCACTATGGTTCAGTACGTGCTGACAGGAAGGCAGATGTGGTGACACCCAGGGTCAAGGAGGGGCAGAAGTTCATAAGGAGGAGTCTAATGATAGGAGACTGTATGGTTAGAGAGGTGGAGAGAGTGGTAGGTAAGTCAGGTAAGGGAAGGGGAGTAGTCAGATGCCTGCCGGGAACATCAGCTATTTGAGATTTGGATAGGACAGGGTTCTATGTTATAACAGCAAACATTTCTGACAGCAAAAAATGACAGCGAGTACATTTTGCTGAAAACAAAACTGGCTGTACAACAACCTCAGCAATAGTCACCACAGCGACAACACTATACAGTGCAATCCAGAACCATATACACTAGCATTTAATGCGGGGGTCTATGTCCCATGCACCCCCCCATATTAAGGTAATCATCTCCGGGAGCATGGATGCTGGGGGACAGGGGAATACATGGGAGGGGGGCAACAGTCGGCAGTGGGATACCCCAGGTGGGGGCAACACAGTCAGGGGGAACTGGAAAACATACAACAAAAAATATAAAAATTCTAACACCTAACAGACATGCCAAAACATTTACCTACAGGCAGTCACAAACCAGGGACCATTACCATTCTAACTGGGGACCGTATCCACCACTCCAGGCAGCCAGTTCAGCAGCAGCAGACTGCACTACTCCATTTATTAAGCATCACTAGACACCCCCCCATCATTCACTCTCACTGTTCCTTCCATCCAGTCTCACTATTCCCTCCCTTCGCTATTCTCTGACAAGTGCTACTCCTTCAGTGTGCAGACTGAGTTGCTCAAATGTGAGTCACTCAATTTGCTCTGCTCATATCATTGGATACCTAGGATGGGTAATATAGCGGGGGGGGGGCAGGGAGTACTGGTATGCATTGTTACTAAAGATTTGGTGAATCAACCTGTGAGGACAGTGAAGAGGGACTTCCAGAGGCTGTGGGACAGATTGAAGAAACACTCAGCTTCCTTAGTCTTTTCAGAGGTTTTTCCTTTCTGGAGTGGGGAGAATGGGAAGGACAGAGTAAGGAAGGGAGCGATAGAGGAGTTCAATTGGGGGGTTGAAGGGTTGGTGTCAGAAACAGGGGCACCACTTTATAGGTGATTGGGGGCTTCTGGGACAGAAGATTCTTTAAAGGTGATTGCCGTCACCTGACAAGAGAAGGGACTAGTGTGTTAGAGCAGAACTTTGATGTCTACATTGACAGATGGTTAAACTAAAAGTAGGGAAGGCTTGGACTGGAGATTCCACTGTGAATAGTGGAACAGTGGAGAGCTAAGACAGGACTCTACCAGGGATGGGGGTAAGGTGTTCAGTAAATAATAGATTGGAGGAATGAGTTCAGAGACATGACAGGGAAGACATAATAAACATGAAAGCAAGGGGAAACAAAAGACACCAAGGTGATTAGAGAAGTATGATGCGGAGGGCAAGTGAGAACCAATAGGGTTTGGACACATGTTGGAGGGTGGTATGGCTCAACACCAGGGGCATGATTTTCAAAACCCCATGAATGCCACAAGCCCTTAGTGTGCTAATCATTTGGTGCATGGGGCTTATGGCATTATCCTGAATGGAGATCCAGATTTTCAGTCTTGCGTACCAAATACTGCAAGTTAGACCAGCTTTCCTTTGGTCTAACTTGTGCCATTTAGGGCAAACCTTTTTACAGGGCTTGCACAAAATGTTTGGCACAAACTGCTGTAAATTGCTGAAATTGTCACAACTGCACCTGGTGTACTAAAATTGGGTGCAGCTGCATCAAAGAAGTTTGGCGCAGCTGCCCCAGAAAATGGGTCTGACGTGGAGCCTGATGTCAGCCCTACATAACCATTTGAAAATTTAGCTGCAGTAGTCTGTGTAATAAGATTAGTGAGCTCCTGGCTTTTGTGGCAGATCCTGAGCTGTATCCAGTGGCTGTAATAGAAACTTGTGCCAGTTTGAACAATGGTTAGGGCATAATGGTCCCAGGCTACAATGTATACAGGCATGATAGAGGGATGGGTAGAGGTAGAGGGTGGCCATCTACATCAGAGAAGGGATCAAGGCAGTAAAGGATGCTACCATAGGGGGAAGGGGAGGTAGAATCATTATGTGTTCAGCTCACACAGTTGTCAGGCAGAAAGGCACATGTAAGGGGTGGCTTACAGGCCACCAGGGCAGGGAGGAGAGAGAGAGAGAGAGAGATAAGAAACTGGGTGCTGAAGGGGGGGGAGGTTATAACAGTGAGAGAACTAAACCTGCCAGACACTGACTGGGACATCCCAGTGACCATCAGTGCCAGAAGGCAGACCCTGCTTGATGTCTTGCAGGACAGCATGTTGGCACAACAGGTCAGGGATCCCACTAGATAGTCACCCATTCTAGATGTAGTAATCACCAACTCAGAATAGGTAGGCAGAGTATGGGTTTGGGAACTACTGGGGTCCAGCGACCACAATACTATATGGTTAGAGGTGACCCTGGGCAATTCAGAAGGATGAATTTTAACCATATAAGGCAAATTGTGCTGGACAGTTAGCTGGGTAGATAGCTTCAGGGGAGTGGAGAAAAGATGAGTTGTTGAAAAAGGGGTCATTCTCAAGGCAACATAAACATGCACAAGAACAGTTAGCAAGTGAAACAAGTATAAGAGATAAATGTGGTTATCTGAAAGGTCAGGGACGCAGTGAGGGCTAAAACGAGAGCCTTTATAAGGTGTAAAGAAATGTGTGGGATAAAGAGTGGGATGCATAATAGGAGAAAACTAGAGAGGCCAAAAGGACACTTAGGATTGCAAAGGAAGACACAGAGCTTTGTATTGCAGAGGGTGTTAGGTAAGGGGGAAAACAGTTCTTTAGATATATTAGAGAAAAAAGAAAGATGGGAGCAGAATTGTCAAGCTAATGGAGGGGGACTGGGTAGTAGAGGAGGACAGGCAGAAATGAACTGTGCTAAATGATTACTTCTGCTTAGTATTCCCTAGGGAGAATAGCATTCCTTTGATGGAGAGCAGTATAAAGGCAACTGATACAGGGGTCCTGAAAATTAAACTGCAAAAATTTACTGGCGTAAGAGCTGAATACAGGTTAACAGCTCTGAAGGTAAAGAAGGACTTGGGGCCAGATGGGACACATCTGACTGGGCTAAGGGAACTGGCATCAGTAGTTGCCCAAATCTCTTGTGGTGCTATACAGTAGGTGTATGCAGGAAGGGATGGTGTCCAGGGACTGGAGGATGGTGGACATGGTTCTGCTGCATAAGAAAGGTGACAAGGAGCAGCAGGGAAACTATAGACCCATCAACCTTACCTCCATGGTAGAGAAACTGATGGAGTCAGTAGTCAAAGAAGATGTAGTGGAATACCTAGAGAAAAACTGTTTTCGGCATAGTAAGCACAATAGATTCATGACAGAGAGAGGTCTTGTCAGGTCAACCTGATTGTATTCTTTGACTGGGTAATCAAGGTAGTTGATGAGGGCCACAATGAGGGCCACACAGTTGATTTACTGTACTTTGACTTCAGCAAGACATTTGATTTGGTGCCATATTGAAGGCTGCTGAAGAAGATGGGGTTGGGTGATATATGAACAACTAAGAAAACAGTAAGGTGGGTAAGAATTTGGTTGGAGGTGAGGAAGCAGAGAGTTGTGGTGAATGGAGTCAGCTCAGAGGAAAGAGCGGTCACTAGCAGTGTACTGCAGTGATCGGTCCTGGGCCCAGTTCTCTTCAGTAGGTTCTTCAGCAATATGGGAGAGGAAATCCCAGAAAGGTTGTGTCTGTTTGTAGATGACACTAACCTCTGTGGTAGGGTTGACAGTGTGGAGGGAATAAAGAAGTTACAGAGTGTCCTGCAAAGACTGAAAAATTGTCCAAAGTCTAGCAGCTGAAATTCAGTGCCACAAAGTGCAAATCTATGCACTTATGGAAAAAAACTCCCAGAACAGGGCACTGGAGTATTGGATGGGTGGTTAAGCTGGACACAGCATCTAAGGACAGGAAGCTAGGAGTCCTCACTGGGGACTCCCATAAACAAACCAACCATTGTAACAAGGCCTTCAGCAAGGCTAACAGGATGCTAGGTTGCATCAGGAGAGGGTTTAACAGTATAAGGCAGGAGGTACTGTTACCACTGTGTAGGTCACTGGTGAGGCCACACCTAGAGTACTGTGCCCAATTCTGGAGTCTCCACCTTCAAGCACAGAGACAGACTAGGGAAAGTACAAAATACTGTAGGATGACCAAGATGATTCAGCACCAAGAGGGCAGATCCTATGAAGATCCACTAAAAGCACTGTACATGCATTCACTTAAACCAGAAGGGAGAGTTGGGATATGGTATAGACCTTGAAGTTCCTGAAGGGAATTAACATGGTAGACTGTGAGAAGTAATTTACCAGAAACAGAGAGGATAGGACAAGGGGTCACAAGTGGAGGTCACTGGTGTGATAGTTTAAAAAGGATTTGAGAAAGTATTATTTTACAGAAAAAGTGTTTGATTTATAGAATGGTCTGCTGGCAGAGGTGGTGGGTGCCAAACCATACATGACATCAAACATTGCTGGGACAGAGTAAAGGAGGGATATTAGTTACACAGTGTGAGGTGTGTGGTGTAAAAATGTATTTATTTATTTAAAAGTTGGTAGCCAACAAAAAGGCACACTGAGTCAAGGCTCATTTCCAGGTGCCACCCAGGGGAGGGGGGAATAGGAAACAAAGCAAGTAGCATTTACAAACAACTGAAGTGCAAGAACAACAGCATAAAGTGCAATGCAATGGCAGCAATAGTGATATGCACACAGTGAGGGTTATAAAACAGCAGTACAATGCATTGGTGTCAGTTACTGATTTACAAATGCATGAAGGGAGGGAGGAAGGAGTGAGACTGGTTTAGATTCGAGTTGGCAAGGCATTCAGGGAATGGGTGAGGGTGAGGGGAAATGAGAGAACATTAGGAGTGGGGAAAGGTGACAGGGAGAAGGAAGGTGGGGTGGGGGTGGGAGTTAAAGGGGAGACAGAGAAACAGATGGGGGGTTAGGATTTAGCAGCCACTTTAGGGGCAATAGGTATATGGCATGACGATGAAGTGGAGAGAGTTGATTAGTGTCAGTGGCTCAGTAGGTAGCACACTTGCCTCTGAGGCCGGGAGATCAGAGGCCTGTGGGTTCAGTTCCCACATCTTGCACTTGGGTTAATATCCCAATACTGACACTGTAGTGCAGCATGAGAGGGGTGCTGCACTTCTGAGGTGCCATCTTTCAGATGAGACTTTAAACCAAGGTCCCATCTGCCTGGATTGGTGGTAGTTCAGGTGGATGTTAAAGATCCCATGGCACTTATCGAAAAGAGTAGGGCAATGTCCCCAGTGTCCTGGCCAAATTTCCCTCATTCACTAAAAATACCAACAACTTAATCTGGTTTGAGTTTCAGTTGCTTGCCATCTGTATTCCCAGTGCGCCCTGAAAAGGGACTTCTAGGCCCAGTGGGCTTACTGGCCAATAAAATTCAACAAAACAAAACAAGGAGGGAAGATGGTAGGAAAAGGCAGTCATAGCAGCACTGGAGTGAGAGCATGGAATTGAGAAGGAAACGGATGCTCTAGAGTGAAGGGTTAGGAGGAGGGAGCAGAGGGGGAGAGAAGAGAAGATAGATAGGAGGGAAGGGAGATGAACCTGTATTTACCAATAAGGAAGGAGCAGTTGGAAAGGCAACATGAGGTTGGCGGGGCAATAGAATGAGTGGAGCAGAGGGAACAGTGATGTGTGCAGGGGGAGAGTAAGCAGCAAAGCAATGAAGGCATTACAAAGGGTGTCCAGTCTAATGAGAATGGAAGGAGAGGCTGCACTTTAGACCACATCCATGTGGTCAAAAATTGGGAGGATCATATTGACAAGCAGGTCCTTCTGGACATTTGAGGGGAGGCTGGTCTTGTTGTGATGAACGATACCTAATTTGGGGCAGAGCTTTGAGTGAATATTGTTGATGTGTGCTGAGAAGTCCAGGTTACTATTGAGCCATACACTGAGGTGTTAATAGGTATGGACTACCTCTAGCTAGGTGCAATCAAGGGTGGAGAAAACAGGGAGGAGCAAGAGACTAGCTAGATTTTGGTTGGAACCAAAGGTTATGGACATCATTTTCTTGGTATTTATCTTAAGCTGGTTCCCCTGAAATGAATGCAGAACATTATGAAAGTCACATTGGAGTGAGGAGACTACCGCTGATGTGGAGGGGGCAGATGCATATATGACTGTGTCATTGACTTAAATGTGACTATAGGAGGAGACTCAGATGGAAGGGAGATCATTTAGAAAGATAGAGAAGAGAATGGGGCCCAGAATAGAGCCTTGGGACACTCCTGCAAGAATGGGAAGAGGAGAATAGTGCACCACCCACGTGCACGGACTGCTAGTGGTTAGACAGATAAGAATGGGGCCACTCAACTGCAGGACTGGAGAGACCAGCTGAAGCTGGCTTGTTTCAAAGGAGTGGGTGTGACTCTGAGTCGAACGCCTTTGCAAGATCTGTAAAATGGATAACAAAAGTGGGAATAGTGTAAGCGAAGACCTCACAGAGACAGTAGATCCTGAGGTATGATAGGGTAATATGGACAGACTGGATGGACCTTTGGTCTTCTTTTTCTTCGGTCATCATCTATGTTTCTATAACAATCCTGGGAGTCTTTTTCTCAAATGTTATTATTTCAATGCAAGAATAAGTTTGTCCAATTACTGAAGATGAAAGTGTTCTGTTAAAGCTCCACAATTGTTTTATTTTTAAAGCACCAATGTACCATCCTTTTCTAAGACATTTGCTAGGTTTTCTGACACTGGTATTGACTGCTAACTTCAAACTCTCCACAAGGCACATGAAGGACATAAAAATGCAAATTGCAATAGCTGTTATTTTTTTTAGTTTCTAATAAAATTATCAATGAAACACTGTCTACATGAAGCAAATTATCACACATGTTGGCCAGTAATGTGCAATGTATTCACCTGCATACGTTTGCTGTGTGCATTTGCTATAATACAGTAGAAATAGGAATGTTTTGTAATTTGAGTAAGTTTTGGTTAAACAGGGAACATGTGGCTGTATAAACCCCAAAGGGAAACATACGGTACATTTACTGTGAAGTAAACACACTGGGGACTTCGGATATGGTAAATTTGACACACTTTTTCTACAACTGCTTGGTTTACTGAAGTGTTAGACAACTGCAGATGGGCACATTTTTCTTTTCAGTTCAGTATGCTCTTAACATTTTATATGCTTGAAAAAAAGAAACCTTTTAACAAGTAGGCAACTTTTACTGATAATTGCTTCCAAAACTTCAAATAGCCCCCCTAAAGAGAAGGTACCAAATTTTGAGTAGAATAATTTAAGGAAGCCACTGTCAATAGTGTCTGAGAAAAGAGCAAATATAAGCACTATTACTCCCTGTCAGCAGTCAGCAAGGTGTCATAAATTTTAACAAGTACAAGGCAGTTTGAATGAAGTCAATAGCAACCTTTATTATCGTCTAATTTAGAGATAAAAAAAGACAGGATCTTAGTGGGTCTCTGACTCTGTCAGTTTTTTACATGGACTACACCCGAATACCTTATAGAAGTGTTCCTGTATCATTCTTTTCCTCTGTCAAATTCAGGTTGCAGATTACTGCCCCTAACATGTGCAGTTGTGTGGTGTGAGACATTATAGATAAATCCTATTGATTTGAAGCACCTTATGTTGCTTCATTCTACAGCAAATTATCAGTTAAAGAAAACCTAGTTTAGATTTATACCAAAAGCCTTTTGTTAACACAAGAAGACTGCAGACTTGTCAAGCATGGACCAGGACCTGAAGCCTACAGTCTAGGGTCATAGGAGCATACCCACGGTACATAGCCCCAAACCTATGGTCCTTAAGTGAAACAAAAGGCCCACGGGTTCACAGTCCTGGATGGGTAGCTTGTATGCAAGGCTGCACATTCATGGGTATGGTCCCAGACCTGTAGTTTGCTTCACCCAAGATCCTGCAGGCCCTACATGAAGCAGCAGTCCCATGGGACATGGTCTTGGACCTGTAACTTGCAGTAGACCTCTGGAGCATGGTCCCACAGTGCATGGCTCTTGACATGTGGGGTAGAGCCACAGACCTGCAGCTGGAAGCAGTAGATCCATTGGGAAAAGTCCCAGATTTGTAGTATGGCATTGGGTTACAAAGGTTGTGGATGGATGAGGGGTAACTGTTAAGGCTGAAAACCCTAATATCACATTTCCCTCCTTTTGTAGCTTTGTAACCCTAATTTTTTATTAACATAGCTTTTCACAATGAATTTCCTTACTTTTTGAGAAAGCATAGTGCCAGATCTGCAACTTGCTTTGCACAGATCCTGCTTAACATTCTTTGCACAAGGGGCAGAGTTGTCATAACTTGCATCACAGAGGGCCTTGCAGGTCCTGAATGACCCAGTACATGAGTTATAACCCTGCACAAAGTAGAAGTTGAGTCCTAACCTTGTTCAACTAGGGCTCTGTGGCCCATGCTTGAAATAAAAGTTGAGTTGTATCCTGCTTAATGTAGGCCTATTAGTGATACGTTGCTTGTGTGATTTTTAGGTGGTCAGCTGGGTCAGGTGATATCCTACTAGAAGGGGACTTCAACAAAATGGTTGTAGACTAGAAGGTCCTGATTGCAGTCAGTTCAAGAAACCAGTTCCTGGTAAAAGCAGACCAAGAAGCATTTCTAGCATAATTGGTGCATGACCCCTGCTGGACCTTGTGCTCACAAACAATGAGTGGGTGCACTGCAGTAGTCCAGAAACCAATGGTGTTAAGTGACCACGAAATGGTGTGTGTGGAGTTCCAACTGGAAGACAAAAATAGGAAAAGGAGAACAAAAGTGTGGGACTTCTAGAAAGAGGACTTCAGTAGGATGCAGGAGCTGCTTGTTGTGAATATGAGGGATATAGTTGGGACAGAAAGATTAAAGGGGGAATGGAAGGTGCTCAAATTGGGTGCATTAGAGTCTATTGCCTACTGGTTTGAAAGGGTGAGAAAGGAAAAGCAGGCAAGATGACTTCTGTGGTTCACACTGGATGTAAAGGAAGGAGGTAGAGCAAACAGATGGGCATTTAGCCAGAGTGAGGAGGACAGGGAGGAGTACCTAAAGGCAGCCAGTGTGTCTAGTAGGAGGGTCAGAAGTGATAGGACTGAAACAGAGCTTAGAATAGCTAGGGGTGAATCTGGGTGATAAGGCAGTTGTCTGTTACATTCAGGAGAACTACAAAGTCAAGGAGGTCATTATGCAGCTAAAACAAAGAGACAGTTGGGATGAGGTGGACAGAGAAAATGCTGAGACACTGAGTCAATACCTCTGTTCATTAGTTACTGCACCAAGGAAGAGATGGGGCCATTACCAGAATGTAGGCTGGTGGTAATAAGGAGGGAGGAGGGGAACTCTATAAGTCAAAGCTGTATCATGGAAGAAAGTGCACTGGAAGGACTGAGAGTGCTACGGAATGACAGATCAATGCAGCCAGATGGGTTGCATCCTAGGACAAGAGTGTAGGCAGGCATACTCACTGTACACATTTGTGTACAGTTTTTTTACTATCTGTCTCAACCCATATGCCTTTTTATTACCATTGTCATTCTTATCTGGAATATTTGAATTAGTGTAGGCCACCAAGACGTTTCTATATCTGTTTCAGACATAGATAAACGAGCAACCTGTTTATTGATTAGATGAGACATATCACAACAATCTGTTTGTTTTTTTTAATTGGGGGGCCAGCAGTTGAAGAGCATATGTAAATTTTTTTAAGAGCTGCTGCAGTTGGATGGCATGTGTAGTAAAATGGAAATGTCTGGCTAAACCATTGCCCTAGGATTCTAAATAAGGCAGTAGAGGCATTAGCAGTGCCACTGCCAAATATTTTCAACTGTCTGCTTGATACAGGAGTGGTCCCAAGGGATTGGAGGATTGCCTACGTGGTTCTTCCATGTAAAGGCTAGGAAACTATAGACCAGTCAACCTGATGTCTGTAGTGGGGAAGGTACCTGAGGCCATAATGAAGGAAAGACTAGTAGACTTTCTAGAAATACATGGGTTGCAAGATGATAGGCAGAACTGGTTTAGCAGGGGGAGGTTATGCCAGACAAACAGGATGGAGTTATTCGACCGGGGTATTATGGTGGCTGAAAAAGGACAGATAGTCAACATACTGTGTCTGGACTTTTGTAAGGCCTTTGACATGGTCCCTCACAGGAGACTGGTCAAAAAATCTGAAGGACCTGGAGGTGGAAGAATGTACAGCAACATTTGTGGAGAGTTTCCTGAAGGACACAACACGAGGACAGTGGCAAATGACACATTCTCAGGTGTTAAAGAGGTTGCTAACAGGAAACTACAGGTCTTAGTCCTGGCTTCCATCCTCATTAATATGTGTCATAGGAGAGGGCATATAGGGCAAACTCTGCCTCTTTGCAGATGCCACTAAGATCTGCACATGGGTGGACATTGAAAAGGAGATTAGGACATAAGGGAAAACCTGGTTGGGCTAGTACAATAGTCCAAGATCTGGTGACCAAACTTTAATGCAAGGAAATGTAAGGTAATACACATCTGGAAAAAACTAAAGAAAACAATGCATGATAGAGGTGGTGGTATTGGAAAACACAGCAGAAAAAAAGAGATACCGGGTTAATTATATTAGAGATCCTGAAATCCTCAGTGCAGTACAACAGGACACTTGGGAAGGAAAATTGGATGCTGGGGTGTATATGAAGGAGAATCAGCTGCAGAACCCTGGAGGTGATCCTTCCACTATATGGTGCAAATTCACCTGGAATACTACACAAAGTTCTGGAATCCATATCTGGGTAAGGACAGCTGGAGGGTGAAAGCATTGCAGTGTAGGGAAACCTAAATGATCCAGGATATGGGGAAAAGATGTATAAGAAGAGGTTGCAGGACCTTCACATGCACACACTGGAGACAGGAAAGGGGAGAAGAGACAGGATAGACACATGCAGATACCTGCACCATACATGGTAGATTTTTTTTCTTTATTAAGTTCTCGGATTACAATACCTATGAGTCAGCAACTCTTTTATACAGGTTCCACATCAAATTCAACAATAAGTACATACAGAGGATACCTAAGAGTCAGAGACTGTGTTACACAAGTACAACACCAATTACAAAAATACACAATAAACAAGACAACAAGAGATTCATTAAGTAACCAAAGTGTCATCAGACATGTAGCAGTAGGAAAGCTTATAGTAAGTTTGGTAGATACAAATTAAATAGGTCTCCAATTTGGGTCACTGGTACAGTCAAGAGTGAGACTAGCTGGACTGCAGGTAGTGAGGGCAGCCAGGGGTAGGCTCAGTTTGGTGGTAGAAGCAGCCAGAATTTGGTTTAGTCAAAGAGGGGCAGGCAGGTATAAAATGAGAGGATAACAGCCTGAGCCCAAGGGTGGGGATGGGTAGGGTAGGTGAGGTGAGGGATAAGACGGGGAAGCAGGGGGGACACAAATTGAATTACATAAATAGTGTTAGCTAAGCGGTGCAGTCATAGCTGCTGCTTGAGACCAGGTGCTGTTTGAGGAGATGATTGAAAGGACCAAGCCTGGGTACCCCTACTGTATCAACAGGGAGATCATTAAGCTAGCTAGGAGCCTGACAGCTGAAGGAATGTTGTTCTTGGTAATTGCGGCAGAAAGGGACTTGGAATGACTTTCTTGAAGCACTCCTAGTGCTGTGTGAGTGTGGGGCATATGTGATAAGGTGTTGGGAGTTTGGAGGAGTTAGGCAAAGCTAATTTTCTTTGTATATAAGCAGGTGTGATAATGGATTCTGTCTCTAAGGTTTAACCAATTTGTCCTGGAGTACAGGTTGCATGTATGTGTCCGGTGATGTGCACCTGATACCAGGCAACAGGACTTGTTGAGGGCGGTGCTAATTCTTTTGAGAGAAAATTCTGTGGCCACGCCATAAATGACTAGACCATAGTCAACTACTGACAGTATAGAACTAGTTACTGCCATCATGAGCACTTCTTGTGTCATGCTGCTTCTGTGCCTGGAGAGGATGCCTTACCTACAGTTCACTGCTTTCGAGATTATGAAGATGTGCTCATTGAATGATAAAGCACTATCGAGTTAATTCTGAGGTATTTAAAGGATTGAGCTGGATTGATTGGGACATTGAGGTTGTTTAGAATGGTAAGTGGAGCAGATTTTAGTTTGTTGTGAGGGCTAGCGATCAACATGGACTTGGTCTTTTTATAGTTCATGATAAGTCTGTGGGTCGTGAACCAGTCTTCAATTCCTGTGAAGTTTTCTTGTAAGGCAGTGGTTAGGGTGTTTGGGTCTGGGTGACTAGTGAAGAGTACCGTGTCATCTGCATAAAGGAGTAGGTCACCAGGGGAAGCTTGTGGGAGGGAATTCAGGAAGAGGCTGAATTCTAAAGGGCCTAAAATTGAGCCTTGGGGCACTCCAGAGCAGACAGGTTGACTAGAGGATAGTACATCACAAATTGTTACCTGTTGTGACCTATCCTCCATGTAGTTTTTGAACCAAGCTACCGTCTCAGAGGAGAACCCAATGGCACTAAGGGAGTCGATAAGAAGGGAATGATTTACTGTGTCAAAGGTCTTAGTGAGATCAATGTACACTGACCCCACTAAGTGCCCAAGGTCAAGAGCTTTGTGTATGAAGTTGGTGTATTCAAGCAGAGCAGAGGTGGTGATGTGACTTTTCCTGAAGCCGTATTGTTCAGGGCTTTGGATGTTATGCTTCCTTAGATATTCCATAAGCTAGTCTGCAACTATCCATTCCAGGTCTTTAGAAAGGGGAGGTAGAATTGAGATGGAACGGTAGTTGGAGTGAAGGGCTCTGTCTCCATTCTTATGGATTGGGGTCACTACGGCAGCTTTCCACCATGCAGGGAATTGCCAAAACACAGGGACTTATTTAGAATTATAGTGTGGGGGGTTAGAACAGCATCCAAAGCCATGTGTAGCAGCTTCAGGTCTAGAGAGTCGCTGCTAAAGTGAGATTTGCCAAGAACCATAAGAAGGTATTTTCTAGCTATACTAGTGGAGTCTGCTTTAAAGTAAAATGGTGGGTTAGTTGTTGAGGGGCCAGCATCCTTCAGGTTGAATGGGGGGTGGGAAGGTCAAAGAAGTTAGGGGTAAGTACACCACTAAGGTCCGAGAAAGCATTATTTAAGGTGTTGGCTATCTCCTGCAGGTCTTGAATGGTAGTACCATCTAGGTTGAGCATGGTGGGTGGGGTTTTAATGGGCTTACCAATAAGTTGTTTTAGATTATCCTTGCAGCTTGCAAGGACATTCTCATTTTAAGTACTTATACAGGTGTGCAGGAGTTAAGCATGGCCTTATTTGTCAAGGAGGGCAGAACAATGGATATATTGGATATATCAGGGGAAGTAATGGGGAAATAGTCACTGTGGGCTCAGCTCACAGTGGCCTCAGGCAAGAAACTAGGAATGGGAGTGAACTTTAGATTACCAGTACAAGGGGAAAAGATAGATACGGAACTCAAGGAGGAACTAGGAAAGGGAGTGGCAAATGGGAAGGTGCTGGTGGGTGATATGAACCTGCCAGATACTGACTGTGACATTCCAATGGTCAGAAGCACCAGAAGTTAGGTCCTGCTGGATACCTTACAGAACTGTCCACAGCTGCAGCTCATTAAGGGACCAAACTGGTGCTACTCACCACTGCTGAAAAAGACTGCTCAATAGACGCTTGACAAAGCAAATGCGCATGAAACTTTGAGACATTTGCTGCCATCCTGTGTTACTGTTCCTACCTGTTTGCTTTAGAATTCAACTTGAATAAAGGACTCTAGTACTATTTTGCCAGCCTACTGAGCAGTCCTTTTCAGTGCTTGTGAATAGTGCCGGTTTTCTTTTTGAAATATGTTTTTGTCTGTGGGCTTACTATAAAGCCTACACACAAAAGCATTATTGTTCTTGTAAATGTCTAAATCCAGATATTGTATAGAAGAATTACTGTGCTGTAATGTCAATTGAGTATTCTGATCAATCACATTTATATATGTATAAAATTCTTCCAGTTCACTTTTTCTGCCAAGCCACAGGAATAACAAATCATCTACATAACGTCTATATAGTAATACCTTATCCAGAGATGTATTTTAAGGGTTATCAATGAAGTCATACTAGAAACACAAATACATTAACAAACAATGGGACCTACAATGATTTTGTGATTAGGCTTTATAGAAAGCCCCTAGACAAAAACTGATTTCTTTGGAGAGATAGTGCACAGCCTGAGAGCACTTAAAACATTCAGTATGGGCAGTATTTAAGGATAAAATTTAACTCCACTAATGATGTTGATTTTGGTTTAGCAGATGAAAAATCTGATGGAGAGATTCCTCACAAGAGGATATGATAGAAACATGGTGTTGCAAGCAAAACACAAGGAATCTTAATAAATAGGAAATCCATTCTGGCACCAAAGGTTCAAAGGACAGTGCCGTCCCATAGCACAGTTGTTTTCAGCACCTTCCAATTTGGCCTTTGGGTATATAAAATCCAGAATTAATCGTGACAGGCATGCAATGAGAAGCACAGATCAATTTGAAATAGTATGTAGATAGCCTCCTTAGTGGTAGTCAAAAGAAGTAAAATGCTGAAAGACAGATTAATGCACTCTAATTTTGTAACAAAGAAAGAAACTGTCAGTAACTTCTCATTTGGGTCCCCGCCAGCTGGCAGCTACCCTTGTGGGCACTGCACCTAGTGTAGCAATACCTACAAAACACTGGAGATAAATAATCCTTATAGATCAGAGAAAATTAAGATAAAATGCAGGATTACTTGCAACTCCACTTTTGTAGTTTATGGAATTAAATGTACGTGTTACAAACTGTATATAGGCCAGACAAAAAGAGAACTGCACCTAAGGTTTTCAGAACACAAACCAATGATTCACAGGAAAGATAGTTGCTCGAGTTTATCCAGACATTTTTGTGTCTGAACAACAGCTGGTTTCATAACTCATGTTTTTTGGTATGGAGTGGTTAAAACCACCACAGAGAGAAGAAGCCAAGGAGTGAAAATAGGGAGGCATTCTGGACAGAGCACTTTGGGGCATTAAATGACAAGTACAGTCTTAATGAATAGATCAGTTGATTACAATTATTATAACTGATTGCAATTAATATAAATCTGACAATTTACTATTTTGTCACACTGACCATGAGGGTCATTGAGTCTTTTGGGGCAGCCCGGTGCTAGGACCAATCACTCACCAAATTCTGCTCATGGATACCCTTACCTTCCCCCCACTGCCACCTACCCTCCCCCCAACTTAACCTGCCCTCTGCCCTTCCCTCCCTTTTTCCTGGGTAGCTTGATGGACAGTGTTTGTGAAGATTGATACTGTCTATATATAGGCAAAATGGAATATTTCATATTGGAATCAAATTATTGGATTATTGTACATTTTTCAGTTATTTGGCTATGCTTGTTCATTTTTGTTTATTTTCTAGAATTATCTATGAATTACATTACTATATGTGGTTTCCATTTGTACACTGAATGACAGTTTATGAGAGAGTTTGTCTGCTGCATCCACTGTCTTCTGCATTGACCCCCCGATATTACAGTTGGTTCACTGGTTTAAGGATTTAAATGTACATTTTATTCAAATGACTTTTACCATAATTCTATAATCATGTTATGTTATTCTAGTAAGTATTGCGCTTAATGAAAATTAACCATGGGAAATGGGAGGTTGATGTTTTTGCCAGTTGGCATGGCAACCCATTACCACTCCGCATCTTGCATCCACTGGTGTCATTACATTGGTGATATCAGGATGCACTCAGCGGTGGCCACACAGATTAACAGAATGCCAGATAGCAATTGATATTTCTGAGCATTTGTGGTGGTGACTTCCATTAGCACACTCAGTGGGTGTGCTACTCTGAAACAGACAAATGCTTTTTAAGATATAACTATTGATGTGTGTATTTAACTGTTGGTGTTAACATGAATTATATGATCTAGTCAGCATTAGTAAGAGTCTGATTCTGGTTAATGAATAAAACTTTTTGTTACATGAATACTAAGCATCTGAGTTTGTTCTGAATTTTAGTACCACCTCTCCTTGATATGGTTGGCAGGGGCCAACACAACTGTTTAGGTTCTTGCAGGGTGACTGGGCAAATGAATAAATGGACTTTAACTTCACATAAAAGTTTTTGGTGTTTCACTGGTTGATACCATCCAATTTTTGTGAGCTGAAATTCAATGCCAAAGTGTAAGGTGATACACCTAGGGACCAAGAATCCCAGGACGGGATGCAGTACCAGATTGGAGGGGTGAAGTTGAGCACCATGGATGAGGAAAGGGACCTAGGAGTCATCATTAGTGACTCTTGAACAATCAAAAATGTATAATAAGGCATCCTTTGATAAAGCCAAAAAGTGAAACATCAGGAATTTTTCTGCTCCTTCTTTCTGTGGTATTTTACAAATCTTTTTTTAATAATAAATTAATGGCAGTTTACTATGTTTGGACACCTTTATTTGTAACAGAGTTGAGAGCTGTAACTTTTTGACTTCAGATGGCTTGCTATGTCACTGAACACCTGATCCCCTGAGCGTCTCTAATGTTTCAGTGTGTAACAAGGCCTATAGTAAGATAAATAGGATGCTGGAGTTTATTGGTAGGGGTATTGACAGCAGAAGAAAAGAGGTATTACTATCTCCCTATAGATTATTGATGAGGCTGCACCTAGAGTACTGTGTCCAGTTCTGGAGTCATAACCTAAGGAAGAATAAGGACAGGCTAGAGATGGTGCAACAAAGGAGGACCAAGATGATTCAAGGCCAGTAAGGCAGATCTTAGAAGAATTGTCTCAAGGTAATTGAACATGTACTCACTGAAGACCAGAAGAGACAGGGGTGATATGGTAGAGACCTTCAATTTACTGATGGGAATAAACAAGGTGAACTGGTAGGAGTTGTTTAGTATAAGTAACTTTTCAAGAACATGGAGGCACAAGTGGAAACAGATGGGGGAGGTTCAAGAATAACTTCTAAAGGGAAGGGGAGAGGCATATGGGATTAGTTAGAAAAAGGGTGACAGAAACAAAGGGGGATGTTCACTAAGGTCAGTGCACAGCAATTAGGTAGAGCAGAAAGAATAGATGGGGCTATGGGTTATTTGCTGCCATCATTATACAGATATCTACACTAGGTAATGCTGAGGTATACTGAGGTGCCCAAGTTACAATTTGCAGTGGCTGTAATGTAATTCTACCTCAGCATTACCTCTGTACTTGGTCAACTTTTGTATGACTACCATTGTATATGTATGTATGCATCAGAATGTTTTTTTTTTTTTGAAATGTACAATCATATCTTCAAGGAAGCAATACTTATAGCAAAATAAAGAGCAAGTCTCCCTCAGACTCCAGTGCTCATAAATCAATCCTATCTATTGGTCACAAGAGAGAGCACAGCAACTTCTCCCAGTAAATCACAGGAGTGTTTTGAATGCCTGTAATGTGTCAGAATGGGCTGAAACACTGGTCCAGCACTTCTCATCTAGGCAGAATAGCCAATAGCAAAACATTTGACAATGTCTTGCCTGAGCTTTCAAGTTACTTGCAACAATCTATGAAGTTAGAGAGCTGCAAGCAGATTGAGCTCTCTGCTGTGGATATTTTTTTCACATCAGTTTAATAGAGATACATCTTGGCAAGCACTGTACAGCTTCTATAAGCAGTGAGTCATTTCCCAGAAGAGTTCCACCATGTCTACCAGCTCAGTATCAGGACTGACAGTTTGTTATTTAAAAAAGTCATGCCGAGTGGAGGTGGCTTTAGTTGTGGAACTGTATGAAGAGATGAATCTTAAGGGCATAAACAAGGTGCAAGTGGGCAAGATCTTTCAATACGGGCGAAGTACAAGAAAGAGGGGGATTCAAACATGCATGGGATAGGCATAAAGGAACCTTAGAGGAGGGAAGGAGAGGCTAAAGCCAATGACCGAGTAGGGTCAGTGGCACCTGACACAGGTAGGAAAAAATGGGCAGACTGGATGGGACTAGTGGTCCTTATCTGCCGTCAACTTCTGTGTTTCTATGTTTCTGTGAATATTCATCAACAAATGTTTTGCCAGTGAACTATGAAAAAAACAAACTTAAATTTTTGAAACTAGCAGTAGTGCCTGTTCTATATATCACAAGGTGGTAAGCCAGTAAACAAGGTGATTTGCAAAGCAAAAAGCTCAAGCAAACCAAAGAACACAGGGATAACACAGAAAATGTGATTTTTTTTGTTTCCCAAAATTAACAACACTAATATACAAAGTTTTACCTCAGCTAAATGGCAAGGCAGTGAAATTACCTCTTTGTGCTGAAAAACTGGTTTGTGACTTGTTAAAGCAGCATTATTTGTTAATAACCATAAAGTATTTTTCAGCAACAATGTTTATCTGGAAAACACATGAAGATACACATTTTTGATTCATTTTTTCCTTTCCTGAAACAAGATAAGGGATTTTGAAGTGATTGAAAAGTTCATGCTATTGTGCCCTGCCCACCATAAAAAAATTGGTACAGTGTTGTGCTGTTTAACATCAGAAACATGTGGTAGCACCATCCTAGTACATCCACAGTATGAATCTAGCATGTATATTTAACAGGTATCCTCAACGGAAGAGATTTTTTTTTTAAATTGCAAGTGGTGCCCATCATTAATGATCTGAATAATTAATTACAAAATTAGCTGTGAAGGCATACCTCTCAACTGTCCCTGATTTTCAGGGATGTCCCTGATTTTGCCTCAAAATTTTACTCTGTCCCTCCTAAAAATTGTGTTTCTGTGACCAAACAGTGGGAGTTGGAAGCACAAAATAATGTCAAACATTAAAGTTAAAGAGTTATTCTTCCTTAGAAAATGCATTTTGCACTAAGCACCATATTCTACCAGCTTCCTGAGTGGATATCATCAAGTTTGAACTTGTGTCCCTGGTTTTGGTCCTTTGTTCCTGATTTTTTTAAGCCTTGTCCCTGATTTATGAGGCAGGAGGTTGAGAGGTATGTGTGTAGGTGTTTTAACAATAGCTGAGAAAACTAAAAATACACTGAAGATTTCCACTCAGGTTCTGATCTCCAGACCTGTGTCACTACTCACTGAAACAGTACTTCAGGATATAATAGCCATTAGGTTAGTGGATGGATTTTTTTCTTTTTTTTTTTCATATCACATCAAAGCCACTAACTAACTGCATGACCCTGAGCAAGTCATAGTGCTACAGGCCCTGGAAGACCATGGATGGGTGGTCAACCATGACAAGAGTTCTCTGACTCCAGCCCAACAGTTAGAACATCTGGGGGCAGAGATAAACACAGCCAAAGGGAAGGCAAGGCCATCCAAGAAACACGTAGAGAACATGGTGAGTCTGATATGGATTCTAAGGGCCAACAGGCAGTGAACCATTGGGCAAGTTCTAGGATGCATGACCTCATGAATTGACCAGGTACCATGAGCCAGGTGGAACATGAGACCTCTACAAATGTACCTGTTAACTCAGGGCTCCCCATCCAAGGAGAATCTGGGAGTGAAGATAATCCTGCCATGCAAAGTGAGACAGTACCTCACTTGGTGAACAGTCAAATGCAACCTGCTATAAGGTGTTTCTCTAGAATTGACTTATGAAGTCACACTAGTGATGGATGCCAGCCTCACAGATGGGGTGCACGTGTAAACTCCCAAACAGCCCAAGGTCTTTAGACACACTTCGAGTCCAAACTCTCTATCAATGTGTTAGAGATGAGAGCAGTATTTCATGCACTGAAAGTGTTCAAGAAAACAGTTTCAGGACAGACAGTACCCATCCAATCTGACAATCAGGTCACTGTGGCTTATGTCTCCAAACAAGGAGGAACAAGAAGTCGGGCCATGTTAAACGAAGTGACAAAGGTAATATCCTGGGCACAGGTCCTCCTGGTTCACATCAGAGCCATCCACGTGGCTGACAGATTAAACGTCAGGGTGGATTGGTTAAGCCATCAACAGATTCATCTGGGGGATTGGCAACTATACCCAAAGGTATTCAAAATGATCCAGACCAGATGGGGGCCCATTACCATGGATCTCATGGCCACCAGAGTAAACTGTCAGGTAAACAAGTTCTTTTCAAGATGCAGAGAATGACACTCCAGAGGGGCTGATGCTCTGCCCCAAGACTGGACACTGAACCGAGCACATGTCTTTCCCCCACTAAATCTAATCCCTCAAGTACTATCCAAGATCAGACAGTCCTGCAGGCTCATCATCCTAGTAGCACCTTACTGGCCATGGAGATCCTGGTTCTCAATGGCAATGGCCATGATGTTGAACAGATGGAGGATATCCTACAGAACTGACCTCCTGCTGCAGGGTCCAATGACCCATCTGGCTCCTGAGACACTCAAGTTGTTGTCCTGGCTCCTGAGAAGCAGAGATTGTTAAAAGCAGGCTACCACACTGCTGTCATATCCACCATAATACAATCTAGAAGGTCCTCCACCATGTCTACGTGTGGCCACCAGTGGAGCATCTTTTCAACAAGGTGCTGCACAAAAGGCGAGGAGCCAGAGAAAGCAGACATGCCCACTAGACTGCTGTACTTACAACAGGGCATGGACAAAGGGCTATTCCACTCCTCTCTTTGAGTACAACTCTCTGCCATAGGGACGGGTCTGGATCCAGTCAGTCAATACAGTCCAGGTTCCCATCTAGACACTATTAGATTCATGAAGTTAGTCAAGGTGATCAGGCCTCGACCCAGACCAGCCGTTACCCCTTGGGACCTGACATTGGTTCTCAATACCCTGGGTTTCCATCCATTTGAGCCATTACTAGAGTCATAGCTGTACTGGGCAGGCCTAAAGACCTGTTTTCTCTTGGCCATCTGGCTCAGCCCGGAGAATACATAACCAAGGTGCACTATCTTGTAAGGAGCCCTATACAATCCTTACTCCCAACAGAGTATCCCTAAAGATGCTGCCCATTTTTCTCCCTAAGTTTGCCTCTCTGTTTCACAGAGAACAGACAATTGAGCTCCTGACACTGTAGCAGGGCGGAACCTGGGGACAATTTCACCCCACACCATCTGGACGTAAGAGCCATCCTAGCCACCTATATCATCAGAACCCAGCCAGTACGCAAAACCGAAAAACTTCATCATCGCGAAGGGACATAGAAAGGGCATGGCAGTGTCAGAAATTACAATTGCCAGCTGGCTAACAAAGACTATTCAAGAGGCATATAGGATCAAAAACCTCACACCACCAGATGGTATCAAGGCCCATTCAACCAGGGCAGTGGCTACATCCTGGGTAGAGAGAGCTAACACTTCAGCTGAGTATATCTGCCAGGCAGCAACTTGGACGTCCATTCATACTTTTGTAAGACACTACAGATTTGAATCCTTGTATAAGCAAAGGGCCTCTTTTACAAACAAAGTCCATTCTGCAGCTAGTCACCAGTCCCACTTTTCAGTCACTCTGTCCCACCCTGATGGGAAGGATACTGCTGTTTAATCACCCATAATGTAATCCGGGGTCATATCTGAAAATAGGCATGGTTTTTTGCCTAATGTACTTACCCGGTCATCAAAAGCTAATAAATAAATAAATAAAACAAATGTCTGGAGTGCCATGGATATTCAACATAATACAATGGATCTTTACTCACCTGATAAAGGTGATTGTGTTAGTTGATATCCATGGTACTCCAGGGCCCTCCCGTCAGAGCGATCAGAATGGCAAGGCTGTTCCTTTCTATAAGCTGAGCATGACAAACAATTGACTCTTGTTATACAAGACTAAAGGCTGCATATCTATTCTTGGGACTCTCACGCTTGTCCAACTTAAATCAGTAATTCATTAGATTGGACTAGATCAATATGATCAAGTCACCATTGGTGAGGGTAATTTAAAGTTAACTGCTCCATTAGCCATGTCAGGTGTCTGAGATTTAGAATTGTATTAATAGGAAATAAACCCCTATGGAACTTTTACCTCTCTTCCTTGTCCTTTTCTGTCTAGATATGATGATTAGATATATTGTATGGTCTGTGTACTAACCTTGTTTCAGCTTTGGAAAAATCAGACTGAGGAACAGGGACTCCTGGGACCAAGGTATACTGTGGAATCTGATCATGGGTCACGTGTGCATCACTAGCCGATCATGGGCTATAACCCATGATGAAATGTCTGGAGTGCCATGGATATCAAAATCTAGATTTGGTATTTGCCTTATTGGTCCTTGCAAGAACAGATCCAGAAGCAAATGATTTGATACCTTTAAATAGACCAACATAGATGTAACAACAAGACCAAAGTGCTCTAGCTTTCGGGCCAACCAGTCCTTCTTCAGAAGCCTAATGGCTGTTGTTTAGAAAAAACAATACTTTTAACAGTTAGATCATGCAGAAAAAAACAGAAAAAAAAATCCCCATTGGTATAAAATACTCATTTAAAAAATACAGATGATGTCAGAGAAGTTTAACAGTACCATATTACCTTCAGTCAGGAGGGTCCCAGGGTCAAAGATGCTTGGTGCAAAACACATACAAAGAATCCTACTGCATATAAGTTTAATTGACATAAGATAACACTGCTGGAGCAGATGACTCTTAAATCAAGCTATGAGTGTCACAGTGTGTATAAGAATGTGATTACTGAAAAGCAACCCCCACCCAGATTAAAGACATACTAAGATTGTCTTAGGACTCCAAGAAGTTTCAATGCATGCATTATAGACAAGAAATTACCAGTAAAGTTGTCTTAAAAACATCAATGCAAACTGTATGATGTGTAAAACTTAGCTGGACCTATCACCCAGCTGTACTCTCCAACTAGATATCATGCCCCATAACTTCAAAAACCTCTAGTATAGTGACAGGACTTTATAAATGATCATTTAAATATAAATTGACAGTATTAGTGTCAAACAAAAACCCTAGTTGAGGACCACCAAGGAATTAAGACCATGTAGCCTGAGATGTACTGATGTCAATATATACTGAGAATTTAACAACTTGATGTACCAGAAGTATCTAAGGAATCTGAAAAAGTGATAAAGATTTAATTTTTCTCCTCCTCCACACAAACAATACACCCTACTTCACCCACCCCACATCCCCATAATGTGGGGATAACAACTTATGGAGATACTCTTTCTCTCTCTCTCTCTCTCTCTCTCTCTCACACACACACACACACTCTCTCTCTCCTAATGAACCTTTATTCACATCAGTCACTGCAATTGTTCCCCCAAAGGAATTCAACTTGTCATGAAATCCTAAGTAAAAGAGCTCATGTATCCTAATACCTACAGAGCAAAAATGTGACACTATTTAACTATACTCCTATCAGAGTAGTAACATTTCCAAGGATTCTGGATAGAACTACAATGAAATAAAACTGCCACCATCCCCTGGATAAGGTAACTAGAAGTAAATATAAAATGTGTGTAAGACCAGAGGTCTAACATACCTACATTTTCACAAATCACTACACTATTACCCTAATGTAAAAAGATCTGTCCAAGACCCCCATGCAAATGAGATCTCACACCCCAATATGTACAGAGTTAAAAAAATATGTGACAGTCTATGATAACACTCCTGTATGTACAGTAACAGGCTAGGTCATCTGAATATGGTGCAACAGAATCAACCCCACTCCCAGGCAAAGATAAAAAGTAAGGAGGAATTAATATTCATTATGTGTGTGAAGTAAGAGTAGTAACACACTGTAACTTCATGTATCTAAATAGAGGCCTACCTCAATATGACAGCAAGCCCCACACCAGTTATATCACGTACCTCACAACACATACCCACACACATACATACACACATGCACCCACATCCCACACATGCTGAAGTCCTATAATATGCCAGTCTGAAGAAGAAGTCTGTGGATGTCAGTTTCTGTAATGTCCCATGAAACCCAGATCAACGTTCATCCCATCTGCTACCATATTAAGATGTAAAATAAGTTTACTCTCAAAAGCTCATCTCTGTTGTGTGTTTTCGAGATTTCCTTTTAAGACCATTACTGACACATCCGAAATTGAGTGGTCAGGCTGGGAGAAGTGGTGCCCTACTGGTTTTTCAGTCATCTCTCCTCTAATAGTATGCCTGTGCGAGTTCATCCTAGTGCGGAGCTGTTGGCTTGTCTCTCCAACATAACCTGTTTGTGGACATCTTTTGCACTGAATGAAATAAACAACATGTCGTGATGTGCATGTATAACTCCCATGCACCTTGAAATGTCTGTTTTGTGACGTAACCACACAGTCTGAGGTGGAAATGAGCTCAACTAACACAATCACCTTTACCAGACGAGTAAACACGCAGTATCAAAGATCATGCATTCAACCCTTTCTGCCAGATCTTGGTGATGCTGGCACATACTGCTATGTCAGCAGAGCAAGCCTGATCTTAAGCCTGATGTCACTATGTAGAAGACAAACACAGTCAAGTGACTTTTCTTCATATGTTTGAGAGAAGCTACATTTCTCTGCAACACATGGTTCTTCTTCTGGGATGTTTGCAGCAGCTTGGCGCAAGTTTCAAGTTGCCTCCTGAGAGAGTACTACCATTTCCATTATAACAGCTTCAATACTTGTTTATGAGTCATTATCCAAGTAAAAGCTGATATAAACTCACTAGAAGGTCCTTTTGTTTAATCCAGTAAAACATTTGCTCTTTTGACTATCAGGTGCCATGAAAATAATTCAGCACTTAGCACACAGCAGCAGTACAGTTTAGTCTTAGAGATTAAAATGTACATCTAAGTTTACTTAGCTACTGCAGCTCTCTACTTGGCTAAAATCACGTCGGCACTGGTAATATGCATAACTTATTATAAGCATAAATATGTTTTTTAAATATTTTGGAATTGCATTTTTACAAAAATAATTTAGATACAATTCTGTGTCAATTTCAATTATATTCTGTATTCCTCTTTCTGCATTCTTTATTACGGAAGACATTTGCATGAAAACAGGATCTTTGTGTCTCATTCCTTCTCCACCCGCTGCATTTCCCTTGCAGAAGTCACAATGCTCACTTTGTGAGATGAGAATAATTTCTATGGCACCAGATCATGATGTCACATACAGAATTATGACATTAGTGGGATGAAGCCAGAAGGAGGACGAGAGAAAGTCTGGGGGATAAAAATCCTGGCCATACAAATATGCTCAGTAACAGAGAATGAGGGGAAACAAATACACAGCAGTAATTGAATATATGGCTGAAGTGAGTCTGAGCTGTATATTTAAAAAATGTGCAATGTAAATAAAAAACCCTGTAACCTGATTGGCCAGTTATGGTCTTTACCCATGGGTAAATCTTGCAATAGCCCACAGCCAAGGAAGGGCATTTATAAAAAACATAATTAGACACATTTTAGATTTAGTTTATAAATTGGTCTGTTGCTTAATCACAATAAGGCAGCCCAGGACATGGATTATTGGGAGATTACTCACTTCTCATGTGGTTCAGTAACTTGGATGCACCTTGTGACACACTCCACGAGGCACAGGTAAATGTAACAATAATTCCCTGCTTTGTCATGCCTAATTGCTTAAATATGTCCCTGCATACTAATGCTTTAACATGTTTTCATAAGTACCTGTGAATGTACAAGTCCCACAAATTATTTTTCCTTGCACGTGTTACTTTAAAGGGCTCTGAAAAATATATACTGTACATCAGGTCCAGGGATGATTATTATAATTTATATAACACTACAGGGAATTTTGTGTTTAATATTTGACATCGTGCTCTTACAATTTAATCAGCATGTCTCTACTTGTAAGGTTTACCAATTTTTAAAAGTGTCATGCTGTGATAATTCCCCATTTCAATACATGATACAAACAATGAAGTACACAGGCTGTACAGGGGGTGTAAATAATTCAGATGACTTTAGAATATGCTGCAGAAGGGTACAGTTGAATACCACAAAGGAAACGGCAAGATATTGCTGAAATCATGTTTTATATCCAATGATTTTGAAGGTAAACACCACAAACATCTGACAGAACACCAGATGGCCCAGTGGAGAGTCAAGGTGTCAATATAAGGGAGCTAGCCAGATAATACAACATTTTTGTGTTGTTGATTTGTTTATCTCCTCCTGCTCAGTCAGCCCACATTCTTGCTGGACCACCCAGGCCCATCCCCCGACCACAGAACTTCCCTTCTCTCCCTCTTGTCCCCACAGCTTGCCCTCCATGGCAGGGCAGCAGGGATTAGAGGTGTAGCAAAGTTTTACTTCACAGGCGAATATGCGGCGAAGTGGCCAAATTCACCTCCATTGAGCAGTTCACAAAATTGTCCCAATTAAATGAGAATTCATCATTTGTGACTCTGCCTTGCTTTTGGTTTTTTTTAAGTGCAAATTGCACTTAAAAAAAACAAAGCAAGTAGAAGTTACAAATAGGGAACCCCCCCAACACCATCCCCTGATTGCCGGCCACAACATAAAAAACACGTATTAAATCCCTGGTGTCTAGTGGTCCCCCGCTGCCAATTGCCGGCCCCAGTTTAAAAAAAAAGTTATGAATGTATATTAATAAAATCTCTGGTGTCTAGTGGACCCCCACCACCTACCCAGTCATCGAGTGCCCCATAAAATTCACCACCCACCTAGCCACCTAGACCCCAAGCAGGTGACCAGAACAGCCCTCCACTCTCCGCCATGGCTGGCCACCTGACTAACCTGGCTGGAAGGAATGAGCGCATGCTTCTACAAGCATGCACTCATTCATTCACAATTCAGCTCATTCACTGAACTTTCTTTGGGGGGCACAGACAAGAGCAGAGGGCTGTTCTGGTCCCGACAGGGGAAGGGGATTTGGGATGGGAGGAAATGGGATTGTGGACCCAGGGTTCATGACACCATTCCCCCCATCCTGACCCCACTGCCAGGACCAGAACAGCCTTCTGCTCTTGTCTGTGCCCCCCCAAAGAAAGCTCAATGAATGAGCTGGATTGTGGCAAGGTGAATGAATGAGCATGTGCTTGTACAAGCATGCACTCATTCATTCCAGCCAGGTCAGTGGGGCAGCCAACCTTGGTGGACAGTGGAGGGCTATGCTGGTCACCTGCTTGGGATCTGGGGTGGGGGTGGTAATTTGATGGGACACTCCCTGACTGGGTGGGGAGGGGTCCAACAGACACCAGGGATTATATTAATTATATATATATATATATATATATATACACACACATATGTTTTTTAAACTTATGCCAGTGACGGGACAGGGGAGGGAGGGACCACTAGACACCATGGATTTTATTATTAACTTATATATATATATATATTTTTTTTTTAAATCTGGGGCCAGCGATTTTGGGGGGGGGGTGACCCCCACTAAACAGCAGGAAAGTTTGTGTCAAAGTGTGAAATATTGTGGGTGAAATTTCACACGCTCCGGTTGCTACGTGCTCCGCAAATTTGCAAATTGCGCTCTGCAAATTTGGTACAATTTGCAAATAAAATCCTGGACCAAATTTTAGGGACTTTGTCCATTTCTAGCGGGGATCCCTCAACCCACCGAACAGGATCTGGTTCATGGAGAGGTGTCTGTGTGTGTCGGGAGTGGAGTCTGTGGAGGCAGGCAGTCATCCGATACACCCAGGATTTTTCCTCCATTTATTTCTTCCCTTGAGCCTGGAGGAGGAGCATTCAATGTCACCTATTGCTGAGCTGTGCACACTTCTGCACACAGTACACCAGGCAGCTGCTATGCCTCCACCTCACCTCATGGGACCCTGTGTGCCAACACCCAGCTGCTGCTAGGTGTCAGGCATGTCACCGTTCTCCTCCCTCCCCAGGACATGAGAGATGTCCTCTGAATACTCGATCCTTTCCCTCCCCGGCCAACCCCCGGCAACTCACTCACACCACAAACACAAGTCACTGACATGACAGGAGGTAAGGCCTCAGCCCTCCATGCCACTGGGCTGACTAAAATAATAGAACATTAGCAAAAACTGTAATTTGAAGACAAGCTCTTCATGACAGAGGAAATACTGATTTTTATTCTAATGAGGGGATAGGGATGAAACTTATTTTTTTCTACATTGTTTGAAAGGCTCACCAAACAAATCATACTTGGAACTCCCCCCAGGTCATCTTGAGGGTTATATCTATTAGTACTGTGCCTGTACAGCCTACCCTAAGTTGTGGATTCTAGAAATATTCACCCTTTTTAGAATCTGCCTTTCATTAATTGCCAACCAGCAAGAGGTTTTAGAACTTCTCTCTGTATTTGAACTGTGTTCCTAGCAATAAATGATTTGTTGTAGTTCTCAAGCCACTTAATCTGGTTGCTTCAAAGGACCTTAAAGTGTGGCCAGCAGAACTTACTGGTGGCCTCACTCCCTGATTTGCTACGTGAAGCCCCCTGATATATAACAGACTCCATGATATAACACTTTTCTTTCCACACAGTATACATTATTTTTTTTTTTATTTAGTTGTTTAACCAGGTATAGCACACTAAGCTGAAAGCTTTTTTACAGGAGCGACCTGGGAGCACAAGGAGGTTAAGTGACTTGCTCAGGGTCACACAGTGTGCAAGTGGAAGCTGTGGAATTCAAACCCAGGTCTGGTCTGCTGGATGTCACCAGATTTGCAGCTCAGAGCCTTAGACCACTGCGCTTTACTGCCTCTCATTAATCAAGTCCCTGATGTATTTTCACTTGAAATGTATCTCCCATGATTTTTAAAGGGAAGAAATTGTCCATCCTACTACATTTGTAATTAGGGAATTAGGGCTGTGATGAGCTGTGTGGCTGCAGAAAATTGTGCTGATGGCTACATGTGGCCACATTGTCCTCATTTGAGAAACAATAGCTTCCAAGTAGTCAAAGCTGTCACATAGAGTAGTTGTTCTGTTCATAAGAGGGATTTCTATGGCTTGGGAATTTCACCTCAGGTAGTGGGATGCCAAACTCTGCAAGTTAAAATATGTATACAGTATATGGGTTCTGGCATGGGTATAGTAACAAAATCTGTGATATATTTTACAGGTGGTCTGTGACCCTATGACATCACGAGTGGTACAGTTTTATCAGACCCATGATAAACTTAATTCATGTAATGGCATGGGCTTGTGGGGTAAAATGGCTTGATGTGCTGCTGTCTCAAGTAAATTAAAAATATTATAACTAGAACATTCTGAGATCAATCAAGTCTCATAAAGAAATGATGTCAAGCTTCTATTCTGAAAAACCTACAGTGACAAATATCTTTTGTCATTCAACTAGAGTGAGAATATTGTGATATTGTCACTGTAGGTGCATGACAAGCAAAAATATCAGAGGTGTTTAGTGAAGTTTGTTTATACAAGCATTGCATAAATGGTTTTATAGTATAAGGATATAGACGGGACTGCATTTACCGATTAGGGGACTGTAGCATGTAATTGAAGAACAGTGCATTGTGATCAGTAGGACTACTGGACAGCAGGCAATGGAATTAAATATGAAAGGGTGGGGGACTGTGTTCAATCTGTGTAGGGTTGAAGGGTGCTACTAGACACTAGGGAGTTCTTAAAATGAGGCCAAGGAGAGGATGACACGGGACATGAAGCAATGCTTAATACTGAAGTAGATATGTTCTTCTAACTTCTCAGAATTCAATGTTTCAAACTTTAAATCTCACAGTAATGTTCTACAAGTCAGTTTGGTTTATTTCTGGCACCCCACCCTCACCAACACCCACCAAGAAAGAAAAATAACAGCTTACTGTGCTATGCGTTAAAGTTGTAGTTCTTGTCCATCTTCACTTCAAAAACACTGAGCACATTACCATGATCCAGTGTTTCAGGTTGCACGAGTGATGCTCATGTTGACAGTTTCAGTTTGATCATTAGGGAATAGGAGATTAGACAGAGATGTTTCAGGGACAAATAACACAGTAATTTAAAGGGATATAGTAAGAATCCCCAAATACCTTTTTCCCATAGTATGCCATTGCCAGCCATGCTTCAGATGTTGAAGCTGCAATTCGTTTTGTAAAAAAATCTGTTATAGTAATTTTCTTAATGTTTTATCAGTACTTTCTCTGCCTGCCCCCCCAATTTTTTGTGTGTGGCCACACCCCCAGAATGATGTCATGCAAGGGATGTTTTACATACAACAACAAGGAATTCTGGGTAAATTATAAAGGTGACGTAAATGTTCATTATTCAGAGGTGCAGACTCTTATTTTGGTAGTAGCCACTGTGGTACAGCACCTAATAATGTATGTAGACGTATTTACAGTATTTATGTCTTTTTTTAAAGGTGTCACCTGGAAAGACATACTGAGCAGACGAGCTAGTTTCCAGATGTGCCCTGGGGGAGAGGGGAAAGGGGCACACAGTAGGTACATATGTAGCAAGGCATACAGTATATAGCTGATTTTTGTATCCTGCTACTCCTATTTTGCTAAAATACCAAGACTGACCAACAGAGGTCTCTGTTCCAAACCAGCTGGTGTTTACTTCTAATAAAGAGAATACAACTGTATTTATTGTATTTTGATGCGTTAGTAATTACTTTTTACTTTAATGATAAAATATCTGATAGTGCAGTGACAGAAGTGGATTTTCACCTTTGTTTCTCACTGCTAGTAAAAAAGAATTCAGCAGACTTCTGGTATTATCATGTCAGAAACTGCTAGCTACTTCATTTGATTCCTTTCTCACTAGCAATTGATTATATACAAGTAAGATTTTGGAAAGTAAATAAAGAAACAAATAAAAGAAAACTGAATGACTGCAGAGGCATCTAAAGGTACCAAACTTTCATTCTCCCTTGCTAAGTAAGCATTAGCTCTTTAGAAGCTTTGTTTACCTGGCATGATGTCACAGTTGGGGGTTGCTACACAGAGGGGAAAAAAGGGGTTTGTTGTGCAAATGAAACAACGTACAGAAATAAAAGCATTTTTTTATGGAAAACAGCACTTTTGGGCAGTTTGAATGTTAGATTAAATCACAACTCTTACAGGTTACTATTGCCATTTGTTATGGTACATGTTGGTAGATTCCTTTAAGTTTGGTTGTGTATACACACACACACACACACTTACTTATAAGCAGTCATGAATAACTGTGCTGTGCAAACAATGGTAACATGCTTCTGTTATTGATGGAAATGTCTTTGAATGTGTTTCTAAAAATGATGTCCATGGCAGTCAGTAGCTCGTTGCTTGTTGGATGATTCTTTTCCCCAAGAAGAATCGTTTTGTAGTGTGGCTTTACCAGCTTGTTGCAGAAACTAAAAAAGCATACATTTGCTCATTAATGGAAGAACAACCACTATTTTCTGATCACAGATCTTACAGTGATTTTTTCCTTTGGAAAAAGAAAACCTCGTTACCATTAAGGTTGGAAACTTAATTTTTCCTTTCCACTGAAGATTAGAGAAGGGCCAATATAGCTAATAGTCAACGTACTAAGTTGGGCTGAGCCTAAGTATTCTTTAAAAAAACAACTTCCTGGCCACAATGTTGCTAAATTTATCTCTTTGTAAAGATGATTCAGTTTGAACCAGTTGGATTCTTTCCTAGACCTGACCTTGTTGCTCTACATTAAACTTAGATTGAGAGGGAGGGTTCTACTAGACACCAGGAATGCTTGGAAGTTGACAGGGAGATGGAGGGGGGAGTCAGTGAACACCAGGAAGTACTTGAATCAGGGATGGTGGGGGAGTGGTGTAGCAATATTGACATAGTACTACAATACAGCATTCTATCTCATGATACATGCATGTCAGAAACTCAGTAGCACCATGTCTGTAACCCTTGCTGGGATATTGTAGCACTTGTTAATACCTAGATTGGTGATTTGTCTTGAGATGACTAAATTGCAGGGAGTGGGGGAGGGGGGGATTCCTGCCCTGAGGTCCACACACTTCTTTGTGTATAGCTTAGTCAGGTGGAGGCACAATGGAATGGGCATAATGTCCCATTTTGGGCCACCCCCAATTGCAACTAACATTCAGGCCCAGTTTTTCTCCCCTAATCCTAGCCTCCTGCTCTGCAGTACTTATATCCCTATGATGACATTTTGCAATTAGAGTGCAAACGTTAGCTCATATCTAAAGTATTATGGTGATTTAACATAAAGAGCCATTGACGCCTCAAGAAGAACTTTGAAGAACATACTATTAGGACACAAAGCAACTTATATTTCTCATTAGCTCTGTATTTCTTATCTCGATTATTTATTACTGAGGTCAGATGCATGAAAACAGAAGAGGAGTTCTCTGAGGGTTCATCAGCTCCTATTGTTTCTTCCCAACCTGATGTCATACTACTGTGCTTGTGACATCACAATTATTCCCATAGCAACACACTGTGATGTCACAACAGAGCATTATGATCTCAAGTAGGGAGTAAGTTATAGATGCAGATGAGCTCTACGGGATAAAGTTCCTGTTTTTGTGGGAATTTCTTCTATATTAAATAATGAAGAAGTGAAATCTATAGATGATATGTGAAATACAAGTTGAATTGTGTCCGGCTATTATGATTTCCAAAGTTTTTTTCAAAGGCGTTAGCTTTTCTTTAATTTCAAGATTCAAAATAAGTATCTCTTTGTTCAGTTCTCCTCTCTCCTAAAATTTAATTTTGACATAAAAAAGTAAATAATAAAAAAACAAACTGTAAGCCCTGAAATTCAAGTTCATTTTAGCTCTAGTGTTAGGAGGATTTCTAATTCAGAGCCCTTAAATGTAGTACATATTCAGAATAGCTAGCACTTCTCCATGAAATCTCTCCTAAATCTCCAAATCTCTCCTAAAAAAATCCCTACTCCATCACTTTCAGCTGTTGCTCTCCCATGATATCTAACACCATATTTTCAGCACTTGTACTTTTTTATTGCCAGTTTTATTTTCACCTACACATATTGCATATTGACCTGTAATTTAATCACTCTTACTGGGAAGCATAAGTTGCTACGAGGTAGCAAAGATGCTATGCAAATACAAGTTGAATTGAATTACAGTGTACGTATGCAGAATTACATTTATTTCTTTTACAGAGTTATATCAGCACTTGTTTTAGCAACCCAACATTAGCAGCACTTTAGCAATCTTTTCGTGTTGGGTGTGGTAGTAGGGGTACTGCTCTTATGGTTGTTGATGCATTTATGGTTTTCATGGTGTTGCTTAGTCAGATGTCAGTTATAAAGTGAAATATTTCCTGGTGGTTAAATACACCTAACTCTAACCTGATTGTCATGGAGTGAGGGTGTAATGGTCATACAGAACAAGGTGGATATTTTACCTTGATATCATTGCATATCAGCATGCTGCTGTCAAGGCAACCAGACCATACTTTCTTTAAATCGACTTCCTCCTCCTCCTCAGCTGAAGTGTATCCCCTAATGTTCCTGCTGATCCCAGTGGGGGAACAATGTTACTGTTACAGTATGTAATATTTTCCATGGATTATTGGACAGCAAAACTAGGTACTCACCTACAGAACGCAAAAGCAACAGTACTGCAAAAAACTGTCGCTGTCATGTGGACCAGGTACCCCCACTCTGAAAGAAATCCCCTGACTTGTCACAGAAACTCCATGTGCTTTCTCATGGGTGTCTTCCCCAGAGTGGTCATGCATATTCATATAGTTAAACAGGAATAACTTTCTCAAGGGGCAGAATTATTAACTTAGTGGTCTCTACAGCAAAGATATAAGGCTAATCCTAAATATCTTAAATCTCAGCAGTCACACTCATTTCTTTTTCTAAATAGCTTTTCCTGCCCTCCTAATCTTCAGGGCTACACCCATTATTGCTTGGCCAACTTGCAGCCTTGCCAGTTGCTACCCCCATCGTCCTACTGGTGGAGGCCACTGCTGAACAGGCTGAGAGTTCCAAAGCCTGTTATTCTGGCAATTTGTAGTTGTTTTCCTAGTTTTATTCAAACTTACACCCAACTACAGTCCCCACATGCTGCAATATTTCCCCTGGGGGGATCAAGCTCCCTGGCCTACCACAGGGGTTGCTATGGCACTGAGAACAGCAACATCCCCTCTCTAATCTGGAAAGGGCTGCCATCAGCAGCATTATTTCCCAACCTTAGTCACCCCGGAACCCGAGTCTGCTTCTCAACCCATTTTTTCTGGCATGGCAGCACTGAGCCAACTGGAAGCCCCAACCATACAGAATTTTTAAAAATATTTTAGCACATGATTCTATTCAATACTTTTTTAATGTGGGGGTGCTGCTGAGCATTGACTGAGTCAGACGCATGTTGGAAGAGCTCCATTTGAGTCAGATGCATGTTTGGAAGAGCTCCAGTTGAGTTAGACACATGTTGGAGGAGCTCCTATTGAGTTGGCGCATGTTGGAAGATTTCCAAAATTTCAAAATTAAAAAGACTGATTAAAGCTACAAAAAGAGTCTTCTTGTACTTTTAATGCATTTATTTAGCAGTGTTACTCTATCAATTTCACATCAGTCCTTGTTTATAAACCTAATTGAGAAATTCATTTTCCCCATTAAGTGCCAGGAGAGGGGTTCCGATCTGGGGGCCTGTAAATCCCTTTTGATTGGTTGGACTGGTGGTTTCACCACCTGCAGCTTGCCAGGATGCGGGCAGTAAGTCTAAACCAATCAAACCAACTCTTGCTTCCATACAGACACTCCTGGTTGAGTTCCATGCAGAAATATAACAATTATCCTAGAGAATGGAAACAAACTGGATGATATGTCTAACAGATGTGCTGCAGCAGAGAAGAGGACTGAAGCTTCACAGAAAGTTGTGAAAGCCAATGACAAGGAGATTAACACTCTGAATACATGTACTTTAATGGTAGAAAATCATGTCAATGCAGCTCAGCCTGATGAAATCTAGCAATCTGAAAAGGTGGGGCTACTGGAGAATGTGATTTTAGTGACGAAAATTATGCTTATTGGTTTGCCAGCTCAACCCCCAGATACAGATTTAAAAACAGAGATAGAAGCCACCTTGAACTCCATATTTTCTTTGGAGCCTGTAATTCTACTAGATTCGGTCTTTCAGCCAAAAGCAAAGAAAAATTGTTCTGGAGTTGTGCAATTAATTGCAGAGACAGTGGTGCAAGTTGGTGGTGCAAAATATGTGATAATAACATTTAAATCTTGGCCAGAAAGAAACAAAGTCCTTCAGTTAGTTAGGCAGGAAAAAAAAGATTTTCTATGCAGAAATTCATTTGCATCTTTACCCTAATTTTTCTCTGCCCACACAATGCAGAAGAAAAAAGATGTCTAATGATCATGTCAGAATTTAACAACATCAGTGTTCTGGTAGTGCTGCTTGCACCTGCCAAACTGAAAAGAAATTTTCAAGGCAATGATTTTTTTTTTTACGATGACCGTGATGAGGCTAGAGCTTTTTTTAAACCAATCTCCAACTTTACACTGACATAGGTTCAGACTTCAAGGAAGACGAAGCTGACGTAACAGACTACCACCATGAGATTCCTGGACAATCTGCTTAAACTGTTCAAGCTTTAAGTGTGTTTGACCTTCCCCCATCCTTTATTTTCCTGCCTAGTTTAGCTCATGTACTGGGAGAATTTGTAAGATGGTATTTTCATTCAAATACTTTTTTTTTGGTTATGATTTGGTGTATATTAAGGTTGAGATGTCACTTAAGTATCCTATTGGTTGGATGAATAAGCTTGGAGCTCTTCCATTGCTTAAAAAGATTTAATTACTTGGGGCCTCTAGTAAATATAGCTATAAGTATTTTTTTTTAATCCCCATAAAAAATATTTGTTTTTTTGCTCTAGTTTAATGAAGTTACTGAATGCTTAACTGAAACAGAATATGATTTTTTCTTTCTCTTAGATGTACTATATGTAACTTTGCTTTCTTTGTGACTAAAACATAGCATATAAAAAAGGTACATTTTTAAGACATTCCAAGGATATTGTTCTGCCCAAGAAAATGTATCCCTCTTATACATAAATTGCCAGTTATCTGAAAAAAAAAAATCACAAAAAAAGCTTAATAAATTGCAAGACACTGGTTAGGCCCCACCTGGAGTACTGCGTGCAGTACTGGAGGCCGCACCTGAAAAAGGACATTAACAAAATGGAGGCAGTAAAGAGAAGGTCAACCAAAATGGTGCAGGGACTGCATCAGAAAACATATGAGGACAGATTAACAGAGCTCAATATGTATACCCTAGAGCAAAGGAGGGAGAGAGATGATATGATCGAAACATTCAAACATCTTAAGGGCAGTAACAAGGTGAAAGAGTCTTTTTTTTAATCATTAAACAATTTTTATTGTTATTTTCAACAACACAAAGTTATAACATCCATATACAGAAATATAGGGTGTACACTCTTGACAATCAGGAGTAACCTCTTTAACATGAGGCTCCAAGCTATGCAGCTCTCTCCCTGACCATGTTAAGAGTTCTGAGTCACTATCAACTTCACCCTACTCTTCAAAAAGCTCATTACAAACAGTACTAACAGACAGTTTTATCTATATAGATTAAACTAGATTAGACTAGATTAGATATTAAATAGACCAGCAGGTTACCGTGCTGCAGGAATCTTCTTAATAGCATTATATGTTTCCCTTGTAATACTATAATGAAAGTTAAAGAGAGTAACAAAGTGTCAGCAGGAGAAAAGTTATAGTTAAGTATGAGAAGGAGTAACTGCTCCTCAACAGTTCAGAGCCAACCCCATAGAGCATTCTCCTCTACAAGTTATGTTACCTTCAAATACTTACTGTTCAGGGGGGTTGAGCCATGGAGGAAGGGGAACCCCATCCTAAGGCAGAATTCAGATAAGCTCCCCATTTTTGGTAATAGATGGAAAGCTGCCCTCGATTGGTGAAAGTAAGTCTTTCAAAAATAGCTAGCCTTGTAACAGCAGAGTGCCATAGGGTAATAACCGGGGGCAGTGCCTGTCTCCAGGACCTAAGTAGAAGCCTTTTAGCCTCCTGAAGAACCACTAAGAGCCACTCCCTATGAGGTTTCGACAAGAGGCCCAGTGGGGTAGGGTCTCCTAATAAAAGTAATGGATTAGAGATGTCAACAGGTAATCCCAGCACTCCAGAACAGTCCATTGCAATGGCATTCCAGAAAGGGATTACGGCCTCACACTGCCATAAAATGTGCAACACATTTGCCGGGTCATGCTTGCATCTCCAACATTTTGCATGAGGAAGAATTCCCCTTGAGTGGAGAACTGCTGGCGTGCAATACCACCTAAGGAGAATCTTTAGTTGTATCAGCTGACTTCTCACATCCTGGTATACAGAGTGAGTAAGGTGAAGGCAGCGGGACCATGTGTCTATGGTGATAGAGGTTTGGAGATCCGCACCCCATCTATCCCTACAGGCCATAGTGTGATCTGGCTGTGCTTCCCACCATGTGCAATAGAAATGTCCAACCAGACCCCATTGGGAAAGTTTTAGGTGCAAGGAGGAAATCCAGTTCCATGTAGGGTCAGCTACATATTTGCTTTTAATTTTCTGAACCACATCACGGAGCTGCAGATATCTCTAAAAGTTCCTAGCATGCAGGGAGTATTGGGCCTTAAGCTGTACACAAGACATCATTATGCAGGAATTGGGCATATATAGGTCTTGTGTCCCCTTCTTCTCCCATATCGTCCAGTCAAGTGGTTTGTTGTCCACTGTAAGAAGAGGGTTACGCCAGAGAGCCATATAATGAAAAGGAATAACACTGGCAGACTTTGGAGTCTTGGAAGTTGCCATAAGTCTGAACCAAGCCTTCCTGGTCTCGGCCATCACTGGGGTAATCAGGCTGGAGTTTGTGGGAGCCTTGGATAAGAGTAAATCCAAGGGGGTGACCACATCAGTTGGGATTCCAGCTATACCCAGTGGGTGGGGGGGATGGGAAAGGGACACACCATTTAGTGGCCTGCGCCACCATGTAAGCCCAGTGGTAACCCTGTAGCCATGGAAGTGCCATGCCCCCTTTAGTCCAGTGCACCCTCAATTTACCCCGGCTCCCCAGCTTACCCTCTCATAGGAAGGAAGCAATCATTCTATCTATCGGGCAAAACACCCTGCCTGATAGAGCTATAGGGAGATTATTAAGGAGGTAAGCTACTCTGGGTAGGAACAGCATCTGAATTGCTGCCACTTTGCCATTAAAGAGGGATTCAGGAGGCTCCAGCGATTTATCTCTACCATTAAGATATTTATTAAGGGGCCAGAATTGGTGCTTTCAAAATGTTGCCATTTGGCTGGGATTTTAATACAGAGATATGTGAAGCTACATGAAGCCCAAGCCAGATTTAGACCATGCAGGCACAACATTGTACAAGCTGAATTGAGAAAGGCTACGCTAGTCTTTTTTGATTGATTTATAGTCCAGAAAGCTGTGCAAACCGGTTTAGGACCTCCAAGACCTTAGGGAGGGACTCCTTAGGACTGGTTAGCATTAAAAGCAAATCATCCGCATATGAAGCGGTCAGGAAATTACTCTGTCCTAGCCGTATACCTTTGATATCCTCCGCTGCCTGTAGTTTCCTTGTGAGGGGGTCCAAGGCCACCAAAAACAGTAGAGGGGAAAGGGGACACCTTATCTAGTACCCTTCTGCAGACAAAAGGGAGATGATATATCCTTGTTAGTTAGGAATCTTGCTGAGGGAGCATTGTACAGCACCCGTATCCTCTGACTAAAAAAAGGCCCAAACTCATAGTGTTGGAGGATTTCATGGAGATAAGGCCATTCGACAGAGTCGAAGGCCTTGGAAAAGTCCACTGCCATGGCAGCCATGGGAGTTTTTGATTGCATTGCCAACCATTTCAAGTTCAATACTAATCTTTTATTATCTGCCGCTGCTCGGCCTTTAGTGAATCCTACTTGGGTCAGATGAATAATTGAGGGCAAGGCTGCTACTAAATGTGTGGCCAGCATTTTGGCTACTATTTTGTTGTCGACTGATATTAAGGAAATTGGATGATAGTTGGCACAGTTTTGGGGATCATCTGATATTTTTGGGAGAAGAGTAATTAGAGCTTCGCACATGGATGGTGGGAGAATACCAGTTGTAAATGACTCCTGCAGTGTAGAAAGAAGGGGAGTGCTGATTTCAGTACTCATGGCTTGATAAAGCTCAGTGGTAATACCATCTAGACCAGGAGATTTACCTTTGGCCAGCTGACTTAGGGGGTCCAGTAGCTCTTTTTCTGTAAATGGTTTGTCTAGAGCAATCCTGAGACCCTCAGGTAGTTTAGGAATTTTAGCAGCTGCACATAAATTTGCCAGTTGTTCTTGCAATTGGCTGGGTTCTCGAGCAGTATGCATCTGGTATAATCATTGGTAAAATAATTGCATGGACTCATTAATTTTTTGGGATGTAGTGACTACCTGACACCTCGCATCCTTGAGGGCATGGATCCGAGAGGCCACCTGTTGCTTTCTCAACTGATAAGCTAACAATTTGCTCCCTTTATCCCCTCCCTCCCAGTACATATGCTTGGCTCTGACAAGTGCCCACTCTGCCTTCTGATGGAGTAGGGTGTTGATATGGTATTTTAACCCAAGAATATCCCTAAGTAGAGCAGGGTCTGATACTCTGGTGGGGGAGTTCCTGAAACTAGTTTCAAGTGTAGAAAGTTCTGTTTGCAGATTGTTCAATTCCATTCATCTATTCTTGTTAAGTTGTGTGGAGTAGGCAATAATTTGCCCTCTCAGCACTGCCTTAAAGGCCTCCCATACCATGGTGGCTGAGGTGTCTGCAGCCGTGTTGTGAGAGAAATAATCCTTAGCCATATCCCTGATCATAGAGCAGAAATTGGGATCACGAAGGAGTAGTGGGTTGCATCTCCATCTGGTGCCCGACCTCCCTTGCCCCGAGAGGGAATAGAGACATGACACCAGCGCATGATCTGAGGACTAGATATTATAAATTCTAGTGTCAGAGATGTCGCCAGCTGCCAAGCAGCCTGCGAGCCAAAGGTCTATCTGGCTATATGCAGAATGCACCAGCGAGAAGAAGGAGTAATCCCTTCCAGATGGGTGATCTCTGCACCACACATCCACCATGCCCCATTCTGCCATAATCTCTTGCAGGGCCAGCAGTGTTTTAGGATGTGTTTGGGGGGTTGGTTTCAACTTGTTGAGAAAAAATATATGTGGTAAGATTAAAATCTCCTCCTATCATTATAGGGATCTGTGGATAATCAGCAGCGAGTGACTCCACTGCCTTGTTGAGGTCTAGCAGGGTGTCTAGATCATCCAAATTTGATCCATAGACATTAGCTATCAGCACCCATCCCCCAGGGTGAGCAAAGCGGACCGCTATCCAGCGACCCAGTTTGTCAGTAGTGACTTGTTCTGGAAACCACGGGCATGACTTTTTAACCAAGATGGCTACCCCCTTAGTTTTGGTGGGCGCAGAACTTGCTAGGACCGTGCCCACCCATGCTTTTTTAAGCCACATTACAGTTCTTGCAGTGAGGTGGGTCTCTTGGATGAGTGCAATATCCACCTGCAAGGAGTGTAAGTGCCTGCGAACCATAGATCTCTTGACCGGGTGATTAAGTCCCTTCATATTCCATGATATGAGATTTACCCCAAGTTAGATCTCTGCATATTTCCTCGAGAGTAAATATTGTACCAATACTCACCATCCTTGTTCAGAGGAGATAGAGGAGCAGGAAGTAGCAGATTGCAGCAACAAGATAAAAAGAGACGTAGATAACAAATGCAGCGGGACAGTCTATACACAAGCAGCAACTGCAGAAGTAGCCTAATAAAGGGAAAAAGAGACAGCAGTTTACGTTACACCACTAACTACTTTACAAATTGACTTATTAACGAGAAAGTATAAACTTTAACAATATCCCCTAGCCGGGGTAGAAAGGCTAAACACTTAACTGTAGAGTTTAATAGCTTCAAAATTTAAGTGAAGCACTAGGCTAAAGGTGAATGGGTAAATGCTCAATATGCTATCCTTCACAATAACTAGAAGGAGCACTTAGCTGTGCCACCCAATCGCCTATGTATGGGAATGTGGAGATAAGCCAAGCAGGGAACCACTCATCTCCTGCCTCAGCTATATGTATATATTGAAGCAGGACATTCAGGGCCAGGAATCATGGGGGGGGGGAGCCACAGCTACGAAGGAAAGGAAAGTACCCGGGCTCAGGAGGGGGAAGGGGGGAGGGGAGACAATTCATAGCCTTGGCAGTAAGAGAAGGGAATGCCTTCCCCAGAGAAATACTATAGAAAGCAGTCCTCCATCCCCTAAGACCTTACCTGGGCAGCGGCTCAGAGTGGTCGGCCAAGGTTTTGGGAGGACCGCCTGTTGTAACAGAGCATCCTTCACTGTACAACTTGCATATATCACCCGTAAGATGGTGGGGGGGGAGGCTAAAATCACTTAAACTAGGAGGGAATCATACCCATCTACCCAGGCATTACAGCCGCCCAAAGCAGCCAGCGAGTTGTCACTGTATTATAAACAGCGTTGCTTGGTGGAGGGCCAGTATATGAAGAGCTAGGCTGCCTTAACTACTGGGCAGCTGCCATAGCCTCTCCAGAAACAAGGAGAGCAGAGGGGAAACAACCAAAGATCAAAATAAAGTAAATAAAGTTCAGTTGTTTAGACTTGGTCCATCAGAATTGCCCAGTGCCCCAGCGTGTGGGGAAGAGTCCTTAGCCACCACCTCTGCGTAGGTCGACAAACCCGGCTTCACCAGGACATTAGGAAAATTCAGGTACCCCTCGACATCTGGATGAGAGTCTGCCCAAGAGGTATGCTCGGCCACTTCCATAAAGATTTCATCTGGAATATCCTCTGCATAATTCGTATTGGGATAGTCTTCCTTTGTCAGCTTAGTGGGCAGTGCCTCCTTTGGGCCCTTAGAGGGGGAGCCCTGGTCACTGAAGGAGCATTGGCAAACTCTAGTCATCTGGGTTGAGCCCGACTGAGGTAGAGCAGGAGAGGGAGAAGCAACTAGCCCTTGTTGTGACTGATTATTGTTGTTTGTGGTCTCAGATGACTTGTGGGAAGGAGAAGACCTGGGGGGATGTTTGAGTGTTACTCTGTACATCTGGGATTAGGGTTCTCCCAGGAACCATCCATTGAAGAATTGGTCTCAGCCTCTTGCGGTTTGGGTCCTGGCACCCAAAGCCTCTTGGGAAATGTAGTCCTGAGGGATAACCTAAGCCAGTACTTGCAAACCCATTCCTCAGTCTCCTGTGGAGATTCTGTAACAATGTCTCTCCCTTCTCTGGACACGTAGAAGTAAGCTAGGTTCCTAAAACCATATCAAAAACCTTGTTCTGCCAGCATTTTCTTAATAGGGGTAAAGGCCTTCCTCCGGGCAGCCACTTCAGCAGAAAAGTCTCTATAAAAAGAAATTTGAGCCCCCTGCCACATCAGTTCACCTTTATCTCAAGCAGCCCTCAAAATTCTTTCTTTTGTTGAGTATCGCAATAGGTAGGCAATGATAGGTCTGGGAAGACCCTGGCTTGGCCTAGCGCCACTAGATATGTGATGTGCTCTCTCAATCTCAACCGATCCTACCCATCTCTCCACTAATATTTTGGGTATCACATCGGTGAGGAAAAATTCAGAATTTTGCCCTTCAGCCCCCTTTGGTATCCCAAGTATTCTTATATTGTTGCGCCTTCCCCATTCTCCTGATCTTCTGCCCTCCTCCATAGTGTAGCCAGCTTCTTGTCATGTTCCTTCAGGCGCTGCCATATTTTAGCTTAGTCGGCTTCTAGGTTGTCAGTTCGCTGCTTCACTACATTTAGCTTGTTGTTAATTTCTTTCACCTTCTTGACAGTACCAGATAGGGTCATTGAAATAATGTCCACCCTCGACAGGAGGGTTTCAAGCATGGTTGTGATGTGCTGTAGCAATACACTAACATCTACTGACTGCACAGCATCTTCCCTAAGTGTGTAGTCGAGATGTTTTGAAGTTTCTTTTGATAGAGCCATGTTGTGGTGTAAGCAGGGTTCACCATGCATAGGGACCTCCAAAGTTGGAACCAGCTTGTTCCCTGCCCTCCATCTGCTGTGCTTGTGGAAGTCAGCCCTAGGCACGTAGCTGACTATGCGGTGATATTACCACTGACTCAGCGTGATTAGGGCCTAAGCTGAGTGCACCACGTTGTGCGTAGGCCTGTGCCACAATGCAATTTACTGGAGCCCGAAACGTGCTGCAAACCCACTTTAAATGACTCTGGGGAACTACGACTGCTTGCGATCACCCTGGTGGAATTGAATAACCCTGAATGTCCGTGATATAACACAGAGTTCGGTAGCTGGGGATCGAGCCGGCAGTTTAGGCAGTCATCTGCATCGGCGCTCAAGCCACGCCCCCAAGGTGAAAGAGTCTAACATGTTTCAATATAAGAAAAATAGCAGGACAAGAGGACACAGCATGAGATTAGAGAGAGGCCGATTAAGGGGTAATGTGAAGACATTTTTTTTCACAAAAAGGGTGGTTGATGCATGAAACGGCTTACCTCACGAAGTGGTGGCTATGAATACAGTGCAGGGCTTCAAACAGGCATGGGATAGGCATAAGAGAGCAATACAGATGAGTATGAATAGATAGGCCATTAACAGAGTAAAGGTCCACGGCACATTCATAAGGTAGAAAAAATGGGCAGACTGGATGGCCTTGAAGTCCTTATCAGCCATCAACTTCTATGTTTCTGTTTCTACTAAAAAAGTATATCTTGGATTAAATTGGAAAAATCAACAATTAATGGATAAAATGTACAATTAATCAACAGCCAGTATTTGCATAATATTTATATAAAACGGGGCTAATTTGAAATGGTCCTTAAGTCAAGAATGCTTCAGTGTCCCGAGTGTGTAGTGCCTCTCCATTCTAAATAGGGCATTTTCCAAACTGCCTGCCCTGAGGCCCAGCTAGACAGGTGCAGTCCCTACAACCTGAAACTTGTGTGAGGGGCCACTGATGGGTACATATAGAACAAGGTGTTATCCAAATTGCCCTGATCACTATTGCCCTCATGTGACATACCAATCTGATTTTGAACTTATAAAGTGTTTCACCCATGCAAAAATCTCCACCAACACAGTGTGCCAGACAGGTTACAGCAGTAAAGTTACAGTTAGTAAACCTTCACATGGGAAACTTACACTTGGTTGAGGGGTGTTAAGATTCAGTTATCCTACAAATATCCATACAATATTTATAGGAACCACGTTAGTGGCAACTATGAATGAGACTGGGTAACCAAGTACCTTGACAGAGTATGGACTACAGGCTTTGAGTAACCAAGTCACCAGTGTTACTACCTCTCATATAGACCTTTCTTTGGTTCTGAGAGATGAATACCCATGGATTACAGTCAGAATTAAAAATCCACCAATTATGATGGATGAGCTCCCTGACCTCATTAGACTGTAAGGTGTAAGAAGTAACCAAGTTGAGGACAAAGTCATCCCTCTCACCTTTTCTATTGTGAGACAAGTAGGATTTTCTGTTCCATGCTACTTGCCTATAATGTATGCATGGTGTCTGGTAACCTCTGTTTTCAATCAGTTTGTAACCTGATAATCCCATCATTATGACATCAGTATGCTGTAAACCTTGCTTAACTAATGTCATAATAATGGGACTGCAGGATAGAATGTCACCACCTGTCAAAATTCTTGGAAAGTAAAGGTGATCTGCTGCTTGGACATTTGTTCAAAGCACACATATTCCATTCAGACAGTTACAGACCCACTGCAGTATAGATCGCAATGGTTAATTTCAGCACTTCAGTTGCTCAACATTCAAACCAGGAGGCATTCATTGCCAAGCAGGAGAACAAATGCACATTGAAAAAAAAAAATTTTTTTCCCCACAATGGCTAGTTTTTATGTTTGCTTGCATGCCTGTGCAAGAAACATAGTGCCATCATCCGAGTTTTCGGAGGTGTGTCACCCCCTCTTCCAATTCAGTCAGTGTGTTGGCAGGTGTGGTGCCAGTCCTCCAATGCATGCTGGAGCTGTCTATGACAGCTCCAAAATGCAGTGGCATACAGTTGAAAGGGGGAGCTACGCTTCAGTGAGCAGCGATCAGATATTGCCTGCTCATACACAGCTCCCCCTACACACACACACACGCATGCATACTGCATGCTGCCCCCCCCCACACACATGCCATGCTGGGTGCCCACCCCAGCGAGGCAACTCATGTAGCTGGACGGGGTGCCCAACTCGCGCGGCCCACTGTCCCCCCGAGTACAGGGTGCCACGCTGGGAGCCCACCCCAGCATGGTCAATAGATGTTATGGCCAACGGGGTGCCAATCTCTGTCGGCTCCATGCCCCCCAACCAGCCATCCTTGTGCCATGCTGGGAGCCCACCCAGCGTGGCAAAAGTCCCGTCGTCATTTAAAAAAAACAACCTGTAAGGAAAAATGGTCCCACGCAGTTTCCTGCCTCCCCACACACCCCTCACCCCCATACTTACCTCCGAGTCCGCGCGACGGTCTTCGTGGACCGGGAACACGGCCCACCTCTTCAAGCCGACCGCGAACTGAGGAAATGCCGGTAAGCTGTAAATGGGATAGATAGGGTTTTTTCAACTTTGTTGCATATCTCAGGCATTTTTTGGAATTTTTGCACCAAATTTTCAACATGGGGTTTTTGAGACCCCTTCTCGTGAATGCTGTCACTGTCATGGCGTTATTCGGGCCTGAAGGGTGATTTTGCAGTCACTGCGTGAAATCACTTTTGGGACTGATTAATGAAATGACACTGCCAGTGATCATAAGGTGGGCTCTCAAGAAGCCTATTTTGAAAATTTGGTGGAAAAATTCCAAAAAATGACTGTTTTACGAGCGTGCGATGTGCAGTTCCTACGCATGCTCGTAAGTTCATGAATTTTCAATATTTTCACTCCAGATTTTCAACATTGCCATTTTACCACACCTTCTTATGAGTAGTGCAGCTGTCAATTTTCACATCTCACCCAAAAAGTGTTTCCGCCCATGTAGCGCACAATGGCACAGTCAGTGTGCAAAATCAATGTACAGGACAAATTAAGAAAATCACAGTGACACTATTCATGAGCAGAGGTCTTAAAATGGCTATGTTGAAAATTTGGTGAAAAAATTCCTAAAAATGACTGTTTTACGAGCGTGCGTTGTACAGTTCCTACATGCGCTCGTAAGTTCTAAATTTTCAATATTTTCACTCCAGATTTTCAACATTGCCATTTTACCACACCTCCTTATGAGCAGTACAGCTGTCATTTTTCACATCTTGCCCAAAATGTGTTTCCGCCCATGTAGCGCACAATGGCGCAGTCGATGTGCGAAATCAATGTATGGGACACATTAAGAAAATCACAGTGACACTGTTCATGAGCAGAGGTCTTAAAATGGCTATGTTGAAAATTTGGTGAAAAAATTCTTAAAAATGACTGTTTTACGAGTGTGCGTTGCGCAGTTCCTATGCATGCTCGTAAGTTTGCAATTTCATATTTTCACTCCAGATTTTCAACATTGCCATTTATTTTACACTTCCTTATGAACAGTACAGCTGCCATTTTCTATATGTCGCCTAAAATGTGTTTCAACACATGAAGTACACAATGGTGCTGTTGGTGTGCAAAAGCAATGTTTGGGACAGAATTACTTAAATCAAGTTACACTGTTCATGAGCAGAGGTCTTAAAATGGCTATGTTGAAAATTTGGTGACAAAGTCCATAAAATGACTGTGTTATGAGTGAGCATTGCACAGTTTCGCTCCACTTCGTAAGTTCATGACTTTATAATATTTTCAGTCAGATTTTCACCAGTGGCATTTTCCACACTTCCTTATGAACAGTAGAGCTGTCATTTTTCACAACATGGCCGAAGTGTGTTTTCACACTTTCAGCGCAGAGATGCATGGTCGCTGTGGGAAATCATTGTTCGGGACAGATAAAGAAAATCACAGTGATACTGTTCATGATCGGAGGCACCAAAATGCCTGAGTTGACAATCTGCTGTAAAAAATCCCCAACCTAATTATATTATGGGTATGCGTTGCACAGTTTCTATGTATGCTCGTGACTTCACCAGTTTTTTTAATATTTTTACTGCAGATTTGCAACATTGCCATTTTTTACACCTCACCATGAACAGTACAGCTGTCATTTTTACATTCTGTTCGAATGTTTTGCACCTGTGGTGCTAAATGCCGTAGTCGCTGTGCATAAGCAGCTCTCGGCTAACAAACTGATATTGCCACTGTTCATGAGGTGGGGTCACAAAACACCATGTTGAAAATTTGGAGTGAAAATACCAACAAATGCCTGAGGTATTAGGGTTTCCAACCATAACGCCCAACCCTGTAGAGAATGACAGGCATCAGGGGTGTGACTTGGGATTCTTGCCTGTAATGCTCATACCATTCCACACCCTGCAGCCAGTGAGAGGTATCGGTATGCCTTGGACTCTTATCGCCAAAGTTCACCCGATTCTCCATATCGCACCCCATCTCACCCGTATTTCCTAATGGAATGGGTGCGCATAAGGGCCAAAGACCCCAAGGAACACTGTGACACTTGTCAGTGTCTGCAGGGTGGGGTGTGGTGAAATGGCATGGCCGTTATGCCTGACGACCCAAAGGCACACCCCAATGCCTGTCACTCTCTGCAGGGCGGTAGTGGGGTTGGCTTCAGTTCAGTACTTCACTGCCATTCCTATTACGCAGCTCTGTAACTTCTACACTACCACTACCAATGCCAGCAAGCAAACATTCGGCATTGACAAATGCTTGTTTCATACACTATAAAATACAATGCCTGAGTAACAGTGGTCAATTATGGATGTAATCACCTCTCACAGTTGCCATGACAACTGTAAACCTCGAGCATGCATTGGCTGTCCTGGCAACTGCTTGAGGTGATTACATCATGGTTAACCACTGTTACTCAGCCATTATCCTGTATATAATGTAACTTTTTCAGTGGTAATCTTTCCATATCCCCAACCCATGATTCTGTCAATTCATCAGACCTGCTGCATGTTCACAATCTGCCTACAAACTGCAGTTGTGCTTAAAGAGTGACTCCTGCCAAAAGTGCTACACTGCAGAATTAGAATAAGCATACCCCAATAAATCTCATACCAAAAATTAGGTTTCTGCATTACTTCATCTTAAAGCTATGAGTTATTTTGTAGTCCTGATTTCACTACCCATTCAAAAAAGCCAGTTTCAGTGAAGAACCACTGATGATGTCATCTCCCAAACTCACACTCTAGCCCTCCCTGTCAGCAATCTTATAGGAACTGCTTCTCCAAAGTTTAAGAAACTGTAGCTATAGTAATCCTTTCAAAACAAAATGACATAGGGTTGGCTGCAATGCTTGTGTTTCCAGAATGATCAGATGAATGGCATTGTACTTTAGAACATGTCAAAAGATGGTTTTGGAATGCAACATTGAACCAAGACATAGAATGTTAAGGTGGTGCACAATTTTAAAATGTTGTGGGGAGGGATATGCAATTGCAGAATGTGACAGGGATGTGCCATCTCAAAATGTGGTGCAACAATCAGTCTCTAAGTGCGAGAGGGTCACACATCAAGGAATTTGGTGAGGACTTGCAATTTCAGAATATAGTGGGGATGCATTCTGTTAGAATGTGACAGGACACACCATTTATTCTGAAATTGCTTGTCCATGTCACATTCCAGAATTATACACACCCCACCATATTTCAAAATTTTGCATCATATCCCCACCACATTCCAACATTATGTGTCCCAGCCATATTCTAAAATTATTCATCTCTGCTACATTCTGAAATTTCACATCCCTTCCCCATTTCCAAATTGTGCATCTCTACCTCTTTCTGAAATGGCGCATCCTCACCAAATTCCATAATTGTACATCTCCACCAAGTTGTGTTTCAATGCCACATTCCAAAATTGTCACTGCCATGTTCCCAAATTGTGCATAACACCACATTCTGAAACTGAACATCACTGCCACATTCTGAAAATGTAGGTCACCACCACATTCCAAAACTATGCATCACCGCCACATTCCAAAACTGTCACTGCCACATTCCGAAACTGTACATCACCGCCACAGTCTGAAATTGTATGTCACTGCCACATTCCAAAATTATGTGTCACTGCCACATTCTAAAATTGTGCATCACCTCCACATTTTAAAATTGTGCATCACCACCTCATTCTGTAATTGTGCGTCACTGCCACATTCCAAAACTGTGCGTCACTGTCACAATCTGAAATTATGCATCACCACCACATTCCGAAATTGTGCCTCCACCACATTCTGAAATTGTGCATCACTGCCACATTCCAAAACGTCACCACTGCATTCTGAAACTGTGTGTCAATGCTGCATTTCAAAACTGTGTATCACTGCTGCATTCCTAAATTGTGCATCACCGCCCCATTCCAAAATTGTGCGTCACTGCTGCATTCCAAGATTGTGCATCACCACTGCATTCCAAACCCATACGTCACTGCCACATTTCAAAGCTTTACATCACCACTACATTCCGAACCTGTACATCACCACTGCATTCCAAAATTGTGCATCACTGCTACATTCCAAAATTGCTCATCATCACCGCATTCTGAAATTGTGTCACCACCGCATTCCAATATTGTGCATCACTGCCGCATTCCCAAATTGTGCATCACCACCACATTCTGAAATTGTGTGTCACTGCCACATTCTGAAATTGTGTGTCACTGCCACATTATGAAACGTGTGTCACTGCCATATTCCAAAATTATGTGTTCCAGCAACTTTCTGAGATTGTGTCATTGCCGTATTCCCCAACTGCAACCTGGTGACATTTTGAAATCTCATACCTGCAGTATTTTAAAAATTGCACACAACTTTCTCATTCTAAAGCCATATCTGCCACTGCATTCTAGCCCTCTGTGACATTCTGAAGTACTGTACCATGCATCCACACATTATGGAAAAGCATGTGCTGACCCCCCACCCCCCAGTGTCAGTTTTCCTTTTTCAGATGTTTACTACATCTGCAGTTTTAAGTAACATAGGAGAAATAAGTCATGTAAGGTAGCTTGCAGGGAGGACTAGGCTGTGAGTTCAGGAGATGACATTGGTAGCAGCTCTTCACTAAAACTGACTTTTTTGAACAGGCACTGAATTAAGAGTTACAAAATGACTTGTAACTTTTAAACAAAGTAACTTACAGATCTGATGTTTGGCATGTGACTGATTGAGGATATGACGATCAAAATTCTAAATTTATTGATGCCAACAATTTTGACATCAGTCCCTCTTTAACATGAAGGAACTGGGTTGTACAGATGTTCTCTTTGGTGTGGCCATGCATAACCAGGTAGGAAGATTTGGTGTCTCCCAAATAATTATGTATGTTCAGATCCAGTGCTACCACTAACACATAGCTGAGTAATAGTACAACATTGTGCACCATCTGGCCATACTGTACAACTTGTGTTTTATTATTATACCAATAAGTTGCTTTAGCATTTTTCAGTGCACTTTGTAAGTGTTTCTGGATCCAGTACAAAACCTTGAAAAAACTGTTGCCTGAGAGCTACAACTGTTTTTTGATTGCTTTGTGATAAAACTGTAGATGTAGCCCAGTTGAGTTACAGAAACTTTTTGTAACAGTTGCTAGCTAACTGTTTGTGTTGAAAATGCCAAAACCAACTCACTGGTGGGAAAGTTTGCTGTGAACTGTACTTTAGCTCCTGCTTCACTGGATTAGTCTTGGAGCACAACTGGGGACATCCCCACAAAAAATACCATTCTATGATTCCTACTACTTTTACCACCCCTGAGCTTTAAGATGTGTCCCAACATCCTGCTGCAGGACACCAGATTAAACATCTCTGACCATTTAGTCTTGTCTTTTGAGTTCATTTTGTGACATATTAATTAATTTATTTATTTATTTGTTTGTTTTTGTTAACCAGGTAGGCACACTAGACGACAAATGCCTATTTTCAGGTGCGACCCGGGAGGTTACAAAACAGAAAAACATGGTACATAGTCACGGTAGCATACAGGCACAATACAGAAAAACATGGTACATAGTCATGGTTGCAAACCACCCATAGTACAGGTGGGCCGGAGAAGTATCAATACAGAGAACTGGGTACATAGTCAAGGAGGCTTGCGGGCCCACATACGGGGAGGGGGGCCGGGGTACAAAACCCGACAGTATAGGCAAGAAAGCAAACATATAAACCTCCACAGCTAGAGACTGAGAATGTAGAGAGAGTGCTGCATCTGGTGCAACTAATCAATACACCTGGAAACGTGGCAATCCTTGGATGAGGAGCAAGGGGAGCTGATCAGGAAGCCAGAGGAGGGGGTGGGCAGGGGATCGTCCAGGAGAAGATCAGGTAAGTAGGCCAGCAGGGAGCTTGGAGGTGCAGAGAGGGGTAGGAAAGGACATGAGGACCACCACCACAGGCCTGGCTAGGCCTGCAGACTGGGAGTGGCCCTACAGTTGCGAGGCCCAGAGAGGCAGGGCAAGAAAGAAGGGGGTACGTCAAGTGCTACAAGGAAGAGGGCAATGGGCAATAAGGGAGAGGGGGCACCTCGCAGAGGAGGGTGGCAATACAGCCTTTTACATTCCCAAGGAATGGGGGTCATTCCACCATCAGAGGTCAATCAAGTGTTACCACAGGAGAAGTTGTCCTTCATTCACCTACCTAGACCGAACATGAGCACAGGCTGCTCCACTATGGAACGATATTTGACTCTGGCAGCTTGCCTGTCTGCTGACCTAATGGTCTTTGTTAATTTTTGTGGTGTTCTTGGGGGTGTGTGGGAGCTAGTGGATGTGTTTGGTGGAGGATGCATGACTGAACTGGGGGTGTGTGGGATGGTGGCTTACACCAGGGTGAGGGGAGGCTCCTGATTTTGTTTGAGTGCAGCTTTCTGGAATCAGGAGCTGTCCTAGAGCACTGGGGAAGTGCAGATGTTGTTCCCTATTGTCCCCTAATCAAGAACAGTGGCAGGAAAGAGCTAGGGAATTACAGACAAGTGAACATAATCTATTTGGCTGATAAACTAATGGAGACCCTGTTGAATGACAGATTAGTAGAAGTCCTGAAATTTAATAGATTACAGCACAGTTAAGCAAATAATGTTCCTGGGAAGAAGTTGTGCCAGAGGAATCTAATAGAATTTTTTGACTGGGTGACAACAGAGGTGGACAGTGGGTAAGTTGTGGATGTGGCCTATTTGTACTCCAGTAAGATATTAGACACAGTGCTACACAGGAGGTTACTACAGAAGTTAAGAAGCCTAGGTTTGGGAAGAAAATAACTAAATGGGTGAGAAATTGGTTAAGAAACACAATACAGGGTTTATTACTAAATCAGAAATTCTCAGTGGAGATGGGGGTCATGAGTGGAGTACCCCCAGAGTTGGTTCATGAACTCTTCAATATATTCACAGGGGACATACCCTAGGGGTGGGGCTAGAAGAACATGTATATCTGCAGATGACACCAAGATCTGCAGTAGAGAGTACACAACTGAGAATGTGGAGGCCATAAGAAAGGACCCAGAAAGGTTAAAAGTGGAGTCCAGAATTTAGTGTCTGGATTCAGTGCCTAAAAGTTCAAAGTCAAGAACATTGGACACAAAAAACCCAGAGCTGTGTACAGAATGGTAACGGAGGCCATGGTATATATCTTTGGGCAAAGATAATGAGGGGGTTTTCATTATGAAGAACTTGAAAGTAGTGACACAGTGTTCAAGGGCAGTGGGGAGAGTGAATATGATGATGGGCCGCATATGGAGGGGGATAGTAAGCAGAATGAGGGTGGTTATACCACACTGTACAAGACTGGTTTACACCCACCTTAAGTACTGTGTGCAGTTCAGAAGCCCTCACCTTAGAAAGGACATTGACTGGGTACAGGTTGTGCAGAAGAGGGTAACAAAGATGATAAAGGGGCAGGGGAAGCCCCATGAGGAAAGGCTGAGGGGCCTTAACATGTACTTCTTAAAGAACAGAAGATCCAGGGGGACCATGATTAAGACCTTTAAATTCTTCCAAGGAATAAACAAGATGGAGTCCGGGGGTTTTCAGTGTTGAGCATAAATGTGATTACGAGACAGAACACAATGAATTTAGTGTGAAGAAGTTTAAAGAGGGAGATGAGGAAGCACTTCTTCACAGAAAGGGTGATGGAGAGATGGAACAGCTTGCATAGAGAGATGAGGGGCAGAGACAATGACGGGAGTTCAGCATGAGCAAGACAGGCACATGGGTATACTTAGAAGGAAGAATCACCTGGAGAGAGTAGGGAAAGCTGGGGACCACATAGGGCCACTTAAGACCACATGCCAAAGGGGGTAGGTAGGTAGGTAGGGTTAGGGCAGACTGTTCAGCCTTGTGATCCTTTTCTGCTAACAAATGCTTTTTTCTATGTTTCTAAAATGGGTTTAAAATATCATAAAGAATGAGAAAATTACCCTGCATCCCTATACTGCCACAGACAAATCATGTAACCGAAAGAAGACCCAGCTACCCACACTTCTCCTAGAACTCTACAGGAAACTCTTGTTGCTGCTTTTACTATGCTCAGGCAATGTTGAGCTTAATCCAGGCCCTCTGGCACCCATGGAATCCACAGCAGAGCTACAAAGCCTCAAGGGGCTTACATTCTTGCATGTTAATGTATGTAGCCTATTAAAAAAAATTACTTCTGTTCAGGCCTGGGTATGTCATACTGCTTCAGATGTTCTGGTGATTACGGAGTCCTGGCTCTGACCAGTGACCAGTAACAATGAAGTTAACATCCCCTCCCACTCTTTGTTCAGATCCGACAGGCAAACCAGAGGTGGTGAGGTAGCTATTTACTTCAAGGATAAATTCCCTGCCTCCATAATTGACTCAACCTCTGTCCCAAAAGAATTCGAAAGCTTGTTATTAAAGACTGAAATTGCCACTGGTGTCTCATTATGTATAATAGGATGCTACAGACCCCCATCAGCTGGACTACAGATGTTAAAACATCTCGAAAACATCCTGAGTTCAGCATCTTCAGAGTGTATCATACTAGGGGACTTCAAGTTAGACTGGTTCTCCAGTGCATCCACCCCACTTAAAATGTTCTGTGATTTCCTTGGGTTGTCACGGCTAATAAATGAATCTACTCATCCTAACAAGCTCAACCCTAAAAACAGTACTCTCTTGGATATCATTTTAGTTAACAAACCCCATTTATTCTCCCATGCTGGCATCTCTTTCTCTGATATTAGCGACCATTGCTTCATCGTGTGTGTAAGATCCACTCTTAAATCCACAACTGTACCAAAAATTATCCTTTAAAAGGTGCATACACAACTTTGATCTCCATGGGTATATATCATACTTAAGAGACTCCATGCGATGGCAGGACTTCTATCTAGCCAAGTCCCTGACTACGGCTTATGATATGTTCTCAGAAATTGTGCTAGGGGCTCTCAGCAAGTATGCTCCCATAGTAAAAGTTCGTGCCAGAAACAAATCCTGTCGGTGGTTTACAGAAGACCTGAAAGATGCTTTGCGGTGTAGGGATGTACTCTGGAGAACTGCTAGGAAAACTAATTTAATAAATGACTGTAATTCTTTCCGGAGAGCGAGCACCAAAATGGTCAGAGAAGCCAAAGCTAATTTCTACCGCTCTCAGCTAGAGAGCTCCTCAAGAAATGCTTCCAAATTCTGGAAGACTATCAAAGACATTGAAGGTTACACCACTGTAAATTCCATACCTACTAAATTATTGATCAACAATACTGTCATCTCCGACAGACCGTTTATCCTCGATGCTCTCAATAATCATTTTGCCATTGCAGGGCTAGCCTTTGACTCCTCTCCCGTGAATATCCTCCGTCAACAACTTAGATTGGATACACAAGAAAAACCCATCCCCAGTCCATCCTTCTCTCTGCAGCCTACCTCCCTGAAAGAAGTTGAAGATCTTCTCCTTCAGCTGGACACTAGGAAAAGTGCTGGGGCCAACCTCATTGACCCGTACTTCTTAAAGGTCGGCTACCGTGTCCTCGCAGTCCTAATTACTCATCTCTTCAACTTATCTTTGTCCCAGGGTGACCTACCGCCCATTTGGAAAAATGCACTTGTGGTCCCTTTGTTTAGGTCAGGAGATCCTAGTGCTCTCAATAACTACAGGCCAATCTCCCTATTTCCAATCCTGTCAAAGATGCTGGAGAAAATAGTGAACTCCCAGCTCCGGAAGTACCTGGCATCAGAAAAATTGCTCAACCAGTTACAATCTGGTTTTAGAGCACAGCACAGTACAATCTCTGTTCTAGCCAAGGTGACAAAAGACTGGCAGCTTGAATTAGACAAAAAAAACTTTGTCTGCGCAGTTTTCTGGGACCTAAGCAAGGCGTTCGATACCGTTGATCACAGACTGCTTCTGTCGTCCCTCTGGATCATTGGTTTGGATTCCCTATCCCTTAAATGGTTCTTCAACTACCTCTCAGGATGACTTCAACAAGTAAAGGCAGAAGGGGAAGTTTCTCCACCAAAACCCCTATTGAGGGGTGTACCGCTAGGTTCCATTCTTGGTCCCGTGCTCTTCACCATTTATATTAACAATGTAGATGCCCCCATCAAAGAAGCATAAATACACTATGCCCCCATCAAAGAAGCACAAATACACCTATTCATGGATGATACAGTACTCTATGCTAGTAGCTCCACACCTGAAGTGGCCTGTAAAGCCCTTCAAAATGAATTTAATCTGCTGCAACATCAGCTTATAAACCAGAAGCTGCTCTTAAATGCAAAAAAACAAAACAAAGCAATGTTTCTCTCACCCCTTCAAAATGCAATAAATCCTGCAATTGCTGGGACACTCCCGCAGATCACTACCATTCTAGGTGAGCAGTTGGACTACATACCAAAGTTCAAGTACCTGGGGGTATGGTTAGACCATAGACTTACTTTCACTGATCACTTAGAAGAACTGGCAAATAAACTTAGACAAAAACTTGGTCTGCTCTTTAGGATTAATAATCTCCTCACAAGAGATGCTAAACTGAAACTGGTTCAAACTACCTTTCTTTCCCTATTGGATTACGCAGACTTTCTATATAGTCAGGGACCTGCAGGTACCCTAGCCAAACTCGATACACTTTATCACTGAGCCATAAGATTTATCACGTGTCTTCCATACTCAACCCACTACTGTGCATTGTACACAGCAGTGGGATGGTCATCCCTTCCTTACAGATGGCAAAAAAATGCTGCGGTTTGGACATAAAAAGCTATCTCAAATAAACTGCCCCAGTATATCTCTGTCTGTTTACCTTTGTGCACTCTGGGGAAGTATGCCCTGAGAAGCACCTCATATATCTACCTTTATGTTTACAAAGCAAAATCTTGCATTGGCAGAGCAGCCATCAGCGTTGTGCTCCCTCAACTGTGGAACAAGCTGCAAAAAACTTTGAAATTAACTCACCCCATCAGCCTAGCAGCTTTTAAATCTCTATATCTACATCATAATAAGGAGTCCTGTGCCTGTCTACCCTAAATAGTGACTCCTATAGATCCAAACTCACTCTAATTACTGCTGTTAAAAGACTGATCACATCTATAATCGATTCTTCCCTCTCCCCTTTTTCTCCCCCCAAATCTGTCCCTTCCACATTCCTTTGACCCTGGTTCCAGCTCTAAATTCTCCATACTGTATCACTATATATCTTTTTATATTAGGTTTTATTTGTGTTTGGTGCACCTGATATGTATATTTCTTTACTTTTATGAAAAATTGTGTCCTACCCAAAACTAGCTGCTTCTTCTGTTCCAAACATATACTACTGTCAACGCTACCTGCTGATGCTTTGTATATACCGTATTATTGTATCGCACTTTATTTGTATTATTACTATTTTCTTGTGTGTTGCATTCCATGTATATTGTCCCTTGTTCCTTGTTAACAAACCCAGGTCCACCTTGAAAATGAGCTTGCTCAACGGTGATCGCCTGGTTAAATAAAGACTTTGATTGATTAATTGATTAGGACTGTAGATGGTGTCTTTTTGAAGAAAATAGACTAATACTGTATTTGCTTTTAGACTCCAGCCCATCAGTGCTTTATGTGTCACTGTTCTCATTTTGTTTTGTGTTGTTTATTTGTTAAGCTTCTTGTTCAGGGAGGCTGAATGTTGACAAAGTTCTCCTGACTCCTGTTTGCTTATAAATAAATAGACAAGATGTTCGACTATAATGAGTTTCTGTTGGTACAGTGCACCCTCATTAAGAAGGTCTCACTTACAGCAACTGGATCTGATATACAAGTCTGCTGTTTTACCTCTGCTGCCAGTTAGAGTAAAATATGATTGCCATTACTGTCATAATAACTCAAGCCTCATTCTACCAAGCAAGATACTGGGCTCTGTAGACCTTATGGTATGGTAATGAGTGCTCCCATCAGTGTATTTATTTTCTTCTTCTGTTTGCGTCCCACTTGAACATGTTTGCTCATAATATGACTTGATTTAATGGTAAAGCTTCTTTTCTTAAATATATTTAGTTTAACATTCACAGCTTCTATTAACCCAACAAGTTAGGGCCGAAAAACCTCAGAGGTTTGCTTGGTATTAACAAAAAATTAGAGGGAGGGCAGTGATGCACCATTCCTTTCACAAGACTATTTTTTTATTAATTTATTGTTTATGCTCCCACTGTAACTTAGCCCCTTCACTCAGATCAGACCTAGACCCACCTCCTGTGTCCAGCTGCTTGCCCCCCCCCAACATGGCAGTGTCTGACCATGCCAGATCCAACTTTTCAACTTCTTCAGAATGCAGGCAGGTTTTCCCATGGTAGGAAGAGGAGTACACTATTGTGGGGGTTGGGGCATGAGTACGCCCTGCTTGAGTAATGTTTTTTTTTTCATTCACTGGACTCTGCCCCGGAATGTCAGCGCATTCATCTCAAGTGTCATGCATACTGAGTGTGCAGAGTGGAGCACAACTGGCATCCCCCCTTCTTGCTCTTTTGCTGCTGTACTGCCACCTGTGGTTACCCAAGGTGGCAGTATTGTAGCCACTGAAGTAGCACTCCCTCCTTGTAGGACAAAGGCAACCTCTGGAATAGAAACATAGAAACATAGAATTTGATGGCAGATAAGAACCGCTTGGCCCACCCAGTCTGCCCATTTCCCTACCTAATGGATAAGCTGCAGATCCTAGTTAACCAGCAGCCTACTTCTTTCTACCCCTACCCCCTAGAATTGCCTTATGGCTGTCCCATGCATGCTTGAATTCAATCACTGTTTTTGACTCCACAACCTCCTCCGGAAGGCCATTCCATGCATCCACAACCCTGTCTGTGAAAAATACTTCTTACATTACCTCTGACGCCCCCATCTTCAAATTGTGCCCCTTGTTCTTGCACACCTATTTTTTGAAAGATGCTACCCTCTTGGACTTTGTTGATTCCCTTGAGGTACTTGAACGTTTCTATCATGTCCCCCCTCCCTCCTTTCCTTGAGGCTATACATATTAAGCTCCTTTAGTCTCTCTTCATATGCCTTCTGGTGCAGACCCTGCACCATTTTAGTTGCCCTTCTCTGGACAGCTTCCATCTTGTCTATGTCCTTGCGGAGATTGGGTCTCCAGAACTGCACACAGTACTCCAGATGGGGTCTCACCAGCTGTCTGTACAGAGGGATAACAACTTCCTGTTTTCTACTGGTGATGCCTCTCCGTATGCATCCCAGTATTCCCCAAGCCCTCCTTACTGCCCTCTCACATTGCTTGCCCACCTTTAAGTCATCTGATATGACTACCCCCAGATCCCTTTCCATTTTTGTTGTTGTTAGTATCTCACCCCCCATTGTGTACTCTTCCCCTGGGTTTTTGTTTCCCAGATGCATTACCTTGCACTTCTTAGCATTAAATGTAAGCTGACATACATTTGACCATTCCTCTAACCTTGCCAAGTCTCTTCTCATCCTTTCCACCCCACCTTGTGCATCAACTCTGTTGCAGATCTTTGTGTCATCTGCAAAGAGACATACTTTTCCTTCCAGTCCCTCTGCAATGTTGCTTACAAAGACATTGAAGAGGACCAGTCCTAATACTGAACCCTGCGGCACCCCACTAGTAACCCCCCTTTCTTCAGAGTGGACTCTATTTACTATTACCCTCTGTGTCCTATTCTCCAGCCAATTCTTTACCCAGGCTATCATCTTGGGACCCACTCCCAGGCTGGCTAACTTGTATATTAATCTTTTGTGTGGGACTGAGTCAAATGCCTTGCTAAAGTCTAGGTAGAATATGTCCATAGCCCTTCCCTGATCTACTACTTTGGTCACCCAGTCAAAGAAATCTATTAGATTCATCTGGCATGACCTTCCTGCTGTGAATCCATGCTGCCTTGGGTCCTGTGCCCCTTTGGCCTCTAGATACTCGACAATTCTTTCCTTCAGAAGTGATTCCATCATTTTCCCTATCACTGAGGTTAAACTAACTGGTCTGTAGTTTCCCACTTCTGCCCTGCTCGCACTTTTGTGAAGGGGAATCACATCGGCCCTCCTCCAGTCCTCAGGTACCACCCCATCCTCCCATGATTTGTTAAAGAGAGTAGTCAGTGGTGTCACTAGTTCTACCCTTAGTTCTTTTAGAATTCTGGGATGAATCCCATCAGGCCCCATGGCTTTGTCCACCTTCAGTTTTAAGAGTTCTTTCAGAACCCTTTCTTCTGTAAATGGGCTGGTATCAACTTCTGTATCCAGAGTGTTTCTATTGTTTGTTTTAGGTACCTCCCCCTCTTCATTTGTAAATACTGAGCAAAATATTTGTTTAGTATCTCTGCCTTTTCACAGTCACCCTCTGCCCACCCTCTCCCCTTTATTAAGCCTCACTATCCCTTCCTTAGTCTTCCTTCACTCCCTGATGTACCTAAAAAAGGTTTTATCCCCCTTCTTAACTGAGTTGGCTATCTTTTCTCAGTTTGGGCTCTTGCTGTTCTGACTGCCTTCCCAGCTTCCTTTGCTTTAACTGATACAATTCTCTGTCCTGCTCCTTCTGTGATTCCTTGTACTTTCTGAATGCTTTCTTTTTCTCTTGAACCTTCACTGCCACCTCCTTTGAGAACCATAGTAGTTTCTTACTTTCTTTTTGTTTTGTTTATTTGCTTCACACAAAGGCTTGTTACCTCTGTGATGGCAGTTTTTATTATTCCCCATTGTTCTTCTACCCCTCCTTCCTGCCCATTTGCTAGTGCATTCCTTAGGCATTCACCCATTTTGGCAAAGTCAGCCCTCATGAAGTCCAGTACTTTTGCCTTTGTATGGCTTGACTCTATTGCTGTGTTTATTGTGAACCATACTGTTTGACGGTCACTAGTTCCCAGATGGCTACCCACTTCTACATCTGTGATCTTCTCTCCATCTCCATTTGAGAGGACCAGGTCTAAGATTGCTCCCTCTCGAGTGGGTTCCAATACTAGTTGTCTAAGGCATGCCCCCTGTAGGGCACCTAGAATAACCCCATTCTTAGAAGTGGCTGCTGCAACTGCATTTGATCTTCCTCCCCTGGGTGGTCCCCAATTCTTGCAAGGGGGTTTCTTCATTCCTTAACAAATGTAACTACTGGAAGCTCAAAACAATGGAATTTGTTTTTTGATAGATTTAATCATTAAGTGAAGATGACTGCCTGTCAGAAATCCATTTTCAGGCAATGTGTTCAAACAGTATTTCAGGTGTCTGCCTGTGTATATGTCAGCAATCTGTCAGTGTCCATCTGAATCACAGGGGGCAGGCAGCCCTCAGTAGTCCTTAATCACAATACCTCTGTGTCTGGTGGATATCAGTGGTTGGTTATGTCTATCTGCCAGCAATCAGACAGCTACGTATGTATGCCTGAATAGCAGGGATCAGGAAGGTCTCTGTGCCTCCGTCTAGCTCAGTATCTCTGTGTGCCAGTCTCAATTTATGTGGTGTGTTATGTCTATCTGACAGTGATCAGGCAGCTCTCTGCATGTATAGAATTAATGTGACCGCCTTAATCTTGCTGCTTTGGAGAGCTGCACATTTTGCCACACAAGTTGCAGGCTGGTTTTTAGCTACTTGTTTCTGGTAGCATAGCCTGATAGAGTGGAGTTTAGGAATATTCTATTTTCAGCATGCATTTAATATTTCCTTTTTGTTTTGTCATCATTATAAAGTTTTTTGTGAAAAATGTAATTGCTTATGCTAAACAAGACATAACTGGGGATTATTTGGCCAACCAATCTGTGGATTTATGAAATAATGTTGGGGGAGGGGTGAATAATCGTCAATTATGTGTTGTCTGTCCGGTTATATATTTCATTTGTGACTTGAAAATATTTTAGCAGTAGAGTAAACTGTCATTAGCCATTCCCCTCAATGATGCAGAAAAACTGACACTGACTTTATATTAGCTGAACGGACAGGCCTTGATGTGCTGTCCTAGCTTCTCCTATCACAAATTAGTTCTATGTTTCTGTTAAGATGATACACATTTAGATGAATGCCAATTCATCTAACATGGCTCACAAGTTCGTTTTATAGCAGAACCATGAAGATGAGGGGAGGCTGATAGGGGAGAAAACTTTATTGCTTGCACAGTGCTATCCATCATGATCAGGCGCTGTGTGTGGGATATCACAGTATACTGCCTGACAAATACAATATACTGACTGCTGCAGTACCCAACAGGATATCCCAGCCCAAACTGTGATACTGTGCTAGGTCCTGTTGGGTGGCACTGTATGACCAACCCAACTGAAGGATTTAGCAACATGTAATTTTTTTTCTCTAAAGAAGACTTACTTTAGTCCAGGAAATCTATTCTCATAATTTAGATGTGTGCATCAGAAATATGTTCATTAATGAAACATCCACTAGTATCATACAACGTGAAATGTTATATATGTAATATTATACAAATGTTGACTTGTGCTATGTGATGTAGTGGGGGAAACACTGAAACACAGGGATGAGATATTGCCTTCCAATAGTCATATTAATCAATAGTTCATCCTAAGGAGTCAGTATTTTCCAACTATATTCCAAATCATTTGGACATTATGTGTTTTATTAGGCCTTGAAAATCACTCCCCCCCCCCCACACACACACTCAAATTTGGCTGGAGAATAAAAGAAGCAGAACAAAAGTCAAAACTGGAGGCTGTGACAGCATCTCACAGCTGATCTCAACTTTAGCACCTACCTGCTGAGTTTGCTCCTACTCAGGGCATGTTGCACAATCTGGTGGAGCAGCATAACTTTTTAATGGTTGCAGCTGCTTTTGTTTTTCTCCCTGCATGGCCGTCCATTACGTTTTGCCTTTATCACATGCCATGGGGAGGGGCTTTGTTTTCTCAGTGAACCACTGCCATATTGAGATTTGGTAGGAAACAATGTTAGTGCATACACTCAAAGACTATGGTCATTATTTTTTTTTAACCATTGGCCATGTTCAGGATAGGAACTGTAGCCTGTGCTACAGTAAGTACAAGCAGGGCAGTAGTAAACAAATATTAATTACAGATGAGGGATATAATGGTAAAATACTGACCACGAGGGCTGAAGTATTGACTGTCAATACACTAGTTGTATTACTCAAAGCCAAAGCTGAAGTCAATTGTTCATCCAAATGTGTCAGGATTTTACTTCTGTATTGCACCACATTTGGTCAGTATCTGTTTCATAAACCTTGCCAGCGATACCTGAATTCACACACTTTTCCATTGCCCTTGACATACCTGTTGTTCTGTCTCGTTTTGGTTGTGCTGTCTGTCGGGACTCACTGGAGAGTTAGGAAGTATTCTCTGCCTTTTTTGTAAAGCACAGTGCATTTCTCTATTATCTGCCACCCTGTCTGCTTAGGTAATAGAAGGAGGGAGCAGAAGTTACTGTTAAGGCCTTTGTGCACTTTCATTTTTAATGGCTGGCTCCTCAGGCTGTGTGACAAGTCTGCTCCCCGGGTGAGAGTAAGGACTTTTGTTTAGAGGCCATCTAGGTTTCTGTTAATGGACAATGGCTAACATAGTAGTCGGGCAGCCAGCAGTTTAAAAAACTGGAGATTCACAAAGTTACGGCAATACCTACATTGCCATGTAGACATGTGCTTTTAAATTTAACCAGTCAATTGTTTTTTAACTCCTTTGCAGGCTGTTGCTACAACATGAATAATTGACAAGGTTAAGCAGGGCAGTAGTGTTAACTATTTCTAGTCAGGCAACCAGGTTTTCATAATTGAAAGAACAACAGTGGGGTGGGGGGTGGGCACTGTGGAGCCCGAGCAAAATGGTAGCTTTGGTTTGAGGCTCTTCATAACCATCTACAAAAGGTGCACTAAAATAAGATTTTTTGCCACAGGCATTGGATCAAACTACTTCAGCTGTTAAAAGAAACATTCTGGTACAACATGGAGAAATTCCAAAAAGAAAGACAGCAGCAGGACAGAGCAAATTCCAAAAATGCTACAGCAGCTCCATCCACGCGGTTGGCCGAGGTTCATGCGGCCACCACTGCGGATGAGCACGAGGTGGAAACCTTGAAATGTTTGGGGGTTAAACTTAATACCCTGATTCAGTCTGTAACCCAACTCTCTAACATGTCTGACATGCTTACAAATCATATCACCAATTTAGAAACCGATGTGGAGGTCATCCAAATGGCTACGATTGAAGCCAAAAAGCAGTCAGAATCGGTGATGGCTGCAGCAGCTAACCTAGTAATGAAAAATCAGCATCTCAGAACAAGACTTGAGACTTTGGAGAATCATGCCCGCTCAGCTAATCTTGGCATACTGAGGTTGCCGGAGGGCTGTGAGGGTGACCACCTTCCTATGTTCCTTATAGATTGGGTCCAACAGCAGCTTGGTCAGGAGCTGCAAGATACACAGATACCCATACAAAAAGCTTACAGGGTAAATACTAGAGGAGGACTGGACAACCTGGAGGCTCCCCAAGCGCTCCTAGTAGTAACAGATGGCGTGGGGACCAAAGACATAGTGCTGGCCTTGGCGAGGTGAAAGAGAATACTCCTACACAATGGTATTGTTGTTTGGATCTTTCCAGACTTGTTTTGCTATGAGGCAAAAAATAAATGCTTTTATGGAGTGCAAGCAATGTTAAGGGAAGCTGACATTGCACATGGAATTGTGTTCCCAGCTTGACTACATGTGGTATATGAAGGCAAGACATATGTCTTCATGGATCCCTCAGAGGCCCTGAAATGGGCACTGAAGAAATCAGTGCAATGTTCAGACCCTGCTGAGCTGAGAGACCGGAGCTCTGAAAATGAGACCTGAGAGTCAGAACTTTAATTCTTGTGATCATTCTAGTAGTTTCTCATGCTTTTGCATGAGACGATGGGGGCCTTTCAGGTACTGTTTTATTTTACATAAAGGCTCCATGACACTTTCTTTTCTTAAGGCTGATTGGTTAATAAACTCCTTTTTGTTACGAGTTTTGATCTGTACACAAGGTCACACTGTTTGTGGCAAAAGTTGGTTTCATACGTTTATATTGCTCATACTGTTTAGGTGCCTATGAGATTTTGGTTTGTGGTAGGCAAGCAGCTTAAACCTAATACTGGGTTAACATATTATAAGTTAAAATGTGGATTAGCATGGCTTACAGAATATCCTCCTTTGGTAGGGGGTTATAAGACTTTAGTGCCTTATTAGAAGTAAACATTTTTGGCATAATAAGTCATGCAGCTCATGGACTCACTTAACAGCAAAATTTTGAACTTTACAGTAATGCAGAAATACTGCTTTATGTTTTCCTCCCATATATGACGTATCAACTTGACATGGAATGTACTGCATAGTTAATATTAAGAGGAGTGGTGCCCTCAATGGGAAAAGAGAACATATGTTAAATTCTATGTCTGCATTTTCCATGCTGTATGTATTTGGAAAAAACAATAAACATACGATTTAAAAAAAATAAATGAAAGGACAACATTAGGACCCCAATTTTAATAATTCCTATTAAGCACTGCCCTGTGACCTGGTATAGACCAATCACAAAACAGAATTACAATACAAGGCTAAATAATACTCAGTGTTGGTGTTTCATTGTTATATTTCCTGAACTGTAAATATGTATACTGTGTATGTGGATACTGACCATTCTAAATAGATTTGTTATTTTCAATGGCTTAGCAGTGGTTTGAAAATAAAATTTGCTTAAAAATAAATGGGCCATCATGAAAATAAAACAATTTATTTTTCTACTAGGGTATTTATTTTTTCTTGGATACATCATTACAAAGTTCCCCTGTCTGTCAACAGGATTAACACTGCACATAAGTCAATTCAGAAAGGAATCTCATCAATACAGTCTTTGAAATGAAAAGTTGATGCCACGGCTTCTTTTTTCCAGCATTTACGGTCTCACAAAGCATTTAAATATTTTCTTAAATACCGTTAATTCCACACAGTTTGCAAAAATTATTCTTGCAGCCATAGCTCTCCCTGAATGTATATTTCCCTTTCTGACAACACAGCTGCACATTACAGTCTAGGTCAAAAATCTCCTTAGCAACATATACTGTACGTTGGTACTGTACTATGGCCTAGGTTCAAACATGTAGTTTATTTTCATTTGTGAGGGGGCATAAGTTTCCTAACTCACTCATGGCTTTACTAGATGTGGATTGTGATCTGGCTGCCTCACTCATGGAAATAAATACTATATTTTAACATACACCATTGTATATAATAAATACTGTACTTTTATCAATATATGCCAGCAATAATCTATCACCTGTCTATCATTATACATTTTTACTACTGACGCGTTTCATGACATTACTTCTTTCATATATTACAGTCACTGCCATCTGCACTGCTGAGCTCCTCAGCTTCCCCCTTCTTGTAGGATTCAGTGGCAATGTTGTCGCGGGGAAGGAGGTGGCACAATCATGTGTTTTCAGGGTGTAGATAATAACCGAAATAGATCAATGGATAATAATTGAAATAGATCAAGTCAGTATATTCCAGTCATGGGATGCTTTTACCCATTAAGAACCACCCACCTCCTTGCACTGACTGCTCATGACTTCCCTGGGGGAGGTGGATGCCTGATGACGCATGTTTAGCAATACCACCAATGTCTAATCCACCATGACACTCATAAGTGTTACTCAATGAGGTCTGCAATGAACTATCCAGCCCTGGGAGGAGAATATCCACATGGAACATCTTTACCCTCTCTCCCGGCTATCATTCCTGATATTCCAGGCCTGGAGCATGAATCCGGGTTGCCATCTTGCAAAATTTGCCCCCATTAACTGCTGACCTCCAAAGAGCCAGCTCATCAGAACACACATAAGTTTAAAAATGTATTTCAGTTTATTTTTCAAAATTGACTTATTTTCATATGTCGATATATGGACTTTGAAACAACATGAGGTATTGATATATAAATCTACCTGACCTCAACCTTTCATTTAAAACCAAATTAAGTTTCTAACCCTAATGGTTCAAAAGTTAGCCCTTTTTAAATAACCTGTCTTTCAAAAGAGCTAACTTTGGAATGGTTAGGTTAGGGCTAGAGACTTAATTTGTTTTTAAATGAAAGGTTGGAGCCTGTTCAGTATGAAGTAATTATATTGATAAAGCATTTTTGGGTTGATATATGTATATGTACATTGGTAAACATCAATTCACTTTTAAAATTGCATAAATGTATATTACAAGTATAGGAATGTATCAATACATGGAAACTGTGTTGCTGATCTATTCCCTAACTCTAACCCTAACCTGAACCCCAAAGCAAGAAAGGCTGTGATCAAATCCCATTACAGATCTTTGGTGGCCTGTCCTCACAGCCTAGCATATACCCCTTGATGAGTCCAGGGCTCCACCCCCTGTGGCTTTACCCAGGATGCCCTCTGGAGCAAGCCCCACAGGCCAGCCGCAGTGAAAGGACAGAAGTTCTGTAATTACAATGTCACAAAATTAGTGCAAGAAGGCTAACAAGTAGATTCTTTTCTAGCCATGGCTCCTCCATAGAAATCCAGAATTGTTGGTATAATTGTTGCACCTTCCTGGAGGGGCTGCAGTGGCTATCTAGTTTCTACCCTCTTTGCTCCTAATGCATGTACTATGTTATAGACTCATGTGCCTTGTACTGTAGTTATTCCATATTCTCCCAGTTCCAATGTATGTTCTATGATATTAACACAATGTATTTGAATTATATGTTCTCAGTATTCATTTCCTATTTTTTCCTCCTCTCCCCCAGGTCACAGCTGGAAATGAGCCCTGGGCTCTGTGTGCTTACCCGGTAGAATATGTTTACATAAATAAACAAAACTCCAAGCTTTGAATGGAAAAATTAATTTGTAGCCCTAACTGTTTACAAGTAGAACCTTCTAAAAAAGGAAAAATAACTGCTTGGAATCAGCCCAGAGGAGGGATACTAAAATTATTCATAGCCAGCAGGGGAGGATTTACAAGGAAAGGCTGACTGATCTCAATATGTGTTCACCGGACCCAGGAGAGGGGGAGACATGATCAAAACCTTCAGGTACCTGAAGGGTGTAAATAGGATGGGCATCAATCGACTATATAAGTTTAGCAAGGGGCCCAAACAATAAGGTGGTGAGGAGAAATTTAGGAGGGGCATGAGGTAATACTTTTTCATAGAGGGAAGGGAAAGGGAACATTGTTTAACCAGGAGTAGCACACTAAGCCAAAGCTTGTTTCCAGATGTGACCTGGGAGCACAAGGAAGTTAAGTGACTTGCTCAGGATCACACAGTATGCACCTAGGCAGCTGTGGGATTCAAGTCCAGGTCTCTAGCTCTGCAGCTCAGAGCCTTAACTCACTGCGCTATGCTGCCGCCTAATAGAGAGGGTTGTGAAAAGTGGAATAATCTTCCAGAGGAGCTGGTCAATGGGAAGTTGGTGAACAGTTTCAAGAGGAGCTAGGATAGATATCATGGGATGGTTGAGAATGATGGATGAGGGGTGGAGCTAATGGGGAGGAGGGTAAATCAAAGTGGAACTAAGGGATGATTAATCCACTAGAGGCCTAACCAGTGCTAGTCTTGAGAAAGCCAAGGAAAAAACAGATTAGACTGGATTGACTCCGAGTCTTCTCCTGTCCATAAACATCTATGTATCTGTGTATCTATGAAAGATGCTTTCTTTACCAAGGGCAAGCTTTGTAACAGTTAGGACAAGAAACTATTTTTTTTTAAATGAAAGCTTGGAGGTCAGCTATGTTAACATATAGTACCAATATACAGTATAATTTTGCGATGACTTACAGATACTGATATGAAACATAATTTTGGTCATGCTACACCTTACTTCAAAATTAATTATGTTTTTTTCTTTTATACTTTGGTAACTGGAAAAGGCCCACTAGGCAAAAGTGCCTGTTTTTATGGGCATCCCAGTAGGCTTGGAAGGCTAATTGACTTGCTCAGAGTCCCACAGTATGCAAGTAGACATTGTGAGAATCAAACCCAGGTCTGCAGGACAGTCCAAGCTCATTCATAGCCCATTACTGTAACTGCTAGGCTATACTGCCAGCCCAGGTTTGCTGCCTTATATTAATTCATCTTACGCCGTTAATTTCTTTGCAAACATGTCCATCTCCTGTCTAATAATCCCTAATTTTTCTTTCTTTTGCAGGTTTCACCTGTGAAAGTGTTGGAAGATAATAATATAAATATTCATGAAAATATACCCTTTATGTGAATGGAATTTTTAACTATCTACTGTATTCCTAAGCCCAGCTCCTTCACCACTTCACTATAAATGGTTCATTGATTAAACTTGAAACTTCCATCCCACTCTACAGTGTGGCAGGCTTCTTAGTTCAAACATAATGCATTCCCTTCTTCATGCTGAGCTTTTCCACTATGCATTTTTTATGAAAATCAGACTTTGTTTACTATATGTTTTTACTTCTTCACAAAGAGAAGGAAAAGTATATCTTTTTTAACTTTTTGACTATAACTTTCTTGGGAACTAGGACACCTACAGTACGTGATTTTTTTAGTATTTGATGTAAAAATGACAACCTGTACAGAAACATTAATACATCAAAGTTTGAGTACCCAGAATTGTTTTGGCAGTATCTTAAATTTCCTAACAAGACTGCCCCTGTATAGATAATCACTGAGGTAACCGTGGATGCATCCCGCTACCGGCCCGGAGGGAGATTGTTCAGAAAATTATCTTCCCTATCTTTCACTAGGGTGGTGTAATCTATTGTGCCATTCCCAAGACTACCCTAACCATACTGGACACACTGTTCCACTCCTTCTGTCGTTTCGCCCTTGACTGTCCTCCCAGCACACACCACTACAACTTCTACCAGGATTTACACCTCTCCTCACTGCAGGATAAAAGGTTGTCTCAATGCATCAGGCTCATGGCCAAGTTCTGGATCCAGTCCCTGCCTCTGTAGCTCTCTGGTGCCCTGTCTTCACCTCCCCCACCTTCTCACTGCCTCTGTAATTTCAACATGTGCTCCCTGAGTGTCCCACGTATGGCCACCATCGCAGGACAGGCAGCTTTCTCATATCGCATGCCTAAACTGTGGAATTCCCTCCCACTGGCCATTCAGCAGACCAACTCTGCCCACTGACTCAACTCCTTCATCAAAGTCCACTTTTACACCTCCTGAGCATGCACCTAGATGACTTGTAACTCTAAAAAGTGACTGGTCAATGACAGGAGACCCCACTGTCTATCTCACTCCTCCTGGCTATATCACAAATATACATTCTTGAAGGCTATTCTTGTACTTATATTCTTGATGCAGAAGTGCCGTACCTAGTCACTTTAGCAGTTGTGTACGTGCTGTGTTGTTATGTTCTGTGTTTCCCCCTGCTGTCATACCTGATTGTATTTTACCAGAATTTCTTTTCACGATGTAACAGACTGCCTGTATCTAATTCTTCAGCTGTACTTTCTGTACATAATGTGTTTTGTACTCATGCATTCCTGATGTAGTTATACTCTGTGTTGACTTCCTTGCTTCCCACCCCCTATTTCTGTACATGATGTATTTTTTAATCATGCATTTTACTGATGTATTATGCTCTGTGTTGACTCTCTTGCTCCCCACCCCTCAGGACACATCTGGAATCACGCAGTAGACTGCTCAGTACACTTTACTGGTAAAACTTTTAAATAAATAAATAAATTAAGGTAGTTCCTCTAGCATCTTTTTTTTTTCCAACATTGCTATACTGACCACTGTGCCTCTTAATATGAGCAAAAAAAATGAGAAATAAAGTTTATCAGCTTTTCTAACATACCTGGGTGCAATTTTTTGTCACACAGTTACACGTCAATGCTGTAGTGTAGCATGGTGTTGCACGGAGAAATGTTTAATTAGGTTCAGTGCGTAACTTTGAGGAATTTATTATTTATTTAGCTCTGTGGTGTGGTAGAACTGTTTACGATGGACAGTATATAACAACAAGCAAGCAGAAAGCAGGATACTGAATCCTATATATGCAAATTAATTCTGCAGTTGATGTTATTGTGTTTGCATATCATACTTATTCATACCTTCTTATAGAAACATGAAACCTAGAAGTATAGATAATGAAAGCAGAAAAAGACCGAAGGTCACTGTAGTCTCCCCGGAAATCCCTATCTGCCCTGGGACCTATTGTCTACATGGGGTTTTATCCCTTCCCATCTATCCTCTGTTCCTCTCCCTACTGCTACTAACCCAAGCAACCTCCAAACCCTTCACTCTGTCTCAGCCATGCTTGAAACCATTTATAGTCTTGGCCCCAACCCCCTCCTGTTATGAGGTAGGGGCAGATGCGATGTACCTACAGTTCCTGCTGACCTAGAGTTACTACAGTATGGTATGTAACATCACTGTACTTATCATCATTCTCTGTGTTTAACTGCCCTGAGCATTCTTTCATTTCCCTGTGCGTGTTGTATTGTGTTGTTGATGGAATTGTTCATGGCTTGAAAAGAACCTTGGGATACACCGTATCTGAAAGGTACTGTATAAAAAATGCAAATTACTTCCTGTACCTGTTTGTAGTTAGCGTCCCCAAATCATAAATAGAAACTACATTAGTTTGCATTAAACTGATGGTCTGATTGCCAGTAAACATAATTTACAGTTGGCATCTGTAGAACTCAGTAACATAAAATCCTTCCCCCTATTTGAATTTTTGGATATTTTTTTTCAGTATTGCTGAAGACATTTTGTATGAATACAGGAACTTTGCCCTTTAGACCTTACATGTTCCTTCTGCTTTCCCTGCCTTGAAGTCCCAATTCTCTGATTCTGATATCAGAAAAATTTATGTGGCAAAAGTTCTGATGCAACCACAGAGAATAATGACTCCAAAGCAGAAAAATCAACATAAACTAATGAATTCTAAGGGGCAACAAGTCTGGAAATGTTTATAGTACTAGTAAAGAATGGAATGTCTCAGACTCAAATTATGGGGAATTTTATGAGAGTTGAATCTTGCGGATGTCAGTTGTCAGTGTTTAGCATAGATACAGAATATATAATGGGTTGTGGAGGAACAACCTATAGAATAGTGTATGGGTGACCATCCACAACAAGGCTGTGCTTCCAGCGAGGGAGTTGATAACATCATAGAGACCTCAAGAGCAAAGCTCGAGAGGTCTCGCTGGTGTCATCAACTGCCTGAGATAGAAACACAGCCTTAGATGTGGATGGTTACACTTACATCATTTTATATAGCATACGGTTTCAGGCTTTCTCAGGTTTTTTTAAGTTGCTTGTTACCTTTGTTATTGTACTATCGATGTGACGTCAGAACAATAGCTTTTTTTTTTGTTAGTTGTTTAACCAGGACTAGCACACTAAGCTAAACACTTTTTTACATGTGCGACCTGGGAGCACAGGGAAGTTAAGTGACTTGTTCAGGGTCACACAGTCTGCAAGTGGAAGCTGTGGGATTCAAACTCGGGTCTGGTCTGCTGGATGTTACCAAATCTGCAGCGCAGAGCCATAAACCACTGCGCTATACTGCCTCCCATAATAAAACAACTCTTTTGACCTTTGGACTGTCCTGCAACAAGAATTTGAGAGCCGTAATTTTCCTTGCAGAATAAACCCTAACCATATACTAGAACAGGTATGTCCACTAGTGAGGGGTAAAACTCACACAGTAACTCACTAGTGGTGAAGTCACAAGTTAGTTATATAGGTGTTACCATTCATGTGTGGTGATCAAGTCATCATTCCCCACAACCCATTATGCCCTTGATGTATATCACATTTTGATGTTTATATTAGTGTTTTACCTTGATTTACCTTAAAACTGCCATTTGTTCCATTCTTAATGCTCTGTCTGACTAATTGTTCCCTGCATTCTGTTTCAGATGGAAATAAGTTTTCAAGTGAAATTACATGTTCTAGGTGAAATAAATACATGAAAATAATTTTTAATTTGAAAACAACATAATTTATTTACTCAGTTTAATCACCACTGGTCTGTTATATCAATGCAAAATCAAGATACCAGACAAGTATCAAAGAACTGTATAATTGCCCTGAAGGTTCAAAGTTGGCAGTTCTAAACTTTAGGACTTTCTCTACAAATGCCCGAAGTAACTGCAATAAAATAAAGGATAGCGTTTGCAATGCCAAATAAAAAATGTTGTAGCTTTATCATTTTTTTCTTGTAGCTTGAATAAAAAAGGCAAAGCTACTATAAATGATCAAAAATTTAAAAAAAGTGTTAGTCTTATAAACCCACATTTTATTTCTGCAGAAAGTGACGCAAACGTGTTTCCTCCTTTCTATCAAACCTTAAAACTACTCAACCAATCAAACCATATTCTTTTATGATTGACTATTCGTTACCAAAACTTCTTGGAATATAAATTTCAATATCTTTCTCCTTTTTTTACATTAATTGTGTGCATGCACAAACCAACATATTGTTACAAGACAGGATTTTGGGTGTGTGTCACTGCTGAGCCTATTGCAGTACACAAAACCAGGGGCTTGTAATGGGCTTGGCAGTCAGCACCAATGACAACTCGGTGTGGTCCTGAAGCAACTCTCTGTTAGATGGGCTGAATGGTTATGTACTTCAAAGGATCAAAGCCACTCCAATCAAAGAGAGCTTTGGTCCTTTGATTTGCATGAAGCCCACATCAGTAAACAACTGATTGGCTTGTAGAGTGAAAGGGGAAGTCTAGAGTAACAGCAGCTTCCAAAAAAAAAAAAAACCAAAAAACAAATCTCCTTCCCAGCCTAACAAAAACAGGCCCCCCATCACCCTCAGTGTGGGACACTGGGTAGTCCACTCCCAGTGTCCCCAGTTGTCCTTCAGCCCAGTATGGTTCCCCCCTCCCCCAGCAGTGTGCTTTCTTGATATAAGGTTTGCCAACAGCAGGATAACTAATCCCTGTGTTTGCAGTAGTCCCCTCTCCCCTTGACAGTGTGGGACACTGGGTAGCCCACTCCCAGTATCCCCAGTTGTGTATAAAATCCCCATATTATTGTTCTGGAACACTGGGGAGCCCACTTCTAGTGTTCCCAGCATGTCCCCCTGCTCCCAGAAGTGTTGCTGAATTCTCCCCTTACGTTTGCCAATAGTGGGGTGCCCAATCCCCATGTCAGCAGTAGCCCACCTTCACCAACAGTGTGGGACACTGGGTATCCCACTCCCAGTGTCCCCAAATGTATAATGTACCTGTAAAAGAGAAAACAGTCCCCCGACATCTTTTTTTTTTAGACCTGGAAAAAGAAAATGGTCCCTCATTGTCTCCCCACATCCGCCATCCCCACCATCTCTCTGCGCACCCACCTCCCAGCACCACCCTTACCCCATATTTACCTCCAGAGATCAGTGACTGAAATCTTCTCTGGACTGGGACACATCTGCACTCTTCAAAGTTGAACCGCGAACTGAAGGAATCAAGGTAAGCCATATAATGGCTGTCAGTGGGATCTTTTCAACTTATGTTGATATTGCAGTCATTTTTAGGAATTTTGACACAAATTTTCAACATGGGGTTCTTGAGACCCCACCTCATGAACACTGACACTGTCATCTTGTTAATTGGTCCCAAAAGGTGATTTCGTGGTCACTGCATGGAATCACCTTTTAGGACCGAGTAATGAAATGAGAGTGAGATTGTTCATGAGTTGGGGTCCCAAGAACCCCTTGTTGAAAATTTGGTGCAAAAAGTCCCAAAAATGACTGCATTATGAGTGTTCGCCAATTTTTTATATTTCCACTCCAGAGTTTTAACATTGCCATTTTTTCACACCTCATAAACAGTACAGCTGTCATTTTTCACATCCTTCCCTAAACATGTTTTCACACCTGTAGCACAGAATGGTTCGGCTGCTGTGCGAAATCAACATTTAGGACAGATTAATCAAGTCTCAGTGCCAATGTTCATGAGGGGAGTTCTCAAAAAGCCCATTTTGAAAATTTGGTGAAATAATTCCAGAAAATGACTGTATTATGAGCATGCATTGCGCAGGTTCAACACACAAGTGTAACTTCAACAATGTTTCATAATTTTACCCCAGATTTTCAACATTTCCATGTTCCACACCTCCTCATGGACAGTATACAGCTGTCATTTATCACATCCTGACCGAAGCATGTTTTCGCACCTGTTGTGCAGAATGGCATGGTCGCATTGAGAAATCAACTTTCGGGAAAGGTTAATGAAATGTCTGTGCCAGTGTTCGTGATGTTGGGTCCCCAAAATACCAAGTTGAAAATTTGGTGAGACAATTTCCTGAAAATGCTCAAGTCATGTGTGCCCTTTGCATTTATTCTATGCACATGCATAACTTTGCAGGACTGGAGTGCAGGGTCCATGAAATAAGGGTACTATTATGGTATCTCAAAAAGAAGGGAGAGTCACTGCAAAAAAGCATGTTAATGCATCAGTTAGGGGTTTTATTAAATCATCAAAAGCTGGGAAATTCGATGTTGGGGTTCACCCACCCCCCACCCTCACACACACCAACAAGCATCGGGGTGGCCAAGTCGTCATGTAACTCACCCCATTCTTCTACACTGTACCATGTCAGCTTGTTTACAAATGGAATAGGGTGAGGTTGGGCCTTATGACCCATGGTACACCCAATACTGTTGGAAAATGATGAGAGTGAGGTGGGAACCTAACATTGAATTTCCGAGCTTTTGACGATTTAATAAAAACCCTAACTGATGCATTAACTTACTTTTTTACAATGTGATATGCTGGCTGTGCTATAGCAACAAGCAGTGCAGTTTTATTCATTAAAAGCCAGTGCTCTGCAGTGGAGGAAGGAGGTTTGTGCTGTGCTGGACCGGCGGCAATTGCCTTCTCCAAATAAGGAGAATTGGGTGCTAGATGCTGATTGCGGGGTGCAGGTGCGGGGGGGGGAGGTGATTGACAGATGGAGTGGTCAGGTCACTGCTTATTGTTGCTGGGGGGGATTACTATGTATTATTGGCGCTGCTGCCTATCGCTTAAAATTGAAGGATTACTCTGTTTTCTTGGCACTGCTGCCTCTCACTTAAATGTGGGGGACTACTCTGTGTTCTTGGCACTGCTGCCTCTCACTTAAATTAGTTTATAAGATGGGGGCCTGCCATGGAGGTGGGCGTGTTGTGCCATTCCTCAGAAAAAAAAAAATTGCAGGTGCTGGGTGGATAGGAGGGTGGGATTTTAATAGGTGTAACTGAAAGAAGTTGCTGCCTTGAAAATACATAAGGTTATGGGACCAGATGAGATACACTGCAGGGTATAAAGGGAGCTTAGAGAAGTGCCAGGGTTAAACAAGCAACCAACCAATGTTTGACATTGACAAATGCTTGTTTATTCATATTTTTATTCATCTTCTCTCTACTATGGTCCTCCAATCACTAGGCCACCTCCCAGCCCTACCCTGCCTTCTTCATCTTCATCATTTAACTTATTTCCCCTGACCATGAACTTCCTGCTCCATCACTGGATCTTTGGGGATCTCACTCCAGTGACTCCCCACAGGGCAACACAGTTTCAGGAGGCCGTGGGCAGTCAGTTAATTGGGGCCTGAGAGTGCCAGATAAAATTAGCTTGCTGTGGGATATTTTCACTTTTCCTTCAAGCCCTGCCTATATGGGATGCCAACAGCAAGAACTCACTTGTGTATAAACACAAGTGCATGTCAAGGCCAGCGGATGCCCCCCTCCCACTAAATGCTCCTACTGGACCACCACCTGTGGTCACCCAGCTGGCAGTGTTTCAGTACAACCTACATCCCTTACTTCCCTGTGGAGGACAGCAGCCTCTAGGGTGCTGAATTCCCTTCCCCCAGTCAGCCACTGGCTTGTTGTTAAACTCAGATTGCAGGTGTCATGAGTGGCCCCTCTGCTACTTCACTGATGGATCTTTAATGTGATTCTCCTTAAAGCAGAAGTGTGCAGTGCGTACCAAAAACATTTATTAGGTCATTTTTTTAGCAAAAATTTATATAGGAAATCCTTATATCATTATCAGTATATTTGTTTGTTGCTCAGTTATTTTTAAAACAACTGTTATTGCTAGTTTTGTAATGACTCATGTTCAAAAATATGGCTGCCACAGGCAATTTTTGAAAAGTCTCTTCCATCGTGGTTCCTTTATGATAGTAAATGTCATTGTGGATGCATTAGGATGGTGCTACACTATCACCCGATTGTGATGATAAACAGCACATTATAAAATGACAAGAAACAATCCTGGAACCTGACTGGCCAGCCAAGAGGCCCACCCATGTTGTCATCCCAGCACAACATCACAGATGAAGTCCCATCCCACGCATGACTGCATGTCCAAAAAACAAATCACTGCATCTCCCAACTAAATGTTGCACACACTTGGCATATACAGTATACCTTGTTGTTTGCCAGTAAAAGACAACACTTTAGCCGGTAGTCCCTAGCCAGATTGTTGGTGCAGCAGTAAGGCTACTGCTTTGACTCTTGTGATCCACATTTGAGAACGAGCACAGGCTATCAAAATCCAGCTGGAAGAGGAAGGGTTGAGCATTCCATGGACTTCTGTCCTTCCTCAGTAAGGAGGGATGCTGCTTCTGCTGCATGACTACCACCTGGTGGAGGCCAGGAGGGTACACAGCTGGGAGCACCAGACATGGTTGGGATTTCTGACAGATGCCCAGCACGCATGCATGCATCTGTCACTGTATGTCAAGTACCCTGGGGAGAAAACCATTAGGAAAGAGGAAATACCTGGTCTGCTCCATGCCAACACCCCTGCAGGCTCTTGCACTACTGACACAGTTGGCCAGCCACCTACTGTATACAGGTCCAGAGTAAGTGGTGAATAACTTGTAGGTCCATGAAGAGGTTGGTGATGGGACTCAGGGAGTGCTGTTGAGTAACGCTGGAGAGAAAAAAAAAACTCTATGGAAGAAATAAAGAAGTACTTCCTCTCTCCCAGTGTGGCAGAACCACTCAGGAAATTCAAAACAAACAAACAAAAAGAAACAAAAAAACATTGGTTTCCCCAAAGCAAAAATCCTTCAATTTTTTTTTTTAATTTGTCAGCTCAGTTCCAAGGAAACCCAAACAAACATTCAAATCATTAAATCATTGCTGCAAGCAGCTTTGCAGTACCCCCTGCACACTGCCTAGCAGCACAAACAACATCAACACGTGCACAGTGTGTGTGACTTCATTGCACTCCACTTACCAATCATTCTCTTTAGAGGTCAGATTTCTCCAGGTCCCACTCCCTAGATCCAGTTTTTAAAATCTCCATGGCTGAAAATATTGGTCATGTTCCCAGATTCCTGTACCTGGGGGACTGGTATCTTAACTTAAAACCCTTGGAAGTGGGAGAGATTCACAACAGTACAGCGGCATGCAGCAACAGTACTAAATACTGGCCAAAGCACAAAATATAAACTTTTTTATATATTGTATACACTCATTCCCAAAGCACATTTTAAAAATGTATTTATTTATTTGTGCGTATTCAAAGGAGCCATTTCATTATCACAATAATGCACTCCAGGGCATGTGTCATGAAGAGATAATGGGCCCGATTCTCAAAGGCTCCTGCATAGCGCAAGGTGCTTGCACCACAGAGAATGGCACAAGGTGCACCTTGCACCAACAGGTATGGCCTGGAGCAATTCACAAAGGCAGCCTACTTCAAACGCAGGCTGCCTGCCCCAAGTGGGGCATGCGCCATCCCTGTGCCCAGACATGAGCTATGACAGGGCGCTAAGGGCCCTGTGGCAGATGCAAGCTGCTGCTGCCCCCCAACTGCTATTCACATAGATCTCCCAAAGGGAGAATTTCTAAGGGGACTTAGAAATAGCTCCCCTAGGAGAGCTGTCCTATTGGTAGTGCAGCGTGTCGCATCTCCCCAACACCACTGTGCCCTACAAGTGCCACATAGCGGACCCCCCCATCCACATTGTGCCCCCGTAGGGCATACATGGCAGGAGTTCCCACCCGATCCCTGATGTACCCCTCAGTATGTATAGATGTAGTGTCCCGCACCCAGAACCCAGTGTCCTTGTTAGTGCCATGGCAAATGCCACCAACCCTGGGAACTGGGTGGGGGGGGGCACTATATCAATACATGTTGAGGGGCACATCAGGGATTGGGTGAGCGTTCCTGTCCTGTATGCTCTATGGGAATTGGGGCTCGGGGACATCCAGCCAGTGCTGCATGGGGCTTGCAGCAAACCCTCCCATGCGCAATGTGTTTGCTGCGTGGGTGGTGTTGCCACAAGTGTGGGGACTTAGGCACCGGGACACTCCTGTACCTGAATTGGATGCAGGGTCCCTGGCACAGGGGGCTTTGGCTCAAGCTGCAGTTTGCTGCAGCTTGTTCTGAATGCAGCCCCCTTTGAGAATTGGGGCCAACGTCACTACTCAGGTAAATGAAGTCACTTTGTCTGCAGCCTCATGACAAACAAACCTGCGGCATGATGCTATGCCAGCACAACGCATGACCTGTTGTGCTTTAATGTTTCAATAACCCACTAAAATGTTATTTTATTTCATGGCAGGCATGTTGCAAAAGTACAATAACTTTAAAAAAATTCAGAACCATATATCACAGATAAGGAATGAAATAAAATGAAAAGAAAAGTGGTTGGGTTGATGTTTTTGCTAGAAATACGGTATTACTAAAATACTATACGATGACAGTTTTTGCCCATTAAAAAATACTGCTGCCTTTAAGGCTGCCAATGTATCATGTCACAGTTTAATATAGAGCCATCAGCTTTCTAACCATAGTGGAACAACTGCATGGCTGCAACAGTCCCAGGTAATGTTCTTTTGCTCCTCTGTCTTCTTTTTATGTGTTGATGTGGCAATGTTCCTTTAGGTAGCTTTCTGTTTGAATGCTTTATCTGTAATGCATATCATGCCAAACCATATTTAAGTAAGACTGTGCCATGCACGCTTTCACTTGTTTATGTGCTGTCTGAAATCAATAAACATACTGTATACTGAAAATTCCAACACTCCATATGGTAGCACACAGAATCATACCATTCTGTAACATACAATACTAGTCTGCAGGTAGTGCTGCAGTCACCTTTAGATTTTATAAGATCTGGTCTAACCTCTCTCCTGCTATCCATTCATCTTCCACTCCTTTGTTCCTAAAAAAAAAAAAAAAAAACTATTCCACTCATTTACTGCTCACTCAGGCAACTGAGCTGAACCCCAGTCAGTCCAGCTAGACTCTATAATTAATGCCCTCTTTCATGGTGCACCTTATTGTTTTACCTGCCTCATTGTACAGTAATTGGGCCCTATGCATGAAGGGAGTAGGGCACATGTGGTAGGCATGCACCCCATCCACACAGCTCCACACCTGCAGACAGTTAAGCACTGGCTGGTATTCACTATCGCTGGCCACCTGTTTGCAGCCCCCCTCCCCCAAAGCACAGCCTCACGTTGCTGGATAAGGGCTGTGCTGGGCAGAGTGTGGGATACAGGTGGGCATCCTTGTGTGGATCCTTTATATGCCCATACAGAGGCTCTTGGGAAGGCATGGAACACAACAGTAATATAGAGGCATCAGCGGTTCCTGGTAGGTATATCAGAATACATCTGCGCGGTGTGTCCTGTACCGCTGAGCACAGCACTGCAATACTGTATGGGTGTACGAAGGCATCCGTGGCACTGGTCTGCTGTACATGGGTGCCAGCACATGCCACACCATACCGGAGGTATCACACCACCACCAGTCAGTCATGCATAGAGTGGATACTGGACACCAGCCCGAGTGGTATGGGTGTGCCTACCCTATGGCACCACACACTGCCCTTCACCATCTGCCCTAGGGATGGTCAGTCTCTCACCCAGATAGTGCCCATGCCATTGAGGTGCATGTAGGCATGAACATGTACAGGACTGTACCTAATACTGCTCTACCTTGTTACCCACCAATCAGGGACATGGCATACTGACAGCAGGGACAAACACAACACCACAGAGATGCATCGTACACCTTGGTACTAGGCAACCAGGGATGCTGACAAAATAGGGGTACTACTTTACTAAGCATGTGCCATAGCTGAACATGTCTGGCAGAGTACTGCTTCTCAGTGTGGCATGTTATACTCCCCACTGATCTGTCCCAATGACACAGTGTATGTGGGATGGGGGACACATATGTGGCAACATCATGGATGTCCCTGAATATCAGAGACTGTTACAGAATATGTCGTTCCCGATGGCAATGCCAGTCACGGAGATATGGGTGCACATGGGTTGGCCACGTAACACAGTTACAGCAGGGTCCTCCCAGCCATAACTCCTGCACCCCAGTGCATGGCACACCATGCCTTTGTGAATCACGCAGAGTGCAGGCACACCAGCTAATACCCTTGGCCTACCCCTGGTGTGGAGCAGCATGATTGGCCAGGGGATCTGGGGTGCAACTGGCTGGTGCACCAATAGTAAATGCCACCGGACCACTGCTGCATAGCATTCACACATAGGATAGCCTACACACCTCAGATACATGGCGCATAGGCAATCTGCACTTTTGTGCATAGAGACCATTGTAACTACTCTCCTCCTTTTATATTTTCCCTGCACTGTACATTAATTGCATTTAATATGAAACATAGAAACAAAGAAAGTGACGGCAGATGGGGACCAAAAATCCATCTAGTCTGCCTTGAGTGCTGCCCCCCTTAGATTTTCTTAGAGACAATCCCCTTATGCCTATCCCAAGCAGATTTGAATTGCCCTACTGTTTTGGAGTCAATGACTTCTGCAGGTAGGCTATTCCATGGAGCCACCACCCTTTCTGTGAAGAAGAACTTAAGCATGTTACCCCAGAAGCTCTCTCTCCTTAATTTCATTTCATGATCCCTTGTCCTTGTGGACCTATTGATCAGAAAGAGTTCCTGGGTAGGGACTCTGTTTATGCCCTTCAGGAACTTGAATGTCTCTATCATGTCACCCCATCTCTGCACTGCTCCAGTGAGTACATGTTGAGTTGCCATAATCTGCTTTCATATGGCAAATCATGGAGCCCTTTTACCATTTTTGTTACCTTCCTCTGTAACGCCTCTAGTCTATCCACATCCTTCGTGAGATAAGGCCTCCAGAACTGTATGCAGTACTCAAGGCGGGCCTTACCTCTTTCTACTTGTGATGCCCCTTCCTATGTATCCCAGTATTTTGCTGGCCTTTTGCACTGCTTTTTCACATTGTCTGCACACTTTTAAGTCATCAGAGATGATGACCCCAAGATCCCACTCCTGTTTGGTGGCTGTTAGCTGCTCCCCTCCCAGATAGTAGACTGTCCCTGGGTTGCTCCTGCCCTTATGCATCACTTTGCATTTTTTTGCATTATATTTTAACTGCCACATGTTGGACTGTTTTTCTAGCTTGAGCAGGTCACTTTTCATTTGTTCCACTCCCTGTGCAGTGTCCACTATGTTGCAGATCTTTGTGTCATCTGCAAACAGACTCACCTTCCTGCCCAACCCCTCAGTGATGTCACTTATGAAAATATTGAAGAGTAAAGGACTCAAGATGTACCCATGTGGCACCCCACTGGTCACCCCCCATCCCTTGATGCTGCCCCGTTAACCATCACTAACTGGTTCCTCTGACTAAGCCAGCTCCTAACCCATGATACCACTTCCTGTCCCACTCCTGCTCAAGCTAATTTAGTAGCCTTCTGTGTGGGACTGAGTCAAAGGCTTAGCTAAAGTCGAGGTAGATAACATCCATGGCTCCCCCGGTCCACTATCTTAGTAACCGAGTCAAAAAAACTCAATCAGATTAGGCTAGCAGGACCTTCCCACCATGAAGCCATGTTTTCTGCTGTCCAGCTGTCCAGTCTCTTCCAGGAAAGTTAAAATAATTTCTTTTAGCAGGGTTTCTATTATCTTGCCTACCACCCAGGTGAGACTAGTCTTGTGGAATGTTTCCCTCCCTCAGGCATCTGCTAAAAAGATCTGCTAGAGGTGCTGCCAATTCATCCCTCACTTCTCTCAGTATGCGTGAGTGGATGCCATCCGGCCCCATGGCTTTATCTATCTTTAGTTTATTGAGTTCAGTCCTTGCCCTCTCTACTGTGAAAGGGTTTGTGTCAACCCCTTTGTGCAATTATTATCCCCTTTAGTGATGTTCCCATTTCAAGGCTCCTCCTTTGTAAAGACAGAGCAAAAGTAGAAACATAGAAACATGGAAGTTGATGGCAGATAAGGACCGCAAGGCCCATCCAGTCTGCCCATTTCTTTTTCTACCTTATAAATGTGCCATCGGCCTTTGCTCTGTCAGTGGCCTATCTATTCATACTCATCTGTATTGCTCCCTTATGCCTATCCCATGCCTGTTTGAAGCCCTGCACTGTATTCATAGCCACCACTTCCTGAGGTAAGCCATTCCATGCATCCACCACACTTTCTGTGAAAAAGAATTTCCTCACATTCCCCCTTAATCAGCCCCCCTCTAATCTCATGCTGTGTCCTCTTGTCCTGCTATTTTTCTTATATTTAAACATGTTAGACTCTTTCACCTTGTTAATGCCCTTAAGGTGTTTGAATGCCTCGATCATATCACCTCTCTCCCTCCTTTGCTCAAGGTTATACATAGTCTGTCCTCATATGTCTTCTGATGCAGTCCCTGCACCATTTTGGTTGCCCTTCTCTGGACTGCCTCAATTTGGTTAATGTCCTTGTGAAGGTGTGGCCTCCAATACTGCACGCAGTACTCCAGATAGGGCCTAATCAGTGTCTTGTAAAGAGGGATTATTACCTCCCTCTTACGACTTGTGATACCCCTACTAATACACCCTAACACCCCCCTAGCCTTACCTACTGCTTTAGAGGTCTGCTTGGATGATTTCAGGTCATCAGTGATGATGATGCCCAAGTCTCTTTCTTTCTTTGTGACTGCTGGCAACTCCTTTCCCAGCCTATAGGTGGCTTCAGGGTTTCTCTTCCCTATGTGCATGATCTTTGCATTAAATCCCAGTTGCCACTCTTCTGACCATTTTGCTAGTTTATCCAGATCTCTTCTCATTCTGCCCACCCCATCTGGATCATCTACTCTGTTGCAGATCTTGGTGTCATCTGCAAACAGACAAGCCTTAACCTCTAATCCATCTGCAAGGTCACTAATGAAGATGTTGAAGAGGACTGGCCCCAGGACTGATCCCTGAGGTACCCCACTTGTGACTTGCATCTCTTCTGACTGTATACCATTTACCACCACTCTCTGTTTTCTGCCCGTCAACCAGTTTGCCACCCAGTTGACCAACTTCTGACCACCCTAGGCCTACCCATCTTATTTATCAATCTTCTATGTGGAACAGTGTCAAAAGCTTTGCTGAAGTCAAGGTAGGTGACATCAACTGCTCCCCTTGGTCCACCACTCTGGTTACCCAGTCAAAGAAATCTATGAGATTAGTTTGACAGGACCTTCCTTTTGTAAACCCATGCTGTCTTGGATCCTGTGCCCCTATGGATTCCAGGTGTTGCATTATCCTTTCCTTAAGGAGTGCCTCCATAATCTTGCCCACTACTGAGGTAAGACTGACTGGTCTGTAGTTCCCTGCCTCCTTCCTGCTACCACTCTTGTGGAGCGGGATCACATGAGCCCTTCTCCAGTCTTCTGGGACCTCTCCTGTGCTCAGAGACTCACTAAACAGTTCTGTTAATGGCTCTGCTAGTTCCACCTTTAGCTCCTTAAGTACCCTGGGATGTATACCATCAGGTGCCTTATCCACCCTGAGCTTAGCAAGCTCTTGTAGGACCCTTTCTTTTGTGAAGGGAGTAGTGCTCACCTCCTTCCCCCCTGTGTCCATGATGCTGAGCTGTGGGCCCTGCCCTACCTTCTCTTCAGTAAATACTGAGCAAAAGTATTTATTTAGGATAGATGCCTTTACAGGGTCCTCCTCCTCACATGCTCCTTTTTCTCCATTAAGCTTAGCAATACCCCCGGACTTTCTCCTTTACTCATTACTCATTTAAAACCTCTGCTTTCTCTCTGTTTTCTTTTATCTTCTTCCCATCACTGCTTATTAGTCTAACAATACCCGCCATTTTTCCTTTTGTCACTTATGTACCTAAAGAAGGTTTTTTTACCTCCTTTTACCCCTGTGTAGTTTCCACCTCAGTTTGTGTCTTTGCCACTCTACTCACCCTAGAAGCCTCCCTCAAGCTGCTTTTGTAAGCGTCCCTATCCTTGTTGCTATTTGAGCCTTTGTATTTTTTGAATGCTAGCCTGTTTGATTTTACCACAGCTGCCACCTCACTTGTGAACCAGAGAACATTTTTCCTTTTCCTTGTCCTACTGACCAGTCTGGAAAATTTGTCAATGACCTCTACTATTGCCTCTCTTATGTTAGTCCAGTATACTTTCACCCCTCCTTTTGGTTTACTCTTGAGGATACCTCTAAAGCATATTCTCATCTGATCAAAATCCATCCTTCTGAAGTCCAGAACCCATGTCTTAGAGTGATTTGCTTCCTCCTTAGTATTGACCTTGAACCAGACCAATTTGTGGCCACTTGTCCCCAGGTGGCACCCCACCTCCACTTCCTTGATCTTGCTACTGTTTGTGAGCACCAGGTCTAGGACTGCATTTTCCCTAGTGGGGGCTGTGATGAGTTGATTGAGTCCAGCACCTTGCAGGGTGTCCAATGAAATCTCCGCTTTTGGCTGTGGATGCTGTGCATGAGGACCAGTTTATGTCTGGGAGGTTATAGTTCCCCCATCAGTATGACTTCTCCTTTTTCTGCCATTTTTACTATGCTTTCCATCAAAGCTTTATCTGCCTCTGCCCCTTGTTGTGGGGGCCTATAAATCACTCCCAGTCTGAGGGCCAAGTCTGTGCCAGGTTTGAGAGTGACCCATAGAGCCTCAGGTTCTCCCTCAATTCTTTGGACTTCCATGGCCTTTATGTCTTTCTTTATATACAATACAACCCCCCCTCCACATCGTCCCTTTCTGTCCTTTCTGAACAACCTGTAACCTGGGATAGCAACATCCCACTCATGGCTCTCATTTAGCCATGTCTCAGTTACTGTGGCCCAGTCAAGTCCTGCTTCTGCCATTGTGGCTGAAAGTTCTGGGACTTTATTAACTAGACTCCTAGCATTTGTTATCATTGGCTTCCATACACTAGCATCTTTCTTCCTTTGCTTCCATGAGTTTTGTTTCCCATAAGTGACGTTACCGTGTTCTTTTTGCTTTTACCTTTGCAGCCGATAGGAGGTGTCCTTGCCTGTCTCAGGGGGGTCAGGGATTCTGCTTTCTTGCTCCCATCTGACCACCACCACCTCCTCACTTTCTAGTTTAAACTACTGGCAAATGTGTCGAATTGTTGTCCAAGTGACCTTACACCCTCCTTGGTAAGGTGAAGGCTGTTGAATTTCAAGAATGCTCTTTCCCAGAATGACTTCCAGTTGCCAGTGAAGAAGTGTCTTTTCTCTGAGCACCACATGCAGAGCCATGCATTTAGTTCTTTGATTTCAGTGACTCTTACTTGTCCCTGCCCTCCTCCTTGCTCCCATACTGCGAGTACCTCAGAGAAGGCCAGGGTGAAAAAAAAAAGAGGACAGTCTATTACTCAGTTGTGAGATGTACTTCTGGACCTGTTCAATGGACTGGCTGGCAGTATCATTCATGCCTAGGTGAATGACGATGACCCTAATATCTTCCTCCTTATGGACATATTTCTCAAGTTGGCATACTACCTGTTTTGCTGTGGCCACAGGGAGACATCTGACCATGATCTCCAGTTGGTTGGTCCTATTTAGGAGTGATTCAACCCCTTGAATCATGGAGTCCCCCAGAATAAACAGTTTATTTTTTCCCCTTATGGCAGTGATTGCCCTTGTGGGTTTGTTCCACTGATGTGGTGGTGCAACAAGTCCTCCTTCCTTGGGCTTGAGTCAATGTCCTTATGTCAGTGTGACTCAGACCCTTGTGTGTTCCTACTACTCACATTCTGCTCAGCTTTTGAGTTGATGCCTGATTTGCGTTGTTGCATCTTAGACCCTTGGCTTGAGCAGTAGGTTGGTTCCTTGTATGTGCTTGCCAGTGCGGCAAACCTGTTTCACAGCTGAATATCTGTTTTACGACTATTGTCAACCTGTTGAGCCCTTTTGTGGTGGGCTCATGCAATAACTGATTCAGGTGGGATATTGTCCATGCCTCCTTGAGCTGGGCCCAGAGGTCATTTATGGCCCACCTTCTGGGGCAATGACCTACTACCTGGACCCAGGCCTTGTAATGAAGTATGCCACAGTGATTACAGTGCACTATGTCCATGCCTGTTGGTATCAATGTTGTGCATGCTAGGTATACACAAGGATGCTGTTACGTGTTGGGTTTCAGGGTGAAAGGGAGATTTTTTTTATTTAGAATACAGCTTTCCTTGGTATAGCCACACTGTAGGACAAAAGAGAGATAGATTTATTTTTAGACTATAGCTTTACTAGATATAGCCATAGTTCCACTCTGGCTGGCATCTATAGATGCCAGTGAATAGCTAATAGTTGCTGTTTGTATCCTAGTATAAAGGGAGTATTGTGATTTGGCTTTAATTGAGGATGCTGAGTCAATGTCCTGTCTCCTGCTGGGAAGGGTAGAAAGTGCAGAACCATATAAAGATGGAGCACCCAGGGAAGGGTGGGATTAGGGGGAGAGGGAGTGGGTAGTTTGACTATGTCCCTGCCACTGAAAAACAATCAGAAGAGTTTCCCTGGTATGTGAGTCTAGAGTTCCTGGTCAGCCCACTGCCAACTTCCCCTCAAACAGGAGGAAGTGCCGAGTGTCTGTCCATCTCCTGCTCCATTTCCAGGTAGATGTCTGTGAGGAAGAAAGAAAGAAAAAGTGATTACAGCCCTTTCCCTGCACAAAATACCCTGTGTCCTAGTTTGACGGTGAGTCGCTACCAGCCATCTGTGATTGTGAGAGTCAGTGAGAGCGGGGGACCCACTCTTCAGATTTAAGATCAAGCACTGCCTAACCTGGAGCAATGGCTCATAGCAGATGGCTAGGAGGGGAGTTAGGGCAGCCGAGAGCTTCCTATTCCCCTTAGCTTTGTAGTGTCTACTGTAAGCACAAAAAGTAACAAAATCTGTAAGCACAACCTGTAACAATTTAAGAGAAAATATACCTTGCAAAAAAAACTTTGAATCAGAGAAAATAAAGCAGTAACCTGTAAGCACAAAGCAGTATCACCCTGTAAACACACCCTGTAACAATTTAGCAAAAAATATACCCTGCAAAAAACAATTTCAATCAGGGAAAAACAAAGCAGTAAGCTGTAACACCTGTAAGCACAACACAATAACAAAAACCTGTAGGCACAACTTGTAACAATTTCACAGAAAATATATCCTACAAAGAAACAATTTGAATCAGAGAAAATAAAGCAGTAATTTGTAAGCACAAAATAGTAACAAACCTGTAGGTGCACCCTGTAACAGTTTAGCAGAAAATATACCCTGCAAAAAACAACCTGAATCGGAGGACAATAAAGCAGTAATCAGTAAGCAAAAACAGTAACAAAACCTGTAAGCACAACCTGCAAGCACAAAGCAAAATAGTAACACACAGTAAATCAGCTTAGCCAAAAGAAGCCTTAATGGTTCTCCTTGCTGTGATAATGTTGCTCCTTGCTCCTTCAAGCAGACCTAGAAGAAAAGCGTTCATGTGAAGCTAGGTGCCTTTGCCAGCAAACCTAGTCTTCCTGTTTTATTGTTGTAGATGCTATTTTTGAACAGTCTGAACCTATGTATTTTCATTTTATGTTCATTGTATTTACTTTACCTTTATATTGATGAATTGCTGTTTTTTTTCATTGTTACTTCCTGCTCCTCTTTCACTATGAATACATATGCATTTGGAAAGGAGCTATTATGAGCTCAGTATATCTTTCCTGGAAATATGACACCGCGTCATTGCTAATTTTCACTTACGTATCGTCTGCATAAAAAAGGAAAGGGGCATGATTCTCAGGCACAAGGGACTGGTGCTATAGTGTTAGTGATGCACTTTTTGTATTGCTCTCTTGCTTGTGCCCATCCACAGCTATGCTTAAAGGGTTTTACAGACTCCTCCCACACATTGGCTAAGTGTTTTGTGAATCTATGTGGGAAGGGACAGGAATCACCATATAAATGGTATGCTGGGGCAATCTCAAAGCACTGCTACCATTGCATTTGTGTGCAGAGGAGTTAACTGACAATCCCTGCTTTAGAACTAGTAAAAGCAGGAGGTAGGGGTGTCAGAACTCTGCACCCACTAGGAGCAGAAATGGCAGGGGATGGAGAGCAATGAGTGAACATGAAGTTTACGACCACTTGCAGGGGAACATAGTAAGGCACTGAGGTTAACTGGACACCAGTGACCAGTACACAGTAGATCAGGATGTGAGTGAGGGGCCACCAGACCAGCTGGTGGATTTAGAGGAGTGTCAGCAGTGAAATAGAACCTCAGACCAGAAGTGGGCCAAGAGGTACTGGTCAGGTTTGTCTTGTGGCCATAATGAACTTGGAACAGCATGCAGGTACCAGAAGATACTGAGAGAAAACATACCCACACATAATCTGTATACGGACTTTAAGAAACTACTGAGTACATAAACAAAGTGGCTTACAGACAGGACAAGGGAGAAAGAAATAAAGAGTATAGTTAAGTCAGCAGTGCAATGAAAAATGTTTTTCCAGAAAGATAGTTTTAGCTACAATTAATAAAAATACTGCCATACTGTACCTGTCAAAACTACTTCTCTAAGTATTGCCTAATCTGTGCACTAAGGCTTTTTTTTCAATTTCCTTAGTCCAAACCCTGGCAGGGCTACAATGTTATTTCTAGAGCAAATATGGCAGCCATCTTCTTTCTTGAGAGAAAACTAAACCAAAACATTTATTAAATACTCAAATTTTGGTGGGAATACAAAATCTTACCATGAAATTAAACCGAGAGATGCCTGGAATCTTTTACAGTGAAAAAATGATAGAGTCAGATGTATTGCCCAATTTCATTGCATGGCTGCTTTAAGATAATTTAAGAGATTAGATATATACTGTGCAAGAGCTAAAGGCATTAGCAAAATTAAAAATGACCCCCCCTAAGGAAAGCAATAAAAGTGCCAAAACACTGGGGTTCCAATAATAAAAACCTTTAAGAAATACATTAAAAAAACTCGAAAATAATATTTTGAGAGCGCCCCTCCCCCCAGATTTCCAGGTGTTGGGGATAACTGTGATGTTAGCATCTGGGTCTATGGCTTTTGTCCATAATAGAGTCCCATGGACAGATGTCATTGGGTTTCACACATCAGGTGTTAGAGTGTGTAAACTCTGTTTGTGCACGCAAACATCTGGTGATGCTCATAAACATGAAATCATAGCCACGGGGGAAGTCCTCATCATCCAATGACTAAGATTGACTTCCATGTATAGTTGCAAAGTGAGATGACAGAAGTCAGGCTTTTCACCTGTTTTGCACCTCTGCACTTTGTGGCTGGAAACATGTCAATATATTTAGAAAGTATAACAGAAATAAAACATTCAAACATATTTAAATTCTGTCAAACGAACTATGAACTAAGATGCATTACTATACCAGAAAAATAAAACAAGAAATACAGTGGTAGAATACAGAACTCAAAATGAGCATGCTGTTCTTGGGTTTGATATTTTATTTATTTATTTAGTTTTTGTTAACCGGGTAGGTGCGCTAGCCATGGAAATGACTATTTTCAGGCACGACCTGGGAGAGTACAGTACAAAAAATGACAAACAGATCAATACGGTAGGATATCAGCAATGGTGATACAAAGGGATAATATGGGGAACAAACAATTTGTTACAATGACAAAGTTAAGGCAAACTAGTCCAGAAGAGAAGCAGTCAGATGTGGGTACAGGAGAATAAATGAAAACATTGACTAATAGGTAGGCTAGGGTAAGTTTGTACAGCTATCAAGCTATGAGACATTTAATACTATTTAGTCCTATCTAGTCTATAAGTGCTGTGAGTTGAAAGGTTTAAGGTGGTATGGGGAGAAGTTCATGGTAGGACAAGTAAGAGGAGGGGCTAAGGGGTTTCGAAGCATGACCATTGGTTGGAGGAGATGAGGTAGTGGTGAAGCTCGTCCTTAGAGGTGTCATGTGAGGGAGTCTGACGGACAGTCAAGGGGAGAGAGTTCCAAACAGGGTGCTAGACAGGCAAAAGTACTGACTCCTTTGGAGGTACTGTATTTAGGGACATTAACAAGGGACTTATCCACTGAGTGAAGGCCATAGCAGGATGCATGTTTGAGAAAAAGATCAGCAAGGGACTTGGGAGTCTGTGTGACCTTATAACACTGTCAATGGTAGAGCCAAATAAGTATAGAGGAGGCAGTGATGTTTCAGACGGTGGAAAGAGAATGCATATCGACAGATAATGTTGTAGGTGACATCCCATTTGTGAAGACTTTACTTGGACGTGGCAGTATAAGTAGCGGTGCCATAGGTAAGTGAAGGTAGAAATATTCCTCGGGCAATGGCAAGCCTAGCGGATGCGGTTAACACATAGCTAGTACAGTAGGTGGCACCTAGCTTGGAGTTCAGACTTACGGGTCTTCTGTATATGGAGATCAAAATTTATTGATGAGTCCAGAGTGACACCCTTGTATTTAAAAGAGGTCACCACTCCTACCGGGGAGCAGTCCAAGGCAGAGACTTTAAAATGGTGTAGTGAGTTCTTTAATTTGAGATTAGTCCCAAACAGCATAGCTTGGGTCTTGGACTCATTTAATACAAGTTTGTGGCTCACCAGCCAATCTTGGGTTCATTGGAATTCAGTGGAAAGTCTCTGATTGATGTCCACAATGCTTTTTGCAGTAGTGTATAGGATGATGTCATCTGCATATAGAAGGTAGGAGGCATTTGAGAGGCTTGAGGTAATGTCGTTTATGACTATTGTAAAGAGAAGTGGGCCTAGGATGGACCCTTGGGGCACCCCGATATTTAACATAGTTTGATCAGAGAGGATGGAATTGTCCTTACAACTTGGATCCTGTTTGACAGGTAGCTGCTAAACCAGCTGACGGCATTGGGTGCAAAGCCTAGTGACCATAGGGTGGTTAGGAGAACAGAGTGGTCAACTAAGTCAAACGCCTTAGTCATATCAATAAAGATGGCATCAGTGAGATGGCCTGAGTTCATGGTCAATAGTGTATCTGATGTAAATTTGAGTAGGGTGGTGGTGGTTTTATGGTCCTTGTGGAATCCATGCTGAGCCGGGGTTAGAAGGTCATTCTTCCTAAGATATTCTATGCTTTGGGTAGCTACCAGTTTCACAAGGATTTTACTGAGGACTGACAGAATAGCTATGGGCCTGTAGTTAGAGGTGTCTTTAGGGTCACCTTTTTTAAATACTGGGGTTATTCAGGCTATCTCCCAGATGTCAGAAACATGACTCTGGCATAGATAGAACATGAAGATCCTGGCTAGGGGGGCAGCAATGAATGGGGCAGCTAGTTTTAATAGCCTCTGTTCAAGATTATCAGAGCCTGTGGCCATGTTCTCCGATATGGCATTGAGCAGCTTTAGGACTTCATAACATATGATGGTCTTAAAGTGGAAGCAGGGAATTGTGACATCAGGTGTTGTTGTTACATTTTGCAAGGCAGGGAAGGAGATAAATTGTGCATTAAAAAAGTTTGCTATGGTCTGGGGATTATTACAGTGGATGTCATTCAGTGTCATATCACTAGGGGTAGGGGACAGGTTTGTATCTAGGAATGACTTGATATGGGACCACAATTTTCCTGGAATCCCCAGTGGAACTGGTAAGCAAGTCTCTGCAGTATGTGTTTTTTGCCTGTTTAATTTCTTTTTTGCAGGCATTCCATCGGGCCCTGTAGGTATCATAGTCTGCTGCCAGACCAGCGAGTTTAAAACTTTGCCAGCTTTTATCTCTCTCTCATAATTTGGTGAGCAAGTTTGACTTGAGCCAGTGGGTTTGCCTATTTTTTACACAATGAGTTACAGGTTGGCAATGACATCTCAAGTTAAATCACAGAGGGCCCAATTCTGAAAAGCAAAACTGATGCAAGGTGCCTGTGCAAATTTTGTGGGATGACACAAATGGCACCTTGTGTTATAGTTTGCAGTGATCCTGATTCTCAAATGTCAGTTGCAGCAACATCAGTGTGTGTGGCAAAGCCCCCTTGCATCACCCTTGTGGTAAAAGCACCTATGCACCAGGTTGCAAGGGGGCTTGTGCCATGGTGGGGCTGTACCATTCTCTTTTTTGTATTCTGTAAGCCCCGCTGTGGACACAACAAGGGGCTCAACTTAGACCAGCCATAATGTGGTCTAAGCACTGTGCCCCAATGTGACGAATTGGGGGCTCTGAAAGTGGGGTCTGGAGGACAGAAGGGGCATGGGGTGCCAAGGGGATGTTGGGGAGATGATGGGCATGCAAGGGGGTAATGTGGCACCCGGTGGGGATGCCGTTTATATAAATATTAAGCTACTGGGATGGTACCACAGGGGGGTCCTGGGAAAACAGTACCATGGCCCCAGGTGGGCACAGCCCTGGCAGCAGCCCCAGCATCTGTGGACCCCAACCTCTGGTACCATCTCAAGGCTAAATAGTTATATAAATGGCACCCCAGCCAGGTGCAACAGCACCCCTTCAGATGCACACTCTCTTCTCAGCTCCCCCATGGCACCCCGTGCCCATTCTGCCCCTGGACCCCTCCTGGCAAAAATGTTTCACCACCCCAAACCATCCTGCCCCCTCTAGTGTTGTGCGGGGGGGGGGCAGATCCCTGCTGCAATTCCCGCAGGTGCACCACTTGTTTGGCACTAGCCTGCCAGTGTGGCAACTTCCGAGTTTTTGGCACAGGGACCACTGTGTTTACAGAATTGGGCACAGGGTCCCATACCACCTAAAGTTCACCACAGCCCTAGATCACTGCAAACTGTGGCAATCTAAGGGCTGTTTGAGAATCGAGCCCAGAGAGTTTACTGACAATTCTGATTGCTGACATGCTTCATAAAACATCTTAAATGAATGACAGCATTATCAAGAACAAAGCTACTAAAAACTACAAGTGACAACATCAGAGTCTAAAATCATGCCTGGGGGGAGCTTTTTATTTCTGTACATATTTATTTTATGTGTGCATTTATTTATTTGTAATTTTTGATAAGGAAATGCATACTGAACTGTGACAGTTTGACTACATGTACATTCTGGAGTGTGAGTTTTTTGGGAGGTTTATGGACTTGTTTTAATTGGGAGAATTTTAACCAAGATACCTACAGTACTCCTAGAATTCTTAACATCCACCTGGGCAGCCAAATGAAATGACAGAAGGGACTTCCATTTAATGTCTCATCAGAAGGCTCGCATCTCAACAATGCAGCAGACACTTAGTGCAGCATTACAGTAGAGATGTTCAAAGCTGAAAAAAATGTTGCTTAACCAGAATTTTGCAAAGTTCACAAAATTAGGAGGCAGTGTAGTGCAGTGCAGTGGTCTAAGGCTCTGAGCTGCAAATCTGGTGATATCTAGCAGACCAGACCTGGGTTTGAATCCCATAGCTTCTACTTGCATACTGTGTGACCCTGAGCAAGTCACTTAACTTCCTTGTGCTCCCAGGTTGCACCTGGAAACAAGCTCTGGCTTAGTGTGCTTTTCCTGATTAAACAATTTCCCCTTTCCCTAATAAAGTGCTGACTTTGTATATTTTTTTGCCTGGCAAAGTAGCCATTTTTCTTTGCAAAGTGACCAGATGTTGCTTGCAAAGTGACACATTCATGAAGACTTCACTTAAAAAAGTTCCAGTTCATGCAGAAAAATGACGAAGTGTGAAACTGATGATGCCAATAGGAATTTTGCAAAGCCAAAGATTCACAAATGACATTTAAATTCACTGCATCTCTATATTACAGTGCCAGTATTGAATATTAGCCCAGCTTACTAGTGTGAAACTCAAACCCATGACCTTCTGCTTTTCTACACCCAGAGGTGAATGTGCAGCCTACTGAGCCGTTGACACTTCCTGGCATTTCTGTACTTCAAGTCCCAATAAGCCCTGAAATCACACTAACAGCATCGTAACATAGTTTTAGTTATATAGCAATATAATAAAATCCAATAGTTCAGAGTATAAACTTTGTGAATAGTTTCCTGGTGAGAGAAAAGGTCACTTGGGATGAATTAACTTTAGTATAACTAGTTCTCCAAGGGTAACTGCTCTCTTTTAAGCCTCATTATTACAATCATCTTGGGTACCCTTAAAAATACTCAGAAGAGACCATTGAGAAAAAAAGTTGATGACTGTCTTTAGTGCTTGCACAAACACACCTAAAACAGACTAGACTCCATTATGCATTTTGACACTTCTGCCAACAGCAGAATCCTTTTTACATTAAAATGAATCCCTTAGCTGTTTCTTCCATGGTATAGTTGCTTTCTTCTCCTATGAGGCAATGTTGTAATACTCAATTTGGTTATTGCTCATTCAGTTTCATCTGGAATGTTTAATGTGTTTATTATTTTCACTGTTGCTTCTTTACTTAAAATTTCCAGTGAGTTGCAGCATGCTCATTTACTTCCTGGGCACCGTAGGAAGCAAAATCTGTGGTTCTGACAGCTCTTTAGTTAATCCGTATCACAGATGTTACCATGTTGCTTCAACTGATGTAATAGTATACTGATGCAAATGTATCACAGTATTCAGGTGGTACAGTTTATTTCAGTACCTCTGTAGATAAGTATGGTGTGTTTGGCATTTCCAACTATTTGACTTTGTTCTGTGAGTAATGGTCAGTCTTGACATTCTTAGTCCAGCAAGATATAGAAACAGTCTTGTGAATAACAGCCTAAGGATCCTGCTCAAAAAGCTTTTTATCCCATTTTGAGATGATGGAAACAACTGTTTAATAGAGGCTTAAATCATTATAGGTTTAAGCCCCATCCTTTTCAAAATTACCAGTACTGTACCAGTAGAATTTCACTGGAAACTAGCTTTGTTTCTAAACCTTTCACAGAGGGAAGGGGAGGGTACGTACTCCGAGTCTAGGTGGACACACACGTTGTGCCATAGATGTTTGTAACCATCAGCTAGAATCTGATGGAGCATTTTTCCTCTCTTCCAGACTATAATGAACTAGGTGATTTCTCAAGATTTTATGCTTTGCACACCGTTAATTGATAGACCTTGTCAGACATGGCACTGTATACTGTAGAAACCAATCAGCAAACATATTAGCAGGCTTAACAAAGTAATACTCCAGACAGAAGAGTACAGCACTCATAATCCCAAAGGATGACAGCCATCCTTCGTAACTTCATGCACCATATTTCTAACTCATTTTTTAAAAGTTAGCAGCAGTGTTTGATTGATTTAGACATTGTAGAGTAATAACCGCATCGCCACAGCTCAACAGAAACACCTCTCTTTTGACTCAGTAGGCTCTGTTAATAAGCGTACAGTAAACTATCGCCAAATTGCTTTGCATCGATATTGAATGAAGCCAGTAGTGACATGGCCCTGATCAGATTAAGTATGTTTAGCCACATCACTAAATAAAAGTTTGATCGTCCATAATATATGCCTCATTATCATGTTAGACTCTGATCTCTTATGCTTTCGTCAGTAGAGTCAGCAACACTTCAGACAACTATAGTGCTAATGTGAATGCATAGATAACTGGAAAGTTATGTTGATCATGGTCAAATGTGGCACAACAATCTTTCAGTACTGCTGTCATTTTAATCTACAGTTTAGAACAAAATAAAAATGTCACTGACAGATGTCTGTGGCCGAAGTGATTAACAAACATGCATGGCAAAATGGGGTAGAGGCCTTACTGCACTGTGGTAGAAGTCAAACCTCTATCCCTTTTACATCTGCTCATGAATGTATGTGTCGTGAGCATCTTTAGAAACAACATGACATGGAAACAAAGAAAATGGTGACAGATAAAGACCCAGTGTCCATCCATTGTGCACCAGTTTCCTACCTATTCCCCTATAACCTATTGTCAAAGAGTTTTTTTTTCCTTTGGCTCTACCTTTCCTTTTCCCCACCTGACCCCATCCACTTTCTTTTTTTTTAATTGGTACTTTATCTCCTTTCTGCCTGATCATGCCCATTCTCGTCCAGTCCCCCTAGCCCCATCACCTAGCTTCACAGGGCACTTACTGTTTGTCCACCCATCCTCTGACAGAGGACCAGGGACTGCAGTCACCTGTGTGGGGCCTCTGTATTCCCCCCTTGGCCCATGCCATGTGCACTGATGCATTATGTGAGCTCCACTAACAGAGATACCCCTGGCATCAAGTGGTGAGACAACTTACCAGGTTTACCACTGCACTATCACCTAAAGTCTCAAGGTTGCATTTGCCTAGTAGGACACATGGACCCCTCCCTCACTGAAGGAGGATTTCTGTCCTTGGGATGCTCGGCCCTCCCTCCACTGGCTGGCCCCTGAGCAACGCACATTCATTTCCATAGCTATGTCACCAGCGAGGCAGGAGGTGAGGTGCCTAGCACCTCTGCCCTCCACACCATTGAGTCGGTCACCCCTTCACTTTCTACTCCCTCCTTTTAGTTCTATGAGACACCTGTATTTGTCTCCTCTGATCTTGAACCCATTTAGAGTCCTGGCCCTCACCAATTCTTTTGGTAATCTGTTCCAATTTTGTACCACCCTTTCAGTGGAGGAGAACAGCCTTACATCCCTCTTAAATCTCTCACCAACCCGTGTCCACTCATGCCCCCTCATCACTGCACTACCACTCCTGGTGAACAGGTTCTCACTGCCCACCCTATTTAGCATTCTCAGGAACTTGTAAGTCTCAATTGGTCTCTTTTAAGCCATAGCTTTAACTACTGTTGCAACCATGAGATGATCAGACTCAGAGCAGTCCTCTTTAAGAGTGGCATGATTATGAGGAGGGGTGAAAATATCATGTACTAATTGAGGAGGAAGGGAAGGACAACTTTGGCCTTGTGGTGAGTGTCATCAGTTTCAGTGAGCCACTTCCATTCCCTGCAGCTTGGGAGTTAAAAACAACGTTAGTGGACTATATTTACTGAAGTAGCTTAGAGACAGTGAAAGTTATTCTCAAAGAAAAAGACAAAAAAACTTCTGAACTGGCCCACTAAATTTTGTATCCTTGTTAAAGGCTGTGCTGGCACAAAATTCATGATTTTGCAATAGTATAGTTAGATTCCCCACATTAAAGAAATCTGCAGTTGGCTAGGAATTTCTGCTGTGCATGTTGCGCAGTTCTTACTGATATCACAGAAATGTCCCTTCCCATAAGTAGCGCACATGCAAATAGCACGTGTATGCAGAGTAAAAACTTGTTTTTGACTATCCTGCTTTGCAAGTGTACTAGGTGTTAACTGCTGTCATGCACAGCAGAACAAAATACTGTTCCCTGCTACCCTCACTACCTCTATATTATACCAAAGCTATGTCCAGAGTCACTGGACTTGTTCCCCTAGGTTGTAAATTGTGATCAACGTTATCAGCAGGCTAAGGTCAAAAAGGCATTTCTTTATATTATAAACAGCACAGAACAAGAGTTATAATGCAAATCATGTGGAAATGTAGACTAAGGCCAAGGGGTCAAATATTTACTAGCATAAGATGTGCTTTATTATTTTTGTAAGGTTACTGCCTGCTCTCCATGTTGAAAGCACCTTGGTTCACATATTGAATTATTTCCTAGAACTGCTGATCTGCCTTTTTATAAGAATGACCAAGATAAATGAAATATAAAATCTCCTGTTCACTAAATGTGCCCCCTGGAGTGAATTTCTGCCTCCCTAAGTGTCTGTCAAAAATGCTCCTCAATGATTTGGAGCAACTTGAAAGAATTGTCTTTCCCTGGTTAAATCCAGTAGAGGGTTCCTTAGGGGAATTCCACCAAAGCTTTTAGAATGTAGCCGAATGTTTCTGTCAAATCTGTCATGCTTGATTGCGAGTTGAGTGTTTCCATCTGGTTGTTTATCTTAACATTTTAGTCTTTTTTTTGCTTCATGAAAAACATTACTACAGACAGAATGTGCACTAACATAAACAAAACTGAGATTAGCTACTTTAAGGGGAAAAGTGTTGCAACATTCAGCCTTATGACAGTAACACTCAAACTCTAGTCTGGTTAAGTGATGGCAAGAAATATTGCCTCTCTCAATATAATTGTTCCACTTCCCTCAGACACTCTCCATCTCTCTTCCCTGGAGCTTTCCAGAGAAAATGTGAAAAAAAAAAAAAAAAATGAAAATTCACTTTTTTTTCAATCAACATTTTTTATGTCTCTGGTATGCAAATGCTGAATAACAGCCAAGAGTAGTGCTTTCAGAGTATAATAAATGTGAAGCAGTTAAAAGCTAGTTACAATGACAAGTTTAATAAATAATAAGTTGGATACAATCCATGTAGTCATAAAATAGGGAAGCCTATTGGTAAAGATGGAAGAATGATCATGCATGTTGTATTCCAAAGCACTTTACAAGCAATGGCTGAATGGTAGTGAAATGACTGTAAACATAGAGTGGCCACCATTTCACACATCGACACCTATATGGGAAGGGAGATATTAGCCAGGACACTGATGAAAATCCCCTACTCTTCCAGTAGGGGGACTCGCAGACTGTTGGGTTGACAAAATGGCCGACTCTAGAGGTGGAGGTGTTGGAGCCCCTAGCTGGGAGGCTGGTGAAAATGATGCCAAACCTGTGTTTGTGAGTTCTATGGATGTTACAGACTCCGGGAGTGACTGCATGCATTTTACTAGTGTGGCTGAGGATGCCACCCATCAGATATGCCCGCAGCTTCGGCCTTTTGAATGCAGCATAACCGTCCCTGGTTTGCCCAGGGAGGATTCATTGGGACACATACCTGTGCAGTTGTGTTTGCCAATGGACAGAGCTGAGAGATGCACTTGGCTGCTGAGACTGCTTATGTAGGACGAGGAGACTTGTAGACTGGATCCAGTAGTTTGCAGTTCCTCTGAGCAGATAGCTCTGTTACACGCTACTCCTGAGCACAGCACAGACTTGACATTTCACGACTGGACTACTCCTGCTGGTACTGTCAGCATTACACTGTATTGGAGTCTTGCCGACGAGAAAGTGGTTACAGTTGGGGTACCGTGGTCCCTCGAAAGGGCCCTACATGCTGCTGGGTGGGGTAGATCTCCTGACAGAGTTCAGTGGGAGGCTGGAGCAGCACTGATGACCACTAGGATTATAGCATTGACAAAGGTAAACAAACCAGTAGAAGGCAACGTTGAATGCCACACCACTTCACAGGCACGCAGTGACAGTAGATCTGCTCACGTGACAGTGAACCAGGATGCATCTGTATGGGAAAGATTGGATGAATGCCAAGTAAAAGTGTTCAGCTGGCACTTCAAATGAATACCAGGTATTCCAGTAACTGCACCACAACTCCTGCACAGGCCATGGAAACCATAATTTAATTAATGCTGTTTTGAAAAACTGGGATTCACCTGTAGGGTCTCTGGTTCTATGTGATAACGGTGACTCAAAAAGAGCACCGACGACAACAGTGAACCCAACATAACCGAAAGTGAAAACAGTGATGTGAATTAAAGCAACAGCTGCACACAGCGATGGTTGCTTACTTTCTGTGTGGGTGCAATATATATTAAATGCTTATGCAGGGGACTATACTCCCCACAACTCCAAGAGGGGTGGACTAAAGGGGAAAGAAGAAAACTCGTGAGAGGGCTACTGGGGAAGGGAAGCAACCTGTGGGTGGGGGGGAAATTGATAAACAGGACTGAAATAAAGAAATACACATTCAAAAAAAATCAACCCCCACAGCCAGGTCCACCTTATACACAGGTAGTGACTGAAGCCACTGCACCAAACAGCTGGCTGGAAACTGCCTGGGCAAACACAGTCCTGTAACCTAATACAGTAAGTATAGCTCACTGAGACAATCATTGAATACTACCCTCACTATTGTTTCACACTTGCTATTGTTGTAGGCACTCAGATTTAAGTCGCTGAAACTGAGTCACTCAATTTGACTCACCCATATAACGAGATACCTAGTCTCTTGGTGATATGGGCATTCAGGGTGTTTTGTTTTCCTGGTGGTGGTGCTCAAATGGACTCCTGTTCCCAGAATGGAGAACAGACACCACAGGTACCTTTGCCTCTCAGACAGAGGGGACCCAACCAACTGCAGTTTTCTCCCAGCCAGCCACTGCAATTGTAAATGTTGACAATCTGCCCACAGCAAAGATGACTATTGCTGAGCCCAGGGTTCCTACTAAGCAGGCAGCTGCTTCACTTTTAATACTCCCTTCAACCTCATCATGGGTGGACTTCATATATGCTGTGGACGCTGGCCCTTCTGCTAGGCAAGCCCTGGCTACAATGACCCCTGATACTGGTACTGTTTCCCAGTATCACAGTACTACTGCCCCCCCCCCCAGCGGCAGATGCCCAGCTCGGTACCATCCTCTGCATGTGCTTTTTCGAATGGTTCTCACAACAAACAAAAAGAACAGCTTCAACTGTCAGATCTTGTATCCAATCTGGGTAAACCTGCTACAAGAAGACATGCTCTTCGTCTAAAATATAAAGGCTGTCTGGAGGAACTGCAGGACTGGGTTTATGTGGTCTGCCAATTATTGAAAGATTCCATGTATTTTCTGGTTACAGATATTTTTGCGCTTATCCACATTTCTGGTGTTACATAGTTTAATTCTAATTTTACTACCCAGCAATTGTTGGAAAGATTGTGGAAGTTGTTTCATTAACTTAAATTTTCCCCCTGTGGACTCCTTTCATGGCAGGACTTTTAACAAAACCTGCAGTAAAGAATATTATGATTTTATTCTGAAATGAGAGTGTTCATATAGAAGACATCTTGTACTGGGTAAAGTGAAAAGCTGACATTATAGATAGACCTGTCCCCATTCTCGATACAGAAAATATATGGACTGGAGGTTGAAAGATAAAAATTCGGCTTCGGTCATCCGATAGTGGTATTCAACACCTCCCTAGCAGCTTTTACGTCGGGAAGGATCGTGGTTTCTGTTTTTACCCAGGGCAACCTAAAGCCTGCCATAGGCATGAGTCCTTCTCCCATTTGAGCACTGTGTGTGTCGCTATGGTTTGTAATGTCTGCCTCCAGATGGGTCACACTGGCATGTTTTGCCCAAACCTCGCTAAGTGTAACCTCTGTGAAGAACCTGGACATTTGTACCTTCAATGTTCTTGGGCAGTCCACAATAAGAGGTCCTTCTATGACCTGAATGACATGGTCCATGAGGCTCAAGCAAAGCAAGCCCATGACATTCTTATATGACAACCTGAGGAATCTGCCCCAGATGCTCAGCCAGCACCTGCCACACCTACGAACCTCATGGACCAGATGCCATGGACAGAATCTGCACAAATCACAGCACAAACCTCCAGCACTGTGGGTCGGGAACACAAAATGGAAACCTCTTTGACACAGGAGGATCTGGCAAGGCTTTTCTCACATACTTCCATGGAGACAGAACTTAGCCAGTCTATTTCTATGCCTCCCAACCCTACAGGATGACTTCCATTGGTCAGAGAGAAGAAACTGACAACCAGGGGCCCTCCGAAGTCTAACTGGCTAAAACAGATGAGAAGAAAACCAGAAAAAGTTTTTTAGTTCTTCAACGACAAGCAGAGGATAATGATGGAGACCCTGAGGCCTCATCTCTGACATCTTCACAACATGACTGCTCTGATGTAGATGGGGACATCATAGAAACTCTGAAAGTCAAAAATAGGACTAGAATTAAACTTGTTAAATGATGTTAGTGTTTTTTTTTGTTATTTTTTTATTATTTATTTATCCACCCCTTGTCCTGCTGACTCTGACCCTTCAGGGCTCCCAAGGAGTCATCCTCCTGCCTCCCACCCTAACCGAATCTACCTCCAATCCCCATGGAGCTGCGGCTTTCCCCCCAAGTGGGGATGAAGTGGGGGACCAGACACCTCGTAATCCTTCATTTAGTCAGTCTGGAAGTGGCCGGGTGAGTGGGGGCACATCGGAGGCATGCTCCTGGGAGCCCACCTTCCCGATGTCAGCAGGTGTTTCCCTCACTTTTCTCCCCCTATAGTGTGCAAGCCCTGACATCAAGGCACAATGTGCCGATGTCCACACTGCGTGTTGGCCGCCCTTCCCCTGCAACTGGGGCTTGCAGCACTCCGAGCTTCCGCTTGGAGTCAGGCAAGTGTGTGGGCCTTGGCCATCCCCATCTTCGGAGAAGGTGAGCTGTCGTGGGACGCTCAAGCCATTCTCCGCCAGCCAGCCCTCCAGCAACTCTAGTCCATTCCCGAACCTGGGTTGCCACGTGGAGATGTTAGTGTTTTTTCTCATTTTGTTTTTTTGCATTACATCATGGATCCAGCTTTTCTGGATAGCATAACAGTTCTCACTTTAAACATTAACACTATCCACAGTCATAATAGGAGATGCATCACTTTTGCTGTTTTGCATCAGTCCACTGCACAGGTCATTTTCTTACAAGACAATAGGTTGCGTACCACTACTGATATCCATCTAGCTCAGAAAGCTTGGCCATGGGGTCCAGCCTTATGGTCCCTGGGGGAAGACAGCTGTTCAAGGGCTGGGATTCTGTTTCAATCCTGCACTATTACAGTTCAAAATGTTATTGATATTGAGCCAGGGAGGGCTTTGATGGTTGATATTCAGGGCCAGGGGCAGCCTGTGAGATTCAAGGTGATATATGCTTCCCCAACAAAGACCTCCTGAATCTCCCTGTTTCATTTAATGCAACCTTACTTGTACACAGCTAGGAAGTTTGTTGTAGGAGGCACTTTTAATTGTCCTTTGGACCTCAGTGATAAATCTGGAGGTACCTCGAAACTTTAGTATGATACTAGCTCCCTATAGCTGGCCTTCAAGATGTTTATAGAGTTCTTCATCACTCTGGAGGGACATTCTTATCATAGGGGTCCCTTGTTTTATCAGATTGATTTTGTTTTTCTCCTCAAAACACTGAGGGATTTTGGTGCGATGACACAGCCCACTGCCTCCTCAGACTACTTTGAGGCACATGTGACACTTGGTGGTCTTCAACACCGCACATCAGGGAAGGGGTATTGACACATCAATAATTCCTTGCTTGGCGACAAAGGTATTTGAGCATGTACGGAGGAATTTTTTAGAAGCCAAGACCTCGGTAGCTGTGTGCTTTGGATTCCTTGATAGACTGGTGGGATGACAGTAAATTGGGGGTACAGCAGTTGTTTAGGAAATCTGGAAAGGTTAAGGGCAGAGATTAGTACTTCCAATTCCTTAAGTTACGAAAGCACTTTTTTCGACTCCTTTCCATGCAACATATGGAGAAGATTTCTTATGGAGAGAAGATTGCATGCATTAAACAGGATATGAAAGCATTTTTATATGATAGGGCTTGCTCATTGCAGGCCGAGTAGTCCATAGGCACACTGGGGAACAAACAGTCTGTAGATATTTTCAAGGGTTGACAGGACAGGGTTAATGTTAAGACCTTGCAGCAGTCAAGGATCAGCTGGGTACTGTCCACACAGACTAAATAATAATAATAACTTTATTTTTAGGGCTCCTTTCAAAATTATCAAGGCTCCTAACAGATTTAAAAGAGCACATCAAACATCCAGATTGTTAAAATAATATAAACAGAAACCAGCAGTAAAATTATCTATTCACCAAAAGCTTGAGCCCGCAGATGTGTTTTCAAAGCTTGCTTAAATCCCTCCATGGTCATACACTCCCGTATCCAACTGGGTAGAGAATTCCAGAGGGTTGGGGCCATGTGCCTAAGTGCACGGGCCCCAGAAGATTTCAAGCACACCCTCAGAATCTCTAGCAAACCCTCATTGGCTAAGTGGAGCAATCATCCAGGGCAGTAGGAGACCAGAAGCTCTTTTAGGTAGTCTGGGCCTAGTCCATGTAGGGCTTTAAAAGTCAGAAGACTGACTTTAAAGGTGATCTGCCACTGTACCGGTAGCCAGTGCAGTCTGCGCAGCACTGGCATAATAAGACAGGATCTAGAAGTTCCCATCAAAAGCCACACCACAGCATTCTGCACTAGCTGCAAGTGGTGGATTTCCATCCCAGGTAGCCCTAGGTAAAGGGAGTTGCAGTAATCAAGATGTGAGGACTCAAAGGTGTGGATCAGCGCAGGAAGATTGCCAGACGGAACAAGGTGTTTAATCCTGGAGATATTCCTAAAATGGTAAAAGGAGGATTTGACGACGGTCGACACCTGTGAATGCAGAGTCAGCTCTTCATCAAAAATTACCCCAGGTTTCACACCCGTTCAGAGGTCGGGAGTGATACACCCCCAAGAAAGAGTCCTGAGGGTGTACCCACCCCTGACCCCCCATCTGGAGTGCTGGGTCCACAACCAACACCTCAGTCTTTTCCAAGTTCAACTTTAGCCTACTGGAATCCATCCACTCCTGGATTTCTGTGAGACAGCTATTGAAGACTGAGAGAGCTCCATCTTGGTCGGGTGCAAAAGAAAGGTAGAGTTGGGTATCATCAGCATAGCAGTGAAACCTCAGCCCATACCTTCTTACAATGTCTTCGAGGGGCAGAATGTACACTGCGAACAACATGGGAGCAGCACTAAACCCTGAGGGACCCCACAACATAGAAACTGGGTCAGAGGAATAAACCCTGGACATCACTCTCTGAGTTCTTCCAGTGAGGAAAGATGTAAACCACCTGAGGACCATACCCAACAATCCACAGATGAACCTCAGGTGGTCAAGCAGAACCCCATGGTCCACAGTGTCAAATGCTGATGAGAGATCAAGAAGAACCAAGATGGAATGGTTTTTCTGATCTCTAGCCATCAGGAGATCATTGAGCACCCAAACCAATGCTGTCTCAGTACTATGTCTCTTTCGAAATCCGGACTGGAGGGGTTTGTAGCTGTCATGGATGGTCAAATGGTTCTCCGGCTGCATAGCCACTACTTTCTCAATCACCTTCCCTAGAAAGGGAAGGTTAGAGATTGGTCTGTAGTTTGCATAGCAGTCTGGGTCCAAAGAAGCTTTCTTTAAGAGAGGTGTTACCACTGCCTCCTTCAGGGAGCTAGAAACTCACCTGTTTCCAAGGAGCGCCAGACTATCCGTGCTAGGACCAGACCGATGGAATCAATACCACCTAAAATCAGGGAAGTTGGTTCTGGATCCAAACTACAACACATAGGGTGAGCACCCTGGACAATCTGCACGACATCCGTGAACTCCGGTCAGTCAAAGCTACTCCAGGAAAGCTGAGAAGTAGTGACCTCGAGCCGATCCACAGCAACACTCCTAGAGTGTGCTGGTTGGAGTACCGCCCTGATGTCAGCCACCTTAGATGCAAATAATTGAGCAAGTTCATTGCACTATTTGCGAAAAGGTTTTTCGAACTTGTAGACAGGCTGGGTTGCACAGTCTGTCTACTGTTCGAAAAAGCTGAGTCAGTCGATTCTGAGTGGCTGCATTCTCCCCGGACAGGAACTCTGCCTTCTTACGGGTGATTGCAGATTGGTAGACTTGATAATGATCCATCAATCTAAGGTGGTTGGCATCAAGGGTGGATTTCCACCAGCAACGCTCTAACCTTCGTCCTAATCGCCGCATCTCCCTCAAAGTCCCATTAAACCACTGGGGCCGAGGGCAAAGGGAGAGAGGACGAACATGGACAGGAGCAATGACATCCAGAGCCACTGAGATGGTCAAATTATAGGCTGCCACAAGGGTCTCCAGATCACTGCTTGCCACTGGGAGGGACGATAGGTCAAGTACTGCTGCCAGGCCTTCAGGGCTTATACCTCGTAAAAGGCGGTACCAGACCATCTCCACAGGGGCAGGCCTACAAGAGGGAGCTAAAACTAAACCCCAAGGTGTAGTGATCGAACCATTTGACTGGATCCACCCACAAATCAGAGGCTTCGATCCCCAGGAGGAAGACTAGGTCAAAAGAGTGACCATGTTTATGGGTAGCAGTGGTAACTATCTGTGTAAGGTCCAGTGATGTCATCAACTGGAGGAAGTGTTGTCCAAACTGCGAGAGTTTGTCGTCGATCCAGGAGCTGAAGTTGCTTAGGACCATCAGCCTGGGCGACTCAAACGCCATGTCAACGATGAAGTCCATGACTTCCTGAAGGAACAGCCTCTCATTTCTGGGCAGATGGTAAATGAGGGCGATCCTACAACCTACACCTGCTACCACAATACACTCAAATGACTCAGCCTCCTTAACTGGTACATTCGTGAGATTGAATTTGGTCTTAAAACAGACCTCAACCCCTGCCCCCCATGATCCAATCTCAGACTGTGAATCACCGAGTAACCAGCTGAAGTTAAAGCCTCCAAAATGGGGCCAGAATTCTTGTCCAGCCAGGTCTAGGTGACACAAGCCAGGTCTACTGTTTCAACAAGATCTGCAATTATTGCGGTCTTGTATTTAGCTGACCTCGCATTGCATAGCACCGCCCGAGTTGGATGAACCCCCATGCCACCCGAACCACCTGCCCACCAACAGTGGTAGTGCCCTTGGGTAGGGAAACCAGGCATGGTGGACCATGATCCTGGTTCCATTTTGCCCCAGGGCATCTTCTGGATCCCACAACCATGATACGATGGCCCAGTTCACTCACCCTCCACTGTTCGCACACCCCCCACCCTCCTCCTCCCCCTACAAGCAATACCCAGTGCCCTCACTGATAAGTTATAAACTGCAAAAGGGAAGGAAAGAAAGGGCAGAGGGCATAAAGAGCAGAGGGTGAGTAGTGCACAACAGTTGGGGCAGGGCTCCAGCACATTCTGGCAAAAAAACAAAAACTTATCAAAAAACTCCCTTAGCTAAACCAATTATCTACCTAAAAGTAGCATAAAAATACCTTAAAAATAAAATAAAAATACAATTACACTAACCACTTTCTAAAGCATCCACCCCCAAAAATAAAAATATGAATAGATTTTGTTCAAGGATGGGCTCTCACCACCACCCTTACTGTCCAGTGTCTGTGGTACTCTCACTACCACTAACCAGAATTGTTAAGGACTTTAAGGAAGTTGCTGACATTATCACTGACACCTTACATCATTGGTTTGGGGAGCCCTTAGAGGCTGAGGATGATTTAGCAATTTTTGTTTCTAAATGGGGCTTGGTAGATTTAACTCCTTCTGAACATACGGTGCTGCTCAAACAAATTTCTTTCATGGAAATACAAGCATCCACTGGGGGGACTGCGTTCAGCAGTGGCACCTGGGCCAGATAGTCTCAGTGCCAAATTCTACAAGATTTTTGTTTATTAGCTCCCATACTACGAGAAATTTTCACTGATATGTTAGAGTACCTCAGGATTTCAGGGAACAGGCTAAAGGCATTTTTGATCTTATTGTACAAAAAGGGTGGCAGGATAGAATTAGGGAATTGGAGACCTATTTCCTTGTTAAATTCTGATGATAAGATTCTGGCAAAAATTCATAGTCTAGAGTTAACTGTAATAGCCAGCAAAATCATTGCCAATACTTAGATCTGCAACAAAATAGATGATCCAGGTGGGGTGGGCAGAATGAGAAGAGATCGGGATAATCTGGCAAAATGGTTGGAAGAGTGGCAAATGGGGTTTAATGCAAAGAAGTGCAAGATCATGCACATAGGGAAGAGAAACTCTGAAGCCACCTATAGACTGAGAGTGGAGTTGCTGGCAATCACAAGGAAAGAAATAGACTTGGGCATCGTCATCACAGATGACCTGAAATCATTGAAGCAGATCACTGAAGCAGTAGGTAAGGCTAGAGGGATGTTGGTGTGTATTAGTAGGGGTATTGCAAGATGTAAGAGGGAGGTAATAATCCCTCTTTACAAGACACTGGTTAGGCCCCATCTGGAGTACTGTGTGCAGTACTGGAGGCCACACATGCACAAGGACATTAACAAATTAGAGGCAGTCCAGAGATGGGCAACCAAAATGATGCAGGGACGGCATCAGAAAACATATGAGGACAGATTAAAGGAGCTCAATATGTATACCCTAGAGCAAAGGAGGGAGAGAGGTGTTATGATCGAAACATTCAAACATCTTAAGGGCATTAACAAGGTGAAAAAGTCTAACATGTTTCAGTATAAGAAAAACAACAGGACAAGAGGACACAGCATGAGATTAGAGGGAGGTTGATTAAAGGGGAATGTGAGGAAGTTCTTTTTCATAGAAAGGGTGGTAGATGCATGGAACAGCCTACCTCAGGAAGTGGTGGATATGAATACAGTGCAGGGCTTCAAACAGGCATGGGATAGGCATAAGAGAGCAATAAGGGAGCAATAAAGATAAGTATGAATAGATAGGCCATTGACAGAGTACAGGCCTATGGCACATTCATAAGGTAGAAAAAATGGGCAGACTGGGTGGGCCTTGGGGTCCTTATCTGCCGTCAACTTCTATGTTTCTCCTTATGCCTTTCTGTGGAGATCAATGCGAGACAATCTCCTGTTGACTAGAAAGGTTTTTGCTAGATGTGATTTGAAATTGTTACATGGCTTTGTTATCTCTTTGGATCAGGAGAAGGCGTTTGACTGAGTGCCCCATAACTATTTATTTCACATGTTGGTCTTTTATTGTATACCTGCTGGTTTTATCAACTGTATCAAGTTACTGTACAGCCAGTCTCACTTTCACCCCTGATTAATGGCATAGCGGGTACAATGGTGGACATTGCCAGAGGAGTACAACCAGGATGTCCACTTAGCCCCTTATTATAGTTCTTTTGCATTGATATCCAGATTCATTGAAAAAATCAGACACCACAAGTCCTGGGCCTTTCCCTACACCCTGACACACCGCCCCTTAAAGTATCTGGCCCGATGAGTACAATGTCCTATTTTTGGTTTCATGTCATATGAGATTTAAATCTTGGATATTTATACTGGACAGTGGCGACAATACTGTACTAGCTCTCTGAGGGTTTTATGTGGGGTAATGAAATATTATATTTGACAGGATCACTGCCAGTCGATTTTACAGCAACAGTATTTGGGACAGAATGTGTTAATCACTTATAGCACAGGTGAAGAAACTTTATTCACAGGAATTATAGAGGTTTGCTGCACTACAGATGGGGTCTTTAAGGACTCACTGCTTGGGATGGGTGGGATAAAGGGATTGTATATGATTTATTTTACGTATTATAAGGCAGACATGGTTTCTTTTTCTCCTCTGATTTTTTTTTAAATATTAGCAATGCTGTTTTTCTTTATGATTTTCTAAGTTGTACTAAGATGTTTTAGTTGTCCCTATGAGTTATATGATTTTCATTCAATAAAAACCTTCCCTACTCTCTCAAGTGCTACTTTGGATAATAGTGCTGGGAAAGCCTGCAACATGTGCTTGTTTATTTGGACAATGCCTTTCTCTTTTTTCCTTTCCTTTTTTAAAGCTATGCTGTGCACATTGATTTGTATAGTTGATTTATGGTTTTGATATTTCTCACATGGGTTTGTCTATAGATATTTTCTTTCAATAAAAATTCCCCATCTCTGCTTCTTCTAGGCCATCTTGCAGCCATACCCTGAAAACTCAGCAGCACTTTTTGTTAACCTGCTCTTTTGTGGTGGCTTTCTGTCAAGAAATGAACTATAAGTGGCAGGAACCTTTGTTTCCTGGTGTCACTTACCAGGAGGTGACGTTGTTTATTTTCTGAGGCCTGATCTAAATACGACAAATCAGCCCTACAGTTGTGCCTTGCCTGCTGCAAATATTACTCATGGTAGGCAAGATGTACTTTAACTCCACAACAGAAAGATATTATCCAACAGGTTATAGTAGATAATGTACATAGGATAGTAGGAGGAATTTATTCAAGGGAATTTGTGAGTTTCTCCAAATCTTTCTTTTTTTATTGGAATAATTGCTGTTGGACAAAATAAGTGTGATAGATGTGCAAATATCTGAAAGGGGTTCGTATTTCTTCTATGTAATTGTATCTCACTATTGGGGGCATTATTTGACTATGTTATATCATATATTGTAAGAGTTGAATGTGAGTATGTGCGTTGATGCCTTACCATTTATTTTTATTTTTAACGTCTTGTGTATGATTTATTATAGTTTTGTGTTATCACACTTTAATAAAATACCCTACCTCATTTTTCAATATTTTGATCCCAAATGTTCAACATAGCCCTTTTTAACCCCACCTCAACCCCATGACAGGTGCCAATTTTGAAATGCTGCCCAAATGACTTGTCACATTCATGCCGCAAAATTACATTTTGGACAGCATTTCATAAATGGCACCTGTCATATTCATAAGATGTGAACATAACTAGACTATGCTGAAAACATGGGGATGAAAATCTCAGAAAACAACAAAGTTATCAACAACTATTGAAATGTTTCAATGTTTACTCATAACACTGTATTTGTTTTTACATTTGGAACCCACACTGTATAGTACTTTTTTAACCCCTCTAATGAACATGGCAGACATCATTTTCAAATCCCCTCCCAGTCTGGTTTCCATAGTAATTCAGCAAAATCACATTTCAGGTGGGATTTCATAAATGACATGTGTTGAGTTCATATGTTGGGGTAAAAAAAATACTATCTTGACATTTCAGGGTCACGATCTAAGAAAACAACAATGTTATATGTGAACTCCTCATTTCCAAATTGTGACAATTTCACTATTATAACTCATGTTATTAATTTGTTAACTTTAAAGTGCAGTGCTACCTATCTCCAATTACTGAACAAATACAAGCAAGTGAACATGTTTGGCATTTACAAATGCTTTTTTTTTATTACTGAGGACACGTTCATAAAAATGGAGTCTTTGCCCACAAGACATAATCTGTTCACATTTGCCATACAGCACCTGCCATAAACACATAATTCCCATAAACACATAATCCTCTGTTTATAACATTATATCCTGTTGCCATGGAAATTATTCTGATTTTACAACAATGAATTATGAATTCAAGGCAGGAAATGCAGCTTAGAGAAAAGTAGTCTGGGAGGCAAAGAGTCTGTTTTCATATAAAAGTCTTTAGTAGTAAAGAAGAGAATGTCCCAAAATGCTATTTTTTTAATGTTATTGCAACAACTTATTATTTAATTTTTGTACTTTTTTTATTTTAACCCTATCTGCTAAGGGGACAGATATGTTCTGGGGAAATTAGATTAAAATTGTTGCTTGAGGCAGACTAGCTGGCCCTGGTAGGTAATTTCAGTCCTTTTGTCCTATAACAATGGGACTCCCTGGTCAGTTAACAGAGGAGCTTCAAAGAAGCCAAGGTATTTCATGTCAGAACACTGTCCTGGCCATGCAGCCACTCCTTGTGGGGGCAGACTTATGTCAGAATGAGAGGGTTTGTGTTTCCATAAAATGCAGATTTCTGGTTTAGGCTTGCTTTCCAGAGAGGTGGTACCCTAGAAGACAAAAAAGATGTTGAATCCATGATGCCAGAGTGACATATTTGATGATGCAGCATGGGGGGGGTGGCATGTGAAAACTTTTGGAGGTCTTGCCAGACCCTAGCAAGTCAGTCTGTTTTGGGACTTCATACTTTCACCATCTAAGGTTGGAGTCTGCCATGACTCACTAAAGGTTCTATGTGATAAGAGTATTTCTACGTTGTTAGTTTTAACAAGCAATAGCAATGTTTTTCTGTTTGTTTCTTCTGCTGTGTTCAAACCAATTTCTTTTTAATTTGTGTAATAATGTTGTAATTTCCATAGTCTTTGAGCATGTGTGATCCTATAGAGTGTGTAAACATTGTGAGGTAGTAGATATTATTTTATATACTTTATGCCTCTGTGGCTGGATCATTTGGAGGAATTAACAGTTGGTACTGAGAAATCCAAGATCCATCTCTGTAAAGGAAGATGGCTACAGTTACCATATTTTAATAACTGAATTGTTTTCTTAGGAGTGAATGACAGGGGAAGGTTGTTTGCCCATTGCCAAAGGAGCACTGTACTGCATGAGCAGTGGCTCTGGTGGGATACTGACCAGGAAGGTCCCCAGATAAGAGAATCACTTCTGAGTGGTTGTGGCTATTGAGGTTCCCTTACTCATGTGGAGGGCTAAGAAAATTGGCAACCTGAGTGTGTACACGTTATGACAAACTTGTGCTAGTAGTGTGGATTTGAAAAGGATTGTCAATAACCTAGTTAACTATCCAGTCACAGAACAGAAATTTACTTTTGGAAGGCAGTGTACACTACTCCTGTTTAATTTTGTTTTTAGCAAGAGTGGTTGGAGAGAAGACATTATTTCTGGACCATATGAAAAGTACACTTCCTTTTTGCACAACTCTTGGAAGTTTAGCAGAGGGGTGGGTTATGAGGAAAGCCAAGCAAGGGCAGAACTCATAAACAGTCTCAAGAAAAGTGACTAGGGATGCACTGTAAAAGTGGTCACTGCTAGCATAAGTCACAAGACAGAGGCTGGAGAGTGTGAAAGTGAGCTAGAGTTGAGAACTGAGGCAACTTTGCAGGTGCAGAGGTTGAAACTGGAGCTTTCCCTTGTTGGGCAAAGGCTGAAGCAGAGTTGTGAAGATGCAGCTGGAAGCAGAAGAGTGAATGTATGAGCAAGAAGAGGAGCGAAAGAAAAGTGGAAGGCTGAGGCTGACCTGCAGAAGACGAAGATGGAAGCAGAGGAGCGAGAGAAGGAGGAGAAGCAAAAGGCTGAAGAACGAGAGAAAGAGTGCTGGTGTGAGATCCAGATGAAGGAAAATGAGCATAACAACAGACTGTAATGTCAGTGAAAGCAATTGTGAGCTCAGCAGAGGATAATCAGATACATTTTGGAGCATAAAGTATTGCATTATCTGCAATATTTAGTAAACCAACAACTGGAAAAAGTAAAAGAAAAATTTGAAAACACTAAAGTTAAATCATAATTGGTGGAAGTCTAATGGCTTTAAACTTTTTACTATAGTAGAAAACTGCTCTTTAAGAAATTTGCTCAACGTCACACATTGAGTATTTGGTTATAATGGGGTTTGATCCTGCAATCTTCTGATTCTCAAGTCAGTGCTCTAGTCACTTGGCCACTCTACCTCTTCTACCATGCTGCTTCCTATTGAACTGTGGTTGTGGGTAGAGCAAGGTGGAGGCAGAGCTGTGCTAGAGTTTTGCAGCTCTCTGTGCTGGAGAGCAATCCACCTGTTTTCTCCTCGTTTTGCTGTTTCTGTTAATTTTCCTCTAGGAGAGTGAATCTGTCTGCACTGATCCTCTGGTCTACATTTCCTGACCAGAGATCCAAAAAGCACTAGTTTTAGGGGATAGTTAAAGCTATGGGTGCTAGGTAGGGTGGGGAAATGAGGAAGCATTAGGAGGTAGCTTTTTGGTTTTTGAATTAGCTTCCCTTGATCCCTACCTTGGCTGAGTACTTATGAGAAGAGTTTCCGGCTGCCGCCCTGATTCTACTCCCATTGTTCTGGCTGCTGCAATCTGGTAGTGACTCTATGTGGATCTGACTGGCATTGGGATGAGAGGAGGTGCTCTTTAGTTAGAAGGGGCCGACCTTGATTAGAACTGTTCCCAGATCGCTGTGGCTTCTGATCTCATCTATGGTGTTGCCTGCTTCTCAGTGTGACCTGGTCTTCAGGGAGGTGCTTCGCTGACATCTTACATGAGGGCCGACCAAGCTGGCTTTGTACTGTTGTGCTGTGTTGCACTTCTCCCCTGGAAAACATGGAAGCAGAGGGCATCACTGCATTGATTTCCTTGGGTCAGTTAGTCAAGTTCTGTGGTTGCAGTTTTCACTGAGTGACCCTGGACTAGTTTTACATCTCAACGGGCTTGTTTCTACCATCCGCCACTGCCAGAGTTTTGGCCCTTTCTTCCAGCCTGTGGGTCCTTCTCCCCCCATTGGATTATCATTCGGGGGAGGGCTAGACTGAATCGTGACTGTTAGAACCATCTAACATCTGGTAACTGAAATTGTTCCTGGGCCTCTGTAGGCTGGTGAGAGCAGCCGAGGTAGAAATTCCCAGGAACACTCCTTTTTAGCACTCAAATCTAAGTTTAAATAACTTCATGCATAAAAACCTTGTCCTGAGGTGGAGGTCAGTGAGAGAGCCCTCCATCTCTAATTTATTGGGCAGTGAAGAATTTTCACTTTTGCCAACTGTTGTCAGAGACATGAACAGAACTCATGAAGAGGGGGGGCCCAAAATCCTAACCAAAGCTTGGGGGGTCTGGGGGCATGCTCCCCAGGAAATCTTTGAAAAAAATCACTGTAAATGGTGCATTTTCCTGCATTTTACAATTAGGCAAGATACATTACAGCCCAAAGCACAAATAGGTGTGCACAATTGGAATGGAGCCTAGTGCTCTTCTGGGGGTAGTAGCTAGTCCCCATAAATCCAAGGAGAAAAAGTTCAAGATAGCAGAGCAGTCACCAATCTTCCACAATAAGAAATGTAGGAGTAAGTAAATATGTTAAAAACAATTCTCCACTTTTATTGCAGGTAGTTAACAGACACACATGGTGTGGGCTCACTGCCACACCAAAACCCCAGCTCTCGACAAAAGTCTTCCTGAGGTGATCAGTTTTACTGTGGCAAAATAATGCCTTTTCTACAGTTTCCTGAGCAAACCAATTGTCTGCCACTTGCTGTTTTAAATACATACAGTATAGACATGTTAATTCATGATTTAGATTTAAGTGGCTATGGTGGGATTCGAACAATGATAGACAAAATGTAAGACAATGGAACATAAGAAATGAAAAACAAATCAATATAGAAATACATACATATCAGGCAGAATTGCACTAGGGAAGATGAGTCTGAAAATCAGTCTCAGGAACTGTACAATAGATTCATACAAAGGGGTAACAAAAGGCTGACATTTGACAAACCTCTTGAAAGAGCTAAAAACATGGAAAGGGACTCTTTGTTAGAAGCAGAGAATTAGGAATGGGGTGATAACAGATCTGTCGATTTTATAACAGAATACAATGGGGCATCTGGGGGCATGGGGAACATCATTAAAAAATTCTGGCCCATTCTTCTTAGGAGGCAGTACAGTGTGGTGGTTAAGAGCACTGAGCTACAAACCTGGAGACCTGGGTTTCAGTCCCATCAGCTGCTACTTTCATACTATGTGACACTGAACAAGTCACTGGTTCCACCTGGAAACAAGATCTGGCTTAGTGTGCCTTTCCTGGTTAAACAATTTCCCCTTCCCTTTAATGATTCTATTTTATCAAGAGAATTAACAGAGAGTTATAGAATTACATTTTCAAGAGCAGATAATCTTACAGACAGGCTAGTTCATAGCCATTTTGCTGAAACCAAGCCTGAAGCAACCCTCACTCTCCTACACACACACACACACACACACACACACACACACACACACACACACACACACACACACACACTCCCTCTCTCTCTCTCTCTCCCTCCCCCCTGCTGCCAGAGTAAGAAATTCCAGTTTGAAGGTTATCAAAACACTGTTGAGTTCCGAAGCTTCCTTAATTGCAGCAGCTCAGGACTCTGAGGTCATGCAAGGTAAACAACAGAAAAAAAAATCTAACAGGGGGGCCAAAGCAAGGGATAACCTCCCCATGCACACCTCTGACTGTTGTGAATTATAAACAATAACTTTGCCCTGTCTTGGTAGGGCTATATTATACAGGGATCTATGGGAATCGCTCTCCTAAACCAAATTGCTATTTGTTATTGTTCCTTGCTTTCCTTTGGGGTGTTGGGTGGGAGTTGGGTTTTGGGGTGGGTGATTTTAGTTTTATTGTATGGTTGTGTAGTAAGACTGGTTAGGATTGTTTTATATTAGTGGTGTGGCTGTTTGTATGATTGGTAGCTTGTTAGTTGTTTATTGAGGCTATCTGGCTACGACATTATGTCTCTGGGGAAATCAGGGGGTCTGGGTGGGCTAGGATTGTGTACGATGTATCATAGCTTTATGATCTGTGGCCCTTTACTGACCTCCCAGTTTCTACCAACACAGCACATCACTGTATGGAGGTTGGGATTAAGAGGTCTCGCATTGATCTACCACGGCGGGGCACCTCAAGCACCTTGGATGCGGATAAGAATGAGGTGATTGGGTGCAGAAGGTACTCTGGGAGCTGATGGATCCAAGGGAGAGGTTAGATGTAGTTGGTTCCCATCCCCAGGGTACCCACCTGACCAAGTGGATGAGTAACGAGTAGGGCTACACAATCCACCAATCCCCTGAGGGCAGTGCTTTGCAATGCCAGGTCGATCAGGAACAAGACCGCAATTATAGCGGACTTGGTTTCCTCAGTTGATCTGGCATGCATTTCTGAGACCTGGATAGATGATGATGCTGGCCTGGTTCCAGAGGCTACCATCCCCCTGGGGTACACGGTGGTGCACTGCCCCAGAGTGGAGCACAGGAGTGGGGAAGTGGCCATCTGCTTTAGATCCGAACTTGACTTCACTGTGCTCCCAGTGGATAGGCAGGGTTTCTTTGAATGTGTGGCCATATGTGAGGGTCCGGGCACAGGCTGCAGGATTCTCCTGATCTACCGCCCCCCCCCCCCCGGGGTGACAGGTGAATTTCTGCAGGAGGTAGCCAACTTCATCGATGGTGAAACTTTGGTGTCCCCCAGATTTTGGGTCTGTCACAAGAAATTTCTTCTGTGACCCACCAGGGCGGCCACATGTTAGACCTGGTCTTCTCGCTGGGGCTTAAGGTTAGTAACCTTAAGACTGACCGGCTCATTTGGTCTGATCATTGCATGGTGTAGTTCTCATTTGTGGCCCCCCTGAGAGCCCTCCCCCTGCAGAGATGGTAAGCTAGCACCCTTTGAGGGGTTCAACAACAAAGGGCTTTCTAGCAGTGGGCAACCTATCTAGTGTGGGTATTGCATGTGTAAGGGGTACGGGTGAGGCTGTCACTGCCTATAACAAGGCAATATCAACTGCACTCAACTCTCTCACACAGGTCCGTGTATGATCCAGATCCTCTCACTTTAGGTCCCCATGGTTTGATGGGGAGCTCAAGGCGATGAAGATTTTGGGTCAGAGGTTAGAGCACTGCTGGCAGAAGTTTGGGTTGGAGGTGGACAGACTGGCCCTGCCTTCTCATTATGGTGAGTATCAGGGGGCAATCACCCATAAGAAGGCAGAGTTCCTGTCCACAGAGATTACTGCCAGGAAGAACTGACCAACAGTGCTTTTTTGGACTCTAGACAGGCTGCTAAACACAGCTTGTCCACAGCCAAAAAAGCCTTTTCCAATGCTTTATGTGAAGAGTTTGCTCAGTTCTTCTCTGGCAGGATGTCCACCATCTGGCAGGGCATTCCACCAGTAAGCCACAATGTGGCCGACGGTAGTCTCCTTCAGTGTACAGAGAGCACTCCACCTAGTTGGGAGAAGTTTAAACCAGTGGAAGTGGCTGAGGTGATTGAGGTTGCCCTAAAACTGAAGCACACATATTGTGAACTGGACCTGGTGCCGACGTGTTTCTTGATGGGTTATGTTGACACCATTGGCCCTGTGTTTGCCTTGATTGTTCAGTGTTCTATCTCAGAGACGGTCTTCCTGAATGCCTTGAAGGATGCATTGATTAGACCTCTTCTGAAGAAACCATCGTTAGACCCTGACGCCACTTCGAATTACCGTCCAATCTCCCACCTCCCATTTTTAGGGAAGGTTGTTGAGAAGGTTGTGACACAGCATCTTGAGAAGCACCTCATGGCCTTTGATCTTTTATGAGCCCCTCCAATCAGGATTTCGTGTGAGGCACAGCACAGAAACTGCACTAGTTCAGGTGTACAATGACCTCACCAGGGCTAGAGATCAAGGGCCGGGGACAATTCTCATTCTCCTCGATCTATCTTCAGCTTTTGACAAGGTAGACCATTGTGTGTTGTTTGACTGCCTGAGGGAATTCTGTGGACTTGCCGGCATTGTCATCCACTGGTTTGAGTCCTACCTCATGAATAGGAGGCAACAGGTAGTGATGGGGAATGTCTCCTCCTCCCCTAGCCTCCTGTTGTGTGGAGTACCTCAGGGTTTGGTCTTGCCACTAATGTTGTTTGCCATGTACATGCTGCCCCTGGGAAAGATCATTAAGAAATACAGGCTGGGTTTTCATTACGATGTGAATGATACCCAGCTGTATCTTTCCTTCGCCCCAGAACATCCAGAGCAGTGGAAGTGCTAAATAATTGCCTTGCCAAGATCAATGACTGGATGTCCTCCAGCTGGTTGTGACTGAATCCCAGTAAGATGGAGGTACTGGTGGTGGGGTTGAACAGAGGGCGTGACAGGTTAACCTCTGGTGCATAAACTGGGTTGTTCCTGGGGACTGTGCCTTTGAATGCCTCCTCTAGGTTGTGTGATCTTGGTGTGACCTTTGACAGCGGATTGACATTTGAAGCCCAGGTATCATCCATTGTCCGGACCTGCTTTTACCATCTGAGAAATATCGCCAGGATCAGTCCCCTTGTTCCACTCATGGACCTCCCCACCTTGGTACATGCCTTCGTGACGTCAAGGCTTGACTACTGTAATGCACTCTACCTCGTGGTCTCAGGAGATACCCTCTGCTGGCTGCAGCTAGTGCAGAATGTGGCTGCCAGGATGCTGATGGGGCAGTCAAAATACTGCCACATCACCCCGGTGCTGCGTGACCCGCACTGGCTGCTGGTCAGGTGGAGGGTCCTCTTCAAGGTGGGCTTGCTCACCTTTAAGGCCCTACATGGGCTGGGCCCTGGATACTTGTCTGACCTTCTTACACCCATCACCTCGATCTACTCCCTCCATTCTTCTTCTAGGGGCCTCCTTGCGATTCCAAGGACGAGGCTAAAAACTGTCTGTGACAGAGCATTTAGTGTCACCTGCCCCATCCTGTGGAATTCACTTCCACCATCAGTAAGGAAGGCCCCTTCAGTTGAAGAATTTAAGGCCTGCCTCAAGACCTTCTTGTTCAGTGAAGCTTTCCCATACACTGTCTTTTAGATCTTATTCCTGGGATAGCCCTATTAGTGACTGTTTTTTGCTCAGATTTGCTTTTTTATATGGTCTGATTAATTTATTAATACTATAATAACCAGCTCCCCCTTTTTCCCATAGGGAAACCGTGGCGTAATTTGCCGTTATAAAGGAGTGTTTATAACGGCAATCACGTGCACGATTCCCCTTGCTTATGAAGCAGCGCAACTAGTCAAGACCACTCGTCGCTTCCACGTTGCCTGAAACAGAACCGCCAGAAGAAGTCGGTGGTAAGTTCTTTTCTTCCCCCCCCCCACAGTGAAGACACACAAGAATCTGCCGAAAGGGGGAAAAACATTCTTAAAATATGGAAAATCTGGCACCGGGACTAAAACAAAAGTGAACCGAGAATACACTGTAAAGTCTTTCTTTATATAATTGCTGAGGTGAAAAGAAACCCAACGAATTATATAACAAGAAAAGAAAAGTAATAAGAATGGTGTTATGTAACGAGAAGTTTACACACACCCGAGGAGTTAGATGCTATGTAAACCCAGAGAGCCTCTGGGATTGGGTGCCTTGAAAAATAAAACTTGTCTTGCTGTGCCTTGCCAATTAAATCCTGTTCAGTCCAACTGCAATATTTTTGCAGGAAACAGAAATGTTATTTATTTATTTATTTAGTGATTTGGAAAAGTACAATAGGAGAAAGCAAAGGTACATCACAATGAATGATACAGCTTGGTTTCAGAACTTACAGAATAACTCAAAACATAGGTACAAGTTAAAATAACAAGAAAAACACTTTATGAGGCTGGGGGGAATAATCAGCCACAAAGTGCCATTTCAGTAGTTCAGAGGGACAGGGATAGCTGGCAGTGTGGTGAAGAAAGGAGATACGAGAGAGAGGTAGGTACTGTGGTGGAGGTAAAGGGTGGGGGAAGAAGAGCGATAAGGTATAGGGAGAAATAGGGGGGTGAGGGGAGGATGAGTGGAGAAGATGTGCTACAGTGAATGGTGGGGTGCAAGGGGGCATGGTCAGGCAGCTTGCATTAGTAGTGACTGTTAGGGAAACTCACGGGACAGGGAGTTGGAGGAGGGGGAAGGTTGGGTGGTGAATGCCAAAGAAGCATGACGCAAACTGATTGCTGAGGCAAGTCATGAGAAGGGACAAAGGAAGGGGAAATATGCTTTATAAGTATTATCCCAGTGGCCACAGTTGAATTTTCTGATACAGTACTTTGTAACAGAGTAATCATATAGAGGATAATGCCTGATGTACAGGTGATAAGCATGGTATAATCAACTTGAATGGTTGATAGGGCATCAGTAAATCTCGAGAGTGCAGCTCAAGAGGTTTACCATTGCCCTAGCAACTACGAGAGGTGATTACACTGTGGTTATCACCTGTACATCAGGCATTGTCATTTATAGTGTCTGCAACTTGACATGAGAAGTTACACCCTCCCCCCCGAACACAAGTAATTTAGCCTTACCTTATTAAATGAATCTGCACTACAACCACATGAATGTGTAGGAAAACAATTTATTAGGATACATGGACTGAACAGTAGTGGGCTGAAATAGCACCAGAGTTAAAAATCTGTGTCAGACATAGCGATCGCTAGACTCAGTAACAGTAAACAGACACTTGGAATGCTATTTGAATACTGTACTGAGACTAACAATCACATTCTTGGTGTGTAGAATACTGACCAACACTGACCAATACTGGCATTCCGTTTTGTAAGCCCACTGCTATGACATAGATGAGAGGGTTTTATAAGGTTCTGATATCACAACAATGGGATTACAAGGTTGTAAACAGCTTGCTTTCAGTGGGTAATAAGGGCTACCCATACATTATATATAGAATAGTGTATGGTTGTCCATACACAACAAGGCTATGTTGCCATCGAGGGGATATGATGGCGTCATACAGACCTCTAGAGCGAAGCTCGAGAGGTCCTATGATAGCATCATATCCCTGAGATGGCAACAGCCTTGTTGTGTATGGACAACCATACACTGTTTTATATAGTATATGGTTTCCAAAAATATTACAATTTCACAAAATTTGATAGCAGCCACTCCTTCATGCTGTATGTTCGTACTACCGCTCCTCATCTACTCCCAAATCCGGTCCTCACTACCCTACCACTCTGCCACTTCTCACTATAATTTACAGATGCCAGTGATTTAAAAAAAAAAAAAGGCAAAGTGGCAGTTAGGACACATGGAGCTAACTCAGTCCATGTAGAAACTGCCTTAGGTTACCTCTCAGCCCTCCGCTCGCTAACCAGCACCGCCATTTTGGTTTGTTTGATTTTTAGCTGACCTGTTCCTACCAATCAAGTGGCAGCTCAAGGCTAAAAAGCTGTTGTACTATCGATGTGATGTCAGAACGATAGTACAACAACTTTTTGACCTTTGAACTGTCCTACAACAAGATTTGGAAAAACTTTGTTTTCCATACACAATAAGCTCTGAACATATACTATAACCACATAATAGCCTCAAACCACACCAGATTTAGATATGTTACTGTAGGTATGCAAGGAATTTGCCTTATATGGTTGTGTTACCTTTTTGAAGAATAAATCCATTTCATGTTTAACATTGTTCCTAAACCTGTGATGCAAGTCACTGTTCTTCCCAGACAGCTGAGGGAAGGAAGGCAATTTTATATTACTAAGATGACCCTTCACCAGGGCTCTGAACATCTATTGATATACATACGGTAATTTAAAACACAGTTCCCATTTACAGCAGCTAAAATCACTAAGCAATAATGATAACATAGTTCAGCTAACCCAACCAAATTCATACTTCTGCAGAAGTTCATATTGCAGGAACCCCTTCTCAAAAAGGTGCATATTTATCCCAAGGAATCAGCACTGCCTCCAAAATTCCCATTCCCCTGAGGATTTTAAATAGGACTGGGCACCATATCAGTACATCCATATCAGTGGAGCTGATGTGATGACCTAAGGCATATGGTCCGAGGATGTCACATACAGGTAGTGGGGGTCTTTTAGTTTTGAATGAGTTAAGGGGACACATTAATCCCATAGTGTTTTAACAGCAATTTTAACCCAAAATGCAAATTCAGATCTCCATTAAAGAGCTAGTGTACTGCCTGGAATTAATAGCAACTTTTAGAAGTAGTCATCTGTCACTTCTCATATCTGAAGTATTTTTTCTTTTCTGTTTAGGTAATTAGAAGATTTTCTACCAGACAGTACTATATGCGATATGCAGAACTGCACTCTACCTGGAGGATGGCATAGTTCTATTCTCTTCTACACATCATCAACATTGTGACCTTACTGACTAGCAACCAGTCAGGCAGCAGGGCTTGTGATACAATAATGAGTGAGGTTATATGCTGTTAATGTACTGTAGTTGGAGGAATATGACTAGCTATGTCTGTCTCCAGGTAAAGCTCTGCTTTTCACATCACAGCCAATTCTGTTAGGTACAAACCAATCTAATGATCACACAGAAAAGGAAAAAAAAAACACTCCAGAAAAATAAGTAATAAGGGACTACTTTAAAAAATTTCTAACAGTTTCTGTCTGCTATTTTTGGCATTGCTAGCTCTTTAAATGCTGAATAGTAGGCTACAAGGGTTTTCTTAAAATTCTTTTAGACAGCAACCTGTTTTTCAAAGACTGGTGATCCCCAGTTACATTGGGCCTCATAGAAATTGACCACACTCAGTCAGTTATACTGATCCCATTTTGGTTAATTAAAGGCTTTTAAAAACCTGAGAAGGGGACTTGACACTGTATCTTTAAAGGTGTGGACAGATTTGTGAACACCATGACACACTTGTACATAGACATTCAACAAAATTATTATTTCTCAGCTGTACTGTCCCCAACAGTTAAACTAGAGATATTGAGGAAGTGAATGTTTATCTCTAGATTTGTAAAGGGAGTGGAACTTCGCTATAGCAATCAGTGTAAAAAGGTGACTGAGGAGTACGGACTCCTATAAATGCCTTAAAAGAAGTTGACACTGAGTTCCTGCCCAATGTAACTCTTGTCACTCCCTTCTAAAAGGGAGAGGTGGCTAAGAAGGAGTTGCTCTCTACTCTGGATCCCTAGAAGGCCACAGTTCAGGATCTTGCGTAAGAAAATATCTGGATTTACTTCATCGCTAGCAGCACCTTACGGCACTTCCAATGATGATAACCTAATGATAAGCAGATATGGAATTTGTGCATGGTAGACATGTCGAAATTTGACATTTTGCACAACATCTATTGTAAATAGGTCTGAAGAAACTCAGTTTCCCTTTAGCATTGCCGCACTTCCGTATCATGATACAGTACATATACAGGGGATGGGGGTGTTGGCTGCAATGCTGAATGAGCAACCCTTCACATAGCCATTTCCTTGGTGAGTCTTTTGAATGTAACACACACCATTATTTATGATCTTCTACAGCAACCCAACAAAGCAAAGCTGTTAGTGTTGGTAGCAGTGAAGGCACTGGTTGCAGGGGAAATAATTCCATCAATGCTGATGGTGGTGGAAGAGAAGGTGCTGACACCATCACTACTTCATCTTCATCACTGCAGCATTTGAAAAAGAAAAACTTGTCCATGGATGTAAAGTAGTGTGAGGGGTGATGTAGTGTATTATTATTGTTTTGTGGATGCAGAACCTGTTTTTTTTTTGGGGGTGGGTATTTATAATTATATAATTGGAAAATTAATAACGCCAGAGGGACTATAATAATTGGCATGAAGGTAAGCAAAGACTATGGGGGGTTGGGGGTGGGGTGGTATATGTCTTAAGGTCAGCAATCAGTAGTAATTATTACTTATGCTCATACTGGGCTATGTTGGTCTTAAAGGGCTTTGCACAACTCCACAAACAATAATCCACAGCTGATGCATGCTAACACTACCTGCCTCAAGTAAGCTACAGTAATCAATACACATTGCAGACCTCAACTTTCTTTTACCCCCATTTGCAATCTGTTTTACCTCATTCCAGTTACTGCATTTGGAGACAAAATTGTTTAAATGAATTCTCAAAGCCAAACTGAATTTATGGGCCCCAACTCAAAGTCAAAGCCAAGTTGCCAATGGTAGACTTCTTTTACCTGCATGATAGTCTTAGCTCTCCAGTCCTTCACAAATTTTCTTTGAGAAATTTCAATTACTAGTACAAAGACAGGTCTGTTTTATAAATGAATATGTATCCCCTAATAACTTTTCTGTGTAGGATTTTATAACAAAGACTGAAGGTTTTCTGTAATATTATCATTACCCTTACAAGTGTACTGTGTTGTAGTTTGTAGTTACACTAATTCCTACTGTATGCAAGAACTTTCCTTCTAAGGCTCACTGCTCTGCAGCACTACATCATGCCGCACACCACCAAAGGCCATCCCTGACCACCAAAATTACAATCCTTGCTAGACCCAGTTGATTCAAAGTAACAGTCTAATCTATAAATGAGGGATATAGTAGTCCCCCTTCTGTGATGAGACCAGCGCCATTTTGTTAACATCCAGCTTAAAACCATTGTCTACCATTATGTAACTTAGCAACACTTTATCCTAACGGATCTGGACACATCGATAGAGACTGGGAAGACTTGATGCTACAAGCAAAATTGATTGTGTCTCCACTATCGTCCAAATCTAGGATTTATTTACTATGGATTAAGGCTGGTGCTCACATCAGCATTTCCTTTAAAACCCTAAGGGTTATTATGTTTAAATATCTACCAGTTGAAAGCTGCTTAACAGTGAATTGAAAACTTTATGTGCCTTTTAAATTGCCAAAATATTGTAGTGACCATGTCATCTGCTTGCGATTTCAGTATCAGAAAGTGCATACCTTTCAGCTTTCCGCCCCAAGATTGCTGAAAATGTCTTAAACCAATTCTTTACTGATCTGAACATATATAAAACTGGGTCCTCCATCCCTACTCTCTCTTCCTCTCCAGGCCTGTAGGAATTGATCCTCTGCCCCCCAAATTTCATCTTCGATTAGTTACAAGAAATGAGGTGCTAGCTCTGCTCAAGAAAATAAAAATCAGTAGCTCAGCTGGCCCTGAAAATTTAGAACCTAGGCTACTAAAGATTGTAGCCTCGGCCATAGTGTACCCCAATTGCTAATTTGTTCAACAGGTCATTTCTGGAAGGGAAAATCATGGGAAAGTGGAAAGAAGCAGTAGTAGTTCCTGTTCACAAAGGTGAACTCAGGGAAATGGTGGAAAAATACATCCCTATCTCCCTACCCTGCACACTTGCAAGGTACAGGAGAGACTGGTATACATAATCAACTTTGGGATTATCTCGAACTGCTTCACCTTCTATCCGACAAGCAGCATGATTTCAGACAGAACCATGGCAAGGATATTGCTCTGGTTAAGTTCTCTATGGATGCCCTCCAGGCCCTGGACATTGGGGTTCTTACTGGGGCTATATTTATTGACCTAACCAAGGCCTTTGACCTGCTCAGTCATGCACTATTTCTTAGAAAACTACAACACCTTGGTCTTGATTCACACACTCAGGCCTGGCTCACTCACTATCTGTCACATAGAACTCAAATTGTCAAGTGGAGAGATGCCTTATCAAGCCACCTGCCAATTTCTGATAGGATACCACAGGGTTCAATACTCAGTCCTCTACCGTTCTCCCTATTCATTAATGAACTGGACAGCAATTGTGGTAATAGTCATCTCATACTTTATGCTGATGACACTGTCCTCTATAGGAGATTCCTGGATGACTTTGAATCCCCAGAGAAGCAGATCACTTTAAACTGGCTGGTCCTGAACATTAAAAAAAGTAAGGAAGTATTATTCAGACCCAAACATCTAGGACCTTAGAGGCGACATCTGCTCTGCTTCGCAACAACCATGAAAACTCAGACTGAGGGAGTGGATGTGATAATGTATCTTGGTCTCATTATTGACCAAAACGTTACTTTCAAAGCATGGGTGGATTAGATAACCTTTACCATCCACCATAAATTATGTCTTTTATACAGACTGAATGGCCACCTCACAATAGACTCAAGGCTAGCTACAGTGAACAGTGCCCTGCTACTGAAACGTTTATATGCTGCCCCTGTCATGCAGTCCCTTAGGAGATCTGAGACAAATAGACTTGAGATATTGTACAATAAAACAGGACGTTTTGCAATGGTGTCCTCCCCAAGAAGCATCACTGTGATGTCCTTGCTACGTTAAACTGGCCCCCATTTGAAAGTTAGCTTCAGTACCCCTTATTATGTATAGTGTTCAAACTAATCTCTGCCTATACACCACCTAGACTGGCTAGCCTTCTTACTCCCAAGAGCCCAAGTAGGTAGCTTCGTACATCCAGTAAAACATTGCTTGAGGTGCCTAGGATTCGTACATCTTTGGGGAATAGGTTCTTCATCTTCTAGGCTCCTTCACTCTGGATTGACCTTCCGGAGCACCTGCAAAAGTCCAGCTCTCTCTCCTGCTTCAAACAGGAGCTAAATCATATCAACTTGAAAGCTACCTATGCTCCTGATACTGCTGATCAACCCCTTTTATATTGGCCTAGGTTTTGTTGCACATTGAACTGTATCTTTGCCTCTGTACCTTGTCTTTGTGTACATTACTGCAATCTAGCACCTGGTCTTATTTATAGCTGGCTAACTGACCTGTGCTCAAAATGTATGTGATCACCTTGTAATTGTCCTTTATTTTACTGTTCATGACAAATGTATTTCATGTCCCAGCTTGAAGTGTGACAAACCATCTACTGTTACCTAGCTGCTGCCTTATTACTGTTGACTAATAACCTGTTTTGATATGTACATTCTCACCTTGTAAACAGAATTGTATTGTGTATTTCCCTATTCTTGTTTTTATATGTAATTAATCCTGGGTTGCCACTGAAAAGGGACCCCAGGTCTCAGTGAGCTTAACCAGTTACCAAAATGAAATCCATAAATACATACATTAACTAACTAACTAAATGTGGTAGACTGTTCTTCAAAATATGGGGACAAAGGGAAAACTGTTGGACACATCACCTCTAGAGGAAAAAGCCTAGAACGTTGTTAATGATAGTCCCTCAGTGATGATCAAATTTTCAAATGGCGGTGCAGTGTGGGGTAGAATCTCTCTTTGTGGAACAGGGAGGCTCCAAGTGCTACAAAGAGCATCATTACTTCAAATTTGGTGCAGGCAAGAGCTATGAAAAAGAGTACACTTCAGCCAGTGAGACTATTCTATGCAATTCAGTCAGATGGCTAGAAACAAGACAGACAGACATAAGAATAAATGTGTGACCGAAAGGCACCCCCATACACCTTTAACTGTGTACCTACTTGCATTATGGGGTTTTATGACTGTCAATGTCAACAACCTCAAAATAATGTTGTAACTTGTGACAAGTGAAATATGTATCCAAACTCCAGAGGACAGAACTTATTTTCAGTAGCAAAGGAGGTCAGTTACCCTGTCCTGGTAAACACATCCTATGGATGTGACTGCTTTAGTTTGTTTTCTTTGTACTGTACTATATAGTGAACTTTAACCCACTGCAATCCCCTTACATATGGTTGATGAACAGAAACATAAGACAAAATATTTCAGGCTGTTTGTACTATATTAAAGGTTTGTATTACTGTGAACAGATAATCCCAGCTCTTAGTTCATGGAATGACATAAACATTCTTTCTTCAGATAGGGTAGTAGTAAAACATCTTTATTTATACAGCCATATATTTGGCAAGCAAATACACTGTTAGGGCCAAAGAAGTCCTGTTTTCTAGGTGGTTCTGTAGTTGTTACATCAAATTTAAAATAGTTACACTAAAAACAAAGACCATACAAATAAGGGCAGGAAACAGCCATACGCACAAGAAAATCAATAACATAGAACCAGGAAATAAATTTCCTAATAACAATCATAGACATGCACAGCATCTAATTTTGATTTATGCCTAGATGAGTCTACAGTCAAATTCAAGGCCCTCAACTGATTTGGAAAATTATTCCAGGTAATTGCTGACCTAAATTTAAAAGTTATTTTTCCAAATTTGTTTCTAACCCTAAGGACCAGCAGAATTTGATTACTATTTTTTAAACCACAATTATGGTTTGTTCACTTTAGAGATGTAATAAGTCCTAAGGGTTTTTCTGTTTTTAAGATTTTATAGAGCAGGTCGTCCCATGCTTTGTCCCTTTTATGTTGTAAAGAAGTCCAGGCCAGACTTTGATAATGAACATAGTGGTGAGTGATTAATTTACGTTTTAAGACAAATCTTGCAATTTTGTGATAAGTGACATCCAATTCATATTTTTTTTGTGGAAGTATTTAATACATGGCTTCCATAGTTTAACAATGGAACAATCAGTTGGTTAGCAATCAAGAGGCAATCTATTTTTTGTCAGGCAACGGGTGACTCATCATAAAGCTCCTAGTATTTTACCAATCTTTTTGTTAAGTTGTCTATATGATATTCAAAGTTCAGGTTATAGTCAAATTCTATACCCAGGTATGTATATGTCATTACTTGAGTTAGGATCCGACCATCACAAGGCCTGTTTTTAAGTTTTTCCACTTTTTTTTTATTCTCCGACTGGAATTAAATAACATAATTTGAGGTTTTTTTTTTATACTCATAAGTAATTTATTTACAAAAAATACTGTTGTAAGGTATTAAAATCTGCTTGGAGTTTGGACTCGGCCTCCATGTTATTTTTTCCCTCCGCCATTATTACAGTATAGTCTGCATATAGGATTACATTAGTATGATGTATAGATTTTGGAAGCTTATTCAAATATACCAAAAGTTTTTGGTGGCCTAAAATGATCCTTGGGACACACCTCTTGTTATAGGTGCTAACGTTGATTCTTATCCCCCCACAGAAACCAGTTGTGAGTGATTTTCTAGATATGAGCTGAACCATCTTGAAGGGACTTTCATTACCCCTATATCCCTGAGGCAATCAATCAGCATATTATGGTCTACTAAATTGAAAGCTTTGTACAGGTCCATGAAGACCGTGCTCACAGCCTAACCCTCACTTAAAGGTGTAGCAAGCTGGTCTCTGTGGACAGCTCTTATCCGAATCCAAATTGAACTGGAGTCAGCCTTTTGTACTTCTCTAGATATTCCATAAGTTGAGAATGGACTAGGTGCTCCATAAGCTTGGGAAACAATAGATAACAGAGCAATAGGTCTGCAATTTGTTGGATTTGAGGAATTGCCCCCTTTAAAAATAGGAATGATCTTAGCCTATTTCAACTTACTGGGGAAAATCCCCTGAGTTAAGCTCAACTTAAACAGATCAGTGAGGGGCTGTGCAATTGCTATTGCAGAATCCTTTAAAAAATGGACCTCCATATTATCAAGACCGCATGCTTTGTTGTTTTCAATTAATTAACTGCCCCAAGTACTTCCCCCCCTTTTAATGATTTTAAATCTAAATTCTGGTAAGTTATTTGTTTCTTCACTTTCTCCCTTTGAATTTTTGGTTTTTGTTATTTGGATTTCACTAGACCCCTTTTCCAGGTCAGGTAGCTTAATAAAATAACTAATTAAAATTTCTGCCACCCTTTCTTGTGAAGCACTTTTCCCATTCTCTACAAAGCATCTATCACCATGACCCCTCACAGAGTTAACCAAATCCTTTATTAACTTCTAATAATGTTTTGGTTCCATGGTATTTTTTATTTTCTGTCTGTAGCATTGGCCTTTCAATTTCCTAATTTCTTGTTTAGCTGCATTCCTCACTTTTTTAAACTTCTCCCAGAGATTTTGATCTAAAGTTTTATTTGCTAATTTCCACAACTGATCTTTCTCCTTCAAAAGTTTTTTTATGGAATCAGTTAACCAAGAAAGGTGCTGTGGTTTTATTTTTATTTCCCTAAATGGAGAACATTTATTACATGCTTTCAGGAGTATCTCAATAAATTCTTCTGTGGCTATATCTATATCTGGAATGAGAGACAATCTATGTAAAGATGAAGTATGTACTTTAGTTAATGAAGCTTGGGAGCTATAATTTTTAAAACTTCTCTTCATAAGTCCCCAAACTGGGGGTTTAATTGCTCTCACACCTTTTTTTAGTTTTATTTTATACATAATAATGCTATGATCTCCCAAGTTTGGTGGACTGACTTTTTTTTCCTCAACCTCCATACCAGGAGTTACAAAGATTAAATCAAGAATATTACCTGGACTAGACAGTCTTCCTTTTCTTGTGGGAGAGGCTATAATTTGTTCCAAATGTAGAGGCTGTAAGGATTCTTCTTGTTTTTTATCCCTTTGACCTCACCATGCTGCGTTGCTATCCCCTGCTAAACTCAATTGTTTATTTTGTGCATGTTAAGCAATTACTTGGGCAAAAAGTTCAAATAAAGTAGGCTTTACTTTAGGGAGAGAATATACAGCACCAAAGACCAAATCCAGCTCCTGGATGAATACCAGGATACATTAAGTATCTCTAAAATGTCCTAAATATAACTGTTTGGGGGCCCCAATGCATGTTTTAAATATAACAACCCCCCACATGCGCTTCTGTCTAGCCTATAGATGTATAATTCATTTACTTCCACTTCCTTAGAGTCTACCATCTTATTTAACCATGTTTCTGTTAAAACAATAAGAAGCCAGAAGGGGAAGGAAACATATTCAATTCAGTGCTTTACAGTAACTGGTAATTGCAATTTTCCTTTTAAACTTAGATTGTGGGCTTTTAGTGACACTGTAATTTATTTGTTGTCTTTACTTAGAATTGTTTTTGGGCTGTTGAAAATTTAAAACATAGTGGTGGTGTATTTCTTTGCTGTCTTTAATTGCTGCAAATTTTGGCCCCCCCTCAACTCTTAATTATATGCCCTGTTAAATCTGATTGACAGGAGCTAAACACAGGGGATAGTAAGGTGTGGAGTAGGGAGGGCATAAGGGGCAGAAGCCCACCCTCAGCACGACAAGTGTTTTGGCGCTTTTATTTATTGGTTTATTTTCTTTTTTAAAAGAAAAGTATCTGAGGATCAGCGCAGGATTTTTAGGACAGTAAATTAATAAAAAGGTAGTAGGAGGAAACTTCAGTAACAGACAAGTTGTGGGAATAGCAGTATAACTGCACGGTGTAATGTAGGGGAGTGGTGCAATGCAGTGGCTGTGGGGCAGCCATATTCATGCAGACCTGCTGGACACTGAGGTGCTGCGCTATCAGCATGCATCTCTCTGGACTGTGGGATAAGGTACCCAGACTCAGAGTGGAAGTAAACTGGGTCAGGAGTACCATCACCCCTACCCTGAGACCACCCAGTCCAATGCAACTGCCTCAAAGGATGCCGAGAACGAGGAGCACTTGGTTGACAGTGGGCTCAGGAAGGGTTAAAGCAGTCAGGCAGAGGCACATCCCAGATCCTATTCCACCCAAGAACTATTATGCCACACTGGCAAATGGGGACAACCAAATAGAGGTACCCAGAGAAGTGGAAGGAAAGGATGTGGAGGTTAGCCAAGGAGGTGACCTCAGTGGGGAGAGCAGTGGACCCCAGAGGAGGACATGAATCCTGGTGGGGGACTCCATCATAAGAGGGATCCAGCTAGGAACACAGGAGGGGGAGGACAGGGAGGGGAGGTGAGGTGCCTACCAGGTGCCACGGCATGGAGGGATGGAATGAAGATCCTGGGGATCACTGGGAAGGCAAGACGGAAGGGTTAGCTGGATGTCATTATCCACCTAGGTACTAATGCCCTGGCAAATGAGGAGCCAGAGGAAGTTCAGGAACAGTTTAGGAAATTGGGAGGATGTCAACGGTAGCTACTTCTGTCACTTATTCAGAAGTACTACCTGTGAAGGCAAGGAGACATAGGGTGCATGCATCAGAACTTTAACTCATGGTTGAAGAACTGGTGCTGTGAGGAAGGGTTTGATTCATTGATGGCTGGGACCCACCTGGAGGATGGAGGATTGTTTAAGCCTGACGGCCTGCATCCATCCTGGAGAGAATCAAGCACTCAATGATAAGTTTAAATGCAACATTGACACACATTTAAATCCAAAGGGGGTGGCAGGCCAGCAAGGAAGGTACATACTTTCTCACCCCCCACAGCTAGCAGTGGAACCAGTGAACTGGAGGAGTGGCTATCTCTACAAAGCAGTGTGCAAAAGATGGAGATTAGCACCCAAGAGGTGGATAGTCAGAAAAGGGGCAAAATTCAGCAGAAGGGCAGACAGCAGGAAGAACCAGGGATAAAGGACAACCAAGGAAGGGGCTGGAGTAGAACAGCGAAACAGTCTAGGGAGATCAAATCGTGGAAAGCCATGTGTGCCAATGCCAGGAGCCTTAGCAACAAGATGGAAGATCTGGAGGCTGTCATGGTACAGTCAGACCTGGACATTGTGGCCATCTCTGAAACCTGGTGTAATAATAACCATGACTGGGAGATGGCCATACCTGGCTACAACATATTCAGAAGAGACAGGGCAGGTAGGAAGGGAGGAGGAGTGGCACTGTATGTGAAAAATGACATAAGGGCCACAGAGATCCAGGAGGAACAAAATGGGGGAGAGATACTGTGGGTTAAGCTGGAAAGGAAAATGGGACCAGCTATCCTCACAGGTGTAGTCTATAGACCACCAGCCCAGGAGGAAGAAACAGATAGGGAGCTGATGCTAGCCATCCAAAGGATGGCAGACAAGGGTGAGGTAGTACTGGTTGGAGACTTCAGTATTCCAGACGTGGACTGGAGCATCCCAGCAGCAGCATCAACTAGGAGCAGATTTATCCTGGACTCCCTTCAGAGTGCCTTCCTCAAGCAACTGGTCATGGAACCAACTCGGCAGAAGGCAATACTGGACCTTGTGCTCAGAAACAGGGACAGTGTGATGGGGGTAACAGTGGGGGAGTGCCTGGGGAACAGTGACCCCCAGTCATTGTTTGAAATCACAGAAAGAGCAGACCCAAACCACACAAAAACACATATCCTGGATTTTAGGGGGCAGACTTTGGGAAATTGGGGAGATACTTGAAAGAGGCATTAAGGGGAATGGAGAAGGAATCAGGGGTTGAGGAACAGTGGGCAGTATTTAAAATGGGGATTACAAGAGCAACAGAATTATGCATTAAGAAAGTTATCAAGAGGAAAAAGAAGAGGAGACCATTATGGTTTTCCATAGAGGTAGCAAAGAAAGTGACAGCCAAAAAGATTGCATTCAGGCAATACAAAAAGACACAGGCAGAAGGGGATAGGGAGAAGTACCAGGAGAAGCAAAGGGAGGCAGGGAGGTCAGTAAGGGAATCCAAAGCTCAGACAGAAGAACACATTGCAAAATCAGTGGGTAGAGGGGACAAAACCTTTTACAGGTACATAAGCGAAAAAAGAAAGGCAAAGGGAGGGATAGTGAGACTGAAGGGGGAGGATGGGGGCCACCTGGCGGATGACAACAGTAAAGCTGACATATTGAACAGGTATTTCTGCTCAGTCTTTACTGAAGAAGAGGAGGGTAATGGGTCTGAAGGGAGTACAAGTGGTGAGAATGGTGCAGAAATGGACACAAGTCCCTTTAAATGAGAAAGGGTCCTGATGGAACTGGAAGTAATAAGAGTTGATAAAGCAATGGGACCAGATGGGATGCACCCCAGGGTCCTTAAAGAACTAAGAGAAGTGGTGGCTGAACCTCTGGCTATCCTGTTTAGCCGATCACTGGAAACAGGGGAGGTACCCAAAGACTGGAGGACAGCAGATGTAGTCCCCTTATACAAAAGTGGGAACAAAGAGGAAGCGGGGAACTACAGACCAGTCAGCCTCACCTCGGTAGTGGGGAAGATCATGGAAGCACTACTGAAGGAGAGACTGGTGGAACATCTGGTTATCAATGGACCACAGGACCCAAGGCAGAATGGTTTCACCAGGGAGGCCAGGTCAGACCAACCTCATTTAATTTTTTGACTGGATGACTAGGGAGGTGGATCAGGGGAGGGCAGTGGACATGGCCTATCTGGACTTCAGCAAGGCCTTTGTCACTGTGCCACATAGAAGACTATTACACAAACTGGGGAATATGGGTGTGGGCAGGACAGTAGTGTGGTGGGTAGGTAACTGGCTGGGCAGTAGGACAAAAAGGGTGGTGGTAAATGGCTGTCACTCCACAGAGGGAAGAGTGACCAGTGGGGTACCACAGGGATCAATGCTGGGACCAGTCCTATTCAACATCTTCATCAGTGACATTGCGCAGGGCCTAGAAGGCAGAATTTCACTGTTCGCTGATGACGCAAAGCTCTGTAACAGAGTAGACACACCAGAGGGTGTAGACAGAATGAGAAGGGACCTGCAGAAACTTGAAGAATGGTCAGGGGTTTGGCAGTTGAAATTCAATGCAAAGAAGTAAAAGATAATGCATATGGGGCACAAAAACCCTGGCACAATATATCAGTTGGGGGGGTGAGGATATAGGATGCACCAAGCAGGAAAGGGATCTTGGGGTTATCATCTCTGATGACCTCAAGGTAGGGAAACAGTGTGACAAGGCAGCAGGTAAAGCAAATAGGATGCTGGGATGCATAGACAGGGGCATCACCAGCAGGAAAAGGGAGGTCATAATTCCACTATACAAGACACTAGTGAGGCCCCACCTGGAGTACAGTGTACAGTTCTGGAGACCTTACCTATGTAAGGACATAGACAGGGTAGAGAAGGTTCAGAGGAGGGCAACAAAGATGGTACATGGATTGCATCACAAGTCCTATGAGGACAGGTTGAAGGAACTGAATATGTACTCCCTGGAGAAGAGGAGGGAGAGAGGGGATATGATAGAGACATACAAGTATCTTACAGGGAGGAACAGGGTGCAGGAATACACTATTTTAAGCAAAAGATGTTCCAGGACTAGAGGGCATGGTATGAAGTTGGAGGGAGGACGATTCAGAGGAAACATGAGGAAGAATTTCTTCACAGAACGGGTGGTGGACAAGTGGAACACCCTGCCAGAGGAAGTGGTGGGGGCTGAAACAATCATGGGATTTAAGAATACATGGGATAGACATAAAGGAATTCTGGAGGTCAGGGGTAAGGGGCAACAGACTTCTAGGAAAACATAAACTCAACTTACAAGCTCAAATGGGCAGACTGGGTGAGCCATAGGCCCTTATCTGCCGACACTGTCTATCAATCTATGTATCAGGAGTATCTATCTGTACGCAAGCTTTAAGCAAATCAATTTTTTAAATCAAACTTCTTACGTTATCAAGTGATATTTTAAGGGTTTGGTCCCCTGGGCCAGGATTTAATTCAATATCTCCACATAGAATTAGTGATATCCAGAGGATTTTGTTTTTATGGTTATATTTTAATGGTTCAATTTTTACTAGTTTAGTTTCAAAGGATTCTCTAACCTTAAAGAAGATTTCTTCTTCTTCTTTTTGCATTTGCAAATTTCATTTCAAAAGGGACCGCAGAACTCCAATTAATTGACTTCTTAATAGAAGACAGTCTGTAACTACAGGTGCACAAAACTTTAAAACAGATATAATTCCAACAAGCAGGCCCAGGACACCAAACATTCCAATCTTTATTTTCACGCTTGCTCTGTAATACAATCTTTTAATTACTGCAGCTGTAATGTGCTTAAATAGTAATATAATTTATCAATTAGAAAGCACTAATCTAAAAATTCTCCTATTTTTAGAGAAACTACATACTGTATAAAACATAGGGGGTAAAATACTCATAAAATTACCCACAACACTTTATAACATTCCAATAGGAAGAAATCCTAAATACTGTTACCCTAGCCCTGTATGTGTGTAATATGTTAATGTGACACTCCAGCAAGGACTTCAAATAAACAAATAAAATTAATGCAAAATAACTTCCTGGGCTGTCAGGCAAACACCACACTCAATTTTCTCTCGTGCTCCTGCCAACGCTCACGCTTGGCGAGTAGCGTAGGCTTTTAAATGGTGAAGCCCAGCCTCCGTTACCCTCCCACTGGCTACTAGCTCCTGCGAGCCCCCCCACACCAGCACAATATAATGCAACAGTAAAGGTGACTGAAACTGCTGTTATTTCTTTCCTGGCAGCAATCAGGTGCAGTCTGTTGGATGGATTCAAGCTGTCTTCTCTGTGGAGCCAGGACAAGAGGCATTGCAAGCAATCTGAGGAGAATAAACATTTTATCCTTGATTGCATAAAGTGGAAACTCTCCTTCCTTTGTTATTTGTATCATTTTGAGTAACTCTGTAGCTCCCAACCCCCCCTTGGGTATGGTTTCCTTAAATTGATGTTACCGCTCTCCCGAGACTTTTCAAAATTTGCATGACTGCTTGTGCTGCAGCTACCAACTCTCTACTTCTTTACTGGTTGCATGTGTGGTAAAGCGAGTGAGTGAGTGGCATGCAGCTCTTGCCAGTGCCTACCTCTTCAGTAGCTGTTGCTGTGTTCTGTCATCCCGCTCTCCTGATCCTGTTAGAGGGGACTGGAAGCTAGCCAGAACACTTCATCTTTTGTGCTTCAGTGCACTATGCCATGAACTTACTGGCAGCTTGTGCTGGAGCAAATGCTGCAAAAGGTCTCTTCCCCAGTTCTCTCAGCTCCACCGACCCTGCCAGCCATTGGACTCAGGAACCAATACTCACCTGACTCCAACTGTTCAACTAGACAATAGCCCAGAAAGGCTGCAGTAAACCCTGAAGGCCAGCACACATGAAGGGACAAATAAATAAACTATAAGAGACTTTGGAGCACAGTGGCTGCTACAAAGGCATGGTCGCGGTCATTTTGGCAACCTTTCACCTGCTGAGGCAGGCAATCAGAGGTCTAGGAAGTCCAGCGAGAGAATGCAAGGACTTGTGGGAAAAGGTGACCTCATCAGCAGAAGAGACCTTCAGTTATATGGGCCAATGAAACAGCTGTACATGGCAACAGGATAGATAGGCAGCACTCCGGAGCCAGTTAAAGACTGAAGCTGAGAAAGTGTTGTGTGTTTAAATTATTGATTGTACAACTAAATATGTAATGTCAGTGTTATTGTAATGTGTGGAAATTTGTATTTATTTGTTTACTGCACAGGTACACCTTGCAAATAGGGTGATATACTGTATAAATAAATGTTACTACTACTACTACTACTAGATGTTTATTAATTTTATGGGAACTCAGGGCAGTCTGTTAGGGGCACCAAGCAGAGAAGCCCTGCTGCATCTGTAAAAGAGCAGGGTCCTAGCCAGGTCTACTCCTGTGGGGCCTCCCCAGGGCCCACTGGTTTGGAAACCTGTGAGTCCTCTCCTGGGCTCATCTGTCTGAAATTCTGTGAGCATTCTCCTGGGCTCCATTGACTGAAGGGAATCAATATGAGACTGTGACAGAAGGGCACAGATTGAAGTGGCTACTTCAGAGACTGTGCCGGGAAGGGCACTGACTGAAGCAAATTACTATGAAACTGTGCCAGAAGGGCACAGACAGTGTAGCATAGACACTGAAGTGAGCAGACCTACTGTTGCTGGGAGACAGTTGGAATCCTAGCCAGGCCTGATATTGTGAGACTTCCCTTAAGCTATTTTCTTTCAAACTCTGACTTGCTGTAAACTGTGCATGAAGAGCTCCAGCTGAGCAAAGGCACCATAAGTCTATGCCAATGGGTCATTTCAGCAGACTGAAGTTGTGTGAGAAATCTTGAGAGATATTTCTAGAAAGGCTGCCAAGCTGTGAAATTGGAGGCAGAGATCTGCATCCAGCTGCTGCAGAACCAGGTAGTAGGTTCCTTTGTGAGCCCTTATTAAGTGGGGTGAATCAGGGAACAAGGAGTCAGAAGGCATGTGCCCTGAGCACATGACTACTCTTGATTCAGAGGGGAGCTGGACCATGTGGGTCACTCTCTGGGTCTCAGTTCCTTGGGAACCAAGTAGCTGCTGTGTAGTGCTCCTGTGACTGTGCTGTGAGAACTGAGCCAGAAGGGCTGTGCTGCTGTAAATCATCCGAGAGCATGTGCGAAGTGCTTCATCTCCAGGCCTCTTTGGCCTAATCCTGAATGCTGCCTGACCTGCTGCTGTGTTCTGGTTACTACCTTGACTAAACTGCTGCATACGTGGGTCATGTGAGTGCTGACATCACTAGGGATCTTTGTTTTTTTCCTGTTTGGATTACAGTCACCTCCTTTGAATTACAAAGATGGTATTCAAGCATTTTCCATTTGGAATCTCAAGTTCTTTAATAGTGCTAGCACACCATGCCTGTTGGGGGGTTAACATGCAGGCTTGCTAATTGTCAGCAAGTGCACCACCAAAAGAACCCAGGCAACATAGCTACCAGGCTTGCACCAGGACTTAGTGCATCTCTTGGTTACCCAGAGTCATATACTGCCATTTTATACCTGCAGGTATAATTCTTGTACTGGTACCAGCCAAAAAGTATACCATACCCTGTACAGAGTAAGTTATTTTATTGTGCCCATTGATTTTGTGGGATTTGAGAGGGTGGTAGTGTCCCATAGTGAAGTGGCTCCCAGACAGTATTGGTATTGGGTGGAAGTGCTTAATGTGACTTGCAATTGTCAAACCCCCTCTTTCATTCCAGAATCCAGACCTGTTTTGAACAATAAAGGCAGTTCATTTGCTGAACTTTACTTTCATGTGTGCAGCCATCTTGTGTAACCTGTTTACAACGTTTATCGGTGAAGGTAACAACTGTCTTTTTGGTTCTCAGGGTGGGGTGGTCCAGTCGAGTGTGGGGAGGCAGGTAGGTACTGCATCTCAGGGGATGGCATGGCACACAATCTCTGGCCTACTTATTCTGTCTGAATGAAGTTTCCATGCTTTTTCTTATTTTTTCTTCCCCTTCCCCAATGTGGTAGAAGGAACCAACCCAACCCCTCAACCTGGTGGGCCCAGTACAGTCACCGGACAAGAGTGAGAACCTGAGTACGATGATCTGAGGGTTACAACTGTACTACAACTTTAAGGGGAATGCAATAAAAAAATAAGACTGTATAGAATGTGCATGTTCTTTCTGTTACATTATTTTATAAGATATCAATGAGGCAACAATAGTCTGTGCCTAATACCTGTACCTCACAGGCAATTATATATAGTCCTTCTTTAAACAAATAAATAATTTACATTTTTTAGAGTTCCAAAGGGTTCTTTATAATACTGGATGATCTCAGAGCTCTGCTTCCACTTGCACTGTGTACATTTGGTAGAGTATTACAGGAACCCTAGTGCAATCAGTATGCCCTGACATTCTTGAAAAGTCTGTGCAAATTGTTCACAGTTGAACTATAGGCATTGATGTATACTAAATAATGAATAAATAATGATTACTGGAGTTAACTGGCTGTTTCTCAGAGTGGATTTATTTATACTGTTTTTATGCTTTGGCTTTCACGCATTTTATCAAAGGGAAGGCATTCATTTGTTGAAGATGTTCTAGCGCTAGTGGACTCTAACACATGGGATGCTAAAAGCACAGCCTGTGTGTAGTGCAAATGTGCTCCTTTAATGTAACTATTTGCTTATTGGTTACTCTGTTCTAGGGCTTCTTTGAAAATATGCACTGGCAAAAGTTGTTTGTCACAAATGTATTTGTGTAATACGTTTTACCTTTCAACAGATTCCCAGACTATTATGTGCCATTTTTTCTAAAGCTTTTTATTCCTTTAATAGGTATATTCCATTACAAGGTATTCATGCATGATGGCTCAGTAAGGTCTGCAGCAACCAGAAGGGGATAATTATTACTCCTTTTAGTTTTGTGTGGAGGGTCTGTGGATGTGGGTGGCAGCATAGTGGTGTTTAGAATTTCTTAGGCGTATATAATTCTCCATTATGTAGGTAACAGACCAGAATTGCTGATGTATTTTATTTTATTCTTTTGTAGAATATGCAGACTTTCATAAAATCTTATTTGCAAAAAAAAAAAAACAAGTAAGGATCACTAAGCTTCCAAAAGACATAATTGCAAGCATGATATTGTTATTTATTTAATCATTCTATTTTTACAATGATTTTGACGCAACAGGCTTTTCTAAATAAAGATTTATTTTGTGTTCTTTCTATTATATGATCTTTGGTTGTGTTGCAGATCATTTTCATTATCATGCATAATGTACCCCAATGCCATAGACAAAGTATGTTTTTAACCCTGTACGGAGGTGAATTGTTACAGTTCACAAATTCTTTTCAGGCCAGATTCACAAACTGCAGAATATTTAAGAAACCCATGGAAACTGTTCATAAAAATAGTGATACAGTTTTTTTTTCTTCATATAAGCAAGTTTTCTCTGCTAAAAAGCAAGACTGTGAGTTTCTACAATATTCTGTATGATTGTTGTTAACCAGTTACTTGACTTGAGCGAATGTCCTTAGCCCAAAGCAAGTGTACTGCAGCACAAGGTGGAAAAATGTAATCCCTTATTAGGGGGCGGCAGTTATATACATTTTGTAAGACATTTGTTGTCCCATCTTCTCATTATCCTAAATTAGTTTTCATCAGGTGATATGATCAAAATAATAATCATGCACTTTATTCCTTACTGGAAATGTATTTAGAGCCAATTAACAGAATCATATTATAAAATGAAATTTAAAATAATGTACTCTGTATCTTGTAAACAACGTTCTTGCCACCAGGAGGCAGTTTAGTGTAGTGGTTAAGGGCACTGAGCTGCAAACCTGGAGACTTGGGTTTGAGTCCCATCAGCCCCCACCTGCATACTGTGTGACCCTGAGCAAGTCATTTAACTTCCTTGCACTCCCAGGTTGCACCTGGAAACAAACTCTGGCTTAGTATCCCTTTCCTGGTTAAACAATTTCCCATTTCCCCGTTCCATTCCTATATAGCTGGTAGTACAGCCTGGAGTTTAGAGCAATACATTGTGAGCATGCTTGGTGCATGCAGCAGACCTGGGTTTGATTCCCACAACCTTCTCTTGAATACAGTGTGATCCTAAGTAAGTCACTTAACCTACCTATGCTTCTGGGTAGCCCCTGTAAATAGATCTTATGCCCTGTGAGCCTTACCTGATTATTAAAAATATAAGAAAAAAAAAAGTTGAGGTCCCTATTGGCAAAAGGGAGCAAATCATGGTATAGGGAGGTGTCCTTGGTCTGTACCCAGCTGAGACACTGTAGAGGGAGAAGAGAAGTTCACCTTCAGTGCTGCTATAGACACCTGATATGTGTGCCAGACATCAGTACTGACAGAGAGGTTGCATGTATTTACAGGAATTCACATCCAAATGGCAGATGGAGGAAAAGTTATCTACTTGGTGCATGTATATTCCATCCCTTATCTGCAGGAGTTTCCTGTCCCAGGAATGGTAGTTTACTCACCTGGTAAAGGTGATTGTGGGGGAATGGCTCTCTGAGGCACTCCACTTACCTGACATCATGGGTTGTGTACACCTGATAGGTTGTCTGATGCACATGTAACTAGTTTTGTGGACGTCCCCTTCTGAGTGTCCCTGGTCATTCCTAGTCAGTTAGATGTTTTCCAAAACTGTGTCTGAAATACAAGAAAGAGTAATTTTTGCCCCCGCAAGTGTAGTGAAAACCCCAGTTAAGTACTGCTCTATAGACAATGGATGGTTAATGGTAAAAAAAAAACAACTGTGTTTTAATGTAAGAAGGAATAGTAAATGCTGTAAACTGTTTGAATGTTATAGAATATCAAGTTGTTTGAAATATTAATTGTCACGTAATGCTTGTGGTGATAGGAGTGCCTCAGAGAGTCATTCCCCACAATCACTTTTGCTAGGTGAGTAAACTACTATTGTGGGGGATGGTCTCGAGGCACCTTACCTACCTGACATCATGGGTTACTAAAAAGCAGTGAATGAATGCTAGGTGGGTTAGACGTGACAACAGGAGAATGTTTTGTATTTGCCACTAAGAGTACAGCGGTAGCAAAGTTCGCCTTGGTTGTTGTAGACACATCAAGTCTGTAATGTCTGATGAAAGTGTATTGATAACCATGTGGCTGCGGCGCAAATCTCCTCTGCAGTGGCCATGTTTCTTTCTGCCCATGAGGTGGCGATGGCCCTAGTGGAGTGGAGCCTTGATTGTCTGAGGTATTCGTAGTCTGTTAGCCTTGTAAGCTCTCTACTGTGCTCTTTGAGGTGCTGGCAATGGCAGCTTTGATGCTGCCATGCCTTGTCTGCGCCTTGAGTGATGATGAAAAGTCTGTCCGATTTGCGTATGGGAGTAGTTCTTGATATGTATGTGGATAGCAATCGGGTCATGCCTAGCAGGCGAAGTTGAGGGTCTGCTTGTATGTCTTCTTTTGGCAGCTCTGCTGGAATCTCAATAGTCTGGTTAAGATGGTATTGTGACACGATTTTGGGTCTGAATGACGAAATTGGTCTCATAGAGATTCTATCGGGTGAGAATTGGAGGAAGGGTTCCTTGTGGGATAGAGCTTGTAATTCCCCAACGCGGCATGCTGAGGCGATGGCAGTTAGGAATACTGTCTTGAGTTGGAGCCAGTGAATGGGGATGGACTCAATTGGTTCAAATGGAGGGTTTGTCATGGCTGTAAGCACCGACTGAAGGTCCCATGAAAACCATTGGTTTGTGAGGAGGACTTAAGATTATTTGCTGCTTTTAAGAAGCAGATGACATCTTGGTGGAGCCCGGGTGGTGCCCAGAATTTGTCCTCGGCAGCGCTCGATGGTCATGACCTGTACCGAGGGAGGAGGGGGAGAGCTCCTGCTGTAGACCCTCCTGTAAGAAGAGCAGTATGGCTAATGGTGCATTCAGTGGGTTCGATCTTATGATGACGGCACCATGTTTAAAAACACTCAATGTCGTGAGTAGGTGGAGAGTGTGGAAGGTTGATGGGAGGAAGCCATGGTCTGAATGACTGAGGGTGGTAACCTGCCTTCAGCAGTCTCGCCTTTCAGGAGCCATGCCGTTAGTTGCAATTGATGCAGGTTGGTGAGTAATGGGACCTGTGTGAGAGGTCTGAATTAGAGATAGTTGCCAAGGATCTGTCAGTGCCATGGAGATGAGAGTCACAAACCATGATCTTCGTGGCCAGTGTGGGGTCAGAAGAATGACACGGGCTCTCGATATTCGTATTTTGCGTAGTAATTGAGGGATGAGGGGGATGGGTGGAAAGATGTATACCACTTGGAAGTACCAGTTTGCCTTTGCTGATAGGGAGTCGACTCTATCGCTTTGGATCTTTGAAGCGTGACCAATATTTTGGGCATTGGTGATTCTTGTGAGATGCCATGAGGTCTATCTCGATTGGGCCCCATCTGTCGCTCCAGTTGTTGGAATATTTTCGGGTGTAGTTTCCACTCGCCCGGGTGTATCATCTGGCGACTGAGCCAGTCCGCCGTGACGTTGAGTTTGCCAGCCAGGTGGATGGCGGATATTGGTTGTGAGGTTCATTTGAGACCAGTTGAGCAGTTTGGAGCATATGGACATCATGGTCTTGCTCTTTGTGCCGCCTTGTCTGTTTATGTAGGAGACTGTGGTCTGGTTGTCTGACCTGATTTGAACATGTTTGTGTTGGACGATATTCGAGAAGTGCAGTAGAGCCTTGAATACTGCCTTCAGTTCTAGGGCATTGATTGAGAGCTTTGAGTCTTTTGCGGACCACTGTCCCTGGGCATTGAGCGGTCCGGTACTGCTCCCCATCCGAAGAGGCTTGCATCCGCTTCTATGATAATGTCGTGCTAAATGTCCATTGGGACACCTTGGGATAGTTTGTGTTTGTCTGTCCACCATTTTAGGCTTGATTTTACCTGTGGGTGGCAGCTGGGCATGTTTGGAAAGGTTGACTTCGCCTGGCTGTCCTTGTTTTAGTAGGAATAGCATGAGTGGTCTCGCATTCCATCGCGCTCCATGGGACGGTGTCTATGGTGGATGACATGAGACCCAGTATGTGAGAGATGCCATAGTGTGGTTTGTTTTGTGGATCACAGTTTGTGAGCTGAGGATATAATCGCTTGTATTCTGGGGTGGGAAGGAAAGACTTTCCGTTGTTGGTGTCTATCAATGTTTCTAGGTGTTCCAGAGTGTGTGTGGGGTTAGTTGGCTTTTCTTGATGTTGATAATCCATCTGTGAGATTCCAGGCATTGTATCACCTGTTGTGTTTCCCTAGTGATTGTTGAAGGGTGCGGCTCTATGAGCCAGTCGCCTAGATAAGGAATGACGTGTATCCCTTTTGTCGGAGGTGTGCCGCGAGTACAACTGAAACTTTTGTGAACACTCGGTGTGGACGCTAGTAAGGGGAGCACCTTGTACTGATAGTGTTGACCTAGAGTGCAGAATCGTAGAAATTTAGAAGCGTGGGTGCATTGGAATGTGGAGGTATGCGTCTTTTAAATCTATGGATGTGAGGAAGTCTCCCTGACATAAGGCTCGTAGAGTGGATTTTGTAGTTTCCATCTTGAATGGTATGTAACGCACAGATTTGTTGACATGTTTTAGATCGAGTACTGGTCTGAAACCTCCTGTCTTTTTTGCAACTAAGAAGAATCAGGAGTATATTCCGGTACCTTCCTCGTGTTGTGGTACCGGGGCTATGGCATTGTTGTGTAGCAATTCTGCAATAGCTGTAAAAATCTGTGGTGTTGTGTATGATTGTTTGGTAATGTTGGATTGAATCATTATGTGGCCTCTTGGAACAGTGGCGAACTGTATTGCGTAGCCTTGGCTTATGATTTCTAGAACCCATTTGTCTGTGGTGGTCTGAGTCCATTGCCGTAGGAATAGAGATAGTCTCGCTCCCACTGGTAGGGTTTGACGAAGTCTGGGTAGAAAGTCATGTTTTTCTGTTGTTGCGGCGGAGGTAATTGGATCTGCCTCTTTGTGTGTTGCCTCTGCCTCTGTAACGGCTGAAGTGGTACAGAGTGGAGTAGTTTTGTCGGAAGGAGGCTCCTCGAAAAATGTAGTTGGCTCTTCGCCTGTCACGAAAGGCAGAATGTCTGCCTCTGGGGCGAGAGGGGAGGTAGGTAGATCGTGGCTGTTCCCTGGCCATTAGTCTGCCATCCTCCTTACCCTTGAGGTATTTTTCTAGTGACTGGCCAAAAATCATGTGTCCTGTAAAAGGTAGCTTATGAAGTGTAGCCTTGACTCCTTTTCTGCGCCCCAAGTTTCATCCATAGAGACCCACGTGATCTATTGGAAATGGTCGCAGATCTCGTGATTTATTTTAGTGAGTCGACTGCCATGTCCACTAGGTACTTGGTTGACAGAATGGCATTTTCTAATAGGGTGGCTTGGGGAGATTTAGCGGGAATTGTTTTAAGTAACTCCTGGAGCCATGTGAGTTGGGCGTCAGTGTAAAGAATAGCGGTGACCGCTGCTCTGCTACCCAGGCCAGCCAGCTCTGCCGCTTTTAAGATTTTCTTCGATCTTTCTGTCAATGGGGTCCGTAGCGCCGGACGCTGCTTTCAGTGGGAAGCACTGCTTTCTTGTTGAGAGCGGTTATTTGAGGGTCCACTGTCGGGTAGTGCACCATAGTGCTAGCTTCTCTGCCTGTAGTGGATACATTTTGTACCAGGACTTCTTCTGGGATTCTTGGCTGGTTCTGAGGCTGACCATTCTTTTGTACAATCTCGCCTATTGCCTCACAAACTGGGAATGCATCTGCTAGTTTCGCTGCAGGTTGCAGCGATGGAAGCAGTTTAGATGTAGGGGTTGGTAACTGTATCGAATCCGACGGTTTCCATAATGTTGCGGACCAAGCTCGAATTTGGTCTGGGAAACACCATTTGCAGTAAGTGTTTGAGGGTCTTGCCGGAGGAGGAGTCCTCGTTATCGGAGGAGTCACTGGAGTCTAACTGTGGTTCTGTGAGGGAGTGTTCTGTGCCCTGGGAATGTGTGCGTGTGGACTTAGTTGTAGGAATTTGGCTCTGTGAAATTTCCGTAGGTTTGTGTAGCATGGCTGCAAGTACTTCTTGTTGTGCCTGCATGAGTTTGTTATTTTGCAAGAGTACTGTAGTGGAGTCCATCTGTTGAGTGTTGTTGTGGCTAGTGGATGGATGCGATCCGTCATCCTCGGAATCTTGTGTCTCAGTATGAGTGTTGGTGTCCTCGATGCAAGATGTGCATAGCTTGCCTGAGTGTAGGGGTGACAGTGGCACATGACATTGTTTGCAGCTCTTTGTTCTGGGCATGGTCACCTGAGAAAGACAGAAAGAAAATATCATAGTGTGCTGTCCCAGGTGATAATTAAAATTTTTTTTTTTTTTTTATGCATAAATGTATAGGCAGTTCTTATGTGTTGCCCTACTTGGTGTTACTGTGCCAGGGTGGAGCAAGGGAGAAGCGCTGTGCCTGCAGGAAGTCACTGTAGGAAATAAGCGCTATGCCTTTAAGAAGCAGTGGCAGGGCTGCTGGGCATTGAATCTGTGAGGGTAGGAGTCAATTTTAACCAAATGAAGTACCACAGATAGTGTTGGGACTAGTTTGCAGTTTTCTATAAGCAGAGGTGTCTAGGCAACAAAGTTATCTATGCAGTGGCAAAACAACTCTCTTAAGAAATGTTCCACAGTCATTTTGGGCATGTGTAGCTTGAATTACGGCGAGTAGGGACTGTGGAAACGTCGCGAGGCTTAATTGAAGTCCCGCGAGTGTTTGGAGTTTGTTTACTATTTAGAGGTATGCGAGATCTCGGAGAGAGATCTCGCGAGCGAGCGTGATTATGACGCCGCTGGGGCTTGGCTGGTCCTGGCCAGATTTCTGAGCCAATCAGGAGCAAGATAGGGCAGAGGAGAAGCAGGAAGTGATGGTTCCTGAGAGAGATGGGTGGGGTGGAGGGTCATAAAAAACATCCTGAAACGCCATGATAGAGTGATATGCCTCAGAGAGCAAGCAGATGCAGGTAAAATAAAAAGTTTGCTAGAAAACTATTGAGCAGTGAATACATAGGGTGTCTTGAGCTGCAGAAGACAGGAGCTGAAGAGCACTGTATAACACTGTATGGGAGGCAGTTTGAATTGTGTTAAATGAGTCTGATACTGCTGAAGAGAGAGTCAGAGCTCAACAGTGAAGTAGTAGCAGTTAGTGTCTGAGACCGCATGCAGGGGAACACAGAGAGCACTAAATAAGTATAATTAAGAGGCAGTAGACTGTGTCTGTGACCGCTGAGCAGGGAAACACAGAGCACAAAGTAGAGTTAATAGTCATTGTAATGTGTCTGAGACACGCTAAGCAGGAACACAGAGCACTACAAAAAATGACTAGCCACTGAGATGAGCTGGGCAACTAGGAGAGGAATTAGATCCAGTCATAATAATGAGATATAAGAGTAAACATGCATATTAATTTGTACTGTCTTGTCATGACTGAGTTTAAAACTGTGTAAAAAAAAATAAACAACCCGTCGAGTATCAAAGCGACAAAGTCTATTCTGTCTACAGACTAGAAAGCAGTACATAAAGTAAAGGCTGATTGCCTACCTTGTAGTAGTTTCGTTTGGTTTTTGAAGCTTTGGAGCTCTGGAAAGTGCGACAACCTATGTTAGATGCACAATGTTAACTGACTAGAAGTGACCAGGGACACTCAGAAGGGGACGTCCACAAAACTAGTCACATGTGCATCAGACAACCTATCAGGTGTACACAACCCATGATGTCAGGTAAGTGGAGTGCCTCAGAGACCATCCCCCACAATGCTCCTTCTCCATTATAAGCCATTTTCATGTTGGTTGAACAATGAAACTGGTTTTCAGATTGTGGGTTGAGGGAATGGGAAGTCAGAAGAAGGAAATATAGCATTTGTGAAGGCGGCAGAACAGGAGAAAGTAGCCACTTGTACTTAACCTCTGTGAATAATTCATAGACTACATTCTATGAGATACAAACATAGAAACATAGAAACATAGACTTTGACGGCAGATAAGGTCCGCTTGGCCCATCTAGTCTGCCCATTTCCCTACCTACAGGATAGGCCACAGATCCTAGTTAACCAACAGCCTATTTCTTCCTACCCCCCACAAGAGTTGCCTTATGTCTGTCCCATGCATTCTTGAATTCTCCCACAGTTTTAGACCCCACAACCTCCTCAGGAAGGCTGGTCCATGCATCCACTACCCTCTCTGTGAAATAATACTTTCTCACATTGCCCCTGAACCTCCCCTTCTATTTTTAAATTGTGTCCCCTTGTTCTTGCATCGCCTTTTTCTGAAAGATGCTACCCTCTTGGACTTTGCTGATTCCACTGAGGTACTTAAATGTTTCTATTATGTCCCCTCTCCCTTCTTTCCTCAAGGGTATACATATTAAGCTCATTTAGTCTCTTCTCATACGGCTTCTCTTGCAGACCCTGCACCATTTTAGTTGCCCTCCCCTGGACTGCCTCTATCCTGTCTATGTCCTTGCAGAGATGGGGTCTCCACAACTGGACGCAGTACTCCTGATGGGGTCTCACCAACTGTCTGTACAGAGGATAACAACTTCCTGTTTTCTGCTGCTGATGCCTCTACCTATGCATCCCAGTATACTCCCAAGCCCTCCCTACTGCCTTCTCACATTGCTTGCTAACCTTAAGGTCATCTGATATGATTACCCCCAGGTCCCTCTCCTTTTTTGTTGTTGTTACTACCTCCGCCCCCATTGTGTATTCTTCCCCTGGGTTCTTGTTTCCCAGGTGCATTATTTTGCACTTCTTTGTATTGAATCCTAGCTGCCATACTTCTGACCATTCCTCCAACCTTGCCAAGTCCCTTCTCATCCTTTCCATGCCTCCTTGTGTATCAACCCTGTTGCAGATCTTTGTGTCATCTGCAAAAAGGCATACTTTTCCTTCCAGTCCCTCTGCAATGTCACTGATGAAGACATTAAAGAACTGGACCCAATATTGAACACTCATTGCCCACTAGTAACCCTCTTTCTTCAGGTGGACTCCATTTACAATTACCTTCTGTGTCCTGTTGTGCAGCCAATGTTTTACCCAGGCTACCACCCTGGGACCCACTCCCAGGCTGGTTAATTTAACTATTAATCTTTGTGTGGACTGTGTCAAATGCCTTGCTAAAGTCTAGGTAGGCCATGTCCACAGCCCCTCCTGGTCTACTACTTTGGTCACCCAGTCAAAGAAATCTATTGATTCGTCTGACATGACCTTCCCGCTGTGAACCCATGCTGCCTTGGGTCCTGTGCCCCACTGGCCTCTAGGTACTCAACTATTCTTTCCTTCAAGTGACTCCATCACTTTCCCACCACAGAGGTCAGACTGACAGGTCTGTAGTTTCCTGCCTCTGTCTTGGTCCCACTTTTGGGAAGGGAATCACATCTGCCTTTCTCCAGTCCTCGGGTACCACACCATCCTTCCATGATTTATTAAAAGAGTAGCCAGTGGTTTCACTAGTTCCTCCCTTAATTTTTTAGAATTCTGGGGTGAATTCCATCAGGATCCATTGCTTTGTCCACCTTCAGTTTTAGGAGTTCTTGCAGAACCCTTTCTTCTGTGAAAGGACTGGGATCGACCCCCCTATCAAGAGTGCGTCTGTTAATTGGATTAGGCACTTCCCCTCCTCTTTTGTGAATACTGAGCAGAAATATTCATTCAGTATCCCTGCTTTTTTCACTGTCCCCCTCTGCCCACCCACCATTCATTCTATTCAGCCTTACTATCCCTCCCTTTGTCTTCCTACACTTGCTGATGTACCTATAAAAGGTTTTATCCCCCTTCTTAACTGAGTTGGCTATCTTTTCCTCAGTTTGGGCCTTTTCTTATTCCTGACTTCCTCCCTGCTTCCTTCTGCCTTAACTGGTACAGCTCTCTGTCCTGCTCCTTCTGTGTTTCCTTATACTTCCGGAATGCTATCTTTTTCTTCCTGACTTTCACAGCCACCTCTTTTAAGAACCATAGTGGCTTTTTTCTTCGTTTGATTTGTTTATTTGCTTCACACAAAGGTTTGTTGCCTCTGTGATGGCAGTTTTGATGATTCCCATTGTTGCTCCACACCTCCTTCTAGCCTGTTTGCTAGTGCTTTTCTGAGGCACTCTCCCATCTTGCCAAAGTCAGCCCTCCTAAAGTCCAGTACCCTCACTTTTGTATGTCTTGACTCTGTAGCTGAGTTTAATGTGAATCACACTGTTTGATGGTCACTTGTTCCCAGATGGCAACCCACTTCTAGATCTGAGATTCTCTCACTGCCCCCGTTTGAGAGTACGCTGCACTTGATGGGCTATATGGTGCACTGGAGTATACATCACACTTCATTCTGAAAATATTCCTATCTACAAAAGTTTGCTGAATGTTGGATATGTGTGTGTCTTTCCTCTTTTCCTACCTTTCTGTCTCTCCAGGGCTCCATCCATATACTAACAAAGCATGATTTAACAGTGACTGTTTATGGTTTGAGGGCACCTGGAGTTTATAACCTTCTCTGTTATATGTATTGGTTAGTCTTTACACTTTAGTTAGGGTACCCAATAGATCAAATGAGATAGAGAGAGAGAGAGAGAGAGAGAGAGAGATTAAATATGCAGTTCTAGTTAATGAGGATGTGTTCATTGCATACTATATTTTTCTTTTGCTTTATAGTTTAAAAATTCCAGTTTCACTTTTGTTGCTTTTTACTATTTTCTGGTCACAGTTTCTGTAAATTGTTGATACATTTTGGGATACATTTAGAATGTTTTGTGGATCAACAGGAAAAAAATGGCAGCACCTATATAATTTCCTGTCTCTTCACCCTTTGCTTACCTTGTTTGCACCTATGAATGCTCACCAGGCAAAGGAAGTGGCAGTCTATGCCAGTAACACCAGACAAAATAAGCTGTAAGAGAACAGGATCCATCCATTTTCCCTCTGAATCCAACATAGTGTATATGGCAAGCATAGAACTATAAAGCCTAGAACAGCAATGCCAGTAGGGTGCATGCACCTACTTCCTGGTTGACATTAAGGGGGCAATTATTTGTCTATGGGGAAAATAAACCACATGGTCAATAATGTCAGCATTGCAATTCAAGTCTTTATATTTCTATGATGGCAAGGGTCTGTGGAAAAGTGCAAGAAATAATAAAAGAATATCAAGAAAACAGAACAAAATGAAAGTACCAATGGTGCTGGGCAGTGCCAAGGATTGAATGACAGTGCATCCATAACAACACACACACACACACACACACACACACACACACACACTGCATATTACTGCTTGCAGTGCTTTTCCCAGAGGTGCTTTATTGATGTTGCAATACCAAGTGGTATCTCCTGCTCCTAGAACACTTTCTTTTTATTGCCACTGGAAGCAACAGCTCCCCACCACAAGCAGCCTCTATCAGTGTTGATACCAGCTGCAGGACTCCCCTGTTTATTCGTCTGTTGAATTTAAATATTAAAATGACAGTAAGTTTATGACAAAAGAATTGTGCATGTAATTATGGTGGCTGATAGGGGCTTTTAGGCTCAGTGGATATGTAACACATATAATGGAATACAAGGTGAATTAAGTAAAATAAAGGTTGAGTGACTAAATGTAAGTGGATTTAAAAACATGACCATCACTTTTACATAATAATTGAAATCACACCAAAGAGAATGGTGTAGTGGTGGTTTGAAAAGGTTGGCCATATAATAGTATAGAACTTATGTTTCATGTGTTTTCATAATACAAGTAACCACCAATACCTTGATGAAGTGGAGCTAAACCTATGAAATGTAGGTGATTGATGTGATTTTTATTAGGTGGCTATTATGAAAAAAAAAAAAAGAAATACAATTGTTATCACACATAATTTGAGTCTCATAATTTTTTTTTCTTTTTGCTAATCATTGGTTGCCACCAGAAACTCTTCTGACAATACAGTCTTTCAGCTGAGATTCAGGACACTCGCATCCAGAGATCATAACCCCATTTTTTCACTATAGGAAATAGTTACAAACAGCATTGCTGTCCACTGACTGCATAGCTACACTGACCACACAACTGAGGAAGGCATCCGAGCCAATCAGGGCAAGAGGCACCAGATTCGAGTACGGCCAGGCTATAAAAGGCAGGAAACTGGGCTGTACATCCCTGGAGCTGCAGCAAGAAGGGGAAGTTTTCTTTCTGTCTGCCCGCCCTGACCTCTATTAAATGCCAGTGGAAGGAGGAGGAGCCTGCAACAAGGAGAACTCGGGCATTGGCCAGGAGGACTGACTGAAACTTTCACAACAGAACTGTTCACTTGGAGATTTCCACAAATATTTGGAACCTTTTATTTTGGTGTAGCCTGCAGCAAGGAGGATTCTGGGATTGGCCAGGAGGACTGACTGAAATTTTCATAACAGGGCTGTTTACTTGAAGTTTTCCCAGTACTTGGAACCTTTCATGTGGTCAGGGCTCACTGGAGAGATTATGTGCACTGTCACTGACTGGTTTAGAACTGCTTTGTTGTGGGGGTGGATATGGTTTTTGTTGTGAGTGGATCTGGACTAAATTCTGGGGCAAACTGTTGGGCATGGCAAATTCTCCTAAACTGCTTTGTGTGGGGGTGATTCTGGGCTAAATTCTGGGCAAACTGTTGGCAGGGAAAATTCTCTTAAACTGAAAAGTTTAAGCAAACTAGGGGCTAAATTCTGGACAAACTGTTTGCAGGATAAAATCTGCTTAATCTGAAAAGCCACAGTCACATTGATACTAGCTAGATCTTGAATTGCTCTGGGAAGAGAGCTGCTTTCTGCTTCTAAACTGCTTACAAGCATGTCTCAATTAGATAGGGAACAAATTGAAGATTTCTGGAAACTACATGTCTTGGGTTAAATTGCACTGCTTTGCAAGACAAAATGGTCAAAACAAGATGCGTGTACATCAGGGAAGTGGGTAAGGTGGGTGGGGAAGGGAGGTGATGGCAAGGATGGCTAACAGGGGCAGCTGGGGTGAGCAGGGTAGTTACTGGTCAGGGGGTAGGACTGCAGATACAGGATGGAGGGGAAGCAGACTGGTGGGATGCAGTGGCTGTGGAACTGCTATGGCCATGAATACACTGTGGAGACTAGGGCACTGTCCTATATGTGCCAGGTTAATTAAATTGGAGGCGAGTTGTGTAGGCTTAGGTATGAGCTGGAAATATGGGTGAAGGGCATGAGGGCTAGGGTTGGGGTGCATGTGTAATGACAGCTGGAGGGGGGCTGAAGGGGCAGGCACAGGGGGTTGGAGTGCCAGCTGGAACCATAAAAGGTCAGGCCAGCTTGGGGGCAGAAATGGGATGAAAGATCAAAGGAACTGGACCGTGAGGAAGGCAAAGGATGGCAGAGAGTTGGGGCTATTGGGAAAGGTGAAAGGGGACTCACAGGACCATGGCAAGGGGGCTAACATCACAGGGAGGGGAAGATGGTATGCACACTACTGGAGGATCCCGGTCTCAAATAGGTACTTACCACTGGCAGGAACTATGGTGGGGACTCAGAGAAAATAGGAGGCACAGGGGGCAGAGGCATGAGAGAGGAGGTTGATGGGAGCAAGGGGGTGGGGGAGGGGCAGCAGGACTAGGAGAGGGTCCAGGGAAAGTATGGAAAGGGAAGCTGGAGGTTGGGAGTGTCGGGAAGGGGATGAGGAATTGATGGTGAGGAAGGAGGAAAGATCTCAGGCAGAAAGGGATCAGCAGGAAGCACAAGCAGAGAAGGACATTAAACTGGATGTTGGGAGGGGGTTAAAACTAGGGGCACCAAAAGGACAGGTGGTGGAACAGGGCATGCTGTGCTTGAGGGGGAAAAGGATCAGGACATGAGGATGGGAAGAGGGTCGACAAGTGCCAGCAAGGTAGTTCAGACACGGAACCTCGGGGGAGGAGAACTGTGATGCAGCTAAACCAGAGGAAAGTGGGGGGCAAGGTGCTTCTGATTGGAAATTCTATCTTAAAGGGAATCAAGTGCACTGGAGGTAATCCACCACATTCCATCATGGGGCAGTGACCAGTATAGAAATGTGCATCTGGTATTCCACCTGGGAATGAACAACCTAGAAGACAATAGCCTCATGGAGGTACAGGAGAGATTTAAGGCTCTGGCTAGATTCTGCAGGGAGCTAGGCTTTAAATCTGTAGCCTTTTTGGAGGTGTTGCTGGTATCAAGGGCCAGCACAGACAGAAAGCACAGGATAAAAGAGTTTAACAATTGGCGGGTGAGTTGGAGTAGGCAGATGGGGTACGGGATGATAGGGGACTTGGGGAAACTTGGGAGGTTGAGAGCCTCTTTGCCCTGGACATGCTGTACCTCAACAAGGATGGGTCAGCTGTGCCGAAGTGCAGGTTGAGGGAATTCTTTGAGAAGGAATATAATTTAAACTGGAAAAGGGAGGGCTGGATTTGGAGCCATGCTGTACCATGGCTGAGTTGGGGGCCCTAGGTCCTCCCCTCGGGAAGAAATGTAGAAATAGGCTCTGCTAAGCCTTTGGGGGGAACTGAGGAATTGGACAAATGGTGGAAGAGTTTGGTGATCAATGTTAAAAGCCTAGCAAACAAGATGGAGGAGTTAATAGCCATCATTGCACATGACAGGTTGTACATAATAGCAGTCACAGAGACATGGTGGATGGAATTTCACATGTGGGAAACAGCTATTCCTGGCTTCAGACTGATGATGAAGGACAGGAAGGACAAGAAAGGGGGAAGGGGTGGCCTTACACATTAGGGAAGATGTAAAGGAGATGAGAGGCAAGAGGGCAATGGGAAAGTTGAATTGCTATGGGTGACAATAAGCAGAAGGACAGAGGAATCCTTGAGACTTGGAGTGGTGTACAGACCACCCACCCAGGGGAAGAGCAGGACTGGAAGATGATGCATGACATAGTGAGGATGACTCTAAAAGGAGAAACACTACTGGTGGGTGATCTGCACCTCCCAGACATTGACTGGACCATCCCAGATGCAGCTTTGACCAGAAGCAGGGAAATTCTGGAGGTGCTGCAGGGGGTGTTCCATCAACAGTTAGTCAGAGAACCAGCTAGAGGGAACAACCTGCTGGACTTGGTCCTGACTAATGGGGAGAATGTAGAGGAGGTGGTGGTGGGAGAGAAGCTGGGAAATAGCGACCATAGGGCCATCAGGTTTAAGGTGTGGGTGGGGAGTGAAGTGGTCTGAACCAGCACAACAGTGCTGGACTTCAGGTGGGCAGACTTTAATAAGATGAGGTTAGTGAGGGAAGCGATGGATGTTATGGGAAAATAAATGAAGTGGAGGAACTATGGGGGCAATTAGAGATTGGGTCAGGGAGGCCAGACATGCAAGTATAAGGAGGGTAAGTATGGGAGCAAGAAGCAGGAGGCTGCTGTGGTTCAATGGGGATCTAGTGAGGGTTGTAGGGGGAATATGGAGTGCATTTAGGAAATATAAGAAAACACAGAAGGAGGAGGAGGACAGGGAAGCCTTCAGGAAAATGAGGAGGCTAGCAAGGAAGGTGATTAGATGACAAAGGCTGACATGGAGGAATGGATAGCGAACAGGCCAAGGGGGGTAAAAAGATATTTTTCAGATATGTGAGGGATAGGAGGAAGACTGGTCAAGAGATCACAAGGCTGTGGGAACAAGGAGGGGAGCCACTAGAGGATAACTGCAAGAAAGCAGAAGAGCTTAACAGGTATTTCTGCTCACTTTTTATGAAGGAGGGGGATGGCAGGGGACCAGAGTTGAGGATGGGTGGGTGTAGGGGTGGAAATGAGTCCCTTTAGCATATAGAGTCAGGGAGGAACAGGTTAGGGTGAGGGTGAACAAGACAATGGGACCAGATGGACTACATCTGAATGTAATCTGGGAGCTAAGAGATGAGTTGACTGCCCCACTGGTAAGGCTATTCAACCTGTCCTTGGACACTGGAAGGGTGCCGGAGGACTGGAGGAGAGCTACAGTCATGTCTATACACAAGAGGGGGAGCAGAGAGGTAAGGCAGAACTATCAGCCAGTCAGCCTCACCACAGTGGTAGGGAAGGTCATGGAGGCACTCATCATGGAAAGGGTAACACAGTACCTGGAGGTTACCAGATTGCTAAACAATAACCAGCACAGGTTCACAAGGGGGAAATCATGCCAGTCTAATCTTCAACTGGGTGATGCAAATAATAGATGAAGGGGAAGTGGTGGATGTTGTCTACCTGGTCTTCAGCAAGGTCTTTGACACCATACCACACAGAAGGTTGGTCGACAAACTGGAAAGTATGGGGGTGGAGGCAAGATAACTAGATGGGTGGAAAGCTGGCTAGCAGGCAGGACCCAGAGGGTGGTAGTTGATGGGGTGCACTCTAGGATAGGATGAGTGGCAAGTGGGGTATCCCAGGGATCTGTTTTGGGACCGCTCCTTTTCAGTATCTACATATGCAACATGGCAGATGGACTGAAGGGATGTGTGGCACTCTTTGAGAATGATATGAAAATCTGCAATAGGGTTGACACTGAAGGAGGGGTGGAAGACATAAGACAGGACCTGAGGGCACTGGAAGAATTGGCAGAGACCTAGCAACTAAGCTTCAACATCAAGAAGTGTGCGGTTATGCACCTGGGACACAGAAACCCAAGGACAGGATATGAATTGAGAGGGGAGAAAATCAGGACTATGGAGCAGGAGAAGGATCTAGGTATAGTAGTCTCCCGTGACCTTAAGATAGGGAAATAGTGTACAAGGACAGTGGGAAAGGCATATGGGATGCTGGCAAGTATAGGCAGGTGAATCACCATCAGGAGGAGAGAAGTCCTGCTGCACCTGTACCAAGCTATGGTGAGACCACACCTAGAGTACAGAGTCCAGTTCTGGAGGCCTTACTTGTGAAATGACATAGACCTGATTGAAAGGGTTCAGTGAAGAGTGACCAAGATGGTGCAAAGGATGAATGGCAAACCATATGAACAGAGATGCAATGAGCTGGGGCTGTACACACTAGACACCAGAAGGGAGAGAGAGGACATGATAAAGACCTTCAAATACATCAAAGGGATAACCATAGTAAGCCCAGAGCACTTATTCCAAATGAAAAAGGACACCATTACAAGGGGGCATGGCCTGAGACTGCAAGGGGGACACTTCAGAGGAAACGTGAGAGGGTGACTCTTTATGGAGAGGGTGGTGGATGCCTGGAATGGGCTTCCGGAGGAGGTTGTGGTGGTAGAGACAGTGTTGGGTTTCAAGAGTGCTTGGGACAGGCATAAAGGGTTGCTGGGGAGTGGGGTGGGTACTCAAGGAGGGAGGTGGATAGTTTTGCAAAGGGGAAAGGAGCAGACTAGATGGACCATGGGGTTCTTTTCTGCCATAAAATTCTATTGTTCTGTGAACTCATACACAGCCATTTTACACAAAAAGTAAATGTTATGGTTCACATTGGGCTTTAACTACTAAGCTATAAGGGCTGGTCAGAATTCTGTGACTTGTCTGCCTTTGGACAAAATCATCATAATCAGCTTAGAGGTTGGTGGCAGTTGTACATATGACAGCACTGGCACTTCCAGTAAGCTCATCCATAGTCACATCATTCACTCCTTCTCATCTCATTTCACTAATCATGCTGTTTATTACTACTAAACAGTGGTTTAACTGTTTTTTCCCTACAGATTTGTTAATTAAAAGCAGTTTAAAATGATTTTTAAGATACAGTTACCATAAAGTAATAAAGGGTATAAAAGGTTTGGATAAGGTTCGGATAAGGATCTGAACCTTTGCTTGCTTATCAGAACCTTTTAGAACCTCAGAACCTTTTGGGTTTCTCCAATCCCTATTCATCAGTCACCTTGGGGAAATAGGTGGTAATAATGAGTGCATGTCTTAAGACAAGGTAACAACTGGCTAACAATAGCAAGATTACAAGTTGGGGCTACTACACAACTGCCAAAGGTGTGTCCCTCCCCATTCCAAAAAGTCTTTACCTATGATGCAAGCCTTAACCTGCTCTGCTTTCACAATTTATTTTTTTACTGAACTACAAAAAAAACAAAAATGGCCTTTTAGTTGCATAGGAAAAGGCTGGTGACAGTGTAGACAGGAGACTACTACACAACTGCCAAAGGGCTACCCCCTCCATCCAAAATGGGTTCACATGTGACATACACCTTTACTGGCTCTGCTTGCACAGTTTGTTTTTTATTGGACTGTATAAAACAACTAGTTATATTAATAGTGGCATCTTCAGGTTTTCAAACAGAAACAAGATACATATGCCTCTGACTGCTCTGTGTTTGTGTCACAAATCCCACACCCATGCCTTAACCAGAATGCCTCTCACACCTGGCTGCTACAGACCCTCACCTGTGTCTTCCCCTCACCATTTCCTGTGCCCACAACCAGCTCTCTCAGTGAAAGTGGCATGCCCTGGACTCCTGGATAGTTGAAGCCCAATCATCAGTCCCCTGCATCAGGCTGAGGCTGACTGCTTAAACACCAGGTGAAATGTGGGTCTGGTTTTATAAAATTTTAATCCACTCATTTCCCTGTATCAGGAGGGATTAACATTTCTTCAGATAATTAAAATAAAGTAACAAGTCTCTTTTGGAATGCAGATTCCTCCTGAGACTTACCTCTTGTTAAACAGTGAGGTATTGGACATGATAGAGTCCTTTAATTCATTAAATTACTATATTACAGTGAGAGACTGGACATAATGGGCCTAGAGTCCCTTACAACATTAAATGACTATGGTACAGTGAGGGGTTAAACAAGATGGACCTAGAGTCCATTATAACATTAAATTACTATAGTACAGTGAGGGTCTGGACATGATGGACCTAGAGTCCTTTAAAACATTAAATTAATATGTTACAGTGAGGGGTTGGACATGATGGACCTAGAGTCCATTACAACATTAAATTACTATATTACAGTGACGGGCTGGACATGATGGATCTAGAGTCCTTTAAAACATTCAATTACTATATTGCAGTAAGGGGCTGGACATCATGGACCTAGAGCCCCTCATAACATTAAATTACTATGTTACAGTGACGGGTTGGACCTAGAGTCATTTGCAACTTTAAATGAATATGTAACAGTGAGAGGTTGGACATGATGGACCTAGAGTCCCTGGCAACCTTAAATTACTGTGTTACAGTGAGGGGTTGGACATGGTAGACCTTACGTCCCCTACAACATAAATTACTATGCTACAGTGAGTGACTGGACTTGATGGACCCAGAGTCCTTTAAAACATTAAATTACTATGTTATGGTGATGGGTTGGGCATGATGAACCTAGAGTCCTTTACAATATTAAATTACTATGTTATAGTGAGGGGTTAGACATGATGGACCCAGAGCCCCTTACAACATTAAATTACTATGTTACAGTGAGGGGTTGGATATGATGGACCCAGAATCCCTTACAACATTAAATTATTATGTTACAGTGAGGGGTTGGACATAATGGACCCACAGTCCCTTACAAGCTTTTCCAGGACCTCTGCATGCATGGCAGGGCAGTGAATTGTTTAAGAATTGTTGGGCCCTCAATATACAGACTGCTACACTACAGCTGTGAACCTTCTTCCTAGCTAGCTTCATGTTCTGTGAAGTTTGATCAAATAGAAATAAAAATGTAAATATGGAGGTGGACATTGGACAGCAAAATAAAATGAGAGAGGTGAGGAATTAAAAAAAAGTACTCTGTAAAAACACAATGCCTTTATGGGTTTGAATTAAAAGCACACAAGAAGGCTGAAGATTAATGACCAGGATATCAAAGATTAAGACTCAAATGTGTTGTAAGGTAATCTGAGAGGAGGGGGAGATGGAAGCAATAGAAAAAAAAACATAGTCAACTAGGAAAGGCATACACAGCTTCATTAACTATGTAATTATTATAAATATCTTTGTTTTAAAAGCACATTTTGCAGGACATCAACACATATACCACAGCATAATGTAAATATGCAGCAATAACAAATTAGAAGCACATACTGTAATAGGAACATGGTCTTTTTAACAAGCCAACAAGTGAATATACTAAATTCAGTGTTAAAACAGGTCAGATAGACTTGTGATGGTTTCTGTTTACAGATGCCTGGTATATCTCTGGCTATGCTCTCTCCCTCCCTCCCACTTTCTCTCTTTCTCTCTGTAGTAAGGCTTTTTTGACACTAGTGTGCAAAAACCAAAAAGTTTCTAATTGCACTGTTGTAGACAGTTAAACTACTTCAAAGAAGTGGTGTAAGAAACTTGCCTTTGTGCCTACTACAAGATGCTAGCTGTCAGGTCACTTAAAACAGGCATGACGAGAGACAAACAAGCTGAAAAAATAGTGTTGGAACTGGTCTACTCAACAGAGAGAAGGGAGTATTTCATTCAACTGGTGTAGTGATTTGCAATTGTGGAAGGATACACTGAAAACCCCTAAAATTTGTGCTTTGGTATCCCATTTTTCCAGCTACAGCATGACAGCTGCAGGTAATAAATGCAGAAAAGAGTACACATGACCACAAGAGGTGCTATAAGTGATGTTTGCTGGCACCTAAAAATGGAAAGCAAGGATTACATAATTGTGAGTTGTAGGGCTTTTGTGATACAGTGATTGATAAAAAGGCTATTGTCAATAACTGGTATTGCTGATTTAAGTAAACCACTACAGAAAATGAAATTCAGGAAATTTGCGATTAGTGTCTTTTCAAGAAAAAAACATTGTAATTGCAATGAAGGGCACGGTGAAGCATGCACACTCAAATAAGAAACCTAAGGTGGCTTCAGTACAATTTGCTTACCAGACTGATAGAAGAATCTTTAATCACTCTCAAAAAAGGAATCAACTGGGAAACCAGGTTTCAAAAAAATTTGAATTTCCCATAAATTTATTTTAAGGTTAGATTTCAGGGGTGTCCTTTGCTCAAGGTCCCCAATCATCATCATCATCATCACTTTATTTTTAAAAAGAGCCCTTTCAGAGTGCAGGGTGACCTTACAATTAAAAACACAGAATAACATATACATATTTTCTTATCTTCATACCTACTTAAAATATTCATGAAATTCATTATGTACAATTCTTATACGCAGCTACCTAATAGAGCCTTTAATATCATAGACCAGAAAAGGCCAGGCTAAATAAGTGGGTTTTTAAAGATGTTTTAAAACCCTCTAAGGTCGGGCTATCTCATATTTGATGAGGTAGAGAATTCCACAGGATCAGAGCCATAAAATCAAATGCTCTTCCTCCAGATGTCTTCAAATGGACCCTGGAAATCTCTAGCAATCCCTCATCAGAGTATCGGAGTGGGCAGGAGGGGCAGTAAGGGGATAGGAGTTCTTGCAGGTACTGCAGTCCCTGGTCATGTAATGCTTTTTAGGGCAGCAATGTGTCCTTGAAGGTTATCCACCACTGTACTGGCAGCCAGTGCAGTTCACGCAGCACAGGTGTCATGTGTTTGGATCTAGGGTCTCCAGTCCACAGCCTGGCCATTGCGTTCTGCACTAGCTGCAAGCAATTGATATCAACCCCTGGTAGCCCTAGGTAGAGGGTGTTACAGTTATCTAAACTAGTGATGACGATGGCATGGACCAGAGTGGGAAGATCTTCAGTCAGAACCAGGTGTTTCACCCTAGCAACATTCCTAAAATAGTAAAAGGAGGATTTTACTACAGCTGACACCTGAGCCTTCAAGGTCAGGCCCTCATCAAAAATCACACCAAGGTTATGCACCTGGTCTGAGACAGTTAGTGGTATCCCTCCCAGCTCTAAACCAGAGGACTGTCCCACCAATGTCCCAACCAACTTGTGATCTGGGTCCCAGTGGAAGACAGTTACTGAGTAAAAAAGCAGATGCTAGGTCTGATGAATGACAGTCTGGTCTAGTGTTTAGTATGCTAGACTGTTAGCCAGTAGTCCCAAGGTTCTAATTCCACCATAGACACTCATCGTAGGAGCTTGGCCCCAGTGAAAGTGAAATGTGGTGTATGACAGATACATCTTCAGTTTATATTTGCCTCAGAGCAGGCTGTTGATTGACTAGGAAATAATTATTTAAACCTTAAGTGTGAAGATACTGCAATCGTATTATGATTTTGGTAAACAATAAAGCCCATTGTTCTGCCAAGTTCACAAATTGAACAAACAAAAAACATATACGCTGTAGCTAGTGATGGTCATATAATATTTTATAAACAATAAAATGCCTATCAAAACCGAGCCATCAAAAATACATGGTGATGCCGTACTTAAGTGCTCATGGCATTGGCACTGCCTTGGAAAACAGACCTGTGAAGCTTCATGCAGTTGTAATCCATTTTTGGAAATTAACCCCCAGAAGATGATGACTTACAATACCTTCTAGTGGAATATTTAATGACAGTTTAATTTAACTCTGGCCACTGCCTTTCACATACATCTGCTTACTGCTAGAGCTACTGTGTTTAGATAAGTAGAATGCAAGAACCACAGTTTGCTCATTCCTGGCACTGGCTCTGCAGAAGAGAGTGCCATCATATATCCCCCCTTTAAAAAAAAAAACCTTTTCATTTCTAATTCTGAGTAGGTAGGAATCATCTAATTTAACTAGACAATCTTATCTTGGCCTTCAAAGGAATATCCTTTTCCTGGGGTTACAGTGTACAAAGAACCTTGTCTGGCAATTACAAAACACCCATCACTTATCCCGTTACTAATAAACCTGATGGCTTTTTCCAGCAGAAAGAAGAATGACAGCATGGAGATTCTGATTAGCTCTTGAAGGCTGAGTAGGGCCCACAGTGGCACTGTGCTAATGCCCCTTGCAAATGAAGTGTGTGTGTGTGTGGGGGGCACCAAGCAATGTGGAAAAAATGAAAAGGATTGTTGGACATTTATTGTACAGATTTTACTTGCACCTGCCATGGTCTAATTTAATCACATTGTGAAAATGACATTTTTGACATCTTCAATCCAGTGGCCTATCAAAGTGAGTGCAACTTAGAGTGAAAGTGCTTGAAGGAACAGAGTTCTTAAGAGTCTTTACTGGTTGTCAAGTTGCTAATGGGCTTACAGATTACATTTAAATAGTGTTGTGTAGACTTAAACAAGGCAGAATTCAAGATGTTGCATCTGAAACCAACAGAGCCCACACATTAAAATCTGTAATGTCTGACAAGTGTAGGCACCAGATCCTAGTTCAAAGGTGATATCAGTATGAGCCAACACTCTGAAACATTTAATTCTGTAGCTAATAAGGGCAGCCATTGTTACCTATGTTGTCGGGGTGGCAAATGTGGACAGGTCCTAGAGATCAAAATCACAAGAACTCATGAAAATTAAAAGGGAGCAAGTTCTAAGCTAGAAACTAGATAGCTTGCTTTAATGGATGAAAAAAAAACTGTTTAATTTCAGCCTTCACTTCTGCCGCTCACCTTAGTCCTCTGTAAGCCCATTACACTTACAGCATAATTCACAGTACAATGTTAGGGCACTGGCTGTCTGTTAGAAATTCAAGTATGAGTTCTTTAAACAGTGTGGAATGAGGCTGATTATGAGTGGTCTGAGTGGGAACACAGAGGGCCCTATATACCAGCCCTTTCAGAATGATAAATGTACCCACTTCCTCAGTATTCTCTACAGTGAAAAAGGTGTGTAAACTGAGTAGAAGATGTCACTGGACAGAGCCCTAAATTAAGATCAATACATCATCTGTGTTTGAGGGGACTATAAGAAGTATGTCATATGTCTCCTGTCCCCACTGAAGTAAAACATGAGATGCACATTTTTCCTTTAACTGAAATAGACGTGGAAAGGGGGGTTCCTTTTTCAATGCCTATTCTTTTGTTTAATAGATTCTCCAGCATTGCCAGCTCAAAATCACCAATTTCATTCAGGCACAATGTTCTCAATTTAATGAAAAATATGATGACCTATTTAAGCCAATGAGCCATTTTGCAAAAGTATTTCCTCTTGATGTTTAATACAGTGGTATTTGTTGTAAATTACTTTGCATGATGATTTTGCTAAAACTGCTGACTGCAGCATTCTAAGTTACTGTAGCTACTGCTACTGTAACTGCACACCTTGCTTTGAATCCCTGCTTATGAACCTGCATGCATTCCCTACAGTGCAGAATCTCTTTGGAAAAGCAATATCTGTCCTAGAGAGTGCCTTCCATTCTACTTGGATACCTAAATAAGTCCATGTTTGTGACTATGGCTGTTCTAAAAACATGTTCTAACCCTGCTGTACCTCAGAAATAAAATAGGGCTAGGAAAGCTTTCCTGAGCCCAAATAACCAATTCAATTGAAAAGACATCCAATGTAACGGGGTTTTCTCATGTTGGTCTTATTAGACTTTGACTTTGATGGCAGATAAGGACCGCTAGACCCATCTAGTCTGCCCATTTCCCTACCTACAGGATAGGCTGCAGATCCTAGTTAACCAACAGCCTTTTTCTTCCTGCCCCCCACAAGAATTGCCTTATGTCTGTCCCATACATTCTTGAATTCTCCCACAGTTTTAGACCCCACAACTTCCTCAGGAAGGCTGTTCCATGCATCCACTACCCTCTCTGTGAAATAATACTTCCTCACATTGCCCCTGAACCGCCCCTCCTTCTATCTTTAAATTGTGTCCCCTTGTTCTTGCAAGTCTCTTTTTCTGAAAGATGCTACCCTCTTGGACTTTGTTGATTCCCTTGAGGTACTTGAAAGTTTCTATCATGTCCCCCCTCTCCCTTCTTTCCTCAAGGGTATACATATTAAGCTCCTTTAGTCTCTCCTCATACGGCTTCTCTTGCAGACCCTGCACCATGTTAGTTGCCCTCCTCTGGACTGCCTCTATCCTGTCTATGTCCTTGCGGAGATGGGGTCTCCAGAACTGGACACAGTATTCCAGATGGGGTCTCACCAACTGTCTGTACAGAGGGATAACAACTTCCTGTTTTCTGCTGCTGATGCCTCTCCCTATACATCCCAGTATACCCCCAGCCCTCCCTACTGCCTTCTCACATTGCTTGCTAACCTTAAGGTCATCTGATATGATTACCCCAGGTTCGTTTTGTTGTTGTTACTAGCTCCCCACACATTGTGTATTCTTCCCTGGGTTCTTGTTTCCCAGGTGCATTATTTGCACTTTTTGCATTGAACCCTAGCTGCCATAATGCCTGACCATTCCGCTAACCTTGCTAAGTCCCTTTTCATCCTTTCCACGCCTCCTTGTGTATCAACCCTGTTGCAGATCTTTGTGTCATCTGCAAAAGGCATACTTTTCCTTCCAGTCCTCTGCAATGTCACTGATGAAGACATTAAAAGGACTGGACCCAATACTGAACCCTGGTACCCCACTAGTAACCGCCTCTTCAGAGTGGACTCCATTTACAATTACCTTCTGTGTCCTGTTGTCCAGCCAATGTTTTACCTAGGCTACCACCCTGGGACCCACTCCCAGGCTGGTTAATTTGACTATCAATCTTTGTGTGGGACTGTGTCAAATGCCTTGCTAAAGTCTAGGTAGGCCATGTCCATAGCCCTCCCTGGTCTACTACTTTGGTCACCCAGTCAAAGAAATCTATTAGATTCATCTGACATGACCTTCCCGCTGTGAACCCATGCTGCCTTGGATCCTGTGCCCCACTGACCTCTAGGTACTCAACTATTCTTTCCTTCAGAAGTGACTCCATCACTTTCCCTACCACAGAGGTCAGACTGACAGGTCTGTAGTTTCCTGCCTCTGTCTTGGTCCCACTTTTGTGAAGGGGAATCACATCTGCCTTCCTCCAGTCCTCGGTACCACACCATCCTCCCATGATTTATTAAAAGAGTAGCCAGTGGTTTCACTAGTTCCTTCCTTAATTTTTAGAATTCTGGGTGAATTCCATCAGGACCCATTGCTTTGTCCACCTTCAGTTTTAGGAGTTCTTGCAGAAACCTTTCTTCTGTGAAAGGACTGGGATCGACCCCTATCAAGAGTGCTTCTGTTAATTGGATTAGGCACTTCCTCCTTTTTGTGAATACTGAGCAGAAATATTCGTTCAGTATTCCTGTTTTTCACTGTCCCCTCTGCCCACCCAATTGCTCATTCTATTCAGCCTCACTATCCTCCCTTTGTCTTTCTACGCCGCTGATGTACCTATAAAGGTTTTATCCTTTTCTTAACTGAGTTGGCTATCTTTTCCTCAGTTTGGGCCTTTGCTATTCTGACTTCCCTCCCTGCTTCTTTCTGCCTTAACTGGTACAGCCTCTGCCTGCTCCTTCTGTGTTTCCTTATACTTCTGGAATGCTATCTTTTCTTCCTGACTTTCACAGCCACCTCTCTTGAGAACCATAGTGGCTTTTTCTTTCGTTTGATTTGTTTATTTGCTTCACATAAAGGCTTGTTGCATCTGTGATGGCAGTTTTGATAATTCCCCATTGTTGCTCCACACCTCCTTCTAGCCTGTTTGCTAGTGCTTTTCTGAGGCACTTCCCATCTTGCCAAAGTCAGCCCTCCTAAAGTCCAGTACCCTCACTTTGTATGGCTTGACTCTGTAGCTGAGTTTAACGTGAACCACACTGTTTGATGGTCACTTGTCCCCAGATGGCAACCTACTTCTAGATCTGAGATCCTCTCACTGCCCCTGCTTGAGAGTAATGAGGTCCAAGATTGCTCCCTCACGAGTGGGTTCCAAACCAGCTTGTCTAATGCCTGCCACCTGTAGGGCATCAAGAATGGCCCTGCTCTTGGATGTGGCTGCAGAAAATGTGCTCCAGTTAACATCTGGCATATTCAGGTCTCCCATCAACAGTATCTCCCTTTCTCTGCCATTCTAAGAATGCCTTCCATCATATCCTTGTCCATTTCTTCCCCTGACATGGGGGTCTGTACACAACCCTGTGCAGATTGTGGTGCTCTTTCCAGTCTCCAAGGTGACCCACAGTGCCTCCTCTCCTCCTGTTTACTCTTTTGTTCAGTTGCTTTTATCCCTTCCTTTACATAGAGAGCTACTCCTCCCTATTCTCCCTGTCTGTCTCTCTGTAGGTTATGTACCCTGGTATGTTAACATCCCAGTCATGGTTCTCTGTGTACCATGTTTCTGTGACTGCTACGATATCCAGGCATCCTCTTCCATTAAGGCCACCAGCTCAGGGAGCTTGTTGCCCAGACTACGGGCATTGGTACTCATTACCTCCATTTCCTGATGGCCTTACCCCTTTTGCCCCATCCCTGTCCTTCTTGCCTTTGTCACTTTCTCCATTTACCCTGCCCTTCTCCCTATCGACACTCCATGTTGGTGTTTGCCACACTTACTACCGTGATTGTTTGGGGGCTAGGATTTTCCTGCTCCTTTCAGTGCCTCCCTTGGCTAGTTTAAAAGCTTGCCAATGAAGCATTTAAACCTATCACCCTAGGATCCTGGTTCCCTCCCAGACAGATGCAGCCCATCATGCCAGTATAGGCTTGCATCACTCCAGGTGGACCCCCAGTCCCCAATGAAGCCAAATCCCTGAGCTCCACACCAGTTTTTCAACCACTGATTGAATCCCATGGCACGGAACAGCCTAGCCTCTCCTATGCCATAGATGGGTATCTCTGAGAAGGTTCCGTCTGCGAGCTACTTGACTAAGGCCCTCCCAATTCCACAAACTCTTCCTGCACTTCTAATCCCTTTCTTAGCCAGGTCATTTGTCCCTAGGTGGACAATGACATCCAGCCCTCCCCTGTGCAGCTGCTCTGGCAATCCTGAGGATTCGCTTCCTGTCCCTCCAAGCCATGGCGCCAGGCAGGCACCTTACCTCCCTCTCCCTTTCCTTGCCCAGTTCTACCTTCCTAACAATGGAGTCCCCACCAGGAGTTGTTTCCTTCCCTGCAGGGTCCCCTGCCACCCTCCTGTGGGTCTCCTTTTGGAGTTCCCAGCATCCTCCTTGGTCTCCACTGTAGGTCGCCCATAGAGGAACCACACTTTGCCAGAATGGCATAGGGTGTGGAGAGGTACAACTGGAGGAATGTGCCTCTGTTCCACCACGCTCACCCTCCCTGAGCCCACTGTGGTCCAAACCGCCTCTTCTTGGCAACCTCTGAGGCAACGGCAGTGGCACGGTGGTCCCTGGATGGAAGAGGAGGTCCCACAAATCCTGGCCAACTCAGCCTGGAGATGAGCAACCTCCTCCCTCAGCCCAGAGAGGTGCCTGCAGATGGGACAACACCGCATCCTCCAGAACATCTCCCGGAAGACTGCTGCTCCACAGCCACTGCACTGCACCACTCCAATCATGTCTTATTTCTGACCCCTTAACTGTTTGCAATCCTTACTCTTTCATCTGTTTTTTTCTCTCTCTCTCCTTACTTAATGCCTGTGTGCCCTTTAAGCTCCTGATTGTCCTGTTCTGAGACAAGAATATCCTATATTTCTCAGTAGACCACTTACTTGTTCAGAGGCAGACCTCCAGCAGCTAGAGGGGGCCGGAGAGCTACTCTTGCCCTTCTAGGATGGTGGGTCCTTGGTGGTTCTGTGATCACTCACTTCCTGCCCCTAAACAGGAAGTTCCTGTTGTCAGTCAAATCTTGTGCCTATAAAAATAGAACTAGCTGTGGAGGGAGGGAAGGAGGGCAATATAGTCCCAGTAGAGAAGTTCAGTCACACAGCAGTCCTTTCTCTTGGTGTCTTCTGCAAAGCTATTAGCAGAATCTTTCTAAGGCAGTCTTTAAATGTAGCTTCCTTCTAGCTGCCACCCCTACTTACCAGATCTTTCTACAAGTAATTTAAACCTCACAGCAGTTAAGTCCTTTCAGTCACCTGAGATTTACACCTAGATGACTTTTCAGTTACCCATTCAGTTCAGTTAACCCAAACACACACTTTTTTTGGTTTTTGTTTTGTATGTTAGTTGTTTACCCTAAATTAAAGGTCCAAATACAAAAGTTCTTCTACTTTAGTCCCAACAGAGAAGTTCAGTCACACAGCAGTCCTTTCTCTTGGTGTCTTCTGCCAAGCTATTTTCTTTCTTCTGTTCATGTTCATTGTTATTTGATTTTAGCTTTTTGTCACTCCCCAACAATTTCCAGTTATTACAAAAACGGACCTCCTTGGTTGCCCAGTGATCATGCTGGGCATCGGTTAGAATATTTACTAGCTTAGTGGTACACTTTCCCCTACTGTGGCTTAAGTCACACCTAATGTCTCATGCCTCCTTCTGCAAATTTGGGGAACATCCTTTTCCCAGAAGTTTCAGACCTATGTGCTTAAACCTGCTCAGCATGCATTGATGCTCCTGAGAAGGCTTGCTAGAGCAGCCAGTGTTCCATATGAGGGATTGTGTGCCTAATTCTGCAAAATACCTGCTTCAGCTTTAAAAGATAACTACGCTGCTCCTGTAAGTCATTTTCACAGAAGTGGTGTTCATATATTTGATACTCTTCTGTTACTCTTCAGTCTTCATTGGTCATTTAATAAGTTCTGTAGGTTTTTCTGATTTACACTCTGGTGGTAAGTACTGTACCACTTTATGACTGAATGATGTAGTTTGTCCCAGTTGGATCACAGACTTCTAGAGTAGAACACAAATGCATTCTGAATGCAATGTAAGTTTTTTAACAAGGACACCAAGTACATCACAGAGTTTGAAAATGGCACTGCCCACCAGAGAGTAAAGCAGAAACACCACCTGAATTTACTAAAATGCCAGTAAAGATGGAACATAAATGAATGTCAACCAGTATTGGAAATGCAGCTTCTTCAGAAAACATAGGCTTACAGATTCAATGCAGCTCTCCAGTAAATGTCAGGCCATAGGGCTCACCAGTTCATGCAGTGGCAAGGTGTTCACTCGTTACTCCCAGTGACCAAGGCTCAGAAGTGGGCTTGGGATGGAGGGAACCTGCCAGGAAAGAGCAATGTGCATCCCAGTTCTCTTCCTGCAAGGAGAAGGGACTCTGTCCTCTACTGCCTGACTGCCACCAATTGGAGGCTAGGTGGTAGCACATGAAATGGCTACATCAGGGATTGGGGACTGCTGTAGATGCTGATAGTGCTGCCCACAAATGTTCATGTGCATGACACATCACTGCATGCTTGCAGTCCCCTGGGGAGAAAACTTTAACTGGTTCAAAAACCAAACAAGCGGTGCACAATGACAGATCCCTTGCAGGTCCTGCATCGTCAACCAGGGACCCACCTCCAGACTGGATTCTGCTTCCCCAGGTAAAGTACACTCCCCAGATGGCCCTGACATCAGAGTAAGCCACAGGGGAACTTGGAGGTTGGGGTAAGGACATGGGCATGTTGCATGATGGGGCTGGAGGGTAGATGTGGCCACCTAGCAGATCAGGAATAATGGACAGTAAGAAGAAAGAATATCAGGACTTCAAAGCAAAATTGTGGGCAGGAGGAGACACAGAAAAGAGAATATCAGGCATGCCTCTTGTGTCTCAAATTGCATGGAACATTACACATATCAGCCCCAAAAAATCAACCGGTCCAATAGTATAGTACAGTTACTTGCATTACTTTAATGAGTGTCCAGGAAGTTTTTTTTTTTTTTTAAATTTAATATGCTTTATTGCAGTGCTCAGGAAGTTTATCAATGTCTGCTGATGCAGTTTGCAGTTCATAATCCTACAGGTATACATGCCTATGTGCAGTATGAACTAGCCTGCCAAAGATTTAAAGATAAAGGGAACAAATCAATCCAGTGATACTGCACAGTAAGAACTGACTGGTCCACATTTTGGCCATTTGTTCCATATTTGATACCACATATACTAGTTAGGAGGTTGAGATGTACTGTACGATCCAGTAATTGATAACTTATAACAGATAAATGTGTTGTGTAAACTAAAAACTGTAATGGCTTCTTTTGTACAAATTACAAACAATTCTTGTTCCAAGCAAGTTGTTTGCTCAATATTGCCAGTGAGGGGCTCTGTGTTTTGTTTCTGATATGCATTGCAAGTTGCCAGAAGGCAGCATTAGCTGATCAATAGAAGCAGAGTCAGGCACTTGTAAAAACTTCAGCGATGGTTCAGGTGCAGCTAGAGATCGATTAAGAAGAATGCAAAGACTAAAGCAAAGAACAATTACCTATAGTACTCCCGCTAAATCACATTCTGTACATGTTTCTCTGTGCCAGGAGATAGCAGGTACAATGGGAGAAGAAATGTAGATGGAAAGGGTAACTATTGAAATTAGTGGCACTGTGACAGACTGGGTATGTTGTATTGCTGATTTAACCTGTCCAGATAAAAATTAGCAGCACAGAACAATAGTAGTGTCTGTACAACTTGGTGCAGAGAGGCTGGGCTTAGTCCCAAAATTTTTTTTTTTTTTTTTTATTTATTCAATCTTGGATTACAATACCTTTGAGCAGGAAACCACTCTTTTACAAAGGTTCCATGTCGTAAAGGGTAGGTATACATACATTGTGGGTTTAGGAGTATCTAGCTAGGTGAGTAAACGTAGACAAAAATTCATTGTAAATAGGAAACAGAGGTGGTTTTTAACACTAGGGTAATTCAGGTAACAGTAGCAGCCTAGGTGGCATTGTCAGGTAAAAGACAGTAAGCAGCTATCCAGAAAGGAGAATAGGGGGCACTGAGTGTGGGGGGGGGGCATGATGACTATTTAGGGGGAGGTGGGAGAGGAGAGTGCAGGGTATTGCAAGGCAAAAGTGGGGACAATTCAGGGTACAAGGACAAAGTAGGAGTAGCAAGGAGATGGTAATTACCTGAAAAGTGAATAAGACCGGGGTCAGAAGTGGGTGTGTGTGGAGTAATTAGAAAGTACAGTCACAGGAGCTTTTCTTCAGTAGGTGTTGTTTAGCTTGGTCTTAAAAAGCTCCAATCTCTGCGTGGCGTTATGTTCAGTGCCGAGGTTATTGAGCCAAAGTGGTGCCCGGTAGGCATATTACCTCTGCCCTTGGGAGGTTCTACAGCGGGGGATGACGAGAACCTGATGGTCAGAGTTCCTGGTACGGTGTAGGCCTGTGAATAAGCTTAATAGGCTTGTGAATCCAGGAGGCTGAAGTCTGAGTAGTGATTATTTAGCTAAGAGGCAGGTTTGGTATTGTATCCTGTTTTCAAGTTGTAGCCACCCGGCTTGCTCATAAAGGTCACATGTGTGCGTTAGCTGGGGGGGGGGAATTGGTGAGCAGTCTACAGGCTTTGTTTAGGGCTACTGCTATCCTACATAGTGAGTTGGGACTGGCTGAGCTGTATATGACCAATCCATAGTAGATGACAGAGACAACTGTGCTATGGATTGCGGTTTGGAGTGCTTCAGGTGTTAGGCATTTCTTGTGCCTGTGCAGGAGCCCAATTCTTATGTTGACTGTTTTGGCCACATTCTCAATGTGTTCTGCATTGGAGAGGGAACAGCCTAGCGTAACCCCCAGGTATTTGAATTGCTCCACTTGTTCAAGTGAAACCCCTGAGCAGTTAATGATGTTAAGGGATGCTGCTTTGCGTTGCTTCTAGCACTGCTAAAAAGCATTACTTTTGTCTTTTTATAGTTCAGATCCATCTTGTGGGCTCTGAACCAATCTTCAGTTTGTTTAAAAGCATGTTGTAGCTAATAGTTTAGGGTGTGAGGGTCATGTTGAGAAGTAAAAATAACAGCATCATCTGCATAGAGAAGTATCCATTGGTCACACAATTGAGGTAGGCTATTTAGAAAGATGCTGAAAAAGAGGGGTCCTAGGAGTGATCCCTGGGGGACCCCACAATGAACTGGCAGGGGCCCAGATGTGACGTTTCCAACCTTTACCTGTTGATAATGATCAGCTAAATAGCTTTTGAACCAGTTAGTAGCTGGGTTAGAGAGGCCTATTGAGATGAGTTGTTGAAGTAGTGGGGAGTGACAAACCGTGTCAAAGGCCTTTGTTAGATCAATAAAGGCCGTGCCAACATGGTTACCCTGGTCCAGTAAACTGTGTATGCAGCTGGTGAACTCCAGAAGAGCTGTGGAGGTACTGTGCCCTTTCCAAAATCCATGTTGTTCCAGAAACTGAATGTTGTATTTATTAAATTATTCAACCAGCTGGTCTGAGACTATGCGCTCCAGCGCTTTTGATAGTGGTGGAAGGATAGAAATAGATCTGTAATTGGCATGCAGTGGCCGGTCACATCTCTTGTGCACCGGAGTTACCAGGGCTGACTTCCAAGCTTGGAGGAATTGAGCCAGCTGCTGGGATAAGTTCAGCAGTTTAGTAATGGGAGCTAGGATTTCATCAAGTGCAAGGGAAATAAATTTCAGGTCGTGTGTCGCCGCTTTTCCTGGATTTTCCAAGTACCTTACAAATGTACTTTCTTGCTTGGTTGTAGTTGACAGATTTGAAATAGAAGGGAGAGGGATGTTTGAGTGGGCCCTAGGCTTTGGCTTGAGCTAGGGTTGGTTTTTCAGAAGTACACTGTTAAGGTCAGTAAATCTTTGTTAAACATGTTGGCAATAGTCAGGGGGTCAAGGGTAGGGGCACCATTGATGTTGAGCATTTGTGGAGCCTCTTTCTTGACTTTTCCTGTTACATCTTTTAGGTTATTCCAAAAAGACTTGCGTTTCCCCATGATGTTTGTAATGCTTCCCTAAAATGTTTACTTTTGGCAGAACGGATAGTCTGGGAGCAGTCATTCCATAGTCTTCTGTATTCCTGGAAGTCTGATTGCTTGCCAGAGTTCTGTGCCCTATGCCACCAGTTGTCCCTGTTTTTTATGTGGCCTATTAAGTCTGGTGTGATCAAGTAGCTGTATCTTCCGCGGATATTTGTCCTCTGCACTGGGGCATGGCAGTCACAAGCAGCATTGAATTGTTTGATGAAGTACTCGAGTGCAGTGTCCATATCCTCCGCTGTGTCAAGGGGGCTCCAGTCAGTGTTGCGTAACTGCTCCTTATGGTACTCCAGGTGACCCCTTTTTAGTTTACGATTAGAGATTATTTGGGGGGTGTTGCATTGAATTTGTTGGTCCAGCTGCAGGTTACTGGAGAGTGGTCATTCAGTGAGTCTGGGTGGACTGTCACACTGGAGATATGATCTGGGCAGTTTGAGAGGATCCAGTCAAGTAGTCTGCTAGATCCAGTTTTGTAATTTGTTCTGGTGGGTGAGTCAATGAGTTGTGTAAGATGCAGAGTAGCTATAGTGTCCTTATATGTGCCAGTTGGTGGTGCCAACCAATTGATATTGAAGTCCTCTAGAACAATGGATTCAGAGTTGAGGTGCTGACATCTGATAACATCCATGAGTTCTTCAAATCCTGGAAATTTCACTTTAGGAGGGATGTATACAGTAAGTATAGATAGTGCTTTATTGTGGGCCCCAACAGAATTTTTATGGGGAGAATTTGTGTATTACTGGTAAGGTGGGGTAAAGGAAGAGCAAACCCCTTTATTGAGTCTTTAATGCATAACGCATAGCCCCCTCCTCTTTTTGAGATCTTGCCATTCCTGAATAGTGTGTAGCCAGGTATCGAGACAGCGGAATCCAGTGTTTTTGGAGTGAGCCACGTCTCAATGACTGCGAGTACTTCAGGGTTATGTTGTAATGTCCAGACTTGCAAGTAGTCTATCTTTTTGAGTAGACTGCAGATATTTATGTTGGCGAGTGCAATTGTTCCTTCCTTATTATTGTTGCTTGACAATGCGACCCCAGCTGGTCCAGGATTTGGGTGTACATTGCCAGAGTAATCCATGGTAGAGCTGAGGTTGCGGCACTTGGGTGGTCTAGCAAGCACACCAGGAGGAGATGGCAAAGGAAAAATGCAGAATGACGGGTGGTTCAAAAAAAAAATTGCAACACGTTACAAGTATTTGAGATCTCAACAGAGTCTGGCAGGACAGCTGTTCAAGTGTAATTTTCCTTGGGGATGGGAAGAGAAAGCCAAAGATAGATAATTCCTTTTAATAGTCACTGATTTCCAGGGATGTCCTGGAGTTTACTTCAAATGCTTTCCCAGTTCCACCTAAAAATGTGGTGTTTTGATATTTGAACAGTACAGAGACATTGTCAGACAATAATGTCAAATATTAAAGTTGCAGTCTAGTTCTCTTTCATAAAATGATTTTTACTGTAAGCTGTAGTATTTACTCTACTAGTTTAAGCTGACACTGCCATGTTTTTCAGATGGTATCACTGAGTTTGGGAATTGTCCCAGACTTTTTAAGCCTGGTCCCTCATTTGTGTGTCAGGGGATTAAGAGGTACAGTCCTGTATCAGGACTGTGTAATGCAGGTAGTGAATACTAATTCCTGACTATCCCAAATAATGTGGTATTCAGTAGTGTTGCCTGGATTTTGTCCAAAAATAGAGAACACCATCGAACATCAGGAGACTGCTGCAGAAATTGGAGGACTTGGGAATAGAGTGGGTTTAGTTAGGTGGGTAGGAAGCTGGATTGGGGTAGGCAACAGATGGTAGTGGTTAATGGGGCTAAATCAGGACAAGGAGGTCAAAAGTGGAGTGCCACAGGGATCGTTCCAGGGACCTGTCCTATTTAATACAGTATGTTCATAAGCGACATAGGAAAAGGTATCCAGGGAAAGTAGTGCCTCTTTGCTGATGACACAAAACTGTATGACAGAGTGGATCAAGAGGAAGGGGTGGGGGAGCTCCAGAAAGATCTAGGAAAACTAGATAGATGGTCTCATGTCTGGCAGTTGAGATTCAGTTTCAAGAAATGCAAAGTAATGCACTTAGGGAGATGAGATCCAGGCCCAGAATACTGAATGGGAGGGATTAGAGTAGACTGGCTACTTCAACAGAGGAGAGGGATCTAGGGGTCATAAACAGTGACTCCTTCAAGCAAACGAGAAAATGCAACAAGGCATACAGCAAGGTATTGAGGATGCTGGGGTGCATAGGGAGGGGTTCTGACAGTTGTTCAGGATTTTCATTGCTGATATCTCCCAAAGGGCCCGGAGAAAAATCAGTCTCTTCATGGATGATACAAAGAAGGGAGCGGTGGTGGATGACATCGAAGTGTGGAATGGGTGCAGGAGGACCTGACCAAACTACAGAAATAGTTGGAGGCATGGCAGTTGGGTGTTTAATGCCAAAAAGTGCAAGGTTTTGCACTTCGGGGCAAAGAACCAGGGGAGGAGCTATCAGCTATCGAACAGACTTGATAGACCGTGAGGCCTGTATCTGCTGGCGTTTTCGTATGTTTGTAGTTGGAGCTGGGGTATGTAGGGAGGGTTTTGACTGTAGGAGAAGTGAGGTGATTCTGCTACTGTACAGACCCCTGGTGAGGCCTCACCTGGAGTACTGTGCTTAGTTCAGGAGTCCACACCTTAGGAAAGTCCTTGACAGGCTGGAGTCGGTGCAGGAACGGGTCACCAAGATTATCCAGGGCCAGCAAGGCAGATCTTATAAAGATCAGCGGGAAGCCCTAAATATGTATTCACTGGAGACTAATCAGAAGTGGGGGACTTGACTGAAAACTGTAAGTTTATCAGGGGCATAAACAAGGAGAATAGTGAGGACCAATTTGGAAGGAATATTGATGCAGTCACCGGGGGCATGACTGGAGGTCTTTGGAGTGTAAGTTCAAGGGAAACATGAGGAAATTCTACTTCACTAAGAGGGTGTTGGAACCATGGAACAGACTGCTGTCAGAAGAGTGGGTTTAAACACTGTTGGGACAGGGAAAGGGGCTCACAATCTGCCAGCAAAGTTGGCACAAATTTGAATTTCCCAGTAGGCGCATCAACTTTGCTGGTGAATTAATTTTTTTTTTTATTCCAGATTACATAAAATACCTCCCCCCCCTCACTCACTGTGCTGTAATTCCACCCACTCCTACCTCCCAAACCCTTTTATGTATCATTAACCCCCTCCCACCCCTCTTCTATCACCCTCCTCCCCCCTTTCCCAGCGAATTTTACTGTCAGTCTTCAGTATTTAAACAATATTAATGGTAGCCAGGTAAGTGCAGTGTGCACTGCTACACTCAAAATTCATATCATTTTAATGGTGACTCCTGTCTCTAGTGCTGATGTACTAAAGTAAGGGCAAACTAGATGGGCTTTTGGTCTTCTTGTGTCATCATAATCTATGCTTCTATGGATATTCCCATTTTCCTAATACAGAATACAATGTAAACAACAATGTTCCATCCGAGCACGGGCCGTATAGTTTTACAGGATCAGAAATTTCCTATCAGGTACAATTATTCTACAATCCTGCATACAAAACTGAGGTGAAAAACAACTTACAGTACTATGTCCTTTCCCCCTGTAACTCGCTGATGGCTTTTGAAGGTATTTGAAATGTTATCTATTTCAACAGGCCTATCCCTCAGCTAGCAATTCTTACTTGTTCAGTCTGTTATTGTCTTTCATTGTTGATGTTGAGATACCTTTTTAATTAATTCCTCACTGTTTCACCTCTTAAACAGTACTCTGAGCTTCAGGGACATGGTGCCTAACAAATACAATTGCCTTGCCTTGTGAAAAAAGGTCTTTTACCCTTTCCCTTCCACCACCCATGGTGATCTAAGTAATTTATTCTGGGGGCTTTGTGTCCCTCTTACATTTCCTATCCATCCCATCTCCCAACTCAGTTGCATCACCTAGGATCTTGCTGCACACCTATACACCATCCAGTCCCCATGAGTCAAACACCCACCTTGATGTATTCTGCCCCAAACCCACTTCTGCACAACTCGAGCAGGACAATTTCAGGGCCAGTCAGAGGTCATCAAGCCCATTTACTACATTCTGACTGACACTCCCCAGCACAGAACTGGACATAGGATATAACTGCAGCCTACAGTCTATCAGTATCTTGCATCATACCAGCAGCTGGAAATCATCCTTGTGCCCAAGTCTGGATCCATGTATTTCAGCCCACCTGGCTCTTTTACCACCACCTTGCAACAGCAGGAATTAGTAGCTGTTGTAGTAATAGTAGGGAACCCTTCCTCGAAGGCTCAGGATGCCCTTATAATAGGATTACAATTACATACATACATACATACATAAATAACGGAACAGGAACAGTAATGAAAGCATATACATGTAAACATATAATTACATACCCTTCCTGTGGCAGACTAATTTGGAGAAGGAAACTCAAGACTAGCACTGCTCCTGCTACTGATGGGTGACAATTGAGACATGGGACTTGAACCTGGGTCACTGGCATGGTAACCCATATCACCAAGCGTTAGACTGTTGAGTGGCCCCATGTTGTTTTGGACCTGTGTGCTTCCTCCTGTTTAGGAAATGAAGCACTCCAGCTGTAAGTTTCATTCCCTCAGAATGTGTGTAGGAAAAGGACTCCAGTAAGATCACCTCCTCCTCAGATTCATAAATTACAACTGTAGGAAAATTAGCAGCACAGCCATGAAAGCACAAGCTAATCTGCATTCCCTACATCTGCATGTTTTCAAAGTGATACCCAAAGGGTGTGTTTGTTGGGGAAGGGAGGGTTTCATTTCTAGAAAAACAATTATACAACTACGCCTTTAATGAAAGAACAATTTATGTTCAAGACTGACTCTGCTTCAGGGAATTGCAACTGTATTGTTTCAGAACATATTAAATGGGAGCCGAGTGAAATACACGTACCTGTGTTCTTGCAAATGGATTCCATTTCTGATCTCAGGAGATCTGTAGTATTAGGTAATGCAATGCAGACTTCAGCCACGCAGTTGTTTTGTGGTTTTCTTACAAGCATCATTGCAGACAAATGCAAAACTGTAAAAAGTAGCTTTAGGATTAGTATTCCCCTAAACAGTCTTTTGCCAGCCTCCCCTCATAAATATCAAACCATGACAGAAACATGACTTTGCTATGTGACGAGGGACCACATTTTGGCAATTCTGTAGCCATGCTTTTTGGGGGTTTCATGTTCTTAAATTATCTCAAAGGGTCACATGACTAGCATTCTTCATTAAGATGTTGAGAGTTCAGTTTATATCAGTAAGCTACCCTCTGTTTGCTTTCAAGAAACAATCCATGCTGCTGGAAATGAATTAGGAACGCATGAAATACAATAGCCGTTAGGCATACTGTATGTAGGGCTAAAGATTAGCACTATATTATTTATTGATCAACTCTTCTCCTAGCCCCCTCAGTATGGGCCCTCCTTCAGCCAGCACCATTCCAGACACAATAGTACAGATACAGAGATCCTTTGCAAATTGCCCATCAGTTTACATGCAGTACATTCAGTGTATATTTAGCAAATAGATTGCAGATCTCTAGAACTGGACAGATATTCCAAAAGAGTTTGTGGCATTTCACACATACTGTACACATACTGGGCCCTATGCATGATGCACGCACAAAGTGCGTAGGGCACATGAGTAATGCACTGGTGCGTATATGTGCTGTGTATGTGCGCACAACCCAGTGGTGGCATGCACAAAGAATGCGCAAGCCACCATGCAGGGCTGCAGCATGCACCCATGTGGGGTGGTAGCACGCTGTGTACTTGGAACTATGGCAGTGTAACAGGCACATCCAAACACCCTCAGTGTATGCATGAATGTGCAGAGGAACATCAGGTGTGGTGCTCAGGTCATGCGCATATACGCGTGGCCTGGGGCAGCCATAAGCCACCTCAGATGTGGATATGCCAGCAGTAGGAAATCACCACGCCAATGGGACAGAGACATGCAGCATGCGAGGGGCAAGCTGCACCAGTGCATGGTACCACTGGCAACCATTCACCACGAGACACAGCTGGCACATGGTCCCATGAGCGGGTGAGGCATGCAAACAACGGGAGGCACTAGCAGCCCAGTGCAAACAGGCGGACACAGCACCAGACAAGGACGTGCAGTGCCCTTCCTGCGTTGCAATGACACATCAATGCCACTGACCTGCATGCCACAGCAGTGTGGCAAGGGGACACACATCAGTGCCCGCTGACTGTACGGCCCCCTGGGACTGGCACAGAAAGCCAATGCTTGTATGTACACATGCGGACACAGGTGCAGGGCAGCCCACCCGGCACAGCCATGCCCACTGCAATGATGGGAAGAAAAACAGCCAACACCCCACCTATCCAGCCACACCCACCAAGCAGGTCACACACACACACACACACACACACACACACAGGCCCACACATGCGAGATAATGAACACACATGAAGGTATGAAAACAGCTGTTTACTAATCAGTGCAGTACAAAGCACAATACAGTTCAAGGCCCATGAATTGCAGTGGTCCACAAGCAGCCCACAACCACCCCTCTCCTGCAACAGTGCCCCCCACCAACAGGAACAGTATGTCCCCCCACTCACCCTCAGTTCACCGAAGCCCCCATGGTGGCCTCTGCCAGTAGCAAAATGACAGCTGCTGGTTCCTCTCCACTCCCTGGACACCTCCAGTATGGCCCCCCATAGACGGTGTCTTCACTGCTGGTGCTGTCCACATCCTCCTCCATTCTTCAGGGCTATGGCACATGGAGTAGTACCATCTTCTGTAAAGGACCCTTGTAGCACTGTGGCCCCCCCCCCACTCTCCCCCAATTCCCCCCGTGCCAACGCCACACTATGGTCACCACAAGCAATACACTTACCCCTGATGGCATCGTGACACACCATAGTGTTTCCTCCTCTGCTGGCCCTGTCTTGGCCTTGTAATGCAGCTGGCCCTACACCTCTGTCCACCACAGGTAGCGTGGTCACCTCCGCTGCCAGTGCCGGCGATAGTGCCCCCTGGGGTGCACCACCATCATGGTGGTACCATCCGCCTGCATCTGCTTCACCAGCTCCAGCACACGGGGCATACCCATAATGTCCTGCATGGGGGGTAGGGATACACAAGAGGGAAAGAGATGTCAGTACATAGTGACAGGCAACGACCCACATCCCAAAACAACACACACATGGCATGCGAGTGGTACTCACTGGTTGATGGCCCTGGGCCTCTCACAGATTCCAGTAACTGCTGCTATCACAGAAGGACTGCTCAGCTACCCTCCAAAGCTGCTGTGGTAATTGATCCATGCTGATGTTGTTATCCACATGTGCAGGCCCGTGCCCTTATATAAACTCCCACTGCTGCAGCTTGTGCATGTGCCATGCAGTGTGACACATGCCAGCCACCTAGGCATGCTATTGCACATGATCTATGGCCCTGCCCACTGTGGTGGCATGCAGCCAATTGCCAGCAAAGCCGCTGCAGAGTGACAGCATGGGCAGCCCACATGCACATATGTGTTGGTGTGTCACACAGCAAGGCAGTGGACAGTAGACAAGCATACCATGGGGGTTGGGGGCCAGATAGCATGCATGTGAGTGTGTGCAGCTGTGCATGTATGGATGGGCATTGCATGGGCAGCAATCCTGCCATGCATGGCATACGATGGGCATGGTGCCATACACATGGCAGATCCAGAATGGGTGCAAAGTGCCGTGCCACACCAGGCACATCGTGCAGGCCTGGCATGTACTGTGATGCAACTGTGTTGTGTGTGTAGGGGTAGGACATGCCACCAGACACACGCTGTGTCACTGCTCGTGCAATGGCACACACATGCCCACTAATGGCCCTTTCCCAGGCAACCGCAACCTCATGGCATGTACACCCTCATGGCCATGTGTGCATGCCACACTTAATATGGCTCACTGTCCAAAATGCACCCTGACCGTAGTGGTCCCACAGGGTGAACAGGTGCGAGGCCTGGCTACAGCCCAAATGCATGCATGTGCGGTGGTGTGTGCCACCCATGTGGCAGACGGAACCCTGCACATGGCAATGCACATGCACACTGTGTGACACACACCAGACTCATAAGATGGACACCGCCCCATTGCTGAGCCATCCTTCAGCAACTCTCTGTACTATGCATAACAGTGATGTGCCCTGGACTCATGCTGAATGTGTACCTGCAGCATGCTGGGTGTGTGGGTGGTGGGAGGCGACAGCCATGTGAGCGCATGTTCTGGCCATGCATGGCCAGCAGTAAGCTCAGGGACACCCACTGGATTGAACATGTCTGTGTGCCATGGCACATGGTCATGCAGCTGTGTGACCTTGTCCACGAGAGGGTGTCCCCGAGGACAGGGTGCCTCCGTGCCATGTCCATAGAGATGAAGGTTATGTGCACCCTTGCCTATTATGCCACAGGGTCATTCCAGTGTGTGGCAGATGATGGCATCCAGGTCAGCCAGTCATCTGTATTCTGTGCCCTGGTGCAGGTCACAGATGCCTTGCTGGACCACACGTGCGACTACATACACCTCCCAGTGACTGACGGGGATGTCCATGCCATCAAGCAGGCCTTCTATGCCCTGCACAGGATGCCAAATGTGCTTGGTGCTGTGGATGGCACCCACATTGCCATCCAAACACCATCGGTGTCTGAGGAGGCATATCGGAACCGTAAGGGCTTTCATAGCCTCACTTGCCAGGTGGTGTGTGTGACACTACGGGTGTGTTTACGGATGTCTGCACCAGGTTCTCTGGGTCGTGCCATGATGCAGACATCCTGGATGCCTTGGGCCTCAGTGCCCTGCTCCAGTCCACATGCCTGGACAGATATCGATTGGGTAGGTACCATGTACACATGGGTGGTTGGTCCACGGCCATCCGACATCACACTGACGTGTTCCCCTTTCCCCACAGGCGACAGCAGATACCCACTATGGCCATACCTGTTGACACCTTTCTTGGCACCACTGAATGTGGTGGAAGAGGCCTTCAGCACTGCAAACTGCCATACGTGGTCCATCATCGAGAGGAGCATTGGGTTGCTGAAGATGCATTTCTAGTGCCTCGACCACATGGGGGGCACCATCATGCTTGCTCCTCCCCACGCCTGTCATGTCTTCGCCATGTGAATGATGCTCCACAACATGGCAGTGTGGCATGGCCTTCTGATGCTACAGTATGACCCTTCAGATGTGCCACTGGGACATCAGGGAGACGACCACTGTCACAGGCAGGAGATGGCTGCGGGTCATGTAGCGCATGTCGGGGTCATGAATGGCACTTTCAGATTTTAGCATCAGTGTTCTTTGCTCACCATTGCCTGTCAGCTGCAAGCATGGGGTATGCATGCCCCGTTGTCTGTCAAACCGTACATGGCACAGCATCGCATCTTCAGGCAAGGCTGACATTTTGCCCCATGATGACACTGGACTGAGGGTGCTGGTCAGCAGTAGCGATGCTGTGCTGTGCTGCTGGCTCTGACTTGCATTTGGTGATCGGGCACATGTGACACTGTGCTAAGCCCCTGTACCATGACACAATAGCCAGCCAAACAGGGGTCTGCCCTCCCTGCCACTGCGTATGCATTCCCACTCATGCCTGGGTGTGTGTCCACCACCACCGTATGCCTTCGTGTGTGTCACGGTGCATCCCTGTACCTGCGCCATGATGGGTGTGTGTGTGTGTGTGTACACATATGAGTATGGGGCCCCATCCATGGCCGTGGCGATGCATACAGGGCAGCCTGCTCACGTACCCTGGACTTCATCTCCTGCCTGCTTGCCAGACCCAGTGCCCTACCACCCCTGCCCCAGTGCCATGATGTGGCCTGCATTTGTGTGTTCACAGGCACCTCGCTGGCCGATGGACCATCACACTGCTCATCCTGTGTCAGTGCATCCTCCGTGATGGTGTTCTGTGTGCCTGGCACCACAGTGTCCTCTGGACTGTCCCCTTCATTGTGCTGGGCCTGCAGCATGTGGTCACTGCTGGTCATTCCCTCTCCATCTGCACTGATGGCATCCTGTGGTGCCATGCCACCATCTTGGCTCTGTGTCTCCTGGTCCAGGGCGCATGGTGATGCCATTTTGCCTTGCCATGTCAGTGGTGCCCATGCTGTCAACAGCTCCACAGTGCACTCCAGCACATTTGCCATCCTTGATACATTGAGCCCCATGGCATGGACTGTGCCGGTCAGCTTTACTATGGCCTCCATGAGCCTGTGCTGTGCCTCTAGCCTGTCATGCTGCAGCCATCTCAGTTCATCATACTGGGCATCCACTATTACGGTTGCCCGGGATGGCCGGCTGCATCTGGTGTGTCTGCTGGATGGACCCTCATCACTACTGTCCATCCCTTTATGTCCGGTGGTCTGCACCATGCCACACAGATGTGGCACATGCCCATGTGTATGGTCCTGGTGCTGCAGACCTACAGTTCTTGTGACCATTGCCCACAGCACATGTGGGGGCATGCATCCCTGGCACCATCATGTGGGGGCCTCCTCCACCACTGTGTCCCCTTCATAGCTCTCAGCAGCTTGGGTGGTGTCATCATGGAACACATGCTGCCCATCCTCAGCTGGAAGTTCTGGACCTGTTGGGGGGGGAACATGAGGATGTGATTATTGTGTTGCATCATGTGCCTGGCTGTGTTCCTGCTGTGTGTCTCCACATACTCACCTGAAATGTCATCCTCCATTGCCTCCCCACGCCATCTGTCAGGACCTGCGGTGGGCTGACTCCCTGCCGGCACCCTCCCAGCATGTCTGCTCTTCTTGGCATGCTTTGTTGGCACAACCCATGCATGTTAGTGGGCACTGCTGCCAGGTGCTTGTGCCCCTGGTCGTGGTGTGCCATTATGTGCATTACTCACTGGCTTGTGTGTCGATGCCCTCAGCCAAACCATGGATACTGACAGCCATCTGGGTGTCCACCACCATCCTCTCCATAGGTGCCAACTAGCTGTCTGCGGTGGGAGAGCCACTGCCAGTGCCCCTTTGTGCCCATGCACCCTTAGCCACCTTGCACTTCACAGATGTGCACAGATCCCTCCATTTGTGCTTGATGGCAGTGTAGGTCCATGTATCCGGTCCTGTAGCATTCACTGCCACCTGCACATCTAACCACAGGCGTGCCTTCACATCTGCAGGGGTGGCTGGGGCCAGTGCACCGAATAATTGGGCATGGTTGGCACTGATCTCTGCTACCATGGCTGCCACCTGTGCCCCCATGATGTTGGAGACCCTGGATCTGCCTGCGCCACTGCTGCATGCACCTCCAGTTGCCTGCCCCACTGGCTGGTTGGTGTTCTCTGACGCTGCCAATCCCTGCCACCTGTCTCCATGTTTGTCTTCTGTTCCACCATTGTTCCTCAGTCTGCTCTGCGGTCCACATTCACTTCTGTGTCTGCACAGTAGGCAGGGATTTTGTCCTTGTATGGTGGGGTCATGGGGTGGGGCCGCAGGCAGAGGACACCAAGAAGAAGGAGCTGCTGTTATAACTTCTCTACTGGGACTGAAGAACTAGAACTTTACTACTGGGACCTTCAATTTAGGGTAAAAAAAACAAAACAAAGTTAGTGTGTCTGTCTGACTTGGCTGAAGTGAATTGTTATCTGTGCATTATCTGGGTGTTTTTCTCAGGTGGCTGAAGGGAATTGTTATCTATACAATTGACTAACAGTTGAAAAAGCTGTAAAGTAGGGAGAGTGGCTTAGCTAGAAGGAAGTCAGATTAAAGCCAGATTTAAAAACTGCCCTAGATAGCTTCTGCCAGAGAACAGGCAGAGGACACCAAGAAGAAGGAGCTGCTGTTATAACTATACTTCTCTACTGGGATTATATTGCCCTCCTTCCCTCCCCTCCACCCCCCCCCCATCCTAAGCCAGTTGTCCTTTTATAGGCACAGGACTTGACTGACAACAGAAACTTCCTGTTTGGGAGCAGGAAGGGAGTGATCACAGAGCCACAAAAGATTCACCAGCCTAGAAGGAAAAGAGTAGCTCTCCATCCCCCAGCTGCTGGAGGTCTGACTCTGACCAAGTAAGGAGACTACTGAGAAATATAGCATCTTCTTGTCTCAGAACAGGAAGATCAGGAGTTTAAAGGGCACAGAGACAGTAAGTAACTAGGGAGAACAAAAAATAAATAAATAAATAATAAACAGAGGAAAGAGTAAGTAGTCCAAACAACAGTTAAAGGGCCAAAAATAAGACATAATGGGAGTGATGCAATGCAGTGCTTGTGGAGCCGCAGTCTTCCGGAAGACGTTCTGGAGGATGCGGTGTTGTCCCATCTGCAAGCACCTCTCTGAGCTGAGGGAGGAGGTTGCTCATCTCCAGGCTGAGTTGGCCAGGATTTGGAGGACCTCCTCTCTCACCCAGGGACCACCAGGGTCACTGCCATTGCCTCAGAGGTTGCCAAGAAAGAAGAGTGGTTGGACCACAGTGGGCTCAGGGAGGGTGAGGATGGTGGAACTGAGGTGCATCCTTCCAGTTGTACCTCTCCACAATTCATATGCCATTCTGGCAAGGTGTGGTTCCTCTATGAAGGCACCCACAGTGGAGACCAAGGAGGATGCTGTGAACCTCCACAAATGAGACCCACAGGAGGGTGGCAAGGGACCCCACAGGGGAAGGAAGGAAACAACTCCTGGTGTTGGACTCCATTGTTAGGGGGGTAGAACTGGGGGAGGAAGGGGAGAGGGAGGTAAGGTGCCTGCCTGGCGCCATGACTTGGAGGTACAGGGAGCAAATCCTCAGGATTGCTGGAGCAGCTGCATGGGGGAGGGAGCTGGATGTCATTGTCCACCTAGGGACAAATGACCTGGCTGAGAAAGGGATCAGAGTAGTGCAGGAAGAGTTTGTGGCATTGGGGAGGGGCCTTAGACAAGTAGCATGCACAGTAACCTTCTCAGAGGTGCTGCCTGTCTAAGGTGAGGGTGAGGCTAGGGTGCTCCACACCATGGAATTCAATCAATGGTTGAAAAACTGGTGCAGAGCTCAGGGACTTGGCTTCATTGGGGACTGGGGGTCCACCTGGAGGGATGCAGGCCTATACTGGTGTGATGGTCTGCATCTGTCCAGGAGGGGAACCAGGATACAGGTGATAGGTTTAAATGCTTCATTGGAAAGCATTTAAACTAGCCAAGGGGGAAGGCACTGGAAAGGAGCAGGGAAATCCTAGCCCCCCCCCAAAATCAGGGTAGTAAGTGAGGTGAACACCAAGATAGAGATGTTGATAGGGAGAAGAGCAGGGGTAAATGGAGAAAATGACAAAGGGAATAAGGATAGGGATGGGGCAAAAAGGCCATCAAGAAATGGAGGGTAATGCGTACCAGTGCCTGTAGTCAGGGCAACAAGTTCCCTGAACTGGTGGCCTTAATGGAAGAGGGATGCCTGGATATCGTAGCGGTCACAGAAACATGGTACACAGAGAACCATGACTGGGATGTTAACATACCAGGGTACACAACCTACAGGGGAGACAGGGAGGGTAGAAGAGGGGGAGGAGTAGCTCTCTAGCTAAGGGAAGAGATAAAAGCAAAGGAACAAAAGAGTAAACAGGGAGGAGAGGAGGCACTGTGGGTCACCTTAGAGATGGGAAATGGCACCATAATCTGCACCGGGGTTGTATACAGTCCCCCGTGTCAGGGGAAGGGAATGGACAAGGATATGATAGAAGGCATCTTTAGGATGGCAGAGAAAGTGGAGATACTGTTGATGGGGGACCTGAATATGCCAGATGTTAACTGGAGCACATTTGCTGCAGCCACATCCAAGAGCAGGGCCATTCTTGATGCCCTACAAGTGGCATGCCTCAGACAGCTAGTTTTGGAACCCACTCGTGAGGGAGCAATCTTAGACTTCATACTCTCAAATGGGAACAGTGACAGGATTTCAGATCTAGAAGTAGGTAGCTATCTGGGAACAAGTGACCACCAAACAGTGTGGTTCATGATAAACTCAGCTATAGAGTCAAGCCATACAAAAGTGAGGGTACTAGACTTCAGATGGGCTGACTGTGGCAAGATGGAAGAGTGCCTTAGAAAAGTACTAGCAAACAGGCTACAACAAGGGGTGGAGCAACAATGGCGAAACATCAAAACTGCCATCACAGAGGCAACAAGCTTTTGTGTGAAGCAAATAAACAAATCAAATTGAAAGAAAAAGCCACTATGGTTCTCAAAAGAGGTGGCGGGGAAGGTTAGGGAGAAAACAATTGCATTTAGGAAGTACAAGGAAACACAGAAGGAGCAGGAGAGAGAACTGTACCAGTTAAGACAGAAGGAAGCAGGGAGGGAAGTCGGAATAGCAAAGGCCCAAACTGAGGAAAAGATAGCCAACTAGGTTAAGAAGGGGGATAAAACCTTTTATAGGTACATCAGGGAGCGTAGAAAGACAAAAGGAGGGATAGTGAAACTGACTAGAATGGACGGTGGGTGGGCGGAGAGGGACAGTGAAAAAGCAGGGATACTGAACGAATATTTCTGCTCAGTATTCACAAAAGAGGGGAAGGGGGAGGTGCCTAATCCAATTAACAGAAGCACTCTGGATACGGTGGTCGATCCCAGTCCTTTCACAGAAGAAAGGGTTCTGAATGAACTCCTGAAAGTGAAGGTGGACAAAACAATGGAATTCACCCCAGAATTCTAAAAGAATTAAGGGGAGAACTAGTGACACCACTGACTACCCTGTTTAACAAATCATGGGAGGATGGTGTGGCACCTGAGAACTGGAGATAGGTAGATGTGATTCCCCTTCACAAAAGTGGGAGCAAGACAGAGGCAGGAAACTACAGACCTGTCAGTTTGACCTCTGTGGTAGGGAAAGTGATGGAATCACTTCTGAAGGAAATAATTGTTGAGTACCTAGAGGCCAGTAGGGCAGAGGACCCAAGGCAGCATGGGTTCACAGCTGGAAGGTCATGTCAGACAAATCTAGTTGATTTCTTTGACTGGGTGACCAAAGTAATAGACATGGGAGGGGCTGTGGACATTGCCTACTTAGACTTTAGCAAGGCATTTGACACAGTCCCACACAAAAGATTAACAATCAAATTAACCAGCCTGGGAGTGGGTCCCAGGGTGGTAGCCTGGATAAAACATTGGCTGGACAATAGGACACAGAAGGTAATTGTAAATGGAGTCCACTCTGAAGAAAGAGGGGTTACTAGTGGGGTACCGCAGGTTTCAATACTGGGTCCGGTCCTTTTTAATGTCTTTATAAGTAACATTGCAGAGGGACTGAGTAAAAGTATGCCTCTTTGCAGATGACACAAAGATCTGCAACAGGGTTGATACACAAGGAGGTGTGGAAAGGATGAGAAGGGACTTGGCAAGGTTGGAGTAATGGTCAGAAGTATCACAGCTTGGATTCAATGCAAAGAAGTGCAAAATAATGCACCTGGGAAACAAAAACCCAGGGGAAGATTACACAATGCAGGGGGAGGTAGTAACACCAATAAAAATGGAAAGGGACCTGGGGGTAATCATATCAGATGACCTTAAGGTTAGCAAGCAATGTGAGAAGGCAGTAGGGAGGGCTGGGGGATACTGGGATGTATAGGCCGAGGCATCACCAGCAGAAAACAGGAAGTTGTTATCCCTCTGTACAGACAGTTGTTGAGACCCCATCTGGAGTACTGTGTCCAGTTCTGGAGACCCCATCTCTGCAAGGACATAGACAGGATGGAGTCAGTCCAGAGGAGGGCAACTAAAATGGTGCAGAGTTTGCAAGAGAAGCCATATGAGGAGAGACTAATGGAGCTTAGTATGTATACTCTTGAGGAAAGGAGGGAGAGAGGGGACTTGATAGAAACTTTTAAGTACTTCAGTGGAGTCAACAAAGTCCAAGAGGGTAGCATCTTTCAGAAAAAGAGATGTGCAAGAACAAGGGGTCACAATTTGAAGATAGAGGGGGGACGGCTCAGGGGCAATGTGAGGAAGAATTTTTTCACAGAGAGGGTGGGGGACGCATGGAACAGCCTTTCTGAGGAGGTTGTGGGGTCTAAAACTGTGGGAGAATTCAAGAATGCATGGGACAGACATAAGGCAATTCTTGTGGGATGTAGGAAGAAATAGGCTGTTGGTTAACTAGGATCTGCAGCTTATTCTGTAGGTAGGGGAAATGGGCAGACTAGGTGGGCCAAGCAGTCCTTATCTGCCACCAAAGTCTATGTTTCTATGTTTCATTGCTGGGGGTTGCCTCCAAGGCCTACATGGCATGCTATACTCCATCCACGGATCCGCACACAGGACCTGTGCACTTTGTGTATCAGTTGGTACATACCACGTGTGCTGCACAGCTGCATGCCACGTAACACTCGCACAAGTGCGCTTTTCTCACACATTTGTGCCTAAGACCCAATTTTAATAATTTCCAAATGCAAAGGAAGAACATATTTTGTAAATTTTTAAATGAATGAACAGAAGATGAAGAAGACTGCTTGTAGACAGTACTTTCAGTGACAAGTGAGGCAATCTTCTGCCTTGAAAGTTTCTCACATTATATGAGACAAGAATATATTAGACAAAAGAAAATGAACATTTTTTTTTATTTTGACTCCTACCTAAACAAATTAGATTTTAGTAACAGGAAACAAAGTAAAATTACTGAGAATTTCGATACTTTCTAACTTTAAGTACTGTGTCATAAAATCGTAGCTGATTAACTACACTACTAAAGTGTAATAAACTGCCTTTTTAACAGAATGCATTTATGTTTGCCTTTTCTAGCATGGACCTGTTGTGGTTCACCCAAATTCTGGATAAATGCACAGCCTGCTTGAAGGCACAATAACAGCTTGCAAAATTGGTGTGCATATAAGCGGGTCTCTGCCTCCAACTGCACCCCATTAAGAACCGAGAGCCTGAGGTTACACCGAAGTGCAGAAGAAACCTAATGATCTGAGCCCACGATTAGCAGCTCTATCCTTTTTATGTTCACCGTATGTGCACCTGCAGCAAACATTTTGTTACCACAGTGACTTTTGAGGGGTGTGACACTATCAGTCCAGTGCAGAGTGGTCTACAGGGAGATCATCAGTGTCACACCAATCATCAGCCAGGCTGATCATGACAGTGTTCTGGCCTGCTGGGCAGAAACTTCATGTAGTTCAAAGGAGAGAGACGACCCAATTGTAGGCAGTCTCTTTCCTTTGATCTACATAATGTTGCCCAGAAAGCACAGCTGATCTGTCATGGTCAACCTTCTGAAAATCATCCCTCGTAGGTAGATTAACACCCTACAAAAACAGAAAACCATCCATCAATGTCTGTTGCTTCCACCGCCATTACTGTTCCCCCACCCAGCCCTCCTACTCAACACCCACCCTTCCCCCCACAAAAATAACACCAACACTGGGAGTGCTCAATCCCCAGTGTCGCCACCTGAAATAAAGAAAACTGTCCCTAGAAGTTTTTTTTTCAGTATATCTTGTAAAAAAAAAATGTCTATCAATGTCTTTTGTTGCCACTGTCGTTACTGTACCCCCACCCGACCCTCCTACTCAGCATCCACCACCCCACAGTCCCCAAGCCCTTACTTACCTACCTACCTACCTGGGGTCCAACACTCTAAACCTCTCTGGACCACAGGCGCATCTTCCATCTTCAGCGCTGGACTGTGAACTGAGGAATACCGTTATGTGGTTCAATGTATTTCAATAGGGGTTTTGAACTTTCTGGCATGACTTGGTCTTTTTTTAATATTTTAACCCCAAATTTTCAACATGCCTTTTATGGTACCCCACCTCATGAACAATGGCAGTGAAAGTAGGCAAATCTGTCCTGAAAGGTGACTTCACAGTTGCTATGTAAAATCACCTTTCAGGAAGAAGTTGAAAAATGTCTTTACCCTTGTTCATGAGGTGGGGTCATCAGACAACTATGTTGAAAAGTTGTGGTAAAAATATTAAACAAACAACAATGTTATGAGCCTACATTGAAATGTATGAACACAGGCTTGTAACTTTGGCAGTTTTCAGTATTTTGACCCCAAATTTTCAGCATAGCCATTTTTTTTTTCACAGCACCTCGTGAATGTGACAGCTGTCATTTTTCAAGTCCTGGCCAAAATGTGTTTGAAATCACATTTTGGGCAGGAATTGAACATGTTCTCCACCCTTGTTCATCAGGTGGGTTCATAAGAAGGCTATGTGGGGTCATAAAAAGGCTATGCAGAAAATTTGAGGTAAAAATATAAGAAAACAACTAAGTTATGAGTCTACTGTACATTGCATTTTTTCATTCCATGCTCATAACTGTTGTAATTTTCAATATTTTGACCCCGACTTTTCAACATAGCCATTCTTTCACCCCACCGTATGAATGTGACAGCCATCATTTCTCAAATCCTACACAAAATGTGTTTTAAAACTCGTGGCACAAAATGACATTTCAGCTATTGTTTTATAGATCACACCTGATGTGCTCAGAAGGAGTGGTCATAAAAAGATAATGTTGAATATTTGGGGTAAAAATATGAAAAAACAACTAAGTTACAAGGAAACAAATTTTATTAACGTTTACTCATAACTTTATTTTTTGAAGATTTTGGCCCCTAATGTTCAGCATATCCTTTGTGTTACCCTACTTCCTGATCATGGCAGATGTCATTTGTCAAATCCCCTCGAAAACTTGTTTCCACAGTCGCACAGTGAAATCATCATTCAGATGGGATTTTAGAAATTTCTTCTGTCTTGATCATAACATCAGGTCATAAAATGACTGTTGGACATTTGGGGTCAAAACGTGGGAGCCCACTTAAAAGTAGATATTGTCTCTCAGCTGCCCTATCCTGGATAATTACAATCCAACAATGTGTCAAAGCAGGACACTCTGAAAATGAGACATTGCATCTGCTCTATCCTGGGGTAAATATATAGTACAAATGTGTACAAGTAAGACCCAGTATAACTGCAATACCAGTGGTGAACATTCAACATTGACAATTGCTTGTTAGACTCTGCTACAGCCAGTTGGAGGCCTACCAGTTGCTGATTTCAGGAAGACAGTGTTTGAGCATTGCAGAGATGGACACTGGTCAGGTGTAAATGAAAACACATATCTGCCAATCATCTACATGGCAAGCATGGATTCTTGGTGAAGTGGGAGAGGTCCTGACAGATGAATCTGATTGATTTCTTCGAACAAGTGACTAAGGAAATAGATCAGGAGAAGGCAGTGGAAGTGACCTATCTGACTTTAGCAAGGCCTTCGACACTGTGCTGCACAGGAGGCTGATAAAGAAATTGAGCAGTCTATGGGTGGAATCCAAAGTGGAGAATTAGGTTAGGAACTGATTAATGGATAGCTGACACAGGCTGGTAGTTAACAGCTCTAATTGTAATGAAGGGAGAGTGACCAGTGGGGTGCCACAGTGCTCAGTACTTGGATCAGCCCTTTCCAAAGTCTTCATAAGTGATGTCACAGAAGAACAGGAAAAGAAGGTATGCTTTTTGCACATGATACCAACATCTGTAATAGTGTTAACACTCAGGAGGAGGTAGACAGAATGCACAGGGAGCTTGGGAAATTCAAGGAATGGCCAAGAACATGGTGGTTAGGATTCAGTCTCAAAAATGCAAATTCACGCACCTGGGGCATAGGAATCCAGGAGCTGAGTATAGGGGGAAGGGAGGTATTATTTATTTATTTAGTTTTTGATTATCAGGTATGTGCTCCAGACAATGACATTGCCTATTTTCAGTCATGACCTGGGAGAGTTACAGACATAGGTAAAACACATTACAATTAAGGCAGGTACATAATACAGACTTACAGTTGGCCAAACGGATTAAAATGGAGACAGACACGTAATACCAGAAATCAGGAGATTACTAACAGTCATTAAGCAGGAAATGGGTCTTGGGGTTACCATAACTGATGAACTTAAGGTGTGACAAAGCAGTGGGTAAGGCCAGTGAGATCCTGGGGTACATAGGGAGGGGTTTGTTTAGCAAGAGAAGAGAGGTGGTGTTGCCACAGTATCGCTAGCTGGTGAGATCATACCTGGAATGCTATGTTCAGTTTTGTAGGCTGCACCTTAGAAAGGACATAGACAGGGTGGAGGCAGTCTGGAGGAGGGCAACTAAAATTGTGTAGGGGTTGCACAAGAAGCCCTATGAGGAGAGAATGAGGGATCTCAATATGTACACCCTGGAAGAGAAGAGAGTGAGAGGGGACATCACATGATAGAGACCTGCAAGTACCTCACAGGGGTGAACAGAGTGCATGATGAGAATCTTTTTCCAATGAGAAAGAGCACTAGGACCAGGTGGCATGTGATGAAGTTTAAAGGATAGTTTAAGAGGGATTTGAGGAAGCTCTACTTCATTGAAAGGGTGGCAGACACATAGAACAGAGTGCTAGCAGAAGTGGTGAAGGCGTAAAGAGTGGGGTCTTCAAGCATGCGTGGGATAGACATAGGGGAATATTAGTAAATAGTCAAGGAGAAGGGAGGGTTGCCGAAGACCAGTTAGGGTCTATGGAGATAGATTATGGAGGGAACATCTGGGCAGACTGGGTGGGCCAAGCAGTCCTTTTCTGCCAACAAATTCTATGTTTCTATGAAACCCCACCCTACTTTGTAATGATCTCTCCAAGGGGAAGCATATTCATGGAAAACAATACCAGGGTGAGAATTGACCTCTGCAGCACACTACAGTCCAGGCCTCTCAACTGTGACTGGTAGAGACCCATCACAACTGACTGCTCTGACTCTGATAGGAACAACCTGATCCATGCATGCACTGCACTGCCATACCCACACTCAAACTCACATACTGTAAATCTGTCCATCATCACCAATTGGTCTGACTTGTCAAATGCTAATGTCAGGTCAAATAGGATCAAAACAGAAAACTCACCATGATGCCTAGCTATTTGGAGATCATCGCAAGTCTTGATCTTGCTCATCTCAGGGGTGTGGTGCAGTGCAAGTGTGTTATTTTATTCTAGGTGATCAATGAGCTGTGATGCAACCCACTGTCCATAGTCTTAACCTGGAATGTCAAGTTCGAGATAGGATGATAATTTGATAGGATGTCCGGATACAGATATGAATTCTTAAGAATGGGCCATACCATAGTCCCCTTCAGGGTTTCAAGAAATAAATGCTCTTGCGAAAAAGATACCTATGACAGCTGGGAATCATGCCTGCAAATTAGACATGGGCAGCTGAGTGGGGCCGGTCCAACTTACTGGTGATGCCATGCAAGCCATAGAACACCCAAACCACTTTCAACTAAAATAATATGGTTTAGGAAGATGGAGCATTTGAGCTCCTAGCACCTGTATTCCTGTTGTCCACAGCAATAGCAGTAAAGGAGACATGGCTGTGGAGGCTGACAACCTTGGCTTTGAAGATTAGATTTAACTTTTCACACTGATACTGGAAACAGGTTTCACTGTTCTTTAGATAGAGAGGATATAAATGACTGTCCATAGCATGGGAAATGTGGCAGGTTGGCTCATTTGGGCTGCAATGACACTAGAAAGAAATTAGGTTTTCAATGGTCACACTGTCTACTGATTTTTTTTTTGCTCTGACTCCTGAGCCTGCCCTTCTCCTCAGTCATCCCTCATTCTCAACCCCATCACCTGCCTTCCTCTGGACTTACCTCCTGTTTCTTTCTTCCTCCCTGGCTTACCCTGCAGGGCAGGGTTGACAGGGTGGGCCTTTTCCCTGCCAATCATCATGCTTGGTCCAGAGTCGGGGTGCAATGGTTGTGGGTGTGGAGCCTGTGAAGCAGGACTGGCATAATTCTGCAAGCTGGAGGGTCCTTCCTTCATTTTCCTCTCTGCCCTCGAGATGTCACCCATCCATGAGCTATGTGACATGTGCAATGGAACTGGGTCATATATCCAGCTACATCTGCATCTCCCCCCTCCAATGCTGAGCCCATGCCTGCACCATCGTGTGTGGTCACCCAGGTGGTGGTCATGATGCAACAGCTATGATCCCTCCTCCTCAGAGGACAAGCACGTTCTCTGGGACACTTGATCCTGTTTCCCCCAGCCAGCCTCAAATGACTCAAGCTCATTCCCACCGCACCAATTGGCCAGCCTTGCTACCTGATAACATTCATAATTCACCAGCAGGAAATGACAATTGGTATATACCTGTTTTCACCTGCACTTTAATCTCTGACCTAGTACTTTCAAACACCAAAGTTTTTTTCTTTTTTATTCTTCGGCAACCAGGTGAGGCCCACTAGGCACAATCCTGTTTTCAGGGGATGCCTGGGAGCACTGGGGCGGTTACGTGACATGCTCAGGGTCACACAGTGTGCAAGAGGAGGTTGTGGGAATCAAACCCAGGTCTGTTCCAAGCTCATTCACAGCTCATTATGGTAACTTCTAGGCCATACATACAGCTTATCATTATGTCATGGGGCATTTCAGTGCAAAGTAGCCAGGTGGAAACAGACTAGAGTCAGGGAATCCATGGCCAAGGGCAAGGCCAAATTGTAGGTCTCAATGCTGGTAGCAACCCCCTAGCTGAGGCAGAAATCAGACTTGAGGTGTTCAACAGTTCTAGAAACAGTGCTGGATTCAGATCCTGCTGACAACAGAACTGAATAATATCTGCAGTTGGGGGATGGGATCATTTAAGCCTTCATACTATATCTCACTGAGAAGTGGTCCAAGCAGGTAAGCAGCTCCACTGACATTTGCAGATTCTCCAAACCTGCAGAAAAGACAGGGTCCAGTGTACGGAGATACTTGTTTAACTTCAGAAACATCTTTCCTGAGACCAAGCTAATTAGAAAATTGTAGGAGTTTTGACAGCAAAATGATTCAAGGAATCATCCACTCATGCATTGAAATCATTGAGGAGAATTAGATTCAGCCATTCCAGACTCATGGTGGACAGCTGCTCAGAAGACTTCTGCAGAAAGTTCACCTGACATTGAGCAGGATGATGTAGGAGGATTATTCTGCTGCTGAGGCCAGACACACACAAAGGGGTCTCCCACACAAAGGACACAGCCTGATATACAGGTGACATGGTGAAGCTCAGTTCTGATCTAAAACAGATGACCATCTTGTCACCCCTGCCCTCCAGTCTTGGGTGGTAGATCATGGAGAAGTCTATGGAATGAGTCTATTCAAAACGGGCACAATAGCCTTTGCCTGTCAGGTCTCTGTGATGCACAGCAGGACAGAACCAAAATCTGTGATAAAATTCCTGATAATGCTCCTATTTGTTTACTATTCACTTGACATCACAATGCATGCCCAGAATGAAAGAGTCTGGTCATTTTGCATGGCCTCTACCTCCTGTATAATGCTATGCTGTCAGACAGAAACAATGAAGGAGGAATTTCTGCCCTGCCCATTCTTTAGCAGGATATATGCCTTCTGGCCTGCCCATGTCCCATCTAAAGAGAAGCAGCCTTTCCTGACCACATAGCCTACCTAAAAATGTCACTTGCTCAGCAGCCTTTTACTCCCCTGCAGTCCAGTGGTGCAGTTTTCCCTTAAAAGGGCAGAGGCAACTAAGCTGAACCCAGAAGGAGGTGTAGGACAGAACATTTTTACAAAAGCCAAGACTAACCCAGTCTGAAATTCCCATAATAACCCTGAAATCACAACACTGTCTACTGCAGCACCTCATACCATAAAGGACATCTAAAAACTACCCAAGACAACCAGATTCCCAAGTCCAGTGATTTCATAGATCTGCATACAGAGGTGGATGTACTTCAGTGATCATTTGGCATAGAATTGCATGTGTTCATTTTAAGCACTTCAAGATTGCTTGCATGAAAAATGCTTTATAAAGTTTAATGTTTGTTTGTTGGCAGCTCTGTGATGAAAGTCTCAGAGAGATTGTCATTTGGCCTCTCCTCATGGCACCTTGTTTTCTAAGTGTCCATAGTCTTGTCTTGCAGCTGCTGTACAGTGTACTGTAGTAACAATATAATTTTTCACCAGCCAAAGATGAAGCTATAACAATTTATAAGCATGGGGGAATCAGGGCCAAGCACAAAGAAGTACACCCTTGGATCAATGGGGCTTAGAGGTCAAAGCAGACCCCCCACCCATGGGTTAGCAGTAGGGCTGCCTGCTCCCTTAAAGTAAATCCCTAAAGCATGGGCTACAGAAGGGTCAGTGGATGATGCAAACAGAGTATACAAATATGGGATGCTGAGTGCAAACACTCGTCAAGTTCTGTATATGAGAAAAGGTACTCACAAACTCATAGTCAGCAGCTGGAGGTTGAAATTTGCTGATTATACAACATTTGGAAAAAGTGGTGTAAAACAGGGAAACCTTCACACATTAGGGTATGGGCTGAGAAACTGGGGCTTAGATTTCATGTGGCAAAGTAGAAGGCACTACACCTAAGGGTGAGGAATCGGGGTTGTAAATACACCTTGCATGGTGCAATAGTGGAAATCACAACTGAGGAGGAAAAGGATCTAGGGGTAATTATAGAAAGTAAGCTGATGCCAGTTAGGTAGTTAGACCCCGGAGTCAGTTGAAAAAATAATTATGACTGACTTAACCACAAATTATAACTGTTTTTTTCAACTAGTTTGAAATTTCTGACTTCAACTAACTGAAGAAAATCCAACCAATTTTTTCAACTTTCACCATAGTTGAATTTTATTATCTAGTAGTTTGTCATACTTTCTTAACTTTGTATCTTTTTTGTTAACATTTTGACTTTAAATGTTAATAAAATGTATGGAAAAGTCCTCCCACAAAAAAATCAATGGGGACGCGCACACACACACACACACACACACACACACACACACACACACACACACACACAGAGCCTTCACCTTCTAACATCACAAAATGGAGCTGCATGTGCCTACGTGGGGGCATGTTGGTGGGTTGAGGTCGGGAAGCAACTCTGTTTTTAGTATTTGGGATTCAGCAGGATTATAACATCATAAATGGTCAGAAACAAAAGGAATTATTTATGCCCCTCAACTCTGGGGCAAGTGAGATATTGCATATGTTGGTGGGAGCAGCAACTAATCAGTAGCAGCTAAGAAGCTGGCTGCTTTTTAAAATGCAAATAATAAGTGCAGTGAAACAAATCTACACACAGTAGGGACCCACTAAAGCACAATAACCAGTCAAAACCATAACAAAATATACAAAGTCCATGAAAGTAACAAGTTGAAGCAGGGCAGTAAAACATGGAAGAGAGCACAGAAAACATAGAATTTGATGGCAGATAAGGACCGCTTGGCCCAGCTAGTCTGCCCATTTCTCTACTTAATGGATAAGCTACAGATCCTAGTTAACCAACAGCCTACTTCCTCCTACCCCCCACTAGAATTGACTTATGTATGTCCCATGCATTCTTGAATTCCCCCACTGTTTTTGACTCTACAACCTCCTCAGGAAGGCTGGTCCATGCATCTACAACCCTCTCTGTGAAGAAATACTTCCTCACATTACCTCTGCGCCGTCCCCCCTCTATCTTCAAATTGTGCCCCCTTGTTCTTGCACATCAGTATACGGTATAGAAAAATAAGCAGCAGTAATACTAGTTACTTAGAAAAAGAACTGTGAGTCTAAAATACAGTATAGGTAGGGTCTGTTAAACACAGCACAGAAGCTAGAAGGTACCCTTTTGCAAACAGCGCTAACCATCAATATATGTCAGTTTACTAGTAGTCGCAGAATCTGTGAGACTAAAAACAGTTTATGAGAGGACCCTTAGAAATACCTCCTGTATGGTATACTGGTATGCCACCCTTATGTCAACACCAACCCAGTGAAATACATACATGTCAGCAAAATCAACACTTTGCCAACAGGTTGCTGTCGTGGTGAGCCTAAGACAGGGCATGCTGTCTCCCGGTCCTGCACCCTCACCCTGAATCAACTCCGACTGGAGTTGAGAAACCAAATGATGGAGGGGGCAGAGCCCCCCACATGGGGGGTTGGGGGGCTAAGAGCCCCAATAAAAAGAAAACAGGACCGGGAGACACACAGGAATCATGTAGACCACAACTTGTGGTCGACTTGATTCCTGTCTGCGTAATCCCGGTCGACATAAAGAATGTCAAACCGGTATGGTGCAGCCAGGTATACCAGAACTGAGATGTATCCATAGCTTAAATTTAAAGCTAAAAAAATTCACGCATATTAAAAAAATATTTTCTGACACAGTTTCTGAACTTGTTTTGGTTTTCAGCATGTACACTAATGTGTTTTCAAAAATTTTATTCATCTTGCCATGAGGACTTTAATATTTAGTTTATCTGATTCCTACAGTGGCAATCAAGAAACATTTTGTCCATTTCACCCGACCAACCATGCTCCATGTTCTGGCCTTCTAAAGGTCCAGGAACTCACCAACCGATCACCTTCACCTGGCCTTCTCCATGACCTCGTGGGGAGTCTGACTTATTCACAATGCCACCACAGTCAGAGAGTGTCCAGCCAAGCCGCTAGCAGTAGATCAATGATGATCGATTACCTTGGCTTTTCAAGTTCAGCCCCCATGCCCCCAAGCCCTCAACCAGCCAGACAAGCCAGCCCAGCATGCAGCAGACATACAGACAGACTGAGTAGTCTGCGAGAGACCATCCTCCTCCTTCCTACTGTGCACTGCCCAGCCCTGGAGGCCCTTCATACACATCCCCATACAGTACCTTGCTCACTCTACTAGTCTGTTGCCAGTTCGGTCAGGGGTTGGGTGATGATTCGGCGGTGGTGGCGGGTGGCTCCATGGCTCATGCTGCCACTGCTTCTCTACTCAGTGGTGTCAGTGTTTTTTGAAGCTATGTGCTCCCTTCTCCCAACCCACACAGTCAGTCCCCAACCCAGACCCACTTCCCCACTCCGGCACTCCGCACAGTGGAACTAGTGCACCTACCACTCCTCCTCCTTTCCAACTCTGAAAACCTAACCAAGGCTGAGTGAAAGTCGTCCAACCGGCCTGATTGATAGGGTCACAGGCTAATCCCAACCATGACCAGACTACTGACCTGCTGCCATCACATGATTGCTGCTAGACTTTGCTGGAGGACTGACTGGGACCTGCACAGCCACACACTAGTCTCTTTCTGGGCACCAGACATGTTAGGGCAGTGGACACAGTTAACTTATTTTTAAATTAATGGCTGAACAAACCAAACTTCATCCATGCAGAAAAATGCTTCTCGCTCTGTTGCCCACACACCAACACAAATGCCTCTTCCCCTGACAGTCTCCTCTCCTATCTAGGCACGCCCTCCCCACCATCTCATGCAGCCAGTCACAGGCACTCTCAAGCTCCTGTCTCCTCCTTCTATCTCTCCTAATTGGTGTCTGTTTCATGTCCAGGAGCCGGGGTGCATTTTATTGGCTGTAAGGCTCAGTGCTGGCAGTTGAGGACTCTTAGATATTCGTGGCCCCCCTGGCCCCCTCCTCCCACGGAAAGAAAAAAAGAGAAAACACACTGCAGTGCACCACAAAAACAAACCTGGATGGGTCACACAATCATCAACTGCAGTGGATTTCAGCTCCACTATTTTATGACTGCAATCCAATGCAGTTGCAACTGATTGCAACTGCATTGAATTGCAACTGAATATTTCAACTGTCGATGACTGCTCCAGGGTCTGGGTAGTATGCTGCTACAGCCTATAAAGCTGTGCATAGCTGCTGTACCTGTATGTGTTCTGCATAAATCTCTATAATATACTTCTCCTCTACCCCTTTCCCCCAGGATGCATCTAGAATTGAGCATTATTCCACTCAGGATGCCTTCCTGGTAAAGCTTTTCCATAAATAAAGCAAATGCAGTGCTAGGATGTGTTACAAAGTGGAAATGATCAGGTCATTGGAGGTGAGCCGCTCCCTATACAAGGTCTTTGTTTGCCAATACTTGGAATGCTGCATCCAGTTCTGGTCACTTCGGTAAAGAAAGGAGATTAAAATCAAAGGGTACTGCACAGGGCCTATAGGAGGAGGAGGAGGAGGCAAAAGCTATGAGGAGAGCTTGGTCTTGCTCATATTTTTTAGCCTAGAAAGAGAAGGCTAAGAGAGGACATGCTCGTGATGATCTGAATACTAATGGCATAGACAGAGTGGAGAATGCACAGGTCTTTAAACTGGTGAGTGCAAGTAGAACTAAGTGGGGGGTCAGGATGGGGGAATTAGAAAGCATTGCTTCATACAAAAGGTGGTTAACATATGGACTTACCTACCAGACAGGCTTATGGACGCTAACACTGTTAAAGCATTCAAAGTATGACTAAAGTATGTAAACACACCATCTATAGTAAGAAAAAACACCTGTAACCTTTCCAAGCAAAACTATACACTTTCTTGAGGGAGAGTGGCATTGAAGTTTACACAGCTGGATTAAGGGTAACATTCCAGAGGTGTGTCCTTACTCAGAGTGGATAGGCACAGTTTTGTGGCAAGAGCAGCAGCAGTAGACAAGATAACCCCTAAGTTCCTGCCATCATCACAATAATTTGTTACTTCATTAACTTACAGTGCATGGGTTGCTGTTTTTGTGTATGGAAACCCATACACTCCAAAATGTTCTGCTGCAGTAGTGATGTGATTATGATCTGACTGCTACAGCAGAATAACTTTCTATTCTGCTGTAGTAGCTATGTGACATTAGCATCATCCCAACTGGCTGTTCTGAATTCACGCTAGCCCTTGGCAGCTCCCAATAGAGTTAAAAGCACAGCTGCCTGATACGTCAGCTGAAAAGTATGGTGACTCTGACTGGACGGTTGCAAAGCATTGATTGCTGCAGGATGGCACTAGCACTCTACCAGAGAGTGGAAGGTCTTTCCTGAAGAGTAAGGAACTACCTCAATCAAAGCCTTTTTCATGTTTTATTTTACTCTCTTACACAATATAACTTAATGTATGGTAAACCACATACACCAAGTCCATGTTACCACCTTCAATGTCAATGTCTGCGGCCTATCCTGTAGGTAGGGAAATGGGCAGACTAGATGGGCCTAGCGGTCTTTATCTGCCGTCAAAGTCTATGTTTCTAAGGTCACTCTACTGCCATGGTAATCACTCAGTGGGAAACAGCCTTATTGTGTATAGTTAACCATACATTTTTCTATTGTCATCTGTTATGGTTTTCAAAGATACAAAATCTATTTCAGGAGGCATTAGGGTTTGGTGAAATTAGAAAATTCAGATTTTATGGAATTTTCACAAAATTCTGTGAATTTCATGAAATTTCATGATATTTTGTGGAATTTTCTGAAAGTCTTTAATCGGCCCTAACTCAGTACATCTTATAGCTTAATATCTGAAATTCAGCATGCCTACTGTTTGGAATAGTTCCTAAATGGATGCAATGTTTTATGACATTTGGACAAGGGAAGTGAAAATTATAGTGTCTCAAAATATGGCAACTTATTATGCATGTGAAAATTTCTAAAAATATTTCTAAACATAAATGTAGCCATCTTTGGAGCTATATAACTGAACATTTATATGCATGCATTGTTTCTTGGAAGAGTCTTAGAAACTGCTAAACAGAGGGGTAGTTGGTTACATAACTTCTAAGTTACAAGAGTTTGAAATTTCACAATTTAATTACTTGGTAATTTGGATGCTTATAGCTCCACTGCTATTGCAGGTATACACTCAAGATTTGGCGTGCATACTAAACTAAATATGTCCTGGAATCTAATTAATTGCATACATGCAGTTTTGTGGTTAAAATGTCTGGCGGCCGCGCGGCGCAATGAGATTAGTTTCGCTTACGGCATAGCGACCGGGTTCGAGAACGAGCCGGGAGCTGGAGGGCAGGGAGGAGCAGGACTTGTCCCAAGGACTGCTCGTCCTCTCGGGAGGGGTACCTGAGCTCGGTGCTTGTCTGACCCCAGGTGGAGACCTCAGGTACAGCAAGCCGATGCTCAACAGAAGGGAAGCGGCGTACAGGCGGTCGGTGCTGGCGCCTTAGCGTCATCGGACCTGCCGCGTCGAGAAACACCAGGAAAAACCCTTGCAGCCTCCTGAGAGCGGAGCACCAGGGCCCGACCTTCAATCCCCTACCTGCCCGGGACAGCATGCTGACAAGATTAACGGACGCCGGGTGGAAGGGGGTCCCACCCCGTACCCGCCTGGGGGGTATAGCCACGGCTCCATGGGGCATGGACTGCACCGGCTCCAGGTAGGTGAGCGAAGGCTGATAAGCCCATAGGTGTCTCCCGAAGAGGAGGGGGCTGCAAGTAGGGAGGAGGATAAAAGAGAAAATAAAAAAAAAAAAAAAAAATTCATTGTGGGTACTTTAGAAATTACTGTCAAAATTTGATGAAAAATTCACAAACACATAATAGATAATCCACATCTGCTCCAGCACTTTGCCAGTGACCCTTCCTCATCTATTGCACCTTCCCCTACTGGCCCATGACAATGCCACCCTGCTGCTCTACTTCTATCTTATCCCCCTTCCACCTCTCCTCTCTCTCTGTTCCCCTCCACCTACCTCCCCAATCTCAGAATGTTTCCCCTCCCTCCTACTTATCTCCCTGACTTCACCCCTCCTCCTTTCCCTTTCCTCACCCCAAAGTTTCACATTATTGTTTTTTTCAACATAACTATATGTTTTCTTCAGTTTATAAGCTGTTATCTTTGCTCATGTTTATCTCAATTGTAACCAGTGATGTGGAACCTTTGTAAAAGAGCCTTGGCTCAAAGGTACTTGTAATCCTAGAACAAATATATAAAATAAATAAATAAAATCCAAATTCAAAGCTACTACACACACACATGATAAATGTCTTACTCCAGGTACTCAGAGAGAGAATGGGTGCATGCATTATGTCATGAGTATGCACATTGCTGACGCTTCAGCCACATCCTCATCTGATGAAGGTGCAGCTGAAAACTCAGCAGTGTGGATGAGCATGAATGCATGTGCCTATTCTTCCCTCGAGTCAGCAATGTCACGATATGCACCTGTTCAATTTACATTGATGAACAAACCTTGAATTGTTTTAAACAGTCACCTGTTGTGTAACTCTGCAATGCTAAATATCTTACTGGTGGGAAGTTGAATAAAATGATATACAAAAGTACATTAGGCTAGGCATTTAAACTTGGAGTAAGATACTTACTCGTGTGTGCGCGGCGCATGGCGCATGCGGCGCGCGGCGCAGGTGTGTGTGTATTGCAAATGGAAACTGCCAACGAGCAGTAGCTTTGAACTTGGATTTATATAGACTGGGGAGCTGTACAGTGTCTGAATTGGTCCATGTAGAGGGACAGAGTGCTGGAAATTGGTGGATGTGTTTTGGGCATAATAGGTAATGCCAGTTCAATGTGTGGCAAATAGCTTGGTGCTTGTGTATACTTATGAGCTGACTGGAATAAGCTTGGTGTTTATAACATGAGCTTTGGCACTTCTCTGCATCCCACCCTGTGTAGAATAGTAAGTAGGTATAAACTTAAGGACCAGCAGAGAAGGTGAGACTAGAGTGCCAAAGAAGGAGGAGGAGGAGGCAGGGGAGGATGGAGGGTGCCACCAAAATGCTCGAAGCAGAGCAGTAGGTGGCCTAGTGATTAAATAGGGAATTGGAGAGGAGCTATTTCCCCCTCACTGAACAACAGGCTATGTTCCCTCTTTGTAAAAGAACTGCCCTTGGCCCCGGCTCATGGCCGCTCAACTCTGTACGTAGATGACCTAGTCATCATGACCAGCTCCCGGGACATCTCTGTCATCAACGCCAAGCTAAACTCCAACTTCGACCAAATCCAAACCTGGCTAAAGGACCACAAGCTTATGATTAATCTGCAGAAGATGCAGGCCATGCTCTTTGGCTCTACAGCCAAGACAAAAGCTGTCCCTGTCCCACTAAAGATCTCAGGAGCCGATGGGTCCCTCCTACAAGTCCCAGATTCTGTCAAGTACCTGGCGGTGACACTTGACCCACAACTGGATCTGAATCTGCATATACACTACACATGTAAGGCCTCAAACTGTAAGTTGGGCCTTGCAAACAGAGCGAAAAGCTGTCTCACCCCAGCTGCCCGTCACGCCTTAGCCAGGGAGGTCCTATTACTCATGCTCTGCTATGGACTTGTCACCTTTGCCCACATCACAAAAACTAGTCTCGCAAAATGGGACACAGTGTACAACAATGTATGTTGGTTTGCCCTCTCAGCTCCTCACCTCACCAACCACTGAGAGCTTTACTCCCAGCTTGAGTGGCTGCCACTGGAAAAGCACTGCTCCTTTGTCGTAGGCAACTTTATTGACAATGTGGTCAGATCTGCTACCCCCTCAGCCCTTGCTGAATCCCTCTTACCCACTACCCCCTCCTACCACTTAAGATCCAGTGACTGTCATGTTCTCCTGGTTCCAAAAACTCACACCCAAATGGGGGACTGGGCCTTCGCTGCGTAAACACCCAGTTTGTGGAACTCCCTTCCAGCAAGCACTCACTCCTCCTCCCATCCCTGCTTTAAAGCCTCCCTCTGGGGTTTTCTCAAATCAGCCTCTACCTGTCTCTGCACCTAACGAACCCCCACTCTGACTGGCTGAGTCATTACCTAACTCATCTGTCTAAGGTGGTGGGTCTCTGCACCTTATCCACTAGCTAGCTCGCAGCTATCTAAAAGTATTGATTGTGCTGGGTCCGCTTAGGCCCAACTGCTCATAAAGTGTGTACATATTACTGTTTTATCTCCATATCTGGCTTTGGGTTTCTCCTATCCCCAATTCTTACTACTCTGTCTACCTGCTACCCTCATCCTTTAGAGCGTTGTTGCCCCGGTATGATGATTACTACCTTCCAGGAGTTATCTACCCTCTGCTTGCAATGTAAACTCGTGTTGTTCTTGTATTGACCATGTTGCTTGATGCTCTTAAATGTACCCTGTACTTGTTTTGCCTGATGTTCATGAATGTACCTTGTAATCTCTCGGATCACACCTGAAAATAGGCACTTGGTTCGCTAGTATGCTTACCTGGTAAACAAAAGCAAATAAATAAAGCCTTTCAATTCAATGTGTGGCAAATAGCTTAGTGCTTGTGTATACTTATGAGCTGACTGGAATATGCTTGGTGTTTATAACATGATCTTTGGTGCTTGTCCGCATCCAACCCTGTGTAGGATAATGAGTAGGTGTAGACTTAAGGCCCAAAAAAGAAGTAGTGAATGACTACCTCCTCCTACTCCGGAGAGTGTGATTGGTAGCACACAGGAGAGGAACCCCCCCCCCTTAGGGGGAAACCTCCGAGACCCATGGCTACTGACCTGCCTGTCCTCTAGGCATAATAAGAGCAGAATAATCCTAAATGTGGCTTAGAGTTAGGTTTGGTTATGTCCAGAAGTTCAGTCTGATATTTGCTGGTCAAAGTGTCCTGGTCAAGATCGAGGTAAGCAGGAAGTCAACATTGCAAATGAAAGTTTGAGCAGATGGAATGTTCAACTTGGAATGATATCTGGATTCTATGACAATGGTCAATCCGATTCTAAGTAGACAACTGTAGTACATCCATAGCATGGTCAATAAGTAATAGATAGTGCTCCATAATGGGTCTGATTGTTGAGGTGGCAGGAACCTTGCAGATTCACCATGGATGTATGTGACATAATCCAAGACAGAAAGGTGATAGCCTTTGTAGGAAGGGCAGGACCCCACGTAGTCCGCTATTACAGTAGAATGGAATAGTGCAATATACGAAGGACTAGAGTAGCATGAGGCTGCTTGAAATTACATACAATTATGGGATAAAGCTCATAGTGGGGCATGAATGAATGGGATGGCAGGACCCCACATGGTCTGTGATCACGGAGATGGTAGATATTGAAAAATGGAACGAGATAGTGGATTGTACCAACAGAATTAATGAACTGATGATAGCAGGCTTAGAGGTCAGATAGCTGAGTAATGATATTCCCATGGAGGCCCTGCTGTATGAAGTCATCATGTTTGAGCGACTGACAGTCTCAGGTGGTCAATACTGGGACGGCGAGACCCCAACGAGGGTCTGCCATAGTGCAAGAAGAAGTCTGGTTGGATAGAGGATAGCCCCTCGTTTGAAGGGCAAAAGAAACTGGTGGGATGGTGAGATCTACACGTGGGTTCACCATCGCCATAGAATGATGATTCTGAAATGAGGGGGCATGAGTTTGACAAAAACTGTAATATGATGAATGTAGCTGAAAGAGGGCCCGCACAAGGGTGCGGTGAAACGGATGATGGGATGCACTTATATGGCCTGAATCATAGGTTAACACATAGTCCAATGTGTCCATTAATGCTGTCTTATTGCATAGTTCAAGGGAAACGATGGTCACAGATGTAGGACTGAAAACAGGAATACATGGAGGCTTTCAAAGGGAATGCAGGAGAGGAATGGTGGGGCCTCACGTGATCCACCATCACCATAGTATACAGTGATCTGGATAATAAAGGAGGTATCCTTGTGAGTGAGAGTCTGTTGCAGTTAAAGGGAAAGACAGCATTACATGTGTGTATGAACTCCTGAAGTGAGTAGGAAATACTTTAGAGCTATGGTAGGGCCCTTGGAGGCGTGTATGTTTGGGCTGGTGGGACCCCTCGTAGTCCACTGTCACCATTCCAAAAGAGTAGTGAGTGATAGGGATGGCAGGACACCATGTAGTCTGCCATCATCATGTCACATGACTGGTAAGGCGAGACCCCATGTGGTTCGCCTTCACCAGTATCACTAGTGCATTACAGGGATGGCGGGACCCCATGTGGTCCGCCACCGCTGTATCAGAGTAATGCGATTCCTTCCATCAAGTAGCATGTGATAGAGATGGTGGTACCCCACATGGTCCTCCATCGCCATATCACAGAGCAGTACAAGATTGGGAAGGTGAGATCCCACATGGTTTGCCTTCGCCATGGAAGGGGTACAAGATAGGAAGAGTCCACCTGAATTTAAATAATGATCATGCCTTAAGAAACTGGCTTCTTCATTGCTGATGATGGATGGTCCATGGAGAGAAGGGGAATGCCCGGGCTGAGTGAGAAAGTAGAAGCAGTTGTGCTAAAGAGGTTCCCCCTGGTGGGCATGGCAGAATGGTAAAGGGACCCACTAGGTCAGACATAGATCTGAAGCCATCAGTGCACTTAGAGCTGCTGAGTGAGAAACATGGAATAAATAGTGGAAGTCTGGAGTAAGGGGGACAAGGCCAGTACATACTAGGGAGAGGGACATTGATAACAGGAAGACATGGAGAGGGGCAGGAGATGAGACACATCATTTTTGGGCCAAATGCATTGCAGGCAGGAAATGAGGAAGCATGATGGAGTTATCCCAGATAGTGTGGCAAAGTATTGAGTACCTTAATGTCCTTGTCGAACAGACCAGTGGCAGTAAGCTGGAATCGTGAAACAGTGGTAGAAAGCACTCAGCAGTGAAGAAGCATTGAACCCATGCGTCTGTAGATATGTAAGTCATGTCTCAAGCAGAACGTGTAACTTCCTGCTGATTCTTTTTGTTATAGTGAATAATTTATTAAGTCTCATAAAGCTTTATACATATCCTACACAACTCCCAGGTTAACCTCTTAAGTTAAATTTAGCTAAAAAAAAGCATTAGCTGAAGGGCATAAGAGGTTAATGGTCTCAGAAATAAAATTTGATTGTGGATGGTTGATAAGGTTTTGCTAATAATAATAATAATAATAAACTTTATTTAATAGAGCGCCTTTCCAGTATCAAGGCGCTTCACAAACAAGTAAACTCAAAAAATTCAATAAATACAGATAAAATCAGAGGAATTCAGAATAAGCTTTACCCCATAAAAAAAGTATTCAGTGCCTGCTTAAAGCTCCCCACAGTCCTGCACTCCCGTAGCTAGGGCTATGAGGAGTCTATTGAAAGGGACAACAGAATTTTACATGGCCGGGGAGCCTGGGAGAAAGCACCTACATTAGTATAGTGCTGCAGTGATGGCATACCTCGATGACAGCCACATGTAGGCAGTAGACCCAGCAAGGACTGTGTTCCTGTTATGCTTGCAGTCTTTGGGAATGGACCCTTTCCATACATGTCCAGCTTTCCATAAGTTTGTGTCTGAAATGAAGGGCGATTGTTAACTGCTAGAATCTCAGGTTACCAGTAGAAGAAGGAATTGCTTGAAGAATGAGAACAAGGCAGCAGGAAATGACTGGTTGAGACATAGTGTAGGGAGCGCCCCAAGTAAATCGGGAGAGTCATAGCGTCAGTAACAGGGGGGCCCGCACACCGGTGAAGGGGCTGTCAGGGGAATGCAGCAGTTCACAGCTCAGGACCTAGTGTGACTATCTTGGAAGGTTTCAGATTTTTACAAACTTCCTCCAGCTACAGAGTACAGCTTCAGTTAAGATTGTTAAGGCAGGAAAAATTATTTTTTTAAGGACCTCTGCCTGTGATTCCCCCCAAAGGAAGTATTTTCTCATGAAAAGATCCATATTCACAGCGTACAGCTCGGGCAAGGTAAAGGCAGCATGCCAGAAGAAGCAGGGAAGCAACAATACAGCCAGACTGGAAGAGAACTACATTTGGGCAGAGCAGCAGTGGCAGCATGCTGCAAGTTGAAGTAGGGAAGGACTGTATGGTGGAGAGAGGTAATGAATGGAGCACTAAGGCGCAGCTGGTAGGGGAAGCCCAAAAAGAGAGAAAATTAAAACAGACACAGGGAGACACACAGCAAGGTATGGGAACAAAGAAAAGGTGAGGCCAGAAAGAGAAGGAGGGGAACGAAGTCGGCAATGCCAGAGGGCATGGGGAAGGAAGCAAAGGAGCAACAGAATGGCACAGGAGGGAGGGAGGGGGAAGGAAACTATCAGCCACACCGCCAAAGTGCTCGAAGCAGAGCGGGAGGTGGCCTGGTGCTTAGGTAGGGAACGGGGGAGGAGCTATTCCCCCCATTAAACAACAGGCTAAAGCCTTTCAACAGAATTCCACTTGTGGAATTTGACTTTCACAAAGCACCTAACACCACTGAATCATCTTTCCTGCACTAGCATCATGGCCTTGCAATACCCCTCCAACACTCCTGTGACAGTGATGCCCAGCATCATGCTCCATCATGACTAAAGATATCCAGATGCTTCTGGCACAATGGCCTAAGTTGCTAGTAGTTGCAAGGCTTGGCATTACTTGGTGCCGATGCTTTCAAATAGTAACAACTGACATTGCTATCTATAGGGTTGTTAAAGAGTCAGCAGGTGCCATTGCACAGAACCAATGCTGCATGTACATGTGCTTCCACAAGCCAGTGAGCTCTAATGGTTAGCTGGTATATTGCAAGAATTCAGGCTAGTGCACAGTGATGTCCATGACTATTCTTCATGGTTCATCACTCAAGATAGTGACCTGACACTAGGAATCACTATAATTTTACTATGGAGCCTCCAATGAATGATGCCTTATTGCCTTTTTACCCAGTCTTTACTTTCCTGTACAATAACAACTCAAGTGTATGACTGGGCAACATGTATGGACATGGCTTTGATAAGAGTATCACAACATTCCATAATTTCATAAAAGCTCTTGAAATTAAATTTTAATTACTGTTGTTGTTTTGGATCTTTGGTTGCTTATAACGTGGCAAGCATCTGGCAAGAGATTTGAGAGATAAAACACGCAGCCTTTTTTTTCCCATATTGGTTTTTCTCTCAGCTGCAGCTCATCTGTCAGGCATATACCCTGTTCACAAGAATATAACCTGATCAGGCTTAATTCAGCTATCATTCAGTTGGGTGCCAGGTTTTTATTCCACATTTTTTCTTCCCAAATCCCTTGGTGGGGGGGAGGTGCCTTTGTCAGCCTCGCACAGCCATAGCATCCCCTGCAATAGAAACTAGCTCCCTCACCGGCCCGTCGGCGCAGCGGTTGGATTTCCACATGCGACGCCGGCGACCCGGGTTCGGGAATGGACCAGGGTCGCTGGAGGGCCGGCCAGGGGAGAAGGATAGAGCGTCCTAGGGACTGCTCTCCTTCTCCGGGGGGAGGGTGGGGAAGTGCCCGGAGCATCGATGACCCCTGGCGGAGGCCAGGAGTCACACAGCTACTGGCACTGGCATGTACAGGAGGCGGGGTGGACGCAGGCATCATTGCACGACCCCGCCTCCCCGGAAAAGACGGAAAAACAGTCAGCTGCCAGCCGCTGTTAATGAAGCTCGCCACAGCTTCGATTAGCTCCCCAGGCCAGCCCTCTGACCTAGCCCGAAGACTGCGGCATGTAGGGGGAGTGCTGCATCCCCACCGTGGGTGGCAAGCCATGGGTATCGGAGGGCCCGAGGCTGATTTGGGGAGTGGAAGCCCGTGGCCCATGACCGGGCTGAGAAATATCAGGTGGCAGGCAGCTTGGGGCGGAAAAAGAATAAAAAAAAAAAAAAGAAACAAGCTCCCTCATCCAGTAACAGGGGTCACTGTGTTGGTGGAACCTGTTGCTAACCCTCTCAAACTGAGATGCACTGCTGAGCGGCAGCTGTCTAAGCCATGGCCTGCCTCCAGATGTGACTTCCCAGGCTCACTTCCGATCCCAGGTCATCAGCATGGCAGCACAAAACTCTGCTGCTGGGCCTTTCGGGTGGCCTCAAAGCCTTATATTTAGGGTCAATGAACCTAACAAACCTGGTGATACTCAGTTCTCTAGTTTTAAAGTTCTAGGGGCTTAAAATGCTGCCATTTACATCATTATGAAATGTAATGTTAAAATGTCCCAAAGTTTGGAGGCTTATAACTCAGTCACCTTTAAAAAGATGGAGTTTTACAGCATGGAACACAACTGCATGGAACTTGATAAAGACTTCAAGCAAATGTGGTGCAATTTGGATAAATACATTTAATATTAGATGGAAATAACTGAAATCACAGTTTTGGAAAATTATGTGAAATTTTCATATAAATTTTATGAGATTTTATGAAGCAAAATTAGAATTTCACCAGAATTTTACTGTTGGAAGATAAATTGTGCCCAGCCCTAGGAGGTATGATATACCAAAGAAAGACTTACAAATAGAACAACACACAGTATAGCTTCCTATCTATTATGGAATTACCAGCTTTGTAACAAATAGGGAGCCATTTGTTGTTTTTGTAATATATGGCTCACTGTCTGTTAAACATATTCATTCTTGGCAAGCTGCCTGACTGCAGACTGCATATCCATTCCCGGCCAACTGCCTGACTGCAAATTGCAGACACATGAGCTGTTGATGTCAATTTCACTCAAAGCTGTGCCCCTCCAACTGTCACAGGCACAGACCTCCCACCATTTTACCTTTTTTGAACATATGAATCCAGAAATCCACTAATGCCAATTTCACCCAACATCCCACCCCTCTCGACTGGCACCCACTTCTGATCACTGCGATTGTTGCTCTTGCCGTGCTCTCCTGCTATGTGTATGCTCACCATGATGCACCCACCCCCACTATACTATGGCAACCCCCACAGCCCTGTTTCTTTATGGTGCTATGTTCGCTTGTAACAGTTCCTCCTTTCAGTGTAGCTGGCCAGTTCACTCTGTTTCCTTTGGCTTTTGTTCATGTAAACAATATTGTGCTTCTCCCTGACTTTGTCATCACTCATATTCAGTTGATGATTGTGATTTATTGTGACAGTAGTCTGTGATCAGTGGTTTGAATGTTTAGCACAAGACAAATTACAAGATTCAAAGTCATAATGCCATCGATCTGATGTCAGATCGATGGTATTAGGACTCTTGACATCAGACCACTTGTTTACAGCTTTTGATGACTGCTGAGTATGGAAAAATTGATAACCATGCAATATAAAATAGTCACATAGTAACAAAATAATTTAAGGTTGAAGTTCCCTCATTTCTGACCCTAAAATGAACAAAAGCAGAGCATTCAAAGACTTTCTGCTGTGCAAATTCACTTGACATTTATTAAATTAAATAAATAGAAGCATGATGCCACATTGACTGGGTGACAAGGAAGGTGGATCAGGGGAAGGCAGTAGACGTGGCCTATCTGGACTTCAGCAAGGCCTTTGACACTGTGCCACACAGAAGGCTATTAAACAAACTAGGGAATATGGGAGTGGGCAGGACAGTAGTGTGGTAGGTAGGTAACTGGCTGGGTGGAAGGACACAGAGGGTGGTGGTAAATGGCTGTCACTCCACAGAGGGAAGACTGACCAGTGGGGTACCACAAGAATCAGTTCTGGGACCAGTCCTATTCAATGTCTTCATCAGTGACATTGCGCAGGACCTAGAAGGCAGAATTTCCCTGTTCGCTGATGACACAAAGCTTTGTAACAGAGTGGACATGCCGGAGGGTGTAGACAGAATGAGGAGGGACCTGCAGAAACTTGAAGAATGGTCAGGGGCTTGGCAGTTGAAATTCAATGCAAAGAAGTGCAAGATAAGGCATATGGGGCACACAAACCCTGGAAAAAACATATCAGTTGGAGGGTGAGGATATAGCATGCACCAAGCATGAAAGGGATCTTGGGGTTATCATCTCTGATGACCTCAAGGTAGGGAAACAGTGTGACAAGGCAGCAGGTAAAGCAAATAGGATGCTGGGATGCATAGGCAGTGGCATCACCAGCAGGAAAAGAGAGGTCATAACTCCACTATACAAGACACCAGTGAGGCCCCCACCTGGAGTACAGTGTATAGTTCTGGAGACCTTACCTATGTAAAGGACATAGACAGGGTAGAGAAGGTTCAGAGGAGGGCAACAAAGATGGTACATGGATTGCATCACAAGTCCTATGAGGACAGGCTGAAGGACTCAAATATATACTCCCTGGAAGCGAAAATCTGACTTTCGCCGAAATTTCACCATCGGAATTTTTTCTCACATACCCCTAGTTGATGCTGTAACATAATGGAGGCAAATATGACATCATACCAGATTGAGCCTGGTCTGTAGCAAAAGAATCAGTCATTATTACTAAAATACTGTACATGTTAGGTCATGATAGGGTAGGCCAGAATACGATTTTAGATTTCTTTTGGGCCTTTCAAATATGGAATATCATATAGCACATTACAATGCAGTGAGATAGGTGCTAGCATTGCGTGAAAATCCATAGGAAAATGGACCTCAAGTTAAAAAATATGAACTCACTAACATCTCATATACTGTTTTATAAAATTGAGAAAAAAAATCTTGAAAGCTGATGGGTCTAGATGAAGTTCCAACTGTTACATAATCTCAGTACAACATCATGGCCTGAAACTAATGTCCAGAAAAAAAACAGCATATAAAGCCTTGTTTTAATTTTACAGAATCTATTCTATAAACACAAAAATGGACAATAAGGGATGTATTATACAGGTTATTGTCACTACTCAGGTGACTGAAGGTTCTTGATATTGCCTTGTGCCTTACAACACACCTGTGACTTGACTTTATCCCATCATAACACACTCACTGTCATGCCTTATTGCTTATATGAGCAACTGCACAAGACCATTTTTTTATTGTAACTATTTCCCACTGGGGTTACTACCCTACTCTTTACTATTCATGCTTTGGAATTTTTAGCATCTGCCTGGACAATCACCAGAAGTAGGGAAAAAAGAAATTGGGATAATGTTCTACCTAAAGGGTAGCACCCTCCACTATGCCACACCTGTTCACTACCAAACCCCAGATTCCTCCTTCGGTGTGAACCTGATTCCTTCTGTGTGAACCTGCACACTAAACCCTCTGGATCAGAGGCTAAAATATCTCCACTTGAACCAAACTAGCATTGACAGACAAACTGACATTGACATGAAGACTGAATTATCTTTAAAATGGGGAGATATATTGAATTAGCCTGCTTGGTGCACAAACTGTGACAGGTCTTTGTCAGAGTAGAAATTACTATTTTCCACCAACATCCATACCTATCATTTAACAAGCTCTAAAAGGGATCTAGTCATCAACAAAACAATTCTCTGTTGGGATCAGCATTACTCAATGACACCATGGTATCCCTCTGAGTTAGTTTCCTCCTGTTGCTTACTTAATAGTGGAGATAATTATTCTATAATAACTGGCTTAGCCTTTTTCCCATAGGGAAACCGTGGTGTAATTTGCCATTATAAAGGAGCGTTTATAATGGCAAACACGCACACAGTTTCCCCCGCTCTGCGCATGTCCCCACTGCTGCTTTTCCCTTCAGAACTGGGCGGGCCGCAGAGCAACCTGCATTCATTTTATATAATTGCTGAGGTGAAAAAGGCAAACCCAGCAATTATATAAAATAAAACATGGGTCGGTGTGTGTAAACTCAAGGTTTACATACACCCTCGGGGTTAGATGCTTTTAATAAACCCCTCAAGCTTCGCTCTCAGGGTTTATGTAGCATCTAATCCCTCGGGTGTGTGTAAACTTCTCATTACACATCTCGACCCATACTTTATTCTCTATGTAATACACTAAGGTTACAAAGAGCAGAAGAAAGCTGATGTGCTCAGTTAAACTGCTCCACCACAAATCAGTGAGAGTAGAATAAATCACCCAGAACCATGACTTGTTTGTCCAGGTTATATTTAAAAGTTACCTTTTCTTTGCTTAACACCACATTGGGAAGCAGTTTGTTCCAGAGACCCACCACACTTTGTATAAAGAAATGTTAACGCCTTTCTGATCTGCAGTTATTTTTTTTCATTTGAAAGCAGTGACCTTTAGTACCTACAGTGCTGGGTTGAAACTTCATGTTACACTTAACCGTAAGTTCATGATTGTAATGTCCGGTCCCTTCTTATTTGCTGTTTGTGTGAAATAAGATTTCATTTTGATAATCTAAGGTAGGTCAGGCATACTATCTTTCATTTTAGGGGCCCTACAATAAACCCTTTCCTGCCCATCCACATTCTTCTGGATAAAAGGAGTCCCAAACTGGGAGCCACAGTCTAGGTGAGGTCTCACATAATCTCTGTAGATAGTAATAATTATGTTAGGACTTTTGCTGTGTACTCCTCTCCTAAAACCTTCTTGGATCCTATTGGGTTTAGCCGCAGCTTTCTTACATTGTTGACTATGTTCTGAATTATCACACATACCCAGGTCCTTTTCATTCTCAGAGATTTCAGGTTTGAGTAGTTTACCCTGTAACTGATAAGCAGCCTTGAAGTTTTTACTACCCAGTCATACCACAGCTCATTCTTCAATATATTAAATTTCATGCCTCATTTATCTGCTTAAAGTCCAACAAGGTTCAAATCTCTTGGGATTGCTTTAATTTGGCTATCTGTCATATAAACACATGTTCCTGGTCATACTGTACTCCTACTGTAGGCAGACTTGATATAATGCAATGTCTTCTACTGTTGGCGCACTTCAATGCTTCTGTGTTTCATGTACAAGGGTTCTATACTTATGGCATCACATTCATTCCATTGTAAAAGAACATTATGTCAGAAGAAGGGGATTAAGACCTTGCCTGGGCAGTAAGCATCAGGACACGATGATCTCTAGGAGCCCTATTATGAAAAGATTTTTGCCGTAGGCTAAGAATGAGTGAATCCTTTTGAACATAGGTGTCCCCATGTGACAAAGATCCTGCTTTCATATGAATGTTCTTTGTAGTAAAGAATGGGATGGCTTGAAATTCAAAATTATTTTGGAATGTTCTGCAGTTGAGATCTTCTGTGTCAGCTGTGAATTTATTTGCTTGAGGCTGGACCCCTGTTTAGTTTTAAACAAAACAAACAACAGGGGGTTCTCGATGTAACTGTTTTGGGTGATTATCATGGATCTTATTTGTTTATTTTGCTGTGCTCTCTGCAAGAATAAATAAAGATAAAAAATTATTTAGATCCAGTATATTAATGATAGGCTGAATGCTTGCATTATTTGTAAAAGTACTGCATTGTAAAAAAACAGGCCGAGTACAAGTCTCTGAAATTTCTGACATTGTTTCTTTTTGTTGCTGACATTGAAAGATGGCAAAGAAACACAGGTCCTAATTCGTACAGTCTTCAGTATAGGGTATGGTCTGGTTGACATATGAATATTGCTAGATGACAAAGCTTCTGTATTTTAACTTTAGTAATTACAGTTTGTTCATGCTTGATATAACAGAACAGAGTAAAGAGATACAGAAAATACAATTTAGCACCACATAATTTGAAGGGAGAGAAAGATGCTTGCTAACACAGTCAGTGCACATGCCTATTTTTAAAACAGAAATACAAAAGCAGAATATTAAGATGATTCATGGTCTGGGGGAGCTGCCATATGAAGTCAGACTGGAAGAGTGACATGTACCCACTGGAAGAGAGGAGGGGCAGGGGAGGGTATGATTGAGGCCTTCAAGTACATGAAAGGGATAATTAGGTCAGACAGAGAGGGACTGTTCAAAAGGAGGGTGGGGGAGAGACACTAGGGGCCATGACATGAGGTCGGAGGGAGGAAGGTTCAGAAGGGAGATGAGGAAGCACTTCTTTATGGAAAGGGTGATGGCAGAGTGCAACGTGCTACCAGCAGGGGTGGTGGCATGTAACTCAGTAGAATGCTTCAAAAGGGGATGGGACAGGGCAAAAGGGAGGGTTATGGGGTAAGGAGGTGGGGTGGGAGGGAGGGAGGGAGGGACAGCTGCAGAATAGGGGAGCTAGCTGCAAAATTGAGCAGATTTGATAGACCAGATGGCCTTTTTCTGTTAGCAATTTTCGTATGTTCATAAGGCATCTATCTGTGACTCCCTTGGGTTGTCCCAACTAATTACTGAAGCTACACACCCCAACAAAAGAACCCTAACAATAGTACGTTGCTGGATCTCATTGTAGTAAGTAAACCTCATCTATTCTCCTATGCTGGAGTTTTGTTCTCCGATATTAGTGACCATTGTTTTATTGCCTGTGTAAGAGCTACCCCCAAGTTGTCTTCTGCCACCAAGTCCACCCTGAAAAGATGCAGAAGATATTTCAATCCATGTGCTTTTACCATAGATCTATGAGATTCTTTGCTTTGGCAAGACTTTTACCTTGCAAAATCTGTGTGCACAGAGTACAATATTTTCCAAGATATCGTAGTGGGGGTGCTAGACAAGCATGCACCATTTACTAAAGTCAGGGCAAAGACAAAATCTTGCCGGTGGTTTACTGCGGATCTGAAGGCCTTGTTGATTAACAGAGATCGGCTTTGGAAATCTGCACGTAAACTCAAAGTACCAGCTGACTGGGCTCTTTTTAGGACAGCAAGAAATACTTGCACTAATATTATCAGAGAGGCTAAGGCAAACTTCTATTGTGCTGAATTCGAATCATCCATGAAGTGTTCTTCCAAATTTTGGAAAACCCTGAAAGAGCTAGAAGGCTCCACATCCGTAAATTCTTTGCCGAAGGAAATTACGACTGGTACCTCTACAGTCTCAAATAGGCAAACAATCCTCGATTTGCTCAATAATCACTTTGCCACTACAGGTCTAGCCTTTGATTCTTCCCCTGCCAGCAATCTCTGCACTCAACTAGGTGGACAGGACCATGAAGTCCATGGCACTAGTGCGACTTTCTCTCTGTAGCCCAATTCCTTGAAAGACATTGAAGACCTACTCTTACAGCTGGACACCAGGAAAAGTACCAGAGCTGACCTTCTTGACCTTTTTTTCCTGAAGATCAGTTTTCATGTCCTGGCAGTGCCAATCACGCAGCTTTTTAATCTATCGCTCTCACAAGGAAACCTCCCTACCATGTGGAAGATGGCCCACATGGTCCCCCTATTCAAATCTGGAGACCCCAGTGACTTCAATAATTATAGGCCTCTCTCTCCCTGCTTCCCACCCTGTCCAAACTATTGGAGAAAGTTGTGAGTTCTCAGCTTAGGAACTACTTAGAAAATACAAATCTACTTAATCCTTTACAATCAGGTTTCAGACCGTGACACAGTACCATCTCAGCATTAGCAAAGGTGATTAATGGCTGGCAACATGAACTGGGTGCGAAGAACTTTGTCTGCACAGTATTCTTAGACCTAAGCAAGGCCTTCGATACCATCAACCACGGCTTGCTCCTTTCTTCTCTCTGGAGTATCGGACTGGACCCCCTATCATTGAAATGGTTCTCTAATTACCTCATAGGCGGGTTTCAACAGTTAAAAGTGGAAGGGAAATTCTCACCACTAAAACCCCTTTTGAGAGGTGTACCTCAGGGGTCTATATTGGATCCCTTGCATTTTGCAATTTACATCAATAGAATTGATGCCAGCATTAAAGATGCTAATATACACCTCTTCACAGACGATACAGTACTTTATATCAGCAGACCTACTGTGCTCATGAAGCAGCCTGTAGTGATCTACAGCAGAGATTCAATCAGTTGCAGCCACAGCTCCTAAACCAGAAATTACTTCTAAATGCCAAAAAAAAAAGGCGATGCTTTTTTCACCCCTTGCTTATGTAACAAATCCATCAACAAATGGAACTTTTCCATAGATTTCTACACTGCTTGGTGAACCCCTGAAATTTGTAGCCAAGTTTAAATGTCTGGGGATCTGGATCGACCACAGACTTTCATTTAAAGATCTTATTGAGGAGTTGTCAAAAAAATTCAGACACAGGCTTGGTCTCTTCTACAGGATTAAGCACCTCCTTACTAAGGATGCGAAGAAGGACTGGTGCAAACCACCTTCCTTTCCTTGCTTGATTATGCAGACTTTCTAAATAGTCAGGGTCCAGCTTCTGTGCTTGCTAAATCGGATGCGCTCTACCACCGAGCCTTAAGGTTGATCACTGGTCTCCGTTACTCTGTGCATCATTGCTTTCTATATACAGTTGTGGGTTGGTCTTCCCTATACTACAGATGGCAGAGAAATGCTGCGCTATGGACTATTAGCACCATCATCCAGAAGCTGCCTCCTTATATTTCAGATTGTTCACCACTGAACATTGTAACCAGGTGTGGGCTGAGAAGTGCCTTATACATCTCTCTGACTGTGCGCAAAGTCAGATCACATTTTGGCCGGACAGCCATAAGTTGTATGTTACCGCTACTGTGGAATAAGTTGCAAAAAACTCTGAAACTGCTTCGCCCTATCAACCTAGCAGCATTTAAATCAAGCTATAATTGCTCCTTCAAGGAATCCTGTAACTGTTTTCCCTGATACCTGCCACCTCCCCAGTTAATAGTGTCCTCATTGATCCTCTCCTTGTGCCCTACAAACTAAATCTTCCTTACTGTCCTCTTACCATTCCTGTCATTTCTACTACCTTGTTTCACCACTTACTCTACTAGGTTACTGTGTCCGCTTGATTCGTCACCCTCTGCCTTGCACTTAAGTCTTCTCTTGCTGCCCTCTCATCATCCTGTCCTCTCCTCTACCTGCTTCTATCTCTTCCTAATGTACCGCTCTAGCATGTCATACTAACTTTTGGTATGGTGTATGTTGCCCACTCCTTAAGCACACTTATTATTAAACAACCCTTACTACCCTCTTCGAGTAGACTGCACACTATCAAATGAGCTTTACTACCCCCACCTTGGAGAATGTATGCTATCCAATCTTGCATTTTTAGGATTCATTTTTTCCGGTGGTCTCAAATGGGGTCTCCTCATTATAGTGAGCTCTCTTCCCTCATCCTCTCCCCCTCCTCACTTCCCCTACCCTGGTATAATCATCCCTCATTCACTCCCCTTCCCCTTCTCCTATTCACCCACCCTATTTCAACATCTAACTTATGAATACACTCTTGCTGTCTTCTGGTCTGATTCAGATCTACTGTGTAAATATTGTCTATATCTACGGAAATGCTTATATTTTTTGGTCCTTTTGCTGTTGATGATGTTCTATGCCTTCTTGCTCTTACTGTTAATCTTATTGTTAATTGTACTGTCTCCAGCTAAATTTTGTGTTGGCTAGTATTGCTGTAACCTCTGTGTCATATAACGTATTTTGTTTAATGTCCACGTCCATCTTGAAAATGAGCATGCTCAATGATGCTCGTCTGGTTAGATAAAGATTTTGATTGATTGATTTGATCCAGTCTAATGTTGGTTGTAAGTGCTGTTTGCAGGTTTAGCATTTTGAGTGTCAGATGACAAGAACCCAAACCTCTGTATTCCACATGTGAACCACAGTGCTTCTTACTCAGATGGGACAATAACATATTGTGTTGTACAGTACGATGTGACTGGACCTTGTAGCCATCACAGAAACTTAGGCCCCAGAGCATAATGACTGGGACCCATTGGTCTGAGGCTACACCATATATAGGCAAAATAGGAGGAAGGTAAAGGAGGAGCAGGTATTGAGGCAGTGGAGGATGGAGCCATCGGGGAGAAAATAGGGAAATAGAATCACTGCAGGTTCAGCTCACAGTGGTATCAGGTAAGACATTTTATATGAAGGGGGTTGTCTATAGACCACAAGGCAGTGGGATGAGAGCAGTAGGGAACTACAGTAGATGCAGAAGTAGAAAGGAGATCTCAAAGGGAGAGGTGGTAGTAGTGGGGGATCTCAACCTGCTAGACATTGACTTGGACATTCCAGCAGGTAGGATCACCAGATACCAGGGTCTGGTAGATAAACTGCAGGACTACATGCTGGTGCAGTTGGTCTAGAACCCACAAGGTAGGCTGACATTCTCGACATGATGTTTACCAACTTGAAAGGGGTAGGCAGAGTGTGGCTGGGGAACCACTGGGGTCCAGCAAGCATAACACCATATGGTTCTCTGTGGCCCTTGGTAACCAGTAAGTCCTCATTAGAGGCTGAAGGTCTGGATTTCAGAAATGCAGACTTTAGCCAGATGTGGGAATCAGTCCAGGACAGGCTAACTGGAGTGGACAGTATCAGGGAACTGGAGAAAAGATGGAGAGAAATAAAAGTGGCCATTCTCAAGGCAGCAATGTCATGCTTATTAATGGTTGCGAAGAGAAACAAGTACAAGGGACCAATATGGTTCTCTAAAAATGTCACAGAGGTAGTGAGTGCCAAAAAGAAGGCCTTGATCTGGTACAAGGAGAAGCACAGGGAGGCAGAATGGGAGGCCAAAAGGGAAATCATGAAAATAAAAGTAGGCACAGAATTGTGTATTGTGGAGTGGTTCAAGGGTGGAGAAAACAGTTTTTCAGGTGAATACTGCAAGAAAAAAGAAAGATGTGTGGGAGAATTGTTGGGCTAACAGAAGGAGGCAGCTTACTTTTCCATTTGAAAATTATACTGTAAAGCCACTAGAGGGCAACAACACATGTAGGTTGCAATCCTCTTCTCACTGCTCTCCCCTGACACTTCTAGCCCTGGGTCATTCATACATAAAGAAAATTATCAACATCCTAACATTCAGTGGTGTGATCTGAATCTGTAAGCCTGTTCAAAGCCTCTACTACCCTACCCAGAATGGTTTCCATTTCCTTTCTGCTCATACCCTTCCTGGTTCTTACCCTTATCCCAGTCTCCCCCTCTACACCTGTTGCCACTTCCCTCTCCCCTTCTCTTCCAGATACCTCCTACATTCTGTCAATCACCCCCACAGCTCCCCTTGTAAACAAACGCCACTTTCCCTACTACCCTCTCTGTTTTCCTTCCTAGCCACTTTGCCTTTCTTCATTTCCTTATCTCCTTCTCTCCACCCCTCCTCCCTCCCTCCCTCTTCCCTCCCTCCATGTATTCCTACTCCAATTACAAAGTCCTAAACTTCACTAGTTCATCCTTGCCCTCCTCCTTCTTTCATCAGGAAACATTCACCCCAACCCTGGCCCTATTTCTTCTCCTACCCTGGCTCCTTACAGAAATAACATGTCTCCAAACCCCACTTCCACTTCAACCCTCCTTAACAGGTTGAAGCTCCTCCACCTGAACATCTGCAGCCTGCTACCTAAAATCGACCTCCTACAAACTCTTATGATTTCACACACCCCTGACATCCTAATTATTACCAAGACATGGCTCAAAAAAAAGCACTCCGACAGTGCCATTGCTATCCCTAGGTATTCTATCTCCAGACAAGATCAATCGGGTTGCAGAGGGGGAGTGGCCATGTATATCCTGTCCTCACTACAGTTTACTACCACTATATCTACCACTATCCCAGCTACCTATGAAGCCCTTGTCACCCGCATTACCCTTCCTTTCTCAATCCCAATCTTTGTGGCTGGCATCTATTGTTGCCCAAGAATTCAACCATTGGTCATGACTGAACTCTTAGCCAATATCACCTCTCTTGCAATCTGGTGAACTTTTCATAATGGGTGACATGAATCTAAATTGGTTGTCTCCCAAGTTAAACAAGCTACACAATGACGTCACTGCTCTAAACCTCACTTGACTTATACTTGAGCCCACATGCCCTAATCCCAAAATGCAAAACCACACCCCGCTTGACTGGGCGCTCACAACACACCCACACCGCATCATTAAATCTGGTCTCCTCCCTGATGCCCTTAGTGATCACAACCCCATTTCATTGTATTTAAGGTTCATTGCCCCAGACCTCCCCCTAAAATCATACAGCTCTGGTCCTTTAAATCCTTAGACCTTACCCCAATCAGCTTTGCACTTGCTTTTACTGACTAAGCCCCCCTCTCCACTGCCATTTCTGTTGACCAAGTGCTTGACAATTTTAAGGATAAATTCATTGCCACCTGGAATGCCTTTGCTCCTTTCAGATGGACCAGAGTACGTGGGCTTCACCTCCCCTGCATCACCCCCGAACAATAGCTCTTTTCAGACAGGATGTTTCTGAAAGACTGGAGAGTAGTGGACATAATTCTGCTCCTCAGGGGTTGGGAACAAAGAGCAGTTGGGTAACTACAGACCTGTCAGTCTTAACTGTTGTGGGTTAACTGATGGAAACACTAGTCACCAAGGACCTAGTTGACTACTTGGAGAAAAATGGGCTCTAGAATAGAAAACATCATGGGTTCATGGTAAGTAGGTCTTGTCAAACCAACCTGATCATGTTCTTTAACTCAGTAATTAGGACAATGGATAAGGGACTTGCCTTGTATTTACTGTACTTCAGCTTCAGCAGAAGATATTCAACTTGATGTCTCATAGAAGGTTGCTAAAGATGCTAGAGGACCTAGGTGCAGCAAAGGACATAGATGGGTGGGGAGCTGGTTGTAATGGAGACTGTACAAGGTACTGATAGAGGGAGTCAGATGTGAGGAGAAGGAGGTCACCAATGGGGTGTCGCAGGGATCAGTCCTGGGTCCAGACTTTTCAGGGGCATCAGAAAGGGAATTTAGGGCAAGATGAATGTCTTCACAAATGACACTAAGCTGTGTGGTAGGGAAGACAGTGAGGTGTGGGTAAGGAAGATGCAGAGAGAGACCTGCATAGGTCGGAGAGGTGATCCAAAGTTTGGCAGCTAAAATTCAGTGCCAAAAAAGTGCACCGTGATGCACATAGGGAACAACAACTGCAGAATGGAGTACTGGATGGGAGGTGTTAAGCTGGACAGTGCCTCAGAGGAAAGTGACCTAGGAGTCAGCATAAGTGATTACCTTAAACAACTTAGCCAGTGTAACAAAGCCTACAGGGTTGTGCCAATGACTATAAGGGCCTCCCTGTAAAATATTTTGTGGGGCCCTACCACCCCACAATTAAATCAAAAACCCCATTAGCACATATAAAATATTTAGTCTGTAGATTTTTTTGTAGCACTCCTGCTGAGCATCAGTAGTTTGCCCACATTTCTCCCCTTCCTCCTTGCTGGTACCATGATCAAGAAAATGAACAATATAATTTGTCCCTGCTTCTCCAGGGGACACCAGCAATCAGTTGTTTTCAGTAATGGACTCTATTGCTTCTTTGTTCTGTGCCCTTCATCCCATGAAACAGGAGTTGGAATCTGTAGCATAGACCCCACTCCTACTACTACTGGGAGACTCAATTTCAAATAGATAAGCAATGTACAAAAAAGAAAGTTGCAAGTTTGACTGTGACAATATAAGTTTTTTTTTACTGCTGCCCTCTGAGGCAGTGGGCCCCCTGGCAGTGTGGGCCCTACTGCAACCGCATCTCTTGCACCCCCCTGGTCATGGCCCTGAAGGCCTACAGTAAAGCAAACAGGATTCTGGTGTGTATTGGGAGAGGTTTTGGCAGCAGGAGGGAAGAGGTATTGTTGCGTTTCTATAGGTCACTGCTGAGGACACACTTGGAGCACTGTGGCCAGTTCTGGAATCCTCACCTATGTAAAGACAAGGAGAGAATGATGATAGTGCACTAAGTAAGTAAGTAAATCGTTATTTTTATAGTGCCTTTCCAGAACCAAGGCACTTTACAAGTTACATACAATAAAAACATATTAAATAACAGTAAAAATTACAGATGCGTAAATTAATTAAAATTATCTGGGAAGGCCATATTAAACAAGTATGTTTTAAAATCAGATTTAAATCTCTCAATGGTCAGGCATTCTCTTAACTGACGAGGTAGAGAATTCCACAGGGTAGGGGCTGCAGAAGAAAAAGCACAGGCATCTAATGTTTTTAAGTGAACCCTAGGAATCTCGAGCAGTCCCTCATTGGTGAATTGGAGAGGGCGGAGGGTACAGTAGGGAGATCTTGCAGTTAGCTGGGTCCCTGTTGGTGTAGGCTTTATAGGTCAGTAAACCTACCTTAAAGGTGATCAGCCACTGAGTGGGCAGCCAGTGCAGTCCGTGAAGCACAGGCATAATATGACTGGTCCTGGATGTACCCATCAATAGCCTGGCCACTGCATTCTGCACTAGCTGCAAGTGGCAGATATAAACCCTAGGAAGCCATAGGTAGAGGGCATTGCAGTAGTCTGGGTGGGTGGTGAGGAAGGCATGGACCAGTGTTGGCAGGTCATCCAGAGGATATTCCTCAGGTGGTAAAATGAGGATTTGACAACTGCCGACACCTGAGATTTCAAGGTCAGGCCGTCATCAAAAATAACACCCAGGTTACACACTTGGTCTGAGGTAGTGAGCTGGACGCCATCGAGCCATAAGCCTGATGCCTGCCTAGCCCCCAAACCAGCTCCAGGACAACCTGGGTCCACAACCAGCACTTCAGTCTTTTCCGGATTCAGTCTCAGCCAGCTGGTGCTCATCCAGTCCTTGATCTCAGTGAGACAGTTGTTAAACACAGATACTACATCAACTTGTCTAGGTAGAAAGGACATATACAGGTGAGTATCATCTGCGTAGCAGTGAAAACTCAAACTGTATCACCTAATGATATTTCCTAATGGCAGCATATAAACTGTGAATAACATGAGTGCCAGTATGGAGCCCTGCGGCACCACACAGGGCAGAGGAAGGGCATCAGAGAAATACATTCCAGTGACCACCCTCTGAGACCTGCCCATGAGGAAAGATTGAAACCATTCAAAGACTGCCTCTGACAGTCCACAGAAAAGCCACAGGGACTCCAATAGCACACCATGGTCCACAGTGTCAAATGCTGCAGAAAGATCAAGAAGAACCAGGATGGTACGAGCCTTTCGATCTCTCGCTAGTAGAAGACCATTCAATACCCGGACAAGTGCAGTCTCAGTGCTATGTCTGTTCCTAAATCCAGACTGGAGAGCATCATAGACATTGTGGGTCACAGGTGATCATCCAATTGCAGTGCAACCACCTTCTCAATAACCTTACAAACAAAAGGCAGGTTAGAGACAGACCTGTAGTTGGCTGGACAGTCTGGATCCAAGGAGGTATTTTTTAGGAGTGGTCATATGACCACCTCCTTGAGGGGATCAGGAAAGTCACCCTTCTCCAAGGAACTCCAGACAATTTTAGCTAGGATCGGGCAGATAATATCTACACAGTCCATTAATAGGGGTGTAGGGCCCGGATCCAAACTACAGCTGGTTGGGCACAACGTTTGGACAATCTTCACAATGTCTGTGAATTCCAGCCAGTTAAAGTCTGTCCAGACAAACTGAGTGTTCATCACCTCCCGCTGACCTCCACAGTCTCTTATAGGGAGAGCCAGATCGATGCCAGACCAGATATTGGCAACCTTATCTGCAAACAATTGAGCAAACTCCTCACATTTAGCCTGAGAAAATACCCTTCCAGGTTGGAGACAGACTGGATTGCACAATCTGTCCACAGTCCGGAAGAGCTGAGCTGGTCGATTCTGTGCAGCAGAAATCTTCCTGGACAGGAAGTCTGCCTTCTTACGGGTGATTTCCGATTGATAGTCCTTATAATGTTCCATCAACCTAAGCCTGTCAACATCCTGGCCAGACCTCCACCATGCTCTCTCCAGCCTTCAACCAACTCTCCTCAACTCCTTCAAGGAACCATCAAACCAAGGGGTCCTTGGGCAAAGAGTGAGTGATCAAACATGAACAGGAGCAATCTTGTCCAGGGCATCTCCCACCCCCTTATTATAGGCCAGTATGAGATCCCCTGGACTTATGAATTCACCCAATAAACCCAATAGATCCAGCACCACTGATAGACCTTCTGGGATAATTTCCCTTAAAGGGCAGTACTGGACCATCTCTGTAGGGGCAGGTCCATTGGAGGAGGCCCCAAAACTGAAGCTTATGATGTGATGGTCGAACCAACTGACTGATTCCACCCCCAAATCCATGATCTCCATTCCCAGGAGGAACACCATATCCAGCGAGCGACCCCTTATATGGGTAGAGGAGGTAACCACCTGTGTGAGGCCCAGCATAGTCATTAGCTGGAGGAGATTGTGACCAAATTGTGAGAGTTCATAGTGGACCCAGGTATTGAAGTCCCCCAGGATTAACCATCTGGGGGACTCCAACACCATCTCGATGATGAAGTCCGCTATCTCCTTCAGGAATTCTCCACCATTACTGGGTGGATGGTAAATGAGGCATATCCTGCACCCTACACCCTCTCCCAGGATACATTCAAAAGATCTGATGGACCCCACTGGCACATCCACAAGGCCCAGTTCTGTCCTAAATATAATGGCAATACCCCCTCCCTATGATCCAACCTCGGGCGATGTATCACAGAGAACCTAGCCGGAACATCAGAGGCCAATATTGGGCCTGCATTTCCATCCAGCCAGGTCTCAGTGATGCATGCCATATCCGCTATTCCAACAAGATCAGTTATAATAGCCATCTTGTTTTTAATAAATCTGGCATTACATAACACCGCCCGAATACGATGGGTTGTAGAGGAAGACCTCAGCTCCTGCCCATTAACTATGGAGCCCTTGGGTATGGGGGCAAGACATGCCAGTGAATGAAACCAAAATGATTCAAGATCAGCAGAGCAGATTCCACAAGGACTGGCTTAGGGCACTGAACAGGAATGGCTTAGGGAACTGAGAATGCACTCACTCAAGGCCAGATGACAGAGGGCGATATGATTAGAGACTTAAGTTCCTAAAAGGAATGAGCAAGGTGAACTGAGAGGAACTGTCCAACAGTATTAGGGAATCTAAAACATGAGTACATGAATGGAAGCTGGGGGGGGGTTCAGGAGCAATGACAGAAAGTTTTATTTAACACAGAGTGTGGTTGAGCCATGGAACAGTCTGCCAGTGGAGATGGTGGGCTCCAAAACCATTAAGGTTTTCAAGAAATTTGGGACAGAGTTGAGGACTTTTTTTGGGAGGGTGAGTAGTAAGACAGAAAGCAGGCGGTGGATAGTATAGACAAAAACCCTGTACTGAGAAGCAGTCTCAGGATATAATAGGGTGCTACGGGTAGACTGGATGGACCATTGGTCTTTTTCTGCCATCAGTTTATTTATTGTTTTCAAAGTTTAGAAATACACCTTTGAGCAGAAATGCCCATTTACAAAAGTTCCTCATCAGAATAACAATTTCTTTACACCATGCCAAAGACAGTATTGAAAACTGATTAACAAAGGCTGGACAGTACTGATTCAGTGACATAACAAAACAGAATGAGTAACATAAGTACCATTTCAGCAATACAGAGTGAACAAAAGTTAACATTCAACCGGTCAAATAATACAAAGCATAACATAGGCACGAGGAGCTATACAAAGGTAGCAGCCTATCTGGGTATTGTCAGAGGTTAAGTCTGTGTGCTTTTATGGCACATTGCAATGGAGGAGAGGCACATGCTTGAGGGGGCTGTGTGGTGGGTAAGGTGCTGGCATCATGTGCACATGTAAGAGGGACGAGCTTAGGGGGCAGAAGCACCATGATCAGATGATGCAAGGGTTGGGTTGGGTAGGGGTGCAGTTGGCAAGTGACAATGCATGGGATGGGGTTTCATTAGGAGAAGCAGCTACATTTGGAGCCAGGTAGGAATAAATTTAGAAGTTCCTGTTTGAAAGGACCCAGCTTAGTTGGTGTCTTTTGTATTACCTGAAGTTTATTAAGCCAGCTTGGTGCCCTGGTTGCAAAGGAGCATTTGGCTAGAGCTGTTCGGTTGAATGGAACAGCCAATGTACAGATAATCATTCCTCTAGTTGGGTAAGGATTTTGGGCATGTTGTAGGAAACCTTGCAGCCCTGGGGGGAGGAGGGGGTTCAGGCCCATGAGGGCTTTCATGCCTAGCAGGCAGGTTTGATATTTTATTCTGTTCTGCAGGGGAAGCCAGTTTGTGAGAGAGTAAAGAGTGCCGGTGTGCATGGGTTTGTCAGCCCCAGTTACAAAGCAGCAGGCTTTGTTCAGAACTAACTGGACCCTGTTTAACACAGTGTCTGTGGCACTACCATAGACTGTTAGGCTGTTAGGCTAGTCAACTATGGGGAGGATGGAACTTGTAACTGCCACTTTTTTTTCTACATGATATGTACTACATAGCATCATAATCAACATGATGCTATCTGCCACATCATATTATTATAGCTTGTAATAAAAGCTGTATTGTATTATAATAGGATATTTCATTTGTTCCATGTATTTTGAAAATAGTAAATGATCAAGAAGTGTTACATCTTAGCTAAACATACAACTCATGAAAACATTTTTGGTTTCTCTAGAACAATGGAGTCTCTGGGGACACACAGACAAAAATGAACTCCTGATTTTCAGATGTATTTAGATATGTACAATGGGTTCCTTGCTCATTTCTAGGTGGTACCAGGTCAATATAGCACTGCCAAAACAGCACATGAATAACCGCGCTGTCCAAAGCACAGAATGAAGTACAGTAACAGGGTATAATAGCGGTAGGAAACTACCACTACCCCTGTTGCACACTAGGACTAGAGAAAGGAGTGAAGATGCCAAAAGTGTTATGCCTGGTCAAGTCACTCTGTGGTAGAGTAGCTAAGGGACAAGTACCTGGTGCAGTGGAGGCCTGGAGATCAGGGTTTGAGTTCCCGTCTCCTGCAATGTTTTTTTTTTTTTTAAACTATGTTCCCCACTCCCAATTTTTCCTTTTCCCCCGTGGTCCACACCCCCCTTGAGAGTTGGTTACTTTAGTTGGGGGGGTGTGGGGGATGAAGCCCCCCACATAAACATAGAGTTTGACATCGTTGCCAGTGGCGTGCACTGTGGTGTCAGCATTTTCTCCCAACCTTATATTGTCACATGCTGTTTGGTGTGGGGCACTGTCATATTGCATGGTTTCAGCCACGACATAATGACCCCGTGCCTCTCTAGATTATTGTTTCATAGGGTTACCAGTCAATGAAAAATGGATATTAGATGTTAAAGAGACACTGTATCTGCAGACAGCTTGAGAAATGAGTATGGGCCTGCTGGTGTAAAGCTAGCCATGGGATCTGTTACCATTAGCTCTGGGCAACACTTATCAACCTATATTATGGAATTCCCCTGTACAGAAAGGGTGGTAGAAAAATGTAAAAAGCTCCTTGAGGAAGTTGTATGTGTTGAAACAAAGGGGGCTCAAAAGGGGGTAGGAGAGTGCAAGTGAAGCAGTAGGGTGGAGCGGGGGAATGTCCTTTAGAGGTAATTCCCAATAGTAGGCAGATTATTGGGTGAATTGTAAGGGCTACAAGGCCTTCATCTGTCAACAGTATCTATATTAATAGTAGTCCTGCGCAGAATGTGGCATTCTGCTGGCAAAATTAGCATGGAATGTCCATTCCACCAGCAGAATATCTGCAAGAATTTTGCTGATTCTTCTGTAAAATTCTGCCTACTGCGATCAGCAGAATAATATTCCCCAGGATAGCATTTTTCTGCAGAAAATCATTCCACAACCATTTCCACAGAAAATATTGAGATCTGTGAAATACAATTCCATGGAAATGTTGTGGAAAAACTAATTCTACAACGTTCTGCTGCAGAATTCCACCATTCTGTTTCTGGCAAAATTTGGCAGAATTTCGGTGGAATTTCTGAAAATTCCTTGAAATTTCATTCCACCAGAATTTGAAAATTCTGCACAGCACTAATTAACAGGTTACTGTGCTGTCAGGAGTGGCATTTAGTTTTTACCTTGAAAAACACTGATAACTAGGACAGCTGTTTGCATTAGTGAAGAATGAATTTAATTCAAAAGTTTCCAAATGTGAAGGTTGTTAATTGCCAACTCTGATGTTTTGATAGAAGAGCAATTTATGCTGGCCTCCACCTACCTCAAATTGTTTAACCTCTGACTACACCAACAATTCTTGCTATGTCATGAAGCAGCACCTGCTAGTCCTTTAAGTCAACAAGCAGTAGTTGTTACTCAATCTGAATTTTAATGTTAACATTTGCAATCTTCTGCCGAAAGTTCTATATGGATCTGCCCATCTGCCTATTTATGGTGTAACAAGTATCCTCTATCTTGCTATTTGCCCTGTATTGTTTTATCTGTTTTGCTAATGTTACTCCAGTTACATGAATTCCATGAATTCCTAATAATTGACCCATCATGGTTTTGAATCAATAAATAGTGATGGAATGTGTTGTGTATGCTGTACTCTCTCCTTTTTTGTATGCCATTGTTAATCACTAATTATGTGTTCTTCTGCATTCCTGTTATAGGCTACATATCCAAGCAGAACTATGAGCCAAAACCTCAACACAAGGGACAGAAGACCAGTACATACTCCCATCGAGGTCCCTTTTAGATATTTGTCAGCAGAACAAACAACTGCCTGTGAAAGCAAAACCTGCAAAGTGTCAAGCTTGTATCAAAGTAACTTTCTGAAAGACAAAGAAAAAAGTGAAGTAATCAAACACAAAAGAGGCATTTATGAAACCCTGTCTTCAGAGACTGCACAGAACTTTTTGGCTAACAACAGACAGGGTGAAAATTACCAAGTGTCCAAATCAGAAGAATTTCCTCTTTTTCAAGCCAGTCAAAGAGATCAGACTGCATTGCCCAGACAACACTCCACTTTTACAGGCAGACTCGGCCAGCCTCCAAGGGGACCCATCTCCTTGCATATGTACAGCAGGAAGAATGTTTTTCTACAGCACAGTATACAGACTGCAGAGCTACAGGCTTTGAGCCAGCATGATGGCTAATGACAGTGTCCTGGTATAGGTTCCATGGAAAGTAACTTCCCTCTCACAAAGAGAAATGTGGGCATGCTGAGACATTCATCATTCCAAACTTTTCTGTTTTTTTCTTTTCTGCTCCCTTGCAGACACAATGGAATCACTTGCAGCCCTTGAATTCTTTGGAGAGCTTCTGATGCATCCAGGAGAACTTTGAAAAGCATAACATTTGGATACATTTCAGCTGATACTGAATTTCTCTTTAACTCTATTTCTTCTCCAATATTTATTGCTCAGGTCATATTTATGAAAACAGCATCTTTGCTCCTTGAGAGTTTTTCAGCTGCTATTGCTTATTCCTCCTGATGTCATAATATTCCGCTTGTGACATCACAAGTATTCCTACAGCAATAGACTGTGATCTTACAGCAGATGATTAGGATTTCATGAAGGGAGTACTCTGTAGAGGCAGAGGAACTCTAGCTGGACTCAGCTCCTGTTTTTGCATACATTTCCTCAGTAATAAATAAGAGAAAGGAGAATCTATAAAAGATAAATGAAATACACGGTTCATTATGTGTTTTAAGTATTACATTTCCAATGTTTTTCCCAGAGGTATCAACAGCTTTTTAAGCATTTTTTTGGGGGGTGGGGGTGGGGCACTGTTATTATGTGTTTCAAAACATGTAGTCAGAAAATGGTATGTAGCAATTAACCGCACAAAGCAACTAGTTCACTGTAATTCCTTTTCATTTTGTGACTACTTTACCAAATGAGTTTTACTATGCTTCCCTCTCCCAATTCACCATTTTCTATTCAAAATTCAGATAGCATAGACAAATTGGATTGCTACAGGGAAAGAAATGTTATGTACTTACTCTAACTGAAGATTGTTCTAGCTTCTCCATGAAGTATCCCCCCCTTGGGTATAAGCCAGAGGCAGTCAGGACACTGTGGGAGAAAATCTTTTGGCCAGAGGATCAGCAATGGATATTGGCCTACAGTGCCTGTATGTGACACTGACTGGTGACACATGTCTGGCAGTAATTGCTGCTGGCCAATGAACAGGGAAAATACACATTTGCTATTACTGCTAGGGCCACTACCAGTTGGAAATAGGTTGAATGTCAGGACACAGCTAGGGTGCATTGTGGCATATGGCAACAAATAGGAATATACACAAGGTAAAGTTGATGTACCCTGGGCAGGGAGAAAAAAAAACGAACAAGCTAAAGTAAACTGCACCAGGTGAACAGTGTGATGCTGGCTAGAGGGTTTGCAGTCCTGACCACAAATAAGATACCAGAAAAGCCACACTCTGCAGCTAGTTGCAATGTTCAAAGAAGCACAGAGGTGGAAGTAAAGTTAATAAACTTACATTTATTTTGAACAATATGCAAAGCAAATGCTAGTCAAAAAATGATCTGCTCACAGCACTATGAACCAGCAGCCCCTGTGTTTCACTCTTGTGGAGCTTCCTTAAGGGGCCCCCTCAGGTATCTCCACAAGAGTGAAGCGAAGGGGCTACTGGTTCATGGTACTGTGAGCACATAATTTTCTGTCTAGCATTTGCTTTACATTTTGTTCAAAATAAATGCAAGTTTATTGACTTTACTTGCACCTTAGTGCCTCTTTGAACATAGCAACTAGCTGCAGAGTGCAGCTTTTTCTGGTATATTGCTTGGATAAAAGAAAAACATTGTTTTATTTTTTAAAACTGTGGCTTTCTTTGATTTTCAAAAATAAATTTGTTTTGTATTGTTCTACTCGGAAATTAACCCTGAGTGCTAGAATTGAAACAGAAAGAGTGAGAGAAACTGAATACAAGTCAAGTAACCCAGAAAATAGCTGTGTGAGCTGCACAGTAGTCCTGTCTCCTTACAGAGAAGGGGATGGTGGGCAGGTGAGTGGTTCTCCATGGAGAAGCTATTTAAGAAGATCATCAGTTGCTAAATTTTGTTTTCCTAGAATTAATCCTCTATGTTGAGTCCCACTCTTGGGTCAGAGTACCACGCTGCCCCTTTGACAAGGGAGGAACCTGCTCACCCTAAAGCTTCGAAAATGGCCTCAGCTCTCTGAATGGGGAAAAACATTGAGGAAGGAGGCTCTTCATGGCCTGCAAATACTGAGGACTGGTCAGGTTTAGGTGGTGGCTCTTGGGGCACAGGCATATGTGGGTTCTCCAACTGCTGCTATCTGACCCAGGAAGAGAGGAGAAGAAATTAGCCCCTTGGTACTGCACGTTAAGCATCTTTTGCTGGGCTAATGGTGCTAGCCAGTATGGGTGTAGTCAGAACATCCATCTGCAGATGGCTGAGCTGACAACCCTGGAGGCCTCCTGTTGCTCTCAAGGGGGGTTGTGCTGTCTCCAGGTTCCTGGCAGAAATACCCGTGGCCTACCAAATGGCTTCAAAGTCAGGCATTACAGGGAACAGAGTGTGCACCTACAACCACAGGAGGTGCTAAAACCCACTGTGTGTGCCTCATGTGAGGATGTAGCCAGCAGAGAATATGATGAGAAAATATTTTCTTGCCCTGTGTGGTGAATCAATTGGAATGCTGACTGGTAAACTGATAACATCTTGGCTGTTGAGTCCCAGTCGGGGTCTTGAGGACCTGTAGACCTGACATGAGATGCGGTGTAGCCCCAGGAGGTCTGGTGGGGGCATAGTACTTGAAAAGGAGGTCCCTGGGGGCAGAATGGTTGGAGAAGGGATGCCTGCATTGTGCTGTGGATGCCTCCTCCATGACTCTGGACCAAAAAGGAATGACACAAGTTTCAAAGTTGAAAACTAAAAAGAATTCCTATTATAGGCCAGCAGGATCATGACTTGTGTAGACAGGGATATCTAATGCCTGCAGCATCTCCCCCATGAATCACTGGTACAGATCATACTCAACAGACGAGGCCAGGTGGAGAGATGGTTCATTGCCCTTCAAGGAGGCTATCAAGTAAGTGCAGGCATGGAAACAGCCTGGGTGAAGTGCTGGGGAAGGGGCTCTGAACTGGATCCAGTCAGAATGCCTATACTGTGACTATATGGCACTCACCAAAATACAGTTCTGCTCCCACTAAAGAGAACCAGGTGGTCTAAAGAACATGGGCATTGTATGTACCCACTCCCAAAGCACTTGAGGCAGCTGCTTGGGGGGAATGGAAGAGCCTGCTGGACAGCAGTACCTGTGCCCCAGGAAGGACCTTGAGGCTCTGGCAACACCCTTATCCTAGGTAGGATTAAGCAGAGACTCCAGCTGCTGGCCCTCTTATGTCAGAGGAGGTGGCAGAGTAGTGGCCTTCAAAAGAAATCCCAGAATAGGTGGAGAGAGCCCATGGTTGAGTAGTACCCACTGAGAGGCCTGACTCCCGTTTTGTGACAGTGTTAATGCCAGAAAATGAGAAGAACTCAGCACTAAAACCATTGTTGCTGTCAGAGCCAGCACCTGTAACAGCTTCAACATCAGACTCTCCAATGTCCCTTGCACCATGGTCCCTTTCGGCACTGACATCGGCACCATGCTCAACACTGACCTCTTCTTCAGTGCTGCTAGAGTCAATGAATCCAAGGCCAACATGGCAACTGACACCAACATCAGCACTGCAGTGACCCCAGCACTAACACCATAAAGTTAGCACTTGAGATAGCACTGGTGTTGGTGTCACCCTCAGTCTTATCATTGTGAATTGTAACAACAGCCTGGATGACACCAAAGGTCAACATTGACATTTTCAAATTAGTAGACCAGGCCTCCCCCCACTCTGATGTGCTCCATCACTGGGATAATTGGAGCATGGTAGATTCTCCACCATCCACCCAGAAGGAGCTGATCAGCCACCCAACACTACCAGTGGAGACTCTAACACAGTCCTATTGTGGTGGTGGTGAGGGGAGGGAAGAGCTCCTTGCCTCAGCCAACTCTTAATAGCAACACAGGGACTTGGGGAACAGTCCAGAGTCCTATTTACTATCAAGATTGGGACCTCCTTTGCCTACCTTCTTTCAATGAATGTGTAGAAAGGATGGCAGTCAAAAGAATAGGAGATGTCCCAGGACTCCATGTTGTGGTCTAGTTCCCTGCAGATGAAACACACCAGTGCTAATTTTCTTTCCAGGCACATAAAAAAACCTGAACAGAGGTGAAGACGTGCCCTTCTTTTTGGATGAACCAGACATTCCAGAAGAAACAGAATGAGAAATTGATAGAGAGATGAACTGAGGCCAAAAGAGGTGATGCAATTCATTCCCTTGGTGCACACCGATGGTGGGAATAAGAGAACTGTGATAGTTGACGGGTCAGCAACAGTTATTGGCCATTACACATCACCATGCAGTGTTACACAGGCACAATAGGTCAGCAGCTGTTGCTGCTCCCCTGCCCAAAAGATTTCCTCCCTCTGAGTCCTAGTGCCTTTGGTTTAGGCCCATGAACAGGAATCCATGGAGAAGATTTATTAGGAAAATCATGGGTCCCACTTTCAGAGCCTGGTGCAATTGCAGCACAGTCTGTTGTGCTGTGTGGCTGCCTCTGAGCAATATTCAGCTGGTTAGTAGTCACCGATGGAACGGCATTAACTGACTGAATATCGGGACATGTTGGTGCAGTATTAAGTAGATTTGTGCTGCATCAGCATGGACCAAGGCTGAATATGGTTCTCAGAAGATGGTGCTGCCTTAAAGAGGATAGTGTCAGGTCTCCTGTGGGCCATATTCAGACTGAGTGTGCAAAAGAGCTCATTGGACATGAAAGGTGTTGAAAGATTCATCTGCATGCCGATGATGGGCTCATTTGTATGTGTCCAGAGAACCCTTAGGGTTGCAGCAGCAAATATGCACTGGTAGTCTAATGGTCCCTTCACTCCTTGAGCATCCATCTCATGTTTAGTATATAGCCCCATGTGTATAATATGTAGCCCTGGTGGCTTAGTGATTCCCCAACCCACCGAACACCTGTCCCATAAGTATAATTTAGAGTCCCGGTAGTCTAGTGGCCCCAGCCCCTGACCAATTGCCAATCCTCCCACCAACCCACCCACCCACCCATTGAGGACCCTGGTCGCACCCCTCACTCAATCACCATGCACCATCACTTCCAGTTCAGAGCAATAGATGTCACAGCCCTCCACTTAACTACTTGGCTGATTACCATTTGAAAGTAATGGACTGCGATCACCCATGGTGGGGTGGGCTGGGGTCCTGAGTGGGTGGGCAGGATGGGTGTACAGGGGTTGGGGGACCATTTGATTATGAGGGATATAACTATACTATGTTGGATGGATTTTTGAGGGATGAGGGAAATGCTTGACACAGAGGCAGGCAGTTGCAGTACAGCAGCCCTGCCTTCAGGGACTGGGAGAATGTGCTTAGCACCCAGATAAGATATGGTTTTCAGTGTCAGGGGCTGTTGAGTGCTACCACAAACCTTTGAAAATACCACTGCACCAGTATGCATGAGAGACCCCTCCTTTGCATAGGCAATGGCATGGGTAGTGCCTTGATGCTGCCAGGTTTGGGCAGCACTCTGGAGGCCTCTAAATATGGCCCCACATAGAGCACTGGTGCACACCCAGGTTAACCTCAGTGCTAACCATGTTCACACCAGTGTTACCCTTTGAATATGTGGTCCAATGTGTTTTATGTTCAGACAGGGATGCATAGGTAACCATGGATTAAAATACAAAAGAGTTCTAGGTTCAAGAAGAACTAAAGTAATGCAGTTATGTGAAACCAAATAGAATCTAGTATTGCGTGTTCTACTGAGAGCATAGTACTGTTTTTTTATTATAACTAATACTGTGTGCAAGCACAGAGGGCCTTCTCTCATTTCATTTAAAGTTCTATGGCTGAATACTGCATGGATGGCCTGCTGTGTAAGCAACCTTGCTGTATACTCGTGTAAGATGCACAGTGAGGCATTTATGAACTACTCAACCTTGTTTGCTTGGCAAACAGTGGAGTAGTTCCTAATCACCTACACAAGTAGCAGACAAATGAATTCCATATAGCTGTGCTGGCAGAGTGGCCATCATTTAATGATCCCTGTGCTGGACCATTGATGTTAATTGTACATTATTGTACTTCACTTTTGGCACATAGTAGTCCAGGTTCACCTTGATATAGCCCTGAGCCATGTGGGGTTATGTATCAGAACTAGAAAAAGTCCTCTTTGACTTCCTATGCTACAAAAATGATATTACCGTAACAGAATATTAACTTCAATGGGCCTTCTCTGCTGGCTGATAAGTTCTCCAGATTCTTCCACTAAGTGCCCAGTAGATTTTTGCTTTTTAATTGAAGTCCCTAGACATCTAAAACAACCCATTCAACCTTGGTGTCTAGAGCTTGTGTTTACTGTATGTGTGTGTAGATCTCCATCATGACAGCAATCATTCCAGCACTGATCGAGCCACAGTACCTCTTTCAACATGGAGTCCCCAAACTTTCAGTGCCATGAGGTGGGAATTGCTCACATGGTGGCACATGTACATGTACTTCTTAAAACACAAATTGGGGGAAAGATTTTTCAGAATTGGGCCCCTTGGATTCCCCATGCTTATGTTCTCCATCCCACAGTGTAGTTTCTAATTATAGATCTCAGTAATTCATGCTCCATTCTTAGCATTGCATTATGATATGATCACTTGAACTAAGAGAATGTAGAAGCTAACAGTATTCCACTCAAAACAAATTGTAGCATAATTTCATAACCCTGTTGAGCTGGGGTCTCTTGGAGCACTATGTGGGCAATGTTCACAACCTATCTAGCAAATCACAGTATATGACTTAATCTACCACTTCCAATGCTTGCAGGTATATGTGACTGAACTAACAAGTCAAAGCAGCAATACCCTGTGGGAGAATTTAATGGTGACATTTTCAAGTTGATCCATTTGTAGTATAGCACATACAGATGTATTACATATAGAGAAACTAACATCAGACTGTGAAGAACAGGCTGATTCAGACATGAAGTAGCTACTGTGACTTCATGGATTATGAGAGTGAAGCTCAAGTACTTCACTTACATCACAATAACCACGAGGTGTCTGAGTCAGCATGTTCTTTTCAGGTCTGAGATTTTTTATTTTATACACTAGAGGTTAGCAGGTCATCTTCACCTCCCCAATTCTTAAGTAGTCCCTTGGGAAGCCAAACAACAGCTGCCACCTTCATATCCCCTTGGGGAGCACATCAAACCCCTTATCCAGGCTCCCACTAGATTTTAAGCATTTCCACTGAGCCACTTACTCAGTGCCTCACTCTCTCTTACCACCTGAAACTCTGACTGCCAGCATTAGTGGAGAGTAAAGATGCACTGAGCATCACTCAAATCAAGTGTGGTCATGCTTTCTTCATAGCGCACTCCTCCAGTCAGAGACACCAAAGGGAGGAGACAGACATAAGGGGCCAAAAAATTAGGGAGGGAGAAGCCCTTCCTGGACCCACCAGATGCCAGTGATGTTTAAAAGAAATTTTTCTTTTAATTTCACTGGTTTCTTCATTGTGCCATGTGCTGCTTCTGCTGTCAGATGCTCCCACAGGGAGTTCCAAGTTGTTCATCATGTTCTCAACAAGTTATTCTTTGCAGTTCTACATGAAGAGTACATTTCAGAAGCCAACAACAAAGCCTACTAGCCATCTTTTATTAGGGTTTTGTAAATAAATGAAAATAAGACCATTTCAAGATGAAAATGAATTGAGTAAACCCATGGTGGTTTATATTATGTACTGTACAACATTCCTTCCTAAAGATGTCTTTTTAACCATTAGATTTCGAGGGGGCCCATCAATGCTTAGGTTTTCTTAACAAAGTTCATGACAAGCAGTCATTTTTTAAAGTGAGTTGCTTTATTCCTCCTTTTCAGTTTCTTGTGCTGTAGTTTGGCAATGATAAAGTAGCTCACTAAGAAAGACATAGGAAGGAGAATTAAACCCTTATGACCAGCCTCCCCCTCTCCTCAGGTTTGCTGCTCTAGTTTACTTGCTAACTTGGGAGCTAAGAATTCGGTCACTGCTGGCTAGACTGCATTTTTCTCTTTTAGAGCTGCTGAAGGGGGTCTGAAGCAAAATTTGAGAAACTTTGCACTGGTGGATAGCTTTATCCTTCTGGACTGTCACAGAAATTAAAGCTGATTATTTAGTGTAGTTCTACATATGTTATGCTTCTTAATCCTAGCTATTTAAATAAGTATTGGAAAGTATCCCTACTCTGCCACACTTTGTACCTAAATAGGACAAATTCAATACTGTGCCAAAGTATATTATCATATGTTAAAGATTTATGCTACTTAACTTTTTTTAAAAGCACTATATATATATATATATATATATATACACACACACACGCATGTGCAACCTCTTACACCCCCACCAGTTACATAAGTACACTTGTACCAACATGCAATTGTTATGTTCAGTCCTGTTTCAAATCATGGCATGGCTCACACTTTAATATATGTTTATTAAAGCAACCAATATACAGTAGCTGTTGATCAGATAACTTCTACAGTTTATTGCCACTGATATTTGAAAAAAAAAACCATAAAACATGCAACAGTATTGTCATGTTAAAAGTCCAGGCTATAGAACTGAAACAGTGAAATCAGCTGTGCTAATCTGTTGTGGAATCACATTTTACCATAGCCATACCTTAGCTTACAATAAGTTTTAGAAAATAATATTTGCAACTTGAAAAATAGGCCTTCAGACAAAGACTGATTTATATTAATCCATACTGCAGATGATACTCCCAAGATACAAGTGGAACACAGAGAAAACTAGGTCCTCTGAAATATCACATTTTTTTACTACTGATTTACATCATTGGCACAGATTTAAGAAGTTCATGCCATATTTCTTGTTAATTCAAATCTAGCCACAAGAACAAAAAATTACAGCTTTGAGAAACATCACTGATTTAATGCTATGCTTAATTGATTTTGAAGTTATGTTTAACTGTTAATGCACTGCATGAATCAGAGCTAGGATTCTTCAAGTAACATTTTATTTTGATTCATTCATTTATTGAATGCTCACTAAAAGGAAAAACTTTAGTATGGATTTCTGATTAACTCATTGGAAAGGTTTCCAGCAGCTGCCATGTAATGACTGAAAGAAGAGCTGGCTCTCAGCTACTCTTCCACTTGCATGTACATGGGACCCTCCTTATAAAGTTCTCTGTTATGATAAGGTTATCACAAGATAGTGCAGTGTCATGGTGACAGTGCACTAGCAGACAGGGTTTGCAAGCAATGCCTGGAATCTCACACTCTAGCTGGCAAAGGATGGCTCCAGGCATGGAGATAAGATTTTCTGCCCCCACAGAGGGATGGTACAGGCTACTTAACGTTTATGGACTCTGTGTCAGCTGAAACAGGGAGCTGCACTGACATTAGCTGTGAAAGGGAAATGTTTGTTAATGCATCCCATCATAGATTGAAGCCTCAAGAAAAGCTATTTTAAATGGATGGGACCCCCACCATGCATGGATACTGGTTTAAGAATCACATGAGTATGTGTTCCCAACCCTCACCCTGCTGCTCATCTAAGTGTGCTGACAGAGTGGGATCAGTGCAGAGGGGATGCGCATCTACAATGTTTTATTGTCTAAAGGGCCAGCACATATTGAGGGGGAACTCTCTGGCCAGGCTTAGCCCTCTATCTGTGTGAAAAGGGTCTCCAACCCTTTGTGGATTGAGCCCCTAGACAAGAGAAGATAATTTAAAAGTTAATTACCTATTAGGAATTTTGAAAAAATAAGTTTACAACTATCCTTGATTTCTTCTACATAGTTATGCTTATGCAGTCCTCTGAGTGTGTGCAAAGTCCTCTGAAAGTCTTGTGTTCCTCCCATATCTCATGGTCTCACCAATCTGTGATTCAGATCTTTCTTTCCACTTAAAACATGTGGTTACCCCTTGGTGGCCCTGCCCCATTTTTCCCCCCTTAATTTCTTTGATCATTTTCCAAATGTCTTTCTTCTTTCTCATTGCTACTTTACTTTGTTAGAGCTCATAACCCAAGTCACCATGGCAAAGCTTTCACATAAATTTATATTGAGATTATATAGCATGGTTCTGGACTCCAAAGATATTTTGGCCTAGACACCTGTCTTCAAGTTGTGTCATTGCTGCAGGAAGATGATGATGAGGAAAGATCCTTATGACATCTTCTTCTACTGCCCAGATCCACTGTATGACAAGAAGACCTGACTTGTATGCCAGACCACGTTGCTCGAGTCCTCAGTGCATCAAGAATACTGGCTCTCTGAGCCCTTGGATTAGTGCATCAGATCAAGTAAGTACAAGTGCAAGAGTCCAGTGCCCCATAATTTAGTTGTGGTGGCACCTTCTGCCCTAGCAAAGAGTGTTCCAAATGATCACCAAGGTTCCAGCCTGTCAGTTATGACTGAACTTTATACTCGCTTCTATGCAGTTTGAGGATGGTATACACCATAAAACTCTCTTGATGCAGACCGTGTTCAAGGGCAGTTACCCTGCTGGGCCCATCCACATGTAGATTGGTGACACTGGCTGGTTGGACATGTTGCTCTGGATCCTGTTAGACCAATTGATGGCACTTGGGCAATCACTCACTCTGTGGTCCCACCACTGGCCACTCTCTTTGTTTCATTTCATTTCATTTTTATTTTATACTGAAAGGCCTGTGAGGAAAATTGTCCATTTTCACAAGTGTCCAGTTACAATCAACACAAAAATACATAACAGAATAGTATATAACATAATACAACAAGCATATACATAAAATATATGTTATTATACAAAATCTGTTAAAACACTTACATACAGAATTAGTGAGTAAGTAATTTTTGGGGAACCACTTATGGAGGTAGTCCCTAGACACCCATCTCAGGAGGATCTATGCCTGGGGAAATACCCTAGATGGACTCCTTCAGTAATGTCCAGGTCAGGTAGTGAGTCCTTAGAATCTTGCACTGGCTTTTAAGGTCAGTTTGTATGTCAGTGGGAATCAAGGGTTAGGTCTAGAAGCCCCCTCCTCTCAGGAATCCATATACCTCTCCCTGGTTCAAGAAGCCTAAGAAGACACCTAAGAAAGGCAGGGATATACAGAGGAGCCACAAGCATAAGAGATGCATCTGTCTTGATCTTGATTGGCTGAATGTTGTGTCCGCCACTAGTACAGAAACTTAGAAAGTGAGAATAATGAGATCCTGGGGATGATGATGGTTTTCCTCCAGAATGTGGTGGAGAGGCCGAGTGCCAGACTTCAGTGGTTTAAGATCCATAAAGGGACTAAAGTTGCCCCCAATCTTGCACCACCTCTGCTAGAGGTAAAAACTCAATCTAACCACTGTAAGGCTAACCTGCATGCCATACAATCCCTGGTAGTAGTAGTAGTAGTAGCAATACCGCTGCCTGCTCCACCCCCTGTTCATCCCCTGTGACCAGGAGGCCCATCAGGTTCTGTGGACTTCAACACAGAATTTAAAAGTAGGCAGTTCACATCCCGAAAACATCAGTGCAGGTTTGACCACTCGAGGAACACCTGACTTTTAGTTATCATCAGGTTCCTATTATATGTCTCAGAATAAGGATGATTTATCAGGTTTCTAACATTTACAACTATCTCCCCTCTGAAGTTACTGATTGTAGAATGATGTAATCTGTTAAGCATACACTTTTTTGCTCATTTTAAATCATGGTTCATTTGTGACTGTCTTTAATGTAAAATATTATTGTACTTGTGAATTGTATTTGTTGTTAAGCTTTTTAAGTTTGTTAAATGTGCCTGATCGCTTGTGAAAATTGGAAATTACTTGCTCACAAGATGAACTGGTATGATAAATGAAATGAAATGACAAGAAATAGCCAATGCATAGGTTGAAGATTAAGATGATTGTGCATGGAATGAGAACTTAGATTTTTTTCTCCTTCTTAAGAGGATCTCTGTTTCCCTGAATGTGTCCCTGAAAAAGGTGGTGGCGCATTTGTAGAGCATTTTAAAGGAATCCCTTTGTTCCTATCTATGTTGACTGATGATACTGCACTTGATCTAGTAAAGGAGGTCTGGTCTCATCCCACGTAACCCCTTAGTTGGTCCCTTCCTGAGGGGACTACCAGTATGTGATCACTCTCAAAAGCTATAAGGCCTTCATGGTACAATGAGAAGTTTCAGGTTCAGGTGTTAGCTCAGTGCAGCAAAAGTACAAGACCACACTAGTGTTCCTCCTGTTTGTACTCTCAGCAAAGAGTCAATACACCTAGACCAGTGGGGCCATATAATTTATCTGGTGAATGCAGTGGGTATGCAGTATACTTGTGGCTCAGGCTAATTTGCTTTTTATTAACATGCCCTGTGGACAGTGGCAACTGAATAGAGAGACCCTTCTCTTAAAGCACCAGCAGAAGGCTTCTTTACTCATCAAGTGTGTGGTAGTGAAGCACCACCTGCAGCTTACCATAGTCAGATAAATATGGGATGGGCTTTCATAGTTTCTATGCTGTAGTAGTTTATAGGAGTCTCAATTGGTTCTGCTCCATTTCTTTTAACCAGGACATCCAGCACAGGATTCTGCATTTACAGTTTAAAGGATGTCTGCTGTTCAGCTCCCAGGTAGAGTTTCCTATAATAGACTCAAGAGACAGAAAATTTCATGCCGGTTGTCTTGTATCTGACTACCTCAATCTGCAGAAAAGAAACCTCAGCAACAGGGACAGGCCTGTTTCTCCTATTCCTTTTCAACCTGAAATTGAGGATGTGGGTAGAGAAACAAGCCCTATGACAACCAGAATAGCTGAGGCAAGGGCAGTGACTTAGTGGGAAGGGTTCCCATGCTGAAAAAAAAGGCTCTGATAAACCCAACTTTTCTGCAGTGACCTGGTGTTGGGCATAATCAGCCTAACCCCCCTTAATCAGACTCCCATACAGGCTATACCCTCCACACAAACATTAGGTGCTGCTGTCACTTTTTTGATAGCATACGATCAAGCACATCTTGCCTCAGAAATCTACAGGAGCTACTTGTTCAGATATTTACTGGCTACAAAGATGATGCATGGCTGGCACCCTGTACTATGTCTAGAAAGTCTGAACTGCCATATCAGATGCCAAAATTTCAGGATGGTGACACTCTGTCTGGTGATACCTTTACTTGAAATGTGGGACTGGTTCTGCGCCATGGACCTGAAGGATTTGTATTTTTTAATCCCAGTCAAGCATTCTCATCAACAGTTCCTGCTGTTCCATTTAGCGAATGACTTATACCAGTTCAGAGTGAAGACATTTTAGCCTCCCTGCAGCACCATGGGTTTTTACCATGGTTCTGACACTGGTGGTTGAATATCTTCAAAAAAGTGGATTCACGTATTCCCCCTATTTGTATGATTGTCAGATTTGAGGCTGTTTGCCCTTGGAGACTCAGACAGTTCTCCAGTTGTTCAATAAGACCTTCTGTAATTTGGGATTTATAGTTATCTGGAGAAATAACAACTGCCCCTGTCGCAATATGTGGAGTTCATTTGGATGCACTGGACTCCAGGGCGGTCTGAGCTCAGATTCTGCCTGTGCAAGCTCAGAAGCTGCCAGAGCGTGCCCACACTTTTCTTCTTTGGGACTGTTGCCTGACATGAGATTTCCTCCTTCTCCACAGCATGATGGTATCCATGACCTTTGTCATCTGGGGGGGGGGGGGGCAAACTTCAGATACTCTGCATCCAGTGGAGCTCAAAGCTTAGTGGTCCCAGAATCCAGCACCTCAGTCCTAGTCAGTCATGGGGACTGAAAACATGGCCAAGTCTATTTCTTGATGTTTGACTCCACAACACCTTTCAAAGGGGTAACCTTTGTCCAGTCAAACTCAACATTACTCTTGACCCTAGAGGCCTCCTTCCTGAGTTATGCAGTACATCTGGGGGACTTGTGGTATCATGAACTGTGGACTACTTAGGTGCAGCAACTACCCATCAGTATACTTATGTGAGAGTGATCCATCTGGCATTCCAAACATTTTCCTCCACAGTGGTTGGTCATCTGCTCCAAATTTACATGGACATTACTATGGCCATGATCTATGGGCATAAGCAGGGGGAGCCCATTTCTCCAGACAGTGTGAGGAAGCCCAGGAGATGTAATCACTGGTGTCCAAGCACAAGAATTTCTTACTCACTACCTATCTTACTGACATGGACAGTGAGTTGGTGATAGGGGTGTGTGAAAAAATACTTTCGCTGGCGGAATTAAAGCAAAAGTCATACTTTCACAGAAATTCCTCCTGCCATGCATCCTGCACTAAATTATATTGTCCCCTGTTTCTAGTGCCCCATACCAGTCACGAATAGAATTCCCTGTTAGCTAGTGCCCCCATCTGCTGGTCACCAATTGCCACCCGATTTTACATGAATTCCTGGGTGGCTGCTGTGGCTAGCCATCTCTGCCCCAACCCGATCACCCACTCCATAATTAGAAAAAAATCCATGTTGGCTAGTGGTCCCTCCCTCACCTGATCATCTGCCCGACCAGTGAAACCCACACCAATCCCGATCCCCTGTATTGTTAAAAAAAAAAAAACATATTCTCTGTAGATTCCCATCCCCTATCCCAGGTACCTGAAGTACCCTTTTATTCCCTGGTGGTCCAGTGCATCCCCCATCCCCCACCCCTGCAGGCAGTGTCCCACCATCACACTTCCCCCATCCAAACCCTGAGTGGAAGATCAGAGCAGCCCTCCACTCTCCTCCACTGCTGGCCGCCCACTGAACTGTGAATAAATGAGTGCATGCTTGTACAAGCACATGCTCATTCATTCACAGTTCAGTGGGCAGCCAGCTGTGGTGGAGAGTGGAGGGCTGTGCTGGTTGCCCACTCAGATTTTGGATGGGGGGAGTGGGGTGGTGGGACACTGCCTACAGGGGTGGGGGGACTGGTGCACTAGATCACAGGGAATAAAAGAGTGCTTCAGGGATTGGGGATGGGGTCTACAGAGAATGTGATTTTTTTTGAACAATCCAGGGGATTGGGATGGGTTGGGTTTCACTGGTAGGGTGGATGATCAGGTGGGGGAGGGACCACTAGCCACTAGGGATTTTTTTTTTAATTATGGAGTTGGTGATCAGGTTGGGGGAGGGACCACTAGCCACCAGGGAGTTTAAAAATGAGCAGCAATTGGCAGCCAGTGACTGACGAGGGGGTCCCGACTCCCTACGAGTCACTACTGGCAGGCTTGGCAGCTATTTCTTATGGGGGACAGGGCAAAATTTGCCCAAATACAGTCAGAAGATTTCCGATGCACCACAGGTGGAACTTTGGAAACTTTGGCGAAAGTTGTGATATTTTGCGGAAGTTCCACTAAGGTGGAAATCACAACTTTCACCCACTCCTAGTTGGTGGACAGCCTCAGCCAACCTGTGGACATGTGCTCTAAGTAGTCTCTACACCAGAAAGATGTATGTGATCTGTTTTGATGTTTAGGAACCCCTTATATTGGCCTATTTACATTGTGGAAGAACCACAAGTTGCCACCCTTCTCTGCTCATCCATCAGGTTGGGGCATAGTTTAGGATGACTCATTTGCCCTGAAAGGACAAACAAATTCCAGTATGCATTCTTACCCTTTCTCTGGGTGCAAAAGGTCTTGTAGAAGGTAAAACATGCAGGGACTCAGATGATGTTCATACCCCTGGTGTGACCTTACCAGTTCTGGTATTAGGACCTTCTTCACCTCAACACTGAGTATTGATCAGACTTCCACTTAGACCAGACCTTCTTACTTGATCCAAGGGGAGGATTCAGCACATGGACCTGGAGTCCCTTCATTTGACTGTCTGGTTCCTTAGAGTCTAAAATCTGCATCTATTGGCCTCAGCAACAAGCTTCTCACCCTGTTGGAGGCATCATATCCACCCTCAACATGACAAACCTATACTTTTAAGTGGAAGAAGCTTTCATTATTTTGCCAGGAACATGGCTTTGTGCCCATGGAGTAGCTAGTTAGTTCTGTACTCAATTATCTTTGGGCTTTGTCCACCTCAGGCCTCCATACAACTTTGCTAAAAGTACATTTTGTGGCCATTTTGGTGTACCAAGGTGCTTGATATTGGAGCAGGTTGTTGTTTGCTTTTTTGAGAATCTTGATCATATATTCCCACATTTTTACAAGCCTTTTCCTGCTTAGGACCCAAATCTGGTCTTTGCCAGGCTCATGGAGAAGCATTTTAAGCCTTTGCCAATATGTAGCCTTGTTTTTATGCCCAGGAAAGAAGCTTTTTGTGTCACTGTCACCTCAGTCAGATAAGGCAGTGAGATGCAGGTTCTCTCAATTTACCTAGTCCATCTAGTTTTCCACACAGAAAATGTTGTGATGTGCAGCAGGCAGGAACGGGGGTAAAATGGAAACACCTGGGTATGCTTGTGCAGGTGCTAAACAATCAAATGATGCACCAAGCAGGCAGAACCCTGCAAACTATGGCTAAAAACTGCACAAAAAGCACAAAGCTGGTCAAAAGAGCTGAATTTATATAAAGCAGCAGTGCAATGAAAAATATGGTCACACTGTCATTTGCATGCAACTGTGTGGTAGGTAATCATTAATTACTTGGAAAAGGACTAATTACACTGTAGTTACACGTTTCTTGCATGTGCTGTAGTTGCATTACAATTGAATGCAGTTGCAGTGTTATTACACTGTAAGTACAGTACAGTTAAAGAAACTTAAAGTGTTATCAAAAATGATTTTTTTTTCCCAAAAGCTAGTTTCTGGTATAATTACTGAAAATATTAGCATATCTATAACAGATATACTTTTCTAGGTAATTCCTTTGCTGCAGACCATGACCTTTTTTTTACTTTCTTGAGCCTAACCCTTGCCAGTTCTACAGTGATATTTCTAAGCTAAATGCAGTGGCCAGGTTTTTTTTTCCAGGAAAAAAAATTAAATTAAAACATTTATAAAATGCAGTTGTCCAGTTTTGGTGGTGCTATAAAGTTTTACCACAAAATAAAAAAGGAAGGTGCCTGGAATCTTTTATAGTGACAAAAGGGCATGGTTATATGTTTTGCCCAGTTTCACTGCACTTCTACTTTAAAGCACCATGAAGTAATGGTTCTAGACATGCATGCCAGAACAATCTGAAAAATATACCTTTGTTAGAAGTACATTTTTCAGACGTTCTGGCCAAGATGTCTATGAGCACTTCTTATAACACGTTAAATAAATTAAGCACTTTTTGACTTGCTTTGTGTCTGTGTGCAGATGTTAGTTATGTTTGATAAGTGCTGAGCTGGTTGGTACATCATTGTGCTGTGCACCAACAGAAAATTCCTGTTCATAGTGGTTTATGAATTCCATCTGAATTAATTCTTGGAGTTGCCAGTGTACAGGATTTTCTCAGGCTACATGTTAGCTCTGCTGAGGAATGACAACATTGGCTAGACATCAAGGGCCCGATATTCAAATATGCGCAATGCGCCTTGCAAATATTTGCATTGTGCCTTGCACTTGCCCTGGTGCCTGAAGATGCTATATTCTGCAGAATAGTGCACCGGCACTGTTTGAAAGAATATAGGGCCATGGTGTCCCAGCGATAAGCAACTTAGAGATGGCCCTACAGGGCTCCTGAAGTACGCCCCCAGAATGAATAGCACTGAGGTGCTATTTCCAGTATTCACAGGGACCCATGCAAATCAGCCCATTGGGCATGCAAAGTGCTAAGGGGCCATTTTCAGGCCCATTATGTGCTCATGTGCATGGGCAGTGAGTGAGTTTAGTGCAGTACCACCCCACAATTGCCCAGTGCAGGCCACATAAACACATCGCTGGTGCTAGAGGTCCCCCTCCAGTGATCACTGGCCCGTTCTTGAAATACATAATACCCCTGGTGCTAGTGGTCCCCCCTCCACCAATCATTGGCCTATTCTTGAAATACATAGCAACCCTGGTGCTAGTGGTCCCCCTCCGATGATTGCCAGACCATTCTGGCAAATACATCTGCCCCTGGTCCTAGTGGTATCCCCCTCCCTCCGATTGTTTAAGGGAAAGGGAACATTGTTTAACAAGGAGTAGCACACTAAGTCGAAGCTTGTTTCCAGATGTGACCTGGGAGCATAAGAAAGTTAAGTGACTTGCTCAGGATCACACAGTATGCACCTAGGAGACTGTGGGACTCAAACCCAGGTCTCCAGATCTGCAGCTCAGAGCCTTAACCCATGGGGCTATACTGCTTCCAGTGGCAAGTCCTGGTGGCAAGTGTTATATCCCTGGTGCTAGTGATTCACCCCCTCCCTCTGATTCCATTCCAGCATTATGTATATTATTTCTGGTGCTAGTGGTAAACCCCGTCCTTCTGATCCAATGCCCGCTGTCACCATTATTATCCCTGGTGCTAATGGTGCCCACCCCCGATCCCAGCCCTGATGCACACACAATACCCATCCCTGGCATCTGGTGATCCCCATCCCCCGTGGCACCTCATCATATCCACAGTGGTGGTGCCACAGGTGTAATGGCAACTGACACAGCCCTCCTCACTGCTCCTCAGCCGGCCACCATATGTACAGTCAGGGTGCATGCCTCTTATTTATAAGACATGCCCTGTCCTATAAATAAGAGGCATGGTCCCTGACTGTACATATGGCAGCCAGCTGAGGAGGTGTGAGGAGGATGTGCCAGTTGCCGTATTCATCCACAGCACCACCACTGTGGATACAGTAAGGGGGGGTGCCTGGTGCAGTGGGGGCACTGGACACCAGGGCTGGGTTGTGTGTACACCTGGGCTGGGATTGGAGGGGGAGGACACCACTAGCACCAGGGATAATAATGGTGAGGCTGGGGATGGGATCAGAAGGAGGAAGGGTTACCACTAGCACCTGGGATAATATATATGATGCTGGGGATGGGATCTGAGGGATAGGGGGGTACCACTAGCACCAGGGATCACTGTATTTGACAGAATGGTCTGGCAATTGACAGGGAAGTGGACCACTAGCACCAGTGATACTATAGTTCAATAATGAGCAAACTACTGGCAGAGAGAGGGACCACTAACACCAGGAATACTATGCATTTCAAGAATGGACCGGTGATCGGCAAAGGGGGAACCACTAGCACCACTGATGCTATATATTTCAAGAACAGGCCAGCAATTGGTGGAGGGGGAGATAACCACTATCACCAGGAATAATAATGGTGCTGCTGGGGATGGAATCAGTGGGGGGTTACCACTAGCACCAGGGATATTATATGTGATGCTGGGGATGGGATCAGAGGGAGGTGGGTAACACTAGCACAAGGGATATTACACATACCGTCGGGACTGGCAACTGGAGTGAGGAGAGTACCACTAGCACCTGAGATAGGTATATTTGACAGAATGGTCTGGTGATCAGTTGGAGGGGGGGACCACTAGCACCAGGGAGACTATGCATTTCAAGAATAAGCAGGTGATTGGTGGATGGGGAGACCAGTAGCACCAGGAATACTATGTATTTCAAGAACAGGCCAGCGATTGGTGGGGTGAATGTGTGCCAGGGACCACTGGGGGTGGATGTGCTCCCCAAGCTGTCAACTGGATAGATGGCTATGTTACCTCTGGCAGCAACTAGGGTTACCCAAAGTAAGTCAGGATTTTGTTTGGCAGTATTTGTGCTGCACGAAAGGACCTCTCTAAACCCTGTTGTACAGCGTAAAACTGCTGAATATGGGGTTGCATGCATATTCATGGCCATGCCCCTCCCATTGCCCACACACATACACAATCTGTTGCATGGGTGCTAACCCTCCTTGCCTGCACAAAAAACCCTTTTCAATAAAGGGCACAAGCTCAAATTCAGTTTGTGTTGGCAAAGACCAGTTACTGCCCATGCAAACTTTTGAATATCTGGCCTCAGTTGTGCTCATTTGTTCTAGTTCTACTGTTCTGCCATCAGAGAATGGGGGGATTCCAGGTCACCATCTCTAAGCTGTTTGTGACCCATGCTGTTTCTCAGTCCCATGGCTGCCCTGCTGCTATGGCTGTGAATTTTAAATTCACCCATGAGACAAGCACATTCTGTGGCTATGCACTAAGTAGTGTATTTGTATAGTGAAAGTGAGCATTTACAATTTATTATGTGAATTTATGCAGTTTTTCATTTTGCATCTAATTTTTGCTAGGAGGTGTGTTGATTTGTGTAGTTAAACTTGCTGCAGAGTGCATAGTGCACGTGTAGTGTGACAACTCACATAGTAAAATTTATGCAATTTTGCAACTTTGCTATGAAAATTACCACACAATGCAGTGAACTCTGTGAATTGTGGAGTTTTAAAGCTTTGCACTCAGCTACTGCTACACATACCATAGCTAGATGGATCATTATTTGTTTTGAACATTGCTACCTTTTGTCCTCAGATACACCACTTGAGTACATTTGTACCCAAGTTACCTGGCATACAGTTGCTTCTGCCACTGCTGAAAGGGGCATCCCAGTCAACGGAATTTGTAGAGCTGCTTTGGCATCCACACACATTTCATGACCCACTACTGCCTAGACTGAAAGGCCAGAAAGATGCAATGTTTGGGTATTCCATCATAAAGTCTCTCTTCAGTTGAGCTGAGGAGTGAGTCCCCTCCACCTGGATATTGCTAATAGTCTGCACAAGTGTGAAGATGTAGAAGGAATCTTGCAGTTGTAAGACAAAGTTACTTACCTGTAACTATTATTTCACTACAGGTATTCCTTCTACAGTCACTCTAACCTGCCCCACCTGCTGTGGCTACTAGCCCTTATCGATTGCCTGTTGGGATGGCTTCCTGTTTTTGATGGTTCCTGTAAAACAACATGAGGCATAGAGGGTTGGGGACACAATATATAGGTGAGAAACTCAAGCACTAATCTGTGGACTTGCTGAGGACTTCTTGAATGTTATAATGACTGCACAAGTGTGACTGTATAAGGAATAGTAAAACAATAGTTACATGTGAGTAACAATTTCTTTTTTGTACCTTTGACAGTTTCTTCACTATTTGAGTTAATACGTCATAATTATTAGAACACCTTGTCATGCTGGTCTTTATCACAGAAGTGGATATCATTTGTGGTCATCAGGGAAAACAGCAATATTTTATTCTGCATATTCCGTTTCATTTTACTGAAGAATCTCCATAATTGACATAAGATATTTAACCAAGTGCAATGATAGAACTGTAAAAGGTCCCGAGGGCTGACTTTGATGTAGGAAGAAAAAAAATCTCTGGTTGGTATCAAGATGCCTGTTTCTGCATGTAATAGCCCATTTCTATACTATATTTGTCGTACTTTTACCTTTTTTTGTCCTGAAGCCGAATCATAGTTTTAATTATACTACCTGACCTGAGTTCATATGTAGCCCACATATTCTCCATTGACCAAGTGTGTTGTGAGGTCCAGAGGACAGAGGAAGACAAATTACTGCCTCATATATATGCTGTGTCCTAGAGTTCATCCCCATCCTTCGGGATAATCCTGGTATATCATACAACTGCTGCAACTGTCTACATATTATTTTTGATTGCATTTGTGCTTTATTTGGACACATACAGTATGCACAGAATATTATTGGCTATGGTCAGCAATTGGTGCTCAGTGGCATTTGTGACACCCTGAAGTAATTGTTTTCTATCTTTTGAGAGGAGGTGTCTACAATACTAATTCTCTGATCTCAGAAGACGTTCATGATGTACACATTTTTGGATGAGAGTTTTGTAGCTACAATTTTAAAACGAAAAGAGGCTAGTAGAATCTCATAATGTATTTTTTTAATTTATGTGCAATATTGTGAAATAATACCTATTAACTGACAAGGGTACGGAGGAGGTCATTGAATAAGAGCAATGAAAAATATGTAAGAGTTCCCTAGTGAACCTTCTTTTTGTATATCGGGCTTCAGGAAAGGTTACTTTTGGGGTCTGGGGAATTTTAAAGCTTTTTGATATATAATATTCATATGAGTCTTATGTTTGGATTGTGTTTGCCTTATTTAATGGAGCATTAAGTTTATGATCATTATCCGAAGGCATGCTATTATCTTTTATATTGAACTTCAGTGTAGTCTTTACAGGGCAATTTATGTTTTTTTTTCATTTCTTTCAAACCTGAAAGCATTTCTGTTAAGGTCTACTAAATTGTAAAATTATAGCTACAAATATTGTTGTATTTAAATTTATGATTAAAACTGGCTTTTGAATTTCCATTTGTTCCTTCAGGAACTGTATTTAATAAAAGTATATTCAGCTTATTGCATTCTAGCCTTTTTTCCACACATTTTTCTTCCTGAAATGGGTAATTCTACACTCTTGTAATAATCTCATAGTACCACAAGTGTTATCTCTCAAGAACATGGAATTCTGGTAATTATTTATTTAGTTTTGTTTTTGGTTTTTTGTGACTGATCAATGAGAGTTAAGACAATACTGCCTATGTCCAGCCTTGTCCTGGATGGGGGATACATGTGCAAACCAACTGAAATTGAACCAGAGTAAGCTGCTGATAGTGTTTAATGTGAATGGGGGAAATTTGGTCAGCACACACTTGGAAAATTACCTTGTTCTTCTTGAAACGTAACATGGGATCTTAAACATCCCACTTAATAGCCTACAGGAAAGGCAGACTGGACCTCTGTTGAATGTCTCTTCGAAGAATGGCACTCCCTGACAGTACAGTATCCCCATATTGCTGCACTTGGGAGCCAATGTTTATGGTGTGAGGACCCAGCTGTCCAACTCAGGCTGAAAGAATTCTACTGCTACTAAACGTTTGATGTTAGACACTTTTATTAAAATACACTGATGATGTCATTACGGTGTGGTGGAGGTCAGTTAAGAAACATATGAATTTCAAATATTATCTGGAATCTCAAGAACCTTTTTTCAAATCTGTGGTAATGTGGGATCTGAATGAAATACAATCTCTGGACCTAGGTAAAGCCAAACATGGAACAGGAGTGGGAGTGGTAAGCACAAACTTAGACCACAAGCTCACTGACCAAAATACATTCCTTGCAGCTTATAGCTGTCATCCTGTCACATTATAGTGAACATCCCAAAGGGACAGTTCCTTTGTACTAAACAGAAATTGCACTACAGAGGGAGGATTTTTTGATTCAGGTAGGCATGCTGAGTAATCAACTTGATGAAAGGGGTTATGGAAGCAGGGTAATTAGTGAAACAAGAAGGGATGTTGTCCAGATGCCATGTGAGGTATTATTGGTACCAAAACAGAAAATGATAAGGAGAGTGATAATAGAATACATTTTGTAACCACTTTCTCTGCTGAAGTTAAAAAAAAAAAAGAGAAATTTGTAGAAGAAAATTGGGACATATTTATTTATTTAAGAGTTTTACCTGGAAGGCACAGTGAGCAGAGTACCACTTGATTTCAGATGTGTCCTGGGGACAAATACGATATAACAACATGAGGCATACAATATACAGATGAGATAATAGATTCAGGCAATATTACAGCAAGGTTGCAACACTATACAGGGTATAACACTGTACAGTGTACAAGTGTACAAGTGCATATTACAAGGAGAGTTATGACAGCTGAATACATAACCAGGTAAGATAAGGAATACGGGGGTACAGTACTGCAGCCTATATAGCCATGACAGAGGTTCCACAAGGAAAGAACGTAAGCATGGGGAATCACTTAACTGAGTAAGGAGGTTCAGAAGTGGTGCAGAATAGAATATTAAGAAAAGAACACAGGTTATTGGGAGTGTGTAGTTTAGCCACCTTGATTTGTGCACCACAGAGCAAGGAACATTAAAGCCGAATTTGTTCATAGTCCACAACAACCCCTTAAAATGTTTACCTGGTTACCCTCACCCCTTCCAGGTTTCAGATGCTGGTGGACACTGCAAATATTGCAGTGTGATGTGCAACATTATTTCCTTCATTAATCGTAGAAATTGGAAACTCATGAGCATTGAAATGTTCATAAATTCTGATACCGCCAATGTCATATATCTTACAGCATGCCGATGCAGGGTATTTTATATTAGGGGGACAAAGAGGAAATTGAAGGAATGGATAGGGTATCACATGAGAGACACTGCACAAAAAAACAGAAAATGTACTCAGGCAGAAAATGTGCAGGATAATGGAAGAGAAGAAAACAGCAGCCCCAAATCTGTTGGTATTGAAAAAAGTTGTGGTGTGCCCATGAAGGTGGGAGAGATGTGGAGAAATGTCTGACCAAAAGGGAGTCCTATTGGAGTTATTAGTTTGAAGCCTTGAACTGGTGAGGTTTAAATGACCAGTTAGAATGGGCACATCTGCTGTAAAATTATTTTTTATGATTAAAATTGTTCTTCTGTCCTCTTACAGATATGATAAAGGAGCAGCCTTCAGAATTCTTTCCTGTAAAGAACAAGTCTAAAAATTATGGACTTTAAGAAATAATGTCAAGGGACCAGTACCATTTTTGTAGTTATATTGCACAGTTTGCTTATATTTTTATGGTACCTATGCACTTTAATATTATTTTGAATATGCATAGTACACTGATGCATTTTTTGCGCCGGGATTGCTTTTTAAGTACATGGTATACCCCTTTAGTCAGGACCTATAAGAATGGTCACTTGGGAATAGTCATCTACCTTGACAAAGTACCACGAAGTACACATACGAAATATTGGGCTCCTGTGGACTCACCCTATTATGTGTTTGTCTGATGCTGTGATTGTGATTTCTGTAATAAAAGAATCTAACAGCAAAAGTTCAGGAGCAATATAATTTTTCCACATGGAGCTGGAGTGCTTGGTCCTGATTCCCTTGTGGATATCTATTGTGGGTTGTGGAAGTAGCACACCATGAGTTAGTGGCCTTCTTTGTATGCAGTTCATGGTATGAAACCAATCCAAGTGTGGAACAAGAACCAATGAGCTTCTGGCAGATGTTCTACCAACGGAGCTTCTCTCTATATTGTGTACAGTGCATAAAAGAACCCCTTGGCATCATAGGGGAATGTTTAAAATAACATAATTTTCATTATTAAAAGGACAATGAGAAAGACGCAGTCTGATTGACTCAAAGACATTCTAAGTCCCTAGATGAACTGCTAAAAAACCTGAGGTTAGAATCACATCACACGAAGGTACAGTAGATCTATACTCTTGAGCACTCTGAAGCAAATGGTCAGGCATTCATTTAAGTTTTACAGGAGTTATGTCTCTGTTCTAATAGGCACATACTTTCTCATCTACAATAAAGCTTTTTTTTGTGCCCCCCTACTCTCCTTTAGGTCTGCTTCTGCTCAGTCTTACCCCAGCCTCGTCACTCCAACATCCCCTTGGACTTACCATGCCTCCTGTGTTCCTCTACAGTTTTCTCATCTGGTAGGATGGTGGGGCCCCACACCTCTGCTGCACACAGATCTAGTTTGGGAAGTAGGCCTCAAGTAGCCTAGTGTAGGGCCTGTGGGTAGGTTAGCTTCATCAAGCCACTCAAGGTATTTTTCCTCATTTCTCATGGTCCCCAGGATGTCAACATAAGGGCACATCAAGCACATGTGCATGCAAGTGTGTGTGGTGCCGCAGATGTTGGTGTTCTACCACTCACATGCCTCTCCAACTGCGCTACCACCTGTAGTCACCCTGGTAGCAATGTCATGGTGCAGCTGACTGCTTTCTCTTCCTGGAGGAGGGGCTGGTTCTCTGAGATGATCGATCCTCCTCCCCCAGGATGGCAATCTATGACCCATGCCCAGCATGCTTTTTTTGTATTAAACATTGTCTTCTAATACTTTTTTGGTTACAGCATTCTGCAAAACATCTCACACAGAAAAAGAAGCTCTTCAAATTCAATTCAAGTATTCTTCATTTTTTTAAAAACTGATCCAGTTATTTTCATGTTTTTGAAGTAATTCAGATTGACTTCGATTGTACCTCAAACACCAGTTTTTATCCATTGAAAAATGTCTCAGTTTGTTCTCAAATGCCCTTCAAAAAGTGCATGAAAAATGCTAATGAGCCATCAAAAAGAAAACTGAAATAATGGTAATGAACTGTTCTGAACAAGACCTTCAGCTGTACCTGAAATACCTTTTAAAGTGTAACAGTCCTGAAACATAAGAATCAAATGGCCATCAAATCAGAAAAACTGTCTGTTCCACTGATGGTCCCTATTCTTTTCCACCCAGCCCAGCCCCAGGACCTCTGGCTAGCATCCCCTACCTAAATGTCCCCTCTCTGCCCACCCAGACCAGCAATGGGAACCCAAACCAGTCTTCCTCACCTACATTCTCCCTGTCCTCCACCCTGAATCAGCCATGGGACTGCTGGGCTGGCCTACCTCACCTATGTCCCCATGGTATCCTCAAATGACCAGCCTCCCATGTCTACGTTTCCATTGTCCACCCACTTGGACCAGCCCTGGGAGCAAGGCAAGGCAATTTTATTTCTAAGGCACCCAATCCCAGAGACTCTGGGTGCCGTACTCAATAAAAACAGAAATAAGTGCAATAGCTGTAGAGGAATCTTTAAAACATCATTCTTAAAAGTATAAATATAAAATAGCTGAGGACAGGGTAGGCGGGAGATGGCTTAATTCCCAAAAGCCTGGCCAAAGAGATGGGCCTTAAACCTCTGCTTAAAGACACCAATCGAGGGGGCCTCCCGAACAGCAGCTGGAAGTGTGGTCCACAGGGTCAGCCCAGATACACTAAATGCTCGGTCATCAGAGGTCTTGAGCCGAACCCTGGGAACAACTAGGAGGCCCCTCTAAATGGAACAGTGGGAGCGGGCAGAGGTCACAGGCAACAGGATCTCAGACAGGTAGCCAGGACCCAGCCCATATAGGGCCTTATAGGTAAGCAAGCCTACCTTGAAAAGGACCTTCCACCTGGCCAGCAGCCATTGCAGAGCATGCAAAACCGGAGTCACATGGCACGACCGAGATAGTCCCGCTAGTTATCAGGCTGCCGCGTTCTGCACCAGCTGAAGCCTGTGGAGGGTCCCTCCTGTGACCCAGAAGTAAAAAGTGTTACAGTATTTGAGTCTGGAGGTCACTAAGGCATGTACTAGGGTCGGCAGATCTTCGGGCGGAACAAGGGGCTTGATCCTGGTGATGTTCCGTAAGTGGTAGAAACCACTGTTTACAACAGACAACACCTGATCTTCAGAGGTCAGTCTGCTGTCCAGGATCACACCTAGATTTTGCACCTGCGGGGAAGCAACCAATGGAGCAGACCCAAGGAAAAGACCAGTGACCTCTCCAGGTAGCAACCGAACATGCCTGCGACCTGACAACTAGCACCTCTGTCTTGTCCAGGCTGAGTCACAGCTAGCTGGAAGCCATCTAGTCATTGATTTTAGCCAGACAGGTGTTAAGCACATCAACTACACTAGATGTCCCAGGGGCAAATGACAAATACATCTGGGTGTCATCTGAATAGCTGTGAAACTCCACACTGGACTGTCAAATGATCTCACCCAGGGGCAGGATATACACAGCGAACAGCATCAGCGACAAGATCGAGCTCTGTGGAACTCCACAAGACAGAAGCATTGGAGAGGAGGAGAAAATCCCCATCACTACCCACTGCGCCCTGTCTGAGAGACAGGACTCAAACCATCTGATGGCAAAACTGGCAAGCCCACAAAATTCAGAGAGCCAATCGAGAAGCACAGTGTGGTCCATGGTCTTGAAAGATGAAGAGAGATCGAGGAGCACAAGAACTGACCTGTCTCCTGTATCTCTAGCTCTGCGTAAGTCATTGTGCACCCTGACTAGTGCAGTTTATATGCTGCGTCTAGCCCAAAAACCCAACTGAAATGGCTCATAGATGTCAAAGGACAGGAGCAAATCCTTGAGCTGCTGTGCTACCAGTTTCTCAACAACCTTGCTAAGAAAAAGGCAGGCTGGAGATAGGACGGTAATTCACTAGGATGTCTGTGTCAAGGGAAGATTTCTTTAGGAGGGGTCTCACCAGCGCCTCTTTCAGTGGAGCTGGGAACACCCCCTCCACCATCGAACACCCGGCTATCTCAGCGAACACTGGGCCAACAGCCTCAGCACATCCCATCATGAAACATGCCAGGGCTAGGTACAGTTCACAAGATGTATGCTTCAGCTCTAAGATCATCCCAGTCACCTCAGACACCTCCACTGGCCTAAACTCTTCCCAGGTAGGCAGAGTTCCTCTGCTTCCAGCAGACTAGTAACTGCAAAGCAAAAGCCTACCTGATGGAATCCCTGTCTGGATAGCCGACACCCTGTCAGAGAAGAACAGAGCAAACTCCTCACACAAAGTTGATGAAAAGGCTTTTTTCAGCTGAAGACAGGTCAGATGAAGAAGCCTGTCCACAGTCCAAAAAAAGCTGAGCCGGTCTGTTCCTCCCAGCCGCAATCTTCCTGGACAGGAACTCTGCCTTTTTATGGCAGATTACCTCCTGGCACTCACGATAATGGATGCACAGGACCAGTTCATCAGTGTCTAGCTGGGAGTTCCACCAGCAACATTCTAACTTTTGACCCTTGATCTTCATCACCTTGAGATCACCGTCAAACCACGGGGATCTCAAGTGAGAAGATCTGGGTCATATACGAACTGGTGCATGGCATCCAGAACTTCAAGCACTACATTATTATAGGTGGCCACTGCCTCCCCAGTGCCAACCGCACAAGCCGCTTCAACCATAGACAGATCAGCTACTGCCAAAAGTCCCTCTGGGTCTAGTCCCCTTTAAGGGCGATAGCTAACCATCTCCACTGGGACAGGACTATTGGGGGGGGCCTCAAATGTGAACTCCACAATGCAGTGATCAGACCAAAAGACCGGATCAATCCTGAGGTTATCAACCCCAAGACCCAGCCAGAACACCAGGTCAAGTGTGTGACCATGCTGGTGGGTTGCAGAAACAACCACTTGTGTCAGGCCCAGTGAAGACATTAACTGGAGGAGGTCGTAACCAAAATGTGAGGATTCGTAGTTGACCCAGGTGTTGAAGTCCCCCAGGATTAAACACCTGGGGGACTCCAACACCTGGTTGGTGATGAAGTCTGCTACCTCCTGCAGGAACTTTTCCCCCAGCCCAGGGGGGCAAGAAACGAGGAGAATCCTGCAGCCTGCACCTGGACCCCCACAAATGGTGACACACTCAAAATACCTGGTGTTACCAACTGAATGCACTGTGAAGCCCAGGTTGGCTCTAAAAATGATGGCTACACCCCCGCCCCTGTGATCCTTTCTTGGGCAGTGCACCACGGAGTACCCATTGGGGATGGTGGCCGCTAGAGCTGGGCCAGCATTGTCACCCAGACAAGTCTGCATAATGCAAGCCAGATCAATAGAGGAAATCAAGTCCGTAAAAATAGCAGTCTTGTTCCTAATCAATCTGGCACTGCATCTGCCACTACACCTACTGTACAGTACATGTGAAGCTTGCCAGGATTAAACCCAGTTCTGTTGCATGTTGCAGAAGAGTTACTACAGTAAAGAATGCCATTTCAATGGCAGTCAGTCCCTTTTGTCATGCAGAAAATTGTGACACTTTATCCTGGCGGGCTTCATCGTACACCCTCTTGTCCCTCGATCTGGATCAGTGTTGGGATCCAAGGTCTAACTTTCTCTAGGAAAATCTCCCCTTTTTGTCCACTTGTACTATTCCTGGGAACCCATACTGGCTGTCCTCATGTATGTCACCATGTTTCTCCATCCAGATAACCCCTTGGACCACCGAGACTAGCCTTTCACATCTATGACTCCCCTGCCTGCCCACCCAGACCTGCTGTGGGACCCCTTTACCAGTTTTTCCCACCTATGTCCCAATATCCCTCTACCTGGACAAGCCTTGAGACCACTATACTGCCCTCCCTCATTTGAATCCCTCCTCTTTAACCACCCAAAATAGCTCTGGAATCTCAAACTAGCATTTCTCACCTACTGTATGTCCGTCCTTCTACCCACCTGGACCAGTCCTGCAAATCCTAGAAAAGTATTTGACACCAGCCTCCACATTCATCTGCCATGCTGTCCAGCCCTTAAACTCCCAGACAGGTGTCCTAAACTCACCTCCACCCTCTACTTCTAGCAGGACCAGACAAGGGACCCATGAATGGGTGTCCAACTCACACCTTTTCCCTTATTTTCTAATTGGACCAGCCATAGTACTCATATACAAGGGTCCCACACTCACCTCACCCCCTTCTCCCACCTGGAGCACCCCATGGTCCATAGAACTTAGGTCTGAAATACATCTGCATACACTTCTCCCACTCATACCATCCTTAGTACCCTAAAACAGGGGCCAGGTACCCACATGTACCTTCATCAGATTTACTACGGCATGTTGAAATGCCAAATCCCAACACCCATGGGCCCATAAATTATAGCCCAACAGTCAGTATCAAAAAAATCTGGAACTGCACTCAACAGATGTTTTTTCTGTGTTTGGGGGGCTTTGCCACCCCCATTCTGACTGACAACTTTGCTGCGGGCAATTCCAGACTGTTACCAACTGTTGGGCTATAATTTTGGGGCTCATGGGTATCAGGATTCTGCAATTCGGTATGCCATAATACTCCCCCTTCATCTTCCACTCAGACTACCCTTATCATACCCCCTCCATTACCCCCTTGGTCATCACACCAAGATTCTGACACCACCTGCACCTTCTTTCACACCATGCCTAGAACCCCAGAGTCAGGATTCAATAACCACCATACTATGCCCACCTTGGAGCCTATTTACTCATCTGACTCACCAAAGGGACCCCCCCAATTATGCTTCCCCAGCTATGACCCTCTTTTACCCCACCTGAACTTCCCAAGGCACCCCCATAATAGAGTCCCCCACATACATTCTTCCTCTTTTCCCATCTGGACCACCTAGGGGACCACATCAACCATGCTACCCCACCCGGGACACTATTAGTCACTCAATTGTTTTGATTTAAGCAAATCTCGACAGTAAATAGAGTAGTATAAAACTATCTGATAATATCAGCCCCAATATAAGTGAATGGGGTGCACTCACGCAGCCTTCGTTTTGTGACATCACAAAACAGGGCTGCATTGGCCGACGTGGGAGTGTGGTCTGCAGACCAGGAGGTTGGTGCTTTTTTTGCTGGTGGGCTGTATTTTAATTTCATGACGCAATTAACTTTTAGTACAAAATGCCTTTTTATACCACACTTCATTGGGGAGCTGTCTGTTGGGGTAAGTTATCAAATGGGCAGGAAGCTACTAGGAAGCTGCTCTTTAAGTTTGCTTTTGATGAGCTAATTACTGTTACAGAAAACACTGATGCATAGCAGTAACCATCAGCATGCAATTCCCTTGAATATAGAGTCTGGATCATTATCAGATAATAACACACTAATTGTGTTTTTAGCTGTTTACATTACAACTTGTTAAACTTCAATAGTGCAGATTGCAGTGTGGTTTTATTGTGTTTCACATAATTCAGTCTTTATGTGTATGGTGTTACATAAACTATAAGAAGTATTTGATTTCTTCAAAACTATCACAATTGATCTTTTTAAAGCTCATATATAAACTATGATCGTCATGTAATAGAGCTGTACAGCCCAGCATCTTGATGGCTTTCGCTGCTGCATTATTCCTGCATTGGGCCGAGTTGTTCATGTTCCCCATTATAATCACCCCCAGGTCCTTTTCCTCCTCTGTGCTCCCCAACTGTACCCCTCCCAGCTGATAGCTCCTCCTCTGGTTCTTAACTCCGAAGTACATTACCTTGCACTTCTTTGCACTGAACCTCAACTGCCATGTTTCCGACCACTCCTGTAGTTTGGTCAGGTTCCCCTGCAGTCCTCTCCACCCCTCAATGTCATCCATCACAGCTCTCATCTTGGTATAGTCTGCAGACAGACTGATCTTACTCTGGGTCCCATGTGAAATATCTACTATGAATATCCCAAACAGCACTGGCCCCAGTACCGATCCATGTAGCACCCCATTTGTTACTGCTGTTGGCGATGAGAGTTTCCTCTCCACCACAGACACCACCATTTACTGCCTGCCCTTCAGCCAGTCTGTGATCCATCTGACCATCTTAGTACCCACCCCTGCATCTTCTAGCTTCCCTCCTAGCCTCCCATGTGGCACTGATTTGAAGGTCTTGTTAAAGTCCAAGTATAGAGCATCCACTGCATGGTCCTTGTTCAGCTCCCTGGTCACCCAATCATAGTACTCAATCAGGTTTTTCTGGCAGGACCTGCCCAAGATAAACCCATGCTGCTGCTGCCTGTCCTGGAACCCACTGTCCTCCAAAAAAGTCACCAGTCTCTCCTTAAGGATTGTCTCCATGAGCTTACCCACAATTGATGTGAGGCTCACTGGTCTGTAGTTGCCTGGATCATCCCTTGGGCCACCTTTGTGAATGGGCACCACATGGGCTAACCCCCAGTCCTGTGAGACGCATCCTATGTGCAGAGAAGTATTGAACAGGTCAGCCAGTGGTCCTGCCAGGCTTCCTGGTAGTTACATGAGTACCCTAGAGTGAATGCTGTCTGGTCCCAGTGGCTTGTCCACCCACAGTGCCATCAGCCCATCCAGTACTCTGACCTCTGTAATTTCTGCTTCTGTCACTCCACCCCTTCCCCACCACCCCCATGAGGCCATCTGTCTCCCCCCCACCATGAATACAGAGCAGAAGTACTCATTCAGTGCCTCTGCCTGCTCCTCCCCTTCTCTACTCACCCCCTGGCTTTCTTCATTCTCACTATCTGGTCCTTGTTCTTCATTCTTTCACCTATGCATCCGAAGAAGTCCTTCTCTCTGTCCTTAATGCTCTGTGCCAGCCTCAGCTTTCTGGATGCCTTGGCAGCTCTGACTAGTCTTGAACCTCCCTGGACTTCTTTGTATACTCCTCCACATCTTCCCCCCTCCCTGGTATTTTGAACCTTTAGAAAACTTTCTTCTTGGCTCTCACCCCCTCCATTACCTCCTTGGTCAGCCAGCTGCGCTTCTTTGCCCTTCTTACACTATGGAGCAATGCTTGTTACCAGGGGTAATGGTGTCAATCTTCTTATTAAGTTACTATTCCTTCTTGATTGGGTCAAAAAACTGGTTAATGGAGGTCCTCAGACAAAAAACTGAAGGAATGCAAATCTTCATTCAAAAACTTCCTTTTTATTTTATATTTGATAATTTCATGTGCAATTATCAAATATAAAATAAAAAAGTTTTTGAATGAAGATTTGGATTCCTTCAGTTTTTTGTTTGAGGAACTCCATTAATCCCTTCTTTGCCCTTCCCCTAGCACATGCCTTAGTAGACTCTGCCAGCCCTGCCTTAATAATACACCATTTTGACTGGCATCCATGGTGGGTTGGATTCCCTCCAGATGCTGTATTGGGCTTCACCCCCCATCTTGTTGAAGTCTTTCCCCCTGAAATCAATCACCCTGGTACCTGAACCTCCAGTTTGCCTCCCCATTGTTAGTGTGATCCACATTGAGTGGTGATCACTCCCAGCCAGTGGGCCTCAACCTTCAGGTCTCTTACGGCCTCCCCATTTGATAGTACTAGGTCCAGAGTCCTTCCCTACCTAGTTGGACCATGCACCAACTGCACCAGGAAGCCATCCTGGAATGCCCCAATAAAACCTGCTCCCTAGCACATGTAGTGTTTTTTTTTTGTGCTTCAGTCCACCCCAGGTAGGTTGAAGTCCCCTACCACCACTGTGTTTTCCTTCCTGCAAACCCTCCTACTCTGATCCATCAACTCCCAGTCCAGCTCCTCCCCTTGAGTTGGTGCTCTGTACACCACCCCTATCCTCAGTACCCTGCCCTTTTGATCCTGAAACTGCATCCACAGGGCCTCTGTCCTGCCTTCCTCCCCCTCTTCCCTTATGCACTGTATTTCTTCCTTTACATTGATCACCACCCCCACTTTTCTGTTTGCCCTGTCTTTCCTGAAGAGCCTGTATCCAGGGATCATCATATCCCAGTGCTGGTACTGGGTGGCCCAAGTTTGTGTTATGGCTGCAATGTCCACCTGCTGCACTGCCAAGATAGCCTGCAACTCAGCCTATTTGTTTCCCAGGCTCCTCGCATATAGCGACATTACCTTCATCCTTCTCCTATCCCTTTCCCACCCTGATTTACCCCCACTGTTTCTACCATGATGCCCTCCCCTGTGGCTTGGGAGGGTAGGCTCGTCTGACTCCCCTCTTTGGAAACCTTGCCTACCAACTTTCCATTTGCCACCCCTCATTTCTTAGTTTAAAGCTACCCTTTTTGCTATGCACCCCTCCATCCCCAGCTTTTCAGTTGTACTCTGCTCCCCCGCCACCCTCCTCCAACTACCTGACCCCTGTACCCTCCATTACCCTTCCTCCTGTCTCCCTCTCCTGGTGCTCCCCCAACTCCCCCTCTTCCACCATTGTTGCCAGCACTGCAAGCCTGTTGCCTGCCATCACTGTATTATCCTGAGTTGGTCTGTTCCCCCTGTCTCTTGACCTGCTTTCAATGATTGACCCCCTATCAGAGGTGAACCTGCACTCACACGTGTTCCATACGGTTAACCATCACCCAGTCTAGGACTGTACCCATTTGATGGGATGACGTGGCTCTAGTTGTATCAGAGATCAACTGGTGAAAATTATAACTAAGTGTGAGTGATTGCAAGGATATTTGAGCTGACCCTAACTAAATGAGGTTAAGATCACCTAGGATGACAGCCTCATTATAATTTACAGTCTGGGAGGTGATGTCAAAGAGTTCTTGAAGACCTACTATTCCCCCAGCAGGGGGATTATAGGCACAGATAATATGAAGCTTCTTTTGCCCCAATACAATAGTTGCCTGTATGAATTTGCACACTGCAGGAGAGGCAGATACCGGGACAATAGAGATGTTGAGGTGGTTTTTGAAGAATAGGGCAACTCCACCTCCACGCTTGGATGAGGATCTATCCTGCTGGAACAGGGAATAGTTAGGCAAGGAGCATACGTCATCAGGTATAGTGGGTTTTAGCCAAGTTTCTGTGAGACAGAGTACATCAGGATTGTAGAGCTTCACCCAGGCCTCAAGTTCCGCATGGTAACAGGTAAGACTACTGATATTGATATGGGCAATTGATAATCATTTCTTGGACATGCCAGATAACTCATTTGGGGGAAAAGAAACAGGTAGGTGGATCTGGATTTAGTTTGACATCCCCAGATAACAGAATAGTGATCATGGCTAGGAACCAAAGCCTTGCACAGTGGCAGGTTAGGGTGAAAGCACATCTTCATGGCAGCTTCCTCCTGGCATGCAGAGGGTAATAGATGCTGCCTCTAACAAGGAGGATAGGGTTAGGTTGAAGATCAGGCTTTGTCTCTGCAATCAAGTTAGAGAAACTATAGTTGCAGTAAGCCTCTGAGGAGTCTTTTGCCATTTGGTTACATGGGAGAGCCCATGTGGCAGTATCCAGGCTGAGTAAAGGGCAATGACAGGAGTGCCCATAGCAGACTATACTTCACCATAGTGTTACTAATTGACTTGGGTAGGAAGGCTAGTGGTATACTGAGACAGAGGATTAGCTCTTAGGGATAAAGAGATAGTGTGTGTAAAATTAAGACTGCCAAGGGTGACCATGTTACACCATTTTAACCCTTGGCCGAAATTAGAGATAGAGCAAAAAACAACGAAGTGTTTCCTGCTAGCGTAGCAATTATTTAAAAGAAGTGGATCACAGAAGCAGAAAGTAAAGCCCCGCAAAGGTTAATTAGGCAAGCAGACCAGCTGGAGGTTCTACTTGTGGAAAAGATTACAGTGAGGAAATGAAGACCTATTCAAGATATGTTAGAAGGCACCCCTAGTGGTGGAATTTTATAAGGAACCAATGGGAGACTAGACAGATAGCAGTAATGTTCGGCAAAAGTCAATGCAAAGCAGAGGGCGCCGAAGCCCAGAGACTGATAATCCGACAGAGAAAAGGCAGGGCCAAACAGTGGCTGAGCAGAGAGCAGCAGTCCAATTAGAGGAGGGTGGCAGCAGGTGGGTGCCTATCAAACCCGCACAGTGCTACCCCAGAGCAGTTGGGACACTTAACTGGATTTGAAGGTGTCCTGTTTCTCAGGAGGATGGAGGTACGGGCAGCTGGCAGGATTAGCCGCGCCGCTCACTGGGAGCCCGATCAGGCGCAGTGGATCTATTTAAAGATATAAAATGTAGGTTAAGATAAGATGTCATTAGCTAGGGCAGCGGATACCAAGGCAACTTGAAAATTACTCGGGGTAGCAAGGGAGGAAGCCCAGGTATGGAACTGCACAGTAGATAGCAGAGCAGGCGCTATGCAAAGCTGACAGTCAAGCAGATGGTGAAAATAGGAAGATGTCTTTAAAGGGAAGACAGGACAAGTGTTAGGCCTAATAGCTGCACTCTGTATCTGTAAGAGGAGTTGCAATATTAGTGAGAGGGGAAGATGAACATTGCTAGGGATGGTGTCAAGGGGGGAGGGAGAGTGTAATAAAGGCTGGAGTTGGGGGATGGGAGGGTGGGAGTAAAAATCAACAGCAAGGAGGCAGAAGGACAGAAAGTGAAAGAGAAATTGAATTATTTGCAGGGCAAAGCTTACAACAGTGACCCAAATGGAATCTGGTCTAAACAGAAAAAACTGTATCACTTTAAACTTAGTTTCTGATCCAGGATAGCTTACCACTGGACCTTAAAACAAAGAGAGCTGTAATATTTTACAATCTACAAACCTGCAGCCTAAATGAACTTGCACTTCAAACTACCCTTGGAGTGCAAAATTGCTGTAAACAGGCTTAGGTTCGCATTTAAGTTACGATTTACAGGACAATTTGGAGAGACTTAACATGTACCACAATCAGAATATAACATTAGCTTAAGGTCCAGAGGAAACAGCAGTAACAAAGAATTAAAGAACTGCAGCAGCCTCTCGGCAGGCAGAGTCGATGGTTCTGGACAGTCCAGTTTCTGCAGTGTACCTTCATTCTGGTGTTCGGCGGCCAGTACAGTGAGGAAGGCAGCCGGCGGACAGAAGGGGTCCGCCCGACTGCTTGCAGCAGCAGAGGCACCCGTGTCAAGGATGAAACTTTGGTCTGGTGATTGGCGGGCAGTACAGTGAGGAAGGCAGCCGGTGGACAGAAGGGGTCTGCCTGACTGCTTGCAGCAGCAGAGGCACCCATGTCAAGAGTAAAACTTCGGTTTGGTGATCGCCGGGAAGTACAGTGAGGAAGGCAGCCGGTGGACAGAAGGGGTCCGCCTGGCTGCTTGCAGCAGCAGAGGCACCCGTGTCAAGGGTGAAGCTTCAGTCTGGTGATCGGCAGGTAGTACAGCGATGAAGACAGCTGGTGGACAGAAGGGGTCTGCCCGGCTGCATGCAGCAGCAGAAGCACCCGTGTCAAGAGTGAAGCTTCGGTCGGGTGATCGGCGGGCAGTACAGTGAGGAAGACAGCTGGCAGACAGAAGGGGTCCACCTGGCTGCTTGCAGCAGCAGAGGCACCCGTGTCAAGGGTGAAGCTTTGGCCTGGTGATCGGCAGGCAGTACAGTGAGGAAGGCAGCCAGCGGCTAGAAGGGGTCCGTCTGGCTGCTTGCAGCAGCAGAGGCACCCATGTCAAGGGTGAAGCTTCAGTCTGGTGATCGACAGGCAGTACAGTGAGGAAGGCAGCCGGCAGACAAAAGGGGTCTGCCCAGCTGCTTGCAGCATCAGAGGCACCCATGTCAAGAGTGAAGCTGCAGCAGCCCTTCAGCAGGCAGAGTCGATGGTTCTGGACAATCCATTTTCTGCAGCGTACTTTCAGTCTGGTGATCAGTGGGCAGTACAGCGAGGAAGGCAGCCGGCAGACAGAAGGGGTCCACCTGGCTGCTTGCAGCAGCAGAAGCACCCATGTCAAGGGTGAAGCTTCAGTCTGGTGATCGGTGGGCATTACAGCGAGGAAGGCAGCCGGCGGACAGAAGGAGTCCGCCCGGCTGCTTGCAGCAGCAGAGGCACCCATGTAAGATGAGGGTGGAGGCTTAGAGTGGGACTGAAGAAAACCCTGGGGACAAGGGGGGGGCAGGGAAGAGTAAAGGCACTGGAGGGAGACAGATTAGGTAATTTTGTTTAGTTTGTGCCAATAAACTTAGATTCAGTGAAATAATTTGGTGTGGCAATGGCATTAACAGCAGGACAGGAGAGGCAGTGAGTCTCAAAGATCAGAGGGAGGGAGGGGGGAGAGAGAGAGAGAGAGAGAGAGGTGTAGCTTATTAGAAACCTGTGTCAGTCAGAAACCGTGTGGAAGAGTTGGAGCCAATACAATGCTCAGATCAAAAAATGGGAGGGGCAAGAATGTATTTAATAGAGGCCGGGATTGGGACAGGTGGTGTGGGAAGAAATTTCAACTACGTAGCATCTCAGAGAGCAGCTGGGTTACTTTTAAAATAGCTGCGCTCAGTCCAAGGTGTCACAGCCAATTGTGGGCCAGGAGCAAAGCTCAATTAGCCAATGGCAGAGCAGTCAAGGCAGCAGGGACCAATCCTGTTGGGGATTTCCAAACCTCGGGGAGCTGTACCTGAGTTACAGAGTTTTCGGCAGCCATAGAGAGGAGAGCGGGTGGCCGATGGAGCTCTGTGCCGCAGCCGCCTGCAGCGGTGTGTAGCCCTTGGGGTTCAGTCCTACAAGAAGGAAAAGTGGAACAGTGTTAGCAACATAAAGGGGCTGAAACCACAGGACTGGCGCAAACAGTAATCGGTGGCAGGGGCAGACGGGAGGCCTCCAAGGCAAGACAAAGGAGGAGAGAAACAGACAGCAATTATAAAACTGGAGTGCGATTTAGGTGGCGATGGGGGGGGCTAGTGCTGAACCAGCGTAGGAAGAGTGAGAGGGGGAGGTGTGCAGTTTTAAGCAGCTGAGGGATGAGAGAGAGAGAAAGAGATGAAATGGCAGTAGGGGGACCAGAAAAAAAAAACGAGCCAGTTAAATACAACAGTGTAGCATAGTGGGGGAAAAAACATTCAGAGCAACTTAAGCAATTTAAAAGAAATCAAGGTATACTTAGAGAACCAAATATATCAGTTTAGGCAACAGCTTAGTAGAATGATAGGATAATAGCAGATGTAGGTTTTAAGACAATGGTATGTATTTTCTTTATGCCTTGACTTTTTAGAAATGTTAATTAATGGTCCAGAGTAAAATTAGGCAGCCTTTTGATCTTACAAGTTGATCTCTCCAACAGACACACTCCAGTGAAAATTAGTCTTCCTCTTTGTAAGCGGTGCAAATTGACTGCAATGCTTTGATCTGTAACCTGCTAGTCTAGGCTTCGAATTCACGTCCAACCTTTATATCTGTCATACTGCTCATCTGTTTTCACTGTTGACCTGAGGAAGAGAGTTTCAGTTCTCGAAAGCTAGTCTTAAAAATAATTTTGTTAGTCCAATAAAAGGTATCACCTGCAATATATAAGATGGAGCTACGCAAGTACCTTATCTCAACAAAAAAATGCTTCTGTTTCAACCCCCCTTAGCCCCTTCCCACAACACCAGCACTGTCCTGCACTTAGACTCAGTTTCTGTTTCCATCTCATTTAAACTCTTTCTCTTTTCTCTCAATTTTTCCACGTTCTATGCTGATTAACCACCCCTCAGCATTGCTTCTTACCCTCTTTCATCTCTATTGTTTGTAAACTCATGTGTGATTTACTGATGTAATGTCATGATGCATAATCCTACTTTGTTTCACTGTTGAAATTGTAATCTCCAATGATGATTTTGTAAATTATAATGTTTTGTTGTGGTAGTGTACTGTATCCTCCCGGGTCGTGCCTGAAAATAGTCATGGTTATGGCTAGTGCACCTACCCGGTAAACGAAAACTAAATAAAAATAAATAAATAAAATATTTGTTGTATTTTTTCTCTACATGACAGCATAGGAGTAAAGAGAAAGAAAGCTTAAATAAAAAGTTACAGTTAGGAAAAAGCAAGAAGATAAATACAAAGGAAATAAAGTCATACGCAAATAAGAGATGGCCCACAGGCACAGCAGAGAGCTTGCACAGTTAGAGGGCCAGCCCAAGAGAGAAAGACAGGACACTTCTCTCCTCTGGGGGTCTCGCATCCCACTGATCTAGCACCACCTGTGTGACCACAGGTGGTGGTCGGGCACGGAATCCACAAGTGACAGGCAGAGCCACTGGAGTGTACCCACAGGTTGGCTGTACCAGAAACATAGCAACATAGACTTTGATGGCAGATAAGGACCGCTTGGCCCACCTAGTCTGCCCATGCCCCCTACCTACTGGATAAGCTGCAGATCCTAGTTAACCAACAGCCTATTTCTTCCTACCCCCCACAAGAATTGCCTTATGTCTGTCCCATGCATTCTTGAATTCTCCCACAGTTTTAGACCTCACAACCTCCTCAGGAAGGCGGATCCATGCATCCATCACCATCTCTTGTGGGCAGCTAATCCCGATGTGTGCTCCCAGTTTGGGGGGGGGGCATGGAAACAGCATGCAAATGCCAGGGAGATGAAGCCCCTGCAGCAGGCTACTCCTGCATAGGACCCTAGCTGCAGCAGCCCTGGATCAGATCCACACCTTCACCCCTGCCCTCAGCCTCGGCCAGATGACTGTGGGGAAGAAATTCTAAAAGCTGATGGTGTAACCAGTAGCAAGGGGTAAGCTGGGGGCAGCACAGGGTTGATTCACAGGTGGGTGTGACTAGCAGCAAGGTCTCAGTAAGGAGAGTATAAGGCTTAGGAGAAAAAGGCCTGTAGGTTGTCAGGAAACAGGGAGGTTCTTTTTTGGCCCAGGTGGAACTGTGGGTGCCAGGCTATGCAAATCTGGAGTGAGAAGTCCCTAAATTTGAGCTTGGGCCCTAATGGAAGCTCAGTGCAGTACAGTTGTGGATTAGCTGAAGTTACACTAGCAAACACAAGAACTTAACTACAGGGATCTGTCGTTTAACGTTCTGCCTAGCTGAGATGCATTTCATTAATTTACAATTCTGTACACATTTTTACAGGAGGCTTTAGCTCAGCACAGCATTGTACTTCCTTTCCACTCTCACAATGCCTGGTTCTTGATAAAGCAAGAAGAAAAATTATGTTTTATGTCCTCATGAGCACAGGCCCCTGCACCTCGGCACCACTGTCTCCCTACCTACTAAGCTCGTCACCCCCTCACTCCTGCCCACCTCAGGGGCTCTCTCCTCACAAGCTGCACTGGGTCACAGATTCCAGCAACAGGCCAAAACAGAAGCATATGATTAGGTTGGAGATAAGGTCTCTCTTCCCCCTCCGGCAGCTACTGTCTCCCCAGGTCCACTCCACCCAGCAGCCACAGGCCCCCTCGATCCCCACCCACCCCTCCAACACCCCCACCTGGTTCCTCAACCCCCACCAAAGGATCCCTCCACCCCCCAAGCTCTTCTGTAGCCCACACATACTGCTATGTTAAATGGGGAAGAGATACCCACAGATCAGATAGCTCTAAGTTTAATTTCAATACTGCACTCTCTAACCAAATCCAACTCCTTTCCCCCACTCAAGTTTAAATCTGTAAAGAACAGCAGCTATGAGAGCTTCAAATCCCCCCCCCCCCACTCTCAGGTTTGAATTAGGGAGCAAACAGTTCTTATTAAAGTCAGAACCCCCCCCCCAATCAAAAGCAATCACCCACAGACTAGGATAAATAAGAACTCACCCTCAGAAGTCTGATTCCAAGTCCATGAGAAACAGCAGTTTCTTTCTCCTGTGTGCATAATTTACATCCTTTAGAGCTCGCTAGCAGATGGTTGAAAGAACACTCAGCTGAACTAGAATGCGATTGGCTACTGCCACTGAACTAATGGAAGCTGTGTTAATTGATTGATGTTACTGAGTTATGTAAAGGTTGCTGTAATTGGACGTTAGCTGCAGCAGACAGAGAAAGAAGACACCCGATTTGCTGTGACTGTTTCTGAACCACGTGGTTTGCACAGCTCTTGTGGTTTCAGATTCAATTTAGGCATGGCTGTTGTGCTTAATGGAGTGGTTTGCTAACACAATCGGTTAACTTTTCTGGGCTTGATTACTCTTTTTGACCAGCCTGCCTTAAAATGGTAGCTTCCTGAACATCTAAGTTTTGCAGTGTTACTGGAGGATTAAGGATCCCTTGTGCACTCATGGATAATTACAGCACTTTCAGATACAGTGCACATAGCACTGCTCTGCCCACCACAGCATCGGAGGTCGGCAGTACACGCCCACCATGAGCGGTACATTGGAATAACTACAAAACTATTATAATATAAAACCAAATAACGGGGGGGGGCAGAGCCCCTCAAATGCAAACAAAAAAAATTACAATAATGTTTAACGGCATTGGGCACTTCATTATGCAATTTGGGGCGGGGCAGAGCGCCCTCACATTAAGTTATGTCAGAGATTGAAATAGACCCATTTTCATCCTTCTTTGACAACTTAGCAAACCTATGATATTGTTTGCAGTAAGGTGTTTTGAGGTCTATCGGCTCACAAAAACAAAAAAAAGTTTACAGAGACTCAATTCATTACTGGGTGCAGCTTCTGCCCACACCTTGGTATAAACATTTTACAGAGACTAGTACAATGCTGAATCGCTTAGTGTCTTGTTTTTTTAGACCTTTTTGAGCTTGTGCAATACTGCATTTTGTACTTTTTCAAATTGTGTGACTAGACTGTGTGCAATAAGTAGCTTTCTGTTAAGCTGACAATGTCGGGCGTGTCTTTGTATGCCATTTCAGTCTGTGGAGGTGTGTGCGTGAAGTTGCTAGCCCTGTAAGTACCGTATTGTATAGAAATATTTTTTCATGCAAGAGGATCCTTAAACCTCCGGTATCGCCATATTTGCCACACAAACTGGTAAAACGACGGACAAACTGAAAGCACTGCAGTTGCTATTTTGCAACATGGCAACACCGGAGAATGAGATTTGAAAGGGGGGAGGGGATGTTATCTGAGATTTACACAGAGCTGCCTGCAAAATATTATGCTTGTTAGAAAAGAACATGCAGTATTTGCAATGCATTTGTCAGCTTTACTCCAATTTCTCATTTGCTTAAAGGGGTTTGAGGTGATTGTGTGCAGAGTACTGTAGTAAGACAATATCCTGAGATCAAGTTCCTTAGAAAGGGACTACTGACAAGAAGAAGAGAGTATTAATATATGCAGTAGTAGGCATTGCAAGGAAAACTGAAGAGCAGCTTGTATTTGTTTTGCCAAATTCCACTGTTTTTATCTAGTTAAAGCAAAACAGACACAAGTAGGAGGGCACAGTTCTACAGAGTAAACAGAATCTGGCTGGACATACAACTACAGTTTAACTGCACAGAAACTGTTTAGAGACAAAGCCCCACATAACTTAGTTAAACTAGATCTTTACTAATACTGTACATTACAATATGTTTGTTTAAACACTGCAAGTCCCAAATTTCAGACACTAACTGCAGCTTTTGGCACCTGCCCCCATTTGTAAGGCATAGAATTATTGTATATTTGATCACTTGGTTTGCATGTGAATCCTGCTTTTTTACTTTACCTCTTCCTGACTGTTGTTGGTGTGAACTGTTGTATAGCTGGCTAGTGGCATTTTCCTGCAGCATAATTGTGGGAGCACTTAAGCATACATGATTATGTATCATAAAGATTTTTTCCCTAGGCTGAAAGCACCCCACACTTTATTTTTATACAAATAATGCATTAAATTAATTTTTCCTTTTGGCCACATGCTGTACATGCCCCTCAGAGCCCGTCCTTCCCCTCCCTCAGGTTTGAATTTGTAGACTTGTAGTCCTGTTAGAGAAAGACCCATTCCCTTCCTCCTTGCTCAATTGAATTATTGGACCACATTTACAAGTCCTCACTCCAGTCAGGTTAGCACATGACCACCGAGTACTCTCCCCCCCACCAACATCTCAGCTATCTCAAGGCTGTTAGCAGCTGAGTGACCCCTGTCGATTTATAAAATATGGCACAGAAGTTCTGAATCCAGTGGCTGCCCTAGCACATTTAATTGGCTGACAGACAAAGTCCATGATTAGCCCGGTCCCGAGTGGATGATTGTCTTTTCGTCATGCTCATTTTCCTCGAATTCCAGCCACCACGCTCCATCCTCAATCTGCAGCTTGAACTTTTCTGTGTTGCAGTGTAAAGTCTCGGCAGGCAATATTACAGAGACGCTCATGTGAGGCCTGCCTCACCTATGTCCCTGTGGTATCTCCACATGGACCAGCCATGGAATGACCAAAATGGCGTCCCATGTCTGGTTCATTGCCCATTTACTTGGACCAGCCATGGGAGCACTGGATCTGCCTTCATCACCTATTTATTTATTTTAACTGCACCCTGTATGTACTGCTCTTAACACAGAAACATAGTATTTGACAGCAGATAAGGACCGCTTGGCCTACCTAGTCTGCCCATTTCCCTACCTTTTTTTTAATTCAATATGCTTTATTGTAACACCACAATGCCACAGTTATACACATAATAAAGAAGGCCTCATTATTTCAACATCACTTAGTATTAAAACTTTCACCTCCTGAATTTTTGGCATTACATACTTTTCTATGTATCTTAAAACACACTACCCTAACCCCCTCCCACCCTAACCGAGCATTGAGATCTAAATAAAAATAAAAATAGAAGTAGTGGTAAAATGTAAAATCCACCAAAGGCACTAATTGTTTATTCTTGGACGCAGCCCAGTCTTTCTAGTGTGCCTCTACTGTGAGAAAGGTATCTAATGTACCCCATTTATTTAGATAATTTTGTAAACTATCATTCAATTTAACTGTGCATTTTTCCAATTGTAGTGCCAGGAGAATCTCTTTATGCCACTCAAGAACAGATGGGATAGAGTCATCCATCCAATGTCTCATGATCATCAACTTGGCAACAGCCGATATGATAGCTATATATTTTTCCTGTTGTCTAGTCACAGGCAAAGGAAAGTAGTTAAGTAAACAGGTTTCAGGTACAAAAAGAGAATCTAACTCTAACTGAGGGACAATCAACTTTTGTATATTTTTCCAGAATATCTGAACCTTTGTACATGACCATATCATATGATAAAGATGTCCATAGCCTTTCTTACACTGTTGGCATTGTGAGGAGGGGAACTTCCCAATCTTGTTTAATTTTGCCGGGGTATAGTAAAGGTTATGCATGATATCATATTGTTGCAGTCTAAGTCTGTCTTGTTTTATAAACTTATACATATTAGTCCAAATCCTTGCCAATACCTTGGATCATCACTAAGAGATAACTTTTGTACCCAGTAATAACAAGTGCCTTGAGGTAACACAGGATCCAAAATTTGAAGTTCTTGATAAATCTTGGAGATAGAATGAGGCTGATCTGCTGTTTTCAGAAGAGAAGGTAATTGCACTTTGGTAGATTCAGTATCCATTGTCTTTTGTAAGAAAGCTATCACCGCTTGCCTGACCTGCCAATATTTAAAAGCATTCCCTTCAGCAGCAGGGATGTTCTGACAGAATTGTAGATAAGATAAAACTCTATCATGCAAGCTAATGTCTCCTAACCTAAGCCCTACCAAAAGGGGCCCAGAATGAGGAGGGGATGGGAGAATTTTGAATTTGCAATTGCGGATTATACAACAAGGTCTGTTCCACAGATCCATGCCAATCTAAATTTAAAGAGGTCTGAAGCTGATGTAAAGCTTTGAGGGACAAACCAATAGGGTTATTTCTCAGTTCTTTAGGGATTCTGTTTGGAGAAGAATAAATCAAAGCTGAGAGATTACAAGAACTTTGAGCATCTAGGGTTTCTTCAATTGATATCCAGAGGGGTCAGTATGAATCTGAGTCTTTTGCATTTGAAGGGCGGACTCAGCGTGCCAGCTTACTAATATGAGCTGCCACGTAATATTTAAAAAAGGAAAGTAGGGAGCGGCCTCCTCATATTTTGGGGGCCGTAAGCTTGAAATATGCTCTTCTGACTCCCTTCCCTTTCAATATAAATTGGTTTAATAATTTTTGTAGGTTGGAGAACCATGATTTAGGCAAGTAGAATCCCAACATAGTCAAGGGATAAAGAACCATGATTTAGGCAAGTAGAATACCCACATTTTAACCGTATGAATTCAGGCCCAAAGGGAAAGAGGTAAACCCCCCCCCAATCTCTCTAGGTCACTTTTGATTGTGCTTAACAATTTAGTGAAATTGTCTTTCAACATCCTTGGCAATTCTTTCAAGATTTTGATGTCTAAATAGGTCAGAGACTGAGATTCCCAAGTCAGGCCGTATTCTGAAAATTTAGTCTGCAAACATTTCCCATTTATTGGGAAAAGTTTAGTTTTAGACAAATTAAGTTTATAATGAGACACCTTAGAGAAGAACTCAATTTCTTGCAGTAATATTGGAATGTTAACTGCAGGGTTCTCAACATGAAGTAGCAAGTCATTAGCATAGGCTGAGATAAAGTGACAGTTATTACCAATTAGAATACACTGGTTTTTGCATGAAAATAATAATTTTCGAATTAGTGGTTCCAGGTAAAGATTAAATAAAAGCGGGGAGAGGGGGGCAGCCCTGTGTGGTACCATGCTGTAAAGGAAATGACTCAAACAGGATACCATTACACCAGACCTGGGCAGTCGGAGCAGAATAGAACAATTTAATCCACTTTATAAAACCTGGGTAAAAGTCAAAACGTGTCAACGTAGCATAAAGAAAATCCCAGGAAACTCGGTCAAATGCTTTCTCTGCATCTAATGCAAGAAGAGCAGCTGGAATACACAAATTTTTAGTGTGATCTATTAAGTGGAGTAGTCTATGCAGGTGGTCACTAGACTCTCTACCAGTCATGAAGCCGACTTGTTCATCACTATTGAGTTTACCCATAAATGGACCTATGCGAATTGCTAGAATTTTAGTCAATATTTTGATGTCAACATTAAGTAGTGATATGGGGTGGCAACTGTCTGGATGTAAGGGGTCCCTGTCTGATTTAGGAATTAAAGTGATAATTGCCTGAAGAAAATTATTTTCGGAAAAACCATGCATACACCAGGAGTTAAACACCTTTGTTAAAAAGGGTGTAAGTTCTTTACTGAGAGCTTTGTATAAATTGGTCGAAAGGCCATCTGGTCCTGGAGATTTGTCAGGGGCAAGTTGTGTAATTGCTTGCTTGACCTCCCACTCCTGGATAGGGAGATCCAATAGACAGGAGTCATCTAACACTAATTTAGGTAAGGTGACCAAATCCACGAATCTCTCAATGTCCTCTGGCCTTATTGTCTCTGCTGGTGGAATTGTGTACAGGGTTTGAAAGAATTGCCAAAAAGCCAAGCCAATTTCCCTTGGATAATTAGCTATAAAATGTCCTTGTTTAATTCATAGTGCTGAGATACATCTTTTGGATTCTACTTGCTGAAGCCTGATGGCCAGTAGTTTACCTGCCCTCTCTCCAGATTCTAGGTATTTGAGTTTAGTCCTCTTTAGTGCCAATTCAGCTTTTTGGAGCATAAGAGCGGTGTATTGAGCTTGCAGCTTGTGTAGTTGAATCCAAACCTTCTCTGTTGAATAACATTCAACACTATGCTCTATAGCCTTAATAGAATCCAGGAGAGCCTAAGCACGGGCATTAAACTTTTTAAGCCTAGTTGTTGCCAGCTGAATACATTCTCCCCTTACTGTGTATTTTAAGGCTGCCCAAATTATGTCTACTTTGCCAACTGACCCTATGTTCATGCTTAAAAAGTGGGAGATAAATTGTTTAAGGTGATCGCATGTACTTGGATCTTGGAGGAGTTGCTTACTGAGATGCCAGAGAGAGTCTCTCCTTGTCCCCGCTCCAATCAAATAAGTGAAGTAAACGGGGAAGTGATATGACACGGGTGTGGATACCTGCATCAATAACATTTGGTAAAATATTTGAAGTAACTAGGAAATAGTCAATTCTTGACCAGGTTCGATGTGGGGTCATTTCCCTACCTAATAGATAAGCTGCAGATCCTAGTTAACCAACAGCCTACTTCTTCCTACCCCTCACAAGAATTGCCTTATGTCTGCCCCATGCATTCTTGGATTCCCCCCACAACCTCCTTAAGAAGGTTGTTCCATGCATCCACTACCCTCTCTGTGAAAAAAATACTTCCTTACATTGCCCCGGGTCATCCCCCCTCTATCTTCAAATTGTGCCCCCTTGTTCTTGCACATCTCTTTTTCTGAAAGATGCTACCCTCTTGGACTTTATTGATTCCTTTGAGGTACTTAAATGTTTCTATCATGTCCCCCCTCTCCCGCCTTTCTTCAAGGGTATACATATTAAGCTCCTTTAGTCTCACTTCACCACTCTGATGTACAGTTTCATTTGCATTTCACATGTGCATACTTTGAAGGCACTCTTTTGGCTGTGCTGTGCTATCATAAGTCATGCTGTTTATACCAGAACATCCCAACAGTTCACCAGGTTATGCTTGCTCCAGTCTTCTGTCTCTTCTCAAATGACGGCACTAATAAGTCTTTGTACTGTGATCTCATGTACTGTACTATGCTGTTGCCACCTTGTGGCCCAGGTCGAGACTAAAAAACGGTCGTTTGAATAGTGCAACTATCCAGTTACCAAAGACATAAATTAAATAAATAAATGTCCACTATGGACCTCGATCTGGATCAGCGTTGGGATCCAAGGACTAGCTTTTCCTGGCAACATTTCCCCTTTTTGTTCACCTAGACTATCCCTGGGAACCCATACTGGTCCCACCTATGTTACCATGTTCCTTCATCCAAATAATCCATTGGACCACCAGACTAACCTTCTGCATCTACAACTCCCCTGCCTGTCCACCCATTACCACCCTGGAACCCCTGGACAAGCTTTTTCCACCTATGTCCTCATGTCCATCTAATTTGAGCATCCCTGACACCACTATGCTGGCCCCGCCTATTTCAGTCCCTCCTGTATCCTCACCCTGACCAGCTCTGGGATCTGAAACTGGCATCTTCCACCTACTGTATGTCCTTTGTTCTGCCCACCAGTACCAGCCTTGCCAGCTCTAGACAAGTATCTGACACCAACCGCCACATTCATCTCCCACAATGTTCAGCCATTGAACCCCAGAGAGGTGTCCAAAACTCATTTGTATCCTCTGCTGCATGCAGGCCTAGACAAGGTACCCATGGATGGGTGACCAGCACACACCTCTTCCCTTATTTTGCACTCCGACCAGCCATAAGACTCAAATACAAGGGTCCCACACTCATCTCCACCCTCTTCTCCCACCTGAACACCCCAGGACCATGGAATTTCAGTTTGAAACACACCTGCACACACTTCTCCAACTCATACCATCTTTAGGACCCTCAAACAGAGCTCAGATATCCATATGCACCTTCATTTCTCACTTGGACTACCACCTACACCCTCTTCTCCCAACCAGACCATTCCTAGTACCCCAGAACCTGGATTCCACATCTTCCATGCTCAGCCCCTCACCGACCACCCATAGGACTTCCCCAGAGCATTTTTACCAATTTGAATCATCAAAGAGACTTCCCCAGAGCAGGCTTTCCCCGTTATGGCTCACTTCTCCACTCACTTCACTCTTCTTAGGGGCTCCACATGTTAGACTCCACCACCTACACTGTAATGGGTATGGACACACTGTTGCAATCAACCCTCCCAGTATAAATTAAGTAAGAGGGTCTTAACTGAATGCTAGGGAGTCAGATGTAGGAGTCTTGAAGGGATGCTGTCTGACGCACCTGTAAAAAAAAAAAAGAAAAGAAAGGGGGGCTCACAAAGGATATGCAGCTCTTAAAGGGTAAATATGATGGAAAGGACAGGTTGGGAATAGAAGTATACGTATCTTATGGGGAAGGATTCTGTATCCTGTCAGAACTGTAAAATAAAAAAATAGGTTAGCTGGAGGACAAAAAAAAACAGAAATGGAGCAGAAGCACAGCAAAATAGTAATTTGAATGAAAATGAAACATTTCAGCAACTTTTACCTCAGTTGTATTCTGGACAGCTGCTCACGGAGAGATATTTTCCAACTCTGTGAAGCTTTCTCAACATGGCTATCAATAAAATGTTTGCTGAATAAAAACAAGATCCTTTCAAAAATATGTGTGTTTTATAGTACAGTTGAAGATTTTGTACCAGTCATGTCACGCACAGTCTTCAATAGCTATTTGTATTTATATGAGGTTGCTGTCCAGCATTGCACTGCTGTGTTCTGTGGAATCTTTATACTGCTTCTGAATGCTAATAACTGTTAATAACAGTAAACATGGTTAGCTGGCCACACCTTGCGCCACACCAGTGACCCGGGCTCGGGAATGAACCTGGGTCATGGGGGGTCGGTGGAGATGGGTGTGGATTGTGCATCCCATGGACTGCTCTCCTTCCTCGGGAAGGGGGGTTTCCACAAGCAGGTGCACTGGTGACCTCTGGTGGTGGCCGGAGGCAATACAGTACACAGCAGCAGAATGCAGGGAATGGAGCTGCGGTGGATGTCTTTCAGGTGTCTTGGTGTGCACATGCCATGAACATCATTGACTGTGAGCTCCGGGGAGAAAACTAAGAAAAATCCCCCTATCGGCGGGTGAGGCGACGGCGACCACCGGTAGCCCAAGGCCACACATCGAATGTCAGCCGTTCCTCCGTACCTCCCCCTGGGGATTCTGGGGCCTCTCCAATGGGTCAGAGAGCCCAGAGTCCTGAACCTGATGAAGCTCAAGGAGAAACAGTTCAGGTGATCGGTGGAGCCGAGGAGCTGTCAGTGGAACCCTGAGAGATACCCTGAAGGTAGGGAGCAAAAACAGAGTCTAAAAAAAAAAAACTGTAAACATGGTTAGCAAATCAACACAGAATGACTGCTAAACTAAACACTAAGCTGATTGACTGCTAAAATACTACTAAGGAACTCTGTTGGTACAGTCAGAAGGTCATCTGCATAATATAATGTTAATATAGCAGTCTGCTTGGCATTAACTTTATTCTCTCCCGCCTTTCCTCCCCCCCTCAGCCTAAATTATCTCTTCAGTTTTATGGTTCCCCATATATAATGGAAGAATGCCTCATCCCTTTCCTTTAGCCACACCTCTATTCTCAGGCCCACCCTGGAGTTTGTTTTTTCACCCAAGTATTGGTTTCTTGATATCCATTAAGAAACAGTAACAGAAAAGCTGAACAGCCCACCAAGAAAAAGTAAAAAGAAGGTTCAAAATAATTAGCTGCTTCAAGATGATCATTTCAATGGTATTTGAAGAGATAGTGGGGGCAATTTTGATAATGAAAGATAATAAATGGAAAATGAATGGTTCAGAAAAATAAAAAATGGAAAATGAATGGTTCTGAATAAGCTGCTCAAAAAGATGGGTCATTTGAGGGGTATTTGAAGGGATATTGGGAGTAAAAAATGAAGGGTAAGATAAAAAAATGGAAGCTGAATGATACAAATACTGAGAAATGAAGAGACTTTGAGAATAAAACAACTGGAAATTCACCAGTATTTTTCTGTATGGGATTGCATCTGAGAGGGTTTTGGAGGATGGCTCCCACTCTCCACAGTTAGAGTAGGTCCCCATCGCCCTGTCCTCAAACCTGGGTATGGTTTCTGCCTCCACCCTCCCCATAAGACAGGGGTATAGTGGTGGACCAGAGCTGGGGGAGGGCATAAGTGAGAGAACAAGACAGTCTGCCCAGGAGGCTGGAGGAAGAGGGGGCTGGATGGGAGGGAGAAGGAAGGGTTAAATGGACAGGTACTGTACAACTTGTATCTTCCTCTTCCCTCCTAAACTAGTGGCTGATTCATCTGCAACTGCTGCCTCCTCAGTCTGGTTGTTAGTAGCCTGGATATAGACCTAGGGAGCAGATATTTAGAAAATGTTTGTGCAGCAGTGGTGAAGGCAGCCTTTAATTTTGGGTAGAAATTAGCCAAATATCCTTTTTTCCCCCGGCATAGATTCTAGGTTGTGAATTGAGAGGGCTTGTGGTGAGAAAGGGCAGACCGTCTTTAGTTTTGTAGAGGATTTGAGCATAAGAGCCAGTGGCATCATGTGGACAAAGTTCACCCATGATGGTGAATGGACAATGTGGGAGAGGTAACTTAGGATGGAAGCAATATGTCACCTAGCATTAGCATGGCTGACACTGTGCCCCAGACAAGTTACAGTGTCCAAGGATCGTCCACACCCCCACACACATTGGTATGGCTGCACCTGGAGTTTTGTGTACAAGCATGCACTCATTCATTGACAGCTCAGTGGGTGGCCAGCCATGGTGGAGAGTGGAGGGCTGTGATGGTCACCCGCTTGGGTTTGGGATGGGGGGAGCGGGGTGGTGGGACAATACACTACCTGCTGGGGTGGGGGTAGGGGGTTCCCTAGATCACCTGGGATTGGGAATAGCTTCACCTACTGGGGATCGGGGATAGGAAGGGGTTCACTAGATCACCAGGGAAATGTTCATTCACATAAAGACAATACAGGGAATCAGGATGGGGGGATTACACTGGAGTCTGGACACCAGGGTGTATGAGGCACCAGGGTATATTGATGTCCATGTCGGTGCATGATTGGGTGAGGGAATGGGCTGCTAGCCACCAAGAAACTATATTTTATTTATGGGGCAAGTGATCTGGTGGGGGAGGGACCACTAGCCATCGGGGAAGTATATTTTATTGATAGGTCGAGTGATCGGAGGGAGGGACCGCCAGCGACCAGGGAAGTATATTATGTATGCAGGAGTGATCAAGTGGGGAGAGGGACCACTAACCAGCAGAGAATTGTATTTTTATTTCAGGCAGGCTTTGGGGGGGCACTGGACACCAGGAAAAGTTTTTTATTTTATTTTCTTCTGCCTATATCTGAGTGGAACAGGGTAAACATTTGCCCAAAACATTTGGAAGATTTCTGATCCAGCATAGGTGGAAGTTCAGATACTTACACAAAAGTTGTAAAATTTTACAGAAGTTCTGCTAAGGTGGAAATCACAGCTTTCACCAACCTCTAATATAATCTCAGCCTTGGGGAGGTAGATATTGCTCACAGCCTGGGTGGGCAAAGGGAAACATGAAACACAGAGGGAGGGAGGGAAAGGAAAGAGGACAATAACAGTTGCAGGAGGGGATGGCAAGGACATGAAGATTGGATTTGAGTAAAGAGAAGGACAAAGCTAAGTGGGTAGACAGGGGAAGGGAGAACCAGAGATTTAGAAAAACAGCATGAGATTGCAGCCTGACTCATGGAAGTTTTCCTGGGTGAGAGGGAGAGGGAATGAGAAGTAATGTTCCAGAGGAGGGCAGGAGGAAGGAGGAGGGATGAAAGGAGGGCAGAGAGGTGGGGGGACAGCCATACCAGAATTCATAGGTGAAGATGGCACAGTGTATGAAGCATCTGGCATCAAGGGAAGGAAGGGAGAGGGAAGAGTAAAGAGATCAGTGGTGTGTTCGAGGGGACAGTCCAAGGCAAAGCAGTAGAAATAGTCGAAGAGGTAGTCCAGTCTGGCATCGGTGGACATTGGAGTGGTGCATGTGCATGACCTTACGTTTTTTCATGTTGAATCCCAGTTGATAGAGTCAAGAGCATCTCTCTAACTTTTCCAGTTACTGCCTCAGATCTCTAATCCCCTCCACTGTGTCACCCCTCCCACAGAGCTTGGTGTCATCTGCGAAATGGCAGATTTTGCCTTTTATGCTGTGAAAACATAAAAAGACCATGCTAAGGTTCTGCAGTGATAAAGAAACCACAACTGGTTTCTACTTTAATTGTAACAGTTCATGCTAGAAGCACTCCTAGAATCACACCACCAAAATGTTTGAGCACACCTCATGCTCTTTCTCAAAGTGTAATAGGAGGCTAATACCTAGTATCTATTTAAGGTGATTGTTTAAAGCTGTATACACATACCTATTTACAATCAATACAGTATTACATAAACAAACACAGGATAAAACATGCATAAGCCTCCTAAATATCTACATTTAAAAAATATACAATATGTAAACATTTTTTATATAAATAAACAGTATAAAAGATCCCCACTTAATGTGCAAAAATGAGGCAAGGAGGAAATGTGGGCGTCGGGGAGGAAGAGAGAGAAAGGGGCATGGGAAGAAATACAGTTATTGTGGGGTATCATATAATAGCACCAGTGATTATAAAACCATTAAATATAATGTAACAAATATATATGTACAAGCCCCAAGGAGAAAATATATATTTAGCCCATACAGATGTAAAAATCATGGAATAGGGGTCAGTTGGAATCTATCATTCAAACCATAGCCATCTGTACCTCCCAATATATATTGCCAGTAGCTTTGCCGTTTCAGTCACATTCTGTCCACATCCTCTCCTCTCATAGGAGGGAAAATCCTTTCCATACTTTAAATGGTAGACGTATATTGTGAACCTTTTCCAATAACATGTGCTGCAAGAGCATTGCTACAATCATTTTTCTCGATGGCCCTTGGGTGTTCACCCATTCAGGGCTTAAGTTTTCTAGTGTTTTTTTCCCACATAAAAGCAATTGCAAGAACAAGTGGCTTTATACAATGCATTATGCACGTGGCAACTAATATATGGATTCACCTTATGCTTTATTATGTTGATCATGAAAAGTGTCCCCTGTACTGATGTGTTTACAAAAACTACAGGCACTGTATCTATAGTTGCCAGAGGGTAATTAATGGTTTATGTTGTGATTCCCATTTTTGTACATAATGACTTCTGACTATAATGTTTTCAATTGTGTATCCCCGTCTATATGTTTTTATGCTCTTCACAATGTCATTTATGAACACACTGAGCAACATCAACCTTAGCACTGACCCCTGTGGGACTCCACTGGTGATCCCCCTTATTCCCGAGTACTTCTCCAGACCACTATTCCCTTGGGTTTCCTCCCTCTCAAACAATTTGCAGTTCATCTCATCAACATGTTCCTACCCATAGGTCCTCTAATATCTTGATCAATCTCTTGCAGGGTGTGAGTCAAAGGCTTTGCTGAAGTCCAGGTAAAATATGTCCCCACCACGGCGTGTGTCCCTGGATCTTCTAACCCAGTCAAAGAAATTGATCGTTTGTTTCTCAAAATCTCCCTACCATAAACTTGTGTTACCAGATGTCTTAGAGTCAGTTTACCTCAGGGAACTCGACTATTGTTTCCTTGAGAATGGTTTCCATCAGATCTCTAACTACTGATTTCAAGATGACTGGTGTATAGTTCCCTAGCTTGTCCCTTGCCTAACTTTTATGCATGGTCACCACATCCACGGTCCTTAAATTAAGGAGATTAGGAAAGAATAAGAGAGTAGAACTAGAAAAAAGCAAGAGGGGATCATGGAACGATGGAAAGAGGTTTGCCTTATTTATTTATTTAGTTTTTCTTGACCGAGTAAGTGCACCAGACAAATCCTGCCTATTTTCAGGCATGACCCGGGGGAGGGGGATACAGATGAATGCCAACTGACCTTGAACCAGATTAAGCTGTTGGTGGTATTTTTTTAGTGAATGAGGGAAATTTGGCCAGGACACCGGGGAAATTCCCCTACTCTGTCTGCAGTGGGTGCTGAAGCACTGCAGCAGAGATGGAGGACTCCAGTCCAGGTTCGGTCGAGATGGAAGGAGGTTGTGTGGAAGTGGTTCCAGATCCAGTGTGTGACTGTAACATTGATGTGGATCAGGGAGCAAAAGCTCAACAACTACATATGGAATTAAATGAATCCGTTGAATTATTAGAGGAGAGACCTGAGTAGGATGAGGAAAAGATGCTACAAGATAAGTTGGCTGAAAAGAAAAAACATCTGTCTGAAATGTTGTTGGCTGCTGAAGATGAATTTCGTATTCAGAGGTTGAAATTAGTAGAAGAAAGAACTAAGCGGAAAAGATCTGCAGTTAGTCCAATTCACGAAGGTCATAAAAGATTACCTGTGGCTCTGTCATGTAAAAGTCCCCCGGGAGCTTCTAGAATTCAGGGAGACACTGTGGATTTTCGCCAGGTTTCTGATGAAGAAGCGACTTTTAGCGGTTCCTCCGCTACATGGGGGGGACACTTCGCGATGCGGGCTGGATACTGCAGGGTGACATCTGGGTTCCCGACGGTACTATTCTGGCCCCTGGAAGGCAGATACTGACCCAGGCGGCAGTTGTGAACATCTCTTTGGTGATTTCTGGTGAGTGTTTGCATTTTCGGTACCAACTAAGTCCTCACTTTTGCCTACTGATTCTGTGCGTAGCGCGAGGGAGGTTGAGGGAATCCAACCTGCGCCAGACACCACTGTTACCACGGATACAGGACATTGCTCTGACACAGGAACTAAGTTGACTTCTGTGGTGAATAACATGCCGTTTCAAGATCCTGCACCTTTGCCTGAGGATATGATTGTGGATCCGGTGGATAATATGAGTGACTTGGGTTTTCTAGATCTCCCTTTGGGACAGAAAAGGTTATGGAAGGAAACCAGGGAAAGCAGTCCTGTGCTGGTCTTTTTCAAAAACCTGCTGAGGTTGCTAAGAGACTCTGCTTGGTTCATTTAAGATATAAAGGTTTTGCTCCCATGGTCCCAGATAGACTTTGGGTGGGTAAATCTTTAATTATAGATTCCTTGGGTTTTCTCTTGCAGAAGTGTATGCTCTAATACACGTGCCGGGTGGTAATGTTTACGATGTCAGTTTTTGTACCATGACTGCTTTGGATAAGTAGGGAAGAATTTTTGGCAATACCTATTATGAAGCCTACTATCAAGACAGTCACCCTTCTTTTTCGAAATGAAGGTGTAAGTATAAGTAACATTTTATTTTGGTTGGAGAAATGCTGTACTGTTTGCGATCATCCTAAACCTATCATGGACAATAATGTTTTTTGGACAGAGGAATGGACTGTTAGAGTCCAATTACCTCAAAATGACTCTGGGATACAGCACTTACCAAGCTCCTTTTATTTGCGGAGGGACAGAGGGATTTTGTTTTATGCTGGGCAATCTAAGAGTTGTTTTAAATGTGGGTTCTTGACACATTTAAGTAATGATTGTGACCAAGTTAAATGTTTTCATTGTGGGATGTTAGGGCATTCAGCAGTTGTTTGTCAGGCCCCTCCCATGTGTAACTTATGTGGTGATACAGACCATTTCTTTGCAGGCTGTCCTTGGGCAGAGCATAATTTAGACAAAGCTTCTGATCATGAGTTTTTTTTATCCCAAGCCAGAAAACCTTTTAGTTCCTCTGAATTGGTTCCATCACGTAGGCGGAGGGGAAGAGGTGGGGAGGTGTCTCAGAGGGGAGATCTCGAAATTTCTCTCCACCAAGGCAAGACTCCTTTGTTGTACCCCGGTTACCTTCTAGAGTGCTAGTCCCTCAACCTGAGGCTAGGAAAGAAGATGAGGAAACTCTGTTTACTACCCCTCAGAGTTGCCCATTGAGGAAAGGGATACTTCAAGTTTTGGCTGGCGATGGAGGTAAAGGGGTGCCCATAGGAATTCAAAAGGATACTGTTTCTCCACCACAGGAGGGGACAGTACTGGGGGAACCCTTGCTGAATGAGAATATGGTTAATGATAGTCAGGAACCTCCTTTGTCCCCACTCCCTTTAAGTAACAGATTCAATGTATTTTCCACATGGGGGGATCAAGTAGAAAAAGAACATCCAATGGAGATAGGACAAGATGCTTTGGTAAAACCTTCACTGGATGGAGTTGACCTTTCCCCAGGAGAACCTTTAGTTAGTTCTGAAGCGCCCAAGCCTAAGAAGCCACAAAAGTGAGTAACTCGCTCTAGTGGGAAAATCCTAAAACCTCTTCCCTGAGCCATTTAGTTTGAAGGTAGCTAGCTTGAATGTAAACAGTATCAAATCTAAAATGAAGCGGTTGGCTACTTATGGAGTGTTGCAACATTTGGATTATGACATCTGTTTTTTATAGGATACTAGATTGCATGCTAGAAGTGAGATGGTTCGTTCTTCTTTTTATAAAAGATGTTTATCATCTCGTATAGATTTTTTCTTTATTAAACAATGTGTGCCTTTAGTGAATGCAGAGACAATTCCAATTGAAACATCTGACCATAGATTGATTGTTTTTTCTTTATCAGTACCCCTTCAAAGGGAAGCAGGTCGGGGTTGTTGGAGATTGAATACTTTGGTTTTACAGGAAGAAGAAATTAGAAGACAAGTACAACTGATAATTTCAGATAAATGTACTACAATTGGGTTATATGACAATATCGAGCATTGGTGGGAAGAATTTAAACAGTGTATGATTAGCTTTTTTAAAGTCTTGGGGAGTACACGGGTAAGATCTTTCAATAGTACATATTTAGAGTTTCAGAAGGAGTTTGAGGAACTGCTCTCCCGACAACATGAAGGGGATGAGGACTTAACGACTGAGGTAGAGATTGTGAGGGAGAAGATGGTTCAGTTTCAATATAATCGACTAGTTTCGTTAACTAAAGAACAATCATTTGGTGTTCAAGGTAATGTACTGCAAGTGAATCCATATCTTGCTAGTCAGGAAAAAAGGGAGAAAAAAGTTATTTCGTCTTTGATGACTCTTGATGGCACAGAAGTTTGGAGTAATGATGATATTATGTTAAGATTAGGAAACCACATAGACAGGGTGTTTGGTTCTCCTGCCGTTACTACAGATTTTTCTTCACAACTGTTCACTGCGGCATACCCTCCTAAATTGGATTTGGGCTTAGCTGATAGGATGTTGGAACCATTTACGTTGCAAGAATTGGAAGCAGTGATTTCTAGTTTCAGGCCCAATGTTTCTCCAGGATCAGATGGTTTACCAGGAGAATTTTACCATTTGTTATGGTTGCTTATGCCAAAAATCTTGTTGCAATTGTTTCATTTTTTCCTGACTGATCATTCTTTACCCACACAATTGTATGAAGGATTGTTAATTTTTCTCTTTAAATCAGGGGCACATAATGATATTGGTAATTGGAGACCAATTACTTTGCTTAATGTGGATTTTAAGATTTTTGCAAAGCTCTTGGGGAATTGTCTAGCTTTGGTTATTGCAGATTTGTTAGTTCCAACTCAGTTCTGTTCAATTCCAGGTAGACGTCTTACTGATGCATTATTATTTTTGAGAGGCATGATGGAAGGGGATATGGGGCATAAGAAAGATTTACGTATTCCTGGTTATATTATTAGTTTGGATCAAGCAAAAGCATTTGATTCGGTTTCCCATTCTTACCTATGAGAATGTTTCAGATTTTATGGGATACCGGATTTGTTTGTTCAGTGGATCCAATTATGTTATGCTTTAGCCTATGTTAGACTATATGAAAATGGATGGTTGGGTAGGAAGATGGGGATATTACAGGGGGTAAGACAAGGATGACCATTCAGTCTTTTGTTGTATGTTGTTTTGATAGACCCTCTGTTGCGTATATTACAAAAGTCTCCAAGAATTTTAGGAATAACTAAGTGTGGCTATCAGATTTCCGAAGTTATTGCATATGCAGATGATTTATGCCTCATTTTACATGATGAGAACTCCCTGATTCTGGCCTGTAGAGTGATTCAAGAATTAGGAAAAATTACAGGGGCCAGCCTTAACTTTGGGAAAACTAAAGTTTTAAGGTTAGATGGATTTCTTTCTGTATCTGAAACTTGTGAATGCTTTTCAGTAGCCATGTCACCATGTAAAATTTTGGGGATCTATTTTGGAGATGAGGATATGGTGGGCTATAATTGGGATATTGCTTTGCAAGTGGGTAATTCTAAGATGGCTCAGTGGAACAAGTGGAAAGTTTCCAAAAAGAAACGGGTGTATTATATAAAAACCTTTTTGATTCCTATTTTTTTGTTTGTTATTATGATTTTTCCATTGCCTAAACATTTGGAGGCTAACGTTTTAAGTTGTTTTTTTTGATGCTTTTGGGGAAGTAGGTTGAACCCAATCAAACAGAATGTATTGTATCTGAGAATTCGAGAAGGTGGAATAGGGATGCCGAATCCAATACTTTTTTTCTTTACAATATTTTTATATAATAACATTGTGCCCCTGCTGAAAGGGTGTTTGCAATTATGGGGGTTGTGGGGGTATGTTAAATTACAAAGTATCTTGAAGGAATGGCAGAAAAATACATTTGAATATAAAAATAAATGCATTCCTAGATTAGGATGTCAGTGGGAAGAGTTTTTTTAAAATCAGGTCTTGGAATATTAGTTATAAATCTGTTCTTTGTCTTTCACGGAAAGCGCTTTATTTTGAAGTCCTGAGTTCCTGTTTTGCGGAAAGTCCTTTTGCTGCTTTTCCAGTGTCTTTCCAGGAACAGACTGTTAATTATGTTACAGATGATAAAATACCAGTCCATATGTGGGATACGGTTTGGCTAGGTATACATGGTCGAATTAATGTTAAGGGGAACCAGAAACATAAATCCTTACAGGAGAGGAATTGTTCAAGAGTTACATGTGTATCTGTTGTTGAAACCATGGACCACTTACATATTTTTTTGTCCATATGCTGAACAATTTTGGGATGTAGTTAAAAATCAATGGAAAGGGGTATCTTTTATACCACCTACACGTGACCTTTTATATTTTGGGGTGATCCCCTCAAATTATGGCATTTGTTTCATAGTACTCTCAGAATGATTACGGTTCATTTCTTATATTGGTTATGGATTAGTAGATGTAGATTTACTCTACAACAGCAAAATATTTCTGCTTTGGAGTTATTTAGTATTCTAAATTCTGAGATTCAGGGTATTAAACAAGTGGAAGGTAATAGAATGGAGTCTAATATTTGGAATCATTGGTGGAATTCTTTTGATTTTGTTTGACTCTTCTGTCTTCTCCTTTATCCAGGAGATATATTCTTCATAATGGTTTTCCTACGATTACTCCCCCCCCCATTAACTGATTTCTTTAAAGTTATGTATTAATATGATGTAATACTGATCTGATTGTTGTTTTTCTTTTAATATGGTTTAGAAATTATGTAAAATATTAATTTGGGAGAGAGGAGAATCATTTTTCATATGACTAATTTTTTATTTGTTGCTTTTCTGTTTTTCTTTACCAGATTAGAATTTTGGGATTTCTTTATAGACAATGTATGACTTTAATACTTATCTGACTTTCTTATGATTTGTATTTTCTTTTTGTATGAATTCACATTGATTGTATTTGTTTGATTTTTGAAGTTTATAATAAAAAATTCCCCTACTCTTTTCGATAAGTGCCTTGGGATCTTTAACATCCACCTGAACTACCACCAATCCAAGCAGATGGGACTTTGGCTTAACGTCTCATCCAAAAGACAGCACCTCAGAAGTGCAGCATCCCTCTCATGCTGCACTACAGTGTCAGTACTGGGATATTAACCCAAGTGCCAGATGTGGGAACTGAACCCACATCCCTCTGCTCTCCCAGCCACAGAGGCAAGTATGCTACCTACTGAGCCACTGACACTGACGAGCCAGGAGTCTGAGAAATATAGTTAGTGAGCTCCAAGTAGAGGTGGGCAAAATTTGAAACTTCTGAATTCTTGGAATTTTCATGAAATTGCATGATTTTTTTCAGGAATTTTCTGAAGTTCTTTAATTGGTCATAACTAGGTTTGTGTTAAAGCTAGGCACCCAAAATTTGAAATGCATATTTTCATGTATTGACCCTAAACACCTGTTTTGTGTCATGATATTTGGATGCTGGGTGAGGAAGTTATAGAGGCTCAAAATCTAGCAATTTAATTTTCATGTGAAAATCTCTGAAAATATTTCTGTGCCTAGAACTTAGTCACCTTTAGAGCTAGGTCATTGAAAATTTAGATGGATACTTTCTTGGTGGATTAATAGAAACTGCAACATAAAGATTGTAAGGTTTAGTTATGACCTGCCTCCCGACATGACTTCTAGGGAGTCGCTTCTGAATCCAGATTGTCAGCATGGCAGCAAGACATTCTGATACTGGACCATGGTGGTTACCTTAAAGCCTAATATTTAGAGTGAAAGAACTTAACATTGATGATATTCTCGTCTCTAGCTTTAAATTTATAAGGGCTTAAAATACAACAGTTTATGTAATTGTGAAATGTAATTTAAAAATTTCTGAAAGTTTGGAGGTGTATAACTCAGTTACATTTGAAGTTAAAGATCTGAAACTTGGCACACATATGTATAGCACTAGGTAATATCACTGTTCCAAATTTTGTGCAATTTGCAAAATCACTTTTAGTTTACATAGTTGTTAACTGTAATTTTAAAATTTCCACAAGTTTGGAGGCTTATAACTCAGTCATCTTTAAAGATAGAGGTCTGAAACTTGGAACAGTTCTGTATGGGCATGGCTGCAGCCAACTTTGTGTGAACTTTAGACAAATACTTTTTAAGTTAAATGGAAAAGGCCAAAAATCACAATTTTGGTGAAATTTCACAAGCATTTCACAAAAATGCTGTGAAATATTGCAGCAATGTAATCAGCATTTTGCCAGAATTCCACTGGTGGAAGAAAATATTCACCCATCTCTAGCTCCAAGCAATGGTGGCAGGCATTGAGATAGATCTAATGGCCATCACAGAAGCTTGGGCCACAGAGAATAACAATTGTGACCTGACAGTCCAAGGCTATGCCTTGTTTAGATCATATAAAGGAAAAGGTAAAGGAGGAGGCATAGCCCTATATGTCACAGAAGGTATAGAGGCAGTGGAGAATGGAAACATTTGGGGAGGTAATGGGGAAACAGAATTGCTGTGGGTTCAGCTCACAGCATCCTTACAAATGGGGGTGATCTATAGATCTCCAGGACAGAGGAAAGACAGAAATATGGAGCCGAATCAGCACCAAAGATATGGATGGCAAAGGGTGAGGTGGTGGTGGTGGGAGAGCTAAACCTGACAGATATTGATTGAGTCATTCCAGCGGCCAGGAGCTCCAGAAGTCAGACTCTGTTGGGATACATAGTAGGGCTGCCTGCTTTTATAACTAGTTAAGGAACTCACTAGGCAGGCTGCCATTCTCGATGTGGTGCTCACCAACTCTGAAGTGGTAGGAGAAGTGAGGATAGGGGAGCCACTAGGGTCCAGCAACCATAACTCTATATGGTTTGACATTGCCCTTGGGAAAAGTAAGCCTTCATCAAAGGCTGAAGTCCTAGATTTTAGAAGGGCAGACTTCAACTGAATGAGGGAGCTGGTTTGGAACAAGTTAGTCAGAGAGGACAGCATCAGGGATGTGGAGAAAAAATGGTGGGCAATCAAGGGTGGCCATCCTGGAGGCAACAAAGTCATGCATGAGGACAAAAATTAAAAGAAAAAAGTACAAAACAGACCAATATGATTATTTGGAAAGGTCAGGGAAGTGAGAGAGCCAAAAAGGAGGGCTTCCCAGGGTACAGCAAAAAACAAGGGAAGGAAGAATGTTGAGAGTACCAAATGAGAATAAAAGAAACTGAAAAGGTGGTCTGAGAAGCAAAGGCAGAAACAGAGCTGCATATTGTGGAAGGGGTCAAGGGTGGGGAAAAGCAGTTCTTTAGATATATTAGGGGAAAAAAGAAAGAAGGGAGGAGGAATTGTTAGGCTAACAAAGAAAGGTAGGGTAACTAAGGAAAGATGGACAGAGATGAACCATTCTTAATGACAACCTTTACTCTGTATTCACAAGTGAAGACAGATGGCGTCTGCCAGAGAGTGGCATTAAGTCAGTTGTAAAGGGGGATCCCTGAGATGAGGCAACAGGTATTTACCAGTGAAAGGGTTTAGAAGAGGCTAGCAGCCCAAAAGACAGATACGTTGTTGGGGCCAGAAAGATGCATTCAAGAGTGCTCAAGAAACTGGCAATGGAACTAACTAAACCCCTGGTGGAGCTACGCAATAGCTCTGATCAGACAAGGGTAATTTTAAATGATTGGACGGTAGCTGATATAGTCCTGCTTCATCGGGTTGGGGGTCAAGGAGGCAACTACAGCCCTGTCAGTCCCACCTCTATTGTGGGTAAACTGATGGAGACACTAGTCAATGAGGACCTTGTAAACTACCTGGAAAGCCATGGACTCCAGGACAGTAAACAGCAGGGGTTTATGGCATAAATGTCTACTGTTCTTTGACCAGATAACAAGGGTAGTGGATAAGGACCATGTTGTGGATTTACTCTTTCAGCAAGACTTTTGACTCGGTTCCTCACAGAAGGTTGCTGAAGAAGGTAAAGGATCTGGGTGCAGCAAAGGACACAGTTAGATGGTTGACAAACTGGTTGGAAAGGAGACAACAGAGGGTTGTGGTCAATGGAGTCAAATCGGAAGAGAGGGAGGTCACCAGTGGGGTGCCACAAGGATCAGTACTGAGTCCAATCCTTTTCAAAATGTTCATTAGTGACATGGGAGAAGGAATCCAGGGCAAGATGTGTCTCTCTGCAGATGATACTAAGCTCTGTGGTAGGGTAGACAGCAAGGAGGGGATTGGGGAGAGGCAGGGAGACTTGAAAAACCTAGAGACGTGGTCGAAAGTTTGGTAGCTGAAATTCAATGCCAAGATGTGCAAGGTGAGGGGGGTAAAGCTGTGCATGACATTTGAGGAAGAAGACCTAGGGGACATCTTCATTGACTCTCTAAAATAATCAAACTAGTGTAAAAAGGCCTACAGTAAGGCAAACAGGATGCTGGGGTGTATAGGAAGGGGTATTGACAGCAGAAAGAAGAAGGTATTGCTACTTCTACATAGATCATTAGTGATGCCCCTCCCGGAGTACTGTGCACAGTTCTGGAGTCCTCACCTAAGGAAAGAAAATGACAGGCTGGAGACAGTACAACATAAGGCAACAAAAATGATTCAAGGTCTGCAGGACACATCTTACAAAGCTTGGCTCAAGGCACTGAACATGTACTTGCTGGAGGCAAGATAAAAGAGAGGAGAGAGGACAGGGACCTTCACATTCCAGAAAAGATTGAAATAAGTAAATTAAGAGCAACTATTTAGCTTAAGTAGTGGATCAAGAACATGTGGGCATGGGTAGAAACTGACGAGATTTAAGAGAGCAGTGAGAAAGTTTTATTTTACAGAAAGGGTGGTGGAGCCATGGAACAATCTGTCAGCTGACGTGGTGTTCAGCAAAACCTATCAATGGTTTCAAACAGAGCTGGGGCAGAGTGAAAGGTTTAGTGGTTGCTCAGGGTGATAGTGGTAGAGCAGAGAGCATGGGGAATGGATATTGTGAGTTAGGACCGTCTGTAGGTAATAGATCCTGTCTGTGTTAGGGTTTATATGCATACTGGATGGACCAGTGGTATTTTTTCTGCCTCCATTGTCTATGTTTCTATATGCTGCACTCTCATGGCACCAATTTTGTGTCCATGGAAATGTTGAAAAGGTCAGTCAGAGTGACTGCCAGAACTGTCACCAGTTCCCATAGTTCCCTAAGGTGCATACCATCTACTCCAGGAGATATGGCAACCTTTAGGGTGCACCATGAAACACTTGAGGAAACTATTCCTGTAATTACCTCCTTGCCCCACCTTTCTCCAACCCTATCTTTCCCCCTGGGACTGGTTCATTGTTTTCCTTTATGAATACTGTGCAGAAGTATTAATTCAGTACTTCTGACATTCCTCTGTGGTCTTTTATTCACTCAGACCCTTTTCAACCTGACAATACCTTCTTCGTCATCCAATTTTCTTGGATGTAATGAAAGAACGTCTTATCACCTTCCTTGATCCCTTATGCAATCCTCAACTTCTTCTCTGCCATGGTCTTTCTTCCCTCTCTGTTAGATGCTTTTAGCTTTTCCAGGTAGTGTACCCTATCCTCCCTTCCCCTCCCTGGGGTCTCCACAATTTCTTAAAGGCAGCTCTCTTTTCCCTGAGGTCACTGTCAACCTCTCCCAGAAACCAGACCGGGTTCCTATGCTTGTTCTTTTTACCCTTCTCCTTAAGAAAAGTATTTAGGACTTCCTGGACACCATCCCTGATTATGGACCACTTTTGTCCAACCACATGGATGACATGAGCTTGGTCATGTACTCCCCCAGAGATACCTCCATTTTGTTGAAATCACCCCTCTTGATGCAAGGGGATGTGTCATTTTTTTCCAGCACACTCTTCTCCATATCAAGAAGAAAAACACACTGACTGATGATGACTGCTTCCCAGGGGCTCAGCCACACTGATACCTCTGACATGGCAGCACCAAGTCCAAAATGGTAAGGCCTCTAGCCATCTCCATCACTCTGTGGGTTAAGAACTTATCTTGGACTGCCTCCGGGATTGTTTGGCTCTTGCAACTACTTGTGTGTGGGAGTCCATGTCAGTCAATTTGAAGTCACCCACAACTACCACCTCTTCTTGCTCTGATGTCTTCCTGATCTCATTATCCAGCTCTTGGTCTGTAGTGTCATCTTAATTTGGTGGCCTATACACAACCACAACCACCCATATCTTTCTTCTAGTCACTGTTCAAATCTGCATCCAAATTGATCCCATGCCCACTTCCTCTGTCTTCCCCGTTGGCTGAGATCCCTTTACTGATGTAAAGTGCCATCCCTCCCCGCTTACCCTGGCTCTATCTGTCCAATAGAGGGTGAACCCCATAATGGAGAGATCTCATCTATGGTTCTGGTTAGCCCAGGTCTTGATGACTGTCACCAGATCCACATATCCCTCCTTATCTGCTGTTCATTTTGCATGACAATATTCTGATGACCTTTTAGGCCCTCACTCACCCCTTTGTTTTTTAGTACTGAGCATGAGTGCATAGATTTTGCTGGGGTATGGTTATGTTGGTGCCATTTCTCATTCTTTTCTAGCAGCACCACTAGTTCTCACAATGGATCCACCAGTGGCACCAGTTCCTGCTCCTGTTTTTGCACCCTCTCTAACAGCGCTGACTATCTTGTAGCCACTGGTGGTTCCATCTGTGTTGGCAGTGCCAGCTGCAATAGCAGACCCAGTGTTGGTCAAGCTGTTAGAGACCATGCAGAACCTTGTGGCAACAGCGATAACACAGGATTGGTGGGGACACAGGGAGGGAACCCACCTGGAGGAAATTCAGACTCAGGAGGACCTAAGTGGCCCAGTACTCCACCACCTGCTACATATGTGAATGTGGTCAAATCATTTGCAACATACTCCATGCAGAATGCTACACCCAGCTTTTCATAAAAAGGTTAGAACTCTTTGGAATTTGTTCATACATAAGGGTGCAGTGTGCACATGTATGGAACCCAAACAAACAGAAGAGAGAAAGGAATAAGTGCCTTAGCTGGGATTTGAACCTTAGCTGCTTGGAATACTGTAAAAGTAAGGCACTTCGATGAGTCCTATATTTTCAGTTGCCTTGGGGGTGCAATTAGTGCAATGGGAATGGTATTCTGGGCAGTCTGGGTTTAAATCCCAGCTAAGGCACTTATTCCTTTCCCTGTTCTGTTTGTTTGGGTTCCATATACTGTATGGGCACACTACACTCCTGCGTACAGTACTATTTGGAAGCCTCAGGATTTCTGAGATCTGTCCAAGGTTTCAGTGCTTAGAAAACCTTAAGACATTTTCAGAGCATGTAAACTCTTGGACCCTCAGCTTTCCTCAGCTTTATTGAATCCTGAATGTTTAAGAACAAAAAGTGCTCTAGGAAACTCTTGGACATTTAATATGAGTCAGTTGGAGGGTAGGATTAGCAGAAAAAAGCTTGGACAATGTTTTTTTATACTAGGGCCCTTAGGAAGTAGCAGACAATGATCCAAGATGACTGTTCAGGTGGGTGTGAGAGTGGATGCTGGTGGGCTCTATGTTTTCTTTTTCTCGAGAGTGGAGAAAGAATGTAGGAAGTCACAAACATTACGGACAGAACTTAACTATATTATTCACTGATACTGCTCCATGCTCAAAGCTTTCAGTGCTGGGGGAAATAAATAAAAAAAATAAAGAGAGAAACTGCTCACCTGTGCTTCTTAGGTCAACTGTCTCCTCTCCCCCCGAACCCATTTGAGGTATGTTAAGATGGGTCAGGAAGGTGAAACAGCTTTTAAAAAAATAGATACACCACCAAAATACAGCAAAAAAGAAAAACTGCTCAAAATACATTGACAGACCCAGTGCTGCAGCTAGCAATTCCATGGACCTGGGCAGACAGTTTGATTAGGGCCCCTGTATCCCTAACCAATGAAGCCAGGGGTCTGGGGGCTGCCAGGCCCCCAGAAGCTCTGTTTTGGTTTTTTTATTCTCTAGTGAGTTTTGGGTCATTTAGTGAAGCTAAAAACAAGATTTTGTGAAGCTTCCCCTAACCCATAATCAATTGATTTAATTTGCTTTTCAACTCAACCTTTATTAACAGAATTTTCCACAACATTGAGGCAGTTAACATGACAAGTAAAACTTGAATACAGTAACATACTCTACTCAACCATCTCCCCCTCCCCCGTACAGCAGTATTATGCCTCCTTACAGCGTGGGTTCCTAAGACATTATACATAGTATACAGGGCTACCTACTAGGAAACAGTACTTACATCTGGGTAGCTATTATTAAGGAGTGAAGGGGATCCCATATATGTGTGTAAATGGGTAATCTATTGTGGAGACCAGCTATAGCTTTCTCTGTATGAAGGTTAGCAAGGATTTCGTTCACCCATTCCTGTAATGTCGGAGTGACCTTATCTTTCCAGTGGCGTAAAATAAGTTTTTTGACAGATAGTGCAATCATGGAGATATGAAATCTCCTCACCTTGACCCTGATGGAGGACAGGTCCCCTAGGAGACATATTTCGGGTGTGAAACACTCCTGCAGCCCCAGTAAGGGGTCCAGAAAAGTTTTGAAAGAGTCCTATAAAGAAGATATTTTGGGACACAACCAAAATATGTGAAGGAGTGTTCCTTCTCCCTGGGAACATCTAACACATATGTTTCAGTCAAGGAGACCCTATTTCACTAACTTAACAGGGGTGTAATACATGTTGTGCAAAATGTGGTATTGCATAAGATGCAGTCTATCTTGGGACACATATTTATGACAGGACCTCCATAAGGCCTGTTATTTGGGGGAATATTGGGGAAAGATAGAACTCCAGAACCTAGTTGGTCCGAGGGAGCCCCCATACTGTCTATGAAACAAATCTTGATATAATTTAGAAATGACACCCAAAGATCCTAATAGGGAGGAGGATCCCGGGATCAGGGCCCTAACTGCCTGGCAAGGGGGGATAGTGCCCATCACCATTGTAAGTAAATGCTTTAATTGGACCACTTTGAATTGTGAGAATACTGGGATATTACATTTCCGGATAAGTTTGTTTGCTGAAAGTCATTTTCCCTCATCATCCAAGAATGAGGATACTATCCCATCACCCAGTTGGGGCAGCCATGTGAGGGAAATCAGCTACTTATTCATGGTGAAGGTCAGAGAATTCCAGATAGATTGGGCCAGGTCTAACTGGGGGGTATAGCACAGAAAAGAGCAAAGTTGCACGTATACTTTCAAAGAAATCGTAAGAATGGGGCATTTCTCATCACCTTGTAACTGGGACACTTTTACATAAAACAAAGTTAGGGGATCCGTGTTCATAGATTGGATTAAATCTAATTATATTCTGAGCCATGTCGGTCACAGATTCTCGGGACCCGGACTTAGCCATTTCAGGCATTTAGCCAGGTGGCTGGCCCAGTAATATATAGCCAAGTGAGGAATCCGCAATCCCCCATCAAATTTAGAGGCGGCCAGCTTATAGTATGCCATTCGGGGGTATTTGTTAGACCAAATGAACTTGGTGAAGATTCTATGCATTTTCTGAAACCAGGATAAAGGGATAAATGAATTAAGAAGTGAGAGTGGATAAAAAATTCTTGGGAAGATATTCATCTTGATTATGTTAATATGGCCCCATAATGAAACCGGGAGTTTGGACCATCTATCCAGATCCTGAATTATTAGCTGGGAAAGAGGCTCCAAGTTTTCCTTAAACCATTCTGAGGGATTAAGCGTTAATTTGATGCCCAGGTATTTCAGCATCTGGGGTGCCCAGCACAAACCGAAGGGGATAATGTCAGTCTTGAAGATCTTATGATTCAGGGGAAAGAAAGAGGATTTATTAGCATTTAGTTTGTAGTTTGAGAGGGCACTGAATTTAGCAATTTCCCCTAACAAGGCCAGAACGGAGGACACTGGGTGGGATAAATAAAGAAGAAGATCATCCGCGTAGGCGGTAATCTTAACCTCGTGGCACCCCACCCAGATGCCTTGTATCCCCGCATTGCTGAGGATGTTTTGAATGAGAGGTTCCAGGTAAAGGTTAAATAAGAGGGGAGAGAGGGGGCAACCCTGTCTAGTGCCTGAATATAGTGAGAAAGTCTTAGAAAATGCACAGTTTCCTGAAATCTTTGCTGAGGGGGCTTTATATAATGCACGGATCCAGTCTATAAAAATGGTAGGAAACTGGAAGACCTTGAGAACCTGGAACAAAAAATTCCAGTTCACATGGTCAAATGCCTTCTCGGCATCCAGGGAGACCAACCCAGTAGGAAAAGTGGCATCCCTGGACACCGAGAAGACATGTGAAAGGGTGCGCAGATGGTCTGAGGAAGAACATCCCTTTATGAACTCAACCTGGGCCATACCTATTAGGTCCGGAAGGACCACAGTTAACCTATCGGCCAATATCTTCAAAATAATTTTGATATCTTGATTTAAAAGGGATATGGGCCTGCAGCTTTGGACTAACTCGGGGTCTTTGTCCGGCTTGGGGAGAAGAACAATCAGGGCTTCGAACAGGTAGGCATCCACTGCCACCCCGGACAAAATGTGCTGAAATAGCTGGTGAAGCACCGGCAATAAGAGTTCTTGGAGAGCTTTGTAAAATAATGAGGAGAAACCATCCGGCCCCGGGACCTTGTCTAATGGCAAGGCTCCGATAACCCCTGAGCTCTCCTGGGATATTGGAGTGGCCAAAAACCTCCTGTGCTGTTCTGTTAGGGAAGATAGATGGGAGTCCTTTAAGTGCTCCTCCAAAATCTCTGGACAAGGAGGGCACTCCATGTCCCTATATAATTGTTCATAATATAGTGCAAACTCTTGCACTATCTCAGAAGGGGATACTCTCAGAGACCCATCTACCTGAGCCTGAATTGGGGGAATAAATCTTGCAGATTCCTGTTGTCAATTGATTTAATTTTAACCAGGAGGCGTTGTGACTAGGTTCATGGCTGACACAGCTGTCAGGATGACCCAATGCACATCTGGATTACTAAATTCTTCGATCATTACCACATGCAACTTACTTACTATCCCATGTATTTAGTCAAGTACTGCCCTGTGTACCTCTTTGTCCTGTGTTGCATACCGACAGATCACTCATGCAAATGTGTGTGTGTGTGTGTGTGTGTGTGTGTGTGTGTGTATGTATGTGTAGGGCTATTTACAGACCAGATGATGAAATGCTACAACTGTATTAGGTGGACAAAAGGTGTTGTCAAAGTGTCCAACTTTACATATGTTGTACAGAAATAAACAAACACAATTATCTCATAGCGAACTGCTTACTATGCTATGAGGACACTAGTAAAAGTACAGCACTAACACAGCTTTCAATAACTACAGTATGTGGTAACTGAGGGGATTACCACACAAACAATGTGTTTAGTACACCATGACAATCCCCAAAGTATGGATGTAGTAAGTCAATGAAATATTATGCCACACAGTACAAATATATCAGTACATATGTACTGAAGCCAACTGGTAAGTACCTCACAGTAGAATGTAGTGAAGAATTGCTGCAACTCAGTAATAACACTCCCACCTGCACAGTAATCAATGGGAACTGAGCACTACTGTATAAGCCAGCAATAAGACACAACGAGGTGTGGGTTATGGCCTGATAAGAGCACGCCCCTGGGAAGTGCTCTTATCAGGCCATAACCCACACCTCGGAGTGTCTTATTGCGCTTATAAAATGGGTTTCCAAGTAATTATTAACAGGAAAAAAAATCAGAAACATAAAAAAAGAGCAGAAATTTAAAAAAAGAGGTTTCAATAACATACTAACATACTAAAAGCCAGCAGAATAGGCCTAATGGTCTGTCATGTCTGCTCGGTAGCCAGCCACCTAGTGGTTGCTTGCTATTCCACTCCCCAACCCCCAAGAGGGTCTTCGTTGGATTTAGAATCCCCTTGTAGGTGTCCCACCCCTTCTTGAAGCCCTCCACTGTGCCTTCCTCCACCAGCCTCTTGGGCAAAAGTGAAATAGCAAAAAATAGTTCCCATTTTAATGTCTTTTCAAAAGTGTTTATCAGCAGTATAGGACTCCTTATGCATTGCTATGCAGTGTTGCCTTTAGTATGGCACCATCTAGTCCATGTTTTTATTTCTAAGTGAAGACTGAAATGTGCTTTTTAGTTCAAATCCCCCCAGTAACCGTTTGATTTACAGTGGCCATCACTTTGCGTGAGCGCGAGCGTGTCTCACTGTAACCACTGTAGTTAGCGGCTTTCTCACAGCGCTTCTTGGATTGCGCTTGTAATGGCGGGTTGGTTTGTAGTAGAGGATTTAAAAAAAAAACACTTTTTTTTTATAGTTCGGATAATCATGGTGGTGGAGAAGCAGAGTCTGAGTTTATTTTAAGACCGCTGGATGACTGGGGCTAAACTCGTAGTTCAGAGGGGTGATACTGTGTTCGCTAACTTTATTACGTTCAGTTTCAATGACAGAGGGAAACAATATGAAGGAAAAGAGGTGATAGTTTAATATAATAGAAAAAAATGTTTAGGGATTTAGAGAGATGTTTTGTGAGCCTGTGTGTGTTTGGGGAGTGGCCTTGGATAGCAGTTCTGAGGTTGCGCCACTTCAGCTGTTCCATGTGATGTGAAGAGGAGAGCGGTGCCATGGATGGAAATTCCCCTGTACTGCTTTGTCTTTACCACAAGTAGTGCACGTTGTAACTATATGTCCTGATAAGGACACAGCTGGAAAGAGCTTCCAGCCAATCAGCATTGACAATTTTTTTTGCCCATTTTATAATAAATGATATGACATGGGGGGTATGGAGCAGTAAGAAATGAGGGTAACAACAGACATTAAATAAAACCACAATAATTGGTCATGACTGATGACTGTCACACAACACATATTGCCAGATTTACCAAACAGGTTGTAGGGTTCACTAGTAGTGTCACTATGAGCAACCACATTGTTCAGTGATGCACACTAATAATAACAAACTGTAAACAACAACCAGATCAAGTGGAAATGCGAGTCTCAAAGAACAGATGTAACACCATCACCCCCCGTAAAATGATGGGGAAAAAAACAGACTGTCACAACTGCATGCACTGCAAAACAGTAGTCTCCCGCTATGAGGAGACTGCCAGAGACACACATTCGCAGAACCTTCTCCCTGAGCAGGAGCATGACCTCTGTTGTGTGCCCATTCCGACTAGCCATTGCCACTGACCATGGAACAAGTCAGACCTTTCTCCCTGAGTGGGAGCTTGACCACTGTGGTACAGCCATTCGAACTGCTGCTGCCGCCAACCATGGGACAAGTTCAAAAGGTTACAGGATGGGGAACAATTTATGCATTTTTATTCATGGTGATATTTTACCTGGATGGTGGTGGTAGTCATGGTGGTGGTTGGTGGATGCTGGCCTGGATGTCTGGATCTGAAGTAGTCTCGGGAACCAGACCGATGAGGTGATGAAGTCCCTCCTAACATCACCAGGCCACACATGACTGATGTTGACTGCTCTCAAGTATGAAGGCGGCGATGGGCAGACCACAGTCCACACTATTGGACAGCTGCTGTCCTGATGTACTCCGACAGTGGCCCATCCCCGCAATTTGTTGCTTCAACTGCCTACCAGGCTGCCCTCATCCCTTTAATCAATTTTTGAGATGGGCAACAGGCTATGATGTGAATCGCTCTGAGCAAGAGACACACAGCAGCACGTGCTAGGCACTAGAGGAGCTGCTTCCTCTCACAACGCCACAAAACACACAAAGTGGACAGACGGACCACAGCATCACATCTAGGGTAGAGGAGTCTGCATGGCGCCACTGTAATACCTTTTTCTTTGCCATCCAGGGGGGGATCATTTATGCAACAGTCCTATGATAGGACTGATGCATAAATGACCCCCCCACCACCACCGACAGCAAAAAAAAAGGTATTACAGTGGCGCCGCACAGACAGCCAGCAATAGAAAAGGCTAAATTTAAATAAATACATGTAAGCACTGCTCAGGCAGGCCCCTAATAGGTCAGAGCCTGGGAAAAAAGTCCTGGTTGTCCCCCCCCATAACGGCGGCCCTGGACAGACCCAGTGACTACACAAATCTTATATTTTAAGCAGCCTGTACCTGAACTTTCTCCATAACATAACTGTTCCTCTGTGTTGGCTCTCTGACTGTCTCAGTCACTATTACCCTCTGGCTACACCATGAACGAGCTTCTGGAGGTACTGTCTCTGTTTCCTCAGACCACACAAGCTCCAACCAAACTACCATTCAGGAGCTAAAAAGAATGAGAAAACATCTTGGGAAAAACACCGGCAAAAACACCTGTGTTTGCAACACTAAAGCATCTCTGCCCCCTAATCTGTTTCTGACCCCACAGGCGTCTGGCTGTCTCTCCCCCACTCTTCTAGCACTTACTTCTCCATTACAACCACTCAAGCACTTGTGCTGTGTCTGTCCTGACAAGGCCTGTTGGCAGCACCACACTGCCCCTCCGCTGCCACACCCACCCCCCAGTCCCAGCCCTTTTTTCCCCACTTGCCACTTCCCTCCTAATGTTCCCTGGGCATCATATCTCTCTTGTAGGAATTTGTCACTATACTTCTAATTTGTCAATTAAATGTTATTGTCTTTTACCATTTAGTGTGTTAACATTAATATGTTCTTGATCTGTCACACTGTAACCTGCCTATTGATGATTGCCTGTACTATCGACGTGGAACCTTTATAAAAGAGCCTTGACTCAAAGGTACTTGTAATCCTAGATTCAAATAAATAAAATAAATAAATAAAACAGCCCATCATCATTCTTAATGCAATCTGATACTGCCTCTGCACTCCTGGATATGAAGCATTCCCTGCTGTCTGCAACATCTCAGACTGCTCTAACTCTGACCCTCAATATCCACCAGGCATTTCCCACTCGAGAGGGTAGTAGTCTGGTGCAAGACAGATATTCTTTAGCTGTGGCCAGTGCAGAGGAATCCCAGTTAAATAAATTGGTAGTTTTGTCCAAGCTGGGAATTCACTGACTACTGTATCATCCTCTGTTTCTATGAAGACTCCGTTGGAACCACATCATCAGTCAGATGATGCAGTTACTCATCTGAGGAAGTCTTTACTGTGTGAAGCCACTTTACAGGGAAAAGAAGCATGCCTGCAGCAGGATTTGGGGCAAAATGAACTTAATACTTTCAGTCTACCTTCCTTAGTTTTAACTTCAGATTCTGCCCCTCTGGTTCATCTGTCCACAGATGCTGCATTTGGAGTAGCTTTACCGGGCAACTCCTTGATTAGGCACAGGAGATGACTGTGGCAAATGTCAAATAACATGCTGATTTTGAAAGGTGTGAGTCTAAATTTAAGGACTATTTAAAGAGCTATGATCTTAAAATACAGGCACAAAAAAAAGTTTATTCGGGACTTTAATGATTTTAAGAACAACATGATTTTCAATCAGAAAAAGACTGCGAATGCTGGAAACCCTCCTAATTCGACCTCTGAGACTGCTCCACTTAACAATACAGCTGACTTGGGAGTTATAAATAGTAGTGAGACTGCTATCCGGTCGATCTTGAAATGGACCAAACATGTAGATTACAGCACTGGGGATAGTACTTCAGAATTTGATGACAGTGAAAACGAGGGGCCTTTTTTAGTGATAACTCCTCCTGGGGCAGTTCCCAGGAGAAGCACTCGGTGTGCAAGATTCCAGTTCCCAGTAGAAGGAAGAGGGGAATTAAGAACAGGATGCTGAAGACGAGGAGGGGGAACAGGAGGAACAAGAGGGCTCGGTGTGTGGCATCCAGCTCCAGGGACACTGAACAGATACTAACTGTTTTTAATGTTTCCAGTAAAACCCTCATGGACACTGAGAAAAGGGTATTGTGCAATGGTCTCATTTATTCCAACTAACAGACTGACAGAGTTCAATGCTTTTGTGGATATAAATACATTTGTTAGAAAACTAAATTTAAAAGTATTTTTGCTAACAAAAATGAAGGTGTTTATGATGGGGGGAGCTGGCAAGATCAAAATAATGACAATGGGACTGAGAAAATATACAGGAGTCCCTTCAGACCCTCTTCTACCTTCTGCCCTCATTTATGTCTAAGTGTTAGTAACTATTTAGATTGTTGCATTAAGGATTTATCTGAACTAGGAAGTTTAGGGAGACAGAGTAGCGCAGTAGTTCAAGGCCCTGAGCTGCAAATCTGGTGATATCCAGCAGACCAGACCTGGGTTTGAATCCCATAGCTTCTACTTGCATACTGTGTGACCCTGAGTAAGTAATTTAACTTCACTGTGCTTCCAGATCACTCTTGTAAAATAGCTTTCAGCTTAGTGTGCTACTCTTGGTTAAACAACTAAATAAAAAAAAATGAAAAACTATATAAAACACCCCTGGTTATGCCATTCAGTAACTTCTCTGGGCAGGAAACAGAAGCACTGAAAGCTCTATCACAGGACCAAGAAATAGTGATAAAACCTGTGGATGGGGGGAGGGGTTCAATAGTTATACAGGGCAGAGACAAATATGCACAAGAAATTTACAGGCAACTATCAGATAAGAATTTTACAAGCATTTGACATTTGACACCACATCTAAAATTCAAAAGAACATTGAGGCTTTCCTTCTTGATGCATTTTGTAATGATTTGATCTCACAAGATGAATTGTATTACCTTTCAGTTGCCTCTCAAACAAAACCAGCAATATACACATTGCCCAAGACTCACAAACACCCTACAGAACCCCCTGGGTGTCCCATTATTTCAGAGATAGGTTGGCTTACTGAGCCTATTTCCAAATATGTCGACACTTATATTTGCCCCCTGGTTCCCCAGCTATGAAGTCACCTCAGGGACACAGGACACTTAGATAGAAACACAGAATTTGACGGCAGATAAGGACCACTTGGCCCACCTAGTCTGCCCATTTTCCTACTTGCTGAACATTTTAAATGATGTACAGTTGGAGGATGACTGGTCACTAGTGAGTTTGGATGTTGATTCTCTGTACACTAATATTCCTCATGAAGGTGGCCTTGCAGCCATTGAACATTACAGAGATTCCACAACCATAAATTAATCTTCTGCTTGACATGACTGAAATAGTTCTGAAAAACAATGTGTTCATGTTTGAGGATACAAGTTAACAGCAGCTATAAAGAACAGTGATGGGGGCAACACTAGCTCCAAGTTCAGCAAATTTATATCTGGGTGAATGGGAAGAGAGATATGTGTTTGACGCAAGCAATAACCCATATAGAGAAAAGACAGATATTTTCAAACGCTTCACTGATGACATATTTATGGTATGGAAAAGCGATGAAATAGAGCTGATGAAATTTGCACAGTTCTTAGAAGAACAAAGCCTAATCTTAGATTTAAAGTATATGTTGATAGATATAGTATCAACTTTTTGGATCTGATGTTACAAAACATGGGGGTGGGCACAATCTTGACAGATTTATACAAAAATCCCATAGACAGAAACAGCTTGCTACATGCCCACAGCTGCCATCCAGGCCACACCATCCAGAATTTACCAAAGGGACAGTTTATCAGGATTAGTAGAAATTGTGGAAATAATGCTTAGTACTCAGAGAGAGCTAGAGAATTAGAGGCCAGGCTACTAGATTGGGGCTATAGTGATAAAACTATAACCAGAGCTAGGCAACAAACTGATGTGTTACCAAGAGAAACTCTTCTGACACCAAAAGTCCAGAAAAAGGAGAACAGACAATGACCTTTGTCACTACCTTTGGGGGAGGATCCAAACAAGTGGTCAATATTATTAAAAATAATTTACCAAAATTGAGAGGGACACCACAGTTGCAAATATTATTTGAGAAACCACTTAGAATTGCATATAAGAGAGGCACTAACCTTAAGCTATCTGCCAAAGTGAGAGGAAGTCTCTCATAATGAAAACAGATGGGAATGCAAACAATGTGGAAAGTGTAGCACTTGCCATTGTTACAAAAGCAAAAAAATTTGTAAATAAGAAAACAGGGGCTGTTGAAAGAGTAAAAGGAGAAACAGACTGCAGCACTAAATCAGTCATTTACTTACTATCTTTCTCCTGTGGCAAATTCTATATTGGGAGGACTAAGAGATAATTTCACTATAAAATTAATGAGCACATATTAGCCATTAAGAACAACAATATTAGTTACGCTATGGCAGTGCACATTAACTCACAAAGCGATAGGTCATTACACAAGGTTAAGGCTATGGGAATTGACTATATCCCTATAAATATGAGGGGAGGAAATCTACAGAATGAATTAAACTGTAGAGAACAAGAATGTATCTACAAGCTGGGTGCACTAAAGTCCCCTGGCCTAAATGGCAAATTTGAAGTAAAACCATTTTTGTTGAAAAAGAATTGAAGTGGTTTTGTTAACCCCTCCCTCCAGTAATGACAATGTAAAAAATATAAAAATCTGACATGTCTTTATGTATATGTATTTTTTAGGTTCAACATGTGTCTGCAGTAATGGAAGGAATCATAATCACATACTGTGTGAAGAACTAATTATGGACAGTGGAAGAAAGCATTTAAGAATTTTATTAAATGTCTACCAGATATATTTTTTCTTTTTTTATGTATGTGTATGCAACATACAGCAGTCCAGTTGGATGCTATTACAAGTAGTATCCACTAGATGGTGATGATTATTTTGTTTACATTGTTGTAAATGAATGACATACTATAGTAGATGATATCACTAATTGATTAACACATAAATCATTGGAATCATAGAAAGGAAATACGAGTTCAAGAGGCGAACCTATTTGGAGCTCACCACCAATTTACAGGTGGAAATAACATTTCTGATCACCCATATGTTTATCCAATTTATTTTTAAATGTTAATATAGTATCACTCATTACTACTTCAGGTGGTACACTATTCCATGAACTGGTTACTCTGTGTAAACCAAGAGTTTCGTTTTCCAGTTTTATTTGTATCTGCTTTTAATTTATACTTATGAGATCTTGTATTAATGGTGATGTTTTGTTTGACTAGACCAATTGTTTCAAATAGTGCCTCCTTGTGTGCTGCTTTGTACATCAGACATGCCACCCCTTAGAAACCTATAATTTGTTGAAAACAGACCTAGCTTTTGTAATCTCTCCGAGTATTCCAGATCCCTGTAATTCCTTAACTTTTTGGTAAATTTTCTTTCTAGTCCTTCAATTTGTTTTTGACTTCCTATTTTTTGAGGGGCCCAAAAGGGGGCACAATATTCCAAATTAGGTCTAATAAGACTTGAATATTATGGTAACAGGACTTCGAGTTCCCTACTTTTTATATTCCTCAGTATACATCCCATTAATTTATTACTCTTGTTGACTATGCATTTGATATGTTCTTTAAATTCAAATTTGTTGGAAACTAGTATACTAAGGTCCTTTTTGCATTCTGTTTTACTTAAAACTAGATTATCGATAGTATATTGGTAATGGATGTTACTTTTCCCCAAATGCATAACCTTGCATTTGGGTATGTTAAACTGCATCTGATTCCTAGTTGTCCAGGATACCAAAGAATTTAATGATGACTGTAACTGATCTGCTGATTGCTTATTGTTTATAATTCCTCCCAGTTTACAATCGTCAGCAGATCTAGTAATCCTCCATAATCCGGAGACAACATAGATGCTATAATGATATTAAATAGTGTTGGACCAGGACACAGCCCTGTGGAACTCCACTTGTAACTGTACCACTGATGGATTGGAAGCCTCTTACAGAAACACACTGAGTCCTGTTATCCAATCAAGATATTATCCAATTTATTATGCGGGGATGTATTTGAAGCTTAATTAAATGATCAACCAATATTTTATGAGACATGGTATCTAAGGCTTTAGCATAATCTAAATAAATTATGTCAACTGGTAAACCCATGTCCAGCGTTGCACTGACAGATATCTAAAAATTGCAGTTGGTTGGTTAGGCAACATCTGCCATTGATAAAACCATGTTGAGTACTATCTAAATATCCATTGTCCTCTAGGTGTTGAGTTATGTATTTCTGAATGAGTATTTCAAGTAATTTTCCTAAGACAGAAGTCTGACTAATTGGTCTGTAATTCTGGACATTGTTTTTATTGCCACTCTTATATATTGGGGTTATGACAGCCCTCTTCTAGTCATCTGGAATTTTACCTTCTGATAATGATTCATTAAATATCAATGCCAAAGGACCTGGTAATTCAGATGCCACATTTTTTAAGAGTACTGGTGCTATACCATCTGGTCCAGGTGCATCATTTTGTTTTGAGCTATTTATCACATTAATAACATCTGATGCACTAATTTTCAATGGCATTTCATCACCTGATACCTCAACATGATGAATTATGTCTTTGGTCTGTTATACACTAAGAAAGTATTCATTAAGTTTTTGTGCAGTCTCTGTCTCATTAACTATAACCTCATCATTCACAAGAAGTGGTCCGACTTCAGTGTTCTTCCCTCTTAAACTGCCCAATATAATTAAAAAATTGCTTTTTATTACCTGAAACTTGTGCTGCAAGTTTCAGTTCCATGTTCCTTTTTTTTTGTATTATAAATTAGAAGTTTACTTTCTTGAGCCATTGTCCTGTACCTTTCTTTAGCTTGATTGGTCTGGTTGTGCTTATATTTGTAATATAATCTTTTTTTATTAACACACTTACTTATAGCTTTACTCCACCGAGGTGGAGTTATTTTGTTGTTTACATATTTTGTGTGGTCTGGAACCCAAAGTTGTATACAATGATTAATGTTGGATTTAAATATGGCCCAAATATGATCCAGGCCAAGACCCACCAATTCATTTTGCCAATTCCAGCATTGCAAGAATTTCTTTATTTCATAGTACTTGGCTCTGAAATAATCTTTAAATTTTGATTTTCCCTTATGGATGAAATTAGGAGAAATTTTCAAGTTGGTCAGGACCATATCATGGTCACTGTCTCTGAGTGGTGGGAGGAGTTTGGGGACATCAATATTATCTTTGAAGTTTGTACAAATTAAATCTTTTATGTTCAACCCTCTTGTAGCTAGTTTTACATTCTGAATTATGTCACTTTCGGCTATTATACCAATAAATTTATTATCAGAATGATTTTTACCTTCCATAGTGTCCCAGTTTATTCCAGGTAAATTAAAATCTCCCATAAGTACATAGTGACCATTTATCTCCATATCTTCAAGTTCTGATAAGAAGCTATTATTTTGCTCTTCGTCCAGGTTAGGAGACCCGTATCCTAAACAAATAGTTAGTGGATGATATTTGTTAGCTAATGTGGCCCAGATAAGTTCATTATCACTATTCTCATGATTCTTACAAAATATCTGATTAACACGTAAATGAGTTGCACAATAAAGGGCCACACCACTGCATCTTTTGTTGTGTCTGTATTTTTTTATACAGGTGTAACCAGGAATATCCATACCCCAGGCCTGGCTGGTGTGCCTTGTTTTGCTAACACCACATATGTTTATTGAATGATAAGTAAGAGTTGTACACAGCTCTCCCATCTTATTAATTAAACTATGAGCATTAAGCAATAATGTAGATAGATCTGATTTTGATGTTTTCATGTTTACGTACCTATGATCTCAGTAGTAATGGTTGCCTGAAGGATCCCTTTCTATTGACATTGCTGTTGCAGACATCATCCCCCCAGGTCTTAGTTTAAAAATTAATGTATTTCTGTTAACATTTTTTATCCAAGGAGGGTACTTCCACGTTTGCTTGGATGTAGCTCATCCCAGCAGAAACGTTCATTATGGTGTTCACAATCTTCCCAATTTGTTATACATGTAATATGTTGTCTGAGACACCATTTCCTTAGCCACTCATTTATATGTTTGATCTTAGCATTAATATCACCCGGGTCTCTTGGGATTGGTAAAATCTCTGAGATCACGATTTTACAGTCCATCTCTGATAATTTGTTAACTAGGCATACATATGCCTGTTTGATTTTATTAGTAGGATTGGATCTTAGATTGTTTGTCCCAGCATGGACTATAACAAGTCAGGGGGATTCAGAGTTCTATAATATAGGCTCAAGCATATGGGTAATATCTGAAATTTTAGCTCCACTAAAGGAGGATACCATTCAATTTTCTTTATCAGGGTTACATATTAATCTATCCAAATTTTTGACTATTGAGTCCCCTAGTATATGTATTTTTTTTTAATCCCAGTTTGATCATTGGAATCTATATTCATAACTTCCATATCATTTGCAGTGATATTGGAGTTACATTCCGACTGGATATTAATCAGATCAATATTATCCGATGGTCTCAAGTGATGCTTGGTTACCTCACAATTCTGAGGAGAAGGAATTCCCTGAATTAATAGTGGGGAATTGGTGCTAGATAAAGATATATCATGTTCTAGTGGGTCAAATCTATTCTGGGTAGTAATGGTAAAGGCATCAGCCTTTCTGCATCTGTGTGAGGATTTGGCTGCTTGTACTGAATATCATTCATTGTCAGAGTTGGGGTCTGTTTCTTCCTCTCCAGTTCTTTTTTTCATAGGCTGTACTGGCACATCAGTCTGTAAGGACACTGAAGAGTCACACGTTTTGGTAGTCATAATCACCAAAGGATCACCTAGTACTTGCATTTGAGGGTATTTATCAGTACAGGCAACTTTTGGTATATCTGATATACTAGCTAACACACTAGATTCCTTATATCTTTTATGCAATTCTGCCTGACTTGCCTCTAGTGCTTTTAGCCTGTTGCTAAACATTGAAATTTCTTTGCACATGTCAGCATTCTGGGTACATTTCAAACATATAAATAATTCAGTTTCCAAGGGATGAGGCTTGATGTCATACATAAGACATGAGTTACAGTACATTTTATTGCAAATTCCCCAGTATTTGTAGCTATAAATTGTGCCATGTTGATAAATATTACAGCACACTGGTTCTTTGAACTGTTTGACCTGCAGTTTCTTAATGCAGTGTTAACATTGTTGTTATTACCCACTGATATTTAGTTTGCTTACCTTTCAGATGTTTACTCCTGCCACTCCTAACATGCGTAACACGTGCGTAGAAAAGTGTATGTCTCTGCATGTATCTCCATGTGCACTGAGGCATGTTCCCTGCCCGCGCTCACCCTGCTCACAGCAGGGCAGTGTTTTAAAGTCAAGTGCAACCCAGAAGTAGTCCTGGAGGTCACAGGCAAGTGCCAAAAATAAAACTTAACTTAGTGATTTGAAATAAGTGCACTGCCGCTCATGCGTGACAGTAGCACAAACTTCAACAAAATCCTTGACTTTTAAAGTAAATGAACACAGCCCCAAGATTATGTAGTCCTAGGTCAGTAGTGAAAATTACAGAACCTCTCTTCTTACTTCCTACAGGGCTCAACACTCATCTTGGATGTTTAGTGCACAAAGTGGTTCATACAAGTAAATAAAACAACAAGTACATAAGCACTGCTACAGACACTCAGACAATGTATTTCTGAACAGTTTCATAGAAAAGTGTGTTTATTGGTTAAAAAAAAGTTTTGAATTTTGGTGGAAGTATAAATAAATGACTGTTATGTAAATGGATATCTCTGATAAAACACCAAAGGGTGTGAAACGTAAGAAGCACCTTGGCAGCTATTAACATGGGACTGTGGCTGCAATAAACATGGTTTTGCACTGAAAATATCTTCGTCTGTGATGTTTTCGAAGGGGTGAGTGCACTGACTTTCAGCAAAACAACTCCTTGATTAATTCAGCAAAGATCTTTTAGGGAACATGGATTTAGTTAATTCCTCACAGAAACTGAGTCAGTTAGGTCACAAATAGGGATGCAGTGAAATTAAATTTCGCCGGTGAAATTGTGGTAAAATCAGCAATTTCACCATGTGAAATGTTTTGCTAAAATGCAGCAAAATTTTGTAATTTCACCTGCAATTTCGCTAGCTCACCAGTCCACCACCAATGGAGAAATTTCACCCGTGGGAGATGAAATTTCATCTGCGGGTGGCAAAATTCTGCCAGCAGCTTAGGGGCAAACTTTTGCTCACAACCACTGGTGAAATTTTGCATTTCATCCAGCAAAATATTTAGCAAAATGCATTAATTGCACAAAATATTTTGCTGGGTGAAATATTCCAATTTCACACAACACTAATCTCAAACATCCTGATTCAGCATCCTCAAATCTTTGCACTAACAGTGGGTCAAAGTAATGTATAAGTACCTATGTGGCCTTACCATCCTCTACTGCTATGGTGTCTGAGAATTTTTATTTATTTATTTATGAGTTTTACCAGGAAAACATACTGAGCAACATGCTTGATTCCAGATGCAACCTGGGGGCCGGGACCCACATACAATAAAATGGAAATACATTAGACAGTACAGAAAAGTAAAGCTTGTACATTGGCAATTTAAACAAAATTGGGAGGGAAATAGCAGCCAGGGTAGGATACATACATTCAGTGTAATTACACAGAGGGTAGAAAAACTGTACAATAATTTTTTTTTTTTTTTTTTAGTTGAAACAGGAGCAGCTGGAGGTGAAATGTGCTCTGAGTGATTTGTTCCATAGAGAGGGGTTTGTTGCGAGTCAAATGGGGGCAGGTAGGGCATTCCAGGTCTGAAGTATGTGGTAAGTAAAAGCGGCCTGGCCTTTGGTTGTACACATAAACGGGACATGGAGTAGTCTTGGGTCTGTACTTCTAAGTGAATACGCTGGTGAAGGTTGTTGGGAGAGGGCAGTGGTCAGGTAGGGGGGAAGGGAATGGGACCAATACTTGGCTGCAAGCCTCGCGCTGTTCATTTGTCTGCATTCATGGAGGGACTGTAGGATTAATGAGCTGTAGAGGCTGCATTGGTGTGTTGATTGGGGGCAGTCGAGGATGAAGCAGCAGAAGGAGTGGAACAGGGTGTCTAGGCTGGCCAGGGCGGACCCGGGGGCGATGGAGTAAACTATATCCCCATAGCCAAGTACGGGAAGGATAATTTTTTGAACAATGGCGTGCCTTGTCTGAGTGGGGAGACAGCTTTTGTTACGGTGTAGTGCGCCAAGTTTGAGGAGCAGCCACTTGTGTATAGAGGTGATGTGTACTGAGAAATCTAGATATTGATCTAGCCAGATGCCCAGATATCTAAAGGTTGCGAAAGGGGGGCTGGGGGCTTGGTGGGAGAGTCATTGAGGGAACCAAACGTTAGTGATACAGTTTTTTTAGAGTTAAGAAATAACTGGTTTGACCTGAACCAGTTTTGGATGGCATCAAACTCTTCCTGGAGGAGGGTTGCTACCCTATGTGTAGTGGGACCAGAGGCGTATAGGACAGTGTCATCTGCGTACATCTGAATGGAGGAGTGGGAGTATGCTGCTGGGAGGTGATTCAGGAAGATGGAGAAAAGGAGGGGACCCAGGACTGAGCCTTGGGGGACGCCTGCAGGGACAGGCAATGGGTGGGAGGTGGGAGAGGCTATTTTGACTATTAGTTTCCTGCTTACTAGGTAGTCATGGAACCATTCAGTGGCTGGTGTAGAGAGCCCTGCGTTGGTGAGTTTGGTGAGGAGTAGGGAGTGGGAGACAGTGTCAAAAGCCTTGGCTAGGTCAATGAAGATGGTGGAGGTGATATATCCTTTGTCCATACTCGTGAGGATGTCACCTGTGACTCGAAGCAGGGAGGTGATGGTAGAGTGGGATTTACGGAAGCCCAGTTGGAAAGGTGAAAAGAAGGAGGAGGCATCTAGGCACAGAGTGAATTGGGATAGGACCAGGCATTCCTGTATTTTGGCCAGGATAGGAAGTAGGGAGATGGGTCGGTAATTTCCTGGGGAGGAGAGGTCTCCTTGTTTTGGAAGAGGTATAATGGTGGCCAGCTTCCAGGCTGTAGGTAGCTTTACCAGCGAAAAGGATAGATTGAAAAGGTTGGCTAGAGGTGCGGCTATTGCTGGGGCGGAAAGGTAAAGGATCTTTGCGTCCGTGGATGTAGGGCATTTGTCTTTGTTTGGGTTTAACGCCTGAAGGGAGTGAAAGACATCTGCTTGGGATACTGGGTGGAATGAGAATAGTAAGGTTGTGGGTGGGTGGGCACGCTGATGGGCACCTGTGCTGTGGGAGGGAGGAACCAGGGGGTGAGAATGTGGGAGGAAGGAAAGGAGCTTTTCAAGCGCCAGCTGAGAAGTGGGTGTTAAACTTTAGCTACGTGTATTGGGTCAGAAAGGGAGGGCCTATTGGCACAGTGTCAGGGGTGCAAGTTGGGAGAATGGGGAAAGCAGGGTTTTGAGCGATTTCCAGAATCAGTTGGGTGATTTGAATGTTTGTTGAATGCCGATAGGAAGTATGTTTTTTACGCTTGGCGAATGCTGCTTGTACACACGTTACAAAGGGATCTGTAAGAGGTGAGGGAAGCCTGTGAGCCCAGCTTCTTATAAGCTTTCCAGGCATGGTCTCTGGCATGGCATTTACTGATAATTTTGGCTGAGATCCAGGGGAGATGCGCTCCTCTGACTCTTTTCCTTCGTAATGGTGCATGTTTGTCCCAGATTTGAAGGAAGTTTGTTCTGAACGCCTCAAAAGCTATGTCAATGGAGGGTGCCTCTGGGATGAAAGACCAGTTTATCCACCCTAGGTACGACAGGAGGGAGCCCAAGTTGAGGGAGTTATAGGACCTGGTTATTAAAGCCTTTGGTGGTGGGGCGGGGGGGGAGTATACCTTCCTGACCATGAAAATCATATGATGATCGCTTATGGAGTCAGGTAGGAGACCTGCGCTTAGAATTCTCTGTGGGTGGGAGGTGAGAGCCCAGTCCAGTAAGGTATGGTTTTGAGTTTTGTGATTTAACCTGTTGGGGCCAGTGATGAGCTGAGATAGATTCTGGGCCTTAATTTTGATCTTTAGGTGGGCTTTATCTGGACCAAGCCAGTTTATATTGAAATCGCCGGTAATATGGAGCTTGCCCCCAACCGCTAGGGGCTATAAGTTGCCCAAGTGTGACAGGATGTCCTCAGGGGGAGTGCAGGGGGGGCAGTATGAGCCAGCCACATAGATGGGGATGGAACTAGGGAGAGAGATTTTGATGAGTATTGAGTCTATTTTACCAGGTAATATGGGGATGTCCACTACAGTGAACTGATGACTATTTGTGATGTACATAGCCGTGCCACCGCCTCGCTTTTTACCTTGGTGGTCACACCTGATTATAGCATACCCTGGTAGGGGTACTCTGTATCCGTGATGCTGTTTTAACCATGTTTCAGTGTGATTAGGATATCAGGGTGCAGGGTTAAAACAAGAGTTTGCAGCAGAGAGAATTTAGATAGAAGGCTGCAGGTGTTTAAATGGATGATATGGAGGCCTTTGGGGAAAGAAAAAGGGGAGAGGGTGTTGGAAGCTGGGGTGTTTGGACCGGGGTTTACCTCTATGTCCCCGGACAGGAGTAGGAGAAGGGTGATGAGATGTTTCAATTTAACCTAGGGAGTTTTGGGGCAAGTTGTAGTGGGTCGAGAGGTAGAGGTAGTTGGGGGGAGATGGTAGGTTGATGTGTGTAGTACCGAGTGGCCCATGTGAAAGGATGGAGGTAGAATGGTAGCACTAATGAGACTGTAGTGTTCATTTATTTTGGCTTGAGCAGCCGTGAGGTGTACATGGTCCGTGTAGCAAGGCTGAGGGGTTATGCTTGGGGGCATAAACGCCGGATGCCCATTGCATGACAGGATAGTTGTTGGCAGGGAGGATTTGCTTGCCAGTTGTAGAAAAATGAATAGTGTAGGCAACAGCAGCATCCTTGCTAAAGATAAAAGTTTGGGGGGGGCGAGGATTTTTGGTTCGGAGCCCTCTAGTGGCAGCAGCTGATAAGCTTCAAATGAAAAAGTGAGCTGATAGGTTTTGGAGAGTCATGTGACAAACCCTATATAAGAAGGAGCTCACCAAGGGCGGTGGTGGGGGTGGTGGGGAGCCCTTGCAACCCTAAATTCCCACTGTCTGTGAAGAGAAAGGAGGATATTTTTAGGCAACTGTAGGAGGAACTAACAGGTATGTCAAGCCACTGTAATTGGTTCTGTAAGTTTCTTTTGTCCCTCGTTTGCTTGCTTGAAACAAGTGTGGCTAGGGGAATTTGGGCCCTAAGTAGCCGCATGGTAAATGCAGGGCTATGCTTGGTAAGACACTGCCAAATCAAACTATACTAGGGCTTTGAATTAAAATTACCAGGTTCAGGGTTTAAAATGCAGTTGCGGGCTTTGAATTAAAATTACCAGGTTCAGGATTTAAAATGCAGTTGCAGGAGAGCACTACATTTAAAAATTGCCTGCAGATCACATTTTTCCAGGGGAATTAATGCAGCAAGTAGGGCAGGGAGGTAACATACTAGCGTTACAGTTTCCCCTCCAGCGTTACCCAAGTTAAAAATAGTCTTTCTTCAACTTGTCCGATTTTATCACAAATACTTCATCAGGACAGGAGGAATCAGATTTGCACTCTCGCACCCTGATAGACTGAAGCTAGCAAGTCAGGAGTTAGCAGTTTAAACTTAGCACTTTAAAATCTGTGAAAGCAGTAAATGAACTACGTTTAAAGGCACGTTAGCAATGCGGTTTGGGCATGGTTCCTTAGTTTCATTGTACAATTAAAGCACCTTACAAAAACAATAAGGGAGTAGGCAAAATGGCAGAAAATTCTGTGTTAAGTAAACTAACAGCACACCTGCGCCGACTCTTAAAACAGACTCTGCTAACAGAGAGCTTCCAACTACAACCACTGTCCAGGTTTGAAAATGGCACCTGTGGCGTCCATGAGGGAGTTCCTAGTAAATCGTCTTCACCGTACCTGTGCTTCGGGGGGGGGGCCGTTGTAGAGAGCCGCAGGGGAGGGCAGATTCAGTGTCCAGAGCCCTCGCGACACTAAATTCCCGCTGTCTGTGCTTCGGGGAGGTCCATCGTAGAGAGCTGCAGGGGAGGGCAGATTCAGGGTCCAGAGCCCTCGCGACCCTAAATTACAACCTGCTGAAAACACAGTTCCTCTGTATCCAACTCAAATGTGCCTAAAAAAGACTGCTTTTATGTCTGGGAATATTGCATTTTCTTCTTGCCATAATAATCCTTCTACCTCAATTTCAATGTCAGTTGATTTCCAAAAGGAGGTTCTTTCTGGTATAGCAGCCATACAAAAATCTTTGGGTTTGCTTAGTGATGCAGTGATGGGCATTAATACTAAACTCGCAGCTGTTGCCCTAAGAATTTTGATCAAGCTGAAAATCAGGTTAGTACTCTCGAAGATTCAATAGATCCATTTAAAAAAATTATCCTCCTAAACACAGCACAACTGAAGGCTATAACTAAAAAAGTTCAAGATCAGGGGGATAGATCCTGTAGAGGGAATTCAAAACTAGAGTATATTTTTGAAGGTGCCAAAGGGACATGAGACACTGTACCCTTTTTTGAAGAACTTGTAATGTTGGTAGTGGGCAGAACTTATCCAGATAAAAAAATTCAACTTGACAGGGTGCACAGGAGTGGTGTCTCAAAATAGTCCGAGAACTCTGATAATCTCTGCTTTGTATATATTAAGCCCCATCAATTCCAGGATAGAGAACTTTTGCTGAGCAACCCTGGAGAAATGGATCACACCAAAAAGGCATAAAAAAATATGAATTTGACAACTTTGTTACAAAACTTGAAACACACAGAGGCCCAGATATTCAAAAGGGTTACGCCATGCGCAATAGGGTTGCGCCAGCGCAAGTCTGAAAATGTGCCATTCTGCGATATTCAGCGGAAGGCAGATGCACTCCCTCCAAATCACACTGCACAAGAGTGCAATGATAATGAATGCGTATGCAACTGAAGGGGGAGGAACCATGCATAAATGGTGCAGTGCGATATTCAACAACATGCACCATGCACAATAGGGGAGCAAGTGGAAGTTTCGCGATAGCGGAAATGAGCCAAAATAAAAAGGAACAAGAGAGAGATGCAAGAACACTACAGGGAAGGCACATGTTGCTGAACCATAGCCAGTCACACAGGCAACACACACACACAGGGCAGGACAGAGACAGAGCACCTGGAATCCCCAGGAACAGGGAAGGTGTGGTGAGCCTCAGCCACAGTGCAGTGCAGAAGGGGGAAGTGCCACACAGCACTGAGGCCACCACAGAAAGGTGTTCCCGGTGCAGGGGAAGTAGCAGCCAGGACAGTGGGGAAAACAGAGAAACAGCTGCCGGGGGGAGGACACAAGCCAGGGACATGGCCAGTGCCACCATCCAGATGGAGGCAGTTATGAGGGGGGTGAGAAGGCAGGCAGCAGGGGGGCACAGCCGTGGAAGGGACCATCGGTGGTATGCCCCCAACAGGCAGTACCAAGCCTGCACCAGCTTCGAGCTGTACACCGATAGCGAGATCGTGGGCCGGTACCACCTGAACCAGGCAATTCTGAGGTGGCTCTGTGAGCTGTGCAGTGATGTGATGCAGGCACCCACACGACGGAGCCATGCTCTGTCAGTGGAGACAAAAGTGACAGCTTGCATGTGCCTGCTCACCATGGGTACCTTCCAGAGACCAACAGGGGACATGACAGGCATAACCCAGTCGGCCACATCACGCCACCTCACCCAATTCCTCAGTGCACTGCTGCCACATGCTGCAGAGTACATCCATTTCCCCAGCACACCGGCAGAGCACACAGCAAACATACAGGAGTTCCACAGGGTAGCACATATGCCTGGCGTGCTAGGGGCAATAGACTGCACCCATGTGGCCATCCGCACACCACCTGGCCCCGAAGGGGCCGCAGACATGAATCAGAAGGGGTATGCAAGCATCAACTGCCAGGTGATGTGCGATGCCAGGGGGTGCATAATCAACATCTGTGCCACGCACCCTGGGGGAGCACATGATGACTTCATCTGGCACCAGTCAGCACTGTACCACAGATTCGAGAGTGGGGACATCCCCACTGGCCACTTATTGGGTGAGTATGCAAACCACGTGGAAAGACATGGAGCTTGGGAGGGGCATAGTCAGAGGTGACATGGGTATTGGCCTAGATGGCACAAGGCAGAGCAACGCTGATCACCAAACTAACTTCCACCCTCTACACACAGGTGACAGTGGATACCCATTCCGTCCCTGGCTGCTCACACCATACCGGCAGCCCACGACCCCATCACAGCAACACTACAATGAGACACATGCCACCACACGCAATGTCATCGAGCGGGTGTTCAGGATGCTGAAGGCACATTTCCGTTGCCTGGACACGTCTGGTCGTGCCCTACAGTACAGCTCCTCAAAGGCCTGCGGGCTATTCCTGGCCTGTTGCATCCTGCACAACATGGCCAACGACTGTGGGATAGACGTACAGGTCGAAGAGGGGGACAGCGATGGGGACGATGAGGATGCTGGTGAAAATGGTGATGGGCAGCCCCCCCTTGGGTGACGGAACCCCTGACTGATCCAGCTGGCACAGCTGCACCAGGACAGCATCACAGAGGAGCACTTCAGCCAACCCAGGTAAGTCATGGGGCCATGTGCAACCACCAGTGGCAAAGGCACAACCCACAAACATGCATGGACAAACAGCAGGGGTGCATGTCATCTAGGGAAGTGGCCGAGCACGGAACTGCACACGCCACCAGGGATGGGCAAGGTCTAACATGGCACGCGGTCTCTCTCACACACACACACACACACACCTCACAAGACATGCACAAAGGGTAGGAGACACGCTGACCCCGACCGCCACCCCTAGCCACGCACATGTCCACAGACCACCACACCCAGTGCCTGTCATTGTGCTTGTGTCAGACGCTGGGCACCATTGCACAGTGGCGGACAGTGCAATGCAGGCATCATCATGCACACACCACAGTGGACAGCAGCCAGGAGGGTGTGCAGATGGAACATGTGTGTGCGTGCAGGGCCGGGTACCCCACCCATGCATTGCACGCTGGACGACACAATGCACACAGGGCAGCATCAGAGAGTAGCCATGCTGGGAGACAGGTCAGTCACACGCCACAGTGGCACGGCTGCCACGGATGCATGGGCGGCCCCGCTGAGACCTGCCAGCAGTGACAGGCTGACCAATGGCCTCATGGGTTGGCACCAACGGTCCCCCAAGGGTTACACTGTGTGAACATGACCATGCTCGCGCAGGGGTCTGCAGCACACCGAACATGCCTGCAACAGGCATGCTCGGGATGCCTACAGCTGAACCCGGTGTCGACAAGGAGGATGTCGCACCACGCCTGGAATGGGGGGTGGACATTGCACTGCGCGGTGTCTGTGACACATGGGCAAATAACTGTGTGCCCATTGTGGCCATGACAACTATGATTGCCTGTGTCTGCCTGTCAATGGCAGCGGTCACATCCTCCCGCAACCGGTCCATCCCTGCCAGGAGCAGAGCGGTGTCTCTGCTGCGCCACTCCTCTGCCTGGCGCAGAGCCGCACTGAGTGCATTCACTGCCGTCACAAGCCGCACCTGCTGATTGACTGATGCTTGGAGTATGCAGGTGTGCTCATCTAAGAGGTCATCTGCCTGATCGGCATGCTGTCCCTCATGGTGTTCATGGCCCTGATGGTCAGCACCGCTTGAGGGTGAGCACTGCACACCAGGACCAGGCCTGGGCATGTCCACAGGTGGTGCACTGATGCTGCCCCCTGACACTGTACCCCCATAGCCATTGGCTGACTGCTGATACTGCCCCTCCGGCTGCCGCTCTCCAGGGCTCAACGGTGCCTCCGCAGTGGCCACAACAGCCCCACTGTCTTGGACACACACCAGTGCTGCCCCACTGGTGCAGACAGGCACAGACTGGGGCTGTGATGTCATGCAGGCCTCCAAGGCAGCACCACCCACAGCCATGCCCGTGATGTCACCTGCTGTGTAGCCATCCTGTGGCCCACACGTATCACTGCCCATGACGTTAGCTCCATCATCATCGGTGATGGATCCAGCACCAGCCCGAGTCTCAGCATGCCGGCATCCATGGATGCCGGCATGCTGGGACATAGGCAGGGCCTCCTCTGTACCTGCTCCACCAACATCAGTCCAGATGTCCAGGCGGGCCCACTGTCACCCTGACCCTCGTATGCCTGTGGAGGTGGATGGGCCCTCCTCCATCTCCATGCTACCACCCTTAGTGGAGAAGCCCACCACCACTGACCCATGCAGATGCTCAGGAGCTGTAAAGGAAAAACAGTAGCATTAATGTATGTGACCTACCCTGTCCCCCCCCCATTGACAGACTAGGACCTACCATGCAGTGACGGGCTACCATCCGTCTGGAATCCACCACCCGGAACACCCTCGATGGCACAACACTGCATGCTGCCAGCAACCCGCTCTTCTTGTGGGGTCAGGCGTTGCACCTCTGGCTGTCCCCCACCAGTCGCAGACTGTGCTTCCCTGACGGCAGCCACCTTCTCCTTAATCCTCCACCTGTCCATGCCCATCTTCTCTTTGCACTCCTGCACAGAATTCTGGTGGCTGCCATGCAGGTTGACAGCACGCGCCACCTCTTCCCATGCAGCAGCATGGGCCTGTGGTGTTCCCTGTCGTCCACTGAGCAGTGGCTCCTGGTCGAGGTAGACCTCAAACAGGGCATCTATTTCTGCCTTGGTGAAGTTAGGCCTCCTCTTCCTCCCACGTCTCTGTTCCTCTTCCTCCACCTCATGATCAGTCATTATTCCTCCTGTGAGAATGACAGGTGTTACCTGTGACTGTGCGGTCCCATGCATGTCCCAAACACCACAGTCCACACTCCCAAACAGCATGCAACTCACCACAATAGACTGCAGTAACCGACTATGGCCAGTGCAGCCCAATGTCGCATTTTTATAGCGCAACACATGCAAATGAGGCGAGGCGCATTTTTAAGTGGATGCAAATGCAGTGACTGCACCATTGAATGGCTGATTAGCTGATTAACATATGCCAGCTGAATATCGCGCTGTTGCGCTTTGCGCAATTGTGTTGAATGTGCTCAGCCAAGGGTGCAGTTCTGTGACATGCGCAGTACACACCTAACTGTGCATGCCCGGGGTGATGACACAGGTGTCTGCTGCGCTGCTGACATGCTGTGCGCGGGAGGCAATGCAGGGTATGGCCACCATTGTGCCAGTGGCGCTACTGCGCTGTTCACATATATGGTGCTGTGGCACTGGGGTGCCGTAGGTGCACTGGGGCCACAGCACTGTAGGCTGCTACAGGAGGTGGCACACAGGCACCCAATCGCACTACACGCATTGGGTTCCAATCGCGCTGTGGCTGTCCTTGAGCCAGAGACCCTTGACCTTGTGCCTGACCTTTGCCCCCTAGGCGCCATGCGCCAGGCATGGGTACATCACTATTGTGCTGTTCTGTGACAGCACGATAGGGAATGGCAGCGCTGTACTGTGCAGCATCTGCACGTGGCAGGACCACGCTGCCGAGTGCCATTTTGAATCCAACTATTTGCTGAGATGGCGCGGAGAAGGGCAGGGATGTGGAGCCAGGTGAAGCTTGCAAACCTGGTGGCCATTGTAGAGCCCTGTGCTGGGGCTCTATATGGTGATGCACCCCTGGACAGAGCCAGGAGTGCAGTTTGACAGGAGGTGGCTGATGCGCTGGAGGAGGCCACTGGTATGGGGTGCACGGCGGAGCAATGTTGCCATCGGTACGGGGACCTCAGGTGTAGGGACCTGGACCTGCTTGCCTGCCTGCGGGCATGTGCCAGGAGGGGCACGGTGCCACGGCCAGGTAGGTGCCCCATCCATACACTGTTTTTGTCCACATGGGTATCACGGTTGAATGTGTCCGGCACATGGGGGGGCCGTCCAGTGTTGGCCGTGGTGGTGGTATCGGGGTGTGGAGTGGATTTGTATGGCCTTGTGGGATTGCATGCACATGGGGGCGGGGGGACTTTGCTACCGGATTGGACTGATGTTCCTCTCTCCATGTTTGCACCTTAGGTCCAGAAGAGCGCAGGCTGGCGAGGGAGAGGAGGTGCCTCCTGGAGGACCAGCAGGACAGGAGGGGTGAAGGTCTGCAGAGGTGCAGGGACCAGCCTGATGATGGTGAGTGCCTTACATCCATGATTACTATTGCATGCTGTATAACTGGGTGGGCAGCGGGGCATGGCCACCATCCATTGACACCACTGCCATGCACGCAACTAGTTACAGTCAGCACTGTCCGGTGGCACTGCATGTCTGAGAGTGCATCAATGGTGGTCCATGCGTGCACTGGGCACATGGCTGTGCCACTGCCTTCACATCGCATAGCCAAGTCACTGTACCTCCACGGTGGTGCTGTGCAGGACATGGGTGGTGGGTGTGTGCAGTGGTCCACATGGCTTTGGCTGCCTGGGTAGGCAGGTCTTGTGGACATGGTCACTGTGGGTGGTCGCACACCATCACAGGGGCGTGGCACATGGCTGTATGCCATGCACAATGGGTGGGCTGCAGAGGGCTGGACAGTCACACTTATTGACTCTGCTCCCTCATCCTAGGTGGACGGCGACTTCAGGCACTGGAACGGGGACTGCAGGAGCTGCTACAAGTGGCTAGGGTGACCCTGGAGCTCCTCCAAAGCATGGACCGCCACGGGGTGAGGAGGCTCGGGAGACATCGGCACCACGTGGAGGAAGACTGGGGCAGATGAGAGACCATCCATGCCCCTAATTACACCTTCCCCCCCTGGAGCCACCCTCAAACCCCTTCTTCCCTCTCCCATATGTTCACCCCTGCCCCTTACCCGCCCCCACCTGGTATGTGGCCCTTCCCCCCATCATACATAGTTGTATATAGTTTTTGTATTACCTGTTTTAAATACATTTGTTTTGTTATGACAGCTGTGGTGGTCTCTGATTTGCAGTGGGCTGCAAGTGCTCAGCTGCAGTGGTGTGCATGGCATCAGGGATGGTACATGCATGGGAGTGTGTGTGTCCAGAAGGGAACCGCCTATGGTGTGGGCAGGGGGATCAGTCACTGTCTGTGGTTTGTGTGTTGTTCTCTGTGCACTGGATGCCTTTGTGCAGTGGTCCACAGTGCATGCACTGTGTGCATGGCACCCCTGTCAGACCGTCCATGGCCTGTGCAGCTGACACCTTTGCATGTCTGTGATATACACGGTCTGCTGGCGTGTCAGTGGTGGCTGTCCATGCTGGATAACAATTGTACCCGGCACAATGCCAGGTTGCCTGCCATCACCAGCATGGTGCACGTCTGCCTCCAGTGGCACTGTGGCCTCTGCTGTTGTTGTCCCCCCCCCATGCTGTCGCTTGTGTCTGTTGCAGGGGATGTGCTCCAGTGTCTGTCACTTGTGCTCAGGCAGCATGCTGGTGGCATACAGCTTCATGGTGCCTGCGCAGGGTGGCTGGCACACCTGTGCAATGTAGGGGTGCTAGCGATGTGTACACGTCAGCCGTGGCCACACGCCAGTGGCTTGGTTGACCTGCTACTGTGTCCCTGTGTTGGTGTGCCCTTGGGTATGGGTGGGTGTTTGTCCATGCACTGTGTTGCATCCTGTGTGGCTCATGCTTCCATGCAACACTGTGCATGTCTGTGCTGGCTGTTGTGGCCAGTGCTGGGACAGAATGTGTCCTTGGGAGGGTGTGCAGGGTGCTGTACTGCTGGTGGTGGGGCCCGGGGCATGCCCTGTCACATGTGGGGTACCTCGTGTGGTGACGCTTGGTTGATCTCTCAGCTGTACCTCGGGGGGGACGTGCAGGGTGGCACTGTGTATGCTGTTGTTGCATTGCTGTCTGCTGCCACCCATGAGGAGTGCACATGGTGGGGCTGCCTTGCATGGCTCCATGGTGCACAGGGTTGCATTGTCACAGTGGGAGTGGTGGCATGCATGGGGTGTCCTGCACTGTTGGGCGCTACTCCTGGGAAGGGTGTATGGTGATCATGGTGCAGGGTGTGCTCTGCATTGGTGGGATGGTGTGGCACGGGGTGGTCAGCCCTACTTGTGTGCCAGTCACAGCTTTCAAGGGGGTGTGCTGGGGCACCATGGCCCGGCTGTGGGTTGGTTGCTGGTATCCATGGGCCGGTGGTTATTCCAGCTCTCCCCTGGTTGTGCAGTGCATGGGGTGTGGGGGACGATGTCTGTTCTGCTGTGTGCTCCTCTGCCCATCTGTGGCATGGGTGGTGGGCCCCTGCATCCCTGGTTGTGCTGTTGCATTGCTGGCCTGCTCCAAGGGGCATCCCCGGTTGCGCTATGGCGCATCTGGACTGCTCCGCTGAACATCCCTTGTTACGCTATGGCACATCAGATATGCGCAACTTCACATCCCTGGTTGCACTATGGCGCAGGTGGTGCGATATTCAGTCATTTGCCATAGGCGCATCTTGGCCTGTGCAGTTTTTGAATATCGTGCTTCCTGCGCATGGGTGCAGTGGACTTGCGCTTGCTCCTGCTGTTGCGCACTTTTTGGGCGCAGTTTGAATATCTGGGCCATAGTTTTTACAGTAATGTCAATTGAATGATGCTGCCTGTTTTACTTGTGAAAACCACTGAATATGATCTTAAATGTTGGAGAAACAGGTCCTATAAGCTTGCTGGTAGGAAGGACTAGACTGTGAGTTCAGGCTGTGACATCATCACTGGCTCCTCACTGAAACAGGCTGTTTTGAACAGGTAGTGAAATCAGGGTTCCAAAATAGCTCATAACATTAAAATGAAGTAAGGCAGAAACCTAATGTTTGGTATGAGATTTATTGAGGGTATGTTAATTATAATTTTGCAATGTAACACTTTTGCCCAGACTTCCTCTTTATAGAACAGTCTGTCTGGTCAGAAGATGCTGGGACTTGAATGTTGTACTGTTTTGCTCTCTCACTTTTTTTCTTGTGTATTTCCTATACAGTTTTTGCAATATATTTCTGGGAATGGGTTAAAAAAGGGGCTCAGGGGAGTTGATTATGTAATGCAGGAATTTACCTTGTTGTTTATTTCTGTTTTTTCAGATGCGTCTACCATATCTTCTATTTTACATACTTCAGTTGCAAGGATGAGGCTGCGACACTTCCTGTACTTCACCTTGATTTATATCTGTTTATTTCTCATCCCTTCCTGTATCTTTTTATTGAGTATAATTAGGGCTTAGCTTTGCTCTCCTATCTCACAAAGTAAGTAGGATATGAAAGTCTGTCTTCTGTTAACACATTTTGCCTTAGGGGTGGGTCAATATTTTTGGGTGGTGGGAGGGTTGGTTGGGGATTACTTAGGAGGGGTTTGTGCAGTACATTATTCTTTTTCTGTTAAATGTATTATTAGGGCTGGGCTACTTAGGGAGATATTCTTTAGGGCTCTATTAAGGATATTACTATCATTGTGGCATGGGACTGCACTTGCTGCAGTTTGGGTTTTAACAAACCATCTTTCTGTGTCAAGCTTATACCTATTAAATGTTAGATGCCATGCCTATTAAAATTTTAACATGGAATGTTAAGGGCTTCAGGTATAGGATTAGGGCTACTAACGTTTTTAATTATGTTAATCATAATATGGTGAATATTCTTTTACTTCAAGAAGCACATTTTTCTAATAAGGATTTGGAATTCTTTAAAAAAAAAAACTGGAGTCAAGGTGTAGCCGCTGACTAGTCCAATTCAGTCAGAGGAATTGCCATATTCATTTTAAAAAAATCCTCTATTGAATTTGGCAGGTCAGTATCTGGGCCACAAAGAAGATTTTTAATCCTACAAATTAAAACCAAAGATGGTAACTTTACTTTGGCTACTATTTATGGGCCCAACATTAGCTAGTCAAAATCAAGGAAGGGTGGCTTCAAAACTGATGTGCCACTGTCAAAATGCATACACCAAAGCAAGAAAACATGGCACCATCCACCATAGATAATGTATAATTTAATTTTACTTACATAATAGTAGATCCAGTGAACAGAAAAGTGTTCACTTGGGGCTTCAAGGCTGCAAAGAAAGAGAGAAGCAGGTGATTAGTTTCATCATATCAATTTACCATTTTACCATTTCAATAAACCATTTGTCATTAAAGTGCTATACAATGTATACATGACTGCCAGCTACAGCAGGAAATCCATATAGGGAAGGGCCATAGCTACATTTAATAAATTCTAGCAGTTTCATTTCTTTAGAAAAGGAGAGATGTCAGAACATTCATTTAAGCCAAGGTATTTAAATGCCCCTAACAGGAAAATCCAAAAAACTTCCCTGCATAAAAGCTTGTCATCCAAATTGCCACCCCTAGGTCCCAATGTGACCTTTTCAATGCCACAAAACTGATAGCAATGCAGGTTATCATAGCCAACCTGCTGAAGGTGATTAACCAAGGCATTTGTTTTCATTTTTGCACCTTATATCACTAAGATGCTCTCTCACCCTTAATTTGAGTGAACTGGTTATTTTGCCTACATAAAATGCCTGGCAGGAATAATTAGCTGGTTCTACGTCATAAGAGCGAATGCACAATAATGATTGACACAAGATCGGGTGCACATCACCGAAAACACATTGGCGATGTACACAATAGCAGGGTCAGTAGCAGCGATGGTCCAGGGCACAACACAAAAAGCACATTGACACTATGTTTAATGTGGGGGGCTATGCACCCTGCACCCCCCTTAATTTTTATAACCAAGTCCAAGGGGGAGCCTGACACTGGGATACAGAGAATGCTTGGGAGGGAGCAATTAGGCACGAAAAAAATGTAAGTGCACACACAAAACAGAAAACCTAAAGTTCCTTCCCAGGTTTGAACCTGAATCCTTTACCACAGGAAGCATACACTGCTACCACTAGACCACACGACCAGCTCAGAATAACCAACCAAAAGTACGTCCCACATCCTTTGCATCATAGATCCCTCCCACCATCACTCTCTCTCTACACTATCACTATTGTTGTTCCACCTTCCCGCACAATACCCACTTTCACTGCCATATCCCACTCGCTGTCTTGAAAGGTGCTCAAATGTACTCGCTCAAGTGCAGTGGCCCATATCACTGGATACCCAAGTGGCTAGGTGCACAACCCCCAAGAAGGAACAATTAATGAATTGTCTTATTTCAAAACAGTTTGTGGCATTGCTACTAGAAAAATGAAAATTTGTTGTGATGACTTCACAGAATTTACAATGGCCACAAGTGTAGCATTCTTTGGGTTGGGGTGGTAACCACCATGTAAGTGGTTTTGTTACAGGCTGTAGAGAATGGACCAGATGGTCAGACACATTTCTGCCACATTTGTAGACTACCCGGGAAACTTCTTGTTTAAGAGCTGGTTCTGTTTTAAGTATATGCCAATTATTTTCCACTATGGCTTTTATCTTAGTGGAGTTCTGTCCATATGTTATTATAAAATTAATCTGGTCCCTATTTGGTTTTGGTCTGTTCTTATAGTCTAGCAATGTTGTATGTGGCATTTCTTTAACTGTCAATGTTCTTCATGCAAGATGGTTTGGCTTTAACCCCTCTCTAAGAATCTGCTAGACATTTCCCTCAGACACTTTTCAAAGTCAGAATTTTCAGTACAATTTCGTTTCACTCTCATAAACTGAGTCCAAGGATGTTCCTGATTGTGTGGCATGGATGGCGACTGAGGACCACAGTTGCTCCCCCTTTGTCCTCCAGTTCCAAAGTTACATCTGCATTATTAGTGGAGCTTAACCAGTTTCTAGATTATTTCAATTCTTCAACTCCAAATCTAAAATGTTTGATTCAGTCTGATCAAAGGCAGATTAACATTTTGGATCTTTGTATTACAAAAATGGATGAAGGCACAATTGTAACTGATTTGGTTTGAAATAGTACAGACCAAAACATAATACTGCATGCATCCAACCACACCATCAGGAACATCCCTAGATCTCAGTTTATGAGAGTGAAACTAAATTGTACTGAACATGGAGTCAGCTGATCACTGACTATCTAATGTGCTTCCCCAAATTTTAAATGGTTTTATCCTAGAAAACATATTTACTGTGATGAGACTAGTCTGTACTTATGCACAAAACCTCAGGGCACACTGAATTTTAAGAGCGACAGCACATGCAGGGACTAAAGAGCTTGAGAACAAATTTCTGTTCTGCTGTGCTCCAATATGAATGGGGCAGAAGAAATTTATTTACTGTTACCATGGGGATCAGGAATTAGGGCTGGGGGGACTGCTAGACTACAGAAGACATTTCTTTGATATCAACATAGGGATTGGGGATCAGGGCTGGGGTGGACTGCTAGACTACCAGGGAAATTGATTAATATTAACATAGGGATCAAGGATCATGGCTGCGGTGAATGCTAGACTACTGCAATGATTTATTGTTTTTAACACAGTGATCGGGGATGGGGGTGTGTGACCCACCAGGCACCTGTCAATGGTGCTATTGCTGCACAGCCCACCCACAGCTTGCAGCAACCCATCCTGATGCACCCTCTGTTTGGCACAGGGCCAAGTTTGCCGCAAGTCACAGGACTTTGACTTGGGACCCTGCCCAATAGAGAATTGTTTGCAGGGTCCCTAGTGCACTGACAATCATCGCAAGCTGCCTTTGGTGTGGTTTGTGCCTACTCTTTGAGAATTGGGCGAACTGTATTTCATCATTTAGAAGACCCACCCATTTAGAAGCCACCCCTGAATTAAAGTCACAGTTTAGGTTTTAATACTCATTTGACAACAAGGGCAAGATATTCAATGGAATGTGCAAGCGCATCACAAAGGCTTGTGCTTGTATCTGATCTGGCAGCTGCTATGTTCAGTCAGTAGACCAGTGCTATCTGATTGAATATCGGTCTGTGTCAGCGGAGAGCTACTGTAAGTGAAACTGTGCTGCCCCAACATGGACCTGGGCTGTATATAGCCAACAGAGAATAGCACTCCCCAGAATGGATAGTGTCATCCCCTGTTGGCTATATTCAGCCACCACATGCAAATTAACCTGTTAGGCATGCAAGGTAGTAAGGGGCCATTTGCATGTCCATTATGGCTTCATTTATGTTGTGCGAAGCAGCCCAGTAGTTCAATCCTGACAGGGTGTTGACACATTCCCTGGTGTCAAGTGGCACCCCAACCCCCCAATCACCTGTTACTTCAGCTGTAGTGTTATCCTTGGTGTCCAGTGGCACCCTATCCCCTGATCAATCGTTTCTTCTTATGCAGCATTTTCCCTTGTGGCCAGTGGCACCCCCCCCACTCCCAGTCATCCATTTCTTCCTATGTAGCTTTCTCCCCCTGTGTCCAGTGGCACCCCCCACTCCCAGATCATCTATCTATGCACTGGTTGATATCTCTGGTGTCCAGTGGAACCCCCACCACCAGTTGCCTTGTACAATGGTATAGAATGCTGGTGGTCAGTGGTTCCCTCCCGCTCCCCCGCATGCCCATCGACATACCTAAAGGTCATCACTGGCAGTACAGCATCCCCTAACTTACCCCATCAACTCACAGTGCACCACTCATCACACACCACCATACAAGGGTGTATGTAGATGTCCAGGGAATCCTGATACAGTAACTGGCAGAGCCCTCCTCTCATCTCCTCAGCCAGCTGCCATATGAGCTGTCGGTGCAGCTACAATATAAATAACGATGGGTGATGTTCTATGAGCTGAAGGGGTGGGTGGAGGTGATGCTGGAGGCCAGTGATGACCTTTACATATGTCAATGAGCATTCAGAAGGGTTGGAATAGGGGTGCCACTAGCCACCAGGGGCTGTATGTTCGCAGCTATGATAAGTAATAGGATGGGTGGTTGCAGTACAGTTGCCTGCCATAGGCGGGTTGGGGGGCAGGCTCAGCATCCAGTTAAGCTGCAGTTTTGTCTGGTACTAAATAACACCACTTTGGGGCCATTAACTACCATCACAAACCTTTAAACATTCTGCTGCACCTGTATTCAGGAAGGGACCCATTTATTTTTATGGGTGAAGTGTTATTTTAGTGCCTGGGCACAACCAGGTGTCGGGCCCTCTAACTGGGCCTCTGAATAAGTCACCACCCTGAGAGCAAGCCATACACCTGGGTAGTGCTGGGACAAAACATGTTAGTGCTGGTGTTAACATTTGAATATCGAGTCCCAGATCTTATAAAAATATGTTGCATATTTTTAAGATGGTTGTGGTTTTGTCATATGTAGTAACTGTATGACATTTCCATATTGCTGTGTATCCGATAATGAATGACATTTTTTCCTAAATTTCTCAGCCCTGTTTTTGAATCTCACACTAATAAGATAGACCATTTCAATTTGTGTTGTATCTTTTGTTTAAATGTATAGAAACATAGAAACATAGAATTTGACGGCAGATAAGGACCGCTTGGCCCACCCAGTCTGCCCATTTCTTTGCCTAGTGGATAAGCTGCTGATCCTAGTTAACCAGCAGCCTACTTCTTCCTACCCCCACCCCCTAGAATTGCCTTATGACTGTCCCATGCATGCTTGAATTCCACCACTGTTTTTGACTCCACAACCTCCTCCGGAAGGCCATTCCATGCATCCACAACCCTCTCTGTGAAAAAATACTTCCTTAAATTACCTCTGAGCGCCCCCCCCTCTATCTTCAAATTGTGCCCCCTTGTTCTTCAAACTGATGAGGTTAGAAGTGAACAAATTTGGACAAAACCACCTCATAAGGACTATGGCTGCCAGTGAAAAAATCTCAGAAAAGCTAAGATGAACTGTGTAGACATGTAGGTAATAGCTGAGCTGTTAAAGCAAGCTCCGGCTGAATGGCACAGAGGGTAAAAGCACAGATCTCAAATTCAATGGATTGAAGGTTTAGTGCTCCTGAGAGCCACAGATAACCCTGTCTAAGTAAATCTGAGCTGCACTTTTTGCATTCACGTGCGCTTGTGCAAGGAACATCTTGGGACTATACTGCATATGAGAGGTGTGTCACTACCATGCCAATTACAGCTGAAACTGCAATGGGTTTGGCAGTGTACACCAATGACCAGGCACTCTGGTCATGGCAGCAGTTCAGCTTTGCTGACATGGCGCGTGCTGGACTTGCAAGAAATGAACCGTTCCAATGGGAGTGCTTCATTAGAGTGCATGCTATTGCGCATTGCCAGAGTTATGGTCACTGCAGTGTGGCTTTCTCTCTCAGTGCTTGCTTCTCGCCCCCCCTGCCTCAACACTAGCCATGGTGCAGCTTTCTCTCCCCTCTCCCGGTACTCGCTTCTCTGCCCCCTCCACCTCAACATTATCTGCAGTGCAGTTTTCTGTTAAAGCCAACATATGGGTGCCCAGTTGCCGTGTCAGCATTAAAAAAAAAACAATGCCACCACTGAGGGACACATGGAAGCCCACTCCCAGTGTCCCCATATCTGTACCCCCCAATATTACAGGATAATGGGGGGCCCACTCTCAGTATCCCCATATCTATACCCCCCTTTTAGAAATGGCTAGACTGGGTGGGCCAAGCAGTCCTTATCTGATGTCAAAGTCTATGCTTGTTTCCCCATAGAAAAGAAAATGCTCCCGACTTTTTTTTTTAATACTAGAAAAAAGAAAATGGTCCCTCATCATCTCCCTCCTCTCCCTCCCCATCCCAGCCCTACCACTGCACACCCACCTCCCCTCACCACCCCTTACTCCATACTTACCTCCGGAGGTAAGGTAAGGAACCTTATGGTTGGCCAGTATGCCTTCACAAGGGTGCTGATCGGGCCGGGGTATATGTCTTCTTCAGATTCAAAGAGCTTCCCCAAATGGAGAAGCACATTGAACCAGGGGTGAGACTTCCAGCTGTGCATGTCATTCCATATGATGTCATAAGATGGAATATTTAATAAACATGGCTGTGGTAATTTAACTACAGAAGTGTCTCTGACTAGTTAATGGTTTTGTGAGGACAGTGAGTCTATCAATCAAAATATTGTACAGGACTGCCACATAGCTGTAGCTGTTATAAAATGAATAAATTCATTTTAGTTAAGCTGGTGATCACCAAATTAACAGCATGTCCCTCTGAAACTTATATAGGTCTCTCCCATGATAGTAAAATGTCCCCATCATCCCGCCCACCTTCTCATTGTAGAAAATAAAAACATGTCCAACTGACATCACTTCTGTACCTGGGTTGCCAGAACAGCCCTGCAACGCACTTCCTCAGAATCCTCAGGGCCACCAAAAATATATATATTTTTTTAACAAATATCTTATTTAAATTTTGTACGAGTTAAAAGGTACAACAGAATAAATTGCACATAAATTCAGTCTGTCTGTAAGAAGAATACAATGCAACTAATTAATACAGCATTTACACTACACACCAGAAAATAAAAGGAATGTTCACATTAGTAGATAACCTTGAAACACCTGTATACACTTGATATGGCTAGATTGGAGTTAGGGATAACAGCATGGAGTAACAAGTCCCTTAAGTCTCTATCACAGCAACATTAGAGGAGTCTGTGGGCTCATGGTTAAGAAGATATGCACCCCATTTGAACCACTACATCAAGATGTTAAAAGCTGTCACCGTCATATCAAAAGTAGAGATTTGTGTATACTTCTTCCATGAGTTGAATTTATTTTATTAGGTTCATCGAATCTCTAACTGTAGGAATGGTGGGAACTAGCCATCTTCTTGTGTTTGCTTTCAGCACAGCTACCACCAAGATGTGGTGTAGGTAGTTATTTTGAGGCAAACTTGCCTCTTTAGGAAGTACACCTAGAAAGAAAATGTCAAAGGTAACGGGAAGCATAACGGTCAAGATGTTGGATATGGTACTAGAGAACTCCCTCCAGAAGTCTTGCAGCATGGGGCAGGACCAACATGTCTGAAAATAATTTCCTTTAGCCCCTGAGAAATACTTTTTTTAACACAAATAATGCTTGCAGATATATATTATTGTTTCATTTTCAGAGTTGTGAAGGTGGCTAGGAGGATGGAGTCACTTTACTGTTACAGGAGTGACTAGGCCAGCTGTGGGGTAACATAATGGCTAATTTGAATATCAGTAAGTCATATAAAAGTACATATTCTATTCTGCCTTATTTTACTGCTGTGCTTATTTAACAGTCCTGTAAACCAATCAGACAAGAAGATTTTGTCTGAAAGGCTTGACTCCAATCAAAGAGACAGAGGTGACATAAAATGGTACTGATTTTTCACATAAGCAGGAAAAGGATAATTGGTTAAAAAATAAATCTAAATAAAAATTATCTCTAGCAAAAAGGTATAAAAAAGTTTCTGTAAGTACTGTATGTTCATTTTTCTAAAAACATTAAGGCACTCCCAGGAGCTGATTTACCAGTAGGTGATCTGACTCTCAGGTGCACGAGTCGCTTGGCTATGTCTCAGGACCTCAATACAGAACTGAGGGTTGGATAAAGGAAGATCATTTCTGAACAGTACCCATCTTAATTTAAATGTCCATGAAGAGATCCTTTAAATAAGGTAGTGGGCTACCTGAAGCTGGTAGTATTCCAGAGATATCAATGATTAAGTCTGCCCCATATTAATACTGAATTGCCATCATTTCTAAATCCATGTGATGCCGTACAGATTCGGACTTCATACACATTGACCTTGTCTTAGGACTTCCACCTGGAGGGGCTTGTAGAGGAAACTCTATGTATATTTTTATTGCAACAGCTCTTAAGGCTATTATAGACAAATAGTTACCAGAGACCAGTCCAAAAGTAGGGGATTGGATTAAGAATTTAAAAATAATTAAATTGATGGAACAGATTTTAGCTCAGCTTCAGCTGAAACAAGATACATTCATAGCTAAGTATCTAGGTGGCTTCCAAATGAACACATTATAGAGGAAGTACAAGGCATATCAGTCTTGAATCAGTGGCTATCGGTTTAGGTATTCTTGCTAGGATAAACTAAACCTTTGCTGATGGGAGCTGTTAATAAAGGAGTGCATACTGTATACAGTATGCACTCATTACTAGCTCAGTCAGTGGCCAGCAATGGTGGACAGAGGAAGGCTGTGCTGATCACCAGCTTGTGTATGGGATGGGGGAGTGGGGTGGTGGATCACTACCTGCCAGGGTGGGAGGTCCACTAGACCACCGAAGAAATGTTTACATTCTCTATACAGGGGATTAGGGATAGGGAGACGGGCCTGCTAAACCACCAGGGAAATGTTTCACTTTACCAGGGGATTGGCATGGGGGTTAAACTGAACACCAGGGGCACTTTTTCCTATATTGGGTGGTTGATCAGGTAGGGGGAGGGTCCACTGGACACCAGGGAAAACTTTTTCATATATCGGGCAGGCAATCGGGTAGGGGGAGGCACCACTGGACAACAGGGAAAACTTGTAAGTATATCGGGCAGATGATCAGGTGGTGGGAAGGTCTACTGAACACCAGGGAAATCTTTTTGCTATATCAGTTGAGGGATCAGCTAGAGGGAGGGAGGGATCACTAGCCACAAGGAATATCTTTCTGATATATCGGTTGAGTGATTGGGTGAGGGGAGAGACTGTAAGCCGCCAGGGAACTTTTTTTGATGTATCAGTCAAGTAATTGGGTGGGGGGGGAGGAAATGCTAGCCACCAGGGAATATTTTGTCTGTGTAGGGCAAGGATTCAGGTGGGGGAGACCACTGGACACTAGGCGCAACTTATATTTTTAATATTGGGTAGCTATCGGCAACCAGCAGGGGAGGACCACTACTACCTGGGAAATTAGGTTTGATTTATTAGTCCAGCGATCATGGGGGGGGGGCCACTACCATCAGGGAAAGTAATTTTTATAATCTCGGTCCAATGATCGGTGAATGGGGGGTATCACTGCCACCAGGGAAATCTTATTTTTTTTATCGGGCCGGTGATCAGCATGGTAGGGTGGGCCCCCATAGTACCTCCACTAACCACTAGGGTTGCAGGGGCTTAAAGCAAGGTCTCAGTCAGCGGTATTTGCTTCATGCAAGGGGACCCACAAAAGGCCCTTGCGTGGAGCAAATGCTTTGTGAATGGGACTGCAGGTCCCCTTATTTGCATTGCAGTCCCCTGTACACTTTGTCCAATGCAAACCCAGTTTCTGTGTGCAAATTGGGCTTTTGTGAGTATCACTTTGGCACAAGGGGCAACATGTTGTGAATATGGCACTTGAGTTTCAGGGTGTGTCCCTGTGTCCTGTTGGTGGGAAACCAAATCAAACATCTCAGTCAGTTTAATCTTGTCTATACCCCTGATGATTCAGAACACAGATACTGTCCCCTCTAACCCTCCTTTCACGCAACATTGCTATCTTAAAGACCAACAGCTTCTCCTCATAGATTCTGTTTTCCATACCCCTGATCATTATGGTGGCCTTGTGTTACACCTTTTCAGTTACCTCAGTATCAAACAGGAGAAACAAAATAATGGAGTACAGATATTGCAAAGTTGTACTTCACTGCAAAGTTTCTGGTGAAGTTGCAAAACTCACCTTTGTGAAACACTTTTGCAAAGTTCCCACTTCACCACTTTGCAATGAGATTTCCTGCGTAAGTGGCACTTTTTCAGGTAAACTCAACCAAAGCAATGGTGAATTTGCAGCTTCACTGGCAAACTTGCAAGACCACTTGAAAAAGTGCCCCTCTGCCTGCCGAAAGCTTTGCAAAGTTGCCACCCCATACTTCAAAATTGGCAAACTTGAATTTTGCCAACATAGCACATCTCTACAAATGAGTGTGGACTAGTCAGATCAGTGTATGGACTTATCAATAATAATATTGACCCATCTTGGGAAGGATGTTATTGGCAAGATGTCCACTGCATGCTCAGGATTGGATGATCACAATAAATTCCACCCACTTTAATTTTCAATCTGCCTTCCAAGACGTTCTGTATGTGAAACTGTGAACTGATGACTGACTCTGAGACACTAGGTATGAGTGAAAAATGATGGAGTAAGACATACTGTGACCATTAGCTGACCTGTAATCTACAGTGGAGTCATTTTAGAAGAACACTCTTTTTCTCATATGTGTGGCCTGTTTAAAGCTCTAACAGTTATAAGAATCATGCTGTGCTGCACTGCCGTATGATACATCACCACGTAATTGGGGCAGTGTCCTAAATGAAATATGTGTCCTCTTAGAAGCTCAAACTTTTCTAAGAAAACCTAGAAAAAATAGTTCCATGTGTGTTCTCACAACTAATTAAACTGGCACTGGGTTCTATGGAAACAAACATTTTTTTTTAGTTGTGATCTTAAAATATGTGTTTGGGACATTGTCCTTGTTTTTGCACGTATCCTCTAGCAATCTAAAATGTTACTGAAAAAAAAATAAATGCAATAAAGAAAAAAAAAACAGCAAATAAACAATTGGAAAGGAAAGAACACTCTTTTTCTCATATGTGTGGCCTGTTTAAAGCTCTAACAGTTATAAGAATCATGCTGTGCTGCACTGCCGTATGATACATCACCACGTAATTGGGGCAGTGTCCTAAATGAAATATGTGTCCTCTTAGAAGCTCAAACTTTTCTAAGAAAACCTAGAAAAAATAGTTCCATGTGTGTTCTCACAACTAATTTAACTGGCACTGGGTTCTATGGAAACAAACATTTTTTTTTAGTTGTGATCTTAAAATATGTGTTTGGGACATTGTCCTTGTTTTTGCACATATCCTCTAGCAATCTAAAATGTTACTGAAAAAAAAATAAATGCAATAAAGAAAAAAAAAGCAGCAAATAAACAATTGGAAAGGAAAGAAAAGGCACAGTTTATTTTGAAGACACCTGGGGCCAGATATTGAAAAATGAGCAAAGTGCAGTACAAAGGTTTGCACTGCACTGCACTTGCCCATTGCATATGACCCCATGGATGCTCTATTCAGCAGGATAGTGCAGCGGCACTATCCAACTGAATATAGGAGCATGCTAGTGCAGCACTAAGTTGAGTAGCTCTGCCCTGACATGTATCCTTGACATGCAGGAAACAGCATCCCCAGAACCAATAAGGCCAGGAGCCCCCACCGCAGTATTCAGCTGGCACCATGCAAATGCCCCTTATAAGCATTCAGAGCACTAAGGGGCCATATGCATGCCCATTATTGGCCCCATTCAGTATACATTATGCTCTATCATCTAGTGGTCCTCCCACCCTCTGAATCCCAGCCCCAGTAAAAAGAAACCCTTCCCTGCTGTCCAGTGATCCCTCCTACCCTCTGATCCCTGGACCTGTTCAATATATATTATGCCTTGGCATCTAGTGGCCCTGGTAGACAAAAACCCTTCCCAGATGTCCAGTGGCATCCTCACTCTCCAACCACTCACTGTAGTATGGTAGAAGAAAACCCTGGCATATAGCAGCCCCTCCTACACCACCTGCGCCACCCACACTGGGTACACCACCCTGCCACCCCACCTACTTTAATCCCCAGCACCACGGGACCTCATATGACAACCAGAACAGCCCTCCTCTCACCACCTCAGTGGCTGAGGTGGTGAGATGAAGGTTGTGATGTTGTGATGTTCACCATATGAGCTCCTGTGGCTCTGGGGATTAAGCTAAAGTGGGTGGCAGGGTGGTGTACTCAGTGTGTTTAGTGCAGGGCGGCAACTAGGCACGAGGACTTCTACTGTTCCAAAGTGAGTGCTCAGAGGTTGGGGGGGGTATCACTGGACACCAGAGAACAGTTTATTTCTTCCAGGGCCAAGGATCAGAGGGCGGGGGGACCACTAGATTGCATTGCATACTGTATATTCAAAGGGTCCAGGGATTAGATGGTGGGGGGGCTGGACACCAAGGACTACTTTTATATAAATGGGACTGGAGATTGGAGGGTGGGAAGGACCACTGGACACTAGGGAAGAGTTTCTGTCTACCAAGGCCGGGGATTGGTGGGGGGCGGAACACTAGACACCAAGGCAAAATATATATTGAGTGGGGCTAGGGATCATAGGGTGGGTGGACCACTGGACATGAGGAACTACTTTTATATCAACAGGCCTGGGATCAGAGGGAGGTGTTGACCACACCAGGGGACACTTTTCTGTCAATGCGACCAGGAATCAGAGGACAGGAGGACCACAGACCACAAGAGTAATGTTTAATTTTATGGTGACAGGGATTGGTGGATCTGGGGGACCACAGACCACCAGCGACATGTTTATTTTAATGGGAATGGGGATCAGAGGATGGGTTATTCAACTGGGCACCAGGAAAATATTGTATTCTACCTTGGACAGACTAGATGGACTGTTGATCTCATTCTGCCATCATCTTCTATGTTTCTATGTTACCAGGGATGGGGTGCAGAAGATGGGGGGGACCATGGACCACCAGGGGAATGTGTAGTCTTTGTGGGGCTGGGGATTGGCAGATGGGGGGGGACAACTGGGCATGTGATTGTTGGCTACAGTTTCTCAGCTGGCTGTTTGGTTGCCTGGAATAAGTTGGATTTATTTTCATCGGTAATTGTGCAATGCAAGGTGGACTGCGCTATTCTCCTTGTGCAATGCTACAGCACTGAATAATGTACTGTGCCAGGTTCCTTTACCCTGCCCCTTCCTTTGTCCACCACCTACATTATTTTTTTGCATGTGCTAACACTTTTAGTGCATGCCACTGCACCCTTTGAATATTGCATGCAGGTACAAACCCTGGACAAATGGAGCATAATCCAGGCAAAGTTTTTAATATCTGGCCCCAGATCCTGAAGTCTCTGGATGCTATACAGAATAAAATGTTAAGCATATTACAGAAACAATTACTAGCTTTTGTGTCGAAGACAGTACGTTAAAAACAACCATAATTTAAATTTAAAAAATGGGGTGTTAAAATAGATTGAAAACTATCCAACAAGAGGCCTCCATGAACATGTGCTGGCACAGGATTCCAAAACAAGGGTGCTACCAACCCAAAGGCCCAGTCTCCGGACAATTTCAGATGAGACCCAGGAACATACAGGAGATCAGTCTCAGAAAAACAGAGAGGGTGAACAGGGGTATGTATGTACAGTCTTGAGATCTTTCAGGTAGCCAGGACCCAAACCCTGCATGGTCTTGAATGTTAACAACCATAGCTTAAAGTGTATGCTTCTCCAAAATGTCAGCCAGTGCAGATCATGGTGCACCAGTGTGATACACCTGATCAAGGTGTCCCAGCAATCAGCCAGTTTGCAACATTCTGCAGTAGTTGCAGTTAGTGCAACAACCCTGCAGATAGCCCTAGGCAAAGGACATTGCATTAACCCAGTTCTGATGTAAAAGAGACAGTAGAATTACCATATCAACCAGTGCAAGACAAAGCTTAATATAGATGATGTTTCATTGATGGAAAAAGTCACTGAAGACTACCACCAACCCCTGATCTTCCAGTGTCACTTGGCATACCACAATCACCCCCAGATAGCACACACAAGTCAAAGCCCTTTAGCTTTCCTCCCAATACTGACCAGATTTACTGCATCAAATTTAAGCTTTTTCCTGTAGCTCATCCCTGCAAACAGTACCTTAACAAGTTTTGTTGAAAAAGTAAATGATTTGTAATGTTCAAAATATTTCTTTTTATCTTTTTAAAAAGGTTTTTGTTCACTGCAATCAAACTTTTACCTGACATCATGCTTGAATTTATTTTTTATGAATCATGACAAAGGGAGGGACAGACTAAAAGTGTTTTGCTTGCCCTGAGCTCTGCTCTCACCAGTTTATGCACTGTTTACATGGTTTTCAAGCCTGTACATACTGTGGGGGGAGGAGGCACTCTTCAAGTGTGGATCACCCCTGCAGCATGTGCTATCTCACCTCCCAGCAACAGATGGTCCTATCCATGGTGCTTCTGGAGGTGGAATTGCAGCATTGCCAAGATCTGTTATGACTGACATCAGACAATTAGGTAGCGCCTAGGTTAGACACAAGAACCAGCCATAACTCTTATATGTTCACCTGCCACTGACTGCAGTATGTCCCATGGGCCCGGTCCCTGGCTTCAGAACCTCCATTTTTGGCATAGGTTAGTAGGAGGCATCGGGGCCCCTGACTTATGTTTATTTTTGGTGTAGGAAAGTCAGCATTGCTAGGGGAGATAGCAGTTTTGGCTGTAGACTTGTGTGTGTGTGTGTGTGTGTGTGTGTGTGTGTGTATATATATATATATATATACTTATATTATAGTGGCACGGTAGTGCCACTATAGTTAGGGTTGAGGAACCATTTACATGTTAAACCCAAAATTTTGTAACTTAATAACTTTGCAACCGTTTGACGTATTTTCTAGAAATTTGGAGTACATGATTAAGACCCATATGCCTTGGGATCTGCTAAGTTTCGTACCAGTCACTTATACAGCTGTGGAGTTATTAAGGGTGAACTGTGCACACATTTATGCTTTTCTGCTATTTTACTGTCGTCTCTACAGGTCGCACGGTTTGCGCAACCGGTCTTAAATCTTCAGGGAACGTGCGGCCGGGGTCCTCGATGTGCCTTTTGAAGATTTAGTGAAAAAATATTAAACTGTTCAAAAGTTATTCAAACAACAAGTTCCCATTATAAGTCAATGGGAAAATTTAACAAAAAGTGCGACAGTGTCGCAAATGCAGTTTTTACTTTCGAAATGGCCCTTTTACTTTTGCAAATCTGCCATTTTTTTTTCAGTTAGCGATCAGAAAAATGCTTGGCATTTAAAATTGGGACCCTCTAGCAACCTAATTCTTTTTGTATTCACCTAGACGGACCCTGAGGATGCTAGCCATGTCTTTATTTTGGGGTAAAACACCCCAGAAATATGTTTTTCAAATTTCTGGAAAAAGTACTTCGCCAAGAATAGCATGCGTGCTGCGACACTGTCGAGATAATTCTGAAAGCTTTAATAGCTTCGATAGTAGTTTTCTAGGCTGTAGGAAAATGACAGCAATTCTTTGGCACCCTGCTGCAAAAGAACAGTTTGGTGTTTTGGCCTGAAATTTGAAGGGAACACAGCCCACATCTCACAAATGTGCCTTTCAGTGTTTCATTGAAAAAAATATTACATGGCGGCAAATTTACGGCACTCCAAAATTGACACTTTTTCCCCATAGGATAACATTATGGCGTCCAACGCATTACAGGACTCCTTTGGTGCCCTGCTGTAAAATAACGTTTTGGTCTTTTGGGCTGAAATTTGGAGGGAACATAGCCAACATCTTACAGATGTACCTTTTTGTGGTTTGGTGAAAAATATTACAGGAGCCAAAGTTATGGCACTCGAACTTCTCTTTTTTCCATAGGATAACATTCACGCGTTCGCCGCCCTTTCAGGGCCCGTATGTGTCGAAACCTTAGTAGATACGGACTTTCTTCAGAAAATGCTTAGCTCCCACTGGGGCTACACAAAACTAGCCAGGAAAGTCATAAATCATATGACTTATAAATTTTTTTTCACGCCGTGACGGTTCCTCATTTTCTGCTCCGAGAACCATTATTATGCATACATTTTTTGTACTCACTGTCTTTCTTTATGCAGCTTTTGGGGGAAAACCAGCCTGTGCACTTACATTACTGTTACTGTTACCATTTTTGCTTGCAGTTCCGTTCCCGTTTCACTTACTGTTCACGTCTACACCACCATATGTGTTACCCTTTGAGTTTTCATCTGCGCTTGCTTTTGCATTGTTTTTAACATTTCTGTCTACACTACTGTTTCTCTTTCTGTTTTGCTTTGCGTCACCATGTGCATTATTATTTGCGTTTGTGGGCACAATGTTTCTATGTCCCACCACCGCATTATATTCTCTATTTCTTGTTATCATTCTCAAAAAGAAGGGAAATTAGAGGCAAAAAAATCCATTTAATGCATTAGTTAGGGTTGTTCCACACCAACAAAAGCAAGGAAATTCGGTGTTAGGGTTGAAAGCCCCCCTTGGCCCTCCTGACCAAACCCCCAACTGGCATCGGGGTGCGCATTAGGGTTGTCGGTCCTAACTCTCACCCCATTCTCCTACACCTCTGCTTCTTTACACATGTGATGGGGTGAGAGTTATGGCCAACAACCTATAATGCGCACCCCAATGCCAGTTGGGGTGTGGTGGGGGTCATGGGGCCAACCCAACACTGAATTTTACTTTTACTGTGTGGAACAACCTTAACTAATGCATTAAACAGAGATTTTTGCCTCTAATATATATATATATATATATATATATATATATACACACACACAAATCACACATGCCCCATAATGTAAAGCATCATGGGCTGCATATTCAAATCACCACAAAATATTATGCTGGTTCAACTTTAAGCAGAAATGCATGGTGCCGAAAGGCCTCTCACAGTCTGCAAAGGGTGCCAACAGAAGACACAGACACATGTTTTATCCTACCAGGACTCATCACTGTGCCTCATCTGTATGACATCCCAGTGGAATGAACCAGCTACCCTAAGATGGTCTGTCTGGGTTATGTTGTGGTGAACCCAATATATATATATATATATATATAGATATATATATATATATATATATATATATATATACATATATCTATATAGGGAGGCAGTATAGCGCAGTGGTTTAAGGCTCTGAGCTGCAAATCTGGAGATCTGGGTTTGAATCCCACAGCCCCCACTTGCATACTGTGTGACCTTGAGCAAGTCACTTAACTTCCCTGTGCTCTCAGTTTGCACCTGTAAACAAGCTATAAGCTTAGTGTGTCTCACCTGGTTCAGCAATTGGATATATATATACAGGGATTTATTTAACTCTAAAAATTGATTAGCGTTTTGCTCATAAAAGTGCTAAATCTTTGTGAAAATGCATAACTCTTGCCTCACTGTGTTTAACAAACACAGCACTTCTAGAAAATCTATATAAATACTTTCTGCTCAGTTAGTATAATCCCAAGAAAAAAACTGCTAATCAATTATTTAAAACCCTGATATATATGTATGCAGGAGTCAAAAAAACATCTTATTGACTTCACTAACCAGTTGCAAATTTATAACTTCAGCTGTGGAATGAAAATTCAGCAGTGTAATGAGAAGTCAGCTTATTTTTACAACTTGAAATAATTTTAAATGTTTAATTATTTATTTATTTTTATAGTTCACAGGATCTTCATACCTATAATATCTTGTTTCTCCAGACCTGATGCCCCTTCCCAGAATTTTCCCAATTACACCAGCACAGGCTATCTTTTAGGACCATCACAACCTTCTGGGCTAACAGGCATTCACATTCAGCTCATTGCCATTATTTATTTGAAATATATTTAAGCAGGTAAGCAAACAGAGACAAAAATCTGTTTGTTTCTTGTTGTAACCTGGGTGGAGGTGGGATAAAGGGAATAAAAGGCAGTACAGCACAAGAACAGTGAAATACACTCAATAACAGTGGAGACAGGCAGCAAATAGAAACAACAAACAAAACAGAGTTAGGCATCATGCAAAGCAGGGTTAACAATGAAAAGCAATGACCAAGTGACCAGCACTGGCCTGCAACAAGTTACTCTTGAGGTTTCTTTTTTCTGTGCATCGACAGTGATTTTGATTTTTATCCTTCAAAACTAGATATTATTTAGAAATATTCACTGGGCTATTGGTTAACTTACATGGAGTTGCTTTAATATTGGATACCCCTCTACAAATAGGATATTATTGGGAATGGGGCTGGAGGAACACATCTATTACTTCAATGTGAATATTATTGGACGGGGGCAGAGGAAAATGGTGTGAGTGAGAAAAAAATGACTAGAGGAGGGGAGTGCGGTGCATGAAGAGCAAATATTTTCCACTTTTCCCTCTTTTTTACATCAAAATGTAGTTTGGTCAACCGTACTTTATGTGGAAAATGGATAAAATAAAAGAAAATGATTACTTCACACATCTGGATAATCCTGCATCTACTTACTTTCTGGCCCACCACATATGCTCACTCACGCCTCCCACCGCAGGAGCGTTCGTTCAATTCCTGGTGCCTCCATCTGGTAGCACACCACCTATCTCTTGCCCTCCTACTCCTCGCTGCAGGGGACATCCACCCGAACCCTGGACCCCTGACTACCCCACCCCATCTAACTCTGCTGTCCCCCTTTGTTACCCGCCTCCTCCCAACTAACAGGCTATTCCCTCCCAAGAGGCCTCCGCCTCCTACACCTAAATATACATAGCCTAACCCCCAAACTCGACTCACACCAAGTACTCACAGCCCACTACACCCCTGATGTCATCACCCTCTCCAAAACATGGCTAAATAAAAATATACCAGAATCCTCAGTCTCAATCCCTGGCTATACAATGTCCCATCAGGACAGAGCCACCAGAGGTGGAGGTGTGGCCATCTATGTAAGCTCAGCCCTACGTTACTCGGTGGTCTTAACTAAGGCTGAACAAAAAGCTTATGAACTCTTACTGCTGCAGCTCACCCTCCCCATCTCTCTTCCAATATATGTAGCTGGAATCTACTGCCGGCCTGACACCCTGTACACAACTGTCACTGACCTCCTTACACAAATTACGTCCCTAAACCCCATGGGGGAATTATACACAATGGGTGATTTTAACCATAATTGGCTAACACCAGCCCTTAACAAAACCCGGATAGAAATTTTCATGCTAAATCTATCCCAAATCATCACTGAGCCCACCTGCCTGAACCTCAAATCAGGCAACCACTCACTCATTGACTGGGCCCTGACCACCCATCCTCACAGAGTCATCCAAGCAGGACTACTTCCTGACTCCTTGAGTGACCACCATATCATTTACCTAGTCCACAAAATTCACTGCCCTAAATCTCTCCCAAGTTCCTAGTCCAACGGTCCTATAAATCCCTCAATCTCATCCCCCTACTCAATGACCTTGCACTACCAAACTGGACCCACTCCCCCCCCAGCTCCATAGATGACTCCCTCCTGCACTTCAAAAACATGTTCCACAATGTTTGGGATACTCATGCCCCGCAACGCCTTACCAGAGTACAAGGCAACCACTTGCCTTGGATCACACAAGAACTCCTGGCTTGTCATAACGCCTGAGATAAAGCTTGGCAAGCTTACAAATCTTCAGGCCTACCCCAGGATCTCTCCCACTACTGCCTTCTTCGGAACAAATGTACCAGAGCAACTCGGCTAGGTAAAGCAGAGTATTTCAGATTCTCACTCCAGATGAATCTGAATAGTCCCTCCAAATTCTAGAAGGTCATTCACTCCCTCTTTTCATCACCAGCAGCTAATCCCACTCCTCTCCAAAATGTAAATAACTCCATTCTCTCAGACCCAAGCATAGTCACTGCTGAGTTCAACTCATACTTCTCCATGTGCCACTAATCTCCTTTCTACCCTGCCCACTGTAGCACGTCCCTCACCGCAAACAGGGCCTAAGCAATTTCATGAGCCTGGTACCTTCTCCTTCAAGGACATCTCACCAGCAGAAGCTGCTGATGCCCTGCTAACACTAAACCCATCTAAAGGGAAATCCCCCAATGGGTTGGACCCCAAACTCCTCTTCCTCTCAGCCTCTGCCATAGCTACCCCGCTCACCAACCTCCTAAATCAATCCTTCACCACTGCATCTGTACTTCAGACTTGGAAGCACGCCATCATCATACCCCTCCCTAAAGGAGGACCCCCCACCTTCACCTCAAACTACCATCCAATCTCCCTCCTCCCTGCGCTTAAACTGCAAGAACACCTTGTGCTTGCCCAGCTTACCTACTATCTCTCAGACTCTAATTTCTTCACACCCTTCCAGTCTGGGTTCAGGAAGGGTCACTCCACTGCCTTCTCCCTGATAAGGCTCACTGACACAGTCCAATCTGGAATGGATAGAGGCCAAATCACCTTGGCCATCTTTATCAACCTGGCTAAAGCTTTCAATACCATCTCCCACCCCCTACTGCTTTCATGCCTCTCTGACTCTGGCCTCTCCGCGTCCGCCACCTGTTGTTTCAATGCCTACCTTACAGGCCAAACCCAATCTGTCAGGATTGCAGATGCCACATCCCCACCTCTTCCAATGACCACTGGCATCCCCCAAGGATCAGTGCTCATGCCCATCCTGTTCTCCATTTTCTTAAGCGGCTTGCCTCAAACCTGTTCCCCATCATTGATCCACATGTACACAGATGATACTGTCCTATCCTCCTCTGGCTCATCACCAGATATGGTTGCTTCTGACCTCCAGGCTGACTTCAACAAAGTTCAGCAGTGGTTCAACTCTCACCAGCTCTCCCTAAATGTGAAAAAAACAGTCACTATGACATTCGGCACAAGTCAACATCTTGCCAGGCTATCCTTCCTCCCTCGTCTCCACTCCCTCGATGGGACCATGCAAGAGGATGTCACATCCTTCTAGTACCTTGGAGTGGCTTGACCACCACCTAACCTTCTCAGTCCATGCAGACTACATCTCAAAAAAACTTTGCTGTAAGCTCGGGGGCCTATATAGGAACCAAAATAGGTGCCCCTTTACAATTCAGTGTGATTTCATCCAGAAGAGGATACTTCCTTCATCAACTACTGTGATGTTGTCTACAGTGCTGCCCACAAGTCCATAAGGGAAATTACAAATCATTCTACATTTGTTCATACCATAAAGGAATTAAACATCCATGTCTGTAAGTGTTGAATATTTTGATAATGTGTTGTAGAAATTGATAAGAATTATTTTTTATATATTGATAAAGGAAGTAATTTCCTTATATATTTTTTTTTGTATTTTATTTGGTTTTATTTATTGATGTGTTTGTCTATGTATTATTGTGGAACTTTGTATGAACTTAGATAGGGATTGCACAGGTCTGTCTTGTAAACTGGACTTTTGTCCAAATGACATGTATTACCTGTATAAAAAATAACATTTTACCTACAAGTCCATCCTATCCAAACTAGACACCCTCTTTAATGCTTTCTGTCAGTTCGCTATAGATGTTCCTCCTCATGCCCATCGCTGGAACCTTTATCGCTCCCTAGCATTCCTTTCCCCCGAAAACCGCCGCTTAATACACTGTGCCAAATTTACCTCTAAGTGTTGGCTTGTTCTCTCCCGGACTACCTGGCCTGCATGCTATCACCCACCCCCTGCTGCCACCCATGCCCTAAGGTCCCTAGACTCCCGACCCCTTTTAATCCCTAGGCGGAGAACCACTGTCGGCCAGGTTGCTTTCTCACAACGCTTCCCTCAACTCTGGAATGCACTCCCCCCCCCACAAATTCACCACTCCTCCTCTGTCCAGTCACTATCTGCAGCCCTTGCCAACTACTACTCAGTAAGCTGCTCCTGCACATAACACCTTCCATGTGCATCCCCCGAGCTCCCCCCTCCCCCTCCCAAACTTGCCCTGCAGCATCTAAGTGCGCTATGTTATCTGGCTCACTGACCCAACTACTGCACTTATCATCTCATTTTTATGTGAACAGCCCTATCTTTATTCAGCCCTTGCACTTATTTCCCCCAGTGTTACTCATCCCTGTACCAAACTCCATCTGTTAACCATCGTGTTACCACTGTCGTGCCTGTTCTCGTACAATGTTAACCTATGTTACTGTATTCTGTCAAATATATGTTTGATAACCTGCATGTTGTCCTTTGTTGCTGTATTCTGTCAAATGTATGTTGGATAACCTGCGTCTTATCCTCTCCATTGCACTTCCTCCCCCCAGGTCGCACCGGGCGATGGGCATCTTGTTGCTCAGTGTGCCTTTCCTGGTGAAACAATTTCAACAAATAAATAAATAAAACTTGTAAGGCTATAACACTGGCATTCTCCTCCTGCTTTGTTGTTTTTAGCAGGTGAGGGAGTTAACAGTCGGGTGTGCATCCACAGCCCTATACATGGTAGCACAAAACTAGACAAGCTAAGAAAAACTTTTAGTTAGCCTGAAAGCTTGTGACCTTTTGTTGATATACTGGTTTGATAGCTAGTGCTGGAGCAGAAGCCAAACTGTAAAATTTAAGGACTTACGGACCAGTCTTTTTTCTTAAAAGCCACCAGTTTTCCACAATAAAGCACCAAACAAGTTGCTCTGTCAGACAGTGGTCTCCCACGTGAGCTTTTGCTAAACAGACAGGTGTCAAACCATAAAAATCTAAGGATTAAGTAACAGTTTTGCCTGTTTTGAACTTAGAAACACTGGGGTGAAAAAGAGCAGCTCAGTAAGGTGCACTTTTCCCACAAGATTATTTGCTCAAACTAGTGGAGAACTAAAATATCTGTATAATGGCCACATGAAATGGTAGTTTAATGCAAGATTTCAAGGTTTGAAAACAGCTATGACAATCATCTACATTTACTGCATCTTAGCAGGGGCTCTGTTCCAAACAAACAAAAAAAGAACTGATAAAGTAATGATACTTTTTATGCTCTACAAAATGAGTAAGTGAGGACAAAATAAGCAAAACAAAAGAAAATGAAATATGTTTTAAGAAAGTACCAGAAAAATGAAAAAAAAAAGCCAGAAGAAATTGAAATACAATCGGAGGCAGGAAGATGCAAAACTAAGAGAAATATATTGAAAACAGCAAGAAGAACCAAACAGCAGCAGAAGAAGAAGGGAAAAGAATACACAAGGAATAAAAATAACTTTAGGAGAAGAGAAAAATGAAAACAAGGATGCAAGCGAAATGTTTAAACAGCACTACCTCCTGTTACAACAAATATGGTGGGCCAGGACAACTGAACACATACACATGAGGAACAACAATGAGAAGAAAGTCTATGGGACTCTTTACCTCAGCTCCAGCAATATTCAAAACTGTGCAGGAAGAAAACAATGAGGTAGCAGTTATAAACAGCATATCTACAGGGGTGGGTGAGATAAATCCATTTTCTATTGTTAATACTTTTCAGTTAAGAAAGTGTGTATGAATGGAAAAGATGAGTCGGCCACCAAAGATTAAATACAGTGGAAACTTTTTTTTGGAAACTCTAGGGGCCAAATTTTCAAAGCCCCAGATGTGACACAAGAGACGTGCGCCAAACAACAGTGGTGCAAGGGAGTCTAGTGTCAAACATTGCGCCAGACCCGATTTTCAAAGGAGCACTGCGTCAAAGGCAGTCCACCCTGCATCAAGGGTGGCTGTGTCAGCCTTGCACCATACAGATGGCAGTGCCATGGTGCAGGCTGTCTTGCACCACAGAAATGGTGCAAGACCACACCTGTGGGATTTCAATGCTGCACCACTGACACCAAACATGCCAAAGTACCGTCAGCTGCTAGACCAGCCAGAGCTGGTCCAAGGGGACACTAGAGCATATAAAGAGACCCACAGCAGGTGGTCAGACATGGCTATGCTAATATTAAGGGCCAGTATTCTCCTACAGGACTAGTTTAGAACATTTTAGGGCTTAGTTTTGGCCAATTTATCTGTTGTTTTGTTTACTTAGCGTGCGTCATTCTCATCCTTTGTGTCATTTGTTTGACTTGGCTTGCACCATTTTTACTCAGTTTGCACCATTTTTACTTGGTTTGCACCATCTTTACTCGGTTAGCACCATTTCTATTCAGTTTGCACCATTTTTACTCAGTTTGCACCATTTTTCCTCAGTCTGCACCATTTTTGTAGTCAGTTTGAGTCATTTTCATTCCTTGAGTCATTGGTCTGACTTAACATACACCATTTTTGACTCAATTTGCACCATTTATTGTGGTGCAGCTTGCGTCATTCCCATCCCTTACACCATTGTGTTGATGCAGTGAACCTCTTGTGTCAGTTTGGGGGACTTTGTCACACAGATCATGTTTCTTGCAAAATATAGCAAACAGTATTTGGTGCACCAAAATCTGATTCAAGTTGGTTGTTTGATGCAGCTTGCATGGATCTAAGGGCCCTTTGAAAATCCGGCCCTAAGAATATAAGTAAAAATGCTCTGATCAGTTTGCACATACCTAAGGGTTTTGAATTTTCCTTTTCCTGTTAGCCTGTGAGTATTCCTAATAGTACCAAAGATTCTAATTCTAAATCAGCATATATGAATACCGACAATTGCAAACAAACTGCTTTAGGTGATCAGATGAGCAAAGAAGAAGTAAGAGAATCTACAGTATATTCAAACTTAATTTTGTCAGAGATGCAAAAGCAGTTTACAGGCCAGTCCACGGGGGCAAAACCAGTGCGGTGAATACCACATGGTCAAAATCTTGAAAGACTGGACAGCACGATGTACAAAGTAACGAGGTGCCTAACCACCCAGCTGCCTGTTACACACTGGAATGGTGATCCATGATGGCATGGTGTGAGAATACTAAATCTTCACTTTCCTTCAAATTGCACTCGAGTGGCGATCCATGGTGGTGAGGTGAGATAACAGTAAATCTACAGTTTCATTCACTTTGAGTGGGTGTTACTTTAGTTTATTTATTTTTATTTATTTATTTTAAGAATCAGTTTACAACCTTTGAGCCAGAGGCTCGTTTCCAAAGGTACTTCGTCACATAAAGACATACATTGCGTTTCGGTTACATAGCAAAGATTTGCAAAAAATCAATAGGCATTCACCAGAGGTGCCACGTCACATTGTGGTCAGACAAATACAATTGGGTACAGGGTACATGTAATTGATAACAGGTATTACACAAGTCGGTATCAAGTGAGCATTCTGGTAGGTAAACATTGAAACAGCTGGCACTGGCCAGGTTAAACCTAGGCATGGTGTACAGGAAGTGGTGGAGGGGATGGTTGGTGAGAGCTGCCCGGGGCATTGTCAAGAGAAAAAGAGGCGGAGGCTATGTTCAGAGACAGGAGCGTTACGAGTGCTGAAGATGTGGTCTCCAAAGTGCGGTTTTGGATGTGGAGATGGTGATGGCATTGGTGATGGTGGCAGGAGAGAGTTAAACCAGGTTGGGGCTCTATAGCTGAAGGACCTCTGGCCATGGCTGGTTCTTGTTCTAGGGACCTTTAGAGTGGTCTTGTAGGAAGACCGTGTTGCAATGGTGGGAGGCTCTGGTGGATGGATGCCATTACCCAGAGAGGGAGAGCCCTAGGGTTTTTTGGTGAGGAGACAGGTCTGGTATCCGGAGCCGCTTCATCCAGGGGCAGGTTAGCATCGACATATAGCTGACAGGTGTGTGTGAGCCTGGGGCACCAGTAATCAATCTGCATGCTTTATTCAGGGTTAGGTGAATTTTGTTGAGTGCAGTGGTGTCGGCAGCACCAGTATGCTGGTAGACCATAGTCTACAAGGGACAGAACGGACGATGTAACAGCTAGCGGAGAGCATTTGGGGAGGCAGGTTTTATGGCGGAATAGGATGCCAAGCCGTGTGTTGGTGGCGGATGTTAGGCGTGATGTGGTTGTGAAATGAGGGCTGAATCAAGGTAACCCAAGGTATTTGTAGGAGCAGACTTGTTCCAGTGGTTGGTTGGTGCTTGGAAGGATATAGAGTGGGTGGTTGCTAGCTTTGTTTTGGGGTGTGAAAAGAGCATAGTTTTGGTTTTGTTAAGATTGATACGAGTCTGGCTCCTTAAACCAAGCCTCGCACTGTTGAAAGACTGCTGTAGGGAGTCCTGTAGGGAGATGGGATTATGGTGGTGGCAAAAGGACAGCGCCGTCTGCATACAGCAGAATTTTGCCAGAGCATGCACTGGACAGGGTGTTCAGATACAGTGAGAAGAGAAGGGGCCCAGGATGGAGCCTTGGGGACCCCAGAGAATGGGACGGAGATCAGAGAGTGTGCTTAATCTTGACACACTGGGATCGAGTGTCAAGATAGCTAGCACACCATGCCAGGGGACCAGCCGAGAGACCAGTGAGGCAGAGTGCATTCAGCAGCAGTGGATGGAGACAGTGTCAAAAGCCTTTGAGAGGTCAATGAACACTGCACCAGCTAGGAGCTGGTATCCAAGGAGGAGCGTAGGAAGTTGGAGAATTCAATAAGGGCAGTGCTAGTACTGTGACCCGCACGAAGCCATGTTGCTCTGGGCATAAGATGTTATGCTTAGCCAGATAATCAGTGATTTGAATGGCCACCACTTTCTCCAGGGCTTTAGAGGGGAGGAGGATGGAGATTGGCCAGTAGTTGTTGGCGATGACCTGTCGCCTCCTTTATGAATAGTGTGATAATGGCTGTTTTCAAGCTGTGGGAATTGTCCCAGGCAGAGTGACTGGTTAATTAGGCTTGTGAGAGGTGCAAGGATTTCATCTAGCACCAGCCTGAGGATGCTGGGGTCCAGTGAGTCACTGCCGGGATTGTTGCCATTGAGAGCTTTGATTAGATGGGTCTGGCTTCGGTGGAAATCTTTCACAGGAGGAAGCTGGGGTGCTGGAGGACAGGGGAGTTTGGCTGGGGGAGGGTCAAAGAAATTACTAGGGAGGACTGAGCTAAGGTCAGTGAAAGTGGTGTTGAACCAGTTAGCTATGGTGGCAGGCTCGGTGGAGGTTGTGCCATTTCTAGTGAGCTGGGATGGGGCAGGGGAGCAAGCTTTACCATTGAGTTGCTTAATATTATCCCAGAAGGTCCGGGCTGAGCCCCAGGAGGAGGTATGGGAGGCCTGGTAATGGTCTGCCTTGGCTTTCCTGATGGCCCATGAGCATTTATTTCGGGCTTCATTGTATGCTTGCCTATCAGACAGATGACCTGTTTCAGTGGCAAGGTGCCAGAAGTTATCCCGGTTTCTAAGTAATTGTAGGAGGGCCGGGCTAACCCAGGGTGTGTTCTGTTTTTTGGACCGGGTTTTGGTTAAGGGTGCAAAGAGATCACAGGCCATGTTGAGGGTGTGGAGTGAAAAGGTGAGGGCAGTATCAATGTTGGTTGCCTGCTGAATGGGGACCAGTCTATCTGGGTGAGGAGTGCCTTAAGTTTCTTCAGCCCACCAGGGCGGAGGTGCCTGCAGAGGGTGGTCTGGGCTTTGGGTTTGGGATTGGGGGCTACCCAGTGGAATAGGATAGGGGAGTGGTCACTCAGGGAGTCTGGGAGGACCTGGAAGTTTTGGATTTTATGGGGTCGGTTAGTTATAATAACATCCAGCAGGGTGCTGGTACCACTCTTAGGGTTAAGTCTCGTGGGCTAGGTGATGAGTTGTGTCAGATCTTGGGCGGCAAATGAGTCTCTGGTGGTGGATGAGGAGGTGCTGAGCCAATTTACATTAAGGTCCCCCACTAGGATTTGTTCTGCCTTATGGTGGAGGGTGGCCAGGTAGTCCGTTAAAGATATCAGGGCTGGGTGCTGGTTCTTTGGGGGAACATAGGCTGTGGTGAGATAGAGAGGGCTCCTAGAGGGTCTGGGGTGAGTCTGAGGGTAAGGGCCTGGGCCCCATTTATGAGGGCAGGGGTGGGGAGTATGTGTCCAGGTATTGTGTCCCTGGTGTAGATTGCACAGCCTCCCCCTCGTTTGCCTACTCGGTCCTCCCGGTATAAGGTATAGCCTGGGAGGGAGACAAATGAGTCAGGAGTTGATTTGGACAGCCAGGGTTTCAACCAGGGCTATGATGTCTGGTTGGTGAGCCAAGGCCCAGCACTGTAGGGCGTCAAATTTCTTCAGCAGGCTGCATATGTTCATGGAGGCTACTAGAGACCAGTGGGCTGAGTGGGTGGATGGGAGGGCAGGGCCTGGGTTGGGGTGTATGTTCCCTGTTGGAGTAGAAGGAGGAGAAGTGCTCTGGTCAGAGGGAGGCAGATGGAGAGTTTACGCGGGTGATAGAATAAGGAATGGGGTTTGGTTGCAAAGGGTGGGTAGGGTAGCACAGGCAGAGAAGGCCTGAGTGATCCGAGTGCAAGGGGCTGTGGGGGAGGACAGGTGATGTCTGCAAGGGGTGAGGTGGAGAGGAGCATATGGGATGTGTGGAGGAGGAGGAGGGTAGGAGCAGTGGTAAAGGAGGAGAGGAGGACAGGAGGTAGGTAGGAACACTGGAGTAGTGAGGCTGAGGGTTAATAGGACACTAGGGTATGTGGAAGACAAAGGGAGGAGGAGGAAGAGATAGACTGGTGAGCAGGGATGCATGTGTAGTTGGGAAGGCTGGTGGAGCTGAAGTGAGGAAAGAATGGGGACTAGGATGAAAGAGGGGAGATAGTAGTGAGAGATCACCTCTGAGTCTAGTTGCTGCTGTGGTGTGGTGGTAGTGTATGTGCCTGAAATGCATAGAATACCAGGTTCAAGTCTTGATTAGGGTAATCGGAGAGAGCCAGACTAGTGGCTGTAGCAGCAGGGAGTTGGGTTCAGGTTTGTAGAAGCACTTAGATAACACTTTAGTTGTGTCACAGGGTTAGTGTGTTCTTTATAGTTATGAAATCCTGCAGTAAAAATTTGCAGGAGTTCTAGGTGAGTGGTGGAACTGTGGACTTTGGCAACAAGGGTGCAGGGTTCAAATCTTGCAAGGCAGCAGGAAAAAGAGGTAAACTTATATTTTGGCAGATTGCGTAGGTAAGTGATTAAGAGGCTTAGAAAGTAGTAATAAAGTAGGTATGCAGTGTGGTGCAGAGGTAGAACAGCTGACTCTGACTGCAAGGGTACTGGGTTTGAACACAGCTCAGGGACAGAGTGTAGACAGGGCCAATTTTTTAAATCTGGGCAGGAGGGAGTGAGGTATGGTTAAAAGCATAAAAATGGAGGAAGTTGTTGGCCTGGTTCATTTGCTCAGAGGATAGTCAGTAGAATTTAGAGAGAAGGGTACCAGGTTTGATACTAGCAGTTACTTAGAGATAGGCTGAAGGATGAGTGCAGAAAGTAGGTAGTAGAAGGAATCTAAGGGAGCTGCAGTGACCCCTAGTGGTTGGTGCCTATAACCTGCAAATGAGAAAGTGGACACTTAGTGTTTTAAAAAAAAAAAGAGGGTAGGTCATGTGTCACATCATGTGACCTGCCAGCAGCAATATATGGAGCGCTGACCATGATTGGGGCGGGAAATGCCTCACAACAGTCAGGCTGTAGTGCAGGACACTTTACCTCTTCCAGGCTCTGGCAATCCCCGATTTCAGTCTCTGCTGCTGGGCTGAGTTCTGAGGGGAGGGGGCTGCTTCAGGGCCTATATAGGGAGGACAAACAAAGGAATCCCATTAGTATGCAGCGGGCTAGTACAGGACCCTACTGCGCATGCGTCAACTATTGGAACTGTATCCCGATACAGGAGGCTACTGCGCATGCACAAGATGGCGGACACCCACGCTACACATTCTATGCAATCCTACCAAGGTAAGCACTCTAATACAGCATTTAAACAGCTAAAATATCACAGGATACTACTGCTAGATGCTCTAAACCTAGCCCTTAAAGTAACACAGAGATAGCCCCCAAATCCCTGTGCAGAGCAGTCCAGAATTGAGAAGGACAAACAATCAGTCACTGTGTGGGGACAGAAAAAAGACTCCAGACGAGTAATCTTCTCCAACAGTCAGGCTGTAGTGCAGCACACTTTACCTCTTCCAGGCTCTGGCAATCCCCGATTTCAGTCTCTGCTGCTGGGCTTAGTTGCTTTTCAGAGGTGTGCTTTTGGTTTACGGCATTTTGCCCACTCTGTTTTTTTCTGCACCATGTGGTATTTTGCTCATGTGTTGTGTAATCAACCTATGAATGGATCAAGTTTTTAATGAAATTGGGACTGCTTAAAGAGGATGTTAACTTTATTGCCAACAGAATTATACAGATGGAAAATAGAATATTGGTGGTTGAAGACTACATCCTTCAAATTGACTCCAAAACAAATATGCAAGCCACTAATATTAAGGAACTAGGCCATAAAGTTGATGATCTAGAATGGTGTTCTAGAAAGAACAACTTTAAGTTCTTCAATATTGAAGAGGGTACTGAGAGGCTAACTTGCAAGTGATTTTGGAGGAATGGCTCACTGAAACCATGGGAAGAGATTTAAAAGTTAACAAAATAGAGGTTGATAGATCACATAGAACACCTTCAAGAATCCCAGATGGTGTACAGAAATATTCCAGGATTGTTTATATAAGATTTTTAAGATTTCAAGACAGAGGAGACATTCTGACTTATGTTATAAAAAAGGACCGCACATTAAAAATAAGCAAATCCTTGTGTTCCCAGATCTGGGTCTGAATATATACAAGAAAAGGAAAACTTTGTTACCCAATTAAATCATTACTCTGGGATAATTACATTAAATGTAACATCTTGTGCCAACTACATTAACAGTTTTTTTTCAAGGGAAACTCAAAACCTTTTTCTCTCCACAATCTGTTGAGATATATATAAAAGAAATCTGGGGTATTATTCCATTACAGAAACAAGCGACTTAGGTGCAGGGGGGCCTGAATACAAAACTCAAACCAAGGAAACTGAGGTCAAAGTTGCTAACAATGATAAAGATTCTCAACAATCAGAATCTAACAAAACCTCTAATGGATTAGTAATGCTGAAAAGATGTCCGAGAGCAATAGAAAATTAATTGTCTAGGGAATGGACAAATGACAAAGAAAAAAATTAAGGACAATGTCAAAAAATAATATCACTGAGCAAGCACAGCCAAGAAATACAAGCAATGATTCACATAGAGCCAGCTGTGGTTGACTGTTTAAAGCCTGTTTAAAGCCTGAATGAGAAGGACATACAGCTATTATAAATATGATTGGACTTGTTTTCTGAACTTTTTGTGTGTTGGTATTGTAGGGTATACCTTTGCTTCTGTTTATTTAAAGAAACTTGACAAACAATTGGATTAGTGACATGATGTTATTTTTTTTTAGTAATAGCACTTTTGGAGAGAAGTGAGGAAACTCTATGCTTATAGATATGGGGGACATAGCTCCATTGTCTCAGGGGAAGCTTGCACACTTTTGTATAGTTTTAGGTGTAAAGGGTGTTAGGGATTACTATTCTTATTGGCCCGGATATTCAAAAGGGTTGCGCCATGTGCAACAGGGTTGCGCCAGCGCAAGTCCGAAAATGCGCCATTCCGCGATATTCAGCGGGATGCAGTTGCACCACTGAAAACATGCTGAGCAACAGTGCAATGCAAATGAAGGCATGTGCAACTGAAGGGGGTGGATCCATGCATAAAGAGCGCAATGCGATAGTCAAAGCCTTGCGCAATGCACAGCAGTGGAATAGCCGGAAGTTGCGCTATGGCGGAAATGAGCCAAAATAAAAGGCTCAAGGAAGGCGCAAGACACCGACAGGGAATGCTCATGAGGCAGCAACAGGTAGCAGAGCACAGCAGCAACCAGTGCAGGCCAGGGTAGGCGGGACAGAATAGTGACAGCCCAGGCGTGTGGGGCCACAGAGTTTGGAGGCCAGTGGGTGTACCCGTGCAGTGGAGGTAGCAGTCAGGACAGCGGGGAACAGAACAACAACAGCTGGGGGACACAAGCCAGGGAGATGGACAGTGCCACCTTCCACATGGAAGCTGTAGTGAGGGGTGAGAAGGCATGCTGCAGGGGGCAGTGGCCCGTGGGAAAGGGTCCGTCAGTACGCTAACGAGCAGTACGTGCCCAGATCAGCTTTGAGCTGTATATGGATGTCAAGATTATGGGCCGGTACCACCTGAACAGGGCAATACTGAGGCAGCTCTGTGAGCTGTGCAGTGATTTGATGCAGGCACCCTCACGATGGAGTCATGCTCTGTCAGTGGAGACAAAGGTAACAGCCTGCATATGTTTTCTCGCCACGGGTACCTTCCAGAGGCCAACAGGGGACACCACAGGCATAACACAGTCAGCCACGTCACACATCCTCACCCAATTCCTCAGCACACTGCTGCTACACGCTGTGGAGTACATCCATTTCCCCAGCACTGTGGCAGAGTGTACAGCAAACATACAGGAGTTCCACAGGGTATCACGTATTCCTGGCATGCTAGGGGTGATAGACTGCACCCATGTGGCTATTCGCACACCACCTGGCCCCGATGGGGCCACATATCGCAACTGGAAGAGGTACTCCAGTGTCAACTGCCAGGTGGTGTGTGATGCCACTGGGTGCATCACCAATGTCTGTGCCACACACCCTGGCAGAGCACATGATTCATTCATATGGTAGCAGTCTGCACTGTGCCATCGATTCAAGAGTGGGGACATTCCCACAGGACACCTAGTGGGTGAGTATGCATGTAAGAGCGGCAAAGTTGGGGGATGGGTGGGCAAGCCACAGGTGCCATGGGGGTGGCACACAGGGCTAGGGACAATATGGACCTGAACATGACACTAACCTACACTATCTCCACACAGGTGACAGTGGATACCCACTCCGTCCCTGGCTGCTCGCACCCTACTGGCGCCCCATGACCCCATCGCAGCAACGCTTCAATGAGGCACATGCCGCCACACGCAACATCATTGAGCGGGTGTTTGGGAAGCTGAAGGCATGCTTCCGATGCCAAGACACCTCCGGCTTTGCCCTACAGTACAGCCCCTCAAAGGCCTGTGGGATATTCCTGGCCTGTTGTATCCTGCACAACATGGCCAAAGACTGTGGGATAGCCCATTACAGGTCAGGAGGGACAGCGATAGGGGCGCCGGTGGCGCTGGTGATGATAGGGATGAGCAGCCCCTTGGGCCGGCGTGACCCCCAACTGATCCGGCAGGCCCAGCTGCACTGGGCCTCCATCACAGAGGAGCATTTCGCACAGCGCAGGAAAGTCATGGGGCCATGTGCAACCAACACTGTCTAGGCGCAACCCACATACACACAGGGTAACACACCAGGGGTGCATGATGGCAAGGGGAGTGGAAGGGTACAGGCGCACAGACACACCATCAGGGAGGGATGAATAGTTACACGCTACATGGACACACACACACACACACACACACACACCAGGCACACAGTGCACAGGGGCAGTTGCACAGCAGAGCAGGAACAGACGTGTCAAACACACAGATCCACAGACCACCCCCACCACCTGTACTGTCCATGTACGTGTGTCAGATGCTGGGCACCCTTGCACCTTGGTGTACAGTACAATGCAGGCATCATCATGCACACGCACCTGTGGACAGCAGTCGGGTGGGTGTGCAGGTGGTCCGTGTGTCAGCGTGTTGGGCAGGGCACCCACCGGTGCAGTGCTCAATAGGAAGGGGTTCCTCAGCGTCAACTGCCATGTGGTTGAGTGCGATGCCAAGAGGCACATCCCCAATGTCTGTGCCACACACCCTGGGAGTGCACATGATGTGTTAATCTGGCATAGCTCTGTGCTGTGCCACAGGTTCAAGTGGGGGGACATCCCCACGGGTCACCTAGTGGGTGAGTATGGAACGGACATGGGGTGCCTGGCAGAGCAGTCCATGGGAATGGGTAAGGCAGGGTGGGCATGCTGGCGAGGGCACCAGGGACAGGCAAGGGGCACAGCAAAGGATATCAGAGGGTTAACCATGTCATCATCCACACAGGAGACAGTGTCTATCCACTGAGGCCATGGCTGCTTACTCCCTATCGGCACCCATCGTCCCCAGCAGAGGAACTCTACATCGAGGCATACACCAGCATGCGCAACATCATTGAGCATGTATTCAGCATGCTGAAGGCACATTTCCATTGTCTAGACAGGTCTGGCAGTGACCTACAGTACAGCCCCCTCGAAAGCCTGTGGCCTATTCCTGGCCTGCTGTGTACTGCACAACATGGCCATTGACCGTGGGATAGCTGTCGAGGTTGATGAGGGTGACAGTAGTGGGGATGATGGATGCAATGGGCCAGAGGGTGGTGGACAGCCCCCCCCAGTGGAGGGATCCCTGTTTGCAATGAATGGTGTGGCAGCATCATGACACCATCGTACAGGAGCACTATGCTGCATGCAGTTAGTGGCGTGTAACCCATGCAAAGGTCACACACACAGGTACAGTACACAGGCAGGGGCATGCATGGTAATGGGCATGCACACACAGTGATGTGGTGCAGGGGTAGGGGAGTTAGTGGCACATAACCACACACACAACTGTACACAGCATTATACAGCAACACACACACAAGTACCCATGCACCCACACCTCCAGGCATTGGCATGTGACAGGGATCAGATGCATTGCACCGGTGCACAGGCACAACCAGTGCTGAACTGCCCTCATCACACCCATGCCATACAGTCAGTGGCCAGGCAGGCATGCACACAGGCAGCTTGCAGTACAACACACAGGTGCCACACTAGTGGTATGCACACACATACCACCCATGCGCACACAGGGCAGCAGTTGCAGGCAGCAGGCAGTGTGGCATGCACATCAGGGCCTCTGCATGGAACCATGGCCACCACGGCCAAGGGGCAGCCATGCCAGGGCACAGGGGATGTCAGCAACACCCCTCAGGGGTTGAACTGTGGTACCATGACCGAGTCTGCACAGGGGTGCATAGGTGCCCAAGCAGAGCCCGGCATCGACAGTGAGGGCGTCACCCAACACTGGGATAGTGGGGTGGTCAGTGCACTACATTGGGTCCATGGTGGCTGGCCACACCCTGTGGCAGCCAGCAGTGCAAGGCCATCCATGATCGCATTGGCAATGCAATCCTGGGATGCAGTCGTGGCCTCCTGCATGTGCTGTATCACCACCAGGAGCTTTGGAATGCCCCTCTCATGCTGCTTGGCCACCAGACAGACCTCCATGTACATGGCACGCACCCCAGAGACAAGCAGCACCTGTCACTCCACGGAGGCCCGCAGCAAATGGGTGTGCTCTGCCAGGGGGTCGGCATCCTGGGGATCCTGGGTGGGACCCCAACCCTCCTGTGGTGACCGGCCATGCTGCACAGCCCCCCTTTCAGGTGGATGTTGCACAGTGGGGTTTTCATAGGGCATGTTCCTAGCTGGTACCCTGGTGGTGGACCCTGCATCTGGCTACCCTGTGGCACCTGCAGCCTGCTGCCATTGCCGTCCATCCACTGACCGCTGCTCAGCATCTGTGCAGGCATGCCACTATCACCACATGGCACAGCTATGGCAGTGCACACAGCTGCACCTGCAGTGGCAGATGTTCCTTTGCTGTTAGGTCACTGGGCGCACTGCCTGTGTTGAAGTCTGGTATGGGCATCTCCTCCACTACATCACCCATGCTGCTCAGGATTAGGGTCAGGTCATCATCAGCATCAGACCCCACCATGATCTGTGTCTCCATGCACAGGATGCTGAGACTGGCATCCTGGAGAAACACATCCAGGGCCTCATCCGACCCCATGCCCAGGACATCTTGCTGGACAGTGGTGGTGTGCTGCAGCCTATCAGGCCCCCAGATGCCCATGGAGGTGGATGCCTGGTTGTCCGGGGCTGGTCCTGCCTCCACGGCCACTGCCGGTGCCCCATCCTGAGCATGCAGTTGTGCCAGTGCTGAAAGAGAAAACAGGTGTGTCAGTGATGCAATGCCCACAAGTGGCCCCCTCAAACACAGCCACTGCATGCTGTGTGTGGCTGACATACATACGATGCAGTAATGGGCTGCCTCCTGTCTGGAATCCTCCACTAGGCACACCCTCCAAGGTGCTACAGTGCATGGTGGCTGCCACCAACTCCTCCTGCGCTGTGAGCTGTGGTGAATCTGCAGGTCTCCCTCTGGTGGCATTCTGGGCCACACGGATGGCCTCCACCTTCTCCTTAATGTGCCGCTTGTCCATGCCCACCTTCTTTCAGCACTCCAGCACTGACTTCTGGTGGCTGCCATAATGGTTCACACATGCCGCCACCTCCTCCCAGGCCCCAGTCTGATCCATTAGATCCTTATCCATCTCCTCCCCCTGCACTGGAGGTCTGTAGATCATCCCTGTGCGGATTGCTGTGCCATTGCCTGGCTTAAGGGTGACCCACAGTGCCTCAGACTCCCCCATCTACCTTGTAACTCTGTTGCTTTGATATCTTCCTTTACATACAGGGACACACCTCCCCACTTTTTATTTCCCCTGTCCCTCCTGAATAGAGCATAACCTTGAACATTTGTGTCCCATTCATGACTGGCGGTGTACCAGGTCTTTGTTATTGTCGCTATGTCCAGGTCTACCTCTATCATCAAGGCCACCAGGTCTGGGAGTTTATTCCCCAAGCTTTGGGCAACTGTAACCATGACCTTCCATAGTTTGCCACCTGTTCCCCCTCTACCTCTGTGTTTGTCTTCCTGCTTCTTTCCCCCACCCTCTTTTCCCTTGTTATGCTGCCTTCTTGCCCCTGCCTTTCCCACTGTATCTGGTGCTGGAGTCCCTTTCCGTATACTACCTTCATGTTTCTTGTTCCTGTCTACAATCCTATTCATATCCTCTTCACTGGCTACACTAACCTGTGGGGTGGACAGTGTGATTGACCTTGCTCTGTTTCTCCACCCCCCTTGGCTAGTTTAAATGCTTGCTGGTGAAGCATTGAAACTGTTCACTAAGGACTTTGGTGCCTCTGTTGGAGAGATGCAGGCCATCTTCCCCATACAGGCCTGCCTTCCCCAGACAGGCCCTTAGTCCTCAATGTAGTCAAAACCTTGCTCTTTGTACCAGCTCTTCAGCCAAGCATTGACGTTCTTGATGTGGAGATCCCTAGCCTCCCCTTTGCCATGGACAGGCAGCACCTTCAAGAAGGTTACAGAGTTTGCTACCTGCCCCAGGCCCTTCCCCAGTTCCCCAAACTCTGACTTCACCCTTTCTAACTCTGCCTTGTTCCCAGCTAGATCATTTGTTCCCAGATGGACAATGACTTTGAGCTTCCCCCTACTTGCTATTGCCCTAGTGATCCCTTGGATCTGCTTTCCATCCCTCCAAGCCGAGCTTCCCAACATGCATTTTACCTCCCTTCCCTCCTTTTGCTGTTTCTAATTCCACTCCCTGTAAAATGGAGTCCCCACCAGGAGTATCTTCCTCTTCCCTTGGGGTCCATCACTGCCCACCCTTGGGATTCCACTTCGGAGACCCTGCCCATCCTTCCTCAAAATTCTTAGTTGCAATGGCTGGGAATTGAACCTGGGCCTCCAACCTGGCAGGCGAGAATTCTACCACTGAACCACCAGTGCACATCACACAATGCTGCACTGACACTGATCTTACTTGTTATTCCTTCCCACCGCCCATCCCCTCGCCCACCTTGTCCATCACCATGTTGTTCCATATTTGTTTCACTGCCACTATTTGATTTGTTCCTGTGTTTTTGTCAGTAAAGTATTTGCACATACAACAGTGTTGTTTGTTTCATTCCACTCACCTGCTTCACAGTGTGAGGCTTCATATGATGGATTCTGTGTGTTCCTGTGCCCTTCTGGCCATGCAGGGGTCTCACCTGTTGGGCTGCTCCTGCATCCCCTGGTCTTCTAGCTCCATGTCACTGTCACTATGTTCCTCATGGACTGAAAGGCCTATTCCATGGTTATGTGCCATGTTGTGTAGCATACAACAGGCTAGGAATATGCCACATACCTTCTGAGGGGAGTATTGCTGGACACCTCCAGAACAGTCCAGGCAACAGAATCACATTTTCAGCATGTCAAAGGCTTGCTAAATGATGTTGCAACTAGCAGAGTGTGCATCATTATACCTGTCCTCCGCCACATATGTGGACCGGAGGATGAGTGTCAGGAACCAGAGACCCAAGGGATATGCACCGTCCCTTGTAAGGTAAACACATATATTAGCACCCATTCACATTGTTGCTGCCTGCATTGCATCACTGGCCCATGGGCTGTGTTCTTAGCTGTCCATCTGTCCACCCTCCCCTGCCCACCCTTCCCTCAGTGTGGCCTGTGTGTGCTGCATTACCACTGCATGTCACCCATGAGGTTTTTTTTGGGGGGGAGAGTTCTACTGTATGTACTCATCAACTATGTGCCCTCTGGGTATGTGTCCACCTTCAAATTGCTGGCATAGGTGGGAGTTTTGCCATATGAAGGTGTCATGAGCTCTGCTGGGGTATCATGCTAGGTTATTGGTTATGCACCCTGTTGCATCGCACACCACCTGGCAATTGATGGAGTAGTAGCCCTTCCTGTTCAGGCAGGCATCCACCCCATCACAGTGGGTGCACGGATGTCAACATAGGTGCAGTCAATGGCACCGAGTACAGCAGGTAGGTGGGCAACCCAATGGAAATGCTGCATGGTTCCTGTGCACTCTGCTGCTATGCTGGGGAATATGAAGAACTCACCAGGGTGTGGCAAAAAGGCATCTTGGATTTGGGCCAGCAGGCACAAGGTGGCATACTGCAGCACACTGATGGTATCCCCAACCGGTGTCTGGATTGATCCAATGTCTAAAAAGCACGTCACAGCCATCACCTTTGGCTCAACTGACATGGCATGTCTGTGCTGAGTGTCAGTGTGCAGATGCTCATGCAGGAGCTCACAAAGCTGCCTAAGCATGGCCCTATTGATCTGGGAATGGCCCAACAGCTGGTCATTGGTCAAAATCTCAAAGGAGACTCTTGGCCAGTACCGTCTGTGTGCAATAAATTGCCTCCACGGCCTACGGAGTGGCTCAGGGTGACACTATTCCTTCTTATCTTCATCCATGGCCTCTTCCACTATAAACAGCATGTATGCTACAAATTTGGCCATGTTGTGGTCTGGCTGCAATGTCCCCCCTACCACTAGGTTTTTCCATGGTAATTTGGCCAATTTATAGGCAGTATTGGTGCCGCACAATGGTTCAGTGCAATGCCACGTTTCATGGCGCTACCGCTCTGAATATAGCACTGCACCTGTAATTCATGTCCCTGCCTCTTACTTTGCCCAATGCATACATTATCTGGTGGTGCTTGCACTTTTCCATTTAGCCTATGCTATTCAGGCTTTTGAATATAGTGTGGCTGCACTATCGGTGCACGACGCGCATGCAATCCATTTGCCCACTGGACAAAGTTTTGAATATTGGGCCCCATGCGTTTAGTTGCTTTTCTGATAGAAAGGGTCAAAAGTTACGTAAAGAAAATGACACAAAATGTAAACTGTGCCCTTCTGTTCAATGGCTCAGCACAAGAAAAGCAAATCAATATTTTACAAATCAGTAGAGTACAGAGCAGTACAATCAATACAGTCAAGTCATTACAATCAAAATAGATGTGAAGTAGAAAATGACTAAGTCTACAAAACATCTCACATATACTAGCTTTTGTGATGCCAAAGGGCCATTTAACTCCTGGATTACCCCTGAACCTCTGGAGTAACTTGCCTTAAGAGATCATATCTGACAAAAAGCACGAGATTAGGGCACTGCAGCAAACATTCAACCATATAAAAAGGCCCACAATGACTGTACAAAAGCAATCCACCACACAAAAAGTACATATTACGAAGAAGCCCTCACTAACTCATGGAACAGCAGCAATTCCTTCTGGGCCAACCTTAATGACATCACAGGGAAAGATCCCAAAATGCCCCTGCTGTGCTCACTGTTGCTGGTGTTCCAAACTTTGACCCACTGCTTGTTGCCAATTCGCTGAATCATGCATTCATTGACCTCAGTAGTGTTCTCCCAATGGATTTCTTCAATGTCCCTAACCCAAGGGACATTACGAGGATGCCTGCACTACCACCAAACCAGCCACTATTCCACTTCAAAATGATCTCTGAAGCAGATGCTAGGAAATATCTAGGAAAGGTTCTCAGAAAATCAAGGCATAGTGGGTACTCCCTGGACCTCAAATTTGTTCACTTGGCACGGGATGAAGTATTTGGACCACTAACCAAACTAATTAACCTACCCTTCTGCCACTCCCAATTCCCCCAAAGATGGAAGTCTGCTACAGTAACTCCCATATACAAAAGTGGAGCCTGGTTCTTACATAATAACTACAGCTTGATTTCCATACTCATGCCACTCTCCAAGGCTCTTGAGTGGATTGTGGCTGACCAGATGGTGGAATATTTTAATCAATACCAACTCATATGTCCAGATCAACATGGGTTCCGGGGTGCCACAGTACCATCACAGCCTTACTCAAATTTACCGGATCAATCCATAACACCTTAGACCAAAGCCACCTGGTTAGGGCAGCCTTCACTGACCTGTCAAAGGCCTTTGATACCGTTCATCATGTGCTCCTCCTTGAGCAGCTATCTAGCATTGGACTTACACCAGAAACCATGAACTGCTTAGCAGCTACTTGAGCCTCTGCTCCCAGCAAGTCAGGATTGGTGAAGTCCTATCTGACAGCTGACCTGTCAGATCTGGTACATCGCAAGGTTCAATACTGTGGCCATTGCTGTTCAGTGTTTTCTTAGACTATCTCCCAGCCTCTTATCACTGCCACATGCTCCTACATACTGACGATGCAGTGATTTTTGCCAGCTCATATCCAAAGCGGCTTTGCATCAGCAGAAAAGTGGTTTAAAGATCAAAGGCTGGTTATGAACTATTTATTTATTTATTTTTATTTTATTTATTTCAATTCTAGGATTACAATTACCTTTGAGCCCAGGGCTCTTTTACAATGGTTCCATGTCAAGACATTGGTATCACATAACAATAGACAAAATTGTTACACAAATAAGGGTAAAGGATATCAAATTAACTTTGAACAGACAGGGAGAAGGTAAAGTGGAAAGGAAGAGGACAAGAGGGGTGGTAGAAAGATGTGGAGGGGGCATAGTCGGGAGGTAAGAAAATGAGAAGAGAGGAGAGGTATGGGGGTAGGTAAGTATATGGAGGGGGGGTGGGGTGAAGCAGCCAGTAAGGTTGCATTGTCAGGTGCTGGAGAGCAGATGGGGCAGAGGCCAAACTAGGGCAAGTGCGTTATGTAAGGAGCTAGATATAGGAGAGTAGTAGCGGAGCGATGTTGCATAGACATTATCCATGACAGTCACAGATGATGGAAGCGACCAGGGTGTTTTGGATCCTGGATTTGAAGGCCCCTAGCCCAGTGGTATTGATAGTATCATTGGCAAGACCGTTAAACCAAGTGGGTGCCCTGTAGGCGAATGAACTCTGGCCAATGGCTGTGCGGCAGCGAGGTACACGGAAAAGTTGTGGCTTTGATCCCCTAGTAATTCTGGAGCTGGTTTTCATTTAAAGGAGTTGAACAGACCCCAGGAGGGGCAGTTCCCAACTGTATTTTCTTAGCAACCATGCAGGTTTGGTACTAAATTCTATTATCAAGTTGAAGCCAGTTAGCTTGTGAGTAGAGGTCACAGGTGTGTGTGAGCCATTCGGCCCCAGTGATGAGACCACAGGCCTTGTTTAGGGTGGTAGTAATCCTTCTGAGTGCAGTGGTAGTGGCAGTGCCATAGATGACAAGACTATAGTCAATCTGGGAGATTATGGAGCTTTGAACTGTGGCAAAGAGGGCCTCTTTAGTCAGGTGACGTCGAAGCCGGTAGAGTAAGCCCAGTCTAGTATTCACAGTTTTATCAACATTGGTTATATGGGTTCCAAAGGACAGGTGTGGGTCTAAGGTGATTCCTAGGTATCTGAATGAGTCAACCTGCTCCAGGAAGTCCCCAAGGCAGGTGTTTAAGGAGAGTTGGTGGTGTTTGTGCTTGTTTTGGTGGCTGGTGAAAATCTTGGGCTTCATTTTTTCTGGTTAAGGATTAACTTATGTTCTTTGAACCAGCTTTCAACATAGGTGAAGCCGTATTGAAGGGTTTGTTGCAGGTAGCTTGGGTCATGATGAGAGGCAAGAATCACCGCGTCATCTGCACAGAGTATGAATTGCCGAGAGGTGGAGTTGGGGAGGGAGTTGAGGAACAGGCTGAACAGCAATGGGTTCAGGATGGGGCCTTGGGGGACACCGGAGCAAACCTGTTTAGTGTCGGAGACCATGCCTGATATTTTTACACATTGGGACCTGTTGTCAATATAGCTATTGAACCATTTCACCGATTTCGCAGAGAGGCCAATGTTCAGTAGCTGATGAAGCGGAGGCGGTGGTGGACAGTGTCAAAAGCCTTTGACAGGTTGATGAATGTAGCTCCAGTTAGGCGACCCTGATCAAGAGAGTTGTGTATGGCTCCCATAAACTCAAAAAGTGCCGTGGCAGTGCTGTGTCCTTTTCTAAATCCGTGTTGCTGCCGGCAAAGGATGTTGTACTTGTCCAGATGATCAGTGAGCTGGTCTGCTACTATCCATCCCAGGGCCTTAGAGAGGAGTGGCAGGATAGAGATAGGTCGGTAGTTCACATGGAAGGTCCGGTCACCACCTTTATGGATAGGTGAGACAGTTGCTGCCTTCCATTTGTCAGGAAATTGGCTGAGAGAGAGAGGGAGAGATTAAAGATCCTGGTGAGAGGCCCCAGAACCTCGTCTAGAGTGAGGGACAGAAGTTTGAGGTCCAGTGTGTCAGCACTTGGTCTAGTGTTTTTGATGGCTTTGGAAATGTATTTCCTGATGGTATTTTTGTTTACTGCTCTGAAGTAGAAAGGGGGACAATTTTTAGGTGATGACTGATGGATGGGAAGAGGGGGTCACTGTCGTTGAAAAAGTCAGGGGGGGATGCTGCTGAGGTCGGTGAAGGCATCATTATAAAAAGACAAAGACCATGCTCTACTCCACAGCCCAAAGCAAGCTAAAAAATGACCCACTGGCAATAAGGAATGACAGCAGTAACACATTGGAGCACATTTCAAATACCTAGGGGTTATGGTAGACTCCTTCCTGTCTTTTTTCCAGCATATTGATATCACTGCAAGAGCTATTAATACAAGAATCGGGATCCTCTACCGTCACAGGCACTGTCTAACTCACAAAGCACTGTACCTGGCAATCAGCAGCTCTATTGTCTCCCTCATAGACTATGGGCTGGCTATCTACAGATCTGCAACTGACATGGCATGCCAATGTATCTCAATTGCCCTAAACAAAGCCTGCCATCTACTCACAAATGCATTAAGACTCACACACACCTGTGAACTTTATGGTTGAGCTGGCTGGCTTCAACTGAATGACAGAATCCGATATCAAACCTACCTTCTCGCCAAAAAAGTCTAATTAAATCTGCTTGCAACAGGGGTGCAGAACCTGTTGTATCTGCCTATGAATACCAGACAAACCAGAAGCTCCACTACTCAAATCTTCCATGTGCCCAGATGCTGCACTGCCATGGCATAACATGCATTTTCACACTGTGCACCCCTGGACAAGCACACTGCCCCCTGACATCTTTGGCACCACAGTGATTGGTTCTTTCAAACATAGACTTATGCCAGCACCTCATTGATATGAGTAACTGCATGTGCCTCCTGCTAAGACTCTGCAAGCAGCAGCAGACTACCTCTAGCACTTATCCCTGCCTTTGTCCTGTCAGGATAGTCAAACCACAGCACTTCTCCTACCACCCTACCACCTCCCGGGCACTGGCCCCTGCCCCCCCAAGCCCTATCCCTACCCTCTTCTCTCCCTGTCTGCTGTGCACTGTCCACTCAGCCCTCCCTCTCCCTATGTATCCTTCCCTATTCCATTTGTTTATCTTCATGATGCAGACATACATTGTACAATGCCTCAGCATACCTAGTGCATTATGTTTGATTTCTGTACCCTGTATGTATATTATTCTCGTATTTGTATATTGTCCCCAGTAGTTGTACTTTATTGTCTAATATAACTGACGTGAAACCTCTCAATGAGCATCCACTCACAGGTGTTATCCAAGATTTCAATAAACAATAAACAATATTGTGATGACATCAGCATTGTTAAAGCTGCACTCATATTGGTTTAGTCAATCAATCAAAATCTTTATTTATCCAGGCGATCACCATTGAGCATGACTCATTTACAAGATGGATCTGGTTAGCACAGGAACAGAGGATATACAATTTACAAAAAAGTTACAACACAACATCCAAGTAATACTATAGTAAAAAATAAGTAAATAACAGAGGCATGATGGTTAAGCACAGACACAAATGAATAACAGATGGAGAGCAATGATTCAATACTTTCAAAATGTAGAAATGTGCCTACACAGTAATGGTATGTTGAATATACAGTCCATGAATTAGTATTCCACTGTGACATATCCAGTTTTGTAAGATCATCAGATCATCAGAAAGCTAGTTCAACCAATAAACAAGCTGCAAAACAACCTGTAAAAAGACACATAAAACCCTCCCAAACACAGATGTCCCCAAACTCCCACCTGCACACACTACACACTATTCCTTCCTTGCTGCATGAAACCTTCAGGTACCATAATGTGATCACATATGTGGTCTCCATAACAATACCCATCCTAACGTATTATATTCAACAAACAATGAGTAAAGGCACAACACTCGGAAACATACCCATCTCAGGGCTAATTAGGGCAATGATGCCACTTGATCTTCAAGCTCATGGACTTATAATCGTAATTAGCTCCCTCGATGGGTATACATCCTTGATTAGCACCCTTACCCATTATTTCTTCTATATGTAATATATTATAATAAAATACAATACAATGTAATATAATATAATATATACACACATATACTGTATATATTCATTGCAAAAACTTTGTTAATGCACTAGTTAGGGTTAAACCTACAAAAGTAGGGAAATGTGGTGTTAGAGTTTCCAACCATAACATCCCACCCTCACTCTGCAGGCAGCAACAAGAAAAAACAGTACAGTTTGACCTCTCCTGAGTTTTCCCAAATTATTTGTGGAGTGTGCCTTGGGCTTGTCAACCCTAACACTCACCTCATTCTCATATACTGTAAACATCCTAGCTTCTCTAGTGATGAAAATGGGTGAGCATTAGGATTGGCAGCCCCAAGGTGCACCCCATGCCTGATTTGCAAAGATGCAGGAGAGGTCATACTGTAATGTTTTTTCCTGTTGCTGCCTGCAGGTTGGGGGTGGGGTGTTATGGTTGTAAACCCGAATGCCACATTTCCCTACTTTTGTCAGTTTATACCTAACTAGTGTTTTAACAAAGTTTTTTGAAACAGATTTCCTTACTTTTTGAGATAGTATAATCATATCCTCATTTGCCTGTGGGAGTGCAGGGCCCTCTGGGCCCTGTGGTGCCATTCATCAATACCTTTTGAGATAGTGTAGTAGGATCCTTATTTTCCTGTGAGAGTGCAGGGCACAGAGGGCCCTGTGCTGTTTTCCCTTCATAGATGCATATATGTATGCTGCTGTGGAAGGGCAGGGCCCTCTGGCCCCTGTTCTTACAATTTTGGCAAAACCACAACCAAATTATCACCATAGCCTTCTTATTATTACGCCATCTCATGAATCTGGTACTGAAAATGTCTAAATCCACATCCAAACATGATTCTGCACCATGGCAACATCATTCCATGCCACAGGTGTGAAGAGACAGTTTGGCCAGGATTTGAAAAATGACAGCTGTCACATTCATGAGGTGATGTAAAAATATGGCTATCCTGAAAATCTGGTGTCAAAATATTTAAAATTACCAATGTTACAAGCAAGCATAGCAACATTTCAATGAATGTGTATAACTTTAACATTTTTACATATTTTTATCCCAAATTTTAAACATACCCTTCTTATGACCTCACCTTATGAACAAGGGTAGAAACAATATTCAAATCCCACCCTAAAGGTAAGTTTTCCAAGTGACCACAACATCACTTTTAGGGGCAGGATTTGCAAAATTCCACCACCATTGTTCACGAGGTGGGGTTTCTAAAAGGCCATGTTGAAGATGTGGTGTAAAATGTGCAAATATGGAAAAGTTAAGCATTAATGTTGAAAACCCCATTGAAATACATTGAACCACACCTACCTTTCTTTCTCATATATCAGGCTACGATTCCAGTGACATGGCGTGTCTTCAATGGGAGAATGCATGTTCACCTTGGGACCTGTTCAGGTGAGTGAGGATGTGTTTGGGGAAATATGGGGATGCCAGGTGGTCAGTACTGAGCAGGAGGTTGAAATTGGAGAGGGAATGTTTTCTTTTTTACAGGTTTAAAACAAAAAAAGACATTGAGGGACCATTTCCTTTGTTACAGACAGGACAGCATTGGAAGGTGAGGGGTGCCACTAGACACCAGGGAAAACATCAGTAATTACCAGGACAGTGATTGGAGTGTGGGGGGTGCCACTAGACTCCAGGAAAGACTTCAATAATTATGGGGACAGCAACTGGTGGGTGGGGTGACCACTAGACACCAAGGAAAACATCAGTAATTATAGGGATAGTGATTGGAGGGTAAGGGGTGCCACTAGACATTATTGAAAATGTCAGTAATTATGGGTATTTCAATTTGTAGGTGGAGGGGTGCCACTAGACACCAGGAAAATATTTAATAATTATGGGGCTGGTGATTGGAGGGTGAGGGGTTCCACTAGACACCAGGGAAATCTATAAGAATTATGGGGACAGTTATTGAAGGGTGGGAGATGGCACTAGACATCAGGATGGCATAAGAAAGAGGATTGTTCCATCACAAAAAAGGACTGGTCCCATACAATCACTTCATACAGCTATTTTGAAGTGGTTACTGAGCATGCTTAGAAGCCAGAATTTCAAAAGTTAATAACTTTGGAACGGATTAATATTTTTTGACCAAACCAGCCAATGGCACATCTGTGAGCCAAGCCCTTTACATCCTAAACATTTCAGACAAAAATTCCAAACCATCTGGGTGCATGGCAATAAACAAAAAACAGCAATATGATTCAAACATTTTCTTATTAACCAATACAAAAAAAAACCCGAAAGCGAGTCATGAATAAAAATGTAAAAAGAAAGAAAAAACAACTTTGGGCATTATTTTTCCAACAGTTAAGTTCAGAATCCACTCAACGGGGTCCCAGTGATCAACATACATGTGTTGGTCTCTCTCTACTATGCCACTTTTTTGGTTTTCTAAACGTTTCATTTAAAAAAATTGAAAATAATATGGTGGGATATGGAAAAAGATTTTTCCCTCACGAAAAAGGATTGGACCCATATGATCATTTCTTGCAGTTATTTTGTAATGCTTCCTGAGCATGATCAGAACCCTACATTTTTAAATTTAATAACAGTAAAGGATTTATATTTTGTCACCAAACAACTCAAAAGCATGTCTGTGAGCCAAGTCCTTTCTACCCTGTAAATTAAAATGAAAATTCAAAACTCTCTGAGCACAAAGCAACGATAAAAAAAAGCAGCAAAAAATTTAATTTTTTACTTTTTTCACTATCCAGGTCTCAGAATCTACACATCTGAACAGAGCAACACTTGGCAAGTCAAGAGGCCGTGCATGCAACGTTTTGTGCAAATCAGTTGAATGGTTGCTAAGATAGTAAAGTGCACCAATATGAGGTTTTATTTAGAAATTCCTGTTCAACCATAACTATAGTGGCACTACCACACCACTATTATCTATCTATCTATCTATCTATCTGTCTACCTTCTTTGCAAACAAACAACACAAAAAAAACTCGTTAAACACCAGTTAGGGTTCAGATTAAAATGGCAAAAGAATGGAAATGTGGTGTTAGGGTTTCCAACCCTAACTCCCCCACCCCCACCCCAAGTAACATTTATTATTAAAATACTGTACATGTTAGGACAGGATATGGTAGAACAGAGTATAGTCTGTATGAAAATGGAGTTGCAGTTAATAAATATAAACTTAGTAACGTCTCATACACCACTTTATAAAATGGATTAAAAAATCTTGAACGTTAGAGACAGTTCCAGCCATTATATAATCTCAGTACATCAGTCTGAAAGTTATCTTCAGAAAAAACATAAATATGTTTGTTTTAATTTTGCAGAATCCATTCTTTAAACACAGTAACAGACTTTATGGCATTATACAGGTTATCATCACTACCTGGGTGATTGAATGTTTTTAGAAGGTTCTTGACAGTGCCTTGTGCCTTACAACACACCTGAGACATGATGGTATCCCATCATAGTATGTATCCTGTCAAGCAGGCCTTATTGCTTAAATGACAACTGCACAAGAACATTTTTTTTTGTGACAGTTAGCCACTGGGGTTATTCCCCTACTCTTTAATATTAATGCTTTGGACTTTTTAACTTCCACCTTGGCAACCACCAGGAGTGGATAAAAGGGAAATTGGGATAGCGTTCTGCCTAAAGGATAGCATTTTCAACAGTCCCACATCTCTTCACTACAACACTATTGTTTCTATCAACCCAAGCAAGTGAGGAAGATGACATTTTTGAGCCCTCACTACCATAGCATTCTAGTTAAGTATTACCCCCAAGATTAGCAGAATTAAGTTGTTGTTAAGTAGAATCATGCATATCAACTACCAGAATGTTCCAGGTGTCTAGTTTGGTTGCATTATCATGGATCTGGTGATATATTCCATCAGAGTTTATATACATGTTTATTTGGGTCACTTCTTCACTCAGCAATGCCCTTTCTATAAAGGGGACACAGCCTTTCAACATCGTAAATACCAGGGAACGAAGGGTGTTTTCATTTTCATGTAAGAGATGTGGGAATCCCAAAAAACATAGGACTTTGCTAGGAACTTGGTACTGTACTATGAGGGCCTCTCTATTAAAGTTCCATTTTAATTTTACCAGAACAGATAATACCTCATCATACTGCAAGATTGATTTAAATTTAGAGGAGGGCTTTGAAAGAGCCCAAATAGTACTCCAGGCTACTAGAGAAGAAATCTCCAGGGACAGCTGAATTAGGCATTGTTGTTTAAACCACAATTTCTTGGCAAAATTCATATCAGACACCATAACATAGACAGGTAACAACAGATCATGTGTGTCCCTGCCTGTGAATAAAATATTTTCACTGGGTGTGGGACTTCCAGTTCAGCTTTAAATAAATGAGAAACCAAGTCAAGGAAAGATTATGCTGTTTCATTTGGTTTCATGAATATACCTATTATTCTCAAAACCGCTTCATTGCCTGATAGTTCTTTCAAGTATTGGATATCCATTAATTACTTTAAAGAAATGGGGAATTCTACATTACATTAGGAAAGTTCAAAGAGTTGGACGAAAGGTTTAAAGGCCTGAAAAACTCAAGTTTGGTAAAATGGGTTTCCTGATCAGCTCTATCAAGTGAATTCTCTGGAGTGGTCACATTAGTGTTTACTATGGGCCCTGTTGAGACCTCTTTATCCTTAATAGCTTTCAAGGGGTCCAAATCAACCCTGTTTATGAGTGGAGGGAGAGGGGGGAAATAATTTGTAATTATTTCCTTCTTATTGGGGGCAGGAGTCTCAATCTCTTTGTTTTTTTTTTACTGTTATTTAAGTCCTTCCTTTTCTTCCCCCCTCCAGTTTTTTTGGAGTTGTGTATATAGTCCCTAAATACCAACTCTGGGGAACCTTTATGTCTGAGGGGGGGGGCTCCTCGCAGGCTCCCTTGCCCCCCTTACCAGATAAATCAGGGAGAGGGAGAGTATAAGTAAGAGATCTCTTTACATGGGCCTGTTTGGTGTTATCCATGAAAGTAGGATAGTCTCCCCAAATTTATGTTACTTTGGTATTTTGTTTTTACCCACACTTCTGATTTTGCTGCTTTTGTACAAGATCTTGTCTTAGCCAATGTAGAGGCTGACAAAATCAATTCCTCCAATTCCTCAGAGAAGATGTTACCATTCTTCTTGGGAGCCTTTTTATCAAGCATTTTACCACTCCCAGTGAACATCTTAAAAGTGAGGAAAACTAAAAGTCCAGACAAAGTACAGATACATGAAGTAAAGTCTTTGGGAGAACCTTCTAGATTTGATTCCTTGGGGCATCTTGTAAAGTCTTAAAAAATCCAGGTAAGAGGCCAAGACCAAGGTCAATGATGCTCCAAGTTCTCTTTCCAAACTTTTCCTTCCCTTGTTGAGCCTGGCAAGCTTACAGTCCTGATCTAAACCAATTGTGTGGGTATTGCAACTGGAGTAACTGGAGCTAGAAGTGCATATTGTAGAGTATGTAGAGCCAATCTCCTTGGGGGTAGAAAGAAAAGGAAGACACTGCTTAGTCAAAAATGTTCCTGTGTAAGCCCTGTAGTCACAGGAACCGCAAGGCTCCCAGGAAACTCTCAGCCCTTAATAAAACTAAGCTATACTGATCTGACCTATTAAAAAAATATATAATTTGAGCTTATTGTACTGATGCCTGAAGCTTGTTTTATAGATTTAAATAAGTTTAAATAAAATATCTAGATATCTATATATCCATATTTATACATCCACGTTAATGAGCACTTCATTAAATCTTTACTTTGTAAGTAGTCTGTAGACAAATTAAAAATTGGGCTTTTCTGAAAGTTCACTTACTCCATTGTAGTGCCACAGGACACACCTTAAATGGTCCCAAGGAATAAACTATGTTGCCAAGACTCAGTAGAAGTGAAGCAGTGAACACTACACTTGAATCCCTAAGAAAAAACAATAATTACCAACAAGCTACCAATGACAAGTCAGCAGTTTAGAAGGGGGATAAAAACTCAAGCCTCTCTTGGATTAACTACCGTCTTACTTAAAAATATTCATTTAGGTTAATAAAACATTGTATTAGGGCAACAAGAGGAAAGAATGCTTATAGGTTGAAAAGACATGCTCCTGCTTTGGTTCTGTGAGCAAAATGACGAGTTCGGCTACAGAACTTTGACGCATGCATTACATGGGTCAGGTCATATGACCAAGTGAATAAAAATGTTAAGTCTTTTGAAGCTCTTATTTTGATTCTAAAAACTGATTTTAATAGATTATGTAGCACTCCTGTAACATTTGTAATTCCTGCTGACACTTAATCGCAACCACATTTTGGGCCTTAAGTAAGCAATGCGTTTAACTAGAGGACAATGGAAAAATGAAAAAAAGAAAAAAAATGAATGACAACCCTGTTGGCTTGCTGGCTACTAGCTCTAGAGAGTACTGCAAGTGGGAAGGAGACAGCCCCCCAGGGGAAAGTAAAAAGTGAGCACAATAAAAAAAAACTCTCCAAGTTCACCAAGTTCTCCACCGTTCACCAGAGTTCTCTTGAATTTTTCTCGGCACATAGCTTATAGTCTATAGCTCGTAGGTTGTGGCTTTTTCCTTCAGGTCTCTCTGCTCCTATTCCAGGCACACTTCTGTGGGACATGGGTATAACTCCGCTCTGTGCCTCTCTGCCCTTCACAGTCGAGACTCCGCTCTCCACTCTCCTGTCATCCAGCCTTGCCCATCTTGTCCATCAGTATAATTCTCCCCCTCTGTGCCTCTCTGCCCTTCACACTCCACTCCACTCTCCTGTCATCCAGCCTTGCCCATCTTGTCCATTTGATTCCTTGTTCTTCACTTCTCACCCATGGCTTTTCATATATATTTTCCTCAACAATTCTGGGAATTAAAAGCAAAGAAAAGGCTAAGGTATCAGAGGCCTCACACATCATTACATTATTAGGCTTCTAAGATTTAGGCAATGGTAGAATAGCTTTAGTAAGTAAAACAAAGACATTTAGAAAGTCTGCTTCATCTGCTCCTCTGAGGTCCTCCACCCAGAGCAACAAAGCCTACAACAAGGCAAACAGAATGCTGGGGTGTATAGGGAGGGTATATACAATCTACAACACTATTATTTCTACCTTGGGTATGAGCCCTACTCCTACTGTGTAAACCTGAATACTGAACCTTCTGGACCAGAGACCAAAGTAACTCTACGTACAGAATGATCCACAACTCATGTATCAAAGCTACCAGACTGGCAAAGTTTGAATATTTCAAATCCTTCTTCCACACAAACATCAATTCCCTCTCCAAATTTTGGCAGTTAGCCAGTGCTCTTTTCTCCCCTCCTCCATCCCCAGGTTCTTAAAATCGACAACTCTCTGGTATCAGACCCATGTTTGGAGGCCAGAGAATTGAAAGCCTATTACACATCCTGTGCCAAGTCTCTCTAAGCTCCCTCCCACTACCTACCCCTTCCCCCTCCTGACCTCCCCATTTCTTATCTATCTTCCATCCCATCTCCCACATCTCCCCTGCTGAAGCTGTAAGTGCCCTGCTCTCACAGAACCCATCTAAAAGTTCCTGTCTGGATGACCTCAACCCTAAACTTATTTATCTCTCTGCTTCTGCTATTGCCTACCCTACCCTATCTCCTTAATCTTAAACCTCTCCTTTATGTCAGTGCAGGTCCCTACCTCCTGGAAACACACTGTAGTTATCCCTCTCCCCAAGGATGATGATTCTTCTGCTCCTGGCAACTATCACACCATCTCTCTCTCTCTCTCTCTCTCTCTCTCTCCTTCCTACCCTTGCTAAATTTCAAGAACACCTGGTTCTCTCCCAACTGTCCTCCTTTCTTTCTGATTCTTCCTTTTTCACCCTGTTCTTTTTTTTTCAATTTAAAGTTTATTAAAGGTATTTTTTTCCTTATACGTAAGGCAGATTTACATGTGTATAGTACATGATACATAAGATATTGGTTCCCCATGAATCTGCTCCATCCTACCCACTACCACCCTTTCTTCCCCCTTCTTCCCATTTCCCCCATCCCTCCCCACCCACATTAAGCAACAACATTTTCATTACCAGTACATCTTGAGCTTAGACAAATCATCAGTTTACAGATTGGGCCAACACATACCATACAGATAGTTGAAACTATTATAAAGGATATAGGGTATATAAGTGATCCCAAATTGTTTTTAAACTTTCCCATTTTATTATTCAGGTTAGCTCAACCATTCATTAAAGGGAATCTCCTACTGGTCAATCCAATGCCTTAATATGAGTTTTTTGACCGACATGGCTATAAGGGTCATGTGGTACTTATGATTATGAATTCTAATGCCTGAGAGATCACCCAGGAGACAGATTTCAGGGGTAAACAAGTCTTTAAGTCCCAGTAGGGGGTCAGATAACTGTCTGATAGTAGTCCAAAGTGAAGACACTTTGGGACAGGACCAGAATAAATGATATAATGTCTCTTCATCCAGTAGACATCTAGGACATAGCGGGGAAGACTTTAAACCCAATTTGGCCAACTTAAATGGTGAATAATATGCATTGTGCAGGATGTACATTTGCATTAGTCTTAATCTATTTTGAGTCACAAATTTGTGACCACTATACCAAAGTATTGTCCAAACTATAACATGATTTGGGAATAAGGATTCTCACAATCGAGTAGGCCTCAAAGCAGTCAGGGAATTTCCAGTTGTAGAGTGTACTGTAAATTTCTGAGACTGCTTTGAGATGGCCACTAAACTTTGAAAGCTCCTTACAGAAAGAGATGCAGTTAGTAAGCTGGGGCTTTTGACCAAAATATTGTATTAATAAGTGCCATAGTTGTATGAGTCAAAAATTGTATTTATGTGAGATCCCAAAATTGGCCTGAAGTTCTTTGACTGACTGATAACCAGAGATCTCTATCCGTAATAAAGTCAGTACTTTGTTTATTTTGTAAACCAGGTAGCCAATTTAGAGGAATTGGTTTTCTATCTATTTTAAGTTGAAGATTTCCAAGTATTGGTTGGTTAATATCCTTACTATGTTCATATTTAAGATGATGGCAAATCTGTGTGTGATTCTTCAATGAGATTGTAATTATGGAATTTTTAAGTTTTAAAGGAAGAAGACTCTGTCTGATATATAATAATCCTTCGGGATTCAGGCCACATGAACAAATGAGGGTGAGTTCAATTTTGAGCCAGGCAGGGGCAGAGTGCAGTCTTTCATTAGAGAGCCATCTTAGATATTTGCTAATGTGACTGGCCCAAAAATAAAGCGCAAGGTGGGGAAGATGTAACCCCTTCTGAGTTTGGGAGCAGTCAGCTTGAAATAGGCTATCCTAGGTGGTTTGTTATGCCATTTAAAATTAGTGAACAAGGATTGCATTTTGTTAAGCAAGGATAATGGGAGTCAAATATTAAGCATTGAGAGAGGTTAAAAAAGTTGTGGGAAAATATTCATTTTAATTAAATGTATTCTGCCCCAAAAAGAAATTGGGAGAAAGGTCCATCTGTTCAGGTCTTGAGAAATTGTGTGGACAAGGGGATCAAGGTTTAATTTAATAATTTGTCCAGGTACTTTAGTTAGTTCTATACCACGGTATCTTAAGGAATTGTGTTTCCAACTGAGCCCTAAAGCCAAGATATCAGCCTTAAGCACCTTATGATTTAATGGGAAAATTATAGTTTTACTTACATTCAGTTTATAATTAGAAATGCTACTAAAAACATCAATAATTTCTAACATGGGAGGTATGGATAAATTGGAATTGGATAGCTGGAGAAGAAGGTCATCTGCATAAGCCGATATCTTCACTTCACACGGATGAATCAGGATCCCCTGCACAGCCAGGCAGTTTTGCAAGTTTCAGATTAAGGGTTCCAAATAAATGTTGAATAATAAAGGGAATGGGGGGGCACCCTTGTCTGGTTCCGGACTGTAGTGTGAAAACCTCAGATGTCACCCCATTATCTGAGACACGAGCAGTTGGGGAATGATATAGGGACCTGATCCACTCAATAAAGTCTAATGGGAAACCGAATGCTTCTAAAGTTAGAAACAAGTATTGCCAATTTACCCTGTTGAATGCCTTCTCAGCGTCCAGCGAAATCAGAGCGGCCAGGTAAGGGGGGTCCATACACACTGAGAAAATGTGCGACAGGGTATGTACATGGTCAGAAGAATATCTGCCCTTCATAAATCCAACCTGTTCAGGTCCAGTCAGGGTATTTAGCACCATGTTAAGATGATTGGCCAATAATTTGGATAACATTTTTACATCCTGATTCATTAGTGAAATGGGCCTGTAATTTGTAACCATTTCAGGAGCCTTGTCAGGTTTCGGTATCAGGACTATCAGTGCTTCCAATAGTGTAGGGTCTACCTCCAGCCCAGAAAGAATTTCTTGATATAAGGGAAGAAACACTGTGATTAACAGAGTTTTAAATTTCCTATAGAAATTAGCAGAATAGCCGTTCACCCCCAGAGTTTTATTCAGCGGTAGGTTTCCAATAACTTTGGCTATTTCCCCAGTCATTATAGGGGTTACAAGACTACTCCGCTGTTCCTCTGTAAGTTGGGGTAAGTTTGCATCTAATAAATAATTACGTATTACCTGTTCAGATGGGGGGGGGGATTGCATCAGGCCATATAAATCCTTATAGCAACTAGTAAATTCCCTAATGATATCCTCTGGGTGAGTTTTGGAGGAACTGTCTACCAGGAAAGTTATATAGGCAATATAACGGGAAGAGTCCATTTGTTTAACCCTAACTGCAAAGAGGCGACCCGCCTTTTCCCCCTTGGTCAGTATATGATGCCTGGGTTTTCAATATGGCATAGTCAGCATTCTCTTTTAGCAATTCTAAGTAGATTGCTCTCACTTTGGTTAATTCTTGTCTGACAGACTCCAGGGATTGGGGAGATAAATCCCTCTCCATAAGCCTAATTTGGGATAATAATTGGGACATCCTTAAACTGGAGGCTTTTTTCTTTCGGGTGGCTAAACTGATAAGAATACCCCTAAGATGTGCTTTAAAAGCAAGCCAGAGCATGTCAGGTCTCCCCAAGGGATCAAAGTTATAATCACAAAATTTTTGGATATGTTCTTGAATGTCCTTGACTAAGTCAGGATCTTTTAACAGTAAATCATTCAATTTCCATCTGGAACCTCTTTTGGGTAATGATATTAGTGATAACTGGCAAGAAACTATAGAGTGATCCAAGGGGGGACCAGGTAATATGGATGCCTCAAGAATCCTTGCTATAAGGGAATGAGATTGGAGAATGTGGTAAATTCTGGAGGAGGAATGATGAACTAGGGAAATATATGTATACTCCCGCTCTAGAGGATATAACACCCTCCAAATGTCGCACAGACCAATCTGGTCCATTAGTTCCCTCTGTGCTCTCTGAGCAGGTGACACCCCCTTTCTCTGTTGACCTGTTTTATCCACCATAGAATCATAAACCAGATTAAAGTCTCCCCCAATAATCATGGGTATACAAATATACCGTAGTAACACCTGTATAAGCTGAGTGAAAAAACTTGGTGTGTCCTGATTAGGCCCATATATACTGCCCAACAATATTTTTTTACTAAAAAGTAAACCATGTACCAATAAGTATCTACCCTGTGGATCTTTAACCACCTTAATCACATTAAGTGGTACCTTTCTGCGAATGAGAATCATCACCCCTGAACTATGAGCTGTACCCTCCGCAGCAAAGAACTGACCAAATTGTTTCCTGTCGAAGCTGATACGCTTCTGGGTCTAACAAATGAAACTCTTGAATATAAACAATATCTATATTCAGCAATTTTAGATGCTTTAATACCTGGTATTGTTTATGTTTTTTCCTGACCCCATTAACATTACAGGAGGCTATTCATATGGGGTTAGCCATATTTCCCAGGTAAGAAGCCTCATGAAGCGAGGCTTTGTCTGCCATTGTAATCTGACCTTACCAAGTTTGCAAAAAACTTTTTATTTGTTGTGATCAAACCCGGCCCCGCCCCCCAACCTTTCCCACCTTCTGATTTGGTGCAGTATTATACCTGAGCATAACATTCAGTCCTAATTTTAATCCCATTAAATGCCCCCTTACTGTATGTGCTCTGCTAGCAGCCTGTCCTATGTATTCCCTTCCCCTCTGTCTCCCCGTCACCCAGCCCCCTAATAAGAGAACTTAACAGGTAACACTTCATAGAATTATATTCTTCTACAGGTCTAACGAATTACAAAAATACTTTAGAGTATAGGGTATGCTTAATTATAAAGGCTAGCATGATTTGGTTTGCTAACAATTATCCAATTGGGGTCTAAACACAAGATTAACAAACACTCGATATTGCAAAACCACAGGGTGGTCATGTACAGAAAGATGTTAAATACCTTGTTTACTTAACGTAAAATAACATCAATTATCTATTATTCCAGGCCAGATGGGAATTTCATTTGAATTGACTAAAATCCAATCAAGTAATGCAGAACCAAATATAACTGAAAAGTCTCTGGGCCATAGTGCCAAAACATATGCAATGAGAGCCCTCTTGTGGTATCTTATCAACAGTGCCATTCCCTTTTATAAAACTGCCAAAAACAGTCAACAGAAACTTAGTAATTGACTCATGAAAATCCGTGCAACTCTCAAAGTTTTACAAGCATGATATAGTAAATAGGAGTCGGGTTATTGCTTTGCACCCTAAAATCCATACTGATGCTGTCCGGCAGTCACCATATTTAGGAAGTGGTACTTTTGGTTTGCTCCATTTGCAGAAGCCGGTTAGTCTCCTTATCAGAATAAAATTCCTGGCAATCCAAGCCATAATGTACCCTTGCCTTCGTTCTTTGAAGAGAAGGTTTTCTCCACATCAAATGTTCACAAAGCTAATACCCCATCCAGTCCATTCAGCGGGCGTGTAACAAATCTGGGAAGGCCTTCTGCAAGGCCGATTGTTCAGCTTCCACCTCTTCAAATGTGGCCCAAGCTCCAGAAATCAAAACCTGCAAACGTGCAGGATAACCCATGTGGAATTTTATGTCAGCGGCTATGAGCTTTGTTACAATGGGATGGAACTTAGTTCTCCATTGCCTCACCATTGTTGGTAGGTCCCGAGTAATATGGATTGGTTTCCCCTACCATAGCACCTCTTGTAATTCCTTAAACTTCCCCAGAAAGAACTGTTTTTCTGGTAATTAAAAAATTTGAAGCTTATTGGTCGGGGATATGAACCAGGCACTGGCATCGGTCTCAGGGCTCTATGGGCCCTCTCTATGGTATAAATAGTTCCAAAAGGAGAAGGGTCTGCCAGTTTCTCTATAAGCTTTTGAATGAAGATAATCGTATTATTGCTTTCTTCCTTTTCGGGTATTTCTGTTAACACTACATTATTTCTGCGACTCCTCCCTTCTAAATCCTCAATTTTCTACTCCAGTTTCTTCAGCCTGGGTCTATTATCCACTGTTTTATTTTCTACTTGGTCCACTTTTTTCTCTAAGGAGATTAGATGCGACTCCCTGTCTGTCATCCTAGTAGAGAGATCTTCTAGTGCAGATGCCATCTGTTTCATTTCTGTAACCACTGTTTCAAGTCTTCACGAAATGGTTTAAATGCTCATAGAAATTGCTCCAAGGTGAGAGGAGTCATTTTGGGAGTAGAGTTAGAGGAGGCCACTCCAGTATTCTGCTTAGCGCTGCCTGTCGGCTGGGCCCTGGATCGTTTGCTGGCTTTATCCGGGGAGACGGGAGGGGTGTGTCTTGGCAAAGCGAGTCACATTTCAGCATCCATGCTGGCCAATTTTGCTTTTAGGAAGATCAATAACAGCTTAGATTTTGGAGAAAGGGCTTAAATCTGCGTTGGGATGTAGAAATAAACCAAAAATAGCGCTGGGCGATGGTACCAGAGCCAGAAGCTGCTACACAGACTGTTGCATTACGTGGTTCTCCCTTTCACCCCATTCCAATCTGGCTTTCAGAAGAATCATTCTACTACTACCTCCCTCCTCAGGCTCAATGACTCCATCCTCAATGGGATGGACGATGGCCTGGTCACCTCAGCCATTTTTGTTGACCTAGCCAAAGCATTTGACACTGTTTCCCATGCTCTCCTTCTTGGTTCCCTTTCTACAGCAGGCCTGGCCTCATCTGCCATAAACTGGTTTAATTCATACCTCACCAGAAGGACACAATCACTGTGAATCTCAGATCCTACCTCCCCCTCACTTCCCTATCGACACTGGTGTCCCCCAGGGCTCAGAACAAGGCCCCTGCTCTTTTCTATCTTCATCAATGACCTTCCTACTGCCTGCTCCTCCTCCATTCATATGTACGCCAATGTTACTGTCTTGTACAGCTCCGGCAGCTATGGTAACCAGCTTACAGCATGACTTCAATCAGGTTCAGCTCTGGTTTGTCTCACACCAGCTCTCCCTCAATGTCAAGAAGACCATTTCTATCATCTTAGGCACCAGACAGAGACTCTCTATACTTTCTAGCATGCCCTCCTTCCACACTCTAGATGGGAAAATCCTTGAGGACACATCTTTATTTAGATACCTTTGGGTTTGGTTAGACCAACACCTCAACTTCTCTGTACACAACAACGCCATCCTGAAGAAACTGTGCCCCAAGCTTGGAGCCCTGTACCGGAACTGTAGTTGCATCCCACTGACTGCGAGGTGCGAACTTGTCCAGAAGATGATACTCTCCATTTTCAGCTACTGCGATGTAGTCTGTGGTGCTGCTCCCGAATCTTCCCTTACCAAATTGGACTCTCTCAGGCAAAAAGAGGGATGGGGTGTCTCACTGTACATGCAGGAGCATATTACTGTCACCACCACCAGCTGCTCAACCCCCTCATCCCCAAGTGAATGGCTCCCCGCTGAATTAACCCTAGGTGTGTCTAAGAAAATCTGCATTGGCTGCTACTGCAACCCACCTTCAGGAGGCAACACAGGGCTATCCAACTTCTTGGATGGCATAGGGGGTGCAACCCCCCCATGTGCTTTGGTCACAATTGGAGGCTTCAACCTAAACTGGCTGGATGCGCATGTTCCAGATTATGCTAGCATGCTAAAGGAACAGAATGTGGAGCAAGTTAGCTCATCCCCCACCAGGCACAATTCCCACTCACTCAACCACTTCCTCATTGATTGGGTGGCCACAAACCATGCTGACTTGGTCCTCCAGACTGGCACAATGGCTGACTCACTCAGTGGCCACATTCCAATCTACGACATACTGTCTTTCAAAATGAGCACCATACACGCTCCTAACATTCAGAATGTTTCACCATCAAGACCCAGCACCAGGCCTCAGCGGTCTGGGCAGCAAACTGGTCTGCCCTCTACTGCTACAATATCTCTGAGGCAGTCACACTCTTTACTTCCACCGTCACTCGCATCCAGGATATGCATTTCCTCCTCAAAACCATAAGGATTAGAGGAGGTTGCAAACGCTGACTATCCAAGGAACTGCTGACACAAATCAAAGACCGAGACCATAATAGGAAGGAATACAAAGCATCACCCTCCCCCCCCAACTCTGGAATGTATACAGACAGCTGTGTAACTTCTGCAAGCAGATAGCCAAGTTGCTAAGGCGTAAATATTATCTAAATCAACAATTCAACAACCTTGGTAGCCCACAACATTTCTGGGCCTCCATTGGTTCTCTCCTAAACCCCCAAAATAACAGGCAGATAATGCAGCTCTTAACCCCCTCTGGTCTCATCTTGGACTCAACGAGATTGCAAATGCTTTCAACTTAAACTTCACAGACTTATCCCACTATCTCACCAAGCTCCCTGGCCAGTCCTCCCCTGCCCGAAACCACCAACCAAACAATGCACTCTCCTCCTCAACCACCACCCTGCCCCCTCCTTTCTACTTTAGGACCATCAGGCATATGAACACTCCCAAGCTACTAAAATCCTTACCAGCCAAAGGAAGCCCTGGCAGCAATGGTCCGTATCCTGCATTTCTAAAACTAATCTCTCCTGCAATCGTAAAACCACTCACTTTCATCCTCAATCTCGCTCTTACCACTGCTGTTGTACCTGACTCCTGGAAACATGCTAACGTCATACTGATCTTCAAAGCCAGCGATTCCCTCTCCCTTGACAACTATCGACCCATCTCCCTCCTCCTTCACCTGAGCAAGCTGCTTGAAAAATCCATACACACTCAGCTAACAGAGCACATGGAAAAGTACAGCCTCCTATGCCCCCTCCAACATGGCTTCTGTAAGCAACATAGTACCTTCTCTGCCCTGGCCCCCTTTTCCGATCATGTACTAAGAAGTATGGACCAGGACAAACCCACAGGTGCAGTCTTCATTGATCTGTCAGAAGCATTTGACTGGGTTGACCAACACCTTCTCCACTCAACCCTGCTTCACTTTGGCTGCTCTCCAGGACCTACTGCCTGGTTCCGCAGCTATCTATCAAACAGGACTCCATCAGTTATCATCAGCAAGGCTTCCTCTGTTCCATTTCCTGTACTCACTGGAGTTCCCCAGGGCTCCATTCTTGGACCACTGCTCTTTTCCATGTTTATTAAGACACTCCCCAATGACAGCCTCAACTGTAAAGCTCTTCTCTACACACATAAAACTACACATCTGCCCATCACTGGTTCCTTTCAAACAAGCTTCTAGTCAATGAAAAATAGACTAAATCCAGGCTGTTTGGTTCCAAATCCTTCTTATCCAAAGCCACCAAAGCCAAATCTTGCCTCCTACTTTTCACCCCTGCTGATCCTCCCTTTGAAATTGTCTCATTCTTCAAATATCTAGGTGTTACCCTTGACCCCTCCCTTTTTTTCTCAGAACATGTCAACCATGTGATGCACCGGATCCACCAGAAGCTAGATGCCACGTACCAACACAAACATTGCCTATCAGCCAAACTGCACCTGGCCATTGCATGTGGCAACCTACTTCCCCGCCTTGACTACTGCTCTCAAGTTTACTCGCACCTATCCACCACCCTGCATAAGCAGTTAAACACAATATTTAACTCTATCTGTTGATTTGTCCTTCAAGCCCCTTATCCCTCCCACCACTGCTCACTCTACCAGTCACTTGGGTGGATCACCCTACAAGGTCACTTTGACTATGTGATGGGCTGTCTAGTGGACAACTCCCTCAGAAACCAACATATGTCCCCTTACTCACCCCCTCTTGACAGGTAGAGTGGTCCATAGGAATCTTAGGGCATCCTCAGTCCCTCCGCTAGAAGTATCCCATGCCTCCACCACCATGGAAACCAGAGCTTTCTCAGTCACAGCACCCTACCTATGGAACAAGCTCCCCTCATCTGTTCAAGCATCTCCCTCCCACCTAGCTTTTAAACATAACCTGAAGACCTGGCTCCTCACACTGTACAATGTCACTGTTCTTTACAGCAATGCTAAGGTCTCCAACTCGACTATGCTCTAATAACACTCAGACTTTCACCTGATGCCCTACAGCACTTATGCCCCCCTCCTGCCCCCACTAGCCTGCCCCTTTTTCCCACCTCTCTCCTCTCCTCTCCTTCCTGCCCCACCCTAAGCCTACCACTGCCCCCCTTTCCTCCTGTCTTGCCCTTTGGATGTTATGAACTGTGATTGTTTTCCTACTTGAATGTTTATTACAGCAACTGTTTTTTCTCACTTGTACTTGAATTGGACCATGTACCTGTATACCATTACTACTTGTGTCTTGCACCATCTGTATTTTGGCTATGCTTATTTACATACTGATATAGTATCACCTGTCTACCCTGTCTGCAAATTGTCATTGCTTTACCACTGTTCTCTCACTCAACCCTCGCCACCAGCTGTTGGGCATGCACGTATTGTATCTTGTAATTGACTGTTTGTACCTGTACCTATTTTTTGCCACCTTGTGGCCCTGGTCATGACTGAAAACAGACCTCTGGATCAGTGCATCTACCTGGTCACCTAACACATAAATACATAAATAAATCTATATAACTCCTTCTGCTGATTTGCCCTTGATGCCCCCCTCTCGCACTCAACACCCTCTATCATGCCCTAGCCTTTCCCCCACTGTCCAACCGGCAGCTCTCCCACTGTGCCAAACTGACTTTCAGATTCTGGCATGGAGAACTCCCCCTTTACCTCTTATCTTTCCTTACTCCCCCTCACTCTCCCTCTCATTCCCTGAGATCTACCGACACATGCACCCTGTTGGTCCCACGTCATTCTACCCTCATCAGCCAGACTGGCTTCTCCCACCGCCTCCCTAAAATCTGAATACTCTGCCCCCACAAATATGACAATCTTCATCCGCCTATTCCCTTGGTACTGCATTACACAACTTTCTCTCTTCCAGCTGTATCTGTTTTAATCCTCCCAAACTGCCTCCCAACCCTCTTCTGCTCACCAGCACCCAGATTCCTTACAGGGTTCTTGCATCCTGAAGGGGAAACAGGTTTTAATGGCTTGCCTCTAGCTTCCTTAATTTTCTTTGTTCTTGACTTGCAGTCATCTCCGGCCCCTTGCAGGATTCTCAACATCCTGGAGGGGAACTAGGTCTTGTCAGTCTTCCCTCATCCCTCTCCTCCCTCCCTCCCTCCCTCCACTCCTCCTTACAACTCATCTTAAGCTACCTCCATTACCCCTTCCAGCAGCTCTCAGCTTCCTCCTTCACAATCTATATAACTGGATTTTCCTTCTCCCGCCCTTGTTTGGCCCTTAGCACTTGTTTACTGCCTGTGAGCACAGCACTGAGAACATCATGGCACTGATTGTATTGTTGCAGTACTAGCTGTCCGGTCTTCTGTTTCATTTTTCTGTGTCCACCCACTGGTTGTATCAATTTTCTCAACTGTAATTGTCTGTACTGCTCACAACTATGTATTATATTGACCAAATGCTCCATATTGTATCTGTATGTTATCATTTGTAATTCTCTGTTTTCTAATCCTCATTGTACCCCCTACCCCCCACCCCCCGGTCACACCGTGAGGTGAGCAACTTGTTGTTCAGTGTGCCTTCCTGGTGAAACATTTCAATAAATACAAAAATAACTTGTTTACTCCAATTGAGCCAAAGCAGCACTGAAAGACAAACTAACATTGGTATGAAGATTGAATTATCTTCAAAATGTGGAGCTATACCAAATCATCCTGCCTGATGTACAAACTGTGACTGATCTCTGCCAGAGTAGAAACTATTATTTTCCAGCAACAACCATCCCTCACATTTAACAAGCTCTAAAAGGGATTTAGTCATCAAGAAAACCATTTTCTGTTGGAATCAGCATTACTCAGTGACACCATGGTATCCCTTTGAGTTAGTGTTCTCCTGTTGCTTATTCCCTAGCAGAGATAATTATGCTCTAATACACTAAGGTTACAGAGAGCAGAAGAAAGCTGAGGTGTTCAGTTAAACTGCTCCACCACTGATCAGTAGCCATAGGTTAAATCACCCAGAATCAAGACTTGTTTGTCCAGATTACATTTAAAAGTTACCTTATCTTTGCTTAACACCACACTGGGACGCAGATTGTTCCAGAGACCTACCACTCTTTGTGTATAGAAATGCTTATGGCTAGCTGATCTGCAGTTATTTCTTTTGATTTGAAGCCAGGCAGTGACCTTTAGTACCTACAGTGCTGGGCTTATAGTCTTGTTCAACTTAACTGTAAGTTCATAATCATAGTATCATGCATTAGCATCAGGTCTCTTCTTGTTTGCCTTTCATGCAGTGTGTGTGAAATAAGATTTAATTTTGATAGTCATTCATCATAAGGTAGATCAGGCATACCATCGTTCATTTTAGGGGCCCTGAATTAATCCTCTTCCAGCCCATCTACATTCTTCTAGGTAAAGTGAACCCCAAGCTGCAGCCACAGTCTAGGTGAGATCTCACATAAGCTCTGTACATAGTAACAATTATTTTAGGACTTATGGTGTGTATTCCACTCCTAAACCACCCCGGAACCCCATTGGCTCTAGCTGCAGCTTCCTTACATTGTTGAGCATGGTTTGAATTATTATACATTATTATACCCATGTCCTTTTTATTCTCAGAGGTCTGCAGTTTGAGTGCTTTCCCCTGTAATTGGTAATCAGCCTTGAAGATTTTACTACCCAGTCATATCACAGTTCATTCTTCAATATTAAATTTCATGCCCCATTTATCTGCCCAAAGTCCAACAAGATTCGGGTCTCTATGGATTGTTTTAATTTGGCCATCCTCCGTACAAAAACAAGTTCAATCATGGTCATACCATACCCCTACAGTAGGCAGACTTGATAGAATGCAGTGCCTTCTTCTGCTGGCACACTTCAGTGCCTCTGTGTTTCATGTACAAGGTTTCTATACTTACAGTATGGCATCACATTCATCCTATTGTAAATGAATGTTATGTCAGAAGCAGGGGGTTGAGACCCTGCCTGGGAAGTAAGCATCAGGACATGATGCTCTCTAGGAGCCCTATTCTGTAAAGATTTTTGCTGTAGGCTAAGAATGAGTGAATCCTTTTGAACATAGGTGTCCCCAGGTGACAAAGGTCCTGCTTTCATATGAATGTTCTTTGCAGTAAAGAATGGGATGGCTTGAAATTCAAAATTATTTTGGAATGTTATGCAGTTGAGTTCTTCTGTATCAGCTGTGATTTGATTTGCTGGAGGCTAGACCCCTTTTCAATTTCAAACAACAAGAATTTAGTGCCAGTATATTAATGAGGAGCTGATTGCTTATATTATTTGTAAGGCTACTGCATTGTGAAAAACAGGCTGGGGGACAGATCTCTGAAATTTCTGATATTGTTTCTTGTTGTTGCTGCCATTGAAAGATGGCAGAGAAACACAGGTTCTAATCGGTGTAAGCTTCAGTAATCAGTATAGTCTATGCTCTGGTTGACTTGTGAACATGCAGAATATGACAATGCTTCTGTGTTTTAAGTTTAGTAATTATGGCTGTTCATGCTTGATAGAACAGAGTGAAGAGATACAGAAAATACAATTTAGCACCACATGATTTGAAGGGAGAGTAAAATGCTTGCTAACACAGTCATTGCACATGCCCATTTTTAAAACAGAAATACAAAATCAGAATATTAAGACTCCCAATCCAATGCTGGTTGTAAAAGCTGTTCGTAGGTTTAGAATTTTAAGTATCAGATGACAAGAACCCTAAACTCTTTTTTCCACATGTGAACCACAGTGCTTCTTATTCAGATGGAACAATAACTTACTGTGTGAAACAATATGATGTGGCTGGACCTCCTAGCCATTACAGAAACTTGGACCAAAGAGAATAATGACTGGGACCCGAGGGTCCCAGGCTACACCATGTATATGCAAGATAAGGCAAAGGTAAAGGTGGAGGAGGAGTATCCCTCTATGTCAGAGAAGGCAATGAGGCAGTGGAGAATGGATCCATCAGGGGAGAAAGGGAAATAGAATCACTGCAGGTTCAGCTCACAGCAGAAGCAGGTAAGAATTTTGGTATGGGGTGGTCTATAGACAACAAGGGCAGGGGGATGAGCTCTATAGGGAACTAGATGCAGAAGTAGAGAGGGAGTCACTAAGAGGTAGATCATGGGGGGGGGTGGATCGCAACCTGATAGACATTGATTGGGACATTCCAGCAGCTAAGAGCACCAGAAGTCAAGGCCTGCTAGATATATTGTAGGCCTGCTGGTGCAGTTGGTCTAGAACCCAAAAGGTAGGCTGTCATTCTAGATGTGGTGCTCACTATCTCAGAAAGGGTAGGCCTTGTGCTGGTTGGGAAACTGCTGAGGTCCTGAGACTGTAACACTATATGGTTCGATATGGACCTCGCTACCAGTAAGCCTTTGTTGAAAGCTGAGGTTCTGAATTTCAGAAGTGCAGACTTCAATCAGATGTGGGAATTAGTCAGAGATAGGTTAAATGGAGTGGACAATATCAGGAAAGTGGATAAAAGATGGGGAGAAATAAAAATGGCCTTTCTCGAGGCAGCATTGTCATGCATGAGAATGGTTGCCAACAGAAGTAAGTATTAGAGACCAATATGGTTCTCTGAAAAGGTCAGGGAGGCAATGAGGGCAAAAACACAGCCTTCATCAGGTACAAGGAGAAGCATGGGGAGGAAAAATGGTGGGGCCAAGAGGACAATGAGGGAAGCAAATGCAGGCTCAGAGCTTTGCATTACAGAGGGGTTCAAGAGTAGAAAAAAACAGATTACTCACCTGTAACAGTACTCACACTTGCCTCTGAGGCTGGGAGATCAGAGGGCTGTGGGTTTAGTTCCCACATCTGGCACTTGGGTTAATATCCCAGTACTGACACTGTAGTGCAGCATGAGAAGGGTGTTGCACTTCTGAGGTGCCATCTTTCGGATGAGACATTAAATCGAGGTCCCATCTGCCTGGATTGGTGGTAGTTCAGATGGATGTTAAAGATCCCATGGCACTTATCAAAAAGAGTAGTGGAATTTCTCCGGTGTCCTGGCCAAATTTCCCTCATTCACTAAAAAAATACCACCAACAGTTTCATCTGGTTCAAGCTCAGTTGTCATTCATCTGTATCCCCCTCCCCCAGGTCGTGCCTGAAAATAGGCAGGATTTGCCTAGTGCACTTACTCAGTCAACAAAAACTAAATAAATAAAATAAAATAAATAAACAGTAGTTCTAGGAGTGATATATGATGTTCATCCACACTTCTGGCAGTGCCCTTTCCCTTTAAGAGCTTGCCAGAAAGTCCTCAAGCTGGCTCCTCCAATCCACCCAGGTGGTAACTCCCTTGGCTCTGTCCCATGATGCCAGATCTTGCCCACTGGAAGCAGAAGTGTGCGCCAAAGGCAGGGGAGGTTGGGTGGGTTCATGTGGATGATCATCATATACCACTTCTAGAACTACTGTTACAGTTGAGTAACCAGTTTTTCTAGGGGTGTGGATATAATGTTCTATCCACATTTCTGGCAGAATCCTAGCAGTTCTCTGGGAGGAGGGAGGCAATAAGCATATCCCTTACTTACAGAACAGAGAATGGAGAACTGAGGCCCCAAAACCAGCATCCTGGCATGACTCTAGGTCAGCATGGTAATGGGAAATGAAGGTGTGTGCTGACCTCCAGGTAGCAGCCCTGTAGATTTCCTGGATAGGGACATCCCTGGAAACAGCCACCAACACAACGGTATGGCTGGGGGAATGAAACCTTAGCCCTCCAGAAGGCTCCCTACCTGCAAACCTATAGCAGAGATCAATGCAGGATGTGATACTCCTGCCAAACATCTGCTTGGCTGCAGGCCTGCCAGGTATGGCTTCAACATAGGTGACAAATAGCTGGTGAACCTCTCCCCAAATCTCAGACATGTGCTACTTGTAGTGAGCGAGTGCTCATCATAGGTCCAAATATGGAGCCTATGCTCAGCCTCCGAGGTGTGATTGGTGAAGTACAACAGGAGATTAATCCCCTGGTTAAAGTGAAACTCTGACACAACCTTCGAAAGGAACTTCAGGTTGGGGCACAGGACAACCTTGTCCCTGTGGAAGACCAGATAAGAAGACTCCACTGAAAGTGTCTGGAATTTACTGATCCTTCTGGCTGATGTGATAGCCACCAAGAAGGTGGTCTTCCATGACAGGTGAGAGAGAGAGAACACCTGTGCATCAGTTTGAATGGCTTACCCTTGAACTTTGCCAAAACCAGCAACAAGTCCCATGGTGGTGGTGGAGGGGAAATGTGGTCAAGGCCCTTAAAAAAGCACCAGACCACCTTCTCCTGTGCCACCGATTGCTGACCAGCCCATGCTCACTAAGCAGAGATGGTAGCCAGGTGCACCTTAAGGGTCATCGACTGAAAGCCTGACTTAGAGAGGGACCAAAGATAATCAAGAATGCTAGCCACTGGACAAGATAAAAGGGTCCAACCCCTTGCCCTGACATCAAATGAGAATCTCTTCCATTTGAAGGTGTAGCACTTCCTAGTCGACTCCTTCCAAGATGCCTCCACAATGGTGAAGACAGCTTCAGAGAGACCCAAAGCCTAGAAATCTAGTCGCTGAGGAACCAGGCTGTCAGTTGCAGGGATTGAAGGTCCGGGTGGAGTACCTTCCCCTGATGGATGGAAAACAGGTTTGGGTGTAGGGGAAGATGCCTCGGAAGCCTGCTGCTGAGACTGAGGAGATTGGGGTACCAGAACTGGCGTGGCCAGTCCGGAGCCACCAGGATCGCCTGTGCCTTGTCCCTCTTGGACTTGAAAGCACCTTGTGGATCAAGGGAATCAGATGGAAGGCATAGAAGAGGCCTGGGGTCCAGGGCCTCAAGAAGGCATCTCCCTGCATTGTTTCCTGCTGAGGGGGGTGAGCACAAAACAATCTCAGCTCTACGTTCTCCCTGGAGGTGAACAGGTCCACCTGAGGGGTGCCCCACTTGATAGAACAGACTGTAAGCTATCTCTGGGTGGAGATACCACTCATGAGACACCTTGCTCACCTGGCTGAGGGCATCCGCCAGCTGATTGGAGGCTCCTGCCATGTGGATGGCTAGGATATCTGCCTCCAGGCTGCACATGAGGGCCCAGACATGGACAGCTTCCCTGAACAATGGTAAGGAGTGTGTTCTGCCCAGCTTGTTAAGGTATTAGATGGTCATGTTGTCCATCTGGACTTGGACCACCTGACCTAGATGTGTGGAGTGAATGCAGTTAGTGCCAGCTGAACTGCCCAGAGCTCCAGGAGGTTTATGTAGCATTGGTACTCCTCAGGGGTCCAAAGCCCATGAACTCTGTGTTCCCCAGGTGGGCACCCAAGCCCGTGAGAGAGGCATTGGTCATCAGGATGACCATCAGCTCTGAGTGGACAAATGAGATCACTTCCTGCAGATGTGCTGGGACTAACCACCACTGGATAACATCCCACGTCTGCTGGGACACGGTGACCAGCTGGTCGAAGTGACCCTTGTGCTGAGACCACTGGCTGGCCAGATCCCACTGCAGGGAGTGTATTCTCCAGTGAGCTGAATGGGTCATGCTGGTGCAAGCCACCATGTAGACCAGTAAGTGCAGGACGTTCTGGGCAGGGTGCAGTTGCCCAACATGAAATGATTGGGCAAAGGAGGAGAGAGAGATTCGGCCTTGTCCACCGGGAGTCAAGCCCTGGCTCTGCAAGAACTGAGCTCTGCCCTGATGAATTTGATCAACTGTGAAGGCATGAGTTCCAACTTGACCTTGTTGACCAGGAGGCCAAGAGAGACACAGGTCTGGAAGGCCAGGTCCCTGAACTGCACCACCTCCTACCTGGAGGGGCCTACAATCAGCCAGTTGTCTAGGTAGGGGTAAATCCAGACCCCTTGGTGCCTCAGGTAAGCTGCCACCACTGCAATGCACTTGGTGAAGACCCTGGGGGATGAGGAGAGGCTGAATGGCATGGCATCGAACTCTTAGAGGGATCCCACTGCTCAAAAATGGAGGAACCTTCAATTAGATGGATGGATCGGGGCATGAAAGAATGCATTCTGAAGAGCCAGGGAACAAAACCACACGTTTCGCTCTAGAGATGGTATGATCCAGGAGAGAGTTACCTTCCTGAAAGTGCATGACCTGAGGATCTTGTTCAGGTCTAGCAGATCTAGAATGGGGCACCAGCCCCCTGTCTGCTTTGGCACCATAAAGTACCTGGAGAAAATCCCTGAGAGTTCCAGAGGATCTGTGACAGGAACCACAACCTCCTTGTGGAGGAGCTGGGCTGTGTTATTTCTGAGAGATGGCAGCATGTCTGCAGAAACCAAGTCCTCCCGTGGGGTGTGCAGGCTTGGCAAGGAGGGTACTGCTCCAATTCCAGAGGCAGACCCTGACCCACCACTTCTAGAAGCCACCTGTCTTTGGTGACAGTGGATCAGGCAGAAAGGGAGTGTTGGAACCAGCCCCCATGGGAGGACCCAGGGGAGGTGTGACAGGCATGAGGAAGGTACCTTTCATCCCACCTCTGGGCAGGCTTAGAGGAGGAAGACAGCCTGGCTGTGGTGCTACTGGAGCCTCTCCCTCCAGGCATATGGATGACCGAGGCCACTGACTTGGGCTGAGGGCACCAGGCCTGAGCCTGCTGGCCAGCCTGTTGCAGGGCTGGTTTGGCCACAGGAGCAGAGGTGGACTGAAAGGGCATCCTCTTCTGCTGCTACTTTGAGCCCTTAGGGTCCTTCTGGGCAGATGTCACAGAGTCCAAAGTGGCATTGGACTTCTCAATGTGGGTGAGGTGACCCTCGACCCCGGGCCTGAACAGGTTGGTGCCTAGGATGGGGACATCTGCCAACTTATGCTGAGTGTCTTCCATAAAGTTCAAGCTCCTCAGCCAAATCCTGCAGCTCATGGCCACTGAGGCTGCCACAGAGTGGGCAGAGGAGACCCAGTGTCCATGGCTGTCCAGAGCTGTTGTTTTGCTACAGCCTGGCCCTGGTCCCAGACCTGCTGGACCATGGTCTGAAGGTCTGCCAGCAGATGAGGAAGCACCTCATCCAAGGTGCCCAGTAGGGCATGGGAGAAGTGGGCCATAAAGAGGGCTGAGCTTGACTGGCAGAGACCAAGCAAGGAGGCAGCGTAGATCTTAGCGGCAGGGTCCAACTTCTTGTCTGGTGGCTTGTCAGTGTTGCCAGTGTTGCCAGAGCACCTAAAAACAGAGTTGGCCACCAGGCCCCCAGCTGAGGGGTGCTCTGTGAATCCTGAAAGGGAACTGGTGGGCACTGCATATTTGTGGGCCATCTGAGCAGAAGGTGCCGGGCAGGAAGAAAGGTGCTGCCAAAGCTGCAGGGCAGGTCCAAGGACGGCATCTGCCACCAGGAAGACCTCCATTGGAGAGTCTTCCTGGTCAAGAATCTCGGTCAACAGGTAACAAACTCGCTTTTGCATGGGCTCCATCTTCATACCCATCAACTCAGAGATCAGAGAAGGCCCAGAAAGGATGTGGGACCATCATCCATCGAGAGAGTCCCCACTGACTCAACATCGACCGGACGGGTGTGCAGTGAGGAGCCCTCTGACTCTGAGGAGTTGTCAAAGAGAGATCGACTGCCCGAGTCCCTGGTGACCCTCTGCAGACAGTCATGGGTGATGTTGACCAACAGCTGATGTGGAAGCCCTTTGGCCAGTCGAGACTCCTTAGATAGAGTGCTGACAGTAGGCTGTTTGGCTCACTTTGACATCAGTTAACACCAGCTATTGCCACATCAAGTCCTCGTAGCATTGACACAACTTGCACCGAAGCCTCCTCTTACCCGCGGAGGATGAAGAACAGTGGCGGCACTGCTTTCCATGGTGCCGAGAGCTGGAATGCTGATGTCAGTGGAACTGGCTTGACCCATGGGAGGAAGACTCCAACTTTGATCTCGATCTCGACCACTGGGGAGACCAGTGGAGAGGCTTGTATGGAATCAGTGATTGCCTATGCTCCTCCTGGTCAGGGTCTGGGATCAGAGGTGTTGGGTTAGTGGACTGATCCATCCCTCTGACTGTCTGCTTCAGGTCCGGAGTCCTAGACAAGGAAGTATCGGCCTCTTTGGTCAACAACTGGTCAATTGTTTCAAGAAGAATCTTGGCTGGGACTTCGATGGGGTTACCTTGGAGCCAGCAGCCAATGAGAAGCTCAGGAATCAGAGGCCCTCGACCGAGAGCACTCCTGATCCCATGATAGATGATGAGTCTTTTCTTTCTTAGAATTTTTTTTCCGATTTAGATTTGCTGGTGGGTCCCTGACAGAAGGTCAGCAGAGACTGACACAATTCCTTGAAGGAGCCCGTAAAAGCACAGCTGAAGCAGCACAAAGGCAGAAGCCAAGGAGGAATGGGCCACGGCCTGGGCTGCCTCCTCTTCGAAGGCTGCAAGCTGCTCGGCGGACCCCGCAGCCACAGAGTCCACTCAACGGGCGCACTTGGATTTGACCAGCAGGTTCCGTTGCACCGGGCAGCCCCATTTCAGGCAGGTGAGACTGTCCTTCAGAACAGTTGGGTGAAACGAGCAGCAAAAGTCGGTCCTGGACATCTTCTGCCCGCAAGGACACCAGTGGAACCTGGGAGCGGACATATCATCCATTATGGTTGCAATCAAAGATTGAGTTTAAGACAAAAACTTGTAAGAGTTGAAGGTTTCGAAGTAATTCCGAAGAATTTAAGCACTAGGGCCTACTCAACGTGATGCGGTAAGGAGGGAACCCGCTTCTTCCAGTGGAAAGGAAGATCTGGCATCATGGGGTGGATCCCACCTGGGTGGGTGAGAAGAGCCAGTTTGAAGACTTTCCAGCAAGCTGCTAATGAGAAAGGACACCTCCAGAAGTGTGGACAGAACATCATATCCACGTCTCTAGAAAACAGTTTTTCAGGTAATTACTGTAAGGAAAAAAGAAAGATGGTAAGGTGAGTTATTAGACTCACAGCAGGAAGTAGGGTAATAGAGGGGGATGAGTAGAAAGCAGCCTTTCTGAATGATTACTTCTGCTCAGTATTTACTCAGGAGAACAGTGGCCCTTTGCCACAAAGTGACATAAAGGCTGCTGAAAGGGAATTGTGAAAGTGAGGAGGCAGGTGTTTACTAGTGAAAGGGTCATAAGAGGGCTAGCAACTCTGGAGATAGATAAGTCCCCAGGGCCAGATGGAATGCATCCAATGCTTTTCAAGGAACTGGCATTGGAATTAGCTGAAACCTTGGTAGGGATATTCAATAGCTCTTTTCAGACAGGGGTGGTTCTGAAAGACTGAAGAGTAGTGGACATACAGTAGTTCTGCTCCACAAGGGTGATGACAAAGAGCAGCTGGGTAACTATAGACTTGTCAGTCTTACCTCTGCTGTGGGTAAACTGATGGAGACACTAATCACTGAGAATCTAGTTGACTACCTGGACAAAAACAGGCTCCAGGAGAGAAAGCAACATTGGTCCATGGCAGGGAGGTCTTGTCAGACCAACCTTATAATGTTCTTTGACTGAGAAACTAGAACAGTGGATAACAGTCTTGAAGTGGATTTACTGTGCTTCAACTTCAGCAAGACATTTGACTCGGTGCCTCACAGTAGGTTGCTGAAGAAGCTAAAGGACATGGGTGCCACAAAGTATATATAGTAGATGGGTGGGAAGTTTGTTGGAAGGGAGACAGCATAAGGTTCTAGTAAAGGGACTCAGATGTAAGGAGAGGGAGGTGATCAGTGGGGTGCCAGAGAAATCAGTCCTGGGTCTAGTCCTTTTCAATACATTCATCAGGGACATAGTAAAATGAATTTAGGCCAGTATACAGTATGACTCCTCACAGATGACACTAAGCTCTGTTTTAGGGAAGACAATGAGGTGGGGGTAAGGGAGATGCAGAGGGACCTGCTGAGGTTGAAGAGGTGATCCAAGGTTTGGCAGCTAAAATTCAACGCCAAAGGGGGGGCGTGGCTTGGACCTGATGAAGATGGCAGCCTAGCTCTTTTACTCTGCCCCAGCCTAGCAATAAATCGTGCATAATCCGCCATAATGCTGGACTGAAATGCTTTTCTAGCAACTGGAGAACCCCTCCCCACCTCTGTCACTACTAGCCGATCATTTCTGATGAGGGAAGCCATGCTCTGTTCATGCTAACCACACCGTGCATATTTCAGAGCCACTTGGTGAGATAGGCCATGCAGGCCTGAGTGCAAGGGTACAAGTTTACCTACGACTTCTCTTACTGGTGTACTAACGCCTGACTCTAACTTAAATGGGCCACGATCACTGGGTATTCTTGGGTGTAATGTAGAGGTTTTTCAAAACGCTGTGCAAAATTATTCCCCCTTAGAATACAACACCGGAAAGGGTGAGGAATGCCTCAGGAGACAAAATGACAGGGTCCCACGCACAAATTACTCAACCACCTCAAGATCAAACCCAGCTCGGAGAGGCCCTCTCTAACATAACAAAGATGCTGGAGACTCTTCTAACTAGAGTGGACACTATTGGGGCATCCTTAGCTGGGAATGTAGCTGATGTACGTAGACCGGAGGACCAGCAAAATGTATTGGAGCAGCGAACGGAGAAATTAGAGAGGCAACACATTACAGTACTACAAAGGCTCAGTGATCATGAATATAAGTTATCCAGACTGTGGTATAGAGCTGAAGATCAAGAGAATAGAAGTAGGAGGAACAATATCAGAATTTCAGGGGTCCTGGAAGGGTCTGAGGGTCCAAATATGGAGAAATTTTTGAATGAATGACTACCACAACTGCTTGGGGAAAGATGGAGAGAGCCTGTTGGTGTGGAAAGAGCACACTACGTTGTCGAAAGATCAGACAGCGCCAATGGCCCTAGAACAAGCATTGCATACTTGCTAAGGTATTTGGTTAAGGAAAAACCTGCTTCGAGCTACAAGGGACATGGGGGAGATTATCTGGAAGGACAACGCCATCTCATTTTGTCGAGATTTCACTCAGGAAGTAGCTGCTAAATGGAGAGCATATGGCCCACTGAAGAAATTATTAACTGCCAATTCCTTCCAATATCATTTTAAGAGACTTACTGCACTGTATCTTTCAAAAGATGAGAAAACCTTCCTTGCTGAGTCACCTAGAGAAGCCAAAACCTGGATCAATAACCAGTGGCCAGGCCTCTTGCCGTGGACTGAATTTCCCAGATGCCTCTGGACCCCGAGAGATCAAACAGTGAAGGGAACTAATAAAGGTGGGAAGTGCTCCGAAGGGGACGACAATCTCAGTCGGACTGGTCCAAGTACAAACGACTCCCCCTTACACCTCCCAACATCATCTCCACAACCTAACAACGGTAAATACCGTCAGGCGGATTCTCCCCGATTCGAACTGCCCTGTCATGTGGTGGGATTGAAGAGAATGGTCAGCTAGACCATACCAAATACTTAAACCCAGGTCAACAACGACAGCACTCCAGAAGCCCTAATCAAGTGGCTGCAGGAAACACAGCAGCATCCCCTCCCGCTTAACTCTCTAGAGTGGAAACAACTTTGTCAGCAAGAACTGAAGCTCTAGTTCCCCCAAGCAAGAATCCTGAGGAACCCATGGATGCTATGGTCTCTCTAGACTGGGCCACTACTGAAGAAGAAAGTGAAGAGGAGGCAGTGTTGGTGGCTGGGTTATTGAAGCCAGGATCTAAATCCTTTGGCAAGGCTTTGGCAGCTCCCCCTAAACCTACCAGACCGGACAAGCTGTGCATGGAGCAATCTGTTACTCCTGGGAAAGAAGAATGATTTAACAAATACTTGAACTCTGAACTGAACTGATATTGCAGTTTTTTCTTGCTCTCCTTTTTTTTGGTTACCCAGAATGCTGGCTTGATAGCTGCCTCGCCCACTCCTCTCCTCCGGGCCTGATGCTGTCCCCCAGATGGGTATGGGTGGCACATGAAGTTGGTTACCTTCGCTGTAGCACCCTTCCACCCCCCCAATTGTGTTTTTTTTCCCCAACCTGTTGGGTATAGACAGGCATGAAGGTCATAAAGGGAACGTGACCCCCCACACCCTCCCCTTTTCTCCTGGCTTTTGAACACATCTTGGCCTCAGCATATCCCACCACGTGACTTGTGTTCTCACTGGCGGTCCTGGCCATAAATGTTTATGTGGAATTTGGTGTCACTTAAGGGGATTGGTAATCCAGCATCACATCTGATGCCCTCCTGCCCCCACACCAAGTCTCTGATTTCCTCAGCCCATCACTAAGCTACAGAATATACTGCTGAGAGAGCCCTCACCCTCTCCTCTTCCCTTTTTCCTCCTAGATTGCTACTATGTATAGGAATGCTCCTTTCCCTTCTCTCCCTCCCATTCCACCTTCCCCCTTTTTTTTCTTCACACACCCCTCCCTTTCCAGTTGCAATATACCCTATTTGTGCCCTCTCGATAGGTTGTTGGTAGGCACTCCTGGACCCTCCAGACCCAAGTCCTATATGGATCCACAAGGCCATGTTGGGACAGATCACTCATGTTAGGTGTGACCTCTCCCCTTGAATATTTGGTGCTTGAAGCAGTGTGGTGTGGAGCATTGTGACGTCTCTATAGACACGTACACCTCAGCATCATTAGCTTTAAATTTTTTACTGTGTTTATACCTAGAGCAATAGCTCTTTTGTTGGATTTCTGTTTTACTGTTAATTTTTCATAATATACTACATAATTTGTTCTTCTCTCTCTCTTATTTAACCAGGCTCTTATTAGTTGGTGATAATAGTTGCTACTACTTTCTCTCTCCTATTACTACATCTGCTTCCTCTACTGGCAAACCAAGTTGGTACCCCTAGATATGGACTAATAACCAGGTGAATCCTTTTTGCTGTCTGCTGAATGACTCTCTACTTCCACTGGGGTGAGTACTCCTCCACTTTCTCTAACCAGTCATGGGGTAAATAGCAATGGCAGCTGCATTCTCTCCAAACCATGGCTGGAGGTTCTTCTCCTGGAATGTCAAAGGACTTAATCACCCAGCTAAATGAACCAAAGTTTTGCAATTCCTGAACTCCATGGGTACTGATATAGCCCTTCTCCAGGAGACACACCTTACCAGTCGTACTGTGCAATGGCTTAAAAAACTATGGGCAGGTACAGTGGTTGCTAGCTGCACCACCACTAAATCTAGTGGGGGTTGGTGGAAACACCAAGTTATGTCAGCAGCGACAATGCCGACCTCCCCCACAGCGATGGCACAATACCGACGCAGGTATTGTGCCACCTGTTCTGTGGGTGTTTTCTTGGGGGGGCTGTGCCCCCCCCACACTCCCCATGCAGGGGGCTCTGCCCCCCGCACTACCCGGACTTTAAGATTCCAACTCCAGGTTGGAGTTGGTCCGGGGAGGGGGGTGGAACACTGGGGGAAGGTGAAACAGGGAAAAAGGACCATTAACCTGAATGTCACTGTAATGGTCTTTTTTCCTGGTTCACCATCGGGGTGTCGCCGTAAAGGGGTGCACCACGGGGTGGCTATCTTGCTGCAGAAATCTGTGCCCTGGATGATAGAGGATAAACATACAGACTCCCAAGAGCGGTGGATGGCAATTAGACTTTCTTACCTGGGAGGCAGGGTGCTAGTGGCCAATGTCTATGGCCTTAATACAGACTCCGGGGAGGTATATCCGGACTTAAGTCAGACCTTCTCAGACTTAACGGACGGTCTATCTGACATCCCTATTTTACTAGGAGGGGACCATAACCTAGCACTAGAAATCTTTCTTGACAAATCCCTCCCCACAAACTCACCCCAAGGTGTTAGCAAGCCTCACTGATCTGATGACAGAATGGAGCCTATGTGACCCCTGGAGAAGAAGCAATCTGCAGGGGCGTGACTACTCTTTCTATTTGGCAGTACACCATACCCATAGCAGATTTGGTTTCTGGCTTGCCAATTACATAACTGCACCAGGGATCATGGATGCCTCGATTGGCAGCACTATGATGTCCGATCATGCCCAGGTATCAATTCTGTTTTCCCCACCGGGCCAGGGAGCTCCTACTACAAGATGGAGATGCAACCCATCACTGCTGCAGGACAAAACTTTCCAAACCTACATTAAAGAAGAAGCATACTCCTATTTCTTTCTCAACACCCCTGGAGAGACCCAGGCTTCCATGGTATGGGAAGCATTTAAAGCTGTTCTTAGGGGGAGAATTATCTCCTTTACAGCAGCTAAAAACAAAGCACGGGCAGAAACTATATGCTCCCTGCAAGCTGAACTTTCGACTCTGGAGAGACACTTCAAAGATTCAGCCCAAAACCTGCTTAATTCCCCTCTTCTAGCCACCATCACAGGCCTTAAATATCCAATAAACACTCTGTTAAACAAAAAAGCCAAACAGCAGCTAATTTGTGCGAAGCATAAATTATGGGAGGGGGGGAGATAAGGGAGGCAAGATATTAGCTTACTATCTTCATAAGCAGCAAGCCTCATCCAGGATACTTGCCCTGAAGAATAAACATGGCAAAATAGTATCAGCACCCAAGGCTATTAATGACGTGATGCAGAGCTTTTACCAAGAGCTCTACCAAACTCAGGCTAAACTCTCGGATACAGAGCTCTCTACATGCTTATCCGAGATGTGTAAAGGGGTCTCTCTCCCCAAACTCTCGCAAGAGCAATGTAACATCCTAGATGCCCCTGTCACCCCTGAGGAACTTCAATATGTTCTGTTTCAGATGGCTAAAGGGAAAGCTCCTGGACCAGATGGAATGACAGTAGAATTGTACCAACTCCTCAAAGCCGAAATTACTGTCTCACTTTTACAGGCCCTGCAAGAAGCCCAGAACACCACAGCTCTTCTCCTCACCATGTGAGAAGCCCTAATAACCTTAATTCCCAACAAGTCCTCAGATGCACTGAACTATGCCAATTTCCAGCCCATTTCACTGCTCTTTGTAGATACCAAGCTACTAGCCAAAGTCCTGTCAAACAGACTAACCCAGGTCCTACCTGCCCTAATACATCCTTCACAAGCTGGTTTTTTGAAGGGTAAGCCAGGAGCAGAAAACCTGTGACTAGTCCTGAATTTAAAATGGTTGGCACATCACTCCACCACCTCGATGGCAGCCTTGGCAATCGACTTTGCCTAGACATTCAACTCTTTAGAATGGGGCTACCTCCATAAGGTTCTGTGCCTGTATGGGTTCGGGTCTCACTTTTGCTCCTGGATTTCTATGCTATATCACCTGTCAACAGCCAGAATTGTTACCAATCATGATATCTCTCCACCCTTCCCACTGCAGAGGGGCACTAGGCAAGGCTGACCCCTTCCCCTCTTCTCTTCATCATAACTTTGGACCCCTTGATTAGAAAAATTTTGGGCACCCCAGGCATCACTGGGATCCCTGTTAAGGAACAATCCTTTTTCGTTAATGCCTATGCGAATGACATGCTTCTCACACTGTCTAATCCAGAGCTCTCTATACCTATAATACTACTGGTGATACAAGAGTTCGCCTCCCTCTCTTGTCTGCTAATTAACCAAAAGAAAACAATTCTCTCCCTGCTGAACACCAAATGTGGCTGGAATTGCCTAATAGGTACCAATATCACCTGGGCCCCTCAAGGATTTTTCTACCTTGGGATCTTTATCTCTTCAGCCTGGAGGGACCTGGAAAAGAGCAATTTCTTCCAACTTTTAACAGCCCTCACAGCTGAAGTCCAGAGGTGGAGAAAGTTACAGTTATCTCCGAAAGGTAAAACAGAGGCCATCTGTATGTTCATTTTCTCCAGAGTCTCATACCTACTAAATAATCTCTCAATTCCCCTGTCCCCAAAACCATTTTCCTTACTGGATAAACTTGTCTCTTCCCTTTTATGGGAGGGCAAAAAGGCATGCTGGGGGTGCACAAAGTTGCGGGCCCATTGGACCAATGGTGGACTGGGACTCCCATGGTTCACTGGCTACCATTTAGCCTTTCATATATGGCCCAAGCCACTAACTGGTCATCCCTCCCTCTGCCCAATTGGTGCTTTTAGGAGCTGCCCTTATACCAGATTATTCATTCTTCTCTCTGCTAACTAGCAAGAAACCCCCTGGAGACCAGCTTACCCCAATTATGACTGAAACGTGTAGAACCTGGAGTTGGGCAATGGCCCTTACTGGGGTCCCAAGTACGGGCTATCTCCCTCCGATCTCCTATGCCCCTTTGTGGAACAACAAGCTCATTACTGTGGATCACAGACCCCTCAACTGGCCCCATTGGGCTACTAAGGGCATCCATTTTGTGAGGGATCATCTCCTTCCGGACAGTAGAGTACTGATGTCCTTTGAGCAACTGTGAGGTACCTTTGATCTGAAAGCACAGGATTTCTGGTGATATCTCCAGATACAGAGTGCACTTGCTCCCCTCTTAGCCGCCTCAACTGACACAGGTGGATGGAATTGCTTGACCACCCTTCACAAGCCTAGGAAAGGTCAGGGCCTGGTGAGAACCTTCTATAAAATACTCAGTGATTCTCAGTCAGACACTACCTCGGCAAGCCGAATAGCATGGGAAATGGAACTCCAGTGCCCTCTCTCGCAGCAACAGTGGTCTGACTGCCTCAAGGCAGCTCATTCAGCATATGAAGATGCCAAGAGTCAGTTGATGCAGCTGAAAATTCTTCTTAGATGGTACAAGACACCCACAGTGCTCTATAAACTTAAAATAATGAAACATGACAAATGCTGGAGATGTCAAACCTCCCCTGCCCATTTGTTCCACATCCTGTGGACATGCCCAGCCCTCCAGGGGTTCTGGACACAGGTGCTGGATGACTGTTCAAAGATCACTGGCAAACTGCTTTCACACTGTCACAACTCCCTTGTGCTGGGAGACGGCTCCATATTGGACCCTTTACCTGCCCCGATAAAAGCCTGGGTTCTTGCAGCAGTGATGGAGGAAAAGAGAGCCATATTGATGAAGTGTAGACAGCCCTCTGCCCCTACAGTCACTCTCTGGAGGGCAGCCATGGCATGGCTTGCCATCTTGGAGAGGCTCACTGTGGTAGGGAAAGGCCTCCTCCCCAGATATCACAAGAAATGGGAAGCATATCTGCATTCACACATCTGTGCAGTCCCACCCCCTCTCCTCAAAATCCCCCACTGCTATGATTTGTGGTATTCCCCCCCACAATGCTCCTGTCCTGTAGAAGGGAAAAGGAGTATTCATCTCACCCTGTCAGTACCATTCTTACATATTACCTGTCTGCTCTTTCTGCCTATACTTTTTGACTGCCTATCTATCCGAAGGAACCTGTGTTGGGATGTTTGTCATAATGTGTATGGGGGTTCCAATGCCAGCTAATAACAATGTTAGTGAGAATGACAGCAAGCAACTAGTTCTCAGCCTGATAGGTGGAATAAGTCGGAAGATACACATTATATTTAGATTGTCATAAATTAGCTCAAATGGAATGTCAGTCCTTAAGGATTGTAAATGATGTAGAATGTCTCTCATATATTTCTCTCTAGCAACTGAAGTGTTATGTTAACCTATTATAATTATGTGGTGCTTAATTTTGCTATAATAGTGTGAGGATATATGTGCATACCTGGAATACTGTTGCCATTTATTATGGCTGGTTGTACTTGAAAAACTTAATAAAATCTTACATGATAAAAAAAAAAAAAAAATTAAATGCCAAAAAGTGCAGAGTGTTTCAAGCTGCACTATGGAAAAAAATGCAGGGGGCACGGCATGGCCAAGCAAGATGGCTGATGGGTGTTAGCCAAGTTCCTACATGGTACCTACATAAAACAGCAAATCTAACCATTTGTGCAACAACTTTGCAAGGAAAAATACCACATTCTAAAGAGGAAATTCATGGCTACTCAGCAGTCACAAAAAGAAACAAACTTCCTTGCCATTCCAGCCTTCAACTGGATCTTCGAAATCTGCAATGCTTTTGTAGGGAAGCATGAGAGTACAAAGCATGGCAGAAGCAGGCACCAGCAATGGAGGAAACATCTCTTCTCCAGATCCATTAGTGACCATCCCTGGTATTATCACAAACCTCCAAAGTGAAATAGAAGCAGGTTTCACTAATCTAAGCCAAAATGCTGCATCTTGAAAATATAGTGCCTGGACAGACAGAAACAATGATGGCCCATGCCACACAACTGGATGAAGCTGAAAAGTGAATCGGTAATGTAGAGGATCTGGTGGAGGACCTGTCCTGGGAGTGTAAAGAACTGATGGACAATGTGGCAGTCCTCCTTGAAAAAACAGATGAGTAACATATAGGATAGTGCATGGTTAACCATGCACTACAAGGCTATTCTTCCACCGAGTGGATACAATGCCGACTGATGACCTCAAGAGCGAAGCTTGAGAGGTCTCCAAGTCAGCATTGTATCTATGAGGTGAAAGAATAGCCTTGTAGTGTATGGGTAACCATAAATTGTTCTTTATAGTGTATGGTGCTGGAAAAAAAGACAGAAAGAGACTCACTTTTCCGTATTTTCACTCGGTTCTGCCGAGGCCGTCAATTCATAACTGCCACTGCCCAGCACACTCGTGCACCCCTCTCACACAGCAAGGAATGAATCAGGATGTCCGCTGTAGCCCCCTTGTATTATGACATCCTCACTAACACAGAACGAAAAGTCATTCTGCGTTAGTGAGGACGTCATTACTGCAGCAGAACAACTTTTTGCAGTGTATGTATTTCCATACTCAACCGCATTCCACCATACACTATAAAATAGATCATGGAGATCTAATCTATGCCTGGTGGAGCTGCCAGAGGGTCTGAAGGGGAAAAACCCTGAGCAAGCAGTTCACAAGAGTCTGGTGCAGCAGCTTGTCATGGCACCCAAGGTGGCGGGTTTCAAGGTTGGGTCCCCAACTGAAAACTGGAGATCTCCCAGGCACTTTTTAATAAAGTACCTCCAGTTTCAGGATAAAGAAAGGGTGCTCCATGCCACTAAAACACAAGGTCCTATTAAAGCAGATGACAGATCTGTCTGATGTTCCGAGACTACGGCAGGGAACTGCAACTCAGGTGCCAAACATTTGTAGGAGTTAAGTCAAAGCTTTACACTGTGGGCTGGGAATTTGCCCACCTTTCCCTTCAAAGCTAAGAATCATGAAGCCTGGTCACCCTCCTTGGGTCTTTATCTGACAAAAGGATGCAGATGACTATGTAAACCTGGAAGAAGCAGCCATGGAGGTAAAATCAGGGTATCATTGCATGGCCCCTGTGACTTGAAAACTCTAATCAGTAAGTGACCAATTCAACCTATATATGTCTTGTCCCTGAGCTATACACACAAACACACATGCATGTGAAAACTTCTAAAAAATTTGCCCCCTTTGCTGTTTGAGTTCTGTACACCTAGAATGGCCCCTTTATGAAATCTGAGCTTGTCGGTTTTCGTATTGACATCCACTCCCATGTCATATCCATGTTTGACTTTCTGTGTAAAGGATCAGTCTGCATGTCCAATCAATGATCCACAGTATATGCCCCAGATGTCTGAATAATTGGTTTATTATTGCTGGATGACGTGGTCTTGTGCTCCTTCAGTTTGCCGTTTGGCCCCGAACCATGTGATTGTAGTATGTGGTACAGGGTCACTCTCAGTCAAAAGGCAGAAGTGGACAGGTCAGAGTGTCACTTGCCTGACTCTAGCTGTCTGGCCAGCACCAATGTGTACTGTTTAAAGAGGGAGGAGGAGAGGAGAGAAAAGGGAAAAACTGATTCTCTGCTAAATGTGCTGGGGATTGATAATCACAGCATATCCTGGTTGTTGGAATGCCACACTCGACAGGATGGCCCTGATCACACTGGATTACATACTGGAGAGTGCAGTTATCAGTGGGAACCAGAGGCAATAGCTATCCTCAAGACTCCTCTAGAGCGATTTTGGCAAACTGTGATCCCTGGAACATAATACAGATTGAACTGTTATAACCAGTCCTAACATGACAATGTTCTGTAACAGATTTGGGGATGTATGTTTCTTATGGTGGGGGGTCCACTTACAGATGTAGTGTAAAAAGGTGTCCTCTCAGTGGGGGTCTGTCTACTCACCCAGTTTATTTTCCCACCCCATTCAGAGTAATCATAGTAGGAAGTCAGGTGGTGCTTGACAGCTGGGGGCTAGCACATGGTAGTAGGAAAATGGCACTGGCTGGTCTCATTGATTGTAGTGGGTGGGTAGAGGAAGCACCAAGATCCCTATTAGGATAGGTCAAATGGTTAGAGTATAGCCACCAATAATGCTGAATGCAGGGAAGGCCAAGCCAGTGGTAAGCCATGCAACTGAGCATTTCTATTGGCTTGAAGAGCCCATAGTCCCTGGGCAGTCAGCAGTAGCTAATCAGAGGGAAACTTGTAAGTTTCCGTGGCCTGCATACTTGTGTACTGCTTTCAGCACTGCAGGAAGGTGCTTGGCCGTTGATTCTGTCTCAACTACTCAGGCTGATAAGGTGCAGTCAAGAAGTAAAGAGTTAGAAACATCTCCATTTAATTGAATGGCAATAGGGCCTCGATCCTTTTTCTTTACTGGGGGGGGAGCAGACAACAACCAAGTACAGAAAAATTAAAGACTGGCTAGTAATGCTGAAAACTATTACACCCTAACATGGGATCCACTATCTCTTTGAATCCTGAATAAGACAACATGTGGGGGATCCCCTTGGGACCTGACCCTCATTAATGGGGGGAGGGGACTCCCATCTTCCTCTTATCAGGTCCTCACCGACAGAAGGGGGCAGTTTGCTGGCATGTGGTACAGGGACTAAAGGGATGTTTTTGAATGGGTTGGGGAGGTCTTCAGCAGGACACCTGATTGGTAAGCAGTGCCGTTGTATAGTGAAGATATGAATAGTAATGTCATAAACCATGCCTGCCTGTTTGGCCTTAATGGGCGGACGCAATGCACTGAATATCTGAGAGGACCAGCTCAACACTGCAGACTTGGGAGCAAGGCAGCCAGGCTTAACATGAGCGAGAAGCTCAAGTGCAGTATTCATGCTCTCTTTCCCTTTTCTTTTCTTTGTGTTTTTCTTTAGGCCTCTTGTCTGCTTCATCTTCACTCTTTTGGTTGTGGGAGCCTTCTTCTTCTTTTCAACTTTGGCTGCCATTCTCGGGCTTTAAACTCCAATTCAACCATAAGTCTACATGTCTGAGAGGAGCACTGTATCAGGGGTTTCCTGCTTTGAGTTGCAGTATTCCAGTTGATGGACTGCTGGGATGCAAAGACCTGATTCCAGCCTACTTGGTAGGCTAGCTATATAGCCCTTACACATTGTATGATTCAAGTGGTCCTTCTCAATTGTGCGACAGATGAGTGGGCTGGCAGACAATGAGAAAGCTGGCAGGAAACATAGGGGAAGGAAAGGGTTCCTTCTCTATCTCAAGCTTTTCTCAGCCTTTTATCTCCTTTTTCTTTCCTTCTATTTCCTTTGCTTCTGGTTATTTCAGGTAGTTGAACAGGATGAAGCAATGGGCCTTAACATGTTTACAATAAAAAAAGAAGATTTTTTTTAGAGGTCTCATTATTGCCCCGAACACCCTGCTATTTAATCTGTGGGTTACTTTGGCTGAATGAGGAGGTAATCCTCAATGCTACTCGCAGAAGCTGGGGGAAGGGACTCAAAGGCAACATATCTAATAGCCACATAATTGATGGAAGTATTTTTCCATTATTTTTCATGATTCTTTACCAGTCCTCCAATGTCCATTGAACAGATGAATATCATACTTTAAGGAAGATCATCGTAGAAATAAAATAATGTGCCTCAGCCCAGTATCCACCAGGCAGAAGATATTCCTAAGTTTTTCAAGGAGTTATCGATATCACTGCCATGTAGAAGAGCTGTATTTAAGTGCTGATGCACATCAAAACCCACTGGTAACAACAGACCCGATGGATTGAGATCTGGCTGTCTCATTCTTGGGGAGGGGGGCAATGGATTCACCACTTTTGCTAATTCTGTGGTCTCAAAGTTCACAGTGGGAGATGAGACCCAAGGTGGAGGAAGGGTTCAATGGCACTGGTCATGTTGGTGTTATGATTGGGGGTAACTACAAAGTACTTAGACAATCCAGGTGGGAGGGGTCTGTTTCATCACTGATGGAAAAGGGGAAGGGGCTGATTACGACTGTTTTTTATGTGTACGTAGTTCGCTCTCCTGCTGTTGGTGTATTATAGGGAAATATTTGTTGGGGTGCAAGTTGGGGAAGGAAGAACACATACAAGGTTTATTCAGTTACAAACAAAAGTATAATGACATATGCATACTCAGCAGAGTCAAAGCAAAGAGATGCGTGCAGTCCGTAATGTGATGAATTCATGAATGATGGTGGCTAACCTAAACATTGTCACTTGGAACATCAATGGACTAAAGCATGTTATTAAGAGGAAAAAAGTAATGAGCAGAGTGATAAAGCTCAAGATGAATATCCTTCCCAACCCATATGACTTCGCCAGAAGCCGATCACACATGTGGGGACTGGAGGGGTACTTGGGTTACCTCCTGCTTTAATTCTCACATCCAGAGGGTGGCCATCTGGCTAAGGCACAGATTCCCTGGGGTGATACTTAAATCAGTCTTGGATACACATTGGAGATATGTGCTAGCCCAGATAGCTATGAATGATGGGGTATATGTCTCGGTTGGAGCAATCTATGGACCCAACATTGAGGACAGGTCTTTTAGCCAGAAAGTTGCATTAGAAATGATGCAATTTACTGTGTCCTGGATGGTAATGAGGGGATATGAACTGTGTGCTACATATGATTCTGGAGAGGTCCAATACTACCTCTGCTTCCATATCTAAAAATGTGTGGGGTTTGATAGAAATCATGCATACTTTTACTCTGGTGGATGTATGGCATCAAAAACATCCCTCAGGGAGGAATATGGTTTCTATTCTTTTTCCCATAATTCATGTGCTAAGCTGGACCTTCTGTGTTGCTCTCAGTACTACTTCCCCAGGTGTGCCAGGTGACCTAAGCTAACAATAAGCAACTGAAGCAGGTCATTTTGCCACTGTAGAGAAGGGTGGGTTTAAATTGGATGGGCACTCCTCCCAGGGTGTAGGGACTTGATCTAGTGCTCTTCAAGGACCAATAGTTCATCAAGATCACAACAGATTCAATAACATATTTTCTAACCCATAACCAACAGGGTGACACTTCACATAACATCAGATGGGAGGCATTGAAAGCTTTTGTTAGAGGCCAGGCCATCTCATTTGCCAAATACAAGCAGAAAGGAGAGTCCCTGGAATTAGAGAAACTTGAATGGAATATTGGAGAAGTTGAAAGGCTCCACATGACTGGCGCCACTCCTGTAGAGCATAATTTGCTCCAAAAGCTAAAGTGGAAGTTCAACACACCAAGCTTAGTGCCAATAGAAAGGGTAATTCTTCTTAATCAGGCTTGGCAGCACATCAGTAGTGACAGTGAAGGGGAGTTACTGGCTTGGCAACTCCTGCAAAGGGAGGGTGAAAGGACAATCTAGTGAAGTCCTTGGATACTGACAATTTGGAACAACCATTCTGGAAGCAGGAGGTCACCAATGCCATCAAAGTCCTCTGGAGGGGAAGGCCCTAGGCCCTGCTGGCCTACCTATAGACTTTATAAAGAGCTTTATGGGCTGCCTGACTGAACCCTTATGTGATATGATTAAGGAGAGCTTCTCATCTGGTATACTACCCCCCCGCCTGGGTGGCTACCATTATCAGTTTACCTTAGCCAGGCAAGAATCCAACCCATTGTTCTTCCTAGCAACCAATCTCTCTATTAACAGCAGACTACAAGATAGCTGCAATGATTATACGTACTCGACTAGAGAAATGCCTACTGTCCTCTATACATCCAAACCAGGCATGTTTTATCAAAGGCAGGCAAGGTAAACAAAACATCAGGTAAACATCATACATAAATGGGCAAAACACCCTGCTAGACATGGGGTAACAGGCATTGCCTTAGATGCCAAAAAGGCCTTTGATCAGGTATAGTGGGGGTACATGGTCCATACTCTCCAACAGTTTGGCATGAAGGAACCCTGTACAAAGATTAACATCAATGTTGGACTTGTGGAATCATTCAACTTAACTAGAGGCACCAGGCAGGGGTGCTCTCTGCCCTCACTACTGTAAGTTTTATCACTAGAACCCCTGGTAGCAGCTATTAAGTGGCAGCAAGAAATAGTTGGATGCCATATGGGGGAGAAAAACTGCAATGAATGGTCATAGCTTTGGCATTTTTATATATTTTGACCCCAGATTTTCAACATAGCCTTCTTATGACCCCACCTCATGAACAAGGCAGGAAGATATTTCAAATCACACCCAAAAGGTGAATTCGCCATCTGACCACAAAATCACATTTTAAGTGGGTGTTGCATAATGTCACTGATATTGTTCATGAGGTGGGGTCCCAAACAGCCCGTGTTGAAAATTTGGTGTCAGAATGTCCAAAAATGGTTGCGTTATGCATCAAAGTTAAAAACCCCATTGAAATACATTGAACCACATTTACCTTAGTTTCTCATATTGCAGTTGCTGGTTCCAGTAGCAAGATGTGTCTTCAATCAGAGAGTGAACCTTCAGCCTGTTCAGGTGAATGAGGGTATGTGCGGGTGTACTGGAGGTGTGGGGGTGGAGGGTGCTGAGTTGGAGGTGGGAGTGGGGGGCTGATCATCAAGGGAACATTTTTTTTGCAGGGTTAAAAAAAGACATCAAGTGACCATTTTCTTTATTTCAGGCATGGACCCCAATGGGGGGTGGGGGGTGCCACTGTAAATGGAGACAGTGATCAGAGGATGGGAGGTGCCACTAGACACCTGGGAAACAACAATAAAAATGGAGACATCAATCAGAGGGTGGGTGGTGCCACTAGACACAAGGGAAATTGTAATAAAAGTGGGGACAGCAATGAGAGGGTGGGGGGTGCCACTAGACACAAGGGAAATGGCAAAGAAATTGAGGATAGTGATCACAGAGTGGGGGTGCCACTAAACAAGAGGGAAATGGGAATTAAAAGGAGGACAGCAATTGGAGGGTGCGGGGTGCCACTTGACACCAGGGAAACAGGAATAAAAACTGGGACAGCAATGAGAGGGTGGGAGTGCCACTAGACACAAGGGAAACATCTATAAATATGGGGGTGGTGATCTGAGGTTGGGGGTGCCACTAGACACCAGGGAAATGTACAGTATTAAATTAATGGGGATGACCATTGCAAATCCTTTATCATGTCTTTTTTCACAATTTGTGAAAAAGGAAGCCTTTTTTTCGCAAATTGCAAAACAGTATAATTTTACAAGTGTTTTGTTTCACAATTTGCAAAAAAGGATTCCCAAGCACAAAAGAAGACATGAAACAGGATTACAAAGTGTTGAATAACACATCTGCAAATGATTTCTGGAAAAACTAACCCCAGAATTGGCTGAAATGTGTCCCAATTAGCAGAACACATGTTGGTTTAAAGAAACCTCATCATTTTTTTCAGTTATTTAATTTTGTTTTCCTCACTAACTAAAAACAAGATGGCAGCAGCATGAAAAAAGATTTCCTATTTGCAACACAGGATGACCCATTTGCGACAAAGGATTACCCATTTGCGACAAAGGATCCTTTTTCATTCAGGACATCTAACTGGAGAGTGACATTTCTATTGGAAACAATGGGAAACTTTAAAATTTAATAACTTTAGAACAGATTTATTTTTTCACCAAACATTGAAAACTTACATCTGTGACCCAAGACCTTTCTACTCAAAAAAGTTCAGACCAAAATCTAATGTGATGAAGAAATGAAAAAAGGTAATTTTCACATTTTTTCACACTCCGTATCTCCTCATCCATGAATCTGACTGGAATGAAACTTGGCACACCATGAGATCATCGGTCTGGGGCATGCAAAAGTTCATGCAAATCAGTTGCAAGGTTACAAAAAAATTAAAGTTCAAAATGTTGAGTTTACCATAGAAGTGACCATTTAACTCTAACTAGACGGTGCAACTGCACCATCTATATATATATCTATATCTATATCTATGTATATGTGTGTATGTGTGTATATGTGTGTGTATATGTGTATGTGTATATATATATATATATATATATATATATATATATATATATATGAATAGCTTCACAACCATTCAACACAACTGAATGAAATTTTTCATGTGCAGTCTTGGGGAGGGATAAGGTGTCTTGATTTAGAAAAGTTTTGTTCCCCTTGGATGTACAAATTTCAAGATCTTTACAGTGCATTTTTAGGAAACTTCAGGGGCAGGTTGCTGTTTCTTTTTGTCATCATCTACAGCCCAGATGGTTTGTATTTTTGGTCAGAAATGTTCAGGGAAGATAGGGCTTGCCACAGAATGTATCTTTCATTGGTTTGGTGAAACAATATTAATCCATTCTCAAATAATAAGGATTTGACATGTTGGTTCTGAGCATGCTTAGTGGGGTATCCAACGTCTAGCAAAAAGACCCCCATTGAGAATGCTCAGAACCAAAATTTCAAATTCTTATAACTTGGGAATGGATTAATATATTTTCACCAAACTAATGAAATACACCGTTACAAATTCTAAACTGATCCCAATTTGTTTATCAAAAAATTAAAAAATAAAAGAGATGTGAACCCTATAGAGAATACAAATCAATACATACATTCTGTCCATATTATCTCTTTATTTAAGCCATATCTCAAATCTAAAGTGTCAAATGTGTCTATACAATAAACCTCTCACAATAATAACTTTTAATCCACATTTCCACCCCAATTGGGTCTTCTGTTTTTTCTGTCCCCAAACCTCTCAGTGTTGAAACATTAAGTCCCCTTTCTTTGAAATGCATAGCTACAGTCAAACTTTCATTCCATCTTCTAATATCACTTGTTTGTTCATTTACTCTAAGTCTTAAATGTCTCATAGTCTTATTGATATAAGCTAAATGACATATGCATTTCAAAAGATAGATTGCTGGCTCTGTTTGATGAGTGATAAATTGTTTGATGTAAATTTCTTCTTCCCTCTGTTGGTCATAAATTGTTTTGGCCCTGTAAGTACTATTATAATTTTGACATTTTCCACAAGGATTTTAACCAACTATTTGAGATCTATCTTGGAATATTTCATGTTCTATTTTTTTCACCATTTTGAAAGGAATGGCACAATTTGTGCTTCAAATGTTTTATTATTTTTGCAATCACTAATGTTGTTTTTTTTTTCTGAATAAATCTGTTCCCCCAATGGATTTACCCTCAGTACATCCCAATGCCTCCATAGTATAGATTTTATTTATCCAAAGCATTCAAAATAATCTGTAGCTACAGATACATAAGCAACCAATCATCAATAAATCCCTTCCATAATTTTACCTTGTAATACCATCACTTGTTTTCAATATTATAGCTCTGTTTATTCTCAGAATTGTCCTTAAAGACATTTGCATAGTGAGGCACCAAGGAAGAACCCATGGTAGTTCCTTTAACTTGCCAACAAAATAATTTTCAAAACTAAAGTATTTCTTTTTGAATACCAGCTACACTAACTGTAGCAAAAAATCATATGGAGGTTTCTCTTTTTCTTTCCTAATTAATTCCCTATCTTCTTTATAGCTCTAAGTCCTTCACTGTGGATTATACTGGTGTATAAATCTTTAACAACTAATGTACTAAAATATCATTGTTCTTTACAATGTTCTTCTGTTTAATTGTTCTAAAATATTTGTTGTGTCAGTAAAGACATTCAGATTTTTCTTCATGCGTAAAAGAAGTGGTTGTAGGTGGTAATCCACAAATACCAACACTGCTTCTAATGTAGATCCTATACCCACTACTATTGGTCCTCCAGGTGGCTTCTTTAAATTTGTATGAATCTTAGGAAATATATAAAATATAGGTATACCTGGATGTGCCTTTTTTTAAATTAAAATTTATTATTTTCTAAGCATCAACAAACAGGATACAGCTGAGACATATGAAACAGGAATGCACAATCCACCTCACAACCCTTCCCCCACCCATTCCCATGTGACACCTTCATGTTAATATCACAGACTTCATAACATGACATCTTAGCCCACAGAGTTCATGGGATCACACTGTATATAAGGGGTGGTATATTCAAACTGTGCCCAAAAAGTGCACAACAGCAGGAGCAAGCGCAAGTCACTTGCGCACATGCGCAATTGTCACGATATTCAAACATGGAGCAAGGCCAATCGCGCAAGCAGCCAACATCTGAATATCGCACAAACTGCGCCATAGTGCAACCAGGAAGGGGAATCTGAGCAGAAATGATGCGCCATAGCGCAACAAGGCTAGCCCAGCTGAGCAGTCCAGAGGCGCCATAGCGCAAGCAAAGAGACCCCCGCAGCATAGCAATGGAAGTGCACAACCAGGGAGGTAGGCAGGGGCACACCACCCATGCCACAGATGGGCACAGGGACACACTGCCGAACCAACAATGTACCCCCACACCCCAAGCACACAGCATAACTGGGGAAGGGATGCAGCATCCACTGGGACATGGGGACAGGCAAACAAAGCACAACCCGGCCGTGTTACTGCAGCACACCTACTGTCAACCTGAGACTGGCACACAAAGGGGGTGGAGCACCCCAGTGTCCAGCGGCCCTCCCTGTGCACAGCACTCCCAGCACTGTGACCCCAAGACACCACCCATGCGCAGTGACCAGCACTGCAGGAGTCCCCAGGCCCTCCCCCGGAACACTGCAACCTCGTGAACCACAGAACCACACCAGCCAAACCCACCATGACCACCCAGCAGTGGGTGGCAGCACACAGCAATACTGAATGGAAGCCTCACCCACACCAGAGACACCGCCCCACACACATGTACACACATACCCATGACCATACCACACCTGATGCCATGCACACCACTGCAACTGAGCACCTATAGCCAGCTGCAAATCAGAGACCACCACAGTATTCATATCAAAATATATATGTAATAAAGATGCATAACAAGAATAACAAGCAGTAACATATGTACAAAGCAGGGTGGGGGTATGGGTATGAGGTAGGTGGGTAAGGGGCAGGGTGAACAACTGGGATAGGGAAGGTGGGGATTGCCGATGTCTCAGCTACCACCTGGCAGCCTGCCCTCCTCCTTCTGCCTGGCGCTGTGCCCGGTGGCCTCCTCCCGCGCCCGCATGCCATGCTGCTGTAGGTTGAGGAGGATGGTATGCGAGTCCATGGCCACTTGAGTCAGCCTTCGCATGCCCTGCTCCAACATGCGCAGGATCCGGATACCTAGGACAAGGGATCAGAGTCAATGGCTGTGACTGTCCACATCCCTGAATGCCACCCATCATGCATGGCATACAGCCAAGTGCCCCGCTCCTGTGATAGACTGCACCCACCCACAGTGACCGTGCACAAGACATGCCCAACCATCCAGCAACGGCCATGTGTACCACTGCACACACACACAACCCAAGTCCAGCACAGCACAACCAAGGCTGCCCAGTGACGTGGTTACATGGTGGGATGCTAGTGCCACAGCCATGTGCCCAGTACATGCATGGACCACCAGTGACGCACACACACACACACATGCAGTGCCACTGGACAGTGATGACTGTCACATGTTGCGTGCATGGTAGTGTCGTCCATGGAAGGTGTCCGTGCCCCCCCAGCATGCAATAGCATCCATGATGTAATGACACTCACCCTCATCAAGCCGCTGCAGCAGGTGCTGCTGTGGCTGTGGCTGTGGCACACCTCCTCCGCCAGCCACCCTGGCACCGCCATCCCAGGCCTCAGACCGTGCCCGCCTCTGCTCCTCCACACCTGTGGGAGACAAATGAAGAGAAACACATCAGTGAGATCCCAAAGCAGACAGCCCCTTGCCCCATTGAGTGTGCCCGCCCACACAACCAGACCCAAACAGCACACACCTGCAAACACCCGCACAGCAAACCATAGCCCAACCCACCCCCATGTGCAGATCACATTACACAGTCACCCATACAGAAAATACCGGTGCATACACAGCACACCCACCTGGCCTGGGCACAATGTCCCTCCTGGCATGCGACCTGAGGTGCTCAAGCAGAGCACGCTCCCTCCTCCACAGGTCGCTGTAGCGGTGCCTGCACTGCTCAGGGGTCCTCCTCCACCCAGTGGCCTGCTCCAGGGCAGTGGTGACCTGCTGCCACACATGGGTGCGTGGCACCTGCAGGGGCACTCCCTCAAAGAGTGAGCCATGATGAGGCTCCACCACAGCCACCAGGTTTGCCAATTCCAAGGCCCCCCATTGTGGTGCTCTCCTGCGTGCCATTTTCAAAATGTACAGTGGCAATATGGCACTCCACAGCGCGGCAACCCCACGTGGAAATGTTGTGCAATACAACTCCATCACTGCCTATCGCGCTGTTCAGACAGCGCCTTCGGTCCACATCGTGCTGTCACCGAACAGCGCAATAGAGCCATACACATGCCAGACGTACAGCGCCAGGAGGCAAAGGTCGGCCACAAGGTCATGGGTCAGTGGCGCAAGGCCATGCACAGCACCATCGGACGTCCTCATGTCCTGCGTGATCGGTCACCTGCATGCCAGTGCCACAGTGGACTATTGCGCAGTACTGCCACAGCGCCATATGGTGACCAGCGCTGTAGCACCGCTGGCACAATGGTGGCTGTGTTCTGAATTGCTGATCGTGCACAGCACATCATCAGTGCGGCAGACGCCTGCGTAAGCTACCTGGGCATGGGCAATGCAGTGTACCACACAGTCACAGAAATGCGCCATTGGCTCAGCCGGCTCAACCGTATTGCGCAAAGTGCAACGGTGCAATATTCAGCCGACACATGCAAATCATCTGATCAGCCATTCAAAGGCACAGTGGCGCGATTAGCATGTCATTAAAGTTGTGCCACTCCTAATTTGCATGCATTGCACTATAAATACGCGACATTGGGCTCGCTGGCCAGATTCGGTTACTGCAGGTGAGAGGTGAGTTGCATGCTGTGTGATGTTCTGGCCAATGGTCATGGGATAACGCTGTAGACTGCACAGTGACAGGTGTCCACTTCCACCCATGCAAACCGACTATGACCGAGAGCAGAGCCAAGGTGAGGGTGAGGATGGTGGGCGGAGGAGGAGGAGGCCCAACTTCACCACAGCAGAGAAGGCCCTTCCAGGCCTACCTGGAAGAGGAGCCACTACTGAGTGGACGGCGGGGCACCCCTCAGGCCCGTGCGGCTGCATGGGAGGGGGTAACTCGGGCAGCGAACCTGCACGGAAGCCACCAGCGCTCCGTGCAGGAATGCAAAAAGAAGATGGGGACAGACCGCAGAAGGGTGAAGGAGAAGGTGGCAGCCCTCAGAGCGGCACGTGCTGGCACAGGTGGGGGCCAGCCAGCGGTGGCGGAGCTGACCCCGGCTGAGGACTGACTGGCTGCATCAATGCAGCGGAGTGCTGTAGAGGGCATACCAGGAGGTGGATTCCAGACAGGTGGAAGCCCATCACTGCACGGTATGACATGGTGGTGGTGGTGGGGGGGGGGGAAGGTTGATCACATGCACTGACATGTCCTCACTTTCTGTTACAGATCCCGTTCATCTGAAGGGGACAGTGGTGGTGGGACCATGGAGTGAGGAAGACCTGCCAGAGGTGGAGGAGGGTCCATCCACCTCTGTCGCCAGCCGGCATGCACTGCACCAACATGCACACCTGGCTGCCACCTCTGTTGTCGGTGAGTCAGGTGTGGGGGGTGCACAGCCTGTGTCTCAGCAGTCTGGCATGCAAGCATGCCAGCATGCTGTGACAGTGGCTGTAGCACATACCTGCACCATTGATGATGCAAGGACTGCAATGGGCAGTGACACGTGTGTGTCCCATGACGGACACACAGCAGGCCAGCATGTGTCCCTGGACCTAGCTGGTTCCAATGTGTGTGTGCAAGCATGTCAGCACAGTCCCAGGCTTTGCCTGTCCACACTGGTGGGGCAGCACTGGTGGCTGTGCAGGTCTCTGGCACTGTTGCGGCCACAGCAGTGGAACGAGTGGTCCCTGGGGCACAGCAGTTGAAGGGGCAGCAGCAGCAGTCACCCACCAGATCTGGGGGTACAGGGTCCAGCGGTGGCACATGCACACCACCTGTTGACTTGCCCACACCTGGTCCTGGTGAACAGCGCCCACCCTCAAGGGGTGTTGAGCATCAGGCCCTTCCATACCCTGGAGGACAGAATGCCGATGTGGCACAGGACCCATTGGACGAGCACATCCACCTGCTGTGGGCATCAGTAGAGCAGCAGATGCAGGTTGCAACATCCGTGGAGGCACTGTGCGTGGCTGTGGAGCGGCACAGCAGGGACAATGCTTTGATCCTTGCAGAGATGGTCCAAATGTGGATGGATGTGACCGCCACCATTGACAGGCAGACCCAGTCATTGGTCGCTATCGTGGCTGCATTGGGCACACAGTCAGGTGCCCCTGTACCGCGCACCCCACACAGTACGCTCTCCACTCCCCATTCCCGGCGTCGTGTGACACCCAGCCTGTCGACGCCGGGTTCTGATGTGGCCATCCCGAGCACCCTTAGTGCAGGTATGTTTGGCATGCTGCAGACCCCTGTGCGGACAAGGTCGTGATCGCGCAGTGGGACCCCTGGTGGTCCATCAGTGCCACCCCATATGGCCCATGCTCAGCCTGCCAGTGCTGCTGGGTCACGGCGGCCACCCACGCATCTGAGGTGGCTGTGGCACAGTGCAACATGACTGACCTGTCTCCCAGTGCTGGCCCTGTCTGGTGCTGCCCTGTGTGCAATGTGTGTCATGGTGGACAGTGCACTGGTGGGTGCCCTGCCCAACACGCCGACACATGAACCACCTGCACACCCACCCGACTGCTGTCCACAGGTGCGTGTGCATGATGATGCCTGCATTGTACTGTACACCAAGGTGCAAGGGTGCCCAGCATCTGACACACGTACTTGGACTGTACAGGTGGTGGGGTGGTCTGTGGATCTGTGTGTTTGACACGCCTGTTCCTGCTCTGCTGTGCACCTGCCCATGCACGCTTTGTGCCTGTGTGTGTGTGTGTGTCCATGACTGTTCACCCCTCCCTGATGGTGTGTTCATGTGCCTGGACCCTTACACTCCCCTTGCCATCATGCACCCCTGGTGTGTTACCCTGTGTGCCTGTGGGTTGCGCCTGGACAGTGTTGGCTGCACATGGACCCTTGACTTACCTGTGTTGTGCATAATGCTCCTCCGTGATGGTGTCCCGGTGCAGCTGGGCCTGCCGGATCAGTCGGGGGTTCCGCCGTCCAAGGGGGGGGCTGCTCATCGCCATCATCACCAGCGTCACTGGCATCCCCATCGCTGTCCCCCCCTCCTCGACCTGTATGGCTATCCCACAGTCTTTGGCCATGTTGTGCAGGATACAACAGGCCAGGAATATCCTACAGGCCTTTGAAGGGCTGTACTGTAGGCACCAGCGGAGGTGTCTAGGCATCGAAGCGTGTTTTAAGCATCCCAAACACCCGCCGATGATGTTGTATGTGGCGGCATGTGCCTCATTATAGCGTTGCTGCGATGGGGGTCATGGGGCCGTATCGGTGTGAGCAGCCAGGGACGGAGTGGTATCCACTGTCACCTGTGTGAAGATAGTGGAGATAAGTATCATGTTCAGGTCCATATTGCCCATATCCCTGTGTGCCATTACCATGGCACCTGTGGCATTCCTACCCTTGCCCCAGGTTTGCAATTCCTACATGCGTACTCACCCACTAGATGGCCTGTGGGGATGTTCCCACTCTTGAATCGATGGCACAGTGCGGACTGATACCATATGAAGGCATCATGTGCTCTGCCAGGGTGTGTGGCACAGACATTGATTATGCGCCCACTGGCATCACACACCACCTGGCAGTTAACACTGGAAAAGCTCTTCCTGTTCCTGTATGCAGCCCCATCAGGGCCAGGTGGCGTGCGAATAGCCACATGGGTGCAGTCTATGGCCCCTAGCACGCCAGGCATACGTGCTACCCTGTGGAACTCCTGCATGTTTGCTGTACGCCTCCGCGGTGCTGGGGAAATGGATGTACCCACAGCATGTGGCAGCAGTGCGCTGAGGAATGGGTGAGGATGCGTGACGTGGCCGACTGTGTTATGCCTGTGGTGTCCCCTGTCAGCCTCTGGAAGGTACCCGTGGTGAGCAGGCACATGCAGGCTGTTACCTTTGTCTCCACTGACAGAGCGTGACTCCATCGTGAGGGTTCCTGCATCACATCACTGCACAGCTCACAGAGCCGCCTCAGTATTGCCCTGTTCAGGTGGTACCGGCCCACAATCTCTATGTCTGAATACAGCTCAAAGCTGACGCGGGCACGGTACTGCCTGTTGGGGGCATACCGCCGACGGGCCCTTCCACGGCCACGTCCCCCTGCAGCATGCCTTCTCACCCCCCCTCATTACAGATTCCATGTGGAAGCTGGCACTGTCCGTGTCCCTGGCTTGTGTTCCCCCCCTGGCTGTTCTTGCTGTGCTACCCCCGCTGTCCTGCCTGCTACCTCCACTGCACCGGGTACACCTACTGGCCCTGCAGTCTGTGGCCCGACACACCTCCCTTGTCCTTCTCCTCTCCTGTGCACTCCCTGGCCTGCACTCTTTCACTGTCGCACTCGGTTTCTCCCTGCCTCATGTGGCTTCCTTGTAGCGTTCTTGTGCCTCTTCCTTGAGCCTTTTTATTTTGGCTCATTTCCGGCGTGGCGCACCTTCCAGCTCATCCGCTGTTGCGCATTGCGCAAGTCTTTGAATATCGCATTGCGCTGTTTATGCATGGGTCCAACCCCTTCGGTTGCGCATTCCTTCATTTGTATTGTGCTGTTGCTCAGCCTGTTTTCAGTGGCGCAACTGCCTCCTGCTGAATATCGCAGAATGGCGCAAATTCGGACTTGCGCATGGCGCAACCCTTTTGAATATCCCACCCAAGATATATAATTTGTCCCACATAACCCTATATTTATTTGGGTGGTGATACATACTAGCAATCATTTTCTCAGTGTTGAGACTGAAGAGCAGTTCCTGCATCCATTCTGTATAGGAAAGAGGCCCCTCATTTCGCCAGTGGTGAAGAACCAGGTTTTTAACTGAGAGGGCCATAAGAGCCATGCAGTATTTTCGTTCTTTAATAGAAATACTGCTATAGTCCCCCACCAAACAGATTTCAGGGGTGAATAGATCATCAAGACCTAGGAGGGGGTTGGCCCTTTGTTGGATGAGCGTCCATAGGAGTTCTACCTTGGGGCATTCCCAAAATATGTGATGCATGGAGCCCTCCTCAGTCATACATCTGACACACTGGGATGAGTTAGTGGCCCTCATTTTAAGTAATTTCACTGGGGTCAAATACATGTCATTCAAGATGTGTAGCTGCATAAGCCAGAGCTTATCTTGAGTAATATATCTATGACAATCCCACCAAACTATCTGCCATTGTGCAGCTGTTCTGGGATAAAGCGTGGAACAGTATGAAGGGGTCCCATCTATTTTAGGGAACATTCGGAGTTACAACTGGGCATAAATCTTGGAAACAGCATGGGGAGCAGAAGCCAGGGATTGGAGTGACTTGAAGAACTCAAGCTCTGAGGGGTTTGTCAGAAGCGTAGCGCATGCCTGGACTAACATGTACCTCAGTTGATAAACCTTGAAGATCTCATGATAATCAAAGGAGTATCTGTCCATAATTTCTGTGGAAGTGAGCCATTGACCCTCTTCCAATCAAAGGTGACCTACTTCTACTCCAGCCAGGTGAGGTATCCAGAAGAGGGAAATCATCTAGCCTACTATTTTAAAATGTGGATTACCAACCAAAGGCTGCTGAGGATCCTGATGCTGCTTGTAGCCTATGAGGGAACATACTTGAGAGTGAATATGTATCGAGACTTCTATCATAGAGTTACAGAGTTCTGAGGGAAGCTCTTTGGGTCTGAGATGTCTTAAGACTAGGGGAGAAAGTCCATGGGCATCTATTTGGGCATCTCTATGATGAGCCAAAGGGGCACACGGGGAGACAGTCAAGCTCCACTCTCGACGTGAGCCAGGGGAGGTATTTGCTGGCCTGGCTGGCCCAATAATATAACCCAAAGTGTGGTAATCGAAGTCCTCCCAGGGTTTTAGGGGCTGCTAGCTTGTGGTATGCCCTCCTGGGCTTTTTACCCACCCATATATATTCAGAGATCAAGGAGTGCAGTTTTCTAATCCATCCTAATGGAAGCCATAAATTCAGTAGGTTGACCGGGTAAAATACTCAAGGAAGGACATTCATTTTGACTAGATTTATATGTCCCCAGAGGGTCAGAGGCAGGGACTTCCATTGGGCTAGGTCCTGCTGGACTTTATTAAGAGTGGAGCCCAGGTTTAGCTTTTTAAGCTGGAAGGTACTTCTCGCCAGATGAATACCCAGGTACTTAATGGATTTAGGAACCCATGGGAGACCAATGAGCTGTATATCACTCTTGAGGGGTTCTGGAGTTTAAGGGGAAGACTGCTGTCTTTCCAATGTTTAGTTTGTAATTTGAGAGGGAGCTGTATTCCTGAATAATAGTAAGTGCTGCCAGTATTGAGGTAGAAGTGTAAGCCAGATGTAAAAGGATGTTGTCTGCATAAGCAGACAGTTTTACTTCATGGGGACCTAGCCATAGCCCTTGGAAGTCTGCGGACATTTTAAGTTTGATTAGAAGGGGATCGAGATAAAGGTTAAATAAGAGAGGGGATGGGGACACCCCTGTCTGGTACCTGAGTGGAGAGAAAAGTTAGGGGAAAACATCCCATTACAGTAAATATGAGTATTGGGGCAGGTATATAAGGCTTGAAGCCAGGGAATGAATTGGGAAGGGAAACCAAAATGGTGCAGGGTTTGGAACATGAATTACCAGTCCACCCAGTCGAAAGCTTTCTCTGCATCAAGGGATACCAACACTGATGGGAATGGGGCATCCCTGGGCACAGAGAAAATGTGAGCCAGCTTCCGGAGGTGGTCAACGGGTGATCTCCCTTTCATGAAACCCACCTGTTCAGCTCCAATAAGAGATGGGAGGACTGTGGTAATCCACTTCTCCAGTAACTTGGCTAGTATCTTAACATCACTGTTAAGAAGGGAGATCGGCCTGTAACTCATGACACAACATGGATCCTTCCCTGATTTATGTAGCACTATAATAAGTGCTTCAAAAAGATAGTGATCAGAGCTCCCTGAGGTGAGAATATGCTGAAACAACCTGTAGAGTAATGGTGTCAACTTGGAAGCAAGTTTTATAAAAATTGGGGGAGAATCCATCAGGGCCCAGTGCCTTATCTGGAGAAAGGGTATGGATGGTTCTGAGTATTTCTGTCTCCATAAAGGGTGACATTAGCAGACTACGCTGTGCATCAGTCAGTGTGGGAAGAGGAATCTGGACAAGGTACTCGTCGACCAAGTGCTGAGAAGGTCTTTTCAGCATTGGGCTATATAAACTACAGTAGTATCCCTCAAATTCTTGGACGATGTCCTGGAGTTCCATCTTCAGAGAACCATCAGTGGTAGAGAGAATTGCAGTAATCACTCTGGAAACCTCCTGCTGGTGTATTGTAGCTGTAGGGCCAATAACCGGCCAGCTTTGTCTCCTTGCTCTACATAGGTGGCCCTTGTCTTCAGGATGGCCAGTTCAGCCCTCTCCCATAGGAGTTCACTGTACTGTGCCCTAATTCTAACCAGATGTTGACGTGCCTGCTCTCTCATTACCTTCAAGAGTTGGGTCTCTGCCTCTCTAATTTAGAAAAGAAGGGATGCAGCCAGCTTTTCCCTCTCCTTCTTTCTGGTGGTGGATAGTTTGATTAATTCCCCCTGATAAAACATTTGAGTGCCTCCCCATTCCACAGCAGGTTTCCCTGTAGTCCCCAAGTTATCTTGCTTGAAAAGGTCCAGACAGTCCTCTAGGTATTTTACATGGCATCTGTCCTTTAGAAGCTGATTGTTAATTTTCCATATAGCTTCTTTAGAAGTGGCAGGATTCAGTAACATGCTGCAAGTGATTGCCTGATGGTCAGCGATAACTCCGGGTTCAACTCCACAGCCCAGGACCCCGCTCAGTAAGACACGCCTAATTAAAAAGTAGTCAATACATGAACCCAAGCCATGAGCCGCAGAGTGGAACATGTATTCATGGGCAGTGGGATGTAGGATCCTCCAAGGGTCACAGAGACCAAGGAGGTCTACCAATTCATGTAATGCCCGTTGAGCCAGTGACAGGCCAGGCTGGCACTTATCTGATCTATCCAAAGCCATATTATATGGGAGATTCCAGTCCCCTCCCAGGATCAGAGGGTTAGAATCAAAGGGTGATAAAATGGAGACCAGATCAGTAAAGAAGGAGGGGGAGTAGATGATGGGGCCGTAAATGCTACCCAGCACAATTTCTGACCTGTCTAGGGTACCTTTGACCAGTATATACTGTACTGTTCCTGGGGATCTCTAACACAATGAGTGCATATGAATGGGAGCTTGCACAGAATTAAACTGCTACCCCCTGCTTTGCATGCTATCACCCACTGCAAAGGCCTGTCCTATATATTACCTGTGGAATTGCACTCTCTCACCCTCCTTTAAGTGGGTATCTTGAAGTAGGACCACGTCCCCTTTTATATTCCTCAAGTGCTTTAAAATTCCATACTGTTTCCCCTTTTGCCGTGCTGCTTTCACACTCCAAGAAATTATGTTTAATGCACTAGCCATCACTAGAGAATTGTAGGTCACGAGTGCAGTATAAGAAACTTGCGAGCTTGTAAGAACAATGCAAAAACCTCAGTGTCCCTGAAGAACAGAGAGGCCAGTGAATGTGGTGTCGCCCTTTACCCGTCCACCCCACCCCCCACAACCCACCAAAAAAAAAATATGTCCCAGATCCCCTGTATACAAGAGGAAGAATCAAACATACAAGTCATGGCATGAACTTTTGTAACACCCATTCCCCCCTACCCTCCCAGCCAACTCAAAACATCTGTGTTCCATGATGATCAGTTTCCCGCTTGCCACCTCTCCCTCCATCCACCCAACCCCAATCATTCTTAAAATTCAAAGATACAACCTCAGCTGTGAACTGGTTAAGAAATTGCAAAATTAAAGTTAAACATAGAAACATAGAATTTGATGGCAGATAAGGACCGCTTGGCCCACCTAGTCTGCCCATTTCCCTACCTAACAGATAAGATGCAGATCCTAGTTAACCCACAGCCTACTTCCTCCTACCCCCCACTAGAATTTACTTATGTCTGTCCCATGCATTCTTGAATTCCCCCACTGTTTTGGACTCTACGACCTCCTCAGGAAGGCTGTTCCATGCATCTACAACCCTCTCTATGAAGAAATACTTCCTCACATTACCTCTGAGCCGTCCCTCCTCAATCTTCAAATTGTGTCCCCTTGTTCTTGCCCATTTCTTCTTCTGAAAGATGCTACCCTCTTGGACTTTGTTGATTCCTTTGAGGTATTTGAAAGTTTCTATCATGTCCCCCCTCTCCCTCCTTTCCTCGATGCTATATATCTTAAGCTCATTTAGTCTTTCTTCATATGTCTTCTGGTGCATACCCTGCACCATTTTGGTTGCCCTCCTCTGGACAGCCTCCACCCTGTCTATGTCTTTGTGGAGATGCGGTCTCCAGAACTGTACACAGTACTCCAGATGTGGTCTTACCAACTGTCTGTACAGAGGGCCAACAACTTCCTGTTTTCTACTGGTGATGCCTCTTCTTATGCATCCCAGTATCCTCCCAGCACTCCTTACTGCCTTCTCACATTACTTGCCCACCTTTAGGTCATCTGATATGACTACCCCCAGGTCCCTTTCCATTTTTGTTGTCAGTATCTCACCCCCCATTGTGTACTCTTCCCCTGGGTTTTTGTTTCCCAGGTGCATTACTTTGCAGTTCTTTGTGTTGAATCTAAGCTGCCATACATTTGACCATTCTTCCAACCTTGCCAAGTCCCTTTTCATCCTCTCCACCCCACCTTGCGTATCAACCCAGTTGCAGATCTTTGTGTCATCTGCAAAGAGACATACGTTCCCTTCCAGTCCCTCTGCAATGTCACTTATAAAGACATTAAAAAGGACTGGCCACAGTACTGAACCCTGTGGTACCCCACTAGTAACCCCCCTTTCTTCACTGTGGACTCCATTTACTGTTACCCACTGTGTCCTGTTGTCCAGCCAGTGTTTTACCCAGGCTACCACCCTGGGACTCAATCCCAGGCTGGCTGATTTGTTTATTAATCTTTTGTGTGGGACTGTGTCAAATGCCTTGCTAAAGTCTAGGTAGGCCATGTCTACAGCCCCTTCCTCATCTACTACTTTGGTCACCCAGTCAAAGAAATCAATTAGATTTGTCTGACATGACCTTCCCACTGTGAATCCATGCTGGCTTGGATCCTGTGCCCCACTGGCCTCTAGGTACTCTACAATCTTTCCTTAAGAAGTGATTCCATCATTTTGCCTACCACTGAGGTCAAACTGACAGATCTGTAGTTTCCGGCCTCTGTCTTGCTCCCACTTTTGTGAAGGGGAATCACATCCGCCCTCCTCCAGTCCTCAGGTACCACCCCATCCTCCCATGATTTATTAAAAAGGGTAGTCAGTGGTGTTACTAGTTCTTCCTTTAGTTCTTTTAGAATTCTGGGGTGAATCCCATCAGGCCCCATTGCTTTATCCACTTTCAGTTTTAGGAGTTCTTTCAGAACCCTTTCTTCTGTGAAAGGACTAATATCAACCTCCCTATCCAGAGTGCTTCTATTGACTGGATTAGGTATCACCCCCTGCTTTTCTACTGTGAATACTGAGCAGAAGTATTTGTTCAGTATCCCTGCTTTTTCACTGTCGGTCTCTGCCCAACCACTTTCCTCTTTATTCTGCCTCAGTATCCCTGCCTTAGTCTTTCTTTGCTCCTTAATGTACAGATAAAAGGTTTCATCCCCCTTCTTAACCAAGTTGGCTATCTTTTCCTCAGTTTGTGCCTTTGCTATTCTGACTGCCTTCCCCGCTTCCTTGTGCTATAACTGGTACAGTTCTCTGTCCTGCTCCTTCTTTGTTTGCTTATACTTCCTGAATGCTATCTTTTTCTCCCTTACCTTCCCCGCCACTTCTTTTGAGAACCATAGTGTTTTTTTCTTTCATTTTGATTTGTTTATTTGCTTCACACAAAGGCTTGTTGCCTCTGTGATGGTGGTTTTGATGATTATCCATTGTTGCTCCACCCCACCTTCTTGCCTGTTTGCTAGTGCTTTTCTGAGGCACTCTCCCATTTTGACAAAATCAGCCCTCCTGAAGTCCAGTACCTTCACTTTTATGTGGCTTGACTCTACAGCTAAGTTTATCGTGAACCACACTGTTTGGTGGTCACTTGTTCCCAGATGGCTACCCACTTCAAGATCGGAGATCCTCTCTCCATCCCTATTTGAGAGTACCAGGTCTAAGATTGCTCCCTCCTGAGTGGGTTCCAAAGCTAGCTGTCTGAGGCATGCCCCTGTAGGGCATTGAGAATGGTCCTGTTCTTGGATGTGGCTGCAGCAAAGGTGCTCCAGTTAATATCTGGCATATTTAGGTCCCTCATCAGCAATATCTCCCCTTTCTCTACCATCCCAAGGATGCCTTCTATCATTTCATTGTCCATTTCCTCCCCCTGAGACGGGGGGTCTGTATACAACCCTGTGCAGATTGTGGATCCATTTCCAGTCTCCAGGGTGACCCACAGTGCCTTCTCTCCTCCCTGTTTACCCTTTAGTTCTGTTGCTTTGATCCCTTCCCTTACATAGAGAGCTACTCTTCCTTCCCTTCTTCCTTCTCTGTCTCTCCTGTAGATTGTGTACTCTGGTATGTTGACATCCCAGTTATGGTTCTCTCTGTACCATGTTTCTGTGACTGCCATGATATCCAGGCATCCCTCTTCAATCAAGGCCACCAGTTCGGGGAGCTTTTTACCTGGACTACGGGCATTGGTACTCATTACCCTCCATTTTTTTATGGCTTTATTTCTTTTTGCCTCATCCCTGTCCTTATTGCCTTTGTCTTTTTCTCCATTTACCCCTGCCCGTCTCCCTATTGACTGCTCTGTCTTGGTGTTTACCTCACTAACTACCCTGATTATTTTGGGGGGGGGCTAGGATTTCTCTTCTCCTTTTCATGCCTCCCCCCTTGGCTAGTTTAAATGCTTGCCAATGAAGCATTTAAACCTGTCACCTAGGATCCTGGTTCCCATCCTGGATAGATGCAGACCATCACACCTGTATAGGCCTGCATCCCTCCAGGTAGAGCCCCAGTCCCCAGTGAAGCCAAATCCCTGAGCTCTGCAGCAGTTTTTCAACCAGTCATTGAATCCCATGGTGCGGAGTACCCTAGCCTCATCCATGCCATAGACATGTAGCACTTCTGAGAAAGTTACCATGTGTGCTATTTGTCTAAAGCCCCTCCCCAACTCCACAAACTCCTGTTGCACTGCTCTGATCCCATTCTCAGCCAAGTCATTCATCCCTAGGTAGGTAATGACATCCAGCTCACTCCCCCTTGCAGCTGCTCCCACGATCCTGAGGATTCATTTCCTGTCCCTCCAAGCCATGGCACTGGGCAGACACCTTACCTCCCTTTCCCCTCCCTCCCCCAGTTCTACCCCCTAACAACTGAGTTCCCCACAAGGAGTTGTTTCCTTCCCCTGTGAGGTCCTGTGGCACCCTCCTGTGGGTCTCCACTGGGGAGGTTCCCAGCATCCTCCTTGGTCTCCACTGTGGGTGCATCCATAGAGGAACCATGCTCTGCCAGAGTGGCAAATGAATTGTGGAGAGGCACAACTGGAGGGATGTGCCTCTGTTCCACCACCCTCACCCTCCCTGAGTCCACTGTGGTCCAACCACTTCTCTTTCTTGGCAACCTCTGAGGTAGTGGCAGTGGCCTGGGTGGTCCCTGGGTGGGGGAGCAGGTTTCCCAAATCCTTGCCATGTCAGCATGGAGACGAACTACCTCCTCCCTCAGACCAGAGAGATGCCTGCAAATAGGGCAGCAAAGCAGTCTCCAGAATGTCTCCCAGAAGACTGCTGCTCCACAGCCAGTGCATTGCACCACTACCCACATGTCTGCGTCCCTTCCTGTTACAGATGTTTTTCTTTTGTTTTATTTTTTGTTCTTGTTTTAGTGTGCACAAGCTTGTGAGTGTCTCTACCCCCATTCAGTGTGCTGTGCCTTTAAGGATATGAACAGGTGTATATTGCTAGCAGTTTTGGGGAAGTGATGTCAGAACCCTGCTATAAAGGAAGTAATGTGCTTGGGGTGGTGGGGAGGGAAGGGTGGCAGGAGTAAACCCATGCTGTCCAGAAAAAATCAACTACAACTCTCACCCTCCACCCCGGGGAGTTCCTTCCTTCCTTCCTTTCTTTCAGACACCTATTTCACAGAGGCTAAGTAACAGGTCTAGTCACAAATGACTGCAAATATCTCCCAGCTACAGTTCCTCCCTGGCAAATTAAAGTTAAAACTAAGAAAAGTCTACCCCAAAACCAAAAACAGAATCAATACTAATTACTTACCCAGGTCCAAAAAGTAATAATTCAATTCAGTGTAGTCTAGAAAATAACCTCCTTGATTTAAGGAAGCTGTGGCTACTTTCTCTCTCTCTCTCTCTGTCTCAGCAGTTAAATGCAAACTTGGCCAAAAGCAGAAAAGACCCTCGTAAAATGGGGTATATGTATACTAACAGTGCTAGCTGCTGAAGGCTATTAACCAGCTCTGCAGGCTACACCAGGTAACACAACACAAAATGGGGGGAGGGACCCTCTGAAAAGAGCACCCTAATTGTGTGCACTAGCCTTTATCCCTGGAAGTAGACAGCTAGGCCTTACAGATATCTATGAGCAGGGTGCTGAAACCAATAACCTGAGTGTATAATAAAGATCCCTTCTTAAGACCATAAGCTGTAAGCTCTGCTGAAGTCCATTTATTGTCCCAACTATTAACTTCAAGACAGAGCCTCTATAAACCTCGATGATCATTGCTTCATGACTCAGGGGCACAGTCCATAGTGTGAAAGTGAATTAGAACAAAAGGTATGACAGTTTAGTCAGCACTTCCATCTTGATCAGGTCGATTCTCATCCTGAAAAAAGGAAAAAGAAAAGCCCCTGCAAGTAAGATTATACTGTTACCAAAAGGTGCAAAGCCCAAGTCAACAGTCTGGATCAAAAAGAATGCCTTTCAGTGGGGAAGAGCCATCTTGGATCTCTCACAAATCATGGTCAGCACCTCATCAGTATCTCACAGGTAACTGTGCGGCTGCTAATGTGGGGAAAACCAAAGTCCTCAGCTGAGTCAGCAATCTGAAAACAAGTTAGGGAAGGCCTCCTTCAACTCTGTCTTCACTGTATCCACATCTTTGAAAGTAGCCCATGTTCCAGCAATTTGCACTTGCAGCCTGTCCGGGTAACCCATCCGGAGTTTTACCCCTGCAGCAATAAGCTTTGTGATGATGGGGTGGAATTGGGTTCTTCGCTATCGCACTGTTGCAGGCAGATCCTGAGTAACCAGTAGTTTAGCTCCCTCCCATTGAATCTCTTGTTGCTCCCTCATCTTCCCCTCAAAATATTGTTTTTCCAGAAAGTTCAGGAATTTAAAGATGAGGGGCCAAAGGGAAGCTCCGGTTGGTGGCATAGGCTGAAGGGCTCTGTGGGCATGCTCAATGGTGTACGTCGAGTCATATGGGGAGGGGTCCTCTAGCTTCTCAAGTAGTTTCTGAATAAATAGCACTGTATTAGCCCCTTCTTCCTTCTCTGGGAGGCCAATCAGCACTACATTATTCCACCTGCTTCTCCCTTCAAGGGCTTCTATTTTGGCCTCTAGACATTTAAGTTGCTGTTGGTTTGCCACTATGTCCTTCTCTAGTGTGCTGGATTTTTTCTCCAGGGATATTAGATGGGCTGTGTTATCAGACAATCTTTTGGAGACCTCTTCGTGTGCCCTAGACATCACCTTCAGTTCCGAGGTAAGGAACCGCAGATCATCTCAAAAAGGCTGGAGTTTGGCTAAAAACCATTCCACGGTGAGTAGTGCAGCATCTGCAGGAGGAGTGGTGCTGGTGGTAGTTGAGCATGTGCTGGAGGATGACTGATCCATGACCTTCTTAGAGCTTTTCTCCATGCTGGAGGTGTATGCTTTGGTGGTACCAGTCACATTTCCAAATAAATTTTTTGAAATCTCCACAAGCTCCAGACAGTGGTTATATCAGGCAAGCAGGAAAAAGAGTTTTAAAAGCGGTGTTGAAATTTTGGTTCAGCAAAATAGCAGTCGGGTGGATGGAGCAGACATGGAGAGCTGCTACGTGGTTCACTGCATCACATGGTCCCCTGGGTGTGCCATTTTCATAGCACTGTGTCCCCACTCTGTAATAAATCATTTCTCTAAACCACTATCCAATGTTTTAACAAGTTTTTTTTTAATTTTCCACCATTGGATTTTCGTTGGCCCTTTTATAATATTCAGAACAGTTTATTTACCTTAAACAGTCTTCTCTATAAAAATCTTTATCCATAATTACCACCCCGCCCTCTTTGTCTCCTTTTCTATCACGATAGAGCTATCATTTTCTAAGCCTCTTACAGGTGCAAATTCTTCTGCTATAAGATTAAATTTATTTCTCCTATCCATCTGCTATTTCTCTAATCTCATAAGGCCTCTAATCATCAGCTCCCCCTATGTATGTATTAATATTTGCAAATATTTGGCCAGGTAGAAGGAACTGAAATTTAAAATCATAAATTCCTGCCTCTAATTTCTTTCTCTATGGTCTGAGGTGTCCTCTACTGTGCTAAAAAATGTTTGAGTCTCAAGTTTCTGTAAAATTCCTGTATGTCCAGTTTTAAATAAAACATATAAATTTTTTTGTGGGAGCAGTAAGACAGACCATATTTTAATACCAGTTTTTCTATATCTGTTAGTTTTCTTATAGATATATTAAAAACTATGTCGTTCCCTTTTGTTCTATCTGTTGATGTTTAGCTACTACTCTTTCTCCTATAGTCTCTTTGTTTATTTATGTCCCTTGTCCTTGAACATTTTCTGATTCTAATCCACCTCCTGTGGCACCTTATTCTGTGAAGTCTTTCTGCCTGCCACCTCTTTGGCATCTGCCTCTTCCCTGACCCCTGTAGATCCTGGGTCCTCTCCAGCCTGTTCTTCCTATCTTAAAAAAATGGTGGTCTTTATTACTTCGATATCTTCTACATCCTTCCAAACTACTGTCTGAACTATATTTCAATGGCTATGCAACCAGAGTAGTGTTATGCTTGTGCATCTGTGAGAACTGCTTGGCTGTTTACACTCTCTGTTCCACAGGGAATTACCACCCCATAGGGGAACCAAAGGCAAGAAATCCTTGGAGAGGGTTCCACCCCTAGAAGTGCTGCAGGAAAGATTCCCTTCGCTAAAAGTACCTTAAGAAGAAGCCCCCCAAGGAGAGACACACACACACTGCTGGAAGAGGAGGGGAGGATGGTGGGGAAAAGAAAAAGTGCTTCAGAAGGAGACAGAAAAGAACTGCTTATATAGCTCAGGAAGGGGTTGTGGCTGGTTACTCCCCATTGAACCACAGGCATAGTCTTTCAATTCAAGGGGCTATGCAACCAGAATTCTGTTATGCTTGTGCAACTGTGACAACTGTTTGGCCATTTGCACTCTCTATTCCATGGGGAATGACCACCCTGTTGGGGTACCGAAGGCAAGAAACCCTCAGAGAGGGTTCCACCCCTAGAGGTGCCACAGGAAAGATTCCTTTGGCTAAAGGTATTTTAGGAAGGAGCCCCAAAAAGAACACTGAGTAGTAAACATTGACTGTGAGACTGAAAATCTGATTGACAGCAACAAAAAAATTGATGAAACACAATGAGATACACAGGTTGCCAGGACTGCACTGATAGAATGAATTGCATTGATGATGACATCAGGGGACTTCCTAAGGAGAGAGGCAATGGCAAGTAAGGCCACCATCCATCTCCATCTCCATCCAACAGTGGAAACCTACCCAAGGAAACTAGGGAATATACTATAAACAACTAACTACATATGACTTTTGGCACACAGGAAACGGAACAAACCCTTGTAAAAGAAGGAAACCTATGGGGATCGAAGACCTTTGTCACCTTCCCTCCAGGCTAGGGGTAGTTTATTTAGTGATGGCTCTTGAGCTGCACTTTAGAAACCCAATCAAAGAGGAGGAATATTCCAATTTGATGGAAAGCTCTCATGATCCCTCTAATGGGAACACCATGAAGGATTATGAGAGGCCTCTGCAACAACAGGTGTTCTGAGTGAGAGAAGACCCCCATGGTGGAACGAGGAGAGCAACAACCACTGAAACACATGCCTGGTCTACTGACTAACACAAATCAGGTGAACCAGAGATGGTCATAGGGAGAATAGTTTTCTAGGGTAGCGCAGTGAAGCCATAGCCAATGGAGCCCTCTTTGGCTGGAAGGGCCCCACCACTCAGCAGCTGAAGTCTTAAATTCTGCATCAAGAGGTGCACCGTATGAAACTGCATGCTTAAGCTCTGCTCAGATTGAGGAAATTCCCACTATGGGCTAGATGAGTAGGGCACCACCCCGAGGTTCACATGCTCAAGATGCGAACTTCATGAATGCAAAGTGAGACTGTCGCCTTGCAGGGCAAGCCATGAGCCATAAAATATAATGGACAGGGTTGGCATGCCTCTCATTTATGAATGAGAGCATGAATCAACTGTGATTGCTAGATGGGAGGAGGATTGAAAGGTTATGAGCAAACTCTACAACCATGAGATTGAAAGGTTGCAAGTGAACTCTGCAACCACTATAGTGAAAGATTACGAACAAACTCTGGAACCACAAGAACTCCCAGCCGGGGCCTGGGTGAGGCAGAAGGTTGGTCTGTAGGCCAGTGTTTGGTGTTTTGATAGTAGTATTAACCAGTAGAAAATAAGCCAACCAGTTTCATTATGGAGCCAAATTGATGGTGATATAGAAGGTAGGTATGTAGGCAGTGAGAGGCTGTGATGCCAGTGGTTGAATCAATGAGATTAGCAGAAATGAATCAATGAGGTTTAGCAGGTAGGAGATATTTAGCAGGATTTGCAACAGCATTTGTGACAGCAATAAGATAGGCAGCAGTACAAGTAGCATGACGCATTGCACATGAGATAAGCTGAATTATGTATTTGCTTGGCCAACCAGTTCCATGAAGGAGCAAATTATAGTTTACAGAAAGCATTTGATGCTACGGTTTCAGCATGAATAGTGAATTGGTATGATTGCATGAATAGTGAATTGATATGAGTGGCAGGAATACCTTAAACACCATTAGGGCAGTGATAAGTTAATCCAGTAAGGAGCAAGTAGTGCAGTAATGAAATGCATGCAGCAAAGGAACAGGAGTCATTTAACTTATTTAAAGCATGCTCCTGCTGCCCGGGTCATGATGCACCACCGAGACACCACAGCCCTCTGCCGTAGGAATAACAGGGCATCAGGAGTGAAGCACCATGAGACCAGGCAGCCATGAACTATCAGAAAATGCCAGTATAGCAATGCAGCATTTGTCCTAGTAGAGCTAGCACTGAGTAAATCATGAGCAGAGCTGTAAACAGAGAGTAGCTGCTAGCTGAACTGCAGAGCCAGGACCAGGTGCAATCAATGGATAGCAGGAACTGCAGTGTGAGCTGAAACATACAATAATAATTGCAAGAAAACAGGGGCAGGATTCTCAAAGCCTTCAGAAGGTGCAAAACCTTTCCTGTCCCACAAACTTCCTCAGCTATGGAAAAAAGGGGTGATTGCTCCAAGTGCTATTCACAAAAACCTCCACAGCTGTGGAAAAAAAACACTACAGACAGTGGAAAAAAGTGCAGCTGTGGAAGTCCCTGAGGACAAAAAGGTGTGAGATAAGTAAGGCACAGCCCCTGCAAGGCTATTCACAGCCATTTTTTTCTGCAGCTGAGGAAAGAATGTTACACACAGTGGAATGAGGTGTAAGTCTCCCTCAGCACACTGCAGTAGTGCCCCAGCAATTGGAATCAATTAAGGTGGAGGTGAACCACAGGTAATAGCATCTCAGACAGTATAGCAGTGGCTGATGTTACAGCCCGGAAAGCACACATTGCCATGATATGGCAACAGACAACAACAACTAGACCCAGTGCAGCCCATGACAGAGCCCCACAGGCAATGAGGCCTGACCAGCCTGCAGTGAGTGCTACCCCCAGAGGCCACAGGAACGCACTCAGGAGGGATGACCAGCAGGGACAGTCAGCCACTGAAAGGCCAGGTATTACTGGTACTGGGTGCTGCTGTGGTCCCAGTTGGGGACTGGTTGCTGGTCTCTGTGTGTGCTGTCAGCTTCATATTATAGCAGCACTGTTACAGTCTGCTGCTTCAGCTACTGTGGTTCCCTATTGCTGTGCCTTCTTAGCCTCTGCAGCTGCGGATTCGCAGCACTTGCGTTTCCACACTGCAGCAAGCTTTTTTCCCACAGCTGCAGGAATTTTGACTTTCTTTGTAAATCCTGCCCCAGAGGTTTGGTAGGAGCCTGGAGGAAAGGCACAGGTAACACAGTGCGAACAAAGGGGAACAAGATGCTTGGAAAACTAGAAAATCCTAAAAAAAGGCTACATGAAATAAACACACAAACACAGCAGAACAGGAAAAAAAGCACACAAGGAAGCACACAGCAGCAGCTGGAGACAGAATAGTATAAATCAAAAGCGGAAGTCCAGCACAAAACAAGCAGATCCCAAAGCACAGCAATGGGGGGCGGGGGGCAAAGTCCAAGCAGGCCTCAAGGGAGAAGACATACCAACAGGTGGGCAAAGAAAAAGTGCTTCAGAAGCAGGCTGTAAGGAACTGCTTGTATAGCTCAGGAAGGGGTTGTGGCTGGTTTCTCCCCCACTGAACCAAAGGCAAAGCCTTTCAAAAATAACTATCAGTATCACGGTTGTATCTGTATTGTAATTTATAGGCTGAAAACCTATTTCAACTGTACACTTTTCCATCTTTATAATCATTTAAATCCCTTTTGAACTTTTTCAGTTTCTGATCAGTAAAGTCCTTTTCTTACTCTTCTAAGCCTTTTTGAACCTTATTCAGACATTCTGTAAAATCCTTGATGTCTGGCTTCTTGTTATATTGTTCATAAACAATGTTCAATTCCCCACTTACATTTGCTATCTCTGTGCTTAGTGCATCCGCCAGACCTCCAGTAATAACATAAAATCTATAAGGAACACTTGTTCCTAACTCTATCCCACCTTTTCTCCAGTTCACCTGTAGTGAAACCTAAATTTGATTCTATTGGTACCTGAAGGCCTTTAGCTATCCTTTTCTGCTTGTAATATTCTATAAATATTACACAGTGCCATTCTAAATGTAATTCTCTCTGTTTTAGTACTTCATATTTACTAATCATTTTTTTTGTATTTAGATCGCAACTTAGTTTTTCCTTACTCGCCACTCCCTGTAAATTCCTATCTTCATTAAGGTCCTTGATAATGATGTTTCATCTGTCACATCTTTAAGATTATCCAGATTGGGCCAGCCCACTGGTGCTGAGGGTTGAGGCGCTGGATGCCACACCTCGCACCACGCTGGCAACCCAGGTTAGGGAATGGACTTGGGCCAGCAAGGGAGGGAAGGGAAGGGATTGAGTATCCAGAAGAGTGTTCTCCTTTCCCGGGGAGGGATCCAGGCTAAGTGCTGCTTCTTAGTGGCCCCTGATGGAGATCAGCGGCAGCACAAGGAACATGCGGTGCAGTGACTTGGGGTGGAGCAGAGACACACGCTGGCACGTCAGTGCCAGGACATCATTGCACATCCATGCTCCAGAGGGGAAATTAAAGTGAAAATCCCCCAGAGGACCAGGAAGGGGAAGAGGGTTACAGGGACCTAGCCCACATCCCCAGAGCCAGACCACCCCTCCAATGGTCGCCCAAGGCCCTCTACCAGGATTGACTCTCTAATTGCAGAAAGGCTGTCAGGTAGGTGGAAGGTCCTGGTGGGGAATCCTGGAGGAGGGAGGTCTTGGCGGGGCGTAGAGGCAATGGTTGAGTGAGCACCTCCGAGAGATGCCTTGGTCCATAGGAGCAATAAATAGAGTGAAAACAAAAAAGATTGTCCAGATCAAGAGGAAATTCACAATGGAAGTGGAAAGAAAGGGGAAGCTGTATCAGAACAAGTGCTCTTATTAGAATCTCTAAAGGACTTATTGTCATGGTATGATTACGAAGTCTATATGAGTGGGGTGGCCATCAGGATGAGGCCCAGTCCCAGGGGTAACAAAATGGTAGAAAAATTTAACAAGCTCCTTGAGGAAGTTGTTGGAAGTTGTACTGTATGAGTTGAAACAAAGGGGGGGGTCAAAAGGGGGTAGGAGGGTGGCGGTAGTGTGGAGGAAGGGGGTATGTTCTTTAGGGGTAATTCTGAATAGTAGTCAGGTTATTGGGCAGATTGTATGGGCCGAAAGGCCTTCATTTGTCAACAGCATCTATATTAATAGGTTAGTGTGATGTCAGGAGTGGAATATAGTTTTTACAGGTGAAAAACACTGATAACTAGGCTAGCTGCTTGCCTTAGTTAAGAATGAATTTAGCTCAAAGGCTTCCAGATATGAAGGTTGTTAATTGCCAACTTCAGTATTTAGATAGGAGAGCAATTTAGGGTGGCCTCCACCTACCACCAGTTGTTAACCTCTGCCTGCACCAATACATCCTGTTATGTCATGAAGTAATGCATGTTAGTCCTTTAGATCAGCAAGTAGCAATTGTTTTTACCTAATCTAAATTTTAAAGGGAACATTTGCAATTTCTGCTGAAAGTTATATGTGGATCTGCCCATCTGTCTATTTATGGTGTAGCAAGTATCCCCCCTCATGCTATTTGCACTGAATGTTATAATGACTGATTTTATGATGATTTGTTATAACTGTTTGTTAGGCGCCTTGGTCATAGAAAGGCACCATCTAAATAAAGATGTATTTATTATTTATTTATGTTGTTTTATATGTTTTGCTAATGTTAAACCAGTTACATGGATTCTGTGAACACCTAATGATTGACCTATCATGTTTTGAATCAATATATAGTAATGGAATGTGTTGTGTATGCTGTATTCCCTCCTTTTTCATATGTCATTGTTAATCACTAATTCTTTGTTCTTTTTCTGCATTCCTGCTATAGGCTACATATCCAAAAAGAACTATGAGCCAAAACCTCAACACAAGAGACAAAAGACCAGTACATACTCCCATCAAGGACCCTGTAAGATATTTGTTAGCCGACCAAATTTGTCAGCAGACCAAACAACTGCCTATGAAAGAAAAACCTGCCAAGTGTCAAGCTTGTATTTAAGTAACCTTTGAAAACAAAGAATAAAGTGAAGTAATCAAACACAAATGAGGTACTTATGAAACCCTATCTTCAAAGACTGCACAGAACATTTTGGCTAACAATGCACAGGGTGAAAATTACAAAGTGTCCTAATCAAAAAGATTTTCTCTTTTTACAACCAGACAAAGAGATCAGACTGCTTTGCCCAGACAACACTCCACTTTTATAGGCAGACTCGGCCAGCCTCCAAGGGGTCCCATCTCCTTGCATATGTACAGCAGGAAGAATGTTTTTCTACAGCACAGTATACAGACTGCAGAGCTACAGGCTTTGAGCCAGCATGATGGCTAATGACAGTGTCCTGGTATAGGTTCCATGGAAAGTAACTTCCCTCTCACAAAGAGAAATGTGGGCATGCGGAAACATTCATCATTCCAGATTTGTATGTGTTTTATTTTCTGCTCCTTTTCATACACAATAAAATTTCTTGTGGCCTCTGAATTCTTTGGAGAGGTTCTGATGCATCCAGGAGAACTTTGGAAAGCATAACATTTGGACACATTTCAGCTGATACTGAATTTCTCTTTAACCCTATTTCTTCTCCCCGATATTTATTGCTCAGGTCATATGTATGAAAACCGGATATTTGCTCCTTGAGAGTTTGGCAGCTGCTATTGCTTATTCCCCTTGATGTCGTAATATTCTGCATGTGACATCACAACTATTTCCATAGCAATAGACTGTGATGTCACAACAGATGATTAGGATTTTACGGAGGGCCTACGCTGTAGAGTCAGCAATGAATAAAACCGAAAAGAATCTGCAGAAGATAAATGAAATGTAAGGTTTATTAAATATTATAGTTTCCAAAGATTCTCCCAGAGGTGTCAACAGCTTTTTAAGCATTTCTTTTTTTTTTTTTTGGGGGGGGTGTTATTATGTGTTTCAAAACAAGCAATCAGAAAATGGTGTATAGCCAGTAATGACACAAAACAATAAGTTCACTGTAATATTATTGCAGTTTGTGACTACTTTAAGGAATGAGTTTCACTATGCCTTCCCCTCCCAATATACCATTTGATATTCAAAACTGAGATAGTATAGACAAATTGTGTTGCTTCAGAGAAAGAAACGTTATGTGCTTAATGTAACTGAAGATCTTATTTATTTATTTTATTTATTTATTGAACATTTCAGAGAACACCTTTAATCACAAGTGCTCTTCTACAAAAGTTTCACATCAATAACAGATAACAAAGCAGCATAACAAATGAGTTCCAGTGGAATGAAGTCAAACAAGAACAAATATAGCTGGACAAGTACAAATAACTAGACTGGAATCAATTGCAGACAATTTAACAACAGGGCCGGTAGACAGAATCAGTATAAAATAAGCAGAGTATATATGCCTAGTAGTGGTACATGGCTCAGAGCCAGAGTCTGTCACAATTCAAAGACTATACTGGGAGAACTTTAGTTAGAGGGGAATTGTCACCAATATCCTTAAATGTATCCTGATCCCCACTCACATTTTCAACCTGCGCATCCGTGTCCGGCACTTCATTAGTGAATTCCTCCAGTTAAAAATCTTTTTTTTATGCCAGCCCTTTGGGTACATTTGTTGCACAAGCACAGCTCCTTTTTCGCATATGTTCAGTAGCACGAGTTACCCAGTTACCCAATGATGTCACCAATGGGTTCCACTCCCAGCTGCATTGTTTAAATTCGTGGTATGTAAATGTGTCAAGGACTATACCTTTAGTTCTTTTTGTGGCATTAATAAACATTTTCTCCCAGTTTTGAATGTTTCTGATCTTTCTTTAGTGTTTTGCGACATGTCTCACACTGATCAGTAGTGTTACAAGTGTTAATTCAACCATGGTTTTCAGTTTGTCTAACTACTCATTGAAGCCAGAGTGTCAACTATGTCAGTGACAGAATAAACTAGTGCTTCTCCAGTACCTCATCAATTCTTTCATGTAAAATTGTAAAACACTTATTAACAGATAATATTAGTTAGGGAATTGGTTGCTCTGTGGGTACAGTACATTAATTGTGGTTTTTATTTTTAACACTAATGCAAAAAACAACACAAAACAAAAAAGGATCAGCTGCGGGAGGGGATCTCACTGTCATCAGGTAGTACTGTATACTACCATGATTACAAGTTGAACAAGCTTGGCTGTATTTGACTGCTTATAGTATTTCTGTGGACACATTATGATGCTTGAAAGGGAATCAGATTTTAACTGCCATATATTGCCCTTACACCCCCCCCCCACCATACACACATGCACACTTATACCAAACACACACACACACACACACACACACACTGGCAAGACTGCTGAAAACATACAGCCTACAATAACATAATCTACAAATCTTATTTATTTACTGCTGCACAAAATAAAATAGATACTCCTATGGTGTGCTTTATCACAGTATTTCCCTGAACAATATGTAAAGGTCATTTGGAACATAACGAACACCTGCCACATGTGGATTGAGAAAGCACAATTTGACCACACAGTAATATTTCACATTCATAATTTCTCTCTCTCTCTCTCTCTCTCTCTCTCTCTTTCTCTGATGATCTGGAGGTCTTACAAACTTTGTCTTTCCACAGACTGGGTGGCATCTTCAGTGTCTGTTCTGTACAGAAATACTTTAGTTCGTATGATAATATGCGTCTGTAACCTCAGTGTCTGACAGTAACAAAGGTCATACTGTATTATACATCAACCACTATAAGGTTTTTCTCATACTTGATTGGTAACTATGTCATTGTGCCACTCCTGCCTGCTGGGTATCATGCAAGTCAAATTTGCCATAATGTGGCCATACAAAACAAGTCTTTCTATTCAAAGATGTCTATGATATTAAGGATTTGGTAATTAGCAGTTGGATTATTACATGAAATAAAAGATGTCTTTTGGTGCACAATATAATCATAACTATGTGGTCTGTCAGAATCCATAAACAGTAGCGGTGGTTCCCAGCTGGTGAGGGAGGTCACCTGGCTTGAGGGAATAGTCCCATCCAGACAAAATGTAAACAATAAAGGAATACATCTGTGCCCTTCCTGGGAATTTCAGGCTTGCATTTTGCAATTGAAAGTACATTCACGAGAGAAAACAAGAGAAAATGTCATACCTCTCTCCAAATTCACCCTGCATACAGTCGGTTCATTTTTAGAGCTGTGGACGGAGCCTACAGCATTATTGCAATCGCTCAGTAGCTCTTAAAAAATGGACAATCATGGAACCTTCTGTTGGACTTTTAGAATTATCCTTCTAAAAGCCCAATGGAGCTTGAACCCCTGCACCACGACCGGCTGCTATGGAATAACAGCTGCACTATTTCAGCTGTTACTTCCACATTCCAGTGAATGATCTGCGCATGCATGTGACTCGTGCACATGCGCAGTTCTGCTGGTGCCACCATGTTGCAAATGGCAAAATGCCATTCACCGTGAAGATGTTCCCGACATTGGCTACCAGCTCTGTGGCATTCTGTGCCCCCCACAAACTCAACTGGCATGCTGGAGTCCACACCCCAGTGTGTAAAACTTTCTGTGCCCCCTTCCCCCAAGTCATGCCACATACTGGAAGCCCACCCCAGTTCACCCAAAGATGTTCTCAACATTGTGGTACCCAGTCCCCATGTCAGCATCCTGTACAACCCCCCCATTCATGTGGCACACTGGAAGCCCACCCCAGTGTGCTGAAATGTTTGTTTCTTTGTTTTTCTGTAAAACAGAAAATGGTCCCTCGTCATTGCTGCAGTCTCATTCCCCTCCCTCCCCTCCCACTGAGCACCCACCTCCCAACACCCCCCCTTACCCCATACTTACCTCTGGAGGTTGGTGCTGTCATCTTCTCTGGACCAGGACATGTCTCCACTGTTCAAAGCCCAACCATGAACTGAAGAATCAAAGGTAAGCATGCTATACTGCCATTCAATGGGGTTTTCAACTTATGCTGATATCACAGCCATTTTTTGCAATTTTTGCCCCAAATTTTCAACATGGGGTTCTTAGGATCCCAGCTCATGAAAACTGTCACTGTCATTTTGCTACTCAGTCCTGAAAGGTGATTTCATGCTCGCTGCTCGGAATCACCTTTTTTGGGACTGAGTCACGAAATGACAGTGTCACTGTTCTTGAGGTGGGGTCCCAAAAAGCCCATGTTGCAAATTTGGTGAAAAATTCCAAAAAATGATTGCATTACGAGTGTGCATTGTGCAGTTTCTATGAACACTCCTAATGTAGCCAATGTTTAATATTTTCACTCCACATTTTTAACATTGCCATTTTTGAATACCTCCTTCAAAACAGTACAGCTGTCATTTTCCACAACCTGTTCTAAATGTGTTTTCGCACCTGTGGCACAGAATAGCATGTTTGCTCTGCGAAATCACCTTTCAGGACAAGTGAAAAAAATGACACTGGCACTGTTCATGAGGAGGGTTCCAAAAAAAGCCATGTTGAAACTTTGGTGTAACACCTCCAAAAACATGGCCAAGCTACACCCAGACGTTGAATAATTTCTACGCACATGTGTAACTTTGGTCACTTGGTAGCTCTTCACAGCCCTATCAGCTCTGGCTAGAGTTCATTTTTTATGTCAGTGTGTCCTGGCTCAGATAACTGCATATTTTACTGATCAGGACTACAATTGCACTATTTAGGTAGTTGAAAAGAAGATTGCTACAGGATACAAAAAGGCATGCTACCGTAAAAAAGTGGTCAAAAAACTTCACAGAAATGCAGCAAGTTACACACCCAGTATACCAAAATTTTAACACACACACACACACACAGGAACTGAGTTAACAGAGTAGTGCTCCTATGGATTTGCTATTTGGGCATCCATTGACCTCCACAGGAATTCGCTGCACAGTGAACCCATGGTGTCATCTATGTCAGCGGCAGACTATATTCATGCTTCTATAGCTCCACATCATCTATTTGATTTTAAGTCGTAACTCACATATTATCAAAGAATACTGGTGTAGGAACAGGCTGCTTTGTGGTAACATTGACTGAAGTTTGAATTACTACCGCTAAAGCAAAACAAATAAAAACAGGGTTTGGCTGAGAGAGGAAGGGCTCATCACAGTCACTAGGTACTACAGTATACAGTACCATGATTGTATGTTTACCTAACTTGGGTGAAGGAGTTGTAATTAGCATCTACTTAGCATATTTTGACATCCCGTTGCTCAGCAATTTAGTGGCATTCTCATTGGATGACCCAGCTGATGATGTGACATAACTCACTCGAGCTTCCTGTCATTCCTTGGCACTAGGTCAGATGGCTGTCTGCTACAATGGTGTGGTCAAGAACCACACATTAAAAACAGTGCCATAGAAAACAGTGCCCAGGATAAATGTCACACAAAACAAAAATGACAATGATAGTGGTCCAAAAACACACGGAAGACTGCTACCATTGCGAGAACACATCCCCAATATATATATATATATATATATATATATATATATATGTGTATATATATGTGTATATATATATATATATAAAACCAACTCCATGGGGGGTTGGAACTTGGGAGACAGAGAATAACCTCAGGGGGATCATTGAAGTGGGAAGGGGAACTGGACAGGACAACTGGGAATGGACACAGTAGCCACACAGGTCGGAAGGGAGAGACACCAAAACACAAATAGTCCCAGAGAAATAACACACACGAAAAAATAAACACACACAACCATAAGTTCTGGGACCAGGAATCAAACCCCAGTCCACCACCATCTTGTCATCCTCCACTACCCATGGCATTGCCCTCTGTGCTGTGGCAGATGCTTGGCAGCAGGCCACCTGGCAGACCCTGTATCCTCTTCCATTATAGCAACAGCTACAGGGATATCACTAATCCTACCTGTGCTATTCTATCCCTGTAGCTGTCATGTATTTCACAATTCTGACCACGCGCTTTTGAACAACGCTATTGTCACTTCACTATTTTAATCTGTTACGCTGTTCCTCTCCTCCCCTGGCTAATTCATCCTGTCCTGCATTACCACTTCAAACATCTGTGAATAGGCACTAATGGCACCTGTTCAAAGTTGATATTTTTTCCTTCCTACCTGCCTCTCCTTCTCTGGGTGATTTCCCTCCTTATTTTTCCATTGTTTTTCTCTTCATCAACCTTTGTGATTCATCCTCCTTAGTTTTAAATTTTTTTTTATGGTTTCAGTGACCTGCCCATCACTCACCACAACTCCAGTCTGCAACTGCTAGATTTCACCATTCAGCTTGGATTTGAATAGCAATCAGCATCTTTTCAGAGAGTACAGCCTTTTTCAAAACTTCTAAACGAGAATTTTGATTCAGTATTACAGTTATTAATGTTTTAGATATTTTGAGTAGTAGTTCAGGTTCTGTCCATAATGTTACCTTTTTTTATAAATTACAATGGTGCTCTGCTGTGTAGTTGGATGCTAAAATGCATCCCATAAGCCTCAGTATAGTGGAATCTAATTTTTAAGATTCCCTAAAGACGCAGTTGTGCCTACAAGGTGGAAGTCTGCTATTGAAAGAAAACCTTCCTGATGTCTCCAGTCAGAACACGGTTGTGTGTTCAGTTAATTTTGCACCCGACTGCTTTAAGTGGAATTTGCAGGTACTGTATGTCAGTGTTACATATATAAAAAAATATATACTAATCATGTGTCCAATGTATTTTGTTTCCTAATGAACGGTGCCCAGGTGTGTCAAGTTTTGTCATAATAAACATTGACTTTGTCATGCTTCAGTGTTTTGCTTTTTTATTATTTACAGAGTGTTGGATGTCTGTCCATTGGTCTGGGAGGTGTGTGAAGCGACTGCATGTGTGTTGGTGGGGTGGGGCAGAGAGTGATGTGTGTGCATGGGTCTTGCTGGTTCATTCGGTGGGGTGGAAACTGTGACTGATGTGACTTTGTTGGATCATGTCCTGGAGTTGTGATGTCTGGGTCTTGGTGCTGCCTGTCCACATGTTTCTATGAGTGCTGTGGGTCAGTGGTTGCATTAAGTACTTCATCTGGGGTGCGGACCCAGTGTGAGGTCTGGTTGTTGGTTCTAAATGTCTGTAATGTTGTTTGGGTGCTCTTGGTGAGAGTTGGATCATGTTGTGTAGGTGTGGCTGGGGTACAGGCATGTTGTGATTTCTGGTTAACTGCGCTTCATGTCTGTCCAGTTGTCTTGGTGCTGTGGATGAGTGGTAGGATCAGATCCTGCAGGTGGGATAGGAATGGAGTTATATCTGGGTCGGGGTGCAGCAGGTTAGTCCGATTCTCTGTGTACTGCTTGTGTGAGCGTTTGACTCATGTCCTGCTGCTGGGGAGTGGACCCAGTGTGAGGCCTGTGTGTTGGTTCAGAATATGCGTATGGTTGTCTTTTGGTACTCTGGGTGGGAGTTTGGATCATGTCCTGGAGGTGGGGTGGGGGACAGGCATGTTGTGAAGTCTGGTTATTTGTGCTGCATGCCTGTCCCATGGTCTATGTGCTGTGGATGAGTGATAGAATCATATCCTGAAGGTTGGGAGGGGGGCATGGTGTGATGTCTGGGTCTGGGTGCAGCAAGTATGTCCGTTTCTGTGTGTGCTTTGGGTGAGTGGTTGGATCATGTCCTGCAGATGAGGAAGGGGTACAGTTTGATGTTTGACTATTGTTTCTGAATGTCCATATGGTTGTGTGGGTGCTGCCAGTGACAGTTTGGATATGTTCCTGAATGTAGGTGGGATGGACATGTTATGGTGTAATGTCTGGTTTTTCTTGCTGCATGTCTGTCTAGTGATCTATGTTTAGTGATTTAGTGGTTGGATCAGGTCCTGCAGGTGGTGGTGGTGGTGGGGGGTGTTTGTGATATGTCTGGGTCTGGTTGCAGCATGGCTTTTTGGTTCTCTGTGTGCTGTGGATGAGTGTTTGAATCATGTGCTTCAGGTGGGGGGGGGGCAGTTTGCTGGCTGACTATTGGTTCTAACTATTCATATGCTTTTCCAGGTGCTAACACTGAAAGATTGGATCAGGTCCTGGAGGTAGTTGGTGTAGACAGGGCATGTTGCTGATGTCTTGTTTTTTTTCTGCATGTTGGTCTAGTGGTCTATGCTCTGTGGGTCAATGATTGGATCATGTCCTACAGCTGCGGAGGGGGCCCAGTGTGAGGTCTTTGTGTTTGTCCTGAATGTCCATTTGGTTGTCTTGGGTGCTCTTGGGGAGAGTTTGTATCATGTCTTGGAGGTGTGGTGGGTGGACAGGCATGTTGTGATGTCTGGTTATTTGTGCTGCATGTCTGTCCAGTTCTCTGCATGCTCTGGGCGAGTGGTTGGGTCAGGTCCTGCAGGTGGGAGGGGCATGGAGTTATGTCTGGGTCTGAGTGTAGCATGTCAGTCGGGTTCTCTGTGAACTGTGTGTGAGTGTTTGAATCATGTCTTTCAGCTGGGCATGGAGCCTAGTGTGAGGTCTGCCTTTTGGTTCAGAATGTCCATATGGTTGTCTTGGGTTGTCTGGGTGAGAGTTTGGATCATGTCCTGGAGGTGGATTCGGGGGACAGGCATGTTGTGATGTCTGGTTATTTGTGCTGCGTGCCTGTCCAGTGGTCTGCCTGCTGTGGGTGAGTAGTAGGATCAGATCCTGAAGGGGGGGGAGGGGACTTGGTGTGATGTCTGGGTCTGGGCGCAGCAAGTACATCTGTTTCCATGTGTGCTGTGGATGAATGATTGGATCACGTCCTGCAGGTGTGATTGGGGTACAGGCACATTGTGATGTCTGGTTGTTTGCTCTGCATATCTGTCCAGTTGTCTTGGTACTATTGGTGAGTGGTAGGATCTGGTCCTGCAGATGGGAAGGGCACATGGTGAGTGATTGTATCATGTTCTACTGCTAGGTAGTGGGCCCAGTGAGAGGTCTATGTGTTGGCCCTGAATGTCCTTATGGTTGTCTGTGTGCTCTTGGTGAGAGTTTGGATCTTGTCCTGGAGGTGTTGTGGGTGGACAGGCATGCTGTGGTGTCTTTTTTATTTGTCTGGTTGTCGGGGTGTTCTGGTAGGATGGTGAGTGGTAGGATCAGATCCTGCAGGTGGGAGGGGCATGGAGTTATGTCTGGGTGTGTGTGCAGCAGGTTAGTCGGGTTCTCTGGGTACCCTGTGTGTGTTTGAATCATGTCTTTCAGCTGAGCAGGGAGAATAGTGTGAGGTCTGTGTGTTGGTTCTGAATGTCCATATGGTTGTCTTGGGTGATCTGGGTGAGACTTTGGATCATGTCCTGGAGGTGGGGTGGGGAGATGGGAAATGTTGTGATGCCTGGTTATTTGTGCTGCATGTCTGTCCAGTGGTCTGCATGCTGTGGATGAGTGGTAGATTCAGTTCCTGGGGGGGGGGGGGTAAGGTGTGATGTCTGGTTCTGGGTCTGGGTGCAGCAGATAAATCTGTTTCTATGTGTGCTGTGGGTGAGTGGTTGGATCATGTCCTTCAGGTGTGATTGGGGTGCAGTCATGTTGTGATGTCTGGTTATTTGCTCGGCATGTCTGTCCAGTTGCCTTGGTACTATTGGTGAGTGGTAGGATCTGGTACTGCAGATGGAGAGGGCACATGGATTTACGTCTGGGTTTGAGTGTAGCAGGTCAGTCCGCATCTCTGTGTACTGTGTGTGAGAGTGTGAACCATGTCCTTCAGCTGGAAAGTGGGCCCAGTGTGAGGTCTGTGTGTTGGTTCAGAATGTCCGTATGGTAGTCTTGGGAACTCTGGGTGAGAGTTTGGATCATGTCCCGGAAGTGGGGTGGGTGGATGGCTTGTTGTGATGTCTGGTTATTTATGCTGCATGTCTGTCCAGTGGACAGTGTGCTGTGGGTGAGTGGTAGGATCAGATCCTGAAGGTTGGGGGAAGCAAGGTGTGATGTCTTGGTCTGGGTGAAGCAGGTACCTCCGTTTCTATGTGTGCTGTGGGTAAGTGGTTGGATTATGTCCTGTAGGTGGGGAGGGGATTCAGTTTGATGTCTGACTATTGTTGCTGACTGTCTGCATGGCTGTCTGGGTGCTGCCAGTGACAGCTTGGATAGGTTTCTTGAAGTGGGTGGGGTGGGCATGGCATGGTGTGATGTCTGGGTTATTTTGCTGCATCTCTGTCTGGTGGTCTATGTTCTGTGGTTGAGCAGTTTGATCAGGTCTTGCAGATGTGTGTGGAGGTCTTTGTGCCATGTCTTGGTCTGGCTGCAGCATGGCCATTCAGTTCTCTGTGTGCTGTGGGTGAGTGGTTGGATTATGTGCTTCAGGAGGGGATGGGGGCCAGTTTGATGTCTGGCTATTGGTTCTAACCATCCGTATGCTTGTCTGGGTGCTGACACTGAAAGGTTGGATCAGGTCCTGAAGGTGTGGTGGGTGGACAGGCACATTGTGATGTCTGGTTATTTGTGCTGCATGTCTGTCTGGGTCTCTGGGTGCTCTGGGTGGGTGGTAGGATCAGATCTTGCAGGTGGGAGGGTCATGGAGTGATGTCTGGGTATGTGTGCAGCAGATCATTCAGGTTCTTTGTGTACTGTGTGTGAGGGTTTGAATCATGTCATTCAGCTGGTCAGGGAGCCTAGTGTGAGGTCTGTGTGTTGGTTCCGAATGTCCATATTGTTGCCTTGGGTGCTCTGGATGAGAGTTTGGATCATGTCCTGGAGGTGGAGTGGGTGGACCAGCATGTTGTGATGTCTGGTTATTTGTGCTGCATGTTTGTCCAGTGGTCTTTGTGTTGTGGGTGAGTGGTAGGATCAGATCCTGAAGGTGCGGGGAGGCATGGTGTGATGTATTGTTCTGGATGAAGTAGGTACCTCCTTTTCTACGTGTGCTTGGGTAAGTGGTTGTATCATATCCTGTAGGTAGGGAGGGTATCCAGTTTGATGTCTGACAATTGTTGTTGACTGTCTGTATGGTTGTCTGGGTGCTGCCAGTGACAGTTTGGATAGGTTCCTTGATGTGGATGGGGTGGGCATGGCATGGTGTGATGTCTGGGTTATTTTGCTGCATCTCTGTCTGGTGGTCTATGTTCTGTGATCGAGCGATTGGATCAGGTCCTGCAGGTGGGGGGGTGGTCTTTGTGTTATGTCTGAGTCTGTTTGCTGCATGGTTGTTCAGTTCTCTGTGAGCTGTGAGTGAGTGGCTGGATCATGTGCTTCAGGAGTGGAGGGGGGCTAGTTTGATGTCTGCCTATTGGTTCTAACTGTTCATATTCTTGTCTGAGTGCTGACACTGAAAGGTTGGATCAGGTCCTGGAGGTGGTTGGAGTGGACAGGACATGTTGCAATGTCTTGATTTTTTTTCTGCATGTCTGTTTGGTGGTCTATGCTCTGTGGGTCAGTGGTTGGATCATGTTCAACAGCTGGGGAGGGAGCCCAATGTGAGGTCTGTATGTTGGTCCTGAATGTCCATATATTTTTCTGTGTGCTCTTGGTGTGAGTTTGGATCATATCCTGAAACTATGCTGGGTGGACGGACACATTGTGATGTCTGGTTATTTGTGCTGCATGTCTGTCTGGTTTTCTGGGTGCTGTGGTTGAGTGGTAGGATCAGGTCCTGCAAGGGGGGGCATGGAGTTATGTCTGGGTATGAATGCAGCAGGTCAGTCGGGTTCTCTGTGTAGTTTGTGTGAGTGTTTGAATCATGTCCTGCAGCTGAAGAAGGGAGGCCAAGGTGAGGTCTTTGCATTGGTTCTGAATGTCCATATGATAGACTGGATGCTGTTTCTGAGAGGCTGGATGAGGTCAGGGGGGTCAGGACATGTTGTGATGTCTGTCTTTTTGTGTTTCATGTCCTGCTGGTGATCTGGGTGCTGTAGGTGAGTGGAATGATGAGGTCCTGAAAATGCAGGGTGGTGCATGGTGTGATGTCTGGGTCTGGATTCAGCAGGTACATCCATTTCGATGTGTGTTGTGGGTGAGTGGTTGGACCATATCCAGCGGGTGGGGTGGGAGGCCAGTTTGATGTCTGACTATTGCTCTGTTAGACCATTTGGTTGTCTCACTGCTTCTTCTGACAGTTTGGATTCAGTCCGTGAGGGGGGAAGCATGTTTTGATTTTGGCTTTTTGTGCTGCATGTCTGCCTGGTCCTCTGGGTGCTCTGTGGGAGTGGTAGGATCTGGTCCCGGAGGTGGGGGAGGACCAGGTGTGATGTCTAGGTGTTAGCGCAGCAGGTTCGTCCAGTTCTCTGTGTGCTCTGGGTGAGTGTTTCAATCATGTCCTGCAGCTGGGGAAGGGATCCAGTGTGAGATCTTGGTACTGATTTTGAATGTCTGCATGGTTGTCTTGGTGCTGTTTTTAAGAGGTTGGATCAGGTTGAAAGCATGTCTTTGTAGTACAGTAACCTTTTTATATTTCTCAGAAATAAAGGGTTTCTGTTGATGCATTTCCAATGTTAGTGTTTCTTTCTAGGCTGAACTTCTAAACTTGAAGAGAGTGCTGAAACTCAGATGTGATGCTGTTCTTTCAGTTTTACCACATTCCACAAAACATGGAAAAAAGCTTTGTCTCACAAGTGAGAAATGTGCCCATATGAGCTATAGTAAAAATGCCATACATACAAAGTCACTATGGTCACAATATTCAAATATTTCCAGATGCAAAAATAGGATTGGCATGTGCATTGACCAGTGAATGTGGTGCTACTCACTGACAGTCTATATTATGAAGCACTAGTATATTCATCATAATCATGCTGTGCCAATATCAGTATAACACCACTGTGAGTATACCAATGATTGCTTTCCTACATATATATCAGTGCATTGTTAGCACAAAAGGTTTGTGGCGGTGGTAAATATCACACAAGGTGTAGCTATGTCCTTAATGCTGAATAGCATTTGGGGGCGCCACATCCCCCTTCATCCATTGTGTGGACTGTTACCATATGCCACAACCAACAATGGTTCCTTGTCAGTGACAATATCACTTGTCTCTAGTGTCACACCTTTCCCAGTGCACAACCGTTCAGTGTTCTGATATCCATGGTGTCCACATGCACTCCATTCATTGCCCATCGCCAAAGACAAACATTTTAAGTGGTAGGCCAGGGTACTACCACACGCTGTGCCCACTCACATAGTAACACCCATTACCATGTGTCCTCACCTGTTACACTGGCAATGTGGAACGATAAAACAGACAGCCCTCCTCTCACCCAGCATGGGACTGTCCCACCAGGATACCTGCAAAGTTTCAGGTGGTCACCACTCAGTTGGCTAACTGACCACCTTCTAAACTTTGAAATTATTTTAATTTATCATACTTTTTCTATTTAAATTTGTTATATGGGGTACTTTAGGTAAATCTAAGATGTAAACATTGAGCTAGTGCATCAAATTTAAATGGAAAATTGATATGGGTGTGTCATCCTGGGCCCTCTCTTATTGATTTTACATGTGGGCCATTGTATCCACTATCCAGGTGCCTCCCTGTTCCCCAGTACAATCCTGCTCTCACCTACCCAGCATACAGCCATAGGAGCTGTCAGTAACCACACATGCAGGATAAATACTGTACGTTATCACACTGACAGCTCATATTTTCATATCAGGAGAAGATAGGAGGGCTTTCTCAGATTATATATAGGCCATCGCTGGACATCTATGGTCACACCTGGATGCTGTGTGTGAAATAAGGCTGATCATGTGAGCTGGGGTGGCAAGTACTTGCACACAGTATCACCAGTGATGACCTTTACCTTTGTGTACTTGCAATCTGGGGGGTAGTGGAGGCACAGGAAACATTGCATATCATACTGTAGGTGCAGTCTGTGTGTGTTCATCACCTTAGTCAGTCAAGCTACACAACACATATCTTGGACATGCAAATGAAGTATCCTCACATGTATCCATGGTACACTGGTACATAGATAGGTGTATGAAGCACTAATCAGTCCATGTGTCATGACAGAAGGTTGCAGTAGCATTTACACAAATTATTGTTATGTATCAGTTGTGTTAACCCACATGGACACATGCATGGATGCAGTACTGCATCTCACCTCCACATACACATTGCCATTTCATGCAGTATAGTGTAATAGAACAAGCATCGCCTTGTAATGTTGCAATGCTCAAAAACCCCTGCTCAGAGTTGGTGCTATTGTTGTACACTGTGCAATACAATACCATTGTACAGTGTTGTTTGTAGTATTGCACCATGTCAAAACTGGCATTTGTGTTTGTGGGTAGGAACTGTTCTGCCAAACAACCTCAATCTGTATCAGAAACCTACTTGTGCATCATGCCTTGCATTGAGTAGTGGGTGTCTGTAACAGCAGAGTTCACCACAGCTGGTCACGATAAGTGGTATGGTTTTGGAGCCACTGTTGTGTATCTTTTCTCAAAGCCTGTCATTGGGTGACTGTGATTACACCACACAAGTGACACCCCCATTGTAAAGCCATAGCTTTCCTGTCTGTACGGAAAACATCAAATGGTGGCATGGCATACATTATCAATCCCAGCATTGTTGTTGTGCCTGTTGACCACTTAAAGCATAAACACATGCTACAGAAAACACAGTCTAGTGCTGGGTGAATAACACTCACTACCTTTCCCTAATTTTTTTTTTTGTTTCCTTTGTTTGCTGGTAGATGATGGATTAGATTATGAAAACTTGTGCAGAGACATCACAGCCTGAACTGGAAGAAGACAAGCTGTATAGTGATATGGGTGGCATTCCATGTGAGGAAGTAATGGCTGCAAAGACAGTGCACATGGAAATTGTAAGTAACATGTTCTTTGTTGCTAATGTACTGACAAAAATAGCATATATAAGTAATGCACTTCTTAACTGTGTACAAGATCAAAGCAAGTCAACTAATTAGTGTTTACTTTGTCATACGTACCACAGAGTTGCGTGCCTTACCCATCGATGAAGACATGGGTTAGTACTGGAGCACAAACTGACCCCATTTCACTTGTCAATCAGCTGGTACAGTGGCCACAATTTTGAATTCAATTTTGAGGGCAACAGAAAAAAGATCAACAAAGATCATGCATATGTCCAGTGATGTACCAGTGCAGAAATGCAACACAACAGTGCCAGAGAACAAAATAACAGAAGGTTAACACATTACACAGGTGAAGGAACCTCATCTGAAGAAAGCATAGACAAAATTTATTTGGATAAAGACTACTGTCCTTAACTGGAAGCATCTGAGAATGATGACATCTCTTATGAAACTCAGTTTGAAAATGGAAACATACGGGTGACACAAAATGTATGATCTGCTATGGACAAGTAATGCAGTTACGCTGAAAATGCAAAAGGATCGATGTTAACAGTCAACATGTTCTGTGAAAATGGACATGACATGTCATGGTCATCACAGCCAATATACCAGTGAATAGCACTGTGCAACCTTGAGATATTAGCAGCTCTCCTGTTTAGTGGGAACAGTTATTAAAAGTTGAAAGGAATGGCAGAGTTCTTGAAACTTCAGTTCATCTGTGAAAATACATACCACCAGATCACCCCAAAAATATTTGTTCCCAGTTATTGACCAGACTTGGACACAACATCAGGCATCTGTATTATCATCACTTCATGAAAAGGGCAGTGTGACATTATGTGGTGATGGGTGTTGTGATTCGCCATCCTTCTCAGCCAAGAATTGCTCCTACTCGTTAATGGACTGTGATTCCGGTAAATCAGTAGACTTCCAGATAGTGAAATTTTCTGAGGTGGGGAGCTCAATCAACATGGAGAATGAAGGTTTTCAACGTTGCATAACAAACATCCTAAGTAAAGACATAAAGATGGATACTGTCGTGACTGATCGCCATATCCAGGTTAGTGCCCTAATGAATAAGTGGTATACCCCCAAGCACAATATTCAGCAACAGTACAATGTCTGGCACATGTTAAAATGGCTGAGAAAGGAATTGTGTGCAAAGGCAAAAAGTACAGAATGCAAAGAATTGTCACATTGGATTTCATTAGTCTCAAACCATTTCTGATGGTGCAGTGCCAACTTCAAAGGTGATGCTTTACTTTTGAAAGAGGTGTTCACATCAATAGCACACCATGTTACAAACAAACAGTGATGGACAGATTCTACAAAGTAATACAAATTTGTGCATACAAAGTTGACAAAGGAACAGAAAAAAAGAAGAAATGGTTGCAAGAGGGTTCTCCGGCACATGAGGCAATAAAGAGTGTCATGTTTCACAAGAAATTTGTGGTAGATCTGAAGAAATGCACACTGTTTTGCCGCACCTTACAGTCAGAAGCGTTCCATGCCTTGCTTTTGAAATATTGCCCAATGAGACAACATGTTGAACTCCCACGGATGACAGCACGACATCAGCTAACTGCTATAGATTACAACCAGAACGTTGGCAGGCCAAATGCCTTGACTGCTTCTGGAGATGAACGCTTCAAAGTTGTGTATCCAAAGAATTAAATAAAAATGGGTGGCAAACCCAGTGAAAGTGAACAAAAACAATAACACACAAAAGGACATGATGAAAACAGTAATTTCCCTGCAAGAAACAAGAAGGTGCCAACTTCAGTGCAGTACCGTGGCACACCAAGGAACATCGCAGAAGAGCCCAGACCACCCTGACAAACTGTGATCAACAAGCACAGATCTTGATTCAAGTCTATTTCAACAGAAAGCATGATTACTTCTGTTGTACATCCATTCATCTTTTGAGTGCTAGAAAAGACAGTCTGGAGCAGATGTGGGATGAGCTTGAAAATGACAACAAATGAAAGCACCAGAGATCACTTGGATAGAGAGGAATGTGGACTAAAGTAAACAGTTAATTTGCCTTTATGTTTAATTTTTTTTATTTTGGTGTAGTCTTCAGATGTTGTAGTTGGTATTTTGTGTTGCATTATAACGTGGTACAGTACATTTTGAGCGAAACATTAACAATTTTAAAGAAATGACTAATGCAGTACTGATTATGTTTGGCCACCATGGTTGCTAAATCAGTGACAGAGGTTCATGATATTTTGTACCTTGGCAGCAGAAAGCAAGGGATGGTGTAGGTGCATGTACAAGGTACTGTGTGTCCTCATATGGGTGTGTTGGTGGAGTGGTTGTAATGTGGTGTACATCATCTAGACTGCTGTGTACACATACTTGCAGTTCTTTTGTCAGGCTTTGCTCATATATATATATATATATATATATATATATATATATATATATAGGTTGAACACTGTCAAGGCAAATCACAGAAGTGGTTAGCCTCGTTTCTGAAGCAGTGTGACATGTTGGTGCTGTGGATTGCAGCAACATAGGTGACTGCACCAAGAGATACATTCACCCACTGGACACCATGTCATGACATGACATGGCCAGGGCACACCATAAATGGTTTGTCATTGGCATGCCTGTATAGAATTTTGTCAAGTATTTGTACTCAAAATGCCATTATTAAGTACTTTTTTTAGGGTGTTTGAAAGGCGCAGCATTAGGCCAGCATTCGACAAAAAAGACCAATGGTGAATTACTTTTTACAGTCATTTACTATTTGTGATTGTAGTAATACTCATGAAACACTGATTGCTAAATATGTGCTGTTGATGACCAACCTAAAATATTTGTATACTTTGTGAAACACACATATGGATATTTATTTCAAAACTTTTAGTCAAAGTAATTTAGCACCATGATATCCTTCATAGATTCCATTCTCTTCAGGATAGGAATGACATGTAGCCCACACTGCACCTGATGGGATAACCCTTCTGACATAATGGCCAAGTTTATTATGGATCCATCGTATGAACTGAGAATATGCACCCCCGACGATATGATTTAGAAAACAGAAACAAAGGAAAAACAAACATACGCAAATAAACTACATACACATAGATATGTAGATAGCCACCATAGAACCTGGGTATTTGTGGTATGCAGTCAAAGACATTTGTTTATGGCATGAAGTGCCTTTAGGATGGCCTGATCAACAACAAGGTTGTGTAGGAGTATACCACAGTGACCTATCATATAGTTGGAGGTTCACAGGTACTTACAAATGGTACTGCCATAAAGACAGTGTTCACCTATAGCCAAAACAATAGTGAAGTGTGGTATACATTTATATGAACACATATTGCTATCTAACAACATCATAAAGCAGACAACAGGAAGTGACATTGCATGAAATTGTGGCAAGGCACAACATTGTTGGTACTGTAGTAAAGTGGACAAAGTGAAGTGCAATCAACACCCATTCTCCTATTTCAGTCAAGTAAGATGGGTCATAACAGACATGAAACATATACAAAGGTGACCCAGTGTGTCCACCCCTCTGATACCTAATCTGAAATTTGTTCAATTGTGCATTGTGTTATAGTGGGTATAACCACACACCCATTGCTTGCCAGACCTATGTACAAAATTCCCCGGTGGTCCAGTCTGTCCTCCCACAACCACAAGACAAACACACAGTATACACTGATCAAACCTCACTGGCCCACTAACATCCATCATGCATGCACCAATGTCTTAAAGTGTACCAGTTCTGGGAATAGCCACATAAGGAGACCTGCAAAGTCATCCTGTCACATCAGCATCCATTCTTCATAAGGGAATTTAGTGAGTGCAAATCCTGTGGACACTGCTTTTCTAACACTCTGCATGATAAATAACTGGTCCGAGGGCAGGAGGATGCGGAGGGGAGTGGAGGGTATTGCAGGCCACTACATATTGCTGGTCAGAGTAACTGGATACTGTACATTGTGGGTGCATGTAGGTGTGATGTCAGCGGATGGGTGTGGTGGTGGTATGTTTGAGGTGGCCACTGGACCAACAGGAAGTGCTACATGATGGTATACTGTTAAAGTGGGTGCCAAAATGGTGTGGGGGATAGAGGACCACAAAGTATTATTGTACATGGCTCAAATGAGACATAAATGTGTGTGGATATCCATGGTGCAACAGTGCATTATTGTACTTATGTTGAGTACCTATCATTGGTGGTGGACCCCCTTGACCACCATGGTATATGTTACATGTTACATGTCTCCCTATCCATGCAAATGTCGTATGCAAGGTAGGGGCACATGCTGAGACTTGCAGTGCACAACAACGGCATTTTGAATAGCAGGCAGACAATGAATCATCATTTATAACCGCATGCACAAGGTAAGGCTCTGCCAGACAAGAATTCTGCATAACTCGTTTGTTGAAAAATGCCCTTGCATGTCACATTTACATCAGTATAGCACAAATAATAATACGTTGCTAAAAAGTTGTAGCAATACTTACTGGTTTGAGATGGAATCATACAAAGTGTCAGGACGAACTTCATGTAATAACAGCAACATATTGGTCCACACAGACATTTTGGAATCCAGGAATGAGAGTAATACACTGACTTTCTGCCTCAAGAAATATATTTATACATACTTTATAACTGTCTCTGTATGGAAGTGACATGACATCCATTGCTGTGTGAAGCAGAAGCCATTACTTATTTCTGAACTTTACAGTCATGACATGCTAACCAGTACAGTTATATATATATATACAGTATATATATATATATGCAATCCAAAAAGGCTCAACTACTAACTTCATATAGATCTTGATTACTGATGTGTCATGTACATATATGAGGAGTTGTAAAGGGCAGATTGACTTATGAAAGTAATGTATAAATGTATATGAAATTACCTCCACATTTGGGGTTAACCAGCTCAATATCATGGCAACATATGCTCTCCCTTTCTGATGGGATGGCCTCATATCTGCCACATAGACACCATGACATATGTCTGACATGACCCATTTCTTCTTTCTCCTCTGTAGTCTGTGGTGTACTTGAGTTATCATCATCCCAACTATCTTAGTTAATATTATTTAATTCTGGTTCAGACTGATAAGACAGCAGACCAGATCTTGAAGGTTACAGGCCCGTATTTTTCAGTACTGGACCTTGAATCTGAATACATTCTGCAGTAGTGATACCTAATCCAGGCATATGGTGCTATGGTTATAACAGCGACTATCAGGCTAGACACGTGCAAAGCTGATACACTGCAATTGCTATTTTACAATTACATGGATTGTGCAAAGTGTGTGTCACTGAAACAAGATATGTCACATATGACTCTAATCTTGTGCTGATACCACAGTAAAGACATGACATGCCATGAACTGCTGCTATGACTTTACCAAAACAAAAATAATATCAGCACAGTACACCAATAGAAAACGTGCATTGCGATAACAGGCCACCATAAGAACAGACACAAACATGCGTAAGCAGAATGGGTGTTATGGTATAATCATTTTACAGTATCTCCCTCAGCATGGGTTTAACATAATGGCTGTGCACCACAAGCCCATTGCGTATGACCACACAAGAAACATATTCAAGGTTGGTCATCACACCGGTACCCAATCACAAATTCAATGGTTGTATTGTGCAGAAACATAATCAATGGTTACACTTGTGAAAAAAAAAATGGCACCATAAAGATTATGTAGTGGCCACAATTATTTGGGGTATGCTGTCCGCAACACTACCAGCAAGTATGTTCACCATTCACAAAGGGGTGATGGTGGTACAGAGTAGACTAACATACAGAAAGGCTGCTGTGTGATGCATAAATGCACTTAGAGCTAAAAATATCATGCAACACACTTGCGTGGTGCTAGACTGCCCTGTTCTGCCTGTGATTAAATCTTTTGGAATGTGATGTGTCAGAAGACCACATTGTCAATGTACGCTGACATGGAACAAACCCATACACTGACAAGTATTGAGTTACTGTAGTAGAAGGATATCTATGGGAATCCTTTACGAGTATTGCCTTGCAACGTATGATAAAAATGTTAAAATCAGATATAGAAATGTTAAAATCAGATAAAATGGGACAGACTTTGTTTGAGGAAGTGTTAGTAATAATCAGCGTCACCCTGACAAAGTCCTTTACCCTTCGACACTGAGATTATCCATTGATGTCCATCTTTTTTATGCTCACCATACCAACATAGCAAGCACAATGACAGCTAGAAAATCCGGAACAATATCAGTCTGACAGACAAACCATGTAGAGCAGCCACCAGTAACTACACGCACATATAACATCAAAAAAGAGGCCAGTATATCAACGCCACTACTATATCCCAGATCTCATCTGTACAGTGACATGTAGATCTGAAACTATGGTCACAGACATGCAGCACCCCCATGGAGACATCACACTGTGCTTCCCCTGCCACCATGATGACCCATTCCTAGCAAACACTCCCACCTGGCAGGCAATAAGACAGACATAATGCACAAACACCCGTACATCACACTGTGCCCCACCCCTCATAGCCCACACACTGGTGCCAGACAGAAGGACTGAACAGCAGCTCCAATGAAACAGACATCCCAGTGAGCCACCGACAACCTTCACCTCCAGGACTTGACAGCAACAGTTAGCCACACCACGACATGGCGACACATGTACCCAGACATCACAGCATGACTACACACACACACACACACTTGAGACCAGATCAACCCACTTATCCTACAGCTGGCAGCCAACTATGGTTTGGGGACAGGGCATTCATTTTAAGTTTTTTTTTTTTGGTTATGCCAACACTTGACATTTCAAGGAAAAAGATCAGAAATGGCAGCGCTACAATGTACACATATCATGCACTGTGTTCCAATATTCCAGTTTAGTAAACTGGCAATTAACTAGTCTAGGTGCAGGATGCACCAATATCCCTATTTGTATCCTGTGCCACAGTGACAATTGCAGCCTACACATCCCTTTCTGCCCCTTCATACCAAAAGACTGTTTTACAATAACCTTAGAAGCTTCTGAAGTTGCTGGTCTAACAGTGTTGCTGTGTGTTTTTTCATTTACAATTTTGCCAGTTTTGGGACAATCATTAGTGTTTTTATATACCTGAGTGGAATATTTGTAAAGCTTTCTTAGTCAATGTGTACAGTGATCATTTCCCTTCCAAGACGTACTGGTGAGAGTCAGGGAGTTTGAACCATATACTGGGATACATGTAATTCATTGGTTTTCTGGCGTAGTGAATGTAGCATAATCAAAGTGTTTAAGTGGCAATCAGTGCCGTGTTTGTGAGTGAATGTTGCTGTGATAGGAGCTCACAGATACCCATCTGTCACCAACTTGGGGAGGAGGGATTTAAAATAACGTTGATTGACCCTCATTATTTTTTATTGTTTTGTAAGGATATGATGAATATGGGAAGGGGGAAGGTGTTTGTCCTTTGATTGTTTCACTAAGCAGGCACCAAATGTGATGGTAATATGTAAATGCCTCGCTTAACAGCAAACTTGATTAGCACAACAAGCTTTTGTTATTTTTCTTAATCCAGAATTTGCATGCCTCCCTTGCCACATTCATCAGTGCTCAATCATAGTACCTCTCCCATGCACTTACCACTGCAGCTGAGTCCAAACAAGTAAATTGAAGCATTTGAAATGATGAAATTATGACAATAAAGTGGGGTCTCTGTCATGATTTTTACTGTGTTTTATGTGATGTGTTGATAATTATATGGAGAAACAATAAGAAATGGTACCAGTCCCTTATTCTTTTTACAGAGCCATCATCAAATCTGATGCTATTCATATGTATAATGCATGTGTAAATGCATAGAGTACCTATAAAAGTTCTTAGCATAACAGTCTGTTTCCCAATTTCTATTATTCTGGTATTTCCATCCTCCCTGCTCCTGTGTAAAACCTTTCATACATCCTCCCCACCCCACCCCAACTTATGACTGCAGCTACGTCCCAAAAATAATTGGTGGTTTTTGAAATGATGAAATTCTAATCCAGTTCCCTCAGAGGTCCATCCCTGTAGTGCCCCCCCATAACACCAGCTTAAGGCCACAGGTGAGTCAAAGAAAGTAAACTGTGGCTGGCCCGGTGGTGCTGAAGGCTAAAGCGCTGGACACCTTACCTCACATTATGCCGGCGACCCAGGTTCGGGAATGATCTTGGGTCATCAAGGAGCTGGCGTGGGGGGTGGAGGGAGGGAGTGGGACTGAGCAGCTCTCCCCTCGCAGGGTGGTTGCCCGCCCCCCCTTTAGTTCTGCTTCCGACAGGTGGAGGTCCGGTGGGAAGCGTAAGTGGGAGGGGGTGGCAGCCTTAGCCAGGGTTGGGGTGGAAGGGGCCAAACTGGTACCCAGCATGCACGTGCACCTCCACATGCATGTATGTATGTGCCAGAGTCCTGGGTTTGGGGAGAAAATGGGGACAACAAAAACCTGAAAAATTACTAATAAAAAAAAAAGAAAGTAAACTGTGGCTTCTCAAAAGATGATATTCTCCGTTTAAGGCCGGGTGCCTCCCTGCTACTGAGTACTACATATTGCACCTTTACAGGCATGGCAGAATCCCTACATTGAATGGTGTCTTTTCAACTGAATCTTTACCTTACTGTATTGCATTAATAGTGTATTTCTTTCTGATCAATGTTTCACTTGCTGTGGATTACTCATTCTTTCACAGAGAGGAAGACATCGCAGTGGCTTTGACAGGTGAGAGGAAGGCGAGACAACATTAATCTAGAAACTCGAGTTGTACTCTGATCAAGTGAGTGATGTGTCTGTGTGCTTCATGGCCATAGTTTTGAATGGAGTCAGCAAGTAAAAGACTGATATGATAAAGGAAAAAATAAAAGATAAAGATTCAACTGAAAATCCATGATATGCTGGAGGAATCCAGCAGTGGCAGTATCAAGGTGATATGTATTAGTCAGAAGCAGGGAGGCACCAGGACTGAATTGGATGAGACTGTTATCATTTAAAAAGCCACTGTTTACTTTGGGGTTTATCTGCAGCTGTGGGTCTGTGGGGGGGGGGTGATAAACCCTGGGTGAATCAGGAGAATTTCACGATTTCAAAAGTCACAGTTTACATTTTGGCACTCAGCTATATCCACAACTTGGGGGATAAGTGATGGATACAGGTGCATGGAGGAACTGGGAAATGGAGGGATGTAAATAATGGAATAAAACAAATGGGGAAAAATACTGTTATGCTAAAGAAGTTGATAGGTGATCCAGGAATTTATACATATGAATAGCATCAGTTTGAGGATGGTGCAATCAAAAGAACAAGGGGCCATTACCATTTCTTAGTCTTGCTCCCTCTAAACTTCATCGCATCACATAAACAAAAACGATAAAAATAATGAAATAGACTCCACTTATTTGTCAAAATGTCATCATTTCAAATACCTCATTTTACTTGCTGGGACTAAGCTATGGCTGTAAGTCCGGGGAACAGGTACTATGCAGGAGCATTGAAAAACTTGGCAAGGGAGGCATGGAAATTCTGTATGTAAAAGAAAGAAAAACCCTGTTGTGCTAATCAAGCTAGCAGCTAAGAGGCATTTACTTATATGAGTATGAGAACTTGTCAAGGGACATATGTAAATTCTTTTTTTTTCTAAACTCTGTTTACACCAACCCCCAGACTCTCTCCAGTGGGTAATCTCGACTCACCTCCATCTCGCTCGTCCTGAAGGCTCATTCCTACCATCTGGTTGGCCCATCTCCATTTCCACTTCTCCTGGTGCCTGTTTCCCTGGATTTAAGCCCTCCGAGGTGGGACCATCATTCTACTCTGATGACCTTTCTGAAATCTGGACAGGTATCCAGGGAGTGTAGGACTACTGTAGGCAGCTGACTCACTCAGTTTTGGGCATGTGGGGTGGTCCCTGGTCCCCACCTTCGCCTACCAGGGATCGGGGATTTTTCCCTTTAATTGTTTCCCTGAGCTCAGATGTTCAATGATGTCCTGCACACACACTCGTAAGATGTCCACTGCAGCTCTCCCCTTCTTTGACAGCAGTTGATTGCTGTGGCCTCCAGCAACCCCTAGGGGCCCCCAGAACTGCAGCTAACCTAACCCCCCACCACCAGGAAAGGAGGAAAGGAGAGTAGTCCTCCAGGTGCTCAATCCTTTCCTGCCCCTGCCGACCCCCGACATCCTGGGCTCATTCCCGAACCTGGGTGACCGGCATGATGCGAGGTGTGGTGTCCAGTGCCTCAACCCTAAGTGCCACCGGGACGACTCTCATATGTAACTTTTTGATGTAAAATAAATTGAAAAAAGCCTCTTATGATAATTAAGTGAGCAGCTATGACAGGCATTTACATATATAAGTATCAATACTTTTGTTGACTGCTCAGTGAAATGAACAAAGGAACTATACCCCCCATTTTAATTGCATCATATACAAACGAAAAAAAAAAACATAACAGAGACTACACTTCATTTCCTAACTCCCCTGAGCCCCATTATTCCCATGCACTTGTCACAAGCAAATTCTCACAAACAGCTCTGACTGCCAGTAAGCATACACTCGGGCTATGTTACATTTGCAAAAGTATAAAGGAATGTATTTTACAGGTGATCCAAGTGTATGCTTCTAATTCACTGACTCTCACCTCCAGACAGGGTACTGGCCAGCATGTCTGTGAAGGGCAGGAGCACTGTATGCATTGTAAAGATAGATTTACAGGTGTCCAACTCAGGTTTAAAAAAAATAAGGACTGTATCAACACTTGAAACAATCCTGACACCATAGGGACTTACAAAACACACAGTGATATTTTTAAAGCCAAGTAAAACTTTTTTAGTAAAAATAAATGCATAATTCAGCATGTCATTTGCAGCTTTTACTGAGAGCAATATGCTTTCAGTATTCATATACAAGCGCCCCAAAATAGCCCAATAAATATGTGAAACACAAGAACACAAATAGAAACACAAAATAAAAACATCACTGACCTATAAATCACAGAACTGTGAGACTAGCACAAAAAGTTGCTACCAGTAATCCATATATTTTTGAAATCACAGAGCATGCTACCATAAGGTTATAATCAAGGTAAATACACAGAGAAAGAGCGGAGCCCCTCGATGACATCACTTTCGGTCACAGCTGTCAATCAGACTCCAGAAATGGAGGAGGGACATGGTCACTTTCCACTCTGTCCTGCACAAATAAATAGTGCCAGAAGTCAGGAGGACCTCTTCAAAGTGCAAAGTCCAACATTGATGCTGTTTTAAAGGAGAAGAAGTTTGGTTGCCCTTCCTCATCTCCATTTAACCTACCATTTAGAGGGTATAAACTATTGGCTTTTATTATATCTAACAACTTATGCCCATTCTGATTCACTTTAATATCACTTGTAATATACCAGAATTATCCAGCTGATGGATAAATCCAATTCAATATTGTATCATCTGCCAAACCATCATATGAACCTATTCTTGTGTTAAGATCTCCCACTAATAACACAAAATCTTCAGGGTATTCCATGGAGATCATGTATATGAGATTCAATTTTAAACAGGTATCCTTGGAATAAAATCTGGATCTTGCTGGAGGAATATATCCTGATATCAAGATTATAGATGAGGTAGGTCTCAGTAGCCTAATGGCCAAGAAGACTCCATCACTGCTTAGTTCAATAATTTATGTAAATATGTTCAGTTTAATATGTAATATCAACCCACTAGCTCTTCTCCCAAGTTAAGTTATCTGTAACCCAGGAATATGAAAGGTTTGATAACCTACCAAGCCAATAGCATCTGCTTTATCATGCCAAGATTCCTAGATACAGATAATAGAAAATTTCATAACAAAGTCTAATAGATCTCTCTCCTGCAATTTGGATATGTGCCCTGCAATATTCCAAGAGATTACTGAAATCTCATATTCTAAAGGATCTTCAAGTGTTGTTAATGTGACAGGGTTTTTCATATTCTCATCTAAAGTCACTGAATTTTGACTATGATTACTGAGTCAATCACCCTAATCAGCTAGCAGATTAAATCTGTTCTGAATAGGGAGTACATCATTATTATCCTGTTCCATACTACTATGTCCTTTCTGGGTTTTCTGGCCAGGATATTGATCTGCTGCTTTAGATCCAATTGTTTGTGGTTCATTTCTGGATTGTGTTGTACTGTTTAAGTGGTTCCCTATGCTCATAAGATCTACTATGTAAATGCCCATCTGATCTAAGACCTTTGATTTTTCCAAGATTCTATCTGCTACAGCAATATTTCTGCATAGTATATCAACTTGACTGTCACCTTTAAGGCTTTTGAGTCTATATGTTTCCAAGATGCAATTTCTGCCCAATCTAATGCCCAAAATATTGCTTAAATAATTACAGATCACACATGTTACCTTCCTGTCTGATTCTTTGTATATTTTAGCAAAACCAAACACGGAGAGTGAGACAGGTCTATGTGTGCTGTCTAAAACACTAAGGTAATCATTCAGCTTATTTTTATCAACCAATTCAATATGTAAATTCGATTTCACAAGCCTTGAGACATTTCTCCAAATAACATTTGTAACTCTTCTGTGTACACAGAAAACATTCACACATTCAACATATTCATGTGTCTCTGCCCCTTTTTACTTCCCTCAGATCAGTTTCCTCCATCTGGAGGTCCAAGATATCCTTAAAGAGCTTAACTATATTGGTTTTTAGGGATGATGCAGTTTCACCTTCCACTTTCCTGAATACATGTAACTTTATATAAAAATCCTTATCTACTGGGGATATTATCCCAAATAGTATTGCCTTTTTTATCTCCTGCATGATACTACTGGGCTGAGTTGTATTTCCTTGTAAGGGTTCCATACCTGACCATATTTTTTGCCTTTTTTCTTTATTTGAGGTAGAAATACTTGTTTTTTTTTTCATTTTTATTTGGTGGGGGATGCTGTGATTTATTTGTCCATATCATCTGCTATTCAGCAGCCTTCTGCTAGGCCTCTTGGATTCTTCCATTAATGCATTTTGTGAAATGTTTTTTGTCTTCTTAATATTTTTTAGCCCTCTTTTTCTTTTTTTCCTTGTTACCTTTTCCTAATTTGTGTTCTTAGTCAACAGAGTCCTTGGGAAATATTATTGATGAGAAATCAGGCCTGTTCTGTTTTGAAGATTCGTCAGATTCATCAACTTCTACTAATGGGATTCCCTCGGAGGATGTATGGAATTTAAAGTTCTTAAAATATCAACTATATATGTACCACTTATGGTACTGCTGTCTTTAAGGGTGTCTATCTCCTCTCTAATAACAATAGGTTGCTTCATCAATATTAAATTAGCAGCATGTTGATTTTTCATGCTATTAATAATATCCTGACTTAGGGAGGTAGGATAGTACATAAAGGATCCATTTTGTTCATCCACTGATCTGTTCCCTTCCTCTATATCCATCTTATTTTTATCCTGAGTTATTTTCACTTTATCCAACTTCCTGTTGTTTAATTCTCTTTCTAAGGTCTTGAGTCCCTGTATGGTATTTTGTAATTCCACTATTACCTTTGAGATATCATTTCTTTGTTTAAAATTTCCTGTATTCTCATCCTCCTTAATTTTACTGTTTAGATTTTTAGAATGATTAGATAATAATGTTGTCCAATCACCATTATCACCATTGTCAGGCGAGGCCCATCCCCCAAAAATCTATACTTTTGTCCAACACTTCATTGAAGTTATTGAAATTATTTATTAAATGTGTTAATTTTTTTTGGTCCTTTCTACATTTTTATCAGAATAATGAGAGGCATCCTTCAACTGCTTTATTGTATTTATGTCCCCGGAACTGGGAGTAGAAGTCTCAAAGATTTTTGGAGATAAACTCAAGCTCCTCCTAATAGAAGGTGGCTGGGCATGCATGTTAGGTGTAGAGGTTGTATGAGTAGTAACTATTGAAATATCTCTAGTAGGCTCACAAATCTTTCTAGGCCGGAGGAGATTTTTTTGATCAGTAAGGGGGAGATTTTTGTTTGTTTTTTTATTAGCCAGACCTTGTTTTTCCCCTTTTCTGATTTTATACGATCTTTAATAAATTTGTTCTCTCCTTTGCTTTGTTTCCTTCCTTTCTGGTCTGTGACCTTATCTACAACCTCTATCATGTTTATCCCTTTTTCCTTTTTTTTTTGATAGTTTAAATTGTTTTTGTTTATCCTTTCTGGGGCAATTAATCTTTTACATGCTACACCCTATCGCTATTGCATCAACAGAAATATCAGATCTATTCAAAGCCTATGCCCTAGTGGTAAGCATAATAATACCTTGTTCTTAAAAATACTTCAAGCAACAGTCTTACAAAAATGGAGTGAAATATGCAGATCAAGTCAAAGCCGTAAGCACGTAAAGTACCCACAACAAAAACGCCTTGGTACTTTAAGTGCTACAGTTACAAATATTTAATTTGGCACCAAGTCTGCAATATATTGACTTACTCTGCCACACCTTCACAAATATGAACTTTAAGAAAAGCACCTAGAAAAACAACATAGAGTGCAGTGCTACTAAATCAACTAATAAATACTTTACACTTAGCAACTGATTGATACTTTGATACTGTTTGATACTCTGACTCTTATTACTGCCAGGTTATCTAAAAGTGCTAAGTTGCCAATGCCAAAATAGGCATAAAAAGCATGGAAGGTGACAGAAAGCACCTAATTATCAAATTGTGGCACATTTTCAATATTCTTATCCCCCAGATACTTTTCATAATAGGAACAATACTAATAAATGAGTAAAAACCTATAGAATTAAGCAGCCAACTGTGTATCTCTTGAAAATATTATCTAAAATTGGCTTAAGTTAAGTACACATTTAAGCACACATTTGATTCAGAAATCTGACTAAGTTAATATAGATAACTGAAACTTGTTCAGCCCAGTCAAAGCCAAACTTCAATCACTACTCTCTACAGCTAGCACCTGTGATTTTCTCCCTTAACCATGTTTTCCCAAACCTCAACCTTAGCACTCAATCTCTTTCATAGTAACTTAGCACTCATGCCTCCTTCCCTCCCTGCATCACCTACCCCCTCTCCACCCTTCCTCCCCTCTCCTTGCCCCATCTCTCCTCACGTCCTCCACTTGCACCCCTATCTTACTCTTCCCAGCCCACCCTCCCACATCCCTTCCTACTCCCTGTGCCCTGTTTGTCTTGACAAAGCCTGCTGACTGATATCAATGTATTGTATGCATTTTCCTGTGCCTGAAACTGATCATCATAATGTGTCTCTGTTGTTCTACATTGACTGTCCATTATGATTTGTGTCCATTATGAGTTTTGTACCTCCTATTTACACTTTATTGTACCATACTTTATTGTCCTGTTTAATCTATGGTCCTTTCAACTGATGTGGAACCTTTGTAAAAGAGCTCTTAGCTCAAAGGTATATGTAATCTGATACTTAAATAATTAAATTAAAAAACAATACAATTATGATATCCCAAATGATTCAAAACAAATAGTACACTACACCAGATGGATACCTTATAGGAGGACAAAAAAAAAAAGAAAAAAAAAGATTTATAAAGGAAATTTATGGGTAAGCCATATTTCTGGAAAGTCCCCCAAAGGGCAATTTCAGAAGAAACCTTATGTCCTTTCAGTCCAGGCTGCTGCACCACCAAGCTCCTACTCTGCTGTGCTACTTCAAAATCACAGGCTACCTCGCTCTTGTTTTTTTTCTTTTTCCATATTTAATTTGTAGTTTTAATTTTTCATGTTTTATCCCCATAACCTATCCACATGTCTCAGATGCACGTGCACATGTGGAGGCACGTGCACACCACAGCTTGAGGTGCCCTCCCACTATGTGTCACCCACTCTGCCTACGCTGACCACTGGACCTCCACCCAGTGCCAGTGGGACTATGGGGGGGCAGCAACCACCCCAGGAGAGGAGAGCTGCCTTCTGGCTGCTCAATCCTGCTCCTACCCTCCCCCTATGCCAGCTCCCCAATGACCTGAGTCCATTCCTGAACCTGGGTCACTGGCATGGCATGAAGAAAGGCTTCCAGCACTCAGCCCTCTGCACCACCAGACCAGCTGCTACCTCACACTTGTAGTAGTTGAAGCCCTCCCCGTTGCTTCATGGAACACTGCCTGCTCCACTAAATACATATTTTTGATATGCAAGTCTAAGTAGCATGCAGGGCAAAAAGTTCAATCACGACTTTTTTGAAGACTGACACTGCTCCCCTCAGATCTCTCCCAGTCTCACCAAATACAAGTGCAAATGTTGCAAATTCCACAGATTCCTCAACAGCCCTTTATCAAAAAGGAAAAAAAAAAAGAGTTTAAGACAAAAAAAATAAGTGTAGCCTATAATGGATGAAAACAGCCCTTTTCCTTTTTCTCCCCTATTTGCTGCCTCTCTGATCTAGAAACACCAGTTTTGGTTTATAATATGCGAGCAAAAGTTTGTGCTCTGCAGACAAAATTTTGCCAATTTCAGGTTAAATTTTTGCATTTTGTGCCTGCAAAGTACTTTGCAAAATGTGTGAATTTCACGAAATATTTCACATAATAAAATTTGTTAATTTCACACAACACTAACAAATCATTCTTCTTAAATAGATAAAGCAGGGATGTCCAACTTTCTATTCTTTTTGAACAAATACTTTTTAATTTGGTGATATTACTATCTAATCCTGTCAGATATTATTCCTGAGTTGCAAAGCTTTGAAAGAACAGAAGGATTCTTCATCAAAAATATGTTCTTTCTGATAAATTCCTTTATTTTAAAAACCATATTTGAACATCTTGCCAGTCATTGAAGGTTTAAAGTGAATATAATTAATTATTGGAGTATACCTAGAGAAATGATTTGGGTTACCAAATAATTTTTGTGCCACATACCATGCTTTATTTGTTGTTTTAATGGCATTTGAAAATGTTTTTATAACAGGGGGATTTATTCATGTTTACTGCCAAAGAATTTTTCAATTCAACAAAGGAGATTTTGGCTGCTTCAATATGAAAACAGGAGACTACTGGTACTGTATTTCTAAATTAGTAGTATACACATTCTAGCTGTACAATCAAGTAGTACCACCATAACTTGGGGAGCCCCAGTCCCCCTCCTCCTGTGAAAGATATAATTTGTTTAAAGCAATTCTAAGATGCCGATTTCTCCATATTAATGACCAAATATTTTTTTTTCCATCTCATCAGAAAATTGTTTCATCAAAGTAATTGGTATAGACTCAAAGAGATAAAGCATTCTATGGAGAACATTAATTTTTAACATGTTTATTCTCCCTATTAATACTAAAGGAAGTAGCTGCCTTTCCTTTAGATCTTCCTTGATCTTTTCTATAACTGACAAAAAATTTAGCTCATATGTAAGTGCCAGATCTTTTGGTATTTGGACACCCAGATATTTACCTGATGTTTTTATAAGTGGTGATATAGCCTGATCTTGCAAAAAACTCTTGATCATTCCCCAAAAATAACAATTCACTCTTCTCCCAATTGATTGTATATCCAGAAAGATTTCCCTATTCAGTAAGCATTTGTAATAAGTGTATCAATGAGATATTTGATTCAGAAAGAAACAGCAAAATATCATCTGCATATGAAGATAATTTATGTGCTTGTTCTCCAATTTTAATACCCTTAATATTTTCATATGAGCAAATTTATATTGCCAATGATTCCAAGAAAACTGGAAACAGGAGTGGGGAGAGAGGACACCCCTGTCTAGTGCCCCTGTACAAACAAAAGTATTTAGAAATATCAGAGTTTGTCCTTACTCTGGCTCTAAGTGCAGCATAAATCAACCTAATCCAGTCTAAGAATCTGTCATCAAGTCCAAAGGCCCTCTGTACCTAAGAAAGATTGGGCCAAAATACCATATCAAAGGCCCTTTAGGAATCTAAAGAAAAGACCACCATGTTCTCCCCAGAGATGGATTCAATAATGTTTAAGGCCCTTCTTATATCTTATATTATATTATTATATATTCTCATGTTATGCTGTATCCTTCTCCCCTTAATGAAACTGGTCTGCTCTAAATGATTTTTGGAATAACTTTAGTTAGTCTATTTGCCAATATTTTAGCAAATATCTTGTAATCATTATTTAATGATGATACGGGATGGTATGAAATATATTCCTTACAGAATGTGCTGCATACATACAGAATGCATGCTACATGCCTAATTGTGCAATGTTTGCATGTGGTTTGCATACACAAAGTGAACCTATGTGAATCAGGTCTAAAAAGCACATCAGGTTCGCATGCTGCAGGCTTGACATGTGAGCAGCAGGTAAGCTGGTGTGAACAACTTCTAAAAATCACTTCAGGTTTGCATGTTGCACACTTGACATGAGTGCAGCAGTTAAGCTGGTGTGAACATCATTTAAAAATCACATCAGGTTCACATGTTGCATGCTTGCCATGTGTTCAGCAACTAAGCTGGTGCAAATTTCATCTAAAAAACGCATCAGTTTCAATTTCTCACACTAATGCTAGTACTGCAAGTTGTTTAATGGCTTTTGATTTTTGTCATTAAATTGCCATTAATTTGCAAAGTATTGGTTGCTTACTGCATTAAATACCTAGGATATAGTCAGCCAGCATCCCCATTCCAGATGTGTGAAGAGGGGTCTCTGTGTTGTGAAGCCTGACCTTTTTGTTTTGCACCATGCAAATCCCCTTATGAATATTTATTGTTACAAATGTGTTTCTTCATGACTGTTACAGCTCACTTACTTTCTCTTTGTCATTCTGTATGGAGCATATACACTATGGCCATGCTCAGCACTCTTTGTGCTAAGTAGGGTCTTGGAAGCATTCATCATACCTCACACTTTGTCACTGAAATGAGGGACATGGACACTCAAAATGAGGAACAATGAGGGACACTAATCCTCACGATGATCAGGGCACATCCTGAAACATGGAGAACCAGTACCTCAGAACACAATGGAAACCCATTGTATTTACTTGTACTGATGTTAGCCTCCGAGAATGAATTAAAGAATTTCTACATAAAGCAGGGGCATCACTTAGGTAGGGTAGGGTAGAGGGGGACAGTTGCCCCCTCACATTTGTGCCTATGTTGTTCTTATGGTGTGGCAATAATGGCATTACATTTGGATTTAATCTTTTGCACAATAAGTGCACCCCTGGCCTGTGTTGTACTCACGCTGCAAGTGCACTCTGGCTTCAACTGTATCTGTATTGTGTTGGCCATGATCTCCACCTATTAGCAGCAGCACCATCACTTATGAAATGGAGGAGCGCCAGCCAAGCAAGAACATGAGTCATGCAAGTGGGACACTGTCTTTTCTGCCACAGTATAGACAGGTTGCACACTACAGCTTGGAGGAATTAGTGAGCATTGAACTCTCAATAGCAGTGTTGTGGTGGCATAGTTTGGTTTGTCTACTCTTAGGAGTTTTGGATTAAGCAAACAGATACTTTATTAGAAGAAGGGGGTCTCATTTAAGTAAAAAAAATTAAAACAAGGAGAAAGTCACTGTGTGTTTCTGTGAGGAAGGGATCTGTATCAGCTTAATTTACTGAGTCAGGAGCAGAGGGTGAATCTAATTGGGGGTGTGGCTTAGGAGCTTTGGAGTACAAAAGCAGGTGTCTCCAATTACAGCTTCCTGATGTTTTTGACAGAGGAGAACTTTGCTTTCAGAGCAAGTAACAGCAGTCTAGAACTACAGCTTTTTTACTGATAAATCACTTCTATCTCAGCAGGAGTCAGTGCCTGTTTGGATTAAGCAAACAGATACTTTATTAGAAGAAGAGGTGTCATTTAAGTAAAAAAAAAGAAGAAAGTCACTATGTGTTTGTCTGAGGAAGAGGTCTGTATTAGCTTAATTCACTGAGTCAGGAGCAGAGGGTGAATCTAATTGGGGTGTGGCTTAGGAGCTTTGGAGTACAAAAAAAGGTGTCTCCAATTACAGTTTCCTGCTGTTTTTGACAGAGGAGAACTTTGCTTTCAGAGCACGTAACAGCAGTCTAGAACTACAGCTTTTTTTTTTTTACTATAAATCACTTCTATCTCAGCAGGAGTCAGTGCCTGTTTGGATTAAGCAAACAGATACTTTATTAGAAGAAGGGGGGTCTCATTTAAGTAAAAAGTAAAAAAAGAAGAAAGTCACTGTGTGTTTCTCTGAGGAAGGGGTCTGTATCAACTTAATTTACTTAGTCAGGAGCAGAAAGTGAATCTAGCTGGGGGGTGTGGCTTAGGAGCTTAGGAGTACAAAGGCAGGTGTCTCCAATTACAGTTTCCTACTGTTTTTGACAGAGGAGAATGTTGCTTTCAGAGCAAGTAACAGCAGTCTAGAACTATAGCTTTTTTACTAATTGCCCTCCTTCCCACCCCTGCACCCTCCCACCCTAAGCCAGATCTACTTTTATAGCCACCAAATTTGACTGACAACAGTAACTTCCTGTTTGGCAGCAGGAAAGGAAGGATCACTGAGACACATTAGTTTCATCAACCTTGAAGGAACCTGAAAAATAACTCTTTCTTCCCCCCTGGCTGCTGGAGGTCTGAATCCAAGCACAGAAGAAGGACACTACTGAAGACTACAGGATGTCCCTGCCCCAGAACAGGAAAGGCGAGAGTTGTAAGGGCACATAGGCAATAGGAAAGTAAGTGTAAAATTACATAGAAGGAGGAGACAGTAAGCATACAAAGCAACAGGAAAGGGGACACAAAATAAGTCAAGATGGGAGTGGTGCAGCGCAATGGCTGTGGGGCAGCTGTGTTCTGGGAGACATTCTGGAGGCTGCAATGCTGCCCTGTTTGCAAGCACCTCTCTGGTCTGAGGTAGGAGGTTGCCTATCTCCAGGCTGACCTGGCTATGATTCATGAAACCTCTTCCCCCACCCAGAGACCACCAGGGCCACCACCGCTACCTCAGAGGTTGCCAAGACAGAAGATCAGTTGGACCAAGGTAGGCTCAGGGAGGGATAGGGTGGTGGATCAGAGGTGCATTTCTTCAGTTGTACCTCTCCACAATTCATATGCTGTTCTGGTGAGGAGTGATTCCTCTATGGAGGCACCTGCAGTGGAGACCAATGAGGATGCTGGGAATCTCCACAAAGGAGACCCACAGGAGGGTGGCATGAGACCCCACAGCAGAAAGAAACAACTCCTGGTGGGGGAATCAATCATTGGGGGTAGAAGTGGGGGAGGAAGGTTAGGTGCCTGCCTGGTGCCATGGCTCGGAGGGACAGGAAGCGAATCCTCAGGAATGCGGGAGCAGCTACATGAGGGAGGGAGTTGGATGTCATTGTCCACCTAGAGACAAATGACCTGGCTGTGAATGGGATCAGAGCGGTGCAAGAGGAGTTTGTGGAGTTGTGGAGGGGCCTTAGACAAGTAGCATGTACAGTAACCTTCTTGGAGATGCTGCCTGTCTATGGCAAGGATGATGCAAGGGTATTCCACACCATGGGATTCAATAAATGGTTGAAAAATTGGTGTGGAGCTCAGGGTTATGGCTTCATTGGGGACTGGGGAGCCACCTCAAGGGATGCAGGCCTATACTGGTGCGATGGTCTGCATCTGTCCGGGGGAACCAGGATCCTAGGTGATAGGTTTAAATGCTTCATTGGCAAGCATTTAAACTAGCCAAGGGGGGAGGCACTGAAAAGTAGCAGGGAAACCCCAGCCTCCCTCCACAAAACACAGTCATTAGAGAGGTAAGCACCAAGGTAGAGAAGTCAGTATGGAGCAGGACCGGGGTAAATGCAGGAAAAGGCAGTAAGGACAGGGATGAGGCTAAAAGGGGTAAGGCCATAAAAAAAATGAAAGGTGATGAGTACCAATGCCCACAGTCTGTGTAACAAGCTCCCTGAACTAGTGGCCTGGATGGAAGAGGGATGCCTGGATATTGTGGCAGTCACTGAAACATGGTACACAGAGAACCATGACTGGGATGCCAACATAACAGGATACACAATCTACAGGAGGGACAGGGTGGGTAAAAGAAGAGGAGGAGGAGTAGCTCTCTATATAAGGGAAGGGATTAAAGCAACAGAACTAAAGAGTAAACAGGAAGTTTATGAGTCACTATGGGTCACCCTGGAGACAGGAAATGGCACCACAATCCGCATGGGGGTTGTGTACAGACCCCTATCTCAGGGGGAGGAAATGGACAAGGAAATGATAGAAGGCATCCTTAAAATGGCAGAAAAAGGAGAGATATTGTTGATGAGGGACCTGAATAAGCCAGATGTTAACTGGAGTACCTGTGCTGCAGGCACATCCAAGAGCAGGGTCATTCTTGATACCCTAAAGGGGGCATGCCTCAGACAGCTAGTGTTGGAACCCTCTTGGGAGGGAGCAATCTTAGACCTGGTACTCTCAAATGGGGAAGGAGAAAGAATCTCAGATTCAGAAGTGAGTAGCCATCTGGGAACAAGTGACTACCAAACAGTGTGGTTCACAATAAACACAGCCATAGAGTCAAGCCATACAAAAACAAGAGTGTTGGACTTTAGGAAGGCTGACTTTGGGAAAATGAGAGAGTGCCTCAGAAAAGCACTAGCAAACGGGCAAGAAAGAGGGGTGGAGAAACAATGGGGAATAATCAAAACAGCCATGACAGAGGCAACATGCCTTTGTGTGAAGCAAATCAGCAAAACAAAATGAAGGAAAAAACCACTATGGTTCTCAAAAGAGGTGGAAGGGAAGGTTAAGGAGAAAAGGATAGCATTCAGGAAATATAAGGAAACACAGAAGGAGCAAGACAGAGAACTTTATAAGTTAATGCAGAAGGAGGCAGGGAAGGCAGTCAGAATAGCAAAGATGCAAACTGAGGAAAAGATAGCCAACTCTGTTAAGAAGGGGGATAAAGCCCTTTAAAGGTACATTAGGGAGTGAAGAAAGAGTTAGGGAGGGATACAGAGACTTAATAAAGTGGAGAGAATGTGGGCAGAGGGTGACAGTGAAAAAGCAGGGATACCGAATGAATATTTCGGCTCAGTATTCACAACGGAAGAGGAGGAGGAGGTACTTAAACCAAACAAGAGGGAAACTCTTAATAGGGGGCTGGATACCAGTACATTCACAGAAGAAAGGGTTTTGAAAGAACTCTTGAAACTGAGGGTGGACAAAGCAATGGGGCCTGATGGGATTCACCCAAGAATTCCAAAAGAACTAAGGGTAGAACTAGTAATATCACTGACTACTCTCTTTAACAAATCATGGGAGGATGGGGTGGTACCTGAGGACTGGAGGAGGGCAAATGTGATTCCACTTCACAAAAGTGGGAGCAGGGCAGAGGCAGGAAACTACAGACCAGTTAGTTTGACCTCAGTGGTAGGGAAAATGATGGAATCACATCTGAAGGAAAGAATTGTTGAGTACCTAGAGGCCAGTGGGGCACAGGACCCAAGGCAGCGTGGTTTCATAGCAGGAAGTTCATGTCAGATGAACCTAATAGATTTCTTTGAGTGGGTGACCAGAGTCATAGACCAGGGAGGGGCTGTGGATATGGCCTACCTAGATTTTAGCAAGGCATTTGACACAGTCTCACACAAAAGATTAATATACAAGTTAGCCAGCCTTAGAGTGGGTCCCATGGTGGTAGCCCAGATAAAAAAACTGGCTGGACAACAGGACTCAAAGGGTAATAGTAAACGGAGTCCACAGTGAAGAAAGGAGGGTAACTATCATGGTTCTGTACTGGGACTGGTCCTCTTTAATGTCTTTATAAGTGACTTTGGAGAGCACCTGGAAGGAAAGGTATGTCTCTTTGCAGATGACACAAAGATCTGCAACAGGGATGATACACAAGATTGGGTGGAATGGATGAAAAGGGACTTGGCAAGGTTGGAGGAATGGTCAGATATCTAGTAGCTCAGATTCAATGCAAAGAAGTGCAAGGTAATGCATCTGGGAAACAAAAATCCCGGGGGAGTACACAATGGGGGGGGGGGGGTGAGTTAATAACAACAACAAAAATTGAAAGAGACCTAGGAGTAATTATATCAGATGATCTAAAGGTTGGTAAGCAATGTAAGAAGGCAGTAAGGAGGGCTGGGCGGATACTGGGATGCATAGTGAGAGGTATCAATAGTAGAAAACAGGAAGTTGTTATCCCTCTGTACAGACAGTTGGCGAGACCCCATCTGGAGTACTGTGTGCAATTCTGGAGACCCCATCTCTGCAAAGACATAGACAGAGTGGAGGCTCTTCAGAGGAGGGCAACCAAAATGGTGTAGGGTCTGCACCAGAAGACATACAAGGAGAGACTAAAGCAGCTTAATTTGTATACCTTTGAGGAAAGGAGGGAGAGGGGGACATGATAGAAACTTTCAAGTATCTCAAGGGAATTAACAAAGTACAAGAGGCAGCATCTTTCAGAAGAAGAGATGTGCAAGAACAAGGGGACACAATTTGAAGATAGAGGGGGGATGGCTCAGAGGTAATGTTAGAAAGTATTTTTTCACAGAGAGGGTTGTGAATACATGGAACAGCATTCCTGAGGAGGTTGTGGAGTCAGGAACAGTGGACAATTCAAGAATGCATCGGACAGGCATAAGGCAATTCTAGTGGGGGGTAGGAGGAAGTAAGTTGTTGATTAACTAGAATCTGCAGCTTATCCATCAGGTAGGGAAATGGGCAGACTAGGTGGGCCAAGCGGTCCTTATCTGCCGTCAAATTCTGTGTTTCTATGTTTCAATATGTTTCCTCTCCCTTGGTGATGGAAGGGGCTGGGGGTGAGCTAGAAGCTAACTCAAGACTAGGGGCACGATTCCAAGATGGGCTACACTGGTGTAATGTGAGATAGGCCGAACTCCATGGCATATCTCATGACTTATGACGTGCATTACGCCCATTGCAATTCTAAGTGGTGACTTGCACCATGGCGGATGTGAGCTGTGACAATCGTGGGTTGCGCCACCCGCTATGCCACAGCCCACAATGCCTGGCACAACTGCAGGTTACAACAGCAACTTTGCCCAATTCCAAGAGGGTGGCTGTCATAACCTGCAGTTGCAATTCCATGAAGCGCAGTGGCATAGGAAGTTTGGACAGCTTGGAGCTGTTCTAAGCAGCATCTGATGGCTGGCACCATTGATTGCCGCCATGCAGGGCTGTGGCAATGGTGCCATATTGTCTCCCAAGCCCCCCTCAGGTACACCCCTGCCCCCACCCTCTAGCATCTGGGACCACCTGGGGGTCCATTTCTGGTGTGCCCTCTGGACGCCTGTGCCATGTGTCCTGCCCCCATGCCCCCTGGTGCATGCCAAGGTGGTCCAGGGTGGGAGGGGCTTTGGGGTGGTGCCTGTCACTGGCTGCAAACTGTGACATTTGGCTGTGATATGCCATGCATGTGGGGGTATCCCATGGATGGCATATCATCCATATAACAAGTGCGAGGACCCTGCCACTTCTGGAATGCAGCGTAGGGTCCCTGGCATAGTGTTGCTGGCATAACTTGCAACTGCGTGCAAGTTACATCAGTCATCTAGGACTCAGCCCCCAGGTTACCTACTTAGTCTACTAAGCACACCTCACAAAAGAAAAAACTAAGCAGGCCCTCCCCAAGGCAGCAAGCTAGGCCTTACAGCAGCAGTGACAGCAGTGTGGGTGATCTCTATAGTCCTTGATCAGTGCAGTGTGGCAGCAGCCAAGCAAGAAGCAAGCAACACAGGTTGGGTGGGTTCATTTGGTGAGGTGACTTGGTTGCAGACCACATTGGGGACCTGGAAAGGTCAATTCTAGCATTCAGCTCCTGGCAGGATGGTGGAGGAGTGGACTGAAAACTGGGCAGGTGGCATACTGGGTTAAGCCACAGGTTCTGGCCAGATGGCTGGGTAAGTAAAATTAAATATTTTTTTTAAAGGGGGGTAGGAGAAGGAGGAAGGACTGAAATGCTGATGTGCTTTTCACATTTCTGTGCCTTTGGGTGGCTTCACAGTCCATATGGGATGGGTACTGAATGGAATGGAGTTAAGAAGAGAAATTGGGGGAATGTTTTTTTTTTTTTGGTGGGGTTCAGAACTTCAGTCAGGAAAAAAATTGGTTAGTAACTGAGTGGGTTTATGCCCAAATATGAGGCACTGATCCAGGGTATAGAGAGATGGATCTTATACATTTGAATTTTTCCTGATTTACATGTCACTTTTCAGTCACAACAAATAAGTTTTACCCTTTAGAGACATTCTAGACATTCCAGAGCTTGCCGCATAGGGGCTAACTAGCACCTGGCCTCCACTGGCTATAGGCTTACCCCTGCTAAAATCTGAAATCATGCCTGTGCCATGAAGTCTAAATTTACAGGACATCCTCTGTCTGAGCAGCATTTTTTTCATGAGGGATGGATATGGGAAGAGCAGTTTTCAAGGATAAAATGAGGACTGTCCCTTGCATTCAGGGACAGTTGAGCAGTATGGTATGCACAGACTTTTGGAGCCCCATTATAGTCAGGCTTATACACCCATCCCAGTAAAGCTGACATCCCCATGCTCAGGCACATTATGACATAGGACAAAGGAGAGTGCAGGGGTGTGCCCCATTAAAATGAATGAGGGTTTTTTTTATTACTATTTTATACATCATTGATGGAGAGTTGGGATTAATGAATTCAACCGCTCGATTAACAAGGGCCTTGTCTGTAGAACAGTGGCCTTCATTATTCTCCAACTCATCAGCATATTTTATAAAATATTAATAAAAAATAACTCCATTCATTTCAAGGGGGTATGCCCCAGCACTCTAACCCATGGACATCATCTCTTAATGACTCTTACCTCTGGCTGCATAGCACTCAGGTAAGAGACTCTTGACTGATATCTGTACTTGGTGGATCAACTATAGCAGTGTGGTCTCACCCACTACAGTGTGTGTGTGTGTGTGTGCATGGGGGGGACTGGCCATGTGGCTGATTGTCGAGTTATTGCTACTTTTGTGTTTGCCTCTTAAAGTCTGTTTGCATGGAAGCATTCAAAACTATGGAGAGAAAATAGTAGGAGTACAGGCTAGACAGAAGTAATTAAGTAGTGTTGTGGGTAATTGCATGTCTCGGGGGTGGGAAGAACCACATGTGTTTCCATTGGTATGTGTGCTACAGTTCAGGTATGCAGCCAAGATGTGAGGGTCAAGAAAACTAAAAAGTATTCCAGTGGCTATAAGCATACCACATGTGTGCAGATGTATGAAGATTTGTATTGAAGTACAAGCAAGCCATATGTATGCAGGCAGTATAGCTTAGTGGTTAAAGGCACTGAACTGCAGACCTGAAGACCCCAGTTTGAATCTCATCAACTCCCACTTATATACTGTGTGATCCTGAGCAATTCACTTAACTCTTATGTGTGCAGTTTTCGGTTACCATTTGCTTTTTGCACGAATGCCACATGCATGCAGTCTGTTCCAATTTAACATAAAATGCATGCTTTCCACACTAGCTTGCCGCACACATGCTACATGCATGCAAATGGTTCCAATTTAACTTTTAAGTGCGCAGCATGAAAACATTTCATATAATTATTTCTGTAAGGGATAGATCAGGGGGTTTCTCCTTTTAAAGCAATAAGGAAATATTGGCCTCATTGAAGGAAGAAGGAATCTGATTCAATGTTTGTACTTCTTGAAAAAAACCTGGCAAAAGAGGTGACAATATTTCCTGAAGATTCTTACAGAATTCAGAAGGAAACCTGTCTGGTCCAGGAGACTTTCCATTCGATAAATTTTATAGAACTTGTTGAACTTCTTCAATAGTTATATCTACAGTATATCTAATCTTTCAACCTCTGATATTGAAATCTGATGTAATATTAGCTTCCCTAAATAATTTTTAATCTTTTGTATATCTGGGTTATTTTCTGGTGTATAATTTATTGCAATAATCTTTAAATAAATTATTAATATCCTTTGGATTGGTGATTAAGGTTTCACTTTCTGACTTGATGGCAGTTATTCTGTTTTAATTTGTTCAAATTCCAATTGATAGGCTAATAATTTGTCTGGAAGATCTGAAAAAATAATAGCTAGCTCTGGACTTATATATTGCTGTGTCTGCTTGCACATTTAACATTTTTTTCTATTTTCTTCCTTATACACGTTTTAATCCTGCCCTCCTCTGATCCTGTCTGAACCTGAAGTGATATAGTTCTCGTCTATATTTTTTTTTTCAATTGCTGCTGTAAGCTATCACCCAAACCCTTATATGTGCTTTAAGGGATTCCCAAATGGTTTGATAAGAGAATTCACTTGGTTTATTCCATTCAAGAAAATGACCAGTTTCTTTCTTCAGGGCTACAACAAAACTGAGGTCATGCCACAGCACATTATCCAATTACAATAATTATACTTTTCAGTTATTCATATTTTCCGGCTTCAGTTCTAGGCATGATCTGAAATTGTTATAGATTCATATCCTACTCGAGCAATTCTATATAATAAAGACTGTTACGTAAGAAAAAAAATCAGTTCTTGATTGAGTATTATGAATTTGAGAAAAATGAGAGAATTTACTTTATTGAGGATAGGAAAATCCAAAATGGTCTACAAGATTCAAATCTTGCATGTAGCTTAATGTATTTGACAGCTCTAGTTTTTTTGTCTAAAGCAGAGTGGATTCTATCACAAAAGGTAAGGGTTAAGTTAAAATCTCCCCCAATCATGTATGGCATATCGTATATGGCCATCTTTAGACAAAAATATGTGAACAATTGTAGATCCTCCACATTAGGGGCATATAAGCTCCCTAAGGTATAATATGCTTACTAAAAGTCTTGCTATCACAAAACAGCCTTCTTGATCCACATATGAGTATGTTATATGAGGTTTTAAATATTTTTTACATGGCTAGCCATGCCTCTTGTACTGTTTGACTATGTAGTATAAATACTTACACCCTTAAATAAATTAGCAATCAAAATTGCATCTTTTTGTTTGAAATCGGTTTCTTGTAGCAAAAGACAGTTGATATTTTTGTTATTAGCATATTTATTACTTGCCACAGCTTTTTTCTATCCCTACATTTGTTTGGATTCCAATTCATGATATTTAATCTAGACATAATAGGCATCAATTATACCCCAATTGATGAAGGACATGCCTGATACTAGAACTGACCCAATTTTGCCTTCCACAAAACCCAAAGGACATGCAAAAAAAAATAAAAAATTCCTAACGTTATTTGGTGTCCTAAAAAAGAAAAATAACTAGAGTTTAGGAGACCAGAGATATTTTTTTATTGTTTTTTTGAACACCTACTCCTTTGCGTCCAACCAGGATGGTCATACCCTGCCACCTCCCCAAACACACATTTTATCTTTGTTATCTTCCCTTGAAAATCCTGTACCTCAATATCCCTAGTCATCCCCCTTGAACTTTTAGGGATGACCCCCCCCCATTGTACAGAAGACACCTTGCCATTTTCTGTAGATAGATTGTGAGTCCCCCCCAGCAGACAGTTTTTTTATCTAATTAGTCTTAGAGCTGTGTTACAATCCTTTGTCTTTGCCTCTAGCAAATACTAACTTATTCATACACATAGATTTTTACTTAACTCATAAGAAAACAAGTATTTGTCTCCAAAAAACCACTATAGGTTATAATACTAGATCACATAATTTAAAATGTAACACTGTGATAAACAACATCACTAAGAGAAACAGATTTTTTACACAAAGGTTACCTCCAGTATGGAACTCCTTACCTACCGAGGTTGTTGCCAGCAATAATTTGGCACAATTTAAATACGAACTAGATAATCACATGGATGATAAGAAATTCGAATTTCACCAATAGGCGACGCGTTTATAATGGGCCCTCCACAATGAACTTGTATCATACCTATGACTCTATGAACCTATGGTATTTGCATTGGTGTTAGGCATTTATGCAGCACCCCGCCCCGTTGTATCCATGTCCCTTCAGCATCCATATCTCAACAGAATACCTCTCTGCAAATCCTCTTGCATCTGATTAACATTCCACCCTTATACTTCTTAAGTGTCTGTCATAGGAACCTAATGCCCTGGTTGTGCTCAAAGGAATGAGCCTGTGTGGAAACTGCAGAATGCGCACTTGTAACACAGTCATTCAGTGGAATTATTTCACCAAATTTTCAACATAGACATTTTGTCACCTCTATCATGAACACTGTCACTCTGATTTTCTTACTGTGTACCAAACACTGATTTCCCATAGGGACCGTGTTATTCTGTGTCGGAAGTGTGAAAGCACATTTCAGCCAGGATGTAGAAAATGACAGCTTTACTGTTCATAAGGAGGTGTGGGAAAATGAAAAATGTTGAAAATCTCAAGTGAAAATATTACAAATTTGCGAAGTTACGAGTGAGTGTGGGAACTGCGCAATGCACGCTCGTAAAACAGTCATTTTATGAAATTTTTTCACTGAATTTTCAGCACAGGCATTTTAGGACATCTGCTCATGAACAGTTTCACTGTGATTTTGTTACTCTGTACCAAACAGTGATTTCCCACAGCGACCTCGCTTTTGTACACCGAAAGTGTGAAAACATGTTTCGGCCAGGAAAAATGACAGCTATACTGCTCATAAGGAGATATGGGAAAATGCCAATGTTGAAAATCTAGAGTGAAAATATTATGAATTCATGAACTTACAAGTGTATATAGAAACTGAGCAATGCACGTTTGTAACACAGCCATTTTATGGACTTTTGTCACCAAATTTTCAACATAGGCATTTTAGGACCTCTGCTCATGAACGGTGTCACTGTGATTGTCTTACTGTGTAGCAAACACTGATTTCTGACAGCGACTGCACTATTTTGTGCCGGAAGCATGATAACACATTTCGGCCAGGATGTGAAACATGACAGTTTCACTGTTTATAAGGAGGTGTGCAAATATGCCTATGTTGAAAATCTGGAGTGACAATATTACAGATTCATGAACTTACGAATGTGCATGGGAACTGCACAATGCATGCTTGTAACACAGTCATTTTTAGGATTTTTTTTCATCAAATTTCCAAAATAGGCTTTTTGAGAGCCCACCTCATGAACACTGACACTGTTGTTTCGTTAATCAGTCCCAAAAGGTGATTCCACACAGTGACAGTGAAATCAGCTTTTGGGGCAGAATAGCACCATGACAGTGACTGAATTCATGAGAAGGGGTGTCAATAACCCCATGTTGAAAATTTGGTGCCAAAAGTAGAAAAAAAATGGTCACAATATCCAGCTAAGTTGGAAAACCCCTATTTATGCCATTATACAGCTTACCAGCATTTCCTCAGTTCTTGGTCAGCTAAGAAAAGTGCAGACATGTTCCCAGTCCACCAAAGATCATCGCACCAGGCTCCAGAGGTAAGTATGGGGTGAGGGGGGTGTGGGGAGGTGGGTGCGCAGAGGGTGGGCATGGGTTGGGGGGAAGGGACGCACCAAGGGGCCATTTTTGTTCTTTCACAGGACTTTAAAAAAAAAAGAAATAGACCCTTTTAGCACACCTACATGTTTGTTGAGCATGCTGGGGTGGGCTTCCAGTGTGCCAACTGGTTGTTTGTTGGAGGGGGTTGCAGCCGATGGGGGATTGGGCACCCCCATCAGCCACACAGTGTGCTGTGGTGGCACATGAGCTGAGGGGGATTGGGCACCCCCCTCAGCACACAATGTTGGGCCAGGGAGAACACTAATGAGGGAGGGGGAGGAGATTAACAGAGGGAGGAAGCAGGAGGGATTTCATGCCGAGCTGTGCATGACAGCAGTTCAGCTGACGTAGGTATGCAAATTGCATACATGCTATCACCGCTGATTGCAGAGGACCTTTTCTTAGAAGTGAAGACTAACACAGGCAAACTGCTGTCAAACACAGCTCAGCATGTATTGGTCCCCTAGGGTCGGGCCTGCTACACTGAGCACTGCATTGGCAAGGAGGGTTACACACCTCCAAAAGTCCTACTGTTGTAAGATGGTCCTTGTGCATGCACACGTGTGAATGTAAAAAATAAATATTTTGTTCCTCCCTTTATGTGTTTTCATGAGCATCCACTTTGTTATTATTCAGATTTACATTCTCTGAGGGAGTGTTGTCTGGGTAGTTAATGTTTAGTGTTACCACACCCAGAGATGTAGATTTGTCGACATTATAGCAAGCTCTTTTATTCAAACTTCTTCTGCCTCTTGTGGCATATAAAAAACAACGTTTACCCTCAAGGTTCACCCTTGATCTTGCTGGGTGCAATAATGACAAAGGTATGCCTTTGTGTCTGAGCCTATCTTTTATTGAATCAAATGCTTTACATTTTAACAATTCTGAAGGGGACAGATTAGGGAAGACCTGTAGTTTTAACCCTTTGAAGTGAAGGCCTTTTTCTGCTCTGGCTTTAAAAAGCAATCTTTCTCTGTCTTGATATCTGAGGGGGCAAACATAAATCATGGCAAGTCCCTGTTGAATTGCAAACCAAAGGCTCTGTGCAATCCATCTAGTTCTATTTTTTTGTTCTGGATATTTCAATCCCAGAATTTCAGTGAGTATTTCTTCACAGAACTGAGCAGGGTTTGAACCTTCAATACCTTCTGGAAGGTTGGTGATTTTTAAATTATTCCTGCATGACCTTGACTCCAAGAGGTCAATTCTAGAGGTGGGCACAGGACTTATGCCAAGTTCTGCATCCACCACAAAGCTTGTTGCAGCTACGCCAAAGCCATCAGATACAACTCGGTCCGATTCCAGAATGGCTGGTGCAGTTGGGGCAGTTTTCCCACTTACGAGAGCTTGCACTAAAGGTTGTGCACAAGTCCCATGCAAAAGGTACCCCATGGACATGAAGTTAGACCGGGGGGAGCTGGTCTAACTTTGCTGCATCAGGGACTTGTGGCACCCGGCTTCCAGAATAGCAACTTTCCCCGCTGTTTGACACAAGCTGGCATGTGCGTCAAACACCCTGCCTCAAGTCCCCTTCGGTGATTGCAGCTGCTTCCAGAATAAGTCCCCAAGTCTTCTATTTTAAGTTTAAGATCTTCCAGTTCCTTGTTATTGTTTTGCACCATGTTGGCAAATGTGGATAAATCGTCTTGTACTTTACTTAATGTTTGTTCAAACTCCCCTGTCCGAAGTGTTAAAGCATCTGTTTTGTTCACTACCTCAGAGGATTTTTGATTTAGGGAACAGATGGCAGAATTTAAATTCACCAAACCTGCTTTCATTTCATTCAGTATTGCCTGTTGTGATTCTTTAGATCTGTCTGAACCAGACTGTGTAGTTTCAATCAGAACTGAGTTATTCTTAAAAACGCTTTCAGTCTCCTTCTGTTGGCTTTTATTTTGTTCTTTATCGTCTGACTTTTGTTTGGACCCTGTTTTTCTGTTTTTTTTCTCCATTTTATCTGTTTTATATGTTTTATATAGTGGTTTTCAGTCTCTCAATTTTCCCATAGCTGCCATACTCATAGGGTGAAATATTACAGCATTGTCTGCCTTTTCATCAGTGTTTTCAATATTTTCAGGAAATATGATGGTAGAAGAGGTGTTTGACCCAACAGAGGAATGAGAGAGAGTGAGGAAAGAACAAAACTGTGTTACATCTCTATGAGTCTCTTTTTGCTGCTTGTCTATACCTGTTAGAAAAAATTGAGTCTGTACCTAGACATTGTTGTGTCCCAGGTATTACATTCTGCTCTTCCCCAAATTTAGCCACCTCTGACTGCTCAGCCGTAACTGCTGACAGGGTGAATTTTTCTCCAGGCACCTGCTCCTTGAGTGTCTCAACGGCACCCACTGCCTGCAGCTGTTTCCTTTGACCTGCTCCCTGCTGAACATCAGCTGCTCCCCTTTGTAAAAGTAAGAAGGGTAATGTATTTTGTTTCAGAGAGTCAACAAGCTGTTTTTTTTTTTTTATCTGCCCAAGTCTCCATGTTTACTCCAGCTGAAAAAGCTGTAGCGTTTCTTTCTTAAACCCCCTGGGAGAATTTACATTGCAGTTTTTCATTGAAACACTCCAGAATTTCTTTAGCACTGTGGAATTGCTTATACAAGCCTTAAGCATGTGTTTTAATTCAGTAGCTGCCATTTACCACACTAGTGTCCATCTCTCCACTGGTGTGCTCACACCACTCAACTCAGACTACCCGGCTATCTTCCTGAGCCTTAACCCATTTAGTGCCCTGTGTTGTACTGTGTATGTCTCAGTGCACAGCTGCACATGGCCATAAAGATGTACCTTGTAAGTCTGACCGTAAATCTTTCTTGTGCACCAGATCCCCAGAGAATTTACTAGTTTTGACCCCAGGGTCATGAGAGGAGCCCTTAGTCTTGTGATCCCAGGGATCTGAAATGCAGCAGACATCACGTGTTTGCAGAAGCATGCAAACACGTGGTCTGTCTGGGTCTGTCTGCTTTCACTTTCTCTTGGGATGCAAAACCATAAGAGACAGTGTAGCAGAGTAGATGGAGATTGCTACAGTTGCTGATAAAAGTGATTTAAAATTTGATTTAAAGTAGCAAATCAAAGACCTGTAGTGTCCTGAAACAGATTCATTGTGTTTCTAAAGCTGTTTTGGGTGTTAGGCAGAATTATTTAATATTTAATAAAAAGTTAAAGTTCTTTTCTCTTCTTTATCAGCCTTTGCCTTGTATTTTGGCCATTTATTTTATTTTTTTACATTTTTTTCACAGGGTCTGTTGTTTTAGGACTCATTAGTTTTCTAACTGTTGTTTTGTGGTGTGTTGAAAATAATTTTTGTTTTATAAAGTGCCTTTCATTTGCTTTAACTTACATTCATTTATACTCCTTTCAAGTGCTCAAGTATCACCCCTGTAAACGGGCTTTGTGCCCAGTGGGTCTTATCCAGTTACCAAAGAATAATAAATTAAAAACATTTAAGTATGCTTAGTATGCAGTGACACTGTGTCACTGTGTCTGTAGCGAGACACAAGCCTAGGGCTATAGGATCTCTTCTAGTTACCCCCCAAAAATAGCATAAAATTATTTTTGAGTTACTGTACAGCGATGCTGTAAGTGTCCATAGTGGGATACAGTTGTATATAATTTATAGATTTTAGTGGTGAGTGTGAGCCTTCCTTTTTACACATTTTTCGCTGTTTGGGGCCTTATGCACCACAGTCACTCTGAGACAACCATTCTTTTGCTGTCCTTTCTAGACACAAAAAAATCCCATAAAAAATAGGATAAAAGAATTTGTGAGTTAGTATATAGCAACACTGTAGGTGTCCATGGTGGGAAACAAACCTAGGGCTATAGGTTCTCTCCTGGTTAGCAAAGAATAAATACAAATTAAAATAAAAAAAAGTCCAGATAGTATACAGCAATTACACTCAGCCACACTGTGTGTTAGAGTCCATAGTGAGATTCAAACCCAGACCTTTTAGGCTCTCACCTGTGTGCTTCAAGTGCTAGGCAAAACACTAAGTGCCTTTTAATTGCACTATCCCAAAGTGCTTTACAATCCAGGAGAGAGAGGAAGGGGAGAGAGAGTATCTCTGCCACAAAGACATGCTGCGTGCTAATCATGACACATAAATACACTGCAGAAGAGGTCTTAAAATATATCATCAACTCTGAGTCAGAGTTGAATGATTTTATTGATCCGGAGTCTGGGAGTGACTACTGTCCAAGCAGTGCCCCCACTGCTGATACAATATCCAGTGATGCCAACGAGGGTGGTCTGTACAGCCCCTAAGGCCAAGTCTAAGTCCCCACGTGGATACAGGCGCCCATGTATGCTCACTAACAAGCACCAGCCCAAGCCTAAACTGAAAAGCAGAAGTCACAGCCCAAGCAAGCATCCAAACATAAAAAGCAGAAGGAGCATGGGGATCTGCCTAAGCTTGTACAGGTACCAGAGCCTGAGATATTTACCCAGAAAGAGGCCCTGTGTGTGCCTTTGATGGAGCTGGGAGGCCACAATGCAGGCTGAGGGAAGTCACACGAAGCATAAGCATAAGAAATAGCACCTGCCTGAATCTGTGACGATATCTGAGCAAGAAGGCTCTGTGCTTGAGATGGATGCAGTAATGCAGGCTAAGGGAAGTTATCAAAAACACAAGCATAAGCTACTGTTCCAGGCGAAGACATTGACTGAGTCTTAAAAAGAATGACTTTTTGAGTCTGTATTTGCAACTCAGGTCAAGCACAAAAAACAAAAAAACACTCAAGGAATTGCCAGATCTCAAGATTCTCCATGAACAAGAAACTCATTCTGAGTCTGCGATTCATGGCACTCATGAAAAACAAAAACATGGGCATCGACTCCAGTCTGAGACCATGCTTGAGCCTCAAATGCTGCCTGATCAGCAGGCCCCCTCAAAGCTTACATTCACTCATTAACCAATCAATCAAAAATATTTAATTTACCAGGTAAAATGCCTTTGAGTAAATTCATTAACAAGATGGACCTGGAACACATGATAAAGTGCCTGCAACACAGGATGAGGGTAAGTGCAAAAAGCACAAAAAAGTGCAAACATCTGCCTCAGCCCAAATTAGAGGCCCAGCCTATGCAAGAATCTCAACAAAAAAGCATAAACTAAAGTGCAAGCAGTTGCCTGACACACACTACTTGAGCCTGAAACTCTGCCCAAACCAAATGCCCTGCTTAACCATGACCCTCTGGCCAAGCCTGATTCTCTGCCCGCATATCACTCCCCACCTGAGACTGATGCCCTGCCCAAATCTAACACTCTGGCTGAACCTGACATGTTACCTGAGTCTGACACTCTAGCCGAGTCTGACACATTGCCCAAGCCTGACACTCTGGCCGAGCCTGACATGTTGCCTGAGCCTGACATGTTGCCTGAGCCTGACACGTTGCCTGAGCCTGACACTCTCCCAAGTCTCACATCTTACCTGAGGGAGAGATTCGGCTTAAGTATGATGCACTATCTGAACCTGACACCTTGCTAAAGCATGAGTCCTTATCCATCTGCAGTGCCACTTTCTCAGATGAATCTGATCCCTTGGTAAGGCCTGACTCTGAGACTACTGTCCCAGTCCTAGCTATAGGCTGCAGCAGGCACAACATTGGTTATACTCCAGTGTACCAACGAAATCCTCCAAATATGAAAAAACCATGTGTTCCACCATTTTCTGGTAATGCAGGTGTCCATGTTGACACAAAGGAATTAACCCCAATAGAATATTTTCAGTTATTTTTTTAGTGGTGAAATATTGTCTCATATGATGGCTCAAACAAATTTATATGCAGATCAGTTTTTGGCTCAATATGGAGACAAGGTAAAACCATACACAAGGGCTCACCAATGGACTCCCACAAACTTAAAGAAAATGAAAAGGTTCTGGGGTTTGACGCTGTTAGTGGGGATTGGAAAAAAACCACCATCAGCATGTATTGGTCCACCCACCTTGCTCATTCTTCTGTTCTATTTCCAGCTATGATAAGCAGGAACCAATTTCAGCTTCTGCTGAGATTTATGCACTACAATGACAACACACAGGCTTTGCAGAGAGATCATCCAGAGAATGATAGGCTTTTTAAATTAAGGCCTATTATTGATCAACTTTTTAAAATGTTTTCTGAGGTGTACACCCCATCCCAAAATATCTCAGTGGATGAGTCCCTTCTGCTGTTCAAAGGATGAATAATATTTAAACAATACCTTCCTCTGAAACGTGCCCATTATGGAATTAAATTGTACAAACTTTGTGAAAGTTCCTCCAGGTACACATACTATTTCAGAATTTACACAGGAAGGGATGTCACACATGATGTTGAGACTGTCCTTGATTGTCTGAACACAAATTAGAAAATTGTGTGGGATCTAATTCTTCCTTTGCTAGGTTCTGTCTACAACCTCTATGTAGATAACTTGTATACTGGGATTCCTCTCTTTAATATCTTGCATCAGTCTGATGCAGTAGCTTGTGGCACTATCAGATCCAACAGGCCAACAGGCAGGGATTTCCCCAAGAATTGGTAGCCAGAAAGCAAAAATGTAGTGAGACCAGTGCTCTCCAATGTGATGACCTGCTGGCTGTAAAATTCACAGATGAAAAATATATGTACCTCCTGAGTACAATTCATGATGAATCTACAGCGGCTGTTCCAATTTGTGGCCAGGACAAATTGATAAGCAAGCCTCAGTGTAGCCTAGATTATAACAAGCACATGGAAGGTGTGGACAGATCAAACCAGATGCTTGAGCTCTATGGTGCTACTCGAAAAACCATGGCTTGGTACATGAAGTTAGCTGTTCACCTGTTTCAACTGGCTATGTACAATGCTTTTATTTTGCACCAGGCAAAGTCATCTGGTCACTTAAAATCCTTCCTAGATTTCCTAACTGATGTCATTTCAAGTTTCCTATTTGATTCAACAGAAATACCAAAAACAGAAAGACATGAGGGTGTAGCCAGACTGACTGAAAGACATTTCTGCACAGTGCTACCATCTACTGAAAGAAAGGCTAGACCCTAGAGGAGATGCAGAGTCTGCTACAAAAAAAGGCTTCAGGAGATACTCAAGATATTACTAACCACAGTATCCCACAGAGCCAGGGCTGTGCCTGGAGGACTATTTTGAGAAATACCACACTAAGCTCATTTACTGGAAAGACTAATTGATGGGTACAAAATTCATCCTGTAAAGGGCAACAAGGCCAAAGCAGTTGCTAGGTTAAAAAACATTTTGGGAGAGGTTATTTTCTTATCTCAGCATCCACACACCATTGTTTGTATTCTTTTGGTAACCAGGTAAGGCCCACTAGGCACAATGTCTGTTTGTAGGGGCAACCTGGCAACACTGGGGAAGTTAAGTGATTTGCTCAGGGTCACACAATATGCAAGTGGAGGTGGTGATAATCAAACCCAAGGCTGTACCAAGCTCAATCATGCCTCATTACACTAACCTGTAAGCTATGCTGTCAGCCCTTTATTCAAGAGACCGTGGGCTATGGTATATAATTTTAATTTACATTGTATTGGCAAACTCACCTTATTTATGATTCTGCCAGAGTATTTTGGTAATGAGGGTGTGAAATACATGCAACCCTACCATGGCATTCTGTCCACACCTGACTATTACAATATGCTTTTGTAGAAAGCTTTCTCATGCAGCCCCTCTCTGCCTGCATTTCCCACCTCCAGAAAATGTCAGTGCATTGTGTTAACCAGGGAACAATATATATTGCTTTAAAGAATACAAAATAAAGACTTTAAGCAAGTCTGAGAATGTTTCTTCCCCCAAATGTTACCTATCTATAATTCTCCATTGAATTAAGATCCACAGCTAAAAATACTGAATAAAATGCAATATTTTGGCCTGTTTCTACCTAATTATCTGATTGCCTCATTTTTCCAAGTACAAACTCATATCATGTTGGGCTTCATAGAAACATATAATTTGATGGCAGATAAGGACTGCTTGGCCCACCTAGTCTGCCCATTTCCCTACCTAACGGATAAGCTGCAGATCCTAGTTACCCAACAGCCTACTTCCTCCTACCCCCCCACTAGAATTGCCTTATGTCTGTCCCATGCATTCTTGAATTCACCCACTGTTTTTGACTCCAAGACCTCCTCAGGAAGGCTGTTCCATGCATCCACAACCCTCTCCATGAAAAAATACTTCCTCACATTACCTTTGAGCTGTCCCCCCATTATCTTCAAATTGTGTCCCCTTGTTCTTGCACATCTCTTTTTCTGAAAGATGCTACCCTCTTGGACTTTGTTGATTTCCTTGAGGTACTTGAAAGTTTCTATCATGTCCCCCCCTCCCTCTCTCCTTTCCTCTAGGGTATACATATTAAGCTCCTTTAATCTCTCTTCATATGTCTTCTGGTGCAGACCCTGCACCATTTTGGGTGCCCTCCTCTGGGCAGCCTCTACCCACTCTATGTCTTTGTGGAGATGGAGTCTCCAGAACTGCACACAGTACCCCAGATGGGGTCTCACCAGCTGTCTGTACAGAGCAATAACAACTTCCTGTTTTCTACTGGTGATGCCTCTCCTTATGCATCCCAGTATCCCCCCCCAGTCCTCCTTGCTGCCTTCTCACATTGCTTGCCCACCTTTAGGTCATCTGATATAACTAACCCCTGGTCCCTTTCCATTTTTGATGTTGTCAGTATCTTACCTCACATTGTGTACTCTTCCCTTGGTTTTTGTTTCCCATGTGTATTACTTTCCACTTCTTTTAATTGAATCTAAGCTGCCATACATTTGACCATCCTTCCAACCTTGCTAAGTCCCTTCTCATCCTTTCCACTCCACCTTGTGTATCAGCCCTGTTACAGATCTTTGTGTCATCTGCAGAGACATACTTTTCCTTCCAGTCCCTCTGCAATGTCACTTATAAAGACATTAAAAAGGACCAGTCCCAGTACTGAACCCTGTGGTATCCCACTAGTAACCCCCCTTTCTTCACTGTGATCTCTGTTGGCTATTGCCATCTGTATCCTGTTTTCCAGCCAATGATTTACCCAGGCTACCACCCTGGGACCCACTCCCAGGCTGGCTAATTTGTTTATTAATATTGAGTATGGGACTGTGTCAAATGCCTTGCTAAAGTCTAGGTAGGCCATGTCTACAGCCCCTCCCTGGTCTACTACTTTGGTCACCCAGTCAAAGAAATCAATTAGATTCATCTGACATGACCTTCCCACTGTGAATCCATGCTGCCTTGGGTCCTGTGCCCCACTGGCCTCTAGGTACTCAATAATTATTTCCTTCAGAAGTGATTCCATCATTTTCCCTACCACTGAGGTCAAACTGACAGGTTTGTAGTTTCCTGCCTCTGTCTTACTCCCACTTTTGTGAAGGGGAATCACATCTGCCATCCTTCAATCCTCAGGTACCTCCCATGATTTGTTAAAAAGGGTAGTCAGTGCTGTTACTAGTTCTCCCCTTAGTTCTTTTAGAATTCTGGGGTGAATCCCATCAGGCCCCATTGCTTTGTCCACCTTCAGTTTTAAGAGTTCTTTCAGAACCCTTTCTTCTGTGAAAGGACTAATATCAACCCCCCTATCCAGAGTGCTTCTATTGACTTGATTAGATACCTCCTCCTCTTCCTTTGTGAATGCTGAGCAGAAGTATCGTTCAGTATCCCTGCTTTCACGGTCCCTCTCTGCCCACCCACCCTCCTCTTTATTCAAGCTCAGTATCCCTCCCTTTGTCTTTATTTTCTCCCTAATATACCTATAAAAGGTTTTATCCCCGTTCTTAACCAAGTTGGCTATCTTTTCCTCAGTTTGGGCCTTTGCTATTCTGACTGCCTTACCCACTTCCTTCTGCTTTAACTGGTACAGTTCTCTGTCCTGCTTCTTCTGTGTTTCCTTATACTTCCTGAATGCTGTCTTTTTCTCCCTATCCTTCCCCGCCACCTCTTTTGAGAACCATAGTGTTTTTTTCTTTCATTTTGATTTGTTTATGTGCTTCACTCAAAGGCTCATTGCCTCTGTGTTGGAAGTTCTGATGTTTCCCCATTGTTGCTCCTCCCCTCCTCCTTGCCTGTTTGATAGTGCTTTTCTGAGGCACTCTCCCATTTTGACAAAATCAGCCCTCTTGAAGTCCAGTACATTCACTTTTGTATGGCTTGCCTCTACAGCTGAGTTTATCATGAACCACATTGTTTGGCGGTCACTTGTTCCCAGATGGCTACCCACTTCTAGATCTGAGATCCTTTCTTCATCCCTATTTGAGAGTACCAGATCTAAGATTGCTCCCTCCTGAGTGGGTTCCAACACTAGCTATCTGAGGCATGCCCCCTGTAGGGCATCGAGAATGGCCCTGCTCTTGGATGTGGCTGCAGCAAAGGTGCTTCAGTTAACATCTGGAATATTTATGTCCCCCATCAGCAATATCTCCCATTTCTCTGCCATCCTAAGGATGTCTTCTATCATTTCCTTGTCCATTCCCTCCCCCCAAAAGGGGATTCTGTATACCACCCCTGTGCAGATTGTGGTGCCATTTTCAATCTCCAAGGTGATCCATAGTGCCTCCTCTCCTCCCTGTTTACCTTTTAGTTCCATTGTTTTGATCCTTTCCCTTACATAGAGAGCTACTCCTCCTCCTCTTCTACCCTCCCTGTCCTTCCTGTAGATTGTGTTCCCTGGTATGTTGACATCCCAGTCATGGTTCTTTGTGTACCATGTTTCTGTGACTGCCACAATATCCAGGCATCCCTCTTCCATCAAGGCCTCCAGCTCTGGGAGCTTGTTACGTAGACTACGGGCATTGGTACTCATTACCCTCCATTTTTTGATGGCCTTACCCCTTTTTGCCCCATCCCTGTCCTTACTGAGTTTGTCTTTTTCTGCATTTACCCCTGCCCTTCTCCATACCAACTTCTCTGTCTTGGTGTTTACCTCACTAACTACCCTGATTTATGGAGGGGGCTAGGAGTTTCCTTCTTCTTTCCAATGCCTCACCCACCTTGGCCTCTTTACGGAGTGCTAACTGTGTCTGTACAACAAACTTGTATCTCCACCAAAGGACCCTTTGTACAAAATCCTCCAAACCTCCTATCACTGTACATACAAGGGATTTTAAATACATTTAACAACCTACAGTGTGTGTTTTGGTCTTATTTCTGCCAGAGTCTGTGGTAAAGGATCATGAATTTAGTATCACTGTCAGCAGTACTCTCTATAGAAAAAAAGTTTTCATATACCAGCATCCTACTTAACTTAGATAGCTGGCTCCTAAAATTTGAGAATTATGCAACATTTCATTATTTTTTATAGTCTTACCAAATGAGGGGAGGAGGATTATGGATAGCACATACTTCGGTAGCAGGCAGTCTTTCACATGATTAAAGCAATATTTTATGCAGTTTCAGAAAATGTATACTTTTGTTATGGGTATTATGGTGACTTGAGATCAATGCTGTGGATTTTCTATTGTGGGCCTAAATTCTTCCCTTTAAAATATCCTTAGCACCCTATAGGTTTTGAGTCTATTTCAACCAAACTTTTGTAGTAAAGGTACATAAATGTGGCTTCATTGTAACCGGCACTCTAAGCAAACCCACAAATATGGTGTCTGTGTACTTCCATCCTATGTTACATAGATATTTGGTTTGCTAAATTGTGAGAACTATGCAAATGTCCATCATTTTGTATAGCTCTACCAAAAGTAAAGGAGGATTATGGGTAGAAAACATTGGGACAGCAGGCAATGTAATGCATTTTTAAAAACAGTATTTTGCACAGTTTCAGAAAATATATACTTCTCTTTTGGTACCATGGTGTGCTGAATGTCTACAGGCCAGAGAATCAATGCTGTGGATTTTCCATTGTGGGCCTAAATTTCCCCTCACATAGCCTACATGTTTGGAGACTATTTCAACCAAACCTTTGTGGTACAGATACATAAATGTGGCATCATTGTAACTGGTACTCTTAGCAGTATTCACAAATGTGGTATTTGTGTATCTCCATCCTATGTTACATAGACATTTAGTTTTCTAAACTATGAAAAATAAGTGAATTTGCATCATTTTTCACAGTTCTACCAAATGTAAAGTAGGATTATGGGTATAAAACATTCAGATAGCAGGCAATGTCATACATTTTTAAAAACAGTATTTTGTGTAATTTGAGAAAATATATACTTTTTTTATGGTTTCATGGTGTCCTGAATGTCTACAGTCTAGAGAATCAGTGCTGTGGATTTTCCACTGTGGGCCTAAAAGTTCCACTTTAAAATACATGTAACATCCTATAGATTTCACTCCTATTTCAACCACATCTTTGTGGTAAAGATTCATAAATGTGGCATCATTGCAAACGGTGATCTCAGCAGAATCCAGAAATGTGGTATTTGTGTATCTCCATTCTATGTTGCAAAGACATTTGGTTTGCTATATTGTGAAAACTATGTGAATTTCCATCATTTTGCATAGTTCTACCAAATGTAAAGGAAGATTATATGTCGCAAACATTTGGATAGCAGGCAATGTCATACATTTTTAAAAACAATATTTTGTGCAGTTTCAGAAAATATATAGTTCTCCTATAGTACCATGGTGATCTGAATGTTTACAGGCCAGAGAATCAGTGCTGTGCATTTTCCATTGTGGGCCTAAAATTTCCCCCTTGAAAATATACTTAGCATTCTATGGGTTTCGAGCCTATTTCCTCCAAACCTTTGTGGTAAAGGTACATAAATGTGGCATCATTGTAACCAGAATTCTCATCAGAATCCAGAAATGTGGTGTTTGTGTTCCTCCGTCCTATGTTACATAGACATTAGGTTTGCTAAATTGTGAAAACCATGTGAATTTTCATCATTTTTCATAGTTCTACCAAATGTAAAGAAGGATTATGGGAAGCAAACATTTGAATAGCAGGCAATGTCATACATTTTTTTAAAACAGTATTTTGTGCAGTTTGAGAAAATATATACTTTTTCTATGGTACCATGGTGTCCTGAATGTCTACAGGCTAGAGAATCAATGCAGTGGATTTTCCACTTAGGCCTAAATGTTTCGCTTTAAAATACATTTAGCACCCTATAGGTTTCACACCTATTTCAACCAAATCTTTGTGATAAAGTTACATAAATGTTGCATCATTGCAAACGGTACTCTCAGCAGAATCCAGAAATGTGGTGTTTGTGTACCTCCATCCTATGTTACATAGACATTTGGTTTGCTAAATTGTGAAAACTATGCACATTTTCATTGTTTTGTATAGTTCAAGCAAATGTAAAGGAGACTTATGGGTATCAAAGATTTGGTTAATGGGCAATGTTATACATTTTTAACAACAGTATTTTGTGCACTTCAGGAAATATATAATTTTTTCTATGGTACCGTGGTGTCCTGAATGTCTACAGGCCAGAGAATCAGTGCTGTGAATTTTCCACTGGGGGCCTAAATTTTCCCCTTTACAATATACTTAGCATCCTATAGGTTTCAAGCCCATTTCCACCAAACCTTTGTGGTAAAGGTACATAAATGTGGCATCACTGTAAATGGTACTCTCAGCAAAATCCATAAATGTGGTGTTTGTGTACCTAAAGCCTATGTTGCAAAGACATATAGTTTGCTAAATTGTGAAAACCATGTGAATTTCCATAATTTTTGAATAGTTCTACCAAATGTAAAGGAGGATTATGGGAAGCAAACATTGGAATAGCAGGCAATGTCATGCATTTTTAAAAACAGTATTTTGTGCAGTTTCAGAAAATATATACTTTTCCTATGGTACTGTGGTGTCCTGAATATCTACAGGCCAGAGAATCAGTGCTGTGCATTTTCCACTGTGGGCCTAAAATTTCCCCCTTGAAAATATACTTAGCATCCTATGGGTTTCGAGCCTATTACCTTCAAGCTTTTGTGGTAAAGGTACATAAATGTGGCATCACTGTAACCAGAATTCTCATCAGAATCCAGAAATGTGGTGTTTGTGTACATCTGTCCTATGTTACATAGACATTAGGTTTGCTAAGTTGTGAAAACCATGTGAATTTTCATCATTTTTCACAGTTCTACCAAATGTAAAGGAGGATTATGGGAAGCAAACATTTGGATAGCAGGCAATGTCATACATTTTTAAAAACAGTATTTTGTGTAGTTTGAGAAAATGTATACTTTTCCTATGGTACCATGGTGTTCTGAATGTCTGCAGGCCAGAGAATCAATGCAGTGGATTTTCCACTGTGGGTCTAAATGTTCCACTTTAAAATATATTTAATACCCTATAAGTTTCACACCTATTTCAACCAAATCTTTGTGGTAAAGATACATAAATGCGCATCATTGTAACTGGTACTCTAAGAAAAATCCAGAAATGTGATGTTTGTATACCTTTGTCCTATGTTACATAGACATTAGGTTTGCTAAATTGTGAAAACTATGTGAATTTTCATTATTTTGCATAGTTCTACCAAATGTAAAGGAGGATTATGGGTAGCAAAGATTTGGATAACGGGCAATGTCATATATTTTTAAAAACAGTATTTTGTGAAGCTTCAGGAAATATATAATTTGTCTATGGTACCATAGTGTTCTGAATGTCTACAGGCCAAAGAATCAGTGCTGTGTTTTTTCCATTGTGGGTCTAAATTTTCTCTTTTAAAATATACTTAGCATCCTATAGGTTTCAAGTCTATTTCCACCAAACCTGCGTGGTAAAGGTAGATAAATGTGACATCATTGTAGCTGGTATTCTCATCAGAATCCAGAAACATGGTGTTTGTGTACCTCTGTCCTATGTTACATAGACATTTGGTTTGCTAAATTGTGAAAACTATGCAAATTTTCATCATTTTGCATAGTTCTTCCAAATGTAAAGGAGGATTATGGGTAGCAAACATTTGGATAGCAGACAATGTCATACATTTTTAAAAACACTATTTTGTGCAGTTCCAGAAAATATATACTTTTCCAGTGCTACCGATGGTGTCCTGAATGTCTATAGGCTGGAAAATCAGTGCTGTTGATTTTCCACTGTTTGCCTAGATTTTCCCTTTTAAAATACATGAAGCACCCTATAGGTTTCACACCTATTTCAACTAAATCTTTGTGGTAACGGTATATAATGTGTTATCATTGTAACTTGTTTTCTCAGCAGAATCCACAAATGTGGTGTTTGTGTACTTTCATCCTATGTTACATAGACAAATTGTGAAAACTATGCAAATTTCCATCATTTTGCATAGTTCTACCAAATGTAAAGGAGGATTATGGGTAGCAAACATTTAGATAGTGGGCAATGTCATACATTTTTAAAACTAGTATTTTGTGTAGTTTTAGAAAATATATACTTTTTCTATGGTACCATATTGTCCAGAATGTCTACAGGATAGAGAATCAGTGCTGTGGATTTGCCATTATGGGCCCAAATTTTCCTCTTTAAAATATAATTAGCATCCTATAGGCTTCAAGCCTATTTAAACCAAACCTCTGTGGTACAGGAACATAAATGTGGTATCATTGTAACCAGTACTCTCAGAAGAATCCTCAAATGTGGTGTTTGTGTACATGGCTATCTGTGTTACATAGACATTTGGTTTGCTAAATTGTGAACACTATGCAAATTTCTATTATTTTTACAGTTGTACCAAAATATAGAGGAGGAGCATGGGTAGCAAACACTTGGGCAGTGAGCAGCGTTATCCATTTCTAAAACTAGTATATTGTACCATTTCAGAAAATATATACTTTTCATATGGCACCATAATGTCCTGAATGTCTACAGGCCAGAGAATCAGTGCTGGGCATTCACTGTTATGGACCCATATTTTTCCACATTAAAATACACTTAGCAACCTGTGCGTTTAGTTTTTTTTTTCTGCTAGACCTCTGTGGGAAAGGAAAGTAAATGTGGTACTGTTGTAAACCAGTGCGCTCTGTAGAATTCAAAAATGTGATGCTTCTATACCTGCCACTTACGTTACATTGGCATTTGCTTTGTTTAAAATGTGAATATTATGCAAAGTTAAATTATTTTTCATAGTTGCAAGAAATATAAAGAATACTAGTGGGTAGTATATATTTGGGTAGTGGGCTATGTTACTCGTGTTTAAAAATTGCATTTTGTGTAGTTTCAGAAAATATACTTTTCCTAAAATAACATGAAGTTCTGGGTTTCTACAAGCAACAGATGCAATGCCATAAATTAAATTAGAATTTAAGTCACTTCAAGTAGAAATGAAATAGAGTATTACTGCTGTAATATGTTTCTGCCTATTAAAAATATGTTTTGTGTACAGTATATAGTACAGACATTGAGAAGTTCAGCAGCATATAGATTTCCATTATTGTCTGTTAAATAAAACATTTTCTGGGATCTTTTCTGGAACACTTTTGAGTAAAAATAGCATTTTGTTTACATTTCAGGAAATGTTCACTGGTCACATTATCTGATATTGACAAAACGTTGCTACCTATATAAAGGTCAGAGTTTGTCAATAAAAAATATCCATGCTTTTCCTACTTTTCCTTGAAGGGAACATAGTGATATTTTAATTTTATACATAATATTGCGCAAAAACACAAAAATTGCCTGGCACAGGAGTGCAAAATACCCCTGGCAGTGAAAGGGTTAAACTGCATGAATAAATTAGGCACATTCACATAGTAGCTCCACCCGAGATGAAGCATCATGTCTATGACACAAAGCACCAGGGTATTAAGGCTATGCCTGAATTTTTTGGAAATATACCAGACGGCATTACAAGCTTATGAGTAAGTGTCTTTTATCACATTCTGAGTGATGTTGTTTGTGAAAAGTGTGTTACAAATTGTTGGACAACCACCCACCCACTCTTATAGTCTGTGAGCATGTGTTCTTTTGCATTTTCTTACCTTGACATAACCCTGTTCCATGTAGGGCTATGTATAATAGCAGGATTAGAAAAAGTCCTCTTTGAGTTCCTATGCCCACAAATATAAAATTACCACATTAGTCTATTAACTTCAATGGGCCTTACTTGCTGGCCGCTGAGTTCTGCAGATCCCATCCCCAATATCCCAAAAGATAGTTGCTTTTTTAAATAAAATCCCTGGACACCTAAAGCAATGCATTCTTCTTTGGTGACTAGTGTTTGTGTGTGTGGGTCTCCGTCATGACAGCACACGATCACCCCAGCACTGACCAATCCAGTACTTCTTTCAAAATGGAGTCCCCAAATTTTCAATGCCATGAGATGGAAATTGATCACATGTCAGCACATGCTCATGTATTTATTAATAAACCTATTGGATGACAGATTTTTCAATACTGGGCCCATTGTCTTCCTTATTCCTATGTTCTCCCTCCTGCATGTAGTTTCTAATTATAGATCAGAGATTCATGTCCCATTCGTAGCATTATGTTATGACATGAGACTAAGATGGTGGCCACACTGGGCTCATGGTGTCTTGAGCTCTAAGCTCACAAGTCCATGTGCTCTGTAGATCTGCCTTATTTTTACCCAGTTTATTTCCCATGTTTAGTTGGGTTAAATGAAGTTATTTTACCTTATTTTTAATCACCTCCCTAGTCTTAAATTTGTGTTGGTTTTCTGAAGTTCTGTATGGGCATTTGTTTCATTGCAGCTTATAGTAGCACACTTGCTACTACTCAATCGGCCAGTTCATCAGTTTAGTTTGACCATTGCATTCCCTGGTCAATTTTCTTTTTATGGGGGCTTTCTAACAGAGCTGTTTGTTATTTTTATGGAATAGTGTCCAAGCTATTAAAAAAACTTAATGCATTGTAACTGCAGAGAGGAGCCACGGTCCTGGTTTGAGTAACAGATCATTTTCCTGGTTGACTTTCTCATCCAATGGATCCTAACAGTGTTTCCACAGTAGCTTCATTTGGCCTAGCAGAGGTCCTGCTGAAGAGTGCCTCGGAGTTTTCTTTCTACAGAATTCTTTGGTTGCCTGACTCCTATCTATTATATATATTATTTGCAGCAAGTTTCAGCAATATTTTTTTTTGTGGACAGAAGTGGTGGTAAGAACATTCTTTCTTTCTTTCTTTCTTTCTTTCTTTCTTTCTTGAAAGTCAGATTTAAACCTTTGAGTCAGGGACTCATTTACAAAAGCACCTTGTCGCAGAGAGGGTAGACATGGTTACAGTGTGAGATACAACAGTGGTGACATACAGGTACAATACAGATAACAAAATAACACAATATAACAGTGGATTATGGAATAAAGTTACATGCAGTAAATAGCAATCGTATAAAGTTTAACAAAAGTAGAAGTCACAACCCTGGTCATACTGAGGAACTACCCATGTAGAAGGGTGGGGGGGAAACAGGGGTGAGGAAAAGAAAAAAGGGGAGAAGCAGTCCAATGGACATTGTCAAGGCTATGGGCCAGAAACAGGGAGGGACTCCAACATTAGGTTGATTAAGGACAACTACAGCTTTGGGCACCAAAGAGGTGGTTACAGAGAGTGACTTTAAAGGGACCAATTTTGGTAGACTTAGTGACAGAGGGCGGGAAGGAGTTGAACCACATGGGGGCGCGGTAGTGTAAGGACCTTTGGGCTAGGGAGGTCTTTGTACGGGGCACCGGAAAGGTGGACTTAACTGAGCTACAGGTGGCAACAGATGGGGATGCAAGCCACAGGGACCAGGTGACCCCTGGGGGGGAGAGTTCTAGCAGGGACTTTTTAGCAAGTAAGCAGGTTTGGTAGCGCAGGTGCTCCTCCAAGGTGAGCAGGTTGGTGATGGAATAGAGCAGGCGGAGGGATGCACTGGTCAGGAGCCTGCAGGCCTTGTTTATCGAGGTCTGGATTCTGGTAAGGGTGGTACTGTTGGCTGCAATGTAGATAGGTAGGGTGTAGTTCACTAGGGACAGGACGTAGGAGTTGATGGCCAGTTGGAGGGCAGTTTGGGGAGGCAATCTCTGTGGTGATAAAGAAGGCCAATCTGAGAGTTTATGGCTGAGGAGAGGGTATTGATGTGGGTGTGGAATGTAAGAGCTGAGTCGAAGGTGATGCCCAGGTACTTGTAGGGTGACACCTGCTCGACAGGATGAGCATTACTGGGGAGAATGCAGAGGGGGGCATTTTTGGCCTTATTCTGGTGATGCGTAAAAATCATAAATTTTTTTTTTTTTTAGGTTAATGACCAGCCGGTGGTCAAGGAACCATTTTTCGGCTTGGTTGAATGTGTGCTGCAGGGATTCATGTAGAGATGCGGGGTCAAGGTGGGAGGCAAGGAGAACCGCATCATCAGCATATTGCCTGAGCAGGAGCAGGGGAGGGTGTTGAGAAATAGGCTGAACAGAACGGGGCCCAGGATGGAACCCTGGGGGACCCCCGAGTGAATGGACAGGGTGCCATTTACCTTCATGTGCTGTGATCTGGTAGAGAAGTAACTGGTGAATCAAGCTAGTGGGCCGGGGAGAAGCCAAGTTGGTGGAGGGAGTAAAGTAGGAGGGGGTGACAGACAGTGTCAAAGGCCTTGAAGAGGTCAATGAACACTGGACCAGCAACATGACCAGAGTTGAGAGCAGAGTGGAGGTGCTGGGAGAACTACAGGAGGGCTATAGAGGTGCTGTGTCCAGGGTGGAATCCATGTTGTTCTGGACACAGCAGGTCATATCTGGCCAGATACTCGGACAGCTGAATGGCCACTATTTTTTCAAGTGCTTTGGAGAGAGGGGGGAGAATGGAGATGGGCCTGAAATTGTTAGAGGAGGTTCTATCTCCACTCTTATGGATAGGGGTGATTTCTGAAATTTCCCAGGCACTAGAAAATTGACCAAGACATAGTGACTGGTTTAAAAGGTTGATGAGAGGGGCTAGTACAGTATCTAGGACTAATCGGAGAATCCTGGGGTCCAGGGGATCACAACTGGGGTTGTTGCTAGCTAAGTCTTTTTGCAGATGAAGCCTAGCTTCAAGGGGTGATATGGCATGCAGGTAGAAAGGGGGGGCGATCTGAGGTGGGGGGGTGGAGGCAGGGATAGGGTCAAAAAAGTAGTTTGGGAGGACAGAGCTTAGATCTGAGAAAGCCATATTGAGGCACTCAGCTATGCGGGGAGGATCAGTAGTGATGGTACTGTCCATGGAGAGTATTGATGGTGAGGGGGGTGGATCTTTCCATTGAGCTCTTTCATATTGTCCCAGAAGGCATGGGATGAGCCCCAAGTAGATTCAAGGGTGGCTTGATAATATTCAGCCTTAGCCTGCTTTATAGCCCAGGTGCACTTGTTACGTGCTGCATTATAGGCTTATCTTTCAGCCAGTTTGCCTGTCTCGGCAGCAGTATGCCAGAGAGTTTCTCTTTGTTTCAGTGTTTGGATAAGGGATGGGAAGATCCATGGGGCGTTGTGATTCTTGGTACAGATTCTGGTCAGGGGGGGCGAAAAGATCACAGGCCTTGCTGAAGGCACTGGAGAAATAGGCTAGGGCAGAGTCAATATCCATTGTGAGTAGGTTTGTGGACCAATCAAGCTGGCTAGGTGCATATTTAGCTTTCTGACACCCCAGGGGTGAAAGCGCCAGCACAAGGTGACCTGGGACACTGGTTTTGGTGTGGGGGATGACCAGTGACAGAGGACAGGAGAGAGGTCATTAACAGAGTCCGGTAGTAAATTAATATCCCTGATTTTATGGGGGCAGTTTGACAGAATTACATCTAGGAGGGTGCTGGAGCCACCTGACAGGTTAAATCTAGTGGCTGAGGTAACTAGCTGGGTCATATCTAGGGCAGCAAAGGAGTCCTTGATATGGGGGGCAGTGGTACTCAGCCAATTGACATTAAGGTTACCTAGGATGAGCTGCTCCACCTTGTGTTGGAGTGTGGTGAGGTAATCAATGAAGGAGTGGACAGCTGGTCCCTGGTCCCTCGGGGGTATGTAAGAGACTGTGAGAAAAAGTGGGCCCTAAGCTGGGTCAGGAGCAGCTTACGGGTGAGGGCTTGGGCACTAAACTGAACACAGAGCGCAGGAGAGCATGGCTTAAAGGTGTGTCATGCATAAAGACTGCACACCCACCACCACATTTGCCTATACGGTCTTCCCTGAACAGAGTGTAGCCAGGGAGGGAGACAACCGAGTCGGGGTTTTTTCTCGAGAGCCAGGTCTCGACTAGTGCTATAACATCAGGACAGTGTTGTACAGCCCAGCACTGGAGAGCGGCAGATTTTTTTAGGAGGTTGCAAATATTCATGGATGCAATGCTGAGGCCAGTACCAGAGTGGGATGTGGGGTGACTAGTTGACAATGGCCCGGGGTTGGGGTGTATGTTCCCAGAGAGCAGAAGGAGTACAGCAATTAATCTGATGAGCAGTCTGTGGTGACCAGGACCCTTAGCCAGGTACCGATGTGAGGTCCTACTAGTGGGGGTACAAGGGATGTGTAGGGAGTGGAGGGTAGGTATGGCAAGGAAGGAGTCGGCCCATGGTGTCCCAGGGGGAGGGGATATTTAATAATAATAATAATAATAAAATGTATTTGATTAAGCACCTTTCAAATATTTCAAGGCGCTATACACATCATCATTACATTCAACATGACAGTACAAACAGTAACAACAAAGCCAGTAAAATATTAAAACAATTTAAGATACTACAGGAAATGCCTGGTACCATAAAAATGACTTTAAGGCCTTCTTAAAACTATTTGTTGGAGGTGGGTGCCGTGGAGAAATAGGGGTGTCCACGGTGGTGGGGGTGATTGGCTGCTGTGGGTGGTGGGAGGTGGGGCTCAGGGTGGAGGTGAGGGGGCAGGATGGGACATGGGAAGAGCAAGAAGGTAACCATGAGTAGGCCGAGGTGTAGCCATGGTGTCCATTGCTAGTTGCTTCATGGGGGGGGCAAGGGAATAACTGACCTTCAGTGGGGGTGACTGCCGCTGTGGAGTAGGTTTTTTTTTTCTTCAGAGTATATTATGCTAAAAGTGAGAACAAGGCAGGGGATAATGGTGATTAGAACAGGAAAAAGGCAGAGGCAAGGCTGGAGGATTAATACAAAAAATAAGATGCCTCTAGTGGCAGATCAGTATAAACTGCAAACAAATGGGGAAAAAAAAACCTCTCTCAAAACTTATATCAGCTCTAAGAAATCTCTACATCAGACTAAACATTACTTCAAGTGAGAAAACAAAACATTTCAAGCAGAGATTAGTCCTAGCATTAATTTCTTGGCAGCAGTTCCTAGAAGACTTCCGGATTGCTGCACATAGTGTGAGTAACACTGGCAAACAGGAGCAAGTGAGATTCATCCAGGGGTAGATGCCAAAATTCAGAGTTCCAATCCGTAACTTGCTTGGAGGGTGAGCTTGGGGCAGCTTCACCTTAGTCAGGTTCTCCAGCTGCAGAATGCAGTTTACTTGAAAAACACTTGAAAGGGCACAGTAGATGCCACTTGAATGATGAGCTTCGGGCAGCTTCTCCTTAGGCAGGTTCTCAAACTGCAGAATGCAGTTTGCTTGAGAGGAAACAGCCCGAAAGGGCATAGTAGTCCCCTTGCTTGGAGGGTGAGCTTCGGGCAGCTTCTCCTTAGGCAGGTTCTCAAACTACATAATGCAGTTTGTTTGAGAGGAAACAGCCTGAAAGGGCACAGTAGTCCCCGGAAGTGGTGGTAAGAGCATTCTTTCTTCTCCTTTTGATGTAAGCCTAATTCTCTTTCAGTGGGGTATCCAGTGGCAGTGAGTAGCCCTACTGTTCTGCCTGAGTATTTTGCTACAGTATGTTCTCTGGTTTGCGGTGAGAGTGTTCCCCTTGTTTTCTGTGCTAAACTGTGCCCAAATGTGAAATCTGCCAGACTGCTTTGATTCACTGATCCTCTGTTTGTGGTTTGGTGATGGAACCTCTTGCATTTTTTGGCTTAGACCTTTTTCTGTTGTTTTTTTAATGCATTTAGACTGTTGTTAGCTGGATTCCTTTGCTCTTACAGCCACTGTGAATGGGCTGTCTGTGGGGCAATTTAAAACAGTTTTACTCTGGACTATTCTCTGTTGAGAGGAGAGACTTTTGTTATCATTCTTCAGCTTGTTCAGCACACAAAGGATTATATCACCAATTGTTAATTTTACTGTTTTCTAAACCAGCTTTGTCTTGAATTTTTAGGTAATTTTATGTTGGAATGCACCGGGGTGTGAATGCTTATGCACAATTACTGTTTATTTGGATGAATATTGTGTGAATGTTTGGGTTACTTTTGTGATTTTAAGGGTAATTAGTTTGGGATTTTGGTTGGTTCCATTTGGTGAGAGTGCTGGAGCCCAGTTGTTTCACCTTATTTCTATTTTATTTTATTTGACTGCTGGGGTATTTCCCCTCTATGTGTTTAACCAGGCCTTATTTTGTCTACTTTGCAGAGTAACTATGGGAGTGTTGTTGCTTTGGGGGGTTTCCTTGTACCTTTCCTGCAGTTGTGCTCAACCACTGCAGGAGGTTGGAGATCCTCTGGGGGCACTGCGGGGGCACTGCTGACAATGTAGATCTGCTCCACTGGTGGACTCGGGGTGGGGGGGGAGATAAAATCAGGAGTGTGGCATCCAGGATGCCCTCAGAGAGTAGGCAGTATTTGGAAAGTGGTCCTCCCCACCGAATTCCTGTTCCCCAGGCTCCTGAGTTTTCCACTTAACAGGTGGCTAATGGACCACTCGACTCAGCTCCTCCCCTTAGAGCAATTCTTTGTGACGCCAACTCTGTCAGTAATAAAATGGCCAAATAGAGGCTTTCATTGTGGATTCCTCTGCAGACCTGGTATGTATCATGGAGACCTGGCTTGGGGATGACTCGGGTCCTGTGTTCTAATTGTCTATTCTTCTGGGTTTCTCTGTGGCATATTGCCCTAGGCCAGAGTATGGGGGGAGGGGCGGGGTAGCCATCTGTTCTAGATCCACACTGTGACTGATGGCATACCCCTTGGGACAGACCAGATTGTTTGAATGCATGGCTATAAAAGGTGTTCTGGGTACAAGTTGCAGGATCGTAGTCATATACTGTCCTCCCATTTGTGGGCATGAATTTGTGCAGGAACTGGGGACTCTCATGGCTAATCTGGTGTTGGAGCCACCCAAACCTTTGACTTTGGGTAACTTCAATGCCTGGGTTGACAATGAAACATCTTCTCCTGGTATGCAGTTTCTCCAGGTGATGTCATCCCTGGGCTCCAACCAGGCAGTTGCCAGTGGTACCCACTAGAATAGCCCTGCTTGCATCTGGTCTTCTCAATAGGTCTGACATCAATAGTGTCAGGGTTGATCTGATTATTTGGTTGGATCATCATGTTGTTTAGTTCCTCTGTGGGGGCTCCCCATTGAATCTCCCCCGTGGATATGGTTAGGTATTGCTATTTTAAAAATCTGGACTCTCACAGCATCCTGGTGGTATTGGACATTTTGAGCATGCAGATGGCTTGTGCAATGGGAGCTGAAGAAACTGTTGAGGGTTATAACATAGTCCTCTCTTCTGCCATCAACTATCTAGCACCGTTCCATGTACGCCCCTTGACCTCATGCCTTAGATTGCCTTGGTATGATTTGAACCTGAGGAGAATGAAAACTATGAGGCAAAGGCTGGAGCATTGTTGATGGAGATCCCATTTGGAGGAGGAAAAATTGGCACTGAGGACTCACTATGGTGAGTATCAGTGGGCAATCACCCTGCTAAAGTCAGCATTCCCATCACAGGTGATTGCTGCCAGAAAGTACTAGTCAGCTCAGCTCTTCAACACTGTGGACAGCCTAATAAACACAGTCTGTCTGCAGTCCTATACAGCTTTTCTCATGAAAAATGTGAGGAGTTTAACTGGTTCCTTTTAGACAAAGTGTCCGTCATCTGGGCTGGGATTACCCTGAGTAGGCTGTCATTGGCTGACAGTGTCCATTCTTCATGGGATGTAGGGTCTCCATTTTTGGGGGGTTGAGTTTGAACCAGTTTCAGTGGGTGATGTCTCCTGGGTGGTTCCTGGCATTGCTTTATTGAAGACATCTTCATGACATGGCGTGGCACTCAAGAGGAATTGGATGGATTCATTAACTACCTGGAGGGTAGTAATCCAATTTACACTTCTCAGTACAAGTAGACAAAGATAAGGTCCACTATTTGGACCACTTAATTAACAGGGATAAAAAAAAATTATACCAAGTCTTCCCTTTCCAGGAAGACTACTGATAAGAATTCCCTCCTTTTAGCCTAGAGTTGCCACCCGTATCACAATATAGAAAATATTCCCAAAGCCCAATTTTACACACTAGTAGAAACTGCAGTACTGTCAATGATTTCATTAGACATGGGGAAGACCTCTGTGATAGATTAGTAAACACGAGTTACTCTGCTACTATTGTATACACTGCATTTGAAACTGCCCTGAATAGTAAGAGGGAGGAATTATTAATAAAACAAGTACAGAAAGAAGGCCTTGAGAGATTAAATTTTGTGCGTACATACAACAGACAATCTAAACTGATTGAGGGAGTTGTACAGGAAAACTGGCACACCTTAGGGATGGTTTACCTATAGCACTGTGACATCTAACTTCCCAACATCCTCAACAGCAACAGACACAATGATGAATGTCGGCATTGTACTGTCAGGGATGATGGTGTGTTTTCTTCATGGAGCTGTTCCCCACTTGAACCTCCCATGTTGGGGTGGCTCTGCCCCCACACCCCCCAGTCTCTAATAATACAACTCTGAGTTGGAGTTGTCTCAGGAAGGGGGTGAAACACTAGAAAATGCACCACTGGTGTCTGTGGAGACCATCACAGTGACCCAATGCTTTTCATAGAATTCTGTTACTGTGATGGTCTTTGCGGTGGCTGTGTCGACGTGTGGTTGGCATACCCTTAAGGACAGATCCCTTGCTAACAGAAGTAACTGCCAACCCTCCACAAGTGGTGTATAGAAGGGGATGAATTTAAAGGACAGACTTGTCCATAGTTTACAGGACACCCCAAAAAATAATCAGAACAGTGATGGAAACAGGGGAAATCGGTTGCCAAACAACCACTTAGGACTTTTTCTTGTGGCTTTTGTAAAAATCTGTGCCTCCATCTATAAAAGTAACACTTTTTCCTCTGTCAATTCTGACAGAGATTTTATACCAGGTGCCTTCTTTAGTTGTGTCACGGAAAATTTAGTGTACATGGCCACCTGCTGTTGCGGAGTCTTTTATTTTGGTAAAACCACGCATCCTTTTAAAATCAGGATAGGAGAACATTTAAGAAGCACATTGGGAGGAGATGATAGGAATGCACTTGTCACTCACTGTAAGAGATTTGCAAATGCCAATACCAGACACATTTTAAATTCAGTGGCATAGAGAAGGTGACCATAGGCCCAGGGGGGGAACCTTGATGAGAAACTGTTAGATAGGGAGGCATATTGGATTTTTACCCTGGGAGCACTGACACCCCCAGGATTGAATGATAAAATTGATATACTGCCACTGATAAAGAAAAATAAGTGAAAATAAGGTAACAAGAAATAAGACACTGCGTAACTTGGCAGTGCTGCTGAGATGCATGTTAATCGCAATTATAATATGAACTGTCAGTAGAAACACATTCTGTATATGTAAATAACGCTAACTGTATATTTGTTGTCTTTTATAGATAATGATGAACTTTGGAATCTCTCTTAAAAAGAGTTTCAACATCTTATCAGATGCTTTCCATTAGTCTTCACCCTGACTCAATGGTCTGTTTCTCCTGCTGAGTTGCACTCATATTACATACTGTATTTTGCAAATTATATTTATTAAATAATAGATGCTTTTTTTGATAATTTTAATGAAATAAGTTATTTGTACTACTTTGACTATATGTGTAGTGACTATATTTAGGATATAAATATGTTTTTTAAATTTTACTTAGCATATGTATGCAATTCAATTAAATTACACTGTCACCTTAACAGCAGTAGTTTTAAATGGATTGTAGACATGTAGCTGTAGCTTCCTGGTGATGCACTAGTTGCGAAACTGGCTGAGGATTCAGTACCTGACCTGTATGCTGTTGGATTGCTGCAATTAATAAAGCCTTTATCATGGATGGTGGTGAGTTTTTTTTGTTGTTCGACCGTAGACCAACCAGACTTCTTTTAGAGTGCTGGGATTCACTTTGCCCAATTGTGGTGGAGATTATCAGGTGCTCCCTTTGAGAGGGTGTCTTTCCCTCTGCCCTTTAAAAAGGCAGAGTTGAGGCCTCACCTTAAGAAGGCTTTCTTGTACCCTGATGATCTTTCTAGTTACAGACCCATCTCAAACCTTCCTCTTCTTGGGAAGTTGATCAAGAAGGTGGTAGCATTGGAACTAGAACAACACTTGGAGAGATACAAACTCTATGAGCCCTTCCAGTCTGGTTTCAGACTTTGCCATACTATGGAAACTGCCTTAGTCCAGGTGCACCATGATCTCCTCTTAGTGATTGATAGTGGACGTCCTTCCATTCTTATCCTGCTGGACGTCTCCTTAGTATTTTACACGGTGAATTATGGGGTGCTATTGTCTGACCTTAGGCACTGTGTAGGACTCTCAGGAACAGTGTTGTCATGGTTTGAGTCCTACATATCCAACAGGATATGGCAGGTGACACTTTGCTCCTTTATATCGAGCAGTGCTTTGCTTTGCTGTGGTGTGCCTCAGTGGGTGATTCTGACTCCTGTGTTATTTGTCTTGTACATGCTGCTGTTGGTGGAGATCATTAGAGACTTTGGCTTGACATTTCATTGCTATGCTAATGACATCCAGCTGTATGTGTCTTTTGTGCCTGATGATAGAGCTACTGCTCTGGAACTGAGCGAGTCCCTTACAGAAATCCAGGATTGGATGGAGCTAGCTGGCTTACGTACAATTCATCCAAGACTGAGGTGTTACTGGTGGAGCTGGGGCAGTCTTGTTCCACAGCAACAAGAGGTAGTGCAGCCCTTCCTTTGTTGAACAGTGTGGTGAATAGTGTGGCCCTCATGCCACAGATAGGATGAAGAATCTGGGAGTCATTGTGAACTCCAAACTGACTCTGGAGATCCAGGTGTTAGCTGTTGTCTGCAGTGACTTTTATTATCTTAATAACATCACCTGGATTAGGCCCTATCTTGAACTGATTGATCTGGCAACACTAGTGCATGCCTTGGTCTCATCTAGGTTGGATTACTATAATAATAATCCAGCATAGACGAGACCAAGGCATGGTCTCATCTAGGTTGGACTACTATAATAGTTCTGCTGAGCAACAGGGCACAGAAGATGGTGGTTAACAGAGCTCAATCCCAGGAGAAGGGGGTGACCAGTGGGGTACCACAGGGCTCGGTACTGGGGATGGTCCTCTTCGATGTCTTCATTAGCAACATTGTGGAGTGGCTGGAAGGGAAGGGAAGCATCTTTGTGGGTGACACCAAGATCTGAAATAGGGTGGACACTCCAGATGGGGTGGAAAGAATGAGAGGAGACTTAGGCAAGTTGGAGGAGTGGTCAAGAGTGTGATAGCTTAAAATCAATGCAAAGAAGTGCAAAGTCATGCACTTGGGGCACAGGAATCCTGGAGAGGAATACACAATGGGGGGGAGTATTAGCAACAACAAAACTGGAAAGGGACCTGGGGTAATTACAATGGATGACTTGAAAGTAGCCAAGCAATGTAAGAAGGTGGTGGGGAAGGAAGGAGAGATGCTGGGGTGCATAGGGAGAGGCATCCCAATAAGAAAATAGGATGTGATAATGACACTGTACAGACAATTGGTAAGGCCACATCTGGAATACTGTATTCAGTTCTGGAGACCACATTTCAGGAAGGACATAGACAGAATGGAGGCAGTCCAGAGAAGGGCAATGAAAATGGTGAAAGGAATGCACCAGAAAACATACTGTATGAGGAAAGACTGAGGGACCTCAATATGTATGCCCTGGAGGGGGGGGTATGATAGAGAAATTCAAGTACTTCAAGGGGATTAACAGCATTCATGAGGGCAGCACCTTTCAGGAAATGAGATGTGCAAGAACAAGGGGTCAAAATATGAGGCTAGATGGGGAAGCTTCAGGAGGAATGTGAGGAAGTATTTTTTCACAGAAAAGATTGTGGATGCATGGAACAACCTCCATGCAGAGATCATAGGGTCTAATATGATAGGTGAATAAAAGAATGCATGGGATAGAGTGAAGGCAACCCTAGTGATAGGAAAAAGAAGGTAAGCTGCAGATCATTTAGGTTCTGGAGTTTAGGTAGGTAGGGAAATGGGCAGACTAGGTGGGCTAGGCAGTCCTTATCTGCCATCAAATTCTAGATTTCAATGTTTCTAATGATCTCTAGGTTGGGCTATCCACAACAAGGCTAATTTGCTGCCTGCAGCTAGTTCAGTATGTGGCAGCTTTGCTGGTTGCTGAGACATTTCAATACTAGAATACCATGTCAGTTCTTCATGCTCTCCACTGGCTTCCGGTCAGGTGCTGCATTAGCGTCAAGGTTTGTTTGTTGATGTACAAGGCCCTGCATGGTCTGGGTCCAGGCTATCTGCATGATCTTCTGGTGCCAAATGCTCTTGGTCATGCCCTCTGGTCAGTGGAAGCAGACCTCCTCTCCATACCCAGATCTTGATTAAAACCCTCAGGTGATAGGGCGTTCAGTGTAGCAGCCCCAGTTCTTTTGAACACTCTTCCCAAGGAATTGAGAGGTGCTCCTTCACTGGCCTTTGAAAACCCACTTTTTAAATTATGTTTTGGCCTGGATTCTTGATTTTAGATGATTCCCAGTTTATTATTTAACTATTGTTTTGTTTGTTATTTATTGTAAGCACTTAGTGCCTCAAGGATTGACCACCATATAAATTTGCCTTTGCCATATGATCACTTGACCTAAACAAATGTTGAAGCTATCTGTATTCCACTCAAAACACATTGTAGCACAATGTCATAACCTTGCTGAATTGGGATCTCTTGGAGCACTATGTGCACAATGTTCACATCCTATCTGTGGCAAATTGTAGTACATTACTTACATTGCCACTTCCAAGACTTGCAGGAATATGTGACAGAGCTAGCATGTTAAAGCAACAATACCCTGAGGGGAGAATGTAATGGTGACTTCACTCATGTCACAGTAGCCACCAATCAACATGTTCTTCTCGGTCTGATGCCATGTTTACATAGCCACAGCATTTTCTTTTCTTTGCTGATCCTTTCCCGCTACGCTGTGTGTTGTACTGATGTTTTTGGTTTACACTGCTGGCTCTTACAGCAGTGCAGGTTACACTGTGGGCTGGACATTCCATGGGGTGGGTTTGGATGGCAGGGAGACAGCTTTGTAGTGGATCAAGAGCAGAAGAGAGTTTATAGTGAAGCTTATTGTGCTTGATCTGCTACTTGTACCCACTCCTGAGTTGGAGCCAAACCTGGATCTGGAGTGCTCTTAACATGCTCTGGTAAGTGTCCACACCATTGCATTTGCAGCGCATCAACCAGTGTGCATGGGTTGTTGTGCTGCAAATGCAACAGTGTAAATGGGGCTTGAGATTTTTCATTTTATACACTACAGAGTAGCAGGTTTTCTCCGCCCTCATTTTTATGTAGCCCCTTGGGACTCCAAACAAGATCCACCATATTCAGTTCCCCTTGAGAGCACACCAAGCCCCTGATCCAGGCTCCCTCTTGATTGTAAGCCTTTCCACTGAGCTACTCACTCTGTATCTCTCTCTCTCTCTCTCTCTCTCTCTCTCTCTCTCTCTCACCACCTGAACCTCTAACTGCCTGCATTAGTGGAGAGTAAAGATACACTGAGCATCATTCAAATCAAGTGTGGTCATGCTTTCTTCACAGCCCACTCCTACAGTTAAAGAGACACCACAGACAGGAGACAGACATAAGGGGACAACAATTCAAGAAGGGAGGAGCCCTTCCTGGACCCACTAGATGCCAGTGATGTTTAAAAGAAATGCTTATTTTAATTTTACTGGTTTCTTCATAGTACCATGCCCTGCTTCTGCTGTCAGACATTCCCACTGGGAGTTCCAAGTTATTCATCATGTTCTCTAAAAGTTGCTTGTCATAATACTACATGAAGAGCAAATTTTAGATAACACCAACAAAACCTACTGACCATCTTTTATTAGGCTTCTGCAAATAAATGAAGATAAAATAATTTTAAGGTGGAAAATGAGTAGAGTAGACCCATACTGGTTTACACTATGTACTGTACCACATCATCCCAAGGGTGTCTTTTTAACCATTAGATTTCGAAGGGGCCCACCAATGCTTTGCTATTCTTAACAAAGTTCATGACAAGCAGTCATTTTTTAAAGTGAATTGCTTTATTCCTACTTTTCAGTTTCCTGTGCTGTAGTTTGGCAATGATAAAGTAGCTCTCTAAGAAGGACATAGGAAGGAGAAGGAAATCCTTATAACAAGCCCCCAGGTTTACTGCTCCAGTTTTATTGCTCACTTGGGACTTAAGAATTCGGTCACTGCTGGCTAGTCTGTATTCTACTCTTTCAGACCTGCTGAAGAGGATTGAAGCAAAGTTTGGGAAACTTTGGTGGATAGCTTTATCCTTCCAGAATGCAACAGAAATTAAAGCTGATTATTTTGTGTATTTCTACAATATGTTATCACATATGCTATGCTTCTTAATCCTACATACTTCAATAAATATTGGCAAGTATCGCAACTCTGCCACAATCTGTACCTAAATGAGGCAAATCCAGTATTGTTCCAAACTACAGTATCATATGTCATAGCTTTCTGATACTTAACAACTTTTTTAAAAGCACCACAAATATACATGTGCAACCTCTTACACCCCCCACTAGTTACATAAGTGCAGTTGTGCCAACATGCAATTGTTATCATGATCAGTCCTGTTTCAAATCAGGGCATGGCTCACACTTTAATATATGATTATTAAAGCAATCAATATACAGTAGCTGTCGATCAGATAACTTCTACAGTTTATTGCCACTGACATTTAAGAAAACAAAAAACTTAAAATATGCAACAGTATTGTCATGTTTAAGTTCCAGGCTACAAAATTCTAACAGTGAAATTGGCCATGCTAATCTGTTATGGAATCACATTTTACAATAGTCATACTTCAACTTACAGTAAGTTTGAGAAAACGGTATTTGTAACATGAAAAATAGGCATTCAGACAAACAGTAAATTTATATTAATCCATGCTGCAAATGCTACTCTCAAGATACAAGTGGAACACACAGAAAAGTGGGTCCTCTAAAATTATAATTTTTTTTTTACTACTGATTTACATCATTGGCACAGATTTAAGAAGTTCATGCCATATTTCTTGGCAATTCAAATGTAGTCACAAGAACAAAAAATTACAGCTTTGAGAAACATCCCTGATTTAATGCTATGCTTAATTGATTTTGAAGTTCTGTTTAATTGTTAATGCACTGCATGAATCAGAGCTAGGATTCTTCAAGTAACATTTTATTTTGATTCATTCATTTATTGAATGCTCATTAAAAGGAAAAACTTTAGTATGGATTTCTATTGAACTCATTGGAAAGGTTTCCAGCAGCTGCCATGTAATGACTGAAAGAAGAGCTGGCTATCAGCTACCCTTCCACTTGCATATACATGGGATCCTCCTTATAAAGTTATCTGCTATGATAAGGTTATCACAAGATGGTGCAGTAGCATGGTGGCAGTGCACTAGGAAACTGGGTTTGCAAGCAATGTCTGGAGTCCCACACTTTAGCCAGCAAAGAATGGGCCCAGGCATGGAGGCAAGATACTCTGCCCCAAACAGAGGGATGGTACAGGCTGCTTAACATTTATGGACTCTGTGTCAGCTGAAACAGGGAGCTGCCCTGACACTAGCTGTGCAAGGGAAATGTTTATTTAATACATCCCATCATAGTCTGAAGCCCCGAGAAAAACTGTTTTAAATGGATGGGCCCACATCCTGCATGGATACTAGTTTAAGAATCACATGGATGTGCATCCCCAACCCTCATCCTTCTGCCCACTTAGGCAGACTGAATCAGTGGGATCAGTGCAGAGGGGGTGCATATCTACAATTTTTTATGGCCTGCTGTGCTCCACATGTGTGGATGGTGAACTCTGTGGCCAGGCTCAGCCCTCCATATGTGTGGAAAAGGTATCCAGCCCTTTGTGACTTGAGCCCCTAGACAAGACAAGACCATTTGAAAGTTAAATTTCCCTGTTAGGAACTTTGAAAAAAAGAGGTTTATAACTACCTGGATTGCTTCTACATAGTTATGCTTATTTGTACAAAAAGAAGTGCACAAGGCTAGTGATGCTGTCGATAAAAACATTATCTTACACTCTGGATCAGGCACTCACCACCTGAGTTTTAAAGGACACCACATAGCTCCACTGTACTTTTATTTAAACATATTTATTATTAAAAAATGACAAACGGCACAGGGATGCAGGCAAACACTACCTAAAAATGCCCATCTGATGCATTTTAAACTGTCTTTTATCATAAGGACTTATTGAGAAAGTATGGACTGTCTGAAATGCGTCAGGTGGGCATTTTTAGGTGGTGTTTGCCTGCACCCCATGTTGTTTGTTATTTTTTAATAATAAATATGTTTAAATAAAAATACAGTGGAGCTATGTGGTGTCCTTAAAAAGTGAGGTGGTAAGTGCCCAATCCAGAGTGTAAGATTGTTACTCTCTTATGCGGTCCTCTGAGCATGTGCAAAGTCCTCTGAAAGGCTATTGACTAGAACTTGAGCTCCCCCATATAGCATGGTCTCACCAATTTATGACTCTAAACCATGTTCGACCTGTTGATGGCACTTGGGCATTTGCTCACTTTGTGGGCTTGCCACTGGCCATTTTCTTATGGAGGTAGCCTCTATACACCCCTCTTGGGAGGACCTATGCCTGAGGAAATCTGATTGGTGGACCCCTTCAGTAAGGTCCAGGTCAGATGGTGAGTACTTAAAATCTTGCACTGGCTCTGGGGTCAGACTATATGTTATTGGGAGTCAAAAAGTAGATCTTCTATCCTCTGTTTTTTAGGACTCTCCCTACCTCCCCTCAGTCCAAAAAGCCTAAGAAGACAATTAAAAAAGGGAGGGATATACATAGGAGCCATAAGCATAAGAGGGGCATCTGCCTTGATCTTGATTGTCTGAATGTTGTGTCCAACACTGGTATGCAAACTTACAAAGTGAGCATAATAAGATCCTGGTGATGATGATGGGTTTCCTCTAGAATGTGGTGGAGAGGTAGAGTGCCAGATTTCAGTGGTCTAAGACCCATAAAGGGACTAAATTTTCCCCCAGTCTTGCACCACCTCTGAAAGTGGTACAGTAAATGTTCCATCTGAGTGTTGTAAGGCTAATCTGCCTGCCATACAATCCCTGGTAATAGTAAGACAAGGCAAGACAAGCAAGGCAACTTTTATTTATATAGCACTCAATCCATCAAGGGCTCTGAGTGCTTCACAAAAATAACATAAAACAATAATTCTTAGATAAGTAAGCAAAGCAAAACTAAAATAGTTGAAATCTCATTAAAAGCTTGTTCAAATAAAAAGGTCTTAAAAGAGGCTTTAAAGGCCTCTACCAAGTTGGCTGCATGAATATAATGAGGGATCACGTTCCAGATAATGGGGGCCAGTACCCCAAAGGCTCTATTGTCCAATGACTTGAACCTTGAGGTAGGGACCACCAGCAGTCCAGCTCTGGTGCAGTGGAGAGGGTAGAGTGGTTGATAAGGAATCAGGAGCACTTTGAAAGAGTCTGACCCCAGTCGTAGAGCCTTGAATGTTAACAACCTGATCTTGAAGGTGATGTGCAAATGCAAAGGTAACCAGTGCAGGGCATGCAGAACCAGAGTAATGTGATCCATCAATGAGGATCCACTGACATCCGAGCCATGGCATTTTGCACTAGCTGCAGTCGATGCATCAAACCTCCAGATAGCCCTAGGTATACAGCATTACAGTAACCCAGTCTTGTGGTGACAAAAGCATGGATAATCATCACTAGGTCATCCTGAGCTAAGAATGGCAGGATCCTAGAAATGTTCCAAAGATGAAAGAAGGCCAACCGGACAAGAGACGACACCTGCTATTCAAAAATCAGTCTGTCATCCAGTATGACCCCCAGATCTCTGACCACACTCACTGCTAAAAGGGGCTAGCCACCCAAAACAAGGAGAGCAACTCCCCCATCAGCAGGTGAGCCCCAATGACCAGATTTGATAACCATGACCTCTGTCTTGCCCAACTTAAGACACAACCATTTATTTATTTAGTTTTTGTTAACCGGGTAGGTGCACTAGCCAGCAAGTGACTATTTTCAGACATGACCCGGGAAAGTGACCATCCAGCCGTCTACCTCAGCCAAGCAGTGGCTCAGCACCAAAGATGCAGAAGTATCATCAGGGGCACAGGACAGCTACCACTGAGTGTCATCTTGGTATGCATAACAGTGAAATCCCAGGTAATGATCTCCACTAACAGCATCTTCTACACGGAGACTAACATGGGAGCAAGGATAAAGTCTGGAGAAACCCCACAGGACAACAAAGATGACCCTGGGGTAAACTTCCCCAGAACCACTCGCTGTGTTCTCCTAGCCAAATATGAGCTAAACCAGTGCAAAACAGTGCCAGCAGCACCCACATTGTTCCTTAGGTGATAAATCAGTACCCCATCATCCACTGTGTCAAATGCTGAAGAAAGGTACTAAAGCACTAGAATAGTATGTTGTCCATGGTCACTCGCCATGAGGAGATCATGTGTCACCCTAACCAAGGCTGTGTCAGTGCTGAGCTATGTCCAAAAACCAGATTGGAGAGGTTTAAAGATAGAAAGACTCTCCAGTTGGTGTAACAGATGTTCAACAACTACCATCTCAATAACCTTCCCTAAAAAAGAAAGGTTAGAGACTGGCCTGTAGTTTGCAAGAATATCATGGTCCAAGGATGGCTTCTTAAGAAGGAGCATCACTACAGTCCTTTTCAGGGCTGAAGGAAAGACACCCTCTCTTAAGGACCCATTCATGATCTCGATGAAAACTTGGTCTAGGAACTCAGCACAGCCTATAATTAGCCATGTTGGACCTAGGTCCAGTTCACAGTTGGTGGGATGCAAACTGGTGACCTCTCAGAGGACCTCAACCTCTGAAACGAGTCAGAATTCACTCCAGGCTGACAGATCAATGCCATCACAAGACTGACTACCTGCAGCCACAACTGGACCACAAGAGGAAACACTGGATCTGACAGCGGATAATTTATCATTAAAGAAATGCCCAAAGTCCTCACATCTATCTGTGGACAAAGCTCCCATGGACTGCAGACAGGGTAGATTTAACCATCTGTCTACAGTATGAAAGAGAACATCTGGGTGATTCTTTGCTGCAGCAATGGACCGAGACAAAAATTCTGTCTTTTTCTGGTTGATTACCTGCTGATACTCAGTGTAATTGAGCCTCAACCCCAACCTGTCCCCATGGATCCAGATCCTCTCCAGGATTGCTCCAACCTATGCCTCTTAGTCTTCAACTGGCACAGCTCAGCACAATACCAGTGTGAGCTGTGGTGGGAGATCAAGGGGTGAATGTGGAAAGGTGCAATAACGTGCAGGGCAGTCATCATAGTAGTAGTGCTACCGCTGCCTGCCCCACCACCTGTTCAGCCCCTGCAACCAGATGGCCCTTCAGGTTCTGTGGGCACTTCAATGCAGAATTTAGAAGCAGGCAGTTCACACACTGAAAAGGCTAGTGCAGGTTTGACCTCTCAGGGAAGACCTGACTTTTAGTCCTTATTTGGTTTGCACAGTATTATATGTCTCAGAATGAGGATGATATATCCAATGTCTAGTCAGAAGGTTAAGATGACTGTGAGTGGAATGAGAACCTAGATCTTTCTCTCACTTTCTTACAAGGATTTCTGTTGCCCTGAATGTGCCCCAAAAGAGGTTATGGCTGCATTTGGAGATTCTTTTGAAGGAATCCCTTAGTTTCTAGCTATGGTGACTGATGATGCTGTACTCAATCTGGTAAAGGAGGTCTGGTGTCAACCCACTTCAGGCTTGTCAGTCCCTTGAAGAAGGGACTACCAGTATGTAGTCACTCCCAAAGGCTATAAGGCCTTTATGGAAGAACCAAAAGCTTCAGGCCCAGTGCTTGGCTTAGTGCAGTAAAAGTACAAGACCACACTAGTGCTCCTCCTGCTCATATTCTCAGCAAGGAGTCAATACATCTAGAACAGTGGAGCCATATAATTTATACGGTGGGTGCAATAGTCTTGTGGCTCCAGCTAATTTGTCTTTTATTAAAATGCCCTGTGGACAGTGGCAACTGAATTGAGAGACTCACTTTTCTAAAAGCAGCAGGGATATGGATTCTCTACTCGTCAAGTTTGGTTTAGTGGTAGAGCACTACCTGCAGTTTACCACATATCTGGCAAATTTGACAAGGGCTTGCAGTGTTTGTATGTGGCAGCAGTCTGTAGGAGTCACAATTGGTTGTGCTTCTCTTCTTTTAACCAGGACATCTGGCACAGGATTTTTCATCTACTGTTTAAAGGGTTTCTGCTGTTCCGCTCCCAGGTAGAGATATCCTGTAAGAGACTCAAGAGACAGAAAAGACCATGATGGTGGTCTGGTATGTGACTACTCCAAGCAGCAACAAAGCAACCCCAGCTGCAGGGACAGGCATGTTCTTCTGCATTCTTTTCAAACTGAAATTGAAGATGTGGGTAGAGAACAAGCCCTATGACAACCAGAATAGCTGATGTAGGGGCAGTGATGGGGGGAGGTTGTGCTGAAAAAAAAGACTCTGACTGACAAACTTGGCCTCTCTGCATTGGTCTTCTGCTTGGCACAATCAGTCTACTCCACCTTAACCAGACTCCCATACTGGACACACCCTCCACAGCAACATTAGGGGCTGACAGACAAGATGCTGTCACTCTTTTGACAGTATATAATCAAGGTCATCAGGCCCTCCAAAATCAACAGGGGCTATTTGTTCAGATATTTATTGGCTACAAAGATGATAGGTGACTGGTACTCTATACTAGATCTACAAAGTATGAACTGCCATATCAAATGCCAGAATTTTAGGATGGTAACATTGTGTCTGATGATACCCTTACTTGAAATAGGGGACAGAGTCTATACCATGGGCTTGAAGGATTTGTATTTTTAAATCTTGGTCAGGCATTCCTATCACCAGTTCCTGCAGTTCCATCTACAGAATGATTTATGCCAGATCAGAGTGAAGACATTCAGCCTATCTGCATCACCATGGGAACTGGTGGTTGATCTCTTTAAAGGGGTAGTCCACCCAGAATTTTCAAAAACATATGTTGTGCAGAGTGTTTTGATTTGTATGTAAAGTCTTAGTGCGTCCTTCCCTCTGCCTGCTATTAGGAGTTTTTCCTAAATTATCCTGCTAGCTTTAAGGTAGTATTACGACCCCTGGGGATCTCCATCGCACTAGGTTTATTGCCTTCTGGCTCCTACAATGCATCCTGTCTCATGTGACAGTGATGTAGCCGAGCCCATAGATTTAGCATATGCACTGCTTTAAAATCCGTTCACAACAGCAGAGTTGTGTAACTGTTCTTCTCAAGGGAACACAAATGGCAACAGTTACAGTTTAGCAGATACCCGAGAGCTAGCTGAGTGGGGTTTCTGTAAGAAAACAGCTACTAAATAGCTCTGATTCACTATTTGTGTTTTCTATGTGTGTCAAGTCTAGTTAGCATTAGTATTTTCATTTTAAAATTTAATTTCGTCAAACTACACAGAACAATGAAAAGCACAGAAATTGCCCCAGATCATCAGTGCTACAATTAGTAAAGACTGTAGCTATTTTCTTACAGAAAACCCACTCAGCTCTCAAGTATTTGCTAAACTGTAAATGTATGTACCAGCATTCTGTTAGGTAGACCTTGGCAGTCAGTGCTGATTTTGCTCTGTGACATGATTTTCAATTTTTTTTTCATTAAATATGAGAAGTATCTGTTTAATAAAGTATAACAATATGTATGTGTGAGTTATTTAATTAGTCTGGCAAATATTGTTATATTGTTTGAAAAAGTGTGATACTCTGTAGTGCAGTGAACCATTGTAAAATGGAATCAAATGTGTAGCTGAAATAGTCACTGTCATCCTATTGCTTTCATGCCATACCACACACAGGAGTGAAACTGACTTCAAAGTATTTGCAGTTTCTAGGCTGCAGATTCATACCATACACTTCATATATTTTTTCTGTAAAAATGTATGAAATCGTTCAGCCCTGTGGCACTGAGGGTTGAGGCTCTGGATGCCACACCTCTCTCAGTAGAACTGCTACACCAGACTCCTGGAACCTTTGAGCACAACTTCCCACCAATAAAGTGTAGACTCTCACTGCTTCTTCACATATTTGCAGCTCTCTTCCAGCTAAAACTGCAAACCTGGATTCCTTAATCTAAATTCCTGCACAAATGGGGGAAGGCAAACACAGGCCCTGGGGGACAGGCAGCTGGCAACCAACAGGCAAGCCCTTTCCCCAGCCTTGCAGCCCCATTTTCAGCATAGCAGCCAGAGACCTCACTCCCTCTGGAGGGGCTCCTGCTGAACTGAAACTAGAACTCACAGTCCTTGGGATTTTGGGAGCTCCCTGGCATCCCCCTATTTGCTGAAATCACGGTCCCGTCCAAAAATTAATATGTATGAATCTCCTTCAATGCCTGATTGGTTGTGTGAAAGAGCTCCAAGTATTTCTCCAGCTTTTTCCCCCATAAGTCCTCTGAAAGGTCCCATAGTCCTTGGCAGAAATCCTGGCTCTCTGATTGGCTGAAACTGGGCACAAAACCTGCAAACATGGCTGCTGAATGACAATTTCCATCTCAGATCACTAATGCCCCCACTTTCATGCCCTGATGCAACCAGCAGAAGCACTTTTTTTTCATTTGCCCCCAAAGTCTGTTAGCAGTCCCTGTGCTCTTCAAAGCAACTGCACAATTTTACATTTTTATTCAGTCCTCTTCCTGTTGCTGCTGCCATTTTAGCCTGTTGACAGACAACACATACATAATCCCACTGCAGTTCATACACTGTCCCCCTACCATGTCCTGCTGCAGCCAACATAAACCTTTTTATTCCTTAATTGCCCCTCAGTCATATACAGCAGCTGCTTTAGTGCTCTATTATAGAGCAACTGACACCTTCAGGAGAACTATTTTTTTTTAACTTCCTTTTTATTCAACTTTTTTTTTTAAAAAGACATCAGGACAGATGTAAATTACATTTTTCCAATGTACAGAATGAATACATTTCAAAGCACCATGCTCTATTAATTGTTAAACAGAGACATATATTAAATGTGGTACCTTTTCTGTTGGAGATCAGATAGAGAAATTGCAGGGGTCTTCTGAAGAGTTAGTTTAACAGATCTAATGCTATGAGATGCAGGGGGAGGCTTTATTGTATAGGTGGGTTCAATATTGGTCTAAGATTCTGGGCATTTCCAATCTTTACCTTGTTATAGTTCACCAGAAGGAATGAAACAGCCCACCCCACACATGTCACATGATTTAATGAATTATCTATACAGCACTTTCCATTTAAAAATAATTCCAAATGGCCACACTTGGGCTCATTCAAGTGGGTCAGTTTCTAAATCTAGGGAAGAAATTCTGGGCTGCGAAGGGACATATAAAGAAACCACCTTGACCACTTATCTAGAAGTCTTGGTATAGTATTTTGAAGGTGAGCAGTCATGTTTTTCATTTTATATATATAATAGATAAGATTTCCCAGATGGGAATGGAGGGGTAGGTGTCAACCATAATCTAGTTATTACTTTTTGGGTTGCTCTTAATAAAATATTTAATAGGTAGATCACAAGTTTATCCTGAAAACTCCTAGGATAGTGAAGTAAAAGGGAAATTTGTGGGGTGATGTCACCAAGAGATGGAAAAAGTTCTCTAAGTTGTTGGCCAAACCCATTCCAGAATTCAGAAAGTGTTGGGCAAGACCAAAGTACATGAGTGTGGGTTGCTAGAGATATCCCACAGCCTCTCCAGCAGGAGGAATTCTCTCCCTCTGCAAATCTGGCAGTAATCTGAGGAGTTCTAAAGAATTGAGCTACTATTTTCCAGGAGCAGGTAGTTTTATGTTGAAGTCTCCACAACCTCACCCACTCATCAGGCTTGAGGGCTATCCCCAAGCCAGATTCCCACTGCATCTAAATAAGTTTGAGGGGCTAGTTAGAGTTCTGCTGTAGTGCCTTTTAGAAGCAAGAGATAAGGTGCTGCTGGGCTTCGAGAGCAGACAGTTGGGCTAGCAGGTTAACTAAGGGGATTGTTTTCTGCTCTGGGATAAGGAGCCCAAGAACAGAGGTTAGGTAATGTCTAACTTGTAAGTATCTAAAGAAGTCATGATGGGGTAATAAGTATTCCTCTTGTAGCTGATGAAATGTTTTAAATATGCCCTCTTGATAAAACTGAAAAGAATGAGCTAACCCCCTCTCTCGCCAGGAGTAAAAAGTGTGACCTAAAATGCCTGGTATGAAATTAAGATCTCTAACCAGGAGCGCCACCCATTTTGCTAATGAACGATATTCCTTAGTCCGAAGGAGCTGTCCCCAATATCGGAGAATGGCTCTAGTGAATACCAAAATGTTGTCCTCTCTCCGCAGGGATGTAGGATGGTAAATTTGGTCTCTGCCCAACTGGACATCTGTCAAGTCCCTTTCTAACTGCATCCAGACCAGAGATGGGTTCATACAGAGGAGCCATTTAACCATGTGAGTTAGTACTATGGCTGTTAAGTATTTGCTTAAATCTTGGGTGTGCCAGGCCCCCCCCCCATTAGGAGACTAAGCCAAGAAAAGGCCTCCCAGGGTCTTTTATTGTTCCATAAAAATTTAATAGTAGTTTTCACCCATTTATGTAACTCATTATGGTGTAGGGGTAACAGAATGTTTTGCATGATATAAAGTAAATGGGGTAAGACATTCATCTGTATTGATTGTACTGTAGGTAGTATAGATAAGGGCAATTGTGACCATCTATGTAAATCAGTCTGTGTTTCTTGAAAGTCTGGGTCATAATTTATGGTCAGTAGGGAAGAGGGGGAAGATGAGATCTTAATACCAAGATAGGTTAAGTAGGATCTGTTCCATTTCAGAGGAAAGTTCTGCATAATGCTAGGAGAGGGGGTATAATTTATTGTCAGCAACTCTGACTTGTCTTGATTAATTTTATAGCCTGAAAGTTGTTCAATGAGTGGTAGAATCCTAGTTAGGGTGTTTAAAGAGGATTCAGGGTTGGTGATATATAAAAGCAGGTCATCTGCATAATATGCCACCTTGTGGTGAGTGTTCTGTATAGTACATCCTGCTGTCTTAAAAACTGGGCAATAGGTTCTACATACAGGGCAAATAAATAAGGGGATAGCAGGCATCCCTGGTGGGTCCCCCACTGCAAAGGAAAGCATTCAGAGTGACAGCCCTTAATTTTGACTACTGCTTTGGGGAGAATGTAGATTCCCTTGATAGTATCAAGAAAACCTTGGGGAAATTTAAATTTGTCCAGGGTAGATAGTAAAAAGTCCCATGAGACATGATCAAATGCCTTTTGGGCATCAAGGCTTAGAATAAAAGTGGGGATTTAATGTGAAGAGTGGCTAATAAGAAACAGTGTATGTTTAATATTATCCATTGTCTGTCTCATTTCAATGAAGCCAGATTGGTCAGGGTGGATGATGGTAGGGAGAAGATTATCTAGTCTATGGGCAAATATGCTAGAACATATTTTGTAGTCTTGGTTTAGGACAGAGATAGGGCGATAAGAGTCATAGAGATGGGGGGCTTATGAGGTTTCAAAATAGCCAAGATTGTGGCCTGTCACCAATAGGGTGGGGTCGACATAGTATTATGAGTTGCCTGAAAGGCCTCTAGTAGTGGGTTTTGAATTAATTCCCTCGTTGCTTTGTAAAATTCAGCTCCATAGCCATCTGGGCCTGAGCTTTTCCCATTTTTCCCATTTCTTTATAGTGTTATGTAATTCAGTTGAGGTGATTGGGGATATTATATATTCCTGCTGAGATTGTGTAAGGGTAGGGAGGTTTATCTTTTCCAGGAATTGGGTGATTTGTGGTTTAGCTAGTAGGGAGGGGTTAGAGTATAATGTCTGATAGTATTCTCTGAATACTGTTAGTATTTGCTGAGAATTGTATTTTTGCTGATTGGTTTTGGGATCTTTTATTTTGTTAATAATTACCTGGTGGGTCTGCCTACGCAATCTATACACCAGTATCCGAGAGGCCCTGGCCCCTCCCTCATAGTATTTTTGGTGAAGCCACAAGAGGGCTTGCTCTGTTTTGGCTATCAATAAGGATTGAATTTCCTCTTTAATTTGATTTAACTGAGTTAGGACACTTTCGTCACCTCCCATGTGAATTTTCTGTAGTGACCGAAGCCTGTGTTGGAGATCAGATAATTTGAGGTCTTGCTGTTTTCTTTTGTGGGTGGGGTAGGCAATGATGTAACCACACAGGACCACTTTTACAGTGTCCCATAATATTTGGGGTGTGGTATGGGGTGATTTATTGTCATTTATGATTTCTGGAATTTTATTTGTCAGTAGTTCTTTGAAGTCAGGGTCCCTTAACAGAGAAGGATTGAATCTCCACTGTGTGGATTTTCTCTCCTGGATTATATTAAGCTCAAGTTCTATTGGGGCATTGTCAGATAAGTGAATATTCTTTATGTCTACCAAGTGGATTAAAGTCCTATGTTCTTGGCTGATATGTAGGTAATTATGCCTGGAGTAATGGCCATGAGCAAGAGAATAATATGTAAATGTTCTTGTTGTGGGATTCAGTTGGTGCCAAGTATCACTGAGGCCTGTGTCCTTCAATAGGCGGCAAAGATGTCTTTGCCCCATGGTTTTCCTCAAAGATGGGCAGTCGAAGAGTCCAATGAAGCACTCATAAGGCAATTGAGGTCCCCACCCAACACATTAAGCAGGTTAGTAAGAGGAAAAGGAAGAGGAGACCATTATGGTTTTCCAAAGAGATAGCAAGGAAAGTGAAAGCCAAAAAGATTGCAATCAGGCAGTACAAAAAGGCACAGACAGACAGGGATAGGGAGAAGTACCAGGAGAAGCAAAGGGAGGCAGGGAGGTCAGCAAGGGAAGCCAAAGCTCAGACAGAAGAACACATTGCAAAATCAGTGGGTAGAGGGGACAAAACCTTTTACAGGTACATAAGTGAAAAAAGAAAAGCAAAGGAAGGGATAGTGAGACTGAAGGGGGAGGATGAGGTCCGTGTGGAGGATGACAACAGTAAAGCTGACATACTGAACAGGTATTTCTGCTCAGTCTTTACTGAGAAAGAGGAGGGTAATGGGTTTGAAGGGAGTACAAGGGGTAAGAATGGTGCATAAATGGATGCAAGTCCCTTTACATGAGAAAGGGTCCTGAAGGAACTGTAAATAGTAAGAGTTGATAAAGTAATGGGGCCAGATGGGGTGCACCCCAGGGTCCTTAAAGAACTAAGAAAGATGGTGACTGAACTTCTGGCTAGCCTGTTTAGCTGATCACTGGAAACAGGGGAGGTACCCAAAGTTTGGAGGACAGCAGATGTAGTCCACTTATACAAAAGTGGGAACAAAGAGGAAGCGGGGAACTACAGACCAGTCAGCCTCACCTCGGTAGTGGAGAAGATCATGGAAGCACTACTGAAGGAGAGATTGGTGGAACATCTGGTTGTCAATGGACTACAGGACACAAGGCAGCATGGTTTCACCAGGGGGAGGTCATGTCAGGCCAACCTCATTGAATTTGTTGACTGGGTGACTAGGGAGGTGGATCAGGGTAGGGCAGTGGACATGGCCTATCTGGACTTCAGCAAGGCCTTTGACACTGTGCCACATAGAAGACTATTATACAAACTGGGGAAAATGGGTGTGGGCTGGACAGTAGTGGGGTGGGTAGGTAACTGGCTGGGTGGCAGGACCCAGAGGGTGGTGGTAAATGGCTCTCACTCCACAGAGGGAAGAGTGACTAGTGGGGTACCACAGGGATCAGTGCTGGGACCGGTCCTATTCAACATCTTCATCAGTGACATTGTGCAGGACCTAGAAGGCAGAATTTCACTGTTCGCTGATGTCACAAAGCTCAGTAACAGAGTAGACACACTGGAGGGTGTAGACAGAATGAGAAGGGACCTGCAGAAACTTTGAAGAATGGTCAGGGGTTCGGCAGTTGAAATTCAATGCAAAGAAGTACAAGATAATGCATATGGGGCACAGAAACCCTGGCACAGTATGTCAGTTGAGGGGTGAGGATATACCATGCACCAAGCAGGAAAGGGATCTTGGGGTTATCATCTCTGATGACCTCAAGGTAGGGAAACAATGCGACAAGGCAGCAGGAAAAGCAAATATGATGCTGTGATGCATAGTCAGGGGCATCACCAGCAGGAAAAGGGAGGTCATAATTCCACTATACAAGACACTAGTGAGGCCCCACCTGGAGTACAGTGTACAGTCCTGGAGACCTTACCTGCATAAGGACATAGACAGGGTAGAGAAGGTTCAGAGGAGGGCAACAAAGATGGAACGTGGATTGCATCACAAGTCCTATGAGGACAGGTTGAAGGAATTGAATATGTACTCCCTGGAGGAGAGGAGGGACAGAGGGGACATGATAGAGCCATACAGGTATCTTACAGGGAGGAACACCATGCAGGAATACACTATTTTTAAGTGAAAAAGATGTTCCAGGACTAGAGGGCATGGGATAAAGTTGGAGGGAGGACGATTCAGAGGAAACATGAGGAAGAATTTCTTCACAGAACGGGTGGTAGACAAGTAGAACACCCTGCCAGAGGAAGTGGTGGGGGCTGAAACAATCACAGGATTTAAGAATGTATGGGATAGACATAAAGGAATTCTGGAGGTCAGGAGTAAGGGGCAACAGACTTCTAGGAAAACATAAACTGAACTTACAAGCTCAAATGGGCAAACTGGGTAGGCCATAGGCCCTTATCTGCCGACACTGTATATGTATCTATGTATCTATATAACACTAGGACCCTGCTTTGCCTTGTAAGTTTATGGTCTAATAACATCTGGACCGTTGAGGCGTCCATCTGAGGAGGGATATATATATATGTATGCTGCACATAGTAACCCACTGCCCTGAACCATACCTATAGTTATAGCTAGTCTCCCTTCTGAGTCAGAGTAATGCTCTAATAGTATAAAAGGGGAGGACTTACGGATGAGGATAACCTCTCCACTTCTCTTACCTCTCCTATAAGATGATTCGATCACCTGAGAGAATCCAAATTGTAATAATTTTTGGTGTTCATTAGTGTCAAGGTGGGTTTCTTGTAGTAGCAGGAGATCCGGTTTCATTTGCCTTAGAGCCTTAAGAGTCCAGTATCTTTTAATAGGTCTATTAAGCCCATTTATTTTATGAGAAATTATTTTAAAAAGGGATCCCATTTTGGTATTGGTAATTTGTGTTTTCTGAAATGAGCCTCACCCCTGCATTCTCCCCAATCTCCCTCCTGCCTTTGTTCGTAGATCTTCTCTCGTTGGTTATTCTCCAAACTGTTTGAATAAAAGTTCTGTACCTTCCTGAGTCTGTGTCTTTTTGTTTTAAAAAAATATAAAGAAAAAAAAACTTTGATGTAGGACTTATGGATACACTAGATAAACTGGGTCCAACTAAGCCTGGAATGGCTAGAACTATGTACAGTGGTTTGGGTGGTGTGACTTCAAAATCCTGCTCCCCACTCTTCTGGGGAGAAGATGGTTGGGAATACTCCTGCCTAGGTGGATACCTCATACTCCGTCTAGCAGAGGTACCCCTGGAGATACTCTTGCCCCTAATGTAAGGTTGGGGATGAGGTAACAAAGTTAGGAAAATAAATAGAATTCTGATTCAAATTATCTGGAGGGGAAGGTAGGGTTGGGAGTGGGGAGGAAAAAAGTGCATGGCTCACAGAACACCAAGGCAATTATTGCTCCATCCCTCAAGCTGGAACTGCTTTTAATATTATGAAGGGGGAGAGACTTAGTAATTGGGAACTGGTATGTTTAAGGTGCCCCCTTCTGGGGAATTATAATTTTACATTAATGCTAGCTAAGTATAATCAAACCTCACAGGGGTTCCTGGCATCTGGGAGAGCCAATAAACAGAAGCAATATTTATCTAGGCCCAAAGATTCAAAATTAAGTTGCTTGGTAATTATTAAATAACAAGTCCACAACTTTGTTCAGGATAATTCCAAGCTCTGAAGTGCCAAAAAAATTATTTCTCACGAGTTCTGCCTGCCATTTCAAGCTGGAGTGCCCTTTCAACATGGCGAGCTGTCAGCCTTTCCCCGGCCCCCCTTCTATACCAGAGGAATCCAGGACCAGTGTGGGGGGCCCAGCATCCCTGCTAGGGAGGAAGCCTCCAGGCCCGCCGTGGAGATCAGGCCTATAAATCAGCTTGTTACACATCTGAGCGGAGTGAGACCCCCGCGGTCCCTCTTCGGGACTCTTTCTTTCTATGACCATCGAGGTGAGGCATTTATTGCATCTGTAACATGCCAGAATGGTAGACCCCACCACTGCCCCACCAAGCCTTGAGTCCTGGGAGATGAACCAGCTAAGAAGAAGGCTCGGTTCACTCTCTTTATGTCCTGGCTCCCGGTTATTTCAATGTTACAGAGCCATAAGCAGTCCAGTATAAAGCAATCACCCTGTTTCATTAGTGGAGGTTAAGTGAATAAAGAATATGATTGGCTGAGTGCTGTAGCAGCCTGCTTGTGGTTTTTACTTGAATTATTTCAGTCCCCTAGGAGCCCGGGAGTGTTAACCTTCGGGAACTCTGCTGGGGAAATTAATTTATTTCTAGCCTGGTGGTGTATGCCATGCAGTCCACTCATGTAATTACTCACTCCCCTGGCGGTTCTTTCTGTTGCCATTCTTAGTAATAATCAGGGGTCAGAACTATTATACCAGCAGTAAGGACTCTAACAAAGTAGGCCTCAGTTTAGGCCTGGCATATTGCAGTCTCAGGTTGCCTCCCTTCCCTAATCGAGTCCCAGGGAGATCCCAGGTCATGATCCCAATTACTCTGCCCTCAGAGCACGCAGCCCCAGGGAATTTGCAAACTGCTTCTACCCAGTCCTCATTTTGAGGAACCCAGCTTGGCCCTCCACCCCCGCTAGGCCCTCTGAGAAACCCCCCGGACCAACGTTAGCCCAGAGTGAGAGAGCCAGGGTATAGTAAAGGCCGTCGTCCCTCACCACGCTGTTTCTGAAGACTGGTATAAGTCTCTCAGTTATCCTGTCTTGCAAATTGGGACAGTAATTGATTGATGGCAGTGAGGGCCTCCTGCTGACTTTGTCTACCTAATTGACCTGCTTGTGTTGGATGATCCTCTCTCTGAGTCCCCCAGGTGTTTGGAACAGTGGGTGGGAGTGGGAGTCCCCTGGTTGGAAAGTCCTTCAAAGCCTCCTCGGCTGATTCATATAGCACTTGCCCTGATGGATATTGCACTAACTGTCTGCTGAAGTAAGGGGTCCAAAATTTAAGCTGCTGTTGACGCAGGATATGGAACAGGGGGATATAAGCCCTTCTCCTCTGCATTGCTGCAGGCTCATAGTTGTTGTCCAAAAAGATCTGCTCTGTACCGTAAGTCACTTTACTCAAGGACCAGGCTTTTCTGAGTATAAGTTCTCTGGTGCTGTACATTAAACACCTGATTATGATGGAACGAGGCCTAGCATTCAAATGAGAGGGCTTTGGCCCAAGTGCTCTATGTATATGTTCGATTTCAAAGTCCAACTTTAGATCTAAGGTAAGAGATGTGTGGAGACCTGTAGAGATAAACCCCTCCAGATCTTGCCCTTCACTGTTCTCTGGAATGCCATACACCCTGAGATTGCGTCAGTGATGCCAATTCTCGGCATCTCCCTGCCTTTCCATGGTGAGATGGCAGAGGGTAGTGATCTGTTCCAGCACAGTATTAGGCAGGTTACTGTCTCAGACTGTTCTTGGACTGTTTGCTCAAGTTCAGTTACACTGGATGTGGTTTCAGCAATTTCTTTTTACATTGTTTCTTGATTCAGCTTAAAAGAGGAAAAATCTGATTTCAAGTCCTTAATTTTGGTCAGTATCTTGTCTAGTTTCTGGTCCATGCTGGCAGCCTTTTTGTTTTTGTAGCTCGAGGATTTACTTTGGGTGCATGTTTTTTGGTCTGTAGTTTGTGGTGTTTCCCCTTCGGGGAGTTCTCAGTCTGAGGGCTCGGAGTTCGGAGTGAGTAAGTGGAATCTGTTACTTCCCCCCTTCAATCTGATGTTAGCCATCAAGATTCTACCTTTTTAGATCAAGTTTTGTAGGTTTTCTTAGGGCTAAATGAGGAGTTGTAGCCTGAGGGAATCAGGAGCTGATCTCTTAAGTCGCTATTAGCTCGAGCACTACACCAGAAGTCCTCTTCAGGAGAACTTTAACAAAACATATTACTTAAACACAGTCTGGCTTGTATTCCTCATTAGTTCTGTATTCCTCCTCCCCATTATTTATTAATGATGTGATTTGCATGAAAACAGGATGACTGCTTCTGAAAAGTTTATCTATTCTTATTGCTTTCTTCCTACTTCAAGTCATAATGCACTGCTTCTAATATCGCAGTTACTCCCATGGCAACAGATTGTGATGTCACAACAGAGGATTATGACTTGAGGTAGGGAGTAACCTATAGAGGCAGATGAACTCTGAGGTATAAGGATCATGTATTCATGCAAATTGCCTCAGTAAGAAATAATGTAGATACATTTATAGAATATTTGTGGAATGTAAGCTAGCTGAATTGTACCTAAATATTATGTTTTTCAAAGTTTTCTTTGAGACGTCAGCAGCTCTTTAAACATTAGTAGGGTTTATTTTATTCGCCAATCTAATTAAATAACTCACACATACATACTTTAATACTTTATTAGAAACAAGCTTCACATTTGTAAAACAAAATGAAAATCATGTCACAGAGCAAAATCAGCACTAACTGCCTGTTCTACCTAATAGAATGATGGTACCTACATTTACAGTTTAGCAAATATGTACTTGAAATCTGAGTGGGTTTTCTGTAAGAAAACAGCTAGTCTTCACTAATTATAGCATTGATGATCTGGGTAATTTCTGTACTTTTATGGTTGTGTATAGTTTGATGAAATTAAAAGTTTTAAAATTAAAACACTCCTGCTAGCTAGACCTGACACACATAGAAAACAAAACTAGTGAATTAGAGCTTTTTAGTAGCTGTTTTCCCTAACAAAAACCCCACTCAGCTAGCTCTCAGGTATCTGCTAAACTGCAACAGTATCCATTTTTGCTCACTGGATATGAACAGTTACACAACTCTGCTGTTGTGAACGGATTTTAAAGCAGTGCATATGCTAAATCTATGGGCTCTGCTACATTACTGTCACATGAGACAGAATGTATTGTAGGAGCAAGAAAGGCAATAAATATATTGGAGATGGAGATCCCAAGCTAGCAGGCTAATTTAGGAAAAACTAATAGCAGACAAAGGGAAGGACACACTAGGACTTTATATACAAATCAAAACACTCTGCATAACATATGTTTTTGCAAATTTTGGGTGGACTACTCCTTTAACAAAGGGATTCATGCATTCCCCTATCTGGATGATTGGCTGATTTGAGGCTGTTTTCCTTTGGAGACAAAAACAACTCTCCAAGTGTCCAATAATGCCTTCTCTAATTTTGGATTCATAGTGATCTGAAGAAATAACAGCCACCTCCATTGCAGTATGTGGAGTTCATTTTGATGTACTAGACTTCAGGGATGCCTGAGTTCAAATACTTGCTATGCAAGCTCTTGAACTGTTAGAGTGTACCCACACTTTTCTTCTTTGGGACAGGTACCTGGCATGACATCTCTTCCTTTTCCACAGCATGATGGCATCTGGGGAAGGCCACAACTTTAGATACCCCACCTCCAATTGGAGCTTAAAGCTTAGTGGTTCCAGAGGTCAACATCCCTGTCCTAGTCATTCATGGAAACTCATAACATAACCAAGTCTATTTTATGGAGGTTGGCTCCACAGCACCTATCAGATGGGGTAATCTCTGTCTAGCAAAACCCAACATGCTTTAAGGAATTCACATTTGGTGGAGCTGGTAATCTCAAGGTCCAACACATTGAGGGCTACTTATTTTTATAGTCATATGATCCCCCTTGAATGCAATTCCATGCCAGCTAAGTTTTGTTCGAAGGATGCAAAATTTCTATTCCAAGCAGCTATAAAAGCTAGGTTTTTGACTGTCACTGCTTATTGTAAGAGATGTAGTTATCCCAAAGAGAGGCTTACTTAGGGACTTATGTGTAATACATTGTTTGATTGTGGGCTGCTAAGTTTCTATTGTTAACCTACTAAAACATTTTTTAGACTGTATATATATTTATGTATTTTTCATATAGAACTTGTATTTTCTTTTATATGATGGGACATTATTGTAAATTAGCTTGCTCAATGAAATTATCACAAATGAACAAACTTGAAACTTGAACTTAAACATTACTTTTGGCCCAAGAGGCCTTCTTCCTGGGTTGTGCAGTTCATTTGCGGGACTTGTGATCACATTGGCTCTGGACAGGAATAGGAGAGAACTGGAATATGCCACAAATCTGGACTACCAACTCACTGACCATAAAGCACTCCATGCAGCTAATATCTGTCACCCTGCCACACACTAGTGAACATCCAAAAGGGGAAGTTCCTCTGTAGTAAACAAAACTGCAGTACAGAGGGGGATTATTTGATTCAGAAAGGTATGATGAGTAATTGACCTGAGGAATGAGGTTTTGAAGGCAGGGTGATTAACAAAGCAAGATGGGATGTGAACCAGATGTCATGTGAGAAGTTACTGGTACCAAACCATAAAATGAGGAGAGTAATAACAATGTTTTTTTAACACTTTTTCTGTTGATGTTAACAAACTTGAAAATCTGTAGAAAAAATAGGGGCATATTAAGGGGAAAACCCAGGTTAAAGTGATGTTCCGAACTAAAGCTATAAGGTATTGGGCTTCATAGTCCAATACTGTATAGCTGCGTGAGCTGACAGGCACCAAAAATTTAATTTAAAATATCTTACTTGTTGTTGTGGAAGGGATCATAACTGGCATCAAAGCCTCAACCATTCAATCCCTTCCAGCTTCCTGGTGCCCCGGTCTGCCCCAACTCTGCCCCTGAACTATCTGAAATTGTGATGTGTGGTCAGGGAGAGTGCAGGAGCAAGCCCCATTTAAGTCTATAGGGGATATTTCTAAAGCTGTTTATTGCCATTTTAAATAGTCTTAGGAGAAAATAACAGCAGTCACTTAACTAGTAGGGTCCCTACTAGTTAAGAGACTGCTGTAATTTTCTCCTAAGACTATGTAAAATGGCAAAAAAAATAGCCCCTATAGACTTGGATGGGCTTGCCCTGCATTCTCCCTGGCCACTCATCACAATTTCAGAGAGCATGGGGGGCGAAGTTGAGGTGGAGCGGGGGCACCAGAAAGTTGGAAGGGATCAGCTGGCTGAGGCTTCAACGCCAGTTACGATCTCTTCCACAACAACAAGTAAGATGTTTTAAATTACATTTTTGGTGCCTGTCAGCTTAGATGATATAAGATATTGGGTTATGAAGCCCAATACCTTATATCGAAAATTTCCTTTAAAGAAGTGTGTAGTACAGCCACCTGGATTTGTGTACCACAGAGTGAGGAACTGAAAACAATGAACTAGATTACAGTGCATAACAACACCACAAAAATATACCTGGCTTCCCCCACCCCTCCCTTGTTGCAGCTGTTGTGGACACTGCAAATACTACAGTGTAGTGTGCAACACTGTTTCTTTTGTTGATCCTAGAAATGGGAAAATCATGAACAATCAAATATTCACACTGTGACACTGCAACTGTCATATAATTTGCATCCTGCCCATGCAGGGTATTTTATAAAGGGAGGACAACGAGGTAATTGAAGGAATGGATAGGGTATCACATGAGATACACTTCACAGAAAAACTGAAAATATACTCTACAGCTCATGTGGAGGATAATGGAGAAGAAGAAAACCACAACCCCAAATTTGTTGATATTGAAAGATTTGTGGTGGATCCACTGAGGGAAGAGAGATGTGGAGGTATAGCTCACCAAAATGATTTACCAGTTTAAGCACTGAACTGACCAGGTTTAAATGACCAGTTACAACTGGCACATCTAATGAAAAATTATGTTTGAGGATTACAATTGTTTTTCTGTCTTCTTACAGATATAATAAATGAACAGCCTTTAGGCTTCTTTCCTGTGGAGAACAAGTCCAAAAATGATGGGGCTCAATTATCAAAGCCCCCAGCATGGCACAATGGACTTGCACAACAAAGAATTGCACAAAGTGCCCCTTGTGCCAAATGATGCACCAGGAGCAATTCTCAATGGCAGCCTGCATCAACCACAGACTGCCTACCCCAAACAGGGCTTGTGACATGTGTGCACCCAGAAATGGGCTGCGACCTAGTGCTTGGGGGCATGTAGCAGATGCAGGCTGCCACATCCCCAAAAATGGAATTCTCAGAACTCTCCCAGAGGGAGAATTTCTATGCACCCTTAGACCAGCCACAGCTGGTCTAAGGGTACTTTGAAAATTGTACTCTGGGAGAGTTAATCTGTTTGCACTGTATCAGGACCCCCCCACCCCAATCCCCACTGTTGCCCATAATGAAATGTAAAACACAGATCCCCTCCTGGTTGTCTAGTGGCTGCCCTGATCCCCGCTACCGCCCATAATTAAATGTAAAGATCCCCTCCTGGTGGTCTAGTGGCCCCCCACCTCAATCCCTACTGTCACCCATAATGAAATGTAAAATACAGATCCCTTTCTAGTGGTCTAGTGACCCCCCAATCCCCACTGTCACCCATAATTAAATATAAAATACAGATCCCTCCTGGTGGTCTAGTGGCCCCCCCATCTTGATCCCCGCTGTTGCCCATAATTATATGTAAATTAAAGATCCCCTCCTGGTGGTGTAGTGGCCCCCCACCCAGATCCCCCTAAAACCCAAAACACAGCCGGTGACCGGCACAACCCACCTTTCTCCTCCGTGGCTGGGAGCCGGACTGAACTGTCAGTGAGAGCCTACTGTATAGTGTACATGCTCATTATCATCAGAGGGTGGTGGCCAGGTGGAGAGATAAGGGTTAAATGTCCAGATACTGTATAACCTATACCTCCCTCTTTCCTCCTCAGCTAGCGGCTGCTGTATCTGAAACTCCTGCCTCCTCAGTCTGGTTGTAGTTGCCTGGATATAGATCTAGGGAGCAGGTATTTAGGATAGGTTTGTTTAGCAGTGGTGAAGGCAGCCTTTAATTTTGGGTAGAGTTCTGGCAACTATCCTTTTTTTGTGTTATGTTTTTCCTGGAAGAGATTCTTGTTGGTGAACTGAAAGGGCTTGTCATGAGAAAGGGCAGACCATCTTCAGCTTCACAGGGGATCTGAGCAACAGAGCCAGTGGCATCTTTTGGAGAAAGGAACAGTCTCTGGGTCCTTTGTTTTTGAGCAGTTGTTCTATTTGTTCACCAGTATGGTGGTGACTTTTTCTGCCAGAGCAGTCAGCATTTTTTGGACAAAGACGCAATCTTGTAATCCTTTGTTTTATGTGAACATGTGATATTGCCAGTAGAATAATGCCTTTTGGTTTTTCATGTTTGTTCATATATCATTTGCAGATTGTGTGAAAGGCCCTTTGGCACCATGCATTCCTGCTTAAAGCAGAACCAGCCTAAATTGTCATTGTGATTTGCATGTACATCTCATGATTCTTTACATTATGCTGGGATGTGTGATTTTGTGTTTCATGTATCATTTATTGCACAATGCTCCTTCCCACCTTCCCTGACACTCTTACCTTCCCCTTGATATTATCCCATCCTTTCTTAAAAAGAAAACATTTTCTGGATTACCACCACCTCTGGTAGTCTGTTCCACTCTGCAATCACTCTCTGTGAAGCAATGCCTCTTGTCCTCCTTCATGCAGTTTCCTCCCACAGCTTACAACTGTTTCCCCTTGTGTTCTTTTTCTAACTGAACCTACAATGATACACTAGGATGACTCTGTTTATACCCTTAATGTTCTTGAAGATCTCAATTATGTTCACTCATTCCCTTCTCTCCTCTAACAAGTACATGTTAAGATTTTTCAGTCTCAGTTCATATGCGCTCCCTCTCTGGCACTGAATCATCTCATAGCTCTTCTTTGGACTGCCTCTAGCAGGCTGATGTCCTTTTTGTGGTTGGGAATCCAGTACTGCACACCATACTCCAGATGTGACCATAGCATTGACCTGCACAGTGATAGCACAACCTCTTCACTCCTACTGGTAAAGTCTCCACCTATTTATTTATTTATTTAGCTTTTGTTTACCGGGTAAGTACACTAGACAAGTATTATGCCTATTTTCAGGAACGACCCGGGAGAGTACAACATGAGGAACAACAGTCAAGGAGACATGGCAAAGTGAGTACAGTTTTTTTGTCACAGTAAACAAACATGTGGGAAATACATCATTTGACGCTAGGGAAAACATACAGTAGTAAGCACATTTCAGATTATACACTCTAGACTAGCTAGTTCAACTGACAGATATATACAGGTCATTCATACATAGGAGTGGCGCATAGCTCAAGGACTGGATTGGTCATAATATAACTTATAACATTGTCGTATACACCCCCTAGGCTAGTTGGATCATGGACAGGTATATACAGCTCATCACATTTTTCTAAATATGCACATGTTAGACAGAAACAGAAACACTTGGTAGTACAAGTTTCTACCAAGTGACCAAGGTGCAATATGTCATGGTTAGCCTATGGCCGTGGAGCAATAATGGGTGTAAAAATGCCCAAGGCTTTTTAGGCAGGTGTAGTCAGCCACTGCCAGTACACATTATGCAGAGGGTTTCAGATTGCTGTCATGACTGCAACACCTACTTCTTTAATTGCCTTAGACACTGTAACCATCACAACCACTGGTCTGTACTCAGCCCTAGGGTTCTTGCTCCCAATTATTTATTTATTTCGAAAGTTTCACCAGGAAAGACATACCAAGCTTGTAACAGTTCATTTCCAGATGTGTCCAGGGGAAGGGGGGAAGGGGAGTATACAATACATGATGTGTAAAAGCAAACATACATAATATAAGTGCACTAATAATACAAATAAGTACTGTACATTAAAAATGCCTACAATAGAATAGAGTAAAAATAAATCATAGTGCTCAGTCACAGTTTACAGGCAGGATATTCAGGGCTACAAAAAACAAAGATGAGCTGTAATTCATACTAAGATACAAGTACTAAACAGTTCTGGGAGCAAAGTCAGCTACCCTTACAGAACCGTCTTTCAGATGAGACGTTAAACCGAGGTCCCATCTGCCTGGATTGGTGGTAGTTCAGGTGGATGTTAAAGATCCCATGGCACTTATCGAAAAGAGTAGGGGAATCTCCCCAGTGTCCTGGCCAAATTTCCCTCATTCACTAAAAATACCACCAACAGCTTAATCTGGTTCAAGGTCAGTTGGCATTCATCTGTATCCACCTCCCCCAGGTTGTGCCTGAAAATAGGCAGGATTTGTCTAGTGCACTTACCCGGTCAACAAAAACTAACTAACTAACTAACTAACTATGTGTGTGCTATGTACATGTGGAATGCATGCCACATGCTTAGTTGTGCAATGTTTGCATGTTGTTCGCAAATACAAAGTGAACTTAAGTGAACCAGGTCTAAAAAGCAAATCAGGTTCGCATGCTGCAAGCTTGACATGTGTGCAGCAGGTAAGCTGGTGCAAATATCTTCTAAAATTCACATCAGGTTCATGGAACAGCCTTCCTGAGGAGGTTGTGGAGTCAAAAACAGTGGTGGAATTCAAGAATGCATGGGACAGACATAAGGCAATTCTCAGGGGTGGAGGTTGGAAGAAGTAGGCTGTTGGTTAGCTAGGATCTGCAACTTATCCATTAGGTAGGGAAATAGGCAGATTGATGGGCCAAGCGGTCCTTATCTGCCATCAGATTCTATGTTTCTATGTGTTGCACGCTTGACAAGAGCACAGCAGTTAAGCTGGTATGAAAGTCATTTTAAAATCACATTAGGTTCACATGCTACACACTTGCCACGTGTGCAGCAATTGAGCTGGTGCAAATCTAATCTAAAAAACACATCAGATTCTATTTCTCATACTACTACTAGCAATTAGAGCCATTAAAAAACATTTTTCATTGATTTCCCTTTAAAATTGGGTAAACTCATTAATTCAGATCCTTTTGCAAGTTGTTTAATGACCTTTGATTTTTGTCATTGAATTTCAATTAATTTTTAAAGTATTGTTTGTTTAATGCTTTAAATGCCTAGGATATAGTCAGCCAATGTCCTTCATTCCAGATGTGTGAAGAGGGGCCTCTGTGTTGTGAAGTCTGACCTTCTTGTTTTGGGCCATGCAAATCCACTTATGAATATTTAGTGCTACAAATGTGTTTCTCCATGACTGATTCTGCTCACTTATTTCCCTTTATCATTCTGCATGGAGTATATACATTATGGCCATGCTAAGCACTCTTTGTACTAAGTAGGGTTTTGGAAGCATGCACCTTACCTCACATTTTGTCACTGAACTGAGCAACATGGACACTCAAAATGAGGTACAATGAGGAACACTAACCCCTTATGTTGATCAGGATACATCCTGAAATATGGAGATACAGTATCTCAGAATACAGTGGAAACTGTTGTATTTACTTGTGCCTATACCTGAGAATGAATTAATACCATAAAACAGGGGTGCCATTTAAGAAGGGCAGAGGGGGCCAGTGCCCCCCTACACACATTTGTGCCTAGGTTCTTCTTATGGTGTGGCAATAATGGCATTAAATTTGGATTTAATAATTTGCACAATAACTGTCCCACTGGCCTGTGTGTGCTCACACTGCAGTTGCACTCCTGACTTAACTATGTCTGTATTGTGTTGTTCACTCTTTCCACCTATTAGCGGTGACACCATCACACATGATGTGTAGGAGCTCCAGCCAAGCAAGAGCACATGAGTCATGTGAGTGTGACACTGTCTTTCCCACTACAGAATAGACAGGCTGCATACTACAGCTTGGAGGAGTCAATGAGCACTGAACTCTCAATAGCAGTGTTGTGGTGGTATATTTTTGTTGCTCTGCTCTTAATGAGTCTCCGCCTCACCCAGTGGCTGAAGGGACAGGGGGTGAACTGGAAGCTAACTCTAGACTAGGCTACCTACTTACTCTACTAGGCTCACCTCACAAAACCAAAAAGCACAGGCCCCCTTGGCAGCAAGCTAGGCCTAGCAGCAGCAATGACAGTGGTGTGGGTAGTCTTCATAGGCCTTGATCAGTGCAGTGCAGCAGCAGCCACAGCAGCAACCAAGCAAGAAGCAAGCAACACAGGATGGGTGTGCTTGGTTGGAGAGGTGACTTGGTCATGGACCATGTTGGGAACCTGGGATGGTTGGTTCTAGCATCCATCTTCTGGCAGAAGGATGGAGAAGGAGGAGGAGGAGTGGACTGAAAACTAGGTTGGTGGTACACTGGGCCAGGCTGCAGGTTCTGGCCAGATGGCCTGGTAAGTAAAAGTAAATACTTTTTGTTTTTTAAAGGCGAACAGGGAAAGGAGGAAGAACTGAAATATTGATGTGTTTTTCACTTTTCTGCAGCTGGGCAGCTTCATGACCCATATGGGATTGGTATTGAATGGAATGGAGCTGGGGAAAGAAATCGGGCTAAAGTTGTTTTTTAGGGGGGTTCAGAACATCAGCCAGGAAAAAAATTTGTTAATAAGTAGGTGGGTTTAAGCCCAAATCTGATGCACTGCTCCAGGGTATAGACAGATGACTCTTACACATTTGAATTTTTCCTGATTTGCATATCACTTTTCAGTAACAACAAATGAGTTTTACCTTTTAGAGACATTCCAGACATTCCAGAGCTCGCCACCTAGGGGCTAAAAATCTGAAATGATGCCCATACTATAAAGCCTAAATTTACAGGACATCCTCTGTGTGAGCAGCATGTTTCCCATGAGGGATGAATGAGGAGCAGAGCAGTTTTCAGGGGTAAAATGAGGGCTGTCCCTTGCATTCAGGGACAGTTGAGCACTTTGGTATGCCCAGACTATTGGAGCCCCACTATGGTCAAGCTTATCCCCCCCTCCATGAAACTGACCTCCACATCACCACACTCAGGCACATTATGATATAGGGCAAGGGAGACTGCAGGGACGTGCACCATTGAAATGAATGGGATATTTTTTTATTACTATTTTATACATTCTTGATGGAGAGTTGGAGATTAATGAAGGCCACTGCTTGACTAACAAGGGGCCTTGTTAGAAGAACAGTAGTCTTCATTATTCTCCAACTCACAATCATAATGTATAAAATAGTAATAAAAAATAACTCCATTCATTTTAAGGGAGTATGACTACACCCCAGCACCCTGACCCATGGGCATCATCTCTTAAAGACTCCTGTCTCTGGCTCTGGCTCTCTAGTACTCAGGTAAGAGACTCTCAACTTATATCAATACTTGGTGGTTTTCTGTAGCAGCATTGCCACACCTGTTGCAGTGTGTGTGAAGGGGAGAACTGGCTATGTAGGTGGGTGTTGAGTTATTGCTACTTTTGTGTTTACAACTTAAAATTTGTTTGTGTGGAAGCATTCAACTATGGAGATACAATAGTAGGAGTACAGGTCAGAGAGAAGTAATTAAGTAGTTTTGTGGGTAAGTGTGTGTATTGGGGGTGAGAAGAACCACATGTGTTCCCATTGGTATGTATGCTACAATTTAGTTGTGCAGCTGAGAGAGAGGACAAGAAAACTAAAAAAAGCATAGCAGTGGCTACAAGCATACTGCAAGCGAGCAGCAGTACAGTATGCAGATTTGTATTAAAGTATAAGCGAGCCATATGTATGCAGGCAGCATAGCTTAGTGGTTAAAGGCACTGAACTGCAAATCAGGAGACTTGGAGACCTGAAAACCTAGGTTTGAATCTCATCAACCCCCACTTGTACAGTATATTGTGTGATCCTGAACAAGTCACTTAACTTTTATGTGTGCACTTATCAGTGACCACTTGCTTTTTGCATACATGCCACATGTGTGCAGTCTGTTCCAATTTAACATAAAAAGCATGCTTTCCACACTTGCTTGCTGCACGCATGACACATGCATACAATCAGTTCCAATTTAATATCTAAATCATGCTTGCAGCACGCGAATCACATGAGTAGTTTTATGTGTGCAGCATGAAAACATTTCATATAATTTTTTCTGTAAAAGTAGTAGCAGGATTAGTACCATTTGATTCAAAGCACCAGGGTGTTTAGTGTAGTCACTCCATTTTTGTTTGGCAACTCACCCAAATAAACCACTGATCATGAACTTTACTTTGCAACAGCAGCAGTTGTTCTTTATGTTTTGTTTGTTGCCTTGCAGTTGGAATCCACAGCACTGTCTCAAACTGTGTGCTGGAGGTTTCTCTTTGTTTGTTAGCACTGCCCAGACTGCTAAGGTGTGAGGTAGCAAAGCCAATGCAGAGGGGGTAGGCTCTGGAACTCAATATTTATTTATTTGAATTTTGGTAACAGGGTAAGTCCACTGAGATCATACAGTTCCTTTTTCAAGGGCAAACCGGGTGAGGGTACCAGAGATGATGATTACAAATGTACGAGTACAGCCATGAACAAACTATATAAAGGTAATTCTATAAAGGAATACAAATTAAAGCAGCATATATCAATACAAATAATGAACTGTACTTTCAAAAAATAGCATTGATATCAAACGGGAAATACAAAGATAAGCCCATAATGCACAGTACATTGCGAAACAATGCTATGCATTATATACATAGACTTAAATTTGTGTGTGTGTGTATGAAAAGTGGAGAATAATGCTGATACGGGCGAAGGTTATGATCAACAAAATATACAACAGGTTATGTAAGGTAGTGAGGGCTCATAGGTACATTAGATTATACAGTCAATTGCAGAGCACAAGTGCCAAACATGTCTAATCAGTACCGTTGGTTGAGGTAACAGGCTCACTAGGAGGGGTAACATAAATATGTAAAAGTTAGTTGGTAAAGCAGGAGCATGCTCCCCTTAGCCTTTGGGGGGGTAGACATTGCTCACAGCCTGGGGGGGCACTGGCTAGGGGAAACATCAACAACACAGGGGGGATGGAAATGAAAGAGATCAAGAACAGTTGCAGGAGGGGTTGGCAATGACATGAGGATGGGATTTGAGGAAAGAGAAGGACAAAGCTGAGTGGGTAGACATAGCATGGGAGAAATAGAGTTTAGGAAAACAAAATGAGAAGGCAGCCTGGCTCAAGGACATTTTCCTGGGGAGATGGAATTATAAGCAGTTTTCCAAAGGAGGTAGGAGAAAGTGGGGGGGGGGACAAACCAGAATTTGGAGGTGATGGTGGAACAGTGTATGAGGTGTCTTGCATCAAGGGAATGGAGGGAGAGGGAGGAGTAGAGAGAGCAGAGGTGGGTTTAAGGAAAAAGTGTCAGAAAGAGTGGAAAAGTGGGTCCTGTCTGGCAAGAGTGGACTTGGGAATGATGCTGTAGATAATGTGCATGATCTTACATTCTTTCATGTTGATTTCCTGTTGTCAGATTCTAGACCATCTCTTTAACTTTTCCAGGTCCTCCGTCAGATCTTTGACTCCCTACTGTGTGTTAACCCTCCCACAGAGCTTGGTGTCATCTGTGAAGAGGCAGATTTTGCCTTTCATTCTCTCCACAATGCCATTTAGGAACACATTAAGCATCACGGACCTTAGCACTGACCTCCGTGGGACCAGCTAGTGATGCCCCTCATTCCTGAGTACTTCCACTGACCACCACCTTTTTGGGTTCTGTCCCTCCCAAACAATTTGCAACTCATCCTGCCAACTTGTCCCCCATCCATAGATCCTTTAATATATTGATCATTCTCTTGTGGAGGAGTGATTTGAAGGCTTTGCTGAAGTCCAGGTAAAGTGCATCCCAGTGTGACCCTTGTTCAGTGACTTTGTAACCTAGTCAATTAAATTGATCAAGTTTGTTTAGAAACATAGAAACATACACTTTGATGGCAGATAAGGACTGCTAGGCCCACCCAGTCGGCACATTTCCCCACCTATTGGATAAGCTGCAGATCCTAGTTGATCAACAGCATGCTTTCTCCTATCCCCCACCAGAATTGCCTTATGTCTGTCCCATGCATTCTTGAATTCCCCCACTGTTTTTGACCCCACAACCTCCTCAGAAAGACCATTCCATGTGTCCACCACCCTCTCTGTGAAAAAATACTTCTTCATGTTGCCCCTGAGCCATCCCCCTTCTATCTTCAAACTGTGGCCACTTGTTCTTGCACATCTCTTTTTCTGAAAGATGCTACCCTCTTGGACTTTGTTGATTCCTTTGAGGTACTTGAAAGTTTCTATCATTGTCCCTCCTCTCCCTCCTTTCTTCAAGCGTATACATATTAAGCTTCTTTAGTCTCTCTTCGTATGGTTTCTGGTGCAGATCCTGCACCATTTTAGTTGCCGTCCTCTGGACTTCTGCCATCCTGTCTATTTCCTTGTGGAGATGGGGTCTCCAGAACTACACGCAGTATGCCAGATGGGGTCTCACCAACTGTCCATACAAAGGGATGACAGCTTCCTGTTTTCTACTGGTAATGCTTCTCCCTATGCATCCCAGTATCCCCCAGCCCTCCTTACTGCCTTCTCACATTGTCTGCCTACCCTTAGGTCATCTGATATAACTACCCCCAGGTCTCTTTCCATTTTGGTTTTTGTTAGTACCTCCCCCCCATTGTGTAGTCTTCCACTGGGATTTTGTTTCCCAGGTGCATTACTTTGCACTTCTTTGCATTGAATCTAAGATGCCATACTTTTGACCATTCCTCCAACCTTGCCAACTCCCTTCTCATCTTTTCCACCCCACCTGGTGTATCAGCCCTGTTGCAGATCTTTGTGTCATCTGCAGATAGACATACTTTTCCTTCCAGTCCCTCTGCAATGTCACTTATAAAGACATTAAAAAGGACCGGTCCCAGTACTGAACCCTGTGGTTTCCCACTAGTAACCCTCCTTTCTGCTGAGTGGACTCTGTTTACTATTACCCTCTTGTCCTGTTGTCCAGCCAATTTTTTACCCAGGCTACCACCCTGGGACCCACTCTCAGGCTGGCTAACTTGTTTAGTAATCTTTTGTGTGGGACTATGTCAACTCCCTTACTAAAGTCTAGGTAGGCCATGTCCACAGCCCCTCCCTGGTCTACTACCTTGGTCACCCAGTCAAAGAACTTGAGTAAATTCTTCTGGCATGACCACTGTGAATCCTTGCTGCCTTGGGTCCTATGCCCTGCTGGCATCTAGGTACTCAACAATTCTTTCTTTCAGAAGTGATTCCATCATTTTCCTTACCACTGAAGTCAAACTAACAGGTCTGTAGTTTCCTGCCTCTGCCTTGCTCCGACTTTTGTGAAGTGGAATCACATCTGCATTCCTCCAATCCTCAGGTACCACATCATCTTCCCATGATTTGTTAAAAAAGTAGTCAGTGATGTCACTAGTTATCCCCTGTTTCTCACAACCTTCTTGCCATAAACCTGTAGAACTTCATCATCCTTTCCTTGAGAATGGTTTCCATCAGCTTTCAAACTATTGATGTTATGATGACTGGTCTCTAGTTTCCTGGCTTGTCCCTTGCCCCGCTTTCATGCATGATCACCGCATCTGCAGTCTTTAAATTAAGAGACTAGGGAAGAATATGGGAGAAGGGATAGGAAAAAGCAAGAGGGAATTGGGAGAAAGACGGAAAGGGGTCTGCCTTAATGCCAGGATTCTGGGAAATAAAATTAGTGAGCTCCAGGCAACAGTAACAAACAAAGAGATGGATCTAGTAGCCATCACAAAAGCTTGGGCCACATAAAATAATGTTATGGGCCTGACAGTCCCAGGCAACACCATGTTTAGATGGAATAAAGGAAAAGATAAAGAACGAGGCTGTATGTCAGAAAATGCATAGAGGCAGTGGAGAATGGAAACATTGGGGGAGGTAATGAGGAAACAAAAATCACTATGAGTTCAGCTCATGGCATTCTCAGGTAATAAACTATAAATGGGGCAATCTATAGACCTCCAGGACAGGGAGGAGAGAGCGAGTGATAAGGAGCTGGGACAAAACTAGAAAGGAGGTGGCAAAGGGGGAGGTTTTGCTTGTGGGAGATCTAAACTACCCAGATATTAATTGAGTAATTCCAGTGGTCAGGAGCTCCAGAAGTCAGGTCCTGCTGGATACATTGCAGGACTGTCTGCTACTGCAACTTGTTATGAAACCCACTAGGCATCTGCCATTCTCAATATGGCGCTCACTGACTGAGTGATAGGAGGAGCGAGGCTAGGGGAGCCACTAGGGTCCAATGACCATTACTTTATATAGTTTGACCTTGCTTTGGGAAGAGTAAGTCTTCATCAGAGGCTGAAGTCCTAGATTTCAGAAGGGCAGACTTCAGCTGAATGAGGGATCTGGTCTGGGACAAGTTAGTCGGAGAGGACAGCTTCAGGAATGTGGAGGAAACATGGGGCAATCAAGGGCCATTCTTGAGGCAACAAAGTCTTGCATGAGAACAGTAATCAAAAGAAAAAGGTGCAGGAGACCAATATGGTTCTCTAGAAAGGTCAGAGAAGCTATGAGAGCCACAAAGAAGGTCTTCACTAGGTACAAGGAAAAACAAGGGAAGAAAGAATGTGGAGAGTACCAAATGAGAACAAAGGAAACTAAAAGGGTGGTCAGAGAAGCAAAGATGGATACAGCTGCATATTGTGGAGGTGGTCAAGGCAGGGAAAAATAGTTGTTTAGATACATTAGGGAAACAAGAAAGAAGGGAAGAGGAACTGTTAGGCTAACAGAAGGAGGCTGGGTAATTGAGGAGGAAGGGCAGAAAGTAGCCATTCTTAATGACTAATTTTACTCTGTATTCACAAAGAAAGAAAGAGGACCTCTGCCACAGAAGGGCATTAGTACAGCAGTGAGGAGCTCCCTGAGATGATGCAGCAAGTATTTACCAGTGAAAGCACTAGGAAAGGGCTAGCAGCCATAAAGATAGATAAGACCCCGAGTCCAGATGGGATGCATCAGAGGATGCTCAAGGAACTGGCAACAGAACTAACTAAACCCCTGGAGGGGCTGTTCTAAAGCTCAGTTCAGACAGGGTTGTTCCAAAAGACTGGAGGGTAGCAGATGTAGTTCTAGTTCATAAAGGGGGAGACAAGGAGTAACTGGGTAACTACAGACCTGTCAGTTTTACCTCTATTTTTGGATAAACTGATGGAGACACTTGTCAAAGAGTGCCATGTTAACTACCTGGAAAGCAAAGGACTCCAGGATAGTAAACAGCATGACTTCATAGCAGCAAGTTCGAATATTCTTTGACTAGATAATGGGGAAGTTGATAAGGGCCATGCTGTGGATTTATTCTACTTCAATTTCAGCAAGGCTTTTGACTGAGTGCCTCACAGAAGGTTGCTGAAGAAGCTAGAGGATCTGGGTACAGCAAAGGACACATTTAGATGGGCGAGAAACTACATGGCAGGCAGACAAAAGAGGGTTGTGGTTAATGGAGTCAAATCTGAAGAGAGGAGAGTCATCACTTTCAATGGGCCCAATTTTCAAAAGATCTGCAAATACTACAAGCCCCTAGTGTGCTGATCAGGTACCGGCTCAAGACAGTGCACCAGGAAGAGAGCTGCAAGAACTGCACTAAAGGATTTAGAGTACCAGGGGTATAATAGTGGTAGGGAATTACCACTACCCCTTTCGCTCTGCAGATTGCCTGTAGAGGGCTCAAGTTGCTGTGTGCTGGGTTGCCTGGTCAAGCCAATTCCATGGTGGTGTGACTAGGGCACCAGCACATGGCGCAGCAGGAGATCTGGGACCGTGGTTCAGGTCCCGCAAGGTCTCTTCTTGCTGCAACTTAAAAAAAAAGTGATTCCCCCCTCCCAATTTGCTTCCCATTTCCAAAGTTCATGTCCCTCTGGAGTTGATTATTTTAGGTCTGGGGGTTGTGGGAGGGTGAACCCTCCCACAATGGGGGTTGCTGGGGCTGAGTCTCCCTTAAAAAGAAAGAAGTCCCATTGTTTTTAATGGGGTTGCATTCTTGTTGTCGAGTCTCTCTTGTACCCGAAGTTGTTTGCAAGGCTGCTGTTTTCCTTGTGGCATTTATTGTTAGGGCAATTTTTGTTTGCTGCGATGTGACCCCATGCCCATTGATCATATGGCACAGGGGGCTTGCGGCATTCCCCTGGCACTGATTGGGATTTTAATCCCTGTGTGCCAAATGCTGCAAGTTATACTAGCTCCCCTGATCTAACCTGCACCATTTGGGGGACCTTCTTTATGGGGCTTGTGCCAAATCTTTGGTGCAAGCTGCTGTAAAGTGGGTAAACTGTCGCACCTGCACCGAATGAACTAAAATTGGGCACAGTTGCATCAAAGAAGTTTGACGCAACTACACCAAACAACAAAGCTGATGCAGGGCCTGATGCAAACCCTGTATCAACCTTTGAAAATCAGGTTCGATATGTTCATTAGCATCATGGGAGAAGGAATCCAGGGCTAGATATTCAGTATCTCTTTGCTGATGACACTATGCTCAGTGGTTGTATAGACAGCGAGAAGGGGGTTAGGGAGATGCAGTGAGACTTGCAAAAGCCAGAGAGGTGGTCAAGGGTTTGGCAGTTGAAATTCAATGCCATATAGTGCAAGGGGATGCACATAGGGAACAAGAACCCAAGGACAGAGTACAAGAATGGGGGGGGGGGTGATAAAGTTGAGCATGACATCCAAGGTAAGAGACCTAAGGGACATCATCAGTAACTCCCTAAAACAATCTTACCAGTGTAACAAGGCCGATAGTAAGGCAAACAGGATGCTCTGGTGTATAGGAAGGGGTTTTAATAGCAGAAAGAAGGAGGTTTTACTACCTCATTATAGATTACTGATGAGGCCCCACCTATAATACTGTGCACAGCTCTGTAGTCCTCACCTAAGGAAAGATAAGGACAGGCTGGAGACAGTACAATGTAGGGTGGCAAAAAATTATTCAAGGCTAGAAGGACAGATCTCACAAGCTTTGAATCAAGGCACATGACGTGTACTTGCTGGAGGCCAGACAAGAGAGAGGAGATATGATAGAGACCTTCAAGTTCCTGAAAAGATTGAACAATGTAAACTGCAAGGAACTATTTAGCATAAATAGTGGATCAAGAATATGTGGGCACAAGTGCAGATTGATAGGGAGGAGATTTACTTTTTATTTGTTGAGTACTAGGATTACAAATATCTTTGAACCAGAGATTCATTTACAAAGGTTCTGCATCAGCATAAAAAATGAACAAGTATTAGTGAAAAAGACTAACAGTAAAGAACCAGACATCATAATACACTAACAGCAGATACAGTAAATGCAAATTGGTTTAGGTTTCATTGAACAGAAGTATGATGATACATACATCAAGAGTTAACATAGTAAAGCATTAACAGTAGATCCATTTGGTACAGGTTGTATAATAACATAGTACATGGATGCACATCACAAGAGATGTACGCTCACATCGGGTTTAAATAAACAATGTGGTAGGTGAGAAGTATAGAAAGAGAACAAAGAAGGAAAAAAAAGCAGTCAAAATCATGACATTGTCGTAAAGTGCTAAGCCACAGAAGTGCAGGGGCTCAAGAGGGGGGAGGAAGAAGAAAAGGGGAGCTAGGAAAGGACCAATGGTAGTGTAGGAAAGGGAAACAGGTGGTAAGTCACAGGACCAGTGGTAGCATAGGAAAGGGAAACAGGTGATATGTATCGGGGGGGGGAGGAGGTAAGGTGAGAAAGAGAGAGAGAGAGAGAGGGGAGAGGGTGAGAGGGGGAGATAGCAAAAAGGCAGGGTAGTGGGAGAAAAGAAAGGAGCAGAGAATACAGGTGGTGAGGGGTCCTGGTAGTATGAGGAAGAAGGGAGAGTGTGGTTGGTAGGGGGAGTGGAATGGAAATTAGGGGCAGCCATGGCCTGAGAATAGGGAAGGCAACCTTCTGACCTAGAGGGGGCAGCCAGGGCTTGACGATAGTGAAGATCATTCAGCAGTGGCAATGCTATGGGCTTTTCTAAAGCCATGCTGCTGTGTACACTGAAGATTATATTTGTTGAGGTGTTCAGACAGCTGGTCCATGGCAGCCCTCTGACCTATAGGGTACAGTCACACTTGTTAAGATTAGTGAGGTGATGGCACAATTTGTGTTTATATGGGCAGAGTTTGTCCTCATCATTGACTTCAGATGGGAGACCATTCATTGAGGATGGGGCACTGATATAGAAGGTGTGCTGAGCCTAAGAGGTTCTTCAGAATAGAACAAGATATGTGGATTTGAGGGTACTGTGTGTAAAGCGTGTGTTACAGGTAGATTGCATGAAGGCATGCGAGGTAGGCAGGTGAGGTGAAGGCAGATTTTCTTTGCCAAGAGGCAGGTCTGATAGGCTAATGTACCATCAAGATTGAGCCAGTTAGAGTGTTTGTAAAGATTGCAGGTATGCGTATGCTTACCAGCTCCTGCGACAAGTCTGCAGCACTTATGCAGGGCAATCCTAATTCTTTTCAGGGTAGTGTCTGTGGCAGACCCATAGAAGACTATCCCATAACCAATTATGGACAGGATATAACTAGTTATTGCGGTGCTCATGGTTTCGTTAGTCAGACGGTGGTGATGGCAGTTGAGGACACCAGTTCTTGAGTTAATTGCTTTGGAGATGTGATGGACATGTGAGTTGCAAGAAAGCATGCAGTCAAGGGTAATACCAAGATATTTAAACTACTGCACTTGATCGAGTGGTTGCTGTTTGTTGTATATGGGGAGGCTGAGCGTTCTTAATTTGCTGTGGGAGTTATAAAACAGAATGGCCTTGTTTTTGTATAATTCATCAGCAGTTTATGCTGATCGAACCAAGACTCTGCAAGGCTGAAGCTTTTCTGGAGATCCTGGGAGAGAGGGATGCAGTCAGATTGGGTGGAATAAAGGACTGCATTGTCTGCATAAAGTAAAATTTTATTTTCACTTGCTGCTGGAAGGTTACTAATGAAAAGACAGAATAACAGTGGGCCAAGAATGGAGCCGTGGGGACCTCCAGGGCACACTGGGAGGCTACAGGAAAGAGTACCATTGATCGTGACTTGTTGGCTCTGATCTATAAGGTAGCTTTCAAACCACTGTGAGACCTCATATGAGAGACCAAGAGCAGAGAAGGAGCTCAACAGAAAAATCGGTGATTCATGGTGTCAAAGGCCTTTGTTAGGTCAATGTACACAACAGCAAGTAGTTGTCCTGTGTCCAGGGCTTTATGTATGTGACTAGTAAATTCAGGTAGGGCAGTGGCAGTGCTATGGGCTTTTCTAAAGCCATGCTGCTGTGGACACTCATGGTTATATTTGTCGAGGTGTGCAGACAGCTAGCCTCAACAATATGTTCAAGTACCTTGGAGAGTGGTGATAAGATAGATATGGGGTGGTAATTGGAGTGCAGGGGCCTATCACCACTTTTGTGCATGGGTCTGACAATGGCAGATTTCCAAAGCTGGGGGAATTGTCTAAGGGAAAGCGAGAGATTTAAGAGTTTAGTAAGATGGAGTAAGATGGCATCGAGGGAAAGAGATTGAAGTTTAAGATGCAAGATGTCACTGCTGAACTCGGATTTACATAAGACTTTTTGAAGATATTTCCTAGATTCAGCAGGGGATACTCTCCAGAAGTAGAACAGGGAATAGTCTTGTGGGGTCAGTTTTACCATTGGGACCCGGCAGGGTGGAGTCATCAAAAAAGTTTGAAGGAAGGACACTGCTGAGATCAGTAAACACGTGAATAAAGGTATCAGCGATTTCTTTATGGTCATGGATAAGAGTCCCGTTGATCTCAAGCATAGAGAGGGATGATTTAGGAGAGAAATTAGAAAGTGTTATTTTACAGAAAGTATGGTGGAGCTATGGAACAATCTGCCAGTTGATGTGGTGGGTGAAAAACTATCAATGGTTTCAAATACGACTGGGACAGAGTGAAGGGCTTAGTGGTTGCTCAGGGTGATTGTGGTAGGGCAGGGAGCATGAGGGTGGATAATGTGGGTTAGACCCCTGTATGGATGATAGGTCCCAGATTTGTTTGGGTTTATGGGAAGACTGGATTGCCCATTGGTCTTTGCCAGCCATCATTGTCTATGTTTCTATGTCCTCCACTCTCTTGACACAACTCCTGTGTCCATGGAACTGTGTAACAGGTCAGTCAGGGTGGATGCCAGAACTGCTGCCAGTTCCCTCATCTCTCTAAGGTGCATACCATCTAGTCCAGGAGATTTGTCAACCTTAGGGGCATGTTGTGAGCCACTTGAGAAAACGATCACTGTAATTACCTCCTTGAACATATTCACCCTCCCCCCCTTTTCCCAGTCCTATCATTCCCTCTGGGACTGGTCCATCTTTTTCCTTTGTGAATACTGAGCGGTAATATTAATTCAATACTTCTGAATTTCTTCTATGATCCACCACCCACTCAGGCCCTATTTCAGCTTGACAATTCCTTCTTCATCATAATTGTTTCTTGGATGTGATGAAGGTCTTATCATCTTCCAGGACCCGCATTACCAACCTCAACTCCTACTCTGCCTTGGCCTTTCTTCCCACTCTTCTAGCAGCTTTTAGCTTGGTGAGGCTGTCTACCCTATCCTCCTCTGTATTCTCCAAAATGCCTCAGAGGAAGATCTGTTTTCCTGGAAGGAACTGTCAGTCTCTCATGGAATTCAGAGTGGTTGCCTATGCTTGTTCTTTTTCCCTTCTTGAGACAGGTATCTGGGACTTACTGTACTCCATCACTGATTATGGAACATTTTTTATCCACCCACATAGTTACCCTGAGGTTGGTTGTATGCTCCCCTAAATCTATCCCCATTTTGCTGAAATTGACCCTCATGATGTCAAGCACATATGTCCTTGTGTCCATCACTTCTTCCTCCATATCAAGGAGAAAATCACACTGACTGATGATTACTGCTTCCCAGGGGCTCAGCCACACTGATGCCACTGACATGGCTGCAGTTTGTCAGTACCAAGTCCAAAATGGTGCAGCCTTTTGTTGGTTCCATCACCCCATAGGTTAGGAACCCATCTTGGACTGCCTCCATGATTGTTTGGCTATTGCCACTACTTGTGTGGGGGATGCTCCAGTCCACATCAGGCAATATTAAATAACCAACAGTCACCACCTCCCCTTGCTCTGATGACTTCCTGATCTCATCACCCAGCTCTTGGTCCATTGTGTCATCTTGATTTGGTGGCCTACACACCACCACAATCACTTGTATTTTTTTCCCTGCCACTGTCAGAATCAGCATCCAAATTGGCTCCCATGCCAACTCCCTACATCTTCTCTAATGGAAGTGATTGCTTTGTGGATGTGAAGTGCCACCCCTCCCCCCCTTTGCCCCAGCTCTATCTGTCCTATTGCTGCCTGTCCTATAGACGGTAAACCCCAGGACAGAGAGATCTCAGCCATGGTTCTGGTTAGCCCAGGTCTCATTGACTGCTGCCAAACCTACTCATCCCTCCTTATCAGCTGTTCATTCTGCATGACAATGTTGGTGGCGACCATTTTGGGCCACTTAGTCACCTTTTTTTTTTTTGAAGCACTGAGCATGAGTGCACAGTTTTTGCTGAGCTATGGTTATGATGGTGCCATTTCCCATCCATTTCTGACAGTGCCACTGGTTCCCACTATGGACCCACCAGTGGCACTACTTTCTGCCCCTGTTGTTTCACCCTCTCTAACAGTGCTGACTATCTTGTAGCCACTGGTGGTTCCACCTGTGACACCAGTGTTAGCTCCAGTATCAGATGCAATGTTGGTCAAGCTGTTAGAGATCATTCAGAGCCATGGGGTAACAGTGATGACACAAGATCAGAGAGAATCCAAAGAGGAAACCCACCCAGAGGAAGCTTGGACTCAGGGAACTTATCTCGCCCAACACTCCACCTTCTACTACATATGTGAATGTGACCAAATCATTAGGGACATACCCCATGCAGAATGTTATACCCAGTTTTTCATAAAATGGTTAGAACTCTTTGAAATTTTTTCATACATAAGGGTGCAGTGTCTACATATATGGAATCCAAACAAACAAAAGAAAGAAAGGAATGAGTGGCTTAGTTAGAATGCAAACCCAGGCTGCTAGGAATACCATTCTGGTAGCACTGGTATCTGCACTACCAAGGCAACTGGAAATCTTGGTCTCCCAGATGCCCCTTACTCTTTCTGTAATGTGCAACCTGATGCTGTAGAGATAATTACATTTTCATACACAAGAGTGTGGTGTGCACTTATATGGAAACCAAACAAACAGAAGAGAAAAAAGGAATAAGTGCCTTAGCTGGGATTTGAACCCAGGCCACCTAGAATACCATAAGAGTAAGGTGCCTCTGTGAGTCCCAGGTTTCCAGTTACCTTGGTGGTGCAGCTAGTAGCACAGCCACAAGGGTATTCTGGGTAGCCTTGGCTCAAATCCCAGTTTAGGCACTTACTTCTTTCTTGTTATGTTTGTATGGGTTCAATTTATGTGCACATTACACCCTTGTATATAGTACTCTTTGGAAGCCTGAGAATTTCTAAAATCTCGCCAAGGTTTCAGTGATTAGGAAAGCTTACACATTTTCAGAGCATGTAAATTCTTGGACCTCCAGTTTTACTCAGCTTTTCTGAATCTTAAATGTTTAAGAACAAAAATTGCTCTGGGAAACTCTTGGATTTTTAGTATGAGACAATATGAGGGTAGGATTAGCAGAGAAGAGCTTGGACAATCTGTTTTATACTTTAATTAGCAGTTTTCTGAGTAATTCAGTCAAAGTGCTAAAAGGGAAATGACTACGAGAATGAAAAAGATGTATTTAGGTCACAGGCAATGAGAGGTAAAGAGAATAGTTTGACTAGTTGAAAAAACATTTTCTACAATATTTAATTGGACAATTTACATTTTTGATTATATCCATCTGTTTTCTAATTGTTCTCAAATGTACTTTGATAGCAAGAATCTAAGCCTTAATAATTGTGTGTTGCTATTATGAACTGAAGGGTTACAGCTGCTGACTTGAAACCAGGAAGCAAGAATCGATCCCTGGGTCTGCCACATGCCTGTAATTCAGTTTATAGATGTCCCCCACAAGCTCGGTAAGATATTATAAATACAAGTACCATATATCACCATTTAGAAGACACACCCATTTAGAAGACACCCCCAATTAAAGCCACAGTGTAGGTTTCAGGACTAATTTGACAACAGGAACAGGTTATTCAACAGGACATGAAAGCACTGCCCAAAGGCTTGCACTGCACCCATGCTTACGTCCAAGCCAGCAGCTGCTATATTCAGTCAGAGAGCAGACCAGCACTTTCCTACTGAATATCAGTCCATGTCATCAGAGCACTAAGTTAAACTATGCAGCCCACACATGGACCTAGGCTGCATACAGCCCACAGAAAATAGTGCTCCCCAGAATGGATAGCGCTGGGACTACTGTGGGCTATATTCAGACACACCATGCAGATGAACCCATTTGGCATGCAAGGTGCTAAGGGCCAGTTGCATGCCCATTTCAGGCTCATTTGCATGGTACTCTGATGCCTGGTAGTATCCATCCGAATAGGGTGCTGACACATTCGCTGGTGTCAGGTGGCAACCTCCACCCCCAAACATCCATTCCTTCTGATGTAGCATTTTCCCTGGTCTCCAGTGGCACCCCCCTCCCAATCATACATTGTTTTCGATCTAGCATTTTTTCTGGTCTCCAGTGGCACCCATCACCCTGATCATCCAATCCTTCCAATGTAGATTAATCCCAGGTGTCCAGTGGCAACCCCCACCCCTGATCACCTGTCTGTGTAATGTCTGATATCCCTGGTGTCCAGTCACACCCCCCAACTCTGGTCACCCATATACAATGATACAGAATGCTGGTGTCCAGTGGTTCACTCATCCCCTTCAATGCCCATTGGCATATATAAAGGTCATCATTGGTGGACCAATGTCCCCTAATCCACTCTGCCCACGGACAGAACACCAACCATCACACCTCCCCTTACCAGGGAGTTTGTGGATGTAAAGGGAATTCCAATATGGTGACCGGCACAGCCCTACTCTCATTTCCTTTGCTGATCACCATATGAGCTGTCAGTAGTGCAGCTACAGCATAAATTAAGTTGGGTGGTGTTCTGTGAGCATATGGATTGGCTTGGGGATGCTGGACCACCAGGGATGAGCTTTACTTATGTCAATGGGAATTCAGAGGGGAGGGGTAGGGGTGCCACTAGCCATCAGGGACTGCATGTTTGCAGATGTCATGGGTGATCTGGATGGGCAGCTGCAGTACAGCTGCCTGCTATGAGTGGGTGAGAGCACAGGCTTAGCACCCAGTTCAATTGTGGTTTCTGGTGGCCAGAAATAGAAACACTTTGGGGCTATTTACCACCATCTCCAACCTTTGATCATGCAGCTGCACCCATGTGCAGGAGGAGGACCTCCTTATTTGCATGGGCACAGCCAGGTTTAGGTTGCGTTAACTGATCCTCTGAATATGGCCCCAACCTATGAGCAAGCTACAAACCTGGGAAGGGCCAGGACCAACCACATTAGTGACAGCACTAACATTTGAATATTGTTCCCCAAATCTGTTAAAAATATGTTGCATATTTTTCAGATGGGGTGTGGTTTTGTCATATGTAGAAACTGCTTGACATTCATATTGCTGTGCATCAGATAATGAATGACATTATTTTTGTAACTTTCTCAGCCCTGTTTTTGAACCTCACACTAATAAAACAGCCCATTTAAATTTGAGCTGTAGCTTTTGTTTAAATTTATGAGAGGAACAATGAGGCTTGCCAGTTTAAAGGGGCAGGCCCTGTTGTCCCCTGGGCCTCAGCCAATGGGGGTTTCCCAGTGGCAAACAGGAGAGGAGAGTAGGGGGTTTTGAACCTCAGACATGAGGTCATGAAGGGGAGCGGCCGGAGAGAGAGAGAGAGAGAGAGAGAGCATACAATACCACTGTCAGGCCCCCACCCAGTCGTGTCCACAGTAAAGGGAGCAGGAGCCACCCTGGTGAATTTAGAGGCTCAAGGAAGAGGGGGGAAAATGACAGCGAGTGGAAAAGATGGCCCAGAACAGGCTTGGAAATGGGCTGTGATGGAGATGCCAGGGGGGGTGGGGGAGGTAAGCCTCTGAGCCTCGTGTCACTCGGGAGGCTCCTTGGACACAATTAAACAAACAAAACAGAAAAAGGGATGTAATTGAATGGAGGAAAGGGGCAAGGAAACCAAAAAAGTACATGACTTTAGGACCAGTATTTTCCTTTGATGTATTATGAGGCGGAATAGGCTGCGGAATAGGCCACCATGCTAAGGGTCTGACCGCATGGTCATGGCAATGCAAGGTCTGCATTTTTCGGCAGAGCAAAATGGAATTTCCAATGGGGAAGGCTGGAACAAGGACTTTTTCCAGCATGTGAGGGGCAGTTTGTGTGCATTAAAGCAAGTAAACAAACAATAGATTATAAAACCAAAAATAAAAAAAACATTTGTTTTGTTTTTTTCGTGGTAATGGTCACCAATGCAGTTACCAGCAGGAGGCTCTAGGAGCTGGGATAAGGCCTGGCTAGTTTTGGGCACTGCAATTAGAGAGACTGCTACGGGGGAGTGGGCAAGACAGGGGTTGTGCAATAGAAGGGATTTGACTTCAGCGGCTAGCATTACGATGAGTGGGGAGATGCTTCATGAAGAAGGGGCTTATTTAAGCTGCAGAAGCCCCAGGGAATATCCAGTTAAGGCTGAGGAGGAACAGCCTCCAGACAGGGTTGCACAGCCAGACAGAAGGATCGGGGATATGGGGTTCAGGCCACTAAGCCACTGCAGCAGGCATGATTGGGACAATTTGAGTGGCATATGAGGCCTGCATACATACATAGACATGGTACATAGGATCCATTTTGGGACAACAGGCCAGAGGCCATTTTAGGAAGTAGACCAGAACAGCTGTGGAGGGGTTGGGGGTGGCTAGTTGGAGGCCAAGGATAACAAGTGTTTTTTTGGGTATTATAAAAAAAAAAGGGGAGGGAGAAAAGAAGAATAAAATTCTGGGCTTGCAGGACTGGGGGGATAGAGAGGCAGAAAAGGGGAGAGAATTATAGGTCTGCAAGGATACTAATGGGGTGTATCTGATGAATAACTGTTGAATTTGTTTTGCAGTCCTAAACTGGTACCAGAGTTCAGCATGTCCCCAAGAAAGAATAAAATGACCAAAGAAGATGCATAACAGGCCATAGTGGACCTGGCGGACAAGACCAATAAAATCTGGGAGTTAGCAGAAGGCCTGAAGGATTAGCGATGGAAAAAGCGGAAGACTGGGAAGGGGATAAAGGACAAAGCAATAAAAGGCCCCTGAAGGGCCCAGCGGGTCCTGCACTGGATGAACCTGGGGCACCCACCCCACCTGAGCCAGCGCCTGCCCCAGTACCCCAGCCATCAATCCCTATACCCAAGTCTACCCCTGTACCTTTACCTGCCCTGATACCATCACAGCCTGACAACCCAGTGGGTCCAATTATGCCACCAGGTCCCTCAATGCCTCCAACACCAATGGACAACACTTCACTGAACCAGTTCCACCAGGGCCAGCCTTGGTCCCGGAGCCTACCCCAAAAAAACAGGTAATTATGCCCCTAACCTGGGTAGCAGTATTAAATAATATGTGGAACAGATGTTGGGAGCTATGGGAGAGGATGGGGTGGGGCAGTTTGAAAAGGTCTTAGCAGAAATCAAAAAAGGTCAAGCAGGAGGGGGAAAAGAGCAGTCAGGGAACATTGAATTGGGAAGGCAAGGACACAAGAGAGATAGAGTCACTAGGCATGTGCGCAGGGTGAGCAGGTGCCCTTACCCACAAAAGAGAAAATCTGGAATGGAGAGTATGTCAAAATCTTTGCCTTGGTAAGTAAGGAGGCCATCGCAGAATACGATGAGAAAGAAAGCATAGCTAAGAAGGACATGGCGGCACTGTGGTACTGCTGGCTAAAGGGGAAAAGTAGAAAGGGAACAAAAGGAAGACATGGGATTCATAGATGGTAGATTCTAAAATTTATACTGCAATAGTAACTGAGAAAACGCAAGCACTTGCAACCCACCTCCTCACATACTCCTTGATAATCAGAAAGGCAAGGTCATGGGGTGGGGAATAATTGGCTCTAATATGATGAACAATTCTGTCAGTGGATGGCTACATTTGGGAATGTGAGATGAGACACAAGGCAGTCTGACTTGCGGCTGGATTGTTTGACTAGCAGCGGGAGCAGTGAGGGAGAAGGGGAGAGAAAACAGAGCCTGGCATAGAAGTGCTGCTGGGGCTAAAATAGGGCATTTTGTTCCTGGCCCCAGTGCTGATTCAGGCATGCATGCATGTTCAAAGTGTGGGGGCAGCCACCCAGCCTCAAATTGTAGGACCAACTGGTTCAATCCTAGCATTGGGGGGACAGCCAACCTGAACCACAATTAGCCCTTTGGGAGGGCACGGGAGGGTTCAGGGGACAGCAGTTGGGGAGGTGTAACAGGGAAAAAGGTTTTGGAGGTTGTCAAGACTGCAATCAGTAGCTCTCAATGCAAGGGGTCAGAGACTACCTGGCTGGGACATTTTCAACTGGCAATAACCTCAATAGGCCAAGAAGTGATGGAGGAATGGTTAAGGGACAACCCCAACAAGGGGGCAGCCAGGACACTGACAGAAGGTTTTAAAGACCTATTTAGACTACACTTCAGTGGCCCCAGGGAAAGCAGGACGGGAAAAAATTTGGGGTCTGTAAAGGGGAAAGAGGAGGTGTTTGGTCAGAAAATAAAGAAAGAGGTGTTAGCAGGGAGGGTACAAGGGTTGTTCAAGGAGATGCCGTTGGAGAATCTGAGGGTCTCCCTCCTGGGGTTGGTACCAGAAAAGCAGCCAGGTGAGTTCCATGTGATACATCATTTATCCTTTCCTGAAGGGGAATCGGTAAATGACTGGATCATGGAGGATGACAGTAAAGTCACTTATGCCACATTAGAATAGGCAGTACAGGCTGGTCCAGTGGCGCTGAGGGCTGAGATGCTGGACACCTTACCTTGTGCTACGCAGGCGACCCATGTTTGGGAATGAGCACAGGCTGCTGGGGGCTGGTAGTGGATGAGAAGGATCGAGCATCTGAGGGACTGCCCTCCTTCTCCGGGGAGGGGGAGGCCACCAGCAGTCAGTGTTGACTGGCCCCTAGCTGTGGCTGGGGGACAGCACAGTGATGCTGAGAGAGGGGGAGGAGAGGAGGCAGATGCTTGGAGGAGCATGTGCGGACATTTGTGTTCTCCCTCCTTAGGGCAACATTGCAAGCCTCCTCCCCTAAGTGGAGAAAAAGTGAAAAGAGTCCTGGGTGTGGCACAATGAGAGCTGATCCCTGCAGGCCCCGCTCCCATGAATAGTGGTGACCTCTGCACCGGATCCGTTCTTGCAGGTTGAGGGATCTCCCGCTGCCCTGCCATGGGGGAAAGCCCTGGAGGACAGTGTAAGGTAGGCTGCGAGTGGGGGACGGGGCTGGTGTATCAGTCTAGAAGGAGTGCTGCCCAGGAAGAGAGAAACAAATTAACTGCAAAAAAAAAAAAGAAGAAGAAGCAGTACAGTTCATTAGAGCCACCCAGGGAGCATGGCTAGCAAAGATAGACCCTAAGGCCGTGTTCCGGCTGCTACCAGTTCACCCAAGGGATTGGGATTTGATGGGTTTCAAAACTGGGAAAGAATACTATTTTTGAAAGGCCATGCTCAGGGACCCTGGTTTTCCATTTTTACCGGTAACACCAGTAGCAATCATGGAATCCTGCTTGGTTTGCGGAATTTGTATTCTTGTACCGGTGCCTCACGGAAATTGCATGTCACTGCACAGAATCTCTAAGATTTCAGCATCTTTTTACATTTTTTTATTTTCTTTTTCTATGCCCTCTTCTCACAGCATTAGTCTCCACTTTTCAGAGATCCCTAGACTGGGTATCCCCTAGCTTCACCCCAGGTAATGCTCAGGAGCTCCTGAGGGCCTGCCCTATTTTGCTTGGGTTGTACTCCCAGGTGGGAAGGAGGGCGGGGACCCCAGGTCACCCTCCATACTCCTTAGTGTGTGTCGGGCAGCCCAGTGGGTCCCTCATGGAGCCTGGTTATGAAGTCTGGGACACCTGGGTCCCTTCTACCAGTGGCCAATGTGGGGTGATTGTTCCTGGTTTTCTGGTCTCTGTCCCTGAGGGCACCGGCACTAGAGGAGATGCTAGGAGGTAGGTCACATAGAGACATGCCACTGCTCCAGATCCTGGCTAGCGTCCTCCCCTCCTGATCACTCTGCAGCACCATTGCACCTCCACCCGTGGTCACACAGGTAGTGGTGGTAAAACAGCAGGACCTGCAGCCCACCCTCCCTGGAGGAGGAGAGCGGTCCCCCAGGTGCTCGATCCTACTCCCCAGTCAGACCTCCAGCAACCCGAGTTCACTTCTGACCCTGGGTCGCTTGCATTGCAAGCAGTAGTGCTCAGCAGTGCCAGTACAACCCAGATTTCAGCATCTTAAAATGAATGCTGCTGTGCTTTGCATTTTTTCTACTTTGCTGCGTATAGAGTCAGTAAGGAAATCACCTGCACTGCTTTATTCTAACCAGCCATTCAGTTTAACCACTCATGCTTCCCACCAACATCTCCATCACCTGAGGACTGCTTTCCTTCCTGAAAAAACACAGGTTTCATGTAGTATATTCGTAACTGTTGTTTGCTATTTATATTACACTATATGATACAATAAAAATACAAGTTATCGGCACACATGGGCAGGGCAACTGGAAAATTGCAGGAAAAGGAACCTGAAATTGCAGAGATTTTTGCAAAACTTACTGGGAAATTATGGAGTTCTATTATAGATCTGGAGTGCTTCACTATAAACTTTACTGTTTTCTACAGCATATATTAGTCAGCATAAACTACTAAATCAATATACTGACACTTGAATATGTTTTAAATATGAAGAAAAACTTCTGTTTCTAACATGAATCCTAATTGGATAAGATGTGTTGCCTCTTCCAAATGTAAAACATCTGCCTTATGCAGTGATAGATTCTATTTAGTGAGCCACAGAAAATCAATATTTAATAAATCCATAATAAACAAATTTTATCTGTTTTGGATGTAGAATAATGAAGTCTGATCAAAAGCTATTTACAGTGCTCTGTCGACTATTCACTGACTTTGGTGTAAAAATAAGCAGATGGAGTGGCAAATAGTTCAGTTTTAGTAAAATGTAAAGTGTTTCATCGCTCATAATTTGTACTGTAGGTACTGTGCACTATTATTAAAATAATATATTAAAATGTATATATATATATATGGTGTTATTATGGCTGGCAGTATAGCCTAGTAGTTAAAGTAACAAGCAGTGATTGAAATGGGTACATCCAGCAGACTTGGGTTTGATTTCCCAGCCTCCACTTGCATACTGTGTGACTTCAAGCAATGTCACTTAAGCTTCCCAGTGCTTCTAGGTCACTCCTGAAAACAGGCAGTTCTGCCTAGTGGGCCTTACCTGATTTATAAAAAATACCAATATATGTTTACTACATCATAGAATAGTAGTCAGGGTACCATGTAATTTACCTGAGTTTTACTTGGACTGCAATGATTTTGTAGTCAGGTTTTTATTGTATTCTTTGCATATGAGCATCTAGGTTGTAGATTGCTAAATGCAGGATCACTGTTACCAACTAGCTTATTCAAGTTTATAATCAGCAGGGCCATCCAAAATCCTCAGTTGTTTGAATGAAAACTAGTCTGAATGGAAGTATGTTCACAAGGAAAACACTGCCTTACTACTTATGAAAAGACTTCACAGTTAGCACCCCATTTAGGTGAATTGGATAATTTGCACCTTTTCTCCCACCTGCTGTTCCAGTCTCTGTGACAACAAAAAGTTTTCTGATAGACTGCTTGAGCAAAAAGCAAATGTTAAGTATTTAAGTGTACTTATGTTTGCCAGTGGAGTTTGAAAGCAGATTCAATGATATACAGAAGGTAAGACCCCAGGGGCTGTATGATGCTGGTGGGCCAAATGGTGCTCAATTCACATCTGAGCTCAGACATGAAAACTGGGAGACACCCTTCTCATGGACAGCAAGTAAAACAAAAGCATCCACATGTCTGAAAGATGCATGAATCCATTTGAAGGTCCACTTGTGGATTTTTTAGGTGAAGACACTTCATTTCAAAGAAGCAAATTCAAGCATTTTTTTTGCTCCTCTTACCCCTGGCCATCCACTCCTTCAGGCCTGCCAAGGCCCCCTAGCACCACTGCTGAGACCCAACCAACATTCACTGCCCCTTACTGCTGTGCTACCAGGTAACCCAAAGTAACCCTTCATTGAGTGGGCCCCTACCCCTGTGGGAAGCTACCAGGGGAGAAGAATTGCCCCAAAGCACTTCTTGTGCATCCTGAGCATGGCAGGGGTCAGAATGGATACATGTCTGGGGCTTTTGGCTTATGGAGGGACCAGCAGCCATCCTTCAGTTGACCAGCGGGTGTTTTCCCATTTCTTGGCAGCGTGACAGGCCACTTGATGTCAAGGCACAAGTCAAGTCTGTCACGCCTCCTGCAGTGTGGGCCGATGTGTTGTCATGCCTCTGGCCTCCACCAGGGGCCAGCAAATACTGAGCCATGAACCCACCTCCCTTCCAGGAGAAGGTGAGTGGTTGTTGGACACTCAAGACTTCACCCACTAGCTGGCCCTCCAACACCCAAATCAAGTATGTTCTCGAACCCTGGTCAGTGGTGTCACAGGCAGAAATCCAATTCAGGCAGTTAAATTATAGATAGGAAAAACAAAGGTAGTCCACCTTAGTGGTGATGGTTCAGATTAATTCACATCTGAGTTCTAATAAGCAAAGCAGCAAGTGATTTGTAACTTGTGCATGTGGGTGTGGGTGTTGAAGAAAGGAGATCATAGTGCTGTCACTACTGCCATCACCCTAGAGGGATGTGGACCACCGTTGTTGCTACTGCCATCACAATCAAGGGGTGGGAGTTGTAGAGCTTCTGCCATCACCACTGGTGGATGGGGAATGTAGTATTGCTACCATCAGACCTAAGGGATGGGGCTGCAGTGCTGCTGCTTTGTCACACCTGGGGAGGAGGCCATAGTGCTGTTTCTGCTGCCATCACAACAGAGGGATGGGGCCATAGTGCTGTTGGTGCTGCCATCGCACCAGAGGGATGGGGCCGTAGTGCTGCTTCCATCACACCTTAGGGATGGGGGTTGTAGTGCCTACTGCCATCACATCTTGTACCTAAAATAACTTTAAATTGGTACAAGGATGGATGGATGTGCAATAGTGGAGGTCAAAATTGCTAAAATGCATGGTAGCAGAGTTGAAAATTGTTAAATAAAGTACACAGAACCAAATACCAGTAAAACCGGATTTTGGCTTGGCAGACACCGGTGACAATATCGTTTTTTACATGTGGAAAATGGAACATGTCCTTTCTCAATCCCGGTAAACCAGTGTCCCTGGCCATGCTGATGGGCTGCTCTATTGCTTGTGCAACTTTTGAGCTTTTTAGCATCTGGCTCCAATGGGTATTTCAGAAGGGGTATGGATACACCGGGGTAATTCACTATCTGGATGATTTCCTACTGCTAGGAAAGGGACATACTGAGATGGAATGCATGCTGTCATGCTGCGAAGGGATGTGCAAGGAGCTGGGGGTACCGTTAGCCACTGACAAGACAGAAGGACCTAGCCAATGCATTTAATTTCTGAGCATATTAATTGATGCAGAGAGGGAGCTATTTTGATTACTGGATGGGAAGGTGGACAGGGGATCATGTGATCTCTGCAGCCTGGTAGCAGCCTTCTAGTGGAGCTCTCACCTCCTTCCCTATTATCTGTCCTAATCTTCTGCAAAACCACTGTTTTCAGACTCAAACTGCCTTATGTTTATTTATTTATTTGGTAATTTGGATACAGCCTTTGGGTATGCTCTCTTTTACAAAGGTTCCACATCAAGATGTAAAAAGCAGAGACATTACAAAAACTTGACAGTTAATACAAAACATAAGATTGCTATGTAATACAGAATATAAATAAATACATTCGAGTAACCTAGACAACTGAAATTAAACAGCGGGAGGAGATTCCCAATTAGCAACATATGTCATAGCTGCCCCAGGGGAGCCTGTCAAGGTAGAGTATCGGAAAGGGTAGGAGAAAGAAATGGGGAGAATGCGAACAAAGTTTCACAGTTAGCAATGTTGGTGTCTGCCTGCCTGCTACATCCTAATCTGGTACCCTTATTTCGCTATTGGCACAAGATCGCCTTGATGGATACAGATATACGGCAGGCCCCGACACACCACACTTCTCCGACCTCACCGGTGAACACCCCGAAGAAAACCAAAGCTCAAGGGGCCCAGTCTGCATGCCTACCTGCTCAGCTGTCCTCTGGGCTCCTAACTGAGGATCACTTCCTCCAAGAATTGCTTCCCTTTCTGGAAACATTAGCAGACATCTCCTTTGAGCTCAAATCCATACGCACTGACATGAGTGAACTGGGCCGCGAGATAAGTGATGTGGAAACTTGCAAAGTGTTGCTGGAATCCTGGAGAGATAGAACGGACCCAGAGATTATTAAACTCTGGCAGCAGATGGCAAAACTGCAAGCTAAAACCGAGGACCTTGAAGGTTGTAGCCAGAAAAATAATATGCTCAACTTTGGGCTACCTGAATCTGAAGAAGGCTCTAACATGGTAAATTTTGTGCAGAGACTGTTGGCTAAAATAATCGGGCCTTCACCTTTCAGCTCTGGCTACTGAATAGAGATGGTGCATAGGTTGCTACGTCCAAGACCCCCCCGACAATGCTCCTCCTAGACCTATCATCCTAAAGTTTTTGAGCTATCTGGAAAAGCAGCATGTCCACTCAAAGGCCTGCGAACTGCAGTCAATCCATTGGGACGAGAATCCGCTACGACTGACCCAAGATCTCCCATTAGAAACCAGACAAAAACGTATGGCTCTTCACCCAACAGTTTCTAAACTGATCACAGCTGGAATCAGATTTAGAATGTCCTACCCTGCTCATCTTCAGGTTTTCCTGAATGACTCCTGGATCACCTTAGACAAGCCTGAAGCTGTCGAAAAAGATCTCAAGCAACATCTCCCTGATCTCTTTGTGGACACTTGAGTAGTAATTTAATCTACATTCTGTAGTCTGTTCTAGATGTTTTAATTACCTGATTTGCTGGGTTTTGTTTTGCTTCCTCGCTCTGGAGATGGTAGGTGTGGAGGGGTTTCCAGGTGGCTGGTGGGCCTTTGGAATGTCCCCCATATTTCCTATCGTGACACCTGCTCCTGGTTCTGGTAATGGGTTCCTTCAAACAGCAGAGTGCCTGTGTGTGTACCCGTCCTAGTACCCTGATTTTACCTAGGGCCTTGTATCAGGAATCCATTTCCCATGGGCCTCTTTTGCTGTTGCTCAGGTCGGGGCTTGTTTTTGGTCCCCTTGCTCGGATCCTACCATTTCAGGATATGCCTGCCACACATGGGGGCTTCCCCTTTTTTAGCCAACTCGAGAAGGCTCTGATATCCTGAATGGGGACCTCATTTATTTTATGCATAGTTATCTGGCTTTTGTTTTCTTTTTCATTTCCCTTTTCCTGGTCTTTCTGACTATTTTTATATCCTGGGGGTCTCCTTCACCCATTTGGTAGCTACGGCCTTCTTTTCTCCCTAACCCTTGCTACTAACCACAAATGGTCCACCACTTTTTGCAGCCCAAATGCCTGCCATCATGGGAGGTAACCATGCCATCAATATGAAGGGGATAAGATTAACCAACCATCAAGTCTGAGGGGTGATTGCTAACACAATACCCCAGGATTTTGCCTGGTAAGTCATTTCTCAATCTCCTCTTCTATTTTTTTGGAACCTGAATTTGACCTATACAGGGGCGGGGGGGGGCTCCATATGTTGGCTTGCTATGCTATGCTGGGCAACATCGCATTCTGGGTTATTGGGGGGTAGACCCTGCTTCTCCTTGATCTGTATATTATTCTGTGCTATAGTCTTTTTTGTCCCATTCATCAGGACAGAGTAGAACCAGGCTCTATGGGAATAGCTCTCCCCTTTGGTTTAACTGTCATTTAGAATGTTGGGACTGTTCTGAGGGAGAGCTTATTGTAAATAGTTTGGTTTTTTTGGGGGTATATTAGTGGATAAGGTGGGGGGTATCTAACATAGATAGAATTGGTTGGGGGAATGGGTGGCTGGGTGGGGAGGGTTCCTTCAGTGTTTCCTAGCTGGGAAGTGGGCTATCTGTTGTGATTATTATATATTCTGGACTGCTCTGCCTTCACTGACTATTGGTGTTTCTTTGTTTCAGCTTCTGTTGGGCGCTTATTGGTTGGATGCACGGGGAGGAGGGAGAAGGGTTGGAGTGTGCCTTCTTATTGATGCATGGATTTACTTATTTCACTGCTTACACATCACATTGATCATTGGCTATGGTGAATAGCATTGTCAAATTTATAACATGGAATGTTAGAGGAGTGAAAGACCCTACCAAAAGATATCAGATATCAAAACATTGTGTTCTGCTCCAAGCACACGTTATTTTTTTGCAAGAAAGTCATCTCTTAGTCCACGAAGCCAAGGCAAGTGGTCAGTCAGGTGTTCACCTCAGGTGATTCTACCTCAATCCAGGGGGGTTGCCATTCTGATAATAAAGAATACCACTTTTCAAGCTAATCAAACCATCTTAGACCCACAGGGTAGATTTATTCTGGTCAAGGATATTCTAGACCGCAAAGAGGTGATCATGGGCAGCATTTATGGTCCAGTAGGCGGTGACGCCACCTTTCTCATGGACCTTGCTGACAGAGTGGCCCCTTTTCTGGCCACCCCTTAATCCTGGGGGGGGGTGATTGGAATGTCCCCCCACCACACAAGATTTGGATTGTTCCTACCTGCCTCTTAAACCTCTTTCTTCCCCCCAAGTGCTCTGAGAGATGTCATGGATTTGTTGGGTTTGTGTGACCCTTGGCTATTCTCAATCCCTCCAACCATCTCTACTCCTTTTATGCCTCTATCCACCAGATGTGGTCTCTACTGGACTATGTCCTGATTAGCTTACCCCTCCTATCCAGACTGTGTCAAGCTGGAATTGAGCCAATTGTTATATCTGATCACTCTGTGGCATGGGTATCACTTACTTCTGATTCAGAGTTACAAAGGAACATGGCCTGGAAGGTAAATACTCAATTCCTCAAAGACAATTTTATTATCTCTAAAATGAAATCTCTTATTCAAACCTTCACTGATTTTAACCAAGACTCAATTCCTAGAGGTGACCATGAATGGTGTGCCCTTAAATGCTTTCTGCAAGGTGAATTTATTAGGCTCGCTTCTTGAAGGAAGAGAGGTTGGCTTTCCGCCTGTGGAAGCTAGAGGGTTCCAGGTTAATCACTTCTATTTCAGCCCCTGATGGTACCACCAAAACCCTTCTTAGAGACATTCCTCTAGTCTTTGTGAACTTCTACTGAGTATTTACGGACAGTAACCTTCTCCTCCGAGCTCTGCAGAGGTGGATGCATACCTGAGCTCTATTACTCTCCCACATCTCTTTGACCATCAATGGCTACTATTGTCCTCTCCACTATCTAACATACTAAAATGACAACAGAATAGGCCTAACCGCCTTTCATGTCTGCTCATTTGGTCAGCTCCCACCCTGGAAGCTGACCTTGCTGCCCCCCTCGTCCTCTCTAGCTTCTCCCTTCCCAGTCCCGATATTCCCACTGCACAGGACTTTGCATCCAGAACCCTTCCCCTGTACCTGTCCCACCCCCCCTTGAACCCCTCCACCATCTCTGCCTCCACCAGCCACCTGGGCAGTGCATTCCATGGCTCCATCTCCCTCTCAGTGAAGTAGCACCTCCTCCTTTCTCTCCTGAATCTCCCCCCTCCTCTATCTCTTTCAGAAATTGAGGAGGCCATCAGTGGCCTGGCCTTAGATAAAGCACTTGACCTGGATGGCTTTCCCTCTAATTTCTATAAGCTATTTCTCAAGGAACTATCCCCCCTGCCGCTACATCTTTATTGGTATATGCTGTCAACTGACTCCTTTAATCCTTCTCTCCTAGAAGCAACTATTGTATTTCTTCTTAAACCAGATAAACCACCTTCTCACCCAGCTAGTTACTGCCCCATTTCTCTCTTAAACTGTGACATTAAAATCCTCACAAAAATTCTCACCTCAAGGATTCAGAAAGTCTGGTCGCACTTACTTAGCTCAGAACAGGTGAGGTTTGCCCCGGGCAGGTTGTCTGCAGACCACCTGCGTAAACTGAATCACATTTTTCAAACTGCACAGTCCTTTCCCACACTCATGGCCTTAATATCTCTTGATGCCGAGAAGGCCTTTGATAGAGTTGATTGGAGTTTCTTATGGTCAGCTTTACAGAAAATGGGTTTTCCCACTACCTTCTTGCAACGGCTCCAAGTGATTCACCCTTTCTCCTCTGCTAGGATATACTGTAATGGGGGGGTTTTCTTCTCGATTCTCCCTCCACACTGGTACTCAACAGGGTTGCCCCTCGTCACCTTTTCTCTTTAATTGATACCTGGAACCCTGCTCAGACATCTCAAAACTTCTCTTTATATACATGGAATTCCAGTAGGTGGGTCTGGACTGGCACTCTCAGTATATGCAGATGACATCCTCCTACACCTGGAACACCCATCAGCTTCACTTACGGAAGTCCTGAATGTGATAGCCCAATTTGGTCGCTACTCTAATTACAAATTGAACTGCAAAAAAACAGAAATCTTTCCCCTTAACCACTTTACCCATAGCTCAGACTTTACCCAGTTTGGTATGAAATGGTCTCCTAACTCTATTAGATATCTGGGTATTTTCCTATCCACTGATCTTTCCCTTACTAGAAAACTAAACCTCAATGACCTTGTAACTACCATCCACCAGGATCTCCTAAGATGGAAATCTCTTTCCGTCTCTCTGTGGGGTAGGATTAATATTATTAAAATGAACATCTTACCCAGGCTCTTTTACCCATTGAATATGTTAAATATCTGTCTCCCTCTCTCCTTTTTTCAACATATTCATTCACTCATCTCTAGTTTCATTTGGCTGAATAAAACTCCTAGACACTCCTACCTTAAACTAAGTCTTTCCAAAGATTCGGGAGGTCTCCGCCTCTCAAACTTTCTTCTTTATTATTGGGCCAGTCATCTTTCCAAATGTGGTAAATGGCTCTCCACTCCTAGTGGAGACTACACTCCTCCCTGGTTGCAAATTGAACACCAGCTCCTACGCTCTTTTAATTTACCCACCTCTTCCATTTTTTTCTCATCCTGGAGGTCTCTACTGGCACCCCTCAGAGACTCAGCAATTGGCACCTCGGTCAGAGACTTCACCCAGTTTTGTACTTCTCTCAAAATTTCTCCTTCTAAAGACTTCTTTCAGCCCATTTTGGCTAATCCCAATATCAAGATTGGAGGAAAACAGTTCTCTCCTCTGTCTGGTTGCTCCAAATTGAAAATGCTAGGGTGGCTGATTTCTACTCTCAAGATTCTCTTCTTTTATCCCCTGAGATTGTGTTGAAGCTTCATCTCGGTCAATCACATATTTTCAAGATTTTCCAGCTGAGACACTTGCTCGGGCATCTTTTCGGCCCATCCCCAAAGCCCTCCGGACTACAACCTATCCTGAACCAGATAAAGGACTTAGCACTCAAACCCCAGGAACACTCACTCTTGTATTCCTTCATCCTGGTCACTCTCCACCCTGCTCCCCCTGTGGGTTCTAAGATTTGGGAGGCTTTGATACCTGACTTCTCATTTAATTGGATGCAGATCTGGAAAGACCTCTATTTATATAATACACAGGACAGACTCAGATTCACTCAACACCACATGTTAGTAATATGTACTACACAGCTGTCAAATTAGCCAAAATGGTCTGTCTCCCTTCCCCCACTTGCACCAGATGTAGTAAAGAAGAGGGCAATATTCTGCATATCTTTTGATATTGTGAAAAAGTATCACCCCTCTGGCAGCTGATCAAATCTAGGATTAATCGCCTTCTGGGGCTGGATGATCTCTTCACTCTGGAAGTCTGCATTATAGTCGTTTATACCAAGATTAGTGTCAAAGAGAGAGAATACCATATGGCTCTGATGTCTATGCCATTAAAAATTGGTCCTTAAACACTGGCTAGATCAACTAATCATCTCTTTCAATGAACGGCTAAACAAACTCTCCTTTTGTTTTCAGGCGGAACGCCTAATTGTCAGCAACTGTAACAGACTAAAGCTTTTTGATAAGAAATGGAGCAAACTTTATACTCTGTATCTGAGCTGGTATAATCCTGGTTCCTTTGACTCCCTATTGTATAAATTTACCTATCTTGTTTGGTAATGTACTCTTACATATTCATTGGCACACTCCTGGGTGGATAAGGGGTGGGAGGGAAGGGAGGGGGTAAGAGGGGGGTGCTGTCTTGTCAGTCTCAATTTTCCTTCCTGGTAATGTATGTTGTTGTTGTGGTTTTTTTATACAAAACTTTAATAAAGTGAATAAATTTCAAAAAAAAGAAGGTCGACAAGTTGAGGAAGCTACTACAGACCACAGGGAGAAGACGGCGGGTACAGTTGAAGCAGATACAGCAGCTGGGACATGTAAATTTTGACTGTGGAGCAATATGACCAGGACAAGCATTTACTCGGTGTTTAGCCAGGGCAACCAAAGGGGCTATGAAGCCAAACCACTGGGAGGACATAGCAAAAGGTACCCAAGCTGACACAGAGATATGGGAAGAAATATTTAAAGGAATTTAATGGTATGACATTTTGGCAGGATGACTGGGTATTTAATACAGATCTGGAGCTATACACCAATGCGGCTGGGGGCTTAGGAATGGGGGCTTATTTAAAAGGGAAATCTTTTTCTGATGGATGGCCAGAGGAATGGAAGACATCAGGCCTCACTAAGGACATCACCCTGTTGGAGATTTTACCGATTTGGACCAGTACGTTAATCTGGGAGGAGGAGCTAAGAGAACAAAAAGTCACATTTTGGTGTGTGACAACAGGGCAGTGGTGGAGGTTTTGAACAAGAGGGGTGCCAAGTCCAAGACAGTTATGTGGATGCTACGCCAGCTAGTGTTGCAGGGTTTCAAGCTTAACATGTAATTTAGGGCTAGGCACATCAAAAGATCACAGAATGACATCGCTGGCAGCCTCTCCCATCTGCCACTTGACAGATTCTGGGCCATCGCCCCAAGGGCAGAGGCACAGAGGACACCAGTTCCAGTATTCATATGGGAGATTGGCTGGAGAGAACCGAGTTGTTGTTTCATAACTCCTGGGCCCCTAGGACCCTAAAGGCATATGAGGTGTCATGGAGAGTTTTCCAGGCCTTCAGGGAGGGCCACCACATGAAGATAAGTAGGGTAGTGACAGAGGACCAAGTGTGGAAGTTTGTGGTTCTTGGGTGATGGACTGGAGTAGCTCATGCCATGATGGGGTGCACCTGGCCACCATCAGCTTGGTATGTAACATGAAAAGATGGGGGGACCCAACAAAGAGCATGTTAATACGCTGAATGATGTAGGGGTGTCTTAGGATGAAGGGGAGGTCTGAGGACATTAGAAGACCTATTTCTGAGATGAAACTAGTGGACCTGGTATGGGTAATGCCACACATGTGCAGGTCCAGGGACGAAGCTTTATTATTTGCTACCATATATATGATAATGTGGCATGGGGCTTTCAGAGTCAGTGAATTAGTAGGCTCCAGCAGGGGTGATGCATTAAGGGGGTTGCAGTGGGAGGACTTCACCTGGAAAAAGGGGGAGGTGCAACTGGTTATAACAAGATCAAAGACAGATCAAAAGGGATGGGGGTTCAGGGTAATACTAAAAAAGTATCATAATCAAACCATCTGTCCAGTCCAGGCCCTGTGGGCATACGTCGCAGTGCAGAGAAAAATGATGGGGCTGTTATTCAAGCACAAGGATGAAAAAGCAATAACAAGCAAGCAGGTGGCTTCAGTTCTAAAGAAAGGTATTGAATTCTTGGGCAGGACCCTAAGAGATATTCTGCACATTGATTTCAAATTTGGGCAGCTTCAAGTACAATGAGGATCTCAGGAGGAATTGAAGGTGCTTGGGCGTTGGTCATCTGATTGTTATAAGAGATACAGTATGTAAGACCTTTGCTGGACTGAGATGCTAACTGTTTTCTCTGTTTTTTCCTCACACAGGTATAAGTAACAAATTACAGGTGGGGGAAAGAGGGGGGAGGTGGGGAGGGAGAGATGGAATCATTCTCATAAGTTTTTTTATTATTTAACAAGGCACAAGATGAGCTTACAGAGGTCTGGATATGCAGGCACTCATTTATTTACTGGGCTGAGAGGCAAGGAGAGCAGCAAGAATGCCAGGGGGACGGCAGCTGTATCAGGATCCCTTGCTTCTCTGGTGCCTCCTCCTCTACTACCTCCCCCTGCTCTCTTATCTCAGCCCTCCCAAAGGGCTTAAAGATCTTACATCTAAACACCTGCAGCTTGTTGCAAAAAATAGACCAGATTCAGACCATGGTGTGCACCCTAAAACCACACATTCTAATCATCTCAGAAACTTGGCTAAAGAGCAGTATGCCTGACCACTCAGTCTCCATTCCTGGCTACTCACTGCTAAGGCAAGTCTGTGCTGGCAGGAGTGGTGGTGTGGCCATATATGTCCTAGCCTCCATCCAATATTCCATCACCTACTCATCCTCCAATCCTGAGACCCATGATGCCGTAGCTATCCATGTAAACCTCCCCTTCACTCTCCCAATCTTCATAGCCAGCATATACTGCCACTCAAATATCCATCCTTCGGTGGTGCTGGAGCTCCTAACCTCCATCACTTCCCTTGCTCGCTCTGGGGAATTATTCATCCTAGGCAACTTCAATATAAATTGGTTGTTACCTAAAACTATCAAAACTAAAAATGAAATCAGATCCCTAAACCTCTCCCAACTGATCTCCAAATCCACCCACCCAAACCATAAGACACAACAACACTCCCTACTTGATTCGGCCCTTAGCTCCCTCCCTCACCGCATTATCACCTCTGGCATCCTCCCCAATGCTTTCAGTGACTATAGCCCAATATTCATAGTTAGGAAAGTCCACAGAACTACATCGCCACACAAAACTGTACAACTACACTCTTTGAAGTCTCTTGAACTTGAACCTCTCTTGAGTAACCTTGCCACTTCTGACTGGTCCCCTCTAACCTCCTTCCCCTCCGTTGATAAGGCCCTTGCCTACTTCAAAGAAATCTTTCTTGTAAACTGGAACACCATTTCCCCACTCAATCAAACCAGAGTCAGAGGTAACCACTTACCTTGGATAACCCTGAACTTCTGGCCTGCCTCAGGGCTAGAAATTGAGCCTGTAAGTATCGTAAAGCTAACCAGCATCCAAGTGACCTCGCAGACTTCCACATGCTCAGAAACACTTGCACCATGGCTACAAGGTTAGCCATATCTGAATATTTCAAATCTGCCTTCATCACCAACATAAATTCCCCGTCAGAGTTCTGGGAGGTGGTCCACACCCTATTTACCTCTTCATATCGCACACAGCCCCCGGTACTTAAAGTAAATAGCTCACTGGTGTCTGATTTACCAGCTGTAGCTGCAGAATTTAACTCCTACTATACCTCCTGTGCCACTAAGCTACTGAAATCCCTCCCCTCCCTCTACCAGTATGCCCCTCCACCACCCTCCCACCTTCCCTTCTCTTTTGCTACTGTAACCCAAAATGATGCCCTAAGTGCCCTCCTCACCATCAACCCCTCTAAAGTTGCCTCCCCTGATGGCCTTGACCCAAAACTCCTCTCCCTCTCTGTTTCGGCCATTGCCTACCCCCTGCCAATCATCCTAAATCTCCCATTCTCTACTGTCTCGGTCCCCTCATCATATAAACACGCCGTGGTCCTCCATCTACACAAAGGGGTGACCCCTCATCCCCTGGCAACTATCGCCCCATTTTTCTCCTCCCTATCCTTGCCAAGCTTCAAGAACACATTGTCCTTTCCCAACTCACCTCTTTTTGATCTGACACTTCCTTTTTCACCCCTTTCCAGTCTGGTTTCAGGAAAAACCACTCAACCACCACCTCTCTCCTATGGCTCACAGACTCCAACCTAACCAGGATGGACAATGGCCAAATTACCTCTGCCATTTTTGATGACCTGGCCAAGGCCTTTGACACTGTCTCTCATTCCCTTCTCCTTGACTCACTCCCAGTAGCTGTCCTATCTCCCTCTACCACAAACTGGTACAAGGCCTGTCTTATTGGTAGAACTCAATCAGTTAAGATCTTAGACGCCACTTCCCCTCCCCTCCTGATTAGCACTGGAGTCCCCCATGGCTCGGTATTAGGGCCCCTCCTATTCTCCATCTTCTTAAATTACCTTCCCTCTGTTTGCTCCCCCATCCTCTGCTATTAAAATGCATGCCAATGATACAGTCCTGTATGCATCTGGCTCCTGTTCTGATGAGGTTACAACTAGCTTACAGCAAGACTTCAATGGTTCAGCTCAGGTTTCTTAACCATAAATTTTCCTCAATGCCAAGAAGACTGTCTCCATGACATTTGGCACAAGGCAGAGACTCTCTAGGCTTCCCTCCCTACCCACTTTTCACACCCTTCAAGGGACTTTACTTGAGGACACATCCTCTTTCAGGTACTTAGGTGTTTGGTTGGACCAACACCTACGATTCTCAGATCACATTGATGCCATCCAGAAAAACTACACCCCAAGTTTGGTGCCCTGTTCAGGAACTGTAGCTGCATCCCTCCTACAGTTAGACGTGAACGTGTTCAGAAGATGATACTGCCCATTTTCGACTACTGTGACATAGTCTATGGTGCGGCCACTAAGTTCTCCCTGGCCAGACAGGACACCCTCTTCAATTCCTTCTGCCGCTTTGCCCTGGATGCCCCCCTTGCACCCATCACTGCAATCTTTATCATGCCCTAGCCTTCTCCCCCATCGCTTACAAACAGGCAACTCTCCCACTGTGCTAAATTCACCTCCAAGCACTGGTTGGGTGAGCTCCCATCCTCCCTCACCTTCTCCTTTATAACCCCCCCCCCACCCTCCAATTCCCTTAGATCAACCGACTCCCGTACCCTGGCTGTCCCATGCAGGTCCACTCAAATTAGCCAGTCCAGTTCAGTGACATAACCATGCATACTTCCCATATGCACGTGCATGCAGAAAAATGTCAGCAACATTAGTGATTTTTTTTTATTTTGAGTAGTTACAAAATAAAACACAGGAATCACTGTTGGGCTGGCTGACTGCTGGCACTGTGGAGTAATGCAGAATGGGGAGGGTTCTCTCTTGTACTTCTCCTCCAGCTCCCAGTCAGCAGGCATCACCATGAATCAGCTCAGTGCTGATTGGACAGTTACTGTCCAGGCTCCACCAACCAGGTACTGCAATTTTCCTGCAACCACTGAAGTGAGTAGGACCATTGAGGAGTGGATACTGGCAACTTGAGAGCTGTTGGGAAGATTCAGAGGTGCTGCATGTGCCCTACTACCCTACTTGCTCCTCCATTTGAGCAGCCATCCCCGACTCCCCACCATGCCTGCCGAACTGCTAGAGAGAGAATAGAATGCTATCACCACCACACCACCACACCAAGCAGAGTCCCGATGCAGCAAACAGATCATGTGACTCAAGACAGCAAATGCAGCGGAAGAAAAAACATCCTCTGAGTGAGGAGTCTGCCTGGAGGTCAGACATCAAAATTTTTTGTGTCAGTCATATTCAGAAAGATCGAGAGGAAACCATCCTTGAGTGGCACGATGGGCTGCCGCTAATGTGCCTTCTTTAAATATAGCAGTACTGTATACACATTAATGCATGATACTGGGTAGAGTGCATAGTGCATCCTGTCTCCCAACTTGAGAGAGCCTCTGCATTGCCACATGATGCGTTCCCCCAGGTAGAAGTGGTGAAGTAGCAGCACTTCAATCCTGCCTGCCCTGCTGGCCCTCAGATGACTTGGGACTTGTTCCTAAACCCAGGTCCCCAGCACTGCAAGGGGCAACAGGAAGTGACTTTTCTGGTTCTGTTTAGGAGAACTGAATGATTATAATCTCCAAAACACTGGTTGTTGAAAACCAGATTACTATCTATATTCTACATAAAATGGTTCCATTTCCCTGAAATTATATGGTCTAGCTCAAATAACCATTAGGTGTTGCACCAAAGCTTGTGTCTGCTGTGGCATTCCATTTATATCCTTCCAACTAGCCAAGTAGATTTATCATAAATAAAGAAAATTCATTAAATTATGAATCAGCTCACTGTGGGTTTCCAGTAGAACAAATAAAGTGAAATTAAATAGAAGAGAAGAAAGCAAGTCAGTCTGTGACTCTGCAGCAGCTGAATCAGCAGAGCTTTGTTTTGTCCTGAGGTTACTTGATGATAACTGCTGCGCACGTGTTCTGGGTTTTTATGGTATAGCAAAGCAGCAGGGTGGCACTTGCAAGTCAGCCTGCAGGGCTGTGGTGGCATCTCTGAATATTACCTCACACTGGTGGATTTCTAGCAACATCCAGGGACAACATAATAGTCAACAGATCACACATACAGGAAAATGTATTGGTTTTGTTGGTGCCTGACAGCAGCCCCAGTATTCCCTATACAACATGTTACAGTATTGTACCTCAGTTTTAAGTTGTAGGAGAGGTGGTCTTCGACAAAGACCTTGCCAAGTTCCATTCATTGCTTGGTCGGGAGGAGGGAGCTACAGAACAAAGTGTGTGAGCACTCACTTCCTAGAGGCAGAAGCATAACATCCGTGACATGTCTGCACCATTTGTAACTCATTTGAAATGACTTATAAATGGTGCAGACATGTCACGGATGCTATGACTCATTTGTGAGCTGCAGGATGCAAACCCCAGAAATTCAAAAAACCTTCACTTGCATTTACAAAAAGTAGACAGTTAGCTCATCTAACATTTCTGGCTGTTAGTATGCATTTTTTTCATTCATCCCCTTAAACTGGCACTCCTTACATAACATCCCTGTATCTGCAGCCTATGCATTAGGTAGGGAAATGGGCAGACTAGGTGGGCCAAGCAGTCCTTATCTGCTGTCAAATTCTGTTATGTTTCTATTACACTTGTGGTTCCAATATTCCATCCAGTTCCTCACACTGGCAGTCCTGATTCCCTATGGAACATATCAGCACATTTCACCAGCTGTCCCAACATTCCTCCAGCACCTTACACTGGTGGTCCCAATGGACCATCCCAGTACTTTTCACTGGCTGTCCCAATATTCCACACAGCTCCTCTCACTGGCCGTCCCTACGTACCATCCCAGTGCACTAGCCTGGCTGTCCCAGTATTACACGTGTAACATTCCATCCAGCCAGTGTAATGTTGCACATTATACTACCTGCTCCTAACATCCCTTCCAGACCCTCACACTGATCGTCCCTACCCATTACACTGGGTAGGGAACATCCCAGCCAATTACACTGGCTATCCCAACATTCCTTCCAGTCTCTTGCACTGGCAGTCCCTACAGATCATCCCAGCACATTATCCTGGCTGTGCTAACATTTCATCCATCCCCTTTTCATGGCATTCCCAATGGGCCGTCGCGCAGCACATTGAACTGGTTTTCCCAACATTCCATCCAGTCCCTTACAACGGCAGTCCCAATGGATCATGCCTGCACATTACACTAGGTGTTCTAACATTTCATCCATCACTTACACTGGCATTCCCTGTGGACTGTCCCAGTGCATTAGACTGGCTGTCCTAACATTTCATCCGGCACCGTGTACTGGCAGTGCCTACATGAGATTCCAGACTGTGGCACATGGACAACTTGAGCAAAACCTTGTTTTTGTGGCACTAACCATTACAGTATGTTGCCCTAAGAGTCTTCTTTTACCTCATTATTCATGAAACAGTTTTGGGGCAATAAAAATTTGTATTTTACCTCACTATCCATGAAAAAGTTTCAGGGCAAAAATATTTTTTTTATTTTATCAACCTGACTATTCATAAAACAGTTTCTAAGGATCACAGAGTTTTATTTTACCTCACAATTCATGAAAAAGTTTTCAGGACACTGAGCTTTTTTTTTTTTTTTTTTTTCAAATTTACCTGACTATACATGAAACAGTTTCCAGGGAATTTGTTGATTATTTTATTTTGCCAACTTTTATCATCTTGCTTTAATATTTTTTCATGCATCTCAATACATAAGATTGTTTAAAAGAAAACAACACTGTAGCTTTAACTTATTGTGTATCCAAATCCAGTGTCAGTGGCTCAATAGGTAGCACACTTGCCTCTGAGGCCAGGAGATCAGAGGGCTGTGGGTTCAGTTCCCACATCTGGCACTTGGGTTAATATCCCAGTACTGATACTGTAGTGCAGCATGAGAGGGGTGCTGCACTTCTGAGGTGCTGTCTTTCGATGAGACGCTAAACCGAGGTCCCATCTGCCTGGATTGGTGGTAGTTCAGGTGGATGTTAAAGATCACATGGCACTTATCGAAAAGAGTAGGGGAATATCCGCGGTGTCCTGGCCAAATTTCCCTCATTCACTAAAAATACCACCAACAGCTTAATCTGGTCCAAGGTCAGTTGGCATTCATCTGTATCCCTTCCCCTGGGTTGTGCCTGAAAATAGGCAGAATTTGTCTAGTGCGCTTACTCGGTCAACAAAAACGAAATAGATAAATAATAGAGGAGGCTGCTAATAAGACCTGAACTGGTGTTAAAGAAACTGTACAGTTTTCTATTAAGTGTCATCATTATGCTAGACTAGAGTGGCTTAAGTTGCATAAAATGTGTGTTTAAGTTTCTGTGGGGAAGGCATTCAGTTCATGAGTTCAGTACTTGCTTAGTTCATTGTACTTTGTGTGGGGTCTGGTTGAGGGGACTACGATGCAACCTGCAAGACTGGGTTGGGCTTGGAGGTTGGATAGAACATGCTGGGTGGGAGGGGGGAAGGCAACATGGTGGGCTGGGGTAGGGCCAAGGAATCTGGGGAGTTGGGCTAGGGAGCAGCTTGTTGGACATGGAAAAAGGACAACATGCTGGGCTGCAGGAAAGGATAGAGACTCTAGATAGGAGGGTAGGATACAACTTGTGCTGGGGAAGGGTTATGAATTCTAAAGAGGGGAGCTAGGGTGACATTTGCTGGGCTAGGGGAGGAATAGGGGCCATGAACTGGAGCAGGTGGCTGGGCTATGGTGAGGGTTATTTGGGTGACATACTGGACTGTGAGGACTCTGGGTTGAGGGGGCTATAGTCAAACTTAGTGGGATGGAAAGGGGGTAACAGGGTAGCAAATTCTGTTTCAAATGACCCCCAAAATGCACTAGAATGCAACAAAAAACAAACATTTTCTGGGGGTCACCCACCAGTCTATAGCTTATATTTTTTCTGTGTACACTTTTTTAAGGCTGATTACTCCCCTGATCCAGTTACTCTCACCACCTCCCAAAAATTTAGAATTCCCTCTCCCCTCAAATCCGGCACTCATCCTTTACCTACTCCATCAGCTCTGCCCTCAATAACTACCTTGCACCTAGCTGCTCCTGCCATGTCCTTCCCTAATTCCCTCTTCTAAGCCCTGGAGAAACCCTACCCCCCTACACTCACCTTCATTTTACCCTGTGCACACCCACCTCCCAAATCTCCTCCCCTTCCCACTAATTGCTCCCCCTTACTGGCCTCCCCTGATCTCTCACAGAATGTAAAGAACACTGAATACTCTCCATGAGTCCCGCTCCTACCCACCCCAAGGGGCTTGTATATCTCATCTACTCCCTTCCCCCACCATCTTAAAGGGATCTCTCTGGGACACTGCCTTATCCCCTTCTCTCTGGTCCCCCAGACCCCTTGCAGGGTTCCTCGCATCCTATAGGGGTCTCCAGGGACATGATTCTTCCCCCTGCCCCACCTCACCCCTCCCACCCCTTTCACCCTTTTCTTTCATGTAAGAACTTGTTTACTTATTAACCTGGCACTTATTATAGTCCACTCTTTCTACATGTTATGTGCAACACTGTTGTAACACTGTTTGTAACACCTGCCTTACAACTGTATGTTAATGTTGATCTTATAACTTGAATGTTTAATGTCCCATTCCAATAGTACCCCTTCCACTCAGGTCACACCAGGAGATGAGTGATTTGTTGCTCAGTGTGCCTTCCTGATGAAACACTTCAATAAATAAATAAACTTACATGGAGAGGAGTCAGAGGAATGAAGTTGGCACAGCTACTGCTGACAGTAAGGGAGATGAGGGAGGTGCAACCAGTGCCTGATATGTTGGTTGTCCACCTGGGAGGGAACAACCTGGGGTCCAGACCCTGGATGGACATATTCTATGATAGAAAACATATCGTTAACAAAATTAAGAGCTGGTGGCTGGGGGTTACCCTGGTTTGGTCACATATGGTGCCCAGGAGGGTTTGGATATATACACTGAGCCTCAGGGCTGTTGATAAGGCCAGGCACAGAATGAATCAGTGAGTGGGGGCATGGTTTCTTAGTATAGGGAGAAAGGTCATCAGGAGGAGCATAGACAAATGGGATAATGAATATTATGGGGGAGAGGGGGTGCACTTGTCAGGCTATGGAGACACTCCTTAAGGAAAGGATAGTGCAACACCTGGAATCCATAGGGGCATAGGATCCAAGACAACATGGGTTTACAAAAGGAAGGTCCTGTCAAACTAATCTCATAGATTTCTTTGAATGGGTAACCAGAGTGGTGAACCAAGGGAGAGCAGTTGATGCCACCTACCTTGACTTCAGCAAAGCTTTCGATACTGTTCCACATATAAAAATGATTAATAAGCTGGGTAGGTTCAAGGTGGGTCAGATGTTGGTCAACTGGGTGGGAAACTGGTTGACAGGCAGAACACAGAGAGTGGTGGTAAATGGTATATAGTCAGAAGAGATGTAAGTCACAAGTGGGGTACCTCAGGGATCAGCCCTGGGGCCAGTCTTCTTCAATATCTTCATCAGTGACATCGCAGATGGACTGGAGGGTAAAGTTTGTCTGTTTGCTGATGACACCAAGATCTGCAACAGAGTAGATGATCCAGATGGGGTGGGCAGAATGAGAAAGGATCTGGATAAACTAGCAAAATGGTTGGAAGAGTGGCAACTGGGGTTTAATGCAAAGAAGTGCAAGATCATGCAGATATTTATTTATTTATTTATTTATTTGCTTCTGTTTACCGGGTAAGGCACACTAGGCAGCCATGTGCCTATTTTCAAGTGTAACCCGGGAGGGTTACAAGGTAGATGCATACTAGAACAATGAAGGAGTCAAATTAACATACAGTAAAATAACAGGCATAACAGGGATAGAATAGGTAGCTAACAGCAGGAATCAAATTTAGCATACAGAAAAATAACAGGCTTAGCAGGGATTGAATAGGTAGCTAACAGCATTAGAGACGATTTAGCACATGATAAATACAGAGAGGAACATACAGGGTGAATTCGGCAGTGAACAGCAAAACACATAAACAGGTTCGATCAATACAAACAGAAGTAAGTGCTAGCAGGGGGGGTGCACTAAGCGGGTTACACTGGGGAAAGAGATGACAAGGGGGAAGGGTCTAGAGGGCCAGGTGAACTCATAGGGAAGGAGGATAGGGAGTGAGCCTGGTGCAAGGATGTCAAGTACTAGTTACTCGACCAGTTACAGGAGGATAAGTGCAGAGGACGCTGAGACCCCCAGCATACCAGGCGCTAATGCGCTACGAGGTGCAGGGACATGTGGAGGATAATTTCAGGAAGTTACAAAGGGAGGCTTTAAAGCCGGGATGGGAGGAGCAGGACCAAGTAAGGGCAGGGAGCGAGTTCCATATTTTTGGGGCATAGGTGGTAAAGACCCGATCACCCGCAAGGGTGCGGGTTCTAAGAACCAGGCGATCCAGCGACGCCCTCGATCTAAGTTGGTAGAATGGGGTGCCAGGGTTGAGGGGAAGGGTGAGGGCAGAAGGGGTGGCCGATCTGATGATGTAGTCGATGAAGTTGCCAAGTACGAAGGTGTGGTGCTTCTCTGGAGGGAGCCACTCCAGACGTGTGCAGAGATCACAGTGGTGCATGAGGGGAGGGGCGGAAAGTACAAAGCAGCAGATGTTGTTGTAGGCCATGTCCCATTTCAAGAGGCTGGATTTAGGTACTGGGACAAAGATTACAAGCCCATAGCAGAGTGTAGGGAGGAGGACCCCCCTGGTTAGGGCCATGCAAGCAGCCGAAGTCAAGCAGTTTTTGGCTCTGTAAGTGAGATCAAGCTTTACCATTAGTTGCCTTGCAGACGTTCTGAATGTGTAGGGTAAGATCCAGCTGTGGGTCCAGAGTGACACCCAGATATTTGACAGCAGCCACTGTCTGCAGGGGAGAGCCATCTGCCCCATAGATTTGTAGGCGAGCGGGGCAGGATTTTGTCTTGTTCTGGGAACCAAAAAGTATGGCTTGGGTTTTCCTGAGATTGATGGTAAGCCTATGTTCCACCAGCCAGGACTGGATGTGCTTGAAGTCAGAATTTAGTTGGGAGTTTATTGTGGTGATGTCCTGGGCACTGGCCAGGATGACAAGGTCATCCACATACAGGGTGGTATGCCCATGGGCAGTGATGGATGGCAGTTCGTTAATGAAAAGAGAGAAGAGGGTAGGACCAAGGACGGATCCCTGAGGGACCCCACAACGCACTGATGATGGGTTGGAAAGGGTCTGATTAAAGTTGCTGTACTGTTGCCTGCCAGAGAGGTAGTTGAGGAACCAAGCATGGGCAGGGGGTGAGAGTTCAAGGGATAGAAGAGTGGAGTTGAGGAGGGAGTGATGGACCCTATCAAAGGCTTTGGAGAGATCCACAAAGATAGCTCTGGTAAAGTTGCCTTGGTCAGCAGCAGTCCTGATCAACGAGGTGACTAGAGCGAGGGCGGTAGACGTGCTATGCCCTTTCTTAAACCTGTGTTGTGTCAGAGAGAGGAGGTTGTGGTTCTGTATATACTGGGATAGCTGAGAGGCCACAACTTTCTCCAGAATCTTGGAGGTAGCAGACAGAATGGCGATAGGTCAATAGTTCAGGGGATCTTTGGGGTTACCTTGTTTTAGGACAGGGACAACCTTGGCCACTTTCCAAATGTCTGGGATGATCCCGGAATTAAGGGAGGTATTGAAGATGTGCGTGACAGGCCTGGAAAGGAGGTGGACCCCTATCCTGAGCAGTTTCGGTTCAAGGCTATCATGCCCTGCCCCGCTATGAGGGGAGAGGCTGGCAAGCAGCTTCTGGGTCTCTTTTACTGACACCTGTTGTAGGTAGAAGGGGGGTCAGGAGTTGGGTCTGAGTGGTGGGTGCCAGGGGACTTGGGGACAGAAGACAGGGAAGGGGGGCAGACAATTCGGAAAACATGGAGTTAAAGGCATTTGAAATGGTATGTGGGTTATTGCAACTGACCCCGCCAATGAGCAAGTCAGTGACTTGCACTCTGGTGGATCCACCAACTGCACTTTTGATATTCTGCCAGGAACTCCTCGGGTTGCTGGCAGAGGAAAGCAGGGCAGATTCACAGAACTCACTTTTTGCTGAGCGGATGGCTCTTTTACAGGAGTTTCTGAGGTGCCTGTAAGCTAGGAGATCACTGTTGCTTTGGGAGGCCTTGTAGGTCTCCCAGCATTTGTCCCTGAGTTTCATAAGGGAGAATAGGCCCCCATGAAGCCATTTGGTAACGGCGCCCCTCACCCTCCTTCTAGAGAGGGGGGCATGTTTGTTCGGCATGGGGACAATATTAGTTAAGAATACTTCCAGGGCTCGTGCCGGGTCATTTGAGGCAGTGACCCCTAACCAGTCAACTAGTCAGAGAGGAAGTCATGTATGTTAAATTTAGAGTAATCCCTCATCTGGATCACTTTACTTGGAATTTTAGTCTGTGAGATGCCCCATGTGCAATAGATAGGCGAGTGGTCAGAGATGGCATCTGGGAGAATACCTGAGGGTGTGATCCTGTCGAGTCTGTTGGTCAAGATCCAGTTGATTAGCGACCCTTTGACCCTCAGGGAGGAGGACCTTGTGGGTTCAGTGATAATTTGGCTTAGGGCAAGGCCCGGCAGCAGCGGCTCATATAATTTGCAATTGGATCCCATCCAGTTAAGGTTGAAATCACCTATAACAAGGATTTCATTGGGACCCACTTTATCACTAATACAGTGGAGAAGTGAGGAGATTCCAAGCAGACCGCCCTTAGGATGGTTGTAGGTACAGATCAGGTATATTTTCTTTGTGTGCCCAAGCAGGAGAAGGGCATGCAAGAACTCACTTGATGGGGAGGTAGTTGGTGAGTGATCAATGGTAGACACACGTTTAGGTGCACTTTATAATTGAGGAGCACCCCGCCACCCGTTTATTCCCCACCCTATCATGTCTGATGTGGCTGTACCCCAGGAGGGTGCACATGGCATCAGGAATATGAGGCTTCAGCCAAGTTTCCGAGATACCCATGATATCCGGCTTGTAGTGGGCGACCCAGGCAGTAAGCTCTGCTAGGTTGGGTAAGAGGCTACACATGTTCAGGTGGACAATTTTTAGCCCTTTTGAGGAGAGCCATGTGGGGAAGACTTGAGAGAGGGCAGGGTGGCAAGCTGGCTAGGTAGGTTGGCCGCACCCCTGAGTGTCCGGGGTGGGGTGGGGGAAGAGTCATGATGGCTGGAGGTAAAAAAAGAACTGCCAGAAAGGACTGCCAGGGGACGAGAAGTACAGGAGAACAGGGAGCAAAGCAAAGGCCAGGAATTGCAATAATAATGGATACCAGAAAGGAGTGACAGCGGCTAGGTAGCACGAACCACCCCCAGGTGACAGCACAAGGTGCGATAAGATATATCACTGAGTGGCAGCTGAATCAGTGAAAATGATTGAGAAACTGCAGAGTTGCTAGCAGGACGGCAGATAAGAGGGAGTAGAATAAGCTGGGCTAGAAGGATGGCCACTAGTGGTGAGAGAAAATAACTTGCAAATGGAAAACAGGGCTGATAGGTTATTTTCAACCTCACGTGACGTCCACCAGCCTATTTAAGGAAGAGCTGACCAAGGGTGGTGGTGGGGGCGTTGGGGCTAGAGCTTCTGCGCTGATGGAAAAACACAGCTCCAGATTCAAAGTAAAGGTGCCAACAGGTTTAAACAAGGTTTCTGTTCTGGTACTGAATGCGCCATGGAGCAGTTTCAAAAAGTAAAAGGCACCAAAAAAGCACGGAGCAGGCTTGTAATTACGCAGGCAGAGTCTGTTGTGCAGGGCTGGGCTGTACCTGGGCTAGTGGCTCGTAGTTGTTGGCGGATCTGTGGGGGAGGGCTGTGCCGAGCCCTCGCAACCTCCACTTCTCGGGGGTCTGCAGTGGATGGACAAAGGAACAGCTGTTAAGAAGGCAGGGGGGTGGGGGGAGGAGAAGGGACAGAGCAAAAGACAGGGGCACATTGAGTTGCGATAGGGCAGCTGCACAAATGCTGAAAACACTGTTCCAGGGAGTCTGCAACCTGTGGCAACGAGTTAGAGCTTAAGGCACAGCACAAAACAGTTTAGCCAGGTCAGAGCCTTTAAAATGAATTCACTACCCCCAAATAAAGGTGGGCGGGAAGATTAGGGAAACAGCAGGCAGTCTCAGAACAGGGATGTGTTGCAACTGGGTTCACTTAAACATTCAGCTGTACCACTTGCTGCTGAGCAGCATCTAGCAAAATTAATTAGAAATTATACTGTAACACACTTTCTATTTAGATTTAAAGGGAAGTAGCATTAAGGAGTCAGGCTAAACGAACAGAAATTCAAAGCAAGGTTCACAAAAAAACAGATGCAATTGCAGGCTATCTCCACTTCTGCGCTGATGGAAAAACACACCTACAGAGTCAAAGTAAAGGCGCCAACATAGGGGAAGAGAAACACTAAAGCCACCTATAGGCTGGGAGGGGAGTTGCTGGCAGTCACAAGGGAAGAAAGAGACTTGGGCATCATTATCACTGATGACCTGAAATCATCCAAGCAGACCACTAAAGCAGTAGCTAAGGCTAGAGGGATCTTGGGGTGTATTAGTAGGGGTATTACAAGTCAGAAGATAGAGGTAATAATCTCTCTTTACAAGACACTGGTTAGGCCCCATCTGGAGTACCGCATGCAGTACTGGAGACCACACCTTCACAAGGACATTAACCAAATGGAGGCAGTCCAGAGAAGGGCAACCAAAATGGTGCAGGGACTGCATCAGAAAACATATGAGGACAGATTAACTGAGCTCAATATGGATACTCTAGAGCAAAGGAGGGCTAGAGGTGATATGATTGAAACATTCAAACACCTTAAGGACATTAACAAGGTGAAATAGTCTAACATGTTTCAATATAAGAAAAATAGCAGGACAAGAGGACACATAATGAGATTAGATGGAGGCTGATTCAGGGGTAATGTGAGAAACATAGAAACATATAATTTGACGGCAGATAAGGACCGCTTGGCCCACCTAGTCTACCCATTTTCCTACCTAACAGATAAGCTGCAGATCCTAGTTAACCAACAGCTTACTTCCTCCTACCCCCCACTAGGACTGCCTTATGTCTGTCCCATGCATTCTTGAATTCCTCTACTGTTCTTGACTCCACGATCTCCTCAGAGAGGCTGTTCCATGCATCCACAACCCTCTCTGTGAAAAAATACTTCCTCACATTACCTCTGAGCCGTCCCCTCTATCTTTAAATTGTGCCCCCTTGTTCTTGCACATCTCTTTTTCTGAAAGATGCCACCCTCTTGGACTTTGTTGATTCCCTTGAGGTACTTGAAAGTTTCTATCATGTCCCCTCTCTCCCTCCTTTCCTCAAGGGAATACATATTAAGCTCCTTTAGTCTTTCTTCATATGTCTTCTGGTGCAGACCCTGCACCATTTTGGTTGCCCTCTTCTAGACAGCCTCCACTCTGTCTATGTCTTTACGGAGATGGGGTCTCCAGAACTGCACACAGTACTCCAGATGGGGTCTCACCAACTGTCTGTACAGAGGGATAACAACTTCCTGTTTTCTATATGATCTCTCTCCTTATGCATCCCAGTATCCCTCAGCCTTCCTTACTGCCTTCTCACATTGCTTGCCCATCTTTAGGTCATCTGATATAATTACCCCAGGTCCCTTTCCATTTTACTGCTGTCAGTATCTCACCCCCCACTGTGTACTCTTCCCCTGGGTTTTTCTTTCCCAGGTGCATTACCTTCCACTTATTTGCATTGAATCTGAACTGCCATACATCTGACCATTCCTCCAACCTTGCCAAGTCCCTTCTCATCCTTTCCACTCCATCTGGTGTATCAACCCTGTTGCAGATCTTTGTGTCGTCTGCAAAGAGACATACTTTTCCTTCCAGTTCCTCTGCAATGTCACTTATAAAGACATTAAAAAGGACCTGTCCCAGTATTGAACCCTGCAGTACCCCGCTAGTAGTGAGGAAGTTCTTTTTCACAGAAAGGGTGGTGGATGCATGGAATGATCTACCTCAGGAAGTGGCAGATATGAATACAGTGAAGGGCTTCAAACAGGCATGGGATAGGCATAATGGAGCAATACAGATGAGTATGAATAGAATGGCCATTGACAGAGCAAAGATCAATGGCACATCCATAAGGTAGAAAAAGAAACGAGCAGACTGGATGGGCCTTGCAGTCCTTATCTGCCATCAACTTCTATATTTCTACGTTTAGGCAATGACATGTTTAACACAGGGATCGAGGACTGCATAGCAGCTTGACAGAAGGAGAGACCCCAATGGGGGGGGGGACCTGCCATCCATCGTGAGCTGAAGACAGGTCTAGTGGAAGAAAATAAAGAATTGAAGGGAGGGGGGAACAGATGGACCAGAAGGCTGCAAAGACTGGAAGAAGAAGTGCATATAGTATACAGTAGTGCCCCAAGAAGAAAGAAGAAACAAGAGCAGTTCCCCCAGGTGTACACCTGGGGGGAAGAAAGGAAAAGATTAAGAATTAAGAGTGGTGTATGACATTCAATAATGTATATATGGCTAAACAAAGAGTATATGGGGAATGTTTGAAAGGAAATGACAAATTGTAATGAAATGATTCAAATGTGTTGGAAGTAATGGTGATGATGACATTTTTGTTGTAAAAATTGAGATTTTGTTAATAAAGTGTTTGCCAATCTGGGCAACCACAATAGGTTTCTGTGTACATTATTGGCTGGGGTATCAGTGGACAACTTCAAGATTATGATGTTAGAGGTGAAAAAACTTGGACAAAGCCACCCCAAAAGAATTATGGATATCAGTAGGAAAATCTCACAAAAGTTAGGATGAACACTATAAACATGTAAAACTCAGTGCCCTGAAAACATTTTAATGAATTGTGAGGTAAAATAAAACTCTGTGATCCCTGGAAACTGTTTCATGAATAGTCAGGTTGATGAAATAAAAAACTCTTTTTTCCCTGAAACTTTTTCATGGATAGTGAGGTAAAATAAAAATTCTTATTGCTCTGACGAAGTGTCCCAGAGTGGGAGATCAAAGAAAACAGATAGTCTTATATTTTCAAAATCAAGTGTTTCTTTGACATTCACCACATTTCTAACCTTAAATTTACACAGCACCTGCTCGAAAAAATGCAACAGCAGATAAGGAGCCAAGAGTAGGCTGACATGTTTACAATTATCCCATAGAGTGAAGAAGAGGAGTAAGGGGATATGAATGAAAATATGGAGAAATAAAAAGGAATACCATGGAAATGTGTGGTTTGAAATGCCCAGAACTTCAAGGAAAAGTTGAACTTGGAAAAAGTTAGATTTTCTATGTTTCCTTTGATCTACAAGACAGAAAAGCAACAAAGGTATTGTGCCTAGATTTTCTTAGAAAAGGTTAGATTATTTGCATGTTTTTGTCTAAGTTTTGTGAAGCTATGGCTGTAGCTTGCTAAAGAAAATGACTGCAGCTCAGATTTCCTTAAGATAAAATTGTTTCTGGCCCTGAGGGGGATTGAACCTGCAAACCAATGTCTTCCAGATTTGTACGTTTATACTCTGTACCATTCAGCCAAAACTGTTTTGAACTGCAGAAGTGTGACCTACATGTTTTGCTGTTCATCCTAGCTTTCCTGAGCTTTTCTATTGGTAGCATCAGTTTTCATGGTAAGGTTTTGTCTATACTTTCTCACCTCCAGCATCATCAGTTTGAAGCTGATTTTCTCCTCCATTTAAAAAAAAGCTACAACATGAATTTAAAGGGGCTGTTTTTTCATTGCAATGTTGAAAGACAGGGTTGGAAAAGTTAGAAACAAATTCAGTTCATTATCTGATGCACAGTAAGATGAATATCAAACAGTTACTACGCATGACAAAACCACAGCCCATCTTAAAAATATACAACATATTTTTCAAAAACCTGATGTTGCATGAGTCCTGAAATATTAACTACTTGAATTAAGCAATAATGACTAAAGAGCTAGTCATTTCCCTTAGATTAACAGTCAGCTGGGGGTGAAGGGTAGCTCACGGTACAGCCAAGGGCCACCCCCACCCAGCTGGTCATTAATCAAAAGGAAATGACCTGTGCAGAGGACATTCTTGTGATTATAAGTCTAATTGCAATAATGATTTATTTCATTTGTGTTTAAATTACATTTTTTGTGGTGGTGTGAGTGTGGTTTTTCTGTGGTGGTGATTAGCGGGAAGAGCTGAGCAGCTACCGCACCAGTCACTTCTAAGTGATTTCAGACTGGCACGGCAGCCAATCAGCAATGTCGGTAGCATCATGAATAATTAATTAGACTTATAATCTATATTATTCTGCCCAGCTTGTAAGGAACATCATCTATAAACTGAATTACAGGCACGTGTCAGACCCAGATATAAAGCCTTGCCTCCTTGGTCTCGTAAGATGCAGCTATAACACTTCAGCTCATAACAGCAACACACATTTATTAAGGTTTATAGCCACATGGTATAAGGAGATCAAAAATTTGACATATACATTTTTGTTGATGTATTATGTCTTAGTATCTATATTAAAATTCCAATACAAATATTAAACAAAAAAAGAACATTTGAGATCAATCAGAAAACAGTCAGATACAATCAGAAATGTATAAGAACCAATAGAATGATATAGAAAATATAGTTCAACTAGTGAAAGTCTACACTTAACTGTCATTGCCTAGGAACTATATGCATCTTTTTTCCTCTAGTAATTCTGTTACAGTGCTTTGAACTGAATTTCTTACAGACTGCTAAAATGTAAATAAAATTGTCCAAATGTTTCTCTGCTAATTAATCCCTCCCATTGCCTCATATTGAATGTTTACAGCTTCCCAGAATAATGTTTATTCTTAGACATTTAAGACTCAGAAAAGCTGAGAAAAGGTGGGTGTCCAAGAACTTTATGCTCAGAAAATGTTTAAGCTTTTCTAAGCATTAAAACATTGGACAAATCTCAGATAGCCTTAGGCTTTCAAACACGTTTTAACCTTTTTTTATGAAAAGCTGGAAGGAACGTTCTGCACAGAGGCAAAACATTTGAAAGTTTACCAAAACTTTGCAAACTGGTTAACCTGCTCCAACACCCCATTCCCATCCCTGAGCCAGTTGCAGCAATTGATGTGTGTGTAAAAAGACATCCTATATTAATGTGACCCCTTGCCTATACAGGACAAGTAATTCTGATGCTATACTGCTCTGCTTATAGAATGACAATATTTTGTTGGTGATGCCTTATAGTTTTATTCCTTGGCAGTGACATGAATTAGTAATGCATCTCTCGCTGCACAAAAATAAATAAACACAGTAAATAACTGCCTCGTCTTTGCAGTTGAAGAAAACTATCTTACTCAGTCAATAGACAGGCACATACAGCAAGGCAGACAGCACAAAACTGCTGTCAGATTACTAAAACTGTTGTTGGATTCTCTGTCCCCCCCCAGATTTGTTTCTGTCACACACACACACACACACACACACACACACACACACACACACACTCATATCTGATGCTGTTCTAAGTATGAATGGGTTCTGTTCATTTTGTTCTGAATAGTGATTCAATGCAGGCTCAACAAATAGCTTTCAAGTAAAACTGCTGACAATTGTGGCTGAGTTAGGAGGGGAGGGGAGGGGAGACTGGGATACTGGAGGAGCTGCGACGATTGCAAATATGTTGGGGGGGGCTGGAGGAGCTGCCACTGATCACAGCTGTGTTTGGTTGGAGTAAGGAATGGAGGGATGAAGGAGCATTTGGTCATCATGGCTGTTTGAGTGGAGGAGCACTGTAGGAACTGCCTCCAATCAAGGCTATATGTTAGGGGTACACTGAAGGAGCTGTCACAGATCATGGCTGTGTTGGGGGAGAGGGGGGAGGTAAGGACACTGAAGGAGCACCCAGCTTGCACTGACTGCAACTATTTGGGGGGCAACTACAGCAAAATATATGTAGGACACTTTCAGTGGCAACTACACATACAACATAGTATGTTCTGAGAAGCTACGATAGAACTTCTAAAAGAATTATAGTGGTGTTCTGAAGCAAATAGTATGGATTTGTTTTGAAAAAAGCCCTTGAAAGGTAAAAAGGTTAAAACAGGAAAATGAAACAGCAAATATAAAGGGAAATCTTGATCAAAATAACAACCAGGATTGACCTATCCCTATTAAGAGGGAATTTTTGTGGTACAAAGGGAAGCCAAGCCATTGATAAAGATATTAAGAGGCACCTCCTGATGAAGCCTACATGGTGTAGGTGAAACATCGAGCAATGGGCCTTAAAGAAATTTGAATAAAGTTTATATTGGAGAAGAATTACAGTGCTGTCCGTTATTCCATTGCGCCCCAGATGACTCTTTTTTTGCTGAGATATTTTTCAGGCTGATTACTAACATATGGGTAGCAGCATCTGTCAAGCTTGAGAAAAACATTTCCCATGGGACATCTTGTTTTTTTTTTCAAGATACTTGGACATTAACTGCACATACAAGGCCAGGAGGGAAAGGGATGTACTAAAAATCAGCTATGGTGTTCCAATCATATTTGACTTGCCATTTCAATGATGCTGTGCACTGCTGGCTGGCACACAGCTAACTTAACCAGATCAAAACAAAACCCTTGCCTGCAACGCTCCACTGGCCCACCCAACTCTCTGCTCATTGCCTCCACTCAGGCCAAGCCCAGTCCTGCCCTAAGTGATGATAAATAACTACCCAGTGGACCCATCTCACCAACTTGGCCTCTAGAAAGCAGTCTTCTTCCCATGATTACAGACTTAGCTGTCAAGCTTATTTTGCAGTTCTCTGTCAGCCCTTTGCATCACAAGTGCAACAACCAACAAACCTGATACCCTGTATTGTACATTCAAAACCATTCCCTTGTGGTGTGATGGAGCCTTCTTCCTCTTCCCGATGCCCATTACAATAAACTAATACCTTACCCTGGCATCTAGTGATCAACCTGCTACTACACCCCACTCCCATTCCTGAGCCAGTGATAGGCACAGAGCTTTGTTCACTACCATGTCTGGCTGCCGACTGAGCTGTCAATCGGTGCATAATGTATGCAGTATGTGCTCATTGCCAGTGAGCAGTCAGTCAGTGAGTATGTCAGAACTTGGTCAGTTGCCAGCCGTGTTGGTTAGTAGAGGGCTGTGCCGGTTACTGGCTTGTGCGTTGGGATGGGGGAGTGCAGGATGTTGGGGCACTAACTGCCAGGGTATGGGTGGGCATGGGGATCACTGGATGTTATCGTATGGTTTTAATTCATTTTACAATGGATCTTGGAGAGGGAAGGGGGTCTGGAAGACCACCAGGGAACTATTTGTATGTGCATTACAGGTGAACAGGATTGGGGGGGGGTGTTACATGGGACTTCAGGGATTATGCTTATGAGAATGGACATGGTTGTGTTAGGGGTAAGTCACCACTGGAAGCTGGAAGAACCAGAACACACTAGGGAAATTGGCTGGAGTGGCAATAGCCATCAGGGAAATTGTTGCACTTCATGGGATGGCGATTGTTGAGATGGGGGAACACTAGACACCATGCAGTACTTTGCTGTGGTGGTAGTGTACCGATGCACTGTCTCCTGCATCTGCAGTGGTTGCTCCTATTTATGGCCAAGGTTGTGATGACAGTCTTTTCTCTGTGCAAGGGGACCATGCAAAGTGTCCTTGCATGGAACAAATGCTCTGAATGTCAGACTGCATCAGTATTCAGTTTTAGGGATGTGGATATGAAGACAGGCCAGAACATCTTCAAGCTAGCTTCTCCCACCCACCTGTCTGGTAACTCCCTTTTCTCCAACCTATGACATCAGATCTTCATTTCTGCTGGAAGAAGCTGGTTCCCTCCTTACAGCTACTCTCGCTGAGTCAGCCCTTTGCTGCTCAAATCTATGGATTTACTTCCAAACTATTTAAAAAGCAAGACTTCTGTCTTCAGGATCGTTGTTGCAATTAGCATAGATGATGAGAAAATCACTCCAGCAGTCCAGAAATGTGTTTGAGTGCAGAAGATGTCCCGAATGGCTGCGCATAGCGTGTGCATATACTATCGGGTGCACAATCACAAGTCACAGCCTTGCAGTGTTTTATACCTTCCATCCATTCATTCTGGAGGAACAACGCACATGCTCAGTTTGCTTTCCTCTCAAATAATGTAAAAACTGGAAGAGAAAATATATAACGAGTGTGAAATGGCCATGGGCCAACAAAGGCCTGGTTTATCCTGCTGATGGGTGGGCTACCTCAGTGTTGGTAACTGGGTGACTTCACAGCAGGGCCCAGAGGTGAACACCAAGTGACCCTCACTCCTTTAGAAATCAAATTAGTAAGTTGCCAATTCATGCTGAAAAAATGTTTAATGTTACATTTACCCCTTTTCTGAGGGGGGTGGGGTTTGTCAGTGTGTGCTCTGAGTCGTTGTTTTTGTTAGCCATGTTTTTCCACTTCTGAAGCAAAGGACTCTGATGGACTGAACGCTTATTTGTGTGACATCCGCAAGGAACATTCACCGCTTATTACCCTAGCCATAGTGTGTGTGTGTGTGTGTGTGTGTGTGTGTGTGTGTGTGTGTGTGTGGGTGTGTGTGAGTGTGTGTGTGTGCACATTATGACTAATGAAATGAGATCCTGTTGACATCCCAAACTAGGAGGCAGAGATTCCACTCTTGGCTATTTGAATACACATATGTGCTTGTATTTTGTTCTGTGAACCAAGACCAAAACCAAGGGAAAGGTCTCAGTGCTGTCCTGGACTTTATCAGAACCCAACCTCCTGGCTCAGAGCTTATCCTTCTAGGCAATTTTAATATAAACTGGCTTGCACTGAAATCAGGTGTTCATAAGGATGCCATCTCATCAGCAAACCTAAGACAGATAGTAGACTCCCCCACAAGGAAAAACTACAAAACAGGCACCAATACCCTCTTGGACTGGGTTATTGCCAGCCATCCAACCCGTAACTCCAGCACCTCTCTCCTACCGGATTCACTCAGTGACCATTCCCCTGTCGTCTGTGAATGGTCAAACAAATTTTGCAAGCCCCCTCCTAAAGTCATCACCAGTAGAGTCCTTTCCCATGGGCAACTGGACCATTTTAAATCCTGCCTCAGTCTCCAAGATTGGTCTGCCATCTACAAAGCGACGGATGTTGACTCGGATCTCGACTACTTCGTCACCACCTTCAATACGGCCTGTGACTCCTATGCCCCTATCAAGAAGCGCAAAGTTAAGGCAGTTTGCAACCCTTGGCTCACCAATGAAATCCTTGCACAGCTAAAATCAAGGGACTGCCTTTGGCTGCTGGCAAGGGCCACAGGCACGCAATCCGACATACAAAACTACAAACATGCCCGAAACAACAGGACAAAATCTATTCGACTAAAGAAAAGCACATACTACATGGAAGCTGTCACCAACACCTAGGGAAATGGGAGAGCATTCTGGGACAATATTAAAGAAGTTACAGGGAAGCAGCCCGAATCCTCCCCAACTATGCTAAATGTTGATGAGACTACCACACTTGACCCAATAGTCATTGATAATGCCTTCAATGCTGGTTCACTGACCTCAGTAGTGTTCTCCCTATGGACTTTTTTAAGGAAAATGACTCTCCTTCACCCATAAGCTCCCCCACCCCTTCTAAATACCCACCTTTCTACTTCAAAGCAGTCAAGGTCCACGAAGCCTGCAAATACATTACCAGCAATTTCCAAGTCCAGAACTAGTGGTGACTCTTTGGACCTTAAACTGCTGTCTCTCATCCTTGAAGAGGTTCTAGGCCCATTAACAAGAATTTTCAACCTCTCTTTCAGCCTCAGTCAGTTCCTGACAAATGGAAATCTGCTACTGTTACTCCGGTCCATAAAAGTGGTGACAAGGCCATCCACGGGAACTATTGGCTGATCTCCATATTACCTCCCCTCTCCAAGGCCCTTGAGCACATAGTTGCAGACCAGCTTAATGACTTCCTGGACAAATACAATATTTTGTGTGTGCAGCAATATGAGTTCAGAAAAGGACATAGCACCTCATCTGCCCTCCTGGAATTCATTGGAGTCCTACACAGCACATTGGACAAAGGTCAACTAACTTGGTCAGTATTTATCGATTTGAACAAGGCATTAGATACTGTCCACCATCGTCTGCTGACTGAACAGCTACTGAATCCTGGTCTCTCTCATGACTGTATGGCATGGTTTAAAAGATACTTGGAAAATCAATCACAAAGAGTAAAAATCGTTGATGTTCTGTCTGACGCTAGACCTGTCCACTCAGGTGTCCCCAAGGATCCATACTGGGCCTACTACTTTTCAGTCTTTTCCTGAACACCCTTGCACAATCCTGCTTGGAACAAATTGTCTTCTATGCTGACAATGCTGTAATTCTCACTTCCCACAAGGACCCCAAATCCTTACGAAACAATCTGCAGCTAGGATTCACCACTGTTGAAAACTGGTTTACAAAGCATAAGCCAGTCCTAAACCACAAAAAAAAAAAAAAAAAACAAGTCAATGCTTTTTAGCAGCTCCCACAACAAGCACAGGCTACACCCCCTTGCCATTACTAACAGCCTTGGAAATACCCTTGAACAGGTGCAATCATTTAAATACCTTGGGATTTCACTTGACCCTAATCTATCTTATGGGGCCCACATTGAAAGTGTTGCCAAAGCTGCTAATACTCATCTAGGCCTACTTTTCTGGCACACGCAACATTTTACCCCGGAAGCCTTGAAGGTCACTGTACAGAGCTCAGTGGTCTCCATCATGGACTATGGCCTCACCATCTGTGGCTCAGCCTCTGCTACTACTCTCAGATGCATATCAACATCCCTCAACAATGCCTGTCATCTTATCACTAAAGCATACCATCTCACACATACGTGTGACCTTTATGCTAAATCTGGATGGCTTCAATTTTCCAACCATATTAAGTATCTAACCTGCACTATAGCAAAAAAAAATAACCATGGGCCACGCCTCCCCTGGAGTCCAAGCTCTCCTGCGCCCGAGCATAAATCCACGCAACACTAGGGGATCCAAATCTCAGCTTTTGCAGGTTCCCCATTGTCGCACCACTCAGGGTCAACTATATTTTGCTCATGGGGTTCCCAGCTGGCTGAATGGTCTCAGCACTGACATCTCCTCCATTCCCAAGCTAGGCACGTTCAAATCCAGGCTCCGCCTTCATATCACTGCCTCTAGCTCCTGTGACTTCCTCAACTAATCAGCCCTACTTACCACTACCTTAGCCTCTTCCATGCTGTTCCTACATAGCACTTATTTCTTATTCTACCCTTAGTCTCCCACTACCCCTCCTCCTTCCCTCCCTTCTCTGCTCCCCTCTCCCCCCCCACCTCCAGCACTTCTCCCTGTGATGTTGACAATGCCACTGGCTGCTCCTACCTTCCTATGTGCCCCCCCCCTCCGTTGTTCCCCATTCTCTCCTCTCCTCTTTCAGTTGACTCTGTTCTGGTTTTCTCTTATGAGTTCTCACTCAATTACATATTATCGGACTACTGCTCTGTTTACTTGCAATGTTGTTATTTTGTTGTATTTCCTGTATTGTACTGCAACTGACGTGGAACCTTTGTATAAGAGCCTTGGCTCAAAGGCAGTTGTAATCCTAGACCTAAATAAATAATAATAATAAAAAAAAAACTGTTGTGGTGGGGGAATGCTGGAAATGGCCATAGAAAAAAGTTTAGCAATGCAGTGTAAATTGGAGATGCAGGTATATATCATATTAATTTATTTATTCTCACACATTTTTTATTTCTAAGACCTAAAGTTACCAGCGAATGGAGAACATTGTATTTTCTTTTCAACACAGTCAGGAGTTTGGACCCAGCGATGCAGAGAGCTCATCTTCTGATGGAGCTTCAGACTCCTCTTCATATTCCGACAGTGACACAGAGTCCAGTAATTCATATGTTGTCACTAGGATATGGCCATGTACTTATGAGCCTACACAGCCAGCATCTTGGGCAAACTCCACAGCCCAAGTATCCCATTCACAGTCCTCGGCAGGGCCAAGTACATCTGGTGATCCAGATTGCCTAACAGGCCTGTCTCTGGTGTCACTGTGACCAATGCCAAGTCATGCCACTCTTGTGAGAGTGCATGTGCTGCCGTGAGTTGTGGGAAGAGATATCAGGAAGATGAAATACCAGTGAACTTCAGTGCATCACACAGCATGAAGACTTTGAAACCCTTTTTTTAAATAGTTCCATATTGCGAATGTGCCTGCTCACAATGTCTGAATTTTTGCATAACCCTGTTCCATCAAATCCTGCCCCAAATAGGTTAATGCCCTCTCTTGATGATGCTGTGGTGTGGTGGTGGGCTTCTCGGTGTACGCTGTCCTTTTGGTGGTGGTATGTAAGCAGAGTTTTCAAGCAACTGTTATGTAAGGCAGCAGTCAAGGTGCCATGTGGGGTACCTCAGGGATCAGTCCTGGGGCCAGTCCTATTCAACATCTTCATTAGTGACCTAGCAGATGGACTAGAGGGTAAGGCTTGTCTGTTTGCAGATGACACCAAGATCTGCAACAGAGTAGATGATCCAGATGGGGTGGGCAGAATGAGAAGAGATCTGGATAAACTAGCAGAATGGTCAGAAGAGTGGCAACTGGGATTTAATGCAAAGAAGTGCAAAATCATGCACATAGGAAGAGAAACCCTGAAGCCACTTATAGGCTGGGAGGGGTTGCTAGCAGTCACAAAGGAAGAAAGAGACTTGGGCATCATCATCACTGATGACCTGAAATCATCAAGCAGACCTCTAAAGCAGTAGGTAAGGCTAGGGGGTGTTAGGGTGTATTAGTAGGGGTATCACAAGTCGTAAGAGGAGGTAATAATCCCTCCTGTACAAGACATTGGTTAGGCCCATCTGGGAGTACTGCGTGCAGTATTGGAGGCCACACCTTCACAAGGACATTAATCAAATTGAGGCAGTCCAGAGAAGGGCAACCAAAATGGTGCAGGGACTGCATCAGAAACATATGAGGACAGATTAACGGAGCTCAATATGTATACCCTGAGCAAAGGAGGGAGAGGTGATATGATCGAGACATTTAAACACCTTAAGGGCATAAACAAGGTGAAAGAGTCTAACATGTTTAAATATAAGAAAATAGCAGGACAAGAGGACACAGCATGAGATTAGAGGGAGGCCGATTAAGGGGAATGTGAGGAAATTTTTTCACAGAAAGGTGGTAGATGCATGGAATGGCTTACCACAAGAAGTAGTGGCTATGAATACAGTGCAGGGCTTCAAACAGGCATGGGATAGGCATAAGGGAGCAATACAAATGACTATGAATAGATAGGTCACTGACATCGCAAAGGCCGATGGCACATTTATAAGGTAGAAAAAGAAATGGGCAGACTGGATGGGCCTTGCGGTCCTTATCTGCCGTCAACTTCTATGTTTCTATGTTTCTATGTCCCCAGCCCTTTTGTGTGGAACAGCATGGATAGTATACTATACTGTTGTATTACCTGTTATGGGGGTGTTAAGTGGGGTGAGGTGGCTGCTGATGTGTTCAGGGGATTGGCTAGTGCAGAAAGTTTGTACCACTGCAGTATTTGCAGTGCCAGTTGTATGCCATGGTGAGTTCGATAGTGTAGTGGGGTATGTAGGTGTGCAGGTTGATGTCGACAGCATGCGTTCAGTATCATGGGATAGTACCTACTGTGAAATACTGTGAAAGATGGCTTCCAAAGTAAATTGCTGAGTGACATTCAGAAAGCACAGGTGGAGTGTACGTTCACTGTGCAGAGCTTTTCTCAACTGTGCATGCTGTCCGGTGGGGTAGGTAGGGTAGCACATTATTGTGGGTATACAGATTGAGTAGGCATATGCTTATCCTTTAGAATGGTCTGACTGACTCTAATAAACATCTATTCAAAACATGCATTGTCTGTGTCATTTGCTGACACTCAGTAAGTTTGTTCCTTTTGTGTGTGGGACATGCTGCTATAGACACGGGCCACAGTGTGCCATGCAGTTTACTTGTTGCCCGCTAAGTAGGCCTCTGTCAGCTATCTGTCAATACCGATTGCCCATGGTATCAAATAAAAAAAAAGTGGTGTAAGGGAATAGTGCTGCACATTGATCATTCATGTTCAGTCATACCCAGCTCCATTGTACTAATCGGTTATCCCTTTTCTTCAAAGTACATTTTCAAGTTGGAGCTGGGAAGTTATCAAAGTATAAGCTGTTATGTTTCCACTGTATTCCAGTAGGTCAGTACCATTTCTGGCAAGTGCTTCAAATCATCCGCTCTTCAGTATAACTGAGTGTCCCCTAGCCTGTTCACTTCTACACTCATCCGGTTTTACAGTACAGCCTACAAATGTATTTCTACTATGTTGTCTTCAGACTTCAGACATGTCCCAGCAGTTGTCCAGTACCAGCAGCACTGGCAGTATTTGTACCAGGTTTGTTGTCTAGTTCCAACTGTGTGTGTGTGTGTGTGTGTGTGTGTGTGTGTGTGTGGAGACACTCACAGACATTTAAAAAAATTATTCTGGACTGGTATTGCAAGAGGGTTTGTTGGTCACTGCCTGCTCGTGCAGGTGTGGATATGGTCATTGCTGCCTTTTCATGTCTGATAGATGCAAAGATTGATCTCCATTCTGTCACCTTGCAGGTCAATGCGGCATATCAACAGTTTACTCTCTGGGCACATGATCATCTTGGTAATCGAAACTGTCGTGTAATTCCATCTTGTGTGGTTACACGAATCAGAGAAGATTATCCCAGTCCAAAGCATCCATGTGGATACGTGGGTTTCCATTCGTCTGATGACATTTTTGGCTGACCAGAGTGAACAACACCATGAACTGTACACAGTGATTTTTGGAATGTGTTTTGATTTCACTACTCCTTTGGTTTTCATAGTGTCGAATGACTGTGTTCTTTTTTTGTTGTTTTGATATTGAGTATCTCATAAAAGCAAATAAAGAAAGTGTTGAAGTGGAGATGCACATGGCCTTGCATGTTTGCTGAACTGTTCAAGGGTCCAGAGTAAGAAGGCTAGGGCCCAGAATCCTAGCTGGGTGAGCAGGGGGGTCATGGAAAAAGTGAGGAAGAAAAGAGACACCATTAGAAGGTACAAAAAAACAGGCAGAGGGGAGGAGTGTGAGGAATACCTGAGTCTAGGGAGGTGACAAGAACAGTTAGGGCAGCCAAGGCAACCAGGGAACTCAGGCTAGCACAGAGCATTGAAGAAGGAGAGAAAGACTTCTTTACATACATTAGGGAGAAAAGGAGTTGTAAGGACCAGATAGTAAGGATCAAGAGGGAAAGGGGTGCGTGGAAACGGTCAGAACAGGCAGAAGCATTAAATGAGTACGTCTCAGTATTTACTAAAGAGAAAGGGGGAGTTATACCTAAAGGGGTTAAAAGGCTGGGCACGGCAGGGTGACAGATGAGGAAATCCCAGTGGTCAGGGTACTGGTTGGATTGAGGGCACTGAGGGTGCACAAGGCACCTGAGCCAGATGACATACACCCCAGGGTGCCAAAGAATCTGGCAGAAGACCTGGCAGAAACCTTGGCAGACTTATTCAATGTCTCCTTGGACTCTGACAGATTAACAGAGCTCAATATGTATGTATGTATACCTCGGGACTGGAGGATGGTGCATGTGGTACCCCTCAGCAAGAAGAGCCCCAAGGATGAGCTAGGAAACTACTGACCAGTAAGCCTCACTCACATCCATAGTGGGAAAGCTGATGTAGACAATCCTAAAGGAGAGGCTGGTTTCCCTCCTAGAGGCTAATGGGCTGCAGGATGGCAGACAGCATGGATTTGTCTTAGGCAGATCCTGTCAGACCAACCTGGTGGAGTACTATGACTGGGTAACCAGGCAATTGGACAAGGGCCATTCAGTGAATGTCCTGTACCTGGACTTCAGTAAGGCCTTTCATTCGGTACTGCATGGGAGGCTAGGAAATAAGCTGGAAGGCACAGGTGTGGGGGTGAAGATGGTGGGATGGGTAGTGAACTGGCTGCTAGGGAGAGAGCAGAGGGTGGTGGTGGGAGGGGAGCTCTCATCTCCCAGGGCGGTGATAAGCATGGTGCCACAGGGCTCTACACTGGGACCGGTGTTTGGGATCTTCATAGCACACATCTCAGTAGGGATCAAGAGCAAGATCAGTCTGCTTGCAGGTGACACCAAGATGGGAGCAGCAGTGGATGACTTAGGAGGCTGACAGGGGTTGCAAGATGAACTGGCAAAATTGCAGGCCTGGTTGGACACTTGGCAGCTGTGGTTCAATGCCAAGAAATGTAAGGTGCTACATTTTGGTGCTAAAAACTAAAGGAGGTGCTACCAGTTAGGGGATATTCAACTAACCAAGATGGAGGAGAAGGGGGAGAAGAAGGATCTGGGATGATCATAATGGGAGCAATGAACCACTCAGCACAGTGTAGAAAGACAGCCGCAAAGACCAACAGGATGCTGGGTTGTATTGCCACAGGCATATCATACGGGGGGGGGGGTGATCCTGCTGCTATATGGGCCACTGGTTAGACCACTCCTAGAGTACTGCATGCAGTTCTGGCAAACATACCTGAAGACAGACATTAGGTTACTGGAGGCGGTGCATCACAGGGCAACAAAAATTATCCAAGATCTATGGGACTTACCCTATGAGAGCAGACTGAGGAGTTGAACATGTACTCCCTGGAGGAAAGGAAGGATGGGGGGGACATGATTGAAACCATCAAGTACACGAAGGGAATAAATAAGATGGGTACGGAAGGACTTTTCACATTAAGGAGGGGAAGGGCCACTCAGGGGCATGGCCTGAGATTGCAAGGGGAAAGGCTCAGGAGGGAAATGAGGAGACACCGTTTTACAGAGAGGGTGGTGTCTGGGTGGAACGCATTGCCAAAGAAAGTGATATCCTGTAAAACAATGAGTTGCTTGAAAGGGAGATGGGACAGGGTAAGGGGAAGGGTCACTGGAAGGGGGTAGGGAGGGATGGGCAGCTGCAGTATAAGGACTGCTAGCTGCACAATTGAGCAGACTTGATAAAGCATAAGGCCTTTATCTGCTGGTAATTTCATATGTTCTGCCTCACTGTACAGTACTCCATGTTGGTTGGTGTGGTTGAGTTATGGGGTATCTTGCTATCTCGTGTTGAATGAGCACAATCTGAAAATGTTGGGACTCTGCACATGTTGAATTGGAAGGGGTGTATAAAGCCAGAGATTTAGTGTGATCCATGTTTTTACAGTCGGTATGGAAAATAGGGAGACGAGGGGTGCCAAGCAGTCCTTATCTACTAACAGTTTGTTTCCATGTGTTGCTGTTGGTGGAGTTCTATCTGCTGAATGTAGCTTTGAGCATTGCTTGTGCTGCTTTCGCTAGAAGCAGCAACATGAGAGACTTCAAAACAGGAAAATAATCCTTAGAACTCACCGAGATGGGGCCATACTGGATCTTGTGCTTGCTGACAAACAGTGTTGGGGACATCATGGTGGAAAACCTTATGTGGACAGGTAATCATAGTGTCTGGTGTCTCGGCATAAGAACCGCAGCAAAACACAAGTACAGAATGGGGGAGGGGTGGTAGGTTGCACAAGTGATGATTTAACAAATATGGGTGAAGTATAAGCTACATTTAAACTGATTAAGGGGGCAGAGATGGGACAGCACTTTCCACCAGGTGAGGGTGGCCTCCAGCCCCCTCACCAATCCCATTAGGGAGTGTTTTATTTATTTATTTAAGTGTTTTACCAGGTAGGCATACTGAGCAGAGTACTGCTCAATTCCAGATGCACCCTGGCAGAGGAGAGGATAGGGAGAAAACTACAGAGATACAAAACAGAATTACAGAAATACAACAGCAAATACAACAACTGTACAGCTAGTAAAAGAGGAAAAAGATAAATGCAAAATATGATTAGATATATGTACACCTACATGTTGTTAGCATTGAGGAGCAAGAACAAAATGCACCAGTAACGGAGGTCCCGTAGGACAGAAAATAGACCTCTAAACTACTACCTAGAGGGCCTGAAATGCAAGGTGGTGTATATGTCTGACTGGGTTGTAAGAAAGTAATGTTTTGTAGTGGCAGCAATAGGGTCTGCAGACATCGTGTGAGAAGAGAGCTGCGCAGTAGAACAGGCCTGATGCTTGGACCTTATCAGAGCTATTTGCACGAGCAAGTAGAGGAGAAGTGCATCTTTAGGAGGGAGTTGAGCTGTAGAGGGCTGGAGGTGTGTCTAATGATGACTGGCAAGGAGTTCCAAATCTTTGGCATACGGTATTTAAAGGCAGCCTGGCCAGAAGTGGTTAACATGTGTGGGATGTGGAGAAGCCAGGAATCAATGTTCCTGAGCAAGTAGGTTGGTGGCGGGAGGGCTGCTGCAAGGTAAGGGGGGAGGGTCTGTGCCCAAAATTTGGCTATGGTCCTAATACAATGTGACAGTCTCCAATCATGGAGGGAAGGGAGGTCTAAAGACCGGTAAAGGACACAGTGATGGGTTGTGGGGGGGCAATCTAGGGTGAAATGACAGAAGGAGTGAAAAAGAGGATCGAGTCTAGCTAGGGAGTACTTGGGTGCTGCACTGTAGACCATGTCCCCATAGTCCAGCATTGGGAGGATCATTTTTTGGACAATTTCTGAGCGTGTTTGCAGGGGGATGCAACTTTTGTGGTGGTACAGAGCACCCAGCATAGGGTGCAGTTTCTTGTGGGTAGAATTGATATGCTCTGAAAAATCTAGATGCTGATCAAGCCAGACCCCAAGATATCTGAAGGAAAGGATGTGAAGAAAAGGATAGGACAAAGGGATGGAGATAGCAGGGATAAAGGTGGAAAAGAATCACAGAGGGATCAGACACTGAGGGGCATGGTTCATGATGGAAGCTGGTATTCTTGAATTATAGAAGTCTGGCAAAAAAATCAGCAGACCTACAGGCACTGATGACAGAAGGGGAGGTAGACAATAGCTGCCATCACAGAGACTTGGACAACCCAGTCCTGTGACTGGGACTTTGAGATCACAGTGTACCAGTTGCACAGGAAAGATAGTGAAGGTGGTGGTGGATTAGCATTGTACATAAGAGATGGGCTAATGTACACCAAGGAGGATGGGAAGGAGGGAGCAACTGAAGCCCTATGGATTGGGCAACATAACACAGCTAGGAGAAAGATTCAGCTGGGGGTAGTGTACCAACCATCGCAGCAGGGCATTGAGCTGGATAGGGAGCTTGGGGAACAGATAAGGAGGGTAGGAGGGTAGGAGGGAGAAGGTGCACTGTAATGCTAGAAGACTTTAATCTGCCTGTCTGAGACTGGGGCACCCTGGTTGCCTCCTATTGCAGGGAACCAATCCACTTCGATGTAATCCAGAGAGTTATGTGACACAGTGATTCACAGAGCCAACAAGAGTGGAGGCCATACTAGACCTAGTGCTGTTGGATGGAACATTTGTCCTGGGTGTTGGTATCCCCTTGCAGGCAGTGACTACTGCATAGTGTGATTCTACATTAACATGGGGAAGGAAGCAGTCAGTTCAGAAATGAGAGTGTAGTACTGAAGGATGCCAACATTTCAACGTAGCCTTCTTATGACCCGACCTCATGAGCAAGTGCAATTAAAAATGTTAACTACAGCACAAAAGGTGGTTTTAATCAGCTTTTGGGACACATTTGACTAATTGCACTTGCATTGCTCAAGAAGTGTGGTTCCAAAATAGGTATGGCAAAAAATGGACCAAGAATATGCCAAAATAGCCAAGTTATGCCACATAATTCAAACAACCATTAAAATGTATTTAACAGCATACCGGATTTCCTCAGTTTGTGGTCAAGCTTCCAAGAGCGTGGTTGTGTCCGTGGTCTGGCTTCCAAGATGCAGTTATATCTGTGGTCCATAGAAGATTATGGCATGGGATCACTGGCGGGCAAGTAAGTGCTGGGGAGGGGGGGGGGAGTGGCAGAGTGGTGGTGAGGAAAGTAATGTTGCACCAGCCGTCACTGGATGTATTTCTTGTCCACTAGGAGTTTAAAAAATAAAATAAAAAAAACACAGTGGGAATGTTTTCTTTATTCCATGTTTGCACACTGGTGGATTGGACACCTCCAGTGTCATTGATATGTTTGGGGTGGTGTGGTGGTGGTGGTGGCCGAGTGGGAGGGAGCAGTGTGGTGACGATTACAGTGGTGCCAACAGGGATGACTTCAACGGACATCGATAGACCATTTTCTTCTGTACAGGGTATATATATATATATATATGTATTATGGTAGCACGGTAGTGCTACCATAGTTAGGGTTGAGGAGCCATTTACATGTTAAACCTAAAATATTGCACCTTAATAACTTTGCAACTGTTAAACAGATTTGCCTGAAATTTGGCATACATGATCAAGACCCATTCATCTTGGGATCTGCCAACTTTTGTACTGTTCGGATATATGGCTGCGGAGTTATTAAGCGTGATCTGCACGTACGTTTATGCTTTTTTTGGAATTCTTTACTCGTCTCTACAGGTCACACGGTTTGTGCGACTGGTCCGAATTATTCAGGGAACATGTGGCCAGGGTCCCCGATGTGCCTTTTGAAGATTTTGTGAAAAAATATTAAACGGTTCAAAAGTAATTAAAAACAATTTCCCATCATAAGTCAATGGGAAAAGTTAACAAAAAGTTGGACAGTGTCGCAAATGCAGTTTTTACTTTCGCAAATGGCCCTTTTACTGTTGCAAATCCACCATTTTGTTTTCAGTTGGTCATCAGAAAAATGCTTGGCATTTAAATTTGGGACCCTTAGCAACCTAATTCTTTTTGTATTCACCTAGTCGGACCCTGAGGATGCTAGGCATGTCTTTATTTTGGGGTAAAACACCCCATAAATATGTTTTTCAAATTTCTGGAAAAAGTACTTTCGCTGCGACAGTGTCAAATAGAATTTGAAAGCTTTTCGCAAAGTTAGTACTTTTTCAGGATGTGAGAAAATGACAGCAATTCTTTGCCACCCTGCTGCAAAAGAACGGGTTGGTCTTTTGGGCTGACATTGGATGTGAACTCAGCCAACATCTCACAGATGTGCCTTTCAGTATTTTGATGAAAAAATATTACAGGGCAGCAAAGTTACGGCACTCCAGACTTGACACCTTTTCCCCATAGGATAACATTATGACGTCCTCCGCATTACAGGAATCCTTTGCCGCCCTGCTGCAAAACAACAGTTTGGTCTTTTGGGTTGAAATTTGGAGGGAAGAAAGCCAACATCCCACAGATGTGCCATTAAGTAATTTGGTGAAAAAATATTAGAGGGAGCCAAAGTAATGGCACTCTGAACTTCTCTTTTTTCCCATAGGATAACATTACGGCGTTCGCCACGCCTTTCAGGGCCCGTATCTCGGAAACGGTGCAAGATACGGACTTTTTGTCGGAAAACTGCTTAGCCCCCTACAGGAACTAAGTACAAAACTAGCCAGGAAACTCATAAATCATATGACTTTTAAATTTTTTTCTACGCCATACGGTTCCTGAGATATAAGCAATTTAGTATTCCAACTCCTCATTTTCTGCTCCGAGACCCATTATTATGCATACATTCTTTGTACTCACTGTCTTTCTCTATGCAGCTTTTGGAGAAAACCAGCCTGTGCACTTACATTACTGTTACCCTTACTGCTTCTGCTTGAGGTTCTGTACCCCTTTCACTTACTGTTCTGTCTATGGCACCATGTGCATTACCCTTTGCATTCTCATTTGCGCTTGTGTTTGTGTTATTTTAACCATTTGTGTCTCCAGTATTGTTTATCTTTGTGTTTCGCTTTGTGTCACCATGCGCATTACCATTTGCATTTGCGGGCACCATGTTACTATGTAACAAGACATCACATGGCGGGAACGCGAGGGCCCAAAGGGCCCCGAGCTCCCACTACCACATTACATTCACTATTTCTCATTATCATTCTCAAAAAGAAGGGAAATTAGAGGCAAAAACTCCATTTAATGCATTAGTTAGGGTTGTTCCACAGTGACAAAAGCAAGGAAATTCAGTGTTGAGTTGAGACGCTATGGACCCCCCCACACCCCAACCGGCATCGGAGTGCGGCGTTGGGGTTATCGATCTAACTCTCACCCCATTCTCCTATGCCTCTGCTTCTTCACAGATGTGATGGGGTGAGTTATGTGGCAACCCCAACGCCACCCAAGTGCCGGTTGGGGGTGTGGGTGGGGGGTGCAAGGGGGGCTTTCAACCCTAATACCGAATTTCCTTGCTTTTGTCGCTGTGCAACAACCCTAACTAATGCATTAAACAGAGTTTTTTTGCCTCTAAAATATATATATATACATACATACTATGGTAGCACAGTAGTGCTACCATAGTTAGGGTTGAGGAGCCATTTACATGTTAAACCTAAAATTTTGAACCTTAATAACTTTGCATCCATTCAATGGATTTGTCTGAAATTTGGAATAAGTGATCAAGACCCATTCATCTTGGGACCACCAACTTTCATACTGTTCGGATATACAGCTACAGAGTTATTAAGCGTGATCTGCATGCACGTTTACGCTTTTTGTTTTGGTGAATTCTTTGCTCGTCTCTACAGGTCACACGGTTTGTGCGACCGGTCCGAAATATTCAGGGAACGTGTGGCCAGGGTCCCCGATGTGCCTTTTGAAGATTTTGTGAAAAAAAATTAAACGGTTCAAAAGTAATTAAAAAACAATTTCCCATCACAAGTCAATGGGAAAAGTTAAGAAAAAGTTGGACAGTGTCGCAAATGCAGTTTTTACTTTCGCAAATGGCCCTTTTACTGTTGCAAATCCACCATTTTGTTTTCAGTTGGTCATCAGAAAAATGCTTGGCATTTAGATTTGGGACCCTTTAGCAACCTAATTCTTTTTGCATTCACCTAGTCGGACCCTGAGGATGCTAGGCATGTCTTTATTTTGGGGTAAAACACCCCATAAATATGTTTTTCACATTTCTGAAAAAGTACTTTCGCATTTGCGACAGTGTCAAATGAATTTGCGAAAGCTTTCGCAAAGTTCGACAGTACTTTTCCAGGATGTGGGAAAATGACAGCAATTCTTTGCTACCCTGCTGCAAAAGAATGGATTGGTCTTTTGGGCTGACATTGGGAATGAACGCAGCCAACATCTCACAGATGTGCCTTTCAGTATTTTGATGAAAAAATACTACAGGGCAGCAAAGTTACGGCACTCCAGACTTGACACCTTTTCCCCATAGGATAACATTACGGCGTCCTCTGCATTACAGGAATCCTTTGCCGCCCTGCTGCAAAATAATGGTTTGGTCTTTTGGGCTGAAATTTGGAGGGAAGGAAGCCAACATCCCACAGATGTGCCTTTCAGTGATTTGGTGAAAAACTATTAGAGGGAGCCAAAGTAATGGCACTCTGAACGTCCCTTTTTTTCCCATAGGATAACATTACAGTGTTCGCTGTGCCTTTCAGGGCCCGTATCTCGGAAACGGTGCAAGATACGGACTTTTCGTCTAAAAAATGCTTAGCCCCCTACAGAAACTAAGTACAAAACTAGCCAGGAAACTCATAAATCATATGACTTTTAAATTTTTTTCTACGTCGTACGGTTCCTGAGATACAAGCAATTTAGTATTCCAACTCCTCATTTTCTGCTCGAGACCCATTATTATGCATACATTCTTTATACTCACTGTCTTTCTCTATGCAGCTTTTGGAAGAAAACCAGCCTGTGCGCTTACATTACTGTTACCCTTACTGCTTCTGCTTGAGGTTCCGTACCCCTTTCACTTACTGTTCCTGTCTATGGCATCATGTGCGTTACACTTTGCATTTTCATTTGCGCTTGTGTTTGTGTTATTTTAACCATTTGTGTCTCCAGTATTGTTTATCTTTGTGTTTCACTTTGCGTCACCATGTGCATTACCATTTGCATTTGCGGGCACCATGTTAATATGTGACAAGATATCATGTGGTGGGGGGCCCCGCGCTCCCACCGCCACATTACGTTCACTATTTCTCATTATCATTCTCAAAAAGAAGGGAAATTAGAGGCAAAAAAATCCATTTAATGCATTAGTTAGGGTTGTTCCACAGTGACAAAAGCGAGGAAATTTGGTGTTAGGGTTGAAAGCTCCCCTTGGACCCCCCGCCCACACCCCCAACTGGCATTGGGGTGCGCTTTGGGGTAGTCGGTCCAAACTCTCACCCCATTCTCCTGTACCTCTGTTTCTTCACACATGTGATGGGGTGAGAGTTAGGGCCGGCAAACATAGAAACATAGAAACATAGAAACATAGAAACATAGAAACATAGAAACATAGAAACATAGAAGTTGACGGCAGATAAGGACCGCAAGGCCCATCCAGTCTGCCCATTTCTTTTTCTACCTTATAAATGTACCATCGGCCTTTGCTCTGTCAGTGACCTATCTATTCATAGTCATTTGTATTGCTCCCCTTATGCCTATCCCATGCCTGTTTGAAGCCCTGCACTGTATTCATAGCCACCACTTCTTGTGGTAAGCCATTCCATGCATCTACCACCCTTTCTGTGAAAAGAATTTCCTCACATTTCCCCTTAATCGGCCTCCCTCTAATCTCATGCTGTGTCCTCTTGTCCTGCTATTTTCTTATATTTAAACATGTTAGACTCTTTCACCTTGTTTATGCCCTTAAGGTGTTTAAATGTCTCGATCATATCACCTCTCTCCCTCCTTTGCTCAAGGGTATACATATTGAGCTCCGTTAATCTGTCCTTATATGTCTTCTGATGCAGTCCCTGCACCATTTTGGTTGCCCTTCTCTGGACTGCCTCAATTTCGGTTAATGTCCTTGTGAGTGTGGCCTCCAATACTGCCTAGTACTCCAGATGGGGCTAACACGTATGTTGTACAGAGGATTATTACCTCCCTCTTACGACTTGTGATACCCCTACTAATACACCTAACACCCCCTAGCCTTACCTACTGCTTTAGAGGTCTGCTTGGATGATTTTAGGTCATCAGTGATGATGATGCCCAAGTCTCTTTCTTCCTTTGTGACTGCTAGCAACTCCTCCCAGCCTATAAGTGGCTTCAGGGTTTCTCTTCCCTATGTGCATGATTTTGCACTTCTTTGCATTAAATCCCAGTTGCCACTCTTCTGACCATTCTGCTAGTTTATCCAGATCTCTTCTCATTCTGCCCACCCATCTGGATCATCTACTCTGTTGCAGATCTTGGTGTCATCTGCAAACAGACAAGCCTTACCCTCTAGTCCATCTGCGAGGTCACTAATGAAGATGTTGAATAGGACTGGCCCCAGGACTGATCCCTGAGGTACCCCACTTGTGACTTGCATCTCTTCTGACTGTATACCATTTACCACCACTCTCTGTTTTCTGCCAGTCAACCAGTTTGCCACCCAGTTGACCAACTTCTGACCCACCCGAGCCTACCTAGCTTATTTATCAATCTTCTATGTGGAACAGTGTCAAAAGCTTTGCTGAAGTCAAGGTAGGCGACATCCACTGCTCCCCCTTGGTCCACCACTCTGGTTACCCAGTCAAAGAAATCTATGAGATTAGTTTGGCAGGACCTTCCTTTTGTAAACCCATGCTGTCTTGGATCCTGTGCTCCTATGGATTCCAGGTGTTGCACTATCCTTTCCTTAAGGAGTGCCTCCATAATCTTGCCCACTACTGAGGTAAGACTGACGGTCCTGTAGTTCCCGCCTCCTCCTGCTACCACTCTTGTGGAGTGGGATCACATGAGCCTTTCTCCAGTCTTCTGGACCTCTCCTGTGCTCAGAGACTCACTAAACAATTCTGCTAATGGCTCTGCTAGTTCCTCCTTTAGCTCCTTAGTACCCTGGGATGTATGCCATCAGGTCCCATTGCCTTATCCACCCTGAGCTTAGCAAGCTCTTGTAGGACCCTTTCTTTTGTGAAGGAGTAGTGTCACCTCCCTCCCCTGTGTCCATGATGCTGAGCTGTGGCCCTGCCCTACCTTCTCTTCAGTAAATACTGAGCAAAAGTATCTATTTAGGATAGATGCCTTTACAGGGTCCTCCTCCTCACATGCTCCCTTTTCTCCATTAAGCTTACCCCTCTGACTTTCTCCTTTCACTAATGTATCTATAGAAAGTCTTGTCACCTTCTTTACTGTTCGTACTAGTGTTTCCTCAGTTTGGGACTTTGCCTGCCTTACTGCCTTACCTGCTTCCCTTAGGCAGTTTGGTATGCCTCCTATCTTCATCCCGCTGTGTTCCTTATATTTTCTGAAGGCCAGCCTTTTGGCTCTGACCTTTTCTGCTACTATATTTGAGAACCAAAGTGGTTTCCTTCTTCTTTTACACTTCCTTTTCTGTCTAACACAATGGGATGTTGCTTCAAGTATTGTATCCTTAATGCTTGCCCACTTTGCCTGTACCTCCTCACCTGTGTTTCTTTTTTGCCAGGGCTAGCTTAACTCTGTTTGGCCATCTTATCAAAGTCAGCTCCTCTGAAGTCCCATATTTTTGCCTTGGAATGGGATGATTTAGATGTAGTAGCCAAATTGAACCATACCATGTGATGGTCACTGGCCTCACTGGCAACCCAACACTCACCCAAATGCCGTTGGGGGTGTGGGTGGGGGTCAAGGGGCTTTCAACCTAATACCGAATTTCTCACTTTTGTCTCTGTGCAACAACCTAACTAATGCATTAAATAGAGTTTTTGCCTCTAAAATATATATCTATATCTATATATATATATATATATATATATATATATATATATATATACTTACTATGGTAGCACAGTAGTGCTACCATAGTTAGGGTTGAGGAGCCATTTACATGTTAAACCTAAAATTTTGCACCTTAATAACTTTGCATCTGTTCAATGGATTTGCCTAAAATTTAGAATACGTGATCAAGACCCATTCATCTTGGGATATGCCAACTTTTGTTTTGTTCAAATATATGGCTGCAGAGTTATTAAGCGTGATCTGCACACATGTTTACGCTTGTTTGGAATTCTTTGCTCGTCCCTACAGATTGCATGGTTTTCGCGACCGGTCCAAAAACTTCAAGGAACATGCAGCCAGGGTCCCTGATGTGCCTTTTGAAGATTTTGTGAACAAATATTAAACGGTTCAAAAGTTATTCAAAAACAATTTCCCATTATAAGTCAATGGGAAAAGTTAACAAAAAGTTTTACAGTGTCACAAATACACTTTTTAGTGTTGCAAATGACCCTAGTAGTGCCACAAATCTGCCATTTTGTTACAAGTTAGTGAGCAGAAAAATGCTTGGCATTTAAATTTGGGACCATCTAGCAACACAATTCTTTTTGTGTTTACCTATTTGGACCCTGAGGATGCCAGGCATGTCTTTATTTTGAGGTTAAACACCCTAGAAATATGTTTTTTCAATTTCTGGAAAAAGTAGTGTCTCAAAGTAGTGTCGCACTCATGAAAGTGTTGCAAATGCTTGGGAAAGCTGTCACAGATCACGATACTACTTTGCGACACTATGCCCAAAATTACAGGAATTCTTTGCCACCCTGTTGTAAATGAACGGTTTGGTCTTTTGGGCTGAAATTTAGAGGGAAGGCAGCCAACATCTCACAGATGTGCCTTTTAGTGGTTTGGTGATAAAATATTGCATGGATGCAAAGTTATGGTATTCCAAAGTTGACACTTTTTCCCATACACTAACATTGCAGCGTCCGCTGCATAACAGGAATTCTTTGCCACCCTGCTGCAAAATAATGGTTTGGTCTTTTACACTGAAATTTGAAGGGAAGAAAGCCAACATCCCACAGATGTGCCTTTTGGTGGTTTGGTGAAAAAATATTACAGGGCGGCAAAGTTATGGCACTCTGAGCTTCTCTTTTTTCCCCATAGGATTACATTGCTGCATTCGTCGTGTCTTTCAGGGCCTGTATCTCAGAACCGGTGCGAGATACAGACTTTTTGTCGGAAAAATGCTTAGCCCCCAACAAGAGCTAAGTACAAATCTAGCCAGGAAAGTCATAAATCATATGACTTTTAAATTTTTTTCTATGTCTTACGGTTCCTCAGATATAAGCAATTTAGTATTCCAGCTCCTCATTTTCTGCTCCGAGACCCATTATTATGCATACATTCTTTGTACTCACTGTCTTTCTCTATGCAGCTTTTGGGGAACACCAGCCTGTGCACTTACATTACTGTTACTGTTACTGCTTCCGCTTGTGGTTCCGTACCCGTTTCACTTACCGTTCCCGTCTATGCCACCATGTGCGTTACCCTTTGCGTTTTCATTTGCGCTTGCGTTTGCGTTATTTTTACCATTTCTGTCTACAGTACTGTTTCTCTTTCTGTTTTGCTTAGCGTCACCATGCGCATTACCCTTTGTGTTTGTGGGCACCATGTTACTATGTGACAAGACATCACGTGGCGGAAGCGTGGGGCCCTTTGGGCCCCATGCTCCCGCTGCCACATTACATTCACTATTTCTTGTTATCATTCTCAAAAAGAAGGGAAATTAGAGGCAAAAAACTCAATTTAATCCATCAGTTATGGTTGTTCCACAGTGACAAAAGTGAGGAAATTCGGTGTTAGGGTTGAAGGCCCCCCCTTGGACCCCCAAGCCCACCCCCCAACCAGCATCAGGGTGCTCATTGGAGTCGTTGGTTCTAACTCTCAACATATTCTCCTATACCTCTGCTTCTTTACACATGTGATGGGGTGAAAGTTATGGCCGAAGACCCAAAGTGCACACCCTGATGCTGTTGGAGGGGTGGGCTGGGGGGTCCAAGGGGCTTTCAACCCTAACACTAAATTTCCTTGCTTTTGTCAACTGTGGAACAACCCTAACTGATGCATTGAATGGAGTTTTTGTTGCTAATATATATGTATATATATATATATATATACTGTATATATATATATATATATATATATGTATATATACATAGATACATATATATATATATATATATATATATATATATATATATATATATATATGAGGTACTTTTTAATTTAAGTGGACACTGGTGGAGTGGGTACCCTTAGTGTCAGCGTTATTTTTGGCAACATCAGAGATGGGTTCTCATAAGCTGTATAACTAAAATGGTTGGGGTGGGGCACTTACTGTAGAGGTGGAAACATGGTGGGGGGCCCGGACATGCTGCAAGAGAGAAGGAAGAGAGAGCGGGGATGTGGTGACACACCAAAAAAAGACACTCAGTTTTTTCTTGGTTTTGCTTCCTGAAAATCAAAGGACCAATGTCCTCTCATTTGATTGGATGAAATAGTGCCTCATTTCCCTCCTGAATCTGCCTCTCTCCAATTTCATACTGTTCCACCTGGATTCCCTTCCCAGCTTTTAGTTTGAAAATAATTCCGGTGCTTACTCTTTTTACATCCTTTAGGTACTTGAAGGTCTCAGTCGTATCCCCTCTCTCCCTTCTGTCCTCCACTGAATACATATTGAGCTCTCTGTGTCTCCTCATCAAGGTTTATTTCCCAATCCTAGGATGGAGAATAGGAAAGATAGGGGGCACATGATTGAAACCTTCAAGTACATGAAGGTAATTAATAAGACAGTAATGGGTGGGGCTTTTCAACTTAAGGTGGGGGACGGACACTCAATGGCATGATCTGAGATTGGAAGGTGGAAGGTTCAGGAGGGAAATGAGGAGACAATTTTTTTATGGAGAGGGTGTTGTCTGGGTGCAGCATATTGCCAGAGGAAGTGGCACCTGGTAGAATTGTAGGCTGCTTCAAATGGGGATTGGACAGTAGGGATCCAAATTAAACTTCGCAGCTTCTAGCCAGCAGGGCTATTGACTGGACTAATTCATTATACCCAACAATCTTTCCATTGGCCCAACTGTACTTATTGTGATGTTACCTTTTCTAGTGCTAGCCCACAGGCCTGGCTGAATTAAAGGAAAATCTTACTTGCCCATTACAAAATCTACCAGCATTTGGCTAGTGGGACAGTGCAAATTTCAACCCCTGGACAGGGTAAGGGGGCAGTTCCCTGGGGAGGGAGAGGGAAGGGAGGGGCAGCTGCAGTCTAAGGTCTGGTAGCTGCACAATTGAGCAGGCTTGATAGACAATATGGCCTCTATCTGCTGCCAATTTTGTATGCTCGTATAACTTTTGATGCCCTGCCATGTACTTCCTCCCGAAGCTTGATGTCCTTTTGCAGGTAAGAGCCCCAGTACTGCGTGCAGTAATCCAAGTTCAGCCTCACCAGGGACCGGTACAGGGGCAGGAAGACTTCTCCTCTCCTAATAGTAATTCCAGTTGTGATGTACCCCATCATCCTGTTTGCCTTTTCAGCTGCCATCATGCACTGGGCTGAGTGGTACATTTCCACAGATAACAGTACACCAAGATCCTTCTCCACTGATGTAGATAACTGCACCCCCCCAACCAGTAACTGTATCAGTGGTTCCTGGCTCCCACATGCAGTAATTTGCACTTCTTGGCGTTGAACTCAATTTAACATGTTAGACCATTCTTCCATGTTTGCCAAATCCTCCTGGAGTTGACTACTGCCGCCACCTAACCCATCCACCTCTGCACAGATGTTGGTGTCATGAGCAAAGAGACTGATCTTTATATTTATTTCTTCTGCTATGTCGGCAATGAAAATGCTAAACAGCACTGGTCCCAGCAAAAAGCCCTTTGGGACCCCACTTGTAACTGCCCTGCACTCCAATACCTACCCCCACCCTTTACCTTCTGTCTATTCTGTAACTAGTTCCTGACCCATCAAGCCAGTTTCTTCACCACCTCCAGGCAGCACGACTTGCTGGTCAGCCTTCCATGAGGCACTGAATCAACGGCCTTGCTGAAGTCCAGGTAGAGCACATCTACCGTATGACCTTGTCCAGTGCCTGCACCACCCAATCTAAAGTCTACCAGGTCTGTCTGGCATGATCTGCCTGAGACAGACCCATGCTGTTTAGTACTCTGGCAATCATTGTCCTCCTGTAATTTCTCCAGTCTTTCCTTGAGTGTAATCGCCAGTCGTTTTTCTAAAACTGCAGTTAGGCTCACTGATCTACTGTATAGTTCCCCCCGTTTGTCCTTGGGCACACTCTTATGGAGGGGCACCACTTGTGCCATCCTGAAATCCCAGGCCACAAACCTCTTTTACATAGAGGTGAACAGGTCTGAAAATATCCCTGCCAGGATTACTGCCAACTCTCTTAGTACTCTAAGATGAACTCCATGTGGCCAAGGTGCCTCATCCACCATCGGGGACTTAAGGCCCTCCAACACCCCTCCCTCTACGATTTCACCATCTGTGATTTCCTCCCCACCACCCCACTTTCACCCCCCCCCACTGCCCCTGGTATGGACACATCTGTCTCTGGATAATATTGAACAGAAGTACTCATTGAGTACTTATATGATATGTCCCCTGTTTGGGCCAACCACTGCCATTCAAAATTCTAACAATCTGATACATACTCTTTCTCTTCTCCTTTATATACCTGAAGAAATCCTTTTCACCTTTTCTGATACCATGTACTAGCCTCAATTCTCTCAATGCCTTGGCTGCCCTTACTGTTCTACTCACTTTCCTCGGTTTCCACATATATTCCTTCCTGTCCGCTTCTCTGTCTGATCTTATATAGGTTCTAAATGCAGCCCTCTTTTTCCCTCACCTTCTCCTGTTCAGTGCCTCCCTATTCATCTATCTCTGCTTCTTGGTCCTTGTTTTCTTGCTCTGGTGCTTGACACATGTGCTGGTGGCCTCATTCAGGGCCCTGGTTGTGGTATGGAATTCAGGCATCCCAGCAGATGTTCCTTTCCTTTAGGACAGAGGGCATAAGAGCCTTGCTGCTCTACCACACCACACCCAGGATGACCATAGGGGGCAGTACGCTCCGCCTGGGGCAGGGAGTACAGCGGGTGCCCTAAGAGGCCTCAGCCATCCTCCCCATTACAACACGAGCCAGCCACAAGAATGCTCCTCCTGCAGCAGAAAGTACAGCGAGCGCCTTAAGAGGTAAAGCTACCTCCAACTCTTCAGCTTCTTTCTTGTGGGATGTTCGGACTTGCTTTTGTGTTCCCCCCACCCCCCCACAGTGACTGATTGTTTTTCCAGCTGCATTTTAGGGCTGTATTGTGAGATTTAAGCTGAACTAGGGGTACTTTAAGACTGCTGAGTGCTACTGCTAGCGACTGTAATTAACAGTGCCTAAACTGTTCTGTGACTAATGCTGGGATTGTGCTGTAACTGATAGCTCTGTATATCGGGGTGTTTTTTCACTTGCTGGGGCTAAGGAAGGGTCTTTTAAACCGTCTTACCTGTAGTTCTGGTGTGGTCCTGGGTGTCCCATTGCCATCTTGGCTAGTCTTTTGGCACTTGCGCAGTACGGGGCTGGTATCGGGACATAGCCCAACAGTTCACGCATGCGAAGTCAGGGCTGGCTAACAAAGTAACTCCTGCTGCATACTAATTCCAGCTATTGTTCTCCTCTCTCCATATAGGCCTCAGCCATCCCCCCCCATTACAACACAAGCCAACCACAAGAACGCTCCACCTGGGCAGGGAGTACAGCGAGCGCCTTGAGAGGTAAAGCTACCTCCAACTCTTCAGCTTCTTTCTTGTGGGGTGTTGGCCCATCAATGCTTCGCATCAACTGCCCTGCCCACATCAGCCACCCTCCCACCCAAAGGCAGCCCTTGATTTGAGCACCACCCTGATTACTTGACTTCCTGTCCTGATAAATTGTATCTCCCCACTTTCCCATTTGCAGCTTATACTAAATCCCCTAGAGAGGGAGCCCTTTCCACTGTTACTCCCCTATAGCCAAGCCACTCTTTTTCTCCTGCCGACTTCCTTCCCCTGCTGTCTTTCTAGCCTCCCTCCCATTCCGCTATCCCTCTTCAGCTCTCCTACCCAGCCCCATTCAATGAGCTTCTCTACCTAGCCACCAACATCTGCCCTGACACATCCCTCCCTCACACATGCACCCTGTGTGACTTTCCTTCCCCTCACCACTAGGAGTCACTGTTGCCTACACATTTTTTCAGCCTTCTCCATACCAAGCCCTGGCCCCCATGTAGCCCCGTAGACCCTTAAATCCAGGCTCCAAATTATCCCCCTGCCTGGGGATTTGAACCTTGTACCCTTCGTACTAAAGTCTGCAGCCCTGCCACTGTACCATCAAGGCTGACATACTCTTTGGTGGACTGGCTTCCAACCCTATCCCTTCCAAAACCACTGCCCACCCAGCCATGGGCACCACCACCCTCCCACGCTTGCTGACAATGCTTGTACTTCTGGCTCTGGTCACCCCCCATGGCACCCCTCTTGTCCATGATGATGCCTCCTGCCAATGACAGTGCACCCATGTGCCAACCTCACCCTCCCATGCCGTCCCCCCACCCTGGACCCATTCCCCCACCTCACCACCCCCACCCACTGACCTCCCAGTCCCCACCGTGGACTTACTCCCACCCTCTGAGCACACACACATCCCCCACCCTCCTCCTCACCCCATCCCCTGGTCCTACAGTCCTCCTCGCAGTACCCACCCTCTTATCCCTGCCTATTCCCTGCACACCCTCTCCTAGGTCCTCTACCTCATGCACCAAAATTAGCACAAAGTGTTACCTTGCCACTGCCAGAATACTCTCATTACTCCTCCTGCTGGTAGGTGACATCCACTCCAATCCTGGCCCATTGACCTCTGGCCAGCCTAGGCAGCCACCTGTAACAGGGCTGCATATTGCATCCATGAACATTTGCAGCTTCCTAAAGAAATCCACTTCCCTCCACTGCTGGACCACTTAGCACACTCCCAATATCATAGCCATTGTCGAAACCTGGCTCTCTAATAAAACCCCTGACTCCTTCATCTCCCTCCCAGGCTACACCCTCTTCAGGGAAGACTGAGTTGGCAAGCGTGGCAGTGGCTGTGCCCTCTACATGCGAGACATCCTATCAGGTCATGCCCTCCCATCGCCCAAACTACACATCAGTGCCCAAGCCCTGTCCTTAAAAGTAACCCCAGATCCTGCTAAGGCTCCACTGATCCTTAATGTGACCTATATCCCCCTTTGGAGCCAAACCACTGCCATCAACTCGCTCACAAACTACCTCTCCAAGCTACCACATAAGCTTGAGCAGATTCTCCTAGGGGACCTGAACTCAGATTGGCTTTGCAGCTCTAACTCACACGTAATTGACTCCTTCGCGGTCCTCAACATGACACAACTCATCTCCCAACCTACCAGGTATAACCCTACCTCTGGCACTGGTACCCTTCTAGACATTATTCTCTCCAACCATCCCCACAAAATCACTGACCTACATGTCCTCCCTAATGCACTTAGCGATCACTCCCCAGTAATATTCTCCTGGTCCAGCCAGGTTCTGAAACCTGCCCCCAGAACACTCCACAGGCGATGCCTCCACCCCGGTTGCCTCGGTAAACTAAGACTCTACCTTGCCCAATGGGACTGGTCCCCCATTATCCACACCACAAATATAGACCAAGGGCTTGTCTATTTCACTAGCTCTTTCAGCAAAGTCTGTGACATCTGCGCACCCCTTACCAAGACCTCAACTGATAAACCGGCAGACAGGCAGACCTATAATGCGAAGCGTAACAGGTGCACGTGGGCCATCTGAAAGGCTAAAGTGGAACACTATAAATCTGCCCTTGCCTTCTCCTGGGGTAATGCCTGGAATTTCTGGGGTAAGTTAAAGGAACTGAATGGGAAGACACAGTCCACCCCACATCCCAGCTCATCGTCAATGGCTCCATTACCACAGACCCACACATCATCACAGACAGTCTAAACAACTCCTTCACTGACCTCAGCATAGTCCTGCCCAAGAATTTCTTCAATCCAGTCCTACTGCCCCCACACCCAACCTCTGCTACCCTCCTTTCCACCTCCAGACCATAACCCCACAAGAAGCCAAGCCATAACTACACAAACCCCTGAACAGTACCAGCCCTTGTAATGACCCTCTGGATGCTAGGCTACTCCAGAAAGTTCTAGATACAGTACTCACTCCCCTCACCCACCTGCTTAATCACTCACTGTGCCTAGGTCAGTTCCCTCTTGCCTCGAAGATGGTAATTGTCACCCCAATTCACAAAGGCGGACACTGCACCACACCCAGTAATTACAGGCCAATTTCTGTCCTGCCCCCACTTTCTAAAGCGCTGGAAAAAATTGTGGCTGATCAGCTATCTGACTACCTAACCAAGTACGGCATCATGTGCAGGGAGCAACATGGCTTCCGCGCAGGGCACAGTACCACAGCTGCCATGCTAGAGTTTTCCAGTTTCCTCCACACAGCTCTGGATAATGGGCACCTGGCCGGAGCAGCTTTCATCGACCTCTCCAAGGCCTTAGATATGGTCTCCCACCCTCTGTTCTCAACTCCTTACAAAAGCTCAGTCTCTCTCGGGGCCCTTATCCTGGTTTGACAGCTACCTGCCATCCAGGTCTGAGTGCGTAAAAATTAATAACTCCCTGTTCAAAGCCCAACCTGTCTGCTCCGAAGTTCCCCAAGGCTCCATGTTAGGCCCACTCCTCTTCAGCCTCTACCTTAACACACTCCCCACCCTCTGTGCCAAAAAGATCATTCTTTATGCAGATGATGCTGTCCTTCTCATCTCACACCCGCACCCCACCACCCTCCAGAACACCCTCCAGCACTCCTTCACCATTGCCGAACAATGGTTCATTGATCACAGGCTGGTCATCAACCTCAAAAAAACTAAATCAATGCTATTTGCCCACCAACAGAGCAAAACCAGAAACACCCCTCTCCAGATCCTCCCCAGCACCCAAGTCCTCTTGATCAGGTGGCTAAATACAAATACCTGGTCATCAACTTTGATCCTGCCTTCACCTTCCACCACCATATTCCAGCTCTTTCATTGGCCATAAACATCCGAATCGGTCTACTCTACCACCACAGGGACTGCCTGCCCCCCGAGGCACTCCGCATGGCAGTCACCTCATCAGTCCTGTCCCTGGTAGACTATGGCCTCCCTATCTATGCTGCTGCTGACAAAACTGCCCTCAATAGAGTATAGCTATCCATTAAAAAGGCCTGCAGGCTCCTGTCAGGTGCTGAAAGATGCACCCACACCTGCTCTCTCTATTTGCTCACCAGCATTCTCAACTTTGAAGAGAAGCTTCTTTACCAATCCTGTCTGTTGACCAAGAAAATACTCCTGGGCCTCTCACCCCCCGGGGTTACCTCCTCCTTCAGTGTCACCTTCCCCATAGTATCGACTCGCAGTACTTGCAAGCCAACCCTCATGGTACCAAGTCAGGACCTCGCTCACATAATGGTCCTTCACTTATAGGGATCCACAATGGTACAACTCCCTCCCTGTGTCTATCACCAGCCTCCCTAGAATAGGCCCTTTCAAAGTTGCACTCAGAAACCACCTCTTTGCTTCACACTGCTGCAACTGCTGATTTACCTGTGGCCCCCCCAGCTCATCTATCCAGCCATCCACTGCCCCCCTGATAATATCCATTGGACAGCTATGAAGTTTACTCCATGCTAACTCTCTATGTCTACTAGTTGAAGTTAAACTATGCCTTACCTTGTTACAATGTACCTACTATACTGTATGACACCCTGTTATTATGTTACTGTGTTACTATGTAATGTTTTGTTATTTGCAATCTGTATGTGTCTGACAAGGAGCCTTTGGAAATGAGTCCATGACTCAAAGGATTGTAATTCTGATTTGTACAATAAATAAATAAGTAAATAAACACTAGCTGCAGGGAGGCGCGGACACATCCAATATTGCTGTGTACACTTTCAGCCAATCATGTGGTGTCATAGTGGGGGAGAAATAGAAAGGTAAAATCACCCAGGTGAAGACAGTAATGGTCCTGTCAAGCTTGCAGGCACCACACCTGACAAGGTATGTGGCCCAGTAAGTGTCTGAAAATGGTTCTTTGGATCATCTCACTTACCCAGTTACCAAAGACATAAAGAAGTAAATAAAAAGTAGGCACTTTTAGTGTATGACTGTTGGGGAATTTCACATGTTGCCCAGTGACAAATTTATGGTTCCACCTTGGAGGTCAAGCCAAAGGGCTAATGTGGGAAACTGGTAAGCCCAAGGAGAAGCTTGAGTGTTGGGGTTTGGGCATACTAACATACTAAAAAGCCAACAGATTAGGTCCAATGGTCTATCGAGTCTGCTCGTGGACCAGTGCCCTCTCATGGCACTGTTTTAACATCCCCCTCCCCACAAAGTCCCACCCCGCAGTGAGACTCTGGGCTGCACCTTCCCCCTGTACCTACCCCAGCCTCTTTTGAGCCCCATCACACTTCCAACAGCCACTAGTTCTGCAGGCAGTGCATTCCAGGGCTTCACAACCCTCTGTGTGAAATAGTGCCTCTTTGTCTCCCCCCTTAGTCTCCCACTGACCAACCTCATTGAGTGCCTCCTGGTGGTCCCTACTTCCCTTAGTTGCAGCACTCTCTCAAGGTTAACCCTATTTATTCATTTGAGGTATCTGACATATCCCTTCTGTTCCTCCTCTCCTCCAGCGTGTACAGGTTAAGCTCCTCTAGCTGATCCTCATAAGACCTTTCCCCCAGACCCTGTATCATCCTGGTTACCCTCCTCTGGACCCTCTCCAGAACAGTAATATCCCTTTTTAAGTAAGGGCACCAAAACTGCATGCAGTATTCATGGTGCGGCCTAACCAGGCAATTATATAGTGGAAGGAGCACCTCTCGGCTTCTTGAGGTTATCCCCCTGGCAATGCATCCCAGCATTTTATTAGCTTGGGCTGCAGCCCTTCTACACTCCTTCAATTTGTTCATTTTGGCATCCATCACCACCCTGAAGTCCCTTCCCCCCTAGAAACATGCAGTGTCCCCCCCACCGGTGTACACATGCACCAGGCTTTTGGCCCTCAGGTGGAACACCCTGTATTTCCCAGTGTTAAACTTTAGTTTCCATGTAGAGGATCACCTCCTCAGGGTCTTCACATCCTCCTGAAGAGCCAACTTCCCCTCCTCCTCTTCCACCACTGACCACAGTTTCGAGCCATTGGCAAATAGGCTCATCCCAGTCCTGATACCTCTTCTGATGTCTGAGATGTACGCATTAAACAGGACTGGGCCCAGCACCGAGCCCTGTGGGACCCTGCTAATGACTCTCCTGGGAGATGAGACCTCCCTCCTACCATCACTTTTTGTACCCTCCCCGCTAGCCAGTTCCTATCCACCTTACCAACTGCCCCCCCAACCCATAACCCCAGCTTCACTAGCAACCCGGGATGTGGCACAGTCAAACGCCCTGCTGAAGTCTAGAAAGAGGACATCCACTGGCCTGCCCTGATTCAGCTCTCTCGTCACCCCCTCATAGAATGCCACCAGGTTGGTATGACATGATCGCCCCTAACAAAACCATGCTGGTGATCATCTTGGTGGCCCCGTGCCTTCAGAAACCCCCCAGCCTCTCTTTCAAGATGATCGCCATCACTTTGTCCACCACCGATGTCAGGCTTACTGGCCTGTAATTAACCGGCTCCTCTCTAAAGCCTCCCTTGTAGATAGGCACAATATGGGCCATCCTCCAGTCTTGTGGCACCCTCCCCATCTGAAGGGATGAGTAAAAGAGGCCCACCAAAGGTGCAGCCAGGGTATCAGCCAGTTCCTTGAGCACCCTGGGATGGACCCCACCTAGGCCTGGTGCCTTGTCTGCTCTTAGGGCCTTGAGTGCTTCCCACACCCTCCCAATGGGGATTTTCTCATCCATTGCCCCAACTACATCTGCTTGTCCCCCTCCCCCCTCCTCTTACAGTGCCACCTCCCCATCCTCCTGGTAAAGACTGAAGCAAAAAAATCATTTAGTACCTCTGCCTGCTCCCTGCCTCTCCCACCAACCCACTCCCCGACTGAAGTCTACTAATTTGCCTCTTCCCTTTTCTTCTTTCTCTGAAATACCTAAAGAATCCTTCCCCCCTCTACTCCCCTGTGCCAATCTCAGTTCTGTCCCTGTCTTGGCTGACCTCACCACCCTAGTGAGCCTCTTGGCTGTCCTATTGTAGTCCCCCTTGTATCTATCCCAGAGAATGTTTGTATCTGTTATAAGCCACCTTTTTCTCCCACACCACCTCCTGGACCTTGCCCACCAGCTCAGTGTCTTAGATCTGCCCCACCTGTGCCTCTCCCTCATGCAGGCCTTAGTGGCCTCCAGGAGCCCTTTTTTATAACTTTCCACCAGGCCTCAGTGCCCATACCTGGCCTGATCTCATCCAGGTGGCCCCTGAGGATCCTCTCCATCCCCCAAAGTCTGCCCCCTTTAAAATCTACCACTGATATTTTTATGTGGTCTACCAACCCCCAATCCATGGAAAACTACACCGTGGTGTGATCACTTCCCACCAGTGGGTTCCCAACCACTAGGTCCCTGATGAACTCACCATCTGCCAGGACTACATCCAGGACACTACGCCCCACCATGTTGGATCCATCACCATCTGGGCAAGAAACGCATCCTGGAAGATGTCCAACAGGTGCTGTTCCTTGCCCGATGAGGACGTCATAGTCCCACGGTTTGTTCCTGGCATATTCAGATCCCCCAGTACCACTGTTCTGCCCTCACCCCTCCCACATTGCTCCCTAATGTTCATCACCAGGCCCTCCTCCTGTTCCTCCCCCTGCCCGGGTGGTCTATATACCACCCCCATCTTCACCCGCTTAACCCCCTGAGCCTGTAGGGTGACCCATATTATAGCATTTCTGTAAAAGTAATTCCTTTGTTGGTCACTCAGTTGGAGCTATGTTCTTTGGTATAGTAGGGTAGCATGGAGTTATGATATTTTCAGCAGCACCTTGTCTGACCATAACAACTTCCTCCATCATGACATACACACAACCGTAATCCTTAGGTTCCTTTGTTACTTTTGTGACTAACTCCTTTCTCTTCTTGCTACATACAAAGCAGAATGCAGGCTTCATTCTGTTGCTGCCTTTTTGTCTAATTGCTTGTTTTTGTCCCACATTGTGGTTGTAGTCAATTGCAGAAAGTTGTGTTCTACATAACATGCCAGCATATGAAAAATGTTGTCTTTTGGGTCAGTATTTTGGCATCATAGAGTGGTACACTTTGAGTGTCCCGGTATGGCAGAAGTGTGTTAAGTGTTCCAAATCGCTGAGGAATTTCTGGTTCACAACAGTAACTTTAAGTGCTTTGTGTGCTGTGCTTCCATCAAGCAACCAGTCTTTGTCACTTGGCTCACTTTCCAACAGTTGCCTGTGTGCACATGTAGGAAAATGTTCTGCACCAGTCCACTGATGGGCATCAACTATGTGGTGTATTAAGGATGTCCATGTTTTTCTTAATATTTGTGGATTTCCACCACAAGTAGCTAAGCACCACCACCACAGATGATTTGTAACTGATCTGACCCATGGCTTTACAGCTTCACATCACCTGTTTTTGGCTGTGGTAGTCAGTTTTTTAGACAGTGATTTTACCACATGCCCTACATCAAATTGATGGTTAATGTCTTGTAGATCTGTATTTCACTTCATGGCAGCCCCAATCTGTGGGTGTCTATCAGTTGCTAGCACCCAAACATCGACTCCACTAGTTATGGTAGTACATGTTGACTGTAATAATCCCTCTTTCTCCATGTTTACTGAGTTTGACACCTCTGAGACTTGAATTAGTTGAAAATCAATAATTTTACTAGTATCGTTTTCCATCAGGCTATATGTACAGTATTTGGCAGAATGTCCTTTTAAATCACAATGGCCATCACCACACAGTGTGACTCTCTTGCCTTGGATTATTTCAATTGGCTTCTCTTTTTCTTTGATCCAAAAGCATTTACAACCAGGTAAAGACAGGATTTTTGAATTCTGTTATACTGTGATTTGCCAATAAAATGGAGTCCAAGAAAATCTGCAAACTGTTTGAGGCACCCATATGTGTTGCCACTGAATAAGATTGCAGAGCAGGCCAAAAGATTCCCCATTGCCATCTTACCATGTCTTGGCTGTGAGTACCAAGTGAAATCATGACTGAGTGGACAGAGGAAGCTGACTATGAGCAATGTGCCAGCAAAAGATGTACTTTCAGCTATTTATGGTTCACCACATTGTGAACACTTCATGTGTGAGAACAAGGAAGACAAACATGACTGAAAAATTACATATTTTGCTTCCTTCACGACAGTGGGGGCAGCAGAATAATGAGAATTCACACTGGAGTTAGCTGAAAAAGAGTTATCAGCTTCACGGTCATACACTGTGACATCGCTTTCATCAGCATCCGTTGTTCTGGAGAAGGCTGTCACATTGCATTCTGCTTCCTCTGTACTTGATGTAGGGACAACATGATCATCAGCAGAGTTATGTAATTTGACAGGTGTTGAAACCATCTTGGAGTTCTGCACAGATGCAATCAGGTTTTCAACTGGGCTGTTACCTGTTTCATGGATCACATTTGGAAGCACACTTGCATGATGGGATTGTTGCTCTGTGGGCCTACTATATCTGTGATCATGTATGACACCATACTGTGTTGAGTCATTGTGAACTGTGGGAAAATTACACTGTGTTGCTTTGCCCCTTTTGATCACTGAGTAGCACACTGTCTTACTAGAATAAGTCAGTGGATGAACAATATATGGAGTAAGTACAACTCCTGCTAGGCTGTCAGTGGTTGTAACAGTGGCCAAAGTGTCATTTGAACTGTGCGCATCACATACACTGCTGGACTGCATTCCAAGGCAGCTTTCATCAACCATTGCTACTGGTTTAGCAGGCGTTTCAAAGGTATGGTTCTGTCAGACTGAGATGGTTGAGGCTTCACACTGAACATTATTACCATATGGCACAAGAGTACTTTTCAGAGAGCAAGGTGGTTGGAGTAATGCTGCCAACATCTGACAAAAGACAAAGAGATCACATTAAAAGCTATAATTTTGAAATCAATTGCTTAATATTAATATGTGTGTGTTCTTCTGAAACTATGTTAAGTTGAAATACTGATTAGCACTGGAACTCAGTGACATCACTGAGAAGCCTCTGGGGGAAATGAATACTGTATATATGTTACTGCCAGCTGTATCTTTGTCGTGCTGCATTGACTAAATGCTGCTTGGGACATGCTGTATCTGCATGTCAAGCTAACATTTTCCAGCCACCAGATCAGGGTCTGTGATCAGTCAATGGACACAGAATGAGAGCACTGGTGTGTGCCATAGCATTTTTGCTTCACAAGTTTATAGTTAGTCTGTGGACATGGCAGCATGATAAGTGTGTATCCTATGACTTTCATAGACTAAGCGGCAATGATTGTTGACTTTCCATGTTGTGGGGGAAGGCCCCCACCCACCCCTACTAAATGACATTTACATAGTCAAGCATGCTTTTCTGTTGCAGAGTCCTCTTGTGCTGGAATTGTATATTTCAGGAATAACTCTTAGTTAGCCATGGGTTTAATGAGATTAAATCCATGACTGAGAAGTTGGATGTGAGTTGCGGGGCCACAGGCTCATTTACTTCAAGTTCCCTGGCATGGCTGAGCTCTCAGTAAACCCATGCCCTGGAGTTAATAAATTTAAAAAAATTGGCCACATCAATGGAGAGGTTTAACTAAATACTTGAAAAAAAAATATACAGAGCATACATACATTTCCAAAAGAGAAAATGTTTACACCAAATGGTCTTTGCTATATGTTGATTCACTGGGTGGATTGGTCCTAACGAGGCTGCTGTAGTTGTTTTTTTGTTACATGTTTCTCGGGTGTGGGGATCTGACTAGGTAACTTTACATTGCTTCACTCTGGACATAGTAGAGTTGCAATGTAGGTGTGGCTGACTGTTTTTCATCAATCCAAATATGGGATTTTGAGAACACATTATAAGACTGCATACTATCCAGGTAAGAAGATGCCAGATGGATGTACAAGTGTAGCAAAGATTGCTAGATTTGGCACATAGTGTACGACTAGCACACAATTCCGGTAATTGTACACATGTGTAAAAAAGGTGGACAACTAACGAGACTGAGGGGACATTGAACATGGTTTTTATCATGATAGCATGCATAGTTATGAACTCTGGAAACTGCTTTTGGCAGAAAGGTTAGAAAAGAATGAGTGGTAAAAAATGTCACCATTAAGTTGTGGCCGCTGAATAGTAGCTGATTAACAATGGGTTACCTCTGCATTGCTCTTCTGATGACACCGTTGCACTGGAGTAGCCTGTTGTGGGGTTATCTTACTAAAAACAAATTTAGTTGGAACAGCATCCTTTCATAGTCCCCGATGTGTGGTGCCGGTGCCTATTGGGGTGGCCGGGGAAAGAATGTGCATGCATTAGCATACTCGAACATTTATATTCAAAGTGATTTCTTAAACCATATTCAGAATCACATCTGTGGATAAGAGGCGTATAATACTAAACATGGCAGTCTATTCTATTGGACGATGACTAATTACTATTTAGAGATGAAACAAATGTACATGTGTGCAACGGATACACTTAGCTTTGCAAACTTTTGGCCTGGTTGCCTCCCCTTTCCTCAGTGAAGATTTTGTTGTCTTTGTGTTACAAATGATTGTGGTTAATATGTATACACCACCAAACAGTACAGTCTCTTATAACCCTCTCCCTTCTCCCAGAACTGTTGCTGTACTCTGCATACACTGTGTAGCATGTGGTTCCTTCAAATAACAGTCCTGGCAAAGATCTTTGATGACAGGCATTTGATAATAAAAATTCCATGTCACCACCCAGCTCCCCATTACAATAAGTACCACGACTTTTGCATTCACCTCAAATGAACCCTCCAGTGGCCAGAGATTATGGATAAAGAGACTACTAGAAGAAAAACAATACCATCACTCTAGGAGTAATGTGTCATGCTTCCTTCTACCATTCTGTATTTTGGTTTTGTATGTGTTATTCATACTTGCCCAGCCCACGACACTCCACTCCCTTTGGGAGTGGCCTATGACCTTCAGTCCCCACTCACTTACCGGAGCCCAGAGTGGTGATTCCCCCATGCAGTTGTGGCTTGACCCCAAGGTGGGGATAAGGTGGCACCCATACACCCAGAATTCCAGAGTTTCATTGGGATGCCTTGCTCTGGGGCCAGTAGGGGCATTGGGAATATGGATTTGGCACTCCATCCACCAGAAGTGCCTCAAGCCATTTTCCAGTGCCCTGTGCTGTGTGCTGTGCACCCTGACATCAAGGCACTGAGTGCCGATGTCCATCACACAGCTCACCGTGTGAGTGGCTGGGCTTGTTGTTCCATTCTGCCTCCGCGCAGGGTCAGCCAAGGACAGAGCCCTGATCCCCACCCTTTCCCCTGGAGAAGGCGAGTGGTCCCTGGGATGCTCAAGCATCCCCACCCCAAGCCAGCCCTATGGCTACCCAGTCTCATTACAAAACCAGTGGCACTGGCGTCTCGAGTGTTAGCGCTTCTGCTGTTCCAGCAGGCTGATGTTTCCTTCGACCATTCTGCAAACAAGTGTCAATATAGAGGGTGTCATTTATTCTAGCATGCATTGAGGGACCCTACAGGAACATATCATCTACACTCACCGCTGTGAGGGACAGATATCAATTATTTATATCTGCTGTACACATATACATAAAACTTTGTAGGGGGATTGGTGATTTGTCAGTAAGAGCATTGTTAGTCTGGTTGGAGTTGTCAGAATGGTATTTAGGTGACTTGGCATGGGGAAGGAGGTGTTTTACCACTAAGTGACTTTGAGGTCAATGGTGGGGGTGGTTGATAATGTGGGTCTGAACACATGAGAAGCCGCCCTCACAGCTGCATGTGCTTCGGAACAAGTACAATACCAACTCAATGAAATCCAGCACCACCTACCACAAAAGACCACAGAGCAGAGCAAAGCAATTGCCATAATTAGTACAATTTATTCAGGCAAAATAAAGTGCAAACCTGAAACGTGCAGAATGCATAGACCAGGGAAAAATGGGTGGGGACCCCACATACTTAAACCTGTTTTGGCCAGGCTTCTTCAGGAAGGAAATTGCTTTGCTCTGCTCTGTGGTCTTTTGTGGTGGATGGTGATGGATTTCATTAATAATGTGGGTCACCATTATTCTTAAATGTAAATGTTGGGAGTTGTGAATGGGTGGTTAGAAACATAGAAACATAGACTTTGACAGCAGATAAGGACTGCTTGGCTCATCTAGTCTGCCCATTTCCCTACCTATAGGATAGACCACAGATCCTAGTTAACCAACAGCCTATTTCTTTTTACCCCTCACAAGAATTGCCTTATGTCTGTCCCATGCATTCTTGAATTCTCCCACAGTTTTAGACCCCCCAACCTCCTCGGGAAGGTTGTTCTATGCATCCACTACCTTCTCTGTGAAAAAATACTTCCTCACATTGCCCCTGAACCTCCCCCCTCTATCTTTAAATTGTCCCCTTGTTCTTGCACATCTCTTTTTCTGAAAGATGCTACCCTCTTGGACTTTCTTGATTCCACTGAGGTACTTAAAAGTTTCTATCATGTCCCCTCTCTCCCTTCTTTCCTCAAGGGTATACATATTAAACTCCTTAATTCTCTCCACATATGGCTTCTCTTGCAGACCCTGCACCATTTTAGTTGCCCTCCTCTTGACTGCCTCTATCCTGTCTATGTCCATGCGGAGATGGGGTCTCCAGAACTGGACTCAGTACTCCAGATGGAGTCTCACCAACTGTCTGTACAGCGGGATAACAACTTCCTGTTTTCAGCTGGTGATGCCTCTCCCTATGCATCCCAGTATACCCCCAGCCCTCCCTACTGCCTTCTCACATTGCTTGCTAACCTTAAGGTCATCTGATATGATTACCCCCAGGTCTCTTTCCTTTTTTGTTGTTGTTACTACCTCCCCCTCATTGTGTATTCTTCCCCTGGGTTCTTGTTTCCCAGGTGCATTATTTTGCACTTCTTTGCATTGAATCCTAGCTGCCATACTTCTGACCATTTCTCCAATCTTGCCAAGTCCCTTCTCATCCTTTCCACGCCTCCTTGTGTATCAACCCTGTTGCAGATCTTTGTGTCATCTGCAAAGAGGCATACTTTTCCTTCCAGTCCCTCTGCAACGTCACTTATAAAGACATTAAAAAGGACTGGGCCCAGCAGTGAACCCTGCAGTACCCCACTAGTAACCCCTCTTTCTTCAGAGTGGACTCCATTTACAATTACCTTCTGTGTCCTGTTGTCCAACTAATGTTTTACCCAGGCTGCCACCCTGGGACCCTCTCCCAGGCCGGTTAATCTGACTATTAATCTTTTGTGTGGGACTGTGTCAAATGCCTTGCTAAAGTCTAGGTAGGCCATGTCCACAGCCCCTCCCTGGTCTACTACTTTGGTCACCCAGTCAAAGAAATCTATTAGATTCATCTGACATGACCTTCCTGCTGTGAACCCATGCTGCCTGGTTGACAGTTTTTCATTTGGTGGTGGTTGGTAAATAGTAATCCAAATGTTTTTTTCTTCATGCAAGTAGTAGTTAGACATAAGTGTCACACAGTTCATCTTATTGACAACAAAATGCCACTAGGTGTACACTTTGCAAGGAGCAGCATGCATGTCACTGTATGAAGAACTACCCAGTGTGCCATTGTGTGAAGTTGGTGGTCTTGAAACTGGTTAATGAAGCAAGTTATATGACCTTGCATACCCCTAGAAGTGCTGTGGGCGTACAGACCTGTCAGCCTGGTGATGGTGAGAACACAGGACTTTGATTCATGTGACTAGGGTAGGGGGAAGGTGTATTGATGCCTCAACTGGAGGTAATTTTTAGGCATCTGAAGGGCAGTGCATGTGGATGCACATCTTGTGATAGGATACCAGAGTAAGTAGAAATCAATGGGCAAATCCATACAATTATGTGTAATTGTCAGGCGCGATGCCCTTGGGCATCACACCATGTACAGTCATGCATGCATGATGGAGTGTGTGGGGTGGCATACGTGGCTGGGGTCCAGGCGAATGCCTGAATAAAGTGCCTGATAAGGAACATGGATCAGAAAACTGCTGTTGTAATGATGTGCAGAAACACTTCTAAACTGAAACACTATAAAGAATTGAAGGATGACATTAATAGGTATATAACCTACCCATTATTTTGCGGCACATGCAGTCCTCAAAAGAATCCTCTATGAAGTGCAGTGAACACAATACATGGTGACTTTTTGGTTGAAATGTGCATGAAATTTCAGCATGCTTCAGTGCAGCAATCCACTGCAGTCGCATTGGATCCTTTTTGGGAAAATTATGAAATGTTACTCCTTTTGACCTTCCACTTGTTTTGCTACATCCAAATGCCATGCATGAGACAATTGTTGCAAATACTGTGGTTCACGCCAGGCAAAAATCCAAAAAATGCTGTTTCATGTGTACCTATGTGAAACATAGAAACATAGAATTTGACGGCAGATAAGGACCGCTTGGCCCACCTAGTCTGCCCATTTCCCTACCTAATGGATAAGCTGCAGATCCTAGTTAACCAGCAGCCTACTTCTTTCTACCCCCACCCCCTAGAATTGCCTTATGGCTGTCCCATGCATGCTTGAATTCAACCACTGTTTTTGACTCCACAACCTCCTCTGGAAGGCAGTTCCATGCATCCACAACCCTCTCTGTGAAAAAATACTTCCTTACATTACCTCTGAGCCGCCCCCCCTCTATCTTCAAATTGTGCCCCCTTGTTCTTGCACACCTCTTTTTCTGAAAGATGCTACCCTCTTGGACTTTGTTGATTCCCTTGAGGTACTTGAAAGTTTCCATCATGCCTCCCCCCTCCCTTCTTTCCTCAAGGCTATACATATCAAGCTGCTTTAGTCTCTCTTCATATGTCTTCCGGTGCAGACCCTGCACCATTTTAGTTGCCCTCCTCTGGACAGCTTCCATCTTGTCTATGTCCTTGCGGAGATTGAGTCTGCAGAACTGTACACAGTGCTCCAGATGGGGTCTCACCAGCTGTCTGTACAGAGGGATAACAACTTCTTGTTTTCTACTGGTGATGCCTCTCCCTATGCATCCCAGTATCCCCCCAGCCCTCCTTACTGCCCTCTCACATTGCTTGCCCACCTTTAAGTCATCTGATACGAATACCCCAGGTCCCTTTCCATTTTTGTTGTTGTTAGTATCTCACCCCCCATTGTGTACTCCTCCCCTGGGTTTTTGTTTCCCAGGTGCATTACCTTGCACTTCTTAGCATTAAATCTAAGCTGCCATACATTTGACCATTCCTCTAACCTTGCCAAGTCCCTTCTCATCCTTTCCACCCCACCTTGTGCATCAACTCTGTTGCAGATCTTTGTGTTATCTGTAAAGAGACATACTTTTCCTTCCATTCCCTCTGCAATGTTGCTTATGAAGACATTGAAGAGGACCGGTCCTAATATTGAACCCTGCGGCACCCCACTAGTAACCCCCCTTTCTTCAGAGTGGACTCCATTTACTATTACCCTCTGTGTCCTATTCTCCAGCCAATTCTTTACCCAGGCTATCATCTTGGGACCTACTCCCAGGCTGGCTAACTTGTATATTAATCTTTTGTGTGGGACTGAGTCAAATGCCTTGCTAAAGTCTAGGTAGGCCATGTCCACAGCCCTTCCCTGATCTACTACTTTGGTCACCCAGTCAAAGAAATCTATTAGATTCGTCTGGCATGACCTTCGCGGTGTGAATCCATGCTGCCTTGTGTCCTGTGTCCCTCTGGCCTCTAGGTACTCGACAATTCTTTCCTTCAGAAGTGATTCCATCATTTTCCCTACCACTGAGGTTAAACTAACTGGTCTGTAGTATCCTGCTTCTGCCCTGCTCCCACTTTTGTGAAGGGGAATCACGTCTGCCGTCCTCCAGTCCTCAGGTACCACCCCATCCTCCCATGATTTGTTAAAGAGGGTAGTCAGTGGTGTCACTAGTTCTACCCTTAGTTCTTTTAGAATTCTGGGATGAATCCCATCAGGCCCTATTGCTTTGTCCACCTTCAGTTTTAAGAGTTCTTTCAGAACCCTTTCTTCTGTAAATGGGCTGGTATTAACTTCTGTATCCAGAGTGTTTCTATTGTTTGTTTTATGTACCTCCCCCTCTTCATTTGTAAATACTGAGCAAAAATATTTGTTTAGTATCTCTGCCTTTTCACCATCACCCTCTGCCCACCTCCCTCCCCTTTATTAAGCCTCGCTATCCCTCCCTTAGTCTTCCTTCGCTCCCTTATGTAGCTAAAAAAGGTTTTATCCCCCTTCTTAACTGAGTTGGCTATCTTTTCCTCAGTTCAGGCCTTTGCTGTTCTGACTGCCTTCCCAGCTTCCTTTTGCTTTAACTGATACAACTCTCTGTCCTGCTTCTTCTGTGATTCCTTGTACTTTCTGAATGCTTTCTTTTTCTCTCGAACCTTCACTGCCACCTCCTTTGAGAACCATAGTGGTTTCTTACATCGTTTTGTTTTGTTTATTTGCTTCACACAAAGGCTTGTTACCTCTGTGATGGCAGTTTTTATTATTCCCCATTGTTCTTCCACCCCTCCTTCCTGCCCATTTGCTAGTGCATTCCTTAGGCACTCACCCATTTTGGCAAAGTCAGCCCTCCTGAAGTCCAGTACTTTTGCCTTTGTATGGCTTGACTCTATTGCTGTGTTTATTGGGAACCATACTGTTCGATGGTCGCTAGTTCCCAGATGGCTACCCACTTCTACATCTGTGATCCTCTCTCCATAATTGATGGAAAGATGATAACAAAATTGTCATATGTGTCTTTGCAGAGACCATGCTCTTGTAAATCAGCACACAGCATGGTGTCACATTTCTCATCTGACACTGTCACATATCCATTGGCACAGATTCACTCACCCCAAAGTTGTAGCACATCATACTGTTGCATCAAAAGCAAATGTGCACACAACACAACCTAGAGATACAAACCACATCCAGCACTACAGTAAGGCCCACAAAATGACTAATGGTGCTACAGTCCACCACTGTTCATGTCTGCATACCAGCACCTAGTCAAGCAGCAAGCAAGCACAGCCAACAAAGGAACATACACACACACGCGCCGCTACCAGTAACATACACCATGCAGTCGTACATCATTATATACAAAATAAAGCACAAAGCCAGTGCTGCAACACATGTGGGAAGGGCCTGTCAAACAGACAAAATACAGTTCTTAGACAAGGTAACATGAGTGGCAGAGAAGGGCATGGCAGTGGATGTGGCCCATGTGGACCTCAGCAAGGCCTTTGACACAGACCCACATAAAAGGTGGCAAACAAAACTGAGAAGCATGTGGGTAGGGCACAATATCATGAAATGGGTAGAGAAGTGACTTGGGGATAGTAGCCAAAGAGTAGTAGTAAAGGGGTACAGTCTGAGGACAGGGGGGTGACTAGTAGGGTTTCAGAAGGGTCATTGTTGGTTACAGAGTCTTGTTAATGTCTATGTTAGTAACATTACATTAGTAACATGGACGAAGGACTGGGAGTAACAGTATTGCTCATTGTGGATGATGCAAAGGTCAGCAACAGGGTGGACACACAGGGAGGGTTGGAGAGGATGGGGGAGGACCTGAAAGATTTTGAAGAGTGGTCAAAAAGGTGACTGCTGCAATTCAATGCTAAGAAGTGTAAGAGTATGGACTTTGGGCAAAAGAACCAAGGGGTGGAGCATACACTTGGGTGTGTGTGCTAGATATAACGTGGCAAGAGGAGCATTAACTGGATATAATGAGGCAAGAGAGGGAGGGGAGTTATCATTAATTATGATGTGAGAGTGGCGAAGCAGTGTGAGCAGGTGGTTGGAAATGCTAACCTAATGCTTTGTTGCACTGGGAGGGGTATCACCAGCAGAAAGAGGGAGGTAATACTTCCTCTGTATGTGTTGCAGGTGACACTTCACCTTCACTACTGTGTGCAGTTCTGGAGGCCCAGTCCCACCTTCCAATGGATAAGTACAGGTTGGAGATGCTGCATAACAGAGCTAGCAAAAGTGTGCAGGAAATACATTGAAAGCCCTATGAAGAGAGGCGTAGGGAACTAAACCCACACTCCTTGGAGGACAGGAGGAGGCGGGGGGGGGATATGATTGAGGCATTCAAACATCTCAAAGAAATAAAGAAGTTACAGGAGGAGAGTATGTTCCATTGGGAAGGATACTGTAAGACTAGTGGCCACAATATAAAGTTAGAGAGGGTAGGAACAGGGATACTGCAATGAAGTTTTTTTTTCTTCACAGAAAGGGTGGGGAAGGACTGGAATAGACTCTCAAATGAGGTAGTGCAGGCTGAAACAAAAACTGGTCTGAATCATGCATGAGGATAAGCACATGGGTATACTGGATAAAGGAGGGATGAGGTTGAAGGCCCACCCATAGCAGTTTGAGGTGGAAATGCCCCAACCCCAACACCGAAGGGTAGAATTTACAGGCAAACTGTGCGGTCCTTATTTGTTTTTAAACATCTATGAATCTGTGTTGACACACACACAAGGGCCCAATCAAGAACAGTACCACACAAGGCAGGGATGATCAGTACAACTTAGTCCTGCTGCCAACACAATAAAGCCAATGCACAGCATGTCAGCAAGAATTTAACAATTTCAAAACATGCATACACCCAAATACACCAGCCCTGTGGAGCAGAGTGATCAGATGTTTGAACCCCGAGTACTGAAATACCTGTCACCCTGGTTTGTGGACAGATTCTTGATGCAGGAAGGGGGGGCATCAATTAGAGGGGATCAAGCTTCCACTGGACTGTCTTTTCATAGGGATGGGAGATCAGCACTTTCAGCATTTGACTGTCACTGGGTGTAGTCCAGGAGTAGTGCAGGAGTAAAGCAACTGAAATGTGAGCGTGCATCAAAATGGTGCACCGTTGGACACCAAGGCTATACGAATTGGGAGAATGTTGATGTGTTAGAGTAGACCTCTCTTGGGCCAACTATGATGGGAGCAGTCCGAAAGGAGGTTCTGTGGGGGAGGCACTGATGGACTGGGGAGCAAAGGCTTGTCTGATTGCCACCAGCCTGCAGCCAAAAGGATAAAACATTTATATAGCAGACAGAAAACAAGAAAGCAAACTCACCATCCCAACCACCCCCCCCCCAGCACACAGCAACCTAGACAATGGGACATGCTGCAATAGCCTACCGTGCGTGTGTGTGTGTGTGTGTGTGTGTGTGTGTGTGTGTGTGTGCAGCCAAAGGGAGAAAAACATTTATATAACAGACAGAAAACAAGAAAGCAAACTCACTGTCCCAACACCCCCAACCCCCCACAACCACCGGCACTCAGCAACCTAGACAATGGAACATGCTGCAGTAGTACACCATGCGTGTATGCATGTACATATATATGTGTGTGTTTGTGTGTGTGTGTATATATATATATATATATATATGTGTGTGTGTACGTATTTGTGTATATATATATATATATATATATATATATATATATTTATATACACACACACACACACGTATGATTGAGAAGAACCCCAAAAACATATCAGCAATAACGTGTTGCATCATGGTCACACAAGATGTCCAGGTTCCATGACATTCCATGCACTATCTCAGAAATGCAAGCATGTGCACCACACACACACACACACCACAGCACCCTGCAGATGATCATGCAAAAACCCAAATGATATTCTTTACTACCAGGTCATTGCCAGTACACCCTATGACATTATGCTGATGGAAAAACTATATACCTTTTTATATTGTCTTGTGCATGTGCAAGCAACATGTTGTGGCAGTAGGAGATCAGTAGGAGAAAATCAGAGGTGCGTCAGTTTTGGCGAATGCAGGGCACACTTTAGAAGGTGCGTCCCTCATTCGCCAATTAGTGAGCATGCTAGTGATGACAAAAGTATTTTTCACTGCCACCAACTTCAAATGATTTAGCCACTGCAATCAGAGCCGAGCTTGTCATGCAGCGGCACCAATGATATGCCTCTGCTATGTACCTTGCCTGGTGTAACATAACAATAAACATGGCGGCTGCTCCGCCCTTCACTTCTTACAATAACTAATTTTTTTTCTGGTTACTTAGGATTGTGGATGGAAATCAGGGATTCCTTTAACCTGCCAAGCTGCATTGCACATTTATCTTGCTGGACAGTTTCTAAGGGGGTTTAACAAGCAAAACGCTTCCACTCACCTGGTGCATGTAGCACGTACGTGTTGCTCACAAACATCTGCACTCATGAAGAAGACACTTTCAAACTTTTGCTGGAACTATTAAAAATCTAAAAGAGCCCTACAATTATATAATGCCAGTCCTATTGAATCATCTAAATGCCTTAATTATTTTACAGCATGTGTATGGTATGCAGACCTGTGCAAATGAATCTGAGCTTTCAAATCCCGATTTCAAACCGACAGCTTAAGGCAGAGTGACACTCCCTGGTGTCCTCCAGTGGGTTTATCATGCACTTGGTGCAAGAATTCAGATCTTAGGTGTCTGGGAACCACCCACAACTTGGTGGTGGAGTCATCTGGTTGGAACCAGATGAGCTTGTCATCTGGTGACAAGCGTAACTTACCTTCTTGCCTCTGGTAGGGGTTGTGTGTGGGAAGTTTCTCTTTGGTACCCTTGTCAAGGAATCTGAACACTTCTTTGAGTTCAGTGTCAATATGCTGGGCTGCTGAGAGGTCCAAGGGGGAAAAAGGTTCAGGTTTCTTCCTGAGTGCTGCAATCTGTATGGCCGCATTGGCCTCTGGATGGTCCATCATCCAGGTGTCCCCCCCCCATGGGCCCCTTCCTTAGCAAGGGTGTCTGCTGTGTCATTGAAGGCATGATAGGGGTCATGGAGAGAATGAGATTTGACTTTATGTACATAGAGTTTATGTGCAAACGTCTGTGCCAGTGAATGTATGTATATTACCAATTCCTTGTACTTCACTGGGCTGCCATTAGAGGAGAGGAAGAAGTTCTGTCAGAAAGGAAGAAATTCTGTAAGAGCACAACAAACCCAATTAGAGTCTGTAAAAATGATAGTATCCTCAGTTCCATGCTGGATGAACTTGAGGGCACAGGCCACCGCTGCCATCTCTGCATATTGTGATGATGCTACACTACAGCGCTTAGATATTTAGACAGTGTTCCCATAAGGGTAGATCACTAGAATGCCCATCCCTGTGATTTGCTCTCCCTGATAGTAGGATGCTAAACCATCAGTAAAGACGCGACACAAAGAGGTGTTATCAAGTATTTGTGATGTGTCAGGGAGGAAAGGACCTGGATCTGGAAGATCATGTGACTGCAGTGTACAGTCATGGGTTCTCCTTGGAAAAGGAGTCCATTAGCTAACATAGATGGAATTTTAGTCGGTTGTACCTGTATGTCTCTATCCTGGAGAAGAAGTGACCAGTGTGTCAGTCTAGTATTAGAGACTGACCCATCCTTCACTCTGTCTGAGAGCAGAAAGGTAGTTGGGGTGTGGTTGGTGTTGATGATCAGTGGTGAGTATTCAGTGATATACGGGAAGTGCTTGACAGGCCAGTAGGTGGCCAGAAGGTTCCTTTCACAAAGGCCGTACTTCTGTTCCACTGGGGTCAAGAGCTGTGATGCATATGCAATGGGTCTTAGGGTGCCATGCACCTTCTGAGCCAGCACTGCTGACATGGCAATGTCAGAGGTGGCACAATCCAGATGGAATGGTAGTGCTGGATTGGGGTTGACCAGAGCTGAGGTGGAGGCCAAAGCCTGCTTCAGTGACATCACAGCCTGGGTGTGTATAGGGCCCCAAGTCCATGGGATATCCTTTTTCAGTAGTTCATACAGAGGAGCAGCTTTCTGAGCAAAATCACAAATAAAATCTCTTGAATAATTCACCATACCTAGAAACCTTCGAAGAGTTGCCACGCTGGTGGGCAATGGCAAGTCCTGCAATCCCTGTACCTTCTTCCAGGTAGGGCTTCGACCTTGGTCAGTTATTTTTAGACCTCGAAAGAGTACTTCTTTCTGACACAGTTGTGCTTTTGCTGGATTACATTTCAAGCCTGTTCTCTGGAGGAGAGTCAGTAGATCGTCCAAGAGATCCAGATGTTGCTCCTGCATGGCAGTTGCCAGCAACAGGTTGTCCACATATTGCAAGAGACATTGGGGAGTAGAGAAACTCTCAAGGGCGTCCTTCATGTTCAGATGGAATAGGGACGGACTATTATGCAATCCTTGTGGCAAGCAAGTCCACAGGTACTGTCTTCCTTCAAAGGCGAAGGCAAACTTATATTGACTCTTGAGGGCAAATGGTAATGACCAAAAACCATTGGAAATGTCTAGGGTACTGAACCATTTCATGTCAGTGGTCAGAAGTCATAGCACATCAGGTGCTGATGCCACAGTTGGAGAACAACTAGGGGTGACCTGATTCAGTTTCCTGTAGTCAATAGTAAGTCTCCAGGCGCCTGTGGGTTTTTTCACAAGCCACACTGGGGAGTTGGCAGTGGAAACACAAGTTCTGATTACTCCTTGGTTCAGGGGCAACTTGATAGTTTCTCTAAGGGAAGACAAGGCCTCAGTTGGGAAAGGATATTACCTTTGCCTCTCATGTGCTGGGCCTAGCACTTTGATAACAGTGTGCATTCTGCCACAGTCATGTTTGTTAATTGCAAATGCTTCCAAATGTTGTTGCAAAATGGGGAGAAGCTTTGGAAAAAGTTCATGAGTCTTGAACAAATCTATGATGTCATACTCCTTGCCATTGGCAGATATTGTTGCCACAACATGTGAATCAGGAATCAAAATGGTATAGTATTGGCCTTGAATCTGTATCAGTAGCAAGTTAGCTAGGTCCACCACACAGCCGTGTGGTGCGAGGAAGTCAATCCCTATGATACTAGGATGACCATGCAATACCATTAGTTGGAAAGTGTGTGAGGCCTTTAGATGACCTAGCTCTACCAGTAGGGGTAGAGAACGGTATGCAGATAGCCTACCACTATCAACTACTGACATGTTGGTCCTCTGTCCGGTGGACCAAAGGGATGTGTTTGGGTGTTCATCATGTAGCACAGATACAGCTGCACCTGTATCTAGCAAGACTACTAGTAGGCAGCCCCCGACCTCAGCCTTGGTGCAGGGACTTCTGTTTGTATCCAAGACTAGCTTTTTTACAATCTGTACTGGAGCCTGTAATTGTCAATCTGTATTGCTAGGAGCATGGAGAGATTGGGCCTAACTCTTGTGAATCACTTCACCATGCTGCACTGATGCTATATAGGGAGGAGATTCTGGGTTCAGGCCTGTATGGGCCTAATCTCCTGCACCTCCAGTGTGCCCATGACCCGTTGGGGTCTGGGTCACTGGTTGTACTGCCACAAGGGCCTGTGCAGGAACAGCATCCGCTACAGAGTGCACTTGTCCCAGGAGTTCTCGGAATTTCTGATTCTCTTCGGCTATCTCCCTATATGAAGCACCTGTTCTTTGCTGTTGTGGTTTACCTTTACCCTTATGCTTTTTATACTTAAGCCAATACCGGTTCCCACCCCACTGTTGTTGTTGTTGTAGTTGTCGTTGATGGGCCTGTTGGGGGTGTTGGTTATCAGCTGGAGGGGCCTGTTGGTGTTGGGCCTGCCCTTCCACAGTGTAGTGCATTGTGGCCTCTGGAGTAGGCTCCACAGCAGCTACCTTCTTGGAACCGGAGCCCAGATCAAGGATATAGAGTTGGTACACCCTCTCGGTTTTCTGAAGGATGTCGGCAAACCTATCCATATTGGGGTAAGTGGTTGGCTCCATCTTTTCTCATACTGCTGGAATCATGTTCCTGAGGAACAGGGTCTTATATTCAATAAGATCTACATCTGCAGCTTCTTGTGCCAAGTGCTTCCCTGCTCGGTAGGCCATACAAAATATCTCATGGTAAGTTGCTGTACTTTCCTTTGCATTCTGTTTTACAGGGTATGCAAGCATCACTCCTACTACACCTGGGCTGTAAGCAGAAATGAGCTCAGCTGCAACCTCATCAAAGGTGGCATTCCCATCCTGGCGGATGACATTGGGGAGTTTGGCCCACAAACTAGGAGCAATGGTTTGGCGTAGTATTTGGACCTGGTATTCTGCAGCAAGGCTAAGCATCTTGCATTTAGAATGCACCTTTTCCAAGTGACAGTTGAGGTTGTCGGACGGATTCATTCGACCGATGCTGTCAGCTATTTGCTGAACAGAGTAGGCCATCTGTAGGGGATTACTGGGTTGATCAGACAGAGATAGATTGTCTTGAGCACCATCCAGGGTGGCCCGAGCTGCAGCCTCGGCTGCAGTGCAGACAATACCCTCCTGAGTGCCAGCCTCTTGCAGAAGCTGCCTAATCTGTGTTTTAATGGCCCGTTTACTTCTCTCAGGAAGAGGTACATTGCCTATCACAGTTTCAGTCATGGTTTCTATCTCATGCCTATCTTCCACACTAATAACGGCTATTGGTGGTGCTGTCGGGACCAGGCCTGGGCCTGTTCCCCCTCATCATGGGGGCCGCCATGTTGGCATCTCCCATGATGGGCGTCACAATGTCGATGATGTATGGCATGGTGATGGTGTAGTGGGGACCCGCCATGTTGTGGATGGCTGGGTGGGGTCTCTGGGCCGTAGTAGGAGTGTGACTGGGCATTGTATTAAGAAATGTCATAATCTGACAACTCCCCTTCAGATGATGTATGTAAGGCAGGGGCTACGTCTCCCATTGCCTTAACATGGCCAGCCAGAACTTCCCGCTGATGGTGCAGTTTCACCATCTTGGTTTGACATTCAGTATGACTCACACTTGCAACATCCATATCAACCACATCTTGCTTTTGCTTTTGCAACACTCTATACGCGGTGCTCAGTTTGTGATTGTCCCTGATAGACACTTCTAAGTCATTATGTGCCTGGTTTATCTCATCCTGTAGTTCACCCATCTCCTCACTCAACTGAGCATTTGCAGCAATTAGCAAATCATTCATTTGCAACGCTTGTCCCTTATCCTGTCTCAAACTTTCACACTCCTGTTTCTACATACACAGTTCCTGTTCTCCAGCTTGAGCTGAATGATGTAATAGTGAATCCTTTTCATTCCGCAGAGTCTGGAGTTCAGACTCCAAGTTCTGCTGGAGTCTAACACATTCTGTTTCCTGCAAACCCATCTTTGCTTAAGAGATGAAATTTGCAGATCAAGGGTTCGAAACCTCGCTTCGGAGGCTTCCAGAGCAGCATAGAGAGCCGCGACCATCAACCCTTTAGCTTGGCGCTTATTGGCTAATTGTCTCATCTCCGTGTACTGGGTTGAAATCCCCAGTATAGGGTTTTCGGATTGACTTGCATCCCGTGTGAAGTCAGCCCATTCTCCACGGGCGGTAAGGAAGTTTGAGACATCGAGTCTCAGTTCTGCGCAGATATTTGATATGGTGGCCATTCTGCAGGAGGGAATGAAAAATCAAACTGTGAAAAAGGCACCGTGCTGCATTTTGATCCACAGCAGGAGCACCTTATACACAGTTGGGCTACTGTAAAAGTTGTAGACTTACAAATCAAAGCTGTTATGAAGTGAGTCGAGTCGGCATCGACCACACCTGAAAGGAGGACAGCCAGACTTTGTAAGTGACTACAAGCTGGTTTTAAAATGGGAGAGGTGATACAGGAATGTACACCTACTGTCCCAATGGGAAAGGGAAAAGTTCTAGCAACAAGTGAAAACTTACAAACACCAATTATTGCCTTCACATGGTCGCCAATTTGTTAGGAGGTCTAAACCTCACTTTCTGGTTCTTGGCAATATTGGGAATGCAAGTAATCATAGACAAGTTGCAAAGGAGTAATAAACAAGTTTATTACTACCAAAAGGATAAATCACAGTTGCTCTAAACAGTTCTTACCAATACGAACCGGGAGCCAGTGCTAAGTGTCCCCTATACCTCGAGGTATCTCTGTGTCTCCTGGGATCTCTGAGGTACAAGACTAGTGTATTACATTATATACCTATGATAATTACTATGGTTACTGTAAAATAGAAACATTTCTAGTTACAGAGATGAGCCCTATTGGCTAAATTAGAGGTGGCTCCACGGTCCAAGATAACATTATACAATTTTGTATAGTCATCAGTTTGTAAACAAAAGAGTTCTTATACAGAGTCTTACATAACTCAGTGTAGTAATACAAATCACCGAAAGATGGCATTGCCGACTTACATATCATAATTATTCCAAGGATACAGATGCCTTGGCATCTTACAAGTAAGAAATACACAGAAAATACATAGAAGAATATATGTATTAGCAAGCAAAGTGTATTACAACAATATGCATTGATATACTGACATCTACTCTTGTACGGTAGATGCCCTTAGCCCTATATGTTAGTATAACATATACTTAAGTGCCAGCTGTCTGCGGTGTACCTCTGAGGGTACCAATTAGGGTGCCGGGACCTCGTGTAACAGTAGTCTATGGGTCAGAGTTCGTGTACTACCAATCCACTTCCCAGCCGTGCCGCTACCACCTTAAGCTCTGTTTGCCCTCTCCTCCATGGCTCTAGCCCCTGGTTATATATTCGGGGCCAGTGGCTTTTATCTAGGCGGTGATGTCAAACTTAATTAGCATAATGATAGGAGTATGGATTTTGTGCTCAAACAGAGCAAATCCAATATTTGATGTATTCACAGGGAGGAGAAAGGGGAGAAAGCAAAGAGAATAAAAAAAGTTGTTTATTTACCAATATATAAGTAGCACAAGAGTAGTCCTGTAGTAGGTATATGTTCCAGGGCTTCACAGTGGCAAATTCTAAATGAAAAAGTATTTTGTGATGTGGTCTTAATACTAACGGCCCTGGCATTCAATTGCTTTTAGCCTTAACTGCATGGGTGATCAGAAAAGTCATAGAGGAAATATTTATTAGGTAGGTCCTTGCTTCCCTCGTGTTTATTTTTTAATTATTTAATTTCCCACTAAAGGATGTTGAGATAAATCTGTTTTGAAATGCTGGTTAGAGACCCCCCATCAGTGATTGAACCTTCATCATCATTAACTGCATACTGAATGAAATAAGGGGGGTGATCACCCCCATCACATTTATTCCTTTTTTTGCCATTCTTTCTTTTTAAGTTCTTTAACTTTTTAAGTTCTTTAATTTTAGTGTTTTCTCTCCATAGTTACTTTTATTTCCTTCTCAGTGTATCCCTGATGTCCCCTTTTAATTTGTTATAGGGTATACTGCATTTCTCTCTTCACATCTCCCCTAACCTTTCATCCTATCTCTGCCAGTTTCCAACTCTGTTTTTTTTTTTAAATTCAAGTTTATTAAGGATTTTTCTCCCAAAATGGGGCAAGAAGTGGCAGTACAGGGTAAATCAAGCATCAATACCAATTTAAGACAACACAAACATTCCAGGTATAGTGTCAGAGGCATCTTACCCACCCTCCCTCACCTCCCCTTTCCCCCCACCCCAAGCAGACAGAACTCGATAATAATGCACTACATCATATTACAAATTTAGCCCAGTATAAGTAATCATGGGGAATAAGCACCCGTCTGGAGTAGATAGAGCATGTGTAACTTTTCTCAGACCCTACAGTACCTTAACATGCAGTTTCTTCGGTTCACACTGAACTTTTCCATATTCAAATTAAACAGTAACTCCTGTAACCACTCAGTATAAGAAATTATGGCTCCATCCATCCAGTGTTTCAGTACTACTTTCTTGAGTGACGCTGATATAATGGCCATATAATACCTTTTAGCTTTAACCTTTATAGCAGAATAATCCCCCAGTAAACAAACCTCAGGGTTGAAAAGGTGGTCAAGTCCCAGCAGGGGGTCTACTCACTCCCTAATTCTGTCCCACAATGACTTGACCCTAGGACAGTCCCAAAAAATATGGAGCAAAGTCCCCTCCTGCTGGCGGCAGAATTTGCATTTTGGATCGGAAATGCGACCAATCTTATGCAATTTTGATGGGGTCCAGAACAAATTATTTAAAAATTGAAACTGCATAACTCACAGCCTGTCCTCAGAGATATATCTATAAGTGTGTGATCAAATTGCAACCCAGTCCCTCCCCGGGTCCCCAAGTACCGTCAAGCTGTTGAAATGCTTGGTCGAATAAACCTTTATAAAGTCTCGAGACTACATGCGGTTCCCAAACCGTCCTGGCAAGGGTTTCAAAAACCCCATCAGGAGGAGGACCCGACTTTTCTCTGAGAATGTACCATGTCAGTGTCGGAGCTGGAAAGCTCTAAAGTGTGCCCTGGGGCGATACCAAATCTATTAATTATGGCCTCAACTGAGAGACATTCCCCCTCTTGAAAAAGATCGGACATCCTCGCGTCCTTCACCTCGGGAATCCAGGACCCCTGAATCATTTGCCCCCCAATTTTTAGGTTCAAGTTTCGGCATAGGGGTTGATAACTATCCTTATAGGGGGAATATTTTAAGACTGAACATAACTGTGCATGGATTCTTAAAGAAGTTTTAATCGGGGTGGGAAATAAGTCCTCAGGTAGGGATTTCGGAGAGGCATAAAGAAGTGCAGTCGGATCCAACCCCGCTTCCTTTATTAACTCCACCTCTAGGTTAACCCAAGAGGGTACATAGAGGGATGGAGAGTGTTTCCTGGGAACTGTCAACCACTTTAAATACTTACTAGCTCTACTTGCCCAATAATATAAGCCCAAGTGAGGTAACTTTAACCCAGCTTTCTCCTTAGGTGCAGCCATCCTGTGATAAGCCCTGCGTGGGGTCTTCCCCTGCCAGATAAATGTTGAGATTATTGCATGTTCCAACTCTTTTATTACATACTCATGTCTCCCAGCTCTGCCTCCTCCAATATTATCCCTAGGCAACATTAATATTATCAACAGTAATACTATCCCTAACCAACACTCTATCTCTTCCTTCTACCTACCTTCACTGCTTCCCTATGTGTACTTTATCTCTTCCTACTCCTCCCCCCTCGCTCATTCCCACCACTAGCTCCTCTTCCCTTCCACACCCTGTGGATAAGACAGATTGGTCAGGCTTTGCTCTCTTCATCACCATCACCTCACTCCCACTTCCCTCTAATTTTCCTATCCTCCCTCTCCTCCTAGACTAGCTCCCCATAATTCCTCTTTGGTCACCTTACCCCCTGCTAACACTTCCTAATTGCAATAGCCCATTGTTTCCTCTCAGGTAGTATACTTATCCACCCTCCCACTTGTTCCCCTCACCTACTAACCCTTTATTCTTATATTCTTATGCACTCGTCCTCAAGACTCACGATTTTTCCACTTCCCTAACTCCTCCACTCAGTATGTGTCCATTTTCTTCCACCACTAGTATCCCCCTTCTTCTAAGGTGTGCACTTATTTTTTAGGTCCAAAATTGCCTAACTTTTACTTGTCGCAATCCTGCACTTATGACAAATGACTGCTTATGTCTCTTATTTCATTGTGTATGTAACTGTCAACACTGCTTGTAACATTCTTAGTGTGCTGTTAAAAAATGACCAATGTACCAGTCTCTAGTATTGTACTCAAGTCTTGCCTTTCATTTTTGTTTTAGCTACCTTAATTATTCTTGTTCTGTCTTTAAAGCTCTATACCTTGTTTCCTGTATTTTCTATATTGTACTAATTTTCCTGATGTGGAACCTCTGTTAAAGAGACACTGGCTCAGTTATTTCCGATGCTTAGCTAAATAAAAAATAAAAATAAAAAAAAAATTGTGTTATTTCAGTATATCATATTTCCTTATGCAACACATAACTTGCTGAATAATCACACTAAATTAGAACCCATAATTAGGGATGTAAGTTTGTCATGGCAGTCATACACATCATTGATTCCATGACGTTTAATCTTTATTCAGGACTTCCATGACTTTCACTAGTGTCATCAGAATGTAGCAATGATGACAGTGCCACAACATTTACTACTGTGTACTAATGATTTCATGAACAAACAATGAGTCATTAAAACCTCATCCATGACAAACTTACATCCCTACCCATAATATGTCACAATGTGTACTTGTTAAATTCGTAAAGAGAGAGAGCTTATTACTTTCTGCTCATCAATGGCATTTTATCATAAACACTCTCTTTCCCTGTCCCACATTTAACAGGGTGCACAGTTAAAGTTGTTCAAGGCTTCAGGGAGTGTGATGAAAACTTGATAATGGAGGCCCCGTAGATCTTTACATTTGGGGCACTAGTGCCAACACTGACTTAAGGACCGCATTCACATTGAGTTCTGCTGTGTGATGCCCACACAGTGCTGACAGTAGGCATAGGTGAAAGTCCAGATGGAAAGGCTGGCCTTCTGGGTGAATGGGTGTTTGTGAATGGTGCTTAGCCCTGTCATTTAAAAGTTTATAAAACATTATCCAGTAGCTTAAACAAACACTCAGACTTGATCGGTTAACAGCTTCAGGGACATCCCTTCACATATGCAATGTACCACAGTAAAAAAGAGTGCAAGCCAAAAGTCTTTCCATTTGCTTTCAGAGCACTCAGCCCTCCTTTGCCCACAAGTACATGGATACCCCAATGACCATTTCATATCACTGTGTTTTAAAAAAAGGCTCTCTCCCAGTTCCAGGTTTCTAACACAGCTTAGCTGTACCTGCTGCAGCTGCACACTCAGACTCAGGGCTCCAATCATACAATAAACAGTGGCTAGCTAACTACCACCCAAAGTCACAGCCATCCCTCATCCTACCATTACCACACTGCTTGCTGATCTCCTCTCCTGTGGAACATACTACCCCAGTGCCACTTACACTTCAGGATGTGGTATATCACAGGATATTGCCACTTCTTTTTTTTTTATTATTTTGTATTATATTTGTGCACTCAGTTGGCCAGGGCATCTCTCAGAGGTGCCCGCTCAACCACTGCTTCTACTCCCCACCTGAGACCTCCCTCTCTCTGGGACCCTCTCCACAACCTTCCAGCCCCCGATCACCTCTGGGGGATGTCCCACCCACATACCTGGTGTCCTTTCTATGAATAGAGGGTTAGTCCTGTCTGAGAACACAGGGGTCAGGAGGAGGGATGATCCAGTGCTGGGGATGTAGGCAAGGACTCTGGAGCCCTCATCACCTCCTGATCCACCGAGGGAGTTTTTTCATAGTGGTTTCCCCCTGGAATATGGATGTGCAATGATGTCTGGGCACTGAAATGCCAAAATCTGGCACCACTCCACCCCCTCATCTCTGCACTGCATGTTCCTGGCACTGCCCCTAGTCTCCACCAAGGGCCACCAAGGAGTGGTGCTAGCCCCACATCCTTCCCCAGGAAGGGAGAGCAGTCTTCTGGATGCTCAACCCCTTATTGCCCCTGCTGACCCTGGCAGCCTGAGTCTATTCCCAAACCCAGGTCACTGGCATGGCACGAGGTGTGGCGTCCAGCGCCTCAACCCTCAGCGCCACCAGGCCAGCTATATTGCCACTTCTTGGGTACATGAATTACATGGCCTGTGGCGTTATGACTCACAGCATACCCAGGGTGTGCCAATGTCCCATGCTATAAGTAACAGTCTAAGAAAAATGTGGACATCTGATTGGTTAAAAGCCCAGTATAGCCATGTAATTATCTGCCCATAATTACACACCTTTTCTTCTTTTGAGGTGCCAGCCTGTATACTGCAAAAAAAATGAAAATAAAAATTCACACTGCCACACTTCTCTGTTACTGAGATGCACTCACTGTTCTGCTCAAAACTGTATCTCCAGTCCTCCTCTCCTACCCAGATGACACCAACAACACTCACCATGTTTCATGCAGATGTGCAGTCAAAGGACATTCTCCTGCCACCCCAATCTCAACCAAAATTGTGGAAAATAACATCTCCTACACAGACAGGTCTATGATCCTTGACCTGCTTAATAATCACTTCACAACTACAGGCCTTGCATTTGATGCATTGCCTGTTAGTAAACTTAGTACCACACATACCACCAGCATAGCGACTAACCCTGCTTCTGCCCCCAGTACCAGCCACCCCTTCTTCAAGTTCCAACCTATATCCTATAAACAAATGGAGGACCTTCTCCTCTCACTGGATGCCAAAAAGAGCGCTGGTGCTGACTCGTTAGAACCCTTCTTCCTAAAAGCAGGCTACCATTATCTGACAGCACCAATTGCCCACCTACTTAATAGCTCACTAATCCAAGGTGACTTGCTGCCTAGTTGGAAAACTGCACATTTTATCCCCCTGTTCAAATCTGGAGATCCCACAGACTTGAATAATTATAGGCCTATCTCGCTGCTTCCTGTTTTATCCAAGTTACTTGAAAAACTTGTCAGCTCTCAATTAAGAGAGTACCTGGATCATGAAAACATCCTTAATCCAGTCCAATCAGGTTTCATACCTAATCACATCACCATGTTGGCCCTAGCCGAAGTGTCAAATGACTGGCTAAAAACCCTGGACAGTAAACACCACATCTACGCACTCTTCCTTGACCTCAGCAAAGCATTTGACATGGTTGAGCATTCCATTTTACTTGATACTCTGGCTAGGCTTGGTCTAGCCCCCACCACAGTTAAGTGGTTCCACTCCTACCTAACAAATCGTAAACTGCAAGTTAAAGTACAAAGTGAACTCTCCCCACTAAACATACTACCCCGAGGCCTCCCGCAAGGTTCCATCCTGGGGCCTATCCCCTTCGCTCTTTATATCAACCGTATTGATTCTGGGCTGCTTGCAGGAAATGTTCACCTCTTCGCAGATGACACAGTCCTCTACACAATCAACCCCTCTCTAGACCTTGCACATAAGGAGCTGCAGCAGGACTTTAACATCTTCCAACATAACCTGCTGTATCTGAAGCTCTTATTATATGCCAAAAAACAAAAGCCATGATTATCTCTCCACGCCCCTCCCTCAATAGAGAAACTTCTGGTACACTGCAGATTACCACCCTTACTGGTGAACAGTTAGAGTTAGTGGATAAATTTAAATACCTGGGAGTCTGGCTGGGTAACAAACTCAACTTTGGTACTCATCTAAATGAGCTAACAAAAAAACTAAGGGAACGTCTCAGTATATTTTGCCGTATAAGATGCTTACTTACCCTGGAAGCTAGAAAGCAGTTGTTTCAAACAACCTTCCTTCCCCTGATTGACCACGCCAACTTTCTATACAGTCATTGCCCCCAGTATGCACTCCAAAAGCTTGATACACTCTATCATCGTGCTTTGAGATTTGTTCTTGGCTCACTATTGCAGACTTACCACTGCTTGTTGTATCAAGCATTAGACTGACCATCCCTCTCCATGAGGAGGCAAATAAATGTCCTTGTATGGTTCTACTGGGCTATGTCTAATAAAATTCCTCCCTATATCTGTGACCTGTTTGAACCTTCAAAAGGTGGCTACACATTAAGAAACTCCTCCCTTATCCTTTTTAAGCTACCATGGACAAGGACACATTTTGGCTCATCTGCCATTAGCTCCTTCCTACCAGCGCTCTGGAATAACTTGCAAAATGTACTTAAACTCTCCCTTCTGCCTGGCCTCTATATATTCAGATGATTGCTCAACAGATGTCTGAAAACAGTATGTGGCTGCTTCAGGTAAGCATTACCCCTGACTGGGCAGTCTCTTATCTTTCGGATCTCCCTGACCTTCATATTCCCCCTGTCAGACAGAAATATTTTATGGTAAACCCTCCCCAATTTTCCTCCCTCCTTCCCATTGGTAACTCCTCTGGGGGGCCTCACCAAGTAGACTGCCATCTTCCCTCTCCCCTTTATTGTCTGTCTCCCTCCCTTCCTTCATACTGCCCACCTCCTGTCCCTCCTTCCTCTCCTCTCTTTGTACTCTACAGACTTCCACCAGTATATGCCACATTCTAAATGTGTGTTTTTGTAGTCATTATTCATGTTTTACTACAGCCTTTACTGATGGTGTATCCTCTATCACTCAATATTTCTGTGCACTGTATTATGAACTGTTGTGCAATGTAGTCACATTTGTCCTATGTGTCCAGGACCATCTTAAAAATGAGCTTGCTCATTTTCGACTGGTGACTAGGGAAAAGCAGTTCATAGCAGTCAGCCAAGACCATACATATGAGGAGTGGCATAAATTAGGTCTTTTGATGTTTTACCAATTTCTATATATACATGGGGTGATGCCCTTTGCCTCCCTACAGTATAAATTTGGACTCCATTTCACACATCAGTTTAGACTTTTGCAGATACGTTCATATCTGATGGATTTGGGATCCACTTGATTGGCCCTTCCCTCCCCAAAGCCTAACTTGATGAATCTGATAATTGAGGCAACTGAGGGAAAATTCCCAACACAATTAATTGGACAGCTTTATAGAGCCTTGAGGGAAAATTGGAAGCAGAACACAGAGAATGTTCTGACTAAATGGAACAAAGAATTAAATACTCAGATTACATATGATAAATGGCTAGAGCCAATTATTCCATCCATGAAGGCTTCTTCAGCTCCCTATTGTCGCGAATATATTTGGAAATGCTGCATGCATTTCTTTATGTCTCCAGATAAACTAGCTAAATTCCTTCCTGGAAAGTCAAGAAAGTGTTGGAGAGAATGTGGGCAGGTGGAGGCTAATACCTCCCATATTTTTTGTTCATGCCCGAAAATTTCCCAGTACTAGAAAGATATTGCCAGGAGTATTCAAGTATTATTTGATACAGATTTGGTTTTAACAAATCAAATGATTCTGTTATACATAGGGGAAGAAGGTTTAGTACATCCAAAAAAAAAAAAATTTATTTATATTTGGCTGCAGTTAAGAAAGTGATCACCCGCCTATGGCGGAAGTCCACAGTCCCAACTTTAACTCACTGGCACTCTATAATGTCAGAGATCTATTACCTGGAACGACTCTTTGCTAAAAGAGCTGACCATATTCCCCAGTTTGAAATTTATTTGAGGTCTTGGGTCCTCTATATTTCCCCATTAGATGATTCATTTATCCCCTGATGTGATAAGCCCCTTGGTACCTACATCTCTCTCTTCCCACATGTAGTTCATTATCAACTGTATGATGCCAATAGACATTGTGATTGGTTGGCATCCCATGGCACTCCAGACATTACCTCATGGGTTACAGCCCACCTGATAGGCTAGTGATGCACAATGACCCAGATCAGATTTCCAGTATATCCAGGTCCCAGGAACCCCTGCTCTCCAGTTGTAATTTGTGCATCTGATTAGGCAAGAAGCATCCAGAGAACCCCTGTCTGCTCCTTACAATTCTAAGGTAGGAACTGCACTATTATTTCTCTTACAAGAGCTCCCATGCTTATGCTTTAGGTTATTTAAAGAATTGCAGTACTGTGTTCCGTTGCCATGGCCTATTACTGGTTTTTTTGTTTCAGGCAGCTTACCTTCTGTGCAGGATCCGCGCAGTCCTGTGCGCTCATCCGATTTGTACAAATGGTTTAAACTGGATAGAATGTCCTGTAACATATGAATTTCCACTATATCTGTATATCATGAACAATGAAATTGCTGTACATATGCATTCTTGCTGTAATACTGACCTGAAAAATAAAGAATATAAAAAAAATGAGCTTACTCAACTATGTAAACTGCCTGGTTAAATAAAGTTTGATTGATTGATTGACAGAAAAAAATAAGTAAAGTTTGGAGCTATACCCCTCTACCACACTACGTTAAAAAAAATGTGCCAACAACTGTCTACCAGCCTCACTGTCACTGTCTTGGACAGGAACTAATTTTTTTTCTACATAGATTCATACAGAAAAATAAATATTCTTTTTTTGTGTTTCTTTATCCCCTCTGTGCACCATGACAGCCTCTCCTTCAGGCTTGCCAAGGCATTTCTCCTATCCCGTCCCCCTCGAGCCTCCGATCTCAAATTGCAGCCTACCTCCATGGTAACCCAGTGTAACCCATCACTGGGTGGGTCCCCCTTCTCCAAGGGGGAAGGCACCAGTCAAGGGGGGGTGCAGCAGCACAACGCTTGGCCCTGGGGTGCTGCTGAGCTGGAGGACTCGGTGGGGTATAGACGGCCTCAGAGAGCTAGGCAGCCATCATCTGGCTGACGTGAAGCCATATTTCCACTTTTTCTAGTGATGGTCCCACCTGCGCATAGCTGGCAGTGCTTCTGGTCTCCACCAGGGGCCTCTGCAGAGTGATGCCAACCGCTACCCACCCCCACGAGAGGAGAGCAGTCCTACGGATGCTTGATCCTCTCCTGCCCGGCCAGCCCCTGGCATCCACAGTCCATTCCTGAACCCGGGTTGCCGGTGTGGACCAAGTAAGACACCAGCACCTCAACCCTTTGTGCCGGGCTGGCACAAAAACTAAATATTCTATTAACTATATGCATTTAGTTTTATACTTGCCTTGATAGGATTTTTCTTACACATGAGTACAATAAACTACTTCACTGTGTGTTATTTTGATCCATGATCGCACTTCTTGGCTGGCTTATGGCATCTAGGGTTGAGGCACTGGACAGTACACCAGCTACTACACCAATTACCCTGGTTTGGGAGAGGACCAGGGTCACTTGGGGTTGGCCAAAGAGAGAGAGGACTTAACATCCAAAGGACAGTTCTTCTCTCCCAGGGAGGGGGCCATATGGCACCCTGTGTGAGACTTTCTCCTGGTAATGGCTGGGGCAAGGCAGCCACGGGCCGTAACAAAGGGGGCAAGTGGAGTGGTGGCTGCTGATGTCCTGTGCATAGGAGCATGCTCATGGAGATCTTAGGTGGCATTAAACACACACTCCCCAGTGGAGAAAATGGAGGTAAGTGAGAAAATCAGTTCCCAGTTCAGCTACACGTCTCTGGACACTCACAAGCCCCACACCCAGTGAGCACATGGGTCTCACAATGGAAGCATAACTGTAAGTCTCGGCAGAAAGCTGGGGTGATGAGGCTGGGGTGGTTGGGGGCAGTTGGCTGTGCCAGGGACTGACATGAGAGAAAATAAATTAACTATAAAATAAATGATCACACGTCTCTCTTGTGTGTTTAAAGGCACTTGGCTCAAGTGCCTCATGCCAAACAACACACTCAAGGGGCATGTAATGACTGATCCATAATCACACATACTATCATGCATTATTGCATGCATATGCCACAGCTGTTGTGCCTTGAAACCAAAATCTGTGATTGGTCAGCTGTGATCGCATGACCATGAATTATTCCCGCACAACAGCAGAGGTCAGAACAACTTTATGTTCTGAACCTTGTTTCTCAGTAAATAAAAATCAGTGGAAGCTGGCCTGCCGGCAGAGTCATAGTGCTACCATTCACAATGCTGGTGACCCAGGTTCATTAACGAGCCGAAATAATTGGGAGTCAGCTGGGGGGAAGGATCGAGCATCCTAGAGGATGGTCTCCTTCCTTGGGGAGGGGGGTCCCATCTATTACTGCCACACTGCCCCTGGATTCAGGGAGTGGTCAGCGTTGATGAGACCAAGGGTGGGAGTAGTCACACTCATTGCATGTACTGTCTCACAGTGATGTTCACACTTGCAGCCCACACCAACTTAACTTCTGAGGGAATGGGAGGAAAAACTAGGAAAACAGTGCTGTCCTGATCCAGAGATGAAAGTCCCTTGGAACCAGCACAATCCTCTGCTGGCCACCCGAGCAGTACCTGACAAAACACAGCAGTTCAAGGGTCTGGGCCCTACCTTGTCCGAGTGGGCTTGTGGGGGCCTGAAGGAGTCCAGACTGAGTGAGTGAAGGGGGGCTTATACAGAAATTACAAAAAAAAAAAAAAAATCAGTGGAAACATTTTATAATCACAATAATACACACCAGGATGCACATAACTGAGGGCTAATGGCACTTTATGGGTATGTAAGGCACTGGTCATAGCCTCATCCTTTGCGCCATGTGCATTATCCCACAAAAGTGGACACCGTGCCATGCCTTATTGCTCGCCATTTTTAATGGATGCTGTGCCACATTAAAGGTTAAGCTTCCATATCCTTACTGTATATATCTAAAAGCTTCCAAAATTCATATGAAGCTACATGAGCCAGTGATGTAGGCTCAGCTGCATCAGGAGCTGTTAATTTTCATAAGAAATATGCTAAAACATCTGATAAACCAGTCTCCCTTAGAACGGTTATGTATTTTGAGTGTGGAGTTCTACTCTTGAGATTTTTGATATTTTACACAATTTCTTCATGAGTGTATATTAGCAGCAGCCTGAGAGAAGGAATCATCATCTGCTTTTGTCATCTAAACCTGGGATATTTCCCAGTCCCCTGTAAAATATGGAACACAAAATTTGGGAAACATCAAGAAACTGGGGAAAATGCTATGAAACTGGCAGGTGCTCTAAGTGTGTGCCAACAGACATACTGTTTTAAAATCTTTGCTGATCTACACTTTAGCTGTATACATGTGTGAACTGGGTACAAGCCCATGGAACTCAAGTTAACCACCTTATTCAAAATGGATTGAGAGTTCTTGCACCTCTGCCATCATTCTCCATTGAAAACAACTGGAGAAGTCCACCACCTAGAAATCTAGATGTGAGAGTTCCCCCACCTAAACATTTCCAATTTAACCAGTGGCTGCCTGTGAGGGTGCATAGAGCAAAGTGGTAAAGGGAGATGGTAAAGGGAGGGGTGTGTAGCTACAGTACATGTGTGGGACAGCTAAATGGGTACAGATTGCAAGGCACGTTTTAGTAATCCATTTGAGCTTAAATTTCATTGAGTTCATTGGCTGTTTTTCCTGCAAATGTTCACTCTTATTCCCAACTTTTTTGCTTCATCATTCTTTCCTTGTGTTTATATACATCTTGTAGAAGCCTTTGGGGCCTATATGTACTTTTACGTATGTATAAAGACCCTGAAGAAAAGAGGCTGCAATTTAATGTTTACATGTTGGACAGACATTCAACCCAGGCATGAAAGACAAAATAATGCAGATGTTTCAGGCCACTCTCAGCATTTCAAAGCCCCATGGTGTTAATTACGTGGACTGAGTTCACAGGCAAAGTTCTCCCAAGTGCTTTTGTCTCCATTTACTGTAACAAGGACAGCAGTGTATTTTTGTTAATGTAGCATCACCATATCCATTCCAAAAATGTACTTTACTGGACTATGTATTAGGACTCAGATATAATTAGCAGGTATTCACAACATGCACAGTTAAGTTTGGCTTATTCTATGACTAAATGACAAAAATACTCAGTTGTAAACAGGGCCCAGATATGTTTTCAACACATGTCTTCTCTTATTCTAAGGGGGAGGGCAGTTAAGAGTGCCATCTGTTCAGTCCACAACAACAAAATATTTTTACAAGTCATTCACTTGATAGTTCAACTGAGGTTCAACACCTTGTTTTCAGTGGGGTTCTGCAATTACCTGGATTGATTGACTTGCCAGAAACACTGTAAAACACTACAGCCCAGCCCAGACAGAATGGTAAATGAGACTGTTTGCAGACGCCATATAAAGAATATTGAGTGGATAACCAAACACAACAGGGCTGTGTTTCCATCAAGAGGTTGAGATGACATCATCTGGACTGTGAGAAGGAAGTGCAAGAGGACCATGATGTCATTTCAGACCTGAGATGGAAACACATGCTGAGCTGTATCTGATCACCCATATTCCATTTTTTATAGTATGTAGTTTAGTAATAAAAAGTGTTCTGTTCATGGGCCACAAGCACTCACACAAACTTTTGCCACTCACTTGATTTTCTTCCAAGCCTACAATTCCCTCTCACAGCTCTCATTCCCAACCCACTGTACAACAGCATTACATATTTTTATGTTGTCTTTCGCACATAGCCAAGCAACATTTTGTGGCAGCTTGCTGGAGTAGCAGCTTGTGGAGGTGCAGCAGTGTTGTGGCCAATGCCGCCACTGCTTTTTTGGTCATGTCTCTGTGGCACCAATGAATGAGCACACTATGACAGCAGTTGAGGCATGTACCATCAACTTGAAAGAAATCCACCGCAGCAATAAGATACTGCCCTGTCATTGCAGGGTGTGCCTTGCCTGCTGAAATATTTCAATAAACATGGCAGCGGCTGTCACTGTCCTCCTCTCACAATCCTTAGAAAGCCAATGATGGGGGTGCCCAGTTCCCTTGTTGGCATGTGTATAACCCACCCTCAAGATTGTGAGACACACTGGGAGCCCACCCCAGTGTGTCTTGTGTGTTCCAGAGCCGACCGCATTGGCATGTTCATGCCCCCCACCTCACCCAACCCCCATTGTTTGCCACACTGGAAGCCCATCCCAGTGTGCCCAACAGTTGCTTTATTTCAACTGTAAATAAAGAAAACCTTCCCACGATGCCTGTTCCTGAAAAAAAAAGGACCCGCTCCCCCAACCAACACCCACCCTCTCTGCACCCCTCCTCCACACACACACTCCCTCAACCCATACTTACCTCTGGAGGTCTAGTGCCATGATCTTTGCTACAGCAGGTACGCGTCTGCAGTCTTCAAAGCGACCACAAACTGAAGAAATGCCAGTAAGCTGTATAACGGCATCAGTGGGTGGGATCAACTTAGGTGGATATCTTGGCCATGTTTTTGATTCTTGGGTCCAAATTTCCAACATGCTGTTCTTGGGACCCCACCTCATGAAATCAGTCACTGTCATTTCATTATTCTGTCCCGAAAGGTTATTTTGTGGTCACTGCATGGATTCACCTGTCAGGAATGATTAATGAATGACAGTTCCACTGTTCATGAGGTGGCCTCCCAAAAAGCCTGTGTTGCAAATTTGGTGAAAAATTCCAAAGTATGACTGTGTTACGAGCATATGTTGTGCACTTTCCACGCATGCTCGTAACTTTGAGATTTTTATATGTTTTCACTCCAGATTTTCAACATTGCCATTTTTTCACACCTCCTTATGAACAGTACAGCTGTCATTTTTCACATCCTGCCTAAAATGTGTTTTCGCACATCTGGCGTACAATGGCACGGTCGCTGTTGGAAATCAACGTTCAGGACCGATTAAGAAAATCTCAGCACCACTGTTTATGAGTGGAGGTCCCAAAATGCCTATGTCGAACATTTGGTTAATAAATTCTAAAAAAGACCGTGTGTTGCCCAGTTTCCACGCAAGCTTGTAACTTTGAGAATTTTTAATATTTTCACTCCAGATTTTTAACATTGTCATTTCTTCACACCTCCTTATGAACAGTACAGCTGTCATTTTACACATCCTACCCAAAATTGTGTTTTCACACATCTGGCGCAGAATGACTAGAATTTGTCTAGTGCACTTACCCAGTCAACAAAAACGAAATAAAAAAATAAAAATGGTGCACTTGCTGTGGGAAATCAACGTTCGGGACAGATTAACAAAATCGCGGTACCACTGTTCATGACTGGAGGTCCCAAATGCTTTCATGAAGTGGGTTCACAAACAGCCCATGTTTAAAATTTGGAGTGCAAATACCGACAAATGCCCGGGGCATAATGGCTCTAAACTGTAATGTTCCCACCCTGTAGAAACTGCCAGGCATTAGGGGTGTGACCTTGGATTTTTGGCTGTCATGCTCATGCCATTCTACCCCTACCCCCACCCTACAGTCAGTGATAGGCATCAAGGTGTGCCTTGGATTCTTTTGGCCCCAAACTTCACCCCATTCTCCTATACTGCACCCATCTCAACATATTTCCTTATGGAATGGGGTGAGTGTAGGGCCCGATGACCCCAAGGCACAACACAACACTTGTAGGGTGAGGTGAAATGGCATGAGTGTCATCCCAAAGGCACACCTCAATGTCTGTCAAACTCTGCAGGGTGGGGTGGGGTTGGCATCACTTCCATACTTCACTGCTATTATTATTATGAATCTCTCTAACTCCTGCACTACCAATGCCAATGACAGCAAGACAACATTCGGCATTGACAAATGCTTGTTACACTTCTCATTGTATGCCTCTGGACAAGAGCCTGCAAAAGACCACCAAAAGTCCCAGACGGCTTTTTCAGTTGCAGACCACACCCAATACACTACAGAACATCGTGCTAAGGTCAAATGTGTATCTGAGGCATCTTGAACACCCCCTCCAGCAGACCCCTGCAAAAGCTCAGGCATTCAGCAGTTGCAGGCACCACCCAAAACAAACCATATGCTGTAGAGAAGGAACTGTATTGGCTTTAAAATGTCCAAACAAGATGCCTGTGGACATGAACTACCAACTGCAGAAAAATTAAAATCAGTGTGCACTGCTCACATATAGCATTAGCTAACAAACCACACAAGTTCTAAACCACACAAGTGCTTCCTTTGCATGATACATAATCATTAGCAGTGATTGCTTTTTGGGTTTGTTTTACCAGATGTTGGTAGGCATGTATTTTACCATACTTTCAAAAGTAGGACAGTGTTTGATTTAACATGGAAATGACAGACAACAACCTACATTCCATGCATGATGTCAATGCCCTTATATTTAGAAAGAACGAAAGAAAATAATGCAGGGAAAATAGCAGGCAGGGTAAACTGATCTAAAGTTATGAAAAAAAAAAAAGCATCAGTTTACACCAGAAAGTGCTGCTCAACTGTGAAAATGAATAGTGTTGGCAACATAATGATTTGCAAATGAAGAAAAGACTATAGTTAATTATGGTGTGAATGTGTTAACATGGTAACATATTGACAGTCTTCATCTAGTAGCATACAATTCTCTGTAGTACCCTGAAATTGGAAGTTTGCTAAGTGTTCATCTTTTGGGGGATTTAATGATCCAAGATAGCCAAAGCAGAACTTAAAAAAAAATTCCATATAAGGCATTTCCTTTTTACTGAATACTTTATACTCCCTCCCCCCCCAAAAGAGCACTTGCTCAGCCAACTTTGCCAGTGGGAGACCAACACAGTGAGATCAAAGTGGTTTCAGGCTCTGTGAACAAGCAGAGACCTACTAGCAGTAAAACCAATTAATCAGATGAATAACAAAGCAAGCAGGAGCACTATTCTAAAAGCTTTTCTTTTCCCAGCTCAGACACACTTTTTAAACCAAAACCAGTAGGGAACTCACGTTAAAAAGTAGGATGCCCAAACACAAGACAAGACAGAAATGACTTCCATACCTGTCAGCCTCTTGCCCCATGAATCAGGGACAAGGCTTAAAAAAATCAGGGACAAAGACCTCAAATCAGGGACATATATTAAAAACTGTTACTATTCACTTAGAAAGCTGATATAATAAAGGGATTTGTGATGAGATGCATTTTCTGAAGAAGAACAAGTCTGCAACTTTAATGTTTGACATTATTTTGTGCTTTTAATCCCCTCGTTCTGTCACAAAAACACAAATTTTACGAGGGACAGAGGGAAATGTTGAGGCCAAATCAGGGACATCCATGAAAATCAGGGACAGTCGAGAGGTATGGTGACTTCCCAAGTTGTGTGACAGCAGTGACTGGTAGTTGAGCTTCTACTGGCATGAGCTTCTCTGCATCATCAATACCCACAATACCTTGCTTGAGTGGGGTCATGAACTTTGAAATGGCACCAAACAGTTTTTCATACCAGGGGAGATCAGAGTGAAGAAACCTCATTTATAATTAAATTAAGATGACATTAGGAGGCTAGAAGAGAGGGAATCAGTAGTCCTTCCCAAAAACTATGCAGTTATAAAGAAAACAAGCATTTGTCAATGCCGAATGTTGCTTGCTTCTATGTGCTGTTTAGGTATTTGGAAGTCATTGGAGTGCAAATATTGAAAATTTGCGAACTTACGAGCGTGCGTAGGAACTGTGCAACGCATGCTCGTAAAACAGTCATTGTTAGTAAATTTGTCACGAAATGTTCAACATAGTCATTTTAAGACCTCTGGTCATGAACAGTGTCAGTGTGATTTTGTTAATGTGTCCCATACATTGAGTTTGCACACCGACTGCGCCATTGTGCGCTACATGGGTAGAAACACGTTTTGGGCAGGATGTGAAAAATTAGAGCTGTGCTGCTCATAAGGAAGTGTGGTAAAATGGCAATGTTGAAAATCTGGAGTGGAAATATTGAAAATTCGCAATCCTATGAGCGTGCGTGGGAACTGTGCAACGCACACTCGTAAAACAGTAATTTTTAGGAATTCTTTCACCAAATTTTCAACATTGCCTTTTTAAGATCTCTGCTCATGAACAGTGGCACTGTGATTTTCTTAATGTGTCCCATACACTGAGTTCGCACCGACTGCACCGTTGTGCTACATGAAGCTGAAACATGTTTTGAGCAGGATGTGAAAAATGACAACTATACTGCTCATGAGGAGGTGTGGTAAAATGGCAATGTTGAAAATCTGGAGTGAAAATATTGAAAAATTGTGAACTTACGAGCCTGCATAGGAACTGCGCAACGCACGCTCGTCAAACAGTCATTTTTAGGAATTTTTTCACCAAATTTTCAACATAGCCATTTTAAGATCTCTGCTCATGAACAGTGTCACTGTGATTTTCTTAATTTGTCCCATACATTGATTTTGCACACCGACTGCGCCATTCTGCGCTACAAGGGTGGAAACACATTTTGGGTGAGATGTGAAAAATGACAGCTGTACTGCTCATAAGAAGGTGTGGTAAAATGGCAATGTTGAAAATCTGGAGTGAAAATATTGAAATTTCGCGAACTAACGAGCCTGCATAGGAACTGCGCAATGCACGCTTGTAATACAGTCATTTTTTGGAATTTTTGGACCAAATTTTCAACATGGGGTTTTTGGGACCCCTTTTCATGAATGATGTCACTGTCATGGTGATATTCAGTCCTGAAGGGTGATTTCACAGTCACTGCGCGAAATCACCCTTCGAGCCCGACTAATGCCATGACAGTGACATCATTCATGAGAAGGGGTCCTAAAACCCCATGTTGAAAATTTGGTGCAAAAATTCCCAAAAATTCCTGAGATATGCACTAAAGTTGAACCCCTACTATCTAGCCCATTATACAGCTTACCGGCATTTCCTCAGTTTCGCGATTGACTTTGAAGTGCAGGCGTGTTCCCGGTCCACCGAGGTCGTCCTTGAGTCCAGAGGTAAGTATGGGGTGAGGGGGGTGTGGGAGGCTGGGTGGCAGTGGGTGGGTGCAGGTTGTGGAGGGTTCGGGAGACGCGCCACAGGACCATTTTGTTTTACAGGTTAAAAAAAGACTTCACTGGCGCACACGCTGGGGTGGGCTCCTCCCAGCATGGCACAAGGACGGGGGCCATTCAGCCAACAGGGGATTGGGCACCCCATCGGCCAATAAGTGATTGCCATGCTGGGGTGGCTCCCAGCGTGGCACCAGCCCGGGCGCTCAGTCCACGGGATTGGGCACCCCGCCAGCCAAATAAGTGATTGCCACACTGGGGTGGGCCCCAGCCTGGCACCAGCTATGGGAGGGAGGGTGACAGCAGCTCAGCCCGTGAGGGGTGGGCACCCGTCAGCTACATAGGCGTGCGGCAGCGTGCGCCTGTGTGTGGAGGGCTAAACGCGTCGGTGCTCACCGAGCGTAGTTCCTTTCAACTGGGAGGTGTTACTGCATTTTGAGCGTGTCACAGACAGCCCAAAATGCATTGGCTTACAGGGGCCGCGCCTGCCATCTCACTGACTGAATTGGAGGAGGAGGTGACACACCTCCGAAATCTCCGATGATGGCACTATGTTTCTTGCACATGCGTGCAAGCAACATAAAAATGTTGAGTGGACTTTCCCTTTAAGGCAGGCAACCTTAGATCAGTGAGGTACATCCTTAACATTGTGCTGAAAAAGCTACAAAGAAGTTGGCATTTGGCAAGATAGTCGGTCCATTGGATCATCTCCCAGTCATCAGCAGACTGAAAGAGGCTAAATGTTGTCCCTCTCCATAAGAGCAGGAGCAGAGAGGAGGCTGGTAACTATAGGCCAGTCAGCCTGCCTCAGGGTTAGGGAAATTGATGGAATCATTACTCAAGGAAAAGATTGTGACATACCTTGAATCCAACTAACAGCAGGATCCAAGACAGCATTGTTTCACGGCAGGCAGGTCTGACCAAACAAACCTGATAGATTTCTTTGACTGGGTGACTAGGGAAATAGATCAGGGAGGGGCAGTAGATGTGGCCAACCTGGATTTTGGCAAAGCCTTCTATACCGTCCCACATAAAAGGCTAACAAACAAGTTGAGCAGCCTGGGAGTTGGATCCAGGGGGGTAAACTGCGTTAGAAATTGGCTGAGTAATAGGACACAAAAGGTGGTAGTTATCAGAGTTTAGTCTGTGGAGAGGGAGGCGACCAGCAGGGTACCTCAGGGATCAGTGCTAGGCCCAGTCCTCTTTAATGTTTTCATAAGCGATATTGTGGAGGGGGCTGGACAGGAGGGTATGCCTCTTTGCAGACAACACAAAGATCTGCAATACGGCCTACACACTGGGGTGTTGGAAAGAATGAGAAGGGACATGGGCAAGCTGGAGTAATGGTCAAATGTATGGTAGCTGAGATGTATTGCCAAGAAGTGCAAAGTTGGGGCAGTGTCAGTGGCTCAGTACATAGCACACTCACCTCTGAGGCCAGGAGATCAGAGGGCTGTGGGTTCAGTTCACACATCTGACACTTGGATTAATATCCCAGTACTGACACTGTAGTGCAGCATGAGAGGGGTGTTGCACTTCTGAGGTGCCATCTTTCGGATGAGACTTTAAACCGAGGTCCCATCTGCCTGGATTGGTGGTAGTTCAGGTGGATGTTAAAGATCCCATTTCACTTATCAAAAAAAGAGTAGGGGAACTTTTATTGCAAGGAGGACTCCAGACAAGCATCACAACAAGAACAATAAAACAAGTGCATACAAAAAAAGGAGCAAAATACCTCATAACATAAACAATATAAACAGAATTAACCCAATCAACTCAGCCATCGGACACAATTTACCCATAAAAGGGAACATTTCACTTGACCATAAGTCTTCATATCAGAGGCATAAATATTCTGCATAGTAGTGGTTATATTAAAAAAGAGATCATCAAAGGAAACAGTGCGCTGTTGAGTAGACCATAAACATCTGGATTGCCAAATATAAAAACGAATAACAAAGAAAATTAACAATAAAGTGTCTGCAGGATACATAGGCATTCATCCCTATTTGTACAGTACATCAAAGTACCATAGGAAAGCGATGAAAATAAAGGTTCTTTCCATCTATTTGCCAACCAAACCCAAAAAGGTCTAATATAGGGACAATCTAAAAAAAGGTGTTCTTGTGTTTCTATCAAAGAGACGCATGTCTCTCTAGTACACCATCTATCACTGAATTGCTTATGTTTATGCATGCTACCTACCGGTAATCTACCATAAGAACTCAGCCAAACACTATCCCATAGAAAATCAGGTAGACGTTTATGTGAAAGCAGCATCAGAATCCTGTCCTGAAACTGCGGAGGACAATCCAGAAAAGTTAAGGTATCTGGAAATTCAGTTAAAACAATTAAATTATATACTTGCTTTCTTGACATGGTTTCCAAATGTGAAACTGTAAGTTTCCATTTCAACAAAAGAAGAAAAGCCACAATACCATAACCAGGAAACCTGGGAATCCTAGCCAAAGTGGAAGATTTGCCTTGCTTCCATAATGGTAAACCCAACGCAAACCATAACCTAACACAAGGAAACCAAACCTTCGTACCAGGTCGAAGCAAAGGACAGAAATTATAAGAAAGAAAAATACTCAGAAAAAAGGCTACTGAGTGGATCATACCAACACCACCCAGTCGTATACCTCTATAAGTGAAACCCCTTTTAATAGGATTCAGTCTGCTCCCCCAAAAGGCTTGAAAAAATATACTATATAAGGGCGTAAAAAGAGACATCGTTGGGGGAAACACATAACTAATATGCAAAAAAATCGGTAACAACAAAGTTTTAATAAGTAATACACGTTTTCTTTTGGCTATTTGTTTACCCCTCCATCTTACTAATAACGACTGAGCAGTAGTTAGCTTATGAAGCCAATTTGCATACATCACATCACCATCACTAAATTCAATCCCTAAAATAGAAATCGGAGCCTTAGAAATAACAACACCAGCAATAGTACCAGAGTCTGGGATCGGAGAGGAGCCAAAGGAAAATCTCTACATTTCCCATAATTAATCTTGGAACCTGAAACCTTGGAGAACAAATCCAATGCAGCACTAATAATAGGCCCTTCTGAAATCTCAGAAAGACAAACAACCAAGTCATCTGCATATGCAAGAATTTTGATTGGCAAGACATTATCTGCGAGACAAACCCCTGCCAGACCCTCATGAACACTAACCATATGAATAAATACATCAATAAAAAACACATACAACAGTGGACTTAAAGGACAACCTTGCCGAACCCCTCTCTGTACCGCCACTGGAGTACCCAGCCAGCCATTTACATTTGGAATAAGATAAGCAGAGTGATATAACAACCGTATCCAATCTATAAAACCTTGTGGTACCCCATAAGCTTGCAACACCGAGAATAGAAAAGCATGGGAAACACGATCAAATGCTTTTTCCTGATCAAGACTAAGCAAATAACCTTTCAGAGAACCGGACTGCGATGCGGAAAAAAGCTCATGTAGTAACAATAAATTATCATATTGTGTTCTACCCGGTATGGAACAAGATTGATTTGGGCTTATCACTGTGTCCACTACCACCGTTAATCTACGCAGTAACATTTTGCTCAAAATTTTTAAGTCCATATTCAACAAACTCAAAGTCCTCCAATTATGTAACCAGTGCACTTTTTATAAAGCAGGACAATCTAATGCTTTATCTATGGATGGAGCCAACTGCGCTGATCAATATTAGGTTATGGTACACTTAGACAACAGCGGGACTGACTCTTCCTGAAAAGTCCGATAAAAGGTCCCACCTAAACCATCCGTATACAGGTAGAATCCACATTCAATGAAAAAATGGCTTCCTTTAATTTCTGATTCTGATATATCTCTAGTTGATGTTGTCCTCTAACACACAATTGAGGAATCTGTAACTTGTCAAAGTCTATCAATCCACCTGTACATCCTCATCCTTCTGATATAAGTTACTTAAATAACGCTCAACAACTTCTAGCAAAGTCAGTAGGAGTCTTTACCAATTACCGGAGTCATTTTATTAATTCAGTAATAACATGTTTACCAAACCTGTTCTTATAATCTTGAAGGATCCAACGCCCTTTGTGTAACTTCAAACCAAAATGGTGTTCATGGTCTAGAGACCTAGCCCTATCATATTTATATTCCAACATTTGTTGTTTTATTTTTCTAATTTGAGTACTATAATCACACCCTTCAGTTTCAGTTAAAGAAATCAATTTCTGTATTACAGTTCTGAGACTTAAATATTCAAGTTATTGTGCATTAATTCTAGATCCAGAATAATTCTGAAAAGATTTCTCCTTTTAGAATCATCCCACCAGGAAGCCACATCGCCATAAAAATCGATAACTGAAAGCCTAGCAAACAATTCTGACTTCCAAGCTCGTTGAGAGATCCATCAGATAACAATGAGGAATTCAGCCTCCACAAATTCTTTTACATCGCGAGTACCCTCCTATGCTAAGGTTAGAGAGACTTGTGGTCGAAAATTCTATATCCGTAAATCAACTTTGGTTACTTGCAAAGGGCGGAAAGAAAAGTAAAATCAACTTTGAAGATAACGTGTATTTTTAAAAAACGTCCTCACCACCTGTGGTGGATGGTATATAACTTTACATGATCTCGCTGAGAAGTATCCAAAATTTACAGCAACTTTTGTGAGTCACAAAAATCTTTGACGCTCTTCAGACCTCTATCAACGACACTAAGCGCATAATTAAAGTCACCCGCCCAAACAATTAAACGTGGAAGTACAAAATAGGGATGAATTTCATTCAGAAGGCAACACGGCGTGCTTTTGTCTGTGGAGCATAAATATTAATTAGCGAAATCTTCACCCCAAAACTTAGGTCAAGCAATAATGCACATCCTGGACAACATCCACCATCCTAGAAACCTTTAATGCAGAATTTGTAAATAACACCCTCACCCCATCACACAGGGTTTCCCATTTGATTAAAAGGATGGTCCTGCAGACCATAAGATGAGCACGCTGCACCTCACAAAGAGTTTTTCAACCTTGTATCCTGAGACAAATAACATCACTTTGTAAGTTGCAAACAGGACAAAGTAGACCATCTTTATGACTCTTCATGTTATTAACATCGATAGAGGTAAACGCCAAAGAAGCCATAATAAAATAGAGATAAACAGACATTACAGGAGAACTAGTACCCATACCTAGAAACTAGTAATCAGGGGACTTTAGAACTCGCCTCACTTGAGAGCCGCCTAGGAAGACCTCCGCCTGTATCATGTCTCCATCTATCCCCTTGGAAAATTGTCGCTAACTCTCAGAAGCTCTAGAAGAAAGATCAGAGTTGTTACCATCAGAGTCATCCTTAGATCCCAAAACAGCAAAGTTGTTGCCTGTTTCCACGACTCAGAAGAAGCACCACTGGTAGAGGCCTTAGGTACTTGTTGAGTCGGAACTGGCTTCCTGATCTGTGTCGTTTTTTTTGTGGTAACTTTTTAAGGAAGGGCTTGAGATGAGGAGGAGGCATCCCATCCCATCCAACTTGTCATCATCTACAGGAAAGAGTAGACTGAGGTAAGAGACCAGGAAACTGCCACTGAGGGAGGCTGAGACTTGGTATCCAGCCCATCAACCGCACAGAAGACACAGCCCTACGTTTGCACCTGAATGAGAAGAAATACTAGGGAGTGGCGACTGTGGAAGTGAAAGTCCAGGAGAAGGAGATGGAGGCAGAGCACTGCCAGTTTGCTAAACAACCATAATCAAATCCTCATGTGAAGGACACTCATCCCTATTATGGGATGCCCAAGGACATTTGGCATACCCATGTCCGGTCTGTTCACATAAATTATTTAAACAAATTTAGACACTTAGTAGCCAAATGCCCAAATTCAAAACAATGGAACATCGAGGGTCTCACAAGCTGTATTAAGATGAGTACGCGAACCACATTTAAAACATGATTCGGCTGACCCACATAAAACAAACTTCTCTATCCCTTCCCAAAAAGAAACCATTAGGCAAATGTTGAGGGCTAATATTGGAGGCAAACAATTGAATCCTTTATTTCCAACCCCTGCTCCAAATCTGCTCACTATCCAAAATTGGTACTGGTTTATCTGGAACTTCACGTCTGACGTAACTCAAAAGAATGTCCTCGATGTGTACCCTTCATTTCAAACAAAATGGTAATCAACTTTACAGATGGTTTAGAAGGGCACAAAAAAGGTATCCAGAGAGGAGAGTTCTAACAATCTGGAACATAGTCCAAAACCGCCTTAAACCTGAAGGAGTTTTAAAGCTTACATCAAAATTAGAGTTTCCAAATGAATTAGTGCAGATATCAGAGACAAAATTTCATTGAACCTTTAACAAAACCTTAGCATATAGAGTCTGTCAGGCAGATCTTCCAAGCCACCTTTATAAATCAATCGCACTGCATTCTTCGGGAGCCAGTTCACCCTTATTAAAAAAGGTCTGAAAATTTAAATTGGGGGTCATCCATAGACTGCTCAGGATCTGGAACCTTCACTCAGGTGTTATACTACTAGTAGTAGAGAGATTAACTGGTGAAACCGGAACAATAGGGATCTAATGAAGTAACTGCTCTACAGGTAATGAAACTGTGGCAGCAGCAGTCGAGGAACAAGAAGCAACAGGGCATTAACAGGGAATGATAACGCTGCACAGTAACATCTGGTAGGATTTCACAATCTGGCTACCATTGGGATGTTTCAGCCATCCCAGTCGCTATGGCAGACTCGGGTGACCAACCTGAAGAATCAATAGTAGCCCTCATGGGTCTTGCAACTAAAACAGCTGGGAATGTCAAGTTCAGAGGACAAAGGAGAAACAGGAGTAGTAGTAGGAGCCCAGCTCATGTTCAGCATTTCCAGCACCTACACACCTGTCCTGCCCCCCGCCGCCAAATCAGTTAACTCAGACTGTAGAACATCACCCTGAAGCACCACATTTGTCATACCCATCCGCTTAATTGAAAGCGTGCAGCAGAAGGAACTAGACCTCGGGGATCCGTCGCTACTTCAGACCATCCTCCAAGTTCCGAAACAGGATCCAAAAAACAAGCAGGAGATAATGGAGGCTGCAGAGATGAAACAGACTGCTGCCTAGGAGCAGAAAGGCATGGCAGAGCTGTAGTGCTCGCGTCACTAGATCGCGACCCGGAAGTACGGGTCGCCAAAACGGTCACACCAGGAGAAACCATACGCAAAGCAGTAATTTCATTCACCAGCTGCAGTTTGCGATGAGTGCAGTGTTCAGCTTCTGAAAGCACTTCCTGAAGCAGGCGTTCCTTTTGAGTAAGTACAGCTTCCGATTCCAACTGAGAACCAAACGAGTCAGGAGTGCCAGAAATTCCAGGTCGAACCTCCTCATTCAAGTCGAAAAACTCTATAGGCAAAGAAGCATCCTGTAGAACTGTAACCAGACTTTCAGCCTCTAATTCCACTGGAGCAGGGGAGGAGGCCCACTCCCCGGTCTCCACCACCTCCATACTCTCCGATGCCTGAGCAGGAGTGGCCATCTTGCATCCGTCCACAAAAGGTTCCCCCTCCAAAGAGTAGGGAAATTTCCCTAGTGTCCTGGCCAAATTTCCCTCATTCACTGAAAATATCACCAACAGTTTAATCTGGTTCAAAGTCAGTTGGCATTCATCTGTATCCCCCTCCCCTGGTAGTGCCTGAAAATAGGCAGGATTTGTCTAGTGCACTTACCCGGTCAACAAAAAGTAAATAAATAAATAAAAAAATATGCACTTCGGACCACAGGAACCAGAGGGAGGAGTACTCAGTGGGGGGGGGGTACTGTCATCCACCAAACATGAGAGGGATTTAGGGGTGATTATATCTGAGGACTCAAATGTGGCTGGATGGTGTGTTAGAAGGGCCTGAAGAATGTTGGGGTGCTTAAGGAGAGGCATCACCAGAAAGAAAAGGGAGGTAGTGATGCCACTATACAGATCATTGTTGAGACCTCATCAGGAGTACAGTGTCCAGTTTTGGAGGCCACATCTCAGGAAAGACATAGACAGAGTGGAGGCGGTTCAGAGGAGGGCTATAAAAATGGTACAGGGCTTCCACCAGAAGTCATATGAAGAGAGACCGAGTGAACAATCTCAATATGTTTTCTCTGGAGATGGGGAAAGAGAGGGAGGACATGATAGAGACATGCAAATATCTTAAAGGGTTTAATAAGGTACAGTGGTGGAAAGCATCTTTCAGAAAAGAGGAGGGACAAGAAGTAGGGGACATGATATGAAGTTAGAGGGAGGTAGAATCAAGTGTAATGTGAGGAAGTACTTCTTTATAGGAAGGGTGATGGATGCTTTCAACAGCATCCTCACAGGGGTGGTGGGGTCAAAAACCATGGAAAAATTCAAAAATGCATGTGACAGACACAAGGGAATCCTAGAGACAGGGAGGAGAGGGAAAGCTACAGATTAGCTACAGTCTGCAGCGTAAGTAAAAGGTAAGAAAGATGGGCAAACTAGATGGGCCAGTCGGTCCTTCTCTGCCAGTAAATTCTGTATATCTATGTATCAGTTAACGACTTCATAGACCCACATTACACATCAGTGTGTCCTATGCTTCCCTAACTCAGGTGTTAGATAAGATCAGGGCATGTTGCCCGAGGTCACTGATGGTGAAGGTGGATTTAGAGTCTGCATTTAATTTCCTACCAATGCATGAGGTAGACGTGGTGTTGCTGGGTATGTGGTTTGGAGAAAAATACTATGTGGACAGATGCCCATGGAGTGCTCAGTGGCTTGTGTAATATTTGAAGAGTTCAGCTCCTTTTTGAACTGGGTGGTGACTCAGGAATCACGCAAGCAGTGGGTGGTCCATTACTTAGGCAACTTTTTGTTTGTGGGTCCTACTTCTTCAGGTTCTTGTGAGAGACTTCTCATGGTGTTTCTGGGTGTGTTCTGCAGATCCCCTAGACAAGAATAAGACAGAAGGCTGAAAATGTTGATTACATTTCTGAGCACTGAAACTGACAATGAGTGTGCTGCATGCCACCTTCCCCTGGACAAGATGCTTATACTGTGGGGCCTTTTGAAGACAGTGGCAAATGCAACAATGGTGATCCTAGCTCTGCTACAACAAATGGTGGGGCACCTGAACTCTTCCTGTTGGGTGGTTCTCATGGGTTGCACTTTCCTACAGCACCTAGGAAACGTGGAGTCAGAGGAAAGTCTCATCACCACATTAGGCTCACAGAAACCCTAAGGGAAAATCTGATCCTGAGACTCACCATCCTGGAGCATTTTACTAGTTTAGCAATGTAATTAGACATTGACATCACCATGACATTGAGCTACTGTAAGGGAGGTCAGTAAGGGAAGCCAAAGCTCAGACAGAAGAACACATTGCAAAATCAGTGGGCAGAGGGGACAAAACCTTTTACAGGTACATAAGTGAAAAAAGAAAGACAAAGGGAGGGATAGTGAGACTGAAGGGGGAGGATGGGGCTGTGTGGAGGATGACAACAGTAAAGCTGACATATTGAACAGGTATTTCTACTCAGTCTTTACTGAGGAAGAGGAGGGAATGGGTCTGAAGGAGTACAGGGTGAGAATGGTGCAGAAATGGACACAAGTCCCTTTACACGAGAAAGGGTCCTGAAGGAACTGGAAGTAATAAGAGTTGATAAAGCAATGGGGCCAGATGGGGTGCACCCCAGGGTCCTTAAAGAACTAAGAGAGGTGGTGGCGGAACCTCTGGCTATCCTGTTTAGCCGATCACTGGAAACAGGGGAGGTACCCAAAGACTGGAGGGCAGCAGATGTAGTCCCCTTATACAAAAGTGGGAACAAAGAGGAAGCAGGGAACTACAGACCAGTCAGCCTCACCTTGGTAGTGAGGAAGATCATGGAAGCACTACTGAAGGAGAGATTGGTGGAACATCTAGTTGTAAATGGACTACAGGTCCCAAGGCAGCATGGTTTCACCAGGGGAAGGTCATGTCAGACCAACCTCGTTGAATTTTTTGACTGGGTGACTAGGGAGGTGGATCAGGGGAGGGCAGTGGACATGGCCTATCTGGACTTCAGCAAGGCCTTTGACACCGTGCCACATAGAAGACTATTACACAAACTGGGGAATATGGGTGTGGGCAGGACAGTAGTGTGGTGGGTAGGTAACTGGCTGGGTGGCAGGACACAGAGGGTGATGGTAAATGGCTGTCACTCCACAGAGGGAAGAGTGACCAGTGGGGTACCACAGGGATCAGTGCTGGGACCGCCCTATTCAACATCTACGTCAGTGACATTGCGCAGGACCTAGAAGGCAGAATTTCACTGTTCGCTGATGACACAAAGCTCTGTAGCAGAGTAGACACACCAGAGGGTGTAGACAGAATGAAAAGCGACCTGCAGAAACTTGAAGAATGGTCAGGGGTTTGGCAGTTAAATTCAATGCAAAGAAGTGCAAGATAATGCATATGGGGCACAAAACCCGGCACAATATATCAGTTGGGGGTGAGGATATAGCATGCACCAAGCAGGAAAGGATCTTGGGGTTGTCATCTCTGATGACCTCAAGGTAGGGAAACAGTGTGACAAGGCAGCAGGTAAAGCAAATAGGATGCTGGGATGTATAGGCAGGGGCATCACCAGCAGGAAAACGGAGGTCATAATTCCGCTATACAAGACACTAGTGAGGCCCCACCTGGAGTACAGTGTACAGTTCTGAAGACCATACCTAAGTAAGGACATAGACAGGGTAGAGAAGGTTCAGAGGAGGGCAACAAAGATGGCGCATGGATTGCATCACAAGTCCTATGAAGACGGGTTGAAGGAACTGAACATGTACTCCCTGGAGGAGAGGAGGGAGAGGAGGGATATGATAGAGACATACAAGTATCTTACAGGGAGGAACAGGTGCAGGAAAACACTATTTTAAGCGAAAAGATGTTCCAGGACTAGAGGGCATTGGATGAAGTTGGAAGGAGGACGATTCAGAGGAAACATGAGAAAGAATTTCTTCACAGAACGGGTGGTGGACAAGTGGAACACCCTGCCAGAGGAAGTGGTGGGGGCTGAAACAATCACGGGATTTAAGAATGCATGGGATAGACATAAATGAATTCTGGAGGTCTGGGGTAAGGGGCAACAGACTTCTAGGAAAACAAACTGAACTTACAAGCTCAAATGGGCAGACTGGGTGGGCCATAGGCCCTTATCTGCCAACACTGTCTATGTATCTATGTATGTATGTATACACTGATCCATCTGTCTGGTTAGGGTTTGGAGCGTATGTAGCAGGAGCATGATGTGCTGAACCCTGGAAGAAGGTGGGGGCGGGTCAGCACAGGTGTTACAAAAAGTATTACTCTTCTGGAATTTTTTCCAATGGGGTGGCCCTGTAAATATGGAGGGGGGGTATAGGCTAAGGGCATGTTTAGGTCAGGTAACACCGGGGTAGTTCGCACTATAAATAGACAGTACTGATGAAAGGACCATTAGAAGACCTCACCAGCGTATTCATGCTGAAGTACAGTACATGCTACTTAACATATGTTTTAAAGCTAAACAAGTCCTTCAGTTTGACAGTAGAATTGCTGATGCCTTTTCTTGTTTTTGACAGGAGGGCTTCAAGGCATTGACATGAAAAGCATTTGAGCTTCCTCTCCGGATCAATATTTGTGGAACCTGGTGGTTTTGGTGCATGGCAGCTAATCAGCAACTCTATTGCGCTGAGCATGAGACAGACATACTGTAAAAGATGGAACATTTTCTTCAGGTCATTACATTAAAGGGATTACCAGAGAATTGGTTAATTCCTGAGTAACAATTATACCAGTACCTTATGTCTGATGCAGAGGAGAGTATGACTCCTGGGGTTGTAGGACTACACTTGGCAGAGGTAGCCTGGTTTTTGAAGGTATTGGGCATAGACAAGGAAAAACTGGACATTTGAGTCCATAGAAACATAGAATCTGACAGTAGATAAGGACCGCTTGGCCCACCCAGTCAGCCCATTTCCCTACCTGATGGATAAGCTCAGATTCTAGTTAATCAACAGCTTACTTCCTCCTGCCCCCCACTAGAATTGCCTTATGCCTGTCCCATGCATTCTTGAATTCTCCCTATGTTCCTGACTCCACAACCTCCTCAGGAAGGCTGTTCAATGCATCCACAACTCTCTGTGTGAAAAAATACTTTCTAACATTACCTTTGAGCCGTCCCCCCTCTATCTTCAAATTGTGCCCCCTTGTTCTTGCACATCTCTTTTTCTGAAAGATCCTACCCTCTTGTACCTTGTTAATTCCCTCAAAATACTTGAAAGTTTCTATCATGTCCCCCTTCTCCCTCCTTTCCTCAAGGGTATACATATTAAGCTGCTTTAGTCTCTCCTCGAATGTCTTCTGGTGCAGACCTTGCACCATTTTGGTTGCCCTCCTCTAAACAGCCTCCACTCTGCCTATGTCTTTGTGGAGATGGGGTCTCCAGAATTGCACGCAGTTCTCCAGATGGGGTCTCACTAACTGTCTGTAGAGAGGGATAACTACTTCCTGTTTTCTACTGTTGATGCCTCTCCCTATGCATCCCAGTACCCCCCAGCCCTCCTTTCTGCCTTCTCACATTGCTTGCCCACCTTTAGGCCATCTGATATAATTTCTCCTAGGTCTCTTTCGATTTCTGTTGTTGTTATTAATGCACCCCTCATTGTGTACTCTTCCTCTGGGTTTTTGTTTCCCAGATGCATTACCTTGCACTTCTTTGCATTGAATCTGAGCTGCCATGTATTTGACCATTCCTCCATAGAAACATAGAAACATAGACTTTGACAGCAGATAAGGACCACTTGGCCCACCCAGTCTGCCCATTTCCCTACCTACTGGATAAGCTGCAGATTCTAGTCAACCAACAGCCTACTTCCTGCCACCCCACTACAATTGCCTTGTGTCTGTCCCATGCATGTTTGAATTCCCCCACTGTTTTAGCCCCAACAACCTCCTCAGGAAGGCAGTTCCACGCATCCACCACTCTCTCCGTGAAAAAATATTTCTTCACATTACCCCTGAGCCGTCCCCCCTCTATCTTTAAATTGTGTCCTCTTGTTCTTACACATCTCTTTTTCTGAAAGATGCTACCCTCCTGGATTTTGTTGATTCCCTTGAGGTACTTGTACATTTCTATCATGTCCCCCCTGTCCCTCCTTTCATCAAGGGTATACATATTAAGCTCTCTCAGTCTGTTTTCATATGGTTTCTGATGTAGACCCTGCACCATTTTAGTTACCCTCCTCTTGACTGCTTCCATCCTGTCTATGTCCTTGCGTAGATGAGGTCTCCAAAGCTGCACACAGTATTCTAGATGGGGTCTCACCAACTGTCTGTACAGTATAACCACTTCCCTTTTTCTACTTGTGATGCCCCTTCCTATGCATCCCAGTATCCCCCTGGCTCTCCTTACTGACTTCTCACATTGCTTACCAACCTTTACATCATCTGATATGACTACTCCCAAGTTCAGTTCCATTTTTGTTGTTGTTAGTACCTCCCCTGCTATTGTGTACTCTTCTCCTGGGTTTTTGTTCCCCAGGTGCATTACTTTGTACTTCTTTGCATTGAATCTAAGTTGCCATATGTCTGACCATTCCTCCATCTTTGCCAAGTCCCTTCTCATCCTTTCTACCCCCCTTGTGTATTAACTCTGTTACAGATCTTTGTAACATCTGCAAAGAGGCATACCTTTCCCTCCATACCCTCTGCAATGTCACCTATAAAGATGTTAAAGAGGACTGGACCCAGTACTGACCCTGAGGTACTCCACTAGTGACCCCCCTTTCTTCGGAATGTGTTCCACTCACTATTACCTTCTGTGTCCTGTTGTGCAGCCAGTTTGCAACCCAGGCTACCACCCTGGGACCCACTCCCAGGCTGGCTAACTTGATTATTAACAAGGCCACTGATTTACGGTGATTAAAACAATGAAATTAAGTTTTCAAGCCTTCAGATTCCGGAATTGCACCAATGATTGTTACTCCAGTTTCTGGATTTTACCAGGATTCTGCTATCATTCTTTTAATATGTGCATAAATAATCAGAATAAAAGAAGGCTTAATATATAACAATAAATAAAGCAAATGAAAATAGTACAGGAAGGAATTATAAGAAAAATACAAGTTTTTGTAGATTTACTGATCTGATATAAAATGCCAGATTCCATGAAATCTTTGTTTTTACCGGTGTTCCGGTAACTCTTGATTCCGAAATTTTACCGGGTTTTCTGGTAAAAACCGAAAATCAGTGGCCTTGATTATTAATCTTTTATGCGGGACTGTGTCAAATGCCTTGCTAAAGTCTAGGTAGGCCATATCAACAGCCCCTCCAACCTTACCAAGTGCCTTTTCATTCTTTCCACCCCACCTTGTATATCAACCCTGTTGCAGATCTTTGTGTCACCTGCAAAGATGCATACCTTTACTTCCAGGTGCTCTCCAATGTCACTTATAAAGATATTAAAGATGACCGGTCCCAGTACTGAACCCTGCGGTACTCCACTAGTTACTCTCCTTTCTTCACTGTGGACTCTGTTTAATATTACCCTTTGCGTCCTGTTGTCCAGACAGTTTTTTATCCAGGCTACCACCTTGGGACCCACTCTAAGGCTGGCTAATTTGTATATTAATCTTTTGTGTGAGACTGTGTCGAATGCCTTGTTAACATCTAGGTAGGCCATATCCACAGCCCCTCCCTGGTCTACTACTTTGGTCACCCAGTCAAAGAAATCTATTAGGTTCATCTGACATGACCTTCCTGCTGTGAAAACATGCTGTCATGGGCCCTGTGCCCCACTGGCCTCTAGGTACTCAACAATTATTTTCTTCAGAAGTGATTCCATCATTTTCCCTACCACTGAAGTCAAACTAACTGGTCTGTAGTTTCCTGCCCCTGCCCTGCTCCCAGTTTTGTGAAGTGGAATTACATTTGCCCTCCTCCAGTCCTCAGGTACCACTCTATCCTCCCATGATTTGTTAATGAAAGTAGTCAGTGGTGTTACTAGTTCTACCCCTAGTTCTTTTAGGATTCTTGGGAGAATCCCATCAGGCCCCATTGCTTTGTCCACCCTCAGTTTCAAGAGTCCAGAAGATCATAGAAGTCTGGAAGTGGGGTGTTCAGAGGCAGCTGAATACTTGATGGCCACAGATACCCAGCGTGTTAGACATGATCTTAGCAACCCTCATGAGAATATTCTGGTTAGCGTATGAAGCCCAGATGCTTGACATGGCCTTCTTGATAGCACTCTGTGGGGAATTACAGGTATCAAGACTTGGTCAAGACTGAGACAGTAGCTCAGCATTCGTGTTTGAATAAGTCTGCAGTGGCAGTAATCTTGGCTAGGGTATTTGTGCATGTGGGAAGGAGTAAGATGGACCAAGTGAGTCAATGGTGCTGGTGAATGATTAAGGCTCCAGGTGAGGTTAGGTGGCTTGGGAGCATTGGGTGGCAGATTATATATCAGCTGGATCAGGATGGGCAAGTCCTTCCTCAAGCAATACCAGTTTGGAAAATAATCAGGATGGCATAAGATGTAGCAGAGATAGATCAGACAAGTATGCAATGTATTAATTTAGAATCAGAATGCCAACATTGTCAAAGATGCAGGAGGTTGTCAGACAACAAGATACAGGTGGTTGGGTGTTAGATGTTGAGAGCATTTAATAGATATTTGTGTCCCCAAGTGATGTAACCCATTTATTTCTGTTCTCATGCTGGAAATATCCACAACAGATGGCTAGAAAAGTTTTGATTTGGGGGGACTCATGCATCCATTGGCCAGAGTTCAGGGCGAGTTGGACATCAGGGCAGGAACCTCTTCTTGGAGTACAGTAATGCATAGGTCAAATGGTTGTGCAGACTGCATATGCAGTGGAGGGTCCTCCCTCCTGGATTGGCAGCCAATGTACATTGCAGTGGGCCTCCTGACCTGCTGGTGATACACCTGAGAGGGAACACCCTTGGACTTAGAGCATCAGTCAGCCTGTTGAGGATAATGACGTGGCTCTGAGGCAGTTGTAGGAAGTGTTACCCAACATGTCACTGGCATGTTCCCATATAAAGTAGGGGCTGCACTGAAGACACATCCAGTTTAAGGGGGTCGTGGATAAAGCTTGGCAGTATGTTAATATGGAAGTGGGTACACCTATGCATTATATTTGTGGAAGGCTAATTAGATACAGTATGACTCCATTTAACCTCCATTCCTTGGCTGTATGCTAGGGATGGCATTACATATGTCAGACCATGGATGTGACTGGTCTGGCATAAACATTCATAATGTGATGTGGTAAATGTGAGGGTAATGTGCTTGGTGGACAGATTAGGATTGTATGTGGTGGCTTGGGAGTGTCTCATTGGCAAGTTAACAGGAGTGGAAGGGGTACCTGCACCCAGCCTATTTGGTGTTCCCCTAAGATGGCATGGGTTAGGGACAGAAGCATCAGACTTAACCCTAGTGTGTTCACCACAAGATGGAGAACTTTGATAGATGTATGCAAGAGACTCTGCTATTGGATTGTCCCAATGACCCCCACACACATAAACTCACTGTTGGAGTAAGAAACCTCATGGTTTGGCCAGTTTGCTTTGGCAATGGGGCTGGTCTGAGTCTGGTGCATGCCTTCTTCAGATTCAAGGAGTCTACCCCAGATGGAGAAACAAATGGGGCCAGGGATGAGACTCCCAGAAGTGCATGTCATTCTGAATGGCATGTCATAAGATGGTGTGTTTAATAAACATGTGGATGTGGTCCTTTACATAAGTGTCTCTGACTAGTTATTTTGAGGATTTGTGAGGGCAGTGGGTCTATTGCACTAGATAATGTACAGGACTGCCACATAACTGTAGTCATTAAGAAAGTAAATAAATTCATTTTAGTTAAGCTGGTGTTTGCCAAATTAACCAGTATGCTTCCCCCTCCTTAAAGTTATACAAGTCTCTCCTGTGATAGTAAAATGTCCTCATCATCCTGCCCACCTTCTTGTCACGGAAAATAAAAACATGGCCACCTGATGTCACTCCCGTACCCAGGTTGCCAGAACAGCACTGCAAGCATTGCCTCTAAGTCTCCAGAGCCACCAGAAATATTTTTTAATACAAATAACACTTTCAGATATATATTACTGTTTCATTTTCAGAGTTATGAAGATGGAGAGGAGAATGGAGGCACTTTACTATCATAGGATTGACTTGTCCAGTTGTGAGGGGTGGTAACATGACAGCTAATTTAGATATCACTAAGTCACATATAACCCCTACACCCCCGCCTTTTTGCAAACGACTGGTGGTATGCTGTTGAAGCTGACAGCAGTACCAGGTGGGGGACTGGGTTCAGGAAGGACTAGGTTACTCGGCACAAGGGCTAGGTTTGTTTACTCTGCACAGAGGCACCCAAGTAAATCTGAACACAGGAAGCAATAACTGCAATGTCCAATACCAGGAATGGGATTCTAAAATGTGGCTTTTATTCACATTCAAACTGAACAAACAAAGCATAGACGGACCTCCATGGGGCTACATTCCTGGAAATGCAGATAAAAGAAACAGAACATTTCCTCAACACTTCAACCCTCAGGCTCTGGACCCATCAGGCACACAGCCCGGACATGCACACTGCTTTGGGTACACAGCCCGACTTGTACACTATTTGGGGTTTCCCTGGCCCGGCTCCCTTGCCGGCCACTCGAACACCTTCCATGTGACATGGACACATTTTCCTGGTGGCTCCCTAAACCACCTTAGAGCCTTCGACTCCATAAGGGAAGTTTCCTTTCAATCCCATGTCTGGGTACTTCCCTCAGCACTGGCCAAGTGCTTGAGGCAAAGTAAAAGGGCCACAGAGCAAATCCGCAGAGGTGAACCTGGTTACTAAAGATGGGGGTCTCCCATCTCTAGCTTCCACAATCCACTACCCGGCCATTTCTCTGGACATTAAACAACTCTTTCTGAAAAGCTTGGCAATGTAGATTAAAGGGAAAATGCATAGCACATTTCCTCTACAAGTCTTGACTTTCCCCTTATACTAGACTCGAACATACTTAAACATCTCTTTCTGAAAAGCTTGGCAATGTAGATTAAAGGGTAAATGCATAGTACATTTCCTCTGCATGTCTTGGCTTTCCCCTTGTGCTGGACTTGAACATACTTTTCTTTGGCTTAGCCTATTCCTCTAGGCCTCCCACTGATTAAGCAGTCCAATCTCCACTTTAAAACAGTTCAGGTGAAACATAGACCCCATGTAAGAGCAGAACTCACCCTTTGGTTGCAGGTGCCCCACATGCGATTCTTGACAGCTTCTGGTGCCGCAGCACAACTTAGAAAAATAAGGCAGCTTCTTCCCTAGCCGGATCCAGGAGGGTTGCCCCTGGAATAACAGGCAAACCTTTAACCCCCTCCATCCCCTGAAGGATGGGGCACAGAGACCAGTAACAGCGGTCTCCACCACTTCACAAACAGCTTACTGTGTTCCTCTTTTGGTGGAAACGCACACCTCTCCCTAACAGTAGCTCTATATCACAGCTTTAGGCTCCAAGAGTCTGTACACAGACAGCTGTGCTCCTTTCTTCAAGACTGCTCACACACAACTGCTGTAGCTCACTGTTCAAAAACTCCCAACATTCTAACCTTACTCCCAACTGCAGATTCCAATGTGGCTCATGCAGCTGTGATAGTTCTATGGTGATGTCATCCCTCAGTCTCAGCTGAGACTGAGAACAGAGTGAGACAGCACAAAATCCTTTTAACTGGAGTTTCACAAGCTGCCTTCCCTGCCTACCACTAGGTCTTACTGGGATTCTAGTACCCTGGGTAACAAGGGGGTTACACACATAACAATAAATATTTTATTCTGACTTACTTCTGTACTTATTTAACAGTCCTGTAAAGCAATCAAACAGAAATATTTTGTCTAAAAGGTATGACTCCAATCAAAGACACAGAGGTGACAGAAAAAGGTACTGATTTTTCACATAAGCAGGAAAAGGGTAACTGGTTAAAAAATAAATCTAAATAAAAGTTATCTCTAGCAAAAATGTATAAAACAGTTTCTGTATGTTCATTTTTCTGATAGGAGCTGATTTACCCGTAGGTGATCTGACTCTCAGGTGCACAAGTCCCTCAGCTATGCCCGAGGGCCTCAATAAATGAGGTATTAGGCTACATAAAGCAAGTACTGTAGCATTCCAGAGATATCAATGGTTAAGTCTTCCATTAATGATACTATTTTACCGTTTTTAGAACATTGTGATGTCACTGACCATCAAGCTGTGCTTGACTCCATTGTAGTTAGTCATAAGTTGATCATCAGTGACATCACAAGGTTCTGAAAATGGTGGCAATGTAGTACCAATATGGGGCAGTCTTAATCATCAATGTTTCTGGGTTGTTGCCAGCTACAGACAATCCCAATACCTCATTTGAAAGAGCTTTGCATGGGCTTTCAAACAATAATGGCATGATTCACAAATATTCTCCTTTTACTACTTGGGAATGAACTCCAGATGATCATCATGATGCTTAAGGTACAGTATACACATTTAAGCTTTTCTTGAAAGTTTATTTAACCAGATGCTAATCTGGAGCTGAGGTCATAAACATTTGCTTTTGTTATGACATAACTATCACTTTCACAGAAGCAGATTGTGATGTTACAAGTAGAGGATTGTAACTTCTGCTGCTGAGTAGTGACAGTGGGTTATGTATTATGCATATACCCTTATTATAGGGGCACAGTAACTAGAGGCGGGTGAAGTGCTCCCGCTTTGCTACATGGAGCACTTTGTGTATTGTCCCACAACTCCTGTAGTGCTACGCAATGGGAAGCAAATTACTCCACCTCCAAATCAGGAACGTGAAGTACATTGTTTAAATGGACTTCACGTTGCTTTGCATTGGTTTACTGCCTTCCCCTTGATTTTAATGCAAAGTGCCATTAATTTACATGGACTTCACTTTGCTTCACCAGTTTATTGGTATGTGAGATGAATTTTGCTGATTCATGGGATGGCAGGTCACATGGGCTCTACATTGTCTTGTACAGCCTCAGTTCTGTGTAGTGTGTATAGTGGAAAGCTGGAGACAGTTTGCTCTCAGAGCTCTGAGAATCAAACCTTCGAAAAAGCTTTAAAAAATCACTTTTGATCAAGTTATTTTGGTCCAAGTTTAGTACATCAGCTGTAGGAATCCCTCCTGTGCTTAGATCATCAAGTGTTGACTGTTTTTTTTTGCATTTTGCATGTTAATTTAGAACATTCAGCCTGTGTACTGACAGACACTGTTGAAATGTGCTTTAGGGGAGGGGCGTATCTGTGGTGGAGTGAGATTCACATGAGAAAGGCAGTCTTTCTAACTGTTTTGTACTAGTGTGTGTCACTATTTGTGTGTTTATGTACACACAGTAATACTTGAAGTAATTTTTGATAATTATTTTCTGTTTGTTGTGGTACGGTGCAAATTTTCATTCTGTTTAAAATATTTGGTTATACAGTATACTGCACTGTTAAATTTTCTGCACATTATCTGTAGTGTGTGAGTGTGTGTGCACGTCATCAAGTCAAACACATTTTATTGTGTCACACAGTAATCACTCCATCTGCTGTATTTTTTACTGCTGCCTTCTATCTAGATAGTGAACAGCTACTGCAGCACCCTTCCCTCCCAACTGGCCAAAGGTATAATTTATTTTTCCGGTTTTCGATTTGTGTGACGACTGGTTAAGATGTTTTTGTGCCTTTGCAGCTGCATCTCTTTATAGTGTGCGATCTGCATCTATGCATTTGCATCTGTTTAGTGCTCCATCAGTATCTGTAAGCCACAGTTGTTGTTTTTTGGCTTCCAATCCACCCCAAATTTCAGAAATCTCAATTTGTTGTGAATTTCCTGTGTAATCCCCCAAAAATGCCTGCAAAGAGACATGCATGCATGCAAAGATGCTTCTGGCTATGGCACTGCTGCCAGTGGCAAGAATGGCCGTGGGTGTGGTAGTAGTAGTACACAGCAGAAGTGTATAGTTGATGTCAATAAAGGGATTTCTCCAACTATGTTTTTCACAGTGCATCGGTAACTTCAGTAATGGTTAGAGATGCTGTTGTCCCTGCTGGTGGTAGTGAAGATGCTGATGGCATGAGTATTGCCCTAAGTTCAACCCATGACAACAAGATAACCAGTTTCCCAAATATTGTGGAGTCTAACGTTTAATATGTATAACTGCAAAAAAGTGGGAGGGGGCATGATAGAAACTATCAAGTACCGAAAAGGAATCAACAACATACAAGAGGGTAGCATCTTTCAGAAAAAGAGATGTGCACAAACAAGGGGGCAAAACTTGAAGATAGAAGGGGGGATGGATCAGGGGCAATGTCAGGAACTATGTTTTCATGGAGAGGGTGGTGGATGCAAGGACAAACAAAAACTTAAGATCAATGTTATTTTGTGAGAGCATCAGTTATGGCATGCCCATTATTTGGAGCTGGTGCACCTCCATGTGCTCCAACCGCTGCTCCACATCATCAATCTGGTGGTTCACATGGTCCAACTCACTCCACATCAGGCTCAGATTGGCATGTGTGGCAGGTATTCATGTAGGGTTGCCACCGTCACCTGCAGGTTGTGGAGCAACCACTTGCTCCATGGTCCGCCCCTGATTGACACCATGTGCAGGTGAAGGCCGTGCTGCCACCTGTTGCCCAGCAAGGCCAGCAGGTGCATTCCTGCCCTGTTCGGCAAGCTTGGCCTGCCAATCTGCATGGTGGAGGTTGTATAGGTGGGTGCGCTGAGCACCTGTAGCCAGATGACTTCCCTTGGGGCCATGGTGCACCACCTCATCACACAGATTGCACTTCACTACACTGGTGTCCACAGACAGTGTAGTGAAGAACTCCCACACTAATGAGCTGGGTGAGGACTGGGCACAGGCGGGGGGGGCTTCAGATGTTATTGCTGGCTGCTGCTGGTGTTCAATTGAGGCTGGGAGTGGGGAAACCTGCTGCTGCAAATGCGACTGCTGCGGCTCCTCCCTCACTTCCTGCTGAGCCACTGGCGCAGGAGCCATTGCAGGTGGTAGCACTGGTGGGGGGGCTCTGGTAGGTACCACCAGAGGTGGTGCTTCTATGGCACCAGTACCTCCTGCTTCAGGAAGGGGACCAATAGCCTGGAAGGTGCTCTGGTTCTGATGCTGGGTTTATATTTTTTGCTATCTCTCTGTCTCCACTCAAAGAGGGGCTTATATTTTTTGCCATCTCTCTGTCTCCTCTCAAACACAGCTCTTTCTACCACACTAGGTAAGACAAAAGTGAAAGTCTTTCACTCTCTTGCATGATTAACTTCCAGCCTGAAGCACGTGACCTGCAGACTGTGAGCCATGTGATCTGTGGGCTGTTACAATACTTACTCTTCCTTTAAAAGAAAATAAAGCAAAGAAACACAGAGTCATCATAACGATTTTTAAGTCACTATGATGTGCAGTGGTGAAGCACTGCATTTCAATGGGCACTTCCTGTAGTTATATGTCGAGGTGGAGTGGGACACTTCACCTCTGCTATGCTAGCAAAGATAAACTTTGCTGCATCTCTAGCGATAACTCCTGTATAATTAGTGTGACTGATAAGTTCTATGTTAAACTCAGTTTTTGTTTGTTTCTTGTAGAAAGACAGTTTTACAGATTTACAGGATTTGTTGTGTATGACAGAATCCACAATCCCTGAATGTCTCATGTAAATGGATTTAGTATTTTTAGAGATACTAAATTGTGAAAAATACGTTTTTTTCCATTAACTTCAGTGGCGTGTTTTTTTCTGAATTTTTGCTCTCAGCTAGACAAACATGATAAATCTTTAAATTGTGAAATTTTGTATGGTTGTGTAGATTGATGAGGAAAGATTTCCTAGGGAGTTTGATGTTTGGAAGTCTTGTAAGTTGTAAGCTATTTACCTTTGAAAAATTGTGTTTTTACCATTTTTCCATCTGCTCTGAAATTGGGCTCTGAGATAACGTACTTCAGGTGCAGAAGGGCTTCAATTCATTAGACCGGAGTGTGTGTCTGTCAGTATTTTTAAAGTCCTAAAGGTTTGCTCCGGTGTAGAGAAACAATATAAAAGATTACATTTTTAAAGTTGCTGTGTATATATATATATATATATATATATATATATATATATATATATTATTTATATATATTTGTCTGAAGTGATTTCCTTGAGGGTTAGAACTTGATATCTTGTTTAGTCTTTTACTTAATTAAGTCTGAAAATTGGGTTAAAGGAGTGTGAGTGAAAGTGAAAGGGAAGAGACTGACTTCTCTTTCACTTTCACTCATGTCGTGCTCCTCGGTGTAACTGGTCCTGCCTCCCGAAAGCCAAGTTGACAATTAGATACTGGAAAAGCAGTTTTCAATAGGAGAGAACTTATCAGATGCTGATAACCAATGCACTGTTGTTTGCTCTGTGCATCAGTCCATGATCTGACCCTGAGACCAAATCCCACCCGGCTACTGGCCATTCAGTCCCTCACAGAGACCCCACTCCCAGCCCCACCCAGAAACACATGATCCATTATGTTGAATCAACACACATGAACAGAGTGGGCATAATAAACCATTATTTCATAAATGGGTAATTGTTATGGATAATGTTTAGCATTTCATCAACTGATTGTCATGTGCTTACAACCATTTGTAGTCGACGTCTGTGAGCCGAGTACACTCTAACATATACTTTTGGCAGTGAGCAGTGTTATCAAATTGCTGTGGTGCAAAAAACAATTAGTTGTTGTTTGTGTGCTGCCAGAATACATTTCTTATTTTTTCATGAAGTGCCCTCATTTTTAACTACTATACACCTATCTAAACATTACTTTACTGAGATTTGCTTTTATGGTCATTATCTGCACCGATCGGATCAAGCTGGCAGCAACTGAGGTGTTTAACACATGGGATTAGTATCAGAGTCACGTCAGGAGCAAATGAACTACGAGGAGAGCACAGCAATCTTGCAAAGGTGATGCTCAATCAGAATAATGAGTGAAAGTAAAATGATGCAGCTCACATACCAGTCTCATGTGCAACGTATATTTAATTTGACGTCTTGTACACCTTTTGATGTAGTTTGTGTGCTGTCAAGATACATATCTAATTTTTTTCATGACCTAATGTGCCTTTGTATTTAGCTCATGCACGCACTTCTACATAATCATTTTTCAAAATTTGGTTTTATCCGAACTGATAGGACAACCACTAGGCTCACCCTGACAGCAATTAAAATAGTAAGCACATGATCTTGGTATTGGACCCATGTCAGGAACAAAAGCACTGCCAGGAGAGCACACCAGTCTTGCAAAAGAGCTGCTCAATCATATAGTAAGGAGTTAAAGTAAAGTAAAATGATGCTTATTCTGCTTCTCCCCACTGTGGCTCATGACCAGCTGTATGAGGGAAAGATGCCTCCTCCATGACAGCTGTTATGTCTGATGATGGTCGTACATCAACAAATTACTTCTTTTGTTTTTTCAAGATTATTCATATCAGTTCTGCACAGTTTTTAAAGGTCATGAGCACGATAGCATTCACTTAAATAGCCATAATCATTTATACCATGGCATTTTTAAATAAGTAATGCGTATCTGTTCATACACAGCAATGCTTTTAAGGAGGCAGTAGTCACCTCAGGCTTGGTACTGGATCAATAGAGTGAACCTATTAATGAGTATATATTTCTTTTAACTGTAAGCACTAACTAGTGCATATAAACAAAGGTGACCATCAAATACATCATTTCCAGTCTTCTGAGAGTATGAGCACAAATAAATGGCAGAGACACACAAGGGTGAATAAACTCAATATTTTATTAGAAACAAATCATTTTTTAAACCCACCACGATGCTACTATACAAAACACAGTAAGCAGATATTTCTCTAATTGGGTAAAACATCTAAACAATACCCTTTAAGATAAGATATGATATCTTAAGATATCTTATCCTATCTTAAGATAGGATAAGATACGACATGTTAAGATATCTTAAGATACCATATCTTATCTTAATGGGGTCATATGTTAAGATATATTAAGATAAGATATGATATATAAGGGATATGTGGGGGGGCAGTGTGGGATAACCAAATTATGTTGTACAGTTGACTGTGACCTTGAGTAACCTCATGAGTGGCAAAGTCATGAGTGAGGTTTATGAGAGGTCACAGGCAACTGTACAACATAACTTGGTTATCCCACACTGCCCCCCCACATATTTGATTTATGCAACAGGCTTTTGTTTTTTAATATTGGTTTTGCGTAAGTTTGATGGCTTTCTTTTGTTATTTTTAGTTGTTTTTACTGGTACTCTTGATCAGTAGTTTTCTTCCACAGTAGTTCCTATTGTTTGCTTGGCAGGTCTGTGTTTTATGTGATTAGATAGCGGGCATAGCTTTAGGTAGTAAGAACAATGAAAAAAATGGTGGCATAGTTTAGCGAGGCAGTGACCTCTTGTATCTGCCATCGGTTGTACCCAGTAAGTGCTGTCAGTTCTTTAGTTTGAGTACCCAGGACTCAGAGTTTCATTTAAACAGTTTTTTTTCCAGTGTGAGGAGCAAGGGATGGGAATGTGATGTTGGCTGGCTGGCTGGTGGATGAGTGGGTTGGTGAGGTAAAGCTGTGGTGAGCGACTGCGGTTCGAAGAGGATGAAAAGAACTGCTGCTATTGCTGAGGGCAGTAGGTGGTTGAGTGAATACAGTTGTGGCTTAGAGAAACAAAATTGTTTTTCATTTTCCTGTGTTTTAAAGAGAGCAAGCGAAAAAAGTGAGTGTTGCTTTTTTTAACGTGGAGTAGCTAGGGTTGCCACGTGTCACGGTTTTGCTGCAGCCTCTTTAGAAAGGACTGTAACTGAAAGTTATTTTTCTTTTGGTAATAATGGAGCCAGGATTTTTTTTTTACTCAGGGAACTGTTCATCTTTTTAGCTGGCTAAGCTAGTTCAAAATCGGGCAGTTTGGGGAAGTGGCATGTAGTACTGAGGGCACCTGAGATTCAGAGTGAAACTGAAACTAAATGAATGTAGTGCTGGCAGGGTGGTGGTGATGTAGTCACTGTGTAGATAAATGGGTATGATGTAATCACTATGGGAATAACAAAGTTAAAGTGACTCAGACAAACAGTTATGTGCTGGTTTTTATCCTGACGCTTGTTGCATAAATCAAGATATGTTATCCTATCTTAATATATCCTAGGATATTGAATCTTAAAGGAGATGGGAAATGGCAGTGATATTTTCAGTGTTCTGAGATATTGTTTTGATGTTCTCTTTATTGTGAAATAAAATCTATATTTAAAAAAACATGTTAAATGTCTTTTTTTCTCATTTACTACTTCACTGACTGTGTAGGTGGTCACTGACTGCAATCACTCTTACAGTTTTCATGAGGCTGGTACTGTGTGCTGTGCTGCCTGCTGTGACATCAGTTTCTCCTTCATTCAACCTTGAGACACTGCTTACATCATGGCAGCATCTGAAGTCAACGAGCTCACTGATGATGGGAATGAGATTAGTCAGGTGGTGATCATCTATATGTTTTTCAAGGGTGAGAAAGGACAATTCGGCCCTAGCTGAAGGAGACTGCTTCTCATAACAACAGGCACAGCAATAAGGAAACCACTGACCATTAAGTCTTGGCAGAGCTGTCAGCTAGCTTGAATGAGGAAATGCCAACAGTAGCTGAATGGTGTGTCTCTGCACACACTGAAAGTTTTAGCCTGATTATGTCTATTTTTTAAATACAAACTCATTATTACTCATGTACGATCATATGCTGTCACCTTTATGGAGACTGTTAATCAGTGTACATTATATGAAAAATAGGTGTGGCTTTGTGACATTGTTTGCGGTCCTAAGTTGAAATGACAGCATCTAAAAAAAAAAATCCCTGGAGTCCAGTGGGATTCTATGTGATAATAGCACCTACAAAATAGTGCTGACAAAAACAATGAGTGCACATTGCAGAAAAACAAAATGGCGAGGAGCAATACAGTGTGCGGTAGAAACAGCGATGGGTGGTCACTTTCTCTGAGGGGGGCATAACATGTACTTTCTTTGTATGTGGGGGGCTATGCTTCTGTGCCCCCTGCACCCCCCATAACTAATATAATCATCACCAGGGGATGACAATGGAGAATAGGGAAAAACTTGGGAGGGGGGCTACTCTATATGGGGGCACAATTCTGAAGAGGAAGAATGTTGGGGGGCAACCTGTGGGTGGGGGGCAGCAAAGTCAGGAGGGCGGGGAATGGGAGTTCAACTATGGAAAAAAATATGAAACAACAAAAAAAGCCCAGTATACCCCCACAGCCAGCCCTGAACCCAGGTCCACCATCCACAGAGGCAGTGACTGTAACTACTATACCAGATGGCTAGATTGGAACTGTCCTGACAAACAAAGCCCTATGTACTGTATAAAACAACTACTCCCTATGGAAATTAAAGTGATGAACTTATGATGTGCTATTAAGAGCACATAGCCCATTTTACAGTCACTATTTTCTCATCACCTAAATTGACTTGCTGAAATTGAGTCGCTGTTCACGGGTTACCATCCAGTGGTCCGTCCCCCCACTTGCCGTCTGTCTTCTTATAAGAAATAAAACACCTCGTGTCCAGTGGTCCCTTCCCCCACCCAACGTCCATCCTATTATAACAAATAAAATTCCCTGGTGTACAATGGTCCCACCCCCCCTCACCTGACACCTGTCCAGATATAATAAAAAATGGTCCCTGGTGACTAGTGGTCCCACCTCTACACGATCCCTGGCCCGACTGTACAAAACCAGAGTCCCTGGTGGCCAGCTGTCCCAACCCCCACCCAAGGCCCAGCCAGACTATATAAAACCACGCTCCTTGGTAGCTAGCAGTCCCTCCTTCCCCGCCCATGACCACAATCATGTCCTTGGTGTCTAGTGGTCCCTACCCTTACCCGAAGCCATGCCTAAAGAAAACCAAAGAAGTGTACCTGATGTCTAGTGGTCCCTCTCCCAGTCTCTGATATGACAAGCCCCCTCTCCCCATGGTGCTTACCACTGGTGCAATGATGCCTCCCCCAAAACACATAGCCCCAGCCCATGTACAGTGAAGTGCTCTGCACACTCACACCCATCTCTCATTGGTGGCAGTGCCCCCCTCCCTCACAAGGCACTGACAAACCCCATCAGCTATACTTGATTGCCGGTGCTGTGACCCATAGAACAGCGGTAACCTGATCCTAACTCATTATTCTACCTCAGTTGTTAGTCTGACTGTTGTTAGAATGCGCTTTATTTATAGGGTGAACATGCTATAAATAAGCTGCATGCTCCCATCAACAGTCGGACAGTGGGCAGCTGAGGTGGAATCTGTGGAGGGCTGTGTTGCTCACCATTTCATAACTGCAGCACCGATAATCAGGTACAGGTGATGGTGGAGTTGTTGCTACCATGGGAGGGAGGGTGGCCACTGCCACCAATAAGAGATGGATGGGGAGGCAGAACACTTTATTGTACATGTGCCAGGGCTATGTGTTGGGGGAGACATCTTTGCATTGGTGGTGAGTGTCGTGGGGGGGGGCTTGTCTCACCAGGGACCAGGAGAGGGACCACTAGACATTAGAGACACAATTGCAGGCATGCGTTTGGGAAGGGGGTGGGACAGCTAGCCACCAGGGACTGTGGTTTTGTACAGTCAGGCTGAGGATTGGGTGGGGGATGGGACCGATAGCCACCAGGGACTGTGGTTTTGTATAGTTGGGCCAGGGATTGGGTGGGGTGGGACTGCTAGTCACCAGGGACTTTGTTTTATTATATCTAGACAGATGTTGGGGGGAGCAGGGACCACTGGACACCAGGGAATTTTATTGAGTATAACAGGATGGGTGTCAGGTTGGGGGAGGGGCCACTGAACACCAGGGAATTTCTTTTCTTATCATGGGACAAGCATCGAGAGGAGGAGGGACAACTGGACAACAGGGAATTTTATTTTTTATAACCAGATGGGCGCTGGGTGGTGGGAGGTGGGGGGCCACTGGCACCAGGAAATTACTTTTCTTATCACGGGACGGGCATCGGGTGGGGGAGGGACCACTAGCCTACCTGGGTATTTATTATTATCAAAACGGATTGGTGATCGGGGAAGGGGGAGGGACCACTAGACTACCAGGGACAATTTTGTATACTGTATGTGCTAAAAAAGGGCTTTTCAAAGATGGAATCAATGATAATCATAAGGCTTGAAGTAATGGCACACGTTTGTATATAAAATAATACTGCACTGGCAATGATGTTTCCAAATGCCAGTGACTGCAGGATAACTGTGGTTAGAACAAGGTGCGTGCATTATTTAAAAATGTGTTATGCCAGCCAAAAATAAAGACAATTTGCATATATACACTAGCCTCATATAACAACATCTGTTACTGAGGAAGATGCTGGAAAATAGCTAAGGGTACAAGTATCCAGATAAGGATAAATCCTTGGATAGAAAAATCTTGACCACATCCGTTGGTGCAGGGCTCAATAGCCCCTGCATATCTGCATCTGTTCAAGCAGGTCCCAGAGGATCCTGCCTGAATCAGGTTACAGTTCCACTATTTCAAATAGAAAGGAAATTCTTTGCAGAAAAATACATAAAGGCTCCAGTTAGAGTGCCTTAACACCAAAAAAGTCAGGAAATGGGGCCTTAGGGTTTCAAATCCTAACTCCCTACCCCCCACCCTGTAGGCAGCAACAGGAAAAAACATTACGGTTTCACCTCTCTTGCATCTTCACAAATCAAGTGTGGGATGTGTCTTGGGGTTGTCACCCTTTTCCCATACACTGTACCCATCTCAGCTTATTTATTGATGTAATGGGGTGAGCATTAGGGTTGACACCCCAGGCACACCCCATGCCTGAATTGAGAAGACGCAAGAGAGGTGAAACTGTAATGGATTTTCCTGTTGCTGCCTGCAGGGTGGGGTGGGGAGTTAGTGTTGGAAACCCTAATGCCCCATTACCTGATTTTTTTGGCATTAAGGCACCCTACCTACCCCAGTCCTAGTCATCACTTCAATTTAATATATGAGGGGTGTTTAAGAACAATCCCTATGTTGTTGAGCAGTATGTGTTGCCACATCAAAGCAGCTTAAGCTGCAAACTATGGCAAATGAAGACACTGAAAGGCAGGTTTAGAAAGAGACAAAAGAGGGCATTCAATGCCAAACAAAAATGAATAGAATATTAATTGTATTTTCATAATTCTACTGCTAGCATGTAGTGTTTAATGCCATGTCACGGAAAGTGTAGGCGGAATGCCCTAACTTTCCCAACAGTAATGTGCTTGTGCACTGCATGAGTCAATTTTATGATAGTAAGTGAATCTGCGTAATTTTTATAGCCTTAGCAATGAAGCCATTGGGGTTTATGATGCCTACAATTTTCATCACCCAAGCTATTGTCCCAAGCTACAGTATCTGCCTGATCGCAAATATTAAGTTAATAAAATATGTAAATTAAAGGCAAAGGGCAGACTGGCTCTGAAAGATTCCTGCCTGAGTGCAGGGGGAATGAAAAAGCCCTGTGCTATTCTAAGAAAACAAAGGGTCTTTATATTCTAACTCTTATTTGTGTAGAGGTTATCAAACAAGAATGGTTACATTTTTACACAGAATTATCATTACCTATTTATATTCAATCTATAGAAATAATTTAGTTGCATTGGTTCATGCTTATAAAAATTAATATGTAGTTCTGTTCATTATTTGATTTTCTAATGTTATTGTATTTTACAGTTTTTCCTCAGCTCCTTACTTGCACTCGTGCATTTTTTCTAATATACATCATGACACTGATTGAGTGGTGTTGACCTCACCCTCCCAGGATCGTCTACCTTGAAAGCCACTGCAGGTACGTCCCCTCCCATAACTCTGTCCTCTCTAGCTAGACAGGCCATTCAAGAAATACAGCTCTAGGTTGGAGAGATGCAGAGATGGACATGAGCAGGCACACCACAGCCATAACCTTTTCTATAGAGTATTTTTCCCCCTAGATCCTCTTTCCAACACACTGCAGCTGCAACAGCTGACTCCACACCCTCCTATTGGAAGGGACAGGGAGATGCCAATGTCCCCCAGTAACTGATGTCAATGCTGTTCCTCCCAAGCTGGTTGTAGCAGACCTTCATGACCAGGATTGAGCCCTCCATTCTGGATGGAGATGCAATAACATTTGCAAGCAAATTTGCTGTAAACAGAGGCACTTTGTAAAATTTTCATAATATGGCAGCTTCATAAAAATTGTGCACAGATGCTGTAAAGTGTGGACTTCATGGACTTATTGTGTAATTTACATGACGGTCTACATTTTGCTGCCTTTTTTAATGACGTATACACTTCTAAATGCAAAAAAAAAAAAATCTGCAAAATGCAGGAAATTCACATAAAAGTAAATGAAGCATTTGTTTCACACCTCACCTATCTCTTCTTGTGGAGTCTGAAAGAAATGTCTCCCCAGTACTCCTAGTACTTCTTTGGTTCAGAACAGGAAGTCAAGTGCTCGGTGTGAAATAACTATATAAAATTTATTTACTGAAAATTTGTCAATAGGAAAGGCACACTGAGCCAATAAGTCTCGTCTCCAGGTATGACCTGAGGGAAGGGAAAAAGGGAAATAAAATATAAAGTTCTGTGAAATCATGAGACAGTGTGGTCTAATGTTTAGATCACCAGCTTGGGAACTGTGATATTACAGGTTCAAGCCTCACTTGAGCCAAATACTCACAGTGTGATCTTTGTCAAATCCCTTTCAGCAAGGTCATTCTATTTACATAGTGCCCTTTCCAAAGACCTAAACTGCTTGCTAATTCATATGGAGAGATCAGAAGAAGACAGTAATAGATAACAATTAAACAGACAATAAATGATAAAACAATGCCAATGCAGTAACGTCCTAGTAATTTTTCCTTTTTATAATTCCCAGAAATAAGGTTTCACAGGCTGTCCATGAAAGCTTGCTAAAAAGATAAAGCTTCATCCACTATTAAATGCCTTCATCAAGGGGGACTACATCTGATAATAATAATAATAAACTTTATTTAAAGTACAATTCAAGTACTATCAAAGCAATTTTACAAAACACACAACAATAAAATACCAAAAAGAGTTAAAATATCAGAAATTCAAACATTAATACTCTGGGTAGGCAAGGGAGAATACAAATGTTTTGAGAGCAGGTTTAAAGCTCTCCACAGACAGGCACCCCCTTATCCAAGGAGGTAGAGAATTCCACAGGGTCAGAACCATAAAAGCAAATGCCTGGGCTCCAGAAGTCTTCAAATGGACCCTAGGAATCTCCAGCAATCCCTCCTCAGCTGAGCAGAGTGGTCAGAGGGGGTGGTAGGGACAGAAGAGCTCTTGCAGATAACTCGGTCCCTGTCTGTGTAGGGCCTTATAAATTAGCGAACCAACCTTGAAGGTGATCTGCCATTGCACTGTCAGCCAATGCAGTCCACCCAGCACAGGTGTGACATTGCTAGATCGAGAAAGCCCAGTCAACAACCTGGCTGCAGAGTTCTGCACTAGTTGCAGGCAGCGGATATCCACCCTTGGAAACCCTAGGTACAGGGCATTGCAATGATCCAGGCGGGAGGTCACAAAGGCATGGACCAAGGTCAGAAGATCAGTGGGCGAAACCAGGTGCTATATCCGGGTGATATTTCTCAGATGGTAAAATGAGACCTTGATGACGGATGGCACCTGAGACTTCAGTGTCAGCCCCTCTTCAACAATAACACCCAGATTCTGCACCTGTTCAGAGGACATCAGCTGGTGACCACCAAGCAACAGCCCAGAGGCCTGTTCAGCTGATAACCCCTCTACCTGATGACCAGGGTCCACCACCAAAACCTCAGTCTTGTCAGGATTCATTTGGCAGTCATCCAGTCCTGAATCTCGGCGAGGCAGTTGTTAAACACCGAGGCTGAATCATCCTGGTCAGGTGCAAAGGATATGTATGGCTGAGTATCATCTGCATAGCACTGAAACTGTAAGGGGGTTCCAAATAGATGGGATGGCTACTTCAAAAGCTTTGCTACCCTAATTGTTTTAAACAAGACCAAAGGACCTGCATTGGTAGAATGATGAGACTGGCCTGGTGTACATAGGACCAGTAGATCTTTCAGGTAGCGTGGGTTCAGACCCCAACTCACTGCTCCAGTTCATTCTGCTGTGGAAATAGGTAGATGCAGTAACCCACTGGAAATGAAATGTTGCATCTCAGTCTGGAGACCCTGGTAAATAAAACATTATAAAATAATGGAAATGTGATATACTACAATCAGCCCCTACCCAGCCAATGAAAACTATTTTGGCAAAAAAGGTTTTTTGTTCACTGAATACTTAATATAGTGGCAGATTTCATTCTGTTGGAATGATATTGACATTCGACAAAAAGCATGTTTTTCAGAGTGATTTGTTCTGTTGGACAAAATGCATTTCATTCACAGAATGATCAGTGCACATTGGTAAAATGCATTTTGCTCCTAGAATTGTTTTCTTATATGTGTATGAGTGGATGTGTGCAGTTTTAAATTCTGCACAATAGCTTTTTCTCTGTTTAAATGAAAGGATAAATAACTATTACAGCTATATTTGATGTTTTTCTTCTGAAAGAGGTTATCAAGTGTAGTGTGATACCACTTCCCAATCTTGTTTAAAGTTTGTGGGAAGAATCCATTATAAATATAACTGCTGGGGATCCAAAGGAAGCTTTGAGTCTGACTCATATTATTTGCTGCAGTAGATAAGCACAAAACATAATGCATTCTCCAAACTGATTGGTACAGTCTGTAGTTCATGTACTGTATGTATTTATTGAAACAGTGGTTCATTTAATTCATTTAAAGCAGAAGGATCCTTTTACCACTTTCCTCCAAAAGAGATTACGCCATCATTCAGGAGAACTGGTGAACAAATTGCCTGAGCAAAACATATACGAGATTCAAAACCTATCATGTCAGATAAGTAATTTAGTATAGTATAACTATCTCATGCGGGAACTCACCACCATTTATTTTAGCCTTAATGTAGGCATTTCTCACATGAGTTGACTGCTGGAGAACATGTGCCACTGAAATTAGATTCATTATGTTATAAGAACTATGGTTGTGGCAATTTTTCACCTTTTTAACATGGCCCATGAAAACCTGGTGAAATACATTCTCCTTTATTAACAAGGAGCTATGGTGTAGTGGCCTTTGTACAATGTCACATGAGGGCCAGGGACACCAAGGGATTAGTGTCATATAGTTAATGTATTAGTACTGAGTGGCAAAAGCTAATAAAGTGTGTATGAGATAAAATGAACCTGCATTTTGTGGAGGGCAATTACCCAGAAATATTGGGCAGACACACAACAATGTAAATGGTGGTTAAACATCATAGAGACTCTTAACTTTAGAAATAAAGAACAGCAGTGTGCAGTTCTTTGATCTGGAAGTATGGACTCTCAAGCACAACACAGATCTTCGGTGTAGAGATGGTTGGATTGTGCTGTAGAGTGTTCTGCAATTTCACCATACTCCCATTAAAGGGAGATAGGCATTACTAATACCGGAGCAATACACGTACGAAATAGATCAGTATGGATAGCAAGGGGTTAATACTTACAGCAGCTTGGTAGGAGGTGCTTAAAGGCCACATCCCTTGAAGGAATGCCTAAACTGTGGCAGAAACATGGAGTAGCAGGATACCCAAGAGTGGCATATCCCAAAGCAATATGACTGTCAAAAAATTGTCTGTTGCCGCATTGGTCCTTGTACAACAAAATGCACAAAATAGGTAATTAGATACCTTTTATTGGACCAACAGAGATTTACAAAATATCCTTAAGCTTTTAAACTCACATAGTTTTTCAGAAAGAAATGGCAGTTTTCTTAAAAAAGTTCCCTTTTAAATGCCCAGAGCAATATTAGAAGAAAAATGTATGTTATACACCAAACAGAGATAAGCAAGCATTCCTAAAACTGTAGGAGTATGAAGGTCAAATGTCACAGGATGGAATGTTATGTAGTTGTAGAAGTTTTTTTTTATCAATTATCTGATGTTAAATGTATTACTGAAGCTAAGTTGGGGAGGGTCTTATAAAAGTATTAAATCACCATACTCCTTTCACTCTTAGCCATGATTATAGATTACCACAATGACAGCCCATGGGATCATGTGATCGGCAACGTGTATAAGGGATTGCATGAACTAAATACAGAATCAACCCAGTCAGTCTTGGACACATGGAAGCAGGAACTTCAAGTTTCTATAGATTTCTCTTCCTGGGAGAAATACACAATCCCAGCATTCAAAATCACTTCCCCACCCTTCTGGCATGAGTTTGCATGGAAATGGCGCTCCCGATACTTCTGCACCCCTACTACTCTTATGCATTTTTTACCGCACCACTTTGTGGATTGTTGGTAGGGATGTGGGTTTAATCTGGCTGACCAAGATCATATTTTTGATTTTTGTCCAATATTGCAGTCATACTGGACAGCAGTGGCAACTCAGATTGCTATATTGACCGGTAACTCTTTCACAGTGACCCCTGCATTTATTTTAACATTGGTACCCTCACCTAATAACCACTTGTCCCGTAAGTTGTTGGTTTGAATTTTACATTTTGGCAACTAAAAAAGCAGTCACTCGCCTATGGATAAAACCTGCCCCGCAGACGCTGGGGTCATGTCATTCTATTATGCTGGAAATCTATGCTATGGAAAAAATTTACAGTCACACAACAGAACTGCCAGGAGCAATTCAAATTATGCTGGAGGCCCTGGATTTTCTATTATGTGTCCATTGACAAACAATGAATCCCATAGCAACCTGTTCTGGCTTACATGTTTCTTTTCTTTTTTTTTTTTTTCTTGAGGGAAGTCTCCCATGGGACTCTATGACACCCACCACTTTCTCTTGGTTATGATTTATGCTTTCCCTGTGCCAGAGAACCCTACCTTGCTGGAGCCCTACCTACTACACCATTTAAAACTATGGACACCTTAACCATTTGATATTTTCTTTCACTTCCTGTGTTTAATTTTATATATACAAACTGTGGCAACATTCCCTTCTGTATTACAAAAAGCATATTTTGTATGCTGTTCTGGTTTGTTCTCTAACATGCTCTGTTGTGTTAATAAACATTAAATATATAAAAAAGGATCAAACCACCTATTTTGTGCATCAAGCAGTATGAAGTGTAGAACTCTATGTAAAGCAGGATGGGCTGCCCCCTCACCATATTCAGCTGTAATGGGTGAGAGAGGGCTTGCCAGGCTTGAGATGGTAGCAGGGTCCCCAGTCTGCATGTAGCACTTGTCCTTATCACACATATCCTTATCTCCAGGGCACCAAAATAAATGATGCAGAATGGCACAGAGGTTACAGCAAAGTTCCTAAATCCAAAATCACCGTTAAGGGAAGGTACTTAGGTTGCCATAAAGCTCCAGACCTGAAATTCTCAGCACTAGCTCTTTAGGCCTTATGGACCTGAAGAATCATGTAAACTTCAAGAAAGATACTGTACGCATCACTGTGTACCAAAGACATAGGGACAGTAAAGAAGCATTATTATAGTGGCAGTATAGCACAGTGGTTAAGAGCACAGAGCTGCAAACCTGGAAAACTGGGTTTGAATCCCAAAGCCACTACTTGCATACTGTGTGACCATGAGCAAGTCACTTAACTTCCCTGTGCTCCCAGGATGCACCTGGAAACAAGGCTTGGCTTAATGTGTCTTTCCTGGCTAAAAATTGTAAAATAAAATGGAAATAAATTATTGCACCCAACTAAGTGAGTCTATCAACTTTTGGAGATTAAACTAACCATTGCCCAAAGGTGATACCTTCACCCACAGTGAGGTTTATAGCTGGGCAAAGCAGCGGAAGAGAATAAGGAGGCCAGCAGCATTCAAGAAGGGAAATGAGGAGTCATGTGGTGAAGAAGAATCACAGCAAAAGAATACCTGACTGCGACACAGCATTTGGTATATCCCACCTCTTTCAGATCTGGATGGTAGAGTAAAATGGAGGTCAGGATGATGTTATACTCTCCTGCCATGGATGAGAAATGTCTCTGAACACCCTTACAGGCAAGGTTTGATTGCCTGTTACGTGTGGGGGCCCATACTTCAGGATTTGAAAGAGGTGGAGGACTGCCAGTGTGTGTGCTTATTTTATTTATCTTGCTGCTCCACCCAGGCCCATCACCTGCCATCTCTTGGACTTACCTCCTCTGCATGTTCCTCCATGGATGACCCCAACCCATGTAGGGGGGCTGCCAGGAGATGGGCCCTACTCCCCTAACAGAGTTTTAGCATCGGCCCTGAAGCTGAAAGCCCAATCAGTGGTGTAGAGACAGTTAGTCAGTGGTAGGCATTCTACATGGTTAGAAGGATTTTCCATTTTTCTTGTCCCTGCCCACAGACATTGGAAAGGCCTTGGACAATGCAGCTTGCATTATGCTGCCAATGTCCCCTTCACTTGATCGCTGGTTCCAGCATACACCACCACCTGTGGTCACCCAGGTGGCAGAATTGTAGCAGAGTCCAGACTCCCTCCCACTCACAAGGAGGTGAGAGTTCATGGGACTCTCAGTCATCCTTCTCAGCCAGCCCTCCGATGACCCAGGCTCATTCCCGACTTGGGGTCACAGGTGTTGCAAGCAGTAGTTCTCCCATTACACTGGCAGGTCGGGCTAATGCATGTGTGCTTATGTGCACCAAATGACTGTTTAATGTTCTGCAGTTGGGAAAAGAAAAAGTTGCATTTGGCTGTTTGTAATCTGTGACTGTGCTTTAGTTATGTGGACACCAGTACACAGAATCACTGAGAATGTACTCACCTGATTCTTGGGTTTTCAATAGTGCATTGGGCATTGCTCATGGAAAGAGGAGGATCCTTGGAATCAGTGAATTCTCTGGCCATTTGGGCAGGGGAGTGGCAGAGCATCAGCAGTGCAGAAGGAGCAGCAAGGGGTGGAGCATCCAATGCTTCATGGCTCCTTCAAGATATCAGGCTTCCAGCATGTACAGTATCTGGAGAGGAAACATCCCTTTGGAATACATGAAGATTAGCATTACTTTGCTGGTACAAGTTGGAGGAAGTTCAGGCTATGGGAAAGCAAACCCAAAGAGATTATCAGCAAGCATCAAACTACCTGTACGCACTGGTGCATTTTGCTAGAAAGTCTCCACAGAACACATGGACTCTGCATCATGGTGAAGAGACACATAGAAGCCTAACTGAGCTTGAAAGTAAAAGAAACTTTGAGAATATTAATTAAATATTATTTCCACTGTTGAACACCACCATGTTACCACCATCTCAGTATCCAGTGAGCACAGAGACAACAATTGAGCGCCTACAAAAATGGTGACTCAGTTACGCCGCCTGTGTTCTGGGCTACCTGGCAGGGTAGTGACCGGATACTTGGGTGGGTGAGGTAGGGTGACAGGAAGCTACATGAGTATACGCAAATGCACATGTGCGGGGGAGAGGAAGAGGAGAGAATGTATGTGGGAGGGGTTGTGGTGGGCAACTGCTGAGCTGGTCTGCTAGCATGGTGGGGAGGGTGGTCGGTTGGGAGGTACAGGGTTCAGGTCTGGCGCAGTGCAGTTTTTTTTTTTGCCAGCAGGAGGTTTTTTATTTTGTAAGTATTTCACCCCCCCAACATGCACCTCCCTTGAGTTGAGAATCCTTTAGTAGGGGGGTGTGGGTGTGCAGCCCCCCACATTAAAAAAATTCCGTAGATCTCGGGCACTCTATTGCCATTCACCATGAGTGTGCATCACCGAAATTCATTTTTGGCAATGTACACTCGCCCAAATGGTGATCGTTATTCCACAATCACTGTTATCACATAAAGCCATTAATCTCACTAATGATGAAGGTCTTGGTCTCCCCAATTTGAATGCTGTCTGAAATTGGATTCTGGATGAAGGGCAGTGCATTTGTGTGTCAGATGTTGAAAGAAGTGCTGCACATTCAAAAACTGCAAGTGATTCACCTGTCATCCCAACTTGCCATGTCTGGATCTTGTACTTCTGAGTCTGAGGAGACGGTGACAGAGATAGTCAATGCAGAAGTTTGTGTCCCTAAAGAGGAGGCCAAGGACACTGAAACTGAGAAAATAGTTATTGGGATCAAGGGCCAAAAGATCCTGAAGGCTATCAGCATCAAGCCCAGCAACACCCATTCTGAAGTTGATGAGGCTTGTTCTGTATCCAGAGATATCCTAATGACTAGCACTTGGGGGCCATGTTCTGATAGAGATGATGGAGCCAGTTCTAGCAAAACTGCCCCTCTGGAGGGTTCTACATGCAACCATCCCCATGGAGTAGCAATTAACTCTGAAATAGCTCAAAATGGTTCCAAAATTGTTTTCCTAGCATTATGTGTAGATAAGCAAGACTTGACAGTTTCAGAAAAGGAACAAGAACTTTGAGATTCAAAAATTCATGCCACATGTTACAGCCTTTGTTGCCTTCAGTATTTAGTGTTCCTGTCAACTCCTCCATGTGGGGAGAATTATTTGATAATTGGAGGAGAGGGTATAAGAACATGCAAGGGGTATTACCAATAAAACAGAGTTCCCTGGCCTTGAAGAATTTCATAAATCAGACTTGTCCTGGTTTATGTTTATGGCATTCAAACATGCATCACCATTGCATGGGTGGGTGGAAGCAGGGGCACTAGGTTAAACCTTCTTCTCCAGTGAGAAAAAAATGAATTGTGAATTTGCAAACTATCAACCATGGGGGTTCAGTGATGAAACAGACTATGTACCATTCTTGTAAACTAGAAAATACTTAAAAATCTGTCACAAATGTGGGGCACATATGCACCTCAGCTCTGTTTGTAATGCAGTACGCTGTGGCAGCTGCTTAGAATATGGTAACATTACCTCCTCCTGCCCCAGTTCCCATGGGTGCAATCTTTGTGAGGAACAGTGTCACTCTTTCTGTCAATGCCCATGGGCCTGTCATAACCACAGCAATGGCCAGAACTAAGATGTTTTAATTGCTCAAGGTCAATCCCAGGCCACTCACGAGGCACGAGAATCCCCTCTAGTAACCCCAGCTGACCCCGTTGTCCATCAGCCTCCAATTCCACTGTCCTCCTTGGCTCCTCCTCATTCCTCTGTTCTACGTCTTCCTGCTGACACTCCTGTCTTGCAGCTGCATCTCTCAAAACAATGCCTCCCCTTCCCCCTCTCCCATGGAAACTGATCCTTTCCTAGTCCCTCCAAATAAGAAACATTGATGGAAAACTTTGGCTAAACCAAAACAAGTGAGGAATTCTGATATTTCTTTATGTAATGCTTATGCAGCCCTTGCATCTTCTATCTTGTGAAGAGATACAGAGGATGAAAAGGGAGGCTCTGGCAACTCGTTTCAATCATCTCAGAAGGATATCCTTTCTGACATCGATGATCTGCAAGCTGAGCAGATCACTAAATGGGTGAGGAGCAAGACTCATTTCCAAACAGATCAGTGGGAGGTTTACCCACATAACTTTGTGTGTCTCAACAACTGCATAGGGTTTTGTGTCTGACATTGAATGTGAATAGTATTAAGTCATATAGGAAATGGTTGCTTACATTTTCTACCTCATGTTCCCTTCCTGGTAACAATATTTTTTTGCAGGACACATGTCTGAACACTACATTTGAATTATCTGCAGCCCGAACTTCCTGGACTCAGGGCCTGTCCTACTGGTTTCAGGGGCCTGACACCTGTAATAATGTTGGCATCCTTCTCTGGGGTTTGGATTTAAAACTGCATAGATTCATTTACATTTTCCCTGGGAGAACGTTACTCCTGGATCTGAAGTTTGTGCCCCTTTCTCTACGTGTTATTAATGTATATGCCCCACCCCATTTGAAATCTGACTGAGTGAAATTGTTTAAATCTATTCAGCCTTATCTCCACTCTAATAAAGTTTTGACACTGGGCAGTGACTTTAATTGTGGGATGGTTAGATGTCCAAAATTTATTTTGATTCAGCCTTCCTTCAGGATATGATTGCCATAGCTCAGCTGCAGGATAATCAACTGGCATTGAGTAATACCCCTCACTTCACATTTTCAAAATGATCCTTAGCAACCTGAATTGATTTTTTTTTCTTATCTTGAGCTTGTAGAGTGTCTCAGTGGACAACGTTTCCCATCAAGACTTCAGATCATTTGGCTGCCCACTGCTCTTGTGCATTGGAACTTTCTTCTGTACTTTTATTTTGGCCTTGGAGGCTGAATGCTTCATTGCTAAATGATCCTTCTGTCTGGGATCATTGGATAGATGGGTTTGTTTTGCTAGATGGTCTGTTCTAGATGCTTATTATGACTTTGGGGCCTGGTGAGATGACTCGAAGTGAGAATTTCACTACTTCTTTAAATGACAAGCTCACTTTTTGAGTATTAAACAGTTCGAAGTATGTGAGTTACTTGTGCCTTCAGTTCAGACTCCAGACGCATCTTTCAAATTCAGGTCTCCAGCAGAGACCTCACCCTGATATAGATTCTGTTAAATCCAAAATGCTTTAGCTTCAGTATGACAGGCCAAAGTCTCTAGCTCAGGAGGCCAAGTTTGGCACCCGAGGTCAAAAACAATCCCTTGACGATTATAAAGCTTGTGCTGCTTGGCTTCCGTGCAGGCATATGTGGCGCCTAGCCATACTCCACAGGTTCCTCTAGTTGAGGATTTAGGTAATATCCTGTCCCATGTTCATATGCATATTGAGAATAAATTTGGTATTCCTTGTACTCTAGTATTCAAACCCTATCAATGTTCTCCCTTACCCTCCCTACTCGACTGGATCATATTCAATCTTCCTTGCCTTATTCTGTTCAACTATCGGAGGACATTGCCATTATTAAAGCCTTACCCTCAAACATTATCCCTGGTATGGATGGTCTCCTCTCTGAATTTTACAAAGTGTTTATAGATTATTTAGGACCCACATTGCACGTCCTGTTTAAACAAATTTTGATGACGGGGACTTTATCTCCCTCTTTATCACAAGCTTTGCTTATCTTTTTTAATAAGGAGGATGACAGGACTTTATTATATAATTAGAGACCATTATATCTATTGAATACCGACTATAAAATATTGGACAAATTATTGTGATAAGGGCACTGGCTATTGAGTGCACACCATAAAGGGCGACTCAATAGCGGCACCTTATCAGAGGGCTATTGGATGGGTTGGGCAACTGCAGGTATAGTTACATCCTGTCACTATATATACATGTGCATGTGGGGGAAGCAAGCATGGCAGAAGAGTGGGAGGGTTTGTGTGGTGTGTTGCGGCAATGAGCTGCTGAGCTGCCCCGTGGTATGGTGGGTGGGTTGCAGGCTTCAGCTGCAAGGGTGCCAGGTTCAGGTCCAGGCACACATACATTTCGTACATCCGGACAGAATTTATCTTTTTTTTTAATTTGCACCCCCCTGGAGTTGAGAATCTTTTAGTAGGGGGTTTGCCGGGGTGTACATCAGTGAAACTGATTTGTGCTGATGTACATTTTCCGTAATGGCAATTGCTTTTGTGCAATCACCATTATCACATATGACCCAAATTACTTGCTAATAGACTTTCCTCTACAGTTTATACCCTCATTTCACAATCCCAGTGTTGTGCTGTGCCTACTTGCCCTATTTCAGATAACTTGATTTTACTCAGGGAGCTTTTTGAAAGGGGTGCCTGGGGTCAGTGTCATGGCTTTGTGCTTTCTGTGGATCAAGAACAAGCTTATGACCGTGTTGACCACTGATATCTTTTTGAAGTACTGTATGGGTATGGTGTTCCTCCCCTTTTTGTAAAGTGGGTTCAATTATTGTATTCTGATGCATGCCTCATCCCTTAAGTCAATTCATGTTTGGGTAGGCCCATTTCCCTTAAACAAGGTGTGCTTCAGGGTTGCCCGTTAAGCCCGCTTTTGTACGTATTTGCAATTGATCCATTACTACATATTCTACAGCATAGTTCACTCATCAGGGGCATTACGATTGCATCTGATGTTGCTGATCTCCGTGTTCTGATGTATGCTGATGATATCTATGTCATGCTATCTGATGCTGCTCAGTGTCTTGCTGTTCACTCACTTTTACAGGATTTTTCTCATCTGTTGTGCGCCATGATAAACTACATGCAGAGTATGGCAGTTCCTCTTTGTGATTCTATACAACCTCTCCCTTCACACATTGCTGGGATTTCTATAAGTCCTGACCATGTCAACATTTGGGGTATTTATTTTAACCACCCTGACATTGCACTCTTTAATTGGGAAACCTGTCTCTCAAAGGCAGAGTGAAAGCTCCTTCTTTGAAAACATACTTCATTGGCTAAACTAAAACAAGCTTATCTCATAAAGTCTGTGTTGCTTCCTTGCTTCATTTATCTTAGCTGTGTATTTCAACCCCCTCCCCCATAGAGAAGAGATTGCTGAGTTTTTTTCAAGGCCTCTGGGGTTCTCATTTAAACCCAATTAAGAGAGATATTGTTTATTAAACCTTGGCCAGAGGAGGCCTCCCCATGGTACACCCCATTGTCTTTTACTACTGTATTTTTTTCTCTAGCAAATTTACTCCAGTTTTGCAGGATGTCCAAAGCACATGGTTCCCTTTGGTTATGGATTGGTTGTTGCCTCTTTTGGCCTCCAGAAACAGCACTGGTTTCCAACAATTGGGTCAGATGTGTGAAAACATCTTTCCTGCATACATGATTTCTGCGATCAAAAATTTTTTTGAGTGGCAACTATCCTTCAATGATTGTACCCAGTTGCAGTGAAAAGGACTGTATTATTCTGTACTTGACTTGAATTTTTCACTCCCAATTGTTTTGAAATTTTGTCCGCCGAATAAGATGGCTATTGCACTTTCACAGCTCATCAATTGATGGATTCCTTTTTGAACGTGGGACATATTATGGCTTAGTCTTCATGGAAATTGCAGTGTTGGATGTGCAGAAACATAAGTCATGGGTGGACAGACTATGCCCCCGACCAGCCTTTGCTAGTCTCCTTCAAATGCAAATGCATTTTCTTTTTCAATGTACCACCAGTAAAACTTTTTGGAACCAAGTAAGCATCAACTGGCACTTCCCTGCATTTTCAACAGTGACTTTATGAAATGGTTGTATTAAATATATTCCACCCTAATGTGGAATTGTTTTCAGTACAATTGTTACAGGTTTGTTTTGTCATTTTCCAGTATTATTTATGGCAGGCATGATGTGCTTTTAATGTGCAGCAGAAGTATATTCTGCCTGCTGTTATTGCTCTTATGGTTCATGACTGTCTTGAGAGACTTTAACGACATGATAAGCGAATTATGCACACGTCTTCATTTCACAAACTGTGGTCAGGCTTCCATAGCATGTTTTCTTGATTTTGTATTTATTGTTTGCTTTGTATCAAATATAATATAAATTTATATGTTTGTTTGCTATCTTATGTGAATAAAATTCCCCCTACTCTTCCTGCAGGTGGCCTCAGTGCTGCATGTTGGAGGGTGATGGTGGTGAATGGTACAGTGGAGTGTGTGCCTGCAGCCCAGGTGGAGGAGCATGTCTCCCTCGCTGCCTAGTATAATGAGGAGACAAACTCTTCTGTCAGTTTGCAGGAGGGCATGATTGGTAGCTGCCCTGCTGTCCTAGAAAAAAAGATGATGTTGTCAACCTCGAACACAGCCCTATTTGCCAAGGTTGAAGAGGAAGTCTATAAATGAGAATTTAGCACAGGACTCAGCAGTCATGGACTTGGTGGACAACCACCTTGTGCAGGAACTGCATGGAAAATGTCTTCACCTGATTAGGTTACTGGTAGACATGGATGTAAAATATGCTGTGGTGTTGGAATGCCATAAACAGAGCAGTTTTATCTCTGGCTGTGGCTGCGACAAGGCTGATGAAAGGAGCCACTGGTGTTTCTGCCCCACATCAACGTTGAAAGATGGTATAGTATGCGATGACAGAAGTGCTCCAGACAGGTAGTATACAGCTTTCTGTAATGCAGCTGATGATGGACTTATCAGAATTGCCTAATGATGGACATTCCTTTACAGGTACAGCTGTTTTCTTTTCATTTGGAGCCATTTCAAGTGGCTTTAAGGGAGTGGGACCTCCCACTGCAAGCATTGCTAGAGCTAGGCTTCCAGACCTGCATTTAGAAACACTGTTTTCAACTACAATGTTTCAGACCTAGCTTGGTCTGTGGAAAAGGTCCTCCTCAATGTAGGGTGGGTGAAGACAGCCAATGGCACATGAAGGGAGGCTCACCCTCCTCTTTCCACACTGCCTGCAGGTTATTGTACTGCCCCTATTACTACTCTTGATTCTGTTGAGTGAGCTGCTGATTTTACCTCAAAGAACACTGGTGCTGCTGTTCTACATCAGATTAAACTGTTGGAAGGGGAGGATAGTGCAACCCCTCCTGTGTCTGCTGCTTTCCCTGCAGCAGCCCCTTCTACAGTTTCTGACCCTTGGTTCCACTATGTCAGTTCGACAACAATATTATGTACTGACATTACATCAACAACAAAATGCCGATGGCGACCATATTGTCTGGCAATCGTGCCCCCCAACTGTGATCACAGAAAAGCACAGGGGCACATCCCAGCTTTCCCCCACATCCCCAAAAGATAAAATAAATACCTCCAGGTCAGAGGAGTAGGGGGGATGAAGTGCAACACCCCTGGGGTGGCAAGATGGAGGGCGCTGCAAAATCCCGATCGATGAAATTACTGATGATGTGGTTGCATTAGTGTAGAGTTTCGCTGTGCTGATGGCTCACCCTGACCCTTTGCCTCAGATCCTCATTCAATCCCCTGGGTGGGATACCCCAATCTCTGAGACCCTCTAGACTATACCTCACCAGATTATGGACACTAATTTTGAGCCTTCTGACTGTTTGCCTTCTACACTGGATATCACAAATACCCTTCTGCCAGATTCTGCTCCCAGTGCAGACTTTTCTGGGCCAGTCATGGCGGTTCCTTGAGCCAATCTGCAGCCTTCCTGTGGAGCTCAGCCCACTCAGCTGTTTTCTGATTCTTTTTTAAAAAGCCCCGGAGCTTGCTAAATGTAAGAATGCTGTCAGGCTGAAATATTGGGTGGTTTTCCTGACTTTCCCAATAGACTGTATGTTGCTAGGACTCTACTAATGGGCAGTATGCATTACTTTTCATACGAACTTTTTGTACAGATACACACTGCTGGTGACACCTCTTCCAATATTAGCTTTAAAATACCAGTTGGCCTTGAGTATTTCTGGAAAAAATACAATGACCTGAAGGCCACTCCATTGTGGTTTCCTTTTGTGGCACTCCCTCTAACGAAGCCAAGTTTTAAAAAAATTACTATTCTCTTCAAGAATGATGGTATGAATGTCATCGACACTGTGTACTGCTTGAAACAATGGTGCATAGTCATAGGCCAGCCCAAGCCTATTTTTGACTCTGAACATATTTGGACTGGTGGTTGGCCTTTTAAGGACACACTGTACCACTCAGTAGGCAGTTTGGTTCTTTTGCCAAATTGTTTCTTCTTGGGAGGTGATCAAGGGGACTGTTCTATGCTGGGCAGCTCAAGGCATGTTATTGATGTGGCTCTCGCACCCATCTGAACAATGCATATGACAAGATTAAGTGTTAATACTGTGACTTTAGGACAGCAGAAGGCATTTTGCTCATGTTCTCTTTGTTCAGAATTGGGGCATACATGACAGCAATGTCTGAATCCTGAGAGATGCCATTTATGTGATGACACGGGGCATACGTACAAAATTTGTCTTTGGGCTTGTCATAACAGTCCTGATACTGTGGATCAGGCTGACCACACCTACCTTATTACCATGGCTCAAAAGGCCAGACAGCAGGACAATCAATTGTGCACATGGCCTGTGCAGGATCCCTTTCCACCTCATCCACAAAGATCTTCTGCCAGGACTTCTACACAGCCAGCAGAAGACACCCTTGGGCCCGTTACATGCTCCGATCTGCCTGCTGAACCCCCTTCCACCCAGTCTCTGAGTGTGCAGATTACTAGAGATCTTCCTCCTCCTTCCCTGTCCCTAAGTAACAGCAACCTGCAATTTCCCTCTACTGCTGAAAACATTCCGGAGGTTCAGCCTTTGATTATCCACGTTTCCTCTGCTCCTCTATTAGATTCCTTATCATATGGTGATACATCGCCTGCTACCGCTGTTCTGGCTGTGGTTCCGAGGCATTCTTCCCTGCAACAGCTGGACGATAAGAAAGACTGTGCAATTTCTGAGATTATGTTACTCCACTCTTCCTGTACTGTGGATTCCTTTCATATGATCACTCAAGTGAATCATAAAGGACTGCCCTTATTGAAGCAGACTAAACAAGACAATCTTTCTTCGGTCAACCATTTTGACCCCTTGCAAGGTGCTCCAGACTGGGCTGATACTGATGAAGATTCCGATGCTTCCTCCATTGCGTCAGCACACCTAGATCCCTCCTCTGATACTGAGGAGAAATCACCGGAGGCACAATCTTCCAAAAAAAAAAGAAGGTTAGGGGTTCTGTTACACAGGAACAATGATTGTTAAAACTTTTTCTCTCTTCTTTTTTATGATGGAAGGTCTTAAATTACTAACTGCTAACGTGAATAGTATTAAGCTGCAGAAATGGTGCTTTGCCACTTTTTTGATCTTGCAACAGTTAAATATGGATCTTTTCCTTTTTACAGGATACAAGGTTACATACATTAGGAGAGGTCATTCAAGCACAAAACTGGGGGAAGAGGCTTGCTCTGGTGTGGGGATTCTCTTTTACTCTCCTGATATTAAAGTCACTAGATCGGTGAAAATTTCAGTAGGTCACATTTTACTCTTAGATGTTCAGATTAAGGGGTTGACTTTTTGTCACATTAACATCTATGCCTCTTAAACTAAGGCTAGTAGAAAAGAACTTTTCAAATTGATTCAGCCTTTTTTATATACCTTCAAAGGGGTCAGTCTTGGTGGGGATTTCAATTGTGAGTTAACCCACATTGATTAGGGCAAGGGGACCACAAAGGTTTTTTTTGTGATTCTCATTTCCTTAAAATTATGTGCCACAAGGCAAATGTAACCAATGCCTATGTACTGGCTGGTTGTCCCACAGACCATACTTTCTATAAGGGATCTCTGTTTACCTGTACGGATTTCTGGTTTCTGTCTTCCAGGTTACACATCTTGAATGTGGCAATGGCTCATTTGAGACTTCGGACCACAAAATGGTCTCTGTGACCTTGAGTAGTATGCAAGAAAAGTGTCATGGGCCTAGCTTCTGGAAACTGAATTCATCATGTGTGGGGAATACTGACACTATCAGTAAGGTGCAGGATGTGTTGCCTGCTTGACAGACTGTCCTGTGTATGTACAATGATTTGGCTTGCTGGTGGGAAGATACTAAAAAACTGAACTCCAGTATCTTCTGCAGACTGCTTCAGTCCAGGGCCCAGCTCATTAGACTAATGTCCATTTCTCAGGAATCTCATTTAGATCTTTCTGCTCAGATTTCTCAGGTTAAAAAGCACATGTGTCAGTTTCAATATGACCAGGCTAAATCTTTGATTCTGGAACAAAAATATGGCACTCAGGGTAACAAACTGCACAGTAATCATTTTGACATTTATGCCGATAGGTTACAGCTAAGAATAATTAGTTGCCTTAATGATGAATCTGGCCCGCCTCAGACTACTAGCAAGGATTTACAGGATGTTGTGTTTGCCCACATCTCTAAAACATTTGGTACTCCTTCCTCTAAGCCAGAACTCTGCTGGAGCTTACTGGATTCTTTTGTTCTCCTTAGCTTGTCAACTCAGACTGGAATGGTTTAACTACAGAACTCAGCCCTACAGAGGTGCAAGACGCTTTTTGATCTTTATCCTCCAATACTGCCCCTGGGTTGGATGGCCTGTCCAGTGAAGTTTATAAAACATTTTTGTCCCTTTTTACTCCTATTTTGACACTGCTCTTTAACTCCTTTTTAGACACAGGATCTCTCTACCTCAGTATGACCAAGACAGTCATGTTTTTTGTGGATAAAAATAAAGGGGATTAGATGGACCTTGATAACTGGAGACCACTGAGTCTCCTAAATACTGATGCTAAAATGTTTCATTAAATTCTGTGAAAAAGACTAGTCACAGTTGTGCAATGCTGAATAGCTCCAGTGCAGGCTTGTTCAGTATCGGGGAGAGCTATCCTTAGTAACATAGTGTACATTAAGGAGGTAGTAGAAACAGGTGTATGGGGGGTTTAGATGGCTATGTTATATCCCTGGACCAGCAACAAGCTTTTGATTTGGTCATTCATGCTTACTGTATTTATGGAAAGTGCTTTCAGTATACAAGTTGCCTGACCTTTTCATCAGCATTGTCTGAATGATAGGTCAAAATGCTGAAATCTTTACCTTCAGTAAACTGGCAGGGGAATCCTTGTGCAGTACGATAGGGTGTGTGGCAGGGGTGTTCCCTGAGCCCACTGTTATATGTGTCTATTATTGATACAGTTCTTCATTATCTTGAGTCCATGCTAGATTTGTCAGCTATGACTACTGTCCATGGTTCTCTGACAGCCAAGATTTCTGCATATGCAGATGACTGGGTCTTATTGGTGAAAAAACAGGACTCTGGTAATAGAGTGATTGCTTGACTTTATGCCTTAACAGAGTATACTGGGTACACTATTAACAAAACAAAAAGTATGGCCTTATGGTTAGGTGCCTTGGATGGCCCTGACCTACAACAGATCTGAACAGCCAGGGATTCACTGACTGTGCTTGGCATCACCTTTGGGTGTGGGGACATGGCTATCTTTAATTGGTTTTCTAAAATGAACAAGGCAGAGAAATTGGTCATCAGATGGGACTTTTGGCCTATGACGAAATGAAAGAGGGTATTTCTCTTAAAGACATTTACTGTTCCTAATTTTTTGTATATTGCCTATGTCCCCCCTCCCCCCTTTAGCTTTGCAAACCCATTTATACAGTATTTTATTTCGATTGTTGTGGAGCAGCAGGTCAAATCCTGTAAAGTGCTACCATACGTATTGCTGTATAAAGGAGAGGAGTCTGGGAATGATTAATCCTGCAGTTTTCTTCTGTTGTATCTTTTTAAAATTTAATTTAATGACTCTTCTGCAGTGGATGGTGTTGCCATGGATTAATCTGTTTAACAATTGTTGTATTTTTTTTTTTGGTTCTTCAGTGGGAGGGCAGTGTCCTCTGTTTTGTCAGGATGGATCCTCATCCTCCAACTGATTAAGGAATACTCCTTTTGACTAAAACAGTGTGTAGCCCAAATAGCATCACTACATAGAAGCAACTTTATTCTAAAATACTGTGTACTTTCTTTTTTGAGGACGCAGTGTTTCCTAGTAGCACTAGAGGTCCCACTACCTGCATTTTGGCTGCTACCATTGACCCTAGAATGCTGGGCAAAATCAGGGACATACCTCTCAACCTCATGGTATTAAAAATCTTAGCATGGGCCTTCAAAAATCATAGCAAATGGCCAGAATGTGTAGCACTTTCTTAATTTAAACAATATTATGTCTACATATAGTAGGTCCCCTATAGTTAGTGATAAGGAATGTGTCTACCAACTTAGTTGAATGATTTAATAGTTTGTGTGTCCAGAAATAGCTCTAACAATATGAGGAACATCAGGAAACATGTGAGGAGCAAGGGTAAATTTGAGTGTGAAAATCATTGCGCTATGTGGAATTCAGTTGAGAGGTATGATCAGGGACACTTTGTGGCTCTGTAGCCATGGTAAGCTAAATGTAAAAAACAATCATAAACATAATTCAGTGTCAGAGCACCTCCATCCAGGACAGGCCCGTACAGGATGCCTTGAAATGATAGCACACCGGTTCTTTGACTGTCCCGTTATACAGCAATTCTGACCCCCAGTGGAGTACAATAGAATGCTCCCTGTTTAAGGTTTCTCAGATATGATGCATTAGTCTTAGTAAATTTAACATCTGTGTAGCGTAAATGACATTCTAGAACTGTTGATGTTATTTTTGCATGTTTTAAATAGGTTATTTGGCAGAGCAGATGTGAATGGGTCTTACATCAAATTGTTATTTCCCCGTGGAAGTTCTGTACAAAGTTCATCATGGATTGCATACTATTTTTGAAGGAATTTTCTGCTTTATCAACAGCTCAGTTTGACAGTTTCTGGCATGATATTGAGTTGCTCCATGTTTATCTCCTTTTTCAGTATGTCATTTTGTCTTTTTTTCTCTTCTGTTCCATTTTGGGGTGATAGGTACTTGATGTATTAGTTCCATACCTTTCTGGTTTGTTTTATCTTTGTTTAGTGTTTTAATAAAAAAATACCCCTACACTCCTGCAGGGGATACTTTGCTTCCTGTTGGAGTGTTGGAGGAATCTGGAGAGGAGGGAGAGATGGCTGCTAGGGTACAGGAGATTGCTCCCTTCCCCACCCATATTACCTTGGAAGCTAGTGTGCATTCCACTGAGCAAGGATGGAAACCAATCCTGCTGGCACATCCAGTGCCATGCTTGTTTCTGCAATATCCTTCAAGGAAAACTGACCAGAGATGATGGTACTCACAGGAGATGAAGGTGATAAGTTTGCAGCAGATGTGACATGAAGGAAATCCCTGGCTAGTCTAAGGAATGACAAATGGGCCCAAGATTACTCATTGTGATAGCTGAGACAAGACTGGACCAGGCATTACAAGAAAGAAAGGATGCACTAATGTGGTTAATTTTTGAGGCAGAAGAGCAGTGCAAAAAAGTAAAATCTTGCTTGAGACAAGGCTTATTACACAGTGGTAAGGAGCTATGTGATACTCCAGTTCCTGTGGTTTGTGCTGGTTCTGAGGTTCCTGCAGCAAGTCCTGTATGTTAATGGTGGGAGCAACCTACAGCTCTAAATAAGACTATAGTTCTAAATGTTACGGATGCTGACAGTTCAAAAGAAAAAAAATCAGTTTTGTCAGCACCAAATTGAAAATGAGGGGAATAAAAAGACAGTCTCTGTCATGGCGCATAGGTCTAGCACTGCAGTTCTAAGTGTCACAAAATTACAACAGCCACATCAGGGAAGCGGCATAAATCAAAGGGCAGTAACTGACAGTTCGGGCAGCATGTCAGTTTCAACTATAGCAGAGTCTGTTAATTACTTGCATTCTGGGAGACATTTTCAAACACCTACTGGATGGAAAGAAATCACAGCAAAAAGAAGGTTGTTGGCTGCCTCAGAACCTAATCCCACAAAAAGTGAAGTGGCCATTGAATCTGCAGGCTGGATTTGTTCTACAGACTGAAAAAGCTGGATTTCCCCAGTTCCCAGGACCAGTCAGTGCTAAAGAAATTATGGCACTGTCTCCTAAACATGCAGGTGAGTCTAAAGTTTCAAGCAATCAAGTGAGTGTTACAATCTCCAAGGAGACTAGTTGGGATACAAGTGGGGACAAAAGTGGGGAGCAGGATTTCATAGATATTTCTGTACCTAGTTCTTTTAACTTTGACCTACCAGCAAATTTTGATTTTTCTAAGGCATTGGAACTGCAGCTATTTAAAAAATTACATACAGGAACTACTTAGGTTTTTGAAGTCCCACTAAATGTTAAGGCAGCACAACCTCTAACTAATCTTTCCAGCCCTTTTAGAACAGTTTGTTACAAAGTAATGGACGGTGGTTGGGATAAGTTACTAAATATTCCTGGGAAGGAGAATCACCTGGACAAATCCCCTAGCATAAGTAAAGCTTTGAATATTAAAGGCATACCAACTACTGGGAGAACAAACATGTAGGTTGAACTTGGAACTTATGGGAAACAGCGTACCGTACAACCCTTATCCATTATTAATGAATGCGATAATATAAGTAGACCAGAGGCAGAGGCTTTCAACTCAGGAAGAAATACTCAGATTTAAAAAAAAAAAATACCACAGAAAGAAACAACCAAAAGGCAGAGCAATGTTCATATTAAATACAAAGGGGGATTGCCTGAACACCCAGATCATTTATATGTGGCCAGAACCCTTCTTAAAGATAGCATGCATTTCCTTGCTGCTGTGCTTTATGCCCTAATACACACTCTAGGGGACTCTGTGTTTGTTATTAGTTTCAAAAAACTTGAACGCCTTGAAAGTTTTTTGGCAAAGTACCATCATTTAAAAATCACCCTTTTGTGGACACCTTTTGTTTTTTGCCATACCGCTCACAAAGCATAAGATCAAAACAGAGACAGTTCTCTCTGAAAACAAAGGGGTGAGTGTTGTGGACATTTTACATTGGTTGAAACAAAGATGCACAGTAATTGGCTCACCAGAGCCAATTATGGATTCCTAGATCATTTGGATGAGGGGGAATGTCATTTCATTTCATTTTAATTTTTTATACTTGATAACTTGATGCGCATAACTGCCCATTTTCACAAGTGGCAAGTAGTACATGAGACCAGCACAATCATTCAATCATTCAGTACAGAACTCATAAATACAGTACAAAAATTGTCACACAATAAAAAGATAACAAACATAGGTGTTAATTCCTAAAAGTGCCACTTGAACATGGACAGGAGGCAAAACTCTCCAACCATGCTTTAAGTCTTGTTTTGAAAATGGTAGGTGAAAGACAAGCACTGATTGGTGTGGGAATGGAATTAAAAAATACAGTGGCTGTAAATGAGAAAGATTTGTGACAAAAGTTTTTTTTTTACCTTTGGAATCACAAACTGAGGTTTGTCCTGGGGCCTAGTTCCAAAGGAATTAGAAGAGCTAGGGAATATGGAGGATAGGGAAGTGGGAAGAAGATCTCTAGATGCTTTAAAGAGCAAAGTGTCAAGTTTTATCTTTATTCTATTTTCCAAGGAAGGAAGATTTGCCATTCTTAATAGATTACAACTATGGGTCATAAAGGGAAAACCTGTAATAAATTTTAGGATATTATTATATGTGACTTTAAGTTTTGAGAGAAATTTTTCACTAGTAGATGACTATATATGAATACCATAATCCAAAATCCCTAAAAGGAAACCATGTGTAAGCTGTGCCCTAGATGATGGGGATAAAAACTCTTTAATTCTGAATAAACCCCCCAATCTCTGATCAATAATTGTTATTGTTGTGAGAATATGCATTTTAAAGGTTAACCTGGTGTCTAAAATAATGCTGAGACATTTAAAATGATCAACGTTCTCTATTGAGTCTCCATACAAATCTACCATTAAAGAAAAAACACTTTCTTGCTTCTTAGAACCAGAAAAAAAAAACATTTACTTGTTTTTTTAATACAAAAAGCACTGAAAACAATGTGGGGACTAGGACCAGCCAAAAAGCCACACAGCATATGCTGTTTAAGATATAGTGTTTGCTTGTATGAAAGTGAACAAAAACACTCACCGGACTGTAGAAAACGTATTTATTCATTAAATCCATCAGAGCCATAAAAACGTAGTGAGTGCAAAGTCAGCCAGATTAACAGCAAAACGTCATTAAAATCCACAATTCACAGTCGAAAGCAAACACAGCCCACAACCTCCTGCTCCATGCAACCAGGTAGAACATAAAAATGTCAACTCCTCAGTCACCTGACATGTTTTGCTCAAAGGAGCTATTTCAAAGGTTTTTTTTTAACATTAAGTAGTATTTGCTAGGAGACTAACCACTTGTAAAATAACAGAAAGTCATTCTGGACAACATTAACTGCAACTACTGGATCACTCTTGGAATGATAGATAACGGCATCATCAGCAAATAAAATCATGTGAGACTTTTGACAAATTTGAGGGGGAGAATTCATATAGAGTGAGAAGATTAATGGACCAAGTATGGAGCCCTGTGGGACTCCACATTTGATTTCTCTAGGTTGAGACAGGACCCCATTAATAGTTGCTTTATGGGCCCTATTGGTGAGTAATTAAAAAAACAATCAGAGACCTCGGTGGGGAAGTTAACCTCGTAAAGTATGGAGCATACCAAATCATAACTAACAAGGTAGAAGTCTTTGGTAAGGTCCACAAAAACAGCTGCAACGGAGTCCCATCTATCTAGGGAACTCTGTATGCAGCCAGTGAACCCCACCAAGGTTGTCTCCATACTGTGTTTGGGCTTAAACTCATGCTGAAATTAGAAAGTAGGTCATATTTATCCAAAAATTCCATAGATTGATTGAGAACTATTCTCGCCAGTATTTTAGATAAAGTTGGCAGAAGGGAAATTGGTCTAAAATTAAACAAACTATCCCTCCCACCACTCTTGAAAACTGGTTTTATGATGGCCATTTTCCAGATCTTGGGAAATTCACCTGAACAAAGTGAAAGATTAAACAAATCTGAAATTGAATGGGCCAATACATCAATTTCCAATTTGAGAAATCTGAAGTTGAGGTCATCATAACCAGATTTTGGTTTAGGGCGATTCAGAGTAGAGCTACTATGCTCAAAAGCAGGATTAAAACATCTTCCTAACTGTTTCTCTCTGGGTAGAGAAAGAGAAATTGTCTGCTATGTGGGTCAACCAAAGGCATGTCACAAATGTTGGTCTAAATCACATTTGAGCAGTGCCTGTGATTTGGTGCGATGTAGACTGTACTCAGAACTTTGTCATCAGTAAAAACTGCAAAAATCCTATCCATGTAATTAATGTGAAGAAGATGGGCACTTATTTCGATCTTGTCCTTGGGCAGCCCACAATAGGAGAGATAAGATGGATCTCGCAGAACAAGAATTTCATGTTAACATGGCTCAAAAATCAGGTCCAAAGAGAAGTAAGCCCCCAATATGGTCTATATACCCAGACTTCTCAAGAACAGACGGATGTGCCAGCAGAGTTACCAGTCACCAGTACTGTACCAGAATTTTCTGTAGACTTTCACCCCACATAATCAATCACCATTTCAGAGGAAATCACACATCTTGATCCAGAACCAGAACAGATGGTTGAACAAGAAACTCCCCCAGATTTGAAAGGCCCAGAGAACTTGCCAGAATCTATAGCTTTTCAAGACACAGAAGACTCACAAAAGATGGACATTATTCCAGCTAAAACTGCATCTCATATGCTTCTTCCCACTACCTCAGAAACTGAAACTTTCTGCATGGTGACCAGACAAAGGAAAAAACAAGGACAGTCAAAATTCAGGTTGTCCCGGACAGACTGTATGGACTTGCAAAAGCTCTATGAAGTTCTGGCATTTAATAGGGATTGGGCAATGTAGGAGATGATTCAAATGTATCTTCAGTTCAATCATCTCAGCCTGATCCATCTACAGAGACCAAAGACACAGTAACAGATGTGGACTCAGTTGCTGAAACAAAAAACCTGCAAAACCACTAGTAGACTGAGAAGTGGGGGAGGGAAGAAAACAAAATAACGATAATAGTTAACCGGCTAGTACTGTTTTTTTTCCTTGGTATTCTGAGAATTATGCATACACCTGGGACCTGAGTTTCAAAAGGTTCTTTTTGACGCAAGATGGCAGCGCCAATGGTATATGATGCAAGTGGCACCTTGTATCAAACTTTGCTACAATCCTGATTTTTGAATGCAGGCTGTGTCAAAATTGGGATACCTTGCACCCAAGCCATCCTGCATTTCCTTTGCGACAGAAGTGCTTGTGCGCCAGGTCACAAGGGAGCTTGCACAATGACAGGGCTGAAATATCACCTTTTTTACAATTTTGGAAGCCCCACCATGGATACAGAAAGGGGCTCAACTTAGACCAGCCAGGAGGTGGTCTAAGGGATGTGTGCCAGTGCCACACACTGTAAGGAAGGGGGACAGGGTTTGAAAGTGGGTGTCCAGGGACAGAAGGGGCACAGAGGGAGTCCTAGGGGGCATAGGGGAGACAGCAGACATGACAGAAGTGATGTGGCACCCAGTAGGGGTGCCATTTACATAGCCCTACAGCTGATCAGCTGGGACCACTTCATGGGGGGTTGCCAAGGCCAAACTGTGACATGACCCCAGGTGGGTGCAGTCCTGGTGGCTGTCCCTTAGGTTCATATAGTCAGGACCCTGTAGGCAGGAAGCTGGAGGTGCAGGTTGAGGGCTGACAGTGGTGAGGGAGACCATTCCCCGGGCACTGCCAAAGTCCCATAGTACCCACCCTCCATTGATATGGCAGGCTGCTTCCCGCATACAGGGTCCTGACTGTGTGCACCTATGGGACAGCTGCCAGAGCAATTTCCTCCTGGGGTCATGTCACTGTTTGAACCTGGAAACTCCCCAAGGAGCAGTTCCAGCCAATCAGCTGTACAGTTATGCAAATGGCACACCCCACTGGATGCCACATCACTCCCTGTAATGTATGCTGTTGATCCGATGTCCCTTGGGATACCAGCATTTCTCGTCTGCTCTAGCCGCTTCCTGGCATGCAGATTCCCCACACCACTTGTGGCTACTCTAGTGTTGAACTGGGCAGGGGGGGAGGGCAGATCCCTGGCATTTCTCACAGGTGCATCAAACATTTGGCTGTAGCCTGCAGCTGTGGCAATGCCTGGATTTTTGGTGCAGGGACCCCCCCTTTATAAAATTGGATGCAGGGTCCCTGATGCACCTGGAGTTTGCCATAGCCCTAGAGCAATGCAATTTGCATTGCTGCAAGATCCCTTTTAAAATTGTGCCCCTGATGTCCAGATATCCTCATTAAGGGCTCATTTTTCAAAGAGCCCTTAGATGGCCACAATTTGCGGAAATCTAGAGCTGTGGCAAACTACAGGTGCATCAGGGACCCTGCACACAATTTTGTAAATTATGGGTCCCTGCACCGAAGACCTAGTGATTGCTGCAGTCGCAGGGCTGCACCAAATATTGGGTGCACCTTCGGAGTTTGATGGAGGGATCTGTCAACCCCCCCCACCAGCACAAGCCTACATGACCCATAGAGGTGGGGGGGAGACCTCTGGCTGGAAAGTGGGAAACAGGGGTTGCTGAGGCAGCGATGGTGCCATAGGGCATGAGTGAGGCATGGTTACAGTTACAGGGAGCAGATGAGGCATCTGGCAGAAGTGCCATATGGTGTATCTGACAGCCAAGGGGACTGGGTTGGGGGGTTGGCATGATGAGACTATTATGACATGGCCCAGGTGGAAGCAGCCTTAGCACCCAACCCACAGGACTGTGGGTTCTTTGGAGTAGGTGCCAGGGCTGCTTCCACCTGGGGCCATATCATAATAGTCTTGCCATCCCAAACCCACCTACCTGATCCCCTCGGCTGTCAAATATGCCATATGGCACATCTGCCAGGTGCCTTCTCTGCTCCCTGTAACTGCTACCATGTCCTTCTCATGCCCAATGGCACCCTCACTGCCCCATCAGCCCCTGTTCAGACCCTTTCCAATACCACAGCTCACTCACCCCCCTGCCAAGTACTGGCACAGGGCCCTTAGACCACCTCCTGGCTAGTCTAATGTGAGCCACCTGTTGCAGCCACAGTGAGGCTTATAGAATTCCCAAATAAGGGGATGATGCCATCCTGCCATGGCACACCCACCCTTGTGACCTGGTGCATGAGTGCTTTTGCCGTAAGGGTGGCACAGGGGGCCTTTGCTGCTTGGAATCCCAATTTCACCACAGCCAGCATTAGAAAATTGGAAATGCTGCAAACTATGACACAAGGTGCCACTTGAGTCATACACCTTTGGCACAGCACCTTGCATCATAGTTCATCCTCTGAAAATTGAACCCTAAATGTCAATAGTATTTGTAATGTTAAGAAAAGATTAGCACCTTTATCTTTTCTAAAGGATGTGAAATCCAGTATTGTGTTCATATAAGACACCAGATTACATACATATCTGAAACTGCTGCTACAAAAAGATTATGGCAGAAAGGGCCATCTTTTTGGTCCTTTGGAAAGGACTGCTGCTCAGGCTTGAGGATATTACTTTCCAACTGTGATGTCACAAAAACAGCTCTAATTGATTTAATTTCTGGTAGAGCATTATTGCAAGATATTAAGCTGTATAATGTTGATTATGAACTGGTGATCGTACATGGAGAACACTGATTGGCCAAGAAGTTTTTGAAGCCGTGATGATATCGGGCTACATCATCATGGCTTCAAAAAACCTCCAGCCACCAGCCTCCTCATGGGCAACAGATCCTCTGACCGCAATGTTCGCCATGTCCAGAGGCCTAGAGTGAGTCACACACAAAGCTAACTAGTACAAAAAAAAAAAGAAGAACTCAAAACTATTCCCACTGCTGGCATGAATAAAACTCCCTCCGACTGTGGCATACACAAATAAAGCAGCAACTCCCAAACAAGAAATACCAGAACACCAGCATGCACTCAACAGACAGCAATGGCCACTCATGACAAAACACCCTCAGTACCACATCGACCCCTCCCAATCAAACATCTGCCAGCTGGGAGACAAAACAACAAGCTCACAATTTTAGCTGCTGCTTCTTGTTACTAAAAATGTTTTTACCAACTTCACCTGCTCCCTTCAAAAGGCAAAGCAGGCAGTTTATCTGTCTGCTCCAGGGCCTCAACAATCACAACACAGCATCTCAGAGGGACAGGTTGTGGTGGTGGTGAGGTGAGGAGACCAGAGCACAGACAACACAATAGCAGTCCCTGTCAGCAGGGCTTTCAGGGAAAAAAAATCCACACAGATCTTCATCTGGTCCCAGAGAAGGCAGCAGGACTGGGTCAAATGTAGAGAAATGACAGTTCAGGAGTAATGCTGAGAGAGAGAGATTGAGTTCACAGCTACCTTCCTCCATGAATTTCACTCACAACAGCACCACCTGCTGTCCATAGCTCTCCAAGAACATTTTTTTAAAGATATTCCTCCATCTCTACACAAAAAGCATTAAAATATTTAAAAAATGTATTTTTTATTATTTTCTCTGTCAACACTATTAAACCAATTCATAATAACAATAGTGCATAACAGGGTGTGGAATATTGTGAGATAGCATCACTTCTTGAGTCATTGGATGCACTCAGCCTGTGGCCTCATGCCCAGCCACTCAGGGTGTGATGATATCCCATGATATACCACACCCTGTCGTGCATTATTGCTTAATTATAATATGGCTATAAAAATCCAGTAATCTGATTGCCTGAGGAGCTCGGAACCTAGTGCTGATATCCCATGATGACAGCACTGGAAGAAGGTCCAGTAACTTCTTCACAATAAAATCAATAGTACCAGCCATTCCTGACTGCCATCACAAATGTGGTTGTCATCTTTACTCATTAAAAAACTTCCACTAGGCCTAAAAATAAAACTGTATTAAATGTATAAACATAAGAATTAAATGTTGTTTGCCCTCATAATCCTCTTGTTACAGGCACATACATAACTTAAGAATTTAAGTACTACAGTACATAGAATTGTAATTTATGGTGTTTCTTCACTGCCCATGAAAAATCCCCTTCCTATCCTCACCTGCTTACTAGGGAAAATCTATGTTGTTTACGTTGTTACAGATAAAACAAAAAGCCCTGTTTCCATCTGAGGCCTTCTGCTGTGTGCTAGTGGGAGTAAACATTCTGCCAGCAGAACTGAGCAGAGGTTTGAATTCTTGCATTCTATCTGTAGTAAACATTCCATCTCCTGAATGTTGGCAAGACAGAAAATATACAAGACAGAGAAAAGGGAGGGAAAGAAAGAAAGAAAGAAAGGTAGGTGAGGGAATGGGTAAAGGGTGTGGTTTGGGGGAAAGTAGAGGGATTAAGAGCTAATTAAAAATACATAAAGTTTGCTGTACATAATATTTAAACCAGAGATGGCATATCAGTGCTGGGATGTGCCTGGACTGTTTTCAAAAAGTCATAAATTTGTTTCTTTTTGGATTTGGTGCATTTCTTCACCCCCCCAAACAAACCCATATTGGACCCATTTTATAATCACAGTAAGACACTCCAGGGTGTACATTGTGGTGGGGAAACGGCACTTCTCTGGTGGTTGAAGTGAAGGTACTCTGTGATGCCTCATGACACACCCAAGGTGTGCCACTATCCAACCACAATGCATACCCTGTCATGTCTTTTTGTTTAATTGTTTTTTTCTGTTAGTTAGGACAGTCTTCACTCCTGTAAAAAAACATGGAATCACAGAAAATGACCATATGGATGCCTCTGCCACAGCATGATTGATCTCTATAGGGACACTAAATGGGACTGTCATTATTATTGTGTTCAATTCTGCAAAGTGAACAATTAGATAAAAGCAGGAGTATAAAAATATTGCTAACCTCAAAGTAATACATTTGGCTATAAAAAAAGACAGTGCAAGCAATATGGAGGGATGCAGTAAAGCTCTTGAAGGGACTATTTTATGTCTAAATTAATTAGAATAAAGTTATAACTTCTGATGTGTTTCTTATGTTTATTGTTTAATCATTAAAGTCTTGTCAGATTTTTTATAGCCATATTATAATCACAATAAGGCACTCCAGGGTGTGCATCATCCCTGAATAACATCATACCTAGGGTGGTGGAAGTACTCGGCCTGAGGCCTCGTGCTTCAACCCACCCTAGGTGTGACGTTATTCAGTGACGACGCACACCCTGTCATGCCTTATTGCTTAAATTTAGGCTGATTAATATTTATGTTCTGTAATCTAAAGCAAATAGGGTTGAGCTGTTTAAATTATACAACCCTATTTGTATACATCTGAAGGAAATGTTTTTGGTAGGGATTTCAATTGTGGATATTCGCATAATAATTAGAAGAATACTAACGAGAAAAAATATTGCAATGATACTTTCCTGTCTCATATGATATATTCTGCATGCCAGGTAGAGGCAACTGCAGACAGACATGGGATAAAGGGAGGTACTTTTTATAAAGGATCCATATCTACTAGAATAGGTTATGCTTTTCTAACCTCTTGGGTGGAGATCAGTGGAGGCCGTCTTCTTCCAGTAGAAATTTCAGATATCAGGGCACTTTGTTTTTCTGTGTGGAGGTCTTCTTGGCCTTGGATTAATAAGGGATTGTGGAAACTTAACACATCCCTTTTGGAAAAGGTGCAGGTGAAAGTGTAGGTACATCAGTTTATAAAAGATAAATTAACTTTGGTTGAAATTTTTGAGACCCCTCTTGAGTGGTTTGAGGATTTTAAAAGGGAACTGAAAACATTATTTATTTCTATACCAAAGAAATGAAAATAAAGGAATGATGCCCGACTGGGTGGATGTTATGCTGGGATAACATCCCACCTTCAGTGGTTGGGCTTGAGGCAGCAGGCATCCAACACCCAAGAAGGGATGTTATCACAGCATAACGCCCACCCTGGAGGGCCTTTTTCCTATTATACAACTGCTTGTTTTCATTTAGATTTGAAAAATAGTTAAAAATAGTGTTTTAATTGTATTTTTGTAGTTTTTTTTTTATTGTGGAAGGATATTGCTTTGAAAATGTAGTGTCGTATACCATTTGTCCAGCTGGTGGAGCTGTTACTCTGTCTGCCGGTTGTGGCTGTGTAATATTTGCCCTCCCCGCCCATCCCATCTGTCTGTTGTGGCTGTCTAATAGTTGCCCCCACCCATCCTGTCTCAGTGCTGTTATGTTGTGTTAAACTTAAAAAAAAAAAGAAATAGAGAAAGAAAATGAGCTGGTTGGCGAGTGTAACTACAACGTGTGCATGCTGACAGTTGAAAGGCATCATAGCTCACTCGCTTGCTCAGCTCATTTTCAGCCAGACTGCATATTATTTTAATGTGCATTTATTCAGTTACTTTAAATGAACATAAGAACATAGTTAAACTCCATGGTAACAGATGAAGCAGTAAGTGAAGACGGTGGTGTTGGTGTGGTGGACAGCGGGGAAGGTGTGGAAGGTGTTGGCGAGGCAGGGAACAGGGGACTGTTATGAAGCCAATCATGAAGATGGCTTTCTTTTCCTTTTTTTTTTTTTTTTTTTTAAGTAACACAAACCAACTTTGTTTCAGGGAACATGTGAGAGCTCTAGTGTGATGCCAGCTGATTGGAAACACTGCTTTCACTTTCACTGAGAGCAGGAAGGAAGGGACGGCTGTGAACTGATTTTCTTTTTCACTTTTCATGTGGTCATGACTAAACTGGGACTAGAGCCAGGATGTTATGTTGGATTAACGTCCCGGGTCCAGTCACAGTCTGATCAATCAGTTAGCAGCATTCTTTCTTGCCATTATATAATGTCAATTGTATCACAAACATTTGGATTTGCATCATTTGTTACAAAAGCATTTATCTTTAGCAGTTGGATCCCCATATAATTATGGTCCCCAAATTGAGGTAATAATATCTGAAATGTGTAAATATTAATATCAGAGAGTCAAGACTGTCATCACTTATAGAGGAGCAGAGATTTGGAATCCAGGGAGAAAAATGACAGGTAAATCCTTTTGGGAATTGCTGATAGAGTTAAAAACAGGGTCATGATCCGACTCCATTGAAATGATGGTGGAAAGCAAATGGTAAGAAGGAATGCACTAAGATAGCCTGGAAGATAGATAGTTCTGTAAGTAAAATAGTTGTGAAACATGACTGTAACTTTTACACTCTCTCTTCCCATACTATGTGGACTGCCATTCTTTCAGAGGAGCCGTAAAGACACATGAACTCTTTTGAAGAGAGTTGCACCCAAAGGCCTGAAAAAACAAATGGGTGAACAGATGAGCACTTTCTTCCCATTAAGAGAGATGATGTGCTTCCTGGAGAAGGTGTACTAGCTTTGAAGATAAGAATGACAGTGGTGATGATATAGGATCAGCATCTAGCACCATCTCTTGGCAGAATAACTAATCAATCAATGCTTGCTTTATTATGACCTTTGGCATGGATGAGAGGAAGACCCCTTTTTGGAGGAAACCTCCAGGAATCTAAGGCCTAGATTGCTATCCCTCTTGGCTTGAACTAAATAGCAAAGGCTCTGACCACTTCTTAAATTTGGACTCCCATTCAGGGAAGAATTTGAATGGGAAAGGCTATTGCTCTAACCCTCTAATAGGATAATGCTTTGAGGGGCCACCATGTCAAATCTGCATGAGCTGAAAGCCCCATCTACCCTTGAACTGCGCTCCACTCTTCAAGGAATGGGTTTGAAAAGTATGAAGTCCGTTTGACTAATTTCACCTCTCCCCAGTTTGTGAGGAGCCTTGACCTTTAATGATGATGATGATGATGATGATGATAGAGAAAGCTAAAGAAAGGGCAATATGCAACAAGACAAAGCAAGCCATAGTAAGACAGTGGGAGGACTGAGTCGAGAGGTGCCACTAACTCAATCTGCATGGCTGAAGGGACCCCACCTTCAAGGCACTGGAATCAATATATAAATCACCTAGCTGCTCAGTTGAGTTTACATGCATGGCTAAAAGGTTCCCAACACAGAGGGCTCCACACTCAAGAAGCAGGATGTTATAAGAATACCACATCTTACCCTCAAGCTGAGAAAGGGATGATGGGTATGCAGAAAGGTGCTGCTGAGTCAATCTGCATAATGAAAAGGACCTCCCCACTCAACAAGGTCTCCACCCTCAAGATGCAGACTTCATTAAAGCAGTATGATCTTGCCAAGCCCCCCCAAGCAAGAGGTGTAGCCTTGAAAAACGGGGTACCTGTCTGCTTGTGTGATGACTTACTCTGCTGATTTACCTATGTACCAAGGTTAGTGATTAAATATTACTTTATTTGAGGTAGGTTGGAATGCTCATCATTTTTATGTTGGCTTGCGCATGCTCAAGCAACATCTTGCGCTAGTAGCACATTTCAGAGGTGTGTCAATGTTGGCGAATGCAGGGCATGCTTTAGTAGGTGCGTCCCTCCTTCACCAATTAGCCAGCATGTAGCGCTGACACACGTATTATGCAAAGTGGACAAAACTTGTAAGAAAAGAGCCGCTGCACAAAACTGAAACTTACCAAAACAATAACGAGGTGCAGAAGGAACTCACTCCTGATGCAAGCAGTACTGCTATAACTGTGTAAGATAACTCCGCAGAAGTCGGTCAAGAGAATTGAATTTGGAAGGCAACCGGCAATCTCTCTCGTTCTTCCATGGCCCCTCGCATTACACATAGTGGTAGTTGGGCTGGGCTATTCAAAAGCTCTTTTTTGGTTTGGTCACTCCCCATCCTAAGAGATAAATTAAATGAACCAGTGCGGTCTTTAAAACATTATTTTGAAAATCCCATCCGGCGAGTTTCTGTTTGACATATACACAGTTCTGGGAGGAAATTAAACACAGGAGCAGGACAATAAGAAAACCAGATCTCCTGTCCTAGCAGCAACTTGTGTCAGGACCACTTGTTTTGTTTAGTTTCAGTGGAATGAAATCTATAATTAGATTGCAGCATGAGCAAAATGGCTAGTGAAAAAACATATCTTGAATTATAGATTTCATTCCATTGAAACAAAACAAAGTTGGTGTTACCTTCTTTCATAGTAACCCCTTTTGCCTCCTCACATGCTATATCTTTTTAGTTGACAATAATGGCACTTTGAAAAGGACTATGGATTTCGACCCTCTGCTGAGCCCAGTGTCTCCCAAGTGGCGGAGATGTATGCCATTGTCGACCCTCAGCTCCTCATCTGCCTCCTCCCCACAGAAGTACCTATGGATGGAGCCATCCCCCTTCGGTGAAGTCACATCTAGGCTTACTACAGGTCGGTGCTGGCAACCCTGATCGTCGCTACTACTACGATCTTTTCTGCTAAAATAGAGGGATGTGGGAAGCTGAGTCTAGGTATTGCCCACTCCGACTGCTTCTTTTTTTTTTTTTTTTTGACAAAGAAGGAACTGTTAGAATGTGTGTGTGTGTTGTTTTTTTTTTTTTTAGTAGATATGGTTTCAACGATGTATTGAACTGCCTCAATTGCAAAAAAACGTTTGTAATGTAGGACTAGCCCCCACCCCAGCTTTGTGCGAGGGGGGAGGGGGGCACTGGAAGGTTGCGGGGTGTTATTTGTATCGGTCTAATTTCAGATTTTTCAGAGGATGATGTAGGGGGTAGATGGTGATTACCCCGCCGTGACAGATTGCTAGGGTAAATCTGGTGATTGAGGCACTCCTTAGATATGGCCAGTCATGGTAGGATGGGTGAGAAGCTGGGAGATGCATTGTGAATCGGGATTGTCTAGCCACCAAACCTTGTCTCCCAGACTTGGGGGGAGTGGGGGGTAACAGTGCCGGATTTTTTTTCCAGATATTGGAACAGCCCTTTCCTTTGCATCAGAGCCTTGGCAGTGATGCTATCCCTCTACTTTCCCAGAGGTTGTAGTTGGTTGGCATGGAGAAAACTGTGTTTAAATGAATTGTCAGCTTTTAATATACAGCGATGTCTTCTAAACACTAATATTATTGGACAAAAAAAAACAAAAAACGTTGGGGCATGGAAAGTGCCCTCTGTTCTGAGACCAGACATAGGGACAGCTGGTGTGTTTTTTGTAGGCAGAATTCAGAAATGAGACAGAGACCAGTTATCTTAACTCTGGGGGGATGGCACTGACTAGAACCTGGACTGCAGTGCCAGGTTATCCTTTGTATGGTAAAAATTAACTGCTTTTATGGCTGTTGTCAAACTGGTGAGACTGCCTCCACCCCCTAAATCAAAATGTACTCATTGGAGAAGGGGAGGAATGATTGACCCTGTTTACATGCACTGTTTTAGCTTGCTTACTGAGTAATTGGTTACTACTCAGTTGTGCATATAAACACTAATACGGATGATCCCAGAACCCAATTGTAGTCTGGTTTGAAGTACTTCCATGTAATGCGCAGATCCCCTTATTTTTTTGTAGTTAACCTGTAAACTGGCGAATCTTGGTGCATTTTATTCTGACCCATTTACATGCATCACATTATTGAGTTTGAGTCTGCAGTAACTGTGTTCTGTGGTGCATGTAAACAGAATCTGATTACAGTCCAAAACCTGGCATCCTTTACTGGGTAATCCAGTTAAGGTGCATGTAAACCTAACAATAGAGACCTTTAAATACTTCTAGGCAGTGAATATTTCACCAGGTACAGGTTAGCAAAAAGCTGCACAAATCTCATCAACTGCCACACAAAATTGTTTATGTATAGCAGTACCCTGCTACCTAGGAATCTGACTTCACCCAGAAGTGGTTACATAGTTGCTTCATACAAGGTTGCATTAAAATGCTACTTGGATTAGTTCTCCCATCAAGTGGTGCGCAAATATTTTTAATTCTAATTTTCCTTGCCTCTGGGGGATAATCGGGATGGAGCGTGGGGAGCTTTTCAGGTTGAGCACAAACCTGGTTACAAGAGAGAACAAAAAATTAAGTTAGAAGTTTCAAGAGGGAAGCAAGGAAGCATTTATTCATGGAAAGGGTGGTGGATAAATGAAAGGTTGCCTATAGAAGTGGTGGGGTAGAGACACAAACAAGATTCAAGCATAGGAGTTCATCCTCTGGCCTGACCTCCCAGCTTATCTGCCCCCGATGAGGTTCCCCCGTGGATTCCCCCTCCACAGCAGGGCCAGGTGGGGGGTGCTGGCATTCCTCCACCACCTTGGTACATCAGAAGTGGTGGGGGCACACTTGCCGATGTAATCAGGCCATCACGGGTCCTGTGGAGCCCTGACATTTTCTATTTTCTTCCACACACCCGCAAGTCCCGATGTAACATACACATGTGGAGGCCCATACGCTGACAGACGCCCCTCCCTACTAGTCGCACAGGAAACCACCTACTCCTGTCACAGGACCTCCGTCTGGTGATGGGACTACAGGCAGATGACCCCCACCTTCCCAGGAGAGGAGAGCGAATGCTCGATCCTACACCCCCAACATGCTGGCACCCCGGCGACCCGAGGTCATTCCTGAACCCGGGTCACCAGCGTAATGTGAGGTAGGGTGACTGGCACCTCAGTGCCACTGGGCCAGCTAGTAATTTTTTTTATGTTTAATTTTAAATGTCAGGGTTTTAGCCTGGATTTCAAATGTTAGTGTTTTGGCTAACTGCTACCAAAATGCTTTTAGCCCTACACTCAAAACTCCTAGCCCAAACCATAAAGTAAAACAGATTTGCCCTTCAGTGTTTATGTCCACCTAATAAGCTTTGAAGCTCAAGGTCTGAAGCTCTGTTGTATTAAGGAAAATTCACCTAACTGTTAAAGCCAAATTACAAAACTGTTAGCTGGAGTCCATCACATTTTGATTTGCAGTCTGAGGGACTACAGCAGTTTGGCTACTTAATGAATGTGATTTGTAGCCAAATATAATGTATGTTTGGCAAAAACCTGTTTGGCTTGTGGCTGCTTGAACACTGAACAAGGTAGAAAGGTCAGTGGGGGATGCTGCAACAGAAGGTAAAGCCATCAAAAAATGGAGAGCAATGAGTACCAATGCCCGTGGTCTGAGTAATAAGCTTCCTGAATTAGTGGTCTTGATGGAGGAGGAACATCTGGATATCATGGCAGTCACAGAAATACGGTACACACAAAACCATGACTGGGATGTAAACATACCAGGATACACTATCTACAGGAGGGACAGGGAGGGTAAAAGAGGAGGAGGAGTAGCTCTTTACATGAGGGAAGGAATCAAAGCAACAGAACAAAAGGGAAAACAGGGAGGAGAAGAAGCACTGTGGATAAATTTGGAGACCGGCAATGGAACCACAATTTTCACAGGGTTGTATGAGACCCCTTCTCAGGGGAGGAAATGGACAAGAAATGATAGAAAGTATACTTAGAATGGCAGAAAAGAGGAGATATTGCTGATGGGTGATCTGAATATGCCAGATGTTAACTGGAGTGCAGTTGCAGCAGCCACTTCTAAGAGTGGGGTTATTCTAGATGCCCTACAGGGGGCATGCCTTAGACAACTAGTATTGGAGCCCACTCTAGAGGGAGCAGTCTTAGACCTGGTTCTCTCAAATGGAGATGAAGAGAGGATCACAGATGTAGAAGTGGGTAGCCATCTGGGAACTAGCAACCATTGAACAGTATGGTTCACAATAAACACAGCTGTAGAGTCAAGTCATACAAAGGCAAAAGTACTGGACTTTAGGAGGGCTGACTTTGCCAAAATGGGTGAGTGCCTAAGGAATGCACTAGCAAATGGGCAGGAAGGAGGGGTGGAAGAACAATGGGGAATAATAAAAACTCTCATCACAGAGGTAACAAGCCTTTGTGTGAAGCAAATAAACAAAACGAACGATGTAAGAAACCACTATGGTTCTCAAAGAAGTGGCAGTGAAGGTTCAAGAGAAAAGAAAGCATTCAGGAAGTACAAGGAATCACAGAAGGAGCAGGACAGAGAACTGTATCGGTTAAAGCAAAAGGAAGCTGGGAAGGCAGTCAGAACAGCAAAGGCCCAAACTGAGGAAAAGATAGCCAACCTCAGTTAAGAAGGGGGATAAAACCTTTTATAGGTACATCAGGGAGCGAAGGAAGACCAAGGGAGGGATAGTGAGGCTTAATAAAGGGGAGGGAGGATGGGCAGAGGGTGACTGTGAAAAGGCAGAGATACTAAACAAATATTTTTGCTCAGTATTTACAAAGGAAGAGGGGGAGGTACCTAAATCAAACAGTAGAAACACTCTGGATACAGAAGTTGATACCAGCCCATTTACAGAAGAAAGGGTTCTGAAAGAACTCTTAAAACTGAAGGTGGACAAAGCAATGGGGCCTGATGGATTCATCCCAGAATTCTAAAAGAACTAAGGGTAGAACTAGTGACACCACTGACTACCCTCTTTAACAAATCATGGGAGGATGCAGTGGTACCCGAGGACTGGAGGAGGGCAGATGTGATTCCCCTTCACAAAAGTGGGAGCAAGGCAGAAGCAGAAAAATACAGACCAGTTAGTTTAACCTCAGTGGTAGGGAAAATGATGGAATCACTTCTGAAGGAAAGAATTGTCGATTATCTAGAGGTCAGAGGGGCACAGGACCCAAGGCAGCATGGATTCACAGCGGGAAGGTAATGCCAGACGAATCTGATAGATTTATTTGACTGGGTGACCAAAGTAGTAGATCAGGGAGGGGCTGTGGACATGGCCTACCTAGACTTTAGCAAGGCATTTGATACAGTCCCACACAAAAGATTAATATACAAGTTAGCCAGCCTGGGAGTGGGTCCCAAGATGACAGCCTTGGTAAAGAATTGGCTGGAGAATAGGACACAGAGAGTAATAGTAAATGGAGTCCACTCTGAAGAAAGCGGGGTTACTAGTGGGGTACCGTGAGGTTCAGAGATAGACCAGTCCTCTTCAATGTCTTTATAATCAACATTGCAGAGGGACTGGAAGGAAAAGTATGTCTCTTTGCAGATGACACAAAGATCTGCAACAGAGTTGATGCCACAAGGTGGGTGGAAAGGATGAGAGGGACTTGGCAAGGTTAGAGGAATGGTCAAATGTATGGCAGCTTAGATTCAATGCTAAGAAGTGCAAGGTAATGCACCTGGGAAACAAAACCCAGCGGAAGAGTACACAATGGGGGCGAGATACTAGCAACAACAAAAATGGAAAGGGACCTGGGGTAGTCATATCAGATGACCTAAAGGTGGGCAAGCAATGTGAGAGGGCAGCAAGGAGGGCTGGGGGGATACTGGGGTGCATAGGGAGAGGCATCACCAGTAGAAAACAAGAAGTTATTATCCCTCTGTACAGATAGCTGGTGAGACCCCATCTGGAAGAAGTCCAGAGAAGGGCAACTAAAATGGTGCAGGGTCTGCACCGGAAGACATATGAAGAGAGACTTAAAGAGCTTAATATGTATAGCCTCGAGGAAAGGAGGGAGAGGGGGACATGATAGAAACTTTCAAGTACCTCAAGGGAATCAACAAAGTCCAAGAGGGTAGCATCTTTCAAAAAGAGGTGTGCAAGAACAAGGGGCACAATTTGAAGATGGGGGGCTGCTCAGAGGTAATTTAAAGAGTATTTTTTCACAGAGAGGGTTGTGGATGCATGGAACGGCCTTCCGGAGGCGGTTGTGGAGTTAAAAACAGTGGTGGAATTCAAGCATGCACAGGACAGTCATAAGGCAATTCTAGGGGATGGGGGCAGAAAGAAGTAGGCTGCTGGTTAACTAGGATCTGCAGCTTATCCATTAGGTAGGGAAATGGGCAGACTGGGTGGGCCAAGCAGTCCTTATCTGTCGTCAAATTCTATGTTTCTATCTGTGAGTCACCCGCATTTGACTGCTTCTGAAGAGACCAAAAAGGTATACTTGTAATCTGCAACAATGTGTGTCAGGTCTTCACTTTACAGCATAGTCTCCGTAGTTTCCTAATTCAGTATTGATAACTGATTAGGTGTGGAAATCTGCAGTATTTGCCCACTTCTGCATATGTGTTTTGTTTTGCAAAGCGCATTTTCCTTGTATAGCCCTGCATTCCAATATTTGAACAGTATCATAGATTTCCTGTTTATCTCATGCCCCCGCTTGCCTGAAAATTCTTGTGCATGACTGCTCTTACATAGGTTTCTCTGCCCTCACATGTATTTCAAAAATTCAGTGCTGTCAAGTACTTTACAATGGTATTCAGAGTGGTGTGCATGTTTCTTCTCCCAATACCTTTCAGGCATTTTTGCGAAACTGCTATCTCATCAGTCCACAAAGTGATTTTTTTATTTATGTTACAAAAATAACCACTGTTTCTAAACCGAGAGATTCTCATGTTTTAACTCCCTTGCTGTCAGATCTCAAAGGTATTGTGCTGATGGTTGCAACATTCACTGTTATATTTTCCATGTTTGGATTATCCTGTAGTCCTCTTTTTGGGGTTTGTACAACAATCAGTTGAACCTTTGTCCAGTTAATATACCTCAACTATTATTCATGACACCTCCTTACATTTCAACATATGTGCTTTATTGAAAATGCATATAGTGAGCTACATGGGCAATGGAATATGTGATCCTTTTACACCAAAAAATGACTACAAGATAATGTAATTCAAATGTTGTGGAAATGTTGTTTCAGGAGTCACTCGAAAATCTTGAGGTGTTTTATAGGACTAGAATGGTATACTGAAAGGTTGATTAAACTGTAGGTGTTTTAATGCTGTAATTTAATTTTTTGTTCTGTTTTTGTTAATATAAATTAAATTACATTTTCATAGGTTATCCATTTACAAATCGCATTGATAAAAATATATACATTCACATGGTATCGGGTAATATGATGCTGTACATCCGGCACAACATTAGAACAAGGACCACATAACTAAACCACCCATCTCTCACTAAGGTACCACTCAGGGGTGGTGAATATTCGTGTTTCTTAGCTCAGCCTTTATTCCTGTTCCTGTGGTGTGTTCCATCATTTGATGAGGAGGAACTTATACCCCTGCGTGTGCAGGGGTTTGGTGTGTGCCATCCCCACCTAAATGGGAAGGGCGGGATTCTGTATTTTAATTCTAATTTTGCAACATGTGCTTATGTTGTCAAGGTCAGTTTAAGCTGTCTTTCAAAGTATAACTTCCAGGGCAGGTTTTTTATAAGAGCTTGCAGCTTGCATGGACTATAAATCAAAGTTTGCCACTGTAGTCGGTATAAATGTATGGAAGTTTACAGCTTATGATGACTGTTTATGGAACAGCATTATAGAACTGGATCTGGAAATCTAGCCTTCCTACTGACAAGTTACATACACCTTGCTGTTGATCGACAAAGGAACCAATGCACAGGAGTCAACTACAGTTTATTTTTGTACAGTTTAGTAACCCAGGTTCGCTCAGCTGAGATGTGACATGTTTCCAGTGGAGTCTTGCTTCTACCCATTTCTGCACCTTGGTGGACTGGAGCAGTGGGAGGTTAAGTGAGTTGCCCAAGGTCACACAATGGGTATTAAGGTCTAGTGGGACTTGAACTTGTGTTCTCCCAGTCCCCAAGCCAGCGCCGCTAGACCACACTACCTCTTGTTATTTTTATTTATTTTTTGTAATGTTAAAAGTGCAGCTGAATACCAGCATAGTGGTTCTGACTGGTGGTGCAGTACTCCACCACTTAGGAGAGCCATTTTCAAAAGGTGACTCTGATTTCCCTGGTCTGGTGGGTTCTGGATGTCGATGCAGAGGCATTATCCATTGATCCCTGGGGATGAGCATCCTACACCTTAAGTGAGTGACTCCTCCAGGTTGGAAGCACGGGGCTGCCATGAAGCTGTGTGACACACAGGTTGGTGCTGCTGGTGCAATTTGCTGAGTGCCATGGAGGTAGGAAAGCCAGGAGCTAAGGGAATAAAACCCCAGAGAAAGGACGTGATAGGGCTGACACCGGCCTTCCCTAATGCCCCTAAAATCCTCCATCTGGCTCCCCTCCGCTGACCTTCCTAAACAAGAAACTACCAGGGCCGTCTGCCTGCTCCCAACCATTTGGTCCATCAGTTGGGCTGAGGGAGCTGCCATCCAACCCCTCTTAAAGAATGCCCAAAAATGAAAAGTACCATCTCCACTCTGTCCCTGCTCCCACCCCTGTTCCCACCAGATCCCATGTCAAAAACATATTAACATTAAACAAGCAAATATTTACCCACCTGGAACCTCCAAACACATGCCTTTTAGCCCTAATGCCACCAACGTTAGATAATTCCTGCAACATATATTTTTAACTTTGTATGTTGTCATGTAAAACTGGCAAGACAAGAAAACATCGTGGAGAGGAGCACAAAATACTAAAACAATACTACCTGCTCAATTTCGTCTGTATGGGGCTAAAATATTAACTTCCAGATTAGGAAGCAATAAATTAGCCCCCTAACTAGTTGTACTCAAAACAGTGTCTGCTCAAAAAATATGATGTGACAGCAACCAAAGGGATCTGCATCGGCATACCAAAGAAGACAAAAGGATTGCCACTTTGGCAAATAAGGCTCCTCTCAGTGTCTAACGCAACGGACAAAACTAATAGGAAACCCCTTAAACAACACAAAACACATGCACTGGACAGGTACAGAAACTATGGATCAGCCTTAACACTGGCAAATGAACGAAAAAACACTTAAAAAAGGCGATGCACACAGTACTTTAAGGAACACTAAAGCTATTTATTTTAATTTAACAGACACACATACAATGGCTCCCCAGCTCTTCGAGGGCATACACCCTCTTCTTCGTGATCCTTAAAGTACTGTGTGCATCACCTTTTTAAAGTGTTTTTTTTTTATAATAGGAAACCCCACCTGGGGTGTGTTTCATGCGTCAGAGTTTCCACCAAACTCTTATTAAAACATACCTCTGACAGTAACCATAATTACAACTATTGATACAATTGTCCTTGACAGAGAAAATACTAGAATCTTATATGCAAAATAAGTTGGTGAGGTCTCTGTACAAAACTGAAGAATAACCATCTCATTAAATGATTTTTTCAAAGGCCTGGATCACATATCTCCTCTGGTGCATGAACCTCCACCTCCATGGGATCTACTATGGGTGTTGGCAAAGCTCATGGGCAAGCCATTCGAACCAATGCACAAGTGTGAGCTGTCACACTTGTGGAAGATGGCCTTCCTGATGGCTATCACGTTTGCCAGTAAGACAGGGAAGCTCCAGATGCTTTCGGTGGACTCCCCTTATCTGGTCTTCCACAGGGACAAAGTTGTCCTGTGCCCCCACCCAAAATTCCTTCAGAAGGTGATGTGAATAGTGGATAGAGGGGACAAAACCTTTCACAGGTACATAAGTGAAAAAAGAAAGGCAAAGGGAGGGATAGTGAGACTGAAGGGGGAGGATGGGGGCTGTGTAGAGGATGACAACAGTAAAGCTGACATATTGAACAGGTATTTCTGCTCAGTCTTTACTGAGGAAGAGGAGGGTAATGGGTCTGAATGGAGTACAAGGGGTGAGAATGGTGCAGAAATGGACACAAGTTCCTTTACACGAGAAAGCGTCCTGAAGGAACTGGAAGTAATAAGAGTTGATAAAGCAATGGGGCCAGATGGGGTGCACCCCAGGGTCCTTAAAGAACTAAGAGAGGTGGTGGCTGAACCTCTGTCTATCATGTTTAGCCAATCACTGGAAACAGGGGAGGTACCCAAAGACTGGAGGATAGTAGATGTAGTCCCCTTATACAAAAGTGGGAACAAAGAGGAAGCGGGGAACTACAGACCAGTCAGCCTCACCTCAGTAGTGGGGAAGATCATGGAAGCACTACTGAAGGAGAGATTGGTGGAACATCTGGTTGTCAATGGACTACAGGACTCAAGGCAGCATGGTTTCACCAGGAGGAGGTCATGTCAGACCAACCTCATTGAATTTTTTGACTGGGTGACTAGGGAGGTGGATCGGGGAGGGCAGTGAACATGGCCTATCTGGACTTCAGCAAGGCCTTTGACACTGTGCCACATAGAAGACTATTGCACAAACTGGGGAATATGGGTGTGGGCAGGACAGTAGTGTGGTGGGTAGGTAACTGGCTGGGTGTCAGGACAAAGAGGGTGGCGGTAAATGGCTGTCACTCCACAGAGGGAAAAGTGACCAGTGGGGTACCACAGAGATCAGTGCTGGGACCGGTTCTATTCAATATCTTCATCAGTGACATTACGCAGGACCTAGAAGGCAGAATTTCACTGTTCACTGATGACACAAAGCTCTGTAACAGAGTAGACACACCAGAGGGTGTAGACAGAATGAGAAGGGACCTGCAGAAACTTGAAGAATGGTCAAGGGTTTGGCAGTTGAAATTCAATGCAAGGAAGTGCAAGATAATGCATATGGGGCACAAAAACCCTGGCACAATATATCAGTTGGGGGGTGAGGATATAGCATGCACTAAGCAGGAAAGGGAACTTGGGGTTATCATCTCTGATGACCTCAAGGCAGGGAAGCAGTGTGGCAAGGCAGCAGGTAAAGCAAATAGGATGCTGGGATGCATAGACAGGGGCATCACCAGCAGGAAAAGGGAGGTCATAATTCCACTATACAAGACACTAGTGAGGCCCCACCTGGAGTACAGTGTACAGTTCTGGAGACCTTACTATGTAAGGACATAGACAGGTAGAGAGAGTTCAGAGGAGGGCAACAAAATGGTGCATGGATTGCATCACAAGTCCTATGAGGACAGGTTGAAGGAACTGAACATGTACTCCCTGGAGGGAGGAAGGAGGGAGAGGGGATATGATAGAGACATACAAGTATCTTACAGGAGGAACAAGGTGCAGGAATACACTATTTTAAGCGAAAAAGATGTTCCAGGACTAGAGGGCATGGGATGAAGTTGGAAGGAGGACGATTCAGAGGAAACGTGAGGAAGAATTTCTTCACAGAACAGGTGGTGGACAAGTGGAACACCCTGCCAGAGGAAGTGATGGGGGCTGAAACAATCACGGGATTTAAGAATGTATGGGATAGACATAAAGGAATTCTGGAGGTCAGGGGTAAGGGGCAACAGCCTTCTTGGAAAACATAAACTGAACTTACAAGCTCAAATGGGCAGACTGGGTGGGCCATAGGCCCTTATCTGCCGTCACTGTCCATGTATCTATGATAGTAAGAGCCCAGCAGATATCACCACAATGCTACTTGAAGTGGCCAGTGAATGGAGCCCAAGAAAGAAAAGCTGAGAAAGAATTAATGCATTCATCTACTTTTAGGAACCAACAATTATAGATAAATGACCACCAGATAAAAGGGAATAACTCTTTATATGTGTTCTAAAAAGAAAAATTATCAAGCGGTGGTGTAATCCCACGTCCCAAATGTCAGTTCACCAGTCTATAATTAAGTCTGATATGAAATAAGGAGAAAGTAAATATAATACTAAATAAATGTAAATAACATTAAACAGAACCAGTTTTCTGTACTCAGAGCAAACACATTTTTCAACTTAGCTACACAGTGTCCTGCTAAACTATAGAGAGAAAGATATTAAATAGTTCCTTATTAAAGATTTTTTTATACTCGAGAAGGGTGATGTCCTTTCAGCCCATCTTCTTAAACAGATCTGGGAAAACCTTCTGGAGCTCCCTTGCTGCTTATTCTGCTGTTTCAAAGCACTGGATGATAACTTTGGTGGACAAACACTTCAAGCCTGGATGGCCAGCGTTTGGACTGCAGAGGTATGTGTGCTGCCCCTGCTTGCCAAACTTTAAGGGTCATACCTGGCACCAATCTAAGTTTTGGCCCATTCCACTGAAGAGATGCCAGCATCCTCACCTCCTGAAGAACGTGGTCCCAGTCTAAGTAATTTAATATTTTAAATATTATAGGTGTCAGGGGCTCACCAGGAGTAGGCTTTGCTCTGAGGGTGTGATGAGCCTTTTCAGTGATGTAATTTGGACCATTCGTACTTGGCCTCACAAGCTTGGTACACAGTTTTTGAATGAAGTCCACTATATTTGAGGCCTTCCTCCCCATCTGGCAGGCCAGGAAGGACCAGGTTATTCCTTCTACAATGACCTTTGAGGTTGTTGCCCTTCTCTTCTAATTTTTTGATGGAGCATTTAGTAGTTACAGTCTCTGGGCCACTCTGATTCTGTCTGTCCTCCAGAGATGATATGCTGACCTCAGCATCCGCCACCCTCACAGTTAAATTTTTAAAACAGGTGTTAAATTGTTAAGATTCTTGAGGAGACAGAGACATCATGGAGGAGCTATGGCATGGCTGCTTAGCTTCCAGCTCTAGTGAAGATTCGTCATCTGCCTCGGACTGTAATGGGGATTTTGGATCTTCAGTAGCTGTAAAGTCCATTTTGGTTTCTTCATAGAAACATAGAAACATAGAATTTGATGGCAGATAAGGACCGCTTGGCCCACCTAGTCTGCCCATTTTCCTACCTAACAGATAAGCTGCAGATCCTAGTTAACCAACAGCTTAATTCCTCCTACCCCCCACTAGGACTGCCCTATGCCTGTCCCATGCATTCTTGAAGTCCCCCACTGTTCTTGACCCCACGACCTCTTCAGGGAGGCTGTTCCATGCATCCACAACCCTCTCTGTGAAAAAATACTTCCTCACATTACCTCTGAGCCATCCCCTTCTATCTTCAAATTATGCCCCCTTGTTCTTGCACATCTCTTTTTCTGGAAGATGCTACCTTCTTGGACTTTGTTAATTCCCTTGAGGTACTTGAAAGTTTCTATCATGTCCCCTCTCTCCCTTCTTTCCTCAAGGGTATACATATTAAGCTCCTTTAGTCTTTCTTCGTATGTCTTCTGGTGCAGACCCTGCACCATTTTGGTTGCCCTCCTCTGGACAGCCCCACTCTGTCTATGTCTTTGCGGAGATCGGGTCTCCAGAACTGCACACAGTACTCCAGATGGGGTCTCACCAACTGTCTGTACGACAAGAACAACTTCCTGTTTTCTACTATTGATGCCTCTTCCTATACATCCGTATCCCCCAGCCTTCCTTACTGCCTTCCACATTGCTTGCCCACCTTTAGGTCATCTGATATAATTACCCCAGGTCCCTTTCTATTTTTACTGTTGTCAGTATCTCACCCCCATTGTGTCACGCTTCCCCAGGGTTTTGTTCCCTATGTGCATTACCCTGCACTTCTTTGCATTGAATCTGAGCTGCCATACATTTGACCATTCCTCCAACCTTGCCAAGTCCCTTCTCATCCTTTCCACTCCATCTTGTGTATCAACCCTGTTGCAGATCTTTGTGTCATCTGCAAAGAGACATACTTTCCTTCCAGTTCCTCTGCAATGTCACTTATAAAGACATTAAAAGGACGGTCCCTGTACTGAACCCTCGCGGTACCCGCTAGTAACCCTCCTTTCCTGTGTACTCCATTCACTACTACCCTTTGAGTCCTGTTGTCTAGCCAATTTTTATCAGGCTACCACCTTGGGACCCACTCCAAGGCTGGCTATCTTGTGTATTAATCTTTGTGTGGGACTGTATCAAATGCCTTGATAAAATCTAGGTAGGCCATGTCAACAGCCCTTCCCTGGTCTACTACTTTGGTCACCCAGTCAAAGAAATCTATTAGATTCGTCTGACACAACCTTCCCATCGTGAATCCATGCTGCCTTGGGTCCTGTGCCCCACTGGCCTCTAGGTACTCAAAAATTCTTTCCTTCAGAAGTGATTCCATCATTTTCCCTACCACTGAGGTCAAACTAACTGGTCTGTAGTTTCCTGCCTCTGTCTTGCTCCCACTTTTGTGAAGAGGAATCACATCTGCCCTCCTCCAGTCCTCGGGTACCACCCCATCCTCCCATGATTTGTTAAACAGAGTAGTCAGCGGTGTCACTAGTTCTACCCTTAGTTCTTTTAGAATTCTTCAGTGAACCCCATCAGGCCCCATTGCTTTGTCCACCTTCAATTTTATTAGTTCTTTCAGAACCCTTTCTTCTGTAAATGGACTGTTATCGAGCCCGTCTTCAGAGTGTTTCTCTTGTTTGGTTTAGGTAACTCCCCCTCCTCTTCCTTTGTGAATACTGAGCAGACATATTCGTTCAGTATCCCTGCTTTTTCACTGTCACCCTCTACCCACATTCCCTCCCCTTTATTAAGCTTCATTATCCCTCCTTTGGTCTTTCTTCGCTCCCTAATGTACCTATAAAAGGTCTTATCCCCCTTCTTAACAGAATTGGCTATCCTTTCCTCGGTTTGGGCCTTTGCTATTCTGACTGCCTTCCCAGCCTCTTTCTGCTTTAACTGATAAAGTTCTCTGTCCTGCTCCTTCTGTGTTTCCTTATATTTCCTGAATGCTGTCCTTTTCTCCTTAACCTTCCCTGCCACCTCTTTTGAGAACCATAATGTTTTTTTCCTTCGTTGTGTTTTATTGATTTGTTTTACACAATGTCATTGTACTCTTCGGAGATAAGCTGGAATATTTTTTTAAATTGGTGGAGAGGTAGAAAAATGTAAAAATATATTGCATTCTGTATTTTGTGTTCCACCTCTGTATTCATTATATTGCTTTGTATTTATATCTGTGCAATTCTAGATATCTTTTTAGAATGTGTTTAAGCTTATCCCTCTCCCCTCCCTGCCAGGACACATCTGGAAACAAGCAATTTTGTGCTCAATATGTTTTTTTCCCCTGGTGAAATGCTTTAAAAAATAAATGAAATATTTCTGTGGCAAATATGTTTTTTTTTTTATTTTGGAGTGAAAATACCAACAAATGCCCAGGGCATTAGGGTTTCCAACAGTAAGGTCCCACCCTGTAGAGACTAACAGGTGTCAGGGGTGTGACTTGGGATTGTTAGCTGTAATACTCATGCCATTCCACCCCTACCCCCACCCTGCAGCCAGTGACAGGCATCAAGGTGTGCCTTGGACTCTTTGGCCCCAAAGTTTACTCCATTCTCCTATTCTCCTATTCTGCACCCATCTCAGCGTATTCTTATGGAATGGGGTGAGCATAAGGCCCAAAGACCCCAAGGCACACCACAATACTTGTCAGTCTCTTCAGGGTACTGTGAGGTGAAATGGCATGAGGATTAAGTCTGACAACCCAAAGACACACCCCAGTGCCTGTCAGTCTCTGCAGGGTGAGGGTGGGGTTGTCGGCAGTTCAATACTTCACTGCCATCCCTAGTATGCATCTCTCTAACTCCTGCACTACCAATGCCAATGCCAGCAAGCCAACATTCAGCATTGACAAATGCTTGTTTTTTCTGTGCATGTCAACTTCCTAGGCTAGATGACCAGCAAGGACAACAGAAATAGGAGAGAAAGTCATTGAAGGCCAAGAACAAATGAGTAACTGATGGGAGCAGGAAGGTTAAGCTGGCCATTACCCTGGTATTCTGGGGATGTTGATGTGGAGGGAAAAGCTTAAGCAGGTAGAATGGTGTGGCAGTGAATGCCTGAGTAGGCAGTATGATCAAAAACAAAGTAGTTTTAATTGATATTGTGCCTTATCTTCAGGCTCAATGTACTGCAGATCTTAATATCAACAGGAACAATGTAAAATGGCAATAAAGAACAAACTCTGGTGCAGTTCTAATACAAAATTTTAGAAAGTCTAAATTAGCATACATAAATCAGCCTGGATCAATGAAAGACAGAAAAAAATGTGAGTTTTCAGTGCCTTTTTAATGGTATTTTCAGAGGAAGTAAAAGGCAAAAAAAAAAAAAATAACAAGAAAGGGAGTTCCAGAGCTGGGGTAGCAACTGCAAAAGCCCTGTCCCCAGATGACTTCAAGCAGGTGAGAGGAACCACCAAATGATTCATCACAGTAGACCAGAAGAGGCATTCTGGAGCATAAGAATATAGGATGGCTTCAATGTAGCAAGGACTCACCCTTTTCAAGGGGGTACACCATATAACCTGAAGCCAGTGCATTTCACACTGCACAGTCGTGATATGACATTAAACTCTTGTTCTAGATATCAGCCTAGTCACTGCATGCTGTAGCTGGAAATTGTGCTCCAAATCCCCAGAAAGCCCTAGATATAGCATGTTAAAGTAATTGAGGCAGGAAGTAATGAAGACATGTACTGCAGTAATCACTGCCACGTTGAATTCCAGGGACAGTTTTTCTTCAACTATGACCCCAAGGTTTTTAGCCCTTTCCAAAGATTGGATGGGGTACACCTTAATCATGGAGGGGAGATCTCACCCCGCTTCAGTGCTGACTTCTGAGATCCTGGTTTCATTATTAACAGCTCTGTTTTACCTGTATTGAGATTTAACCAGCTGGCAGTCATCCAATTGCTAATTCAGACAAACATCATTTTGGCAACATCAGTGACAGAACTGAGCCTTTTGGAATGCCATAAGGCACTAGAGATGGTTTTGAGGAAAATTTCTCAATTACCACCCACTGGACCCTATCAGCTAATAATGACTCAAACCGACATATCACTGGTCTGACATGTCATCTGTCCATCCTCTGGTGACCTATCATGAAACACTAATCCACAGTGTCAAATGCAGAGGAGAGATGAAGAGAATAAGTATCCCCTTGATCCCTCACTGGGAAGAGTATGATGAGTAGGATAAAGAGGACAAATGCTTAGTTATTATGATAGGGGTAGAGATTGAGTAAGACATCTGAAACTGAGTTGGACCATACTGAAACACTCAAACAATGTCTCGCAAATAGTACAAAAACAGAGGTGGTTAACTTTATCAAATACATAGGGGTCTACCTTGACCAGGATGGCACATACAAGACCCACCATTGCCACCTAACTAAAACTATTAACCAAAAGGTGGGCCTCCTTTATTGATTGAGCCCTTTCTTACCCCTGAGTCTCACAGAAAAATTGTCCAAGGTACTCTACTTCCTGCCCTGCTCCATGGAGCCCCGGTGCTGGCCTCTGTCAAGGATACTGAACCCAGACACTGAAAACCTTATATCACAGAATAGTGAGATTTTCCAAATCAGCAAGACCTCTTGACCATCCCTGTACAGTGTTACAATCCCTGAGCTGGCCGACTCTTAAGGACAGGTTGGCCTACCCCACCCAATGCCTTGCCTACAAACTAAAGCAGGACAATATCCCCCCCATCCTAAAAAATCTTTTGCTACCGAAAAAGTGCAAAAGAATGTTAAGATCTTCAGAACTTCTTCTATTCCAGGTGCCCAGGGTAAGAACCTCCATTGGAGATAGGTCATCCTCCTTCTTCACCCCTACCCAGTGGAATGGACTTCCAAGTAGCATCCAAACATCGGCCTCCCTAAGGGTTTTCAAGAAAGAGTTCAGATCTCATCTACTGAAATCCAACCAATGTTGCTGCTACAAGTAAAAATGGTTAAAATGAGCACTCTAGGCCTCAACCTGTGAGCACATGACCGTTTATGAATTATAGCTAAAATATTGCTTTGTAAATTGTGTCTTGTGTCATGTGAAGAAATATGTTGACTAATAATGCCATGTACCTCTGTATGATGTATTTATTGTTGCTACCTAACTGTGTAATGGATGTGTTAGTACTCTATGTTTCTCTGTAATTAACCCTGGGTCACCTCTGAAAAAGGGACCACCTGGTCTCAGTGGGCCGACCTGGTTACAAAAATTAATTAATTAATTAATTAAATAAATAAATGATAGTGCGAGGGTTGGGCAACCCCCTGCAACTAGGGATATATAGTGGCATTTCTCGAACAGAGGAGCACCTGCCTTGTGCCATGAAACACTATTACCTCTAACTTTACGTTGTGACCACAGGTAAATGCAAATGAGAACCAGGGGCAACCAATGTACACTTTTGGGGTACCACAAATAGGAAACTACTCATAAACCAAAGTCTGCACTGTGAGCTGAGATCAAGCAGAATGCATATTACTAAACTGAAACAATGTCATACAGCTTAGAAGGGCATTACTCTCACCTTTCAGTTCATTTTTAGCTTCGTTGTTACCAAGTTGTTACTAAGTTTTCCAAATGTCATTACCTGTAGCATGTCGTATGCTCACTATATTACACTGCTCATATGTTCAGTACTAGGATTCCCTCCCTTGTTCCAAAGGGTCTCTGCAGCTGCTGTCATTACATACATTACCATGTCCATAAACCTACAGTATCTCACAATTTTTGGGGTCACAGGAGCACTGGTGCTTCCAAGACCAATGCACTTTGGCACCCTCACAGGCAAGGCGAGCACTACCCTGGAGGCAAACATTCTTGTGCTTGTCTACATTCCAGCAAGTGGCATTCACATTACTGTTAATACATCAGCATTATGATCTACTCCTAATAAACAGATATAGTTGGTTTGGCCATTCATGTCTGCCTCCCTCTGGCAAGTACATTGATAGCCCTAATTGCCCAAAGAAATGCTCTCCCTGCCTGACCCATCCCAGAGTCTTACCAATACCGTTTCTTATCAGGCCCTCTCCACCTGATGACCATTCATTTGGTGTACTCCCCAAGGGATTACATACGGAAGCTACTGCAAGGCCATCTTTCACAGAGCAATTTCAGCAAAGGATAACTTACATGCCTGTTGTCTCCCTTGTGTATAGATGAGGGAAGTAGATCCTCATGGATCCCAGAGACCTCCATAGAGGGGTGGCCTACCACTACTCCTTGTGTGCCATCAGTTTTCAATCTTTTATTCCTCTCAAGGCTGGACACTGGATGCAGTCCACTTCTTCCCAACTAGAGCACTGGGGGGTGTTTTTCCCACGCAAGACCTGCCTGGGTCCCATGCCTCCAGAGACCTTGCCAGAGGGGCCAGGGCCACTCAGACCAAGGGGCCACACCACCATCGGTGAGGCTGCAGGCACCCGAGAGTCAATTGCAGCCAGGGTGGCTAGACTCTCATTGAGTTTGTTGGTCTGAGCCCAGTCTCCCTTCTCTTTTTCCTCTCACCCTAGACACAGAGCTTGCCTTCCTCTCTTATAGTGTGAAGGGTGAAGACAGGGCCATGAATATTCATGCATGAGTTTCATGCTGCTGGCTGAGTCAGGAAGCTCTGGGCACAAATTCAAAACACCCAGTCTCCAAGCTGGGCCCCAGTAGAGAACATCTCTCAGGATCAGGTTTAACCCTTTGAATGGCTTGAGCTGGGTGTAGAGAAAGGCTAGTTGCAATAGTAAGGGTAATGCCTGGGTAGGTAGCATGATATTGAAGGCAAAGCCTGGTATGATTTGCTGCTAGGCATAGTTGAGGGGCAAAGCAGCAGGCTAAGGGCCCAATCCAGGCTGAAGATCAGCACTATGAAGAAAAAAAAAAAAAGAGCAAGAAAAGGGGAGTATTGCCACATGGCAAATAGAGAATGACTGCAACAATATAAGGCCAGCCACAGAAACTGCAAGGGCAGCATAGGTCATGCAGCAGTAGGTTAACAGTAGGAGCAGCAGTAAAGTAAAAGAAATACAGGGGAGCAGAATGGAGTGGGAAGAAAGGCACTAGACAACCGGGGGTGCAGACAGAAAGAAGCAGAGAGGTGAAAGGGAGTCAGGGCACAGGGACACAGCAGCCACAAGAATTGGAGCAGAATCTAAAAAGAAAAAAAAGTAAAGCAGACCAGAGAATGGGCTGGAATCCCCCAATGAGCAGGGAGACAGCCACCAGAGGCAGTGATACCAGCCAAGAGCAGCACAGAAGACAGCAGAACCCAAAAATATGGGTGAAGAGCCGATGGGAACAGCAAGAGAAACCCAAATAGTATTCAAGGAAGACAAGAAGAAAGAAAGGAGCAAGGACTTACCAGCAACCAGAGGAGGGGAGTGTTCAGAATGCCCAGCACCAGCTGCAGGAAGCGTGAGCAGAAACAGGCCAGGATGGAGGACAGGAAAGGCAGGTTGGAAAACTGGCATCCATACAGCTGCTACAACTAAAAGAGCATGCGAAGGATGCTCAGGAATGCATGGTTTAACTACTACATGGTGGGTATGCTCTCCTTTTTCTCTTTCTGCTTTCCTTTTCAGGTGTTGTGCATTTCTGAGAAGGGCAACACTCCTTCTATATCATAAAAACTTAGATTATCTCCTCTACTCCATGATCAGTCTCGGTGACATGTAGAATCATGTTGCTGATTTCCAGACATTTTTAAAAGATTCACGCATATTTTTCTATTTAAACATGACAAAACTGAGATCAACAGATGCAGTGAAGGCCTGTGAGAAGGGCCAGCCTACGTGAGGATCTGTGAGAAAGGTTGACTCTGTTAAAACCTGAGGGAAGGGCCTGCCTCCATGAGGGTCTATGTGAAGGGTCCACTCTGTAAAAGACTGTGAGAAGGATCCGTATCTGGGGGAGGGGCGAAAAGAAGAGTTGACTCAGAAAGGCTATAGCATAAAAAGGTTTGACTTTGAGCTCATTAGAAGGGTCAGCTTTATGAGTCTTTAAGAAGGGTTGACCCTATGACGTGATCTGACTGTCACAGCCTGAAGGTTTGGTTGATTCTGTGATAGTCTGTGAGAATAGCAGTCTAAGAGGGCCTACTGTATGAGAAAGATCGACTCTTTGAAAACCTGTGAAAAGGGTCAACTCTGTGAGGAGGGCTGATTATGTGAGAGCCTGTGGGATAGATCAGCTTTGTAAGACTGAGTGAGAATGGCTGACTGTGAGAGCCTACAATAATGATAAGCCCTGTGAAGGACAGTGAAAAGGGTCGACTCTGTGAAGGTCTGTGAGAAGGGTCAGCTCTGAGTGAGTCTATGAGAAGGGTGAATAGGCTGGTGTGTCAGAGGCAGGCTGGGACAGTACATATACATCAGCGTCAGCACCTCATCAATAGTAATATCTGTATGTGCCCCTGCTAAATCCCCACGTGCAGCGTTTGACTACCCAAACACTTCCCATACCTATCCTACCAGGATAGTCACTCTGCAGCACCTCCCCCTCACCACCCACTCTCTGGGTCCTGCCTCTTTACCTTTTCCCTCTCCTAACCCCAGCACCCACTTCCTGCCTCCTGGCACTTCCCCTCCCTCACACTATCCCTCTCCTCTGTCTGTCTCTTTCCTCATGATGCAGGCATACTTTTTACAATGCCTTTGCACTCCTAGTTAATTGTTCTTTGCCATCTACTGTATATTCTGTACACTGCACTTTGTAATAATACCTGTATTTTGTCCTCCATTATTGTGGACTTTTCATGCTAATGTATTGAAGTGGAACCTCTCAACGAGCATCTGCTCATGGGTGTCATCCAAGATTTTAATAAATAAAATAAATAAATATACCAGGATGGCCCAAGAACTCCCACCAAGGGAGGGAGAAGAAACAAGTGAGGATAGAAAGAAGACAATTCTGTTAGGATCGTTGCATAAGTGTAACCAGCTCTCTCTCTTCTACCAAGATCAAGGCAGGTTACAAGAGTGCACTCAAAGGGTTAAGCTTGACCCTGAGAGTTGCTCTTTAGTGGGCCTCAACTAGGTGATAGGGTGTCTGGAATTTACACTCTGCTTTTCCTGAGTCTGTTAAAAGTGGGAAACTCAGATATGAATAGTCATGGCCCTGCCTTTCTCCCACATCACTAAAAGAGGAGAAGGTTAGCTGACAGCTCTGATGCACCAAGGTTTCCGGATAAGCAAGACCTAAGATCCAGAGTGAACCAGCAGCAGAGAGGAGCCAAGCAGAGGGCCCTGTCTCTCTCTGCCCCTCTGGGGATGGAAAGGGGTACATCTACCCACTTGAGAGAACTGATAAAACCCAATGGAAGGTTTACCAGCAGAAGATCTGCATGGCACAAGGGAATAGTGGTGGGTTACCTCTCAAGGGGTATAGCCAGGATTCTTGCAGATCCACTTCCACATATCAGAAGAATGCAAGAGAGAGAGCAATTTGTAAGTAAATCTTACATGGTAGAGATACATAGATGAATGAGGATCTCATAGTTTAGGCTAAGTAGTAGCATGTATTTGGATAAAAGCCAGGAGGAAGTGCATGGTAAGAGTTGGTGTCAATAAGTCCCATGGAGGCTGACCAAGGCATGGGAGCCTGTTCATTTGGCCACAAGGGATATCAGTATACTGTTGAAAGGGAGACATGCATGCAGGAACCAACTATGTTGTTTCCATAAGTAGGTGTAAATCATAAGGTCTGATTTGCCAGTCAGTGTGATTCCACCAGCTGGCACACTAGCCATGCACCAGTACAGCTGCCCCAAGGTGATGCTTTCCCTGCCTGGGATAGTGCCAAAGCACAACTAATCTTATGGATACACGAGATCAGGAGACCCCAGGTATGTGTGATAGGTTATGGTTACAGAAGCAGCAACACAGCCCAGTCATGGTGAGGGGTACAGTGAACAACACAGTGTAATGATTGTAACATAGTGTATACAGTAGTCATGATGGCTTGGTATTGACAATGCCAGTAATAAAGTTGTGGCCTGATGACTGAGTCTGGAGTAACAAGGGTAATGCAGTCAAAGCTGTGTAGGAACTAATGGTAAATAAATATGCAGCCTGCTTGATCACAGCTCCCAGCATGGACATTCTTTTGATCACAACAACAGAAGGGAGGTGCAATTTTATGGCATAAAATGGGCACTTCCCTGCTGAGACTGGCTACCAAATACCTCTAGACACAGATAAGTGCCCGGCCCTGACATAGGGGACATTGCTTAACCAGGAAAGGCACACTAAGCCACAGTTTGTTTCCAGGTGCAACCTGGTAGCACAGGGAAGTTAAATGACTAGGAGCTGATGGGATTCAAACCTAGGTCTACAGGTTTGTAACTCACTGCCCTTAACCACTATGCTATACTGCCTCCTAAGGATTACAGATATGGTACTACACTGTGGGAACCATGAGACCCAGATGATTTGTTGCTTCTTAGGTGCCAAGGTTGAGGAGTTAACCCTTGGTTTGATAGACAGATTTCTGGAAGAGATTGCATAGGAACTACTGGTGTCATCCATGCTGGTATAATCAACTTTGGGAGATAAGGGTAGAGATAACATTTGCAAGGATACAATCAAGTAATCACTCGTTTTTATTTTCTAAAGCACCATATCCCTGACACACAAAGAGCTGTACATAACAATAACACTAAAAAGACAGAAGACAAGCATGGAAACAATTTAAAGTATATAAAATATAGACTTACAGTCATAAAATAATGGTTTAACCCAAATCAAGAATATCCTGAGAGAACAAATGTATTTTTAGTACATTTGTAAGTGTCTTTAGATGGTCTAAGAGAGTCAACAGCTGGGGGACTACCACAGCAAAGGTTCTGTCCCCCAATGACTTCAGCAAGTCACTGCAATCTTTTGGAGATTTTTCCCACTGGAGTGGAGAGGGCAATCTGAAGCATATGAACACAGTGTATCTTTACTGTAGCCAGGACCTACCCTGTACAGATCCTTAAATACCATCAAGAGGATCTTGAATGTGGTGCACCATCAAACTAGAAACCAGTTCAGTTTGTCCAGCACAGGCATGATATCACTGAAAGTGCTTCTACCAGGTATCAGCTTGGCCAGACTTCTGCACTAGCACACCAAACCTCCAAACAGCTCTAGACTGCATTACAGGTTTTTAGCTCTGTGCACAACTCAGAGAGTGGTATCACCCAAAGATGGAAGGGTGATCTCATTCCTTTTTATTGCCACTTTCTATAATCCTGATTCTATGAGTAACAACTGCCTTTTTTAGTTTGATGCTCAGCTGTCCAGGAACCATCCAGTCACTTAGGTCAGATAGACATTAGTTTATCACGACTGTGGAGTCCCCTTAGTCTAGTGGGAAGGAGAAGTACGACTGAGTATCATCTGCATAATGGTGAAACCCCAGATTGTACCATCTCACAATCTCCTCTAAAGGTAGCATGTACACTACAAACATCACTGGGGACAAATGTGAGCATTGCTGAGTACCACAGGACACAGGAGATAGCTTTGAGAAAAAAATTCCCCATTGTAACCTGCTGAGCCCAGCTGTCAAGAAATGACTGAAACTCAGCACTGTTCCAGTGAGTCCACCAACATACTTCCTTAGGTGATCAGTCAATACCCGATGAGCCAGGGTGTTAGACAGCAAGGCGAGATCACAAAGAATTACCTTAGTGTATCCCCCTTGATCCCCTCACCAGAGGTTGTTCAATACTTTCAGAAGAGCAGTCTCTGTGATCAGCTCTGTCAAGCTTTGAAGCCAAGGTGGAATGGACCATAGATAGCATGAAGCAGCAGGTGAGCCTCCAATTGTGACACTACCACATCCACAAGATCCTTACCTAGAAGTGGGAGTTTTGAGACATGCCCATAGTTAGCCAGGACCTCTGAGTCTAAAGATGTGATCTTGGGATCAGCCCTTTGGCACAGTGGCAGCACAACCTCTAGTGATACAGGTGACCTGAGTTTGGGAATGAACCCAAGTCATGAGAGGGTCAGCTGGGGGAGGAGGATCAAGCATCCTAGCGAGTGATATTCTCCTTGTTGTGGCTGCTATTGACTCTGCTGCAGCACTGCATCTGAATGCCTAAAAGTGCTGGTGCAGTCAGAGCTGTCTATGGGAAGGAGGGATGCTGCCTGGCTCTGATATGTGCAAACCACATCTTTGTGTGTGCACACACATCCTGAGCTCTTGCATTTGGTTCCTTTGTGGGATGGGGGAGAAGGAAAAACCATGCTGGCAGATAGGATAAAGTCACTAGGTACTCTTGTGCCCTCCATCCACCAACTGTCCACTGCTGCATGGAACTGTGCAGTTTTGGAGAGGAGAGTCAGGCTACCTCACCCACTGACCCCAACCTGAAGGAGAAATGCCTGGGTTAAGAGGAAGTTGGTCAGAGCCAGAGAAGGTGTGAGTGGGGTCTGGGAGACTTCAGAGTGACAGACTGGAGGCTGCAGCAGAGAGAGGAGTAGAAATAGAAATAAAACAAATAAGTAATCATTTTTTAAGAGGGGGACCATTATCACATTCTTAAATACATCAGTGAAATATCTCACCCTCATGGAGCTCCAGGTGATCTTGGCTGCAACTGGAGTCAAATCTACCAACAGTCCACCAACAGTCAGATAGGACCTGGCTCTGGAATACAGTAGGTAGGTCACAAAGCAGTCATCACCTGAGATATCTCCTGATCCCAAACTGGTATGAACTCTTTCCAGAGATTCAGAATGCTTTCAGACAAATTGTCTCCCCACATTGGCTGGTCCTTGCCCCTCTGGGAGATTGTCATTCTGATAGCAAACACTATGTTGAGGATGAACAAACCAAACTCTTCACACATATAAACAGAAACAGTTCCAATGGACTGAATACAGACAAGGTGTAATTTCTGTCTACAGTGTGGCAGAGCTGAGATGGTATAATCCTCCTTATCACAATCAGTCATGACATAAACTGTCTTCTGGGTGATTACTCTCAAGTCCTCATAATGAGTCCCCATGGCCAGTTTGTCCTCCACTGAGTGTAGTCTTAGTAAGGTATGCTCCAGTCTCCACTCCAATGTCTTCAGCCACCTCAGCTCACTGTTGTACTATGGTGGACTTCAGTGGAAACTAGTGTTCAGGCACAGAAAGGTGTGAGGATATCAACTATAGCTAAGAGGCATTTAGTATAACCTTCCATGTCAGTGTTGACACCTCCAGTGCAGACAGAAAACATGCTTGAGATTTCCAGTACAGCATGGCTGTTATTAGGCACCACATTATGCTTTGAGTGACAGTGATCCATCTCCACTGGGGAAGGGGGAGGACAAACTACAATAGACCTTCACCTAAAATTTCACAGCAAAATAATATGACCAAGCTATTGAGTCAGCCTCAATATTTAAACTGTTGAGTCCCAGTGTGAAGACCAGGTCCAAGTGTTGTCAAGTTCATGTGCATCAATGGTCACTAACCTGCACAAGATCCAGAATTGTCATCATCTAGCAGAATGTAGTGCCACATTGTGAAAATTCATTCTTGACCATGACACTGATGATCCCCCAGAACCAATAGTCTGGTGCCCAATACCTGGCCAATGAAGAAGTCTGCAAATTCCTTCAGAGATTCACCCTCATTCCTTAAAGGTAGATAGATAGATAGGGATAATTCTGTACACTTTGCCTGATGTAGGTTTGTGATTGCAAACAGGTGCCGTCTGTGACCAGCGTAGTTAGCAGGAATGGTGCAGCTCCTCAAGGGTTGACTATCCCGAAAAAGACAGGACACAAGCAAGACGTTGGGTGCTGCACTCACATAGTCACACAGGACACAAGCAAATTCACAATTTTCAAGTGCTCTAATTGCAAACAGTCCATTGACCACCAACAAGTAACAGCTTATTGCCACTCAGACTGCCCCAGCGCTTCGACTCTTGTGAGTCTTCTTCAGGGGGTATGTCCATGAGGAACAAGGGTGCTTTAAGTACATGTATTAATGAGGACTAATTAAATGATATTTACATAAGTGCATGAATTATCAAACAAATGCATACTTAACGTAGTTAACAAAATTAACACATTTTTTTAGTCCATACTCCTAAAAATGTGTTATATCTGATTCACTACTTATACAGGGCATTTGTACATTTACTTAGAAGCTACAATTTTGTGCTACATTCCATTTACATGTATGTCCTGTAAAGATAAAGACATGCTCATCAAACAAAAAGATTTAATACAAAATAGAGAAATGAAAAAAGCTTGGCTGTGCGAAAAGACTGACCCCAAGAACCCATCTTTATACCCAGAGGTCCTGGCTAACTATGGGGATGTCTCAGACCAAACCTCCCACTTCTAGGGATGTGGCATATAAAAGCTTTTTAGGAGTATGGACACACCCCCTGAAGAAGAGTCATGAAAAACTTCTTGCTTGTGTCCTTACTTAGGTTGACTGTCCACACATTCAAATGATATGGCCTCCATCACTGGGAACTTGCTGAGCCCCTACTTAAATCTAAAAGAGCTGCCCCCACCACTCCCACCTTGAATGATGCACCACTAAGTACCCATCCAGAATGGATGCATATACCACAGGGCTGGAGTCATCCTGAGAACATTCTTAGTGATGCACACCAGATCATTAAGGAATCAGAGCTGAAAACCATCACCAACACAGTTTTATTCATCATTGACTTGGTATTATATATAATCACATAAAGGGGAGGAGCTGGGCTGCTTGGTTTCAAAGCTACAACTTCCATTTTCAGGGAGTGTTCCCTGGGGAGTGATACAAGATAGGGGGTCCCTATTCAATGCCCTAGCATCATGTCTCAGACCTAAACTCTCTGTATCAACTGACACCAACACTCACCCCTGAGCCAAAACTCCCAGTCTTGCTCTGCCTCCTCAGACTTCTGTAGCATTTAGACAATGGATTTCAGAGTCAGGGCTTCCACAGGGGGCACAGCTGGCAGACTTGGTCAGCAGAGTAAGTGGTGTGCACAAAGTGCTCATCAATATTCTCCTGGCACATCTTAAAATTTCTTGCCACCAACTAAAGTCCAGCTAGTGTCCAAGCTATGTACTTGGCCCTGAGCAATTCTTAAAATCCTCTAAAATATCCCCAACAACCCCTACACATCTTTCCAAACAGAAAAAGGTAGTTAACTCTCGCCCCTCCATACCAACAGTACCCCATCCCACACATGCACACTCATCATGCATGCGAACACACACACACGCACACACACACACACATATGCATGCATGTACATGCACACATGCATGTGCACATACACGCACACATACACACATACACACACACACTCTCACAAAATAAAAACTTAAATTATCCCCATACACACACATTCCCAGACATGCAAAACACAGCAATAAGACCAATACAATTGATACAATTAAAAGAAATTCAACAAAATATGCTGCTTCCCTAGGGAAAATGCTGAAGTGGAGCACAGTTTCTTTATTTATAACAATTTGTCATGAGGATGAAGCAAATAGTTACACTAAGAGCAGACCCAGCCCCCAAAAAATAAAATTAAGTCAATAAAATAAAAGTCCAAAGTTCACCAGCTACATAAACAAAGCAACACTGTACTCTGTAAACCACTTTCCAAAACCACACTTAGTAAAACAGAAGGAACCCAGAGCACAATGAATAAGGATCCCATCCATGGCTCCTGTGGGATAACCAGCTCATCAGCTCCAACCGAAGCTCATCCAAAGCCCCAGCACCAGATTTATTCCACAGTGAACTCCAAGTGCCACTTTGAGGAACTTCAGTATTCTCACAAGTGACCCCCATGCAACCAGGAGGCTGCAAGTTGATCTAAACTCTATAATACTCATGGGAGGGCACGTGGTACAGCATGGCTTCAAGAACCTTCTCACTATCCCTGCCTTGACTCTGGGAGCCCAGATGCCCTCCCTGATTGGGTCAGTGTAGATCTGCAGAGACACAACATTCTAAGAAAATGAAACAGAGCCAGCCACCATCAAGGACAGCGGCAAATGTCCAGTGAAAAACCAAGTTGGTAAACAGGCACAGACTAACTATCAGCCCTCAATCCTTGCAAGATCCTACACTTGCAGTTGGTACACTGTGACAGCTCAGCCCTGCTCATCACCAGAGGTACAATGACACCACAGACAGCTGGTATTGATCAAATATATTCAGTACACAGCAAAGCTGGCATAGTCAGACATACATAGGTGAAGCCACTGCCCAAACAATAGCTGCAGCTTTTCAGCTGATTTTCACAGCCTGTACAGCATTACTTGCAACCAGTCAGTGCACTGACACTGCAGACAACCAGATCTATGAAACACAATAGCTGACCAAAGCAAACTAGACATGTTAGAAGCATATAGGTGGATTCACTGCATAGAAACATGAACCTGAATGCCCAAACACTCCCACAAAACCAGGGGAATTTGCTGACCAACCAGGCAAGGAAACAGTTAATTCAAATAACTGTAGTCCACAAAATGCATTGAAACACACTTAAAACTCATCAAATCTGGCAAATATGTAACAAAACATCAGAACACATAACTCCACGATTGCAACATGCCCAGCATGGTGGTTATCAGGGGAGTTTGGTGTCCATCCAGAGAGATACGATAAATAGGCCAACATGAGGCTAAAGAAATGGTGCTGGACATCACAGTTTTGGATTTGTATCCAGTAATGGAACCTTGTTATATTAGATGAGACTATATAGGAGGGATAGACTCCATCTAAACAAAAAAAAAGGTGAGTAGTCCATAAGTAGGCTAGATGGTGGGGAAGTAATTAAAGCAATTAAATTAAGTGAGGAGATGGTTGTAGATACTGGAGGGCACCCTTGCTCAATGGGGTAAAAAGTAAACTTGAAAAAAGAACGTGGTTCTCCTTTACAAACACCGATATTTTCCAGAGAGATATTACTGCATTTATGAAACTTTTACTTTCTGAATAGTATTAGAAATATCATTTGCCAACTTATTCTGACAAATCATTATTGATTCTCCCTTAAAATATTTGCATATCCATTGATATTTTACATTTTTGGGAAGCAGTATAACCTAGAGGTTAAAGCACCAAGCTGTGAACCTGGAGAACCAGCACCCCTGGGTTTGACTCCCACAGCCATATCACTTGCAAATGGTGGGATCCTGAGCAAGACACTTAACTGCCATGTGCTCCTGGGTCACACTTGGTAGTGAGCTTCAGCTCAATGTGCTTTTCCCAGTTGAAAATTCTAAAATAATTAAAAAAAGATGTCAAAATTTTAATGTCATGACATAATTCAATTATTACACATTTTGAATAACAAAAAAATGTTGTTTGAAAACCTTTTTATTTTTCAGCAACGTCATTACAGTAAAATGTTATTAAAGTACCCCCCCCACCCACACACCAAATAGTCATCATAGCTGTGTCAGGGACCAGTATCTTTATAATTAAACAGGGAGCTGAATTCAAGCTTAACACAGTAGGTTGAAGTTTCCAAATTTCACAAATGTTGTCAACTTCGCTTTGCTGACTACTGCATTTCATGTTATTATTCACCTGGAGGATTTGCAAATTTATGTGGCATCTCCAGCAAATGGCCAATTCTTCAGTGACTTAGGGAATTTGTATAGTTTACCACCAATTCAATGGCAAAAAATAACTCAAATTGCATGTTACGCCCCCCCAACTCATAAAAACATTGAATTCCTGATGATTTACCCCTTCCCATCCTCCCGCTGGTATCTTGCTCCTTCCTCACCCACATGCCCTGGTGAATTGCAACAAAAAGGTAAAGTCAGTTACTGTATTAAACTTCAATCCATATCCTTCCCCAACCTATGTGCCAGACACAGCCCTCCCACCTTCTCCAACCCAAGTCCCATCAAGTAAGCCACTTGTCATCATAAGAACCAACTCCACTGTGGTCACAACCACCCTCCTCCCCCTCCTCCACCCAGAAAAGAAAAACTATAATAAAGAAAATTGTCCCCCAGTGCAGAGTATCTACTCTGTTTAGTGTCCATCTTGTAATTGTATGAATGAATGAATGAATGAATGGTGAATTCTTTACTCCTAGTTTTCAACCAATCAGGTATTACTGGTGTACAATGACTTGGACTACAAAATTCTTAAAAAGATTTCCAAAAATGATCTGGGTTGTGATAAACTATGCAACTGTCTTTTTTGGAAAAGTATTGTTCACCTCTCTTCATTAGGTTTTACATTAATGTCGATGTCTATGAACTACATTAAAATCATGATTCAATTTACTTTTATAATACTGTTTCTACGGGAGGTCTCGGGTCTGCATCTGCTTTATGAAATTTGTATCAAGCTGTGGAACATGATTTAATTTAGTCCTTCATTTGATTAAGGTTACATGTTTATTAGTGACTTCCTAAAACGGTTCATTAAAAAGTTTACCCCTTTCTCTACTGTTGTTAAGTTGTAAATTTAAGACCAATCTACATTCAAAATATTTTCAGTAACACTAGAATTATTCAGTTATCCATCATTTCTGCTTTCCTGTAGTACTGTCCTGAGAACAATTGTATTTCTCTATTTTTCTCATTAAATAAGCTGAGTAGTGGTCTGATATATTATCTGCTAATACCCCTGCATCTGTCATACAGCTGGGTCTGGTTTCTAAAACCCAGCAGTAGTCCAGAATGGCTTTTAGCATTTGAGAAACATCGCCTGGATTAAATCATTGGTCCCCCCTGAAGAACTGCTATCACTAGTGCATGCCTTTTTGATGTCTGGTCTTGACTACTGCAATGCCCTCTACTGCAGGTCAATGGAGGTATACTATGGCACCTCAAGCTGGTGTAAAAGATAGTGACTGATTGCTGATGGGCTTTCTCAGGTCCTGTCATGTGACCACAGTACTGCATGACCTGCTCTGGCTGTGGTGAAGTGGCATATTACCTTTAAGGACAGTTTGATGACCTATAATGCTCTATATGGACTGGTCCCTGGTTATCTGAGGGACCTTGTGACTACTTATCATCCCTACTGCCCTCTCCACTCCTTTGAGTTGGGCCTGTTGGTGGTTCCCAGAGTCAGGTTTAAATCATGATAAGGCTGAGCATTTGAGGTTGCTGGTCCAGTCCTGTGACACTTGTTACCTAGATCTCTGAGACAGGCTCCCTTAGTGGAATCATTTGAGAGGGGCCTTAAGACCATTATTTATTTAACAAGGTCTTTGATCATATTTAGTATCCTCTTTTTTGCTGATGTCATCTACTTTATCAGTATATATTTATTTAATGTTGTTTTAAATATTGGGATGGCTTTATTAATTTTGTTCATGCATATAGCTTCATACATCTGTGTATGGTGCTCTGAGCCACTGGGAAAGGGCATTATGTAAAATTATAAAATGGGTAGGAGAAATACTGTATTGTGATTGGTAGAATCCAGTCAGATGACTGTGCTGATATCCCTGCATGACAGCGCAGGTCAGAAATGCTAAACTTTCTGAACTTCATTAGTTGGTCCTAAAATAAAAAAAAACAAGGAAGCCATTTTATAATTGCAATAATGCATTCCAGGGTGTGCATAATTGAGGGATAACATCACTTTTCTGGTGGGTAAAGCCCTCTGCTTCACCTCAGGCTTCCCTTCCTGAGGTGTGCTGTTATTCTTCAATAACGCTCCCTGTCATGCCTTATTGCCTAAATAAACTTCCGACTACTACAGGCTATTGAAGTACCCCATCCTGTTTTACAATTACATCCAGTGATCAGCCTAATCAACTGATTTAAATTGTGTGTAGAAAGCAAATTATCAACTGCATCCCTATGTTTTATTGAGTGCCATTTTATGTTAAAATCACCACAATTATGTGTTCTTTCTTCCCCTGACTCAAAGCCATTACTGTGTCCAAAACTTGTATATCAGTGTTCAGTGGTTTTGCTGGCATATAAATAGCAATATGTGGGAATAAGCTTAAAACTACCTCAACATTTTGGATAGATGAAGATAAAGTAGAAATCATAGATTATTATGACTACCTAGGTACCAGATTTTCTCAAAACATCACATGGAGTAAACATATTAAATTTATACAACCGAAAATTACCACTGCTGTTGATGCTCTCAAAATTTTTAACTCTAAAATGGGTAAAACCACAGTCAGAGGCATATTGAGAGTAATTAATGCCAAAAATACAGGCAAGATTTTATATAGCTCTGAGATTTGGGGCTCATCTGATTTATCAGCTATTGAGATTGTTCTTAACAAACTTTACAGATACATCCTCATGGTCCCTCCGGGGACCCTATTTTGTATTCTCAAACTAGAACAGGGACAACATTCCATGCTCTCATTAGTCAAAGAGAGACAGATTATGTTTCTCTTAAAGACCATTCTCTTTCCAGATACCCGTCTCCCCAGAATCTGTTTAGAAGAAGAAATATAGCTTTCTGCATTGGGATATGCTCACACATTCATTCAGCTAATTAAAACTATTATCCTGCTTGTAGGTTTAGGGCCCCTACTATACAACATATACATCATACCATGGGAAGATATAATCTTTTCCATTAGGACTAGATTAAGGGATTTGGATTCAAGAAGTTTATTTTCTCAAATGTCTGAATTAAAATTGCAGGGCTGGTATAGACACTTTAAAACCTCATGGGGCTATGAACCCTATCTTACTAAATTAACCAATCCGAAGAAGCGCAGAATTTTTACTCAGTTCAGAATAGAGGTACTGTATATAATGTTCATTATATCCTCTATAGACAGAAAAGGTTGAATGCTCTGTATCCCTACTGTAAATGTAATGCCAAGACATATGACAACATTAAACATGTGGTTTTGATGTGTCCGCTTTATGAAAAGAACAGGAAGCAATGGCTAGGGGAAATATTGAGTGGTCTTGGTCTCTCTCCCAACAATATAATATACTACCTATTTACCTCACAAGATCTTTACGTTCAAGAAAGACTAGCCAGATTCCCCATGACTACTCATATGTAATTAATTAATTGTTGGATGAGTTTAGGATTTTTCCTGATCTAGTTCTTAATGAGATGCTGCTATATATTAGCCATTATTTTTATGGCACATCAGTATTGTACTGTATTGTTTGTATTCCCTAATGTGATGATTTTATGCAATGATTCGTATAACATTTTATTGTGGTTCTTAGTATATTGTAATGGCTTCTGCTGATCAATAAAAAATGTTGTACCTATGTACCTTGCTGAAATATATACACAAGATAAAAATAATTGTTTACCATTAACTCCACCCATAGTTAATCTTAGTATAGAGCTGGCTCACTGGGTCCTTATCCAACTTCAGCCTACTTTATTGGTCTTATCATCACAGACAGCATTCCTTCTGGATTAAAACCTGTTGGAAGACAACATAACACTCAAACACCAATGTTGGTACAATTATCAGACCCATCCAAACTTGAACATGGTTCTTATAAAGTTATTTTACAAACACTGACAGCAGTTCTAGGAGGTTTTGAACTTATCCAACCTGGTTCTCCCATCCCTACTGTATTGTGCATGTGTCAGTCTGCACTGCAGTCTTCGACTGTTCTGATCTTATGGACCATGTGCTTTTGTTGTCACACCCTCATTTGTATATAGAACTGCCATCACAGTGCTTTGCCACTCCATACTGTCTGCACTGTAGTGGACAGCAGTTCCATGTTTTTACACATGACACAATGCACATTTGTGGGTCACACTCAGCAGTTCTGTTCCATGTGTGAGTGACTCGGAGATGCTATGTGTTGGCATTATGCATGGACATTGATGTCAGTGTTCACACTTTGGGATGTGCAGTGGTTTTCACCTTGTGTACAGACCATGTGGTTTGCATGCTTGCTGGTCAGCTTTGCAGTCAATATTGCACTGTGCATGCCCATGTCCACACTGCTACATCTGCTCTGTTATCACACTGTGTGAACTGTGCTGGCCACTACTGTTAACATGGTGTGGCATATGCTGTGTCGCTATGCTACAGCATGATCTGTCCCCTGTGTGCAGTTCTGTGTGTCTTAGAGGGGCCCATATGGGTACCACTGTCTATTGTATCATAGGTATCGATGGATGTTGTACCACATCACATAATGTAATATGTGGCACAGCAGTTGGCCATGGGCACAGTGTGCCTTCTGATTGTGTCTGTTGCTGTCTGTTTCTGCTTTGCATTGCATCTGCCTATCTTTGTGAATTGCTATTCATAAGGGTTAAGTTGTGTTACTTGGCACATTCTCATGCCATCCGATTCAGTTGCACATCCAAGACTGTGCACACATTCCCTACACAGTTGTGTACCACTTGTGCCACACACATGCCTAGTACTCTCAATGTTGTTTCATAGGTGGTTATCTTCAGAGTGTCTGATGCTTTTACTGTCTGTTGTAAGCATATGCTGACTGTGTGCAGGCACTGTGGCGTTCATGCTGCTGGTTGTGTCTCTACACTCATCACTTGTATCTGCACACACATTTTGTCAGTACTCATGTACACCTCCTGGTAACATGTTGCCTTTCTGTTCCATATATTATTTAAAAGAAAGTGGCTGCTGCATCGATCATCTGGCTGTGAAGTTATTACAGCAGTCATTGTGAAGGCAGGTCCTTCTACTGCTGGCCATACAGGCTGAAGGTCATCAGGTGCAATACAGCGTTTACCCCCCTCATAGCGACATTTTGCCAGTGAGGTCCCCCACAGTGACTACAGCACCTAGTCATGGTGGGAGACCAGCTGGAACCCGATGCTGCCTGTTGGGGTTCCTGCACCCCCCCAAACAGCTCCAACTGGAGTTGAGGATCTTTAAGTGGGGGGTGTGGTGGGCACTGCACATGGGGGGGTTCGGGGGCAAAGCCCCCCAAAGAAAACAAAGAAATCAATAGTGAACCGGCAGCTGACTGCAGAATGTGGTCGACCTGCTGGTGTCGCTGACGGAGCATTCAGCAGAATTTCTGTCGGACTCCTGATGTGGATCCCAATAGACTAGAGTATCCTGTTGGTTTTCAAGGTCATTACCTCATTGAAGGGAGTCACGTAGGGAGGTAACATGGCATTTTATTTGTTGCTGTTGCATGTTTTAGGGGTAGGCAAGGTGTGGCCTGTTCAGGGAGGAGGGGGCTTTGATTGGGACTGGAGCTTTTGTCCACTTTTATTGTGGTTTTCATTTTGCTTGTGTTTGTCCAGTAGTCAACCCCATCCAGTGTCTGCTACTCTAAGACATCTACTTTCAGCACTTCTTTATTAGATTGTGCCCAAGGATTCCCTACCTAAATTCTTTCTTAGCTTGGTCTTTCTGATTATACCACTCAGAAGCCATCCTACACTTGGGTCTCACAAGGGATGGTCAAAACAAACTTCTGCTTCAGATTTCAGATAAGTTGAAGTCAGCTCCTCAAACTTGAAATCTCAAGTTTAATTCGGAGATTCTTAATTATTTTTCTTTTTCTTTTAAAGCTACAGCACAGGAACATTACATAAGTAATGAGTAACTGCAGCAAGTCATTACATGATAAGACTTGTACGGAAAGAAGCCTTAATATCTCTGATAGATTTCCCTAGGCAGTGTAAGTCAGTTGTTTAACCCGCTTCTTCATCTGTGAACAAGCATCTCACAGATAATCATCTAGTCAGAAGTGCAGTGGTCCCAGAGGTCTATGCCCTTGTTCCTTTGAGCCATGGTAACTCAACTTCTTTGAAGATGCATTTGGCTGCGACTTCAGTGTACTGAGCTAAAGTGGATTGATCCTCTTTGACAGAAGTCAATCTTAAGGCTGAGAGGATACAATCCAGGTGCAAGGTCCTAAATTTCAGAGGTGCTGATTTTGGGAAGATGGGAGATGTGCTGGGAAAACATTGAGACATACTGATGGTATGGTAGGAGTAGACGGGAAAAGAGGAATCATAAAAAAGAAGTATTAGAGCAAACAGCTCTCTGTGCACAAATGATAGTGACGTATTGTAAAGGAAAAAACATTATGGTTCACAAAGAGCGCAACTGAGACAGTAAAAGAAAAATGGAGGGCTTTCATTAAATATGAAGGTAGTCAAATAGATGATCACAGGGGCATATCAGAAACTGATGAGAAAAGACAACAGAGTACTGAGGCAGGCAAAGTCTGAAGAACTGAGGTTGGTAAAGGGTATCAGTGAGACTGGCAACACACTCTGTACAGGGGTCTGGTGTTTTATCTGTTTTTGTTGCATGTTTCAGGGGTTAGCAAGGTGTGACCTGCTCAGGGAGGAGAGGGCTTTGCTTCGGACTGGAGCTTTTGTCCGATTTTTCTTTGTTTTATGTTTTGCTTGGATTTGTGTAGTAGTCAGCCCCTGCAGGAACATGTCTCATCTTTCTGCTGTTGTTGCATCATCACAGGATGGGCTGCACATTCCCATTTCTCACCATTGCCACTCAGTTTTGCTTGCCATTTCCTATTGTCACAGTCAAGACAGTGTGCTGCTGCATCCATGCATGCTGGTTTGTGCTTTTGTGTTTGATTTATGTTTTTGTATCCTAACATTTTGTCAGCGTAACTATGCTATTTCTATGCCAAATGAAGCAACCATCTTTTTTTCTTGACAAAACAGTAATTAAAAATATTTATAAAATGCCTATGTTCTCGTAGAACTTGACAGTTTTACCAGAACATGAAACTGGAGGATGTCTGAAATCTGTTACAGTTAAAAAGAAAAGGTAGTGTTACATTTTTTCCCTGCCTTTGTTGCGCTGCTGCTTTAAAGATACAGTGCCAAATTACAACACTGCTGCACTGTTAAGTAACTACACATTACTAAACATTTTATACATGGAGTAAGGCAGTTTCATTAGGGAGATTATGCTTGTCAATGTGCCTCCTGGTGGTGGACATCCCTTGCCCTTCAGACTTAGGGCTCGAACACACCAGTTGGTAGGTACATTACCCTATCATGATACCCTCTGTCAGGCCTTGTTCTTTCTACATGAGGAATAAGGCATGTCAGAGGAGGGATTATGCTAACTGATGCCTGTGCAGCTGCTGATTTTGACTCATCTTGTGGCACTGGGTTAGGACTGTTTCTATTGACACATAAACAGAAATGAAAGTTGTTTTTGTTTTTATTACAAAAAGTTGCATCTGGTTCTACAACTTATCATGCCCATAGTCTGACTACTGGCATGCTGTTCATGGACTGATGGGTTCCCTCATTCACTGCTTATTAAGTTAATAAAAACAGTGTTTTTTTTTGTTAAACAAATTCTGAGTCTTGTCGTTTCTCTTTGGGCTCTATGCACAGAGGTGTTTGTGTCACTTTACAGAAATCATAATTTATGGTTAGAAAATTATACCAGTAGCAAGTAAAGTTTGACTGTGTTGCATCTAGTAATCATTGTCCTTGATGATTCTATGTTTGCTTTAATTTGCATGTGGTCATGATAAGACAGTTTTAAAGCAGCAATTGAACAAAAATTGAGCAAAATATTGGACCTTACCTTTTGTTCACTATACAAAAATTACAGGCATCTCTCAGTTTTATTTGGTGGCAAAATGTTCTAATTCTGCCAAAATTTAAGTATTTTATAAATGCTTTTATTTAGTTTTTTCTCAAGAAACAAGATGGCGGATACATTTGGCTTAGAAAAAAAAAACATTGCAAGCCTGACAAGGGTTAGGATCGAGGAAAAAAAGCTTATGGTGCACAGCATAAGAAGTACCTAAAGAAGATTTGTTTGGTATGTTAAAATTTTCAATAGTTGTAGCTGAAACTAGCTTTTTTTGAAAAAACACATTTTTCGTTGCACTGATGCTTTAAGTTCTGGCTAGCAGATTCCATGGTGCACTATAGACTATTACAGTATGTCAGTGGTAGAGCAGAACAATATCTCAACACGAAAAGGCTTATTAATGTCTGCAGAACTCCTCACTGAAAAGTCCATACACACCTAAATTTGTTTGTTTTTGTGTGTGTGCATATTCATGTCCCAATGCAGCTCTGAATGTGCTGACTTCACACATTTGTTATTTTAAGAGGACTCAAGAGGCTTGGTCAGGTCAGCCCTAATGAAAGAGCCCCACTGTGCAGGATATACCATTGGGTAACTAAGGAGACGTGGCAAACCCCAAAAAGATAGGCGATGGGCCTGGGAGGAATTGGCTGAAGGGGGACCAGCCTTAGAAGATTGAGGAAGGGGTGGTAAATAGAAAGTAAAACAAAATAAATCAAATATGGTGCAAAATGTTTTTTTTTTTAAATGACAACTTGACCCTGGTGGTGTTTTGCAATGTGGCAAATTCCATTCTTAATCCTTTTTTTATGGAACTCAGTTGGCCCTACTAAATAGCTACCCGTAATTTGTGTCAGTATACACCAGGTCAGGGAGCATGGCCAGGAGGGGATAGAAGCTGTGGATGATGAGCAGGCTAAGAAGAAAACAGTGTTGATCCTGTCAGAATTGATGGGTAAGTGGCTAGAGAGTACTAAGCCAGGATCATCCCAATTCTTTGATAATAGTCACCATAAAAGAATAATGATTTTAAAAGGGGTTCCTTGGTATCCTTGCTTACATCTTGCAGCTCTACTATTAGACAAGGAAAATATTTTAAATCAATATTTTATTTTCTATCTATAACATCAATTCATTTGTAATATATTGTAATCATTATGCTGATAATAAGGAAAATTAAAGCACGTTAACTGCAAAGTACTGGATTGGGTACCAGGTACTGTATTTTTTTCAGTTGTTCATGATTTTTGAATAGAGTGCACTATTTTTCCATGTTGATGAATATTTATTTGTTTCTAACCACATACATCCCTGTCAGTATATACTGTAAGAGGCAGAAAGTAAAATAATTTTAAATGCAAGTCTTCTATAATCTATTAATCAGATTAATGTTAGTTACTAGTGTCACACATGGACAATGGTGTCATTCTTTTGCACTCATTAGAAAAGGGGATTTTGTTGATTGTCCTATATGATGGATGAAGTTTGGTAAAAGAGACTGGACTATTAGAGAAATATAACAAGCTGAATGCTCACAGCACCTAAATCTGAAAGAAATCATTCACATTTGAGTTGCACTGCATACAGTAATCATGTGGTATGAGACAAACAGTGCAACAGCACTAAGACAAGTTATTTGAGTGATGTGCTAATCCAACAGCAAGAAGTCATACAGCATTTGTAATGGAATTACAATAAGTATAATGGAATTTGCATTACATACAATCAGTTTTATGTTGGGTGCAAATGATGTTATTGCAATTTAATTACAGGGATGTTTCTTGCTTTCACACATTATTGTAACCTCTGTGACTCTGATGTGGTGTTGTCCATAGATGGTGTGTCTGCTACTCCAAGACATCTACTTCGGCCCTTGTTTATGAGATTGCACCCAAGGGTTCCCTACCTTAAGTTTTGCTTAGAAACATAGAAACATAGACTTTGACAGCAGATAAGGACCACTTGGCCCACCTAGTCTGCCCATTTCCCTTCCTACAGGATAAGCTGCAGATCCTAGTTAACCAACAGCCTATTTCTTCCTACCCCCCTCAAGAATTGCCTTATGTCTGTCCCATGCATTCTTGAATTCTCCCACAGTTTTGGACCCCACAACCTCCTCAAGAAGGCTGTTCCATGCATCCACCACCCTCTCTGTGAAAAAATACTTCCTCACATTCCCCCTGAGTCGTCCCCCCTCTATCTTCAAATTGTGTCCCTTTGTTCTTGCACATCTCTTTTTCTGAAAGATGCTACCCTCTTGGACTTTGTTGATTCCACTGAGGTACTTAAAATTTTCTATCATGTCCCACCTCTCCCTCCTTTCTTCAAGGGTATACATATTAAGCTCCTTTAGTCTTTCATCATATGGCTTCTCTTGCAGACCCTGCACCATTTTAGTTGCCCTCCTCTGGACTGCCTCCATCCTGTCTATGTCATTGCGGAGATGGGGTCTCCAGAACTGGATGCAGTACTCCAGATGGGGTCACACCAACTATCTATACAGAGGGATAACAACTTCCTGTTTTCTGCTGGTGATGCCTCTCCCTATACATCCCAGGATCCCTCAGCCCTCCCTACTGCCTTCTCACACTGCTTGCCAAACTAAAGGTCATCTGATATGAATACCCCCAGGTCCCTTTCCATTTTTGTTGTTGTTACTATCCCCCCCCATTGTGTACTCTTCCACTGGTTTTTTGTTTCCTAGGTGCATTATTTTGCACTTCATTGCATTGAATCCAAGCTGCCATACTTCTGACCATTCCACCAACCTAGCTAAGTCCCTTCTCATCCTTTCCACATCTCCATGTGTATCAACCCTGTTGCGGATCTTTGTGGCATCTGCAAAGAGGCATACTTTTCCTTCGAGTCCCTCTGCAACATCACTTATAAAGACATTAAAAGGACTGGACCCAGTAATGAACCCTGCGGCAACCCACTATTAACCCCCTTTCTTCAGTGTGGACTCAGTTTACAATTACCTTCTGTGTCCTGTTGTCCAGCCAATGTTTTACCCAGGCTACCACACTGGGACACATTCCCAGGCTGGTCAATTTGTTTATTAATCTTTTCTGTGGGACTGTGTCAAATGCCTTGCTAAAGTCTAGGTAGGCCATGTCCACAGCCCCTCCCTGGTCTATTACTTTGGTCACCCAGTCAAAGAAATCGATTAGATTCATCTGACATGACCTTCTCACTGTGAACCCATGTTTTCTTGGGTCCTGTGCCCCACTGGCTTAGCTTGGATATCCATATTATACCACTCAGCAGACATCCCACACATGGATCTCACAAAGAATGGACAAACCTGACTTCTGCTTCTTATTTCAGCTAAGTTGAACTTAACGCCTCAAACTTTTAATCTCAAGTCTAATTCAGGGAGTCTTAATTCTTTAGCTTTTTCTTTTAAAACTGCACCTTAGGAAACATTGCATAAGCAATGAATAACTGCAGTAAGTCATTACACACAAAGATTTTTAGGGAGAAGAAGCCTTGATATCTCTTTTATAATTTTCCCTAGGCAGTGTGACTCAGTTGTTTAATCTGCTTCTTCATCTGTGAACAAACTTCACACAGATAAGCATCTAGTTAGAATTACAGAGGAACCCTCCTATAATGTGCACGTCTGTGCAACCAGGTTGTGTCCATTATAAGAGGTACCCATTATATGCTAAAGTCCCCAAATGTGAATCTCCTGTACCACGCCTGACACACAGGTATAAGAATCAGAATAAACCCCTTCCCCTGCCACCTAAGGGTATGGGGAACTGCTATTTGCAGCCAATTGAGAACTAAGCAGAAAATGAGACTGGAAAGGTTTTGCTGTACAGTATCATTGCTAAATGGGGTATGAGGGAACTGGGCAGTAAAAGTGATTGATAAGATTTTGCTGTACCTTCTTTCCATTGCATGAAGAATTTTTTTACCAAGTACTTGAGACATGAACCATTTTACTTTCTCCCTCTTAACAACCCCTAACCCATTATTTATTATACTTTTTGCACCTATGTAGATTCCTTCCATGTAGTCACACATATGCAGTCTACTGTGCTTGCAGGAAGTCCTCAGAAAGTCCATTGTCTGGAGTGCCTACATTCTCTTTTCCAGGGCTTCACCTTTCTCTCTCACACCCTCACCTCTCCATGCCTCAGAACCTTTTTTATTCTGGAAACGTGAAGATGTCCTTGGTAGCTCTGCCCAAGATTTTTGTGTTAAAAAATGCTCAATCATTTTCTTGCTGATTTTCTGGAGGTGGGGAGGTTGTCTTGTGCTACCTCGCTCAGAAAATGCTTCATCCCATTTTCACTAGGTGAATAGGGAATTCTTGCTGGGCTTTTATCATTTCGTTTTGGACCCCAAAGACACCAGACAGAACTCTATCAAGACATGAAGAACTCCCATAGGTGTCGATTGTTGCTGCCCAAATCTTTGGCATGTTGTGTATGCTAGCTCTCTAAACCCTTTGATCAGCCTGGCAGAACAGCTAAGTCTAAGGAAAAGGGTTGGCACCCAGATATCTTCTTTGAAGGCTTCCTCTGCAGCCTTGCAGCAGGCCTCAACTGATTACTAAGTTCTCAACCAGTCCATCATGATTGACTTTGATTGTCACGTGACTGAATTTGTGGAGGAGACAGGACCTTATGTCACTTGTTTGAGTTTGTGGAGGAGACAGGACCTTAAACCTTGTGACACAGGCTGTGTACAAGGGTGAGTGTCCCACTGGACCTATCAATTCATTGACTGGCTGTGCAGTTGACTCATCATCCAGAGCCAGCTGGAATGTCTCTGCTTAAGAACAAGGCCAGTGAAGTCAATCTAGTAGAGGTCTTCCCTTGGTCCCACCTATGAAGGTGATAGTCACTGGACACAAACCATCTCAGGAGGATCTTCACTCTGGGCAATCCCCCAAGTGGACCTCCTCGGGGTCCAAGTCATAGGACTAGTCCAATTTAACGAGTTTGGGACTGGACCAGATCCAATCATTCACAGCCACGTTTGTACATATCAAAGAGCCGCCCTTCCCCTCTGTGGACTCCCCCTCCTGAGCTGAAGAAATGACTGAGATCCTGCTCTTGTACATAGATCTGTTTGTGTCAATGCACTCTCATTTGTCCAGGAGTTTCTCCCACTCTCCTCACTGGCAGAAAAAGTCAAACATGATATCTAAGGTAGGGGGGATAAGCACTGGGGCAAAAAAAGTAAGCATCAGTCCTGATTTTGTAAGGCTGGTTTCTATCATGGCACTGCCTCTGTATGTGATTATGGTCCTAATTGGGCCTAGTGCCTCTATCACAGTGTCCCCACTGCCCCTGGTGAAGCTGAGGGTGACAGCACTGTAGCAGCCTCCAGCCCCTCACATTTATGTACCACTCTGGCTGGCCTGTCTTGTCCTGTTGACATTTTATTGTTAGATACTGGAGTGTGCAAGTGACAATCCAACAGCAGGACCCATTCTGTGTTGACCCCTCTAGATTGCCCTGACTTCCAGTCTCTGGTCAACTCCAATTGTATGTCTTGTGATGGCGATTTGTCAGAATTGTATGAGGATAGTTGAAATGAAGCTAGGGACCCACCAAATTATTTGGAGTCCTTCCCCCCAAGACATCCCCCTCAATGGAGGTTGTGAATTCTGGGAAGTACAGGCACCTGGAGATCTTACTGAAGACAGCACCTTTATTTCTTGCCATGCCAGTCAAAGATTCTAAGTCAGTGCCTTGACATGGGGACCACTGGTATTCAAGGTCTTCACAGTTCAGCAGGAAGTTTCTAGTCTGGGGGTTGGCACTGTTCAGGGAATATGTAAGATATCAAGGGCCCCTACTGCTTACCTTCTAGGGAGCAGTCCAAAGTCCTTGACCAGCAGGGTATACAGAAAGTGTGCAGTTGTGCACTGCATGTGCTGCAACCTAGTTATCTGGATATTTTGCCTGCTACCACAATGCCCAGCGGGACAGTGGCAATAAAGCTAAGAGATGCCATGCCCCTCAGTATCAAGAGGAGGCCTGTTAATTGATCTAGTGCAATAATCAGAGGTTATGCACCATTTGCAGCTCACAATAGACCAAACAGACATGGGCTGTAGGAGCATGACCATGATAGTGTTACCCAGGAGGCACATCTTGTTGCTTTTCTCTCTCTTTAACCAATTTATCAATTACAGAGTTCCCGATCTCCTTTTGACAAGTCATTGCTGTTGTTCAACCCTTGGGTCGAGGGCATCTTGAAGGACTTACACAAGTCTGAAAAGACCATGAAGACAGCCTGTTCTACCACTACCACATAAAGCAGCAGGCACTCTCAGCAGCAGGGACAGCCCTCTTCATCTTTGTTGCCAAAAGACTGGAAGTGGAGGACATCAACAGAGAATGGCCCTACAATGACTGCTAGAGCTGGGGCAAGAGTGATGATCATTGCAGCTCTGGCTGCACTAAATATGCCAACAAACTTTGTTCCTCAATGAAGTGGCTTGGGTAAGGGCACCAGCCTCAGTCCTTCCTCAACATCCCATTCAGGGGTCACCAGACACAATTTGTACCCCAGCTTTGGAGGTCATGACTGCCCAATGGGTGCTATGGACATAGAGCATGATCTCTCACTTGAATTTGCGTCAAGGTCACCTCATTAGCCAGCATTCCACCAAATCACTTTCTAGAGTTTGTGGAAGAATGTGTCTTCGCTCCTTTGACAGTAGGCAATTGAGTGTGTAAAATCAGTGGCAGTCAACAGAGGGTATGTGTTCAGGCACTTCCTGTTCACCAAAAGGATGGATGGCACCCTATTCTATATCTGCACAGTCTGATCCACTATAGAAGGTGGCAGAAGTTCAGGATTGTTACCCTGGGGCAGCTGATCCCCTCTCTTGAGCAAGGGGACTGGTTCTGCAACCTGGACCTGAAGGAGACATTGTTTCAGGTCCTGGGCAGACATTCCTATCATCTGTTTCTATACTTCTTGCTCAAGAAGTTCCTATACCAATTCAGAGTGATTTTGTTTGTCTTTTATTAGCACCATAAGTGTTTGCCAAATTCTAGCAATGGTGGCAGCCTGTTTCCATTGTAGGGGATCAGCACACTGTATACCCTTATTTGGATAATTATCTGATTTGAGACCAGTCCTCTTTGGAGGTTCAGTCAAATCTCCAGGTGGATGTGGAGGCCTATTTCAATTTGGGGTTCATTATGAACCTAGATATATCACAGATCACCTCATCTCAGTGTGTGGAGTTAATTGGGGTACAGCTAGACTCCAAGCAGGCCCATGTTTTGATACCACCTCACTGGACATTGGAACTGATGGAGTGTGCCTAATCATTCCAACTTCAGGAGATGCCATCCCTGAGAGTTCTTCAATCGTCCCAGTCTGGTGGCATCCACAGTCTTTGTAATCTAGTGGGTCCCAACTTCAGATATTTTGTTTCCAGTGGAAGCAACAAGTGCAATGGTGCCAGAGGTATGTGCTCTTGTTCCACTGAGTCATGGTAACTCAACTTCTTTGAAGATGCATTTGTCTGCCACTTCAGTGTACCAAGCTAAAGCAGACTGTGTGGTTCTTCCTCAATTTGGGCAAAGAAGCATTCAAGACCAAGAAAAGAATGATGAAACTTCAGAAGGGCAGATTTTGGTAGGATAGGTGACATCTTAGGGGGGCATCTTGCCAAGATAGGCCCAGAGATTGATACTAACCAGAAATGGTCCATTATCAAGCTGGGTATGGTGAGGCCACTAATACATGTGCAAAGACACAGAATAAGAAGTCCAGGACCAAAAGACCAAAGCTGGCTCAGCAAGAACGTAGCAGAGAAAGTGAAGGGAAAGAGAGCAGCCTTGAGAAGGCATAAGAGAACTAATAGAGAAGCAGATGATGAGGAGTATTCAAGGAAATCCTGAAAGGTGAGTAGAATGGTCAGGGCAGCTAAGGCTACAACTGAGCTAAGGCTGGCACAGGGGATAAGAGAAGGGGAAAAGGATTTCTTCTGGTACATTGGAGAGAAGAAAAGAGAGGAGAAGCTGTAGGGATGGGATTGTAATGATTAATAAGGAAGGAGGATGGGCAGAAAGTGGGGTAGATCAGTCATAGGCACTTAATGAGTACTTCTATTCAGTGTTCACCAGGAAAAATGATGGGTCTGTGCCTCAGGGAAAAATAGCGGTGGGAAAGGGGGGAACAGGGGTAACCGATGGGGAAATCCTAGAGGAGAAGGTTTTAGAGGACCTTAAGGCCCTGCAGGTGGATAAGGCTCTGGGCCAGATGGAGTGTGGCCAAGAGTCCTGAGAGAGTTGCCAGAAGTCCTTGTGGACCCTCTGGCAGACCTGTTCACCTCACTGGAGATGGGATGCATGTCCCAGGACTGGAGAATGGCACATGTGGTGCCTCTCCACAAGAGCGGGTTCAAGGATGAGCTGGGTAACTACCAACTAGTTAACCTTACCTCCATTATAGGGAAGTTAATGGAGGCCATTCAAAAGGAGAGACTAGTGATCTTTCTTTAAGCAAATGGTCTCCAGGATAGAAGGCAGCATGGGTTTGTTTCAGGGAGATCCTGCCAGACCAGTCTAATTGTCTTTTTCAACTGGGTTACAAGGTCACTCAGCAGGGGCCACACTGTGTATGTCCATTATCTGGAATTCAGCAAGGCCTTTGCCTCGGTGCCACATGCAAACTGAGGAACCTGGGAGCCAGGGAGAAACTGGTGGAGTAGTCAGGAGCTGGCTGCAGGACAGACAGTGGAGGGTAATTGTATGGGGGAACTATAGAAACCAAGACCAGTAACCAGCAGGTTCCCACAGGGCACGGTGCTTGTACCAGTGTTATTTAACATCTTTATTGGGGACATAGCAGATGGGATCAAGAGTAAGTCAGTCCATTTGCAGATGACACAAAGATCTGTTCAAGAGTGGACAGTTAGGAAGAGCGGCAGGAATTTAAACAGGACCTGGCAAAGCTAGAGCTCTGGTCAAGCATATGGCGGTTTGGGTGCCAGAAACCCTGGGACTAGCTACTGGCTGGGGGGAATGCAGGTATCCATTTCAGAGGAGGAAAAAGATCTAGGGGTGCTTGTTACAGGGGACATGAAACACTCTGTGCAATACCTTAAGGTGGCAGCCAAAGCAAACAAAATTTTGGGGTGGACCACCAGAGGAACCACCTCAAGGAAGGAGGAAGTCATCCTGCCATTGTACAGGTCACTGGTGAGATCACACTTGGAGTACTGTGTGCTATTCTGGTGCCCATATTTAAAAACAGACATCAGATTACTGGAGGGGGTGCAGCAAAGGGTGCAAAGGTGATCCTAGGGCAGGGGTACAAACCCTATGAGGGAAGACTGAGGGGGCTCAACATGTATTCCCTGGATGATAGAAGAGAGAGGGGGAATATGTTTGAAACCTTCAAATACTTAAAAGATATGAATAAGGTTAGTACAGAGGAAATTTTCAGCTTAAAGGGGGGATCATGAGGGGACGTAGTCTGAAATTGGAGAGGGGAAGATTCTAGAGGAAATGAGGAGACACTATTTCATGAAAAGGGTGATAGCAATGTGGAATAAATTGCTAGATGACCCACTCTCGCTGATGACTTCCAGCAGTTTTAAGAGGGGGGTAGGACAGGGTCTAAGGAAAGGTCAAAACTAAGGGGAGTCAGTGAAGGGGGGATGGTGGTGTGGGCTGATAAATCAGGAGGACTGGAAATGGGTGGGGGCTGCTGCAGTAAATTAAGCTGCGGGCAGCACACTAAGGCAGACCTGATAGACCATTATGGCTTGTTTCTGCTGGCATTTTTGTATGTTCATATGATTGTATTTATCCTCTTTGCCTGAAGTCAAAACCTAAAGTGATTTATGCATGGTTGCCATACCAAATGGGAATAGTAACCTGTATGAGTTGTGAATCAATCTCCTACCATTCAAACTGCCAAAAAGCATTGTTTTCCATGAATTTTTTTTTATTTCTGTGCTCTGTTTCATTTGCATAAGCCTGCCCTTTTTTTACTAAGTGCTGCAACCCCAACAGTGACATCATGCAAGGGAAGTAAAGTTTTTAAAAGGACACTGTCAGTTTTTAGCTGACTCTTTACATTGTTTGCAGGTAGTTGTATCTAGCATTACAACATGTGTAGAACAAGTCTAATGATTTGATTGACTGAAAGCAGCTCAGAGCCATGTAATTATTGACCCATAATTACACTCCTGAACTACTTACAGCCATTCAAGCCCTATAATCTAAACACAGAAAAGTATCATCACATTCCCACATTCTGGCAGGAGCTGTCACTTCAGACCTGTCACTTCACCAGCAGGCAGTAAAAGGTTTAACAACATCTACACAGAATGGCAAATGAGCTTTTTGGCCTACCTGCATAACAAAAACATTTGTCCAGCAGCTTTTCAATGACTGTACTGCTGCAAACACTACCAATAAGGAGACTGTACTTTGATTACGGAGACAGAAAAATCAGCTATTTATTGTACCCACAATGCCTCACTATCTAAATTAGTATACAGGCTATTATTCTGTACTCACACAGAAATAGGAGACTACATTTCTCAGTACAGAAATCTTGTCAGTTAGATACTGTATGCACAGTGCCTTGTTTTGAAAATAAACATATGCAATCTTATATTGTTGAAGCCACTACAGAAATAGGAGACTGCACCTCACAGTAATGAAATTGAAAAACAACTTCTTATTGTACCCACAATGCCTTGCTCTGTACTTCAGCATATTATGTGCTATATTTCAGTCACCACCACCAAAATAAAAGACTGCACCTCTGAGTAAGGCACATTTAAGTCAACTTTATAATTTACCCAGAATTCCTTGTTGCAGTATGCAAAACATTGACAGCTCCCTCGTATGACATAATTCTGGGGGTGTGGCTGCACAGGAAAAGCTGGAGGGCAGCCAGAAACCAAGAGCTCATAAAACATAAAAAAATGACTATGACAGATTTTTTCACAAAATAAATTGCAGTTTCAACATCTGAAGCATGGCTGGCAATGGTATATTATGTGAAAAAGGCATTTGGGAAACTTGCATAAATCACTTTAAGGCTTAGAGAATATATTCCTGGGCCAAGATCCTGAACTTCAGAAGGGCTGATTATGGGAAGATGAGAGAGGTGCTAGTGAAAAATTAAAACAAGTCATTTGAATAGTTGGAGTAGACAGAAAATGGGGGACAATAAAAAAGCAAGTACTAGAGGGAAGTGGTCCTTGTGCAAAATTGGGAGTGATGTATATTAAGAAAAAAACATGGTTCATGAAGACTGCAGCTGAGGCAATGAAAGAAAAAAGGAAGGCATTCATTAAACATAATCAAACTGCTGATCACAGCAGGGCATATGAGAAACTGATGAGAAAAGCCAGTAGGGTAGCGAGGCACACAAAGTCTGAAGAAGTACTAAGGCTGGTAGAAGGGGGGCAGTGAGTATGACAGCACACTATGCAGGGCTCCAGCATTTTATTTGTTTCTGTTGCATGTTTTAGGGGTGCACAAGGTCTTGGCTTGTTCAGTAGTGGGAGGGCCTTGCTTTGGACTGGAGCTGTAGTCCCTGTTTTTTTATTATTTGGTTTTGCTTAGGTTTGTCTAGTAGTCAGCCCCTGCAGGAGCATGTCTCATCTTTCTGCTGTTATTGCATTGTCACAGTATAGGCTGCACATTCCCCATTGTCACTTTTGTCACTCAGTTTTGTCTGTCATTTCCTGTGTTCACTGTCAAGGCATTCTGCTGCTGCCTCTGTGCATGCTGTTTTGTGCTTTTATGTTTGTTTGATGCTTTTGTATCCTAACTTTTTGTCAGCCTTACAATGCTATTCCTAAGCCAAATGAAGCAGCCATCTTTTGTTTCTTGAGAACACAGTAATTTAAAATATTTATGAAATGCCTAAATTCTGGTAGAACTGGACAGTTACCATAACATAAAATGGAAAGATGCCTGCTATCTGTTACAGTAAAAAAAGATTGGGTCAGTTTTTTTCCTGCCTTCATTGCACTGCTGCTTTGAAGATACAGTGCTGAATAATAACACAACTGCCAAGTTAAATAACCACACATTGCTAAATAGTTTATACATGGAATAAGGCAATTTCATCTGGAGGATTATGCTTTTCAATGTGACTCCTGTTGGATGACACCCACTGCCCTTTAGGCTGGGAACTCCAACACACTAGTCAGTAGGAACATTAAGATAGCATGGTCCCCTCTGGCATCCTATATTCTTTACATAGGAGGAATGATGCATGACAGAGGGGGAATTATGCTGACTGATGGCTATGCTGCTGTTGATGATTTTGGATTCATCTTGTGGCACTGGGTGAGGATTATTTCTATTGACAAATACATAGGAAAGCTTTATTTATTTATTCATTTTAATTGCAAAATGTGGCATCAGGTCCTTCAACTTATTATGCCCATATTTTGATTACTGGCATACTATTCGGAGACTGGTGGGTTCCCTTATTTACTGCTTGTTTAGGTAGTAACAACAGTTTTTTAAAAAAAAACAAACTTGTTTTGTTTCTCTTTGGGTTGTAATCACAGAAGATTTTGTGCCACTTTGCATAAATCATAATTTATGGTTAGAAAATCGTGCCGATAGCAGATAAAGTTTAACTATGCTGCAAGTAGTAATCATTGTCCTTGATGATTCCATGACATTTATTTTAGTTTGCACGTAGAGGTGATAGGAAGGTCTTAATGTAGCATTGCCACAAAACTGAAAAAAAAAATTGACTCTACATTTTTCACTATATAAGATTACAGGCACCTCCCTCTTTTACTTGGTGGTAAAATGTTCTAGTTCTGCCTTTTCTCAAGAAAAAAGGATGGCTGTCACATTTGTCTTAGAAATTAAACATTGCAATGGTTAGGTTTGAGAAAACGGAAAACAACTTATGTTGCACTGTATAGGAGGTACCTAAAGAAATAGGTTTCAATGGTATGCTAACATGTTTCAATAGTAGTAACTGAAACTAAGCATTTAAAAACAAAACAAACAAAAGAACATTTTCCTTTGCACTGATGCTTTATGTTCTCACTAACAGATTCCATGGTACGGTATAGACTATTACAGTATGTGGGCCATAGAGCATGACAATATCTCGGTAGTCAAATGCCCATATAGCGGGATAGTCTCATCCCCAAGGAGGGTCATTAATGGGGTCCCACAGGGATCAGTCCTTGGGCCCCTCCTGTTCAATGCCTACGTGTCTGACATAAGGACAGGTATCAGGAGTGAGATGAGTCTCTTTGTGGATGACTCAAAACTGGGGGCGGTGGTGGATGGGGAGGAGGGAGGATGGCCCTACAGGGGGACTCGAGGCTCTGGAAGATGGTCTAGAAAGTGGAAGCTGAGGTTCAATGCAGGAAATGCAAGGTACTGCACCTGGGGCCAGAAACCCAAGCCAAGTGTATCTCGAGGGGAACTACAACTCGATGGCTGAGAGGACCTGGGTGGTGGTGGATGTCAGATGAACAACTCAGAGACTTGTGGAGGGCAGCAGCCAAGGCCAACAGGATGCTGGGCTGCATCGCTAGGGGATCACCTCCAGAAGGAGGAGTGATACACCCTCTGTATAACTGCTTGGTGAGGCCGCACCTCGAGTACTGCATGCAGTTTTGGAGGCCACACTTAAAGAGGGACATTAAACTCCTGGAGAGGGTCCAGAGGAGGGCAACCAAAATGATTTGTGGCTTGGGGGACAGGACCTATGAGGAGAGGCTCGAAGAGCTAAATATGTACACATTGGAAGAGAGAAGGGACCTGGGGGGCATGATAGAGGTCTTCAGGTACATGAAGGGGGTATATAGGGGAAGAGCAGTCTGGGTGCTTCGAAGGAAGGAGGAGGGGGCCACTAGAGGGCATGGGTGGAAGCTGGATGGGGGAAGATTCAGGGGAGAAAGGAGGAGGTGCTACTTCACTAAGAGGGTAGTGGAGCCATGGAATGCACTGCCTAGGGGTCTGGTGGAGGCAGAGACAGTGGAGGGGTTCAAGAGGGGGTGGAACAGGTACAGGGAAGGGTTCTGGAAGCAAAATCTAATGCAGTGAGAATATCTGGAACTGGGAAGGGAGAAGTCAGAGAAGGCGAGGGGGGTAGCAAGGTCAGCTCCCAGGGTGGGGGCTGACCAGATGAGCAGACACGAAAGACCGTTAAGCCTATTCTGCTGGCATTTTAGTATGTTAATATGTAAAGGGCTCATTAATGTCTGCAGAACTCCTCACTGAAAAGTCCATGTACAAGTACCTTATGTGTGTGTGTGTGTATATATTTTCCTGTGCCATTGTGGCTCTGGTTGTGCTGACTTCCTATGGGATGGGGAGAAAGTGCATTGAAAACCACACCAAATACATCAAGATGAAGTGTCTCCCTTCATAGATCTCACATCGTCGATTGTGGTGCCCACCTCCACACATGTTATTATAAGGGGACTAAAGGGGCTTTGTCAGGTCAGCCTTAATAAAAGAGCCCCTCCATAGAGGATAAACCATGGGGCAACTAAGGAGACATGATCAGTTCCAGAAACAATGGTTGATGGGGCTGAGGGGAACTGGCTGAAGAGGGACAGGCTATAGAAGACAGAGGGCCATATATTCAAAACTTTGCCCTGGGGCTAAATTAGCACTGCCTGACAGGCAAACTTAGCCTGGAGTACAAAGTAAGCTATATTTAAAAGGAATAGCCTGGGGCAAACAGTTTCTGAATACAGCATGGGAATGAGACCGGGTAAACTGGGCTGGGAGTGCAGGTCAAACATAACCCTGGAATAAGACAGTTCTGAATATAGCAACCAGGAAGTGCAAACCACAACAACAACACAGTGCACAGCAATGTGAAGGTGGGTAGAGGTGAACTATGTGGCCAATGTGTGTGCCAGCAAATATGTGGACCCAGTACAGCTGCAGGCAGGCGTGCCTGTGAAAAAACAGTGTTTAAAACTGTATGATATTCCCCGAACCGTTAGCGCCATGCTAACACATTTGCATGGCTTTAGTACAGAGCTAAGCCATTTGCCTGGTGCAAACACATGTGCCCGGTGCTAAACTTTGCCATATTTAAAAGTGACATGCAAATGAGCCGACTTAGGTAGTCTCTGGGCAAACATTCAGATTAGCATTTAATTATGCCCTGATTTGCATGCAGTTTGCCCAGCATTACTGCAGGGTCCCACAGCTCCACCTGTAGGTCAGTCTGGAAATGCAGGGGCTGGCCAGGTCTGGCTGCTGCTCCACCTGTAGGTCAATCAGTCAGTGCATGATGGTAGTGGCAGGCTACATGTATGCAGTACAGCATAGCATTGTGTACCCCAGGGGACAACACAGCATAGGCACAGGTGGTGGTGATGCATGCAACTGTCACACTGTAGGGAATGCTGCCACAGTAGCAAGGGGGCCAATAGTGTGAGGGACACAGCAATGCCTATGGTGTGGAGTGTAGTGACCACTGCACTGTACACAGTGACAAGCCCACCTTGCAGGTGTGTACTGTCAGTGAACATTACTGTCACACTGTTGTGTGACACACAGATGCTGCACCTCTGGCATGGGATGCTCATAGTGACATAGACATGGCCGGCTGTGTGTGCTGTGGTGTATGTACAGCTGTGCGGTATGTGATGGGGAGCATGTACGATCAGACAGGTACACTGGTATTGGGGCATTCCAAATACTGGCCCATGTGCACTGGATACTGTGTCCCAGACTTGTGGCTACACCCAGTCTGTGGTGAGGCCTGGCCACCCGTGCACCATCCCCTCAACACCCACCATGCCCACAGTGCTGCATGTGTGTGCTGCCATCTGTTGGTCACCACAGATGTATGGTCTGCAGGTGTGTGCTGTATGGCCACACTACCATGGTGGCTCCCAGGGGCCAGGTCACCACATACTGCCTGGCATGGCTGGGACTGGTGGAAGCAGTTGGTATCATTGTGGTGTCATCAGTGAGCAGCATGTTTCTTCCATATCTGGATTTTTCTCTGTGTCATAGTCATATGTTAGGGTTGTGCAAGGCCGTGCTTAAGCCACTCTAATGCCGTGCAAGGCTACAATGTCATGCAAAGCTGTTTGCCCAGAGTTATGACCAGCTTTTCCTGGGTGGTAATTTGTACCATGCAAAGGGTTGTGCTAAGTCATGCTAAACACATTAGTGCAGTGCTAGTCACTGAATATCTCATAGCACCTGTATTCATGTTCAGTTTTCCCCTTGCATATATTATGTTTTGCCTGGTGCTAATGCGGTTTGCGCATGCTATTTGGTCTTTTGAAAATAGGAAACCCGAGCTAATCCCATGCAAATGGTTTGCGCACTACTTAAAGCTTTGAATAACTGGGCCAGAGGGAATACATAGAAAATAAAACAAAATAAAATGCAGAAAATGTCTCACCAAGTGTAGCTGTAAATATGGTGCAAACAGTTTTTTAAGTGACAACTTGACCATGGTGGTGTTTAAAAAAGTATCACATTCTTCTTTCAATCCTGTTTTTTTCTTCTTTTTACAGAGAACGTTGGCCCTACTAAATAGCTACTGGTGATTAGTTTCAGTACTTAGCCAGTAGGTCAGGGATCATGGCCAGCAGGAGATAGAATTTGTGAATGATAAGCAGGCTGAGCAGAAAACAATGCTTCTTGTGTCAGAATTACTGGATAAGTGTCCAAAGAGTGCTAATTAAGAATCATCCCAGTCCCTTGATAGTACCCATCTGAGGGCAATAATGTTTTTGAAAGAGGTTCCTGGCTAAGATCTTTGCTTACATCTTGCAGTACTCTGTTGCAAAGGCATAGGTCAGAAAGAATAGGCAAACCAGAAGTTATAAGATTCATAAGAAGTGTTTTATGATTATTAATAACAGAAACATAAAAAATAAAGATGTACAGGATAGCTCTTCACAAAGGCAGTACAAACAAAAACACTTCCTCTAAATCTCTCTCAAAAATTTCAATCCCTTACTGTCTAGTTAAACAAAAACATTGCTCTGTTAGTATGAGATGTCTTGGCCTGGCAGTTTAACCTTTGCATCCTGTTCTTGTAAGTTTTATCTCCTGTTTTTCATAAAATGCAACAAGACTTTTTTTACTGACCTTCCTGTGACCAACCTGAAGAGTGCATTAGTTTTCTTAACAAGTACAACTGATGGGAGGGGGGGGTGCTGTGGAGCAGCATCATGGCAGCAGCTCTCTAAGCCAGCTCTGAACAAAGCATTGTTATAGGATCGAACAACGCTGACAATTTTGGTTCTTGTGGAGATCTAAATATTTGAACATTTGGCTGAAACACCCAGAAATGAAATGGGACCCAAAAAAGACAGTAAACATGGGTCCCATGGCATGAATGTGTTCCTTTCTCCCACCGGCTCCTCATCAGGATCGGGACCCAGCTCAACCAGCAGCCTAGTCACTCCAGTGCTCCCAGCAGCACAGATTATGGAGCTCCTGACAAAAATCCAAGCCAGCGGAGAGGAAATAAGTAAAACTTTGACAACTGTGGAGGCTAAGCTCAATGAAAATGATAACACCATTAAAGAAAATGCCTTGGCGATCACAGAACTGCATGCTGCCAACATCTGAAAGGTGGACTGTAATGCTTCCTTTATACAGGACTTCAACTATCTTAGAAGCAAAATCGAGACACTGGAAAACAACACCTGACCAACATGCGCGTAGTGGTCTTTCCACCTTGGCATGCAGAAAGAGCTGATCTCCTAAGTACTGTCTCTAAAATGATCTTTCAGGATTTAAAGCTTTTACCACTAGAATCAGAGGTGACCCTCCTAAAAGCTTTTGTCATCCCACAGTAGCTGTGCCCTCAAGGGGATCCATCTCAGAGACCTCTAACAGTAATTGTAAATGTGTCCTCTCCAGAAGCACGAATCCCTCTCTTGCAAGCAGTTTGGGCCAGGGATGACATTGTGAGGGAGGACAGTCACTTGGCCTTCTTCCCAGACCTGTTGGCACGGACACAAAACTGCATGAAGGAGCTACAGAAAATCAAGAAGGAACTGTTGAAAAATGGAATACAAGCACAACTTACATATCCTGTGAGGCTGAAACTCAAACATAAGTTCAAAGTACACATTTTTGTGGACCCTAAACAGGCAGGTGAATACATGGAGAAGTTGATGGAAAAGGCACATCCTGCAGAAGAGGCATCGGATGATGATGAAAGCTGAATATCCAACTTTATATACCTAATTCTGGACAATCAAGTAAACTTTTTCTTGCGTTGTTTCAACGTAGTTAATGGATCTCCCCAAGGAAGGGGGGGTCCACTGATTAAGGTTATTTCAGACAAGCTGGTTTGGAGAGTTTAAACAATGTTTATTACTTAAAACGGTTTAAAGGGTTTAGCTATAGCCATGTTCATTATTTTCTTCATATCCCACTACTAGTCAAATGCTGCTTTACTAAAAGTGACCTGTTAAAACTGATGGCAATTAAAGTTTGCGAAATATGGGGAGTTAATAGATAGCGTATTTATAAACTGCTCAGTTTGCAAACATTAATGATAGCACTGTAGAAAGATCCTGACAACCTGCTGGGTAGGTTTAGGCCATACCTAGGTATGTAGGTTTTGTAATGTGGCCTAATTGAGACCAGGACATCTGTATGTATTGTAGCCCATGTTTCCTTAACCCTTCAGCTCCTCCACTATTTTTAGTCCTACTAGGGAATGGATAAACTGGTGTTGAAAAGTAAATGAAAGAAATTATCTTGGTGAGAGTATCAACATCCTACAGTTTAATCTCTTAAAACTTCACTCTTAAATTAACTGTTGGTCAGCACTTCTAAGCTATAAGAACATACCAATCTAAGATGAATGATTGTATATTACTGTGACTAACTAGAACATTAGTTTGGAGGTCTGCGTACCTCATGCCTTTCCTTATTATGTGTTTACAGCATCTACTGTACATTCATAAAATCCATAAATAAAAAGTAAAAAAAAAAAAACCAAGTAAAACGAATTAAGATATCCTGTCCCAGGGCTGATTTCCTTCTGACAATTCTGTTAACAAGCTTGTGAGAGGCCAAAAGGTTTCTCCAGGTCACCAGCTTGTGTTCCAAACTGCTATCTCCTCAAACAAACTCAAGTAGCTGTCCATATTCATTTCAACAATGTAACTGTATATGTTTGCAACCAAGGGATCTCAGTTTCACATATATTGTTTTAACCACAGGGAAGCAAGGGGAGAAGGAAAGTATAGAAACAAGTGAAGGATGAGAGCTAATCGGGGAAATTGTGGGACCACTGGTGTGGTAAATTCCTAGCTACCACAAGGAAAATTTGATTGCGCAATCAGACAGGCAAGAGCTAGACAAGTGGCAGACAAGGAGAGGAGATGAACAGATCCTTGCTTTTAACTCTTCCTGTGTAACAAACAGGACATGATCTTAATCTAGTCCTGTCATACACACCTTCTTTAAGAGGGAACCTTTTTTTCTTGTTTTTAAAAAACAGGTTTCCAAAACCTTATTTTATTTCTCTTTCAACATTACCTTATAACATTTACAGTTCTTTGCATATGCTGTATCCCTTTTACAAGTACCTTATATAGTGAACATTTCAGTTAAGAACACATTTTTTTCAATCTTCTGAATTCTAAATTCCTGAACCATATCACTACAGAAAATCAGCACTGACATTCTCTTTTTTATTTCTGTGCATCACTTTGAATTTAAATGGCTCTGGTGCCAGGTACCAGCATTTGATTCTGGGATTTTTATTGTTCAGTTGATTCAGCCAACAGAAAGGATTGTGATTGTGATCTGTTACCAGTACAAAATCAACTCCTAGCAAATAAAACTGAAGGGACTCCATTGCTTATTTTTCAGCCAGGCATTTTTTTTTTCAATAGTGGAGAAATGTTTTTCTCTGCCATGCAATTAACTACTGATATACAGAATGGTATGTTCCTTCTCATCTATATACTGACTCAGCACTGCACCTAGACCTACCTCTGATGCATCTGTCTGTAACAGAAATGTTTTCTCAAAATTTGGACTTCATAAAACAGGGGCTGAACATAACACAGGCCTTGATAGCCCTGAAAGCTTCATCACACTCGGTGGACCATTTCACATTATTTGGGTGCCTCTTTTTCATGAGTTCTGTGAGGGGAGTAGCTAACTGGGCAAAGCTGGGAACAAATATCCTGTAGTAACCAGCCTGGCCAAAAACAACCTGACATGTTTCTTTGTGTTAGGGACACAACTGATAACTAGATCTTGACAGCTTCTGTCTTGGAAACCTCTGTTTTTTCTTCTCCAGTTCCCAAAATATAACCCAAATATCTGGTTTCCCACATGCCTAATGTGCACTTAGTAGGATTAATGGTCAGACCTATATTTTTGATAGACTGGAATGGCTTGTAGGTGTTCCAGGTGGATTTTCTGGTCTGGACTGTACACCACCTCGTCATCCAGGTAAACAGCACAATGACCAGTGTGAAGGGCTAGAATTACAGCCATGTACCATTGGAATGTAGCAGGGGCACCATGTAAACAAAACGGCATGGTGGTAAACTGATAGAATCCAATTGGAGTGGAAAATACAGCTTTGTCTGTGGATTCTTTAGCTTGGGGTGTTTGCCAGTAACCCTTGATGAGACTGCGGGTACTAATATAATTGACACTTCCCAGTCTGTCTACCAAATCATCTATCCCAGGCATAGGATAGCTGTTTTATAGAGACACTTGATTAAGTTTCCTAAAATCCAGGTAGACTGTAATACACCCTTCTTTTTAGGGATGTAGGCAGAGCCTACAGCCCTTCTGTCATCAATCAGACTGTAGCTCTAAAATGGCTTTTCATGGAACTTCCTTTTTAGACATTTGGATGTACTCCTCCACAGCTACAAAGTAGTGCACTCCCCCTCTGATATTTGCTATTTGCTGTTAAAGGCATTGGGGAGGGGGTGTTACTGCATTGTATCTCAGAACTTACTAACTTATTAACATACTAATTGCCAGCAGATTAGGCCTTACGGTCTATTGAGTCTGCTCGAACCTCAGATCCCTAGTTGGGTACAGAGGCCCTCACCCCCGTTGTGTTCCAGAAACCCCTATCATCCATTCCCACCCCCCCGGGCCAGACCATCATCTGATAAATCTGCTTTCTTTGTCTGTCCCATCCTCTCTTGAAGCCCTCTACTATGGATCTCTGAACCAGCTCACCAGGCAGCACATTGCAAGGATCCACCACCCTCTCAGTGAAAAACCACGTCCTCTTCCCCTCACCCTTCCACCTTCCAACTTCAAACCATGCCCTCTGGTGATACTTCCCTGCTTTAGTCTAAAGATCCCCTCCATGTTTACGCTATTTATTGTCAAGAGGTACTTGAAGACCTTAATCATGTCCCCCCTGTCTCTCCTCTCCTTCAATGAAAACAGGCAGAGCTCCTCAAGTCTGTCCTCATATGTCAAATCCCCAAGTCCTTGTATCATCTTAGTTGCCCTCCTCTGTACCCTCTCCTGGAGCTGTATGTCCCTCTTCAATTGTGGTCTCCAGTACTGTACACAGTACTCAAGGTGTGGTCTAACCAGTCCATTATACAGTGGCAGCATCACTTCCCTGCTCCTAGAGGTGATCCCCCTTACGATGTATCCCAACAGGGGTGCCGAGATAGGGGAGCAGCCAGGACAACTGTCCCAGGCCCAGGTGGCTTTGGGGGGCCCACATTTACACATTTATATATCTTGGGGATGGGAGAGGGGGCTCAGACCTGACGGTGTGTCCCGGACCTGGAAATTTCTATCTGCACCCCTGCATCCCAACATCCTGTTTGCTTTACTAGCCACTATCCTGCACTGCTCAGAGTTATTCATACATGCATCCACCATGACCCCTAAGTCTTTTTACCCTGTTGAGGCCTCCAGCACCTCCTCTCCCAGGGTGCACCTGTGTTTAGGGTTTCCCCCACCCAAGATGTAACACCCTGCACTTGGTGATATTGACATTTAATTTTCATGTGTGAGACCACCTTTCTAGGGCATCCAGGTCCCTTTGCAGGGCCAACCTCCCTTCTTCCCCCTCAACTACTGCCTCCATCTTGGAGTTGTCAGCAAAGAGACTCATTTCACACCCTATACCTTCCCTAATGTCTGATATGTATGCATTAAACAAGATCAGACCCAGGACTGAGCCCTGCAGTACCCCACTACTGATCTCTCTAGGGTTCGAGAGCTCCCCACCGACCACTACTATCTGAATGCATCCAGCTAGCCAGTTTTCAATCCATCTGACCATCAAAGGTCCTACTCCCAACCCCATCAGTTTCTCCACCAGACCATTATGGGGGAGAGAGTCAAACGCCTTGCTGAAGTCCAAGAATAATACATCCACAGGCTTTCCCCTGTCCAGTTCTGATGTTACCCATTCATAGAACTCCACAAGATTGGTTTGACATGATCTACCTGGCACAAACCCATGTTGTCAACTATCCAGACCTCCCACCTCCTCCAAGTACACCCCCAGTCATTCCTTTAGTATACTCTCCATTTAATTTTCCCACCACTGAGGTCAAACTGGTGGGTCTATAGTTACCTGGTACTGAAAGGGGTGTCATCCAGGGTGGAGAAAACAGGTAGGGCAAAACTATTAAGAAACATTTCAGCCATGAGGAGACCAGAGACCGAAAGAAGTCTAACACTTTAGAAATCTCACAAATGAAAGGAGACACCAAATGCTCCACATACCAAACTAAAACCTCTTTCACTTAAGAAGGTAAGTCTTCAGGGTTGCAGTCTTAAAAGCGGCTCAGCCTTCACCTAATTGTCTGGTTTATACACTGCCCTATGCACTTACACTATCACTCCCTCCCTCTCATATTCCCTCCTAGTCTCTCCCTTCCCTTCCCTTCCCCCTCATTCCTAAACAACCCATGCTCTTCAGCCTTATGCACTGCTACTGATCCCCTCTCCTTCCCCCTACCCCACCTATACCACCCTCCATATTTTCCTCCAACTCTTACTGTCAACTTGGTGCATCTCGCTTCAGCTCAAGTCCTGTTACTGGTACTCAAGTCTTGTTATTGGCACTTAAGTAATCAAGTATTACCCTCGATGAGTTCCCATGATATATAAACCCTGTCCTTGATGTCCATGTTCTGTATTGTTCTCCTATTGGAAAAAGTGCTAATGTAATCCCACCCAACTATGTACATTATCTGTATGCTCTGTACTGTTCTCATATTGTAAAAAGTGCTAATGTAATCCCATCCAACTATGTACATTACCTGTATTGCTCCATTTGTAAATTCAACTTTTGTTTGTATACCTGCCTCCATTGTAACCCCTCCCCCCAGGTCGCACCATGAGACAAGCATCTTTTTGTTCAGTGTGCCTTTCCTGGTGAAACATTTTCAATAAATAAATAAAATAAATATTAACAAAAAAAATATTCATAAACTGCTGTTTCTATCATCTGTCCAACTCAGTCTAACAGATTTGTTCTATTTCTTTCAGCAACCTAGGGGTTAACTCATTTTCTCTGGCTTTTGTGAAAGTGAAAGTCAGACTCAGTGTCAGATTACAGACAGTGCAAATGCAGTCTGTTAGCTGTCATTCCTTGGGCAGGACAGGATGCACACAAGCACACAAGCACACACGCCATTTACTAAGGAAAACTGTATTTATTTATGAATATGGGGAACTGCTGCCCAAGATTTAAAGCCCTGATCCAGTGAATTTAAAACAAACACTTATTCACATTAGATAAAATGTCTCAGACTGAGTATGCTGGAGCTTTCCTCAAAAGCCCTCAATTACTTTCAAAGCAAGGGCAATGCCTGTTTTACAAAGATAACAGATAAATAGCCCATCAAGAAAGAGAGGTCTCTGGATTTATTTAGACACCTGCACAAAACGTTTACTGTTCACAGTTCAAGGGAAAAAAAATCACCTCTTGTTCTCTTGATTTTAAGCACATGTATAATTATCTGATTCCTTATGTTCCCATATGGAGTTATAAAAAAGTCAAAACAACTGAGAAAGAAGTTTGTAGGGGACAACAGTTGAGTTTTTCTTGTGTTTTAGGCCACTAAGTCCAGTCAGTGGAACGTAAATGTATTGTTTGTGGTTAGAATGAGCAATCTATACAGAAAGAAGGTCTGAACAGTAATATTTTTAGTTACTAGTAATGTAATCTTGCATAATTTCTATAAAAGATCCTGATCAAAGAACTGGAAACAGAAGACTGTTTTTTTCTCATTTTATAATATGATGTACTGAGTGTGTATTTAGCTGCAGGGTCAGGGCCTTGACGAAATGAATAACATTTATGTAACTCATTCAAGATTCCATCAGGTGGTCAGAAAAATCTGAGAGAATCTGTGTAAAACTAACAAATGAAAGATGCAAAAATATCATCTGTGTGTTATATATATATATATATATATATATATATATATATATATATTATAGTATACAGTAGTGCTACCATAGTTAGGATTGAGAGCCATTTTCATGTTAAACCCAAAATGTTGCACCTTAATAACTGTGCAACTGTTCAATAGATTTGCCTGAAATTTGAATACACAATCAAGACCCATACACCTTTGGGATCTGCCAAGTTTCATGTCAGTTGGATATATGGCTATAGATTAATAAACATGATCTCATGCGTTCGCTTTTTTTGGAATTCTACGGTTGCGCCTACAGGTTGCACGGTTTGCACGACCGGTTCAAAATCTTCAGGGAACATGTGGACAGGGTCCCTGATGTGGCTTTCTAAGATTTTGTGAAACAATATTAAATGGTTCAAAAGTTATTCAAAAAACAATTTCCCATTATAAGTCAATGGGAAAAGTTAACAAAAAGTTTGACAGTGCAAATGCAGTTTTTATTTTTGCAAATGGCCCTTTTACTGTCACAAATCCACCATTTTGTTTTCAGTTGATGATCCAAAAACTGCTTGGCATTTAAATTTGGGGCCCTCTAGCAACCTAATTCTTTTTGTATTCACCTAGTCGGACCCTGAGGATGCTAACCATGTCTTTATTTTGGGGTAAAACACCCCAGAAATATGTTTTTCAGATTTCTGGAAAAAGTACTTTCACAAAGTAGTGTCGCACTCATGAAAGTGTCGCAAATTTTGCAAAAGGTTTCGCAGATTGCGACAGTACTTTTCTAGGCTGTGGGAAAATGACAGCAATTCTTTGGCACCCTGCTGCAAAAGAACAGTTTGGAATTTTGGTCTGAAATTTGGAGGGAACGCAGCTGACATTTTCCAGATGTGCCTTTTAGTGTTTTGTTGAAAAAATATTACATGGCAGCAAAGTTACGGTATTCCAAAGTTGACAAATTTTTTCCCATAGGATAACATTACGGCGTATGACGCATTGCAGCAATTGTTTGGCGCCCTTCTGCAAAATAACGGTTTGGTCTTTTGGGCTGAAATTTGCAGGGAACACAGCCAACATCCAACAGATGTGCCTTTCAGTGGCTTGGTGAAAAAATATTACAGGGAGGCAAAGTTATGGCACTCCGAACTTCTGTTTTTTTCCCATAGGATAACATTATGGCGTTCGCCGCGCCTTTCATGGCCCGTATCTCGGAAACGGTGCGAGATACAGACTTTTAGTCAAAAAAATACTTATCCCCCCACCATGAGCTAAGTACAAAACTAGCCAGGAAAGTGATAATTCATATGAATTTTAAATTTGTTTTCTATGTCGTACGGTTCCTGAGATATAAGCAATTTACTATTCCAAGTCCTCATTTTTCTTCTCCGAGAGTCATTATTTTGCATACATTCTTTGTACTCACTGTCTTTCTCTATACAGCTTTTGGAGATAACCAGCCTGTATGCTTACATTACTGTTACCATTACTATTTCTGCTTGTGGTTCCGTACTCATTTCACTTACCATTCACGTTTACGCCACCATGTGCATTACCCTTTGCGTTTTCATTTGTGGTTGTGTTTGCGTTGTTTTTAACATTTCTGTCTACAGTACTGTTTCTCTTTCTGTTTCGCTTTGCGTCACCATGTGCATTACAATTTGTGTTTGCGAGCACAATGTTACTATGTGACAGGGCCACGCTCCCGCCGCCACATTACATTCACTATTTCTCGTTATCATTCTCAAAAAGAAGGGAAATTAGAGGCAAAAAACTCAATTTAATGCAACAGTTAGGGTTGTTCCACAGCAACAAAAGTGAGGAAATTCGATGTTAGGGTTGAAACCCCCTTTGCACCCCTCCAGCCCACACCCCAACTGGAATCAAGGTGCGTGTTGGGGTCATCAGTCCTAACTCTCACCCCATTCTCCTATTCCTCAGCTTCTTTCCACATGTGATGGGGTGGAAGGTAGGGCCAATGACCCCAATGCGCAACCTGATTCCAGTTGGGGGAGTGGGCTTGTGGGGTGCAAAGGGGGTTTCAACCCTAACACCAATTTCCTTGCTTTTGTCACTGTGGAACACCCTAACTGTTGCATTAAACTGAATTTTTGCCTCTAATATATATATATATATATATTAGAGCAAAAACTCCATTTAATGCATTAGTTAGGGTTGTTCCACAGCGACAAAAGTGAGGAAATTCACTGTTAGGGTTGAAAACCCCTTGGACCCCCACCCCAACTGGCATTGGGGTGCGCATTGGGATCATCAGCCCTAACTCTCACCCCATGACATGTGTAAAGCAGCAGAAGTATAGAGAATAGGGTGAGAGTTAGGACCACGATCTCAACGCACCCCAATACCAGTTAGAAGAGGGGGTCCAAGGGGGCTTTTCAACCCTAACAGTGAATTCCTCACTTTTGTCACTGTGGAACAGCCCTAACTAATGCATTAAACGGAGTTTTTTGCCTCTAATTTCCCTTCTTTTTGAGAATGATAACGAGAAATAGTGAATGTAATGCAGCGGCGGGAGCACGGGGCCCTTTGGGCCCCACGCTCCCGCTGCATAATGCGTTGTGGCATACTAACAGGGACAGCAACGCAAACAGAAATGCTAACAGTTGTGCACATGGTAACACAAGCACGAATGAGAACAGAAAGGGTAACGCACATGGTGGCGTAGACGGGAATGGTCTGCCACGTGATGTGTTGTCACATAGTAACATGGTGCCTGCAAACAGAAATGTCAATGGGCATGGTGATGTAAAGTGAAACAGTAAGATAAACAGTACTGTAGACAGAAATGGCAAAAATAACAGAACGCAGCAAATGAAAACACAAAGGATAACACACATGGTGGCGCGAATCAATGGTAAATGACACGTATGGATCCATCAAGCGAAAGGGCAACAGTAACAGTAATGAAAGCACAGGCTGGTTTTCCCAAAACCTGCATTGAGAAAGACAGTGAGTACAAATAATGTATGCAAAATAATGAGTATCGGCAGAAAATGAGATCTTGGAATACTAAATACATTATATCTCAGGAACTGTACAACGAGAAAAAAATTTTAAAGTCATATTATTTACAACTGTCTGGCTAATTTGAATCTTGGCCCCATTAGGGGCTAAGAAATTCCAATGAAAAGTCCATATCTTGCACTGTTTCCGAATACGGGCCCTGAAAGGCGCTAACAGTAATGTTATCCTATGGAAAAAAGAAAAGTTCGGAGCGCTATAACTTTGCCTCCTGTAATGTTTTTCACCAAACTACTGAAAGGCACATCTGTGGGCTGTTGGCTGTCTGCCCTCCAAATTTCAGGAAAAAGACCAAACCGTTATTTTGCAGCAGGGCTCCAAATGATTTCTGTTAAGTGTCGGGCGCCGTAATGTTATCCTATGGGAAACACCGTCAATTTTGGAGTGCCATAACTTTGCCTCCGTGTAATATTTTTTCAATACAACACTGAAAGGCACATCTGTGAGATGTCGGCTGCGTTCTCTCCAAATTTCAGCCCAAAACTCCCAACGGTAATTTTGCAGTGCAGTGCCAAAGAATTGCTGTCATTTTCCCACAGACTAGAAAATTACTTAATGTGCATGATACAGCTTTAAAAGTTTTGCATACTTTCATGAGCACGGAGAGTAATTTTGAAAGTACTTTCCAGAAATTTGAAAACATATTTCTGGGTGTTTTACCACAAAATAAAGACATGGCAAGCATCCTCAGGGGCCCACTAGGTGAATACAAAAAATAGGTTGCTAGAGGGTCCCAAATTTAAATGCCAACCATTTTCTGATCACCAACTGAAAACAAAATGGCCAATTTGCGAAAGTAACAGGCCCATTTATGAAAGTAAAATGCATTTGCGAAAGTGTTGAACTTTTTGTTAACTTTTCCCATTGACTTATAATGGGAAACTGTTTTTTGAATATATTTTGAACTGTTTAATATTTTTTCATGAAATCTTTGAAAGGCACATCGGGGACCCTGGATGCACATTCCCTGAAGATTTTGGGCCAGTCATGCAAACTGTACGACCTGTAGGCGCGACCACAGAATTCCAGAAAAGCATAAACGCGCGCACAGATCACACTTAATAACTCCACAGCCGTATATCTGACCAGTACAAAACTTGGCAGATCCCAAGGCCTATGTTTCTTGATCATAAATTCCAAATTTCAGGCAAATCCATTAAACGGTTGCAAAGTTATTAAGGTGCAAAGTTTTGGGGTTTAACATAGAAATGGCTCCTCAACCCTAACTATGGTAGCACTACCGTGCTACCATAATATATATATATATTTATATATTAGAGGCAAAAAGCTCTGTTTAATGCATTAGTTAAGGTTGTTCCACAGCGACAAAAGTGAGGAAATTTGCTGTTAGGGTTGAAAACCCTAACTCCGAATTCACCCCCCCTCAGCACCACACACACACAGACACAGACAATTGAGGACAGATTTTCCTGTAGGCACTTACTGAGTATGTTGTACCTGAGAAAGACAATCTCATTGCATCTGTGATGACTAACTTATTCAAATAGTGATACATTTACTATTGTTGCAATGAGTGATCTATGCCACTTATGGACACAGTGTAATTTCTTTAACAGTTGTTTCATACTCAGGCTGTATGCCTAGTGCTTGGGTTTGCCACACTTCTGTCACTGATGCTATCAAATTGATAACTATGTTAATTGTGGTACAACAGAAATCAAGTAGGTATAGTGTAGATATAAACAGAATGTCTTTTAGTATTGCTTTAACTCACAATGGGGTAAGTGTACTAGGACAGCAGGGGTTATTCTCTATCACTGACTCTGTCAGTTATAATCACACTAAGGTTTCGATGACTGTAATGATCAAGTTACACTGTTCATCTTCATGAGTTCATATTCACAGCCATTCTCCAGTAACTAGACAGTGTATGGTGTAACTGGGTGGGACACTATGTTGCAAAGCTGCTGCAGTGCCTAGCAGATGGAGAGTATCTACTCATAAAGACAATTAAGCAATAAGGCGTGACCAGCAGTTATGTTAAACAGTCTATTAATCACCCTGTAGGGGTTTAATGTTGAATGAGGTGTAGCCGAGTGCCACATGTCGCTAGACAGTGATAAACTGACCATTAACATAATACCTAGGAGTGGCTTATTGCTATCATAATAAAACTGTTTTTTTAAACAACATTAAACTATGTTCATCATATGGTTAGGCTCTACATGAATCTTAATAAAAACTAAACACAAGGCTGTTACAATGTTTACAGTCAATTAGAAAGCTGCATTTCTCAAACCCTTGTTATAATCAAAGATATTATACCTGTACAACTCCTTGTTTTTTTCAGCTCTATTGCTCAGGTGGCCCACCACATGTGGTGTGGTCTGGTGTGGTGCATGGGTAGGTAAGGCCATGCAACTACTAAGTGTGGTATGTTGTGTGCAGCTGCAATCAGGGATGTGTACGTTTGGTGTACATGGCCTCAGTTTTGCTGTTGATCTCCACTGAGCATGCATTACCTGGTCAGGTGGGTGGGGATGTCTCATAGTACATTCAGACAATTGTTTGTTATTTCTGTCACCTGCTGCTGGATGTCTGTCATTGGTTGTGTTGACTTGGTCCTCCCCCATACTTGCATGTGTGTGTCTGTGTGTGTGTGGTGCTGGGGGGGGGTGAATTCGGAGTTAGGGTTTTCAACCCTAACAGCAAATTTCCTCACTTTTGTCGCTGTGGAACAACCCTAACTAATGCATTAAATGGACTTTTTTGCCTCTAATTTCCCTTCTTTTTGAGAATGATAACGAGAAATAGTGAATGTAATGCAGTGGCAGGGTGGCGGCAGGAGCCCGGGGCCCAACAGGAACAGCAACTCAAACAGAAGCGCTAACAGTGGCGCACATGGTAATGCAAGCACGAATGAGAACAGAAAGGGTAACGCACACTGTGGTGTACACGGGAACGGTCTGCCACGTGATGTGTTGTCACATAGTAACACGGTGCCTGCAAACGGAAATGTCAATGGGCATGGTGACACAAAGTGAAATAGAAAGAGAAACAGTACTGTAGACACAAATGGCAAAAAATAACAGAAATGCAAGCTCAAATGAAAATGCAAAGGATAATGCACATGGTGGGGTAGACATCAACGGTAAGTGAAACAGGCACTGAACCACAAGCGGAAAGGGCAACAGTAACAGTAATGTAAGCGCACAGGCTGGTTTTCCCCAAAAGCTGAATAGAGAAAGACAGTGAGTACAAAGAATGTATGCATAATAGTGGGTATCGGAGCAGAAAATGACTTGGAATACTAAATAGGTGATATCTCAGGAACTGTACGACATAGAAAAAAAATTTAAAAGTCATATGATTTAAGACTGTCCTGGCTGGTTTTGCACTTAGCCCCCATTAGGTTGCCCATTAGGGGGCTAAGCAATTTTCCTACAAAAAGTCCGTATCTCGCACTGTTTCCGAGATATGGGCCCTGAAAGGCGCGACGAATGCCGTAATGTTATCCTATGGGAAAAAAAGAGAAGCTTGGAGCACCATAACTTTGCCTCCCTGTAATATTTTTTCACCAAACCACTGAAAGGCACATCTGTGGGCTGTTGGCTGTCTTCCCTCCAAATTTCAGAAAAAAAGACCAAACCGTTATTTTGCAGCAGGGTGCCAAAGGATTCCTGTAATGCGTCGGGCGCCGTAATGTTATCCGATGGGAAAAACTGTCAACTTTGGAGTGCTGTAACATTGCTGCCATGTGATCTTTTTTCAATACAACACTGAAAGGCACATCTGTGAGATGTCAGCTGCGTTCCCTCAAAATTTCAGCCCAAAACTCCCAACCGTTCTTTTGCAGTGCAGTGCCAAAGAATTGCTGTCATTTTCCCACAGACTAGAAAACTACTGTAGCAATTTGTGAAAGCTTTCGCAAAAATTTGTGACACTTTCATGAGCATGAAAGTACTTTGCGAAAGTACTTTTTCCAGAAATTTGAAAAACATATTTCTGGGGTGTTTTACCCCAAAATGAAGACATGGCTAGCATCCTCAGGGTCCGACTACGTGAATACAAAAAGAATTAGGTTGCTAAAGGGTCCCAAATTTAAATGCCAAGCAGTTTTCTGATCACCAACTGAAAACAAAATGGCCGATTTGTGAAAGTAACAGGCCAATTTGCGAAAGTAAAAATGCATTTGTGAAAGTGTTGAACTTTTTGTTAACTTTTCCCATTGACTTATAATGGGAAATTGTTTTTTGAATAACTTTTGAACTGTTTAATATTTTTTCACCAAATCTTCAAAAGGCACATTGGGGACCCTGGAAGCATGTTCCCTGAAGATTTTGGGCCAGTCGCTCAAACCATGTGACCTGTACATGCGACCGTAGAATTCCAGAAAAAGCGTAAATGCGCGCACAAATCACGCTTAATAACTCTGCAGCTGTGTGTCTGACTGGTACAAAACTTGACATATCCCAAGGCCTATGGTTCTTGATCATGTATTCCAAATTTCAGACAAATCTGTCAAACGGTTGCAAAGTTATTAAGGTGCAAAATTTTGGGGTTTAACATAGAAATGGCTCTTCAACCCTAACTATGGTAGCACTACCGTGCTACCATAATATAATATATATAAACCTCTCTAATTTATTTGCAGTAAACTTGTTTGCAAGTCTTACTATTATCTTTTGAAAGATTGGCTGACTTGTGATTATCAACTCTGAGTATAATTCATGAACTAATGAGAGTGATGTTTTGTTATTTCATATATTCATATCATATCATATTTCATCTCAGAGTCAGTGACTCAGCAGGTTGCACACTGGCCTCTGAGACTGGAAGATCAGAAGGCTGTGGGTTCTATCCCCACACCAGGCATGTGGGTTAAAGAGCTAGTGTACTGCCTAAAACTAATATAAGATTTTAGAAGCAGTAAACCATTACCTTTCACATTTGAAGTTCTTTTTCTTTTCCCTTTGTTTAATTAGAAGATTGTTTTCCTGATGTTAATATGTGTGATGTGTGGAACAGCACTCTGTGTGGCAGCTGACATAGCTAGCTATACTGCCCCCACTACATCACCAGCATTGTGACCTCGCTGACTGTGACATCACTACTGCTTAGGAACAGCAATTCAGTGACTGCCAGGTAATTCACATGTGATTTCACTGTCAGCAAAATCACAATGCTGATGATGTAGTGAGGGGCTGTAGAGCTAGATATGTCAGCTGCTATGCTAAGAGCTGTTCCACACATCCGCCACAACATTATGACATAGAAGACTCTCTGATGGGCTAAATGAAAAAGAAAGGTACTTCAGAAATAAAATTTTAGAACTAACTACTTCTTAAAATTTATATTATTTTCCTGTCTGCCTGGTTTGGCTCCACTAGCTCTTTAAATCCCAATACTGACACTGTAGTGCAGCATTGGGGGAGGGGGGTGCTGCACTCCTGATGTGCTGTTTTTCTGTCTGCCTGTTCAGGTGGATATTAAAGATCCTATAGCACTTCTCAAAAAAGTAGGGGAGTTTTTTTATTCAAGATTTTCAAACAAAAATACAGGAAAGTATTACAACATACAAATCATGAAGGAAAAGAAACAAAACCCAGAAATAAATATTTCAGCATACAGGAATATCAAAAACATCATCACCCAACAGACCCCCCCCCCACTAAAAGAGTAGGGGAATTTCCATGGTATCCTGGACAAATTTTCCCTATTCACTAAAATTACCACAAACAGCTTAATCTAGTTCAAGTAAGGATTTATGCCATGTTACAATTTCAGTGGGTTGCCAGCTTCCGGTCACCCCTGAAAAAGGGACTTCTAATCTAAGTGGACCTACCCAGTCAACAAAATTCAACAAATAAATAAATCCCCCCATTATGCCATAAGGATTCCATATAAATCTAAATAATTTTAAGGCCATCTTGACATATAATTTTAATACCTAACAGCAAATCAGAGCCCCTTTCCTGATTAAAGACTGCCAACATATTAAATTCAAATAAACAACAAAGTCAAAAATAAGGAACTAGTGGCTTATGGAAAAATCTACAAGGAGCTGATGCTGCCTCTACAGGGAAAATACAGGAAAAATGAGGGCTTGTTACAGGAAAATGGTTATTTGGATCTGCGAGCACTGTGATGATTGTGACTAAACAGCAATATATGGCACCAACAAGAAAATAACTTTGGCCATTTGATAGCTCTTCTCAGCCATATTGGTTCTGGCTAGAATTTGTTAATTTACAGTCACCATTTCTGATGACCAAGCACTTTAAGATTTATTAATGATAGCCAACTCTTTCATTTTTTTATATTTCCTCAATCACGTCTGCTCTTAGCCACTCTGGTAAACTGTATGTATTTTGTCTGATAGGTAAGGCCATTGATTTATGATGATTAAAATAATGAAATTCTGTTTTCAAGACTTGAAATTCAAGGGAACTTCACCACAGGTTGTTAGTCTAATTTCTGGATTTTACTGGGATTCTGTTGTTATTCTTTCGGCATGTGTATAAATAATGAGAATAAAAGAGGGCTTAATATGTAGAGCATTAAATGAAGTCAATTGAATATAGTATAGGAACCAATTAGAAAAAATACAAGTTCTGTAGATTTACTGATTTGAGAAAAAAATGCCAAATTCCATAAAATTCTTTGTTTTTACTGATGTGCAGACAGTACAAATTCAGGAATTTTACAATTTTTCTGGTAAAAAAAACTAAAATTAGTGGCCTTGCAGATAGAGCAAACATTCTCTGTTGCTATTATGTGCTTGACCCCTTTTGCTTACTCTGGTATTGTGGTAAAAGTACTTCTAAATGTCTTTACCAAGTTACACATTTTTGTGTTTTTTTTCTGTGGGTAAAGAGACATTCATCTTTACCGCATCAGAAGTTATAGTTTGTTCCAGTCTGTCATAAGCTGTATTAATATCTTCTTTAGTAGTTTCTAGTAAGACTACCAAAACAATCTTTGGTGTTTTTTCAACCCATTTCTTCAGGAGGTTAGCATGGCATATCTTGGTAGGATTTTTCCTACCAGGGGTCTCAGTCTCATAGTTAACTATACCAGTACTGTATATCTAACCACTTTATAAGGCCCCTGCTACTTACTTAACAGTTTGTTTTCTATAGTGGGGTCATTGTAGTGTTGCAGTTCTACCATTGTTTGCTCGATGGCACACTGTGGAGAATGCTTAATTTCAAGATGGCCACTGCATGTCATTCTGGTTGAGGATTAGCTGAACTAGTAGGATGTTTACAATGTGCTCTGAACAATTTTAACAGGTATACCCCTGTTGCCTCAATTTTACCGAGCATACCTCTTTCCAGAAGCTCTTGTGTGATCATACTTGGATCTACTGTCCTGCCCCATGCTTCTGTTTGTTGGCTGCAGGTGCATGAGGAGTCTAGCAGTGGAGAACCTGCATCATGGTCTACCAGCAGTGGAAAGCCCTGCAGAGGGTGCAGCCAGGGTTGTTGCAGTAACAGCATTTTTTGATTATTGGGGAAGTTTGAAAGTTGATCACTGGGATACCCAGAGACATGGAATAGATTGTCTGCTTATGGCAGGATTCATGCTTCTGTGTGTGTGTGTGTGTGTGTGTGTGTGTGTGTGTGTACCAAACTACAGAAAACTACAGAAACTACAGAAAACTTGCTCAAAGATTTGGTACAGTGTTTGAATATGTGGACAGAGTAAGGATTGGAATGAATGGGTCAAGTAAAGTGCCTCAGTTTATTGGATTCTTACCCCTAAGAACTTCTAATCTCAGTTACCCTCTGAGCATTATTTTATATTGCTGTTTTATATGGGTTACATGGGCTATATGAGTTATATAGGGGTCATACAGGATTGTTAATATAAGTAAATTTTAGATAGTCCCTAAGGTCTAACTCTGGGTTGAAACTTCAGTGCCTTCAGTACCTTCAAATTGTTTTTGTAAGTTATGTTTTAAGTGTTAAATGCTTTGAGTGCTTGGCTTTATATTTGTATAGAACAGATTCATAGGCTCTTGGGGTCCCAAGTAAATACAGCTCCAACAGTCCCAATGGTGCTGAAATTGTGTGGTGCCTAGGCAATTGTATATGGAGAGATAAACGAGGGAGTTTTCCATACATATTGATTGATAAAATAAAGATAATGACAAAATCTAAAAACAAAACAAATGATCTAAAACATTGACATCGTACCTTCAGAAAAATTGTACAGCTTGTGATTAAGTTTGTGCAAATCAGCAATTTCAGTTACTTTATTCCATTTTATAGCCAAACTATTCTGGAGTGTCATATCTCCCATCCTACTCATTATTCATAGGTACCTTTACAGATGATTTCCTTAATTTAAATGTATATAATGGATCTATACATCATCTTAATCCATATTGAAATATATAAAGGCTCTTTAATAATTAATTAATGATTAAAAAGATCATTGTATCTCAAAAGAAATAAAAGGATTAAGGTGGAGAGACATAGGTCAGGGTGTATAGATGTTGAAACACAGGTATTACATAGAGATCCATTTTACAGATAACATATGTTTGTTACTGCACCTCAATGTCTAATACTTTATTGCATTGTTATGTCCTTCACTTGTATGTAACTAAACCTGGGTTGCTCCTAAAGAAGGGACTTCTAGTCTCAGAGGGTTTACCAGGTCATCAAAATTCAAATAATTAAATAAATAAACACGCACATACTGGCATCTTTGCTGGTAGACATAATTTTGAATGCCCACAAACTGGCTGTGTTTCTGAGCTGCTCTATCTGGATGCACTTTTCTTTGAAAATGCCTTAATCTACAGCACAAGGTAAATTTAATGTTACTTTAGTGTTGTCTAAATGTGCTGACTTTATTTTGGAATAACTGCATGATTTATGTTTAAGGAATAGTTCAAGCAGTACATCTCTTTTTGGCCTTTAGATGTTTGCCTCTCTTGCTACTTTTAAAACAAGAGTAACGGAGGACAAATCGGAGGAAAAGACAGCCTGTTGATTGAGGCTATAAAACTCATTTTTAAAATTGGACAAACGAGTTAGAAAAATAAGGTTATTAAAGGTGCTTTTTTAGTATTTCTGCTCCATGCTATAGTTTATTTTAGATGTTATCCACTTTAAATTGTTTCTTAAAAAAGGGTTCCATGACACAGCAAATATTTACAAATATATACAGATGAATGCTGGGTGAGTAGCTGGCTTCAAGCATACAGTTCTGGTTCAATTGTTTGCTCTGGCTTGCATAATGTATGTTGCAGATCAAAATATAGATTTAAAAATACTTAATAGATTGGAAACTCAGTTTTATCTCAGCAATCAATGGGATTATTAATTGACTCATTGATTCATCACAGTTGGAAAAGTATTGTGTTAAACTTAGTTCTAATTGTAATCAACCTATTTGTCGGGCAGTTTTATAACTACTGTACATTGCATCACTTAATATTTATTTTACTTGGTATTTATTTGGTGTTCCTTTTTGTGCCTTATTTTTTGTTCCATTTACAAACCTTTACAAGGAACACTGGAAAGTTCCTCCATGACTGAAGAAGCTCTCTTAGACTTGATCCTTAAAACTGGCAAACGGTGAGATTGGCACTCTGGGCTGAAAAAATTAAAAAGAAGTGTGGATTACAGAAGCACAAAGTGGAACAACTCTGAATAAGAGACTCTAGGTAATTAAAAGGAGAAAGAAATTAACTATTTAAAATTTCTAAATCAAAAGGCTCCTATGTTACTACAACAAATTAAAAAAAGCTAATTGTGGTGAACTGTGGCTTTGTCATTCAGAATATCCAGAGTGTTTTCCTTTATGAACTGGACACTTGGTTATATTTGCACATTTGTAAATGGGCCATTTCCAGTGTGGTGGGGGGCTATTTAATTCCAACAATATTGTTTATACAGGCTACATTATAGAAGTGTTAAGTATATTTGCTGTGCTCTCAGCTGGTTTCTTTGGGCAGTGTTAGAAACTCTGAAAGTTAGTTATTTATTACATTTCAATTTTTTAGATAGAGATTATCACTGCAAGGTAGGTTTATCATAGGAATTAGAGCCTGGTGCCTGAAATACACTAGGGGCCAGATTTCAAAGGCCTGAGAATGACACAGGGTGCTTGCATCAAAAACGACTGACTGAAGGAGCAGGATACATCAAAACATGCATCAGTTCTAATTTTCAAATAGTGCTTGCATCAAAAATAAGTCTACATGTACAAGACTGGTTTGCGTTATGCTTACACAACAACAAATACCTGCGCCATGTCGTAAGGGATCTCTGCAGCACCAAAATGAGGTACCATCGCCTATTTTGGGATTTTCAAAGAATACGAGTCCTGTCCTTATTCCTAAGAAGCATGTTGCTGTTAGATCAGCCAGAGCTGGTCTAACAGACACTAGAGCATATAAAGAGGTCTACAGTAGGCAGGCAGACCTGTATATGGTACTATTAAGGGCAGTATTCTTCTACAGGACTAGTTTAGAAAAGTTTGGTGGCTTAGTCTCGGTCATTTTATCTGCTGTATTTTTTGACTCCACTCACATTATTCTTTTTCCTTACATCATTTTTTTGACTGAGTCATTTTTCTTTTACTGAACTTGCTTCATTCTTGTTCCTTGCATAATTTGTTTGATGCAGTGGGCCTCTTATGCCAGTTTGGGGGACTTTGCAACAAAGAAGGCTTTTCTTGCAAAATATTATGCACAGCATTTGGTGCAACAGGATCTGATGCAAGGTGGTTGTTTGACACAATTTGCTTCGATCTAAGGACCCTTTGAAAATCCTTCCCTAGGTGTCTTACTCACTAATTTTGATTATTGGGCAATATAAACTTAGAAGTGAACAATATTTTATTGATCACAGTATGGTTGTGACAAGAGCCCAACTTTTAACCCAACTAGACAAATAGCAGGCAGTTTATTGACTCTTCAAAACATAAAATGAATACAGTGGAGGCTTTTATAAAATCAGGGACTCTGGGTTCTAAAGCTGCATTATCAGTGCAGTATAAAAGCATGGATACCACATTTCAGAACAAAGAAATTAAAAAAAAATCTTAAAGTAGAAAGTAAAATTAAGCAGGGAAAACTTGACATTGTTCTAACTAAAAAGGGAAAAAGGAGAAAAAAGGAAAAGCAAGATGGGGAGGAAATACAGGACTCAAGGAGTAGAAAGAAACTAAGATCTCTCCTCTTCTTACAAAATAACAAATATCTATTAAAGACAATAATAAACTAAGTGCTACAATGGGGGATAGTGTAAAAGAATAGTACAGTTCTGTAAGGACTTACCGTAACAGTAGATCTTCGAGAGAAGTTCCTGCAGCAGGCAACACCAGAAGGACTAAGCCGCCAGGTGCTAGGACCCCACAGAAAACTTCTAGCTAACAATATAAAGTGGGAATCGCCCCCTGACATTGGCCTATAGTATAAAAGGGGCTGTCCCCCAGCCCCACCTCAGTTCTCCCACCGGAGATCCAGCAAGCACAAGAATTAGACCAAGGATGGTCTAGAGAAAAGAACAAACACAGAGGGAAGGAGGGAGGAAGGGAAAGCAACTCCTGCTGCATGAGCTTCTCTCAAACAGCTGCTGTTATGGTAAGTCCTTATGTAACTGTACTATCTTACTTTGAGGATAACTCCTGCAGCAGGCAACACTGGTAGGACTGAGTCCGAAGCAGTGCCAGGAAGAACCTCCTTTAAAAGGTAGGAGGAAAACAGCAGAGTCAATCATTCAAAAAGGTACCCTGCATGAACCCCAAGGCCAAAGCCTGTCCTGCGCCTGGAAGCAATGTCCAAAATGTACAGCACAAGTCACATTAAACTGTTCCACCGATGAGTTGGTTTATCATTGTTTTTTACAGTTGGCAATGGATTAGCAACTAATATTGCATTGTTTTCCAATGCTTAACCAGCTAAAGAGCAATGTCTGTGAAATGTTTTTACTGCTCAATTGGAATGCATCTGCAGTTCGGTCACAATGTAATGCAAAACTGTGTTTTAACTCTTAAGAAACAGTTTGTGCAGGGCTTTGTGCTGGATCCAGCAACACTTATGCAACTCAATCAGAAATGCTAAAGCAATTCATTGGAGAAACAGTTAAATGTGACTTGTACTGTAGTGCTTGTTGAAGGTGGGTATGAAACTCCAGGTGGCAGCTGCAGAAATATCTGCCACTGAAACTCTTTGCAGCAAAGTGAAGGGGGCAGACACTCCCGATGTGGAATGGCATTTAACCGGGCCCAGTAAAGGCTTATCATATTTCTGGTAGCAGAAAACAATGCAGTTAACCAACCATTTGGACAATGTCTGCTTAGAACTGGAGTCCCCAAGGTCATCGGTGTGAAAGAGATGAACAACTGATCAGATTTTCTGATAGACTGGGTGCAGTTTTCTTAATATCTTAGCACACTATGGATATCCAGATTATGACATGAGGCCTCCCCTCAGTTTGAGTACTCTGCGTAATAAACAGGCAAGTGGATGTCCTGGTTCAGTGTAAGCTCAGACACAACTTTACGCAGAAACTTAGGATGGATCCACAAGAACAACTTGTCCTTGTGGAAAACTAAATAAGGCTCCTTACACATGAGAGCCTGAAGCTCAGAAATCCTTTGAGCAGGAGTAACAGCAACTAAAAACAATGCTTTTATAACAGAAAGTGTAGTTCGCAATCTGCGGCTGGTTTGAAGGGAGGCAAAGTAAGTTTCTCTAACATAAACAAAAAGTCTCATGGAGGAACAGGGTCCTGAATGGGAGGTTTCAGATGCAGAATGCCCCATAAATGGTATGAGACAGGTCCAGCTGGGCAAGAGTCTTGCCCTCAATAGGCGCATGACATGCAGAGATGGAAGACAAATGCACCTTAATGGAGGATTAACCCAGGCCTGAATCCAACAGGTAAAGGAGGTACTCCAAAACTGAGGTCACCGGACTGATGAAGGGATCAAGTGAACTGGCAGAGGTCCGCAAACATAAATGTTTCCACTTCATAGCATAGGTAGCTCTGGTGGAAGTCTTTCTGCTCTAGTGAAAGGCTTTCTGGCAGCCACCAGGACCTCAGCTACTCTCAGGGGAAACTCCAAAATGGGAGACTGCTAAGTCTGCAGGAGCTGTGCATGCAGATGTAGTGACCTGAGATCCAGATAGACTAAGGTGCCCCTGTCCTGGGACAGCGAATGTGAGCTCAGTGGATTGGGGAGTAGAGGCTTCACTGCCAGTTGCTGGAGCAGGGGAACCCAAACCTGCTGTAGCCAATAAGGAGCAATGAGGATCATGTCCGCTCCTTCTGTCTGGAACATGAGAAGAACCCTTTGCAGCCGTGGGAAGGGGAGGGAACGTGTAGAGAAACCTCCTTGTCCAGCAGAGAGATAACGCATCTTGCCGGAAAACACCAGGTCCTAGATCGAGCAAGCAGAAACTGGGCAGTTTAGCGTTGAGTGGGGATGTGAAAAGTTCCATCTCTGGATGTCCCCACCTGTCTAAGAGGTCATCTGCAACTGCCTGCAGAAGCTCCCACTCATGAGGCTTGGACTGAGACTGGCTTAGGCTGTCGGCCAAGATGTTTTGTATCCCTGGAACATGGACAGCTGTCAGTTCCAGATCATGATCTATGGCCCAGTACCAGACTGTCATGGTCTCTCTGCATAGGGGATATGAGTGGGTGCACCCCTGTTTGGTGATGTAGAAGACTACAGACATATTGTCCATCTGTATCAACAGAGGGCTGGGGAGGAGATCCAGCTGAAAGGCCTGCATGGCATAAAGGATCACCCTCATCTCCAACACATTGATGTGGAGATTTAGCTCCAGTGGAGACCATGTCCTCTGAGTCTGCTTGTCGGCAAAGTGGGCTTCCAGCCCTTGCCCAACGTATCCATGGTCAGAATCTGAGAGGGTGGATCCTTGTGAAAAGGTACCCCTTTGACAAGGTTGGGCAATTTGAGCCACCATCTGAGCATCCACTGGACTGCCTCTGAAACAAACACCTGCTGGTCCAGGTCATCTGAGCACTGGTTCCGTTAAACCCAAAGGATCCATTGGGGTACCCTCATATGAAGTCATGCCAGAGGGACTGTGGGTATGGTACCCACCATGAGGCCCAGAAGTCTGAGACAAGTCCTGACAAGAGTCCGGCGAGATGAGGAGAGTAAGCAAGCTATAGACTGAAGTCTTTTTGCCCTGTTGTCTGGGTGAAATGCCTTTTCTCATTCAGTGTCCAGAATGGCTGCTATGCACTACAGTCTGTGGCTGGCCACAGAGAGGACTTTGGAGGTTTAAGGTGATGACTAGAGTCTTGAAGAGGTTAAAGGTATCCACTAGGGTCCTTAGCAGCTGGTCCCTCATGGGAGCTGCCAGCAACCAGTCATTGAGGTAAGGAAAGACGTAGTGTTACTTCCATCCCAGGGCCACAGCCACCACTGCAAGGTACTTGGTGAAAACATGAGAAGTTGAGGACAGACTGAAGGGGATGGCTTGGAACTGAAAATGGGTCTCCTGGATGCAGAACCACAGAAACTGCATGTGAGGCTGAAAGACTTGGATATGTAAACATGTGTCTTGCATGTCCAGACAACAAAGCCAATCCCACTGATGGAGGAGGGGGAGCAGGCATGGAAGGGTGACCATTCTCATCCGTTTGTACTCCACAAACATGGTCAACTGACTTAGGTCCAGAACTGGTCATAGGTCTCCTGTTTTCTTGGGGATTAGGAAAAAGTTGGAGTAATAACCCTTTCCCTTCTGTTCTGGAGGAACGGGTTCTATTGCCTGTTTGGACAGCAGAGACTGGATTGCCGCTCAAATTAGACTGAGATAAGAGAGAGAGGTAATGAGAAGACACCAGGTAATTGTCCAGTGGGACCTTGGTGAATTCCAGAATATGGTCCTGCTTGATTAGTTGTAGTACCCACTGATCTGAACTGATGCTTCTCCACCCATCTAGGTAAAGGGAAAAGTAACCAAAACTGACTACCACATTTGCTTTGCTGGGGGGGGAGTTGGGCAAGGAGTCAGGCAGAGGCACTGGGGGTGGGGATGGAAGGCTGGGGAGTCTTAGAGTTTCTAGGTCTAGAGCCTTCTCCTGGCTGAGAGGTAGTCTTCCTTCTGAAGTAGTCCTGGGCTGTTGACCCTGGGATTGTTGGCCCTTTGAGCAATGGAAGGGCTGATACTGATTGGGAGCCAGTTCCAATCTGTACATTCAGTAGACAGATTGGACTGCTTTGCCAGAATCCTGGAGCCCCAGGATGATTTTCTCAGCAGGGTCCCTGAAGAGCACCCGACCTTGGAAGGGGGCATCTAAAATTCCCTCCTGAAGATCCTGATGGAAGCTGGATACTTACAGCCATGAGCAACTGTAGTAGCAGCCCAAGCCAAAGTGTCAGTGGTATCGTAGGTGCACCGCAAAACATGTTTGTCCACATCAGCCCCAGACTGTAGGATATCCAGTAACTCCAAAGTCTGAGGAGACTCAGGTTGAGCTTTGGCTAGCTCTATGGCCCTTTTCCACAAGGTGTTCTGGTACTTCACCATGTAGGCCAAGAAGTTAATTGAATGTATACTACATGTGGCCAAGGAATATACCTTGCGACCCATCTGATCCAGCCACTTGGACTCTTTGTCCAGGCACTGGACACTAAGGTGTCTGGACTGTTTAGACCACCCATAGGCTGCAGTCAAGACCATGGAATCAGCCCTAGGATGTTCTGCCAAGAAAGGCTCATTCTTAGCTTTATAGAGCCTGACGGATTTTTTAGGGATGGCGGAGGCCGAAGTGGGATGCTTCCATGCCAACATGATAATGCCCTAGTAGGAAGGAACCAAGGGGGGGGCAAGACAACCAGTTTGGCATCCTGCAACTCCAAGTGTTTAGCCAACCAGCACTCTTCCAGGTCCTCAGTATCCCATCCATTGAGGCTGGAGCTGGATGTGGAGCCCTAAAAGCACAAATATAGTGTATTACTTATTACTACTTAGTTATGTAAGTATTTTTTATTTTCATTAAATAAATTTCTCTCCCTGATTTTATTTTGGTCTGGAGTGCTGGATTTCTTATTAATCAATGTCCCATCCATTGAGTGCCTGGATGTGCCTCAATATGTCCATAAAGATTGGGTTGTCAGGAGGCGACCGATGAGTATCTTAAGGATGGACTGGGGTGGGTAAAAAGGCATCCTTTGAAGACTCTGAGTCATAATGGTACACTGTAGCTCCCAGAATCTGAGGGCTGGGAAGAGGATCTGCCGATGGTCATCTGAGCTGTGTCTGCATCTAGAGGTGGATCTAGAGGAGGAATGTCTCTTCCCACCCCTAGGGGACTGTGGCTCCCTGGGTTCCAACTGAGGAGAGGGCCTTCTGGGAGGGGTCAGCTCCTGAGGCAGAGGAGGAGTAGAAGATACTGGCTGTGGCCCTGCAGAGGGAGTCACAGGCACATCAGGCAGCAAGTGTTTCTTTATAGTGTTCCACCATGAGTCAAAGAGGGACCCTGCTCTTCCAACAAGGACCATCCACCCAAAGAAGCAGCATTGGCTGAGCCCCCTAGCTTAGGCCCAGTAGGGTGAACATATAACCAAAGGCACAGGGTAGTAAGGGTCAAGGAAGACCCTTGCCCTGAAGACCCCCTGCTGGACACCAACACTAGGATGGGGGGACCTAACCAGTGGCAACCCTGAAGGAGAGAGGGTGGCTGGAGGAGTGGAGTCTGATCTCCTGTGGGAGGAGAAACACAATTTGGTCACTGCATGGTGCAGGGACTGAGGATGGGAGCTCAGCTGGGACCACTCCTTTTCCTTATCTTGGTGAGAATGCTTCCTATGGGACTTCTTCTGCCTGTGGCTGTTCAAAGAGGATGATATTCCTGCAGCTTTCAACAAGCTAACTGAAGAAGATTCCATGGTGGCCAATTGCTGTTTGAGCAAATAGCTCTTAAGGGCCTTCAGGCAGTGGATCCTAGTCAGGTGGTTAAAACTACAGCTGTGCTGGCAGGCCTCAGTGTCATGGGTAGGGCCCAGACAAAACAGGCAGGCTGAATGGCCATCAGAGTGATGAATTTGCTTGCCACAGGTACACTTGTTTGTCCACCACTCTGGAGATGAGGAAGAAGATGGACAAGGCAAGTAGAAACAAAAAATCACACTGAAAAGAAATAAAAGAAAAAAGCATGGGTAAATGTAAAAATGGTGGTTGACTGTGACCAGGAGGCATCTGTGGAGCCTATGTGTTCCTGTCAATGGTGGGAAATGAACTGAGGTAGGACTGGGGGACTGCCCCTTTTTTACCATAGGCCAATGCTGGGGGTGGGCCGATGTCAGGGGTGATCCCCCACTGTATATTGCTAGCTAGAAGTTTTCCATGGGGTCTTATCACCTGGTAGCTTAGCCCTACCGTGTTGCATGCTCTAGGAGCTATCCTCGAAGTAAGATCCACTAATTTAACTTCTACTCCCAATTTTACTAATCAATCATTTGCAAAGAGGAGAAGCCTTAGTCTGTCTCCCAATGTACCTTGGAATGCTGACTTACAATACACAGATGGTAAGAAATCTGTGATTGAAGAGAGTTATTGTCTTGACAAAATTACCACCAATGAGACAAAACATTCTAATAATGATCAAAATTTCCTTGAATCAATTCTAGATCCACTTGGCTGGGCTTCTTTAAATAGTCATGATAATGCACCACTTTACCTGGAAAGGTCTAATAATGAAAGCTGTGAGTGTGCTCTAATGGCTGATAACCAGGAAACCTGTTATCAGAAAACAGATCTCTCAGACATCATGTTGGCCTTACATAATACTATACAAGGCCTAAAATCCTTAGATTCTGAACTGACAAATAAAAAAATAGTTAAAGCAGAAATAATCTCCTTAGAAGATCCTGTTCCAAAGATGAAAGAGAGAGCAGGAGTTTCTCAAGACAAAAAGGAAGCGTCCCTTATGTATTATCCCACAACACCGAGTCAGGATATAATTACTACCATGAAAAATCAGCATGCAGTGAACCTTATTTTGATGGAGCAATTTATTGTTATGAGAGATGAAATTGAGACCATAAAAAAAAATATTGCAAGAAATGGGGCCTGGATGGATGATATTATTAGACTTTTAAATTCAATCCATCCTCCTAGAGAAATTTCCTCTGTACCTATTTTGAACCAGATGAGCTGGATGATACTGCTAGTAAAATTCATCCAGATATCTCTTCGGTAGTCCTAGCTGATGAACCTGTAAAACAAAAGGAAAGAAAAACATCAATAAAAAGGTCAAAGAAACATAAAAAAAAAGGTGAATAAGAACAAAACAAAAATGATAAAAAGTCCACCTTGACTAACAGTAGATTGGAAGCTCCCATCTAAGTGGACAAAGCCTGTCCAAAAAAGGTCTCTGGAGAAAAGATCTTAAACAATGCATAATATGAAACAACTAATGAAGTCTTTAAGGAAATACCAGTGCAGGAAATAATATATGCAGACATCGGTCATAATACTATAGACTCACAGGCCAAGTTAAATTAGAGTAAAGCTTAGGAATATATAGAAAAGGATGATGAGTATTTCCTAAAGCTAAATGGACTCAGGAAAGAGGCAGGGGAAATGAAATATATCCTGAAAAATAGAGAGCTGGACCTTTTTTAGAAATGATTTAGGACTACAAATTGAAGATAGTGATTTGACTGAAGTGAACAGGATTGAATCCCATGACTCTATTGATCCTGTGGATATTTACTGTACAGATAGGAGAACTGTTAATTATTTATAGAAAAATGTTTTGGAATTCAAACACTGGAATCTCCAATTGGAGTTGGTTAATAAACACTAAAATAATGCAAACCAGGCTGACATTGACAAAGGGTACAGTCGTGTCTCATTCTCTATACTGGGTCTGTCAATGATTCAAAGATGTTTGGAGAATCTAAGAGAAAACAAATAATGGCCACCTGCAGTTTCCTTAGTAACATTCTGGGAGTTAGATTAGGTAGGATTGGTATATTGGATGCCTTTAGGCATCCGAGTTTAATGGGTGATAGGTGGATATTCTCTGTAGAAACAAAATCATTGCAGACAGAATATTGGCAAAAACAGGTGTCTTGGATAATATGGGTTTTTTAAGGTTAAGTTAGAGATATTTACAGAGCAGCTATTCATATGCTGAACACTTTCCAATAGAGGCACAGAAAATGGAAAAATGGAGGGACAGCCAATTTCTCAGTCATAAACTAGAGACAAGATCGCAACACCAAGTATTAAATAAAAATGAGATACCAATAGTAGAAAATAGATACATTACACTGGCAGGTCAGGAGGAATGACTGACTGGAACTGAACAAAAATCAGCTAGTCAGGAATAAAAAATATTGGATCTAGATAATAATACTGAAAATCTTAGTGGGACAGTTTCAGTTATATCATGGAATATCACAGGCTATATGGCAAAATTAGCTGATAAGGATATCAAAGATTTTCTTAAAACATGTTCTATTATCTGCCTTCAGGAATCCTGGCATGATCTAATGGATGACATTTATTTGAATGGATATCATACTTATCATGTGCCAGAAATAACCAGCATTTGTCAATGCCAAATGTTGGCTTGCTGGCATTGGCATTGGTAGTGCAGGAGTTAGAGAGATGCATAATAGGAATGGCAGTGAAGTACTGAACTCATGCCAACAGCACTCCTACCCTGCAGAGACTGACAGGCATTGGGGTGTGCCTTTGGGTCATCAGCCATAACGCTCATGCCATTTCACCTCACCCTACCCTGCAAACACTAACAGGTGTCACTGTGTGCCTTGGGGTCTTTGGGCATTATACTCACCCATTTTGTAAGGAAATATGCTGAGATGGTTGCAGTATCAGAGAATGGGGATAATGCTGGGGACGAAGACCTCAAGGCATACCTCGATGCCTGTCACTGGCTGCAGGGTGGGAGTGGAATGGTGTAAGCATTATGGCAGATGATCCCAAGTCACTCCCCTGATGTCTTTCAATCTCTGCAGAGTAGAGCATTATGGTTGGAAACCCTAATGCCCCAGCCATTTTTTGGTATTTTCATTCCAAATTTTCAAAATGGGATTTTTGTGACCCTACCTTATGAACAGTGGCACTGTCATTTCGTTACTCAATCCTGAAAGGTGGTTTTGCATAGTGACTGTCCTATTTGGTGCCACAGGTGTAAAAACACATTTCAGGCAGGATGTGAAAAATGACAACTGTACTGTTCATGAGGTAGTGGGAAAAAAGGCAATGTTGAAAATCTGGAGTGAAAATATGAAAAACTGACAAAGTTACTAACATGTGTAGAAACTACGCAATGCACACCTGTAACGCAATCATTTTTTTAAGTTTTTCACTAAATTTTTAACATGGCCATTTCTGAACCTCTCATCATGAACGGTGACACTGTGATTTTATTAATCTGTCCCAAAAGTTGATTTCCCACAGCGATCGCACCATTCTGAGCCACAGGTGTGAAAACTTGTTTCAGGAAGGATGTGAAACATTACAGCTATACTGTTCATAAAGAGGTATGAAACAATGGCAATGCTGAAAATCTGGAGAGAAAATATTAAACTTTGGTGAAGTTACGAGCATGTGTAGGAACTGTACAATGCACACTTGTAACTCAGTCATTTTTTGGAATTTTTTTCACCAAATTTTCAACCTGGGCTTTTTGGAACCTCCCCTCATGAACAGTGGCACTGTCATTTTGTTAATCAATCCCAAAAGGTGATTCCATGCAGCAACCGTGAAATCACTTTTCAGGACCGACAAACTAAATGACACTGACATATTAATGAGGTGGGGTCCCAAGAACCACATGTTGAAAATTTGGGACCAAAATTCCAAAAAATGGCTGTGATATCAACTGAAGTTGAACCCCCCCATTGCCTCCCATTATAAAGGTTACCATCATTTCTTCGGTTTGCAGTTCGGCTTTGAAGAGTGCAGACATGTCCCGTTCAGAGAAGATTGTGGCTCCTGACCTCTGGAGAGTAAGTATGGGTGGGGGGGGAGGTGCACAAAAGGGAGGGTGGGGATGAGGGGGATGAGGAAGACAACGTAGACACATTTTCTTGTTTGTAGGAAAAAGTAAGACCACAAGGAAGGTTTACCTTTTTACAGGTTGCACACAAAAAAAAAGGCACACTGAGGTGGGCTCCCAGTGTGCCACAATTCTGGAGGGGGGGAGATGTTGACACAGGGATTGGGCACCCGATGTTGGCAAGGTGTATAGACAGGGGGGGGATCCGACACCGGATGTGGGCATCCCGGTGTTGGAAAGGAAAGGTGAAACTGTTTAACCAGGAAAGAAACACTAAGAGGAAAGACACACTAAGAGGGGGGATGCTGCAATGGGGATTGGGCACCCCAATGTAGGCTTTTTGGGAGTGTGTGGTGGGTGGCAGAAGCTGCCATGTTACAGTGTGCCTCATAACGTGGAGGGGCATGCCGACATGAGGATTGGGCACTCTGATATCGGCTTTCTTGGGATTGTGTGGTAGACGGCAGGAGCTGCCATATGTATTGAAATGTTTCACCAGGAAAGACACATAATGGAGTCATGTCATCTGCTGCTGCAATGATGAGCCTGTCTCTAATTGCAGTGGCAGATTAATTTCAACTCCGTGGCTCTCTCTGAAACTGCTGTCACCAGCAGTATGCTCACTAATTGGCAGCTGAGGGACACACCCACTAAAGCATCCCCTGCATTTGCCACAACACTGACACACCTCTGAAATTTGCTCCTACCACAAGATAGGTAATTGGCAAGGGAAGGACTGCATCCAAGGTATAACACAGTGCTGAGTAAAAAAAAGTATACAAGTTCAGAAGGAAAATACTGGCACCTGTAAATGTGACGTTTAACTATGTAAACATACTACTCAGACCACTCAGCACAGTTACTGCAGTCCATAGACCATAAGCTTGTTCCAAAACAACTTCTTCATTTTCATGGATAAAAGCAAGCAGGCCACAGCAAAGCATACCATCAATGAATGGCAGAGTATTTAAGAACATAGCACATGTGCAAAACACAGCAAAATAAGTGCATAGTCAGTGCAAAATTGCTTGAAAAAATGCTAGTTCAGTAAAGTGTGAGGTAAATAAAGTGCAACAGTCAGACCCCTCCAAAAAAACAGTACTTGCCCTGATGCGTTTCGCTCTCAAATGAGCTTTTTCAAAAGCGAGGAAGTCCTCCTAGCGAGTTTCAATATAAATGCAACATTTAAAGTGACAGTGTATAAAACTTCATCTATGAATTGAGTGCTAAAGTACTCAGCTAATACCATTCATCACAGAAAATAATTAAAAGACAGGAATAATTCCTACTTAAATAAAATTAAAGACATACCCACAGTAGAATTCGGTAAACAAACCCTAAGAAAACTAAAAAGACTATCATAGCCTTGAGGAGATTTAATCTTAAGTACAGTAGGGGCTCTATTACCCCTTTGACAAGAACAGTTGAAACTAAATATAATGCTCAGACTCTTTACAACTCTGAAATATGGGACCATAAATATCTGAACACGCTGGATAAAGTGGCAATACAAACACTACATTGGGCAACTGTTTTTCCTAAAAGCACATTGGTCTATTTAGTTTGTGCTGAATTGTGCCTTCCCAATATACATGCACTGGTTGAAACTAGAGTAATACATTTTTGGGTTAAAATAAGCAAACTTCTGAGGAACCAATTGGTGAGAAGGTGTCTGCATCAAAATGTCCACTGGTATTTTATTGATTGTAAGAAATCTAAATAGATAGTATCGCTCAAAGATATTTTGAATACAGTGGGTCATTTGGATCTACTTAGTCTCACCTTACAGAATATTACAATTGCTGACCAATACGAATCCTATATAAACAAGCATTTGTCAATGCCGAATGTTGTCTCGCTGGCATTGGCATTGGTTTTGCTGGAGATAGAGATGCATAATAGGAATGGCAGTGAAGTATTGAAGTGACGCCAACCCCACTCCCACCCTGTAGAGACTGACAGGCATTGGGGTGTGCCTTTGGGTTGTCAGCTGTAATGCTCATGCCATTGTACCTCACCCTACCCTGTAGACACTGACAAGTGTTGTGGTGTGCTTTGGGGTCTTTCGGTGTTATACTTACCCCATTCCATAAGGAAATACGCTGAGGTGGGTGCAGTAAGGAGAATGGGGTGAACTTTGTGGCCTTACAGTGCAAGGCACACCACAATACCTGTCACTGGCTGCAGGGTGGGGTTGGGGGTGAGGGTGGAATGACATAAGCATTACAGCCGATGATCCCAAATCATACCCCTGACACCTGTCAGTCTCTACAGGGTGGGGTGCTTCAGGTGGAAACCCTAACATCGTAGGTGTGTGTTGGTATTTTCACTCCAAATTTTCAACATGGGCTTTTTGTGAGCCCACCTCATGAAAAGTGGCACAATCAGTTTGTTAGCTGAAAGATGGTTTTGCACAGTGGCTATGCCATTTGCTGACACAAGGATGAAAACACATTTTTGGCAGGATGTGGAAAATGACAACTGTATTGTTCATGAGGAGGCATAAAAAAATGGCAATGTTGAAAATCTGGAGTGAAAATATAAAAATTGGTGAAGTCATGAGCATGCATAGAAACTACGCAACACACGTCCCTAACCCAATTATTTTTGGGAGTTTGTTAGTCTCATTTTTAACATAGGCATTTTGGGACGTCCCCTCATGAACAGTGGCACTGTAATTTTGTTAATCTGTCCCAAAAGTTGATTTCCCACAGTGACCACGCCATTGTGTGCCACAGGTGCGGAAACACATTTTGGACAGGATGTGAAAAATGACAGCTGTACTGTTCATAAGGAGGTGTGAAAAAATGCCAGTGTTAAAAATCTGGCATGGAAATATTGCAAATTTGCAGGTTACAAGGGTGCATGGAAACTGTGCAACGCACGCTTTTAACACAGTCATTTTATGGACTTCTGGCACCAGATTTTCAACATAGGCATTTTAGAACCTCTGTTCATGAACAGAGTCTGCGTCATTTCTGAAAACTGTCCCGAAAACTGATTTCACAGAGCGACCGCGCAATTCTGCCCCGGATGTGCAAAAACACATTTTGGCCAGGATATGTAAAATGACAACTGTACTGTTCATCAGGAGGTGTGGAAAAATGCCAATTTCAAAAATCTGGGTGACAATATTACAAATTCAAAAGTTTCGAGCGTGCGTGAAACAACAGCATACGACGCTGTAAACAGCCATTTTGGAGATTTTTCACTAAATTCGCAACATAGGCTTTTTGAGAGCCCACCTCATGAACAGTGGCACTGTCTTTGAGTGGCTATCCCAAAGGTGATTCCGCAGTGACCGTGAAATCACCTTTCGGGACCTAATAATACCATGACAGTGACTGAATTCATGAGGAGGGGTCCCAATAACCCCATGTTGAAAATTTGGTGCATAAATTCCAAAAAATGTCCAAGATATGTACCAAAGTTGAAAAAACCCAATTTATGCTATTATACAGCTTACCGGCATTTCTTCAGTTAGTGGTCAGCTTTGAAGAGTGCAGACGTATTCCCGGTCCACTGAAGATCATCGCACCAGTCTGTGGTGGTAAATATGGGGTGAGGGTGTGTGTGGGGAGGCAGGGCATGCAGAGGGTGGGCGCAGGTTATGGGAGGGGGCAGGGAGACCACGAGGGACAGTTTTCTTTTTTTACAGGTTACAAAAAAAAAACCATTGTGGGAACAGTTTTTATTTTTCAGAGGATTTGGAAGGCGGGGTTGGGCTCCCAGCATGCCACCTAAGTGTATTTGGGGGATGCTGTAGCCAACGGGGGATTGGGCACCCCTGCCGGCACACAACAAAAGAGGGGGGCAAGAGTCAAGGGGGATTGGGCACCCCCTCAGCACATAACAAATGTGGGTGTGCACTATGCTGACAGGGAGCGGGCTCCCCCATCAGCACATGCATTGGGGCAGGACATGCCAACAGGGGGATTGGGCACCCCCAAAGTCGGCATTATGGCAGGTAGTGTGCCGCCATGTTACATTTTTTTTCTCACCAGGAAAAGCACGTTGGGAGGTCTGCTGCGTATTACGAGCTTTGCTCACATTGCAGCAGACCATTCCTTAGATGTGCTTGCCACATTATGTATGCATGGTGTGGCACCAGCATGCAGGCTTATTGGGAAATGAGGGATGCACCTACTGATGTGTGCCCTGCATTCGCCCAACAGTGACCGTGCCACCAAATCTGCTACTACCGCAATATGTTGGCTGCACATGTGCAAGCCAACATAAAAACTTATTGGAGAACAAATACAAATGCATTGATATAGAAAAGCTTGCACAGTCTAGATTTGCCCCCCTGGTATACCAGTAATGACTGCCTTCACTTCTCCCACTTCTATTTGGATGTTCTCGAAATTTCAACATCGCAAAGAACCTATGCAAAATTTAGAAAAGGTGAGACTGAATAGTGCTAAGGACCCAATATTTGCTTGGTACTACTGTAAAGGAAATGAGAATGAAGATCTAGCACATGTATTAAGATTCAGATGGTATAATGCAACAAGAATGAAATGGCTTTGTCCTGTACTTTCTTCTATTAGTCAAAGTGATGATATTAAATTACTGAGAATCTTGTTCACTGCAGAGGATGAATACATTATAAAGAGAACTGCCCTCTTCTTGTTTAATATACAAAAAAAGAAAAAAGAGAACTAGTATTATTTTAACTTTATGAAGTGTATTCTATGGAATTAATGTTGCATCAGGATAAAATGTAATAGTCAAGTATTTATAACGTTTTTATTAATGTTTATAGTTTACAGCTTGCTATGTAACCTTATAATGATCATTTTTAAACTGATTGAATGATTAAAAGTACAATACAATACAACATAGTGGGTGACAGTAACAAGATCTTATACCTGGCTCTGTGGCTCAAACACTTCTTTTACCCCATGGTTGTAAGACATGTTCTGCTATTTTTGGGCTTCTTCCAGATTACTGTGGGTAATTTTGAATTTGCCTGTTTCTTTCTCAGTGCACACGTATAAGATATCATGGATTCTTTCTGAGTGGAGTTATCTTTCTGTGTTTCTTTTATGACAGCTAGTGGCCCTCTAGGTTGTCTACCATACAACATTCCAAAGGGTGAAAAATCTGTTGATGACTCTGTAAGTTAAAAGTAGGTAAGGTAAATTTAGGTCTCTCAATTTTTACCTTAACTTTTTGCAAACCTTTTTAACATACATTCTAGGATATGATTATTGCACTCAACAAGACCATCAATCTGAGGTTGATAAGGATAATTTCTTGTAGTAGTGATACCTAGTAGTCAGTTCAGCTCCTTCAACAATGCAGCACCAAAATTATTACCCTGATAGAAGTAATTTCTTTATGTATGCTTGCTCAACTAAACATTTTGGCAAGCACTGCTGCCACTTTTGGGGCTGTGAAAGTATGCACTGATATTGCCTCTGGGTATTGAGTAGCACAGTCACATACTACCAAAATGAATCAATTACTCTTCTTACTTTTGTCTAAGGGTCCAACCACATCCACTGCAATTCTCTGAAAAGGTACATCTACTAAGAGTAGTGGCATCAGGTGTACCTTGTCTTTTTCAGTCATGGGGACTACTTTCTGACATTCAGCACAAGAACTGCAATAGGTAGCAACATTCTCATGAATCCTAGGCCAATAAAATCTGTACAATATTCTGGCAAAGGTTTGGTCCCTTCCCAAGTGACAAGCCACAGTACTATCATGTACTATCTGCAACAACTCAGTTCTATACTTCTTGGTATGATTACATTTTCTATCTGTTCCTACATCTGAGGATTAACTCAGCTCTGTACAACCCATCACATTTTTAAACATTGGTTCACTCTGTTTTTGTTTCAGTCTCAGCTGCTTAAATAACTTTAGAGAGGAACATCATTGGTTTGCTAAGAAACAAAATCACAATCAGTTATCAGTTTAGTTTCTGAATTTTCATATATCATCCCCTTAAAGCCATCAGTCTTTTGTTGGTACTGTTTTTTCGTGCTTCTTATTTCTGATCTGTACTTCCAGGTCTTGGTGCTGGGTTCAAAAAAGTCTGAATCAAAGTCACCAAAAGGAAAATAGTTCCTAACATCTGGCAGTTTCTTTACTTATGCTCCTGTTATCACAACTGTTGAAATGGCAGGATTTGCTCCATCTGCGATTAACTTAGCAAATCATGGAAAGTAATTTCTAATAATCACAGGTACAGGTAACCTTAGTTCTTCCCCCACTTTTATTTGGTACGGCATCCCATTAATGTTCAGAATCACTTGGGTGATGGGATAGTATTGAGTGTCTGTGTGGATGCATATGACCGCATTACCTGGTCCTTTTGCATAGTCTTTTCTCAGAATGTCAGCATGCACCAGGGTCTGTTGGCTTCCTGAATCTTTAACTCCCTTCACAGTCTTATCCTCCACATTGACATCTTTTAAATACTTGCCCCAATTTGCTAAGACCAAAATATGCTCTAGTGTTATCCTCCTTATTTGTCTGGCAGTTTCTTGCAGTATGGCTTGGCTCATTACAGTTCAAGGAAATAAAGTCTCTGGGTTCAGATTTGTTACCCCCCTCAGAGTTCTTGTCTGCCCTGGATTTAAATTGGGAAAAAGAGGGTCTTAGTGATGGGATAGTATTGAATCTCCACATGGATGCATATGACCCTTGTACCTGGTCCTTTAGCACAGTCTTTTCTCAGAACATCAGCATACACCAGGGTCTGTCAGCTTCTTGAATCTATAAATCCCTTTACATTCTTATCCCCAATCAGTCTGAAAGTTGTTTATGCCCTAAAGTGTATGATGTTTCTCTATCTTATGTACTTACTGCATCAAATTGTTGAATATTTCTGCTTGTTAATGTTACTGTTACTGCTGTTTGTACCACTGTTGGTACTATGTTTAATGTCCATCTATGACTCTATGTTTAATGTCTATCATTTGTAGAATGCTTAGATTCCCTGGGTCACCACTGAAAAAGGGACTGTCTTGTCTTAGTGGGCCTACCTGGTCATCAAAATTCAAATAAAAATAAGTAAATAAATAAATAAATCCCCCACCTCCACATCTTTTTAATACTTGCCCCAATTTGTGAAGGCCAAGTTTGCTCCAGTGTTGCACTCTTTACTTTTTTGGCAGTTCTTGCAATATGGCTTGGCTTAATATAGTTATAGCAAATAAAGTCTTTGGGTACAGATTTGTTATCCCCCATCAGAATTCTTATCTGACCTGCAGTTAAATCAGGAATAAGAGGGTCTTCCCAGTCTTTGGCATTTACTTCACTGCTGCGATATCTGTCTGGCCATCTGATAGTCCTCAGCCAAAGAAAGCTACACATCTGTGAAAGAATGTTGATAAATTGCTCCATTGGAAATGTCAGTGATCTGTGGGACTGTTTTATCCTCTAGTTGGAGCCATTTAATGAGGAGTTCTCTGAGTTGGGTGAAGGCTTCTCAAGGATTGTCAACTGAGCTGTACTTCTGGGACTTGACTCTCTGCCTGTATGTCTCTACTGAGATGTCATAGCTTTTAAGGATTTCTCTTTTCACAGTTTCATAGTTTTCTGACTGTGCAGTGTCAATATTACTGTAGGCAAGTTGGGCTTTACCTGTGAGATAAGGTACCAGTCTGATTGCCCATTGCTGTTTTGGCCGTTGGCAGGCTCCAGCTACTCTTTCCAAAGTTGTTAGGTATGCTGCAATATCATCCAAGGGACACAGATTTGTATGTTTAATGTCTTTTAAGTTGTTTGTGTTTTGTTTATCTGCTGGACCTGTACCAGATCCTCCATCTTTGATAGCTTGCAAGACATCCAGCCATCGCTGCACCTGTCATTGCATCTCTCCTCTTCTCTGTTGCTCCTGTTGCTTCTTCTCTTCTCTCTTCTCTTCTCTTCTCTTCTCTTCTCTTCTCTTCTCTAATCTTCTTCTCTCCTCAGACTCTCTTTGTTGAATAGCCCACCATTTGAAGAAGGCAGGCAGGCTTTCAGATATATGTCCATGCCTGTTCTTCTTCTTACATCACTGGTGCTGTCGGTACAGTCTCCGATTTGACTTTTGCTTCCGCTTCTAGTTTGGATGCAATTCTTCTGAAAATCACTCCTGGGCTTGCTGTTGCAGGATCCATTCCTTTCTTCTAGGCTTCTCTGGTACTAGGTCTAGTACTACACATGAAACTCCTGGCTTAGAGTATGCATGGCATAAATCCAATTTTGTCTGACATCAACTGTCATAGAGGTATAGGTCAGAAAGCATAGGCAAACCAAGAGAAGTTACAAAATTCACAAGCAGCATTTTATTAATATTAATACTAACATGAAAAAATAAAGATGTACATGATAACTCTTCACAGAGGCAGTACGGACAAAAATTCTTCTTCTGAGTCTCTCTCTAAAATCTTAATCTCTCACAATCTATCTAGGCAAAACATTGTTCTCTTTGTATGAGATGTCTTTGCCTGGCAATTTAACCTCTGAATCCTTGTTTTGTAAGTTCTCATCCTCTGTTTTTCACAAAATGCAATATGACTTTTTTCACTGACCTTCTTATGCCAGCCTGAGAACTACATTTGTTTTCTTAACAGGTGCAACCAATTAAAACATCCTATCCCAGGGCTGTTTTCCTGCTGACAGTTCTGTTAAGTTTGTGAAAGGTTAAAATATTTCTCATGGCCAGCTCTCTATGTTCCAAGCTGCTTACTTCTCTAACAAACTCAAGTAGCTGTCTGTAATTATTTCAACACTATAACTGTACACATTTGCAAACTAAGGAATCTAATTTTCAAATCAAGATTCACATGTGTTTTTAATCACAAAGATGCAAGGGGAGAAGGAAGAAATAGAAACAGCAAGTAGAGAACAGAAGATAACAGGGGAGTAATTGTGGGAAGATTGGAGTGGCCAATTCCTAAGTGCCACAAGAAAAATCTGATTGTGCAGTCAGACAGGCAAGAGAAACAAGTGGCAATATAGAAGAGGAGAAAAAATGGATCTTGGTTTTAACTCTGTCTGCATAACAAATGGGAAAAGGTATCCTTTTAGACAAAGAAAGGATTTTAAAGCTGTATTATATTTTCCATCTATAAAATTATAAACTAGACTTTGACGGCAGATAAGGACCATTAGGCCCATCTAGTCTGCCCATTTCCCTATCTACAGGATAGGCTGCAGATCCTAGTTAACCAACAGCCTATTTCTTCCTACCCCCCACAAGAATTGCCTTATCTCTGTCCCATGCATTCTTGAATTGTCCCACAGTTTTAGACCCCACAACCTCGTCAGGAAGGCTGTTCCATGCATCCACTACCCTCTCTGTGAAATAATACTTCTTCACATTGCCCCTGAACCACCCTTCTTCTATCTTTAAATTGTGTCCCCTTGTTCTTGCAAGTCTCTTTTTCTGAAAAATGCTACCCTCTTGGACTTTGTTGATTCCACTGAGGTACTTAAAAGTTTCTATCATGTCCCCCCTCTCCCTTCTTTCCTCAAGGGTATACATATTAAGCTCCTTTAGTCTTTCCTCATACGGCTTCTCTTGCAGACCCTGCACCATTTTAGTTGCCCTCCTCTGGACTGCCTCTATCCTGTCTATGTCCTTGCAGAGATGGGGTCTCCAGAACTGGACACAGTACTCCAGATGGGGTCTCACCAACTGTCTGTACAGAGGGATAACAACTTCCTGTTTTCTGCTGTTGATGCCTCTCCCTATACATCCCAGTATACCCCCAGCCCTCCCTACTGCCTTCTCACATTGCTTGCTAACCTTAAGGTCATCTGATATGATTACCCCCAGGTCCCTTTCCTTTTTTGTTGTTGTTACTACCTCCCCACCCATTGTGTATTCTTCCCCTGGGTTATTGTTTCCCAGTTGCATTATTTTGCACTTCTTTGCATTGAATCCAAGCTGCCATACTTCTGACCATTCCTCCAACCTTGCCAAGTCCCTTTTCATCCTTTCCATGCCTCCTTGTGTATCAACCCTGTTGCAGATTTTTGTGTCATCTGCAAAAGGCATACTTTTCCTTCCAGTTCATCTGCAATGTCACTGATGAAGACATTAAAAGGACTGGACCCAATACTGAACCCTCGTGGCCCCACTAGTAACCCCTCTTTCTTCAGAATGGACTCATTTACAATTACCTTCTGTGCCCTGTTGTCCAGCCAATGTTTACCAGGCTACCACCCTGGGTCCCACTCCCAGGCTGGTTAATTTGACTATTAATCTTTTGTGTGGGACTGTGTCAAATGCCTTGCTAAAGTCTAGGTAGGCCATGTCCACAGCCCCTCCCTGGTCTACTACTTTGGTCACCCAGTCAAAGAAATCTATTAGATTCATCTGACATGACCTTCCCGCTGTGAACCCATGCTGCCTTGGGTCCTGTGCTCCACTGGCTCTAGGTGCTCGAATATTCTTTCCTTCAGAAGTGACTCCATCACTTTCCCTACCACAGAGGTCAGACTGACAGGTCTGTAGTTTTCTGCCTCTGTCTTGGACCCACTTTTGTGAAGGGGAATCACATCCGCCTTCCTCCAGTCCTCAGGTACCACACCATCCTCCCATGATTTATTAAAAAGAGTAGCCAGTGGTTTCACTAGTTCCTCCCTTAATTCTTTTAGAATTCTGGGGTGAATTCCATCAGGACCCATTGCTTTGTCCACCTTCAGTTTTAGGAGTTCTTGCAGAACCCTTTCTTCTGTGAAAGGACTGGGATCGACCCCCCTATCAAGAGTGCTTCTGTTAATTGGATTAGGCACTTCCCCCTCCTCTTTTGTGAATACTGAGCAGAAATGTTCATTCAGTTTTCCTGCTTTTTCACTGTCCCCCTCTGCCCACCCACTGTTCTTTCTATTCAGCCTCACTATCCCTCCCTTTGTCTTTCTACGCTCACTGATGTACCTATAAAAGGTTTTATCCCCCTTCTTAACTGAGTTGGCTATCTTTTCCTCAGTTTGGGCCTTTGCTATTCTGACTTCCCACCCTGTTTCCTTCTGCCTTAACTGGTACAGCTCTCTGTCCTGCTCCTTCTGTGTTTCCTTATACTTCCGGAATGCTATCTTTTTCTTCCTGACTTTCACAGCCACCTCTTTTGAGAACCATAGTGGCTTTTTCTTTCATTTTGATTTGTTCATTTGCTTCACATAAAGGCTTGTTGCCTCTGTGATGGCAGTTTTGATAATTCCCCATTGTTGCTCCACACCTCCTTCTAGCCTGTTTGCTAGTGCTTTTCTGAGGCACTCCCATCTTGCCAAAGTCAGCCCTCCTAAAGTCCAGTACCCTCACTTTTGTATGGCTTGACTCTGTAGCTGAGTTTAATGTGAACCACACTGTTTGATGGTCACTTGTCCCCAGATGGCAACCCACTTCTAGATCTGAGATCCTCTCACTGCCCCCATTTAAGAGTATGAGGTCTAAGATTGCTCCCTCATGAGTGGGTTCCGAAACTAGCTGTCTAATGTCTGCCACCTGTAGGGCATCAAGAATGGCCCTGCTCTTGGATGTGGCTGCAGCAAATGTGCTCGAGTTAGCATCTGGCATATTCAGGTCTCCCATCAACAGTATCTCCCCTTTCTCTGCCATTCTAAGAATGCCTTCTATCATATCCTTGTCCATTCCTTCCCCCTGACATGGGGGTCTGTACACAACCCCTGTGCAGATTGTGGTGCCCTTTCCAGTCTCCAAGGTGACCCACAGTGCCTCCTCTCCACCCTGTTTACTCTTTTGTTCAGTTGCTTTTATCCCTTCCTTTACATAGAGAGCTACTCCTCCCCCTCTTCTCCCCTGCCTGTGTCTCCTGTAGGTTATGTACCCTGGTATGTTAACATCCCAGTCATGGTTCTCTGTGTATCATGTTTCTGTGACTGCTACAATATCCAGGCATCCCTCTTCCATTAAGGCCATCAGCTCAGGGAGCTTGTTGCCCAGACTACGGGCATTGGTACTCATTACCCCTCCATTTCCTGATGGCCTTACTCCCTTTTGCCCCATCCCTGTCCTTCTTGCCTTTGTCACTTTCTCCATTTACCCCTGCCCTCCTCCCTATCGACACCTCTATGTTGGTGTTTGCCACACTTATTACTGTGATTATTTGGGGGGCTAGGATTTTCCTGCTCCTTTCCAGTGCCTCCCCCCTTGGCTAGTTTAAAAAGCTTGCCAATGAAGCATTTAAACCTATCACCTAGGATCCTGGTTCCCCTCCTGGACAGATGCAGCCCATCATGCCAGTATAGGCTTGCATCACTCCAGGTGGACCCCCAGTCCCCAATGAAGCCAAATCCCTGAGCTCCACACCAGTTTTTCAACCACTGATTGAATCCCATGGTGCAACTAATTTGTAATGTGGTAATTACTATGCTGATAATAAAGAAAATCAAAGCACATTAACTGCAAAATACTGGACTGGGCTCCTTGTATGTTTTTTCTGTCAGTAATTTTTGAATAGAGTGCATTAGTTTTCCATGTCAATGAACATGTATTTGTTTCTAACCACCTACGTCCCTGTCTGTATGTAAGAGCCAGAAACAAAAACAATTTTAAATGCAAGACTTATATAATCTATTATCCATGCTAATGTTAGTGACTAGTCATGCATTGACAATGGTGTAATTATTTCTGCATTCATTAGAAAAGGTGATTTTGTTGGTTGTACCATTTAATGGATGAAATTCTGTAAAAGGAATTGGGCTATCAGAGAAAGTATAACAGGTTGAACACTCACTGCACCTAAATCTAAAAGAAACCATTCCTATAAGCTATGGTTCATTTGAGTTGCACTGCATACAATAACCATAATATCATATGAGACAAGCAGTGCAACTGCAGTCACACAGGTTACTTGAGTGATGTGCTAATCCAACAGCAAGAAGGCATACTTTTGTAATGGAATCACAATAACCATAATGGAATTTGCTGTAGACATAATTAGTTTTATGTCTGACACAAATAATTTTATTGCAATTTAATTACAGGGGGTATTTCTTGCTTTTGCACATTATCATTACCTGTGTGACTGATGTGGTGCTGTCCCTAGATGGAGTGTCTGCTACTCCACAACATCTACTTCAGCACTTGTTTATTAGATTGTGCCCAAGGGTTCCCTACCTAAAGTCTTGCTTAGCTCGGGCATCCTGATTCTACCGCTTAGCAGCCATCACTCACTTGAGTCTCACAAGGGATGGTCTGAACAAAGTTGACTTCTGCTTCGGACGTCAGATAAGTTGAAGTCAGTCAATGAAACTTTAAATCTTAAGTCTTATTCAGGGGTTCCTAATTATTTTTCTTTTAAAACTAGAGCACAGGAAACACTTCATGAGTAAGTGCAGTAAGTTTTTACACAACAGGATCTGCATGGAACAGAAGACTTAATATCTCCTTTATAGTGTTCTCTTCACAGTGTAACTCAGTTGCTTAACCTGCTTCTTCATCTGTGAACAAAATTCACACAGAAATGCATCTAGCTACAATTACAGTGGAACCATCTTATAATGAACATGTTTGTGCAAGCAGGTTTTTGTCCATTGTAAGGGGTGTCCAATATGTCCTAAAGTCTTAAAATCAGTCCAGTAGAGGTTCTGTGGACACAAACCATCTGAGGAGGATCTTCACTCTGGGCAAACCTCCAAGTGGACACCATCGGGGCCAGGTCATATGAACAGTCCATTCTGAAGAATTTGGGATGGGGTCAAGGCATGATTCAATTTTTCACAGTCACTTAGGTACTTATCAAAAAGCCCTTCTCCTTTAAGGACTCTCCCACCCTTCCCTAAGCTGAAGAAATGTCTGAGGCTAGTCCCAAAAGAACCAGCACTCAAAGTAGAAGCACAAAATAAGTATGCAAAAGTATAAGACAAATATCAACTTATTATGCGATAAACAGCTTGGACTCAGCTGGTAAACCCCTAACACTTTGGCACTCAGACTTCATCAGGGGTGTGAAAATTGGTATGTGTCTTATACTTTTGCATTCTTGTTGTGTGCTTCTGCCTTGAGTGTTGGTTCTTTTGGGACTGTTTGAGTGGTTTGGGGCTGGCTGCCCTTTACCAGCACCTGCCCGGAACTGTTGGTTAACAGACACACTCCTTTGGACAAGTTAGAAATAGCTGAGGTCCTGCTCTTGACAAATGAGGATACACTATCATTCATCCAGGAGCTGCTCCCACTCTTCTCATTAGTAGAAAAAGTCTAACAGTGATGTCTAAGGCATAGGAGGATAAGCATTGCAGCCATAAAATTAAACATCCAGCCTGATCTTGGAAGAGTGATTGCTATAAACACTGCTGCAACTTTTTTCTTTGGAAAGTAAACATAATAAGACACTAGAGATACCAAACAAAAACATCTCCTCCAGAAAGTGGCAGAAGGCACACATTCTTGGCCCTGGTGACCCAAGACCTGTAAGGTTCCAAAAGTGGTTCCTACCCTAGAGCTGCCTCTACCTATGATTATGGTCCCAGTTGGGCCTAGCGGCACTATCACAGTGGCACTGCCACTCCTGGTGAAGCTGATGGTGCCTACATTCCATCCGCTTCCACTCCCACCATTAGGCCACCACCCTGGCTTGCCACACCAGTCCTGTTGGCATCTTATTGTTGGATACCAGAAAGTGCAGCTGAAAGTCCAATGGTAGGACCTATTCTGCATTGACCCCTCTTGAGTGGCATGATTTCTAGTCTCTGGTCAACTGCAATTGTACATCTCATGATGATGATTTGTCAGAGTTGGAGGAGGATGGTTGGAATGAAGATAAGAACCCACCAAATGATTTGGGATACTTCACCAACATTCTGTACATGATCTTGTCTTCCCAAGACATCCCCTTAATGAAGGTTGTGGCTGCAGGGAAGAACAGGCACCTGGAGAGCCCACTGAAGACATCCCCTTTATTTCTTGCCATTCCAGTCAAGAATGTTAAGTCAGTGCCTTGACATTGGGGGTCACTGGTAGTCAATGCCTTCACAGTTCAGCTGGAATTTTCTGGTCTGGAGGTTGACATTGCTCAGGGAATGCAAAATATATCTAGGGCCCTTACAACTCACCCTCTAAGGAGCAGTCCAAAACCTTGACTAGTGAATCCACAGAATGTGTACAGTGGACACACTGCATGTGCAACAAGCTAGCTTATATGGCTAGTTTACCTGCTACCACCCTGCTTTGGGGACTGCAGCAAATAATGCTGAGAGATGTTCTCCCCCTGCATATCAGAAGAAGGCCTCTTAATTGATCTAGTGCACTAAGGGAGAGGCTAAGCACAATTTGCAGCTCACAATGGATCAAGCAGACATGGTCTCCAGGATCATGACCATAAGAGTGATACTTAGAAGTCACATGATGCTTTCTGCCTAATAGGATGTCTCTGAATTGGCTCAGCTCAAATTGCTGTCAAATGTGGCTTTTTTGCAATAACAGACCGGTAAAGTTTTCAAGTTCCTAGCTTGGAACTTTGGTGCTTCCATTGGTAACCTCTGTTGACTGCAAGAAATGCCCGTAAAGCAAAATTCTTTGGCTATGAAGGTCCCTGAAGCTACTCCAATCCCACCACAACTTCAACCCCCAAAACATAAACTACCACCACACTCCCCGATGGAGCCAGAGGGTGTTAATGAAGGACTCAATCGCTTTTTTTACAGAGCAATCATCTATCAAGGTTACCTTACTAGTGGTGGTCGATGATCTGAAACTTTTCAAACATACGTTGTAACACCTTAATCAACACATTGGGGATGTGAGGCCCAGGTCAGCTTGCTCAAGATGTCCAGCAGTGATAGTGCAAAGAGATCAGGGCATTAAAGAAGAAGCTCAGTAAACTCAAGGACTGGATAGAAGAGCAAGAGAGCAGGAGTCAGTGAAATATTTAATTTTTGTGGGCCAGCCTGAACAGTCTGAAAGCAAGGGTATGCTACAGTTTATGCAGGGGCTTGCTTCTGAAGATTGTGTCCCCCCATGCCACTTGATATTCTATAGAGAGGGTACATTGATCACTAAAACCACCTCCCTCACCCACTGGAAAACCTAGGGCCACCATCATTAGATTTCTGGACTTTTTTTCAGAAAAATGTCTTTATATAAGCAAAATCATGAGAGAATTCAGCGTATATTACTATGGCCAGATTTTACATCTTTGGGGATGTTGAACTGGCTGTGAGGGACAAGCAACTTACATACAAAGAGGTGAAATGAGCCTTGCATGATGCTCCTGTTAAATTTAAAATTTTACATTCTGCTAGATTTATAGTGCAAACTCCACAAGGCTCAGTGGAACTCCAGAAAGCCAAAACTGCAAAACAGGAGCTGCCTTACCTGATAAAGGGTTTCCAGCTGCCATCTGCCTGCTCTGCTGATAACACACCCCAACTGAGCAAATGATTGTGCTGGGCTTATTCATTCTGGCTCTGTGCTCTTTACTGTTTATCTAGTCCCCACTATGCCTCATAATGTGTACTCTCCATTGGGGGGAGGGGGATTCCACTGTTCACATCCTAAATCTTTGGGATTTTTGGGACTTTCTAAACTGAGCTTGGTACACTCCAAACGTGGTGCCTGGGATCTCAGCAGTGTTACCTTTTTTGCCCGCTGGCACCTTCCTCTTTGACAGATTCCTGCCACATTGGCGATTGGGTAGCATATTGGCTATCCACTCATCTCTTTTTGAGCAGCTTGTATTACTGCATATTCCTCATTTGGCTCTACTTCTGCTCCACCTTGACAGTCCCAGGTAGCTGCCAATGGGGAGTGCTAGTTACCAGTGCCATGGGAACAGTGGCAGTGCTTGTAATATGGAAGAGTTTGTGCTTCTCAACAAGGGACACAGAAATGACACTTTGGAGTGCAGGGGTGTCGACATTGGCTTACTGCAGCTAGCTCTCTCTGCCTGCTCCTTTGGCACATGTGGCTCCTATCTCCCTGCCATGTGTGAAGTCCCTTACACCGACCTCTGTCCCCAGTGGAGCCTAACAGGCATCGCAAGAAGACTGTGCTTAATTTGCCATTTCAATCAGCTTCATGACAGTGACCACCTTTCTGCTTTAGACACTCCACAGCATATGTCACATACTGCTGTTTTTTTTATTCCCATGGAGCTGTGATGCTACTTCCTCAGGTTTGGGCCAGATGGAAGTCTTCTGTCATATGGAGAACTTGTTCTAGGATACTCTCATTCTTTCACATAGACCTTTCCAGGCCAGACGGACAGCTTCCAGGACTTCAGTATTCTTGTTATGACTAGGTGATCTCCCTTTGTTATGTAAATATTTCATCCTCCATTACTGGTTGATTGTCCTGGCATTACCTTGTAATCTCCCTCTCACTCATTCACTGTCTTTTTCTCCCCCCCCCTCCCCTTATTGGTGGTGCCCTTCTCCTGTTTGATTCACCTAGCTGCTCCACATCTGAGTTTTGCTGTACACATTGCTTCCCCTTGATGATTTTTGCTCTATGTTTTGAGCAGGAAGCCAGTCTGAGACACTGCCAGCATATGCCTCATGGTCTGGTTGTCTTTCTTTGTCAGGCGTGCATCAGCCTGGGTGTGCTACAGGCCTGGACCTCCCGGCAGGGGTGATCTGGGCTCACAGGTTGTAGCCACCCCTTTACTAGTTGTGGACATGCAAGTCTTTTCTGATTTATTGGGCATGGTTGAATACACAGAAGTACCATGCATGTTTGGGTAAGCAGTACTTGTTTTTCTGTGATTTCATATGCTAGCTGGTTGTTATTTTATTCCTGTGTGATCCTTTTTATTGAGACCAACTGTTTTCTCACATGCCTGTTTTTTGTTTTTTGCTATATTTAGATGGATACTATAGGTACTCTGAGGTGGGATTCTTGGAAACTGTGTATTTATGTTAGGTATGCTATAGTATTTGGTGTTTGGTTTTATCCTCCACAGGGTTAAGAGGGTTAGTTCTTTTACATCCTGAATTTGGTCTTGGGAGCTGTAAGTTGATGAATAAGAGGGGATTCTAAGTGGCTGTTCCTAACAAGCGATGCTGGTTAAAAACATCTTTGGCTGATGGCAAATAATGGCTACACCTGGTTTACATCATGGAATATTAAGGGTGCCCTAACCTCAGAAAAAAGGCACATGGTTTTACAACACTTAAAATCTCTTCGTGCTCAAATTATTATGTTGCAGGAAATGCATACCAAATGCAGTGACTGTAGCCTCTGGCATTGGGCCTAGGCCAGGAAAGCATTTGTAGCTGGCAACAGTAATATCCAAGCTGGGGTGGCTATCTTGCTGGCCCACTCAAGTCCAGCTCAAACTCTCATCTGAGATTTGAGATCCAGAGGGCTGTTATATCATTCTCAGGGGATTGCTTAGGATAATGGAAGAGATCGTAGCTTGCATATATGGCCCTGACTCAGATAAACTGGATTTGTTTTACCTTATTCAACCTTCTGGCTAATTAGGGAGATTCTCCACTGCTGTTTGGAGGTGATTGGAATATAGTACAGAATATGGATCTTGACAAATCCCCTGTAAGATGAAAAAGCCTTTCTCTTGCTCAAGTGCATTGAATGATCTCAAGGACAAATTTGGGGTCACTGATCCGTGGCGTACACTCTTCCCCAACCAGTAGTAGTATATCTTCCACTCACCAGTTCATGGTGATAGCACATCAATACAGTGAGGGAATTATAGTGACAGTAATTATGGTGAAAGTTAAAATGGTGACAGTAAAGTTCACCGACTGCAGTAAGGGTGACACTCGCTGTACCCCCATCCCCGAGGTGCTGCAACCTTGGAGTTGGTTATTAAAGTAAGGGGGTACAGGGGGCAAAGCCCCCACAATGGGAAGTGTAGGGGTCAAAGCCCCCCACAGAAAAGTAATTGTCACCCTTATTGCGGTCGACGAACTTTACCATTGCCATTATTACTTTTTGCTGTATTGACTTCACCGTAATTACCATTGCCGTAATTCAGATTAGAGACTGGACTTCTTTTTGGTGTCCCACCAGTTTATATGGGGTGTCTGTAGATGTGAAATTGGGATGACAGTGGTGTCTGACCATGTGCCATATTACACCCCAAATCCAACCAGGCGAGGGATAAAACATGGAAGGTGAATAATCTCCTGTTGAAAAATCAAGCTTGGCTACAGCACATAAAGGACTGGATGGAGTCTCTCTTCCAGCAGAATTTAGGGTCTCTCTCTAACTTTAACACTCTATGGGGGCATATAAATCTATGATTTGTAGTGAGCTCATTAAACTTGCTGTTATGAGAAAGTGGATATGAATGCAAGAAGGTGGCCAACTGTTAGAAGCTATCTGGCAATGAGAGAGACAAATCAAGGCCACTCACACCAATGAGAAATGGCACGCTTTTATAGAGGCTAGAGAAAGATACATTGAACAAATTCGAGAGGGGACTTAACGGGCAATCTTTAAGGCCATGATTATGTATCTCAAGCAAGGGAAAAAAGTGGGCAGACTATTAGCAATGAGGCTGAGGTAGAGTGAAGCAGATAGAATTGTCCAAGTGATCTGGACTACTCCCAACTCTCCCCTTGATGACATGACCCAACAGTTTTGTGCCTTCTCTGAGACCTTGTATGCCTCAGAACTTACACCACTGATGCTGATATCCAGGACTTTTTATAGGCTGCCAGACTCCCTAGACTTCAGTATGAGCAGTGGGTGGCATTAGACAGGCTTGTATCATGTGCAGAGAGTCCACAGGCATTGCACACAGGAAGAAAATAAGTCACAACAAAAATCTCAGCAAATGCAGATTTATTTACGGGCTAGGTACTCAGTCCTTACCCCAGCACTTCAGCATTTGCCTTCGTCAGGGGGTCATGGCTTAGGAAGGTACACTCTTTCTTTTTATACACAATAGGTAAGCACAGAAACATAGAAATATTGACTTTGATGGCAGATAAGGACTGCTTGGCCCACCTAGTCTGCACATTTCCCTTCCTATAGGATAAGTTGCAGATCCCAGTTAACCAACAGCCAATTTCTTCCTACCCCCCACAAGAATTGCCTGATGTCTGTCCCATGCATTCTTGAATTTTCCCACAGTTTTAGACCCCACAACCTCCTCAGGAAAGCTGTTCCATGCATCCACCACTGTCTCTGTGAAAAAATAGTTCTTCACATTGCCCCTGAGCCACCCCCTCATCTTCAAATTGTGTCCCCTTGTTCTTGCACATCTCTTTTTCTGACAGATGCTACCCTCTTGGACTTCATTGATTCCACTGAGGTACTTAAAAGTTTCTATCATGTCCCCCTCTCCCTCCTTTCCTCAAGGGTATACATATTAAGCTCCTTTAGTCTCTTCTCCTATGGCTTCTCTTGCAGACCCTGCACCATTTTAGTTGCCCTATTCTGGACTGCTCCATCCTGTCTATGTCCTTGCGGTGATAGGGTCTCCAGAACTGGATGCAGTACTCCAGATGGGGTCTCACCAACTGTCTGTACAGAGGGATAACAACTTCCTGTTTTCTGCTGGTGATGCCTCTCCCTATATATCCCAGTATCCCCCAGCTCTCCCTACTGCCTTCTCACACTGCTTGCTAACCTTAAGGTCATCTGATATAATTACCCCCAGGTCTCTTTCCATTTTTGTTGTTGTTACTACTTCCCCCCATTGTGTAATCTTCCCCTGGGTTTTTATTTCCCTGGTGCATTATTTTGCACTTCTTTGCATTGAATCCAAGCTGCCATACTTCTGATCAGTCCTCCAACCTTGCCAAGTCCCTTCTCATCCTTTCCATGCCTCCTTGTGTATCAACCCTGTTGCAGATCTTTGTGTCATCTGCAAAGAGGCATACTTTTCCTTCCAGTCCGTCTGCAATGTCACTTATAAAGACATTAAAAAGGACTGGACCCAGTATTGAACCCTGCTGTATCCCACTAGTAACCCCTGTTTCTTCAGAGTGGACTCCATTTATGATTACTTTCTGTGTCCTGTTGTCCAGCCAATGTTTTACTCAGGCTACCATCCTGGGACCCCACTCCCAGGCTGGTTAATTTGATTGTTTATCTTTTGTGTGGGACTGTGGCAAATGTCTTGCTAAAGCCTAGGTAGGCCATGTCCACAGCCCCACCCTGGTCTACTACTTTGGTCACCCAGTCAAAGAAATCAATTAGATGTATCTGATATGACCTTCCCACTGTGAACCCATGCTGTCTTGGGTTCTGTGCCCTACTGGCCTCTAGGTACTCAACAATTCTTTCCTTCAAAAGTGATTCCATCGCTTTCCCTAACACAGAGGTCAAACTGACAGGTCTGTAGTTTCCTGCCTCTGTCTTGCTTACACTTTTGTGAAGGGGAATCACATCCACCTTTCTCCAGTCTTCAGGTACCAAACCATCCTCCCATGATTTGTTAAAAAGGGTAGTCAGTGGTGTCACTCGTTCTCCCCTTAATTCTTTTAGAATTCTGGGGTGAATTCCATCATGCCCCATTGCTTTGTCCACCTTTAGTTTTAGGAGTTCTTTCAGAATCCTTTCTTCTGTGAAAGGACTGGGATTGACCCCCCCCATCCAGAGTGCTTCTGTTAATTGGATTAGGCACCTCCCTCCTCCTCTTTTGTGAATACTGAGCAGAAGTATTCATCCAGTATCCCTGCTTTTCACTGTCCTCTCTCGCCCATCCACCCATTCATTCTATTCAGCCTCACTATCCCTCCCTTTATCTTTCTACGCTCCCTAATGTACCTATAAAATGTTTTATCCCCCTTCTTAACTGAGTTGGCTATCTTTTCCTCAGTTTGGGCCTTTGCTATTCTGACTTCCCTCCATGCTTCCTTCTGCCTTAACTGGTACAGTTCTCTGTCCTGCTCCTTCTGTGTTTCACTTATACTTCCTAAATACTATATGCTTGCAGACAAAATATATATATATGTATTATCTAAATAATATAATACATTACAATACAAAATACTATTAATAAACAAAAATATTTTAAAAAATTAGATTTCAACCTGAATTTCAAATCTATTATTCCTGCTCATTTAATTTCTATAATAGAAGCCACAGTTTTACCATAATAGATAGATAGAGGCTAGAATGAGGAAACACCCACTATTAGTGAAGGGAGCAAAGTTAGTCTGTGACCACCCCTAATTTCAATTTTAACCATATAATATGAAAATTTGCTGGGGATCCACATAGAATCGATGTTTCAAGAGAGAGACAGCAGATGGGGTTGCTGGACACATGACAGGCAGAGAGGAGCTTGTGTAAGAGATGAAAATAATAATAAAAGATCAGGTTAGAAAGGGCAAAAGGATTTGCAAAAGGTCAAACTTTCAAAACATCTCTATTTATCATTAGATTTTCATCTTTTCTTTTTAAGGAATGGTTTGAGATCCCATTGATCATCAAGTCCATCTGGTTTCACAGGTCCAAGTCTAAAAATCCATTCACTTTCCTTTGTCAGTAATAAATTTACTCTGTCTTCACCAAATTTCATAGGTGGAACCCATTCATATCCCATGTATTTAATTTATTTATTTATTTGGTATTTGGAAAATAACCTTTGAGCCAAGGCTCTTTTACAAAGGTTTCATGTCATGTGAACAGAGTATAGACATTCAATCAAGAAGGTTACAGAGTTTTGTGACATTTGAAACACTGAGCAGCACAACAATCAAGAAAAGGTTACAGAGTTTCTTAGTCATTTAAAACACTATACAGCTTATGGACATCAACTTTAATTGATTACAAGTGCAGGTAAGGTGCAGGGGTACTAGAGGTTAGGTTAGGTTGGGCAGAGGGTCAGTAAGGACAGGATTTTGGTAGGGAAGGGGGGCCTCTAGTAAAAGTGCTCAAGGAGGCAGGGCTGAGGCCAGGGAGGCATAGACCCATCCTAGCGTGGAGATGGGGAAGGGGTGCACAGGAGCAGTCCCTTAGAGTGATTCAGAGGCATTGTCAAGGAGCATGTGGAAGGGCAGCTTCTGTCTTGTGTTGAGAATAGTTGCTGTTAGCAGAGTCAGGCCTTGTGATCCAGAGTCTATCAACTGTTGGAGAAGCAGGTGCATACAGAGCTGGAGGTTAGGTAGTGCTTAAGGTCTGATTTGAAGCTGGACAGGCTAGTGGAGTTCCAAATGGACTCGGGTACCTCATTAAGCCAGAGAGGGGCTCTATAGGAGAAGGTGCACTGTGCAAGAGCTGTGCATCAGAATGGCACCATGAGGGCACCCTGCGTTCAGTTTCTGGTTATATATTCTGAGCCTGGGAGGGAGAAGATGCCTGCTATGCATGGGGGGCTTTCCCCAGTAATGCTTTTTTGCTAGGAGGCATGTGGGGAATTTAGTCCTGCACCCAAGAGACAGCAGGTGTGTCTGTTCATACAGGGAACAGGTGTGTGTCATTCAATCACCATTCAGGATTAGCCTGCAGGCCTTGTTGAGAGCTACATGCACTTTCTTGAGCACAGAGTCTGATGCTGCACTGTAGACAACCAGGCCATAGCCAATGGTGAAGAGGATGGAGCTCATGACTGATAGGCGGATGGCTGCCATAGTAAAGTGTTTTCTGTGTCTGTAAAGCACACCAAGCTTTGTATTGACTGTCTTGACCACCTGGTTGATATGTTGAGCATTGGATAAGGTGTCGTCCAGGGTGACTCCAAGGTATTTGAAGGAGTGTACTGGTTTCAAGGGGGCGAGTTCTTTGTTGGTGATGTTTATGGTGGGGAGCCTTTTCTTGAGCTGGGGGCTGGATAAGAGTGTGGTCTTGTTTTTTATGTAATTCAGCAGAAGTTTGTGCTCACAGAACCAGTCTTCTATTTTACTGAAGGAGTGCTGAAGTGCTGCTTGGAGTGGCTCAGTTCGAGAGCTGCTGTTGAGGATGACAGCATCGTCTGCATATAGGATTATCTTGGCATCACAGGCTTGAGAGAGATTATTTAGGAACAGGCTGAAGAGCAGTGGTCCCAAGATGGATTCCTGGGGAACCCCCAGTGTGACTTCCCTGGGGACAGACACTGTGTGTCCTATTTTTACCCGTTATGACCAGATGGACAGGTAGTCTCGGAACCAGAGTGTTGCATTGGCAGCCACCCCCAGACTTTGAAGCTGGTCCAGTACAAGCATGTGGCTAACGGTGTTGAAGGCTTTTGCTAAGTCTGTGAACACCACCCCTACTAATTTGCCTTCATCCATAGCTTTGTGAGCATAGTCGGTGAACTCTACAAGGGCAGTCTTGGTACTATGCCCCTGCCTGAACCCATGCTGGTTGGGGCATTGCAGTTGGTATTTGCTGATGTAGTCTGTTACTTGGTCCACCACAATCTTCTCAAGGGCCTTGGATAGGGGAGAGAGGATTGAGATCAGCCTGTAATTGGACACATTGGTCCTCTCCCCGCTTTTGTGGACAGGAGTGACCAGCACTTGCTTCCAGGTGGCCGGGAATTTTACCAGGGTCAAGGATTTGTTGAATAGTTTTGTAATAGGCTTGATGAGCACATTAAGAGTTTGAGACACCAGCTTCATGTCTACTCCATTGCTACCCATTCTGGTCTTCCCGAGCACTTTTTTATGTAGAATGCTGCCTCCTTTATAGTAACTCTCTTGAGGTAGAAGGTGTTGGAGATACTGGGTGCTTTGTCATCTAAGGGAACCTTGGCAGAGTGTAGGTAGTCAGGAGAGAGTATTGTACCTAGATCTGTGAAGGCAGAGTTGAAGGACTCTGTGATGAAGTGTGAGTCTGTGGTAGTAGAGCCGTTAAAGTGGAGCAGCTGTGAGTTTCTCTTTTCTTCTTCCCTGAGTGATTCTTTATGTTTCCCCAGAACCTGTTGCTGTCACCCCAGCTTTTATTGAGCAGTTCCTTGTGGTGCTCTATTTTAGCCCTCCATATTACATGCATGCAGCGGTTTCTAGCTGCCCAGTATAGCTGGTGGTCATGGTCTTTACCCGAGGCCCCTGCTTTTAACCAGAGGTTGTCCCTCTCCTTCATCATGGCTAGGAGCTCACCTGTGATCCAACCATTAGTGGTCCCCTGCACTTTCCTCCTTTTTAACGGTGCATATCGGTCATAAATATTGTTGACTCCATCTGTAAAGTACTTTAGGGCCTGGTCCAGGTCTGGCAGTGTGTCAATGGGTGACAAGTCATGGCCGGATAGAGCATTTTTAAGCAATCCTAACTGACCTCTTTTTAGGATCCTGCTCTGTATAGTGATTGGGGGGGCTGTTTTTGAACTTATTTGATCATCTGAGGGTGACAAGAGAGTCGCTCAGCATATCTGGTAGCACCTTGACCTCAGATATTCATGATGGAGAGTTTGTGAGGATCCAGTCAATGAGCAAGTTCTTGCCTGTCTTGTGTTCCTTCTGCTTGGTTCCGTGACTAGTTGTGTGAGGTATGCACTTGCCACATTATCCTTGAGTGGCATGGAGTTGTCGCTTTCCCAGCTTATATTGAAATCCCCTGTGATAATTAAATCACTATCCTTGTGTAGGGAGGCCACTGCATCCAGAACCTTGGGCACACCATCCCATGATTTTTTGGGGGGCAGGTAGGCTGATACAATGGTCCATGTGTCTTACTCAGCTGTCCAACCTGAATTTTCATGACAAGGAGCTTGTGGTCTGTGGCCATCCTGGAGACAGGGAGGATGGAGTCATGGAGGGAGTCTTTTGTGTAGATAAGACAGCCCCCAGCCTTCTTGCCATGCCTGTTGCTTCTGAATATCTGGTATCCATGTAGCACTATTTCACAGTTTTTTATATTGTCTGTCAGTCAAGTCTCAGTTAGGCATGCTGTGTTGGGCCATCCAGGCCTGTAATTGTGTAAACTTTGCTGCTGGGCTGCAAATATTCATTGCAGCTATTGTCAGGTCCTTTGTCTTGATACCCATAGATCTGGGTGTCAGTGGAGGGCCAGGATTTGGGTGCACATTCCCAGATAACAGGAAGAGCATTAGGATAAGTTTCCTCACTGTGATGCAGAAGGTTATAGAGATTCGTGACTTGTGTTTCCTTATTTTACCTTGGAGAGGCTTCACCCTTTTCTGAGGGGTGTGTGTGAGAGGTGGTAGCCTGGCAGAGCCATGGTGTGTGTCGGATGCATTCTCACCTGTTGTGGTCCCATTGTCGTAGGACTGCTAGTATGCCCCCTCTATGGAGGTTGCTCCTGGTACTGTTAGCCAGTGGCCAGTTCCGAGGCAGTGTTCTGGGTAGACTGTAGAGGGCAGGTGACCTGAAGGTGAAACAAAAATGGGGTTATTTACAGGGCGTAGCTACAAATGTGTCACAAATAAAACCTGGTCTACACAAAGAAGTGTTCACAAAAAGCTGCATCACTTTGAGCTTAGTGTCTGATCCAGGGTACAGTACCACTGGACCTTAAAACAAAGAGAGCTGTAATACTTTAAAACCTGAAAAACCTGCACTCTAAAGGATCATGCACTGCAAACAACCCTTGAGTGCAAAATTGCTGTAAACAGGCTAAGATTCCCATTTAAATTAGCTGTCACAGGACAGTTTAGAGAAACTTAACCAGTACCAGAATCAGTAAATAAAATTAGCTTAAAGTCCAAAAGAAATAGGAGTAGCTAAGAATTCAAAAAGTGTAGCAGCCAAACAGCAGGCAGAGTCGATGGATCCGGCCAGCCAGCGTGGATATGCAAGAAGTTTCAGCTGTGTACCTTCGGTCTGGTGGTCCTTGGGCAGTACAATAAGGAGGCAGCCGGTGGACAGAGGGGACCCACTGTGCTGCTTGCAGCAGCAGAGGCACCATTGTCAGGGGTGAAGCTTTGGTCTGGTGGTCTACAGGCAGTACAGTGTGGAGGCAGCCAGTTGACAGAGGGGACCCAGAGGTACCCTTGTCAGAGGTGAAGCTTCTGTTTGGTGGTCTGCAGGCAGTACAGTTAGGAGGTAGCCAGCAGACAGAGGGGTCCCACCAGGCTGCTTGCAGCACAAGAGGCACCCATGTCAGGGGTGAAGCTTCGGTCTGGTGGTCTGCAGGCAGTACAGTTAGGAGGTAGCCAGTGGACAGAGGACTCCCACCAGGCTGCTTGCAGCAGCAGAGGCACCCTTGCCAGGGGTGAAGCTAAGACTTTAAGGGGATGAGCTATGGTACTGGGCAAAGTGTAAATCTACTGGAGTATCTATTCTAGAGTTTATAATATTCCTTACATGCTCTTGGATCCTAGTTGTCAGCATTCTTGTTGTTCTACCTATGTATACTAGATTACAAGTACACCACAGAATATAAACTACAAATGTAGTGTGACAAATAATAAATTGTTTGATATTAAATTCTTTGTTTGTATTTCCTGGGTGTGTGAATTTATGAACTGTATTACAGATGATACATATGTTACAGTTGTGGCATTTGAAACTTCCTAGAATTTTTTTTGTTAACCATTTTGTACCTTGCATGGGGGTTATTGTATGCAATCTGCTGTGTGCCACTTTGTCCCTGATGTTAGGTGCCCTGATAAAGGTAATTCTAGGTGAAGTACCAACTGCTTCAGCTACTGTTCTGTCACCTAACAGTATGGGTCAATTTCTATATATAATATTGCCTATTTGGCCTGCCCAAGAAATATGTTCTGTTACAGATGTGATAGGCTGAGTATCAGGACCCAGCTCTCTATTGTGTATGTTCTTTCTAAGAAGGTTTTCTCTAGGTTTGGCCAGAGGTCTGTTCTTGGCTTCCTCTAATATGTCCACCCCATAGCCCCTTGGTATGAACCTATTTTTCTGTTCCTCTGCCTGTTCTAAGAAGGTCTGTATCTTAAAGCAGTTTCTTCGGAGTCGCTGAAGTTGCCTATGTGGCACAGAGTTAATTAGTCTCCGTGGGTGTCCACTGTCAATCAATCAATCAATCAATCAAATCTTTATTTATCCAGGCAATCACCCTAAGTACTGAATTTGTGGCTGTTGTTTTTCTAAACCACTTGATTTAATCTTACCAGCTAATTCTTAGGGTCTGGAAAGGGAGATGTCAAAGAAATCAATGGTATCTGTATCAGCTTTGAATGTAAAGTCCGAGTTAATGTCATTTTTATTTATCCAAGTGATGAATTCCTTGATTTTGTCTGAGTTCCCCTTCCAGATGCAAAAGATGCTGTCAATAAAACACAGCCATAACTTGATCCTGGGGAGAAATAGGTTTGTTTTTGAGTTAAAAATAACTGTTTCTTCCCACCTCCACAGGAACAAGTTGGCATACGATAGGGCCATAGAGGCCCCTATCACCGTGCCACATCTCTGAAGGGAATATGCATCACTAAACTCAAAGAAAATTATATTTGAAAATAAAATCAAGTGAGTTTAGAACAAACTCAGTTGGAATACTATCCCTTTCATAACTGTTCTCCAAAAAATATTTACTAGCATAAATCCCATCATAATGTTGTATACTAGTATATAGTGATTCTATGTCAATGTTGACCCATCATGTGTAGAAATCTCTCAAGCTACTCAAGCCCTTTCATCTGATAAGGTCCCAGGACCTGATAGGTTTTGCCCTAACTTTTATTAAGGCCCTTAAGAATGAATTGGCTCCCCAAATGAATATGCTTTTTAATTAAGCTTATGATCAGGGTTTCCTGGATACCCATTTTCAAGAGACCTTGATCACTATACTCCCCAAACCAGGGAGGGATCAGGAGATAGTGGATAAGTGTAGACCCATCTCCCTGCTTAATTTAGATATTAAAATGGTTGCTAAACTCCTGAATTACCAGGATGTGTCAAGGCCTGGTAAGTTCTGAACAGACAGGTTTGATGCAGGGCAGGATCTCTTGGGATGAGGTGTGCAGGCTCAATTTTCAAAATGCTTGTGGATGCAGCAAGTCCCTGGTGTGCTGAACATACCACGCAGGTGGCTTGCAACATTACTTTAGTGCAAATTGTGATTTTCTATCAGGTGCACCAAGTGTGGTAAGTTAGACCAGCTTCCCCCGGTCTAAATTTCCATGGTTTATGTTTGCAATACATTCATATATATACAGGGCATATAGTGCCCAAGTGCAACTTAGAGCATGTACATTTCACTACAGTATAAAGTGCATCAACATAAGGAAAAAGGGTATGCAGCAGAAGATCAGAGGAGAAAGAATATAGGTAGAAACCCCAAAAGAGAAAGGAAAGAAGAAAAGAAAAAAAAAGGAGAACTGATGAGTAGTTTGAAGAGTCTTTTAAGGTTTATTAGACAGTGAATGGACAGGGATGGTATGAGGCATGTTAAGCACATGCAACTAGAGAACTAGTAGGAAGTTAAGAGTAGCAGTTGCAGGAGTCCCTGACGTGTTGTCTGAGTAATGTTTTGAAGGTTGCCAATTTAACAAAAGTTGAAAGCTTCAGGGATTTTTGAAGATTGTTCCATAGGGCAGGTAGGGCATTGCATAAGGATGCTAACCCAAAGTGCGTTCTAAGTCTAGGAATGTTGAGTGAGATGTAGGAGTGTCTCCTGAGAGAACAGCTTCCTGGGGTATTGGTTAAGAGGCTAGATATGTATTGCAGGAGCTTGCCAATTAGGGCTTTATAGGTCTACATTGCTACATTTTTAAAACTTCTTGTTTTTAGGGACTGCCAGCCAAGAAGAGCATGAATGGAGCAGTGGTGAGTCCTGTATGGGCACCAGTAATGAATCTTAGCACCCTATTGTAGAGGGTGTCAAGCTTGGCCAATGCTGTGCTTGGGCATTGACTATACAGGAGGTAGGCATAGTCCCGGAGTGGGAAGTATGTGGATTGTACTATTCTCAGCTTAGCCTCCAAGGATAACAGGTGTTTGATTCTGAAGAACAGTCCTAAAAGTTGCTTTAACTTTTTAGCCAGTTCCTCTACATAAACTGCATAGGAGAGTTTGTGATCAATCCAGAATCCTAAATTCTTGAATTTGTTTACTATTTCAATTGGCTCCTCCAAGAGGGATGTTATTTGCTGTTAAGCTCCCGAAGAGGGAGAACTGACCAAATTAAGTTTAGGGGAAAATATCATACCTTTCATTTTTTTGGCAATCAGCAAGAGTTTGAGATTCAAGACATTTTGTTGCAATAAGTTAAATTCTTGCTACAGTGCACTGCAGGCAAGTTCAAGGGAGGGTCCAGCAACATAGAGAACAGTATCATCAGCAAATACAGGAACACTTGCTTGATTGATACCCATATTAGTTTTGTTAATATATATCAAGAATATTAACAGTCCTAGTATTTTTTTGTACACTTGATGCTTGTGAAAAAGAGCACTTGTGCTCATCTTGCACTCAATATAAAAAATAAAAAATAAAATAAAATGAACACTGTGGTGCACCACTAAGAAGTGTTTTAAGTGGTGACAAGTCCCCTTGTGCCTTGGTTTGCTGTTGCCTACCTGTATGATAACATATAAACCATTTGACAGCAGTGACATCTAGGCCAATATCTTGCAGTATGGTCAGCAGTAGGTTGTGGTCTACTGTGTCAAATGCCTTGCTTAGGTCAAGGAATAAGGCCCTCACATCAAGTTTAGAGTCAAGTGCCAGTCATTTGTTACTTTGGCTAAAGCAGATATTGTGCTGTGTTTTTTTCTAAAATCAGATTGAATAGTGTTAAGCATATCAAGTGAGTCTAAATAGATTCTGATGCGCATATTTACTAGATTCTTTTAAGGAGTTTGGATAGGATGGATAGGAGGTCTGTAATTATGGAGGTTGCTTGGATCGCTGGACTTAAAGAGCAGGACTACATATGCTATTTTCCAGTCAGTAGGAAGTTCACCGTGTGCTAGGGACATGTTAAAAAGGTGAGTAATGGGTGCAGTCAGCACAGTTACCTACTTTTAGGAAGTATGGTTCTAATGTATCTGCTCCTGCACTTTTTGTGGTGTCCAGGCCCAGAAGGAGATCTTTAACTTCTTTGAACATGACAGGGCTGAAGGAGAATTTTGCCTCACAAGCAGGAGCCTTTATGGGGGGACATACAGAGATGGGGTTATTGATCTGGGAGAGAAGTTTACTACCAGTGGATGTGTCAAAGGCAAGTCCAGTTGTAGCAAAGTGGTTATTTAGTAAGTCTAGTATGCATTGCTTACTTGAGGTACTGGTGCCACCAGTGCTAATCTTGGCAGGGAGAAAGTTGGCCAGATGATGCCCTTCTATTTCCCTCAATGTTTTCCAAAACTTAGTGGAGTCGATAGTAGAGGAGGCCAACTGTGATTGGAAATAATTGGATTTTGCAGCCCTAATTAGTTTTGTACACTGATTCCTCAACCTTCTGAATGCAACCCAGTCTGCTGGGCTCTTAGTTTTCTGCACCCTTTCCAGAGGGCATCCCTACTGTGTAATGTTGATTTTAGGTCAGCAGTAAGCCAGGGGCATGATCTTTTCTTAGTTCAAATTTTTGACAGGGTTGCATGTTTATCTATAACTTTTATTACAAGTTTTTGAAACAACTCAGAGGCTGTGTCCACTGAGGTAGCAGGATGTTAACCCTGTTAACCCTGTTAACCCTGCCCTGGTACCTTCCTTCCCTCTATTTGTCTGTATTCAACTGCCTGAGACTGTTTTAGAATCCCATGCTCTGTGTTGTTTACTCGAATTTCTGTCCTGTACCTACCTCCCCACAAATGTATGTATTCAACTGCTTGAATTGCCTATGTTAATTTTGCTCATGTTTGTACTGTTTCCCCAGTTGACGTGGAACCTTTGTAAAAGAGCCTTGGCTCAAAGGTACTTGTAATCCTAGAATAAAATAAATAAATAAGATGGAAGTCCTGCCATCTGATAGGTCTACTAGGAAACTATTGCAGTCGAAGTTCCAACAATTTCTTTTTAATAGGTTTGTTGAGGAAGATAAAGGTTTGGGAATGGACCTTACACAAGCTATGATGCTGTGGCCTCTTATATCATTAAAGAATACACCAGCGTGGCTGAAGAAATGCAGTTTATTTGCTAGTATTAAGTCAAGAACTATACCATTGGCTGGATTTTTAAGGTTGGGGCGGATGGTCTCCGTTATGAACTGGGAAAGTCCATACTCATAACAGAAATCTTTTAGAGGTTCAGAACAGTTGGAGTGCCAATACAGATTTAAATCTCCCATGATAATTGCCTCACTGGACTGTGTATATGTGAGTTTGCATAGATAGCTCAATAGCACAAGACCCCCTGAATGGGGTCTGTAGCAACCAGTGATACATATGGATTCAGACAACAGTAATAGAACTTTACTAGAGATACTTTCTAAATGTTTTGGAGCAGAGAGAGAGTGACAATGAGAGTTATCGAGATCTTGTCTGTCACATAAATTGTGCCCCCTCCTGAAGATCAATCACACATTATAGGTGGGAAAATTTATTTTGTGGTTAGGGGTGGAGCTTCTTAACAAGGGATTGCAAACTATTACTATGTCTGGCTCCATGTCAGAGATCCAGACTTGGACCGAGTCCAGTTTCATAGAAGACTGCAGGCGTTTTTTTGTGCAGGAAGGTCATACCTTTTAGCTGCTGTAGATCAGAGGGTGCCAAGATAGATGATGGGGGACCCGGGTTGAGCTCCACTTTTCCTGAGCATAGTAACAGTATAAGGAGTAATTTCTTGAGGACACCTAGTGGGAGGTTTGGGAGTTGAAAATTTCCCATTTTGGTGTGCGGGGAGGAAGAAGGTGAAGTGCAGCAATCTATGAGTTTGTGTGAGACCATGGTGGAGTATATAGCCACCCATACTAAGAGGATTAGCTGGGTGGGAGCAGGAGGGAAGGGGGTGAGGCTTACAGGGGGGGTCTTTTTTCCTGTAAATGGGTGCTGGTAAAGCCATTTGCATATGCAGACAGCATGAAGCAGATAGGATGCACTGGTTTATTTGTTATATGAAGAGGTTTAGAAGTGTAATGGAGATTCCCTAATGTAAAAAAACAGCAAAATAAGAATAGTTGCATGATGAAGACTTTCCTATAAGGGAAATGTGCACACCTCACTTATACATTGGGGGAGAGAGAAGACTATACTATTTTGAAACAGTCACATTGCAAATGAGAGAACTAAGGTCCCTCTAGTGGCAGATCTTCATAGTCCGCTAATGGGAAACTGGACACTTAAAAAAACTGACAGACAGCTATCACGTGACTCTCTGCAACTATAAAAGTTATTCACCGAATAAGACAGGAAGGCAGAGGGTGGGTGAGGAGCCAGTGCAAAGCATCAGTGGGGAAGTCTCTGGTGGCAGGAGAGCGCAGGCGGCGGCTTGAGCAGAGCTGAACACACCACAGGAGAGGAGCAAGGAGGGTCAGCTGTAGAGGAAGGGTCCGGGCAGGGCATCTGCTAGGGAAGAAGAAGAAAGGGCAGAGATTATTAATAGCTGAACTCGGTGGGAGGGCTCCCCACCAGACAAGTAGAGGAGACACGGTAGCAGTAGGGGGTATAGGGCAGAACAGAGGTACATATGGGAAATTTGCAAGAGAAAGGAAAGGACAGAGATTCAGGAAAATTACCAAAAGAAAGGAAAGGGCAGGCACAAAGTCTGGCTAGGAAGGTGCTAGGCACTGTACATTATACAGTTCCAGAAATTTAGGCAGTAGTTAGTGATTTTAAGCAGCACTAAACCTTAAATACAGTAAGCAATATTTCCTAGAAAGTAAAAAGATCTAAATTTCACTTAACAAAAGCAATACAATTGTGACATAGAATCGCCATTAACTGCAGATAAAAAAGTGTAGCCAATGAAAAAGAGGTAACAGGGTGAAGCGGCCAGTCAGAAGCAGGCAGGGTAGGGTGCTCAAATTCAACCTGCTGCTGAGTGGAACCATACCTTGCCTGGGTCAGTGGAAATCTCTGGTGGCAGGAGAGCATGGGCAGTGGCTTGAGCAGAGCTGGTCACACTGCAGAAGAGATGAGCAAGGCACGTCAGCTGTAAAGGGAGTGCCTGGTCAGGGTCTCTGCCTGCCTGGGACCATGGAAGTCTTTGGTAGCAGGATAGCACAGGCAGTGACTTCAGCAGAGCCTCCAGCACCGTAGAAGAGATGAGTGAGGAGGGTTGGCTGTAGAGAGATTGCCCGGTTAAGGCATCCGCTTGCCTAGGTCTAGGAATGTCTTTGGAGGCAGGAGAGTGCAGGTGGTGGCTTGAGCAGAGTCAGCTGAACTGTGGAAAAGATGAGCGAGGAGGGTCAGCTGTAGAGGGAGCACCCGTCAGGGCCTTTGCTTGCCTGGGTCAGTAGAAATCTCTGTTGGCGGGAAAGCATGGGTGGCTGCTTGAGCAGAGCCAGCCACCTCATGAAAGAGAGATGGGCAAGGAGGGTCAGCTGTAGAGGGAGCATCCAGTCAGGGCCTCTGCTTGCCTGGGTCTGTGGAAGTCTCTGGTGGCAGGAGAGTGTGGGCAGCAGCTTGAGCAGAGCCAGCTGCACTACAGAAGAGATGAGCGAGGAGGATCGACTGTAGAAGGAGTGCCCGGTCAGTGCCTCCACTTGCCTGGGTCTGATGAAATCTCTGGTAGCAGGAGAGCATGGACGGTGGCTTGAGCAGAGCCGGCTGCACTGCAGAAGAGATGAGTGAGGACGATTGGCTGTAGAGGGAGTGCCCAGTCAGGGCTTCCACTTGTCTGCCTTTGTGGAAGTCTCTGGTGGCAGGAGTGCGTGGGCAGTGGTTTGAGTAGAGCTGTCCACACCGAGGAAGAGAGGAGCGATGAGGGTCAGCTGTAGAGGGAGCACCTGGACAGGGGCTCCAATTGCCTGGGTCATTGGAAGTATGTGGTTGCAGGAGAGTGCAGGTGGTGGCTTCAGTAGACCCGGCTGCACCTTGAAAGAGATAAGCGAGGAGGCTCAGCTGTAGAGGGAGCACCCAGTCAGGGCCTCTGCTTGTCTGGGTCCATGAAAGTCTCTGGTGGCAGGAGAGTGTGGGTGGCGGCTTAAGCAGAGTTGGTGGCACCACGGAAGAGATGAGCGAGGAGGGTCAGCTGTAGAGTGAGTGCCTAGTCAGGGCCTTTGCTTGTCTGGATCCATGGATGTCTCTGGTGGCAGGAGAGCATGGGCAGTGGCTTGAGCAGAGCCAGCCACACGTTAGAAGAGATGAGCGAGGATGGTCAGCTGTAGAGGGATTGCTCGGTCTGGGCCCCCACTTGGCTTTGCAACTTTGCAGCAAAATTTTATGACTGAGCATGGGTCACTAGATTCTTATCTGGCTACTCAACTCACTATGGGTAGGAAGGTGTGTGGGGCTGCTTGGTAGTATAGTACTTGTTGCCACGAAGCAGCTGTCCTTCAAGGTTCTGCTATGATTGTGGAAAGTTATGGACTTGCAATCCAAAACAGATACATCCTTATCATCCAGATTATTTCCACAACCCTTGGAATGAAGATGGCAGGAAACCTGTATCTGGAAGCAATCACCTCACTATTAAACTAGCTTACTGAGACATCTGACAGTGGTTGCTCCATCCATTGCTGACCCACAAAACTGCCAACAGCTCAGCCCATTGTGATGTCCTTTTAATGTTCCTTCACTGGGGCCGGTTGCTGTGTGTGTCTGCTGTCTCTGGCCCTGCTGCCTCCGAGCTGATTGTCTGTTTACTGTCTCTGTCAAGCAGATGCAGGGGATGTAAAATAAGCCCTTTGGGGCTGGAGACCTGCCATAGTGGGAAGCTATTTAAAATACAAAAGCCCTTTGAGGCTGGAGACTTGCTACAGCAGGGAGATATTTAAAATAAAAATGCACTTTTGGGCTGGAGACCCATCATGGCCAATGCTATTCAAAATAAAAATGCACTTCGGTGATGGAGACCCGCCATGGCAGGAAGCTGTTGAAAATAAAGAAAACACTTTGGTGCTGGAGACCCCTCCATGGCAGAAAGCTGTTGTAAATAATTATGCACTTCGGTACTAGAGACCCACCACGGTTGGAGATCTGCTGTGTTTTTCTCGGGTTGGAGACCCACCACAGTGAGAACCTGTTTCAGCAAGTGCTGTAGAGAAGTTCATAGAGAAGAACTGGTGTTGTGTGTAGGCTGAAAACACATAGCTGCATAACTCTTCACATATCTTCTTCACAGGCAGATTGACACCTGAACCAATGAATCACAGTCTCACAGCAGTTGGACACCTCAGCTGACGAATCACATCCAAGTAATGTACATAACTGGGGTTATAAAAAATAAATACTAACTGGGACAATACACACAAATACTAAACTTTTTACAAGTAGAACTACAAATATCACTCTTAATATCCATATTTATGTAAAACTAGATTAAGGCTCAGTGACACCCATACAGTATGACTGCTACTGCTCATCATATAAATGCATTTTTATTGCTAAAGCTATATGTTTTATTGATACCTCTCAAGTCCTTGGCCTGTACCATCTTTAGGAACAGAAACAAGTCTGAAATGTGTAAACATATTTTTTCCTAAGTACAAACTTGTAAACAAGTAGAGATACAGATACAGAAACATCTACAAATACCATAGCCATAAGTACAAATATCAAAGATCAGCCCTGTTCACAGCCCTCATAATAACAGGAAAACATTAACTGGTGGCGACATACATTCTGCCATGTGATAGGCTGCAGGAGCCTTCAGAATTGGTCACATGTAGATATTCAAATGAACCCAGAGCTTCCCAGCATCATAGACTAGCAATTGGGAAAGGCTGCATTCTTATCGCTCGCTGGCTACCAGCCTGACACCCACAGGCCAAAATTCCATACCGAGACATTTTCTTTGCAATTTGCATGCAGTCATACACAGAGGGAGAAGTAAAAGCCCAGGTCAAAATAAGCTAATGTGTAATGATAGTTAAAAGTTAAGAATTTGTAGGCACTTCCTAAGTACAGTACGTGTTTTATTAGAAATGTTTAGTTGCAAAGGAACCCTAGAGGGTAGGCTGGGGACAAGATGTCTACTGTATAATAGTGCACAGTGTGATGCAGTAAAATAAATGGTTTTGTTTAATTTACCAGTGGATTGGAATGTAAGAACCCACAAATAAAAGAACATAACATGATGTTAAAAAGAGGTCTGATAAAAGGAGGTGAAAACTGTTATTTTAGAGGCACCAGGACTGAAATACTTAAAGCTCAGAGCTGCAAACTGAAGAGAAAATAAAACAACACTTGGAGAGTGCTGAAAGTGAAACTGAAAAGCCGGAAAGGAGCACAGGGTACAGAGAATCTGCAACATTGATAAACGTCCACCACCGGCCGCCATCAGCCACCCGACTGAGCTGTCAATGAATGACTGAGTGAGTGAGCTCATACATTAATTGACATCTCAGTTATGTGGCCGCTGGCCATGGATTGTGAAGAACTGTGGACAAAGCTAGTCACACCCTCTTCGGACATGGGGTGGGGGGAATGGGGTGGGCGACCACTACCTACCAGAGTGGGAGGGGGCCCACTTGATGGCAGGGACTAAAAAAGAAATGCAGGCATGGATTTGGGAGGGTCCACTAGACACCAGGGAATTAAAAATAAAATATGGGTATGGGTTTGTGAGGGTCCACTAGACACCAGGGAATTAAAAACAGAATATGGGCATGGATTCAGGAGGGATGAGGGTCCACTAGACAGGGAAATTAAAAATAAAATACGGGCATGGGTTCGGGAGGGGGGAGGATCTACTAGACACCAGGGAATCAAAAATAAAATATGGACATGGGTTTAGGATGGAGAGTGACCACTAACCACCAATGAATACTCTTTTATAGCAAATGTGCCATTTACTTTGCTTGGTTTTGCTTTTTATGTTGATTGCACGCATGCACAAGAAACATATTGCTGCAGCTTTCTCCAGAAGCAGGTTGTGGAGGTGCAGCACTGTTGTGGCCAATGCCCCCACAGCCTTTAAAGGCTTGGCCTGCTTCCCCCAATGCCATGGCACACTACTGCTGACACTAGGTCAGCCAGCATGCCACCAACTTGCAAAATCTTAGCTGCTGCAATCAGGGGCCGCCTCATCATTGCAGCATCAACCATTCACTGCAATGAGGGAGCGACCCATCATTGCAGGGCAGAACCTTGAAACTCTGATATTTTTTGTGAACATGGCGGCGGCTTGCCTCTGTGTTCACAAACAATATTAACCCCGCCAGCCGAGGGGATGTCCAATCCCCCTCGGCAGCATGTGCCCCCCCACTGTGTTTGTTTGCAGATGGGGGCCCCAATCCCCATCGGCTTCAGTGTCCTAAGGTTAATGTTGCCAACAGGGGAGCCCACTCCCTGTCAGCATTATGTAACCCCCCCCCACTTTTGTTGTCTGCTGATGAGGTGCCCAGTCCCCATCGGCATAATGTCACCCCACCTTTTGTTGTGTGCCGACGGGGGGTGCCCAATCTCTGTCGGCAAAATGTAACACCCCCACCTTTGTTGTGTGCCGATGGGGATGCCCAATCCCCATTGGCACAGCTGCCCAAAAGACCGTTGGCATGCTGAGAGCCCACCCCAGCGTGCCACATGCCCTGTAAAATCACAAACAGCCAAGCAATGTCTTTTTTAACCTGTAAAAGGAACGGCCCCTCGGGGTCTCCCTGCCCTCCCACAACCTCGCCACCCACTGTGCACCCCTGCCTCCCCCACACCCTCCCTCACCCCATACTTACCTCCGGAGTCCAGCACGATGATCTTCAGTGGACTGGGAACATGTCTGCACTCTTCAAAGCTGACCACGAACTGAGGAAATGATGGTAAGCTGTATAATGGAATAAACAGTGTTTTTTCAACTTTGATGCATATCTCAGGCATTTTTGAATTTTGGCACCAAATTTTCAACATAGGGTCTGTGGGGCCCCTCCTCATGAAATCTGGCACTGTCATGATGTTATTTGGCCCCGAAAAATGATTTTGCAGTCAGTGCGTGGAATCCCATTTCGGGACCGATTAATGAAACAACAGTGGCAGTGTTCATGAGGTGGGCTCTTAAAAAGCCTATACTGCAAATTTGGTGGGAAAAATCCAGAAAATTACTGTTTTACGATCGTGTGTTGTGCAGTTGCTACGCACACTTGTAACTTTGCGAATCTGCACTATTTTCATGCCAGATTTTCAACACTGGCATTTTTTTCAGACCTCCTTGTGAACAGTATAGATGTCATTTTCCACATCCTGGCCGAAATGTATTTTCGCACTTCCAGCACAGAATAGCGCGGTCACTGTGGGAAATCAGTGTTCAGGACAGATTAAGAAAATGACAGAGGCACTGTTTATGAGCAGAGGTCCTAAAATGCCTATGTTGAAAATATGGTGACAATACTCCGTAAAATGACTGTGTTACGAATGTGCGTTGCGCGGTTTGCACGCACACTTGTAACTTCACAAATTAACAATATTTTCACTCCAGATTTTCAACATTGCCATTCTTCTGCACCTCCTTATGAACAGTACAGCTGTCATTTTTTGCATCCTGGCCAAAATGTGTTTTTGCAGTTCCGGCGCAGAATAGCATGGTCGCTGTGGGAAATCCGTGTTCAGGACACATTATAAAAATGACAATGACACTGTTCATTAGCAGAGGTCCTAAAATGCCTATGTTGAAAATTTGGTGATAAAAGTCCATAAAACGAGTGTGTTACGAATGTGCATTGTGCAGTTTCCATGCAAGCTTGTACCTTTGCAACTTTGCAATATTTTCACTCCCAGATTGTCAGCATTGCCAATTTACCACACCTCCTTATGAACAGTGCAGCTGTCATTTTTCACATCCTGGCCAAAATGTGTTTTCGCTCTTCCGGTGCACAATAGCGTGGTCGCTGTGGGAAATCAGTGTTTGGGACATGGTAAGAAAATCACACTGACACTGTTCATGAGCAGAGGTCCTAAAATGCCTGTGTTGAAAATTTTGTGATGAAACTCCATAAAATGACTGTGTTACCAGCGTGTGTTGTGCAGATTCCACACACACCCTTGTAAGTTTGCAATTTAGTAATTTTTTCATGCCAGATTTTCAACACTGGCATTTGTTCACACCTCCTTATTAACAGTACAGCTGTTATTTCTCACATCCTGGCCAAAATGTGTTTCCATGCTTCCAGTGCAGAATACCACAGTCGCTGTCAGAAATCAGTGTTTGGGACAGATTAGGATCGAGCGACTGGGGGGGAGTGACCAAGCTCAACTGAGCTCTGTTGGGACTGCTGCAGATTTCTTTGTAGGCAGGAAAAGGCAACAACGCAGGCAGGGGCTGAGTACAAAAGGGCAGCCTGCAGCGGTGGAAGAAACAGAACGAGCGAGTTAGGGGGGAAGTGAGTGAGCTCAGTGGAGCTCTATCATGACTGCTGTAGATTTCTTTGTGGGCAGAAAAGGGTGGCAACACAGGCAGGAGCCCAGTATGGAAGGGCAGCCTGCAGCGTTAGCAGAAATGGAACGAGTGAGTGAGACAGGGGGAGTGAGTGAGGCCAACGGAGCTCTGTCGGTACTGCAGCAGATTTCTTTGTGGGCAGAAAAAGATGCCAACAGAGGCAGGAGCCCAGTTCAAAAGGGCAGCCTGCAGTGCCAGGAGAAGCAGAATGAGCGAGTGAGACAGGTGAGGTGAGTGACCTCAATGGAGCTCTGTCGGGACAGCTGCAGATTTCTTTGTGGGCAGGAAAAGGTGCCAAGGCAGGCAGGAGCCCATTACAAAAGGGCAGCCTGCAACACCGAGAGAAACAGAACAAGTGAGTGAGAGGGGGGAGTGAGCGAGCTCAACGGAGGTGTATCATGACTGCTGCAGATGTCTTTGTGGGCAGGAAAAGGTGGCAATGCAGGCAGGAGCCCAGTACAAAAGGACAGCCTGCAGCGCTGGCAGAAATGGAACAAGCGAGTGAGAGAGGGGGAGGGAACAAGTTCAACGGAGCTGTGTCGGGACTGCTGCAGATGTCTTTGTGGCAGAAAAAGCCACCAATACAGGCAGGAACCCAGTACAAAAGGGCAGCCTGCAGCAGCAGGAGACACAACAAGTGAGTGAGGGAGGTGGAGTGAGTGAGCTCAATGAAGCTCTGTTGGGACTGCTGCAGATTTCTTTGTGGGCAGAAAAAGGCAGCAATGCATGCAGGAGCCCAGTACAAAATGGCAGCCTACAGTGGCGGGAGAAACAGAACGAAAGAGTGAGAGAGGGGAAGGGAGTGAGTGAGTGATTGAGCTCAATGGAGCTCTGTCGTGACTGCTGCAGATTTCTTTGTTGGCAGAAAAGGGCAGCAATGCAGGCAGGAGCCCAGTACAAAAGGGCAGCCTGCAGTGCCGGCAGAAATGGAATGAGCGAGTGAGACGGGAGGAGTGAGTGAGGCCAGTGGAGCTCTGTTGGGACTACTGCAGATTTCTTTGTGGGCAGACAAAAATGTCAACAGAGGCAGAAACCCAGTACAAGAGGGCAGCCTGCAGTGCTGGGAGAAACAGGATGAGTGAGTGAGAGAGTGGGAGTGAGCGAGCTCAATGGAGGTCTATTGTGACTGCTGCGGATGTCTTTGTGGGCAGAAAAGGACGGCAATGCAGGCAGGAGCCCAGTACAAAAGGCCAGCCCGCAGCGCTGGCAGAAATGGAACGAGCAAGTGAGAGAGGGGGACTGAGTGACCTCAACGGAGCTGTGTTGGGACTGCTGCACATGCGTTTGTGGGCAGACAAAGCTGGCAATGCAAGCAGGAACCCAGTATAAAAGGGCAGCCTGTAGCAGCGCGAGACACAGAACTAGCAAGTGAGGGAGGGGAAGGGAGTGAGTGAGCTCAGCAGAGCTCTGTTGGGACTGCTGTGGATTTCTTTGTGGGCAGAAAAAGGCAGCAATGCATGCAGGTGCCCAGTACAAAAGGCCAGCCTGCAGCACCGGCAGAAACAGAATGAGCGAGTGAGAGAGGGGGAGTGAGCTACCTCAACAGACCTGTGTCAGGACTGCTGCAGATTTCTTTGTGGGCAGAAAAAGCCACCAACAGAGGCAGAAGCCCACTATAAAAGGGCAGCCTGCAGTGCCAGCAGAAACAGAATGAGCAAGTGAGAGAGGGAGGGAGGGAGGAGTGACCCACCTCAGCAGAGTTCTGTCGGGACAGCTGCAGATTTCTTTATGGTCAGCAAAACATGCCAATGCAGGCAGAAGCCCAGTACAAAATAGCAGCCTGCAGCACCAGGAGAAACAGAATGAGTGAGTGAGACAGGCGGAGAGAGCAACCTCAATGGAACTCTGTCAGGACAGCTGCAGATTTCTTTGTGGGCAGAAAAAGGTGCCAATGCACGCAGAAGCCTGGTACAAAAGAGCAGCCTGCAGCGCCAGCAGAAACAGAATGAGCAAATGAGAGAGGGGAGTGACCCACCTCAACAGAGCTCTGTCGGGACAGCTGCAGATTTCATTGTGGGCAGAAAAATGTGCCAATACAGGCAGGAGCCCAGTACAAAAGAGCAGCCTGCAGCACTGGGAGAAACAGAACAAGCGAGTGACACAGGGGCAGTGAGTGAGCTCAACGGACCAAAGCAATCAACATTCAGCATTGACAAATGCTTGTTTTTAAGTGCAATTGTGCTTAAAAAACAAACAAAAGCAAAGCGAAGTCACAGTTGGCGAATTTGCTGTAAAGAGGAAAACTTCATAAAATGATTCACAAGGAGGATTTGGGGACTTCACGGGATATTTGTCTGGGAAGTTAAACTTCATTGCGTCTCTATCTCTGACTACTCCCACTCCAACACTGACTGCCCCTGTCCCCCACATGGCTGAAGTCCACCACATTCACAGTCAAGCAAAACTACATAGAAAACTAGCTTGGGCTCAGTGAGTGTTACTCAGTCACCACCAGCTCTAATCCATATATTAATAAATAGTAGTGGGACAGACTACAATATCTAGCAACCAATTCATTGCATTGCTGCTTAACCCAAACCAAACAACAAATATCAACCTATAGCTTTTTCACCTTGTTATTATATATCTAGGCCCTCCCTGCACACTTGCTAATTAGAACCAATGCATGCTTCTTCAATATGCGCATTTAAACCTAACCCAGACCCTACATACTTACTAAAGCCCTCCTTTGACTGGTGTATGGATGGCTTTAGAAAGTAGTCCATTACCTTACTTTACTTTCCATTTCACAGGTACTTCACATGATTTTACAATCACAAGAACATCTTCACAAGTTGAATTCAATGAGATTTTATTTGAAAATTATGGGCACATTTCAAAACATCCAGGAAGGATGTACCTGCCAAGCTTGTCTGCGTTACTTCTGTCCTGGATGTTTTGACATGTGCTTGCATTTTGAATTTTGTTTGTATTCTGGGATTTCTTTAAAAGACTGTAGTAACCCTTCCCTGGTGACTAAGGAGCACACATACTGACTCAGTATAAACTGAGTGTGCCTCTCCAGTTCAGAAAGCCATTCAAGTGAGGTCTAGTACTACTATAGTTTCCCATTTCAAAAAACATGGGGTCCAATTCTAAAATGGGTTACACATGTCACAAGGTGACTTGCGCCAAACCCTATGGCACAAATCGCACCTTGTGACATACGTTACGCCCAACGCAATTCCAAGAGGCAGCCTGGGACATGGCGCAGGCCACCTGCACCAAATGAGGGTTACATCACCCACTACGCCTGCAACCCCCTGAGACATGGTGCAAGAGGGATTCTGTCAATGATTATGCCAGTATTCCAAGAGGACGGCTGGCAGAATCGCAAATCGTGATTTCAAGTGGGACCCGGTAGACTATGGCGTAAGTACAGTTAGACCAGCTATTAGCTGGTCTAACCATACCTACGTCCACCAGGAATGCACCACTGAGCCTGCTGCCCCTCCACCCGACCCCCCCCACAGTCCCCCATGGGTGTCCACCACACTCCCTGTGGCAAGACTGCCCTCTGTGGTCAGCTGGCAATCCTCGCCCAACCCCAGTAATGCCCCATGGGGTAGTTCCCATCTCCCCACATGCCAGATGTCCCAGGGTGGTCCTCAGGCCCCTCCAGCCCCTCTCCAGCCCCGTGGGGCAGTGCCATGGTGTTGGGATGCAGGGCTCTGGGGGGGCATGCCTTGGGCTGCTTGTGCCCTGTGGACTGTGGCTTGTGGCATCCATGTTGGGTGCACCCTTCCCTTGGTGCAGCCCTGTGGCTGCTGCAAGTCACAGGGCATAAGTGCCGTTGACCCTGCCTGTTCTGGAATAGGTGCAGGGTCCCTGGTGTAGCGGGAAATGTTGCAGCTCGCATATGCCTGTGAGTTGAGACATTCATCTTAGAATCGGGCCCATTGTCTGTTTCATAGAAATATGTGCCCAGGGGTCATAGAGTTTGGTGCCACTTAGATACTCATTTTGAAAATAAACACTGTCTCATATAAATTGCTTTCTTTAGACAGAAAGGGAAGAGTGTGACCTTTCTGAAATATATTTCTCTTTTGTTGGTTTAATCTTTGCAAGGAAAATTAAGAAATAGAAGTAATTTACATGAGCCACTCAGTGTTCATTTTCATATTAAATACCTAAGCATCACTGCCACCAAAACTCCTTGATCTCCTGGGCATATTTCTCCAGCAAAAGTCCTCAAACTGGCAGTATAGCCTAGAGGTTAAAGTAATGACCTGTAAATGATCCTGGTACATCCAGCAGACCTAGATTTGATTACCACAACCTCCAAATGCATATTGTATGACTCTGAGCAAGTCACTTAACCACCTGGGCCACCCCTGAAAACAGGCACTTGTGCCTACTGGGCCTTGCCCACTTACCAACAAATTAATACAAAAGTAAATGAAATAAAAATAGACGGGGGAATACATGCTAGCTATGCAGCATGAGTGCTCAACAAAAAAGGGAAAGGTGCCCCAGTGTATCAAGCACTCGATAAAACAGGAAAAAAGATACAACCCCAGCTCAGGCTCCTCTCAGCACAAACCAATATTATATGCAACAATAGATAGCCAAAGAGACGAGGATAAATGGGGGATTTGGAGTTTAGTAAGCATAGTCAATGTCCCACACACAGACCCACACACCTCTACTCCTATCTCTTTAGAGTTTTCCATCAAAACTGTTTTTTGTTCAAGTGAAGATGCATATTTACACCATGTAAAGACTCCTTCAGTAAAGATCAGTGTACAAATCCCAAATTAATCACACAGGTGGACTGGGGAGTGTGGTGAGGCTCATACTGCTCACCTTTTTGCACTGAAAAGAGGGGACAGTAAGGGACACTGAACATCAGAATGAGAGATACAGCCACAAACACTGGAGATACAAGCTCAAAACAGCATGAAGCCGGCCCAGTGGTGCAGAGGGCTGAGGTGCTGGACGTCTCACCTCGTGGCACGCAGGTGACCCAGGTTTGGGAGTGAGCCTGGGTCATCGGAGGTCAACATGGGGGGGAGGGCAGAGCTGGATGGAGCAGCCAGCAGGCAGCTCTCCTCTCCAGGGTGGTGGAGTGGCATCACTTGCTCAATGGCTGCCCCTGTTGGAGGCCAGGAGGCTGCACAGGCAGGGTGCCTGGCATTAGGCCAATAGGGTGGGTGGAAGGAGGTAATTACTGGGGCTGCAAGGCACATGTGAGCCTCCACACGCATGCATCCTTCTCTTGGGGCCCTCGGGTGAAAAATGGTGGACAGAAAATACAGATGGCAGGATGATGACTGACCCCCTGCGTGCACCGCTCCCGGCATAAGGTAAGTCCTGGTAATTCTGGGTGATGGAGCTGGGGGAGTCAGTTAGGTGGGGGTTGTCCAGGGGTGCAAAAATAGATAGAATAAAAAAAAAAAACCAGCATGAAAATACCGCTCTTATACCAGTTTTATTTCTGAAATTCCATATTAAAATATAATTAGTTTCTGCTGAATATTTTGTATGGTTAACACATTTTTCATAAGGAAGAGATAAGGGACATAACAGATCAATTCTGAGGGTGAAATGAGGGATGTCTCTCATAATCAGAGACAGTTTACAGGTATAGTGCAGCTGCCAACACCTGTATGGTAGCTAGCTCTTGACCTTGGCGATCAGTGTGAAAATAGCACACCCCATTCAAATGACTGCTAGCTGCCATACCATACCCATGCCCTGTTTCAAATTTTTTTTAATATTTTCTTTTTTTTTTCTAAAAAGAAGTGACACTCGGACCATTTTCTAAGTGTAATAAGGCATTCCAGGGTGTGCACAATTGTGGGACACCTACACTTCAAGGGGATGTAAGGCCCTCAACCTATGGAGTCCACTCTTACTATGTTCCTGGGCATGTAAGTATCCAACAACTCCGCACACCATGCTGTGTTTTAATGCTTACCTTACATAGCTATTTTATATATAAACAAACATAAAACACCAAAAGTGTTTCACAAACCAATGAGCTAAATCCAGTCAGTGTGGTGACATAAAAGGTAAATGTGGCACCCATTATAATTAAACTAGCTACATTTCACAGAAAACTAAGGATCATTGCAGTAAGACATGTGAATTTGGAGATCTTACTGAACCAATGATAGAAGATAGAATAATACTACATGTGGGATCTCTGGTAAAGTGATCAAAGAGAAACAATTAAGAGACTTGACTCCTTCAGGAATACTAGAAACAAGGAAGGGTGGTAAAGCTGCATATCAGCTACAGTCTACAGCGTAAGTAAAGGTAGAAAAATGGGGAGACTAGACTGGCCAGGTGGTCCTTATCTGCCAACAGATTCTATGTATAGGACCTTTTGTTATGGATAACCAATGTTTGGTCCAGTCTGCACTGCAATTTCCCTATATTCTGTTTGAAAAGGACCAAGGAGGTGCTGTATCTTAAACTTCCATTGGCTGTGACAGTCACCAGAAAGGACTTGGGTTTAAGTTCTCATCTGAAGACTGGCACTGCAAACGGGGCTGTTGCCCCCAACCCTTACTGCAGCATCAGCAGTTGATATGAACCTAAGTCAAAGGCAAGCACAATACCAAGCATTTCTGGCTCTCTGATAATTACAAATAAACATACCTTTTTCCTTCAGTGGTCAGTGTAATGCAGTCCAGGAGACCCCAACATGGCAGCAGGGAAGCTCATTGACTGGACTCGAGGAGGGGAAAGACAAGGGCAGCACTGGGGTAGGTATTAGACAGCTATTAAAAATAAAAATGTCACCAATCTCCATTTTGTAAGCCTGAACACTTCCTGGCTGTTTTGCTTATCAAAGGATGTCAATGTCAGTTGTACATTTCTAGCGCTTCGAGTTGGAGAGCATTATGACCTTTCACAGAATGTACTCCATGCTAATGACCTTTCACAGAATGTACTCCTTGCTAATTACAGCATACAAATGCAATGTAAACAGTCAAGTTCTTGTTCAATTTAACTCCTTGGCACCTGAATTAAATAGAAGTCAATGCAAAGTTAACTTCTAAAGAGGCTGTTTCTTAGGAGTGAGGGGTTGACGAGTTCCCATTAAAGGAATAGCTGCCAGGGTAATTGCCCCAGCTCTACTGTATAGATTTATTTTTCATAGCTACCAGGGCTCCTTGGATAGCTACCAGGGCTCAGCGCTGGGAAGCCCTGGTGTAATTCCAACAATGGTGGTGGGAGAAGAAGCATTAGATGTGTGCAATAATTTTCACTTTGTGGCAGCTCAGAATTTAGACACAATGCAACAGTGGGAAAGTTTGAAGCATACTGTATCCCAAAGCAGAATGTGACCTATGATCAACATATATTTTTCACATGTACATAGAGGCATTGATGGTCCATACACCAATATGCAACATAACTTAGAACACACAGTAGGACATGTGAATTTGGAGATCTAGCTGAATCAATGATGAAAGACAGAATAATAATGTATGTGGGATCTCTGATAAAATAGTCAGAGAGAAACAAGAGAACAGTATCTGGTACTAGATAAAGAAATGCAGGGCTGCAGAAACCACTAGAGCACAAGTGAAGGAGTTAGGTATAGAATAAAGTGAAGCAATAGATGTGGCACTAAAGAATGAGAATAGACAAACTGCCTATCAAAAAGTAGCAACACCACTGCAGAGAGGAAAGTAGCAACACCACTGCAGAGAGGAAAAACAAAAAAGTGGTCAGATAGTTTGAGACATTGTAGTAGATGTGAAATGCAGTATAGCCCAAAGAAATATCCAGCGTATGGAAAGGATTGTAAAAAAAATGTGGAAAATAAATATTTTTGCAAACTGTTGCCAGTCACCTGTGAGCTTGAGCAGAGTGCATGCAGCAGAAAACTCCCAAAGTGAGCTGTATGTAGATGTGGCGACTCCAACAGAAGCAAATGAAAGAAGGTATTTCCTACTTCAACTTCTCTTTCTTCTTATCCTGGGTTACTAAGTCTTGGAAGTTGACTACTGTAATTCCCCTTCCCAAAGCGGGTAACTCTCTTTCATTAGTAATTTCCATTCTATCTCTTTCCTTCTCACTCTTGTTAAACTCCATGAACATCTTCTCTCCTAACTCTCCTTTTTTCTTAACACATCTTCTTTCTTCCCTCCTTTTCAGTCTGGGTTTAGAAAGTCGCATTCATTTCCACCTCTCCTCTCTGGCTCACTGATACTATCCTCTCTGGCATGGGTCAGGGACTTGTCACCTCCAGCATTTTTGTCAATTGAGCTAAAGCTTTTGACACTGTAACCCATCTCATTCTCCTGGACAAGCTTAAGGTAGCTGAATTCACAGCTTCGTCAGTTGAATGGTTCTGCTCCTACACTGAGGGCAGGTTGCAAGCTGTCTGTATTGGAGAATCTCTTTCTTCCCACTCCCTATTAGTTCAGGTGTACCCCAAGCATCTGTCCTTGGCCCAATTCTTGTCTCCATTTTTCTAAATGACCTCCCCAATGTCTTCTCCTCTGTGTCCATTCATATTTTCATAGATATGACCAAGGCGTTTACTCTTGTAGACCATTCCATCCTTATTGTCACTCTCGACTTTCTAGGTTTCTCATCAAATGCTGTGAACTGATTTAACAGCTATCTGACCAATAGGTCTCAATATGTGAAATTCAACTCCACCATCTTCGACAAGGTTACAGTCAATATTGGTATACCCCAAGGGCCTATCTTAGGTCCTCTGCTTTTCTCAATTTTTATAAATAGCATCACCTCCAATCTCCTTAAAACTTCCTCTCTATTATATGCTGATGACATTGTACTGTATACCAGTTCCAATAGTATAGAGGACATAAACTCCCGACTTTCTTGTGACTTCCAGCTTATCCAACAGTGGCTTGCAAATCATAAACTTATTCTAAATAAAACTAAGACCCAAGTTATGCTATTTGGCTCTAATCTCAAACTCAAACACTCCCAGGCACACATCAATGTCTCCTCCCTGGATGGCTCATCAGTTGGGGTGGTTAACTCCTTCAGATCTCTAGGGGTCACTCTTGACCCATCACTGAGCATCGACCTCCATATTCAATCTACCTGTAAGCAGGTAAACTCCAAACTTGGTATCGCCTACCGTACTAGCTATGCACTCACCCCCTCAGCCAGGCTTGCTATTGCCCATGGGATATTACTTCCCTCTTTCACTTATGGGGTTGCCACTTATGCTTCTGCCTGCAACTCAAGTCTATGAAAGTGGGATGTTACCTATAAAAATATCTGTGGCTGCGCATCCTACTCCTCCTGGCTGAAACATCACTGTCTTCTCTACTCAGATCTGGGATGGCTTCCTCCCCAAGAGCTTAGGTCTTATGCGCTTGGATCCATTACTCATCACATCATCAGATCCCGTTCACCTAAAACCCTCGCCAGTCTCTTTCTCTACCACAAAACCAACTATGCCTTGCGCTCTGCAGACCATGTCCCTGTTCTTATTCCAAGACATTGCACTTCCAAAGGTGGTCATGCCTGTCATGAACCCTTTTTCTGGAACACAGTCCCATTAACCTTACATCAAACCACATCCCACATCTCCTTTAAGAAAGAATTATGCCACTATCTCTTCTCTTATGTATGCTCCTGTTTCAAACCACCCTAGCCCTAACTCTCTAATCCCACCCCTGTCTCTATTGTCCCCTGGGATCCTGGGGTCCATTCAAACAGGGAGCACTTTCCCTTCCAATCTCACTTTCTAACTTTCTCTTACTTTATTACTACTTGCTGTCACAGCATTCTATTCTTCATTGTTTGTATACTGCTCAGTCACTCTAAAAATGACCTGATTTTATGTGTTACATGTAAACATAAATGCTGTATTGTTTTTGTCATTGTTACTGCTGTTAATTACTCAAACACTTACATGTCACTTGTATTATGTACAAATATGTTCTCCTGAAGTTTGTCTCTGTACCCTCCCGGGTCGTGCCTGAAAATAGTCTTTTTGGCTAGTGCACCTACCCGCTAAATACAAACTAAATAAAATATGTATGCAGATGATACAGTACTCTTTCCTCTGGCTCCTCTAATCCTGATCTCATAAACCAGCTTCAACTGGACTTTAGCAATATCCAGCTATGGTTCCATGAAAATCAATTACTGGTATCCCTCAATAATAGGAAAACAGTCTCAATTACATTTGACACCAGGCAGAGCCTTGCTAGAGTCTACACTCTTCCCTCCTTTCATACCCTTGATGGTGCAGCTGTTGAAGATGTCTCATCTTTTGAGTACCTTGGGGTCTAGCTGGATTGCCACCTTGAATTTTCTGTTCATTTAGATGCTATCCATAAGAAGATTCTCCCCAAGCTTTGGGCACTTTACAGAAATAAGTGAAGTATTCCACTTCCTGCTTGCAAAGAAATCCTCACTAAGATGATTCTCCCCATTTTCAACTATGGAGACATTGTTTATAGTGCTGCACCAAAGTTCACATTAGCTAGACTGGAACCTCTCTTTCACTCCTTCTGTCACTTTGCCTTGATAAACTCTTTCATACTCCCCATTGTACTCTGTATGTTTCACTCTTTCTCCCCTCTTTTGAAGCTAGATCCCACTGTGTTTCTTTTATCTCCAAATATTGGTTTCATTCTTTCCCCTCTTGTCTTGCTTCTCTTTTCTCTCTCCCTCATTATTCTTTTAATTCCCTTTGAAATGCTTGCTCTAGCTCTCTTTCTGTCCCTCAAGTGAAACCTACCACTGGTTAAGCTGCCTTCTAATTTTATTTCTCTAAACTATGGCATTCTTTTCCCCCTTCCATTCACTCTGATCTTTCCATTCCTGCTCTAAAATCTCTCCTCCATAAGTTCTCTATTCACTCTTGCAATTGCTTCTGATATTGGAGTGGATTCCTTTTTATCTGCCTTCCACCAGTACTGACAGTATCACAGCCCTCTCATTGTTTCAATCAATAAGGCTATTGACCAGATTAAGACAGTACAGAGAAAGGCCACAAAAACGGTACTAGGATTGCATCAGATGTCATATGAGAACAAATTGAGGGAACTGAACATGTACTCCCTGGAACAGAGGAGGAAGGGGGGGCAGTATCAAAATATTCAAGTACATAACAGGCATCAATAAGGTACAAGAGCAGGAACTCTTCCACCTCAAAGAAGGAAGTAGAGCAAAGGTGCATGAACTGAGGCTGAAAGATGGATGGTTTATGACCAATGTCAGGAAGTTCTTCTTCACAGAGACAGTGGTAGATGCAAGGAATAGCCTTCCACAGGGGGTGGTGGGGTGAGGATGGAAGGAGGGTTCAAAAGGGCATGGGATAGGAACAAAGGTACCATTATACTGAAGGACAAATAAGGTAGGGAGTAGGCAAGCAAGTAATCTTGGGCAGACTCGATGGACCTTGAGGTCTCCTTCTGCTGTCACGTTCTATGTTTCTATTTCTTACTGTTCTTTTTGTTGCTGTTTATTGTTGAATTTTATTTTGGCCATTCTAAAATTTACTATTGGTAATTTTACTGGTTGGCAATTTATTCTTAAGCGTTCTTTGATTGTATACTTAATTTATTTTTCCAATTTTTAATGCACTATTTAATATATTGTACTTGCATATATTCTCTTGTCCTCTTCCCCCTCCCCCGAGATACATCTGGAAACAAACTGTTACCAGCTCAGTATGACTTTCTGGTGAAACCTTTGAAATAAATGAATAAATAAATAAAGTAAGTGAATGGGTGTTACCCTTAGTAGTTGTTTAGAATATATCCTTTTTTTTGCCTTCCGCCAACACTGACATTATCACTGCCATCCCCTTGTTTCAGTCATTTCATTCTGTTCTTTTTGTTACTGTTTATTGTTTGTTGTTCATGCCCATTCCAAAATTTACTTTTGGTAATTTTACTGGTTGGCAATTTATTCTTAAGTGTTCTTTGACTGTACACTTAATATATGTTCCCAATTTTTATTGCACCATTTTATGTATTGCACTTGCATATATTCTCTTGTCCTCTTCCCCCTTCTCCAGGATGCATCTGGAAACAAGCTGTTACCAGTTTATTGGTCAACAAGGCAAACATCCTGCACTCACCACCTTCAAAAGATAACGCTGCTTACAATGGTCTCTAAGTGCCAGTGCAAGAACAGATGACAGGTCACATCTCCTGACGCATTGTGGAATCAAAAGATTCCTTTTTCAAAGGATCTGTGAACATGTCTGAGGGAGCATCTTTTATACATAGCTATGACATCATCCCTATGTGCCACACTCTATACCGACATCACTTTGTGTAGTGCAAAGAAAACAACAATAAATACACACATTTAAAACAGTAACAACAATAACTGTCAATTCAGATGTTAATATACAGTAATAGTATGAGGAAATTTATATGTTTTATAAAGACTTTATCAAAATACAAAAGCAACCCAGATAATAAAACTTGTGAGAATTCAGATCTGCATCAAGAAGGGATCATGTGCAAATACATAGATTCTGATGTCAGATGGGCTCCCTCGAAGTTTATAAAATCAGGTGGCCAGATGATTAGATACCTAAATAGCAACACAATAAATACAGTTTTAATAACAAGGTACAACTTCGACAAAATCGTGAAATTTGCCATATGCATTAAACATTGCCTATAACAGAAAAATAGAAGCAGTTAATATTATGACAGCAAACTCTATTTTCATTTCATAATATATGTGGAAATATCAAAACGATTATTAAGACCTGGCACCACACAAGTTCTCAGGGTGAAATGCTAAATCCCTCTATTTGGAGGATGTAGTTATCATGGTCACCAACCCTTGGATGAGGGAAAACGTTTTCAATACCTCTGAAAAAAAAATTCATGTTCAAATGTATTTCTGGCCCTCATAATTTGGAGAGCTTTTTCATGGGACACATCATTGTTTCTTATTGCCCTGCAATGTTACCCCACTCATGCTTTAATGTGGCACTTTGCCTTTCCAATATACAATGCCTCACATTTACAGGATGCCATATATATAACACAGTTGTATCACATGTAATGAGTTGATGAATTTGGTACACCTTCTCTGTATTAGGACTCATAAATTCTTTACCTGGGGGAAATCGCATGGCAGTACATACATTTCTGGGATTTAAAACATTCAAAACATGAATTAGATAGCCACGTTCTAGTAGCAGGAACAATCGGATTCTATGGGGTCCCACTCTCTTGTAGCAGGACCCCATAGACTCAGTTTTGATACTACATATTCAATTCATGCACCAAAATTGGTGAGATCCTAAAAAGCAATTGGAATATCTTAAGGGGAGACATGAATTTACAGCAGTATCATGAAAATATACCCCTTTTATCGCATAAGAGAGCTACTACCCTTAGAGACCTGTTAGTCCACACCCTTACAGAAATAATTATATGAAATGTTTTCATGCTGTACATATAAAACTACCCATGTGATATGAGTGCTGCAAACATGATTTAGATGTTAAATTGGAACCAGTTGCATGCATGTGGCATGTGTGCAGCAAGCAAGTGTGGACAGCATGCTTTTTATGTTAAATTGGAGCAGACTGCATGCATGTGGCATGCATGCAAAAAGCAAGTGGTCACTGATAACTGCACACATAAAAGTTAAGTGACTTGCTCAGGATTACATCATATACAAGTGGGGGTTGATGAGATTCAAACCAAGGTCTTCAGGTCAACAAGTCTCCTGGTTTGCAGTTTAGTGCCTTTAACCACTAAGCTATACTGCCTGCTTGCATATGGCTTGCCTATACTTCAATACAAATCTGCATACATCTGCACACTTGCAGCATGCTTGTAATCACTGTTATACTTTTTAGTTTTCTTGTCCCCCCTCGTCTCAGTTGCACAGCTGAACTGCAGCACACATACCAATGAAAAACACATGTGATTCTTCCCACCCCCAATACACACACTTACTACAAAACTACTTAATTACTTCTGCCTGGCCTGTACTTCTATTATTTTCTCTCCATAGTTTTGAATGCTTCCATACAAATAGACTTTAAGGGGAAACACAAAAGTAGCAATAACTCAACACCCCACCCACATGGCCAGTCCTGCCATCATGCACACACACTGCAGCAGCTGTGGCCATGCTGCTACAGACAACCCACATAGTATAGCTATAAGTCAAGAGTCTCTTACCTGTTTACTAGGGAGCCAGAGGCAGGATTCTTTAAGAGATGATGTCCGTGGGTCAGAGTGCTGGGGCGTACCTCCTTAAAATTAATGGAATTTTTTTTTACTAATTTATAAATTATGATGGCAAGTTGGAGAATAATGAAGGCCACCATTCTACTAAGAGGGCCCTTGTTAGCTGAATGGTGGCCTTCATTAATCTCCAACTCTCCATCAATAATGTATAAAATAGTAATAAAAAATTGCAAGGGACAGGCCTCATTTAATCCCTGAAAGCTGCTCTGCTCCTCATCCATCCCTCATAGGAAACATGCTGCTCACACATAGGATGTCCTGTAAATTTAGATTTTATGGCAGGGGCATCATTTCAGATTTCAGCAGGGGGAGACAACAACCAATGGAGGCCTGGTGCTAGTTAGCCCCTAGGTGGCAAGCTCTAGAATGTCTGGAACGTCTCTAAAAGGTAAAACTTATTTGTTATGACTGATATAAGATTCATCTGTCTATACCATAAAGCAATGTATCAAATTTAGGCTTAAACCCACCAAGTTACTAACCATTTTTTTTCTTGGCTGAAGTTCTGACCCCCTCCCACCAAAAAAAAAACCTTTGTCCTGATTTTCCTCCACAACTCCATTCCATTCAATACCCATCCAATATGGATCTTGAAGCCACCCAAAGGTGCAGAAATGTGAAAAACACATCAATATTTCAGTTGTTCCTCCTTCCCCAATCCCCCTTAAAAAATTGTTACTTTTACTTATCAGGCCATCAAGCCATAACCTGCAGCCTGACTCAGTGCACCACCAACACAGTTTTTAGTCAGCTCCTCCTCTGTTCTTCTGCCTTAAGCTGGATGCTAGGACCCGCCATCACAGGTCCCCAACATGGTCCGCGACCAATCCAGCTCATCAACCAAACCCACCCAACTTGTGTTGCTTGCTTCTTGCTTGGCTGCTGCTGCTGTGGCTGCTGCTGAACTGCACTAATCAAGGCCCATGAAGGCTGCCTACACTGCTGTCACTGTTGCTGTTAGGCCTTGCATTCTGCCCCGGGGGGCCTGTGCTGTTTTTTTTTTTTGTGAGGTGATCCTAGTAGAGTAAGTAGGTAGCTTAGTCTCAAGTTAGTTTCTAGGTCACCCTCTGCCACTTCAGCCACCAGGGGAGATGGAGACTTACTAAGAGTAGACCAACAACTATATCTCACCACAACACTGCTATCGAGAGTTCAGTGTTTACTGACTCCTCCAAGCTGTAGGGTGCAGTCTGTCTACTCCATGGTGAGAAAGACAGTGTCACACTCATGTGACTCATGTGCTCTTGTTTGGCTGGAGCTCCTCCACCTCATGTGTGATGGTACTGCCACTAATAGCTGGAGAGAGTGGACAACACAATACTGACACAGTTGAGTCAGAAGTGTACCTGCAACATGAGTGCATACAGGTCAGGGAGGAACTTATTGTGCAAAAGATTAAATCCACATTTGATGCCATAATTGCCACACCATAAGAACAACCTAGGCACAAATGTTGGGGGGGGGCAACTGCCCCCCCACCCTACCTAAATGGCACCCCTGCTTTATGGTAGAAATTCATTCTCAGATGTTAATATCGATACAAGTAAATACAATGGTTTCCACTTTGTTCTGAGCTACTATATCTCCATGTTTCAGGATGTGTCCTGATTATCTTGAGGGTTAGTGTCCCTCATTGTCCCTCATTTTGAGTGTCAATGTTGCTCATTTCCATGACAAAATTTTTGAGATATGGTGCATGCTTCCAAGTCACTACTCAGCACAAAAAGTGCTGAGCATGGCCATAGTGTATATGCTCCATACAGAATGACAAAGGTAAAGTAAGTGAGCCGAATCAGCCATGGAGAAACACATTTGTAGCACTAAATATGCGTAAGGGGATTTGCATGGCCCAAAACAAAAAGGTCAGGCTTCACAACACAGAGGCCACTCTTCGCACATCTGGAATGTGGAATACTGGCTGAATATCCTAGGCATTTAATGCATTTAACAAACACTACTTTACCAATTAATGGAAATTTAATGACAAAAATCAAAAGCCATTAAAAAACTTGCAAAAGGATCAGAATGAATGAGTTTATCTAATTTTAATGGGAAATCAATGAAAAAAACATATTTTAATGGCTGTAATTGCTAGCAGTAGCATGAGAAATAGAAACAGATGTGTTTTTTATATGAGATTTGCACCAGATTAGTTGCTGCAAACATGCTGAACATGCAACATGTGAACCTAATGTGATTTTTAAATGATGTTCACACCAGCCCAGCTTAACTGCTGCACTCGTGTCAAGCGTACAACATGCGAACCTGAAGTGATTTTTGGAAGATGTTAACACCAGCTTACCTGCTGCACACATGTTAAGCTTGCAGCATGTAAACCTGATTTGCTTTTTAGACCTTGTTCACTTAGGTTCACTTTGTGTATGTGATCTGCATGCACAAATTGCACAATCAAGCATGTAGCATGCATTCTGCATGTGCACAGCACATTTATATTTCTATAGGGGTAGCAGGCAGGTTGTTCCTGCTTCTAAAACGTGGCTATCTAATTCATGTTTTGGATGTTTTAAATGCCAGAAATGTATGTACTACCATGGGATTACTGCCAGATAAACAATTTAAGAGTCCTAATACAGAGAAGGTGTACCAGATTCACCAACTCATTACATGTGATACAATTGGGTTTTATATATGTGTGTGTCTCTCTCTCTCTCTCTCTCTCTCTATATATATATATATATATATATATATTCTTTGCAAAAAACTGTGTTAATGCACGAGTTAGAGTTTTTACAGCAACAAAAGTGAGGAAATTCACAGTTAGGGTTACAACCCTTTGCACCCCACGGCCACCCCAGCCCCACCAACAGGCATCAGGGTGTGCATTGGGGTCATTGGCCATAACTTGCTTTTGTCACTGTAAAAACCCTAACTGGTGCATTATCACAGTTTTTTGCAAAGAATTTCCTTACTTTTTGAGAAAGCATAGTAAAGTACAATGTCGTGCAAGTTGGTGGGAGGGCCCCACGCTCCCACCAACTTGAACATTTCTGCCTAACATAACAGTACAAGTACTGAATATCATATGTATTGGTGGGAGTGCAGAGCCCTTTGGGCCCCACACTCCCACCAACTTGAAACAAGCCAAATTTTCATTTGTTGGAGTGGCATAATTCCACACCTGTTTACATTTTACACACTGAACCACTGAAAATTACCTCCTTGGCAATAAGGCTAGCTACCCTATAAATGTCAAGCCACTACCACAATGCAGAAAGCTATCCACAAAATGTAAACTGTGTCACACAATATCCCTGCAGCAAATTAATTTTCTGACACCTAAACACCATAATTCACATCTACAGGACATCCCCTCAACACCCTCCAAATTTAAAGTTAACAGACCAAACCATTTCTGAAATATTTAATTTGAAAGTTTTAGATTTTCATTCATTGGAGTGGCATAATTATGCACCTATTTACATTTTACACACCTGACAACTGAAATGTACCTCCATTGCAGTAAGGCTAGCTACCCTATAAATTTCAAGCCACTACCACAATGCAGAATGCAATCCACAAAATGTAAACTGCGTCATGCAATATCTCTTTAGCAAATTCATTTTCCGACACCTAAACACCATAATTAATTCACATGTACAGGACATCCCCACAACACCCTCCAAATTTTAAGTTAAAAGACCAAACCATTTCTGAGATATTTAATTTTAAAGTTTTTGCACCTTTAAAAATTCTTTGATTGCGAAAATCGGCCACGACCTCGGGATCAAAGATCATCTTTGATCATGAGGGGACATCTGGTCATGAAGTTTGGCTATCTGGTCCCTCCCAGAGACATCTGATCCAACAAATATCTGGCCATCTCATCCCACCCTCATGAACGAAGCTCACGATCAAAGAAATCTCACAGCCAAAGAGTTTGCAGGCTCACGATCAAAGAATTTAAAAATGCTAAAACTCTATTTTTTGATACAACTACATTAAGCCACATACATGGTTTGATAGAGGGAAGCTCCTGAGCAAAACCCATCCTGGTTTTACTTCACGAGTCACCCCATGGCTGAGATATTTGTTTTCCTCCAACCCAAAAATCTGGCCATCTCATCCCTCCCTCACAAATGAAGATCACGATCAAAGAATCTCGCAATCAAAGAATTTGCAGGCTCATGATCAAAGATCATTAACGAACCATGATCAAAGAATTTAAAAGTTTAAAACTCCATTTTTTGACACAATTACATCAAACCACAGGCATGGCTTGATAGAGGGAAGCCCCTAAGCAAAAACCCATCCAAGTTTTACTTCAGAAGTCACCTCTGGGCTGAGATATTTGTTTTTTTCAAACCCCAAACTGAAAACAAGAAGGTGGCCATCACGATCGATAAACTTCTTGTGATCAAAGAATCTTTGATCACGAGTCTGCAAATTCTTTGATCGCGAGGAGTGACCAGATGGCCAAAACTCCATTCTTCTTTCGCAAAACAATATAAATTTTTCCATAGACTTATAATGGGAGCTAAAATGTTTAATAACCTTTGAATGGATTAATATTTTTTCACCAAACTAAAAATGGCATATTCTTTGTCCCAAGCTCTTTCTACATGCCAAGTTTCAGACTGGCATGCCACACGGTAGCCGTGCAGTGACATGGACAAAATCTGAAAAAACTGCCCTCAAAACTGGTGAAAAGTACATTTTTCAGCAATTCTCTGCACAAAAACTGTAAGTTTGACCAAAACGCAATTTGTCAAGTCAAGAAATGTACCATGACCCACCACACATTCCAAATTTCATGCAAATCTGTAGGACGGGTCCAAAGTTATTAACGCACAAAATTTCAAGTTTAACATTAAAGTGCCTTCATAATCCTAACAATAGGGGCACAACTACTCCCTATAAATATATATATATATATATATATATATATATATATATATATATATATATATATATATATATGTGATCGTAAATGTGGGGCATTTACATAGGAAAGATGAAGCACCACTTTAAAGCATGAGTGGGAGAATATTGCAGGGTAATAAGAAACAATGATGTGACCTATGAAACAGCTCTCCACATTATGGGGGACAGAAATAAACTTGAACATGAATTTTTTTCAGAGGCATTGAAAAAGATCTCCGTCACCCAAAGGGTGGCAACCATGATAACTACATCCTCCAAAGAGAGGGATTTTGTATTTTCACCTTGAGAGCTTGTGTGGCACCAGGTCTTCATGATCGTATTGAAATTTCCCCATATATTATGAAATGAAAATAGAGTTTGCTGTCATAATATTAACTTCTTCTATTTTTCTGTTATAGGCAAAGTTTAATAGATGTATATGGCGATTTCACAATTTTGATGAAGTTTTAACTTGTTATTAACATTGTATTTATTGTTTTATTTAGGTATCTAATCACCTGGCCACCTGATTTTATAAACTTCGAGGGAGCCCATCTGATGTCAGGATCTATGCATTTACACATGATCCTTTCTTGATGCACATCTGAACTTTCACAAGTTTTATTATCTGGGCTTCTTTTGTATTTTGATCAATAGTCTTTATAAAACATATATATTTCCTCATAGTATTGTTATTAACATATGCACTGAGCTATCATTAATATTTTAAAATATTTTAAATGTACGTATTTGTTGTTTGCTTTGCAGTACACTGAGTGATGTCACTATAGAATGGGTCACTTAGGTATGATGTCATAGCTATGTATAAAAGATGCTCTCTCAGACATGTTTACATATCCTTTGAAAAAGGAATCTTTTGATTCCAAAATGCATCAGCAGATGTGACCTGTCATCTGTTCTTGCACTGTCACTTGAAGACCATTGTGAGCAACGTTATCTTTTGAAGGTGGTGGGTGTGGAATTTTTGCCTTGTTGACTGTCTAAACTGTTTATCCCAGCACCCTGGCCTTGTGCAGGCTCTTCTGGATTGTATCTGTTACCAGCTTAGTATGACTTTCCTAGTGAAACTTTTGAAATCAATCAATTATAAAATAACTCAATCAATCAATATATAGGTAAATGAAAGAGAATGGATGTTACCCTTAGTAGTTAATGATAACAGCATACCATTTTAATTGTACACTGAAGCCCAAGTGAATATTATGTCTGAGAGAGACTACTCAGATTTAGAGTGCAGTCCAGGTCTGTGTGGCACTGGAATTAAAGTGACAGGATACCCAGGGGCTAACATTGCAGTAAAGGGAAAGTGCATTACAACATTTAAGCATAAAAATGCATCTTACAGGCTCACATTATTGGTAGTCCTGAAAGCAGTGCAACTGATTTCAGGACTGCAAGTATATGAAAAGCTGAATATAGTGAAGAGAGTACTTGCCATGGAAATGTAGGTATGTAAAGTATGATGCACTAATAGTTGAGTATCAAAATGTGTTTGGTGGTTTGGGATGCCTGCCAGTAGAGCATGTAATCAAAGTAAAGAAGGAAGTACCACCTGTAATTCAACCATACAGAAAGGTACCATTTGCACTGCATAATATGTGTTGAAAACGGAGATACATCACATGGAAGCACAGGAATGAATGGGTCAGTTCATTGATGCTTCTAGATAAAATGAATGGTACATTATAATGTAGTTTGATCACAGAGACCTTAATCAAGCTGTAAAAAATAAGCATCTTAAGCTACCAACAAGGGAAGAAATAATGGCTCAGTGTGCCAATGCCAAATATTTCAGCAAATTGGATACATCAGCAGGATTTTGGCAACTGGCTTTAGATGACAAAAGTTCAGAGTTGTGCACGTTTAACTTTTCTTTTGGAAGATACAGATTTTTAAGACTTCCACTTTGAATAGCCTCAGCTCCAGAGGTGTGCCACAAAACTATTCATATGTTGTACAAGGACCTCAAAGGTATGGACACTTCCATGGATGATATTTTTGTGTGGGGCACATCCAAAGGACTTGATTGTGGGCTGAGAAAAGCACTTGAGGGTTCCAGAAAGGCCAATTTGAAACTGAACGAAGAGAAATTTGTTTTTGGAGATCAAGAACTGACCTATATTGGTGATGTAATAACCAGTGAATGAATCAGACCTGATTCAAAGAAAATTGAGGTGGTACTAACTATGCTACATCCTCGGTCACAAAAAGATGTGCAATGATTCCTTGGGATATTGAATTATTTGGGTAAATTTATGCTAGACCTTCCTGAGAAATCCACATTGTTTAGATTCCTGTTAGACAAAATTAATCTCTGGACATGGAATAATGAATAAGAGCAAGCAGGAAAAATTTGAAGATACTACTTAGAAAAACATCCATACTCAGGGTTTAATGATCCAAGAAACCCTGTAAAAGTTCAAGCAGATGTTTCACAAGACAGGCATGGAGCCATACTATTGCAGCCATATGAGGATAAATGGCAACCCATTGATAATGCATCAGGAGCTATGGCAGATGCAGAAATAAGAAAGGCTCAAACTGAGGAAGAACTTTTGTGTACAATTTTCACATGTTCACATTTTCATCAGTTCATATACAGTATGGTCAGTGTGTCACGGAAGAAACTGACCACAAACCTCTTATGCCATTGTTCTGCAAACCTCTGAGTGAATGTCCTTTATGAATAATAATAATAATCTTTATTTATATTGCTCCTTTCTGAAATCAAGGTGCATTACAATAAAATAACATTGTATTAAAACATCATAAAAACATTAAAATCAACAATAAAATCAACAGTATCAGTCCATGTCAATACCATCCCCAAATGCCTTTTTCCATAGAAAGGACTTCAGTCCTTGTTTAAAACTCCCCACAGTCATGCACTCTCTAATCCAACAGGGTAGAGAATTCCAGAGGGACGGCACCGCGAACATAAAAGCTTGGGTGCAGGAAGATCTTAAAACTACCCTTGGAATCTCTAGCAGCCCCTCATTGGCTGAGCGGAGCGGTCACTCCGGAAGGTAAGGAACCAGAAGATCTTTCAAGTAGTCAGGGCCCAAACCATGTATGGCTTTATATGTCAGCAAACTGACTTTAAAGGTGATCCGCCACTGAACCGGCAGCCAGTGCAGATCCCACAGCACCGGTGTAATGTGGGAGGAACGAGGAATCCCCATTAAAAACCAGGCTGCTGAGTTCTGCACTAGCTGCAAGTGGTGGATATCAACCCCAGAAAGCCCAAAGTAAAGGGAGTTACAGTAGTCCAAACGCGAGGTCACAAAGGCGTGGATCAGTGTAGGCAGGTCTTCAGACAGAACAAGGTGCTTGATCCTAGCGATGTTCCTCAGGTGGTAAAAGGATACCTTAACAACCACCGACACCTGAACATGAAATGTCAGCCGATCATCAAGGATCACCCCTAGGTCATGCACCTGTTTGGAGCCAGGGATCTCGACATCCCCAAGAATAAACCTGAGGGATGGTTTGCTCCCCACCCCCCAATCTGGTGGCCAGGATCCACAACCATCACCTCCGTCTTCCCAGAATTCAACTTCAACCAGCCGGACCTCATCCAACCCTGGATCTCACAGAGACAGTTGTTAAACACCGAGAGTGCTCCATTCTGGTCAGGTGCAAAAAACAGATAGAGCTGGGTATCATCAGCATAGCAATGAAACTCCAGCCCATATTGTCTTACAATGTCTCCGAGGGGAAGCATGTACACCGCAAACAACATGGGGGACAGTACAGAGCCCTAAGGTATCCCACAGGACAGAGAGGTAGGATTGGAGGAAAGTACCCCCGACACCACCCTCTGAGTTCTACCTGTGAGGAAGGAGGTAAACCATCTGTGAACCAGACCTGACAGCCCACAGATGCATCTCAGGTGCTCAAGCAACACCCCATGGTCTACGGTGTCAAATGCTGCTGACAGATCCAATAGGACCAAAATGTACATTTTTTTCTGGTCTCTCACCATCAAGAGATCATTGAGCACCCGAACCAGTGCAGTCTCGGTGCTATGCCTCTTTCGAAAACCTGATTGAAGAGGGTCGTAGATGTTATGGATGGATAAATGGTTGTCTAACTGGGCAGCCACCACTTTCTCAATTACGTTCCCCACAAAGGGGAGGTTTGAGATAGGTCTGTAGTTAGCTAGGGAGTCTGGGTCCAGAGAAGCCTTCTTCAACACTGGTGTCACCACCACTTCCTTCAGGGAGCAGGGATATTCACCAGAGTCTAAGGAGCACCAGACTATCCTAGCTAGAACCCGGATGATAACCTCCCCACAGCCCATAATAAGGGCCATGGGGTCCAGATCTAAACTACAGCATGTGGTGCACATACCCTGGACAATCCTCATGACATCTTCGATTTCCAGCCTTCCGAAGGAACTCCAGGAGAACGGAGGGCTTGCAACTGCAGACTGGTCCACTGCAACTCCCATAGAGAGTGCTGCGCAGGTCTCGGCCCTGATGTCATCCACCTTATCTGCAAAGAACCAAACAAGCTCCTCACACTGCATTTGTGAAAAGGCTTGATGAACCTGTAGACAGGCTGGGTTGCACAGCCTGTCTACTGTTCGAAAGAGCTGGGCTGGTCGGTTCTGTGCAGCAGCAATTTCTCTGGACAGGAATACTGCCTTCTTATGAGTAATTGCTGACTGATAGAGTTGATAATGCTCTAGGAGTCTAAGATGGTCGGCATCTAAGCTGGAATTCTGCCAGCACCTCTCCAACCTGCGTCCTAATTGCCACTTCTCCCTCAAGTCCCCATCAAGCCATGGGGACCAAGGGCAAAGGGAGAGAGGGTGCACACGGGTGGGAGCAATAGAATTAAGTGCAGTGGTAATGGCCTTATTATAGGCCAGAACCAAAACTTCAGGATTTGAGTTCATCACAGGAAATTCTGATAGATCAAGTACTGCAGTTAGGCCATCTGGAGTCACATCCCATAAAGGGCAGTACTTGACCATCTCCACAGGGGTTGGCCTACGCAGAGAGGTGCGAAAATCAAATCTCACAGTGTGATGGTCAGACCATCCAACAGGTTCCACCCCCACATCGGAGGCCTCCATCCCCAGGAGGAAGACCAGGTCAAGGGAATGGCCATGTTTATGAGTGGCAGAGGTAACCACCTGTGAGAGGCCCAATGAATACATCAATTGGAGGAAGTGCTGTCCAAATTGCGAGAGTTCATTGTCGATCCAGGCATTAAAGTCACCCAGCACCATCAACCTGGGTGACTCAAACACCAGGTCAATGATGAAGTCTGCCACTTCCTTAAGGAATAGCTTCTCATCTCCGGGTGGACAATAGACGAGTGCCATTCTATAGCCCCCACCTGCCACTATGACACATTCAAATGATCTGGTCTCCTCAACTGGAACACTAGTGAGATCCAGTTCGGTCTTGAAACAGACCGCAACCCCTCCACCCCTGCGATCCAGTCTCGGGCAGTGTATCACCAAATACCCAGCTGGAACTGCTGCCTCGAGTACGGCACCAGCATTGCCATCCAGCCAGGTTTCGGTGATGCAAGTCAGGTCCACTGTACCCACTAAGTCTGCTACAATGGCAGTCTTGTTCACAACGGACCTGGCATTGCATAACACTGCCTGCGTTGGATAGAACTCCTGGGATGCCCCAACCACGTGCCCACCATTTATGGAGGTGGTGCCCTTGGGTATGGAGACCAGACAGGAAGGCCCACGTTCTGCACTCCATTTCACCCCAGGGTGTCTTCTAGACTTAACCACTCTGATGTGAGCGCCCCCCATCCATCCTCCATTTTTCATACCCCGGCCCCTCCCCAACCTCCTGCGAGCACTTCCCAAGGCCCTGCAGCATTGGTAAATGGAAAAAAGCAACGGGAGGAAAAGAAGGGGTGGAGGGCATGAAGAGCTGAGGATGAATAGCGCATGACCGGGGGATAGCAATATATATTATGATCCACTAACATGGAACAATGATACTAACTTCTAATCTCCCTGTAGTAGAAATAAATTCAAATCAAAACACAAACCTAAAGAATTAAATTAAAATAACTCAGAAAAAACTAAACAATAAATAAAGCAAACATCAACAAGCTCAGATCTAATTAACACAGATTAATCATAAAAGTCTAGGTTAACGAAAGATTAAAGACAGTGAATCACTAATCACAGTTATCTCTAAATCAATACATCAGTAACAAACCTAATAACTTATAAACAACTAAGAATAAAAAATAAATAAAAAAATAACAACACCCAGTCCATATGAGTTCAGATAATAGTTTTTGGACCGTGGGGCTCCCACTTTCTACTGCCAAATTGACCATATGTAGACCCACAGTCTTACTCCTAGGGTCCAGCAGCTGAAATAGCACAGTTTAAAATTAAATCGAATTTACAGGGGCACTCTACCAAAATTCAATCCTCTCAAGGGCTCTCACCACCTTGGTGAAGTAAATACAGGCAGGTGACCCTCCAAAATAAAATAATAGGCTGCAGTAGGTAGATCCAGGTTCAGTTTGATAAGAACACAGTACCAGGGTTCAAAACCCTTCGTGGGCTCCCACCACCATGAAAGAGCAAACACTGGATGGTACCCTTCGAAAAAACCCACCAGGATCGTCTCCACCAGTTGGGTTTAGGCAACAAGCAGCATTAAAGTTTTTAGCAAAAGCAGAGACCTTACTTTAGTGCAGTCATCCACAAATAGATAGAGAACCTTGTAGGTGCCAAAGTGGATCAAACCAGGGGGGTCCGACACCCACACCAGAGGACTCACCCCGGAACACCCACCTCACCTTGGACCTTACCACAACCGGACCAGCTCTCCAGCTGCCATGGTATGGGTCAGAAGTGCCAGGGGGGCCCGCCACCAAATAGCAGCCTCCTGACCCCCCACCAACAAGAGGACAGGTGCCCGAAGCAAGGCCCTCCAGCCACAGACGATAGTTCCTTGGAGCTGTCTCAAACTCAGTCTCAGTCCTTTCTCCACAGTACTCTCCAATGAAAACAGAACTGAATGAGCATCAGTGCCCCATCAGTTCAGTTCCCCACACTCACAGGCAAAAGAATCCAGGAAGGCACCGAGACCTCGAAGCAAACAGTACCACAATGCTCCTGTGGCCACACCCCTCCGCTGCAGAGTGCCAGGACTTGAACGCTAAAGACTTCGACACCAACTCCAGAAACCAGTAACCTCTCCAAACCAAATGGGTCCACCACTACCACAGATAAATGCTTATGCTTACAGATATTGTTGAAAAACAGACGCCGAATTGTGATACTTCGGCATTAAACAGTCTATCCACTGCCCCGGGACAAGCCAAAATCAAATGACCAAAAATAAAATGAACACGAACACAACAAACTTGAAAATTAATAAAAATGACTAAAGCACGATTATACTGCACTACTACGAGGAGATAAAGTGCTAAGAATAAAAATTTCCAGAGCAGCAAAAGACACTTAGTGACAGCAGCTCAGCACAGCCACCATCTTGCCAAGAGAAATCCCAGATGCTGATAAAACTATAGAGGTATGATTTGCGCATATCATATAACCCTGGTAAACTGATGTATACAGCAGATACATTGTCATGAGCAGTAAATCCAAAAGATCCATTGAAATCTCATCCTGAAAGAGACATACAAGAGTATGTAGATCTGGTATTGGCTGCAATGCCAGTAGTGAGGCACTGGTTAAAGCTGATCAAGGACGAAATGGAAAAGGAGGTATCACTAAAAGTGCTGAAAGAAATTATTATTAAGGGTTGGCCAGAGAGAAAACAAGTGTCCGGTAGATTTCAGAGAGTTTTGGAACTGCAGGAATCTAACTGTGGTCGATGGAATTATTTGCAAAGATGAAAAAAATTGTGATTCCGAAAATCCTATGAATGGAAACTTTACAAAAGATCTATGAAGGACATTAGGGAATTGAGATGTGCAAATGGCAAGCATGTGAGGTTATGTACTGGCCCAAAGTCAATCACAACATCACAGAGATGGTGACACACTGAATTGTTTGTGAAGTACAGACCAAATCAATAGGCAGAGACATCACATTCTCATCCCATTACAGAGACATCTTTTCAGAAAGTAGGAACAGATTTGCTTGTATGGCATGGAAAATATTACCTGATTGTGACTGATTACTACTCAGTATATCCAGAAGTGAGTCCAGAGCACAGCACCACTATCAGGACCATGATAAATTGCCTGAAAGCAAACTTTTCAAGGATTGGTATACCTGATCAGGTATTCACTGACAATGGACCTTAGTTTAGCTGTGCTCAGTTCAAGCAGTTTACAAGAGAATTGTAATTTGTATACAGTACCTCAAGTCCAAATCATCCTCAGTCAAATTAACTAGTTAAGAAATCTGTGAAATTTGTGAAAAATATCCTGAAGAAATCACATGACAGTGGAAAGGACATCTATAAAGGACTCTTAGCATATCGGAGTTCTCCAGTTGAAAGTGAACTGCCACCTGCACAATTGTTGATGGGAAGAAGAATTAGATCAACACTACAAGCAGTGTAAAAATGTGATACAGGCAAGGCCTCTGGAATTCTGCGGTTCTGTGGTTGTGGAATTTACCACAAAATTTGCATCATGCCGCAGAATATATGTAGTGCCGCAGAATTCATTGTTTTTGGTGAATTTTCTTATAGATATTCTGTTTTTCCCATAGTGTTAGGCTTTCTTTCCCATCTCGTTTATCCTGAAGCCCCTCCTCTATGCTCAGCATATGATGTCATCGATGTCATCACATCATAATTAGCCAATCACAGGACTGTATTCTGCCAGATAAGTGAATAAATCATGCCGCAGAAATCAGAAAATGCTGCCACAGAAGCCAAAGAGCCCTGCTGCAGAAATCAGAAAATTCTGCAGCAGAACTCCAGGGGCCCTGAATACAGGCAAAACAACAGCAGAAAATTAAACCAAAGTTGTTTTTTTTTATAGAAGTACTCGATCATTACTGGAGTTGTATGCAGGAGATAATGTGTGTCTCAAGGAAATCAGAGATAATACATTGAACCTGAAAGGTACAGTAGCAAAACAGACTGACTCAAGGTCATACTAAGTGAAAACTGAACAAGGGCATGTCTTCAGAAGAAATCAAGATCTTCAGAGGATCAAGGACAGCTAAGATGTTGAACCATTGACTTTGATTACAGAAGCAGGCGAGGCAGACTTTATAAACTGTACCAAGACATTGAGGAAAATTGTGGATTTCAGAAACGATGACACCCACAGTGAGACAGCTGTAGAGGATATGAGGGACTATAGCTGAGAAGACCAAAGCAAACAGTTAAGCATTCTGAAAGACTGATTGAGAGTTGCTAATTGCTGGAATTAAGAAATAGCTCAAGGAAGTGAGTGGGAAAGACTTAATGGTGAGTGAAGTATTAGGAACCTCTCCTTTCTAGCTTTTGTACTTAAATGAATGTTATTGCAATTAAAAATTAATAAAAATGAGATGCAGTGATTGTTAATAAAATTAGGAATTTATATACACTCCCTACGTACATAATGTCTGTTATTACAAATGAGTAGTTGTAAGAGGAACTCTAGAGGGCAGGCTGGAGACAAAGGGCTCAATTTTCAAAAGGCCCTTAGAGCAATGCATGATGCATCAAGCAGTCACCTTGTGTCAATACCAGGTGTTTCAAAGTGTGTACATCTGATTTTGGTACAGAACCTCTCAGTGCATCAAAGTTCCTTAAAATGATGCAAGACATAAGCTGCATCATAAATCTAGTACATGGGGTGAGAACAACAGAAGTTGCGTCAGAAATCAAAATGGCATGAGGAATGGCAGAGCAAGTGATCGAAACAATGACAGAAGAAAGGGTGGCAAACACCAGCACAAAAACAAACTTCACAAAGGCAGAAAGTGACATACTCATAGAGGAGGCGAATGCCCATATTGACCTGCTGCTATCCAGAGGTGGGGACAAGAAACTGGGATCAATAGAAACAGGTCTGGAAAAAGGTGGCCACTAGAGTCAATGCTGTAAGCCCTGTAAGGTACTTCATAAGGGAACTGCAGAAACATTATCATGGCATCAGATGGAGGTCAAAGAAGATGATGGCCCACAACAGATGCTGTACCATGGCTACTGGGGTTGGACCAAGTCAAGTGATGCCCCTTAGTAGCTAGGAAGAGTGTGTAATGGCACACTTCAGTAGCCACACAGTTGGGAGTGACAGCAACCTGGACTAAAACTTGAAAGTTTTTTTTTTTTTTTTGCTGTTCTAAGCATGCTCAGTAGGGCTTTTTGGATAACTTCCTGACACAACATGAAAAATCCCATGTTGCAGACCATTTCTGTTTTCTCACCACTTGCTTCTCACAGCACACACAAAACAAAATTAATGTCATGACCGTAGCCATCTTGTTTGTTTCCCCACCAAACTAAACAAACATGGAAAATATATAAAAGATGCCTGATTTTAAAAAGCAAACACCCAGGACCCATTTAGTTAGATTGTGGTGCTTGCTTTAAAACAAATGGCCAGAAATACCTTTTCTGGGCACTCCAAAATCCAGAGTGCCCAACTTAGCAAGATAAGACATTCACCTGTGTTCTCTGTATGGGAACAGTAGAAGATGGAAGGTTTGATACATTTTATTGGACCAACAAGTGTCTTGTACAAAGATGGAATTATACACAAGCTTTCGGGGCTACACAGGGCCCTTCTTCAGGTGAATAGCAAAACTGAGCAACAAGCAGTATTTATATCCACTGTGGAGCAATTAAAAATCAGGAAGTGAAGCAGAAAGGTGATAAAGTGGACTAGAGATGAAAGCCTAAGATGCAAAAATTAAAAACATGAGAAGAAATGGGGAGAGGCATAGTAGGAGCAGGTCAGTAGGAGAGCAAAGGAAGCTAAAGGGAAGACAAAAGCATGCAGATAGGATCTGAGATCAGAGGCTGGCTGAAAGAGTAGAATGGACAGAAGATGCCTAATAGATGCAAGGAAATTAAGAAATTAGTAGAAACAAAGGAACAAAGGCCTAGATAAACAGAGGTGTGAAAACAAGAGGGAGTAGGTGGGACTGAGCTCAGGAGTTAATAGGAGAGGCAGGGAAGATGTGAGGTACAGGTAAAAGAACTTAACAGGCAGAACTCAGAGAAAAAAAAATATAATAGTCAGAAAGATACAAAACCAAAGTGATATGAATAGAGAGATGATTTAGTACACAATAAAAAAGAATTACAGTTTACCATAGTGGGTCATGAAACTGATTTCCAGAAATGATAGATTTAAATTGTTTTATATATTTCAATTCCCATGTCTTTCTCTCCTTTGTGTTTCTGAAGTTGCCTCTTAGGATCAAGACAAATAAATCCAGGAGAGAGTGATATGAGAACAGTGGGACTTCCTTGAATGCTGAAACCACAGCTGAAGTTATGATGATGGCTTCAATAGAAGCAGTGAGACAGTGACTGTCTCTCTTGTCTGTCTCTCTCTCTGTCTATCTGTCTGTCTGTCTGTCTATCTATCTATCTAAAGTCCAGAAAAAAGCGCTCCAATGAACAGGAATAGATAGCTGGATTGTTGATGATAGCTTCACAGTGGGGATCCCACTGTGGCTTAATAAATCAACAATCCAGTTGAATTAATCTGGTCTGTGTTTCATTGGAACACTTTTATTTCTGGACTTTTTGATTCTATGGTTTGGCAAACCTTGTTATTAGCAAACCTACCTAAGACTGGAGTGCAGCATTCTCTTTATGGACTTCTCTAACTATCTATCTGGCTATCATCTAATTAACATTTTTCTTAAGTGGACCTTGGTGCCCACCCCCAGGACCTCTTCTTTCTCCCCCTCCTCTTCAGGTCACCTGCCTCCCTTTCCCAGTGTTTATGTATTTAATATATAACATAAGTAGACTATGGTGCCAGCCCAGTATCGCTTCTCTTGACCACCTTCCCCTCCAGGTCACCCACCCCCTCCATTCCCATTATGCACATGGTGGCACTGGGGTGCCCACCTCGGTATCACCAAATGGTAGTCTGACTCTGGTGTTCCCAATCCCCAGTATCACATCCCCTGAAATAAAGAAAAACATCTCTTGTTTGTTTTTGACCTGTAAAAAAGAAAATAAACCCTTGCCCATCTGACCCCCCCACACATCCCCACCCACCCCATCCAGACCACCCACTCCGCACCTGCCAATCCCCACACATCCTCATGCACCTGAACATGTCCCATGATGTAGACCCACATTCCAATCAAAACACGTCTTGTTGCTAGAGCAGGCAGCTGCAATATGAGTAAATAAGGTAAGTCTGGTTTAATGTATTTCAGTGGAGTTTAAACTTTGACTCATATGGTCTGATTCTTAAAAGTCCCTTAGATCACCACAATTTGTGGTGATCTAGTGATGCGGCAGACTCTGTGTGCACCAGGGACCCTGTGCCTGATTCTAAAATAAACAAGGTCACGGCACCAAAATTCCCAGGTTTCCCATGTGTTGGTAAGTGCACCACACCATTGGCACACATGTGGGAATGGTCACAGGGATCCAGGCCCCCCCAAGTGCAATGCTAGCAGTGCTGAGATGGTTGGGGGGATGCTCACCAGGAGGGAGGGTAGTGGGCATATTGGACGGGGTGGCAGAGGATGAGTTGTTGGGGAAAGCTCTGAGTGAGAAAAAGTGAACTGGCACCCAGCTGGGTGCATCTACAGGGTAATACTTCTTGTAGATGCCAATAGGTCCATGTATGTTACTCTAATGAATAGTGCCTACTACCCATCCAGAACTGACAGTAGCAGCCCTCCTGTAACACATTAAAGGTGGGAAAAGTGATAATTAAGCACAATGTGGCAGCATATGGCACCATAACACAGCAGACCACATGACTGTAGAGTAATACTGACATCACTGTATAGTAGTGCTGTTTGCTGTCAGTTGGTGCCACATGCTGCCACATTCTGCTTAGTTATCACTTTTCCCACCTTTATTGTGTTACATTAGGGCTACAACTGTCAGTTGTAGATGGGTAGTAGGGCACTGTACAATACAGTAATGTATGTGGACATAGTGACATTTGCAAGAGGTATTACATTGTAGACACACCCCACTGGGTGCCATTTCACTTTTTGTCACTCAAAGCTTTCCTCCAAAACTCTTTCTCTGCCACCCCCTGTTTGATATGCCCCTGGCATCCCCATTCCCACCCTTCCCCAGTGGTGTAAGCCACTTAGACCACCTCCTGACTGATCTAAGTGGGGTCTTGTCTTGCGGCCTTGGCGTGGCTTTCAAAATCCCAAAAAAGGGGATGTGGCTGCCCCACCTTAGCACATGCCCCCTTGTGACCTGGCACAGCCTGATGTAGGTTGCAAGGGTGGCACAGAGCACCTTCAATGTAGAGGCTCCCCATTTTGGTGCAGTCCGTGTTTCAGAATAGTTAATGCTGCAACTTTTGATGCAAGGTGCCACTTGCATTATTTTTATTTGATGCAGGCACCTTGTGTCACTCTTAGGGTTTTGAGAATCAGACCGATAATCTTCTAATTTTTACATATCTTTACACCAAATCTTCAACATGGCCTTTTTGGGACCCCACCTCATTACAAGTGGTTATAGAATTATGCACGTCTGGCCCAAAAGGCTATTTCATGGTCACATTTTGAAATCCCCTTTTGGACAGGATTTGAAAATGTTCACCATATCTGTCATGAGTTGTGGTTATAAGGAGGCCATTTTGAAACTTTGGGGGTCAAAATATGTTAAAATGACAGAGTTATGAGCATGTATTGAAATTTTTCCATGCCCATGATCACTTATAACTTTGGAAATTTAGCCATTGTTTCACACCACCTCATAAACATAACAGCTATTGTTTTTCAAACACTGGAAAAAAAGAGTTTTTTTCATAACATTTTCTCCTACTGGGTCCATAAGGTGAGGTAATAAGAAGGCTATGCTGAAAATGTTGTGACACATTTGGTAAAATACCCAGGTTATGAGTGAACATTGCAATATTTCATTGTTTGCTCATAACGTCACTAATTTTCAATATTTTAAGTCCAAATTTTCAACATAGCCATTTTTTTCCACACCACCTCTTAAACATGACAGGTGTAATTTTTTGAATCCTGGGAAAGATGTGTTTTCACACTTCTGGTTTGAAATAATGTTTTGGACAATATACTGCAAATGTCACATGTCTTATTTATAAGGGGAGTCATAAAATGACTATCTTGAAAATCTGGGGTCAAAATAAAAAATATATAATTATCAAGAAATTTTGTATGTTGTGCCAGTCTTTACCCCAGCAGGTGTGCTTTCTGATTCCATGCTGGTGAGCTTAGTTTTGGGGCAAGCTCACTGACCCAGCTACATGGGGTGAGGGTGGTGGGATGGCGCTGTTATGCAGCACCCCCCAGCCAATGAATGAAAGTTGCATGACTGCCTGCAAAGGCAGTAGAGGGCCCTGTTCACTGGCTAACAGATGGACTCATTGCCCTGTGTGTCTCTCTCTATGGCCACATGGAAGCCCAGGGACCAGAGATCCCTGCGCTTCCACAGTCCACCAGACAGCACCATGAATTCTTGATATCCATTGACTTTTGTAGGTGGATGGATCCTTCCTTTGTCAATCAATCAATCAATCAATTAATCAATCAATCAATCTTTACTTTACCAGGAGAAAACACCATTGAGAGGACTCATTTACAAGGTGGTCCTGGATACAATAAGAAACATCATAGCATAGAATGCCATCTGACTATAAAAAGAACCAGCAAAATGAGAGGACTCAAGGACATTACATAGCAACATGATACATAAGAACAATATGAATCATTGTAGGCTACAATGGCAACAGACTATACAAACAGCCAGTGAGCTAAGTGCAATGAGGTAATATGACACAGCAGGAACAGGCTAACAAATCGATCCTAAGGGCATCATGGAGCAAACAAAAGGGAGGAGAGAAGGCATAGCATGAGCGGGAGGAAGGGGACAACTAAAAAGAGAAAGGGAGGGGGAGAGTTCAGAGGATATGAAAGGAGAGGGAAGCATTTGCTATGGAAAGGAAATCATTTGCTGTGGAGGGGTATGAGGTCAAGGATAGTCTGCAAGATGAGCAGGTGCTGTAGTAGGGTATGAAGAGCAAGATACTGGAAGAAAACATTGATAGGAGAAGCAGCTACAAGTTTTCTTAAATGAATAACTCAACAATGACTTAAAGGCGGGCAGCTCAACTAAATTCAAGAGTTTTAAGGCACTTTGGATAGTAATCCAAAGGGTTTTGAGGGCATGATTTATGGAGGATGAACCATGTTGGATTCTGACTCTGGGAATGTCAAGCAGGAGGCATGAGTATCTTCTGAGTGAGTAAGGCCCTGAAGAACAAGAAAGAGATCCAAAATGTATTTGGGAAGCATGTTGGTAATGGCTCTAAATGTCCAGAGTGGCATTTTTTAGTCTCCTGGTTTTCAATGACTGTCACCCAATTTGAGCATAGAAGGCACAGTGGTGAGTATTATATGGGGCATTGGTGATGAATCAGATTGTCCTGTGGAATTGGGTATCTAGCTTGGCTAGGGAAGCCATGGGGCAATGACCATATATAAACTCTCCGTAATCTGTCAGAGGGAGAGAAGTAGTCTGCACCAGTCTTATTTTGGTGTCATGGTTTAGAAGGTGTTTAATTCGATAGAAGATACCTAGCCTTTGCTTAAGTTTTTGGGACAGTTCTTCTAGGTGGACAGAGAAGGAAAGCTTACAGTCAAGCCAATAGCCCAGGTATTTGAACTTGTCCACTGTTTCAAGTGGCTCCCCCAGCAGTGTCAGGATCCGGAATTTATGTACTGCAGGGAGGGTATTCACTGATTGGGCATGAGGAGAGAGAAGCATAGTTTTTGTCTTTTTTGCATTGAGGAGCAGTTTCAGGTATAGGAGGTTATGTTGGAGGATGTTGAAATCATGCTGCAAATCCATGCATGCAAGTTTGTGGGAAGGTCTGGCAACATAAAGTATGATAATTCACCAGTTAGGATTCAAGTTAATGCCACAAAAGTAGGAAAATGTGTCCTTAAGGTTTTTAACCCTAACTTCTCGCCCCCACCCGCAATGCAGAAAAAGGAAAACACATTGAGGTTTGGGTCTCGGGAGCCTTGGCGAATTAGTGATGAGGTCTTACTTGGAGTTGTCAACCCTAAAGCCCACCCCATTCCCTGTGCAATCTAAGTTACAACAGAGTGTGTTGGCAACATGTGGTGACACATACTTCTGTAGCTTTGAAGACTGTATCACTGTGAGACATTGGCTTGGTGCTGTACCTTGTGCTTTGTACAGGATGCTATGGGCTGGGGTAGAAGGGTGAGCACTAGGGTTGACAACCCCAGGAAAGACACCACCACTTACTTGCCAAGGCTCTGGAGACCAAAACCCCTAATATTTTTCCTTTTGCTGCTTGGGGGGGGGTGGGTGTATTTAGGGTTAGAAACCCTATTGCAGCATTTCTCTACTTTTGTGGCATTAAGTTGAACCATAACTGTTGCATTAACAACATTTTTTAGCAAAGAATCTATCTGTCTGTCTGTTCATCTATCTATCTATCTATCTATCTATCTATCTATCTATCTATCTATCTATCTATCTATCTATACCTTAAACAGCACATTTGAGAAACATTTTGTACCCTTTACTGGAAAATGACATAATTATTTTTTTATTTAGTTTTTTTAGATTTCTACCATGTGATCTCTGTTGTATCAATCAATCAATCAATCAATCAATCAAAATCTTTATTTATTCAGGCGAACATCATTGAGCATAGCTCATTTGCAAGATGGACCTGAGTGGTCATAACAATATAAGGTTACAAATTTTACACAAAAGCATGGTACTGAATGAACACAAATACAAAGATTTAAGAATGAGACAGGTGTACAAATATTTACATATATACAAGGCAAAATGACATTGGACCTAGATCATATTAAAGAGAGAAACAAACAGTATTGTAGGGATAAAGCTAGGTAATGGGACTTGGGGGCATTTTGTATGAAGTAGGTTGGAGAACAAGCTAGAAGAACAATAAAGAAATAGGGGTAGTATAAAAAGGGTAGGGGAAGGAGGGGTGAGAGGACTAGGCCTTAAGGAAGCAATTGCATGATTCTGGGAATAGACTAGTGTACAGTTTTTTGAAGGATGTTAAAGGAATGAGGGTATCCAATTTCAAGGTCTTTTGAAGAGAATTCCTGATAAGTGCTAGGGAGTAGCTGAATGCAGCCCTTCCATACTGGGTGCAGGTGATAGGAATCTTCAGCATGATGAGTTTATTGATCCTTAGGGTGTAAGGCCTGGATGTGATCCGATTGAAACAATCTGAGATGTAGGGAGTTTGTTTGTCAGAGCTTTGTAGATCCAGACAGCAGCATTTTTGTTTCTTCTATGTTGTAGGGATGTCCAACTGACTGCATTGTAGAGAGAGCAATGATGGGTGCTGGAGGGAAGATCTGTAATGAATCTAATAGCTCTATGATACAAGGTGTCTAATTTATTTAAATGGGAGAGGGAACAGTGACCATAAAGGAAGTCAGCGTAGTCAATGAGGGATAGGAATGATGCCAGGATTAGCCTTTTTGGAATCTCTGGTCAGGTAGTGTTTGATCCTATAAAATAGGCCAAGTCTTTGTCTAAGCTTTTTCAGGAGCTCTTCAATGTGGCTAGTATAGTCAAGTTTATTGTCAATCCAGACTCCAAGATATTTGAATTTGTCCACATATTCCAGATTTTCACCAAGGATGGTAGATAATTGTGGGGGGGTGAATGATGGGACAGTGGAAGAGCAGCTCTTGGTGGCAAAGAACATAGCTTTCGTTTACTCTCTCTTCTGTGTACTTTCCCAGTTCCTTTGGTCAGTCATCTAGCTATTCTGCCTATTTTTTCCACAGCCCAGCACCTGACTTGCTCCACTATGCTTTGCCTATCAGAGTGAAACCCCATAGGGAAAGCTCTCTTGGAATCACCTTTTGGGAGTGATTAACAAAATGACAGTGCCACTGTTTATGACAGGGTCCCAAAAAGCCTATGTTGCAAATTTGGTGAAAAAATTCAAAAAAATTACTGTGTTACGAGCGTGTGTTGCACAGTTTCCATGCATGCTTGTAACATCAACAAATATTTTCACTCCAGATTTTCAGCATTGCCATTTTTTCACACCTCCTTGTGAACAGTACAGCTGTCATTTTTCACATCCCGCCCAAAATGTGTTTTCGCACATGTGGTGCACAATGGCGTGGTCGTTGTGGGAAATCGATGTTTGGGACAGATTAACAAAATCCCCTAGGGATCCCCAACTTTCTAGGGGTGGAGGGCAGGGGTGTGCTTGTGGGGGCATGAGAAGCACATCGGTGCCATTGCCACAGTGCTGCAGAGAGGCATCCGATGGATGGCACCGTTGGATGCCCCATAGAGATGCTCCGAGCTGCTCTAACTTAGCTCCACCAGTGTGGCACCTGGAATCACCACAGCAGGTTACAGCAGCCACCCTCTTGGAATAGGGCACTGTTGCTGCTGTAACCTACACTTGCACCATGTCATTGTGGGCTGCGGCATAGTGGGTGGCATAATCCAAGTTTGGCATAGCCCACAGCCAACATGGCACATGCTGCCTCCTGGAATTGGGGCTGGTGTACCGCTTGTCATAAGCCACCAGATACGCCAAGGGGTTTGGCGTATCTCGGCTTATGCCGGTGTACGCCGACTTGGAATCGGCCTCTTCATCACAAACACTGAGGTAAAATAACTTCAAAACAGCAAGTGTCTACTGCCGTCGAAACAGGCAAATATTTTCCCTATATGTTATGTCATACCTGCTTATTGCCTGTAATATGTTATGCATTTTGATATGTTGTATTATGTCGCTATTTACTTACTTACTGTATGTTTCAATTGTCTTGACCTTCTGTTTGTTTTGTACTCTCTCAGGTGTTGACTGAAAATTGACTTTTATCATCTGGTACACCTACTTGTCAATGAAAACGAAATAAATAAAAAAGAGGAAGCATATAACTTCTTTCAGAAAAAAAACAACTTTCATACAGTATGTTAATTAAGCAGCAGCTAACAAAGGCTGAAGCATGTGGTTAGGGACAATGGCCTAGTACTGAATGATTGCCCCAGTGCATGCATACTGATGCTGTTTGTATACCTCAGATATATGCCAACTTTATTTTATTTATTTGAAAATTGTAACTGGGAGAGGCACTCTGAGCCAAGGCTCATTTGTAGGTACATCCCAGGGAAAAGGGAAAGAGAGTACAATAAACCATAAACAGCAGTGAAGAGGCATTCCAAAAATAAAGTGTGAACAGTGAACAATTCAACATGGTGCAGGTGCAAACAACAGTAAAAGCTGAGCAGAAGTTTTTTATATGAGCAGCACTAGTACCCAATTAAAGTTACAACAATAGATTTCAACAATTAAGTGCAGCAGTTGTAGTGACATGAACTGACCCCAGAGGGACCATGGCAGGGGTGGAATGGGAATCAGTGACAGGTCGGGTATGGGGCTGGCAAGAACAGAAGGGGGAGGGAAGGAGCTTTTACTGGTGCCTAAGAGAAACAGAGGAGGGTGACCGATGCAGACAGGAAGAGAGCAGGTTCCAGAGGGACGGAAGGCTATAGAAGAATGCTGACTGCCCAGCAGAGTAGTGAGGGTGGAAGAGGGAAAAGATGTGAGGATCCCTGGAGGGGAGCGATTATGAGGCAGAGAAAATGGGTGAGAGGAGTGTGGCTAGGTAAGAAGGAAGGGACTCAAACCAGTGTTTGCAAATAAAGGAGGCAGAGTGGAACTGGTGACATTAGAGTAGGAGGAGGATGGATAGGTCAAGGCAGAGGGAGCAGTAGTAAGTACAAAGGGGGGAAGTTAGTAGCAAAGTGACAGAAAGCATTTCAGAGGATGTCCAGTCTGGCAAGGTAAGAGGAGGCAGTGTGAGACCCTATCTACATAGTCGAAGACTGAAAGCACCATTTTGGTAACCAATTCCTGGCACAAGACTCCAAGACTGGGATGGAGCTTGGAGCCAATGGCATTGCTGTGGGCAGAGAAGTCAAACCAATTATCAAGTCACACACCAAGATACTTAAAGGAGGGAACCACTTCAAGAGGGGTTCAATGCAGGTGAAGAAGACAGGGAGGGGGCAAGTCTGGCCAGCTACTGGCTGGTGTCAGAAGTCATGGACACTGTTTTTCAGTGTTGATCTGGAGTTGGATAGACTGGAACCAGTGCAGGACATTGTGGAAATATTGCTGAAAGAAGACTTCCACTGCCACAATTGAGGGGCCTGCAGTATAGAGAACTGTGTCACCTGCATACATGTGAATATACAAGCTGGCACAGGCAGAAGGGAGGTCAATGAGGAAAATGGAGAAGAGGATGTGAGACCCCAGCCTGGATTGGTAGGGGATGGGAGGGGACTGGACACCTCCTACTTGTATCAACTGCTGACAACTCAAAAGGTAGGTTCAAAACCAGTCAACAGTGGATGCTGAGAGGCCGGCAGAGCTCATCTTGTCCAGGAGGAGTAGGTGGGCCACTGAATTAAAGGCTTCAGCCAGATCAATGAAAATGGCTGTCATGATGTGCCCTAGATCCATTCCAGTGAGGATTGAATTTTTGACTCATAGCAGCAAGGAGATGGTGGAGTGTTGCTTCCAAAAACCAAACTGGAGTAGGAAGAGGAAGCTGGAAGAATGGAGACACCCCCTGAGGATGACTAGTTCGAGTGGAAGCACCTGGGAGAGTGGTGAACAGCATATCCTGCATGAGCGCTATTTTTGTTTGCCTGTTGTACTCATGATTTGGATATTTTGTAATAAAGCATATTTTTGATACTGGCATATGAGGTATGGCTGAACCTTTGTCTGCTCCCTGAGAGTGCCACAGACATTCAGACTTCATTCATAGCCTGGGGCTGGCCGTCTCTTACCTGTTTTTACCGGCACAGTACTGTATATATCGTGATTCTGGTGTTGGAAACTTAAGGTACTCAGAAAGCCTGGAGAAGACATGTTTCTTTTGTAACTTTGTAAGAGAGTGAAGGAGACTTGTCTGTGAGAGAGGAGACCTTCACTTGGATAAGCAGGCCAATGAATACCTCAAGTTGTACCCCCACAAAAACAATAATTTAATAGGAGCAAAAGGTTTATAGTAGAATTCAATGGATGCATGCACCAACCCATTGGTTATGATCAGCTGGATTCATGTCACATCTTGTTCCATTACAAATACTGTAGTACCAATGGGAGCTATGCACTACTGTGGGATGGGTACATGTGATTTGTGCATACATGGGCCATGTAGCTCTGCATCTGGAGGCAGGTGCAGGGTGTGTGGTATGTGCAACCATGTGCCTCCACCCCCCCAGCATACAGCTGTAAGGGGGGGTGAATTGAGGGACACAGGTGGGCATCTAATTAGATGAGTAGGAGATTCTGGGTAGGCATAATTCCACCTTTTTTCAAAAGTATGGGCAAGTGTCACAATGGATGCCCCAGCCCTCCATGTCAGTCCAGTGGGCTGAGGCAGCATGGTGGGGGGTTCCCTGTCCCACCGCAGCTGGCAGGTGTCACTTGGGAGGCATGTGAAGGATACAGCAGGGTCCTCACTACCGTATTCTGTGTCCCCTTTCCTGGCACTCCACGCCTTTGTGAATGGTATGGAGTGTGGACATACCCCCAGACATGCCTCTGGACCAGTCATGCATGTAGCTATGTGATTGGCCAGGAGGTCTGAGTGTGCCAGAGTTATGTGTCCCTTCCATTAATGCTGTAAGGGGTCTGCTGAACCTCAGGTTCATTGAATTCTGACTTAGGGTTGACTATGCACCCTATCTCCATGGCACATAGGGAAATCACCCCTTAATGCATAGGGGCCATTATGTGAGTGTCCATGGGAAAAATTCACCACTGACATTAAAGGACATTTTAAATCTTGATCAGCTAGAAGTAGTATGGTGCAGTGGTTACCACACTGGCTTTGGAACTGGGAGCTCTAGGATCAAACCCCACCAGAGTCATGTACTTACTGTCTGACCTTGAGCAGATCAATTAACCTCCCTGTACTTCAGTATCCCAGTTTTACATGTAAGGGCCTGGTACCCACCTGTCTAGGGATATATGGTGGTAGTCACATCAGAGTAGCACCCACCTTACATTATAGAACCTGTACCTTCAAAATCACTTACTAGCACTTCAGGTCTGGGGCAAAAAGAGTAGGGGCACCAAGAAAAAATTACTCACCTTAGTAATTGCTTTTCTTCTCATGGAGTCTTGCTATATTAGGACTTATTGCAGTTAGCCACTGCACTTGAACTGCCCCGGGAGAGGAAAGAGTTAACTCCAGAGAATCTGGAGTTCTAAAGCGTGAGGGTGCTATACCAAAGCTCTATCTGGGCAGTTTCAAATGAAACTGTCAGATCTTTACGAAGCTAACACTAAGCAACAAGTCTGTGTGGAAAGCTCTACACTAGGCAAATGGCTACCTACTAGTAGTAATAACAACAATAGAAACAACAATAGAAACAACAATAACAATAATAAGAATGAATAATGGTATTATTAGTTTTCCCCCCTGACAAGCACTATTAGGAACCCCTTCCCCCAAAGACTCAAGTCCAGGAAGGGGGCCAACAAATCACTCAACCAGAAAACCCTAGTTCCCTAACCCTAAATAAAAGAGGGTGAAGGGAAGAACTACAATGGCATGACACAGTGCTTGCACTAATTTGCCACCCCCACCCCAGTAGAAGTTCTGAGAGGGCAGGTTGGTGGTCTTATATAGCAAGACTCCATGAGAAGAAAAGCAATTACTAAGGTGAGTAATTTTTTCTTCAAACACCATGAAGTCTTGCTATATTAGGACTTATTGCAGATTACACAGCAGTACCTCCATGGAGGAGGGTCAGAACCTACTTAGGAAATAGGATCTGAAGCACAGCTGTGCCAAAAATGAGCATCTCTCCTGGACTGAAATCCAGGGAATAATGCTTGGTAAAAGTGTGAACTGTCTTCCAAGTAACAGCTCGACAGATTTCCAGAATGGGAATATCTCTAGCAGCCGCTAGAGATGCAGCTGTACACCTGGTGGAGTGAGCCCTCAGTCCTGAGGTGGGGTCTCCTACCTAGTCTTTGATAACAAAAATGGATACAAGAGACAATCCACCTTGCAATTGTCCTCTTAGTGGCAGGTTCCCTTTGCCAACCTCGCCCTAGGTAAGGAAGAGTTGAAGGGATTCAAACCTGTGACCCTTGGTGTGTTACAAATAGTAGCATAAGGCTCTTTTGACGTCCAAGCTGTGCAGTCTCCTCTCACCTGAGGAAGAATGCTCAGTGAAAAATCCTGGGAGAGAGATGGATTGGTTCAGGTGGAAACCTGAAACCACTTAGGACAAACCCTGTGTTAGTCCTAGGGACTGTCTTATCCCTGTGGGGAAAGAAAAATCTTCTTCCACTGCCAGGGCCTGTAGTTCACTTATGCACCTGGCAGAAGTGAAACCACCAGAAAAAAAACATTTTCCAAGTGAGAAGCTTGAGCTCTGCTGGGAACAGAGGTCCAAAGGGGTTTGCATTAACTGAGCAATGCAAACATTCAGGCTCCATGCAGGAGCTGGTTCCCGAAAAAGGAGGGTTGGTGTGAAGCAACCCATTAAAAACTTCCCTGCTTGCAGAAAAAAACAGAGACAGCTGCCAAAGGAACCCTTAAGGTAGCTGGCCTAAGACCTAAAGAATTTAAAATGGACCAAAAAGTCCAGAAAATGGGCAGATAAGCAGACTGTGGTATAATCTGCTTCTCAGCGCACCAGACTGAAAACCTGTTCCACTTAGAATTGTAAGTGGCACCAGTGAAAAAGCTTCCTTGAAGCCTTTAAAATATCCGCGACACCTTGAAAAAGGTGTAAATCAGCAAATTCTAACTCCTCAAGAGCTGCCTTGAGAAGGAGGAATTTGAGGTTCGGATACCACACTCTCCCTTGTGCAAAGGCCAGTAAGTCGTGGACTCTGGCAAGCTCAGGTAGGGTGGACTGTCAAGGACAGAGACACTGGGTACCAGGGCTGTCTGGCTCCAGCTTGGAACAATCAGAATCGCTTTGCAAGGCTGAGATCTGATTTTTACTAGTACCCTGAAAGAAAGGGAAAAGGAAGGAAAGGTGAACAGAAACTTCCCTTTCCAATCCAAGTGAAAAGCGTCCCAGGTGGGCTGATCCCAGCACTGGAGGCCCCAACAAAACAGAGAAAGTTAGTGGTTATCTGGGGCTGTGAAAAGATCTATCTGAAAATGAGCCCCATCTGGCAAGGACTGAACCCAGCACCTGAGGATTCAGAGCCCAATCGTGATGGCCCTGAGAATCCTGTTGAGGGCATCTGCCAGGGCATTGTCCTTCCCTGGGAGGTGAACTGCTATCAGGAGGTGTTCAGGAGTAAGCCAGAGACCACCACTTCATTGCTCGTGCACAAGGCTGATGACCGAAAGTGCCCCTGCTCTGTTGATGTACCACATTATTGTGGTGTTGTCTGTCCTGACTTGAACTACCTTGTTCTGGACAGAAGCTGAAAACTCCTAAGACCTAGAAGACAGCTCTGAGTTCCAAAAATTGATGTGGAGCAGAGATTCCTAGGAGACCACACTCCCTAGTGGACAGGTCGCCTAAGCGAGCTCCTCACCCAACACAGGAGCATCCGTGGTGAGGGAATGAAGAGGACCCCTAGTTTTAGATTGCTTTGATCCTGCCACAGTGTAAGGCCAGGATCAGGGATTGGGTCACTAGAACCACTGAAAGGAATCCCTCCTTTGGGACCAATAGGCCCTCAGATGGAACTGAATGTCCCTCATCTGGAATCTTGCTCCCTGCACTACAGCTGTGGAAGCAGCCATGTGCCCTAGTAGTTGTAGCAAATGCTTTGCTGGTCAAGAGACTCGCAGAGTAATGGAAGATGCCAGGGCAAGAGACTGCCTACCCTTTAGAGGGAGAAATGCCCTGGCTAACTTTGTGTTCAACTCTGCACCTATGAAAGTTAGTACCTGAACTGGTTCGAGAACTGACTTTGTAAATTCAGTAGGAATCCCAGAAAGGTGAGAAGCTGCTGGGTGACTTGCAAGTGGATTTTACTTGATCTGGAGACTGACCCACTAAGAGCCAGTCATCCAGGAAAGGAAACAAAGCAATCCCTTGCCTTCTTAAAAGAGCCACTACCACAGCTAGAATTTCTTGAATACCCTTGGCGAGAGGTAAGGTCAAGGGCATTGCCCTGAACTGAAAGTGGCCTGAGGGTAACCTGAGGTACTTTGTGAGAAGGCCTGATCAAGACATGAAAAAAAAAAAAAAAAATAGGCATCCTTGAGGTCCAGGAAAGCTAGCCAGTCCCCTGGCCTCAGCCAGAGTTAACATTTTTAACTTTGTTTTCAAAAGATGCTTGTTCAGGTACCTTAAATCTGAGATGGGCCGCCAATCTCCTGCTTTCCATAGGTTAAGAAAGTATCATGAGCACAGCCCCTGCCCCGTGGCAAGGAGGACCTTTTCTACTGCTTTGCAGTTCAGAGGAGAAGAAACCCTGCTCCCAAAGCAAGGGATTCCGAGGATTTGTAGGACTCTGTCTGGCTCTCATCTTTGGAAACTGTTTGAAGCTGAGAACCAGACCTATTACTTCCAGAACCCACTTGTCCGAAAGTTAGGGACACACAGTTCTGGCTGAAATAAAACCAACCTGCCCACTGGTATAGGAGAATCGCCCTGGGCACCCCATCAGGGTGCCTGCTTGGCAATAGTCTTAGACTAAGGGAGGGGACGGTTTTATTTGTGCCCTGCCTATCTCTGCCTCTGAAGAGACCTCTGGCGAAAGCAGAGGAGGCCTGAGCCTCTACCTGGCACTTTTGTAGGTAATCATCCATGTTTTCTATATAGCTTTCTGTTTGTTCCTCAAACAGTGAATTACCCACAACAAGAAACAAATCCATAGACTTTGACAGAGTATCTTGGGACAGATTAGTGCATCTGAGCCATGCCAACCTACGGAAAGCTACAGAAGTGGTCATGACCCTAGAGAAAACAAGATTAACACCAACAGCAGTATGAACTTGAACTTAGAGGCTTCAGTGCCATTAGCAGCCACCTGTTCCAACCCTTCAGCCAGCTGGCCATGGGCCTGCTTGGCTAACTGCAATACTGCGTCCCACCTAGATTTCGAAATCTGGCCACATAAGCCATACAACTTGCCTGTCTGAGTCCCACAGAAGCTGCTATATACTGTTTTCTTGCATGGCATCAATCCTCCTGGAATCCTATTCAGGAGGATGTGAGGCCAGGGACTAGCCTTGACACAGGCTGCAGCTTGTACCACACCTACATGACTACACTTGCTCAGTGAGGAAGTCTGTAACAGAGCCTGACGAAATACACCTTCTGTCCATTTTTTATCTTACAGGAGGGACAGAAAGAAGAATCTTATAAAATCTTAGTTGTTTACTTCCTAAATGACTTATGCAAAGGAAAGACAACCTCCTAGCCCATCATTCCTACATAATCAGGCTCCCTTTACTCATCCATAGCCTCCTCTAAAGGAAGCTGGGGATTCTGCAAGCTTTTGTAAAACATAAACTGAGAAAGGGACCAGACAGAATAGGAGGAGATTCTAAAGTCTGTCTGGAGAAATGTCCGCTATGGGCACGCCCAGACCCTACCAGCCACACATGTATTGATCAATTTTCCTCCTCCCACTCCTGTGGTTCATAACAATTCCTCAACATCATAAACCTGAACCACTGGAACTGAATGAGCCACCTTTACCAACTGTAGATGGTCTGACAGGACCTAGAAACAGTGACTGGACAATCTGTATGGCTTAACTACTCCTGCAGCAGTTGGAGAGACAATCTTGGACTCCAAACCTACTGATTTCTCTGTCATATTCTTTATTTTTTTTTTTTTAAACTGGTTCCTCTGAACCATCCTTTTGCCCGAGGAAGTCTAGCCCTGGTCAGAGGGCACTCTCTAGTCCAGTGGGTACTGGACCAGGCTGGCCATCCGGGTCAGCGGACTTTAGGCCAATAGTTCCTGAGCCGCCCTATCTCTTTCAGGGTGGCTGCAGAGAAATTTTAAACACCTGGCAGTCTGACAGGAGGTGGTCAGCCTCAGACAATAAACACAAGTGCTGTGGGACAGCTTGGCAAAGGCTTCCCACAGCATCACAGTGTTGAAACCCAGTGGCCCGGTTTTTCTTTTTGCTCTCAGACATAATGCCAGCCTAACCAAAAACTTTCCTTTTATGGCCGTGCAGGCAAGACACCTTATCGGTTCCTAACTGCTTAACGGGTATTTGAAAACCCTATTTAAAATCAAGGTTTTTTAGAACTGATAAGAACCGGTACCGCACTCTAAAAGCCCAAAACTTTAAAACGTTAAAATAAGCAAACCGATCAGTTCAAAACCGAACCGATAACTAAATTTCCACACAGACTTTTCATTTTGTACTTACGGTTTACCAGATAGAGCTTTAACTGAAATGCGGTAAAATAATTATTTTTATGTTCTAAATGAACCAAAAATACTCGCTGACCGAGAAATGAACCGAGTTGAAGGAGCTGATCCCGGAGCGACTGTTCAGTGAAGCGGAGTAAAGAATCTGACAGTTTCATTTGAAACTGCCCAGATAGAGCTTTGGTATAGCGCCCTCGCGCTTTAGAACTCCAGATTCTCTGGAGTTAACTCTTTCCTCCCCGGGGCAGTTCAAGTGCAGTGGCTAACTGCAGTAAGTCCTAATATAGCAAGACTTCATGGTGTTTGAATAACCAATACACTGGGGCACCAATAAACAAGAAACCACATACAAACTGAGACCAAACATGGAGCTGGGATCAAGCTGAGTGCACATGCTTTGCTACTGTAAGATGGAATACAGTCAATGATCATTCCCCTCTTTACTCTATTTACATAATTTCACCATACAGTTGCATCAAATTGTACCCTTGTTCTACTTACTGGATCTCTAATTTGCATTCCAAGGCATATCTCCCTTGAGTCACTCTCAACAGTAGTATTTCCAGGTTTACCCGTGCCCTTAAAAGTTATGTAAGTATATGGCTATATATCTATAGCTATATCTAGATAAGTCTAATAAAATATATGTTGTAACATTCAGCAGAACTTTTTTTTGAGGCTGGAAGTACAGCCTAAAGGTTAGAGTGACACATTGTGAATGAGCTTGGTACATCCAGCAGACCTGGGTTTGATTCCCACAATCTCCACTTGCATACTGTGTGACTCTGAGCAAGTCAGTTAATCTACCCAGTGTTTCCAGGTCACCCCTAAAAGCAGACACTTGTGCCTAGTGGGCCTTAACCTGGTTACCAAAGAGAAAAATAAATATATATTATAGGGGAGCGGTTGTGCCCCTATATTTAGGGTTGTGTTGGCATTTCAATGTTAAACCACAAAATATGCACTTTAATAACTTTGCAACCATTCAATGTATTTGCATGAACTTTTGCATGCTCAGTCTCAGGGGGTAGAGCTCTTGATGTGCCAAGTTCCATTCCAGTCAGATGTGCAGATTCCGAGATACAGATAGTGCAAAAAGTGATTTTTTTGGAATTTTCTCCGATTGGTTAGAAAGAGTTTTCTGTCTACTTGGCTAGGACCCAGACGGTTTGGAATTCTGGTCTGAAATGTACAGGATAGAAAGGAGCTGAGCCACAGATGTGCGGTTTGCTTGGTTGGTGAAAAAATATTAATCCATTCCAAAGTTATTTAATTTTGAAATTGTGAATACTCTGTTCTGAGCATGCTCAGTAAGCACCAAAAAATAGCTGCATGAAATGAAAAAAAAAAAAAATTTTTCATATGACATCATCTGTTTTAATTTGAGGAAACTCCTTTTTTGTATGGCAGCCATCTTGTTTTCAGTTTTACCTGAGAAACTCACGTTTTGAAACCTACAAAAATGATATTCTGGGGAGGAATCAACACATATAGCATGCTTATTGTGACCCCCTAAGCTTCATTCTGCACTTTACTGTGTGAGAAATGCCCTTAAAATGTGTTTTGTTTTTGTATTGGTGTCATATGAAAAAAGATTGTTTTGTATGACGACTCACGAAAAAAATCTTTTTCATTGGGTTAATATCCCAGTACTGACACTGTAGTGCAGCATGAGAGGGGTGCTGCACTTCTGAGGTGCCGTCTTTCAGATGAGACATTAAACCCAGATCCCATCTGCCTGGATCGGTGGTAGTTCAGGTGGATGTTAAAGATCCCATGGCACTTATCGGAAAAGAGTAAGGGAAATTTTTTATTGCAATCATAATGAAAATCAGAACAATATATACAATCAATGTTACAGCAGACAGGACTATGAAAGAATAAAATAAAAAAACTTAAACCAGCGTTAATTCATACAATAAATATGAATGAAAGCCAAAGGTCAAACCAGAAATCAAAAAAATAAATATATGCAAGTCAATATATCACTTGAAACAGAACAAAAAAGCAAACAAGAGAACAAATAATACATATTAGTTCATGCTACAATCTCAAAATAAAGAAGACCATTTTTAATAACCCATTCTTCCCCTTTCCGCTATCAGTGTATAAAACCAAAAATTCCATTTAATAATGCAAAAAGCAGCATTCCAGTAACCTCGGTCCCACTCCCCTTGATAATCACCAATTGTCCCCCCCCCAGAGGAGTAGTGGAAACCCCCTCCCCTCTACTTTTTTTTTTTATTTTTTTAGATCCTATCCCTAATAGGTCTAAAGTAATGATGCTTTAGCTGAACTTTTATAAACAGTAAAATAACAAACAGATGTATGGAATAGTAGAGTAAGTCCCAGCATAGTGAGTAAAACAGTCCTAGTACATAAATAAGTTTAAGTTATTGGAGCATTTGAGTCAGTGATCCAAAGGAATCCGATCCATAACTCCATTAACCGAGTATTTGACAGGGAAGTTTGTTCAGCTTTATATATACTTTTCATTTGATGTAGTATTTTATGCAACAGTTCAAATAGTGAGCCTTCTTGTTGCTGTAGTGTAAAAGCACGCCTAGCCAACCATATCTGCCACTTAACCACTGTGACAAATACTTGCAGTGTACTGTAATGCCATTTACTAGTCCAAGAGGTATCAAATATTCCAAACATCAAGTTTTCCAAAGATAAGGTTAAGAAAATATCCTCCCTCCATTCCTGTGCTATGAAGGCCCAAAAACCAGATATGAAGGAACAAGAGAACAAGAGATGTTCTGTAGTTTCCTCCTGTTGAAAACAATCAGGACATGTGCAGAGTCTGTCTTGTTTAGCCTTGTGTTTATGATTGGACTTGACATTTATCTTGCCATGACAGGCCAACCAATGAAAATCACACACATGGGTAGGTATACTTTTATTTACCAGGAAACTCCGCAATTTAGATTTATATTGTAGTGGACAGTTCACAAGCACAGTCTCTACCTGGCAAGTTGTCTCCAATAAATGAAAATACAATTGTTTTCTAGATAAATTAAGTACATGAATTGTTAACAGATCCCATTGTTTGATACGTAAAAAAGTACTTCTTATATACTCCGGAACCATTGCTGATTTTTTAAAACACTTCAGGGATTGTGCTTCCCATAACTGAAGCCAAAGCCTGCAATTTGTTTGTAATGCAGTTTCCCACCCATGTGCCTCCTCCAACAATAAAGGTCAAACATTTTCAAAAATTAAAAAAATATTAAAAAACAAAATAGGGTTATGTTAAGGCCTCCCTGGTTAATGGGAAGATATTAAACATTTCGCTTGATAGGATTAAGATGGCTTCCCCAACAGCCCTGGAAGAATATTCCTAAAAGCCCAACTTCTAAGGACTTTGGTGGGGGGAATACATAGCTAAGATAAAGAAAAACTGGAATTAAGCAGGATTTAATGAGAAAAACCCTTTTCATTTTTCCACATTTCCATTTATTCCATAGAGCAACTTTTCGTTGACCTAACAGAAATTTCGTTTCCCAATTAAAAATATCTAATTCTATATTTCCCCAATATATGCCTAGAATTTTCAAAGGATCCAGAGCTATTGAAATACCAGCAATAGATTCATAGGTATTTAAATTGTATGGCACCCGATCTCCTGCCCTGGCACTACCTTCTGCGCTAATGGAACTCTACACTTCCTGCCTCGTCCTTCTTGTGGCCCACCTATGTTCAATACCTGGTTACTGCTTATGGAAACAAAGCCCTGTGGGCTGGCCTGCATATCTTTGCTTTGACTAATAACGTTGCCTGGGAACTACCGACTAGAACCAGCCTACAACTCCTGCAGCAAACAACATCTTAAATTAGGCCTCAGGGAACTACACCTCTACTCCTTAAAACTGCTTCTCCTCATCCTACTGATCTCTGGCAATGTTCACCCGAACCCTAGACTGCGCAGCCCAATTCTCAAAACTACTGCCGGATCTCTTCTCCTTGTAACCCTAAACATCTGTAGCCTTCTGTCGAAGTTTGATGCAGTTAAATCTTTCATTAGGCATCACAACCCTAACATCCTAGCTGTTGTGGAAACCTGGCTGATGCCGAAAGTAGCGGAATCTGTAATAACCATCCAAGGCTATAACATCTTTAGACTGGACTTTCTCCAAGAAGGGTGGGGGCCATGTCGTTTATGTCAAAGACACCTTAATGGCTCACCCCCTAGTTGCACCAATGCCTGAGTCCTCGTCCCAGATTCTACCCATCAGACTACTCCTAGGTCCTAATCACAAAGCGTTCCAAATTGTCTCCATCTACATTCCTCCCCAGGACCAAGCCAACGGTCTTAATGATGTCCTCAAGTACATTAACACCCATCCTCCTGATTCTGAACTTATCCTGCTAGGGGACTTTAACATAAATTGGCTTGGTTCTGATGTAGGTGCTCATAAGGATGCCTTAGTGGCTGCCAACCTCACACAGATGGTCAACACCCCTACTAGAACTAATTACAAGACTGGCAATTGCACTCTACTGGACTGGGTACTTACGACTCACCCATCCCATATCTCTCGTACCTCCATTCTCCCAGACTCCCTCAGTGACCACTCCCTAGTCATCTGCAAATGGTTCAATAAATTTCTCATGCCACCTCCCTCTATCTTACATAGTAGGGTCCTGCCCCATGGGAAGCTCTCCCACTTCAAACATTACCTGAGTCTTCAAGACTGGCAACCTATCTACAATGAAACTGATGTCAATGTGCCCTTGACCTCTTCATTGCCACCTTTAATAAGGCCTGTGACCTCTATGCACCTGCTAAAAAACGTAAAGTCAAAGCACTCATCAACCCCTGGATCAACTCCAAGCTTCTCTCACAATTGAAAGCAAGGGACCACCTCTGGGCAGTAGCCCAAGCCACAGGCAAGCCATCAGACATTCAAAACTACAAACAAGCCTGAAATGCCTGTACTAAAGCCATCCAGCTTACCAAAACCTCCTACTACAATGAAGCTCTCTCAAACACCTGGGGAAATGCTTATGCATTTTGGGACAACATCAAAGAAATCACAGCAAAAAAAAAAACAGCCATGCTGATCGTTGATGGTGCCACCACACTAGACTTCATTACAATTGCTAACACCTTTAACATAGCCTTCACTGATCTCAGTGCTGTCCTCTCCCCTGAATTCTTTAATGATGATAACTGTTCCCCAACTGCTTATGTTTCCAAGGTAAACAACCCCAACTTCTACTTTCAGCAGATCGAGTTGTGTAAAGCACGTCATTACATCACAGCTGCCATCTCAAAATCTAGAGCAAGTGGTGATACCCTCGACCTCAAGTTACTGCTGTTTACTCTTGAGGAAGTCCTATGTCCCTTAACCAAAATCCTGAATCTCTCTCTCTCTGCACCAGTCAATTCCCAGATAGACGGAAAGCTGCTACTGTCTCTCTCCAGTCCACAAAAGTGGTGATAAGTCCAACCATGCTAACTATTGCCCGATTTCTATCCTGCCCCCTCTCTGCAAGGCACTTGAATGTATTGTAGCAGACCAGCTAACCAACCATCTCATTAAATACAATCTATTGTGTGATAAACAGCATAGATTCAGAAAGGGACACAGTACCTCCACTGCCCTTCTTGAATTCACTGGTGCTGTACGTAGTTCCCTAGACAAGGGTCTCCTTACTGACGCAGTTTACATTGACCTCTCTAAGGTTTTTGATACCGTTCACCATTGGCTACTGGTCAACCAGCTCCTAAACACTGGACTCTCCCCAGACTCAACACAGTGGTTCAAAAGCTACCTTGAAAACCCGGACCCAAAGGGTAAAAATTTCCACTACTCTCTCTGATGCCTTACCAGTTCACTCTGGAGTTCCCCAAGGATCCATACTTGGCCCACTACTTTTCAGCCTTTTTGTTAATTCCCTCCCATAATCTTCCATGGAGGAAATCATCCTCTATGCCAATGACGCACTCATCATCTCATCCCACAGAAACCCCGTATCTCTACAACAAAATCTCCAGACTGGTTTTAGTGCCACTGAGAAGTGGTTCTCTAACCACAAGCTCATCCTTAACCAAAAGAAAATGAAGTCTATGCTCTTCTGCAGCTCTCAAAATAGACACAAGCTTCACAGCCTAACTATCTCCACTGTGCAAAAGTCTATCCTGGAGCAGGTCCATTCCTTTAAATACCTCGGGATACTGCTCGACACCAACCTCTCCTACAAGGCTCATGTCAAAAGTGTGGCCAAAGCCACAAATATTTGCCTTGGCCTCCTCTACAGGCACAGACATCTCACACCCCAAGCACTCAGGCTTGTCATTCAGAGTTCAGTGGTCTTGATTATTTATTACAGCCTTCTCTTCTATGGCTCTGCCACTAGGTCTACCCTCAGGCATGTCTCAACAGCCCTCAATAAGGCATGTCGGCTAGTCTCTGGGGCACACCAACCTACACATACCTGTGATCTGTATGCTGAAACCCACTGGCTCCAACTCTCTAATTGCATAAAGTTCCTGACCTGCATAATGGCTAAGAAAATCAACCTTGGCCTTGCACCCCCAGGAGTCACAGCCCTGCTCCAAAACAGCAGAAACAACCTGCAGATTACCAGAGGGGCTAAACCTCAACTCATTCAAATCCCCTGCTGCTGCACTACTCAGGGTCAATAAGCATTTGCATGCATGGCTCCATTATAGCTGAATAACCTTAGCCCTAACATCACCTCATCTCCTACAATTGGTACCTTTAAAACTCACCTATGGCTTCATCTTATTGCCTCTAACTCCTGCAACTGCTACACTTATGCTTGAGCTGACTTGTCCAGCAGCTGACACCTCCTCAACTTCCCCCCTCCCTGCAGCTTGTTCCCCAATTGCACTTACTATCCTTCTCCCCTCCACCTATCCTCACCTATCTCCTCTCTCCACCATCTCTACTTCTCCTCCCCTTCACCCACCTTCTCCTTTAACCCCCTCTCCCCTCATGCGACAACTGCTTCTGGCTGCATTTTTGTGTTCCCCTCCCTTTGCTTCCTCCTTGTTCTCTGTGCTGCCCACCTCCCCACCGAGGCATTACTGTCTCTCCATAGGTCTATCTCCATCTTGAATTGTCTATGTATCATGTCATTATTTGTTCCTGTCTCAAATCATTATATATTGTTGTACTAAGACTACTGTTCCCTAATTTTGATGTGTATCAACCCTGTTTTGTACTTGCTTCTGATGTGGAACCTTTGTAAAAGAGCCTTGGCTCAAAGGTATATGTAATTCTAGATGTCAATAAACAAATAAACAAATAAACGTTGACCAAAACATTTATTAAGATTTAGAGCAGCTCCTGTAAAAGTACCAAATTCTGTGCAGATGGCTAAACTAATGAGAACCGAAAGTTCATCATGTACCATAAGTGTCATATCATCTGCATAAGCCATGATTTTATATGGCAAAATCTGTTCTTGGGACCATAAACCATGTACTTCCAATGAATCATTAATTTTTCGCAAAAGGGGATCTATTAAAAAGGCATACAGGATAGGGCTGAGGGGGCATCCCCATCAAACGCCTCTTTTAAGAGAAATGAGAGGGCCGTTCCATCCTTGAATGACTGGATAAATTGTTGCTGTGCAATACAGGCTTTTTAGCCAGTGTATCATAATATCAGGAATATTATAATGCATTAGAATCATCCATAACACATCATGATTTACTCTGTCAAAGGATTTTGATTGATCCAGGGAGAGCAGGTAATCAGCTAGAGTCCTCCTCTTTCCCTGCTCGACCAATTCCCTTAGAAAAAAAAGTTGAGACTGAATTTTCCTTCCTGGAATAGCATATACTTGTGCTGAAGAAATTAATTTGTCAGCCACTAGGGACAGTCTATTTGCCAAAATTTTCATGAGTAATTTAAAATCCAAATTCAAAAGTGTAATAGGACGCCAATTGTCCAAATCAAGTTTATCATTGTTTTTATAGATGAAAGTTAAGCTTTCAGAATTCATGGATAGAGGAACAAGTTCAGATCTCAGAACTGTATTAAACACCAAAGCCAATTCCTCCAAACAGAGGTTGCCTATGAATTTCAAAAGCTCTATTGAGATCCCATTTGGGCCTGGTGATTTTTTTCCAGTCATAGAGGATAGTGTCGATTTCAGTTCTGCAACCAAAATTTTGGATATTAAAAGGTTCTTTTCTGCCTCTTCCAATGCAGGGATATAGGAAACCTTCAAAAAGGACTGTAATTCTGACATAGAGGCCAGTAGGGGGTTAAACATACAGGAAGTATATTCAGACACAATTCTAATTATATCCCTTGTGTCTTGATACACCACACCATCTTTATCTTGGACAGCAGAAATGGATTTTTTATGTAATTGGGATTGCCAATATTCATACGGACAAGCAGTGGCTAAGTCGCCCTGAGTACAAAACTGTTGTTGAAATAACAGGGATTTTGCTCTATTAGCATGAAACCGAACCATATTTTTTCAGATCTAGGAGATCTGAGAAGTTAAATTTTGACCTGTTTCAAAACAGATTGAATATAGCTGTTGTAGTACTTTTCTATTCTGCAAGTAGGCTAAATATTCAGTCTGTGAGACCCCTTTACTAAGCTGTTTACATTACTTAGTAAGTTCGTGCCTGGAGTCTTCCCACCAAAACACGGGACTATCAAAAAAAAAAACATAACTGTTTTATGTGCTAAAACAAAATTATGTAATTGTGCAAAAGTTGTGGATTCAAAAGTAAAGAGGAATTCAATTTCCAAAATCCCAACCCCCTTCATCGCCCAGTATCTGGTCCAATGGTTACTGAAATAATATGATGATCTGTCAATTTGAGAGCTGGCACTTCCACCTTCCATATAGATAGAGTAAGAGAGACAAAAAGATAGTCAATACAGGACTGTAGCAGACTTTTGTGAAATGTAGGGAGAGTCTTTTTTGTAAACTGATAGACAGCATCCACCAAATTTGCTGTACAGATTATGTTAGATAACAAGTTTGAGTCATAGTATTGTTTGCCATGTTTCGTGGTCATGGGACAGTTAAAATCTCCAGCAAAAATAATATAAGAAGTGTAAAAATACGGTTCAAGTATCTTAAGAAGTCTGCAATGTTGCACTTTTTGTTGGGGGGCATATAAATTAATTTTCTATACAATGTTTCTTGAATAAGAACATCTAGAATTAAAACTCTTCCTGAAAGTAGGTCAAAAAGTTTAAGAATTTTTGTATGTGGATATTTGAAAAGAATACCTAGACCAGCACATAGTTCTGTCCTTAATGACCAAAAGGAAGGACCTAAGTACCAGGCCTTAGAGGCCATTTCTATTTCATGCAAAGTGTGAAGTTGTGTATCTCGTAGAAAAAAAAATCCAAGGTGGAAATGGGCCAATACAGAAAAAATCATATTTTGTCTGTTTATCTGTTTGATGCTGTTTACATTAATTGTGTGAAAGGAGAAAGGTTCAGTCATTATCTTTGTTTAAAAGGACTTTTCCAACACTGCTTATCCGTGTTTTTTAATTTAACTCTAGCTTTCCGTTTCTGCTGTCCTTGAGGATAAACAACCGCTTCTGTATCAGTAGTACTATCTGGAACCAAAGAATCTACTGAAGAAACACCCAAATCAATGTCTGAATGTTCAGACTGTAAGATATCAAATTTATTTGAGGTTGGGCTAGCAGCAGATTGCAGAGGTATGAGTTTGTCAACAGTCTCCCTGGTAGATTGTCTGGTGACTCTGTTTCCAGGTCTTTGCTTAGGTGTAGGAGGAGGGGGCATTTCTAATTCCTTTGACCGGATCTGTGGAGGGGGTCTGAGGTAAGGGCTCCTGAACAGCAGCTGAAGCAAAGTCTTCCAATGGTTTTGAAATTGGCTTTGGTTGGGGGGCAGGCATTACCAGAGGCCTCTGCTCTGTGGGGGGCACAGGAGAGACTGTTAAGCTTTGTGCAAGAACAGGAGAAGAAAACCCCAGGCTATTAGTTTTATTTTGTGCTAAAGTAATTACTAAACACTGTTCTGCCCCATCAGCCTGGTCATGTGAGTTATGTGCAGCAGTGGTACAATTTTGAAAAGTATGACATAATTCCCCACATAGATTGCATTTGCTTTCATTTAAGCAAGATAAACTAAAGTGACCCAGCTCCCCACAAATTATACATCTTGCCAAATGACATGCATTGCTGAGATGTTCCAGCGAGCCACATTTATAACACATTTTTGGCTGTCCTGCATAAAAGAGGATTCCCCTATCATGACCTAAAAAAAAAGAAATTAGGTAAATGTGTTGGACCCTCATTTGTAGTATTTAACATAACTTTCACTTTCCAACCCCCGTCCAAATATTTTCAGAGTCAAGGATGGCTATAGGATCTTCCAGTAAGGTACAGCGATGTTTCAACCAAACAATCAAATCTTGTGTACTCACATCTTCATTTCTAAAAAGCACTGTAACAACCTTATGAGCTGGTTTATACAAAGGGGTATCAATAAAGGGAGACCATAGAGAAGATTTCTTTGGTTGGTTATATTTAACCCAGAAGTTCTCTAACCCCCAGCTGTTTTAAAGCTCACATCAAATGTAGTTTCCCCAGAGATGTGAATCAGCTCAGATAGTTCTGTAGCCATGAATTTCATTGATTCTTTTAGCAAAATCCTGGCAACAAAAAAACATATCCGGTGGGGTATCCATGCCACCGGAATAAGTAAGATGCACAGCATTATGTCTCTTTGCTGGATATATGGGGGTTTTGAAGAGAGAGAAGCATAAGATTTTGGTGCAGTCTTATTAAGTAGATTAGGGGGCCACTGAGGCAAAGAGGATGGAACTGAAGGAGCAGCCTTAGGGTCTTGGGGAGGATTTGAGTCAGCATTTCTAAAGCTTTATTCTCCTCTGGAGCTGCAGATGTTGTTGCCAGAGGAGTACTTTTTGTGGGCATAATAATCGGAGAGGTATCAGAAAGCCACTTGACTGAGGATATGTCAAAGAACCAGCCTGCTACTTTCAGCACTGAGGGAACTGACCAAGACGATCCATCTGATGCAGGAGTCACTACCTCCACTGCACATCTTAGGCCAAACCCCAACAAGCTCATATCAGCCATTCCTGATGAACTAGCAGTGGGAGGCAACATAGGATTGACATCTCAAGTTGTTCTGCCCTTTCAGTGGCTTCTACCTGTGCCGCCCAACTCTGAGGCTCTGTGCTGACAACCGGCACATCCATATTAGTCAGCAGGTTGTGTGTGACAGATGAAATGCTACTGTCTGACCCCAGCTGCCTCAGTGAAGATTCATGTTATGCTCGCTTGGGGAAAAACTACCGTTCTTCCACAGCAAACTGTAGTCGCAATTCTTTCTCTTGTGCTGACATAGCATCTACCTTCAAGATATCTTGTTTCACCATACAGCAGGCCACTGGCTCTGAGTCCGAGACACTCGGCAGGTCTGGTACAGATTCGGAAATGTTTAAATTAAATGACTCACTCACAGTCTCTAAAGCAGTAGAATCTCGTGTAATCAAATCCAAATCCGAGGGTAAAACAGAAATCAGGGTAACATCCATAGAGTCAGATGCTTCCATCATCGGGTCTTCCAAAGCAGCAAGATCTCCTGTTGGCTGGCTTGCGTCCACCATCTTAGCTAGTAGACAAAAGGGGTAGATGGTCCCTCTACCGTAGAGTAGGGGAATTTCCCCGGTGTCTTGGCCAAATTTTCCTCATTCACTAAAAATACCACCAACAGCTTAATCTTGTTCAAGGTCAGTTGGCATTCATCTGTATCCCCCTCCCCCAGGTCATGCCTGAAAATAGGCAGGATTTGTCTAGTGCACTTACACGGTCAACAAAAACTAAAATAAATAAAAAAAAATATGGGAAACAAATGTATTTCAATGGGATATTCAACTTTTGTGCTAAACTTTGCCATTTTTGCATATACTGTATTTGACACAATTGTCAACATTCCCTTTTTAAGACCCCTCCTCATGAACAATGGGGGTGTCATTTCACAAATCCTGCCCAAAAGGTGATTTCATGGTCGGTTGGCGAAATCACATTTCAGGCAGGATCTTAAACTTTTTCACCATACTTGTTCATGAGGTGGGGTCATAAGAAGGGTATGTTGAAAATTTGGGTCAAAATATGCTAAAATGGCCAAGTTGTGCACCTCTGTTGACATTTCGCTATGCTCACTCATAACTTTGTTAATTTTCAATATTTTAACTCCAACTTATCAACACAGTCATTTCTTTACACCACTTCATGAATGTGACAGCTGTCATTTTTCCGATCTTGCCCAAAATGTCTTCTTGTGCCACTGCTGTGGAATTATGCTGCTGGGGTGCAGAATGACATTTTGTTGGGGATTTGACAATTTTTACTATTGGTTTGATTAGGTGAGGTAATAGAAAGGCTATGGTGACAACTTGGTTGCTGTTGTCTTACAAATGGAAGTTCAGGGTCTGGAGACCCTGTGCTTCCCCATAAACATAGATATATGCATCTATGGAGGGATGGGAGCAAACTTTATCAGACAAATAAGGATATGATTACACTATCTCAAAAAGTTCAGATGCAAGGGAACGCAGGGCCTAGAGGGCCCTATGCTCCCACAGGAAAATAAAGATACCATTATACTGTCTCAAAAAGTAAGGAAATTCTTAGCAAAAAAGTGTGTTAATGCAACATTTAGGGTTCAGGATAAAGTTACAAAAGTATGGAAATGTGGCTTAGGGTTTCCAACCCTAAAACTCCAATGCCACCCCTAAAGCAAATCATGGGCGGAGTCTTTCTAGGGGTTGTCAGCCCTAAAGCAGACCAAATTCTATACTCTTCAGAAACATACACACCTAATGGGGTGATATTTAGTGTCGACAACCCCAAGGAAGACTCCACCGCTGATTTGTTTTAGGGATGGCATTGGGGTTTTAGGGTTGGAAACCCTAAATCCACATTTTCATACTTTTGTCGCTTTAGCCTGAACCTTAAATGTTTCAATAATGCAGTTTTTTGCTAAGAACATGTTATACAGGCACATTTGCACTTGTATATTAGGGTTGAGGAGGCACTTTAATGTGAAACTTCAATTTTTGCACCTTAATAATTTTGCCCTCATGTGTTAGTGCTGATGCCACACTTTCTGGTGGGTTGTGGAACCTCACTCACAAAGCATCGATGTGTGCGCTGGGGCATACTGAGCCAATGCACTGGGTCAGGAGTGTCTCGAATATTGTATTTATCTCATTTTGCACAGGTCCCAATTAGGATACAATTCCACTATCAGAAAAGAAAGGAAATTAATTGCAAAAGACTACTTTAATGCAGACTTTAGGGAGTGTAGAACCCAAAGTGCATAACGAAGGTAAATGAGAAATAAAAATTAGGGATTTGGATCTACGGAGTATTGGTGAATCAGTATTTATCACATAGTTAGAGTTGAGTGCACACTTTTATGTTACAGCCACATTTTTGAACTTTAATAACTTTGGAACTGATCAATGGATTTGCATGAAATATGCCATGCATAATGTATTGGGTAGGTCTGCTGACGTGGTAAATTCCGTGTGAATCCTTTGTGTGGCTTCTGAGATACAGAGTGTAAAAAATCCCTAAATTTACCTGTTTTATGTTATTTCTTTGTCCACCTGTATCTCAGAAATGGTTTTAGGTTGTGGTCAGGGTAGAAAGCCTTTGCCTCACAGATGTGCCTTTTGAAGGTTTGGTGAAAAAATATTAACCAGTTTAAAAGTTATTAAATTTTCAATTTTCCTATTTTTTCCTAGAGGAAAAGTTAGATGTTCTGCACAAAAATACTTTTGTTTTTGCAGGAGGCACTGTATTTTTGCATAGATGGTCACATAGAGCCTAGTTTGTTTTTGCAGAGCTCTGTTGTGTTCACAGGAGCTACTACCGTCTTTTCACATGTAGGGTCACATAGTGTCGCAGGGAACCTACTGTATTTTCACAGAGCTGTGTGTTGTCCGCCATCTTATTTTCCTGTTAGTGAGAGACAGAAAATATAGAAAACATCTAAAAATAAATTTAATTCAAAAAAGAAAATTCAGAACATAGATAAATGGGACCTGTTTAGCTACATTCTGATGTTTCTTATTAATTGTGTCTAGAAACGCCTTTTGTGGGCACCTGAAATCCCGGGCGCCAAAGTTAGTGAGATGACTGCTTCTGCTGCATTCTCTGTATGAGAACAGTGGCATCTTCATGACTTCTGCAGCTGCAGCTGGAAGTTGTGCTGCTGGCTGCAGGTTTGTCTGTATTCCGTTGTTTTCCCTAGTGTGTAGTGGTACCCCCACAAGTCGATCACTGTTCCCTATCCCTGGTGTTTAGTGGCATTCCAATCCTTATCTTACCCCTGATGTCTAGGGGCACCCCCACACTCCAGTTGTCATTATTTTTATTTTATTAATATAATCTGACACCGCAATACCCACCACTGGTGTCAGATGTCCCCGCCGCAGTCCCTGGTCTTACATTTTTGCAACATCAGGGGGCCCAATCCCCATGTCAGTAATGGAAGCCCCACCCCAGCAGTGTGGGACACTGGGGAGCCCACTCCCAGTGTCTCGAAATATTGATTTTGTTTTTAACTTGTAAACAGGAAAACTGTCCCCTGACATCTTTTTTCCTTAAAAAAGAAACTGTCCCTCATCATCTTCGCTGAACCCTCCTCCTCCTTCCTGACCCTGCCACTGAGCACCCACCACCTCACACCCAGCCTTACTCTATACTTATTTCTGGAGGTCATCTGCTGTCATCTTCTGTGGACCAAGATACATTTGTACTCTTCAAAGCTGAACCACAAACTGAGTGATCAAGGTAAGTGCCGTGTAATGTATTTCAATGGTGGTTTCAAGTTATGTTCATAACTTTGGCATTTTTAGGGATTTTTTCATCAAATTTTTCAACATGGGCTTTTTGGGATCTTCCCCATGAACACTGCCACTGTCATTTCATTAATTGGGCCAGGAGGTGATTTCATGGTCACTGCATGAAATCACCTTTCTGGGCTGATTAATGAAATGGAGGAGGCAGTATGGCACAGTGGTTTAAGGCTCTGAGCTGCAAATCTGGAGATCTGGGTTTGAATCCCACAGCCCCTACTTGCATACTGTGTGACCCTGAGCAAGTCACTTAACTTCCTCATGTTCCCAGGTTGCACCTGCAAACAAGCTTTCAGCTTAGTGTGTCTCACCTGGTAAAAAATGGCAGTGCCAGTGTTCATGGGGAGGATCCCAAAAAGCCCATGTTGAAAATTTGGTGAAAAAATACCTAAAAATGGCTGAATTATGAGCATTTGTTGAAATGTTTCTACACACATGCATAACTTTGGTCATTTTTAATATTTTTACTTCAAATTTTCAACATAGGCATTTTTTTCACATCACCTCTTGAACAGTACAGCTGCCATTTTTCATATCCTGCCCAAAATGTGTTTCCGCATCTGTGGTGTGGAATGGTGTTTTGGTACAGATATGAACATTTTCACCTATGGGGTTTAATTGGTAGGATCATAAGAAGAATATGTTCAAAATTTGCAGTCAAAATACATAAAAATGCCAAAGTTATGGCAATTCATTACAATTTCAGTATGCCCTCTCGTAACTTCAGAAATTTTAAATATTTTGACCCCAGATGTTCAACATAGCCTTTTTATTATCTGACCTTATGTATGTCACAGCTGTCATTTTTCAAACCCTGCCCAAAATGTGTTTTCCCACCTGTGGCATGGAATGGTGTTGCAGTTGGCAGAATTACATTTTAGCAAGGATTCAAAAATATTCTGTACCGGGGTACATGAAGTGGGGTAATATGATGGCAATGTTGACAATTTGGTCACTGTTGTCCTATATATATTTATGGTTATCAGTGGATCTGATCCAACTACATATATACTTAATACAAATTCCTAACCTCTCTATGGGGTTCTTGGAGCCCTGGCACTCCCAAGACAATTTGTGAATGCATACATCTAGGTAGGGAGAGCATGACACCTGGGGCAAATTCATGCCTGCACCTGTCTCATCCTGCCTTTGAAGAACAATATTAAATTGAACAGCAAGTCAGCTTTATGACATTACTACTGAAGTTAATAGTTTATCTGGCCATACATGCCTCCCTCCAACAGTGCACTGATATCTCTAATGGCTCAAAGATACAGGCTCCCGTGCCTTACCCCTCACACAGGGACTTACCTACTCCAACTCTTGCCATGCCACTCCTCCTGATGCCCATTCATTTGGCTACCTCCAGAGGGAAATACTTTACTACAAAGTCTAGGCCTAATAGAACATTTTCACTGCAAGGTGTACTTACATATGCCCACCATGAATAGTTGATTCATTTAACTCTTAAGGTCTGTTCAAATCCTTCTGATGGGAGTGGATCTGCAAAGATCCTAGTAACCACCCTTGAAATGTGACCCTCCACCTTCCCCGATGTACCATCTGGTTTTCTGGTCTAACTGGGATCCTTGAGGCCCTCATTGTAGACCCAGCTTCCTGGTGCCTCATGAAAGAACTCCAGAGACTTTGACAGGGATCAGTGTCACCTGGGCACAGGATCTCTGCCACCATCCTTGTTCCCACAAGCACCTGCCTGGGTCACAGCTGGATGCTAGAAACTATCTTTCAGCTCTCTGTAATTGGACACACACTCTTTGACATACACCTTGCCTACCTGCCTCCCATCTTATACAGTTCTGGGAGAAGGCAGGCCATGAATATTCATGACAGTGTTTGCCCACTTCTAGTAGAGCCAGAACATCTTGCACATAAACATCATGTCATCCTGTCTCCAAGCAAGGAAGGAGCCCCTCTTAGAGAACAACTCTCATGATCAGATCTAACCATTTAAAAGCCATCTAGTAATCACCCTTGGGCTGAGTGAAGAGAGAGGCTAGTCACATAAACTAAGATAAAAGCAAAACCACAATAAACTGAGATTTTGCATCACAGCTAGGCTATTGTCAGTCCCCCTGGCATTCTGTGATTCCACAGCCACTGTAATGGCTGCAGAATTCCCTCCCCAGCACAGAAATCTGATTTTGCAATGGAAATAGCGCTTTGTGCAGCTTTTGCCATAAAATGGCCACTAAGCACTAAATGGTGGCCCTAAATACGATTGCATCTATTTTTTTATCAGCAAGTGTTTTTAGTGGTTTTACTTCATCATCATGCATGCTGCCACTATTCTAAGACTGTTTGTAAAGGTATTACTTATGGCCGGCAGGCAGGATTGTAATTTGTAGGCCTCCATCTCTGTGTCCCACCCCCATAGTATTATGAATGGTGACACTCGACGAGAGTCAAGATAAAGTAACTGAATAAATAAATAAAATATTGAGACTAATGATTAGAACACTTTGTATAAGCCAACCCTGAAGAGTAGACACACATGCAGCCCCTGTCCTGCCCTGTTGTAACTGTAACAACAAAGGCAGCAAACAATCCCTCTGTGCATGGGTAAGATGACAGGCAGTACCTACTCCTTGCATGCCGAAAATTAAAAGTATGCACCCCGTTCAGTTGCTTTCCTGCTGCTACCTGCCGGCCATAATTAGCAACTTTTACAACTGGACATGGTCAGTGGACAAGATCCCAAGCATTGTCCTTCTTTCTGCCTGCGAATCTGTCTCCCAGTGGGGATTGCTTTTTTTTTTTTACTTCCCTGCCAGCCCACCAGTTTAATCCTATGTTCTGAAGTTCCACATTTTACCGGCCGGCAGACAGAATTAATCTCTCTCTGCCAACATTGTTTCTTTTGCTGCATTGTGTTTATTGAACCCAGCGATAGGAGCAGTGGATCCCAACAACTTACATGCTGAACGCCAGCCCCGACCCCCAATCTACGGCTTTCTTTTCAGCCCATTTTGTTATTCATGATTGAAGAGCTTTGCTTTATGACTGCCCCCATCACTGGGTTCAAAACACACAACACAGCAAAAAAACAATCTTGGCAGAGAGAGATTAATTCTGTTCACCAGCCAACAACATGTGGAACTTCAGACCATAGGAACAAAGCAGCTGGCAGGCAGTGAAACAAAAGAAAATGTGAGTCCATTTGTGGCACCCCACCTGGCTCAGTTTAGACTGGAGATGCACTAGAAAAGCAAGTAAAATAAATAAAATGGACATCAATTCATCAATTAAATAAGAAGACAGAGCTGTCCCCTTGCCAAAGGTGATGGGTGGAGCAGATTGTTTAAAAAAAAAGACAGTCTGGTTTCATTTCAGTCACCCCACTCCCCTACCTTGCTGTGCCACTTCAGGGTTCCATCTCCTCAGCTGTTTTTAAGGAGGCAGATCAGTGTTCAGATGAGATGACAGTGCTGCTGCTTGTTCCATTCCTTGTGTTGCCCCAGCATTCTACCAATTAAAATTTTACATCCCTGTTCCTGCATGGACTGTTTTAATCTGGCCGGGGCTCGATTGTGTAGCATCAGATTTGCTGAGCACAGCAGCCAATCATCTCAACACTTCCCTCTGATAACAAATGAAATGTTATTCAGTTTTCAATTGTAAAATTGCCAGCAAAGTGTACAGTACTAAGGGGGTGGAGATATGGGATTTTCTGGCCATAAAATGGGGTGGTTCCTAGTAGTTTTTTAACAGTTCCTGGACTCTGACTGAGAGAAGGAGAGAGTAGATCACAAAGAAGCAGAAGGAAACTACCTGCTGAAGGAAGATCACTGCTGCTGTTCCTGACATCTTGCTGCAAGGCAGAGGTACTGCAATATTTTGCTGTTTATTTTTTTTTTTTGGGGGGGGTATTTTTTAATGTTGGGCTTTTGACACTTTGTACCTGTTTTACTTGGTTCATGGTTTTGTGGCTGCTTTACTTTTTATAATGAAGTCCAGATAAAGATGTTGGTGTTATTTCAGTGAGAGCAAATGTATATATATTTTTACTTTTGAAATGTATTTGTTGCTGACTGAGAGAAAGTGTCTCTGGGTGGATGAAGGGGGCTGGTTGTCTGTTCCAAGTGTTTCCTGCTGTTTGCAAAGTCCACAGGCAGAACCCCTGCATGGCTGGGGGAGGCTCTGATCCAGGCTGTTCTTGTTGTTACCCCCCCCCACCACCTGGAGGCTGGATCTGTGGACCTTGACAACAGTGTGAACACTCGGAACAATCTGCCACCAGCACAGTAGATATTTTAAAGATCTTTGCTGGTGTTGGTAGCCTGTTCCAAGTGTACATGTATGTTGCTGTTTCCAAAGTCCATAGTACAGATTCTGGATGGCTGGGGGGGGGGGAGTGCTGACAGCTATAGTATTTATGTCCATCTTTATTTTAAAATATTTCCTGTGCTGGTTGGTAGTCTGTTCCAAGTGTACATTGTTGTTTTCCAAAGTCCACAGGTCCAGCCTCTGGATGCCTGGGGGAGGCTTCTTTGACCTAGGCTGGTATTGCCCCCCCAAGCCAGCAGAGGCTGCACCTGCGGACCTTGACATCATCAGTGAACACTTGGAACAGACTCCCACCAGCACAGAATATATTTTAAAGATCTTCTGTGCTGTTCCAAATGTTCAGTGATTTTGTTAGCATCCACAGGTAATGCATTGTCCTCCAGTCTTGTATTGGTCAGAAAAAAAGAAAAGATAACAATTAGGGCTATTTTATTGACTTGAAGTAATGGCTAAGGGTGTCAGCAGTCAATATATCAGTTTCTGGTCTACTCTGCTCTGCTAAAACCATCACCAGAAGTGATTTCACTCTGTCTGCATCACTTGCAACTTGCATGTGAGTATTGTATTAACAGTGCATGCATGTGTTTCTTTTGTCTAACATACATACTTTCTTAGACTTTATCTAGGCAATTTCTAATATTTATTTATGTCTTTCTTTACAGATTGGATCAATTTGTGAGGAAATCTACACTATCTGCCCAGAACCGATCAAAGACGACCTTGTATGTGACAGCAAAAGACTGCTGCAAGCAGTTTACAGGCCAACCTCTACATGAAGATGGAGGAAAACTATTCCATACATCCTGCAACATTGTTCTGGATCACATTTGGAAGTCTACCATCTCAGATCACTTCTCCTCCAAGACTCATTTAAAAAGAGCTGCAGATACACAGTTGGAAAATGCAAGGAAAAAGCAACGGATTCTGTGGACATCCCTGGCAAAAAAATACAATTGCCCAGACAGAACGCATAAAGATTGTGCAGGACTTCACAAAGATCTTTCTGGAAGCTGATATCCCCCTGGAGAAAATTAACCATCCAGCAATGCACAGATTTATTTGTAAATACATCCCAAATGGAGGTGCTATACCAGGTGCAGATCAGATTAAAGCTGCATATGTGCTGGACATTTACAATGTGGAATGGTAGGATGTGCAGCAAAAAATGGCAGGCAAAAAGGTTGCCATAATTGTGGATGAGACCAGTGATGTTAAGCAGCATTACATCCTCAACATCCTGGCTGCTCCACGTGAAAGAGACTAAACTGGACGCATGTGCCCTTATTTGCTGGACACAAAGTTTTTGATGTCCCTGACACATAGCACCATGGCACAAGCAATGGTTCAGACTGTGATGGACTACGGAATAGAATTTGATGCTGTCTGGGTATTTGATACAGACAATGCCTCATATATGAAGAAGTGCTACAGTGCAATTCTACAAGGTTTGTTTCCCAACTGCACCCACATAACATGCCTTGCCCACATCATGGACCTAGTTGCAGGTGCAATGGAGAAGCCATTCCAGCTGACAATGAGATACATTAAGTTATTCCGCAAGCCATTTTCATTACCTAGTGTAAGAAGGAACTGTTACCTGCAACACCTATCAGTGGTCAACCCCGACAAACATGCCACCATGCCAGACGATCCCTGTGCAACAAGGTAGATATCCTATTTCGTTGCTGCAAGGTATCATCACAGCCATGTCATCTATTTATTTATTTAGTTTTTGTTGACTGGGTAAGTGCACTAGACAAATCCTGCCTATTTTCAGGCATGACCTGGGGAAGGGGGAGGGGAATACAGATGAATGCCAACTGACCTTGAACCAGATTAAGCTGTTGGTGTAATTTTTCGTGAATGGAGGAAATTTGCCCATTGCACCAGGGAAATTCCCCTGCTCTTTTTGAGAAGTGCCATGTGATCTTTAACATCCACCTGAACTACCACCAGAACAGGCAGATGGGACCTTGGTTTTAATGTCTCATCCAAAAGACGGCACCTCAGGAGTGCAGCATCCCCCCTCATGCTGCACTACAGTGTCAGTATTGGGATATTAACCCAAGTGCCTGGTGTGGGGATAGAACCCACAGCCTACTGATCTCCCAGCCTCAGAGACGAGAGTGCTACCTGCTGATAGCCACTGACACTGCTTCTATCACTGGTCCTTCATTGAAAAAGAACTTGCCCTAACAAGACACCCATGCAGCACATTACTCTCAGTATAGGTAAGAATGCGAATGTTGCCTATACACTTTGCAATTTTTATTTTAACAGACCAAGTAATCTGTGTTTCTTTTTCTCTGTCTTTGCGGGACATTCTTTATGATGACACCTGTGTAATAAAGCTTTGGACTGAGTTGGCATTCCTCACAAATAAATCAAAACGGATGTGATCTGCTGGATAAATTTTGGTCACAGATCCCTGTGACAACAGATGTTGTACACATCTTGGAAGAAATCCAGATCAATCTTGAGACACATCAGTAGCTTGCCATGGAGAGTTGCAGTTCATTTTTTGATATTGGTGATGAAGAGGAGATTCCTGCTCACATTCAGACAGAGCTGCTGGACAATTTTCAAGGAAGCATTCCATAATGCCTCATCCAAACTTGACAAATATTTACCTGAAGAGGGACAGCCTGGATTAAACTTTTTGAAAGTGGCGAGAATCTTCAATCCCTCCAAAGTGGCCTTTCTGTTGCAGATCAAAGAGGACTATGAAGCTATTCCTGGATGGAGTGATATCCCTGATACAGAATTTGAACTGTACAAAAAAATCCTGACACCAAAATATGTGAGCAACATAAACCAGGCAGACAAAGATCTGGACTTATTTTGGAAGTCTGCAGCTGCTCGCACACTAAAACCGTCTGAATTGTCTCTTGCATGTGTTAATTGTGTGAGAAACTCTGCAGATGCAGAATGCAGTTTCAGTGTGCACAATACAATATTTACAGAAAGATGTAGGGGACTTTCTGAGGACAGGCATTCAAAGATTGCTTTTTCCTTTGTTTCAATGCAAAACAAAAGTACAGAATGTTACCATAATGAAAACATTGCTAAATTGTACTGTCAAATTAACTGCCTCTGATATGGGCAATAAACAGATTAAACAGATTAAATAGTAAAATGTGAGTTGTCCATTAATTTTCATGAAACAAATGTACAAACAGCCAAGAAATAAAGTGCCTTAGAAACACCACAGAATTTGCAAACTCTTGCCACAGAATTGAGAAAACCTTGCTGCAGAAAGTGACCAGCCCTACCACAGAAAATAGTGTTTTTGCCGTAGAATTCCCGGGGGCCTGGCTATTGTGGTTACATACACTGTAAAGTTAATTGATTTCAGGTTTACACTTGCATTTAGTGTTTGCTACAGAAATCTGTGTAGTGTGACATTTATATCTGAAAACATTAATACAGTTTCTATAAGCTGGCTTCTGTCATGGTTGACTGCCAAATCATCTAATATTGTTAACACTGGAGGTCATTTGGAAGCCAGTACAGTATTTTAAGGGCTTGCCTTGGCTGACCTTTAGCAGCAGCACAAGATGTATACATGTGACCCCATAAAGCATTTGAACCAAGCTATTTTTAAAAAACTGAGTATGGTACTCAGACTGCTAGCCTGCCCTTTATTGCAGTCAAAGAAAATCAACCATCACTAGTAGGTAGAAAATGCCTGTAAACAATTAGGAATTAACTAGCTTTAATGAAGCTCTAGGCCTACAACCTGTTGCTGGGAAACCTGCAGGTATTGTCAGCAATGGTCTAAGTGCAATAAAGGACACATAAGCTAAACTGCAGGCATGTCCTGTCATTTCCACCTGATTTCACAAGCCCAAATCTGCAATTTGTGAAAAGCTTGGTGAAGAGTTAGAATCTATTGGAATTAACTTAGAAACTAAACTACTTTGACTTGATAGGACAGCTCAGCACTTCACCAGTTAAACAGGATGGTTCAGTTTCAATAGGCAAATAAGATAGTCCTTTCCAAAATGTGCATCTATGCCCATTACCAAAAACAAAAAATATATTTCCTGCTGTAATTTGAGGTGATCTATATGAAAAAATTGTATTTGTTAGTGGTTTTAAACCAAGTGAACTGACTGAGGGACAAAGAACTGTACAACTATCTTTATATTAATGTTTACAAAATCTTTTCATATGGTTTGTATTGTTATTGGTGTTTTTTATGTAGTTGTTATTGATGCATATTTACATTGTATGATTCCTTTGAAGGTAAACATTTTAAATGAGATCCTACTCAATTGGCTGTATACCATCTTTTGGAAAAGCGGAGCAAGGAAGGGGACATGATTGAAACCTACAAGAACGTCACAGGAGTGAACAAGGTGCAAGTGGACAGTCTGTTTCAGACAAAGGAAGACACTAGAACAAGGGGCAAGAAATGAAGTTAAGAGGAGGAAAGTTTAGGAGAGATGTGCAGAAATATTTCTTCATGGAAAGGGTAATGGAAGATCGGATAACCTGCCATAGAAGGTAATGGGGGCAGAAATTGTGAGGAGCTTCATGTATGCATGTATAGGCACAGGGACATATTAGGTAGAGGAACGGGGGGAGTGACACCTTTGATCAACTATTGTCAGTGGTGATGGAATAGGCAGGGACAAGGGGCAGACTGGATAGATAGGCCTAAAGGTCCTTTTTGGCTGACAAAATTGGTGTTTCTAAATTCTGAAATCTGGAAACTATCTGTACACAAATTGATATAAAGGATTTTAATTTAACGTTGCCTCTATCACACGAATGGCTTACAATACTAGATAAAAGCTTTAGAGAATTCCAGAGTATGTTATCTTTGTAAGATGAATGTGCCTCACAGAAGGAGCATTCCAGCTCACTTCAACACTTTAGAAGATTCTATCAGGACTAGAACAATGTGGTATTCATTGCAAAAAAAAAAAAGAGTGGATGAGAGAGAGAGAGGGGAAGAGAGAAAGAGTAGAGAGAGAGAGAGAGAGAGAGAGGCTTGTTCTTATAAGTTTCTATTGGTAGCATGGTTGTTTTGCTAATGAAAGTTGTTCCTCTTCTTTTATAAATTAAGTGGACACAGTGGTCAAGGATTCATAATCCTAGTATATTAAAGGACTCTGTTCCCTTCCAGCAAATGGAACCTACAATTGCAAGTTCTTTAAGTGAGTGACAGTAGCTGCAGCATACAGTATCATCACTGACTGGCATAACTGTGAGACAGTAATTGTCCTCTTCTTATTGACAAACTTCAGAAACAGGAATTATAGTATAGGAAAATGTTTTAGGTCATTTTGATGACAAAAATACAGCATCTGTTAGTCTGACCTGTGATATACTGTACAATAATCATTATCTGACATAACAAAACAGGACCGACAGTTGTCACAACATTAGAAATGAGTATTTTGCAACACTATTCATAGAAGAAGTGGGTGGAGTTAAATCAGGCTGAGAATTGCTATTCAAAGGGTGCAGGAGAATAAATTGTAGGGCATACAATATATGTAGCATGTAAAGAAGCTGAGAAAATGCTAAAGCTGGTAAATGTAGATGTGGTGATGGGTCCTTATGGAATGCTCCCAAAGATCCTGAAGTAGCTGGCTAAGAAATTATCAATTCAGGAAGTGGGGGTCTGAGGATGCTCTATGCCCCTCTATGGCTCAAATGGGATAGTAAAGACATGTGACTTTCTGACAATCAGTATCCAGAAAAGAATGACACTCTCAGCTTCAATTTATATCAAATAAGTTGTATACAGTTTTTCATTTATCAGACCACCTTGTGATGGTAGGCCTATATTTTGTGACCCTGTGCCACTTTCTCAAAGTTGTGGTAGTAAATCTTAATTTGCAAGTTTTCTTATACTGTATTATTTCGGACACTATGACACATTCTGCCTTTACAAGAACATCCAGTTCATTGAATCTCCGTTTCTTCACAGCCATGGCTTGTGTAATTCTTGGCATTCAGACAGTCATCTCTTGTCAGGGAGATGGCTGTTGGAATACAGATGATTACACAACCCATGGCTGTGGTTAGCAGTAAAGAAGGCCAAACACAGATGTGCACAGCAGATACACAGTTAAACTGGGAAAGCCTGGGAAAGTGAAACCACTATATCCTAGTACCACTACACACTAAACAGTTAACATGTGTGTTGTCTGACTGCTGAATACCATAATGACATCACATTGACTGCCACTATCAGGCAACTCACATTGCATGCATACCAATAAATACACAGATGAGACAGTGAGCATATACAGTAAAGATGTACAGTACTAACAACATGGCTGACATGTCCTGAAACCCAAAATGGTACATCTTGTGCAATGTCCCCAACCCCCCCAACTGTATTATGTGCCACTGACAACAATGAACATGTGTCCCTACAGTCCCCACACTAAGCGGTAGTCCCTGTCATGTTTGCCTTCACCCACATGCTGTTAAAGTACCTCATCATGCCATTCAGATTTCTTCCCTCTTGGAATCATATATAGGATGGTTGAGGAAACTCTAGTATGCACTGTGCCCTGAAAAATATTGCCAGAGATGTCTGTTCACCTGGATACATTTGTGGTTGGTCAGCTGGGAACCCATGGTGTTGTCCATACCACCCCTACTGATAAGGATCCTGTTAACTGAACCACAGTGTATCCTGGAATACACAATATTAATTACCGCATATCTTTGAATTAAAGCAGCGGCTTATAATCACAAACATATGTTCGGTGGTGCAGCTTATTTTAAAGGGCGGCTTGTTTTCGAGAGTGGCTATTATTAACTATTGCCAATTTTAAGGTCCCGTCTGTAACAGCCTATCAGCCTAACAGATGACAGCTGATTGCCACCTGATTAGCACTCAAACCTGTTTTACATTACCCGGTTAAAAGTAGAAAAAGGAGAAATGTGAGAGAGCAGAGAGGTGTGAGCTGCAAACCATTAGTGAGTCTTTAGACTTCAAACTGGCCACTGCTCCCCTAGCAGAGAGGGAGGGCACTCATCCAGTTTTAGTAGCAGATTCTTTTCAGTGTGTTCACACTGTTTTATTTTAGGTAATCATACCTTATTTTATCGTAAAATGTTGAATAAAAAAATAAATTTTGTCCAACACTCAAATCTCTAATCTTTTCTCACTTCTGGTAACTTCAGGCAACTTCTGGATATGGAACCAACAAGGCAGAATACCAAACAGTTTGCTGTTTGGCTGATTTGATGTTTAATTTTGTTTTTGTAGTATTTTACGGTACTACTGTGGGATTTTAAGTAGCAGATATTATTATGGATGTCATCTAACCATTGATGAGGTTAGAATTAACTTTAAAATACTCAGTTTCACACACTGCACGGTGTAAGGCATCGTGGTGAGAATACCATATACTGTAAGGCACTGAATGCACCTAATGTAAGCTGTGGTTATTAATCAAGGCCAGCTTTTGTTGCAAGATTTTGTTTTTTTTGGTGCGGCTTAAGAACGAGGGAGACTTGTGTAAGAGGACGTCTATTAATTGAAGATATACGGTATTTATTCTTTGAATTCTATGAGATGCAAGTCTCATTTACAGAATCTTCCATGTCAAAAAATACAGTACAAAGATGTACTACATGCCACAACAACACTACAGTAAGTAGCAGTAATGATTGTAGGTCCTCCACTGTAGACCCTAATCCACCTGTGATGGGTTCACAATGTACTAGACTGCACCATACTTATCCATATAGGCCCCCATGACCAACTACAGCACATGAGAAAGATGCAAATGTGGCCTATCTATCAACTATTGCTGATTGGAGCTTTCAAATTTTGGCGGAATGAAACTTCATGGAATTTTCAAAATCCCACTGAAATTCCACCAAATTTTGGCAGAAACAGAATGGTGGAATTCAGCAGCAGAAAAATGTGGAATGAGGTTTTCCACATTTCTGTAGAATTTTATTCTGCAGATCTCAATATTTGCCATGGCAATGGTTACGGGATGATTTTCCACAGACAAAATGCTGTTCTTCAGAATATCATTCTGCAGATCACAGCAGAAGCAATTCTGCAGAAGAACCAGTGAAATTCCAGGAGAAATTCCACGATGGACCTGCATTAATTTCACTGGCGGAATTCCTCATTCTACATAGCACTACCATTTACAGTACTCATTCTAGTCTGTGTACCCCCCCGACAGTGACACCAATACAGTGACATACATCACTGCTGACAAAATCAACAGTTCATTGACAGGTCACTGTATTGGTGCACTAGAGACAGGGGCACACTGTTTCTTGGTCCTGCACCCTCTTTCCAAATCAATTCCAACTTGAAGTTGATTATAATTAGAACAGGGGGTGTGGGAGGCCAAGGCCTCTGCATGGAGGGGTTCAGGGGGCAAAGCCCCCCTAAAGAAAAATAGACCAGGAGTCCATTGGGATTTATGTCGACAGCAGCTTGTGGTCAACATAAATTTCATTGCTGTGATGCCAGTCAACGAAATTGTTGTCAAACCAGCATTGTAGAACCATTCCAGTCCTTGCCACCAATCCTACAGTTTCAAGGCTATCACAGCTGGTCAAAAAAGGAAATGGTGCACATGCAGAAGTACAGAAAATGACACACTGTACTGGTTATTATCAAGCAGTCAATTACTGTAGGTACTATATTGAAATAAACAGGGGATACAGTGACCTACTTGTGACCTACTTGTACAGGCTGTATGACCTTCCAGATATGTCCATTCTTATCATCATAATGTATATAGGCCACTGCCACCAGGCTGACATGCATAACAAAAAAAAGGACAACTGAGCGCACAGAGGTGCAGCTTCTAATGGTACTGCTGATAAATAACATAGGCTCAGGAAACATACTAGCAACACCAGACACACATACCAAGTTTGGGTGCAAAACTGAAGAATTTTTTTGTGAGCAAGTCACACACCCAAGTCGCACTACCCCAAGTCACACCCCAAGGTCACACACCCAAGTCACACACACACACAAGTCACATTACCCCATGCACATTCACCTTCACCAAGGCTTCATTGGGGTGGGGGGGTGTTAACAGTAAGATAATGGGTATTTTTATAATGCAGTTCATGAATATTCATGATTATAAAATCGTGTGAAGCTTTCAAGAGTGTATGCAAAAACAACAATTAAATTAGTGACATAAGTTCATACTGTGATATATCAAAAAATCATGGTATAAAACAAATTTTAAACTTCTAATACTATCCATATGTTTTAACTAATCTTATCTGGATATTGATAGTTACATGCCATAAGTATATAATATTGTAGAACTCAATATGACTGAAGCTCACCTATTTCATGAGTACCAAAGATATTTAACTAATTAATTCGATTAGCACAAAGGAAGCGGGAGCACTCATATACATACAAGCCATTTCAGCTACTGCATGGGGGGGGGAATTGAAAAGTGAAAATGAAAAATATTAACATTTTTAAAAGTTATAAGTATTGAAAATATGAGGTGCAATGCATGAGAAAAGTGGGATATACTTCCAAAAAGAGGAATTTTGAACTTCAGGTGATAAAAACTACCACTCCCAAAACACGCCAAATTAAGTCTTTAATAAGAAAAGAGGACTGGGTGGGGGCGTATAAACATCAGACCTTCAAAACAACAATTACTAACTTTTTAAATACATTCCAGAACCAAACTTAAAGAGAAAGACATTATTCTGGTTAAACAGCTCATATAGTGAGGGCCAGAAGGAGTAAAGTGGACTCAATGTGATACACCCAAACCCACTAAAAGATGAAAAGGCCAGTCTTACCATGTAACTGTGAAACACACAAAGTGTAACCACCCAATTGTAAAAAATCAAATCCAGATTTGATGGTTACAGTTGTGTGCCTCACCAGTACAACGTAACAAAGAAGAGCAAACAAAGCATACATAAGGTATTTATTTATTTAGAGATTGGTAGCTGGAAAGGCACACTGAGCCAAGGCTCATTTCCAGGTGTGGCCCATGGGAAAGGGGGAAAAGGAGTTTACAATGTACAGACACAGTTACATGCAAAATACAAAGTACATTATTAGGTAGTACAGTAACACATACATAGTAGTGCCTAACAGTTTTTCTCAGGGTGACATATGAGGTACGGACTGATCAAGCAAACAAATTGTGACTGCTAGACATTTGTGAAGATAAGTAATGGTAGTGTAATGAAAGATATAGTGGGATGTAAAAATCCGTGTATGACTAGTCTTGTGAAAGAAATTGAGTAAAAAGGGATGTAAGCTTCATCAGGGTGTCAGGAACAGCAACAGAAGGTTAAATGGGGTGGTTTAAGCAGGTGCTTAAAGTCAGGGAAAGTGGGGGTGAGATGAATAGTACAGGTGAGTTTATTCCAGAGGGTTGGGAGGCTAAAGGAGAAAGCTTGTCGGTCTGCTGAAGAGCGGACACAGGGGATGTAAAACATACAGAAGTGACCTTGGCAGACGGGGTAGGAGGAGGGGGTGGCTGGGGAGAGGAGTGAGGAGAGGTTGGATGTGAGGGTGTTGAACCAAAATTTTGAGATGAAGGTGAGGCTATGAGCCAATTGTCTCAGCTTGAGGGAAGGGAGGGAGTGACAGGAGTAGAGGTCACAATGCTGAGTGAGTGGAGGGGAATTAGAGGCAGAACAACATAAGGCATTTAAAAGAACATGAGGCTTAGTAAGGGAGGAGGTGAGTGTTGAACTGTAGATGATATCGGCATAATCAGATACAAGGAGAATCCATTTGGTTATAAGTTCACGACAAACTGGTAGAAAGAGTCTGTCCTTATGTCTATTGAACATGCCTAGTTTTGGGCAAAGTTTTGCATGCATAGCAGTGAAGTGAGTTGAGAAATCTAAGGATGGGTCAAGCCAGACCCCTAGGTATTTATATGTAGGACCCACTGTGAGGGGTGTGCCTGTGAGTGTGGTGAATATTGATGGAGGTGATAGTCTGGCTTGTTTTTGCCTTGAGCCGAAGATCATGGCAACAGTTTTTTTTAAGGGTTCATTTTAAGCTGGTGGTCTTAGATCCAGTTTATAACTGCCTGAAAATCTTGTTGGAGGGGAACCTGGACTTCAGACATGGTGGGGCGGACAGATGACGGTTTCATCAGAATACAAATGTATGTAGGAATGGGAGCAGACTAAAGGGAGATAGTTAATAAACAAGAGAGAAGAGGACAGGTCCAAGGATGGATCCCCAGGGAACACCAGATAAAACAGGGAGTGGGAAGGAGAGGACATTACTGATTTTTATGGCTTGTTGTCTGCCAAGAAAGGTCCGTCTCCCCATACGACGCACTGGGGAAATGCCAAACCTCACCCAACAACTAACACATCGAAATCTGGCCAATAGAAAATAATGTACACAAATGCTCACAGCCTGGGAAATAAGATCCCAGACCTGCTGGCAATAATGTCAGAGGCTAAACTGGACATAGTAGTAATTAGTGAGATGTGGTTACCAGTAACCACACTTGGGAGACTTCAGTACCTGGCTACGTACTGTCTAGAAGAAGAGACCCAGGTGCAAAAAGGGGGGAGGGTAATATGTCAATGAAAATGTCAAAGCTACATAAATTCAGAATACACATAAGGAGCCAGAAGAATTGTGAGTCACCCTGGAAACAGGAAATGGGACATCCATAACAACTGGGGTTGTCTACAGGCCCCCAGACCAGGGGGAGGACATAGACACATTACTGTTAGAAGATACACAAAACATGACAGCTAAAGGTGAGGTTCTGATAATGGGAGACTTCAACAGCCGGGTACAGACTGGTCAATACCAGAAGGAACATCTGCCAGAACTAGACACATGGTGGATTCCCTGGAGGGGTAGGGCCTCAAACAACTGGTACAACAACCCACAAGAGACAGGGCTATCCTAGATCTAGTACTGACTAACAGGGAGGGATCACAGATCTCCAGGTAGAAGGTCACCTGGGGGCCAGTGACCATCACATGGTATGGTTCAATTTGGCCACTACATCTAAATCAACCCATTCCAAGGCAAACATATGGGACTTCAGAGGAGCTGACTTTGATAAGATGGCCAACAGAGTTAAGCTAGCCCTGGCAAAAAGAAACACAGGTGAGGGGGTACAGGCAAAGTGGGCAAGCACTAAGAATGCAATACTTGAAGCAACATCCCATTGTGTTAGACAGAAAAGGAAGTGCAAAAGAAGAAGGAAACCACTTTGGTTCTCAAATACAGTAGCAGAAAAGGTCAGAGCCAAAATCTGGCCTTCAGGAAATATAAGGGAACACAGCAGGATGAAGATAGGGAGGCATACCAAACTGCCCTAAGGGAAGCAGGGAAGGCAGTAAGGCAGGCAAAGTCCCAAACTGAGGAAACACTAGCATGAACAGTAAAAGAAGGTGACAAGACTTTCTATAGATACATTAGTGAAAGGAGAAAGTTCATAGAGGGTATTGCTAAGCTCAAAGGAGAAAAGGGGGCATGTGAGGAGGAGGACCCTGTAAAAGCATCTATCCTAAATAGATACTTTTGCTCAGTATTTACTGAAGAGAAGGTAGGGCAGGGCCCACAGCACAGCACCATGGACACAAGGGAGATGGAGGAGCACACGGTACTTATTTCTGTATAGGTGAGCACTACTCCCTTCACAAAAGAAAGGGTCCTACAAGAGCTCGATAAGCTCAGGGTGGACAAGGCAATTGGACCTGATGGCATACATCCCAGGGTACTTAAGGAGCTAAGAGTGGAACTAGCAGAGCCATTAGCAGCACTGTTTCATGAGTCTCTGAGCACAGGAGAGGTCCCAGAAGACTGGAGAAGGACTCAGGTGATCCCACTCCACAAGAGTGGTAGCAGGGAGGAGGCAGGGAACTACAGACCAGTCAGTCTTACCTCAGTAGTGGGCAAGATTATGGAGGCACTTAAGGAAAGGATAGTGCAACACCTGGAATCCATAGGGGCACAGGATCCAAGACAGCATGGATTTACAAAAGGAAGGTCCTATCAAACTAATCTCATAGATTTCTTTGACTGGGTAACCAGAGTGGTGGACCAAGGGAAAGCAGTTGATGTCACCTACCTTGACTTCAGCAAAGCTTTCAACACTGTTCCACATAGAAGATTGATAAATAAGCTGGGTAGGCTTGGGGTGGGTCAGAAGTGGGTCAATTGGGTGGCAAACTGGTTGACGGGCAGAAAACAGAGTGGTGGTCAACGGTATACAGTCAGAAGAGATGCAAGTCACAAGTGGGGTACCTCAGGGATCAGTCCTGGGGCCAGTCCTCTTCAATATCTTCATTACTGACATTGCAGATGGACTAGAGGGTAAGGCTTGTCTGTTTGCAGATGACATCAAGATCTGCAACAGAGTAGATGATCCAGATGGGGTGAGCAGAATGAAAAGAGATCTGGATAAACTAGCTAAATGGTCAGAAAAGTGGCAACTGGGGTTTAATGCAAAGAAGTGAAAGACCTTGCACATATGGAAGACAAACCCTAAAGCCACCTATATGCTGGGAGAGGAGTTTCTGGCAGTCTCAAAGGAAGAAAGAGACTTGGGCATCATCATCGCTGATTATCTGAAATCATCCAAGCAGACCTCTAAAGCAGTAGGTAAGGCTAGGGGCATGTTAGGGTGTATTAGTAGGGGTATCACAAATCATAAGAGGGAGGTAATAATCCCTCTTTACAAGACACTAGTTAGGCCCCATCTGGAGTACTAGGTGCAGTACTGGAGGCCCACCTTCACAGGACATTAACTAAATTGAGGCAGTCCAGAAAGGGTAGCTAAAATGGTGCAGGGACTGCACCAGAAGATATATGAGGACAGATTAACGGAGCTCAATATGAATACCCTTGAGCAAAGGGAGGGAGAGGTGATATGATCGAAACATTCAAACACCTTAAGGGCATTAACAAGGTGAAAGAGTCTAACATGTTTAAATATAAGAAAAATAGCAGGACAAGAGGACACAGCATGAGATTAGAGGAAGGCTGATTAAGGGGGAATGTGAGGAAATTATTTTTCACAGAAAGAGTGGTGGATGCATGGAACGGCCTACCTCAGGAAGTGGTGGCTATGAATACAGTGCAGGGCTTCAAACAGGTATGGGATAGGCATAAGGGAGCAATACCGATGAGTATGAATAGATAGGCCACTGACAGTGCAAAGGCCAATGGCACATTTAAAAGGTAGAAAAAGAAATGGGCAGACTGGATGGGACTTGTGGTCCTTATCTGCTGTCAACCTCTATGTTTCTAAGTTAGGTAGGAGTGAAACCAGTTTACTGCTGAGGGAAATGGTCCAGTTGACTGTAGTTTGTTCATGAGAAAAAATTAGTTGAAAGCTTTTGCGAGGTCAATGAAAATAGCTGAGGTAAAGTGACCTAGATCAGTAACTTAGAGAATAGATTTGGAGAAGCCAAGTAAGGAGGAAGTGGTGGAGTGATATCATCTTAACCCTGACTGAACAAGGCAGAGGGTATCTGTGTCTGTCAGAAAATCATTGAGTCTTGAGTGGGCAATGGATTCTAAGATTTTGGACAAGGAGGTGGGGAAGTGAGATGGGACAGTAGTTTTCTTGGGAGGGTGACTCACCACCCTTTTAGAGGGGAATTACTCTGGTGAAATTCCAGGCAGATGGGACTGAGGATGTGGAAGAAGAAAGATTTAGGAGGTGAGTGAGGGGGATTAGAATGGAGTGGTAGAGATTATAAGAAGTTTTAGGAGAAGTCCATCTGGGCTGGACTTGGATGCATTTAAGGATATGATTGTGTGATAGACTTCAAACTGGGAGACAGAGGAGAAGTGGAAGCCATTAGACTGGGGGGAGAGGGACTTGTGATTGGGGTATTTGGAAGCTTGTCGGGGAATGCACAAGTGGTGAAATATTTATTTAAGAGATTTGTGACTATTAGCGGTTTAGTGTACAGGACATCTGATTCTTAGAGTGTAGGCGAGGGAAGTTCAGAGGAAGGGTGTCGGAGTGAGCATAGATCACTCCAGAAGGAGGAGTTTGAGTGGGAGGATGGTTGAAGGTATGATTTGAAATGGTTTGCTTTGGCTAGGCTGATTGCCTTGATGCAACTGTTTTGAAGAGCCCTGAAGAGTTGAAAATTAGTACTGGACTGGGAGATTTTGAATCCAGCCCAGGCCTGGTCCTGTGATTTGCATTTTGACAGTAAGTCGGGAGTGATCCAAGGGTGGTGAAGATGTTTAACTCTCATAGTTTTTTTGGAAGGAGGCATGGGTATTCCATATAGTAAGGAAGGTGTTGGTAAAATGGGTAAGGGCAGAGTCAAAGTTGGAGGAGGAGATGATAGGGGACCAGTCTGCTGAGTCAAGGCTGTGAACTAGTGTGTTGATATTTAGTGCTCTAAGAGGGTGTTGGCAAATATATTTTGGGGGTATGTATGGTGGATGAATTTTCCTGATACAGAAGGTGAGGCAATGGTCCTAAACATATCTGGTGAGGTGCCTGCAGAAATGATTCAGTGGGGGTGGGTTGAAAGAATCCAATCAAGTTGTGAATCATTTAGGGAGTGGGGTTTAGTCAGGTAGATGAGGTGATCAGTTGGGCAAGGTTCAGTGATTCTATGCTGAAAAGGGAACTATGGAAAGAGAGGGAGAGCCAGTCAAAATTAAGGTCACCTAAAAGAATAAGTTCCCCTGGGGTGGCATAAAAGGTGATTGAAGTACAGTAGTAGCCACAGACATGGCCAGATATTTCCAGATATTTCAGGAAATTTTTAAAGAGTTTCTCTCTGCTTCCTCTACTGTGTAAATGGAGAAAACAGGAGATTTATCTAGAAATATCACAGGTATTTCAGAAAATATCTGGCCATGTCTTACAGGAGACAAGGGAGGAGGGAGAGAGCCTGGGGGAGTCATACAAGACTCCTATAAAGAGGGGAGTTGAGGAAGGAAGGGAGATTTTGGCAAGGTGGAATTCATGTGAAGATCGGATTGATTCATGATGGATGATGGTGCAAGGGAGGAATTTATGGGTATAGATGGTGACACCATCACCATGTTTGCCACAATCATTTAATATCAGCAGTAATTTGCTACAGCTTGCTCTCCAAATGATATTGGAGGGAAACAACAGTCATAAAGGTAAATTACAATACAAACATTAGAGAGAAATTATAAAGACTAGAGTTGTTTGTTTGATGTCTAACTAGATTTTAGATATACAAATCACACAAGAAATAAATATAATGAACTGCTTGGAACACAGTCATTCAGAATCATACCTGCCCTCCAAACAGAGACACGGAGAATGACATTATTCCCATTACAGATATGGTTTTAGGTAAGCTTTTCTGAATCTCCTCCTTTGAATAACCCCTCCCCTTGAGTCTGGTGGACAGCATCCCTGCTTCCTGTTCAAATTTCATTGAAAAAATGCAGTTCCTGCATATTCTCAACTGAGTTTTGTGAGTCAGTCATGTTGAGCCTATTCTTTCATGATCATTACACCCCTCCCTAACTATGGGTCCAAGATGCTGCTAAATATTTACAAAGGCCTATTTGTACTCACTATTTTTTGTGTGATTCATCTATATTCTAGCATATACCTTCTTGAATTTGTATATGAAATGGTCTCCACAGTTTTCAAATATTCATTCATCATTTATTTTTAAATAATGAATTATTTCTAATTTCATTGTATCAACCATAAAGTTCATCCAAGTTTTGAAAACCAGGAGTGCTGTGTCCTTCCATTTCAATAAAATGCATTTTTTTGCCAAGCTCATGGCCATTGTTAAGAAGAGTTCATGGGCTAGTTCAAATTGTAAATTCTGTCCCGATTGTGCCACTAATATTAATAGGGTTGAACGTGTAAATGAGTATTCAGTGTTTTCTCTACAGTTTTTATTATTTTTGCCCAGAAACTAGTTAAGAAAAGACAATCGTGTATTAAATGTATAAGAGTGCCTGTAGTATTTGTGCATCTGGGACAAGTTGCTGAAATGGAATTATTAATTTTGTGTAATTTTGAAGGTGAAAAGTATGCTCTGTGTAATACATTGTATCCAATTTGTTGGAGCTTACTAATTTTGACTTTTATGTTTATGGCTGGGATAGCCAGAATCTCTTTCCACAGTTTCTCAGAGATTTCGATATTCAGATCTTTTGCCCATTTTTGTTTTAGTTTTAGTATATCTTTTGAAGTTTGATTATTTGAGCATCCATATATCAGGGCTATCAAAATGTTCTTTTCTTTTTGTTGAATTAATAAATCTATAATACAAGTACTTTTCAAAATTAAGCTTCAATTTGTTTTTATTGTATAATTCTTTACTTTTAAGTACCTACATAATTGGTTATCTGGTAGTTTGTATTGTGATTACAGTAGGGGAAAGGGTTTAAATTTGTTATTTTCAAAAAATTGTCCAAATTCAAATAGTCCTTGGAGCTGCCATTTTTTAAAAGTGGGTTCTTTAATTGTTGGTATAAAATCATAATTATTATATATTGGAGTAAATGGTATGATTTCTATTTTTTCTTTTAATATTTTATGAATTTCTAACTAATGGTATAAAGTTGTGTATGTTGCTAAGTTACCTTTTTATATTTTCTTTATTTTTATAGTATCCAGAAAAATGTAAATTTCTTAAGTATGTGTATTTATACATATCTTGTTTCATCTCTGTAATTATTAGTGGTGTATCTTCTTCCTGTAGTCAGTGCCAGAGGGGAGCAATTTGTGTTACCAGGTACTACTTGTGAAAATCTGGCAAGGCTAAGCCTCCTTTTTCTTTTGCCATAGTTAATTTGTTATATGAAATATTTGGGTTTTTATTTTCCAGATGTAGTTTATTACAATTTTGTTCAAGTTATGAAAAACATCATTCTTGGAATATGATTGATAATGCTTTCTATAAATATAACATTTGGGGTACAATGTTTATTTTAACAACATTAATTCTCCCTGTTAATGTTAATGGAAGGTGTTGCCATTTATTCAAATCACCTTTTATTTTCCCTAATGCATGGTCAAGATTTGCTTGATATAAATTTTCCTGATGGTTTGCTAATGATACATCTTCTACCTGTTGGCATGGACAGTTATCTGGTAGTTGAAGATTATGTTCTAGTTTTAATTTAAGTATCATTGACTTGTCCCAATTAATTTTGTACCCTGAGGCTTTTCCATATGCTGTGGATGTTCTGATGAATTCTTTTATAGAGTTTTGTGGATTTGTATTGTATAATAAATCATCATCTGCATATAAACTGATTTTTTGTATTCTGTTCTCATAATGCTTGAAATCTGGTGCTTTTTTCTTTATGTCTATACAGTACAAGTCACATTAAACTGTTCCTTCAATTCATTGGTGTAGCATTTTTCAGTGAGTTGCTTAATTTGTGCACTTATCATTGCACTGCATTAATAAAAGTTCCCTAATAGTTTGTCTGCAGCTGCTTTTAGCTTCAACTTACTTTGCAACTCTCTGAAAACTCTTAATCAATGCAGTGCAATGATCATTGCACACATTTAGAAACCCATATAAAATGCTTAAACACTGCACAGTACATGTACTGTACTGCATTGCAGCCTCTTGATAAAACATTGACTGTACAGTACTGTACATTGTCTCTCATTATGGAGCCACAGTTGGGTGCATGAAAATAAAATAAAATAAATACCATAAAATACTCTGTGGATGTCTTAATTAAATAAAGCTGGAAATCAGAGTGCTGTCTGAGGTACAGTACTGTTTTTCCAGATTCAACAATCTCTTGTTCATGACCCTCCACAGCGGTTCTAATATTTTACAGTACACGTACAGTGCCTGTAACTCTCTGTAAGTACTGTAAAGCAATACATATATAAATATAAGCAGTCAGTGGGTCAGTGAGCCAGAGTTAGTGCCTGTTGCTTAGAATCAGTTGGGGGTGTGAACAGGAGTGAGCGAATATCGGGAGGGTGAGACAAAAGCAGCACATTTATGAAGTACTGTACTGTTGAATTCTGTAAAAGTACAGTAAATTGTGCTTTATTTAAAAATGTAGAAAAACATCAGAAGGCATACAAATGTCACAACTCCTACATGCATACAGTACAGTGCAGCGTCAGTTTGGGGACCATCCTTTCTCTTCCAGAATGCACAGCAGCTGAGGCATGGAGTAGTGAAGACTGGCGGTCAAGATCAGTGGTGCTGTACAGGGACAGTACTATACAGTAATTAGCTCAGGCAACTTGAATTCTGTTTTTTAGATGAGCCTAATAGTGAATAACACAATTAAAAAAATGTACAGTAAACTGGGTTAAATACAGTACAGTACTGTACAGCAACTGAATGCCAGTAAAAACTGCATTGTAAGTGCATTTAAAAATGGAGAGCTGAAGGACTTTACAGTGGCTAAAACTGCATTGCTTGTGCATTGCATGGGAGTTCACATTTGGTTGAAATAGAGTTTCTAGTTTAAGCATTTTGAGTTGCCACTAAATTGCCATAATAAAAAAACAATGCCAGAGTGGTGAGTTGAAGGAACAGTTTAATGCAACTTGTACTGCACTTAAGGGTTTCATGATTATTGTGAAGATTATTGGAGAGAGGGGGCAGCCTTGTCTTTTACCCCATATAGGTTAAATGTTTATGAAAAATTACGATTAATTTTAATTTTTGCTTTTGGTTTTTGTTATAAATTTTTGATCCAGTTTATGAATGTTTTAACAAAATTCATTTTTGCAAAGTTAGTATTATGAAATTCCATTCAATTTTGTCAAATGTCTTTTCGGCATCGATTGTTAAAAGTATTGCATCTTTCTCATCTGTATTGGATATTACATTTAAGATTCATCTTAAGCTTTCATTAATCCTTTGACCCTTGATAAAACCATTTTAATCTTGATTTTCCAGGGAAGGGAGTGCTTTCTCTAGCCGTCCTGCTAATATTTTTGTGAAGATTTTATAATCAGCATTGAGCAGTGATATTGATCTGTAAGTAAAACATATTGTAAATTAGGGTCTTTCCCTTGCTTGTGAAATAATAAAATAGAAGCTTCTTTGAATGATTGTGCAATAGAATTGAAAGTATTGATCTTGTTGTATAATTTAGTGAGAAAGGGAGCCAACATATTGTTATATTTTTTGAAAAATTCTGTTTGAAAACCATTTGGGCCTGGTGCTTTCCCTACCTTGAGGTTTTCTACTGCTGCTTCCACTTCTCCCCATGTAATTGGATTGTCCAGCATTGTTTTTAGTTCTTGTGAAAGCTGATTTGCTTGAAAAGGACCTTAGTCCGAAACATGTTAAGCTACGTGTTGGAGCTGGTGCTTCATTTTTTAAATAAATGTTATTTTGGCACTAAAAAGCTTTTTGATGCAGCGTCCCTTTTTTCAGGTTAGTGTGTGCAGGGAACTTTTTGGTTTTGTGCTGATTTGTTGTTTCCTAGCACCACATCCTTGTGCATACTGTATGGGCAACAATTACTAAGAAATTCTTCAGCTTATTTAGCTTCTACTGTCTATTGAGTTGAATACAGGTTTTTATAGTAGTCAACAATTTCATTAATTTCATTGGGATGCTTGTGGTTGTTCACTGTTTGATCTCTCACACTTGGAATATTATTATTCTCTTGGTCTTTCTTAAGTTGCCATGCCATACATTTTTAAAGTTATCTGATGAAATATAGTACTTCGCTCGTGTTCATGAAATTTGTTTCTTTGCCATTTCTGTTAAGTTTATTATAGATTTCTCTTTTTATGCAAAAATTTATTGTAAATATTTTTTTTCAAGAGTGGAGTTATGGTTTTCTCTAGTATTTGTATACCCCCTTCCAGCTGTTCTTGTTGATCTTTGCATTTTCTTTCCCAAAAGATTTTAAAGATTGAAATCTGCCTCTTGTCCAGACTTTAAATGCCACCCAAATTGTAAATAAAGCTGTACCCTTTGTTGCATTGTTTTCAAAGAACTTTTCTATTTCTTTCATAAATAACCTGTTAGTATCTTGAGGTTTTAAGATAGTTATATTCATTCTCCATATATAAAATGCTCATTTAATGCCTGCTAATTGCATATCCAAAACACAGGGAGAGTGCTCTGAAATGCTTATACCAGGGTAGTCTACCTTTTTATGCTATGATGTATTGACTCAGAAATTTAAAAAAAAAATATGTGTGAATATGAATGGTGCATAGCAGAATAGAAAGAGTATTTATTTTGAGCCATATTCTGTTGTGCCCAGGGATCAATCAATTTTAAGTCTGCTTTAAAGTTTTTGATAGCTCTGATTTATGTTTTATAAAGGTTAGTGGAATTAGACGTCCTAGCCCTTTTATTTAGGGTAAGACTGAAATCTCCTCAAATTATTTACAGTGTTTTTCTTTGTGAAATTTGTAAGATGAATTCTATATAAAATTGGGGATTATTAATTTTGAGGGTCCATAAATTGTGGCAAATGTAAAGTAATTTGTTTCTATGGATAATTCCACAATAACATATCTGCCATGTAGATCTGTTTTTATATTTAATATAGTTAGTTTGAGTTTACATTTATGAAAAGAGATAGCCACCCCCTTTCTGTCTGATTATATGATGAGTAAGCTTCTGGTCTCCATTGCTTCTGGAACCACTTGAAATCACTTTCAGTAAAATGTGTTTCCTAACAAATGATACAGTTAATATCTTTTGTGTCTAAGTAATTTATAACTTTATTAATTTTAGTTGTTCCATGGCCCTTTAATATTCCATGTGGAGATTCTTATACTAACCTCCATTTATATAAGGAAAGAATAAAGTTAAAACAAAAAACACACAACAGTAGAAAAAACAAATAAAAAAAAAGAATCACCTGTCTTTTGCTAGAATTTTTCTTCTTCCAGTATTTTTGATTTTTTTTTTCCTCTGGAATCTTTGATCCTTGCATTTAAATTTCTAGATGACTCAGCAATAATCCCGTAGTGCCCCCCCATACAACCCCCTACCCCTTCTGGAGAAAGTGTGTTTCTCCAGGTCCTCCCACCATAGTTGCAGAGATGACCTAATGGTGTCACCTCCTATGCCTGCATCTCACAGCATGGGTCTCTTTTATTATCTAATATGTAGTCTGGGTTCTTTCACTAGTGCTACCATAATAACAGCCTCCAAATCCCCCCCCTTTATCTTTAATCAGTTGAAAAGCCCACAAATATCTTCCACACATACACTTGGGATTCTACCATTGTTAATTTGTAGATGCTTACTTAAAGACTTATCTAAGTTCTTCTTTCCTTTACCTATATTACAAACTGTATCAGTAACTCCACCCCCTCCCCCACTATCATCATATAAGCCATCTCCATGAAAAACTTCATTGACTGAATTTACACCATTTCATGTCTGAGAACTTGAGGATGCTGATTCCTCTTGTTGCATGATTTGATAAGGATGTGTTCTCACTTGTTTTGAGTGAGAGGTAGTGCTATTGTTATTATATGGATTATAGGCCAGATCTAATGCTTCTTCAGCCTCTTCTGCATCCTCAAAAGTTGTCAACTTTTCTTTTACTACAAATCATAGTTTGGCTGGGTACAGCATTGTAAACTTAATATGCCTTTCGTACAGCTTATTTTTTCACCCAGTTTAAAAATTTTCTTCCATTAACAGTCTCAACTGGAAGATCAAGTCAGACAATAAAGAAGAAATGTTGATATTTCAAGCCATTCTCTGTTCTTGCTTTCTGCAGAACAGCCTCTTTGTCCTGATATTTGTGTGGCTTAATATAAATTGCTCTGGGGCATCCTTGATTAGAGTTTGCATAGCGTGTTCCACTTCTATAGGCTCAGTCCAGGTCTATTTTTTGGGCGGGGTAGTTCCTGCTCATTGCAATTGTAAGCATTTCTTCAAAGTATTGAATAGGATCCCCTGTACCCTCTGAACCCTCTGGCACATTACAAATTCCGAGATTCAGTCTTTAAGAGCGGTCTTCCATTTCTGCTACTTTTTGCATAACAGACTGAAGTTGTTTGTCATACTGAGTTTGTATCTTCAGCATGGGGGCATTTGTATCTTCCAGAAGAGAGACTCATTCCTCTAGGGCCTCAGTATGAAGTGTAAGCCCATCCAGCTTATCTGTTAATAAGTTAACATAGTCATATACCCCTTTAATAGACATTTTGTTTCCCCAAGTGCTTCCAGAAGCTCAGTTCTGAATGATGTTACTGCACTGATTTCTTCAGCGCTATGCTCTTTTTCTGCCATGCTTCCCTTAGGAGATGGATATTGATCTATTTGATCTATTATGCCAATTTGTTGTTCTTGTAAGAAACTGTTTGCCAACAAGTCCATTTCAGACTGTCTACTTGTCTGCATGACTTTTAAGTTCTGCTGCTTTGCCCCATCCCCATAATAACCTCATAATTTTCTGCCCATGATTCAGACAATGTTCTCTATGGATTTAGATACTGCATTTCTGGTAACCATCTTTTTCACAGCCATATCCTGTTGCTTTGATCCTCCTTTTTGGGGGTCATGTTACTATAGTTTTTTATATATTGCAAGTTTACTAAGTAGCCCTACTCATTCCTGACATTGATGCAGTAAAAGCATATATTTCCTGGAGAAATAATAGAGTAGATTTGTCTGGGGTGCCTGGGAGGGGAGAGAGTGGAGGTGGATTTGCCAAACTTACCGATACCAAACCTGGGGAAAGAGTTTGCTGCAGTGGTAATTCAGATAAAGCGGGCAACAAAGAGCACTGTCTTGCTTGTGTTTTCTCCTGTTTCTGTTGCTTCTGTTGTGCTCATTGTTTAGTTATTTCCTTTACCCTCTGAACTTCTTTTGACAAACCTTCTGAGATCCTCTAATGACACAAATGAATCTTACTTATCTTATGATATCTCCTTCCAAGTTAAATGCGGTAGCTAGTAATGGTCGCATTTCTCAGGACTTAAACCCAGTTACATAATTGTTTATTTCAAATGTGCCACCATTCAACCCCACAGCTACAAGTCAGCGTCTTGCTCATCTCGATCATGCAAGCAGAACTGACATCATGCTCCTGACCCTTCCTCTTTAAGCCATCCACTGCTCAGGGTCCCTGACAAGAATTGTTGGGATTATGGACTAGTGTATGTGACAATGACTCAAAGATATATATTACAATACAAATGTATACCACTAATTTAATTGCTGTTTCTACATAGGCTCTTAAAAGCTTCAAATGACTACTTTGTGGTCATTGATATTCATAAATTCTATTATAAAAATGCACATGATTTTATTGTTACTGCCCCCCCCCCGATAAAGCCTTCGGACCCTTGGGTGTGTGGCTTGCTCACAATAAATTCTTCAATTTTGCACCCTGCTTTGGTGTATTCATCTGATAGTCCTAGTATTGTATGTTTCTCAGACTGACACACATACTGGATTCCCCAGGTCAATCGTCCCTGACCTGTGCAGGTATGTCTCCATAGCCATACCCCTCAGAACAATGGTCATACACATCAGAACTGGATGTCACAATCATCTACTTAACTGTGAACAGTATACTATTTTGCACTATAACCAAAGGCATAAAGTTACAGTACCTTTCTCAATTATTTGACAGATTGCAGTGGATAGCCAGTTACCCCATGTCTTGGGATCAGCATCAGTAAGATGGTCAGTCAAATATTGGTTGCCATAGTGTACCTTATAGGTTCATAGGTTCATAGTGTGGTTTACAAGTTCAAACAGGCAATTTGCCCTTGGAGAACGTGCCACCAAAACTATGGGTGGAATTCCTATTTAATTTTATCCATGAAAATATCAATTTTTTTCTTAAAGGAATCAATTGTATCACTCTCAACAATAATTTGTGGAAGTATATTCCAATAAGATATTATTCTTGTGTAAACCAATAAGTTCTTTTCACAGTATTATTTCTTTCACCAACCATCTGCATATCGTGAGATCTGGTATTTTTATTGTTTTTCTTTAGTAATAATACCAACTGCCTCCTTTAAGAAAGGGTCGCTCATAGTTTTAAAGGCTAGACATAAGTCACCTCTAAATCATCTATATTTCATAGAATATAGTCCAAATTTTTGTAATCTTTCAGAATAATTTAGATGATTCATTCCTTTGATTCTTTTCATAGTTTTTATTTGTATTTTCTCTATCATTGTAGCATCTTTAATTGTTTGAGGAGCACTTATTTGTATACAATATTCTATGTGAGGTCTTACAAAACTTTTATATTGGGGAATAATTATATCAGCTTCTCTACTCTTTATATTCCTAAAAATGCAGCCTAATATTTTATGACAGTATTTAACCTTTTGTTTAGTATGCAAATCAATGATAAATCAGTACTGAACAAAACACCTAAATCTTTCTCAGAAGTTGTTGTTTCCAATATTTGATTATTCAAAGTGTATGTATATTCTGGGTTATTATGTCCAATATGCATGATTTTACATTTTTAAAATTAAATCTCATAAGATATTGTTCTGTCCAATTGCTCAATAGATTAATATTCTCCTGAAATTGCACATAGGAGGTATGATCTGAAATAATTGTACCAATTTTGCAGTCATCTGTGTATTTGCACATCCATGCAGAATTGTCTATCCACATGGATGACACAAATATGTTAAATAAAATAGGGCCCAAAACTAAACCCTGAAGAACACCACTAGTTGTACTTCCATAACTAGATTCAAACCCTCAAATGACAACTCTCTGTTTTCTGTTGTGAAGCCAGGATATAATCCAATTAATTATGTATGGATCAAGTTAAATTTTAATAAGGCAATCAACCAGCATCTTACGGGATACTAAGTCGAAAGCCTTACCTTAGTCAAGAAACAATATATTTACCGATCATCCTTTATCAGCAGCAGAACTAATGGGTTCAAAAAACTTAAGCAAATTAGTTCGACATGATCTATTCTTACAGAATCCATGTTGTGTTATATCCGTTAATCCCATGTCTTGAATATGATTAGTTATTCGATGCTGTAATAGTCTCCATTAGTTTTCCAATTACAGACGTTAGACTTACAGGTCTGTAATTGTCAACCTTAGTCTTATCACCACCTTTAAATATAGGTGTTACATTAGCATATTTCCAAATAGGGAGGACTTTATCCTCCAAAAGTGATTTATTAAATAAATTGGTTAATGGACCTAACAATACTGTAGCAACTTCTTTAACAAATTTAGGTGGAATCCCATCTGTTCCTGCCAAACTATTTAATTTAGCAGCCTTTATAGCTGACAGTACTTCTTCTGGACTAAATTCTATACAGACATTTTGTATTAATGGAGGTATGTTAATTATTTGATGTTTTGATTGAAAAATACTTAGGAAGAAAGTATTAAGTTCACCAGCAATATCAGTCCCATTACTAATAGTATTATTATTTGCAGTTACTATAGGGCCCATCACTCTCTGATTTCCCCTCAGAGATCCTATATAATTAAAAAAACTGCTTTTTATTATTCTTTGTATCTAAGGCCAATTTAGATTCAAACATTTCCTTAGCTTTCCTAATGCAAGATTTCAATTTTTTTTGGTTATTATTTTATATCTATCCTATATTTTCTCAGTAGGGGCTTTAGTATGTTTTTTGTACAGTCATTTCTTTTTATTAATAACTCTCTTAATTTTTGTGTTCCACCATAGAGGTAATCTTTTATTATTATATTTTTTTTCTATTAGGAACCCATCTTGATATACAATAAGTAGTTTTATTATTTATAATTTTCCAAGTATTTTGCAAATTTTGGTTCAAAAGATCAGTTTTCCAGGCCCAAGTAGATAACCAATCCTTTATTTTTGTATATTCAGCAGCATAACATTTTTTACATTCGCTTGCGCGCATGCTCAAGGAATGTTTTGGGAGAGTAGCACACTTTGGATGTGTGCCTCTCCCATCCAATGCACTGCTCCCTTGAGCAGGCGTGGTGGTCCTGCACCAATGGGTACAGGAGCTCTGTATGACAGAGGAGTTCCTCTGCTTCAAAGCAAAGCATCGCTGCCATACGGAGCACAGCATCACGCCATCCCCCCTCATGTCACGCGCTCCCCCCGTGCACATCACGCCGGCCCCCCAAAACTTTGGTGCCATGCTGGGAGCCCACCCCAGTGTGGCAAATGTTGTTTGCTGATGGGGGTGCCCAATCCCCATTGGTTCCATGGCCCCCCTAAGCCATCCTGCTGCCACGCTGGGAGCCCACCCCAGCATGGCATACGTTCAGTTTCTTTTGCTGACAGGGGTGCCCAATCCCCTTTCGGCTCCTCAGCCCCCCATGTAGTTTGCCGATGGGGGTGCCCAATCCCCTGTCAGCTCCTCGGCCCCCCCAGCCATCTTCTGCCATGCTGGGAGCCCACCCCAGCATGGCAAATGTCCCACATCGTCATTTTCTTTTTTAAACCTGTAAAATAAAAACGGTCCCACGGCGTGTCTCCCAGCCCCCCCACAACTCACACCCACCCACTGCACACCCAGCCTTCCCACACCCCCTCACCCCATACTTACCTCCGGACTCTGGAGCAACGATCTTCGGTGGACCAGGAACACGTCTGCACTCTTCAAAGGTGACCGCGAACTGAGGAAATGCCGGTAAGCTGTATAATGGGCTAGATGGGGGGGGGTTCAACTTTATTGCATATCTCAGGCATTTTTTGGAATTTTTGCACCAAATTTTCAACCTGGGGTTTTGGGACCCCTTCTCATGAATGATGTCACTGTCATGGCGTTATTTGGGCCCAAAGGGTGATTTAGCAGTCACTGTGTAAATCACCCTTCGAGCCTGAATAGCACCATGACAGTGACATCATCGTGAGAAGTCCCAAACTTCATGTTGAAAATTTGGTGCAAAATCAAAAATTACTGTTTTATTTAGCTGCAGTTGCGCAGTTCCCACACACGCTTGTAGGTTTGCGACCTTAATATTTCACTCCAGATTTTCAACATTGCTATTTTATCACACCTTCTTATGAGTAGTACAGCTGTCATTTTTCACATCTCACCCAAAATGTGTTTCCGCCCATGTAGCACACAATGGCGCAGTCGTTGTGCAAAATCAATGTATGGGACACATTAAGAAAATCACAGTGACACTGTTCATGAGCAGAGGTCTTAAAATGGCTATGTTGAAAATTTGGGGAAAAAATTCCTAAAAATGACTGTTTTATGAGCGTGCGTTGCGCAGTTCTTACACACGCTCGTACGTTTGCGAATTTTCAATATTTTCACTCCAGATTTTCAACATTGCTATTGTACCACACCTCCTCATGAGCAGTACAGCTGTCATTTTTCACATCCTTCCCAAAATGTGTTTCAGCCCATGTAACGCACAATGGCGCAGTCGGTGTGCAAAGTCAATGTATGGGACACATTAAGAAAATCACAGTGACACTGTTCATGAGCAGAGGTCTTAAAATTACAATGTTGAAAATTTGGTGAAAAAATTCCTAAAAATGACTGTTTTACGAGCGTGCATTGCACAGTTCCCATGCACGCTCGTAGGCTTGCAAATTTTCAATATTTCGACTCCAGATTTTCAACATTGCCATTTTACAACACCTCCTCATGAGCAGTACAACTGTCATTTTTCACATCCTGCCCAAAACATGTTTCCGCCCATGTAGCACACAATGGCACAGTCGGTGTGCGAAATCAATGTATGGGACACATTAAGAAAATCACAGTGACACTGATCATGAGCAGAGGTCTTAAAATGGCTGTGCTGAAAATTTGGTGAACAAATTCCTAAAAATAACTGTTTTATGAGCGTGCGTTGTGCAGTTCCAACGCACGCTCATAAGTTTGCGAATTTTCAATATTTTCACTCCAGATTTTCTACATTGCCATTTTACAACACCTCCTTATGAGCAGTACAGCTGTCATTTTTCACATCCTGCCCAAAACGTGTTTCCACCCATGTAGTGCACAATGGCGCAGTCGGTGTGCAAAATCAATGTATGGCACACCGTAAGGCAATCACAGTGACACTGTTCATTAGCAGAGGTTTTAAAATGCCAATGTTGACAATCTGGTGAAAAAACCTTACAATTACTGTTTTACAAGCGTGCATTGCACAGTTCCCAAGCACACTCCTAGGTTTGCGAATTTTCAATATTTCCACTCCAGATTTTCAACATTGCCATTTTACCACACTTCCTTATGAGCAGTACAGCTGTCATTTTCACATCCTGCCCAAAATGTGTTTCCGCCTATGTAGGCACAATGGGGGTAACAAAAAGGTCATGCTGACAATTTATTGTGCAAATACCAGCAATCGCACAGGGCATTAGGGTAAAGCACCATACATGCCAAACACCACTGCAAATACCTGCAAGCGAACGTTCGGCATTGACAAATGCTTGTTTACAGAGGTAATACCTTTAGTTATATGATTTTACATTAAAATACTGCATTTAACAATTGAATGGTCACCATCTCCTAAAGGGGGTAATATTTCAGGTTCTGTTAAGTCTGTATAAATATTAGTAAGTATAAGATCAAGAGACCCATTGCCTCTTATTTGATGTTTAACTAATTGTTCTAAATTATTAGCAATTTCAATGAATCTATTTTCATTGGTACACTGACCCTTTAGAAAATCCCAATTAATAGTAGGAAAATTAAGTCACCCACTAAAATATAGTTACCATCAATATCAATATTTTCTAAATCATCACGGAACCTATTAGTTTCCATTACATTTAATTTTGGAGTTCTATAACCTATTCCTACCTACCTTGATGCCCTTTCATTCGGGGGGCTGGAGTACTTCTCCACAGATGACTTTTGGGTGTATGCATCACATACACATGCAAACTGAAGGGAATTGGTTATCTTTTTGAGTACACTGTTATCCTTCTTTTTTGTGCACACTGTGTATAACACATTGCTCATTGGACATGACAATTGCTGTCATTTTAGGTTTTTTTGCAAACCAGCAATACAACTACATAAGGTATACCCTTTCATTTCTATTGGGAGTGAATAGTCAAGCAAATGAGTATCAAGAATGATGATGCTGAAGAGATTTCTTTTAAAGAGGTTCCCCCTGTGCCTTGTTTAGACAATATTTAAGTTGTTATTCAGTGCAGGCAACAATTTCACCTAAAGTTACTTGACCACAACACTCATTTAGAAGTAATGGGTGCCAGTAGCAAAGTAAAGAGTTTATAATGATTTTTTTTCAATTAGAACATATATAAACAACTTAAATGAGCATTTTGTACACTATTAACTGTCAGGATGCATTTTTAGAAGTAAGCATATTGCCAAAGGACTTATGAACTGATACAAAATTGCTTCTGGTCACTCTTAATTATATTGCAAAAATGATTGGGAGGAAGCCATCTGTATTTGTTAAATTGCCTTGTACAAATATTAATTAAAGAATATAAAAGAAATTGCCAAATTGTTTTAGAAGAAATCATGGAGGCACAAACAGAAATCAACAAGTTAAAGAAATTACTGTAATTCACTGAATTAGGGAAGAATCTTAATGTATACCTACAATTGATATTGGATCTGATTTTAAATAAATTCCTACAATTTGTGTGGATGAAACCGTTGAAATATCCAGGCTGTGGCCTACACATTTCTTAAGCTTTAAAGAAGCACCAGAAAAGTCTCTGAAATGTTTGCATATGTTTACTGCTTGAGCTACCGATTCCGCAGTTTGTACTAGAAGACTAATGTCATCTGCATATGCAGTAGCTTTAAATGGGACAATTCATTAATCATTTTTTATGGGCTTTAGTAGGGGAGAAGAGTTTAACATTCTAAGTAGTGGATCTCAGAAAAAAACATACAATACTAAATTAAGCGGGCATCATTTTCTAACCCCTCTTAATACCGACAATAGGTCCTTCCCATCCATTTATCATCAGGGCTACAGTGGCAATGGCATAGAGGAATTTAACCCAGTCTATTAGATTAGTACGGATATGGAAGTGTCGTAATGTATACCATAAAAAAGTCATGGTTAATGGAATCAAAGACTTTTTCTTGTCCAGAGAAAATAAAAAGTCATTTCATTTTCCAATATTTCCTCTTGCTGTTATTTCCCTTGAAAGAATAAGATGGTCAGAAATTGTACGGCCTGATATTGAGCATGATTGTGCTTTAATGATTAAGGTTTGTGTTACTTTAGTAGTCTGTTAGCTATGATTTTTGACATTTTGAAATCTGTATTTAATAAACTAATTAGTCTCCAATTCTGTATATGTTGTATATTGCCTTTTCTTATAAAGATAAATCAGAATACCAATGTTCAAATAAAGTGGCATATCATTAGAATGTAAGATATGATTGTATAATACAGTTAGTTCAATCTCAGTTTCTGGGCCTATCAATTTATTGACTTCACTAGGTAGCCCATCAAAACCTGGTGCTGTTCCTTTTCTTAATGAAGAAATTGCAGCACCAGTTTCATCCACCTGAATATTTTAGTTGAGGTTTGTGTTATAGTTTCTGGTAGGTCAGGTATGCTGAGACTTTGAAAAAACTCTTTAAAGTCAGTCGATGAAGTAGTAAGTGGCTCATACATCTTCCTGGAGTAGTCTAACAACTTGCATAATCTCTTAATTTGTATTTTGTAAAATATTGTTTTCATTTTGTAAAGTTTCCATATCTTTTTTTTTATTTGCTCCAAGCAGTTTTCATATGGGCACGAAGTGCCCTTCTTTACTTGAATGCCAACTTGCTTCTGCTGGTGTATGTTTTTGGCTTTTTGTGTATGAAATATTGTTAATTCTTTCTTTAAATTACTGATTTGGTTAGAGTAATCCTGATTTCTTTCATATGAGAGTGACTGTAGCTTCTGTAAGTGATGTTTTTTGTTCACATATTGTAAATAACTATCAGTTTGAATAGATTTACCTAATGATATCAACATTTTAGTCAGTTCATATTTGATATCCTCCCACCATAATATAGGGTTGTCATACAAGACCAAGACAGACTTTCTGGCTAAAATATACTGTTGCAGAGCTGTAATTTTTCCTTCATTTTCTAAATGTGAAGAATTACATTTCCATATAACTGGACATCTATTTGAAGAGGTATTGTGTCCAATATGTACATTCAACATATTATGATCTGTGAATTCTACTGGGAGGATTTTAGCTTGTAGAATGTTTAGAAATAAAAAAGAAGTCAATCCTAGTTGCCAAGTTTCCTTCATGAAATGTTGGAGCATGATGTACTGTATGACTATGGTATGCATCTTTAAATCTAGCAGTGGTTATAAATTACTTAAAAAAAATTAGAGTTTCAAAAGAGATTCTTTGTTTAAGTATGATGACTCTTGATTTGTATATATATAGTACAATTGAAATCACCACCAAAAAACACCCGATGAGATGAGAATAGGTAAGGTTGAATTAATTTTAACATCTCAATTCTGTCTGTTCTTGTTTGAGGTGCATATACATTTACAAAATGTATAAGTGTATTTTATATTTTTGTGTCCAAAATCAAGACTCACCCTGGGACCAGATTGATTAGATTTATGAAAGCCCAATCAGGAACCTTAAATAATATACCTATGTCAGGGCAAGTTTCCTGTCCTAAAGACCAGAACGATGGGTCTAGAAACCAGGCTTTTTGTGTTTGTAAAGTTTTTTGTATGGAATGAAGGTGAACATCCTGAAGGAAAAGTATATCATTCTAGGAGTATTGTATATATGAAAATACAGCATTTCTTTTGTCAGGTATTTTTAGGCTATTTGCATTTAAAGTGCTGAGGTGTAGTGTTGAATGCATTCATGTTATGCAGGAATATGTCACCTAATTTCCCCTTTCCTGCTTGATCCTTCTATATGTTTGTGCTTTTCTTTAGCTTTATTTTTCTGAGAACCTGAGTCTAATTTGGCTTCAGAGTCTATGGTTAGTTCTGCTGGGAGGATATCAGAGAAGAGGTGTCAGATTATTCTGAGTCTTCAGAGGGAATTGTTAAAACATTCAATTTATTATGTAGAGGTATCTTATCTGTCTTTGGAAGCTTCGGGTAGGGGACACCCCCAATCTAATGTCTTCTTGTTCTCATAACTCTTCTCTCTGGGAGTGGATTAAGGGGGTGTGGTAGTACAGGACCTCCATGAGCTTTTATTTTATATTTACAGATCTGGGGGCTAGCTTCTAGTTCCATGGCTGTTGGAATTATTGTTGTTGTTAAGTCTGAGCCGTGTGCTATGTCAGTTGTTTCTAAAGGCTGACTGGATATCTGGGCTTCTAAAGAAGGGAGGGCAAAGCTTCCAGTGATGGGTCAGGGTTCAGAATAAGGATATAACTCACATCTTCCTGTACTGTTTCAGTTGATAATGGGGTAGAGGTTTTCCTCCTTTCTATGTTTTGTTTCTTTGTGCCAGAGTGGCATATAGCCTTTGTTCTGCTCCATCAGCTTGCTCTGGTTTGTTGTGAGCCACCCACTGGCAACTTTGAAACATGTGTCCTATCTCCTCACATAAATTACACCTTCCTGTACTATCACATTGTATGCTTGTATGGCCAATATCATTGCAAAGGGAGCACTTAACTGTACCACAGATGCTGCTCAAATGTGTAACTGATCCACATTTGTAGCATGCCTTTGGTTGGCCTTGATAAAATATGACCCCACCATCCCTACCAAGAAAAGAAAACTATTGTGTAAGTGTTGTACACTAGAGTCAGTGGTTTTAAGCAGTACCTTAACCTTTCAACCCCCATCCAAATATTCTCAGAGTCGAAAATAGCATCTGGTTTCCCCAAAACAGTAAATTTTTGCTTTAACCAGTATACTAAATTGTTAACACTGACACCCTCATTTCTGAAAAGCACAGTAATATTTTTTGAGCAGATTTGGTTTGGTGAGTGGTATAGCAATAAAAAGGGACCATAAGGAAGAATTTTTTAAGGTAGTAAACTTCACCCAAAAACGTTCTAAACCATTCATGGTTTTAAAACTAATGTCAAAGTTCATCTCACCAGATACGTGTATGAGAGCTTAAATTTCATAGACTCTTTCAAAAGGACTTTGGCAACAAAGACTGTCTGGGTGTTCTTCCATACCTCCCATGTAACACAAACACACTGCGTTATGTCTTTTATCTGGAAAAATGGGGCTGTGGAAAAAGGAAGAATAAAGTCTGGGGTTCCCCTGATTAGTTTGTCCCTGAGGAACACTTATTTCTTGTGTGGCAGATGTACTAGGCCTAGTATCCTTTGGTGTTCCTTGTATTGCACTAGAGACAGTACTGTCATCTGTTTTTTGTTTGATAGGTCTATAGTGGGAGCTACAGAAAATGGTTACTCAGTGTGCAATTGCAAAATCAGGTTTTGTGTCATTTGAAGTTCTGATGGTAAGTCTTGTAACATACAGTCAACACTAGCGCAGGCATTATTATTATTTTAAGAGTGATTCTTTTGTTGGCCCGGTGGTGCTGAGGGCTGAGGTGCTGGATGCCTTACCTCACGCCATGCTAGCGACCTATGTTCAGGAATGAGCACGGGCCACTGGGAGTCAGCAGGGGAGAACAAGGATTGAGCATCTGCTGGACTGCACTCCTTCTCTGGGGAGGTAGGGACTCTGCAGTCAATGCATGCCTGGCCCCTAGTGGAGGCTGGGGGTTGGTGCACCAAAGCAACAAGAGGGCAGAGCTAAGGCAGATGCCTGGAAGAACATGTGCAGATGTTTGTGCACTCCCTCCTTGTGGCATCATTGCACACCTTAGCTAAGGGCAAAACAGGAGGAAAAAGTGTGGTCCTGGCATGCCTACATGACTGCCAAGCCTCACTGGTGCCACCTCCACAATGGGCAGTAACCTCTATCTAGCTCCAGATTCATGTGTGAGGTGGATTGAGGGATCCCTGCCACCTCACCACAGGGGGCAAGCCTTGGGATCACTAGAGAGAGGGTAAGCTGCGAGTGGGGGATGGGGCTGGGAGAGAAAAATAGAGTATAAAAAAAGAGTGATTCTTTCGTGCTGAAGAAATGTTTTCAGTACCTTTTGAAGAGAAATCCTCTTGCCATGGCATATGGAAAGGGGATGAGCCAGACCCCCAGCTTCCCGATGTATTTTTCCATCTTGCCGCTCTATGTGCTCTCTTAACAATTCAGTCATTTTCAATTGTGCTGTCCTGTGTTGAAGACCGAGTATGTCCTGTGCCAGGCCACAAAGGGCTTGTATGTGTCATTCCCAAAAAATCTTGGTCAGTAGAAGGTTTAGCAGACATTGTTCACTTTGTTCCAAAACCGCAGTGTTTTGCCCAGGGTCCTGCATTGTTGTTTGGTTGGTCATGCTATGGGAGACTTGCGGCCTGGTCAGCCAACTGTAGGTTGATGCCTTTGGTGCTGCCATGTCATTGACAAGCAGATAGGTGCTTTTGACATTTTCCATCACAGAAGTCTCCATACTCTGCTGCAACTTTGAAAGCTGGTCCTGTAAGTTTTTTTTCCATAGGATATATTGTTTTTCTTTGAACAGGATCCTGTCTTTGATAGTTTTTGTAGAAAAAAGTACCATTTCAGTAGTTTGAAAAGTAAGTTGGGCAGTCTCCATACTCTGTGTTAATTCTGAGCATTCCCAGTTTGCACAATTCAGGTCCCGTATGTCTAATCCTTCATTAGGAAAGGTTTCATGACCAACTCCAGTAGGTTGAGGGTTCATTTCAACATCCATTAGGTTTCCACATTTTTTTTGGTCTCTTGATTTGTTGAGGGAGTGGAGGAGACCCATTCCTCTGCCTCTATGTAGTCCATCTGTTACTTCTGTCCACTAGCAGTCACCATCTTGGCAGCATGCCAAAGTGACAGAGGTTCCCCCTACAGAAGAGTAGGGGAATTTCCCAGAGTGCAGGCCACATTTCCCCCCATTCAATAATATACCACCAACAGCTTAATCTGGTTCTGTATATCAGTTTGCATCTGTATCTTCACCCTCTCCCCTGGGATGAGGCTGAAAATAAGCAGAATTGCCTAGTCCTCCTTTCCCAGCAACAAAAACAAAATAAATAAATAATTAAAAGAAATATTTTGATGATTACAAGAGCACTGTGTGAATACCTTTTCCCTAATATTCTGCAGTATATTCAGTATTTGGGTTCCAGATATTGGGGTATTAGGTCTTGATCCAGGAAAGGTGGCTTTTTAAAGAATTGTTATAAAAGCCCTTAAATGGCACCTAAACCCTCTTTGAATATGGCATTTAATAAACAACACCTGAATGACTGACTCAGAGCTGTCAGTAATAAATGCAAGATAGCTGACACGTCCCACAGTTCATCATCATTATTATTTCATATTTGAATCTGGCAGGGAAAAAGGTGGCTTTGTAAAAATCTTTAACAACCAGTTAACTGACACCATTAAACCATTTTTCAAGAACCTGGTGTTCTAACACCTCAAAGACATGTTAACGAGCAACACAAGGCTGACAGCAATGAAATGCATAAGTAATTTGGGTCCCCTGTAATGTTTGTTAGCTACTGTAGCTACTATTTGGGCATTAATTGTATTAGACTAATTTAAAGCACTTAAAACAAAGGAAGGAACCACACTAAGATAGGGTGCTCTAGCTACAAATGCATAAATAAAACTCTAAAATCAGGCACTCATAACCTCATCATTGCCTAAAAGCAGCACTCAGGGCATTGTAATAAAAATAATCTTTTATTCAGTGCCATGAATGTGTGATGCATTTCGGAACTTTGTTCCTTTTTCAAAATTGAAAAAAATGAACAAAATTCTTAGATGCGTCAGGCATACATGGCGCTGAATAAAAGATGATTTTTTTTTACAATACTCTGAGTAGTGCTTTTAAGCAGTGCTGAAGTGGTGAGTGCCTGATTTTTAAAATATTACTAAATGAAAGCACTTAAAACACCAAACCATCTCCTAAGAACATATTGTTCCATAAACATATCAACAACACACCAATGACCTTCACACAGCTGTCAGTAAAGTAATAATATGTTTTGTTACTACATATAGATTCCTGCAAATGTACTGTCATTGCTGAACATTTTGTATAAGTGTACTAAGTCTGACTTCTACTTGTTCCCATGCTGTTTTATTGTACCTACTATTGTCTATGTACCCTTTGTTGTAATCTCCTGGGTCGTACTTGAAAATAGGCAGCTATGCTGTCTAGTGTACCTACCCGGTTAACAAAAACTAACTAAATAAAAATAAATAAATACAAAATCACACATACTCCCATAATGCAAAGCATAAAGCAAGGTACTTTAATTGTGGCATCCTTCAATAGAAATGTTGGAAAGTTTTAGTTTGCCAGTAAAATTAAAGTGAATTCACCCAATCTGCCTTCACTGATACGTTTAAGAATTTTTTTTCTATTTTATAGAAAATTCTCCATTGGCAATTTTGCCTGGTAACTTCACCTGTAACTTGGCCCTAGCTGATGTACACCAAGGGCAAAGGTAGGTCAAAATGAAGCTACTGATACAGTGTCTCAAGGTCAGCAGTCCCCTGTTTCCCTATTCCCCCACTCTGCAGCAGTCTGAAGATCCTGTGTGGCACCCCTTACCCTCCATGGTACCGGTCCACCACCGCAGTTTGCATCCACTCATCAGTCTCAGTCAGGAGCAATTCTAACATTTTCTGATCTGTGTATGATCCATTTACACTCTTCACTGTCAACATGACATGCTGGAAAATACTCTGTTGTTTCCATTGTAATTGGGTTTAGTACAATTTTCCCCCCTGCCAGAGCTGAATAGTATCCCAGGTACCTGTGTTCAATGTGCTCTAATGAAGAGAAAGGAGTTACCAGCTGTTTGGCCACTGGTCCACATATCCATACTGAGAACCTATTATTCAGAACAGGTTCAGTGGCACCACCAACAGCTGTTAAGGGGATACAAGCAACCTCTTCTTTGACCTCTGTTCCTGAGCCAGAGAATTTGCAACCTCTCAGACTGACCCTTTTTTAGCTGCTTACCCCAGTCCACCAGCATGGATGTCAAAGATGTGGCAATGAAAAATTTGGCAACATGAATACCACCACCCCACTTCCACCTACTACTCCTTTGCTACTATTATTAGAGGCCACAGAGCCTATGGATGAAGCTGTTGCAAAGGTAGTTTTTTAGGCGCAATAGCATTTTGCCCAACAGAACATAAGCACTTTTTGGCTGCCTTGCTGGCATCTGTCTCTTTACTCAAGCTTCTCTTTGCAGTCAGTTTATATAGTTAGATTTATAATGTTGCAAGAAAAAAAATTAACACTACAGCAAAACAAAATGCCAGCAGCAGCAGCAGACAACACCTCACCAGAAGGATTAGCAGTCTTTTTACCCTTCCTTGCTAGAGGCGTCATCAGAGGTATAAAGTTGGGGGCTAATGGCACACAGTTAAAATCTTAACAAAGCTAGGGGGGTTCTGGAGACATGCTGCTCCCCAAACATTCTGAAATTTGTACCTTCAAATGGTGACTTTTCCTGCATTTAAATGGTGAAAGAAGTGTTTGAAAAGACTGGTTATCACTTGCATGTCTTACATGTGTAATGATTTGGTAACTGGACCACCAAGGACAATGGGCAGAGAGACACCATTTTCCTAGCAGATCTGCTGAGAAGGTAACAGATCCCCAGGGGAAAAAAGAGGTTAGCTAATATGTCACATCACAGTAAGCTAGCTCTCAAAGAGAGAGTTCCCCTCCCCCACACACATCTAAGACAAATATTCTGTGCAGGTTTAGATAATTTCAGTTTAATTCTCAGCCAGACAGGCAAACTGTTATGCCATGTAAAGTGTACTGACTGTCACACACACGCACGTGCATGTACACGCACACACACACACACATACACACACACATATCAAAGACAACTATTTTGTTCAGGTTCAGGTAATTAAATCTGAGAAAGGCTTAGACATGTCACAGCATGTTGGGTCTCACAGAGCAAAGTACCTCTGTCTCACACACACAGTGGTCAAAACCAAATATTTTTTTCAGGTTCAGGTAATTTCAGTTTAATTCTCAACCAGAAAGGTTAGCTAGTAAACCACATCACAATCTGCTTGCTCTCACAGAGTGAAGTCCCCCTCTCTGACACACACACAGTGGTCAAAGACAAATATTCTGTGCAGGTTCAGGTAATTTCAGTTTAGTTCTCAGACAGAAAGGCAAGCTGCTACACCACGTAAAAAGTGCACATACTTAGTGGTCAAAGAAAAATCATTTGCCCAGGTTCAGGTAATTAAATCTGTGAAAGGCTAAATGCTACTAGACACATTACAGTGTACTGTCTCTTACAGAATGAGGTTCATCTGCCCAGACTCACTCTCACATACATTGTGGTCAAAGAAAAATATTTTGTTCAAGGACAAAGCTTGTCAAGTGTGGTGTGGCTCTCACTGAACTTAGCTCCACCCTATCACAATCACACACACACTCAGGTTGAAGAAAAAATGTGTTCAGGTAATTTTAATTTAAATGCAGCCCTCACAAGGAGGCTGTGAGCCTCATAGTGGCTTGCCTGCCATAATTCACCCTGTATCATACACAAGGGTTAAAGGCTTAGCTTAGGCAGTAGTATCACAATCACAGGCTGTCTGGGCTAGCTTGCCACAAACTCCTGTCTCAGACCCTGAGTATTAGGGTAAAGCTCTTAGAAAGTGCTGGTGGTAGTAATATTTCTTTGGGCTCTCAGCTGTAGCTGTTTCTGTATGAGAGCCCTGTGATTTTGCTAGTGAAGTAAAGTTATTTAAGTCTACAACTCCAGGGGACTGGGGCGACAATGAGGGACTGTTTAAAAAATAAAACATGGAAAAACATGTCGGGGTACTGTTTTCTTTATTTACAGGTAAACCAAAAAAAGGAGACCTTTGGGCACACTGGGGTAGGCTCCCAGTGAGGAGAAAGGGAAAAGTGCCATACCTTGCGGAGCCCCAAGAGATCCCCAGTCATCCTGTTGCTGCCTGAAATCTCTCCCACTGCCAACAAGCCTCCCACCTCCCGATCCAGCTCTCTTCACCCCGGGCCGGGGTGATGAGTTGGCAGCAGCACCAACAGTCAGGTGCTGACCACCTGAAGTTATTTAAAAAAAAATAATTGTTTTAAACCATTCCGGTCACCTGAGGAAAAGGCCAAGAGCCGTGGGGGTGGTCTGGATTGCCGAATGTGCATAATTTAATATTCATTGCAGGCTGAGCAATGCCCAGGGAGGGGCTAGGGCAGACAGTCCACAGCAGAAGACTATAGATATTCATTAGGGGGAGGAGCAAATGCGGGGCACAGAAGAGTTGACTGACAGAAAGGCACTGAATAGGCCTGATAGAGTTAAAGGGGTAAAGGCAAGCTCCAGGCAGTTTAAGGGGGCCCAGCCACAAGCCCTCAGTGGTAAATAAGAGGCCCTGCCAAAGTCCACAGATTAAAGGGGGCCCAGTCAGAACCAGGCCCTGGGTAATTTAAAGGGGCCCAGCCAATAGGTCCACCAGTTAAAGGGGCAACGTAGGCCCTCAGTTTAAAAGGGCCCAGCAAGAAAGGCCCATGGCCCAAAGGGTCCCAGCTACAGTAGGCCAAGGGTTAAAGGGCCAATCAAGCCCACAGCATTTACAGGGGGGTCAGCAAACGTATAGGCCCACAGGTAGTAAAGGGGCTTAGCAGTTATAGTAGGCCCAAAGGTGTCAAAGGGATCCTAGCTATCCATTTAGGTCCTCAGGTGTTAAAGGGACCAAACCAGCCATAGCGGGGCAATTAATGGAAAGGGGGCTCACCCAACTAGTATACCTCACAGTCTAAGGAGGCCATTTGGTGTTTAGTTGCCAGTTTACAGACAGTAGCAGGACAGCCCATTTTGATTAGAGGGATTCCACTGCAGTAAGTCCACATTTAACAAGGGCTTCACTGAAGAAGGTGACCACTTAGAAGCAACCAAGTTCCTGTTATTTATTGTGATCTGTGCATCCAGAGACTGTGATATTATGCATAACTGTTGGAACTGAGACATTAAGAAACACTGTCAGAACTGTGACTTTTAATTGCATTGAGCCAGCATCTTGTGCTAGTATGTTTGAACCAATCTTCAGCAGCCTGTGAAGGGTGTTCTGCAAGTGAGTTTCCAAATCAGCCCATGACAGCACCTGGAAGGTGTTCAGCTCATGTCTCCACACCTTCAAGTCTCCACCTGAAGAGTGAGAACCTGCCATAAGGTTCTTTGAAGAATCACATCAACGTCCCCTTGTTGTCCACCCTTAGTCATAGTCTGACGGAGCCCAGGACTGAGTCACAGCTGCCATTTTCTTGTTTTCTCAGTGCTTCTTCATCAGTTTTTAAGATCTTCTGTTCCAGTTTCTCCATACCAATGTACTGTTCATTGTTTTACATTTATCCTTGGCTCATCCGGCCTTGGTGCCCAGTACTCTGTCATTCTCCAATGTCTGAAGACTTCTTCCTCCTGATTCCTGATTTCTGTAGGGTCCTCCCATTTTCTTCCATACCCAGCAGTCCAGAAGTGGGCTGTGGGGAGGTGTTCTGCATCTTCTTCCTTACCCGGCAATCCAGAGCAGGGCTGTGGCAGAGTGGTCTGCTTCTGTTGTCTCATCTTGGCTATCCACCAGAGGACTGTGGCCGGATCCTTCCATCTGTTCTTCATTCTGGTGGCCCAGCAGCGGGTTTTTAGCCAGGGAATCTTTTGCATTTGTTATTGTTTTGGGCAATCCAGGAGAGGTGGGTGTAACTGATGGACCCTTAGCTGGTTTGAAAACCTCTCAATACCCCAGTGGCTTCCCCTAGGCCAGCACTACAGGTGCCAGTGCTGTCCTTGCAGAATTTTCCCCATCTTCATTCCCTTTTCTTCTTCTTCATCACCCCCTCTACTGTGTGCATGAAGATCCTCACCAGAAGTGAACTTAAAGTGTATGGAATTTATGAACGTATTGTAGTCTGACTGTATTCTGCATTATGGAAAGAGCTCCTGGAGCCAGTGGTCGACCAGTTACTTATTTAAACTACTCAGTTTGACCTAGAAATACAGACGTGCTAGTCCAAGCTGCACCTTTGTAGAGTTTACGGTATGCTTTATAGTTTATGTTAGATATTTGTGTTACTGTTCCTGTGACTATAATGTTGTCCATGCCCCCTGTCATTTTTGCTGTTTGTAGTTTCTTGTATGACCAGTTCCTCCTTTCCCTCCTGTCAAATAAAAATCTTTGCTTCATCCGCCCTCTGTGTACGATTCCTGCCTCTCCTTGTCGGGTGATTCCATCCAACCACACCTATTCATTCAGCAGCCTATCGCCATCCCACCTGCTGAGGGTGCCACTAGTGCTGCTGGTAGTGAGACAATTACATTCATCTCTCGTAGTGAAGAACCCCAAAGTCTACCAGTCCGGCACCATTACAAAACTTGGCATAGTCAGCAGTATACAGAAAATGATCCGAGGAGTCCAAAGCCAGAGAAGACACAGAGCAAGATGTCAGTGAGGTTGAAAGGTGACAGTGGGATGTTAGGAGAAGTAAGAGAAGGAGACCAAGGGTGCTTGCCTTCTTCGCCCCTAACACTGCTGTGTTACTTTGTAGCACCATGGCATCCAGTGAATACCGGGGGGCATGGTAGTGTAGAGTCCAGTTGCTTGGCAGAGTTTTGCTCCAGGATGCAGTCAATGTTCCAGCTGCATCAGATTCCTGAGCACCAAAAGGTAGAGGTACTGATCGGGCAGTTGAGAGGAATTGCCCATCATGAGGTCCAGTCCTGGCCAAAAAGTGAGAAAGCTACTGCTGACCAGATCCTCTGTCGCTTGCAGTACATGTTTGACAAGCTAACTATCTCTGATATAAAGTTGTAGTTCTTTTTGCACACTCAATGGCCCCAAGAAATGCTCCAGAATATGGCTTAAGACTGCAGGAGGCATTGAGTCATTGAGAGAGTTGACCCAAGGGAGGTCCAGGACCCTGATCAGACCCTTGTTGGAGATGTTTAAAGAGGAAGTAAATAGTGAGTCCCTACAACGAAAGCTCCATTTGCTACATTTGCAAGATCCCAATGCTTGTTTTCTGGATTTTAAAGAAAAGGCCATAAGAATGTTGGGATTTGGAAGGATGGGAGAGGAGTGTGGTATGGCTGGAATACCATGCTGAAGGTCTGGTACAGGAGGAGTTGTGGCAGTCAGAGGCATGTTCTGGAAGACTACTTCACCCAAGTTCCGTGTATGAGGGAGCATTGTTGGACACTTACCTGAGCCATTTTCTGGACAGGGTGTACACCCAGTGGTCTCAACCTAAAGCGCCTCACCAAAAATTGAACCAGAATCCAAATCATGAATAGATGAAACAGATTGAAACTCTCACCCATAAATTGACCAAAATCTGCCAGGAGGTGCAGGACCTTAAAGAAGGTTGGAAGAGAGAGCTCTTTACAGGACTACCTGAAGAGGGAAGAACACCATATGAAGGTACTGCTCACTTGAGAAGAGGTGAAGTGAGATGCCCGATGGATCAGTCTGATGGCCAGAGGAGACTCATCTGCAGAAACCATGATGTCAATGGACCAGAACAACAGCGAGGCCTGAGGAAGACCACAGACAGTCAAGAGATTGAAAGGCCAAGCCGTCAGCTGTACGAAGACACCAAGAGGGAGAGGGAAAGGATAGTTGGAGGAATGCCACAGTAAGAGATCCCTTGAGAGACCAGCTGGAACAGCAAGTGGAGGAATTTGTTAACCACAGAACAGAGTTGGAGCAAGAATGTGAATCACTCAGGGATACTCTTCAGCAACAAGGAGGAAAGGCCAAAGAACAGACTACATGCCTCCTCCAGTATGAAAAAGAGAAAGAACAGCTCCACCAAGAAGTTAACGAGCCCTGGTGCACAGTCAAGGATCTGCAGAGAAATGCATGGAGCCTCATATGGCATCACCTATAGCCAGGTACCTCCAGCTGAATGATGCCCACTCTCTGAGAGTGTCAGATTGCCCCACCTCTGGAGTGCAGTCCAAGAGTGAAATGGTTATCAGCTGAACAGAACCTGGAATGCTTGTTGAACATGAACAATGTGTTAAACCTTGTAGATCAAAGGAATGGGAAGGTGTTAAACCACAAAGCTTCTTGTTGTCTGTGGGATAACATGTCCTGTTGAAGAGAACCAACAAAGATAGCAATCTGCTTTCAGAATGGTAACAAGAGCCTTATGTTGTCATGGCAATTCCGTACCCTAACCTCAGAGTTTACAAGATCTAGGCAGAAAATAGGAAGGGGGTTGAAAAGTTAGTACATCAAAACCGACTCAGATCCTGTACACCTCAAGAAACTCTGGAAGAATGGACTGACTTAGCACCAAAGGAGAGGCAAGGGTGTTCCATGGATGAAACCACTGACCTAGGGTCCCCAATGCAGTGGTGTGCTGATCCCTGGGTTCGCATGTCCCATATGTGCCCCTCAGCTTTGCAGTCTTCATAACCTTTAGCGAACCCCATGCCTACAGCCTCCCATGAAATAGAGTGTGCTCTGTCAGAGCCAATGTTTCGTTCTGTCCAAAGGTCACAGAGGTCTACTTGTGGTGTTCTTCTAAACGATTTGTGATAGAAGCCCTCCAGATAGAATCTGCTCTTGCGCAATAGCCTAGTAAATTAATAGCAGACATGGTCATTAAAAAGTTATAAGATCACTTAAAGTTACATACGAGCATACAAACATATGAAAATGCCAGAAGAAACAGGCCTATATGGTTTATTGAGTCTGCTCAAATGTACAGCTAGCCCTTCAACTTGCAGATGCCCCTCCCTCCCTCCTCCCCCCTCTTCCTCTTAACTCCCCCGTTATCCTGTTCCACACACTCTTAACGCTACCCACTGTTCTACAGGAAACCATCTCCTCTGGTAGAGTATTCCGTCTGTCCATCACCCTTTTTGAGGAAAAAATGTCTCCTGATTTCCCTCCTGAATCTTCCCCCTCCAACCTTAGCTGATGACCTCTCATATCCCTCCCTCCCTCTTCTAAGCTGGAGGATTCCTTCTGTATTAAACTTATTTATCCCCTTCAGGTACTTAAAGGTTTCAATCATATCCCCCCATCCCTCCTCTCCTCCTCTCCTCCAGGGAGTACATGTTCAGCTCACCCAATCTATCCTCATAGAACTTTCCCTCCAATCCCTGGATCATCCTCGTCACCCTATGTTGCACCCCCTCCAACAATCTGATGTCCTTCAGGAATGCGAGGCAGTACTGCACACAGTCTCCAGGTGAGGCCTGACCAGGGACCTGTATAGGGGAAGGATTACCTCCTTACTCTTTGAGGAGATTTCCCTCGCTATACACCCCAGCATTCTACTGGCCTTTGCTGCTACCTTCCTGCACTGAGCAGAGTTGTTCATGCTGCCTCTTATGATCACCCCCAGATCCTTTCCCTCCTCTATACTTTCCAGTTGCACACCTCCCAGCTGATAGCTCCTCCCCTGGTTCCTTGCTCTGAAGTGCAGTACCTTGCACTTCTTGGCATTGAACCCCACCTGCCATGTTTCTGACCACTCCTGTATTTTGGTCAGGTCCTCCTGCAGCCCCCTCCACTCCTTGATGTCATCTACTAACACTGCTACCATCTTTGTATCATCATCAAACAGACTGATCCTACTCTTGACCACGTGTGAGATATCTGCTATAAATATCCCGAATAGAACTGGTCCCAGTACCGATCCCTGTGGCACCCCACTCGACACTTACCTTGGTGATGAGAGCTCCCCCACCACCACCCTCTGCTGCTTTCTATTCAGCTAGTTGATGATTCATTTTATCATATTTGGTCCCACCCCTATGTATTCCAGCTTCCCCCCAGCCTCCCATGTGGCACAGAATCAAAGGCCTTTGTCACAGCATGTGGGAATAAACTTCAGATGAGGCAAATTTACAGGTTTAAAACACACCGTGGTGCAATATTTATTTTTCAAAAGTTCAAAAAATAATAAATAAAAACAAGAACATTGCAAAGAAAATCACTACTTAACATCAGTAGTTTCTCATATAATACAGTCCTGGATCTTAAAGCTCCTAAGACCCTTCTCACCTGCATTCAACAGCTTGTCTGCCTTTCTCCTCCCTCTCAGGGCTGAGCCCCACTGGGCTGAACTGAAGTGAACTCACTGAAGAGGTATCTATATCTTTTTGGTGGGATCACCTGACTGAGCTCTCTTCTAGTTACAATTCTGGACATGTTGTTTCATGTCTGAACATGTTGTTTCAAAACCAAGAGAGGAGGGGGTTATTTCAGGGGATTTCCTGGTTCAGTTAAAGGTACAGTGTATATATCCACAGATATTGACTTTCTATATCTCTGATCCACTGTGACTCAGCTCTTTTATACATAGAACCTTATACAGTAACAAGTTTATAATGTGAATTTATGAAAATACCTTTAGGATTTCTTATAACTGTACTAATCATGACATTATTATTGTTTTACATGACTTCTGACACCTTTTTCTTTAAAAAGGCTTTACTAACTGTATTGATTCCTATTTAAAATAGCCTTCATGCTTCTTGTACACAAAATGCACTTATGCACATTGCACAACACCTCTCCAGGTGTTTGGCATCATTCAAGGGACTGGATGGATGGAAATGGAAAAAGAATGAAAAGAGAGAACTAACAGGAAGTTTAGCAGGGATAGTAAAGAGCTATGCTACGTGGCCTACCTAGGGTAGGGGGAAAAGAAAAAAAGCATTAACTGTAGCTAGGAAATAAGGAGATAGAAAAGTGGTACGTCAGTCACAGCTGAGAGTGTAGCCTAACTCCACCACAGCCTTGCTAAAGTCCAAATACAGCACATCCACTGCATGGCCCTTGTCCAGTTCCCTGGTCACCCGGTCATAATACACTATTAGATTTGTCTGACAGGATCAGCCAGAAACAAAGCCATACTGATGACTGTCTTGGAGACCATTTTCCTCCAAGAAGGTCACCAGCCTCTCTTTTAGGACTGTCTCCATGAGTTTCCCCACAATCGATGTGAGGCCACTGGCCTATAGTTGCCTGGTTCATCTCTGGGGTCACTCTTGTGGATGGACACTACATGGACCATCTTCCAGTCCTGTGGTATGCATCCTGTGTCCAGGGAAGTATTGAACAGGTCAGTCAGTGGTCCTGCTAGGATCTCCACTAGCTCTTTGCGTACCCTAGGGTAAATGCCATCTGGTCCTGGCACCTTGTCCACCCTTAGTTCTCTCAAGCCCTCACTCACCCTGTCCACTATAATCGCTATGTCTGTCACCAGTTCTAGAATCTATTTAGAGTTATTGACTTCATTTGGAGTTAAATAAATTATAGAGTTAAGATAACTGTCTTAGATTTTGAAAATTATAAAGCAATAGAGATATTTGTATAGCTAATAGATGTTTTACTAGTGGTATAAAAAGAACATTTTGGGGATGCATGGGGACATGTATCGTTTGGCAGGTCCGAATTTGTAGTGCCCCAAAGTTGGGACACAACAGAAAAATTAAGCTAGCGGTGCCCAGGGCAGTGTGGGCATCAAGGGTAGTGTGTAGGGGCCCCTGTCAGTGTTTCCACTCCCTGCAAAAGCAGCAGTATGAAAACAAAAAGTTTTATTTCCTTGCTGCCTGCTCCTTCACAGCCCCACCCCCCTGAGCAGGCAGTGAGAGCTGTGGCTATCCACGCACTGCTACTGCTGTCCCTGCCCAGCGCCTGGTGTTAGTATTTAAAAAAAGCTAGCTGGTGACAGGTGCTCGGGGTTCAAGAACTAGAACCCTGACTGTAACTTAAACCTAAAGGTTTCTTTTTGTAGGCAGTTGGAACTGGGATAGAGAAGGGTGAGGATGTGGTGAGCGACAGGGAAATGGAAGAAACTTATCCTGGGGCTGTAAGTCATCCTGTCAGCTCCTCCACGTGCCTTCACCTGCTCCATCCTCAGTTCAGTCAGCAGGATGCAGCGGTCCTTGTTGCTGCAGTTGCCAGTGCCATTGGTCCCCTCCTAAGGAGAAGCAGCCAATGGAATCCCCAGTGAGGGCTCTGTTCTGCCATATTTGTTTTGTTTTTTAAAGTAACATTCCAATCCCTCGACGGTGGCATTGCCAAGAGCCACATCATCAGTGAAGAGAAAGAGAAAATCACCATGTGTTGACGAGCCCTGAGAGGTCCATGGTCTTCCTGTTGTTGCCTGAAAACCCTCCCACTGCCAACAAGCCTCCCATCTTCCAATCCAGCTGTCTTCACCCCGGGCTGGGGCGGTGAGTCGGCAGCAGCACCAACAGTCAGGTGCTGACCACCTGAAGTTATTCTTTTTTGAATAATTAATTGTTTTAAAGTGCTCCAGGTGTCTGAGGAAAAGGCTGAGAGCCGTGGGGTGGGCCGGATGGCCGCATGTGCATAATTTAGTATTCATTGTGGCTGAGCAACATCCAGGGAGGGGCTAGGGCAGACAGTCCACAACAGAATATAATAAATATTCATTAGGGGGAGGAGCAAAGGCAGGGCACAGAAAAGCTGACTGCCAGAAAGGCCCTGAATAGGCCTGATATACTTAAAGGGGTAAAGGCAAGCCCCAGGCGGTCTAAAGGGGCCCAGCCACAAGCCTCACAGTGGTGATAAGAGGCCCAGCCAAAGCCCACAGATTAAAGGGGGCCTAGTCACAACCAGGACCTGGGTAATTTAAAGGGACCAGACAATAGGTCCACCAGTTATAAGGGCAACAAAGGCCCTCAGTTTAAAAGGGCCCAGCAAGAAAGGCAAACAGCTCAAAGTGGCCCAGCTACAGTAGGCCAAGGGTTAAAGGGGAAATCAGACCCACAGCATTTACAGGGGGTTCAGCACCCATATAGGCCCACAGGTAGTAAAGGGGCCCAGCAGTTATAGTAGGCCCAAAGGTTTCAAAGGGGGGCCTAGCTAGCTATTTTGGTCCACAGGTGTTGAAGGGACCTAGCCAGCTATAGTGGGGTAATTAAAGGAAAGGGGACCCACCCAACTAGTATAACTCATAGTCTAAGGAGGCCATTTGGTGTTCAGCTGCTAGTTTACTGACAGTAGCAGGACAGCCCATTTTGATTAGAGGGATCCCACTGCAGTAGGTTATGCTTAACTAGGGCTTCACCAAAGAAGGTGACCAGTTAGAAGCAACCAAGTAGCTGTTATTTACTGTGGTCTGTACATCCAGAGACTATGATGTTGTGCGTAACTGTTGGAACTGTGACTTTTAATTGCATTGAGCCAGCATCTTGTACTAGTGTGTTTGAATCAGTGTTCAGCAGCCTTTGAAGTGCATTCCACAAGTGAGTTCCCGAATCAGTCCACGACAGCACATGGAAGGTCTTCAGCTTGTGTCTCCACACCTTCAAGTCTCTGCCTGAAAAGTGAGATCCTACTGTAAGGTTCTCTGAAGAATCACATCAATGTCCCCTTGTTGTCCACCACTAGTCATAGTCCGACATAGCCCAGGACTGAGTTACGGCTGCTGTTTTCTTGTTTTCTCGGTGCTTCTTCATCAGTCTTTAAGGTCTTTGGTTCCAGTTTCTTCATAACAATGTCCCGTTTATTGTTTTATGTTTATCCTTGGCTCATCAGGCTTTGGTGCCCAGTCCTCTGTCATTCTCCAATGTCTGAAGACTTCTTCCTTCCAATTCTTGAATTCCATGGGGTCCTCCCATCTTCTTCCATACTCAGCAGTCCAGAAACAGGCTTTGATGGGGTGTTCTACATCTTCTTCCATACCCAGCAGTCCAGAAGCAGGCTGTGGCAGGGTGTTCTGCATCTACTTCCTTACCCGGCAGTCCAGACGTGGGCTGTGGCAGGGTGGTCTGCATCTGTTGTCTCATCCCGGCTATCCACCATAGGACTGTGGCTGGTTTCTTGCATCTGTTCTTCATTCTGGTGGCATAGCAGTGGGTTTTTGGCAGAGGAATCTTTTGTGTTTGTTCTTGTTTCTGGCAACCCAAGAGAGGTGGGTGTAGCCGATGGCCTGTTTGAAAACCTCTCAATATCCCAGTGGCATCCCCTAGGCGGCACTACAAGTGCCAGTGTTGTGCTTGCAGGATTTTCCCTATCTTCATTCCCTTTTCTTCTTCTTCATCGCCCCATCTTCTTTGTTCATGAAGATCCTCACCAGAAGTGATCTCAAAGTGAATTGACTTTATGAACTTATTGTAGTCTGACTGTATTCTGTATTATAGAAAGAGCTCCTCAAGCCAGTGGTCGATCAGTTGTTACTTATTTAGAGTACTCAGTTTGACCTAGAAATATAAAAGTGCTAGTCCAAGGTGCACCTTTTTAGAGTTTATGGTGTGTTTTTAGAGTTCATGTTAGATTTTGTGTTACTGTTCCTGTAACTATAATGCTGTCCATACTTCCTGTCATTTTTATGTTTGCTTGCATACATGTGCAAGAAACATAGTGCCTTCATCGGAGATTTCGGAGGTGTGTCACCTCCTCCTCCAATTCAGTCAGTGGGCTGGCAGGCGCGTTCCCTGTAAGCCAATGCATTTTGGAGCTGTCTATGACACGCTCCAAAATGCAGTGGCATACAGTTGAAAGGGGGAGCTACGCTTGAGTGAGCACCGATAAGATATCGGTTGCTCACGCCAGCAGCTCCCCCATGCACAGACAGACGCGCGCTACCAGTACTGTATAGCTAATGGGGTGCCCAATCTCCATCGGCTGAGCTGCGCCCCCCCCCTCCAGTTGTAGGTGCCACGCTGGGAGCCCACCCCAGCGTGGCAAGCACTGTAGTCCTTGGCTGGCGGTGCCTAATCCTCGTCGGCTGAACGCCGCCCCAGTTCTTGTGCCACGCTGGGAGCCCACCCCATCGTGGCAAACGTGCAGCAATTTTAATTTATTTTGCCGATGGGGTGCCTTAATCCTCATTGGCTGAACGCCCCTGTTCTGTGCCATGCTGGGAGCCCACCCCAGCATGGCAAACGTCCCACGACGCCTTTTTTTGTTTTAGACCTGTAAATAAAAACTGCTCTCACGGCTGCCTCCCAACCCCTCCCACAACCCGCACTCCACCCACTGCTCACCCAGCCTCCCCACACACCCCACCCCATACTTACCTCCGGACTTGGTGCAGCGATCTTCGTGGACGGGAACACGTCTGCACTCTTCAAAGCCGACCGCGAACTGAGGAAATGCCGGTAAGCTGTATAATGGGTTACATGGGGTTTCCAACTTTATTGCATATCTCGGGCATTTTGGATTTTGCTAAATTTTTTAACATTGGTTTTGGGACTCTTCAGATGATAAACACTGTCATGGCGGCTACTGGCCCGGCGGTGATTTCACGCAGTGACTGTGCAGTGACTGCAAAATCACCCTTCAGGCCTGAATACCACCATGACAGTGACATCATTCATGAGAAGGGTCCCAAACCCTATGTTGAAAAATTTGAGCCAAAATTCCAAAAAATGACTGTTTTATGAGCGTGCATTGCGCAGTTCCTACGCAGGCTCGTAAGTTTGCGAAATTTCAATATTTTCACTCCAGATTTTCAACATTGCCATTTTACCACACCTTCTTATGAGTAGTACAGCTGTCATTTTTCACATCTCACCCAAAATGTGTTTCCACCCATGTAGTGTAGAATGGTGCAGTCGGTGTGCGAAATCAATTTACGGGACAAATTAAGAAAATCACAGTGATACTGTTCATGAGCAGAGGTCTTAAAATGGCTATGTTGAAAATTTGGTGAAAAAATGCCTAAAAATGACTGTTTTACGAGGGTGCATTGCGCAGTTCCTACGCACACTCGTAAGGTCGCGAATTTCAATATTTTCACTCCAGATTTCCAACATTGCCATTTTACCATACCTTCTTATGAGTAGTATAGCTGTCATTTTCACATCTCACCCAAATGTGTTTCCACCCTATGTAGCGCACAATGGCACAGCTGCTGTGCGAAACCAATGTACGGGACAAATTAAGAAAACCACAGTGACACTGTTCATGAGCAGAGGTCTTAAAATGGCTATGTTGAAAATTTGGTGAAAAAATTCCTAAAAATGACTGTTTTACGAGTGTGCGTTGCGCAGTTCCTATGCATGCTCATAAGTTTGCAAATTTAATATTTTCACTCCAGATTTTCAACATTGCCATTTTATTACACTTCCTTATGAACAGTACAGCTGCCATTTTTCATATGTCACCCAAAATGTGTTTTCGCACATGTAGAGCACAATGGTGCTGTTGGTGGGCAAAAGCAATGTTTAGGACAGATTAAGAAAATCACAGTTACACTGTTCATGAGCAGAGGTCTTAAAATGGCTATGTTGAAAATTTGGTGACAAAAGTCCATAAAATGACTGTGTTACAAGTGAGCAATGCGCAGTTTCCACGCACCCTCGTAAGTTCATGACTTTGTAATATTTTCAGTCCAGATTTTCACCAGTGGCATTTTTTCACACTTCCTTATGAACAGTACAGCTGTCATTTTTCACAACATGGCTGAAGTGTGTTTCCACTTTCAGCGCTGAGATGCATGGTCGCTGTGGGAAATCATTGTTTGGCACAGATAAAGAAAATCACAGTGACACTGTTCATGATCGGAGGCACCAAAATGCCTGAGTTGACAATCTGCTGTAAAATATCCCCAACCTAATTATATTACGGTGTGCGTTGCACAGTTTCTATGTACGCCATGACTTCACCATTTTTTAAATATTTTACTGCAGATTTGCAACATTGCCATTTTTTACACCTCCCATGAACAGTACAGCTGTCATTTTTTACATCCTGTTCGAATGTTTTTGCACCTGTGGTGCTAAATGCCATACTGCTGTGCATAAGCAGCTTCGTTAACAAACTGATATTCCCTGTTCATGAGGTGGGTCACAAAACAACATGTTGAAAATTTGGAGTGAAAATACCAACGAATGCCTGAGGTATTAGGGTTTCCAAACTATAACGCCTAACCCTGTAGAGAATGACAGGCATCAGGGTGTGACTTGGGATTCTTGCCTGTAATGCTCATACCATTCCACACCCTGCAGCCAGTGAGAGGCATCGAGGTATGCCTTGGACTCTTCAGCCCCAAAGTTCACCCCAATCTCCTATATCACACCCATCTCACCGCATTTCCTAATGAAATGGGGTGCGCATAAGGGCCAAAGACCCCAAAGAACACTGTGACACTTGTCAGTGTCTGCAGGTGAAATGGCGAGGCCGTTATGCCTGATGACCCAAATGCACACCCCAATGCCTGTCACTCTCTGCAGGGTGGTGGTGGGGTTGGCTTCAGTTCAGTACTTCACTGCCATTCCTATTACGCAGCTCTGTAACTTCTACATTACCACTGCCAATGCCAGCAAGCAAACATTCGGCATTGACAAATGCTTGTTACTGTTGGTGTTTTCCTGTATGACTATGTTCCCCATCCCTCCTGTCGAATAACATCTTTGCTTCATCTGACCTCTGTGTATGACTCCTGCCTCTCCTTGTCAATTGATTCCATCCACCCACACCTATTTGAACCTTCAGCAGCCCCTCACCATCTCACCTGCTGAGGTTGCCGCTGGTGCTGCTCATAGTGAGACAGTTACATCCACCTCTCAGAGTGAAAAATCACAAAGTCTACCAGTCCGGCACTGTTATACTCCTACATTGATTTGCTTATTTAGTAAAGGAGTTAGTTACACCCATCGTTGTTCTATATCTGAGCCCAGTGTGTTGTGGATTTTTCTAGCAATTACTGTATGTCATTTCTGACATATAGTGCAACTCCCCCAGACCCTCACCTTGTCTATCTTCTCTATCTCTTTTAAACAACTGGTAGCCTTCTAGTTCAACTCCCCACATATCCTTTTTCCACCATGTCTCAGTTATTGAGCACAGTTCTATGTTCTCTCTCTTCAATATAATTCTAATTCTTCTTTTTTTATTTCTTAGACTCCTAGCGTTTATCAGTAGAGATTTCCATGTAGAGGTGTCTAGCTTAGGCATACCCTTTATGTTGTTAGTGTGTTCACCTCCCCCCTGCCCCTCCTTATTTAGTTTAAATGTTGCTGTATTTTATGATTAATTTTGTCTGCTAGGACTCTACATCCAATATGATTTAAATGGTGGCCATCAATTGTATATAATCTATGTCCATTTTCAAAGCGATGCCAATGTTCTAAAAAGTCAAAATTGTCTCTGGCGCTCCATCTCCTTAACCACCTGTTTAATCTATGGATTTTGTTTCCTCTAGTTCTACCAGCCCTGGGTACAGGTAAGATTTCAGAGATAATTAGACTACAATTTGTTTTTGAGTTCTGTTCCCACCTTCTCAAAGTCCCTCTGTATTTGTGTCACCCCTCTTTTACCTATGTCATTAGTTTCTAAGTGAAGTAGTACTAGACAGGGTAGATTTGCGTGTGTTTTCCAAGAACCCAGGGATAATTTTGGTTACATCATTTATTCCCACACCGGGTAAACAAGAAGGAGTCACTTGTTTCTTCCTTTCTTCCTCTATGTATGACCCTGTCCATGTGTCTTATGATAGTACTTTGACCGGTCCTCTTTAATGTCTTTATAGGTGACATTGTGGAGGGACTGGAAGGAAAAGTATGCCTCTTTCCAGATGACACAAACATCTGCAATAGGGTTGATACACAATGGAGGGGGGTGGAAAGAATGAGAAGGGATTTGACAAGGTTGGAGGAATGGTCAAAAGTATGGCAGCTTAGATTCAATGCAAAGAAGTGCAAAGTAATGCACCTGGGAAACAAAAACCCAGGGAGAGTACACAATGGGGAGAAGGTACTAACAACAGCAAAAATGGAAAGGGACCTGGGCGAAGTCATATCAGACAATCTAAAGGTAGGCAAGCAATGTGAGAAGGCAGTAAGGAGGACTGTGGGAATACTGGAATGCACAGGGAGAGGCATCACCAGCAGAAAACAGGAAGTTGTTATCCCTCCATACAGACAGTTGGTGAGACCCCATCTGGAGTATTGCGTGCAGTTCTGGAGACCCCATCTCCACAAGGACATAGACAGGATGGAGGCAATCCAAAGAAGGGCAACTAAAATGGTGCAGGGTCTGCACCAGAAGCCATACAAAGACAGACTAAAGGAGCTTAATATGTATACCCTCGAGGAAAGGAGGGAGAGGGGGGACATGATAGAAACATTTAAGTACCTCAAGGGAAACAACAAAGTCAAAGAGAGTAGCATCTTTTAGAAAAAGAGATGTGCAAGAACAAGGGAGCACAATTTGAAGATGGGGGATGGCTCAGGGGAAACTTGAGGAAGTATTTTTTCATGGAGAGGGTGGTGGACGCATGGAACGGCCTTCCTGAGGAGGTTGTGGGGTCAAAAACTGTGGGGGAATTCAAGAATGTATGGGACAGACGTAAGGCAATTCTAGTGGAGGGTAGGAGGAAGTAGGCTGTTGGTTAACTAGGATCTGTAGCTTATTCAATAAGTAGGGACATGGGCAGACTGGGTGGACTAAATGATCCATATCTGCTGTCAAAGTTTATGTTTCTGTGTTTCTCTGGGACATGATTGAAACCTACATATACCTCATAGGAGTGAACAAGGCACAAACAGAGGGTCTACTTCAGAAAAGGGAAATCACTAGAACAAGACAGCCTGCAATGAAGCTAAGACGGGAAGTTTAGGAGAGATATGCGGAAATGCTTCTTCAAGGAAAGGATGGAGGTTGACAAGAATATCCTGCCAGAGGAGATACATGGGGGAAAATACTGTAGGGAACTGCAAGCATGCATGGGATAGGAACAGGGGAATATTAGGTAGAAGAGGGGGAGCAAGTGACACTTATGATCAACTAGAGTCAAAGGTGACAGAATAGGCAAGGATAAGGGGCAGACTGAATGGGACTAAAGGTCCTTTTCTACTGACAAAATATGATTCAATGTAAATTTGATTTTACTCAGTGGACTCACTTGTATTTGGGCCTATATCACCTGTTAGGTATAATCCATTAGAATATTTTACTGCACATACAGTACTATACTATCCCCTTTCCCTCCAAATCATGCCATCTTTCATCTCCTCAGAGACTGAGGTGGGATTACTCTTCCTAACCTCAAGTGGTATGCCCTTGCATCTAATTTGAGGACTATTTGCCTCGTGGTGTCCTCTATCTTCTGTTCATATTGGATACATATAGAATTTACCCTAAACAATATTTTTGATCTAGATTATTATCATTTTTGAAAGCCCATGAGATGTCTCACAGTAACACAATTTACCAGATATACTGCAGAGACCTTTCAGCAATGGTTGTATGTATGGAGGAGCTTTCTCATGGGCAGTCACCTCTTGCAAATAAGGGCCCTCGCTTATGATACAGCCTACCCTTCCAGTAGGTTGAACCAAGCAATGAAAAGTTGGAGTCAGCTGGGGCTCTGATTTTTCTTTCAAATGCTGGAATCTCAGTGTGTTCTGTTTGCTTCCCTACAGGCTATGTTCCAGCTTCTATCCATGGACCATTTTAGGTACTTTTAGGTATGGTTCTACCTTTTGGATCAGTGGGAGGCAGTAACAACAAAATGCCTCAGCTCCCATAGCTATTAATGAGTCACCTTAAAGGTGAGAGGTGGACCCACTTAATAGGGCATTTGTACAGAATCCTCATGGAATGCTCACATGATACAACTGAATCCATTCTTCAGAACAGGAATACAGAATTAAATATGAACATTACACTAGTTAGCTATCTCGCTGAAATATGCAGTGTCTGCTTATAGACTTACTTTTGCCATCAGTTGGTTGGAATTCTCATGGAAATGCAGATATATATTTTTCACCCCCCCACCCCGAAATTGTGGGTTAAGTAAATAGCCCCCTAAAAAGGAAACTGCTGGAGGGTTTGTGGGCAGTCTTTGGCCAACCAGGCACACATATTTTGGGACTTCCTTAAGATTCAGCCTTTTTGGCAAGCAATAGTCACTGAACTGGAAGGTATGTTTATTTGCCCTGAGGCGGTAACTCCATCCTTGATACTGCTGCCTATTCCCCCTGAAGGAAGCCCCTTTGGAGACAGATGCTTAAACTGTTGCTGACTCTACTATTTGAGGCCAAAAAAGTGATTAATCAGCTTTGGCACACCACCCATATACACACCACAGATGGCTGGAGGAAAATATTGCTGTCAGTATACAGACTGGAACTATTTGACTTATACAGTACCTTGGCAAACTAAACAGTTATTTGAAGATAGATGGCAGAGGTGGGTGATGTACCAGTTGGACAACTACACTTTGTCCCATTATGCAGCCCCTCCCCTTCCCTTCTCTCCCTCTTAATTTTCAATCTTCACATTACTTTTATTTTGCATGCACTAGGCTTTTCTTCTTAAATATGCCCAGTGGCTTGGTTTAGTCTTGCAGATAAACCATTCTTAATCAGTATTCTTCAACACAAATGACGCAGACAAATAAATTACTGAACTTCAGTTTTTATTACATGAGCTTCTAACATGAGTGCCAGCACAAGGCTTTGGCTCTTACATATGCCCAGTGGTTTGGTTCAGTTGTGCAGATAAGCCATTACTAATTACGTATTCTTCTAGACAAGTGACACAGACAAGTAAATTACTGAGCATCAAGGTTATTACATGAGCATGTCTGACAAAGTGTATTGTGCATCATAATGATTAACTGTATTGCACTTTTTCTCCTAATTATACACAGTTAATACTGTTACTTCTTTCTGTATCCTTATTGAAAAATCAATACAAATTATATTAAAGAAAATAATCTTGCTAAATTCGTGAATTTCTTTTCACAACATTGTGGGATTTCTCTTTCTGATCCTACACCAGAGTTTCAAAGGATCTCCTGAATAAATGATCACAGGTAGAATGGGAATCAAGTTATTGCTATGTCACTTCTATCTTGGTTTCACTTTATACACGTATACTACACTTTATAAGACTGGAGGGACACCAGCCTATACTGGCAGGATGGTCTGCATCTGTCCAGGAAGGGAACAAGTCTTTTGAGCAATTGGTTTAAATGCTTCATTGGCAAGCTTTTAAACTAGTCAAAGGGGGAGGCACTGACAAGCAGCAGGAAAATCCCAGCCTCTCCCTACAAAACAGGGTACTAAATGAGAAAAAGACTGAGGTAGAACGGTCAGTGGGGGATGCTGCAACAGAAGGTAAAGCCATCAAAAATGGAGAGCAATGAGTACTAATGCCCGTAGTCTGGGTAACAAGCTTCCTGAATTAGTGGCCTTGATAGAGGAGGAACATCTGGATATCATGGCAGTCACAGAAACATGGTACACACAAACCATGACTGGGACATAAACATACCAGGATACACTGTCTACAGGAGGGACAGGGAGGGTAAAAGAGGAGGAGGAGCAGTTTTACATAAGGGAAGGAATAAAAGCAACAGAACAAAAGGGTAAACAGGGAGGAGAAGAAGCACTGTGGGTAAATTTGGAGACAGGCAATGGCACCACAATATGCACAGGGTTAGATACAGACCCCCTTCTCAGGGGGAGGAAATGGACAGGGAAATGATAGAAAGTATACTTAGAATGGCAGAAAAAGGGGAGATATTGCTGATGGGTGATCTGAATATGTCAGATGTTAACTGGAGAGCAGTTGCAGCTGCCACTTCGAAGAGTGCAGTTATTCTAGATGCCCTACAGGGGGCATGCCTTATACAACTAGTACTGGAGCCCACTCGAGAGGGAGCAATATTAGACTTGATTCTCTCAAATGGAGATGTAGAGAGGATTACAGATGTAGAAGTGGGTAGCCATCTGGGAACTAGCGACCATTGAACAGTATGGTTCACAATAAACACAGCAATAGAGTCAAGCCATACAAAGACAAAAGTACTGGACTTTAGGAGGGCTGACTTTGCCAAAATGGGTGAGTGCCTAAGGAATGCACTAGCAAATGGGCAGGAAGGAGGGGTGGAAGAACAATGGGGAATAATAAAACTGCCATCACAGAAGTAACAAGCCTTTGTGTGAAGCAAATAAACAAAACAAAACGATGTAAGAAACCACTATGGTTCTCAAAGGAAGTGGCAGTGAAGGTTCAAGAGAAAAGAAAGCATTCAGGAAGTACAAGGAATCGCAGAAGGAGCAGGACAGAGAACTGTATCAGTTAAAGCAAAAGGAGGCTGGGAAGGCGGTCAGAACAGCAAAGGCCCAAACCGAGGAAAAGATAGCCAACTCAGTTAAGAAGGGGGATAAAACCTTTTATAGGTACATCAGGGAGTGAAGGAAGACCAAGGGAGGGATAGTGAGGCTTAATAAAGGGGAGGGAGGGTGGGCAGAGGGAGACTGTGAAAAGGCAGAGATACTAAACAAATATTTTTGCTCAGTATTTACAAAGGAAGAGGGGGAGGTACATAAAACAAACAGTAGTAACACGCTGAATACAGAAGTTGATACCAGCCCATTTACAGAAGAAAGGGTTCTGAAAGAACTCTTAAAACTGAAGATGGACAAAGCAATGGGGCCTGATGGGATTCATCCCAGAATTCTAAAAGAACTAAGGGTAGAACTAGTGACACCACTGACTACCCTTTTTAACAAATCATGGGAGGATGGGGTGGTACCCGAGGACTGGCGGAGGGCAGATGTGATTCCCCTTCACAAAAGTGGGAGCAAGGCAGAAGCAGGAAACTATAGACCTGTTAGTTTAACCTCAGTGATAGGGAAAATGATGGAATCACTTCTAAAGGAAAGAATTGTCGAGTATCTAGAGGCCAGAGGGGCACAGGACCCTAGGCAGCATGGATTCACAGTGGGAAGGTCATGCCAGATGAATCTAATAGATTTCTTTGACTGGGTGACCAAAGTAATAGATCAGGGAGGGGCTGTGGACATGGCCTACCTAGACTTTAGCAAGGCATTTGACACAGTCCCACACAAAAGATTACTATACAAGTTAGCCAGCCTGGGAGTGGGTCCCAAGATGACAGCCTGGGTAAAGAATTGGCTGGAGAATAGGACACAGAGAGTAATAGTAAATGGAGTCCACTCAGAAGAAAGGAGGGTTACTAGTGGAGTACCGCAGGGTTCAGTATTAGGACCGGTCCTCTTCAATGTCTTTATAAGCGACATTGCAGAAGGACTGGAAGGAAAAGTATGTCTCTTTGCAGATGACACTAAGATCTGCAACAGAGTTGATGCACAGGGTGGGGTGGAAGATGAGAAGGGACTTGGCAAGGTTAGAGGAATGGTCAAATGTATGGCAACTTAGATTCAATGCTAAGAAGTGCAGGTAATGCACCTGGGAAACAAAACCCAGGGAAGAGTACACAATCGGGGTGAGATACTAACAACAACAAAAATGGAGAGGGACCTGGGGGTAGTCATATCAGATAACCTAAAATGGGCAAGCAATGTGAGAGGGCAGTAAGGAGGGTGGGGGATACTGGGATGCATAGGGAGAGGCATCACCAGTAGAAAACAGGAAGTTATTATCCCTCTGTACAGACAGCTGGTGAGACCCCATCTGGAGTACTGTGTGCAGTTCTGGAGACCCAATCTCCGGAAAGACATAGACAGGATGGAAGCTGTCCAGAGGAGGGCAACTAAAATGGTGCAGGGTCTGCACCGGAAGACATATGAAGAGAGACTTAAGGAGCTTAATATGTATAGCCTCGAGGAAAGGAGGAGGGGGACATGATAGAAACTTTGAAGTACCTCAAGGAATCAACAAAGTCCAAGAGGGTAGCATCTTTCAAAAAAAGAGGTGTGCAAGAACAAGAGGGCACAATTTGAAGATAGGGGGCGGCTCAGAGGTAATTTAAGGAAGTATTTTTTCACAGAGAGGGTTGTGGATGCATGGAACGGCCTTCCGGAGGAGGTTGTGGAGTCAAAATCAGTGATGGAATTCAAGCATGCATGGGATAGTCATAAGGCAGTTCTGGGGGGTGGGGGTAGGAAGAAGTAGGCTGCTGGTTAACTAGGATCTGCAGCTTATCCAGTAGGTAGGGAAATGGGCAGACTGGGTGGGCCAAGCGGTCCTTATCTGCCATCAAATTCTATGTTTCTATGTTTCTAAGCCTTAGATTTCTTTTTGTTGACATATCCCTGTACCAGTGCACCCCACCCCTTTCTAATTTCAGTTGTTGCTTTCATTTGTCCTCATTTTTTTAACAACACTTATTTTCTGCAGAAATGTATGACACCTATGGGGCCACCATGCAACCTTACAATTATTGGGTGGGGGGACTATTTTTATATTTTTTTCAGCAATTCATTATTTTTTTCTTCATAGAAACATAGAAACATAGAAGTTGACAGCACATAAGGACCACAAGGCCCATCCAATCTGCCCATTTTTCCTACCTTATGAATGTGCCATAGGCCTTTACTCCGTCAATGTCCTATTTATTCATACTCATCTGTATTGCTCCCTTATGCCTATCCCATGCCTGTCTGAAGCCCTGCACTGTATTCATATCCACCACTTCCTGAGGTAGGCCATTCCATGCATACACCACCCTTTCTGTGAAAAAGAGCTTCCTCACATTTGTTTCCATGACAGAGAAAATTTAGACACACTCATTAAACATAGAAACTTACACTTTTGTCAGCAGAAAAGGACACTTTGGCCCATCTAGTCCACCCATTACCCCCTCTCTGTTTGGTTTATCTTACTCTCTTTATTCCATGCCATTGTTACTTTTATTTAGCCCCATGTATTTGTTCCATGCCCTCTTGAATTTGCTTATCAAATCTTCCCCATCACCCATTCTGGCAGCCTATTCCAAGGTCCCACCACTCTCTCTGAGAAGAACTGTCCCCCTCATATTTCCTCTAAATCTGCCCCCCTTCAACTTGAATGCATGTCCCCCAGTTGATATGTTTTTACTCCACCTGAATATGCTTCCTTCCCTCATCTTGTTATTTTCATCAGATATTTGAAGGTTTCTACCATATCCTTCCTCTTCCTCCCCGTCTTCAGTGAGTATAAGTTTAGTTCATCCTGCTGTTCCTCGTATGACCTTCTGTGCAGTTCCTGAACCATTTTGGTTGCCCTTCTCTGTACCCTCTCCATCCTGTCTTTGTCACCCTGTAAGTGTGGCCTCCAGAAGTGAACCCAATATTCCACATGTGGTCTTACCATAGTTTTGTATAGTGGCATGATCACCTCATTCGTCCTACTTGTAATGCCCTTCCCTATGCATGCCAACATTCTGTTTGCCCTCCCCCATCACCTTGTTGCATTTGTTCCCAACCCTCAGGCTGTCTGAGATGATATTCCCACGGTCCCTTTCCTGGTCTCTTGCCTCGAGTTCCTCCCCTCCCTGCTAGTATTTGGCCCTTGGGTTCATACGCCCTATGTGCATAATTCTGCATTTGTTTTGCATTAAAATGCAATTGCCACTTCCCTGACCACTCTTCCAGCCTGGACAGATCCTCCATCATTCTTTCCACCCCTCCTGGTGTGTCCACCTTGTTACAGATATTCGTATCATCTGAAAATAGACACATCTTCCCATGCAGGCCATCTGAAATGTCCCCAATGTATATGTTAAGCAGCATGGAACCCAACACAGACCCTTGGGGAATCCCACTCATCACCCCCCTTCCCTGGAGTGTGCCACATTTGTCACCACCCTCTGAGTTCTATCTACCAGCCAGTGCTCAACCTAGTTTGTTAGTTTGCTCCATACCCCTAAGTTACCTAACTTGCTTACTAGTCTCCTGTGAGGGATGGTGTCGAAGGCCTTTCTGAAGTCCAGATAGATCATGTCTACTGCCCTTCCCTGATCACACATCTCCATTACTCCATCAAAGAATTCTATCAGGTTGGTCTGACATGACCTTTCACCTATGAACCTCTTCTGGTTGTCATCTATAAGACCCCCCCCCAGATATTTTACCAGCTTTTCCTTCATAAGTGCATCCATTAGCTTACCCGCCACAGAGGTAAGACTGACTGGACGATAGTTACCTGTTTCTTCCCTCACCTTTTGTGCAATGCCACTACATCAGCCCTTTTCCAGTCCCTTGGGATGCTCCCCTTGTCTAGAGACAGATTAAATAACTTTGTGAGTGGTGCTGCAAGTTCCTCCCTCAACTCCTTGAGCACCCTGGGGTGGATTGCATCAGGGCCCATTGCCTTGTCTGTCTGCAATTTTCCTAACTCCTTTAATACCCTACCCTCTATAAAGGAGCTTGTGTCCATCTCCTTGCCCACCCTTCCCCTGCTTCTTAGCTCTGGCCCCTTCCCTTCTTCCTCAACCATGAAGACTGAGGTAAAGTATTTGTTTAGCAGATTTGCCTTTTCCTCATCCACCCCCTATCAGAGCTCCCCTTCCCCTCTGAGTCTCATAATTGGTACATTAATTACAGTTCAGTTCCTATGCAGCTTTCATCTTAGATTTGTATAAACACTTGGCCACTTGTGCAAAGCAAGCTAAAGAATACAGTACCTTGACTGAAATTTAGTTCTAAATTTTCCACCAGGTAAGGTTGCAATATTTTAAAAGATCTTAGACCACCTTTCCAGCTTCTTAAGGTCCATCTGGCACTCATGTACCCTTTCCTCATGACCTACCCTGCCACAGAGCTGTGTGTTGTCTGTAAAGAGACACAGCTTGCTCCAGATACCTTCTCCTATGTCTCTGGTGAACATGTTGAATAGGACATGCTCCATAACCAACCCCTGCAGCTTCCTGCTCATGGCTTCCCTGTCCCCAACTTGGCACCATTCACTGCTACCCTCTGCTGCCTCCCCCAAGTAAATTTCCAACCCACCTGACTAAACCCTGTTCCACTGCCAGGTTTTCCAATCTTTTCAGAGGCTTCCTGTGTGGTAGCGAATTGAAGGCTTTCCTGAAGTCAAAATAGAAAGAAATCTACCCCCCATTCTTTGTCTGTCACCTTAGTAACCCAGCAAAAAATGAATAAAAAGTCAGTCTGGCATGACCCTCCTAAGGCAAACTAAAGCTGCTTGCTCTTCTGCAGTCTATTGTCTTTTAAGTAGGCCACCAAACATTCTTTGACTATGGTCTCAATCAGCTTACCTACAATGGTGGAAAGACTGACAGGCTTGTAGTTGCCAGTATCCTCCTTGCCTCCCCCCACCAGAGTAGTACTATGTTAACAGATCTCCAATCCACTGATACCATTGTTGACTCCACTGAGTCATGTAATAGTTGAGTAGATGGCAGTTCTGATTCAGTGGCTAATTCCCCTAGTACCGAAGGGTTCCGCCCATCTGGATCCAGTGCCTTATCTACCCAGAAGGCTTCCAGTCCCTTCCTCAGCCAATCTTCCATTCCCTACCTTACCCTACCCATTTCCTGAATCCCCCATGTGATGGCCTTGATACTGCTGTCTAGTGTAGGTCCATTGTCCTCCACCATGAATACACTGAATTAATTCAATTTCCATTTGAATTACTTGAAAATTCAATTAATTAGATTTAGTTGAAGAAGTTGTGAATTATATGAAGCAACATGATTTCAATTTGAAATTCATCAGTCAGTCTGAAAAAAATTGCATTATCTTTGTGGACCTTGAACTTTTTGTAGAAAATGACAGGACTGAGTACAAAAGTTATAGGAAACCTACAGTGGGTAACAGCAATATGTCATCATAAGTGACTGCCTAAAACAATCTATCCAATGCAACACAGCCTGCTGCAAGGCAACCACGATGATGAGGCATTTCAGGAAGGGGGGTTGACATCAGGAAGATGGAAGTGATACTGCCTCTATACATGACTGGTAAGGTTGCATCTGGAATTGCGTGCCCAGTTCTGGAGCCCTCAACTAAGAAAAGGTGCCCGGCCTGGTGGTGCTGAGGGTTGAGGTGCTGGACACCACACCTCACGCCATGCTGGCGACCTGGGTTTGGACGCAAGCCCGGGTTGCCAGGGGTCAGCAGGGGAGGGAAGAGATTGAGCATCTAGTGGACTGCTCTCTCTTCTCAGGGAGGGCTCTGGGGAGTGTCTGCTCACCGAATGGCCTCTGGCAGTGGCTGGGGGTCGCCAAACATAGCGACGTGGCATATACCTGGGGGGTGGAGCTGCAGTACCATGTTGCCCTGCTGGCAACATGACCTTGTTCCGGAGAGGACAGAAAAATCAGAAAAACCCTGCCACATGTGACGAAGATGATGGGAGTATAAGGGCCATGGTCACATCCCAACTGTCGGCCCTGCGACCAGAGGACTCCACAACCAACCCGCCACCCAAGGTGGGACCTCTCTAATCCCAGAAAGGCCATCATGGGAGGATAGGCCCACCCCGGGGGGTGATCTGGGGGGCCTAGGTCTGCTTGGGTGGTGGGGGAGTCCCACCGGTCAGTAGCAGGGTTCAGGCAAGGGAGTAGAGGCCGACATCAGGTGTACACCCCAGAAGGATGACTTGGAGTGTGAGAGAATAAATAAAATAGGAAAAAAAAAAAAAACTAAAATAAGACAAAGGCAGGCTAGAGACGGTACAGCATAGGGTAACCAGAATCAGGGCCAGCAGTGCAGATCCTATGAGTACCATAATAAGGCCCTGAACATGTACATGCTGGAGACCAGAAGGACGGGGAGATTCGAAAGAGACCTTTACATTCTTGAAATATTCAGTAGGACTGGATATGGAAACATAATGGTGCTGTCTTTCTGAATGTGTGCACACACTAGCTGCTTGTGGGCTCAAACACCCATCATTGGGCATAGGTTGTGTTTGGCCAGTCCTACTTGCAAACATGCATCTGAGATGATTACATCAGAGCCTCAGTCCCTGCAGGAGTGTGGCCATGTGTGGAGGTCTGTATTCAAGACATCTCATATAAATACCATTGCTATTATTGTAGCAACAGGCATAACAGCCATGGTTGTGGCACATTCATTGTTGCTGAGATGTAGGTATATACAGGTATAATAACATAAGGGTATCTCCAGTTTGCCTTTCTGTGTAGGTGCCCCCATGCATTAATATCTCCTTTAATGCTGTTGCAGTGTGCCATTCTTTGGCAATGGGTATTTAAATTACTGGGGTAGCTAGACCATGCATATGTATTGGCACAGCTAACCCAGCTTTTGTGAGATGCCATACACTGGCATTGTGGATCACATATTGTGTATATGATTTATGCAGCACATAGCTCTGCACAGAATTACACTTTTGTTTGCATATCTCCAGATCTTTGTGGCTTGCTCTTAGGACTAAACTGACATCATCACAGTACTGTTATCCCACGATATGGGAAAGGAGCTGCAGAGAACAAAGCACATTGTCAAAACACCACAAGAAGTCTGATAACTGTTCTTTTCTATTTTAAACGAAGTTTCTATTGCTGACACATGATGCTGTTGATACAGTAGAAGTAAACAAATTATATGAAGGCAAGAAAAATCTGTGGGCTCTGATCGGTCAGGCTGGGTTTAGACCCATGATGTTATCCCAGTACAACATCACAGAGCTAGTCCCAGCACACAGTTCACTGCACAAAAGTGAGAGAAATCACTCCCTACCAATGGAAGCCACTGCAAAGCTGAAAGTGCACACTCACAGCCAAAACCACGTACACGGTACCCAGCTCGATGAAAGAAGTCTGCCCTCCCCCCCCACCACAGCCATCCTGAAGCCGAGTCGCGTTAACAGTCCCCTTGTAAACACAACAACTTAGAGCCTCAATAATCTTCTGGGTCCAGCAGGCAAAATGGCATTAGAAACAGAGTTTGTAAAATCCAAACCACCAAAGCAGTGAGCGCCACGTGCTGGCACATCCCATGCTTCCTGTCTCGCCTCGACTCACTGCTACTGCTGAGTGCCTTCAGAGGCACAAATCTCTGTTCTCCTTTCAGTAAAACTCCAGTCCTGGAGGGAAGATACAAACACAAAATAGTTTGTTTTTTTTTGCCTTCATTTTCTGTTCCCAGTTCCATGATCCTCCCTGCATGAGGACAGTTAAGCACCATGCCTTCCACTCTTCAGAACCGCAATTAAAAATGGGCACAATCTTTACATTTATATAAGCCCTGCATATAATGACAGTTTTTTTGGGGGGTGGCCTGTAAAACTTATAGCTGTATGGTGTGTGTATGTGTGTGTATGGGGGGCACCATAACAAAGAGAAGTTGGAATGGGACAGAGCACACACCCTGAGAGCTGCCACCATGGAGAAATCAGGAAACATGTATCAGCAGCATCACCTAGTGGACAAATAAGAAACTGTGGACTTTTAAAAAAAGATATACTTCCATGTCAGAAAATGAAAGAAACAAAATGCATTTAAAACATTTTTTTTAATCTTTTTTTGTTCATTAATAAATGAGCCAATGTATAACAGCAATAATGCACTCCAGGGTGTGTGTTGTGCTGGGAAATCATCACTTGTGGGGCATTGGACACACTTGACCTGCGGCCTCATACCCAACCACCCCAGGCATGACATTAACCCAGCACAACCCACACTCTTTGTGCATTATTGCTTAATTAAAGATCTGGCATCAAGGAGCTTGCCCTTGAGGAAGATGCTTATAGCACTGCATATGTAATGGGAGTCGTGTGCTCATTTGGTGAGTGTATCTCTGGTTCATTTTTTGCATTTTTTACACAGCAGTGCATAGCCTAACACTGTTTATTTAATAAATTATGTATTGAACCAAGCACTGGAGTGCCAGCTCTTTTATGTCACTTCTTTTTATCTTTGTAGACGTGGCAATCAATACAACATGCTGTGCTGGGATTCTCTTTGTGAGTTCTCAGTTAACAACCTACATTTTAAAATTCCAAGGATCTTCAATTATTGTGTGCCCTGATGGTTGGGAGGAGCTGGACAAGATGCAATGAGCAGTGCAGATGACTTATTAAAACACTAAGGGCAGTATTTTCAAGGCAGTGGGTGGTCTACATTGTAGCGACTGCATCCAAAGTTTACGCACTGCTATACCACTTTGGTCTAACAGCATCAACAACAATATGGATCAGAAAGTGATACATGCATTACTTTTCTGACACAAACTGCCACAAATTATGGAAACTTATGTAAGGACAGTACACATGTACTAACATAGAAACATAGAATTTGACGGCAGATAAGGACCGCTTGGCCCACCCAGTCTGCCCATTTCCCTACCTAATGAATAAGCTGCAGATCCTAGTTAACCAGCAACCTACTTCTTCCTACCCCCACCCCCTAGAATTGCCTTATGACTGTCCCATGCATGCTTGAATTCCACCACTGTTTTTGACTCCACAACCTCCTCCGGAAGGCCGTTCCATGCATCCACAACCCTCTCTGTGAAAAAATACTTCCATAAATTACCTCTGAGCCGCCCCCCCATCTTCAAATTATGCCCCCTTGTTCTTGCACACCACTTAGTACTCCAGATGGGGTCTCACTAATGATTTGTGCAGTGGCATCACCACCACCTTTCTTCTGCTGGTGATACATCACCCTGTGCACCCCAGTACCCCGCTTGCTCTTCCCACAGCTTTGACACATTGTTTGGCCACCTATAGGTCATCTGATATGATTACCCCAGATCCCTTTCCTGTTTGGTGGCTGTCAGTATCCCCCCCCCCATCATGTAAGCCTCCCCTGGATTCCTTTGCTCCAAATGTATGATTTTGCACTTCTTTGCACTGAACCCTAGCTACTGTTTACTATTTTCATATGTGCTACTGTTAAGAAGCTTGTTTCTCAGAGGATGTAGCACAACACATATTATTTGCTTACCCATGATGCAGTGATTGCCCTCTTGGAATTAATGTATTTGCATATATGGCAAAATGCAAGTGAAATAGATGTTCTAACATATTCCTATACTCATTTATCAGTTTAGGTAAGGCACTGTGTTCCTCTGCTCAACTGTGTTTTGAACAGTATAATTAAAGCATATTGGTCATAGAGATGTTGTGAAATGTAATTTCACCAGCGAAATGCTGTGCTGGAGAAATCATGAATTTTGCCCCACAAAGATATTTGCATTTTTAAGTACTTATGGCAAAATTTCACCAGGCAATTTCACTGTTAAATTTCGCCTTGCATTACTAAAGACAAAATTAGAAAAAAAAAGGCTTTGTCACATGATCACTTGGGTGACTGCAGTCAGGCTGGAAGTCATTGATTCTACTTCCTTTTGCTGATGTTTCTGGCAGTGGTAGTCAGAGAGCTAGGCAGCAGGACAAATACTGTATACATACTGTGTTTTTACACATTCTTTTGTTTAAAAATAGTTAATTTCTTAATGTTTCTTTTTTTTTCTATATAATATGCTTTATTGGCATTTCCAGCATATACACACATGAAACAAATCAGCAAAAGGTCCATACCTTACCATACAATGCCAATCTTCTTTTAACATTCAGTCGTACATCACACTTTAACTTCCCCCTCCCTCCCCTCCCATCTTCCCCATACCCCCCTACCCTTCCACCTCATATCTCATCCCTCTAATTCACCACTCTTACTCTACCTCCTTCCTACCCCCCACCCCACATCAGGACTGCATCTCCCTTAATTCCAAAATAATGTCTTGGACACTACATCTTATGAAAGAACTTGCCTTCCCTTTATTGCCATCCTGCTTACTCTCAAACTGTGATGCTGCTCTTTATCTATTAAATTGAATCTCCCCACCATAAATTCTGAAAAATATTTCCATCTCTCCCTAAACTTGCCCATATTGGAGAACTGCCCCGCTATCAATTTCTCTGCATAAAAAGCTGTATGAATTTTTTGAATCCATTCCCTAAAAGGTGGCGCAGTATCCTTAATCCAATACCTAAGGATAAGAAGCAGCGCAACTGCTGAAATAAGGGCAAAATAATATCTAAATGTTTGGGATGGCAAGGCTGAGAGATTGCCCACAATGCAAGTCTGTATGTTGAAAATACACTCCTCTCCAAACAATGGCTCTACAAATTGAATTACCTGCTGCCAAAAGACCTGAATTACTGGGCATGACCACAGCATATGAATTAAAGTTCCCTGCTCTTGTGAGCACCTATGACATATGCCCTCTTGACTTTTACCCATTATTTTAAGTTTTATGGGAGTATAGTATAAATTATGTAGAATTTTAAAACGAAGTAATCTTAATCTATCCTGTTTTAACCATCTATAATGAGACTTCCAAACTTGTTCCCATGTTTTCGAATCATACAAGATACCTACAGAATGCTTCCAATAGAATGCAGTCGAGGGGTAATTCTGCCAAAATCTTACCAATAGAAATTTATAAATCTTAGAAATGGCTTTAGGCTGACTTGCAAAATGAGATATTAACCTTAACATTTCCGTCATTTTAGCAGACCAAGGTGGGGTCCCTACATTTACCAATATGCATCTTTTAAGCTGTAAATACTTAAAAACCGGTAAGGATCTCATACCCAACTTCTGTTGGATCTGTCCTAGAGTAACAAATTTGTTATCTGATATGAGATCCAACACCGACACATCTTTGAGTTCGTACCAAAATCTTGGAGATATGGGTTTGGTCCCTATTCTCAAATTACTATTGTAACATACTGGCTGCCCCAAATCCCATCTCCTATCAAAGTTGTATAATGTGCACCACTGGGCATGTGCTTTCATTGACTATATTATGGGGATGTCCTGCCAAGCCTTAGGAATTTTTTTCTGTGGAAGATATAATAGGAACTTAATAGATAGATGATGTTCCCGGGCTCCAGTTCTTTCTATCTTGAGCCACGCCCATTGTGTTTCTTCACTATCTAATGTTGTCAGCCACTTAAGGTATTTACTGCTCTGAAATGCTAGATAATAAAGAAACAGATTAGGTATGCCTAACCCTCCTTTTTTCTGTTCCATAGTTAACTTCCCTAATGCTCGTCTAGGTCTTTTACCTTTCCACAAAAACGATAACCACATAGCGTCTACCATTTTAAACCATGCTTTGGGGAGGAATACATTTAACATATTAAGCGGGTACATAATCCTAGGAAATATTGCCATTTTAAGCAAATTAGCTCTGCCCCAAAGAGAGAGAGGCAACGCTTGCCATCTTACCTGGTCTTGTTGCATGTGCTTAATCACCGGGTCAATATTTAGTGATTTCAGGGTACTAACCTCCAGGGTAATTTCTATTCCTAAAAAGGTAATGGATTTAGCTGCCCATCCCAATCCCAACTCTTCTACATCCCCCCTCATGCAAGTAGAACTCAGAGAAAGAACCAATGTCTTATTATGGTTTAATTTGTATCCCGATAGGAGACTAAATTGCTCTATTATCTTTAATACTTCCTTCAAGGACACTTGCCAACTCGAGAGATGTAAGAGGATGTCATCTGCAAACATTGACAATTTATATTCTTCCTCTCCTATAACTATATCCCTTGTTTCCCTTACCTTATTGATTTTTCTAGCCAACGGCTCAATATATAAATTAAACAACATGGGGGATAGGGGACACCCTTGTCTAGTCCCCCTTGTAAGTCTAAAACTATCTGAGATAACCCCATTACAACAGACTCTTGCTGAAGGGAATGTATACAAAACTTTAACCCAAGTGATATACTCTGAATGTATTCCATATCTGGGCTGCAAATCAAATAGAAACTTCCAACTCACTCTATCAAAGGCTTTTTCTGCGTCGAGGGACACCAAGACCTTATCTGTGTTGGTGTCACCCGACGCAGAAAGCAAATGCCATAATTTCCTAAAATGATCACTTGAATGTCTGCCAGAGATGAAACCAGCTTGCTCAGGTCCAATAAGATATCCCCATACTATTTTAAGCCAGAATGCTAGTATACTCGCCAATATCTTTATATCAATATTTAACAGAGAAATTGGTCTGTAATTTTCTGGCCTGGATAAATCCTTCCCTGTTTTCGGCAATACCACTATTCTCGCCTCCAACAATGCCAACTCTCTAATAGGGGAAGAAAATAGATAAGAGTAGAGGATCCTCAGACAAGGACTAAGCTCCTCTTTAAAGGTCTTATAAAATAATGCTGAAAAGCCATCTGGTCCTGGAGCCTTGTCCAAAGGTAGTCTATCTATGGTCTCCTCTATCTCTTGTATAGATATTCCTCCTCTCAGTTCCTTTTGCTGAGATACCGTGATTTGCGGAAGATTAATATCCTCCAAAATCTCTTCTAAATATTGGGAATAGCTTGTTTCTGGAGAAGGGGCTGTGTATAGATTTAAATAATACGTCCTAAAGGTATTTGCTATGTCCACCGGACTAGAATTTAGTTTCCCTGTGACCCCATCCATTAAGTTAGCTACCCAGTTATTTTCCTTCTGTTTCTTTATTCTTTGGGCCAACAATTTCCCTGATTTCTCCCCTTGTCCTATATATGTAGCCTTCCATTTTATAGCCGCCTTCAACGTATGATTAAGCAAATGAGCTGCATATTTTGCCCTCAAGGCATGTAATTCCTCCCCAGTAGCCTGGTCCATTGCCTGATGCATATGGGATTCTATAAATTTTATTCTGGCAAGCCAATTTTCTACCTGTGCCACAATCTTACGTTTTCTCATAGAAGCCAACTGAATAAACTCTCGTCTCCATACCACTTTCATTGCCCCCCAAAGCATGTCTCTGCCTTCCACCGACTCTCAGTTATTATGCCAGGAATTCCTAATAAAAGTTTTCATATGATTTACAATTTCTGCCTCCCCTAGAAGCTGATTATTGAGGGACCATGTTTTAGCTACCCCAAAGTAATTCTGATCTTTCAATTTTAACCAGATTAAAGAATGATCTGACAGGGTTCTTGGATAGATGCCTACATCCTCAATCCCCTGCAAAGCCACCTTTCTTATAAGGAAATAATCTATTCGGGAATATGTTTTATGTGGTGGAGAGTAGTACGTAAACTCTATCTCCTGTGGGTAGGTAGTTCACCATGGGTCAATTAAGCCGGAGTCTTCCATAAATTCCCTCAAAGCCCTCTGAGCTGATGATATAGCAACTCTTTTACAAAAGGACCTATCCAAGTCATTAGAGTAAACCAAGTTCCAATCCCCTCCCAATAAACATGGTACATTTGGGATAGACGCTATGATATCCACAAGGGGAAGAAAGAACTTTGGAGACTCCACATTTGGCCCATAAAATGACCCCAATAGGGTATCTACCCCTGCCAAGAGCCCTAAAATCATAATATATCTCCCTTCCGGATCCTTCTATACCTTCTTTTCCTGAAAAGGAACATTCTTATTGATCAATACTGCAACTCCCCCCCTTCTGGAGTTTTGCCCACACCAAAAGCTTGACCTACCCACATTTTCCTCAAGGTTGAGACACAGTCTGTCAAAATGTGAGTTTCCTGCAGCAGGACTATATGTGGTTTATATCTACTGAGGTGTCTTAAAACATTATATTTTTTTGTGTTGTCCTTCCCACCTTTGATATTCCACGACACTATATTCCAACTCCCCATTCCTCTGTCTTAATAGTCCTCTTCTTCTTTTGTGTCCAGTCCAGCCCCATTTGCCTTCCTTATCCCTTATCACCTGGTATATGCAGTCCCTCTCCCACCTTCCTACCATCACCTCTCGCAGTCACCTCCCCCCCGCATTCCTTCCCCCCCTTCCTCCCCGGCCGAATGCCTGCTCCTAAGCGCTTAAGGTCGCTCATGCACTTGTGAAGGCTCCGCCGGATCTTACACCTCTCAGTTAATATACCCTTCCCCCATCGTTCCCCTTAGACCTTAGCAAATAAATGCAATCCTCTATAAAAATCTAAAATAATTACTTAACAGTTACATACATCTTCACTAGTTTGTTATTTCTCCCTTCTCAGAGCCCTTGTCAAACCCCAAGTAGATTTATTCCCTTATCAACATCATAATTGTACATAACCCTTGTTGATTCCTTACCATCTTAGCCACAACCTAACCTAGTAATCTGACCCTTCCAATATATAGCCTCTTTACCCAACCTTAATATTTACTGCAATCAAAATCCCAAGAATAGCTCTCGTAATGGTTCCCTAATCAAAATAATAGATGGCGCCACTAGAGGGCGTTAAACCACCATGTCAGATATTAACATTACCTCCCAGTCGCTTCCAAACATATCTTTCCCCCCCTTGCCTCTTTTAACAGGCAACCAGGAAAAAGGGCGAAAAATATATAACCGAAGCAAAAATAACCACCCTAACACCAACTGTCTCGAACCGCAGCGAGACCACCGAGAACCCAACTCCTAGGGTCTTTATGTTATACTTTAATTCGAAAGCCTTTATCTCCCCCTCTGGAATGTCGCCTCCGTTCTACTATCGCTTCTTATCCCCACTGATACTTCCCCTAATCCCCAAAGTCATTAAACTTCTATTATCTATCTAGCCCAGTATGTAAATACTTAATGTGCCTGTAGAGAGAAAAAAAAGAATATGGTGGTCCTACTACACCACCTCCAAAAGCACCCACTAGAATGCCCCAATTATGAGGCATGCATCTATGTAGCCAAAATGTAACTCAGAAATTATCTATCATAAATCATAATTAAGATTTTCGAGAGTCATACATTAGCAACCATTTTTAAAATTACATGCTGAAAGATGCTCTGAGCCAATAATCGTTAACTTAAAGTTAAGTCCAACTGCTTTTAAAGACAAGAAGCAAAAAACTATGGTCTCTTTTTATACAATTCAAAGAGCTGTCTCAGCAGCCCTATAATACATCGAAATGAACATAAAAGTCTATTTATAAATGCCCAGGTTGCGTACAAAAAAAAAAAAGATCAGTCCTTCAGAAGAAGTCTTCGTATTCCACTACATCTTCAGAATTCCTGTAGCTTCTTGAACACACAAAGACTTTCACCCCTCCTTGTTAAATAAGTCGGGCAGCCTCCACTTTAAATCCTCCAGCGCTTGCACTGCCAAATCATACCTCTGATTCCCATTATGATAAGTGACTTCTAGACAAGCTGGGAATAACATTCTATGTTTTATCTTCGCTGCCCATAATTTGGTTTGAATTGGCCTGTATGCAGCTCTATCTTGGCTCACCTTATAAGTAAGGTCTGGGACCAGGCGCAGCTGTTTCCCCCTCCCAAATTATTTTTTCTGCACTTCTCGCTGCTTTCAATATGTGATCTCTATCTAAATAATTCAGAACTTTAAATATTATAGGACAAGGTAACTGATCCGCTGCAGGTTTCGGCTTGACTGCTCTGTGGGCCCGTTCTATTACATACGTAGGACCGTTAGGTGATGGACCCGCTACTCGAACACATAACTTCTGCACAAAGTTCACAGTGTTTGTGCCTTCCTCCCCCCCTCGGGGAGGCCCAAGATCACAATGTTATTGCGCCTAGACCTTCCTTCTAGGTCATCAACTTTATCTTCCATCTTCTTTATAATTTTCTTTAGAGTAGTGTTTTCGATCTGGACCCTTTCCATCCTATCTTCTATGGAGAAAATATGAACTTCTGCATCATTGACTCTGGTTGTTAGACCGCTAATAGAAGCTTTCCACTCCCTAAAGTCAGCGATAAGGGAGAATAATGCGACTTTGATCGCAGAGACATCCTCCTGTAGTTGACTCGATATCGAAGATTCTGGACTTGCCTCTGGGGAATCACTTCTCCGGGTTTTTTTGGCTCCTGGCCTCTTAGTGTTGATTCCGCTTCGTCTTCTGAATTGCTTCAAACTTCCTCTTTCTGTAGTTCCATTTTTATTATTTAGACCGGCCCTGTTATTATTGCCTGCTTTTAGTTGGCAAAGTCGTTATTTGGAGAGAAGATATAGTACTTTTAGCCTGAGAACCGCGGAGCTGCTGCACCGAGCTGCTACTCCACCAAGTGCATCACATGACTCCCCCTTAATGTTTCTTTTTAGGACCTCTTGTGTGTGTTTATAATTTTCTGTCTCTAAGTTTATAATGAGTGTGTGTATGTGTGTGTGTGTACGTGTGTGTATATGTGACTCCGTCACTCTTTCTTTGATTCTCTTTTTCAGATCTTCTTTTTTTAGTTTTCTATTAAGAAAACTTTTTTTTCTGTCATAATGGATGGAAAAGGAAGGGCAAGTGGCACTGGTGGTCAGAAGGCTGGTCCAATTGTTCACCTTAACAGGCTAGGATTTAGACTTGAAAGTCAGGCACCCACCCACCAGCAGCAGCAGAAGGAGTCAGTGTTCCCCCAGCAGTAGGAGCCCCAGTCCCCCCCTCAGCAGCAGGAGCTCATTGCCCTCCCCAGCAACAGCAGCAGGAGTTTGTGCCCCTGCCCTCCCAGAAGCAGGAGCAGGATATTGTGGACCTGTGACATCAGCTGGTGATCCCCCCCACCACCAACCAAGGGTGTCCACAGTATAGTCCTTTTTCACACCAAACACTGCAGATGACAATGTCATCATCTGCAACCTTTGTGGAAGGAGTGCTAATCAGGGGAGGAAAGGGGCACACCTTGGTACTGGTGGCCAAAGGAGCCATCTGCAGCTCCACCACCTAGCAGAGTAGCTGGTGAAGCAACAAGAGGTACAAACAACAAAGTTCCAAGACAGCGGGTTACCTTCCTAGTTTTCAGAGATAGTTAGTGTTGGGGGCTTGTAGGTGAAAAGTCAACAGGAAAACAAATGTGAAGGCCAGCCACTCCTTGTAAATGATCAGCAAAAAATCCAATTTATTTATAGATTTTTATACATCAGCTTCCTCGATACCCAATGTTTCACCTGGTTAGGCTGGATTTCACATTTGTTTTCCTATTGAAACAACAAGAGGTGGCAGCAGCAGGAAATATCAGTGGGGGCACACACACATAAGGGGAAGAGGACCAGCAGGAGGATGGCAGCCCTTCTGTGTCTAGTAGTGGGAGTCAGCATTAGTGCTGGGGGTGCCGTACTCAGACACAGCAGCAGCTTCATCACCCCGCATCCACCTACGCCACCAACATTGGGATGCTAAGCCCACACTGTCTGCAGCAGGTCATGTCACCAATGAAGATCTAAAATGAAGTGCGAACTCTGAGCCAGGAGTTTGAGCAGTTCTGCCAGGAGTTCAAAGAGTCCAGGGGGGACATTAAGAAAATAATGGAGGATCAGAAGCAAGTTTTGAATCTCCTGGAGGAGTTGCATCGTGATGGTGGTGGTGGCAGTTCTGGCATGGTGTAATTGATGTATCAGCAGTTAATTTGCTTTTTTTCCTTTTCTTTTTCCTGTCCTGTGTTAGTGATAGTCTTCTTATCTCCACCCCCAAAAATAAGAAAAAATTAAAAAAAACACCAAAATAATATTTTCTTTCCTCTTCCTCTACATCCTTTTGTTTCTTTGTCTTGTGTTGGAACGATATGCCTTTGTCCAGAGGTTTTGTGTGTTGTTATGCTCCCTATAGTATTCAATACTTTTCCTTGTTCACTAATTTAGTTTTCCCCTCTCATATTATTACCCTTGCCCTGACCCTGCCTGTTCCCCTGTCATGTATTATAGTCAGTGTACCCATAAACACCTTACCTTTGTTTTTGTTTTGTGTTACTCCTTAATATATTTCCTCCTTCTATACACAAATGTCAAGTATGTTCCTATGAAATTTTTTTTACCAAAGCTATGTGATGTTGAAGCAGTTGTGGCTGTGTGCAGCAACAGACCAAAGACACACACAACAATTACAGAAATATAAGCAATTTTATTGTGAAGTTTAAGGGGAAGTAAACATTGCAGGGGTCTGTCAAACTGTGAAAGCCCATACAAAGATATTTCAAATAAGGTATGGAACTTCCTTGTAGGTGTCAAGAGTCCTGAGATATGAATATCTAAATACTCTGTAAATCAAAACAAGGCTGCAGTCATTTCATGGGATCCTGAGACAGGAAATGATGTCACTGAGGGGCAAGTTGTAATTAACAACCTAGAGCTGGCCCCTCAGTGACACCACTTCCTGTTTTAAGAGTACATGAAATGGCTGCTGCTTTGTTTTCATTTACAGATACTTTGATATTCATATCTCAGAACTCCTGAAACCTACATCTAAGCCTAGTACCTCGTTTGAATGGTCTTGTCTCACGCTTTCAAAATTTGAGTGAGCCCTGCAATGTTTTTCTTCCCCTTTAACATAAATAAGGTTTCTGTATAAACACATGTGTATAGTGCCACAAATGTTAAATTGGTTCCCTCCCCTCCAGTCCCCACATGATAAAAATATTCCACAGAAAACTAAAATATAATTGTTTTGGAACTTGGAAAGTGCTCAAGAAGAATGTGAAGTGGTACATATATACATAGATACATAGACAGTGTCGGCAGATAAAGGCCTATGGCCCACCCAGTCTGCCCATTTGAGCTTGTAAGTTCAGTTTATGTTTCCCTAGAAGTCTGTTGCCCCTTACCCCTGACCTCCAGAATTCCTTTATGTCTATCCCATGCATTCTTAAATCCCGTGATTGTTTCATCCCCCACCACTTCTTCTGGCAGGGTGTTCCACTTGTCCACCACCTGTTCTGTGAAGAAATTCTTCCTCATGTTTCCTCTGAATCGCTCTCCCTCCAACTTCATCCCATGCCCTCTAGTCCTGGAACATCTTTTTCACTTATAAAAAGTCTATTTCTGCACCATGTTCCTCCCTGTAAGATACTTGTATGTCTCTATCATATCCCATCTCTCCCTCCTCTCCTCCAGGGAGTACATGTTCAGTTCCTTCAACCTGTCTTCATAGGACTTGTGATGCAATCCATGTACCATCTTTGTTGCCCTCCTCTGAACCTTCTCTACCCTGTCTATGTCCTTACGTAAGTATGGTCTCCAGAACTGTACACTGTACTCCAGGTGGGGCCTCACTAGTGTCTTGTATAGCGGAATTATGACCTCCCTTTTCCTGCTGGTGATGCCCCTGCCTATACATCCCAGCATCCAATTTGGTTTACCTGCTGCCTTGTCACACTGTTTCCCTACCTTGAGGTCATCAGAGATGATAACCCCAAGATCCCTTTCCTGCTTGGTGCATGCTATATCTTCACCCTCAACTGATATATTGTGCCAGGGTTTTTGTGCCCCATATGCATTATCTTGCACTTCTTTGCATTGAATTTCAACTGCCAAACCCCTGACCATTCTTCAAGTTTCTGCAGGTCTCTTCTCATTCTGTCTACACCCTCTTGTGTGTCTACTCTGTTACAGAGCTTTGTGTCATCAGCAAACAGTGAAATTCTGCCTTCTAGGTCCTGCGCAATGTCACTGATGAAGATGTTGAATAGGACCAGTCCCAGCACTGATCCCTGTCGTACCCCACTGGTCACTCTTCCCTCTGTGGAGTGCAAGCCATTTACCACCACCCTCTGTGTCCTGCCACCCAGCCAGTTACCTACCCACCACACTACTGTCCTGCCCACACCCATATTCCTCAGTTTGTGTAATAATCTTCTATGTGGCACAGTGTCAAAGGTCTTGCTGAAGTCCAGATAGGCCATGTCCACTGCCCTCCCCTGATTCACCTCCCTAGTCACCCAGTCAAAAATTCAATGAGGTTGGTCTGACAGACCTCCCCCTGGTGAAACCATGCTGCCTTGGGTCCTGTAGTCCATTGCCAACCAGATGTTCCACCAATCTGTCCTTCAGTAGTGCTTCCATGATCTTCCCCACTACCGAGGTGAGGCTGACTGATCTGTAGTTCCTTGCTTCCTCTTGTTCCCACTTTTGTATAAGGGACTACATCTGCTGTCCTCCAGTCTTTGGGTACCTCCCCTGTTTCCAGTGATTGGCTAAACAGGATAGCCAGAGGTTCAGCCACTACCTCTCTTAGTTCTTTAAGGACCCTAGGGTGTACCCCATCTGGCCCCATTGCTTTATCAACTCTTATTACTTCCAGTTCCTTCAGGACCCTTTCTCTGTAAAGGGACTTGTGTCCATTTCTGCACCATTCTCACCCCTTGTACTCCCTTCAGACCCATTACCCTCCTCTTCCTCAGTAAAGACTGAGCAGAAGTACCTGTTCAATATGTCAGCTTTACTGTTGTCATCCTTCACGCGGCCCCCATCCTCTCTCTTCAGTCTCACTATCCCTCCCTTTGTCTTTCTTTTTTCACTTATGTACCTGTAAAGGTTTTGTCCCCTACCCACTGATTTTGCAATGTGTTCTTCTGTCTGAGCTTTGGCTTCCTTACTGACCTCCCTGCCTCCCTTTGCTTCTCCTGGTACTTCTCCTATCCCTTCTGCCTGTGTCTTTTGTATTGCCTGAATGCAATCTTTTGGCTTTAACATTCTTTGCTACCTCTTTGGAAAACCATAATGGTCTCCTCTTCCTTTTCCTTTTGCTAACCTGCTTAATGCATAATTCTGTTGTTCTTGTAATCCCCATTTTAAATACTGCCCATTGTTCCTCAACCCCTGATTCCTGTCCCATTCCCCTTAATGCCTCTTTCAAGTATCTCCCCATTTTCCCAAAGTCTGCCCCCCTAAAATTCAGGATACGTGTTTTTGTGTGGTTTGGTTCTGCTCTCTTTGTGATTTCAAACCACAATGACTGGTGGTAACTGTTCCCCAGGTGCTCTCCCACTGTTACCCCATCACACTGTCCCTGTTTGTGAGCACAAGGTCCAGTATTGCCTTCTCGCGAGTTGGTTCCATGACCAGTTGCTTGAGGAAGGCACCCTGAAGGAGTCCAGGATAAATCTGCTTCTAGTTGATGCTGCTGCTGGGATGCACCAGTCCACGTCTGGAATATTGAAGTCTCAACCAGTACTACCTCACCTTGTCTGCCATCCTTGGATGGCTAGCATCAGCTCCCTATCTGTTTCTTCCTCCTGGGCAGGTGGTCTATAGACCACACCTGTGTGGATGGCTGTCCCCATTTTCCTTTCCAGCTTAACCCACAGTATCTCTCCCCCATTTTGTTCCTCCTGGATGTCTGTGGCCCTTATGTCATTTTTCACATACAGTGCCACTCCTCCTACTCCCTTCCTGCCTGCTCTGTCTCTTCTGAATATGTTGTAGCCAGGTATAGCCATCTCCCAGTCATGGTTATCATTACACCAGGTTTCAGTGATGGCCACAATGTCCAGGTCTGACTGCACCATGACAGCCTCCAGATCTTCCATCTTGTTGCTAAGGCTCCTGGCATTTGCACACATGGCTTTCAATGATTTGACCTCCCTAGACTGTTTCGCTGTTCTACTCCAGTCCCTTCCTTGGTTGTCCTTTATCCCTGGTTCTCCTTGCTGTCTGCTCTTCTGCTGAATTTTGCCCCTTTTCTGCCTATCCACCTCTTGGGCACTAATCTCCATCTTTTGCACACTGCTTTGCAGAGATAGCCACTCCTCTGGTTCACTGGTTCCACTGCTAGCTGTGGGGGTGAGCAAGTAGGTACCCTCCTTGCTGGCCAACACCCCCCTTTGCTAGTTTAAATGCTTGTCAATGTAGCATTTAAACTTATCATTGAGTGCTTGATTCCCTCCAGGATGGATGCAGGCCATCAGGCTTGAACAAACCTCCATCCCTCCAGGTGGGTCCCCAGTCACCAATGAATCCAAACCCTTCTCACAGCACCAGTTCTTCAACCATGAGTTAAAGTTCCTGGCATGCACTCTTATGCTTTCCTTGCCTTCGCAGGTAGTACTTGAGAAAGTGACAGAAGTAGCTACTTGCTTGAGACCCTCCCCAATTTCCTAATCTCTTCCTGAACTTCCTTTGGCTCCCCATTTGCCAGGTCATTAGTACCTAAGTGGATAATGACATCCAGCTCACCCTCCCGTCTTGCCTTCCCAGTGATCCCCAGGATCTTCCTTCCATCCCTCCATGCCGTGGCACCTGGTAGGCACCTCACCTCCCTGTACTCCCCCTCCTGTGTTCCTAGCTGGATCCATCTTATGATGGAGTCCCCACCAGGATTCGCTTCCTCCTCCTCTGGGGTTCACTGCTTTCCCGCTGAGGTCACCTCCTTGGCTAACCTCCACATCCTTTCCTTCCACTTCTCTGGGTACCTCTATTTGGATGTCTTCATTTGCCAGTGTGGCATATGAGTTCTTGAGTGGAATAGGATCTGGGATGTGCCTCTGCCTGACCGCTCTAACCCTCCCTGAGCCCACTGTCATCCAAGTGTTCCTCGTTCTCAGCATCCTTTGAGGCAGTTGCATTGGACTGGGTGGTCTCTGGATAGGGGTGATGGTACTTCTGACCCAGTTTACTTCCGCTCTGAGTCTGGCTACCTCATCCCACAGTCCAGAGAGATGCATGCAGATAGGGCAGCACCTCAGTGTCCAGAAGGTCTGCCTGAATATGGCTGCCCCACAGCTACTGCATTGCACCACTCCCCACATTATACTGCAATTATATTGCTATTCCACTACTTGTCTGCTACTGAAGCTCTCCTAGTTCCCTTTTTATTAATTTACTGTCCTAAAAATCCTGCCACTGATCCTCAGATAATTTTCTTTAAAAAAAAAAAGAAAAGAAACCAATAAATAAATAAATGAGTCAAAACACTTGTCATGCTGAGGGTGGGCTTCTTCCCCTTATGCCCCTCCTACTCACCCTTACTATACCCTGTGTTTAGCTCCTGTCAATCAGATTTAACAGGGCATATAATTAAGAGTTGGGGAAGGGAGGGAGGGGGCAAAATTTGCAGCAATTAAAGACAGCACAGAATTACACCACCACTATGTTTTAAATTTTCAACAGCCCAAAAACAATTCTAAGTAAAGACAACAAAGAAAGTACAGTGTCACTAAAAGCCCACAATCTAAAATTTGCAGCAATTAAAGACAGCACAGAATTACACCACCACTATGTTTTAAATTTTCAACAGCCCAAAAACAATTCTAAGTAAAGACAACAAAGAAATTACAGTGTCACTAAAAGCCCACAATCTAAGTTTAAAAGAAAAAATAGCAATTACCAGTTACTCTAAAGCACCGAATTGAATATGTTTCCTTCCTTCCCCTTCTGGCTTCTTCTGAGAAAATAAAACTCACTTGCTACAGTACCTCATCTCTGACTAAGCCCCACCTTCAGTTATCACATAGCTGAGGTCAGAGGCCAGACAATTAACACCCCTCACCCAACTACAGGGCAGTCAGACAAGCCAAGATAAAATCTGCAGCAATTAAAGACAGCACAGAATTACACCACTACTACGTTTTAAATTTTCAACAGCCCAAAAACAATTCTAAGTAAAGACAACAAAGAAAATACAGTGTCACTAAAAGCCCACAATTTAAGTTTTAATAGCAATTACCAATTACTCTAAAGCACTGAATTGAATATGTTTCCTTCCTTCCCCTTCTGGCTTCTTCTGAGAAAATAAAACTCACTTGCTACAGTACCTCAACTCTGACTAAGCCCCACCTCCAGTTATCACGTAGCTGAGGTCAGAGGCCAGACAATTAACACCCCTCACCCAACTACAGGTCAGTCAGACAAGCCAAGATAAAATCTGCAGCAATTAAAGACAGCACAGAATTACACCACCACTACATTTTAAATTTTCAACAGCCCAAAAACAATTCTAAGTAAAGACAACAAAGAAAGTACAGTGTCACTAAAAGCCCACAATCTAAGTTTAAAAGATAAATAGCAATTACCAGTTACTCTAAAGCACTGAATTGAATATGTTTCCTTCCTTCTCCTTCTGGCTTCTTCTGAGAAAAAAAGTGGTGGCCATAATGCAAAACTGCTTCCTCCTGCAGCAAGATATTTTTGATGCAGCAGTCTGCCACAGGCCTTATAAGTAAAGAAATATAACATGAGAAATTTCATAGAGAAGTGAGACATAAATCTGGTCTAAGTCCCAATGTTTTATTCTGCCACACCACCACCCGGACCAAAATGTGCACTTTTGTCCACAGTTTAACACTGCATTTAGGATGAACCTCATTACATTTTTCTTCTGTGCTGTGCAGAACAGGCCTTATAAGTCAAGAAAAATCATATGACAAAATTGTGAGAGAAGGGAAACACAATTATTGTGGCAATTATGAAATAGCCAAAAATGGCACGTGGGGTGGGGGGGGGTAGCCATGGTGAGAAAATGAATTCCTCCTGCAAAATGCTTTTCATGAAGCAATTTACAACACGCCAGAAAAGGCATGCACAACCGCATGACAGAATTGTGAGAGAAGGGAGACACAATTATTGTGGCAATTAGGATATGGCCAAAAATGGAAAGTGGGGTGCCACACTGAGAAAATTAATTCTTCCTGAAAAATGCTGCTGCTAGTTGCTCGAGCTGCCTCCTGTAGCTGGTTTTGCAATTGATTGAGAAATCTAGAATTTTCGTTTATCAGTGCTGTCCTGTTGGGCTGTGGTGATGCTGTGGTTGTACTTGAATGGCGTGGAGTGATTAAAATAATGAGATGTGGTGTGCTGTAGCTCGCTGTCTGCTGCTCTGAATGGTTGCCAACTTGCCACAAGAAGTAATGTTTTTGGCTGGTATTGCTGGATCATCATCACAGACATACTGCTGCTGCTGCACACCATGAGTATTTCTTTTTTTTTTTTAACTTTCAATTATTTTATTTAGGTTCAAAAAATCATCTGCTTACAAAATTTAATAGTCTGATCTCCAAGATCATACATTAGAACATACACATCCTGAGCTTTTTCCAACCTTCTTTGACATTTTTATCTGGAAATTAAAAATGTTCATCACATCTGACCAAGTCATAATGGAGAGCTCTACACAAGTAGAGAAAACTAATGAACACCTCTCCATATCTTATTTTGCAGTTAAGTACCCAGATTGGTTCTTGAAGCCCAAGAGAACTAATTTCTTAGAGACATTCTAAGGAAGTATCAGATATATAAAAGTTAATATCTCTTAAAACTGCCTGTAAATCTTGACACATTAATAATAAAAAAAAGGAAAATGAGTGAGTCCTTGTTTCATTTAACCTACATATCAAGGGGAATCAAAGGCAGAAATGCCAAACACCTTTCCTTGAATCCCGTCATTTAAAAGAAGCATCCCTCAGCTAGGCCTTGGTAGGTCCCTCCCTTTCCTCTCTCCCATACAACCCACCCCCCTGTGCTCCAAGAAGGAGTGTCTGCCTGGTCCAGAACTACCGCCCACCAAGTCCAGAATTACTGGTGGGGCTTTACCTCCAACCATGTCAGGTTACCTCTGGAGGAGCTGTTCCAAGACTGGGGTTCCCTCCTTTCTTTCTTTATATTCACAAAAAAGGTAACCACCTTGTATTAAATTTGTCTGTGGATAGCCTTAACTGGGCTGTGATAGCCTCCATTCCTTGAATTGTTTCTATATTTCTAAGCCAGGCTTGCGAGGAAGGGGAGGGTACCAGCATCCAGTTTTGTGTAATAACTTTAAGGGCTGCTCGAATCAGAATGTAAAAGAGGTATTTTCCTGCTGAGCTCTTAATTTCCCCTGGAAAGAGGCCCCGAACCATGTTTTCAAATTTTAGTGGAGTGAGAAGGGATAGGATTGAGGTCACCTCTCCAACAATGTTGTTCCAAAAGGGGGTAATTTTGGGCAGTCCCAGAATATATGCTACTGTGACCCTAAAGAGTCACAACCTCTCCAGCATTAGTTAGAAAGGAGCTTATTATAATGGGCAGAGATTGTTGGGGTTTTGAAGAAACGAATGTTAGTTTTCCATCTGAATTCTCTCCATGAGGGTGAGACGGTGGTTTTATGTACCCCTTGCCAGATGTTTTTCCACTCCTGCTCTGTGAGTGTGAAATTTGCCTCTGATTCCCACTTCCCCTCCACCATCTGCACCGCTAACATCCCCCTATCTTCCATCAGTATTCTATAAATTTGTGAAATGAATGACCTGGTGTCCCCTGTAATACTTTTCTGATAAGTCAGTATATTTGGGGCAGCAGGTTTCTGAGATATATCAGTGAGGCCAATTGTATTGGAGATATAATGAGAGCATTGATAATATCTAAAAAGGTCAGCATTACCCAGATGGAACTCGGCTTGCATTTGTGAGAAAGTTTTCAACTGATCCCCGTCTACAAACTGTTTGGAGTATTTAAGGCCCAAGGTAACCCATCTAAAGAAACAAGAGTCCCCAGGTGAAGCCGGGAATCCTGGAAGAGATGATAGTGGTAAGTATTCCCAGATTGGGCAAATTATTTCTCAATTCTGCCTGGCTTCCAGCCACTGAGACATTGTATGTCGGGTAAAAACATTATGAATATTTTTAAGATCTTTCGGCAAGGTCCTCCACAGGAGAATATTTAAGGGGGTAGGTTCACTTTCCTTCTCTTCTATCTCCAACCAGCCATGGTGCCTACTAGGTTTCAACATTTTGATGACTGGGAGCACTTGAGCAGCCAGATAATATTTGGGGAAGTTTGGAAGGCCCATTCCTCCCTTGCCCTTCTCCTCAAGTAGTATTTCCCATCTAATTATTGGCCTTTTACCAAGCCATATGAAGTCCGATAGTTTTTTCCTAAGATCCTTCCAATCCTTGTTAGGGACCTGAATGGGAGCTTGGAAAATAAAAAAAGATACCGGGGTAAGATATTCATTTTGATCACTTCCAATCTGTTGGCGAATGTTAGGGGAAGCATGGCCCACCTGTGAAGGTCTGCTCGGACTTGCTGAGCCAAAACCTCATAATTGTGTTTATATATTTGATTAAGGTTTATGGGTATCTGAATTCCGAGATATCATATTTTGTGGGTGACCCACTTGAAGGGAATTTTTACCTTTACTTCAGGGTCCCGAGCTTGACCTATCAGTAATACTTCAGACTGCTGCGTGTTAACCTTAAAACCAGAAATGTCTCCGAAAGATGACAGGAGTTTCATAAGATGTGGAACAGCACTTTGAGGGTTACCCGGAAATATTAGAGTGTTGTCCACGTATAGGGAAATCTTATGAGAAGTATTCTGAATTTCTATGCCTTGAATCTCAGCGTGTTGTCTAACCGCCTGAGCCAAACATTCCATACTAAGCGCAAAGAGCAGAGGAGACAGTGGGCATTCCTGCTGGGTTTTCCTAGTAATGTTAAGTGGTGGGGAGATGGTTCCGTTAACCCTCACTCTGGTCTGTGGGTATTGATAACATATCCTTATCCATTGAAGGAAGTTACCTTGGAACCCCATTTTATTCAGGACCTCAAAAAAATAGGTCCAGTTCAGCCTATCAAAGGCTTTTTCCAAATTGATAAAAAGTGCTATGGCAGATTTACGCTTCCTGCCTCCAGAGCTCACAATATTAAGAAGTCGTCTGACATTGTCAAACATATGACGGTGGGGAATAAAACCTGTTTGGTCAGGATGGATCAGCAGCTCTATATACCTTTGTAGACGAGTAGCCAAAACTTTGGTGAAAATTATTTGGTCCTGACTGAGTAAGGCTATGGGCCTAAAATATTCACATTGGGTGGTCCCTTTCCCCTGCTTAGCTATAACTGTAATAATAGATTGCTTCCAACTAGCGGGACCCCTACCCTCTTCCAGGCAGAAATTAAACACCTCTGTCAGTAGAGGTGCCAGTGGCTCAGCCAGTTCTTTATAAATGTCCCCACTGAACCCATCAGGGCCGGGGGGTTTTCCCAAAGGGCAGCTGATGAATAACTTTGAGGGTCTCTTCAGTAGTAATGGGTAGATTCAATTCTGTCATCACCATTGAGGGTAACCTGAGCAATTTAAGGGTGGCTAGAAAGGCTTGGGTATTTTCCTGTGTGTCCCTAGGATTTTTATTTTCTAAATATAAATTTTGATAATATTTTTGGAATTGTTGGGCTATTTCGGGAGGGGAAACAAGCTTGTGCCCCATCGGTCCTTGTTCTAGGATATAGGGAACATACCTCTCAGCTTGCGCCTTTTTTAACCTAAAAGCCAGTAATCTTGAGGTCCCCCCCCACCTCATGATATTTTTCATTCATAAATCTTAAACACCCCTCCGCCTTCTTATTTTTGAAAACCTGTAAAGCCTTTTTAGCTTTCTGTAACTCAGCCTGAGTCCTTGTGTTGCCTGGGTCCTGTTTGTGTAACCCTTCTAGCTCTGTTAGCTTCTGCAATAGATTGGTGTGTGAGAGTTGCGTTAATTTCTTTTGATAAGCAGTGAAACTAATGACCTCTCCCCTCAGATCCGCTTTAAGCGTGTCCCATCTGAGAGATGGGGAGTGTCCTGTTGATCGATGGACCGAGGTGAAGTCTGCTATGGTTTGTTTTAATTTATTTAGAAAAGGCTTGTTATTCAATAACGACACATTAAGTCTCCACAATGTCTGTTTTTCCTTTGGCCTCAGGGATAATTGGATAGAGATTGGTGAGTGATCTGACAACGTTATATTGTGTATATCGGATTTGTCCACCAAGTGCAGGGAGGTGGTGTGCATAAAAAATAGATCTATCAGAGAATATGATTGTTGGGCCACTGAGAAAAAAGTAAAGTCCCTTCCCCGGGGATGATGTGCCTGCCATATATCTGTTAATCCTAATTCTTTTGTTAGCGGGTTTAGAGATTTAGAGGCCGCTTGGGAAGAGGAGACGGTCTGGTTAGATCTGTTTCTCTTCGGACAAGGAGTTGTGTAAAAGTGCCCCTCTAAGATTAAGATTCCTGGTGGGAGGTCTGTTATTTTTTTAAACACTAGTTTAAAAAAGTCATCCTGGTTATTATTTGGGGCGTAAATGTTTACCAGATGGAGTAATTTACCATATGAAGTTACTGATAGTCTGACATATCTGCTTTTCAGGCCTCCCTCTGAGGATTCAACTTTTAGATTTAGCCCTCTTCTCCATAGAATTGCAACCCTTGCCTTCTTAGCGTGAGGGTGTGAGGCTGCCACTACGTTTTCCACACAGGCCTTCCTCAACTTCAAATGCTCAGCTGTAGATAAATGCGTCTCTTGTAATAGGATAACGTCACCCCATAATCTTTTAAGCTTCTGCAATAATCTGGTATGCTTAATGGGAGAATTAACCCCCTTCACATTATAAGAACATATTTTTAAGGAGGCCATGAGTAAAGCCCCAAAGGGGAACAAGATTTGACGTAGTTAAGGTTGGACATAGACTCTGTGTAACATCCACAGGCGGCTTTGTACCAGCAGTCCCCTATCCGTCTTAAAGGGAACGCATCCACTGGCCATTTCACCTGCCTTGATCCCTGCATCTCTAGCAACAAGGTCTCAATAAACACTGTACCCTGAACATCAGGTAGAACTGATAACTAGAAAACATCTTAATTGATAACAGTTGCATAACACTGTTGATACAATAATAAACAGAATTTGTAAAGCACAATACTAACACCCCCCGAGCCCCCTGAAAAAAACCCAACTGGGAGGAGAGGGGGAAGTGTCCAACTTCAGTTTAAGCAAGAGACCTCAAGGGGATATCACTTGGGTAGCTTCCTAGGTGTAAATGCAGGCCCCCCATGAAGGGAAAACCTGGGCCCACTATAAGTGGATAGTGTCTGAATAAACACTGTGTGCTCTTTCAAAAGACTAAGAGCTTAGATGTTTTTTAAGCTCCTCGAGTATGAAAAACACCATCACCGAGAACTTGGAGATCCACCCTCTCTCCCTCACCGTCTTAAGTCTGCATGTTTAGAATTCCAAGATGTACCCTTCATTACTCCCATCTATAAGTTCTGAAAAAGAAAGAAAAATTTACGTTTTTTGTCCTCCTTATTTTAAAGAGATTGGTCCCCTGATCATTCGACCCAGAGCATACTTGAACCCACTCGTGACCCTTCATTCCTCATACAATTGAAGTATGTCAAAGGTTTCCAATTAAGGTTATCATGAGAGAGTACTTGAAAGGTTGCCCCTCACCCCCCACCACCGCTCCCATTGTTGTTATAGATCATCCTTACTAAGACCCCAGGTAAATTATGGTAGGCATTTCAAATCACATATTAGGAGTACAAGCTGCCTCAATTAGGGTCTATTAGGATATATTAAACAAATCCGCTACTGCCTTCGAACTCCCCCAATAAAGAGAATAGTCACTGAACCATCATTCTTTGGCAGTTTCCTTTGAAGAGATCGAGCAAAAGAAAAAACAGATCCCCCAACTTGCAGTGTCACTACAGTTCTGTCAGTGGAGAGCAACCGCAGGGTGAGGAAATCGAAAGCTTCATCCGAGGGAGATAAAGAGATCAACACAAGTCACCAGGGTTAGTAGGTAGTAATGCCCCAGTCTGCAGTTGAAAACTTACTTTACCCAGCAAGTCACTCATCAAAGATTGCTTTGTTTGGCTCTTGTTGCCAAAGTGCCCTCAGTTTTCCTGCTGTCTGCGTGTTTTGTAATCTTTGCGAGGTCCTGGATCACTGTGGATGGGAACATTCCTTGATGTGGTCACTTCATTCCTCTCTCTCTACCACTTGCCAGGTATTTTTTAGTAGCTTTAACTCCAGGAGTTGCATCTCTATGCCCAACACCTCGATTCCCCATTCTTTTAAGAGTGGAGCTGCCTCAACTAGGTTAGAGTATGTCTTGATCCCATCTTCCAGATGCACCCTTAATTTGGCTGGGAAAACCAGTTGGGCCTTGGTGTTGTTTCTTTTTTCCTTGATCTCTTTTAAAACTGCTTTCACTTTAACTCGCTCTGCATGCAAAGCAGGGGAGAAATCTTGCTCAAAGAAAATGTTAGAATCTTTGTATTTGAGATCTTTGAGCCTCCAAGATTCTCTCAGGATCCACTCCTTTGATTGGAAGTGCACCAGTCTGACCACCCAGGAGCAAGGACTAGCCGCAGGGGTTGTGGGTTTTGGGATCAGCGATCTGTGTGCTCTGTCAATTGACATGTTTATATCTGGGGGGATAGAGAATACTGATCTTAAAAGCTGTTCCATGAAGTCTATTGGTGTGGGGAACCCTTCTTCCGATCCCTCCGGGACTCCATGAATTCGAAAGTTGTTTCAGCGTGAGCAGTTCTCAATGTCCTCCAGCCTGTTAAACATGTCCTTGTCTCTTTGCAGCAGGTACAGCAAAATTCTGTCTTTGTATCTTGGGCCTCTGATAATTCATTTATTTTGGCTGTGTGATCTGCCACCTTTGAGTCAATGTTCAGGACATCTTAGCGTAAGTCAGCTAAGGAAGACTCTATTTTTTGCACTGAGGTCAGTATTTTTTGTAGAGTGCTTTCTGCTTTTCTTGAAAGTCCCGAGTCTTCCTCCTCCTTTTCGATTGAGGAGTCTGAGAGAGCAGGGTCTCGGTGAGAACGTGTCGAGAAGGCCTCCATTTCCGCACCCAAAGTTAGTTGCTTCATTTTTGTTTGTGAGCTCAAATTTTTCGAGTTTCTTGGTCTGTGGTTCTTAGCAGACATATCCCCCGACTTTCTTTTTGAGAAATGTTTGGATCGAGTCACGCAAAGGAGAGGATTTCAGTGGATTAGTAAGACAGCTGAGAGAGCTAGTTGAATTAGGTTCTCATCCACTCGGTGACATCACCGAAGTCCCACACATGAGTATTTTTATGTATTTTTTTCCGTGTAAGAGAAGGATAGAGAGGTGTTGGTATTGTGGTCTCTTGAGATATAATATGTTTGTACTGATTATACATTATTTTTCAGTTGGGTGAGGATTGCATCATAATGATGCCAAGCCAAGCAACCTTCATCAGGCCAGGATTCAGATGTTGGAATGCACCACATTTCCCGACACTAAAGGTAGGTATTTCATTTTTCATTGCTGGGGTTACTGCTGTAAAGATGTCTGAGTCTGACAGTAATTGTGTTCTGTTTGCTTTTGTCAACATTCAGGAACATTCCAGTGCATGTGTTACCTCCCACTCCTGCTGCTGCTGATCATGATGTGGGCACTTCATTTGTTGGTAGAACGGTTCCAGTTTCACAGCCAGTCCCTGAGGTAAGTATTGCTTCATTTTTAATGTGGTTGGGGGGGTACTTGTAGCAATCCTCAAAATGTGTTCTTATCTTAGTTCTAGATACACAGTACTTTTAGGGGAATGAGGATGCCTTCTGCTGCTTTTCATGTGCCAAGCATGTTCCTTCTGGGGGCAATTTCCAGTTTACATTCACTCGATAAGGTAAGTACATATTTTTTTCTGCTTGTAATTTGATTGCTTACACCAGGTATGCAGATAGATGAGTATTCATCATGTTTCCTGTAATTGTTCCTGTTTAGGTCATTTTCCTCTGGTGAGTTTTTATCCCATGCCTGTGCGATGACTACATCCATGCATTGCAGAAGCTGGTGTGTGAAAGAAAAAGCGGGTTGCTTGAACCGCGATTTAGGCCACTGGTTTCATTAATGATTAAACAATACATTCAGGTAGGAGCTATATGTGGAAATGGTTGGTGGAGATGGTGTTTAGTAATTATAGGAGGAGGGGGCCATTGTCTATTGACATCTGAGATAACAGAGCTGGAGTAATTAGGGATATTTAAAAGTCAAACTGCAGGCAGTAAACACCTTCCCCTTAAGGATCTTCACTGTTTCTGTAAAAGTACTAGGATAATACTTAATGTAATTACCCTTTTGGAGGGAATTAGAATGTTGTTAAGCCTTTTTTTATAATTGTTTTGTAATTACTGACTCACATCATTAAAGATGGTCACCATTCACCATTTTGCAAAATCTCTTTAACTGGTGTTATCTATTGAATGAACTTGCTACATTCATACTGTAGTTGTACTAGGGGGGTTCTTCAACATGTCGTGGATCGTAAGCAGGACAAATTATTTAGTTTTCACATGGTGTGCATGGGCATGGCAAGTGTTCGGATTGGGAGTGGCATGTGCCAGTGTGGGCACTTTTAAAGACTTCAAGACAGCATATCTTGCTTCAGGATGTGGTTAATCTAAATGAAAACTAAAATGTGTATCTTTTTTGGCAGAAGACCCTTATTACTATAATAATGTAAAAGGTTTATGGTTAAGGTAACTTGACTGCTGCTTTAATATAGAGTGGGGACTAAACAACAGTTTAGAGCAAGGGTAATCAAATTAAATTTTGCAATTACACAAAATCGGAATCCCAGGTGAAATCAAATTTTGCCTGGGTGAAAAATTTTGTGGAATTAAGAAATTACACGAAAAAGTTCATGGAGCAAAATTTTCACATTTGGCACAACACAAGTTGGTCATCACATTGTAAATAAACAAGGCTCAACAGATATACTCCAGGAATCATGTGGACATGAATACATTGATGTTCCTCTTGACTGTCCCTGATTTCAAGTAATACTCCTCATTTTAATTCTCAAAATTGTTCTGTCCTAAATCTGTTCCTCATGGAAATAGTGCTGCCTGCACAGTGAATGTGCTGCAAATTCAGACTTTAAAGCAGAAATTAATACTTTTTTCAGATGCTAAATCAAAAATAAACTTTGCTCAAGTAAATACAATGGTTTGCACAGTGTTCTGAGTTTGTATCTCCGTGTTTGAGGATGTGTCCTTAATTTTTGTGACAAGAGATTGAGTAGTATGTATATTGTATTAGTCTGAACTATGAGGTGTCTTTTGGAGGACATGCCCCTTCTTTCCCTATCACATCATCAGAATACTGAATTTCTTCCCTAATTATATCCACTTCTTGCCTTCTCCTCATGTTTTATGTACATTGGTATCAGTCTGAACTGTGAGTTGGCTTTAGGGGGATGTGCCACTTCTTTCCCTATCACATCATCAGAATACTGAATTTCTTTACTAATTCTGTTCACTTTTTTCCTTTCTCCACCTGTTTAGTTTGAAGTCCTTGGCCTGTCACACAGCACAAAATTTACAATCTAGGATAAAAACATGTGTGAACCTCCTCATTTTCCAGTCATGACAATTTTACTATTATAAATCATGTTACTAATTTGATCATTTAAAGTGCTGCACTATTTATGCCCAAATACACCGAAAAGACAAACAAGCAAACATCTGGCATTTAAGCCAATGCTTGTTTTGTATTATGCTGCTTCACCACCCACCAACTGCTACACATGTGTTACTCCTTGTTAATAAGTACTAAAATGTAATGTTATTCTTTTTAATCCATGTGGCCTGTTTTTTTTTTTTTCCTGCGTGTATTATCCTAGTTTGGGTTGTTTGTGGTAAAACAGTCTGACAGGGATTTTCAAAGCTGGTGACACAGCTATTATTTGGACATGTGCTGTATCCCTGAAAATGTAGCAGGATATTTGCAGTCAGCTTTCAAACATCCCAATACCTTTGCAACACTTGACACTTTTTATGGCATAAAAAATGGCACATGCATCTACTTTATTTTTGCAGTGCAAGTCATGGCAATTGCATCTAGAATTTCGACCACCTGGTTAGGTGGCCTAACTATCTGGGTGGATGGCAAGCAGCCATATCTGTAAAAATGGACATGGCTGTCTGAATATTTCACCCTTTATCTTTATCCTTTTAGCAAATCAACAAATACATTAAAGAGATCCAAATGCCCCTGGGACAACTTTGAAAAACATGTAATATACATACACAACAAGGAAATTATGAGAACTTTAGTCTCCCAGATGTTGAGAACATCAATAGGACAAACACTAAAAAGGAAACATTAGGAAATAAATTTTGGTTGTCTTGCTTATTACATTGCTGCAAGAGCTCATTACTTTAATTCTAGTAATGTACTTGGAGAAGGGAAAGGATGATAAAAATAAGTGTTGTTGTCCTGGATAGTGGTATGCTTTGCTGTAAATGACAGCTACTGTATAATACCTAGCATATATATTTTTTTTCTTTTTCAAGGTAAACACAGTGTATTGCCAGTTGTAGCTGTAGTTCTGAAATGTGCTGCATGTTGCAGAACATGTTAATTAATAAATTACAATATTTTTTTTCCAGATGGCTGCTGTTCAGAGTTAAACTTGCTATGGAATTCTACAGGCATTATTTCTGCATAATGGTCTTTCCCACTAAATTTTCTGAATGTTCTGGGCATGCCATGGTCAACAGTAGTTAGCCATGATTCATCCATGTTTAACCATGTTTGTAAAATACATTAGCAAGGAGCACTTGAGAGGCAAAAAGGTTAATAAGCTAAGTGCAGATTTATCAACAGGGACATAAACAATGCTGTTTACATTGCTGTAATGCTCTACATTGACAATGGGTATTTACCACATATGGGTAATGTGCACCCCTACTACAGGCAATGGTACAGTCCAAAGCTGAAGCAACAGCATAGAACCCTGAGCACATGAAGATTCCAAATAGCAATTGCTCTCCAGTCTTTGCTGTACCACAAAGGGGTCAATAGCATAGAAGAGCCTGTCTGAAGAATATTTTGTAAAACTTTTTGTTTTAGTAATAAGATTGCAGCAATCTTGAGCAGATTAGCGCTCCCTGACTTTAGGCAGCACCCTCAAATTTAGAAACTGTGCCTGTTTAGTTGTGGCTTTCAAACCGACTAATCCATTAATATTTTCCCCATTTTCCAGCTTGGACTGGGGACCTCTGCCACTGCCATTGCCTAACTAGGGTATTGTCCAGGTCTCCTTTAATTTTTATGTTTGCTTGCAGGCATGTGCAAGAAACATAGTGACATCATCCAAGTTTTCGGAGGTGTGGCACCCGTCTTCCAACTCAGTCAGTGTGTTTGCAGGTGCAGCCCCAGTTTTCCAATGAACGCTGCAGCTGTCTATGACAGCAGTTGAAAATGCAGTGCCATACAGTTGAAATGGAGCACTCTGCTTCAGTGAGCAGTGCCCCCCTCCATATGCATGCATGCATGCATGCATGCATATTGCATGCTCATACACTCCCCCCCATGCACACACTGTATGGCCGACGGGGGTGCCCAATCCCCCATCGGCTCCATGCCCTCCCCAAAAAGCTTTCCAGGTGCCAAGCTGGGAGCCCACCCCAGTGTGGCAAAAATTGTTATGGCCGGTGGGGGTGCCCAATCCTCCATTGGCTCCAGGCCCCCACAAACAGCCTTCCAGCTGCCATGCTGGGAGTCCAACCCAGCATGGCAAACATCCCGTGTCGTCTTCAGAAAAAAAAAACAACCTGTAAACAAAAAAAGTTCCCTCAGTGGTCTCCACCCGCACCCACCCACTGCGCACCCTGCCTCCCCACACCCCCCTCACTCCATACATACCTCCAGAGCTCGGTGCAAGGATCTTCAGTGGACCGGGAACACGTCTGCACTCTTCAAAGCCGATCACGAACCGAGGAAATGCCGGTAAGCAGTATAATGCAATAAATAGGGTTTTTTCAACTTGAATGCATATCTCAGGCATTTTTTGGAATTTTGGCACCACATTTTCCACATGGGGTTTTTGGGACCCCTCCTCATGAATTCTCGAACTGTCATGGCGTTAATCAGGCCCAAAGGGTGATTTCGCAGTCACTGTGCAAACTCACCTTTTGGGACTGATTAACAAAATGAGAGTGCCAGTGTTCATAAGGTGAGCTGTCAAAAAGTTATATTTGGTGAAAAAATTCTTAAAAATGACTGTTTTATGAGCATGCGTTGCGCAGTTCGTACACCCGCTTGTATGTTCGCAAATTTTTAATATTTGCAGTCCAGATTTTCAACATTGCCATTTTACCACACCTTCTTATGAGCTGTACAGCTGTCATTTTTCACATCTCACCCAAAATGTGTTTCCGCTCATGTAGCGCACAATGGCGCAGTCGGTGTGTGAAATCAATGCATGGGACACATTAAAAAAATCACAGTGACACTATTCATGAGCAGAGGTCTTAAAATAGCTATGTTGAAAATTTGGTGAAAAAATTCCCAAAAATGACTGTTTTAGGAGTGCACATTGCGCAGTTCCTACGCACGCTCGCAAGTTTGCTAATTTTTAATATTTGCAAGCCAGATTTTCAACATTTGCAATTTATTACACTTCCTTATGAGCAGTACAGCTGCCATTTTTCACATCTTGCCCAAAATGTGTTTCCGCACATGTAGCGCACAATGGTGCAGTTGGTGTGCGAAAGCAATGTTTGGGGCAGATTAAGAAAATCACAGTGACACTGTTCATGAGCAGAGGTCTTAAAATGGCTATGTTGAAAATTTGGTGACAAAAGACCATAAAATGACTGTGTTACAAGTGAGCATTGCGCAGTTTCCACGCACCCTCATAAGATCATGAATTTGTAATATTTTCAGTCCAGATTTTCACCAGTGGCATTTTTCCACACTTCCTTATGAACAGTACAGCTGTCATTTTTTACAACATGGCTGAAATGTGTTTTCACACTTTCAGCACAGAAATGCATGGTTGCTGTGGGAAATCATTGTTCGGGACAGATAAAGAAAATCGCAGTGACGCTGTTCATGATCGGAGGTCCCAAAATGCCTGTGTTGACAATCTGATGTAAAAAATCCCCAAACTAATTACATTACGGGTGTGTGTTGCACAGTTTCTATGCACGCTCGTGACTTCACCAGTTTTTTAAATATTTTCACTGCAGATTTTCAACATTGCCATTTTTTACACCTCCCCATGAACAGTACAGCTGTCATTTTTCACATCCTGTTTGGAATGTGTTTTTGCACCTGTGGTGCTGGCTTTTGGCTAAAAAACTGATATTGCCGCTGTTCATGAGGTGGGGGGTCACAAAAAAAACATGTTGAAAATTTGGAGTGAAAATATCAATGAATGCCTGAGGCGTTAGGGTTTTTGACCATAACGCCCCAACCTGTAGAGAATGACAGGCATCACGGGTGTGACTTGGGATTCTGTCCTGTAATGCTCAGACCATTCCACACCCTGCAGCCAGTGAGAGGCATCAAGGTGTACCTTGGACTCTTCAACCCCAAAGATCACCCCATTCTTCTATACTGCACCCATCTCACTGTATTTCCTGATGGAATGGTGTGCGCATAAGGGGCAAAGACCCCAAGGCACACCATGACACTTGTCGGTGTCTGCAGGGTAGGGTGTGGTGAAATGGCGTGGCCATTATGCCTCATGACCCAAAGGCACACCCCAATGGCTTTCAGTGTCTGCAGGGTGGTGGTGGGGTTGGCTTCAGTTCAATACTCCACTGCCATTCCTATTATGCAGCTCTGTAACTCCTACACTACCAATGCCAATGCCAGCAAGCAAACATTTGACATTGACAAATGCTTGTTCTTTCAATGATGGTGCTCGGGTAAGTATTTTTAACTTTTTATTGGTGAGGGACTTTAGTTAGATAGGCAGTCAGATCCTTGTTTAACTACCTCTTTCCTTTCTTCCCTTACAGCAATTTTTGCAAGACAGCTCCCTCCCCCCCCCATCCTCTATCAGTACAACTAACCGTGGGTCTAAGTTAGCTCAGAATTTCAATTAGTTTAAGAAAGAAACCTCTTTTTATTAGAATTTTTCCCTTGGTTGCTTCTGTGACTTAGTCTGCGCTGCCTTGGTGAAGGTGATCTGTCTGGGTGAACTGTGCTTTTGCCTTTTTCCTTGAAGACATTTTGTGAGGTAAAGATTTTGGCAGTGTGTTGTGGTTTTAGATTTGGTTGGTGTTCTGCCTTTACCAGACCTTACAGCTGCTCAGTTTTCCATTCACATTTCATGGTGCATTTTTTTCATCTCCCTGCAGTCACCTGATCAGTTGACCATTGCTGGCGGTCAGCCAGCAAGGACTTGCACCTGGCAATAGTATACTAAGTGCTTTTCATGCATCTGCCACCCAGTGTTTTCATGCCCTTGGCTGGGAATGCTCTGAAGATGTGGTGATGAAACACACATTGGCATGACATCACCAGTGCTCTTGCACACTTCTTTAAAGGCTTTCTACACTTTCTCCAGTCAACCAACACTTCCATGAAGAAAGTTATATGAATTGAAAGAGACAGAGACCCAGATATTCAAAAGGGTTGCGCCATGCACAATAGGGTTGCTCCAGCGCAAGTCCGAAAATGCACCATTCTGCGATATTTAGCAAGAGGCAGATGCGCCCCCCCAAATCACACTGAGCAAGAGCGCAATGATAATGAATGCATGCACAACTGAAGGGGGAGGAACCATGCATAAATAGCGCAGTGTGATATTCAACAACATGCGCCATGTACAATAGGGGAGCAAGCGGAAGTTGCGCGATAGCAGAAATGAGCCAAAATAAAAAGGAACAAGGGAGAGGCACAAGAACACTACAGGGAAGGCACACGTGGTTGAACCATAGTCAGACACACAGGGCAGGACAGACACACAGGGCAGGACAGAGAAAGGGCACCCTGAACCCACAGGCACAGGGAAGGTGTGGGGAGCCACAGCCAAACCACAGTGCAGAAGGGGGAAGTGCCACATAGCACTGAGGCCACCAGAGGAAGGTGTTCTCAGTGCAGGGGAAGTAGCAGCCGGGACAGTGGGGGGAACACAGAAACAGCTGCCGGGGAGAACACAAGCCAGGGACATGGCCAATGCCACCATCCAGATGGAGGCAGTAATGAGGGGTGAGAAGGCAGGCAGCAGGGGGCATGGCCGTGGAAGGGCCCATCAGCAGTATGCCCCAACAGGCAGTACTGAGCCTGCACCAGCTCGCTGAGCTGTAACCGATACCGAGATTGTGGGTCGTACCACCTGGAATCGGGCAATTCTGAGGTGGCTTTGTGAGCTGTGCAGTGATGTGATGCAGGCACCCACACGACAGAGCCATGCGCTGTCAGTGGAGACAAAAATGACAGCTTACGTGTGCCTGCTCACCATGGGCACCTTCCAGAGACCAACAGGGGACACCACAGGCATAATCCAGTCAGCCGCATCATGCCACCTCACCCAATTCCTCAGCGCACTGCTGCCACATGCTGCAGAGTACATCCATTTCCCCAGCACACCAGTGGAGTGCACAGCAAACATACAGGAGTTCCACAGGGCAGCATGTATGCCTGGCATGCTAGGTGCAATAGAATGCACCCATGTGGTCATCCGCACACCACCTGGCCCTGAAGGGGCCACATATATCAATCGGAAGGGCTATGCAAGCATCAACTGCCAGGTGGTGTGTGATGCCAGGTGCTGCATAACCAATGTCTGTGCCACGCACCCTGGGGGAGCACATGATGCCTTCATCTGGCACCAGTCGGCACTGTGCCACAGATTCGAGAGTGGGGACATCCCCACTGGCCACTTAGTGGGAGAGTCTGCAAACCACATGGACAAACATAGAGCTTGGGAGGGGCATGGTCAGAGGGGACATGGGTATTGGCCTAGATGGCCCAAGACAGGGTGACTCTGATCACCAAACTAACCTCCATCCTCTACACACAAGTGACAGTGGATACTCACTCCATCCCTGGCTGCTCACACCATACTGGTGGCCCGCGACCCCATCGCAGTAATGCTACAATGAGGCACATGCCACCACACGCAATATCATTGAGTGGGTGTTCAGGATGCTAAAGGCATGTTTCCATTGCCTGGACACGTCCGGCGGTGCCCTACAGTACAGCCCTTCAAAGGCCTGTGGGCTATTCCTGGCCTGTTGTATCCTGCACAACATGGCCAATGACTGCTGGATAGCCATACAGGTCAAAGAGGGTGACAGCGATGGGGATGATGAGGACGCTGGTGAAGATGGTGATGGGCAACCCCCCCTTGGGCGACGGGACCCCCCGAATGCTCCGGCTGGCACAGCTGCACCAGGACACCATCACAGAGGAGCACTTCAGCCAACTCAAGTAAGTCATGGGGTCATGTGCAACCACCAGTGGTAAAGGCACAACCCACAAACATACATGGACACACACCAGGGGTGCATGCTGTCAAGGGAAGTGGCCAAGCATGGAACCGCACACACCGCCAGGGATGGGCAAGGTTTAACATGGCACGCGGTCATACACACACACACACACATGCACACACACACACACACATATGTACACACACCTCACAAGACATGCACAAAGGGTAGGAGTCATGCTGACCCGGACCGCCACCCTAGCCACACACACATCCACAGACCACCACGCCCACTGCCTGTCATTGTGCGTGTGTCAGACGCTGGACACCATTACACAGTGGTGTACAGCGCAATGCAGGCATCATCATGCACACACCACAGCAGACAGCAGCCAGGAGGGTGTGCAGATGGAACGTGTGCTTGCGTGCAGGGCCGGGTACCCCACCTGTGCATTGCACGCTGAACGACATAATGCACACAGGGCAGCATCAGACAGTAGCCATGCTGGGAGACAGGTCAGTCACATGCCACAGTGCCATGGCTGCCACGGATGCATGGGTGGCCCCGTCGAGACCCACCAGCAGTGGCAGGCTGACCACTGGCCTCATGGGGTGGCACCGACGGTCCCCAAGGGGTTTCACTGCGTGAACATGACCGTGCTCATGCAGGGGTCTGCAGCACACCGAACATGCCTGCACCAGGCATGCTCGGGATGCCCACAGCTGAACCCGGTGTCGACAAGGATGGTGTTGCACAACACCGGGAATGGGGGGTGGACATTGTACTGCATGGTGTCTGCGACGCAAGGGTAAATAACTGTGTGCCCATTAAGGCTATGACAGCTGTGAATGCCTGTATCTGCCTGTCAATGGCAGCGGTCACATCTTCCCACAACCGGTCCTTCCCTGCCAGGAGCAAAGCGGTGTCTCTGCTGTGCCGCTCCTCTGCCTGGTGCACAGCTGCACTCAGTGCATCCACTGCCATCACAAGCCGCATCTGCTGATTGACTGATTCTTGCAGTATGCGGGTGTGCTCATCTAAGAGGTCATCTGCCTGCTCGGCATGCTGTCCCTCATGGTGTTCACGGCTCTGATGGTCATCACCCCTTGAGGGTGGGCGCTGCACACCAGGGCCAGACCTGGGCATGTCCACAGGCAGTGCACTGATGCCGCCCCCTGACACTGTACCCCCCATAGCCATTGGCCGACTGCTGATACTGCCCCTCCAGCTGCCACTCTCCAGGGCTCAATGGTGCTGCCGCAGTGGCTGCAACAGCCCCACTGTCCTGGACACACACCAGTGCTGCCCCACTGGTTCAAACAGGCACAGGCTGGGACTGTGACGTCATGCAGGCCTCCACAGTGGCACCACCCACAGCCATGGCCATGATGTCACCTGCTGTGTGGCCATCCTGTGGCCCACACATCTCACTGCCCATGACAGTAGCTCCATCATCACCGGTAACAGATCCGGCACCAGCTCGAGTCACAGCATGCTGGCATCCATGGACACTGGCACGCTGGGACACGGGCAGGGCCTCCTCCGCATCTGCTCCACCAACATCAATCTGGACGTCCAGGTGGGCCCACTGTTGCCCTGACCCCCGTATGCCTGTGGAGATGGATGGGCCCTCCTCCATCTCCATGCTACTTCCCTCAGTGGAGAAGCCCACCACTGCTGACCCATGTAGATTCTCTGAAGTTGTAAGGGAAAACAGTAGCATTAATGTACATGACATACCCTGTCCCCCCCCATTGACAGACCAGGACCTACCATGCAGTGACTGGCTACCACCCGTCTGGAATCCACCACCCGGAACACCCTCGATGGTGCAACGCTGCATGCTGCCAGCAACCCGCTCTTCCTGTGGGGTCAGACGTTGCACCTTCGGCTGTCCCCCACCAGTCACAGACCATGCTGCCCTGATGGCAGCCACCTTCTCTTTAATTCTCCGCCTGTCCGTGCCCATCTTCTTTTTGAAATCCTGCACAGAGCACTGGTGGCTGCCATGCAGGTTTACAGCACGCGCCACCTCCTCCCATGCAGCAGCATGGGCCTGTGGTGTTCCCTGGTGTCCACTAAGCAGCGGCTCCTGGTCAAGGTAGGCCTCAAACAGGGCATCTGTCTCTGCCTTTGTGAAGTTTGGCCTCCTCTTCCTCCCACGTCTCTGTTCCTTTTCCTTCATTTCACGATCGGTCATGATTCCTCCTGTGAGAATGACAGGTGTTACCTGTGACTGTGCAGTCCCATGCATCTCCCAAACACCACAGTCCACATTCCCAAACAGCATGCAACTCATCACAATAGACTGCAGTAACCGACTATGGCCAGTGCAGCCCAATGTCGCATTTTTATAGCGCAACCCATGCAAATGAAGCGAGGCGCAGTTTTAAGTGGGTGCAAATGCAGTGACTGCACCATTGAATAGCTGATTAGATGATTTGCATATGCCAGCTGAATATCGCGCTGTTGCGTTTTGCACAATTTTGTTGAACATGCTGAGCCAAAGGTGCAGTTCTGTGACATGCGCAGTACACACCTAAGTGTGCATGCCCGGGTTGATGACACAGGCGTCTGCTGCGCTGCTGACATGCTGTGCATGGGAGGCAATGCAGGGCATGGCCACCATTGTGCCAGTGGTGCTACAGCGCTGTTCACATATATGGCGCTGTGGCACTGGGGTGTCATAGGTGCACTGGGGCAACAGCGCTGTAGGCCGCTACAGGAGGTGGCACACAGGCACCCAATCATGCTACATGCATTGGGTTCCAATCACACTGTGGCTGTCCGTGCGCCAGAGACCCTTGACCCTGTGCCTGACCTTTGCCCTCTAGGCGCCATGCATCAGGGATGGGTGCATCACTATCGCACTATTCGGTGACAGCGCAATAGGGAATGGCAGCCCTGTACCGTGCAGCATCTGCAAGTGGCAGGACCGCGCTGCTGAGTGCCATTTTGAATCCACCACACTGATGAGATGGTGCGGAAACGAGCAGTAATGTGGAGCCAGGTTGAGCTTGCCAACCTCGTGGCAATCGTCCAGCCCCATGCTGGGGCTTTGTATGGAGATGCACCCCCTCGACAGGGCCAGGAGTGCGGTGTGGCAGGAGGTGGCCGATGCCCTCGAGGAAGCCACTGGTATGGGGCGCCATGGTGGAGCAGTGTCGCCACCATTACGGGGACCTGAGGCGCAGGGACCCGGACCTGCTTGCCCACCTGCGGGCACGTGCCAGGAGGGGCACGGTGCCACGGCCAGGTAGATGCCACATCCAGACACTATTATCGTCCATACGGGTATCACGGTTGCATGTGTCCAGCACATGGCAGGGGGCCGTCCAGTGTTGGCCGTGGTGGTGGTATCGGGGTGTGGGGTGGATGGGTATGGCTGTGTGGGATTGCACACACATGGGGGCAGGGGGACTTTGCTACCGGATTGTACTGATGTTCCTCTCTCTCCATGTTTGCATTTTAGGGCCTGAAGAACGCAGGCAGGCCACGGAGCGGAGGCGCCACCTGGAGGAGCAGCAGGGCAGGAGGGATGATGGCATTCAGTGGCACATGGACCAGCCTGATGATGATGGTGAGTGCCTTACATCCATGATTACTATTGCATGCTGTATAACTGGGCGGGCTGTGGGGCATGGCCACCATCCATTGACACCACTGTCATGCACGCAATTTGTTACAGTCAGCGCTGTACAGTGGCACTGCATGTCTGGGAGTGTGTCAATGGTGGTCCATGCGTGCACCGGGCACATGGCTGTGGCACTGCCTTCACACCGCATAGCCAAGTCACTGTACGGCCATAGTGGTGCTGTGCAGGACATGGGTGGTGGGTGTGTGCAGTGGTCCACATGGCTGTGGATGCCTGGGTAGGCAGGTCTTGTGGATCCGGTCACTGCGGGTGGTCGCACACCATCACAGGGGCATGGCACATGGCTGTATGCCATGCACAATGGGTGGGCTGCAGGGGGCTGGACAGTCACACTTATTGACTCTGCTCCCTCGTCCTAGGTTGACGGTGACTCCAGGTGCTGGAGAGGAGTGTGCAGGAGCTGCTCCAGGTGGTAAGGGTGACACTGGAGCTGTTACAGCGAATCCACCGCCACGGGGTGAGGAGGAGGAGGAGGAGGAGCGGCAGACGTAGGCATCATGTGGAGGACCGGGGCACACATTGAGGACTCCATGCCCCTACTACCACCTTCCCCCCTTTGACCCACCCTCACACCCGTTCTTCCCTCTCCCATATGTTCACCCCTGCCCCTTACCCACCCCCACCTGTTATGTGGCCCTTCCCCCCTCTTGTAAATAGTTGTAAATAGGTTTTATTACTTCTTTTAAATATAAGCATTTTGTTATGACAACTGTGGTGGGCTCTGATTTGCAGCAGGCTACAGGTGCTCAGCTGCAGTGGTGTGCATGGCATCAGGGGTGGTGCACGCATGGGTGTGTGTGTGTGTGTGCAGAGGTGATCCACCTATGGTGTGGGCAGGGGGTTCAGTCACTGTCTGTGGTTTGTGTGTTGTACTCTGTGCACTGGATGCCTATGTGCAGTGGTCCATGGGGCCTGCACTGTGTGTATGGCACCCCTGTCAGACCATCCATGGCCTGTGCAACTGACACCCTTGCATGTCTGTGATATGCACGGTCTACTGGCATGTCAGTGTTGGCTGTCCATGCTGGATAACAACTGTACCTGGCACAATGCCAGGTTGCCTTCCATCACCAGTATGGTGCACTTCTGCTTCCAGTGGCACTGTGGCCTCCGCTGTTGTTGTCCCCCTCCATGCTGTCACTTGTGTCTGTTGCAGGGGATGTGCTCCAGTGTCTGTCACCTGTGCTCTGGAGGCATGCTGGTGGCATATAGCTTCATGGTGCCTGCTCAGGGTGGCTGGCACACCTGTGCTATGTAGGGGTGCTGGCCGTTTGTACACGTCAGCCGTGACCACATGCCAGTGACTTGGTTGACTCACTACTGTGTCCCTGTGTTGGTGTGCGCTTGGGTGGGTGTTTGTCCATGCACTGTGTTGCATCCTATGTGGTGCATGCTTCCATGCTACACTGTACGTGTCTGTGCTGGCTGTTGTGGCCAGTGCTGAGATGGGATGTGTCCTTGGGAGGGTGTGCAGGGAGTTGTACTGCTGGAGGTGGGGTCTGGGGCATGCCCTGTCGCATGTGGGATACCTCGTGTGGCAACGCATGGTCGATCTCTCAGCTGTACTTCGGGGGGGACGTGCAGGGTGGCACTGTGTATGCTATTGTTGCACTGTTGTCTTCTGCCACCCGCAGCAGTGTGCACATGGTGGGGATGCCTTGCATGGCTCTGTGGTGCACAGGATTGCATTGTCACAGTGGGGGTGGTGGCATGCATAGCGTGTCCTGCACTGTTGGGCACTACTCCTGGGAAGGGTATATGGTGATTGTGGTGCAGGGTGTGCTCTGCATTGGTGGGATGGGGTGCCATGGGGTTGTCTGCCCTCCTTGTTTGCCAGTCACAGCTTGCCAGGGGGTTTGCTGGGGCACCATGGCCCGGCTGTGGGTTGGTTGATGTTATCCATGGGCCAGTGGTTATTCCAGCTTTCCCCTGGTTGTGCAGTGCATGGGGTGTGGGGGATGATGTCTGTTCTGCTGTGTGCTCCTCTGCCCATCTGTGGCATGGCTGGTGGGCCCCTGCATCCCTGGTTGTGCTGTTGCATTGCTGCCCTGCTGCAGGGGGTGTCCCTGGTTGCGCTATGGCCCATCTGGACTGCTCCACTGAGCATCCCTTGTGCTATGGCGCATCAGATATGCTCAGCTTCCCATCCCTAGTTGTGCTATGGCACAGGTGGTGTGATTTTCAGTCATCGGCCGTAGGTGCATCTTGGCCTGCGCAGTTTTTGAATATCGCACTTCTTGCGCATGGGCGCAGTGGACTTGCGCTTGCTCCTGCTGTTGCGCACTTTTTGGGTGCAGTTTGAATATCTGGGCCTCAGCGTATTTGTGGTTTGGCATCCCCAGAATGCAGCAGCATTTATTTATTTATTTGAATTTTGATGACCGGGTAGATCAACTGAGACAAAGGGCAGGATGCACAATGAGATTTTTTAAAGGTTCCACTCCACAACTGCTGTTGCAGACTGGATTCTTCCACAGTTGAGTAGCGGCTGCTCCACAGTCACAGCAGTTGCAGAGGGTACTACGGCAGGTTCTGATACCCATAGCAGCCTTCCACAGCTGCGGTGCTGTCCATGGCAACAGCACCTGCAAGCTGCCATATTCTGTGGAGCCGGTCATACTCCGGCTCCACCTTGGTGAATACCCACAGCTGCAGGTGACCTGCAGCCTTGCAAGTGGATTCCCACTAGCGCTGAGGTTTTCCCACAGCTGCAGGTCCTTCTGCTATGTTCGTGAATCCTGCCCAAAGTCCCGTTTTCAGTGATGATCCGAGGAATAAAGCATTCCAAGAACAAAACATAGTACAATAATACACATAGAATAGTACAGTGAGTCACAATATACAGTTAAGCTAAAGGTAACTAACAACAGTACCCGAGTAGGCAATAACCAAAGGATGCAGGATTACAGGCAGTTTGCAGGTAACCAGGGGAGGCAGGTTTAACATTTTATACCTTGTTCAGGGGCATTTATGCTATTCACATACCAGATGTCAACAATTTAAACAGCAAGATAACTAAGAATAGCCAGATCCAACTGCATTTGGTTAGAGACATGGGGTTCAGGTTACAGTCAGATGTAATTCTAGGTAGAGGAGGAGTGAGAAGTGGGGAGAACAGTTTGTCTTTGAGATAGGAGAGAAGGAAAGCTGTTTGTGACCTTTGCAGAGATTGAGAAAGACACGTAACATTAGTCACATGTGGCCTTACTTGTTAATAACAGACACCTTTGCATTAGGGGGTTTGAAGAACTCATCCTTGTAGAGCTTTTTGAATTGGTTAATGGTTTTGCAGGAAATTAGAGGATGGGGCAAATTGTTCCAAATTCTTGGGGGCAGTGACAGCGTACGATCTTTAGCCTATCTCTTGCCTGGCCTTCGGGAGCTCCAGTAATGGTAGGCTAGAAGATCTTAGTACACAAGGGGTAGGTTTTAGGGATAGCAGGCCCATCAGACTGGGATGAATCAACTTAAAGGTGGCACAGTGCACAGTGAAGTCAAATTTGTTGCCAAAGTTTGGCCAACTTAGTTTGTTGAATACAAGGCAGTGGTGAGTATGGGTGGGGACTGAGGTGGTAAAGCGAGTTATCCTATGGTATGTCTTTTTTAATTTGTTCAGTAATGGAGTCTTAAATGAGTGGATGACAGCTGCCACACAGAACAAACCAGGGAGTAGGGTGGCAGAGGCAGTGGTCACTCTGGCATGCTTTGAGAGGTAGGTTGCTGAGTGGTAGAACAGCCCAAGTTGTTGATTAGTGATTTTGATGGTGTTGTTTATGTGTGCTTCGAGCACTAGGTTCTCATCAAGTGTGAGTCCCAGGTATTTGAATAATGAGACATTTTCCAGTGGAATGCCCAAGGAGGTTTTTAAGAGGAAGGGTGTGTCATATGGGGTTTTGAAGGAGGTGTGATGAAAGAGCAAATTTTTTTTTTCATTGAGAACCAGTTGGTTATTTAAGAACCAAGATTCTAGGGTGTGGAAATCTAGCTCATGATTCGCGGTCAGGGTGCAGATATCCTTGGAAGATCTGTAGAGTACTGCATCATCCATGTATAATTGTACTGATGCACCATCACAGTTAAGAGGCAGGTCATTGATGAATAGGGAAAAGTATGGACTCTTGAGGTACCCCGTCAGTGACTGGTGCAAGAGCGGATAGTGTGTTTGCCCAGTTGAGAATGATTTGCAAGGTAATTTGAAAACCACATGAGGGAGTTATTATCCAGTCTGATGTGGTGAAGCTTAGCTATGAGCAGGGGGTGATTAACAAGGTCAAAGGCCTTAGTTAGGTCTACAAAGACAGCACCTGTGGCTTGGCTCAGATCCATGTTATTGAACAAGTCAGAGGTGACGTGAGGAGGGCAGAATCGGTTCCGTGGTGTTTACGGAAACCATGCTGAAATTCTGTGAAGATGTTTGTTTGTTCAAGGAATGAGTACAACTGGTTGTAGAGGATTCGTTCTTGAATTTTTGCAAAAGGGCAGAGGATAGAAATTGGTCTGTAGTTTTGGGTTGTATCAACCAGGCTGGATTTGTGGTCAGGTACCACAACCGTTGCTTTCCATTTGTCAGGGATAGAGTGGGTGATGAAAGATCAATTGATTAGCATCGAGATGGGCAGGGCAAGCGCTGATGCCCCAAAGTGGAGGAATTTAGGGGGTATGGTGTCAAAGCCCGGAGAGCTATCACATTTGAGTCTCTTGAGCAACTTTGGACCTCGAAATTGGTGGTAGTTTTTATATGAAAGGAGGGATGGTTGGTCTCATGATGATGTTGATTGGTACTGTAGTACGAGCAAGTGGGGGGAAGACCATATTTGTATGGAGTAAGGTCTGTAAATAAGTGGTTTATTCCAGTGGCAATGTCCAGAGGTGTTGTGAGAGTGCCTCCATTAGTGGTCATGATTTGGGGAACAATGCGTTCTCTACCTTTTAGTAGGGTGTTCATCTGGCACCAGAAGCTTTTAAGAGTGGTAAGATTTGTTTCTTGTAAAGATATAAGATAGTCTCTTTTGGCCACCTTTATTTTATATTTGCATAAATTGTGGAGCCGCTGATAAATAATCCAATCAGTATGTACCCTGGATCTCTTACAGATCTTCCAGGCTTTGTAACTTGTGTGCATGAGACCCCTCAGGTTATTAGTTAGCCAAGGAGCAGGCAAGCCTTTGGATCTTCTGGTTTTATATGGGGCAAGAGAGTCAAGGGCAGCTGTGAACACTGAGATAAGATAGTCAAGGGCTTGATTTATGTCAAGGAGGGTGTTAATTGGTGACCAGTAGATGGAGCCTTGGTGGCTGTTGAATTTTTTCTCATTGAACTTGGTCAAATCCCTGTTTTTTATCATTTTGGGGGGTGGACGGGGTGCAGAGCTGTTCCAGACACAATAAGTGGGTGAGTGATCATTCAGTGAGTTTGGGAAGATACCAGCAGCTTTGATGTTAGCTGGTGTGCTGGTTATGATCCAGTCAAGGAGTATGTGTCTCCAAGACTTCCTGTTCAGTCTAGTGGGTTGCTCTGTGATCTGCAGGAAATTAATGTCTGCCAGAGCAGAGTGGTACTGCATGTTTTGTGAGCCAAGTCAGGTAAGGTTAAAGTCACCACATATCACTGTGTCATGTCTGAGGATGTTGTCCAGGCTGGTGATAACCTCCTCATAAGAGGATGAATGTCTGGGAGGCAGATGAATGCAGCCTAACACCAGTTTCTTGGACCCACCAAGAGTGATGGTGATGAAGATAAGCTCAGCCAGAGGGTGGATATCCAAGTCATCCATTTCATCGGCAGTCAGTTCAGTCCTGGCATAGATCATGACACCCCCACATTTTCCATGAACCTGGTCCTTCCTAAAGATGGAGAACCCAGGAAGGGTAACCTCATGAGATTTAACATCAGGTTTTAGCTAGGTTTCAGATATGCATAGGATGTCAGGTTTATGAAGCTTAGTTCATGCTTCAAGCTTGGGCATCTTAGCTCTGATGCTTTGGATATTCATGTGAGCTATTTTGAGGCCTGGGGTGTTGGTCAAAGTGGGCAGCTGTCTCAGGGAGCTTGGTACACTTCCTCAGGGGGTGTTAGGGGTGTGGCCTGAATTCAGCCCAGGGTTTAGTTCAGTGTCCCTGGCTAGCAGCATAGTACAGAGGTGGCACTGCATCAGGGGGTATGCAAGAAAGGTAATTTTTACCACCATCTGAGTTGAGTTGGAGTTAGGGCTTTTTTCATCACAGGGCTAGTAACTGGAGACACGGACGCTGTGAAAACTCTAGACAGGGAGGGGTATGATGTTGGTTGAGGATAGGGCATTTATTGGAGGTCATTAGGGACCTTGAAGTAGTGAGGGCTGGTGATGTCCCATAATGCAGCAGAAGTGGCAAGCAAATTAGTATCACTCCTGTACCTTTTAAACGTAGTATCTTAGCGTAGTGTGTTGTGGTATATAGTGGGACTTCCTGGAACCTTTTAGTCTGACCAGAGAGGGGCCAGAGATGGTAGAACTAAAGATTAGTTTGATGTGTCTAGCCAACCACAATGTAGTTGGGAGTGGCTTATGAGCATTTAATGGAGGTCTGGGTGGGGGCGGGGGAATGGGCAGAAAAATTGACATTGCAAGGACCGGGCAGTACCTACTGGGGACCAGGGTTGCTTTTACCCGGTAGGGAGATCCATGGAGCCAGGTCAGCTGTGACGTACAAGTCTGATGAAACCTCTGTCCAATAGGGAAGAGGCAGCAGTTCTTTTGGCCAATCCTGATAAGGTAGTGTGGGGCCTTGGGCCAATGAGTGCAAAAGCCATAGAACTAGGCAGCGAGCCGTACCTTAGTGCCAGAGAGAGCGGAGTGGGTCTTGGCCTTCTGCCGGGCACAGAGCTTCTATTGTGGGGACAGTCAGTGGCACCACTAAGTCGGTGCTTCAAGGAGGTGTGGAGCTGCCGTCATGCCAGAGGGAGTGGAGTGGGTCTCGGCCTTCAGCTGGGTGCAGAGCTTCTGTTGTGAGGACGGTCTGCGGTGCTGCTCACTCAGTGCTTCAAGGAGGCATGGATCTGCCTTAGTGCCAGAGGGATCAGAGCTATTCTCGGCCTTTACCTGGGCACATAGCTTCTGTTGTGGGGCGGTCTGTAGCACTGCTCGGTTGGGGCTTCGAGGAGGTGTGGAGCTGCTTTAGTGCCAGAGGAAGTGGAGTGGGTTTCAGCCTTCAGGTGGGTGCATATCTTCTGTTTTGGGGACGGTCTATGGCACCGCTTGGTTGGTGCTTCGAGGCGGCATGGAGCTGCCTTAGTGCCAGAGCGAGCAGAGCAGGTCTTGTCCTTCAGCTGGACGCAGAGTTTCTGTTGTGAGGATGGTCTGCAGCACTGCTCGGTTGGTGCTTTGAGGAGGCATGGAGCTGCTTTAGTGCTAGAGGGAGCAGAGTGGGTCTCAGCCTTCAGTGGGGTGCAGAGCTTCCGTTGTGGGGACGGTCTGCCTCACTGCTCGGTTGGCGCTTTGAGGAGGCATGGTGCTGCCTAGGAGAAAGAGAAGGGAGAGACAGCATGGTGTCATTTGCAGGTCCTTTACACAGGAATTGTTTTTTAGGTTTTGTCAGGCATCTTCAGGAATTCAGTCTACTGGTAGTTGGTCAAGTGGAATAAAGAAGCTATAGTTCTATTGCCATTTTTTTCAGCCATTGGCACCATAGCTTATTGGAGACCTGTGGTATTTAAGCAATGTAAGACATGCAAGAGGGTGATGAGACCCTCCCCTTCAGGCTTTTATTGTCCTGATTGTGTAACATAATCTAATGTGTCTGTGTCGGGGCCCCCCCAGTCGAACTCTGAGCTTGGGTGGAGGGGTGCACCTTGGATACTGACTGGCAGTGGCAAAGTTGCATTGTGAAATTTTGTTTTGTTGCTTTCTAGGTTTGCTGGCCAATGCACCTAACTTCACCTGAGCTCTTTTCTTCTAGGTTGCTTGAAAGGACAAAGCAAAGAACCTTACCAGATCAAGGACAAGGATTAAGGCTTCTTTTGGTTAGACAGATTTACTGTGTGTTGTTATTTTTATTTTGTACTCACAGGGATTGTTACTGTTTGTTGCTAACATATTATTGCTTTATTTTCTCTGATTTCAAATTGTTGTTGCTGGGTATACCTTCTGCTGCATTATCACAGGGTTGCCTACAGGTGTATGCTTAAAGATTACTGCTGTAATCCTCTGATTCAAATTGTCTTTTGCAAGGTATATCTTCTGTTACTGCTTTATTTTTCTCTATAGCAAAGTGTTTCTTGCAGCGTATATCTTCTGTGAAATTATTACAGCTGGTGCTTTACAGATTTTACCAGGGTATATCTTCTGTGAAATTATTACAGGTGGTGCTTTACAGGTTTTACAGTTTTATCTATCACTAGAATAAGCTTTCAGGGCTACTGCATTTGTTGCCGGCTGATTGTTTCTGTTGTTACCTCCTTGTTTCTTTCATCCGTGGTTCTTCTTTTTCAGCAGGGGAAGGGCCCAAACACCCACCCCCATCCCCAATCACCCCACACTACACTCGTTTTATAGGGTAGCACAGTTGTGACATTTTCTGTAGCAAAGCAGGAAGGGACAGATCAGAGTGGTATCCACACAGTGACCTCATTTACAGGGGCACTAGTACTTTACCTTGTTATAACAAGTTATACAAAAACAAACAAACAAAACACAAAATCAAACTTTTGCTTTCATTATCTTCCTTCTAATTACTCTGACCAGGTTATAAACCCAGCAAGTTATCCGGAATGGATATCATTAACTGCAGGTACTGCAGAACACTTTTCAGAAGGTCAGTTTTACAGGATTTAGGACACTGTCCTACATGCTGGGCCATTGGAGATCTAAGGTCTCAGTTCCAGGCAGCATGGGCAGAGACTGCATGCCTCAAATTGCATATTCAAGAGGAAATATATTATAAGAACCACCCACCATTTCCCCAACATCCAACAAAAGCACCTCAACCGCAGAGAGTAGTTGGTCTGGGAGGTTTTCAGGTGGTTAGATGGGGCAAATTGGGTGCCCCATCACTCGGTGCTCTCCAACATATCACCTCCACAAACCATATAAAAACTACAAACAGGTATCTGCCTCTATCTCTGAAATCAAACAAAGGGGCAGAGGACACTGCAGAGCAGGACACTGTAGCACAGAAGCTAGCACAACAAAACTCACCCAAAACAGGAACCAAAACAAAAAAGCAAAAAGGAAATCCAAAAAACATCTGATCATAGGAGACTCCATTATTCGGGGAGTTGATTCATATCTCCAGCCAGGAGTAATGGATAGATGTCTTCCAGGTACATCAGCATGGAGAGACACTGACCGCATTGCTAAAATTGTTCAGGAAAGAGGAGAAAACATTGACATCCTGGTACACATAGGGACTAACGATCTCACCAGCTGGTCAGTTGTGGAGACCAAGGAACACCTGACCAGGCTGGGTGAAAAACTATCATCTATTTCATCTGGCATCTCATTCTTTGAGATCATGCCAGTCTGGGAGAGGAGGACAGATGGATGGAAGGTCAGAAAAGGGGAGACAGGGGAGCTAAACATGTGGCTCAAGAGCTGGTGACAGGAAAAAGGACACTAATTTTTAGGTAACTGGCAACAGATTTGGGAGCGAAAGTTCTTTAAATTTGATGGACTGCATCTGACTAAGGAGGGAGTCAGTGCATTGGGGCAGAAGTTTGATGTCTTTGTAGTATATTTAAACTAGCAAATGGGGAGAGGGGTGCAGCGCTCCATACATCGAATGGGAAGAACACCTCTCCCCCCTCAGCTAGTGGTCAAACAGGAGTTCAGCATGTTTGTAGTTCATTTGCATCACCAGGTAAAGAAAAAGGTCTGACTCCCCTAAACATCAGACCTCACCCAACAACTGACACACTGAAATCTGGCCAATGGAAAATCATGTACTGTGCACAAATGCTCGCAGTCTGGGAAACAAGATCCCACATCTGCAGACAATAATAATAGAGGCTAAACTGGACATGTAGCCATTAGTGAGACATGGCTTACCAGTAACCACACTTGGGAGAATTCAGTACCTGGCTATGTACTGTTCAGAAGAGACCTAGGTGCAGAAAGGGGGGGGGTGGAGTGGCCCTTTATGTCAATAAAAATATCAAAGCTACAGATATTCAGAATACACGTAAGGAGCCAGAAGAACTGTGGGTCGCCCTGGAAACAGGATATGGGACAGCCATACAAACTGGGGTTGTGCACAGGCCTCCAGACAAGGGGGAGGACATAGACACATTACTGTTAAAAGATATACAAAACATGACAGCTAAAGGTGAGGTTCTGATAATGGGAGACTTCAACATGCCAGATACAGATTGGTTAGTACCAGCAGGGACATCTGCCAGAACTAGACACATGGTGGATTCCCTGCAGGGGGAGGGCCTCAAACAACTAGTACAACAACCCACAAGAGACAGGTCTATCCTAGATCTAGTACTGACTAGCAGGGAAAAGATCACATATCTCCAGGTAGAAGGTCACCTGGGTGCCAGTGAGCATCACATGTTATGATTCAATTTGGTCACTAGAACAAAATCATCCAATTCCAAGGCAAAAATATGGGACTTCAGAGGAGCTGACTTTGATAAGATGGCCAACAGAGTTAAGCTAGCCCTGGCAAAAAGAAAGATAGGTGAGGGGGTACAGGCAAAGTGGGCAAGCATTAAAGATGCAATACTTGAAGCACATCCCATTGTGTTAGTGAGAAAAGGAAGTGCAAAAGAAGAAGGAAACCACTTTGGTTCTCAAACACAGTAGCAGAAAAGGTCAGAGCCAAAAGACTGGCTTTCAGGAAATATAAGGGAATGCAGCAGGATGAAGATAGGGAGGCATACCAAACTTCCCTAAGGGAAGCAGGGAAGGCAGTAAGGCAAGCAAAGGCCCAAACCGAGGAAACACTAGCATGAACAGTAAAATAAGGTGACAAGACTTTCTATAGATACATTAGTGAAAGGAGAAAGTCCAGATGGGATATTGCTAGGATCAAAGTGGATAAGGGGGCATGTGAGGAGGAGGACCATGTAAAAGCATCTATCCTAAATAGATACTTCTGCTCAGTATCTACTGAAGAGAAGGTAGGGCAGGGCCCACAGCTTAACAGCATGGACACAGGGGGGATGGAGGTGTGCACTAGTCACTTCACAAAAGAAAGGGTCCTACAAGAGCTCGATTAGCTCAGGGTGGACAAGGCAATGGGACCTGATGGCATACACCCCAGGGTACTAAAGGAGCTATGTGTGGAACTAGCAGAGCCATTATCAGAACTGTGTAGTGAGTCTCTGAGCACAGGAGAGGTCCCAGAAGACTGGAGAAGGAATCATGTGATCCCACTCCACAAGAGTGGTAGCAGGGAGGAGGCATGGAACTACAGACCAGTAAGTCTTATCTCACTAGTGGCAAGATTATGGAGACACTCCTTAAGGAAAGGACAGTGCAACACCTGGAATCCATGGGAGCACAGGATCCAAGACAGCATGGGTTTACAAAAGGAAGGTCCTGTCAAACTAATCTCTTAGATGTCTTTGTCCAGGTAACCAGAGTGGTGGACCAAGGGGGAGCAGCTGATGTTGCCTGCCTTGACTTCAGCAAAGCTTTCAATACTGTTCCACATAGAAGATTAATTAATAAGCTGGGTAGGCTCAGGGTGGGTCAGACGTTGGTCAACTGGGTGGCAAACTGGCTGACGGGCAGAAAACGGAGCGGTGATAAACGGTATACAGTCAAAAGAGATGCAAGTCACAAGTGGGGTACCTCAGGGATCAGTCCTGGGGCCAGTCCTCTTCAGTATCTTCATCAGTGACATTGCAGATGGAATGGAGGGTAAGGTTTGTCTGTTTGCAGATGACACTAAGATCTGCAACAGAGTAGATGATACAGATGGGGTGGGCAGAATGAGAAGAGATCTGGTTAAACTAGCAAAATGGTTGGAAAAGTGGCAACTGGGGTTTAACGCAAAGAAGTGCAAGATCATGCACATAGGGAAGAGAAACCCTGAAGCCACCTATAAACTGGGAGAGGAGTTGCTGGCAGTCACAAGGGAAGAAAGAGACTTGGATGTCATCATCAGCATCAGTGATCTGAAATCATCCAAGCAGACCCCTAAAGCAGTAGGTAAGGCAAGGGGGATGTTGGGGTGTATTAGTAGGGGTATCATAAGTTGGAAGAGGGAGGTAATAATCCCTCTTTACAAGACACTGATTAGGCCCCATCTGGAGTACTGATTGCAATACTGTAGGCCACACCTTCACAAGGACATTAACCAAATTGAGGCAGTCCAGAGAAAAGCAACCAAAATGGTACAGGGATTGCATCAGAAAACATGAGGACAGATTAACTCAGCTCAATATGTATACCCTTGAGCAAAGGAAGGAGAGAGGTGATATGATTGAAACATTCAAACACCTTAAGGGCATTAACAAGGTGAAAGAGTCTAACATATTTCAATATTAGAAAAATAGCAGGACAAGAGGACACAGCATGAGATTAGAGGGAGGCCGATTATGGTGTAATGTGAGGAAGTTCTTTTTCACAGAAAGGGTAGTGGATGCATGGAATGGCCTACCTCAGGAAGTGGTGAATAGAAATACAGTGCAGGGCTTCAAACAGGCATGGGATAGGCATAAGGGAGCAATACATATGAGTATGAATAGATAGGCCATTGTCAGAGCAAAGACCAATGGCACATTCATAAGGTAGAAAAAGAAATAGGCAGACTGGATGGGCCCTGCGGTCCTTATCTGCCATCAACTTCTATGTTTCTATGTTTCTATGTTAATTGAGGTGTTGTATCCTGATGTTCTGCAGGACATCCCTACCAACATATCTGAACCTTGGTTGGGTCCCTCATGTCGGGGGGGCCCATACCAGTATAGAGCAGTGGAGGCAGTATAGAGCAATGGTTTAAGGCTCTGAACTGCAAACCTAGATACCTGGGTTTGAATCTCACAGCCCCCACTTGCATACTGCGTGACCCTGAGCAAATCATCTGACTTCCTTGTGCTCCCAGGTCATACCTGTAAACAAGCTTCAGCTTTGTGTCTCTCTCCTGGTTAAAAAAAAAAATACAAGCACGCCCAGGTGCCCAGTGCAGGACAAGACTGCTAACTCAGACATGCAGGCTGAGCCATCCTTGACCATACAAAAGGGTCAAGAGGATGATTCAGGGAACTTTGAGGAAAATCCTGACACAAAAATGAGGAGGAGGCCCCCTCTGAGGAAGAAGAGGAGGGTGAGTGAAAGGAGACTAGGAGAAATATTCTGATCCCACCCCTGTTTCATACAAAATCCCACTCCTACCTCAAATAGAAAGCTTGTAGGACATTACAGTTGAAGGAAATACTAGCCATGGAGGCCCTGGGCGTGAATCCAGTAACTGTCCCCGTCCTCCTCTGCTCTGAAATGTTTCTCTAACTTTGTACACTGTGACCAGATTATTGATGAGGAATAGGCAAGCCTGAACCAGAGAAAACATCTTCCGAGGCTACACGTGGGATGTTATCCCTTTATGGAGGAGTACTTCCAGAAATGGGAACCCACTCACTTGCAGATCTGGCTGTGTGTAACTCTTTTAAACACACAACTATGCCTATTGAAGGATCTCTGGTTTTGACAGATGCACATGATAGTCAAGTGGATGCCTCATGCAGAAGGGTGTTTACCTCACATGGGGAAAGTCTTCATTCCTCTTACACATCCTTGTTTTCCTGAGACCTGAACTCATGGATTACAGCTCTGAGTAGTTTGGCTCCCCTGGGTTCTGAGGGGGTGAACATCTTACAACTGGTAGCCATGGCTTCCACCTTTTTTAAGGGATGCCACGGTGGACAATTTATGAATGTCAGCTTGCTTTGCTTATAACATTGGAGGAAACAGAAAAGGAAATTATAGTAAGTATTAATATAATTGTAAATGTGGGCATGTGTGAAGTATGTTTAATCATTCACTGTATTATTTTGTATGCTTGCTTGAAATAGTCACATTTTCCTAATTTAGGGCCCAACATTAATTAAGCAATAAGGCACAACAGGGTGTGGTATATCATGGGATATCATCATGCCTCAGGTGGTTGGGCATGAGGCCGCAGGCCGAGTGCATCCAACTGTCCAAGAAGTGATGGTATCCCATGATATACTACACCCTAGAGTGACTTATTGCTATTATGAACTGGCTTGAAAGTTTTAGTAGTATTAAATACAAAAATATTTTTTTTAAATATTTTTAAAATGACTTTTAGAGTGGTAGAGGAGTATGTTTTCAGAAAAAAGTTCCTATAATTCTCTGGTCAGCAGGTGGCGCTGTTATAAGTGGAGATGGTTGAAGAGGTGCTGCCCTGAACTCTCACCTCCCAGCAGTGTGTGCTCCTTATATTTAACTTGGTCATGCTGTGTACTCCAAGGCTGTGTGAAGATGGAATGAATTTATTTGAAACTCTGATCTGGTGGCAGTGGGAGAGAGCAACTAAACAGGTATGCTCACACACACATCGTGTGGACAGTTTTTTTTTTGTGTGTTTCGCAAGGAGTTGCTCGAGGTATGCCTGATGCCACGCTGAATGTGTTTTCTGCTTTGCGGTATTTGTTGTATGAGGAGGAATGGGCGACGGTTGTTTTTAAACAGATGCTCCGTGACAGTCGTGTTGGGGAACGCCGTCCATTTTTCCAGAGGCAGTGGGCACAGTTGCGTGAGGTAAAGTGGGGAACTGCAGCTGTCGGAGGAATTTCTGTCTGTGAGGGGCTGGTGGCTGGAGACTTTTTGAAGCCGTGCTGATGTAGCCCGATATCATCACGGCTTCAAAGAGCTCTCGGCCAATCAGATTCATCTATTTTCGATCGCCGGTTCATAATTTGGTTTTCCCACCCCATATTAATTTTTTAATAACTTAGCATTTTCAGAACTCAGTGACATACGCTGAGCTGCAAACTACAGTGAAATGGAACATAGTGGCATAAGCTCAGCCAATTCCACTGTGTTCTGCTTCATTACAGTCTTCAGCTCAACTGATGTCACTGCCACTGGAATTTGAAACTGCTAACTAATTTAAAAAAATTAAAAGTTTTAGAAAAAGTCTACATGAATATGGGTCCCTTAATAAGTAAAAACACGACTGACTATTTCAAAACAAATAAATAAAACAATTAACTGGGGAGAGTAAGCAGACGTCATACATGCCCACATTTACAATTATAGTAACAAATAAGAATTATATCATTTATGCTACCTTTAAGTGGTCAAAAGTCTAATGCCCCATTGCTTTATGTAGTTGCACTTCATCGGGTTACGGGAAAAAATAAGCACTTTATAGTGTAAAATGACATCGGGGCCTGTCATTAGAATGTGTGCAAAAGTGGAGTACAAGGGTTTGCTTTGTGCTTGCCCTTCCCCACAACCCCAAGGATCCTATATTCAGTTGGATAGCGCACCAGCACCATCCGACTGAATATAGCGGCATGTTGACATAGCACTAAGTCAAGTGGTACTGCCGTTACATGGATCTGGGAAGTGTAGGAAACAGTGCCCACAGGCCCGATAGTGCTGGAAGCTCCAGTGTAATAGTCAGCTGGCACCATGCAAATGAGCCCATTGGGTTTGTATGGCACTAGGGGGCCATATACATGCTCATTATGGGCTTATTTGCAAGAGAAATGTCAGTAGGTTATTGCCCCTCCTGTGACAAGACCCCCACCCTGAAAGCCCTTCCCCATAACAGTTTAAGTAAAGATTTCTTGGTGTCTATTTTTTGCAACTGTATGTCTATATCCAATTGGACTTCTCTGAAAATGAGCTACTGCTCAATTGAGTTTTATCCCTGTTCATGTTTCTTTTTTATGAATAAAAGATTTTGCTACTACTACTCCGCACTATCTGATCACTGGTCCCTTAAAAATAAAATCAGTCTTTGGTGTTCAGTGGCATCCCCCAGTCCTCTGATTCCTGGTCCTGTTAAAAATAAAGCAGTCTCTGGTGTTCAGTAGTACCCCCACCAATGATCCCAGTCTCCATTAAAAATAAAACATTCCCTGGTGTCAAGTGGTACCCCCACCTCCCAATCCCTATCCCTGTCAAAAATAAAATATTCCCTAGTGTCCAGTGGTAACCTCCCAATCCCCATCCCCTTAAAAAATAAAGCATTCCCTGGTGTCTGCCGGTACCCCACTCTCTGATCCCCACAAGTTTCAAGATAGTCTGTGGTGTCTAGTGGCACCCCCCACTCTCCAGTCACTTGCCACTATCTAACACAGTTATTTCCTGGTGTCTAGTGGAACTCCCACCCTCCAAATCACTCACCACAGTTTATTAAAAGAAGTCCCTATTGTCTTGCGGCCACGCACTCCATCCCCACTGGGAACACCACCCTGCTACCCCCTTACCATAGCCAGTGCTGCCATGAAGAATCCATGTGGTGACTGGCACAGCCATCAGCTCAACGTCTCAAGTGGCCACCTTATTCAATGACAGGGAGCATGCATCCTACATGCTATAAACTCCAGGCAAACAGCATGCAATCACTTTGCCTACTGGGCAAAGCTTTCAATATTGGGCTCCAGATAACAAGATTATATCATCACAGTACTAGACAAATTGATATGTTTTAAATATCTTGTTTTAATCAAGAAACATCAGTGGCAGAGCTGGGGGGCTGAAGGGGGGCGGTCACCCCTTCTGGCTGCCCCAGTGTGAGTAGTGGTGACCCATTCCTATCTTTATTCACTGTTTAGTGCCCATTGTGGAACCCATGATTGACTGAATGCCCCCCCAGCTCCCAAATGCTCCTAAACCTGGCTCCGCCACTGAGAAACATATTCTATCTAAAGTCATAGATGGCTTTAAATTCAATTTTACTTGGAGAGTCTTAATTTTTTCAAACATATGCTCTCAAGCCAGTTTAGCATTATATTTTAATCAGTCACACACTATACTACAATATGCAAAAATGTGATTTAAGCATACTGTGTTTTCCTAAGAAACATTAATAAATGTATAATGGTGAAGGCAAAAAAAACTTAATTTTCAACATAGGAAGAATTGATTAGAAAACTACGGAAGGATTATCAAGTGGGTCCTGGCTCAATGAATTGAATTTGCTTAATCCTAATAAACTGACATTGGGAACTTGATACAAAGAAAGTCTTCAAAAACTCACACATATTTTAAATGAGATCAGGCTAGTAGGAGTCAATACAAACTTCCAAAAGGAACTACAACTAAGGTACACTCAATTAGTAAAATGATGGTGCTACTCATACCAGTTTTTTACAAATTAGGGGAGGTGGGAGTTTCCTTATATGCATTCAATAACGGCTACAGTGGTGATCACCTCTCTTAAACTGATATGGAACACCTTTGTAGAACCTGAAACAGGACAACAGAGCATGTAGTTAAAAAACATATGATCCAAACATCAAATAATCAACAGGGACAACATTCAGAGCACAGCCATTAGCACCATATCGACATTTGTAGGGTCTGTAATTATTTTACATGGCATTAGGTTGTTTTTTTTTAGAGAAATTTAAGAAAATCTTTTTTTTTATTTGAACTTTGGGGTGCCAGTGGATGGAGCCTGAAAATCTACTCAGACTCTCTTTTTTGTACTCTATTTATGCTCCTCGCCAGTCGGCCTACATTTAGGAGGGCACTCAGCCCTATCCCCCACATGTCCACCGGGACTTACCACCAGCCATTCTGCCTCAGGACTTGCCCCCCTGATAGGGTCAATGGGGAGAGGCTCTCAACCTCCACTGTACACAAGATCCGGTTTGGGCCTGAGAGTCCAGCTGGTAGGGGTGGGGCCCATGAGTGCTGACCTTCATCCAAGTGCCCATATTTTCCTCCCATATTTCTTTTTCCCAATTTAGAAGAGGGCATGCAAGCATGCCATTGGTGGTGCTGCACAAGCTCCCATATGCAACATGCCAGGCATCTGCTCCACCTCTGACCCTTCATTGTACTGCACCAGTGTACCAGCTCCTAGCCTCCACTAGGGGCTAGGCTAACACTGACTATCATTCCCTTCCCTCCCTGAAGTAGGAGAGCTAGTCCTGGAGGTACTAGGTCCTCTTCCTCCCTGGCCAGCCCCCAGCAACCCACTTGCACTGCAAACATGGATTGCTGGCCTGGCAGGAGGTAAGACATTGATACATCAGCCTTCCACACCACTGGGCCATCCACTCAGTCTCCTTTTTAATGGTTTCTGGAGATAGTCAAACCCTTTCTGTAATCTTTTTATCACATTAATGCCTGCACATTTTAGGTCTGAAGGGTTCTTTTCATGTGGATAACTAAAATATTTTGCTAAAGGAGTCCCCTGTTAATTTTTATTATGTCCCTCACAAGGTTCTGGACATGTATTTTTATTGACTATAAGTCTGACATACAGTTTTGGACAGTTACAAGCAAGCATACACCGTACACCACAAAGCCAGTGCCATGTGTGAAGAACTGATGTAGATGTATTTTTCACTTTCGTTTATTTATTTATTTAGGAAATCAGAATTACAACCCTTTGAGTCATAGACTCGTTTCCAAAGGCTCTAAGTCAGAATAAGACATATACAGTCATATAGTACACACATAGAATAAATGTGGGTGAGCAATCATACAGAGTATAAGTACAATGAGCACAGGTTAATGCCTATATATTTGGTAGCTAAAACAGGACAAAGATATCAACATATTTACCTAATGAGTGGTTAAGACCTATACTATTGGTAGCTAAAGCAATGCATTATATGAGTTTGTGGAAAGCAGCCTTAGGGAGGCCTTGTCTTATACATAATACAATGCATTCATAATCCAATGCTACTATATGGTAACCATGGGAGGTGAGGAGCCAGTAGGCTACAAATAGTGAGGGCTTTCCACTGCCTGGCCAAGGGTGGGTGCATGGCCTTGCAGCATGGTGCAGGATCCACAGGTTACTGGTTACACTGGCATTGATGTGAGGAGATGATATGGGCCCTTATGGTAGCTTTAAAAGGACCTAGATTGGTAATTGATGTGACAGCCAGAGGGAGGGCATTGTACCAGGATGGAGCTCTAAGGGGGAAGGATCGCTGGGCCAGGGTGATCCTCACCCTAGGCACCCTCCAGATAGTTTTTTGGGCAGTCCGTATGGACACTGAGATGGTGGGTGCCTGAAGAGAAGCCATGACATCTATTGGGGCTAAACCCAGATGGATTTTCTTTGGTGAAGAAACAGGTCTGGTATAATAGTCTTTCCTCAAGGGAGAGGATATTGGTGAGCACATATAGGGTGCAGGTACTGTATGTATATTTCTGTCAGAACCAGAGAGGAGCTGGCAGGCCTTATTGATGACTACTTGTATTTGATGAAGCACTGTAGGGTTGGCGGCAGCATAGACTGCGAGGCCATAGTCTACCAGCGATAAGACTGAGGAGGTAATGGCTAGATGAAGTGCTTCAGGAGGCAGGCAGTCTTTATGTCTGTAAAGGAGACCAATGCTGGTGTTGGTGGTGGAGGTGAGGATTTTTATATTTTCGTGGAATGAGAGGGAAGAGTCAAATTTCATACCTAGATACTTATACTTTTGGATCTGTTCCAGTGGGATGACAGAAGTGGAGAGTATTTTCAGGAGGAAATCCTTTGATCTGTTTTGTCGGTGGGCATAGACCATCATCTTAGTTTTATTAATGCTGACCACCAATCTGTGTTCATCAAACCAGTGTTCAATCTGAGAAAAGGAGTTTTGTAAGGTACGCTGGAGAGAGAGAGAGAGGATCAGGATGAGCAGCATAAAGAACAGCGTCATCCACATAGAGGAGAAGGTTGCTGGAGCAGAATTTGGGCAGAATGTTGAGGTAGATGCTGAATAGCAGGGGACCCAGGATAGACCCCTGGGGAACTACTGAGCCCACAGGCAGCATATTAGATATGGTATTATTAATTTTAACATATTGGGTTCTAGATGAAAGATAGCTGGAGAACCATGAGAGAGGACAACGAGAGACCCCAATTTGTTGTAATGTGTTAAGAAGGAGGGGATGAGAATCCATGTCTAAGGCCTTTGAGAGGTCTATAAACACAGCCCCTACGAGGTGCCCCTCGTCGAGTGTGGAGTGCAGGGAGTTAGCAAATTCTGTGAGGGTGGTGGTAGTGCTATGACCAGCTCTGAAACCATGCTGCTCCCTACATAAGAGGTTGTGTGTGAGGAGGTAGTCAGTGAGCTGATTGGCCATGATCTTTTCAAGGGCTTTAGAGAGTGGGAGTAGAATCAAGATGGGCCGGTAGTTGTTTGGCAGGGAGCTGTCATCACATTTCAATATTGGTGTTATCACAGACATTTTTCATGAGGTTGGGAACTGGCCCTGGTGCAGGGACAGATTTAGGAGGTCCATGAGTGGGGAGATAACTGAGTCTAGTGCAAGGTATAGAATATGCATATCAAAGGCATCTTTGCAGTATTTGGAGCTCTGGAGGGTTTTGGACAGGTAAGCGTTTGCTTCTGTAGGGATAATGACTCTGAGTTTGAAGGGGGGGTGGAGGAGCTCAGGCGGTGGGGAGGCTGAACTGGATCAAAAAAGTTGCTAGAGAGGACTGAACTGAGGTATGAGAAGGTGGAGTTGAGGTAGTTGTTATGTAAGGTATGTCTGTGGTGGTAGTACCATTAACACTAAGTTGTGAGGGGGGGAGAGCGGGATTTACCATTAAGCTCCTTGATGTCATCCCAGAACTTTCTTGTGCTACCCCAGGAGGTTGCTAGAGTAGTTCAGTAGTGCTCTGCCTTGGCCTTGCAGATTGCACAGGTACACTTATTGGCGGGCATCATTATAGGCCTGCCTATCGCTTCGCAAACTGGAGGCAGTTGCACGATGCCAGAGGTTGTCACGCATTTTGAACTGTTGTAGGACTTCTGGGGTGATCCAGGGGGCACTACATTTCTTAGTGGTCACTTTGATAGTCGGTGAAAAAGCATCACAGATGGTATTAAAGGTGATTAAAGGAATTTAATCAATTCCTAGTCTTTTCCCTTTAATGGCAGATTTGTTGACATTACATCTGCCACATTTATGAAAACTTTCTGTTTTTTTTGGGAGCTTGCTATTTGATTTCTCTCAGATTTCACAGAATGACTTTGTGTTAGTAGATCTTTAATTTTATTAATGTTTTTGAATGTAATCCTAAGTGTATTACCTATTGAATTTTGCTGTATTGTCAAGATGTAGGATATGCCAGTATTTCCTATAGTAGGTATCCTGCCAACCTTTTGAATGAGGCAGTTATATTCCGCTATAAAGGTATTGGTTACTCCTCCTGTTTTTCTCTTTGGACTTTAGCAATTTTCTTCTATCTATGATTTTTACTTTCACTATAGCATTCTCCAGGACCTTCCTGTCATAACCCCTATACAGAAAATGTGTCTTAAGTTCTTCTATTCTACCTCAAAACTCCATCATCAGAGCAGTTTTGTCTTAACCTTAGGAACCAACTGTATGATACAGTGGAGCCAACTACAATTCAATGCAGTGCCTTGCAGTATTACTACAGAGTGCTGCAGTATGTTGCAGAGAACAGAATAATTCAATGGCAGTTAAGCTCTTTTGTCAAGCTGTATTTTGTGACATATCATTTATTGCAAGGTACTGCATTGCATCCTGTCTGGCCCTGCTGTATACTTTTTAGTAGTCTTGGCAGGTGGGCACTGTTTTCTCGCAGTAAATTACTACATGCAGTAGGTTTTTGGTAACAATCACTACCTATTGTATCACTTTGTTGCTTGTACAGCCTAAGATCTAGGATTTTGTCTTTCATTGTATCTCTGTAGTAAATTTAATATTGAAAACATTTTTATTCAGACGTTCAAAGAACTGTTCAGCTTAAGTTCGGATTCCTTCCCAGATATACAGTATATCAACAATATACCTCCACCAATTAATCACATCCTTTAGAAAATGAATGTTTTGAACATTATACATGGCCATCTCTGCCCACCTCCTCATAAAATGGTTGGCATATGAGGGTGCGATGGAAGACCCCATTGCAGTGCCACAAAGCTGCAAGCAAAGTTTATTATTATATGTGAAATTGTTGGTCAGTTTAACATTTAGTGCATCTATTGACTGGTTATGTGTTTTTTGCTGCTGCTTGTATTTAGTGTTACTACAGTGTTTATTTTTTTCCTTGCAATATTAAACATCTTAATATATAAAATAACTGGAAAGCAAAGCTCAAGTAAAGGAAGAAAAACAAGTGCATAGGTTCTCTTGGGCAAAATGTTATTGCACCTAAAAATCTACCTCTGCAGTAGCTTCATCCATTTTCTCTGGCACCAATAGTACTAATAGCAAAGGAGTAGTTGGTGGAAGTGGTGGTGGCATTTGTGCTGCCATATTATTCTCTGCCACTTCTGTGGCATCCATGCTGCTGGGTGCTGGAAGGGGGGGTGACAAGAGGATCAGTCCAAGAGGCAGCAAAATCTCTGGCTCATGAACAGTGGACAAGAAGGAAGTTACTAGTGTTCTCTTGACAGCTAGTGTTGATGGCACTGAGCCTGATCTGTATAATAGGTCCCCATTACTGATATGTGGACCAGTGACCAGACAGCTGATAACTCCTTTTTGTGCACTACAGCACATTGAGCACAGGTATCTGGGCTAGTATTTGACTCTGGCCAGGGAAAAAATTTTACTAAGCCCAACTGCAGTGGTAGCAACACTCCAGGTATTTGCCAGCATGTCACGCTGGCAGTGAAGAGTGGTGTAACTGGACCACACACAGGTCAGAAAATATTAGAATTGCTCCTGACTTACAGTGATAAGTGTATGCAGCCTGTGGTGGTGGTGGTGCCATTCTTCATAATTCATGAATTTGGACTAAATAGAGATGTTAGTAGTTGAAGCAGTTGTACCTGGGCATTGTCTACGAGTAAACCCCTATCAGTCATCACAGTCAATATGATTCCTCCCTATGAGACCCATTTAAAACTAAACTTGCCTGGAACCTCACCAGAAGCTCATGGCAGGACACTACCATCTTACCCTGGGGGGAGAGATCGGGGGCTGACCGTTACCCCTCCTTACCTACCTCCTGATCACCTGGGCAGGACCCTCCTAGCCTGAGGGGGGGATATTGAATCCAATCCTGGCACTTTTTTCCCAAATCTCTCCCTCAACACCCCTTCTCACTCCTTATGAGCTGACTCCAAAGGGCTCAAACTTGCACATATGAATATTGGCAGTCTAAGGAACAAATTCCGGGACCTTGAAGCTTGGGTTACTCTCTATAAGCCCGACATACTAGCCTTGACAGAAACCTGGCTAAAGCCCCAGATCCTCCCCCATGAAGCTGACCTAGTGGGCTACCTTACCTTCAGGAAAGACAGGGTAGGAAAAAAGGGAGGAGGGGTTATTATTTACATCAGCACTGTCCTCCAAGCCACAGAGCTGGATGTCCCTTCCCTTAATGGCTCCTTGGCTGAAATGCTGTTTGTAAAAATACTCCTCGGCAATGCCAAACCACTCTCCATAGGGACTGTATACCTCCCACCTCAAACTGCCACCTCCTCCTTAGAATCCCTAACAATGCACCTGGAGGACCTCACCAGGGGGGAGGCCATACTCCTCGGGGACTTCAATCTCCACTGGCCATCATTACTCTCCTCCCCTACTAAAAACCCACTACTCAGCTCCCCACTGATGCAGATTATCGACCTCCCTACAAGACTAAACCCAAAGACTGGAAATCACTCTCCAATAGACTGGATCCTAGTCTCTTGCCTGGGCTGGATACTGTTGGCAGGAATTATGCCTGACGCCTTGAGTGACCACTCGCCTACCTTTTGCATCTGGTCCAACAAGCCTCCAAAAATCCCCGCTAAGGTTATTGAAGCAAGGAATTACAGTAGGTTTTGTCCAGCAGACTTTTGCTCCAATTTGAGGAAAGCTGACTGGGCCCCTATCGTCTCCCTGCCCACACTTGATGAGGCTCTTGATTATTTCACACAGACCTTCTTATCTGCATCTAATATGCAAGCCCCTGTAAAAAAGCTCAGGGTGCCAGGAAAATACCATAAATGGCTGAGCCCCTGCCTCAAACATACCATGCTCCACCGGGACAAAGCATGGGGTATCTACAAAGCTACTGGCAACTCTACAGATGGGGAGAAGTACAGAGAGTTGAGAAATCAGTGCAAAAAATCCATGAAACAGGCTAAATCACAATACCTAAACAACCTCCAAACTAGACACTATGTGACCCCAAAAAATTTTGGGGCCACATAAATCTACTCATAAAGGGCTTCACAAATAGTCAAATGGACTCCATCCTGGTGGGGGACTCACTGTCCAATTCCTCGACCATCATTGCTGAGGCCTTTCGTGCCTCTTTCTCTACCCCAAGCATGTCTCCCCTCCCTGTCCTCTCCAGGCCTACATTACACTCTGATGCTGCATGGGTGCACCGGCGACCTCAATTCCACATAAAGCTGGTCAAACAGTCATAGGTACTGCCTCTCCTGTGTAAAATTAACCCTTCATCCACACTGGGACATGACCAACTCGAACCATGCCTGCTGAAGGCTGCCACTCTGGCTATTGCCCACCCTGTCACCCTACTAATAAACAGATCACTCCGGGAAGGTAAAGTCCCAAAAATATGGAAGGTGGCGACCATCGTCCCTGTCCCCAAAAGTGGTCCTCAAGACAATTTGGGAAACTATAGGCTAATCTCCCTTCTCAGTCCCATTGGGAAAATTCAGGAAAGACTATTCTCTACCCAGCTACAGGTCTACCTTGAGCAACACTTACTCATGGCTGATGTGCAACATGGCTTTAGAAAGGGACATGGCACTGACACTGCTCTCCTACGGCTCATGGCAGACATCCTTGCCTCTATGGACCAGGGCTCCCCAATGGGCGCCCTCTTTATTGACCTGTCCAAGGCATTTGACTTGGTCAAGCATGATCTCTTACTCACCAAACTCTGGCTCCTAGGACTGGATCACCACTAACTCTCCTGGTTCATGAGCTACCTGAGTGATCATTCCGTAAAAGTCCACTGGAAGGGCACTCAACCGGGACTCAGACCCGTCACTACTGGGGTGCCTCGGGGCTCAGTCCTGGGCCCCCTGCTTTTCTCACTCTTCCTCAATGATATTGTGGGAAACTGCTCCCTCAATAAGCTCATTTTCTATGTGGATGACACTGTTTTATACTGCAGTGACCCCCAACCTAGTGTCATCTCCACAAAACTGCAGGACAGTCTCTCAACGCTTGAGGTCTGGTTCTCTGTGAATTCCCTTATACTCAACAAAGATAAAACCAAAGCCGTGCTGTTTGAGTCTAGACACTTGGGCCTTGACAGAAGTCAGATGCTACAGATGCTCCAGATCAGCACCAACCAAGGAAAAATAGTTGAGATCTTGAGAAGCTTTAAATACCTTGGGATCCATCTTGACCAGGAGATGACCTACAGGTCCTACACTGACTCCATAATCCGGGACATCCACCAAAAGCTTGATCTCCTCTACCGGCTGGGGGACTCCTTATCCGTGGCTGCACAATGGGCAACTGCCTGCTGAAATCTTCTTCCCACCATTCTATATGTTGCTACGAGAGTCAGAATTTAACAAACTTTCCATACTCTATAATCGAGTGGCACGGTTCGTCACAAGCTCCTCTCCTAGGAGGCATCACTGTGAGGCACTTAGGGAACTTAAATGGCCCACTCTGTGACACAAACTCATGTACCCCATTGCTTGTCTTGCCTTCAAGTTCTCTACCCTAGGTCTCCCTCCCCATCTTAGAGGACTACTTTCCCCTAAAGAACAAACCAGAACCTTGCGATCATCTGCGAAACACCTACTGGACATCCCTTGGATACGCTCCAACCAAGGCAAACGCTCTTTCAAATTTGCTGCCTCCCACCTATGGAACTCCCTTCCAGCTAGTTTGACTGACTCTGCCACCCTTAACCAGTTCAAGTCCTGACTCAAACTTTATCTTCTCAATCTCAGTCTCTGTGGCTGCAACAGTTAGCTCCCAAGCCTTGGTGTCATGCCTGCTGAACTGCTCTGAACCTCCCTCCATCCTGTCTTTATTCTGCCTAGCCTATGATGTTAATCCTTTGTGCTGGCTAACTACCCTTCTAATGGTGGGTAACCAGGTGTCTGAATGTGAACCTGATGTCTACTACTGGATGCTGTTCACTAATGTTAATCTATGAAACTAATGTAATAGCTGTAAATCATGATTGAAGTCTAATTGTGAGCCTGATTGTCTTATCTCTGTATGCTGTCACAATGTATATTTGTGTATATTATGTAATTACTGTAAATATTGCCTTTAAATGTCTCTTTATGTAACTAATTCCGGGTCGCCCCTGACAAAGGGACCTCTGGTCTCAGTGGGCTTACCCGGTTACCAAAATCCAAATAAATAAACAAATAAATAGTATGGACCATCACAACTATCCAAGTGAAATAAGGACTTTGCTTCAGCACTCTAGTTGTTGACTAGGTACTCGGCAAAGTACACCACTCTGGTTTTTATGAGGCATATCAAAGATGGATTGTTAATTGGCTTGGGGCAGGAAGTAGAGGGTTGTGGTAGCTGGGCACTACTCCAAAGTAGAGAGGGTAATATTTTTCTTAGGTAGGGTATCTCCAGTGAGTTTTCATTTGAGTGTGCCTAATTCTGTCTTACAGATGTAAAGCCATCCAAATCACCTTGAATACAACATTATGACTGAGCATGTATGCTACACACACATTATTCACTGTTCTGAAACTGCCATGATACATTTGAAAGGCTTGACTATGGTTTGATGGAAGGTTGCTAGACTCCTTCTCCCAGTGCTACATAAGCCCCTAACAGTTACACAATCACTGACCAGTATTTCAAATGCCACTTTCCACCCCTCCTCCTACATCTGGCACTCTTTCTCTGGTGTAGATCTTTTACCTATTTCCTTTAGACTTGAGAAATGGCCCCTGACACCTCTGCCAAGGGTGGAAATTCATAGGAAAAGAGTGAAGCCAAATAAATATCTGAGTTACTTTGCACAAGCACATGCAGCTTCAATTTGAATTAAGCAATAAGCTACAAGTGGAGGTGGGTTATGGAGGGATTTACCGAGGCTGGCATAGTTTGCCCATGAGGCACAGCAGAGTGGGTAAATCCACACCAGCCGTGGTAAATCTCTTGAGAACCCATACCCCCTGAGTGGCTTATTGTGATTTTACAATGTGGAAAAAGTGAAGTATTAGAAAGAAATAATAAAAAGTGTAAGAAAAAATATTTTTTATTGATTTTAAGCTGTGGTATGCTTCCAACAGGTTGAATAGTCCTCTGTTGCTGGGCCAAATGTGTGTGTGTGTGTGTGTGTGTGTGTGAGACAGAGATATGCTGGGCAGCTAGGGCTGATGCATCTTCTCGCCCCCACCTTCTGCCACCACCGCAAAACACACTCTGTAATGTGTTATTTTTTTGCATTCAAGAAACATTCTGCAGTGTGTAGTTTTGTTTTTGTTTTAAAAACCGAGCCTGTAAGTATTGTGTAGTGGGTTCCATTCCTGAACTTCTGTTGCCGAGGTTGTAGTAATGCTGCTCTCTGAAAGAAACAGTGTTTTTATTTATAAATTTATTTTTTATTGAAGAAAGATGGTGTGGTGAGTTAATTGTTGTTTTTAAAGTAGTGCAGGTAGTGAGAATTTGTCTGGTTGGAGCGGTAACGGGGTGCCATCCTTCAAAATTTGTTTCCAGGGTTTTGTGATCATCAGGAAGTACATTTTTAAACATAACCCTAGTACCAGAATGGACGTGTACGTAATTAAAAATATTTTTTATGCAGTGCAGAATTGTTTTGTGGTCAGTGGAGAACTAAATTATTTACAGTGCTCCAATGGATTTTTGCAATGGACCAGAGGTATGGAGTGGAGCCGACAGTTAAGAAGGCTGTCAGGTGAGCCCTGTGGAAGTGGTTGCAGGCATTTTTATATGTTTGGCCTTAGGTGTGGTTTGATGAAGTATTTTAAAAAATATGAATGTTTTGAATTTTCTGGACAGTAGAGAAAGGAAACGTCTGGTAACGTGAGGTAAGCAAGACACAATATGGCAGCTCTTTCAACTTGTCTTGGCTATTGGAGGGATTTACTGCTAAGATGGCACATGAAAGTGGCAGGTTGGCACCTTTTGCTGTGATTATTGTTAGATGACTAACAGAGGTAAGGTGCCAGCCTGCATATCTGATTGGTCAGTGGCTGAGGTACATGGTATAATTAAGCAATAAGGCACGACAGGGTGTGGTATTTCATGGGATATTGTCACACCTCAGGTGGTTGGGCATGAGGCCACAGGCCAAGTGCGTCTAGTCACCTGAGAAATGACGATATCCCATGATATACCACACCCTGGAGTGACTTATTACTATTATGAACTGAGTTTGAAGTTTTATTAAAAAAAATGAAACAAACAGGTTTTAAAACATTTTATGAATGAGCTTTTGGGTGGTGTAGGAGTACATTTTAAAAAAAATAGTTCTCAGACAGTAGAGAGCAAAGAGGCTGGTGGTGCAGGAACTTTTTTGAAGCCTTGATGATGTAGCCCAATATCATCTTGGCTTCAAAGAGCTCTTGGCCAATCAGATTCCTCTATTTACAATCCTCAGTTCATAATTTGTATTAATCCCTGTTATGCTTGTTCATACGGAGTACATCAATTATACAGTATTGTTCATCTTTTTATGTAGAATGATAAGAGTTGACAATTGCAATGGTTTAATTTTTAACATGTCTCCTCTAGTTACACTAGCTTTTAAATGTTTGTCTTTAGCTGATTTATCATAAGAAAACACTTGATTTCCCAGTTTACTCTAATGCATAGTAGAAATCTCTAGAAATGCAATTTTCAAAGGATGATTGAACATTCTGTAAATCATGTAGTACCACAAGGAACAGATTGACTAATGTCCTTCATGTGTAATACATACTGACATATAATCATTCTACAGTTTGCTTAGTTTTGATTTTTGATAATCATTTTCATGCAATGTCGATGTAGTAGTGGTGGTAGTAGTAGTAGTATTCTACAGCTATATTACAATCTGAATTATTAAAATGTGTAAAAGGAAATGCATCATGGTGGCAGCCAGGGTCAAAATAAGCTTTAATATCTCCCCATTAATTAAATTGCAGAGAGGAACACAGCAAGGGTGTCCACTCTCACCAATGATATTTGCACTAGCCAAAGAACCGATGGCAAGAGCTATCACAACCTCTACGAAAATACAAGGACCAATAGTAAACAGGAGGGAATTTCATATTATTCTATGTGCGGATGATACGCTAATTATGGTCAAGGACATGAATCACTGTTTTCCAGAGATTTCTGAAATCATGAACAGATTTGGAAGCTTTTCCGGGTTTAAAGTAAACTGGTCTAAGGCTGAGTTGTTAGAGACCAGCACACATTCAAAACCATTTATCTTGCCCAATAACTATCAGATCAAATCAACAGCACGGCTTAGGTATCTGGGGGCAAAAATAGATTACAGACTTAAGAAATTACAAGTACTTAATTCTGATTGTTTATTAGGTGAAGTTAAGAAGCTTTTGGATCAGTGGGAGAACTTGCCTTATACACTTATGGGCCGTAGCAACGTAGTTAAAATATCAATCCTACCTAAATTTTTATTTTTATTTCAAACATTACCAATTATAATTCATGACAAATTCTTACGGGCACTTGAAGCAACTATTAAAAAATTTCTAAGGAAGGGGAAAAGACCAAGGCTCAAAATCGAGAAATTGACAAACCCATACTCAGAAGATGGACTAGCGCTTCCCAACTTCAAGAAATATTATTTTGATGCCAATTTAGCAGCAATACTAGACTGGGGTGAGTGAAAAGCAAAACACATCATTCTTAATTGAAATCACTACTATTCCCTGTGGTAATGTAAAGCATATACTATGCACAGATCCAGTTAAACTAAAAATTCAGTTTTTGTTACCTACACAGACCAATAACTATGTATGGAAACTTATAATAGGGGTTAAAATTCATAAGCTAGTAATGTCTAAGGACTCCCCCATTTATACGAATACTATGTTTCTACCTTCCATACATAATCAAACTTTTAAAGAATGGTATAATAAGGGGTTATGACAAATGGGACAATTAATTGATAATGAACAAGTCCTAGATTTTGACATTTTAAAATGAAATTTGATTAATCTAATTCTCAGTTATTTGCATATCTGCAAATTAAGGATTTCATCCTTACAAATATTGGTAACCCTTACTCTGACCTATTAGCCAATTTGGAAAACTATCTTAAGCTGTCTAGGCATATAAAAACAATCTCGTAGATATACAACATTCTAAATCTTCATCCCCTTCATATGGCTAATCTTAAGACTAAATGGGAAGAAAATCTAGGTAAGCCAATTCCAGAGGCTAGCTGGAGGAATCTATTAATATAAAGTTATGGGGGTTGAAATCTATATGAATGAAACAAATATTTAATATTTTGTATCAAGTATATTAGACCCCATAACTATTAAATAAATTAAATGCAGCAATTTCCAGGAAATGTCCCAGATGTAATGATCATGAAGGCACCTTAATACACATGCTGATTTCATGCCCCAAACTTAATAAGTGGTGGGCAGCTATCTTCGAATTTCTCTCAAATGCAATTAAAACAACTTTGCATAAACACCCGATGTGAATGCTGCTGCGAATTGGACTCCATATAACATTTTGCCAGTGGAAAAACAAATTTTAATAAATAAAGCTTTGGTGCAAGCCTTCAAGATGGTATTATTGAATTGGAAAAACCCAGGTCCCCCAGACTTTAAGAATTGGCTAAATTGAATGGTCTATGTACATACACTGGAATGTATTCACTACACTTCATTAAAAGCAATAGCTAAATACAATAAAATGTGGGGTCTGTTGCAGGCTAAACTTAAAAGCCCAACATCTTCAAGATGGACCTGATTAACAGGATGGATTGGTCAACCCCGTCCCCCTTCCCATATCTACACGGCTATAAGGATTATTGCTGTCCATTGGCATGTGATAGGGTAATTTCTGCATTTTGGAGTTAGGTATGCTTTAAGCCTCATCTTTTTAGTGGTTAACATAAATACAGATGCCCTGACAGTAAGTTTTCTGTATTATTATAATTTGCTGAATGCATATTTCTCTAATGAAGGCTTTACTAAGTCAATATACTAACACAATGTGCACATCTATTGTTTATAGTTTAACTGAATAGTTTGGCAGTGTTTTTTTTTTAGTTTTGTTGAATTGCTGTAGAATATAATAATAATTTAATATCAGAAACTACATCTGGGGCATGTGTCTGTGGTTTTCATAGCAGGCTAAAATTGTCATAGTTGGCTTTTGAGACAAAAAAGAATCCGTTGTGGTAACACACAGATGTTTTCACTGTCAAGCATTTTTACATGGAAAACAAATGTCACATGTACTGTATGTGTGTGAGTTTATGGCAGCAATTTGTCATTGAAACAATGCATAGTAAAACTGTAAACATACTTTCTCATCTTCAAAAACAAAAGTCAGTTGTTACTTTAAAAAAAGGAAATGCATCATGGTACATTAAATAAACATATACATAAGGCACTATAAGCACACATCATATTTAATAATATGGAACACATAACTTGCAATATGAAAATGCATATCATGTGTAAAACATATACTTCTTGAAGGCACCACATGTACAAAATCTAACTATCAAGTTATGTAAATATCAATCTCAAATCTTTATTAGTATTAAACTAATCAAAACTACTCAAACTTAGCATAAATGAACAACAATTGGTAAGTAGGTAAAAGCCCATTCACAAGAGCAAGTATAACTGGTTGGCACAAGATGGCAAGTCACATGGTAACTGAACCACATCAATACATTTGTATATTTGTGAGATAAGACATCCAGTCAATAACAACTGTACCATGATCTGGAGGTGAGAGGAGGGCAATATTCACAACACTTAATGACTATGTGTTTAACAAATGATTACAAAGCACTACAGTATTTTGAAATGCTGATTTATTACCAGGCATTACAGTACAGTTCACATTCAACAGCGTCACTGATGAGCTGCTTTAGCATTACTCAATGAGTTAAAGTTTTGCTAGATTTAGTGCAGAGCCTTGAAAAAACTGATGCCTTAGAGTTGTAACCTAGTTTTGTATTCCACTGCGACAGAACTGCAGATACATTTCAATTGAGTTACAAAAAAATTTTTCATAAAAGTTTCTTTTGAGCTGGTTAAATGTAGAAAAACAGCACAATGTGAGTGGTCAATGCATAGCCAACATTAAACAGCAATGTAAAAGCAAGGCATCGGTGTGACAGTTTAATGCAAATTGTAATGTAGTTATTGTGGTATGCCAAATGTACTGAACATTATTTTCTAATTTTTGAATCACAACTAATCCAGACATTATTATAAAATCTATCATTGTAATTGCCATCCATTGGAACAATTGTTAAATCAGTTACATACCCATGATGTCTTGTGCTGGAACTGAGGCTTTAGAGTATGTGTATGGTTTACAGAGATGCTCAAAACCCACATGATTTTGAATATTTTTTCTCCTGGTATCCTTTTACAGCTCCCATGTACTATCTTCCTGCAATCTGACTCTTTGGTATAAATTGAGGCTTCCATCCCATCCATTTAGCTAAGCAACTAATCCCTGCTTTGTCCTTTAAACTGTTGAGTTAGTTCTTGTAGGCTATGTCTCCCTTCTATTTTGTTCTCCTAAACACATACCTTAGCACTTTTTTTTATTTTTTATGAAGAAAGCTCAGAGCGTGGGTGCTTCAATCATCGTTTTGTCTCATGAAGACTTTCATTTAATTCCATCATTGCTGACTTCTTCATTAGACCAAATTATACAAATTAGCAAAAAATGGTTGCCAGATTTGTCTGAATCCATTATAATCATTCTCCAAATAGAAGATGGAGCTGTCAACATTGCCCTGATCAAGCATCCTCTGGACCCATTCTCCATAAGTAGTCAGAGCCGTATTTTTCCATTGTTATAAAATTATTTTAATGGCCACCAGTACACCAACACTCCAGAAGGTTTTCTGACATACCTGATGATCCTGGGAGTCCACCAGAAATCTGAAAATAGCAATCCCAAGGTTAAAGGGAAAGTCATAACCCAGAATCTTGGATAGGGTGGCTCATATAGAAGTCCAGTAGACCTGAATCATAGGCAGTGTATCAGCATATGGGATAGGGTGCCTCCTCCCACATCTATGACATAATTCAGGGATTGAGGCATCAACCCTATGAAGTTTAACTGGAGTGTAATATGTCCGATGCAATACATTAAAATAAATCTGCAACAGATGGCTATTCCTGATCTTGGTGTTATCAAGATTTTCAGCCTGAGACCAATCTTCATCAGTAATCTGGGTATTCAACTCCCTTTCCCAAGCTGACTTATCCAATTCTAACCCATATGGAGACTTGACCAACACAGATTTATATATTTTGGAGATCAGGTGGCTACTAGACTCCAACTGAGCAAAGAACTCTTTCAGAGGGGAACTAGGAAGGGCAAAAGAGTTATGGTTCTTTTTATACACAAAGTTTTGAACCTGTAGATACTGCCATCTATGATTCAGTGGTAAATCATATTTTATTTGAATTTGTTCAAAGGTCATACAATTAGAACCTTCATAAAAATCAGCCAGTGTCTATATCTGTCTACAAAAATACCATTCCTTGAAGACCCTGTCTTTCATAGAGGGAAATAAATATTTATTATATATCAGTGTCCATGCTGAAATTGTGCCTGCAAATTTTAGTATTTTATTAGCATGTGCCCATGCATAGGTTGTAGAGTCTGAAGTAGACAGAGCACATGAAAGTGGGCTGTTACCCCCGGAAGAGGAAAAAGACAAAAAGTCCATTAGCATTAAACCATTAATAGCTACTTCCTCTATCCTCAAGCCTGCAATATGCTTTTTATCTATATTAAATATCCATTAAAATACAATTTCTAGTTGAGCTGCCAGGTCATGTACCCCAAAATTGGGACAGCCTAACCCCCTTTTTCCATACTATATTGTAACTTATATAAGGCAACTCAGAAACAGGTTCCCTGCCATAAAAATTTCCAAACTGTCTTGCCCAGATCTAAGAAGAAATTTTTTTTGAGAATGCCGGGAATGGACTCAAACAAAAAGAGAAGCCTGGGGAGGATATTCATTTTTAAAATATTAATTCTACTGAGCAAGAGTAGTGGAAGATGCTGCCACTTTGCCAAATCTAGTGTTATCTTGGAAATCAGTGGATCATAATTATATTGAATTATCCTACTAGTATCATGTGCTAAAACCACTCCTAGATATTACATTTTTTCTTTATTTATAGTTGCTAGAGCAATATTCCTTAAATTCAAAGGATTGCCTAAATATAACAATTCTGATTTCCTCCAATTCACCTTGTAGCCCAACAGGGTGCCAGATTCTTCCAAAAAAGTATTACGAAGTGCATAAGAGTGGTTGGGATTAGCCAAAGAAATCAGATATCATCAGCGTAAAGCCTAATGACAATATTGCCAGACCCTAAGGGAAGACCCATCTATTGGGATACTGATCTAATTTTGATAGCCAGCAGTTACAGAAAAAGTGAGAACATCAGGGGGGTTAAAGGGGTTAAAGGACAGCCCTGCCTTGTCCCTCTCAAAAAAGGGAAATAGGGTGATATACTTGAATTAGTCCTGACATGTGCAAAAGGACTAGTATAAATTAACTGCATCCACCTTAAAAAATTACCTCAAAGCCATATCCTTCCAGAGTTTCAATCAGGAGCTGCCACTGCACCAGCCAAAGGCTTTTTCAGCATCTAAAGACAGGAGTGCAGTGTCTGTTCCCGAATATGCATAGGTTATATCAAAGGCTTTTCTGGTGTTGTGTTGTGACCTTCTCCCTTCTATAAATCCCACTTTAACTTCATGCATAAGACTTGGGACATATTTAGCCAATCTTACAGCCAAAATGTTTGTAAAATTGTTATAGTCGGTATTAAATAAGGAAATAGGTCTGTAAGAACTGCATTGCTCTGGAGATTTATCTTTCTTAAGTAACAAAATAATGTCTGCTTCATTTAGTGATTGTGGCAGTTTATTCTCCTCCAGAAAGGAATTATAAAGTTTCATGAGCCAAGAAACCAACATATCCATAAGAGTTGTATAAATTTCAAAGGGAAGACTATCAGGGCCTGGAGATTTGCCATTAGACAAGGCATTAATGAGTACTGAAACCTCCCTCTCAGTAATTTTCACACTAAAATCAGCAGCCTGCTAATCTGATAGTTTAGGTAGATTGAGTCTGGCAAGATATTCCTTGATCTTAGTCTGATCTACTTGTTTCTCTGGTTTATATAGTCTACTATAAAATGCATGAAAAGTGTGATTAATATCATCCTCTGATGATACTAAATGGCCATCCTCTCTTTTAATTTTATTAATTCTATTTCTATTTTGTTCTGACTTCAACCAGTAGGCTAAAAGCTTGCCTGGAATATTGCCATAAAAATAATATTTAGCATGTACTCTATACATTTATTTTTCTGTTTTCTCCTGCAAAAGCTTTTCAAATTTATTTCTTGCAATCATAAAGTTTACCTCTGACTTTTCGGAACCCACTGCAATATGTTCTGCTTCAGCTGCCGCTAAATTTCTTTCCAGTACCAACAGGTCCTGGTCCCATCTCTTCCTTCTGATACCCATTTGTGATGTAACCCACTGCCTTAAATAGGCTTTCAAGGCATTCCAAATTATCTGAATACTTATGCCCTGGTGGAGATTATGGCCCATAAAAGCCACAATTTCCTCCTGAAGGTTATCCCTAAAGCCCCCAAGAGCCCAGAGTGTGTTATCAAAATTCCAGGAGACAGAGAAAAAACTTTGATCCCCTAAAGCTCCAATATCCACGTCTAACAACAGTGGTGCATGGTCAAAAATTCTTATTCTTTCATATGTAACATTGTAAGGTAAAGTGGACAAATCAGAGGAAATCAGGAAGTAATCAATCTTTAAAAATGTTTTATGCATCTTCGAGTAGTATGAGAATTTCTTTAATGAGGGGAACAGCCATCTAAATGGGTCAAACAAATTTAAATCCTGCATCCATTGCTTTAACACCTGAGAGGCCCTTATCTTTCTTTCTCTCATGGGGGATCTCTATCAATTAAACTGCTTGTTAAATTGAAGTCACCCCCTATTATTATGCTGTACCCCAACTGAGACAATTTAAAAAAAAAAATCTGTAAAAAAGGCTGGGTCATCCTGGTGGGGCCATTTACCGAAACAAGAGTGACCCATCTGTTGCAGATCTTTACGTCTGTCATTACATAATGACCATATTCATCTATCAAGGACTTGGCGAACTGGTGGCCAATTTGTTTCCTGATGAAAATGGCCATACCGTTGGTCTTATCAGAGAATTCAGAAATGTATGCAACAGTCCCAAATAAATTAGAAAAATTGGATGCATCGCTTTTATCAAAATGAGTTTCTTGCAACATAAGGCAGTCTATGTTCCTCCTTTTAGCTAGGTGTACTACTTTCCTTATTTTAATTCTTTCTTTACACCCACTGAGGTTCCAGGACATAACTTTTAAAGGCCCCATTAGAAAGAAAAAACTAACCAGGTGATGCAGTGATCCGGTTACACCACAGTATCTTTTGGATTCCTGGTATTAAGGAGGGAAAGAAGTCCCCCACTCCCAGATGGGACAGGTCTATTTAAATTTATACAAATAAGATTTGCAGCAAAGATTTTGACCCATAGAACCACTTTGTCTATTAGCCATATTTTGCACCCACACATTCTGTTCCTTATAACAAACATTCTACACAAAAATAAACTCTTATTGTTTTCTTTTTTTATTCATATTTTTGTGTCTCTCCTTTTTTATTTTTTTTGTTGTGACTTACTAGTGACATCTACACAAAACCTATCTACTAAAACCATTCTACACATAGATAACTCATAATCTTTAAACTCAATACCAAATAGTGAAATAAAACATTACATCTACCTATTCAACTCCTAGCAAAGATTCCCCTCCATATATTTGATAGATTTAAATGCATAAAACCTAAGGTGTATTGAGAAACTCCAAAACCTAAACTTACCAGGAGTCCTATTATTTGGAGGACTCCTTCCCCTCCCCCCAATGAAAGTGCTGAACCTTTACTGTATGCAAAGATGCTGAAGAGAATGGGGTGGTGATAGCACAGGTCCCCCATCTCCCACATGGGCCAGCTAGCATTTCCACAAAACTCCTATCTCCATATCACTTAGAAATGACTGGGGGAGAAGAAGAAAAAAAAAAGAAAGGGGCCAGTATCAAAGACTAAAGTAGATAATACCTTAAGTACTCCCAAAATATACTTATGTTTTAGTCACCCCAACTACTCATACACAGAGTTTCTCTAAGAGCAAATTCTAATTTACTACCTAAGATGTACCCCCCTGGTCAGATTTCTTAGAAGTTTGATGTGTTCTTTTCCTCAATGCATCCTCTACTTCAAAGGGAGAATGAAAAAAAGAGTTCTACCAACGAGGTGAACTCTCAACTTTAGCATGGAGAAGGAAATGCCTTCTTTCCTCAACCTGTCCCTGACAGAATCAAAACTTTTTCTTTTCACCAAAATATTAGGTGGAATGTCAGGGAATACTTGTAGAGACATAGCTTGATAGTGAATGCCTTTTTCTGCTCTGGCTTTTGCCAAGATCCTCTCTTTGTCTAGGAATTTTAATGATTTTATACACATAAACCATGGTCTGCTAGACCTATCCATATGGCTGAAGGCCAGGTGCACCCTGTCAAATTCAATTTTTTGAACGGGAAAGTGCAGGCCCAGTGATTTAGATACAAGCTCTTCACAATAGCTTAATGGATCTTTTCTTTCTATTCCTTCAGGAAGGTTTCCTATTTTTAAATTACTCCTCCTTGATCTAGATTCCAAGTCCTCAATTTTTCATTTTAAAAGTTCCAATTCTTTATTGCTTCTTTCCAGGGCAGTATATATCTTAGGTAGATTATCCTCAATATTACTTATGCGAGTTTCACACTCAGTTGTTCTAAGGGATGGTGTCTCGAATTTCTCTGCTACTTCAGAAAATTTAAGTGACAGGGAAGAGAATGACAAATTAAAACTTGCAAAACCTTGCCTCATTTCTTTTAGTATGGACTGATTGGGATCATCTGAACTATCCTCTTGATTTTAGAAATGTTAGCCACATTGTCCATAACCACATTTTCCTTTTGTTCTTTCTCTGTACCCTCTCTCTCCACCATAGTCTTTTCCCACTGGCTATTACAATTTTTGGGAGCTGATGATGATTCATGTTTCTCTCAGGGTTCACCCTTGATCTAGATTTTTTTGAGAGAATATCATATAAGCAGGTGAGGGAATTGAGAATAACAGGATAGCCTGCCTCCCTATTGGCTTCGGTATTTCAGCTGTTTTTATTATCATTATTTTTCTCCCCCACTTTTTTTCTGATGGGTGATATAACCCGTTTTGGTAAAGAACTGCTTTTTCTTTTCTTTTTTTTTTTTGAGCTCAAACAAGTGGAGCCCAATGGTGCCTGTTTATTTTTTGCCAAGCCTGTATTACTCAATAAGGTAACCAGAGTAGAATGGCTATTATTATGGGGGTTATTCAAGAACAATGATTTGGATTCACCCAATTCTTTTTTCGAAGCCTGGAAAACAAAAACCCCTTCCACCTGTCATTCCCAGATAGAAGGGTTACCTGAAGCCAGAGTCGAAGCTAGGACTGAGCTTTCAAGATGAAGAGGAGTCCTTCTCATTGTTTTCCTTCCCCTGGTGTGAGGAGATGCAAGATGAGTAGTTGGATCTGCAGAAAGAAGTTGTTCACTGTGAGACACTATGTCTTCTATGGAGGTTAATTTGGAAGTGCACCCAATGCCAGTAGTGGGCGTGATGCAGCCGAAGCCCACGCAAATTCCAGAACATGCTGATAAAGGGCTGACATACCCTTTGGAACAAATCTAGTGAACAAAAAGGAGCACTTACAATACTAAGGCAGACATTAAAACAAATTTCTCTGCCCTATCACATGCTGCCCTTTTACCTCCTTCTTCTCCAAAAATCCTCTACAAAGAGGGAAAAAACTAAAGAAGGGAAGAGAGACATGTGGTCGTAAGGCCGTGGGAGAGTGGGGAGATAATGCCGTTACAAAAACAGCCAAAATATGACCAGGCAATTAAACACAGGTCCACCACACAGAAAAATTAAAAACTGTCACCAAGATACAGCTGGCATTAAACCACAAAAAAGACCATATCACAGGGTATATGGCCGGGAGAACATGGAGAGAAAATCAGCCTCTTTCCCAACCCATCGGGAAATTCAAGGGGACCATGCTCACCCTTGCACACAGTCAGACTGTTCAGCAATGCATACTGACATCAGGATCAACATTCACAGTATGCTGCCCCCATACCTTAGCAAATTTCTAGTTATGCCTGGAAACAGACATCATTATACCTAGTGCACTTACCTGGTGGAAAAAACAGATAAACCAAAAGAATGTATAATGCTTTATTCTATTTTGCTTCTTGCCACTCTTGACCCAGCTCCCTCAAACTTTACTGTATCATGTTCCCTTCCCAACTTTAAGCCCTTGTATAATGGTAGGATTGCTTCCCCTGCTCTACTGGGCACTTCTTTTTTATGCATAGCAGCTTTCTGCTTGCTGGCTCTAGGACAGTGGCTGTGCATGGCTTCTCTTGCTTCAGCCCCTTGTCTGTTTTGCCCCTTCCAAGTATTTTTCCTACCAACAATATGACATTTGTGACTCAGGGTCTTCCCAGGCCTTTAGGACGGTAACTAATATGTAAAGTAAATACACTGTACTGAGTGACCCTTGTATTATTGTTATTAAATGTAATGTTTGTGCTTTCCTGTACTGACGTGGAGCCTTTGCAAATGAGTCTATGACTTAAAGGATTGTAATTCTGATTCTCTCAATAAATAAATAAATAAATTTGGCTCCTTCTACTCTTATTGCTCTCTCTTGCTCTCTCTCTCTCTCTCTCTCCCCCCCTCTCTGGTTCATTCCACTCTTTGATACCTTCAGCCTTTTGTCACAGAAATGAGGGATCCAAACCTCAAAATAAAAAAAACAGTTAGGAACAGTGACCCTTATAATAAGACACAACCTAAAAATGGTGATACAAGCTCAGAACACAGTGGGTGTTTACCTGAACAATGTTTCTTTTGAATTTAACATCTTGGAATACAATGAATTTCTGCTTTAAAATCTAAATCTGAATTAGCAACACGTGTATGGGGGTAGCACCTTTTCCAAGAGAGACAGATAAAGGACAAAGCAATGTAATCACAATCAGGGTTAGCTTTCTCATGATCTTTTCACCTTTGCTGATCTCTCTCTCTCTCTCTCTCTCCATCCACCCCCATTTTAGTTTTACTATTTTCTCAGGCATCTTTCTCTGTCCGTTACTCTTTGTAGTCCCCCCACCCCATCCTCCTTCTGGTCCCTTTTCTTCAGCTTTCTAATGCCTTTAAAGGAACTACTTTACTTTGTATCGCATTCACAGGCATACATCTTCCCAGCCTAACTTTCTTTTTACTGAGCCTTGCAACAATTGACTTTGTGCAACCTGCTCCTCTTTTCCTTGGCAGTAACAACATGAAGCTAACAAGGAAAAATCTTCTGAGCTGCTATGAATTTCAAACCAATCTGGAAGTAAATTTCCATTCATGATGATTTGGGGTGTGAGTTTTCTTAAACAGAAGTGCTCATGTTTAGTTCATAGAAGATATCTAATGGAAAAGTGCAAACACAGCTTTTGCCTCCTTTGTTTTTCTAGTGTGGTCATCATTGAAGACCCAAATATGAAACTAGTCAGCATGAAAAAAAAGCCCAACAATCAGGGCTGATGCACATTTCTTACAGCAACATATTTATTCAAGGAAAGAATCTCAGTTTGGGAACAAACATTAGCATAACAATGTACCACCTACTCAAGGCAGGTAGGTGTTATGAGTAACACTACTCTAAAAGGTTTGTTTTTGTGAAGATACTCTCTTCAAAATTTCTGAAAAAAAAATCATGTTGAATTACTTTTTGTATAAACTATGGAATATACTGTATATTGGAAAACCGCCACATCTTCTCATATTAGTACAGGATAAATTCATACTGCTGCTTAAATTGTATTAATATCTAATAGCCTGTTTCAGAATAATTTTTTCCCATTTATGGTAATGTGAAAAACATATTTTGAGCCTGGTCCTAAGGATGGTGAAAGGGCTGTGTCCTTCATAAAGAAACTGCATTTTCGAATGTGCTTACATGCAGATGTTCCCGGCACATAATTGTTTTCCATGTACATTTTCTTTGCCCGTTCATACCTAGCTGCTCCCTTCTGTCTGACTCCTCCCAGCTTCTCTAGCACTTACCTTCCTACTGGCATCCTTCTGCTTGCAGGACTGTGGTGAGGAAACAGGTCATTGGTACAGGGCCTGTGAAGGACTGAACTTCATCCTGTGGCCAAAAGGTTTTTTTCCTACTATTTTCATCCCAGATCCATGCACATGCAGTGCAATGCAACATCTGAGCTCTGCCTTAGTGGAAACACCCCTGGCATCCTGTGCATGGACTTTCACTCTCTACTGTGTGCTCAGACTGTGCTGCCCTCAGACACCTCCAGGTGGCAGACAAGCAGCAAGTCATGCTTCACCCCCCCACCAAGGGAGGAGAGTAGTCCAATGAATGCTCAGTTCTCCCTCCTTGTTCAGCCCTTGAGTGACCAGTGTCCATTCCCAAATCCATGTTGCCAGTGAGACTGGAGGTAAGGTGCTAGTGCCTCAGCCCTCCACATCACTGGGCCATTTCTCCTGGCACATATTTAACTTTGGACCATAATATACACAGAAGACCGTACATTACTAATTCTGAGTTTTGAGGGCCAATTATAGTGGAAAAGGTACATGTAGTCATTCTCACAAAGGGATGCATTACCTGTAAATTATGCAGTATCTCGGTAGTTTGCAATTCATTCCTTTTCCCGGCTATTGGGCCATGTTTTGACAAAATGGTCCAGATCCTGTTTTATTTAAAGTGTGCTTGCTAATGTGTAGGTGCATGTCAATCTTCCCAGGTGGTTGAAGACAAGTGGCTATGTCTTGTGCGTCACAAAGTTCATTTTAGGATGATGATTGCTTGCTTCTTTCTTAAGGCTCATTCCCATGGTACTTATCTAGCAGTTCACTAGCATGGATTGCCGTTCTGGTGAAATTTAAGTGAAAAACAAAACAGTATTTTTACAGTTTTCTGGGATTCAAATCCAGAACATCTGGTTCAAAGCTATGTGTTCTAACATTTGTGCTATGCTAGTTGCTGTTTTGCAAGCTTGTGGTTCAAGGCATCCCTGACATTAACTGATTTCAGAACAATTTGAGCAAATCACTTAATCCCCAAGTGCTCCCAGATACCCTTGAAAACAGGCCTTGTGCCTAGTGGGCCTTACCAGATTACAAAAGAATAAAAATTAAAAAAGACTAAGAGCCAGATTCATAGAAGTCCCAGGAAGTTTACACAGTTGGATAGCATAAGTATGCAGGCACTTATGTGCCAAAGTTATAAAAGTCGGCTAGAAGATTATCCGCAGATCACCTTATATACCATGTGCAAAGGAGATGTACTGTGGATGGTTACTTGCTTTCTGCTTCTGAACCAGCAGCTGAGGCATTCTGAACACAAGCATGTTTTCCTCAAGCAGATCACCTCACAAGATAGGCATTTTCAAATGAAGAACACAGGGCTTGACAATACCCAACCTATGGAGCAGTAGAAGTGAATAGAAACACCCTGCAGGGAAGCACATTCTGCCACAACACACACACACACACACACACACACACACACACACACACACACACACACACACACACACACACACTCTCTCACACTAATACTGTAATGAGGAAAACAACAAAACAGCAATGGGCAAAGTTATGATCACGTATCTGTTGTAGTGTCCCATACCATGGCAGTCAGAAAACCCCTCACAGGTGGCACAGTGTACTCCACACCTACCCCAACACACTGATGAACCACCATTCCCCAAATAGATATACACACAACTGCAATAAGATGACACAGACACAGTAGGTGCAGTAGTAAAACGCAGCAAGGAGGGAGGAACAAAAAAATACTAATGTGAGGAGTCTGTTGTCTTAAACATCAGTAAATGCAAAGAAAAATGTATTTGTTAATTCAAAATTATTTTACCTAGCCAGCACGCTGGCGCAGCAGTAGCATTACCATTTGAGATGCTGGTGACCTGGATTCAGGAGCGAGCCTGGGTCACCTGGCCAGTTGGAGCAGGATTAAGTGACCCATGGTCTGCTCTCCTCCTCTGGGTGAGGTGGGTTGATATGTCCACTGCATGCCTGACCTCTAGTGGGGACTTGGGGTCAGCGCTGAACCATGCTTGGGGGAGGATTGTGGCAGACACCCGGCATGCTGCGCACGGAAGTGAGCATAACACCGCCATTGGCATCATTGCATGCTACACCTCCACACTGAGGGGTTGGGGGACAGGGCAGATTATGGAAAAAAACACCATGCCACATGACTTGCCGTCCAGCCAAGTCAGTCCTGAGGAGCAATGGTATGCTGTTGCCATAGCTGGACCTTGGGGTGCCAAAAATAGAGCATCTAAAAAAAAATATTATTTCACCAGGTAAACATACACAGATACAGGGATAATCTCATTTACAGCTTCAACCTGGGGAAGGGGTGCTAGGTAAAGGAGATAAACAATGAAGTATAGCACATTATATAAACAGATAAGTTATACAAGTTCAGGACATGGTATGTTCAGGCATTGTAGAACAATTTTCATTAAATCTAGCAATTTGTACATAGCAGTAGAAGATTTAAAAACAAATTCATTGAGGGCCAGGGAAAACAAAACAGATTATAGTCAAGTACAGTCACAGAAAAAGATAATAAAAATTCATTAGGTATAGTTTATCGCAGACAATGCTTGAGTGAGGGGTATCACCTAAGGTCAGATTGTTCCACAGCTGGGGGAGCACATAACTGAAAGATGATTGCCCAAGTTAGGTTTATACCTAGGAACATTGGGCAGGATTCACTAACCTCAGAAAAGTCCTGCAACTGTGGGAAAACCTCAGCACAAAAGGGTTGCCACTTGTAGATCTGCAGGTTACGCGCAGTGGCAGGTATTCACAAAGGTCGTCTCCACGAATTATGGCAGCATTCAGGTGTTGTTGCCAGGAATAGCACCACAGCTGCAGGAGGCTACTACAGCCAGTGGGACCCGCCGTAACACCCTCCACAACTGCTGCAGCTGTGAATTGGATGCTACGCAACTGCGGGGATTTCAGAGTGCCACTGGGGTTGCGGAGTAAGACTTAGTCCCAGAATGGGTTGTGAATCCTGTCCAATGAATCTGTTATCCAAGTTAAATCAAAGGCTGTGGTTGGGGGGTGGGTGGTGTAAGTATTGAACCAGATATCTTATGAACTTATCTTGTCAAAAGTTAAAACCACAAAAGGCAAAGGCTGAGTACACCTATCATTCAGAGAAGGACAGTTTAGGTGCTCATAGAGTAGGCAATATTAGGTACACACTGGGCAACTGGAATTCAACAGCAAATTCAGCTTAGATTGGTGGCATTGGGGAGCAGAACCATAGATCACATCACCATAGTCAATTATTGGGAGACTCGTGTTCAACTAAGGACTTCTTCAGGCTTTTTGGGAGAGGCAGTCACCCACCCTTTATAAGGTTCCAAGATTTATGAAAGATTTGGACATGAAAGCCTGTATGTGAGTGGGAAAATGCAGGAATTGATCATAGTGAATGCCGTGGTATTTGTATTCTACTACAGATGTCAGTGTCCCACCTTTGAGAGTATTTATAGAGAGAGAAGGAGCAGCTACCAAGCATTCTTTGGCATCCAAACTACATAGACACTGTTTTAGTCTTATTGAGGGATAATCTGTCGGATAATAAAAAACAGTGGGAATGGGTATCAAAGCCAGGCTGCAGGGCAGCAGATATAATGGCAGAAGACTTACCAGAAGTAAATAAAATAGTTTCATTCTCAGACATCTGGATGTTACATGATTTTCCAACCTTTGGTATGTCATTTACAAATACATTAAAAAGGAGGTGGCCCAATATAGACCCTTGAGGGACACCCTTGCTAACTTGTCCGTAGCCTGAGAGGGCTAAGCCAGTAAGACTACCTGGGAGTGACCAGAGAGGTAGGAGGAGAACCCGGAAGTTGATGAGGAGAAGAGACCAGAGACACCAAGCTCAGTCAATAGAAGAGTGTGGGCCATGGTGTCGAATGCCTTGGTGAGATCAAAAAATAAAACACTGGTAGCAGACTATTACCCATATGGATAAGGATAACGTCAATAAGCCTGAGGAGGGAGGCTGATGTAGAGTGGGAAGCCCAAAATCCAGATTGGTAGTCAGAAAAAAAACTGTGAAGAGAGTAGTAGTTTTTAAGTTGCCAGGTAGCTAACCTCTCTGATGCTTTGGAGAGGCAAGGGAGAAACGAGATGGGCCAGTAATAAATAAACTGATCATTTGTAGCATGTGCATGTGGCATGTGGGACAGAGATTATACCTGAGGCACACTTGAGGTTTACAGTTGAGGAGGCAAAGCAAGTAGGCTGAAGTAGATTTTTTATGGTGTCCCAGAATTTAGAAGGTGAAGAGGAGTCATTGACGAATACGGTGTGGAAGTAAGCAGTCTTAGCTTTCCTAAGTGACTTGGTGCAGAGATTTCTGAGCCTGTTATATTGTAGTCAGTCAATCAGGGCACTGGATGCATTATGAGCTGATCAAGCAGCATCTCTTTGCTTGAACAGATTGATATAGTCAGGAGATACCCAAAGGAAATGCTTACCCTGCACCCTGAATCTTTTCACAGAAGCATGAATATCACAGGTGATAAGAAGATGAAGCTAAATTTACCCAGCGGATGATCAGGAACCAGAGAGCAAAAAACAGAGTTCCAGTTAGTAGTGGAGAGTTCTGCCAGAAAAGTGGGTAGTGAGAATATCCATAGGGAGTGACCAGACATAATATGGGGGACGGGAATTAGGAGATTTGCTCTTCCAGACACAGTGAGTGATACAATGGTCACTGAATATATCAGGCAAGATATACACAAAAACAATAAAATAGGGATGTGTGGACAGTATCATGTCAATAAAGGAGTGGTTTGTAGACTAGTTATTAAATTCTGTGGGCTCCAATAGCATCTAGTGGAGATTTAAAACTTTTATTTTTGAGTGGAGTGATGAGGATTTGGGGCTTAACCAATTAAAGTTTAGGTCACCCAAAATTATACATTCAAATGTGAGAGAGGTTAAGTTTAGCAAGGTGGCAAGGGATGATGTCTGAGATAGCATTGCCACTTTTACCTGGGGAACAATAGATTCCAGTAATAATTAAAGGAATTGAATGAAGGAAATGTAGGGCACCACAGATTTGCTCATAGGATCTGGGTACAACTTCCATAAAATCCAGGAAGACGTTTGACACAGATCACTCATTCAGAGGGATGTTTATCATTATAGATTGAGGGAGTGCTCCCAACAAATCAGAGCATTCCTTTCCTCTGCACATGAGACACTGTCATTTTAAAAACCTTCCCCAATCATACTGAATACTACCGCTGAAATCACTCTTACAGTTGAAAGAGTGGTCTCACTTAAAGTATCAAAATTCTCATCAGTTCTCACAACTTACTGAAAGAATATGAGTGAGACCACTCGAGTGGTCTCAATAATAGTATTAACATACAAACTATATTTATTATACAGTATGGTACAGTGTCCACTAACTCTGCCCTCAACATTTTGTGGCCTAGTCACTATATCAGTGGAGTGGCACATGATGTCTTATGATACTTTTTCCCCTATGTGCTAACATTACAGTACTTCATCTTAAACAGTTCTAGATATTGGCAGAACTTACTGTGGGCACATGTCTTCTGACCTGGATAAGTTTCTCTCTGATACTAGCAGCAGCCCTGGGACTTTGGCCCAGGAGAACACCAGAGAACAGCTTCTCCAGGTCAGCAGGCAGGCCTCAGTATGATCCATCAACAAACATAACTGTTTATGAGGAACTAACGTTAACACACAAGTGAAACAGTGGCATAATAGAGCGTTGAGTAATCTTCCAATGAAATGATGCTTGTAACCATTGTAGTGCACCTCTTCAAATATCATGGAAACTGCTTAAAACATACTTCTGTTCCTCTTGCATGCAAATTTGAGGGCACAAACAACCCTTTGTGCCACAGGTTTTTTCTATGTTTCTATGAGATTTCAGAATGTGACTGGCCACCAGAATAACACCAGAGAAAACATTCTCTAGGTCAGTAGACAGGCCTCCTCAGTAAGTTCCATCAATAAACAGAACTGTTTATTAAGAACTGACATTAACACACAAGTGAAAAAGTGGCATAATAGTGTGTTGACTACTCTTTTGATGAAATGGTACTTGTAACCATTGTAGCACACCTCTTCCAATCCAATCCAATCCAATATAATAGAGACATTTTGCAACATACTTCTGTTGCTTATGCATGCAAATCTCAGGACACAAACAACCCTTTGTACTCAAGTTTGTTCTACATTTCTATGTGTTTTCAGGGTGTGGGTAGCTGCTGGCAAGATGGCAGCCTAAAGTTTTGACTGCAGCTTCTCCTCAGAAGAATCCTGTTGTCTGTAGATATGCAGAACATTTTGTCAGCAAATAGTTGGATATGATAGCCCCTGCTCCAGTGTATCTAGTGAGCTAATTATTTGCTGCTTTTAAATAGTAATGTAATTGAAATTGAACATCTAATCCTAGCACTTTCACTTTCTTCCTCCCATCTAGAAAGTGAAACCACCACAAGACCTTCATGCAGTATTTTGGGGCCTGCCCAAAAAACTGGTAGATCTAACTGTGGCATCCTCTTCTACAGCACCTGTGCATATGGCCCATATCTTGCCAATGCTTAGGAAAATCCTTCCAGACACTGCCAATATTAAATTGACTGCTGCAAAAACTATTAGAGACCTAAAGGCAATGTGGGCACACATGGTCAGCAACAAATGGCACATACTGAGCATAGCAGGGAAGGATGACTGTCTAAATATCTAACTTGTAGAGAAGGCTAACTCTATCAAATACCTGCTCTCATAGGTCGATAACTTCAAAAATAGAGTGTGATGTAATAACCTCCACCTGGATGGGCTCCATGAGGGGATGGAAAGTGCAGACGATCACTTTCCTCCACAGAATTGTGCTGACCCTGCTTATTATGCCTAGCTACCCTCCTTTGGAAATTGATAGGTCCCACAAGTCTCTCACCCCTCACCCTAAACCAGGGGAGCAACCTAGATCCATCATTATAAAGCTACTGCAGTACCCAGTGAAGGAGAGTATCCTGAGGTTAGACAGGAAGAGGTGCCCACTTGATGGGGAAGGTCATCAAGTGCACCTCTTTCAGTATGTTTTGTTTGAACTCTCTCACCAACATCGAGCCTATGCCACAGTCAAATAGAAGCAAAATCACCTACAGGTTAAGACAGCTCTTTTATACCTGGCACAACTTGGAGTACATCTAAGTGGGTCTCAGAGTTTGAGTCCCCAGAAGTAATGGAGGATTTTATCTTTAAACACTGGCCTGAGTACAGATTTCCTATTGCTCCTCAGGGCTACACTAACCTGCTAGACACACCTATCTCCATGGATACATCAGTGCCTCAGGCACAGGAAGGTGGACTGGGAACTTCCCCTCCTCAGGAAGAGGATGCCTAGTGAATTCAGAAGCAGAGGGGCTGAGGCAGCAAGTGGCAGAAGGCTGAACTTCATGTGTCTGATCTGAGATCTTCTAACCACTCTTGGAGCTGCCACCATGACTCCCCTTCACCAGTGTCTTCCAGCGGCCCTCCAGTTCTGGTTTCCCTCCTAATGCAGAACCAGTTCAAAGTCATCAGGCCCTCCACACCACTGGACCCAGCACTAAGCAAGAATGATGTGGTGGCCTTGTCAAAGGTACTGCAAGAGATGTAGGCAGGGCCTCCCACTGCACACTTGCCCAGGGCACAGACCTGGGTGAAAGAGCTTCTACACTGCCAATATTATAGCATATCTACCGTGCCTCTCCAGACCATCAGAGCCTGCTGAAACCACAGTGGTTTCCACAAAAACAGCCTGGATGAGACTGCAGGGCTGCCTCTACAGAGGCAGACTTCAGTCTTTCCTGACTGAGTTAGTTCCCACTGTTGTCTCCAGGTCATGGTGTGGTGATGTCCTTCTTGCTTATCTTGGAGGGTTATGGCCCTAACTAGGCCTTCATTAACTCTGATTGCAAATCCAGGAATGCAAGATAGTCTATTTGTTGCTACCGAACTGAACTGTGAAGTTGAATACTACTGTGTTCCTCTGGTTATAAAATGTTAATTGTATCATTCTGTTGCATGTTTATTACAATGCTATAGGTTAAGGCAGTACATTAACCCCTCTGCTACCACCTATGGTGAACTAATTGGCAGAGTACTGTAGTCCAGGCTAGCTACTCATATTCTGGGAGGCAACAGTGGTTCGGTGGTTAATGGGCTCTCCCCCATCCATGGATTACCTTCTCCCCCATCCCAGGGTACCACTCTCCACCCCCTTATCTTGATTGCATGTATCCCTGGTGAACATTCTTGCTAACTAACAGCAGCTAGCAGTTTAAACTGCCCTTATCTCTCCCCGAGGGGCCCATCCGATATCTCTTCTACCCCTTCCTTTTCTCCTATTGGTATTAATGGGTGTGCAGACAATTGATCTCAGGGTTTAGTAATATGGCACAGTATGTTGTAGAGAAGCTTGCATAATTAGGAATGCTTCCCTGGCTCATCCAAACTGAAACTCAAGGCTGTCCCAAGCAGCAGATAGTGTGGGGTGGCAGGACATAGGTGCAAGGAAAAAGGTAGCATCATTCTTCATTCCCTCCTCTCTTCCACCTGGAGACCTCATACTGAGGCTGACTGGTGGAGTCAGGGTCCTAGTTCTGGGAGTCGTAGCCTGTGCACCTGGACAGGTCTTCCCTCCCCTCTAAAGGCTGGCTGTAAAGAAAGAGGGCCTCATAATCACTTTTGGAGAGATTTCTTCTGTCATGTGACACATATCAATGCTGGGTACATCCTCAATAACCCATTAGCACAGGTCACCCACAGTCCTCCCCCATGATCTTATCTTCGCATGTCACACAGAAGTTTTTGTTCTAGATTTCTGAAGTATCCCCTCTGTAGCAGTCTCCCTGCATACTCCCTTCCTCTTCTCCCCGACCCATAGGAAGGTACCCCCTACTTCTATACCCAGAGGATGAGCATAACCCTCCTCCTAGAATCCAAACTGACTGATCAATAGACTCCTACTGAACATAAGACTGGAATCCTTTAACTGGTATTCTCCCAGAGCACAGCTGGCCTTGTAGTTCCTCACTGTTCCCAAGCTTTTTAGGTAATGGTGCTGTCTGGCACCCCTATCTGATGGGGATGCAGCCTTGGAGGCTGTTTATGTCCCAGTCATTGTTACCCAGACAGCTTTAGATGGTTATCTCTCTGGAGCTATGTGTGCTTTCAGATTTTCTGCACAATTATTATTGTTTTTGTCTTTTGTATATGGCTTTCAGTTTAAAATGTTTGAGCTCTAACTGTGCTACCAATCAGATGAAGTACTTAGTGCTCTTGTTGAAAAATGGGATAATGACTGAAGGATTTGACAGGGCCCTTTCTTGTTATTACTTACATAGAAACATAGAATGTGATGACAGATAACGACTGCTTGGCTCATCCAGTCTGCCCATTTTTCCCTTACGTACACTATTACCATAGACCATGCTTGATCTACATCTCTTCTTCCCTCTCCACTTCCTTTCCACTATGATTCCCTTGTGCTTATCACATTCATTCTTGAACCCCAGCACTGTTTACACCCCAACCACCTCCACTGGAAGACTGTTCCAGGAATCCTCTACTCTTTCTGTGCTGTCAAGAAGTACTTCCTCACATCTCTCCTGAATCTTACCCCCTCCAGCTTCATAGCATGTGCCCTTGTTCTTGAGCACATTTTCTTCTGAAAAATACTTCCCTTCTGTACCTTATTTTTTGGTTGTTACATCTTCTGGAGCCAGCTGTCTTCGGGAGGGAGCCCCAACCCTTTCCCCCGGCATCTACCATCCGGCACTGGCCCATACTCATAGAAACATAGAAACATAGACTTTGATGGCAGATAAGGACTGCTAGGCCCATCTAGTCTGCCCATTTCCCTACCTACAGGATAGGCCGCAGATCCTAGTTAACCAACAGCCTATTTCTTCCTACCCCCACAAGAATTGCCTTATGTCTGTCCCATGCATTCTTGAATTCTTCCACAGTTTTAGACTCCACAACCTCCTCAGGAAGGCTGTTCCATGCATCCACTACCCTCTCTGTGAAATAATACTTCCTCACATTGCCCCTGAACTGCCCTCCTTCTGTCTTTAAATTGTGTCCCCTTGTTCTTGCAAGTCTCTTTTTCTGAAAGATGCTACCCTCTTGGACTTTGCTGATTCCACTGAGGTACTTAAAAGTTTCTATCATGTTATTCCCAAAGCTTGTCCTCCCTGGTGGGGCTGGCAGGGTTCCCCAACCCCCACTGGAGACTGGATTCAGTGTGGCCAGCACTGTGGCTGGCCAGAAGTGGGGCCTGTGAGGCACCCTCCACCATTGTGCTGTGGCATCTTTTTCCCTGGTTTCGTCCCAGGAGTTTTGAGACATGCAGTGATACCCATGGAGAGGAGCATACACACATCCACACGCTCTCCCTCCAAGCATCTGCCCCAACTCCTCCCCATTCTGTAGCATGACACCCTGTCCCCCAGCCTCCACCATGGAGCAGGCAAGTGCCAACCATTGAGGAGCACCCTCCCCAGAGAAGGAGAGCAGTCCATCAGATGCTCTATCCTTCTCCTACCCTGCCGACCCCCAGCAGCCTGTGCTCATTCCCAAACATGGGTTGCTGGCATAGCATGAGGTAAGGCATCCAGTGCCTCAGCCCTCAGCACCACCAGGCCAGATTCCTGTACCTTATTTACCATGTGAGGTATTTAAAGGTCTCTACCATATACCCCTCTCCCTCCTCCACTTCAGGGGTGTACATATTGAGGTCCTTTAGTCTCTCCTTGTAGGCCTTTTGATACAGACAATGCAGCATTTTAATTTCCCTCCTCTGGACTGCATGTACTCTCTCTATGTCCTTCTGGAGATGTAGTTTCCAGAACTGGACACAGTGCTGAGTAATGTGCAAATGTGGGACATGACCACTTTCATTTGCTTTTTTGTAACTGAATCCACATGGCATCCCTAACTTGCATGACCTGGAATGCCCAGGGACTGAATTCACCAATTAAAATGAAGCAAATTTTCACTAGATTAAAATCTATAAAAACGTGGATAGCTTTATTGCAAGAGATTGAGCTGAGGAAGGAGGAGGCATCAAAGTTATGAAGAGACTGAGTGGGACTGGAGGTACACAGTTGTGCACCCACTTCAAAAATGGGAGTACTCATCTCAGTGCATAGGCAACTGCTGTGGAAGGTAGCACATTGTAAAGCAGATGTGAATGGTAGGTGGTGGTGGCAAAACATGACACCCCAGAAGGCATACTACTTTTGGTAAATGTCTATGGTCATATCTCTGACAATCCCATTACATTTACAGAGCTTAGTCAGGTCTTAACAGATCTCTGGGATCATTCTGTACTGCTTTTTATTGGGAGAGACTTTAGCATTGCTCTAAAGGCCATTATGGATAGGAGCACCGGTAAGCCAGAGCCCCATACAAAGGCTTTCACAGCCTTAAGGGACATGATGACAGTATTCTCTCTGATGGACAATTGGCATCGGCAACAGCTGCTGATGCTGGGCTATGCCTGCTTTTTAGCCATTTACTATACCTCCACTCAGACAGAACCATGGCTGATGTCCCCTGTGGTCTTCCAAATGGCAGTGTCCTTCCAAATAGCTCCACTCTATCTCTCAGTTCATGGTCCAATACAGTTAACTATTTTGTGGGGACCAGTTATCCCCAGATCAGCTTCTGGGCAGCTAGAAACTCTATTACTAACAAACAAGGCCTTTGACCTCTGGCTTCAAGAAGAAACAGTCTTCTACTGTATTTTAAAATAAAATTACACTGAGGATGCCAGTGTGGCCAAACTGTGAGAGGTGTTTAGGCATGTCAATGCAATTTTATTTATATGGTGCCTATTCCCAGGGGCTGTGGGCATCTCATAGTAAAACAGAAAATTCAATAAACTACCTTAAAAATAAACAGACAATTAAAATGACATTGCACAAGAAATTACTTTGCAGAGCCAGGTGCCCTGTCTGTATTTCTGAAATACTTCCCATTCCAAGAGCCACTGGTTATACCACTTCCAAAATAAAAAAAACCTGAGTGAATGGCTCCATAAATGGTGCTATAAACAAGATATAAAATGTCTAACACACTGGGAAGAATTTGAGGACAAACCTGCACTATACTGCTGGGATGGATGGCACCTAAACAGAAAGGGTAGTAATATCTTAGGCCAAAAAATGACATCATACATTAACTCTCATTTAAACTAAAAAAGAACGGGGAGATTGGGAATATTTCCCAGCCTCTTATTAAAAATCACTGCTATAATACAAACTTCACAGCAAATATTCTTACTTTAAATGCAAGATCAATGAACATTACTAAATATGCAGAACTAGAAATTTTAACCAAAACTCTTGAGTTAGCAGTAGTAGCAATAACAGAAATGTGGGGTAACACAGCAAAAGAATGGATGGCTGAACTCCCTGGTTATAAACACTATTTTAAACATAGAGAAAATTCAAAAAAAGGAGGAGGGGTGAGTCTTTACATAAGAAATGACATATATTCCTACGGGATGGAAGCTAATTTACAAACAGAAAGTGTATGGGCTTACATTCAACCAACAAATACTCATAAACTACTTATAGGTGTATGTTACAGACCACCAACATCCGTTTTACAAACTACCAAAATTCTGACTGAAGAAATAAATCAATTGGCAAACAAAGATACAATACTCATATTGGGGGACTTTAATCTCCCCACTATAAACTGGGATACTGTTACAGGAACAAATCAACATGAAGAACAATTTGTCTTAGTTATTATAAACTTAGGTTTAAAACAGATTATAAGACAACCAACCAGGGGAAATAACATACTTGATTTAGTAATAACAAATCTAGAAACACTAATATATGATACTAAAATTTTAGCACCCCTAGGAAATAGTGATCATATGTCCATAACTTTTGCCATAAAATTTCATCTTCAACCAAAAATAAATAACATTAAACTAAAACAATATCACAAAGCTAATTTTGATCAAATAAACCATTCTTTGAACAAAATTAACTGGGAAGAGATTCTTCTTCCTTTACACACCAATGAAGCATGGGACTTTTTAAAAGATAAAATAACACAACTAGAAAAGAAATACATACCTCAAAAAAATAGGTACAATAACAAGGGAAAAATTCCACATTGGTTTAACAAAAAAATTAAGATGTTAACTACAAAAAGGAAAAAACTGTTTACAAAACTCAAAAAAGCCCCACAAACTTCAGTTAACTCAATTTTAATAACATACAGGGAAACACTTAACAAATTAAAAAAAAAATTATTATAGCAAAGCGTAATTTTGTATTTAAAATAGCTCACACAAACAGACTGCCAAAAAGCTTTATATTCCTACCTCAACACAAAAAAAGGTTGCAATAAGACAATTGGACCATTAATAATTAACAAGCAAACAATAACATCGGATCAAATAACAGCAACTGAATTAAATAATTATTTTGCATCAGTCTTTTCACAAGAAACAACTTCACCAGTTATTCCAGTAACACCTAACCTTGAAGTGGAAACTATTTCAAAACAAGAAACTCTGACAGTTTTAAACACTTTAAAAAAACACACTAGCTCAGGTCCAGACAACATATCCTCAAGATTTCTACTAGAAACCAAAAACACTATTCTGTTGCCCCTAACGATAATCTATAGTAAATCCATTCAAAACTCAGCAGTACCCAGGGACTGGCGCACAGCTATAGTCACACCTATTTACAAAAAGGGATCTCATTCTAAAACTGAAAACTACCGTCCCATTAGTCTGACATCTGTACCATGTAAACTAATGGAAAAAATAATTAAACTTAAATTAGAGAATGAAATGACAACCTTAAATATCAATGATATTTACCAACACGGATTCAAAGCGGGTTATTCGTGCACCACAAACCTAATTTCATTTTACAATTACATTAGTTATAATTTAGATTGTAATGTTCCAATGGACGTCATTCTATTAGATTACAGTAAGGCATTTGATAAAGTTTCACATACCATAATAAATAAACTCATTACATTGGGAATTTCAATTCCATTAATTTCTTGGATAAATCAGTGGTTAAGTAAAAGAACCCAATGTGTGAGAGTAAATGATGTCCTTTCGGATGATAGAGATGTGACCAGTGGGGTGCCGCAGAGCTCTGTATTTGGGCCAACCTTGTTTAACATATTCATAAGTGATATGACTATCTCCTCCAGTAATACAATGGTAAAGTTTGCGGATGACACCAAGCTTGGGGGGATGGCCATCAATCAAAGTGACAAAATTGGGCTTCAAGCAGATTTGATGGCAGTAGAAAAATGGGCATTAACAAATAAAATGTACTTCAATCTATCTAAATGTGCAGTAATGTATTTTGGAAAAAATAATCCGGTTCAAAATTACTACTTAAATAATACTATTATCAGAACTTCATTAGTTGAAAAAGATCTAGGGATAATAATTAATGATAAATTAACTTCATCTATTCACTGTACTAAAATAGCAACTCAAACAAATGCATTGTTGAGTAGAATTTCTAAAACATTTGTGACTAGATCCGAATCTTGCTAACTGTCCCTGTATAGATCTCATATAAGGCCCCACCTGGATTACGGTTCTCCATTTTGGAGTCCTTACTTGAAATCAGACATAAATAAAATCGAACAAGTTCAATGCAAAGCTACAAAGCAACTTCCGCACTTAAAAAATTTGGACTATTATTCTCGACTACATAAAACAGGACTATACACACTTGCACAGAGACGCAGTCGGGAGATTACTACAACTATTCAAAATTCTCGAAATCAAGAACAAATGAAATTATGCGGTATTAAATATTCCACTAGAAAAACAGTAGCTAGACTTCACAATAAACAATTAGAGGTGGTAAGAGCTAAAAGTAACAAGAGAATTAATTATTTCACAGTCAGAACACCTAGATTGTAGAACAGTTTACCACAAGAGATAGTTGATTCTACAAATATCATAAATTTTAAAAATAAACTAGACATATGGATGTCTGGGTAGGGATTGGGTTAATGTTTCCATGTATATGGAGGACAATCCTGATGGGCAACCCACCTTCTTTTGTCCAGAACTACCAAAAGTACCAAAGTACCAAAGGTCCAAAATGTAATACAAATCATTTTTTTATAGGATTTGAACAAGCCAGGGAAGGAGAATCTCTCACTTTCTGGGCAAAGACATTCCATAGGATCTGAGCAGAAATGCTGAACATCCTCTCTTCCAAGGATTTGAGATGAGAACTTGGAATTTTCAAGAGGTTTTCCTCTGCTGATCAAAGTGGGCAGCCAGGAGTGTAGGGAGTCAAGAGGTCTTTCAGGTAGCATGGACCCAGACTGCTTACCTTCCTTGACAAAGCCCTCTCTGGCTGTTGCCCTTTCACTAACCTGCACTTAGCAACATGATTGTGTGCCTAAGCTTGTCACTGGTTATAAAAGTCTTCCTGTATAAAGAATTTTACATACATGCACTTATATACTTTTTGTATCCATGGACCTTTTCTGTATGTATTGTACTGTTGTGTTTGCATCTATCTGACATGGAACCTTTGTAAAAGAGCCATCTTGGCTCAAAGGTATTAATCTGCACCTGAAATAAATAAATTAATAAATAAATAAATAAATAAATAAAAAGACTGTGCATGCCTTTAAGTTTACAAGCACACTTTGAAGCTGATGTGCCACTGCACTGGCAATCAGTGCAGAACGTGAAGAACCAGCCAGATATGCTTGAACTGAGTGGTTCCAGCAACCAGCCAGGCTGCTGAATTTTGAACCAGTTGCAGGCAATGCAACAAGTTTGTGGGTAACCCAAGGTACAGAGTATTATGATTATCCAGTCTAGATGTATTCAGGGTGTACACCAGGGTCCAAGTGGTTCCAGCTCAGCCAACCTCAGTTCAAGACACAACAATGTTAAAATTAGTAGAGTAGTGGCCCAAATCCAATCATAGCAACAGCAAACATCCAGAAACAGTTTGGAATAACATGAGCCCACTAACCCCAGTAACTTACTAGTTGATGTTTATTGCCCAAGTCAAGAAACAAAGAGAATATTTAAAGTAAGAATGGCAAACTTATATTAATGAATTACAGAACAAAGTCACATTTCTTTTGGAGACTAGGGGCCAGATATTCAAAAGGGTTGCTCCATGCTCAACAGGGTTGCGCATGCTCAAGTCCTACATTGCGCCATTCTGCGATATTCAGCAGGAGGCAGTTGCGCCACTGAAAACAGGCTGAGCAACAGCGCAATGCAAATGAATGCATGCTCAACAGGAGGGGAAGGAACCATGCATAAACTGCACAGCCCGATATTCAGCCGGGCTGTGCAGAGTTGTGCAGGCGCAACCCCCAACCTGAGCCTGCAGGACCTTGAGCCAAAAAAAAAAGGCTTAAGTAGAGGCCACCCACAGGTGAGCTGCTGCATTGCAGGGCACAACATGCAGCTGCCACCTGTGGCTGGCCCTCAACCAGTCCCTGTGCCCCCCCAGCCTGATCGCGGCAGTGTACCCCCAACCAGGCCCATCACCGCATCACCGTGGCACCCCTCTCCCGTTCACATCCCTGGTGGTCCAGTGGACTGAAATGCCCGATCACGGGCAGATTATGAAATGACACCCCCCCGCCCAAACATCTCCCTGGTGGCTAATGTCTCATTCACAAATCTGGACTGTCATGTACGGTATGGGCTGCATGCCCATTGGTTCTTGCTCTGCACCAATGGGCGTGCAGCCCTACCGGGCAGTCAGTCGGTGGGCAGCGGGGTGGCAGGCGGGTGGATGCTGCCGCCCGCTGGCTGCCGGGGAAGTGGTGGTGGGGCTTCGCGGGTGGGTGGGGTGGGGACACTAGCCACCAGGGAGATGTTGGGCGGGCTGTCAATTTACATTCTGCCCACGATCGGGCATTATGGTCCACTGGACCACCAGGGAGATGTTCGGGGTTCATTTCACATTCTGCCCGTGATCGGGCACTAGGAATGTGTTCAGGGGGGTTCATTTCACAATCTGCCTGCGATCGGGCATTACAGTCCACTGGACCACCAGGGAGATGTTGGGGGGGGCCACATTGCTGCCCGCGATCGGGCTGCAGGGTGCGTTGGTCCCCGACGGCTGCTGCCTGGCAGGGCGGCCAGGTGCAAGTCCTCGGGGATCAGCGCACCTACATGCTAATGGCATGCAAATGGGGCCATAATCAGATGCAATGGCCCCCTGCGCCTTTGTATGAATTATGGCCCCATTTGTATGTCACCTTTGAATATCGTGGATTTTGGCGATGGCGCAATGGTACTTGCCACCCTAAGTTGAATGCTCCACCTGACAACTCAAGGGTGGCACAAGTTTCACTGGCACTGCACAGTGGCTGTGGTTGGGTGATATTCAAAGGAGTTGCTCAATAGCACAACCCTTTGAATATCGCCTGGGCCACACCCCTATGCAACTATTTTGCGCAGCGCAAGGGCTTGCGCCTCAGAATGGCGCAGTTTGAATATCCAGCCCTAAGTGTAAAGAAACACACATTTATTTTATATTTTTTGTTTAGATACTTAACAGAATTTTAAGATGAAATGAATATTGCCAGTGTGTGAGTATGCAACAAGCTGTAGTAACCTAATATAAAAAGTTAAAAAAATTACATTTTCTTATAAGAAATGCTTTTAATTTAGTATATACTTGCTTACAGAGTGACAATTCAGTGTATCACTGAGGAAGGATTTGATCCAAAATGTATGATACCTCACTGATTTGATCTACATTTATTTAAAGAAAATAAATAAGAATCTTGAACTTTACAATATTGGGGTGAGTGCACTCATGTTTCTTTTATTTATTTATTTAAACATTTGGTAACTGTGAAAGGCACACTGAGCCAAAGTTCATTTCCAGGTGCAAGCTGGGGTACGAGGAGCATGGGAACCAGGTAAACAATAATACTAGTTAATAATAGACAGCATAATATACATGATACATCATAGGAAGCAAGATAATACATTTCAGCATAGCTAATACATGTGTGGCCTGGGGGACAAGGAGCATGGGAACAAGATATGCAATTACAATGGTACATAATAGGCAGCATATTATATATACAGTAGTACACCATATGCAGCAGGATAAATATATTTCAGGATAGCTAATATAGCATACAGGCTAGACTATTAGAAAACAGTGTAAGGTAAGGAGAAACTTTCATAGTACAGGGGAGATACTATGAGGCACAACATTACAAGAATTATGTGATGTTGTGGGGGCAAGCAGGGAAGGGCAGGAGGGCAGCAAAGACTTGACAAAGAATGCATAGGAGGGGAGTCTGACAGTTCCACAGAAAGGGGAGACAATAATTGAAGGCAGATTTGCCCATGTTTGAGGATGGAGTGGGAAGAGAGAATGAGTTAGAGTCCCTAGAGCGTAGAGAGTATGATGAGGATGGGGCATGACAGAAGAGGGAAGAGATGTAGGAGGGGAGAAGATTTAACCAAAATTTGGAGATGAAGGATATAGAGTGGGTGAGTCACCTGTGAGGGAGTGGAGGGAGGTCTGAGCAGGACAGTAGAGAGCAGTGGTGGGTCCTGGAGGGAGAGTTAGAGGTGAAACAACAGAAGGCATAGTAGAAGGAGTCAAGGCAAGAGAGTGAGGTAGAGGGTGCAGTGCAGTATACAATATTGGCATGGTCAAAAACTGGCATAATCATCTCAGTGAGGAGTTCTCGATGCACTGGGAGAGGGAGAGGGAGAGAGTCCCTGTTATGATAGAGGATGCCAAGTTTGGGATGGAGTTTAGTAGCTATGTAGTCAATGTTATTTGAAAAGTTTAATTGTGGGTCTAGCCAGACACCTAGGTACTTGTAGGAAGAGACCACCTTTAACGGGATGCCGTTTAAAGAGGTGATGGGTGGAGCATTGAGAACTTTGGCTATTCTTTGTGATGTACTGAAAGTCGTAGAGACTGTTTTTGATGTGTTTAGCTTGAGTTGCTTCAACTGGAACCAAGATTGAACAGAGTGGAAATCCTGTTGCAGAGCAGAATGGATAGAGGCTGGGTCTGGGCTGGAGGTGAACTGTATGGTATCTTCTCCATACATATGGATGAGGGAAGAGGAGCAGGCTGAGGGGAGGTTATTTATAAATATTGAAAACAGGATGGGGCTGAGACTAGAACCTTGAGGGATGCCTGTGAGGATAGGGAAGGAGGGGGAGTTGGCGATTTTTACTAATTGATACCTGCCAGTGAGATATGAGCTAAACCATTGTAAGGTAGGGGGACAAGCTCCTCCTCCTGGAGAGTGTTCAGAAGAAGAGGGTGGGACACTGAGTTAAAGGCCTTGGCCAGATTGATGAAGACAGCAGCTGTGAGGTGGCCTTTGTCGGCAGCTGATTGAAAGTGGCCAGTGACACAAAGCAGGGAGGAAATGGTGCAGTTTATTTTTCTAAAACCAGACTGAAAAGGGGGATAGGAAGTTCATGGCAGTGAAGTACCCAGTCAGTCTTGTTTGCACAAGGCGTTCCTGTAGTTTTGACAAGGCGGGGAGAAGGGAGATCGGATGGTAGTTTACAGGTGAGGTGGGATCACCGCCTTCAATGGAGGGGGATAATACATGCCAATTTCCATTCTTTTGGAACAGTGCTTATGGAGAAGGACATATTTATAATGAAAGTGAGGGAAAAAGCAATGGCAGGTGCTGAAAGGCATAGAAAACAGAGTTATAAACTGCCTTGACTTGATTTAGATCTGTTGAGGGATAACAAGGCAAGCAGCACCTCGTTTGTGGAAGCAGGTGCAAGAAGAAATTTATTTTTTGACATGTGCTGTGGAGAGGGATTTGCAGCCCTTGGGGGGTATGTGGTTGGGTTGGGGGAAATGCAGGTAGTGAAGAAGATGTTGAGGATGTCTGCAATTTGCAGGGAATCCACTAATTTGATGCCATTGTGTTTTAGGGTAGGGGTGTTGGCTTGCTGAGGTGGGTCAACAATTGAATGTACAATGTTTCAGAAGGTTATTCCAATCTGTTTCTGGATGTGCACCAGGATCACCAGATTGGCTTATCTGAGAAAGGGTTTAATCCTGGAGATGTTCCAGAGATGGTAAAATCCACTGCAGACAACAGCTGACACTTGATATTCTAAAGTCAGCTCGGAGTCCACAAGACCCCCAGATTCTTCACCCTATCTACATCTCTGAGTGTTACACCATCCAAGGAGAGAAGGACAGTGTCAGCACTCATCATAGTCAAACCAGACTGACCCAACTTCACCAGAAACACCTCCATCCTCAGTGGATTCAGTCTGAGCCAGCTGGTTTAAAACCACCATGTGTGGCCACATCATTGCTTATGCAGCTACCAACAGAAGGAAATGGGAAGCAGAGCAGAAATGCTGGAAAATAAGTTCACTGATAAGAGAAGCTGTACAAAGAAGATAAGCATCAAATCATGAGAACTCCCCTGTTGTGGGAGATCAGGAATCTCTGCATGCAACTTAATACTTTGGAGACTAGAAAGGCTGAACTTCAAGTATTCCAGCTAAAACACAAACTGGGATGGAGGGACAAGGTGGGTAAGTTGCTTCACTTACCAGCTGCACAGGCAATAGCCTGAAAGATACATTGCAGGTAGGGCTGGACAAAAGAAGAAAATTCAGATTTCACAGAATTTTTGCTAAGTTCCATGAAATTTTGCAAACTTAGTGAAATTTTCTGAAATTCTTGTAAAAGTCATGCTGCTAAGTAGAGAGGTAATTGGTTGTGTAAATTGTAAGGTTACAGGGCTTCAGAATTTCGCAGCTTAATTATATATAAAATTTTGTGGAAATGTTCAAAATATTTGGATGTTTATAGGCCCACTATTATTGCAGGTATACATATAAGATTTGGCATGCATACCAAAGTAAATATGTCCTGGAATCTAATTAAGCTGGATAAATGTGGTTTAGTTAGTTACAACTGGTATGCCGATGCTACCACAACTTTTCAACGGTGACTGACCCTACAGCAACAACAGGGTCAGGTCGCTGTAGGGTCGGCGCAGAACCCTGCCACTGCTTTCCGGTGTTATTGCATCCCACCCCAAACAACCCAAGTCGGAGTTGAATATTTTAGTAGCGGGGTGTGGGGGGCAGAGCCCCTGCATGAGGGGTTCGGGAAACAAAGCCCCCAAAGAAAACACTTTGTCTCAGATTCCTTTATGCCAACCACAAATGTGGTTGACATAAAGGAGTCACTATAATATCGGTCGACAAATAATTTGTTGATCGACCATCGTGGATGCATTACAATTTATTGTGGATACTTCAGAAATTACTAATTGCCAACATTTGCACAAACATTCATGGACACATACTAGGTAATGCCACCGCAGTTCCACCTATAGAATTTAATTTTCACTAAGTACTTATTATGACTGAATCATCTTACTGCACTAGCATCATAGCTCTGCAATACACTGCCAACCGCGGCAGCATCATGGAAGCTCCTCGCTCCCTCCTGGAGCTGAATTTACAAGCCAGACAACCTTTCTAAGCCCTGAGGCTGCATCCCCCCCAGCTCACTGTCAACCACGGCAGCATCGTGGAAGCTCCTCGCTCCCTCCTGGAGCTGAATTTACAAGCCAGACGACCTTTCTAAGCCCTGAGGTAAAGGATTACCTCTCTTATCCTGGAACACTGCTGTGGGGTGCTAGCCTGACGACACTGCGCATCGCCTGCCCCACCCACCCCCACCCAGGGGCAGCCCTCAATTTATTGGCCCACCCCCATGACATCACTTCCTGCTTTCCTGCTTGCCGGAAGTCCCCACTTTCCCATTTGCAGGTTATACCTGCTAGCGACTAGGGACCACTGTGTTCCCCTCTCTTAATACATCTTTGTCCTGTTTTCTCCCTGCTCTATCCCAGCGGCCCCTCTACCCACCTATCCCTCTCTCTCTCTCCCCCCCTCCTATCTTACTACCCAATCTCTCCTACCTCTAGGCCCCCTCTATCCCCACCCACTGTCTCTCTCCCTGCCCTGTAGCTCCTGGGCTCCCATTATGCCTTTCCCCATAATAGCCTACTTATATCGTTGGCCACTAGGAGTCACTACTTAGAACCCTAGTTTCGTACCCGCTCACTGCTGGTGGTCTGTATCTGGACCGTGGATCACAGCCATCTCCCTGGGCCATTTCCTATCACCCCAGGTGAGCCCTGATCCTGGTACCCTATGCACTAGAGGCTGGGGCTCTACCACTTTACCAAAGTGGTGCCTACGCTTATGGGTAGGCCTTTCACCCTCTTCTATCCATTTCTTTACTGCTGTCTGCAGACCCACCTTAATATGCCTGTCCACCTCCTCTTGTCGTGCCTCCCCCTCCTCCTCCTCATGTGGCCTTCATCCAACCCAGGTGTCTCCAAGGCCCCACAGGTCCTCCAATCTGGTGCCCTTGAGTTGCCTCTCTCCTTCTCTACTATCTCCTTGCACTCTAACTTATTGTACCCCCCAGTCACCACCTAGCTTCCCCCCTTGCACCTACGGGCAACTTATTGTACCAGCCTGCTCAGCCTGTGCCTCTCTGCCCACTTCTTGTGTCCCTAAGCTACCCTACTCATGCTATACTGCCCGACGCAAACACACCTTCCACTACCCCCTGTCCAGGGCTGTACTTATCCTCCTACTCCTGTCCAGGAATATTCATCTCAACCCAGGCCCGGCCCACAATAATTCCTTGACAAGATCCCCTGGGCTTCTTATTGTGTCTATGAATATCTGCAGTCTCTTGAGGAACTTTGACTCGCTCCAATGTTGGGTCACTGTCCACAAACCTGACATCATCTCCCTAGTTGAAACCTGGCTATCTGACTCGACCCCTGACTCCCTTGTCTCACTCCCTGGCTACTCCCTTTATCAAGAGAACCGTGTAGGTAGACAGGGTGGGGGCTGTGCTATTTATATCAAAGACTCCCTTACAGGACTAGCCCTCCCAGCCCCCATCCTTAACCTTAGGGCTCAGGCCCTAACCCTAAAACTTACCCCTGATCCCTCTAGAGGCCCCTTCTTTCTAACCTCTGCCTATATACCCCCAAAAAATCAAGCTCAGGCCCTGGTCCCACTAATAGAGTATCTCGCCTCTCTACCCCACTCCTCTGAGCATATCCTTCTGGGTGATCTAAATATCAACTGGCTTAGCCCCTCATCCTCCTCCACCTGTGACTCCTTCACTTATATTGACCTAACACAACTTGTTAACCCAAATTACAAGACTGAATCCCAGAATGGGGTCCAGCACTCTTCTTGATGTGGTCCTCACTAACCGACCTAGCCAAATTTGCAATCTACAAGTCCTTCCTGATGGAATTAGTGACCACTCCCCTATTCTTTTCTGTTGGAAAACATCCCTACCCAAACCCACTGCACAGTCCACCCTACGGCAGCGGTTACGACCAGGCGGGCTGAAAGGCCTGAAGCAATTCCTAGCCCAAGTTGACTGGTCCCCCATTGAGACCACCTCCAACCTTGATACGGCCCTGGCTTTCTTCACCTTAATGTTTAACAAAGCCTGTGATATCTTCACACCCCTAACCAAAGTTTGTTCCAAAGTACGGCATACTCCTGGGTTACTCCTTCCCTACTCCAGCTTCTTAAGCACAGGGATAACCTGTGGCACCTAGCCATGGAATCTGGCCATCCTGCAGACAGGCAGGCGTATGCAGCTGCCCATAACAAATGTACCTGGGCCACACGCAAGGCTAAGGCCAACCACTATCAGGCCTCACTCACCTCATCCTGGGGAAATGCCAGAACCTTCTGGGATAACATCAAACAACTAAATAGGGGTACACGCACTCCACCACCATCTCAAATCAACATTGAGGGCTCCATCTCTACTGATCCTACCCTCATCACCAACTATCTCAATAAATCCTTTACTGACCTTAGCCCTGTACTTCCTAGCAACTTCTTTGACCCCCCCCACACTCCTGACCCTGTTCTCCCACACCCATGATTCCACTTTCACCGGGTCACTGTCAGCGAAGTCAGACCGTGTCTGACCAAGGCCTTAAGGAGCACTACCACTGGCAGCGACTCCTTGGTCCCCAGACTCCTCTGCCAGGTACTAGACCTAGTTATCGCTCCAATCACTAGTCTCTTCAATAAATCACTCTGTCTAGGGCAATTTCCATCTGCCTAGAAAATCGCCACTGTCACTCCTATACATAAGGGTGGGGATAGGTCCCTTTCTGGCAATTATCGTCCTATCGCCATCCTCTCACCACTCTCAAAAGCCTTAGGAAAAGTAGTATCCTCCCAAATTTCAGAGTATTAACCAAATACAGTATCCTCTGCCCTGAACAGGATGGCTTCCGTGCTGGACACAGTACCAACACAGCCCTTATTGCGTTTTCTAATTTTCTTCACTCCTTCCTGGATTCAGGCTCTCTAGCTGGCCCAGTTTTCATTGACCTGTCAAAAGCCTTTGACACTGTTTCCCATCCTCTCCTGCTGGATGCACTCAGCCACACTGGCTTTGCTGCAGGGCCTGTCTTCTGGTGCTCCAACTGTCTGTCTGCCCAATCCCAGTGTGTTAAAATTAATGGGACTCTCTCTAACCTCTGCCCTATTCACTCTGGGGTTCCCCAGGGCTCCATTCTTGGGCCCTTGCTCTTTTCCCTTTATCTCAACACCCTGCCAGGTGGCTGTGCTGGTAAACTGCTACTCTATGCAGATGACGCTGTTATCTTTGCCTCCGACTGTAACCCCACCACCCTCCAGGAATCCCTGCAACTATCTTATAATGATGTGAACACCTGGTTTAAAGAGCATAGACCTGTAATCAATCTTAAAAAGACCAAAACTATGCTCTTTACCCACCCCCAAAACAAAGCTAGTAATTTTCCATTTCAGGTCCTCGCTGGCTCAAAGTTCCCACTCCAGCAAGTCTACACATACAAGTACCTTGGGATAACCTTTGACCCTGCCCTCTCATTCCATGCCCACATCTCCGCCCTAGCCTCCAACACCAATATTCGGTTGGGTATCCTTTACCGCTACAAAAACTGTCTCCCCCGATGCCCTTTGACTCGCAGTTATGTCCTCTATTCTGTCACTAGTAGATTATAGTTTACCAGTCTATGGGGCTGCTGACCAGACTTGGCTAAACAAAATCCACCTTACCGTAAATAAGGCCTGTAGACTAATCACCAGGGCTCCCAGACTTATGCATAACCTGCCACCTATATGCCCAGGCAAATCTGCTTGATCTTGACGAACATCTTAGGTACCAAACCTGCCTCCTTACTAAAAAAACTCTCCTTGGGCTATCTCCATCTTGTTTGTCTGCCCTTATCCACCAAGCAAATTCACTAGTACCAATGCGGTCCTACTGCAAAACCACGCTGAAGGTACCTAGGACAAGGACCTCTCAAGGACAAAGGGCCTACCACTACCGTGCCCCATCTTGGTACAATACCCTCCCCGCCAGTATCTCTGACGCTCCCAAGATCTCTCATTTTAAAACCTCCCTTCGGGATCACCTTTTCACCACACTCAGCTGCTGCTGTTTCTAAGCTCCCCTGCTCATTTGTCTGACAAAGCTCCCTGAGTGGCTGCCCAAATCTTTTACCTCCTCTACCCTTGGTCCCTGATACCTCTCTGCTGACTCCACCAAACTTCACTGTTCCAACTCTCCTCTGTTTTGTTTGATGTACTAGTTATTATTGACCAATGTTAACTTCTTCAATCCTGTAACCTTGCAAATTGTAACTATCTTATGTACTCATGTCCCATCAAATCTTGTACATTGTTTTCCTGTAACTGTTTGTTATCACTGTTTTGTCCTCTGTGTGATGAGGTACCTGTGTAAATGAACCTCTGGCTCAAAGGTTGTAAACTGATGTTTAATAAATAAATAAATAAATATCCCTCCAACACTCCTATTACAGTGATGCCCAGCATCATGCTCTACCATGAATAAAGATATCCAGATACTACTGTCACAATAGCCTAAGTGACAACTAGTAGTAAGCCTAGAGGCTTGGTGTCACTTGGTGTCACAGTTTTCAAATAATAAAAATATACATTGTTATCTATAGGTTGTTAAAGAGTCAGCTGGTGACATTGTACAGAAACAATGCTACGCATGCAGGTGCTTCCACAAGTCACTACATCAGTGAGCTCTAGTGGTTATCTGACATATTGCAAGAATTCAGGCTAGTGCACAGTGATGTCCGTGACTGTTCTTCATAGTTCATTACTCCTGATAGTGATCTGACACTCAGCACCACTATACTTTTACTATGGAGCCTCTTATGAATGCTACCTTATTGCCACTTTAATGGCAACTCAAGTGTATGACTGAAAAAAATATACAGATATAGCTTCGACAAAATTACAAGAACATTCCACAGTTTTACACAAGCTCATGAAATTCAACTTTAACTACTGATGTCATGTTGAAATCTTTGGTTGCCTATAACTTGACCAGCTTTTGAGCAAGAGATTAGAGAGCTGATAAAGCCTCTTTTTTCTATTTTGATTTGTCTCCCAGCCAGTAGCTTGTTTCTTAGTGATATACCCTGTTCACGGGGATATACCATAATCAGGCTGAATGTAGCTATCATTCTGTAGAGTACCAGGTTTCTCACCAACATTTTTCCCTCCCATCTCTCCTGGTAGGGGAGATGCCTCTGTCAACCTTACACAGCCATAGATTCCCCTGTGGTAGGAGCAAACTCCTTGGTCCATCTACAGATGTGACTGTGCCGATGGAACTCACTGGCCAGCCACCTGATGTGACTTTCAAGGCTCGCTTATGAACCTTGGTCATCAGCATGGCAGCATGATGCTCTGCTGCTGTGTCATGGGGTGACCTCAAAGCCTAATATTTAGGGTCAATGAACCTAACACAATTGGTGATATTCTGTTCTCTAGTTTTAAAGTTATAGGAGCCTAAAAAGCTGCAGTTTACATGATTGTGAAATGAAATTTTACCATTTTTGTATGTTTAGAGGCCTATAACTCAGTTACCTTTAAAGACAGAGATCTGAAATGTGGAGCACTTCTGTATAGACCATGATGAAGTCATTACACCAACTGTGGTACAATTTGGGAAAATACTTTTAGTTTTCATAATTATGAAATGTCATTTTAAAAATGCCAAAAGGTTGAGGCTTATAACTCTGCCACCTCTAATGACAGAGACCTAAAAACTTGGTAAACTTCTGTATAGACTGTGATAGTCATGCTGCCAAATTTGCTGCAACTGGGACACACACTTGTTAAATTAGATGCAAATAACTGAAATCAAAATTTTGATCAAATTCCACAAAATATGCACAGAATTTTTGTGACATTTCATGGAAGCAAAATCAGAATTTTGCCAAACATTTATTGGCAGAAGATAAATTTTGTCAAGCCCTAATCCAAGGTCTATGGTATGGAGGGGAGAATGATTGGGTAAGTCTGCTTGCTGGCTGTGAAGAAGATTTCTGTGAGTTTTGCTATTCTTTTTTAAACTACAAGAGAGAAGGATTAGTTAATTCTACTTGCTGTTGAGGGAGTTAATGCATAGAGAATTTTTGTAAGTTTTTATATTGTTTTATTTTCTTTTTAATTTAGCTTAAAGTGGAATTTAGCTTAAAGGTTTCTATGGCTGGAGTGACTGTAAAAGTTCTGTGGCTGGAGTGACTGCACAGGGCATGCCCAAACTTGCACACGCACATAGCCTTTAAATTCTGTCTGAGCCATCACACTGCATGGGGAGAAGGATTGATTAAGTCTTTTTGCTGGCTGTGGAGAAGATTTGTGTAAGTTGTGCTATTGTTTTATAAACTACAGGAGAGAAGGATTAGTTAATTCTACTTGCTGTTGAGGGAGTTAATGTATAGAGTATTTTTGTAAGTTTTGATATTTTTTTTTTTTTAATTTAGTTTAAAGTGGAATATAGCTTAAAGGTTTCTGTGGCTGGAGTGACTGTAAAGGTTCTGTGGCTGGAGTGACTATTGTTTTTTAAACTACAGGAGAGAAGGATCAGTTAATTCTACTTGCTGTTGAGGGAGTTGATGTATAGAGAATTTTAGTAAGTTTTGATACTGTTTTATTTTCTTTTTAATTTAGCTTAAAGAGGAATTTAGCTTAAATGCTTCCATGGCTGGAGTGACTGTAAAGCCCTCCCACCCACCACTTCACCTAGCCTTTCTTCAATACTGAAATACCACTGGGGGTTGGGTTTGAAGGCTGTGAGGGAGGAGCTTGGGGAGCTGCAAACTGATCTGAGCCCTCAGAACAGGCCAGGAAAGAGGAAACAAGGAACAGCCATATGAGCTAAGTCTTAAAGACATATAAATATATAAAACATATTAGTAGATCTATAGTCCTTATGAGTATGATTGTGGTTTCCAGTTAGTACTGTAGTTGGCTGTCTTATGCTGCATGCAAGGGCATTTAGGATAACAATTTATGTTAGAGGCTGGGCTAGGATTAGTTAATTCTGCTTGATGTAGGAAGAGTTGGTGTGGAGAGGCTGTATAGGTAATGTGGACCATGAGTAGGATTGTAGGATGCAATGGTTGTGGGGCAGCAATGCAGATGATGAACATACTGTGGAGGCTGGGAGGGTGCCCAATATGCCACAGGCTAAGGAGGCTTCAGGAAGAAGTTCAGTGGTTTGACAGGGAGCTGGGGAGGTTGAAAGGGGAGGGGAGGATTGCATCGGTAGGGGGCCTGACATCTGAGAGTATTGTGGGGCACCACTGCGAAGGAAGAGTGGGGCAAGGGAGAGGTCAGGGTGAGTGGGCACAGTACACAGGAAGCCAGTTGATGAAGGGTGTACTCTAGTAGGACCTAGAAAAAGAGGAGCAGCAGTAGGCAGGAGGAAGGAAACACACAATAAGGCAAAGGGGGAGGGAACATGTTTGCTGTACTAGCAATACATGGAAAAAAGGGTGCAGGAGGAGAGTGCACAAGGGATAGCACTCACAAAGAGAATGGAGAGAGGGGCATTACTAGTGGAGAGATTGAGCATGGCATGTCAGGGAGAGGAATAATACTTGGAGAGGTGAGGAGGGAGCGGAAGGTTGGCAGTCAAACAGGAGGAAGGGAAGGAGTTTCAATTGAGAAAAGCAGGGGGAAAGACACTGGGACACATTGTAAAAGTACTGTCTTGAGAGACCCTAGAAATGAGAACCTGAGTGTGGGGGTGGTGACAGGCACATGGAAAGAGAAGGGAGGTGTACTGGTGTTGGGGGACTCCATACTCAAAGGGATCAGATGAAGCAGCAAGGGGGAGAGGCACAGTCAGATATGGGTGAAGTCCATATCAGGATTAAAGGCAGACAAGGCAGGACAGGCAATCCTATGGTGCGTAAGGAGGGTGTAGGAGGAAACCACACATTGTGGTAGATGTGGGTACAAATGATCTAGCGGGGCAAATGGTGGAGGTAACAAAGGAGAGGATTGAGGAAGTGGGAAGGTTGTGCGAAGAGACTGGGGTGACTGTGGCATTCTCTGAGGTGCTCCCAGTACCCTGCACAAGCACAGTGAGAAAGAAGAGGATTAGGGAGTTGAGCACATGGTTGTTAGAATGGTGTCAAACTAAGGGATATGGGGTTGTGGGTGACTGGGGCAGTACCTGGTATAATGACAATCTGTTTGCAGGGGATATGCTTCACCTGTGTGGGAAGGGGAAGGAGTCATTAAAGCAAAGACTAGGGAGGTATATTGCAACAAAGGTGGATTTAAACTAGATGGGGGGGTGGCAAGTGGACAGCAGGTAGGCAGGGATCCAATACAGTGGAGTCACAACCTAACCCCCAGGCTAGCAGGGAAGGACTTGGGGTGGCTGAAAAAGGAGGGAGTAGAAGGAAGTAAATGGAGGCCAATGAAGGGAAGGGGGCAGGAAGGAGGGTGTTCTCACTGAATGTAAGACGCTTAGGCAACAAATCAACTGAACTACAGGCATTCTTAGCAGTGTGGAGGGTGGATATTGCAGCTGTCACAGAAACATGGGCAACTGAGCACCAGGACTGGGATCTGGCAATCCCAGGATACAAAGCATACAGGAAGGACCATAAGGAAGGGAGGGGCAGTGTAGTGGCAGTCTATGTGAGGGATGGGATCAAATGCATAAGCGATGATTGAGAAGAAAGGAGAACAGAGGCAATCTGGCTGCAGTTCCTAGACTCAAGGGGTAGGAAACTGAGGTTTGGGGTGGTATACAAGCCATCGTCCCAGTCTAAGGAGCCTGACAGGGAATTATCAGGACAAATCATAAAGGTATGAAGAAAAGGAAAGGTGGTCATCGTGCGGGATTTCAACTTGCCGGGGGTTTACTGGAGCATTACAGTCACCTCCTGTGCTAGGGAGCAGGTGCTCCTGGATGCAATCCAGGAGGGTCTCTTGACAGAGTTGAGTAGTGAACATACTAGGCTAAAGAACACTTTAGATCTGGTGTTGTCGAATGGGGAGTCAGTAAGGGAAATAAAGGTGGAGGACATACTAGCCGACAGCGATCGCCAAACAGTGTGGTTTAATATCATGATGTGTGGGGAGACAGAGAAATCAGTTATTCAGGTGGTAAACTTCAGGGGGCAGACTTTGGGAGGATGCAGGAAGTACTCAAAGGGAAACTAGAAGGCATAAGGCAGGAGATGGAAGCAGAGCAGAAATGGGATATTATTAAACGAGGGATTACAGAAGCAACAGAAGCCTGCACCAAGACACATAGTAAGAGGAGCAGAGCAAGACAACCATGTTGGTTGAACAGCAAGGTAGTGGAGGTGGTGAGAGCAAAACAAGAGGCACACCAGAGATATAGGAGGACGGGAAGGAAGTAGACAGGGAGGAGTATGCAAGATAGTTCAGGTAGGTGACCAGAAAAGTGAGAGAAGCCAAGGCCCAGAGGGAGCTGAGATTATGCAGGTAATTAACGGGGGAGAAAGACTTTTTCAGATACATCAGGGAGAAAAGGAAGTGCAAGGAGACACTAGTGAGGATAAAAAGGGGTGGGGAGTGGAAGGAAAAGGGTGAGGAGCAGGCAGAAGCACTGAATGAATACTTTTGCTCAGTGTTCATGGAAGAAAAAGGGGGCTGCTACCACCGTGGGCTGAGAGGGTGGGGACAGGGGGAGAGGAGGCAACAGATGGAATAATTGTGGCAAGTAGAGTCCTAGAGGGACTGAAAGCACTGAAGGTAGACAAGACACCAGGGCTGGATGGTATCCACCCCTGGGTGCTGAGGGAGATAGCGGAGGTATTGGCAGAGCCGCTGGTAGATCTGTACAGCACTTCACTGGAGTCAGGATGTGTGTCACTGGACTGGAGGATGGCACATGTAGTACCATTACACAAGAGCAGACCAAGGGATGAACTGGGTAATTATTGCCTGGTAAATCTTACCTCCATAGTGTGCAAACTCATGGAAACGATATTAAAGGAAAGACTGGTGTCGTACCTGGAGAACAATGGCCTCCAGAATGTGAGGCAGCATGGGTTCATTTTAGAAAAGTCTTGTCAAACCAGCCTGATACAATATTATGACTGGGTGACAGGTGAGCTGGATAAGGGTCATGCGGTGGATGTTCTTTACTTCAGCAAAGCCTTTGATTCTGTGCCTTATGGGTGGCTTGGGAGGATGACTACTGGTGTATGAGTAGGGGCAAAAATGATGAACTGGATTACAAGCTGGCTGAGTGGGAGGCTGCAATGGGTGGTGGTGAGAGGGGAGCTCTCAACTCCAAGGCCAGTGATGAGTGGGGTGCCACGGGGCTCTGTGTTGGGGCCAGTATTGTTTGGACTCTTCGTATCAGACATTGCACACAGGGTGGTGAGCAAGATAAGTATGTTCGCTGACAACACCAAAATCGGAGCAGTAGTGGATGAAGAGGAGGGATGGAAGCAGCTGCAGGAGGACCCAAGCAAGCTAGAGGAGTGGTCAGAGAGGTGGCAGCTGGGGTTCCATGCAAAGAAGTGTAAGGTTATGCATTTTGGGGTGAAGATCCCAAGGAGAGACTACTGGCTGGAAGGGGTCAAGCTGGGGATCACTGAGGAGAAGAAGGACCTAAGAGTAATGATAACAAGGACCATGAACAACACTGCCCAATGCAGGAGAGCAGCTGCAAAAGTGAACAAAATGCTGGGGTGCATAGTGAGGAGGTTTTTGTCCAGGTGAAGAGACGTGATCTTGCCCCTCTACAGGTCTCTGGTAAGGCTGCACTTAGAGAATTGCATACAGTTTTGGAGGCCATACCTAAAGCATGAAATCAGGCTACTGGAGGGGGTGCAGAGAAACATAGAAACATAGACTTTGACAGCAGATAAGGACCGCTTGGCCCATCTAGTCTGCCCATTTTCCTACCTACAGGATAGGCCGCAGATCCTAGTTAATCAACAGCCTATTTCTTCCTACCCCCCACAAGAATTGCCTTATGTCTGTCCCATGCATTCTTGAATTCTCCCACAGTTTTAGACCCCACAACCTCCTCAGGAAGGCTGTTCCATGCATCCACTACCCTCTCTGTGAAATAATACTTCCTCACATTGCCCTGAACTGCCCTCCTTCTATCTTTAAATTGTGTTCCCTTGTTCTTGCAAGTCTCTTTTTCTGAAAGATGCTACCCTCTTGGACTTTGTTGATTCCACTGAGGTACTTAAAAGTTTCTATCATGTTCCCCTCTCCCTTCTTTCCTCAAGGGTATACATATTAAGCTCCTTTAGTCTCTCCTCATTGGCTTCTCTTGCATACCCTGCACCATTTAGTTGCCTTCTCTGGACTACCTCTATCCTGTCTATGTCCTTGCAGATGGGGTCTCAGAACTGGACACAGTACTCAGATGGGGTCTCACCAACTGTCTGTACAGAGGATAACAACTTCTATTTTCTGCTGCTGATGCCTCTCCCTATACATCCCAGTATACCCCCAGCCCTCCCTACTGCCTTCACATTGCTTGCTAACCTTAAGGTCATCTGATATGATTACCCCCAGGTCCCTTTCCTTTTTTGTTGTTGTTACTACCTCCCCTCCCATTGTGTATTTTTCCCCTGGGTTCTTGTTTCCCAGGTGCATTATTTTGCACTTCTTTGCATCGAATCCTAGCTGCCATACTTCTGACCATTCCTCCAACCTTGCCAAGTCCCTTTTAATCCTTTCCATGCCTCCTTACAGAGGAGGGCAACAACGATGATATATGGAATGGAGGGGAGAGACTATGACAGCAGGCTGGGAGACCTGAATATGTACACCCTGGAGGATAGAAGGGACGGGGGGGGACAGGATACAGACATTCAAGTATCTGAGGGGAATTGATAAGAATGGGGCAGATGGGGTCTTTAAGTCAAGCAGGGGAAGGGTCACCAGGGGGCATGGGCGAAGAATAGAGAGGGGAGATTTAGGAAGGAAATGAGGAGGCACTATTTCACAGAGAGGGTGGTAGCAAAATGGAATGCCCTACCAGAATGGGTGGTATCATGTAAATCTGGGAACAGCTTCAAAGGGCATGGGACAGGGAACAGGGAGCATGAAGGTGGGGAGGTGGGGAGGTGGGGAGTGGCAGTGGGATGACAAAGGGAAGGGGGTGGGGCAGCTGCGAACTAGGGGTGCTAGCTGCACACTCGAGCAGACTTAGATAGACCAGGTGGTCTGTTTCTGCTGGCACATTCATATGTTTCTATGGTATAAAGGGGACTTATTGCAATGTAATCTGGAACAGATAAGTAACATTATGCATATGTTCTATCCAGAATTGTATGCCTCTTGCAGTCCTGAGAACCAGGCTAAGATTGATACCTTTCTGGCTGGGCTCCCTATCCAGGCCATGCCAGACACTCAGAGACTGGCTCTGGATGCCCCGCTCTTTGCTCAGGAGGCGTAGGTGGCAATGTCTAGCCTCTCTCCTCATAATTCCTAGGGTAGCGATGACTTTCAGGTAGATTTTTACCAGCATATGCAGGACACTGTTTTGCCAACACTACTCTGAGTTTTCAATGAGGCATATCAACAATCCCTGCTCACCACAATGAGGAAAGCTGTTATAACAGTTCTCCCAAAAGAGGGTAAGGATGAGACACTGGCAGCCAGTTACAGACCTTATTACTGATTAACATGGACACCAACATTTTTGTGAAGGCATTACTCTCTAGACTTGAACTTGTCCTGCTGTCCCTGATTCACCCTACCCAGGTATGCTTTGTAAATGGTCATCTCAGTATGGACCACTTGAGATCCCTGCCTTCTCACCTGTCTGTTGCCATCTCTGCCCCCCACTCTGGCTACAGCTTTGGCTATTGGTTTTGAAAGGGCATTTGATTCAGTGGAGTGGGGCTACCTGTAAATGATCATGACTAGAGTAGGTTTTGGTCCCATATTAGGGGGCTTGATTAGAACAATATATATGCATCCTACAGCAAAAGTCCTCACTAATTTGATTGTGACCTCCCCAGTTTCCCTACAATGGGGAATGCAACAAGGTTGTCCCCTATTGCCTCCGCTATTTGTCCTCATAATTGAACCCTGAGCAGTGGCTCTCAGACACCACTCAGCACTAGGTAACACCCAAGTAGGTATGATGGAATTTCATATCAAGTGTATGCTGATGACTCCATCTTTCTGCTAAGAGATGTCCCCTCCAGTATTGCCCCTCTTCTGTCTGTACTGGGAGCATTTCAAGAAATTTCAGGATTAATCCTTAGATTGCCAACAGAATTAGAACGTATAGGAATTCTGGATTGATATATATTAGTCTAAGGCACAGCAAGGGTTAGAAATGAACCCCAGTAAAACAGAGGTTCTACTACTAAATTCTGATTGTAATAGGGATGTAGTGGCAAGTCTTGGCTTGCACTGAGCACCCAAAAGGTATTAAGTACTGGGGTCTGACTATATCCAAACCTATCTGAAATTATCTCAGTGGATCTATATCTGAAATTATCTCATCCACTCTCACACCCCTACTTAAAAACTGCGATAGATGGAAAATCTCTAATCCCTTTCTCTCTCTCTCTAGTGGGCAAGATCTCAGGGATCAAAATGATCATGTCACCCAAAATTTGTTGCACTGTCTAACACATCTTGCAGTGGATTCTACTAAGCAGTGGCTTTCTAAAATGAATGTCCTGCTAAGTGACTTACTTCAGGAAGGGAAGTCCCCCAATACAGCTGACCCAACTGTGGGTTCACTGGCAGAAGGAAGGCTAGCACTTGCTGTGGTTCTGTGCTTTTCATGTAGTGTTTAGATGTGCCCAGATGCTTCAATGGCTCATCTCCCCCATGGTCACCCCCCCCCGTTAGTCTTAGAGAATGATCTCCTCAGAAATGTGCACTCCTTGGTCTACCTCTACACCCCTTTTCTTAAAGGATTGAAGAGATGGCCTACCATTGCTTAGTCCCTAACACCATAGACAAAGTTAGTGCCCTGGCTGAAATCCCCTCTAACTGTTAAGACACTGGCCCCACTCTGGTGTGACTCTCTTATAGGTATTTCAAAGGACACTGATGATTGGGAAGGCTGCAAGACCCAGGGGATAAAGTGAGTGGTAGAATTGCTCCACCCTCAGTCTAATTATTTTGACATGTTTGAGAATTTCCAGAGGCACTATGACCTGCCCTGTAAGGACTGTTGGAGATACTTTCAAATTCATAGTGCTGTGACTGGTTTTCTTGAAAAAAAGGGACCTCATGAGTCCATCCTTCATTACCTCCAGTAGTGTTGTCATGAGCAACAGCCAAAACAGGGAAACCAGGCAAAATCTGCAGAGCAATCATTGATGGGATCCCTGACCCCACTCTTAAGGCTAAGCTTAAAAGGGAACCACAGTCTATGGTGAGAAAGAAATAATGTGACCTACTGGGAATTAAACCCCGGCCCATGAAATACCATTCTGGCACTCTGACCACTGAGCTATAGGCTCACATGGTTGGACCATGGATTCACAGAAACACTTTGTTTCTCTGGTATTGCATATCTTAGTCTGTCCAGGAACCCCAGGTCCTACCAAATGAGCCTATACCTCAGTAGTTAGATGGTAATCAGGGAGTCTTGGTTAAATTCCCAGTAAGTCCTATTATTTCTTTCTCACTACAATTTGTCATTTACATTGCTTAGCAGTGGTTAATATTGCATTAAAAATCATCCAATTGTCTTCTTAAATGGGAACAATCACTACAAATAACAACAACAGAGGACCAATGATCCAAATTGTGGAAGCGGGTCCATATAGCATGTCCAGATAGTAGAAGTTTCCTTAATCACAATAAGATCATGCACTATTGGTATTGTATCCCAGCTTAGTTAAAATCCTTAAACCTATTAACTCATGACCTGTGCTAGATATGTAACCAGTCTATGGCAGATCTCTTGCATAGCCTCTGGACTTGTTCCCAAAACACAGTTTCTGTAGTGGGGTCCATACATGCTGCTCAGGAATACTCTGCCTTAACCTTCCCTTCTTACTGCAATAGTACCTCCTCTGTCTCATGCCTCCCACCTCAGCTGTGATGGCTACTGATGGTGAGCATAAAAATTAAGAGACACGCTGCAGCACTGGAGGTCTGAAAACATCCCCTCTCTCCCTCAGTGACTCTCATCATTCAGGAACCTACCTACACTAGAGAAGATGCCTCACTTTGTTAAGAAAACCCTTCCTAGGTATCATCATCCCCATTTAGTACCTCAGACTCCTCCTGGAAAAAGAGATAGGTGGGGTTTCCTCCCCCTCAGCCTCACACCTACTCCTAAACTTATCTCACTGCAGCAAATACCAGTTGGTAGCATCATCCCCCAGCTTCCTTTATCAGCCTCCCACCAACCCCTGACACATTCCACCACCAGGTGGTGGTCTCTGGATGGTATAGTCAGGTGTCCTTTCCCCTTCTCTCCCTCTCCCTCTCCCACCCCTCATTCTTCCCCCTGGAGATACTGAGGAGCTTCATTGCAGGCTAGAGGTGGGCAGAGTTAGTCTCCCTCCTCAAATCTTTCTGTTTCTGTTGCCTAAGGTATTAGAAGCCTCCTTGCTGCATGAGTCAGTTAACACCTCTACTTGATCTGTTTACTTTATATATATGGTACACATTGTAGAATTACCATAACAGCCTGTATGCTGATGCTAGACTTTGTATTAGGCTGGTTTGTAAACTTCTAATAAAAAGAACCACCTGCAAAGAAAATGTTTTTATGAGTTTGCCTGATGTTCCATTGTGCAGCCTTATATGCTTTATTACTGAAGGAATGGGATTTCAGACTTTAAAAACTACCACGAAATTAAACAGAAATCATTCCAAAGTGAGCCCAAGATAACGGTAAGCATTTTCTGTAAGTCTCTTACTCTTAGATTTAGACTTTTAAAACAAGTCAGATTGTTACAAATACCCCACAACAACCTGTAGTGTACAGTATAACCAGAGTAAAGTTAAAAAAAATGCAGCTCCACAGTGATACATTTATATTCGCTTACAGGCAACAGCAAATCCAGGTGTGGGTGTATCAATAACAAAGTAATGGTTTAAAAATATCCATATCAGTAAGAGTGGAGAAATTCTTACACTCAGACATAGTTTCAGAATGGGTACTGAGCTACTGGTGCTCTGCTTATTGCTAATTTACTAACAAAAAAATAGTCTCAGTGCATTACAGTTCCCAGAGGAGGGTCAACAGAGAAATGAAGCATGGGCACTTTGGACTTGACTGGTAATTGACTGAGACCTTTCTGCCCATTAAACATTTGTCCTATGAACACTATGTGCATACAGACCAAAGGAAATCTCTTCAGTTTGCTGCCAGAGTACCAGACAATCCATTTTACCATTGATGCAGGGTATGAAATTGCATTTGAACTGCTAAAATCTCTGTAAAATGCTAGTTCCCAAACCTTTTTAAAAGTTATGTTGGAATTCCACCTCATTACACACATCATCAAAATATATTAGACTGTAATTTAGCACAAGATTATATTGCAGGCTCTATAATTGGAGCACTTCTGTATTATCCTAATTGGAGAAAAGTTAATGTGTTAATGACAGCAATGTTTATGGAGCTCACTGCCAGCTGACATCATCAAACTGAGCCTGATCTAAACTAATGGATTCAAGATTATTCTGTAAGTCATCTTGTCTAGACTACCATTCTGATTTACAAAGATCATGATGAAAGTTGTTACTGATTTCTGCTTTGTGGACAGCATGCATAATGAATTCCACATAACATAAAATGTGTTAACTAACACAGTTTGGAAATGGGTCTTTTGGTCTGCTGTATGGTTGGTAGCGGCATTTTTAAAGGATGGAACAATTAGATGTTTGTTTTATTGGGTATGCATTTTTAATTAATGCTTGGTTTTTATGATTTGTAATTAGAATGTGGCAACTTAATCAAGCTCTGTTTCGGAAATAACAGACCAATTCCTAAATGTGTGCATCTACCTATAGCAGGAAATATTTTGATTTTAATGCATCCATCCATCCATCCTGCAGGGGTGAGCTAGTAAATTGTTCGGGGCTCCTGGCCAATCAAATCCTTAGGATATTGGCAGTTCAATGATTATAGGAAGGTGAGGCTAGTTACACTCCTGAGCACTGAAAAAGTTTGCACAGGGCATGTGATGTTCACATTATGGCTATATATGATAACAGAAAAAAATGGTCCCTGCTTGGAAGGTAATGAGAGCTCATTTTTTTTCTTTTGTGACATTTACACTTCTCTCAGCCACACCTGTTAAGTAGTGTATGAGGCTACCATCTCCTCTTGTCATGTGCTCCTCCTGTGCAAACTCTTGTTTCTTTCTTCTCTCCCTGTTTTCATCAGCAGTGTCTACCTTTTTCCCAAGCCCCTACTGACTGACTCCCTGATATTCTTTCCCCTCTCCTCTCTTCCTCCTTCTCTAGGGAGCTCCTAATTCTGAACAATGTAAACATTAATTGAATCACCCCTTCTTCCAAATCAATGATACAGAAATAGATATCTTAAGCCTCACCAGCTCATCACTGTGCCCACTGGGTCCTCTCCCTTTACTCTCAATGCATCATCGCAGCTGGATCCCTCTAAGACTTTCTTTGTGATCATCCCAATGACCACTGCATCTGCAAAATTCAGTGTTCCAAGGTCCTCACAAAGTACACCTGGGCCTGGTCTCTCTGGTCCTTTAACTTGCCATCCCTTCAAGATGATCTTAGGAATGTTAACTGGTCCCATGTTGCATTATCCATATAAATTATACCCTCTCCTTCCTCTTTAAATTCTCTGCTGTATGAGATAAACATGCCTCCGTTAGGAAGCCTTGTGCTCATGGGTTCCACATTTCCAGGGTTTCACAAGAGTTCATATCCATTTTAAGTAGTGTTACTCTGCTTGGCACCTCCGTAAGTCTGTTGGCTTCATGGAGGACCACTGTAGGTATAAACAGCTCCAAAATGCCAGTACCAAGGCGTGTAGAGTAGTCAAGGCTACCTACTTTAAAGTGAACCTACAGAGTAACCTTAATTCCTCCATGAAATTATGGCAGGTTGTTCACCCCCCCAATCTCAGTTAACCACTCTCATCTTGAAGCTCTGGGATCCCTTTTCTCTAACCCACCTGAAGTCACTGCTGCTTTTAACAATTCTTTCACTACCTGTGCTCTGTCCCTCATTCCTCCTTCCCTGCTTACACCCCTACCACTTCCTCCATTCTCCCTCCTCCCTCCTCCCTCCTCCCACCTCCTCTTAACTCCTCCTTCTCTTTCTTCCCCATCACTCAAACCTCTACCCTCTCTGTCCTCCATTTTCTAAATCCTGCTAAGTGTCAGAGCCCAGATGGTATCAACCCAAACGTCCTCTTCCTCTCTTTTCCTACTATGGCTACTTCATTTATTGCCTTCCTCAACCTCCTTTCAACTCAGATTTGTTTCCATGCATGAAAGAAGAAGGATAAGGTCCTCCCCCTTCTTCACCTCTGTGAACTACCACCCCATATTTCTCCTCTCCTCTCTACCCTGGTCAAACTCTATGAAAAACCTGTCTTCTCCCAGCTCACTTCTTTCTTGGATTCTTACATATTTCTCTATCCTCTCCAGTTTGTTTTTTGCAAGACACATTCTACTGTCTCCTCCCTCAGTCACATATTCCATCTTGAATTAGACAGACCAAGGTCATTTTATCACTGCTATCATTATTGACCTCATAAAGGTCTCTGATACTATGGCCCAACCTTCCTTCAGAATAAGCTGTGGATGGTGGAACTATGTGATACTTGGATCTAATGGTTCAGCTCCTGCCTCTCAATTCAATATCAGTTGGGTTTGGTAGGTGACATCTTCAAACATCCCTTCTCTATCAACTCTGATGTCCCAAGAGTTTTATCCTTGAGACCATCCTCTTTTAAAACATACTAAATGACCTCCCCTCAGCCTGTGACAAGTTAAACACACATCTGTATGCTGATGATACTGTCCTTTTTGTCACTCGTGCCTCAGTCTCAAGCTGGAATCAACACTTTAACATGACATGGGCAAAGATCAGTGCTAGTTCAGCTCAAACCAGCTTTTGCTGTATGCCAAAAAGACAATATCCATGTCCTTTTTTACACTAAGTATAAGCTTGCCAGGCTAACCATTGCCTTACATTTAAAACCTTAGATGACAACCTCTTAGAAGAGTTCTCCTAATTTAAGTTCCTTGGCTTGTGGCTGTATAGAAGCCTGGACTTCTCTATACATAGTGATGCTATTGATAAGAAACTCTGCACCAGACTCAGTGCCCTCTACCGCCACAAATGTTGCCTTCTGCCCCCAGTCCACTGTGAGAGCTTCCTCAAAATGATCATGCTGATGTTTGATTACGTTGGTGTGGTTTATGGCACTGCTCCAAAGTCCTCCCTAGCTAGGCTGGATTCTCTTTTTCATTCCTTCTGCTGCTTTGCCTCCGTCTCCTCCCCTTAGACACCACTACTCCTTCTGCCTGCAAAGTATAGGCAAAATAACACAACAAGGAATAAATCATTTATCCTTCTCATCATAAAAAGTGGCCAATCAGGGCATCTATTTTCCTTTACCAAGAGGAAGGAATCACAATGGGGAGATGGGATTGTCAGTGCAAAGGTTTCAGAATAAGAATCATTGTCACCACTGAGGTCTTATCAACTAATCAGAGATTCAGCTGAGCCCACCATTCACAGTCTCCTTGAAGGTCAGCAAGCAGGGGCTCCAGATTGATTGAGATCCTCCTGATGACACTAGAGTAGCAAAACTGGCTGAGGTTTTGTCTGTGTGATCACTGAGTTGTTGGCGTTTGGCATTCTTAACTATAGCCAATTGCACTTCATCTACATGGTGCTGGTATTTACTTTTTGAGGCTCCAGATTTACCTTGCACAGCTGCAAGAGATCTGTGGACAGTTGGATACCCAAATTGCAGATAGCCTGTGGGGACCATTGGAGCCCCAGCCTAGTAAAGGGTGCTTGTGGGGGGGCAATGGTGAGACAAAGAGAGTATCACTGTTTTGGACTGATTAACCTTAAGCTCAAATAGAACCTCAAATTTCCCAGAGTATCCACTAATAGCCGAATGCCCACTGGTATGTCTCCCAGCAGTACCAGGTGACAGTGGTACCGGGTCAATATAGCGCTGCTAAAATAGCACTGTAATAACCACACTGTGGAAAGCATGGTAACATTTAGAGTGACAGGTATAATAACGGTAGTGAATTACCATTACCCTTGTAACTAACTGTGAAGTGGAGGAAGGGCTGAAGATGCCTGTGCTGCTGTGCCTGGCCAAGCTGTTCCTGTGGTGGAGTAGCTAAGGCACCATCACACAGCAGTGATAGAGACCTGAGACCACAGTTCATTTCCCTCCAGATCTCCTGGTGTTGCCTCTTTTTTTTTTGCAAAAAAAATGAATTTTCCCCCCTCTTGAGTTCTTCCACATCCCTGGAGTCCACACCCCCTCTAAGCTGATTATTTAAAGTCCGATGGTGTGTGATGGGTGAACTCCTCTGGAAAAAATAAAAAATGCTATTGATTTCTATGCGGTGTGTGCTCTTGTTGTCTGGTCAGTGTTTTGCCTGATGTTATGTTGGAGTATGACATTTTGCTTGTGGAATTTCTTGCTATGCTGTTTTTGTTTTAGGCATTATGACCCCATGCTGGAGACAGCCTGTATATTGTTTTGTTCTATAGTCCACCCCACAACCTAATACCTTCTAAATGTGAGTGGGAATGAATATCAATCACAAGAGGTTTGACTGACAAATCAAAAAGTAAAGGGGAGAGGGGCTATCCTGTTGGGTTCCTTTAAACAAAAGGGAAGGAGCTGACAACACATTATATTTAAGCACTGTCACTGTAGGACTTTCAGAAAGTGCCTGTATCCATGTCAAGAACTGTAATCCAAATCCCATCCTCTCCAGCACCTTAAGCAGGTTACCCCACTGTACCAAATCGAAGGCTTTCTCAAAATCAGTGGCCACCACTGTGGCTGGAGAGGAGCTACCCTGCGCCACCTGGAAAAGATTAAGAAGGGATATAAGGTGATCCGTATCAGACAGCCTTTTACAAAACCCATTAATGAGGCATTTATGAGATCTGGAATTATCTGCTCTAGATAGCTAGCTAAAGCTTTGGCAAGAATATTCACATCCACATTAATGAACAAAATAGGCCTGTAAGTGACCAGACTCAGCAAGTCCTAATGTTTGCTTTGTTAGGCATAGGGGAAGTCAGCCACTGGCCTTAGCCTCCAGGAACATGTTGCATAATAATGAAACACCTGAACAGACAAATGTTTATAGACATCAGCTGGTAGAGCATTCCTTCTAGGTGCCTTATGCTTACTCATAGCTTTTACAGCAGATGCAACCTCTGGCATGGTACACAGAGCCTCTGATTGGTTGAGGTGCTTCTGGCTGAGCTTTGGAAGATATAGTCTGGAGAAGAAAGCTGTCATACAGAACTCATACAAATGACCCTGAAAGGTACAGAGAGTCCTTTAAATATCTGCTATTATGAGATTAATATCTGCAGGTGTTTTGGAGGTCTGCCCACAAGAGTCCCAATGAGGCAGGATATGGTACTCAGCCCATATTTTCCTGAGCCTGTAAGGCAGTAGTTTCAAGAGTTTATCACCTGTTGCCCAGAATCTTTATCAAGTTCCGTGAAGGGCGACTTTGGCTTGGCATGTGTGAAGGGTGCTGGTTGCAGCTTCACCCCTACTATTGCTGCATACATTTCCTCATGTTGATGACCTGTTTGGGCCACCTTTACTGACTTCTCCAGCTCAGCAAGCTTTTGAGTAAAAAGATTAACTTCTGCCTCACTGGCCTTCAATCTCTTGGAGTCATATTGCATAATATGGCCACAGATAGTAGCCTTAAGGCTCCTCTGACTGACACATTTGCTGGTTTCCTCTGAAGCATTCAGGGCAAGATATTCTGCCATAGTCAAAGAAATACATTTCAGGAACTCTTCACCCTGAAGGAGTAAGGGGTCCAACTGCCAGGAAGTAGACCTGGTAGTGCCTCCCCCCCAAACCAGACAAAAGGACACTAGGTCATGAACTGAAAACAATATCATCTCTATTCCTGACCTGATTACAGCAGTCTGAACCTCTGGGGATACCAGTCAGAAATCCATATTTCCATACTGGGGAGATATAGAAATAGTCCATATCTTCCTGGTGCAGCAGTCTCCAGACATCTGAAAGAAGCAGAATAGTTCAGTCATCATTTTCTTCACCCTCCGGATTGCATGTGGGTGAGCCTCCACCACTATGCTAGATCTATCCAGCAGGGGGTCTAGTGTGAGGTTGAAATCTCCACCCAGAAAACATGTGATCCACCCTCTGTGAGGTCCACCACTGCCTGTGTCAATGACGCAAAGAAAGAGGGACAGTCTGTATTAGGGCTGTATACTAAACCAACCACCAATGCACCCTTTGGTGTGGAGAATTTGACCACCTCCCAGTCCCCCGTGTGATTAGACTTCTGGCCTTGAACTGACCAGTGGAGGCTCTTATGGATCAAATGGGAAATCTAATAGGTTATAGTTATGCACCTACAAAAGTACCCATTCCCCACATAACTTCTGTGCCTCCCTCTCAGTTTCATCTCCTGCAATAAAGCTACTTGGAATTCAAGATTATGAAGGTGGCTTAAAATGTTTTTTATTTTAATGGGGGATTTCAGCCCATGTATATTACATGAATAACAATTTAAATCAGTTATTAGGTCAAGAAAACATTATTAAAAGATACAGAATCTGATATATGAGGCTAGCTACTTGTGAGTACCCCCTGAGATTTCCAAATCAGCACAGAGACCTACCCATGACACTTAAGAAGTGGAACTGGTATCATGAGCATCATACACCACTAGAACTAGATACAATAGTAACAAATCCCAAGTTCTTGCACAAAAGGCAGGTGGAGCCCTCCAGAGCCTACTTGGAGCTGCCCCAGGAGCACCCAGGATGCCAGGGCTCCATGGGGCAAAAGAACCTGTTAGGAGAGGTAGCTGAAAGGAGGTCCAGTAACTAGGCTGCCATGTATAGCACATGAACAAATCCAGCAGGAGGATCAGAATGCAGAAGGTAGGGATCACCAGGAAACTGACTGAGAATTAGGAAATCGTCAATGCCATGCAGACGCCCTACCTGGGACACGCCCCAGAGACAGGTGGGAAGAGATGTCCCCAAGCTAATCTCTCCAAAGGGAGAGAATTAGTAATCTTTACCCCACTACAAAAGCAGAAGAGGGTTCAAGCCCAAAGGTCCTCTCTGAGGTGCCAAGGCTGCCACACAGACAGAAAATCAACTGACCCAGAACCCCTTCCCCCCGATACTTGCAAGTAAACATGACTGGATCTAAACAGCAAACATGGCATAATGCAGTATAGGCACTTAGTTAGAAAGTCAACATATCTGAAAATACCGGCCCCCTGCCTCCGAGTTCTGAATCTGCAATGGTGTTGTAAGAACTAGGTATCTCTCTTGCACTGCAGCAGAAGCAGAAAAGGAAAAAGGGGGGGCAACCTACACTTTGTGCCAATTGCAAACTCTTGTAAGAGGGTACCCTTGAGATGGTAGGAAGGGGAACACACTCACCTCAACGACTGAAGTCCAAAAGGTGGAGGAACATAACACAGGAAAGTACCAAGGCTGCATTATAGAAAACACTTCACCTATCATGCCAAGTCCAAAATATTGGAAGAGCCACTTGGTGCCTAAGAACCCTGGAAGATATCTTGTCAGCTAATGTGGAGAATCGGATGTACCCCTGAAGAGTTCCAGATGTGCCCCTCTGGTCAATCAGAGTGTTGCCGTGATTTTCAGATGTCAGGACCAGGATCCCCATCCCATATTCATTCATTCAAAAGAGAAACAGCATACAGCCCAGGGGCATTGAACTAGAGGTATCCTCTATGTGGCAGTTGCACAGGCAAGGGGGATTCATAGCATGCTGAACCCCCTCCCACCCAGGCATGTACAGGCTCCATGGCCCAAACTCAGTTATTAGGAAGTGGGAAGATGCAGCCATCCAAAATTAAGAGGGGAACTAGACAGTCCAATGCAACACTGGGTGGAATGAGCATGGGGGGAGGACATAAAATAAGGAGTGACATGCAGTTCCCCTCTTCCAACCAGTGACATATTTGCCTTAGTAGACAGGACTCTTCCAGGGCAAGGTGCATACCCAGTATCAAGCCTTGTGGTACAAGGACCCTGCTAAGTCCATAGATGAGCTACATCCCTCACAAAAAATAAAAGAGCTATGTCAGGTCAGGGTACCAGGAGGCCTGACTAACCAACGCTGGTCACAAACCAGAAACAAGGGATAGCAGGTAAAGTTAAACTGTACAAAGAAAATACCCAACCCCGGTCCTCTAAAAAAAAACATGTCTCCTAAACAACCCACTTGCAGAAGGCCTACAGTAATTAAAAGTAGTTCAGAGCAAAGGCTATATCAGATTTGTCCATGCAGTGGAGATACTGCTCGTGAAAGGAAAGTAGCAGTCAAGCTGCTTTACATGGCCATCATTAAAAGCCTGAAGTCCTGTTCTGAATTTCAAATCTCAACAGGCTATTTGAGAGGTAAAGAAGGTAGTGTGCAGCACATCCCAGTTTGTCATGGTAAAAAAAGGTCTGTATATAATTCAGGAAAACATGAGCAGGTCACTCCAGCCCTGAGAGAACTTTAGAAAGCTTATTCTTTAGTAGAGATGACACACAGTCACTTGGGCTGGAAGACATACCAGCTGGGAGGGGGGGGGAGGTAGTTGCCACTGCCGATGGCTTTCTGTGTGAGGGGACCGGGGCATATACTGCAAGCACAACAGGGGGAGGGACTGCCTTTGGCTCCTGTGGCTAGTCTAGATCCCGTAGAGCCTGGAATTTGTTGGGTGACTCCAGAATGCCAATACTCTCCTCAGAAGAGGCTGGAGAATGTGAGAGGATGTCTGGCTTTTTAGCTTGACCCCACTGTCTGTGCCAGCTGCTTGATCTCCATAGAATGGACCATTCCTCTGACACTGATGTCTGGTTTGCACCAATGTCCTGGGGTTCCACAACCTTGGAGTGGGCTGCAATGATCATTATTTTGGGGGCATACTTCTGTGTGTCATCTGCAGGCCTAGGGGGTAGAGAGGAAGATCCAGAGGGGTGAACAGTAGTAAGGAGGGCTGAGGCTGACTCTGGGGTACAGAATTCCTAGGGAACACCATTAAGCATCACCCAGAGAGTAGCTGGATAGCACATTAAGAACTTAAGACTATACTGGTTGAGACTGCTGCAAAAACCCTCTTCCTTTGTGAGAGCTCAATGGAAAAATCCTGATATAACTGAATGGGATGCCCATGCCAAAGCACCAGACCCCAAAGCTGAGCCAGCCGCATAATGTTCTGTTTCACGTGGTAGCACAGCAACTTTGCTAGAACTGGGCATGGTCTGACTCCAGGCTGGGACTTTAGAGCTAAGGAGCAAAGGGCCAGATCCAGTTCAAGCAGTGGGCAATCGGGAATATAAGCATCTCCAGGATGGCAGACTATAGAAAACAGACCATGTCCACCACTTTGACCCCTGCTGGAAACTTGACGAAATGAATGTTGTTCTGTCAGTCCCAGTTCTCCATGTCATCAGCTTTCTAGCAATGTTAACGGATAGTGGCAGCCTGCTCCCTCTCTAAGCACTGATGATCTTCAGTCTGGCACTCCACTCCAGACACTCACATATCAATCTGCTCCACCCAACCACCCAAAGCATGCAGTTCTTGAGCAGAGCAGTGTGTTGTGACATCATTCATGTGTTGTAGGACTTTAGTTAACATAGATGTAATAGTTTTCAGAGCTGTAGCCGAGTTCCCAGACTATGCTTTTGTGAAGTGAGCACCGTTGGTCAGCAGGAATGAGCTCCAAAGGGTCTGCACCATGCCAGGATCAGTTGGAGGACAAAACATCACAGACTGCACTGTTCAAGGAAATATCAAACCACAATAACACCACCATCAGGTACTTGGGTGGGGTAATTTGTTGAAATGGAATCATGTATAACTGTTCAAAACACTGAACAAGTTTGGTGTTGAAGGGACTCAGGGAGAGCTAAGAATTTAACACACCATCTTGGTCACTGTCTAGCCACGCCCCCTTGGTTAAAGAAGTCTTGCTAGAAGACATGAACTTACCTTTAGAGACCCCCACCACTACTGACTGCAACAGCTTTTACTATGCCTTTTACAATGCAAAATAAGATATGTTTTAGTGCTGAAGCTGGTAGTTCAGCCTCTCAAGGTTAAAATCAGCAGAATTATTTCTTGGAAGACAATCATTCTTACTGCTTTTGCATTTGAAAGTGACAGAGAGATAAGATTTAGGCTGGACAGGCAGAAGGGAGTTCTTCTTTATAATGGTAGGCATATTTACTTGAATCCAGATGTTGTCTGGAGAGCTGAGGCTGGCACAGGGCATTAAGGATGGAGAGAAGGACTTCTTTAGATACACTGGGGAAAGAGAAAGAAGAACTAGAACCAGATAGTGAGAATTAGGAAGGGCAGAGAGTGGGTAGAGAAGGGGAAGGAGCAGGCAGAGGCACTAAATGAGTACTTCTGCTCTGTATTCACAGTAGGGGGGACTGATACCTCATGGGGGGGTGGAGTGGGCAGGGAAGGGGAGGGGGTGACAGATTGGGAAATTATATAGGGCAGGGTACTGGAAGGACTGAGGGCAGTATGGGTGGACAAGGCACTGAGGCCTGATGGCATTCACCCTAGGGCACTCAAGGAACTGGCAGGGTGCCTGGCAGGACCACTGGCTGACCTGTTCAATACCTTTCTGAACACGGGATGCATATGACAGGACTGGAAATTGGCCCATGTAGTACCCATTCATAAAGGTGTCCTGAAGAAGAATATCAGACTGTTGGAGGGGGCGCAGCGCACAGAGACTAAGATGATCCAGGGTTTGAAGGGGAAATCCTAAGAAGAAAGGCTGAACAGAGGGTGTGACCTGGCTACCTAGAAAAGGCAGCATAACTTCTGAGCTCATCCACATCTGAGGACAATACGTGTTTTGTTGGCCTAATCCCGGGATGTAAACCTCCCCCCAAAGCTAATCTCAGTTCGGGCAACTGTACCCAATCGTCTGGCACAACTTTTTTTTGGAAGTACCACAGTATATACATAATATTTTTTACAAGCCAGTTACTCGCGAGTCACTCTGCAAGAAAATAGGGAACGCTGCAACAACCTTTGTATTATTGGCATCCCTGAAGACTCCGAAGGTACGTCCATGGAGAGGTTCCTTAATGATACACTCCCTACAATATTAGGGGAGAGATGGAGAGGCCCAGTTGAAATTGAAAGGGCCCAAAGCATTATTGGGAGAAAAGATAAACTGGTGCAAGCCCCGAGGCCAATAGTGGCATACTTTCTGAGGTATTCAACAAAAGAACAAATATTAAGGGCTGCTCGAGACCTGTGTGAAATTCGGTGGTAGGGGGTATTGATCTCCATATATAGGGACTGTGCACAAGAAACAGCAAGCAAATGCAGAGCTTATGGCCCTCTCAAAAAATTTCTGGCTGCCCACAATTTTCACTATAGGTTCAGGGGACTTACCAAACTCTTGTTATCCAAGGAGGGGAGGAAGCAGCTGGCAGACATGCCTGGAGAAGTTGAATGTTGGATTTCTAAGTTTTGGCTCAATTTACCCCTTCAAACTACATATCCCAGAAGGCTATGGGATCCCTCTGTTAAAAGCACCAGGAACCAAGAATTTCATAGACAGAATCCAGAGGACCAATATTCAACCGGACCAGGTCCCTCTCTCAATGATTCCCCCAGAGCAAGGAATCGACACCATACAGGGTATATGCCTGCATCCAATTCACCTTCCTGTTAAGAACAAATAATCCTTCCTCCCAGGAATACTGGATCATCCGCACACCAGCGGCAATGATCCAGAAGTGGACAACATCTATCACCAGAGCAACAAAGGGTAGCTCCCCCTGCAAAGATACCTAGAGATGAATCCTCCTTAGCCTCAGCAGAATGCCATCTGAACACCTTAGAGCTTTCTCCCATAAACAACGAGCGATCTATGGACTGGGCTGATATATCGGAATCCTCACTACTTGAAGCAGTGGAACTTTCTGGACAGCTCAAGCCAGGAGATAAATCCTAAGCTGCAGCCATCTTAACAGTGCCCTCAGATGCCTTAAAGGATACCCATGACCCTGGTTCTGGTTCCCAAGTGACTAGGAATTGCGATGCAGAATTCATAGGCTAATCTCTGGAGTATATTATGCAGTGACTTTTGGGAACTATTTAATGTTACTGATATTACTGGTCTTTTAGGAATGCATGGGGCTAACTTATGGGGTCCATCCTCCTTTGCTGTAACTATGGATTCCATGGGTTAATGCTCCCTAGGTGGGGTGTAGTTCCCTGTATCAATATAAGGTCTTAGGGAATGGACAATCCTCCTTCCATCCCCCTATTTCTCTCTGTCCTTTTGAATTTCATAATAGCAAGGTTCCTGTTCTAGGAATTTAACTCAGACCTAGGGCAGTGATGTGGCCATAGGCAATCCAGCCCTCATCTTCTCGACTGGGGAAGTTGCCCAACCCCTTCCCCCCTCCAACCCTCCTCCCTCTCTCCATCCTGGTACTCAATACACCCCTCTCCCTCCTACTCCCCCTCCTCCTGGGTTTATGCTATCTTCCCGGGAATTGTTCATCGAATGAGGAGAAGCGAGTTCGTTCTAGGTTGTCTCTCTCCTCTCCAATCCCTGAGTGTATGGACACTAGCGTAGATGAGGATAAGTGTTTGCTTGTATCCTCTTTTGCTAAAGCACCTATAGCTCTTAACGTTTAATCACTTGTTCAATTTGTTATATTACCCTTGCCTAACAGGTTTCTGTATCAGGTAGGGCAGTTATTTATGCATTGTTGTTCATTAATCTTTTTTCTCCTTCTTGCAGGACTGGTTCCTAATTATTTTTGAATACACTTCCTAAGTACACTGTTTCTATTTGGTATCTCCTCTCTAACATCAGTGTGTTATACCTTCCTGCTACCTGCCAGCAGCTTACTGAGGTGTCAGATAGGTTTGCAACTTCTTTGTTAGTTTACTGGGGCTGTCCAAACCCCCCTAGCTACAATTGGGTAAGTCATTTGTTGCTCCCTGTTCACATATCAATATGTCTATATCTAATTCACCGGGTCTACGTCTGGTGTTGTGGAATGAAAAGGGCCTCAATCACCCTATAAAGCATACAAACGTTATTCAACATCTACGTTCCTTGCACACAGACATAGCCCTTTCACAAGAAACACACCTCCTTAGGAAATCCAACTTTTGGCTTAGGAAATCCTGGGTGGGGGCCATTCATGCCAGTTCTGATCCATCTAACTCTAGAGGGGTAGCTATCCTTATTCATCAATCTAGTATATGAACTGTTAAGGACACCAGCTGTGACACACAAGGGCGCTGGGTGGTGGTCAAATTAATGTCACCCATAGGGAAGTTGATTGTGGGTAATCTCAATGCTCCAAATACAGACCAAGCAGACTTCTTTCCCAGTCTGAGTCTGGCTATTTCTACCCTATTGCAACCCAAATCTGATACTCCCCTACTAATAGAAGGAGACGTCAATTTATTACCAGATATATTTCTGGACAAGTCCAGACCTACCCCCCAAACCCACCCTAAGGCCCATGCTGCCCTACAAGAGTTGATAGTGGAATGGGGCCTGACAGACATCTGGAGGCATGACCATCCCTCGGGGAGAGACTACTTCTACTACTCCTTCTCCCATGGGGTACATAGTCGCATTGACTACTGGCTTGCTAACAATGCAGCATCAGGTGGAGTCCCAAATAGTTCCACAGGCAGTATTATCATATCAGACCACGCACCAGTGATGATTGCATATACCCCCTCAGGGTGTAGTCCGACCAGCACAAGATGGAGGTGTAACCCCTTATTGGTTAAGGATCCTGAATTCCAAAGTAACTCGGGAAGACTTTGTCTTTAATTCTGACTGTGGAATCCCTGCAAGCACAGTATGAGAAGCTTTCAAAGCTAACTTAAGAGGTCACATTAAGAGGCCACATTGTTGCTTTTGCAGTGAACCAGAATAAAACCTAGAAAAAAGACTAAATGCTGCTACTGTCAGAACTTACTGCCTTAGAGGGAAATTTGAAAGCCTCCCACACCACCACCAGAGACCGTTCCCTGACTCGCAGAACTGTAGGACTCAAGTATCAAATAAATACTGCTACACCACAAGGCAGAATGAACCTTGCTCAGATCTAAGCATATGTATTGGGAAGATGGAGATAAAGAAAGTAAGCTCCTTGCTTACCAATTGGCGTAAGCAACAGGCCTCCTCCAAAATCCGTGCCCTTCGCCCCTCCATGGGCTACATTGCCAGTGACCCTATTGGTATAAAATGAGACCGTGAAACTATATTATCAGTCTTTGTACCAGTCTAAATCCATTCATTCTCCAACTCAGCTTTCTCAAAGCCTGTACCAATTCTGTCAGGGGTTTACGCTACAGACACCGTCGCTGGCCCTTTTAGACAATCCCATCACAGCTCCTGAACTACGTCAGGCCTTATTCCAAATGGCTAAGGGGAAAGCTAAAGTGTTATCTGAGTGCGTCAGCGGACCTTGAACCCAACTCCTTGCTGCTACAGCCACTGGCTGGGCTCCTTCCTGCTACCCTGGTCAAGACTTGAACCTACTACCCTGTGCATTTCAGGCACCAACCCTGCCACAACACCATAGCAGCAACTAGGCTTAGAAGTGACCTTTCACTACTATCTCCTCTCTATCATCCTAGTACCCCATTCGTTCTTCACTTCAGCTCCCCCACCCTTACCAACTATGCATGTGCACCCCCTGCTCGCCAGCCTCTCTCTTCTCCTCTTCCTCCTCCTTCTTTTGCCTTCCACCAAACCTATTGTCCCTATTAACCCTCAGCATCTCTATTCCAGTGTTCCTACCTACCCTCCTGTCTTCCCCTCCTCCTCTACCACTGCTCCTCCCCTTCCCTCCTCCTCCACACACCCCATATGCTCCTCTCCACCTCACCCCCATCCAGACATTACCTTTCCTCCCCCCAGCTCCCTTACGCCTCTGATCACACAAACCTTCTCTGCCTGTGCTGCACTACCCACCCCTGTTCTACTAAACCCCTTCCTCATCCTATCACTCCCGGCAAACTCTCCATCTGGCACCCTCTGACCAGAGCACTTCTCCTCCTTCTACTCTAACAGGGAACATACATACCAACCCAGGCCCTGCCCCTTCCACCCACCCACCCAGCCCATTGGTCTTCAAGTAGCCTCCATGAACATATGCAGCCTGCTGAAGAAATTTGACACCCTACAGTGCTGGGCCTTGGCTCATCAACCAGACATCATAGCCCTGGTTGAAACATGGCTGTCCAAATCCACCCAGACTCATTTGTTTCCTCCCAGGCTATACCTTATACGGGAAGACCAGTAGGCAAACGAGGGGGTGGCTGTGCAATCTACACTAGGGACACAATACTTGGACATGCACTCCCCACCCCTACCCTTGTAAATGGGGCCCAGGCTCTTACCCTCAAACTCACCCCAGACCCCTCTAGGAGCCCTCTCTATCTCACCACAGCTTATGTTCCTCCAAAGAACCAGCACCCGGCCCTGGTATCTTTAACGGACTACCTGGCAACCCTCCACCATAAGGCAGAACAAATCCTAGTTGGGGACCTTAATGTAAATTGGCTCAGTACCTCCTCATCTGCGATCAGAGACTCATTTGCCTCCCAAGACCTGACGCAACTCGTCACTCAGCCCACAAGAATAAACCCTAAGAGAGGTACCAGCACCCTTCTGGATGTTATTATAACTAACCGACCCCATAAAATCCAAAACATCCAGGTCCTCCCAGACTCCTAAGTGACCACTCTCTATCCTATTTCATTGGGCTGTCTCCAATCCCAAACCCAAAGCCCAGACCACCTCCAGACGCCTCTGCCCTGGTGGGCAGAAAAACTAAGTATTCCTCACCCAGATAAACTGGTCCCCCATTCATCATGCTACTGACATTGACACTGCCCTCACCTTCTTCCTCACTCCTTCAACATGGCCTGTGATCTCTTTGTGCCCCTCACCAAAATCCGGTCCAAAAACAGAATGCACCCTGGGTTAGCCCAGCCCTTCTACAATTACTAAGGAATCGGGATAACCTCTGGCACCTTGCCACTGAAACGGGTCGTCTGTCTGATAGGCAGGCTTACAATGCAGCCCGGAATAAGTGCTCATGGGCCATCAGGAAAGCCAAGGCCGACCATTACCAGGCCTCCCTTACCTCCTCCTGGGGCTCGGCCTGGACTTTCTGGGATAATATTAAGCAACTTAACAGAAAAGCTTGCTCCCCTGCCATATCCCAGCTCACTAGAAATGGCACTACCACCACCGAGCCTGCCACCATAGCTAACTGGTTCAACACCGCTTTTACTGACCTTAGCTCAGTCCTCCCTAGTAATTTCTTTGATCCTCCCCCCAACCAACCTCCCCCTATCCTCCAGCACCCCAGCTTCCACCTGCGCAAGATTTCCACCCGGGAAGCCAGACCCATCCTAGTCAAAGCTTTGAATGGCAACAGTCCCGGCAATGACTCACTGGACCCCAGTATCCTCAGGCTGGTGCTAGATGAAGTCCTTGCCCCACTCACCAGCCTAATTAACCAGTCACTCTGCCTGGGACAATTTCCCACAGCATGGAAAACAGCCATTATCACACCAATTCACAAAGGGGGTGACAGGTCATCGGCCAACAACTACCGGCCAATCTCCATCCTCCCCCCCATCTCTAAAGCCCTGGAGAAAGTGGTGGCCATTCAAATCACTGATTATCTGGCTAAGCATAACATTCTATGCCCAGAGCAACATGGCTTCCATGCTGGTCACAGTACCAGCACTGCCCTAATTGAATTCTCCAACTTCCTACACTCCTCCTTGGATACCAGCTCCCTAGCTGGTGCAGTGTTCATAGACCTCTCAAAGGCCTTCGACACCGTCTCCCATCCACTTCTGCTGAATGCACTCTGCCACACTGGTCTCTCGGCTGGCCCCTTAGCATGGTGCACAAGCTATCTTGATGCTCGATCGCAGTGTGTGAAAATCAATAGCACACTCTCCGATACCCATCCCATTCACTCTGGGGTCCCCCAAGGCTCCATCCTGGGCCCCCTTCTCTTCTCGCTCTATCTGAACACCCTGCCCAGTGCTTGCCCTGGCAAAATTCTACTGTATGCAGATGACGCTGTCCTTTTTGCCACCCACCGCAATCCCATCTCCTCCAGGACACCCTACAGCAGTCTTTCAACAGTGCCGAGCCTGGTTTAAGGAGTGCAGACTCGTCATCAATCTTAAAAGACCAAAGCTATGCTCTTTCCACCCCCAAAACAAAGCTAGTAAGCACCCTCTATATATCCTTCCAAGTACCAATCAGCCACTGGAACAAGTCTGCTCCTACAAATACCTTGGGGTTACCTTCGACTCAGCCCTCACATTTCACAACCACATGAAGCCCTGACATCCACCACTAACATACGGCTGGGTTCTCTTCCATAGAACCTGCCTTCCCCAAATGCTCTCAGCTTGCTGTTACATCATCCGTTCTGTCCCTTGTAGACTATGGCCTACCAGTGTATGGTGCTGCCAACACCACTGCACTCAAAAATTCATAACCTGAACAAAGCCTGCAGATTGATTACTGGTGCCCCAGGCTCCTCACACCTGTCAGCTGTATGTTGAGGCCAAATTGCTTACCCTGGATGAACGGCTCCAATACCAAACCTCTCTCCTGACAAAAAAAACCCTAATCGGACTCTCCCCCCAGGGGTAACAGCATCCATCCACCAGAGCCCTCCCACTATTGCAACCCGGTCTTCCAACAAGACCACTCTAATGGTCCCCAGATCAAGAACCAACCATGGCCAGAGGTCCTTCTGCTATAGAGCCCCAACCTGGTTTAACTCTCTCCCTGCCCCCCTCTCCAATGCCACCACCATCTCTAAGTTCAAAACCACCCTTCAAAACCACATCATCAACACTCATAACTGCTCCTGTCTCTGAAAGCTGCCTCCACCTCTACTTCTCTTGACAACACCTTCCGGGCGGCTCTCCACCTAGCCATCCCCACCACCACTTCCCTGTACACCATGCTTATGTTTAACCTGGCCAGTACCAGCTGTTTCAGTGTTTACCTACTAGATTGCTCACTATTGATACCAACTTGCGTTAACCTGTTCTCAACTTACATGTACCCTGTAACCCAAATGTATTTGTCTGACCACAATGTGATGTGCGCCTCTGTTGAACACCTATTGTTTTGCAAACCTACGCTATGTAACCAAAAACACAATGTATGTCTTTATGTGACGAAGTACCTTTGGAAACGAGCCTCTGGCTCGAAGGTTGTAAACTGATTTTACAAATAAATAAATAAATAAATAAAAGCCCTGGGGCCAGATGGAATGCCTGTCAAATTATACCAAGCACTAGACCAAGAGATTGTGCACCCCCCTGCTGCTCACCCTGCAGAGTGCTTATTTCTCAGGCTCTCTTCCCACTACAATGAATGAGGCCCTGATCACACTTTTACCCAAGAAATCAAATGACCCTCTTAATTGCTCTAATTTTTGCCCTGTATCATTATTACCAGTGATTACAAAGATCCTGGCTAAAATCCTGTCCACTAGGATGCACAATATCCTTGCCTCCATAATCCATCCCTCCCAGGTAGGGTTCATGCAAAGGGAAGGTGGGCTCTGATAATACCAGATTACTACTTAATCTGAAGTGGCTAGCGAGTAAATCCAAGACTCCCATGGTGGCCCTAGCCATTGATTTTCCAAAGGCATTTGATTCCATGGAATGGAATTACCTCCATGAAATCCTTCGAGTATATGGTTTGGACCCCAATTCTGCCTATGGGTTTCAACCCTTTACAACTCACCGAGGGCAAAGATTTTGACCAACTCCAATATCGCTTCCTCTTTCCCACTGTACAGGGGTACCCAACAAGGATGCCCCCTGTCTCTCCTTCTCTTCTTGGTTGCACTGGACCCACTGATTTGAGCCCTTCTTAACACTGCAGAGCTTACAGATATTCCAGCCCAGGGTAAAACATATGTAGTGGCGGCATATGCAGATGACCTACTACTTACCTTATCTCACCCTCAGCAATCCCTTCTAGCAGCCCTCTTGGTTCTGCATGACTTTGCCTCACTCTCAGGACTGCAGGTCAGCCAACAGAAGACTATCTTAGCTCCACTGAATTCACTTTGTGCACAAGAATGCCTTCAGGGCACAGAACTAAGTTGGGCTGCACAAGATTTCACCTGTCTTGAGGTTTATATACCTACCAATTGGGCAGACTTTGAATCATTTAATTTCTCCCTCTCCTAAGGCAACTGAATGCAGAGATTGCGCGCTGGCATAAATTACACCTAACACTGGCAGGTAAAGTGGCTATTGTCCAAATGCTATTGCTTCTGTGGGTCCTATACTTATTTAACAACCTCCCAATCAGCCTCTCTTCCAAACTCTTCTCCTCACTTGAGAAGATGGTAGCCTCCCTACTATGGGAAGGAGGGCATGCAGGTGGGAGAAAAGTAAATTGAGAGCACACTGGTCCAAAGGAGTCCTTGGGACCCCTTGGTTCCAGGGTTACAACCTGGCAAATGTGGCTGCCCAAATTATAAAATGATTTGTACCTATGGCTACACCTCCTCCACTGTGGGTACGTCTCGAGGCTGATATGGTGGCACCCACCCCTCTTAGGTCCCTGCTGGGACATGATGGTCCTTCAGATAAGGTTCTCTCTCTGGTCATATGTTAATTCCGCTATGCATGGTGGTGCAGTATCACCCTATCTCACACCCCCAAAGTTGCTTGAGCTCCACCCCTGCACTGTGCAGACCTATGGCATAGCAATTTTATTGCTCTAGGAGGGGAACCGCTCAATTGGTCTTCCTGGGAACTTAAGGGAATTCGCTATGTGAAAGACCTTATGTTGCCTGATTCAGACACTCTATTATCCTTTCCCCAGTTAAAAAACAAATTCAGTCTTCCCAGTACTGATTTCTGGCGGTTTCTTCAGATACATAGTCTCATCAATGCCCTCTCTTCCCAATTTAGGTCAGATAATAAATGGAAGTGGCTTGCCTCCCTACATAAAGACTCCTCCACCTGGGGCCATATGGGCAACTTTTATGCCACATGCCAAGATTCTCAAACTGACCCCACTGAACATTGTGGAACTCGATGGGAGGTTGATATGGGCATGACCATACCTGAGACCACATGAGCTCACTGCCTTCAAAATTCACACAAACTATATAAAGACTCCAAAAGCCAGCTACTACAGTTGAAAATTTTGTTAAGATGGTATAGAACCCCAACTACCTTATATTCCACAGGAATTTTGCTCCATTCTAAATTCTGGCAATGTCAGCAACCTGATGCTCATTTGTTCCATATACTGTGGTCATGTTCTCAAATCTCAACCTTCTGGTCTGCAGTTGGTTGGAAATGTTCTGAAGTCCTTGGTACTGGTGATTTACCATTAGATCCTAAACTGTTCCTGGGTGACTTGTCTGAGCTAACTTTCTTGTCTAAGGCCTTCCAAGAATGGGTTAAGTTAGCATTGTTAGAAGCCAAGAGGCTCCTCTTAATGCACTGGAGGCAGATTAATAACCCAGACATAAGTCTGTGGCATGCAGCTTCAGCCTGATTGGTTCTCTTGGAGCGGCTATCATATACTCATTGAGGTCAGCTGGATTGTTTCCATAAAATTGGGATGCCTACCTTAACTCACCATTGTGTAAAATCCCCCAAGGACCCCCCTTCAAGATCTTAAATGGTCTGGCTAGAGTATTTCCATTATTCTGCTGGCAAATGGGAAGTTACAAACAGTACTGCTATAATAAGCTGTTCCTTCTATATTATATTTTATGATCTCTGTATTAACTCTTTACGATGGTAAACATGATGATGTGATGAGATATGTAAGCCTATTCAACTGTGCATCCTTGTGTATATGTATGGATAATATGAGATATATGTATGTGGAAGTGTGCTGTGTAAAAAACTAAAAAACTTAATAAAATCTTCTATGATAAAAAAAGAAAGGCTGAACAGGCTTAACATGTATTCCCTGGAGGAGAGGAGGGATACGGGAGACATGATCAAGACCTTTAAGTATCTGAAGGGGATAAACAAGGCTAATACAGGAGAGATATTCTGAATCAAAAGGGGGAGGGATACTAGAGGGCAGCAACTGAGGTTGGAGGGGGGAAATTCAGGAGAGAAATCAGGAGACATTATTTCATGGAGAGGATAGTAGCCAAGTGGAACACTCTACCGGAGTAGGTGATTTTCTGTTGGACAGTGGGCTGCTTCAAGAGGGGGTTGGGACACAGTTAGGGGGGAATGACTGTGGCAAGGGAGGGAGGGGTGGGGCAGCTTCAAGTTGAGGGGTTGGTTGCACAATCAAGCGGACTCAATAGACTGTGAGGCCTGTTTCTGCTTACACTGCATATGTTCGTATGTCTTTCAGGTGCAGCCATGCCACCATGGATTCCTGGATTGTTAGTGCTGGGGATTGGCAGGATCTAAACCTGATGTCAAAACATGACACAGAAACAGGTGCTATAGAATAAAGGTTTATTCCCCAGTACATGTAAAAGGACAGCTTACCACAGCTGGAAGTCCAGATCCTCCAAATACCATGTGTCATCATAGGAAAACTCAAAATTACACAAACTCTTGCATGCAGAGATAAGAATGTCTGTTACCTGGTAACCTGCTCATCTGCATATAGAAAAGCTACACAAATCATTTCTATTGGTGGGAAAGGTGGGCAGCTTGAACCCAAGGCTTTTAGGTGTTGCACGTACACAATAATAAGCATTGTGGTAGCACTACTTTTGGGTTACAATAGAACGATTCATAGAATATGATGATCATAGCATTATGGCTGTAGGTGGTGCACTAAAACCACAAACATAGTCATGCTAAATAATACATCATAGCAAGCATGAGCAAGCATGATATCCCATATACTGTATCGTAGAAAAATGGTAGTCCACATTAGGGACTGTCGGTCAGGCAAGTGTTAGGTGTGCTGGAGACTGGTGCACTATTTAGTCTATGTGGCACTGTTAAGATAAAAGGCTTAAAGATGGAAAGACCCATATATCTTTTTAATTAACAACTTGCAGCATACCTATGAGCCCACCTCACACAACTGGAGGGTGCATGAACCCCTAATGTTTTTCACTATCAGCTTTTATGAGCTTTGAACTTTAAATTTAGTTTTCTCATCCTTTAAATAAGTGTACTACATGTTGATCAAAAGTGTAATTGGCTATGGATATATATGTACCATGTTAGCCATCCTAATCTTCTGCTTTACCACAAAAATATTTACCAATTAAGCTATTGCAATACAGCACCTTCCCTTTTGGTAGTATCATTTAAGGTACCACATAAGCTGAAGTATTATACTGTTGTGCTTAGTCAACACAATAAAGCAACACTTCAGCTAATGTGATACTTTCAGTAATTTTCCCATAAGGAGGAAATTCTGTATTATAGTACCTTAATAGGGTAAACTTTTCTGTGGTAAAGGAGAAGATTAGGATGGCTATCACTGTAAATATGATAATGAATAGTGGATAATGCCTAATGAATTATGAAAAGCACACAACAGCTGTTTTGAAGCAGAACTTATTTAAAATGAAGGAGGGTACGTTGGGTATGATTGAAAAGTTAACTTACAGTACTATTCAAAATATTCTATAACAAAAGTGGAACCTTGCCGGTCTGGTGGCACTGAGGGTTGAGATGCTAGATGCTATGCCAGTGACTCGGGTTCAGGAACAGGCCTAGGTTGTAGGGAGGTCAGCTGGGGGGAGTGGGAACTGGATTGAGCTGCCTAATGGCAGCTGTCCTCTCCTGGGGGTGGGTTCCAGGTGCCGCTTCACTAGGAAGGGGGGTGGGGAGGATGCTGTTAGGCACTTGGCTACGGCCCTTAGTGCTGGCTTCCTCAGGGGTGGGGACTTGGGATTCCATAGCTACATTAGTAACTACAAAAACCTGCACCTCTGCCATGCTGTGTGAGCCCCACAAGGGGAAACAGAGCTTCAGATGGACTGCACATCATCACTGAGCCATGGGGATATAAAATGTCTACATAGAAAAAAAAAGGGGAACCTTATGGAAAATGTTACACAGCTGACTGGACAAGTACAGTATATATTACTATCCTAAAGAGCATAACAGTTTGCTAAAACATGATGTGACATAGCACTATTATATATTTATTTTCTTTTTCATAGTGAATATAATGTGCTTCCCACCTAATGTTTGGACTTGTACCATCTGTGTTTGCTTGCATTAAGAGTTGTTGGTGCCTGGAACAGACTACCAGCAGAAGATATGAAGACAAAAACAACAGGGGCTTCAAAAGCATGCATGGGATAGACATAGCAGAATATCAGTAAATAAGCATGCAAGATGGAGGGTTGCCAGACACCAGTTAAGATCTGTGGAAACAGTCTAGACAGGGACCTTTGGAAAGATTGGGTGGGCTAAGCGGTCCTTTTCTGCCAACAAATTATATGTTTCTATGTTTCATTAAGATTTATTCTTTCATTTTCTATAGAAATATGACATGTAAGGTATAAATGCATTTTACTAAAACTGGAAATTCAATAAAACATTTGAAAGACAAAAGGTGAACATGTGGGTGCAAAAACATTTTCCATCAGAGTCTGAATTTGCCCACTTGCACCAAAACTCAGAAGCCCTATTTTTAATGGGTGCTGATTTCTTGCAATAATTTACAATAACTTGTGTCAAACAAATGACAAGTGTGTCAGGAAAATGATGCATATGCCATGTTTGATGCAAGCTCCACATTTTGCATCCAAATTCCTAATGCATGAAATAAATGTTATAACAGGGCAGATTGAAGTCTGCTTTGCAGATACTATACTGGTGGACAGATCTGGTTTGAAAATCCAACACACTGTGGAAATATTGTACTGGTGGACAGATCTGGTTTGAAAATCCAGCACAGTGTGGAAATACTGTATTGGTGGACAGATCTGGTTTGATAAACCAACACATTGAGTTTAAATGTATTTTTTAGATTTAACAATGTTTTGTGCTGGAGTAATGGATTTAAAGCCCAGAGTGCTGGGATGCAATACTTTGCCTGGGGCACAACACAGGGGCTAACACACTGCATGGATGGTAATGCCACTCTAAGCCATCAAGAATACTCCAAACAACAAAAAAAAAAAAAAAGAGTGCAACTACCAACAGTATTTAGGCAGGTGACTATATTGAGGCTCAAATGTACAAAGAAAACAGATGTACAGTGCTTCAGGGTGCCATATCCCTTCCTCTGCTTTCAAGCAGAAGTTAAAGGGTTACCTCTTCAGTCTAGCCTTCACAGATTAGTCAGTACTAATAGAGAATTTTATTATTTGAACTCTGATTTTATTTATCTGCTATTTACAGATTTTAATTAGTTGTTTTATCTGTAATGGGTGCCATAAAAATAAAATTTGCCTTGGCTTGACTCTGGCAGCCTTCCTAGCAGTTTTTAAATGGAGGGATTAGGAAAGAATGGAAGTCAAGGCTCTGAGGGTGTTGGAGGATGGACACAGTAGGTGAAAGAAGAGAGGAATGGTAGGGTGAGGGAGCTGAATAAGTATATGGAAAACATGGTGAAAAAGTAAGAAAGGCACCTGCCTTGAAGTGATTGGAGGAACAGGTTTGTGCAAAGAGAGCAGTGGTGAGTGTGGAGAGGGCAGGTAAAAGCAAAGTAGCAAAAGTTAAAATGTGATTCAGGCTAGTTAGGGTGGATTGAGGGGGCAGTCCTATAAGCCTGCATAGTTAAACACTGGAAAGATGATCTTGAAGATGATCTCAAGGTGACTAGGAGTGGTAAAAACTTTGTATTAAATAACCTGAATAAAACAGAATGGTTGCTAGTGGGAATGGATTGGCAGATGTCAGTACTTAGGTGCTACCTTAAGCTACCCATGCTTAAAGAGGTACAGCTTTGAAACATAGAACACAGAAAATACAGGTAGATAAAAACTACTGATCCATCTACTGTAATCTGTCAAGTCCATTCCTTGGTCTGAGTACCAGTCTAGTACTGGTCAGAGAGTGTTTTCTTAGTTATCTCCCTCCGCCACTGACCCCTTGCCCCATCATAGTCAACTCCCACTACATCATCAGTGACATTACATACTACAGGCCAGTTTAGCTCTAACTTCAACCAAATTTCAACACTTCAATGTGCTTACATAACTTGGTGTAGTGTTGTGCTTATGCAACTTGTTGAATAAACCTTTGTGGCCATTTGCTTCTTGTTCCTCTGGTAATACCATCCTGCAGGGATGCCAAAGGCAAGGAACATTAGAGGAGGGTTCTACCCTAGTGGTGCCATAGGAAGGATTCCCTTAGGTTTAAGGTACCTTAGGAAGGAGCCCCAAAGAGAGAGGTGAGCCACTGGAGGATGACGGCAGGATGATGTTGCAAACAAAAAATGCTTCTGAGTGAAGCAAGAAGGATGGAGTTTAAATAGCTCAGGCAGTGGGCATGACTGGTTGCTATAGCCCTTTCAACCACAGGCAAAGCCTTGCAATTCAATGTGCTTATGCAACTTGGTGCAGTGTTGTGCTTATGCAACTTGTTGAATAAAGCTTTGTGGCCCTTCACCTCTCATTCCTCTGGGAATACCACCCTGTATGGATGCCGAAGGCAAAGAACCCTAGAGGTGCCATGGGAAGGATTCCCATAGGCTAAAGGTACCTTAGGAAGGAGCCCCAAGAAAGAGTGTAGAGCAGAAAGCATTGCAGAAGGTGATGAGAAAGTATCTTGTATTGAGGACCTTCACGTAGGTCAAGTAGGTATCATGTATTTAGGACCTTCATGTAGGTCAGCAGGAGACAACAGGTAAAGTATAGCGACCTTCATGTATAGTGAATACAAATTCACACATGCCCCCACAATGCAAAGCATCATGGGCTGCATATGCAAATCACCACAGAATGTTATGCTGGTCCAACTTTAAGCAAAATTGCATGGCGCCAAAAGGCCTCTCACACAGTTTGCAAAGGGTGCTAACAGAAGACATAGACACGTGTTTCGTCCTACCAGGACTCATCAGTATGCCTCGTCTGTTTGACACCTCAGTGGAATGGACCAGCTACCCTTAACGCAGTGTGCCTTGGATATATTGTGGTGAACCCATTAAAATAAAAAACTATTTAAAAGACAAAGAACCTCTGTGCGCAAACACTGAGGAAAGGGTTACCCCCCAAAGGGCATTTGGCTGGGAAGTCAAGTTTCAAGAAAATACAAAATCACACATGCCCCCACAATGCATTGTTACAGACAATTTGACGGTACCACGGCAATTCCAGCGATAAAAAATTACTGCAATTTACCGCGGTACCGTGGTAAAATCCCATTGCATAATATTAAGGTTTTTACCATGGTAAATCACGATAATTTTTACTGCGGTAGCAGGAATTACCACGGTACCATCAACTTTTCTGTAACAACCACTGTAGGTCTGAATGATAAGCTAGCAAGAGGGCATGACTTCCTAAGGAGAGAGGGAAAGGCAAAGGAGGGCCACCATCTGTCTCCATCCAACAGCAGAAACCTACATAAGTAAATTAGGGAATATGCTACTAAAACCTAACTAGGTATTATGATCTTTGGCATGGAGGAGAGGAGAAAAACTCTTCTGAGTAGGAAACCTCTGGGAATCCAAGGCCTTGGTTTCCTTCCCTCCAGGCTTTGGGATATTTTGTTTAGTGATGGATCTGCAGCTGCAATTTAGAAACCCAGTTCATGGGAGGCAGAAAATGTTCCAATCTGAAGGAAGGCCCTCACTCTTTCCCTCTAACAGGAATCATGTGAAGTGTTGTGAGCTCACTCTGCAACAATGGGGTACTCCCACATGAAAGTACTGTCCCCCACAGTGGAGGAGGAAGAGGAGAGTTATGACTGCTGAAGCACTCAGCCAGCCTACATAGGCCTAAAAATAGATGAGGTGAACCAGAGGTTGTTGTAGGGTGAATAGCTTGGAAGGTGCCACCAAGCCCACTCAGCTAGCTAAAGGGGCCCCCTTGAGCTTAAGGGTCTCACCCCTTGCAGCTGAAGTCTTAAATTCTACATTAAGAGCTGCCACCGATATGTCTGCATGGCTAAAGCTCTACCCAAAGTGAGGACATTCCCACTATGGGCCAGATAAGAAGGACCCACCCCAAGTTTCACATGCTCAAGATATGGACTTTGTAGGCGCAGAGCAAGACTGTCAGCCACAAGGCAGACTTTGCACCATAGCAATTAATGGTCATGGTTGGCATGGCTCTGCTATATGAAGGAGAGCATAAATTCAACTTTGAAGCATTTGTGGACCCTCACATAGGTCATACATACTTTTCATCAAGCACAAAGAAGACTAAGCCTCCATGTAAGTCAGTCTAATCAATTATCAGATCCCCACATGGGTTTGAGAAACAGAGCAAAACAGAAATTCTTGTAACCTTCATGGAATGCATGCCAACCAGTTTCATTAAGGAAGCCAAATTGTTGTGAGATTCAGAATTCTCATTATTGTACATTATTAGCCAATGTAGTAAATTAGGTAGTCCATTATTAGACAATGTAGTAAATTAAATAATCCAGTGCATATATTCACATTATTTTAGATCTTTTGTGTCTGTGATATATTAATATGGAAGGCATGCACTGGAAGCAATAATGACACTGTTAGAAGAGCAAGCCCAAAAAGAGTGAAACAGAAAACAGTGCATACAAAAGCTGAGTGGAAGGTTAGTGTTAGTTACAGCTGCAATGCAGTACATTAAATGTAGTAGATATGTTATATTGTGACTATAGGTTCATGTGTGCAGAGCCCATTGTAAGTGAAAGGATCATTTCTCATCACTATTCACTGTTATAGATAAGTTGGACACCTGAAACACTGGCAATGCAGTCCACGATGAATGCAGCACAAATTATTTAGATCACTAAGGAGCAGGGTAAAAGACATACAATTTACATAAAAGCTTGCTCCATTGGCTACCTGAAACCATGATGCCCCACTGCAACACCACAGTCTACCACCATGGGAATAGCAACAATGTTACAAGCAGACCACTGTTAGTGGTAGTTACTGTCTCACTTTTGGTACATTAAATACATGAGATGTACCATTGCATGAGAATGGACTCGTGACTTAGAAAACTGAGGAAACTCAAGCATAGGATAACAGTAGAGCAGGCACAGACAACAGAGAAAAGCACAAGCAGCATCTGGAGGCAAAAGGAAAATACTGACTCAGAAAGGCAGTAGAAATGAAAACCAGGAGAAAGGCAGTATAAACCAAGCAGAAAATCTAAAACATAAGAGGAGGGAGACAATGGAGTTTGCCCTTTAAGGGGCAGACCAGGTTGTCCTGGTGCACCCCTTCCCTCCTGCATAGAATGGTTGTGTTCAGAAGGGGAGGGAGGAAGAAAGGGAAGGGGCAAAGGGCCAGAACAATGGGCAGGTAGCAGGAAGGGAAGGGGCAATGGGAGGTACATAAGGGACAGCACAAGCGGGCCTCAGCCACTTTTTGCTGGAGTTTTGATCTACATCAACTGCTGCACATCGGAGTGGCAAATTCTTTGAGGTTTGTTCACCAGGAGAGAGAGGTAAAGAAACAAACAGTTGATATTGCAGGATGATATCTTGAAGTTTTTTTTTAAAAAAAAAAGGAAGGAGAGGAAGAATATATATAGTATTAAGATAAAACATGTTACAGTATACAAATGAGCAAATGTGGGGGATCCTGAGTGGTGATGGGAATCGGAATGTGGATGAGAGAGCAACTCAGGACCACATGGGGCGATGCACATGCCTCGTGGGTGTCTTGTTGGAAAGACTTTTGCTTACTGTGATGTTTTGTAGTATTTTGAGGACTGTTTTTTTGCTGGCTGCTAAGAATTTGTATACCTGAAGGAGCCCCTGAGCAGGGGAGAAAATGTGTGAGCAGGGAACACATGGCGTGGCACCACACACAGTTTGTTGGGAGGGGTAATAAAGCATTTCCTTGATTTTGCATTTTGCAGCATTTTATCCCTTTTGTGTGGCTGCCTGTAATGAATAGTGGACCTAGAAGAGGCCATGGAGATGGGGGAGTGAGCGTGCACTGGGACCATGTGGCGTGATGTCACATGCCATATGGGGGTTGTAAAACCTCTTTTTGTCCTTGTTTGGTGCTCTGGTGGCTGTTTGGTGGCTGTTTTGGTGACCTGGGGAGGAAGGGTAGGCCTAGAAGAGGCCCTGAGCCATGGACGGCATGGCCTGAGGCACATGCCTCATGGGGTTTGCTAGAGAGGCACTTGCCTTTTGGTTCTCAGGCTAAGGTGGCACTGGGTGACTGTTTGTTTGGCGTTATGATCAGGAGGCCTGGAAGAAGCTTTTTAAGCCGGGAAGGGTGAGCATGATCCTGGGACCATGTGGTGAGCATCACACGCCATGTAGGGGAGTTGTAATAATCCTTGTATCATGCTTTTGTGCACTGGTGGTGTTTTTATGGCCTTTTGGTTGCCTGGAAGGGATGGTAGGCCTGGAAGAGGCCCCACACCATGTGGGGGTGCATAGGAGAAGCACTCTCCTGGGGCTTGGGTGGCTACTGCGGTGGGACAAGGCATTTTTGGGTGGCAAATAAGGAGACTTGTCCTGGAGAAAGGCCCTGGAGCAAGGGACAGTGATTACGTCAGGGGACCATGTGGCGTGATGTCACATGCAGCTGGGGGGTAGGGACAAAAGCATGCCCATGTGATAGGATGATTTCCACAGCTCTGGGGGCCTTTTTGAGGCATACTGGGGGGGGATAAGTGGCCTAGGAGAGGCCAAGGGCAGAAGGAGAAGGATCACAACCCAAGACCTTGCGGGGACATCCCACGCTTGGAGGTGGTCGTGGCAAGCTGTGTCCCTACTTTTTGTTGGGTTGCTTGCTGTTTTGGCCCTTCCCCTCCTTTTGGGTACTATGAGTGAAAAGAAGCTGGCACAGGCAGGAATATAAAGGGAGGTGGCCAATTATGGGACCACGCAGTGAGTCCGCTTCCCATAGTAGGGATGCTGACTGGTGGTGCCTTGGTCAGCCCAGGCAGGGGGGAGGCTGAAAAATGACAGCATTCAGAAGGAGGAAGCTCCTGGGGAGGCCAGCACAGTGCAGCTTTGCTGAAGGATGGCAGGATGCTGCTAGAGGCTCAAGGCCCCCCAAAAAATAATTTTGTAATTATAAATAAGAGGAGGCACTTGAGTGGATGACAAGGGGGGGTGCCGGGTCTCTCACAATGCTGTCTCATTAGGGCACGGCTGAGAGCAGCCAAGGGACCCGGTGACCTGTCAAACAGGATGGGGGCCTTCGCTGGTGGCCCGGTCTGTTTTTAATGGGGCATGTGGTGTGAAGGACTGGAGGAAGGTGTACAAAAAGGTATAGATATACAAATAACCCTGTTTTCTCTTCCTGTAGTTGTCTTCACAGAGCAAAGATAAGACGGCATGGCACCAAAGAAGAGCAGGCCATCAAAGGAGGATGTTTACAATGCTATAATTGAATTGGCAGAAAAGACAAACAGAATGTGGGAACTGGTGGAGGGGGAGGAACCAGGGACACCCGGGGAGAAGAGAAAAGTGGGCCTGGGAAAAGGTGGCAGGGGGAAATGACCAGCCGAAGGGCTATGTAGCCCTGCTAGGGTACCACCGGCAATAGTGGGGCCCACCAAGGCAGTTTATCCAGTACCTCTGTGGCCTGTGGACCCGGTGATGCCAGTACCCCCCAGATCAAGGGGGGATCTCCCCAGCTGAACCCAGAAACAATGTCCAGAATGGAGTGTTCCCTCCACAGACCCCAGTAGCTCACCCTCCACCTCAACTGCAGGAAGAAACAAGGGGAACTTTGGAGGACCCCAGGCAGCATGGCCTGGACAAGGTTACAGGTAACACATCCTGCGCAGTGGGTGACAGTATAAAAGAATATATAGGGCAAATTGTGTTGGCACTGGGGACAGGAGGTCTGGGGCAGATGGAATTGGCTCTGGTGGAGATTAGGATGGAGAAAGAGGTACCAGAAAAGAATGAAAATGGAGTGGAGAGAGAAGGAGAAGGTACAAGAGAGATAGGTGCACCTGTGATGAGGATAGGTGAGCATGTGCCACTGGCCACAAAGGAAAAAATATGGAAAGGGGAATATGTGGATATATTCACTTTGGTGAGCCGGGAGGTGGCAGCCAAGTACGAGGAAACTGAAGGCATAGGTAAGAGTGAGAAGGCAGCAGCCATAGTGCTTTTAGGGAAAAAAGAGGATGACAAGTTCATGAAAGGGAAGACTTGGGATGGGTGGTTCCTAGGTTTTGCCACTTTTTCAGCCATCATTCTGGAAAAGAGGCTGGAGTTAGGCATCCCGCTCATTACTTATTCATTGATAATACGGAGAGCAAAAGCAAAGGGCGGGGTAGGGTGGCTATACTACGATGAATGTTTTCAGCAGAGAATGGCATAATTTGAGGACATAAGATGGGACACCAAGCAGATAGATTTGTGGATGGATTACGTAACAGATCAGTCCACACCCGAAGGTGAGTGGGGCAAAAATCGGTTTACGCCCCAGAGATGCTGCTGGGCTTATAACAGGGCCTTTTGCTCATGGACTCAATGTCGTTTCCATCATGCTTGCTCAAAATGTGGAGGAGGGCACCCAGCAAACAAATGTAGAATGACATGGGCCCAGGGAGCACAAGGGCATGGGGGGCAAGGATCAGGTCAACAGTTTTTTCGAGATAGCAAGGGGTTTAAAGGGCAAACATAGAACAGGGAGGGTGGGTAGGGGAATGGGAATAGGGGGTCAGAACCACTGATGGAAGGAAGGTCGGGCAAAATGAGAGGGAGGGTTGGGAGGAGGGCGGGGCACACAGGAACAGTTTGGGATGGCCAGAACCCCCATCAACTTGAAGGCATGGACAGTTTGCCTAGACAGATATCCAGACACGAGCGTGCGGGATATGATTTTAAGGGGTTTTAACACAGGCTTTTCATTGCAGTGTAGGGGACCCAGGCAAGTGAGGGAGGCTGGCAACCTTGGGTCAGTAAAAGGAAAGGAGGAAGTGCTAAGACAAAAGATAGAGAAAGAAAAGGCAGTAGGTAGGGTAGAGGGCCCATTTAACACCCCCCCATTGCCAAACATGCAGATCTCACCATTGGGTTTGGTACCCAAGAAACAAGAAGGGGAGTACAGGGTGATCCACCATCTGTCCTATCCAGAAGGGGAGTCGGTGAATGATTTCATCAGTGAGGAACATAGTAAGGTGACATATGCGATACTAGTGGATGCAGTCCAGATGATCCAGGCCACAGAGGATGCATGGATGGCAAAAATGGACACTGAGTCCGCTTTCAGACTGCTTTTGGTTAGGAGGGAGGACTGGGATCTATTGGGTTTTAAAATTGGGGGACAGTATTATTTTGACAAAGCAATGCCAATGGGTTGTTCCACAGCATGTGCTACATTCGAGGCATTCAGCACCTGTTTGCAGTGGATATTCCAAGAAAAAATGGGTTATAGGATGGTCATCCATTATTTAGATGACTTTCTTTTCATTGGGAAGGGAAAAAGGGAGACACAGAGGATGCTGGGTAAGTTTCAGGAATTGTGCCGGTAGCTAGGGGTCCCATTGGCACCAGAAAAAACAGAGGGGCCCAGCAGGGTTACGGAATTTCTGGGGATCGAGATAGATGCCTCGAACAAAGTATTTAGACTACCGGACAAAAAAGTAAAGAAATTGAAGGAACTAATCCAGGTACATACCAGCAGGAGATGGGTACAACTAAAATTGGTGCAGCAGGTATTGGGGCACCTGAACTTCACATGCAGGGCCATCGGACCAGGAAGGGCATTCACAAAGAGGTTAGCCAGGGCTACAGTAGGGGTCACCAGACCACATCACTGGGTAGACCTGACGCAAGGTGTCAAGGAGGATTTTAAAATCTGGGAAGAATTCCTCAGAGATCACAACTGGTGCTCTTTCTGGCAAGAGGAGTGGCTATACAACACAGACCTCAACCTCTACACAGACACTGCTGGGGAGCTAGGCATGGGGGGTTACCTGAGGGGTAGATGGTTCACAGAACCCTGGCCTACCAGTTGGGTGAAGGAGGAGAAAGTGAAAGATATAACATTACTAGAGATCATGCCTATATGGGTGTGTACCTTGGTCTGGGGGGAGGAATTACGGGATCAGAAAGTGACATTTTGGTGTGATAATAGAGCAGTGGTGGATGTTCTGAATAACAGGGAGCCAGGTCAGGCACAGTCATGCAGGTATTACGACTTTTAGTTTTAAGGGCTTTGCAGCTGAACATGTCATTTAGAGCACAACACATAGAAGAAGTACACAGTACCCTGGCTGACAGCCTTTCCTGTCTGCAGCTGGACCGTTTTCGGAGGCTGGCACCGGCAGTGGAAGAACTAAAAACACCCATACCAATGAACATCTGGGACGTTGGCAAGAAGGAGCAGAACTGTTGTTTCACAGCTCATGGGCACCTTGGACTCTGAGGGCCTACGATGGGGCCTGGCAAGTGTTTCAAACATTCAGGGCAGATCACCAGACGGAGGTAAGTAGGCCACTCACAGAGGAACAGTTGGGAATGTTCACTATGGAGCAGTGGAAAAAAGGCACAACCTACACCACTATGGGAGTCTATTTGGCAGGGATTGGTGTTATCTGCAGTCTAAAGGGGGTGGAAAGACCTGGCAAAATCATTACTCATCAGAAGAATGATGCAAGGATGGAGCAGGTTGAAACAAGGGCTAGCAGATAATAGAAGGCCGATAGGGGAGCAGTGGCTAATAAGACTGCAGGACGTGCTCCCGGCAATATGCAGATCAAAGGCCGAGGCCCAACTATTTCACACAATTTATGTGGTAATGTTTGCAGGGGCCGTGAGAGTGAGCAAGGTGGTAGGCCATGGGAGAGAAGACAAGGAAGGGGGGTTAGAATGGGAGAATGTAAACTGGGGGTAACAGAGTTACGGATCAAGATAACGAGGTCAAAAACAGATCAAAAAGGGCAAGGTTGCATAGTGACACTGAAAGGGCAGGCAGAGGGTGCAATATGCCCAGTATAGGCTCTGTGGACTTTCGCTGCAGAGCATAGGAACAGGATGGGGAAATTATTTGTACATGGTGATGGAAAAAGGGTCACTGGCTATCAAGTCACAGCATTACTCAAAAAGGGCATGCAATTCATGGAGGAAGACCCAGCTAATTATTCATCCCATTCCTTGTGGATTGGGGCTGCCTCACAGTGGGCAGCAGAGGGAGAGACGGTGAATGGGATATTGATAAAGGGACGCTGGTGATCGGCTAGCTATAAGAGATACATTAGAGCATTGAAGTAAAAAAAAAAATAATTTTTGAAGGTGGTGCTCTTAGTTTGAGCTGCAGAACTTGGGGGCGAGACAAGAAAAAATGTGGTGGGAGGACACACACAAAAAAAAAGGATAATGAGGGGGGAGAATACGGGTATGACACTAAGAGCATGTGTAAAATAATGAATTTTGCTTGAACCCCATAGGTAGAGGGAGGATCATGGAAGTCTGGATCTGCGGCCATTCCTATATTTATTGGGCTGGAAAAAAGGCAGAGAAGAAGGCTGGGGGAAGGCAGCTGTACCAGGATGCAAGACAGTGTAGGTTGGTCTGGCATGGCATACGGGGGATGAGATGGGCACAGCTGCTTCCAACCTTAAAAGAACTCAAGGTACGGCGGCCCAGCCCAGATCTCATTATTATACATCTAGGGGGCAACGACCTTCCAGGCAGGCCTTGGGTAGACACATACTTACAAATAAAAAGGGATTTAGCGGCAATATGACAGTGGTGGCTGCAGGTGTGCATCGCCTGGTCAGATATGATACCACGGAGGGTGTGGAGGCAGAAGCACAGCCACAGAGCAGTAGAGAGGGCCAGGAGGAAGATGAATAGGAGGGTTGGGATGTTGGTAAGGCAGGTGGGAGGACAGGTGATACTGAGAGGGGTAGAAGAATGGGTAGAAGATTTCTACAGGGCAGACAGTGTGCACCTGTCAGACCTAGCCATAGATATGTTCAGTACAGAAACAATGGGCTTTATAGAAGCATGGAGGAAACATGCAAAAAATCGAATATAAAAAAAAAGGAGGAAAGAAAGAAGGAATAAAAAGGATATTCCCTGAGGTAAGGGAGAATGGTACCCTAAGTATGGGGGAAGCCAGACATCCAGCGCAAGCTGGAGACTGGCTAGTGGGGAAAAGGGGGGGAGTAGGGGAGAAGGGGAAGAAAAAAGGAATAACACAAGAAGAGGAACAAGATGAAGGAGAAAGCAGTCTCGGTTTTCACCGTTACCTAACAGAAAAGGAGAAGAAGAAGGCACCCAGGTTTTCACCTGGGGGAAGGATAATCAGAGATTGATATATGGATGGAAATAAATGAAATGTTGAAAATATGATAATAAAGAAATTGAAATGGAATATGGAATTATGAATATAAATAAATTAATTGCCAGTCTGAGCACAACAACCAACAAGGTCTCTGTCTTTTTGTGAGGGAAAAGGGGGGAATCTGGGACAATGGAGTTTGCCCTTTAAGGAGCAGACCAGGTTGTCCTGGTGCACTACTTCCCTCCTGCATAGAATGGTTGTGCTCAGAAGGGAAGGGGGAAAGGAAGGGGAGGGGCTAAGGGAGGTACATAAGGAACAGTACAAGGGAGTCTCAGCCACTTTTGCTGGAGTTTTGATCCTCCCACCCACCCTACTAGGCAGGGCAAGAGGGAGGACAGTCAAGATGGGACTGTCTGGTGGGTCTATCAGGGTGGATGACAGACACATCCGGTCAGACAGTTTGGACTGCCAAAGGTGGATAGCAGGTTGATAATATAGTTATGGACTGCCAAAGGTGGATGGCAGGAGGAAAAGGGGGGAAAAGGGTGGGAGGAGGAGAGGGGGAAGAAAAAAGGAATAACACAAAAAGAGGAAGAAGATAAAGGAGAAAGCAGTCTTGGTTTTCACCGTTACCTAATGGAAAAGGAGAAGAAGAAGGCACCCAGGTTTTCACCTGGGGGAAGGATAATCAGAGATTGATATATGGATGGAAATAAATGAAATGTTGAAAATATGATAATAAAGAAATTGAAATGGAATATGGAATTATGAATATAAATAAATTAATTGCCAATCTGAGCACAACAACAAACAATGGTCTCCGTCTTTTTGTGAGGGAAAAGGGGAGAATCCAGGACAAACACTGAAAAGGCAGGAGGGGAGAGAGCTCCTGGTTTGGGAAGGCAGAATTCAGCAGAGCCTCTGGCTGCAAAGAAAAAATGCTTCTGGGTGAAGCATGAAGGATGGGGTTTAAATAGGTCAGGCAGGGGGAGTGGCTGGTTGCTACAGCCCATTGAACCACAGGTGAAGCCTTTCAAATAAATGCAGGGCCACTTCTTTTTACAACTAGTAATTCTGAAAATGTACCACCTGAGCACTACATTTTACAGTAATGTGAAATTTTCCCAACATTTACAGTATTTAATTGGTGTACATTTTTAACCCAAAATATACTGGTAGTGGCATCACTTTTATAACCTTAATTTGTACTGTATTTCAGAAACAATAGACATGACTACACCCATGTCAATTTCCATTCTGATTTTTGTAACATTATTCATTACCATCACATAATTTGGCATTATATGTGCACTATCGCCAGTCCCAGTAGAGTATAGTCCACTTTTTTCTTTTTCTTTTTTGTTTGCAAATTCTATTTTTTCCTCTTGAGGCTTAGGGCATCTCTCTTGGGAACCCTCTCATTGTTGCCTCTACTCTCTACCAGAAGCCCTCCTTATCCGGTCTTCTCGCCTGTTCCTTGGCTAGGTCCATACCTCCAGATCACCCACCCTTGGCAGCCTTTCTTGGATTATAGGGACTGCTGAGGAATCTGGAGAACAGTTAGGAGACCAGGAGATCAGGCCTGGTATTGGGATGTGGGCAGGACACTTGAGCCACTTTTGCCTCCACTAGGCCACCAGGGTTTTTTCCTCTTACAGTTTCCCCTTGGAGCGAGGACATGCACTGCCAGGCAGTGCACCTACTTGCAGCCTAGCCACTGCTGCTCTGCCCCAATGCAATGTCTAGCCTGCTACCTGTAAGGCCCCTGGTCTTCACCAGGAGCCACTTATAGAGCAGGCATATCCAGGAACCCACCATGGGAGGGAAGGGCAGTTCTCTGGAAGCTCAATCCCTTCCCTCCCCGCCAACCTCAGGTCGCAGGCATGGCACAAGGTGTGGTGTCCAGCCCCTCAACCCTCAGCTCCTCCAGATCAGCTGCCAGTCCACTTTTTTCATTGTCTGATCTTCTTAGGTTGTCTTAGATTGCTCGATATTGCCAGAAAGCCAACTCTGGTGACAGGTATTGTTTTTCCTCTGCTAGTGATTCCATGGTGGAGTAGCTTGTATGCAGTGATCAAGGGCCACTTGTTATGATCTCTGTCTGAAGACTGAGGTTAGGTGTCCCATCCGGTGGAAAATTCCCCACTGATTAGAGATGCAGCAAAACAAAATTTCACCTGTGAAATTGCCGCAAAATCAGCAATTTTGCCCAGTGAAATGTTTTGCGAAATTGCAGCAAAATTTTGCAATTTCGCCCCTCTGCCGGCCACTGTAAAAGTCCATAAATTGAACCCCCCCACACACAAAAGTTGCCCTGCCCTCCCATTTGTTTTATTTAAAAAAATAAACAAATTCACCCTCCACTCCCAGGTGTCTAGTGTCCCTCCCCCGCTGATCACCGGCAGTAATTGCTTTAAATAAAGCCCCTCACAAAGTTATCCTGCCCTCACCATTTGTTTTATTTACAAAACAAAATTCACTCTACACTCCCTGGTGTCTAGTGGACCCCTCACCCCATTATTAGATAGCAGCACCCACCCAGCTCCCCCGTACCGCGATCGGGCCACCAGCACAGCCCTCTACTCACCTGTATGGCAGGCAGCCCAACTGAGTGCTACTGAGCATTTGAATGAATGAGTGTTTTCACATGCTTATTCATTCAAGAGCTCAGTCATGCTCAGTCGGGCTGCCAGCCATGGAGGTGACTGAAGGGCTGGGCCGGTGGCCAAATCAGGGTACTGGGGGGAACTGGGTGGGTGCTGCTATCTAATGATGGGGTGGGGGGTGGGGTCCACTAGATGCCAGGGAGTGGTGGGTGAATTTTGTTATTTTTAAATAAACACATGGAGGGAGCAGGGTAACTTTGGGGTTGTTACTTAATGCATTACAGTTGGTGATCAGCTGGGGAGACCACTACACACCAGGAGTGGACGGTGAATTTATTATTATTTTTAAATAAAACAAATGGGGGACAGGGCAATTTTGGGGGTCCTTAATAAATGCAGTTTCAGCCAGTGATCAGCCAGGGGGGGCCACTGGACACCGGGGGAAAAATATTTGGCCAGTGAGCGGCCAGAGGTGGGGGGGGCACTAGACACCAGGGAGAACTTTAGCCAGTGGCCACAAAATTTCACCATGGGAGGCAAAATTAATCCCACAGGTAGCAAAATTTTGCCAGCTTGGGGGCAAAATGTTGTGCGCATCTATGAACTAAATTTTGCATATCACCCAGCAAAACATTTTGTGAAATGTGCTAATTACGCAAAATATTTTGCTTGGCGAACTTCTCCAGTTTCACACATCTCTACCACTGATATGATTTGAAAGGGACACTGTCAATCTTTTTTGCATCATATTATTTCTAGTTAAAAACCCACAGTTTATGATTGCTTATCTTTTCTAAAATGTATCAATGTTGTTGGTTATTTTACCTGCCTTCTTTCTTAGTAGATAGTATGGTTGTACCCAACCTTGTTTTGTTTCAAATTATTGCTCTACTCTTTTTGGATGATTCCAAAACATTAGGAGCACCCAAAGCAGTGCAGACACTCATGATGGATTGTATCATCTCCTCCCACAGCATAAAGAGTGGATAGACTGTGATTGGGGTATTCTCAAGTCCAGGAAAGATGTAGTGTAAGTTGATCAAGGAATATAAACAAACATGTTTTTGCGTCATAACACCAGTATGGTGAGCAGTCCTTTTTCCATTGAGAAAAGGAATCAGAATTAAACACCCAGCTATATTAACAGTCTCTGCAGAATGTGAACAATCATAACACATGCTTTTTTAAACTAGGTACACATTGAGGCTTAAGGAGTTGACTGTGTTCCTTTGAAATGGAGATACTGTCTATGGTAGACAATTTTTCCTATTGCACTGGTAGAAGATCATATTTGAGTGCACTGGTTTTGTATTAGTGAACTTTGTCCTGGGCAAATCCAAGACATTTGTTTTAACTTGTTTCTGGTCTGCAAGTGGTGTAAACTGTGACTTGTTTCAAAAGGAATGGCTATTTTGAGTGCTTTATACAAGCACAGCATTTTAACTATGCAAAGAATTCAGAAAATGGGTGCAAAACTCTTGACTAATATGCCACATATGATTTGGTCCCTCATTTGTTCGTATACAATATGTGGGTTCCCAATTTGCAGGAGGAAGCCAGAACAGCATGCAATCTCTCTCTCTCTCTATATATATATATATCTTATAGTGGCACAGTAGTACCACATTAGTTAGGGTTGAGGAGCCATTTACATGTTAAACCCCAAAATTTGCACCTTAATAACTTTGCAGCCATTTGATGGATTTGCCTGAAATTTGAAGTACATGATCAAGACCCACATGCCTTGGGACTTGCCAAGTTTCATACTGGTCACATATATGGCTGCAGAGGTATTAAGCATGATCTGCGTGCACGTGTACGCTTTTCTGGAATTTTACAGTCGTGTGTATAGGTCGAACGATTTGCACGACTGGTCTGAAATCTTTAGGGAATGTGCGGCCAGGGTCCCAATGTGTCTTTTGAAGATTTCATGAAAAAATATTAAACGGTTCAAAAGTTATTCAAAAAACAAGTTCCCATTATAAGTCAATGGGAAAAGTTAACAAAAAGTTCAACAGTGTCACAAATGCAGTTTTTACTTTCGCAAATGGCCCTGTTACTGTTGCGAATCTGCCATTTTGTTTTCAGTTAGCGATCAGAAAAATGCTTGGCATTTAAAATTGGAACCCTCTAGCAATCTAATTATTTTTGTATTCACCTAGTAGGACCCTGAGGATGCTAGATATGTCTTTATTTTGGGGTAAAACACCCCAGAAATATGTTTTTCACATTTGTGGAAAAAGCACTTTCACAAAGTAGTGTCAAACGTGTGACACCATCGAATGAATTTCCGAAAGCTTTCGCAAAGTTCAACAGTACTTTTACAGGGTGTGTGAAAATAACATCAATTCTTCGGGACTGTGCTGCAAAAGAACAGTTTGGTCTTTTGGGCTGAAATTTGGAGGGAATGCAGCCAAGATATCACAGATGTCCCTTTCACTGGTTTGGTAAAAAAATATTACTCAACGGTCAAATGACGGCATTCCAAATTTGATGTTTTTTCCCATAGGATAACATTACGGCGTCCATTGCATTACAGAAATTGTTTGGCACAGTGCTGTAAAATAATGGTTTGGTCTTTTGGGCTGATATTTGGAGGGAAGAAAACCAACATCCCAGAGATGTGCCTTTTCATGGTTTGGTGTAAAAATATTACATTGAGCCAAAGTTATGCCACTTCGAACTTCTCTTTTTTCCCCATAGGATAACATTATGGCATTCGCCGCATCTTCCGGGGCCCGTATCTCGGAAACGGTGCGAGATACGGACTTTTCATTGAAAAAACTCTTGGCCCCCGAGCAGGGGCTAAATATAAAACTAGCCAGGAAAGTCATAAATCATATGACTTTAAAAAAAAATTTCTATGTCGTACGGTTCCTGAGATATAAGCAATTTAGTATTCCAACTCCTCATTTTGTGCTCCAAGAGACAGTATTATGCATACATTCTTTGTACTCACTGTCTTTCTATATGCAGATTTTGGGAAAAAGTATTGTGTGTTTTTGTATAAGTGTTATCCTTAGTGCTTCTTTTTGTGGTTCTGTACCGGTTTCAGTAACTTTTTGTGTCTATGCCGTCTTGTGTGTTGCTGTTTGTGTTTTCATTTGTGCTTGTGTTTATGTAAACTTATGTATTTGTGTCTACAGTAGTGTTTATCTTTGTGTTGCGATTTGTGGTACCATGCGCATTAACATTTGTGTTTGCTGGCACTGTATTACTATGTATGAAGACATGATGTGGTGGGAGTGTGGGGCCTGAAGGACCCCGTTCTCCCACTGCTGTATCACATTCTGTGTTTTATAGTACTGTTTATGTTTGTGTTTTGCAGGGCGGGACCGAGGGGCCTGAAGGGACCCCCGCTCCCGTCATTGTATTACATTCAGTATTTTTCAGAATTGTTTATCTTTGTGTTTTGATTTGTGGTACCATGTGCATTAACATTTGTGGTTGCTGGCACTGTGTTAGTATGTGTGAAGACATCACGTGGCCCCTACCCCCCATGAGCAACACTGGCACACAGAGAGACAGACACACATGGAAGTAGGGGGGAGAACCAAGGTAACAGGAACAATTGCAGACTTGGTGCATGTTAAGTGAAGAGCCACAGGCAAAGAAGGGTGATGCAGATCAGTTGTACACCTTCCTGATTACAGGTAAAGTGTAGTTAGCATAGTTGTCACTTGAATGGCCTCAGCCAGTGAATGCCTCTTCAAACTGCTACACCAGGTACTGGATCCTCAGTAGAGACCCACATCAGAGCTGAGGGTATGGACATCAATGGTAGACATCAGTGGTAGCAGGAACACTCAAGTTACCACAGTTAGTGTTTGTGTTGGCTCAGACTGGTAATACCCCCCAAAAAAATGTGTACTGCATCATGAGTACTGATGCACAGCAAGACTGAGGCAATCGACATCAATGGTACACCTCTATAACTGTTGGTATACACAAGTTAGCACAGTTAGGATTTATATGGCCTCACACAGGTAATTTCCCCATGCATACCATTTACTGATCCTGACTGTACAGCCACAGCTGCATGTCTTTAGGTAGAATGTAACACAGCTCTCTACACCAGGTACTGCACTCTGACTGTAGAGTGACAGTAAATGTAAGCATGGTACGTGCTAGTTAACTTAGTTAATAATTACAGGAGATCTGTAACTCAATGTCTGAACACCTAGCCCACATATTGCACACTGAACTGAGAGTACAGAACAAAAAAAAACATGGAGGTGAACAGTGTGATGGGGGAACTGCACTTCCACAACACTTGCTGCATGCTAAGTAAACAGCCACAGGAACAGATAGGCAATGTACATCAGTTGTATAGCTCTCTGATTACAGGAATAGTCCAGTTAGCACAGTTGTCACTTAAATGGATTCAGGTAGGCAATGTGTCTCCAAACGTGACAGCAGGTACTACATTGTAAGTGGAGAAACACAACACGTGAGGGAATGAACATCTTAGTGGAGATATACAACACAGTTGAGGGTTTGTACATCAATAGTGCACATCACTGATTACGGGGATACTGAGGTTACCTCAGCTAGGATTTTTATGGATTTAGGCAGCTAGAGATGCTGCGCCTTTGAAAATTTGTAGTGCATTATGACTGGTTATCTATAGGAACAATAGGGGACTGGAGATCAATACCACACCTCTGTAATTGTAGGTACAGTGAAGTTATCACAGTTAGGAGTTGTATGACATCAGCCAGGGAATTGCAGTAGACATAGCAGTTACTGCATCCTGAGTGTTTAGCCACAGCTGCATAGTGTTAGGTAGTGATGTCCGAGACCTTGCTACAGTAATTACTGCATGCTGAGTGGAGAGACACAGTAAAAGTAAATGCATTGAAGACATCTTAACACTCTTAGGAATTATAGGAAGTGTGATATGCAGTGTGCCACATCGGAGCCTATGTTGTGGATACTGAGTGGACAGCATAGCAAAAAAAACAGTACATGGACATGTAGTTGTGGTACTATTTGTTGCAGTTGATTTGCATGCTTTATAGAAACAACAGTTACGTGCTAATGTCATTATGCTATGCTTCAGTAAAGACTCAACACAGGTGGTTAGGTTTTAAAAAGATTTATTGCCAATTGGCGAAACTGAAAAAGGGCCAATTAAGAGTGTATTTATTTTACAAAATCAGTCTCGCAATACAATCCTTGCATGTGTGTAATCATTGCTTGGAATGTCTCTAAATGTGTCACATTTATAGCAACTAGGTTATATGAATTGAAACAAATGTGTACATATTGTAATACAGAATAGAAAGAAGTTAGCATAAGAAGGTAATTTGGTCTATTAAGTGTGAGTGTGTTGCAGGGTTCACATCTTGAGGTAAAGTGTCGACTATCCGTGCTGTTTTCCCATCTTCTGTTGGCATGCTTGTTATCTTCTTTCTATGCATCTACCTGGTTCTTTAATAGATGGTCATTGTCTTTAATGAGGTGACCTGTTTTAGCACAGAAGTTTAAGTGTTCACTACTCTTTGTGGGAAGAAGTGCTTTCTGACATTACTCCTGAACTTGTGACCCTGAAGCTGAAGCTGTGGCTCTTCATTATATATTTTCTACTGAGGTTGAAGAGAGTTTGGTTAACTATATTATTTATATGTATTAAGTAGCTGGATTTTCTAATTATGTGTTGTCCATTAGTTGTGTCCTATATTAATAAAGGTATGTCAGGAGCTTCTAGGCAGTGATTACACACATGAAGACTTGGTGTGCTGGCCAAGGCACCTAGCTTCACCTGAGCTCTTTCCTTCTAAGACTGCTTGAAAGGCAGAGTAGAGAAAATTACAAGAGCAAGGGAAAAGGATTAAGACTTATTTTGGCTAAGCAGATTTACTGTGTGGTGTTGTTTTAATTTTTTACTCACAGGGATTGCTACTGTTTGTTGCTAACATTTCATTGCTTTATTTTTCTCTGATTCAAATTGTTGTTGCTGGTATACCTTCTTCTGCATTATTACAATGTGTGCCTACAGGTGTGTGCTAACAGATTACTGCTGTAGTCTTCTGATTCAAATTGTCTTTTGCAAAGTATATCTTCTCTTACTGCATTATTTTCTCTGTAGCAAAGTGTTTCTTACAGGGTATATCTTCTCTGAAATTACTGTATTACAGGTGGAGCTTACATTTTTGTGACTTTTTTATCATTGGGCTAAGCAAAATTACTGTTTGACACTGTTTTATTTTATTCTTGTTCTTTTTTTGTTTGTTGAAAAGGTTTGTTGTCTCAGAGGTGTTTCAGTCTCCTTCTCACATTGAAGGAGCTAATTGCTTTCCCCCCACAGCTCTTCCAAAGGATTAGGTGTGTATGTGGGGGGTAGAGCTGGCAAACTGTCAGTAATTTCCAACAGAGAGAAGGGTTAAAAAGTCAGGTTAGTTGATAGCTTGGAGGTAGAAGACTTGGTGTGCTGGCCAAGGCACCTAGCTTCACCTGAGCTCTTTCCTTGTAAGACTGCTTGAAATGCAGAGTAGAGAAACTCACCAGAGCAAGGGAAAAGGATTAGGACTTATTTTGGCTAAGCAGATTTACTGTGTGGTGTTGTTTTTATTTTTTACTCACAGGGATTGCTACCGTTTGTTGCTAACATTTCATTGTTTTATTTTTCTCTGTAGCAAAGTGTTTCTTACATCATATATCTTCTCTGAAATTATTACAGGTGGTGCTTTACAGGTTTTACAGTTTTATTCAACATTAGGATAAGCTTTCAGGGTTACTGCATTTGTTGTTGACTGATTTTTTCTGCTCTTGCCTCCTTGTTCTTTCGTCCGTGGTTTTTCTTTTTTGGCAGGGGAAAGACCCAGCCACTCACCCCCATCCCCAACCACCCCACACTACACTCATTTTATAGGGTACCATAGTTGTGACATTTCCTGTGGCAGAGCAGGAAGGGGTGGATCAGTGAGGCCTCCACAAGGTGAGCTCATTTACAGGGGCACTAGTAATTTAACTTGTTGTTATAACAAGTTAAACAAAACACAATCAAACCATTACTTGCATTTTTTTCCTTTTTTCCTTCTAATTACTCTGACTAGGTTATAAACCCAGCAACTTATCTGGAATGGATATCATTAACTGCAGGTACTGTGGAACAATTTTCAGATGGACAGTCTTACAGGATTTAGGACACTGTCCTACATGCTGGGCCTTCAGAGATCTTAGGGCTCAGCTCCGGCAGCATGGGCAGAGATTGCATGCCTCAATTTCATATTCAAGAGGAAATACATTATAAGAACCACCTGCCATTTCCCAGCATCCAACAGAAAAACCTAGACCGCAGAGAGGGTTAGTTGGTACAGGAGGTTGGCAGGTGGTTAGAGGGCAAATCGGTGCCCCATCACTCTCTGCTCTCAACATATTACCTCCAAAACCATATAAACACTACAAACAGGTATTTGCCTCTATCTCTGAAATCAAAACAAAGAGGCAGAAGACACTGCAGAGCAGGACACTACAGCACAGGAGCTAGCACAACAAAACTCACTCAAATCAGGAACCAAAACAAAAAGCAAAAGGAAATCCAAAAGCTTCTGATCATAGGAGACTCCATGATTCGGGAGTTGATACCCATCTCCAGCCAGGGATAATGGTCAGATGTCTCCCAGGTACATCAGCATGGAGACACTGACTGCATTGCTAAAATTGTTCACAAAGCAGGAAAACATTGATGTCCTAGTACACATAGGGACTATGATCTTGCCAGCCGGTCAGTTGTGGAGACCAAGGAACACCTGACCAGGCTGGGTGACAAACTATCATCTATTTCATCCAGCATCTCCTTCTCTGAGATCCTGCCAGTCTGGGAGAGGGCAGATGGACGGAAGGTCAGAGAAGGGAGATAGGGAGCTAAACACATGGCTCAAGGGCTGGTGCCAGGAAAAGGACATAGATTTGTAGGAACTGGCAACAGTTCTGGGAGCGAAAGTTCTTTAAATTTGATGGACTGAATCTGACTAAGGAGGGAGTCAGTGCATTGGGGCAGAAATTTGATGTCTTTGCAGAATATTTAAACTAGCAAATGGGGAGAGGGGTGCAGCACCCCATACATCGAATGGGAAGAACACCCTCCCCCTCAGCTAGTGGTCAAACAGGGATTCAGCATGTTTGCAATTCATTTGCATCACCAGGTAAGAAAAAAGGTTTGTCTCCCCATACGATGCACAGGGGTAATGCCAAACCTCACCCAACAACTAACACACCAAAATCTGGCCAATGGAAAATCATGTACACAAATGCTCACAGCCTGGGAAATAAGATCCAGACCTGCAGGCAATAATGTCAGAGGCTAAACTGGACATAGTAGCAATTAGTGAGACATGGTTTACCAGTAACCACACCTTGGGAGACTTCAGTACCTGGCTATGTATTGTTCAGAAGAGACCAACGTGCAAAAGGGGGTAGGCCCTGTATGTCAATAAAAATATCAAAGCTACAGAAATTCAGAATACACATAAGGAGCCAAAGAACTGTGGGTCCCCTTGGAAACAGGAAATGGGACAGCCATAAGAACTGGGGTTGTCTACAGGTCCCCAGACCAGGGGGAGGACATAGACATATTACTGTTAGAAGATATACAAAACATGACAGCTAAAGGGGAGGTACTGATAATGGGAGACTTCAACATGCCGGATACAGATTAGTCAATACCAGCAGGAACATCTGCCAGAACTAGACACATAGTGGATTTCCTGCAGGGGGAGGGCCTCAAACAACTGGTACAGCAACCCATGAGAAACAGGGCTATCCTAGATCTAGTACTGACTAACAAGGAAGGGATCACAGATCTCCAGGTAGAAGGTCACCTGGGGGCCAGTGACCATCACATGGTATGGTTCAATTTGGCTACTACATCTAAATCATCCCATTCCAAGGGAAAAATATGGGACTTCAGAGGAGCTGACTTTGACAAGATGGCCAACAGAGTTAAGCTAGCCCTGGCAAAAAGAAACACAGGTGAGGGAGTACAGGCAAAGTGGGCAAGCATTAAGGATGCAATACTTGAAGCAACATCCCATTGTGTTAGAAAAGGAAGTGCAAAAGAAGAAGGAAACCACTTTGGTTCTCAAATACAGTAGCAGAAAATGTCAGAGCTAAAAGGCTGGCCTTCAGGAAATATAAGGGAACACAGTGGGATGAAGATAGGGAGGCATACCAAACTGCCCTAAGGGAAGCAGGGAAGGCAGTAAGGCAGGCAAAGTCCCAAACTGAGGAAAAACTAGCACGAACAGTAAAAGAAGGTGACAAGACTTTCTATAGATACATTAGTGAAAGGAGAAAGTCCAGAGGGGGTATTGCTAAGCTTAATGGAGAAAAGGGAGCATGTGAGGAGGAGGACCCTGTAAAGGCATCTATCCTAAATGATACTTTTCCTCAGTATTTACTGAAGAGAAGGTAGGTCAGGGCCCACAGCTCAGCATCATGAACACAGGGGGGAGGGAGGTGAGCACTAGTCCCTTCACAAAAGAAAGGGTCCTACAAGAACTTGCTAAGCTCAGGGTGGATAAGGCAATGGGACCTGATGGCATACATCCCAGGGTACTTAAGGAGCTAAAGGTGGAACTAGCAGAGCCATTAGCAGAACTGTTTAGTGAGTCTCTAAGCACAGGAGAGGTCCCAGAAGACTGGAGAAGGGCTCATGTGATCCTGCTCCACAACAGTGGTAGTAGGGAGGAGGTGGGGAACTACAGACCAGTCAGTCTTACCTCAGTAGTGGGCAAGATTATGAAGACACTCCTTAAGGAAAGGATAGTGCAACACCTGGAATCCATTGGAGCACAGGATCCAAGACAGCATGGGTTTACAAAAGGAAGGTCCTGTCAAACTAATCTCATAGATTTCTTTGACTGGGTAACCAGAGTGGTGGACCAAGGGGGAGCAGCTGATGTCACCTACCTTGACTTCAGCAAAGCTTTTGACACTGTTCCACAAAGAAGATTGATAAATAAGCTGGGTAGGCTCAGGGGGTGGGTCAGTTGGTCAACTGGGTGGCAACTGGTTGATGGGCAGAAAACAGAGTGGTGGTAAATGGTATACAGTCAGAAGAGATGCAAGTCACAAGTGGGTACTTCGGGATCAGTCCTGGGGCCAGTCCTTTTCAACATCTTCATTAGTGACCTTGCAGATGGACTGGAGGGTAAGGCTTGTCTGTTTGCAGATGATACCAAGATCTGCAACAGAGTAGATGATCCAGATGGGGTGGGCAGAATGAGAAGAGATCTGAATAAACTAGCAAAATGGTCAGAACAGTGGCAACTGGTATTTAATGCAAAGAAGTACAAAATCATGCACATAGGGAAGAGAAACCCTGAAGCCACCTATAGGCTGGGAGGGAGTTGCTAGCAGTCACAAAGGAAGAAAGAGACTTAGGCATCATCATCACTGATGACCTGAAATCATCCAAGCAGACCTCTAAAGCAGTAGGTAAGGCAAGGGGGGGGTGTTAGGGTGTATTAGTAGGGGTATCACAAGTTGTAAGAGGGAGGTACTAATCCTTCTCTACAAGACACTGGTTAGGCCCCATCTGGAGTACTGCGTGCAGTATTGGAGGCCACACCTTCACAAGGACATTAAGCAAATTGAGGCAGTCTAGAGAAGGGCAACCAAAATGGTGCAGGGACTGCATCAGAAGACATATGAGGACAGATTAACAGAGCTCAATATGTATACCCTTGAGCAAAGGAGGGAGAGAGGTGATATGATCGAGGCATTCAAACACCTTAAGGGCATTAACAAGGTGAAAGAGTCTAACATGTTTAAATATAAGAAAAATAGCAGGACAAGAGGACACAGCATGAGATTAGAGGAGGGCAGATTAAGGAGGAATGTGAGGAAATTTTTTCACAGAAAGGGTGGTGGATGCATGGAATGGCTTACCACAAGAAGTGGTGGCTATGAATACAGTGCAGGGGCTTCAAAACAGGCATGGGATAGGCATAAGGGAGCAATACAAATGACTATGAATAGATAGGCCACTGACAGAGCAAAGGCTGATGGCACATTTATAAGGTAGAAAAAGAAATGGGTAGACTGGATGGGCCTTGCGGTCCTTAGCTGCCATCAACTTCTATGTTTCTATGTTTCTATGAAACAGTAATGTTTAGTTGTTATTGTGTGACTGATAATGTGTATGTTCTTGGGGTGGGCGAAAAACCAGATGCTAAGTGTTCAAGTAATAGAACATGAAAAAAATCTGATTTCAGTGCCATTAGATAACTGGTATGTTCAGTTAAATATTTAAAGATATGTCACTGACTAGGCGCATATGGAAAATTCCCACCCGACCCCTCAACAGAGGCAATCATAAATATTGTCAGGAACAGGTATGAAGTGCGTTGTTATCAGTAACAGTGTCTGATTTACAATTGGCAGTCTTTTTACCATAGGTTACAGTTATTTGTATGATAAGTACAAAAAAATTTCATATTATTACACGTACAATATACATTACTTTCAATTGTTACATTGGTTTCTATGTTAGCTCTGAACTAGTAAGTACAAAAATATGAATGTTACGCTGTTTTTATCAAAGATATAGTTCATAGAACTTAATCAGTATAGCATTGTATTATATGTTAAAGATTCATTTTTAGTTTAGTCTTATAGCAATATTTTTACTAGAACAATAAAAGTAGTTAGCAACTATGGTGCGATGGAGTAAGAATGTTAATATTATTTACATGTAATTACAAAGGTATGTCAAAGTTCAGTATTTATACTTGCTTCATTTAACTTGTTGCATTATGATTAACGAGTGTTATTTTTACATATGTACAGTTACAGTATAACAAATAAAGCAGGCATAGTTCAACACTGTTGCATGGTGAATGAATGAATGATGCTGTTCTCTACATGTCAACAGCTAATAGACAAAAAAAACTGGTGATAGACAACTTGTGACAGACTGTACCCTTTGGTGAATAAGACATGTGTTGCACAGTTATTTAAGATGACAAGTGAGAACTTTTGTTTCTGTGCAGAGAGAAGAAGTTAGAAACTGGCAACAACTTCTTGTTATGTATCGGTATGATACAGCTACAAGAAAAGATATGTACAGAAGAGGAGAGCCAGAAAGGCCTCTGTTTTGAGATGTACAATCTTTCATGGACATGTAAGCATGGTTTCCCTAGTGACTGTGAATACTGTTGATGCCGATTGAAGCCACTACAATTTCCATGTTGTCACTCATCTACACAAGATCTTAGATGTCATAGTGCATGAAATGTCTCTGCCAGTATAGCATTTTGTTGATATGCTACGCTCTACTGAGAGTCGTAGATTGTAAACAATTGTGCTGACCTACGACTGTTTCTTTGCTCGTCATAGACAGTCATTTAAAAATGCTACATGTTTTGTCCTATTCTTCTGAAATATGAAGGTCATCATAATTCTTCAGTATTAGAAGATATGCATTTTTTAAGTGTTGTGGCAGTCTCTGTTTAAAGCTGCTTGTAGAGTCATCACACTCTACCCATCCACTTCTGTACCTTAGTAAACAGGTGTAATGGCCAGAATGCATGGATTGACCACTATCACAGACTATACTGTGAGTGTCAAACGCTGATTGGTTAAAAGCTATTCTACCAGCTGTGTAATCTGTGATAGGAGTGTCAACTCTGAGCCCATTGGAGTCAAACCTGTGCAACATAAGCAACAGATAAGGAGATGAACTCCTGAGATGTATGGACTGAGTGCATCTGCCTCCACACCTTTTATAGGAGTCATCACATTGAGCATTGGTGAATAGCTGTTGAAATTTGACACTTTTGGCTTCAGGGACAGAAAGAGTAATCCACAGCATGTCTTCTGTGGTTTCACGTTGTGAATGGCCGCATGGAACACACACATATTTGGTTACATATGACACTGTGAAGTAGTGGCACATTGGGGTGCAGTCTTCATCCAAGTTGTTTATGATAGCCATCATAAACTCACTAGTGTCTTGCTGTATGTCAGCAGGAAATGCACTACATCTATCATATGTACTTAACACCTGTCATAGTGGTGTTAGTGACTGTACATTGTTAGACTGGTCAGAAGTCATCTTGACAATCTGCTTCAAAGTGTTTGATAGGGGATTGCCTTGTGAAGCAGATATTGCCTACACAAAGTGTGGCATGTGAAGAAAAACTTGCATAGCTGAGTTAGTATAGCAGTTCACTCTAGTGCTGTTGTCAAAGACTGGTACAGCAGCTACACCAACTGACTTCTGACTAATTGCTGGCTCTGAATGTGTAGTTGCAGTTGTGACCTTTGTTGAACTCTTTTGAGTTGAATTACTTCTGGAAGCTTGTGGCTGTTTGGTGACAGCTGTAGATTTGAGTGAATGATGTGAGACAGCCAGATATGTAGGCAGTGGTATTAAAGACATTTGTGGCTGATGTACAGTACGTAACCTGTTGTACTCAAGAATACATCGCCTGTCAGCTCATATCTTCTGAGGTTCTAGAGTTATAATGTGCAATCCAGAAAGACTGCGGACACATGAAAGTGCCACGTAGCTCATGCCATCCTTGAAAATGTCTGTACCTATGTCCATCATTGCTGAATCCAAGCTCAAGCCCTGAGATTTGTGAATAGAAACAGCATATGCAGCACATAATGGAAACTGTTTCCTGTTTATATAGATATCCTTAAATACCTTGTATTTTACACAGGTGCGTTCTATGTGTACATGCTGTTCCATGTTGTCAAAGTGAACTACAATTGTCTCAATGTATGTCTTCTGGACATTGTAGACAAAGTCAGTGATGTTTCCCATGGCTCCGTTTACCATGCCTCGTTCAACATCTAGATTATACGTAGCATGATACATTCAATTCCTACAAAGTGTAAGAACAGCTCAGGCCAGCTGTGTGTGAAACATCTGACTTGAGTTCACTGAGTCATTCAGTCATCTTTGCTACTAGGTTACGACTAAGAATGACACCATCAACTGTATCAATAGCATGGAGAGTTAGAATTTCTTGGTTTTCTCTCTGCAGCATAACATTGTTGAACTCAGTGCATTTCTTTAGTTGTGGCATAAGGCACACTATGTATTTTCCTTGAGAGTATACATCACTGAAAACATTACATGTTGTTTCTATGGATGCAGTATGTACTGTGATTCTCCGATCATTTAACATAGCAACATGTTCTGGTGATAGAGAACCTGTACGAGCTTCATCTAAAAGTGATTTGTAAGCCAGATCACCACTTTGGCGCATGTTCACATACAACTCAACATAGGAAAACAACTCCCAAATGTTATAGCCTGCAATGCAGCCGAGAATATTCTTAGCTTGCTTGGCAGTTAGAGTTGTAAACACATGCTCTGCATTAACTGGTGCAAGCTGTAAAAGGTCTCCCAAAACAACAATACTTTTGTCACCAAATGGTACTCCATCATCAGTACCTAAGATCTCCTGCAGACGTAGATGAATACAGGCAAGCATGACATGGGATACCATGCTGATTTCATCAGTGATGAGTAACTTCATCTTTGTGAACATGGAATGAAGCAGAGATGCAACCTCAAATGATAGTTTACGATATTCTCCAGTTTTGCCATGTTCCACTGGCAACATAAAGAGACGGTGTAATGTAACTCCACCAATGTTGTATACAGCTAGTCCTGTTGGAGCGCTAACAGCTACAGACATTGATGACCCTGTCAGGCTCTGTATTTCAGCAGTGATGGCTTTAATAAGGAAACTCTTTCCTGTGCCAGCTGAACTGCTGACAAAGATTAGTAGTGGCTTATAGTCATGACAGTCACATTTTTTTGTTTCATGTAGTAGGCCATGCTGGACAGCATCAACTACTTGAGAGTGAACTGCATGCTGCTGCTGATTTATTCTTTCTGTCAGGTCAGTTGGGATGACAGTGGAGTGTGTTCCATGTTCCATGGCTGTCTCAATTTCTGAGATTAACACTTCTGAGGCATTTAAAAGCAGAGGTTCACCTAGAACAGCTTGTCCTTCTGGATCAAGGTTGTCTTGTGAACTAACAGGAGTGTCTTCCTGATGATGGGCTGCTCTGCCTTCTCAAGCTGTTCTTTCTCAGCCTCTAGTCTCTGTATGTATGTGTCTGAGTATTCAGTTTTGAAAGTCTAGTAACTGAGATTGAATTGTTCTTTGAATGTGTCACAGTCACCTTTTAATTCAGACTCACTCCTCCAAGGTCTAAATAGGAATAGGAGAGCAAAGTAGTAATGTTCTCTGCTCTCTGATGTGCCTAGATGCAATTTACAGTGGTCTATGAGCCATGGCTTGTGTCTCTTTACAAGACAGCCATCAACTCCGTTCACCTTGTAAATCTGGTGTGTTGAGTCAGGTGATATATCTGCCTTGTAGTCATACCACTTAGCCACCTAAAAGAGACACATGTCATCCATGTTGTCGTGTATATGGGGGTAGTATGTATCTATCAGGTTATTCTTCAAGATATGTTTTGAAGAAGGTCTATTGGCAGTGAGTTCCTCAATTTCGGCATGGGGAATCAGTACACTTTGCATTTCTCTTTGTAGTTCACACTGAGAAACCAGACAGTGTCAGACTTCCTGTACAGATGTGTACCCATTAAATGGTCACTGGCTTCATAAGCTCCCCATTCTCTGTGTGAGAGAGTCTTCATGCCCAATGACCAGAGCTGAGATGTCAGGCTTCTGCTTGAACTGGCAATATCTTCCCAAAGATCTTGCAAGTTAGTCTGCTCATGTTTGGTTATGTACAAAGTCACATACCATACCAGGGCCAATGAGTTATCAGCCACAAACTGAACATCTGTTTTTGCTTGCCACATTAGGAGAAGAGTTGGGTTGTAGTCATTGATGTACACCTCTTTCTCATCTCTGGGTAACTCGTATACCCTCTTGGTTGATTTTTGCCTTCAAGTGGTGTCGCATTGCTGAGAAAAGTTTGTTCATGGAACCATCCTGACAAACCTCGTCTAGGAACCAAGTGACATCATGTGTACCACTAGATTTGTTCTTTACTACTCTGCTGGGTGTTATTTACAAAAATATGTCACTGGGTTTGCACCAACTTCCATAGTGTAGGACTGTCATACTTGTCTGGAATGTGACAAGTGATATATTTCTTGATGAATGATAGCACTTCTGCTGCTTCATGCTCACCTATGTGTGGTGCATCCTTGATCATTCTACAACAATATATGGATGTGAGGGGCACACTGTGCTTGATACTCTGTCCTCCAAAAGTAATGCTCCACAATACCAAGAGATGGATTTTCTTTTGACAATATGAAAGTCAGAATGTCATGGAACCACTTGTGAAAATGTCTTGTGACAGACACAGGATCAAGTGAACACATTTCTGTGACAGTCATTGATGAGATGCCGTTGACATTAGAATTTGCCCACTTTAGCAGTTCAGTGAGCTTGTCCCAGGCATATTCAGCACAGCTAAGTGTGACAAACCATGTGACTGCTCCATACTCTCGCAGCAATGTCATTACTTCGGAGTGTCTGCGATACCAATATTCTTTGGTGCTGTGAAGACTTGAAAGAATGGAATATTGATTCACTTGCACATTTTCATCTTTCTGCTTTAATTTCTCTAGAAACTGAGTAGCTGTGTGTTCCACCTAGTGGAGTTGTGAGAGGAATAGTATGTGCAATAGATGCAGACAGAATGCTAAGTTCACTCTCCCAGAGAAGATGAAACAGGTACTGTATGTTACGTCTGAATTTGCCGTCTTTACTGAGCACACGGCTAGTGTGGTACTCAGCATCCTGTACATGCACTTCTCTTTCATCTAGACATCCACCTTACCCTTTTGGGAATAGGTCTGGGAAACAACGTGCTTCTAGTGTTGCCTCCCAAATGCTGACAGGCTCACCTTCCACCTGCTTCATTTGATAGAGATCAATGTTGTGTCCTACTGGATCTCTGCCATGTAGTGGGGTGAATTGTGTACTGTTCATAAACATTGTCACTTGTCTGTCCACTGACCTTCTCAATCATTGGTTTACTTGTTTCTAAGAGATCATGTTGGACAGAGAGACTAGTCATGTGATCTACAGTATGTCAAGGTACTCTTTAGATAAGTAAGAGCAAGCTTTACCTTCTGTATGTTGACATCTTGCCAGATGACCTTGGACTTTGTTGGAATCAATTACTTACAAGAATCACTAAACTATTTTCGTAGAGATTGCTTCCACATTTTCTCAGAGGAAGTGAGCACATCACGGAACCCTTTAGAGATCTAAATGTTCTTTCTGTGGAATGTTCCGTCTTGTGTTCATGTAGAATGGTTTGAATGGTTTCATTGTCTGGGAATTAGATGTTTTCAAACATATTCAATGTTGAAATTCACTTGCGTAACATGCCCATATTATTCAGCAGAAAGACCTTGTGGCAATATGTTAGACTTCAGTTTGAGAAACAGTGCGCTTAACAGCAGAATGTGTGTTAACTGAAAGTCAGATTTCATCAGCAAAATGCTGAGAAGGAAAACCACATGTCATTATAGACAAGGTTTGTGTTCACTGCAGACTGTTTACTGTAGCACAAAAATACGCATGACACACATAACAGAGTCAAACTTCAGACTTTGCCGCTCAAATGTTGCTATTTTTTTTTTTTGCCATACTGTCTTTAGTATGAATTTTTAACACTGGAACAGATGTTTCAGCAGAACTTGCTGACTGATAAATATTGTTGTGTTCGGTACAAAAGTAACATGTTGCAGTTGTTTTGAGAAATGATGGCACCCTGCATGTTACCTGACTGCAATAAGTCATTTAACTAGTATACTGATTCACAACTCATTGTACTTCTTATACTCTGTATACAAAGTTTTTGCATGCCTGTTTGATGCACCTGCTAATTCATACATGTTGTGAAAGATACTAATGCAGACACCACTACTCCAGTCATGCTAGTGAGTGCCCCATATAAGTCCAGTATGTGATCGATTTCACAATGGTCAATCTTGTTAAACCGCTTATATCTTTCTTGTGATCTGGTTATCACAATTGGTTGACAAACTGTTCAACTTTTCAAATGACGATTGCCTACGGTTGCAGGTGTCATCACATGGCCATGACAGACAGTGCCATTTATGGGACACAGTGGTTGCATCACTGTCATCATCTGTGTCCATTGTTGTGTCATCAGAGACACTGAGGACATTGACCAGCTTACCAGACTCATCAAAGGTGAACTAGCTTTCCTGTTTCTGTGAATAATAAGATTCTTCCCAGAACTATGCCTCTGAGTGCTGTGCGTGCATTCAGTGACCCGTACATATTATAGAAATTGTGCACAGTCAAGCAGGATACTGTTGTAGCCTTTTCTTGATGTCATACAACTTTTCTGAATAATTCAAGCACATGAGACATCTTATGCCATAAACGTTGAAGAACAAACACTGCTCTGTTAACAAAAGTGCATACTTGAGAAGTTAATTTCATCAAAGACAAATGACTCTTTGTCTTTTGCTCATGTTCTATCACAGCAGCAATAAGCCTGTTGATCTTTAGCTTTACTTGCTAGTGATCGAAGTACTTTTGTTTTCTCAGATGAAAATCATCAGGTGTGAGTTTCCTGCATTGTTTAGAAGGTCTGTTGATGGTTGTTGTTGCAATAGTTGTGTTTTGCCTGAGATTCTACAGTGTTGCAGAGGTGAGATTTTTACTTGCTCTTGAGCAGTATGCGCTGCTGATGTGAGTGAGTTGTTGTGGAGTTCACTGTTGCAGTATAGCTCTGTTTTTTTTTATGTCCTGAACTCACATAAGTGTTTTCTTTATCACTCTTAAGCAAGCAGTGAAGTACTATGATATATGTCTCGTCTCCTATACATCTACGTCTGTATTTAGTAGGCATCTTTTGATATGATAGTTCTGATGTGTAATCAGGCAATCTTACAGTATTATGCCACCTATAGAAGAGACAGAGAAAGATAATTTAGTATATGCATGTGTTGATGCCTTCAACACTGTACATTGAGACATATGATTTATTACATCTCATTTAAAAGAAATTTTATAAATGTTTTAATCACATTAGTTAATATTGTAATAGTTTTATTTTAATTTCTGTTACATTGTCTTGTATAGCATTATCACAACAGCATATAGATTTTGTTTTGTTGTTTCCGTTTGGTAATGAACAATTAGTATTAGTCTGTCTGTGTTCTTTAGCCACTGTCCCACTGCTGGTTACACTACTTTATTAACAATCTTTCTGTTAATGAGGTAACACATTATTAAGTCAGCTTTACACACTTAGCTTAAATTAGTGCATTAGCAATATTTTCATGTCACATTCTCAACATTGGCATTTTATTACACTTTCTTGTGAAGTATACAGCTGTCATTTTTCAAACCCTTACTAAAATGTTTTTTCTGCAGTTACGGTGTCCAGTGTTGCAGCCGGTGTGCAAAACCACTGTTCAGAGCACATTGTGATAATGACAGTGACACCGTTCATGAGCAGAGGTATGTAAATGAGTACGTATAAAATTTGGTGATTATACTCTGTTAAATGACTGTTTTATGACTGTTGATTGTCCAACCGCACAGCACACTCTGTAGTTTGCATTTGCACTACTTTCATGGCAGGTTAGAACATTGGCAGTTCACATGAAACTTCTGTGAACCCGTAGTTGTCATTTTTCATCTCCGCCCAATGTAATTTGGCAGACCATGCAGAATGGCACAGTCATATGTGAAATCTAGTGTTCGGAGCAAATAATGAAAGTGACAGTGACACTATTCATGAACAGAGGTCTAAAAAAGTACTATGTTGAAATTTTGGTGTGAATAGTCCATAAAATGAGTGTTTCATGTGTGTGTGTAGGAACTGCGGAATGCAGTACTTTTGTAAGTTGCCATATTCGCTGTGTTTTAATGCTGGGTTCTCAACACTGACATTTGCCACAGTTTGTTGTGAAGTGTGGTGTCTTTTTAATATACTGTCTTAAATTTATTTTTCACTTGGTGCAGAATGGCAGTCGCTAAGCAAAATACATTCAGAACAAATAATGAAAGTGATAGTCTGACTGTTCTCGAACAGAGGTCATAAAAGTAGTATGTTAAAATTTTGGTGTGAAAGTCCATGAAAGGTGTTTTCTTGGGGCATACAACCTGCATGATGCACATAAGGTGAGCATTTGTAGTCTTTTAATGCCAGGTTCTCAACTTGACATCTTGCCACAGTTTGTTGTGAACTGTGGCAGAGTCATTGGAATATCCTGCCGAAATGTGTTTTCAACCTGGTGCAGTACAGTGGTTTTCTGGAAATCAGTGTTGGAGCACATAACAAGAATGATGTTTTACTGTTCTGGAGGAGAGGACTAAATGACTGTGTTTGGGACAATATCTATAGATAACTGTTTTGTGTTGCGTGGTTATCAACTGCAAACAATGCATTCTGCAAGTCTGTTGCACGTGATGAGTCGCTGAACAACAAAAACACTTGTGGGGGTATGTCAAAAAGTCACAACACCAAGTTTACTCTTCTGTGACATCACAATGCAGTGTGGCAACAGAACCGCATTGAAAATTGCTTGTTTTTCCATAACCACAAAATTTGCTGAAATTGAAAATATTGGAAAATACTGTCGGTACCTAAAGTGTCATAAAAAGTAGTGTCATGCATTCAAATTTTCGCAAATGTATCAATGTTGTGCATTCAACAGTACCTAAAAAGTACTGTTAAGATTCTAAAGTGTCACAAAAGTACTGTTGTGTATTCGACAGTGTCGCAAAAGTATCAATGTTCGGCAGTAGCAAAAGTAGTATCGCATGCGCAAGTACAGTGTCACAAATATAAAACCTGGGAGTGGAATTGCATTCATTATCTAATCAGGATTCATTGTTATTTGGGACAGCTTGTTCTGTAATGTTATGCTAGATTTGTCAGGTATATGGAACAACCAACGAGATGGACAACATTGAAGAAGTAAAGCAGCTTAACTTAGTTCACACTGAGACAGTATGTTGAAACTGTGTGCACTGTTTTATAAAGCATTTTCTTGCATAATAAAAAGTAATATGTAAATACTATTAATCAAAAATGTTTTATGTTGTATTTGATTATATTGCTTGTTATAACCTAAGATGCTACCTTGTAAAACTGTTTAAAGTCGATAGTAGTTTAATTTACTTGTACAGATACATGTAAAGAGAGGAGCTAGAAGCTGCATGTGACCCATAACAGAAGTGGGAACCATTAGATATGTTTGCGTTGTAATTGTTTAAAATTCAAGTAGTGTGTTTTTTCCCACTTTTAATGTTTGCACATTTTAGCAGTAGCAGAAGTGCAGTATAGTCAGTGTATGGCCTTATTGGTTAATGAAGGCAGAGTACTAGCCATCATTTTTTTATTTGTGTTATGAATGAACCCACTGAAGCTGGCTTGTGTTGGGAGGGAAATACTGTTTTACTACTGCTGCTTAGCCACTGTAGAATATTGACTTTTTTGTAGCTCTGTCCACTTCAAGTTTAAACCCGAAATGGCAGAAATAGCAAAAGGACTTTGTGGATAGCTGGAAGCAGTATCGGGAGACAAGCCTGAGTATGCTCAAAATAGTGATTTGGGAGAAACCTGAAGCTCCTAAATGTTCTGTAAAGTGGTTTGGTAGGGTGGATGATGTGGGAGCAATGTTGACCATGTACAGATCTTTGAGTACTAGCTTATCCAGACACATTGCTGATAATATCTCGAGGCAATGATTTGGGCACCAAACGCTGGTAGATTTGAACAGACAAATCTGACCTTGTCATTATGAGGTTGTTGCTCGCCTGTAAAATCATTTTTTGATATTATACATAGGTCTGGCAAACGAACACCATATGTACCTGATTGCCAGAGCCCAAAAGAAAAGTCAACATACAAATATCTGCATTTCTATGCAGGTCTGAATGTACACCATTCGTCACCCAGAAATTAAGTATTGTTACAATTGGTTATACTCACTAGATGGTGTACATTTCTCACATGCTGGTAATTGCCATTTCCTGGAGACTCCAGATGCAATTCAAAGTCCCTAAGAATGTCAGATGATCAAATATCAGTACTAATATAGGTTCTTTTCAGATCCAAAAAATTTGGTCCAAAATAGAATGGCTGTATACTTCACTCACACACATGTAACACATGGGTTAATATTCTGATCTTGCCATGCTGTGTAAGAATATGGTAGTGCATTGTAATGCAGCAGGTGTGTTACTAAATATTTAACACGCTGTAGTGTGGTTAGCATTGTGAAATATCGTCTGTGGGTGTATTGTGTATATTACTAGCACTGCATGAGGTAAGTGGGCAGAGAGGAGTTGGGGGGTTACAACACTGAAGTGCAGTGGTGGTAGGTTTAAGTATTACACTATTTAGTACTATACTTGTAAATGGAGCCATAATGCATGCAAGGTGTCAACACAGCTATTTTCATATTATTATGGTGTCATTAGTGTCTTTATGAGTAAGTTGTTGCTGGTATTGTCTGAGTTAGGACCTGTTGTCTAGTGATGCAAATCCCCCCCAGTAGCTTGGTGGTGATGTATTTCAAAACTAGACTTGTTTTGAAACAAAATGGTGGTTGCACAGACTTTGAGTACTCAGCCTCATCCAGACACATTGCTGATACATCTCGGAGGCAATGATTTGGGCACCAAGCGTGGGTAGATTTAGTAACAGAAACAAATTGGACCCTGCTTCTATTATGAGGTTGTTGCCTGCCTACAAAATCATTTTTTGGATATTTCACAGCATAGGGTCTGGCAAACAGAACACCATATGTACCTGATTGACAGGCCAAAGAAAATCCCGGCAATACAAAATATCTGCATTTCCTATGCGGTCTGAATGTACACCATTAAATCACCCAGAAATTAAATATTGTTACAATTGGTTATACCTACAGATGGTGTACATTTCTCACATGCTGGCAATTGCATTTCTGGGAGACCTTAAGATGCAATTCTCAAAGATCCTCTAGAATGTCAGACTGATCAAATATCAAAGTACTAACATAGGTTCTTTTCAGAACCAAAAAAATTTGGTCCAAAAATAGAACAGCTGCATACTTCACTCACACACATGTAACACATGGGTTGGGAATATTCAGACCATGCCATGCTGTGTAAGAATAGTGGTGAAAGTGCAATTGCAATGCAGCAGGTTGTTGTTACTACAATATTTAACACTGCTGTAGTGTGGTTAGCATTGTGAAATATTTCAGTCTGTAAGGTGCATTGTACATATTACTCTAGCACTGCATGAGTGTAAGTGGGCAGAGAGGAGTTGGGGGGTTACAACACTGAAGTGCAGTGGTGGTAGGTTTAAGTATTACACTATTTAGTACTATACTTGTAAATGGAGCCATAATGCATGCAAGGTGTCAACACAGCTATTTTCATATTATTATGGTGTCATTAGTGTCTTTATGAGTAAGTTGTTGCTGGTATTGTCTGAGTTAGGACCTGTTGTCTAGTGATGCAAATCCCCCCCAGTAGCTTGGTGGTGATGTATTTCAAAACTAGACTTTGTTGTTTTGAAACAAAAATGGTGGTAGTACAGTGGAGTGCTGCCTTCCACATTATAATGGGTTATGTTTTCAAAAGTAATCCCTTGTGGCCTTGATAGCTCTACTTTGCTGTTGAATTGAGGTGGAGTGGTAGCTGCAGTACAGCACAATGGCTAGTTTTAAACAGAAAGTACACAATTGGGTGAGGGGGTGGGGTGCAGTGTATTACTATGGATATTTTTCCATAGCAAAATCATACTTGGTGAGGTATAGGTGATGACAACACATGGTATGGTGGGCTTTGACTGTCTATGCAAAGCTGTTGACTGTATATTGTGGTGTGTAATACTGCAGCTATACTGTGGTTCTCATTACTAAACATTTTTTTTGAGGGTAGGGGCTTCAACAGTGTGTAGCACAAGTACGGTTCACGGTTGGAGATACTCATGTCATTACAGGATCAATGCCAGGATGTCTTAAGTGTGCATAGTAGTGATACCGTTCCACAAAACAAAGCATGTGAAAAGTAATTTCTGTGTAATGGGCTTTGGTAGGGTAGTGAAAAGTGTTCTTTTGATGTTCTAATTACAGAACTTCATACAATACATACAAATATTTAGACTCTGTGAGACATAAACAGTAATGAAATGTTTTTGTATGGTTCTATTGCAGAACCGAAAGAGAAAAAATGAGGCAGTGGACATTGCGAGAGGTGTGCTTGCTGCTTGAGGCAGTCCAAGCTAGGGAGAGTGCCCGCATTTTGAATGCAGAGCACAAACCGTAAGCTGGATTCAATGTGAGGTGCATAAACAGTTTACTTCATGTTATTCTGAAGGTTAAGAATAAAACTGTTTTAAAACTCAAGGAAGTGGAAGCTGTTGCGCCAAAGCTTCTATGTCTTGAAGCAGTGGGAGGAGATACGGACAGTGATAGGTGCTGAGTACTACCTTGCCTATGAGTTGTGGGAGGCTGCAGGAGAAGCCAGCTGGGAGTGCTCGACTCATCGTAGTTACTCAACAGAACTTTGTACAATGCATGTGTCTTAATATTGACTTAGATGAAAATTATGAAATATGCTGCATGACGGGTACTGGTGCATTGCTGATTTGCCATGCCTGGTGTGGTTTGGCTGGGAGGTTCAACTGAGTGAGTTAACAACAACACAAGTGAGTAAACACCTATATACGCAGTCCCTGTCATGGCATTTTGCTACAATACAATACTAAGTTGTCTTGTTGTGTTTATACTGATATGAAACTTTAATAGTGGGTATACTGGAGGATTTAGCACTGTTTTGTGATGTGTTTTAACAATTAGGTTACAATGTTTCATCACCCATTGTATTACATGTATTTTATGATGCTTCGAAATAAACAACAAATGATAGTGTTGCAGTTAGTATGGAGTATCCATTTAATCTAAGCAGAATTGTACTTCATGTGAAGTTCTTTATAAGTATTAAGTTTTGTGTACCAAGTGAGTTATGATCTTTTATTTAATGACATATTTATAATTTATAATAGTGTGTATTAACCACCACAATCAGCAGTCCGCAACTTAGTGATGCACACTTTTGGGTTTTAAAGTTGTTAATACGGTTGCAACTTTCTAATACTGGCATAACAAAACAGAATGTGTCTGAGTTGTATTATTCTGACACATAGAATGCAAATAGTGTTTTTTTTTACCATGTAGTATGAAAGAGGACATCTGGGTATCTGTTGAGAAATATGGTACAATATCCTCTTGTGGTTATTACGGTACAGTAAACCTCTGAAGTTGTAGTCCCAAGGTTGTCCATGTTTTCCAAGCAACTACTCTAGGTGATTAAAACGTTGCTGAAACCTGCTGTTCAAGCATTATCCTTGATATTTACAGTACTTGTTATTTAATATGTTCCTGCGATGCTTGTGGTGTACCTGATGAGAGGCAATGCTAGGTGCCTGAAATATGTGTAATGCTTACATAAAGTGCTGTTATAATCCAATGAAATTTACATGCAAGACTTAGTGGATCTATTTATTATCTTTTTCAACAGACCAATGCAGGACTCCCCGACCTGCAAGTGAGGTAGTACCAGCAGATTCTGAAGCTGTGGAGGCTGATCACTCTGACACTGACAGTGTCATTCTTGTTGAGTCAGATGGTAAGATACTGATAGAAATAATAGTAATCTGTAATTGGGTGGTACAAGGCTATCATGTAAGGTGTAACCTGCACTACTTAACTCACTTCTCTTTAGGAAATACTATTTAGTAAGTTAGTATTACTTGAAGCATAGGTGAACTGCTGTATTGCAGAGTGCAACACGGCAGATGCCATCTGTGGATGGCCACCTGAGCTCCGTCTGAACCTCTGTGGTGGCGCCCACGCCCCATGACCAATCATGGGTAAGTAAATAAATTAATTTGTCCTACATCCCTGATGGTACAGTGGACCACTTCCTGCTCTACCGCAGGCTAAGTATATTACAATCTTTGCCTTACATCCCTGGTGGTCCAGTGGACTGCTGGTGTCCCGATCGCATGCTACATATATTTAAATTTTTGTCCTATATGCTTGGTGTTGCAGTGGACAGCTGCCCACTCTATCCTGGGCTAAGTAAATATATTTGGTTTTCCTACATCCCTGGTGGTCCAGTGGACTGCTGCCCACCTGATCATGGGCTAAGTATATTAAAATAGTTGTTCTATATCCCTGGTGGTCCAGTGGACTGTTGCCCACCTGATCATAGGCTGAATTAAAATAAAGAAACCACTATCCTGGTAGTCCCAGTGGGCTGTCCTGACTGATTGTGGGCTGAATTAACATAAAATTAACCTATTTTCCTGACTGAGGTCAGTTGACCTGTCTGCTTGTTCGTGGGCTGAAGTACAAAAAACGAAACCTATTATTCCTGGTACCGTGGACTCCCCCTCTCACCTGCCGACTGATCCCCAGTGCCTGCTTCACCCCCTGGTCAGTGACGGGCGACACGACCACCCACATGCCACCACCTGATGACTGACAGCGTGATGTGGCTGTGTGACCATTTGTTCAGAGCATGAGGCAATGGTCGTGCTGCTCATATTTTCTACACATTGCACAGATATATGAACTGATACTTTCACATTTCTGGAATGTATGAAGATAGTGTAGGATGTACGTCCATTGGCTCACGCCATCGGGGGCAATAGGCATGCAGCCCTGCAACAGTGTCAGTCGCCCGGGTGGTGGGGTGGATGAGTGCTGCTGCCCGTCACTGACTGGAGGGTGGGGAGGGGTGGAAGGGACTTACTTTGTGTCCACTGGACCACCAGGAATAATAGGTTTCTTTTAATTTTTATTCAGCCCATGATCGGGCAGACAGGTCCACTGAACCAGCAGGGATAGCGGTCCATTTTATGTTAATTCGGCCCACGATTGACAGGAGAGGTCCACTGTACCACCAGGGACATAGGTTTATATTATTTTACTTTGCCTGTGATTGGGGTGTGGGGCATATTGCTGCACGGCACATGGTGTCATTACCCAATGGCTGCTGCTTGGCAGGGCACCAGGCACAAGTTGTGGAGGATTGGCACACCTGCATGCAAATGGGACCATAATTACATGCAAATGGACCCATTTTCACTGTACATACATTAGGTCCCATTTGCATGTTGACTTTCAAATATCGTGGTTGTTGCGTCTAGTGCAATGGAACTAGCACTACTGCATCCCAATGCTCTACTCTGGCCACTGGCAATGGCGCAGTGCCACTGTGCCATGTGCACTGCGGGTGACGGGTGCAACGCGATCAATGATGCTGAGCCGTGGCGCAGCTCAGCTGCATGTCGCCCAGTCACGTCACTGCAGCCAAGTTGAGGTGCACCGGGCTTGCACCACAGACTAGCTTTGACTTGAATATCTGGGTTTTGTCTAATTGAAATATACTGCTAAAGGGGGAGTGGGTATACGGAGGATGTCACATGTGACATGGTTAAGTATCTAAGCTGTACTTTGTAACTGAACTATAGCAGTCATGATACATCTCCAGTAAACAAACACCCTGTTGGAATATGTTGCTTGAGAACTAAAAAATAAAGGTGTGGTATCTCATTACATAAATGGTGATTCAAAAGGAACAGATATTATAGACAGACAGATGTACATTGGTTGTACACATCTCAATTTGGTTTAACTGACCATGATCCACAACTGGTCATGACATTTGTTGACAAAAATAACATATTAAGTATTGTAGTGCTATGAATTTCTTTACATTTGTTTAATAAGTGAATGCAGTGTTCATTCCAGTGTAAGAAGATATTTGTGCAGATTTGAATTGTATTTTTGTGTCATGTCATCTTACAAATGAGTAATAGAGATATTCAGTCCAATATATCTGCTATCTAGATCTTGCGTGGTATATGAAAAGTGTTATTACATATTGATATAGTACTGACTTTTCTGAGACATACTGATGTCACCAGATAAAATGTACACAAGAGAATTATCTGTTATGGACATAGTGATATGAGAAGGCAATAATAGCGTATCTTTGTTAATGAGGTTGGGATATGACCCATGTATATATCCTGATTATTATTTTGAGCTATTATATCCTTGTTACATATTGACAGAATACTGTAATGACTGAATAGACATTATTCTATGTCTATGGTAACACTAGCATACTAGCTGAAAATGGAACTGAGCATCATTGAACAGCTCAATGGCCATGTGCAGTACTGTGCAGAGAGGTTTCAAATTACATGGCATGTACAGTGATGATGTATGCCCACAAGTTGTAGGAATTTCTCTGTAACATTATTCCATGACATTGCTGTTACTGTTCATGTAACTCACTTTCTTACTGTACAGATGAGAACAGTTGATGTGTGGATGTCACTGTTGCTAGTGACACAACATTGTAGAAAAACAAGTGTCATGCAAGAAAACGTGTTTACATGGATTCCAATTACACAATGAGACAGTATGGAAACAATGGATTTCACAATAAAAGTATAGTGCTAGATTAATATATTGTGCTATATGTAATCATATTTTACTTGTATGTTTTATAGAGCCCAGGGAAGCTGTGGCTGTCAACTGTAAGGTGAAGCAGGAGCCAGGCACCAGCTTTCACGTAAAGTACTATCACAACAGATTTTCGTGCTACATATGGTATCACAGTACCTGAGCCAGAATGTCTTTTATACGTTGTCTGCTTGGTAGCCTGTTACGTACTTACTGACTTCATACAGTAGGAGTGTGCAGCATTGTTTCATAGTCTAAACAATGCTTGTGAAGGCTGTATAGTACTACATTGTATAGAAATGTAAATGAATCCATTCATACATCTCTGTTGTGTAGTATGGTGCAAGCTTTATGCTCACTGGCTTCTGTTGTGGCCCAATCAGTGTACTGCCCTTTTCCACAGAGTCAGTGATTGTGCATCAGGCTTGCAAGTTGGCAAGCAGGTACTTACTACCACTGATAGTAGTGGGGGGAGAGTGGGTGTAGTGTGGCTTAGTAGTTGGGAGAGGAGGGGTGTAGCACTAGTTAACCAAGGATGGATTGGTTTGAGATAATATTGCAGGGATTCCTGCAATAGGCCTGTGAGTGGTGCACTGGAACATCAAGGGACATAGGACCATGATAGTGATAGTAATACCCACAGTCAACATGTGGGGTGTCAGATGAAGGTGCTGCTGTGGCTGGGTGGTCACTCAGACCTGTCAGCTGTCACGTTGCAAGGTGTGATATGGTAGCTCATCTGTGAGTGGCAGCAGTTGACTATTTTAATAAGGGGATCTGCTCTGTAAAGTACAAGTAGTAGTTGTGACTGAATGTGTTACTACATCCTGGACTGAATGTTGGGATGTATGTAACATGGAATGGGAATGAAACTGCTAATTGTGTTGCGTACATTACTGTTATGTTTTCATGTATCGGCATTTGTACCAGGCATACAGCACTTTTGAATATCACCTGCCATGCATCAGTGTGTTGTGCATAAGGTCACTGTTGTGCCCTACTTGCAAAAACTTCTGAAAATGTCACTCACTCTTTATTTACATGATGTGCAAGAGACAGTATTATAAAAGTAGTCAAAGCAATCCCTCAGGGCTTGATTAGTAAATGTGTAAGAATATCAACTATTATAAAAACAGTGTGACACATGAGCTTTCTGATTTTCTGCAACATTCTAACAGGTTATGTGACTCTTTCACTAACATAAATGTAGAAATTGAACATATGGTGAACAAGGTTTAGACTGTTATTAAGTTGTTTTATTATAATACAAATAAGGTATTCCCAGAGATTGTGTCAGTGGTCAGTTAACCACCATCTGAGGAGATTACATAGTGTTGATTTGCACTTTCTGCCACACACCACAACCATACTGAGTGATCAAGAATATTTTCAATAACATGGTCATGCCTTGCTGTTTAATTAATGTTACAGCAGTAAAAGATGATTTGTATTAATGGAAATATGTACACAGAGTAAATTACTCTTTTATGTGTCTCTTTGTAGCAGTTATTAAACAGATGCTTATGTAAACGATGAATGAATCAAACTGTTGGTGAACAGGCAGTCTATTATTGTCTTGCAGATGTGAAGAAATAATATAGGCACAGTTACTAAAGTTTAGTTGTTCATACACAATTGAAGAGCTAGTATCACTGTATATGAGACAGTGTTGTTTATTATGGTAAAACATGTAGGTACTGAGTGTTGCCACGTAGTAAGTAAAATACAGCAATAGTGTAGAAAGTATACTCTTCTTATAAATCTTTTTAGGTTGTCAACAAAGGACATAATATGATAGAAAAACGTAATAAATGAACTGGCAAAAAAGGACTTCTAATTTGTATCACAGTTCTAAATAGTGTTAATGGTAGCAACAAATGTCTACGATTATTTAATTAGATATCGATATTGTAAGGTGAGCGACAGATGAGGCTATTCACTCTTTTGAAAGGCGATATATTAATTTATGTTTTTTGACCCTTTGCAGGACGACGTCGAGTGAAACGCTGTACTAGCCACTGCCGCTGTTATCGTAGACTGGAGCACAAGGTTGACAGTCTCATAAAAGATAATGGTGTGCTCTGTGAAGGACAGCAGAGATTGCTGTCCTTCATGGAAGCACAACAGCGGACTGTCAACCTTGTGCTTGAGCCTGTGGTGACAGCGGCAGAGGACACCGTGGCCAGTACCAGCACTTCACCTCCACCTCCAACTGTGGCATCCAGCTTCCCTGGGATGAAGTGACCAGTCTCCACACCTGTCCGGTATATCCTCTGGAGGGTGCAACAGCTTCCACTTCCATTGCGCCTCCACATTGAGTCCAGCTTATGGGTTGGACTGCCTCAAGCAGCACACACCTCTCGCAAATAGTGGCTGCAAACAGTTTGAATCATTGTTCTACTAATTGTTGCATATATTTTTTTAAATAAAATTTTTTAAGTTTTATAAATAAAACATATTTTTATGCATTATTTATTTTTTTAAATCATAAAAGATCAATATAGTTTATCTTTTTTGTTACGATTACAGTTTAATAGATTTAATGTTTTAACAATTTTTTTTGTCAAGACTGACTTTTTTCATTTAAGATTTAAAAAAGTATTTTTTTACTTTTATGAGAACATAGAAAAAATATTTTTTGAATATAACATTTTGTTTGTGGTATTATTCAATTGTGGGGATGTTTGTCATCAATATTTATAACATAGGGTTAGAGAAATATAATTTTCTCATTTCCTCAAACATTCTACCAGATTCATGTAAAATTTTAATTAACATACATATGCAGGTAGATCATATGTTGAACACGGTTTTACACTATTTAAAATGACTTTAATAATTGTGGCAATAAGGGACTTCCAGGGATTATGTTAATGGTCAGTTAATCAGCCTCTAAGTGCATCTGTTAGTCTGTATACGTTGTGTCACGCTATACCAGCAGCAGGTCATTAACAGGCTATTAACACAACTGTTGGTCATGCCTTATTGGTTAAATATTCTATAAAAAAACCAATTCACCTACTTTGGAAAGAAGATTGTTATAGACAGCATTTAATGTTTAAACAGAGAGCACATTTAAATTCTTGTTGTGTATGTATGTTACAGTGTTATGAGAACATTTTTGTAGCTACATTAGTAAGTATGACTTACGTTCACAATTTTGTCTAGTAAAGGTACAGAAGAGAAGATGTAAGATATCGAATATTTAAAAGTGGTGTAGAAATGACTACTACATTCTTTATGTGTCAGAAGAGTAGGCTCATTGACTGCAAAAAGATAATGAGTAAAACACTGCAACATAGTAAATTAGTATTGAAATAAGAGTGGTAAGTGAAAGTAAATACATAAATATAAAGAGGCATATGGTTAAGATGGATGTTGTCTTACTCTTCATAACAGAAAATCCTGTTAGATGAGTTACTGTGTTCTTCATTTTGGTGCATTTGGCTATGTATGTGCAGTCCTGGTACAACAAAAAAATCATATACTATTGGTACTTATCATTCTCAAAAAGACAGGATACTCATGGCAAAAAACTCCATTTAATGCATCAGTTAGGATTGTTCCACAGTGACAAAAGCAAGGAAATTTGGTGTTAGGGTTGAAAACCTAACTCCAATCACCCAACAACACACACACACACACACACACACACACACACACACACACACATATACATATGCAGAGAGGGAGGAACAACACAACCCAATGACAGACAACCAACAGCAGGTGACAGAAAGAAAAAACTATTGTCTGAATGTACTACAAGACATCCCCACCCACCTGACCAGGTACTGCATGCTCAGTGGAGATCAACAGCAAAAGTGAGGCCATGTACACCAAATGTACACATCCCTGATTGCAGGTGCACACAACATACCACACACAGTAGTTGCATGGCCTTACCTAGCGATGCCCCACACCCCACCACACCTGGTACTGCACCGTGACTGGACATCAATGATGCAGGTGTCTGATAGCAGCGTACAAAGGTTTGGTACACCCTATGAGTAAACAGAAATCAAAGACAACAAATTTAGTACAAGACAGCCATCATCAAGATACAAGAACTGTTGGATTTACTATGTAATTTATGTAGTACTAAATTTACTGCAGCTGTGCACTCAAGACACAGAGGCTGATGTTGAGGCATGAGAAAATTATTGCCTGTACAAGGATGTGCAACTCCTAATGTCAGTATCAGGTATACAGTTTCAGTGATGTAGGTGTACTGTTGCTGTACATATATGTACCTACAGTGTGTCCGCATACTACAAATGCAGTAACTGTTCTGTCTAACAAAGAGTGTAATTACTTGGCTGAGGCCAAGCAACTTCTAAATATCCTAACATTACTGTAGCTTCGATGACATAGGTATATCACAGATGTCTATAGGCTCAATTTTCCTGTAGCTATTTACTGAGGATGTACTACCTGGTAAAGACAATGGCATTACTTCTCTGATGCCTCACGTATTGAAATAGTGGTACATTTAGTATTGCTGCAATGAGTGATGTAAGTCTGCACTGAAGATGCACTACCTGGTAAAGAAAATGGCATTGCCTCTGTGACGCCTCTGTTATTGAAATTGTGGTAAGTTGAGTATCGTTGCAATGAGTGATCTGTATTATTTATGCCCACAGTCTCACTTTTTTGTAGTTGGTCCACACTCAGATTGTAGTACATAGTCTTTGGGTTTTGCAGACCATTCTGTCATTGACGCCATCGAAGTGATAACTATGTAAATTGTAGTACAACGGGGATCAAGTGGGTATACTGTAGATATAAACAGAATGTTTTAGTATAGTTTTTAGTCACAATGGGATAAGTGTTGTAGGATGGGAGGGGGCATTCTCTATCACAGACTCTGTGAGTTATAATTGTACTAACCTTTGCATGGCTGCAATCATTGAGTTACAGTGTTGATCTTCATGGGTTAATTTTAACTGGGGTTGTCCAGTGAATATGAAGTATGTGGTCTGAGTGGGTGGGGCACTGCCTTGCAAAGCTCCTCCAGTGCCTAGCAGTGGGAGATTGTGTATACATGACATCAAGCACACATATTATACCTGTATAACTACTTAGTTTGGCTGTGCCGTATAGCTGAGGTGGACTACCAGGTGTGGTGAGGTGTGGGGCATCACTAGGTAAGGCCATGCAACTACTAAGTGCGGTACATTGTGTGCACCTGCAATCAAGGATGTGTACATTTGCTGCGCATGGCCTCAGTTTTGTGGTTGATCTCCACTGAGCATGCAGTACCTGGTCAGGTGGGTGGGGATGTCTTGTAGTACATTTAGACAATTTTTTTTTTTTCACCTGCTGCTGGTTGTCTGTCACTGGTCATGCTGCCTTGGTCCTCCCCCCTACTTGCATATATGTGTGTGTGTGTGTCTGTGTGTGTGTCTGTGTGTGTGTGTGTGTGTGTGTGTGGTGCTGGGGGGGTGAATTCGAGGTTAGGGTTTTCAATCCTAACACCGAATTTCTGTGCTTTTGTTGCAGTGGAACAACCCTAACTGATGCATTAAACAGAGTTTTTTGCCATGAATATATATATATATAGGTAGTCACTAATCTGAATTCTCTATATTTTGTAAAATATGGTCTTTCAAACAACCTCATTTTTTTTTCTCTGAGTGAACACAGTAGGAATGAATCATGCCAAACAAATGTAAATATCTCAAAAAGTGTACAAATTACCAATATACAGTAAGCATGAAAGTTGTTCAGGACAAAATGGCCTGTCAAATGAGGGTAGTCACTTATCTGAATTCTGCAGGTAAAAATTGTGATGAAAAAAAATGAAACTTCAGGTAATTAGATGGTCATAGTTTCAAATATATAATTAGTGCAGCTTAATTAATAGGCTCATTTGAAAAGTCTTGCTGTCCTGAACAACTTTCATGCAGGTTTATTATCTGTAAGTTGTATACCTTTAGACATATTTACATTTGTTTAGCATATCTCCTAGTGTACTTCTAAACAGTCTCAGCTTTGCAAATTACTTCACCAAGACAGGATTAGTTCTATCAAAAGAAAGCTATCCCAAGGTCAAATTTCACTGACTTGAAAGTTCACTCCCTGACACAAGCTATAAACCAACTGAAGCTTCATTTTAAATGCCTCTCTGTGTGTGTTTGTGCTTGCATTAGTAAATGACAATGAGTAAAAACAGAAAGAAAAATAAGCCTAAAGAGCAGCTGACATCTTCAATAGAACTTTAACAAAACATAATATTTAGATAAAGCCCTGCTTGTACTTCACATTAGTTCTTTATTCCTCCCCCCCCCCATTATTTATTGTTGAGGTCATTTGCGTGAAAACAGGCTTTTTGATCCTGAAGAATTCATCTATTTCTTTTGCTGTCTCCCTACCTGAGTTCATAATGAACTGCTTGTGACATCACAGTTACTGTTATGGCAAGCAGATTGTGTTGTCACAACAGAGCATTATGACTTGAAGTAGGGAGTAAGCTATAGAGGCAGATTAACTTTAAAGTAACTGCAAGAGCTAAAAATCACGTATTCATGCACATTATCTCAGTAATAAATAATGGGGAGGCGAAATCTAGAATATATATGGAATACAAGCAGACTTTTACCTAATTATGTTTTTCAAAGTTTTCTTTGAGGTGCCAGTAGCTCTTTAAGCAATACATAGTAAATAATGTTAAATGTCTTATAAATATGAAAATATATATGTGTTAAGTAAAAATTAGGTTAGAAGACAACCTGCCCTACCGTAAGTAAGCATTCACCAGCTGTTTCACACAATGGTGTCAATCAAATTTTATACAGTGTACTGTTCAGATACATTTTTCTTAAACTCTGTGTGCAATAAGTCCATATTACTCATGAATAGTCAAACCTATACTATCTTAAACATGATATATCTGCAATTCTGTAACAAGTGACTAGTTTATGTGTACATTCAAAACCCAAACCTAACACAGATCTCCTTGTAATTGAATTTTCCTAATATGTCCATGCATCAACATTGGTCCATATGTACCTAATCTGCTGTTGTATTAAACAACAGTTCTATAAATCTAAAAACAAAACTAAACACAGCTGACAGCTTCAGCTTTTATTCAGGCACAGTAAAAATATGGATCCTTTTGAGGTATGAATATAATTTATAAAAATTCAGACATTTCAAACAGCTGCACGTAAGTAATCAGTTCCTGTCCCCTTTAACTCAAGGGCTCATTTCTAAAATGTGAAGAAGAGCACAGGGACCACTTTTTTTGCAGAGCATGCCTCCACAGGCAGCAACCACTTCAAGACTGCTACTACCTACTCCTAATACAACCAGGGGGAACCAGAAGAAGTCTACCAGCACTGAGATCAATATGGTTAAGGCACATTTACCAGAAATTACTGCTTAGAAAAGAATGAGAAAGTGACTGTGATTATGAGCAAATCTGAGACCAGATTGCTAGTTTGTTAATAGTCTCCTCTTGAGTCTGATTTTTACAGTTCTGTGGGCCAAGCTCCACAGATATTATGCCATCATCAGATTTGTAAAAGAGCACTGTGGAAGCACACAAGCAGGCCACTGTCTGATGTTCTGCCCCAGTGCTCCAGCATAGTTTTCAGTGATTCTGTTTATGTAGCCCTTCCCCTCTGCATAAACATACTTCCTGGCGCACTACTTTTCCTTTCCACAAGTGCGGCCTTAATGGCTGCTGTGTGCAACATGGTGGCACAGACTTAAACTGTGCACACACAAGTATTGTGCATATGTTTGTAACCCCCACACCACCTTTGGCTAACTGGCACCCCACTTAAAAGAACTACTGACAACTACATGGCATACAATTTTATTTTGGCAGAGCTACACTCATGGTACCACCCCTAGCATTGGAGTAGATCCCATGCTCATTATTTAGAGGATGGTGGGTGGGGGTACCTACTAAAATGGACCTTTGTATTTATAACCAGGCCCAAAGGAGAGGATGCTAGGCATATGCTAGACCTAACTACTGAGGAGCCCCAATAACATTCACACTAGAAGCAATGAGTGGAATATCCAAATCAGTAACTGGGATTTTGCAGTATGGCTTTATTTATAGATGTTACTTAAAACACGGTGGTCCCCTAAATGTTTAGCATTGCAATACAGGCTCACTCTCTTTTTCAGGACACTTTGCCAGGCAGTACTGTTTTCCACAAAAAACATCTCTATCTCTCTTCCAATGTGTATATCTGTCGGATGTGCAACACGCTTTAAACATTTTCTACACATTTCCATTTCCAAAGTATATACAGTATCTGTGTAATGTGCCACACACTTTAAAATCTTCCTGGTGTATGGTTGTTGCCCAGGAAACACTGGTGCCATCCACAAACCACTTAGCCCTGCCTGAAACTCCAGATAGTGTTCATTGCCCTTTGCCCCTAACAGCCTATGCCATTCCTTCAGGGTTATACCAAAATGAGTCTTCAATCCCCAATGAATTACTAAAGACTCCCAACTTTAACATTAAATTCAGCACAGTTGTGTTGAAAGGGGTCCTGCCTAGTGTGATCTAGCCTTATCTGAGGCACACACACCTCAGACAACCATCTCAGACAACAGACTTAAATACTGTACTTACAGATTAATTGTTCCTTCCTCCCAGTCATGGAAAGAACAAAAGGCACCTTTATTTCTCTGGTAGCTGTCAGATTCTATTCATTGTTCTTCCTTAAGGCAGCTGTGATCTTTAGGAACTTCAGGGGATTGCCCCTTGGATCCTGTGGAGGGGTTGTGGGATAACAGATGGACTAGACACCGAACTTCAAGTTTAACACACAATCTCTGTGTGTCATTTATTCAAAATGCAGTAAATAACCTTCAGAAATGGCATATCCCTTCTTCAGTACAACAGTTTGTAGCAACAGACTATGCAAGTCATTCCTCTACACTTAGCCAGCACCTACTGACTCACTGATCTCTGGTCTAACTTATCTGTTGAGATTTAGCCTCCCCTACGTAGGCCTTGTTTGCTTGGGTGGTGGGGGCTCAAATAATAATAATGAAAAAAAAAAGCTAAAGACAAAGAACCTCAGTGCTGAAGCACTGAAACAAAGGTTACTCCAAAGCGCACTAACAATAAGCCAAGTTTCAAAGAAACACAACATCACACATACTTCCATAATGCAAATCATACTGGGATATATGCAACTCACCATGGAATTTCAGACTGGCTCAGTTTACAGCAATTTACATGCATTTTAAATGGCACAACTAACTTAATTTTTTACCATACAGTCCCCTAGCAATTTTTTACCTTTATCAAAAACACCTAGTGCCATGGTAGTTTCAACATTTACAGGTTTTATACACACAAGGTAAATAAATTAAAGTATTTTATGACATAGTGCCATTGCATACTAAATCCAACAATGAAGAACACAGCCTGTTGTTTTATATCAGCTCGGAGGTCAGAACAATAATCTCCCTGTACGAGGACCTGAGAGGGAAAAGGAAAATTAAAGAGGACACTATAGCATAGTCAAGAAAGGGTAGGGGGTACCCATAGGTGGCCAACCTTATGGACTTGAAAATGTAAAGAATAGATTAGGGCTAAGAAATAGAAGAATTGTTGCAACAGATTTAAGAAACAGCCAGTCCTCAAGAGTGGCTGGAGCTCCCTGTCACATATCCTTCACATTAAGAGGGAAGCAGTTATTGCAGACTGCTTACCACCTTCCTGTCCAAGGAAGGGATGGAACTTCCACCCATCCATCTTCAGAAGCTCTGTCTCATGGTCCCTATTAATGATAAACATTCCATCATAAACATAGTGGATACCATCATTCTTTACCCTGAGGCATTTACATATTACTCAACAGAGACTAACGGTACCTTCTATGCACTATATCTTGTTAGGAAAAATCTGTCATGTTTTACTGACCAAAAATCTGAATGGCTTTAAAGTCCAGTACCATGAGAAAGACTTTCTCTGGGGTGAGTAATTACCTGCTCCAATCCCACCAGACATGTAAATTTTAAGCAGGGACCAATTCCCAGGTTCAGCCCCTCTACAAAAACCCACTGTGTCTCTTAATTTATTAATTTCACTTGCTACTGATACAGACATCTGAGAATAGACACTCTAGGTGTTACCCCAACACAGGTTCCAATCCATTTTCCACCCACCTCCTCCTTTGTAGGTTTTTAATCAAAATAAATAAAATAAAACACATGTACCACCTCCTTGATCTTAACATATTATAACATATTGGCAATACTAGCATCTTTAGCATGCAGTATACCTCAGTCAATACTGTTAATACTGTTAAAAAATAGATTTAGCTGCATCAATACAAGAAAAAATCACTTCAGCCTCATAGGCTTCTTCTTGCTTGCTTGGATTCTTCAACCCCAGCACAGTATCACTAGGCATAGTCTTACCTGGGGTCTCACATTCAAGTTTTATACTTGCATGTCTGACCTCCAACAGGTAACATCCTGGGAACACAGGAAACAAAGGAATATCCTGCTCAGACAGGGGGTCATCCTCAAGCTGATCCCACAGAAAATCCTCCTCCAATACTTTATCCAAACTCTCCAGCCGGGACCTCTAGAGCACCTGGCACTGGTGTTCCACCTCTCTGTGTAGTCGGTGTGCCTCCAGCCATTGTCACTCATCCAGTGGATCATCCTCTTCAGGGTCTCCATCTCCTGGGTGTTGTCTTCACATCTCTGATCTGTCTCAACCCCATGGTAGTTACTCATTGCTTTGCATCTCTTCATCATCTTCAGGCTTGGCCTTCCTCTGAGCTCCCAGGTCAAATCCAGGCAGCAGCTTCTGTCTGTCAGCCATGGCTCTAGCAAGAACTCCATGGACTTTCTTCTCCATGTTCTCCTCATGCAACTTCACCCGGGCGATATCCACCAGGAAACATCCCTCTTTGGTCAGTTCAGATGCTTCCAGCAAGTTATCCCACTTCTCACATCAAGTCTGTGGAGGGGTTGTGGGGTAACAGATGGACCAGACACCGAACTTCAAGTTCAACACTCATTCTGGACACTGCATATGCCCTACCTGGTTTTAATATTATCAGGCTTGGTCATCCTGGTAACAAGCATGGTGGTGGGTTACTGCTTTATTATAAAAATCACTTAAATGTATCTCTCATACCACCCTCACTCCCCCTTTCCTACTTGTGAATTCCTCCATGCACTAATACTATTGGGAAATATAAAAAAGAGTAATCTTGCCTGTGTATACAACCCTCCCAAAGGTGACATGAATGGGGTAACCTATCTACTTGACTGTATTAGTCCCAAGGTGTGCTTTAATGAATTTCTGATGTTTGGTGACTTTAACCTAAATGGGGTGGGGGTTAACGTCAAACAGTATAAAACCATTTGCTGGCTTGTCCGGACCTCTCCCAGCTAATAAAGGAACCTACTGAGCTCTCCTCATTTGGGGGCACACATTCCCTCCTTGACCGGGTTCTGGCAAATAGATCTGACAGGACTGCCTCAGTTGGAACCTTCCCTGACCCCATCTCAGGTCTTGCCCCCACATACTGTGTCTAGAATGTCCTTGCTCCCAAAATACCATCCTAAGGTTATTAACATGAGAGGTTTTTCTAAATTCAGACTAGAATCCTTTCATGCAGACATGGCTCTCTTAGACTTATCCACTGTACTAGCTACTAATGATGTTACTGTTGCTCTTAATAACTTCCTTAGCATATTCTCCCCCTGCAAGATAAACATGTGCCACTCACAAAAAATAGAGTCGGGGTACTGCCACAAAATGGCTGCATGGTGGTCTGTTTTCCTTTATGAAGTGTAGGGATAAATGTTGGACTAGGGTCAAGGCCTCCCATGAGATGCCTGCCTTCAATGAATATAGACATCTAAGAAACGTTTGTAAAAAACCTATACGAACTGCTAAGACAGAGTTTTCTAAGTGCACTCTGCTGACCTCTGCTAGTGACCCTAGGAGTTTCTGGAGAAATATTAAAAATATAGTGCTCCTTTCCTTGCCCTACAAATTACTCACATCTTCATCACATCCCTTATCACTGGATCTATCTCTGACCTTTGAAAGGAGGCTCGGGTTGTGCCTATATTTCAACAAGGTGATCCAAAACTCAGAGAAAATTACTGATCAATAGCCATTCAATCAACTATCAGCAAGCTATTATACAAGATGGTTGCATCCCAACTCTCTGACTATATTCAGAACTATGACCATCTATCCCCGATACAGCATAGCTTCCAAAATGGTCATAGTACCTCCTCTACCCTTGCAAAAGTCACATCTGAAATAAGGGAATAATAATAATAATAGTCTTTATTTTTATGGCGCCTTTCCAAAACCAAGGTGCCTCACAACATTTTAAAAACACATCAGATATCACACAATTAACTTAAATAAAATAATACACACTAAATTATAACAAATGCATCAGTCACTGAAAGCTTGGGTCCATAAATGATGTTTTAAGACTTTTTTAAATCCCTTCATGGTCCACACTCACGTAACTGGTGGGGTAGAGAATTGCAAAGAGATTGGACCACATGCATAAATACCCGGGCCCCAGATGATTTTAAACACCTTCTTAGGATCTCTAGCGACCCTTCAACAGCTGAGCGAAGCAATTGCCCAGGGTGGTAGGGGACCAGAAGCTCTTTCAGGTAGTCAGGGCCCTGTCCGTGTAGGGCTTTATAAGTCAAAAGACAGACTTTAAAGGTGATCCACCATTGTACCGACAGCCAGTGCAGACTGTTCAGCACTAGGGAAATATGGCAGAACCAAGAGGCTCCTGTCAAAAACCATGCTGCTACATTCTGCACTAGCTGCAAATGGTTGATTTTCACCCCAGAAAGCCCTAGGTAGAGGGAGCTGCAGTAATTCAAGCACAAGGACACAAAAGCATGAACGAATGTAGGAAGGTCACCAGATGGAACAAGGTGCTTAATCCTGGAGGTATTCCTCAGGTGGTAAAAAGAGGTCTTGATGATGGCTGACACCTGCACATACAGTGTCAGCCCTTCATGAAAAATGACCCCAGGTTTCATACTCATTCAGAGACCGAGAGTGGTAAACCCCTGAGAAAAAGCCCTGAGGGTGTACCTACCCCGCCCCCCCTATCCAGTGTCCTGAGTCCACAACCAGCACTTCAAGTCTTTCCCGAGTTCAACTTCAACCAGCTCGAATCCATCCACTCCTGGATTTCTGCAAAGCAGTTATTAAAGACTGAGAGAGCTCCATCCTGGTCAGGTGCAAAGGAAAGATAGAGCTGGGTATCATCAGCATAGCAATGAAACCTCAGCCCATACCGCCTTACAATGTCTCTGAGGGGCAGCATGTACACTGCGAACAATATGGGGGACAATACTGATCCCTGAGGAACCCCACATGACAGAGGGACTGGGTCCAAGGAATAAAGCCCAGACACTACCTTCTGAGTTCTTCCGGTGAGGTAAGATGTAAACCACCTGAGGACTGTACCTGACAGGCCACAGATGAATCTCAGATGACTGAGAAGAACCCCATGGTCCACAGTGTCAAATGCTGAGGAGAGATCTAGAAGAACAAAGATAGAATGGTTCTTCCAATCTCTCACCAACAGGAGATCATTGAGCACCTGAACCAGCACTGTCTCAGTACTATGCCTGTTTCGAAAACCATACTGGAGAGGTTCATAGATGTCATAGATGGTTAAATGGTTCTCCAGCTGTTTGGATGCTACCTTCTCAACCACCTTCCCAAAAAAGGGAAGGTTAGAGATTGGTCTGTAGTTCACTTGACAATTCGGGTCCAGGAAAGCTTTCTTCAGAAGGGGTATTACCACCACCTCCTTCAGGGAGCTAGGAAACTCACCTGTTTCCAGAGAGCACCAAACTCTCTGTGCAAGGACCGGACCAATGGTATCAATACAACCCAAAATAAGGGAGATTGGTCCTGGATCCAAACAACAGCACATAGGGTGCATACTCTGTACAATCCTCATGACATCAATGAACTCCGGAGGGGGGGATGAAGGTATTCCAGGAAGGCTGAAGGACAGTGACCAAGTGCTAATAAGAAACAATGCCCATAGAGTGTACTGGCTGGAGAGCTGCCCTGATGTCAGCCACTTTAGTCACAGAGTCGAGCAAATTCATCGCACTCTATTTGCGAAAACGCTTTCCAAACTTGCAGGCAGGCTGGGTTGCACAGTCTGTCCACAGTTTGGAAAATCTGACCTGGTTGATTCTGAGCAGCCGCAATCTCCCTGGATAGGAACTCTGCCTTCTTACGGGTTATCGCAGATTGATAAGGCTTGATATTGCTTCATCAATCTAAGGTGGATGGCATCAAGTTCAGATCTCCACCAGCAACGCTTTAACCTTTGAGCTAATCACTACATCTCCCTCACAGTCCCATCAAACCATGGGGATCAAGGGAAAAGGGAGAGAGGATGAACTCGGACAGGAGCAATGACATCCTGGGTTGCTGAAATGGCCATATTATAGGCCACCACAACATCCTCTTGGTCATTCTTTGCCACCGGAATAATCAATGTCAAGTACCACCATTAGGCCTTGAGAGCTAACATCTTGTAAAGGGCGATACAAAATGATCTCCACAGGGGAAGACCTTCAAGGGGGGAGGTGCTAAAATTGAACACCATAGTGCATTGATCAGACTGGTTCCACCCCCAGATCTGAGGCTTCAATCCACAGGAGGAAGACTAAGTCAAGTGAGTAACCATGTTTATGGGTAGCAGTGTTAACTATCTGTGTCAGTTCCAGAGATGTCATAAGCTGGAGGAAGTGTTGTCCAAATTGCGAGAGTTCATCATCGACCCAGGTGTTAAAGTTACCCAGGACCATCAACCTGGGAGACTCAAACACCAGGTTAATGATGAAGTCCACGACTTCCTGATGGAACCATTTCCCATCCCTGGGTGGATGGTAGATGAGAATGATCCTACAACCTACACCTGCTACCACAGTACACTGAAATGACTCAGTCGTCTCAGCTGGTACACTTGTGAAGCCCAATTCAGTATTAAAGCAGACTGCAACCCTTCCCCCATGATCCAATCTCAAGCGGTGAATCACTGAGTAGCCATCTGGAATTGTGGCCTCTAATATAGGATCAGAGTTCTCATCCAGCCAGGCCTCAGTGATTCAAGCCAGATCCACTTAGTTTACAAGATCTGCAATAATTGCAGTCTTGTTTTTAATGGATCTGGTATTGCATAACACCGCTCAAGTTGGATGAGTTCCCAGATCCACCTAGACTATGTGCCCAGCAAAATTAGTGGTGGCCTTGGGTATGGAAACCAGACAAGGTGGACCATGGTCAGGATTCCATTTTGCCCAGGGCATCTTCTGGACCCTACCAATTCCTGATGCGATGACCCCACCAATTCAACCCCGCCATTCGTACTCTAAACCCCTTCCCCGAGGCAATACCCAGTGTGCTCTTCAGTGCTGGTAGATTGAAAAATGCAATGGGGGGAGACAAAGAGGCAAAGAGAGCCAAGTGCGGAGGATGAATAGTGCATGACCATGGGAGCAGGCCTCCAACACATTCTGGTGATTAATTTAATCAAGCCAAAAACCAAAAAGCATAAAACTAAACTTAAAAATAACCAAAACAAACTCCCACCCTCAAAAATTACAATAAATACACTAAGCAAAATATAAAATCTCAATTTGACTCCATATCCTAGTCCAAAGCCAAGTCTCTCCAGTCACCAATAAATCACCCACTTCCAGAGGAGACTTACAATAAGGTCCCAAAATTTTGCAGTTCCAGAACAAGGCAAGTCATGAGTATAATGACCAGAATAAGGACTGCTGATCAGCTGCTGATCAAGGTAAACTGATGGGAGCCATCTTCATATACCTCTCAAAGGCCTTTGATCTGGTTGACCATACCCTTCTGTGCTCTAAACTCCATTCTTTTGGCTTGTCTTCCTCTGCCCTAACATGGTATACAAATCACCTTAGAGGAAGGCAGCAACTCATCAAGTTCAGTAAAGTTATCTCCAAGCCTACTGCTGTCAAAACTGGTGTTCCCCAGGGGTCTGTCCTTGGACCTATCCTTTTCTTCCTGTTTGTCAATGATTTATCATTGGTTCTGGCTTTTTGCAAAACAACCCTATATGGAAATGAACTAGTGCTCCTAACAAATTCACAGGACATTAGCATATGCTAACCTGAACCGGGTGACGTTCCTGTACGAAGTCTCATCTATTGACTGGTCTTATCTCTCCCAGCCCCTGAATGTACAAGTGGCACTTGACTACTCCCTAGGGCAATTCCGTGCAGTTCAGGACAGATATATACCCCCTGTGACCCAGCGGGTTCGTGTAGCACTTGCAAAGTGGTTACACAAAGATCTCCTGGCTGCATTGCGTATCAGGGATAAAAGCTAGAAGTGTTTCAGAAAAACTGGCCTTAATGCTGACTACCAAACCTATAGGACCCAGAGAAGTGAATGCAAAAAGCAGATTAGACTAGCAAAAGTTCATACTGTAAAGGGCTTCTGCTGGAAGCGTCAAATGACTCCAGGAAATTCTGGGCTCACATCAAATCATTCCTAGGTGCTAAGAATACTCACTTGGCTGATGAAGTGATTATAAAAGGGGTCCACTGTAACAACCCTAGGACCATTGTGGAAGCATTTAATAAACAATTCTCTGACCTAACCAGCTTTACATCTGGCTTCTTCCACAGTCAGTCTTTACCTCCAACCACTCCATCCACCCCTGCTGCTCTTCCCTCTCCATTCTATTTCAAGGCTGTTTCCAAATATGATGTCTTAGGCCTACTGAATACCATTTCTGACAACACTGGCATAGGCTCTGATGGTTTAGAACCCAAACTTCTAAAACTGGCTGCATCATTTACTGCTTAGCCGTTATCATGGATATTTACCCTCTTTCTTTGCAATGGAGTTGTCCCGGATGTATGGAAAATAGCCAGAATCACTCCAGTCTTTAAGAAAGGTGATAAAATAGATATGACTAACTATTGGCTGATTGATATGCTATCAGTACTAAGTAAAATAATGGAAAAACTAGTATCAATTCAAGTTACTGAATTCATGACAAAATATAACCTTCTCTCACCAATTCAATACGGCTTTTGGAAAGGTTATAGCACCTCCACAGCCTTGCTCCACCTTACAAATGATACTTTAACTGCTATGGACAATGGCCATCTCACGGGTGCAGTTTTTATAGACCTGACAAAGGCATTTGACCTCATTGAACATTCTCTTCTACTAGATAGTCTCCTAGCTCTTGGTTTCTCACCTAGCTTGGTTGCCTGGTTTAATAGATATCTATCCAATAGAACACAGCTCTTTAGATTCAATTCCACTGTGTCCAGCCCCATGGCAAACAACCTAGGTATTCCCCAAGGATCAACATTAGGACCCCTCCTCTTCTCCATTTTTATTAATAGCATCTCATCAAATAGCCCTGACTGCTCATCTATCCTTCATGCAGATGACTTGGTACTGTACTGTAATGACAAGAATATACACCATATAAACCAGACACTGACCACTGCCTTTAAGTCTATTCAATCCTGGCTTTCCATCCATAAACTAATACTTAATGTTGATAAAATGTAGACTATGTTGTTTGGTTCAACTGCCAAATTAAACAGCAACCATGATCTATTTAAAGTATCTGGTCAGGATGGCATGGTCCTCAAACCTATATGCTCTTTCAAGTATCTTGGAGTACTCCTTGATGAAAACCTCAACTTTGATAAGCAAATAACATCTTCTTGTAAATCAGTCAATGCCCAAATTGGAGCTGCCTACAAAACTAGCTATGTCCTTCTGAAATCAGCTAGATTAGCCACAGCCAGTGGGATCTTGCTCCTGTCATTATCCTATGGTGTAGTCACTTATCTTAATTCATCAACTACTCTACTTAGGTAGTGGGATACCACCTATAACAGCATCTGTAGGTATGCCTCGGCCTCACCCTGGTCTAAACACCATTGTCAGCTCCATGCTGAGTTAAAATGGCTACCCTCTGCTTCGGCTCAAACTCTTGCCCTTGGCATCCTGACTGATAATGTTATAAGAATAGGGATCCCTGTATCGTTGGCCTCCCTACTAAATCCTCTGTCTCCTTCTCATGGCCTCAGATCATCTGACAAATCACTGCTGAAAATATTGAGATGTAAATCTAACAAAGGAACCCTTGCTTTCTCTTACTTAGCAGCTAAACTCTGGAACTCCCTGCCTCTTACTGTTTGCCTAGCACCCAGCCATGCCCAGTTTAAAACAAACTGTCACAACTTCCTCTTCAGTCAGGTCTCCTGTGCCTGCTTCAAAACCCTCCTGAACTTTTTGCGTTCAGACCTTGTCTCACTTCTCCAATGATGCAAACTGTTTCCTACTCAGCCTACCCACCTGGTTGTTATTAATGCACTTATGTCTCTATTGATTATGCCTTTAGCTGTTCTTATCCAGTTGTGCTTAGTCACATTCTCTGTAATCATTTAATTGTTGTTACTGTATAAGTGAACCACTGATCCGTCCTGTTACCCAACCATGTAATCTTGTTTTAACTCATGATTTGTCAAATCTTGTTTGCTCTGTATAGTAGCAGCCACAGACACTGCCAGGTACTTCCTGAAATTTATGTGATATTTCCAGATATATCTAAAGCTTTCTCCATTTCTACAGTAGGGGCAGCAGAGAGAGAAACTCTTTAGAAATTTCGCAAAATATCTGGAAATAGCTGGTAATGTCTGTGGCTACTACTGTATCTTGTTCTTCCTGATAATCAAATGTCATTCCCTGCCTACCTATTGTGTTCTCCTGGGTTGTGCCTGAAAATAGTCATGTCATGTCTTGGCTATGGTACTTACCCCATAAACAAAAAATAAATAAATAAACTCTTGCCTTCAGACCAACTTTGGAAAAATTCTAAATTGGCTCCTGGTCAATAAGTTAGCCTTAAACCTTAAGAAAACTCAGGCTATGCTATTTGGAACCTGGGGAAAATCAAAGCATGCTTTGCGCCACTGAAAGTTGGTAGTCAGGATGGGTCCCCTTAGAGGATTGTCAGCTCCCTAAAATACCTGTAAGTCACCCTTGATCTTCAACTTGATTTCTCCCTGCACATCAGAAATGTGAGTAAGGTATTGTCAGGAGGTCTAAACCTCACTCTCAAGTTCTTGGCAATAATGGGAATGCAAGGAATCACAGACACATTGCATAAGAGTAATAAACTTGTTTATTACTACCAAAAAGGATAATCACAGTTGCCATAAACAGTTCTTACCAATACGAACTGGGACCAACCCTAAGTGTTCCCTATACCTCGAGGATTCTCCGTGTCCCTTGGGGTCTCCGAGGTAGAAGACATAATGTCTTACATTATACACCTACGATAATTACCATGGTTACTGTAGGACAGCAACATTTCTAGTTACAGAGATGAGCCCTATTGGCAAAATTAGAGGTGGCTCCTCAGTCCAAGATAACATTATACAATTTTGTAATAGTCATCACTTTGTAAAGACAAAGGAGTAGAGTTCTACATGTAGCAGTGTAATAATACAAATCATCAGAAGATGGCAATGCCGACTTATATATCATAATCATTACAAGGACACAGGTGTCCTAACATCTTGTAAGCAAGAAATACATATATGTATTAGAAAATAAAGTGTATAACAATAATATGCATACATATCCTGACATCTACTCTTGTATGGTAGATGCCCTAAGCCCTATATAATAGTATAACATATGCCTAAATGCTAGCTGTCTACAGTATACCTCTGAAGGTATCAGTAAGGGTGCAGGGACCTAGTGTAACATTCCCCTCCTTGTTGCCTCCTTAAGGCAACACAGCTAAAATAGGGAAATGGATAGGGAGCAGGGGTCATTTACAGACCCGACGCGTGAGCCTAGTAAAGGAACTCCAGCTGCTCACAGTGTTGATGCAGTGTGCGCTGAAGGTAGCAAAGCATAATAATCAGAAAAAATATCAAAAATGCTTGTATAATAACAAATCCTTTAAATGTAATCTCTAACCAAGTGTTAATTAGTGCACTGTTCATATCTCTATCATTAATTAGTGCAAGGACAGCTTCATTAGCTTTGGTAATATTATTGCTGATGTGGCTGACATGTGTGTCTTTCCTCTCTAAAAGTGATTTTAATGTCAGCGTGAGGGGATCAATATGTACATTAAAATAAGGTAAATACTCAGAAAGGGTAAGCATATAATCAGAGTTACCATCAATGATATCAGCGTCCATAAGAGGGATGGGTGTAATAACGGTATGTCCAATAACTGACTTTTGATGGGGGATGACACAAAAGTTGGTGCTATCTATAGCACATGTTTTTATTCCATACACATGACTTTATATTGGTTACTATGCAATACTCCCCATCAGAATTATATTTTAACAGTGGGAAGTTTTTGCTACTGTACTGGACAGGTGTAGGTCGTCTTGGAAATCCATGTTGACAGATGATGAACCTTCTCTCGATAAGACTGGTAAAGTTTGTCTTGAGTCGATGTTGAGTCTGGAAAGTCTGTGCCATTAATGCTGATGTCATCATCCATGGAAAAGGACCAGTTGATACTGTCTGGGGAATAGCCACATACAGGTTTAACAACATCAAATACATCACATCGACACAAGTAAATATAACCCTTCTTTGCACAGCAATCTGTGTGCAGAGAGACCCAGGCATCCAGAATAGGATTGAAGACCAGTAGGGGAGGCAAGTCGAGACGTTCTCTGTAGATATCTTCATCAAGATGACCAATAGAGTGAACAGTTGCAGGTTTGTCAAATAAAGCTGTAGTAGGATCAAAACGTGGTAAAGAGACAGTAAAAGAGACAGACATTGAATCCTTAATAGAACATTTCTTAGAGGTAAAACATGGACCAGTGTTAGGGTGTCTGGTCACAAAACCCAAATTCCTAGCAGTGGAAAGTGGAATAGTTAGAGTTTGTTGCATACACATGGCAGTACAGCTAGGGGATTTGCACTAAGGACAATACCATTTAGAGATAAGTCTATCATGAATGATATCAGGGATTTTTCTGGATTCTAGATCATGGAAAAGGTTACTAATGGTAGTGATAATGTATGAGCCATAGGCTGAACACAATATCTTATGGACACTATATTGTCTATCTGCTTCTTTGTTGTTCTGTGCAATGAGGGCATTAATCTTATCTTTAGAATCTGTAAATGCCTTAGCAATGTTGTGCATGTTATATACAGTGCATCTTTCTTCCTAAGGCCATCTACACCATGCAATAATGGGGGTATGATATCATTTACCAAACCAGTTTTGAATTTTTGTGAATGTGATTTGATAGCAGCAATTTCAGCCTTATTGCAAATAGACATGGCTGTACCAAAAAAGACCTGTGACAGTGCCCGTGGCACCTGTGACATCAGAACTGTCAACTTCACGTTTGTTACATTTATGACTTTGATCATCTGGGTTAGGTGTTCTCCTGAAATTACCGCTATGCTCAGTGGTGTGTTCCCCGGCAATAGGGTCTTGAGTATGAATTTGAAAAGCTGCTAAACTATCAAGCAATAGAGTACTGTAAAATGCTGAAGTGTTAGTAGTATGACACATACCAAATTCTTTCATATTCCAGTAAGTCAAATTAAACAAAACAGGTATATGCATAAACTGTATGTTGTTAATAAGTGTACTAGGTAAAGCAGTGGCTGTTAGACCACTATGAGGACCAAGGGTATGTTTTGGACATTCCAAAAGCTGCTTATCAGTGGGGGGGGGGGGGGGGGTAACACAGAAAGATACATGGCAGCAGAGGGCATGTTGTGTACAACACAAAATTTCCTGGCAGAGTCCTTAGACATGGAATTACAATATGAGGGACCAATTAAGGCAGTAATATTGTATAAACCAAAATGTCTAAGAGTAGTTTGGAGCAAGGACATGGAAACCATGGAAAGTTCCCTTGGAAAGCTTGGCCACAGGGAGAGTTTGTCCTTGCAATGTGGTTTGCCATTCAATTTGTGGGGTAGATTTAAGGAGCAACAGCTGAGGCAGTGAGGTAGGCATCTGAACCTTCCTGGACAGTAATCAAATTATTGGGTATATTGATGGAAACTCCCTCTGGGGTAGATACTGGAGGATCAAGGTGAGGAAGGAGGTGCTTTACCATGCCTTGGATGCAGGGGACAACTCCTGAGATGAGGAGAAAGTGGAACAAGATAGTCATCTTGTCAGTGTATCTGTAAAGGAAAACCAAACATTAGTAAGTTAGTACTATTCCACCCCAATGGGGTGAGGAAAAGTAATTATACTCCTTTATACAGTTTCAGCTGGTTTGCATGTAAACACTTGTCAGTCAGTTTGTTGTTTTGCATGAGTCTAACCTGTTAGACTGCTGGACTGAGTTTGTTGACAATGGGGTAGGGGTCGTCCCACTTATTGGAGAAGAAATGTGTGGGGTGTGCAAATCTGAGAACCATTACCTGATCTCCAATTTGCCAATCCACTTCTTGTGCATGTTTGTCAAACTGTATTTTGGACTGTTGCTGATCTTTACCCATGCAATTGGCAGCATACAAGTGTGTGTGTATGAGGTCTTGTCTGAGTTTTTCCTCATATTGGCCTACAGACATACAGTCTGCCATGGGGGTATGCAGGTCAAATAACAGGTGTTCAGATAGTCTCATCTATCTGCCAGTCATCACCTCAAAGGGTGTGAGCTGGGTAGTGGCTGAGGGTGTACCTCTAATTGCCATAAGGAGTAACGGCAATAGGGAATCCCAGGTCTTGGGACTGTCCTCAATGAATTTGGAAAGCATTTGCTTAATCCGTCTGTTGGCTCTTTCTACTTGACCTGAAGATTGCGGTTGGTAAGGTATGTGGAATTTCTGGTGAAGTCCAAGGAGTTCAAGTGCTTCTTTCATCAACTCATCTGTAAAACTGGTTCCTTTATCGAAGTCGACCTTGAGAGCTAGGCCCCACCTGGAGAAAATCTGTTCCACCAGGATTTTGGCAGTGGTTTTAGCAGTACATGTCTTAGTGGGGAAGGCCTCAACCAACTTAAAGAAAAGATCAGTTACTACAAGGGTGTACTTGTTATTTCTACTAGTATTGGTCAATGTACCAATAAAATCAATTTGTATGGCATGCCAAGAGCCAGAATGCCTTTGTGGTAGTAGAGTGGCATTTTGTTTGGTAGGGATGGGATTGTTTTGCGCACAAACAAGGCAATTGTCTATGTACTGTTTGACATCTTTGGTGATGCCAGGCCACCAGGCAGTGGTCTTAAGTCTTTGGAGTGTATTTTCCACTCCCTGGTGTTCACCAGTAGGGGTGTCATGCACTTGGTGCAAAAATTCGGGCCTAAGATGTCTGGGAACCTCCCACAGCTTGGTGGGGGTGTCACCTGGCTGATACCAGATCAGCTCATCATCTGGTGACAGGTGCAACTTACCTTCATGCCTCTGGTAGGGGTTGTGGGTAGATAAGTTTGGTTCAATACTCTTGTCAAGGAATCTGAACAAACATAGAAACATAGAATTTGAAGGCAGATAAGGACCGCGTGGCCCACCTAGTCTACCCATTTCCCTACCTAATGGATAAGCTGAAGATCCTAGTTAACCAACAGCCTACTTCCTCCTACTTCCTCCTACCCCCCACTAGCATTGCCTTATGTCTGTCCCATGCTTTCTTGAATTCCCCCACTGTTTTTGACTCGATGACCTCCTCAGGAAGGCTGTTCCATGTATCCATAGCCCTCTCCATGAAGAAATACTTCCTCAAATTACCTCTGAGCCATCTCCCCTTTATCTTCAAATTGTGCCCCCTTGTTTTTGCACATCTTTTTTTCTGAAAGATGTTACCCTCTTGGACTTTGTTGATGCCCTTGAGGTATTTGAACATTTCTATCATGTTCCCCCTCTCCCTCCTTTCCTCGAGGCTATACATCTTTAGTTCCTTTAGTCTTTCTTCATATATCTTCTGATGCAGACCCTGCATCATATTGGTTGCCCTCCTCTGGACAGCCTCCACCCTGTCTATGTTGTTGCACAGGTGGGGTCTCCAGAACTGTACACAGTACTCCAATGTGGTCTCATCAACTTTCCGTACAGAGGGCCAACAACTTCTGTTTTCTACTGGTGATGCCTCTCCCTATGCATCACAGTATTCCCCCAGCCCTCCTTACTGCCTTCTCACATTGCTGGCCCACCTTTAGGTCATCTGATATGACTACCCCCAGGTCCCTTTCCATTTTTGTTATTGTCAGTATCTCACCCTCCATTGTGTACTCTTCCCCTGGGTTTTTGTTTCCCAGGTGCATTACTTTGCACTTCTTTGCATTGAATCTAAGCTGCCATACATTTGACCATTCCTCCAACCTTCCCAAGTGCCTTTTTAGTCTTTCCACCCCACCTTGTGTCTCGACCCTGTTGCAGATCTTTGTATCATCTGCAAAGAGACATACTTTCCCTTCCAGTCCCTCTGCAATGTCACTTATAAAGAAATTAAAAAAAAGTCCCAAGTACTGAACCCTGCGGTACCCCACTAGTAATCCTCCTTTCTTCACTGTGTACTCCATTTACTATTACCCGCTGGGTCCTGCTGTCCAACCAGTGTTTTATCCAGGCTACCACCCTGGGACCCACTCCCAGGCTGGCTAATTTGTTTATTAATCTTTTGTGCGGGACTGTGTCAAATGCCTTGCTAAAGTCTAGGTAGGCTATGTCCATAGCCCCTCTCTGGTCTACTGCTTTGGTCACCCAGTCAAAGAAGTCAATTAGATTTGTCTGACATGACCTTCCCACTCTGAATCCATGTTGCCTTGGGTCCTGTGCCTCACTGGCCTCTAGGTACTCAACAATTCTTTCCTTCAGAAGTGATTCCATCATTTTCCCTACCACTGAGGTCAAACTGACATGTCTGTAGTTTCCTGCCTCTGTCTTGCTCCCACGTTTGTGAAGGGGAATCACATCTTCCCTCCTCCAGTCCTCAGGTACCATACCCTCCTACCATGATTTATTAAAAAGGGTAGTCAGTGGTATTACTAGTTCTTCCCTTAGTTCTTTTAGAATTCTGGGGTGAATCCCATCAGGCCCCATTGCTTTATCCACATTCAGTTTTAAGAGTTTTTTCAGAACCCTTTCTTCTGTGAAAGGACTAATATCAAACCCCATATCCAATGCTTCTATTGATTGGATTTGGTATTTCCCCCGCTTTTCCATTGTGAATACTGAGCAGAAGTATTCGTTCAGTATCCCTGCTTTTCACTGTCGATTTCTGCCTAACCACCTTCCTTTTTGTTCAGCCTCAGTATCCTTACCTTAGTCTTTCTTTGCTCCATAATGTACTTATAAAAGGTTTTATCCCCTTCTTAACCAAGTTGACTATCTTTTCCTCAGTTTGGGCCTTTACTATTCTGACTGCCTTACCCACTTCCTTCTGCTTTAGCTGGTACAGTTCTCTGTCCTGCTCCTTCTGTGTTTCCTTATACTTCCTGAATGCTATCTTTTATTCCCAGACCTTCCCTGCCACTTCTTTTGAGAACCATAGTGTTTTTTTCTTTCATTTTGATTTGTTTATTTGCTTCACACAAAGGCTTGTCGCCTCTGTGATAGCGGTTTTGATGTTTCCCCATTGTTGCTCCACCCCACCTTCTTACCTGTTTGCTAGTGCTTTTCTGAGGCACTCTCCCATTTCAACAAAATCAGTCCTCCTGAAGTCCAGTACTTTCACTTTTGTTGGCTTGACTCTACAGCTAAGTTTACAGTGAACCACACTGTTTGGTGGTCATTTGTTCCCAGATGACTACCCGCTTCAAGATCAGAGATCCTCTCTCCGTCCCCATTTGAGAGTACCAGGTCTAAGATTGCTCTCTCTCTTGAGTGGGTTCCAAAACTAGCTGTCTGAGGCATGCCCCCTGTAGGGCATTGAGAATGGCCTTGCTCTTGGATGTGGCTGCAGCAAAGGTGCTCCAGTCAACATCTGGCATATTCAGATCCCCATCAGCAATATCTCCCCTTTCTCTGCCATCCCAAGGATGCCTTCTATCATTTCCTTGTCCATTTCCTCCCCCTGAGATTGGGGTCTGTATACAACCCCTGTGCAGATTGTGGAGCCATTTCCAGTCTCCAGAGTGACCCACAGTGCCTCCTTTCCTTCCTGTTTACCCTTTAGTTCTGTACACATCTTTTAACTCAGAGTCAGCGTGCTGGGCCACTGACAGGTCCAAGGGGGAAAAGGGTTCAGGTTTCTTTCTGACTGCTGCAATATGTACAGCCGCTTTGGCTTCTGGATGGTCCATCATCCAGGTGTCCCCCCCTCAGGCCTTTTCCTTGGCAAGGGTGTCAGCTGTATCACTAAAGTCATGATAGGGGTCATGTATGGAGTGAGTTTTAACTTTGTGTATATAGAGTTTGTATGCAAACTTTTGTGCAAGTGAATGTATGTATATTACCAGTTCCTTGTGTTTTACTGGGCTGCTATCAGAGGAGAGGAAGGAGTTCTTCTGCCAGAAGGGAAGAAATTCTGTAAGAGAACAACAAACCCAGTTAGAACCTGTGAAGATGATGGTATCCTTGGTTCCATGCTAGATGAACTTGAGGGCACAGGCCACCACTGCCATCTCGGCATATTGTGATGATGCCACACTGCAACACTTAGAAATTTTAACAGTGTTTCCATAAGAATAAATCAGTAAGATGCCCATCCCTGCTTTTTGTTCTCTCTGATAATAGGAAGCTGAACTGTCTGTAGAGGCATGACACAATGAGGTGTTCTCAAGTAGTTATGGTGTAGCAGGGAGGAAAGGACCTGGATCTGGAAGATCAGGTGGCTGCAATGTACAGTCATGGGGTTCTTCTTGGAAAAGGATGCCATGCACCAGCATAGATGGCATTTTAGTTGGGTGGATCTGAATGTATCTATCCTGAAGAAGTGACCAATGTTTCAGCCTGGTGTTAGAGACTGACCCATTCTTCACTCTGTCTAATAGCAGAAGGGTAGTTGTGGTGTGGTTTGTGTTAATGATCAGGGGAGAGTATCCAATGACATACAAAAGTGCTTGACAGCCCAGTTGGTAGCCAGAAGGTTCCTTTCACAAAGGCTATAGTTCTGTTCCACTGGGGTCAAGAGCTGTGATGCATATGCAGTGGGTCTCAGAGTGCTGTGAACCTTCTGGACCAGCACTGTTGACATAGCTATGTCAGAGGTGGCACAGTCCAGATGAAATGGCAAGGCTGGATTGGGGTTGACCAGAGGTGGAACTGAGGCCAAGGCTTGTTTCAGTGACATCACAGACTTAGTGTGAATGGGGCACCAATTCCAGGGAATGTCCTTTTTCAGTAGGGGCAGCCTTCTGTGCAAAGTCACAAATGAAATCTCTAGAAAAGTTTACCATACCTAGAAATCTCCTAAGAGTGGCCACTCTGGTGGGCAGTGGCAAGTCTTGCAATCCTTGTATCTTCTTCCAGGTAGGGCTTTGGCTTTGATCAGTTATCCTCAGGCCCAGAAAGCGTACCTCTTTCTGACATAGTTGTGCTTTTGCTGGGTTACATTTGAGGCCTGCCCTCTGAATGAGGGTCAGTAGTTCATCCAAGAGATCCAAGTGTTGTTCCTGTGTGGCTGTTGCCAACAACAGGTCATCCACATATTGCAAGAGACACTGGGGAGTAGATAAACCCTCAAGGGCATCCATCATGTGTAAATGGAACAGGAAAGGGCTGTAATGGAATCCCTGTGGTAAGCAGGTCCATGTATGCTGTCTACCCTCAACAGTAAAAGCAAACTTATACTGATTCTTGGCGGCCAATGGCAATGACCAAAAACCATTGGAGATGTCCAGGACACTGAACCATTTTTGGTCAGGGGTCAAAAGTTGCAGCATATCAGGTGCTGATGCCACAGTTGCAGCACAACTGGGGGTGACCTGGTTCAGTCTCCTGTAGTCAATAGTAAGCCTACAGGCACCTGTGGGTTTCTTCACAGGCCTCACTGGGGATTTGGCAGTAGAAACACATGTCCTGATCACACCTTGTTTGAGGAGTGATTTTATTGTTTCCCTAAGAGAAGGCAAGGCCTCCAGTGGAATAGGGTATTACCTTTGCCTTTCATGTGCTGGGCCTGTCACTTCAATGACAGTGTGCATTCTGCCACAGTCAAGCTTGTTGGTGAAAAATGCCTTCAGATGCCTTTGTAGAATGGGGAGGAGTTTTGGGAAAAGCTCATGATTCTTGAAGAAATCTATGACACCATACTCTTTATTGTTTGCAGATATTGTTGCCACCACATGCGAATCAGGGATCATGATGGTGTGGTATCGCCCCTGAATTTGTATCAGTAACATGTTGGCTAGGTCTACCACACAGTCGTATGGTGCTAGGAAGTCAATTCTGATTATACTAGGGTGGTCATGCAATACCATTAGCTGGAAGGTATGATGGGCCTTCAGGTGTCCCAGTTCTACAGGTAGTGGTAGAGAATGGTATGCAGGTAACCTAGTTCCATCTACTTCTGACTTATTGATCCTCCATCCGGTGGACCAAGGGGATGTCTCTGGGTGGTCATCATGTAATATAGACACAGCTGCGCCTGTATCTAATAGTACTGTCAGTAGGTGGCCCCCAACCTCGGACTCAGTACAAGGCCTTCCATTTGCATCCAAGATCAGCCTGTTTACAATATGAACTGGGCCTGTAACTGTCAATCTGTACCATTGAGGGCATGGAGAGTTTGGGCCTGGCTCCTTTGAACCACTTCACCATGCTGCACTGATGCTATATAGGGAGTCACTTCTGCTGTTCAGGCCTGTATGGGCCTGAGGACCTGTACTTCCAATGTCTCCATGGCCTATTGAGGCCAGTTCTCCTTGTTATATGGCCACAAGGGCCCGAGCAGGAACAGCATCTGCTACAGAGTGCACTTGCCCAAGAAGTTCTTGGAACTTCCGATTCTCTTCAGCTATCTCTCTATATGAAGGGCCTGGTCTCTGTTGTTTACCCTTGTTATTCTTGTGGTGTTTCTTAGTCTTATGGTAATTCTGGTTCCCACCACGTGGTTGTTGCTGTTGTTGCTGTTGTTGTTGTGGTTGTCAGGCCTGCTGTGAGTGTTGGTTGTCTGCAGGGAGTGGCTGTTTCTCTTGGGCCTGCACTTCCACTGTGCAATGCATCATGGTCTCTGGAGTAGTTTCCATGGCAGCTACTTTCTTGGAACTGGAGCCCAGGTCATGGATGTAGAGTTGATAAACTCTCTCGGTTTTCTGAAGAATGTTAGCAGACCTCTCCATGGTGGGATAGGTGGTTGGCTCTACCTTTTCTCTTACTGCAGGGATCATGTTCCTAAGGAACAGGTTCTTATACTCGATAAGGTCCACATCTTCAGATTCCTGTGCAAGGTGCTTCCCTGCTCGGTAGGCCATCCATAGCCTCTGGTGGTAAGTCACTGGACTTTCTTTCACATTCTGTTTCACAGGGTATGAAAGCACCACTCCTACTATACCTGGGCTGTGTGCAGAAATGAGTTCAGCGGCGACCTTGTCAAAGGTGGCAGTGCCATCCTGGCGGATGGTATCGGGGAGTTTTGCCCACAGTCCAGGATCAATGGTCTGGCGTAGGATCTGGACCTGGTAGTCTGCAGCGAGGCTAAGCATTTCATATTTAGCATGCACCTTTTCCAAATGGCATCTAAGGTTGTCGGACAGACTCATCCAACCAATGCTGTCAGCTATTTGCTGAACAGAGTAGGCCATTTGTAGGGGATTATTGGGATGATCAGGTGGAGGTAGGTTTTCTCAGGCACTGTCCAGGGCTGCCTGAGCTGTGGCCTCTGCTATGGAATGGACTATGCCCTCCTGAGTACCAGTTTCATGTATAAGCAGTCTTATTTTTTTTTAAAACCCGCTTATTTCTCTCTGGAATGGGCACACTGTTTATTGCATTTTCAATAATTCTCTCTATCTCCTGCCTGTCTTCCACATTAATAACAGCTACCGGTGGTGCCGTTGGGACTAGGCCTTGGCCTGCTACTCCCCATCATGGGGATCACCACACTGGTGTCATCCATGATGTGCGACATGATGTTGGTGACGTATGACATGGAATGGATGTGATGGGTGTCGGCCATGTTGTGGATGGTGGGGTGGGGTATCTGTGCCATAGTAGGGGTGTGACTGGACATTGTACTGTGAGATATCATCATCTGATACCTCCCCTACAGGTGACGTGGTCAAGACGGGGGCTACGCCTCCCATTACCTTAACATGTCCAGCCAGAACCTCCCTCAGATGGTGCAGTTTCACCATCTTGGATTCACATTCAGCATGATTCACATTTGCAACATTCAGATCCACCTCATCCTGCGCCTACTTCTGTAACACTTTATACGCGGCACTCAATTCACGATTGTCCCTAGTAACCACTTCTAAGTCATTACATACCTGGTTTATCTCATTCTGTATCTCTCCCGGCTCCTCACTCAATTGTTCATTCATTCTACTTAATAAGTCATTCATTTGCAAAGCCTAACCCTTATCCTGTCTTAAACTTTCACACTCCTGCTTCAATATACAAAGTTCCTGCATGCCTGCCTGTGCAGAATGATGCAAAAGGGATCCTTTTCATTTCACAGTGTTTGGAGTTGAGATTCCAAATCCTGCTCACGTCTCACACATTCTGTTTCCTGCAACCCCATCTCCTGCTTAAGAAATGAGACTTGCAGTTCAAGGGTTCGAAACCTCACTTCGAAGGCTTTCAGTGCAGCATAAGGAGCCATGACCAACATCCTTTTAGCTTCTCGCTTTCTGGCTGTTTGTCTCATCTCTGAGTACTGAGTTGAAATCCCCACTACAGGGTTGTCGGATTGACTTGCGTCCCGTGCAAAGTCAGCCCATCCTCCATGGGAGACAAGGAAGTTTGAGACATTGAGTCTCAGTTCTGCGCAGATATTTGATACAGTGGCCATAGTGTGGGAGGGAATGAAAAGTCAAACCATGAAAAAGGTGCGATGCTGTGTATCAATCCACAGAAGGAGCACTTTATGCACAGTTGGGCTACTGTGCACTTGCAAGCTTGCAATTCAAAACTGCTGTGTAGTGGGTTGAATCAGCATCGATCACACCCAGAAAGCTGCCTGACTTATGCAAGTTATTACAAAGTGGTCATAAAATGGGAGAGGTGATGCAGGAATACACACCTACAGTCCCTGTTGGGAAAGGAAAAGTTGTAAGCAACAAGTGAAACTTTGCAAACACCATATATTGCCTGAACATGGTCACCAATTGTCAGGAGGTCTAAACCTCACTCTCAGGTTCTTGTCAATAATGGGAATGCAAGGAATCTCAGACAAGTTGCATAAGAGTAATAAACTTGTTTATTACCTCCAAAAAGGATAATCACAGTTGCCCTAAACAGTTCCTACCAATACAAACTGGGAGCCAGTGCTAAGCGTTCCGTATACCTCAAGGATTATCCATGTCTCTTGGGGTCTCTGAGGTAGAAGAAGTAATGTCTTACATTATATACCTACAATAATTACCATGGTTACTGTAAGATAACAACATTTCTAGTTACAGAGATGAGCCCTATTGGCTAAATTAGAGGTGGCTCCTCAGTCCAAGATAACATTATACAGTTTTGTAGTAGTCATCACTTTGTAAAGACAAAGGAGTACAGTTCTACATGTTGAGTGTAATAATACAAATCATCAGAAGATGGCAATGCTGACTTATATATCATAATCATTACAAGGACATGGGTGTCCTAACTTCTTGTAAGCAAGAAATACATATATGTATTAGAAAATAAAGAGTATAACAATAATATGTATATATATCCTGACATCTGCTCTTGTAAGGTGGATGCCCTAAGCTCTATATGTTAGTATAACATATGCCTAAATGCTAGCTGTCTACAGTGTACCTCTGAGGGTACCAATAAGGGTGCAGGGACCTCATGTAATAGTATCCAATAGTAAACTGAGCCTGGCCTACAGATCGAAGAGTTGTCTCACATTCACAGTACGTCATGCCCTGGCTAAATATTTACTTCTCCCTATGCTTTGTTATAGGCTCATTACCTTTGCTCATACCTCATAAACCTGTCTATCCAAATAGGATGTTGCTTATAATAATATTTGCCATTTTTCCCCTCTCTGCTCCCTAACTTACTCATCAATGTGAGTTATATGACAAACTGGAATGGCTCTCTCCAGGGAACCACTGAATGTTTGCACGGGGCTGCTTCACTGACAAAATTGTCAGAACTACCACCCCCCAACCTGACAGAGCTACTTAAGCCTGTTAACTCAGTTTATCTTTCAGGTCAAACGACTCATGTCTCTTCCTTGTCCCAAAAACCATAACACTTATAGGTGAATGGGCCTTTGCTGCACGTGCACCTCAAACCTGGAATTCCCTTCCTGCACATGTTTGCAGCACTGCCTCTCACAATTGCTTTAAAAAAACACCCTCTGGAGTAATCTAAAGCTCTCTGTGGCCTGTACTTGCACCTAAGCAATGTGTCCTCCATTGTATCTATGACAGCACTTTACTGTTCCTGTATGGTCACCAGCAAAGGATGGCTCGAGTCTATGCTTGAGCATAAACTCTGAATTTGTCTGCCATTTTATTATGTTGAGACAATCTGTAATACTGTTTACTTTATGGTCTCCAAGCTTGCTGCATTATATACCCTGCATTGTATATATAATTCCCTTAAAATCTTGCTTAATTCCCGTGTAAGCCTTGTCTTTTGTCTACATATTCCATATAATCTCCCGGGTCACGCCTCAAAATAGACATATGTTTGTCTAGTGTGCTTACCTAGTCAACAAAGTTAAAAAAATAAATAAATAAGGTCAGTCATGGCCATACCCCCCATTCTGGGGGGAAGAAAGCATTGTGCTGTTGCTGTAATGCCCATTGACAGAATTCCTGTTGCTGCGACATGGTGGAACTGAGGGAGAGCAGGGGGAATGACCACCGATTAATGTCTACTCAAACTTCCTCTAGTAGCTTGTTATAGTTTAATTTAAACAAGGTGGAGAGGTTGGGTGAGATTTTGACTCCCAGGTACCTTACAATATTATTTGGTGTGCATTTAAAGGGGAAAACTCACCACAAACTCTTTGCTGTAGGCCCCCCCCCAAGTCTGATAGCTTTTGATTCATCTAAATTAATTTTGAATCCGGAGATTTCTCCAGACCTCTACAGTTCATCCAGTAGTGCTGGGGTGGAGGTATCCAGGAATGTAATAAGGAATAGTGCATAGTCTGCATACAGTGAGACTTTGTGGCATCTATCCCCAGCAGTGATTCCTTGTATGTCCTTACTGCATTATATTGTGAAGGCTAGGTTCTCTATACACATTGCAAATAGGAGAGGGGAGAGAGGGCAGCCCAGTGTGGTGTCTCTGGTCAGATAAAAGTGTTGAGACAGGACTCCATTGACCTTTATTGTGGTCTGTGGGGAAGTATATAGTGTTCTGATACATTATAGGGGCATGGTAGTGCCCCTGTAGATAGGGTGACTGGTGAGTTCTATGTTAAACTACATTTTTTGTTGGCTTCTTGCAGAAAGACAGTTTTACATATTTACATGAAACTTTCAGGATTTATTATATATGCCAGAATACACAATCTCTGAAATTCTCATGTAAATTGGTTTAGTATTTTAATGATATAAAAGTATGAAAAAATATACTTTTCCCATTGACTTCAATGGTGTTTGTTTCTTGAATATTTGCTGTCGTCTACATAAAAAAATCAAACTCCTTAAACTGTGAAATTTTGTAGGGTTGTGTAAGTTGATGGGGAAGGATTTCCTAGGGGGGTTAATGTTTGGGAGTTTTGTAGTTTCTAAGCAATTCACATCTGCTTGCAATCCAGCTCTGAGATAACGTACAGCATGTCCAGGCCAGTTTCAGTTGTACTGAAGGGGGATTAGGAAAGTGAATGAAGTTGGGCTGTAGTGCAAAGATCAATGGCAATGATGGAATCTGTATTGGTTTGGTCTGGTTTTGGATTTGTTTATTAAATACAGTATTGATTATACCACCCTACTGTATGTTGTCTCGTGTTTATGTTCCACACAGCTCACTAAATAAGTAGTTGTCAGTGATATATAAGTCACTGAAAAGGTCTCTGTTTTTTTTCAGTCTCAGCTGAGGGCTGTTTGTCATTGACATCATTCAAGGACTGATGTCAGTGGCAGAAGCGCAAGAATCCTCCAGTCAGAACAGCTGTTCTAAGATCCCAAGACTATCGCTGACTTGTTTTTACAGCAAAAACAAAACAAAAAGCCATGATGACTTAATTCAGTTCACTTTGCTTATTTCCCACAGCCCGAGCATAGTTCATAAAAAAAGAAACTGCACATTTCAGCAGTCTGTCAGTGGCACAGCTCCACAGTGATGCAACCAGCTCTATTATATCTACCGAAACACCTTTTATAATGAACAGCTCACAGTTCTGTCGCAGGTAGTAGTTTAGAAATGTTGCGACTGGGATTTTCTTAAAAAAAAATCAATTACTATTATGTTGTCCCATAAATGTATTGAAAGAGCACTGAGACTGTGAATCAGATTGCGGTCGCTAACAGTTTGAGCACTTGTGTCACTCCTTGGTCTCCTCTCCTTATGCTTTATGTCAGACAGAGAGACGAAGGGGAGTGAAATGAGAACAGAAAGTGCTCTCTGTGATTTGACTAAAAGAAAAAGAGCATAGCAAGCTAAGTATCACAACATTTGTAACATTGATAGTGCTGTTCATCAACACTGTTTTAATATGCTGGTTTGGCATGCTTGTTTGTATTACAAATTAACAGCTCAAATGCATGTAAAAAGGCTGCCTTTAGCATTGTGTACCCCCCCCATTCAAATCAGTCTGTTTCAGGTGATAAAAACAAAAGTTTCACAATACAATGAGCATGGCAAATGGAAGCAAGCAGGAAGAAATTACAATGTTTAGTGAGCTTAAAGAAACAAGTACAGTAAAGCCTGCAGAAGATGTAGAATTTCAGGCTGTTTTAGACACAAATTATACTGCTGAATACCAGTCAACCAAATTCAACAAGTGAACAGATCACAGGTCACTGAGAGTTGGAGCACTTGTCTCCCTGCTTGCCATCTGAGCATAAGGAGACCGCTTGTTATAAATACACTTTTGATTTTCCTTGAGTAAAGGTTAAGCAACTGAACAAAAGAGTAAACAGGGAGGAGAGGAGGCACTGTGGGTCACCTTAGAGACTGGAAATGGCACCACAATGAGAACAGACAGAACACCAGGAGGAAAGAGCTACTGGTATAACCAAAACTTCTCTACTGAGACTAAGAACTAGAACTCTTGTACTGGGATCTTCAATTTAGGGTAAAAAAAAGAGTTAAGTGTGTTTGTCAGAGGTAGTTGAAGTAAATTATTTGTTATCTGTGTTATCTTTGTACTTATCTAGATGCTTGTCACAGGTGTCAGAAGGGAATTGTTATTTGTGAAATTAACTAAGTGTAGAAAGATTTGCAAAGTAGGGGAAGTGGCTTAGCTAGAAGGAGCCAGGTTAAACCCAGATTTAAACACTGCTCTAGATAGCGTCTGCCAGAGAACAGGCAGAACACCAGGAGGAAGGAGCTACTGGTATAACTAAAACTTCTCTACTGGGACTATATTGCTCTCCTTCCCTCCCCTCCACCTCCCCAACCTAAACCAGTTCTAATTTTATAGGCACAGGATTTAACTGACAACAGGAACTTCCTGTTTTGGGAGCAGGAAGTGAATGGTCACAGAGCCACCAAAGACTCACCATCCTAGAAGGGCAAGAGTAGCTCTCTGTCCCCCCTAGCTGCTGGAGGTCTAACTCTGGGCAAGTAAGGAGACTACTGAGAAATATAGGAACTTCTTGTCTCAGAACAGGAAGATCAGGAGCTAAAAGGGCACACAGGCAGTAAGTAGGGAGAAAAAAAAAGAAAAATAAACAAACAGAGGAAAGAGTAAGTATTCCAAACAACAGTTAGGGGGCCAGAAAAAAGACATGGTGGGAGTGGTGCAGTTCAGTGGCTGTGGAGCAGCAGTCTTCCGGGAGATGTTCTGGAGGATGCAGTGTTGTCCCATCTATAGGCACCTTTCTGGGCTGAGGGAGGAGGTTGCTCATCTCCAGGCTGAGTTGGCCAGGATTTGTGGGACCTCCTCTCCCCACCAGGGACCACCAGGGTCACTGCTGTTGCCTCAGAGGTTGCTAAGAAAGTGGAGCAGTTGGACCACAGTTGGCTCAGGGAGGGTGAGGGTGGTGGAACAGAGGTGCATCCATCCAGTTGTACCTCTCCACAATTTCTATGCTGTTCTGGAAAAGTGTGGTTCCTCTATGGAGGCACCCACAGTGGAGACCAAGGAGGATGCTGGGAACCTCCACAAAGGAGACCCACAGGAGGGTGGCATGGGACCCCACAGGGGAAGGAAACAACTCCTGGTGGAGGACTCCATTGTTAGGAAGGTAGAACTGAGGGAGGAAAGGGGGAGGGAGGTAAGGTGCCTGCCTGGCACCATGGCTTGGAGGGACAGGGAGTGAATCCTCAGGATCACAGTAGCAGCTGTACAGGGAAGGGAGCTGGATGTCATTGTCCACCTAGGGACACATTACCTGGCTAATAAAGGGATCAGAGCAGTGCAGGAAGCATTTGTGGAGATGGGGAAGGGCCTTAGACAAATAGCACACACAGTAATCTTCTTGGAGGTGCTGCCTGTCTATGGCATGGGTGAGGCTAGGGTGCTCCACACCATGAGATTCAATCAGAGGTTGAAAAACTGGTGCAGAGCTCAGGGATTTGGCTTCATTGGGAACTGGGGGTCCACCTGGAGGGATGCAGGCCTATACTGGCATGATGGTCTGCATCTGTCTGGAGGGGAACCAGGATCCTAGGTGATAGGTTTAAATACTTCATTGGCAAGCATTTAAACTAGCCAAGGGAGTAGGCACTGGAAAGGAGCAGGGAAATCCTAGCCCACCCCAAAAAATCAAGGTACTAAGTGAGGTAGACACCAACATAGAGATGTCAACAGGAAGAAATACAGGGGTAAATGGAGAAAGTGACAAACACAATAAGGACAGGGATGGGGCAAAAAGGGGTAAGGCCATCAAGAAATGGAGGGTAATGAGTACCAATGCCTGTAGTCTGGGCAAGAAGCTCCCTGAACTGGTGGCCTTGATGGAAGAGGAATGCCTGGATATCGTAGCAGTCACAGAAACATGGTACACAGAGAACCATGACTGGGATGTTAACATACCAGGGTACACAACCTACAGAAGAGACAGGGAGGGCAGAAAGGGGGGAGTAGCTCTCTATGTAAGGGAAGAGATAAAAGCAACTGAACAAAAGAGTAAGCAGGAAGGAGAGGAGGCACTGTTGCTCACCTTAGAGACTGGCAATGGTTCCACAATCTGCAAAGGGTTTGTATACAGACTCCCATGTCAGGGGGAGGGAATAGACAAGGATATGATAGAAGGCATACTTAGGATGGCAGAGAAAGGGGAGATACTGTTGATGGGGGACCTTAATATGTCAGATGTTAACTGGAGCACCTTTGATGCAGCCACATCCAGAAGCAGGGCCATTTTGGATGCCCTCCAGGTGGCATCCCTCAGACAGCTAGTTTTGGAACCTACTCATGAGGGAACAATCTTTGACCTCATACTCTCAACTGGGGACAGTGAGAGGATCTCAGATCTAGAAATGGGTAGCCATTTGGGAACAAGTGACCACCAAACAGTGTGGTTCATGATAAACTCATCTACAGAGTCAAGTCATACAAAAGTGAGGGTTCTGGACTTCAGGAGGGCTGACTTTGGCAAGATGGGAGAGTGCTTTAGAAAAGCAATAGCAAGCAGGCTAAAAGAAGGGGTGGAACAACAATGTGGAAATATCAAAACTGCCCTCACAGAGGCAATAAGTTTTTATGTGAAGCAAATAAACAAATCAAAACAAAAGAAAAAGCCACTATGGTTCTCAAAAGAGGTGCAAGTGAAGGTTAGGGAGAAAAAGATAGCATTTAGGAAGTATAGGTAAACACAGAAGGAGCAGGACAGAGAACTGTACCAGTTAAGGCAGAAGGAAGCAGGAAGCAGGGAGGTAGTCAGAATAGCAAAGGCACAAACTGAGGAAAATATAGCCAACTCAGTTAAGAAGGGGGATAAAACCTTTTATAGGTATACCAGGGAGCATAGAAAGACAAAGGGAGGGATAGTGAGGCTGAATAGAATGGATGGTGGGTAGGCAGAGTGTGACAGTGAAAAAGCAGGGATACTGAATGAATACTTCTGTTCAGTATTCACAAAAGAGGAAGTGGGGGAGGTGCCTAATCCAACTAACAGAAGAGCTCTGGAGAGGGGGTCGATCCCAATCCTTTCATAGAAGAAAGGGTTCTGAAAGAACTCCTAAAACTGAAGGTGGACAAAGCAATGGGGCCAGATGAAATTCACCCCAGAATACTAAAAGAATTAAGCAGAGAACTAGCGACACCACTGACTACTCTTTTTAATAAATCATGGGAGGATGGTGTGGTACCTGAGGACTGGGAGAAGGCTGATGTGATTCCCCTTCACAAAAGTGGAACCAAGACTGAGACAGGAAACTACAGACCTGTTAGTTTGACTTCAGTGGTAGGGAAAGTGATGGAATCACTTCTGAAGGAAAGAATTATTGAGTACCTAGAGGCCAGTGGGGCAGAGGACCCAAGGCAGCATGGGTTCACAGTGGGGCGGTCATGTCAGATGAATCTAATTGATTTCTTTGACTAGGTGACCAAAGTAGTAGACCAGGGAGGGGCTGTGGACATGGCCTACATAGACTATAGCAAGGCATTTGACACAGTCCCATACAAAAGTCTATGTTTCTATGTTTCTATGTTACTGTTTAATTCACCACTCATAGGTATTTGCTGCAGGACTAAAATATCTAGGTTTACAAAATTAGAGTCTACCGATAACAATGGTAACCTTCACTCAAGCAAAAAACTAAGTACATCTACTCAAGTGGTCTCCTTAAGCTCGGATGGCAATCAGTGACACAAGTGCTGAAACTGTCAATAAACTTTGTAATTTCTTCCTGCTTGCTTCCATTTGCCATTCTCACTGTATTGTGAGACTTTTTATTTTTATCACCCAAAACAGACTGTCAGGGGGGTACTCGATGGGGAGAAAAAAAAGAGAGAAAATAAATGTATAAATAAATAAATGAGGTGAAAAGGAGGAAACAGTATTGGCTCACTAATGCACAAGAACTAACGGACACAGGGATGGGGGCCCCAGAGCATGGGATCAAGATTGGTCTGCTGGAGCAGAGGGCTGGGCAGCATGCTGGTCCATACAACCTTGGCCGAAAGGGTAGAGTGGAGGTATGGGACTGAACGTATAACTTTTCACCCTGCAGACTGCAAAGACAGAGAAGCAGGCATGGCACTGAAGAGAGCCCAGCTGACCAGCGAGAAGATGCTACAGAAGGCATAAGTCTCGATGGGACAGATGTCAGAACTTTTGGCAGCAGCAAAGAAGAGAGAGGCAGAGGAGGAGGCACAGAGAAAGTGCAAGGAACAGGAGGAGTGCCCGGGCAAGGGCAGAGGGGGTAAGCAGCCCAGGCAGGAAATCCCATGCGCGGCACCAATACCAGCATCCCTGCCCACCCCCGGAACCGGACGACAGTAACATGGATTGGGGTAAGGAGGATGTGGATCTCACGGATGAGAAGGGTTTGAAGGACTACATCGAGGGGCTACTGGGTTGCATGGGGAACACGGGAATTGAGAAGATGGAGAGGGCAGTACAGGCCTTGAAAGGCAAAGGGGCCGGGCCAGAAAAAGAAGGGGGCAACAGTGGGCAAGAAATTGTACGAAGGACCCCTGGGCTGTTCAATTGAGGATCACGTGCCGACCTTAATCAAAGAAAAAATTTGGAAAGGGGAGTATATTGACATCTTCAGGCTCATGGATGAGGGCACAGACACAAAGTATGAGCAGAAGGAGTTGGTGGGGAAATCAGAAATGGCGGTGGCATTGGCGGTGGTAGGCCACAAGATGGAGGAAGCGAAGTATAAGGGGAAGACCATAGAGAATTGGCAAGGCGATTTCATAATATATAGTGCTTTGATGTTGGTGAAGCAGCTGGAACTCGCATTCCCCTTGCTGACATACACGTCCATTATTAGGGAGGTGTACAAGGCAAAGGTCGAGTATGGGTGGCTCAAGTATGATGAGGCCTTCCGGAAGTGAATGGCAGCAAAAGGGGACCTGAGATGGGATTGCACCCACTCAGAATTGTGGGTGAGGACCTTCTCCCATTAAGGGAGGGACAGTTGGAGACCAAGCAAGGAGGAACACTCTGAGCACAGGGGCAAAGGCATGTTGGGGCTACAACAAGGCCACCTGCACATGGGGCAGATGAAAGTTTCATCATATCTGCTCAAAATGCGGGGGAGTGCACCCATCCTCCAGCTGCCAGCAGAATGGTGACAGAGGAGGGCAGAATGGGGGACACTTTTATAAGCAGTCCTTTTGGGGTGCCAGGGGGATACAGAGCAGGGGCTGTGGGGCAGCCACAATGGGCAGCATAGCACCCCCGGGGGATGGCGGTAGTGGGTCATGGAGGGACAGGAGGTGGGGATACATGCTGGTGCATACTCCCATTTCCTTAACAGCAGTGAAGGAGTGGACCACAGAATACCCAAATAAAGGGGAAGGCAAGCTGCTTCGGGAGGGTTTCCGGATGGGTTTCCCACTGGGGTTTCAAGGGGGGCAGGAACGAACATGGGCCAAGAATCTGGGGTCAGTAAAAAGGAAGGAAGGGATGATGGGGGCCAAGATAGAGAAGGAAATCACAGCAGGCCGGGTGGAGGGCCCATTAGAGGGCCCCCCATGCACACATTTCCAGATTTCCCCATTGGGTGTAGTGCCCAAGAAGGCAGAAGGGGAATTCTGCTTAATTCATCATTTATTATACCCGGAAGGCTCCTCGGTGAATGATGGCATTCGAGACCACCTTAGGGTGGTGTCATATGCCTCGTTGGAGCAGGCCATAGAACTAATGAAGACAATCGGGAGGGGCATGGCTGGTTAAGATGGACATTGAGTCAGCATTTTGGCTCTTGCCTGTCAGGCCAGCAGATTGGGATCTGCTGGGTTTTCAATTCCAAGGGCACATATATTTTGACAAATCCATGCCCATGGGGTGTTCAGTGGTCTGCTCCACATTTGAGATGTTCAGCACCTGGATACAGTGGGTTTTCAGGACCAGGTATGGGCACAGGAGGGTCATTCATTACTAGGATGACTTCCTTCTCATTGGAGAAATGAGAGCGGAGGTGCAGAAAATGCTAGGGGATTTCAAGAGCATGTGCCAGCAGATAGGGATTCTGCTGGCAGAAGGCAAGACAGAGGGTCTTGCTTGGAGGTTGGAATTCTTGGGCATGGAAGTGGACACAGAGGAGGGTTGTTTTCAGCTGCCTGGGAGCAAAGTAGCACAGCTGAAAGGTTTATTGGCCCAGGTCATGGGGAGGAGGAGGGTGCTGCTGGTACACATACAGCAGCTACTGGGGCACCTTAATTTTGCCTGCAAGGTCATCTGCCCAGGCAGAGCTTTTACAAGAAAACTGGGGAGGGCCACATGGAAAGCCAAGTGGCCGCACCATTGGGTGGACATATCTAAAGGGGTTCAGGAAGACTTCAGGGTGTGGGAGGAGTTTCTCAACAGTGTAAAGGCATGACATTCTAGCAGGATGAGTGGAAGCAGAACACGGACCTGGAGCTGTTCACGGATGCCTCAGGTACCCATGGAATGGTGGCATACTTTCAAGGGGAATGGATGTCGTAACCATGGCCGGAAGCTTGGGCAGAAGTGGGGACACTGAAGGACATCACTTTCCTGGAGATCTTCCCGATAAGGGTGGCCTGGAAGTATGGGGTGATAGGATGAAGGGGAAGTGCATATTGTTTTTGTGCGATAACAAAGGGGTAGTAGAGGTGATTAATAGGTGGGGGGAGGACGGAGATGGTTGGCAGGCTGCTCAGATTGATGGTCTTACTGGGACTGCAGCTGAACCTGTCTTTTAAAGCACAACATATTGAAGGTTTGAGGAACGAGGTGGCTGACAGTCTGTCCCATTTGCAGCTCGACAGGTTTAGGAAGCTGATACCACAGGTGGCACCACACAGGACCAGGATCCCAGACTGGTTATGGGAGGTTGGAGGAGCACAGCCAGGGCACTGTACCAAGGCTCCTGGGCAGAGAACATGGTGAAGGGCCATGAAGCAGGGTGGGCAAAGTTCCAGAGATTCAGGGGGAAGCATGGGTGGGACAAGGACGAACCAGCCCAGAATGAGTAGGTAAAGAGGTCATGGTGGAGCTATGGGAGGAAGGGCTGGCCCACACCATGATGGTCATGCACTTAGCTGGCATCAGCTGGGCATGCAAGGAGAGGGGCTCGCCCAATGTAGGGGCCAGTAGGATCATAAAATACATGGTAGCAGAGTTGCATAGGAGGCAAGGGGTCAGAGTGGATGGAAGGCAACCTATAAGGGGGGGAATTACTGGTAAGGGTCTTGGAGGCCACCCGGAAGGTATGCACAAGAGCCTATGAAGGGGTTCTATTCCAGACCATGTTTGCAGTGATGCTTGTAGGGGCCTTCCAGGTGGGGGAAGTGGTGGCCCTGAGGAAAATGGCCTCAGAGCAGGCATTGCAGCATGAGGATGTCCTGTGGGGACATGACAGGGTGGTCATTATCCTGGCCAAGTCCAAGATGGACCAGGGAGGGAGAGGGACACACGCATCACTGGTGAGGAAGCCACAGTCAGCCAGCTACACCATGAGTGCACTGGAGGAGTACAGGAGTGCTTGGGGGATGGCAGAGGGGATGCTGTTCCAGCATGGGGATGGGTCTCTAGTCACGGGTTTCCAAGAAGGGGCGGTCCTCAAGAAGGCACTGCATTTTTGGGTGAGGATCCAAGCAAATACACCCTACATTCATTCAGGATTGGAACAGCCATGGAGGCAACAGAGAGAGGGGCTGTGGTGGCAGAACTACAAAGGGTGGGGCATTGGAGGTCCAGCAGCTATAACAGGTATGTGAGAAAATAATAGCAACAACTAACACTGTGTATTTTATTTCCATGGCAGGTTCTAAGAGGAAAATCTGGATATTGGGGCATTTCTTCTTGTACTGGGCTGAGAGGTTTGTGGTGGCCACCTCCAGAGTAGCAGAGTTGGGATTTAACATGGAGCATACAAGGGTGCTATGGAAAGGCATTGGGGTATGAAGTTGAAGCAGCTCATGCCTTTGATGGAGGAATTGAAATTGCAATGGGGCACCCTGGATTGCATTGTGATACACCTGGGGGAATGATTTAGGGAGTCTGCCATGGGGGGTATTTGGATAGCACATCATGGGAGACTTGGAGAGATTGAAGGGGTGGTGGCCGAGGGTGTTGATCGGCTGGTCCGATATCACCTCCCGGAGGGTATGGAGAGGGGTGCAGGATGTCAGGCTGACTGAAAAGGTCAGGAAGCATTTGAACAGGAGGGTAGCCAGGATGGTAATAGAGATGGGAGGAGTTCACCTGCAGCACAGGGACATTTCCTTCGAGCAACCTGCAGTGTTCAGGTTGGATGATAACCACCTGTCAAAGTTTGGGATGTGCCTTTTCCTATGACCTATTGGGGAGCTAGTAAACCAGTTGGCGAGGAAAGGGCTTAGATACTAACTCACAAGTGGGGATCCCCTCCACCTGTCACAAGCTGGAGGAGGGGCAATGGAAGTAAGGAAAAGGGGGGAGCAGGGGTGAGAAATGGGGGAGGTGGTAGGATACAGGGGCTGGGGACAAAGAACACAGACGTGGTGGTAAAGTGGGGAGGGGATTAGGTCCAGGCGCCGGATTCAGAAGTGTCTGGTCCTGGAGGGTGAAAGCTTGGGGGAAGTGGAATGGCCCAGTTCTGGTGTGGAGGAGGCGGCCATATTCACAGTGTCCGGGCCCTGAAAGCGAGATGGAAGAAATGACCAGAAGGACAGAGGCTGGAGCCAGAAAAATTGGGAAGAATGTTGATGTAAATTGAATTGTGAATTCAAAGCCATATGGTTTGTAAATATACTCCTTTGTGCCATGAACAAATTTGCCAATGAGCAACCAACAAGTAAATTGGTGTGGTGTCCATCATTACTTGGCGGGGGTCAGGGGACAATGGGGCTTGCCAATAAAAGGCAGGCCAGGTTATCCAGTGATACCTACCAGGAGTAAGTGCATAGGAGAAGAAGGGAGAGGATGGGGAGAGGGAACAGAGGGTGAGAGGGAGAGGGGGAGGGGCCTGATGACATCCCCAGGCAGGAAAGGGTAATATGACAAGGTCAAGCCAGAGCACCAGGAATTGGCTTCGGGGGGTGCAGCCCAAAAGGGGTCCTAACCAGGGGCCTATTGGGGTATAATAGGCCAGGGCTCAGGCAGGACAACCTCTTTTGCTGGACATTTTTTGCACCCCCCACCCTTATTAAGGAAGGTGATGGGGGGCAGGCATGGTGCAAAGGTAAGGAATGGAGGGCAGGTCAAGCTCCCAGGGGCCCTGGGCATGGGCCAGGTATGGCGGTCACTGCACAGAGGCAGCACTGAGCCAGGGGGCTAGGGCAGAATCCCCTGACAGGGAGGAGCCTATATGCCCATGGGGGGGTGAAGTAAGGAAAAGGGTGGAGCTGGGGAGGAGAAAGGGGAAGGGGGTAGGATACATTGGCTGGGGACAAAGAACCTAGATATGGTGGTAAAGCGGGAAGGGGGATAGGTCCAAGCACCGGATTCAGAAGTGTCCAGGCCTGGAGGGTGAAAGCCCGGGGAAGTGGAATGGCCTGGTTCCTGTGTGGAGGGGGGGGCAGATTCACAGTGTCCAGGCCCTGAAAGCAAAGTGGAAGAAATGACCAGAAGAAGGACAGAGGCCGGAGCCAGAAAAATTGGGAAGAATGTTGATGTAAATTGAATTGTGAATTCAAAGTTATATGGTTTGTAAATATAGTCCTTTGTGCCATGAATAAATTTACCAATGAGCAACCAACAAGTAAACTGATGTAGTGTCCATCATTCATGGGGATATTCTGGGGACAATTTTAACATAGCAGAAGGCAGAAGACTAGAATAACTAACATGGATTGGAGTAATGGCATCAGGTGACCATAAAACAATCATGGATTAATGCCACAGTAGAACCATGGTTGCTTGTGTAATGCCAGTGTGAACCACAATAAAATACACAGCACAGTTCTCTAATAATCCATGCTTGCTCCAGCAATTATATGCTCAAGTGCCGCTCCCATGGCAACCCAACAGATGGCTGCCAAACAATGCTGTGCTGCTAGCATCATTTCACAGCCATCGTAAAACTGCAGAATTCCCTGATTTTCCCATCCACCCACTCAGTGGATCACCATTCATAAATGAAGCACAAAAGGAGTGAAATGCATAATTTTAATGTCAACTTTTTTGTGTGTGGAGTAGTGGGCATCACTACCTTGGTAAATAGACACTATTGTAAAGATGAGCCTTGTACTTTCTGTAACAGAAAGCAAAAACAGCAAAGACAGTGAGATAAACAAAGCAATATCAAAGAAAGATTATGCTTCTGTGGGTGGAAAGAAAAATAAAGAAAGTGAGAAAAATAAAAGGAAATCAAAGAAAGACAGTAACAATACTAGTCAAAACAAGTATTTGAAAGGTGAGAGAAGTAAACATCATATTGTTCTATCTCCTACTGAGCTAGATAATTTAGAGGGAAAAAAGTGAAGTTTATACTCAGTAAAATAGTACTTGGTATTTGAAAGTTTTTACAGATTGGCTCAATTCAGTACATTTGGAAACTGATCTAAAAATCCTGGACTGTAAAACAGTGCGGTGCTGCTAGCACTGTTTCGCAGCCATCTGTTGGCCTGCCAAGGGAACTGCACAAACAAAATATGAAGACCTACCCTAACACAGTCCCATCATGTAGTGCAACCCATATCTTGTGACACACACATGAAAATCGAGGAACCTAGCATAGAAAGTTAACTGCATGTTTCTGAACAGTTTTAAAATATGTTTTGATGTTATGAAGCTTAAAACTTGTAATGAAAGCTATTTTTGCAAAACTTAAATAGCAGCCATGATATTTCCAATAGGTGTGTTCTAGTTGTTTTGTACTGTGTGAACACCATGTTTAACAGCTCAGCATTAAGCATTTCAAATCTAAATCAGTCTGTTCTAATTTATGTATTGAATATTAGTCATACAATCATTCCACGTTACAAGCACATTAGACCACTCCAGAGCATGGTTCTACTTGTGGCAATAATCCATGGTTGGCAGTTTGGATGCACTCGGCCAGCCAACCAGCCCAACCATGGATTAATGCCACAGTAGAACCATGCTCTGTCATGGGTTTAATGCTTACTGAGACCTCTGATAATAACAGTGATCTTCACTCAAGAAACAAAAAAAAACAAAAATAAAGTGCATCTACAACAAATGGTCTCCTTATGCACAAATGGCATGCAGTGACACAAGTGCTCAAACTGTCAGAGACCCTGATCCTATTCAGGAACAGTTCTCAGAAACATAACTGTTTTCAAGAACTGTTCCCAATGTCTGAAATTGTGTCTAATATCTATCTGATAGCGTATAAAAGAAAACCCCTTAGTTCATTCTTTTGCCAAGTTTTCTCCCCAGTTTACCTTTTTTTTTTTTTTACTTAAACACTATGCAAGTCAAAGAGATTTAACGGCTATGAGTTTGTGGGGCCCCCAAGAGTGACAATTTTCTTTCCAGAATTTTTTCAGGTTGTGCATAGTCTGCCTGTGTTGGTCTTGGTTTCTGTGTAGCAGGCAGAGGCTCACTTAATAAAGTGCCAGTGCCCTTTGAAACCACTGACAATGATAACGTTCCTCTACTAGCCACTTATTCACATTCTGGCCACTACAGAAAAGCTATTGTCTTTGAAGCAACCCCCCTCACACACACACACACACACACCTTATCTGCACACATCTGTTACAGCAATAAACTTGTTGAGAGTTATGCTGCAGATAGTTTGATCATCCGATTATTCCTGAATAAAAGAAACTCTCAAGAGCTGGCAACAAAAGTCAGTTTGCACTCTCATCATATGTGTTAACACCTCTTGCTCCTCTTGCTCCAGTAAAGAGCTGTGGTGACTTTAAAGTCTGATCACCACACTGGTGCTTTCTTTATCTACCCTGTCTCACTATCTGTTGGAATATCTCACTTCTCTTTTAAGTTAAAAAACAACAGTGAGGTATAAAAACGCAGTTTGCTGCTGACCCATTCCTGTTCTTATACTAAATGCTACATTAAGTAGAAAACTCTGCACTGCTGTTACCTGGCACAATGTCTGCTCCTAATTGGATAGTCCCTTTTGTATGTTTGATTGCACGCATGTGCAAGAAACATAGTGCCACCATATGAAATTTCGTAGGCGTGCCACTCAGCTTCCAATGCCCTGCTCCCTTTTGCAGGTGCTATCTCACCACACCAATACATGTCAAAGCTGTCTATGACAGCAGTTCAGATACAGTAGCGTACAGCTGAAAGTGAAAATCCGCTGCAATCAGCGGTGTAACGAGTAGGCAATTTGCATACTGCCATTGGCAATATGCAAATTGCCTGCACATCACACTGCATCTGAACTGTCATAGACAGTTCTTCCTGCCCCTCCCCCGCCCTGAACACCTACATAGCACACTGGGAGCCCACCCCAGCGAACTCATGCACTCCCCCCACCCACACACTATATGGCCAATGGGGGTGATCAATCCACCATCATCTCCGCTGCCCTCCCCAAAACACATTTCCAGGTGCCATGCTGGGAGCCTACCCCAGCATGGCAAAAGTCTGTATGGCAACGGGGGTGCCCAATCCCCCATCGACTGCACTGAATCCCCCCTAGCTAAAAAAAAAAAAAAACTGACTTCCTGATGCCACTCTGAAAGCTCACCCCAGCATGGCAAATGTCCGTATGGCCAATGGGGGGTGCCCAATCCCCCGTTGGCTCCACTACCCCCCCAAAAGAATAAACTTCCAGCTGCCAAGCTGGGAGCCCGACCCAGTGTGGCAAAAGTCCTGTGTCGTCTTCTATTAAAAAAAAAGACACCTGTAAAAAAAAAAGGTCCATCAATGACTTTCTTGCCCTCCCCCAACCCACGCCACCCTCTGCACACCCATGTCCCACACCCCCACACCCCATACCTACATCTGGAGCCCAGAGCAATGATCTTCAGTGGACCAGGAACATGTCTGCACTCTTCAAAGCCAACCACAAACTGAAGAAATGCCAGTAAGCTGTATAATGGTATAAATGTTTTTTTTTCAACTTTGGTGCCTATCTCGGCTATTTGGGGGAATTTTTTCACCAAATTTTCAACATGGGGTTCTTGGGCCCCCACCTCATGAACTCAGTCACTATCATTTTGTTATTTGGCCCCGAAAGGTGATTTAGCTGTCACTGCATGGTACCACCTTTCAGGACTGAGTAATAAAATGACAGTGTCACAGTTCATAAGGTAGGCCCCCCAAAACCCTATGTTGAAAATTTGGTGAAAAATTTCCCAAAAATGACTGTTTTATGAGTGTGCATTGCACAGTTCCTATGCACTCTCGTAACTTCACAGATTTTTAATATTTTAACTCCATATTTTCAACATTACCATTTTACTACACCTCCTTATGAGCAGTATAGCTGTCATTTTTCACATTTCACCCAAAATGTGTTTTCTTACATGTAGCGCACAATGGCGCGGTTGGTGTGTGAAATCAATGTTTGGGACAGATTAAGAAAATCACAGTGACACTGTTCATGAGCAGAGGTTTTAAAATGGCTATGTTGAAAATTTAGTGACCAAAGTCCCTAAAATAACTGTGTTACGAGTGTGCATTGTGTAGTTTCCACCCACCCTTATAAGTTTACGAATCTGTAATATTTTCAGTCCAGATTTTCTACAGTGGCATTTTTCCACACCTTCTTATGACAAGTACAGCTGTCATTTTTCACACCCTGGCCAAAATGTGTTTTTGCACTTCTGGCGCAGAAAAGCGTGGTCGCTGTGGGAAATCAGTGTTCGGGACAGATTACGAAAATCACAGTGACACTGTTCATGAGCTCGTGACTTCACCAGTTTTTTTTATATTTTCACTCCAGATTTTCAACATTGCCATTTTTACACCTCCTCATGAACAGTACAGCTGTCATTTTTCACATCCTGTTTGAAATGTGTTTTCACACCTGTGATGCCAAATAGTGTAGTCGCTGTGCAAAATCAGTTTTCAGCTAACAAACTGATATTGCCACTGTTCATGAAGAGGGAGTCACAAAAACCCATGTTGAAAAATTGGAGTGAAAATACCAATGAAGGCCTGGGGTGTTAGGGTTTCCGACCATAACGCCCCACTCTGCAGAGACTGACAGGCATCAGGGGTGTGACTTGAGATTATTGCCGGTAATGCTCATACCTTTCCACACCCACCCACACCCTGCAGCCAGTGACAGGCATCAAGGTATGCCTTGGACTCTTCGGCCCCTAAGTTTACCCCATTCTCCTATACTGCAGCCATCTCACCACATTTCCTTATGGAATGAGATGAGCACAAGGCCCAAAAACCCCAAGGCACACTGTGACACTTGTCAGTGTCTGCAGGGTAGGGTGTGGTGAAATGGTGTGGCCGTTATGCCTGATTCCCCAAAGGCACACCCCAATGCCTGTCAGTCTCTGCAGGGTGGTGGTGGGTTGGCTTCAGATTAATAATTTGCTGTCATTCCTATTATGCAGCTCTCTAACTCCTATACTACCAATGACAATGCCAGCAAGCAAACATTCGGCACTGACAAATGCTTGTTTCATTTCCTCATCTTTGCTGACTGAGTGTTAGCTATTTTTTTGCTGCTATTTATTTTTTTCACACACACACATGCACACACACACACACACACACACACACACACACACACTGCATAGTGTTTTTGTTTGAAGAAAATTAAGCTTGAGAGAAAACCTTGGAAACATAGACTTTGATGGCAGATAAGGACCGCTAGGCCCATCTAGTCTGCCCATTTCCCTACCTACAGGATAGGCCAGATTCTAGTTAACCAACAGCCTATATCTTCCTACCCCCACAAGAATTGCCTTATGTCTGTCCCATGCATTCTTGAATTCTCCCACAGTTTTAGACCCCACAACTTCCTCAGGAAGGCTGTTCCATGCATCCACTACCTCTCTGTGAAATAATACTTCCTCACATTGCCCCTGAACCGCCTCCTTCTATCTTTAAATTGTGTCCCCTTGTTCTTGCAAGTCTCTTTTTCTGAAAGATGCTACCCTCTTGGACTTTGTTGATTCCCTTGAGGTACTTGAAAGTTTCTATCATGTCCCCCCTCTCCCTTCTTTCCTCAAGGGTATACATATTAAAAAGGATGAAAGGATATGGAAAAAGGATGAACGATGGGCATTAAAAAATTATTTTCCTTTAAACAATACAAGATACAGAACTGAATGCAATTTCAGACATCTGAAACATTTTTTGGAAATAGAGTTGTTTCTGAAAACTGTTTCTGATGTATGAAATATTATCCAGTATCGTATCTGATATTGTATAAAGGAAAAGTAGTTTATAAAAGTTGCACCTGGGGTTTACCTGAGAACTTATAAAAGAGCCCACAAAGAATAGCAGGGGGTGGAGATTTGTCTCCGTGCATGTCCCCTGAGTGACATCTGGGCAGGTAGGGGAGGCAAGATTGATAGGCAGGTAGGTCCTGCCCAATAAGGGGGGAGGATAGGGTAGGCAGGCAGATGAGTTCCCAAATGAGGGCACAGTCTGAGGCTGGGAGAGAGAAGCAGCATGCTATGTAAAGTCAGTGCCATAGGGGCTTTTCCTCTATGCTCCTCTCTCTCCTCTGCTGAAGTACAGCTCCAGAGTGAACATCAGGGGGACTTTCAGTAAACAAGATATTAAGGCAGCAGAAGGAATTAGGCCTTTTAAACCTGGAATATTTTGGTAAGTGGATTTTGTTCTAACTCTCAGGGCTAGGCAGCAGAGCCAGGGGATCAGGGGGTCAAGTGACCCCTTACTTTTGTAACTAAGGGTGAGACATTGAACTGAACAGTGTCCTGGGCTGAGGTGTTCTATACAATTCTGAGCTCCCACTTTTTAGTACACTCCACCACTGTTGCAGGCTGGGCTTGGAGTTCATTTTTAACAAGCAAGCAACCCCAGGGGTGCAGGTAGTTACTTTGTGTTGGCTATATCAAAAAAAAAAGGAGTTTGGGGGAGGTTTAAAACTGTGACTTAATTGCTGGGGGGATTGTTTTCTTCAGGGGGCTTTGCCCCGACCCCCCATGCAAGGGGATCTGCCCTCCGCCCCCTCATAACTTTAATAATCAACTCTGAGTCAGAATTGATTCGAGGGGGTATAAGACACCAAGAAAACAGTGCCAGGGCCCAACACTGACATTACAGTGACCTTTCACTGTTGTTGCTGTAATGTCGATCATGGTAAAATTGTCAAACAGACCTCAGCATATGTACTTGTGGTTGCTCCTTGCAGATTCAGGTTTTAAGCTGTTGAGCTGCCCCTTCCCCCGCATTGTTTCAGGCCATGTGCTGCATTTGGAGTCACATAATTTAGTCAAAAACTACAAAAGAACCCAAGAGCAAATGCTCTGAGGCATGAGTTATCCTGGAGGATATTGGCCACACAGCCACATTTTAAAGAAAATACAATTGCACATACCCCAATAATGCAAAGCTTCATGGGAAACATATGAAATCTCAATGAGAGAATTTGGACTGCCTTGACTTTTTTAAGCAGAATTGCATGGTGCTGGAAGGTCTCACAATGCAATCAACAAAGGCTAAGAAAAGCAGACACATATGCATGTTTTGTCCTCATTTGGACTCATCAGTGTGCCATATCTGTGTCTTAGCTCAGGGAGATGGAGCCAGTCACCTCCTAAGGGGGATGTTATTCGTTTGGGCCGTGGGGAGCCCAAAATAGAGAAGGAAAAGAACTACAAAAGAACCCCAGAGCATTGGGATTTACATATGTTTCCCCATGATGCTTTGCATTATTGGGGTATGTGTAATTATGTTTTTTTTTTTATTTGGCTATATGGCCAATACCCTCCAGGATAACCCATGCCTCAGGGCATTTGCTCTGGAGTTCTTTTATAGTTCTTTTCCTTCTCTATTTTGGGCTCTCCATGGCCCAAACAAATAACATCCCCCTTAAGGGGTGACTGGCTCCCTGTTCCTGGACTAAAACACAGATATGGCATACTGATGAGTCTAAATGAGGATAAAACACCTGTATATGGCTGCCGTTCTTAGCCTTTGCTGATTGCACTTTGAGGCCTTCTGGCACTATGCAATTCTGCTTAAAGTTGAGCCAGTCCAAATTCTCTCTTTGGGATCAGCATATGTTTCCCATGATGCTTTGGCTTACTGGGGTATGTGCAATTGTGTTTTCTTTTTAATTTAGTCAATTTGGCTGGCAATTTTCAGTGTTTTTCTTATGGCCATGTGACTGCTTGCTGAAAATATTGAATTAGCAAATATATTTAAAAAGTGGTGAGCATGCCCTTTGGTAGATGGCAAGGCTAAAATCTACTATTAATAAATACAAAAATGCATGCAGGCCTTTTCATTACAGATCTATTGGAAATGTAGGCATTGTAAACTGGCAACATTTTGTGCATGCTGAAAGCATTAGGGGACCAAGTTGAAATATTAATTCTGTGACTGCCTAATGGTACTTTTTCATGGTGTGGAGAGAGAAGCTTTGTAATATGGTACTTATAACTTTATTACAAAAAAAAATCATTGGGTGAGTGCTCCACTTTCGCATGCTATTAGGTAGAGGGCAAGCTCAAAGTTTTAAAATGGTATTCATGACAATTGTGGTAATTTTACTAAAAGCAAAAAAAATTCAGCACTGGCTTGTGGGGGCTGCTTCACTTGCAGGCTATTGTCTGTTGAAAATGTGGTGGCTAGGCCTCATGTTCTCCTCCCCCACAGGGTCTACATCTTTGTCTGAAGGCAGCATTAAAGTTTTGTTGGGGGCAGGGCAGAACAACCAGGGTTTTTTTTACAGAATTTCTTCAAACTGGTAAGAACATGCAACGGGCTTAAATAGTATGTGTTTTCCCAGCAGAACTGCATTATAAATACATATGGGGAAGAGTGCTGGATTTGAAGATGGAAATCCATGGAAGGCAGGAAAACAACAATCTGGGAATGTTTGTTCAAAGAAACCACATCAGCTAAATCAGCTCAAGTATTGAGGGGGTCTCCAGGTCATTACTTTCTAAAGCTTTCGAAGAATTTAAAACTACCCTCTCACTTCAATGATATATACTAAATACAACTGAATTTCACTGACAATGAATTTAAAAAGAGAATGTACATTGCAAACACCTTTTCTTTACAATAGTTAAAAGGTATAGAGCCAAATCCCAGGATATCTAATTTCATAGTGTAGCGCATATTATTGGCTGCCATGTCATATTGGGGTGCATATGTGGCCATGGCATGGAAGAGAGATTCATGTGTTTAAGTTTGGGAACAGGGCAGAAACATAGAGGCTGGGATGGGGGGAGGGATGGAGGTTGAGTAAAGTAGGATAAGATATCCACACAGCTGATTTCTTTGCTTTTAAGTATAAAGCACGTTTATTTCACATTTTATTCCATTACTACTCATTATTAACTGTTGTGGGTATCTCATACCAATGTTCATGGATCTCAGTAGGAAAGGGTGTCACCATTAAGAAACATGGAATTTGCAGTTAACATGACTAGGGTCACCACCTTTGGATGAGGTAAAAACCAGATACAAAACCATACCCCAAACTCCACCTCTGGCACCACCCCTTTTTTATGACTGGTAAGTATATCGCTCCTTCTACAAAGCCATTTGTAATGTTGGAATAGACATTACTAGTAGGAAATCATTATTATACTGTTATTTATTTGATCTATTTATTGAGTTATTTATTTTTATTCTTTGGCAACCAGGTTAACTCCCATAGGCCACATAGCCCATTTTACAGGTGTGACCCAGGAGCACAGGAAGGTTAAGTGACTTGCTCAGGGTCACACAGTATGTAAGTGGAGGTTGTGGGAATCAAACTCAGGTCTGCTGGATGTGCCAAGCTCATCCGCAGTGTATTGCTCAGCCCTCTGTTAAACATTCTCCTATTTTCCTTTCCATGTCAGTCATGTATTCTGATACTTTGACCTTGATAACTTAATTATCAATGCTTGTGGTACCCTTAATACTGCACTGTGTTCCTCTTTACCTCAGCAGCTACTGCTGTTTCTTTTCATATTTCTAAGACATTCAAAAATTTCAGATACACCATTCCATGCTGTTTATTTGAATGACCTGTAAAAGTGTAGCTAATATCATGGAATGTTCAGGTAATACAAAAAATGAGAGCAAATGTGGTGATAAAAGAAATAAAAGTTAGACTATTAATTTAACAAAAATGGGACTAAAACATACCAGAATATAGGACAAACAAAAAGAAACACATGAGAGCATTAAAGGTGTAAAAGCTGTTTAATATCAAAGCAGTAAAAGACCATACTTAAAATTCAGAGTGGAAAAGATTAGGTTAATTTACTGCTAATGATCTTAATGGCCATACTGTACACCTCTCAGACAGTCTGGTTTTACAAACAAAGGCAGGTCTGAATGGCTGTGACATCAGAACTTCTTTGTAATCTGGACATGTAATGCAGCCAAAACAGTGAATGATTTGATACATCAGTTTTAAGAGTATATGAGCAGTCAAAATGGCCCCAAAATTGGACTGCATTTAATCAAAACCAGATGACTGGATAAGGACACTAAAAAATGGATTATCCAGTCAAAAAATGGACAGGTGGTGACCCTAAATATGACAGACAAGTTTCAGAGCCAGTAGAGCAGGCTTGTTTCAGAATGGTTTGTATAACTGGACTATAGTCAGTAGCCACAGCTGCTCTTGGCAAAATTGACCCCTTTCAAGCAAACTGATTTAGTAATAACACAGGATTTACAAAGTGCAGGCATACATTAGTTTCTAGTACCACTACATTCATATCATGGAAGCAGTTTTTAGTTTTCTATGTATTATTAGTAGTATTTGTAAGCACAGCAAATAACAGCAAGTTTTCAAGTTAGGCAACAACTTGGAAAAAAAAAAAAAAGAAGTGGCAGTGTGCAGCCTGCTGCCACAGGTGACAACTGCACTAGTTAACACATTCTGACCAGAATTGACACGGCTGCAGTTGGTGTGCTCACTGAGCTCATGGCCCAAGATGGCCATCAGAGTTCAGTGCGCATGCACCAACTACAGTAGTGCACCAGTGAAGGGCGGCATATAAGTAAATGACCAAGCAGAGTGGTTTGCAGAGGAGTTGTACTGCAACTCTGCATTTGCACTTTGATCAGAATTTGGAAAGCCCATTTTCAGAGCTGATTGCAAGACAGCTGCAGACTCCACCCACTGCACCACAAAACTGGGCAAGTTACTTGAATCTCCAAGAATGCCTCCCTAAAGGCTTTTCTGTAGAGAAAGGGCTAGAAGGCACCTTAAAAAACCTGAATCAGAAAGTACCACTGCCAACTCAGTTCCACAGCCATAGCAAAGTCACAGCTGTGAAGTGCTAACTGCAATGAGCCAGTAAGCAGATAGGCTAAAATACAAAAACAACAATTAGACCAACTAGAACTAGGAAAAAAAACAACAACTTAATGTTAAAAAGTTTTTATAAGATGGATTGATGAAAATAAAAACAAGGAATGTTAACTTAAAAATTATCCCCCAAAAAACATAGATGACTTGCTAAGTGAATGCTTTACCACTAGTACAAACTCAAGAGGAAAAGAATATGGACAATTTTATTTATATTACTTAAGAGCAGCTATAAATTATTAGTAAATCTCTTCTGAAGTAGAGTGCAAGATACTGTAAACATCATTACTGAGTACCTTAATTAACATTTTGTTTGTAGTGGTGGTCAAATGTTGCAGCAAATCCATCTGGGACACAACAGAACACTGTTCCTGTAGCACTGCTGATGACCTTTGCTGCTTGAAAAGCTCTGTCACCTCAAACTGCACCAGGTTTTGTTACCAAGGTCTATTTTGACCTACAGCTCCAAGTGGCTTGACAAGGATGAGAAGAACAATAGCAACTAACAGAGGACAGCTACATGACGCACACAGTATGGCTAAAATGTATCAGACAGGAAGATAAATGTCAATATAGTCTTGGCCCTTGAGAACAAGTGCCTCACTTTTTTTTTATATACCTGCAGAGTCTTGTGACACAAAAATATAATTCCTGAAAAGCTATTTAGATATTTGTTAACCAGAGACCCAACAAAAATCATCAAATGACTTTCTCAATTCAAAGGCAAATCATTTTCTTTCTCAATCCAGTATTTATAATCAGTAATGCGTTCCCATAGGTTTCATTAACAGTCAGTTAACCACCCTTGGGGCATGTGGCACACTGTTGCACCTCATGCCACATTATGTTCTTAAAGGGTGATTAACAGGCTGTCAATACAACCCCTGATAATTGCTTAACTAACATTTTCCTTCAGCAGAAAATGAGATACCTTGCTACATACAAAATAATCTTGTCTGAACAGTAAGAGCTCCAAGGGGGAATGACAACCATAAACCAGAATTTCTTTTATATTTGTTAACACTGTTGCCTGTAAGAAGTTCTGTTTGATACTTGAAGTGTCTGTCAACTACTGCACACTTGTTTGTCTTCTGTGCATCTCTATAAACCACACACATACTGTAACTCCTCAATTGAAGTGCAAGGCATTAGAGGTACATAAATCCTTGTGCAAGACAGATCAACAAGGCACGGCCAGAACAGACATAGCCTTTTATAGATATTTGTACATTTGATCCCATAGCAGGTAGAACAAACTACAAACATACAGTATATAGACAATCTTATATTGCACAAGTCTTTTGTAAGCACCACTGCAATAAAATCCAGGCAATCTGTAGAATGGACTGTGAAGTCCTTTCCCTCTTTAAAATAAAAGCAGTTATGTATTGTGTTATTTTGACTAGTAAGCAAAACACAGTGATGAGTTATCCTGCCTTAATAAATGTTATGAGTGGTGTTTTGTAAATATCTATCAAGCATCCCACATTATGAAGGACAGTCCAGCATTTTAGTATCCCCAGTCCCAAGACTTCTGTTCCACATGGAGTCAGCAGTGTCTAACAATCACAGTGGCTGGTCCATGACTGTTGCTTAAAGAACATCAAATTCATGAGCAATACAAGAAGCTATTGTTGGGTTTATTTTATAGGCCTCTTAATTCTAGCAAAATAAATGATGATTACATATTAAAGGAGATGAGACAAATATCAATGCAGGGTGATATTATTGTATTGGGGGACTTCAATTTACTGGATATAAATTGGGTGAGGAAGACAGAGAAGAATTCTGCACACAGAAGATATTTAGAAATGATGGATGAGGTGGAATTAACACAACTATTAAATGAGCCAACAAGAGGAGGAAATATTTTAGATTGGATTGTAACAAACTGTGAGGAAATAGTAACTAAAATAAGTATTACAGATAATTTAAGTAATAGTGACCATGGGATAGTTCAATTTTACTTAAAAAAAAAGAACAGCTGGGCTAAAGGGGATTATGTCAACTAGAAATTACAATAAGGCACATTTTCAAAGTATAAAAGCAAAGTTGGAAGAATGGGACTGGAAGAACACATTTAAGGGCAAAACAGTACAGGAAATGTGGGTGATGTTTAAAAATAAGATAAAACAGTTAGAAGACAAATATGTCCCCATTAAGAAATTATACACCAAAAGGGAAAAATAAAAATAATGTGGTGCATGAAAGGAATAGTGAAACTATGTAAGAAGAAGAAAAAGGCACATGATAATGTGAAAAAACTAGGTATAGATGAAGCCATTATGAACTATAAAAAAACATTGAAGAGTTTAAAAACTAAAATAAAAACAGAAAGAAAAAGATTGGAAATGAATTTAATATACAGAAAGGACAATGGAAAAGGACTATACTCTTATATAAATAATAACAAGAATGTAGTTGGACAATTAGGATCCCTAGACATTAATGGGAGGGAAGAAACTGAAGTACCAATAATGGTAGAACCTCTTAACGAATATTTCTGTTCTGTTTATGATAATAAGGTTAATGAAGAGATCCAGTTAAAGGATAATATTAAAAAATAATTAGTTTTGTAAGTCAATAAAGAAGATATAGAGAATATATTGAATGGACTAAAATCTTATGAATCGTCAGGTCCAGACGTATTGCATCTAAGGCTATTAAAAGAAGTCAGTAAACAGATAGCACCCCCACTGGCAAACTTCATTAGTCAATCATTTAGTACAGGAGAGATGCCAGCAGATTGGAAAAGTACAATAGTAATACCAATATATATAAAAAAAAGGATTAAATATCTCCATGTCAATTTACAGACCAGTCAGCCTGACAGCTGTGCTGTGTAAGGTGGCAGAGAGTGTGCTAAAAGACAAATTAGAGGAGGACTTAAAGGGTTTAAAAGTGAAAGATGTTAGCCAGCATGGGTTCAAAAGAAATAGGTCATGTTTGACCATTCAATTAATCTTCTATGAACATATAAATAAACTAATAATAAAAATCCAGTTGATGTCATCTACCTTGATTTTCAGAAGGCATTTGATAAGGTTTCACATAACCAACTAATTGCAGAAATGGTAAATATAGGAATAGACAGTAGATGGATAAGGTGGGTGCAGAGCTGGCTGACAGACAGAAGACAGGTTGTGAGATTAAGGGGTGTATTGTCAGAGGAGGCTGGGGTCACAAGTGGGTTCCCCCAGGGGTCAATGTTGGGCCCCATACTATTTTCCCTATCTATAGGAGATATCCAACAAGGGCTGATAATATGAAACTAGGAGGGCAGAGGGGCTCCAAGGAAGAAATTAAACAGATAGAGGGTGATCTAAATCAAATTGAGACATGGGAAAAAAAAAAACAAATTGCCACTAAGTATAGAAAAGTGTACAGTGATGCATGTGGGGAACAAGAACCCCAAACATGTGTACTACTTAAACAACTCTAGGATGGAGGTAACACACAAGGAAAAGGACTGAGGGATAATAGTGGATGACAGATTGACATTTAATGCACAAAGGTCAGAGGTTATAAAGAGAACAAATTATATGATAAAAAAAAATTAGAAAAACCTTTATAAATAGATCTAAACTTTGGTACAACTGTACAGGGTGTATGTAAGGCCTTACATGGACTAGGGATCATTGGTGTGGAGTCCGTATATGAAAGGTGAAATTGATAGACTGGAGAGAGTCTAAAGGACATTCACAAGGATGATAAAGCCTGAGGAAGGAAGAGGGTATGAGGAAATACTGAACATATTAAAATTGTTTAAACTGGAGGATAGAAGAAGGGGAGGGGATTTATTACAGTTTTTTAAAATTATGAAAGATCCAGAACTAATAGAAGGATTAGGAATAGAATTTGTGAAGAAACCGGAAGGACTTAGAGGACACAGGTTACAAATTAAACTGGAGATGGTTAAAAAGAACTCCAGATATTTCTCTTTTGTTCAGACAAAGCTAGAATATGGAACACTGTACCAGATTATACTGTCACCATTAATAGCTTGGAGCAATTTAAAAGAGAAATAGATAATTTAATTTGTTCTAGGATTTAAATGAGACTGCTTTGCGGGGAATAGTAAAATGGGCATGAGTGCCTTCTTCCATTCTACCACCCAGAATGAAACCCAGTATAAAATCTTATACTGCTGTGAACTTGTATCTTTTAGAAATGACCGTATCCCACATGGTGCCTTATTTTCCCACATTTGGGGACAACGTCTCACATGGGGGGGGGGCACGTTAAGTGGTTTGAGTTTGTAATTCTTTAGATTTCCTGACAAGTAATATTGTAAAAAAAAAATCTCATGGAACTATGTAAATTTGAAGCTTGTACAACAGGAGTTGTACAAAAAGTTTAATTTACCACTGCTGCATCAGTCCAGTATAATAACATCAGTGCATTTTTATGAAGCTACAGTAAATAGCAATTTTGAGATCATGGCACTCCCTGTTCCTAATCAAATACAAATAAAAATTCACAGAATTGTGTTGCTTTTAAATGTTCTTTGTCAAAAGTTTTATTTGTGGGAGTGCCATTTTCCTTAAAAATTGTAACTTTTCAGTTTTCAGTTAGTGCACCAATGATTATTCATTAGTAGTGATCATTTAAAAAATAAACTTAATTGTAGGGGAATGCACTCAAAACATGAGGAGGCCGTATTGCATCAATGGGTGGAGTTTGTGCTGTAGTTGGTCAAAGAGCGAATAAGGGATCAATGAAGAAATGGTAAGAAGCTGCCTGTCTTTATGCTCACTAACAGAGGATGAGGAAGGATACAGCTGACCATATAATTTAAAGTGATATTGGAAGGTTCCCCAAATGCCTTTTTCGCATACAGTAGTGTGCCATTGCCAGCCATGCTTCAGATGCTGAAGCAGCAATTTGTTTTGTAAAAAAAACTGTCATAGTCATTTTATTGTTATATTTTATCAGTGGTTTGTTTCTGGCTGCCTTCCAGTTTCTCTGTGCAGCCACACCCCCAGAATGATGTCATACAAGGGAGCTGTCAATGTTTTACATACAGCAATATGGATTTTGGGGTAATATATAAGGATGACTTAAATATGCATTACTCAGAAGTACAGTCTCATATGTTGGTGGTGGTGATCACCTAATACGTAAATATCCAAAGCAAGGCATTGTGGGTACAATAAGAAGCTGATTTCCAAGTTCCTTACTGTGAGGTGCAGTCTTGTATTTCTATAGTGGTGTCAACAATATACATTCTTGTATGTTTAATTTCAAAACAAGGCATTGTGCATACTGTATCTAGCTACAAGACTTCCTTACTGAGAAACGTAGTCTCCTATTTCTGTAGTGAGCACAGAAATGCAATAGCCTGTATTCTAATTTACATAGTGAGGCATTGTGGGTATTGTAAATAGCTGATTTTTCTATCTCCCTAATGAGAGTGCAGTCTCCTATTTCGCTAGTGTTTACAGCAGTACAATCTGTAGCACAGCTTATGGAAAATGGTTTTGTGATGCAAGTGAGCCACAAGCTCATTTGCCATTCTGTGTAGATGTTTCATGTTTACTGCCTGCTGGTGTAGTGATTGGTCTGAAGTGACAGTTACTGTCAGAATGTGGGAGTGCGATGATACTTTTCTATGTTTATGTTATGGGGCTTGAATGGCTGTATGTAGTTCAGGAGTGTAATTGTGGGTCAATGATTACACAGCTCTGAGCTGCTTTCAGTCAGTCAAGTCACAAGACTTTTTCTACACATGTTATAATGCTAGATACAACTACTTGCAAACAATGTAGTGAGGCAGCTAAATCCTGACAGTGTCCCTTTATAAAATGTGTTTTCCTGGTATGATGTCATGGTTGGGGGTTGCAACACTGAGAAAATAAAGGGTGGGTTATGCAAATGAAATAGAGTACCAAAATGAAAGGATTTTATTTTCATGGAAACAGCACTATTTGGCAGTTTGAATGGTAGGAGACTGATTCACAGCTCCTACAGGTTACTACTACCATTTGCTTTAGCAAGGCATTTGACACAGTTCCACACAAAAGATTAAAAAACAAATTAGCCAGCCTGGGAGTGGGTCCCAGGGTGGTAGCCTGGGTAAAAGATTATCTGGTCAACAGGACACAGAGGGTAATAGTAAACAGAGTACACTCAGAAGAAAGCGGGGTTACTAGAGGGGTACCGGAGGGTTCAGTACTGGGTCCAGTCCTTTTTAATGTCTTTATAATTGACATTGTGGAGGGACTGGAAGGAAATGTATGCCTCTTTGCAACAACACAAAGATCTGCAACAGGGTTGAGACACAAGGGGGAGTGGAAAGGATGAGAAGGCACTTGGCAAGGTTGGAGGAATGGTCAAAAGTATGGCAGCTTAGATTCAATGTAAAGAAGTGCAAAGTAATGCACCTGGGAAACAAAAACCCAGGGGAAGAGTACACAATAGGATGGGGAGGTATTAACAACAAAAAAATGGAAAGGGACCTGGGGTAGTCATAACAGATGATCTAAAGGTAGGCAAGCAATGCAAGAAGGCAGTAATTAGGGCTGCAGAATACTGGGATGTATAGGGAGAGGCATCACCAGTAGAAAACAGGAAGTTGTTATCCCTCTGTGAAAACCGTTGGTGAGACCCCATCTGGAGTACTGTATGCAATCCTGGAGACCCTGTCTCCGCAAGGACATAGACAGGATGAAGGCAGTCAAGAAGAGGGCAACTAAAATGGAGCAGGGTCTGCAGCAGGAGCCATATGAAGAGAGATTAAAGGAGCTAAATATCTATACCATTGATGAAAGAAGGGAAAGGGGGACATGATAGAAACTTTCAAGTACCTCAAGGGAATCAACAAAGTCCAAGAGGGTAGCATCTTTCAGAAAAAGAAATGTGCAAGAACACGGAGGCACAACTTGAAGATAAAGGGGGGGATGGCTCAGGGGCAATGTAAGGAAACATTTTTTCACAGAGAGGGTAGTGGAAGCATGGAATGGCCTTCCTGAGGAAGTTGTGGTATCAAAAACAGTGGGGGAATTCAAGAATGTTTGGGCCATCATAAGGCAATTCTGGTGGGGGGTAGGAAGAAGTAGGCTGTTGGTTAACTAGGATCTGCAACTTATCCAATAGGTAGGGAAATGGGCAGACTAGGTGGGCCAAGCAGTCCTTATCTGTCATCAAAGTCTATTTTTCTATGTTGCTATGGCAAACTTGCAACATCACTTTAAGGGACATCATGCTAAGGAAATGTCTCTGTGAGGGCAGTCACACAGCATTACACTACACTTTTAAGCCTTCTTTTGAGCTAGAATGCTCTACCTTGATGGAACATCATTTCATCCATAATAACTGACATATTTCAAACACTCATTAAAAGAGTCTACAATAAATCAGTCAGTAAATGCTTTTAAAACCTAAGAGATATGATAATTAGAAAAGTTGGCACATCATATTCCAAATCAGGCACTGAGCTAAATGTCAGAGGTCTTAGAAGTAGCAATCCTAGTCAGAATGTGACCCATGATTTTATCCTAACAAAGTCAACTGGTGCTGTTTAAAGCATGCATTCTTGCATATTCCAGTATAAAAGTCAGATATCAGAGTGGGATTCTGCAAAGTTGGGCTCATGTTAGGCATCACCTGAGAGGCCACCAACATAAGGGGAATGTGAGCAGGTGACCTGAAGGAGAGGGAGTTTAAAAGAAGTGGTACCAGGGGTGGGCACCTATTTTCCACATTTGATAGACATTGTGTCACATTTGGCGGATGAAACATTAAGTTGTTTGATTTTGTAATTCTTTCGATTTCCCTGACAAGCCATATTTTAAAATAAACATCTACCGCACCAATATAAATCTGAATCCCTTACTACACAAATTACACAAAGTATTACTTACTTCTGCTGCTTCAGCCCAGTATAATAACATTCAGTATGTTTTTATGAAGCTATAGTACATGGCAACTTTAAGATCATGGTGCTCCAACAATCTCCCTGATCAAATAAGTGTTCACTGAATAATGTTGCTTTTAAACTGTCTTTGTCAAAGTGTTATTTGTTTGCGGCCCTTTTTCCTAAACATTGCAACATTTCTGCGAGCAGGATGAGCCGAGCTGGGTGTGTGCAGCACCGTGTGTGGAGACACTTGCGGAGACACATGCATTTTGCAAGTGTCTGGCATGTCCAGCAAGTATGGAGAGTAGGAGGCCACAGACCTTGTAAGTGTGAGTTGTCTTTTCATAACTGTGTTATTGTTTTAAGTAAGTCAAAATGGCAAGTGTAGAAGATGTAAACAATACTATAAAAAAATGTGTGGAGAGGGTATGTTAACACAGTGTACCAAATGTTGTATGTACTCCTTGGTTAATAACCAAATAAATACAGTGTAGGAGTGTGACAAATGTGTACAATATGAGACAGTGTCATACACACTACACAACACCTTAATGGAGTTACAAAACATAAAGGAGATAATTCATATAGAACAGGAATGTGGTATAAAAGGAGCAACACAGCATAACCCACCCTCATTAAATTCACCCTCTGTTTCCAAGAAAAGAACTAGGGATGAATTTCCTTTAGCAAATGAGCAGCCAGGGACATCAGTTAACTGCCACAAAAAAACCCAAACAAATCACACAGTTGACAAATAACGAGCGGTACTTGGTTAGCAATGGTAATAGGTTAAAAAAGGGTGAAGAGCATTATCAGCAGAGAAAATAACAACACAAAACAGATTTAGTATATTAACCAACAGCCCCGGCAAAACTTTTGATTTAGTACCTTAGTCTGAAAAGTCAAAATGATTGTCCTTGGCGACTCTGTCATTAGGAAATGTGACTCTACCATTTGTCAATGAAATAAAGAACAAAGGATGGTTCTCTGTTCCCCAGGAGCAAAAAAACTAGATATTCAGAGAGTAATACCAAGAGTGGTTAAAAGATCTGGCAAAAAAAAAATAGTAACAATCCATGCTGGTATTAATGACATGGGCATCAGTCACTAAAAAAGATATATGCCAGGATTTAATTGACACTGCACAAAAAATTAAACAACAGGGAGTACAAGTTATTATCTCAGGCCTTCTACCTGTACCAAGGGTAGTACATGAAAAAATAAAACCATAGAAAGAATCAATGTTAGGCTTAAAAACTGGTGTAAAACTGAAACAATTGAATTTATTGAATCATGGGATAGTTTCTTCGACAGTAGGAATCTGTATAGCAAAGACAGTCTTCACCTGAATAACGAAGAAGCTAAATTGTTGGGAAATTAGATCAAAACTAAAATGGTGATGATTCATTTAAATGGACTTTGCAGGTGGACCAGGACACACAATATAGTGAACTAACTCCAAACATTAATAAAATATCCAGCAGGAAAACAACAATTAAGTTTCTGCTTAGTAACTTGAGAAGTCTTAACAACAAATTTCTTCAAGTTTCAAATTGTACTAGGTACCAAGGATATTGAAGTAGCTTTCTTAACTGAAACATGGTTAGGTGGACAAGGATGACTGGGCTAAAAACATTCCAAGGTATCAGGTAATAAGACAGGATAGGAAAATAGAAGAGGGGGAGGCATTACAATCTACTCATCCATAAATCTAAGCTTTATAGACATTACCACAAAATAAAAGATGGCATGGACAAAACAGAAACCTTACAGCTACAAATGACTAATGGAACAAATAATGAATATATCCTGGGCCTATGTTACAGACCCCCAGATTCAGCGATGGATGTAACCCATGAAACAATGAATGAAATACTCAGAGTCCTTGAAATTGGTAACATTATACTGGCACGCAACTTTAATTATCTGGACAGTGATTGGGCTAGAAAAACATCTGAGTCAAAACAAAGTAGGGTATTCATGGAATTCTGCAGGGAAAATAACTTGGTTCAGTATGTATCGGCTCCAACAAGGCTACAAAACTTACTGGATCTTGTCATAACAGCTAAGGATGTAAATGTAAATGAATGTGTTGTGAAAGCCCTCATAGGAAATAGTGATCATGCCAGTGTGATATTTGCTCTAGAAAATTAACACCAAACCTTAAAGGGTTGTACAGAAATTTACTTATATAAGGTATTTTTTTTTTAACTTTCTTTATTCAGTGGGACTTAGGGCATCTCAGCAAGATACCACTTGACTCTGTCTCTACTCCCTGCTTGAAACCTCCTCTGCTGAGCTCCTACAGGGCTGTCTCCACTCAGCTCCATGGCTTGATCAGCCCCCCTGGATCATCACCCAAGAGAGGGGCCTGCCCACCCATGGTAGTCTATCTTTAATTAGAGGGAACAGCCGCAGGAGCTGGTAGAGCTGGAGCTTAGGGAAGCAGGTCCAGCACTGGGATGTGAGCCGGTCTCCAGGCCCCCTTCACCTTCACTAGGCCACCAGGGTTTTTCCATACAGTCCCCCCCCACAACATGGATGTGCAATGCTGGCAGTGCATCTACATGCAGCCTGGCTGCTGCCACTCCACATTCAATGTAGCATCAAGCCCTCCTGCCTGTAGAGCCCCTGGTCTCCACCAGGAGCTGCTACAGAGTGAGATATATCCCAGAATCCACCCCGTAAGGGGAGATCAATTCTCTGGATGCTCAGTATCCTCCCTCCCCTGCTGACCCACAATGACCTGAGTCCAATCCTGAACCTGGGTCTCCAGCATGGCATGAGGTGTTGTGTACAGCGCCTTAACCCTCAGTGCCACTGGTCCCGCAATATAGAAGGTATTAATAGTGATTTAATAAAGATTGACCAGCATAAAGCTTTAGAAGACAAATCTATAGATGAGGGCTTGGAATATGTATAAAACTATAATACATACTATCATGGAGAAACATGTTAAACATGTTAAAAAATACAGTAACAAAGGACTAAAACTAAATTGGCTAAATAAAGGTATTGCAAAACTAATAAAGAAGAGAAACAATGTGTATGGACATATGTAAAAACAAAATAAATAAGGTAAAAAAGAACTATGAAGTTAAATTAGGAAAAACTGTGAAAAAATCAAATAGCAAACAGTTTCATAAATATATAAATTCACTAAAAAAAATCCAATGTGGAACTCACCTTGATAATAGACAAACATGACCACATAACAGATCCAATGAAAATAGCTGATGTATTTAATACATATTTTTGTTCAGTTTATAATGGACAAACTCAACCCCTCACAAAAACAAACTATGATATGGGTTCAGGGATGCACAAATTTTATAAAGAAGAGATATTACAGCAAATTGATAACTTAAAGTACCATAGTGCTCCAGGGTTAGACAATATTACTCCACCCATGCTAAAATTAATGAAAAAAAAACTGCATTTGGATACCTTTTAAGATTTTTTATGAAAAATCATTAAATTATGGTCTAATACCAGCAGATTGGAAAAAATCAAAGGTCACACCAGTTTTCAAAAAAGGTAGCAAGATAAGTGCAGCTAATTACAGACCTATCAGTTTAACATCAATCCCTGTAAAATCTTAGAAGTATTGATCAAAAATGAAATTCTAGAACATCTAAAAAACATCCCTATGTTTGATGTAAATCAACATGGATTTAGAAAAGATCGCTTATGTTCAACAAATGTTATTTGTCTTATGACCACATTAGTCAAATGCTGGACAAAGACATTCCTATGAATGTAGTTTTGTTTAACTTTAGTAAAGCTTTCGATTTGGTCCCATATTGGGCAGTAACCAAGAAATTAAACAAATATGGAATCACTATATACATTATAAGATGAACTGATGACTGGTTGAGGGGAAGATCACAAACAGTAACCACATGAGGACACCTCTCTTCAGAGAGAAGAGTGACTAGTGGGGTCCCACAGAGATCAGTGATGGGCCCAATAATCTTCCAAATATTTATCACTGATTTGGAAGAAAAAGACAACAACAATATAGTAAAATATGCAGATGATGCTAAACTGAGTGGGTCATGTAACACCAGGGACCAAATAGATCCTTACAAAATGATATCAACTCCATAGCTGCTTGGAAAGCTAAATGGGGTATGAAATTGAATACTGATAAATATTGTATTTCACACATAGAAAGGCAAAATCAACTACATAATTTTACTCTGAATGATGATGTCATTCAAAACAAAACTGCCGAAAAGTATTTAGGCATTACCATCGGATCATACATTAGTGTTAAAATTGCACTGTACCTCCATAGTAGCCAAAGCAAATAGAACTATAATGGCAATAAAAAGAAATATTACAAGTAGAACAACTGATGTTTTATTGACTGTATATCTGCCCAATGTCAGGCCACAAATGGATTATGGTAGCCCCTTGTGGAATCCTTATACAAAGACAGAAATCAATAAATTGGAAAGAGTTCAATGTAGATTTACTAAATCAATTAAAACCTTGGAACACGGCACTTATAATGTTAGGTTAAATAACCTGGGTCTACATAGTCTGGAATTAAAGAAGACAATGAGGCAACATGCTCTTCTACTATAATATAATGAATGACACCTTGCTAATGACTGAACTGAATATTGAATACAAATTTGATCAACTTGGTGTAAGGGGACACCCACTACAAGAAAACTTTACAAGTTTAGAACAAATAAAATAAGTTTCTTCTACACAATATGATCAGCTAACTTGTGGAACAGACTTCTAGAAGAAGTGATAATAAGTTCAAACAAAGAAACTTTAAAAAGAAATCTAGATAGACACATAGTTGCTTGGGGGAACATGGATTATTATACCCTGTCCAAAAGGAGCTGTCCTTGGGCTTCCGCCTTGTTTGTTCCTCAAATTCTAAGCGAAAAATTTCAGTTTTCGATAAGTGCACCAATCATTATTAACAGCAGCCATTATTTTAAAAATAAACCTAGTTGTGGAGGAATTCTTGCACAACATGGGAAGGACGTATTGATGGTGGTGAGTTGGTGTAGTTCATCAAAGAGCAAGTATGTGATCAATTAATAGCTGATGATAACATTTCAGGGACAGCATGCCAAGGAAATGTATGCATATGTATGTGTGTGTGGGGGGGCAGGTAGTCAACACTAAATTATAGTTTTACATTTTAGTAGAGCTGTGCAGAATATAAACTTCTACCCACAGAATGCCCATGGAATGACCATTCTGATTCCACAGAATTCCATAGAATTTTTGTGAGAATTCCATGGAATTTTGCATAATTTTACATTTCAGTTATTTTGCTATATGTTTAAAAGTACGTTTCCAAATAACACTAAATGTGGAATGCTAGCAGTACCCTATAGCTTACAACTGTGTAACAAATTGCAGAGTGTAGATGGAAAGAGGGCAGAGTTATGGGTGGCCAAACATTTAATCAAAATTTAATTTTCTGTTATTTTGAGATAATTTTAAAATTTCTTCTCCCTCCAAATTTCTCCACAATTTCAGAATTTAGAGAAACACATAGAATGCATATATGCACCATGTTTTAAGTCTCAAGCTTTAATGCGAGCTGAGTTATAGGCAGTCAAATATTTTGCCAAAATTTGGATTTTTATAATTTTAGTATAACTTTGATAGTATTCATTGAAATATTACAAAAAATTGCCAGGTATACAGATTATCACTACATTTGTATATGCACATAGTTTCAGATTTCTAGCTTTAAATGAGACTGCATTATAGCCTGCCAAACATGTTGCCAAAATTTTAATTTTGGTTAGTTCCCTCTAATTCTAAAACTACATATCCAAATTTAACCAGAGTTGAAACATTTAAACTACTGTACCACATGGTAATTTTTGAAAAAGTTCATATTGTAGGCTTCAAATGGGATTAAATTAAAAGTAGTCAAACTTTCACAACATTTAAAAATTTAATTTTATAAGAATGTAAACTACAAATTTATAAACCACTGAAAGTTTAAAACTAGAGAATGCAATGCCATTAAATTTTGCAGCTTTGTAGACCTTATAAGGGGACTGTGTGTGCCAATTTTATTAATTCCTTGCTGTGAGAAATTGCAAAATAACAACTGTACTTAAAGTCAAATCTCATGAGTCTCTGTGAAAATTGCAGAATTTCATGAACAATTCCATAAAACTGGAATTTTCTAGTTTCACTCAGCCTTATCTTGGGGGTTCTAATTAAAGGATAGGGGTATAAGAGGCAGGTGGCACAGGGGGTCACCAGGTTCAGGTGTTAGATGCAGTTTTGCCAAGAAATGGATAGCACAATGGTAGTAGACCCCCAGGTTGGAGCAAGAAAGCACAGTGTGCCAACAATTCCAACTTGAATGCAGGATATTTAAGGATCACATCCAGTAAATGTGTGATCTAGGGATCATGGTGTACATTCAAGTCTGGGACTTAGAGGTTCTCAAAACGATGTAGAGGGGGAAGACAATCTCTTGGGCAGCAGGAAGAAAGAATTCTGGCTACTCCAACAGGGTAGGTTGATAGGGCAAGGAGTACAGTAGGTGACACATTTTAAGAAAGTTTGTCACTGTAAAGAACAAAGAGGATATCAGTGGGATCAGTAGTTCTACTGAGTCAATCTGGCTATGCCAAAAGAGAAGGGAGAGGTAGTCACCCAGTGAGGAACAGCAGGACTGCAAAAAGCTCAGCCCATCTTATCAAATGAAGTAGTGATATTTGCATTGTTAATGTTAAATTCCATAAAAAAATTCTGGATGCTTCATCTACAGAATACGCTATCATAAATACGTCAGCAAATGTTACTAATAATTTTTTCTTCTGCAAAATTAAAACTGCTTAACCAATTTATCCAGTTGTGTTAGACACCAGGATACATGGACTATGGATAAGCATGTCAAATGTTAACTCTGTGCATGCACGAGCAGAGAAGTTACAACATTCACATTTTTGATAGTTTTCAGAAAGTTTTGCAAATATTTACATAGTAAAGTTTTAAACCCATGTAAATTAAAAATCTCTTATCTAATTCCCTCCATATTTAGGTCATTCAATGAACATTACAAAGGGGTTATCTGTACTAATTTACACATGTCTAGCTCCAAAGGTGCATGAGTTATATGTAGATGAAATGTTTTCATGAAATTTCCTGAAAAAAATAAAATGACAGATTTTGAGCACATATAATTTTGAGACAATGCATCATATTGTCATGAAATCTGGCAAATTGTTAGAACACCTATCATCAAGAAATCATGCCAAATTTGAGATCCTTGACCCAATAGACAGTTAATGTATATGCAGATGAAAAAAATGTTCATGAAATTTCGCACAAACAATAAAATGACATCTGAGCACCTATAATTTTGACACTATCCCACTGAATTACATGATATTTGCATGTTTGTAGCCATTGTCCAAAAGAGTATATATTCCAAATTTCTAAATTTTAAAAATGCCACAAAAGTTTCTGGAATTTTGCCAGATTTCATTGAAATTCCACGGATTCAGAATTTTCCAATTTCGCACAGCTCTACATTTAAGCCTTCTTCAGAGTCAGAATGCAGTACATGCTCGACGTCACACAACTAAATCTGAGGCAGTGGTGGAATTCAAACTGGTAACCCACAGTTTTACTGTTCAATAAGAGTACTGCTCTGCATTGTCTTTCAGTATCCTCAGAATGAGATGTCTTTTGCTTCTTAGTTTGCACTCATCCTCCATGGCTAGCATGATGCTTCTGTGTAATGGTGGTGGGCGAAGTGGGCAAAATTCACTTCATGAAGCAATTCACGTCATAATGAGGAATCTGTGAAGTATTCTGCAATGCGAAGTGGAGTACTTTGCGTCATAATGAGGATCGCAAAGTCATTGTTATCAATGGACTTCATGTTACTTCATCTTCCCCCAACCACTTCTGTGCCAAATTTAATGTGAAGTGTAGAAATCGATGCACTTCACATCACTTCGCCTTGTTATTGAGCTCCAATGCAAATTTTGCATTGATTCATGGGATTGCAGGTCACAGTCTCAGTTCTTTGTAGAGTGTGTAATGGTAGTGGAGACAGTTTGCTCTCAGAGCTCTGCAATTTAAACCCTCTAAAAACTGTTAAAAAGCCTTTTTGAGCCATTTTTGTTTCTCAAAATTTAGTACATCGATTGTGGGAAACCCTCCTATTCTCATATCATCGAGTGTTTATTGTTTGCGTTTGGAATTTGAATGTTAATTTAGAACATTCAGTGTGTACTGCAGACACATGAAGTGTGCTTTGAGGGAGGGGCGTATCTGTGGTGTAGTAGATTAAGTGGGAGAAAAAGGCAGTCTTTGTGTTTTGGTTATATTTTTGTTGTCTAACTGTGTTAATGTACACACAGTAATATTTTCAGTAATTCTTTACATTTTTTGACTGATTGTTGGGGTGCAGCAGTGCATAATTTCAGTTTGTTTGAAGTTTTGGTTATATTACTGAAGTTTTTAATTTGTTATGCATTACTTGTAGTGTGAGTATGTGTGCGACGCGTGCAGCATGCCATCAAATCACACACCTTTTATTGTGCCACAGAGTAATTTCAGCAGTGTGAACCTGCTATCCTCTGCACCTGCATGATTTTGTACTGCTTTGTGGTGGTATCTTGGTTTTGGAATGTTACTGCAGTGCACTGCCCCCCATCCCAACCAGCAAAAGGTATTCTTTTCCAGATTGGATTGTGACTTGTGAGCACTGGTTAAGGTGTTGCTGTGACTTTGTGTCTGCATCTCTTCTTGATTGCACAGTGCAGTCTTAATCTGTATGTGCTTTTGCATCTGTTTAGTTCCCAATCTCCATCTGCAAGCCACAGTCATTTTTTTTTGTCTTCACATCCCAGACTGAAAGTTCAGAAATCTAAATTTGTTTAGAATTTTCTTGGTGATCCCTCAAAATGTCTGCAAAGGGACGTACAAGCAAAGCTGTTTCTGGCCATGGCACTGCTGCCAGTTGCAAGATTGTCTGTGGGCGTGATAGTAAGCAGAAGTGCATAGCTGCTGATGTCAGTAAAGGGATTTCTCCATCAATGTTTTTTACAGTGCAATCTGTAGCTTCACTCATAGTTGGAGGAGATGATGTTGTCCCAGCTGGTGGTGTTAGTGCAGTTTCTACTGGCATGTGTATTGCTGCCTCAGGTTCCACTTCTTCTGACCAGTTAACCATTTCAAAAAATATAGTTAAGTCTAAAGCTATGACTGACAGTGTACATGATGTCATACTCCCCATTAACATCTCCATGGTAGTTGAACATGATTCTGATAATGGCAACTATAACTCAGAGTCACAATGTCACATTTCTTCCTGCGCTGTTGAGTTAGTGCCTTTGCCATCCAATGATTCAAAGTGTGGTGCAAAAATATCGGGTGATGATAATGATGATGATTCTGTGGTCTCAACATGTTCTCCACATGACAGCATTCAAGCTGAAATTGTGGATGTGGATGATGTTGATGAATATGATGATGATGTCAGAGACCCCTGTTGGGAATCAGAGAAAAAGAAAGTCAAGATGGCTGTGTCTGGGTCTGTTGGTGTTAAATCTCCCCTCCTCCACAAAGTTGTGATTTAGTGGTTCCAGTTGATGATGATGATCACCCAGTAATACTGATAGGTAGTCATGGTGGTCAGTTGGAGTCCACGTGTGTCCAGCCTAAAAAATCATATAGCACCCCTAGCCCCATTTCAGGGCCTAAAAAAACAGAGTTCAATAAGCAGCATAAGGGACATGTTAAAAGTAGGGGTTCACAATCCCGTGTTTGGGATTTTTTTGTGCAGGATACAAGTGATGATTAATTTACAATTTGCCAGGTTTACCATGCATGTGTCAGTCGAGGTAAAAAAGGGAGTCATCTGGGCATGGGGTGCTAGCATACACATCTTAAGAATAGGCACATGGCACTGTGGACCCAGCACCAGATGGCAGCTAATGACATAGTAGTGTGTTCACCCTCATCATCAACCTTACTGAGCATGTTATCCCCTTCCATGAGTGTAAGATCAAGTAGGAATGTCTGCAGTAGTGATGAAATAACACCAGAGGATTACTACAGGCATGATGAGGGGGAGGATAATAATTTAAAAATCTTGTCCAGTGGTGGTCAGAGTAGCAGTGGTGGTGGTGGCGGTCAATGAGGTATGTCTAGTGCAAGTGGTACATCAATCCCTTTACGTAAAATGGGGAAAATAATTTCATTTGTGAATTTGTCACCTGTGCAGCTCTCTTCATCACATGTCCACACCCCAACCCAGGCCATTTGCAGAGCAGAGCCATTTGTTACACCACATGCAAAACGTGTAAGTCAGCCCATGTTGGAGAGTGTTTTTGCCCTTAACCTGAAGTACCCACCCAATCATGCAGTGTCATGTGAACTTAATGCTGCTGTAGCTGAAATGCTGTCAATTGATCTTTTACTTTTCTCCTTCATGGAGAATTCTGGATTCCCATGGTTTGTGGCATGCACCTGTCCAAAATGGAAAGTCACATCCAGGACATACTTTTCCACCCATGCTGTCCCCGAGTTATACTGTACTGTGGTTAACTCCGTATGACATGCCCTTCAACATTCCTCCTCTCCATTCATCCATTTAAGTATGGATATTTGGACAAGTGACAAAACAGCGGGGATTTCATATCTGTGTATAACTGCATATTGGGTGCATGTGCTGGGGGTTGTTTGTGCTGGTGGTAGTATGAATAATCAGTGTAATAAGGTGGGCTGTCATGGTAGCAATCTTCTGGGAATTCAACAGCATGCAACACTTGCAATGCACAGTGTGGCCTGTTCCTACACTGGTGAAAACATGCTGCACTTGCTACTGACTAAAACTGACAAGTGTCTGAACTCCCTGTCCCTGAGAGTTGGATTTATAGCAAGTGACAATGGGTCAGAGTGATTAAATGCATCATGAATGGTGGCTTTGTTTGGGTTCCATGCATGGCCAACATTTTAAATCTGGTGGCCCAGGAGTTTCTGCAGCACCCTGATATAAAGGAAATGTTGACAGTAGCATGCTGTATCTGTTTGCACTTTTCACGTTCTGCAAAGGCCCACGATCAATTTCGGCAGCTGTAGATCCAAAACAGCCTCCTGCAGCACCGCCTCAAGTTGGAAGTTGTCACCCAGTGGAACTACACTTTATACATGGCAGAGAGGTTGTATGAACAATACAAAGCAATCTCTGAATAGCTCATCATGAACAGTAGCCGTGACACTTCCGGGGCCTCCATGTCTCTCATGACTGAACAGTGGTGCCTCATGAACTCTGTTATAACAATTTTAAGGCCTTTTGAACATGCAACACAGGCAGTGAATGGTGAGTCTGCCTCCATCAGCCAATCAATTGCACTGCTGTGGGTGTTGAGGCATACATTGCTGAATCTACAGCATAGCCTTGATGGTTCCAGAGACTGTGCTAGTAGTGTGTTACTGAATTACATGCTGACACTATTCAACCACAATCAGCACATCTTGAACATTCAGCACAGTGAAGACTTTGCAATAGCAACAATACTGGACCCATGATATGATACAAACATGGAATTGTGTCACTACTGGAGGGAGGGCCTGAACAGGTTAAAAATGTCAGTAGACAATTGGTTCATGGCACACAGAAGTCATGTGCCAAGGTCAGCACACCTTAGCAGCATAACCAGGCTGAAGGTTACTTTGGAGTAGTACCAAGCACATCCTGTAAGGCAGCTGCAGTTCCAGGTGGTCTGTCATCAAAACCGGTTGATATTAGCCCACTTTGGGGTGCTTTGTCCCAAGCTGGGATTTGTGACATCAATGAATCCAGAGAACAGGATGATGAGTCAACCACTGGACTTTGTGCAGCACAGCAAATGGTTGACTCATATTTGGCTGAAAACAGGTATCTGTCAATAACTAATTATCCTCTTTTATACTGGAGTGGAAAGGTCAGTGAATGATCATATCTGACCTCAGTGGCACTGAAGTACCTGACATGCCCACCCTCCAGTGTAAGTGTTGAGAAGGTAGCTAGTTCTGCAGGTGCAATAGTTCAGGATTATTGTACAAACCTCTCTCTCCTTCAAATGTCAGCTTGCTGACATTTATAAAAATGAATGAGGGGCACATACCAACTCGAACTGCAGCCTCTGTATTCGTACCCTGGCATGGTCATGGTTGTGGTGATGTGGGAGAAATGGACCATCTTGGTGGCACTGGCAGCATGAAATGGCCTGCCATTGAGCTAGATGATGACATCATGGAGAAATAATTCCCTAGTGGGCACAATTCAGACAATGATGACTGCGAGGGCAGCTTCCTGTATAATGATGATGATGAGGTTGATGTTGGTAGGTTTTAAGTTAACTGGTTAAAACGCTGTCACATTTTTTCTATGGTACATGTTTTGTTTTTCATAATGTTAAATCAGTGTTCCACTCAGAATGATTCAAATTCCAAATATCATTTTGTCAATCTGGCACAAGTAAATTCACAGTCCTTCTATTTTACCTTCCCTGCCTCTGTATTACTTCTGATTCGACTTAACAGAATGTGCCTTGCTGTCATTAGTAAACACAGCCTGTTAGACACAACTGTCCATTTGTAGTACTAGGTGTTAGCTGCTTAAAACCTGCAGATTCAAGATATCTGCCCCCTGACTGAGAGTGAAATACTGTAACACAATACACACGATACCCCACCCGCCACCCACCAGTGTGTGTGTGTCTGACAGTGATAGGGAATGTGTTGCAGGCTGCAGCTGTTCCCATGACCACCACCAGAAAACCGCTGTTAGCCAAATCCACCAGACAGTGAGAGGGAATGTCATCATGTGCCCCTCATGACCACCACTAGAAAACCGCTGTTAGCCAAAACCACCAGACAGTGAGAGGGAATGTCATCATGTGTCCCTCATGACCACCACCAGAAAGCTGCTGTTAGCCAAAGCCACCAGACAGTGAGAGGGAATGTCATCATGTGTCCCTCATGAGCACCACCAGAAAGCTGCTCTTAGCCAAAGCAACCAGATAGTGAGACAAAATGTCATCATGTGCCCCCCCATGACCACCACCAGAAAACCTCTGTTAGCCAAAGCCACCAGACAGTGAGAGGGAATGTCATCATGTGCCCTCCCCCATGACCACCACCAGTGAACTGCTGTTAGCCAAAGCCACCAGATAGTGGGAGGGAATGTCATCATGTACCCTTCTCCATGACCACCACCAGTGAACCGCTGCCAAAAAAATATGCTAGAAAGTATCTAATTCAGAAGGAATGTGATTGTTTTCCATCCTGTACCCTGCCTTTGCTATGGCAGATGGAGAGAAGATAGCGTCCTAAAGCCACAGCCGCAAGGCTTCTTACTATCAATACTTTACAGTGAGTATGTTTGCTACTTTTTTGGAACTTTCTTGAGCTGTGTTATGCTTCCTGTTGCATTTCTGAGATGCAGTTGAGAAACACATATGACCAACTTATTTTCTTTTTTTACAGGTTAAACGTTTCAAGATTCTCCTGGACTGGAGGACTATAGTACTGCAGTACTGTCCACAACCACCTATAGGATATCCGTTTCTGGTAAGTATATCAATTTTATTTGCTTAGTTCTTTTTTGTAGTTAATTATTTCAAAAGAGTGCAAATCATATTAAGCAAGTGACATGATGATGTAAGTCACATAATAGATTTATCATGCATGTCTTACACTGTATTGCTGCAGCAGCCATGGTGGTGTTGAACATAGTTTTATACAGGTCATGACATGACAAGACATCTTTTAAAATGTAACTTCAGTTAAGATGTTGGGACAGTGTATGGGTTGCCTGTACTAAATTTGTTACTGTGAATTGATTTGGTCTTGTTGTGGCCAACTGTTACTTCCAAAAAATTACAGGAACAGCCACACTTTAAACAGAATGTGTTACTACAATCAAGTACTAATAATTTCTTGTGTATCTGTTTTTGCAGGAACTGTTTTGATGCTGTGGGTTGCCATTGGTGCTTTCAAATAACAAGTTCAACATCACACCCCGGGACACATGCAAGAACTAGTATGAATCTTTACCATCAGTAATGGACTGGAAGATGCACAGAAAAACTGAAGAATTAACAAAAAAGAAACCATTAATGAAACTTGCTTCCTAATGATCCCCCCTCCCAAAAAAAAATACTTACCTTCACAGGCTTGACAGTATTCAAAGCCAAAATTCCTCTTCAAGCCAAGAAATGTGCATCACAAGTTCGACTATATGACCTGTGATACAAAAAAAGCAATGATTACGTGTGTATATAGAATATATATATATATATATACACACACACACACACACACACACACATATATATATTTATACAATGTATGTTTTGGGATAAATAGCAGGATAAAAAGTAATATCTCTGCCAGGTCATGGAGATATCAATGGTATCTTCACATGTGAAGATATCACTGATATCTTCACACTCCTATACGTCATCGTAATGAAAGTGAAAGTGTTTCACTTTCCATCATCCAACTATCTTTGCTGTGTCCTTTATGACTTCCACCCACAACACAAACATCTCTGTGATCCTGCTTGCATCTTCTAACAAATGAATTATTGAAAAACAAACTTTATCTGGTTGATCCTGCAACTTTCTTTTATCCACCTGTAACTGTAATGTAGCGTGGCTGAGCGCTATGCCCTGAAATGTAGCATGACCGAGCGCTAGGCAGATTCAAAAGTGAAGCACTGTAAGATATTTTTCATTAGGGAGCCTGTGCTGCAAAACTTACAAAATGCTTCCTTTTCTGAATGCTGCCTGTATTTTGCGAAAAGAAGCTGCTGACAGTATTGAGGGAAGAGTGAGTGAGACAGCAGCTTCACAACACCAGACAGAAGTATGAGCATGCGTTGCTATGCAACAGACACGCGCGTTTCTGTCTGGTGTTGTGAAGCTGCCGTCTCACTCTCTTTTCCCTCAATACTGTCGGCAGCTTCTTTTCGCAAAATACAGGCAGCATTCAGAAAAGGAAGCATTTTGTAAGTTTTACAGCACAGGCTCCCTAATGAAAAAATATCTTACAGTGCTTCACTTTTGAATCTGCCTAGCGCTCGGTCATGCTACATTTCAGGGCACAGAGCTCAGCCACGCTACATTACAATTACAGGTGGATAAAAGACAGTTGCAGGATCAGCCAGATAAACTTTGTTTTTCAATAATTAATTTGTTTAAAGATGCAGGCAGGATCAACCAGATATGTATTATGAAAATAATTTTTAAAGTGGCAACAGCAGTTTTGTTTTCATAATATATGTAATCTGCTGTTTTGGAGCAGGGGGGTATGGAGAGTTGTTGGGGGTAGCCACGACTACATAAACTTAATACCAAACAATTTTTTTTAACAATAATTTTAAAGTAGCAGGATCAACCACATATATAGTTTTTCAACAACATATGGCATCTGTTGTGTTGGTAGAGATACTGCAGTTTTGTGTTGAAATAGCCATCACCTCTATGTAGGGGATTGTATTAAGTGGACATCTGGAGCTTTTGTTGAGTGCAGCCCAAAACATACATTATATAAACAGAACATGACATGGCCTGACTGAAGATATCATATTTATCTTCACTCGAGGCCAATGACATCATGATATCTCACTCGTGGCTTCGCCACTCGTGAGATATCATGATATCATTGGCCTCTAGTGAAGATAAATATGATATCTTCAGTCAGGCCATGTCATATCCCCTATATATATATATATATATATATATATATAGAAACATTTAACATCAGGTTCTGTGGAAAACCATGATGGTAAATGGTACATTAACTTACCAAGGGTAGTATTAGTGTACACACAAAGGGCATCCTTCCTGTTGGGGTCAGTGCAGCAGACTTTGGGCAACCAACAGCATTATCACATCATCATGGATGGTTAACGCAATGGTTGGGTCATCCTTCTAGCACATCATTTGGAAAGACACTATGCATCAGCCCAGTCAGGTCAATAAGCTTTACGTGAAATTACATTTTATGCTCTCGTTCCTCTTCAACTGGAGTCAGGAATTTTCTGGGCATAAGACAGCAGCATTTTTGGGTGTGCACATTAATTCTGGGGAATGGGTGGCAGCAGTGCATGCATGACAGAGTGTGCCATTAATTAATGGAGACTTTTCATTCCATTTTATGCTGTCATTTCTCTTCATCTGGAGTTGGGAATTTTCTGGACATAAGACAGCACCCAAGATTTGTACAAACACTGGCCAAAAACATTCTACAGAAAAAAAGATAAAAAAGTGGTTTCCTTCCCTTCCTTGTTATATTCCAACTTAATAATCTCTGTTTCCAAAACAAAATTATTTTACTGCTCTCAGCAATGTTCTATTTCTGTCTTGCTGTGTGCTTCTCTGGAAAAAATTGGAGTGAGCAGTGCAATAATCTGCTAAACAGCATGTGATGTGTGCACTGTCAGGTTGTCACTGCCCACTGAGCCCCCTGAAAACATATTATATGAGTTGGTCCATTGTTACTGATGGTACAAATAAAATAAAAGTTTTATATTCTTTATTGTTTCTACCATTAATAGTGGCACAAGTCAGCTATCATATATGTTTTCAGGGGGCTGGGCAGTGTGCTCCTGAAAGTGCACACATGCTGTTTAGCAGATTATTGCACTGCCCAATCCTGCTTTTCAACAAACAAATCACAACAGAAAGGAAACATTACTGAAGCACCAAAATAATGTATTTTATGTTAAACAGACATTATTACGTAGGAATACACAAGGTCCAGATGCACGCTGTAGTAACACTGGGGACGGGTGTTGTTAGAGAGCATCTAACTGCAAAAATGAAAGACAAAACCAGAAGGAAGCACTGCAGAGGAATAATTGGAAAGAAAAAATGTCCACTGCTACTGCAAATGTATTGATGGCAAAACAAGACACACAAATGACCCTTGTGTTTCGGTGGTTAGACCTTCATAAGGTGGCCCCCTTGATGAAGGCCTAAGCACCGAAGCACAGGGATCATTTCCATGTGGGCCAAAACATGCGGTGCTGGCACAGGGGCCATAGCAGGTAGCTGTGGCATGGGAGGGGCGCTGCTATGTGCCATATCCAGAGGTGGTGCTCCTGCTAGCCCTGAACTAACTGCTTCAGGTGGGGGAACCTCCACGTATGGTGTTGCAGTTTAATCAGAGACTGCCACCACATGTGCAGACTCTGACACAATCCCCCACTGCACCACACCTAAAACCACCTCTTCCTTGATCACCCTCCATTAGTCTCTCTCTCTCTCCCTCTTTCTCTCTCTCTCTGTTTCTTTCACAGAGACACACAATAACAGAAAAAAATTCACACACAACTAACAGAAAATATACACAAGCTACAATATCCTTTCACACTCCACAAAAAAGCCAGCAAATTCAGATAAAAAAAATCTTTTATATTTGATCTGCTTTCCAGCTGCTTTCACCAGCTCAGCTAGCTCCTGCTCCTGCTCCTGCTACAGCAAGGTGAAAGTAAAACTGCTTCACTTCCTGACTTCCTGCTGCAACCTGAAGAGAAGCATGTGACCTGAAGGCTGTGAGTGTGTGAGCCTTGTGATCTGTGGCCCATTTATCACTCAATTCACCTTATTTTACTGCAACGTGGAATAAGCCAAAGTAGCACAACATGAAGTGCATTCAAAAAGGTGAAATTCTGCCTTTCTGAATGCTCTTCTTGTAGTACTCCACGATGCAAAGTGGTGGACTTCGTGTCCACTTCTCAGATGGAATAATACTTCACTCCATGTCTACTCCTGTGTGTTTGTAGTAATTATGATGATTTTGGTTTTGCTAAAGCTATTCTCCCATGATACCCCCAACTGCAGACAGTAGTGATTAAAAGTAAACTGAAGTGTAATATCTCAGGTAGGTGCCAATATATTACTTGCAGGAACACTTCAATTACTTTTGATTCATTAAAGTGTTTCTACCTGTAGTACCTCACCACCTCTGCTTCCCCAAAAAATATGTTTATTTTAAAATTAAACAGTCTGCATTCTTATTCTGAGCTTCTTTAATAATCATCCTAATTTATGATCTACTGTGGGCACCCTTGACATTCCAGGTTAGACACTGTAAATCTATTTCATTTCTTCAATCTCCTGTATGAGTTCCTGTGCTTTAAAAAAAATAAGAGGTGATTCAAACCAGCAACCCACTGTACCTTCAAATTTTCAGAAGAGGCCTGGCTCTTCCTGTAGCATGGAAATTTCCTTGGAGCCAGCCATCCAGGCTTTTTAGATAATCAAGGCAGTCTCAAAATGATGACTGGTGGTAAACATAAAAACAAGTGAAAGTTGAAATATCAAGACCAGAAAGACAATGAAGCAGATGATGCTGTTTTGCAGGCTGCATCGCCACCTCCCAGAGCTTTACATTTGGACTTAACGGCTGAGATGAAAGTCAGGTTTGTCAAAATAAATAGCACTCTGAGCACTTTTGTGGAGGCTCTCAACCTGCTGACTAGTAAAGTGGAGGCTATGTCTCTTCATATTGAAAATGCAGAGAACATAGTTAGTATTCAAGAAGATAAAACTATATCCATTAATTTCAATGGTGGAAAAACAACAAAAAGAACAGGAATAACTTAAAATTAAACTAGACAACCAGCTAGTAGCCCTGATGGAAGTGGAACACTTGGATATTGTGGCAGTCACAGAAACATGGTACACGGAGAACCATGACTAGGATGTCAAGATACCAAGGTACACAATCTACAGAGGGGACAGGGAGGGTAAAAGAGGAGGTGGAGTAGCTCTCTACATAAGGGAAGGGATCAAAGTAACAGAACTAAAGGGTAAAGGGGGAGGACAAGAGGAACTCTGGGTCACATTGGAGACAGGGAATGACATCACAATCTGCACAGGGGTTGTATGCAGACCCCCATCTCAAGGGGAGGAAATGGACAAGAAAATGATAGAGGGCATTCTCAAAATGGCTGAAAAAGGGGAGATACTGTTGATGGGGGACCTGAATATGCCAGATGTTAACTGGGCAACATGGACTGCAGCCACATCCAAGAGCAGGGTTATTCTCGATGCCCTACAGGGAGCATGCCTTAGACAGCTAGTGGTGGAACCCACTCGGGAGAGAGCAATATTAGACCTGGTACTCTCAAATGGAGAGATGATCACAAACTTAGAAGTCAGTAGACACCTGGGAACAAGTGACCACTGCACAGTGTGCTTCACAATAAACACAACCATGGAGACAAGCCATACAAATACAAGGATACTGGACTTTAGAAGGGCTGACTTTGGCAAAATGGGTGAATACCTGAGGAATGAATTAGAAAATGGCCAGAAAGGAGGGGTGGAAGAACAATGGAGAAAAATCAAAACTGCCATCATGGAGCAACAAGCCTTTAGTGAAACAAATAAAGAAACGAAGCAATAAAAACACTATGTCTCAAAAAGTGTCAGGAAGTTTAAGGAGAAAAGGCTGCATTCAAAAAGTATAAGGAATCACAGACAGAGCACGACAGGGAACTGTATCAATTAAAGCAGAAAGAAGTGGGGAAGGCAGTCAGAAAAGCAAAGGCCCAAACCGAGGAAAGGATAGCCAACTCAGTTAAGAAGGGGGATAAAACCTTTTATAGGTACATTAGGGAACATAGAAAGGTTAAGGGAGGGATAGGGAAGATTAATAAAGGAGAGGGGAGGTGGGCAGAGGGAGACAGTGAAAAGGCAGAGATAATGAATGAATACTTTTGCTCAATATTCACAAAGAAGAAGAGGAGCTACCTAAACCAAACAGTAGAAGCACTCTGGATAGTGGGGTTGATACCAGTCCATTTAAAGAAGAAAGAGTACTGAAGAACTTCTAAAACTCAAGGTGGACAAAGCAATGGGGTCTGACGGATTCACCTAGAATCCTAAAAGAGCTAAGGAGGACCTAGTGACACCACTAACCACACTTTTAACAAATCATGGGAAGATGGGGTGGTACCTGAGGACTGGAGGAGGGCAGATGTGATTCCCTTCACAAAAGTGGGAGCAAGGCAGAAGCAGGAAACTACAGACCTGTTAGTTTGACCTCAGTGGTGGGGAAAATGATGGAATCACTTCTGAAAGAAAGAATTGTTGAGTACCTAGAGGCCAGCGGGGCACTGGACCCAAAGCAGCATGGATTCACAGCAGGAAGGTCATGTCAGACAAATCTAATTTATTTCTTTGACTGGGTGACCAAAGTAATAGACCAGGGAGGAGCTGTGGATATGGCCTACCTAGACTTTAGCAAGGCATTTGACACCGTCTCGCACAAAAGATTAATAATCAAGTTAGCCAGCCTGGGAGTGGGTCCCAGGGTGGTAGCCTGGTAGCAAACTGGCTGCACAACAGGACACAGAAGGTAATAGTGAATGGAACACATTCTGAAGAAAGGGGTTACTAGTGGAGTACCTCAGGGCTCAGTACTGGGTCCAGTCCTCTTTAACGTCTTTATAGGTGACATTGCAGAGGGTCTGGAAGGAAAGGTATGCCTCTTTGCGGATGACACAAAGATCTGTAACAGAGTTGATACACGGGGGGGTAGAAAGGATGAGAAGGGACTTGGCAAGGTTGGAGGAATGGTCAGACATATGGCAACTTAGATTCAATGCAAAGAAGTGCAAAGCAATGCACCTGGGAAATAAAAATCCAGGAGAAGAGTACACAATAGCAGGGGAGGTACTAACAACAACAATAATGGAAAGGAATCTGGGTGTAGTCATCTCAGATGACCTAAAGGTGGGTATGCAATGTGAGAAGTAAGTAGGGAAAGCCAGGGGGATACTGGGATGCATAGGGAGGGGCATCACAAGTAGAAAAACGGAAGTGGTTATCCCTCTATACAGACAGTTGGTGAGACCCCATCTGGAGTACTGCATGCAGTTTTGGAGACCTCATCTACACAAGGACATAGACAGGATGGAAGCAGTCCAGAGGAGGGCAACTAAAATGGTGCAGGGTCTACATCAGAAACCATATGAAGAGAGACTGAGAGAGCTTAATATGTATACCCTTGATGAAAGGAGGGACAGGGGTACATGACAGAAACTTTTAAGTACCTCAAGGGAATCAACAAAGTCCAAGAGGGTAGCATCTTTCAGAAAAAGAGATGTGTAAGAACAAGGGGGCACAATTTAAAGTTAGAGGGGGGACGGCTCAGGGGTAATGTGAGGAAATTCTTTTTCACGGAGAGAGTGGTGGACACATGGAACCGCCTTCCTGGAGAGGTTGTGGGGTCTAAAACAGTGGAGGAATTCAAACATGCATGGGATAGACATAAGGCAATTATAGTGGGGGGTTGCAGGAAATAGGCTGTTGGTTTACTAGAATCTGCAGCTTATCCAGTAGGTAGAGAAATGGGCAGACTTGGTGGGCCAAGTGGTCCTTATCTGCCGTCAGAGTCTATGTTTCTATGTTTCTATGTAAAAAGAGGGCAATTTAAAATTCTGAGTAATTTCAGAGGGAACAGAGAGGGCTGACACCTTAAGATTCTTTTAGGAACTATTATAAGAAGCAATGTGTTCAAATGTTGGGTCATGAAAAACTGAATTAGATAGGGCCCATCAAGCAGCTTTGAATGAGAACTATAAAGGGGAGCTGCCATGATTCATATACATCAAGCATCACCATTTTCAGGATAGAGAACAAATTCTTAACAAGATAGGGTTGGAGAGTGGGATTGTTGGTTGAGGTCTGACACTACTACAGGTTTATTCAGATTTTGATCCAGAGATTGTCTCAAAAAGGAAAGCTTTTTCTTCTGTGTTATATTTGTTTGAATGAACATCAGATCAAATTCTGACTTCCATCTCCAACCAAATTATGAGTCTTTTGTACAGGATCTACATATGTGTTTCTTCTCACCTTGAGAAACTGAGAGAACCATTAAGCATTTTCTATGAACTCAGACAAGGGTGCAACATCACCAAAAGTAGCAAATGCAAAACAAAAGGTGGAACAGCCCACTCAGGAGAAAAATAGGAGGGACATACAACAGGAACCTTCTTCCTACAAAAAAATTAAGGAAGCATCATGTAATCATTAGGAGCAGGCAAAAACACAGGATTTCCAACTGAGCATCGCTCAACTAATGAGAGGGACTGTACATTGGCATCATTTTATCAAGCTGTTCAGGAAACTCAAAATGCACATGCAATGGATGGAGAAACAGTAGATGGTTCAGGAACATGATAACAAAATGTGTTTCTATAGGAAAGGACCAAGGCTTATAAATTCAAGATTCAAGATCTTCAAATACTGAGTTTTAAAGGGGAAACTATTATGCCATTTCAAACCTTAGAAAGAAAGAAAAAAACTTACTCTCATTTTCCTCTTGGTAAAGAATTCAGTTTATATTGAAACTTAGCTATTATAGGCTACTTCTTTTTTCATCTGTGCATTCCTACCATCTCAGGTGTCTGGGGTCATCTTCATTCACATGTAGTAGGCACCTTCATGTTGATAGGTGCTCAGTCATCTTTGTGAAGGATGGGGTGGGTTGCTCTGCATTTGGCATGATTGGCAGTCTAGTTACAAGATGGGCTGAAGATAGAGAAGGGGGGCAAATTAGGTGGTGGAATAGAAAAGGCACTATAAATTGGAGGGATGTCAGCTTTTTCACTTTCTATTTATTTACTTATTCACTCAGTTGGTGCAGTTGAAAAATCGTAGTATCATAGTAGTCACAAAGCAAAAGATTAAACTTTCATCCTTAAACAGCTTGCTGTGAGGGAAAGACCATTTTAATTATCTGTAACCCTAAATTTACTATAAGTATCCAATCTTTTTTGGAATATTTCCAAAGAGTCACTATTTACTATCTCTTGAGGAAGAGAGTTCCAGTGAGGAACCACTCGTTGACTGAACCAATATCTTCTTTTTAATAAGTTCCACCTAAATTGTTTTAACTGTTTGCCGTGAGATCTCATATTGTAGGTTTTTTTTACATAATTTGAGTCCCAATTCCAATCTAAGGTTACCATCTTCAATTGCTCTATAAACCAAAATCATATCTCCCCTCCATCTTCTATAAGTGAGAGAATGGGTATTTACTCACCTGGTAAAGGTGATCTTGTTGGTTGGCATCCATGGCACTCCAGACATTACCTCATGGGTTACAGCCCACCTGATAGGCTAATGATGCACATGACCCAGATCAGATTTCCAGTATATCCAGGTCCCAGGAACCCCTGCTCTCCAGTTTGAATTTTCCATAGCTGAAAGGAAGAAAGCAGAACACAAGCAAGCAAAGCACACAATAAAGACTATTAAAAATGAGACATGCAACGACAAGGTACAATAATGGGTCCGGAGGCCTGAATTTATTGCCTATTCTGTACACACTACTTCGAACCAAGGTTCAACTTAGGTTTACTTGTAGTGGAATAAGGTTGAAGGAGTAGGGACCTCCAGCCTCTCTTTTCTTCTCTTGTGGCAACTCGAACATACCCGAGGAGGGTCTTGAGGCGATGGACGCTAACCAACACAATCACCTTTACCAGGTGAGTAACACCATTGTGATTGGTTGGCATCCTCATGGCAACTCAGACATTACCTCATGGGAGATAACAAGCAGTTCAAGTCCCCGGGTGGGATTTGGATGTGTTGGAGTGTTCGAGGTGTGTGGCTGCTTCGAGGACGTGGGAGGCGAAGGCCGGTCTGAAGTCCTGCAGTTGCTCCAGCCCGTAGTGCCTCACGAAGGTGTGTAGGGAGCTCCACGTGGCTGCCCTACAGATGTCCTCAGAGGATACCAGTGCTCGTTCCACCCAAGAGGTGGAAACTGCCCTAGTGGAGTGTGCTCTGAGCCCCTGTGGCGGGGTCAGATGTCTTTCCCTATAGGCGTGGAGCACAACCCATTTGATCCACCCTGCGATGGTGGTCTTGGATGCTGCTAGCCCCTGACGTTGGCCCTTGGAGAGGATGAAAAGTCTCTCCATCTTGCGGATGGGTTGCGACTTGGCCAAGTAGACCGAGAGTGCCGACCCGACGTCTAGAGGGTCCGGGGCTGTTTCCATCTTGAGAGTAGAGGCGGGTCAGGGTGGGTAGGTCTATTGGTTGTTCCTTGGAATTTCATGGGGATCTTCGGTTGGAATGCTGGAATGGTCCAAGTCGTACTCCTTGAGGGGTGAAGGTGGTATAGGGTGGTGCGCAGGACAGTGCACCTAGCTCCCCGATTCTTCTGGCCGAGCAGATGGCCACGAGAAAGGTGGTCTTCAGGCCTACCCAGAAAAGGTCTGCTTCGGTGAGGGCTTCATATGGTGGTGCCCTTAAGGAGTCCAATACCAGGGGTAAGTCCCAGGGAGCGACCCCAGGTCTGGCCCTGGGTCACATGAGGTCCACGGCCCTTAGGAACCGGGTTGCATCCGGGTGGGCTCCTGGAGGGTGCCCCTCGACCAGGCCTCTGGCCACCCCTATGGCCACCAGCTGCACCCTCAGAGAGGAGGGTGCCAACCCCTTATCCACCCCTTGCTGCAGAAACAGTAGGATAGTGGGGAGGTCCGCTTGTTCTGGTACCAAGCCTCAGCGGTGGCACCATTGAGCGAAGACAGCCCATTTCCTCTCATATGTGGAGGTGGTGGAGGCGCGACGAGACTGGAGCAGCGTGCCTATGACCGACTCATGGTACCCATGAGCCAACAGCCGTTCCCTCTCAGGAGCCAGGCCGTGAGCTTCAGAGTTTGAGGGGCGGGGTGTAGCACAGGACCCTGCAATAGCATGTCTGGCCGGGTTGGGATCCGGAAGCTGGCTAGAGCAATCTCTGTGATTGCTGTGAACCATGATCTTCGGGGCCAGTACGGGGCCACCAGGATGACAGTGATTCGGGATCTCCGGATCTTTTCCATGACTTGAGGAATGAGAGGTAGAGGGGGGAACACGTATGCTCCGCTTCGAGGCCACTCCTGAGACAGTGCGTCTTTGCCCTGGGAGTGCGCATCCCTGAACCTGGACAGGTACTTGTCCACTTGGGTGTTGTACCTTGAGGCCATTAGGTCTATGGACACTGGGCCCCACGTCGTCTGGATTAGGCGAAACAGGTCTGGGTGCAGACACCATTCTCCGGGATGAATCTGTTGGCGGCTGAGCCAATCCGCCCTTATGTTCAGCTTCCCAGCTAAATGGACCGCCCCCAGGTGTGTTAGGTGAATTTGGGCCCAGTTCATTACTTTTATGTTTCCCGTGACATGGCCCTGTTTCTGGTGCCCCCCTGTTTCGCTATGTATGCCACCGTCACGCGGTTGTCTGATTTGATCAGAACCGACTGTTTCTGTATGAGGTGGCGGAAAGCCTGGAGCGCGTGGAACACCGCTCTCATCTCCAGTACGTTTATTGAGAGTAGGGCCTCTGCCGGGGACCAGGTGCCCTGCGCAGACTCGTCCCGCAGGCAGGCTCCCCAGCCAGAGAGACTCACGTCCTTCTCGATGGGAATCAGAGGGGGTGCTTCCAGTGGGACCCCTCTTGTCAGATTTCCTGGAGTGGACCACCACCTCAGGGAGGATCTCACTCCTGCAGGCAGCTATACCGGGCGGTGCAAGTTGAACTCGTTTGGCGCTCCGCTTGCCAGAATGAAGTTTTGGAGTGGGCGCATGTGCCACCTGGCCCACGGGATGAGGTCAATGCAGGAGGCCATGTAGCCCAGGAGTTTCGCGACTTCTGCTACTGTGGTGCATGGTTGTGACCTTAGATGTCCAGCCAGGTGCCGGAGGCTGCGGATCTGCACTGGGGCCGGTTTTGCCCAGCCATCTGCTGAGTTGATGGCAGCCCCAAGATGTTCGATCTGTTGGGTTGGGTGGAGGTGGCTCTTTTCCTCGTTCACCACCCATCCATGGTCCCTGAGTGCCCGTACGGCGAAGTCTGTGTGGGCTTGCGCCTGATCCCTGGACCATGCCCGTATGAGCCAGTCGTCCAGATACGGGACTATGTCCAGCCCTTGTTCCCTGAGCCTGGCCACCAAGGTGATGGAGACCTTGGTGAAGACCCTGGGGGCTGAGGACAGGCCGAATGGAAGTGCCCGGTACTGAAAGTGCTGGCCCAAGATGTGGAAGTGAAGAAACCTTCTGTGGTTCTTGATGATGGGAATATGTAGGTAGGCGTCCTTTAGGTCAATTGAGGTTAGGAAGTCGCCTATCCTGATCCCCCTTAGGATGGATCGGACCGTCTCCATCTTGAACCGACGTGGGATCACGTACTTGTTCAGCTGTTTTAGGTCCAGGATGGGCCTGAGGTCCCCCGACTTCTTTGGCACTAGGAAGAAGATGGAGTACATGCCTTCCCCCTGCTCCTGAACTGGGACTGGTTGAATGGCCCTGTTCAGGATCAGATCTGCCAGGATACCCTGCACCTGGTGTGGTGAGGCCCTTCTTCTGGAGATGGGGGACGAGACGAACCATCCAGGTATGGACTGGTGAGCCAGCTCTATGGTGTATCCCTGGGAGACCACGTCTCGGACCCACCTGTCCGACGTGGCGACTTCCCAGCGGTGGTCGAAGAGAGCCAACCATTGGCCGACCGGGGGGTACTGAGGGGGTCTTGGGGAAAAGGAGTCACTGTTTCCCCCTGAATCCTCTTCCGCGGCCTCCGGACCTTTGACCTCGAGGTCTGAAGGAGGAGGGGGACTTGTAGTTGTTGAAGGCGGAAGTGCGTGAGAAGGATGTGGGGGTCCTGCTCCGAAAGGAGTGGATTTGTGAGTAGGGTTCCCTGCGGCTTTGGCTCTTTGCTCAGGGCCGAAACCTGCGTCTAGAAGCTGGTAGATGTGAGGGTCTTGACCTATTCCTTAAGAGGTCCCTACCCTCTTCCTTCTGTTTCAGATAAGCCTGTAGGCCTTCCCCAAATACATGACCCCCCTTGAGGGGTAAATTCTGAAGCAAAGCCTTAGATTCTGAGTCGGCGTCCCAGAGTTTTAGCCATAGTGCTCTGCGGGCCCGGTTTGTGATGGCGGCCGCCCTGGCCTGGAGGCGTAGAGAGTCCACTGCCATGTCGGCGAGGTACCCAGCTGCATCGAGGGTGTAGTGTAATAATTCAGCCTCCCCGACTCGGGCTTGCCTGCTCCTGCAGTTCCTCCAACCAGCGGATCTGGGCCTTGAGGTATAGATTGCCGCTGTCATTGCCTTTGGCCATGGTACCCTCGATTTGAATGTCTTTTCAACATGTCCTCAATTTTCTTGTTGGTAGGGTCCTTGAGTGCTATGGTGCCGCACGGCAGTGCGGTCTTCTTACTCAAGGCTGCCACTTGAGGGATCGATGGAGGGCCTTGCACCAGGCGTCGGACTTGTCGCCCTGAATCGGGTACATTTGAGTAGGTTTCTTCTGTTGGCATTCTGCCGGATCCGTGGATTGCCATTCGGTATGAATCAGTTCCTCAATGGCCGGGCAGACTGGGAAGGTTTCTGGGGTGGTGGTCCTTAGCTGGATCATAGGGTCTAGCTTGGATTCCGTCTTCTCCCCTTCTTGTTCCTCTGTGGTAGGGCCCATGGTGGCCTTGATAACCTTCATGAGACCGGGAATTGCCTCGAATGCGCACAGTTTAGAGGTCAGAGAGGGGGTTGGCTGTTGATCGAGGTCCTCTATGTCGGAATCCAGGCCATGCTCCTCCTCCTCTTCCTCCTCTTCGAACTCGTCCTCTTTCTCTCTCTCCTCAGTGTTGCCATCCTGGGGAATGCTGGGGAGCGAGTCCTCTGGTGCCGGTGTCTCTTCTGGAAGATCGCTTTGACGGGGAGGCTCCGCTCTGGCTGGTCTAGCTCTGTCCTGTGTAAGCACTTCCAGTTTCTCCATGATCTTCAGCATGAAGTTTTGCTGGCTGTCCATCATGGCCACCGCAGCTTGTTGGTTTTGAATCAGTAGGGACCCTGGGTCCACCCATGTCGAGTTGCTGGGGCCGGGAAGGGAAGGAGCTAGTGGAGGCGTTCTCTTCATTGAAGACAGCTCTTTGTCCATGAGGCAGGCTGCACATAGGGGGCCTGGAGTTTGAGGGAGGAGGGTGGCGCTGCACATGGTGCATTTCTTTGCCTTAACCATCTGCAACACAATAGAGAGAGAGATCTGAGCGGAGGAAAAAATGACTCCGGCATTTTCCCCCCCTAGACCCAATTGGAAGGCTGCTATGGTAAGGGCGCTGTGAGAGGGCCCTTAGCCCGAGCCGCAAGGTGGAGACTTCTTTCCAAAACCTCTTCCATCTATCCCCAGAATGGTCATCCTGCTCAGGGGTGCATGCCCGCTGTGGGAGGGGGCCACGACCCCCCAAGAGCTGGGGATGGGGATCGCAGGATCTGCCTGGGTCGCTGTGTGAGGTACCCGGGCAGTGGCTCTGCGTTGTTCTCCTGGGGTCACTATGAGAGGGACCCGAGGGAATCATGAAGTCTCCCAGTTGTCTCTCCTTCTGGCGTTTTTTTTTTTTTTTTTTAATAAGAAGAATTCGGAGTCCGAGGCCCCTAGCTTGTGTTAGGGCTGGTGGGATGTGCTGTAGGGCCTGAATCACTGGGCCAGACTGCCGCTGGCTCGCCAAGCAAGGAAAGGTGAGGGGGAGGGTCGTGGTCAGGGGAGGCCTGTGCGGGCGTGGTCCCGCTCACAAAGAGGAGAGTGACCCCCCTTGAGTCCCGAAATCCCTGTCGCATCCTGGGCCTCACTCTGCTTGAGGCCTGAGAAAAAGAGAGAGAGAGAGAGAGGGGATTCCCCAGGCGAGATAGGCCGGCAGGTCGGCCTAGGGGATGGCCCTGGGGCGTCGCGCTGACCTCACCCCCTCCATGAGGCATTGGAACTCCCCTGGGAGCAGTAGGCCAGCTGGGCAGCCTGGAAGGAGATGGCCCTGCAGCGTCGCGCTGGCCTCACCCCCTTCCAGGTAGGCTTTGGGGTGAGGCGTGTTGGTAGTGCGCGATAGGGCCTTGGGTGGGGTCGTGGAGTCGCGGGGAGCAGAGGCGACTCACAACGTTTGGAGGGCCTAGTGAAGACTCGGGAGGTGTGGGAGGGTAGAGAACTCCCGGAGTCGTGGGAAGCAGAGGCGACTCGGGAGACGCGTAGGCGATGTCAGGGGAGGTGGTAGGGCCACCAGGCGGCTGTTGCCGCGGGGGTGGGCCGGTCCTTGGGGAGGCATGCGTTGGCCTAAGGGATGCCTGGAGGATTGTAGATGACCCGTGGAGTTGCGGGAGCAGAGGCAACTCGCGGGCCTACCTATAGGCCGTGTAGCCCGTCAGGGAGGACCAGGTAAGCCGCGGAGTCGTGGGGAGCAGAGGCGACTCGCGGGCCGGCCAACAGGCTGCGTGACCCGGCGGTAGATTAATGGAGGACAGGTAACGCGGTCGCGGGGCAGAGGCGATCACGGTAACCAGGGTGCCGCGGAGTCGCGAGAGGGGTGACTAGCGGCGGGGATTAAGGGAGGAGGCCTCTGAGCGCAGGCCAAATGGGACCGCGGAGTTGCGGGGAGCAGAGGTGACTCACGGGACGTTCCTGGTGGCGTGGGCCTGCTAGAGGGAGTGCAAGCCGCCGCGTGGCTGGACGAGAAGGCAGCACGCTGTTTTCACCTGAGGTCCCAAAGATAAAACAACGTGGTTTGACTTAGGAAGGCTCAAAATGCTTGGAGAGGCCTCCAGGAACGAGGAAAACAGTTACCAAATGATTACCAGGAGAATCCCATAACACATAAGGCATAAATGCAACAAGAAATCCCATAACACATAAACTGAACTTAGCCATGAGAATCTCTGGGAGCCAAGGGCTCCTTGCTTAAATAATAATAAGCACAAGGTGCTATCCATAATTCAAGAATACTAGCACAAAGGCTAATAAGAAAAATCATTTCCTACCTTAAAGATAAAGAGCAGACAGGGGTTCTCTGGATGCTTCTTGCCTATTCAGATGCATAAATTACAACTGGAGAGCAGGGGTTCCTGGGACCTGGATATACTGGAAATCTGATCTGGGTCATGTGCATCATTAGCCTATCAGGTGGGCTGTAACCCATGAGGTAATGTCTGGAGTGCCATGAGATGCCAACCAATCGCAATATAAATTTAGGTCGACCAGTCTGTTCTCATATGTCTTATTTTTCAATCCCACTCCAGATCCTGTCACCCTTCTCTGGACTCGCTCCACTCTATCAATTCCCCCCCTTGTATAAGGACACCAGACTTGAGAACAGTACTCCAACTCAGTTCTCACCATTGATCCATAAAGGGGGATCAACACCTCCCTGCTTCTACTAGATGTGTGTCTCAGAATACAATTTAAGGTTTTGTTTGCATTTTTTACAATCTGGTCACATTGGGCATTAAAGGCAAATTCATTACTTATAATGACACCCAGGTCCCTTTCTTTTATAGACTGTTTTAAGTATTTGTTGTTTATAGTGTATTTAGATTCAAAATTATTTCTGCCCATATGTAAGACTGTACATTTGTCCTCATTTTATTTGAGCTGATGTTCTTCTGTCCATCTCTCAATATATGTGAGTGCTCCTTGGAGTCTAATATTATCTAGATCTGAATTTGCAACTGCCCCCACCCTACAATCATCTGCATATTTAGTCATCCATATATTATCCAAGTTACACTGTAAAGTTGATATATATAAATTAGACAGACAGGGGCCCAACACCTACCCCTGTGGAACCCCACTCGACACATCAAGCCAATCAGAAAGTTCACCTCTTATCAGAACTCTTTGTTTTCTCTCCCATAACCAATCTGCTATCCAATTGACTAAATATTTCTTTATTTTAATAGAGGAAAGTGATTTAGCTAACTTATCATGTGGCAGTTTGTCGAATGCTTTTGAAAAGTCCAATTGTACTACATCAACTGATTTCCCCAAATCCAGATGTTTACTTACTTCCTCATAGAAGTGTAATAAATTGGTCTGACAAGATCTTGATTTAGTAAACCCATGTTGACAGTGATCTAACAGCTTATTTGCAGTCAAATAAAAATTGATTTGTTCTTTAATAATACTTTCCAGTATCTTTCCCAATGTTGATGTTAAACTCACAGATCTGTAATTTCGGGAGAGTCTTTTTTACCTTTTTTAAAGATTGGAACCACATGTGCCTCCCACAATTTTTTTATCATCTCCCCCTTGTCCAATGATTTTTGAAAAATAAGAGCTACTGGTTGGGCTATCTCATTTGCTATTTCTATAATGAGTCTAGGATGGATATTGTCTGGTGCAGTTGATTTATTTCTTTTGATCTTCTTTAGTCTTTCCTAAACATCCTTAACATCTATTTGGATTTTTATTTCATCTGCTGTACTATAATTCAAATCATTTCTAGATTTATCTTTAGGATTAAATACGGTACCAAAAAAAGTATTTTATACCTCTGTCATTTTTCTATCATCCAAAATATTTCCTCCCTCATCCTTAAAGGGGCCTATTCTTTTTTCATTTCCCTTTTTAGTATTAACATAAGCATAAAATGCCTTATAGTTGTCTTTACTTCTTGTTGTCAGACTTTTCTCAAAATGTGCTTTTGCATCTTTGATTAATTTCTTAACCCTTCTTGTCTGCTCTTTATATTTAGGAAGATAGTTAGTATCTAACTTAGTTTATACATTTGGTTTTTTTGTTTGGTTTGTATTTCAATTTTAACATTTAACCATTTGGGAGTATTACCCTGTTTGGAGTTTTTTATTATATATGGTACATACTGATCTGATGTCTCTTTTATTTTGTCCACTAGAGTGTCCCACATCACATCCAGTGTCAGTCTAGAAAAAGCCAAGTGTCCAGTCCCATGCACACAATGCCTGGCTAATTTTTATCAAATTTTGCTTTTTTTAAATTTGGATTTTTATTTTGCTACCATGATGAATGGGTAAATCTTTTATCTGAAAAAAGACAGTTTTATGGTCACTATTTGCTATTGGGGGGCCCACATCAGTATCCATTAATTTGGGTCCCATGTTGGTTAATACTATATTCAGTATATTATTTGCCCTAGTGTTTACAGTTACCAACTGGTTGAAGCCCAATTGATTGAACTTTCCTAAATAATCTCTTTTGATACCACTTGCTGCTGTCTGGTTTGCCCAGTCAATTCCTGGAAGGTTCAAGTCTCCTAATATAATAATATTTTCTACTGGATTTAAGAGAGCTAGGTAATCCAGGATTTCATGGTCATTTTCTGTGTTAATTGAGGGAGGGCGATACAAAGCTCTTAAAATGATTTTCAGGGCAGTTTGGGGCATAATCTTTTTAGTTAAACGTTCAGTATTTAGATCACTGTGATATATATCCATGCTATGAATAGACTCATGGACATAAATTGCCACACCACCTCCCTTCCTGTATTCTCTAGATTTACTGTATGTTATATATCCAGGTAGATTTTTGCCCCATTTATCACTGTCCTCCCAGCAGGTTTCTGTTAGTATCGCAATCTTTATGTTTTCTTTATCCATTAATTGTATAAATTCCTCAAATTTATTTTCTAGACTCCTTACATTAGTCAGTAAACACTTGACTGACTACATTTTCTTATTTTGTGATATCTGCTTACCAGTAGTGTTTATATGGGTGAAATGCCTTCCCCCTACTTTTTCCAGTTTAAATGATTTTCAATAATTTTGTTAAATGTTTTTCCCAAAATTTGTCCACCCATTCTATTTAAATGTAAGCTGTCCTTTTTGTACAATGTTTCATTTCTAAAAATGCAGCCAGTTTCAATAAACCCTATACCCTGCTCTAGACACAATTCCCTTAGCCTGAAATTAGTGAATACAATTTCCTGGTTACTTTGTTGAAACCTACCATATGTAGGCAAAATGACGGATATAATAATTTTCTTTGTGTATACTTTTAAATCTTGAATCAGTTTAGTATACTCTTCCAAGATGTTTGTTTTATTTGAAGATTTTATATTATTTACTCCTACCTGCAATATCACCAGTGGCTGCTTAATTTGACCCATGCCTCCCTTAAGAATTTGCCTTAATTCTTGAATTTGTATACCGGAAAACATACTGACCATTGTGTATTTATTTCTTTCTTTACATACAATTTTATCAACTCCTCTTATAGTAGAATCCCCTAGTATTATGATCTCTTTAGCTGTTGAATGAGTATGTACTTTTTTTGTTGTTTTTCCTTTTTCTCACCCATGTTTGCCTTTTGTAACTTATGTATTATTTCAATTCCTGTACTGGTCTTAGCTACAGTCTTTAATTTGTCCTTGTTTACAGTTCTATGTGAACTTGTTGAAAAAGATTCACTAGCAATATTTAAGTTTCCTGGAAGAAAGAGGTCATTTGTAGCACCAGAGGCTTGCTATGTGTCTAGTGTAGCAAAGGTGTTTGTAGTTTCTACAGTAGCACTATTATAAATTTGTTTTCCTCTGCATTTTCCTTTACTCTTTTTAACTACAGCCCAGTTATCTTCTTCCTTATCCACTATATTCACTTCAGTACTCAAGTCACTGGCTACAGAATCAATAACGTTTTTTAGTGTGTTATATCTTGTTTAGTTTTTAATCTATTTCTTAACACATTTATCTCCTGTAAGAGTTCCCCAATAAGTATACATTTATTGCATTCATAACCCTCTGTAACATCTGTACCCTGAACATTTATACAACAATGTTTACATTTTACATATAAGGGCTCCCTCTTTTCACCTTGCTGTACTTGTATATAAATAAATGTAGCAATTGTTCTTGCCCCCTGGCTTGTAGCCTCTGCTCCTTGCATCTGCTGCAGACACCGCAGACACGTGTGATGCGCTTATCTCTGTGCACGTCTCCATGCGCGACAATGCACGCTCGCCCACTCGAGCTTGCCCCGCTCACTGAGGGTGAGTGTTTTATAAGCTCCCAACCAGGAAGTGGCAGGTCAGGTGAAGCTCTCCCTTGCAATCAGGCTGCTGAGATTTTTAAGGCAAGGTTTGAAAACCCCCAGAAAAAGTTAGGTCTTAAATGACCTTTCCAACACTCCCAGATATTTGTGCTTAAAAGAAAAACATTTGCAAACAGACTAGTATAGACTGCTGATGTCCTCCAGTGCACTTATGAGAACATAGTCCCCAAGGGGCATGAACCATGATCCCTAGTGGCATGGAGTAACAGCAGCTACACAACAAATTTAAAACACTACTGCACTTTAAGTAAAAGTAATCACTGTAGCACTAGAACTTCCCTTAAACTCAGGGCATTTGTTTCTTTCTGGCTCGAGTGCGCTGAGGGTGAGTGTTTTATATGCTCCAAACCAGGAAGTGGCAGGTCAGTTGGCACTCTCCCTCACAATCAAGCTGCCGAGATTTTTAAGGCAAAGTTTGAAAACCCCCAGAAAAAGTTAGGTCTTAAAAGATCTTTGCAATGCTCCCAGATGTTTGTGCTTAAAAGAACAAATTTACAAACAGACTAGCATAGATTGCTGATGTCCTCCAGTGCACTTATGAGAACGTAGTCCCCAGAGGGCATGAGCCATGATCCCTAGTGGCATGGAGTAACAGCAGCTACACAGCAAATTTAAAATGCCACTACGCTATAAGTAAAAGTAATCACTGTAGCACTAGAACTCCCCTTAAACGCAGGGCATTTGTTTCTTTGTTCAGTATTGCTATCTAACTGTCTCAGTTTTGTACCACACAGTTATTAGAGGTAAAAGGTATGAACGGGATCCACCTGTTTTTTAGTTTTTTTTATATTATTGCTTTATTGCAGTCTACTAACATTTAGACACAAACATATTATGACGCTTTAAGTGCCATCAGATTGAACTTAGAGCTGGAACTAGACTTTTTGATAATCTGATAGATGCCAACAGAATGGATTTCACTAAATATGATCAATCCTAGTTGGAACTCAAGCCATGGCAGGAATATGCTGTGCATTTCAGCTCTTCAATCAGGTGAGTGTATAGTAGCAGAGGAGCCAAAGCAAACTGCAACATGAACAGTTAATACCAACCATTGTAAATTGTTTTAGGCATCTAAACATACCAAATGGTTAAAAAATGTTGATGGTAAATGGTACTTTGATCCTGGGCTGATTGTAATTAAAGCATGTACTGAACAACTACAATCATCAGCATAGTTTTAGAAGGCTGCTTGTACAGAAATAGGGAGGCTCAGCAAAATGTAAAACGCATGTGAGCAGATAATTCCAGGCCTAGCCCCTCACTCACAAAGGGCTGCCATATTTCTATAGCTACCACATTACACATAGATGTTAATTTTTGAATGGCTGCACCAAAATTGAAGTTCCAGTTTATGAGAAAGTGTTCAGTGTGTATGTGGAGATGAATAGATGCATGGTGAGATGACAGCCTCAGCTGGAATAAAATAAATGACACTGATGGAATGAGACTCTAGTCAGTCAAGAGAGAACAATGGGTAGGGAAAACATACTTTAATTGGCCTGGTTGCAGAAAGGGCCATTGGCAAAGTGTCATGAAGGATCACACATTTAACATAATGGAGAAAATAAACATTTTCAAAATCATTTATATGCTTATATATTATGTACAATACTAGCAGTAGTGGTACAATTTAATGGAATGGAAAATAAATACTGGGCATTTAAATTGGAATAAGGTACAAGACATGAATGCCTTATCCCTCCATTAAAATGCCTGCTGGTACAGTAATTGATCTATTGAGCCAATGGGAGTTTCCAGTAGAGTATAATCCATAAAAATAAATGGGGTGCTTAATTACTGACATCTTGTACAAATACTAAAGCCATTTCTTCTTCAGAATTGAATTATAACTTGTAAAGTAGCAAACTTATGGGCAAAGTAGCAGAGCAAGAGCAAAATACAAAATAGTGAGGACAATAAAAACATACTTTTTTAAGATCTGTGATGTAAAATATAGTTTAAAACTGTTTCTGCTGTTTAATGAGATGTAATTAATTAAATTCTATTTGTCATTTCAGTTACGCATATATCCCAATAAGTATAAACAACTCATATATAGTATTATATAAACTAGAGACAAGATAACTTGTGGGGTTCCTTTGAATTATTTTTAAGACTAAATTGGCACAATTTACTTATTTGTTTATCTGTCCTCATGGCTCCTTATGCCATTTGAACATGTGCCACACTGAAAATGCAGACTGCATCAGGTCACTTGAAACCGGGAGATTGTGGCCCTCAGAACTTACCACTCAATGGGATAAAATGAATATCCTGACTATGTTCCATTTTTATAATTAATATCTGGTTATATAGTCATATTGAGGGAAAACAGTACTACTAGAAATTATAAATTTAGTTTCTCTGAGATTAACTCCTTTTGTTAAATTTAGAAGCTGATTTTACTAATTGTTTCATTTCATTTTACATTCTAGATATCCCTCCACTTCATTTTTGGATTTGACAGTTCATGAGAGGGATGACTCTGGGAACGTAGGACTCTCTGGATTATTTACCTATTTTTCTTCTCTAATATGCCAGTGTATGTTTGGGATTTATTGGTGCTCTCAGGATGCATTTTTGCATGCCTCATGTCTCAAAATAGCAAAGTATATTGGTAATTACTATTCAGTTTTTTTTGTTAATTATAGTTTTGGTCCAAACACAGACCATTTTTTTTGAAACATGGAATGGTTTCTCCTCTTTAATAATTGGATATTGCCCCTATAATATTTATTTTCTCCTCCTTCCCTCTGTCCCCTTTCCTTCCCCACCATTCCATACATGAACCTTTCCCTTTCAAACCTGAATTCTTAAAGAGCTTCTGATGCAGCTGAGACAACTTTGAAAAATGTTACATTCAGGCATAAATGTAGTTTATATTTTGTATTTTAATGTGTAATTCTCATGCTTATTTCCTTATTACTAAGGGTATTTGCATGAATACAATATATCTGCCCTTTGAGCTCTGGCTGACTGCCTACACCTGACATCATAATTCTGTTTATGGCATCAGAATATGTTGCTGTGGAGATAAATATGATGTCATAAAGAAGGGGATTATGATGGCATGTGTAGACAAGCAGCCAAACCAGATATAGTCAAGGGGATAGGGATCTTGTTTTCACTCAACTGTTTTCAGTAATAAAGAAAATAGGGAATTAATTACTGAAAATATATGAAGTGATGAAGAAAATGGGAACAGAAATCTTACATTTTTCAAAGTTTCCCTAATGTTGTCATAGTTCTTTAAAGGTTTTCATCTATATTTCAATTGGTGTGGTGATTCTAGGCTAATGGAACTTTTTTTTCTCAAAAAAGATTTCAAACAAATATTAATAACCTTATCTCCTCCCTTCCTACTCCCCTCCCTTCCCCTTCCTTCAGTCACTCCCTCTGTGATCCCTTTTTGGGGGGGTCATGATGTGCCTTAACCCTCGGACTTAGATGATACATCATTGTGTAACACAAAATCAACATCCTTGGAGACACAATACACATGTGAGCAAAAAATCTTCATAGCTTTTTCTACTTTCACGGCATTAGAATGCATTCTCAGATATTTATTTTCTCTTAGAGACTCTGAGATTGGCTGTACTGAAATTAATGGTCTAGAGTATTATAAAAAAATATTCCTTTGAATATTGAAGTGCATCTCTGGCCATTAAAGCCTTTAACAGTTATTTTTATATAATATTCTGGATTCATGTTTGGTGTGTCCATGATAGTGATTTACTGTGGTTATTTGCATGTTGGTTAAATGGGAGATATACCTTTTCATTTTCTTGTAGTTTTGGCTGCATTTTCTTTGCTGGTCACACTCCCTGTGTTATGCCTAGGTTATGCCCCTATCATCCCACATACACCTCACATACACCTCACACTGTATCTCTGGTCTATTATACTGTGATACTATTTTGAATTATATGAGGGGGCATGAAAATCCTGTAACCTCATTGGTCAAAACACATCACATGACCATGGTATATCCTGCAATAACCCACGGCTGAGAAATGGCATTTATAAAAAACATACTTAAACACATTTTAAATGTATTTTACACATGAGTCCATTGTATAATTGCAATAAGGCACTCCAGAGTATGGGTTATTGGTGGATTTACCCACTTCTTGTGTGGTTAAGTCACTCGGCTGTGCCTAGTGACACACCACACAAGGCGTGGGTAAATCCCTCAATAACCCACACCCTGTCATGCCTTATTGCTTAACTAACATATAGATATGAACACATCATATAAGCATGAGTGCTAGGAATGTGCTTTGCTGCTAATATATACTAATATATATCATACTTGGTTCATTATACCTCACTATAACACATTTATCTAGATTATGTTTGTCTTTCATATATATTCCATATATAATCTACTGAATCACTGATAACATGACTCTGAGGGATCGTCAGTGATTATTGTATACTTATATTCTCATATGATTATATGTAGTGTGTGTTTTACACTTGGGCAGATATGCCATGTGTAACAGAACCCTGTCAGCAATTCTCTTTGCCTAAGCAAGCTGACACAAAGAGAGAAAGCCTTTGTTATGTCTTTGTCTTATATTGTACATAAGTAAGAAATGCCACATGTAGTTTGAACCCGTTAGCATTTCTTTTGTCCAAGCTATAATGCAAATGGATACATATGCTGTCTCACATGATACTCATTAGTAATTATGTCTCCTAAGTCATTATCCAATGGAGAATGACTTAGGACCAATACATATTGTTTCTCATATCTGAAACTATGAGGTAATCTCTGTTGCTATGTTGTTATCTGTAGTATTTAGCTGTCTGCAAACCTATTGTAGGATCTAGAAACAAGGGCCCAGATATTCAAAAGGGTTGCTGTTGCACCATGCGCAACTCACTGATGTGCCCCGGTGCAATATTCAAAAGGGAAAAGTGCGCAGCACAAATCCTGATGCACCGGAGCACATCAGTAATGCATGCAGGCGCAGGTAGGGGGGGCGTGCCCATGCATACCCTGCACAGCCCAATATTCAGCCCGGGATGTGCAGAGCCATGCATGCACAACCCCTACCTGTGCCAGCACAAAGTTGATCCAAAAAAAAGGAACAAGGAATGGCCACCCACAGGTGAGCTGCTGCATTGCAGGGTGCAACACGGCAGCTGCCACCTGTGTGTGGCCACCTGAGCTCTGGCTGCACCTGGTGGCACCCCCCCATGCCTGATCGCGGGCATCTGTAAAAATAAAAGAAGAATTCCGTCCAATATCCCTGGTGGTCCAGTGGACTGCTGTCTGCCTGATCGTGGGCATTTGTAATTAAAAAAAGAAATTTGTCCAATATCCCTGATGGTCCAGTGGACCGCTGTCTGCCCGATCGCGGGCATTTGTAATTAAAAAAATAAATACGTCCTATATCCCTGGTGGTCTAGCGGTACCCCCCTCCCCAACCACCCACTGAGCCCCACCGCCCCACTCCCCCGGTCAGCCAGCAGGCGGCAGCACCCCACCCACCTGCTGCCCCGCTGCCTGCCGACTTACACCATTGGTAGGGCTGTATGCCCATTGGTTCCTGGCGTGAGCCAATGGGTGTGCAACCGATGCCATCTACAATTCAGATATGTGGATAGAATCATTCACATATCTGGAATCTGTAGTATGGTGGGGGTACGCCCATTGGCTCACATCAGAACCAATGGGCGACAGCCCTACCGATGGTGTCATTTGGCGGGTGGCAGGCGGCAGGCGAGAAAAGGCCACCCACTGGCTGGTCGGGGGAGTGGGGCGGTGGGGCCCAGTGGTCGGGTGCGGAGGGGGGTACTGCTAGACCACCAGGGATATAGGACATATTTCTTTTTTTAATTACAAATGCCTGCGATCTGGTAGACAGCAGTCCACTGGACCACCAGGGATATTGGACAGAGTAATCTATTTTTATTGCAAATGTCAGCGATCGGGCAGACAGCGGTCCACTGGACCACCAGAGATATTTGACAGATGAATCTTTTTTATTACAAATGCCAGCGATTGGGCAGATAGCAGTCCACTGGACCACCAGGGATATTGGACAGATTAATTTATTACAAATGCCCATGATCGGGCAGATAGCAGTCCACTGGACCACCAGGGATATTGGACAGATTAATTTATTGCTAATGCCCATGATTGGGCAGATAGCGGTCCACTGGACCACCAGGGATATTGGATAGAGTAATCTATTTTTATTACAAATGCCTGCAATCAGGCAGACAGCAGTCCACTGGACCACCAGGGATTTGTGATTTTCCTTTTTTTACTGCAGCCCGTGATCGGGCTGTGGAGCACATTGGGGGTGTCGGTCCCAGACAGCTGCTGCCTGGCAGGGTGCCAGGCACAAGTGGTCGGGGATCAGCACACCTGTATGCAAATGGGGCCATAATGACATGCAAATGGCCCCATTTGTGCCTTGCATACATTATGGCCCCATTTGCATGTCAAGTTTTGAATATCGCGGTTGCTGTGTATAGCGCAATGGAACTTGCACTAGCGCATCCCCATGCTCCACTCTGGTCACTTGTGCTAGCGGAGTGCCACTGAGCCATGCACACTGTGGGTGGCCAGGGTTCGATATTCAACGATGCTGTGCCATGGCGCAGCTCCATTGAATATCGCCCAGTCCACACCCCCACACAGCCAAGTTGCGCTGCGCCTGAGCTTGCACTGCAGCCTGGCGCAGTTTGAATATCTGGGCCAAGATCTCTAGAACGCAGAAAGCTGGAGTGAGGGGAAAGAAAACAAGATCTCAGAGAACCTGAGATCTACAATTCTGGAGATTATGTACATTCTTCAGGACAGTTGTGAGAAACACATCTCCCTTGTGATTTTCTCTGTCTCAAGCTTGGCATAAGAAGTATAATAAACTTTATTAGTACTCCTTGCTTGTTTACGAATGTTTCTTGGCAGAGTCCGAGGCACAAGAATCTCTATTATTATTATTTACCCTACACACCAAGAGTGCTTAGGGAACACCTGTTGAAGATTGCCTGTGGTTAAAGTGCTAGGGTTAGCTTGTCCAACCTTTAGCTTTTTCACTCAAAATACATGCTATTCAGCTTATTACTTTTTTGCCTTGGTTGCTTACTTTATGAGATATTGGTCTCTTCAAGTGCTGCTACCATTCTTTTCACAGAAATAAAAGTAAAAAGCCTGAAAGCAGATAATGCCAGGCCCAGACCCACTCTCACAGAGGGCTGCAGTATCTCTATAGCTACTTTAACATGTAAAGATATTTAATTTTTGAATGGCTGTTCCAGTTCATCAGAAGGTGGTTACTGTATGTGTAGAAATAGGTAGATGTTTGGTGTGATGAGCACCTTAGTTGGAATAAAGGCCCTGACATTGATGGAATGAGCCTCTGTCTATCAAGAGAGAAAATGAGTACAAAAAATAGACTTGTATGGGCCTAGATACAGAAAGGGCAATTGGCAAAGTGTCCTGGAGGGCCACACATATAAAGTAATGGAGAATATTAACATTTCAAAAGTCTTTATAAGTTTGATCATATGTTATGGACTAATTCTGTTGTAATGGTGCAGTTTAATGGAATAAACATATTGGGCATTTAAAATGGAATAAGGAATAACACATAGATGCCCTATGTCCCCATTAAAGTGTCTGCTTGTAATTGATCTATTGTGCCAGTGGGAGTTTCTAACAGAGTAGAATCCATTATAATGAATGTGCTGCTTCATTGCTGACATCCTGTTCAGATGCTAATGGCATACTGTTACTGTATCTTCCTTAAAACTGAATTAGAACTTGGAACATAGCAAACTCAAGCTTTCTATAGGCATATAGCAGAGCAAGAGTACAATAAAAAATAGTGGGGACCATAAATAAAGATTTTTTTAAGATCTGTGATGTTACATTTGAGTTTAAAACTGTTTCTGCTGTTTAACTGAAAGTAATTAATTACATTCTCTATGTCATTTCAGTAGAGCATATATCCACATAAGTATAAGTAACTCTTGTGTAGTACACTATTATAGGAACTAGAGGCAAGATAGCTTGCAGATTGCCTTTGAATTATTTTTATTATTAAGTTAACAAAAGAGTTAATGACTTCTTTATCTGTCCCTATGCCTTAGTTTGTAACCCCTGCTTCAACTGAGCTTCACTGTATCTGATGAATGTGCCAGATGCATAGGGTCTGCTGGCAGTGATTTAGTAATCACCAGACTAAAGGAGTCCTCATCAGATCATCCCCATGCATACCATGACAGACTTTCAGTGCATGGGATCAGCCTACTCCTCATCCTCCTATCAAACATATTTTGTCAACAAAACAAAAAATAACCTCCCACTCCCTCCATCCCTCTACATAATATTCAAACCCCACCCTTCATGTACTGTAATGGTATAAGAAAAAAAAATCCCACTTCCTGCCTCTGCATGATGTCCAACCCCCACCCTCCATTTCAGGCCTGGGTGTAAAAGACAAACTCTTCTGCTCCCCACCCCTCTGTGTGGTTTCCAGCCACTGCTCTCTATTTACAGGGCCCCAATGTATGAAACCTCCCAGCTCCCTCCTTCTACTTGATCTCCAGCTCCCACCCTCCACTTTCACTGCTCCAGTAAAAAAAAAAAACCCTTCAGATTCCTCCCTCTGCAAGATCTCAAGCCCCCACCTTCTGTTCCCAGCAGTCATTTATTCATTGTTGAAAAGTGAATGCCAGCTTCCAGAAAAGGGATGCTCTCAGCCTTTGAAGTACATGGAAGTGAAGGATGAAGAATTACATAGTGGCTAGGGCACAAACCCATGAACCAAGTGATTGGAATATTCAACGCTGGTGACAATGACAAGTCATGAAGCAAATTCAAGCAAGCAAACATTTAGAATTGACAATTGCTTGCTTATTAGTACTGGGCACAGGGACTATACAACCATGGCCAAATGAGCTTCAGTAGAGAAACACAGTACTGTCTTTTCAAAAACTGCTGTGCAAACAAGCTACACAACTGTTACTGATGGTGCTTGAGGAGACCAAAAAATTGTTTCTGTCTTTTTAATAACTTCTGCACTGTGAGAGTGGTGGAATACAAACTTGACACAGTAGGCAGAGCTCAGGTGCATAAAAGACGCAAGATTGCACCTACTATTTTATTCATATAAAAGTCCAAAATATAACCAGAAAGAAAATAGAATTCATTAGTTCAATAACCAAAAGAAAATCCCTTTCTAGACCTACACATCACTAAGGACAAAGAGGGAAGTATAGGTACAAATATGTATAGGAAAGAGTGTGACAGGAATACCCTCCTACTGTCCTAAAGCTGCCATCCATGCCATGTAGTGGAAAACATTCCTAAAGGTCAATTCCTTAGGATAAAAAGAAATTGTAACTGTCTAGAAAAATATTGCATATCAGCTTCTGATCTAGAGGGCAGATTTGTAGAGAGGGGATGTAGTGCAAGAAAAGTGAAAGAGACAAACATTACAGTCAGAAATATATCCAGAGACACTGTTCTACAGAAAGGACCAGTCAGGAAACAAGATGAACACAAACTCAACTTTGTTACTAATTATTTTATACATGCAAACAAAATAGGAGAGATTATACAGAGGAACTGGAATATCCTCATGTGGACATACACCTGAGGGACTTTCATCATAATATACCTCATCTTTCCTATAGACAAGCTGACACTTAGGGATCATTTTGCTCATAGTAGACTCAGTAAACCTGTTGCAAAGGCATGGCTCACCAACACTTGTGTGGGCTGCTTCACCTGTAAGAGATGTGTTTACTGTCCAGTGATTACCTCAGAAAGGGAGTTCAATATCCCAAACAACAGCAGAGTTTTTGAAATTCACCAGTTAATGACATGTAACACCCTGGGTGTCATTTAACTAGCCAAATGGTGCTATGTTGCCTTCTACAGTGGCAAAACGGAAAAAGCTTTCAAATGCCAAGTGGGTGAGCACTGCAGAACCATAAAACATGAGGACCTTACATATGCTACAGAACTTCACATTGAAGGGTCCATCAATCCTGGTGAACATAAGTTTATGATTTAGGCAATAGAGAAAGTTATGCTGAATCCCAGAGGGGGTGACTACAAGAATTTAATACTACAGAGAGTGGTCTTCTGGATATACTCTAGGAGTATGCTCGGCCCCGAGCTTAAATGATAGATTTAACATCACTCCGTGCATCAAATACAGATTGCCATCCCCCCCCAGATATGTTCTTGATGGGATTGTGATGAGATTTATGCTTATTGAAACAGTATACATGTAGGGCTAGATTCTAGAAGGGTGGCACAAGTTGCTGCGGAACGCAACTTGCACCACCCACAACTGCGACATTGACCTTGCACACTATTCTAGAAGGGGCAGAGTCATCACAGCTAAGTTCTGCGACTTACAATATGCGGCCAGGTACGCTGAACTGCAGGCATACCTGGCGAGCATGTCGCAAGCCACAACAGTGGGGTGATGCAGTCAACCCCCAGCCTGTGCTCCACCCAGAGTCGCCAGCCACATATGCAGCATATACCCCAGTAGTCTAGTGCCCCCCTCCCCTGAACTGTATAAATTTAAGTATGTTCCCATATCCCTGGTAGGCTAGTGCCCCCCCAACTGTATAATATTAATTATGTTCCCTTTTCCCTGGTAGTCTAGTGCCCTCCCAAACTGTATAATATTAATTATGTTCCCATTTCCCTGGTAGTCTAGTGTCCCCTCCCCCAGACTGTACAAGAATAAAAAGAAAACGAGATTCTATTTCCCTGGTAGTCTAGTGGGCCCCCACCCAGCCATGCCAGCCCACCCAGCACCACCCAACCGGTCCCCAGCCGGCGACTGGCACAGCCCACCTCTCACCTCCAAGGCAAGCCAGTGACTGAATGCAGTATTAGCGTTACTGCACAGATGCACTCAGAAATTAATTTCTGAGCATGTCTGTGCAGTAGCAATGTAATGCACTCAGTCCAGCGGCTGGCCGTGGAGGTGAGTGAGCCAACTCAGCTGCACCGGTTTGGGATGGAAGGGGGTGCTGGGTGAGCTGGCATGGCTGGGTGGGGGGCCACTAGACTACCAGGGAAACTGGGATTCTTTTTTATTAATTTACAGTTCGAGAGGGCCACTAGACTACCAGGGGAAACAGGGATTCTTCTTTATTACTGTACAGTTCAGGGGGGAGCACCAGACTACCAGGGATATGGGGCTCTCTTTCTGTATTATATTACAGTTTAGGGAGCCACTAGACTACCAGGGCTGGCTTATTGCCACATATGCAGAGGTTGACTCGTGATTTGGGGCACGGTTGGGGGGAATTGCAGCCCTGTCAGGCTTTCTGCCAATGGCTGTTTCTGGGGGCTGGGGATATGGGTAGCCTCTGTGGGGGCCCAACTGGGGTGTGCTGGGCATGGGGGAGGGAAACTGTGCACTCTCCACTGGACAGCCAATGGGTCTACAGGACCCCCGGGGGTGTCCGTAAGTTATACCAGCTAAATGCTGGTATAACTTACATTGCCGGATCTCCTCTAGGGGTTCTTGTAGAATCGCGATGTGGGCACTTTATGGCTGCCCTTCTAGAATGGGGCGCAACTGCTGTCATAAACCCCCTAGTGCCATGTTGCAGGGGGTTTATGTGGCGTAACTGCTGTCTGGTGCAAGTGAGTTGCTACATGGGCCATTCTACTTGGTGCAACTGCAGTTACGCCAGGTGTAACCCTTCTAGAATGGGGCCCGTAATGTCCACAGTGTTAAGTAGTTCATATGAATTTGACATAACGGTCACTTTTTAATAGACATGGATGTGTATACATTGTAGTATTTATATGTCTTCCTTGCATACTGCCTTTTTGACATAATTTCCCTTTTATCTTTCTTTTTAGACATCCCATTTCCTTATATGATACTGATTAAATCTACATAGAGTTTCTCCATTTAGTTACATCTCAGTGTTGCCACAAGACTTTATAAGCAGAAAATAGGAACTCTGATGTACCTTTAATCTTATTTATATTTGTTCTATACATGAAAATTTATTCTGTTTTGAAATGTTGTTGAGTATAAACGAGACGTCCTGGGTATCTCTGAAACCTGGCTGAAACCATGCATCAGAAAGCATTAGGTTGCCTTGCCTGGATATAAATGCTTCCAGGCAGATCATCTGGGAAAAAATGCCAGTGGTGTCATCATGTATGTAAGGGACAATCTTGTTGCTACCCAAATGACTATGCCATGCTCTGCTCCAGCAGGGATGGAATTAATATTCTTTACCATTACCTTAGGGTCAATCAAAAAACTCCTGGTTGGCTATGTATACCTGCCCCCCAAGGTGGCGGCATCTTGCCTTCACTCCTTTATTACTTCCTGTTTGAGCCTTCCACGTCAGGATATCATGATCGGGGTGACTTTAACATCGACTGGTTGAACTCAAAATCCTCCAAATTGACCACCTCCCTGTCAGACTCCAACCTGGTTCAAGTCATCAGCGACCCTACTCTCATCAACTTGAGGTCAGGCAACCATATCCTCCTGGATTGGGTGGTCACCAACTACCACTCCAAAATAAAATCTGCTGCTGTGCTGTCTGACAACATAAGTGACCACTCCCCAATACTGTGCATCTGAAGCAACAACTCCCCCAATCCCCCATCTAAAATTATAAAGACTCAGGAAATGTCAAAATTTGATTCCAACTCTTTCATGGACACAATCCATACTACTGACTGGGTCCCCATAAATACCCTATCAGACTTAAACTCAGCCCTTTACTTCTTTGTCTCAAAACTCACTGACATTGTCGACTCCCATGCACCAATGAAGAACTGCAGGATAAAAGGGGTCAGAGCCCCCTGGCTCTCTAAGGAGTTAAGGTAGCTCATGACCTCGCGTTATAAAGCCTGGAGGGTTTATAAATGCAGGCCTACCTGCTGACTGACAATTTTAAAGGAATCTACAGAATAGCTGCAAAAATTAAATTCAAAAAGCTAAACACTGCCATTTTTAGAGTCTTCAGACAAAGCACCTAAGTAATCCAAAAGAATTCTGGAGGCAGGTCAACTCACTTTTAAAGGGTAACACCTTTGAGGTCCCAAACTCCATTGATGCCCAGGGTACAATCCATGCTAACCCTCCCTCCATTGCATTCTGCTTTAATGAATTCTTTACTGATTTGCACAGGTATGCCTCTCTAATCTCTAACCCTTCCCCCCCTCTCCCCCGACCCCTTGTCTGTAGATGAACAGATGACCTGCCCTCCTTTCACCTAAAACTGGCTACTCTTAAAGAAGTCTGCTGTCTACTTATGAATCTTAAGGCAGACAGCTCACCAGGGCATGACTCGCTAGAACCAAGATTCCTCAAAATCGGTGCCGATGCAGTAGTCTGTCCCATCTGTGACCTATTTAACAAATCCTTCCTTACTTGCTCCATCCCTGATAAATGGAAGGCAGCAATGGTTGTCCCTGTACACAAAGGTGGTTCAAATGCTGTCATGGAAAACTTCCACCCCATATTCATACTCTGTCCTCTAGCTAAGATATGGGAGTGGATATTGTATAACCACCTCCAAGGTTACCTTGACCACCATCAACTCCTCTCACCTTCCCAGCATGGATTTAGGAAAAACTATAGCACTACCACTGCTTTGATCAAGGTCACCTAAGACATATATCATGCAAGGACTCTGGCCCTGTCACCAGTGCAATATTCGTAGACTTGGTCAACCATGACTTGCTCCTATGCCAACTGCATGACCTAGGCCTAGATGAGGATGCACTTACATGGACTCATAGCTATCTCTTTGGCCATACTCAGCAGGTCAAATGGGCGAGCTCCCTATCTGAGCCGTGACCCATCACCCATGTCATACCTCAAGGTTCTATACTGGGCCCTTTGCTTTTTTCCTTATTTATTAATGAGCTTCCCAAAAACTGTGGTGATGTCACAGTCCATCTCTATGCAGATGATGCCATCATTTACTGATCCTCCTCTGACCTTGGGTGGCTTACTCTAATACTACCATCTGATTTCCTCACCCTTGAGGACTGGTTTATCCACAAACAACTGGTTCTTAATACAAAAAAAACAAGTACATGTTCTTTACCAACTCAGTTTCTCATACACACTCCCCTCTGGCCATACAGTCACAAACTGGAGTCACCCTAGAATAAGTTCAGTCATTCAAATACTTGGGCATCACCTCGGACCCCTCTCTTTCTCTGGATGCTCATGTTATAACCCTTACCAAAACTCTTAACCAAAGGCTAGGAGTCCTCTACAGAATCTGCCCATATCTCACTATGACATCATGTCACAAGATAGCCAGTGCCACTCTCCTACCTCTCCTCATGTATGGAGCCCCATTGCTGCTCTCTGCATCCTCAACTATTCAGTCCCACCTATCCCAGGTATATCATAGAGTGGGTAAGTTTGCCCAGAGTACCAATGAAAGGCATCATCATTGTGATGTACTGTCTACTTTGGGATGGCTACCCTTTGAGTCTAAGCTACACTATGTTTCTCTAAGCTTACTACACAAGTTTGTCTATTGTGTCACCCCTCCTTGCCTATCTGAGATAGTCCAATGCAAATGCCCACAGCGTGCCCAAAGGTCAGCCTCTCTCCCTCTGCTAACGGTTCCCAACCTGAGAATCTCCTCAGCCCAGAGATCATTTGCCTACTCGGCTGTGTCTTCCTGGAACTCTGTGCCTCCACCTATCATGACCTGCTCCTCCATTTCTCAGTTTCAAAGTGCTCTGCTTGTACACCTTGCTGCCCCCTCCACCCTTCATGTTTTCGGTAATACCTGTGTTTCCAATCTCTCCTCTGACTGCTACAATGACCTGTAACATCTACCGTATCACCTCTGTCCCCCCCCCCATCGATTTCAAGAACTATTGTGTAAATAATTATTTGTGGCCTATACCAAGTCCTGAGTATACTGTGTCATACAGGACAAAATTGCATAATCTATGTATCTCTGCCCGAAGTCTTATTATTGCTTGATGAAATTATGCTCTCCTGATGTACTGTTGTATGCATCTACTGTTGTGCTCATTTCATGTATTAATTTTTCTGTACAACTGTTGCATGAACTGCTGCACTTTCAACTGTACTGCTCTTTCCGGGTCACCCCTGAAAAAGGGACTGTCATGTCTCAGTGGGCTTACCTGGTTATCAAAATTCAAATAAATAAATAAATAAACATTCATGCTGATACCCTGAGCGCTACGCTCTTTTAAATGTGTTGTCTTGTACTGTGTTCTGGTATTGTGTTTACATATTTCACCTGTGGCCTGCACTAGGTACCTAATTATGATGTCATAACTAATGGACTATATAAGCTGTACAGTATGTGTGATTTGAAATGCATGTCTTTTGATAAAGGACTCTTTGTCTGAAACTAGTCAAGACATGTTAAATGTGTTGCGCACTGGCACTTTAACAAAGATTTGCACTTTTTGTGGACTAAAAGAAAGCAACAGTTTTATTAAGCGGTGGTGAGTGCCGGCCCTTTGAAATTGGACTTATGGTTTTTTGACCTAGCACCCCAACCCGGAGCAACCTTCTGCTTCAATTTATAAAGAGAAACAGTTGAGGCAGAGGACTGCATTCAAAAGGTGTAAGATGATTGAATGTAAGTGTTACAGGGCGTTTTATAACATAGGTTGTCAAAAGTGTGCTACCCAATTAATGGAGTAGGTCTGCATGACCATGCATTAAATTCCCTTTTTAATGCACAGTTGCATGGATGGACTCAGGTAAACTGCTGTAGATACTCATTGGCTGCTTCTGAGAGCAAAATGAGCAGGGCAGCCATGAAATATATGGGGAGGTAGGAGAGTAGGGTGCCATGAAGGGGTAGTTCCTCCAGTGCTGTCTGTCCCCCCCCAAGGAGACACAGTGTCCCCAAGCATGTCACTGTCCCCCACCCAGACTCATCCCCCTGTAATCATACCTGTTCCCAGAGCACCGTACCTTGCAGGCTGGCAGCAGCACACCACAGTCAGAAGACACAGAGAGACAGAGCCACACAATGATCTCGAGCAAGAGACCATGAGCTTGTGTTTTGAATTGCTGCAATGTTCAGGGACTCATGCCCAGTTGTGTCCTGAACACCCTTGCAACAGCACAGTGTGCCACTCACTGTGTCTCTCCATTCCCTTGAAGCTTGTAGGCATCCCCCTGCTCGTAATGTACAGTTCCACAGAGCAGCATCAGGAGAGGGAGTGCAACATACTTCAGTCCATTTGCAGCTTCCTCTGGCGCCCCTCCCGTACAGATCCTCTGTAGCTTGCCAAGCCCTGCAGCACCCCTGACTGTGCTCCATGGTCATCTTGAGAGACAGAGAGAGAGAAAGAGTGAGAGAGAGAGAGATAGCAATGCAGAAAGGCAATATCTTCTCCCCATTCTGCGAGCAGGTCCGCGCCGTCTACAGTCAGCATGTGTCAGTGTAGATGGATTGACGAAATGTGACCGACAAGGAGTGAGAGAACCACACACTGACAGTGACACCAGAGTGACAGCCAGTGGAGAGCATCAACAGGTGATGTTCCAGAGCATAGCAGCATGATCTAGTGCTCTGTGTGTCATTCTTTCTCAGTTTCTCTCTCTCTGTCTTACATATGGCATTCGGTAGCAGCGTGTGACAGTAGGGCTGGGGTGGGAGACACTGAAAGAGCAGACTGAGCAAGTGCCATGGCACCAGAAAGAACCTGTGATAGTGTTTGAGAGAGGGGGGAGGGGAGAGAGAGAGAGAGACAGAGAGACATACAGCAAAATAGCATTGCTTCTCTTTCTCTCTTTGTGCCTGTGTCATGGGGGGATGAAAGTCCACCGTGTTGCTAGTCTCACAAAAGCTGTCATGCACAACAAATGTCAGAAATCATTGCAGTACTGGATTTGTGACATTTATATGTGCATGAAAGCACCCAGAGCTGGATTATTTATTGGGGACTATTTTTCCAGGTGGCAGGATATAGTCAGTTTATTTTTTTTAACAGGGAGAAAACCCCTTTATGTTGCATTCTCTCTGTTTTACACATAGCCCATGTTTTAGTTTAATAACCCATTCCAAGGTATGGGGTTATGGGGATTTAATGCATGACTGGGTGCAGTAAGGACACTCAGCCTGCAGCCTCATGCCTCACAATGCACCCAGCCATGCATTAAATTCCCATAACCCCATGCCATGTCATGGGTTATTGCTCACATATTTAATGTAACAGAAGAAGGAAAAGAGAGTCATAAGAAGGGCAAAAGAAGAGACAGAACTGAAAATAACTGAGGGAGTAAAAGAAAATGACAAGGCTTTCATTAGATACATTAGGAAGAAAAGAAAAACCAGAGAGGTTATAGTGAGGATAAAGTTGAGAAATAATTCGGTAGATGATGATGGGAAGAAGGCTGAACTCATAATTGAGTACTTTTGCTCAGTTTTCACAGTGAAGGTAGGAGGACAACTCCCTGAACATGGTGTGCAGGATTAAGGAGGGGCAAAAAAGGACATGGAATTGGAACCACTGCCAGAAAAAAGGGGTTTAAAGGGCCTAATGGTGTTAAAGGTGGAAAAGGCTCCAGTCCATGTGTAAAGCAAAGGAAGAGACATAACTTCTTTTGTTTGTGTATCACTTTACTTACAGTGTACTGTAGTATACAGTGCCTGTGATTATTTGTTTTATTTTTTTTGGTTGGGGGGGGAGTTGTGTTTGTGATTGGTTTTCCTGTGTCTTGCCTTAAAACATTGTGTTTGCATAAGACTTACTACATTTTTTTAACCATTCTCTGCTGTGAATATTTTGCTTGTGTGGGATTTGAAAAATCATTCACAATGAGTTTTGTGGGTTTTTTTGTGATATGCTGAGAAAAAATTTGCAATAATCGTTCCCATTTTGAAAAATGTTGTGTATAATTGACACTTTTAACCACAAATAAATAGGACAAGGCAAAGAGTAGTGAGGGAGCAGTTAAAAGAGGAAAAACAAACCTAAATAACTAGAATATTTATTTAAAGAAACATTTTGTGCGTGCTTGGATGGTTCATTTTTGCTGTTGATCACAACTACCACATCTCAGTCGTCAACTGGTACACGTTTTTGTTTCTCTCTTAGGAGATGGGGATGCCCTAAATCTCTGTTTGGTGAGCTCCAGAGGTATCCCCACACCCTGCAGCATCATCCATTATCACTGGCATCTAGTGGTTCTTGCACCCCACCACCATCATGAATATCCTCCAAGATGGTAGCCTGTTTACACCTAATCTCCTCCCCCACTTCTGATAACATTAAGGCATGACCCCCGGGATTTCGGGAATGATATGATGGTCTTGACCAGAAGTGAAAATGACCATTGTCCAGTTATGTTAAGGAGTACTTATTTACATTCTTAGCATGATAATCTGTTGTCCACTCATGATACCCATAAACCAGAAACTAGATACTTGAAATGACTCATTTGGGCACAGATAATAGAATCAAATATGAAGATACATAACTTTTTGGACATGTGGTCCTCAAACTAAAGATAAATGAACCCCTCTCTCAATTATCATCAGAGTTAGAAAAATCTTTTTAGGGAGTGAAGTACCTTTTGTATGAAGAAAGGACTGCTCAAAATAGAGTACAAAAAAACAAACATTTGTCAATGCCGAATGTTGTCTCGCTGGCATTGGCATTGGTAGTGCAGGAGTTAGAAATGCATAATAGGAATGGCAGAGAAGTATTGAACTGATGCCAACCTCACCCCCACCCTGAAGAGACACATTTTCAACATAGGCATTTTGGGACCTCCCCTCATGAACAGTGGCACTGTGATTGTGTTAAACTGTCCCAAAACTTTATTTCCCACAGTGAACACGCCATTCTGTGCCACAGGTGTGAAAACACATTTTGGGCAGGATGTGAAAAATGACAACTGTACTGTTCATAAGGAGATGTGAAAAAATGCCAGTGTTGAAAATCTGACATGAAAATATTTAAAATTTGTGAAGTTACAAGGGTGTATGGAAACTGTGCAACACACACTTGTAATGCAGTCATTTTATGGAATTCATCACCAAATTTTCAACATAGGCATTTTAGGACCTCTGCTTATGAAGTGTCACCATCAATGTCTCAAACTGTCCTGAAAACTGATTTCGCACAGTGACCGCGCTATTCTGCTCCAGATGTGCAAAAACACATTTCAGCCAGGATATGTAAAATGGCAGATGTACTGTTCATCAGGAGGTGTGGAAAAATGCCAATGTTGAAAATCTGGAGTGCAAATATTACAAATTCATGAAGTTGCGAGTGTGCATTGAAACTGCACAACACACGCTCATAAAACAGCCATTTTTTGGATTTTTTCACAAAATTTGCAACATAGGCTTTTTGAGAGCCCTCCTCATGAACAGTGGCACTGTTGTTTCATTAATTGGTCTCAAAAGGTGATTCTGCACAGTGACCGCGAAATCACCTTTTAGGACCGAATAACACCATGACAGTGACTGACTTCATGAGGAGGGATGCCAGTAACCTCATGTTGAAAATTTGGTAACAAAATTCCCCAAAATGCCTGAGATATGCACCAAAGTTGGAAAAACCCTGTTTATGCCATTATACAGTTTACCGGCATTTCTTCAGTTCACGGTCGGATTTGAAGAGTGCACACGTGTTCCCGATCCACCGAAGATCATCGCACCATGCACCGGAGTTAAGTATTAGGTGAGGTGGTGTGGGGAGGCAGGGTGCACAGAGGGTGGGAACGGGCTGCAGGAGGGCCACAGGAGTCGATGAGGAACCGTTTTCTGCTTTGCAGGTTTAAAAAAAAAAACATTGCAGGATGGTTTTCCTTTTGCTGGGGCATTTGGCATGGTGGGGTGGGCTCCCAGCATGCCACATGAGTGTTTGTTTTTTTGGGGGGGTCTGTAGCCGATGGGGGATTGAGCACCCTCGTCAGGCAGACAACAAATGGGGGGAACATTATGCTGATGGGCAGTGGGCTCCCCCATCGGCAAATTAAACTGGGAAGGGTAGACATGATGCCGAGGGGGACTGGGCACCCCCTTGGCATACATGTTAAATGGGAGGGAGGGTTGCATTATGCCATTGGGAGTGAGCTTCCCCATCAGCAAATGAAGTGGGTCGGGGCACTCTGTGGAGGCATGCCACAATGTTTTGTAAACTGGTCACCAGGAAAAGTACACCGCTGTGAGAAGCTTGGCTCTCATTGCAGTGGACCTTTCCTTAGGTCTGGTGGCCAGTTTACGTGTTGAGGGTGTCGGCGCCTGCAGCTGCCTTATTAGGGAATGAGGGATGCACCTACTGATGCATGCCCTGCATTCTCCCATAGTGACCGCACCTCCAAATCTGCTACTACTGCAGTATGTTGGCTACGCAAGCACGAGACAAAATAATAAAGGGTGGTTTGATGGAGACTGCAGAGCCAGGAAAAAGAGACTTATGACCTTTATTAGAGCTGCTAGGAAAAACACAGACAAGAGGATATGCTTGGACACTGAAATTGAGAGAAAACAATACAAACTCTTTCTGGATTGTATAAAAAGGGAGAATTTTAGAGCCCATTTGGCCAGAATGTAAACAGCCATCTCGGAAAAGGATCAACAATCCTTTTGGTCCTTGGTGGCCAAAAAATGCAATGAATTTAGGCTACAGCATGGTATGTATATCTATAAGGAAACCTGGGTTAGGCATTTCATGGAAATCTTTTATGTTCCTCTAGCTGAGAAGTTTCCTGAGACAATAGAACCCAATACTATAAATGCCCATTTTAAATTATGAGTAAATGGGAAATATTCCTAGCAATACAAACACTGAAACTAAATAAAGCCCCCAGGACATATAGAATTGCAGCCCAAATAAATCTTTATATGAATGGCAGAATACTGGGCTGATAACTTGTCAGTTTATTTTATTAAATGTATTCTTGAAAATACTGTTCGAAATTCATGGAAAGGGGCAGAAATTATCCCAATTTTCAATAAAAATGACAAACTAGACCGTATAATTTATAGACCGATAAGTTTGTTGGACAGTTTGGCAAACATTTTTTCTAGAGTACTCATAGAGAGATTGAAAACAGAAGTTAAAAGACTAGGGGATATAACACCACTGCAGGCTGAATTTAGAAAAGAGTTCTCCACAGTTTCTTTTTTTTAAACTCTATTTATTACTGCCTTGGATGGGGCATCTCTCAGAGGTGCCCACACTATAGACACCACTAATCCCCACCTGAAGCCTCTCTCTTCCCGGGACCCCCCACCAGAACCGATTAGCCCCCTGGATCACCCGCTGGGGGAGGGTCCATCCCACCTACCTGGTGGCATGGCCTCCCTGATATTAGAGGGCTGATCTGGGGTGGAGAGCCATGGGGACAATTAGAGAGATGGCCTGGCACTGGTGATGTGGGTGCTGTCCCTAGAGCACTCGTCACCTCCCCATCCCGAGAAGGTTTTTCTCCTTTTGTTTCCAGGAGTGCAGACATGCAATGATGTCCACCCAACATCTACCAATGCTCCTCCCCCACAACGTGGCACTGCAATCCATGTACTGCTCCCAGTCTCCACCATGGGCTGCACAGGAGTGGTACAAGTCTCAATTCCTCCCCCGGGAAGGGAGAGTAGTCCTCCCGATGCTCAATCCCTTCCCTCCCCCGGCGACCCCTGACAACCTGAGTCCATTCCTGAACCTGGGTCCCCAGCATGGCGTGAGGTGTGGCGTCCAGTGTCTAAATCCTCAGTGCCACTGAGTCGAGCTAGTTCTTCACAGTTTATAACTGTTTGATCCTACATCACCTACTGGAGAAATATGTGGATCTAAAGGGGCAGAAGCTTTACTAAGCATTCATTGATTTCAGCTTGGCCTTTGACTCAGTCAACAGAAACACATCATTTAAGATTTTGAGAGACTGGGGTATTTGTCCAGCTTTAATAAATATTATACGAAATCTGTACATGGTTACATGGGCCCAAGTCAGAATCAGAGCAAGGGATCAGCTCACAGACAGATTCCCCGCTAACAGGGGAGTTAGGCATAGTTGCATCCTTGCCACTTTACTTTTCTATATCTATATTAATAATTTAATTATAGCCCTTGAGGTACCTGATTCAGATTCACCAAAAATTGGATGAATCATTTGCCCTTCTCTGACATATGCAGACGACTTGGTGCTCTTCTCCATCACTGGCAGTAGTCTTCAAAAAAACCTTAACATCTGCTATGATCAATCTGAACTCTTGGACTTGAAGATTAACATTACCAAGACCAAAATAATTACATTTGGAGATTGTAGTTCCAAATCTTATTGGAAAATTGATTCACACTCAATAGAGGTGGTTAAGAAATATTGTTATCTGAGATTGACCTTCACATGGAATCTTTCCTGGAAGGGTCACCTAGAGGATCTTTTGGTCAAAGCCAAGGCCTCTTCACTGAGTTTGAAAAGATTTAACTACTTATATGAAGGCATACTATAAGGCCTTTAGCAAAATCAATACAGGCAAAATAGAATGCACATTTATTATATGGTGCTGAAAGCTGGGCACTTTCTCCTGTGGATAAACTGAACAAACCTGCCATCCAAGTTCTTCCTGTGGCCTTGGGCTTTAACAAATCTATATCTAGCTGCTTTGTTAGAGCTGAGCTGGGTTTAGACTGTTTATAAGCATTTACAGACAGTAAGATTATTAACTACTGAAGAAAATTAAATAGATTGCTTGATGCGAGACTTGTTAAACAGTGTTTACAGGAAAAGGTGTACTGGAAAAACAAGGGATGTAAATCCTCCTTCTGGATGAAACTCATTATGAAACTGCTGGTTTCTTATGAACTGGAGGCCTTGCCAATATATGTAGATAGAAATATCACTATAAGCCTCAAATATAAATCTTACATTTTTAAGACACTCTCAGATTATTTTAAAAGTTGAGATCTGAGTGTGATTTCACAGCCGAGGTTTTCCGGATGGTATAGTGACAAAGACTGCATTCAGAAATTCAGATATTATCTGACATACTTGAAGATCCTAACATTAGAAGAACATATGCAAAATATAAATTGGGGACCTTTCTGTCTAATGTTATGACTGCTAGGTACAGGTATGGCAAATCCTCCAATCCAGATGATGCACTCTGTAACTGCAACAGTAAGTCTAAGGAAGACCCACTGCATGTGGTAATGCAGTGTACATGGTACACTAAAACAAGAAACTGCTGGATTTCCCCTATACTAAAATCTTTATCACACACAGATCAAAATATGATTTGAAGTATAGTATTTACAACAGAAGATGAATACATAGATAAAAAAGTAGCACATTATTTACAGGCTATACAAAAAGTCAGGAATAGAATGAGCAGGAAAGCTGGATCTCATACAACTAATTAGAATATTACATTTTCATTTTTATTTATTAATGTATTATTTTAAACACCTGTTTAGGTTGTACACAGATGGTTTTAATGGAAGTGCACTATTTATGCTTTAATTCTTTTGTACAGTTTTATCCTTTCTTAAATTTCCTGTATTGTAATGATTGATGTTTCATGATTGAACAATAAAGATTACCTACCTACCACTTCTTATAACCAATAAATCCCCTTATCCAGTCAACTAGAACCAAACCCAACCTTTCTCTTCAGATCCTGCAAAATCTGGAATGAAACCTTTCCTCCCCAGCACCCTACCAGCCATACACTCCCTCCTCTCACTTGAACCTACAAGAATTTGATTGAAACCCTCTTCCCCATCTCAGTGGCCCCAAACATGTCCCTTCTTTCTTGAACCTGCTAGATTTAGAATGAAACCCCTATCCCACTTACGGATGGGCTACCCATTGGGTTGCTAGAGTGGGTAGGTCTGGTATTAACATTTTTTGGTTGGGTAGTGTAGTTTGGGTAGTTTACTACCTTACCTGACCTTAACAGTGTACTTCGTGGTTTGGGTACTGTGGACACAGGTAATGGTTCAGATAACAAGTAACTGCAAATTTGTACTGCCACTTACAGGCAGTCTGTGAGGTCCTGGGACTCTTCTGATCTTTAATTGGGCATTTCAGGCAGTCTGTGAGGTCCTCACAGCAGAAAGCAGCACATGACACTAGCCTGACAATCTGATTGGTCAGTGCTGGTGTCTGAGCTCCCTGTCTGCTGTGTGAGCACTCAGACTAGCTCTAGAATATGGTGGGAGAGGGAGCAATCTTTGGTGCTCACTGCAACTGCAGTGAAAAGCCGCAAAAACTATAAAAAAAAAAGTTAAAACACAACTTTAGTGCAGGAAGGAAGGCCTTGCAGTGGTTGGGGACTAAAGAAAGGGGGAATAATTAGGGATCATCAAGTGTGACAGTAATCAGGAGAGAAGGAGAAAGGGGGGAAGGCACTTGTTGCTGCTGGCAGCAGCCGTGAAAGCTATTTAGGCTGTATACATGCTGTCTGTTGTTAGGTTCCCTGAGCCCTGTCTGTGACATATACACTGTGTCTTTCTGCAGTATAGTGAGGCCATTTAGGTTGTAATTATGCACTGTCTGTTGTTGGTGCCCTGAGTCCTGTTTGTGACATAGCTACTCTTTGTGTGTCTCTGCAGTATAGTGAAAGTCATTAATGCTGTACTGTATACACACTGTCTGTTATTATGTGCCCTTAGCCCTGTCTGTTATATATACTCCGTGTCTCTTTGCAGTATAGTGAAGCCATTTAGGCTGTAATTACACACTGTCTGTTGTTGGTGCCCTGAGAAATGTTTGTGACAGAGCTAAGCTGTCTCTGCAGTATAGTAAAAGCCATTTAGGCTGTATACACGCTGTCTGTTAGGTGCCTGAGCCCTGTCTGTGACATAGCTACTCTATGTGTCTCTGCAGTATAGGGAAAGCCATTTAGGCTGTATCCACACACACTATCTGTTAGGTGCCCTGAGCTCTGTCTGTGACATAGCTGCTCTGTGTGTCTCTCTGCAAAAAGCCATTTAGCTACTCAGTGTGTCTCTGCAGTATAGTGAAAGACATTTCAGCTTTATACACACGGACACTGGTAGGTGCCCTGAGCCCTGTCTGTGGCATAGCTACTCACATGTGCCCCTACATAAAGCCATTTAAACTGTATTACACACTGTCTGTTAGGTGTCCCGAGCCCTGTCTGTGACATACCTACTCTGTGTCTCTCTGCAGAAGAGTGAAAGCCATTAAGGCTATATTACACTGTCTGTTAGCCTGTTATTTGCGTCAAACTCTGTCATAGCTACACCATGTATGATGTGACATCTCTCTGTGGCATCGTGAAAGCCATGATTGTGTGTACTATGTCTCATATTTCTGAGTTTAAGTCTACTAAAAGGAAGAACAGTGCTACTGCACGTGCAACTGAAAATGGTCTGGACAGTATGAATCCTAGCATAATGAAGAACATAGTGACAATAATGACATCACCAGGACTTGCACTAAATGTCCTCCTGAACCAAAAAAACATGTTGCCAATGAAGTGATAGTAGAGTTTTGGAAAGAACTGCCAGGAGTTACTTGTACAGGTACTGAACATTTTGCCACATGTGCCAGGATAATTCCAGCTGCTGAAGCAGCATAGAAAGGACAAAGAGGCATCCTCCTCAAACATAAGCTCAGATGCTGAGGCAGTGAATGCTGATAAAGATGGTAGTGATAGTGGGGACTAGGAATGGGATAGCCCAGGCTATGTCCCACCTGATGATGATGATGCTTCTAATTCATCTGAATCTTGTGGCGATGAGGTCGATACTACTTTTGATGATGGGGGTAGGAGAAGATACCTCTGTAGGGCATGAGATGCAAGTGCAGAAATAAAAACATATGCTAAACAAAAGAATAAGAAGATGAGCATGAATGAAAAAAAATAATGTTAGCAAAGAAATGGTAGTAAAGGGTTTCCTCCAGGTCCCTTGACTGTACAAGAGATAGTGCCAGGCATCATAGTACAAAGCACAAAGGTTAAATCTTTAGTATGGAATTTATTTTATATTGAACCTGCAGAAGACTCTCAAAGTGTATGAAGTGTCTGTGTAAAGAAGATTGTCAATCGTGGTGGCAAAGCAGGATATTTTGGAACATCAGTAATGAAATAACATGCAAAGGCAAAACACCCAATAGATTGGGGCAAGGGACAGGTGGTTGGTATGGGCAGTAGTGAAGGCGGTGGTGGTGATGGCAGTGATGACCATAGTGATAATGAACTGGAAGCAGGAAGTGACATTGAAACATCTGATGTGTCCTTGCAGTCTTCCCAAACATAGATTGATTTCTCTGACACAATCAAGTACTGCAAAATCCTACAGTAGTACTCTACATGAAAAAGACGTAAAAAGTACAATCCCCCAAAAATTAAAAATACCTTGTCATTCTCATCAACTAACATTAAAAGAAAGTGTTATGAGAACATCAAAATGTACCTGCAAGCATTCAACATGCCAACTGTTAAGTAGAGCCATTGCAGAGCTGTTGGACAATTTTCAACTCCCTTTTGCTTTTGTTGCTCAGAAAGGTTTCCTCAAGTTCATGAACTGGACTGAATCATGATACACCATTACCTATTAAACATATTTCTCAAAAAAAGCTGTCCCACAGCTCTATGACTTGGTGTGTAGTGCGGTCACTAAACAGTTGAAACTCTCTGAGGTGAAGCAGGTTCATATAACAACGGATATATGGACCAGCAACCAAACAATTGACTACATGACTATTACAGCTCATTGGGCAAGTTTTCAGTCAGAAAGTAATACTTTCTGCTCTGCCATAAGTAGTAGGAAGCAGGCTATATTATGTGTCACCAGTATTATGGAAAACCACACTGCTATAAATATTTTGCAGGAGCTACAAAATCAATTCCAGAAATGGCTTACTCCACATCCCTTATCTCCAGGGTTCAAAGTATCAGATAATGGTGCCAAAATAGTCAAGGCTGTTAGAGATGGCAGCTACCAACACATACCTTGTTTTGCACATTGTTTAAATCCTCTCATACATGGTTTCTTAAATGGAAAAAGAAATGTTGGCACCACTGACTACCCTCTTTAATAAATCATGGGAGGATGGGGTGGTACCTGAGGACTGAATGAGGGCAGATGTTATTCAACTTCACAAAAGTGGGAGCAGGGCACAGGCAGGAAACTATAGACCTGTTAGTTTAACCTCAGTGATTGGGAAAATGATGGAATCACTTCTGAAGGAAAGAGTTGTTGAGTACCTAAAGGCCAAAGGAGCACGGAACCCAAGGCAGCATGGATTCACAGCAGAAAGGTCATGTCAGATGAATATAATAGATTTATTTGACTGGGTGACCAAAGTAGTAGATCAGGGAGGGGCTGTGGACATGGCCTACCTAGACTTTAGCAAGGCATTTAACACAGTCCCACACAAAAGATTAATATACAAGTTGGCCAGCCTGGGAGTGGGTCCCAAGATGGTAGCCTGGGTAAAACATTGGCTGGAAAACAGGAATCAGAGTGTAATAGTAAACAGAGACCACTCTGAAGAAAGGGGCATTACTAGTGGGGTACCGCAGGGTTCAGTACTAGGACCGGTCCTCTTTAATGTCTTTATAAGTGACACTGCAGAGGGACTGGAAGGAAAAGCATGTCTCTTTGCAGATGACACAAAGATCTGCAAAAGATTTGATACACAAGGTGGGGTGGAAAGGATGAGAAGGGACTTGGCAAGGTTGAAGGAATGGTCAAAAGTGTGGCAGCTTAGATTCAGTGCTAAGAAGTGCAAAGTAATGCACCTGGGAAACAAAAACCGAGGGGAAGAGTACACAATGAGGGGTGAGATACTAACAATAACAAAAATGGAAAGGGACCTGGGGGGTAGTCATATCAGATGACCTAAAGGTGAGCAAGCAATGTGAGAGGGCAGTAAGGAGGGCTGGGGGATACTGAGATGCATAGGGAGAGGCATCACCAGTAGAAAACAGGAAATTGTTATCCCTCTGTACAGACAGCTGGTGAGACCCCATCTGGAGTACTGCGTGCAGTTCTGGAGGCCCAGTTTCCTCAAAGACATAGACAGAATGGAGGCACTCCAGAGGAGGGCAACTAAAATTGTGCGGGGTCTACACCAGAAGATATATCAAGAGAGAGTTAAGGAGCTTAATATGTATAGCCTTGAGGTGAGGAGGGAGAGTGGGGACATGATAGAAACTTTCAAATACCTCAAGGGAATCAACAAAATTCAAGAGGATAGCATCTTTCAGAAAAAGAGGTGTGCAAGAACGAGGAGGCATAATTTGAAGCTGGAGGGAGACGGCTCAGAGATAATGTTTGGAAGTATTTTTTCATGGAGAGGGTTGTGGATGCATGGAATAACCTTCCTGAGGAGGCTGTGGAGTCAAAAACAGTGGTGGAATTCAAAAATGCTTGGGACAGGCATAAGGCAATTCTAGGGGGTGGAGGTAGGAAGAAGTAGGCTATTGGTTAACTAGGATCTGTAGCTTATCCATTAGGTAGGGAAATGGGCACACTAGGTGGGCCAAGCAGTCCTTATCTGCCATCAAATTCTATGTTTCTATGTTTCTATTAGGTTCTGCTTGAAAAATATGTGGGCATTTCAGACACTCTGTGAAAGCACAAAAAATCCTGAAGGGGCTGCAGAGGTCAAACAACTTACCCTTGCACACATTAAAGAAAATTTTAACCAACTGGAATTCTACATTTTACATGTTGAGAAGGCTTCTTGAACAGAGAAAAAAAATCTGTACATGACTACACCATGCAGAATCAAATAGGTAAAGCAGACATCATGTTCAGTTCCAACAGCTGGACTCTACTGAAATCTTTGGTCACCTTATTGGAGCCATTCTGGTACCAGATCGATACCTTATCAAAGGGTAGAACCACCCAAAGCACCGGAGACCTAGAACTTAATGGAAAACAATGAACAGACTCTTAAGACTCAGTGAATGCACTAAACTCCTTCTTCTCAAACTTAGATTTAGGAAAGCCTCCCCAACATACCACCAAAATTTCCCACTGAACTCTAAGCAACCAACTTTCCACATCTCACCTTTCATTTCAGACTTGTAACCAAGAAGGAGGTGCTGTCCCAACTCAAGAAACTCAAAGTTTCAGAAGCAAGTGGGTGTGATAAGCTCGACACTAAACTCCTCAGTCTTGCTGCCCCAGTAATTGCCACCCATGTTACAATGCTCTTCAGCAGATCTATCCAGGAGGGCAAAGTCCCCTCTGCTTTGAAAGTAGTGCTAGTGACGCCAATTCACAAGAGTGGAGCACAACAGTTAGTTGAGAATTACTGGCCTATCTCTATTCTCTGCTGCTAAAGAAAAGTACTTGAACAAACTGGTCTACAACCAAATCAAAGATTACATAAAACAGCATGACCTGCTCACGGCTAACCAGCATGGTTTCAGGAAGAACCATGGGACAGGCACTGCCCTGGTTCAGCTGACTACCGATATTCTAGAGTCTATAGACAAAGGTCACCTGGAGGGAGTTTTCTTTATAGACATGACCAAAGCCTTTGATTTGGTGGTCCACCAACCATTTCCTACAAAAGTAAGAGCATCAGACCTAGACAATCTCTCCCTATGATGGTTCTCCAATTACCTTACAAATAGGTCTCAGTTAGTTAAATGAAAGGACAAACTGTTGAACATGCATTCCATAATGGACAGGGTCCCTCAAAGATCAATTCTGGGCCCCTTACTTTTTTCATTATACATAAATGAAATGCCAAAGAACTGTGGCACTGCTAAAATACTGCTATATACAGATGATGCAGTAATATACCACAAATCCAAGGATATTGGAGAACTAAACAGTCTGCTTACCAAAGCCCTGCACCTACTCGAGGCTTGGTTCCTACAAAATAAAATGGTCATCAGTAGCAAAAAGACTAAGGCCATACTATTTGGAACAAAAAAAATCTTGGCTCCCAAAGGCAGTACTTACTCACACCCATCCGGTCAGACAGCTCCAAAATCAGGGTTGTAGTCCCTTCCCTAAGGTCCTCTCAAATAGATATACTTAAAATTCTGTACCACTGTATAGGGCATTTCACAGCTTGGGCTTTCCCCAAGGAACATCACTGCAAAGTGCTTGACTATCTAAACTGGCCCTCCCTCAAGGGATGACTGAACTATTCCTCCTTATGCCTTGCTTTCAAGTTGATAAGCAATAAAGACCTTCCAAGCCTAGGGAATATTCTTGTTAGCAAACCAGAAAGGAGACCCCTAAGATCCTCCAGCCACTCTCTCTCTTCCAGGTCCCTAAAATCAGGACTGAAACAGGTAGCAGATCCTTTTCAGACTCACCTCAACCATGTGGAATGCCCTTAGCAATTACTTACAGGAAGTCTCCACCCCAAGCAGCTTTAAGGAGGGTCTTAAGAAACTCCTACTAGGGCAAAGCACTTGCAACTGTTACCATTGATAGCCTCCCCTCAATACCCTGATTCCATTGTTCCCATTACCAGTCACTGAAGACCTTAGTATGTCAATGATTTAAAGCTATCACATTGTCAGTGTTGCATAACTCTAACAGATTGATCTTTTTTTTTAATCTTTAAGACATTTTTTCTTGTTTAGTTGTTTGTCTTCTCTGTACTATTAGCCTGACAACATTAACATGGTCTCATAAACATTATTTCACTCTATATTTCACCATACTGTTACACTGGCTATCAAATCGTGTTGTATTCTTTGTAAACTAACCCCGGGTCATCCCTGTAAGAGGGACTCCATGAGGCCCAGTGGGCTTACCCAGTCAACAAAATTCAAGGAATTAATAAATAAATAAATTTGAGACTGACATATGTGATGTTAATGCAGACAGTGCAACTGAGTCAAATTCTTCCTTTAATCAGATTTCTTCACATTTTCCTTGATGACATAAAGAAAGACTTTCAGTCAAAAGATGACACCACTGCTGTTATGCTGACAGATGACTCGAGTCTCAGACTGCTGACAGATCAGAGAATAAATGACATGTTTAAGAAAGACACCTATGTGTTGGCTATGTTGCTAGATCCCCACTTCAAGTGGAACATTGAAGCCATCCTTCCTGCAGGGGAAGACTTTGAGTACTGGAGATATCTTCTGCTAATCAAATGTAACATTGCCCTACAAACACCATTAACTGATGTACAGCAGTCAAACCCTGCCAAACCATCTCAGTGTGCCTCTGGCACAGACAGTAGCACATCTATCAATTCTTCACAGTCATCAGTGTCATTAGTGAGGGAAAGGACATATACAGCTACTTCATGGGCATCCTATATTCAGGGTCAAAAAGGCAAATTACTTCTGTGTCACCTGCAACAACATGGACTAGTATCCTGTAAAGAAAGTGAAGCTGGTTCATCTGGCAAACTGGTAACAATCTCATGCAGGACAATGATCCTGGAGTACTTTGAAGACCATACTGTGACTGGTCTCAAAGAAGATCCATTACTGCATGAGAAATGAAAGAGAACAATACGGCCGGATCTAGCAACTCTTGCAATAATGAACCTCAGTTGTCCCACTTCAAGCATATATTCAGAATGCATATTTAGTGCAGCTTGAGGAATAGTCAATGACCACAGAACACTGCTAAGTCCTGCAAATGTGGAATGGCTTACATTTCTCAGAATGAATGCTGACAATTTCTTAGTTGTCACAAACACTGATTTATGTGACTCTGACCCTGAAGATGGACAACAGTCTGCAAACAGTGATACTGAATATGGTGACTAGGTTGTGTATGAAACGAATCAAACCATCACCACTGCCAACATGCCAGCCACATGTGCCACACTAATACTACTCTTAATTTTCTTTGGTCAGTCATCAGTTCATATGATGTAAATTTCATCGATGCCCACCATGGGTATACTTTTTTAAAACAGCAGCAGGCTCAATCACAGCAGCAGCTGCACTTCTCATACCTACAGTACCTCAGCAATGCTCCCCCATGCGTATAAATTTTAAAAGCAGAAACAGGCTCAGTCACAGCAATTGCACCTCTCGTACATACCTTAGCAATGTCCACCACTGGTATAAGTTTTTAAAACAGCAGCAGGCTCAAGCACATCAATCTGTGCCTCTCGTACCTACCTCAGAAATACCTGCCATGGGTATAGTTTTTGAACACTGCAGCAGGCTTGCTAAGAGAGCCTGTGCCTCTCATACCTACCCCAGCAATGCCCACCATGGGTATAATTTTTGGATACGACAGTAGGCTCGCTAAGAGCAGCTGTGCCTCTCATACCTGCCTGAGCAATGCCCACCATGGGTATGATTTTTGGAAACAGCAGCAGGCTTGCAAGGGGCAGCTGTGCCACTTGTACCTGCCTCAGCAATGCCTGTCATGGGTATCATTTTTGGGCACAGCAGCAGGCTCACTAAGAGCAGCTGCACCTCTTGTACCAGCCTCAGCAATACCCACCATGGGTATAATTTTTTTGAAACAGCAGCAGGCTTGCTAAGAGCAGCTGAACCTCTCTTACTGTACCTGCCTCAGCAATACCCCCATGGGTACAACTGCTCAGGGCACCCAAACCAACAGTGTAATAGTCCCCAAGAAACAGTATTTATATGATTTTTGTTATGGTCAGGATCGGGCAATTGTGTAGTAGAACTAGTCTGGTAGTGACTACCAGACCCAGCCCGATTACTCGGTTTACATCCGTGATTTTTTGGGTACTTTTGCGGTACCCGTGGGTAGCCTGGGTGGTTGGATATTTTAATGCCTGCCCATCCCTACCCCCATGGTACCCTTAATTTAATATTATAAGACAGATACCAGAAAAGCCCATCTCTTACCCCCTCAGCATGCCACAGTCTAACTAGATTGGTAGACTACAATAAAAATTGCACAAATATTGCATGTGCTTTAGGAACCTCAGACTGTGATCTGCATCACAAACTTGGATTTCTTCAAAACATGCTGTATTCATGTAGTTTAGAAATGGAACTTTATCCACTACTGAAACGCATGCATAAAGCATGTATTCAAGAAATCTCAGTTTGAAATACAAGTTACAAACCAAGATTTCTGAAACACACAATATGCTCATATATAATTTTAGTTTTTTGTCCATGTAGTTCATATCCTATTATACCAATCTACAGTAGTTTAATGGTGGCCTGCTGAGGTGGTGAGACATGAGACATGCAGGGCACTGAGTTATAAAAAAAATGACAGAGCCTGGAGAAGGAGAGTGTAGGTGCCGAGTGATAGCTGGCTGGTGGAAAGTGTTTTTTATTATTAATCTTTTCAATTTAAGTGAGAGGGGGGTGTGTTCTATAGAGGTCTGGAGGAGGAGAGTGTTTTATGGTAGTAGGCTAGCAGGAAGGGGGGTTTCATTATCAATGTTGTGAGTTTGAGTGGGAAGGAGGTGTTGGGTGCTGAGGGAGCCTGCAAGAGGAGGGCAGTGGGTGGTACTGGGCTGGCTGGATGGGTATTTTGAGAAAAACAAAAGAAAAGAACATGACTCAGGACCGACACAGGAGGAGCTGAAATACAAGTATCAAACGCAGACTAGGAGAAGAAACTCTCGGCTCGCACTCCAATAAAATTGCCACTTTTCCATGATGTAGCAAATTGTAAATACAAACTTTATTGAGTGAAATGGTACATATAAAGTGCCTTTATAATTTATTAGCTATATTCAGATATATGTGTCGGGTTAGTATAATGCAATCACTAGGGTATTAAGGCACTTTATATGTATTTAACCACTTTAAGGAAGTTCTTTTCACATCATGTGATCTATATAACATTATATAAGGGCCTGGATTTGTAAAGTATGCTGACTTGAAAAAGCATCAAGTGTGACGTGAAACATTCATAGACACCTTTGTTCTGTGGGGGTGCTACCATTTCACTCAATAAAGTTTGTATTTATAGTTTGCTACATCATGGCAAAGTGGCAATTTATTGGAGAGTGAGCCGAGAGTTTTTTCTCCTAGTCTGTGGATGAGGGTTTCATTATCAGTCTTGTGGATTTGAGTTGGACGGAGGTGTTGAGAAGTTGGCTGGAAAAGGATGTTTCATTCTAAGTCTTATGGTTTCAGGGGAGAAGGCAGGTGTTAGGTGCCAATGGGCTGGGGAAGGGGGTGCATCATTCTATATCTTGTGGGATTGAGGGGAAAGAGTGTGGTGTTGGTGTTACTGGGCTGGAGATTGGAGGAAGGGGTGTAAAAAAGTATCTGGAGCTGAGCAGGTGGCATTCCTGAGGGGAATATATAAAAAAATTGGATATTCCCTTGGGAACCGGGGCATGCAGTGCTCCTGAGGGGAAAACAAACAGCAATCTCCCAGGAAGAGTTTTTTTTTCTCATTTATTTTAACATACAAGGTGGAAAGTAAATCTCTATTCATTGTATTGCCTGTCTAGAAGCATGACCACAGATAAAACTTAGTTCAAGCTAGCTGTGAGCAGAATTGTATCCATGGCATGCGAATGGGACTTACAAAATGCCATGTATTTTTTAATTGCACCTGCACACAAAGGTATCATGTAATAATAGTGACCTGAAATGAGCGACTATAAAAATAATGACTTATTTTCAGCACTGTTATTCTGGGCTACCCTGCAGAATTGTGAGGGTATGGGACAGCGACTACGGGGAAGGGTGAATGAAAGGGGGCAATAGCGAGTGGAAGGGGCGGGACAGGGAAGGGGTTGTCAGGAACTGGAATACCGGCTTCCACCAAGCTAGCCATGTGGCATAGTGGTGTTGGTGGCTAGCTCTGGCACAGCAGGTACTGGGTTCGGGACCAGGAGTGGGTTACATTTTGCCACAGCCACAAGCTGCAGTACTTAATTTTTGCCATCATACAGATTTTGCCCCCTCTCCGACATGCACTCCCCTGGAGTTGAGAATCCTAATTCGGGGGGTGTGAGGGTAAAGCCCCCTATGAGGGGGGGCACAGGATCACAGCCCTACTACAAAAACACTTTTTAACATCTGGATGTCAGGTCACCATACAGTGTATATCACTGATTTGCTTTTTGGTGATGTACACTCACCATAATAACGATCGCTATTTTGCGATCACTATAATGACATGGAACCCACACAAACAGCTTTTTGTTTTCAATACCACAGTTTTAAATTGTTTACTTCCAAATCACCTAAGGTGAGTGCCTAGGGTCTAAATTTAGTGAACCTGAAAGTTTCAGTCTTTAAATGCAAGCATTTGTTTAGTTATAGGCCACAGTTCCACAAACAAAGTCTCAAAAACACATAATCGGGAGAGGAGGTTTTCACACCAGATACCTTAGAACCTGCCAATCCAATGTTTAGAAAAATCACAGGTTCCTTGGCTTGGACAGTGTGCCTCTCAAGATATTAATGTCTGAAAGTTGAGGTTGAACATTAAAGTGCCTCTTAAACCCTAACATACACTATACATTAGATAAATACAGTGGCAGACATAGCCATGGTCAGATATTTCCTGAAATTTCTGTGACATCTCCAGAGAAATTTCCTGCCTGCATGCAGTACCACTATGGTCCACCAGAGAGAATCTATTGGTACATCACTGACGGTGTATTTAAAAATGTGTTGTTTCAGCGCACATTAGTTGTGCAGGGCCCGTTATAGTCAGTCTGAAGGTAAGGCCAGTACCTCATTTAATACATCTTTTCATGGACTCTCAGACTATGAGTGTCACCACACAGCTGCATTCCCTATAACATGTCAAATGTAATATATGTAGAGGTAAAGTTAAAGTACTGCAAAGTAATGAATAGAACCAGCTGTGAAGGAAAGGGAAAAACACATTTGGAAAGATTTGGTTAACCAATGCATTTTTACTTGACCTCTTCCTACCAGGAGGGCTGTGCAGTACTGTATATAGGTGTGCCACTTCTGAAAACTGGGCAAGGATTGTTTTGTGCTGAGAGATAGGTACCTTTATTCCTATTTGGCACAACTAACATAGTACCTTTAATTATGCAAGCAACATTTCATTATATGTAAGTAACATCACAATATAGCACTGTGCATTACATTCCAGTTGCAAAGTCTTCTTTGGCAATAATTTCAGTCAATAAATTTTGGGTGTTAGTTGGAGCAGGGGGATAGAAATCTGGGGGGGGGACAGATCATAAATGGGGCTGAAAAGGGGCAGGTGATGGTAGTCGGTGGTGAATATGCTGGATGTGGATTGGGTGGCTCCAGCAGTCAACAGTGCAAGAAGTCAGTCTCTGTTAGATATCATGCAGGACTGTTTCTTGGTGATGTGGGTCAGGGAATCAGCCAGGCAGGAAGCCATTCTTGATCTGCTATTAAGCAACTCTGTGGTGGAAAAAAGGAAAAAGGTTAGGTAGCCACTGAGGTCCAGTTACCACAACTAAACCACAGGAAGTTGTCAGTCAACGTTAAAGGCTGTGATCCTGGACCTTCAGATGGCAGACTTCAGTAAGATGAGGGGACTGAACAGGCACAAGCTGGTGGGGTTGGGGGAGACAGAAGATGTAAATGATAAATGGGGCATTGTGAAAAAGGCCATAACAGAGGTGATAGACTCCTGCATGAAGAAAGCTACCAAGATGAATAAACTTGGAAAGCCTGTTTAATTTTACAAGGAGTTGGGGGAGGCAGTGAGGGCCAAGAGACAGGCCTTGCGAAGTCACAAACAAAAAGTGGAGGTGGTGGAGTGGGTAGAAAATCAAGTGAGGTGAAACAGGTAACTGGATAGGTCCCAAGGCCTAATTCAGATAGGGGGCTATAAATAGCATCACGAGTAAAATGGTGAGGCATGGAGTTCTTTTTAGATATGTGAAGGAAAAGAAAAAGATGAATGGTTGAATTCTTAGGTGGTTGTGGAAGTAGGTGTCGAGAATACAGTAAATGGGGTTATCATGAAAAGGGCAATAACAGAAGTGGTGACTGATGCATGAAGAAGTTACCAAAATGAATAAACACAGGAAGGTGCTCTGATTTCCAAGGAAGTGAGTGATGCATATATACAGTAATTGAGAAAAGAAAAAGATGAAAGTGGGTACTTTTGGGTCATTGGGTGATGGGGGGGTTGGGGAGGACTGAGGTGTTCATGGTGGAGGTTCTCTTGACCACTAACAGAAAGTGTTGTGAAGGCTTCTGCTAGAGGAGTGAGAGGAGCAGAGCAGACAACAAATAATGGATGGCAGGTTGAGGAAAGGGTTAGCAGCCCTTAGGGTGGACAAGGCACTGGGTCCTGATGTTTTACACCCAAGGGTGCTGAAGGAAATGGGACCAGAATTGGCACTACCCTTAGTGGACCTGTTTTGGTGCTCTCTGAAAACTGGTTGACTGTCAAGGGACTTATGGTTTGGTGATGTGGTTCTACTACACAAGAGTGGGGATAGAGAAGAGTCAGATAACTGCAGGCCAGTCATTCCTACCTCAATAGTTGATAAGCTAGTACACACTTTGGTCAAGGAAAAGAAAAATAGTGGAATACCTAGAGGCTAACAGGCTGCAGGACAATAAGCAGCATAAGTTTGTGGGAGGAAGATCATGCTAGACCAGTTTGTTACTTCTTTGACTGGGTCACAAGAACAGTGGATAGAGAGCAGGGTGTTGATGTGTTCTTTTTCAGCTTCAGTTAAAGCCTTCGATTGTGTGCCACATAGGAGACTGCTAAACAAATTGGAGGATCTCTGGAGAGGAAAAGGGTTAATAAGGAGGACTAGGAACTGGTTAGGGGGAAGGAAGCAGAGTGTTAGTGAATGTGTTTAAAATAGTGGACAGGGAGGTCACAAGCGATGTTCAACAGGGATCAGTCCTGGGTGATGTCCTGCTCAACGCAGTGAGTTCATCAGTGACATCAGGGAGGGTATCCAGGGCAGGATTTGTCTCTTTGCAGATGACACAAACCTCTGTGGCAGAGTGGACAGTAAAGAAGGTCAAGGAAATTAAAAAGGGATTTGGAAAAATTGACAAGGTGGCTCAAAGTCTGGCAGTTGAGATTCAATACTAACAAGCATTTGTAAGTGCTGAATGTTGTCTTGCTGGTATTGGCATTGGTAGTGCAGGAGTTAAAGAGATGCATAATAGGAATGGCAGTGAAGTATTGAACTGACACCAACCCCTCTCCCACCCTGCAGAGACTAACAGGCACTGGGGTGTGCCTTTGGGTCATCGGTTATAACGCTTTCACCATTTCACCTCACCCTACCCTGCAAACACTGACAGGTGTTCCGGTGTGCCTTGGGGTCTTCGGGCCTTACACTCACCCCATTCCATAAGAAAATATGCTGAGATGGATGCAGTATAGGATAATGAGGTGAACTTTGGGGCCAAAGAGTCCAAGGCATACCTCGATGCCTGTCACTGGCTGCAGGGTGGGGGTGGGGGTGGAATGGCTTGAGCATTACAGAGAACAATCCGAAGTCACATCCTTGACGCCTGTCAGTTTCTACAGGGTGGGGTGTTATGATTGGAAACCCTAATGCTCAGTGTTTGTTGGTATTTTCACTCCAAATTTTCAACATGGACTTCTTGTGACCCCACCACATGAACAGTGGCATTAACAGTTCATTAACTGAAGGTGATTTTGCACAGCGACTGCTCCATTTGGCCTCACAGGTGTGAAAACACATTTTGGGCAGGATGTGAAAAATGACAGCTGTACTGTTCATGAGAAGGTGTAAAAAAATGGCAATGTTGAAAATTTGGAGTGAAAATATAAAAAATTGGTGAAGTCACGAGCGTGCATAGAAACTGTGCAACGCATGTCCATAACGCAATTATTTTGGGGATGTTTTAACAACATTTTCAACATAAGCATTTTGAGACCTCCACTCATGAACAGTGGCACTGTGATTTTGTTAATCTGTCCTGAAAGTTGATTTCCCACAGCGCCAGATGTGTGAAAACACATTTTGGGCAGGATGTGAAAATGACAGCTGCACTATTCATAAAGAAGTATGGAAAAACAGCAATGTTGCAAATCTGGAGTGAAAATATTAAAAATTGTCAAAGTTAAGAATATGCGTGGAAACTGAGCAATACACACTTCGTAATGCAGTCATTTTTTGGACTTTTTTTCAACAAATTTGCAACATAGACTTTTTGGGACCCCAACTCATGAGCAGTGGCACTGCCATTTCATTACTCAATTACGAAAGGTGATTCCACGCAGTGACCCTGAAATCACCTTTCAGGACTGAATAATGAGATAACAGTGCATGTGTTCATGAGGTGGGGTCCCAAGAACCCTATGTTGAAAATTTGGAGCCAAATTTCAAAAACATGGCTGAGATATCCACCTAAGTTGAACACCCCCCCCCATTGATGCCATTATACAGCTTACCATCATTTCTTCATTTTGCAGTTCGGCTTTGAAGAGTCCAGATGTGTTCTCGCTCCACTGAAGATTGCAGCACCGGACCTCTGGAGGTAAGTATGGAGTGGGGGGGTGTGGGGAGGTGGGGTGCACAGAGGGTGGATGCAGGTTCGGGGAGGGGGCCACAGAGGACAATGGACTGTTTTCTTTTTTTTAGGTAAAAAAAAAAATTACACTGCAGCCCGGGATGGTTTTCTTTCTTTACAGGTGAAATAAAACAAATATTAGGCACACTGGGGTGGGCTTCCAGTGTGCCGCCTGACTTTGGAGGGGGTGATGTTGGCCATACTGGGGGTGTACCACACAAAGGGGTGGGGCGGGGGGAGGAACATGCCGATGAGGTCGGCTTTCTGTAAGCAGAGGCACACTGAGGGGCTCCCAGTGTGCCACACAATGTGGGAGGGGTTTGTGGAAATGCCAACACGGGGATTGCACCCCCAATGTCAGTCTTCTTTGGGGATTGTGTGATGGCGAGGAGCCACCACCATGTTTATTAAAATGTTTCATCAGGAAAAGCACATACAGGTGGTGTGTAATCTGTGCCACTGCATGATGAGCTTGTCTCAGATTGAAGTGGCACATTTCTTACAAGTTGTGTCCACTTTACAAAATGTGTGTGTCAATGCTAGCATGCTGGCTAATTGGGAAATGAGGAACGCACCTACTAAAGCATTGTTTAAGTTTATTGCAGGAAAGCTCCGTTGAGCAAGCTCATTCACAAGGAGGTCCTGAGACATACATACATTCACAATGAAGTCCTGCGACTGACTTACAGACAAATAGTTAAGTGCTTACATCATAAAAAACAGAATTCATAACGATAAGAGCTTGCATCTTAATATGCAGTGGGCAAAATGATAAAGAGCTCCCAGGATGCTTTCGGTTCATGAAGAGAAATTTGTACTGTTTATAAAGGCATTACATTACATACATTGGAAAATAACAGTAATTACATAACAATTCAACAAAGATTCCACTTATGGCACTGATAGTGGTACGAAACAGAGTTGAGGAAGTGCAGGAATGGAACCTGGGATATCACGGAATCACTAGTTTGTGTCCTAGTGAAAGTAATTCATTAAAGACAGTTGCAGGTGTCTTTTAGTTTAACCATAACTATCCTTTTGAAAAGGTTAACAGGGACAATACTGGCTAATTTCAAAAATGATTGTAGTCGATTCCAAATAGTTGGCAGTGAGCATGAAATAGCACGTTTCCCAAAGGAGGTGCGGGTCCTAGGTACGTCAAGTAGGAGAAACTCGGACTTCCTAAGTGAATAGACACTGTGTGCTATATGTATTAAGGAGGATAGGTATTGCGGTAGTTTGTTCTGAAGAAGTTTTAAAGTCCAAGTACCTGCATGGACTGTCCGCCTAACAGAGAGCGAGGGCCAGCCAACTAAGGCATATAGATCACAATGATGAGTTAGAGGGAGGGAGTTTGTTATGAATCGTAGGGAGTGGTGGTAGAGAACATCTAGTTTATGGAGATTAGTAGAAGCTGAGGAATTATAGATTACATTGCCATAATTAAGGAGGGGGAGGAAAGTGGCCTGTACCAATCTAGTTCTAATTTCAGCAGGAAAGAAAGCTCTATTGCAGAAGAAGAAACCTAACCAGATTTTGAGCCTTTTAGCCAAGTCATCAATATGATCATTAAAAGAAAGCCTGTTATCTAACCAGAAACCGAGATATTTGAACTTTGAAACTGTTTCCAGATGCTCACCTAGGGTAGTATTTATGAAATCACTGGGCAAAGCAGGGGCACTATCGTGCAAGTAGCATGGGCGTAGGATGCTAGCTTTTGTTTTTTGGCATTAAGGAGTAACTTTGCATTGATTAAGTTTTTTTCTAATTGTGTAAAGTCGGCTTGAAGGATGTCCCTAGTTGCTTCTAGCGATGGCCCAGAGGTATACAGGACAGTGTCATCTGCAAAGAAGTGCAACTGAGACTTTGTAATCTGATGGTCGAGGTTGTTTATATATAAGGAGAAGAGGACGGGACCTAGAATAGATCCCTGTGGGACTCCTCTGACAGTAGGCAGAGAGGAAGAGAACAAATTTCCTGATTTGACTTTCTGAGTTCTGCCCGATAGGTAGTTTTTGAACCATTGGGTAGTAGATGGAGTAAAGCCAAGATTGGTAAGGCTGAGAACTAGTAAGTTATGATCTACTGTATCAAATGCTTTACTTAGATCCAAGAAAACCACACCAGTAGTTTTCTTAGAGTCCATTGCAGATACCCAATCGTTAGTAACTTTGGCTAGAGCTGTAATGGTACTATGGTTTGGGCGAAAGCCAGGTTGAAGAGGGTTAAGAATATGTTGCGTTGCTATATGGTTTTTCAATTGGGCGTAGATCAGTTTTTCAAATGCTTTTGAGAGGATAGGTAGTATTGAAATAGGTCTATAATTATTGAGATCGCATGGGTCTCCCGACTTAAATAAGGGGAGCATATGAGCGGATTTCCAACACGAAGGAACTGTGGCGGTTGAGATGTAGAGATTGAATATGTGAAGTATTGGGGCAGTAAGATAGGGGTATCCAAGTTTTAGAAATAATGGATCTATATTATCCTCACCTGCAGTTTTTTTGTTATCCAGGTTAATAAGTGACTCCTCTACTTCTTTATAGCTAAGAGGGAGCAACTGGAATGAGCAGGCTGGCGTGTTCGGTGCTGAATATGTGCTATCAATATTCCTAATTTGGGAGGCATGTGGGGAAGTATCAAATGCTAGGCTGGCGGCTATGAAGTGGGAATTAAGTTCTTCTAGTATTTGATGTGAACTTTCAATGGATGAACCATTAATGTGGATCTTTGCTGGAACAGATGGTGCAGTTGAGCGACCCTCAATAGACTTGAGAGTCTTCCAAATTTTATAGGAATTCCCTTTAGCCTGCTCTAGGGTAGAGACATAGTAATTAGATTTAGTTTCACATATGCATTTGACACATGTGTTCCTGGCTGCTCTGAAAGCCTGCCAATCTATGGGACTCTTAGAACGCCTTGCCTGGGCCCATAGTTTGTCTCGGTTAGACAGTGCAGCTTTAAGTTCCGATGTGAACCAGGGGTGAGAGTTTTTGTGCATCCAAACCCTAATATTAGGAGCATGTCTATTAACTAGGGCGGTCATGTTGCAGTTAAGGAAATTAACAGCCTCGTCTACTGATTTAGCAAGAAAAAGGTCTTGCCATCTGATGTTGCTTAGATTGGTCAAGTAATTGTCAATATTGAACTTATGGAACGATCGTTTGGTTATGAATTTAGGGAGAAGGATAACTTTGGGTTGTGACCTAGTGCAGACAACAATGTTATGATCATGCATATCATTATGAAACACTGCTGTTTGTAGGATTTTATGTGGATGGGTAGTTAGGATAACGTCTAACAGTGAACTGTTGGCTGCATTTTGGGCATTAATCCTGGTTGGTTCGCTGATAAGTTGGCTAATCAGAGGTACGCCGAAAGTGACTTTAGGTCGGAGGATTTTGATGATAGCCAATCCATATTAAAATCACCAAAGATTAGTGTTTCTATGTTATCTTTAGTGATTAAGGTTTTGAGGGCACTAAGGATATCAGTGCCGGCAGTAAGTGGCCTATATCCACCTATGATGGTAAGATTGTCAGAGGAGGGGAGATGAAGCTTTAATGAGACAATTTCAAATTCCTTAGGCTTGGAAATGGTAATAATGTTACTAATCATGTATTTTGATTTGGCATAGACAACTACTCTGCCCCCTCTTGAGCCCCTGTCCGCCCTAAAAGGAACAAAATCCACTATGTTAATTTGCTGATCAGTTATATTTTTGTTAAGCCAGGATTCAGTGACAATGATGATATCAGGCTCAGTATGTGCAGCCCAGGCTTGTAACTGCGATAATTTTTTGATTAAACTCAGTATATTGACCATAATTATTTTTAAACCAGAAGCATCTGCAAATTCTAATGGTGAGGGTATCAATGTAGGAAGACCTGGATTTAACTCAACATTGCCTGAGCAGAGAAGAAGGAGAAGAAGCAATTTCCTTAAGGAAATAAAATGCAACCTAATGTCTTTCCTTTCAGACTGCCTAGTGTTTGTTTTGGGTAGAAAACTGTGTTATTTAAGCAAGAGCTTGCGTTACAGTTGGGACTAGAGAGAGTACTTTGAGGACAGTGGGGATGGGAGGAGGAGAGAGAGAGAGAGAGAAAGAAAAGGGTGCTAAGTGAATGAAGGAAGGGGGGCATGAGGAATAGTGAAGGGTATAGTGACCGGGAGCATAATAGGTATCGTTTATCATGGTACTATCTCCCTGTTTTAAAGTATTAGTATGGTATAAACCGGGAGCGCAGGCAAATAGTAGTAGGTAGACTACGGAGGAGAGTGCCATGACTCACTGTACTCTGCATGAATATGTAAGGGAGAGGTTAATTTTCTGCCAACTGGGGTAACCTATAGGGTGGCTAGGTGGATAGAGAGGGCCTGGCCACAGTGTATTTAAAGGACACCAGGCAGGGGGTGGAGTGGGTGGGTAGAAAAAAACAGACTAGAAAGAGCTTCGGGGAACAGCCTGCACTGGGGTGAGGACTGGCCCAATCGGCGTTTTAGTAGGAAAAGTGCCTGAATTCCAATTGGTTGGCTTTGGATGCCGTACCTTCTCTATGCTGGATCCGCCTAGCGGGTGGCTGCCATCGGCTGCAAGGTCACCGGAGGGCCGGTGACCATGGATCCTGGGGCTCACCCTGTTAAGGGGCTGCAAATAAAGGAGAGAGAGAGGCAAAAATTTGTAGGGGTACCCAAACAAGTGAAGGGCAAGGAGCCAGAGATCACAGGAGAAGCTAGACAATGGGAAGCTTACAAAAAGGCACCAAGGGTGGCAGAGGGTAGAGGGGTTCTGGCTGAAAATGCATGAAAGGGCTTGTAATCACTTTGCAGAATACAATTCAGTAAAACAGTAATTACAACAGTCAGACTTAAGCAAAATCTCTAGACATTTGCATTTCTAACAAAAAACAGACTAGAAAGAGCCTCGGGGAACAGCCTGCACTGGGGTGAAGACTGGACCAATCGGCGTTTTAGTAGGAAAAGCGCCTGAATTCCGATTGGTTGGCTTTGGATGCCGTACCTTCTATATGCTGGATCCACCTAGCAGGCGGCTACCGTTGGCTGCAAGGTCACCGGAGGGCCGATGACCGTGGATCCTGGGGCTCGCCCTGTTAAGGGGCTTCTCTATGCTGGATCCACCTAGTGGGTGGCTGCTGTCAGCTGCAAGGTCACCAGAGGGCCGGTGACTGTGGATCCTGGGGATCGCCCTGTTAAGGGGCTTCTCTATGCCCTGCATTTGCCAACACTGACACACCTCTGCATTTCTCCTACTACTACAAGATGTTGCTTGTGCAAGTGCAAGACAATATAAAAAGCACAAAGTGATATACATTGGTAAAAAGAACCCATGCACCAAGTACTGGAGGGGGATCAGTTGGCCATAATGATGGAGGAAAGGGATCAGGGGAGGGGTAGTCTTTAGTAACACCCTATATCCTGAAGGCAGTGCAACTAAGTAAATGGGAAGGCTACCAGAATGTTGGGATGTAATTGGAGAGGGTCTAATAATAGAAGAAGGGAGGTGATATAGCCCTATTACAGGTTCCTGGTGAGGCCCCACCTACAATACTGTGCCCAGTTCTGCAGCTCACTCCTAAGGAAGGACAGGGACATGTTGGAGACTGTGCGGCATGGGGCCACCAAAATGATCCAGTGCCAGTGGGGTAGATCATATGAGGAGCAGTTGGCAAACCTAAATGCATACGATGGAACCCAGGAGATAGAATAAAAGATGGTGACTTACAAGTTCCTGAGTGAGATAAACAGAGTGACAGTGATGAGCTGCTCACCAGGAATGGTAACCCTGTGATGGGGGGGCATAGGTGGAGACTAGTTGGGGAGAGATTTAACAGAGATGTAAAGAATGTCTTCAGTGAAAGTGTGGTGCAACAATGTAACATACTACTGGAAGAAGCAGTGGAAGTCAGGTCTGTAGACTGGTTCAAGATCAGGTAGGACAAATACATACCAGGTGAAAAGAGAGAAGCCATAACAGCATGGTCAAAACCACATTGTCAAAATAGCGAGACCTAAAACAGCTACAGGAATAGCATACTGCAGGCAATATTAGTGCTATCTCTGTAGCTTTTGGAAGTAGGGGGGAACAGGGGAAAGTGCCTGCTGCCGGTTGCGCTGCTGAGCAGCTCCCATGGAGAGCAGGGCATAGGCAGGGGAGGTTGGCAGAAGGTCGTTGAGCTGGGGTTCGAGTCCAGGGACATGGGTTTGTTTTATTTTAGTTATTGATTTCTGTGGAGTGTGATACACTTTATTATTTCTCCCCCTTCCTGACAGTTGTGCTGCCTGTATCCACCCCCAGTCTGCATATTGTCTCCCCACCTCAGGTTTTCCTGCTGGGTTCCATCTCCCTTCCCCACAGTTTCTTCCCATCCTCTAGTTGCCTTCACCCTGGAGGTGATTTATAGTTAGATGGGGGTTACGGGGCAAAGCCTTCCATAACAGGCTGTGTGGGGGTGAAGCCCACCTTGATCTCACAGTGTAGCCGGTAGTTTATGAGTGGGGCTATGATAGAGCTCGGTGATTTTGCTGAGCACTGTCATTGGTTTCAGCAATTGTGTTTCACAGTTTTTGACTGCGCTGTTATGAATCTCTACATTATGATCTAGTGCCAGACAGATACAGGAAGCTTTTAGCACCAAGGATTGTAGAACCAAAGGGAGGGGTAAAGACTAGGAGAGGAAGAGTAGAAAGTGGAAGAGGTCAGTTAGAGGAAGGGAGGGGTAGATCTCAAGGGGAAATCCCTCTTTGACAATAGGTCATGGGGGAAAGGTTGGAAAACTGGGCAGAATAGATAGATATTGGGTAATTTTCTGCATTCATTTTCTGTTTGCTATGTTTTCAAGATGCCCAACATGTTGCTGTCACGGTGAACAAATGATTGTACTCCCAGTTTTATTCCATCTGTCAGTTAATTCTTTGTTTCCAGACTTCATATTTCAATGGATATACATTTCATGGCATGCCAAACTGTCTCCATTGTATTCATACCTGGAACCTTTACTGAAGAGAAAAATACTCAGACTATGAGTGCCAAGACAGTACTGTAACATACAAAAAGGATTCCTTACTCAGGAGATGTTTAAATGCAATTGATCAATTGATCATTGATCATTGCAAGCTGGAAATGAGAAAGCCAGTTGTCACCCTCCAGAGCCTAAAAGTCAATTCCACAGAAATAAAAAAATAACCAGACTTGATCAATACATGCTCTAATTTTAGAGAAAAGACTGTCTGAAAATGTAACCTTAAAGCAGGCTACCCTTTGTCTGTGGCTACATCCACTGACACTGAAACAGGTCATGTTAACCAAGGAGAAGGGGTGAGGGAAAGAGGAGGGTTTAGATAGAAGATAGGTCCACCTAATGGGAGAAATCTATGGTTGGAGGGGTGGCTCTATGGAGGTATATAGGGGCTAGCTTATTGTAGCCCATCCTCTTTGGTTCATGCTCTCTGGATGAGATTCTTTGTCCACCCAGCAGCAGCAGAGTCAAGTGAGCAGAAACAGCACCAACAGAGTGGTAAGGCACATTTAATATAAATTTTCAGCTGCTGGGGGACTGGGTAGTCAGGGGTTTTGTCTATGCATGTGGTACATTGACTAGCATGCCCTAAGGTGGCTAATTTGGCTAAGAGGTGAAAGGTAGTCTGCTCTGCTAATTGTACAGTGTGAAATGTTATTTGGCTCAGTGACAATCACAAGAAACATAGTGGGGGAAAAGGAAAAGACAATTGTAGTACAGCAGTTGTGACCAGGACATCCTGTCTGATTGCACTCTTCCTCTCTCTGGAGGTAAAGGCTGCATTTCAGCAACAAGGGAGCTGAGGCATACTGCTGTAGAGTGTAGTGAGAGATACAGTAGATGAGAAAATACTGATGCTGCAATTTGGCGACAAGAGAGCCAAGGGTACTACCGCTCAGTAGTGCTCGGTAGGTACAAATGACACTGGTAGCATGAGTGGAGAGCACTGCACAAGTGCTCTGAAAAAAAGGAAAAGAAAACATGTTCATTGAGTTGCAGGAGAGACCAAAAATAGGACTCAGTGGCCATCTGCCTGCTCCTGCCTGTCCTTGTTTGGCAGGGAGTTTCCCAGTCAGGAGTGAGGGAGAAGCAGACGTGGGCTTGGCTATGGCCCCATTGTGGGAGACCCAGCTTTATGTGGGCTGGCCATAACTGATTGGCCAATGTGTTGGGTGGGGCCACTTGGCCTGATGACAGAGGTTAGCAAGCAGGAATTGGTACAACAGGTATGGGGTTTGATCGAAGCAGCTGGATCATATATAAAAAGATGGTTTGCCTGGCATTGTGGTGATTGTGGTACATGCCAGTTGATCACAAAAGAGTCATCTGTGGTTAAGATAGAGAAGTTGGATAGGAGAAGTGATTTGTGAGGCATAATAATGAAATATTAATTGACACAGAGAGAACTGGTAGTGCAGATCAGTCAGCCACTACCACAGACAGGGGTATTTTTCCTGTGCTTCTGTTTTTCAGCCTCTTAGAAAGACAAAGATTCCTGGAAAAGGGAAGGTGGTTGAAATGGGAATGGCAGTTTGAGAAGCAGCTGGTGGCTATAGTACTGGCCCGTGGCAAGGCATGATGGAATGTCTGTTTTGGGAACCTGGATGAAGTGGGGCCATCAAATCAGCAGGTCATCAGCACTTTCAACTATGCCAACTCCTCCCGGGCAGCCAGCGGGGGGGGCACCTGCCAGAGCCAGCCCTGGGGATGCGGGAGATGTCCCAACCACTCCAGTGATTCTGCCGGTACCTCTCATTTCAGTCACACCCACCCAAGACACATTGCCTGTCCCCACCTTTCTGGCCATACAACCTGGCAACATGTCATTGGGATTAGGCAGAACAGACAAAGTTCTGACACCCAGGGCCCAGACACAGATAGAGGAGCTGCGGCCAGCAGTTCCAGTAGAGGTTCAGTTGCCCGTAGCGCAGAAGAAATGAGTAGTGACCCAGGCACAGCCACATGCCTTGGAGCAGCACCTTGAGCAGGACTTGGCTTTTACAGAAGCCCAGGAAAGGGAGTGAGGCAGTCCCTTAATGCTAGGGATGGCAGAGTCCCCCATACAAAGTGTGGGAGTGGAGGCACCAATGACTCTGCCTAGAGCTGTACCCAGCTGGTAGCAGTAGGGACTCAGTTGGTAACCCATACGGCAATTGGTTTTGTGAGCTTGCGGGAGCCAGTTGGGTCTCATCTTACTGAGAAGATACAGCAACAGATTTTGAGCCGAGAGTTCATGATTATTTTCATGCTCTTGAATTGGTCTAAAGAACCCCAAATGGAGAAGGATAAGAAAGAGAAAGGGGGGGGTTGAGGTAAAAAGAATGTATCAGATGCACCACACCTGAGAAAATTGGTCTGCAGTGTTTGTGATTTTTGCAGGAAGAATTAACCAGGCGAATTCCATGAAGTGGAGTAAGCTGTGGGACTATTACAGCAGGATCATAGCCATGCATGACATCATGATGGATTAAGGATGGTTAGAGTATGATGAGGAATTTAGTAGAGGAAGCAGAGTGACCTGGCAGGATTATTGGAATTTGTTAGACATGTCACTGTTGTGGGCCATAGAACATGAAGGGCATCCAGCACACAGATAGTGGCTTCACAGTGAGATGAGCCAATCCTCAAAGAGAAAGTCACAAGGTTTCACCTCTTGGGGGAGGCAACATCCTGGCATTGCTATAATTTTATCCAGGATGGGTGCAAGACACAACACTGCAGGTTTAAACACGAGTGCATGAACTGTGACCAGCCTCACCCTTTTTCCCCAGTGCAAACCGGGTTGTACCATCTCTTGACTATTTCTAAAATGGTGCAACAAGCCTCCCAATGCCAATAAAGGTGAACCAAATTAGGATGTGGTTGGACAGATACATGTATCAAGAATCCATTACATCCCTGACAGATTGGGTCATGGGGGGCTTTAGGATTCCACTTGAGGCCCTCTTCAGATGTACGTGGCTGAGAATTTCAAGTAATCCAGGGATCGACTGGAACTGATCTGTGAAAAGATATGCAAAGATGTGGCAACAAGGCAGATAAGCAGCCTTTTTCTAGCACCACTTTCACCATGTTTACAAGTGTCCCATTTTGTCCTATTCCTAAGAAGTGCCTGGTGAGTTCAGAATGATTAACTACTTGTCTTATCTAGAGGGAATATCGTTAATCATAGGAATCACAGGAATGGTTTTGAGTCAGTAGCGCTGGCCATTAATGACTCGTCATTCTACAACAGATCATCATATGTGGTTACCTATTAAGTAACTGTCCAGAGCTGTTTTAAAAGAGTCTATAAGCATCAATTACTTTCTCTGGTAGACTATTCCATGTACATATTCACCAGCCTCTGATTAATCCATGACCCCCTCCTTGATGTTTTATATAGTTCTCCCCTGAATTGATAATGATAGTTCCTCATTTCCCTAGTAACTGCTTTATTACATAAACCTCAGCATTCTCAAAGGTCTTCATTTCTAAATGCCTTTTATGTCAGGCACAAATCTTCCATAAGCCTTTTGTATTCCAGGGGGTGGAGGCCCAGCTCATGGTGTCTTTCACCATACGAAAGTTGTGACAACTCACTGATCCATTTTGTGGCTTTTCTCTGCACCCCCTGTAATAGAGCAATGTCACTCACTTTATAAGGTGCCCAGTATTGGGCATAGTACTCCAAGTCGGACCTTATGAGAGAACCATACAAAGGCAAAATAACACACCTGTCCCTACTTCTGATGTACCTTAATATACAAGATAACATTTGGTTACCATGTCTGATGACATCTCTTGTATGGGTACTAAATAACAGCTTATTGGTGATAAAAATACCAAGATCATTTTCTTTAACAGTGGACTGGAGTTCGATACCATTTAAATAATACTTAGCTTCTCTATTTCTGTTTCCAAAGTTCATCACTCTACATTTATCAATATTAAAATTTTACTTATGATCCTTAGCCCATAATTCTGTGTGCTTTACATCACTCTTGAGACCACAGATGACAGATTAATTTTCTACTATTCCTCCTATCTTAGTATCTTCAGCAAATATGCTTAACCAAGAATGGGGGGATGTCTGCATGGTAGAAATGAACACATTAAATAGGGTAGGCACAAACATGATTATAGTAATTATATTAACCCTTGCCACATGGCAGCATCATATGCTCTGTTCAAAAGAGCAACAGAGATGGTGAGAGCAGCAGGAAAAGGGGTCTTACCGGCAAAAACAGATATCAAATCAGCATTTCAGTTACTACTTGGTACATGGGCATGACAGGAACAGGATGACATGTGGGGGTCAGTACTATGCTAACATCTGCATGGCAATGGGTTGTGCTGTGGCCTGTACATATTTTGTACCCCTCTGCATTGGGTGGTGGTGTGCAAGGTGGTGCAGACGAAGATGGTCCATTATTTGGATGACTTTCGGTCCGTAGAAAGACATGGTACCAGAGAATGTGGACAAATTCTGCAGCTGTTCCAGGAGTTATGTGAAGTCTTGGGGGTTCTGGTGGCACAGGCCAAGATGGAATGGTCATGTACCACTTTGTGAGTTTTGGGCATTGAGATAGACACCCAGGCTATAGTGTGTTGGCTTCCAGTGGAAAAGAGTCAATCCCTGTGGAAGTTACTGAGCAGGGCTGCTGGGGGACTACAGATAACATTCCAAGAGCTCCAGCTCCTTAGTCATCTCAACTTTGTGTGCAAATTAATTCTGATAGGTTGGCCCTTCCTGTGCTGCATGGCAAATGTGGGCACCAGATGCCAAAAACCTGGCCACAAGCTGCAGGTGACTGAAAACATGAGGCAGGATTTGGCAGTTTGATTGGCATTTTTGCAGTGCTTCAACAGGGTGTATATTTGGCCCACAGTTATAATCAGCCAGAAACTGGAAGTCTACATGGATGCACTGGTGGCTTTGGCTTTGGAGTGTACTTTCATGGGAGTATGGGGCATTAGACAATGGCCATCCTGCGGGGTGAGACTGGTTTGACAAATAATGACACTTTGCATGAGTTCTTCCCAGTTAGTGGTTACTCACCAGGTCTGGGGGGGATCAGTTCAGGGATGGCAAGATCATCTTCATAACAGATAACATGGGCATAATTTATACTATTTATAGGCAATTATGGGCAAAAGATATGCTGGGAGAACTCGTGTCGGCCTTTGTACTGAAATGCTTATAATAATTGTATTTGGCTTCTTGGCAGGGGTCACTTTCCAGAATAAACAGTTGTGGTTATGTGGACATTTGTTTATTCACTGGGTAGCCAGGAAAGTGAAGCAGACCCCCAGGGTGAACCTCTTTCTGGATTTCCAATGTCAGCAGGTATATTGGATGTGGTGTCATTGGAGCAGGTGGTGAGATTTCCTTGCATGGGTCACGGCTGAGGCATGGTGACAAGGCCTACCTGAAGTATTAGTGGTCAACCTGGGTGGCAATGACCTAGGACTGGAGATGTTGCTTGGGTTGCTATGCCAGATGAAAGATGACCTGTGGTTGCCCTGCAAAACCTCACGAGAGGTGGTGCCGGTTTGGTCACATATTATACAAAGCAAATATGGTGTCGTGTAAGGAGTCTAATGGCAACTGAGTAGGCCCACAGGATGGTGAACATGGCTATATGGACTTTTATGGATAGTATTGAGGGAATGGTGTTAAAACATGATGAAATAGTCATGAAGTTACTCCAGCTGTATGCATGTAATTGTGTACACTTTTCAGATGAAGATTATGAAATGTTCCTAGAACATCTACATTGTGCATTGGAGAATGCAAGCATGGCTGCTTTAGGGGGATTGACTTTGTTATCTTGTAGTGGCACGGTAGTCTCATAAGGTGTGTATATAGAGGGTAATGGGGAGATTTGCTACAGACACAGAAGGATTCTCCCTAGGCTGGCAGAAAGAGTGGTCCCAATGATTGAGCACCATAGGGGCCGGTCAGGGGATAGCCACTTCTGGCTTGACTGCATGTGTACCATGTTATGATGGGGGATCAGCACACATCACATGGCTCTGAGCCACCCCTTAGGCCTTGGTGGCCATTGTCCCTCTGGAGGCAGTACTCTTTGGAAAAGAGTGTGTCTGTATATTGACACAGATGGGTTCCTCCTCAGGCTGACAGGTGGCAAGGCCCTGACAATTTGGCAGCACGATGGCCAGTCAGGCGATAGTCTCTTTGGGCTTGCCTATATGTGTAGCACCATCTGAAGGGAACTAAGCACACATCACATTGCTGTGAAACACCCCTTAGGTCTCAGAGGCCAATGTCTCTCCAGATGCAGCACCTTTTGGGAAAGAATGGGTCGGCACACATGATCCCCACTGGTAGGGATGGATTGGCTGAAGGCGTTCACCACCTTAAAGACTTGCTGACACTCCCAAAGTGCACACACCACATTACTGATGTAGTTTGTTTATTTCAATAAATACATGGTTCAACTGTGCTTACCAACTGTATGCTTGCGTGACTTTGATACATTGTAGCTGTTCCCCTATCTATCCGTGGGATATACTACCCTGTAGGGGTATGATGCAAGGAACCCTAGAAGAGGGTTCCCCCCCATAGGAACCACGGGAAATTCCCTTTGCTAAAGGTAGCTTAGGAGGAAGCCCATGGGAAAGAGAGATGAGCCACTGGAGGAGGAAGGGGTGGATGGTGGGGCAATGAAGAGATGAATCCTGGAACAGTCCAGGAGGAGTGGCCTTTTAAGGCCTGATGGGGGAGTGACGTAGTTGCTCCACCCATTGAACCTCTGGCTTAAAACCTTCCTTATGCAACTGGATGAGATGTATGCTTGTGTGACTTTGATATTTTGTGGCTGTTCACATCTCTACCTGCCTTACAACTGTATGTTAATGTTGGTCTTGTAACTTGAATGTTTAATGTCTCATTCCAATTGTACCCCTTCCCCCCAGGCCGCACAGGGAGATGAGCAACTTGTTGCTCAGTGTGCCTTCCTTAAGAAACATTTCAATAAATAAATAAAATACTACAATTTGAGGTCAAAATACTGAAAATTTCTAACGTTAAGAGCCTGCATTCTCAAATTTCAATGCAGGCTCATAACTTTATTATTTTTTAGTAGTTTTACAAGAAATGTTCAACACAGCTGTCTTATGACCTCACCTCATGAACAAAGGCAGAGAAAAAGTTCAGATCCTGCCTGAAAGGTGATTTTGCACAGTGACTGCAAAATCACCTTTTAGGATGCAAAAAAACCTCATTTTGGACAGGATCTGAAAAATGACAGCTGTCACATTCATGAGATGCTGTGAAGAAATGACTATATGGAAAATTCGGGGTCAAAATATTAAAAATTGCCACATTACAGGCCTGTGTTCATAGATTTCAAAGCAGGATTGTAACTTCATTGTTTTTTAATATTTTTACACAAAATTTTCAAAATAGCCTTTTTATGACCCCACCTCATGAACAATGATGGAGAAAATGTTCAGCTCCTGTCCTAAAGGTGATTTTGTGCAGTGATCACAAAATCACCTTTCGGGACAGATTTACCTAACATCACTTGCATTGTTCATGTGGTGGGGTCCCAGAAAAGGCATGTTGAAAATTTGGGGCAAAAATATAAAAAAATAGCCAAGTTGTGCCACTGAGTTAAAAACCCCATTGAAATACATTGAAGCTGAAAACCCAATTGAAAAACATTAAAGCGCTTACCTCAGTTCACGGTTGGGCTTTAAAGAGTGAAGATGTGTCTGCGGTCCAAGGAAGGTTAGGGGGACAGATCTCCGGTGGTTAAGTATGGGGTGGAGGGTGTGGGGTGGTGGGTTCTGACTGGGAGGGTCAGGTGGGGGTGGGTAATGTGCACAGCAGACAACGATGGATGGCTTCCTTTTTTTCAGGTAAAAATAATGACTAGGGACAGTTTTCTTTATTTCAGGGACAGGACACTGGGGGATTGGGCACCTCCAGTGTCACTAGGGGACAGTATTGCAACAGTTGAGGACACTGGGGGATTGGGCACCCCCAATGTCACTAACTTATGTTTGGGGGGGGCGTAACAGATGTTAATGGATGGTTTTCTTCTTTTCAGGGGAAAAAAATGATGAGGGACAGTTTTAGACACTTGGGGGATTAAGCACCCCCAGTGTCATGACTGTGTGTGTGTTAGGGGGAGAAGGGGTGCTGACAGTGATGGTTGGATTGGGGGACAATTAGGGCTTCCAGCAACAGACACTGATGGATGGTTGTCTTTGTTGCAGGCACACATTCCAGGCTGACCATGACAGATCAGCCTGGCTTTCAGGGTGGCACAGATCAAAGGGATGGCAACTTCTTTTGAAGTTGGTGCCATCCCCGACAAGCAAGCCAAAAACTCTGTCATTGTCAGCCTGGGTGCTGATTGGTCTGGCACTGTCGCTTCCCTGCAACACTGCTCTGCATTGGGCGGACAGTGTCACACCCCTCAAAGGCACTCTCATACCAACGTGTTCGCTTGCACTTGTGCACATGGCAAACACAAAAATGTCTGCATTCTAGTAGGAGAGTTATTAGTGCAAAGGTAAAGTTAAACTATGTGATGGTAAAAATTAAAGATGCTAAAATCAGAATAGAATATGAACAGGAAACAGCCACATCACTATTTCAGAAATGCTATGAAACATAGAAACACAGAAATCTGATAGTAGAAAAGGACCCCTTGGCCCAGCCATTCTGCCCTTTTACCCATCCCTTTACATAACCCTAGTCCCAAATCTTTGCACCCTTCCCCTGGCCACCCCAGTGGAGACTCCAGTCCCCTTTCTTTTTCCAGGTGCATCCTCCTTCCTCTTCTGGTAATTCCCATGTATTTATCCCATGCCATCTTGAATTCTCTTACTGTTTTGGACCCTGTGCACCTCTTCTGATAGTCTGTTGTGAGGGGCCACCACCCTCTCCATGAAATAATACCATCTCCTATTACCTCTGAAATTTCCCCGTCCAACTTCAAACTTTGCCTTCTAGTTTTCGGACTATCCTTCCTCTGAAATATGCTCCCCTCCCTCACCTTGTTAATCTCCTTTAAATATTTAAATGCCTCAATAATGTCCCCCCCTCCCACTTAATTTCCAGGGGATAAAGATCAAGCTCTTCCATCTTCTCCTCATAGGACTTCCCCTGTATGCCATGCACCATTCTGGTCACCCTCCTATGGACTCTCTCCACCCTATCTTTATCCTTACGTTGGTGAAGTCTCCAGAACTGGACCCAGTACTATAGGTGAGGTCTCACCATGGCCCTAACACCACCCTACTTCTGCTTGTTATACCCCTCCCTATAGATGCCAGCATTCGAGTTGCCTTGCCTACTGCATTATTGCACTACTTAGCTACCTTTAGGTTGTCTGAAATGATACTCCACAGATCCTGCTCCTGTTCTGTTGCCATAACTTCTTCTCTCCCCAGTGTGTATGTGGCCTGTGGGTTTTTGTGCCATATGTGTATTATTCTGCACTTATTTGCATTAAATCTCAATTGTCAACTTTCTGACCATCCCTACTGTTTTTTCAGGTCTTCTCTCATCCCCCGTGTGTCCACCCTATTACAAATCTTTGTATCATCCGCAAATAGGTACACCTTCCCCTTCTGTCTTTCTGCAATATCACAATGTAGATGTTAAAGAGGATGGGCCCCAATACTGACCCCTGGGGCATCCCACTGTCACCCTTTCCTCCCCTGAGTGCACTCCATCTACCACCACCATCTGGCATCTGTCGCTAAGCCAACTCTCCACCCATTTAGTAATTTTTGGCCCTGAACCTAAAAACATCCAGCTCGCTCACCAGCCTCCTGTGAGGGATGGTGTCAAAAGCCTTGCTGAAGTCTAGATAGACTACATCCACTGCCCTACCCTGATCAATCCCCCCCTCATCACCCAGTCAAAAAACTCAATCAGGTTTGTTTGGCATAACCTCCCCTCCATGAACCCATGCTGTCTGTCATCTTGGAGACCACTGGTTGCAAGGTAGTTGACAATTCTTTCTTTCAGGAGTGCCTTCATAATCTTACCCACCACTGAGCTGAGGCTGAATAGACAATAATTATCTGCCTCCTCCCCACTGCTGCTCTTGTGTAGCGGCACCACATCTGTCCTTTTCCAGTCACCTGGAACCCTCTCTTGTGTCTAGTGACAGATTAAACAGTTTATTCAATGGTGCTGCCAGTTCCTCCCTTAGCTCCCGTAGCACTCTAGGATGCAGGGTGTCTGGACCCATTACCTTATCTACCCTCAACTTTCCCAATTCCTCCCATACCTTGCCTTCTTTGAATGGGCTAGAGTCCAACCCCATGCCCTCCATGCCTCTCCCTCTCAACTCTGGTCCCTTGCTCTCTTTTTCCACAGTGAAAAGTGAACAGAAGTACCTGTTCAGTAAGTCCGCCTTCTGGAAGTCACCCTCTACCGGAACACCACCTTCCCCTTTAAGCCTCACTATTTCCTGTTTGGATTTCCTTCTCTCACTGACATACCTGTAGAAAATGTTATCTCCCCTTCTAACCTCCCTAGCTATCCTCTCCTCTGTATCTGCCTTCACCCTCCTAATTATCTGCCCCACCACCCTCAGTTTTTCTCTGTATACCTCTGTATCCTCCTTCACCTGTGTTCTTTTATATGTCCTAAATACTTGTTTCATTTCACTCATTGCCCTTACCACCTCTCTGGTTAACCTGAGCGGCCTCCTTCTTCTTTTTTTTTTTTTGCTTACCTTCCTTATGCAATGATCAGTGGCTCTCAAAATTTCCCCTTTTATTACACCCCACATTTCCTCCATGTCCCCTAGTTCCTCCTTGTCCTCCATAGCCTCCATGAAGATTTCCCTCATTTTGTTGAAGTCTGCACACCTGAAGTCCGGTACCCTTGTGGTCATTTGACGCACTTCCTTCCCGTCCTAATCCTGAATGTTATACAGTAGCTCTGTGGTCACTGGACCCCAGACTGTCTTTCACTGAAACATCAGCTACACTCTGCCCATTTGTCAGTACTAAGTCCAGTGTTGCCCCACCTCTAGTAGGTTCCCTGACCAGCTGGTGAGAGAACACTCCCTGTAGGGAGTCCAGTAACTCCCTACTTCTTGCTGATGTCACTGCTGAGATCTCCCCATCCACATCAGGGAGGTTAAAGTCCCCCAGCAGCAGAAGTTTCCCTTTATATGCCATCTTTTGCACCACGTGCATTAATTCCTTGTCCACTTCCTCTTTCTGCATTGGAGGCCTGTAGATCACACCTAGATGTATTGTTGCCCCTGACTGCTTTACCAGCATGGCCTATAGGACCTCTGCCACCCCTTGTTCTTCCTGCCCTACTGTCACCCTTATGCCGTCCTTCATGTAAAGTGCAACCCTTCCTTACTATCCATCCCCTCCTTCCTAAAAAGGCTATACCCCAGGATAACCACCTCCCAGTCCTGGTGCTCCATCCACCAGGTCTCTGTTATGGCCACCAGGTCCAATTCCCTTGTCCACCGACGTGGCATATATGTCATCCAGTTTATTGCCCATACTCCTCGTGTTGGCAGACATTACCCTCCACCAAGTTCCCCCTTCCTTTTTGTCTGCTCCCTACTTTCCCTGCCCCCTCCTGCTGGGGAGTGCTAGCTAGAAAAGGCTGTGTGGGGGAATACTAGCTAGTGCTAGCTAGGCAAAGTTATACAAACCATTAAGAAACATGAAGCTCCTGCCTTACATATTCTAAAAAACTTACTCTGATCAAGTATTGCAGTAATTGCTAGCTATAACTGTCCCAGTAAAAGTAATTTTGCTCTGCAAGATGTTGGAAGAACACAAATGTATTTTCAGACTATGTGACTATAGAAAGTAACTGAAAGTATCTGTCCCTCCTCTAAACTAGAGACATACAGAAATAGAATAGATGCCGTATTGGTCCTTGTAAAAGCAGATTTAGAAGCAAATGGTTTGATACATTTTATTGGACCAACATAGATATAACAAAAAGAAAGCAATGTCTAAGCTTTCCTCAGAGCAACTCTGAAGAAGGACTTGCTTGATCTGAAAGCTTAGACCTTGTTTTCTTTTTGTAACATCTATGTTGATCCAATAAAAGGAATCACACCATTTGCTTCTGGATCTCCTCTAAACTAGAGAATTGTGAGATGATTGGAAACAATTGAATGTAATATAATTTCTTTAAAGCAAGACCAAAGGATGAACCAAGAAATGATAAGTCATTAAGTTTAACATCCATAGCATGTAAAATATTTAAAACAAGTATTAGGATATCACTTCAGGACCATTTATCTCAATTTAGTTTAATCAAGGTTACTCAGCACAGTGTTATAAAAAGAAAATCATGCCTCACCACTTCACTAGAGTACTTTACAAAGATCACATAATCAGCAGAGTGGGGAAGCATATATATTTTTTTCATATTTTATTGAAGTCAAGGCATCTTACAGGACCAACAGTTCAATTGTTTTAAAATTCAACAATTAACTTGTGCATATGCCCATCATTTTATAGTGTATGTTAAAATGTGCTATGAATAAACATTAAAAACAGTACAATAAAGTACATAAACAATATACAGGCTGTATCTACTGTTATTGCGTATTTTTTTTCTAACTAAGCAAGGGGAAGGGAACATATGAATGCTAATATTTGGGCTAAATCTGATTAATATATTGCTTCCATCTCCCCAGAAGGAAGGGTACATGCAGAGAAAAAGGGGCCTTCATCCCCATAAAACCATGAAGAATAGGTCAATAATTACCGAGTAGCATTTTTCCCCATAGGGAAACTCGGTTATAATTTGCTGTTATAACCAACTGGTTATAACGGCAAAAATGCACTGGATTTCCCTCACTCCATGCATTCACCAGCCAGCCATCTTCCCGCTGTCCCCCTGAACACTGCACCACCACCCCAACCACTACTCGCTCTTGGTGGAAAGTAAACCATTAAAAAAAAAAGAAACTGGACAAACTTTAAACCTTACTTGAGCTTAAAAAAAAAAGGAAAAGAAAGGTTTCTGGAGTCACGGACCTCACTAAATCCAGACTTGACCATGGCTGAACAGCAATTTGTTTTTATGTTATATAATTGCTGTGGCAAAAAAAACACTCCCCACCAGTTATATAAAATAAAGGCTGGATAGGTGTGTAAAACTCAAATTTTACACACACCCTCAGTGTGGGATGCCTTAATAAACCCCTCGAGCTTCGTTCTCAGGTTTATGTGGCATCCCACACATCGGGAATGTGCATAATTCTCATTACAACCCTGTACCCAGCCATTATTCTCTATGTTGTCACTGAAATGTTACACCTAATGAATGAGTATACCAATGCAATTAGCATTATTTTACAAAGTATTAGGCTCTGAGACATTGTTTCATTTTCCACAAGAAGCCTCTATTGAGATCAATACAATATTTTACTGGGTAACATTTACTAATAATGTACTAATCCAGTCAGTCTTGTACCCAGTTCTTTTCCTCTTCTACACATATGATTTGGAAAATGGTATTCTAAATTGAGCAACAGGGAACATACTCTGAAGAACACATTCAAGATAAAAAGTGTTTTGGGAGCAGTTATACATTGGATAACAACTGGAAAAATGCACATTAATGTTGTATAGCTTAATGTGAAGCAACATATAGGAATTAACACCAAATGTGACTATGGACACCAGCAGGATTTATATACACTCAGGTTCATGGGCTGTGCCCACAATAGCCTAATGGTGTCCTCTAATCAAGGAGATCCTATCCTAATTATTGGTCCTAAAAATATTTGCATGTCTGTTTGGACCAGTTAATTGTTACAAGTCACAGAATTTCCCTAGAGTATATTATCCCAACTCAAACCCCTTATCTATCTACTCAGTCTCCTTCCACAGATCATATTACCCATGTTTATCATCAATAGTTGTTGGCTATAGCTGCAGAACCCTTCTTGTGCTCCTGAGCTCCACTCACAACTGATGAGTGTCAGAGAATACTTTTAATCAGTCAGTCAGTGCAAACAAATGAGAACATAAAGATATGGCTTCAGTTGCAGATGAATTATTATTGGTGTGTGAAATGGACTTTCGTCTACTCTTCTCAGAACAAACCTATGTAACCTATGTAATAGCATTAAAGATAATTCTGTTAATACTGTAATATGGTTAGAGAAGGAGAGATCCAACACATGGGTATGGGATACATGGACTACATGCTGGGGAGGAAGGTCAAGCGTGTAGATTGTACTGTATCACTGAGGTTAGAATAATGTGCTGTGAATCAGCTTAGTACCTCCAGTAGACCTGGGTTTGATTCCCACAACCTCAGCTTGCATATTATGTGATCACAAGCAAGTCACTTAACCTCCCCAGTGCCCCTGGGCTGCCTCTGAAAGTAGGTATTGTGTCTAGTGGGCCTTACCTTGTTAACAAAAGAATAAGAAAAGGTAATGTGCACTATGAAATTTAGTCTAAGCAGATAGGTAATTTATAGCAGGGAGTAAGGATTATGCAGATGGGTTGGGTTATGTTAAAGAGTGCCGAGGTGTGATGCACAAGCAGATAGATGGGGCAAATATTAATTAGTACTAGGTAATGGACCTAAACAAATAAGCAGGGTGGATATATCTATAGTTCCTAGAAAAAGAAGGAAATAGTATCATATTACAGCCTGTCAGAGACACACACTAGAATTAACTAGATAAGGGTGTTTCATGGGCTTAAACATAAATATTTATTTATTTATTTAAAAAAATATCAGATTTACAAACCTTTGAGTCAGAGGCTCATTTACAAAGGCACCTCATCGAAACTAATACAAAGACAGTACAGTTAACAAGTCCAAAAACAATGGCTCAGAGAGCAGACAGTTATAACAATCATTCCCTGGAGATACATGGGTAGCAGTAGATAAACAGATTACATAGTTTAGGCACACAGGCACCACATCAAGAAGACCAAAGCAGTTCAAACAATATACAATAGCTAAAGCAAATAGACATCAGGAGTCAAAGAGAATCCCAGAGTGTTCACATGAAGGCTGTTGCATACACTAACTGAATCAAAGTATAGTACATTGAGAAAGGGCATTTTTAAGCAATAAGGCACAACAGGGTGCGTGTTATCATGTAATAACATTACTCCAGGGGTGGGTTGAAGCACGAGGCGATGCCGAGTATCTATTTATTTATTTGCACGTATTTATTTGATCCACTGGATCAGCAATATTTGCACAAGCTCTGCCCAGTGCAGATTTTACAGCACTGGTCCTGGTCTGGTGACCTGTGTTTTACCCATACCACACTGCATATGGCTTAGTGATATACTGTACAGATGGCTGTAGAGTCTAACCCCTTGAAGGTTGAAGTTTCAGAAAACCATTATGCTACAAATATCAAGATTCACTCCCTCCCTCACTCCCAGTTGCAATTAATCCTCTACCAAAGTCATGCTTAAATACTGGTGCCTCTACATCCATGCCACTAAGCTTTTAATACCAACATGCTTCTTCTGCTGCTGTGAGTTAAACTCTTTATTTAAAAACATTTTGTCGAGAAATTTTTGCTTTAGTATATCTATGGTCAGGAAAACCGAATTTGTAAAAGAAACCAAAATCCCCGTTTATCAGTTCATTGAATAACAACACAGCATGTTATGAATTTTTCAGATTCTATGTACATCATACCCTACCTACTTACCACATATAAACTCAACTATATTAAAAAAATAATTCTAGGCACTTTTTATTTTTTTTACCAGGAGAGACACACTAAGCTGAAAGCTTGTTTAAAGGTGTGATCTGGGAGCACAAGGAAGTTAAGTGATTTGCGTAGGGTCACACAGTATATAAGTTGGGGCTGTGGGAATCAAACCCAGGTCTACAGGTTTGTAGTTCAGAGCCTTAAACCACTGCCTACTTAACCATTTACAACACAGCTATTTAGTAGCTGTTGTCTTACAGAAACTCCAGTTAGCTAGCTCTCCCCTGGACTGGGAAGGGAGAAGCCTGAGAGGGTGGGGGGGGTAGCAAGGTCAGCTCCCAGGGTGGGGACTAACCAAAGGAGCAGACACAAAAGCCCACTAGACCTATTCTGCTGGCATTTTTGTATGTTAGTATGCTTACTACACCAACACCGTGAACCATAAAACAGATGACTGCCATAACTAGGGAGGCAGTATAGCACATTGGTTTAAGGCTCTTCTCTGTAAATCTGGAGATCTTGGTTTGAATCCCACAGCCCCCACAGAAATGTGGAGTATCTTTTTAAGAAAGTATAAAATACTGTGAAATGATTTTAAAGTAGTACACATGCTAAATCCTACTGCCACATTCAAAACATCATACCCTACCTACTTACCACATACAAACTCAACTATATTAAAAAAATAATTCTAGGCACTTTTTATGTTTGCTTGCATGCATGTATGCAAAGTGCCTACACATCGGCACTGCAGTGTAAGAGCTGTCATAGACAGCTCCTCTGCCAACCCCCACAAAAGGTAACACACTGGGAGTCCACCCCAGCATGCTCACGCACTCCCCCTCCCACATTATGGCCGATGGGGGTGCCCAATCCCCCATCAGCTGTGCTGCACTCCCCTCAACAGAGTTTTAGGTGCCATGCTGGGAACCCACCCCAGTGTGGCAACAATCTATAAGGCCGACGGGGGTGCCCATGCCCAATCCCCCGTCGGCTCCACTGGCCCCCAAACAGCCTTCAAAGTGCCATACTGAGAGCCCACCCCAGCATGGCAAACATCTGTCTGCTGCCCCACAACACACTTCCAGGTGCCACGCTGCCCACCCCAGCATGGCAAAAATCTCTATGGCTGATGGGGATGCCCAATCCCCCATTGGCTCCGCTGGCCCCCCACAAAAAAACTTCCAGCTGCAACACTGGGATCCCACCCCAGCGTGGCAAACGTCCCATGTTGTCTTCCTAATCGGAAAAGACTTAGAAAGAAAAAACAGTCCTTCGCTGACTGTCTTGAGTCTGATCCCTACCCATGCACACCCTGCCTCCCCACACCCCCCCTTACCCCATACTTACCTCCGGAGTCCGGCACGATGATCTCCGGTGGACCGGGAGCATGTCTGCACTCTTCAAAGTCGACCACGAAATGAGGAAATGCTGGTAAGCTGTATAATGGGTTAAATAGGGTTTTTTAAACTTTGATACATATCTTGGGCATTTTTCGGAATTTTTTCACCAAATTTTCAACATGGGGTTTGTGGGACCCCACCTCATGAATTCTTGCACTGCCATTTTGTTATTTTGTCCTGAAAGGTGATTTTGTGGTCATTGAGTGAAACCACCTTTTGGGACCGATGTATGAAATTACAGTGTCACAGCTCATGTGGTACTCCCCAAAAACCCTATGTTGAAAATTTGGGGAAAAAAATCCAAAAAATTACCTTTTTACAAGTGTGCATTGCACAGTTCCCATGCACGCTTGTAAGTTTGCAAATTTTTAATATTTGCAGTCCAGATTTTCAATATTGCCATTTTACCACACCTCCTTATGAGCAATACAGCAGTCATTTTTCACATCTCACCCAAAATGTGTTTCCGAGCATGTAGCGCACAATGACGCAGTTGGTGTGTGAAATCAATGTTTGAGACAGATTAAGAAAATCACAGTAACACGGTTTATGAGCAGAGGTCTTAAAATGGCTATGTTGAAAATTTGTTGGAAAAATTCCCAAAAATGACTGTTTTACGAGCGTGCGTTGCGCAGTCCCTACACACGCTTGTAAGTTCACACATTTTTAATATTTGTACTCCAGATTTTCAAAATTGCCATTTTACCACACCTCCTTATGAGCAGTACAGCTGTCATTTTTCACATCTCCCCCAAAATATGTTTCCACGCATGTAGCCCACAATAGCGCAGTTGGTGTGCAAAATTAATGTTTGGGACAGATTAAGAAAATCACAGTGACACTGTTCATGAGCAGAGGTCTTAAAATGGCTATGTTGAAAATTTGGTGACAAAACTCCATAAAATAACTGTGTTATGAGCGACCATTGCGCTGTTTCCACGCACCCTCATAAGTTCATGAATTTGCAATATTTTCAGTCCAGATTTTCACCACTGCCATTTTTCCACACTTCCTTATGAACAGTACAGCTGTAATTTTTCACAACATGGCCAAAATGTGTTTTCATGCTTTCTGCGCAGAAATGAGTGGTCACTGTGGGAAATCAGTGTTCGGAACAGATTAAGAAAATGACAGTGACACTGCTCAAGAGCAGAGGTCCCAAAATGCCTGTGTTGACAATCTGCTGTAAAAAATCACCAAAGTAATTACATTAAGGATGTGCATTGCACAGTTTCTATGCACACTCATGACTTCACCAGTTTTTTTACTATTTTCACTGCAGATTTTCAACGTTGCCATTTTTTACACCTCTCCATAAACAGTACAGCTGTCATTTTTCACATCCTGTTCGAAATGTGTTTTCACACCTGTAGTGCCAAATGCCATAGTCACTGTGCAAAATCAGCTTCCGGCTAACAAGCTGATATTACCACTGTTCATAAGGTGGGGATCACAAAAAACCCATGTTGAAAATTTGGAGTGAAAATACCAATGAACACCTGAGGCATTAGGGTTTCTGACCATAACACCCCACCCTGTACAGACTGATAGGCATCATGGATGTGACTTGAGATTGTCACCTGTAATGCTCATACCATTCCACCCCCGCCCACACCCTGCAGCCAGTGAGATGCATCAAGGTGTGCCTTGGACTTTTTGGCTCCAAAGTTCTTCCCATTCTCCTATACTGCACCCATCTCACCATATTTCCTGATGGAATGGGGTGAGCATAAGGGCCAAAGATCCCAAGGCACACCGTAACACTTGTCGGTGTCTGCAGGGTAGGGTGTGGTGAAATGGCATAGCCGTTATTCCTGATGACCCAAAGGCACACCCTACCAATGCCAATGCCAGCAAGCAAACATTCGGCATTGACAAATGCTTATTTTTATTTTTTTACCAGGAGAGACACACTAAGCCAAAAGCCTGTTTACAGGTGTGACCTGGGAGCACAAGGAAGTTAAGTGATTTGCGCAGGGTCACACAGTATACAAGTGAGGGCTGTGGGAATCAAACCCAGGTCTCCAGGTTTGTGGCTCAGAGCCTTAAACCACTGCCTACTTAACCATTTACAACACAGCTATTTAGTAGCTGTTGTCTTACAGAAACCCCAGTTAGCTAGCTCACAGATATGCATGTGCAGTGGAGAACAGTACAGAACAGAACAAAAGATATTTAACCATTTACAACACGATTACTCTTATATATAATACATACTTCTCAAACTTGAAAGAAAAAATACACTTTTTCATCAAAGCCTGTATTTACCAAGTACTGTGCCCATGTTTAAAATAATTTGAACTCCCCCAAAAATGTGTCCTGACATGAAACTGCATGTTTAACTGTAAAGACGATAAAAAATTGTATTTCTAAATGCATTGCTAACACCAATGCTTCATGATTAAAACTATTTCAACCCCCCCCATGACAGATTGTATTCTGGGAAGATTGCCTTAGCAAGATGCTATAAAAAACCGGAAAAATAGGTTTAATGGAGTGAAAGCTGACATCCTATTTTTAGTGTCCATGAGAAAAGAAAAAATATTTAAGATTTTTTTTTATGTCAGCTCTGATCAGAATAGCTTTTAAAATCACATTTGATTGAATTAGACTAAATCTAACTAAAGCTTGAATTTATTTATTAACCTTGACCTTTACTCAAGTAAATAAATTCTCTTGTAACAGTACTGAAAACTAAAACTAAAAACCTATATCTCTTGCTAGATGTTTAAGAAAACATGTGGCTCTTACTGTAAATTAGAATGTGTGTCTAGGTCTCTGTCTGAGGCCCCAGGTGGCTCTGATAATCATTTGTTCCAAATGATTTTTTTATATACTTTATTTTTAGCATTTTATCATTTAACATGACATCACAGATTACATAAAGTAAACAGACCATATAACATTATTCCACTGGGGGGATTAGCCCCTTAATCAAAGGATAAGAAGAAAACTTGCATTCACTATATTTTGTTACATCATTAGAGGGTAACTATATATGTAATCCAAATACAAATCCCTCAGTTGCTGTGTTTTGGAGTCCAAGAGCAACATGGCTATTTCGAGAATGAAGGATAGTCCATCAATGTCCAGCCTAATAAAGGAAACATGTCCCAAAAGGGACTAGTGTTGCCATGTGTCCGCCTGAATGTAAACAATCATTTCCAGATTAAAATTCTACAGCAGATTTAAGTTACAGCTTATATTTTGAAATATTTCCAAACCCCAACTTTTTTTAGCACCCAACAAAGATATTATTTAAGCTATAAGATGCAGGTAGCAGATTAAACAATTTAAAATTCCCCTTCACCAAAATTAGGATTAACCCCCCCCCAATACAATAAACTTAGAGATATTGCAGGGTCTAAAAATTTAGAAACAGACAACCCCATTTTAATTCCCTGTATTATGAAGCTGATAACAGAATAGGCTAAACAGTACAGTGCAATGGTGTTCTAAATGGCACTAATTACTTAGTTGATACAAGGGTACATGTGGTGGTTAGTCCTGCAGAAAAGTCCCACTATTTCAAGTGTACCCAAACATCTCCTCGCTCTCGACATCCTCTCTTGAGCTCTTGGAAGCAGCCACCAGATGGGTGGCCCATTTGCCAGCCTCCACTGGATCGAAAACAGAAACACTTTTCCCTGGTAAGTAATCCAGAGCCTCACTAGAAATATGACTGTATGTGTTACTCCCGCTTCCTGCAAGCTTTATCGCACCAAGTCGAACTTCTTACGTCGTTGTCTGGTCGAGTAGCTGATATCTGTAAAGATGTAAACTTGGCAGTCATCTTGCATGAGGGAGCCTAGCTCGCCAAACACTCCTTAAAATTCGATTGTGGGTGCCAACTCCAGGTGTCACTACCATTAGAGTACGAGGATCCTCCAAGTTCTGAGATTGGCCTCTGGGTGTAATGCGATATATTTTCTCGATGTCCCAGAAGACATCATCCCCTTCGGGCAACAATTTTTCAGATAGCCATTCCTGTATAAACATTATCAGATGGTCTCCCTCACTACCCTAGGGTAGACCGATGATCCGAATGTTCCCTGCACGAACCTGGTTCTCTAGGGCCTCAAGCCTAGCTCTAAGATACTGGTTCTCTTTAACCATGAGGGCACTAGTAGTCAAATTTAAGTCCATCCACAGCATTCTCAACCACCAGAACTCTATTGTTGAAATCGTCTACTTTCTGGCTTAAGGCTGACACTGAGGTTATTAAATTCTGTAGCTTTTGACCCAGTGATGCCATAGTTTCTGTGGAACTAGGCTCTGCTTCGGCATGTTGGACTGATATGGTAAGTCCCGCAGCCCCTTGATCATCTTTGTCACCCTGCACTGCACACCCTCCAGTAATTTAATGTCCCTCTTCAGATATGGGCACTAGTACTGCACGCAGTACTACAGGTGCAGTCTAACTAATGATATATACAGTGGCAGAATCACCTCCCCCCTCCTTGAGGATATACCCCTTGGAATGCAACCCAGCATTTTGTTGGCCTTTGCAGCTGCCTTCCTACGTTGTGCTGAGTTGTTCATTGACCCTGTAATGAGCACTCCCAGATCTTTTTCCTCCTCCGTCTTGGCTAGCTGCACTCCCCCCCCCAGCTGGTACCTCATCCGTGGGTTTTTAGCCCCAAAATACAGCACCTTGCACTTTTTGGCATTGAGCTCCAGCTGCCAGGTGTTTGACCAGGTTTGTAGCTTTGCCAGATCATCCTGCAACCCCTGGCACCCCCCTAGATCATCCACCACTGCTCCCACCTTGGTGTCACCAGCAAACAGACTGGTCTTGCTCTTCAGGCCCAGTGATATGTCTGCATTGAATATCCCAAACAACACTGGTCCCAACACTGAGCCCTGTGGAACACCACTAGTCTCTGCCCTTGCGGATGAGAGCTCCCAACCCACCACCACCCTCTGTTGCTTTCTCTGAAGCCAGTTTCCTACCCATCTCACCAACTTTGCACCCACCCCTGTGCCTTCTAACTTACTTCCCAGTCTCCCATGCAGCACTGGGGCAAATGCCATACTGACGTCCAGGTAAAGGACATCCACTGCATGGCTCCTGTCCAATTGTCTAGTTACCCAGTCATAGAACTCCACCAGATTGGTTTGGCAGGATCTGCCACTTATGAAGCCATGCTGCCTGCTGTGCTGTAGCCCTTTGGCCTCCAGGAGGGCCATCAGCGTCTCCCTCAGGATAGTCTCCATCAGCTTATCCATGATGAATGTGAGGCTTACTGGTTTGTGCTTTCCCAGTTCATCTTTGGGGCCACTCTTGTGGAGGGGCACTGCATGAGCCATCCTCCAATCCTGAGGTACACACCCTGAGTGTAGAGTGGCATTGAATAGGTTTGCAAAGGTCCTGCAAAGACATCTGCCAGCTCCTTCAGTACCCTGGGGTGGATGCCATCTGGGCCTAGCGCCTTGTCCACCGTTAGTGCCCTCAAATCTTCCAGAACTCTGCCCTCCATGATTTCCCCTGTCTGTCACCCCCCTCCCCTTCTATTTCTGCCCTCCCTCCCCCTTGGGCATCACCCCCTTCTCCTTAGTAAATACTGAGCAGAAGTAATCATTTAGTGCTTCTGCCTTATCAGCCCATGCTTCCACCCAACCCTCCCTCCTTCCCAATCCATACTAGATGCTTCTTACAGCTCCTTTTCTCCTTGAAGTACTTGAAGAAGTCCTTCTTCAACTTCTTAATGCCCTGTGCCAGCCTGAGCTCTGTAGATGCATTGGCTGCCTTTACCGCCTTCGTCACCTCCTTCGATTCCTTCAGGTACTCCTCCCTGTCCTTCCCCATCCCTGTTTTTTTGTACATCCTGAAGGCAGCTCTTTTCCTCCTTACCTTTTCCATGACCTCCTTGCTCACCCAGCTAGGTTTTATGCCCTAACCTTCTTGCTCTGGGACTTGCTGCAAGTTCTGGCTGCCTCCACTTTCCCCAGCTTTATGAGCTCCTACCTCTGGTTAGTGTCCACGCTCGGTTGAATTATGGCCAGGTACCCTTTTACCTTTTCCCCAATCCTCTTGAAGTCAGCCCTCCTGAAGTCCAGCACCCTTCTGCCAGATTCCACTCCTTCCTTACCCATATCCAACATGAACCATACTGAGTGGTGGTCACTCCCCGCCAGCAGTACTTCCACCCTCAGTTTCCTAACAAACTCCCCATAAATCAGCTGAGAGACTCCTAAAGCACCCATGAATGGTACAATTTTGTGTGGCTCTAGTCCTTCCTTGAAAAGAGACAGCAGTGAGTGGTGATAGATCAATTCATGTAACAGCCAGCTGCATTAATAATGCAGCCCCATCTGAATGTCAAGAATTAAGAACACATTAAGTGAGATAGAATGCACTTTATTTATTTATTTTATTTATTTGGTTTTTGTTGACCTGGTAAGTGCACTAGACAAATTCTGCCTACCTTTAGGCATGACCCGGTAGAGGGAGATATATATGACTGCTAACTGACTTTGAACCAGATTAAGCTGTTGGTGGTATTTTAGTGAATGGAGAAAATTTGGCCAGGGCACCGGGGAAATTCCCCTGCTCACCTGTGGGGGAACCTTTGTCATCCTGGTCCTTGGCCAAGATGGCGGAGCCCATGGATCCTGGTGGTGGTGGAGAACATGAGATGGCTGCTGGAGCTCAGAACCTTGCCTCATCCCCTGCTCTGATTTTGTTTGAGGCATCTTCTGCCCTTGTTCATGAAGCTATGGATGTTTTTAATGCGGTGTTTCTTCTGTGAGTTCTGAGGCTGGTATTCTAATGGCTCCTGCTGATCGAAACTTTGTTTCCAGTCATCCTGCTGTTGTTTTACCTGTTTCACTTGTCATGTCAGCGCCAGCCATGCTGAATGAGGTTCTTCTGAGCTGTCAGTCTTTTGTATCCAGAAGCGATTATGGGCGCTTTAAGCTGAGGAGGAGCGCTGCGAGTCGCTACAGATTGTATCTGGTCCAGCTCCTGCTTTGTCTACTATGGAATGTTTCTTGCCTGAAGATCAGCCTTCTCCTGGTTCTTGGCCTCAGTCTTGAGTTATTGCAGAATGTACGTCTGCCGACTGTGCTGTTTCTTTCGGACCTGCTGAACGGCCACTTGCTGGCAAGGTGGTGCATGATTTACAGCAGCATTTTCAGGAAAGCACTTTTTGTTCTGATGGCTCTATTATTCAGCAAGCTTTCTTTAAGGAAGGGTTGGGAAATGGGGCTGATATTATGGTTTTATCTCCTGCTGGGGTGGGCTCCCAATCTTTGCCTATTGAGCCATCTTGTATTGTGCAACTTGCTTCAGATGTGCCGGTTGCTGATGTATCCTGGCCTGATTATGATGAAAATATCTTGATGACTGGTAGGACTGTAGCTGAGGCTTTAACAGCTGCTGGCTGGGTTAAATCGGCCCTGAATCAACCATAGGTGTCTCCTTCCCGGCCTGAGGAGGACATATCTGATTCTTTAGCCCGCCCCTCCTCCCTGGAGTTGACTGATTCCCCAATTTTGTTCCCTGTAGCCCCAGTTGTACCCCTGTGTTCTTCACAATCTGTGCCTTCCTCTGCTAATGGTGCATCTCAGGTGTCTGCTGTACTGGTACCTACACCTGGTGTTCCTGAGTCTGAGCCGGGTCAGTCTGCCCCCCCCCCGCACCTTCACACCAGGGCATTTCTGGTCTGGGAGTTTCTGATGATACTAGTCAGGCCTCTCACAGAACCTATGCTGGTCTATTCCATACACCCCCTGAACCTGCTAAACGCAGAAATGCTGTTTGCATTAAGTATAAGGGTGGCTTAGACTCTTTCCCTGATCATATTTTTGTGGGTTGTACCCTTTTGAAAGATAGTATGGGATTCTCAGCTCGAGAGATTTATACCCTGATCCATACCTCTGCGGATCCTAATTTTGATGCTAGTTTCAAGACTGCAGCTGGGCTGGAACTGTTTTGGGAGCTGATATCAAACTGTTTAAAGAACTCCAGAATGGTCTGTGTTTTCTGTGATTCCCTTGACTGAACCTACTTATCGAACAATCACTATACTGTTTAAGAATGAAGGGGTTGCGATTTCTGACATTTTGTTCTGGTTGCTCACTAAGTGTTCGGTGCTTGAAATTCCTGATCCCATTATTGACTCTGAGGATATCTGGATGGCGGGGGGTGGTGAATCCGAGTATGACTTCCTATAGAAAAGGGTGTTATTCAACATTTACCAAGCTGCTTTTATTTGGGGAGAGACCATGGCTTCATTTTCTATGCTGGACAGCTGCGGTCCTGCTTTCGGTGTGGGGCTCATACCCACCTAAACAGTGCCTGTGATAGAAAGAAATGTTCACTTTCTGCAGGGATTGGTCATGTAGCTTTTTCATGTCAGACCCCAGTGGTCTGTAATCTCTGTGATGAAACCAGTCACACCTTAAAAGATTGCACTTGGGCTTCCCACAATACTGAGGGAGATGGTTCTGATATGGAGGAGGAGTCTCTTACTCCACAGCATGATGATGTGTCTCATTCTGATGTTTCCCACCGGCCTACTCCCCAGCACATACCTCCATCTATGGATACTGTATCTCCCTTGATCTCTCATAGTAAGCAGGACTCCTTTTCTCCTCTGGTTCCTGTGAGGCACTCCATTCCTGTGGTCAATTCTTTGGAGGGAGGTATCTTGGTGGATGCTGATACTGTGCATTCTTCACAAGTTTCTATGGGGGATCAAGATGTTATTGCTTCTGCACTGCCATCTGACCCTTCCACGTCCCAGATCTCTGTCATGCCACCTTCCCAAATGGAGGAATGGGAACATCAGAAATCTAGGTGGATCATACGCAGTGCTTCCCAGAAACTGGTGAAGGGTATAACAGAGACGATTCACACTGATATTATTCTCAAAAACAGATTTCTTCCTCTGACGAAGAGAAAACAATGGGAGGAGGAAGATGAGGATTCAGATTCCTCTTCTATGATTTCCTCTCAACCAGAAAATGTTACTGACACTGAACTTTCTTTCCAGAACTCAAAAGGGGGAGTTGAGTAAAAACAAGAAATCCAAATGCCTTGCTGCAAAAGAGCCCAGAGCACAAGCTCCTGATAATGTGGTCCTGCCTACCACCTAACCATGACTTTGCACCTGACTTTGGGCTCTCTTAATACTAATAGTCTTAAAAACCACAAAAGGAGATGTACTATCTTTTCAATTCTTGTGGGACAGCGTCTAAACATTTGCATGGTGCAGGATACCCGCTTACATACCGTCAGGGAAGCCCATCGGGCATCCCAAGACAGGTTTTGGGTCCTTCTTTTTGGTCCCTGGGGAGGAATTGTGTTCAGGGGTTGGTTTTTTGATCCTTAATCCTGACCTCTGAGTCTCTCACCTCATTGATCTGGTTCCTGGCAGAGTATGCATCCTGGATGCGAGACTTGGAGCTCATGAGCTGAGGTTAATTAATGTATATATCAGACAAAGTTTCAGAGGGTAGATTTATTGAAAAAGGTGCAACCATTTTATACACCACTAGAGCTGTGTTTTTGGGGGGTGACTTTAATTGAGTTTTATCTCTTTTTAATATGACCGGTAAAACACCATGTATCAGCAAGCTCAATTGAAGGATTCTAGGGGGCATTTAATGACTAGGATTGACTTCTTGTTTGCCTCCCAGTGGATTCCTGTGCAGACTTTTTCAGTTTCTCCTGTAGAGACTTCAGACCACAGGCTAATTAAAACTTTAGTGAGGACATCTTTAAATAAACCAAACCTCAGTCCAATTTGGAGACTAAATTCAGCTTTATTGGATGATGTGGAGACATGGTCCACTATCCAAGAAGAAGAATTGGAGGCCAGGTTTTCTGCCTTCGAGTTGTATGACAACTCATTGTTTTGGTGGCAGGACACTAAACATGACCTGAAGGCCCTTTGTGGCTCTTTAGCAAAAAAGGCAGCAAATATTCAATATCTGACATATTTACACCTGCGGGACCAATTACAGATGTTATTGTCTAGCTCAGTGAAGACTGGAGAATTCCTCACTGAAGACATACATGCTCTCAAAGGAGAAATGAACAAATATCAATATGACAGGGTGCATTCGTTACTGTTGGAGCAGAAATTTGGTACACAGGGCAAAGCTCAAAATGTTAATCCATATGACTGTTGTGCACGCAGGGTGGACTCTAAATTTATGACTTCTTTGAGACATGCTTCTGGTAATATGGTAAATATTGGGGAAGCAATACAGGATGTGGTTCAGGATATTGTGGAAGCTTCATTTTGTGAAAATGATCCGCTTCTTCCTGGGATTACTAATTTTCTGTGTCAACTTGACATCCCTGAATTGTTGGAAGCAGATATAGTGGCTTTAACTTTTCCTATATCTCGAAAGGAGGTTGAAGATGTAATAGGTGGCTTACCGACTGGGTCTTCTCCTGAGCCGGATGGTATTCCAGGGGAATTTTACAAAAAATGTAAGGGGCTGCTAGGCCAGTATTTGGTGTCTGTCTTTTATGATGTTTTATCTGGTCTGGTCCCATTTCCGTCAGCTTTAGCGGATAGCATTTTGATTTTCTTATTCAAAAAGGGTGACAGGGCAGTCCTCCAGACTTGGAGGCCTATAAGTCTTATAAATGTTGACTGGAAGATCTTGAATAAGATTCTGTGGAAACGCCTATCTTGGATTGCCCAAGAGGTAATTTCTCCTAGTCAGGCTGGTGCTATTCCCCATTGTACTATGGGGGATGTGGCAAAAGTTGTGAGAGAAGCTTTTGATGATCCTGGGGTATCTGGCTATTTGATTTCCCTTGACTAGGCTAAGGCTTTTGATGAGGTGCCACATGTTTATCTTTTTCAGGTTTTGAAGAGGTATGGTGTTCCTAACATTTTTGTTGACTGGTTTAAGATTATATGTAATTTGGCTTCATCTTGTCCCCTGGTTAATGGAAGGCTCGGGAAGTATGTGAGGATTAGGAGGTGGGGGTTAGGCAGGAGTGCCCATTAAGCCCTCTTTTATATGTTTTTTCTCTGAATCCTTTATTGAGGGCTTTGAATGTGGGTTTAGGGATTGCGCCCATGCATTGTTTAAGAAGTATTTCTTTTCCTGTTGCATTAGTTTATGCAGATGATAGTACAATTTTGGTGGCAGATTGGGTATCTGGGGAGAGGGCTATAGCAGTGGTAGATACTATTTCTGGTATTTTTGGATCTAAATTAATAAAACCAAATGTAAAGCTGCAGGTATTCATATTTCGGGAGTGGCCAGACAGGCAGTCAGGGGCATCACCATCATTGATGCCCCAATTAAGCTTCTAGGCTTTTGTTTTGGAGCTTCAGATTCAGCTTACCTGAACTGGGAGCTGGCTTTATCCCTTGCTGACATAAAGGTGAGTAATTGGAAAGGTTACCCTATGTTCAAGAAAAAAAGGGTTTATATGTATAAAACTTTAACTGTACCTTTATTTCTTCATGTTAGTCAGCTTTATCCTTTGCCAGTCAAGTTAGAGGTGAAAATGTATTTTTAATTGATTTGGGGCATCCGACTGAACCCTATTAAGAGAAATTGCACTTATTGGCTGATTGCTTAAGGAGGCCTCAATATGTTGAATCCTGTAGTTTTCTTTTTCTCTATGTTTCTTTATAATAATTTTGTGCCCATTTTGTCGGGGAACCAAACTGACTGGGTTCCCCTTCTAAAGGACAGGTGCTTTTATTTTTGGCAAAGGTGGGAGACATTGCACTGGGGAACATTTTCAGGTATTCCACATGATATGTCTCCTTATTTGATGGAAGATGGCAGGAAGCTGAAAGCTTGGCAAGTAACAACTGTTGAACTTTTGCACAGTACTAGGAAGCTACAGTATCAAAAGATTCTTCATACAGTGTGTTTGGTTTACCCTTATCTTGTTTTGCCAGACTCTTTTGTGCTCTCTGATGTTCTTGGACAACTGACTGAATCTAGGATCCCTCCTAAAGTGTGGGATTCTGTGTGGCTCTGTTGCCACTCTAGATTAAATGTACAGGGCAACCATTTTCACAAAAAGTATTTTAGAATGGTCTTGTTTGAGGGATGGTTGTGGGTTGGTTACTGAAACAAAGTCACATCTTTTTTTTCAATGTGAATATATCAATGACTTATGGCAGTTATTGGCCTCTTCCTGGGGCAGAGGCAGGAAACTACAGACCAGTTAGTTTGACCTCAGTGGTAGGAAAAATTATGGAATCACTTCTGAAGGAAAGAATTATTGAGTACCTAGAGGCCAGTGGGGCACAGGACCCAAGGCTGCATGGATTCATGATGGGAGGGTCATGTCAGATGAATCTAATAGATTTCTTTGACTGGGTGACCAAAGTAGTTGACCAGGGAGGGGCTGTGGACATGGCCTACCTAGATTTTAGCAAGGCATTTGATACAGTCCCACACAAAAGATTAATATACAAGTTAACCAGCCTTGGAGTGGGTCCCAAGGTGGTAGCCTGGATAAAAAGTTGGCTAGACAACAGGATGCAATGGGTAGTAGTAAACGGAGTCCACAGTGAAGAAAGGAGGGTAACTAGTGGGGTACCGCAGGGTTCGGTACTGGGACCGGTCCTTTTTAATGTCTTTATAAGTGACATTGCAGAGGAACTGGAAGGAAAAGTATGTCTCTTTGTAGATGACACAAAGATCTGCAACAGGGTTAATACACAAGGTGGAGTGGAAAAGATGAGAAGGGACTTGGCAAGGATGGAGGAATCGTCAAATGTATGGCAGCTCAGATTAAATGCAAAGAAGTGCAAAGTAAAGCACCTGGGAAACAAAACCCAGGGGAAGAGTACGCAATGGTGGGGGTGAGATACTGACAACAGTAAAAATGGAAAGGGACCCGGGGGTAATTATATCAGATGACCTAAAGATGGGAAAGCAATGTGAGAAGGCAGTAAGGAAGGCTGGGGGATACTGGGATGCATAGGGAGATGCATCAATAGTAGAAAACAAGAAGTTGTTATCCCTCTGTACAGACAGTTAGTGAGACCCCATCTGGAGTACTGTGTGCAGTTCTGGAGACCCCATCTCCACAAAGACATAGAAAGAGTGGAGGCTGCCCAGAGGAGGGCAACCAAAATGGTGCAGGGTCTGCACCAGAAGACATACGAAGAAAGGCTAAAGGAGCTTAATATGTATACCCTTGAGGAAAGAAGGGAGAGAGGGGACATGATAGAAACTTTCAAGTACCTCAAGGGAATCAACAAAATCCAAGAGGGTAGCATCTTTCAGAAAAAGAGATGTGCAAGAACAAGGCGGCTCAATTTGAAGATAGAGGGGGGACAGCTCAGAGGTAATGTGAGGAAGTACTTTTTCACAGACAGGGTTGTGGATGCATGGAACAGCCTCTGTGAGGAGGCTGTGGAGTCAAGAACAGTGATTGAATTCAAGAATGCATGGGACAGACATAAGGCAGTCCTAGTGGGGGGTAGGAGGAAGTAAGCTGTTGGTTAACTAGGATCTGCAGCTTATCTGTTAGGTAGGAAAATGGGCAGACTAGGTGGGCCAAGCGGTCCTTATCTGCCGTTAAATTCTATGTTTCTATGTTTCTATGTATCCCACAGATACAAGACATGAATTATGAGATTTTGATTTATGGTCACTATGGTCTTGATGTATGGAGGGATTTCTGTAAGGGGACAACTCGGGTGGTTTTGGCAATTATTAAATGGGTTATTTGGCAAACAAGATGTCAATTTGTGTTGCAGCAGAAACAGCTACCTTTATTGGGTCTAAAGCTCAAAATAGAGAAAGAAATTTGTGTGGTTTATGTTAAAGAAAGTCTTGCTTTCTCGAAAACTTTAACGTGCACCTGGTGGAGAGGTTGAAGCACTGTTCCTTTTTTGCAGGTTTCTGTTTGACTCCCTATATGGCTGCTGGGGGTTGTTGTAATTCTGTTCATTGTTATTTTTTCTGTATAATAATTATAGGGGGGATAACTCTAAGCTGATGTATTTCTTGTTTTGCTTTTCTTTTTTGATTTTGTATTTTTTTTTATGCATTACTGATGGTGGGTTTGGGGAATTTGGTGGGTGTTTCTATTGTTTTGAGTGATAAGAGAATATTTTTTTTTATTTTCTGTCCTGTTTCTATTTATGTTACAATGTATTTTTTGTTTTTCTTTTGTTCTACTTTGAATTTTTGTTCAATAAAAAATCCACCTACTCTTCGAGAAGTGCCATGGGATCTTTGACATCCACCTGAACAAGCAGATGGCACCTCAGTTTAACGTCTCATCTGAAAGACGGCACCTCAGGAGTGCAGCACCCCCTCATGCTGCACTGCAGTGTTAATATTGGGATATTAACCCAAGTGCCTGGTGTGTGGCTAGAACTCACAACCTTCTGATCTCCCAGCCTCAGAGGTGAGTGTGCTACCTGCTGAGCCGCTGACAGTAAAAGCCTTATAGGTATTTTTAGCAATGGGGGGGGGTGCACTTGACTGTTAGAATTGGCCATACACCAGAGAACCCTCTTAAAAAATGCATGAACCTATAAGAAATATAATTACAGCTTTGTGACTGAGCAGGACAGGACTTGTTACTTCTTGCATAGAAACATAGAACCATAGAATCTGATGGCAGATGAGGACCGCTTGGCCCACCTAGTCTGCTCATTTCCCTACCTAATGGATAAGCTGTAGATCCTAGTTAACTAACCGTCTACTTCCTGCTACCCCCCCACTAGAATTGCCTTATGTCTGTCCCATGCATTCTTGAATTTTCCCACTGTTTTTAACTCCACCACCTCCTCAGGAAGGCTGTTCCATGTATCCACAACCCTCTCCATGAAAACGTACTTCCTCACATTACATCTGAGCTGTCCCCCTTCTATCTTCAAATTGTGCCCCCTTGTTCTTGCACATCTCTTTTTCTGAAAGATGCTACCCTCTTGGACGTTGTTGATTCCCTTGAGGCCTTGAGGTACTTGAAAGTTTCTATCATGTCCCCCATCTCCCTCCTTTCCTCAAGGGTATACATATTAAGCTCCTTTAATCTCTCTTTGTATGTCTTCTGATGCAGATCCTGCACCATTTTTGTTGCCCTCCTCTGGGCAGCCTCCATCCTGTCTATGTCCTTGTGGAGATGGGATCTCCAGAACTGCATGCAGTATTCCAGATGGGGTCTCACTAACTGTCTGTACAGAGGGATAACAACTTCCTGTTTTCTACTGGTGATGCCTCTCCCTATGCATCCCAATATCCCGCCAACCCTCCTTACTGCCTTCTAACATTGCTTGCCCACCTTTTGGTCATCTGATATGACTACCCCCAGGTCCCTTTCCATTTTTGTTGTTGTTAGTATCTCACCCTCCATTGCGTACTCTTCCCCTGGGTTTTAGTTTCCCTAGTGCATTACTTTGTACTTTGTGTTTAATCTAAGCTGCCATACATTTGACCATTCCTCTAACCTTGCCAAGTCCCTTCTCATCCTTTCCACCGCACCTTCTGTATTGACCCTGTTGCAGATCTTTGTGTCATCTGCAAAGAGACATACTTTTCCTTTCATTCCCTCTGCAATGTCACTGATAAAGACATTAAAAAGGACCAGTCCCAGTACTGAACTCTGTGGTACCCCGCTAGTAACCCCCCTTTCTTCAGAGTGGACTCTGTTTACTATTACCCCCTGCATCCTGTTGTCCAGCCAATTACTTACCCAGGCTACTACCTTGGGACCCACTCCAAGGCTGGCTAACTTGTATATTAATCTACTGTGTGGGACTATGTCAAATGCCTTGCTAAAGTCTAGGTAGGCCATGTACACAGCCCTTCCCTGGTCTACTACTTTGGTCACCCAGTCAAAGAAATCTATTAGATTCATCTGACATGACCTTCCTACAGTAAATCCATGCAGCCTTGGGTCCTGTGACCCAGTGGCCTCTAGGAACTCAGTAATTCTTTCCTTCAGAAGTAATTCAAGCATTTTCCCTACCACCAAGGTCAAACTAACAGGTCTGTAGTTTCCTGCCTCTGTCTTGCTCCCACTTTTATGAAGCGGAATCACATCCACCCTCCTCCAGTCCTCAGGTACCACACCATCCTCCCATGATTTGTTAACAAGGGTAATCAGTGGTGTCACTAGTTCTACCCTTAGTTCTTTTAGACTTCTTAGGTGAATCCCATCAGTCCTCATTGCTTTGTCCACCTTCAGTTTTAAGAGTTCTTTCAGAACCCTTTCTTCCGTGAATGGACTGGTACCAGCCTCCCTATCCAGAGTGCTTCTATTCTTTGATTTAGGTACCTTTCCCTCCTCTTCTTTTGTGAATACTGAGCAGAAGTATTCATTCAGTATCCCTGATTTTTCACTGTCACTCTCTGCCCACCCTCTCTTCCCTTTGTTAAGCCTCATTATCCCTTCCTTGGTCTTTATTTGCTCCCTAATGTACCTATAAAGGTTTTATCCCCCTTCTTCACTGAGTTGGCTATCTTTTCCTCAGTTTGGGCCTTTGCTATTCTGACTGCCTTTCCTGCTTCCTTCTGCTTTAACTGGTACAGTTCTCTGTCCTGCTCCTTCTGTGTTTCCTTATACTTCCTGAATGCTACCTTTTTCTCCTTAACCTTCCCGCCACTTCTTTTGAGAACCATAGTGTTTTTTTCCTTTGTTTTGTTTTGTTGATTTGCTTCACACAAAGGCTTGTTGCCTCTGTGATGGCTGTTTTAATTTTTCCCCATTGTTCCTCCACCCCTCCTTCTTGCCCATTTGCTAGTGTTTTTCTGAGGCACTCTCCCATTTTCCCAAAGGCAACCCTCCTAAAGTCCAATACTCTTGTTTTTGTATGGCTGGACTCTATGGCTGTGTTGATCATGAACCACACTGTTTGGTGGTCACTTGTTCCCAGATGGCTACCCACTTCTAAATCTGAGATCCTTTCTCTGTCCCCATTTGACAGTGCCAGGTCTAAGATTGCTCTCTCCTCAGTGGGTTCTACCACTAGTTGTCTGAGGCATGCCCTTTGTAGGGCATCGAGAATAAACCTGCTTTTGGATGTGGCTGCAGCAAAGGTGTTCCAGTTAACATCTGGCATATTTAGGTCTCCCATCAACAATATCTCCCCTTTTGCTGCTATTCTAAGGATACCTTCTATCATTTTATTTTCCATTGCCTTTGCCATTGCATTTACTTAATGATTGGTGAGCACTGACACTCCCTTTCTAACAAGTTCCGCACAGGCTGCCTGTCACTCTCTGGGTGGTACACTCTACACAAAATTAAAACTGGAAGCTTAATCGTCATCTCAAATAAGAAAAAGAAAGAAACAAGGAGTCCTCTTTCCAGTGTTGTTCTCTGTTTAAATATACCTTTAGGGGATACCATTAGAATACAGAGTGTGGATTTCCATTGCTATGTTCTTGCTACCGAACTGTACCTCTCCTTTGTGCATGGCCAGGGCAATTCTGTGCTGATTCTGGATGTATGTGTGGTAAAGATCAAGAACTGGTTTCACCCAACAGGCTGCCAATCAACATGGTCAAAACAGAACAGGTACTTGTGGACTCAGATTGCCTGATATCTGTACTGTCATGTAGCCTCAAGCTCCCAGTTTTTGATGGGATTCAACTTAAGGCTAGCCAGCACACTGTTGGATGAATAGAACTACTGCTTGCCACACCAATGACCCGAGCTTGGGAGTGAATTTTGGTTCTCAGATGGTCACCTGGGGAGGGAGGGAGGATTGAGTGTCTGTAGGACTGCTCTCCTTGTCTGGGGAGGGTGGGCTGCTGCACCCATTGTATTACTGATCCCTAGCAGAAGTTGGGGGTCTGGCACATGGTGACAGCAATCTAGGGTTGGGAAGAATGGTAGTTGCTGATGTCCTGCATATGGGAGCTTGCATGGGAACATCTAGGTGGCATTGCATGACTTTCCACCCGGGGGAACATAAAAGGAGGAACAAATATGGATGGACAACATGATATGGGAATGATTCTTCACAGGCTCTGCTCCTGGCTCTATGGTGTCTCATGTCTGAGGATCCATTTTGTGGCCAACAGTGGGCAGCCCTGCCACAGCAGGAAGCCATGTAGAAGCCAGGAGCTGGACAGTAAGTCCATATTGGGCTAAGCTGATGGGGCTGGGAGAGTTGGTCCCAGATGATGGGCTAGCCTGGGGTGGCATAAACAGCACTAACTGAATAAAAAAAGAATTGAGGCTAGTCAGGTTGTCTACAGCTTCTGCATTGCCCTTTATTTAAAGATTAATTATTTTATTAAAATGAATACTAGCCTGTCTTCAAATGTAGACTGTGACATAATAATTACAAAATTGTTGCATCTTGATCTTAATAACGTGTCAGTAAATTGGTTTAAAAACTACTTAAACAAGCAGGTACCAACTGGTCACTGTCTCAGGAGCAAAGTTGTAGTTTCTCTCAGTAGAGACAGTGGTCTCCCAGGGCTCAGTCCTTGTGGCCATCCTTTTCTCTTTATACATAAATGACATTGACAAAAACATAAAATGCATTAATACACATTTATAGGCTTATTACACAGTTGTTTACATATTAGGTGATAAGTTCCCTTGCTCAGAGCAAACCCTACAAGAAAACTTACCAATTCAAAACCGTTTGGTGAAATTGTGTGCAATTCCACATTTGTTTCATGGAAGTTAGAAGACTGTCACAACCATGTTTATCTGGTTATGACTTAGCTGTCACTTGAGCTTTTAGGGACCTGGCAGTTCACATGCTTACTTTTTGCTAAGCATCCTAAAGGTGTACCAAACATCATAACATTGGGTTGAGTTGTGTTAAACATAAAGGTGTTCAAAGTACTGTATATGTTATTTTTGTGACATTTTGTGAAAATATTTTGTTGTTATTAACTCAGACACCTACGGAGCTAGAAATCTGCACATTAACATGCTGAAACCTCTTATACATTAAGAATCATATAAACTACTAAATATGGAGAGAGAGATTTTGTTAAAAAATGTTTTATATTTCATGGGTTTACAATTTCACCATTTAATTTTTTGTTTTGAAAATTTATGAAAACTTTCTAAATGTATGCAAATGATAGTAACTTCTAAGCTATTGCAGGTGTGGACCTGAAATTTAGCATCTATATCCAATGTCTATGGATCCTGGAAGTAGTAAAACTGGAGAAGTTTGGTTCTGTACATTTTCAAATGTATAGTGGAAATTCTGCAAATTACTTGTTGGCAATAGTTTCTCAAACTTTCATGGTAGTGTATCACAGTAGATATTTTACACCTTAATTTCACTTGTGGAATTTATATTTTGCAAATCACTTACTTTATCACTACTGCATCTGAGACACTGAGATGAGCCATTTGCAATCTTGTAGTTCCTTCCTAGATGACTATGTCATCTCCCTCCTTTTTTCAGTTCACGCAAGCGCATCAAACTCCTTGGGAGAGTAGGCTTTGAGGGGTGTGACACTGTCTATCCAATGCAAAGTGCTCTGCATGGGTCTCAACAGTATCACACCAATTCTCATTCAGGCTGTTACTGATGCTGTTTTGCCTGCAGTGGTCTGCACTTGAAAGGAAAAAGACGTGGCAATCAGGAGACGGCTTTTTCCTTTCATCTGCAGGTCACCACAGAGTAAACAGCTGATTGCATCCTGACATCTCTGCACTGGCTGGGAGGAGGCACTTTCTTGCCTGTCTCTCCATGCTGTTGTTTTTTTTTTCCCCCAACACCAAGATGCCCACTCCCTGTGTCGGATACATCCCCCCCACATAACCTCCAACCTCAGGGTGCCCAATCCCTGGGTCAGCATTGAAGCCCTCAGTACTCTGGCACACCGGGAGCCCACCCCAGTGTGCCAACATCCATAGTTATGATGTAAAAAACAGAAAACAGATCCACAAAGTCTTTTTTTTGTTTATTTAAAAGCTGAAAAGACAGAAAACGGTCCATCATTGTTGCCACTGGCCCCCTCCCCCTCCCCCAACCCACAACCTCCCTCTGCCCACCTGACTTCCCTGCACACCCCTCACCCATACTTACTTCTGGAGGTTGGATGCAGTGATCTTCAGTGGACTGGGAACACATCTTCACTCTTCAAAAGCCAACCACAAACTGAAGAAATGATGGTAAGTCCTATAATGGCTGTGAATGGGGGTGAGTTTCAATTTAGGTTGATATCTCAGCCATTTTTTGGAGTTTTGGTCCCAAATTTTCAACATGGGGTTCTTGGGACCCCTCCTCATGAACACTGTCATTTTGTTAGTAAACAAAATTAAGGCTTGCACCTGGGAACTGTGCTTGGTGAAAACAAGTAGAGTAAGGAAAGTCAGATGCCAGCACAAGCTACTCATAGCCAATTCTCACAAACCAAAAAGTTTGTCAATTTTACCACATGCAGGGAATGAAGGAAGCAAAAACACTTTCTTAAAGTGCTAAAAAGTGCTTCATTTTATTTAAACGCACAAATGCACCCTGCTTCCATACAAAGTTGTCCTCTCCAACAGCAGACAAGTTCCTAACGCATTTCACACCAGGGTCGTTGCTCCCCAAAACATCCTGCACAGTGTAATGAGCATTGAACTATTTGGTTGGGGAAGATATAGCACCTTTTCAATTGGAGACAATGATGGGGATTCACTTAGCATATAATTTTTAATTATTAAATAAAGAAGTCTCCGGCTTGTATACTTCGGTTACCCACCCGACAGCGACATTTTGCCAGCGAGGTCTTCCACAGTGACTACAGTGACCAGCCACTGTGTCGAACCCGCTGGAACCTGGCGCTGTCTGTCAGGGGTTCTGCACTGCCCCAATCAGGTCTGACTCAGAGTTAATAATCCTAAAGTGGGGGTGTATGGGGGCATTCGGGGGCAAAGCCCCCCAAAGAAAAAACAGACAGTCAGTGGGAATTGGCAGCCAACTGCAGAATGCGGTCGACCTACCGGTTTCGCTGACGGGGCGTTCGACAAATATTTTGTCGAGCACCCATCATGGATCCGTATACCATACTGACTTGTAAGTTCTATAAAGGATTTAATCATTTTGTCATAAATCAAATCTCCAGCACTATTCACTCCTGCTTTCCCCACCTTAATAGTGTTTAGTGTAGGTACACATTATATCCTTTTTGGTTTGAAAATCCCATAGGTAAGGCAGCACCAAGTGAGAGGCTCTTTTCGTACCCTATAAATCTATGCACACCCATCCATAAATGTACCAGGTGGCCTGTGAGTGGATTTTTGCAGTTTTGAGGTGACACGAGGTTTAAGTATGGAGACAACAGACCCTGCATAAGGCCTCCAAGAATGTGCTCCTCTTCAACTAGTCTCCATGAGGAAACTGAGCTACTATTTAGGTGTTATAAAAAGACTAGTTTGGCTGCCCAAAAGGAATATTTGAAATTTGGTAGCGCTAAACCTCCTTTTTGTAAAGGCAATTATAGAACACTCTTCCGTATCCATCTGTTTTCCCATTCCACAAGAATTTGTGTATAATACTATTTAACGGCTTGAAGATTATTCTGGTACTCTAGTGAGTATATTCAGGAATAGGTAAAGACATTTTGGGAGGATGTTCATTTTAATAGTGTTTACCTTGCCTATTAAACTAATGGGTAAGCCTTCCCACCTTTCACAGTCCTTTTTTAAAATTATTTAGGAGAGTAATGTAATTCTCATTGTATAGTTGGGAGAGTTTATTAGGTAATATAATTCCCAAATATTTCAGGGATTTTACTACCTTTATGTTGAGCGAGTCATTAGCGAGGCAAGTATAATTTCCCTTTCCTAATAACAATATTTCGCTTTTGGTCCATTTTATCTTATGGCTAGCTAAAGCTCCATATTCATGCAGGATCCTTTGAAAGTGTGGGATACTTTGTTCTGGATTTCTAAGATATACTAATGAATCACCAGCAAACAAAGCAGTTTTGTGCTATTTGTCCCCATTACTAAACCTAGTATGTTTGTATTATGCCTAATAGCAGCAACCAATGGCTCTAGTGACATCGCATATAGGAGGGGAGACAAAGGGCACCCCTGCCCTGTGCTCTGAGTCAGATAGAAGGGCCTTGTAAGATTACCATTTACTAAAATTTGGGCTGAGGATTTGAAGTACAAGGCTGTCACCCAACAGAACATATTTTCTCAGAGGCCCATTCTTCGTAGAGTTTCAAACATGTACCCCCACTCCATACGGTCAAATGCCTTTTCAGTGTTTAGGGCAAGAACAGCTGGATTTCCCTTGATAGCCCCTCCTGACTTTTTCCAAAGAAAATTGAGGGAGCACCTTACATTCAGTTAGCCCTGCCTTTCTTGTACAAAACCAAGTTGATCTTCATGGATTAATGAGGGCAGGACTGTTTATAACCTGCTAGCAAAAATCCTAGCTATTATTTTATAATCCACTGTTAGAAGAAATGTAGGTCTGTAAGATGAACATTCTTGGATATTTTTGCCTGGTTTAGGTAGTATTGTTATTATGGCTGACTGCATGGAGGGGGCAATGTTCCCTGTGTCAGACTTTCAGTTCATTATGAAATAGCTTAAAAAAGTCTTTCTAGAAACCATCACATCCCACGGCCTTTTCACCTTCAAGGTGTTTGATAACTTGTAATATTTCCTCCCCTTGTATAGGTTGTTCTAATTCCTCTTTGCTCATATCTTTTAATTTTACTATCAGGGCCTTAGTGAAGAACTCTTCATATTGGCTTTTAGTGGGTGTTGTTTTGGATGTGTAAAGGGTCTCAGAATTCTTAAAAGCATTCCGCTATTTCTTCATTCCCATTTTTCAGGGTGCCATCCTTGGCTTTAATCTGAGCTATATTTTTAGCTCCTTCTCTACTTGTATTTGCCAGGTAAGCCAATAACCTCCTGTATCCCCTCAAAAGATATACCTGCTTGCATTAAGAGCACTGCTCTTTCAATTTTAGTATTATGCGCTGTATTGCAATCCCGTTTGAGCTTTTGTAAAGGCTGGTAGCCTGAAGATGTAGGCTGTTCCATTTGTGAGTTTTCAAAATTTTTAATCTGGTCTTCCAGCAATTTTAAGTGTTGCTCCTCAGTTCTATTTTTGTGTGAAGCAAAAAAATAATTGCTGCACTCAATACAGCCTTTAGTGTATCCCACCTAATAACTGCAGTGCCACCTACAGGATTATTAGTTACATAGTCTGCAATCTGGGCCTTTACAAAATTCCAGAAATCATCTCTTTTAGTAATATGGGATCTAAACACCAGGTTTTGGTTGTGACAGAGGAACCCATTCCTGATGAGGTAGTTTGAACTGGGGTATGATCTGCAATAGTCATGTTTCCATCTACTGTATTACCAATTGTAAGGATGGGATTAACATCTGGGACAATAGGACCATGTCCAAACATGCACATACTTTAGTCGAACGTGAGTAAAAGGTTTAATCCCTGCCCAAGAGTTTTATGTATCTCCATTGATCAATAAGTAAGTCAGAATTGTTCATCTGTGCTTCAGGGGTGTAAACTGAGTGTTTACTGTTCTTTTTTTTTATTCACAGTTATTGAACAACTTGGATCCACAGTTCATGTCCCTTAATAAGCCTTGATGGACCAGAAGTCATCACAATGTTGGCACTTTTAATTAATTTCTGAGTCATACAAGATTTAGTCATGGTAAAACAACCCAGTAATTTCCAGAGGTGCATCACAGGGTGTAAGGCAGAGAGTTAATTAAAAGCTATCCCTCTCCTTTCCACCACTCCATCAAGAGTCAGTAGGTCTGCCCCCTGTTCACCCACCTTGCCCTGAAGTTAGGAATGAGATACCTGCAGGGATCCTCTGTATATTATGCAGTGAACCCACCTCCTTGCAAAACTAGGGGTTCTTAGATTTATCTTGTAGGTTAGTTCTTCCATATTTTGTATTTCTTCTACTATGCCTAACCATTGTTGAAACATTAGTGGCTCTTCTTTAACTCATTCACACCACAAGAGCTCTTTGAGACTTCCACCACTTGTGTCCTGTATGCTCTTAGCACTGCATCGTGGGCCTTTCTAAGCAAAATCAAGCCATAATCAGCATGCCACAAACAAATGTGAATACCTTTTGAACCGTAAGTGCTACACACAAAGTACGAGAGCCAAAGTTGTTCAGCACAAAATTATCTTTCTAATGGTGCTATGCAATCAATTGTAGTCAATTTGGTTTTTATTTTAGACTAGCTGAAATACCAAAAAACTATAGTTTTTTTTTTTATTTATTCAAGGTGCTTAGGTGAGGCTTGAGAGACAAATGTCAGCCATGCGCACCATACCTTAAACAAATGCGAATAACTCCTAAAGTATATATGATAGACACAAAGTATCAGCGGCAAAGTTGTTCAGCACAAAAATTACCTTTCTAATGGTGCTATGCAATCTGTTCTAAGCAATTTGGTTTGTTTAATATTTAGGTAAAAACTGCTGACTTCCTCAGATGTTTCCAGGCCTGAGTGAAAGTCAGCTGAGTATGTCTACAGCTGTTATTGGCCTGAGTGGCTATACTTTCAGAAGCCACCTACAGGCATATCCAGGCCTGAAAGAGATAAGCCATTTTCAAGTCATGGCCTTATGCAGCTAGGTCACTAAAATGTTATACAAATATGTCTTGTCAAGGCCTTCCACTCCAGCTGGGGGGAGGCCCAAGCCGGTGTGTGGGAGAGTGAGCAGGACTTCAGTTGAGAACAGATCTTTTAACATGGCAGTGACCTGTTGTCAAAAGTCTGTCAAGGTTGGACATCACCAGAAGATGTGTGAGTGATATGTTTGCATCTACTCACATTTTCTCCAGCAAGCTTGGGAGGAATGTGCATTCCATTTCCCCTAGATAGCTGGTGTATAGAAAACAAGTGGGTTCTGATCTTCCAGGCAAATTCTTGCCACGCGGGAAATAGTAGATTTCATTCCTGATTTGCAGACCATAGTCCAGTCTTTATCTGCAAGGTCTAGGATATTTTATTGAGACCATTTTTATTTTATTTGTGTAGCGTGGTTGCCATATAGGGGTCTAAGGGCTTTATAGAGGGCTAAAATATGCCCCTTTGTAATTTTTTGTTTCAAGATCACTTCTATGGTATCTAGCAAGGGTTTTGCTAATAAATTATCTTACGTTGAATTGCATTGTTCTAGTATGCATGTCTGAATATGAATATATCTAAAACAGTCAGAGTTAGACAGGTTAAATGATAGGTTTATGGTTTGAAAATCTAAAATGATACCCCCTCATACAATTTGTTTTGGAAAAAAGAGTCCGTTACAGACCCAGTGCTGAAAAGTTAAGTCCTTTTCAGATGGCTGAAAGGAGACATCCCAAGCAAACGATTTAAATGGCCAAATAAGGTGCCTGATGTTAAAATTGTCCCACATTCTATATGCCCCACTCAAGGTGGTATGCACAGTAAGTAGAGCCAAATCCCCCTTTCTCCTTTTAAATGTCAGATCCATTGCCCTGCCAGCCAGTGGTGACCCCTCTTCCTTTCTCTGCTGTATCATATTTCAGTTGGCTATGTAATCAGAAATGGTCCACAGGAGTATAGTTTTAAGATGCATGGCTAGGTAATAGTCTTCCAGCTCAGGTACCGCTCTGCCCCCAGAGGTTTTGGTGGCCTGTAGGAGTTTACATTTAAGTCTGGGTTGTTTCATGGCCCAGATATACCTGGAGAAAATTTGTTGCCATTTTTGAAAATGTGTTTTGTGGATTGTGGTTGGGATGCATTGAAACATGTTCATATTTATCGAGTGGATTCTAATGTACATTGCAAAGTTGAGAAGAGCCCAGCAATTTAAGTCTGCTTGTTCCTTCTTGGTTAGGGGAACAGCATTTGACTCAAACAAAACAATTTGGTTAATTTTTGGGGAAGTTGTATTCCCATGTACTTAATCTGTGTTGCAGTCCAGTTTAGAGGTAACAGTTGGTATCCCATGATATGGGAGCTCAATTTGAGTGACTCAATATGAGCAATTGAAATTGAGCACCATTAAAAAGGGTTATAGGTGGAAAACAGCATGAGCAAAGAGAGTGAAGTTGTGTAGTGAGGGCGAAGTGTGCTGGGGTAGTGTTGCACATGTTGTCATATGTAGTGCAGTATCAGAGTCAGTTGTATTAAGAAAGGGGGGTTCGGGGTGAAGCCCCCCATGTGGGGGTGCATGAGGCAAAGGCCCTACATAAAATATATTCTTATAATTATTTGGCAGGATTTGTGATGATGGATGTAATTGTGTTTTGGATGGACTGCAATCGTGGTTTCACTGAGGTGTAGTGGCTTAGGCAGGTTGTTAGTTAGGTAGGTAGGTATGTAGGGTGATGTGTAGGATTGAGTGTTGTGGTGTTGTGGATTTAAGTCCAGGTGTTGGTGTGTGATGTGAGTGTGTGTAATACTGGCTGTGGTGCTATGCAGTGTGGATTTTTTTTTAATTTAAGAGGTTTTGCCATGTGTGGTGCTAGGTGTGTCAGATGTGAGTGATTTGTATATAGGGGGTGGTATAGGGTGATTTTTGTTAAAGGGATATAAGTGGTGTGTGTGTGTTCTGGATCTGCTAGATGCAATTGTATTGTTGCTTCTGGAGTTGTCTGTTGAATCCTGGAGATATCTGTGCAGTTTCTGCAGAGTCAGAAGGGGAGACCGCTTTTGTTGTATGGAGCCTATCTGCATTGCAAGGATAAGGAGGTATCCCAAAAGTTTTATTGGTGATGTGCTGAATACAAAAAATATAGGTGTTTGGCACAGCTACATACAGTTGCTGACCACATGGTTATGGCTTGCTGAAATCTCATAACCACATTCCTGATGAAGGTGATTTTTTTTGTTGGGGAAGTTGCTGTTTTGACTTTCTCTGTTGTTGGTGTGGCTGTACATGTCTTAACTGTTTTCTCTTCCCCCATATGTTCGCGCTATTATGCTTTTGCTGATATCAGATGGAACCATAATAGTTGTGCTATGTGAGCTGAGAGTTTGTAGTAAAATTTAAGAACTTTCATTCTTCTTTTATTAAGAGAGTACCTTGCATGTTGTCCAAATGTCTCAAGGACTGACCAGACCTCCAGTATAGAAGTCTAAGGCTGGGCCAGATAAAATAAGAAATCATTCCCATATTGGGATATTTTTGGCTCAAAATCTCCCACCTCTATTCCCTCTATTTTATTGTTATCCCTGATACTTTTCACAAGGGGTTCAATGTATAGGATGAATAGAAGGAGTGAGAGGGGGTAGCACTGCCATGTTCCTTGATGTAAATTAAATCTAGACAAGATACTCCCATTAGTGCAAACATATGCTTGGGGAGAGGCAAAAAGGGACTGAATACCCTCTATGAATTCCTGTGGGAAGCCAAATGATTCCTAAGTAAGGAAGCAGAAACTCCATATTACCTTATCAACGGCTTTTACGGTGTCAAGACTCAGGGCACATGCTGGGATCTGGTTGAGTCTAATGGCCTCAGTTACACTTATTGTTTATCTGACATTGTCCAGAGCCTGTCTGCCTGTAATAAAGCCTGTATGATCTAGGTGAATGATGTTGGGGAGTATGGGGTTAAGTCTTTTCGCTATTATGGAAGTGAATGTTTTGTAATCTTGGTTGGTTGGTTACTGTTTTATCTGTTTTAACTGTTTTAAAGGTTTGTATATCACCTTGCTTTTAGATACTGCCCTTACAAATAAAGTTTACTATTATTATTATTAATCTATGTTAAGAAGGGAAATAGGCCAGTAAGAACTACACAAGGACAGGACCCTTCTGTCTTTTCATTGGACTATTATGGTTGCGTAGCTCCAAGTGGATGGCAGGATCCCCACCCCCACACACTTCATTAAATATTAATTTTAGTAAATGGTTTACATCTTCCTTAAGCACTTTATAAAATTCTCCACTAAAGCCATCTAGAATGGGGCATTTGCTTGTTTTAAGGTTGTTGATTGTTGTTAATATTTCTGTGTGACTTGTGGGTCAATCAGTTTGTTGTCCTGTTTGGGTGTTAGCTGGGATAGGTTTAAAGCGTGTAGAAAATTACGCTTGGTCAGAAGTGTAGTTTCCTGGTGTAGACTATAGAGGGATTGGTAGTAAGTGATAAAGGCTCCTGAGATATGTTGACTCCTGAGGATCATCTACGCCATGTGGTAGTGTTGAATTTTTGTAATAGCTGCTCTGGCAGTTTGCTGTTTGAGCCAATATGCTAAAAATGTGGTTGCTCTCGCTCCCACTTCATAATATTTCTGTTTGAAGTAATGGAGTGCTTTTTATATCTCCACTCTATGTAGATCTTGGATTTTAAGTTTCAATTGTTTTATTTCAACGTCTACTTGTTGGTCTCATTTTTGCTTTTGTTTAGATTCCAATTTCTGTAGTGTGTTTGTGAGGTCTGTTAGTTTGTTCTGCCTCTCTCTTTTTCCATGAACTGCTATAGAGATTAATTTCCCACTTAGAACTGTTTTGACTGTATCTCACAGCATTTTTGGGGAAGTACCTGGTCTGTCACTGTGTTCTACCACAGATTGTAGGGTTGATTGTAGGCCCTTTTTAATTGTAGGGTCTCTGAGGAGAGAGAGAGAGAGAGAGAGAGAGGTTCAGTCTCCAATGTGTCTTCTTCAGAGGCATATTGAGATCAACCTTGAGGAAGACTGGTTGATGGTCTGACAAAGTTGATGTACCTATCCACACTCAAGGAAACTGGGTCATGCCTCATTTATGGATGAAATAATTATCCATCAGGGAATATATTTTAAATTGAGGGGAGTAGCAAGTGTAGTCCCTTGCTGTTGGATGCTTAATAGTCTAGCCCCAGCTCCTGTAATAGAAGTTTAATTTGTTTATTGTCCTATTGTTCATGCTTTGGATCTGGGCAGTCATGTCAAGGGTTATGCTGAGTATTAGATTCCAGACCCCTCCATAATGAGGGTACCTTTTACCCTTTCAGTAACATGTTTACGCATGTATTAATAAAAGGCGTAGGGGGGAGCCCGGTGTTACACCTGGGTTATGCCCCCTATCACCTCACATAAACCGCACACTGTATTCCTGGTCTATTGTACTGTGATACTGCTACTTTGCACTAACATATAGATATAGGCACCCATCATATAGGCATGAGTGCCAGGAATGTGCTTTGCTGCTAATATTTGCTAATGTTTACATACTTTTATAGGATTAGAATGTGCATGACTATTATACCTCACTATAATGCATTATGTTTGTATTTTATATATATTCCATATTGATCTGGTTCAAGGTCAGTTGGCATTCATCTGTATCCCCTTCCCCCTGGGTAGTGCCTGAAAATAGGCAGGATTTGTCTAGTGCCCTTACCCGATCAACAAAAACTAAATAAAAATAAAAATAAGAATAAATAAATATAATCTACCTAATCACTGATAAGATGACTCTGAGAGATCATCAGTGATTATTGTATACTTATATTCTCATATAATTATATGTAGAGTGTGTTTTATACTCAGGCAGATATGCCACATGTAATGCCCCTGTCAACACTTCTCTTTGTCTCTTTAGAGAGAAATTCTTTGTTATGTCTTATATTATACATAAGCAAGAAATGACACATGTAATAGAGCCCAGTCAGCATTTCTTTTGTCCAAGCTATAATGATAATGGAAGCATATTCTGTACCATATGATATTTAAGCAATAATGCCCAACAGGGTGTATGTGTCGTGCTGGGATAACGTCACGCCTCAGTTGGTTGGGCACGAGGCTGCAGGCCGAATGCATCCAACAGCTGAGGCGTGACATTATCCTAAATGACACACACCCTGGAGGGCATTATTGCTATTATACAATGGCCCGTTGTTATACAGAATAAAAAAAATAATTTTAAAGATGTTTTTGTGTGGAAAAATATTTTTGTTTTTTAAGAGCGGATGAAACAATCAAGCAAATGGTCAATGTGCTCAAGATCATCTACATTGGTTCACCTTGAGGTTGAGACTAGACCCGTGATGTTGTGCTGGGATAACATCACGGGTCCAGCTCAAGACTGACCAATCAGAGTCTAGGATTTTTTTTGCCATTGTATAATCATTAGTAATTCTGCCTCCTAAGTCATCATCCAATGGAGAATGACTTAGGACCAATACAAACTGTTTCTCATATCTTTAACTATGAAGTAATCTGTGTTGCTATGCTGTTATCTGTAGTATTTAGGCTTCTGTAACCTAGTTTTACATGTAGAGAGAATGAGATTGCAGAAAGAGAACGCTCTTAGAGAACCTAAGATCTACAATTCTGGAGATTATGTACATTCTTCAGGAGAGTGGTGAGAAACCCATCTCCCTTGTGATTTTCCCTGTTACATGCTTGGCGTAAGTAGTATAATAAACTTTATTAGGACTCTCTGCTTGTTTATGCATGTTTCTTGGCAGACTCTGAAGACACAAGAATCTGAGTTATTAGTATTATTTACTTTACTATCTGAGATTGTTTATGTAACAGAAATGGTGACCGCGAGTGGAGTCTGGTTGTTTGCCAAGTTTAATTTTAATTTCCTCCGTAAATTAAAACACTGGTTGAAAAATCTCCAGTAACAAGCAGCTGAAAGTGTCTTCTGTTTAACCTTTTGGTCTGTTGTGTGTACCACAGTGCAGACAAAACAATATTTTGGCAGATATTCAATCTCTGTGTAATGAGTTGTTTTATTTGTTTGTTTTTTTCCCTATTCTTTCTCTGTGGGAACACACAGCTGTAAAGGAATCCGAACAGACAGATAGACTGCTTTTATTTGTGGATTCAAATCCTAATGGATATATACTCATCCAGGAGTCCACATTACGATACATGTTGTTTGTGTCCTTTCATGAACTTTGATTGCAAACAAAGTTTTTGATCCACAGACAGCTAAGGGTTTCTTATCTTATGGCCAGAGCTACTGGAAAATTGTGCCCGCAATTTTTTTGCTGCAATTTTCACCATTCTCCACAAAAACTGACATGTTCTGCAATTTCTTGCAATTTTTGAGTTTTTATATTGAACTGTGTAAAAAATATTAACATTTTAAATAAAATACTCTCAAATATATTGACAATTTTACATGCAGACTTGGGTTTGGCTGAAACAATGCAGTGCAAGGTAGGTCAAGGGTTTTATGTGACACTGATTTCTTTTGAATCCTTGTCTTGTTTGGTTTTAAAATTCACTGGCCAAGCATAAGTACACTCAAACACTTAACATTTGTTTTGTGTTGAAGCAGTCTATCAGAGAATATTTTGTTGCCACACAGACTGAAACAAAGGATGGGAGAAAAGGTGCTAATTATGCCATTCACTTAAATGGGGTGCTAACTATAAAGCCTTTTTGTACGTGGTAGTGAAAGCTTTTCTTTGTGAGCATGCTTTCATTCAGACTAGTTTTGTTTCAAACAGCTGAGGATTTTTGGTTGGCCCTGCTGACTTTAAACTTGAATAAGCTTGTTGCTAACAGTGATCTCACTCTTAGCAATCTACCATCTAAATGCTCACATGCAAAGACTACAATAAAAACCTGAATAAAGTCTAAAAACAAGCTTATGCAACACAAAATGTATCTGAACATTTATTTTTAAACACAATTACCACAGCCAGAGTAAAACAAAGGTAAATTACAGGGTCCCCTCACTACTGTATGATGCAGTAAAAATATATATCGGTATTTTTTTACATTTTTTGGTAACTGCGTAAGGCCCAATAAGCACAGTTGCCTGTTTTCAGGTACAACCCAGGAGCACCAAGGAGGTTAAGTGACTTGCCCAGAATCACACAGTATGCAAGTGGAGATTGTGGGACTCAAACCCTGGTCTGCTAGATGTCATCAACTCATTCACAGTTTGTTACTCTAACTTCTAGATTATACTTCCAGCCCCAATAGCCCCCAGATTTAAAGGTTAAATATGTGATTTCAAAAATAGTGTATGGTTCCTAGAGTACAAATTATGACCATTAAACACTTTAACAATATTTTACTAAAACTCAAATATTCACCACTCTATCTGCTTATTTCTTCTTGTACCAAAGTGGGTGAATAGCTGGCACAGCACTGTAATTTAAATTTCCAGTATATTCTGGACGATTTACCATTGTGTGCCACTAATGATGAGAAGGATTTGGGTATAAACATTTCAGATGACTTAACATATTCCAAGCATATGCATTCGGTTATTAGTACATCTAATAAAATTATTTGGTCTATTTTGCATAATATTAGATCTCGAGATCAGGAGGTGTTGTTACCCCTATTCAGGTCCTATATCCGTCCCCATCTTGAATATGCTTCACAGTTGTGGTGTCCTTTTAAAAAATCAGATAGTCACTCTCTTGAAAGGGTTCATGAAATACACAAAAAAATATCTGGTCTCGAATCCTCATCTTATGAGTTTAGGTTGGATACATTGAAACTAATGCCTCTTACTATCAGACGCATTAGAGGTGACCTTTTCCTCCTATATGACATTATTCATGACCCCTATATCATGACTGAGTTAGGATTTTCTTTTAAGTCATCAATACATAATACTAGAGGTCATCTCCTCCAGTTAACTGGTAAATCTTTTAAACACAATAATCGTAAGTTTTTCTTTTCTGTAAGAACTATTGGGCCTTGGAATAGACTTCCATCTGATATAGTAACAAGTAATACTAAAGAGATTTTTAAACATCGTCTCAACATGCTAATTATGTCTGGGTATGACTTAACATTCTACTCTATGGTCTAGCAGAGGAGCATTATAGGCTTTGGCCTACTAGCTCTTTCTTCTAACCTTAGTATGAACCTTAGTAAAAACAACTGTTGATTAGGCTACATTATTCTACAGCCAGAAACAAAAAACAAATATTTTTTATGGCTTTATTTAATATTGATTTGCTGTGGCTCACTTTATGGAATCTATTTAGCACTGTATGAGGCAGATGCTTTTACATTTTAAAAGACAGGCAATGCTTACGATAGCTTATCAGTTTAGTATTCTTTTTAGGAATATAAACTTTTCTTTGTTTTAAACATATTCAGGTGTCTGTGTATTCATTTAGAAATTTATACTGACTAATATATGCTGCAGAAAACATTAAAAGATTTATTGTGAAGCATTCAGGGTCTATAGTCGAACCCTCACAATTTCCCTCAATTTTTTCAAAACACTCCACAATTTTGGGTAACCTTTTCCACAATTTTTCAGTGGCCCTGCTTATAGCATGTCTAAAAATATTAGTACTGAGTTGAGGCTGGATGCCTTAACATACCAAACTGCCGATGGATTGGTGTGATGTTGCTGAGGTAGCAGAATCCAATGGTAGCCCTTTCAGGGAAATCAATGCCCATTATGGGGAATTGAAAAATTGTACCAAAAGAGTTGATTCTGAAGGATTATTAGTTGCAAAGATGTTTAAATGTTTTGATGCTGTTCTAAATAAACTATCTGTTTTGGAATCTGAGTATGTTGCTTGCAAAACAGAGAATGCTGCTTGCAAGCAGGAAATTAATCTGAAAAAGGCTTCTCATAAAAAAAAGGATAGGTGGACTGCAGCCTGTGCTGCAGTCTCTCTGTCTAGAAAATGAGTCTCTCTTTAATGAGAGAAGCAGCCAAGACCTGCATGCCTTAAGAGATAATGCTGAAAAGGCAAAACTTAGGATAAATGTTTTTCAAACAAATGGTGTTCTAGCTAGTAACACTAATTCCTTACATTTTGGAAACAAGGAACTTAGGGATGAAAAGTCTGAAGTAATTACTGAAAGAGTTAATGTGCTGGTATTTCAACAACAGACCTTGAGTGAACAGTGTGATTCAGTATGTTTTCAGTACTGCAGACTTGAAATGAATGTTTTGAATCTAAACTGTGACACAGCTTCTGTTGATTACAGGCATGTTTTACAAGATGGGAATGTCTAGCAATCTGAAAACAATACACTTTACAGCATGTTAACTCCTGTATCTCAGCAGTTAGAATGTAGGAGTAAAATGTCAGATATGGTGAACTTGTGCCTTCAGCCAGAGGTATTGGCAGGGCATACTACCTTAATGCCCATAGACCTTGCCTCCTCTCATGTTGAAGAGTTTGATTTTGAACACTCACAGTATGCTGTGGGGTGGACTAGAACAAAGGCTAGCCACTTGTTTTTCTGTGATTCACAAAATGGAGAATTGTTAGAGTCTCAAAATGGTGGACAAACATGTCATCAGGTTGCATCCCCATTCCACCCCCAAGATGGCTGCTCATGGTCATGTGATAATGCTCATAACACAGTAACTCAAGATGTCCATGAGGTAATCCAAAATGGCTGGCCACCACATCATGGAAGTTTGATCATGCAGTCACAGGGACCTGTGGTTGTTGCCATAACCAAACAAAACATACCAGAGTTTTTTGGCATGACTAATAATTTTATTAGTAACACTAGTGTTTCTGAGAGACAGAAGATTCTCATTAAAAATTATGTTGATGTACTTTTGAAGAAGGCTGGTATGCAATCTGTCATGAAGTCAGTGTCTGAGGCTGCAGAAACAGCTGATGCTGTTAACAATGTTTACTATTCTAGAATGACCTTGGTTAAGAAACACATTGCAGTTAATTACATGAAATGCTGTGATTCTTCCCTATGCAATTTAACATTGACTTTCCCTGAGAAGGCTTAATGTAGCACTTTTTCCATGCAGTGTATTAATGCTTTAAGCTGTAACATTAGAAACCATGTTGCTACCATCCAGCAACATTCCGGTGGGGAAGCCCACTTTACGTTTGATGGGGAAGGGGACAACCCTGATCCTGAAAGCCCCATGGCTATGATATTTTCAGCATCATAGGTCACATTGAGGGGGGAGGGTTACAGGTTTGATTTCTGAACCTGGGCTGACAGCTGTTTCAGCACTACTTTCTCCACCCCTGATGGCTACTGAACCACAATCCAAAGCTGGAGAAATATGTACAATTTGTACACCACTTTTCTCCACTGTGCCGGCACCCCAATAGTGCCAGCAGTCCCTACACATGATGCAGAACCCCCTCCATCAGTGACACCTGGATCATCCCATACTGTGGCTGCAATGGCAGACACTAGTCAGAAACTGTCTGGGTTATTCCCAGTACACACAATAGCAGGCACTTCTGGAAAGATGGTACAAGGTATCCTAATACTGATATCATTGTCTTTTCTTTTGGGATCACTAACCATGGCCCCAGCATTGGTTAATCCTAACACAGTTTTAGGGTATATTGAAACTGCTGCATCAGATATAGCAATCTCAGCAGTGTTAACCCAGACATACAGTGGACACATCAGACCCATTACTTATACATCCCAGATGCTCTCCCCAATGGAGCTGAAATACAACCTTTGTGAAAGGAATCTTTTGGCTACATACTGGACAGTGAGTTACTTTATGTACATCATTAGATATGCACCCACTGTGCTGCATTCCAATAATCTGACAACTAACTTTCTGTTGGCAGACAGAGTGAAAGATTATTCTGTATCCAATGTTAGACTTACACACTGGTCTCTCATTTTACAGGATTATGACATTACTGCCTTTCCTATCAAAACTTCATCCTTGTTGGCCCATGGCCTACAATTTGCAGGAGAGACCCATGATTGTTCACTCCAACCCCCTGACCTACCTGTCCCAGTGTCCTTTCTGACAGAACCTCAGAAAGTGTTAAAAGACACCACTGTGTGTGTCATGTTTTGACTGATGATTCAACCACACATACCAACGAGGGTCAGATAGCAGGGTTTTTAATTATTTTACATTCTGGTGATGACAGAGTGTGCATGGCTAGTAACTGCATCATTGTATATGTATGATTCATAGGAAATGTTACATCGTGCCTTGCAAATAAAATGAAAAGCAGGGAGGCAAGCAGTCTCCTAATTACCAGAGATATTTGTGGGTGGTTTAGAGAGCTGGGAAGTCAGTGAGAAATACACAGCTTGTGCTAAGAGAGGAATACAAAGATTTTTCCTTACGTAAAATAATACCAGCACTCTATGAAAGGGTTAAGTTCTGCCCACTTCAAGAAATGTCCTTGAGATAATTACAGAAAGCACTGCAGATACTATATTTTTATTATAGATTCTAATTGGGTCTGTTTCTCTCTGAACTGAATTTCTTTGGCAGAAGACAAATTTCTGTTCCAATACTCCTAATACTACCTCTGTGAAATACAGATGTGTTTGTGTACAGTACATCACAACACTAACCTAAACAGTATAAACACAAACTGTACATTCATAAGGTTCAAGCATATTTTAAACATGATCTTTACGCTCCATAAGAAGGACCCTCATTTGTGGGCAGTGTATAGGTTCCTTAACAAAGGAACTTAGCAATAACTTCCAGAAATAAGCCAAAATAAGGAAGTGAAAATGACCTTCACCTATCCAGTGATGGCCTATTACCATTATCCATTTGGAACATCACTGCTGTAAGACTCATGAAAAGTTGTGGGTACTTTCTAAACACCTGAGAGTAGATTTTATCTACTGTACCAAGTACATGATACTCCAACTGGTGGACACCAGGGAGTCAATAAAACACTAGACAGACTGAAATCCTCTGTCTTGTGGCTACACATGACAAGTGATGTAGAACACTACATTAGTAACTCTTTGATCCGTGCACAAAAAAATCCTATACTAGCTAGGAAAAATGCATTGTTACCCCAGAGGCAATAAGGGCCCTGGAACAACATCCAGACTAACTGCAGATTTCTTGGTAAACCAGCTATTTACCCAGTGAGGGTTACCCTAAAGGTAAATTCTGATTACAGGCATATGGCTTTACAGCCTAAGTGATGCATGGAATTCTGGATTTGTTATGGGAAAAACAAAAGTTTTATATCCCTTACCACCCACAGTTATCAGCACAGGTGGAATGTGCTAACAGGCAGATCAAAGTGGTGTCATGATAAACTTGTTCAGAAAAAAACAACAGGACTGGGATTCTTTATTGCCTTTACTCCTCATGGCAATAAGAGGGACACCCTCTGCAGGTACACAGTGTACCCCATGTTTGAAATCATGACTGAACAGTTCATGGGACTCACAGAACTTTTACTTCTGCTCCTGTGTGCTGCCACTACTGATGGATCATCAGTAGATAAATATGTTAAATACCTCAAACAAGACATCCAAAATGTACACTTATTTGCTGCACAATGTATGGGCATGGCCCAACAACAGGCCCTATTCCATTGTAAGCAAATGCAATCCAGCAGTCTACCAAGTTAGACTGCCTCACAATAACAGTCATTGATAAATGGTTATGTGCTAATCAAATGAACTTGTTTAAAGGAGATTAAATTACTTTTCCATACCCTAATGGGTGGAATAGTACTAAACTAACTATATTTTTCTTTCTCGCTTTCCTTTTAAGTTCCAGAGACAAAGATGCTTGCTTTTATGCTTAGTATTTTTGTTTTTAAAGTACTGGTCTTCCTAAAAGCCCAGACTGCACATTTTATTGCATATAAGAACCAGTGACTTAAACCTAAACAGATTGTTGAGGCAGAATTCCTCACAAGCCCACATGATTTAATTGCATCCTGTGGAATTCACACTAAAGTCCTGAAAGACATGTTCATTGTCCAGAAGAGTAGTGAGGCCTACTGAATGTTATGATCCTTGATTTAGATCAATTCTAGCAGCTAGACTTGATCTGGACCCCTGCTTATATTTTATTGATGATCAGGATTTTTGCATCCAAAATGATACGGCAATAAAAGCCATTAGACCTTAAATGTTTTTACCCTACGATGCCCCGTAATTTGTGACACTTAACACTGAGTGCCCAAAATAGAACCCTGGCCACCCAGTGGTCTAAAAGCCACTTCCCAACCAGGTACCCTAGTTAATAATGTGCAGTTCATGCACAACCCAGTGATTTTTAAATCTCACTCTTTAAACTTGGAATAATTTGTTTTATGTTTCACAACAAACATTTCCCACATTTTTTTTTAAAATAATGATATGATTGGAAACCCTGGCAGCATTCCAGGTACTCATTAATGACTCCCTATACAGGGACTGATAGTACCACACATACACACACACACACAGGATTTTCACATCCTGACTGCTAGTTGTACATCTTATGACTGTAAACCTACCTAAATGCACTAGGGGTTTAGTTTTTTTTTTTTTTTTAAAGCACACAAAAAACACAGGTTTAGACACAGGCCTATTTGGCACTGACATATCTATTTGAAATAAGGCTGATATAGCCTTTATTCATGCACATATGTTAAAGGTTCATGATAGTATGAAATATAATATCATAGCCCCCCCATTGCATGGTATAACTGTACATGATTTTGCTCATTAAAATCAATATACATTTACAATTTTAAGGATATTGTGAAGCGGTTTGACCTGACAAATGTTCATATTAATGAATTAATTTCTGCTCACATTAAGGAAGCAGACAAGCATTGCATAGCTAGGAAAGTCCTTTGCACTGCCTACAGCTATTATGTTTTTACAACCCTTTGGTTATCTCTTCCAGGATTTGGAATTAGGACATACAGTATCCTTGATCTCATACATGACAGAAATATGGGTCAGTGGCATTGTCACATTTTGCACTTCTATTGCATGTGTTAAATGTTTATTTGAATCTAGCACCATTCCCTTGTCAATGGCAAGGAACATTGGCTATGTCACCACACACCAGTACTGCTCCATGTTTCAAAACGTATTCCTGCACAATCCAGGAAGCCATGTTTGTGACTCTCACAGTGTCATTGCCGCATCTTCATCTGGCAACATCCATCTCTGATAGTTTGGCAACTGTCCATTCTATTGATCATCATGATGGGAACTTTTATCATGGAAAGGTTGAAACTACAGACTTTGTTTGTTTACCATGAAGTCTTGGAATCATGACTGACTTTGAACATTGAATGTCATACCTGAAAAGATCATCACCTTTTATGCAGATGTGACATATTCCAACTTTTCTTATCAACATGTGAATACTGGCCTAATAACTGAAATTAGGCTTCCACTTGTGAACTTTCAAATAAACTGTATTCACTGCAGCCAATTAAGATTCTACAATCAAGCTCATTGTCATGAATACTATGAAGCAAGTTTGCAGTGGGGGCAATCCCCTAACTTCAGCCAGAAGACTCTTCTTCATTTGATCTACAATCAAGAAATCCATTTTCTTCACTGCTTGTTTACCAGACCTGACTGGCACTTCATACAAATGGAGTACTGCTATAAACCTTTACACTTTGTGTAGCCATGTGATCATCTTCCACTGAACACTGTTGTTGTTCCATTATAGAACTCAATGTGCAATCTAGTGCACCCCCTGCTGAGGCCTCTGAAAATACTGCTGCCTTTTGAACATTTGGAGCTACCTTTGGAAAATCTGAATGCATCGATTTTGAACTATAAATCTTCATCTAGCATTTGAAGGAACCCTGGATTTATCCCTGGAACTGTTTGCAGTGTATGGCTTGCTTACATTGACATTTTTGTCCTGTCTGACTTACCGACTGAAAAATGTCATCTCCAAGGTGATATATTCTGCTGATGTGGAACATTGTGTGGTGACCAACTATACATTCTTCTGATATGGACTAAAAGTTATGCAAAGTGAACTTTTCTAACTTCTGGTTTTACTCCCTAAACAGGTAATAGGTTATATGGTAATCACACCTGTTATCATCCTGGAACCAGATACCATTAAGTCTAGTCCTATCTCGATGCTGTATCTCGATTTTTACTTATTTTTAATATCTATACAGGCAATTTTAGTTTGTCTCTTCAATTTTTTCCCAATAGGACAGTTACACACCTGATCTATATTAGTATTTACTGATTGTTTTGATGTTGAAAAACCTCATTGTGAAGTTTTATTCCAAATGTTTATAGTAATACAAGGTTTACTAACATTTTCCCTTAAAATTACATTTCTTTGTTTAAGGAAATCCCTGAAACACCACCGTGATGAGTTAAACTTCCTCTATCAAACTCATGCCTTGGGCCTATAGACGAATGGTGCCTAACCGTCGTCTTTTTGTTGTGTTGCCATTTTTGCAATTTGGGCAACAAAGAGGGGACTGTTACACTTGGGTTATGCCCCCCATCACCTCACATACACCTCTCACTGTATTCCTGGTATATTGTACTGTGATACTGCTATTTTGCACTAACATATAGATATAGGCACCCATCATATAAGCGTCAGTGCCAGGAATGTGCTTTGCTGGTAATATTTGCTAATGCTTACATCCTTTCATAGGATTAGAACATGCATGACTATTATACCTCACTGCAATGCATTATGTTTGTCTTTTACATATATTCCATATATAATCTACCTAATCACTGATAAGATGACTCTGAGGGATCATCAGTGATTACTGTATACTTATATTCTCATATAATTATATGTAGTGTGTGTTTTACACTCAGGCAGATGTGCCACATGTAATAGAGCCCTGACAGCACTTTGTCTCTTTAGAGTGAAATCCTTTGTTATGTCTGATATTATAGATATGCAAGAAATGCCGCATGTAATAGAGCCCAGTCAGCATTTCTTTTGTCCAAGCTATAATGATAATGGAAGCATATTCTGTTTCATATGATACTCACTAGTAATTCTGTCTCCTAAGTCATCACCCAGTGGAGAATGACTTAGGACCAACACATATTGTTTCTCACATCTGTAACTATGAGGTAATCTCTGTTGCTATGCTGTTATCTGTAGTATTTAGGCTTCTGTAACCTAGTTTTACACGCAGAGAGAATGAGATTGCAGAGAGAGAACAAGATCTTAGAGAACCTAAGATCTACAATTCTGGAGATTATGTACATTCTTCAGGAGAGTGGTGAGAAACACATCTCCCTTGTGATTTTCTCTGTCACATGCTTGGCATAAGTAGTATAATAAACTTTATTAGTACTCCCTGCTTATTTACTCATGTTTTTTGGCAGACTCTGAAGACACAAGAGTCTGTATTATTAGTATTATTATTATTTACTCTACTATCTGAGATTGTTTACGTAATACTGGCAGGGCATAAACATTAATCAGGGTGATGACAGTGTCCCGAATTGATCTTGTGACTATAAGGTATCTAGCCCCTGGGTCTGCTATTACCCACATTTCTTTGAACAGGAGAACAGCTTCCATCACAGTGTTTAGTACATGATGTTTGTATATTAGAAACATAGAAATATAGACTTTGATGGCAGATAAGAACCGCATGGCACACCTAGTCTGCTCATTTCCCTACCTAGAGGATAAACTGCAGATCCTATTTAACCAACAACCTGTTTCTTCCTACCCCCCACAAAAATTGCCTTATGCTTGTCCCATGCAATCTTGAATTCTCCCACAGTTTTAGACCCCACAACCTCCTCAGGAAGGCTGTTCCATGCATCCACCACCCTCTCTGTGAAAAAATACTTCCTCACATTGCCTCTCAGCCATCCCCCCTCTATCTTCAAATTGTGTCCCCTTGTTCTTGCACATCTCTTTTTCTGAAAGATGCTACCCTCTTGGACTTTGTTGATTCCACTGAGGTACTTAAATGTTTCTATCATGTCCCCCCCTCTCCTCAAGGGTATACATATTAAGCTCCTATAGTCTCTTCTCGTATGGCTTCTCTTGCAGACCCTGCACCATTTTAGTTGCCTTCCTGCACTGCCTCCATCCTGTCTATGTCCTTGAGGAGATGGGGTCTCCAGAACTGGACGCAGTACTCCAGATGGGGTCTTGCCAACTGTCTGTACAGGGAGAAGACAACTTCCTGTTTTTCTGCTGGTGATACCTCAACCCTATACATCCCAGTATCCCCCAGCCCTCCCTACTGCCTTCTAACATTGCTTGCCAACCTTAAGGTCATCTTATATGATTACCCCCAGGTCCTTTCCATTTTTGTTGTTGTTACTACCTCCCCCCCAATATGTAATTTTCCCCTGGGTTTTTGTTTCCCAGGTGCATTACTTTGCACTTCTTTGCATTGAATTCAAGCTGCCATACTTCTGACCATTCCTCCAACATTGCCAAGTCCCTTCTCATCCTTTCCACGCCTACTTGTGTATCAGCCCTGTTGCAGATCTTTGTGTCATTTGCCAAGAGGCATACTTTTCCTTCCAGTCCCTCTGCAATGTCATTTATAAAGACATTAAAAAGGACTGGACCCAGTACTGAACCCTGTGGTACCCCACTAGTAACCCCTCTTTCTTCAGAGTGGACTCCATTTACAATTACCTTCTGTGTCCTGTTGTTCAGCCAATGATTTACCCAGGCTACCACCTGGGACCCACTCCCAGGCTGGTTAATTTGACTACTAATCTTTGTGTGGGACTGTGTCAAATGCTTTGATAAAGTCTAGGTAAGCCATGTCTACAGCCCCTCCCTGGTCTACTACTTTGGTCACCCAGTAGAAGAAATCAATTAGATTCATCTGACATGACCTTCCTGCTATGAACCCATGCTGCCTTGGGTCCTGTGCCCCACTGGCATCGAGGTACTCAACAATTCTTTCCTTCAGAAGTGATTCCATCACTTTCCCTACCACAGAGGTCAAACTGACAGGTCTGTAGTTTCCTGCCTCTGCCTTGGTCCCACTTTTGTGAAGGGGAATCACATTCACCTTCTTCCAGCCCTCAGGTACCACACCATCCTCCCATGATTTGTTAAAAAGGGTAGTCAGTGGTGTCACTAGTTCTCTGCTTAATTCTTTTAGAATTCTGGGTTGAATTCCATCTGGCCCCATTGCTTTGTCCACCTTCAGTTTTAGGAGTTCTTTCAGAACCCTTTCTTCTGTGAAAGGACTGGGATCGACCCCTCCTCTCCAGAGTGCTTCTTTTAATCAGATTAGGCACCTCCCCACTTCCTCTTTTGTGAATACTGAACAGAAATATTCATTCAGTATCCCTGCTTTTTCACTGTCACTCTCTGCTCACCCACCATCCATTCTATTCAGCCTCACTATCCCTCCCTTTGTCTTTCTAGGATCCCTGATACACCTATAAAAGGTTTTATCCCCATTCTTAACTGAGTTAGCTATCTTTTCCTCAGTTTGTGCCTTTGCTATTCTGACTACCCTCCCCACTTCCTTCTGCCTTAACTGGTACAGTTCTCTATCCTGCTCCTGCTGTGTTTTCTTATACTTCCGGAATGCTATCTTTTTCTCCCTAACCTTCACCGCCACCTCTTTTAAGAACCATAGTGGCTTTTTCCTTTCATTTTGATTTGTTTATTTGCTTCACAAAGGCTTGTTGCCTCTGTGATGGCAGTTTTGATATTTCCCCGTTGTTGCTCCACCCCTCCTTCTAGCCTGTTTGCTAGTGCTTTTCTAAGGCACTCTCCCATCTTGCCAAAGTCAGCTCTCCTGAAGTCCAGAATGCTCACTTTTGTATGGCTTGACTTTGTAGCTGAGTTTATCATGAACCACACTGTTTGGTGGTCACTTGTTCCCAAATGGCTACCCACTTCTAGATCTGAGATCCTCTCACTGTCCCCATTTGAGAGTATGAGGTCTAAGATTGCTCCCTCAAGAGTAGGTTCCAAAACTAGCTGTTTGAGGCATGCCATCTGAAGGGCATCAAGAATGGCCCTGCTTTTGAATATGGCTGCAGCAAAGGTGCTCCAGTTAACATCTGGCATGTTAAGGTCCCCCATCAACAGTATCTCCCCTTTCTCTGGCATCCTAAGTATGCCTTCTATCATATCCTTGTCCATTCCCTCTCCCTGACATAGGGGTCTATATACGATCCCTGTGCTGATTGTGGTGCTATTTCCAGTCTCTAAGGTGACCCACAGTGCCTCCTCTCCTCCCTGTTTACTCTTTTGTGCAGTTGCTTTTATCCCTTCCCTTACATATAGAGCTACTCCCCCCTTCAGCCCTCCCTATCTCTCCTGTAGGTTGTGTACACTGGTATGTTAACATCCCAGTCAAGGTTCTCTGTGTACCATGTTTCTGTGACTGCTACAATATCTAGGCATCCCTCTTCCATCAAGGCCACCAGTTCAGGGAGCTTGTTGCCCAGACTACAGGCATTGGTACTCATTACCCTCCATTTCTTGATGGCCTTACCCCTTTTTGCCCCATCCCTGTTCTTATTGCATTTGTAACTTTCTCCATTTGCCCCTGTGCTTTTCTCTATTGACATCTCTATATTGGTGTCTACCTCACTTAGTACCCTGATATTTTTTTTGGGGGGGGCTAGGATTTCCTTGCTCCTTTCCAGTGCCTCCCCCTTGGCTAGTTTAAATGCTTGTCAATGAAGTATTTAAACCTGTCACCTAGGATCCTGGTTCCCCTCCTGGACGGATGCAGACCATCATGCCAGTATAGGCCTGCATCCCTCCAGGTGGACCCCCAGTCCCCAATGAAGCCAAATCCCTGAGCTCTGCACCAGTTTTTCAACCACTGATTGAATACCATGGTGTGGAGCACCCTAGCCTCACCTGTGCCATAGAGAGTCAGCACCTCTGAGAAGGCTACCATGTGTGCTATTTGTCTAAGGCCCCTCCCCATCTCCCCAAATGCTTCTTGCACTGCTCTGATCCCTTTCTTAGCCAGGAAATTTGTCCCTAGGTGGACAATGACATCCAGCTCCCTTCCATGTGCAGCTGCTCCCGTGATCCTGAGGATTCGGTCCCTGTCCCTCCAAGCCATGGTGCCAGGCAGGCACCTTACCGCCCTCTCCCCTTCCTCACCCAGTTCTACCTTCCTAACAATGGAGTCCCCCACCAGGAGTTGTTTCCTTCCCCTGTGGGGTCCCATGCCACCCTCCTGTAGGTCTCATCTGTGGAGGTTCCCAGCATCCTCCTTGGTCTTCACTGTGGGTGCCTCCATAGAGGAACCACACTTTTCCAGAATGGCATAGAAATTGTGGAGAGGTACAACTGGAGGGATGCACCTCTGTTCCACCACCCTCACCCTCCCTGAGCCCACTGTGGTCCAACCACTCCTCTTTCTTGGCAACCTCTGAGGCAATGGCAGTGACCCTGGTGGTCCCTGGGTGGGAGAGGAGGTCCCACAAATCCTGACCAACTCAGCCTGGAGATGGGCAACCTCCTCCCTCAGCCCAGAGAGGTGTCTGCAGATGGGACAACACTGTGTCCTACAGAACATCTCCCAGAAGACTGCTGCTCCACAGCCACTGCACTGCACCACTCCCATCATGTCTTTTTTCTGGCCCCTTAATTGTTATTTGGAATACTTACTCTTTCCTCTGTTTGTTTATTTCTTTTTTCTTCTCCCCTACTTACTTACTGCCTCTGTACCCTTTTAGCTCCTGATCTTCCTGTTCTGAGACAAGAAGTTACTATATTTCTAAGTAGTCTTCTTACTTGCTCTGAGTCAAACCTCCAGCAGCTGGGGGGGACGGAGAGCTACTCTTGCCATTCTAGGATGGTAAATCTTTGGTGGCTCTGTGATCACTCACTTCCTGCTTCCAAACAGTAAGTTCCTGTTGTCAGCTAAATCCTGTGCCTATAAAAGTAGAACTGGTTTAGGGTGGGGGGTGGAGGGAAGGGAAGGAGGGCAATATAGTCCCAGTAGAGAAATTTTAGTTATACCAGTAGCTCCTTCCTCCTGGTGTTCTGTCTGTTCTCTGGCAGAAGCTATCTAGGGCAGTGTTTATATCTGGTTTTATCCTGGCTCCTTCTAGCTTAGCCACTCCCCCTACTTTGCAAATCTTTCTACACTTAGTTAATTTCACAGATAACAATTCCCTTCTGACACCTATGACAAGCAACTAGATAAGTACACAGATAACAGATAACAATTTACTTCAACTACCTCTGACAAACACACCAACTCCTTTTTTTTTGTTTTTTACCTTAAATTGAAGGTCTCAGTACAAGATATCTAGTTCTTAGTCCCAGTAGAGTAGTTTTAATTATACCAGTGGCTCCTTCCTCCTGGTGTTCTGTCTCTTCACTGGCAGAAGCTGGCAGAAGCTATATTTTTTTAACTGGAACTGTTCTCTATGTTTTCAAAACTTAATAAACATTGAATGGAAAACAAATGAACAGGAGAAAGGCAGGGATCAATATCACAATCTCTTGCTTCTTCCCTCAATTAAGGGATGCTTGAAAGCCTTTGGGGTATCCCCATTTCCTGAAATGTAGACCTTCATGTGGGGTCAGATGAATCCCTTGTAGAAAAATGATCTCGCTCCACTGGGATTTAAGGTATTTAAGTAGTTATTTTCTTTTAACTGGGTTATTTATTCCATTTACATTATAAGTCAATATTTTAGTTAAATTCCCTAACATAAATCTAACATTCTATTCCTATGTCTCTGGTGTCTACAATTTTTGTTCTACCCAAAAAAGTTGCCCTTCCCTTGGTACAACTACGCATCTAACTCTTGTGCCTGGTGACTCACAGCTCTAGCTGCTGCCCCTATTGTTTAGCTTAAATCTCCCTTGTTGCCCTGTCCCTTGACATAAACAGTACCTCCTCCTTCTTGGCACAGCTGCAGACCATCCTGAGCATGCAGGCATTCCTTTTCCCAGAGTGCCCACTAGCTTGCCAGAAAAAGAAGACCCTCCCTCTTTCCACAGAATCTTAACAAAAGTTAGCATGTCCATTTCCTGACACTGTTATTCCTCACAGGCCAAGGACCATGGGGATCTTATCACAGTGCAGCCAATACTCAGTTCCTCCCTCCAGCTGTAAGTGCATAGCTATGGCTCAAACTCACTTGATTGGCATGGAAGGCAGGCAAATCTCCTCACTGTAAAAAGAAAGAAGGAGCTAGGCACACCTTTCTAATACTGGTCCTGTCAATTGTCAATAAATTGTGAAGGAGGTGAAGACAAAGAAAAGGAAATAGAAAAAGAAACGCTCACTGGAACATTTAGGGAGTATTTTATTTCACTACAGTTTGAAGCCAACAATGAGTAGTCTCTCTTATGTATTGCTTTACATACAGGGCTTCATCAGAGAGTGGAGACTTCAGTGCTGCATGTATGTTAAATAGTGCATTTCATGAATATTTACATACTCATTTAAATTACACACAAGAAACATAAGTGGAAAGTGCAAATAATCAAAACAAGTTCCAAAGTATCAATCAGACTGCCAAGAATATTTCTCTCTTAACAAGAACATTTGTCTCTTGCACAGCTTCTAGTTAGTTATTCTATAAATGTTTATATTAGGTTGGTAGAATAGCTAGAGGATCATGGCCTCCAGGATGTGAGGCAGCATGGGTTCATTGGGGGGGATAGTGTCAAATGAATCTGATTGACTTCTTTCACTAGGTCACTAAGACAGTAGATGGGCCATGTGGTAGACATCCTTTATCTGGATTCCAGCAAGGCCTTTGACTCTGTGCCCCACAAAAGGTTGATCAGGAAGTTGACAGATCTTGGGGTTGGGGAAAAGATGACCAAATGGGTGGAAAACTGGCTGAGGGACAGAACCCAGAAGGTGGTTGTTGGGAAGAGTTATCTTGCACAAGAGAGAGCACCATAGGGGTCTCTCAGACCTTGGCACTAGGACTGGTGTTGTTCAAAGACTTTATCAATGACACTGGGGATTGCATAAAGGGCAAAATGTGCCTATTCACAGACAACACCAAGGTCTGCAGGAGAGTGGCCACAGCTGAAGGGATACATGACCTACAGAATATTCTGGAAAACCTAGGGAGGTGGTCCAGGATTTGGCAGCTTGGCTTCAATGCCAAGAAATGAAAAGTTATGCACATTGGAGCCAAGAATCCCAGAAAGGAGTACTACCTGTGTGGAGCCCAGGTATCTGCATCAGAGGAGAAGAAGAACCTGGGCGTGATGATCACTAGTGACCTGAAGCACTCCATGCAGTGCAAGAAAGCAGCATCAAGGGAAAACAAGATGCTGAGATGCATAGCTATAGGAATCAGTAGTAGGAGAGAGGAGGTTATACTGCTTTTGTACAGGTCACTGGTGAGGCCACATCTAGAATATGGAGTTCAGTACTGGTGCCCAGACCTCAGAAAGGACATTAACTTGCTGGAGAAGGTCCAGAGGAGGGCTACAATGATGTTAGTGGGTCAGCAGTGTAAGGCATATAACAAAAGGCTGAGGGCACTGAATATGTACTCCTTAGAGGCCAGGAGAGATGAGGGGGCATGATTGAGACATTCAAGTACTTGAAAGGGATAAAGAAGGTGAATAAGGAGGTTCTCTTTAAGCTAAGTGGCAACCATAACATGAGGGGGCACAGTCTTAAGCTGGAAGGGGGGCTTAGGAGGGAGATCAGGAAGCATTTCTTCATGGATGGGGTGATAGACACTTGGATTGTGCTAACAGAAGATGTTATCTCATTAAATATGGTGGGCAGCTTCAAGAGAGGCTGGGATAGGCATATGGCGAAGGTAAGGATCATGGGTAGTGATGATGGAAAGAATGGGAGGAGTGGGGAGGAGGGGCCATGTCAGTAGCTCAAGCTATGGAGCCTGCAATTCAATCAGACTAGATAGACCAAATGGCCTTCTTCTGCTGGCTTCTTCTTATGTTCATATGTTTTACAAAGATAGTTTATACAAAATGTGCAAGTACTCCAAAGGGTAAATAAGTACCATGTCTAGTAATCCATATTCAGTTAAGGAGTTTAGTTCCTAAATGCGCAAAGCAACAGACTTTTGATCAGCTGTGCAGCCATGATATTTGCAAGTATGAAGACAAATGATGTATGCAGTACCCAAGATGGAGGAAAATGCGGGTCAATAATTCTATTTGTATCTATGATTTTACATCACATTTCCTCTTGATTAAATTGATCAAAACTTGATCTAAAGCTCCAATGTAAGTTTTAACAGGCAATGGAGCAGTTTAGAAACCAAATGGGGTGGGGTTGAGGTGGGGGGGGAGACAGGGAGGAAAACAAATTTAACTGTAAAAAACAAGATCTTAACCGGTTTGGGAGCTGCATGTCCTCTCTGTTACACAGGTAACCTTCTGAATATGTTAAATGATTACCAGCAAAAAAGGGGTGTGTGGGAAAGCATGCAGCATCACTTAAAGGGGCACTGTTGGCTTTGCCCTTCATTGTGTACTTAAATGTAATCATTGTGCCTCTAGCCACACACGTGTGAAGCAGTTACCATAGAATGCCCCTGTGTAGCCCCCCCAAAAGTTTTGTACCTGATTCTTTGAATATAACCATTAATTTCTTTTCGTTCAGTCTGCGCTACAATCTGCCGTCACCGGAAGCATATCCACAGGAGGCACACGCGGCTGCTCGAGAGCACGGTCCTGAAGTGTACTTTTTTACTTGCCCATCAAAAAATGAAGTTAACCTAGTACATTTGCCTATAAAGAAGTGGCCCTTGCACTGGAGTTAAAAAAACAAGCACTAACAATTCCACAAAATACATTTGAAAACGGCTTCTGAAATTGCACACATGCAGAAGAGCTGTTACCGAAATCCTATGCATGCGCAAGAGTGTGCCACTCTTGTGCATATGCAGGATTTCTGCTCTGACAGCTCTTCTTCATGCGTGCAATTTAGTAAGCCATTTCAAATGTATTTTGTGGAATTACTGGTGCTTGTTTTTTTTAATTCCAGTGCAAGGGCTGCTTCTTTATAGGCAAATGTACTGGGCTAACTTCTTTTTTCAATGGACATGTAAAAAAAAGTATACTTCAGGGCTGCTCTCCCAAGCAGACGTGCATTCCTTCTGTGGATATGCTTCTGGTGACTGCAGATTTTAGTGTGGACCAAATGAAAATAAATTAATAGTTATATTCAAAGAATCAGGTACAAAACATTTTGGGGGCCTACATAGGGGCATTCTATGGTAACTGCATCACAATTTTGTGCCTAGAGGCACAATGATTACATTTGCATGCACGATGAAGGGCAAAGCAGACAGTGCCCCTTTAAGAAAAAAAGTATTGGGGCCTGGGTACTGTTCTACTGGGATTGTCAGCCATCTCCGGAAACCTGCTCCTCTATACAGATCATGCAGTACTTTTCACCTCCGACTTCGACCCCCTTAAACTCCACCAAACACTCCAACATAGCTTTCACGAAGCAGAACACTGGTTCTCCACCCAGCATCTAACAATCAACTACAAGAAAACAAAAGTCATGATCTTCTCCCACCCGCAGAACCCCCACAAGAACCTCTGCCCCCCATTTCTCACTATCAATCACACCCCCTCAATCAAGTTAGCAACTTTAAATACCTTGGGATCATTCTAGACCCAGTCCGCAACTATAAACAACACATTCTCCTCCTTGCCTTGGCCCTAAACTTGAGATTAAGTGTACTTTATAAGCACAAACATTGCCTCACCCCGGAGGCCCTACGGCTCATGATCAATTCCTCCGTCCTTGCCCTCCTTGACTGTGGTATTACCATGTACAGTGCTGCCCCCAACTCCATGCTAAACAGCCTCCACCTTGTACTCAACAAAGCCTGCCATCTCATCCTAGGCTGTGATCACCCCACCCGCACCTGCACACTTTACAACACCTCAAAATGGCTAAACATATATAACAGGATCCGGTATCATACATGCTTAATGACTAAGAAGATACTCCTAGGCCTCACACTTCCCTCTCTCTCCTCTATTATTCACCCAACAGCCTCAGCCAGATCCACACAAAACTTGAACAAGCCATTATTATGGGTAGCCCGCCCTCATACCTCCCAACTTCAAAGGACTTTCAGCTACCAAGCCCCTAATCTGACTAACTCTCTCCCTATCCAAATAGCCAAAGAAATGAGGCTAGGTCCTTTTAAAGCTAGACTAAGGGAACGCCTCCAAAACTCTAACGTATGTGATTGCCCCTGACACTGTCCTGCATCTTGCTGTCCTACCAACTCCCATAACTATCCCTGTTTCTGGCGCAAAATCTCTCCTAACCCACTATCTGACTATCAGCCAGTTACAGACTCTTCTGCAACTATAAGGCTGTGCTAAACTGCAACTCAACTATTATACTGACCTAATTCTCCTCCTGATCTACCCTTGACTACCATGTACTTAAATGTAATATAGTTCTTCATTATCTATTATACTGTACTGTCATCTCTGTTTAGCAATTGTTTGCCCTGTGCCTTAATGTATGACGTGGAACCTTTGTAAATGAGTCTTTGACTCAAAGGTCTTTCTGAATATTTCACAATAAACAATTATCTTTTGATCAAAAATTGATCTAACAGTTCAACAATCCTCAGAAAATTATTTTTTGGTCGAGAAACTATGCAGATTACTATTTACCCCAAATGAATACTGCATAACCTTTTTCCTGCACATTTAACTTTCAGTGCTGCAATACTGGACAATTTGGGGGCTTATTAAGAATATTTCAATTCACTGTTACCACATAGATGGAAGACTGTTGTGCGCACAGGAACAGTGAAAGTTTCACAAGTGTTTGCCAACAGGCATTTGCCATCAAATCTACAAAAAGGATTTACTTCAGATGACTTAGACTCATTCATGCCCATATCCTACATAGGTAAATGAAGATATGCATCTGCAAAAATGGCTTATAATCTAACTCTGTGTTTAAGCCTATTAGTTCTAGTGTGTTTAATTTAGAAATCCAAAAGTTTCTTTTTGTAGTAAGAGACATGCTCTGTCTCCACTTTTGAGCATGTTGCAGTTCTGGTACATGTTTAAGGTTTCTGAACTTGAAAAATGCTGGACTGCAGGCATGGCTCAGTTTCAAATGCAGGCCAAGGGCATTTTCTTTCTTTCTTTCTTTCCTGATATGATGACCCTGATATGTTCTTGGATCTTTTCATTCAGTGGGTGGATGGTCCTGCCTGAACAAAGTACTCCACAGGGGCATAAAACCACATGGACTACATAGGAAACACTGCAATCTGTGTAGTAAATATCTCATGTGTTAACGGATGCTCAAAGAGGGGACCTCATTCTGCAAATTTTTAAACGTTGCAACATCTGTAATGAATTGACATGGTCTATTTTTTGTTCCTGTAACTGAGGAATTAAAAAAATTACTCTTTATGACAAGGTCACCTAGTTTTTGTCTTCTCTGGAAGCTGATCTTTGGTTTACAGCACAGCACTTGACTAAGGGTGAGTCAGTTTCAAAAACCAGCTACCTTTCCTTGATGGCACTGCTAATGTCTACAGCCTTTGGGACATAATCCATTAACACTGTGACAGGATTACTTTGAGCGGTATTACTTTTCTTGGGCTTTAAGAGTTCAGAATGGGGAACTTTAGTTGCCCTATCTAATGCTTTGTATACAGTGTCAGCTGAGTATCTCCATTATCTGGTTGACCATATCCCTTCTTCTTTTTCAAATGTTTGATCATATGTAGAGTTTCTTTTGATCCTAAGAAGCTGTCCTTAATAGATGCTGTCAATCAGTGTTCTAGCATGGGAGCTCTGTGCCCTAGGAAGTGTGTTCCCTGCTATGTCCTTATGATAAGGAGAACATATGGCAGTTTGGTTTGAGACTTCCAAATTGTTATCGAAATAGTCAAACAAAAGTCACAGCACTCACCAAAATTTTTGGTAGAAATGGCTAAAACTGTCTTGGAAGGAAACTTGTTTGCATTTATGGGGAAATATCATCATCAAGAAAAAGACACGGCTATGGGTGCAAGTTTTGCACCTAATTATGTGAACTTGTACCTAGGTTATTGGAAGGAGTCATCCATATGGAACCAATACACAAACCCTTATTTTTCAAAATAGGGTTGTGGAAGTGATATATAGATGATGACCTTATGGTGTGGCAAGAAGACATGACAAAGTTGGAACATTTTGTGAGATACCACCATGAGAGTAATTATAATCTCAAATTTACATGTAATACCAGCATGCAGGAGGTCTCCTTTTTTTACATCTGAAAATACAGAAACACAGTGATGGCACACTGGCCACTTGCCTGACTAGAAAGACAACTGAGTGAAGCACAACTTTGTTAGTGAGTAGTTGTCACCCTTGCCACACCATCGACAACATTCCCAAGAGTCAGTTTTATAGAGTTAAACAAAATTGAAGCCAAGAAGAGACATTTTCTAGGGAATCAGAGATGTTGGAAAAATGCTTCAAGGACAGGGGTATGCACTGTCCACAACAGAATTGCCTAGGGTGGTGTGTGAGGGACACAGTAGGAAATCCCTCCTTGCTAGAAATAGCAAAAATGGAAATGAGGATGGAGTAACCAATCAGATTAATTTTGTCACCACCTTTACTGTTATATCCTGGAAAGTGAAGGAAATCATATATAGGAACTGGCATTTATTAGGAGCTGACCCCCATCTTACAGAAACAGCTAAATGTCCCCCTAGAATGGCCTATAGAAGGGCCAGGAATTTGAAAGACCATGTTGTCCATTCAGTGCAGCCTGCACTTAGGCCCAGAAACTGGCTACCTCCGCTTTCTAAGGGATACAAAAAGTGTGGCAGGTGCAAGTACTGCCCATATGTTCAGGAGTGCACCACATCTAAAAATCCACATAACAATGAAAACTTGGAAATTTTATAGTCTATAAACTGTGACTCAATGTTTGTCATTTATATGGTAAATTGTGCATGTGGTGCCTACTACATAGGTCAAATCAAAAGGAAGTGGAAGGAAAGAATACGGAACACATCAGAGCAATTAAAAATGGCAGCATGGAATCAGAAATGTTGCAAAATTATATTTCGCTGGCGAAATTCCTGCAACATCGGCAATTTCGACACTAAATATTTTATGTAAATTCACACATTACGCAAAATAATTTGTGGGGTGTGAAATGCAGAATTTCACCTGCCAAATGCAAAATTTCACCATAAAAGTGATGACATTTTGTCAGTGAAAGGCAAATGTTGCAGTTTCATGGGCAAAATTTCACATTCTGCAGGTGAAATTTCGTATTCTGTGGGAAAAATTCAGAATTTCACTGCTGTGAAAAATTTCACAAAATGGGTGAATTTCGCAAAATATTTCACGTTACTAAATCTGCCAAGTTTGCATATCCCTACATGGAATATATTTGGGCAACACACATGTTTAATGCTGAAAATAGAAATGAATATGAACTGAAATTCATAGGGTTGGAGCAAGTGTGTTTAGGACTAAGAGGTGATGATAGGGAGCTTACTTTAAGCAAGTGTGAATATTTTTGGATTTATAGGCTGGGAGCATGTAGTAGTGACAAAGGGTTAAAAGAACAGATTGAACTGGAACCCTTTTTAACTGATAGATGATCTACTATCCATGTTTCTGCAAATGATCTAACCTGTGATGTTGTTTTCTCTTGTAGGGCATTAGTCTGTAAGGAAGAAATGTGAAATGAGATTGCGGACCATCCTCCTTCACCATTCTGCTAACCACTTAAGTGTTTGGGTGCCTTTTTATTTATATTCATACATGATGGGATGCTACAGCTGTGTGGAATATAAAATTCCACTGTGCAATGCCCGTAGAATGACCATTCCGATTCTGTAGAAGTTTGCCAAATGTAAAATTTTAGTTGTTGTGCTCTAATTTTAAAAGTATGCATTCAACTGATACCACATTTGATATGTGGACAGTTTATAATAGCTTACATATGTGTACCAACACTCAGAGTCATAGTTTGAATGGGGGAATTATGGGTATCAAACGTTTAATCAAAATTTAATTTTCAGTTATTTCAATCTAATTTTACAATTTCTTATCCAAATTCCTCAACAGTTTTAAGATTTATAGAAGCTTACACCATGGGTATGTGTACCATGTTTTTAGTCTCAAGTTTCAAAGGTAGCTGAGATATAAGTAGAAGAAGAAGAATCAGTATTTATATAGCGCTTTTCATACATCCAAAGCGCTTTACAAGCAATGCTAGACTGGTAGTGAAGTGACTGAATGTGTGGTGGCGGCCATATCGCACATCATCACCCACACACAGCCTGGATAATTGCATGAACCGGTTTATGGGAAGGGGAATGTTGGCCAGAACACCAGGAATGTTCCCTACTCTTTGCAAAGAGTGCCCTGGGTTCTTTTACTTCCACCTGGACACCCACCAGGACAACACCAGGATGGGTAGAAGGGACCTCAGTTTAATGTCTCATCCGAAGGACGGCACACCCCAGCAGTACAGCACCCCCCAATACTGCACTCAGATGCCAGCGATTTTTAGGTGCAAGTCCAATCCCGGTGTGGGACGAGAACCCACAACCTTCTGGTCCAGAGGCGGATGTGCTACCAACTGAGCCATGCTGACACCCCAAAGTAGCCAAACATTTTGTCAAAATTTAGAGTTCTGTTATTTTAGTATAATTTTGATAGTATTCATTGAAATGTTATAAAATGTTACAGGTATACAGGTTATCTATCTATCTATATGTATGTATATATATATATATATATATACACAAATATATATATATGTATATATAATCTTCATATTTCTAGCTTCAAATGGGTGTGAGTTATAGCCTATCAAACATGTTGCTAACATTTAAATTTATTTCTCTCTAAATTTAAAACATCATATCAAAATTCAACTAGATTTGAAACATTTAAATTACTATTCCACAAGATCATTCCTGACAAAGTTCATATTCAGTTTTAGATGTGACTGAATTAAAAGTAGTCAAACTTTCACAACATTTAAAAATTTAAATTTTACAAGCATGTAAACTGCAAATGTATAAACCCCCTGAAACTTCAAAACTAGAGAAAGCAACACCATTACATTTGGTTGGTTCTTAGACCTTACAAGGAGACTGTTTGTGCCAATTTTATTAATTTCTTGCTGTCATAAATTGCAAAATAACATTGGTACTTAAAGTAAAATTCCACGAGTCTTTGTGAAAATTGTAAAATTGCATGAACATTCCATAAAATTGGAATTTGCTAATTTCACTCAGCCTTATCTGGGGGATTATAATTATAGGATAGTGGTATGAGAGGCAGGTAGTGCATAGGGGTCACCAGGTTCAAAGAGTTAGATGTATAGTTTCACCAGGAAATGGACAACTGAGCTGGGTAGCACACCAATGGTAGACCCCCCCCAGGTTGGCGCAAGGAAACACAGATTGTCAACAATTCCAGCCTGAATGCAGGGTATACAAGGCTCACACCCAGCAAATTAATGATCCAGATAGCTTGATGTATATGCAAGTCAAGGACTTAGAGATACTCAAAAAGATATAGTTGGGGAAGGCAATGTCTGGGGCACCAGGAAGGAAGGAAGAATTCTGGCTATTCCAACAGCATAGGTTGATAGAGAACGGAGTAGGTGACTCATGTTCTAAGGGATTCTGTCACTGTAAAGAACAAAGAGAATATCAGTGGTATCAGTAGTTCTACTGAATCAATCTGGCTATGCCAAGAGAGAAGGAGGGGGGGCAGTCACCCAGAGAGGAACAGCAGGACTGCAAAAAGCTCAGCCCAGCTTACCAAAGGAAGTAGTGATATGCGCATTGTGAATGTTGAATTCTACAGAAAGAATTCTGGATGCTTCAGCTTTATGCTGCCAGAAATATTTGAGAAAATATTGTCACTTTTTTCTTTTTTTTCCTACCATAAATTAAAATCTGCTAATCCAATGTATCCAGTTGTGTTCGACACTAGGATACACTGACATTGGATATGCTTGCTAAATGTTATGTCTATGTCAGCAAGAGCAGAGAAGTTACAAACTTCCACATTTTTGACAGTTTCACATTTTGCAAATAGCAAATTTGCGTAGCAAAGTGTTGATCCCCCTACAACTTTAAAATCTCTAATTCAATTCACTCAATATTTAGAGGATTATATAACCATTATGAAAAGGTTATCCCTTCTAATTTCCACATGTCTAGCTCTAAAGGTGTCTTAGTTATATACAGATGAACTTTTTCATGAAATTTCCCACAACAAATAAAATGACAGACTTTGAGCACATATAATTTTGAGACACACCATCATAATGTCAGGAAATTTGTAACATTGTTAAAACACATATCATCAAATACACATACCAAATGTAAGATCTCTGACCCAATAGATGGCTAAGGAACATGCATATAAATGTTTTCATTACATTTTCCACAAAAAATAAAATGACAGATTTTGAGTACCTATAATTGTGAGACTGTCCATCCTATTAGCACTATGTTCAGCAAGTCATTAGCATGTCTCTCAGAGAGTAAGCATTCCAAATTGCCTTGTTCTAGCTCCACAGATGGCCAAGTTATGATCAAATGAATGTATTTTAAATATTCCACAAAATTCCAATGAAATCCTGAAATATTTCATGGGATTTTGTGATATTTCATTGAAATTCCATGTATTCAGAATTTTCTCATTCCATAAAGCTCTATGGGATGCATAAGTGGGTATTTCTTGTTTCCATGGTCTCCTCCCCCCCCTGCAGTTTACCTTGTTCTGCCATTCCTCCTCTTCTTACTGTTTCTCTCTTCTTTTTCATAAAATATCAATCAATCAATCTTTATTTTACCAGGTGAAACACCATTGAGCAAGCTCATTTCCAAGGTGGGCCTGGGCATACAGAAATGACATCGGATAAATAATAGACATACATATACATACACAGGTGCAGCAATACTACTACTAAACAAGCATTTGTCAATGCCGAACGTTCGCTTGCAGGTATTTGCAGTGGTGTTTGTCACGTATGGTGCTTTACCCTAATGCCCTGTGCGATTGCTGGTATTTGCACAATAAATTTTCAGCATGACCTTTTTGTTACCCCCACATCATAAAAGCATTTGAGACATCTGCTGATAAACAGTCCCACTGTTATTTTGTTAATCTATCCTGAGCGTTGATTTCTCACAGCGACCACACCGTTGTGCTCCACATGTACAAAAACACAGTTCAGGCAGGATGTGAAAAATGACAGCTGTAGCATTCATAGGGAGGTGTGAAGGGATGGCAATGTTGAACATCTGGAGTGAAAATACAACAATTTCTCGAACTTACGAGTGTACATGGAAACTGCGCAATGAACACTCATGACACAGTCATTTTGTGGACTTTTGTCACCAAATTTTCAACATAGGCATTATGGGACCTCTGCTCATGAACAGTGTCACTGTGATTTTCATAATCTGTCCTGAGCATTGATTTCTTACTGTGACCACACCATTGTGTGCTGGATGTGCAAAAACACATTTCAGCCAGGATGTGAAAAATGTCAGCTGTACTGTTCATAAGGAGGTGTGAAAAAATGCAAGTGTTGAAAATCTGGGCTGAAAATATTTCAAATTCTGGAAGGTATGAGTGTGCGTGGAAACTGCACAATGCACACTCGTAACACAGTCATTTTTTGACATTTTTTCACCAAATTTGCAACATAGGATTTTGGAGGCCCACCTCATTAACAGTGACACTGTTGTTTAGTTAATCAATCCCAAAAGGTGATTTTGTGCAGTGACCATGAAATCACCTTTGGGGAATGAATAACTCACATGACAGTAACTGAATTCATGGGTGGTGTCCCAAGAACCCCTGTTGAAAATGTGGTGCCAAAATTTGCAAAATGCCTGAGATAGCCACCTAAGTTGGAAAAAAAAAACATTTATGCCATTATACAGCTTACTGTCATTTCTTCAGTTTGCGTTCTGCTTTCAAGAGTGCAGACGTGTTCCCACTCCACTGAAGATTATTGCGCCAGACTCCAGAGGTAAGTATGGGGTGAGGGGGAAGTGGCGTATGCAGAGGGTGGGTGTGGGTTCAGGAAGGGGGCACAAGACACAGCGAGGTACGGTTTTCTGTTTTCACAGGTTTTAAGAAAACAAAAGATGTTGCGGGACAGTTTTTCAATTTACAGGGAGAATGGGCATGCTGGGGTGGGCTCCCAGCATGTCACCAGGGTGTTTGTTGGGGGGGGACCTGGAGACAATGGGGACTGTGCACTCCATCTGCACATACAATGTGTTTGGTGGGGGCAATAACAAGGGAGCAGGGTAGACGCAGCAGAGGGAGGAGTGGGAGGAGTTTTATTAGCAGCCAGAGGAAAGGGTGACATCAATATGCTAATACACACACGCTACACCGCTTAATTGCAGTGGTGCTTTTCTTTAGCTGAAGACCACTGCAGTGAAACTGCTGTCATAGACAGCTCATGGCTACATTGTGCAGTAGGGTTGCACACGTTACACTGAGCACTGCATTGGACAGAGGGTCACACAGCTTCAAAAAGTCATACTGTCCCAAAACGTACCTTGCACATGCATGCAAGCGAATGCAAAAATAAACAAGCATTTGTCAATGCCAAATGTTGCTTGCTTCTATGTGCTGTTTAGGTATTTGGAAGTCATTGGAATGCAAATATTGAAAATTCGCGAACTTACGAGCATGCGTAGGAACTGCGCAACGCATGCTCATAAAACAGTCATTTTTAGGAATTTTTTCACCAAAGTTTCAACATAGCCATTTTAAGACCTCTGCTCATGAACAGTGTCACTGTGATTTTCTTAATGTATCCCATACATTGAGTTCGCACACCGACTGTGCCATTGTGTGCTACATGGGCGGAAACATGTTTTGGGCAGGATGTGAAAAATGACAGCTGTACTGCTCATAAGAAGGTGTGGTAAAATGGCAATGTTGAAAATCTGGACTGGAAATATTGAAAATTCGCAAACCTACGAGGGTGCGTAGGAACTGTGCAAAGCACACTCGTAAAACAGTCATTTTTAGGAATTTTTTCACCAAATTTTCAACATAGCCATTTTAAGACCTCTGCTAATGAACAGTGTCATGGTGATTTTTTTAATGTGTCCCATACATTGATTTTGCACACCAACTGCGCCATTCTGCGCTACATGGGCAGAAACATGTTTTGGGCAGGATGTGAAAAATGACAGCTGTACTGCTCATAAGGAGGTGTGGTAAAATGGCAATGTTGAAAATCTGGAGTGAAAATATTGAAAATTCGTGAACTTACGAGCCTCTGAGAACTGTGCAACGACGCGCTGAGAAACAGTTCATTTTAGATTTTTTGCACCATTTAACATAGGGTTTTTGGGACTCATGAATGATGTCATTAGCCATGGCGATTTTGGGCCCGGTTATGATTTTGCCCAGTGACCGGGCAGTGACTGTGAAATCACCTTCGGCCCGAATAACGCCATGACAGTGACATCATTCATGAGAAGGCATCCCAAAACCCCATGTTTGAAAATTGTGCAAAATTCCAAAAATGCCTGAGATATGCAATATCGTTGAAAACCCCTATCTAGCCCATTATACAGCTTACCGCATTTCCTTAGTTCGTGGTTGACTCAAGAGTGCAGACATGCTCCCGTCCACCGCAGATCGCCGCGCCGAGCTCCGGAGGTAAGTATGGGGTGAGGGGTGGGGAGGCAGGTGCGCAGGGTGGGTGCGGTTGTGGAGGGGCTGGGAGAAGCGCCTGGGGACCATTTTATTTTTCAGGTTAAAAAAAGACGCTGACATTTACCATGCTGGGGTGGGCCTCAGCATGGCACCAAAGCCAGGTGTGTTTTTGGGCGTGGATCCGATGGGGATTGGGCACCCTGTTGGCAGCCAACATGGGACATTTGCCACGCTGGGGTGGGCTCCCAGCGTGGCACCAAAGCTTTGGGGGGGCCTTTGGGGGACGTGGAGCTGACAGGCGATTGGGCACCCCCGTCGGCAAAGCACACAGGACGTTTGCCATGCTGGGGTGGGCTCCCAGCGTGGCACCAAAGCTTTGGGGGGAGCGTGAGGCGTACCAGCACTGTGTATGACAGCAGTGTTTTTCTTTGAAGAGAGGACCACTGCTGTCATACACAGCTCCCACACCCATTGGTGCAGGGCCACCATGCCTGCTCAATGGAGCAGTGCATTGAACAGGAGAGGCACACCTCCAAAGTGTGCTACTCTCCCAAAACATTCCTTGCGCATATGCGCAAGTGAACGTAAAAAGAGCAGCACAAATGTAACAGCATGTAAAATATATAAAGCTATACATAAAATAGCTAATCAAGCAAGATATAAAAGATTCATACTTGTAGTGAACAATACATTTATATGTCCTGGCAGAGTGAAGAGCAGCCAAGGCAAAGGATAGCCTAAGGGAAAACGGGTGGTAGAAGACTGGAGAGGATTGCTACAGGTAGAGCATATAGCTGGTAAAGGTTATGAAAAATGAAACTGTTTTTAGTAAATATATTTCGATTATAGTTTCAACTTATTTAGTTACCTAGTAGGCTCTCTGTGTTCTGGATGCTTTGTTTCCCCATTACATATTTATAACAAAATGATTAAATAATTTTTCATATTAAATATTAGTAAGTGGGCATGTATGCAAGGTACCAGCCAATGTATTATTTTAAATGGGTGTCTGTTTTAATTATGTGTATAGGGTTGTTGTATTATTACTGTTGGTGTGTGTTTTTATATTGACAGCTTTGAATATGCTTAAATATATTATCACATGTTTACATACCTGCTATAAAAGGGGTTCAACTCTAGATGGCACCACCTTCAATAAAGCCTGTAATAGGTGAAATGTCAGGTGTTTTTCTGTCCTTTTCTGAGGTGGATTTTTACTCTCATGCACCAAATAAATGGGAAGTTTTGATATTGTACATGAATGGACTCCCAATTATTTTTGTCGGATGGTGAGTGCTGTGACTTTTGACTGTTTAAGCTTTTTGTCACTGGGAACCCTGTCCCCTCAGAGTGGCTCTGCAAGGAAATTGCTAGTGAAATACTCAATCACTCTCTTCCATTTTGTGTGTATCCATTAAATTTGAATTATTTACACTGAACCAATCCATGAATTTCTGCACCAAGCCCCCACTAGTATCATGTTCCTGTAAAGCTCCTCTAACTCTCCTGCCTGCTACTTTTACAATGGAGTGCCATATGAATCCAACTTTATTATTATTCTACCCAGCTTTCTTCTTTCTCCTTTCTCCTTCCTCCTTCCTTGCAGGTCAGTTGTATGCCTGAGAAAAAATCATGAATTTGACTTCCACAAAATTATCACAAAATTTCACAGTTTTCACAAAACATGAATTTTTTTTAGGTACTGATTGTATTTTGCATTGTTTGCCCTTGTATAACATGGGAATCCTTTAAGCAAGAGTTTCAAAAGCTGGCATACTTAATCTTTGTTTTAGTGTCTGTGGACCTTGCAAACTTGGTGATATTGCATTCTCTAGACTTAAAGTTAGATTGGGCTTATACTTGTGCAGTTTACATACAGTAGCTATAAAATTTAATTTCAAATTGCCTGAATATTTGACTGCTTAAAACTCAGCCCCTATTAAAGACAGAGATCTGAAGCTTTGCACAAATATATATGATATAAGGAGTTACAGATTTGTTAAACTTTGGATGACTGGTTTTAGCAATTGTAAATAACTGAAAATTAAAGTTTGGCAAAGTTCTGTAACATTTTTACAGGTATTAGTCAACATTTTGTTGAAGCAGAATAGTGCATCTGGTTGAATTCACTGGTGGAAGTCCAAATTCCACATAGCCCTACCTGTGACATGATGTGGTGTCCATTACTCTATAAATAGCTGCCCTAGACTATCACTGGGTGGCTGTTTCTTATTAAACAAGTACTTTGTGACACATGGAGTGACCTGTCATATATTATTATGGGCCCTTGTATTCACTGGGGTGCTTCTTACTCTAGACACAGGTTCTCTGGGATATGTTGATGGGCCCTAACTTTTTAAACCAGTACCCTGAAATACATTTTGGTGACCCTTACTATTTAAACACAATCCTGGGATGTGCTGGGGGTGGGTCTATACTCTTTAAACAGATACTCTATGAAACATTGGGATGCCCCTTATGCTATAGCAAGTGTCATGGAACACATTGAGTGCTCCTGGCTCTAAAAACAAGTGCACTGAAAGGGAAACATGAAAACATACTGCAGACAATGTCGGTGGAAAAAAAAAACATTGATCCATCCAGTCTGCTCAGTTTTACCCTACTCTACCCAGTGAGCTATTGTCTAGACAGTTTTTTCCCCTTGTATTCCTCCAGTCCCCTGAATTGCTGGTAATCCCCCCCCCAAAAAAAAATGTATTCAACCTTGCTTGTGAAAATGGGCAGTGCAGTTCACATGCCTTCCAGTATAAAAAAATGAAAATGAAAATTAAAACAAAATTCAGCCATTTGCTCTGTCCCAGCTGTGCTTGAACCCGTTCATGGTTTTTGCGCCCAGTACTTCCACCAGTAGGCTGTTCCGTGACTCAAACACTTTCTTCGTAAAGTAAAACTTTTTTGCATGCTTCCTGAATGTCCCTCCCCAACCAGCTTACATTGCTATAAATTTGTTATCATCCCATCATTCCTGCTAAATTGTTCCTTGCAGTTTGCGTTGTTTATTTCTTTCAGGAACTTGAAAGTCTCCATCATGTCATCCCTTTCCCTTCTGGCCTTCGGTGAGTAAATGTTCATACTCTAAGCCAGTCCTCATAGGATCTGCACTGATGGCCCTGAATAATTTTGAGTACTCCATGTTGCGCCATCTCCAGCCTGTCTTTCCTCATGTGAGGACTCCAGAACTTGGCACTGGATTCCAGAATGGGTCTCACAAGTGATTTATAAGGAGGTAGTATTACTTCCTTTCTCCTGCTATCAAAACCCATTCCAATACACTCCAACATTCTGGTTGTTTTTGTTGTAGGCCTTGTTGTCTTGTTGCATTGTCTAGTTTGCTTTAGTGAGCCATTTATGATGACCCCCTCATCAATTTCTTCTGAAGTAGTGGCCAGCTTAACTCCTTGAATCCCAATGCCCTTCTTGGACTTCTTTTTGCCTATGTGTATCACCTTGCACTTTGGGACACTGAATTTCAATTGTCAGACTTTGGACCACCCCTCTAACCTTTGCAGGACCCTCTGAAACTCCCTTATACTCTCCTCACTGTCTACCATGTCATAGAGCTTAGTGTCATTTGCAGAGAGATACATTTTGCTCTGTATTCTCTCTCCTATGTCATCGATGAACATGTTGAAAAAGACTGGTCCCAAGACTGGCCCATTTGGTACCCCACTTGTGACCTCCCTTCCCCTGATTCAACCCCATTAAACATCACCCTCTGCTATCTCCCCATTAAGCAACTTCTTATCCATCTAACTAGGTCATTTGCTGCTCCCAAATCTTATAATTTTTTCAACAACCCTCTGTATGACATCACATCAAATGCCTTACTAATGTGGAAGTAGAGTACATCCACTGCTTGTCCCTTATCCACCTGTGCTGCCCAGTCAAAGAATGCTATCAAGTTGGTTCAACAAGACCTCTGCCTCAGGCAGTATGGTGCAGTGGTTTAAGGCTCTGAGTTGCAAATCTGGAGACCTGGGTTTGAATCCCACAGCCCCCACTTGCATACTGTGTGACCCTGAGCAAGTCACGTAACTTCCTCGTGCTCCCAGGTTGCACCTGCAAACAGGCTTTCAGCTTAGTATGTCTCACCTGGTAAAATAATTGGTGAAAAAAAAAACATGCTGCTTATTATCCTGGAACTCATTTATCTCTAAGTAGTCTACTAAGTCCTCTTTGACCAGTGTCTTCAGCTTACCTGCAATAGAGGCAAGACTGATGGGCCTGTAATTTCCCATTTCCTCTCAGTCCCCTCCTTCCTGGAGCATCACCACTTCCTCTATCCTCCATTTTCTCAGAACCACCTGTTACTGCCATGAGCTATTGAATAACCTAGCCAGGAGTTCATCCAGTTCTAATGCCAATTTTTTGAGCACCTTTGGGTGCATCTAGCTCAGCCCTGAAGCTTTGTTTATTTCAGGACTGCCAGCCCCTTTCAAACACATTATCCTGTACTTAGCTATAATCTTTTTTCCTTATGAATTCATTGTGGCACCCCTTATTCTTTATACAGGTGCCCTGTGATGAAATAGGGTGCCCCTTATTCTGTAAACAGGAGTCCAGGGATACATTGGGGTGCTTCTAACTCTAAAAACAGGTGCCCTAGGATACATTGGGGTTTCCCTTTCTATTTAAAATTGTGTCCACCTATACATTTGGGTGCTCCTTTTTTGGTAATCTAGTGCTCAGGGATACACTGGGTGGCCCTTTTTAAAGTGGTGCCCTGGCATTCATTGTGGTGTCCCCAACTTATACTCATCTGTCCAGGTGTACACACTGGTATGCCACTAACCCTTTATACAGGAGCTCTTATATATGTTAAAGTGCCCCTTTCTCTGTAAACAGCTGTCATGATATAAAGTGTGGTGCCCCTTACTCTATAAACAGGTGTCCTGAGATATATTTGTCTACCACTTATTCTATAAATAGCTGCGATGAAGTGTGTTGGTGTGTCCCTTTCTCTATAAAATGGTGTGATGAGATACAATGGGATGCATCTAATTCTTTGAGCAAAAACCCTGGGTGCACTTAAATCTTTGAATATGAGCTCTTGGAAAATGTTGGGGTGCTGCACACTCTATAAATATGTGTCCTGGAATACACTGGGGAGACATTTACTTTATAAGCAAACATCCCTGAATATATTGGGTTACGCCTTATTCTATAACAGGTGCCATGGTATATATTGGAGCTACTTACTTTACAAACTGGTGTCCTATGATCCATTGTGGTGCCTCTTGATCTATAAATAGGTACCTAAGATACATTGGACAGCTCCTTACTCTACACACAGATGCATTGGCTACACTGGGCTGCCCTTGATCTATGAATAGGCACCTTGGGGTATATTTGGGTGCCCCATACTCTATAAAAAGATGTCCTAGGATGCATTGTGGTTCCCCTACTTTACACACTGGTGCCCTAGGATGCATCATGGTGTCCTTTACTCTATAAACAGTTTTTTTGGGATATATTAGGGTGCCATGTTATCTATAAACAGATGCCCAGAGACACATTTTGTTGCCCCTTACTCTATAAACAAGTGCCCTATGATACACTGAGGGACCTCTGTCTTTTTAAAGAGTACCACTGGGATATAGCAACATGCCCTATGCTCTGTAACAAATGCCCTGGATATGTTGGTTTTCCCCTCATTCTATAAAAATATTCCGTGAGCTACATTAGGTCACCCATTACTCTATCAGTAGGTGACCTGATATATATTGGGTTGCCCCTTGCAGTATAAAAAGGTGCCATGGGTTGTCAAACATTCTATATGCAGGTGCCATTGCACTATTTGAAGTGCTCCTCACTCTATGAATAATTGCCCTGGGATGCAATAGCATGCCCCTTACTCTTTACACTAGTGCCCATGAATACACTGGTGAGCCTCTTACTTTATAAACAGTGCTCCATGATATGTTGGGGTGCCATTTACTCTATAAACAGGTGCCCCAGTGTAGATTGTGGTGCCCATACTCTCTCAGCAAGTGTCCTGTGATACATTTAGGTGCCCTTTGCTCTATCAACAAGTGCCCTGAGATGTGTTGGTTTTTTGCTTACTTTATTAACTAAAACCCCTTACCTGATCCCTGAGATACAGTAGGTTGCCTCATGCTTTATAAACAGATGCCCTGGGATAGATAGGGTTGCCCCTTTGTTTACAGTATGAACAGGTGCCATGGGTTACACTGTGGTGTTATTGACTCCATAAACAGGTGCTGTGGGATGCACTGGGATGCACCATACTCTTTTAACAGTTGCCCTGGGATTAGAGGTCAGCAATGTCAGAAAACATCACTTCCCAAGGTAATTTGTGAAGTATGATGACATTGTGAAGTGTGAAGTGACACTTACCATAGTTTCTGCATAGTAAAGTAGGCTTTTTGCAAAGCAAAGAATTATTCAAAGTGCCACTACATCAGCAATGTTTCTGGCCTAGTAACACTTCACATAGTTTTTGAGTAGCACAGTAGCACTTTGCTCACCAAGAATTACAAGAATTGCCACTATGTAGGTATTCCTACCAGTTTGTGAAATCTTAATTACCCCTCTGCGCATCATGCTAACATCTCACAATATGCACTGAACTACCGCTGTGTGAAACCCACCCTGCCTTCCTCTGCACAGTAAAAATCCCTGCATCTCCCACCTCCTGGCAGAGTTTGCCACCAACAGTGATAATAAATCCTTTCCCCCATCCTCATGTCAAACAGCACTCCTCCTCCACCCCCTTCTCAACCAGACACTAATGTTCAATGGGACCTCCCCTCCCCAACCCTTCTATGGGTGCCACCACCCTGTTCTCCACAGCTCTAAAGAAAAAAACTCCATTCGTTGGCATCCCTGGAAGAAGAAACTTGTCCCTCAGTGCAATGTCTCCACTATGTTCAGTATAAGTATTGCTAATGGTATGAATGAATTTTGACGTAATTACTTACAGGTAGTATTACTTCTCTTCTCCTGCTATCAAAACCCATTCTAATACACTCCAAAATTCTGGTTGTTTTGCTGTAGGCCTTGTTACATTGTCTAGTTTGCTTTAGTCAGCCATTTGTGATGGCTCCTTTTATTAATTTCCTCTGAAGTAGTGGCCAGCTTAACCTCTTCCTTCCGGTAGTCCTCCCTTGATTTCTTGTTGCCTATGCATATCACCTTGCACTTTCTGACACTGAATTTCAACAGTCAGACTTTGGACCACCTTTCTAACCTTTGCAGGTCCCTCTGGAACTCCCTTACTCCTATTCACTGTTTACCTTGCCACAGAGTTTAGTGTCATTTGCAGAGAGATACATCTTGCTCTCTATTCCTTCGCTTACGTCACTGATGAATATATTGAAAAGAACTGGTCCCAAGACTAACCCATTCAGTACCCCACTTGTGACCTCCCTTTTCCCTGATTTAACCCCATTTAACACCTCCCTGTGCTATCCCCCCTTAAAAAACTTCTTGCCTATCTAAGTAGGTCCTTTGCTGCTCCCAGATTTTATAATTTCTTCAAGAGCCCTCTGTGTGACATGATATCAAATGCCTTAGTAAAGTAGTAGAATCCATCTACTGCTTGCCCCTTATCCACCACCTTTGCTACCCAGTCAAAGAATGCTATCAATTTGGTCCAACAAGACTTCTGCCACAAACCCATATTGCTTATTATCCTGGAACCCATTTCTCTCCAAGTAGTCCACTCGGTCCTGTTTGACCAGTGTCTCCTCCCTGGTGGAACCACACCACCTCTACTATGGGATCCACGATGGGTTGTCAACAAAATATTTGTCGAATGACCCAACAGCGAAACCAGCAGGTCGACTGCATTTTGCAGTCAGCTGCTGGTTTCCAAAAGACACAAGTGTTTTCTTCAGGGGGCTTTGCACCCTGCACCCCCCACCACTTAGGATTCTCAACTCTGAGTCAAAGCTGATTCAGGGGGAGGGTGCAGGACCCCCAGCAGACAGTGCTGGGTTCCAGCCAGTTCCCTACAGCGATGTGGCGCCATTGTCACTGTAGGGGACTCCACTGTTGAAATATCGATGTCGGGGGTGTATACCTCTGCTATGCTTCAGTTTGTTCATATTCCTACTTATTTGTGAAATATTAATTATCTCCCCACCCACTGGGCTGATATCTCACAATACCCACCGATCTATCCCTGTGTGAATCCCACCCTGCCTCCCTCTGCACAGTGAAAATCCTTGCACTTCCCCCCTCATGGTAGAGTTTGCCACCAATAGTGGTAATATATCCATTCTCCCCACCCACATGTCAAAAAACACTCCTCTGCCTCCCTCTGTGCAACCAGAACCTGACGTTCAATGAGATACCCCCTTCCCAACCTTTCTTTGGGCCCTACCATCCTCTTCCCCATACCTCTAAAGAAAAAAAAAGCTTTTAGCACCTCTAGAAGAAGAAATCTGTCTCTCAGTGCAGTGCTTCCACTCTGTTCAGTATAAGTATTGCTGATTTCATGAGTGAATGGTGACTTATTTACTTATAGTAAAACATGATTGGCCGAGGCTAATGTTAATGTTCCAGCTTTGGAAAGAGGTCTCACCCTTGTTTAGATGGGAGCACTTTCTGAAATTAAAACATTAACCAGAAAGGACTTGATATATTTGACTGCTGATTACCTTTTTAAATGTGCTATATTACACTTTGTCATATTTGCACTTGTTGCACAGTTTTGTGGGTATCTACTTTTTTTTATTTTTAATTTTTTTTTCATATACATTTTCTACTCCTCCATCAGAGCTGGCAGGCAGTTCTGGCCCCTTCCCTCAGAGGGGACTCATCTCTCTAGAGGGCTTTCCCCACACCCACTCCAACTGGTGATCTCCCATGGGTTCCCACCCCCCATGACAGGACCGGTGGTAAGGGGTGCTGGCCTCCCCCCACTCCTGGAGACCAACATCTAGATTGCAGTGGGGAGGCAATGGTGCAGCCCACCATCACAGAGCCTGCCATCTCTGACATTTTCCATTTTCTCCCCAGTCCCATGCATGTGCAATGGGTGGGGTGACTGTCTACAACTCTGTGGAGGCAGTCTTATGCCCTGTGCGTGGGTCTACCCCAGTCTAGCATTGTGCTGATGCTGACACTCAGGTTCCACTGGGTGTCAGTCTACAGTATAGTGCTGAGTCCCCCCACCCCTGAGGAAGGAGAGCTGTCAGCAGACACTCAATCCATCCTCACCCCAGCTGACCCCCGAGCCACCTGATTCCATTCCTGAACCCGGGTCACTGGCATAGCACGAGGTAAGGTGTCTAGCGCCTCAGCCCTCTGCACCACCAGGCCAGCTCAATCTGCTTTCTTTTAGTGATTTGGTAGTATCTGTATTGTAAAGTGGCTGGGACAATAGTGGAATCACAGGTTATACTCTATTTTTATTATCGAATTTTGTCCTATTTTGGTGGTGGCCACAATAATATGCCCATGTGTGCCTTTTGTCCTTATAATGGTATTGGCCTTTTAATGGTTGCTGTTCCTTTAATGAACTTACATTTAAGCATGATGTGAGTGGAATTACCCATACCCTTGAAAAAGCATCAGGTTTTATGCGTGAAACACTTCAGGTTGCCTGTGAGGGGTGTTGTATAAGTTTCCTAGTTTTGCTACACTGCAACACTTTTTGGCCCTTTAAATAAAATGCCACTTTCTACTGGTGGCACTTGGTACTTTATACTAGCTTTTTAATGTGTGCTTCTAACAGGGTGGCAGCTGGGTGCTGAACTTTGCCTTGTTCAAGTTACCTTAGTTTTTTTTGCATCAGTGTCCTCAGGTGCTACCAGTTTCTGCAATGTGAATTCTTTGCTTTTCCCCTTACTCTATTTACAACTGCTCTGGAATGCAATGGAGTGTCCATAACTATTGAAACAGGTGCCCTGGGATACATTAGGGTGCCCCTTATTCCTTAATAAGGTAACAGAGATATGTTAGGTAGCCCCTTACACTACAAATAGTTGTCCTAGGATACATTGGAGGCCCTTAATCTACAAACAGGTGCCCTGGGATACCTTGAGATGTCCCATACTCCTTTAACAAGTGTCCTGGAATATACTGTGCTACCCTTACTCTTTAAACAGGTGTACTAGGCTTAGGATGTGAATTGCACTACAAAGATGTTGTAAGTATGCTATAAGTACTATGTACTTACAGTACATAAAACACTTGTCTAACAACTGAATAGTTAATTATTTTCCATCTAAAAAATGGTTACCTAAGCCACAGTTACCTAGTAACAGAAATATAAAATAATGTTTTAAGAGACATTTTGCTAGGCCAGCATCTGTAAAAGTAATTCAAACAGCACTGACATGCAGTGAACACATTAGGTAGGGTGAAGTGATAGGTCAGGTAGTTGTTCTGGCAAACCTAAACCTGTGCATGTAAACAGGCCCACCAAATGAAATAAAAGTTTGCAAAATGTTAAACAAAACAGGCTGCGATCTTATAAGTGAGATAGACTAATACAGTATGGTCCCTGCAGTCTTACCATACAGTAATAAAGATAGTAGTATAGTCCAGAGATCAGAGTAGCGAGCAGTGAATGAACTTGGTACTTCCAGCAGACATGAGTTTGACTCTTAAAACCTCCACTTGCAAACTATGTGACCTTGAGCAAGCCATTTAACCTCCCCTGTGCTCCTGAGTCATCTCTGAAAAACAAGATCCTTAGGAGGACCTCAGTGAACTGCAGTACACAAAATCTGAAATGAAGATTATAATGCAAGCTGAAGTTATTATTTTAAACTCAGCAGAGAGGGTAAAATGGGAGCATAGGTTGAAGCTGAAAAAAACAAATTCAGAACAGTTAATAGGAAGTATTCTTTCGCTCAGAGAGTAATAAATGTGTGAAATGGTCTATCAGGTAATGTTGCTTATGGTAGAGACACTGAGGTCACTCAAGAAACAATTCAATATGACCTTACAGGCAATGGTGTATTAAAAAGGGATGAACCTCTATAGACAAAATGACCTTTTCACTACCAGTAATTCTCATGTTCTAGTCCATTTAAGATCAGATACCCATTTATATTATAGTTGTAACACTTTTATTGAAATATTGCTTCAGACTCCATACCAGAGAACTGCAGTGAGAACAGATGAGTACTATTTCACTCATCTTGTGCAACTTATAAAATTCCCCTTACTGCCTATGAAACTATATTTTTTTGTACAGTGCCTCATACATTAAATTTTTCTTTAATAATCTAAATTTAATGAATGTCTTTTCATGTAAGAAATCTGGCCAAAGCATTCTGCATCAATCTGTCTATCTTAATCTTGTGCTGCAGATTGAAATTAGTTTTGTGAGTAGTGATGTAGTGCATGCCAACTCCATTTTTATTCTTTCCATCAGCTTGTGCAGGTCACAGAAAATGCCACTGAGGAACGCGTGCTTAAAGTGGCATTATTTTTGGCACAAGCCCTGAAATAGCTTCCAACTCTGATTGATCTTTAAAAGCTACTCTGCTTTTGGCTTGAATGATGCTGCTACTGGCATTCATTCTCTCCCTAACCCTAACAAAAAAAGGCAATCTTCTACAGCACTTTAATAATTAGAGGTAAATTCGACATGATCCCTCATTCTGAAACATAGTAGGTTTTGTCGCCTGTATTAGAAGGCAATTTAGGTGTTGCAAATCACTGGTAGCATCCATCAACGTTATCATTATCAGTCCCATTCACCAGCTCCTGAATTTATGGCCCTTTATCCTACTTAGTGCTTGCTTGTCCATCAGCTGTCAAATCCACACCATCTGCTTAATAATCATGTTTCATTTTTTGTAATGCACCCTTTCCTGAAGCAAAGAACCTCATCGATTTGCTCATAAGTTTCTTTGCTAACTTCCTTTCTTTCAGAACCAGAACTTCATTTTATCCATCACACTGTTTTTGTAGCAGTGGGCCTGGATATTCAAATGGGTTGTGCATGGGGCAACAGAGTTGCACTGGCACAACCCCACATTGCACCCCGGTGGGTTATTGAAAGGGCTGCCTGGTGTAGCACAAGTCCCGATGCACTGGGGCACAATGTAATTGTATGTGGTGCAGCTGCAGGGAGCGTGCCCATGCATATGTGGCACATCCCGATATTCAGCCCGGGATGTGCGGCGCATATGCTGGTGCAACCCTGCACTGCGCTGCATGGGGGGGCTCAAAGTTGAGCTCGTGGAAAGGGGGAACAACTTTTGGCCATCCACAGGTGGGCTGCTGTATTGCAGGGTGGAACACAGCAGCAGCCCTCCGTGGGTGGCCACCCGCCCACCCAGAACACCATCCACAAGCACCCATGGCTCCCTGGTAGTCCAGTGGTACCTCCCCTTCTGATTCCCCAGAAAATGTATAGTTACCCATGCCCTGGTGGTCCAGTGGCCCCCCCCACCCTACTGATGCCCCGATCACCTGTATATGTAGCTGTAGACACCCCCTGGTAGTCTAGTGGACCCTCCACCTGCCTGATTCTATGATCACTTTAATCACAGCATCAGATATCCCTGGTGATCCAGTGTCACCCACCCCTCCCACCCACATGCCCCTTGCCCCCGCTCCACCCCATCTTGGTGGGTGGCGCAACCCTCCCACATACCACCCAGCTGCCCACAGAATGACAGGTACAGTATGGACTTACAGGATGGCTCAACTGCACCGGGACACCATCACAGAGGAGCATTTCAGCCAACACAGGTAGGTTACGGAGCCATGAGCAACCACCAATGGCAAGGGCACAACCCACACACAGGCATGGATGAACCCCAGGGGTGGATGGCGGCAAGTGAATGGGACTGAGCGTGGATCCACACACGCCGTCAGGGATGGGCATGGCCAAACACGACATGCACACACACACACACACATACACACACACACACACACACACACACACACACACACCCCACACACACACCACAAGACATGCACAAGGGGTAGAAGGCATGCCGACCACAACTGCAACCCATAGCCACACACAGGCCCACACACTGCAATGCCCAGTGGCCATCACTGTGCATGTCTCAGATGCTGGGCACCATTGCACACTGGCGGACAGCGCTACTCAGCCATCATCATGAACACACCACAGTGGCCAGCAGCTGGGAGGGTGGGCACATGGACTGTGTGTGCAGGGCGGGGTACCCCACCCGTGTGTCTTATGGTGCACAACACACTGCACACAGGGCAGCAGCAGACAGTGGCCATGGTGGGAGACAGGTCAATCAAGCAGCACAGTGGCACGGCAGCCATGGATGCGTGGGCAGCCCCGCCGAGACCAGCCAGCCATGCTAGGCTGACCATTGGCCTCATGGGGTGGCATGGATGTTCCCCCAGGGGTGATGTTGCGGTAACATGACTGTGTTCACGCAGGGGTCTGCAGCTCATCGAACATGCCTGCGCCTGGCATGCTCGGTATGCTCACAGCCGAACCCGGTGTCGACATGGAAGGTGTCGCAGAACGCCGGAAACAGGGGGTGGACATGGCACTGCACGGTGTCTGCGGTGCATGGGCAAATAACTGGGTGCCCATTGTGGCCATGACAGCTGTGAATGCATATGTCTGCCTGTCAATGGCAGTGGTCACATCCTCCCACAGCCAGTCCATCCCTGCCAGGAGCAGACTGTTGTCCCTGCTGCACCACTCCTCTGCCTGGCACAGGACCGCACTGAGTGTATCCACTGCCATCACAAGCCGCAACTGCTGATTAACTGAATCCTGGATTATGAGGGTGTGCTCATCTAAGAGGTCATCTGCCTGATCGGCATGCTGTCCCTCATGGTGTTCATGGCCATGCTGGGCAGTGCCCCTTGAAGTCAGGTGCTGCACACCAGAGCCATGCCTGGGCACGTCCACACGCGATGCACTGACACCACCCCCGACACTGTCCCCCCGTCCCCAGTTTCCAACTGCTGGCACTGCCCCTCCAGCCGCTGATCGCCAGGGCTCGCTGGTGCTGCTGCATCAGCAACAACAGCCCCACTGTCCTGGAAACACACCAGTGCTGTCCCACTGGGGCAAACAGGCACAGGCTGGGACTGTGATGTCACGCAGGCCTCCAAGGTGGCACCACCCATGGCTACGCCCATGCCGTTCCCTGTTGTGGGACCATCCTGCATCCCACATGTATTCCTGTCTGGGATGTGTGATCCATCATCATTGGTGCCTGATCTGGCACCAGTCCATGTCCCAGCATGCTGGAGTCCGTGGCCACTGTCATGCTGGGACACAGGCAGGGCCTCATCCGCACCAGCACCACCATCTTCAGTCCAGACAGACAGGCAGGTATGAGGTGGTACTGACCCTTGGACACCTGTGGAGGTGGATGGGTGCTCCTCCGTGTCCAGGTCCTCGCCCACGGTGGACACACCCCCCACCGCTGACCTATGTAGACACTCAGGAGCTGTAAGGGAACACAGTAGCATTAATGTCTCTGCCCTACCCTGTGGCATTCCCCCCGCCTCCCACACAATGACATCACAGGACCTACCATGCAGTGACGGGCAGTCACCTGCCTGGAAGTCACCACCTGGAATGCCCTCTATGGCACAACGTCACATGCTGCCAGCCACCGGCTCCTCCTGTGGTGTCAGGCATGGCACATCTGGCTACCCACCACCAGTTGCAGCACATGCTGCCCTGATGGCAGCCACCTTGTCCTTAATTCTCCTCCTGTCCACGCTGACCTTCTTTTTACATTCCTGCATGGACCGCTGGTGGCTGCCATGCTGGTTCACGGCATGCACAGCCTCACCCCATGCCACAGCACAGGCCTGTGGTGTTCCCCGCTGTCCGCTGAGCAGCGGTTCCCTGTTGAGGTATGCCTCAAACAGGGCATCTGTTTCCGCTCATGTGAAGTTGGGCCTCCTCTTCCTCCAACATCCCTGTTCCTCCTCTTCCTCATGTTCGGTCATTATAGAGCCTGTGGGAATGACTGGTGTTACTTTTCAATGTGCAGTCCCATGCATCTCTCACACACCACAGTCCACACTTCCAGACAACATGCAACCCACCACAATAGATTGCTATACCAGATTATGGCCTCTGCATCCCCATGTCGCATTTATATAGTGCAAGGCATGCAAATGAGGTGAGGCGCATATTTAAGTGGATGCTAATGCAGTAGCTGCGCCTTGGAATTGCTGATGAGCTGATTTGCATATGCCGGCTGAATGTCGCGCTGTTGCACCTTGCGCAATTGTGTTGAGTGTGCTCAGGCACAGGCACAGCTCTGTGATGTACGCAGTAGGCACTGCACGGTGCATGCCCGGGGTGCTGACGCGTGCTGCACTGCAGACGTGCTGAGTGTGGGAGGCAGTGCAGGACACAGCCACCACTGTGCCAGTGGTGATAGTGCACTGTTCACATGTATGGCGCTCTTGCCCTGGAGCGCCATAGGCACTGTGGTGCCACAGCGAGGTAGGCCACTGCAGGGCATTTCACACAGGCACTCAACTGTGCTACACACAGGGAGTATCAATTGCGCTGTGGCGGTCCGTGCACAAGAGAGCCTTGACCCTGTGCTCGATCTTTGCCCGCTAGGCATCATGCATCTGCATGGGTGCACCCCATTGCTCTGTTTGGTGACAGTGTGATGGGGAATGGCAGCGCTGTACCACACAGCATCTGCATGTGGTGGACATGTGCTACAGAGTGCCATTTTGTCTCCATACTGATGCAGAGATGGCAAGATGGAGGGCTGCTCTGTGGAGCCAAGTGGAGCTGGCCAATTTGGTGGCCATCGTGAAGCTGCTGGGGCCCTTTTTGGCAATGACCCCCAGGACAGGGCCAGAAGTGCCATCTGGCAGGAGGTGGTGGTGGCACTGGAGGAGGCCACAGGACTCACCTGGATGTCTGAGCAGTGTCGCCACTGATATGGGGACCACCGGCAAAGGGACCCGGACAGGTTTGTCCACATGCAGGCACACGCCAGGTGAGATGCAGTGCCACGACCAGGCAGGTGCCCTATCCATACACTGGTTGCATCCATATGGGTATCACGGAGGGCATGTGTCCACCACACAGGGGTGGTGGGCTGTCCAGTGTGGGCAGTGGTGGTGGTGGTGGTGATGGTGGTGTTGTGGCATGGCTGGGCTGTGCAGGATCACACACACCCAGTGGTGGGGGGCTCTTTGCTGCTGGATTGTACTGATGTTCCCCTCTCCATGTTTGCACCCTAGGCCCTGAAGAGTGGCGCAGAGCCCGCAAGGACTGCCACCACCGGGAGGATAGGGGAGCTGGGCAACAGCCACGGGCTGCCAGTTCCAACACTGAACAGCACCCAGATCAGGCCGATGAGGGTGAGTTCCTTTCTTCCAGGGTATTCTGTACATGCTGTGTTGCAGGGTAGGTGGCGGGGCATGGCCACCATCCATTGACACCACTGCCATGCACGCCACACGGTACACTCAGCACTGTCCTGTGGCACTGCATGTGTGGGTGTGCATCGTTGGTGGTCCATGCGTGCACTGGGTACATGGCTGTGCCACTGCCTTCGCACTGCATAGCCATGTCACTGTACAGCCACGGTGGTGCTGTACAGGACTTGGGCGGTGGGTGTGTGCAGTGGTCCACATGGCTGTGTGCACCTGGGTAGGGAGGTCATTTGGACACGATCACTGTGGGTGGTCACACACCATCACAGGGGCATGTCCCATGGCTGTATGCCATGCACAATGGGTGGGCTGCAGGGGGATGGACGTTCACACCTAATGACTCTGCTCCCTTGTCCTAGGTGGACGGAGGATGATGCAGCTGGAGAGGGCCATGCAGGATCTACTCCAACTTGCACGAGCATCATTGGATATTTTGCAGAGGTTGCACCAGCACTGTGTCCGGAGGCATCGTAGTAGGGGCACCACAGGAGCAGGGAGCGGGGCGGCCACTGATACCTCCATGCACAAAGTTCCACCCTACCCCCTGGACTCACCCTCACACCCCTCCTTCCCTCTCCCATTTGTTCACCCCTGCCCCTTACCCACCCCCACCTGGTTTGTGGCCCTCACCCCCAACTAATGTATATATCTGTATATAGTTTTATTGCTCCTTTGAATATACATTTGTTTTGTTATGCCTACTGTGGTGGTGTCTGATTTGCAGTGGGCTGCAGCTGCTCAGCTGCAGTGGTGTGCATGGCGTCAGGGGTGGTGCAGGCATGGGCATGTGTGTGTGTCCATAGGGGAAGCACCTATGGTGTGGGCGTAGCTATCAGTCACAGTCTGTGGTTTGTGTGTTGTTCCCTGTGCACTGGATGACTGTGTGCAGTGGTCCACGGTGCATGCACTGTGTCCATGGCTCCCCTGTCAGACTGTCCATGGCCTGTGCAGCTGACACCCTTGCATGTCTGTGATCTGCACAGTCTGCTGGCATGCCAATGGTGGCTGTCCATGCTGGACAGCCACTGTACCCAACACAATGCTGGATTGCCTCCTGTCACTGGTGTGGTGCATGTCTGCCTCGGGTGGCACTGTGGCCTCTGCTGTTGTTGTCCCACCTCCATGCTGTCACTTGTGTCTGTTGCAGGGGATGTGCTTTACTGTCTGTCACTTGTGCTCTGGCCAAATGCCAGTGGCATACAGCTTTATGGTGCCTGTGCAGGGTGGCTGGCACACCTGTGTCATGGAGAGGTGCTGGCCATGTGTACACGGCTGCCGTAGCCACATGCCAGTGGCTTGGTTGACCTGCAACTGTGTCCCTGTGTTGGTCTGCCCTTGGGTATGGGTGAGTGTTTGTCCATGCACTGTGTTGCATCCGGTGTGGTGCATGCTTCCATGCAACACTGTGGGTGTCTGCGTTGACTGTTGTGGCCAGTGCTGGGATGGGGTGTATCCTTGGGAGGGTGTGCAGGGTGCTGTACTGCTGGTGGTGGGGTCTGGGGCATGCCCCGTCACATGTGGGGTACCTCATGTGCCAATGCATGGTCGGTCTCTCAGCTGTACCTCAGGGGGGATGTGCAGGGTGGCACTGTGTATGCAGTTGTTGCATCGCTGTCTGCTGCCACCCACTGCAGGGTGCTCATGGTGGGGCTGCCTTGCATGGCTCCATGGTGCACAGGGTTGCATTATCACAGTGGAGGTGGTGGCATGTATGAGGTGTCCTGCACTGTTGAGCTCTACTCCTGGGCAGGGTATATGGGGATCGTGGTTTTGGGTGTGCTCTGCATTGGTGGGATGGTGTGGCTCAGGGTGGCCAGACATCCTTGTGTGCCAGTCACAGCTTGCCAGGGGGTGTGCAGGGGCACCATGCCCCAGCTGTGGGATTGCTGTTGGTGTCCATGGGCCGGTGGTTCTTCCAGCTCTCCTCATGTTGTGTGGTGCCTGGGGTGTGGGGGGTGATGTCTGTTTTGCTGTGTGCTCCTCTGCCCATCTCTATCATGGGCGGTGGACCCCTGCATCCTGTCCCTGTGCATTCCTAGTTGTGCTGATGCGCTGCTACCCTTCTCCACTGAGCATCCCTGGTTGTGCTATTGTGCATCAGACCTGTGCCACTGTGCAGCCCTGGTTGCGCCATGATGCAGTTGGCATGATATTCAGTCATGTGCCGCAGGCTCATCTTGACCTTTGCAGTGTTTGAATATCGCGCATGTTGCACATGGGCACACTGGACTTGCACTTGCTCCTGCTATTGCGCTACTTTTTGGCGCAGTTTGAATATCTGGGCCCCTGTGTCCTAGTGCCCTTCAGAACTGGGTCCTACTCCACATAGTGAATTGCCTCAGGAAGGAGAATGGCCCTCTCCCCAGAGGCCCTGCCATGAAGGGGAAAGCTATGGATGCAATTGTCAGGTTATCGGGGTGGGGGAGATTGGAGACACAGGCCTGAACAGGGTATTTCCCTGGGGCCAGGGTACTGGATAAAACTGTATGACAGATATGGCCAAGGAATAAAAACCTCTATGAAGAAATGATGCTTTCTAATTTTGCTTCTATTTTTTTTCCATAGAGCTTTTTATTTTCCTGACTGGATACTGTAGGAAAACTAGGCTAAGATACATAATATTTAATGTTTATCATATAATAGCAAGAAGATTTTCTGGGCTCTGATTGGTCTGTGCCCTCCTTCAACAGTGATTTTATCCCAGTACAACATCACTGTATGAAGTCCAGGCACACAGGTAACTAGAGAACAGTGAAAGAAATCCCTCCTTCCCCATGCAAGTCACCTCAAAGCACTGCCCTGCCACATAGAACCTAAATATCACTGGACAGTAAAGCCATAATGACATCCTGACAGTAATGTCCTCCCTTGCTCCATCTCTCAGGGCTAATACAAAATTACATTTTCACCCTTCATCACCTAGAAATAAATGCAGCCCCCCCCCAAACTGAGAGGTTTGAGTGAACCGCACAGACCATAACTGCCAGTCACATGGTTCACTGAAGCTGCTCAGTTTGGGGAGAAAATGCTTTACCCACTCTTCCACTTTCCCAGTCCTGTCAGCAACAAAATAAAAACTTAGTTTTAACTCCTCTTTTGCGAATGCCACCCACATTTCCCACCTGTCTGGCACTTGCTAAAAGTCCACTCTCAGTGTTCCTCCATCAGCAGCAGTACTGCCATTAATATCACAAACACTCAGGACAGAGGGATGTAGAGAGCTGGCAGGGGAAGGGGGAAGGGCAGACAACAACCTACCAAGGAAAATGGGCTAAAGCGGAAACCTATTGCTAAACAACAGCAGCACCTAGTGCACAAACAGGACTTTTTTTAAACATGTATACTTCCACAGTCCAAAAATACAGTAAAAGTGACTTAAATTTTCTTTTCTTAATGTGTTCAGTATTTTTTACCACAATGAGCCATTGTATAACAGGAATAATGTATTCCAGGGTGTGAGTTGTGCTGGGATAACATCACTTCTTGGGTGCTGGATGCACTCGGCCTGTGGCCTCGTGCCCAACCACCCAAGGCACAATGTTATCCCAGCACAACACACATACAGCCATGCATTATTTCTTCATTATTATTAATTAATTAATCAGAGCTAACAGTCTGAGTTTATTATTTTATCTTAGAATTACGTATCACGCCTTAGCAAAAGTATACTGATTAAGGAAATCCTGTGCAAACATGCCAAAGGACTTGGACTAGTGTTTTCTTCAAGCTGACTACTGTGAACTGCACTGCAGGGAAAGGAACACAGTTAAGTCACATATAAACATGTCAGTGTGAGGAAGAAAACCATTGATATCAAAAAGAAGAATATTCTCACAAATTAGTTCTCTATGCATGGAATTGTGTTTTCTTATGTTTTTAAACTACTCAGAGATGTTTCTGGATAAGATGCCTTCTGTTACCCATGACCCTACCAACCATTATTTAAAGAGGTCCTACATGTCACTTTAAGAGACTTAAAAGGCATTAAACAACCTCATAAAATGTAATCTCTGAAAATACAGCAAAATAAATTCTTTCATCCAGTGACCTGTGTTTCACCTGTGTTTTCCCTGACCCATTGGCATTGGAGTGTTTCTCTAACTGAAAGGAGATAAAAGTCACTGGAACAAAGGTATTAGACTGCTATTAAAATATACTTAAAAGTCCTTTGAAGAGATCTGAACACTTAATAAAATGACTGAGTCTTGAATAACTTGGGATGCATGAGATCAAGTCATGAATAATGCATAAAATGGCTTGAATCTTTCTACCCTGGATACAGACAAAGAAAGATTTCTGCATGCCTTTTCTCAAGAAGATAAACAGATGAGGAGCTTGGAAGCACTTATCCTCTTGGACAGGAAACTCAAACCTGCCCCTTGAGACTACATGCAGGATGGTACTACACAAGAAAGGGCTTTGAACACAGCTTTGTAACAATGCACCTGTAGAAGCCTACAGCTTTGCAGTTTTGAACTTATGCTAAAAGCATAAATGAACCTGGACTGATACCTGATGCTAGCTAACGTACAATGCTCCACAGAAGGCACAACATGTGGACCAGAACAGTACCAACATAAGAGGCCTGATTTTCAAATGGCCCATCAGACCGATGTAAGCTGTGGCAAACAGCAGCTTGTGTCAAAACCTGATGCATCACTGACCCTGCACCAGATCAGGTATAGAAGGGGTTCTGATGCTGAAGTCCACAAAGCTGCTGCAACCGCTTCCCTGCATTCAATACATGGCACACAGAAGGGGTTTGATGGAGGCTGCCACATGTGGGCGTTGAAGGTATATCATGCAACAAAGCTGCAGCATTATAGAAGTCCAAGTACACTCCAATGGTATCAGACACAGATGGCCAGATAGTAGTTTCAAGCACCAATCACTCTGTCTGTGAAACAGAAAAGGCATTGTGCACACCTCCCACCAGCATATACATTAGCACAGATTTTAGCAGACTTGTTCTGACATTACTACCCCACCAATGGGTACCAGTTTAACACCTTAAAGTCCAATCTGGGTACCCAGAGTCTAGTTGCATGCCTGATGCGGAACAGCTGGTTGGCTGGTGTTGGTGCACTTTATTTACAAATTAAATTGGCCTCACCTATAGCTCTGCACCCAGCTCTGGAGTCCTCACCTCAGAAAGGATAAGGATAGGTTGGAGACAGTGCAGAGCACAGCAACAAAAATTATTCAAGGATAGCAGAGCAAATCCTATATGGAGCACCTCAAAGCATTAAGTATGTACTCCCTGGAGACCCAAAGGGAGAGGTGAGATAAGTTAGGCCCTGTCCACACTATACCTCTGTAACGTTACAGAGTGCCCAAACCGTTACCACAACGGTTTGCGTTTACCCCTGTAACGTTACAGGAGGCGTTTTCATAACCATTGTTGAAACCACATGAGGTAGTTTCAACAACGGTTATCGAAACCAGTCCTGCCATGGAAACGTTACGGCGGTAATGTGGACGAAGCGGTAACGTCCCCTACGGGACGAGCGCAGCATAGCTGCATTGTGGGATCGAAAGCACCGCTGTAACAGCTGCCCGGCTCCCGATGTGTGGACCAGCAATGCCGGTCAGGTAACGGACACCACCGAGGTGTGGACTCACTGCACCACTCCTCGGCCTTAACGGATTGCATCCGTTACCGGGCCAGAGCGGTGTAGTGTGGATGGGGCCTTAGAGACCTTGAAGTTTCTTAAAGGAATTAACAAAGTGAACTGGGGGTAACTAATTAGCCTGAATACCAATTTGCAGTTATGTGGACACAAATAGAAATTAACAGGAGGGCAGTACAAGCCACATTAAACTGTTCCCCCAACTCACTGGTTTAGCATTTTTCAGTGAGTTGCTTAATGTGTGCACTTCTGGCTGCAATGAATTATAAAGAGCTTCCTGATGGTTTGTCTGATAGCTGCCAATCAGTTGCAGCTCACTGAAAACTCTTTATTCAATGCAGTGCACCAATGAGTGCACACATTAAGCAACTCACAAAAAATGCTGTACTGTACTGTACTGTAGAACTGGAGACCGATTTCACTGTAGTGCTACCCTGCAGTAAAATCGGGCTCCAGTTCTCTAGCCGTGTGTAAAAAAAGAAAGAAATTCTGCCTGCCCTTCATACTGCTTTTGCAGCTGTCACAGGGACACAATCCTTGCCTGATTTCCCCCCAAAACTCCCTGATGGCTAGTGGTACCCCCTCCCTATCAGCTGCCAGCCAGAGGCAAAGAACAAAAATCACTCACCCACCCATGTCCCGTAACACACTACTGCACAGTACAGTATGTGCTGCAGTACTCCCCAATCTCCAAACTCCGTTCTTTAATACTGCCCTTTTTACTTAATTACCTGGTAGTCTAGTGGTCCCTCCCACAACCCCTCCCCATCCTGACAGGTAATATCCCACACCACTCTCCCCATCCTCAAAGGAGCAGGCTATCAGCTCAACCCTCCTCTCCTCCACGACCAGCAGCCCATTGAGAAGTTAATGAATGAGCACGTGCTGGCTGTGCATATGCTCATTCATTAAGTTCCTAGCAGGCTGCCAGCCAGAGAAGAGAGGAGGGCTGTGCCAGTGGACCACTCCTTTTGGGGATGGGGAGAGCGGTGTGGGATATCACCTGTTGGGATGGGGAGGGATTATGGGTGGAATCACTAGACCACTAGGAAATTAAGTAACAAGTAGTATATTAGAGAATGGGGTTCAGAGATTGGGGGGTACTACTGTACTGTACAGTAACTGTACCACGAGACCACCAGGGAAAGATACATATTTTATAGTACTTTTAGAGGTGATTGGGATGGGACTAACTGGGGGATGGGGTTGGCTGCATACAGTAGAGAACTGTACAGGTTCTACTGTACTGTACAGGCACTTACGGTTTGCCGTTCTCTCAGAGGTGATTCATTTACAGTAATGTACAGTCAGTAAGCAAATGAAACATAAATTTAACATACAGTACAGTATTGTACTGACTACATAAAATTCTGTACAGTAATCAGAGAATGAGTGAGATGAGGGATGGTGGCAAATTCAAAGCTAAGTGAGAGGCAAAATGGCGGATACTGTAGTGCCGGAATTACGTACAGCACAGCACAGTACGGCACTGTAAATGCATTTGGGGAAATGCATTGCATGGCCATTGGAGTGGGAGCTGGAGTGAATTCTGTAATGGCTGGAAGTGCATTGCATGTGAGCTGATGACTAGTTGAAAAAGTGTTTGTGTTTAAAGCATTTAGAATTGCCACTGCATTAGCAGCACACAGAAACAATGCCACAGCAGTGAGCTTAAGGAACAGTTTAATGTAACTTGTATTGTAGGTTCAGGAGGGATGTGAGGAAGTACTATTTCATGGAAAGGGTGGTGGAACCTTGGAACAGTCTGTCAGCTGAAGTGGTGGGTGTGAAAATAATCAGGGTTTCAAGCAGGGCTGGGACGTAATGAAGAGAATAGTGGCTATCGGGGGCAACAGGATTAAGGAGGAGAATAGAGAGAAGACGGGGAGGGTTAGTACCCTGGAGGAACAGCAGGTTCCAGGGATTATAGGGAACTTGGGCAGACTGGATTGACCTCTGGTCTTTTTCCGCCATCATTGTCTATGTTTATTTGTTTCTAAATTCAAACCCTTTTGGGATTGTGGCAATGACTGAGTGATGAAACTCGATATTTCTAGCTGGGCAGCTAAATTCAGGAACTTTGGCAACTATTAACAGTTTCCCCAGATGCAAGGCAAGCCCTAGATTAGTCACGGTTTTGCAGACAGTCTCTGGCGGCTTTTGGACTGTAGATTTGGGGTGGTTGGAATTGGTAGAAGCTTTGACACTTGATTTGCTGAGATGAGCAGCACATTGCAGCATGGGACCTCCTCCCTGCATCTCTTGCAGCTTGGTTCTTCTCTGCAGCAGGCTCTTGCAGCTTTAGTAGATTGGAAAACTCTCAGCTTCTCTAGCAGCTTGTCATCTCCTTGCAGCATCACAGATCTGGAACAGTCCAGTACCAGGGACAATGGTCCACACACCTCAATCCCCATGTCCAGGCATAAACCCACAGAGGGAGATGATCAGTAGTGTCAAGTGGTGACTCCACCTGGCCAACTCCCCAGACTGTCCTAGGGTGGTAGTCACTCTTTCTCAGGTATTAAGGAACATCCAGCTGTAAATGGCTTCAGCCACTCTGCTAGTCAGCAGCAGTGGCTCTTACTCAAATAAGACATAGTCTCTGGGTTTCTCACTGTAGATTACAGGGGAAACAGTCTCTCAGCTTCAGACATCACAGATGCAGGCTTGAGACAGAAGATGGGGGTCATATGCTCTCACCTCAAAATCCAGGCTTGGACAAGAAAACTAATCTTCTCACCGTACAGGTGCAGAATTAAACTGAAGAGTGGATCTTCTCACTTTATCTTTCCCAGTACTGGAAAACATCTCCCTAACACAATGGAATGTTGCTTCAAGTATTGCATCCTTAATGCTTGCTCACTTTGCCTGTAGCCCCTCACCTGTATTTCTTCTTGCCAGGGCTAGCTTAACACTGTTGGCCATCTTACCAAAGTCAGCTCCCCTGAAGTTCCATATTTTTGCCATGGAATGGGATGATTTAGTTCTAGTGGCCAAACTGAACCATACCACATGATGGTCACTGGCCTCCAGGTGACCTTCTACCTGAAGATCTGTGATCCTTTCCCCATTAGTTAGTACTAGATCCAGGATAACCCTGTGTCTTGTGAGTTGTTGTGCTAGTTGTTTGAGGCCCTTCCCCTGCAGGGAATCCACTATGTGTCTAGTTCTGTTGGATGTTCCTGCTGATATTGATCAATCTGTATCTGGCATGTTGAAGTCTCCCATTATCAGAACCTCACATTTAGCTGTCATGTTTTGTATATCTTCTAACAGTAATGTGTCTTTATCCTCCCACTAGTCTGGAGGCCTGAAGACAATGCCAGTTTGTATGGTTGTCCCATTTCCTGTTTCCAGGGTGACCCACAGCTCTTTTGGCTCCTTATGTGTATTCTGAATTTCTGTAGCTTTGATATTTTCATTGACATAAAGGGCCACTCAACCCCCTCCCTTTTTGCAGTCCGGTCTCTTCTGAACAGTACATATCCGGGTACTGAAGTCTCCCAAGTATGGTTACTTGTGAACCATGTCTCGCTAATGGCTACTATGTCCATTTTAGCCTCTGTCATTGTTGCCTCCAGGTCTGGGATCTTGTTTCTCAGACTGCGGGCAAGTTTCCCTATCCACCTCTTTCTTGGTCGTCCAGAATTTTCTATAGGCCAACCTCTTTTCCCTTACTGCCTGGACAACCCCAGAACTGAACCAGCTGGTCACTTTGGCCCTTGTGTTCTTCCCCATGAGCCTAATGCACTCATCTGTGGCAACCAGTATTCCTTCCTTAATGATGGACCACCCTTGGTCCACCCCCCATATCTGCTCTGATACATGGCAGATGGATCCTTAGCAGTTTACCCATTTTCCTGAAGTCCGCACTCCTGAAATCTAAGATTTTGGTCTTAGTTGGGATGCATTCCCTGCTCATATCCAACTGGAACCACATTGTGCAATGGTCTCTTCCACCCAGTGGCTCCCTGACCATTATTTACTGTACATGCTCCCCATTTGTGAGCACCAGATCAAGAATTGCCTCAGCTCTTGTTGGTTCAATGATGCCGTGAGCCAGGAACCCACTCTGCAGTCTTTCCAGGATCATCTGACTCCTAGCACATGTTATGGAGGGTGTGCTCCAGTCCACACTGGGCAGGTTGAAGTTCCCCATAATTACCATCTCTCCTTTTCCCATGGCTTTCAATATTTGTGAGCTCACTTCCCTGTCCCTCTCCTCATCCAGATTGGGTGGTCTGTAAACCACCCCCTACCTCACCTTTCTCCCTCTATTGGACCTCAGCTGAACCCATAATGCTGCCACCTCCCTTCCCCTTCCTCTGACTCCTCCCTCATGCAAGTTATTCCCTCCCTGATATAAACTGCCTTCTGTCTGCTAATAGTGCCTGCAGGTCATCCATCTTGTTTCCAAGACTCCTTGCATTCAAAGACACCACCCATCACCTTGAATCTGACCTTCCTTCCTTCTCATGGTAATAAGAGTTGATAAAGCAATGGGGCCAGATGGGGTGCACCCCAGGGTCCTTAAAGAACTAAGAGAGGTGGTGGCTGAACCTCTGGCTATCCTGTTTAGCCAATCACTGGAAACAGGAGAGGTACCCAAAGACTGGAGGACAGCAGATGCAGTCCCCTTATACAAAAGTGGGAACAAAGAGGAAGCAGGGAACTACAGACCAGTCAGCCTCACCTCGGTAATGGGGAAGATCATGGAAGCACTACTGAAGGAGAGATTGGTGGAACATCTGGTTGTCAATGGACTACAGGACCCAAGGCAGCATGGTTTCACCAGGGGGAGGTCATGTCAGACCAACCTCGTTGAATTTTTTGACTGGGTGCCTAGGGAGGTGGATCAGGGGAGGGCAGTGTACATGGCCTATCTGGACTTCAGCAAGGCCTTTGACACTGTGCCACATAGAAGACTATTACACAAACTGGGGAATATGGGTGTGGGCAGGACAGTAGTGTGGTGGGTAAGTAACTGGCTGGGTGGCAGGACACAGAGGTGGTGGTAAATGGATGTCACTCCACAGAGGAAGAGTGACCAGTGGGGTACCACAGGGATCAGTGCTGGGACGGTCCTATTCAACATCTTCATCAGTGACATTGCGCAGGACCTAGAAGGCAGAATTTCACTGTTGCTGATGACACAAAGCTCTGTAACAGAGTAGACACACCAGAGGGTGTAGACAGAATGAGAAGCGACCTGCAGAAACTTGAAGAATGGTCAAGGGTTTGGCAGCTGAAATTCAATGCAAAGAAGTGCAAGATAATGCATATGGGGCACAAAACCCTGGCACAATATATCCAGTTGGGGGTGAGGATAGCATGCACCAAGCAGGAAAGGGATCTTGGGGTTGTCATCTCTGATGACCTCAAGGTAGGGAAACAGTGTGACAAGGCAGCAGGTAAAGCAAATAGGATGCTGGGATGTATGAGGCAGGGGCATCACCAGCAGGAAAAGGAGGGTCATAATTCCGCTATACAAAACACTAGTGAGGCCCCACCTGGAGTACAGTGTACAGTTCTGGAGACCATACCTACGTAAGGACATAGACAGGGTAGAGAAGGTTCAGAGGAGGGCAACAAAGATGGTGCATGGATTGCATAACAAGTCCCTACGAAGACAGGTTGAAGGAACTGAACATGTACTCCCTGGAGGAGAGGAGGGAGAGGTGATATGATAGAGACATACAAGTAACTTACAGGGAGGAACAGGGTGCAGGAAAACACTATTTTTAAGTGAAAAGATGTTCCAGGACAAGAGGGCATGGGATGAAGTTGGAGGGAGGACGATTCAGAGGAAACATGAGAAAGAATTTCTTCACAGAACAGGTGGTGGACAAGTGGAACACCCTGCCAGAGGAAGTGGTGAGGCTGAAACAATCACGGGATTTAAGAATGCATGGGATAGACATAAAGGAATTCTGGAGGTCAGGGTTAAGGGGCAACAGACTTCTAGGAAAACAAACTGAACTTACAAGCTCAAATGGGCAGACTGGGTGGGCCATAGGCCCTTATCTGCCGACACTGTCTATGTATCTATGTATCTATGTATCTATGTATCTATGTATCTTCCTGCACCATTTCCTCAGCCTGTCATTAAAATCCTCTATTCTTCTTTTCCTGGCTGTGCTGGCACTTGGTACTGGTATCACCTCTGAGAAGATTAGTGAACTTCCTTCCTCCCTGCAGATCTTCCCTATCTCCCTGAACCTACTTTGCACTATCTCAGCCTCCTTCCCAACTAGGTTGTTGGTTCCCAAATGTATAATTAAATTAGGTTTTCCTCCAACCTTCCTTACTATTTCCCTTATTCTTGGGCCCACTTTCCCCGCTGTCATCCCTGGCATACAAGCCACCCTCCTGCTTGCATTTGGGTGCCCTTTCCTTCCCCAATGAATACCCCTAATTATGGAATCCCTTATGATTGCCACCCTTTCATCCCTTGCACCCATGCTCCCTGTCCTTCCTTTCTTACCTTTGGTACTAGCTGCTTCCCCACCTAACTGCTCCCTCAGCACCCTAGTGAACTTATCTCCACATCCACAATTTATCCCCTTAACTGTCTTTCCATCTTCCACTCTGCCTCTCCACTTCTGACTCTATCTGCTTTCAGTTTGCCTTCCTTCTCCCTCTTCCTTTCCTTTTCTCTCCCTCCCCCCATCCTCCACTCCATTTTGCCTATCTCCTCTTCCCTGACCATTCTTACTAGTTCTCTCTCCCCAGCCCTGTACTCCTACTCTCAGCCCTGGCTCAACCTGACCTTCTACTGCACCTCCTGCTGCCCCCCTCTCCTTCCTTTCAGACAGTGGTGCAAATCTATTTAATAAAGGCACCCCTTTAGAATTCCCCACACCTGATGCTACTCTCACTTTCCCACCCTTTCCCCTTACCGCTTGCCATTACTTAACCCTGGGCTCCATAGTCTTCCGAGGAAGAGATACTCCTGTATACTGGTTGCTGTTCCCCACTCCCATCTCCTGCCTGATGCCCTCACTTCCCTGGGCATCACCCCCCTGTCCTTTCCTCCAGTGATCTGCTCCTCTAACTTCCCACACCATCCTCCCCGGCTCCATCTGTGAAGTAGCGGTGGGCAAAAGTTGCTAATTCTGCTTTGGCAGAACTTCCACAAAGATTCATAAATTTATGGAATTTTCTGAACTTCCACCACTGGCAAGATTAGAATCTTCTGAATGTATTTGGCGGATTTTTGACCTGTTCTGTGGAATTTTTTGGCTGAATTGTGGAATAATACAGATGAATGGAGGAATAACAGTTTTGAGGAATTTTTTTCTGCAGTTTAATGAATTATTCCACAATATATGTAATTATTCTGCAGTACAGTTATCAGTTTTGCAGACTTTTTTCTCTGTTGATTAATAGAATAATCCACAATTTATATATTTATTCTGCTGTTCTAAGATGAAATTTACAACAAAGTTTCAAATTAAATTTCTGAACTTTTGTGGAAGCGAAAGTCTGACTTTCACAGAAATTTCACTGGTGGAAGTTTTTTTTTTCACACACGTCTGTTGAGCAGCCTTATTTCAGCCCTTAGGTGTTCCAGGCTCTTATACACAGGACATCCCCCTTTACTCCACAGCACCCCTAGAAAGACTGCTGCCCCACAGCTATTGCAGTTTACCACTCTCCTGTTTCCCATACATGTACAGTATCTATTCCCCCACATCCTCACAGCCCAGCTTCTCATAGCCTCCAGTTATACATAACTATAAAAAAACTATAAAATAAGTAAGCACATAAATTTCTCTCTCACTTTACTATCAAAATGTAACAATCTCAATAATCTAGGACTCAGTAGGCTGCTATTTGCAGTGTTCTATCAAAACCGGGTCACCCCTGAAAAAGGGACCTTCGGGGCTCAGTGGGCCTACCCAGTCACCAAAATTTAATAAATAAATAAAAAAAACTAGAACACTATGCCAAGGAAGCTGTTTCTCAGCAACCACCTGATTCTAGCTAAAAAAAATAATTTTAATAAATGACTTTTAAATTATCAGCCCAGAAATCCCATGAAGCAGTGACAAAGTCACAGTACCACCTAAACAACATGCCACCACCCAGCAACAAGCCAGTTAATCCTGGTGACAAGGACAATCCCACAAAAATCTCAAACTGCCTATCTACTTTATGTAAAGAAAATGAAACCTACACAAGATATGATTCACCACAGAACAAACATGCTGACTATACTGTTCCCAACTAACATAAAACACATACTTCCTGTACCTTCCTGTAGGCAACAATACCCTCCTTCTCAGTCCATAAACTGTACACAAAAAAATATTTAAAAACTAGAAAAAATATTGAACATTTTGACTTAGCTATGGAAGCTCCACATAGACACAGCCACTCGGCTGCCAGCATTCTATTATTCTATTATTGGATTGGGAAAGTAGATTTACCACACTTATCTCCATTTACCCTACCATTGAATAGCCTCACATTTTGTTTCATGGCTAATTCCAATAAAAGTGTCCCCCTTTCATTGTATGTTGTGCCTTTAGAGTTCCTTAAAGGAATACGTAGCATATCATGTAAGGTCCAATTATATGACTCTAATTCTTGTTTACTACCCACCCTTGCATTCATGACTCCTGCAAAAATCAATGTAGTGCCAATGAAGCTTTCCTGTGGTTAAATAATCATATTTAAAATATTTGTCATTACAGCTTTGCATTTCTGCCCCTATACTGTCAAAGATATATAGGTGTTAATTATTCCCACAGAGGAGTTACCTTCCATCAATAGTAGACAAAGACAGTACGGATACCCAATGTCTAACTTCTTAAAATCAAAATGTAGTTTGCAGGAAATGAGGGAAGAGATGACCCTACTGATCTAACATTTTTTTTTCTTCATTTGCATAAATATCCCATTGTTGATAACCTTCTATATAAAACTTCTGTTTGTCAAGCAGCAAGATCTCTTGAAAAAAACAAGATATAATAATCACTTACATTATTCATCCAGTCTGTATCATCTTTTTTTTTCACTAACCCACCCACATTCCAAGAAAATATTTTCCACTGCTGTACCCCTTCACCCTTCTGTCAGTCTGGCATTCAGTCTCAGATTCTGTAAATGATTCATTAGTAGAATTAAGATTTATTAACTCTATAGATTATCCTAATGAGACTGGCTCATTATTTTCTTTATCATCCAAAACAAGACTAGTGTTAATTCTCACCCCTTTCCTAGTTCTCATTCTGTTTATTGTAAAATCTGTCTCTTCACCTGAGGACCCAAAGGAGTGTTCTATTTCTATAGGTTTCAAATAGTCAGTTATCCTAAACTGGGATTTAGTATTCTTACTCTCTTTCCTTTCATCTTTGTCCCTACCATGTGTAACTCTTAAACTTTTCATCCTTGTTTCACCTCACTCAACCCCTTCTCTCTATTGTTGAGTCACTGTTGAGTCCAAACTCTTAACACATCTCCTTGAAGATTAATTTTGAATTTTTCAATGTTTCTCTGACTTCTGCCAATCCCAACATCAAATATATCCAGCCTTTGTTGGGACTGACAGTAAATTTGTAAACAGACCTTATATCTGTCTAATTAAATTTAACACCCACCTCAACTTTACAGATACTGTATGTCATAAATGTCAAAGAAATGTGGTTTTCTGACTTGGATTTACACAGACCATACATGTGTACAGTAGGTAGTAATTTTCCCTCCCAGATCAGCTTCTCTTTGTTCCTATTATCCTCCAGTTTTGTTTGGAGTTTAATATGTCTGGTACCTTTGTCATCCAGTTTTATTTTTGACTACTATTCTTATCACTTACTTTGCAGCTTGCTTTGTTTTGGGTGTGTTTCAAAGCTGTGCCTGATTTGTTTCATTTGAATTGATTAAGTCAGTCTGAATACTTACATCTCGATGTTGACTTTTTGTTTGTTCCCCCACTGCCATATACTTGTTTCAAGAGGTACCCTATCTTTTAACCCCCCTGATTTATTCTTCTTTTGCTTATTCCTACGCTGATTTTTTTATTCATTGATTACTTAATTTTTCAACAAGATGATTTATTACAACATCCTCTTTCTCTACAATATCCTTAGTTATATATTTTATTGTTTTATTTTTCACCATTTTTGTAGCCTTTTGCAATTCCACAAACCCCTTTTCAGCCCACTCTTTTAGGAGATATATTGTTTCTCTCAGTAGTAAGTTGTTCTTTAAAAGTTCATTTTTATTATCAAATGATGTTATTTCTTTATTTTACTGCACTTCCCTATGATCTGATTTCTTCACATTTTGTTCACAATGTAACTTCCTTGCACTAGAGTTTGCCACAGTGACATCACTGTTTCTGTCCTCCTGCAACAAGCAAGGTATATCTGGGGGGAATTAATAGGAGGCTCGAGACTATATGTTTTAATACAAGGAGATGCATTTTTTTAATTAAATATGCTTTATTAAAGATTTACAAATAATAAGAAAAAAAGAGAAAAATCTACACATTACTGTCACAAAAAATAATAAGGAAGAAAAAGGGAGAAAAATAAGAAAAAATACAGATATAAAAGTAACAATAGCAAAAAACATTAACTAGCAAAAAGTTCAGTCTATTCCTAAATATCAAGTTACCCCCCCCCACCACAACTAGCCCAGACTGGATAGCTAACCAGTCTCAAACAGAAGTCACAAATAATTCATATAAGATTCTAGAGCCCCATAAAGTGAAAAATATAACATAGCCATAAGAGTCTGAGGGTACCTTCACAAATAAAGAAAGGAAAAAATAGAGCAATGTAGGTTGCATATCCACTATACACTTCAGTCAAATATGTTCCTAAATTATGATAGGGGGCTATTAGCTATCAGAGAGTCAATAAGGCATATAAGGGTTACCATCTCTTTTGAAAGAGTGAGTGGTGCCCAGACATATTTGCAGTCATCTTCTCTGTATTTAAAATATTGAGAATTTCTCTGTGACATTTATCTTTAGTAGGATTATGGACATCCAACCAATGTCTCAAAATGACTAATTTAGCAGCAGCAGCAACTAAGGATGTATACCCTTTCCTGGGTCCACATAGTTGACCCAAAATATAGATTTCTGGAGAAAATGCTTATTGAAGACCCAGAAAAGGATCAAGATAACACTGAATCTCCTTCCAAATATGACCATAAGCTATCATAAAGAGTACCCTCAGCCCTCCCACACATCAAACATAAGTTTGAAGGTTCCTTGCCCATTTTATACAATTTACTATAGATGAAATATGAGTTATGCATAATATAATATTGCTGTAACCATAGTCTGTCCTGTTTAAGATAAACATATAGGTTCTGACCGATACTAATCCCGCCTGCCTTATCAAGAGACAGTGTGAAGATGGATTCCCAATATGAGCAAAAAACACAGCTCATTCCAGGATCCCAAGTTTGGAGAGTAGAGTATGTATTTGAGATGGGATGGGATGAATTTGCTAGTGTAGTCAACTGTAAACAGGTCTCACTCACTTTCTGAGACCAAGGTGGTGGGCCTAAATAACTAGTTATACAGTGCTGTAACTGCATAAGTTTAATACTAGCCAAGACTGGTACATGATAGGACAGTTGAATCTGCTGAAGGGAAAGAAAAGAATCATCAGTTGTAAAGTCTAGAACCACAAAGATAGATGGTCCAGACAAATTATGTAGATGTAAAACCTTGCCAGCAAGCTGAAAGTTGGGATTCTCAAAAAGGGTTGTTCAAGATCTTTACCTGTAACAAGGTGAAGCAGTTGACATAGAAACATAGAAATATAGAAACTGTTGGCAGAAAATGACCTCATGGCCCACCCAGTCTGCCCTAAGTGCCTGCCTATTGAGCTACTGCAGAGCCTAATTGATTTCAAGTCTTACTCCCCCCTCATTACTAAGGTCCCCTTATGCCTAGCCCACGAATGTTTGAAACCTGTTAAGGTTTCTGTACCTACCACCTCTGCTGGGAAGCTGTTCCAGCTGTCCACCACCCTTTTGGTAAAGAATCTTTCTTCACATCTCCTCTAAGTCTCCCCTCTTCCAGCTTCATGTCATGCCCCCTTGTCCTTGAGCATCATTTTCTGTGGAATATGCTACCCTCCTGTACTTCATTGATACCCTTGAGGTATCTGAATATTTCTTTCATGTATTCCCCTTTCTCTCCATTCCTTCAGAGAATACATATTGAATTCCCTAAGTCTTTCATCACAGGGCTTCTGATGCAGGTCATGTACCATTTTGGTTGCCATTCTCTGAACTGTCTCCACCCAATCAACATCCTTCTAGAGATGGGACCTCCAGAACTGGACACAGTACTCCAAGTGGGTGCTCACCATTGAATGCTTTGCTACTGTCAGGTCATTGGAGATGATGACCCCCAGATCCCTTTCATGTTTTGTTGTTGATAACACCTTCCCCCACCTAACTGATACACTGCCTTGGATTTATGTGCCCCATGTGCATAATTTTGCAGTTTTTGGCATTGAAGCCCAGTTGCCAGACCCATGACCCATCTTCTAGCTTTTTCAGATCTTCCCTAATTGTTTCTACCTCTCTTGGTGTGCCCACTCTGTTGCAGATTTTCATGTCATCTGCAAACAGGCATACTTTTTCTTCCAGCCACTTTCTGATGTCACTAATAAAGACTTTGAAGAGGATTGGTCCAGGTACTGACCCTTGAGGCACCCAGCTGGTCACCTTACCTTCTTCCAAATGAACTCCATTTAAAAACACTTTCTGAGTTCTGTTACTCAGCCAACTTCATACCCATGTTACTATCCTTGGTCCCACCCCCAGGCTGCTCAGCTTGCTCACTAGACTTCTGTGTGGGAATGTGTCGAAGGCCTTACTAAAATCCAGGTAGGCCACTTCCACCACCCTTCCCTGATCAACCTCCCTGGTAACCCATCAAAGGACTCTATCAGGTTCATTTTGCAAAACCTCCCCCCTGTGAACGCATGCTGCCTTGGATCCCGCATACCATCTTGTTCCAGGTATTCCTCAATCCTATCCTTAGTAGTTTTTCTATGACCTTCCCACTATCGAAGTTAGGGTTACAGGTCAGTAGTTTCCTGCCTCCTCCCTGCTCCCACTTTTGTGTATTGGGACCACAACCGCCCTCCACCATTCCCCTGGAATCTCCCCGGTCTCAAGTGATAAATTGAACAGGGACATTAGAAGCGCAGATAGTTCCTCCTTTAGCTCCCTTAGAATTCTGGAATGGACTCCATTTGGCCACATTGCCTTGTTTATATTTAGCTTTGCTAATTCCCTGAGGACTTCCTCCTCCATAAAAGGGTTAGTGTCCACCTCCCGCCCCTTAACACACTTTCTTTCTATCTACTGCCTGTCACCTACACCTTCCTTTGTGAATACTCAACAAACATACTTGTTCAATGTGTCTGCTTTCTTCAGATCCACTTCCACATTTTCTCCTTTCCCTTTCAGTCTTTCTATCCCTGCCTTGTTTTTCTTCCTTTCCCTTATCTGAAGAACATTTTGCCTCCTTTTTTTTCTGACTTTATTATCTGCTAGAAGAGTTCCCCCACAACTTTCACCCATGATGGGGCTGTAAGGGAAGTAATGCTTCTCCATTCCAGAGTACAATTTGATGTGCATGGAATGGAAGGGATATTGACCTGAAATGAATGAGCGTGAGCTTGTACAGCCACACACTTATTCATTTCAGGTCAGTCAGATGGCCAGCCATGGTGGAGAGTGGAGGGCTGTGCTGGTCAGCTACTTGGGGTCGGTGTGAGGAGAGCAGAGTGGTGAGGCACTTCTTGGGGGTGGGGGCATCCACTAGACATCAGAGATATAACTCACAATGTATATTTTATACATTGGGGCCAGTGATTGGCAGGAGGGGGACCACTAGACACCAGGTCCTGCATATTCAAACTGCACCAGGCCGTGGCACAAGCCTGGGCACAGCTCAATTTTGTTGCGCGGGGATGTGGCCTGGGCAATATTCAGCGGGCTTTCTTGCTGTGGTGCAGCAGCTTTGAATCTCCTTTCCTATTTCCCCCACTGTGCATGGCACAGTGGTACTACCTCAGCATAGTGACCAGAGTGGAGCATGGATGTGCGCTGGTGCAAGTGCCATTGCGCCATGCACAGCACCTATGATATTCAAGGGGACATGCAAATGGGAATGTAATTTATACAAGGCACACAGGGGCCCATTTGCATCTCATCTGACCTGATTTGCATGCATTAACATGCAGGTGGGCCGATCCCCGAGGACTTGCACCTGGCGCCCTGCCAGGCAGCAGCCATCGGGGACAGACACCCCCTGCAGCCAGATCATGGGCATTCGTGTAAAACAAAAAAACTGTCCAATATCCCTGGTGGTCCAGTGGACCTCTGTGTGCCCGATCGTGGGCATCAGTATAGTTTCCCCCCATCCAATATCCCTGGTGGTACAGTGGACTGATTGCTGCCCAATCACGGGCATCTGTACCTCATCAAATACCCCTAAGATTTTGGTGGTCTAGTGTACCCACCACCCCACCTGCCCACTGAGCCCCACTGCCCTGTTCCCCCCGTCAGCTGGCAGGTGGCAGCACCCCACCCGCCTGCTGCCCCGCCCACCGACTGACAGCTCAGTAGGGCTGCATGCCCGATGGTTCTGGCGTGAGCCAATGGGCGTGCAACATACCGTACTACTCAGTCCAGATATGTGAATGAATTCATTCACATATCTGGACGAAATATCTGTAATCGAGCCGCCCATAGCTCGAGCTGTGAACCAATGAGCGTGCAGCCCTGCCGAGCTGTCAGTCAGCCGGACGGTGGGGCAGCTGAGTGCGTGTGCTGCCACCCGCCCGGCTGGCGGGAGTGGGGTAATGGGGCTCAGTGGGCGAGTTGGAGTGGGGGGTACACTGGACCCTGGCGTCTTAGAGGTATTTGATGAGGTACAGATGCCCAGCGATCGGGCAGCAATCGATCCACTGGACCACCAGAGATATTGGACTTGGGGGGATTCTATTACTGATGCCCACAATCAGGCTCAGTGTGGTCCACTGGACCACCAGGGATATTGGACAGGGGGGACTATACTGATGCCCGTGATCGGGCACATAGAGGTCCACTGGACCACTAGGGATATTGGACTTGGGGGGAGTTCGCTACGTGGATGCCCGTGATGGGGCATGGGGGGTGCTCCGCCAGGTGTGGCAGGAACTCGGGTGGCCACCCACAGGTGGCAGCTGCTGTGTTGCACCCTGCAATGTGGCAGCTCACCTGTGAGTGGCCATCACTTGTTCCTTTTTTTTAGGCATAACGTTGTGCAGGCGCAGGTAGGGGTTGCGCATGCATGACTCTGCACATTCCGGGCTGAATATCGGGCTGTGCAGGTTATGCATGGGCACCCCCCCACCTGTGCCTGCATACATTACTGATGTGCTCCGGCGCATTGGGATTTGTGCGGCGCACTTTTCCCTTTTGAATATCGCACCAGGGCACATCAGTGGGTTGTGCATGGTGCAACACTGTTGCACCATGCACAACCCTTTTGAATATCTGGGCCCAGGGATTTAAAGAATAATTTATATTTTTTTTAAATTGGGGCTGGCGATAGGCAGGGATATTGGGCTTCACAAAGTGTGCACAATTCATTGATTAATTGGAGGAGTGAATTTTGCCAGCTTTGCACATCTCTTGTCCTGGACAGGTAACATCTCCAAGAAGGTTACAGGTGTGCTACCTGCCTTAGACCCAAACTCTTCTTGAAATGTTTTTGGCCTCTCCCCAGCCAGATCATTTGTCTCCAAGTGGACAATGACATCCAGTCTTCCCCCCTTCTATGCCTCCCCAGTGATCCTTACCACCCTTTCCTCCTCCCTCCCTGTTCCCAACAGAATCCCCCTCATGACTGAGTCCCCCACCAGGATTTGTTTCCTCCTCCTCCTCCTCTGGGGTCCTCTGCTACCCCCGGGTTCTCCACTATGAAGGACCTCTACATCCATCCCAGTCACTACTTCAGGTGCCTCTGTGGGAGAGTCCCACCTTGCCACTAAGGCATAGGAGTTTTGTAGTGATATGGGATTTGGGATATGCCTCTGCCCCACCACCCTAATCCTCCCTGAGCCCACCATTGTCCAGCTGCATCTTCTTCCTTGTACCCTTTAAAGTAGTGGAGGCAGACTTGGTGGTCCTTGAGCTTGTGAGTTGGTCCTCATTACCCAAGCCATGTCAGTCTTGAGTCTGGTAACCTCCTCTCTCAATTCAGAGAGGTGCCTGCAGATGGGGCAGTACCAATCACAAAACATCTCCCTAAAGACTGCCACCCCACAGCTGCTTCATTGCATCACTCCCATCATAGCTGCTTTTTATTTACCTTTCCTGATACCCTTTAACCCTTTTCTTTTTATAATAATATAGCCCCCTCCTACAGACTAACAACTCCCAGAAGTATTAATTGCCCATAGCTCCTTACATTTTTTTCTTCCTTCTTCCTTCCTCTTTTCTCTTCCTACTCGTGGATTACTGTCAATCCCCTCTTCACCTACTCTGATTTACACCACCCACTGTGCTGCTTGAACCTCCCAGAACCCCAGCTAACAACTCCTCTGTGTACTATTTACCCACCCCTCATTGAGATATTTCCTGCCCCTACCCTGCGATATTAGGATTTGTAGCCTATATAGTTATTGGGAGGGTGGGGTGTGTGGGGGGCAACAAACTTATTAGCTATGCTGTGCTGTGTCCTGGTCTGTATTTACTCCTGTCTGCCTCCAAAATCACTGTAAGCAAATCAAGTTTAAATTAATTCATCCCCCTTCAGGCACGCTTCACTCTAGCCACCTACTGCAGAGAGAGAACAAACAACAAGTTAATAAATGACAGTCAGTTCTGCCCACCAATGCTGCAGTCTGAGGGAGAACTGAGATGTTATTTAAATGCCAAGCCTTTTACAGCCTCTGGCTTTGGCTTGCTTTTTCCCTGCTTCATCCGAATGGCCCCTTAGTGAAAAAAACTGTATTAGCTGTGCTATGCTGTGTCCTGTTCTGTATTTATTCCTGTCAGCACTGTAAGCAAATCAAGTCAAAATTAATTCCTCACACCTTAAGACACTCCTCATTCCAGCCACCTACTGCACAGAGAAAATAAACAAGAAGTTAGTAAATGACAGTCAGTTCTGCCCTCCAATGCTGTGGACATAGTTGTTTGTGTGCCTTCAGTGACCAGATGAAGGGAACTCATTGCAGCCCACTGGGTACTCTATACAAAGGAATACAAAATAATGAAACTGGGTTAGGACCTGTTCCATACACAGACACTTTTCAATTTGGAGCCATTGTGGGACTTAATCAGAGGTTGGGTTCTCCTACAGAGAGCCCCACTGGAAATATTTTCTGGCGTGTGAGACTAAATAGTATAGTTGAAAGTTAGGTAGATGAGGACCCCCTTCTCTTTAGAAAAGGTAAGCTTAAAATAGGCTTTACACTGAGCTTTCCCCTCCCAGATAAAGGTGTATAGGGTTGATTATAGCATTTTAAACCAAAATAGGGGTAAATTAATGTTAAGTAATTGTATGGGTTATAATAAATGGGGCAACATTTTCATTTTAATTACATTTATTCAGCCCCATAATGTAAGAAGCAATGTTTTCCATCTTGTAAGGTCTTGAATGATCAGCTTGAACAGGGGATCAAGATTCATACTCTTCTGTTTGAATAACAAATGAGACAGATGTATGCCCTGATAGGTTAACTGGGAAGGGGACCACTAGAGGCATACATTTAAGACCTGTTGTTTGGAAACTGCATGTTAAGAGTAAAAACATTTGTTTCACTAGTATTTAACTTGTAGTCATAAAACATCAAAAAAAGGCAGCAATATTCAAAACTTCAGGGATAGAATATTGGGGATATAAAACATACAAGTGAATGTCATCTGCATAGGCTATTAATTTAAATTTGTGTCATCCTGACTGGATTCCTCGAACTCCAGGTGTCATTTTTAGTTTCAGTATAAGGGGTTCCAAATACATGTTAAAGAGCAGCTGACTCCTACAGGAACACTTTAGAGAACATACTATTTGGATGAACTTCAGTTTATAGTTTATTTATCTTCTATAGAATTTTCCTCTACATTATTCATTTCTGAAGAAATTTCCACAAAAACAAGATATTTATCCTTTAGAGTTCATTTGTCTCTATAGCTTATTCCCTACTTGAAATTACAATACTCTGTTGTGACATCACAGTCTGTTGCCTTGGAAATAACTGTGATGTCACAGAGTATTATGACATCAGGTTGGGGAAAAGCAATATGAGCTAATGAACCTTCACGGTACAGCTGTCCTGTTTTCATACATATGACCTCAGTAAAAAAACAATTGGGATAAGAAATGCAGAGCTAATTAAAAATATAAGCTTCTTTGTGTGTTTTTCAAAGTTCTTCTTGAGGCATCAGTGGTTCTTTAAATAAAAAGGGGGATGGAGGCAACCCTGGTACATCCCTCTTGCCAACTGGAAAGGCTCAGAGTACATGCCATTACAGAAATTTGAGCTGTTTGGGTTGGTATACAAAGTTTTTACCCACCAAATAACAGATGAGGAATACTAAAACAATGGATACAATGGAAAAGATAATTCCAATTTACTCTGTCAAAACCTTTTTGAGCATCTAGGGAGACCAGGGCCACTGGGGCCCCAGCTCCCAGGACACTGTTATGATATGCAGCACTTTCCTCAAGTGATAGTTAGATAACCTACCTGACATGAAGCCCACTTGCTCTCGACCAATCAAAGAAGACCACACTTTCTGAAATCTATTAGCCAAAATCTAAGCAATTATCTTCATGTCCACATTCACTAAAGAAATAGGCCAGTAATTATTAATAAGTGTGGGATCTTTGCCAGGTTTAGGAATAACGCAAAGAGTGGCTTCTGTAAGAGTATGATCAGAGATTCCCTGCTCATACAGCTGATTGAAAATGTCTGTTAATGGAACTAATACAGTTTTTTTAAATCATAATAATATGAACTTCTTGGAGAACTGTTCTTATGCCAATTGGGGTTTTACTGTTCTGTTAACAGTTAAGTTTTCCACCCCTTAAATAATTGACTGCAGCATTTGCCTAATAACTGCACTCACATTCCCTTGATCCACCAAATCATTAATTATACCCTTGGAAATAACCGTGTGCTTTGTGCTCCTATTAATTTCCTAATTCTGTTTTTTTTTTTTTACTAATGAAATCTGTAAATGTGTTTTTTTTACTTCTTGTGTACAATATATGAATGGTTTTTACCTAATTGTGTGCTTTTAGTTTCCTAATTTCCTCCATCAATAGGTGATCATTACCTTTATCTACCCCTCCATTTTTAATTGGTGATGAAGTGCTTCGATATAACAGTGAGCCACAGATTCTGACAACACCCTCATTTCCCCCTCAGCTCAGCACGTGCTTCTGGGGTTAAAAAATAATTAATTGTTTTACCCCCTTCATCAGTAGGTGTATTATTACCCATCTTAGACTTAGTACTGTAGATTTCTTCACCCCCACAGTGACCTTTTTAGATTTTAAATAATTAACATTAGGTGTGGTTTTCATTCTCATCACCATGTCTTATATTTAAACACCACTTATGTGGAAAACAATAAAAATTCCTTATAGAAATCAGTAATACCAGTTATATGATCACAGTGAGGCTAGCAGTCAGCCTGTTAAACAGTTAAGGTACAACAGGATCTCAGAAGCCACTCAATAAAATTATTAATCAAACAAATCTGCCAAATCTATTTTAAAAAGTAAAAATTAATTAAAAAACACTATCTTTATAATATATAAAAAGAGAGAAATACTGTTAAAGAATGTCTTTCTCCCAATGTCTATAGCTTAAAGATCCTTCCCTATCTTCCTCTTTGCAGGGTTAAAATTTATGGGCTCTATTCATGAAAGTGCAGTAAGTACACATAATGTGCATGTAAATTATCTGTGTGCCTATGCATTCCAGGACAGGAGCACACTGGCTGGTATTCACCAATGCCAGATGTCTGTCCAGGACCCCCCCAGCATACAGCCATGTGGTGGTGGCTTGGTGCTGTGCAGGGGCAGTGAGCAGGGCATAGGTGGGCAACCAATAGGATACCCATCTTGGGTCCCTTAGTGGATCCCCTGTTATGCATGTGCAGTGGATTCTGGGAAGGCATGAACTTCATCCAGGAACAAACAGTGGGCTTTTGCCTGAATAGTCACCACCTGGCCCTCACTGGCAGCCCAGTGTGCTGGACTGGCAGTGCAACAGGGGTCCTGTTGCTGTCACTGTGTGTGTGTGTGTGTGTGTGTGTTTGTTAGGTGGAGGCATGTAACGTTTGCAGCATGGTCCCCTGTCGCATACCCCAACCAGGCACTCCACACTTTAGTGAAAGGCATGGTGTGTGGAAACACCCCCTGGCATGCCCCTGGCCAGCCTTCAGTGTGTAGCTGCAGGATCAGGTGGGGGAACATGTGCACAACGTGTTGCACACTTGTTATGAATGCCACCATGTGGTCCACTGGACCCCGCTGTGTGGCATTCTTATGTAGGGTTGTGTGTGTAGGCACTACGAACCTTTGTGGATAGAGCCCCAAATGAGTAAAACAGATTAAATAGAAGCACAGTCTATGTTACAAATAGATTACTTTTCTAAACAGTGCACTGCAGCAAACACCACTCTGACTTATTTGGGCTGAAGCTCCCCAATAACAATCAGAGCATTCAGGCAGCTAACTGATCAAGCCTACACCTAAATATGCAGAGCATAATTCTGTAATGTAAAACAGAGGCACACAAAATGTAATTTTTAGTGTACAAACTATAGCTATACATATATAACTGCCAGTGCAATTATCAGCAGTAGAGTATTGTAAAGTGCTATATAGAGTGGGAAGAGTTTTCAAAGGTTTAGATGCTCAGGAGAGTATAATTCATTTCCTAAACCCAAACACAAACTCACACTGAAACTAATAATACATAAACATACATTCTCCTGAAGCCAACTTTTTCTATGCCAATATGTAGACTTTATCCCATCTCTAATTCATCAATTCTGACACCACTCAATCATAGTATCCTCCATTGGTGAACCCAAGATGAATTCCTCAACTCCTCATTTCCCCAGATCTCCTTTTCCCCATTTGTCAGTGACAGTGTCCTGCAACCACCTTCCTCCACTTGCATGGCAACTCTTTACAACAGCACTATAAAATGACTCTTTCTAATGGCTCAGCCGGCACTTTTCAGCAATCCTCTCAGCATGTTCCCTTGTTCCTTGGTTCCCCAGCTCCTCAGCTCCACAGCTTCTCAGCCTGAGAGCTCCTATACTCCTCAGGCAGAAAACACCATTCCCTGCAATCTTCTAGTAAAATACAAGGCTCAAATCAACGTAGGTTTTCTAGGCTCAAAACAGTTAAACACATCAAATAATCATTAAATGCAAGTAATGATAGCATACCTTCCATGAACGGCTCCTCCACAGTCTCTACAGTGTCTTATAGTCGATCACCAGACAGTAGTGGAGGAACACTGATGGGACTGTGGATGAAGATGGTGATACAGATATGATAGCCAATACACATGATTGATCCTAAATGCCACCTAGCTGGATCATGTTATGGCCTGATATTGATAGGCTGTTTCCCACTATACTGATTATGTTATACTGTCAGGCATGGCAAGAATCCACATAGTGGCCTTCAAAATCATGACACTGTACCATCCTAACAAGACTATGTGCTGTATGAGTACCGGACACTTGCCAGTCAGTAGAATCTGTACCCAGGGCTCCTAGATACTAAAATTAGCAAACTGCCATATGGATGCATTACACACGCAGCCCCCTACTGTATGCAATAATCCAAATTTTTTTTAGGACAAGCTTTTACCTTGATACCAAGTAGTGTTCTATGTTCTAGACATGACAGCCTATAGTGCCTTTCCCTGCTGTGCCAGTCAGAACATGTCACTAGTGGGCTTGGATTTCCATGGGCTTCCAACTGCAACAGATGGGCATGTGATCAACTTCCACCCTGCACTGTCTTATGGAGTTGTGCACAGGCTGTTAAACCAGCTCTGGATGGTCTAAACACTGGCAGGACCTGTGACCATGGAGGGCTTCAAGAATCCCACATTAGGGCATGCTGCAGCTTTGTGGTGGTGCAAGCCCCCTTCAACTGTGCTACAGTTGTTTATCTGCTACAAGTACTGTGCAACCCTGGCTGGCACAGGTAGTCCAGTTTCAGGTGCAAGCACTGCTTGAAAATTGAGAATGATGCAAGGTGCGGTGCAGTGAGCCTCTTGCATCATGGCTCTTTTTTTTATACTCTTGTTATTGATCATTCTAGTTGTACATGTTCAACATCATGCAGTACTTAAGTAGACTGCCCAAATTTTTATAACAAGTAACTATTGATTCTGCTTCATCTGTGCATAGTTATGAACAGCTGTACATAATGTATCTCACTAGTGTTTCTTTTTAATCTAATGAGAGTGTTTAAGACACATATTATTAAAAAACTTTTTATCTAAAACTTTTAAAAGACAAACAAAACAACTCCACATTGTGGCAATCAGTTAAGCAGAGTCCATACACTAGTTAGTGGAATCTTTATATTACATTTCATGGATATTCTCTATCTTGTAATACAAGAATGGAAAATTTCATAGCTGTGGATAGAGAGGCTTACCAAGGAGAGGGTGTTTTAGGAGTGACAAAAATCATTAAGGCACAAGTCTTATATCTGGTGTTGATAAAGTTTCCTCCTGGTCCATCTCTGAGTAAAAACTGGAATTTTATTTTGCAGAGAGTGGGTTAATTGTTTATTTTGTTGAATATATAACATTACTGTTTCTATTCCATTATGGTAGGTGGAGTTTCATGCAGTCACCATTTGGTGATTGATTTATAGGCTGCACACAGGAGGATTGCCCATAAATAAAGTGCATCTTTACTGGCTTTGGAGGAATACCTAATATGAGGTGATTCTGGGAGAGAGGATGGGAAAATTCAAACCTATTTTGTATGTGATTTGAAAGAATGGACCAAAAAGTCATCAGTTTAGGGCACTCAAAAAACATATGTGTCTGTGAGGCTTCCTGGGAACTACAATCCCTCCAACATCCCAGTGAGGTACAAGGGGCTCTTTTAGCTACAATAATGGGGACCAAAAAACATTTGGCCCACACCTTCTATACAAATTCCCTTCATGATGGGGAGGAAGTGGTAGCCCAAGTTCCCCACCATACTTTTAACCAGTCCTTGTTACTTAATGTTAGGTTGAGTTCTTTCTCCCAACTAACCTTTATCAGTTCAGCATTATGGGACATAAGCTGCACCAGGGATTTATATATTATTGAGATTGCTTTTTCCCCAAATGTTGACCTCCAGACTTGTATACAGGGAGTGGGGTCTTCCCATACTTGTACCCTGAGTCTTTCCTCTCTTAACTGTTTATTGATAAACTCCTTGATTTGATAATAATGAAGTCTATATCTCTATCAGTCCAGTTGAAGGCTCTTTGGGCTACCTCGAAGGAGATTAGTGTACTTCCCCGAAGCAACTGCCAGGGGGCTACAAATCCTTGTGCGACTTGAGCTTTATACCAGCTATCATGCTGTGAAGGGGCAAATTGCAAATTTACTATAAAACATTGGTATTTCCAAGCCTGGTGAGCAAGAATCTTGCACTGCGTACCCTCTGCCATCCCTCAAGTATCACTGCCACTACACCTGGCAAAGATTGTTTAGCTTGTTTAAGATATATTGGGCTGAAGAGGCTAGCCTGCAGTGAGAAAGGGAGTTGTCTTGATAGATCTATTGATTTCCAGAAAGCCTGGTATGTTTCATTGCCTCACAGCAAGGCCAGTCTCATTTGAGAGGCAGTCCAGTAAAAAGAAAGAGATGGTAGTGTGATTCCCCCTTGAAGGTTTGGAAGGAAAAGTCATTGTTGTTTATTACGTAGTTTGCCATTGTTCCATAAAAAGTTATTTAAAGACTTCTGCCATGACATAAGTTCCTTAACTGTTATGGAGCAAGGAACACATTGGAATAAATATAATAAATGGGGGAGAGCATTCATCTTCAGTGCTAGGTTATGGGTGTAGAAAGATAAAGGGAGGATGTTCCAGCATCTCATATCTTGTTTAAGGGTACATACAAGAGGGGTATAATTAACTGTAAAAAGTTGAGATAGGTCCCTAGGGATTCTAATTCCTAAGCATTTGAGGGAAGAGAGATCCCATTTAACATCAAATAGATTTTTAATATCGTGGTGGGTTGTATAGTGAATTGGGAGGGCTTCAGTTTTTGTTAGTATTAAAGGCATATCCAGAGAGTTTTGAGAAAATGGAAAGCTTTTGGAATAGAGCAGGCATTGAGGTGTCTGGATCGGTTAGATAAACTAATATGTCATCTACAAACAGTACGAGTTTGTGGTCTGAGCCAATTAGATGAATTCCCTATATTTCTGGGGTGAGGTGAATATATTGAGCTAGGAGTTCTATGTAAAAGGTAAATGGTAGCAGGGACAGAGGACATCCCTGGCATGTGCCTCTAAAGAGTGGGAAGTTTTGGGAAATGTGGCCATTTGTTCTGATACATCTCTGCAGTTCTTAATAAAATTCAAAGATTAGCTCCATAAATTGCTTAGGGAAACCAAAGGAGGCCAGGACCCCTAGTAGGAAGGCCCAAGAGACCTTATCAAATGCTTTTTCAGCATCAAGGCCTAGCAGAATGGCTGTTTTTGTTGGTTCTGTATATAGCCAATTAGATAGATGGTCCTATGGATATTATCCTGGGCTTGTCTGCCTGGGATGAAACCGCATTGGTCCATATGAATCAGAGTTTGGGCAAATTGCATAAGTCTATGCACCAGAATGAAAGAGAATATTTTATAATCTGTATTGCGTACAGAAATGGGTCTATAGGATGAACATAAGGTGGTGTCTTTGCCTGGTTTAGAGATCACTGACACTATGGCATAATTCCAAGATGGTCGAATTACCCCCTTAGAGGAGGGGATAAAGGAGAATAATCTATATAATAGAGGGGTTATATTTTTACAAAAAGCTTTATAGAATTCTCATACTAAACCATCGGATCCCTGGCATTTACCTGATTTCAATTGTCCGTTTGTCTCCTCTATCTCCCTGGTAGATATGGGGGACAGTATTAAGTTCCTCTGTTCTTCTGAGAGTGTGGGGGAGATGTAATTTGTACAGAAAAGCAGAGATGTCTGTCTCTGGGACTTCAGCAGGGGCTGAATAGAGCTGGGAGTAATATTCCAGAAATACCTTTGAGATACCAGATATAGTATTTTGCTTATCATTGATGTGTTTTTTTTTTATTTTAATTATAGTGGCTCTAGCTTTTTGGGTTCTCAGACATCCTTCTAAAGCTTCAGGGACCTGGGACCATCATCATAAAACTTCTGCCTAAGGAGGACCAGTTTTTGTTCAACATAATAATCCAGTATATTGTTTAATTCTTTCTTAAGTTTAGTAAGTTCCCTGGCTCTCAATTTACAGATTCTAACACATTGTTGATCCTCTAATTCTTTAATGCATTGAGTAAGAGATTCCCTTTTTTCCTCTCTCTGTTTTTCCTTCCTAGCTGATATCTATATCAGTTTCACTCTCACTATAGCTTTAATAGTATCCCATACCATAGAAGGGTTAGTATCTGAGGTATCATTATTTATTACAGCTTGTTGTATTACCTCAGTGACTTGGTCTAAATTTTCCTGGTCCTTGGGGAGGAAGAGATTGAGCCTCCAAAAAGTGTTTTTCATCCCTTCCCCCCGAATCCTGTTGAATTCTCAGGTACACTGGTGCATGGTCTGACAGAACAAAATCCCCATTCCATGTTCTCACCATGGTCCCTAGGTGTTCCGTTGATGTCAATAGGTAGTCAAGGCAAGAATAGGTCTCATGTGCCTGGGAAAAAAAGGTATGCCTGGGAGAAATGCCATTTAAGTGTCTCCATGCATCCTCAAACCCCAGTTCTTTTAATAATTTACTAAACTCCCTAGATATTTTTTTAATCCTATCTTGTGGAGGTGTCCGGGGGGTGCCTTGTGGCAGATTTAGATTTAGATCTCCTCTACATAGTAGCTGACCTTCACCCCATTGTGCCAATTGCATATAAACGGAGCAGTATAATGTTAATTCTGTATTTGGGGGGGAATATACTGAGGCCATGGTAACCATTTGATAATTAAGGCTTCCCTTGACCATTGCATATTTGCCTTCCCTGTCCACCAGTCACTCTTTAATGTCAAAAGGGATCCTATGTGGAATAAGGATCTTTGTCCCCCTTCTTCTCCCCCCCCCTTTGTAAGAGGAGGAGACTACACAAGCAAAACCCAATCATTCAAACTTTTTGTGTTCTGCTGTTGAGAGGTGGGTCTCCTCTAGGAGCATTACTGTATGTCTCCCCCTGTACATTTAAGGTATGCCAGGAGTTTATTTCATTTAATTGGATTTGAAATCCCATGTACATTATATGTGCATATTATATGCAGATACCATAACTAATACATTTCTTGGGGGGGGGGCTGGCCTGAAACTCCTGGACCCTTTGTTTATGTTACTATCATTTAATTTAAATAATATCCATATCCACTGGTGCTTGTACCACTTCGTATGTTCACACAAAAGTGTTGTGGCACAAAAACATTCAACAACAATGCTATTAACAACTTTGCATAAAACCTTAACAGTATAACACATTTTCTTGTAGATAAACATCGCTTCCAAGGTAGGAGACCTGTGTAAGTACCTGGCCTCTGTGTTTCCCCCTTACAGGACAGAGCAAAGAGGTATTTTGGCACTCCCATTTCTAGGAGACCTCTTCTGGAGCCTAAGAGGAAATAGCTGTGAAACATTCGTAAATAAGAAAAATAAAGGATCGCCTTCTAACAGGGGATCCTTTCCCTGAACCTGATGGAATAATGGCTCAAATATTTAGATGAGCATCTGCATTTTTGTAACATTTAGCTAAGACCATCATACACACTTTAGCTATCCAGACCTGACACATTATCTGTTTTATATGCTTAGGGTTAAATAGGGCAACCTGGAGTAAAGTATAAAAGGTACACGCTCCTTTCATACCTTTCCTATGCTACCATCAGATAGGAAACGTTGTTGTTCTTTGATTTCCCTGTAAAGGAAACAAGGGCATACGATTGCAAGATAAGATTTGTAGCACAAAACACACATTTCTACAGGGGTGCTAATCTCCAGTAGGGAAGATAAATATTAACAAGTCATCCTGTCTAGTTACCATGTGGCTTACAAATATATCACTTGTCCTAAATGTCCAGAATGATTAGTTAAGGCACAATTATTGCTTATTAACCAAAATGAAGTACTCTCTGGCAGGCAAAAACTGTTGCAAGCAGTGATATAGTCCCATTAGCAATCTTTTGGGAGCCAGCTGACAGCTCATTTACTCACATTCAATGCTTATTTCTTTGGGTTGAGGGACTCACCATGAGTGTTTTCTGGAGGAGGCCTTGAACGTATTCCTTGAACGTATTCCAAAGCATCTGCTGGTGTAAGCATATTACCACCCCGACGTTTCCTGGAGAGCACTTGCTGCCACTGTGGTTCCTTTGGCTTGCTTTTTTGGTTCCTCATCTCATCCAGTGTTGGGTTGTAAATTCCCTTCTCCTTAAACACCTCACAGGCCACAGTAAACAAGGTGTACACCCTCACCCTGTCTTCCCAGAACACTCGGAGCATGGCAGGATAAAGGGTATGAAAGCGCATGCCCTTCTCTTTCAGCAGTTTCTGAAGGGGGGTAAGCTCCATACATTGTTGCTGCACTACTGGTGTAAAGTCATGATCAAAATACAGCCTTGCCTCTAGGTAAGTTATATCTTTTCTAGCCCAGGCTCAACTTAGCAAGTCCTCTTTCATTTTGTATGAGTTAAGATTAAAGATCACTGATCTTGACCGTGCTTTTGGGTCCAAGAGTTTAGGCACAAGGGAATGATGTGCTTCCTCCATGGAGAACTGGTAGGTAGCAGGAAGATCAAGGACATCCTTCAACAGATTTTCAATAAAGGCATGTATCGGGTTGGTTTCTGCCTCTTCTGGGAGCCCATATAGGCTTAAGTTTTCTCTGCCAGATCTGTTTCCTAAATCTGTGCATTTCTCTTTCATTTCAGCTGCCTGTATCTTTAAGAATTCTACCACTGGGGACATTTGCTGGGCCCCTTCTTCAACCTTGGATAATCATTCTTCCGTTGTGTCCAAGTGGATCTCAAGCTTCGTAAGTTTTTGTTGAAGGAGCTTAAATTCTTTTTTATTCTCAATGCGGGAGGGTTGTATTTCTTTAAATATTGTCCCAAAGCAGGATTGGGTCAGCTGTTCCGAATCCCCTTCGGTGTCATATTCTTTAGCCCATGAAATCACTGGAGAATGGCTCCTACTGTGGTAGGAGGAGTTCTGCCTCAATCTGCTGGCATTTCTTGCTAAATTTCTGCCTCTGTTGCCTGATTTTGGTTCCTGCAGGTTTTCCTTTACCCCCTTTTTCTGTTTTGCTCATTTTCATACAGCATATAGCTGTTTTAGAGGGTTTTATTGAAGGCTGGGTCTGGGAGCTTCAGAGATCAGTGCCTTGTAAGCTCCGTGACATCACCAGAAGTCCCTGCATCATGACTCTTTGACACATGCACCTTGCATCATTCCCAACCCTTTGAAATCTCAGCCCAAGACTTCTAGCCTCTAACCTCCACTCCATCCTTCAGATAAATATGTTTCACCCCAGCAGATACATTTAAGAAGTTATTCATTAATACTCTTGTAAAAAAAGCATGGTCTGGGATTACCATTTGGGTTGGGGGTCAAGTCACAGTCAATACAATCTAATGGGGCATACACTATAGCTTAACATGTCTAATCATGTCTGCCAAGAGATGAACCATGGCATAACCTTGAAAGAAATGTTTGATTTGCAAACTGAACCTAATGCCTCCTGTAGAAGCATCTGGTGGTCTATTAACTGCTATGACATGTAGTATTGGGTAAACATACTGAATTCTTAGAACTTTTGTAGTGAATAGCTTAGTTAATAAATATATCATATTTATAACAAAACATGTTTTGATCTCTTCAAGGTGACAGATACATAACATCATACATTTCTAAGAACCTTTTTAAACTTTTAAATACAAGCCATAGTAATAAGAATAATTTACCTCCAGTCAAAAGAAAATATGTTGACTGAAGATTTCAGTCCACAGTTGAGACAGTGCCCTCTATCAGGCATCACTGGTGACCTGCCAACCTTGAAAGTTCCATTATCTGCTAGAAGAGTTCCCCCACAACTTTCACCCATGATGGGGCTGTAAGGGAAGTAATGCTTCTCCATTCCAGAGTACAATTTGATGTGCATGGAATGGAAGGGATATTGGCCTTGATAGTGCCAGCACCCTCATATGGGCATCCATTATCCATTATTTCCATTATCCATTATTTCGAAACATAATTTGACTCCTGATTTCATATTTCTCACATGAACCAAATCACTATGCTGTGCCTACTCTTTTTTCCTTAGAGCTTTTTGGCCCTCGATCGGTGCCTTGCTTCTGTTGTCAGGTCCCCAGCTGACCCCCAGCCCTTACTGCCATTCCTCCCACTATTAAGTCCAGCAGAGATCTACATAGATCAGTGCCCAAGGATCAAGGAGACTGTCATTAATGGCAGTCAAGCCCCTCTAACTACCCCATGATAGCTGTCCTAGTCTCTGTTAGCCTCCACAACAGCAGCATGCACTGGGTTGGTACCCCCCCCAAGGGAGCTAGCTCCCCAGCACACCATGGAGGGGCCACGGCTGCACTGGAAGCCAGCAACGTCCCTCCCTCACTGGCTTTGGTTCCCCTCAGGAGCACTCCCTAGCTTTGGCTGCCCAATTCTGGTAATGCTGGGCTTGCTACTGAAGCCAAGTCACCAGCATGTAAGCAAGATGTGCTTCCACTAAGCCATTAGGCAGTCCTGTCTTGTGCATTCTTTACCTTGCACATGTACAGCACACCCAGGATTAGAGATGTGTGAAATTACAAAATTTCATTATGTGAAATAGTTCATGAAATTCTCTCATTTTGTGAAATATTTCACAGCTGCAAAATTTTGCCAGTGAAGCATGAAAAATGTTGGCCCCAGAATGGCAAAATTTCATCTGTGAACTGGAGAAATTTAGCCATTTGGAGTGTAATTGTGCATTTTGTGGCAAAATACCTCATGCTGTGGGTGAATTTTTCCAACTTTGCACATCCGTGAAAAATTTCATGGAACGGAGGAATTTCATTAAATGTTTTCATGGCCATTTCACTGGCAAAATATAATTTTGCAACATCTCTAACCAGGGTGGGAAAGAAAGCTCAGTGTTTATCTGCTCAGGAGTCCCTGTGGAGGCAAAATGTGGCACCATCTCTCCCCAGGCTATGACATGTGGACAGTAGCAACACACTTTCCTACTGGCTGCCTGATTGCCAGCATCCTGTTTCTGCCCTCAACCCAAAGTTACTGGGATGGGAGCCCAATATAATGATGGTTCAATGCTGAATTTATATTTGATCAATGTGCTGACATTTGCTACATTTACCTTTGATTTAGCTGAATACAACATCTGGGACACTTTGGGTCACTTCTACCTTTTGCCAAATAATGACACATATAACACTCTAGTCCTTTCCAAGTGGCTAGGGCAAGGCACCCCAGTCACTTTCCATCAGCATGTGTTGACAGTTGGCACTTTTATCTTTGATTCAGCCTAATAGAATGTTTGGGCTACTTTGGGTCACTTCAATCTCTGGTCAAATAGTTATAAAAATAACAATCTAGCCCTTCCCAAGTGACTAGGGCTAGATACTCCAGCCATTTTCCACCCTCCAGCAAATTTTTATTTTTTTTCTCAGAACATTTGAACTCCTGGCACTATGCCAGATGCTGAGTAACAAAAAAAAAAAAAAAGAAAAGAAACCTGGAGGAGTGGAAAGGATAGATGAGGTTCAGACTGACTGAAGAGGAAAAGTGATTGTGAAGGAGTGTCACTTACTCTCATTTTTGGCCTGGTAGACCTCTATTTCAAGGACCCGAAGTGTCTTTGGACAAAGTGTCAAAGTTCATTGGAATTCATGGGCTCTGAATCAAAGCCAAAAAAGTTGCCTATTTTCATTCATTTATCCTTAGTGCAAAGTAAGGATCAGCTACTGTAGAAGCCAAAGCATCATGAAGATATTTGGTGGTTTTGTACCTTCTGAAGTCAGTCCAAGTTTTGACATTTTCTCTTCAGCATTTCAGTACTTCATCAGGGGAAGGATGCAACGTTTTTTTTACTAACAGCATACTGAGCATGTGCAACCATCTGGTGCCACATGACCTGCAGCAACCGATCAGGAACACAGAGGATAATGAACTGCTAGTACTGCACATGTCTAAATGTCAGTTATTGTGCTTTCTCTTCACAGAAAAGGACCTGGTTCACAAGAACACTTTAGGTTTTTGTTATTTTTTTTTCTCAAAAAAGAGTGATTTGTAATAAGAAAACATTCAAAATCATCTGAAAAAGCTATTATAAAGAATTGCTATCTGATTCAACCAGTATTTATATTCAGTTTACAAAGCAGGCAAATAGCAGGCTTGTGCTAACTATTCAAAGAGGAGGAAAAGTGTGTGGGGGGGTTATTTTCAGCTGCAAGCTTGCAGTTTGAAGTAATTGCTTATTGCTTGCCTTGTAAAACACAGAATAAAATTAAGAACTTGGGGAAGAACAGTCCCAGTAATTTACAACCAATGTGCCAGGGTACTAAAGGCAGATGCCAGAGTGCCAGGTGGTTGACTAGTTGCACTGGTGAAGTGCGCGCGTGTGTGTGTGTTAAAAAACAATACTTCAGGAACTCTATTTTTTGCTTCCTCCAGGCATTCCATTTGTTTGGGCTGTGAGCAAGCTTAGCTGACTGGCATCCTGCCTGCTGCATGGGGAGCCTGTCCTAAAGATAAAGAAACAATCTGAAAAAAAGGCAATGTAGTGGGGTAATTAGAGCAGCAGGGAAAGTTTCCACATTGCCTGCACCTGCAGAAAGTAGTAGCAGCAGTTTTGCAAGCCATGGTGGTGGTAACGAGGAGTAGGACATGGTGAAGCTAATAGAATGAGTGGGACAAGGAGAGGTGTTGGTGGTGGTGATGAGAGAAGGAGGGGGCCTGGGTGTTTTATAGTGGGTTTAATGAAATCATGGGGATTCATTGGTTCCCAGAAGTCAACAGGCTCCGTGCCCACTGCAAGCAGCAGCAGCTTTCTCAGCTAGACTCAGCTGACATACAGTAGTGCATCTGGTGATAAAACCAGCCTTAGTAAAGCAGAAACATGGAGGCCTTTCACTGTTCCTCAGTGTACATTTATGTGCTCTTCACATGATATAAGGGATCTATCCTATTTCAAATCTTAAAAGGCAACCCTGTTTGCCTTGTACAAATCACGCATCACTTGCCAGTACCAGGGGTGCCACAGCAACTACAACAAAAGTGATGTTGGTTGGGCAATTGCCTGTCTGTTCTGAGGCATTATATGATGTCCCCCTCCACCCAAGCCCCCCCCCCGGGGTAGTGATTCTGGTTCTGGTACTAACACAAATGCTATTTTGATACTTGAGGAAAAAGTGGAATTGTTTGTTGTAGGCACAGGGAGAGGCAAGCAAGGATGGTGCTATGGTATACCAACCCTTCAATTTTATAAAATCAAGCCAGAAATATGATCAACTCCAAGGCAGTTTATAGTGGATGAGAGTACCCATGAAGAAGATGATATGGAAGGGGGGCTGGCAGAGCAGGGGAACGTGAGAATAAGATGGTGGAGGAGGTAGTAGCAGAAATAAAGGAGAACGAGGCAGCAGCAAAGGACCAGGAGAAGAATGAAGAATTACAAAAGAATGAAACATGGATATGGGGATGAGGATGAGAAAAAGAAGTAGTGGAGGATGAAAAGCATGGAGCAAAGGAGGAGGAGGAAGCAGATGCAAGAGAGGAGGAGAAAGTAGAAAAAAGGTTGAAGCTGAACCTGAGCTTAAACATTTACTGTCAGTTACACCAACAAGTTTTGATGACTGTGATTCAGAGGATTGGAGACCATTATGGAAGATTCCCACATTACAAAATAATCCAAAAGAGAATAGCAAGTAAACAAGTTGGTCAGGCAGGGAAATCTAAATCCCAGGCCCTCTCACAGCTCCCGCATGATCAGCCTCATAGTTATACTACTACTATATCTGCTAGAGCTGCTGCTGGTTTTGAGCCACATCATTTCAACATGATAAAATAATAGTAATCTTGAAGTCACCACTCGGTTACTACCAAACAGCCAACAGAGCCAGCAGTCCAATCTTGTAGCTGAAAGAAACAAAGGGATCTTCTGTGGTGCGGGTGTATTTAAATGACAACCTCACAGATCTACTGAACGCATGCTGCAATGGGTGATAGAATGTGCAGCTGGGGTCACTCCACACAGACATAGGGAACAAGTGTTCATCTATAGCAGGAGTATGGCATTTTTCTAACAGTCAAATCCCTTCCCAATCTCCACATTGATCACACAGGTCAGCAGTGGCAGTTGGGCATGTGTAATGTAATCAAAGGCTTTTTTCAACTATTGCAACCACCATGGCAGCAGCAGTCAGAATAGCAAACCAGTGCTGGAAGTGGTGCTATTTGTACAACAACATTGCTACCAGCGGGGCTGGTTCTATATGTAGGAGCACCAGCACTAGTCCCAAATTTCCAGCAAGCAACAAACTACTCTGGCAAAATCATTACATGCTCAGATGAAACTGTCAAGTATTCATTCAAGTTCTGTCCAAATCACTCAATGAGTTAAGAAGATGATGGTGCTTGATCTTCAGCCATTTCCCATAGTGGAAGACATTGGCTTTTGAAGACTGTTGCATGAACTGAAGTTGAAATACAGCATTCCATCAGACTTTACATTTTCTAGGCATGTTCTCACCACTATGTATGAAAGAATATGCATGCAGATATGTGTGTGTGTGTACATTCTTTTTCGCTAGTAACATTTGGAACATTAATGCAAATCAGAGTTTCCAGCACCTTGCTGCACATTTTGTTGTGTCAGGTATTACTGCAATGGCTGCTGTTGCACCTCTACCAACTCCTGGAGAAGTTATATTGAAGTAGGCAGCTTCACAAAAATATAGCAGGCATGCCTTAATTATTGTGTCACTTATAGAGCAAAAGCACAATGTGGAAAACATTTTCTGGCTCATCAAATGACTGCTGGACATCTGGCTATTCCCACATGATTTAAGGCTTGGAATGTTTGTGATGGACAGTGAGTGTAGCATGCAGATGAGCATGAATGATAGGGATTTCTGCAATGCATCTTGCTTCGCACATGCATCAACTCTAGTGGTAAGACTTGTGCCTGAGAAACATGCACAACTAAAAGAAATACTTGACACCATATGAGATACCACTAGATACAATATTTAGGTCATATACTCAAACACACTAAACTTCTCCACCAGTACCCATAGAAGAAGAATGTTCCTCCGCACTGCTTAAAGATGCAGCAACAAAGTGGGGCTCGGTCTTCCACATGGTGGATAGACTGGTGGATCAGAAATCTGTGATCTGGGCTATGGAATTTGAAGATGTAGCCTGTGGGGAATACCTGTTCTTTGTGCAGTGGTGTGTGCTCAAAAAACTTGTTCCACTTCTGAGACCTTATGAGCAAGCCACCAGAGATGTCAGTGCTGAATCAACTACTCGTAGCATGAACCTTCCTATGATAAGTCTACTTGAATGATGCACATGCCATTATTTGCAGTCTTGAAGAGTGACCCAACAAAGCAAGGCTGGTGGTGGTAGTGGTGGTGCTGGCAGTGGTAGTTGTAGCAAAATGGTGACCTTGCCACCAATGGCAGGGAAAAAAAAGACAGTAGTGATGATGGCAGTGGAGGAGGTGGTGGTGACAATACCAGTTCCTTTGAGTCATTTCAGCAACAACACCAGCAGGATGCAATCCTTAATTGAGGAATGACAGAGACATTTCTGACACAACTTGAAGACAGATTTGAAAGCATTAGATTGAGCAACAAGTTTGGAATGGAAATACTAATGGGTCCCAGATAAAAAGATGTGTGCATGCCCCTGGATTCATCAGCTATGCCAAACACAAACTCTTGCATATACATCAAATGGAGCAGCACAGACAATGTGAAAACACAAGCAAAATTCAAGAGCCTCCTGCTCACACTGCTCCTCCTCCTTCTCTTAGGCCAACTTTCCTGCTTCCAGTGCAGGCAGCAGGATGAGAACATCATGGGGGACAAGGAACTGGATAGTGATGATGTGGACAAAAAGAAAGGAAATATAGTAGCTTTTTAGAACTATGAATGACAATGTAATTCACACTTTTTGGATGCCGGCATAACATTGCACCAGAATACATATCAGAGACTTATTTTTTAGAGCCACTGTCTAACCAGAGTTCTGATCTCATCAAATTCTGGAAAATCAAGAATATTTTCTGGCCTGTTCTGGCTAAAGTTGCTCTGTACTTTCTCAGATTCCCTGCATCATCCATTACTTCAAAATTATGTTTTGGCACAACTGGTGTTATAACCTCACTGCATCACTCCTGGCTAGATGCTGAGAATATTGAATTCCTAGCTTTTCTTAGACTTAATTTACCACACAGCTATACTTTACATTTGATTATTTCTATCTCCATCAAGTCTCAACTACTGCTACTTCCATTCCAATATAGTGCTTCCTGTAGCCATGACTCTCCAGACCCCACTGGCACTGACAGCACCATAGTCTTGCTCATCACTATTCCCACCAGCACTGGCAATGGAAAGACCACTGTCTCAAACCCTCCAGAAAACAGTACAACAAATTTTACAAAGCCATCATCAGTAGAGCTGTACATAAAAATATTCTGCTGGTGGAATTCATATGGAAGTCATACTTTTGCTTCATGTGAAAGTTCAGAAATCAAATTAGTAACGTTAGTGAAAATTGCAATTTAGAATGGTGAATTAAATGTATGAATGACAGGGACTGATATATTAAACTGCGGAAAAAAATTCCACTGATCTGTTTTCTGTCAGAAGTCAGTTCTGCAGAATTTCTTTTGGAAGTTTAATACAATAACTCTGCAGTTCATACATTCATTCCACAATTGAGTAAGTCACTGAACTGTGGAAAGAAAGTATAAACTGTGTATCACTGGCCTCATGTTAATTTGCATCCCTGGTGTCTAGTGGCACCTCCCACCCCCCAGTTGCTCACCCTGACCATAATTAATATTGTTTCCCTGGTGGCCAGTGGCGCCCACCACCCTACAATCACTTGTCCAGGCTGCAGTAATTAATATTGATTGCCTGGTGTCTAGTGGCACCCCTACCCTCTGATTGCTCACGCCAGCCATAATTAACATTTTCCTGGTGTATACTGCCCCCCCACCACCACCAACACCTGGTTGGCACACACTACAGACATCCCCTTCCATGTATAGCATTTGGTCAAAAAGTGAGGACCTCATATGGTGATTGGCACAGCCCTCTTCTCACCATCTCAGCCAGCCACTGTATGAAATGACAGGGAGTGTGCAACCTATTGCATGCTCCCTGTCATTACATACAGTGGCCAGCTGAGGTGGTGAGAGGAGGGCTGTGCCGGTCACCATTTCAGCTCCCCACATTTTGACGAGTGACTATATATGGAAGGGGGGGTGGCAGATTGATGTACCTAAACCAGTATGGACAGTGTGGGAGGCCACTAGACACCAGGGAAATATTAATTACTGATGGAGCGAGCAACTGTATGGTGGGGAGGTGCCACTAGACAGCAGGGAAACAATATTAATTGTTTTGGCTGGGGTGAGTGATTGTAGGGTGGAAGGTGCCACTGAACACCAGGGAAACAATATTAATTACAACCAGGGTGAGTGATTGGAAGGTGAGGGTACCACTAGACACAAGGGGAGCAATATTAATTATGGCCAGGGTGAGCGATTGGAGGGTGGGGGTGCCTCTGGACACCAGGTAAGTTTCTTTTCCTATGGGGACAATGAAGAACTGATCACTGAAGTGAGGAACAATCACATGGATTGTGGATTAATGTATTAGTTTCACAGATCATGCATCTGCACTGGAAGACATATGAAGAGAGACTTAAGGAGCTTAATATGTATAGCCTCGAGGAAAGGAGGAAGAGGGGGGATATGATAGAAACTTTTAAGTACCTCAAGGGAATCAACAAAGTCCAAGAGGGTAGCATCTTTCAAAAAAAGAGGTGTGCAAGAACAAGGGGGCACAATTTGAAGATAGAAGGGGGTGGCTCAGAGGTAATTTAGGAAGTATTTTTTCACAGAGAGGGTTGTGGATGTATGGAATGGCCTTCCAGAGGAGGTTGTGGAGTCAAAAACAGTGGTGGAATTCAAGCATGCATGGGACAGTCATAAGGCAATTCTATGGGGTGGGGGTAGGAAGAAGTAGGCTGCTGGTTAACTAGGATCTGCAGCTTATCCATCAGGTAGGGAAATGGGCAGACTGGGTGGGCCAAGCGGTCCTTATCTGCCATCAAATTCTATGTTTCTATGTTTCTATGTTTATTCAGCAGTTTAGCAAAATAATTCCATGGAACAGGGTGAAATTCACCAAACACTTTCGGAAGATTTCAAACGTTCACTAAAGCAGAATTCACAACTTTTGCCTAGCTCTGTAAGTGAGTTTGATTTGAACATGTGTGAGACATGCAGCACACCTACTGTACAGTCATTGCCACTTAATTTAAAATGTTCCCCAATGCCAGTATAAATGGAAGACTCTGACTATCACCAAATTGTGAACACAAACTAACACAGTGATGGCCACAGCCATGACCACTCAAGCAAAGTTGGTATATTGCAACATTTCTATATTTCTATATTAACAAAAAGAATGGATGGTAAAAGATGGGGAAGTTACCCATAATGCCCTAAGTTTATTGGGCCCTATGCACATACGGGTGGAATGTATGCACCTGAGGTGTGCATCCCTCCCGTGAAAGGCCATACCTGCCGGAGGGGGACAAGAGTTGGGAGAACAAGTAAACACATAGCAATACAAGTACAATTACAAAAACAAAACAGTGTAGTACAATTACAGAGCAGAAATATGCCAGACTAATTGGCCAGGGTAAACAAAATCATATTTGGATATAGCATAGATTGCAACAACCCAAGAGCAGGTGATCCAGTAGGGTAAAAGTTAGAGGATGGTTAACTTATTATTTTATTTTTACATATATTTTCTCATTCCTCTACGGCTGGGGAGGTGTTACCAATGGTTCCTCCCCAAATCCAGTCCAGCCACACAGCCCCTTGCTCCACCTAATCCCCAAGCTCTACCCTGTTGGTACCTACACAGTGATCTTCACCATGGCTGGCACACACCAGAGCCACCACCACAGGATCCGGGGGGGGGTCCCGATCCAAGGAGCATCCAGGGAAGGAGTAGGGAAGCACCACACAGCTGGCCATCATACAGCCCGTCGAGGTATTTTTTTCCTTTTTCTACCCCATGCGCAATTGTGTAATGACGTCAACAGGCCGAACGTGGATATCGATCGCGCGCATCCCCAACATTCTCCCAGCATCAGTGGTACCTACGGTCACCACTAGAGGCCACTACCACACTGGGATGCCCCCAGATCCCACCCCAGGGAGAGGAGAGCTGTCCTCTGTACACTCAATCCTACTCCCTCCCCACCGACCCCCAGCACCTGGGCTCATTCCCAAACCCGGGTCACTGGCGCAATATGAGGTGTGGTGTCCAGTGCCTGAACCCTCAGCACTACTGGGCTGGCTGGATGGATATCTTATTTAAAGTACTAGAAGTAGTAGGCTGAGCACAAGATTCAAAGTGCTATTGTATACCCAAGGGAGGGAAGTTGTAAGACAAGTGGGGAAGTGAATGGGTGAGGGGTAGAGGGTGGGGGATGGAAGAGGGAGAGAAAAGGAGGGGGACAAACAAGATCTGCACCCATTCAGGTTGCTGAGAACCCTGCAAGGGGGTTAGGACCAGGCAGAAAGGGAGGGAAGAGAAATGGAGTGGGGTGGTAGAGAAGAGAGGAGCAGGGGAGCAGGGGAGCAGGAGAGGAGGAAGGGGATAAGGAAGAAGGGAGGTGGGAAGGTGATGGATTTGAATGTGGAAGGAAATGGAGAGGGGAAACGAGACAGAGCCAATCTATTCCCCTTCAGGATGCAGAGGATCCTGCTAGGGGGTCAGCATTAGAAAGTGGGAGGAAAGGAAGAGGGGTAGAAGAGAGGGAGCCAAAATCTATACCCCTTCAGGATGACAGAGAACCCTGCGGGGGGACAGGACCAGGCAGAAAAGGAGGGGAGATAAGGGGAGCAGGGAGGAGAAGTGGAGTGTGGTGGGTGACTGGAGAGGAGAAGAGGGATAAGGAATAGGGAGGCTGAAGAAAATAGAGATAAACTAGGAATGGAAAAAGGGGAGAGCATCACTAGGGAGGAAGAGGGGGTTGTGGGGGAGAAGGACAGCTGTAGAGTGTCAAAATAGCACAGTAGGTTGTGGCTGGAAGTAGAGTGTCACAGTGTCACAGTAGGTTGTGATGGGGGTGGGAGAAGGTGGTATAATAGGAGGTAGCATATTAGGAAGTAATCAGAGGAAGGATTCAGTTAGGAGACAGGAGGTAAGTTAGGGATAGAGGAGTAGGGGATAGTGCCAAGGGCTGTGAGGGTTGTGAAGGGGGGGCTAACAACAAGTACAGTTAGGAGAATAGAAGTAAAGCAGGGCTGAAGGATAATTCACCAGGGTGGGTATTGTTAAAGGGGGGGCTAAGAACAATTGCAATTGGGGAATAGAAATTGTGAAGGGCTAAGAAAATTGAAGATGGGGAAGAGGAAACTCTGATAGGAGGTAGCAATGAGTTCCAAAGCTTTGGGAAGTGGTAGGAGAAAGCTTCCTGTCCTATGGAGGTAAAGCAATGAAGAATTGCTAGAGTGCATGTGTCACTAGATCTGAGAAGGCAGAAGGAGGGAAGGAGGTGGAGCAGAGAGTAAGGAGGAGAGGTAAGAGGGGAGAGTCCCAAACCAGAATTTAGAAATGAACCTGGCACAGTGAGAGAGAAACGCCTACACTCAAGGGAGGGGAAAGCTAGAGAATGATACAAGGTACAGTGATGTGTGTGGCAGGGGGAGTTAAGAGCAAAGCAACAGAAAGCATTGAAGAGAATATCCAGCCTGGTAAGGGAAGACTTAGGAGTAGCACTGTAGACTATGTCGCAATAGTCAGAAATAGGGAGTATCATTTTCTGAACAAGATCATGCCTTACCGGTAGTGGTAAGGAACTATGGTTCCTGTAAAGGGAGCTGAGGTTGGGGCATATTTGTTTCAGGATGGCGTCAATGTGTACAGAACAGTTAAGGTGTTGGTCAAGCCAGACATCCATGTATTTGAAAGAGGTGGTGTCCTCTAGTTTTGTCCCATCAAGGGTGTGGAAGGAGGGAAGGAAGGGCAGCCTAGAGAGTCTCTGCCTAGTGCCAAAGGTCATGGAGACTGTTTTATTAGTGTTGAGGAAATGTTGATGCAAGCTTAGCCATCATTGAACATTATTGAAGTCAAGCTGTAAACTGGAAGTCACATCATAGGGAGATTGGCCAGAGGTGAACAAGACCATGCAGTCAGCATACATATCGATGGAGGATGAGGGGCATACTGATGGTAGGTCATTTCGAAAAATTGAGAATAAGAGTGGGACAAGTATGGAGCCTTGAGGTGCACCATTAGAGATGGGTAGTGGAGGAGACGTAGAGTCAGCTATTTTAACAGATTGAGTTCTACCTACCAGGTTGGCTCTGAACCAGTTGCAGGCAGAGACAAGCCAACTGATGAGAGAGTTTTGAGGAGGAGGGAGTGGGAGACTGTCAAAAGCCTTGGCAAGGTCGACAAAGATAGCAGAAGTGATGGGGCCTCTATCCATGGCTGAATGGATAGAGTCAGTGGCCCAGATATTCAAACTGCACCCAAAAAGTGCACAATAGCAGGAGCAAGCGCAAGTCTATTGCACCCATGCGCAAGAGACGCAATATTCAAAAACGGAGCAGGCCAAACTGTGCCTACAGCCGATGACTGAATATCGCACCACCTGTGCCATAGTGCAACTAGGGAGGGGAAGCTGAGCAGATCTGATTCGCTATAGCGCAATGAGGGATGTTCAGCTGAGCAGTCCAGAGGCGCCATAACACAACCAGGGATGCCCCCCCAGCAACAGAGCAATGCAACTGCACAAACAGGGAGGTAGGGGCCCACCACCCATGCCACAGATGGGCACAGGAACACACAGCAGAACAGACATCATCCCCCCACACCCCATGCACTGCACAGCTGGGGGAGGGCTGGAATAACCACTTGCCCATGGAGACAAGCAAACAACCCACAGCCGGGCCATGGTGCCCCATCACACCTACCGCCAAACTGTGACTGGCACACAAGGAGGGCTGACCACCCCATGCTACACCATCCCCACCAATGCAGAGCACACCCTGCACCATGACCCCAGACACCCCCCATGAGCAGTGACCACCACTGCAGGAAACCCCATGCATGCCACCACCCCCACTGTGACACTGCAACCCTGTGCACCACAGAACCATGCAAGCCAGCCCCACCATAAGCACCCATCAGTGGGTGGCAGCACACAGCAATGCAACAATGGCAGCCACAGTGCCACCACGCACAGTCCCCCTGAGGTACTGCTGAGAGACCAACCATGCATCGGCACATGAGGTACCCCACACAGAACAGGGCGTGCCCCAGACACCACCAACAGTGGTACAGCACCCTGCACAGTATTCCAATGACACACCCCGACCCACCACTGGCCACAACAGCCAGCACAGACACCCACAGTGGTGTGTGGAAGCATGCACCACACTGGATGCCACACAGTGTATGGACAGACACCCACCCATACCCAAGGGCACAACAAAACAGGGACGCAGTGGTGGGGCAACCAAGCCCCCAGTGTGGGCCCATGTAAAATGTGCACACACAACCCACAGTCCTCCATGGCACTGGAGTGCCAGCCACCCTGCGCAGGCACTGTGGACCCATACACCACCATCATTCACCCGGAGCACAAGTCACAGACAGTGGGGCACATCCCCTGCAACACACACAAGGCACAGCATGGAGGTGGGACAACAACTGTGGAGGCCACAGTGCCACCCGAGGCAGACATGCACCACACCAGTGACAGGAGGCAACCCAGCAATGTGACTGGTACAGTGGCTGACCTGCAGGGACTGCCACCACTGACATGCCAGTGGACCATGCAGGTCACAGACATGCATGTGTGTCAGCTGCACAGGCCATGGACAGGCTGATAGGTGCGCCATGGACACAGAGCACGCACCATGGACCACTGCACACAGTCATCCAGTGCACAGGGCACAACACACATACCACAGACACTGACTGATAACTACCCACACACCATAGTCACCTCCACATGGACACACACACACATACCCATGACCGCACCACCCCTGATGCCATGCACCCCACTGCAGCTGAGCACCTATAGCCCACTGCAAATCAGAGACCACCACAGTATTCATATCAAAATAACTGTGTATTGAACAAACATAAAATTCAACTATTTACAATATTATGTACAAGCTATATACAAGGTTGGGGGCCACAAACAAGGTGGGGGTGGGTAGGGGGCAGAGGTGGACAAATGGGATGGGAAAGGAGGGGTGTGAGGGTGGGTCCAGGGGGTAGGGGATTACAGAGACTGATGGATCCCTAGCAGAAGCACCTCTCCCCGCTCTGACTCCTCTGAGCTCTGTGTCTCCACAAGACCCCGGTGTTGTCTATCCTTTGAGGATGTCCAGCGAAGCCCTCACCACCTGGAGTATCTCCTGCAGCGTCTCCCTTATTTCCCATAGATGGCGTGTACCTAGGACAAGGGAGCACAGTCAATAAGTGTGAATGCACAATCCCATACAGCCCGCCCACTGTGCATGGCATACGGCCGTGGGACATACCTCTGTGATGGTGTGTTTACCACCCGCAGTGATCACGTCCACATGACCTGCCCACCCAGGTGCATACAGCCATGCAGAATGCTGCACACACCCACCGGCCAAGTCAGGCACAGCACCACCGTGGCCGTTTAGTGACATGGCTATGTGGTGCAAAGGCAGTAGCACAACTATGTACCTGGTGTACGCATGGACCACCATTGATGCACTCCCAGACATGCATTTCCACTGGACAGTGTTGACAGTAACAAGTCGCATTCATGGCAGAGGCGTCGATGGATGGTGGCCATGCCCCACTGCCCACCCTGTCACACAGCATGCAATAGTAATCATTGAGATATGGCACTCACCTTCATTGGGCTGGTCCAGTGGGCGGTGAGGGCCCTCGCCCCACCTTGCCACACTCTGCTCCTCCTGCCACCGCTCTTCACGGGCACGGCGGTGTTCCTCTGGGCCTATGGGGCAAACATGGAGAGAGGAACATCGGTACAATCCTGTAGCAAAGTCCCCCTGCCCCCAGGTGTGTGCCCTCCCACTCAGCCAGACCCACCCACCCCACACCCTGTGAACACCACCACAGTCAACCCTGGACGGTCCCTCCCCCATGTGCTGGACACATACAATACTGTTACCCATATGGAAGATAAAAGTGTGTTGACATAACCCCTACCTGGCTGTGGCACCGTGCACCTCCTGGCATGTGCCCACAGGCATGATAGTAGCTCTGGCTCCCTCCAGTGCAGGTCCTCGTACCTGTGGCGGCACTGCTCAGCACTCCTCCTCCATCCTGTGGCCTCCTCAAGTGCAGTGGCCACCTCCTCCCACACCTGGGTCCTGGACCTGTCCAGGGGTGCCTCCCTGAACAGTCGACCATGGTGTGGCTCCACGATGGCCACTAGGTTGGCCAGCTCTATTGCCGACCACTGAGCTGCCCTTCTGTGTGCCATTCTTGCTGCTCAATTTGGCAATATGGCGCTCTGCAGGGTGGCTCCCCACATGCAGATGCTGCACGGTACAGTGCTGCCATTCCCTATCGCGCTGTCACCGAACAGCGCGATAGAGGTGAACCCATGCCTGACGCATGGCACCTAGGGGGCAAAGGTCGGGCACAGGGTCAAGGGTCTCTGGCACTTGGACACGCACAGCACCATTGGAACCTAATGCGTGTAGCACGATTGGCTGCCTGTGTGCCACCACCATTAGCGGCCTACCGTGCAGTTGGCCCAGTGTGCCTATGATGGCCCAGTGCCACAGCGCCATGTAGTGACCATCACTATAGCACCACTGGCATAATGGTGGCCATGCCCTGCATTGCCTTCCATGCACAGCACATCATCAGCACGGCAGATGCCTGCATCAGCTACCCAGGCATGCGCAGTGAGGTGTGTACTACGCATGTTACAGAACTGCGCCATTGGATCAGCACACTCAACACAATTGCACAAAGCGCAACAGCGCGATATTCAGCTGTCATATGCAAATCATCTTATCAGCCATTCAATGGCGCAGCACTGTAATTTGCATCCACTTAAAGTTGCGCCTCGCCTCATTTGCATGGGTTGCGCTATAAAAGTGAGACATTGGGCTGCAGTGCCCATAGTCAGTTACTGCAGTCTATTGGTGAGTTGCATGCAGTTTTGGAGTGTGGACTGTGGATTTAGGGACATGCATGGGACTGCACAGTCACAGGTAACAACTGCCATTCTTACAGGCTACATAATGACCGAGCAAGTTGTGGGAGAGGAGGAACACAGTGGTGGGAGGAGGAGGAGGCCTAACTTTACCAAGGCCGAGACCGAAGCCCTGTTCGAGGCCTACCTGGATCAGGAGCCACTTCTTAATGGACGGCAGGGAACACCCCAAGCCCATGCTGCTGCATGGGAGGAGGTGGCACGTGCTGTGAACCTGCATGGCAGCCACCAGTGCTCCATGCAGGAGTGTAAGAAAAAGATGGGCATGGATAGGAGGAGGATTAAGGAGAAGGTGGCTGCCATCAGGGCAGCACGAGCTGCAACAGGTGGTGAACAGCCGGAGGTGGTACAGCTGACCCCACAGGAGGAGAGGCTTGCTGGAAGCATGCAGCGTAGTGCCATTGAGGCTGTTCCTAGTGGTGGCTTCCAGATGGGTGGTGGTCCATCACTGCATGGTAAGTCATGGTCTGTCTATAGGGGGCAGAGTAGGTCACATGCAGTAATGCGACTTTGCTTTCCCTTACAGATCCTGAGCATCTGCATGGATCAGCGGTGGTGGGCCTGTCCACTGAGGACAGTCAGCTGGAGATGGAGGAGGGCCCATCCACCTCCACAGGTATACGTGGATCATTGCAACAGTGGGGCCACCTGGCTATCCACATAGATGTCATTGTAACAGGTGCGGAGGAAGCCCTGCCTGTGTCCCAGCATGCCGGCGTCCATGGATGTCAGCATGCTGTGACTGGGGCCGATGCAGAGTCCATCACCAATGATGATGTTGCTAACGTCATGGGCAGTGACACGTGTGTGCCATGGGATGGCCACACAGCAGGACACATCACGCTCATGGCTGTGGGTGGTGCTGCTGTGGAGGCCTGCGTATCAGCACAGTCCCAGCCTGTGCCTGTCAGCACCAGTGGGGCAGCACTGGTGTCTGTTCAGGACAGTGGGACTATTGTGGCCACTGCGGCAGCACCACTGAGCCCTGGGGAGTGGCAGACAGAGGGGCAGTACCAGCAGTCGGCCTATGGGCTTGGGGGTACAGGGTTCAGCGGTGGCATCTGTGCATCACCTGTGGACATGCCCAGACCTGGTCCTGGTGCGCAGCACCCACCCTCAAGGGGTGCTGATCATCAGGGCCGTGCACACCCTGAGGGACAGGATGCTGAGGAGGCAGATGAACTCTTGGACGAGCACACCCGCCTACTGCAAGCATCAGTCCAGCAGCAGATGCGGCTTGCGACATCAGTGGATGCACTGTGTGTGGCTCTGGAGTGGGCAGAGGAGCATCACAGCAGGGACACCGCTCTGATCCTGGCATGGATGGACCATTTGCGGGAGGATGTGACCACTGCCATTGACAGGCATGCACAGGCGTTCACTGCTGTCATGGCCACATGGGCACACAGTCAGGTGCCCATGCATTGTGGACACCATGCAGTGCACTGTCCACCCCCCATTCCTGGCATCATGCAACTCCCACCCTGTAGGCACCAGGTTCAGCTGTGGGCATCCCGAGCACTCCTGGCGCAGGCATGTTTGGTGGGCTGCAGACACCTGTGTGAGCACAGTCACGTTCGCACAGTGGAACCCCTGGGGGACCAACAGTGCCACCCCATGTGGCCAGTGGTCAGCCTGTCAGTGCTGACAAGTCTCGGTGGGGCTGCCATGCATCCGTGGTGGCCGGGGCACTGTGTCGCATGACTGACCTGTCTCCCAGTGCAGCTACTGTCTGGTGCTTCCCTGTGTGCATTGTGTGTTTCAGTGGGCAGTGCACGGGTGGGTACCTGGCCCTGCACGCGGACACACAGTCCACCTGCACACCATCCCGGCTGCTGTCCGTGGTTGGGTGTGCATGATGATGCCTGCATTGTGCTGTACACCAATGTGCAATGGTGCTCAGCATCTGACACACGCACATGGACAGGTGGCCTGTGGACATGTGTGTTGCTAGGGTTGGCGTTCTGGGTCAGTGTGCCTCCTGCCCTCTGTGCATGTTTGGTATGTTGTGTGTGTGTGTGTGTGTCCATCCACGTAGCATGTTAATACTCACCCATCCCTGGTTGTGTGTGTGCTTCTGTGCCCTGCCACGCCCCTTGACGGCATGCACCCCTGGTGTTTGTCCATGCATGTTTGTGGGTTGTGCCTTAGCCACTGGTGGTTGCACGTGGCCCCATGACTTACCTGGGTTGGCTGAAGTACTTCTCCATGATGGTGTCCCAGTGCAGCTGTGCCAGCCGGTTCAGTCAGGGGTCCCATCGCCCAAGGGGGGGCTGCCCATCACCATCATCACCGGTGTTCTCATTGTCCCCATTGCTGTCTCCCTCCTCAACCTGTATGGCTATCCCACATTCGTTGACCATGTTGTGCAGGATGCAATAGGCCAGGAATAGCCCACAGGCCTTTGAGGGCCTGTACTGTAGGGCACCGTCAGAGGTGTCCAGGCAACGGAAATGTGCCTTCAGCATCCCAAACACCCGATCGATGACATTACATGTGGTGGCGTGTGCCTCATTGTAGCATTTCTGCAATGGGGTCACGGGCCACCGGTAGGGTGTGAGCAGCCAGGGATGGAGTGGGTATCCACTGTCACCTGTGTGTAGAGGGTGGAGGTTAGTTTGGTGATCAGCATCACCTTGTCCCGGGCCATGTAGGCCACTACCCATGTCACCTCTGGCCATGCCCCCCCAGGCCCTATGATTGTCCATGGTTTACATACTCACCCACTGGTGGCCAGTGGGATGTCCCCACTTGAATCTGTGGCACAGTGCTGACTGGTGCCAGATGAAGGCATCTTGTGCTCCCCAGGTGTATGGGCACAGACATTGATTATGCGCCCCTGGCATCGCACACCACCTGGCAGTTGATGCTGGCATAGCCCTTGCGATTGATGTATGCAGCCCCCTTGGGGCCAGGTGGTGTGTGTATGGCCACATGGGTGCAGTCTATTGCCCCTAGCATGCCAGACATACGTGCTACCCTGTGGAACTCCTGTTTGTTTATGGTGCACTCCGCCGGTGTGCTGGGGAAATGGGTGTACTCCACATCATGTGGCAGCAGTGCACTGAGGAATTGGGTGAGGTGGCGTGACGTGGCTGACTGGGTTATGCCTCTGGTGTCCCCAGTTGGTCTCTGGAAGGTACCCATGGTGAGCAAGCACATGCAGGCTGTTACTTTAATCTCCACTGACAGGGCATGGCTCCGACGTGTGGGTGCCTGCATCACATCACTGCACAGCTCACAGAGCCACCTCAGAATTGCCCTATTCAGGTGGTACTGGCCCACAATCTCAGTATCAGTGTATAGCTCGAAGCTGGTGCGGGCTCGGTACTGCCTGTTGGGGGCATACCACTGATGGTCCCTTCCATGGCCATGTCCCCCTGCCACCCGCCTTCTCACCCCCCTCATAACGGCCTCCATCTGGAAGGTGGCATTGGCCATGTCCCTGGCTTGTGTTCACCCCCCCCGCAGCTGTAACTGTATTCCTCCCGCTGTCCTCTCTGCTACTTCCCCTGCACCAGGAACACCTGCCTGTGGTGGCCTCTGTGCTGTGTGGCACTTCCCCCTTCTGCACTGGCTGTGGCTCCCCACACCTTCCCTGTGTCGGTGTGTTCAGGGTGCCCTTTCCCTGGCCTGTCCTGTGTGTCCCTCCTGCCCTGTCTGTCTGGCTAGAGTTCTGCCTCATGTGGCTTCCCTGCAGCGTTCTTGCACCTCTCCCTTGCTCCTTTTTATTTTGGCTCATTTCCGCTATGGCACAACTTCCGCTTGCTCCCCAATTGCGCATGGCGCAAGTCATTGAATATCGCACTGCAACATTTATGCATGGTTCCTCCCCCTTCAGTTGCACATGCCTTCATTATCATTGCGCTGTTGCTCAGCATGATTTCGGGGTGCAACTGCCTCCTGCTGAATATCGCAGAATGGCGCAATTTCGGACTTGCGCAGGCGCAACCCTATTGTGCATGGCTCAACTCTTTTGAATATATAGGCCAGTGAGTATAAGTAGAGAAGTGGTTGTGGAGTGATTTTCCCAAAAACCAGATTGGAAGGGAGTGAAGAAGGATGAGTCATCAAGAAAGGAGGAGAGTTGGGAGAGAACAAGGTGTTCCTGAAGTTTTGCCAGAGTTGGTAGAAGCGAGATGGAGTGGTAATTCCAAGGAGATGAGAGATCACCTCCCTTTGGTACAGGAAGAACTGTTGCATGTTTCCAGGCTTCAGGAATAGTTGCAGTGTGGAAAGACAGGTAGATGAGATCAGCAAGAGGGAGGAAAATAGCAGAAGCAGAAAGGTACAGCAGCTTAGGGTCAAGGTCATCGTGGGAGCTGCCCTTAGCTGGGTTGATAGAGAGTAGTGCCTTGAAGGTGTCATTGGGAGAGATGGGTGAAAGACAAAATCTCTGCTAATTGGTGGTGTTGGGAGGAATCATGGGGAGGGAATAGGGTGGGGTGGGAGGGAGGCTAACAGGGTGGAGGAGCAGAAAGTAAAGTTGTAACTGAATTCTGCTGCTACTGTAGGATGGTCGGCAATGAGTTGGTTGTTATTTTGAGCAGTGGAGATGATGGTTTAGTTTGAGATGGGAGAAAAGTGAGTGAACTACTTTCCAAAACTTTGATGGATTGTTTATGTTAGTATTACAGGTGGACCGGAAATATTCCACTTTGGCCAGGTGGATGGCTTTGGTACAGGCATTTCAGAGTGTCTGGGAGATGGTGTAGTCACAAGGGAGTTTTGAGGATTTGTGGGTTTCCATGCTTTATCATGCACTTGGTGACAGGCCAGGAGTACATGGGTTACCCAGAGGAGGTGACTACCACATACTCTAGCTTGCTTCAGAGGAGCATGTTTGTTCCAGACATTGATGAAATTATCTTTAAAATAAGCCAGGGCATGATTGATAGTTCTGGATGAGGATATAGGGCCCAGTCAATGTGAGTTATGTCATGATATAGAGGGGCAAGGTCTACTGTTTTGTAAGAGTGGATAGTTAGTAGTTATTAGGGTGCCTTAGGTCTGTGTACTTTCCTTACTATGTAGATCATATGATGATTGCTAAGAATGTCTGGCAGTAGGCCGGATTAGATTACCCTGTGAGGATGGGAGATAAGGGTCCAGTCTATGAGAGTGTAGTTATGGGATTTCTGGTTTAGGCAAATAGGTTCTGTGATTAACTGGGACAGGTTAAGGGCAACTATTTCAGTGCGAGTCTTATCTAGGGTGGATGACAACCAGTTCAGGTTTAGATCCCCTAACAGGCAGAGCTCACCTGCAGAGGTAAGGGGCCCAATAGTGGTGATTAGATCAGTGGCTACAGAGTGGTGTAGACCAGGATGGCAATAGGCTCCTGTGATAAATATTGTTACAGAAAAGGGCAGAGATAATCTAATGATGAGGGCTTCATAGGCATTGGGACTGGTGGTCGATAGAACAGTAGTGGTAAGGCGAGAGGAGGATGAGTAGATAGCTACGCCCACACCTCTACTAGCTCAGTCCTGTTGGATAACAGTATATCCAGGAATTGTGATAGAAACATCTGGAATTTTGTTTTTTAGCTAGGTCTTTAATACAACGAGGATGTCTGGATTGAGGAATCCTACAAGTGGAAGTAGCAGGTCAAGTTTATGGAGCAGACTGCAAATGTTAAAGTGGAGTATTTTTAGGCCATGGAGAGTGAAACTGGGGTTGGAGCAGATGCTGAGGAGGGGAGAGTGGATAGGGTAAGGGCTTTACTGAGTGCTGGACCCAGGTTGGGATTTATGTCTCCTGCCAAGAGGAGTAAGAAAGAGATAATGATGAAATGCACTACTGGAGAGCATCTGTCAATGGCCCCACCCCTCTGGCACATGGGAGCCTGGAGGACAGATATGCGAACTCGACAGGCATCCAATGGGATACATGATCTGGTCCACTGGTGGATCCCTTGCACCCGCAGGTATGGAGAAATGGCTGCTGCAGTGCAGTGCATGGCAACCAAGAAGTGGGCTAGTGCTCGGTTGGCTATTCCCAGATCACCATTTGCTGTCTGTGGTCTGTGGTGGCATGGTGTGGGGGACGGCAGTCCCTGCCTGTCTTTTGGTGACCAGGGGGGTAACATCCTGGGGGATATGCAGACCTTATGGCAGAGGTTCCCCCTGCGTACTGTGTGCCCCTGCACTCAGTGCTCTGTGACACTGTGAATGTCGTGGAGTGTGGGCATACCCCCAGCCGCCTCGGCCGCATTGCTCTGTGTGCAGTCTGGTGGTGGGGCTGCATGTCCAGTAGGCTAATCCTGCAGTTGGCTGCATGGGGGACACAATGGGTGTAGAGTGGTTACATGGGATGGCTACACGGCACGTAGCCACTCCATACCATAGTACATAGAGACCTATATCTTTTAATTTGTGTTTATGTTTATAATGCACTTTTTAGGGTAGAGGAATTTATAGGGCCAGTCAAGGACTAAGAAAGTAATTTGGCAGGAACAAGAAACAGAGACTAATGGGGGAAAAATGAAGTCAGCAGTCAGTACTATCAATTATTATAGCTCAGAATGGGGGCATGACAGTGATCATATTAGCTGTGAACTGTGTCACACCATAGCAAACATAGCAATCCCTAGAAGTGACATGTGAACACCATTTGCTGCATGTAAGCCATAGTAATGAATTTTTATTACTGACCTCAAGGTTCATCCATTTTGTTTTCTGTTTTACCCTTAGTTACATTTCTGCATTTTTAGTCAAAAGGATTCAACCATATTGTCAAAGCTGAACTGAATTTTTGGCAGTGCAAACTGAAGCTGAATCAAAGTTGGATCTGGCTCACTTCACTCACCCTTAGAGCAATGCTTTACCCTTTGGCTATCAGGTGTCAGTTGCTCTATTTAATTATTTAGTAATGTTCACACTGGGATTCTCGTATGCACCACCTAATTTTTAAGAAGGTCCAGGATGTAAGAAGAAGGGTAGCAGAAGTGTTATGTACAAGGTCACATGTCTGACATAAAGTATACTGTAGACAGTTCTTAGTTTACAGCAAGTCATATAACTAAGAAGACTCAATGAAGTAAACCATGCTTGACTTGAGGTTTCATATGTGTGTGCATGTTTGGGGGGGGGCATTCCAGATCAACTGAATTATTATTTGTTTTAATACATACAGTATGTTATTTGGGGGATTATTATAGTGGTGTGATAGTGCCTCTATATTTAAGGTTAAGTAGCTAGTTCAGTGTTAAACCCCAATTTTTGCACTTTAATAACTTCACAATCGTTCAACGGATTCACATGAAATTTTGCATGTGTAGTTTTGTGTTGCAAATCTGTGGATGTGCCAAACTTCATTAGGGTCGGATGTGCAGATTCTGAGTTCTGGATAGTGCAAAAGTGAATTTTTGGGTGTTTCTACATTAGTTTTGTTGGATTTTTTGGTGACACCTGTAGCACCCAGTTGGTTTGGAATTTTGTTCTGAAATTTTCAGGGTAGAAAGGGGATGACCCACAGATGTGCCTTTTACTTGCTTGGTGAAAAACTATTATTCCATTCCAAAGTTATTACATCTTGAAATTTTGAAAACTTTGTTCTGAGCATGCTCAGTAAGCACTTCAAGATAATGTATACCATTACAACAGCGACGTATTTATGCTGCGGCATTTACGGTGACTCACTTTTGCCAACACTGAAGGGGCGACCTTAATTTCTGGTCACCCACTGTCAGGTAGACTTTTGCCCCCCAGTGGGTTTTCCTCTTTTTCCCAACATGCACCCACCCTGGAGTTTGTTATATAAAGGCTGGGGGGGGTAAAGTGTGCATGGCCCCCCCCAAAAAAGTCTTCCTTGCAGAGCAGTTTGGCACTTTGCCATCAGGGAGCTGCATTGCTTGACACTGTAAAGGCAGGCACCAGATTCCATGTGCCTATGTTGGTGTCAACAAAAAATGCTGTTGCACTGACGTGAAGAAACCTCAAGATAGCCGTATGAAACAAAAAGAATCTTTTATCGTATTGATGTCATCCTTTTTCTAGTAAAAAAATCCTCTTTTGTTTGCCACTATCTTGTTTCCATATTTTTCTAAGAAAAATTTTCAAAAGCCACAAAAATGACATCCTGAAAAGAGCCTAACACATCTATCTGGCTCACTGAGACCTCGTTAGGTGCATTCTGCCCTAAAGTGTTGAAAAAATGACCCTCAAATGTGGTTTCTGTTACTTTTTTATTCCTTTTTTGTGACTTGCTTCCAAGTTGTATGGAATGAAAAAGGAATCCTTTTTTGTTTGGGGACCAATCTTTTTTCATGAGGGGAAAAACACTATATTTTGTCCCTGGTGTCTAGCGCCCCCTACCCCCCACAGATCTCCATTCCCATATTTTTAAATTATTTCCCTGGTGTCTAGTAGTGCCACCCACTCACCAATCACCACCCCCATATTGTTTAATTATTTTCCTGGTGTCTAGTGACACCCCCATTCACCTATCACCATCCCCATATTGTTTAATTATTTCTCTGGTGTCTAGTGGCACCCCCCCCCGACTAATCACAGTCTCCATATTCTTTATCTCCCTGGTGTCTAGTGGCACCCCCCAATCTTTGGTAATTGTCCCTGTATTATTTTTTCTTTCCCTGGTGTCTAGTGGCACCTCCAACCTCTAGTCACCATTCTGCCTGTAATAAAGAAAACAGTCCCTCAATGTTTTTTTTCTTTTCGTAACCTGTAAAAAAGAAAAATGGACCCTCACTGATCTCACTCCCCCACCCTGACCTCCCATTCAGTACCCACCACCCTGTGCCCCCCACATTTGCTACACACCCTCACTCACTGGAACAGGTCCCATGGTGAAGAGCCAGTCTCTGAATGAAGACAGTCTTGCTACTGGAAATGTTGACTGCTATATGAAAAGTAAGGTAAATGTGGTTCGATCTATTTTAATGGGGTTTTCAACTTTGTGATATAACTTTGTCATTTTTGCATATTTTGAGCTCACGTTTTAACATGGCCTTTTTGGGACCACACCTCATGAACAATGCCAGTGGAATTATGCTACTTAGGCCCAAAAGGTGATTTTTGGGCTCAGTTGAAGAAATCACTTTTCAGGCTGGATTTGAACACTTTTTCCACCATTGGTAATGAGGTGGGGTCATAAGAAGACTATGTTGAAAATGTGGGGTTAAAATATGTTAAAATGGCAAAGTTATCTGCATCCATTTAGTTTAGCAATGCCCGCTCGTAACTTTCATAACTTTACATATTTTTACCCCAGATTTTCAAGATAACCATTTCTTTACATCACTTCATAAACATGACAGCTGTCATTTTTCAAATCTTGCCCAAAATGTCTTTTCTTGCCTGTAGTACTAAATCATGTTGTAGTGGTGTGGAATACCATTCCAGTGGGTATTTGAACATTTTCAGTACTGGATTCATAAGGTGGGGTAATAAGAAGGCTATGCTAACAATTTGGTTACTATTGTCCTACAAACGGAAGTGCAGGGATAGGAGGGCCCTGCACCTCCACATGAATGTACATATATGCATCTATGGCACGATAGCAGTGCACGGCCCAGAGAGCCCTGTGCTCCCACAGGCAAATAAGGATACTATAATACTATCTCAAAAAGTAAGGAAATTCTCTGCTAAACACTATGTTACTGAAACAGTTAGGGTTGATATCAAAGTGACAAAAGTAGGGAAATGTAATGTTAGGGTCTACAACCCTAACACCCCTGCCTCACTCCTGCAATGAATGAGGGATGAAGTCTTCCTTGGAGTTCTTAACTCTAATTTCAACCCCATTCTATGCACTCATGAAACATACACACCTGTCTCCATCACATCTCAGCTTTTCTGTTACTGCAATACGATGAATGTTAGGATTGACAACCCCAACACAGATCACTTAGAAGAACTGGCAAAGAAAACTTAGGCAAAGACTTGGTCTGTTCTTTAGGATTAATAATCTCCTCACAAGACATGCTAAACTGAAACTGGTTCAAATTACCTTTCTTTCCCTATTGGATTACATAGACTTTCTATATAGTCAGGGGCCTGCAGGTACCCTAGCCAAACTTGATATGCTTTATCACAGAACCATAAGATTTATCACAGGTCTTCCATACTCAACCCACCACTGTGCATTGTACACAGCAGTGGGATGGTCATCCCATGCTTACAGACAGCAAACAAAAATGCTGCGGTTTGGACATACAAAGCTATCTCAAATAAACTGCCCCAGTATATCTCTGTCTGTTTACCTTTGTGCACTTTGGGGAAGTATGCCCCGAGAAGCACCTCAAATATCTACCTTTATGTTTCATATCAGGAGGCAGTATGGCGCAGTGGGTTAAGGCTCTGAGCTGCAAATCTGGAGACCTGGGTTTGAATCCCACAGCCCCCTAGGTGCATACTGTGTGACCCTGAGCAAGTCACTTAACTTCCTCGTGCTCCTAGGTTGCACCTGCAAACAAGCTTTCGGCTTAGTGTGTCTTACCTGGTAAAAATAATTGATAAAATGGTAAAATAAAAATGTTTACAAAGCAAAATCTCACATTGGCAGAGCAGCCGTCAGCTTTGTGCTCCCTCAACTGTGGAACAAGCTGCAAAAAACTTTGAAATTAACTCACCCCATCAGGCTAGCAGCTTTTAAATCTCTATATCTACATCATAATAAGGAGTCCTGTGCCTGTCTACCCTAAATAGTGACTCCTATAAGTCCAAGCACACTCTAATTACTACCGTTAAAAGACTGATCACATCTATAATCGACTCTTCCCTCTCCCCTTTTTCTACCCCCATTTCTGTCCCTTCCTCATTCCCTTGACCCTGGTTCCAGCTCTAAATTCTCCATACCGTATCACTGTATATCTTTTTATATTAGGCTCTATTTGTGTTCAGTGCACCTGGTATGTATATTTCTTTACTTTTATGAAAAATTGTGTCCTACCCAAAACTAGCTATATCTTCTGTTCCAAACATATACTACTGTCAATACTACCTGCTGATACTTTGTATATACTGTATTATTGTATCTCACTTTATTTGTATTGTTACTATTTTCTTGTGTGTTGCATCCCATGTATATTGTCCCTTGTTCCTTGTTAACAAACCCAGGTCCACCTCGAAAATGAGCTTGCTCAATGGTGATCGCCTGGTTAAATAAAGACTTTGATTGATTGATTGATTGATTGATTGATTGATCTCAATGTAGGCTCATAACTTTGTGTTTTTCTCATATTTTTAAACCAGATTTTCAACATAGTCTTATTATTAGCCCACATAGCCTTGTTATGACCCCGCCTCATGAACAAGGGCAGAGAAAATGTTCACATCCTGCTCAAAAGGTGATTTACACAACAAGTGCAAAAACACATTTTGGCCAGGATTTGATAAATGACAGCTGCCACATTCACGAGGTGCTATGAAGAAATAGCTATGTTGCAAATTTGGGTCAAAATATTGAAAATCACCACAGTTACAAGCCTGCCTTCATAAATTTCAATGTAGGCTCATAACTTTGTTGTTTTTTTTAATATTCTTACACCAAATATTCAACATAGGCTTCTTATGACCCCACTTCATGAACAAGTGCAGAGAAAATCTTCAAATTATGCCTAAAAAGTGGTTTCATGGAGTGAGCACAAAAACACCTTTTGGGGCAGATTTGCCTCCTTTCACAGTCATTGTTCATGAAGTGGGGTCCCAAAAAAGGCATATTAAAAATGAGGGGCAAAACTATTAAAAAATGACCAAGATGTGATGACAAGTTCAAAACCCATTGAAATACATTGAACTGCATACCTGATGTCCTCAATACATGGTCCGGCGTTGAAGAGTAAAGATGTGTCTCTGGTCCAGAGATGATTACAGCATTTGACCCCTGTTAGGTAAATAAGGGCTAAGGGGGTGCTGAATGGTGGGGCCATGTGGCAGGACAGTAATGATGATATCGGCAATAGACATCAATGGATGTTTTAATTTTTCATAGGGTATATTTTACATAAAAAAACTACGAAGGATGGTTTTCTTTATTTCAGGTACCAACAATGGTGATTGGGCACCTCTGTGTCAGTGTTATGTTTGGCAGCACAGGGGGTTGGGTTTCTTGGTGTTGCACCATCAGAACAGGCAGGGTGGGGGACAGCAGCCAGCATAAGAGAGTAGGCACCTCTGTGCTGGAATCTTAATATGGAATGGGCAGAAGAGATTGAGGGAGGGTTTTTGTTACATTCGGCAGCACTGGAGGTCGGCTCCCTGGTGTCACACAATGAAAATGGTCAGGGTTAGGGGATTACAGCAGGGTGTGGGGATAACAATGGGGGGGAGGGACAACAGCAGGTTGATCATGACAGATCAGATATGCCTACTGGGTGCCATTATGTAGATTAAAGTAAAAAGACACCATGTGATTGGGCTGGCTGTCTCCTTTAAACTACACAAAGTTTCCACCCAGCAAGCCAGAACAGTGTCATGATGAGCATGTCTGATGAGTGGTGTAACACTGATGAGCCCCTTGCAGACTACTCTGCATTAGATTTACAGTGTCACACCTCTCAAAACCCACTCTGAAAACAAAATGTTCACTGCACACACGGTTAACGTAAAAATGCTACGTTTGTTTAAAAAATACTTTATTGTGTAATAAATTAATTGAGGTAGGGAACCAATTCAGCAAGCAATTGTAGAGACCCTCTTAAAAAGCGATAAGTGAGATTTTCAAAATGTCATCTCAGTTTTATGGACTGTGCTGCATGACATCCATCTGCACTGGTAGACCACCTAAAACGGGGTCCACTGCTTGGGCACAAGTCATGTTGAATGTGCTCCAAAAAATGATGCATACAGTTAAATTTGATTCATGCATCATTTTTTTGCTCTAAAAAGTGGCAAGCGTTCCAAATGTGTCAGGATGTTTGTAGATCTACCACAAGATTCCAGACACACTTGCCTGGATAGAGCATGCATCTGAAATACAGACACGATTCTGTGTCTCTGTTTCTCATTCAGCATGTTGAGCTCAGCAACAGAATTTTGTTTATATTATTAATTTCCTGCAAAGGTATTACACTTGTATGATTAGGAAAAAGGAAAAATGTATTTTAATTTCATTGTAGGATGCACTCTGAGGAGGCAGATATTGATTTATGACATATAGGATAGTGAGTCAGGTGTGACAGACCACCAGCAAACTAAAGAAAAACAAACATATTTGCAAAAGGTATTGAGGTATATGAATACATTCCTTGCAATTTTTATGTTGGCTTGCCACGCTTGCACGCAAGTCAACATCTTGCGGTAGTGCAGCTTTGGAGGCTCAGCCGCTGTTGGGCAAATGCAGGGCATGCATCAGTAGGTACGTCCCTCATTCTCCAATCAGCGGCACCACACCATGCATGCTAATGTGGCTAGCACATCTAAGGAAAGGTCTGCTGCAATCCAAGCAAAGCTCATCAGACACAGCGGACCCTTCCTGCATGCTCGCCACATTAGCAGCATGGCAGGTGGCCACCCAATGGCCAACCTCGGGGATATCCAATCCCCCAGCCGGCTTACTGTGGCCACAAATTTGCTGGATGGGGAGCCTCACCCTGCTGGCATACAGCAGCCCCCATTTCCTATATGCTGAGGGGGTGCCCAATCCTCGTTTTGCCCCCACTTCCATTACATGCCGACAGGGGAGCCCACTCCCTGTCGGCATAAATAAGCCCCTGCATTCTTATATGCTGAGGGGTGCCCAATCCCTCAGCTCTTGCCTCCCGCCGCTGTCATTGTGTGCCGACAGGGGTGCCCAATCCCAGCCGACAAATTCCCCCCAAGCCCTCTTGCTGTCTGCCAACGCAGGGTGCCCAATCCCTGCTGGCTGCAGCAACTCCTGCCAGAACAGTTAGGGTGGCATGCTGGGAGCCACCCAGCATGCCAAGTCCCTGAAAAAAAAAAACTGTCCCGCGATGTTCATTTTTTTCTTCTTCCTGTAACAAAAATGGTCCCTCGAGTCTCCTGCCCCAACCCGCACCCACCCACTGGGCACTCTTCTTCCCCACACCTTCCCTCAGCCTCCCTCACCCCATACTTACCTCCAGAGTCCGGCGCGACGATCTTCGCTGGACCGGGAACACATCTGCACTCTTCAAAGCCCACCACGAACTGAGTAAATGCCGGTAAGCTGTACAATGGAATTAATAGGGTTTTTTCAACTTTGCTGCATATCTTGGGTATTTGTTGGAATTTTGGCACCTCAACATGGGATTTTTGGGGCCCCTCCTCATGAATTCTATCACTGTCATGGCGTTAATAGGCCTTGAAAGGTGATTTGGCAGTCACTGCATGAAATCACCTTTTGGGACCCATTAATGAAATGACAGTGCCAGTGTTCATGAGATGGCCTCTCAAAAACCCTATGTTCCAAATTTGGTGGAAAAAATCCAACAAATGCCTGTTTTATGAGCGTGTGTTGTGCAGTTGCTATGCAGGCTCATAACTTCGCGCATTCACAATATTTTACTGCCAGATTTTCAGCATTGACATTTTTGTACACCTCCTTATGAACAGTACAGCTGTCATTTTCCACATCCTGCCCGAAATGTGTTTCCACACTTCCAGTGCACGATAGCGCAGTTGCTGTGGGAAATCAGTGTTTGGGCCAGATTATGAAAATGACAGTGGTACAGTTCATGAGCAGAGGTCCTAAAATGCCTATGTTGAAAATTTGGTGATGATACTCCATAAAATGACTGTTACGAGCATGCATTAGCAGATTGCACGCACGCTCGTACTGTCGTGCATTTCTGATATTTTGACACTGGATTTTCACCACTGCCATTTTTCCACACCTCTTGATGAACAGTATAGCTGTCATTTCACATATCCTGCTCAAAATGTGTTTTCGCACTTCCGGCGCAGAATAGCATGGTCGCTGTGTGAAATCACTTCTTGGGACACTTTGGAAAATAACAGTGACACTGTACATGAGCAGAGGTGCTAAAATGCCTATGTTGAAAATTTGGTGCCAAACGCCCATAAAATGGCAGTGTTGCAAGCATGCGTTGCATATTTCCCATGCACCCTTGTAACTTTGCAAATTTGCAATATTTACATGCCACATTTTCAACACTGGCATTTTTTTACGCCTCCTTATGAACTGTACAGCTGTCATTTTTCATCTCCTGCCCAAAATGTTTTCCTGCACTGCACTACCAAGCTCCCAAACAGACACCCCAATGCCTGTCAGTCTCCGCAGGGTGGGGGTGGGTTGGCATCAGTTCAATACTTCACTGCCATGCCTATTATGCATCTCTCTAACTCCTGCACTACCAATGCCAATGCCAGCAAGGCAACAATCGGCATTGACAAATGCTTGTTAGTACAGTCACACATGCTTCATTTTCTTTTGAGGTTTTGCTGGGAATTTCTGTTCCTGTTTGCATTTTGAACTTCAACATATCCCCCCCCCCCAAAAGTAACATGTAACTCAAAGAACACCTACTGTATTAGTGTGCATAGTCTGAAGTTAAGTAATGCCCCTCATTATGATAGGGAAGGACTAATGATAACTATACCGAGTTCATTTTTGGAATGTAGCATGTTGTTTTGAAGTCTTACCAGTTTTAGTAATGGTAACTTGGATTTTTATTATCACACACACACACAAGTTAAATGTGAGTTTGTATGGTACCTTGGAGTAGTTCTGAATCAGCTATTCAAAGATGCAGATACACAGATGATGTTTACTTGGCACTCATTATTGTGGTGCATAACATGTGAGATAGATCACTTTACTTAGTTATACTGTAACAAAAAAGTCTTCTAATTTTTGATCATTTATCTTGCAGGAGCACTGTAACCTTTTGAAGTCTGTAACAAAACATTGGCGAGTCCATCAAGTTGGTGACTGGATACATGTGAAAAATAAAATGTAACTGTTTTTGGCAACTTTGGAAGCTGAGTCAGTCTCATTATTTTCTAAAGGTTATGTTTGCCATTTAGAGAGACTATTCTGATCATAACTTCCCCATTACAGAGGACGTGTGCATCTGGGGACACCTCCCCCCCCTCCATGTTTGCTGATTTGACTCCACACTTCAGGCTTATATTCATATGGCAGATGACATCATCTGCTGACAGCTAGCAGAAACATTCTAATGTCATGGCTCTGTAAACTATTTACAGTATGATGTGAGCCATATGACTAAGACTTAGAGTATGATTAACTCAGACTTCACTAAATGTTAGTCATGTGATAAGTCATGCTGAGGTACAATATATGACTTTTTGTAGAAGTCTGTCTTAATCAACAAAGGGAAGGAGTTCCTTCTGTCATGCAGGTGGAATGTGAATGAGGGTTGCCTGCGGTTAGGGGTGCAAACTGTGCAGCAGCCATTGAGGCATGTGCATAACATGCTGTAGAACAGGTTATATGGCATTATACACTGGGCCTAAAAATCAATGAAACTTAATTGGGTAACACAAGTCAGGTGACTGCATTAATTAAGCAATAAGGCATGGCAAAGGATTAGATTAAGAATATGTTAATCACCCTGTATCAAAGTGATATGGCTCGAGGTGCACTGAGTGCCATATGCCCCTAGGGGGTGATTAACTGTTAATCTAACTCCTGGGAGTGCCTTATTACTATTATAACAAGCATTTGTCAATGCCAAATGTTGATTGCGTTGGTCCGTTGAGTTCACTCAGTGGCCCTCTGTCACTCGCTCGTTCAGTTGCTCCCAGTGCTGCAGGCTGCTGTTTTGTACTGGGCTCCTGCCTGCATTGGCACCCTTTTCTGTCCACAAAGAAATTTGCAGTTGTCTCAACAGAGCTCCATTAAGCTCACTCAATTCCCCTCCCTCACTCACTCATTCTGTGTCTCCCGCTGCTGCAGCCTGCCCTTTTGAACAGGGCTCCTGCCTGCATTGGGGTCTTTTTCTGCCCAAAAAGAAATCTGCAGCAGTCTGGACACAGCTCCGTTGAGCTCGCTCACTCCGCCTCTCTCACTCACTCATTGTGTTTCTCCTGGCACTACAGGCTGGCCTTTTATACTGGGCCCCTACCTGCGTTGCCGCCTTTTTCTGCCCATAAAGCAATCCACAGCAATCACGATACAGCTCCGATGAGGTCGCTCACTCCCCTTGTCTCACTCGCTCATTCTGTTTCTCCTGCTGCTGCAGGCTGCCCTTTTGTACTGGGCTCCTGCATGCATTTGCAGCTTTTTCTGGCCAAAAAGAAATCCACAGCTGTCCTGACAGAGCTCCGTTGAGGTAGCTCACTCCCCATGTGTCACTCGCTCATTCTGTTTTGTCCTGGTGCTGCAGGCTGTCCTTTTGTACTGGGCTCCTGCCTCTGTTAGCACATTTTTCTGGCCACAAAGCAATCTGTAGCTGCCCCAACAGAGCTCCATTGAGCTTGCTCACTCCCCCTCTCTCGCTCATTCCATTTCTGCCGGTGCTGCAGCCTGCCCTTTTGTACTGGGCTCCTGCCCGCATTGTCGTCTTCTTCTGCCAGAAAGAAATCTGCAGCAGTCGTGATAGGGCTCCGTTGAGCTCGCTCACTCCCCTTCTCTCACTCAGTCATTCTGTTTGTCCCATTGCTGCAGGCTGTCCTTTTGTAGTGTGCCTGCGTTCATTGCTTTCTTTTCTGCCCAAAAAGAAATCTGCAGCAGTCCTGACACAGCTTCATTGAGTTCACTCACTCCCCCTCTCTCACTCGCTCCTTCCGGTTGTGCCAGCGCTGCAGGCTGGCCTTTGTACTGGGCCCCTGCCTGCGTTGTTGCCTTCTTCTACCCACAAAGAAATCTGCAGCAGTCATGCTAGAGCTCCATTGAGCTTGCTTACTCTCCCTCTCTCACTCGCTCGTTTGGTTTCTCCCACCGCTGCAGGCTGCCCTTTTGTACTGGGCTCCTGCCTACATTGCCGTCTTCTTCTGCCCACAAAGAAATCTGCAGCAGTCACAATAGAGCTCTGTTGAGCTTGATCACTCCCCTTCTCTCACTCGGTTGTTCTGTTTCTCCCACTGCTGCTGGCTGACCTTTTGTAGTGGGACCCTGCATGCATTGCTTCCTTTTCTGCCCACAGAGAAATCTGCAGTAGTCCTGACAGAGGTCTGTTGAGCTCACTCACTCCCTCCCCCTCACTCACTCACTCACTCACTCAATCTGTGTCTCCCGCTGCTGCAGCCTGCCCTTTCGTACAAGGCTCCTGCCTGAATTGGGGGCTTTTTCTGCCCACAAAGAAATCTGCAGCAGTCTGGACACAGCTCTGTTGAGCTTGCTCACTCCCCCTCTCTCACTCACTCATTGTGTTTCTCCTGGCACTGCAGGCTGGCCTTTTGTACTGGGTTCCTTCCCATGTTGGCACCTTTTTCTGCCCACAAAGCAATTCTGCAGCAGTCATGATACAGCTCCGTTGAGGTCGCTCAATCCCCTTGTCTCACGCGCTCATTCTGGTTCTCCTGGTGCTGCAGGCTGCCCTTTTGTTCTGGGCTCCTGCCTGCATTTGAACCTTTTTCTGCCCAGAAAGAAATCCACAGCTGTCCTGACAGAGCTCCGTTGAGGTAGCTCACTCCCCATGTGTTACTCACTCATTCTGTTTGTCCTGGTGCTGCAGGCTGTCCTTTTGTACTGGGCTCCTGCCTCTGTTAGCACATTTTTCTGGCCACAAAGAAATCTGCAACTGCCCAGACAGAGCTCCATTGAGCTTGGTCACTCCCCCCTCTCTCGCTCATTCCATTTCTGCCGATGCTGCAGCCTGCCCTTTTGTACTGGGCCCCTGCCCGCATTGTCGTCTTCTTCTGCCAGAAAGAAATCTGCAGCAGTCATGATAGGGCTCTGTTGAGCTCGCTCACTCCCCTTCTCTCACTCAGTCATTCTGTTTGTCCCATTGCTGCAGGCTGTCCTTTTGTAGTGTGCCTGTGTTCATTGCTTTCTTTTCTGCCCAAAAAGAAATCTGCAGCAGTCCTGACACAGCTCCATTGAGTTCATTCACTCCCCCTCTCTCACTCGCTCCTTCCGGTTGTGCCAGAGCTGCAGGCTGGCCTTTTGTACTGGGCTCCTGCCTACATTGCCGTCTTTTTCTGCCCACAAAGAAATCTGCAGCAGTCACAATAGAGCTCCATTGAGCTTGCTCACTCCACTTCTCTCACTCGGATGTTCTGTTTCTCCCGCTGCTGCAGGCTGACCTTTTGTAGTGGGACCCTGTGTGTATTACTTCCTTTTCTGCCCACAGAGAAATCTGTAGCAGTCCTGACAGAGGTCTGTTGAGCTCACTCATTCCCCCTCCCTCACTCACTCGTTCTCTGTCTCCCGCTGCTGCAGGCTGCCCTTTTGTACTGGGCTCCTAACTTTGTTGGCACCTTTTTCTGCCCACAAAGAAATCTGCAGCAGTCCTGACAGAGCTCCGTTGCCCTATCTCACTCCTCCCCTCACTCACTTGTTCCATTTCTGCCGGCGCTGCAGCCTGCCCTTTTGTACGGGGCTTCTGCCTGCATTGCTGCCCTTTTCTGCTCACAAAGAAATCTGCAGCAGTCCCAACAGAGCTCCAGTGAGCTCACTCACTCCCCCTCCCTCACTCACTGGTTCTGTGTCTCCCACTGCTGTAGGCTGCCCTTTTGTACTGGGTTCCTGCCTGCATTGGTGGCTATTTCTGCCCACAGAGATCCACAGCAGTCCTGACACAGCTCCATTGAGGTCGCTCACTCCCCCTCTGTCACGCGCTCATTCCTTTTCTGCCAGTACTGCAGTCTGGCCTTTTGTACTGGGCTACTGCCTGCATTACTGCCTTTTTCTGCCCACAAAGAAATCCGCAGCAGTCACGATAGACCTCCTTTGAGCTTGCTCACCCCCCCTCCCAATATCTTTCTGTTTCTGCCAGCGCTGCAGGCTGGCCTTTTGTACTGGGCTTCTGCTTGTGTTGCTGCCTTTTTCTGCCACAATGAAATCTGCAGCAGTTACAGTACAACCCCTCTGAGGTCGCTCCCTCCCCTGTCTCACTTGCTCATTCTGTTTCTTCTGGCACTGCAGGCTGCCCTTTTGTACTGGGCTCCTGCCTCTGTTGGTGCCTTTTTCTGCCCACAAAGAAATCTGCAGCAGTCCCAACGGATCTCCTTTGAACTCGCTCACTCACTCCTCTGTCACTCACTCATTCCATTTCTGCTGGCATTGCAGGCTGCCCTTTTGTACTGGACTCCTGCCTACATTGCCGTCTTCTTCTGCCCACAAAGAAATTTGCAGCAGTCACAATAGAGCTCCATTGAGCTCGCTCACTCCCCTTCTCTCACTCAGCTGTTCTGTTTCTCCCACTGCTGTGGGATGTCCTTTTGTAGTGGGCCCCTGTATGCATTGCTTCCTTTTCTGCCCACAGAGAAATCTGTAGCAGTCCTGACAGAGGTCTGTTGAGCTCGCTCACTCCCCCTCTCTTAGTCACTTGTTCCATTTCTGCCTGTGCTACAGGCTGCCCTTTTGTTCTGGGCTCCTGCCTGCATTTGAACCTTTTTCTGCCCAGAAAGAAATCCACAGCTGTCCCGACAGAGCTCCATTGAGGTTGCTCACTCCCCCTGTGTCACTCACTCATTCTGTTTGTCCTGGCGCTGCAGGCTGTCCTTTTGTACTGGGATCCTGCCTCTGTTGGCACCTTTTTCTGGCTACAAAGAAATCTGCAGCAGCCCTGACACAGCTCTGTTGAGCTCGCTCTCTCCCCCTTTCTCACTCGCTTGTTCTGTTTCTGCCAGCGCTGCAGGCTGCCCTTTTGTACTGGGCTTCTGCCTGCATTGCCGTCTTCTTCTGCCCACAAAGAAGTCTACAGCAGTCACGATAGAGTTCCATTGAGCTCACTCACTCCCCTTCTAGTAGTAGTAGTAAAAGTTTATTTTTATACAGGTAGAAATAGTTTACATCATTGGGTCATAGACCCATTTTCAAGATGAACCTGTTATTCTTAGGTTTAAAAAGATAACGTAGATTTACAAAAACAAATCTATATAACAATATACATTAAAAAAATCCAACAACAAATATTTTTAAATTAGACCCACGTATAAGACAACACAACATAGATTCAAGCTATATTATAACAATATTTCTAAAACTTGAGAAAACCCTCTATAAACGACTCCCACAAATTTATACATCCGTCCGTGGAAATATATCACCCATTCCACATGCATTTTATTTTCAACCCATTATCAATCTATCTTATAAAATGTTTGGATTTTTGAATCTGATTCCTTTCTAGGTCAATTGGGCCCAAAGATTTATAGCTTTCATACCAAAGGTCATTTCACCATATTTATTGTTTATTTTAGGCATAGCATATTTGCTTCCCACTTTACCTCTTAGATTATAATTATGAGCATGTATCGAATATGGAATTTTGTCCACAAGATACTTCGGGCTTTAATTATGTACTACCCCATGAATCTGTTTTAACCATTTTTGGTCCCTTTTTTGCTCTATTTGGTCCCATTTTAGAGTCCTAAACATTTTGCAATGGTGACTATGGTAGTCACAATTAAGTATAAATCTAGCTAGGTTATTGTAAAGAACTTGAATAGCTCTCAGGTTTGACTTACTAGCCATACCATTAATATGGATTCCATATTTGATGCATGGGATAATCAGTTGGTTAATTATATCTTTTCTCATTTTTTGATCTAAACAATGTTTAAATCTGTGAAAAGCTCCTAGTTTGTTATTTGTTTTACAAACAAGATTTTTTATGTGGGAGTTAAATTTCAAATTACAGTCCACAATAATCTCCAAGTACCTGTATGACTCAACCTGATTTAAGAGTTCATTTTTGGCTGTTTTAATTGAGATTTTGGGAGAATTGCTAAAATTTCTTCCTTTACTCTGGAAAACCATGGAGTTGTGTTTTTTTACTGTTTAAAACCAGCCCTGACTGGTATAGCCATATTTCCATCCTGCTAAAGTCATTCTGAAGAGTTTTTTCCATTACCTGAATTGAGTCACCACTAGCCAGCAGTACAGTGTCATCTGCATACATAGTCAAAACTGAGTTCTGTATTGCTGTTGGGAGTTCGTTCACATACATTAAAAATAGTAAAGGACCCAAAATCGAGCCTTGAGGAACTCTTCTTCTCACAGAGGCTGGTTTTGATGACATTTTGCTAATATATACTTGTTGAACTCTACCTGTCAAGTATGATTCAAACCAGGGAAGGGTTTCACCATCTATTCCCAAATCCATCATTCTCCCAAACAATTTTCTATGGTCTATAGTGTCAAATGCCTTGGAGAGATCCATGAACACTGCACCCACCAATCCACCCCCATTTAACTTCTCTCACTTGGTTGTTCTGTTTCTCCCGCTGCTGCAGGCTGTCCTTTTGTAGTGGGCCTCTGTGTGCATTGCTTCCTTTTCTGCCCACAAAGAAATCTGCAGCAGCCCTAACACAGCTCCATTGAGCTCGCTCACTCCCCTCTCTCACACACTCATTCCATTTGTGCCAGCGCTGCAGGCTGGCCTTTTGTACTGGGCTTCTGCCTGTGTTGCCGCCTTCTACCCACAATGAAATCTGCAGCAGTCACAATAGAGCTCCGTTGAGCTTGCTCACTTCCCCTGTCTCACTCGCTTATTCTGTTTCTTCTGCCACTGAAGGCAGCCGTTTTGTACTGGGCCCCTTCGAGCATTACTGCCTTTTTCTACCCACAAAGATATCCGCAGCAGTCTCAACAGACCTCCGTTGAGCTCACTCACTCCCCTTCCCTCACTCGCTCATTCTGTGTCTCCCACTGCTGCAGCCTGCCTTTTTGTACTGGGCTCCTGTCTGCATTGGGGGCTTTTTCTGCCTACAAAGAAATCTGCAGCTGTCTTGACAGAGCTCTGTTGAGGTTGCTCACTCCCCCTGTCTCACACACTCATTCTGTGTCTCCTGGCACTGCAGGCTGCCCTTTTGTACTGGCTCCTGCCTCTGTTGGCACCTTTTTCTGGCCATAAAGAATTCTGCAGCAGTCCCAACAGAGCTCTGTTGACCTTACTCACTCCCCTCTCACTCGCTTGTTCCATTTCTGCTAGCGTTGCAGCCTGCCCTTTCGTACGGGACTCCTGTCTGCATTGCTGCCCTTTTCTGCCCACAAAGAGATCTGCAGCAGTCATGATAGAGCTCCATTGAGCTGGCTCGCTTCCCTTCTCTCTCAGTCGCTCGTTCTGTTTCTCCAGCTGCTGCAGGCTGCCCTTTTGTACTGTTCCCCATTTGCATTGCTGTATTTTTCTGCCCACAAAGAAATCTGCAGCAGTCCTAATAGAGCTTCATTGACCTCACGCACACCCCCTCCCTCACTCGCTCATTCTATGTTTCCCGGTGCTGCAGGCTGCCCTTTTGTACTGGGTTTCTGCCTTCATTGGTGCCTTTTCCTGCCCACAAAGAAATCCACAGCAGTCCTGACAGAACTCAGTTGAGCTCAGTTGAGCTCAGTCACTCCCCCTTCTCTCACTCGCTCAATCCTAAATTGTCCCAAACAATGATTTCTGACAGCGACTGAGGTATTCTGCGTTGGAAGCGCGAAAACACATTTCGGCCATAATGTGAAAAATGTCAGCTGTACTTTTCACAAGGAGGTGTGGAAAAATACCACTGTTGAATATGTGGCGTGAAAATATTACTAATTTGCGAAGTTACAAGGGTACATGGAAACTGCACAGTGCATGCTCATAACACAGTCATTTTATGGAGTTTCATCACAAAATTTTAAACATTGGCATTTTAGTACCTGTGCTCATGAACAGTGTCAGTGTGATTTTCTTAATGTGTCCCAAACACTGATTTCCCACCGCGACCGCACTATTCTGCGCCAGAAGATCAAAAACACATTTCGGCCAGGATGTGAAAAATGACAGCTGCGCTGCTCATAAGGAGGTGTGTAAAAATGGCAATGTTGAAAATCTGGAGTGAAAATATTACAAAGTTGCGAAGGTATGAGCGTGCGTTGAAACTGCGCAATGCACACTTGTAGCACTCTCATTTTATGGACTTCCGTCTCAAAATTTTAAACATAGCCATTTTAGTGCCTCTGTTAATGAAGAGTGTCACTGTCATTTTCATAATGTGTCCAGAACACGGATTTTAAACAGTGACCACGCTATTCTGTGCCGGAAGTGTGAAACATATTTTGGTCAGGATGTGAAAAATGACAGCTGTACTGTTCATAAGGAGGTGCAGAACAATGGCAATGTAGATAATCTGGAGTGAAAATATTATAAATTCTCAAACTTATGAGCGTGTGTGCAAACTGCACAACGCATGCTTGTAAAACAATCATTTTATGGAGTATCAGCACCAAATTTTCAACATAGGCATTTTAGGACCTCTGCTCATGAATAGTGTCACTGTCATTTTCATAATTTGTACTGAACACTGATTTCCCACAGCGACTGTGCTATTCTGTGCCAGCAGTGCAAAAACACATTTCAGCCAGGGTGTGAAAAATGGGTGTTTACTCACCTGGTAAAGGTGATTGTGTTGGTTGACATCCATGGCACTCCAGACATTACATCATGGGTAAATAAGTAGCAGTATTGTACCCTAGGGAGGGAGACAGAGTGGTCTAGCAGTGAGAGGAGGAGGAGGAGCTGGTGGATAGGAGAAGCTCTGTGGTGAAGGTGGGCTGTAGCTTGTGCAGGTGCTCCAGTCTGTAAAGTCTGGCAAATGTATGGATGGAGGTCCATGCCACTGCCTTGCAGATGTCTTCTGAAGATACGTTGGCCCTTTCTGCCCAGGAGGTGGCTACTGCCATCGTGGAATGGGCCTTGATACCCTCTGGGGGTGCCAGATGCTTAGCCGTGAAGGCTTCCTGGATGGTTCTCCTCAGCCAGCTAGCAATGGTAGACTTAGAGGCTACCCTGCCTTGTCTTTGCCACCTTGTGACTATGAATAACCTCTCTGTTTTGTGTAAGGGCAAAGTTCTGGATATGTAAATTGAAAGAGTGATCCTGATGTCTAGATGGTGTGGGACAGGCCTATCACCAGATTGAGTGTCTCCCGTGAATGTGGGTAACTCTGGATTGTTCCCTGTGGAAAATAGAAGCAGCCTTTGGTTGGAAGGCTGGTACCATACGTAGGTGTACCCCTTGGGGGGTGAACACAGTGTAAGGTTCTTTGTACGATAGCGCCCCTAGCTCCCCGATCCTTCGTGCTGAGCTGATAGCGATGAGGAAGCAAGTCTTCAGACCCACCCAGAAGAGATCTACTTCATTCAGTGGTTCAAAGGGGTTGTACTGAGGGAGTCCAATACCAAAGGGAGATCCAAGGGGGCGATGGATGGTCTGACTTTGGGTCATAGTGCTTCTACCACCCTTAGGAAGCACAAGGCATCTGGGTGTGCCCCTGGGTTGTATCCCCCAATGGGACCTATGACCGCTCCAATGGCTAAGAGTTGTAACCTGAGTGATGAGTGGGCCAACCCCTTGTCTACTTCCCATTGAAGGAACAAGAGGATGGTGGACATGTCTTCTAGTTCAGGATCCTTATCCTGTTCTCAGCACCACTTCACGGACACTGACCATTGTCTACCATAGGTAGAGGTGGTAGAGGATTGTCTGGACTGTAGCATCATGGAGATGACTGATTCATGGTAACCTGCCCTCAACAGTCTCTTCCTCTCAGGAGCCAGGCTGTGAGTTTTAGGGTCTGTGGAGCTGGGTGTAGTTTCAGCCCCTGAGTCAGCATATCTGGTTGGTTGGGTAACTTGCGACTGTCCAGTGTCATGGCAAGCATTGTGGTGAACCAGGCTGTCCGTGGCCAGTAGGGTGCCACCAGAATGATGCTTCAATGTGAAGACTGGATCTTGGCCAGCACTTGTGGTAGCAAGGGAATGGGAGGAAAAATGTACGCATGGTCCCGGGACCAAGGTTGTGACAGGGCATCGGTCCCCTGGAACCGGTATTCCCTGTATCTTGAGTAGAATCTTTGGACCTGTGCATTCTCTGTTGTGGCCATGAGATCCATGGATACAGGTTCCCAAGTCTCCTGAATCATTTGTAACAGAGTGGGATGGAGACGCCACTCCTCTGGGTGGACTTGTTGCTGGCTGAGCCAGTCAGCTCGCATGTTGAGCTTGCCTGCGAGGTGTACTGCACTGAGATGGATGAGGTTGGACTGTGCCCAGTTGCAGGCCATAGCTGTTTCTCTCAGCATAGCTCTGCTACTGGTACCTCCTTGTTTGGCACTGTATTGCACCATGACCTGGTTGTCGGAACGAACCAGAACTGACTGACCAGTAATGGAGGATCCGAAAGCTATTAGAGCATGGTATACTGCCCTCACCTCTAGGACATTGATGGACAGCTGGGCCTCTGATGTAGTCCATTGGCCCTGTGCCATCAGTTTGCCCAAGCATGCTCCCCAGCCCAAAAGGCTTGAATCCATTTCTATAGTGGCATTGTATGATGTCTCTAGTGGAACCCCTCGCGTGAGATTGGAGTTCACTATCCACCATGCTAGTGACTGTCTCACTGATGGTGGTAGAGGCACTATGAGGTGCAAGTTGTACTCATTCGGAGATCCCCAAGTGAGGAAGTAAGATTATAGGGGTCGCATGTGCTACCTGGCCCAAGGAATCAGGTCGATGCAAGAAGCCATGCAACCTAGTAACTGGGCTATCCATCCCATCGTTGTCTGATGGCAAGCCCTCATGTGGCGAGCCAGTCTCATTAGGTTGCATACCCTTGTATGGGATGGTTTTGCTCATCACTGTGATGTGTTGATTTGCGCCCCTAGGTGCTCTATCTGTTACGTCGGCACCAGATGGGTCTTGGCTCGGTTCAGCACCCATCGATGCTCCTCAAGTGCTCATAGAGTGATCTCAGTGTCTTGATATGAGCATTCCTTGGAGCGTGCCTGAATCAGCCAGTTGTCCAAGTAGGGAATGATATCCAGACCCTGTTCTCGGAGTCTGTCTACTAGTATTATTGACACCTTGGTAAACACTCTTGGGGCAGAGGTAAGACCGAAGGGTGAGGCCTGATATTGATAATGCTGGCCTAGGATGTGGAACCTTAGGTATTGTCTGTGTTTGGGCCTGATGGGTATGTGAAGGTAGGCGTCCTTCAAATCTATGGACGTGAGGTAGTCGCCTACCCGGATACTGCGAAGGGTCAACTTCAGGGTCTCCATTTTGAACCTTTGAGACACTACATGTTGGTTGAGATGCTTCAGGTCCAAGATGGGGTGTAGTTCTCCTGTTTTCTTGGGCATGAGAAAGAAAATGGAGTACACTCCTAGTTTCTGTTCATGGGTGGGAATGGGCTGTATTGCTTTGTTTTGTAACAACTCTAACAGGATATGTTGGACCTGATGAGTTGTTGCCTTCTTTTTGGCAATGGGGGAGCTTATGAATCTGTGTGTGACAGGGGATTGGGATAGCTCTATGGAGTACCCTCTCGACACCACCTCGTGGAGCCACCTGTTCGAGGTTGTGCAGAACCACTGGTGTCTGAAAAGCGACAACCTTTGAACATAGAAACATAGACTTTAATGGCAGATAAGGACCACTCTTGTGGCACAGTTAGTGATGGCAGTAGCCCTGGCATTCAGTCTGAGGGAGTCAACTGCCATGTCCACCAGGTATTTTGCAGTATCAAGAGTGCATTCTAACAGTTTGTCCCATGGGGGGACACAGTTCTGGCCATGTGCTGTTGTGGTCATGTAGTCATTGTTGCTTTCCCCTATTACCTCAACCTCTTTCTCCAAACTTGGTCCCACGGGCCCTGAAGGAGGAAGGTTGGTAGGAGTAGGTGAAGGAACTGCGGTATCCGCCTGATGTTCCTCTGCCTTGAAATGTATTGTGTTGGTATTGGGTGTCTCTGCGCGTTTGGTGTGACTTGTTCCCCCCCCAAAACCTCCACCTAGCGGAAGGGAGATAAGTGTGTCTGTTCTTATTTTTGAGTAGATCTTTACCCTCCTCTTTCTGTTTCAGGAATTCCTGCAGGCCATCCCCAAAAACATGTTTTCCCTTCATGGGTAAATTTTGCAGTAGTGTTTTGGACTCGTTGTCAGCCTCCCATAATTTTAGCCACAATGCTCTCCTGGCACGGTTAGTGATGGCTGTAGCCCTGGCATTCAGTCTGAGGGAGTCAACTGCCATGTCCACCAGATATTTTTCAGCATCGAGAGTGCATTCTAACAGTTCTGCCTCTCTAAATTTGGGGTTTTCCTGCTCAAGGAGCTCCTCAAGCCACTGAATCTTGGCGCGTGCCGTGTAAATGGCCATGGTAGAAGCTTTGGTGACCATGCCCTCAGTTTCAAAGGTCTTCTTTAACATGTTCTCCACTCTCTTGTCTGTTGGGTCCTTTAATGATATGGTTCCACAAGGTAGTATGGTTTTCTTACTGAGTGCCGCCACCTGAGGATCAATGGTCGGAGCTGTGCACCAGTAGCTGGCCTTGTCCTCCTGGACCTGGTACATGCGGTCCAGGTTTCTCTTGTTTGACATTCTGCTAGGCTCTATGGATTGCCACTCTTTGTGGAATATGTGCTCGATAGCTGGGCACACTGGGAATGTCTCCTTGATGGACGCCTTTTGCTGGATCAAAGGGTCTAGTTTTGATTCTGGTTTTCCTTCTTCAACGTCAAACCCCAGGTGGCCTTGACTATTTTCATAAGGCCAGGAACCATGTCAAAGGAGCAAAGTTTCGATGTGAAGGATGGTACGGATTGTGGTTCCATGTCCTCTTCATCGGTATCCATCCCATCTTCCTCTTCAGGCATCTCCTTGTCTTCTCCGGAGTCCAATCTATGGTTGTCTGGTATTGATTCTACAGGATCTGGATGCTCTTCATAGGCCCCCCCTACATTATCTGGCTCTGGCTGTGGTGCGGTAGTTGCCCTATGCTGGGTAAGGGATTCTAGTTTTTCCATTATCTTCAGCATAAAGTTCTGTTAGGTCTCCATCATAGCCACTGTGGCCTGTTGATTCCAGTAGGAGAGCTCCTGGATCCATCTGGGTAGGGCCACTGGGCCCTGGGATACTGGGGCCCATAACAGGAGTTTGCTCCATTGATAAGTCATCGTCAACCTGCAGGCATTTGGGGCATAGGGGGTCCGGAGCATGGGGCAGGAGGGTAGCAGTGCAAGAGGTGCATTTCTTGGCCTTGACCATCTGGTGAAGAAAAGAAGAAGAGGATGTGTGTTGTTAGGACTGGGGCTGTGTAAAACAGTCTTAAAAATATTTTGAGAGGGTTGGGGGTGTATAGAAGAACAACAGGTGGGTTCAGCATGAGGGGTTGCTATAGTGAGGGACCTAGTATGAAGAAAACCAGTGAGGAGGTCACTATGGGGAGGGACCACCATGTTCTTAGATGGTCATATAGGGTCACTATAGAAAGGGACCCCATATGACTAGGGGGGAGGTACCACTTGGTTATGCTTTTTAAGATGGGGTCGCTATAGGGAGGGACCCAATATTGAAGTAGCGGGGAGCTGAGGTTAAAGGACCAGGAGGGTTCATCTGGCCGGCAGGAGCATTGCTGTAAGGCTTGGGTCCTGTTTCCGCTCCCTAAACCCAATTTGTTTATCATCCCCCTTCTGGTACAATATGCCATGAATTATTCCTTTTCCTGTGAAATATGTGACCCCTCACTCTCACTTTGCTTGAGAAAGCATGAGCACTCATCCTGCTAGGCTTGCTTAGGCAAGCTAGGGTGTGCCACCTCATGATAGGCAGGAGAACATCGGAGGCTGGAAGTAGGCCTCGCGAGCCATGCGGCAGAGCAGGCGTGGGGTTTACAATCTAATTCTAGTGCAAATGCTAACTCGATCTCCCAAAAAACAGAGTAATCCCAGAATGGGATTGTTTTAGCTCATTGTGATGTCAGGGAAAGGCTCTCCAGTGGTGCGCTAGCCGGAAGAATGCCACGGTAACCATGAGGCCAGAAGAGAGAGTAGAGAGAAAGCACAAGGCCATTTTGGATGCAAGGCACCATTGGAAATGGCTAAATCATGCTGAATCTCCAGAAAAGGCTGTAGGCAGTGGTGGGGAGAGCTCAAGGGCATTGCCCCCCCCGTGGAATGCTCTTCCAGGGACCAGAGAGTGCAAGATGCCGACCATGCGACGGGGAGAGGGGCACCACGCGGTGCTTTGCTGGGCTTGCTTTCCTCGCATTAGGCCAGTGGGCCAGTGAATACAAACAGTTCCCCTGGAATGAAACCGGCATTGGGGAGAGAATAACAGGGTAGAGTACCCTTTCTTTTTCATTTGCAACTGAGGCGATCGCAACTCTACTCGCTCACGGTGCTAGACAGTGAGAGAGGGCTTTGGGGACGGCCTGCCTGAGTGCTGCTGTAACTCGCGAGGTGGGAAGGAGCAGGCTGACACCAGGACCCATGACTAAACGTGGGTACAGGATTATTTTGATGCAGAAAGGGAGCAAAAACAGAACAAGGAAATCCCTTTGCTAAATCATGCTGTAATTTAAACAAACTAGAAAGACACTTGGAACAGCAGACATGCCAAGACAGAAATACTTTTTGATTAATACTCATGAGAAAGATACTACACTCTTACTAGGTCACATATAAATGTATATATTTACAACAACCACTAGGAAAGTGGTCTCAGAATTTAAGCCACATTACATAGGCTACAGTATTAAATTCCCTTCGGGGAATTTCTTGTGGCCACTCCAAAAAAACAAATTGCAGCACATAATAACCTCTAGTATCACAAATAAAAGGTTAAGAGTTATAAGGAGAGGCCTACCTTTCTGGAGTAGAACAACAGGGATCCTGGTGTGCTAGTAGCCTGATCAGATGCACGATTTGAACTGGAGATCAGGGGTTGCTGGAACCTGGACATACAAGAAATTTGATCCTAGAGCCATGTGCATCACTAGCCTATCAGGTGAGCTAAAACCCATGATGTAATGTCTGGAGTGCCATGGATGGTCAACCAATCACAATAACAGCTACACTGTTCACAAGGAGCTGTGGAAAAATGTCAATGTTGAAAATCTGGCATGAAAATATTGCAAATTCACAAAGTTATGAACGTGCATAGCAACTGTGAAATGCACACTCATAAAACAGTCATTTTCTGGATTTTTCCCGCCAAATTTGCATCATAGGCTTTTTGAGAGCCCACCTCATGAACACCGGCACTGTCATTTCATTAATCAGCCCCAAAAGGTGATTCCACGCCGTGACTGTGAAATCACCTTTCGGGACCAATAAACACCATGACAGTGCCAGAATTCATGAGGAGGGGTCCCAAAAACCCCATGTTGAAAATTTGGTGCCAAAATTCCAAAATATGCCCGAGATGTGCATCAAAGTTGAAAACACCCTATTTATTCCATTATACAGCTTATTGGCTTTTCTTCAGTTCGTGGTCAGCTTTGAAGAGTGCAGACGCATTCCCAGGTCCACCGAAGATTGTCATGCTGGACTCCGGAGGTAAGTATGAGGTGGGGGGTGTTGGTAGGCAGGGTACGGAGTGGGTGTGTGCAGGTTGTGGGAGGGTGCAGGGAGAAGGCAAGGGACCATTTTTTTTACAGGGAGAAAAAAACATTGTGGAGCCAGTTTTTTTTGCAGGGCATGTGGCACACTGGTGTGGGCTCCCCACGTGCCAACAGACTCTTTTTTGGGGGCAGTTGCAGCTAACAGGGGATTGGGCACCCCATCGGCACACAACATAAGGGGGGCCACATCATGCTGATGGGGATTGGGCACCCCTGTTGGCACACAAGAAATGGGGGGGTGCTGACAGGGATTGAGCACCCCCGCCGGCACACAAGAAATGGAGGAGATACGCCGACAGGGATTGGGCACCCCTGTTGGCAAAGACAGAAGCGGGGGGTGAAGATAAGCTGAGGGATTGGTACCCTCCCTCAGCACACAACAAATTGGGAGGGAGAGACATGCTGATGGGGACTGGGCTCCCAGTCAGCAACAGCCCTGCAATGAGGGGTCACTTCCTCATTGCAGGGATGACACTGCAATGACGAGGTGGCCCCTGATTGCAGTGGCTAAATTTTTACAAGGTTGTAGCACGCTGGCTGAACTAGTGTCAGCAGCAGCAAGTCATGGCATTGGGGGAAGCGGTCCAAGCCTTTAAAGGCCATGGGGGCATTGGCTACAACAGTGCCGCACCTCTACAACCTGCTTCTAGAGAAAGCTGCTCCAATATGTTTCTTGTGCATGCGCGCCATCAACATAAAAAACTATTCCAAAGGAAAAGTATTAAAAGTGTACCATCTGAATGCTTTCCTCATTGAGAAGAAGATTTTTAATAAAATACAGCAGTTCACCCACCAGCTGTTTATGAATGATGGTTCAGAATTAGAATGCATCACTCAAGTCATTCAGCAGTGATGGAGGATGGAATGCTAACAGGAAGAATTCATACAGCATGGGTATCTGGCTTCACATTTATTTAATTTTGTTCCCTGGATAAGTACATGGTGGCACAAGGCCACTTTTTTCAGATCAACCCAGGCACCAATAAAGTACAGAGTACCACTACATATGAACATACTAAGAAGACAGCAGAAGAAGGCCATTTGGTCTATCTAGTCTGCTTGTATTGCAGGGTCCACAGCTTGAGCTACTGTCCCTGTCTCCCTTCCCCACTCCTTCCACCCTCCCTCCTCATGATCTTTACCTTCTCCTATGCCTATCCCAGCCTCTCTTGAAGCTGCCCACTGTCTTTAATGAGATCACCTCTTCCGGCAGCACATTCTGAGTGTCCACCACCCTCCTCTCTGTGAACAAGTATTTTCTGACTTCCCTCCCTCCTAAACCTCTCCTCCAAGTTAAGACTATACACAAACTGTACATAAACAAAACAAAAGTTCACAATAGGATTCAGTGCATTAAATGGTTCACAGTAGATTCCTATACATACAGAAGGAATAGCTATACAGCTGGTTTGCATAACAATAAACAAATGAAAAACAGGTACTCTGCTTATAGCCACATAGATTAGTTGAAGCAAGTACAAGATGATTGCACATCAAATATCTCTTCTAACTAGAAGAGAATGCTTTGGGTGATGGCTAATCTGGTAGCAGTAAAATATTTGTGTACTATGTACATGGAACCAAGTTTCTGATGACTTTGGGTAGTGACATGATCAGGTGGACATTAAAAGTTAGGCAGTGATCAATATGGATTCCCAGATACTTGAAGGCTGCTGCAGCCTTTGCTTGACCACTGTTTTTGGTGGTAATATGTAAATCAGGTGTGAACATCCTGGCCTTAGAGGCTGAGACAAGCAATATGACCTGCACTCTTAGAAGAGATGTGTGAAATCTGACTAAAAAGTCTTTGAGGAAGGACTTGGTTGGTCCAAAAGCTTAAACACTGTTTTCTTTTTGTAACATCTATGTTGGCCCATTAAAAGGCATCAAACCATTGCTTCTGGAATAAACAATAGTTAATTTATTACACACGAGTTTGTGCAGTTAGGGAAAACACTGAGCCTAATTTTTAAAGGGGATAGAATGATGCAATGGACTTGCATCAAAAGATTTTGACGCAAGGGATGACTTGCATCACAACTTGTGTCATTTGCGATTTTCAAATGCAGCCTGCATTGATCCTGATGCAGCTGCGCCAAAGCCTCCTGGCACCATGGCTGCATCAAAAAATCCAGTCGCCAGGTCACAAGGGGCCTTGCACCACAGTATGGCTGCAACAACCCCTTTTTTGGTATTTTGTAAGCCCCACTGTGGTCACAATAGGGGGCTCCAAGTAGACCAGCCAGGAAGCGGTCTAAGTGCCCAGCACCACTGCTTGGCAGGCCAAGAGTGAGCTATGGGGCTGGGATGATGGGGAATGGGGATAGAAGGAGTACTGAGGGTATCATAGGGCACTAGGAGGAGCATGGGACATGAGGAGGTTCTTCATTAAATAGTGCAACATGTAGGAAAAGTATTTTGTCTTACACAGACACTTGCAATGTTGAATTGTCAGATGAATATGCAGCATGTGTATAGAAGGACTTTATCAAATATTGGCCTTCTGCCATATCAACTATTAAGTTCAAGTTTATTGCTATATGACCTTACAGATAATACTACATGATAAATTAATTTGTGCTTATTCTGTAAAACAAAGAATGAGCAGGTATAGGGAGTGTAGGAATTACCAGGCAGAGGTGCCATAGGGCATATCAGACAGCTAAGGGGGCAGGGTGGGGTGGTTGACATTGCGATCCTATTATAACACTGCCAGGGCAGTTTTCAACTGGAGCCATATCACAATAGGATCATGATACCAACCACTCCTACCTAGACCCCTCGGCTGTCTGATATGCCCTATTTCACCTCTGCCTTGTGCCTCCTTCACTCCATATACCTGCTGATTCTTGGTTTACAGATAAACATGAATTCATTTATTCTTCTACTTATCAATGCAAACTTCTGTACAGTCACTTTGCCATGTATGGACAATCAGAATAATATTTTCCACCACATTTAACAGTAGTACTATATGTACATTTTCTGCAAGGTCATACAGTAGAAAACTTGAAATTGAATAATAGTTCATGTAGCATAAGACTAATACATGATAAAGTCTTTCTATACATCTGCTCCATATTCATCTGTCAATTGAACCTTGCAAGTGTCTGTGGAAGACAAAATGCACTATTTCATGAAGAACACCTTTGTGGCTTATATCCCCCCCTTGTACCCTGTGCCCCCATTGTGCCCTATGGTGCCCTCAGTGCCCCTTCTTCCCCAGCCCCCTTTTGTCCCGCAGCTTCCTTCCCCCACCTTCCACACCTCTCTAGTGTTGCACTGGGGGGGGGGAGTAGGATCCCTATGGTAATTCCCACAGGTGCCCAACTATTTGGCACAGATATTACCTTGCAGCAAACCTGGGGAGTTTGGTGCTGGAACACTCATTTTTGTAAGATCAGGCACAAGATACCTGGTGCACCTGGGGTTTGCCACAGCCCTTAGAGTGATGCAACTTGAGTCACTCTAAGGGATCTTTGAAAATCAGGCCCAGTATGTGTTAAATTTCACACACACGCAGTGTGTTAAGTGAATTTTACACAGAGGTGTATAAATTGTTCAACACACAAATACATAGTTTTTAACACACAATATTAACACAACTTGGTAACAAAATGTTAGTTTGGTGTGTTGAATTGTTAACACATTTATGAGTTAAAATGTGTATAGAGAACGTATTATTTCATGCATGTTGAAATTTTAAGTGTGATCTGTTAAACATCAGTACAGTGTTTTGTAGTCTTATTGCACATTTTATGAACACATTTGCAAAGGAGTGTGTTCATTTTTCACACACTGTGTTATAAAATGCACATAAATTGAATGAAAAACACAATTGCACATACTCTAATAATGCAAATTCTCATGAATGAATTTGGACTGGCTTAACTTTAAGTAGAATTGCACACTGTGGAAAGGCCTCACAATGCAACCAGCAAAGGCTGAGAACAGCAGAACAGACACATGTTTAATCCTTGTTAGGGGTATCAATGTGCCATATCTGTATCTCAGCCCAGAGGCAGGGAGCCATACAGCCTTTGGAAGGTCTTACTTGAGTGGGTCATATGGAGCCCATAGTAGAGAAGAGAAGAGAAGAACTACAAAAGATAAGAACCCCAGAAAAATTCCCTGAGGCAAGGGTTACCCTGGAAGAGTACTGGCCATACAGCCAAATTTTAAAGAAAAACACAGTTTCACATATCCCAATAATACAAAGCATTATGGGAGCATATACAAATCCCCATGAAGGAGTTTAGACTGGCTCAACTTGAAGCTGAACTGCACAGTGCCAAAATGCCTCACAATGCAACCAGCAAAGATTAGGAACAGCAGACACAGGCACATGTTTCATCCTTGCTAGGAATGCATTTGTGCTTTCAAGGTTTAGTTTTAGCACACTAGTGTTCAGAATTATCAAGTAAATGTGAATGTAGATCTGTGGGGGAGAGCTTTAAAGAATGTTCTAATGTAAATGTGGCTGATTTTTATAAGAGCACATTTGTTCTCTTCTTTGATATCCCAGTCTGACTGCATGATTTAAAGCTCACAAATCTATGTGGATATAAATATCTCAATAATGCACACATGGGCTTGCAATAAAGTTTTGTTTTTCTTTTATGCCAGTTTACAGAAAACTTGACCTCAGATTACTACTATTTGTAGGAATTTATTTGTGCTATTTAACTTGGCTAGAGAATTGTGCACTAAGGCGGGTTGTTTTCAGAATGTTTAAGTATTCTAAAAATACAGCACTATAGCATTTCTGTGTACAGTTGATCAACATCCCTTTGTATGATCAATGTAGCACACTTGGAAAACAGTTGGGAAATTATAACATTTTAAAACATTTAAAAAAACATGGCATACACAAAGGCTGCAGCATGTGAAGCCCTCATGGCTGTATAGGAGGTCTTCACATGGTGCAGCCTTTCCCATTTGAGGGCAAAAAAATAAATGCTTCTTAATTGGATGTCCAAGGGGCATATCTTATGGTATAAGAGATTACAAGTGAAAGGCTTGAGAGAGAGGACTCCGAAGCAGAGCAGTTCTGTCTGCCCAAACTTCATAAGAAGAGTCTTTCACACTAAAAAGACACTGCTTGAATGCCCTATTATAGTATCTTATTATATATTACTACAGTTTAGCTCAAGTGCTTTAAGCATGATCTTTTTTAATTTTTTTTTATTTTATTATGCTATCCTCTCACAGGCAGTGAAGTGGAGTGCTCCCTCCTAGAGCTCATGTATGAGAGCACACTAGAGGTACAGTGGCTCTGCAAACACTGGCTGAAGTCACATAGTAATTTTAATGGGTACAGGTATGGCCCTCAGCACTGTACTGTTACAACTGCACTGTGGTTGGTTAAGTAACACAGTGAAATACATTTCATAAATATGACACATTTTTAATGAGTTAATGTTACACACACAGAGTGGGAGATTCAGACTGCGCAAGGCTCTGGCACAAGCCTAGGCGCAGCGCAACTGGGATGTGCAAGGGCACTGACAGGATGATATTCAATGGTGCTGTGCCATGGCTCAGCACCATTGAATTTCACTCTGTGGCCACCTGCATTGTGCATAGTGCAGTGGCACTGCACCAGCGCAAATGGCCAGAGAGGGGCAGGGGGATGCACTAGTGCAAGTGCCATTGGGCTAGGCACATCATCCTCGATATTCAAAGGTGCACATGCAAATGGGGCCATAATGCATGCAAGGCACAAATGGGGCCATTTGCAAGTCATTATGGCTCCATTTGCATGCAGGTGCGCCCATCCCCAGCGACTTGTGATGGCACCCTGCCAGGCTGCAGCCATCGGGGACCGACAACCCCTGCACAAGCGGCAAAGTGCCCCACTGCCCGATTGCAGGCAAAAGTATAAAACTAATACACTCCTATATCCCTGCTGGTCCAGTGGACCGCTCACAGCCTGATCGCAGGCATATGCTGCTGACCGGGGGGTGGGAGCGGAGTGGCAGGGCTCAGTGGGAGGGTGGGGAAGGGGTACCACTGGACCACCAGGGATGGGATTTAATCTTTCTTTAGACCTCTGCCCATGATCAGGCTGTGAGCAGTCCACTGGACCACCAGGGATATAGGACATTTTATTTCTATACATATGCCCGTGATCGGGCTGCCAGCGGTCCACTAGACCACCAGGGATGTGGGACTGCTTATTTCCTACTTATGTCCACGATTGGGCATGGGGGGTGCTACCCAATGGAGGGTGCTGCTGGAGCTCATTTGGCCAACCACAGCTGGCGGCTGCTGTGTTGCACCCTGCAGTATGGTAGCTCACCTGTGGGTGACCAGCTGTTGCTCCTTTATTTTTTGGAACAACTGTATGTGTTGCATGTCGGTGTTGCACCGGCATAGGCTCAGCACATCCCGGGCTGAATATCGGGATGTGCAGGGGTATGCATGGGCATGCCCTCCCCTTACAGCACATACATTACTGATGCACTCTGGCACATCAGGATTTATGCCATGCACTTTCCCCTTTTAAATATCACACCGGGATGCATCAGTGGGTTGCACATGGTGCAACTGTGTTGCACCATGTGCAACCCTTCTGAATATCCCACCCTCTGTGTTTAACAGTAATTTACACACTTTGGCCCAGATATTCAAAAGAGTTGAGCCATGCACAATAGGGTTGCGCCTGCGCTAGTCCAAAAATGCGCCATTCTGCGATATTCAGCAGGAGGCAGTTGCACCCCCCAAATCACGCTGAGCAACAGCGCAATGATAATGAATGCATGCACAAATGAAGGGGGAGGAACCATGCATAAATGGTGCAGTGCGATATTTAGCAACTTGTGCCATGCGCAATAGGGGAGCAAGTGGAAGTTGCGTCATAGTGGAAATGAGCCAAAATAAAAGGGAGCAAGGGAGAGGTGCAAGAACGCTACAGGGAAGCCACATGAGACCCAAAGATAGCAGGGAAAACTGGGCAGCAGGGACACACAGGGCCAGGCAGGAAAGGGCACCTGGAAGCAACAGCCACAGGGGAAGGTGTGGGGAGACAGTGCAGAAGGAGGAGGAAGTACACCACACAGCAGTGAGGCAAGCACAGGCAGGTGTTCCCGATGCAGGGGAAGTAGCAGTCAGGACAGCAGGGGGGAATACAGTAACAGCTGCGGGGGTGAACACAAGCCAGGGACATGGCCAGTGCCACCTTCTAGATGGAGGCCGTAATGAGGGGGGTGAGAAGGCGGGCAGCAGGGGGGCGTGGCCGTGGAAGGGCCTGTCAGCGGTATGCCCACAACAGGCAGTACCGAGCCCACACCAGCTTCGAGTTGTACAGTGATACTGAGATTGTGGGCCAGTACCACCTGAATCGGGCAATTCTGAGGTGGCTCTGTGAGCTGTGCAGTGATGTGATGCAGGCACCTACACGACAGAGCCATGCCCTGTCAGTGGAGATGAAAGTGACAGCTTGCATGTGCTTGCTCACCATGGGTACCTTCCAGAGACCAACTGGGGACACCAGAGGCATAACCCAGTCAGCCACATCATGCCACCCCTCCCAAATCCTCAGTGCACTGCTGCCACATGCTGCGGAGTACATCCATTTCCCCAGCACACCGACAGAACGCACAGCAAACATACAGGAGTTCCACAGGGTAGCACATATGCCTGGTGTGCTAGGGGCAACAGACTGCACCCATGTGGCCATACGCACACCACCTGGCCCCGAGGGGGCCACATACATCAATTGCAAGGGCTGTGCCAGCATCAACTGCCAGGTGGTGTGCACCAGGGGCACATAATCAATGTCTGTGCCACGCATCCTGAGGGAGCACATGATGCCTTCATCTGGCACCAGTCAGCACTTTGCCACAGATTCGAGAGTGGGAATATCCCCACTGGCCACCTAGTGGGTGAGTATGCAAACCACATGGACAATCATAGGGCCTGGGGGGGCATGGTCAGAGGTGACATGGGTAGTGGCCTACATGGCCTGGGGCAGGGTGATGCTGATCACCAAACTAACCTCCACCCTCTACACACAGGTGACAGTGGATACCCACTCCGTTCCGGCTGCTCACACCCTACCAGCGGCCCAAGATCCCATTGCAGCAACTCTACAATGAGGCACACGCCACCACACGTAATGTCATTGAGTAGGTGTTCGGGATGCTGAAGGCATGTTTCCGTTGCCTGGACACCTCCGGCAGTGCCCTACAGTACAGCCTCTCAAAGGCCTGTGGGCTATTCCTGGCCTGTTGCATCCTGCACAACATGGCCAATGAATGTGGGGTAGCCATACAGGTCAAAGAGGGGAACAGTGATGGGGACAATGAGGTCACTGGTGATGATGGTGATGGGCAGCCCCCCCTTGGGTGATGGGACCCCCGACTGCTCTGGCTGGCACAGCTGCACTGGGACACCATCACGGAGGAGCACTTCAGCCAACCCAGGTAAGTCATGGGGCCATGTGCAACCAACAGTGGCTAAGGCATAACCCACAAACACGTATGGACACACACCAGGGGTGCATGCTGTCAAGGGAAGTAGCAGGGCATGAAACCACACACACAACCAGGGATGGGCGAGGTCTAACATACCACGTGGACGGACACACACACATGCACACACACACAATGCACCAAACATGCACAAAAGGTAGGAGGCACACTGACCCAGAACGCCACCCCTAGCCACACACATGTTCACAGACCACCATGCCCACTGCCTGTCCATGTGCGTGTGTCAGATGCTGAGCACCATTGCACATTGGTGTACAGTGCAATGCAGGCATCATCATGCACATGCAACTGCGGACAGCAGCTGGGAGAGTGTGGAGATGGACTATGTGTCCGTGTGCAGGGCTGGATACCCACCCGTGCAATGCCCGCTGAAAGACACAATGCACACAGGGCAGCACCAGATGGTAGCCGCATTGGAGGACAGGTCAGTCACGCGACACAGTGCCCTGGCCACCAAGGATGCATGGGTGGCACCGCCGAGACCCACCAGCACTGACAGGCCAACCACTGGCCTCATGGGGTGGCACCGACGGTCCCCCAGGGGTTCCACTGTGTGAACATGACCGTGCTCACACAGGGGTCTGCAGCACACCAAACATGCCTGCGCCAGGCGTGCTCGGGATGTCCACAGCTGAACCTGGTGTCAACAGGGAGGGTGTTGCACGATGCCGGGAATGGGAGGTGGACAGTGCACTGCGTGGTGTCTGCGACACATGGGCACATGACTGTGTGCTCATTGTGGCCATGACAGCAGTGAATGCCTGTGTCTGCCTGTCAATGGCAGCGGTCACATCCTCCCACCAGCGGTCCATCCCTGCCAGGATCAGAGTGGTGTCTCTGCTGTGACGCTCCTCTGCCCACTCCAGAGCCACATGCACTGCATTCACCGACATCGCAAGCCGCATCTGCTGCTGCACTGATGCTTGCAGTAGGTGGGTGTGCTCATCCAAGAGGTCATCTTCCTACTCAGCATCCTGTCCCTCAGGGTGTGTGTGTGGCCCTGATGCTCAGCACCCTTGAGGGTGGGCACTGCACACCAGGACCAGGTCTGGGCATGTCCACAGGCAGTGCATAGATGCCGCCCCTTGACCCTGTACCCCCAAGCCCATTGGCTGACTGCTGATGCTGCCTCTCCTGCTGCCACTCCCCAGGGCTCACTGGTGCTGCCGCAGTGGCCACAACAGTCCCACTGTCCTGTACACACACCAGTGCTGACCCGCTGGTTCTGACAGGCACAGGCTGGGACTGTGCTGACATGCAGGCCTCCACGGCAGCACTGCCCACAGCCATGGCCGTGGTGTTACCTGCTGTGTGGCCATCCCATGGCACACACGTGCCACTGCCCATGCCGTTAGCGATATCATCATTGGTGACGGACCTGACACTGGCCTGAGTCACAGCATGCTGGCATCCGTGGACGCTGGCACACTGGGATATGGGCAGGGCCTCCTCCGCGCCTGTTCCAACAACATCAGTGTGGACAGCCAGGCAGGCTCACTGTAGCACTGAGCCACGTATACCTGTGGAGATGGATGGGCCCTCCTCCAGCTGACTGTCCTCAGTGGACAGGCCCACCACTGCTGACCCATGCAGATGCTCAGGATCTGTAAGGGGAAACAAAGTCGCGTTACTGCATGTGACCTACCCTGCCCCCCCATAGACAGACCATGATCTACCATCCAGTGATGGGTTACCAGCCGTCTGGAAGCCACCACCCAGAACACCCTCAATGGCACAACACTGCATAATTTCAGCAACCCTCTCCTCCTGTGGGTTCAGGTGTACCACCTCCGTCTGTCCCCCACCTGTCACAGCTTGTGCTACCCTGATGGCAGCCACCTTCTCCTGCATCCTCCTCCTGTCTGTGCCCATCTTCTTCTTGCACTCCTGCACAGAGCACTGGTGGCTGCCATGCAGGTTCACTGCATGTGCCACCTCCTTCCATGCAGCAGCACGGGCTTGAGGTGTTCCCTGCCATCTGCTGAGAAGTGGCTCATGATCCAGGTGGGCCTCAAACAGGGCATCAGTCTCGGCCTTGGTGAAATTAGGCCTCCTCCTCCTTCCACCACTCTGTTCCTCCTCTCCCACAACTCACTCGGTCATTATTTAGCCTGTAAGAATGACAGTTGTTACCTGTGACTGTGCAGTCCCATGCATGTCCTTAAATCCACAGCCCACACTCCCAAACAGCATGCAACTCACCAATAGACTGCAGTCACTGTCTATGGCCAGTGCAGCCCAATGTCGCACTTTTATAGCGCAACCCATGCAAATGAGGTGATGCGCAACTTTAAGTGGATGTAAATTGCAGTGCTGCGCCATTGAATGGCTGATTAGCTGTTTTGCATATGATGACTGAATATTGCACTGTTGCACTTTGCGCAATTGTGTTGAACGTGCTGAGCCAAGGGCACAGTTCTGTGACATGCGCAGTACACACCTCACTGCGCATGCCCGGGTTGCTGACACAGGTGTCTGCTGTGCTGCTGATGTGCTGTGCACAGGAAGCAATGCAGGGCATGGCCACCATTGTGCCAGAGGTGCTACAGCAATGTTCACCTACATGGTGCTGTGGCATTGGGCCATTGTAGGCGCACTGGGGCAACAGCGCGGTAGGCCGCTACTGGAGGTAGCACACAGGCATCCAATCACGCTACATGCATTGGGTTCCAATGGTGCTGTGCCTGTCCGTGCGCCAGAGCCCCTCAACCCTGTGCCCGACCTTTGCCCCCTAGGCACCATGCGTCAGGCATGGGTGCACCACTATCGCACTGTTCGGTGACAGCGCGAAAGGGAATGGCAGCACTGTACTGTGCAGCATCTGCACGTGGGGAGCCGCGCTGCAGAGTGCCATTTTGGCCAACTGAGCTAGGAGAATGGTGCAGAGGAGGGCTGCACAGTGGAGCCAGGTAGAACTGGCCAACCTAGTGGCCATAGTGGAGCCACTCCATGTACCACTGTTTGGGAAGGCACCTCTGGACAGGTCCAGGAGCCAGGTGTGGGAGGAGGTGGCAACTGCACTAGAGGAGGCCACAGGAAGGGGGCAGACAGCAGAGCAGTGCCGCCACAGGTATGGCGACCTGCGGTGGAGGGAGCCAGACCTGCTTACCCGCCTGTGGGTACGTGACAGGAGGGGCACAGTGCCACGGTTATGTAGGTGTTACGTCAACACACTTTTATCTTCCATATGGGTATCACAGTTGTATGTGTCCAGCACATGGGGAAGGGACCATCCGGTGTTGGCTGTGGTGGTGTTATCAGAGTGTGGGGTGGGTGGGTCTGGCTGGGTGGGAGGGCACACACCTGGGGGAAGGGGGGCTTTGCTACATGATTGTACTGATGTTCCTCTCTCCATGTTTGCACCACAGGGCTGGAGGAGTGGCGTCTAGCCCATGAAATGCGGCACCACTGGGAGGATAGGGATGAGAGGAGGGGCGACGGTCCTCAGCGCCCGAGGGACCGGCCCGATGATGGTGAGTACCATACCTCCATGATTGCTATTGCGTGCTGTGTAACAGGGTGGGCAGCAGGGCATGGCCACTATCCATTGGCACCACTGCCATGCACGCAACTTGTTACAGTCAGCACTGTCCAGTGGCACTGCATATCTGGGAGTACATTGATGGTGGTCCATGCGTGCACCGGGTACATGGCTGTGCCACTGCCTTTGCACCACATAGTCATGTCACTAAATGGCCATGGTGGTTCTGTGCATGACTTGGCTGGTGGGTGTGTGCAGCATTCCGTGTGGCTGTATGCACCTGGGTGGGCAGGTCTTGTGGACGTGATCACTATGGGTGGTCACACACCATCACAGAGGCATGTCCCACGGCCGTATGCCATGCACAGTGGGTGGGCTGTATAGGGCTGTGCATTCACACCTATTGACTGTGCTCCCTTGTCCTAGGTGTCCGTCAGCTGATGGAGATCAGGGAGGCATTGAGGGAGATATTGACTATGGCAAGGGCGTCATTAGAAATCCTTCAACGGATCGACCAGATTGGGGTCCGCAGGAGGCACCAGTGGTGGAGCAGCCAGAGCGGGGAGTGGGGCTCCCATTAACAGTCCCTCTGCCCCTGATATCCTCTACCCCTCTGGACCCACCCTCATACCTCTCCTTTCCTGTCCCATTTGTTCACCCCTGCCTCTTACCCACCCCCACCTTGTTTGTGTCCCTCCCCCCAACTTTGTATATAGTATTGTATATAGTTCATTTTGATATTGTTTTGTAATACAGATCTTTTGATATGAATACTGTGGTGGTCTCTGATTTGCAGTGGGCTATAGGTGCTCAGCTGCAGTGGTGTTCATGGTGTCAGGGGTGGTGCAGTCATAGGTATGTGTGTGTGTGTGTGTCCATGGGGAGGTGACTATGGTGTGGGGGTAGCTATCAGTCAGTGTCTGTGGTGTATGTGTTGTGCCCTGTGCACTGGATGACTCTGTACAGTGGTCCTTGGTGCATGCTCTGTGTCCATGACACCCCTGTCAGCCTGTCCATGGCCTGTGCAGCTGACACCCATGCATGTCTGTGACCTGCACAGTCTGCTGGCATGTCAGTGGTGGCTGTCCATGCAGGGCAGCCACTGTTACTGTCACAATGCAGGGTTGCCTCCTGTCACTGGTGTGGTGCATGTCTGCCTCGGGTGACACTATGGCCTCCACAGTTGTTGACCCACCTCCATGCTGTGGCTTGTGTGTGTTGAAGGGGATGTGCACCACCATCTGTGACTTGTGCTCTGGGCAAATGATGGTGGTGTACAGGTCCACAGTGCCTGCGCAGGGTGTCTGGCACTCCTGTGCCATGGAGGACTGCGAGTTGTGTGTACACAGTTTACATGGGCCCACGCTGGGGGGTTGGTTGCTCTGCTACTGCATCCCTGTGTTGGTGTGCCCTTGGGTATGGGTGGGTGTCTGTCCATGCACTGTGTGGCATCCGGTGTGGTGCATGCTTCCATGCACCACTGTGGGTGTCTGCACTGGCTGTTGTGGCCAGTGCTGGGTCAGAGTGTGTCACTGGGAGAGTGTGCAGGGTGCTGTACCACTGGTGGTGGTGGTGTCCAGGGCATGCCCTGTCCTGAGTGGGGTACCTCGTGTACCGACGCATGGTTGGTCTCTCAGCCGTACCTGAGGGGGGCTGTGCATGGTGGCACTGTGTATGCTGTCGTTGCATCGTTGTGTGCTGCCACCCACTGATGGGTGCTTCATGGTGGGGCTGCCTTGCATGGTTCTGTGGTGCACAGGGTTGCATTGTCACAGTGGGGGTGGTGGCATGCATGGGGTTTCCTCAGTGGTGGATGCTGCTCCTGGGCAGGATGTCTGGGGGTCATGGTGCAGGGTGTGCTCTGCATTGGGGGGATGGTGTGGCACTGGGTGGTCAGCCCTCCTTGTGTGCCAGTCACAGCTTGCTGGGGGGTGTGATGGGGCACCATGGCCTGGCTGTGGGTTGGTTGCTTGTCTCCATGGGCCAGTGGTTATTCCAGCCCTCCCCCAGTTGTACAGTGCATGGGGTGTGGGGGGACGATGTCTGTTCTGCTTTGTGTTCCTGTGCCCATCTGTGGCATGGGTGGTGGGCCCCTACCTCCCTGGTTGTGCAGTTGCATTGCTGCCCTGCTGCTGGGGGGTTCCTGGTTGTGCTATGGCGCCTCTGGACTGCTCAGCTGAACATCCCTTGTTGCGCTATGGTGCATCAGATTTGATCAGCTTCCCCTCCCTAGTTGCGCTATGGTGCATCAGATCTGTTCAGCTTCCCCTCCCTAGTTGCACTATGGTGCAGGTGGTGTGATATTCTGTCATCGGCTGTAGGCGCAGTTTGGCCAGTTCAGTTTTTGAATATCGTACCTCTTGCACATGGGCGCAATGGACTTGTGCTTGCTCCTGCTATTGCACACTTTTTGGGTGCAGTTTGAATATCTGGGCCTTACAGTTTAAAAAAATAGCATTTCATTTTTTAGAGTGTATGTTTTATGTATATTAAGGATCATGGATATGGCCTACCTAGACTTTAGCAAGGCATTTGACACAGTCCCACACAAAAGATTAATAATCAAGTTAGCAAGCTTGGGAGTGGGTCCCAGGATGGTAGCCTGGGTATCAAATTGGCTGCACAACAGGACACAGAGGATAATGGTAAATGGAGCTCACTCCAAAGAAAGGGGGGTTACTAGTGGGGTACATCAGGGTTTAGTACTGAGTCCAGTCCTCTTCAATGTCTTTATAAGTGACATTGCAGAGAGACTGGAAGGAAAAGTATGTCTCTTTGCAGATGACACAAAGATCTACAACAGGGCTGCTACACAAAGAGGTGTGGAAAGGATGAGAAGGGACTTGGTAAGGTTGAAGGAATGGTCAGACATATGGTAACTTAGATTCAATGCAAAGAAGTGCAAAGTAATCCATCTGGGAAACAAAAACCCAGGTGAAGAGTACACAATGGTGGGGAAGATGCTAACAACACAAGCATTTGCCAATGCCGAATGTTTGCTTGCTGATATTAGCATTGGACATGCAGGAATTAGACAGATGCAGAATAGGAGTGACAGTGAAGTATTGAGCTCATTCCAATCCCACCTTGACCCTGCAGAGATGGATAGGCATTGGGGTGTGCCTGTGGGTCATTGCCCATAATGCTCATGGCATTTCACCTCACCCTATCCTGTAGACACCGACAAGTGTTGAGGTGTGCCTTGGGGTGTTTGGCTTCACAGTCACCCCATTTCATAAGGATATGTGCTGAAATGGGTGCAGTACAGGAGAATGGGGTGAAGTCTGGGGCTGAAGAGTGCAAGACACACCTCGATGCCTGTCACTGGCTTCAGCGTGAGCGTGGGATGGCATGAGCATTACAGCTGGTGATCCAAAGTTACACCTCTGATGCCTGTCATTCTGTAAAGGGTGTGACGTTATGGTTAGAAACCCTAACGCCCCAGGCGTGTGTTGGTATTTGCACTACAAATTTTCAACATGGCCTTTTCATGACCCCCACCTCATGAAAGCATTTGGGACCTCTTCTCATGAACAGTGGCAGTGTGATTTTGTTAATGTGTCCTGAACTTCGAGTTGCCACAGCGACCGTGCCATTCTGCACCAGATGTGTGAAAACACAGATCAGGCAGGATGTGAAGAATGACAGCTGTACCAACCATAGGGAGGTGTGAAGAGATGGCAATGTTGAAAATCTGTAGTGAAAATATTAAGCATGCTTGAAGTTCTGCACATACGTGGAAACTGTGCAACACATGCTTGTACCACAGTCATTTAGTGGAATTATTTCACCAAATTTTCAACATAGGCATTTTGTGACCTCTGCTCATGAACAGTGTCACTATTTTCTTCATCTGTCCAAAAACAATAATTTCCCACAGCGACCACACCATTGTGCACTAGATGTGCAAACATATATTTCTGGCAGGATATGAAAAATGACAGCTGTACTTTTCATAAGGAGGTGTGGCAAAATACCAATGTTGAAAATCTGGAGTGAAAATATTACAAATTTGTGCACTTCCAAGCATACGTGACAACTGTACAACACACGCTTGTAACACAGTCATTTTATGGATTTTTGTCACCAAATTTTCAACATAGGCATTTTAGGTCCTCTGCTCATGAACAGTGTCACTATAATTTTCTTAATGTGTCCTGAACACTGATTTCCCATAGCGACCATGCTATTCTGTGCCAGAAGTGCAAAAAACACATATTGGCCAGGATGTGAAAAATGACAGCTGTACTGTTCATAAGCAGGTGTGGAAAAATGCCAGTGTTAAAAGTCTGGAGTGAAAATATTGCAAATTCGCAAAGCTATGAGCATGCGTGGAAACTGTGAAACGCATGCTCGTAATATAGTGATTTTATGGACTTTCATCACCAGATTTCAACATAGATATATTAGGATCTCTGCTCATGAACAGTGTCATTGTCATTTTCTTAATGTGTCCCGAACACTGATTTCCCACAGTGACCGCACTATGCTGTGCCGGAAATTCAAAAACAGATTTTGGTCAGGATGTGAAAAGTGACAGCTATACTGTTCTTAAGGAGGTGTGGAAAAATGCCAATGTTCAAAATCTGGCATGAAAATATTACAAATTTGCTAAGGTACGAGCATGGGTGGAAACTGTGCAACACATGCTCATAAAACAGTCATTTATTTGATTTTCTCTGCCAAATTTGTAACATATGCTTTTTGAGAGCCCACCTCATGAACACTGGCACTATCATTTCATTACTCAGTCCCAAAAGGGGATTCCGTGCAGTGATCACGAAATCACCTTTCAGGACAGAATAACACCGTGACAGTGGCTGAATTCACGAGGAGGGTCCCAATAACCTCATGTTGAAAATTTGGTGCCAAAACTCCCCAGAATGCCTGAGATATGCACCAAAATGAAAAAGCCCTATTTATGCTATTATACAACTTACTGGCATTTCTTCAGTTCACGGTCGGTTTTGAAGAGTGCAGAAGTGTTCCCGGTCTACCAAAGATCATCATGCTAGGCTCCAGAGGTAAGTATGGGGTGAGGGGGATGTGGGGCAGGCAGGATGCACAGAGGATGGGCGTGGGTTGTGGGAGGGGCCACCGAACTCAACGAGGGACCGTTTTCTGTTTTAAAGGTTTAAAAAAAAAATTGCGGTACATTTTTTATACAGGGACATTTGGCATGCTGGGGTTGGCTCCCAGCATGCCACCTGAGTGTTTTTTTTTGGGGGGGCTGTAGCCAATGGGGATTGGGCCTCCCGGCAGCAAAGAAAGACTGCTGGGGGGTGCACGATGTCGAGGGGGATTGGGCACACCCTCAGCACACAACAAATAGAGGACGGGGTTACAGTATGCTGATGGGAAGTGGGCTCCCCAGTTGGTAAGTAAACTGGGTCAGGGATGGCAAGGTACTGCCCTGCAATGATGGGTCACTCCCTCATTGCAGTGGCTGATTCATTTCAAGGTAGTGGCATGCTGGCTGAACTAGTGTCAGCAGCAGCATGCCACCACATTGGGAAAAGTGGGCCAAGCCTCAAAAGGCACTGGGGTCATTGGCCTCCAGAGTGCCATACCTCCAATACCCCGCTTTTCTCCTAAGCTGTGACAAAATGTTTATTGCACTTGCACGCAAGCAAACATAAAAATGGAAAGGGAGCTGGGGGTAGTCATATCAGATGACCTAAAGGTGGGCAAGCAATGTGAGAAGGCTGTAAGGAGAGCTGGGGGGATACTGGGATTCATAGGGAGAGGCATCACAAGTAGAAAATGGGAAGTGGTTATCCCTCTGTACAGACATTTGGTGAGACCCCATATGGAGTACTGTGTGCAGTTTTGGAGACCCCATCTTTGCAAAGACATAGACAGGATGGAGGCAGTCCAGAGGAAGACAACTAAAATGGTGCAGGGTCTGCATCAGAAACCATATGAAGAGAGAGTGAGAGAGCTTAATATGTATACCCTTGAGGAAAGGAAAGATGGGGGACATGATAGAAACTTTCAATAACCTCAAGGGAATCCACAAAGTCCAGGAGGGTAGAATATTTCAGAAAAAGAGATGTGCAAGAACAAGGGGGCACAAATCAAAGATAGAGGGGGGATGGCTCAGGGGCAATGTGAGGAAATATTTTTTTCACAGAGAGAGTGGTGGATGCATGCAGCTGCCTTCCTGAGGAGGTTGTGGGGTCTAAGACAGTGGGGGAATTCAAGAATGCATGGAACAGACATAAGGGAATTATAGTGGGGGGTGGGAGGAAGTAGGCTGTTGGTAAACTTGAATCTTCAGCTTATCCAATAGGTATGGAGATGGGCAGACTAGGTGGGCCAAGCGGTCCTTATCTACTGTTAAAGTCTATGTTTCTATGTTAATCTTGCAGTGTGTGGAGTCTGCTACTAAGGGTGTTGTTGTAACATTGATGTCACTGTCGTGTACAAATAACACAGCATTATCAGTGTAAAGAAGCATGCTGAGTTGAAAACATTGTGTAGGCTATTCATGAATACTGAGAACAGTAAGGGTTCTAATATAAATCTGGGGGGACGCAACATTTAATATCACTGGCCTCAAAGAGAACAGCACCAAGCCTGACCTTTTGCTTCCTGTTTGTTAGATAATTCATGAACCATGAGACTGAAGGAACAACCACCCCTAGACCATGGAACTTAGAAATTCATGGCTGACAAGATCAAAGTCTTTGGAACGTCCAGAAGCACTGCACCCATTAGCATGCCTTTGTTCATAGACTGATAGACTGTGTCCATGAACCACACAAGGCCATATTAGTCTCATGTTTTTTTTTTCTGAAACTATGTTGCTCACCATGTAGTATGTTGTGTTGCTCCATGTACTGAGTTAACTGGTTATGCACACATGTATCCTGCAACTAAGCTAGAGCAGATAGTTTGGCTAGTTGTCTGTAGTCATCAAGGGAGGCTTGACTATCCTTCTTGTATAAGGGAAAGACATACACCAGTTTCCGAATGTCAGGGACATACTGCATCATGGAGGACAAATGAATCATTTTGGCTATTGGAACTACAACCTTGGGGTGGCCAGTTTTAGGAACTTTGGAGCCAGTTCATCACTGCCAGATGAATTGTCCGATTTTAAGGATTTTAAGGATTTAAGCATGGCAAGGACCAAGGATGGTTACTTTTCTGAAGTGAAATTTTGGTTGCAGGGTTTCATTACACTCACTGGAGAGGCATCAGGGGAAACACCCATTTTTAGGGTGGGTTCTGTATTTGTCAAGGTTACAGAAGTTTTATTGAAAAAGTTTTGAGATAGTTTTAGGTTTAGAATATTTGGTGCTGTCTTGCTCAATGTTTGCGGGGGGGAGCAGATTCAACAATTGCATTTCAGAGCAATTTCATGCTGTGCCAAAATCTTTTGGGAACCCTAATAATAAACACTGTTGGCCTTACTGACAGATTTGTTTTGTGTTTATTTCTAATGCATCTATACATCAGCCAGTAAACTTGTGTGTTGTATTTTTTTTTTTCATTTGGATCAGGCAAATTTCCTGCCCTTCATTTCTTCATTTAGTCATGGGCCATGTTGGGTTAGCACATATGTGCACTTGTGAGAGAAAAAATGTAGGGCATTATGAACATCTGCTATAGAATCCAAATAGAACCAGTCAATTGTATTAAGGTCACACTAGAAATTATCAAGAGCAAAATTTGAGCAATTGCAGAAAGTGACTTCTTTTTGCATTGGTGGATGGGCAGACCCACAATGCCAGAGACAGAAAATGGCTGCATAGTCACTGATAGAGTTTGGCAATTGGTCATACATCTTAATCTATCATTGTTTCTGACAAGCAGGCAGTCCGAGAATGGTTGCCCATTTTGTTATTCATTCCTATTGTACTGTACAGCAGTTGTCTGAGGTAGCAATTGTCAAAGATTTCCCTATAATGTAGTGTATTTTTCAACTAATTTAAGTTAAAGTCACCAAACATAAGCAATTTGTATGGTCCAGGAGTGATAAAGTGATTTCACAAGGTTTCACAGATGCCTTTTTCACATAGTATGCCATTGTCGGCCATGCTTCAGATCTTAAAGCTGCAATTTGTTTTGTAAAATAATCTGTCATAGTCAAATTTATTTAGTTTTATCAGCATTGTGTCCTCCAGTTTCTGTATGTGACCACATCCCCAGAATGATGTCATGTAAGGGAACTGTCAATGTTTTACATACAGCACCAAGGAATTCTGGGTAAATTATAATGTTGCTGTAAATGTTAGTTACTCAGAGGTGCAGTTCCTTATTTTGGTGGTGGTGACCTCATATGTATATGTACATAGCAAGGCATTGTGGGTAGAATAAGGAGTTGTTTTCCAATTCCCTTACTGGAAGGTGCAATCTCATATTTCTGTAGTGGCTTTAACAATTAAAGCTCTCGTGTTTGTAACCCCAGGCCAGTTTTTTAACTAGTTAGCACCCCCCCATTAAAATCTGGAACACTGATACCCAAATACTGGCATACCATTTTACTTTACAAAAGGTAGGTACCACCATTGACATTAGAAAATGGCTCATTTTCTAGAGGAAGAGAGGGCTGGGGGTACAGAAACAAAACAACATGGACCTTGTGTAAAAAGTACAACCCAGGTCTTGGTTGGAGACAGCTAGGCATATGCTAGATCTAACCTGCTGAAGGGCCCCCAATAAATCCACACAACCAGAAGCAATAAACAGAATGACCAGAACAGTAAAAGGGATTTTGCAGTATGGCTTTATTCAACAGATGGAAATTTAAAGCAGAAGTGGACCCCCAAGGGTCGGTCTAGGCAGGACAGGTACATTTCACGAACTCTCTTTGCATGCAGTACAGTTCACGAACACACAAAAGAACATCTTCTTCCCAATTTCCCAACTGGTGCATCTAGTGGACACCTGTCTATGCACCCAAACATTTTCCTCCCATGAGTGTCATTTAGTGAATCTAAGCCACACACTCAGAACTCTTCTTCAAACATAGGTGTAATTATGTGAAACTCAGCCACACACCTTAACCTGCAGCACTAACACTTGCTCAGGTAAAACCTGTGCCCTTTACGAACCAGGAAGCCTTGCCTTGTAAGCACTTAGATGGCATTCCTCCCACCCTTAGCCCCAACTGACAGTCTCTGCCATTCTTCAGGGTTACACTATTAAAACCCCCATTTCCCATTGAAATGCTAGAGGTCCTACACTTTAACTTTGTAAGACACTGGGGTGACCAAAGAATAAACTGCACTATCTTGGGTGAACAGTTTAACAGAACACTCACTCACTTGGGTGAACTAGGGGCACTGCCAGGTGCAGTCCAGCCTTATATATGGGCACACACACACACACCAGACAACATTTCCCCTAAAGTATGTGAAGATCTTGTCTCCTAGAATAGTACTCACAAACTGATTGTCCCATCCACTGGGCATGGAACAACAAAAGAAAAGGCATTCTTCTGGGTAGCAGATCAAACAGTCTCTCAAAGTGCTTTCCAAGGCAGCTGAACACACACTCAGGACCTTCAGGGGATTGCTCCTAGAGTCCACTGAGAACAAGCAGTACCTTCCACTTCACTGACAGTAGAAATCAGGAGATCCTTTTGTAGTACTGGTCTCCACCACTTCACTGGAAGCTGGAAATGACACTCAACTAGGGTGAGAAATCCTAGGCCCTCACTTCAGAGCCCAACTGGCAGTCCTTCTGCCACTCTCACTTCCTCACTGAACAACTTACAGCTACAGACTACTAACTGAGCATTCTAAGCTCCCAGAGCAGCTGTCCACACAGTGTGGCTTATGCTGCTGTGAGAGTTCCAAATGACCTAATCATTCTCCCCTCAGGCAAGCTGAGCAAACAATGATGTCATTATGTAAGCTGCCCCTAATGAGCTCCCTACCAGCTGCCTGCTACCTTCCTAACACTAATACTGATAGGATTCTAATATCCCCAGGAGAATGGGTGGTTACATGTTTACTTTCAAAACAAGGCATTGTACATATAGAATCTAGCGGACAAGATTTCTTTACTGAGAGATGTAGTCTCCTATGTTGGTAGTGTAGATGTCTTCAATACCAAGACTGACCAACAGAGCTCTCTGTTTCAAAACAGTGCTTAAAAACTTTGTTTCCCTTGCATGATGCCATGCTTTGGGGTTGCAACACTGACAAAAAAAGGGGTGGGTTATGCAAATGAAGAAGATCAAGGAAATAAAAGCATTTATTTGATAGAAAACAGCACTTTTTGGCAGTTCGAATAGTAGGAGATTGAATCGCAACTCCTGCAGGTTACTACAGTTTACTACTTCCATTAGTTATGGTAACCCTTTCAAAATCACTTTAACCATGTGAATTACAGTCATTAGAACTTCAATTTCTCCCTTTGGTTAGTTATAGATGCAACAAATATGCAATTTCTTTTTTTGGTCCTATCTATAGCAAAATAGTAGCCCACTCACACTCAGTTACAGGGGAAAAACTGATGGCCAACAATTCAGCAGACAGATTGGACCGCACATCAAATAAGATACCCCTGAAGGAGAATGACAATTGTGATATAATAGAAGTGTAAGGAAATCCGTAAGTGCTAGCATAAGAAAGCAAAGGGTTAATGAGAATACTTTCTGTACTGATATTTTCTGTTTGTTTTTGCATCTTCACCTATTCAAAGGGATGTTGAGAAGGACAATACATGCTGGAGGGCTTGGCAGCATACCAAGCATACCAAACACATATTTAGACCACGGAATAAGAAAAAGAACTCCTAATTTGGTAAAAGAATGGGTAGTTGAAGTTGAAGACCTGTTCTTGTTGCTAACGCAGTAGGAAGAAGAAGGTCATAGACATAGATACAAATGGGGTATAAATATCTGTATAAAAATGTTGAAGTAGTGAGCAAAAGGGAATCCTAAAATGAAGTATTTCTACATTAAAGAAGGGTTTAGAAAAATTAACACTTTTGGCAAATGAAAATCATATGCAGTTTAATCAAGACAAATGTTTAGTAGTGTATTTTGGTTTAAATAGTCCAAAAATGATATATAAATGGACTACCACTTCACTCATCAAATTGTGAAAAAGATTTAGGGATATATGTTAATAATAAACTTACATCAAATGATCACTATGTTAGAACTGCTTGCATGACCAACAGACTTTTGAGGCAAATAAAACACGCTTTTGTTAATCGCACTGAACAATGCCTTATTCTATTGTATAGGGCATACATTAGACCGTATCTAGACTATGGCTCCCCTTTTTGGAATCCAAACCAAAAAAAAAAGACATAGCAATTCTTGAACAGGTTCAAAGGAGAGAAACTATAATGATTTCAGGATTAACAAACTTGGATTATCAGAACAGATTAAAAGCTACTGGCTCTTCTCTCTTCAAACTAGAAGCTTAACAGGTGATATGCTTATGGTTTTTAATTTAATAAATTCACCAGATCTAATGGAAAAATGTGGTCTAACACTCTCCAAAATGAGACATGTTCCGGGACTGCATAATAAACAGCTTGAAGTAAAAACTTATAAAACCAGCAAAAGGGGAAACTTTTTTCCAATAAGAGCATCCATTGTATGGAACACCTTGCCACAAGAATTGGTAGAGGCAACTAGTGCCACTGTCTTTAAAAACAAATTAGATGTTTGGTTGAGGGATAAATAGATAAATAATGTCCCACATAGTGTGGGGAACAGTCTTGATGGGCTCTGGCCTTCTTCTGTTCTTTCATACCAAGTAATACCAAGTAAAGTACCGAAGCCTCCATGCCTGTCCTGTCTGTCTTCCCATAAAAAGTTAATTGATCATTATCTGACTATGTATGCTAGATTGCTGATGCTAATGTAGAATATATGCTAGTGTAATAAACCTGATTTAAATTGGTACAGTTCGAGTCTTGTGTGTTTTATGGGTCACTGGCTTGATCACTCAATAATCTTGGCACCCCAGATTGGATCACAAAATTTGTTCCTGTTGAATTAGGAATAGGGGTATATGAAGACTGCAACTAAGGTATTCCTATCAGTGGGTGTTGATGATAGGCAAATATTCTGTCAGCGGAAGGTTTCACACCTGAAACCCAGCCTAGCTGGACAGGATAGGATAACAGATATAAAATGGAGGAATTTATTATTGCTTTTGTGGCTGCTCATGGGCACAAGATTTTTGAAAAAATGCAAAACATAAGAATGATCCTTTTTCTTATGTTAAGAACTGTTATGAGGAGGAAATGAAAAAAAAAAACACCAAAAGGGAAACTACTGTAAGTAAGGGATACTCATGCAAAGGTTTATATGTGGTAACACTTGCATTACATGGTGAGTGTAGAAATATGAAGGATAATTCAGCAGAGTTAAAAGAAAATCACCAGAAAGTGGTAACAGAAAATGAGGATTACAAGTGCAAGGAAATACAGTCAACTGTTGCCTAATGCAGTTTGACTGCACATTTGGATGACACACAAAAGGCTAAAGAATGTCTGCAGGTTGTGTATAGAGAGAAATGCATTGAGGAAGGAAAATGAGGAGTTGAAAGTTGCTTTTAGGAAACAAAGTGAAGTTCTGTTAGGTCTCAAATGAGGAAGTGGAGCTGATTATACACCTTGTGAAAGATAGGTAGAGGAACTGAAGCAGGAGGCAAAGTCTCAGGAAGGCATAGTGGTGGTCAGAGCCCCAGATGTTTTACCCATGGTTACTGTGACTCCCTCTTATGAGGAGATGCTAAGCAGGGGGCAACACTCCTCTTAGTATAATATTGATAGTGGACAATTTGAATACAAGGAGGAGGATGAAGGAGATGATGCATTTGAGAAGTCAATAAGAGCTGTTGGCCCCATGGCATCCATAAATATTAAGACTCAGACCAATGTGCAGAGTAGAGACACCCAAGTTACAGAAGTGACAAAGGCTTCCTCAGAAGCAGCACAGAGTGTGGGGAAATTTAGGACAGGGAAATATGATCCTTTACAGCAATTTCTGAGAGTTTTCTAGGTAGGTACATTACATAACTTTTTGGAGAATAATAATGCACAAGTATTGATAGCCACCATGCCCATGGAGCAGTGGAATGCCCTGAATTCCATGCTCAACAGGGTCCCAATAACTGGGTACATGTTATCAATGAGTTTTCAAATATAAATGGGTTGCAGACAAAAACCTTTGTAGTACTCTAGCTGATTGTAAGCAAGAAACTGGGGAGACCCCTAATGCATATGCCAACACACTCTATATGTTTTTTGTGTTCTTTGCAGGGCAGGGGGAATATGAACCCAAATGATGAACCCTTTAAAATGGTATTGACTAATAACAGCCTTCCAAAAATTAGGGCTATTCTGAAAATGCATGTGGATAGTATTGACCAATATCAGAGCATCACGGATATGATGGCATTGACTTATGAAAGCCTGGGGTTTCAGAAAAAGGCTAACAATGTGGTTGCAGTAACAAAGCTGCAGTCTCCAAGGCCAGATGACTAATACGTTATGTTTGAAAATGAGGGACCAAATAACTCCCAGCCTCTATACAATCCAAATGATGGCAAAGGACAGGGACATAGGAAAGGCTGAGGATGGTTTAATAGGGACTAATACTGAACACAACTCTACAAGGAGGTGACGAGACAGTTACATGAGATACAAGTGAGGCTGGATGCTGCAGTCCTGAATTCAAAGCCACTGGGGTGGCATGGAAAACAAGAGCCTCTGTACAACTCATGGCCCATGTGGACATGGCTAGATGATGGCACCTGGTAGTTTCAGCATTGGTTGGATCCTGCCAGGGGATAGTTTTGTTAGACATGGGTGCTTCTGTCTCCATCTACCACAAGGATCGTCTCTACCAGTCATCATTTTCTTTGGGGAAAACTTTTCCCTTGCAATCATTTTCTTGGGATGAATCATTTGCCATGGAATCCAGTCCCATCCCTGTACAAATTGGAATACTTAGGGCAGAACAAAAGACGGCTATCATAAATTTACCAGGAAAACAACACATCTTGGGAGCAGATTTCTTGCCAGCACATGGATATATGGTAGACTTGGAGAATCACTTTGTATGGAGGGTAGAGGATAAGAACATGGCAGGTTTAGTGGTAACTGATGTGCATGCAGTGTTTGCTATCAAGAAGACAGAGGAATGTGATGTGATGTGTTAGGTATGATGAGAGCAGAAAATCCAGATTTGTCTAGGGTGTTGGGTCAGCATCTAAAAGTATTTCAAAGCACAAGATTGATTGTGGGAGAAGGCAAGCATGTGTACTCATTCAAGGGGAAGATCCTTTAACTAAACAGCACTATAGCTTTCCCAAGAAAGCAGTGCCATATATGCAAGATACTATTGACTCCTTAATGTAGCAGGGACTGTTAAGAAAGTGCACCTCTCAGAATAACTGACCTGTGTGACCAGTAAGACAGCTTAACTGCTCTTGGAGGCTCACCATCAGTTATAGGCACCTGTATCAAACCCCTCCTGCTTGTGTTCCCACTATAGCTTACACTCCTGACGTATTTGCTCATATTAAAGCTGGGATCCTGTGACACTCTGCTCTTGATATTGTGAATGGATTCTGGTCTACACCTTTACATCCTGAATGCTAGTTTAAATTTGCTTCTACCTTTAGGGAACAACAGTACACTTAGACTTGTTTACCCAATGGGTTTCACAACCCCCCATCCATTTTCCACCTTCATATAAAGGAGTCCATACCTCTCAACTGTCCGTAATTTTCAGGTATGTCCCTGATTTTGCTTCAAAATATTCATTGGTCCCTTGTAAAATGTGTGTTTTTATGTATGAACAATGGGGATTATAAGCACAAAATAATGCCAAACATTAAAGTTGCAGACTTGTTTTTTTTTTTTTCAGAAAATACGTATTACATTAATCGCCTTATTTTCTTAGCTTTCTGAGTGACTCTTACCAATTGGTAAGATCTGTCTCTGATTCTGGGTCTATGTCCCTGATTTCTTTAAGTCACATCCTTGATATATGAGGCTGGAGGTTGAGAGGTATAGAAGGAGGTACTGTAAGCATTCTCTCTCCTTGAGTGTTTATTGTAATATGTAGCTGATTTGTTGTTAGTCACCACTACCATGGAAGAGGATTTACAGTTACTAGATGAGTTGCTGGGAATTTTCATTGAGAAAGGTCTGAAGGTTAATTCTAAGAAAGCACAATTGATGAAGTCACAGGTAACCTTCTTAGGAATTACCTTGGACCATAAAGCACACACATCTGATCAGCACAAAATGAGATTATACATAGGCTACCCATATCTACAACAGACATTGCCCTCCTCTCATTCTTGGGCCTGGTAGGATATTGCAGCATCTCGCTGCCCTGTAGCCTGCTCTATATCCCCTTGTTAGCTACCAAATCAGCAGACTCCCTTTCTTCTCGCTCATGTTGCCCACACTGTTGAGCCGAAGCTTGACCATTGTTTGCCCTTAAACATCACAGTGAGAAACACATACGCTAGGCACCCCCTATTGTGTTTTTCTGTCCTTCTCCCTCCCTCCCTCCCTCTAATTTATATTCCCTTTTTTTAAACTCTAATCACCGGACAGTAGCTGAATAAGTCATTTATATTAGCAATCTACTGAGGGCACCATGAAAGACATTTGATATAGTACTTTCTGCATACCAGTTATACTTTTCATAATGGGGGGGATTTCTCTGGATTTTGCTAGCTCTATTACTGTATCCTGAGTGCAGTGAAAAAAGGATATCTCTCAGAGGATGCCACACATGGAGATGTATTACATTACTCGACTTACTGCATTACTGCAACAGTCACAAAGGACTGGGTATGTATATATGACCTCCCAATGCTACAACATAACCCATGGAGCAGTTGCCATGGAGGGACTCAGGCAGATTTACTATCTTATGGGACCTTGCTTCAACTCTGTACAGAAAATTATTCAATGCGCCTGTCTGCAAGACTACTAATCAGCGCTCTAACAAGAGGCCAAAGCTCCACATCCGGATGGCAAACAAAGTGGTATCAGAATAAAAAAAATGGTCAACAGCAAGAATCTTTAACCTATCTCTTGCGGCAACTATGAAACTATTGATACTATTATTAATATGCTCAGGAATGTAGAACTTAACCCAGGACCCCAGAGGTCATCACTGCACCAACAGACTTAGCCAAGATCAAAGGGCTAAGCTTTTCCATATTATTGTATGCAGTCTGTTAAAGAAGATCACGATGATCCAAGCCTGCTAACCATACCCTACCAGATATACTAGTAGTGTCTGAGATGTGGCTCAGGCCTGTCACAGCCAACAAAGACATAAATTTACCTAATTATCAAGTATTCAGAGCTCACTGCCAAACTAGGGGTGGGGGCGTAGGGATATATGTGAAGGACAGCCTATCTGTAACCTGCCTTGACTCGTTATCCATGATAAAGGAATTTGAATGCCTATACCTCAAAGTGTCCCTCTCCCACACCACATCGCTGCAGCTAATCGGCTGCAATAGGCCCCCCTCAGCTGACCTCAAGCTATTATCCCACCTGGGTGACCTAATCAAAAAGGGAACAAAAGAAACTATAATCATAGGAGGCCTAAACCTAAACTGGCTCTCAAAGGCAGCTGCACCCTTAATATCATTCTGCGATACACATGGGTTTACACAGCTCATAAATGAACCCACCAGAATCAACAAAAAGAATACAAGCAACAGCACACTATTAGATGTTATACTAGTGAATAAACCTCACCTTTTCTCACATGTTGGAGTACTATTCAATGACATCAGTGACCACTGTCTTATTGCGGGAATAAGACCAGCATGCAAGCCGTCATCCCCCAATAAGTTCACAATGAGGAGATCAAGGCAAACATTCAACATTGAGGCATATCTGGAAGAGATAAACCACTCCACATGATGGCAAGAGTTTTACTTAGCAAACACAGTGGAGATAGGGTATGAGGTGCTAAATGACATTATTACAGGTGCCCTTATTATCCATGCTCCAATTTCTAAGGTGCACATCAAAAATAAAACCTACCGTTGGTTCACTCCTGACCTTAAAGCCACCCCCTTGACAGAGACAAGTTCTGGAAAAAGGCTTGAAAAACTAAGATATCAACTGATTGGGAGCTGTTCAAAAAAGCCAGGAATATCTGTACCAGGAAAGTATGAGATGCTAAGGCTGCTTATTATACGTCTGAACTAGACTCCTCCTGCCACAACCCTGCCAAATTCTGGAACACCATAAAAGACATAACAGGATATGATCCAAGTAACACACTCCCAGCCAAAATACACAATGGCAAGGGAACCATCTCTGATAGACTGGAAGTCCTGGAATCATTCAACAATCACTTTACAACTGCTGGTCTAGCATTTGACACCTCTCCGGCTAACCAAATGCGTTCCCAGTTAGGTATCAAGAACACTGAAGCACGGGTGATGGAGTCCACCTTCTCCTGCATACCAGCCACACTGAAGCAGGTGGAAGAATTAACATCACAGCTGGACACCAAAAAAAGTGCGGGTGCAGACTCCCTTGATCCCTATTTTTTTTAAATTGCCATACAAGTATTAGCAGTGCCAATAACACACCTATTTAACCTCTCACTACAACTAGGATCTATTCCATCAATCTGGAAAACAGCCCAAGTTATCCTGCTACTGAAAGCAGGGGACCCCATGGATCTCAACAACTACAGGCCAATCTCTATCCTCCTGTGCTATCCAGCTGCTAGAAAAATTGTAAGCACCAACTAAGAGGATATCTTGAAGAGGCTAATCTTTAAATCCAGCACAATCTGGGTTTAGAACCAACCACAGCACCATCACAACCCTGGCTAAAGTAACCAATGATTGGCAACTCGAGCTGGACAAAAAAAATTGTGTCTGTGCTGTATTTTTAGACCTGAGTAAGGCATTCGATACGGTCGACCACGAACTGCTCCTCTCCTCCCTGAAATCCATAGGACACGACTCAACCTCCCTTAGATGGATAACTACCTTATGGGAAGGACCCAGCAGGTGAAGGGTGAAGGCTGAAGAAGACCTATTACCACTCAAATCTCTCCAAAGAGGAGTTCCCCAAGGATCCATCCTCAGCCCAATCCTATTTGCCATCTATATCAATAGCATCGACAATAACCTCACCAAAGCCACTGTACACCTGTTTGCAGATGATACAGTATTGTATGTCAGTCACCCCTCTCCCGTAACAGCATGCATAGAGCTACAAGTAGAATTCAACCTATTACAACACCAACTACTGGAAAAAAACCTCCTGCTAAATGCAAAAAAAACAAAGGCAATGTTTTTCTCCCCCCAAACACAAGCCGGACACTCCTTCCCAAACAATCTCCCCCACATATCCACTGTCATTGGTGAAAATCTTGAATATGTTACAAAATTCAAATCTCTGGTGGTCTGGGTAGACAGTAGACTCGACTACTTAGATCATCTGGAAGATCTGCTAAAAAAACTCCGTCAGAGGCTTGGGCTCTATTACAGAATAAAGCACTTTCTCACAACTACAGACCAGTGAGCCTCACATTCATCATGAGTAAGCTAATGGAGACTATCCTGAAGGAGAGGCTGGTGGCCCTTCTAGAGGCCAAAGGACTACAGGACAGCAGACAGCATGACTTCATACGTGGCAGATCCTGCCAAACCAACCTGGTCGAGTTCTATGACTGGGTAACTAGGCAACTGGACAGGGGCCATGCAGTGGATGTCCTGTATCTGGACTTCAGTAAGGCATTCGACTCAGTGCCACATGGAAGGCTGGGAAGGAAGTTTGTAGGCACAGGGGGGTGCAAAGCTGGTGAGATGGGTAGGAAACTGGCTGCAGGGAAGGCAACAGAGGTGGTGGTGGGTGGGGAGCTCTCACACCCAAGGGCAGTGACGAGCGGTGTTCCACAGGGCTCAGTGTTGGGACCAGTGTTGTTTGGGATATTCATTGCAGACATATCATGGGACATCAAGAGCAATATCAGTCTGTTTGCTGATGATACCAAGGTAGGCGCGGTGATGGATGACCTAGGGGATGGCAGGGGTTGCAGGATGATCTGGCAAAGCTTGAAACCTGGTCAGACACCTGGCAACTGGGCTTTAATGCCAAAAAGTGCAAGGTGCTGCATTTTGGGATGAAGAACCCAAGGAGGAGTTACCAGCTAGGTGGAGTGCAGCTAGCCTAGACAGAGGAGGAGAAGGATCTGGGTGTGCTCATTACAGGCTCAATGAACAACTCGGCACAATGTAAGAAGGCAGCTGCAAAGGCCAACAAAATTCTGGGTTGTATTGCAAGGGGTATATCCTCGAGGAAGGAGGAGGTGATTCTGCCACTGTACAGGTCATTAGTTAGACCACACCTGGAGTACTGTGTGCAGTCCTGGCATCCATATCTGAAGAAGGATATTAAGTTACTGGAGGGGGTGCAGCGCAGAGGGACAAAGATGATCAAGGGGCTGGGGGACTTATCATACGAGAGGAGATTGAAGGAGTTGAACATGTACTCACTGGAGAAGAGGAGAGACAGGAGTGACGTGATTGAAACCTTTAAATACATGAAAGGAATAAACAAGACAGGTACAGAGGGGCTGTTCAAAGTAAGGGAGGGGAGGGACACCAGGGGCCATGATATGAGACTGGAGCGAGGAAGGTTCAGGAGGGAGATGAGACACTTTTTTACAGAGAGGGTGGTGGCTGGGTGGAATGCGTTACCTGCTGAAGTGGTATGCAGTAGAACAGTGGACTGTTTCAAACGAGGACGGGACAGGACAAGGGGGAGGATTAATGAAGGGGAAGGGTGGAAGGGAGGGGCAGCTGCAGAATAAGGGGTGCTAGCTGCACATTCGAGTAGACTTGATAGACCTCTAGGCCTTTATCTGCTGGCAAATTTTGTATGTTTGTAAGTGATTCTAAAAGGAAGCTGGTCCAGGCCACATTTCTATCAGTATTAGATTATGTAGATTTCCTGTATGGTCGTTGCCCCAACTCATATCTGAGCAAACTGGACACACTTTACCATAGATCCTTGAGGTTTATTACAGATCTTCCTCTCAGCACTCACCACTGCTCGCTTTATGCTGCAGTTAGATGGACCTCACTCCAATTTAGAAGAGACAGGAATGCCACACTATGGACTTATAGAGCGATATCAAAGATGCTACCAAATTACGTCTCAGACTGCTTCACACAAATCACATCAAGTAAATATGCCATAAGAAGTCTAAACTTCATCATGCTTAACGTGTCCAAATTCAATTCTTGATATGGTAGATCTGCTATCAGCTATGTCTCATCTGCCCTATGGAATACGATGCAGAAGACCCTGAAAGTGAACAGATACATCTCATTTACATCCTTTAAATATCTGTATTCGAGGCTTATCAAAGAAAAATTTAATTGTTTCCACAAACAGTAGAGTATTCCTAATCTTATCCATCTCCCTCCCCAGATAGCCAACTCACGGAAGGTATCCACCTTTACTAAGAGTCACCACTCCTCGCACTCCATGCACCCCTCCTTTCCATCCGCCTCCCCTCAATCACTTGTCATATATCACAGCCCTATACCCCTGTTATACAAACCCCCCAGTGCCTCCCTCCTGCCCTCTTCATAAGGCCCACAGTTTATCCGTTCCACAGTATAGGCCCCCACCATCTTCCTCCTCCCCCACCAGCCAGGTACACCACTTCCCACTCCCCTTCCCCTCACCCCTCATTACCACTACACCTGAATTTAATGTGTAGTCTGATTAGAATGTATCCTTAGAATGTGTGTATACTGAATATTCTATGTAGTATCCTAGAGTGTGTGTATATTGAATATTTTTTATGTATCTCTGTAAATTGAACCTTGACCTTACCAGGTCCATCTTGCAAATGAGCTGTGCTCAACGATGTTCGCCTGAATAAATAAAGATTTGATTGATTGATTGATTGATTAATTATCACTGGATTCATAAAGATAGTGAAACCCCTATAAGATTTAATTAAGAAAGGAGTGAAATGGGAATGGACTTCAAAGCACACACAGGCAATCCCTCAGTTAAAAGATGCCTTGATGGCAGCTCTGGCATTGGGTAACCCCTATCCATCCTTCCTCTTCCCCCTGGTGGTGGCATCCTCAGAAACATCTATATTAACTGTACTAGCACAAGAGAAGCATTGTAAACTGCTGCCTATAGCATATACTTCCAGGGTGTTAACCCTTGTCAAATGTGGCTAGTCAATGTGAAAAGAATTTGTTATCCATCTTCTGGGCAGTAAAGCATTTTGCCTATATTCTGGGATTACACCCCCTGGTTTAACATACATGCAACACTCCAACCCAATATTTACTGTCAGGTAGCGTGAAGGATGGAGCAGTTTCTAATGCAAGCTTAACACACTGGGTATTGCTGTTACAAGACAGGGACAACAGGATACAAGATGCATCTTCCCCCACAGTGCTAACTCGCTCTTTACTCGATGAGGGAGAACCTCATGAGTACCCAAGTGCAGGATACATCCCTGAGCTACAGTCACCATTTAAAGTCTTACCTGATGATAACTTATCAGGAGTTGAGGTACAAGCATTTGTGGATGAATCCAGCTATTATAAGGGAGGTAGGCCATACACAGGATTTGATATATACCTGATGGAAGGAGGGGTGTAGAATGCCTATTAGAGGAGCATAATGATCATCCACAGGACTTGATTATCATTTCAGATTCTGTGTGGGTACGTAATGCCTTAACTGCATTTTTGCCTGTGTTGGAAAAGAATACATTTCATTCTTCAGATGGTTAGCCTTTATCACACCAACATTTGTTGCAGTACATTAATAACCGAATGAAGACATATATGGGCACTCTTTATATCAAACATGTGAAGTCTCATTCTAAACTCCTTCTCCTCATGCAGAGCAGAATACCAGAGCTGATCAACTATCCAAATGAGGGGGCGTGGGGGATGCTCCAGTCACTTCAGCTAGAGGCAGCATCACTGACCCCCAATGTAAAAATAAAGGAACAATCAATGCTGGGGAACTGCAGATGAGGGACAATCAAATTAAGGGAGTACTAAAAGAACTGTTGAATACACAGCCTGTAAGTGATGATGTATACTGAATATATGCTGCCCATCTGCAGCTAACCCATAATAAAAAGGTATTACTGTATACAGACGTTGCCTATCCCTGTGTGGGTAGTGCCTGAACAAATAAGGTTGGAGTTTTTGCATATGGTACATCATGCTACCATAGGAGGGAACCAAAGTGTCAAGAATCCATTAGCTCATCTTGAAAGTGCAGGCTGGTGGCTTGCTATGCAACATGTTGTGGAGAATTACTGCAACAACTATTTGATTTGTGCTCATGACAACCCCAGCTGTGGCAGCAGAAAACTGAATTGCAGGGTCAACAAATTGGAGGTCCCTGGACTCAGATGCAAATTAATTTTGTCTGACCCATGCACTCCACATCTAGGGCAATAAATTTATTTTGGTGATTACTTGATTTATTTTATAAGTGGGTGGAAGCATTCCCATTTAGGGCCACCACTGCAACAGTTGCTGCAAAGCTTCTAAATGAATAAATGTTTTGCAGGTGGGGACTGTTATTGGTATTAGATTCAGATAAAGGCACTATTTTTACTGCCAAAGAAGTTGCAACAAATTGTGCACCTGCTGAGGGTCAAACAAAAATTTCACATTGCCTTTCATACTCAGTCCTCTGTGCAAGAGGAGAGGACAAACTGCACTATTAGAATGATGCTAAGAAAATTTGTGTCACTACATGGCAAAAACTGGGACAGACTCCAACCCCTCTTACTAATGGCCATCAGAGTCACCCCATCTAATGCTACATCTATAACCCTCTTTTAAAGTTTGACTGGTAGGCAAATGAGACTGCCTAAACACTTGCTGTATGATCTCAACATGCCCATGACTGATGCAATGTAAGCAGACAAGTATGTTGCACAACTTAAAGAAAGGATTAAACAAGTGCACTTGTGTGCAGCTGAAAGTTAGGGTAAATATAAATCAGATACTGCTATATATTTTAACAAGGGTGAGTTGACAGAGGAGTGGCAGGTAAGTCAGAAAGTCATGGTCCTATCCTACGGTACTGCTGAACACCCGTTGCAACATAAATGGGAAGGGCCAAATCATATTATTGACAAATGTAGTTCTTCCATGTACAGAGTTAGAGTAACCAAAGGCAAACAACCCAAGGACAAATGGTTCCATATTAATTAGCTGGAATTATTTAAAGAGGCTTAAATTGTGTATCCTGAAGCTCCCTATCCCAGCTATGCTTGGGGTTGGGGGGGGGTGTTGTATAAATCTCTTTCTAATTTCTTGTTTTAGAATGCAGAAGGTTATTTCTGTAATCCTTTTCCTTATTACATACAGTGTGGCTGAAGATATACTGTGAATGGAGGTTATCTCACAAGTACAGAGCAGAGAAGGGGATGGCATGATCCTGCCTATCAGAGTGATTGAAGGGGTTGCAGAAATAGCTACATGGAAAGGTCCCAGAGACCTGTACAACAATGCCTGGCAAGACAAGTGGCTAGGACCCTCACCATGGTATGATAGTAGGTTAATAGTGGATTGATCAGGATCTCTTTGGGTGATCAACATCTCAAAAAGGGATGAAGGAGTATGGGATGTGTCACTGTTGATTAAATATACACAGGGGGCTCAGACATACTGATGGCAAGCATATGGCAAGATTGGCCTCAAAGTGGCCGTGTCCACCACAACTCAGCCACCCACTGTGACTGTTGCACAGACCATTATGCCTACCCATGAATGACAACTTATTGTGCCCCAAAACACAGCTGGGACCCACCTGTAGCCTTACTGCAACATCCATACCTGGGACTTAAATTAATTATGTACAGTTTATGCATGCACCTATTATTTTACATTTTTCTTATCAGGATATGTCTGAACATAATTATTCTTGTACTTCTACCAATGTATCTTTATTATGCAATGTTTTATTTATGGAAATTTGACTGGGTAAGCCCACTGAGACATAATGTCCCTTTTTCAGGGGTGACCCAGAGTTAATTACATTCAATAATACAGATTACAATCAAGCAAATAATAAATAATACATTCTAAGACAAATGAACAACCATCAGTAACATTTTTGCTTACAAATATGCTAGTCTTATAGCGTTCTAGAGCCCAAGACCCTATAGCTATGTAGAAAAGGAGACACTGAGATGGAGTTTTCTGTACTAGGCAGGTTTGAGACCTGGAAGGGCTCACTGGTACAGTCTCAGACCTATTTGCATCAGGCATGGCCATATGGAATAGGGCTGACATGGAAACCATAAATAAGCATACACATTATTTTTGGCACCAACATGCAGAAAAAGTTACAAAGCCTATGACATATGGGATCACTGGCATAGCACAAGAGAAAAAGTTCACTATTTATAATATGCATAATATTGCTAGGCTGTTTCAAGTCAAGTCAAGTTTATTGGCAGGAAATTACTCCATTGAGCAGGTGCATTTACAAGAAGGTCCTGAACAGACAAAATAGTACACAAACAAATATACAACTAGTACACTAAATAAGTTATAACAAATGAAGGTAATACATGGTGTGCACTGGGCAGCAGAACAATGCAGTTAATATTATACAAGTTAAAACATCTTAGTACAAGTCAATTTACCAGGTGTACAGAAGGGAGGAACATTATGACACTGAGCAAAAACCTGACATTTGATAACAGTCTGATAAAGGGAGGCATTTGGCAAGAGAGGGAAGCAGAAAGTGAGCGGAACTGGGGGTAGGTAGAGAGGTCAATCTTGCCATATGCTCACCGTCAGTATGTCTGAGTCCCCTGTGTATATCTAATCAATAGTGACACATTCCATACTCCTTCATTCCTTTTTGAGATGTTTACCACCCAGAGAGATCCTGATCCATCCACCATTGTTTCAAGTGACTCAAATGAAAATCAATGAACTAATTGAAATTAACTAGAAAGCCAAGTCCAGGAAGTTAGGCCATGAAATTATCTGCTCAGGTTACAGCACATACGCCCTTACTACAATTACCAAGCTATTGGGGGATACTGATAAAGGAAAGGTACTTCATGTTTTGCAAGATAGTGATCTTTTGAAGAGACACTGCTCAAGCTGCCAGGATAGCTGGAAGTGTATGAAGAAATCTGCACAATTACCTTTGAGTACTGTCTAGAATTTGGGATTGGTAATGTCCCATCCTGCAGCCATCAATGGAACATGTTTACAGAGAGGAAACTGTCTGTTAGTTTTACCTTGTCTCTTCCAGTCTTTGATAAAGACACAACAGTGTTTGATAAGTTGTCCTCTGTACACTCAGTCGGTCACTTAGAAGGGGACATACTGTATATAAAGAGTGGCTTGACCTCCTTAATAGATTGGTAGACCATTCAAAATTAGACCAATGGGTGGTGCCCCATACAGTTTGCTGTGATGTCAAAGGGAATTGATACCTTTGCCATTTTGATGTGTTTCACATCACCACAACTGTATATGGGTACTCTAACTCCACTGGTCAACTCTTACTGACTGAGGGATCAAAGACACATGATAGCTTCACCTGTTCAGTACTGCTAGTCAAACAGAAAGGCTCTATGATGCCGATTTGAAAACTAAATTGTCGACCACCATCACAGCTATGGATTTATGTCGACCGCAACTTGCGGTCGACATAAATCCGACTGGAGACCCTGGCTGCTTTTTCATTAGGGAGCTTTGCCCCCCAAACCCCTCATGTGGGGGACTCTTTTCCCCCACTCCCGATCTATAGGATCCTAACTCTGAGTCAGAGTTGGATCAGGGAGGGTGTGCAGGACCAGGAGACAAAGTGCTGGGGACTAGGGTGGACTTCGAGGTTGTCGGTATTGACATTTTCGTTGTAATAGTGTTGCCATACAGGGGCATACCAAATGGAAAACACCTCAAGTCAGGGTCACATAAAATATAGGAGGACAATACTGTGTGGTCACTAATGACACATTCTTCTTAAAAGACTCTCAGCAGTGGCCCAATCCCTGTTTCTAATTTTTGCTTCCCTCCTACTCCTAAGTCCCTTTTGGGTACTAATGTTATCACTCCTGTGCCCCTGTATAGTGAGATAACCCTTTCAATTCCACATCCTTTATCAATCTCAAGATATATTTATTGGATTTTAAGGTATCCATAGCCAAATTATAATTAAATTTGAAATTTTTTCTTGATCGCAAGGACTACCAGGTGATTACAGTCAGTAATAATGTGCATACTGTAAATCTGAAAAAGCATTGAAGTATAGCCTAGAGAGTAGAATAAGAGCTGTGAATGAGCTTGGTACATCCATCAGACCTGGGTTTGATTCCACAACCCCCACTTGCATACTGTGTGACTCTGAGCATGTCACTTACCTTCCCAGTGCTCCTGGTTCACCCCTGAAAACATGCACTTGTACCTAGCGAGCCTTACTCAGTTACCAAAGAAATAAAAAAAAAGTTACTAAATAATGGTGATCTGGATTTGGTTCTCTCCAATACATGGCTTGAACTAACTTTTAAGGCATTTGTAATTGTCCAAGCTGTTTTAATTTTTATTATGACTATTATTAGAAACATAGAAGATGATGGCAAATAAGGACTGCAAGGTCCATCCAGTCTGCCCATTTCTTTTTCTACCTCATGAATGTGCCATCAGCCTTTGCTCTGTCAATGGCCTATCTATTCATACTCATCTATTTTGCTCCTTTATGCCTATCCCATGTCTGTTTGAAGCCCTGCACTGTATTCATACCCACCACTTCCTGAGGTAGGTCATTCCATGCATCCACTGCCCTTTCTATGAAAAAGAACTTCCTCATATTATCCCTTAAATGGCCTTCCTCTAATCTCATGATGTGTCCTCTTGTCCTGCTATTTTTCTTATATTGAAACATGTTAGACTCTTTCACCTTGTTAATGGCCTTAAGGTGTTTGAATGTTTCGATCATATCACCCGTCTCCCTCCTTTGATCTAGGGTATACATATTGAGCTCCGGTAATCTGTCCTCATATGTTTTCTGATGCAGTCTGTGCACCATTTTGGTTGCCCTTCTCTGGATTGCCTCAATTTGGTTAATGTCTATGTGAAGGTATGACCTCCAGTACTGCACGCAGTACTCCAGATTGGGCCTAACCAGTGTCATGTAAAAAGTGATTATTACCTCCCTCTTCTGACTTGTGATATCCCTACTAATACACAACAACATCCCCCTAGCCTTACCTACTGCTTTAGTGGGCTGCTTGGATGATTTCAGGTCATCAGTGATGATGATGCCCAAGTCTCTTTCTTTCCTTGAGACTGCCAGCAACTCCCCTCCCGGCCTATAGGTGGCTTCAGGGTTTCTCTTCCATATGTGCATGATCTTGCACTTCTTTGCATTAAACCCCAGTTGCCACTCTTATCCAGATCTTTTCTCATTTTGCCCACCCCATCTGGATCATCTATTGTGTTACAGATCTTGGTGTCATCTGCAAACAAACAAACATTACCCTCCAGTCCATCTACGTCACTGATGAAGATTCTTTTCTGCTTCCAGTGAACCCCGGCTCAACACCAGCAGCAGCACTGCTTTTTGTACTCTATGCAGCAAATTAAATTGTGATTGTAAATAGTGTATGCCAGCAAGTGGAGGATTCTGAAAAAAAAAAAACATATACAAGACAGACCTAGAGACCTAATTTCTGCTGGCAGTTTTTGTATGTTCATATATAATCAAGACATGGAACTTATATTTATTGTGTTGCTTATGGACCTATTAGCAGAACTGTCTCACGTCATTGAACCATTTGCAATACATATATTGATCAAGTGTCATCTTTAGATGATAATGCCTCTGCTTTGTGAGCATCAAGGTGGGAATGTAGGATAATGACAATTGAGATATAACAGAAGTATAAAATAAATCAGGAAGCGTTGGCATATGCAAGAAAAGGGTTAATGAGAATACTTTAGGTACAGATATTTTAATTTAGGTACAGATATCTGCTTGTTTTTTGAATCTTCACCTAATCTGAGAGGTGTTGAGAAGGACAATGCATACTGGAGGGCTTGGCAGCATACCAAACATGCCAAACACTTAGACCACAGAATAAGAAAAATAACTCCCTATTTGGTAAAAGAATGGGTGCAGTAACGAGCTGAAGTTTCAAAACCTTTTCTTGTTGCTAAGGCAGGAGGAAGAAGTAGGTCACAGACATAAATACGAATGGGGTATAAATATCTGTAGAAATTTCGAAGCTCTGAGCAGCAGGGAACCCAAATATGATGTACTGAAGACTCCACACCTGTTCTGTCTGCTCTCCCAAAGAAAGGTAACTGATCATTATCTGACTCTGTATGCTAGACTGCCGATGCTAATTCAGAATATATGCTAACATAATAAACCTGATTGAACTTGGTACATTTCGGGGTCCTGTTTGTTTTATTTGTCATTGGTTCGATCACTCAACATCCCCTCCCTTTGTAGCTAGATGATATTTCCTGAACACTGTGCAGTTAGGGAAAGCTATCTCAGTGCCATTGACATTTGGTTTCATCCAGCTTTCAGTTATTGCTAGAACTTGACATTTGTACTTTGTAATCAGATCTTCAACTTTTGCAAGCTTTGGGATTAGGCTGCCCACATTTAGGTGCAGTATTCTGATTTCCTTCTTACTATACCAGATCTTGCTCTTGGGTATAAAGAACAATCAGCACAGGGACATTGTGTACATGACAGTGTAACACAGTTAGATAGGCAGAGGCAGACCTGAACTGCTTAAAGGAGACAGGAAACATTATTTTACACCTCTAGATGCCCTCATGTTTTCTTTTAAATGCCTATCCAATACTATCATATATTTTGATCTTTTTGTTAAAATTAATAATCTTGTTTTTTCCTTTGCAACTACTCTGAATGCCTCTGTTCTCAACAGTTGCTGCTTTCACTTTTCATACTGCTTGAACATTATGTGACATCAGTAACACCATTACAGGCCATTCAGATCAATAACATAGAATTGTGTAAGTGATGACATGGAATGTCTTAGAAATGTGAAAAGAAAGAGCAGCAGTTGTTGAGGAGAGTCGAACATTATGTAGATATGAGGGCACAAAAAAATTCTGATTATTTATTTATCAAAAATTGGTCAAAGCATATCAGAATACATAACTGGTATGGAAAGGAAAATAAGAGAGCAGTTAACTGTGTAAAATAATTTCCTATTACCTTTAATGAAATTCCTGAAGTTCATAATACCACATGCATTTGAATCAGGAATGGGTGTTTTAGGTGAAATCCCCCTCAAAAAAAATACAGTACCTTGCAGGTTCCACAGTTTTTAAGACATTTCCACTGGAAATGCCTGTCTTGGTTTGAACTGCAAAGTACCAAGGGCTGCACTCTGGAGTAAAAGCAGTTTGTCGAGTAAGAGGACAGAAAAAAAAAAAACAGTACTGGAAACTGAATGCTTCAAGAATAGAATTTATTCCAGCACCTGTAAGAGCAAGCACACTACCCCAGCACTTGGACTACAAAAGTCTTCATTCCCCTGATGAAGACTTTCATAGTCTAAGTGCATGGATAGTGCAGTTGCTCTCACAGGTGTTGGAATAAATTATATTTTTTTCACTATACAGCTTCCAGAGCTGTTTTTTTTTTTGCCTCTCACTCAAGACGCTGTTTTAACACTGGAGCGTAGCCCTTTTTGTTTTAGATAGTTTACTGGTGTGCATCCACTCACTGAACCTGCAGCTGTCTTGAGTGTTTTGGTTGGTTTGAAAAGCAAATTAGTTAACTGCACCTTTGTTTTCATTTTTTAAAATTAGGTGCATTTGTAACACTTTACCCAATTTAAGGCAGCTTGTGCAAGATATGTGATGCAAGCCCTGCAAAAGGGGACCCAAGATTGCTACAAGGTAGATGAGAAAAAGTTGGTCTAACTTGTGGCAATTGGTGCAAGGGATGGAAAATCCAGATCACTGGCCTGGAGAATGCAACAATCCCTCTGCACCATTTGTACAGTACACCTGGGGCTTGTACCATTTGGGACACTTTGAAAATCCAGCTCATAGTTTTTATAGTCTTTTATTGTTTTGAGCCCTTCCCCCCAGTTACCAGAATAGGGACTATGTTTTGTTATCAAACTTACAATGAAAGCATATTTCAATGAAAGATTTTAATTTTTAACTTTTTAAAATAATTTTGTCTTATTTTTCCTAATTTTAAATCTCATTTTTGAAGCTATTTTATAAGCACAATAAAACATCTCAGGGTATGACTTTATAATGATATCATCACATTTCTTTGGTGCATTTAATAGAGGTAGGAAATGCTTTTTGCATAGTTAACTGCCCTTCCATTTTCCTTTCCATGCCAGTTATGTATTCTGATGTTTTTGATGACTTTTTTGATAAATAAATAATCTAACTGTGGGGTATCTTCAGCTCTATATAGAGTTCCACTCTTCTCACCAGCTACTGCTCTTGATTTTCATATTTCTAAGACATTCTATGAGATCAGTAACTCCCATTGAACGCTAGTCATCTGAATGGCCTGGAATGGTGTTACTGATATCTTAAAATGTTCAGGCAGTTTGAAAAGAGACAACGGCAACTGTTGAGGACAGAGGGATATTGGGTAGTTACACAGGCAACAAAATTAGACTATTAATTTAACAGAAAGGTAAAAAAAATATCAGAATACTGGGTAGCCCATAAAAGAATAGCTGGAGGGCATCTAGAAGTGTAAAAACTGTTTCCTATAACCTTTAATGACACTCGACTGCACCTCATGCCTACCAATGCACCTGATGTGTTCAATTATATCACCATAATGCACATACTGTCATGTCTTATTTCTTATCTGTGATATACCTATAGCTCCTGGAGACCAGCAATGCCAACAAAGTGTTCCCCCAGTAACTTCCTCACATTTACATTGTTGATTGCTTCTAGACTGAAGTATACCTCTTTGTCACATGGCTCTCCAGGTTCTCCTGGTGAGCTAGAGGCTTTATTCTGACTCCCCTTCCCTATAGTAATCCTGGGGCCCAAGGTAAATCCCCTTCCCCTTTATGTATGTGATGGTAATGTGTATGTATGTGATCACTATCACTTCATGGATGGTTGCAGGTTTACCACACAAACACCAACTGAATTCAACAGCTCTTAAGTTAGTGGGTGTCATGCAACTCTAGGACTACAAAAGAGATGCTGCCTTACTCTGAGAATGGAGTTTGCATGACAACCTCTTCCCCTTTCAAAACAAAAGAAAATGGTGGTCACAATATGTAGTGGAGGTAAAGAGGTAATTTATTTTACCTTGCTGCATGTACAAAGTAACACAATGGAGTAGTTGTAGGACTGTTATACAAAAGCTAGACAAATCTTGTACAAAATGTTTCAAAAAAAGCAGACATTTAACTGGATTAACCAAAACACCCCTAATTATCTATGTTATTACAGGGAAGATTTTTTTTTTCTAACTTGCTTAGAAATAGCAGAGTTGTTACTGTTTTTTTAATATTTTTATGGATAAAACCATTTTAGGATGTGTAGATAGAAACATAGGCATAGATGTAGACTTTGGCAGCAGATAAGGACCATTTGGCTCACCTAGTCTGCCTATTTCCCTACCTATTAGATAAGCTAGAATCTAAAAGGTGCATGCACTCTCCTCAAACACATAAAGTTGGAGGTTGTAGTTTTCCAAAAAATGAGAAGATGTTTTATTATTTCAAAAATATGTAGCAATTTATAAGCTTTGGTGATATAAGCACCTACTCCCCCCTTTTCTTTCAAAAAATGAGGAGGCATTTTATTATTTTAAAAATATACAGCAATTTATAAGCCTTGGTGGTATAAGCTTCGCCTCTAAATCATGACTTCATCAGGGGGCTGGCATTAGGAGATAGATACATCAATTTATAGTCGCAGTATGATGACACAATCAGTTACATCATAGGTTTGTTGTTAAGTTACCTTACAAAACATAAACATTTCACAAACAAGCACTATAATTGATTTCTTTCATAGCTAAGAAGCTGCTAGTATACATGTTGGCAGCATGCAAGGTGCTTTAATCTATAATTCACATTTTTATTGTGTTCATTTCATTTATTTCTATTAAGTTCCTTAATTCAGACGTACCTATTGAAGAAAATGTTTTATTTTATTAATCAGGTGTCTTCCATTGTTTTGGAGACAGGCCGATAAACCAATGATCACCCTCAAAACTTTCCAGCCAAATTTTCCTAGGGGATCCACTTATTTGCAGTGGTTTTGTAAAGCTTCGTCTGATGAATTAATTGCTTTAAATTATCCTAAGATGAAGAAATAGAAAATAATGAATAAGTAAAGCAGTTCTTGGCAAAAAGCTCATCAATCTTGTTCATAGTCTAGTTGAATGATTTACCAAACTTTATTAAACACATACAAGTTAGACTTTATGTGGATGATACCGTATTGGTAGCTATAGGTAAAGATCCAGAAGAAGTAGAACAAAAATTGCAAGGTGATTTTCTGGTCATGCAGGGATATTTCTCCTCCTTAGGATTGTTGATAACTAATAAAAAAAATATCGACAATGTTCTTTGGCCTAGAGTGGAAAAACAAAAGTGTCCCAAAAATAATGATGAAGACCCAGGAGGGGAAAATTTTGGAGCAGACGTCAGTATACAAATATTTAGGTATTTATGTTGACCAACATTTAAATTTTAAACAACATACAATAGAATTAATAAGGAAAACAAATGCAAAAATTGGAGCAATGAGACATATATCAAACTGTAAAACAAAAGAAATGTTTTTAAGAATAGTAAATCAATTAGTATTACCTGAAATAGACTATGGAAGTCATATTTATTATAGGCATACTACTAAAAAGCAATTACAGAATTTGGATGTATTATATAATAGATTAGCAAGATTTATATTGAGATGCGATTTTAGTCTTCATCACTGTACTATGCATACTAAACTTGGATGGAATTCATTAAATCAATGGGCTAAGGGCTTTTGGCTAAATCAGATACATGGATTATTTAAAAATAGATCTCAACATAATTTAGTTGCTAAACTTCAAAAACCAAAACATGGATTAAACTTAAGAATATTGGGAGCTAGAGAACTGATGATTCCTAAAATAAAAAATCACTTTAGTAATATGACTTTCCAGTATATGACTGCCACAAGTTGAAATGGACTTCCTCCTTTCCTTCGTGACCTAGAATTATCTACCACTGCATACAGAACTGCAGTAAAGCAGGAGTTAAGTTTTAGATGTCTATGTAATAGGTGAATTCTTCGCAGGTAGAAGTATAATGTCTGTGATTCAACTGTGGTCTTTTACAATAAGTGTTCTGTTATGTGTATTCTAATATGTAATTTTTTGTGATTGAAGTCCATGTCTTGTATGTTGCTGTTATAGAATTAATTAGTATTGTATACAAACAGGTATGCCTTGTAAATGGAGGTTTTGAAACCCTAATGGCTGTATCACTGTATAAATAAAATGTTTACATACATACAATTGCTTAACAAAAGAACATTATCTACTTTTAAATTCAACACATTTCAATTCTATATATAAGATATCAAGATCATTGGGGATGGCAAATATATAGCACTTACAGAATTCAAACGCAGTTAAGGAGGTGAGGGACAGGTAAAGGTAGTGGTAGTAAGGTTGGGGGGGGGTAATTTTGTTGAGGGAATTTTTAGGCTTTATTTCTCTGAACCAAAGGCACCTTCAATCTATTTTGTCATGTATGGCTTTAAATCCAACCATTCATTTAATCCATGAGGGCTCATCGCATTTAATTTATAAATCCAATATGCCTCACACATCAATAAGGCATCTTTTCTGCCACCCTCTCTAGCCCCACTTTTAGCTACCTCAATGCCTAAGCATTGAAAGCCCTCTGTGTTGCCACCATGTATTTCTGCAAAGTGCCGCCCCATTGCTTTGTCTACCCTTTTATTTAATATGGATCTGATGTGCTCTTGTACAGTATTCATTCTGTTAAAGGTACACAATGTTTTTCCTATGTAGCCAAGCCCACAACTACATCAGAGTTGGTAAACTACAAATGTTGTGTTGCATATTATAATATCCTTGATTTTTATATCACAATTCCTCTTGAAGTCTCCTAGGTCTTTTTCCTGGTTTCACATATTGGCATATATTGCATCTCATGCATTTATGTGTACCTGCTGGTCATTTGGGGATCCATGTAGTTGTAATTTGTCTCTATGAACAGTCAAATCTACTGAGTACAATGCAGTCTCTTATCCTTAGTGCTTTTCTTAATGTGACTCTAGGGTTGTTTTCCACTGCCCCACCCACTACTCCATCTGCCATCAACATGGGCCAGTTCTTCCAGATTATGTTCCCGATGGAACCTGCCATACTATTAAATTCAGTGGAAAAATTAATTGGCCCCCAGTCTCTGTTTTTGTCTTTTTTAGTTCACGCTCCACTATGTCTTTCTGTATGTGTTGTTTGCTGGCACTGTATGGCTTCTCTACTCTTTCTTTCTTATAATAACTACAGATCAATTTATCCCTAAGTTATGCCACCTGTATGTCAAAATCACTATCCTCTGTAGAATTTGTTCTTATACATAGCATCTGGCTATATAGAATGGAGTTTTTTAAGCTCCGTGGGTGTGCACTCTCATATCTTAGTAGTGAGTTGGTCACTGTTATTTTTCTGTATACTTTGGTCATGATTCTTTTTTATTTGTCACATTCCCTACTAAGGTGAGGTCTAAGAAGTTAATTTCCCTTGTAACCACTGTATGTGTGAATTTTAAATTTAGATTATTTTCATTAAACCATTCTACAAATCCCTCAGCTGTTCATACACTGCCTTCCCATGTGCACAGGCAATCATCTATAAATCTCAGCCATTGACTATATTCTTCTGAAATGGATTTACAGTAGAGTTTGAAATATATATATAAGTTCATATAAGCCAAGGAAAAGGTTGGCATAGGAGGGGGCCATTGCTGCTCCCATTGCCGTGCCACAGACCTGAAGGTAATGTTCATTGTCAAATTCAAAAGTAATGATATTTTATACAAAATCTAAGGCTTGCAGTAGGAAGTCTATTGATGTGACCTTAGAAAAGACACTATTTTCAAGATAGAGTTTACAGGCCCTTAGAAAATGGGCTAGATTCTAGTAGCACTTTGACTGGCTGAGAGTCACAGTGGGGGTGGTACATTAAGTTTCAATGGATGAAACTGGCGGGGTTGGGAGTAGGCACTTTGATGGTCAGATGGATTGAAAACTGGCTAGCTGGACTCACTCAGAGAGTAGTGGTCAGTGGGGAGCTCTCAAACCCTAGAGAGGTCAGTAGTGGGGTACCACAGGGCTCGGTCCTGGGTCCGATCTTGTTTAATGAATACATATCGGACATCAGAGAGGGTATAGGGTGTGAAATTAGTCTCTTTGTTGATGACTCCAAGATGGGAGCAGTAGTTGAGGGGGAAGAAGGGAGGTTGGCCCTGCAAGGGGACCTGGACACCCTGGAAAGCTGGGCTCACACATGGTAATTAAATTTCAATATCACTAAGTGCAAGGTGTTACATCTTGGGTGGGGAAACCCTAAACACAGGTACACCCTGGGAGGGGAGGCGCTGGAGGCCTGAACAGGGGAAAATGACCTAGGGCTCATGGTAGATGCATGTATGAATAACTCTGAGCAGTGCAGGAGAGTGGCTAGCAAGGCAAACAGGATGTTGGGATGCATCATATGGGGGATCACCTCTAGGAGCAGAGAAGTGATTCTGCCGCTGTACAATGGACTGGTTAGATCACACCTTGATTACTGGGTACAGTATTGGAGACCACAATTGAAGAGGGACATACAGCTCCTGGAGAGGGTACAGAGGAGGACAACTAAGATGATTCGAGGACTAGGGGATTTGACGTATGAGGACAGACTTGAGGAGCTCTGCCTGTTTTCATTGAAGGAGAGGAGAGACGGGGGGACAAGATTGAGGTCCTTAAGTACCTCAAGGGAATAAATAGGGTAAACATGGAGGGGATCTTTATACTAAAGCAGGGAGGTATCACCAGAGGGCATGGTTTGAAGTTGGAAGGTGGAAGGGTGAGGGGGGGATAGGAGGAGGTTTTTCACTGAGAGGGTGGTGGACCCATGGAATGCGCTGCCTGGTGAGCTGGTTCAGAGATCCACAGTGGAGGGCTTCAAGAGAGGGTGGGACAGACACAGAAAGCGGATGTATCAGATGATGGCCTGCCAGGGGGGTGGGGATGGATGATAGGGGTTTCTGGAACATAAGGGGGGGAGGGTCTTGGCACCCAACTAGGGATCTGAGGTTTGAGTAGACTTGATAGACCATAAGGCCTAATCTGCTGGCAATTAGTATGTTAGTAGATGCCCACTCCAAAACAAGGGCCAATTTGGGGTGCCCTATTATTTGTGTTATCCTTGGGCACCCCTAATTTTCAAACTGAGAACCCACCATTTTCTCTCCCCCGCTAAGCGGAACAGTTGATGGCTGAGCAGATCCCCCAACCCCCCCCGCTCTATTGATCTTTGTAAATTATAATACACTTGAAAGACAAGAACTACTCACTATTAAAAAAAAATGACATTCACCTCACATCTTGCTTCTGTGTGTTTCACCCTGAAACTCAATTTTCACCACAGACATTCTCGATCCCAATCAACCCTGGAAGACACGGAACACAGGGACTAAAGACATCCTGACAAATGGGCTTTGTCTCTGGTCATTGCCGAAAAAGTAGAACAAAACACTAATCTCTTAAAAAAAACCATGTACAGCGCTGCCCCGTGGGAATGGACTTCTCGGTCTTCACTTCCTGCTTTCAATTAGCAGGGTCACATAAGGTCACGCATCTAACTGCCACATCTTCCAATGGCAAAGTAAACAAAATAAAGCTCTTGCTGAAACAGTACTAAACATGTTCAAAAATAATCACAATATACTTCTGGGGGAAAATGTAATGTAAATTTCACATCTTCCTCTGATGAAAGTGGAGGGTGGGTGTGGGGTAACTAGAACAGCATGGCTCTGTTTGGGGGCACAAACAACAGGTGGAACAGCACTGTAACAGAGGGACTACTTTACCACAAAAATGTTTTTCTCTATTACTATACATTTTAAAAAACAGTTTCTCTGTTATTTGTTACTACTTCTTTAAAATTTACATTAATGCCCATTTCCTAAGTGCAATAATACCCTCCAGGGTGGGCAGTATGTGCATTACCAGACCTTCCAGGGGCTATAAGGCCCCCCACCTGAGGCGTCAGACCTCATTACACCCCTGGGTGATCTGGTATTGCCCAATACCGCCCACCCTGTCGGGTATTATTGCTTGCTTATACCATCCTCATATCGAATGGAAGAATAAAGGGTTTCAACATCCATTGTCAGCCAGATATAATTTTCTGATCATTCAATGTTTTCCAATTTCCTAATGGTGTCACCTGCATTGTAAGATGTGAAGGTAAGCAACTACCTTGTGGCCGTAAGAATAAATGTGCCCACTTTTTTGTTTTAGTGACCCTATTCCTGAGACTATTGGTCTACTTGGTGGGTCACAAAAGGTTTTTGTACACCTTTTGAAGTGCATAAAATGTGGCTGTCACTGGGGAGTTGGTCCACATAAAGTAAAGTTCTTTTGCAGTTATTTCCCCATTCCTAAGTGCGTCTTGTAGCAAATCTAACAACTCTTTTTTATTCCTGGTACTTGGATTGCTACTTAGTTTTTTGTAATTATTTTCCACATTCAATAGCTTCAAGGCCATAGTTTGGTAATGTTCTGTATCCATTGCAACAATGCTGCCCCCCCCCCACCCCCATCTGCAGGTTTAATTATAATTCCTTTCATTTCTGAAAGTTCTTTTAAAGCTTGTTTTTCTTGGGGGGGGGCAACACTGCTACCATGGAAACATTTTTTGTTCTGTAGCAGGGTTTTAACCTGCTGCTGAACTACTTTCTCATATGCTAGAATGCTGTCATTGGATATAACTGGACAGAAATGACTTTTACCTTTAAATATTTATTTTCTTGTTCTTTTGAAATCATGATTTTTTTGTTTCCATGATTTCAGAATCATCATTCTGCAATAAGTCCATTAAGAGTTCCAAATTGTGTCGCTTCTGTGTGTCCATAAATAATTCCACATTATCTTCAGTATCGGGGACCCTTAAGTTGGTTTCATCAATATTAAATTCAAACTCGGTCTCCTGGTCCCTTAAAAGCTCTTGTGCTTTCTGTACTGTAAAACCCATGGTGTTTTTTGTTGAAAAATAGTATTTAAATTTTATTTTTCTAAAGAACTTAAGTAGATCAGTCTGGATTTGGAAGTTATCATAGGCTGATGTAGAAAAAAAGTTCAGTCCCTTTAAGAGTGATGAATTCTGGCTTTCAGTCAACTCCACCTGTGATAGATTAATTATCTATCACAATTATCTATCCTGGTAAATCTTGTAAATAAATAAATAATAAATAAATATCTGTAACTTGGTGTTTTCTTATCTCTCAATGTCCTTTTCTTTGCCAGGTCTGTATTTCCTCCTTCCTCTCTTCTCTCGTTTTGTTCTCCTTCCTTTCTTTTGTCCTCTAGAGACATCCCTTGTCCTGGATCCACTTCTGTCCTATCTAAAAAATGCACCAGTCCCTTTCTTGCTCCCTCAGCACTTTTGTCCCTGTGATTCCTGCTCCTGCATCTGCTTCTACTAAGGGATCTTTGCCTTTGATTTTCATTAGGTGGCCAAATTAATATAATTCCTGATTGATAGACATTTTCATCTCTTATCATTTTTGTTTGTTTTTTATCCATTAATTCCTTCTCAGTGAAGTCATTCACATATTTGGAACTGTCTAGTACAGTATGGCCTGCAAGCCCATTGGTCCACACTGAGGACAAATGGGCCTACAGCCCATACTATACCTGTCATTCGGCGGGCGGGTGGGCAGCATGCAGGTGGGTTACAGCCGCCTGCTGATGATGGAGGGGGGGGTGGGTTAAGGGTCTGGTGTGGGTGGGAGGGGTGAGGGGTGCCACTAGATCACCAGGGATTTATTTGACGGAGATGTTCTACAATCACGGCAATGGGCTGGGGGGTTCCACTAGACTACCAAGGACGGGGATATACTACATCTACCATGATCACGGCAATGGGCAGGGGTGTACCACTGGACTACCAGGGAATGAGGTAGCCTACATCTACCATGATTGGGGTAATGGGAGGGAGGGGGTCCACTAGACTACCAGGGAAGGCCTTCAATTACATTTATTGGGGAATAGGGAGGGAGTGGGGACCACTAGATTACTAAAGAAGGTCCTATATTACATTTATTGGGGGATCGGGGACTTTGGAGGGAGGAAGCTCCACTAGACTACCAGGGAACATTTTGTTTTACTTTTACTGTGATCACAGCTACAGGGCAAGTGATGCCCCAGGATCCCCACTGCACACATCATGCTGTGCAGGGCGCCAGGCGCAGGATGCCGGGATGCCCTGCCCAAGGCATGCAAATGGGGCCTTAATGATATGCAAATGGACCCATTTGCACCTTGCATATAGTATGGCCTCATTTGCATGCCCTCAACTGAATATCACAGGTGATGCACCCAGCGCAACTGCATTTGCGCTGGCGCAGCATCTCAGTACTCCCTAGCTGTGGCATGCGCTGGTGCAGTCTCACTGCACCATGTGCAATCCGTGCCTTATTCAACATTGCTGCGCCATGGTGCATCACTGTTGAATATCACCAGGCCCTGGCCCCGGCTCATCCCAGTTGTGATGTGCCCAGGCTTCCGTCACTGCCAGGTGCAGTCTGAATATCCGAGCCTAAGAGTTTTGTCCAAATTCTTAAGTTCTGAGGGTTTTTATAATACAGTCTTCTTCACCTTATCTAGTTCTTTTATTATATCTTCATGTTTTGCTATATCAGCTTTTATAATTAATTTTAGAAAACCAATGGCATAGTCCTGGGCCAGATTTCTCCACTCTTTCTTGAATGGGAAATTTTCCAAGCCACAGGAGGGGGTTCTTAGGAACCTGAGACATCTCAGCATGAGTTCTTTCTCAAGATAAATTTCAAGAGTTACAATGTTGTAGGACACATTTATTTCAGCATTTAATGTTTTTTCCAAGTTCTGAAATACTCTTTTCAAATTTAACTCACGAGTTGCTTCTGGATTTGAAGTAGCTCCTTCGCAGTTTGCATTGAAGAAAAAGCCTCTCACTTGCTGCCATCTATCCTCCAGCATTCTTGTGTACTGGTTCCTGGGGCGACATTCTGTTTACTCATTCTCCCCCTGAATATCTCAAATCTTGGCTTCAATATTCAATATAAAGACCTTTAATAATGGCAGCCAGAAAATGTACCAGTTAAATATTCAAATATGAATACTGAAATTGCAGCTTTCAAAAACAGATTACCATTGTCTTGTCAGACTCATGGTGCTCATACCAGTTTCCTCAGACTGTTCTCCAGGCTGTAGGCTCCTATAGGTAATTATTTCACCTGCCTCAGTTGCAATCACTAGTGCTGCTCAGTCCAGTTTCCAAATTTTCTGATGCGCTCCTGAGCTTGGAGCTGGTTTTCCACACATTGGGTTAGCAACCCTCCACAATTCTAGAATCGAAAAGGTGCATGCAGTCTCCTAAAACAGATAAAGTCAGCGGCTGTAGTTTTTTGAAAAATGAGAAGACGTTTTACTATTTCAAATATGTACAGCAATTTATAAGCCTCGGTGGCATAAGCAGCTACCCCATACTAGCTATTGGATAAGCTACAGATCCTAGTTAACCAACAGCCTACTTTCTACTACCCCGTCTAGAATTGCTTTATGTCTGTACCATGCATTCTTGAATTCCTCCACTGTTTTGACCCCAAGATCCCCTCAGGAAGGCCGTTCCATGTGTTCACTACCCTATCCATAAAAAAATACTTCTTCAAGTTGCCCCTGAGCCGCCCCCATCTATCTTCACTTTGTGCCTCCTTGTTCTTGCACATCTTTTTCTCTGAAAGTTGCTACCCTCTTTCCCTTTTGTTCTTTCCCTTGAGGTACTTGAATGTTTCTATAATATCCCCCCCCCTCTCCCTCCCTCCTTTCCTCGAGGGTATACATATTAAGCTTCTTTAGTCTCTCTTTGTATGGCTTCTGGTGATGACCCTGCAGCATTTTAGTCACCCTCTTCTCGACCACCTCCATCCTGTCTATGTCTTTGCAGAGATGGTGTCTCCAGAACTGCACGCAGTACTCCAGATGGAGTCTCACCAACTGTCTGTACAGAGGGATAACAACTTCCTGTTTTCTACTGGTGATGCCTCTCTCTGTGCATCCTAGTATCCCCCCAGCCCTCCTTACTGCCTTCTCACATTGCTTGCCTACCTTTAGATCATCTGATATGACTACCCCATGTCCCTTTCCATTTTTGTTGTTCTTAGTACCCCCCCCAAATGTGTACTTTTCCCCTGGGTTTTTGTTTCCCAGGTGCATTACTTTGTACTTCTTTGCATTGAATCTATACTACCATACTTTTGACCATTCCTCCAGCCTTGCCAAGTCTCTTCTCATCCTTTCCACCCCCTATTGTGTATCAACCCTGTTTCAGATCTTTGTGTCATCTGCAAAGAGGCATGCTTTTCCTTCCAGTCCCTTCCCAATGTTACCTATTAAGACATTAAAAAGGACGAGTCCCAGTACTGAACCCTGAGGTACCCCACTAGTAACCCTCCTTTCTTTGGAGTGGACCCTGTTTACTATTACCCTCTGCATCCTGTTGTCAAGTTAATTTTTACCAAGGCTACCACCCTGGGACCCATTGCAAGGCTGGCTAACTTGTTTATTAATCTTTTGTATTGGACTGTGGCAACTGCCTTGCTAATGTCTACGTAGATCATGTACATAGCCCCTCTCTATCTACTACTTTGGTCATCCAGTCAAATAAATGTATTACCGTAGATTCCACTGACATGACCTACCCGCTGTGAATTTACACTGCCTTGGGTCCTGTGCCATGCTGGTCTCTAGGTACTCAACAATTCTTTCTTTCAGAAGTGATTCCATCATTTTCCATACCACTGAGGTCAAACTAATTGGTCTGTAGTTTCCTGCCTCTGCCTTGCTCCCACTTTTGTGAAGGGGAATCACATCCACCCTCCTCCAGTCCTCAGGTACCACACCATTATCTCATGATTTGTTAAAAAGGGTTGTCAGTGGTGTGACTAGCTCTCCCCTTAGTTCTTTTAGAATTCTGTGGTGTATCCCATCTAGCCCCATTGCTTTGTCCACCATCAGTTTTAGGAGTTCTTTTATGACCTTTTCTTCTGTGAATGGACTAGTATTGACCCCTCTATCCAGAGTGCTTCTATTGTTTCATTTAGCTACCTCCCCCTCGTCTTCTTTTGTGAATACTGAGCTGAAGTATTCATTTAGTACCCCTGCTTTTTCACTGTCACCCTCTGCCCACTCCCTCTCTCCTTTATTAAGCCTCACTATCCCTCCCTTGGTCTTTCTTCACTCCCTAATGTATCTATAAAAGGTTTTATCTCCCTTCTTAACTGAGTTGGTTATCTTTTCCTGGGTTTGGGCCTTTGCTATTCTGACTGCCTTCCCCATGTCCTTTGGCTTTAACTGGTGCAGTCCTCTGTCCTGCTCCTTCTGTGCTTCCTCATACTTCCTGAATGTTGTCTTTTTCTTCTAACCTTCCCCGCCTCCCCTTTTGAGAACCATAGTGGTTTTTACCTTCATTCAGTTTTATTTGCTTTGCAGAAAGGGATTTTGCCTCTGTGATGGCAGTTTTGATTTTTCCCATTGTTACTCCATCCCTACTTCTTACCCATTTGCTAGTGCTTTTCTGAGGTATTCTACCATTTTGCCAAAGTCAGCCCTCCTAAAGTCCAATGCCCTCACTTTTGGATGGCTTGACTCTATGACTGTTTATCATGAATCACACAGGTGGTCGCTTGTTCCCAGGTGGCTACCCACTTCTAAATCTGAAAGCCTCTCTCCATCCCATTTGAGAGTACCAGGTGTAAGATTGCTCCCTCCTGAGTGAGTTCCAAAACTGGCTATCTGAGGCACACCCCCCTGTAGGGCAACGAGAATGACCATGCTCTTGGATGTGGCTTTAGCAAAGGTGCTCCAGTTTTCATCTGGCATATTCAGATCCCTCATCAACAATATATTCCCTTTTTCTGCCATCCAATGGATGCCTTCTATCATTTCCTTGTCCATTTCCTCCCCCTGAGATGGGGCCTGTATACAAACCCTGTGTGGATTGTGGTGCCATTTCCTGTCTCCAGGGTGGCCCACAGTGCCTCCTCTCCTCCCTGTTTACCCTTTAGTTCTGTTGCTTTGATCCCATCCCACACATAGAAAGATATCACTATCACTCAGTATGTGCACATTAACTTTATTGAGTTTTACAAGTTAATTTCTGAACATGTACTAAGCACATTCTCAATTGACTACAATGAACAGTGTTATCTACCAACATTGTGAATTAAAATGCCTGATGTTTTGAAACATTTTGTACTTGGATTTGGGGTATTTTGTCTAGCTTTTCTAAGTAAGTTTTATAAATTTTTGGTACAGTAGTATGAATAAAGATTTATAACTTAACAATATTACAGTATGCTAGATGAGTGTATGCCTGTTTTTAATATCCATGCATGTTTCACTGCATTTGTATTTCTATATGACAAATTTAAGTGGCATCAGCAATGTAGGCCACTATAAATGGTCTTGTGTCCACTGCTAATAACACCCTAATGAAGCTGTTAAGCGATACTTAGGTTGCTCAATAGTTCTGACAGTAATGCAATTTGCAACAGTTTGTTTTGTCTGCACATGTAGCAAACTAAAATAAACTACATCTTTACCTGCACTCTTCCTGGTGTGTGCCATTTTCTTTTGTTTATGAATGATTTACTAGTCATCTGAATAAATGGCAGCACCTTAAAAAGTGACTGTAGGGCTCCCTACAGTAACTCACTTAGAACCTCTGCCCCCCCACACACACACACACAGAAGTGCAGTTTGTGTCAACAAAGAGAAGGGTTGTGTCCCCTTTTGGGCATAACTCAGGGAAATTCAGTCAAGAGACTGGCACAAAAGTGCTGTTCAAACACTTTTGTTCCAGTCCCTTCTAACTAATAATAGGGTTGCTGTTTTTTCACCCCAATCACAATTAAGTTTCATAAGACAGGTTTTATTAGAAGTTCATTTTTTTCCTGCTTAAAACATTCAAGTTTTCTTCTATAGGATCATTTCTATTTTATATTTGTTGCAAAAAACTACAATAAAGCATAAGTCAAGATTGTAGAACAAATCATCAAAAGTCAGGGAAATGCAACATCAGCTTAGAATGTTCACTGAGCCTTATTGAATGTGTGCTGTAGGAGGGAACTTATTTAGCACTGGTGTTTCCCTAACTTTGGCACCGTCTGTTCAGGCAGAGAAATAGCAGTCACACACCAATGATCGGAGACATGGTGCCAGATTTAGGGAAACACTAATGCCACCTCCCATGGTCATGTAAACCCCAACAAATGCCACACCACAGATTCAATAAGACTCAGTGGGTATACCGTTCCAACAGCGAAACCTCAACAATGAAACCATTACATTGACAATGGATTTGACATCCACAGTGTTGAACGAGTTGTTTGAGCAATGTATGGATACAGCAACTCTGCTGTTAGTTGCTCTCCCCAGTAATCTGCCCCCCCAAAGCTGATAATCCTTCAGTCCTGGGGGTACAGGGTCAGAGCCCCCTGAATGGGGGATGGAGGTGTCGAAGCCCCCTGCAAACAATGTAGAGAAGCCCCATCACCACGGTGGTCCATCAACAGATTTGCCAGTCAATGTGGTCAATGTGTCAGCAAATCTGTGTTGATGTGGGGGATGTCGACAACTTTGTTGTCAAAACGATTTGGTGGATCTGGCTCGGTGGACTCTTTTCCCCATCATTGCATTTTCTACTTTTGATGCTTTATTCAACAGACCAAACTGATGCTTTAATGTTGTTTGTTGGCAATCAATGTCTGTACTTTTTTGAAAATGATACAGTATTCCACAAATAATGCCAACAACTTTGTATTGACAGTGCCAGCCTTTGGTCAGTATTGTCAGTGCATCTAATGAGTGGGCTTTGGCCTATAACATGTTTTGAGAATGGCCCTGTACCATCTTGACCATGATGCGTGCATAGTTTCTGATATCTGCTTAGTAGCTTGAAGGTTACTTGGTACTTTTTCCTTGTCAGCCATTTCAGCCATTAGGTGGGCAAGATGTCTCTTTGGTTCTACATCTGTTTTCAGCTTCTTCCTTCTTTTTGTATCTCTTAGTGTTTTAATCTTCCACTTTTTCCTTGAATCTGAATCCCTGTAGTTGTATGTCCTTATTTTATCTTGGGACATCTGGCTTGCCTAAACAGGCATCCACTCACTTCCTGTTCCTGTTCCCAAGCCTATCCAAATAGTCCAGTCCATAGCCCCAAAACACATGAGAGATCCATTCAGCACACCTTGTTCTATTCCTCAGCAATAAGGATTTAGTCTATTGGTTATTTTGCCATCCTTATCACATTCTCAGACCTGCTTACAATTTTCAAGTGTGGTCATGAAGCGCAAAACAGGCTGCATTGTTTAGACAAACCGTTTGCATCAGGTAAGATAACTGAGGAGACCAAGTCCATTTTAACTAAAGTAAAATGCATTATTGAACATTGACTCATGAGAAAACATTGACACCAACATATTTTTCAGACATTGCATACTAATTTGCAACACTTGAGATTGTCAAGGGCATGGCCTTTCACAACCACACTCCTTTACATGGGTCGTGGTTGCCCCAAGTGGGGCCACAGTTCACATAACCGGTGCAATAATCAGGTTTGCTTATGCAGTACATGATAACAAAACACAAAGGTCAGTTCTGGTCATGCTTAACCTATTAGTGCAACAACATGCATGATTATACAAGTTAGCAATGGTTGTGAATGGTTATTTTCAATAGGATATCACTAAGTAGACTGATCTATTCATGGCCGATTATCACCACAGATGCCTAAATATGCAGCATAACACCACTTAACCATTTCTCCAACTTTTTAGTTCTCTTCATCTGTCTGTGCTGTAAATGGTACACTATAGTTATGAGGCCCAGCAGACTGAACAATGAGACACAGATCCAGTAGACGCAAATGGAATTGTTTTCAAGGGAGTTACTTTTTATATGATCTCGCATGTATTCAGCATCCTGTCAAAGTCAATTGCCCCACAGATATTATTAATATCACTAATCTGGAGGGTGGATATCTTTCAGCCATGTCACCTTGTCTTTTAGTGTTTCTAGATTCATGAGTATAACTTAAGTATGATTCATTTGTTTTACATATTTTGAAAAGGAAATAGAGGTGAAAATTAGAGGCTTAACAATAAGTAATGTAGGAAAGTCTTTAGTAAGGAACCATCTTGTAAGTAAATATAGGTCCTTAGACTTGTTGGCAAATCATTCAACTTTGTAGTCATTTTGGGAAGGAACCCTAGCAGCACGGGTATTGATGATCAGAGTAAAAAATCAGAATAAAATGGTACATCTAAAATAAAACATGTAAAACTACTCACACTATGTGAACACTATCTATCACTACTATTGAAAAAGGCATATGGCTTGAACTAGAAAGGTTGTGCAGCTGCTCCACACCGATGGAGGGCCATGTAAAGCTGTGGAATGCCAGGTGTGTGCACGATGTGCACCTTAGGGGCACTCTGCAGTGTCCACACACTGGTTGTACATCCTCTCCATGTTCTTTGTCCTGCTTTGTGGACAGTTCCACACATTGGGCTGGATTGGGGGGTAGGCTAGGGGGTGGGGGGCTGGCTGCCCAATCCACAGTGTTGCTAGGACAGTGTGCAACTGGCAGAGATGGTGTATGTTATGTAACCCTAGGGCTGCTGTAGTACCTATTTGTCTGTCTCCAACCAGCCATCCAAGAGGATCAAGGGCCTGATTGGCCCACAATCTACCAGCTCCCAGCACAGGGAGCATAGGTATGGGGCTGGGGCTGTCACCGGCACTGTCTGGTAATTTTTTCACTGGCTGAAGAGGATATGGCAACTTGTGGAGGAATGGCATAGGCTACCATATCCCTTTGACCACCTTACAGTGCAGAGTGAAGGATCAATTTCAGAGCCATGCTGGGCATCCAGTTGGATGTCCTATGATCTTGGCCATGGCACCCCTGGCACCACACTCAGTCCCCATGAGGGGATCTATGACTGCAGGGGTTTGAGGGACAGGGCTGAGGATTGATCCAATCTCCACACTGTCCCAGGGTGCAAGGCAGGGCAACAGGTATACACTCAACCTAGCATATCCTGGCCACATATGCGGATGAAGCCCTTAATTTAGGCAAACAAAATATGACAGTGGAACCTCAAATTTAACATACACGTAATGTTCTCAACAAGGATATAATGGTAGAAAGCAAACCCACATAAGCTGAATTGGTTACAGTATGCCCATGTTGATGTCCTGAAGGTAGTTAGTTTTGAGCATGCACTGATTTTTGTTCCAGTGTTAGGGTTGGTTATAGAAAGTTTCTCAGCACGCATGGTCATCTCAATAAATCAATTTAAACTTTATTTATAAGCACAATTCCAGACTGATCAAAGTACTGTACATCAAAACAGTAAAATCCATAGCCCCTATGCACAAATTGGAAGAGCAACTACGTGCTGCGTAACATGAGCATGTATCCATCCCACATCAATTGCGCCCCCCATGTGGGATGCACCATGGAGGGTGTACAGCACTTACATGCCCGATCCTCTGGCTGCATAAAGAGCAACACCCTGGGAGTGGTTGAGGGGTGGGCCGGCACTATGCGTCATGCACTAAGGAGCATAGTGCTGGCCACAGGGCTACAGAGGAGGATGCAGGTTATGCCAGGGGGAACCCTGCCATAAGACCCCTGTGCACCCCATGCAACCATCGGAACTCTGCTGGACAGAGCGGATAGCCAACCCACCCTGGACGCTGCCACTTGCCCCAACACACATTGGTGTGGGGCCCCTACCAGGTGCCCCCCTCCCCATGCACACCCACATGGGGGCACTGGCCCATGGATGCTGCCTCTACACCCCTGCATGGCACAACTGTTCAACCCCCTCCACTGATCCCACCAGCATGTGGTGGGGTACAGTGCCCCCCCACTGCACCACCAACAGACCCCCCACCTGGTCCAAGTGACCCGCTATAGAGGGCAGGCGGCTTTGCCCCCCTTACTGCCACAGCCACCAGCCATTGGTCTTCTATGGGGCACATTGCCAACACATGCCCCACCGCATAGGAGATCCACTGTGCCTCCCAGTCTGTGCATCCGATTGGATACCTAGCCCGACCCGTGACTCTGTCCCCGGCTGCACTGAGGAGTCTTGTGCACTGGGGGGGCAGAGCCATGGACAGGTGACTGGCAGTGGTGAATGCTGCCAATGTGCACCTGTCTGCAGGTGCACAGCTCCATGGGTGGGATGCGTGCGTCAGGTGCATACTTCCCACCCCTATGTGCATAGGGGCTCATATGATCAATAATAAATAAAACTTAAAATTTAAATTTTTTAAAGCATAATCATAAATTTGACTGATAGCAGTACACCATGGCAGTATGACAATATTTCTCCCTACCTACACCATTATCGCAGACCCTGCCAGATCTACAGCTCTTTCTTCCGGCTCCCCTTCCTTTCCACCATGATTCCCTTGTGCTTATTCCATGTATTCTTGAGCCCCACCACTGTTTTTGTCCCCACCACCTCTGCTGGAAGTATATTCCAGGAATCCACCAATCTTTCTGTGAAGAAGTACTTCCTCACATCTCTCCAGAATCTACACTTCTCCAGCTTCATAGCATGTCCCCTTGTTCCTGAGCATTTTTTCTTCTGAAAAATACTTTCCTCCTGTACCTTGTTTACCCTCGTGAGGTATTCAAAGGTCTCTATAATATCCCTCCTCTCCTTACTCTGTTCCATGGAGTACATGTAGAAATCCTTTAGTCTCTCCTTGTAGGGCTTCTAATGCAGACCCTGCACCATTTAAGTGCCCTCTTCTGGACTGCCTCCACTCTGTCTTTGTCCTTCTGGAGAAGGCTGTTCCAGGAATCCACCACATCCACCCTCCAGACTAGTGATAAAATAATCTAAACCCTTATCTAATCTTATCTCATGACTATTAAAAACATTAATTCTGCCTGAAGTAGTGCTGGATAAAGGTGATAAAGGATAAAGTGTTCCCCATATACAGTAATGTTTTATGGTGCCTGGATTAAGAATATATTGATACAAAGTGCCATTGTTATGGCTGCAGTGGGTGCAGACTGCAGCTGACTTGTGAGCACCTTAAAAACAGCCACTGAATCCATCCGCAGAACAAATTTGGAGTTGCATCAAGATCATTCCACAACTCTGAAACACACTTGGTTCTCCCCCTGCCTTCCTTCCACAGGTGCACTACTTTTGTTGCCATCACACAGCCATGCTTAGTCACACATGCACAAGTGCTATCAACCTTAATGTAGTCATGCTTTCCTTATGGTGGCATGACCATGTAAGCCATTGTCTCACAACCACTCTGAGTGGTTGACAACTGCTGCCTGCTTGATTCTACAGTGTTGCCACTGACATCCTTGGTTGCTATGTGCATTCCTTAAACTTATACTTTTTTAACCAGGATGATACAATGACTCTCAAGCAGCAGCCAAAACCAATATCATTTAGAAACTTTAAGAATTTTTGCCATAGTCTATGCATACCTAAATCATTTAATTGCTTATTTACCGCCTGTTCATGACAGACTCTGACTTCCCACTCCTCTGTCAGCACATTATTCATTGCTTCTCCAAATCAGTTGGGGTCTTGCATGTAACTTTGGTACTTTTCCTTTAACTATATCCCATGCAGTTTTAGAAAAGTAATGATTGGAAGCATTTCATTTTCCCTCTCTGTTCATTTCCTGGATTGCCACACTTTATAAAAACCCTACCGCAAGAATTTCTGTGAATGGGGCATTTTCTAAGCCCTTTTCGCTTCACTCAGGAACTAGGCAAGGATGTCCTTTATCTCCTTTGTTATTTAATTTATATTTGGAACCTCTCATTCAAAATATTCTCAATAATGTTTCTATACATGGTGTTAGAGTTGGGCGACATGAAATTAAAGTCACTGCATACACGAATGACCTGCTGATACACTTATCTCATCCTGTATCCTTTGTTCCGGCTTTGCTAAAGGAAATAGCAAGATTTAGCGACCTGTCCAATTACAAACTAAATGTTAGTAAATCTCTGTTTTTCCCACTAAACCATAAAGTTTTCAAAAATGACATTAGTCCTTTTGGTTTGTGTTGGACCTCCAGGTCATTTAAATATTTGGGTATTAAGCTCTCTTGTAACCCTCTAACATGGTTTAAGGAGAACCTGGATTCTCTCTCACAGTTGACAGCTCACAACCTCTAGAGGTGGTCCAAACTTCCTATTTCATTTCATAATTAAGATGAACATATTTCCGGGAATTTTCTACCCATTATCTCTTAACACTTTTATTCCTTTACTCTGGTTTAAAAAGACACATGGTGTATTCACCAGATTTATCTGGGCCGACAGATATCCTCGGCTGGCTTATCACAAGTTGGCAGCCACAAAATTGGAGGGGGGTTTACAAATTCCCCATCTGGCCATATATCACTGGGCTAGTCACTTAGCAAAATGTCTGAGATGGGTATCCCCCAGCCCAGAAAAAGAACAACCGGTTTGGCTTAGAATAGAACTGGATGCAATCAAGTCCAAGAATTTGGACCCTCTTACACTATTTTTCTTTAAGTTTCCCCAGGTATGTATGACCGAAGAGTGCCCCATAATAACAACTTCTTTAACGATTTATTCTCAAATGTGTTCATTTTACAATATTCCCCTCATCGGACCTGGCCACAGTCTATTTGGAATTCTATCTTTCATTATTAACAAGAACCAGATTTCCGTCAATGGTTGTCCCAATTGGGGGATGGGAAGCTTCTTTCTTTTACGTATGGAGAGGGACATTGGTTATCAGTGGAAGATATTATTAAGAAATTTCTCATTCCAGTTTCCTCTCATTTCAAAGTTATACAATTAAGGCATTTACTTGTAATTCATTTCAGTAATACTCCTCCCTCCCAGACCATCACTTCTCTGATACCTGAGGTTTCCTCACTTTCTGGATCTTCCGGTGTAATCTCTAAGCTATATCAGGTTTTGTTTCACAAAAAATATGGGGGTCCCTTTGGACCTACAAAATTCTGGAATATTTTTTTCCCTCAACATTATTTGGATTGGCATTCACTGTGGAGATCATGTCATAAATATATTTCTCAAGACAGATTGCGTCTCACGCAATATCATATTTTACATAATTTGTATTACACCCCAGTTAAATTACAGAAATGGGCCTACCTGAATTCCAATATATGCAATAAATGTTTGCAGGAAGAAGGAACACTTCTCCACATGTTTTGGTCCTGTCCTAAAATCTCCCCCTTATGGGTTTCAATTAAAATTTTCCTGGACCCTCTGCTGGGCCTTCAGGAACACTTTACTCCCGAGATCTGTCTGTTAGGGGACTTATCATCTATTAGAGTTAAGGTACGAAAGTTTCACATTTCCATGATTGCCTTATTGACTAAGAAGCTTATTCTATGCCCCTGGAAAGATAAGTCCTCTCCATCTGTCCAGGAATGGGTAAAAGAAATTCTGTCCAATCTGCACACAGAAAAAGCGATTGCCAGTCTCCACAATAGAATGGCAATATATACCAAAATCTGGGATCCCCTTCACTCTCTAATTTCCCTGGTTCAAGTCTAAGTATATCTCAGACTATATTGTCATGTAAGACCTTAAGTAAAGTGCCTGGCATTTGATGGGCATTAGGTTGGGTTACTGCGGTAAGGGGAGGGAAGGGTGAGTCAGGTAGTTTTTCCTTTACATTGTATCGGAATGTCAATGTCACTGTCACTTAAACTGCCTTTTGTTGTGGAAAATGTATTAATAAACTTTAAATTGAAAAAAAAAAGAAAAGTAATGATCATTTCTGTGGAAAGGTTATAGTCTCTCCATTTTTGACAACTATCTATGGGTTTAAGGATTATTGCCATAGTGACCTCCTGAGAGAAAATGCCAGGATTTCTGTTTCAACAGTTGAATTAATTGTGTCTGAATTCACTGTCTTTGGTGTCTCTCCCAGCAGACAAAAAACACCAAACTCAGTATACCTTAGACAAAAATAATAATAATAATTAAAAAAGCATTTGTCTGATATTTCCGTTATACCCAAAAAGCATTTGTTTGATATTTCCGTTATACCGGGTCTTACTTGTACATATTTTTACTATATATTTAGCCGGCATAGTGCAAATGAGACACTGCATCTCATCTTACTACAATTTAAATATGGTTGTACATCTCAAAGCAGACAGCAGCCATGACGTCACCAGTATCAAACCAGAAAGCAACAATAACTGAACATTAATGCCATTTTTGGATTAGGGTTAAGTAGTAGCCAAATAATGTACACTGTGACTTGTTTCTAATGGACTACTCTACTTGACAGACTTTTGTCCGTTACATAAATGTCTGCCTATTGCAACGTGTGAGGTGGGTGTCAATCCATTGGATGACTTGAAACTGCCCCCTCAACACTCCTGCACACCACCATTGTTAGAATTGCATTCCTGGCTCATACCATAAACACCATCCATGTGCGGCCCCAAACCATGAACAGAACACAAGGAGACATGGAGCTTAATTCAACTCATACACTGCTTCTATTAGTTTGTTTTGCACCTGCATGTCTTATGCTTTCACTGACCCTGGGACACACTTGGCTCAGTCCTGAAGTGGTTGTCACATATGCTGTCATCCAACCCTGTAACACAATCAAACCTAATCCCTTGGAAGTGGCTGCCTCCTGACCCTCTATTATGGTCAGGCCTGATCTCATGGAAAAGTCTCTCAATAAGGATGTCCTAACTACCAAAATTATGAATGGACTTGTTACCTAATACTGCTTTTCCTAATAACATTGTCATTCTCTGCAATAGAACACTATGAATGGGATGCTTATAATTTCTCTGTCAGTTTATCCAATGCCACAGATCTCCTGTCGCTTTACTTCTATTCACCTTTACTTTTATTATAAAATATTTAGAAATGCACAAATAATTTAAAATTAAAATGATTTTAGTGATGAAATGTGGATAGTGTGCTCAATTCATATGAATGGCATATAATTAAATAAATAATGTATTATATAGTGTGAAATAGGTGATGAGATCTTTTAATGGCAACATGCAGTAAAATTGAGCTGAGACATTAACTAGAAAATCCTTTGTGCTGCATTAATGTGGCAGTCAGAAACGGGCACTGCAAATGCAGAATACAATGAAAATATGCCCAAATTGCACACTTATAAGTAAGGAACAGTATTATAATTATTTCTGACCCCAACTCATGAATAAAGCATGAAGGATTTAAATGAATGTTCAGTGTAGTAAAAGTACAACAGGGGAGGAAGTGAGAATGCATTTTGAAGGGTTTTAATAAACTTTTGTTTTTTCAAGCAATCACTAATAAATGCCCATTTAAACAGATCGGTTCCCTAAACCCAAGTAGGCGATCGACCTCCATTTAACCAAATGTTGTAGTTTTTTTATTAAACAATTAACTTAATAGGCAAAAAGTATCTCCATAATCTTTATAAATACACTGAACCAAAGTGGAGGTGGAAAAGGGCATTGTCCCCCGAACCCGATAAATAAAGACACAGACACGAATGCTTGTGATTGCTGCATTCAGCAAAAGTTTACTGAGACTCCAGTTTCCATTCTGTACAATAACTGATCATTCTCATTGTGCTTTACACATAGTTCAATCATATTGCTTAAAATTATCCATATACATACACTGTGTCATTCACTTTTCTTTTGTCCCTCCCCAGACATATGTCATGGGAGGGTGGGGCCCCCCTTTCTTCCTCTTTGTTGCCAGGGGTACGAGCGTAAACCCTTATCCTGCCTCTGTCCTATCTCCCTGCGATGTTTTTTCCTGTTTTCTTTAAAGCTCTTTCCTGTCCTAGTCCTCCTTTTTCCTCCTTTTCTTGTCCCTTGTTCTCTGCAGTCCACCTCCTGCAGTCTGCTTTCTTAGCCCCTTACCACTGATCTCCACCTGCCACAGTGTTGCCCTGTGCTCCACCTACCACAGCGCTCCTTTCTGCCACTTCTTATAAGGACGGTGGTTGGGAAATTCCTCTGGAGCAAATTGTGACTGTTTGCTCCCTTGCAGCCCTTCTTAAGCGCTCTTTAGTTCCGCCCCCTCCTGGCCTTACCAATCCTGGGCTACTTACCTGTCTTGCCCTCCTTTTTCTTACCTTACCTCCTTGTGACCTCATCGTAGGAAGCCATCCCCCCCGCAGCCTCCACTACTATTTCTTGTCCAGGTCATGGGGACAACATGGCCTGCCCCTTTAAGTTGGGCATCCCTCTTTGTCCCCCGAACCTGATTGCTGCATTCGGCAAAAGTTTACTGAGACTCCAGTTTCCATTCTTTACATTAACTGATCATTCTCATTGTCCTTTACACACAGTTCAATCATATTGCTTATAATTATCCATATACATACACTGTGTCACTCACTTTTCTTTTGTCCCCCCCAGACGTATGTCATGGGAGGGTGGGGGCCCCTTTCTTCCTCTTTGTTGCCGGGGGTACGAGCATAAACCTGCACCCTGCCTCTGTCCTATCTCCCTGTGACCTTTTTTCCTGTTTTCTTTAAAGCTCTTTCCTGTCCTAGTCCTCCTTTTTCCACTAGTCCACCTCCAGCTTTAGTGGATGGACTCCGCCTCACCTCTCTTTTTTTTTTTAAATTTGCACTGGCTTAGCCATTGCCCTTTCCTTTATCCATCCTTCAATGGCGTTGGCTATTTCTTGGTTAAACAGTGCCAGACCAAGCTCCAAGAGGTGTACGCCATCTCCCCGGAAATATCCGTCTACCCTTTCTTGATTTGCGTGGTGAATGACCATTCCCCCCAGGGCCTCAAATAACCTTTCCACCCATGCATTCATCCTCCTCCTCCTCCTAGCCCTATCCATACCTTTGTGGCTCTCCTCATGTCACCACACCCTTCTCGGAGTTACATCTGACCAGGCCAAAGTCACTTCAGGCCACCATTCCTTAATTGCCTCCACATCCTTTTTTATGTGGTAGAATAAGTCCAACCATGGCCGTGTCCCCAAATCATTGCCACCCAGATGTATGATGGTGAGGTCCGGTCTCCCATGTACCTTCCCGACCTCCCTCAGCTCCGGCAGCAATTGAGCCCACTTCATTCCCCTTTGGCCTTTCCACCTCAACCAGATGGCATCAATATTCAGGTACAATTGCTTTCTCCCTTGCCTCCTGGTTGCCCATTTCTCCACCCAGTGGATAAATGAATGACAACAAATCCATGCTTCTAGCCTCTTGGTTTTTCCTGCATGTGAAAAAACACATTATTGTTAGTGAAATGCCTGTCTTACCCCCCCCCGGTCATACCTGCTATGGGAGACAAAAGAAACACAATATTGTGGGACCTTACGTATGTACTTCTAATATCATTCAGATTTCCTCCTCCCTTTTTCCATGATTGGCCGCGGCCGTGCCTCCTTGCGCAGCCAATTCTGATGCTGCCTGAATCCTGAATGAATGTGAAGAGTAACCTTCCAAGGGTTGGCCCAAAAATCGAAGCCTCTTTCGCAACACAGCTGTCACCTGATATCCGGTGACTGGTTTGCCATTACCATGTATGAATAGGTTGGACCATTCACCCACCGGCCGTTCTGATGTGTACGCATGTAAGGCTCCTACCGGGCAAATGGTTGTGTTGCTATGCTTCCTTAAGCATACTCTGTCCCCCTGGCCCTTTTGATCTGTTTTTGAGCATCTTACCTTTATGATCACTGTCGCCGTACTCCACACTATATCCTCCCATTGCAGTCCCCCCCCATCGTCCTTCCCGTTGTGCCCCACTACCTCGCTTAACCTAAAAGCCCCACCATACATTGTGAGATACATGGCTTGAAAGACCAATGCCTCGCCACTTGACTTTGCTATGTGGTGCAGTGCCCCCACTAGCCTTGCAAGCATGCTCTCACCTATTGGTTTCCTAATGTCGTGTTTCCTGTCGGTCCCCCTGGCCCAACTCTGCATCATTCTGTGAGTTAGGTTGCTTTTTGTGGGGTCCCCCAACCCTTTCAGGTTGCAAACTTGCCCTATGGCTGCCAGATGCACTCCCATAGTAGCATGCGCTCCACCCTGTTCCCACCCTTTTACTATAAATTTAGCCTCCTGTTCCTGTGTTACTGCCTCACTTACCTGTCTACCGTGTTGTTCCCGAAATTTCTGAAATGCCCTCCATGACGTCTCATAAACTCTATGGGTCCTTGGGGCCCAGGAGTTCTGGAACAATATTTCTGTTCCCCAGATCCAATTGTCCATACAGACGCTGGAATGGTAGTTCCCTCGGCCTCTGCTCCGGGTGCAATGGTCCGGAATTTGTCCATCTGCAATCAGGAGAGGCAGTCAACTATCACATATTAGACTCTGTCAATGTGCTTAGCCTTGAATGACATATTCAGGGTCAATCCTAAACACACCATCCTCCTTAGGACCCCTGTTACCCTTTCTGACCTGGCACGTTTCTTGTTCAACACCTCCACCACTGCCTGATTATCACTCCAAAAGTTGACCTGCCTGTTCCTGAGCTTGTCCACCCATACCACCATTGCCACCCATATGGGAAATATTTCTAAGAATGTTATGTCCTTTGTTATTTTCCTTTCCACCCATTCTTTCGGCCATGCTTCTGTGAACCATTTTCCCTGAAAGTACCCTCCCATGACCCCCCCCCCCACTGTGTCCGTGTAGAGCTGCCGGTCCGTGTTGTAAAGCCACTCCTCCTGCCAGAATGTCTGACCATTAGAAGCTTGCAGGAAGTGCTCCCACACTGCCATGTCCTCCCTAGTGCCTTATTCTAGATCTATCCAGTGATGGGGCTGCTTTGCCCTCTCATTGCCCATGCGAGCTGCCGTGTAAACGCGTCCTGGTGCAATGGCCCTACATGCGAAATTCAGGTGCCCCATTAGCCGCTGAGCCTGTCAGAGCTGTACCCTCCTGCACCTGCACACCTGCTTTAACAACACCTGTAGCTTCTTGACCTTCTACTCCGGTAGCCGGTATAGCTCCTGTACCGTATCCAGTTCCAAACCCAAAAACTCTATCTTCTGGAGTGGCCCCTCTGTCTTGTCTTCTGCTAATGGCATCCCTATTTCTTGACATAAAACCTTGAATTCCATCAACATCTTTTCCATCTCTTCTCTGCCCTCCCCTATGAACAGAAAGTCATTGAGGTAATGCACCACTGTCTGGTACCCAAACCTTCTCTGAAACAACCACTGCAACCGGGAACTAAACATCTCAAATGTAGTGCATGCTATCGAGCACCCCATAGGCATGGCCTTGTCAAAGTAGTACCCTTCGTCTATCTGGAAACCTAGCAGGTCCCAGTCTGCCGGCCTTACTGGTAGTAACCGGAATGCAGATTCTATGTCCGTCTTGGCCAGCCATGCCTCTTGTTTGGCCCTAATGAGTCGCACTGCCTCTTCCAATGTGGCATAAGTAACCCTGCTATCCTTCTCCCCTATGGCACCATTGACTGAATCTCCATCTGGGTAAGAAAGCTGGTGTATCACCCTATACTCCCCCGGTTGCTTTTTGGGGACCAAACCCAGAGAGGATATGCATAGTTTTTGCAGCGGACGTGATTGAAAAGGGCCTTCCACCCTTCCCGCTGCCACTTCTTTTTGAATTAATCATGCTAGCATAGCACTTTTCCCTAGAGTCGACTTAGGGTTTTTTGCCTTTGTCTCCTTCCGACCACCCCTATACTTTAAAATAAAACCTATATGAAAACCTGTTCCCAGCTCCTTGGCTGCTATCTGGTCCAGGTAACCTACCAAACCTTCCTTAATAGAAGTCACCTTGATTGGTGTCTGCGCCAATCTAAAGTTGCCCCTTGCCACCGCAACTGTCCTGGTACCTGGTCTGGTATGAGTGACCCTCCCCCCCCACTTGTCCTGCCCTGTTGCCCCTCCCCCACTGCTGTCCCCTAAATGCCCCTTGGCTTGCCCAAAAGGGCTGCTGGTGCACCTGTTCCAGTCCTCCACTGCTGTTTTCCCAACTGTATCTGCACCTTGTCGCTGGATGGTGCCCCCCGCATTTTGCACAAACATGCCGGAATCGGCAATTAGACCAAGAGCAAAATGCCCGGTTGTATCCCCAACAAGCCTTTAACACTGTTCCATCTCTCCTTTCTCCTTCGGCCTCCTTGTCTGTTGGCCCCGTATAGATTTCTAGCCACAGGTCAATGTGTCGCGCATCCCGTTTACATCCCCAACATGTGCCATCCTTTTTCTGAACTTCTCATCATATCTTAGCAAACTATGCCCCCCTTTTTTGTACGATTTCTTAATGATCAATGAGTAAGTCAGGAGCAGAATTTAACTCTGGTTTCTTCTCAATGGTGATGGCCGTAAAATAAGTAAAACCTGTGGACCAGTTGTTCCAGGTCTTCCCTTTCCCTGCTTTTTCCTCCTCTGCCTTTCCTAACAGCACCACTGCCGCCGCCATATCCTTCTTCTCGAAGCTGTCCCTTTCTTCCAACTTGTCCATGTTGTCCACGTTCGCTAAGGCGAATACATCAACATATTCCCCTTTCCATATTTTTTTCTTTATGGCCGTAGGCACGTGCTCCGCTAGTCTGACCCCTGGTGCTCCCACCTCACTATTGGGTCTGGGCCCATTCCCTCCTCCTTCTGAGCTTGTCCCTGCTCCTTTTATTTCCCCTAATGCTTTCTCCAGTTGCCCCAGATGTTCTCCCCCATGCTTCTCACATCTGCTCCACATATTCCTTTATGCTGCTTTCAAGTGTCACCACTGGATTACCTGGGGGGCTTGGTTGTGGGCTGCTGGGTCCCATTGTGGGCTCTCCCGGTGCAGGTGTATGTCCTGGCCGTAGTGGTGGGGCCAGCAGGGTGTCGAGCACTGGCGTTGGTGCGGGTCAAAAACTAGGAGCTGGCATTGAAATACTCTTGGGCATCTCAGGATCTGGCACCCCCTCCTCGTGCCCAGACTCCAGCACCCATGCTCGCTTTGGCGCCCTCCTCTCCTTCCCCTGCCCCTTCGCCTGTCTCTCCTTCCACTTAGTATCTTGTTCCACTCCGTCTGGTTCCACCACCTCTAACAGCTGGTTGGCCTTCTCCACCAAGTCCATGACTGCATGATAGCACTCTTCCTTATTTGCTTTCTGTTTCTTTGGTGCCATCCTCTCGTACCTACTAACAGAGAAGACACACCATCAATAACAAAACATTTTTTTTTTCTTTTTACTTGCCCCCCCATAGCTGTCCCCTTGTACGGGGTACGGTCCCTGCTTTCCTTCCCGGTGTTTCCTTGGGCCTCATGTGCCCCTGGTTGCATGCCCCCATCCCCTGTTGGAGGGTTGTCGGCCCCTGCCACTTCCCCACATGTTCTTCTTACTTAAAAACTTTTTTCCGCCCCACCCTCCTTGTGACCCCCCGCTTGCTCTTATAATTGACTCAATTGCTGGCCAGCACACCACTGGCCTCATACTTCGTGCCCTGCATAAAATGGCCCTATATCTTTTTTTTGGCCACCTTTATGCACCTTATACCCCCAAAGCATGCCCCCATCGCTGTCCAGGTATACTTTGTCCTTTCCCAAATCCCTTATCTTTTATTTTATTGTCCTGCTTTATTTTTGAGTGCCCCCCCGTGCTCTTTTTTTTTCTTCATCCCGCCTGGGCCTTCTGCCGTGTGGTGATGACGTCAGACGCCATCCCACACGGTAGGCCCAGCTTTTCTGCCCCTGCTCGCTCTCGTCATTCCCCATTCCCTACTACTGCCCCTGGCTCTCATGCCATTTTCCCATTTTGCTGTATCCACCATTCTCCACCACCTCCTGGATCACGGCACCCTCTCCAACTGCATGCATGAACGTCCAAACCTCATCCCTTGTAAAAATACACCCTAGCCACTCACGTGGTGCTTCTCGTTACTCCCCCACCCTGTGCCTGAGTTCTCCCCGTCCCAAACGCTTGTCCCTTGCCTGACTCCTCGCTGCACACCGTCATCTCGAGCAGCTATAGCAGTATTCTTTCGTATGCATCCTGTACCATACGCTTTGGCTTCTCAGCATGCCCCTTCACTTAATTGCCCATCCACTCTTTTGCCAGCCACTCCGGGAATGACCTTACCCTTTTCATTTGTGCAAGCTCTGTACCTGTGCCTGAAAACCCATTATTCCAAATGACACAGCCGCTGGGACCTAAAAGCAAATTACTAACCAATTGAACCACAACACAGTCGCCTAACAGCTGTTCCCTAACACAACCATGTGCCTCACTCTGTCCAGGCTGTGCTTCAGGTCACTCACCAAACACCACTGTGCTGCTGTACGCCCTGCGACTCGCTTCTCCTGTATGTGCGCATACCTTCTGCTACTGCCACTGTATGCCTCGCTTGTCCCCGGCCTCACATCAGAGGACACAACCGCTTACACGCATGCTACATGCCCCCACGATCCTTGCCTGGACACAGAAATTGTCTACATTACTTCCGATTGGTATTGCTCCCACCTTCTCAGTTCTTCTCTCCCGCTAGTCAAGTTTCCGATACTTACTGCTGCTGGATCTGTGCTTAATTCTCTCTGGTCCTCACTACCACTACGAAGATATATATTATATATATATATTTTTTAAAGACCTCCAATTATCTCTGCACTACCCAGCCCCCAAGGCTGACAAATCCCACCAAACTGCTGTGCTTCCCAAGGAAATTTAAAAATTCCTCTGGAGCAAATTGTGACTGTTTGCTCCCTTGCAGCCCTTCTTAAGCCCTCATTAGCTCTGCCCCCTCCTGGCCTTACTAATCCTGGGCTACTTACCTGTCTTCCCTTCCTTTTTCTTACCTTACCTCTTGTGACTCATCGTGGGCCCCCGCAGCCTCCACTACTATTTTTTGTCCGGTCATGGGGACAACATGGTCTGCCCCTTTGAGTTGGGTAACCCCCTTTCTACAAAAGAAAAATCACCCAATTTACAAAACAGTTAGAAAGCATAGTATGGTAATTGAATCAGACAATACACACCATTGATCAAAATAGGTTTAAATAATCTCAGTATTTTTATGAAAATGTTTAATTGCTCTCATCAGTTCAGTAGTTCTGTATAGTCGTTCATATAGAAACATAGAAACATGGAAGATGATGGCAGATAAGGACCACAAGGCCCATCTAGTCTGCACATTTTTTTCTACCTTATGCATGTGCCATTGGCCTTTGCTCTGTCAACGGCCTATCTACTCACACTCATCTGTATTGCTCCCTTATGCCTGTCCCATGCCTGTTTGAAGCCCTGCACTGTACTCATATCCGCCACTTCTTGAGGTAGGACGTTCCAAGCATCCACCACCCTTTCAGTGAAAAAGAACTTCCTCACATTAACCCTTAATTGGCCTCCCACTAATATCATGCTGTGTCCTCTTGTCCTGCTATTTTTCTTATATTGAAACATGTTAGACTCTTTCACCTTGTTAATGCCCTTAAGATGTTTGAATGTTTCAATCATATCACCTCTCTCCCTCCTTTGCTCTAGGGTATACATATTGAGCTCTGTTAATCTGTCCTCATATGTTTTCTGATTCAGTCCCTGCACCATTTTGGTTGCCCTTCTCTGGACTGCCTCCATTTTGTTAATGTTCTTGTGCAGGTGCGGCCTCCAGTACTGCACGCAGTACTCTAGATGGGGCCTAACCAGTGTCTTGTAAAGAAGGATTATTACCTCCCTCTTATGACTTGTGATACCCCTAGATTTAAATATGTTTAAGTTCAAGTTCAAGTTTATTGCAGGAAAAACTCCATTGAGCAAGCTCATTCACAAGGAGGTCCAGAAACATTTACACAGAAATGAGGACATTACATAAGAGGTATCATTGACAATAATTAAACAAAGTGCATACATAATTTACAAAAGACATTTCATGATAAGATACAACCTAGCAAAGCAAGGTCCAATTAAGACATTGTTTTTTTTTTGTCTGAGCTATACAAGGGAAGATATTATTTTTTTTTACACATAACTTAGATAAGAAGCACTAAAATGGTTAGCGTGCAGTGATAAGAGAGAAAGAATAGTTAGGTAGGCAAGGTAGAAGATTAACAAGCAAGGAAGGCTGGGAGTTAGGAGGAGTAGGGGGAGCAAGATGAAGGTAGGAGGTTTTGAGACAAAGGGCAGAGAAAGCAGGTAAAAAGGAATCATATAATTTAGCAAATATAAGCATTATGCTGGTTAGGCATTTCCATTCCTGAATTGGAGAGAACAAGGGCAGTCGATACACAGGTGACTGACTTGGATTAGGGGATAGGCTTAGTAGCAGCTACAAATATCTTTTATTTTAGATACTGCAAATGCTTTGTAGAAATTAATTGAGACAAGGCTAGTTAGTTTCAGTACAGATTGCAGTTCATTCAAAAAGGTAGGAAGGGAGTATGAAATAGCTCGTTGGCCAAAGGTTGTACGAGTTCTAGGGACAGAAAGTAGGATGTAGTCTGATTTCCTTAGGGAGTATGCACTGCGGGAGATGCCGATAAGAGAAGTTATGTAGCTCGGTAGTTTGTGAAGGAGTATCTTAAGGGTCCAGATACCAGCATCGAGCAAGCGCCTGGTAGTGAGTGAGGTCCAACCAACAGCTGCATACAGGTCACAGTGGTGGGTTCAGTAAGGGGAGCTCGTGATGAACCGTAGGGCACAATAGTAGAGAATGTCCAGCTTACTTAGACTTGAGATTGCAGAGGAGATATAAATTAAATCTTAGTAGTAAAGTAAGGGAAGAAATGTGGCATGGGCAAGCCTGGTTCGGATTGCAAGAGGAAGAGAGACCTGATTCTAAAAAAGAATGCTAACCATGCTTTGAACTTCCTGGATAAGTCCTCAATATGATCATTAAAGGAAACGTTATTGTCTATCCAAATGCCAAGATATATAAATTTAGGTACGTCTTCTAGGGATTCTCCCAGGGAGGTAAAAATAAAGTCCTTCGATAGGACATGGAGAGTGCCAAAGGAGGTACTAAGTGAAAAAATCATTGCCTTAGTTTTCTTGGTATTTAGAAGAAGCTTGGCTTTTATGAGATTGTTTTCAAGCTGAGCAAAGTCAGCTTGCAAGACATCACTAACTTCCGATATGGTTCTGCCTGCGGTATACAATACTGTATCATCCGCAAAGAAGGGCAGACTGGAGTTCATTATGTATGAATCAAGATTGATAATATATAGAAAGAAGAGAATCGGGCCTAGAATGGAGTCTTGTGGGACTTCCCTGACAATTGGGAGTGAGGTTGAGAGTAGACCATCAGCTTTGACTTTCTCTATCCTTCCAGAAAGATAACTGGTAAACCACTGAGCAGTAGACGGAGTGGCACCTAAATTAGTAAGGCAGGTAATTAGAAGGTGATGGTCAACAGTGTCAAATGCTTTACTGAGGTCTAGAAAGAGTGCTCCAGTAATCTTCTTGAAGACTACAGCAGAAACCCAGTCATTAGTGACTTTAGCCAGTGCTGTGATAGTGCTGTGTTTAGACCTGAAACCAGATTTAGCTGGGTTTAGAAGTGAATAAGTTTTCAAGTGATGATTTAGTTGATTATAGATCAACTTTTTCAAAACTTTACAGAGAATAGGCAAGATAGAGATGGGCCTGTAGTTGTTTAAATCACAGGGGTCTCCTGATTTGAAAAGAGTAAGAATGTGGGCTGATTTCCAGCAGGATGGAACTGTGGCAGAGGTGATGGAGAGATTGAAAATGTGTAGGATAGGGGCAGTGAGATGGGCATAGCCTAGTCTCAAGAAGAAGGGTTCAAGTCCATCATCCCCTGCACTTTTTCTGATACTGAGCTTAAGAAGTGCATCATCAACTTCTTTGTAGTTAAACGTATGTAGTTGAAAGGGATGTGTTGGGATACTGGTTACAGAGGTGGAGCTAGCACCGCAGTTCACTTGGCTAGCGTAAGGTGAGGAGTTGAAAGCTAGTCCAGCAGTGTCAAAATGTGAGTTAAGTTCTTTTAGGATTTGGGAGTTGTTTTCCACCACCCTACCATTGGTGAGAATCTTGGTAGGAATACAGGCGAGGAGAGGGACGACCTTCAATGTATTTAAGTGTCCTCCAGATTTTGTGAGAGTTCCCATTAGCCTGCTCCAGAGTGGAGATGTAAAAGTTTGCTTTAGCAGCATGAATGTTTTTTACATAGGCATTCCTAGCAGTTCTAAAGGCCTGCCAGTCTGTAGGGATCTTTGAATGCCTTGCCTGGGCCCAAAGTTTATCTCTATTGTTAAGCACTGCCTTGAGATCTGGAGTAAACCAAGGATGAGAACTGTTACATATCCTGACTTTAATAAAGGGGGCATGCTTGTTTACCAGAGGGGTAAGGTTATCGTTAAGGACAGAGGCAGCTTCATCGGTAGTTTTGGCAAGGTATGGATCTTGCCATCTGACCTTACCCAAATCGGACAGAAAATTTGCTGCGTTGAACTTACAAAAGGACCGTTTAGTTTTGAGTTTAGACTGTTGGTGGGATTGTTTGGGATCTTTTGCACACAACAATGGCAAATGTAGGAAAAACATATTTCTTGCCACTATCTTTAAAAACTAATGGCAGAATCATGTTCCTTGGGCCTGATTAGGTAAACACAACTGTTGGTGTTTACCAAGAGGCAGTATTTTTTGAATTACAGTTTTTTTCCCCATTGCTAACTAAAAACAAGATGGCACTAAACTGACACTACTGATCCATTTGTGACAGGAAAAAGTGCTTTTGCAAAAGCAGAAACTGCTTTCGCACTGCACACATAATTTTTCCCTTAGGCTATAATATGAAAATTTAAAATTTAATAACTTTTGAACAGATTAATATTTTTTTCACCAGACCTTCAAATGGCACATCTGTGACCCAGACCACATATAATCTAACAATTTCAGATCAGACCCTCAAGCCATTTCAGAGAAACGGTGTGACAAAGGATTTTCATCTAAATGGTAATTTCCACATTTTTTGACACTACGCATCTCCACAACTGCACATCTGACCAGAACAAAACTTGCCACATCAAGAGATCTATGGTACCTGATAGAGCATGAAAACTTTTGTGCATATCAGAACTACAGCTGCAAAGTTATAAAAGTGCAAAATTTGGGGTTTAACATAAAAGTGACCGTTGACCCCTAACTATACTGGCACTACTGTATATAAAACACCTTCTATATTGCAGGTTATATTTGCTTTGATATTCTCTCTCTTCCCCATTTTAGCATTATAAAAAGTTGACGTCCACTCTATAGGAGAACAAGTCTTGCAGAACCCCCAGATTTGGTTTCCACCATGATCTAAAACTAACAGAAGTATGTCTACTAGTTCATCTCTGGCGTTACTACTCTGGCAATATTTCACTTTCAGAGGTAAACTGACAAGACTGACTTTTTCTGCAAAGACTAGAATGGAGCAAAATGGGCAGATTTTTTTGAACAAGATCCATCATTTGTGTGGCTCCTATCCTAAAAATGATTGTAAAGATCAAACAAAACTCTGAGTTTTTCATTTTAACAGAGCTCTCAACAGACTGTAACATTTCATCTGGTCCACCACCATCCTAGCATTAGTTACTTCTGCTTTATGGTAGCCCCTAGAGATGAGTTTCCCTAACATTTCAGCTGATCTCCCATTACACAGGTCATTTCTCCCACAATTGCATTTCATATGCATAAATTGCCTTTTCAGCAAATTCTTCACAGTACAATATGCCTCAGATGACAGCTGTCATACTGAAGATAGCTGTTCTTGTCAATGGGTTTGATATAGACATCTGTTGAGAAACGTGAATTAGCTTGTTTAGTGATTGTTAAATCAAAAATATTTACCCCGTCAAATCTCAGTGTGTCTGAAGTGTTATTCTTGGTGATCGGCAATCACGGTGTGGATGGGGAGCAGTAGCACCAGGAAGACTCTGTTTTTTTAATGGGACCAGTGCTCAGCAATCATTGGGAGGGGGAACCACTAGCATGATGGAGAATTCTTCCTTTTTGCTTGTTATTTCCAGGGAGAACTGCTAGTAAGTAGAGAGAAATGCAAGGCAACCACAACAGAGACATCTCCTCAGCAAAAAGTCATCCACTCACCTGTTTATTTTCTGTGAGCTTCGTGAACGAATCTATAGTGTTCAACAGGAACATTTTTTGTCACACCCCACAGTTTTACAACTTGCACTCTGCCCAGAACTTGTTTTAAATGTGTAACTTCTGTTTATTATCACCCCTGTCGTGTCATTCTTTGGAAAGAACAGACGTGGGGCAGGTGTCGGCGTCTTAATTTGAACTAGGCTGTCAGCATTTACATGACTTGGACATCAGCTCTGAGGTGGTTGCCATTTCTAGACTCTAAGATCCAGAAAATGGTCAGGTTAAATGCTGAGTGCCTAAGTAATCTTCTATGTGAACATGAGTTCAGGTCCCAGTTAGGTCTTGTTATTTATTCCTCACTACAGTTTATTAGATAGATAGCTAGATAGCTAGATTCAGAGTGCTGTACATTAAAAACAAACAATTAAATAAAATACAATATTAGTATTGCTTTTCCAAAAAAATACAAGTCAGTAAGAACAGGAAATTCTTTAAAACACATCTATCCATACAATAACATAAGGTATGCTATCCAGTTTCCAATCACAATTATGAACCAAATGCCTGCTGAAAGAAAAGCATTTTTAAGACCTGTTTTAAAGGTTTCTACCAAGGGTGCCTCCCTTAAATATCTAGGTAAAGGGTTCCACATGATAGGCATGGCAACCAAGAATGCACAGTCCCCAGAACGCCGCAACCTATCCCTGGGAACTCCTAGGGGGCTACCCTTGGCAGAATGTAGAGCCCAGACTGGCTGGTGGGGCTCCAGGAGATCTTGCAGATAGGCTGGTCCCCCATCATGCAGGGCATTATTGGTAAGGAGCCCTACCTTGAAGACAATCCTCCATCTAACTGGCAGCCAGTGCAGCTGGCACAGGACAGGAGTAATATTTTCATTCCTTTTGACAATTGTCAATAATCTTGCCACCACATTTTACACCAGCTACAGCTGGTGAAGGCTGCCTCCAGATAACCCAAGGTATAGGGCATTGCAGTAGTTCAACCTGGATGTGATGAAAGCAAGTACCAGCATGGGCAGGTCCTCAGAAGGAATCAGGGCCTAGATCTGGGCAATGTTCCTTAGATGGTAATATCCACTTTTGATGACAGCTGACACCTGAGCATCTAGTTTCAGGCCATCATCTAGGATCATGCCCAGATCCTTCATCTTTGTGGCTGAGATAAGAGGAATTCCCCCCCAGCACTAGGCCAGGTAGATTTCCTCGATCACCCTCACCACCACCACGCTGACCTGGATCCACCACCAGCACCTCAGTCTTGTCTGGGTTAAGTCTAAGCCAGTTTTGAGTCATTCAGCTATGGATTTCCTCTAGGTAGCTGTTAAATATGAAGGATGCCACCCAGTTACCAGGTGCACAAGTCAGGTACGGCTGGGTATCATCTGCATAGCAGTGAAAACCCAGCTTGTACGACCTGATAATGTCTCCTAATGGCAGCATGTACACTGTGAACAGCAAGGGTGACACGACCGAACCCTGCAGCACACCACATGACAGAGGCTTTGCGCTAGATGTAGCAAGCCCCATCATCACCCTCTGCACTCTGCCTGTCAAGTGTGACCTGAATGAATTGATGACATTTCCTGACAGGCCAAACCAGTTCCGCAGGTGGTCGAGTAGCACCTTGTGGTTCACAGTGTCAAATGCTGCCGACAGGTCCAGGAGAACTAGGATGGTATGTTGTCTCCTGTCCCTTGGCATCAGGAGATCATTAAGCACCTTCACCAGAGCAGTCTCGATACTGTGCCAAGCCTGAAACCCAGACTGGAATATCTCATAATGGGAGGAGGAGGAGGAGGAGGCAAGATGCTCTTTGAGCTGTGTAGCCACCACTTTCTCAATAACCTTCACTAAAAATCAGAGGTCAGAGACTGGTCTGTTGCTACTGAGTCACTCTGGGTCCAATGAGAGTTTTTTCAGTGAGGGCCTAACCAACGCCTCTTTCTAAGATTCCGGGAAGACCCCACTCCCCAAGGAACTCTGGACTTTCTCAGCTACAATAAGTCCAATCAGGTCCAAATACTCCACAAAAGTCATGTGGGACGTGGGCCAAGGTCACACTGTGTTGGTCGTAGCTTCAGGATCATAGTCACCAACTCCTCCACTGCAACTGGGTCAGACTCCACCGAGACAAGAGGACTGCTTCAACACAGCTCAGGAAGGACCCCACAATCCTTTCGAGAGACGCTGGAGGAAATCTCGGCCCTGATAGAGGTCACTTTGTCAGCAAAAAGCAGAGCAAACTCCTTGCACCTAGTGCTTGAACCAACACGGAGGCAGACCAGATGTACTAGCCTGTCTACAGTGCAGAAGAGCTAAACCAGTCTGTGTCTTGCCACAGCAACCTCCCTAGACATAAAATCTGCCTTCTTTTGGGAGATTGCCCCCTAATAGCTGCAATAATGCATCCTCAGTGCCAATTTGTCCTCCAGCAGTCCCGTCCTCCTCCAACAACTTTCGAACATCAGACCCCTAGTTGAAGGTTAGAGACACTGAGGAGACCCCTTTTTGTGTGGACCATAATCCAAACTTTACATACTGCCCACAAAACACATTTATTACTATACCATCCTCTTCCTCTTCCCCTTATCGTGTCACTACATCCCCTAGATGGATGCATAGTCATGTGCTATATGGCAGCTTGTGTACTTACAAATAAATCTTAACACGTTATATGTTGACATCCAAACCTGCATTAACTTGATGTGTTCACTGTTTTATGAAAAATGTATATACTGTATGACAAAAGTGAAAGTAACATTCGCCTTTTGAACAAAATACAAGCATATATAGACACACTGGGGCTGCTCTTTACTCTTCAGTAGTTTATATATTCCCCACTCCATCTCAATTACATTTTCAAGGAGCTGAAGTATTAAAGAGTGAATCTATACTATAAAAGACAAAAAACTGTTTATGTTCTTTCCCCTGTTTTTGATCTACTTAATATTTCAGATAATTCTGCAGATTTCTCAGTGTGCCTGTCAAAAAATCTATACTGTATCTTTCCCAGCTGATCTCACTGTGTGTGTGTCACTGGTCTGATGTGGTAACCACTATGATGTCATAAACAATGATATTATTAGGTCAGATAGGAACAGTCAAATGCTGTCTATAATGCCCTATTGGATAGACTACCAGTATGTGTTATGAACACTGAAAAGAAAAACTGAAAATTGTAAAACTGTGCATATGTTTCTAAAACTTCATACTGAAATGCAGAGTTGCTTTTTAACATTTGAAACCTTTTTCTTCTGCTTACCATTATTCATGTTAGCACCATTATTTCAGAGGGCCATAAGTATCTGCTGTCATCTTTAATTTCTATTTCCAGGAGAACTGCTAGTAAGTAAGTAGGAGGCAGTATGGTGCAGTAGTTTAAGGCTCTGATCTGCAAACCATGAGACCTTGGTTTGAATCCCACAGCCCCCACATGCATACTGTGTGACCCTGAGCAAGTCACTTAACTTCCTCGTGCTCCCAGGTTGCACCTGCAAACAAGCTTTCAGCTTAGTGTGTCTCACCTGGTAAAATAATTGGTAAAAATAAAAAATAAAAATAAGTAAAGAGAAATTCAAGGCCACTCATGCACAGAGATACCTCCTGAGCAAAGAGCCATCTTCACTCCAGTTTACTCACTGTGAGCTTTGTGACAGAATCTTTAGTGCTCACGGAGGACATTTTTTGTCACACCCCACAGTTTTCCGATCTGTGCTCTGACCAGAACTTGTTTGAAATGTGTGTTAGCATCTGCCAGAGAACAAGCAGAGCACCAGGAGGAAAGAGCTGCTGGTATAACTAAACTTGTCTACTGGGACTAAGAACTAGAACTCTTGTACTGGGACCTTCAGTTTCGGGTAAAAAAAATTAGTGTGTTTGTTAGAGTTAGTTGAAGTGAATTGTAATCTGTGTAATTATCTAGGTACTTGTCACAGGTGGCTGAAGGGAATTATCTGTGAAATTAACTAAGTGTAGAAAGATTTGCAAAGTAGGGGAAGTGGCTTAGCTAGAAGGAGCCAGGTTAAAACCAGATTTAAACACTGTCCTAGATAGCTTCTGCCAGAGAACAAGAAGAGCACCAGGTGGAAGGAGATGCTGGTATAACTAAACTTCTCTACTGGGTCACTGCAGTTGCCTCAGAGGGCGCCAAGAAAGACAGCGGTTGGACCACAGTGGGCTCAGGGAGGGTGAGGGTGGAGGAACAGAGGCACATCCCTCCAGTTGTACCTCTCCACAATTTCTACACCAGTCTGGAAAAGTGTGGTTCCTCTATGAAGGCACCCACAGTGGAGAACAGGGAGGATGCTGGGAACCTCCACAAAGGAGACCCACAGGAGGGTGGCATGGGACCCCACAGGGGAAGGAAACAACTCCTGGTGGGGGACGCCATTGTTAGGAAGGTAAAATTGGGGGAGGAAGGGGAGAGGGAGGTAAGGTGCCTGCCAGGTGCCATGGCTTGGAGGAACAGGGAGCGAATCCTCAGGATCACAGGAGCAGCTGCACAGGGAAGGGAGCTGGATGTCATTGTCTACCTAGCGACAAATGACCTGGCTAAGAAAAGGATCAGAGCAGTGCAAGACATGCTTGTGGTCATGGGGAGGGGGCCTTAGACAAATAGCATGCACGGTAACCTTCTCGGAGGTGCTACCTGTCTATGGCATGGGTGAGGCTAGGGTGCTCCACACCATGGGATTCAATCAGTGGTTGAAATACTTGGTGCAGAGCTCAGGAATTTGGCTTCACTGGGGACTGGGGGTCCACCTGGAGGGATGCAGGCCTATACTGGCGTGATGGTCTGCATCTGTCCAGGAGGGGAACCAGGATCCTAGGTGATAGGTTTAAATGCTTCATTGGCAAACATTTAAACTAGCCAAGGGGTGAGGCACTGGAGAGGAGCAGGGAAATTCTAGGCCCCCCCAGCAATCAGGGTACTAAGTGAGGTAGACACCAACATAGAGATGTCGATAGGGAGAAGCGCTGGGGTAAATGGAGAAAGTGAGAAACACAATAAGGACATGGATGGGGCAAAATGGGTAAGGCCATCAAGAAATGGAGGGTAATGAGTACCAATGCCTGTAGTCTGGGCAACAAGCTCCCTGAACTGGTGGCCTTGATGGAAGAGGGATGCCTGGATATTGTAGGAGTCACAGAAACATGGTACACAGAGAACCATGACTGGGATGCTAACATGCCAGGGTACACAACCTACAGGAGAGACAGGGAGGGGAGATGAGGGGGCGGAGTAGATCTCTATGTAAGGGAAGGGATAAGAGCAACTGAACAAAAGAGTAAACAGGGAGGAGAGGAGGCACTGTGGGTCACCTTAGAGACAGGAAATGGCACCAAAATCTTCACAGGGGTTGTATACAGACTCCCATGTCAGGGGGAGGGAATGGACAAGGGTATGATAGAAAGCATATTTAGGATGGCAGAGAAAAGGGAGATACTGTTGATGGGACACCTCAGTATGTCAGATGTTAACTGGAGCACCTTTGATGCAGCCACATCCAAAAGTAGGGCCATTCTCGATGCCCTTCAGGTGGCATGCCTCAGACAGCTAGTTTTGGAACCTACTCATGAGGGAGCAGTCTTAGACTTCGTACTCTCAAATGGGGACAGTGAGAAGATCTCCGATCTAGAAGTGGGTAGCCATTTGGGAACAAGTGACCACCAAACAGTGTGGTTCACGATAAACTCAGCTACAGAGTCAAGCCATACAAAAGTGAGGGTTCTGGACTTCAGGAGGGCTGACTTTGGCAAGATGGGAGAGTGCCTTAGAAAAGCACCAGCAAACAGGCTAGAAGGAGGGATACAGCAACAATGGGGAAATATCAAAACTGCCATCACAGTGGCAACAAGTCTTTGTGTGAAGCAAATAAACAAATCAAAATAAAAGAAAAGGCCACTGTGGTTCTCAAAAGAGGTGGTGGTGAAGGTTTGGGAGAAAAAGATAGCATTTAGGAAGTATAAGGAAACACAGAAGGAGCAGGACAGAGAACTGTACCAGTTAAGGCAGAAGGAAGCAGGGGGGTAGTCAGAATAGCAAAGGCCCAAACTGAGGAAAAGATAGCCAACTCAGTTAACAAGGGGACAAGACCTTTATAGGTATATCAGGGAGCGAGAAAGACAAAGGGAGGGATAGTGAGGCTGAATAGAATGGACGAGGGTGGGCAGAGAGGGACAGTGAAAAGCAGGATACTGAATGAATACTTCTTTTCAGTATTCACAAAAGAGGAGGTGGGGGAGGTGACTAATCCAATTAACAGAAGCACTCTGGATAGGGGTGTCGATCCCAGTCTTTTCACAGAAGAAAGGGTTTTGAAAGAACTCCTAAAACTGAAGGTGGACAAAGCAATGGGGCCAGATGGAAGTCACCCCAGAATTCAAAAAGAATTAAGCAGAGAACTAGTGACACCACTGACTACCCTTTTTAACAAATCATGGGAAGATGGTGTGGTACCTGAGGACTGGAGGAAGGCATATGTGATTCCCCTTCACAAAAGTGGGACCAAGACAGAGGCAGGACACTACAGACCTGTCAGTTTGACCTCTGTGGTAGGGAAAGTGATGGAATCATTTCTGAAGGAAAGAATTATTGAGTACCTAGAGGCTAGTGGGACACAGGATCCAAGGCAGCATGGATTCACAGCTGGAAGGTCATCTCAGACAAATCAAATTGATTTTTTTCACTGGGTGACCAAGTAGTAGACCAGGGAGGAGCTGTGGACATGGCCTACCTAGACTTTAGCAAGGCATTTGACACAGTCCCACACAAAAGATTAATAGTCAAATTAACTAGCCTGGGAGTGGGTCCCAGGGTTGTAGCCTGGGTAAAACATTGGCTGGACAACAGGACACAGAAAGTAATAGTAAATGGAGTACACTCTGAAGAAGGAGCGGTTACTAGTGGTTTACTGCAGGGTTCAGTACTGGGTCCAGTCCTTTTTTATGTCTTTATAAGTGACATTGCAGAGGGACTGAAAGGAAAGTATGCCTCTTTGCAGATGACACAAAGATCTGCAACGGGGTTGATTCACAAGGAGGCGTGGAAAGGATGAGAAGGGACTTGGCAAGTTTGGAGGAATGGTCAGAAGTATGTCAGCTTGATTCAATGCAAATAAATGCAAAATAATGCACCTGGAAACAAAACCCAGGGGAAGATTACACAATGGGGAGCGGTAGTAACAACAACAAAAATGTAAAGGAACCTGGGGGCAATCATATTGGATGACCTTAAGGTTGGCAAGCAATGTGAGAGGTGGTAAGGAGGGCTGGTGGGATACTGGGATGTATAGGAAGATGCATCACCAGCAGAAAACAGGAAGTTGTTATCCCCCTGTACAGACAGTTGGTGAGACCCCATCTGGAGTACTGCGTCCAGTTCTGGAGACCCCATCTCCACAAGGACATAGACAGGATGGAGGCAGTTCAGAGAAGGGCAACTAAAATGGTGCAGGGTCTGCAAGAGAAGCCATATGAGGAGAGACTAAAGGAGCTTAATATGTGTACCCTTCAGGAAAGGAAGGAGGGGGGACATGATAGAAATGTTTAAGTACCTCAGTGGACTCAACAAAGTCCAAGAGGGTAGCATCTTTCAGAAAAAGAGATGTCCAAGAATAAGGGGACAGAATTTGAAGATAGAGGGGGGGACAGCTCGGGGCAATGTGAGGAAGTATTTTTTCACAGAGAGGGTGGTGGGGTCTAAAACTGTGGGAAAATATTCCTCCTCTCCTTACTCTCTTCCATGGTGTACATATTGTGGTCCTTTAGTCTATCCTTGTAGGGCTTCTAATGCAGCCCCTGTACCATTTAAGTGCCCTCTTCTGGACTGCCTCCACTCTGTCTTTGTCCTTCTGGAGAATGCTGTTCTAGGAATCCACCACATCCACCCTCCAGACTAGTGATAAAATAATCTAAACCCTTATCTAATCTTATCTCATGACTATTAAAAACATTAATTCTGCCTGAAGTAGTGCTGGATAAAGATGATAAAGGAAAAAGTGTTCCCCATATACAATAATGTTTTATGGTGCCTGGAATAAGAATACATTGATAAAAAGTGCCATTTTTATGGCTGCAGTGGGTGCAGACTGCAGCTGACTTGTGAGCGCTTTAAAAATAGCCACTGAATCCATCCGCAGAACAAATTTGGAGTTGCAACAAGATCATTCCGCAGCTCTGAAGCACACTTGGCTCACCACCTGCCTTCCTTCCACATGCGAAATACTTTTGTTGCCATCACACAGCCACGCTTAGTCACACATGCACAAGTGCTATCCACCTTAATGTAGTCATGCTTTCCTTATGGTGACATGACCACGTAAGCCACTGTCTCACAACCACTCTGAGTGGTTGACAACTGCTGCCTGTTCGATTCTACAGCTTTTCAACTGACATCCTTGGTTGCTATGTACATTACTTAAACTTACACTTTTTTAACCAGGATTATACAATGACTGTCAAGCTGCTGCCAAAACTAATATCATTTAGAAACTTTAAGAATTTTTGCCATGGTCTATGCATACCTAAATCATTTAATTGCTTATTTACCACACATTCATGGCAGACTCTGACTTCCCACGCGTCTGTCAGTGCATTATTCATTGCTTCTCCAAATCAGTTGGGGTCTTGCATGTAACTTTGGTGCTTTTCCTTTAACTATACCCCATGCAGTTTTAGAAAAGCCATGATCATTTCTGTGAAAAGATTAGAGTCTCTCCATTTTTGACAACTATCTATAGGTTTAAGGATTATTGCCATAGTGACCTCCTGAGAAAAAATGCCAGGATTTCTGTTTCAACAGCTGAATCAATTGTGTCTGAATTCACCGTCTTTGCTGTCTCTCCCAGCAGACAAAAAACACCAAACTCAGTATACCTCAGATAAAAGTAATAATAATAATAAAAAAATAGCATTTGTCTGATATTTCCGTTATATTGGGTCTTACTTGTACATATTTTTACAATATATTTAGCCAGCATAGTGCAGATGAGATGCAATGTCTCATTTTCAGTGGTGTCCTGCAGGACACCACTGAAAATGAGACACTGCATCTCATCTCACTACAATTTAAATATGGTTGTACATCTCAAAGCAGACAGCAGCCATGATGTCACCAGTATCAAACCAGAAAGTAACAATAACTGAACATTAATGCCATTTTTGGATTAGGGTTAAGTAGTAGCAAAACAATGTACACTGTGACCTGCTTCTAATGGACTACTCTACTTGACAGACTTTTGTCCGTTACATAAATGCTGCCTGTTGCAACGTGTGAGGTGGGTGTCAATCCATTGGATGACTTGAAACTGCCCCCTCAACACTCCTGCACTCCACCATTGTTAGAATTGCATTCCTGGCTCATACCATACTCACCATCCATATGCTGCCCCAAACCATGAAGAGAACACAAGGAGACATGGAGCTTAATTCAACTCATACACTGCTTGCATTAGTTTGTTTTGCACCTGCATGTCGTATGTTTTCACTGACCCTAGGACACACTTGGCTCAGTCCCGAAGTGGTTGTCACATATGCTGTCATCCAACCCTGTAACACAATCAAACCTAATCCCTTGGAAGTGGCTGCCTCCTGACCCTCTATTATGGTCAGGCCTGATCTCATGGAAATGTATCTCAATAAGGATGTCCTAACTACCAAAATTATGAATGGACTTGTTACCTAATACTGCTTTTCCTAATAACATTTTCATTCTCTGCAATAGAACACTAAGAAGGGGATCCTTATAATTTCTTTGTCAGTTTATCCAATGCCACAGATCTCCTGTCTCTTTACTTCTACTCTCCTTTACTTTCATTATAAAATATTTAGAAATGCACAAATAATTTAAAATTAAAATGATTTTAGTGATGAAATTTGGATAGTGTGCTCAATTCATATGAATGGCAAATAATTAAATAAATAATGTATTATATAGTGAGAAATAGGTGAGGGGATCTTTTAATGGCAACATGTGGTAAAATTGAGCTGAGACATTAACTAGAAAATCCTTTATGCTGCATTAATGTGGCGGTCAGAAACGGGCACTGCAAATGCAGAATACAATGAAAATATGCCCAAATTGCACACTTATAAGTAAGGAACAGTATTATAATTATTTCTGACCCCAACTCATGAATAAAGCATGAAGGGTTTTAAATGAATGTTCAGTGTAGTGAAAGTACAATGGGAGGAAGTGAGAATGCATTTGGAAGGGTTTTAATGAACTTTTGTGTTTTCAAGCAATCACTAATAAGTGCCCATTTAAACAGATCGGTTCCCTAAACACAAGTAGGAGATCAACCTCCACTTAACCAAATTTTGTAGTTTTTATTTTTAAAACAATTAACTTAATAGGCAAAATGTATCACCATAATCTTTATAAATACACTGAACTAAAGTGGAGGTGGAAAAGGGCATTGTAAAAAGGAAAAATCACCCAATTTACAAAACAGTTAGAAAGCATAGTATGGTAATTGAATCAGACAATACACACCATTGATTAAAATAGGTTTAAATATTCTCAGTACTTTTATGAAATTGTTTAATTGCTCTCATCAGTTCAGTAGTTCTGTAGAGTCCTTCATATAGAAACATAGAAACATGGAAGTTGATGGCAGATAAGGACCACAAGGCCCATCCAATCTGCTCATTTTTTCTACCTTATGCATGTGCCATAGGCCTTTACTCTGTCAATGGCCTATCTATTCATACTCATCTGTATTGCTCCCTTATGCCTGTCCCATGCCTGTTTGAAGCCCTGCACTGTATTCATATCCACCACTTCCTGAGGTAGGCCAATCCAAGCATCCACCACCCTTTCTGTGAAAAAGAACTTCCTCACATTAACCCTTAATTGGCCTCCCTCTAATCTCATGCTGTGTCCTCTTGTCCTGCTATTTTTCTTATATTGAAACATGTTAGACTCTTTCACCTTGTTAATGCCCTTAAGATGTTTGAATGTTTCAATCATATCACCTCTCTCCCTCCTTTGCCCTAGGGTATACATATTGAGCTCTGTTAATCTGTCCTCATATGTTTTCTGATTCAGTCCCTGCACCATTTTGGTTGCCCTTCTCTGGACTGCCTCCATTTTGTTAATGTTCTTGTGCAGGTGCGGCCTCCAGTACTGCACGCAGTACTCTAGATGGGGCCTAACCGTGTCTTGTAAAGAGGGATTATTACCTCACTCTTATGACTTGTGATATCCCTAGTGTTAACTATGTTCATGTCCAAGTTCAAGTTTATTGCAGGAAAAACTCCATTGAGCAAGCTCATTCACAAGGAGGTCCTGAAACATTTACACAAAAATGAGGACATTACATAAGAGGTATCATTGACAATAATTAAACAAAGTGCATAAATAATTTACAAAAGACATTTCTTGATAAGATACAACCTAGCAAAGCAAGGTCCAGTTAAGACATTGTTTTTTTTTTTTTGTCTGAGCTATACAAGGGAAGACATTTTTTTACACATAACTCAGATAAGAGGCAATAAAATGGTTAGTGTGCAGGGATAAGAGAGAAAGTATAGTTAAGTAGGCAAGGTAGAAGATTAACAAGCAAGGAAGGCTGGGAGTTAGGAAGAGTAGGGGGAGTAAGATGAAGGTAGGAGGTCTTGAGACAAAGGGCAGAGAAAGCAGGTAAAAAGGAATCACATAATTTAGCAAATATAAGCATTATGCTGGTTAGGCATTTCCATTCCTGAATTGGAGAGAACAAGAGCAGTCGATACACATGTGACTGACTTGGAGTAGGGGATAGTCTTAGTAGCAGCTACAAATATCTTTTATTTTAGATACTGCTAATGCTTTGTAGAAAGTAATTGAGACAAGGCTAGTTAGTTTCAGTACAGATTGGAGTTCATTCAAAAAGGTATTAAGGATATATGAAATAGCTTGTTGGCCAAAGGTAGTACGAGTTCTAGGGACAGCAAGTAGGATGTAGTCTGATTTCGTTAGGGAGTATGTACTGCGGGAGATGCCGATAAGAGAAGTTATGTAGCTCGGTAGTTTGTGAAGGAGTATCTTAAGGGTTCAGATACCAGAATGGAGCAAGCGTCTGTTGGCGAGTGAGGTCCAACCAACAGCTGCATACAGGTCACAGTGATGGGTTCAGTAAGGGGAGCTAGTGATGAACCGTAGGGCATAATAGTAGAGAATGGCCAGCTGACTTAGACTTGAGATTGCAGAGGAGATATAAATTAAATCTTAGTAGTCAAGTAAGGGAAGAAATGTGGCATGGACAAGCCTTGTTCAGATCGCAAGAGGAAGAGAGACCTGTTTCTAAAAAAGAATCCTAACCATGCTTTGAGCTTCCTGGATAAGTCCTCAATATGGTCATTAAAGGAAATGTTATTGTCTATCCAAATGCCAAGATATTTAAATTTAGGTACACCTTCTAGGGATTCTCCCAGGGAGGTAAAAATAAAGTCTTTCGGTAGGACAGGGAGAGCGCCAAAGGAGGTACTAAGTGAAAAAAATCATTGCCTTAGTTTTCTTGGTGTTTAGAAGAAGCTTGACTTTTATGAGGTTGTTTTCAAGCTGAGCAAAGTCAAATTGCAACACATCACTAACTTCCGATAAGGTTGTGCCTGCGGTATACAGTACTGTATCATCCGCAAAGAAGTGCAGACTGGAGTTCATTATGTATGAATCAAGATCGTAAATATACAGAGAGAAGAGAATCAGGCCTAGAATGGAGCCTTTTGGGACTTCTCTGGCAATCGGGAGTGAGGTTGAGAGTAGACCATCAGCTTTGACTTTCTCTATCCTTCCAGAAAGATAACTGGTAAACCACTGAGTGGTAGACGGAGTGGCACCTAAATCAATAAGGCAGGTAATTAGAAGGTGATGGTCAACAGTGTCAAATGCTTTACTGAGGTCTAGAAACACTGCTCCAGTAATCTTCTTGAAGTCCGCAGCAGAAACCCAGTCATTAGTGACTTTAGCCAGTGCTGTGATAGTGCTGTGTTTAGACCTGAAACCAGATTTAGCTGGGTTTAGAAGTGAATAAGTTTTGAAGTGATGATTTAGTTGATTATAGATCAACTTTTTTTGCAAAACTTTAGAGAAAATAGGTAAGATGGAGATGGGCCTGTAGTTGTTTAAATCGCAGGGGTCTCCTGATTTGAAAAGAGTAAGAATGTGGGAGGATTTCCAGCAGGATGGAACTGTGGCAGAGGTGATGGAGAGATTGAAAATATGTAGGATAGGGGCAGTGAGATGGGCATAGCCTAGTCTCTGGAAGAAGGGTTCAAGTCCATCATCCCCTGCACTTTTTCTGATATTGAGGTTAAAAAGTGCATCATCAACTTCATTGTAGTTAAACGTATGTAGTTGAAAGGGATATATTGGGATACTGGTTATGGAGGTGGAGCTAGCACTGCTGTTCACTTGGCTAGCGTAAGGTGAGGAGTTGAAAGCTAGTCCAGCAGTGTCAAAATGTGAGTTAAGTTCTTCTAGGATTTGGGAGTTGTTTTCCACCACCCTACCGTTGGTGAGAATCTTGGTAGGAATACAGGGGAGGAGAGGGACGACCTTCAATGTATTTAAGTGTCCTCCAGATTTTGTGGGAGTTCCCATTAGCCTGCTCCAGAGTGGAGATGTAAAAGTTTGCTTTAGCAGCATGAATATTTTTACATAGGCATTCCTAGCAGTTCTAAAGGCCTGCCAGTCTTAGGATCTTTGAATGCCTTGCCTGGGCCTAAAGTTTATCTCTATTGTTACACTGCCTTGAGATCTGGAGTAAACCAAGGATGAGAACTGTTACATATCCTGACTTTAATAAAGGGGCATGCTTGTTTACCAGAGGGATAAGGTTATCGTTATGACAGAGGCAGTTCATCAGTAGTTTTGGCAAGGTATGGATCTTGCCATCTGACCTTACCCAAATCGGACAGAAAATTTGCTTTGCTGAACTTACAAAAGGACCATTTAGTTCAGAGTTTAGACTGTTGGCGGGTTTTAGTTTGGGATCTTATGCACACAACAACACGGTAGTTGCTCATATCATTATGGAAAACTGCTGAGTGTGAGATTTTGTGAGGATGAGTGGTTAGAATAACATCTAAGGGGGAGCTATTGGCAATGTTAGAGGTATTGTTCCTTGTGGGTTCAGTAACCAGCTGTACAAGGTCAAGCTCATCACAGATAGATTTAAGGCAATGTGATTTAGTGGTACACCAATCCATGTGGAGGTCCCCTAGTATTATTGTTTCTGTGTTGGCAGCTAAGGTTTGGAATTTCAATATGCTAAGGATTTCAGCACCACCAGTTGGAGGCCTGTAGCCACCTATAATAGTAATGCCTTCTGTGGAAGGAAGGTGAAGCTTCAATGAAACAAACTCAAATTCTCTACGCTTAGATATACAAGAGATATCACTTACTGTATACTTGGTTTTGGCATAGATGACCACCCCCACAGTTTCCCTATCTGCCCTGAATAGTTTGTAACCTAAGAGAGTAATCTGAAGGTTGGAATTGGTCTTTTAGCCATGACTCAGTAATAATGATAAGATTTGGGTTTGTATGTGCAGCCCATGCTTGAAGTTGGTCAACATTTTTGGTCAGGCTTAGAATGCTAACCAATATCATTTTCAGACCAGGGCAACTCAAAGTCAGAAGGGGATTTAAATTAAACTGAGGACCCAGATTTAACTCCACCTTGCCTGAGCAGAAAAGGAGCAGCAGTAGCATTTTCTTTAGGAATTTATCAAGAAGGAGAAGGCTTTTTTCTTCAGCTCTGCCTTTGATATGTTGACAGAGATGTGAATTTGGTGCAGGAGTAATTAAAGCAGAATTGACAGTTTAGGGAAATGAGGGAGAGCATGTGAATAGGCATAGCTGATGGGAAAAGGAAGGGAAGGGAAGTAGAATGGGGGAGATATGCATATGACAGGTGGGTCAGCGGGAAAGAGGAGGTACAGTGAGAGGGGGCAATGTGGGGTGTTATAATGGATTCATAGACTAAATTAGTGCCTGGCACTGTATGGTGCAGTATAGTATGTGGCACACTGTTGCCCAGAATTAGAAAGAAGATACTGAAGCACGTCATAATTCTAAGAAGTTGAGTCCAAGAGTTAGAGTGGAATTGGGTGATACTACTGAGTGGATGCCCAGAGCACAACCATGTACCCTCCTGCCTCAAGAAACTTAAAAATAGTGATATAGTAAAACAATGCTCGGTTTGGTGGGGTGGGGTGTAAAAGGAAGAAGAAGAAAAGAAAGGTAAGTAGCAGACTAGGTGGTGTAGTGCAGCTACACATGGTGTAGTCTAAGCAGATTCGGCTCTAATAAGAGAAAGGCTAATGAGAACCAATCAAAAGGCAGAAAACCAGTGGGGGCAGAGTAAAGCTCTATTTAAAGGAGGTCTGGGAGGGGGTGGGGGAGAAGGCCTGGGAAGGGTTGGGGGCAGAAGAAAATTCAAGAAGTAGTTATGAAAAGAGAAGCAGTCACAAGTCCCACAGAATTTGCTCTTTTAGCCTATGGCAGAAGGTGCACCAATCAGTGTGCAGTAAGTTAGCAGGCAGACCAATCGGAATCTGCCTGCGAGTGCGCCACTCCAATCCGGTTCAGCTGACTTGGTTAGCTGTAGCGTAGTTCAGCAGTCATACCTGATTGTTGGAAAAGGGTTAGAGCATCGAAAATCCAGCCAGCGGTGGCACAGGGGGTCAGTCGGCTGCCGTGGAGGTGGCAGGAGCTGTCCGCCTGGAGTGAGGAGTGCCGCTCGGGCGAGAATGCCTAAGGGGACGGGGAGAGAGAAAGAACACAATAAATACACTGTTAGATGACTGTGATATGTATTTATTTAAGCTATGAAGTTTAAATAAAACCAAATGAAAGTAAAGTATTATACAAAACAGTCTAAACATTAACAAGGCAAAATGACCTATCAAGTGTCCTAACCATTGGAGCCACACTTTTATACTAGTATGGATATGATAGGAACAGTTTGGGACTATGCAAAATTAGCCAGCCACGCAAAATAATCTCAGGGTGAACAGTATATGGGGACACAATTGTGCATTCTGTGTATCTAACTAACTCAGACATTAACAAATGTGTGATCTGTCTTATCATACCTCCTCCGTTGCCCGCCCTGTTACCTCCACCTTTCTTTTGCAGTTCACAAATGTATCAGATCGGGGAGGGTGTTTCAGCATCTGATTGTTACTCCTGAAATATTTAGAAATGCACAAATAATTTAAAATGAAAATGATTTCAGTGATAAAATATTGTGGATAATTTGCTCAATCCTATGAATGGCACATAATTAAATGATAATGTATTATATAGTATGTGAACTAGATGATGAGATCTTTTAATGGCAACATGCAGTGGTATAGGTGAACTGGTATAAAATTAAATTCATATTACACATTTACAAACTTTAAGAAATTTGTCCACAGTCTATGCATACCTAAATCATTTAATTGCTTATTTACTGCCCATTCATGACAGACTCAGACTTCCCAGACTTCTCCAAACCTGTAAGAGCAGTTTAGGGTTGTTATTTCCTCTGGGGTGTGATACAGACAAGGCACTCTGATAGGCCTGGGTGGGATAAATCACGTGTCTGTCTTTTGTTTGCACCCTTTGCAGATTGTGTGAGAGGCCCTTTGGCACTATGCATTCCTGCTTAAAGCAGAACCAACCTGATATTTCATGGTGATTTGCATATACATCCCAGGATGCTTTGCATTATGGGTGTATGTGTGATTTTGTATTTCTTTGAAACTTGGCTTTGTTGCAATACCCTTTATGGTAATCCTTGCCTAAGTGCTTCTGCCCTCTACACACCCTCCACACACCAACAGGTGTCAGGGTGTGTCTTGGGATTGTTGACCCTAATGCTCACCCCCATTCCATGTGTAAGGGAGCTGAGTTGGTACAGCATAGGAGAATGGGGTGAGTGTTAGGGTCATTGACTCAAAACACACCCTGATGCCTGTGGTGGGTGGGTGGTGTGGTGGGGTGGTGGGGTTGGTGGGGTGGATGGGGTGTTATGGTTGGGCACCCTAACACATAATTTCCATACTTTTATCACTGTAATATGAACCCTAACTGATGCATTAATGGAGTTTTTGCAATGCATTTCATTACTTTTTTGTGAAAGTATCACCATAGCCATAGTTGTTATCTATCTGTAAGTGAAGAAACATTGTATCTAACCTTCATCTCCCTGCTGGAGTGTAGGGTCCTTCAGGCCCTAAGTTCTCATGCTCCTTGATTTTCCTTATTTTATTGTGGGAGCATAGGGTCCTTTGAACCCTGCACACCCATTCCTCCGTACATGCATGAGCAAATTATCACCATAGCCATCTGCTTGCCCCAGGACACGTACAGAAAATGTTCAAATCCCTGCAAAAACATAATTCTGCACAACTTTGATGCTATTTCATGCCACAGGTGTAAAAACACATTTTGGGTAGGATTTGAAAATGTTTAGCAGTGCCATAAATAAGGTGGGGTAATAAGAAGGCTCGGTTGTAAATCTGGGGTCAAAATATAAAAATATATTCATAGTTATGAGTGGGTGTACCAAAATTACAATGAATGGTCATAACTTTGTAATTTTTTCATATTTTGATCACAATTTTCAATATAGTCTTCTTATCACCCCACCTCATAAACAACATAGATGAAAATGTTGTAATTTGTGGCAAAACTCCATTCCACGCCACAGGTGTGAAAACATGTTTCAGACAGGATGTGAGAAATGACAGCTGCACTGTTCATGAGATGTTGTGGAAAAATGGCTATTTTGAAAATTTGGAGTGAAAATATTAAAAATTACCAAAGTTATGTGCATGCATAGAACAATTTCAATGGCCACATATAACTCAGGCATTTTTAGGTATTTTTTCATCAAATTTTCAACATGAGCTTTTTGGGACCCCATCTCATGAACACTGCCATTGTTACCAACTCCTCTCTGTGCACCGTGCCCACCTAGCCTTTCTCCCCCACCTCCCTCCTCCCCCACCTTCACCTCTACCTGGTGTATATTTTTTTATTTTATTTTTTTTCTTCCGTTACTTCCTCCTGCAACCTTAGATAACCTGCTTTATCTTCCTATAGACACTTCTATGTATGTAAATACCCTGTAATCTGTACAATATTTGTATAATTCTATGTCGATATGAACTTCTTTTTCTTCCTCTCTGTAAACAGTATTAACTGTATTGCCTTGTAAATTCCTGTGTTGACCTGTATATGCAATTGTTCATGCTCCACCCAGGTCCATCTTGCAAATGAGCTTCTGTTCAATGATGAACGCCTGGTTAAATAAAGACTTGATTGATCTTGTTATTTTGTCCCAAAAGGTGATTTTGTGCTGCGACCATGAAATCACCCTATGGGACTGAATAATGAAACGACAGTGACAGTGTTCATGAGGTGTGGTCTCAAAAAGCCCATGTTGAAAATTTGGAGAAAAATTACCTATAAATGACTGAAAAATCACCATAAGTTCAAAACACCATTGAAAGCCATTATAGGGCTCTTACCTTGATTCTTCAGTTTGTGGTTCGGCTTTGGAGAGTGCAGATGTGTCCCGGTGCGCAGAAGATAACAGCCAATGATCTCCAGTGGTAAGTATAGGACAACAGGGGTTGGGGTGGGGTGGTGGGTGCTCAGTTGGAGGGTTGGGATGGGGAGGGGGATGGGAAGATGACAAGGGACCATTTTCTATTTTACAGGATTTAAAAAAAAAGAATGTCGGAGGTACTGTTTTCTTTTTTGCGGTAATACTGCCATCCATATATCACAACACTGGGAGAGGGATCCCCAGTGTCCCACAGTATTGGGGGGGTGGGACATAACTGGGACATTGGTAGTGGGCTCCCCAATGTGGAGGCAGGAGTTAGAATAGCGTAGTGGTCTAAGGCTCTGAGCTGCAAATCTGGTGACATCCGGCAGACCAGACCTGGGTTTGAATCCCACAGCTTCCACTTGCATACTGTGTGACCCTGAGCAAGTCACTTAACCTCTTTGTGCTCCCAGGTCGCTCCTGTAAAAAAGCTTTCAGCTTATTGTGCTATACCTAGTTAAACAACTAAATAAAAAAAAAAAAGTCCCACACTGGCAGTGGCATCTAGTGCTGACACAGGGCTTGGGCACCCTGCTGTCAGCAAAACCTATAAATAAATATTTCAGGACAGTATCCCATAGTGGTGGGATGTGGCGGGGCTTCTATCTTGGACATTGGGAGTGGGCTCCCCCATGTCCCAGAGTGATGGGGGGATGTTCTACTACCAACATAGGGACTGGGCACCCTGATGTCAGCATAAACAATTTTTTTATTAAAACATGCCTCGGCCCCCTTGGAGGTAATAAAAGGATAAAAGACCTCTCTATTAGGTAAACACCAACAGGTGTTTACCTAAATGGGGCAGAGGAATCCGATTCTAACAGTATTTTGGCCAAAAAATGACCAGAAAAAGTTTTGAATATTTACAGGGGCTGATGTTTTTTTTTTATTAAAGTAGAGCTGCAATTTGTGACAGTTTTTGTGCAACAGTGCCATTAGTTGCATGAAAACTGCTGCAATTTGTGGTAATTTTGCAAAAGTACTGCTGCAAATTTGTGACACTACCAATGGCAGATGGAGCAACAACATATTTCTGACCACTGTCTTTAAAAACTAATGGCAGAATCATGTTCCTTGGGCCTGATTAGGTAAACACAACTGTTGGTGTTTACCAAGAGGCAGTATTTTTTGAATTACAGTTTTTTTCCCCATTGCTAACTAAAAACAAGATGGCACCAAAGTGACACTACTGATCCATTTGTGACAGGAAAAAGTGCTTTTGCAAAAGCAGAAACTGCTTTCGCAATGCACACATAATTTTTCCCATAGGCTATAATGTGAAAATTTAAAATTTAATAACTTTTGAACGGATTAATATTTTTTTCACCAGACCATCAAAAGGCACATCTGTGTCCCAGACCACATATAATCTAACAATTTCAGATCAGACCCTCAAGCCATTTCAGAGAAACGGTGTGACAAAGGATTTTCATCTAAATAGTAATTTCCACATTTTTTGACACTACGCATCTCCACAACTGCACATCCAACCGGAACAAAACTTGCCACATTAAGAGATCTATGGCACCTGATGGAGCATGAAAACTTTTGTGCATATCAGTAGTACAGCTGCAAAGTTATTAAAGTGCAAAATTTGGGGTTTAACATAAAAGTAACTGTTGACCCCTAACTATACTGGCACTACTGTATATATAACACCTTGTATATTGCAGGTTATATTTGCTTTGGTATTCTCTGTCTTCCCGATTTTAGCATTATAAAAAGTTGACGTCCACTCTATAGGAGAACAAGTCTTGCAGAACCCCCAGATTTCGTTACCATCATGATCTAAAACAAACAGAAGAATGTGTACTAGTTCATCTCTGGTGTTACTACTCTGGCATTAAGTCACTTTCAGAGGTAAATTGACAAGACTGACTTTCTGCAAAGACTAGATTGGAGCAAAATGGGCAGAATTTTTTGAACAAGATCCATCATTTGTGTGGCTCCTATCCTAAAAGTGATTGTAAAGATCAAACAAAACTCTGAGTTTTTCATTTTAACAGAGCTCTCAACAGACTGTCACATTTCATCTGGTCCACCACCATCCCAGCATTAGTTACTTCTGCTTTACGGTAGTCCCTAGAGATGAGTTTCCATAACATTTCAGCTGATCTCCCATTACACAGGTCATTTTTCCCACAGTTGCATTTCATATGCATAAATTGCCATTTCAGCAAATTCTTCACAGTACAATATGCCTCAGATGACAATTGTCATACTGAAGATAGCTGTTCTTGTCAATGGGTTTGGTATAGACATCTGTTGAGATACTTGAATTAGCTTGTTTAGTGATTGTTAAATCAAAAATATTTACCCCCGTCAAATCTCAGTGTGCCTGAAGTGTTATTCTTGGTGATCGGCAATCACGGTGTGAATGGGGGGACACTAGCATGAGGGAGACTCTGTTTTTTTTTAATGGGACCAGTGATCAGCAATCATTGGGAGGAGGAACCACTAGCACGATGGAGAATTCTTTCTTTTTGCTTGTTATTTCCAGGGAGAACTGCTAGTAAGTAGAGAGAAATGCAAGGCAACCACACGCAGAGACATCTCCTAAGCAAAACGTCATCCACTCACCTGTTTATTTTCTGTGAGCTTCGTGAACAAATCTATAGTGCTCAACAGGAACATTTTTTGTCACACCCCACAGTTTTACAATTTGCACTCTGCCCAGAACTTGTTTTAAATGTGTAACTTCTGTTTATTATCACCTCTGTCGTGTCATTCTTTGGAAAGAACAGACGTGGGGCAGGTGTCGGCGTCTTAATTTGAACTAGGCTGTCAGCATTTATATGACTTGGACATCAGCTCTGAGGTGGTTGCCATTTCTAGACTCTAAGATCCAGAAAATTGTCAGGTTAAATGCTGAGTGCCTAAGTAATCTTCTATGTGAACATGAGTTCAGGTCCCAGTTAGGTCTTGTTATTTATTCCTCACTACAGTTTATTAGATAGATAGCTAGATTCAGAGTGCTGTACATTAAAAACAAACAATTAAATAAAATACAATATTAGTATTGCTTTTCCAAAAAAATACAAGTCAGTAAGAACAGGAAATTCTTTAAAACACATCTATCCATACAATAACATAAGGTATGCTATCCAGTTTCCAATCACAATTATGAATCAAATGCCTGCTGAAATAAAAGCATTTTTAAGACCTGTTTTAAAGGTTTCTACCAAGAGTGCCTCCCATAAATATCTAGGTAAAGAGTTCCACATGGTAGGCATGGCAACCAAGAATGCACAGTCCCCAGAACGCCACAACCTATCCCTGGGAACTCCTAGGAGGCTACCCTTGGCAGAATGTAGAGCCCAGACTGGCTGGTGGGGCTCCAGAATATCTTGCAGATAGGCTGGTCCCCCATCATGCAGGGCATTATTGGTAAGGAGCCCTACCTTGAAGACAATCCTCCACCTAACTGGCAGTCAGTGCAGCTGGCACAGGACAGGAGTAATATGTTCATTCCTTTTGACAATTGTCAATAATGTTGCCACCACATTTAACACCAGCTACAGCTGGTGAAGGCTGCCTCCAGATAACCCAAGGTATAGGGCATTGCAGTAGTTCAACCTGGATGTGATGAAAGCATGTACCAGCATGGGCACGTCCTCAGATGGAATCAGGACCTAGATCTGGGCAATATTCCTTAGATGGTAATATCCACTTTTGATGACAGCTGACACCTGAGCATCTAGTTTCAGGCCATCGTCTAGGATCATGCCCAGATCCTTCATATTTGTGGCTGAGATAAGAGGAAATCCCCCCCCAGCACTAGGCCAGGTAGATTTCCTCGATCACCCTCACCACCACGCTGACCTGGATCCACCACTAGCACCTCAGTCTTGTTTGTGTTAAGTCTAAGCCAGTTTTGAGTCATTCAGCTCTGGATTTCCTCTAGGTAGCTGTTAAATATGAAGGATGCCACCTGGTTAATAGGTGCACAAGTCAGGTACAGCTGGGTATCATCTGCATAGCAGTGAAAACCCAGCCTGTACGACCTGATAATGTCTCCTAATGGCAGCATGTACACTGTGAATAGCAAGGGTGACACGACCGAACCCTGCAGCACACCACAGGACAGAGGCTTTGGGCTAGATGTAGCAAGCCCCATCATCACCCTCTGCACTCTGCCTGTCATGTGTGACCTGAATGAATTGATGACATTTCCTGACAGGCCACATCAGTTCCGCAGGTGGTCGAGTAGCACCCTGTGGTTCACAGTGTCAAATGCTGCCGATAGGTCCAGGAGAACTAGGATGGTATGTTGTCTCCTGTCCCTTGGCATCAGGAGATCATTAAGAACCTTCACCAGAGCAGTCTTGATACTGTGCCAAGCCTGGAACCCAGACTGGAATATCTCATAATGGGAGGAGGAGGAGGAGGCAAGATGCTCTTTGAGCTGTGTAGCCACCACTTTCTCAATAACCTTCATTAAAAATCAGAGGTTAGACACTGGCCTGTTGCTACTGAGGCACTCTGGGTCCAATGAGGGTTTTTTCAGTGAGGGCCTAACCAACGCCTCTTTCAAATATTCCAGGAAGACCCCACGCCCCAAGGAACTCTGGACTTTCTCAGCCACAATAGGTCAAATCTGGTCCAAATACTCCACCAAAAGTCATGTGGGATGTGGGCCAAGGTCACACTGTGTTGGTCGCAGCTTCAGGATCATAGTCACCAACTCCTCCACTCCAACTGGGTCAGACTCCACCGAGACAAGAGGACTGCTTCAACACAGCTCAGGAAGGACCCGACAATCCTTTCGAGAGACACTGGAGGAAATCTCAGCCCTGATAGAGGTCACTTTGTCAGCAAAAAGCAGAGCAAACTCTTTACACCTAGTGCTTGAACCCACACGGAGGCAGGCCAGATGTACTAGCCTGTCTACAGTGCAGAAGAGCTAAACCAGTCTATGTCTTGCCACAGCAACCTCCCTAGACAGAAAATCTGCCTTCTTTTGGAAGGTTGCCCCCTAGTAGCTGCAATAATGCATCCTCAGTGCCAATTTGTCCTCCAGCAGTCCCGTCCTCCTCCAACAACTCTCTAACATCTGACCCCTAGTTGAAGGTTAGAGAGACACTGGAGGAGACCCCTTTTTGTGTGCACCTTAATCCAAACTTTACATACTGCCCACAAAACACATTTATTTCTATACCATCCTCTTCCTCTTCCCCTTATGGTGTCACTAGATCCTCTAGATGGATGCATAGTCATGTGCTATATGGTAGCTTGTGTACTTACAAATAAATCTTAACACATTATATGTTGACATCCAAACCTGCATTAACTTGATGTGTTCACTGTTTTATGAAAAATATATATACTGTATGACACATGTCAAAGTAACATTCGCCTTTTGAATAAAATACAAACATATACAGACACACTGGGGCTGCTCTTTACTCTTCAGTAGTTTATATATTCCCCACTCCATCTCAATTACATTTTCAAGGAGCTGAAGTATTAAAGAGTGAATCTATACTATAAAAGACAAAAAACTGTTTATGTACTTTCCCCTGTTTTTGATCTACTTAATATTTGAGATAATTCTGCAGATTTCTCAGTGTGCCTGTCAAAAAATCTATACTGTATCTTTCCCAGCTGATCTCACTGTGTGTGTGTCACTGGTCCAATGTGGTAGCCACTATGATGTCATAAACAATGGCATTATTAGGTCAGATAGGAATAGTCAAATGCTGTCTACAATGCCCTGTTGGATAGACTACCAGTATGTGTTATGAACACTGAAAAGAAAAACTGAAAATTGTAAAACTATGCATATGTTTCTAAAACTTCATACTGAAATGCAGAGTTGCTTTTTAACATTTGAAACCTTTTTCTTCTGCTTACCATTATTCATGTTAGCACCATTATTACAGTGGGCCATAACTATCTGCTGTCATCTTTAATTTCTATTTCCAGGAGAACTGCTAGTAAGTAAGTAGGAGGCAGTATGGCACAGAAGTTTAAGGCTCTGAGCTGCAAATCATGAGACCTGGGTTTGAATCCCACAGCCCCCACTTGCATACTGTGTGACCCTAAGAAAGTCACTTAACTTCCTCATGCTCCCAGGTTGCACCTGCAAACAAGCTTTCAGCTTAGCGTGTCTCACCTGGTAAAATAATTGGTAAAAATAAAAAATAAAAATATGTAAAGAGAAATTCAAGGCAACTCACGCACAGAGATACCTCCTGAGCAAAGAGCCATCCTCACTCCAGTTTACTCACTGTGAGCTTTGTGACAGAATCTTTAGTGTTCACAGGGGACATTTTTTGTCACACCCCACAGTTTTCCGATCTGTGCTCTGACCAGAACTTGTTTGAAATGTGTGTTAGCATCTGCCAGAGAACAAGCAGAGCACCAGGAGGAAAGAGCTGCTGGTATAACTAAACTTGTCTACTGGGACTAAGAACTAGAACTCTTGTACTGGGACCCTCAGTTTAGGTTAAAAAAAATGAGTGTGTTTGTCAGAGTTAGTTGAAGTGAATTGTAATCTGTGTAGTTATCTAGGTGCTTGTCACAGGTGGCTGAAGGGAATTATCTGTGAAATTAACTAATGTAGAAAGATTTGCAAAGTAGGGGAAGTGGCTTAGCTAGAAGGAGCCAGGTTAAAACCAGATTTAAACACTGTCCTAGATAGCTTCTGCCAGAGAACAAGAAGAGCACCAGGAGGAAGGAGCTGCTGGTATAACTAAACTTCTCTACTGGGTCACTGCCATTGCCTCAGAGGTTGCCAAGAAATAGCAGCGGTTGGACCACAGTGGGCTCAGGGAGGGTGAGGGTGGTGGAACAGAGGCACATCCCTCCAGTTGTACCTCTCCACAATTTCTACACCAGTCTGGAAAGTGTGGTTCCTCTATGAAGGCACCCACAGTGGAGAACAGGGAGGATGCTGGGAACCTGCACAAAGGAGACCCACAGGAGGGTGGCATGGGACCCCAGGGGGAAGGAAACAACTCCTGGTGGGGGATGCCATTGTTAGGAAGGTAGAACTGGGGGAGGAAGGGTAGTAGGAGGTAAGGTGCCTGCCAGGTGCCATGGCTTGGAGGAAAAGGGAGCGAATCCTCAGGATCACAGGAGCAGCTGCACAGGGGAGGGAGCTGGATGTCATTGTCCACCTAAGGACAAATGACCTGGTTAAGAAATGGATCAGAGCAGTGCAAGAAGTGTTTGTGGTGATGGGGAGGTGGGCCTTAGAGAAATAGCATGCACGGTAACCTTCTCGGAGGTGCTACCTGTCTATGGCACGGGTGAGGCTAGGGTTCTCCACACCATGGGATTCAATCAGTGGTTGAAATACTTGGTGCAGAGCTCAGGGATTTGGCTTCACTGGAGACTGGGGGTCCACCTGGAGGGATGCAGGCCTATACTGGCGTGATGGTCTGCATCTGTCCAGGAGGGGAACCAGGATCTTAGGTGATAGGTTTAAATGCTTCAGTGGCAAACATTTAAACTAGCCAAGGGGTGAGGCACTGGAGAGGAGCAGGGAAATTCTAGGCCCCCCCAGCAATCAGGGTACTAAGTGAGGTAGACACCAACATAGAGATGTCGATAGGGAGAAGCGCTGGGGTAAATGGAGAAAGTGAGAAACACAATAAGGACATGGATGGGGCAAAAATGGGTAAGGCCATCAAGAAATGGAGGGTAATGAGTACCAATGCCTGTAGTCTGGGCAACAAGCTCCCTGAACTGGTGGCTTTGATGGAAGAGGGATGCCTGGATATTGTAGCAGTCACAGAAACATGGTACAAAGAGAACCATGACTGGGATGTTAACATGCCAGGGTACACAACCTACAGGAGAGACAGGGAGGGGAGAGAAGGGGGCGGAGTAGCTCTCTATGTAAGGGAAGGGATAAAAGCAACTGAACAAAAGAGTAAACAGGGAGGAGAGGAGGCACTGTGGGTCACCTTAGAGACAGGAAATGGCACCAAAATCTGCACAGGGGTTGTATACATTCCCCCATGTCAGGGGGAGGGAATGGACAAGGGTATGATAGAAAGCATACTTAGGATGGCAGAGAAAAGGGACATACTGTTGATGGGACACCTCAATATGCCAGATGTTAACTGGAGTACCGTTGATGCAGCCACATCCAAAAGTAGGGCCATTCTCGATGCCCTTCAGGTGGCATGCCTCAGACAGCTAGTTTGGAACCTACTCATGAGGGAGCAGTCTAAGACTTCATACTCTCAAGTGGGGACAGTGAGAGGATCTCAGAACTAGAAGTGGGTAGCCATTTGGGAACAAGTGACCACCAAACAGTGTGGTTCACGATAAACTCAGCTACAGAGTCAAGCCATACAAAAGTGAGGGTTCTGGACTTCAGGAGGGCTGATTTTGGCAAGATGGGAGAGTGCCTTAGAAAAGCACCAGCAAACAGGCTAGAAGGAGGAATAGAGCAACAATGGGGAAATATCAAAACTGCCATCACAGAGGCAACAAGCCTTTGTGTGAAGCAAATAAACAAATCAAAATAAAAGAAAAGGACACTGTGGTTCTCAAAAGAGGTGGTGGTGAAGGTTAGGGAGAAAAAGATAGCATTTAGGAAGTATAAGGAAACACAGAAGGAGCAGGACAGAGAACTGTACCAGTTAAGGCAGAAGGAAGAAGGGGGAGTAGTCAGAATAGCAAAGGCCCAAACTTAGGAAAAGATAGCCAACTCGGTTAACAAGGGGGATAAAACCTTTTATAGGTATATCAGGGAGCGTAGAAAGACAAAGGGAGGGATAGTGAGGCTGAATAGAATGGACGAAGGGAGGGCAGAGAGGGACAGTGAAAAAGCAGGGATACTGAATGAATACTTCTTTTCAGTATTCACAAAAGAGGAGGTGGGGGAGGTGCCTAATCCAATTAACAGAAGCACTCTGGATAGGGGTGTCGATTCCAGTCCTTTCACAGAAGAAAGGGTTTTGAAAGAACTCCTAAAACTGAAGGTGGACAAAGCAATGGGGCCAGATGGAAGTCACCCCAGAATTCAAACAGAATTAAACATAGAACTAGTGACACCACTGACTACCCTTTTTAACAAATCATGGGAAGATGGTGTGGTACCTGAGGACAGGAGGAAGGCAAATGTGATTCCCCTTCACAAAAGTGGGACCAAGACAGAGGCAGGACACTACAGACCTGTCAGTTTGACCTCTGTGGTAGGGAAAGTGATGGAATCATTTCTGAAGGAAAGAATTATTGAGTATCTAGAGCCCAGTGGGACACAGGACCCAAGGAAGCATGGATTCACAGCCAGAAGTTCATCTCAGACAAATCTAATTGATTTCTTTCACTGGGTGACCAAAGTTATAGACCAGGGAGGAGCTGTGGACATGGCCTACCTAGACTTTAGCAAGGCATTTGACACAGTCCCACACAAAAGATTAATAGTCAAATTAACCAGCCTGGGAGTGGGTCCCAGGGTTGTAGCCTGGGTAAAACATTGGCTGGACAACAGAACACAGAAAGTAATAATAAATGGAGTACACTCTGAAGAAGGAGCGGTTACTAGTGGGGTACCACAGGGTTCAGTACTGGGTCCAGTCCTTTTTTATGTCTTTATAAGTGACATTGCAGAGGGACTGAAAGGAAAGTATGCCTCTTTGCAGATGACACAAAGATCTGCAACAGGGTTGATACACAAGGAGGCATGGAAAGGATGAGAAGGGACTTGGCAAGTTTGGAGGAATGGTCAGAAGTATGTCAGCTTGGATTCAATGCAAATAAATGCAAAATAATGCACCTTGGAAACAAAAACCCAGGGGAAGATTACACAATGGGGGAGCGGTAGTAACAACAACAAAAATGTAAAGGAACCTGGGGTAATCATATCAGATGTCCTTAAGGTTGGCAAGCAATGTGAGAAGGTGGTAGGGAGGGCTGGGGGGATACTGGGATGTATAGGAAAATGCATCACCAGCAGAAAACAGGAAGTTGTTATCCCCCTGTACAGACAGTTGGTGATACCCCATCTGGAGTACTGCGTCCAGTTCTGGAGACCCCATCTCCACAAGGACATAGACAGGATGGAGGCAGTTCAGAGAAGGGCAACTAAAATGGTGCAGGGTCTGCAAGAGAAGCCATATGAGGAGAGACTAAAGGAGCTTAATATGTATACCCTTCAGGAAAGGAAGGAGGGGGGACATGATAGAAATGTTTAAGCACCTCAGTGGACTCAACAAAGTCCAAGAGGGTAGCATCTTTCAGAAAAAGAGATGTCCAAGAATAAGGGGATAGAATTTGAAGATCGAGGGGGGACGGCTCGGGGCAATGTGAGGAAGTATTTTTTCACAGAGAGGGTGGTGGGTGCATGTAACAGCCGTCCTGAGGAGGTTGTGGGGTCTAAAACTGTGGGAAAATATCCCTCCTCGCCTTACTCTGTTCCATGGAGTACATATTGAGGTCCTTTAGTCTATCCTTGTAGGGCTTCTAATGCAGACCCTGCACCATTTAAGTGCCCTCTTCTGGACTGCCTCCACTCTGCCTTTGCCCTTCTGGAGAAGGCTGTTCCAGGAGTCCTCCACATCCACCCTTCAGACTAGTGATAAAATAATCTAAACCCTTATCTAATGTTATCTCATGACTATTAAAAACATTAATTCTGCCTGAAGTAGTGCTGGATAAAGATGATAAAGGATAAAGTGTTCCCAATATACAATAATGTTTTATGGTGCCTGGATTAAGAATACATTGATACAAAGTGCCATTTTTATAGCTGCAGTGGGTGCAGACTGCAGCTGACTTGTGAGCGCCTTAAAAATAGCCAATGAATCCATCTGCAGAACAAATTTGGAGTTGCATCAAGATCATTCCGCAGCTCTGAAACACACTTGGTTCACCCCCTGCCTTCCTTCCACATGTGCACTACTTTTGTTGCCATCACACAGCCGTGCTTAGTCACACATGCACAAGTGCTATCAACCTTAATGTAGTCATGCTTTCCTTATGGTGACATGACCACGTAAGCCACTGTCTCACAACCACTCTGAGTAGTTGACAACTGCTGCCTGCTCGATTCTACAGTGTTGCCACTGACATCCTTGGTTGCTATGTACATTCCTTAAACTTACACTTTTTTAACCAGGATTATACAACGACTCTCAAGCAGCTGCCAAAATTAATATCATTTAGAAACTTTAAGAATTTTTGCCATGGTCTATGCATACCTAAATCATTTAATTGCCTATTTACCACACGTTCATGGCAGACTCTGACTTCCCACGCGTCTGTCAGTGCATTATTCATTGCTTCTCCAAATCAGTTGGGGTCTTGCATGTAACTTTGGTGCTTTTTCTTTAACTATACCCCATGCAGTTTTTGAAAAGCCATGATCATTTCTGTGAAAAGATTAGAGTATCTCCATTTTTGACAACTATCTATGGGTTTAAGGATTATTGCCATAGTGCTCTCCTGAGAAAAAATGCCAGGATTTCTGTTTCAACAGCTGAATCAATTGTGTCTGAATTCACCGTCTTTGCTGTCTCTCCCAGCAGACAAAAAACACCAAACTCAGTATACCTCAGATAAAAGTAATAATAATAATAAAAAAATAGCATTTGTCTGATATTTCCGTTATATTGGGTCTTACTTGTACATATTTTTACTATATATTTAGCCATAGATAGGTAGATGAGATGTAATGTCTCATTTTCAGTGGTGTCCTGCAGGACACCACTGAAAATGAGACACTGCATCTCATCTCACTACAATTTAAATATGGTTGTACATCTCAAAGCAGACAGCAGCTATGATGTCACCAGTATCAAACCAGAAAGTAACAATAACTGAACATTAATGCCATTTTTGGATTAGGGTTAAGTAGTAGCAAAACAATGTACACGGTGACCTGCTTCTAATATACTACTCTTCTTGACAGACTTTTGTCCGTTATATAAATTCTGCCTATTGCAATGTACGAGGTGGGTGTCAATCCATTGGGTGACTTGAAACTGCCCCCTCAACACTCCTGCACTCCACCATTGTTAGAATTGCATTCCTGGCTCATACCATACTCAACATCCATGTACGGCTCCAAACCATGAACAGAACACAAGGAGACATGGAGCTTAATTCAACTCATACACTGCTTGCATTAGTTTGTTTTGCACCTGCATGTCGTATGCTTTCACTGACCCTAGGACACACTTGGCTCAGTCCCGAAGTGGTTGTCACATATGCTGTCATCCAACCCTGTAACACAATCAAACCTAATCCCTTGGAAGTGGTTGCCTCCAGACCCTCTGTCATGGTCAGGCCTGATCTCATGGAAATGTATCTCAATAAGGATGTCCTAACTACCAAAATTATGAATGGACTTGTTACCTAATACTGCTTTTCCTAATAACATTGTCATTCTCTGCAATAGAACACTAAGAAGGATCCTTATAATTTCTCTGTCAGTTTATCCAATGCCACAGATCTCCTGTCTCTTTACTTCTACTCTCCTTTACTTTCATTATAAAATATTTAGAAATGCACAAATAATTTAAAATTAAAATGATTTTAGTGATGAAATGTGGATAGTGTGCTCAATTCATATGAACGGCAAGTAATTAAATAAATAATGTATTATATAGTGAGAAATAGGTGATGGGATCTTTTAATGGCAACATGCAGTAAAATTGAGCTGAGACATTAACTAGAAAATCCTTTATGCTGCATTAATGTGGTGGTCAGAAACAGGCACTGCAAATGTAGGATTCAATGAAATTATGCCCAAATTGCACAGTTATAAGTAAGGAACAGTACTATAATTATTTCTGACCCCCACTCATGAATAAAGCATAAAGGGTTTTAAATGAATGTTCAGTGTAGTAAAAGTACAATGGGAGGAAGTGAGAATGCATTCTGAAGGGTTTTAATGAACTTTTGTGTTTTCAAGCAATCACTAATAAATGCCCATTTAAACAGATCGGTTCCCTAAACCCAAGTAGGTGATCAACCTCCATTTAAACACATTTTGTAGTTGTTTTTTTTTTAAACAATTAACTTAATAGGCAACATGTATCACCATAATCTTTATAAATACACTGAACTAAAGTGGAGGTGGAAAAGGGCATTGTAAAAAAGAAAAATCACCCAATTTACAAAACAGTTAGAAAGCATAGTATGGTAATTGAATCAGACAATACACACCATTGATTAAAATAGGTTTAAATATTCTCAGTACTTTTATGAAATTGTTTAATTGCTCTCATCAGTTCAGTAGTTCTGTAGAGTCCTTCATATAGAAACATAGAAACATGGAAGTTGATGGCAGATAAGGACCACAAGGCCCATCCAATCTGCTCATTTTTTCTACCTTATGCATGTGCCATAGGCCTTTACTCTGTCAATGGCCTATCTATTCATACTCATCTGTATTGTTCCCTTATGCCTGTCCCATGCCTGTTTGAAGCCCTGCACTGTACTCATATCCACCACTTCCTGAGGTAGGCCAATCCTAGCAACCACCACCCTTTCTGTGAAAAAGAACTTCCTCACATTAACCCTTAATTGGCCTCCCTTTAATCTCATGCTGTGTCCTCTTGTCCTGCTTTTTTTCTTATATTGAAACATGTTAGACTCTTTCACCTTGTTAATGCCCTTAAGATGTTTGAATGTTTCAATCATATCACCTCTCTCCCTCCTTTGCCCTAGGGTATACATATTGAGCTCTGTTAATCTGTCCTCATATGTTTTCTGATTCAGTCCCTGCACCATTTTGGTTGCCCTTCTCTGGACTGCCTCCATTTTGTTAATGTTCTTGTGCAGGTGCGGCCTCCAGTACTGCACGCAGTACTCTAGATGGGGCCTAACCGTGTCTTGTAAAGAGGGATTATTACCTCACTCTTATGACTTGTGATATCCCTAGTGTTAACTATGTTCATGTCCAAGTTCAAGTTTATTGCAGGAAAACTCCATTGAGCAAGCTCATTCACAAGGAGTCCTGAAACATTTACACAAAAATGAGGACATTACATAAGAGGTATCATTGACAATAATTAAACAAAGTGCATAAATAATTTACAAAAGACATTTCTTGATAAGACAACCTAGCAAGCAAGGTCCAGTTAAGACATTGTTTTTTTTTTGTCTGAGCTATACAAGGGAAGACATTTTTTTACACATAACTCAGATAAGAGGCAATAAAATGGTTAGTGTGCAGGGATAAGAGAGAAAGTATAGTTAAGTAGGCAAGGTAGAAGATTAACAAGCAAGGAAGGCTGGGAGTTAGGAAGAGTAGGGGGAGTAAGATGAAGGTAGGAGGTCTTGAGACAAAGGGCAGAGAAAGCAGGTAAAAAGGAATCACATAATTTAGCAAATATAAGCATTATGCTGGTTAGGCATTTCCATTCCTGAATTGGAGAGAACAAGAGTAGTCGATACACATGTGACTGACTTGGAGTAGGGGATAGTCTTAGTAGCAGCTACAAATATCTTTTATTTTAGATACTGCTAATGCTTTGTAGAAAGTAATTGAGACTAGGCTAGTTAGTTTCAGTACAGATTGGAGTTCGTTCAAAAAGGTAGGAAGGGTGTATGAAATAGCTCGTTGACCAAAGGTAGTACGAGTTCTAGGGACAGCAAGTAGGATGTAGTCTGATTTCGTTAGGGAGTATGTACTGCGGGAGATGCCGATAAGAGAAGTTATGTAGCTCGGTAGTTTGTGAAGGAGTATCTTAAGGGTTCAGATACCAGAATGGAGCAAGCGTCTGTTGGCGAGTGAGGTCCAACCAACAGCTGCATACAGGTCACAGTGATGGGTTCAGTAAGGGGAGCTAGTGATGAACCGTAGGGCATAATAGTAGAGAATGGCCAGCTGACTTAGACTTGAGATTGCAGAGGAGATATAAATTAAATCTTAGTAGTCAAGTAAGGGAAGAAATGTGGCATGGACAAGCCTTGTTCAGATCGCAAGAGGAAGAGAGACCTATTTCTAAAAAAGAATCCTAACCATGCTTTGAGCTTCCTGGATAAGTCCTCAATATGGTCATTAAAGGAAATGTTATTGTCTATCCAAATGCCAAGATATTTAAATTTAGGTACACCTTCTAGGGATTCTCCCAGGAGGTAAAATAAAGTCTTCGTAGGACAGGGAGAGCGCCAAAGGAGGTACTATGAAAAAAATCATTGCCTTAGTTTTCTTGGTGTTTAGAAGAAGCTTGACTTTATGAGGTTGTTTTCAAGCTGAGCAAAGTCAAATTGCAACACATCACTAACTTCCGATAAGGTTGTGCCTTCGGTATACAGTACTGTATCATCCGCAAAGAAGTGCAGACTGGAGTTCATTATGTATGAATCAAGATCGTAAATATACAGAGAGAAGAGAATCAGACCTAGAATGGAGCCTTTTGGGACTTCTCTGGCAATCGGGAGTGAGGTTGAGAGTAGACCATCAGCTTTGACTTTCTCTATCCTTCCAGAAAGATAACTGGTAAACCACTGAGCGGAAGACGGAGTGGCACCTAAATCAATAAGGCAGGTAATTAGAAGGTGATGGTCAACAGTGTCAAATGCTTTACTGAGGTCTAGAAAGACTGCTCCAGTAATCTTCTTTAAGTCTGCAGCAGAAACCCAGTCATTAGTGACTTTAGCCAGTGCTGTGACAGTGCTGTGTTTAGACCTGAAACCAGATTTAGCTGGGTTTAGAAGTGAATAAGTTTTGAAGGGATGATTTAGTTGATTATAGATCAACTTTTTTTGCAAAACTTTAGAGAGAATAGGTAAGATGGAGATGGGCCTGTAGTTGTTTAAATCGCAGGGGTCTCCTGATTTGAAAAGAGTAAGAATGTGGGAGGATTTCCAGCAGGATGGAACTGTGGCAGAGGTGATGGAGAGATTGAAAATATGTAGGATAGGGGCAGTGAGATGGGCATAGCCTAGTCTCTGGAAGAAGGGTTCAAGTCCATCATCCCCTGCACTTTTTCTGATATTGAGGTTAAGAAGTGAATCATCAACTTCTTTGTAGTTAAACATATGTAGTTGAAAGGGATATATTGGGATACTGGTTATGGAGGTGGAGCTAGCACTGCTGTTCACTTGGCTAGCGTAAGGTGAGGAGTTGAAAGCTAGTCCAGCAGTGTCAAAATGTGAGTTAAGTTCTTCTAGGATTTGGGAGTTGTTTTCCACCACCCTACCGTTGGTGAGAATCTTAGTAGGAATACAGGGGAGGAGAGGGACGACCTTCAATGTATTTAAGTGTCCTCCAGATTTTGTGGGAGTTCCTATTAGCCTGCTCCAGAGTGGAGATGTAAAAGTTTGCTTTAGCAGCATGAATGTTTTTTACATAGGCATTCCTAGCAGTTCTAAAGGCCTGCCAGTCTGTAGGGATCTTTGAATGCCTAGCCTGGGCCTAAAGTTTATCTCTATTGTTAAGCACTGCCTTGAGATCTGGAGTAAACCAAGGATGAGAATTGTTACATATCCTGACTTTAATAAAGGGGGCATGCTTGTTTACCAGAGGGGTAAGGTTATCGTTAAGGACAGAGGCAGCTTCATCGGTAGTTTTGGCAAGGTATGGATCTTGCCATCTGACCTTATCCAAATCAGACAGAAAATTTGCTGTGTTGAACTTGCGAAAGGACCTTTTAGTTCTGAGTTTAGACTGTTGGCATGTTTTAGTTTGGGATCTTATGCACACAACAACACGGTGGTTGCTTATATCATTATGGAAAACAGCTGAGTGTGAGATTTTGTGTGGATGAGTGGTTAGAATATCATCTAAGGGGGAGCTATTGGCAATGTTAGAGGTATTGATCCTTGTGGGTTCAGTAACCAGCTGTACAAGGTCAAGCTCATCACAGATAGATTTAAGGCAATGTGATTTAGTGGTACACCAATCTATGTGGAGGTCCCCTAGTATTATTGTTTCTGTGTTGGCAGCTAAGGTTTGGAATTTCAATATGCTAAGGATTTTAGCACCACCGGTTGGAGGCCTGTAGCCACCTATAATAGTAATGCCTTCTGTGGAAGGAAGGTGAAGCTTCAATGAAACAAACTCAAATTCTCTACGCTTAGATATACAAGAGATATCACTTACTGTATACTTGGTTTTGCATAGATGACCACCCCCCACAGTTTCCCTATCTGCCCTGAATAGTTTGTAACCTAAGAGAGTAATCTGAAGGTTGGAATTGGTCTTTTTTAGCCATGACTCAGTAATAATGATAAGATTTGGGTTTGTATGTGCAGCCCATGCTTGAAGTTGGTCACATTTTTTGGTCAGGCTTAGAATGCTAACCAATATCATTTTCAGACCAGGGGCAACTGCAAAGTCAGAAGGGGATTTAAATTGAACTGGAGGACCCAGATTTAACTCCACCTTGCCTGAGCAGAAAAGGAGCAGCAGTAGCATTTTCTTTAGGGAATTTATCAAGAAGGAGAAGGCTTTTTTTCTTCAGCTCTGCCTTTGATATGTTGACAGGGATGTGAATTTGGTGCAGGAGTAATTAAAGCAGAATTGACAGTTTAGGGAAATGAGGGAGAGCATGTGAATAGGCATAGCTGATGGGAAAAGGAAGGGAAGGGAAGGGAAGTAGAATGGGGGAGATATGCATATGACAGGTGGGTCAGCGGGAAAGAGGAGGTACAGTGAGAGGGGGCAATGTGGGGTGTTATAATGGATTCATAGACTAAATTAGTGCCTGGCACTGTATGGTGCAGTATAGTATGTGGCACACTGTTGCCCAGAATTAGAAAGAAGATACTGAAGCACGTATAATTCTAAGAAGTTGAGTCCAAGAGTTAGAGGAATTGGGTGATACTACTGAGTGGATGCCCAGAGCACAACCATGTACCCTTCTGCCTCAAGAAACTTAAAAATAGTGATATAGTAAAACAATGCTCGGTTTGGTGGGGTGGGGTGTAAAAGGAAGAAGAAGAAAAGAAAGGTAAGTAGCAGACTAGGTGGTGTAGTGCTGCTACACATGGTTTAGTCTAAGCAGATTCGTCTCTAATAAGAGTAAGGCTAATGAGAACCAATCAAAAGGCAGAAAACCAGTGGGGCAGAGTAAAGCTCTATTTAAAGGAGGTCTGAGAGGGGTGGGGGTGGAGGCCTGGGAAGGGTTGGGGGCAGAAGAAAATTAAAGAAGTAGTTATGAAAAGATAAGCAGTCACATGTCCCACAGAATTTGCTCTTTTAGCCTATGGCAGAAGGTGCACCAATCAGTGTGCAGTAAGCTAGCGGGCAGACCAATCGGAATCCTCCTGCGAGTGCACCACTCCAATCCGGTTGAACTGACTTGGTTAGCTGTAGCGTAGTTCAGCAGTCATACCTGATTGTTGGAAAAGGGTTAGAGCATCAAAAATCCAGCCAGCGGTGGCACAGGGGGTCAGTCGGCTGCCGTGGAGGTGGCAGGAGCTGTCCGCCTGGAGTGAGGAGTGCCGCTCAGGCGCAAATGCCTAAGGGGACGGGGAGAGAGAAAGAACACAATAAATACACTGTTAGATGACTGTGATATGTATTTTTTTAAGCTATGAAGTTTAAATAAACCCAAATGAAAGTAAAGTATTATACAAAACAGTCTAAAAATTAACAGGGCAAAATGACCTATCAAGTGTCCTAACCATTGGAGCCACACTTTTATACTAGTATAGATATGATAGGAACAGTATGGGACTATGCAAAATTAGCCCGCCACACAAAGTAATCTCAGGGGTGAACAGTAAATGGGAACACAATTGTGCATTCTGTGTATCTTACTAACTCAGACATTAACAAATGTGTAATCTGTCTTATCAAACCTCCTCCGTTGCCCGCCCTGTTACCTCCACCTTTCTTTTGCAGTTCACAAATGTATCAGGTCGGGGAGGGGGTTTCAGCGTCTGATTGTTACACCTGAAATATTTAGAAATGCACAAATAATTTAAAATGAAAAATGATTTCAGTGATAAAATATTGTGGATAATTTGCTCAGTCCTATGAATGGCATATAATTAAATGATAATGTATTATATAGTGTGTGAACTAGATGATGAGATCTTTTAATGGCAACATGCAGTGGTATAGGTGAACTGGTATAAAATTAAATTCATATTACACATTTACAAACTTTAAGAAATTTGTCCACAGTCTATGCATACCTAAATCATTTAATTGCTTATTTACTGCCCATTCATGACAGACTCAGACTTCCCAGACTTCTCCAAACCTGTAAGAGCAGTTTAGGGTTGTTATTTCCTCTGGGGTGTGATACAGACAAGGCACTCTGATAAGTCCTGGGTGGGATAAATCACGTGTCTGTCTTTTGTTTGCACCCTTTGCAGATTGTGTGAGAGGCCCTTTGGCACTATGCATTCCTGCTTAAAGCAGAACCAACCTGAAATTTCATGGTGATTTGCATATACATCCCAGGATGCTTTGCATTATGGGAATATGTGTGATTTTGTAGTTCTTTGAAACTTGGCTTTGTTGCAATACCCTTTATGGTAATCCTTGCCTATGTGCTTCTGCCCTCCACACACCCTCAACACACCAACAGGTGTCAGGGTGTGTCTTGGGATTGTTGACCCTAATGCTCACCCCCATTCCATGTGCAAGGGAGCTGAGTTGGTACAGCATAGGAGAATGGGGTGAGTGTTAGGGTCATTGACCACAAAACACACCCTGATGCCTGTTGTGTGTAAGGTGGTGGTGTGTGTGGTGGTGTGGTGGTGGTGTGTGGGTTGGTAGGGGGTAGGATGGGGTGTTTTGGTTGGGCACCCTAACACATAATTTCCATACTTTTATCACTGTAATATGAACCCTAACTGATGCATTAATGGAGTTTTTGCAATGCATTTCATTACTTTTTGTGAAAGTATCACCATAGCCATAGTTGTTATCTATCTGTAAGTGTAGAAACATTGTAACTAACTTTCATCTCCCTGTTGGAGCGTAGGGTCCTTCAGGCCCTACGTTCTCATGCTCCTTGATTTTCCTTATTTTATTGTGGGAGCATAGGGTCCTTTGAACCCTGCACACCCATTCCTCCGTACATGCATGAGCAAATTATTACCATAGTCATCTGCATGCCCCAGGACATGTACAGAAAATGTTCAAATCCCTGCAAAAACATAATTCTGCACAACTTTGATGCTATTCCATGCCACAGGTGTGAAAACACATTTTGGGCAGGATTTGAAAATGTTTAGCAGTGCCATAAATAAGGTGGGGTAATAAGAAGGCTAGGTTGTAAATCTGGGGTCAAAATATAAAAAATGTTCATAGTTATGAGTGGGTGTACCAAAATTACAATGAATGGTCATAACTTTGTAATTTTTTCATATTTTGATCACAATTTTCAATATAGTCTTCTTATCACCCCACCTCATAAACAACATAGATGAAAATGTTGTAATTTGTGGCAAAACTCTATTCCACGCCACAGGTGTGAAAACATGTTTCAGACAGGATGTGAGAAATGACAGCTATACTGTTCATGAGATGTTGTGGAAAAATGACTATTTTGAAAATTTGGAGTGAAAATATAAAAAATTACCAAAGTTATGTGCATGCATAGAACAATTTCAATGACCACACATAACTCAGGCATTTTTAGGTATTTTTTCACCAAATTTTCAACATGAGCTTTTTGGGGCCCAATCTAATGAACACTGCCATTGTTACCAACTCCTGTCTGTGCACTGTGCCCTCCTAGCCTTTCTCCCCCTACCTCCCTGCCTCCCCCCCACCTTCACCTCTACCTGGTGTATATTTTTATTTTATTTTTTTTTCTTCCGTTACTTCCTCCTGCAGCCTTAGATAACCTGCTTTATCTTCTTATAGACACTTCTATGTATGTAAATACCCTGTAATCTATACAATATCTGTATAATTCTATGTCGATATGAACTTCTTTTTCTTCCTCTCTGTAAACAGTATTATCTGTATTGCCTTGTCAATACCTGTGTTGACCTGTATATACAAATGTTCATGCTCCACCCAGGTCCATCTTGAAAATGAGCTTCTGTTCAATGATGAACGCCTGGTTAAATAAAGACTTGATTGATTGATTGATTGATTGATTGATCTTGTTATTCTGTCCCAAAAGGTGATTTTGTGCTGTGACCATGAAATCACCCTATGGGACTGAGTAATGAAATGACAGTGACAGTGTTCATGAGGTGGGGTCTCAAAAAGCCCATGTTGAAAATTTGGAGAAAAATTACCTATAAATGACTGAAATATCACCATAAGTTCAAAACACCATTGAAAGCCATTATAGGGCTCTTACCTTGATTCTTCAGTTTGTGGTTCGGCTTTGGAGAGTACAGATGTGTCCCAGTGCACAGGAGATAACAGCCAATGATCTCAGTGGTAAGTATAGGACAACAGGGGGTGGGGTGGTGGGTGCTCAGTTGGAGGGTTGGGATGGGGAGGGGGATGGGAAGATGACAAGGGACCATTTTCTATTTTACAGGATTTAAAAAAAAAAGAATGCCGGAGGTACTGTTTTCTTTTGTGCCGTAATACAGCCAACCATATATCACAACACTGGGGGTGGGATCCCCAGTGTCCCACAGTATAGGGGGGTGGGACATAACTGGGACATTGGTAGTGGGCTCCCCAATGTCCCACACTGGCAGTGGGATCTAGTGCTGACACAGATCTTGGGCACCCCGCTGTCAGCAAAACCTATAAATAAATATTTCAGGACAGTGTCCCATAGTGGTGGGGGGTGGCGGGGCTTCTATCTTGGACATTGGGAGTGGGCTCCCCCCATGTCCCAGAGTGATGGGGGGATCTTCTACTACCAACATAGGGACTGGGCACCCTGATGTCAGCAAAAACAATTTTTTTATTAAAACATGCCTCGGCCCCCTTGGAGGTAATAAAAGGATAAAAGACCTCTCTATTAGGTAAACACCAACAGGTGTTTACCTAAATGGGGGCAGAGGAATCCGATTCTACTAGTATTTTGGCCAAAAAATGACCAGAAAAGGTTTTGAATATTTACAGGGGCTGATGTTTTTTTTTTATTAAAGTAGAGCTGCAGTTTGTGGCGGTTTTTGTGCAACAGCGCCATTAGTTGCATGAAAACTGCATTTGCGGTAATTTTGCAAAAGTACTGCTGCAAATTTGTGACACTACCAATGGCAGATGTAGCAAAAACATATTTCTGGCCACTATCTTTAAAAACTAATGGCAGAATCATGTTCCTTGGGCCTGATTAGGTAAACACAACTGTTGGTGTTTACCAAGAGGCAGTATTTTTTGAATTACAGTATTTTTCCCCGTTGCTAAGTAAAAACAAGATGGCAGCAAACTGACACTACATATCCATTTGTGACAGGAAAAAGTGCTTTTGCAAAAGCAGAAACTGCTTTTGCACTGCACTCATAATTTTTCCATAGGCTATAATGGGAACATTTAAAATGTAATAACTTTTGAATGGATTAATATCTTTTTCACCAGACCTTCAAAAGGCACATCTGTGGCCCAGTCCACATATAATCTAACAATTTCAGATCAGACCCTCAAGCCATTTCAGAGAAACGGTGTGACAAAGGATTTGCATCTAAATGGTAATTTCCACATTTTTTGACACTACACATCTCAACAACTGCACATCCGACTGGAACAAAACTTGCCATATCAAGAGATCCATGGTACCTGATGGAGCATAAAAACTTTTGTGCACATCAGTAGTACAGCTGCAAAGTTATTAAAGTGCAAAATTTGGGATTTAACATAAAAGTGACCATTGACCCCTAACTATAGTGGCACTACTATGCAGTAATATATATATATATATATATATATATATATATATATATATATATATATATATAACACCTTGTATTTTGCAGGTTATATTTGCTTTGATATTCTCTGTCTTCCCCATTTTAGCATTATAAAAAGTTGATGTCCACTCTATAGGAGAACAAGTCTTGCAGAACCCCCAGTTTTAGTTTCCACCATGATCTAAAACAAACAGAAGAATGTGTACCAGTTCATCTCTGGTGTTACTATTCTGGCAGTATGTCACTTTCAGAGGTAGATTGACAAGACTGACTTTTTCTGCAAAGACTAGAATGGAGCAAAATGGGCAGATTTTTGTGAACAAGATCCATCATTTGTGTGGCTCCTATCCCAAAAGTGATTGTAAAGATCAAACAAAACTCTGAGTTTTTCATTTTAACAGAGCTCTCAATAGACTGCCACATTTCATCTGGTCCACCACCATCCCAGCATTAGTTACTTCTGCTTTATGGTAGCCCCTAGAGATGAGTTTCCATAACATTTCAGCTGATCTCCCATTACACAGGTCATTTTTCCCACAATTGCATTTCATATGCATAAATTGCCTTTTCAGCAAAATCTTCACAGTACAATATGCCTCAGATGACAACTGTCATACTGAAGATAGCTGTTCTTGTCAATGGGTTTGGTGTAGACATCAGTTGAGAAACTTGAATTAGCTTGTTTAGTGATTGTTAAATCAAAAATATTTACTCCGTCAAATCTCAGTGTGTCTGAAGTGTTATTGTTGGTGATCGGCAATCATGGTGTGGATGGGGGGGGCAGTAGCACCAGGAAGACTCTGTTTTTTTTAATGGGACCAGTGCTCAGCAATCATTGGGAGGGGGAACCACTAGCACGATGGAGAATTCTTTCTTTTTGCTTGTTATTTCCAGGGAGAACTGCTAGTAAGTAGAGAAAAATGCAAGGCAACCACACACAGAGACATCTCCTCAGCAAAGAGTCATCCTCTCACCTGTTTATTTTCTGTGAGCTTCATGAACGAATCTATAGTGTTCAACAGGAACATTTTTTGTCACACCCCACAGTTTTACAATTTGCACTCTGCCCAGAACTTGTTTTAAATGTGTAACTTCTGTTTATTATCACCCCTGTTGTGTCATTCTTTGGAAAGAACAGACGGGAGGGGGGGGAGGTGTCGGCGTCTTAATTTGAACTAGGCTGTCATCATTTCCATGACTTGGACATCAGCTCTGAGGTGGTTGCCATTTCTAGACTGTAAGATCCAGAAAATGGTCAGATTAAATGCTGAGTGCCTAAGTAATCTTCTATGTGAACATGAGTTCAGGTCCCAGTTAGGTCTTGTTATTTATTCCTCACTACAGTTTTTTATTTGGTTGTTTAACCAGGTATAGCACACTAAGCTGAAAGCTTTTTACATGAGCAACCTGGGAGCACAAGGAGGTTAAGTGACTTGATAGCTAGATTCAGAATGCTGTACATTAAAAACAAACAATTAAATAAAATACAATATTAGTATTGCTTTTCCCAAAAACTACAAGTCAGTAAGAACAGGAAATTCTTTAAAACACATCTAGCCATATAATAATATAAGATATGCTGTCCAGTTTCCAATCACAATTATGAATCAAATGCCTGCTGAAATAAAAGCATTTTAAGACCTGTTTTAAAGGTTTCTACCAAGGGTGCCTCCCATAAATATCTAGGTAAAGAGCTCCACATGGTAGGCATGGCAACCAAGAATGCACAGTTCCCCGAACGCCGCAACCTAACCCTGGGAACTCCTAGGAGGCTACCATTGGCAGAACGTAGAGCCCAAACTGGCTGGTGGGGCTCTAGAAGATCTTGCAGATAGGCTGGTCCCCCATAGTGTAGGGCATTATTGGTAAGGAGCCCTACCTTGAAGACAATCCTCCACCTAACTGGCAGCCAGTGCAGCTGGCACAGGACAGGAGTAATATGTTCATTCCTTTTGACAACTGACAATAATCTTGCCACCACATTTTACACCAACTACTGCTGGTGAAGGCTACCTCCAGATAACCCAAGGTATAGGGCATTGCAGTAGTTCAACCTGGATGCGATGAAAGCATTTACCAGCATGGGCAGGTCCTCAGATCGAATCAGGGCCTAGATCTGGGCAATGTTCCTCAGATGGCAATATCCACTTTTGATGACAGCTGACACCTGAGCATCTAGTGTCAGGCCATCATCTAGGATCATGCCCAGATCCTTCATCTTTGGGGCTGAGATAAGAGAAAATCCCCCCCAGCACTAGGCCAGGTAGATTTCCTCGATCACCCTCACCACCACGCTGACCTGGATCCACCACTAGCATCTCAGTCTTGTCTGGGTTAAGTCTAAGCCAGTTTTGAGTCATTCAGCTCTGGATTTCCTCTAGGCAGCTGTTAAATATGGAGGATGCCACCTGGCTACCAAGTGTACAAGTCAAGTATAGCTGGGAATCATCTGTATGGCAGTGAAAACCCAGCCTGTATGAGCTGATAATGTCTCCTAATGGCAGCATGTACACGTTGAACAGCAAGGGTGACACGACCGAACCCTGCAGCACACCACAGGACAGAGGCTTTGGGCTAGATGTAGCAAGCCCCATCATCACCCTCTGCACTCTGCCTGTCAAGTGTGACCTGAATGAATTGATGACATTTCCTGACAGGCCAGACCAGTTCCGCAGGTGGTCGAGTAGCACCTTGTGGTTCACAGTGTCAAATGCTGCCGAGAGGTCCAGAACTAGGATGGTATGTTCTCTCCTGTCCCTTGGCATTAGGAGATCATTAAGCACCTTCACCAGAGCAGTCTCGATACTGTGCCAAGCCTGGAACCCAGACTAGAATATCTCATAATGGGAGGAGGAGGAGGCAAGATGCTCTTTGAGCGGTGTAGCCACCACTTTCTCAATAACCTTCACTAAAAATCAGAGGTTAGAGACTGGCCTGTAGTTACCGAGGTACTCTGGGTCCAATGAGGGTTTTTTCAGTGAGGGCCTAACCAACGCCTCTTTCAAAATTTCCAGGAAGACCTCACTCCCCAAGGAACTCTGGACTTTCTCAGCCGCAATAGGTCCAATCAAGTCCAAATACTCCACCAGAAGTCATGTGGGACATTAGCCAAGGTCACACTGTGTTGGTCGCAGCTTCAGGATCATAGTCACCAACTCCTCCACTCCAACTGGGTCAGACTCCACCGAGACAAGAGGAATGCTTCAACACAGCTCAGGAAGGACCCCACAATCCTTTCGAGAGACACTGGAGGAAATCTCAGCCCTGATAGAAGTCACTTTGTCAGCAAAAAGCAGAGCAAACTCCTTGCACCTAGTGCTTGAACCCACACGGAGGCAGACCAGATGTACTAGCCTGTCTACAGTGCAGAAGAGCTAAACCAGTCTGTGTCTTGCCACAGCAACCTCTGTAGACAGAAAATCTGCCTTCTTTTGGGAGATTGCCCCCTAATAGCTGCAATAATGTATCCTCAGTGCCAATTTGTCCTCCAGCAGTCCCGTCCTCCTCCAACAATTCTCTAACATCTGACCCCCAGTTGAAGGTTTGAGAGACACTGGAGGAGACCCCTGTTTTTGTGCACCTTAATCCAAACTTTACATACTGGCCACAAAACACATTTATTACTATACCATCCTCTTCCTCTTCCCCTTATGGTGTCACTAGATCCCCTAGATGGATGCATAGTCATGTTCTATATGGCAGCTTGTGTACTTACAAATAAATCTTAACATGTCGTGTTGACATCCAAACCTGCATTAACTTGATGTGTTCACTGTTTTATGAAAAAGATATATACTGTGTGACAAATGTCAAAGTAACATTCGCCTTTTGAATAAAATACAAACATATATAGACACACTGGGGCTGCTCTTTACTCTTCAGTAGTTTATATATTCCCCACTCCATCTCAATTACATTTTCAAGGAGCTGAAGTAATAAAGAGTGAATCTATACTATAAAAGACAAAAAACTGTTTATGTACTTTCCCCTGTTTTTGATCTACTTAATATTTCAGATAATTCTGCCAATTTCTCAGTGTGCCTGTCAAAAAAACTATGCTGTATCTTTCCCAGCTGATCTCGCTGTGTGTGTTTGTGTGTGTCACTGGTCTGATGTGGTAACCACTATGATGTCATAAACAATGGCATTATTAGGTCAGATAGGAACAGTCAAATGCTGTCTATAATGCCCTATTGGATAGACTACCAGTATGTATTATGAACACTGAGAAGAAAAACTGAAAATTGTAAAACTATGCATATGTTTCTAAAACTTCATACTGAAATGCAGAGTTGCTTTTTAACATTTGAAACCTTTTTCTTCTGCTTACCATTATTCATGTTAGCACCATTTTTTCAGAGGGCCATAACTATCTGCTGTCATCTTTAATTTCTATTTCCAGGAGAAATGCTAGTAAGTAAAGAGAAATTCAAAGCAACTCACGCACAGAGATACCTCCTGAGCAAAGAGCCATCCTCACTCCAGTTTACTCACTGTGAGCTTTGTGACAGAATTTTTAGTGTTCACAGGGGATATTTTTTGTCACACCCCACAGTTTTCCGATCTGTGCTCTGACCAGAACTTGCTTGAAATGTGTGTTATCATCTGTCAGAGAACAAGCAGAGCACCAGGAGGAAAGAGCTGCTGGTATAACTAAACTTGTCTACTGTGACTAAGAACTAGAACTCTTGTACTGGGACCTTCAGTTTAGGGTAAAAAAATGAGTGTGTTTGTCAGAGTTAGTTGAGGTGAATTGTTATCTGTGTAGCCATTATCTGTGTTATCTGGGTAGTTAACTAGGTGCTTGTCACAGGTGGCTGAAGGGAATTATCTGTGAAATTAAGCGTAGAAAGATTTGCAAAGTAGGGGAAGTGGCTTAGCTAGAAGGAGCCAGATTAAAACCTGATTTAAACACTGTCCTAGATAGCTTCTGCCAGAGAACAAGAAGAGCACCAGGAAGAAGGAGCTGCTGGTATAACTAAACTTCTCTACTGTGTCACTGCCGTTGCCTCAGAGGTTGCCAAGAAAGAGCAGCAGTTGGACCACAGTGGGCTCCAGGAGGGTGAGGTTGGTGGAACAGAGGCACATCCCTCCAGTTGTACCTCTCCACAATTTCTATACCGTTCTGGAAAAGTGTGGTTCCTCTATGAAGGCACCCACAGTGGAGAACAAGGAGGATGCTGGGAGCCTGCACAAAGGAGACCCACAGGAGGATGGCATGGGACCCCACGAGGAAGGAAACAGCTCCCAGTGGGGGACACCATTGTTAGGAAGGTAGAACTGGGGGAGGAAGGGGAGAGGGAGGTAAGGTGTCTGCCAGGTGCCATGGCTTGGAGGAACAGGAAGTGAATCCTCAGGATCACAGGATCAGCTGCACAGGGGTGGAAGGTGGATGTCATTGTCCACCTAGGGACAAATGACCTGGCTAAGAAAAGGATCAGAACAGTACAAGAAGTGTTTGTGGTGATGGGGAGCATGCACAGTAACCTTCTCGGAGGTGCTGCCTGTCTATGGCACGGGTGAGGCTAGGGTGCTCCACACCATGGGATTCAATCAGTGGTTGAAAAACATGGTGCAGAGCTCAGGGATTTGGCTTCACTGGGGACTGGGGGTCCACCTGGAGGGATGCAGGCCTATACTGGCGTGATGGTCTGCATCTGTCCAGGAGGGGAACCAGGATCCTAGGTGATAGACTTAAATGCTTCATTGGCAAGCATTTAAACTAGCCAAGGAGTGAGGCCCTGGAGAGGAGCAGGGAAATTCTAGCCCCCCAGAAATCAGGGTACTAAGTGAGCTAGACACCAACATAGAGATGTCGATAGGGAGAAGCGCTGGGGTAAATGGAGAAAGTGACAAACGCAATAAAGACAGGGATGGGGCAAAAAGGGGAAAGACCATCAAGAAATGGAGGGTAATGAGTACCAATGCCAGTAGTCTGGGCAACAAGCTCCCTGAACTGGTGGCCTTTATGGAAGAGGGATGCCTGGATATTGTAGTAGTCACAGAAACATGGTACAGAGAACCATGACTGGGATGTTAACATGCCAGGGTACACAACCTCACAGGAGAGACAGGGAGGGGAGATGAGGGGGCGGAGTAGCTCTCTATGTAAGGGAAGGGATAAAAGCAACTGAACAAAAGAGTAAACAGGGAGGAGAGGAGGCACTGTGGGTCACCTTAGAGACAGGAAGTGGCACCAAAATCTGCACAGGGGTTGTATACAGACCCCCATGTCAGGGGAAGGGAATGGACAAGGATATGATAGAAAGCATACTTAGGATGGTAGAGAAAGGGGAGATACTGTTGATGGGACACCTTAATATGCCAGATGCTAACTGGAGCACCTTTGATGCAGCCACATCAAAAAGCAGGGCCATTCTCGATGCCCTTCAGGTGGCATGCCTCAGACAGCTAGTTTTGGAACCTACTCATGAGGGAGCAATCTCAGACTTCGTACTCTCAAATGGGGACGGTGAGAGGATTTCAGATCTAGAAGTGGGTAGCCATTTGGGAACAAGTGACCACCAAACAGTGTGGTTCACGATAAACTCAGCTACAGAGTCCAGCCATACAAAAGTGAGGGTTATGGACTTCAGGAGGGCTGACTTTGGCAAGATGGGAGAGTGCCTTAGAAAAGCACCAGCAAACAGGCTAGAAGGAGGGGTAGAGCAACAATGGGGAAATATCAAAACTGTCATCGCAGAGGCAGCAAGCCTTTGTGTGAAGCAAATAAACAAATCAAAATAAAAGAAAAGGCCACTGTGGTTCTCAAAAGAGGTGGTGGTGAAGGTTAGGGAGAAAAAGATAGCATTCAGGAAGTATAAGGAAACACAGAAGGAGCAGGACAGAGAACTGTACCAGTTAAGGCAGAAGGAAGCAGGGAGGGTAGTCAGATTAGCAAAGGCCCAAACTGAGGAAAAGATAGCCAACTTGGTTAACAAGGGTGATAAAACCTTTTATAGGTATATCAGGGAGCGTAGAAAGACAAAGGGAGGGATAGTGAGGCTGAATAGAATGGACAGAGGGTGGGCAGAGATGGACAGTGAAAAAGCAGGGATACTGAAAGAATACTTCTTTTCAGTATTCACAAAAGAGGAGGTGGGGGAAGTGCCTAATCCAATTAGCAGAAGCACTCTGAATAGGGGGGGTCGATCCCAGTCCTTTCACAGAAGAAAGGGTTTTGAAAGAACTCCTAAAACTGAAGGTAGACAAAGCAATGGGGCCAGATGGAAGTCACCCCAGAATTCAAAAAGAATTAAGCAGTGAACTAGTGACACCACTGACTACCCTTTTTAACAAATCATTTGAAGATGGTGTGGTACCTGAGGACTGGAGAAAGGCAGATGTGATTCCCCTTCACAAAAGTGGGACCAAGACAGAGGCAGGACACTACAGACCTGTCAGTTTGACCTCTGTGGTAGGGAAAGTGATGGAATCATTTCTGAAAGAAAGAATTATTGAGTACCTAGAGGCCAGTGGGACACAGGACCCAAGGAAGCATGGATTCACAGCTGGAATGTCATCTCAGACAAATCTAATTGATTTCTTTCTCTGGGTGACCAAAGTAGTAGACCAGGGAGGGGCTGTGGACATGGCCTACCTATACTTTAGCAAGGCATTTGACACAGTCCCACACAAAAGATTAATAGTCAAATTAACCAGCCTGGGAGTGGGTCCCAGGGTTGTAGCCTGGGTAAAACATTGGCTGGACAACAGGACACAGAAAGTAATTGTAAATGGAGTACACTCTGAAGAAGGAGGGGTTACTAGTGGGGTACTGCAGGGTTCAGTACTGGGTCCAGTCCTTTTTAATGTCTTTATAAATGACATTGCAGAGAGACTGAAAGGAAAGTATGCCTCTTTGCAGATGACACAAAGATCTGCAACAGGGTTGATACACAATAGGGGGTGGAAAGGATGAGAAGAGACGTGGCAAGTTTGGAGGAATGGTCAGAAGTATGGCAGCTTGGATTCAATGCAAAGAAGTGAAAATAATGCACCTGGGAAACAAAAACCCAGGGGAAGATTACACAATGGGGGGCAGGTAGGAACAACAACAAAAATGGAAAGAAACCTGGGGATAATCATATCAGATGACCTTAAGGTTGGCAAGCAATGTGAGAAGGTGGTAGGGAGGGCTGGGATGTATAGGGAGAGGCATCACCAGCAGAAACAGGAAGTTGTTATCCCCCTGTACAGACAGTTGGTGAGACCCCATCTGGAGTACTGCGTCCAGTTCTGGAGACCCTATCTCCGCAAGGACATAGACAGGATGGAGGCAGTTCAGAGGAGGGCAACTAAAATGGTGCAAGGTCTGCAAGAGAAGCCATATGAGGAGAGACTAAAGGAGCTTAATATGTATACACTTGAGGAAAGGAGGGAGGGAGGGGGACATGATAGAAATGTTTAAGTACCTCAGTGGACTCAACAAAGTCCAAGAGGGTAGCATCTTTCAGAAAAAGAGATGTCCAAGAATAAGGCGACAGAATTTGAAGATTGAGGGGGGATGGCTCATGGGCAATGTGAGGAAGTATATTTTCACAGAGAGGGTGGTGGGTGCATGGAACAGCCATCCTGAGGAGGTTGTGGGGTCTTAAACTGTGGGAAAGTTCAAGAATGCATGGGACAGACATAAGGCAATTTTTGTGGGGGGTAAGAAGAAATAGGCTGTTGGTTAAATAGGATCTGCAGCTTATCCTCTAGCTGGGGAATTGGGCAGACTAGGTGGGCTCAGTGGTCCTTATCTGCTGTCAAAGTCTATGTTTCTATGTATCTCCCATTTATTATTATGCCTGTTATGGCATTCTTTGGAAAGAACAGTTGGGGGTGTTGGCTCTTATTTTGAGCTATGCTGGCAGCATTTACATGACTTGGACATCAGCTCAGAGACATCTGCCATTTCTACACTGTAAGGTCTGGAAAGTGGTCAAGGAAGCATGTTAGTATAACGAACTAGATAAACCTAGTCGTCAGTAAATGTAGCAATTTGTAAACAAGTCTGTGGATCATGATTCTCCATACAGACGTGAGTACATACTTAGGGGACCGTGATTAGGCAGCAAAGTGCCTGATCATTAGTACTGCAACACCAGAGATTAAAACAGCTCAATTGCCCACTTTTGTTAATATTCATCATGTTAAGGTTAACTGAGATTTGAAGACCTTTCCAATGCCAAATACACAGCCTGAGTAGCTTTTTCATCAAATTATTTGTGAACTCGAATTTAAAAACAAAGATATACTGAAATGGCTTGTCATCTGCAGTAGTATAACAGCCAAACGCGTGCCATTCATATGGAGAAACCATATTGCTACTGTGCGGTAAAGCAAATATACAGCAACCAGTACATTTTCATGGAAACAGATTAATATAGGGTAATATAACATTGATATACCTCACTTGAAGGTATTTTGAATGTCCCCATTAGAGGATTAATGTCACATTTTTGGGAAACTGAACACACTTCATTTCCACTAAACGGTACCAGACATTCAACACTGTAGTTTGCTCTGTCTCATGCCTTCAGATACCATGAGGAAATAAGAACTGGAATCAATACAAACTTAAATACCGTATCTTCAAACAAGTCCATAGGTTGCAGACCATGCAGTAATATATGGATGGCCATATAGTGTCCTCCAAAATAAGCATCTCATTAAACAAGTTCTGGCAGAACCACTATGACTGTAAATGCATTAGCTAGTTAAGGGTGTTTCATGGGCTTAAACACAAACATGAATTACTGTTGGATACCCTAACTGAATCAAAGTACGGTACATTAAGAAAGGGCAAATCTAAAAATAATGCCACCATCTGTACTACTGTTACCTATATGTTTCACATTGTATTCTATGCACTGTTATAGCAATCAACTCAACAGAACCAGGCCATCATATACATGAAGGTACTGTACCTTAATTGCAAACACTGCTGAGACAACTATATGTTGTGACAAGGTGAAAAATAAACACAATATTGAGACATATTTTTGAAGACATTTGATGCGTTTAATTGACTTTTTTAGAGATTGCTATACAGTTTACGCACATAATTAGTATAATATAAAAGTGCACATACCCAAATGTCAATGTAAATCTAATATACTTCATTACAAGATGTTCTCTTGAAGGAAGATCTAACTGTATAAGGCCTAAAAATGGGCTTTAGATAAAAGTAAACTGGGATAAGTGTGTTGTTGAGGGTATTGCATAGTTTATCTTTTATTGCTGCTCCACCCCAGGCACACACAATATGAAAATCAACAACCCCTTGATATGAAGCAACAGGAATTAGTTAGTACAAGGACAGAAACAAGTAGGATACCGAGTAAGTGGGTGGACAACCATCAGTATGATAAGTCAAATAACACTTCAAAAAAGTCTCACTATTATAATTAATTTTTTACAAATGCATCTGCACAGTTGACAATTTTTGTAAAAAAAAAATAATAACAATGGGAGTTATTGCACATATGTCTACAGGTACCACACATGCAGACAGAGGGATCTGGGGCCCGGATGCACCAGTCTGCTCTGTTCCTGAGTCAGAAGATCATGGTGGCGAGGCAGAGGCACCCGGGCTTCCATCGATAGCTGCTGAAGCAGAGGGAACCAAATTAGAATCATGTTAGCCCCTTCTGCCTGTAGCTTCAGGAGAACTCTCCGAAGCACTGGGAAGGGAGGAAAGGCATGCAAGAACCTCCCTGCCCAGCAAACAGACAGCACATCTCACCAGAAAACACCACACCTGGGAACAAGTGAGAAAAAATTGGATAGTTTTGCATTGGATGGGGAGATAAAGAGGTCTATCTCTGTCTGACCCCACAGGTCGAATAAGCTTTCAACCACCTCTTGAATTAGCTCCCACTCATGAGCCCTGACAGTGGTGTGACTGAGACTGTTTGCCAGGATGTTGCTGATGCCCGGCATATGGACAGCAGTCAGGCTGAGATCATGCTGGACTATCCAGTACCACACTCACATCACCTCCCAGCATTGAGGGTACGTGTGACTGCCTCCCTGTTTGTTCAGGTACCAGACCACAAACATATCATTGATCTGAATCAGGAGTGTCCCTGGACATAGAAGAGGCTGGAAGTCCTGGGGGGCATACAGTACTGCCCTCATTTCTAACACATTGATGTGTAGAGACGCTTCCAGCTGAGTCCATGTTCCCTGGGTCTCACGGTCTCCTAGGTGGGCTCCTCAGCCTTGACAAGAAGCATCCATTATAAGGGTCATAGTAGGAGCAGGGGGTTGAAAGGGGCACCCCCGTGGAGAGATTGGACAACTCTTGCCACCAAAGAAGATCCTTCTTCATGTACCAGGACACTAGGATCCTGTGGTCCAGGTTGTCCAGCCACTGGACATGAAGAGTCCATTGGGTCACCCTCATATGCAGTATAGCCAGAGAAACTGTAGGGATTGCAGCAGCCACCAGCCTGAGAAGATGGAGGATTGGCTGGGATGTGGTCTAGCATGCATTGGCTACTAATCTGGCCTGTTCCTGTAGGGTCTCTGCTCTGTCCGATGAGAGGAAGACCCTGCCTTGGACCATATCCAGCACTACCCCAAATAAATCTTTGGCACTGGGAGAGGAGAGGTGTGACTTAGGATAGCTGACTGTTATTCCAAGTCTGGAAAAAAGGTCCAGGGTGAAGGAGAGTGACTCCCTTAGACTGCTCTACGATGGGGCTGATAGAAGCCAATCATCCAGAAATAGGCACAATTAGATCCCTCTGCTGCATAGGGCCCCAGACAATACTGCCAGACACTTGGAAAAACCCAAGGTGTTGAGGATAGGTCAAAAGGGAGAGCCTTGAACTGGTAATGGTTCTCCCTGGAAGGCAAACCAAAGAAAGTGATGGTGGGCCTGGAAGACAGAGATGTGCAGGTAAGCATCCTGCATGTCCAGTGCACAAAGCCAATGGCTCTTGTGGAGCAAGGGTAGAAGTACCTGGATGGTGAGCATGCGGAACCTCTTGTACTCAATGTACATGTTGAGCATGCTGAGGTCCAAGATAGGTCTTAGGTCACCTGCCTTTTTGGGCACTAGGAAGAAATGGAAGTAGTGCCCCATTTCTAACTGTGCCAGAACCACAGGCTCTATGACTGACTTTTGCAGAAGAGCCTGGATCTCGTGCCCTGTCAGAGACAGGTGCCTTGGAGGATAATAGGAGAGGCCTGGGGGGGTTGTCCAGAGACCTGTCTTGGAACTCTATAGTGTGACCTCTTGCTATTAACTAAAGGACCCAAGAGTCTGTGGTTATGTCCTGCAACCCCAGAAGGTGAAGGGCAAATCCTCCACCCACTGGTTCCCCTAGAGGATCTGGAGGAGGCAGTGGGTTTCCCCAAAAGTCAGGAGGCCAAGGGGAGGGAGCTGACAGCTCCTCTGGGGGGCTTCTGGGACTTAGTAGGGGTTCCTGATGCTGGATACCAGCATTTGGCCTGGTGTTTGCAGGGACCTCTTTGATCTGGTGTCCCTGTTGCCAAAGAAAAGGCTGTTTACCTTTGTAACCCCCTTGATACATGAAGCAGACGTCACAGATGGATTTACCTTGGTCCTGCAATTCAGTGATAATACCTTTCCTTAGCATCACCTCTGGATACCACGGATCCTCAGAAAGGGGCATCCAGGATGGAGGTCTGGACGTTTTTTGCCAGGCCAGCAATCCTGAGCCACGAATGTCACCTATTGCAGACAGCAGTGGCTGTGGCTCGATCAACTGAGTCTACTGTGTCATAAGTTGCCCGGAGGGCATGACAACAGAAGATTTTAGCCATTCTCACTGTCTTGGCAATCTCGGCCTTAAGCTCCTGGTGCTGGATAGCTTCCATCTTTGACTCACGTGAGTCTGAGAAAGATTTCTGATAGGAAACCATATGAGCCACATAATTAAGGGACCAGAGGGTGCAAGTGGAGGAGGAATGGATCTTGTGACTGAAACTGTCCTGCTGCTTAGACTCCTTATCAGGAGGAGACATGCTCAAATGTTAGGTTTAGAGGACTGATCGTGGGCAGCTATAATAACAATTAAGTCTGTATTAAGATGGTGAGTAAGGTTCGTGACCCCATTTGGGGGGTGGTACACCCTGTCTGCCTTTTTTGAAACAGCTGGAATGGAGGAAGGCTGTTGCCAGATAGTGGATGTCAGGTCTTCATGGGGCCCAGTCCAAGGCAGTATGGGCATAAGAGCTGGGTCAGTCATGCCAAGGTACTCTGCAAGCCTTTTCCACTTTGGATCCTGTTCCTGGATAGCTCAGCTACAGGCATTTTGTATAGCTATGAGGAGTTCTGTAAAGGAAGGGTCCTCAGGAGGGGACTTTAGGGACTCCTTAGGCTGAGGCTATATGGGTGTATGTGTACCAGAGCTGGAGGACAAGTCAGAGTCAGAGTCATAAGATTGCCTGCTGGAGGTCTGAATCCTTTTTAGAGGAGTGTCCTGGGTTTTATCCCTGATCTGGTGTCTAGAGGAGCCATCTCCAGAAAGGTGGGAATCCACAGGAGAGACTTATCTAGGGGTTGGAAAGGAGGTGGGAGTAGAGGACACCACTAATTTCTGATGGTCAAGCTACAAGGCTAGTTGAGTCCTGGCCTCCTGAATCAGGGTCTGAAACACTGCCTGGATATCAACCTGAGGCTGCTGTGAAGGCAGAGTCTGAGGCCGAGGAGGAGATGGTGGAGGAGAAGGCTGGTATAATGGATAGGCTGGCATCTGATATTGAGGGTATCCATGAGCCTGATAGGAGCAGGGAAAGCCAGAAGGAGCATACCCTTGCTTAGACATAGCCTGGTGTCTGGTACCCTGGTACATAATGGGGTTGATGACCAGGCATTGGATACTCCAGTGAAGGCTACATTGGGTATTGTGGGGGCAGACAGCCGGGAATATTGCCCATAGGTCCAGCCAGAGGTGGAGCTGAAGGCCCAGCAGGAGGTGGAGCTGAAGGCCTAGCAGGAGGTCCAGAAGGACCAGGCGTCAGCCCCCTAGGGACATTCAAAGTGACTGGCACTGGATCAGGCACAGGAATGTCTGACACTGGAAGAGTCTGTACCTGGGAGCCTAATGAAAGGCCATCCAGCATTTGAATGACTGGAGTGTCAGATATACCCTGACCCGGTAAAGGGTCACATGGCGAAGGGTCACTTGACATTGGGGTGTGAGTAGAACCTGACAGAAGACCCACCGTCATCTGGGGAGCCATAGTCCAAGATGGTGGAACCTGATTGTTCAAGGGGGCTTGGATTGAGGAGGTCTTGACAGAAGGTCACCAGAAGGATTAACAATAGGCCCAGTGGGTGAATCAGGAGGAGACTGACCTGGAAAAGGAGAGGGAACCTCCAGATTAGTGCCCACCTCTGGCTACTGATCTTCAAGCAACCCTGGAGGGTCTGGTTGTGTCAGTGGGAGGAACCCTCAAAAGACTGTTGCATGTCCAGCAGCTGGCTCAGCTCGATGTTGGTGGTAAACCATGACCCAGATGGGAGAGCCCCAGCTGTGTGGTCCCCGGAGGAACTGGGGAGTGACTTATATCAGCAGTGGCAGTGCAGACATTGGAAGAGCTAATGTTCGACGTATTGGCCTGGGCCATGCAGACAACAGAGGAGCTAGAGTCCAGTTTATTGACTGTGACTATGTGCTTCTCAGTGGGGCTGGGGAGTGACTTATTGACCTGGCTGCTGGTGATAGACCCTGAAGATGATATGGGCCTAAGGAGCACAATGGGTTCCATCATCCAAGAAGAGCCCTGACTGCACCATGAGTAAAGCAGGCAGGGAGGCCATGGTCTGGTCCACCAGAGTGGTAGGACACATGGCAGTAGGGATACATACCAAAATGGAGGCCCCTCTGGTGTCAGTGGTGCCCGATGGTCACCGCCAAGTGGATGGAGACCTATCCCAGTTACAGTGCCTCTCCTTGTCCTTTTTCTTCTTCTTTTTGGGTTCTGGTGTTGAAGAAGAAGATTTTTCCCACAGATTCTGCAGCTCCTTTTCCATCAAAGCTAGGCACTTCTCCAGCAAGTGGGCTTTGAGCTTTTTCTGGTGCCTAGTCCATGTGGCCTGGTTGAAGGATTGGCAGGGTGTACAATCCCTGACCTGGTGTTTGGGGCCTAGGCAGATCCCGCAGAAGGAGTGCTCATCAGCATGCAGGATCTGGGTGTCGAAGGACTTGCACTTCTTCTTTTCCACACATCACTCAACTGTTCATGTTCCTGATTTGTTTTTCCAGCTATATCCCATGCTATGAATTTGTCACTGTTATTTATTTGCTTCCCCTTTCTTCTGTATATCCCTCAAGATCTCTGTATTAGACCTGTTTATGTTAGACCTGTTTATATTGTGTTTTACTATGTAATTGTTTGACCTGGTGTTCTGTTCTCTTTTTTATGCTAAACTGGACATTTATGTAAAGGGCATTTTTACTCACATACCTTTCAGTATAAAATAAAGATTGATTGATTAAAAACTGGACTGACAGATCTGAACCACAGCAGTGCTGTAAAAATCCAAACTGGCCATAGAGGGTGCAATTTGTACAAACACTGCCAGTCCAGTCACTCTGGTTGCACTGTTCAGTCCAGCCTTTACGTATCTGGTCCGCTCCTGGAAGTCTTTTTTTCAACCCTTCCTTGACGTGATTGAAAATGGAACCATCTGGACTGGACCAGACCAGATAGGTAAAAGCCAGACCAGATCATCTGGAGTGAGTGGATCAGCAATATTTGCACAAAGTGTGCCCAGTCCAGATTTACAGCTCTGGTCCTGGTCTAGTGATCTGGTTTTTACCTATACCCCACTGCATGTGGCTTAGTGACATACTGTACAGAAGGATTCAGAGTCTAACCCATTGAAGGTTGAGGTTTCAGAAAACCATTATGCTAAAAATACCAAGACTCACTCCCCCACCCCAAGTCACACTTAATCCTCTACCAAAGTCATGCTTAAATATTGGTGCCTCTACATCCACACCATTAAACTTTTAATGCTATCATGCCTCTTCTGCTGCCATGAGCACCCCCATCCATGAAGTCTCATTCTGCTTGTGGCAGCCCACCCCCAAAACCAAGTAATTTTCCAGGAGTTGCTCTTTAAACCACATCAACTAAATTACTGCTAAACTCCTTATTTTTAAATATTTTGTTGATAAATTTTGTTTTAGTATATCCATGGTCAGGAAAAATGACTTTGTAAAAGAAACCAAAGCCCCCATTTATCAGTTCATTTAATCACAATACAGCATGTTATGAACTGATCAGATTCTATGTGTAACCTAAGTCAAAAATTAGACACACACATGCCTACCTGTTTGCAAGTGAAGCAAATATGGTTGCTATCATTCAGATATAAACACCTTTGGTGACAAATTGCAGGTTAAGAACATTTGGTAGAATATAAACAGTAGCCCAGAACTGCCTGCCTGAGAAAATGAAGTTGGTGTATTATTTGGAAACAGGCAACACTCTTGCTATGGAATGTCCTGTAACAGAATGACTGCTCTTAGGATGGTGGTGTCAAATGGCTTGGGAAACAGCAGAGCTCATTTGTTATGCAGAGAGCTCCAGGACGTGTTTAAAACACTCTACTTCCAATAGTTTTCTATGATGTATGTACTATCCATTGGTAATCTGACACAGAATGACTGCCAGAAGATAATGAGTTAACTTTCTGTGTGCTCAACTAACTCCTCAAACAAGAGGAAAAATAGTGCTCTGCAGCTTCCTACACACACAGGCAGCATAGTAATGAGGCTTCAGTGGAAGAATCAATTTATAACACTCTATCATGTTGTTTGGTAGCACAAATGACATCAGCCCTTTTCTGAATGTAAAACACCTGCTGGGCTACACCCACAGTCATAAAAAGCCTACCTTTGTTGTCACTGTATATCAAACAAGTCATACCATCACAATTCTGAGGTCAGAATTGTTGTATTATATCTTTATGTCACCCAGATAGAATGATACTGTGGTTACCCCTCCCCCTATGCAATGTAAACATAAAGTACGGTGGAAAAAGCTATACTATAACTGAAAGTTGACCCCCCCAAGCATGTACTTCATGTGATCATGTTCTACCTGATACTGCCTATTATGAAACTAGGATAGTTTCAATGAAAATAAACATTGTTGATATGGAACTAATGCAATACTGTACCAACAACATCTTACCATCTAGGTATCCCTGTCTGGAAGATCTGCTGTACTGCAGGAGAAAGAATTGGTCAAGTTCAAGGCTGAGTGCCTGAGAAATCTTCTATGTGAATGTGAGTTCAGATCCCAGTTAGGACATGTTATTAATTCCTCACTACAATTTGTTGTGTGCACCCTAATCCAAACTTTACATACTGTACACAAAACCAATTTATTATTCCACCATCTTCTCCTTATTTCCCTTATGGTGTCACCAGATCCCCTTAATGGAATAATAGCCATGTACTATATGGCAGCTTGAGTACTTACAAATAAATCTTAAAACGTTATGTGTTGACGTCTAAACCTGCATTAACTTGATGTTCCCTGTTTTATGAAAAGGATATATATGATAAAGGTCAAAGCAACATTCACTATAAGAAAAAATTACTTACCTATATAGACACACTGGATCTGCTCTTTACTCTTCAGCAGTTCATATATTCCCAATTCCATCTCAATTACATTTTCAAGGAGCTGAAGTATCAAAGAGTGAACCTGTACTATAAAAGGCAAAAAAACTGTTTATGTGCTTCCACCTGTTATTGGTCTACTTAATATTTCAGATAATGCTGTAGATTTCTCAGTGTGCCTGTCAAAAAACCTATACTGTATCTGTCCCAGCTGATCCCATAGTTTGTGACAGCAGTCTGATGTGGTAACCACTATGATGCCATAAATAAAGGGATTAATAGGTCATCTGGGAACAGTCAAATGCTTTCTGTAATGCCCTTTTGGATAGATTGCTAGTACTGTATGTGTTATGAACACTGGAAAGAAAAACTGAACATTTTAAAACATTTTAAAACAGTGCATGTTTATAAAACTTTATTCTGAAATGCAGAGTTGCTTTTTAACATTTGAAACCTTTTCCTCCGTTTACCATTGTTCATGTTAGCACCATTACTTCAGTAGGCCATGACCATCTTCTGTCATCTATAATTTTTATTTCTGGGGAGAACCACTAGTAAGTAAAGAGAAATGCAAGGCAACTCAACATATACATAGACCCCTTTTTGGTGAAAAGCCATCCTGATCCTCTTACCAGTTTACTCACTGTAAGCCTCGCAGAGGGATTTTGTCTATTTTTATTGAAAGTTTTGTTGCTTTATTGGCCATCTTGTTATATCAGTTGGGACTATCTCCTCATTTATAAGGTTATGTGCTGTAGAAGGACTACCTCCTTTATAGGATACAGATCATCTCTTTTTTATTATTTGTATTTCATTAGGTGTTTGTAAACAAAACTGAATACAACATTTAACAGTGACACAATGCATTTTATTATAGTTCCAAGTACAAAAACTGATAGTATTTTACAGGGCTAACTTGCTTCCACTCCCTCATCCAACTGGAACTCCCCTCCTGCCTAAACTGCTGGACTTTACCCCCCCCCAAACAACAATGGTGACCTCCCAACCTGCAGGAGTCTCCACCTGAGTGCCAAGAAGAATTAACCCCTTTTCCCTACTGGGCCGAATTAGACCACAAAATCCCAGGGAAGGGTGAATAGACTAGTAACCTCCCAAAGGGGGTTTACAGAAACATAGAAACTGATGTCAGATAATGACTGATGGGCCCATCTAATCTGTCTGTCTGTTTATAATTATGATCACTTTTGCTGCAGACACAGCTTGATTTACAGGACTGTCTCTTCCACCCTTTTCCTTCCTCCTAGGATTCCTTTGTGCCTGTCCCAGGCATATTTGAAATCCACCACTGGTTTCACCCCCATTGTCTTCCATGGAAGGCTGTTCCAGGAATCTGCCACCCTTTCTGTGAAGAAGTACTTCATCACATCTCTCCTGATTCTACCTCCTTTCAGCTTCTTATCATGGCCCATTGTTCTATAGCACCTTTTCCTCTGAAACATATTTCCCCTCCTGTACCTTATTAACCCCTGTGAGGTATTTAAAGGTCTCCATCATATCCACACACCCCTCTTCTCCTCCAGAATGTACATATTGAACTCTTCCAGTCTCTTCTCATAGGGCTTCTGATGCAGACATTGCACCATCTTGAAAACCCTCAGCTCTCTTCTTGCCACTTTCTCCTTTTTTCAATTGTTTCCCCTTCCACAACTTTCTCCTTTGACTGCTCCTTTTCCCCCTTCTTCCTTTGCTAACCCCCTGCTTCTTTGAATAACTTACATCCTGCTGGGACTCTCTCCCCTTGGGATCTTCTCATTCTCTGTCTCAGCCTGTGGTGGTCCACTTGCTGCCTCCCCTATTTCTTTTATCACCCCCCTGGCTACTTTAAATGTCCATTGAAGTAATATTTGAACCATTCACTGTGGACTGTGGTTGCCTCCTATATGAAAGCAGGCCATCACCTCGGTATAGGTTCTTTGTCCTTCCAGGTTGTCCCACAGTCCCCAGTGTAGCCATACCTTGCTTTTCTGCACCATTCCTTGAATGCCTTGGTGAAGTGCTCCCTCTTCTTCCCCATGTAGTGCATGACGCAGTCACCACTTACATTTTAAACACATGGGAAATACAGATCAGCCAGATAAATAATCTACCTTTACCAAAAATGAAATTTACACATGGAGCTGACTACAGCAATTCATCTTTACAATTAAGCCCTTGAAACATCCTTATCACGTTAATACATTAGCAGCTGCAGTGACACTGATAAGAACTTCTTGTTATAGTACTGTGTTTCAGATATGAAACAGTTATGTGTCAGTGTGGTGCTAAGAAGCCAGTGGACATTAGTAATGGCTGTCATTGTATCCTGGAATCCAACTGGTCTGAACAATGTGACTATATATGCTTCCAGTGTTGCATCAGATGTGAAATCACATGGAATTTCAGTGGTATCTTTTGAAAAGGGTTTGCCAGGGAAATATTAAGTTACTGTCTTTAACCTTTAGGCACATTTTCAGATTTGGAGCTAAGTAATGTCCAGGGGATTGTTACTGGTAAGTAACAAAAGGAGAAGTCTCCATTTGTATAAAATCCACCCTCATTCAATGTTCTTACATTTCAGACAGATAGTAGTTTTTAAATAGTACTGACTCCATATAGGGAGAGGGAGGTGGTGGTGTTACCGCATCACTCACTAGTGAAACATCTCCTGGAGTATTGTGTCCCGTTCTGGAGGTAGCACCTCAAAAAGGACATAGATAGGGTGGAGACAGTCCAGAGATGGGGAAAATAAAATGCTGCAGAGGTTGCACCAAAAGGCCTACTAGGAAAGAGTGAGGGATCCCAACATGTTCACCCTGGAAGTGAGGAGTGAGAAACAAGACATCATAGAGGCCCACAATTACCTCATGCAGGTGAACAGATTGCAGGAGTGGAGTCTCTTTCAAATGAGGAAGAGCACTAGGACAAGATGGCATGCAATGAAGCTGGAGGCAGGTGTTTAAGAGGGATATGAAGAAGTACTACTTCAATGAAAAAATGGCAGATGCCTGGAAAAGACTGTCAGCAGCAGTGGTAGAAGCAAAAACAGTAGAGAGCTTCAAAAATGCATGGGATAGACACAGGGGAATATTAGTAAATAGGTAGGAAAGGTCACTGGAGACCAGTTAGGGTTGTGGAGACAGACTAGGCAGGGATCATCTTTGTAGGCTAGGTAGGCCTACCAGTCCTTTTCTGTCAACAAATCTTACTTTATTATGTTCCTTTATATATTCATTTATTTATTTAGTTTTTGTTGACCGGCCAAGTGCACTAGACAAAAAAAAAGCGATTTTTCTTTTTTTTTTGTTCAAATGAATGGGTATGACACGTCTAAATTTTAGGCAAAATGAATATGAATTGTTTAGACTAGTGCTGGTGAGGCCATACTAGGCTTTTATCTATGTAACTCCATAGGAACAAAATATAGTGGTCTCCAATGTTATGTTCCTTCTTTTTTTTTTTACTTTTTTTTAGCACCATTAGCCTGACCTAGGAACCTCCTTTCATTACCCACAGTGTTCCTTTCCCACCTGTGGAATCCCTGGGATCTGATGCTCCATTCCTGCCCTCAAATACTCATTACTCTGGCACCTGGAATGCTAACTTGAAGTTTGTTACCTGCAGGCAGGGCATCGGAGGGGGACCAGGCCTCTGAGGAAAATACAGTGAATCCCACAAGGATGAAGCTCAACTCTGCAGAAAATGCAGTACAGTTACTGCAGCAAACAATGCAGTTCCAATGGGAGTTAATCCCTTTTGTCATGCAGGAAACCTGTGACACTGCACTTCATCCTGTGGGCTTCACTGTACTTTGCTTGACAAGCCCAAGGTGACTGAGGGAGGAGCCTGCAAGAAGGAGGCAGGACAGGCAGCCCAGTTGGGTATAGTGGGAAGAGGGGACTTCATCTGTCGCAAAATGGAGGCAGTATAGCACAGTGGTTTAAAGCTCTGAGCTGCAAATCTGGTGACATCCAGTAGACCAGACCTGGGTTTGAATCCCACAGCTTCCACTTGCATACTGTGTGACCCTGAGCAAGTCACTTAACTTCCCTGTGCTCCCAGGTCGCTCCTGTAAAAAAGCTTTCAGCTTAGTGTGCTACTCCTGGTTAAACAACTAAATAAAAAAAAAGTCTTCCCCTTATTTGTGCCCTATAGTCCTACTCCTTATTCTATGGAGTGACCCATTCTTGTGTCCATCAGGGTCATCATAAGGATATGTGAACCCCACCCATTCTTCCAAATTCCATAGTCAGCTCTACTCTGGACATGTGATGTCTCTGAATCAAACATAGAAACATAGAAACATGGAATTTGATGGCAGATAAGGACTGCTTGGCCCACCTAGTCTGCCCATTTCCCTACCTGATGGATAAGCTGCAGATTCTAGTTAATCAACAGCTTATTTCCTCCTACCCTCCACTAGAATTGCCTTATGTCTGTCCCATGCATTCTTGAATTCTCCCACTGTTCCTGACTCCACAATCTCCTCAGGAAGGCTGTTCCATGCACCCACAACCCTCTGTGAAAAAATATTTTCTAACATTACCTCTGAGCCGTCCCCCTCTATCTTCAAATTGTGCCCCTTGTTCTTGCACATCTCTTTTTCTGAAAGATGCTACCCTCTTGTACTTTGTTAATTCCCTTAAGATACTTGAAAGTTTCTATCATGTCCTCCTCCCTCCTTTCCTCAAGGGCTCTACATATTAAGCTGCTTTAGTCTCTCCTCGTATATCTTTTGGTGCAGACCCTGCACCATTTTGGTTGCCCTCCTCTGAACAGCCTCCACTCTGTCTATGTCTTTGCGGAGATGGGGTCTCCAGAATTGCATGCAGTACTCCAGATGGGGTCTCACCAACTATCTGTACAGAGGGATGATAATAACTTCCTGTTTTCTACTGTTGTTGCCTCTCCCCATGCATCCCAGTATCCCCCCAGCCCTCCTTACTGCCTTCTCACATTGCTTGCCCACCTTTAGGTCATCTGATATAATTACTCCTAGGTCTCTTTTGATTTTTGTTGTTGCCATTATCTCACGCCCCATTGTGTACTCTTCCCCTGGGTTTTTGTTTCCCAGATGCATTACCTTGCACTTCTTTGCATTGAATCTGAGCTGCCATATATTTGACCATTCCTCCAACCTTGCCAAGTCCCTTTTCATCCTTTCCACCCCACCTTGTGTATCAACCCTGTTGCAGATCTTTGTGTCATCTGCTAAGAGACATACTTTTCCTTCCAGGGGTTCTCCAATGTCACTTATAAAGACATTAAAGAGGACTGGTCCCAGTACCGAACCCTGCGGTACCCCACTAGATACCCTCCTTTCTTCACTGTGGACGCTGTTTACTATTACCCTTTGAGTCCTGTTGTCCAGACAGTTTTTTTATCCAGGCTACCACCTTGGGACCCACTCCAAAGCTGGATAACTTGTATATTAATCTTTTTTGTGAGACTGTGTCAAATGCCTTGCTAAAATTTAGGCAGACCATATCCACAGCCCCTCCCTGGTCTACTACTTTGGTTACCCAGTCAAAGAAATCTATTAGGTTCATCTGACATGACCTTTCTGCTGTGAAACCATGCTGCCTTAGGTCCTGTGCCCCACTGACCTCTAGGTATTCAACAATTCTTTCCTTCAGAAGTGATTCCATCATTTTCCCTACCACTGAGGTCAAACTGACTGGTCTGTAGCTTCCTGCCTCTGCCCTGCTCCCACTTTTGTGAAGTAGAATCACATCTGCCCTCCTCCAGTCCTCAGGTACCACCCCATCCTCCCATGATTTGTTTAAGAGAGTAGTCAGTGGTGTCACTAGTTCTACCCTTAGTTCTTTTAGAATTATGGGGTGAATCCCATCAGGTCCCATTGCTTTGTCCACCCTCAGTTTCAAGAGTTCTTTCAAAACCTTATTTTCTGTGAATGGACTGGTATCGACCCCTCTATTCAGAGTGTTTCTTTTGTTTGGTTTAAGTACCTCCCCCTCCTCTCCCGTTGTGAAGACCGAGAAGAAATATTCGTTCTGTATCCCTGCTTTTTCACTCTCACCCTCTGCCCACATTCCTTCCCCTTTATTAAGTCTCTGTATCCCTCCCTTTGTCTTTCTTCACTCCTTAATGTACCTATAAAAGGTTTTATCCCCCTTCTTAACAGAGTTGGCTATCTTTTCCTCAGTTTGTGCCTTTGCTATTCTGATTGCCTTCCCTGCCTCCTTCTGCTTTACCTGATAAAGTTATCTGTCCTGCTCCTTCTGTGTTCCTTATATTTCCTGAATGCTATCCTTTTCTACTTAACATTCCCTTTCACCTCTTTTGAGAACCATAGTGTTTTTTTCTTCATTTTGTTTTGTTGATTTGCTTCACATAAAGGCTTGTTGCCTCTGTGATGGCTGTTTTGATTATTCCCCATTGTTCCTCCACCCCTCCTTCTTGCCCGTTTGCTAGTGCTTTTCTGAGGCACTCTCTCATTTTCCCAAAGTCAGCCCTCCTAAAGTCCAATACTCTTGTTTTTGTATGACTTGACTCTATGGCATTGTTTACTGTGAACCACACCATTTGGTGGTCACTTGTTCCCAGATGGCTACCCACTTCTAGATCTGAGATCCTTTCTCTGTTCCCATTTGAGAGTACCAGGCGGATGATTGCTCCATCCTGAGTGGGTTCCAACACTAGCTGTCTGAGACATGCCCCCTGTAGGGCATTAAGAATGACCCCGCTCTTGTATCAGATCAGATGCATCAGATGCCAAAAAAGCAGGTAAATGCTGATGTACAGCTACTCTGTAAGCAAGCACCATTACTTCCCACATGATACCTCCTCCCCTGGGGCCACAGGGTGGTCATTCAATGAAGGAATGTACTTTTTCTTCCCTGAGGCGGAAACCATCAAAGGCAGAATGTACTTTTCCATCGCTGAGGCAGAAGCCATCAAAGGAGGATTTCAGAACTCTGATTTGCTGGTCAGCACCAGACATCTCAGGGTTCTGGCATGAATCAAGGTCATCTGGATAGAAAGTGATATGGCTACCAGTCTTTTAGCTGACTGGTACCAATTTCCTTCTTGCCTAGTCATGAAGATCAGGATCTTCAGTGAAGAAATGGCAAGTATAGACAGAACAGTCACTTACTAATTGCTTAATTGCCTAGTGCTTCCAAACATTATGACAAGTTTTCACTGATTACATTGTGATGGTAGTGTCACGACATCCCTTGGCATTTCAGAACCTAACACTAAGCATCATTGTTCAGAGGGATTTGTCCTCAAATAAGGTTGCTAACACTTGTAGCTACCTTAAGTAGTCTTCCCTGAACTATGAACCCAGTTGCTTACATTTCTTTCTTTTTCATCTGATTGGACTTGTTCCATCTTGCTTATTTAAAGACTGTGATATTAAGTACTTTCAACTGTATATATATTCAGTACTACCACAGCAGTATCTTCCACAGTTTTCTCAGAGCCTTTCAGCACACTTTGTTCAAGCAGAACCTGTTGCTGAATCTAAGTTAAATCATTTTAAAGCATATTTAGATGGGACTTTATTTGCTGAAACTGTTTTTGCCACCATCGCTATGCTAGAGAACAAGGAAATACTGCTAGTGACTAGAACAGCTTCTTCAATAAATGCAAAATATTTATTTCAGTATAGCACTAAACTCTTGGATTTAATAATTGAGGATTTTTTTTTCTAGCTGTGTGAGGATACTAGATAACTCTGCCACTACATAATCCATATAACTGCCATACGAATTAGAAAATTGTCTTTCTTTCCTCAGTTTGTCAAACTCTCCTAATTATGGCTGTGGGTGGAGCCTACAGCCATCTTGCTGAAGCTCAATTGGAAAATGGCTTATCATGGAACACATGTTTTGGACTTTTCAGTGTATCCTCCCACTAATGCAAATCACTATGGCATTTGAATTAAATAATCCCTTCTTTCTGTTTAAAGATCATGTGCAATACTTTATTTTTTACTGCAAATGGTAGTAGTAATAAGGAAATGCCTTTAAAGCAGCGCCCTACTTGTTTTTTTACCCCTCTGCTTAATAAATACTGTAATTTTGCTTTCGTGTTTGTAGCTCCGTTTTCCTCTGGCTGCTGTAATTTGTTCCTGATGCTTTGCTAAGCTGGGCTGCTGGTGTCTGCAGCAACATAACGTCTGTGGGTGGTCTGTGAGCACTGCCATCTGTCAGAGATGCTGTTCCAACTCAGTATTTTCTGGCCAGAAATGGGCTGCAGTCAGGGCATTTTGGTTTGATTTGACACACTCTCCTTAACCTTATATTGAGTCCTTTATAATTTCTTTAAAATTGTCAGATTTATGTGTCTAACAGTCTACCATTGCAGTGTTTGTCTGTTATCTGAGCACTAGAGTGGCTTGTGTCAGTGTTTGATCTACTCTCAAAATTTATTGTGTTTCCTGACAGTTGAAGTAGTACTGCTGACAGTGACTTTGCAAAAACAGTGTGAGTTCCACTGCCCTATTCACCAATATAATAATTTTATTTCCCTGCTTTTATAAAGCTATCAACTTGTTAACAAAGTTTGTTACAATGTATTTTATTTTTAACTGACTTTAATATCTGTCTGCGTGGTTACTTGTTGTTCAGCTTTGTTGTTTCCTGTTTTAATTTTTGCTGATATGAAGCACTGATGTGCCATTGGTTATAAGAATGGGAAAGGGTATGCACACAGTTTCTATCACTTTCCTAAAGATAACCATTGGTACAAGTAGTGGGCACTTGGTTTAAATGTGCCTGCTAGGAACCAACTGACCATAATGTTTTATGCACTAGCCACTTTACAGAAGCTCAATTTACAACTTCTCAAACTCTTTTAGATACTATTGGTTTCACTCTGTCAGTGTTGCTTGAAACTAGATGCATGTCCCATCATTTTTTTCATTTAAACAGGAAAAAACAAAATGCCAGAGTAATGTACATTACAACTGTCATATCTGAATTGCTGCTGAATGCTAACAGTGTGTCTGTAAAAGTGGCTGAAAGAGACAGATATTTATTTTATGGTTACTTTCAATGTAGTGTCTGTGTTTATGGGTTCATGACCATGTTACAAATGTGTGCACTGCTGTCTACTTTTGCTGGTTAATATTACGTAGTTGTTTATGTCTGCAGTACGTTATCATGTGCATGGATTTCTGTGATTTGCAGGGTACTTTTAGGTCACTTTGCAAAGTCAGTGGCTCACTACTCTTACATCAGTGTGTATGGGTGAATGATATGCGATACTGGCGCATGACAGTTATGCTTGGTTTATTGTGTACTGCTCAGTAATATATATTTATGGATGAAGTATTCTATTATGGAGGATTGTGTAGATGAAGGACAATAGTACAAATGTGTGTAAAGTTGCAGGACACTGTTATCTGCACTGAATTTTGTGCCCAGCATTCTTGTGAATGTCTGCATGAGTGCACAGTACTATTATAGGGGGTGTGTATAGGTGCAGAGCAATAGTACAAATGTGCATATGCATGCAGGGCACTTATGTACTGTTATTGTAGTTCAGAACATGGGTGCATATCTTTCTATTGATGCAGGGCACTGGTATGTGTAACTATGGGTAGAAGGCAATGGTACTAATGTGTGTATGGGCACAGCACACTTATGCTTGGTTATTGTAGTGCAGAACACAGTTACATATCTTTTGTATGATTGTGGGTTACTGCTTCATGACTGTACATGGGTGAATGGCCATGGTATAACTCTGTGTATGTGTGCAGGGCACTGCAATGTCTAGGGATTTGTAGAAGTGCATCGATATGTATCTATACAAGGGCTTTTTGTAATGGTGTGTTATTGTGCACGGCTGAGAGGAAATATAGAAAAGCAGAACTTGACTAAAGGGACAGTGAATATCTATCTACTCTGCCCTTGCTATACTAACTCACTCCACTGGCCTACTGCACTGTTGTACTATACCCCTTCCCCCCACTATCACACCTCAAACCCTTTCTGCCCCTCTTGGGGTCTATAATTCCTCTTGCTTTGTCCCAGTCCCATTTAAACCTTGTTATTTCCTCTCTTCTAGCACTTACTCACTAGTTGTATGACTTATGACTGTTAGTTATTTGCACTTATATTTCTGTTTTGTTTCTACATATAGATTCCTGCAAATGTACTGCCATTGCTGGAAATTTTGTACAAGTGTTCTATGTCTGACTTCTACTTCTTCCCATGATGTTTTCTTCTATCTATTATTGTCTATGTACCCTTTGTTGTAATCTCCCGGGTCGTACCTGAAAATAGACAGCTATGCTGTCTAGTGTACCTACCCAGTTAACAAAAACTAAATAAATTAATAAATACTTAAAGGGAATTTGCATCCTACCAACCTCCACTCATGCTACTAGTGACTGCATCCCTATTTTGTACAAATAGGACATACCAGTTTACCTTCTTTATATCACAGAGAAACTTGTATGTTTCAATCATGTACCCACACTCCCTTATGGATTTCAGTGAATAGATGTTTAGAGCCATAGTCTGACTAGGTCTTTCCTCAGGTGAGGTCTCCAGGTGAAGCTTCACTAGTGATCTGTGCAGAGACAGAATTTCCTTGCTTTGCCTACTGTGAAAACCATTCCCTATAAAACCCATAATCTTCAGTGCCTTTTTGTATGCTTTATTGCAATGACTTGTTTGCTGCAGGGAGTCACTGACTATGGACCACATATTTCTATTCTTTGTGGAAGTGGGCAGTCTAATTCCTACCATAAAGTATTCTGTGCATGGATTATGCCTACCAAAGTGCACTTGTGCTCACAAATGGGGAACATGTATAAGAAATAATGGACAGGGAGCCATTGGGTGGGAGTGACCACTGCGCAGTGTGGTTCCAATTAGATAGGGGCAGGGAAAGCATCCTGACTAAGACCACAATCTTGGATTTTAGAAGGGTGGACTTCAAGAAAATGGGTGAAGTACTAAACAGATACCTGGTAGGCATCAGACCAGATATTGTGGGTGGGCCAAAGGTGGTTCATCATTAAGGAAGGAATACTGGTTGCACAGAGCAGTGTGTTAGGCTCAGGGGTAAGAACACAAAGGTCAAAGTGCCCAGCTGGTAACAAAAAAGAGGCTAGCCTATAGAAAATTCAGGAAGACTAAGACTTAGGTGTATAGTGAAAGTTACCTAAGGTTGGCTAGTGAGGCAAGTAAGGAAGTCCTGCAAGCTAAAGCACAGAAGGAGCTGCAGACAGCTGAAGGAATCAAGAAGGGAAATAAATATTTATTTCACTATGTAAGTGAAAAAAGAGATGAGAAGGAAGGGATTGCTAGGCTTAAGAAAGGGGAGGACTGGGTGGAGGATAATGGTGGAAAAGCAGAGATACTAAATGAATACTTCTCTTCCATATTCACCAGGGAGAAGGATGGACCAGTGCCTTCAGGAGGGAGAAGAGGAGCAAGGGGAGAGGGGAACATAGATGTGGTGATAGAGAAGGATAGAGTGAGAGATAGGCTGCTAGCATTAAAGGTGGATAAATCAACAAGCCCAGACAGATTACATCCAAGGGTACTAAGGGAACTGGCCAAGGAGCTGGCAGGGCCACTGACAGCCCTATTTAATAGTTCACTAGAGTTAGGCTTGGTACCGCAGGATTGGAGAACAAAACATGTGGTGCCCCTTCACATTAGTGGTACAAAGAATGACCCTGGGAATTACGGACCAGTCAGACTGACTTCACTTCTGGGCAAGCTCATGGAAACCATACTAAAGGAAAGGTTGGTGGAATATCTAGAGGAGCATGGTCTTCAGGATTCGAGGCAGCACGGGTTCATGGGGGGGGATTGTGTAGAACAAATCTGATTGACTTCTTTGAATGTGTCACTAAGACAGTAGATAGTGGCCAAGTGGTAGACATGCTCTATTGGATTTCAGCAAGGCCTTTGACTCTGTGACCCAGAAAAGGATGATAAGGAAGTTGGTGGATCTCAGGGTTGGGAATAAGATGGCCAGAAGGGTGGAAAACTGACTGAGGGACAGAACCCAGAGGGTGGTTGTGGGGGACGAGTTATCTGGCACCAGAAAGGTCACCAGTGAGGGCTTGGTGCTGGGGCCATTGTTGTTCAACGTCTTCATCAATTACATTGGGGATGGTATAAAGGGCAAAATGTGCCAATTTGCTGTCAACACCTAGCTCTGCTGGAGAGTGAACACAGCTGAAGGGATACAGGACCTACATGATGACCTGGTAAAGCTGGGGAGGTGGTCCAGGATCTGGCAGCTTGGCTTCAATGCCAAGAAATGCAAAGTTATACATATTGGAACCCAGAATCCCAAGACAGAGTACTACCTGAGTAAAGTCCTGGTATCTGCATCAGATGAGGAGAGGGACCTGGGAGTAATGATTACTAGTGACCTGAAGCACTCCACACAGTGCAGGAAAGCAGCAGCAAGGGGAAAACAAGATCCTGGGATGCATAGCTGGGGGGATCAGTAGTAGGAGAGAGGAGGTTATACTGCCCTTATACAGGTCACTGGTAAGGCCACATCTAGAGTATGGAGTTCAATACTGATGCCCACTCCTCAGAAAGGATATTAACCTGCTGGAGAAGGTACAGAGGAGGGCTACGAAGATGACAGTTGGTCAGCAGGGGCAAGGTATATGAAGAGATGTTGAGGGCACTGAACATGTACTCCATGGGGGACAGGAGAGAGAGAGGGGAGATGATTTGGACTTGAAGTACTTTAAAAGTATAAATGAAGTGGATAAGGAAGGTCTCTTTTAATTGTGTGCAATCATAACATAAGGGGCATAGTCTTAAGATGGAGCGTGGGAGGTTTAAGAGGGTGGCCAGGATGCACTTCTTCACGGAGAGGGTGGCAGGCACTTAGAATGCATTGCCAGAAGAGGTGATCTCATTGAACACAGTGGGCAGCTTCAAGAGAGGCTGGGGGCACAGTGGGAATGTCAGGATCATGGGTAGGGAGAATGGGAGCTATGGGGAGGGGGGGCAGGGACAGTAGCTGAAACTCTGGACCCTGCAATACAAGCAGACTAGATAGACCAAATTGCATTCTTCTGCTGGTTTCTAAGTAAGTTAGAATGACTCCTACTGAACTTTCAAACAGCCTCATTTTTTTTTCTGAGTGAACACATTAGGAGTAATGCGAAACAATTGTAAATATCTCAGAAAGTATACAAGTTACACATACACCACTTGCACGTACAGTATTTTGTTCAGGACAAGAAGTCACAAAACTGAATTCATTAGATTTTCTTAAAATATAACCATCCAAAAGGTGAAAATAGTGAAGAAAAATGAAAATTCAGGTAAACGGACTGCCATATTTTAAAATAAATAATTAGTTCAGCTTAGTGAATAGGCTCATTCAATAAGGTTGCTTTGTTAATGCTAGTTGTGTATGTGTAACTTAAATACTTTCTGAGAAAGTTACATTTGTTCTACATGACTCCTACTGTGTTGGCTCAAAAAGAAAAAAAAGGTGGCTGTTTGGTAAGAAATTGGTTTGGGGATAGCTAACAGAGGCTGGTAGTAAATGGAGTTTACTTCAAAGAAGGGATGGTGAAGAGGGGTACCTCAGGAATCAGTGCTGGACCCAGTCCCCTTTTATATCTTTATAAGTGAAATTGCAAAGAAGCAGAAAGGGAAGGTTTGACTCTACATGTTGATACCAAAATATGCAGCAGGATGGAAAAGTATGAGCAGAGACCTTAGAAGACTTGAACAGTGGTCAAGGGTATGGCAGCTAGGTTTCAACACAAAAATGTAAAATTATGCACTTGGGACACATTAATCCAAGGTCAGAGTACAAAATAGGTGGAGTGGTATTGATAACATTAAGAAAGTACACATTCAAAAAAAATAAGCTTTTACATTTAGTTGATTACTGTTTAACAATATTATGCATCTATGGCTGCCACTGTACATCTGATGCAAAGCCATAATCACGTTCCTCACTTGAAGTGGGGGGTGGAGGCCATAACTGACACCTTCTTTTTGTATTAAACGGGTCAGATTTTTTACAGCAAAAACAAGGAAAAGGGTAATTTCTAAAATGTGCATACGAGCATGGTACCACTTTTATTGAGACAGTGCCACCACTGGCAGCTACCACTTCAAGACTGCTGTTACCACCACCACCTACTACAATCAGGGGAAAACCAGAAGCAGTATAGCAGCACTGAGATTAATATGGTTACGGCACATTTACCAGAAATTACTGCTTATAAAAGAATGAGAAAGTGGCTGTGATGACAAGTAAGTCCCAGACCAGATCTCTAGTTTGTTAATAGTTTCTTCCTGAATCTGATTTTTACAGCCGCATGGGCCAAGCTCCACAGATGTTATGCCATCATCAGATTTGTATAAGAGCACTTTGGCATTCACGTGATCAGACCACAGTCTGATGTGCTGCTGCAGTGCTTCAGCATAATTTCCAATGATTCTGTTTATGCAACCCTTCCCCTCTGCGGGCCACATAAACACACCTCCTTCCCAGTGCACTACTTCTCCTTTCTGCAACTGTGGAAGTGACAACCACTGTGGACAACATGGTGGCACAGACTTAAACTGCACGGGCACGAGTATCATGCATACGTAGTCATGTCAGTACCTCCATGTTGCACATGGCTGACTCCTGGGCAAACTGTGCATGCATGAGTATCATGCATGTGCAGTACTGTAATCATTGCAGTACTAGTTATGGCTGACTGCAGTGTAGTGAGAGCATGGCATATTCTTTTCAACACTCTTGCCATTCCTAAAAGCTCTCCACAGCCATATTGGCTCTGACCAGATTTTGTTTTCAATTAACAGCAGCTCTAGTATCTAATGACAAGAAAACTCATTGACTCATAATTCTGTATTCTATAATCAGGTATCTGGGCGCATCTCATACTAAAATGCAAAAGTTAGGGTCAGTCATAACAATTTCTGGTGTTAGCCCTTGCCTAGAAAGGGCTAAAAGGACTATCACATATAGCTGATAAATCTAAAAAGAATAATGCATAGCTACACTGTTATGCACTAAAGAATACCATCATTAAAAACCTCCATCACTTATTTGCATGACATGGAATTCTGACTTCAATCTTCCTCCGAAGGAGTGTTGGAAGGTGTTTAACAGTATTGGGAAGAATAAAACAGTAAGCACCAAGCAGTTATGTAGGTTGGGTGCTGCCACAGGGTGTCTAACCTGAAGCAATCCAAATATAATAAATAATTGCTGTTGCTCTCCTCTGCAGTGAATACTGACCCCAGTAGGACATAATAACTGATATCCACAAGCAAACTCTCATAAGATACATTTATTTTGAGCACATACCATAAATAGAATACAGAAAGCCTATCAAAAATGTAGAACAGTACAAAATGGGTCCAGAGCTACTGACTCCTGCACAAACAACTCTTGATGAAGCTCTAACAAGCAAACTGCTTGGGTCATTTGTTTGTTGGTCTTTTTCTCAGACTCCTGAGTGGTGTGTGAGAAACATTACATGGGTTTGAAGGATTACAGATAATTGCCATGGTCACACTGGAATTAGGGGGTCTTTCTGTCATTGAGGAATCATAATCACATAACAAATCATGTGGAATTTGGTGATGATTGTATACGGACCAAGCCATTTTTTAGCACACATTCTCTGTTTGTTCTATTTACCCTTATTGTAATTGAAATAGAAAACCTTATCACCTATTTAACAGTTAAACCTGGAGAGCTTTCTGTCACAATCAGCATGCTTCCTTTAGCAGTCCTCTGTAAGTTTTGTTTTACAAACTGGAAAACATTCTGCAGGTAATACTTTAGATCAGTTATGTACTGTTGTGTCAGCAGTTGTGGACACATTTTCTACTGCAGTCTGGTACAACAAATGTGTAAGCGATACCATCTGTCTTCCAGTTTGAGTTGAAATGGAGACAGGCCAGTAGATTTTTTTTTTGGGGGGGGGGGACTCAGTGCCATTAAAGCAAGCAACACTTTGAGATCCCAGTCATTGCATTTCCTGAAACATACTGCTTGGGTATACTAATAATAGTCTTGTTTGTTCTCTCCATCTGTCCAGTAGATTGTGAATGGTATGCTACAGTACATGAATTTTCTTTTGAAATCCTAAAGTTACATACAGATTGACCATTGCATTAGATGTGCAATGAATGACCCTACCTGATTCTATTCTCAAATCAAACCCCCAACGGGTAACATTTTGTTGAATGTAAATGGTGGCTTTATTCTTGGCAGTGTCACAAGGTGCATGCATGCAACTTACCCATATAAGCCCCCCCCCCATTTGGGGCTTACCTTATCATTAGGCTTTGGTCCTGCTCTACCCTCGCAGCATCTTCCAGTGTCCTGGGTGAGATTCAGGCCTGGCAACCATAATTGTGCTCCGTGGCTGTGACTGCTGGTATCTTGTGTCTCGGCCCCATCCACAATAGGGGGCTGAGCTCCGAGCACTGTTTCTGCACCTTTGGGTGCTTTGGGTGCAAAGAATGGTCCCAGGAGCATGTTATCTATGTGGGAGTAAGTGTAAAGGCTGCTAATTGCTGCAAGCCAGAGATACTGTGTGTGCTGAGGCTAGAGACTGATCCAGAACCCAGCCACAGCTGTGCCTAGAGAAGATGAAGTGAGAGGGATCCATGACTGGTCGTCAACAAACATTTTATCGAACAACCAGATAGAGAATGTGGCAGGTTGACCGCTTTTTGCAGTCGGCTGCTGGGTTCAAAGAAAACAAAGTGTTTTCTTCACAGGGCTTTGCACCCCTATCCCCCCATGTGAGGGTCTGCACCCCCCCCAGCAGTCCCTCCACTAAGGATTATCAGCTCCAAGTCAGAGCTGATTTAGGGGGGTTCAAGACCCCCGACAGACAGTGCCAGGTTCCAGCGTGGACACTACAGCAATGTGGCTCTGTAGTCACTGTAGTGTCATTCGCTGTGCTGGTGTCACTATCAGGGGAATATACAAAGTGAGAGTGCTGGCGCTAGAGTCTGAGACAATGCTCAGCTACAGTGCTGTTTAGGAGAGACTGCCAAACTACCAGTCTGGGGAACCAGTCCTGAACTGTCTCCAGACCAACAGAGCCGAAGACCCAGAGAGATGATGGCAAGAGGCCTGCCTGGCCAAAACTGTCTACAAAGGCCGCAGAGACAAAGTTGGCAAGGCCAGGCAGGTGAAGACCAGTGTTCTCCAACTCCTTCAGTCAGCCCTGCTGATGCTGTGGTGCACCCTTCATAGAGTTACCTTCACAGTACCATACAAATTCAGATCCAGGCTGTGAAACCCCTCCAAACTGTAAGTCCCTCTTGGCTGCAGTTCAGATGAAAACTTTATTAGCTAGCTAGCTAGATAGGATTAGAGGGTGTTGTTCAATGTCTTCATCAATGACATTGGGGATGGCATTAAGGGCAAAATGTGCATATTTGCGGATGACACCAACCTATGAAGGAGAGTGGACACAGCTGAAGGGATACAGGACTACAAGAAGATCTGGAAAAGCTTGGTAGGTGGTCCAGTATCTGGCAGCTTGGCTTCAATGACAAGAAATGCAAAGTTATGCATACTGGAGCCAAGAATCCCAGGAGAGAGAGAGGGGGACATGATTGGGACCTTAAAGTACCTGAAAGGAATAAATAAGGTTGATAAGGAGAGTATCTTTAAGCTGAGTGGCAACCATAACATGAGGGGGCACAGTCTTAAGCTGGAGGGTGGGCAATTTAGGAGGGAGGTCAGGAAGCACTTCTTCTCAGACAGGGTGGAGGACACTTGAAATGCACTGCCGGAAGAAGTCATCTTGTTGAAGACAGTGGGCAGCTTTAAGAGAGGCTGGGATAGGCATGGGGGAAGGCAAGGATCATGGGTAGGAGAATGGGAGGGTGGGGAGGGAGGGAGGGAGGGAGGGCAGGGACATTAGTTCAAGCTGTGGACCCTGCAATATGAGCAGACTTGATAGACCAAATGGCCTTTAACTGCTGGCTTCTTCATATGTTCGTATGTATGTTTGAGCATGGGCAGGACTGTGCAACTAAAGCTAAGCTTAGGGCTGGGCTTAATTTTGGTCACTGTTCAAGTTATTTGTGCCCCAACATAAGATCCCCAGCATTATAAGCTACATTACGGCGTGATCTCACTGAATGGGACTGTAGACACTTAGCAGCTGCCAGTGGGATGCCGGGTGAACCCAGAGGTAGGAGGTGGGGATTCTGTGTGGGGTAACATTGTTTGTGCCAGTTATTAATGTTGTTGTGCTATTTTCCTTCCTTTGCCCCTCCCCCAAAATAAATACTGTTATTGTTCATGTTATATGCTGATATTGTGAATTATTGTAAAAGGCGGGGTTGCTACTGTGTAGGGAAGTGTTGTGGGGGCAGCTGCTGTGTAATTCCTGGAGGTGATAAGCTGCAATTAGTTCACAGGTATTCACTGCCATTGCTCCAGGTGAAGGCACTGTGCCATTTCTCCTCTCCACTACTGAATCCAGCCAGCCCCCTTGGAGGTGAGTGCAGTATGGACCCTGAGAACTCTGGATCAGCTAAGGTGAGTTAAAGAACTGTTCCACCCATTTAAGTAGTGAGTGGGCCTAGCCAATCAATTTGAAGTTCATGCCAGGGCAAGGTAGCTTTTTTGACTCGAGGACGTGCCAAAATCTAGACTTTACAGGTTAAAACCCACCAAACAACAGATGCAACAATCTCTAGTGTAAGTGATCACATCTTCTTACATAGTAGACCAGTAGGCAATTTACTTCAAGATCCCTAGTTACTCGTATCTTTAGGATGACCACTGCAGTTCTCATCATGCATGTTATGTGACATCATTCCTTTATAAGTAGTAATATACTACCCATTAGGACAACCTGTGGATTCATGAGTCTAGGCACAGTAAGTAGTTTCCAATGCAGGCAAAATCTTTGTTTTTGGTCATACATAATCATTTTACTTTTTAACTTTTTTATTTAGAAGGTACAGAGCACATCCAACTTGTACAATACTGAATCAACAGATGAATCAGAATATATTAAAGTAAACAATAAATAACATATATAAGTGCAGTTATCCAGAGTAATACTTCATTCAGAAACTATTCACTCCTTAAACCCACAATTGATAAAAGAAAACCAGAAAACAAGAAAGCACTAGTCTCATACTAACTTACTTCCACTAATAGCCACACTTGAATAACCCGGTCTGTCTCTCAGCCCACTAACTCACCATGGTCATACATAATCTTGAGTTTTTTTTTATTCTGCTGCAAATCTTTAGCAGTAATGAGATTATTCTATATATCTTCTAAATAACGACACAGTTGTATATGTCAGGCTCCACTCCTCTCTGACTATCCAAGAGTGTGCAGTAATGGAGCTCTTGCAATTGTTTCTGGTTCAAGTGCAGGTTTAGGCTGTTTAGCCTGTTGCTTACTAGCTGCAGCCAGGTTGGCTGCTACCATGTCAGACGCATTTATTTGACCTACAGAGGAAATTTATTTCTTTTCCTGTTCCTCCACTGGGGAGAACAGTTCTAAGAGAAATAAATAAATGTCTGTGATTGCCAGGTGTGATCATACTGTATCTACTATCAGAAGTTTGTTCTGACTAGATTAGTATTTGTCCATGGGTAAAGTGGCAAATTCTTTTCCCTTTACCATCTCATTCCAGGTGTCAGACTGAGCACTGGAACTGTTGGTGCAAAATTATGAAAAGTGGAATCAACCATCATATCTACCTCTGTCTGAGATGTTACAAATATTGCTTCAGTCTCTCATTTGTCCTCTAGCAGGTAGGCAAACCTTGCTGTAAACTTGAGCAAATGGACATAAATCTTTCCACTATGAGTTAATCCTAACTCAAAGAATGATCTGGTGGGATGCAAAAAAGCTTTCTGGTCAGGAAGGTTAAGTTCTTATTTAGTATTCAGTCTCAATGTGAAACTCAAGGAGCTGCTTGGTATTACAACACTGTTCATTTATCACATGTAAAATTTGTGGTATGGCTCGACCTGCTTTCATTTGATGCTTAGTGTATGCCAACAATGGCAGCAACCACTTGAGGTGTGTTCACAGTTCAGATTGGTCAGGTATCAAATGGACACTGACGGCGAGTCTCACAAAGAAATCTTCTCCCAGAAACATGGTTTTTTTCTGGTTTGTATTATGTGCAGTAGACATGATGACAGAGTGTTCTTGCACAGGGAAATGCAAAGCAACTGTTCCTATTCGTTTTAAATGGGCCTTCACCTGGAGGAGTACTGTCGAACTTTAGACTCTGTTGGACCCCAGTTAATTTGGAGATTCCACACTTTTAATCTTTAAAACACCTACCATTAATAACATTTATTTCATATTTGAGGGAGATTTATTTTTTTGTTTTGAAAACTGGTGACTGGAAAAGGAACACTGAGCCAGTGCTGATTCATAGGTATGTCCTTTGGGTGAGGGAAAACAAAAGGAGGTACATGAAGAGAAACATCATATTGCAAGGTACATTTTGACATTTGAGAATTAAATGAAGAAAACAAGAACTTTGTACGTCTCTAGAATTTTTCTCTATTGTACAGCTACAGCTGTTCTCTACCAAACATGACTTTAATCTATAAATTACACAATAAACATCCCAGCCAGTTTGTGATAAATGCTTTCCCAATTCCTTATTAGAAGTTGAGACTCAGAGGAAACATGCCCTCCTCCGCAGGTTGAGCTTCACAGCAAGATGCTAACACAAATCCCCTTTCTTTGTTGTCTTTTGGCTGTGGGGGAGCTGTTACAAGGCCTTGCTGGATAAATCAACCTTGTTGTCTATGAGAGTGAGCCCTTTCTTACTCTTATGTAAATGAAAGACAGAGACATCTTTCTTTTTTCTAGAGATGCATCAACATTTACTTCTGTTCTCTGCAGAAATACCTTCTGCCTGTCTACCACAGGAGCTGGTTCTGGGGCCCCCTGTGTTTGTCATAGGCATATTAACCCTACCTTAGGATGTTGTGTCATAATGGCTGTAAGGACCATTTCGTCAGAGATATGTCCCACACCCCATACATCTAAATCTTGTGGTGAGGCTGAGAATCTGAAATGATACACCCTCAAAGAAGTGTCCCATCCCCAAGTCTGAGTTTCCTGATGAGGCTGGGTTCTGTAAGAGTGAACATTATAACTACTTCTGATAAACACATGCATGCTTAACACCATTGTTACTGATGTAACAGATCTCTGTCTATGAAAAAAGAAATTCAGAACTTTCATAGATGAGTGCATAATGTGAAATGTGGTTACCAACAAATTACAATTCTCATGAATAGGTTCCTAAACATCTAAATTGTGATTTATCAGAATTGAATACAGTGAGTAGGGATGTTCAGAATGCAGAATTTCACCTGAAGAATTCATGCAGAATGGCAATTCCACTTCCAAAACACTTTTCAAAATTTAGTTTTTTATTCCTCAAAATTACAAAAAGTCTTTTTATGTAACCACAGAATCATATTCTGCAGTTTATGTAATCTGTGGAATATTATTATATGATTTGTAGAAAATGGATACAAAGTTTACATAAATGGCAACTGCTGTATGATTCTGCTGCTAACACACTGCTTTTGAAATGTCAGAATTCTGCTTGTGACCAAATTCCACAGAATTAGGAAGAAATTCTGAAGGTCTGTGGAATTTGGAAATTCCACCCACTCATAAAATGAGGATTCATGGCTTTGCCCTTAGACAAGGAAAGTTCTCAATCATTGACTACTGCAGATGCACAAAGAACAATGCTGCTCAATCACTGCTGTATTCTATCCAGTCTGCATTACATTCATTCACCTCACCACCTGCAGCCTAAATGTTCCTTCCAGAGGCTTAAATAGGACTGCTAGTCCATGAGCTTATTTCTCTTATTTATGAGTTTGAAATAGTAGGTCCTGTACATCTCCACCAATCTTCATAGGTACTAGACCTAAAGGTCTACCGGGCTAACAATTTTTGGCATCTTAGATCAATTAAAGGCATTTTTTACTGATGTCAGATGCCAAATAGTGGTAACACAGTGGACCTATAAATTTCGCATGAACAGACATATTTTTGAATTATAACGATGGTTAGTGATGTACCCTAATGCCCCACTTTGTGCATCTCAAGTGCTTGTCTCAAGGAAGACTACTCTCCTGCCACATCTTTTTAAACTATCTATGAACAGAACAGTCCATCAACATTATGGACATCTGGTATTAGTAACTTTGGTAGCTCATTCAAAATGGCCTGGGAGTCAGGAAGTTCTCAGCCCCTGTACCTATTGGGGAAACTACAGGCAAGGCACTTTAACAACCTCTTTGGCATGAGACTTTTTTTTATTTATTTGAAAATTGGTGACTGAGAAAGGCACACAGAGCCGAAGGTCATTTCTGGGCTGTGACCCATGGAAAGGATTTCATGGGATACAGCAAACAATCCACAGTACATTTCATAGTACAAAAAAATGCGAGCATAGTACAATAAATAATTATTCACAGTCACAGATTTGGAACAAATTAAAGTGCAGTTCTCGGACAGTATATTACACCTTTGCAAATGCAAAATAAATTCACTGATGGGTCCAGAGGCAAGCATTTCAGTGCACTAGAGATAGCCTATTTCTGGTTCCTTCAACAACAAAAAAATTGTACTAGCAGTAAAGGGCTGGATTCTGGGGTAGCTGTCTCCACAACTTTTGTATTCATGGGAGTGTCTTGAGCCCCACCATCCACTACTTCCAAAGTGTCAGGGGCTTCAGAAAAGTTTGTCAATGGCTCAAAACAAGAAGATGAAAAATTCAGCACATTCAAACTTCTACAAAATCTTCCTTATTTATTCCATTGCACGTGCCACCATTCACTGAGCCCAATATTTTACCCAGTCAGGCTGTAAGGGTACAAGTCTTTATAGTCCACACAACATTCTTTTTTAACATTTGTAAATGTCATTACATGTTACTTGTGACAAAATGAGAAGTGGACTATAAATATGATGACTTTGGCTAGTTACCCTGACCCCGATGAAGCTTTAAAGAGGGAAGCACAGGGGCATCCACATGGTGGCTTAATTGTATGATACCACTTGCACTGAGATTTTTCACAGTAAACTTTTGTCAATCTGTAATTTGCAATTTTTAGTTTTGTTGTGTGTTTCCTAGTGTATGCATTGCTTTCTGCAGCAGGCTTCCTCAGGGGATGGTGGGCTTGTCAATTATTGGTTGTCAAAGTATTAGCAGTATATTCTGTCTCAGGCACAGATGTTTTACATACATAAATCTTTCAGGGTTGCAATATGGACTCTCTCTCCACCTCCATATAGTTCATATCATCAGCTGACTTTCAGTCAGGTTAAGCTATCTTGCAAAGTATTCATACCATTTAGAATTCTATAGTGCTACAGAATGCCAAATGCTGTGCAAGCTATGCAAGACAGCTTAACCTTATTGCAAGTTAGTGGGAGTTAAGAACTAAACGGAGACTGAAAGAGTCCATGTATTATATATGGGTCAGAGAATATATTTATTTATTTAAATTTTGATGATTGGGTAAGCCCACTGAGATCATTGGTCCCTTTTTCAGGGGTGACCTGGAGTTAATTACACATAAAACATTCAATACGGTAAGATCATACATCAGTTGAAATACAAGGCAGCATTCCAGTGCACAGACAGATATACAATTACATTTGAGTAATGTAAGGAGATACACACTTGCTGATACCACTGGTAATCAATCATTGAGAAGACCACCATCCTCTGAGGAAGCCTGACTGGTTGAAATTTTGAGCAAAGAGAATGGTGGCAAGTGAAATGGAATAGAGAAGATTTTGTAGAATCTTGAGTAACTGAACATTTGCATCTTGTCTACTTACATACCTCTTCAGCCCCACCCACATAATAAGAAGGCAAGAGTGCACCCAGTAGAACACCCTGTGAAACTGGAGATGGATCTATCCAGCCTAGTCAACCATCAAGTGTGGGTATCTGAAAAGCAACATTTCTGACCTTCCTAACTGTATTTAGGAACACATGTGAGACAACATTTTCTAGCTTGTTAAATTTTATTGATTTCTTTATGTCCAAACACATTTTTGCCAATTAGTTAATCTAATTCTCTTCAGGCTTTCCACTTTAATCTTAGTGATCCTGAATCATTTCCAAGAAACTGCCACTCCAATAAACCATTTTATTTTCTTCATGTTCCACACTCTGATCTAATAAATCATGGAGTTGCCTTTGGGAGTATTACTTAATCACGACAGTCAGTTTCCCAACACCCAACATCCCAAAGCCACAATCTCAACACCCATTTGCCCGGCACTTCAATGTTTCCCATGGCAGAGATTGCAATCTTAAATATGAGGGGTGCAAGGAGTGAAGCAACCCAAAATGTGACAAAATCTTTGCCGTGGGAAACATCCTATCAGGTAACTGGCCATTGGGATCATGGCTTTGGGATGTTAGGTGTCAGGGAAATGTTAGGATTAAGCAGTATATCCTTGCCTTTCAATCACTTTGCCTTTTATCTCAAACACCATGATGGTCCTCATCATTATCACCTCCCCCCTTTGAAAAGGTGGGTAATAAAGTTGTCCTGCTTTTTGGTAAACCTAACCCTTCTCTCAGTGGAGGGAAGGAGCCCTGCCCCAACCTTCAATCTGGATATAACATGACCAACACTAATAGATTCACAGTAGCAAGTGGAAAAAATAAGGTTTTATTCTACACCATTGTATTCTAAATATTATAGGCCTTGACATTGGAACAATGAAGGAAGCACTCAGTCAGGACATATATGTAATTCATTTATTGAGCAAGAGTAAGTGCTGCATGTATACCAAGCTGGCTAAAATATAAAATATTTAAGTTTGGCAAAAAATCATCCTATGTTTCACCTGGCTAACCACCAGGCTTCATCAGAGATGCAAAGCTAGTGAACAACCCCACATACAAATACAAAAAGTGATCATGTAAATGTTAACTAGTACAATGAATTTAAACATTCCATCATATTAAACAATTAAAAACACATTGCTGCTGATACATTTCAACCAGAATTCCAATTTGTGAACACTGTTGTGATAACAAGTTTCGTAATAGGCTGGTAATATATTTCATTGTTTTTATCATAGGAATCAATGAGCTGCAATACATCCCAGCCAGTAATCTATTATAAAACAAATATATTAACCAGTGCTTCAGGTGAAGTACCTATTAGTAAACAACTTAATATCCATTGTTTAGATAGGGCAGGCTATATATTTAATTACTGTCTCAATGAAGCACCTTAAGAACTAACCAATTCTGATTAATTCCAGCCCACAGCATCTGGTAACACAAATATCAAATGAACCCCAAAAGGCAGTACTGTTTTATTACTAGCTATATGCTAATTGAGTAGTGATATTTATTTAGAAAAACACTACCACTACAACTCCACAGAACACTATTTGTAGCTGCCCTGTTAAAAAAGCAGCCAATCAATTTTATAAAAATGCTGCCAAGTCAATAGTATCATTTAGACTCATCCCCGCTCTGGATCTTAGCACAAAAATCCAAAGGCTCTCACATTGTCCAATCAATTGTTTCAGTTTACCACCCCTAGGTCCAACCATGACTTTTTCTAGTCCAATGAATTTGATGTTGTGTTTAACACTTTTATCTCTTTAATTATGGACATGTTGCATTATAGCATAGGTCATGTCACCTTTTTCAGGTGCTGTCACATGTTCCCCAATCCTAACATGAAATTCCCTGGTGGTTCTTCCAATATAGAAGAAACTACATGAATATAAAAGCATATATACCACTGCAGTGGTATGACAAATGAATAAATCTCTGATCTTAAACACGTGTTTAGGAACAGGATTTTGAAAGGTATCTGTTGCCTGTACAAATGGACAGAATTTGCATTTCCCACATCTTTCGATACCACTGGGGGGACAGTTAAGAGTAAAGGGTGTTTCATTTTTTATCTAAGGGTAAAAATGACATGACAACCTTATCAGAAAAAGTAGGTGCATGTTTGCAGAAAATTTTAGGACCTGCACCAACCACGTTTTGAAGTTTTTCCTCAGATTGTAAAATACTCCAATTTTTTTGTCAAAATTTCCTCAACTCTGTGCTCCTGGTACTATACCTGGTTACAAATCCAATCTCTTGATATTTGTTACTAGCACCAGAGTTAGGGGATTTTGGGGTTAAAGTGGTCAGTGTTGGTATCTTATCTACTTCATCCATAGATTTATTAACAAGGGATTTAAAATAACCTCTCTATTGGAATCATGCTGCTTGAAGTTGTTTTTGGGCCACATAATCTTTCAACAGTGTGCAACTTTCTTAACATCCTAATCAACTGCCCTTTTGGAATGTTCTGGGCTACCTGTTTAGAATGAAAACTGCTTGCTTATAAGAGACTATTCCTGTCTGTGGGTTTAGTGAACAGTGAAGTACCTATGTTGCCTCACCCATTTTAAACACTCTCAGGTCCATAAAATTAATTTCTTGGAAACTAGTGCGTGCTTTAAACTCAAGTTGTCATCTGTAGTATGCAATCATCTAACAAATTCTGTAAACATGTCAAGCGTTCCCTTCCAGATAACTATAATATCATCAATAAAGCTACGCCTCAAATCCAAATATTGATAATAGGGATTTGTGGTGTTGCTCCTGATCTAGTCCAGTTCCCATTTACCCATAGAGATATTGGCATAACTGTGGGCCATGGTTGCCTCCATAGCCGTGCCCATGATTTGTTGGTAATAACAGCCCTGAAACAAAAAAATGCTGGAACTTAGAACTAATTCAGCAAAATTAACTAAAAAGTCAGTTGCTACTTCATGTGGTTTGGGTCTTTGATTCAAAAAATACTCAAGAGCACTTAACCCACCCCCATGCAGGACCATCATATATAATGCTTCAACGTCAAGGGTGGCAAATAGTCAATTTTCTTGAATTTCAGTGTCCTCCAGTATTTATTTTCTTATTTATTTATTTAGTTTTTGTTGACTGGGTAAGTACACTAGACAAATCCTGCTTATTTTCAGGCACGACCCGGGGGAGGGGAATACAGATGAATGCCAACTGACCTTGAACCAGATTAAGCTGTTGGTGGTATTTTTAGTGAATAAGGGACATTTGGCTGGGACACCAGGGAAGTTCCCCTACTCTGCTTCCTGTGAGTAGGGGGGCCCATTTTCCTGTGGAACCAAGATGGCTGCCTCTGGACTTGCTGTGGAGGACATGGAGGTGTTGAAGGCAGGGGGGTTGGTCTCTTCCCCTGTCTCTGGATTGCCAGAGACCTCACTGATTCTTCCTCAAGTTTCTTCTAATGGATTTAAGTTGCATGCATCTCCCAGTTCATTTCCTTCCTCAGAAACCTCGATGGATCAAAGTAAGCAAACAATTGTTTCTTCCCAGTCTGTTCCTATACTGCAGCAGCTAGCATCTGCTAAAGAGTCTCTACATAATACTGAATGTTTACGACCTACAGATGTGGACGCTTTGCTATTACTTGAGGAAACACGATATCTTACAAAGAAACAGGAGCTTTTAGCACTTAAGAACTCAGCTTTGCAGCTGCCTACTGATTCTGACTCACTGTTGCAGACTGCTGTGTCAGACGCCCGAAAGACAGCCTTGACATTTCCACATTCCAATGCGGTCTGTTCAATGATTTCTTCTGCTCCTGCTGCTGAAACTTCTCCTGAAAACCTTGCTGTTTCCCCGATCTTCTTCCACGAACCTCTGCGTCTGACTTGCCCCCTGCAGAGGTTGTTCCTCAGGGATACTGGTCAGTTGACTCTGCTTTTGTTGTGGCAGGGTGGGAGAGGGATCCAGTTGTTGGTACCTGGCGCTCCAGTCCTTCCCCCGTTTGGATCACCCTGCAGATGCCACAGCTGTTTCTCATGTGCAAGACCAGTTGGACTTCATGCTTACGCCTGCTTTGCACTTAACACAGAATCCAATTCTCCATTTACCGGTTTCCACTTCTCCTGCAGCTCCATTTTCAGACTCTGACCCTCTTCACAGAAGTTTACCACCCCAGGGCCCTGGTCTACCACCTCAACGGACTGAATGACCGACTTCTCTTGCTTCTACATCTACTAAAATGTATGCTTCTTGTTTTTCTGTTCCCACCCAACAGGCTAAGACTCACAATGCTGTCAGATTACAGTATTTGGGGGGTTTACCTGAAATGCCTGATAGGGTTTTTGTTGGGCACACTTTGCTTAAAGACTGCATGAAATTTGCTGCTTATGATATCCATGCATTAATACATGTTTCTAATGAGTCCCATTTTAATATAAGTCTTGAAACCTTAAAAGGTTTAGAGAAATTTTGGTCCCAATTTCATCTGTTGAAAAATACCCCTTTATGGTCACCTATCAGTGCAATTCCTTTAATGAAACCTGCACAAAAGACTGTCACTATTCTGTTTAGAAATGAAGGTGTTAGTTTGAACGATATTACAGTTTGGCTGAAACAAAGATGTACAGTGCTCTCTGACCCTGAAGCTATTTTCGATTCGGAAAATTTGTGGACCAGAGAGTGGAAGGTTAGGGTTATGCTCAGGACTACTGATACTGGTATTCAACACCTACCCAATAGTTTTCTGTTAGGCAGGGATAGGGGAGTTTTGTTCTATTCTGGACAACCTAAAGCCTGTTATAAGTGCGGTTCCACCTCTCATCTCAGCAGCATTTGTGACACTATTAAATGTACTGTTTGTGGTGGTCTTGGTCATGCAGGCTCACAGTTTACTGAAGAACCTCTCTGTGTTTTATGTGAAGACCTGGGACATACTTTTCAGCAATGTTCCTGGGCTGCCCATAATTTTCCTACTTTAGCTGATGGTGAGGAGCAACGGCTTATTATTACAGTGGCCCAACGCTCTAACATTAAGGGTCCCTCTTCTTTTACTTCTACAGTTGCCCCCCCCTCTACTTTAGCTGAATCACATAGTGTTGTTTCCACTGCCACTGTAGTAACTGCTTGGGAAGATTTGACAGAGCCTGTCCCACAACCTGTTATGTTTTCTCTACCTCCCCACCCTCTTTCTTCCCCAGTTCTTCCTAGCTATTCTACTTCAGGTGGCTCTTCTATGGGGCCCCACCGGGCTCCATTAGAAACAATGGAACTTTCCCCTTCTGACCCTTTTACTACACCTTCTAGAATTACAAGGGGTTCAGGAAAGTTTGGTTCACCTTCCTCTAAGGCTCAGAGGGTAGAGACTCTCCCTTTGATGAATAAATATGAATTGCTGCGACATACTTCTGAAAACACAGACTCTGACTCTTTTTCTGTCCAGTCCTCTCACCCTGAAGTTACTACAGATGCTGAAGTCCCTATCGACAATGTGGGGTCCCAAAAAAGGAAAGCCAAGGCCAAGACAAAACATAAAGAATGTACCCCGAGGAAGGGTAGACAGAGGTGATTGCTGTGCATATGTCTATTTCTTTTGCAATACATACTGCTAATGTTAACAGTATAAAAAAACAACATAAGAGGGATTCAGTTTTTTCGTTTTTGTCTTGCCTTACTGCCGGTCTCATACTTCTACAAGATGTTAGATTCCATTCTTAGCCTGAAATTTCTAGGGCCTAAAAATCCTGGCATTTAGGCCCCTCATATTGGTCATTTGGACAGGAGACATGTCTGGGTTGTGTATTTTGTTTCATCTTCCTAATGTCTCTGTTATTAAGATTCTAGATTTATGCCCTGACAGAGTATTATTGATAGACTTTAGGTTCCTTTCTATTCCTTTTTGGATTATCAATATTTATGCCCCACAAACCAAGTCGCTTAGGATTGAACTCTTGAAAGTGGTTCAACCCTATCTTTACACCTCTATGCACATCATTTTTGGTGGTGATTTCAATTGTGGGTTGTCCACTAAGGGCAGATCCTTGGTCTCAAAAACCACAAAATTATTTTGTGATACCACTTTTCTCAAAAATCTTTTATTTTCTGCAAAAATGAAAGATGCTTATCTTTCTCTCACCCAGACACATACTCCTACCTTTCATAAAGGCTCTTTAGCTACCCAGATAGATATTTTATTTGTGTCCTCCTTTTTACAAACTTCCACTGCTGAAGTGCAGGTGGCTGAATTTTCAGATCATGATTTGTTTTGTTTACCATTTTCTTTGGTCCTAAGAATGTTGCTACTTTTGGTCCTGGCACTTGGAAATTTAATGTTTTCTTATTGGAGAATTCTCTGTTGTTAACACTTCTTAGATCTTTTTTTCAAAACAGAAAATCTGTGTTTTTTTCTTTGCGATGATCCTTGGTGGTGGTGGTGGTTAGTTATGAAGAGGGATTTCACCAAATTACTGAAATCCTTTATCAAAACCCATCATGATGATTGTTATTTCACATACCATAGGACACAACATCAGCTGCAAAAACTCCTTACCCTTTCGTATACCACTGGCCAGGATTTTTCTTCACAAATTAGTACCCTAAAAAAATCTTTAATGGAATATCACTCCAAAAAATATGCTTCAATGCAACAACATCAACATTTTAGTGTAAAAGGTGCCTATGATGTGATCTGCCCGTTTCACATTTTTCTAAACAGATTATGGGGAGAACCATTGATACTATTGTGACTGAAGCTGGTCATACAATTACTGATTCTAGGCTTATCCAAAATTATGTGGCCGAGTATACTCAAAATTTATTCAGTCCATTCCCTATATGTCTACATGATATATTGACCTTCCTTAGTCCCATTTCTGTTCCTGATGTGCAACAATCAGTATCTGATATGCTTGCTTGTGATATTCAGGCACGAGAAGTAGTTGAGGTCATCACAACTCTGCGATCTGGAGTATCTCCAGGCTTGAATGGCCTTCCGAATGAGCTTTATAAATTGCTTAATATTGAGTTGAGCGTGGAATTGGCCGCAGTTTATAACTTCCTTTTAAAAGCTGATACTTTGCCATTAGACTTTAATACAGGTAGTACCTTCTATATCCATAAGAAAGGAGACAGAAAATTACTGACTAATTGGAGGCCGCTTAGCCTATTGAATACGGACTTTAAAATTTTAACTAAAATTATTGCTCTCCGTCTAGCAAAGCTGGCCCCTCTTGTTATTTCGGAAGCTCAATCTAGTAATGTTCCAGGCAGAAGTATACATAATCATGTCCTTTTACTACGGGAATTGGTGGAACATGGCAATTCAAATAGGTTAACAGGTCTCCTGTATTTATTGGATCAAAGACAGGCATTTGATTCGGTGAGTCATGACATTTTATGGCAGGTTTTGAGACATTATAGGGTTCCGGTGACTACTCTCTCCTGGTTATGCTTATTATATTCTACAGCCACTTCTATCCCTCTTGTTAATGGCTGGAAGGGTCCTTTGATACCTTTAAAGTGAGGTGTTAGACAAGGGTGCCCACGCAGTTCCCTTTGGTATATCTTTTTTTTGGATCCCTTACTTCGCACCATTAATACGGCACACAAAGTTAGGCCTATTTGTTCCTTACCACTTTCTGTTTTAGCCTATGCTGATGACATGAGTTTAATAGTAGCTGATGTTCCTTTGGCAGATGCATCTCTCCATCTCTGTAAGTCCTTTGGTCTTGTTTCAGGAGCATCCCTGAACTTGGAGAAATGTGTCGGTTGATGGCTTGGATCTCAGCAGTGGAATGATGTAATAGTTTCCAGTATTGCACTTTATGACACCCCTATTAAGTTGTTGGGCATTCTGTTTGGCTCAGGTCCTTTAGACATTCTCAACTGGTCTCCCAAACTGGACCTAACGCAGGCCAAAGTGTCTCTTTGGAACACCTGGAAACTCAGTAAAAAAAAGAGGGTTTACTTGATAAAGTCTCACTTGCTCCTGATTTTTTGGTTTTTGGCTTATGTTTTTCCCCCTCCCCGTGTTTTGGAAACCAAACTTCTGAGTATATTTTTTCAGGCCTTATGGGGCAACTGACTGAATCCCATTAAACGTTCCATTACCTGCTTACCTTTCAAGGAAGGTGTTCTTAATATGATACACCCATTATTTTTTTTATAATAGTTAATTTTTTGTGACTAATCTTAAACCACTTTTAGTTAATTATGATGTGGGATGGGAATTTTATTTTTTTCAATCCTGTCAACCCTAGTTTCATCTTTGGGACCTTAACACTTTGAGACAGGTTAAACATGTATCTTCTACCCCTTCTTATCTCCGTGATACCTTTTGCTGTTTAAAACAATGGAAGATTACTAGCCATATGATTATGACTCAAAATAGGAAAGCCATTTATAATTTTTTGATAGATACCACTTGTGCAGACCTTGTAATTTTTCCCAAATGTCCCCCTACTTCCTTACCTGCTTTATACACACTGTTAAGGAATCCATGCATCCCCAGAAGATGTGGGATCTACATTGGCTTAGTTGTCATGATCGACTCAATATTAAGACAAATCATAAACATAAACAGCTGAATGAAAGATTGTGTTCCAGACCTTTATGTGTAAATCAGGTTGAAACAATACAACAACTGTTTTTTCTTTGTTCCTATATCACTGGTTTTTGGTTATTTTTAGCAAACAGATGGAAGGAACCTTTATTTACTTCTGTTACTTATGAGATGTTATTGTATGGTAGATTTCCAGCAACCTGGAAAAAGTGGAATATTGACACTCTAAACTTAATGTTTACCATCATTAAATGGCATTTATGGACTGCTCGCTGTCTTCTCACCTTGCAGCAAAAAGATATGTCCCACCTACTGATGGTCCAAAGTATTGAACAGGATTTAAAAGATGTTTATTTTTCTGAACTAAGAAGTTTGTCATCTGGATCATTGTTTGCTTTATGGAAATGCTTACCATGGGTGACTGATTCTGATTTTCCTGTTACATGAGTCTTTTGTATTTATTTTTGTCAAGGTGATTTTGGTTTGTAGTTTCTTTGTCAATAAAAAAAAATTCCCCTACTCTTTTTGATAAGTGCCATGGGATCTTTAACATCCACCTGAACTACCACCAATCCAGACAGATGGGACCTCGGTTTAATGTCTCATCCGAAAGACGGCACCTCAGAAGTGCAGCACCCCTGTCATGCTGCACTACAGTGTCTACTGGGATATTAACCCAAGTGCCAAATGTGGGAACTGAACCCACAGCCCTCTGATCTCCCAGCCTCAGAGGTGAGTGTGCTACCTGCTGAGCCACTGACGCTATATTACTAATGTGAGTGGAATCCTTTAAATAAAAAGGGAGCTGTTGTACAATAGATTATAAATGTAAATCAATAAACCCAGAGAGTGGCTCAGTGAGCCACTCATGTCCAGATATAATGGGATGACCTGGTGGATTCTGAAGATCTTTATGCACTTTGGGTAAACAGCATATGGCAGGAAGAATGGGATGTTCTACCACTAAAGCAAAACATTGTGTTTAAGTGATGTAACCATTACTTCTACCTTCCTCTAACACCATATCAATTTTTGTTTTTTATTTACTTGTAATATTGTTCTGTAATTTCTGATAAATGTCAGTGTCACCTAGCTGTCTATGGATTTATGAAACATATCTTTCTCTTTATCTATAACAACAATTGCTCCTCCTTTATCAGCACTCTTTGTTACAATATCAGTATTAGCAGGCAAGTTTTTCAAGACAATACATTCTTTAATAGTACAATTATTAAAATACTGAGGACTAGAATGGGATATAATTTCAGATATATCATGTTCACATTTTTTTTTTACAAACAATGTCATAGCGGTGCTTAAAGTCAGACACTAAAGTGACTTTGGTTTTATCTGGAAATTTAGATTACTACACTCATTGCCACTATCTACAGCATCTAGTCCACCACCTTCTATGTCAAATATAGTTTTCAAAGTAATTTTACGTGCAAACCTATGTAAATCAATCACAGTCTCAAAATGGTTTAAAACTGTGGGTAAAGAGAAAGAGAAAGAGAGTCCCTTGTTAAGTACTGATTCTTCATCATAAGTAAGTAAGTAAGTAAGTACATGTTTAGACAGATTGATTACAGCAGAAGCATTTTGTGCACATATTAGCTCCTGTATCCCCCTCAACCTCTTCCATGCCTTCCCCCCTTCCTCGTCCTCTTTCTCTTGCATAAAACCTGTTTTTTCCCAATCTGTAACATTGCCAGTGGCTCAGTAGGTAGCACACTTGCCTCTGAGGCCAGGAGATCAGAGGGCTGTGGGTTCAGTTCCCACATCTGGCACTTGGGTTAATATCAAGTACTGACACTGTAGTGCAGCATGAGAGGGGTGCTGCACTTCTGAGGTGCCGTCTTTTGGATGAGACGTTAAACCAAGGTCCCATCTGCCTGGATTGGTGGTAGTTCAGGTGCATGTTAAAGATCTCATGACACTTATCAAAAAGAGTAGGGGAATTTCCCCAGTGTCCTGGCCAAATTTATCTCATTCACTAAAAAAATACCAACAGCTTAATCTGGTTCAAGGTCAGATGGCATTCATCTATATCCCCCTCCCCCGGGTCGTGCTTGAAAATAGGCAGGATTTGTCTAGTGCACTTATCCAGTCAACAAAACTAAATAAATTAAATTGTGTATGTGTGTGTGGGGGGTTGGGTAGTCCAGGATGAATGTTGGTGTTTGAGCTGATGAAAAACCTCAGGATTACTGTTGGTATCACTTGGGTCAGAGGTATAGTCAAGAATACTTAAATCTTCTCCACTGTCTTGATTCCTTAATATTGGTTTCAGATTTTTTGAAGCACTGGTGGAAGGTATAACTGCCCCCTGTTTTTCAAAATGTTCAGAACCATGTTCCTCTGCTGAATATTTACTCCAATCAAAAACCCTTCCCAGTCTATAATCCTCTTCATCTCAATCAAATTTCTTTTATTTGGCTTTTTTTCAATCTGATGTCATAATGTGCTAGTGTATCCAATAACTGTTGCTTTAATTTATTAAATTCAGTTGATTCAATGGCATTGATCAATTCATTTCCTTTCTCTTGAATAAGTGCAGTAAGTTGATCTCTTACCAGTGCTGCATATTCAAGAATCAGCTGTACAGATTTAAGTCCTGCATCTTCCATAAGAGTCCTGTAAGCTGGTTTGTTCAAGATCCATAGTCCACGATGGACTTGCTTCGTAATTACATAGGCTTCCAATGTGATTTTGTGCCAATGCATCCTATGTCCTTTGAGTACTACTTTTTCCAGAGATTTGTAAATGGACTTGCTGGAGACACGTGCCCTGTACAAAGTGGAGGTAGGGTCTGAAGATAGTAATGGGTTACTGTCATCAGGGTTACTGAAAGCTGTATCAACACAACAAGCCATCCCCGTTTGCCAAACCTGAGGTATAATTTGCATTGGTTAGTATTTTATTCATCCATACTGTCGCTGCAAACTTGTTTACTTAAGCAGACTATAAACAGTTCATTTCAAAAAGCGGCATGTAACACTAAGCTAGTTGCAAGCTATGTAGCACAAAAAATGTCCTTTTACAATGATAAAATAAGTAACTCGTGCAGCTTTAACAATGAACGAGAAAACAAACAAAAACCACACCAAGCAGTGACTGGTGCTATCCCAAAATAACAAATACTGGAACAATGAAGGAAGCACCCAGTCAGGACATGTATGCAATTCATTTATTGACCAAGAGTAAGGGCTGCATGCATACCAAGCTGGCTAAAATATAAAATATTGAATTTGGCAAAAAAATCATCTTGTGTTTCGCCTGGCTAACCACCAGGCTTCATCAAAGCACAAAGCTAGTGAACAACCCAAATATAAATACAAAAAGTGCTCATGCAAATGTTAATTAATACAATGAATTTAAACTTTCCACCATATTAAACAATTAAAAACACATTGCTGCTGATACATTTCAACCAGAATTTCAATTTGTGAACACTGTTGTGATAACAAGCTTCATAATAGGCTGGTAATATATTTCATTGTTTTTGTCATAGGAATCAGTGAGCTCCAATAAATCCCAGAGAGTAATCTATTATAAAAAATATATTAACCAGAGCTTCAGGTGAAGTACCTATTAGTAAGCAACTTAATATCCATTGTTTACATAGGACATGCTATGTATTTAATTACTGTCTCAATGAAGCACCTTAAGAGCTAACCAATTCTGATTAATTCCAGCCTACAGTATCTGGTAACTCAAATAGTGAATGAACCCCAAAAGGCAGTACTGTTTTATTACTAGCTATATGCTGATGGAATAGTGGTATTTATTTAGAAAAACACTACCACTACAACTCCAGAGAACACTATTTGTAGCTGCCTGTTAAAAAAGCAGCCGATCAATTTTATAAAAATGCTGCCAAGTCAATACATTTAGACTCATCACCGCTCTGGATCTTAGCACAAAAATCTAAAAGCTCTCACATTGTCCAATCAATTGTTTCAGTTTACCACCCCTAGGTCCAACAGTGACTTTTTCTAGTCCAATGAATTTGATGTTGTGTTTAACACTTTTATCTCTTTAATTATGAAAATGTTACGTCATAGCATAGGTCATGCCATCTTTTTCAAGCACTCTCATATGTTCTCCAATCCTAATAAGAAATTCCCTGGTGGTCCTTCCAATATAGAAGAAACTACATGAACATAAAAGTATATATATACCACTGCAGTGATATGACAAAGGATTAAATCTCTGATCTTAAGCAATTGTTTAGTAACAGGATTTTGGAAAGTATCTGTTACCTGTACAAATGGACAGAATTTGCATTTCCCACATATTTTGGTAACACTGGGGGGTGGTAAAGACCAAAGTGTGTTACATGTTTTATCCAAGAATAAAACTGACCTGATAACCTTATCAGAAATATTAGGTGCATGTTTATAGATAATTTTAGGACCTGCAGCATCCACATTTCGAAGTTTCTCCTCAAATTGTAAAATACTCAATTTGTTTGTCAAAATTTCCCTCAACACTGTACTCCTGGTATGACACCTGGTTACAAATCCAGTTTCTTGATATTTGTTACTAGCACCAGAGTTAGGGGATTTGTGGGTTAAAGTAATCAGTCTAGGTATGTTATCTACTGCATCCGTAGATAGCCATAGATAAAAAATGTAACACCCTTTGGTCTTTACCACCCCCAGTGTTACTAAAAGTTGTGGGAAATGCAAATTCTGTCCATTTATACAGGTAACAGATACTTTCCAAAATGCTGTTACTAAACAAGTGTTTAAGATCAGAGATTTAATTCTTTGTCATACCACTGCAGTGGTATATATTCTTTTATGTTCACGTGGTTTTTTTCTATATTGGATGGACCACCAGGGAATTTCATGTTAGGATTGGGGAACATGTGACAGTGCTTGAAAAAGGTGACATAACCTATGCTATAATGTAAAACATGTCCATAATTACAGCGATAAAAGTGTTAAACACAACATCAAAATTCATTGGACTAGAAAAAGTCACTGTTGGACCTAGGGGTGGTGAACTGAAACAATTGATTGGGCAATGTGAGAGCTTTTCGATTTTTATGTTAAGATCCAGAGCGGGGATGGGTCTAAATGATACTATTGACTTAGCAGCATTTTTATAAACTTGATTGGCTGCTTTTTTAACAGGCAGCTACAAATAGTGTTCGGTGGAGTTGTAGTGGTAGTATGTTTCTAAATAAATACCACTACTCCATTAGCATATAGCTAGTAATAAAACAGTATTGCCTTTTGGGGTTCTTTCAATATTTGTGTTACCAGATACTGTGGGCTAGAGTTATTCAGAATTGGTTAGCTCTTCAGGTGCTTCATTGAGACAGTAATTAAATATATAGCCTTTCCTATGTAAACAATGGATATTAAGTTGTTTACTAATAGGTACTTCACCTGAAGCTCTGGTTAATATATTTGTTTTATAATAGATTACTGGCTGGGAGTTATTGGAGCTCACTGATTCCTGTAGTAAAAACAGTGAGTAAGCAATAATACCCAACAGGGTGGGTGGTATTGTGCTATACCGGACCACCCAGGGCCATAATGAGGCCCGACGCCACAGGCGGACAGCCTTATAGCCCCTGGAAGGTCCGCTATAGCACAATACCACCCACCCTGGAGGGTATTATTGTGCTTAGAAAATGGGTTATGTGTGTATTTTTAAAAGAGAAAAAAAATAAATCACAAAAATTAATAGAAAATTAGTTCAAATGTATTGAAAATGTTTTTGATTGTAAAATAGTCCCTCTAATGCTGTAGTGGTATACTTGCCAGCAGAGGGCAGTGCAGTTTTTACACTTTTTTTTGTTTAAATAACTTAGTGTTGTATTACACTGATGCTTGTTCATGGAACCAATGCCTACCCGACATTCGCCAGTGGTCCATTTTATTTGTTTAGAGAGAGAGACACTCACCACTTTCATCCACCTTCAGCAAGTAGGACACCTGTTTTATACTGATAAAAGCTGTGGTTTTATTTTTCATCTAGTAAGTCCGACTCCGAATGAAAGCTGGTGCAGTACCGTTACCCATGCAGACAATTACCACACAGCCAGACTTCTCGTCATGAAGTGGCCGGACTCTGTAACCACTGATTATAGCAACTCTATTGCTGGAGCGGTTCCCACAGAATGTGCTGCTGCCATTTGATGGAATGTTTCACTAATCAGAGCATGAGTGAAAGTTAAAGGTACTGACTCACTTCTCTCTCACAGGGAGCATTCAGACTGCATTTTAGGAAGTGGCAGTCTGTTTTTATTTGGGAAGGGGGTTAGCAACCAGTTGCAAGTAATGCTCTGAAAACTAGGGCTGTGCTGAGCATGAGGCTGATTTCTAGTATTTTTATTTGGGTCCCTCTCACAGTTGAAAGTGGGAACAGGGAAGTCGGAGTGGTAAAGTGAGCTACGAGAAAAAAAGGCAAGCAACTTTGTGTAAGAAGTTTAATTTTTATTTTTTGTACTGGCTTTGCTGTGCACGTTTTAGCAGAGGTAGTCATTAAGTTTAACATTTTATCGGGAGAACGTCTTGTGGACAGGCATCAGGACTTAGCTCTCGCTAAGTGAGACAAGAAAATGGTGGGTATTTCAAAATTAAATGAGGGTGTTTCAGCCAATTATTGACCAGGCTGGACAACATTATTTTAGTGATGGGGTTGGCTGGGCTGGCACTTTTAATAGCTGGGCATCTGTTGTCTGATAGATGCCCAGCTAAAGAAGTCCCTCTGCCAATCAGAGGCTTGGAATACTTTTACCCATTTTCTAAAATATATTACCAGCCTATTATGAAGCTTGTTACCACAACAGTGTTCACAAATTGGAATTCTGGTTAAAATGTATCAGCAGCAATGTGTTTTTAATTGTTTAATATGGTGGAATGTTTAAATTAATTGTATTAATTAACATTTGCATGAGCACTTTTTGCATTTATTTGTGGGGTTGTTCACTAGCTTTGTATCTCTGATGAAGTCTGGAGGTTAGCCAGGTGAAACGTAAGACGATTTTTTGCCAAACTTCAATATTTTATATTTCTGCCAGCTTGGTATGCATGCAGCTCTTACTGTGGCTCAAGAAATGAATTACATATATGTCCTGACTGAGTGCTTTCTTCATTGTTCCAGTGTTTGTTATTTTGGGATAGCACCAGTCAGGGCTCAGTGTGGTTTTTGTTTGTTTGTTTTTTTAGGCCTTGACATCTATTATTGGCTGGTTTTCAGTAAAAACACAATTAAAGCATTTTGGACTTCCTTCAGCAACTCACATAGATAATGTTTTCTAAACACAAGGTCATCTACACTCAGATTTATATGTCCTTAAAAATATGTTTGCTTAAACATTCTAAAGAAATACCGAAAGTCCTGATTTGATCTCTGTCTCAATTTTTTGGATGCAGTGTTTCCGGTGATAGAGGTTCTGTATCTACAAAATTCCTCTTTTGTGACAAGAAATAAATCTTCAAAAATATTTTTGCAGTGAGGAGAAAACTCCTCTGTCCACTGTACAGCAATATTTGAGGACGTAACTGTACAAGAGAGATTTTCCCTTTGTTCTGAAATTCCTATGCAGGTCATTGTTTGTAGGTATGGTTTTAGTGCACTCAGGTAGGTATCTAAGCTATTGGATTCTTTGTTGTTAGGGTAAAACCATTACACTGTTCCTTACACCATAATCATTTCTATTTCAAATAACTGCAGCTGTTGGTAACAGGGAAGTCATCCATTCCTGCCCTTCCATACAAAAGCATGTTCTGGCCTATGGGTTGAAAACAGAAAGCATTTAGACCAAGCTGAAGTTGGTTAATTGACAGGTCAGGCAACGGGAGCTCAGCAGGAATAGAAAATCAGAAACCTTGGTGGCTCTTTCTCTGGGGCAGGGATTCTTATCCCAGATAATTGGGTATAGGGTCATCTTGTCATGGTGGTTGTGTGCTAACTGATGGGTCTGGCAAACGGGATTCCAGATATGAAGAGAGATAGTAGTACTATAGCAGTTGATTTGGCAAGTTATTTTTCAAACTCTCTGGAGATGTATGAGGAGACTTTCACAACATTTCATGCAGTACATGCAGCCCCAGTTTTTTTTAGGTATCGCCAGAGAATCTCAAGAGATAACTTTATGAATCAATTGCTACAACTATAACAATTATGTGCCCTTCACCTTCAGCTGAGCAGTTCTTCTGACTCTGGGGTTTCTCTGATGGCAGCAGTGGTAAAGACAGAGGACATGTATCATCCCACTCCAACCAACCACACTTATCAATTTTTCTTGGGGGGATCTGACTCCTTTCTTCCAACCCCTCCAACTTAGTTGCCTGGAGTTCCTCTTTTAACCTTTCAGCATTTCACTCCAATTTCTTTATTTTCTCCATTTGGTTCCAGTTATTCAGAGTGTGAATGGATTAAATTATATTGAATAGTAGGCTTCCTGAATATTTGTATGGACCTTGTGAACAGTTGACTATTTGACTGGCTTTTGGGAAACACTATTCAGTAAGAGTCTGAAGTCTTGCAGAGCTTCTTCAGCCAAACAGAGACTGTTTCAGGAGCTCACAGCCAATAACACCATGTGACCTCTTCACTCTGCGTTATTAGAGTTCAGGAGACAGCCATTTCTGCCAGCTAGATCTGCAGTACTTCTGAGATCTTAAATCTGCTCCAAAATGTTTTTTCTTTCTTGTTAGCTCACCAGATTTTTTTCTGGTCAGAATTAAAAGCTGATCAGCATCAGGAAGGCTAGACTTGGCTTTCTATGTGCATTTTTATGTTTTTTGCCCCTTAGCTGGGCTGCTACAGGGACTAGGAGAATGAATATCTCCTTACATCTCTCCCTTGCTGCTTTCAGTTTTACACAGCTTTGGTGTTCAGTGTGATTTTTTTTTGCTCTACTGTAAGTCTACAGGCTTTCTGTTTGTCAGAAAAGTCAGGTGTAGCTTTCTGAATTTAGTGGGGACCTGCACCTGTGCTACTGTGCTCAGTATAACAGTAAGACAGTCGTGGCATTTTTTTATTGTTTTGCTGACTGCCACTCCCCACTGATATCTTTCACTTCTAAACAGCTCAGGTGTGATTATTCTGTGAAGCAAAGTGAGGCAAACATTTTTTTTTACTGGTTCCAGGCTCTGCTCCTTGCACAACTGAGAAGGGTGTTAGCTGTCTCTTTCTCCCTCACAACTCACTGTGCATGAGTCATCTGTGCTTGAACAGTATTTTGTTTTGTGAAGTGGCATCCCGTAGACACATAGCTGTGTGAACACTTTTTGTGTGTTTTAAAACTGTGGCAGTTTTCATCAGTGGGTCAGGCTTCACTCACTGAGATGTTTCTGTTCATCATCTGGTTCCAGGCTTAATTCCCTGCACAACTAAGGACGTTGTCAGCTGACCCCGCCTCCCACGCCTGTGGGTGCATAATATTTTTTTGTGAGTTTGCATCTTGCTTGCGTACAGCTGTTTGTACCTACAGTTTTCTTTGTAAACTGCCACACTTTTTTTTTCAGTGGGTCAGGTTTGACTCATTCATTGTAGAGTGTGTGTTTGTGTGTGTGTAGTGCCACTGACATCCAGTTCTGGGCTTGGTTCCATATCAAACAAGAACATTGTCAGCTGACTCATCCAACAGTGCTTTTAGTGACATAAAAAATGTGTTGCACAAGCATTTAAAAACCACAATCACTCACAGTCTACCATGACTACAGTAAGATATACCTGTGCTACTTTCTAAGTTGGTTAACTTTATCACAGTAGTAACTTACAGAGACTGGCTGTAATATAGCATTGTGCATTTATAATTCTATACCTCTTTAATTGAGGTATTACGCTAGCTATATTAAATAATGCTTGGAGGTCAGGCACCACACAAATGGCCATGATCCAGCCCCAGCAAATGTCCTGGCCAGCCAGCCCTAGGAGGTGCAGGAAATGGTGATAGACACTCCAGGTATATTAGGTGTGATAAGCGTGTTTTCTGTCCCGATAAGTCAAGTTCTTGTAGTGGTAGTGGCGTAAGGGAGAAACAGCAGCACCAAGGGTACTAGTACTACTGAGTCCATCACAACCACCATGCCTATTAGTAGTACTATGCCAGTGACACAGTGTGTTTTTAGCCCCAACATTTTATGGCATTAAGAGGTCCTTAAAACCGAGACCCATTATTCTACAAGCAGCAGCCACCAGTGCCACTGGTAGTAATAGTAGTGTTGCCACAACTTCTAGCACAGCTGTTACTTTCACCACTAGATCCTCCCCAGCCAGTGTTCTTCCAGTCAGCACCACCACCAGTGTCATTCTTACCGCAGGCATTTCCAGTGTTTCTACCACTGCCACCATAGCTTCTGTGATTACCACCACAACTGCTGTCACAACTGGCACCATTAGCTTACCACTGCAGCCACAGTGACCGCCACAACCACACTGATACTTTATATACCACTGCTGATGCCACAACTGCACCAATAATTGCACCTCCATTGTCACTACCACAGACATTGCTAATGTGATGAGATGGAGTTTGCTAATTTGTCAGGTTTAGAATATTTGCCTAAGCCAGGGGACTTACCTACAGACCATAGTACTAGTAGTGATAATGACACCCACTGGAGTGATTTTGGTGATGATGCTGAATATTCTTCATATCTGACCAGTAAAAATCTAAGGCACACTGAGAAAAAAAGGACAGGGGAATCCAGGGGCAGGACATGAAAGTAAGTATGTCAACCACTTCCAAAAAAAAAAAATCCACCCTGAATTTTATAAGGGTTGTGCCAGCTCCCCCAGGCACACAGACACATCTTGTACCATAAGGAACAGCTGGCCAGACACTTGGCTGCTGCTAGTAACAAACATGGTGCAGCACCCAGGGCAGACAGGTAAGGGATGACTCCAGAAGTGTTGGCTATGGCCACACCATTGTGGATAGCACATCACATGTGGTTGTAGTTTAGCCTGGTTAAGGATGATTCAGCAAAGGCACAGTGTGTGTTCTACCAGGCCATTATTAGACATGGGAAATACTTTTCAAACCTGACTACCACAACAGTGATGAACCACTTGCATATGAAGTACCCCAGTACACTCCAAGTTTCATCCAGAACTGTGATTCTGGCTAGGAGCTCAATGTGTCCTCATATCTAAAGCTGACAACTATGGATAAAATGCACAATACCCTAGGGTGTACACAGTCAATTGTATCACACACTGTAGAATCCAATCAAACTGGAGGCTGGTTACCACAGACCATCAGGGGAAATAATAAGTCTTACCAGATCTGCAAGTGAGTTCTTTTATTCACAATCACCCTGTGACATTATCTTCATATAACAACTGGCTTAGCCTTTTTCCTGTAGGGAAATTGTGGCATAATTTGTCATTATAAAGGAGCATTTATAATGGCAAACACATGCATGGTTTCCCTCACTCTGCACATGCCCTGCTGCAGCTTTTCCCTTCTGATCGCTGACCACGTGTTTTCCCCCAGAAGAGTGAACCACCACTTGGACTCAGCGGTAAGTGTAAATTAAAAAAAAAATATCTACAAGGGGAATCAAAACTAGTGCTTTTTCTTGAAAAAAGGAGGGGTTCAATGAATAGAATAGGAAATGGCGAGTCGCGGGCTGCACGCTAAAATATAACCATGCTAGGGCTGCACAGACTTTCATTTTATATAATTGCTGTGGCGAAAAAAGCAAACCTAGCAATTATATAAAATAAAAAATGGGTTGGTATGTGTAAACTTGAAGTTCACACACACTCTCAGGGTTAGATGCTTTTAATAAATATAATATCTAAGCCACAGTACCTCAGTTCACAGTCACTGCTCATACAAAAACTAACTTCAGCTGGGGAGCAAGGGCAGGCATACCTTCCATGAAAGCAGGTGTATTGTATATACAGGTAAACATCCACTTCATGCACTGCACAACAGGGAGGAACTCTTTTGAAAGTTTGCTGATGCTAAGAAAAAGCACACTGCTTTTATAAAACAATAAACCAAGTGCCTCTGCTATTGCAGGCATGCCAGTCAATGCAATAGGCAGACACATCTTGCTCATGGAGTGGTGTCTCCTAACATCTTCAGAGCATAAAGTGGCTAACAGTGCCAGTGCTTAAAAAGATTTCTTTAAAAGAGGCAGTGACACAAATAAAGAGAGCATAAGTGAGTCTCCATGCAAAGTGATAAATACTGAAGAACAATAGCAGGACAAAGTTACAAATCAAAGACCAAAGTTGAAGCAGCAAAGAGTTTTAGGGAAATCACCTTACAGATAGTAAGGGTCAGTTATTCGAGAAATGCATGGTGCAGTATCTCAATTCTTCATTTAAGCCTGCTGGATTAATAATGTACAGTAGTGCTGTGTGGAATGTGGATTTCTACCAGCAAAATTAGCATGGAATGACAATTACACTGGAAGAATTTCTTCCAGAATTTCACTGGTTCTTACACAATATTCTGCCTGCTTTGATCCACAGAATAATATTCCATGGAACAGCATTTCTCTAGAGAAAACCATTCCACAACCATTTCCACAGAAAATATTAAGATCAGTGGAATTAAAACTCCACAGAAATGTGGAAAAACTCATTTTGTATTTTTCTGCTGTGGAATTCTGCCATTCCGTTTCCTGTGAAATTTGGTGGAATTTTGGCAAGATTTTGAAAATTCCATGAAAATTCATTTCACTGGAATTTGAAAATTCTGCACAGCACTAGTATATAGTGTGGAGATCCAGAATGTCTCTCTGTGGTGTTGTTTTCTATCTATATCTCCCTCTCTTACACTGATGCTGACTTTTTCAATTCTACGAAACTTCAATGTTGCTATCGAGGGGTGTCCTGCTCCCTTGTAATGTCGGGTCATAGCATAATTGAAATTGCCTGTTCTAGTGGCTGTTTTATGCTCATCAATGCACAGCTTCAGCTGTCTTATAGTTTGGCTGCTCACAAGGGCACATCAAAATGTAAACAGCTTCCAAAGTTGTGCAAGTGATAAACTGGTTAATGGTAAACTTTTTTAATCCCCATGGGTTGGATGTTTTGCTATTTGTGGTATTAGCACAGTGGGCACAATTTTTAAATTTGTAAAAGCCAGAAGGCGATTTTGGTAGACAATTACTGGGTGTTTGGGGCTTCAGCATATCATGGGCCCACGTATCTTTGAAGTTTGTACCACAAGTAAACATTACTCTGGGTATCTGTGATGACAATTTTCGAAGTGTAGGATCACTCTCCAGAATTTCAGTGTCTACAAATAATTCCACTAATCTTATTTGCCATAGGGTCATATTCAGTAACCAAAGTAAGGGGAGCTTGTTCATTCCATCTAGTTCTACCTTGTGGCAGGACATTTCTATTTGCATGTTATGCATTGTTGAAGGGTTCTGGGTGGTTTGGGCACCAGCAATGTGGCACCGGCAAGCAGAGCACCAGCAGGAGGTCGCCAGACACAACAGTGCCAAATCTTGAGGCAGCTAGGGACTGGGAGAGCCATCTGACACAGAGCATCTTGGCAGTGCAACACACTGCACACCTGCGGACCCACCCATCAAATGCAGATGGGGCCACTGGAGGTGCATCAACACTGTTGTGCACCACAGCGATCAGGGCAGCAATGGCAGTGCTCACATGAATGGATCCACTGTGCATGGGAACAGGGCAGGATGGTCGTGCATGCTACCATGTGGGTGGGCTGGTGCAGCATTGCAGACACCATGTAATGGACACACTGGTATGAATGAGGCCACCAAGGGACATGGGCATTCTGCCCAGGGATGTAGAGCTCGCAAACACGGTGGTGGGTCGGGGTCAGGTGCCCTTGGCCAGCAACAGTGATGTGAGCTGTGGACTGTCCTTCCAAAAGGGTTGTCCTGAAATGCCCCCACCCATCTGTGCCCCCTTTGAGCAGCACTGCCATTCCCCCATCTGTTGTGCCACTCTAGTGTCCATCGGCAGTGCTGGCCTGCTGGTGTATGCAGCCCTGTTCAGGTGCCCTTGTGGATGCTGTCGCTCATCCACAGCATGCATGTGCATTGCTGCAGACATGTATCAGTGCTGCACTGGTTCACCTGCTTGTTTCCTGTCTATGACTGTGGTGTCAGTCATTTCCTGGTGCATGTCCACTGTGTGCATGCCTCTGTTATCTGGTGTTCTGAATGCCTGCGGTGCCTTTACCCACAGGGTGCATGGCACATGGGTTCATTGGTGCTCTGATTGCAGGGGCGCTCTTGGTGATGTAGCACTGCTGCTGTCGCTGTCATTGTGGCACCCATATACCAGTGCCCTGACCACCTGGAACCTTGTTGAAAGTCAGTTTATTTATTTATTTAAGAGTTTTACCAGGAAGGCATGCTGAACAGAGTACCTCTCAATTCCAGATGTGTTCTGGGGACAGAACAGTAACAATACACACTAGAGAACAACAATAGTAACACAGCAATGACAAAAAGATGGTAACAGTAATACAAGTGCACCAAACCAAATTAGGATGACTCCAAGACAGAGCCAGGTACATAATGGCATGGTTATATTAGAGTCGGTGCTATATTGATACACATAAACAAGGACAAGGTGAGGTTTGAGGTGAGCACTTATAATCATAGGATTGATACAAATAGAGACAACAGCATTACAAGGCACATCCAGGACTGATACACATAAATAGAGAAAAGGAAAGGCTTGGGGCTAGTGCTGAACATTATAAGATTGATCCAAATAGTAGTTTGATGTCTTTCTACTTGTAGCCATGGGCAAAAAAGTGATATGCAATTTTTTTTTACTTTCCTCCTTAAAATATTAATCTTCAGTACAGATGCGTGTAATGCACAGAAACTGTCCATTGGGTATATTTGTAACTGAAAAAAGGGGGTAGCAGCTCTTAAAATGTAGAAGGAATTTCATAACCATCAGTCTGCTAAGTAGTATCATATGTATCTCTGTCATTTTTAAAAATCATCAGATCAAGAAATGGCACTTCTTGTTTAGTGGTTTTACACATAAAATTGAATGGCTACTGTCGAGTTCAAATACAAAATAAAATTTTTCAACGTCTCTCATCCTCCTTCCAAATTAAAAGGCAGACATTGGTATACCTTTTCCAGAGTCTAATGTGACCAAAAATGTACTTCCATCTTGATTAAAGTTACAAAAAATAAATTTGGCAGATTTGGGACAAATGTGCCCATGGCAGTACCCTGATGTTGTTTATAATATTGGTCTTCAAACTGAAAATAACTCATCTCAAAAACAAAACATGCCAAATCAACAGTACAGAGGGTAAGTGGCATGATATTTTTAGGTCTCTGAGACAGTGCCTTATTTAAAGCCTCTGGACCACCCGCATGTGGAATATTTAAATAGTGGCACTCTAGCTTCCCCCTAGTGCTGTACTTGTCATCCCCTTGTCAAATTCTGGTAATCCAGTTTCTGGTCCATCATGTAGCAGAACTAAATCAGATATTGGTTCATCTTTAATCCACATACCAGTAACTGTCCATGGGCATACACTGAACTTGCCAGTCATATCATTGCCCTCTAGTGGTAACTCTATTGGTCATTCCACATCCTCACCCTCACTGAGTGACAGGCAGGCCCAAAAAGTCACATCCATTGACTCTCTCAGTTGTTACACACTCTCACCCTCACCAAGTAACAGGCGGGCCCAAAAAGCCATATTCTCCAAGTCCAGCACCACCTCATCATATAGGCATTTCATGCCCTCACTAAATATACCAATACACACCCCATGGGGCAACAAATTATAAATTAATCAGGGGAAATGATGGCTCTTGGCCTTCAGCCATTCATGACTGTTGAAGATACTGAGTTAAGGTGGATGCTGCAGTATCTACTCCCCCAATATAATATCACTTTCCACACCACCTATTCCAGAAATATTTTGCCAGGGATATAAAGTGATGTGTGCAAGGCAGTGCATTACCTACTTCTGAAGGCTGTTGTCAGTGTGCTCCACTGCACCCAAAGCATACTGTGCAGAGAAGCATCAATTCCAACCATATCTATTTGTTCTTGTTAGCACACTGGTGTTTTGGAACAGAGGTAGGGAGTGGTGATGGTGGCTCTGAAACTATAGCAGTGGCTGGATCTTCATCTGGTAGGGGCCAGTGCAGACCTTCTCTACTTAATATAGCCTTGTTAGGGAATGACCAATGGTCCATGAAAATCCTGGCTTTCTTGCAGGAGATGTTGAGGCCATAGGTTGAGGGCAACAGACTGCAGGTTGGCTTCATAGTAACTGACAATGCTACAAACAGTTTTAAGAGCTTGCAGGCTGGCAATTTTGAGGGCATCCATTGTTTTGCCCACACCATAAATCTAGTGGTAACCAAGGGCCTGATTCCAAGTCAGACTATGCCGGTATAAGGTGGGATACGCTACTCTCTATAGCGTATCCCTCAACTTCTGCTATGTGATATGCCTGGTGCCATTCCAAGAGGTGCTGTACACTAGTGCATCTGTGGGCTGTGACAATCATAAGTTCAGACACCACTTACACTGCAGCCCACAATGCCTGGCGCACCTGCGGGTTGTGACATGCACATAGCCCAATTCCAGGGAGGCAGCTGTTGTAACCCGCAGTTGCAATTCCCAAAGCTGCAGTGGAACAGGGAAACTCTGACAGCTCGGAGCTGTCCTAAGGGGTATCTGATGGCTGGCTCCATTGGATGCCACCATGCAGAGCCTCAGAGATGGTGCTGTAGGGTCCCCCTAGCCCCCTGCAGCACACCCCTGCCTTCCAACCCCCACAGGGACCCCCATGGGTCCAATATTGGTGCACCTCCCCAAGGACAACTGTGCTGTATGTCCAGCCCCCCCATGCCTCCTGGTGTCTGCCGAAGTGGTCTGGGGCTGGGAGGGGCTTCGGGGGCCACCTGTCACTCACCATGATTTGCAACATGCAGCTGCGATACACCATGCATGGCCTACCACCCCACATATGGTGTATCTCACATGTCACAAGTGCCAGGACCCTGCCACTTCTGGAATGCGGCGTAGGGTCACTGGCATAGAGGTGACTGGCGTAACTCGCAACTGTGTGCAAATTACACTGGCTGTCTTGGAATCAGCCCCCAAGACCCTAGACAGAACAGCAGAGGTTGAGAGTACAGTAAATCTGTATGAAGCAATTGTGGACATTTCCACCATTCTGTTAAGGCAACAAACCAGCTATGCCTGCTGCAAGAATGCCTGCAGGTTCCTCAGCATTGCCTGGTCCAGGATGTCACCAGCAGTAGATTTAAACACACTAAACATTGGAATAGCTTACTGAGCATCAGCGGGCCTTGCATGGGTGGTCCATAGATTATGATATTGTGGATGTTCTCAGCCACCAGGACTGAGCAGTTACTGTGGGCACTGTAAATGTGCTTACAGCTTTTGAAAGGAGTACATGGGACCTTAGTGCAAAATTGGATGTCTTCAGTCATTTACTCCCAGCAGTGCAGCTCCTCAAAAAAATCACTTGAACACCTCACAGATCAAGTACGTAAAGATCTGGAGCATGCTTTGCATGGTGTAACTGAACATGCTGTGAACCTCGGGTTTGAGGCTGAGAGACAGTTCTTAGAAGAGTGTGGAAGCAAGCCTTATATTTCTGCAACATACTTGACTCATGCTTTAAGCACAAGGTTCTGCATCTGTTCATGCCATCATACAGGGTGGTTGAGTTCAGGAAGCAGTTGTGCTCAGAGCTCAGTTTAAATATGCAGGACATCGTGGCACCTAAAGGAGGCCATGAAGAAACTGCTCTGGATGGCCTTGAGTCACTGTAGCAGGACACCCCCAATGAAATCAATTATTGGGCAGAACTCAGTTCCTTGATGCAGGCTGAGCAGAGGAAATGGACGGTAGAATAGCCACTGTCTGTAAGCAACCTACTGAATGGCTACTTCAGTGAAGCACTGAAGCCCTTTTCCAGTAATCCTTTGGATTATTGGATCCAGAGACTGAATGTATCCCCTCTGATGGCACAGCTGGTCATAAAGTACCTCAGCTGCCCCCTGGCCAGTGTGTCATCTGAGCGAATGTTCAGCATGGCCAGTGATATTCTTAAGACTCACCAGTCAAAATAGGACCCTGACCATGTTGAGCAACTTGTTTTTATCAAGTTAAATTTGCCCCACCAGGAATACCAATACAAGCAGTCCAATGACTAAATGCACTAACAAAAATCTTTCCAGTTGTTAACATCAAAACTGATGATGCACACACAGTGAGTTAATGTTACTGTTCCACCCCTATGGATGTAGAGTAACTCCATACACTCCAAATCTGTTGAAGCTCCACATCATACATTTATTTGGATTTTGCTTATGATTCTGAATCTCCTCCTCATACACAGTGGTACCGGTGTTGCTGCCCCCCCCTCTACTAGTCTGGGTGCACCTCTTACTCAGCTAAATCTATCTCTGTACCCCTCAAACACTGTTGCTGTTGATGCTAACCTGTTATGTCAACCACACAAACTGGGCTGGTGGTGATCAACCAGTAGATTACATCAGACTAATTTTGCTTACTTGTAGGCTGACATCTTCTTTTACTGCAATTCCCATCAGTTGACATCAGAGCAGAAAAAAGCAGTGGGAGATTCAATATCCTGCAGTGCATGTTACAGTCTTTATAATCTCCAATCAGATGTTTTCTGGGACTGCTTTTCTCCAGGGGCTAAGTACAGGCTCCTGTGACTGTACATAGCCCATGAAGACAGCGGGACCAGCAAACAAAAGATCAGGAGCAAGATTCACAAAAAATCACAAAGAGCAATATAACATTTTGTGTTGCTATTTGCAATTGCCCAGTTGTCAAAAATTGCTATTCACAATAGGATAGTACACCACTATCTAACTATGAATAGGGCTAGGTTGTGTTGGCAGTAACCCCTGTACTGCCAGTGCTACTCCACTAGCACTGCCCCAACCCACAGGCAAGTGAAGGGCCCAGCAACGGATGGCGCTTGTGCACTATTTCCAATTTAAGAATGCACCTATGTAAATGAGCCCATTGAGCAAGCAAGGTGCTATGTGGACATTTGCATACCAATTATAGGCCCATTTGTGTAGGCTGCATGAAGCTTAGCACAGCCCCCCAGCCCCTGCCTGACATGCAGCCACAGTCTCTGGTGGCTAGTGGTCTCTCCCCTGCCAATTGCTGGCCAGAGAAAAAGAATGGAATAGTCACTGGTGCCATTGGACCCCCCGGCCCATGATCGCTGGTCTGATTTTAAGCTAGTGGTCCCTACCCCTCATTATTTGCTGATGCTAATGTATAAGATTCATCTGTATATATCCTTGAGCAGTGCATCAGATTTGGGCTTAAACCCACCCAGTTACCAAACATTTTTTTTTTCTGTCTGAAGTTCTGCCCCCCCAAAAAAGAACTTTGTCCTGATTTTTCTCCCATACTCCATTCCATTCAATATCCATCCTCTATGGGTCATAAAGCTGCCCAAAGGTGAAGAAATGTGAAAAACACATCAATATTTTAGTCCTTCCTCTTTCCCCAATCCACATGTAAATAAATTATTTACCATTACTAACCCAGCCATATGGCCAGAACCTGTAGCCTGGCACAGTGTGCCACCAGCCCAGTTTTCAGTTTGCTTCACCTCTCTCCTTCTGCCAGAAGCTGGATGCTAACACCAACCATCACAGGTCCCCAACATGGTTTGCAACCAAGCCACCTTACCAGCCAAACCTACCCAAACCTACCCAACCTGGGTTGCTTGGTTGCTGCTGTGGTTGGTGATGCACTGCACTGATCAAGGCCTATGAAGGCCACCCACACCACTGTCACCACTGCTGCTAAGCCTAGCTTGCTGTCATGGGGGTCTGTGCTGTTTCTTTTTGCAAGGAAAGCCTAGTAGAGTAAGTAGGTAGCCTAGTCTTGAGTTAGCTTCTTGCTCACCCTGTGCCCCTTCAGCCACCAGGGGAGATGGAGACTCACTAACAGTAGACCAACAAAAACATGCTGCCATAACATTTCTGTTGAGAGTTTAGTGCTCACTGACTCCTCCAAGCTGTAGTGTGCAGTCTGTGTACTCTGTGGTGGGAAAGACAGTGTCACACTTGCAAGACTCATGCACTCTTTCTTGGCTGGAGCTCATCCACATCACATGTGATTGTGCCTCTGCTAATAGGTGGAGAGAGTGGACAACACAGTACAGATACAGTTGAGTCTGGAGAGTACCTGCAGCATGAGCATACACAGGCCAGGTGGACACTTACTTACTGTTCAAAAGATTAAATCCAAATTTAATGCCATTATTGCCACACCACAAGTACAACCTAGGCACAAATATGGGAGGGGGGCAATAGCCTCCATCTGCCCTGCCTAAATGGCACCCCTGCTTAATGGTACAAATTCATTCTCAGGTGCTAATGCATTGGTTTCCACTGTGTTCTGAGATACTGTTTCTCCATGTTTCATGATGTGTCCTGATCATCATGTGGGTTAGTGTCCCTCAGTGTCCCTCATTTTGAGTGTCCATGTCCCTCATTTCAGAAACAAAATGTGAGGTACAGTATGGTGCATGCTTCCAAGACCTTACTCAGCACAAAGGGTGCAGAGCATGACCATAGTGTATATGCTCAATATAGAATGACAAAGGGAAAGTAAGTGAGATAAAAAAGTCATGGAGAAACACATTTGTAGCACTAAATATGCAAAAGCGATTTGCATGGTCCAAAACAAAAAGGATAGGCTTCACAACACAGAGGCCTCTCTTCGTATATCTGGAATGGGGGATGTTGACTGGCTATATCCTAGGCATTTAATGCAATAAGCAAACAATACTTTACAAATTAATGGTGATTTATTGACAAAAATCAAAAGCCATTAAACAACTTGCAAAAGGATCAGAATTAATGAGTTTACCTAATGTTTATGGGAATTCAAATAAAAATGTATTTTAATGACTTTAATTGCTAGCATTAATATAAGAAATAGAAACAGATGTGTTTTTTAGATGAGATGATGGTTTAAATGATGTTCATACCAGCTTAACTGCTGCACTTATGTCAAGTGTGCAACACACAACCTGACACAATTTTTAGAAGATGTTCACACCACCTTACCTGCTGCACACATGTCAAGCTTGCAGCATGTGAACCTGCTTTGCTTTTTAGACCTAGGTTGCTTAGGATCACTTTGTGTATGCGAACTGCATGCAAACATTGCACAATTAAGCATGTGGCATGCATTCTGCATGTATACAGCACACCTATATTTCTGTAAGGGTGTTTTCTTATCTATAATTTGGCTGATTAGAGCTCAGAAATGGCTGGCATCTTCTGAGTAGGTCAAATGTTATTTGTTTCATTGTGGTTTCCTTATCTACCTTTTCAGCCTTCAGCTGGAAAAGATGGCTCTTCAGATCTGTAAAAATATACTGCATCTTCTTTTATTGTGCATCCCTGTAGGTTTTAATCTTCCATTTTTCTTGAATATGAATCTCTGTACTTTCATGTCCTGATTTTGTCTATAGTGTTCTGGCTTGCCTCCACCAGAAGCACACTCAGAACATATTTCCATTGCCAAGCCTTACCAGACAGTCCAACACGTAGCTCAAAAGACACATGTGTGAGCTATACAATACAACATTGTTCTACTCCTTACCAATAAGAATATTTTTCTCTGATATTATGCCATCTTCCTCATGTTCTCAGGCCTGCTTTCAAATTTCAGGTATGGTCATGGAGCACAGAACAGTATACACTGTGCAGTAGGGGTGTGTGAAAAAATATTCCACCAGCAGATGTTCCTCGAAAGTCAGATTTTCGCTTCCACAAAAGTTTGAAAAATATTTTCCAAACTTTTGCAAAACTTCCACTGTGTAACTACGTATTTTTGGTAGTAATTGCATTTTTTCATTTTGCATATTAAAAAAAATGCAGTCAAGATTTCCCACTTTTTTCATGTGTCAGTGTCATTTTCTTCTGCCACAATGACAACTGCATATTTGTTGGGGGGATGTCATTCATTACAGTACACTTGATTCTAAGTTGTGGAATTTTTACAGGAAATCCATGTTTTCAGTTACTTTTTCCTCATTTATGAGTTTTTTGCCACATTTACATATGTCCACATTTAAATAATTCCTCCTGAGTCACGGAACCTTTCTTCAGTGTTTGTTGTTAAAAATTCTGTTCATTGGCCTGTGGAAGTTACACATACACTGCATGGTGTGCATTTTGAGAGAGAGAAAAAACTTGAGAGACAGAGAGAGAGTGAGAAAAAGAGAGAGACAGTTTTAGAAGAAGTTTGAAAGAAGTGGTGATTATTAGTCAACTTTTTGGACAGACCACCAGACAGGCTAGTGATAGTGTGTCCTGGTGAGTTCATTGTTGGGGCAGTGGAAGTTGTTTTAAATTTTTTTGGTTGGTGAAATACTGGAATGTCATCACTAGCATCAGTACTGGCAGAGATCATGAGCCAAGAAGAGGTGGCAGAGCAACTGCATGGTGGTGACCAGATGGGGCAGCAGGAGAAGAGCGATCAGCAGGTGGAGATGGGAGAGCAGCAGCTGGAGGGCCCTGTGGTGACAGTAGCCCAGCAGCAGGAGCAGCAGAATAGAGCAGATCAGGCTACCACCTCCTCTAGTGGCAGCAGCGACAGCACTGGGAGAAAGTTGGCACCCCCTTTCTCACATAAGGAGATGGTAATTCTTGTTTAGCAACTTACAAGCTATTCATCACAGCTGTCTGATCCTGATACGGTGCCATTAAAGGAGATTAACCAGGTGTGGGCCACTATAAAGGCTACTCTGGATCAAAGGGGGGGTCATCCAAGAAGCATAAAACAGATGAAACATAAGTGGGACGATATTCAAAGCAGGGATCCCAAAGTCCTTGAGGTCCTTGGTGGAGTGGTCACTATTGGTGAAAGTGTCCAGAACATATAGCAGAAGGAGAGGATGGAGAGCAGATCATCAGCTGCCAAAGTGATACAGGTGGACATAGAGGGCAGCCTCACCCGTGAGTATATTAACTTGAACCTTCAATTTGGTTTTTCTCAGTCAATTTTTTTAATGATAGGGTAGAAAATTATGATCTTTGTGACTGTGAATTGGTTGCAGACTCATATAGGCACATGTAAGTTATTTTCTGGGTATGTAATGACTAGTACTCCTGCCTTGCAGGCTCAAAGGAAGTGAGGTGCATTGGCTGAGTGCTCTGTTTTTGATGGAAAGGGTCTGTGGTTGCTTCCTAATACACACACGTTAGCCGAGCCCCACTGATACCTAAATGTCAGTCAGCCCAGTGGTAAGATGGTACATCACCTTGGGATGCTATAACTATCCATCCACTGCCACCTCCCCTGACAGTCACCTCACTAGTATTCTGTCCATCTCTTCCTGTTGTGCTGGAAGTCTGTAGACCAAGCCAGTGGGAATGGTGGTCCCAGTTGTTGTCTTCATGGTAACCCACAGTGTTAGCAGTAGTAATAGCGACAATGTTCAGGTCCGCTTCTGCCATCCAGGGCATTTGGTCCATCATTCCATTTGTTATAGTGTGGGCATTCATACACATGGCCTTCCAAATTTTGCAACCCCACCCCCTTCTAGTAGTTATCCTCCAGTCACCGTATCTTACCTCCTTTCCCCTCCTGTTTTTACTGTCATTATTCCTTATTATGCTCACTGTACCCATATCACAGTTAAGTTTTAGTGCTGTGTGTTGTTACTGTAGCTTTAATGTTTTTTTCTTTTTTGCTATTATTAAGTTCAGAAACTGATTTGCAGTACTCATGTCATGTCATGTCCATTTCCAATAGGTGGTGAAGGAGCAACACAGCTGGACCAGCTACTGTTACCAGTGAGAGTACCACCAACGTGAGTGGAACTACTGACTCAGCCAGTAGTACTGTGAAGCCCCTGTCTGGTAAGTTATTTCTAATTTTTTTTTTTTGCAGTGAATCTTTTATAATGTACGGTCTAACTTTGTAACACTGACAATTCATCTGTGTATAACATTGTTATACCCTTAATGTGACATTACAGTTTTGTTATGCAATGATGGTTATATCACATCAATAGTATAACAACAAGGTACACAGTACACATGTGAGTTCTGGAAACCACTAGCCTTGCTTAACTGGCCGTGGTATCTACAGCACAGATGAATCCAAAGAGAGAGGCTGTGTGTGTCTAAAGGTAAGGATCCAGACTAGAAGTAGTGTTTTATTGTTTAAATAGAAGTGACTGATGCCTATACAGTACACTATAAAACACAATACATGGAAATTGATCAACCACTCAATTGTCATTTCTCACGTTTCACATGACAATGTCAGAAAACACCACCTAGTTTATGTAATTTGTCATGGATACTGTTTGAATCTATAGTTTATATTGTAAGTTGGCAGCCTCCTTCTCCCTTTTATACATGCTTAAGACACATTATTCATTATTTTGACCCTAATTGTGTCCTTCATAGCCTCCCAAATCATGGCTGCTGTTACTGAGCATTGGTGATTATGTAGGAACAATTAGTGTACTTCCACTGTTACTAACTCCATAACATTTTCATTTTGTTGAAGTAATGGATAAAGCCTCCATGTGGTTGTTCTTGGGGTTAATTTGAGGCTTCTGTTGCAAAACACATGCAAATCATTTCCATGCCATTGTCTAAAATGTGTTGGTGTGTAATTGCTGCATCAAACACCATGCTGGCGAGCATTGGTGAGGTTAGCCAGTAGTGTGGCATGGTGGCCATAGACCAGGCCAACAAGTGTCAAGTATACTCCAACCTAGATGTGTGGAGGTTCCACCAGGTATTTTATAGTTGGTGTTACCCCATCATTTGTTTTGTGGTGTACAGAGATGTCCCATGTGTTTCTGGGTTGGATATACATGTGTCCATCAAGAAATGTAGTGCCTGCTTACAGTCCCCTTCCCCCCAAATCTCTCATTGATTATTTCATGGTTGTTGAATGCCATGTCCATCAATGTGTGTGAAACAGTGTTAAAAAACTCAGTATCATATTGGTTTGGAAAGAATGGTGGAGTACCTGACCAGTAACAGATTGCAGGATCAAAGACAGCATGCTTTCACAGGGGGGAGATCATGCCAAACTAACCCAATTGAGCTTTTTGACTGGGTGATGAGAGTCCTGGACCGGGGGGATTAGTGGATGATGCCTAGCTGTATTTCAGGAAGGCCTTTGTTGTGGTCCCACATAGTATATTAATCAACAAGTTGAACAGTCTAGGGGTGGGTGTAAAGGTGATGTTGTGGGTACAGAATTGGCTAAGAAACTGGAGCCAGAAGGTAACAGTGAATGTTGGGAAATCAGAAGAGAGGGAAGTGAAAATTGATGGACTGCTGGTGTCAGTTCTGGGGCTATTACTATTCAGCGTATTCATTGGAGACATTGCAGCTGGACTGGAAAGGAAAGTATGCCTATTAGCAGACAACGCAAAGCTCTGCAACAGGCTGGACACACCCTAAGGAGTGGATAAGATGAGAAGGGACTTAAACAAACTGGAGGAATGGTCAAAGGAATGGCAGTGCAGGCTAAAGGCTAACAAATGTTTTTGTTTTGAAAACTTTTTTTATTGTGCAGATGCATTCAAATACATACATATATGTTTGTATACAAAGGCTATCACATATTTCTAATAACATCAACATAATCAAAAAGCATAACACACAAAAACATAGCTAATATGGTAGTACATATTTTAAATACTTTTCCCCTCCTCCTCCTCCTCCTGTCTTTTCAGATTTCTTCAAATCCTGTATTCACTATTTCTGAAAATCAGTATATTTATTCCTAAAGTTCTAAAAAGCATTTTAATCAGTATATATTCAAGTATTTTTTTAGAGTTTGTCTTTTTATGCTAAAGATACTTAGGGTTTAATTTGTTATTGCAGTTTTGAAGAGTTCCCATATTTTTTCAAATTGATCTTCTTTGTTATTGGCATAGGAGTGAATTATTTCAGGTTTATATAGATCTAATATAAAATTAACCCATTTCTCTACATTGGGTGGGTTTTTATATCTTTTCAGTGAAGTAATATACTTTTTTAGCCATCAAATATCCCAAATAGATTTGTTTCCTTTTTGGCTTCTGTTGTTTCATCCTCAGTCATGTTGAAACCAAGACTTATCGCTATTTCTTTATTATTCAGCCTCAGGCCTGTTGATTGCTCTAACTTACTCCATATTGAGTCACCAAATTTTGTAAATTTTTTACAGGCTAAAAACATATGAGTTAAGGATCCAAGTCCAGTGAGGTACCTTGGACAACTGTCAGTAATTGTATAATTTATATTATGCAGTTTAGTCAGAGTTAAATAAGTTCAATATAAAATATTAAATTGTATTTATTGTAATTTTGATGAGTAAAATTCATTCATAGGATATTTTACAATCAAGTCCCATGCTGCTTCATCAATTCCCACCTTCAAATGTAATTCCCATTTGTCCTTTAATTGTGTAAGTGAGCACTGATGAGAGGATTGCAAGTGCTTATAAATACTAAAATATGTTTCTGGTCATTTTCTTATTAATGTTTTCAATAGGTGAGTTATTTGGTTCAATATTGTCTTTTTGAATGTAATCTCTTATTTGTAGGTATTGGTAAAATTGTTGTCTTGACAGTCCATACCTAGCTTGTATTTGCTGAAAGGACAATAATATGTTAGAGTCAAAAATATCTTTCGGTGTGTAAATTTGTTTGTGGTCCCAGGCTAGAAAGCCCGTATCAGTGTATGTGGGATAGAAATATGAAATTTCTAAATATCAGTGTGTCTTGAGAATTTTGTTCCTTCCATTGTAATATTCAATGTGCTTTGTTCCAGCACCAGCAGGTATTTTGTGTTGAAGTGAGTATAATTTTATCTTTTTGGTAATTCATACATCTGGTGTACATAATGTAATACACTTCTTACATTATGGTATTTATGAATCTCTTGTTCTTCAGTTCCATTAATTGTCATCTGGTTTTAAACCAGTCCTTCATCTGTGATAGCTGAGCTGCATACTAGTACCAGAGGAAGTTAAGTCATGCCAGTCCTCATTGTTCTTTTGGAAGCATTAATTTATTTTTGTTTAGTATGGGTTTTTTACCCTTCCATAGAAAGTCCAAAATAGTTCTGTCTAGGTTTTGAAAGAATTTTAAGTCTATAGATATTGAAATGGTTTGAAGAAGGTATAACATTCTCGGTAGAATATTCATTTTTATTACATTGTATCGCCCAGATAAGGTGAGGGGTAACTAGTTCCCTAAATTGAATTTAATCTGAGAAAGTAGTGATAAGAAATTTTGTTCAAATAAATTATTTTTTCTCTTTTGTGATATGGACCCCAAAATATTTAAAATTGTTCACAGTCCTATTCTTGAGATGTTCAGGGATAATTGTTTTTGGGCTGTTAGCTAATATCAGAATTTCAGATTTATTCTCAGTTTTGTAACCAGAAGCTTCACCATACTTTTTGATGATTTTTAAACATTCTGGAATTGATTGTTTAGGCTAACAAATGTAAGGTTATGTACATGGGGTGCAAGAACTCAGGGGCAACTTAACAACTATGAGGGGAAGAAATGGCAACAACCAACCAGGAAAGGGAGCTAGGAGTCATCATAACAGACTAACTCAAGGTGTCTAGTCAGTGTGGTAAAGCAGTGGATAACACAAGCCAGATGCTGGGATGCATTGACAGAGGAATAACAAGTAGAAAGTGTGAAGTAATTTTGTCTCTATATAGGTCACTGGTGAGGCCAAACCTCATGTACTGTGCTTAGTTCGGGAGGCCCATCTCAGAAAAGATATCAACGAGGTGGAGGCAGTGTGGAGAAGAGCTACAAAAATGGTCCAGGGCATGTATCAAAAAAATCATGATGAAAGGCTCAGAGAATTAAATATGAACTCAGTGAAGGTAAAAAGGGACAGGGGGTACATGACAGAAACAGTCAAGTATGCCAGAAGAATAAATAAGGTAGGGTAGACTGGCTATCTGCAAAAAAGAAGGAGCAATAGGAATAGAAATCATAATATGTGGCTTCAAGTGGGGAGACTCAGAGGCAATGTCAGGAAGTACTTCTTCATGGAGAGGGTAGTGGACACTTGGAAAGTGTTGCCAGAAGAGGTGACCCTATTGAAGACAGTGGACAGTTTTAAGAGAGCCAGAGGCTGTGATAGACATAAAGGGAAGGTAAGGATCATGGGTAGGGTGGAGGATAGTACTTAGGAGGGTATCAGGAACAGTAGCTCAAGCTGTGAACCCTGTAATACCAGCTGACTAGAATAGATAGACCAAATGACCTTCTCCTGCTGGCTTCTTTGAATGTTTGCATTTGTTTGTATATGTTTGTATGCTCATACGTGCGCAATGAGCTATGTGGCAAATGTTCCAAGTACCTTTATCACCTGTGAATTGCAATTAACAGCCCCTGAACAATGCCTGCTACCATGAAATTGTGCTTATAAAATGGTGATACAATTGTTATGTTTATTAGCTCATTTATTTCAGGTTTCCAGTTTGAAATTAGTAATATTTTTTAAATTCTCATCTACTGAAGACTGTAAACATCCTTTTAAGATTATAGGGAAGGTTATTTTTGTTTATACACCTGTCGCCTCTTCCTACCCCTTTGCCCCCACCCATACCCAAAAGATTTGTTGAAACAGTTTTTTGTTATACAGAGAGTGACAGTCAGCCTCTTCCACCAAAACCAGGATCATTCAAAAAGTCTGCAAACAGTAAATGGTTCAAAAACCGTATTAAAAAAAAACCAGAAAGAACTGTAGAGGATGGTGATGCTGGATACACAACATAAAGAGAAGGAGGCAGAGCCAGGGGCCATTGCTCAAGATCCTCCTGCAGCACCACCAGTGAAGGCAGACAAAGGAAGTACACCAACACAGTCAGCCCCACCCAGTATGCCATCTGATTCCAGAGTCATGTGCATGGCTAGGGCCATGAAGGTTGTGGCTGGAAGTGTGGTGTCTCAGGAACATATTGAGGCAAACCAGTCACAACTGGAGTTGAAGCTGGCATGAGTTGAGGTGGCCCAGTGGAAAATTATGAGACTCCTCCAATAAACGGTTGGCGTTAGGGGGAGGCCATGACGTGAAGTTGTGGCTCCACATCACTGAAATCATGGTGGTAGTCAGGCAGACTTCATGTAAATAGTTCTGTTTCTATCTTTAATAGACCTCACACCAACCATTCTTTTAATCTGTTATTGCTTTTGTTGTTATTGAGAAAATTGTTGTTAGTGCTTCTTCTTGCTCTGTTTATAGTTCCTGTCATCCTGTGTTGCTTCTGTTGTTTATTTATTTAATATTATATAAACCTTTCCCTGGTTGCAGAAAAAAGGCTTTTTGTGTCATGAGTACCTTTATGGAGTTGAAGATTATGATTGGGAAAAGTTCAAGGTACAAATTTTTAAGCAATAAGGTATGACCAGAGGTTAGATTAACAGTCTGTTAATCACCCCCGAGGTGCATAATGTGGCAGAAGGTGCAGCCGGGTGCCATATTGCCCCAGGGGGTCATTAACTGACTGTTAGTCTAACCCCTGGTCATGCCTTATTACTATTATAAAAATCTGATTTCAAAAGAAAAGTGTTTGAAGTGTACCTTTTGAATGTTTTCATCATTGAGAGGTTAGTTCCACCAACTGTTTCAGAATGCTGGTTCAGAATCAGAATGCATCATTCCATTAAAGTCATTCTGTGGTGCTAAAGAGTGGAAATGCTGACAAGAATAATTCATGCCCCATGGTGATCAAGCTGTACATGACAGTATAACGGAGATTAATGAAAGGTTGAAATGCTGACAGCCAATCAGAATGAAGTATTTCTGAGATCCTTTTCATAATCTGAGTTGACTGAATGCTGTTGCCATCATAATCTGGTTCTTGTGCACACACACACACACACACACACACACACACACACACAACCCTCTGTTGTCTGCAAAGTTGTGATGCATGCTTGCTTGACATACTGGAGTGATATATATATATATATATATGTGTGTGTGTGTACATAATACATAACACTGAATGAAGGTCAGCAACCAAAAAATGACTTCCACTTGACACCGCATGTGCATTTCAGAGCGGGAGGCATGTTCTAGCAGAAAGATGCACACAATCATCAGTGCCCCCTGTCTGGGGAAGGGGAGGTAGTGGGTTGGAGACAGGTAGGTACTATATGAAACAGGAAGATACTTTTGCTCAGCTGGTGTCCTGTCCAGGCAGTCATGGATTTCATAGGAAGGGAAGTGGCCCAGGTGGAGAGAGGTAGAAAGGGGACTAGGTCACAGAGTGAATGGAGTGGGCACTGCAGTAGAGCACATCAACAACCAGGTAAACACCAGGAGCAGAGAAATGGTGGTGACAAGGAGAAATAGCAAGCACATGGAGTTCAGCATGACTCACTTAATGAATCTTGCTCTGCCTTCTTTCATGGATGCATCACAAACCACACTGTGTGGATGCAGTGTAGGATCAGGTGGTGTTAAATATTAGTTCCATACTGCCACAGTCACAGCACAACTCACAGAGCAACACAAAATGTTATTATAGTTTCTTCTGGATTTTCGTATCTGGTAATGGACCAAAATTGAACTAGAATGACAGGAGAAGTGGACAGGACTGGATGGCCTTCAATGACATCAGCATCCTCTTCTAAAACAGCTGCACAAAGCATATCCCTGCAGGCAGTGGACACATGTAGACCTGAAAAGATTAAAATACAGACAGTTGCAGAAACAAATGGAAAACATGTCATTGGTTAGCAGCGTTGCTGTCGGTCCACCTGGGACGCAGGACAGACATGTATGAAGATTGTCTCATAAAGTAATCTGCCACCCGTCACTATCTAATCTGTCACCAGAAGTGGTCTGCTCACTCAGCGGCCCACACCCTCTGTGCACCACCCCCACCTGCCTCGTTGTCTGCCTGTAACTGCAACTGTCCCATCTCAAAATAAAAAAAAAATAAAATACAATACAGGAAAAACATGCACTGTTTAAAAATTAAGCTAACATTACTACTCGCCTAGGCACTAGTCATGGACACACCACGATGCCACAGGGGCAAAGCTGGCATGGTAGATCCCGGCAGCATGATCAGCCACAGCAGCACTCACAAAGCCTTAGGGAGGCAGACCTGAAAGGGAAGCACAGCGACAGCCGCATGCACACAAGACTAGAGAATGGATTGACATCCTTTAGGTGAGGAACAACACCTGTTAGTCGGCAAAAACAACAACATATCGTTCTCTTTATCTGTTATTGCTTTTGTTGTCATTTAGAAAATTGTTATTGTTACTTCTTCTTGTTCTGTTTTTAGTTACTGTCATCTTGTGTTGCTTCTGTTGTTTATTTATTTAATATTCCATAAGGGTCTGTTCATGAAATGGGGTTACCAATGCCAAGCATAAATATTATTGGCAATAAAACAAAATCTGACTGTTACTGTGATTCCTTTTTCATCACATCTGATAGCTGGCCATGTGTAGAGATATAAAACATAGGGGTATAGAATTGTAGGGTTTTCATATATATATATATATATATACATTTTTATTTTCAGCATGATTTCTGAGCTTTTTTCCCATGCTAAATTGTGACATTGCAAGCCACATCTGTTCTTGTGTCTCTCTGTACCATTTATTTTAATGCCTGCCACTAATAAACACATTTATTGAGTAGTATGCTTCAGTGTGTTTATTTTTCTTTTGTTATTCTCCCCTTTGTGCTGTGTAAAATAACATTTATCCCCCCTTGCAATTGCTGTGATGAATGTAACTGCTGGTGTCACAGCAGGTTACGTTCCCCCAAAGCCTCCCCAAATGTTCTGTGGTGCTACTACCCCTTAAAAACATTTTTTTTCTGATGCCCCAAGCTCTGCGGAGTAGTATGCTGCTGTTTCCAAGTGAAGAAATGAGCCCTTTGATCTCAGTATGGCACCACCTTTCACCCCTTGCTCCATCGTGTCACACTTGCCCGGATGTTCGTCAGTCACTTTGAGTGACTGTATCCCCAATTTAAAGTAAGCAGCAATCGTGATCGTTTGCGGGAGTGGCCGGAGTTACTTTCCTGATAAAAAGCCCAAATAGCATTTCCCAGTCTCATTTACCAAAATGGAAGAGAAGGAAGAACAGCATCGTGTCACAGCATTCCACCAGTGTTACGCTTCTGCGCAGGTAGGGCCTAAATTACGATCACCACAGTCTTTGGGGTGTTTAAAATTCATTTTTAAAACTACTGCTCACTGGTATTGGGGTATTAACTGGACACTGCTGCCAATATGGCAGCTGGGTGCCATATTGCCCTGAAATGAATGAGCTTGGTACATCCAACAGACCAGACCTTAGTCTGATTCTCACAACCTCCACTTGAATACTGTGTGACTCTGACCAAGTCACTTAACCTCCCAGGTCGCCCCTGAAAACAGTCAGTTGTGCCTAGTGGGCCTTACTTAGTTACCAAAGACTAAATTAAAAAAAAGTCCCTACCATGTAAAACTTTGATGCAAGGTGAAATTTTTGGGGTAAAGTGTTCGTATTTTTGTGTTCGTGACACCAGCCACTTTCGTTTACAAGTTTGCCCAACACAGGGTGTGCCTGGTGTCACATTTACATCAGCCACTCCAATGGAGGGAAAATGCTTTTCAGGATGTATTGTGAGCAAATTGGTGGTGTTTGGGGAAGGGGATCAAATCATTGAGACATAGGATGCACACAGCTGAGTTTTGATGTATTTTGGGACTATTTCTGCTTAGTATGGCTCTTGCTGTGGAAAAAGGTTTGAGCATGTGTGGAGTTTGGTAGTGGTGGGGGGTAAATTGTAAGGAGTTAGTTTGCTGTGAATGTGTGGCCAAATGTAGGTGAGAAACACACCTGGATGTGAGCTTTGCAGGCACTTTACATTGTTTTAAATTCCCACTATGCCTTTGTCCATGTGTGTGTTTGTTCACCTACGTTTGGCCATTTTAAACACCATGTGGCCTCCTTTGTTCGGTGGTGGGGGGCTTGAGTTCTATGATGCTGCTGTTTTGCTTTCAGGTTCTGTGTTGGTACTGTCTGACTGAAGGCAGGTGAACACAGACACAGACGAGGGGGCATCGGCCTGGTTTGGTGGCTTAAAAGCAGGTTACATTTTTTGTTGTTGTTGTAAATGTGCCTGCACTCCTGCCTTCTTCCAGCTGTGTGTGTTTGTTCACCTATGTTCGGCCATTTTGAGAACCACGTGGCCTCCTTTGTTTGGTGGTGGTGGGGTGGGATTGAAATCTTGCCTGCTGTTTTGTTTTGCTACTGTGTTGGTACTGTCTGGCAAAATGTAGGTGAACACAGACACAGCTGGAGGGGCATTGGCCAGGTTCAGTGGCTTAAAAGCAGGTTACATTTTTTTTTGTAAATGTACCTGCACTCCTGCCTTCATTCCAGCTGTGTGTGTTTGTTCACCTACGTTCAGCCATTTTGAGAACCATGTGGCCTCCTTTGTTTGGTGGTGGGGTGTGGGATTGAAATACGCCCTGCTGTTTTGTTTTGCTACTGTGTTGGTACTGTCTGGCCAAATGTAGGTGAACACAGACACAGCTGGAGGGGCATTGGCCAGGTTCGGTGGCTTAAAAGCAGGTTACTTTTTTTTTGTAAATTTGCCTGCACTCCTGCCTTTGTTCCAGCTGTGTGTGTGTTTGTTCACCTACGTTCGGCCATTTTGAGAACCATATGGCCTCCTTTGTTTGGTGGTGGGGGGGTTGTTTGGGATTGAAATATGGCCTGCTGTTTTGTTTTGCTACTGTGTTGGGAGTGTCTGGCTGAAGGGAAGTGAGCAGACACAGCTGGAGGGGCATCAGCCAGGTTTGGTGGCTTAAAAGAAGGTTAAAGTTTCTTGTAGGGGGGAGGGATTGAGATCCATGTTGCTGTTTGTTTTTTTTCTGTTAAGTGACTGTGTAAATTGCCTTTTTTGGTATTTTGTTTCTTCAGTGACTAACAACTGTTTACATATAAGTTTGAGTGCATCTCCCTTGCTCTTCTGATTCTCATGGCATGTTTAGCGCGTCTCCTTTGGCAATGTTTAGCGCATATCCTTTGATAATATTTAGCGCATCTCCTTCAGTCTGTCTGTCTGCCTGAGAATGTGGGGTGAGTCTCCTACAGTCAATCTGCCTGCCTGAGAATGTGAGGCATGTCTCCTGTAGTTGGTCTGTCTGCCTGAGAATGTGGAGCGCATCTACCACGGTTGGTCTGTCTGCCTGAGAATGTACATTGAGTCCCCTTTGGTCAGCTCGTCCGCTTCATGCCATTTTGTCAGCTGCGTACTTACCTCTTGTGTCAGTTTATCTATTTCCAGTGGAGCCTCTATGTTTGCTGCTTTTTATTTGAGAGGAATGCCTAGCTAATATCAGACTTATCTCATTTGTTTTTTTTGAAGCAATGGAGAAGAGAAGAAGACCTCTTGTATCCACTGCAGATTTGATCAGAGATGTACTGAGTATTTCCCCCTGTGTACTAGCAGTAAAGAAGAGAAGTCAGTGATACAGAGACAATGTGAAGAAGGATCCAGAATGTTATGGCAGCTATTTGGAGAAATGCAAAGCACGGTCACAAACTTATCGAGATACAATGAATGAAGAAAAGAAGAAAAACTATAATGCGAAGGCCAGATTAAGAATGCAGCGATACAGAGCATGCATGTTCCAAGCTGCAGTGGCTGCAGACTGCACAGCCACTTCTTTAAAGGCAACCACTAGAAAAGATTCATGAAAGAAGAATGAAGAGAGCGCGTGTTGGAGGAAGAGAAACCAAAAAGAACGGAGAAACATATCTAGTCAGAAATGCAGATGACTGAATGAAAAAAGGCGAGAACTGTACAAGAAAAATAAAGAGAATAAGATACTAGTTTGCACCTCCCACCCCACCCCTGACACCTGTGCCATGTGCAATGCGTCTCTTGCAGAAAACATGTGTGTGACCCAGGAAACATCCTGCGACACCCCAGTGGCCAACCTGACTCAGGATACATCCTGTAACACACCAATGGCTGACCTGACTTAGGATACATCCTGCAACACCCCAATGGTCACAGAGCTGTATCAGGAAAGCAGTTCAGACAGCACGACAAGGACTGCCACAGTAACCCATACAGTTTGCTTGCACAACTGCAAAGGTAATTTCATCATGCTCACCAGCAAATCAGAATGCCCTGACAAAGCAAAACATGAGCTTGACCTGCCGCACTAACCTTCAGGACAAGATGGTTGAGGTTATAAAAGGACACAATGTCGCAGCTGAAGGAATGCAATACCAAACATCAGCAGGAATTCAAAAAGAGCTTTATCAGTTCCTTTCTGGTGCTGAAAAAGTACCGAATGCTCCATGGTGAAGCACAGCACTTGAAATCAGTTGGAGGAGAATGATGAGGGCATCAAGCGGGGGAGAGAGCAGAGGAGCAAGCAGCACAAGGCTGCACTGTCTGCAGAAACAGTGAAGAGTGTTCAGAACATCTTTGAGGCCTCTTATACACCATTGCCTCACAAGAAGGCAGTTTACAAAAGGACTTGGGCAACAAAGGCTTTCCTGGACAAGACCCTTAATAGCCTCCACAAGGAGTTTCACCAGCAACACCCTGAAACAAAAATAGGGTCCACTAAGTTCCACAGCCTGAGACTAACAAATATTAAACTTGCCAGGCAACAAAAACTGGATCAGTGCCTGTGTGAGTACTGTGCCAATGAGAGTTAAAACTGAGATCCTTGAATCAGTTTGCTGATGTTAAACATTCGCCACAATTCAAAATTGAAAACATTTATCGGGCTGTTGAGCTCAACATGTGCCCACGCCCACCTGGTGACAAATTTTTTGCAAACAATTGCATCAACAAAACTTGTGAGAACTGCAGTACCAATGTAATATTTAAAAAAACAGAGGAACTTGTGCAGAAACATGGAAATGATCTAGTCAAATGGTTCCAATGGGAGACCATCAGTGTGACCAGAGACATGAACTACACTGTGGTTAAACAGTCTAGAAAAGTCATCCAATGCAAACAAACCACTGTGACTTAACTTACGGAAATGATAGAAGATGTGTGTTTTTTGTGCCAACATCTGCATGTTGCATCATGGCAACATAATCAGTTCATAACTCTGAAAGACCCAATGCCAACATGCTGGGTCCTAATGGTGCTGGACTTCACAGAGAATTACACTTGTAAGTTCCAAGATGAAATTCAGTCCTGTCAGTGGCACCATGAACAGGCCACAAAACACCCCGTAGTCACATACTACAGGTGTTCAAAATGTAAAGGCCTTGTCACTAAGTCTATTGACTTTATATTGAATGACCTTAAACATGATCACCATGCTGTTCACCATTTTGTGGGACTTGTAAATAGACATCTGTGTAACATTAGCAAACTGAATCTCGAATGAGTGATACAGTTCACTGATGGCTGCGGACGTCAATATAAATCTAAGTGGGCTTTTAACTCTATCTCATCTTCACCGATGCAGAACAGGTTTCAAACTGAACAAGCCTTTTTTGGTTCATGTCATGGGAAAGGCCCATCAGATGGAGAAAGTGCTGTCGTCAAATCTGCTGCAAGTCTGGCAGTGCAGAATCGTCGGGCAGTAATTTGTAATGCAGAAAAATGATTCCAAATTTGTGCAAGTAATCTAACAAAAAAGCCCGACAATGAAGGATGCAGCCATGTGCTAAGAACCTTCTTTTGGGTGGGAGATGGGCAAATAAAATGGCGAGCAGGACCTGAAGTTCACACCATACCTGGAACACGGAGGATCCATAGTGCTAAGGCTGTGGCAGACGGCATGGTTGCAACAAGAGGACTGAGCTGTTTCTGTAGACCATGTCAAAGGGAAGATGGCCCATGTGAGAACTCTTGTCATGTGGAATCATGGAAGTTATGTACACTTGGGAAATCTTCTGGATATTTGAGCCATGATATGCCAGTCACACATGCGACCTCAGCATCTCCTGTCACAATGCTTGATACAACCCTGCCAACCCATCCTGACAAAGACATAGTTCCTGAGACTCCAGCTGTTCCCTCAAGCAGCAGCAGCACCACCACTGACCACAGCTCTGACACAGCCACTCCTTCATCTGCCATGGTTCCTGAGACTCTGGCTGTTCCATCAAGCAGCAGCACTACCAACCAGAGCTCTGATGCAACCACTCCTTCTGCCTCTTCAAAGAAAGTGAAGTCAAAAGAAAATATACAGGTGAACAAATGTTATGGCGTGTATTATTCAAAGACTTTCTACATCGGTCAGCTAACCAACATGGATGAGAGTGGCAAATACAATTTCAGCTTTAGGCAGCAGCGTGAGGCTAGCAGCTTTACGTGGCCACGACGCAAGGACACAGATTCATTATGGAAGACAATGCAAATATTTTATGGGCCCATAAACTTTGAAGGGAAGGGCACTCTCAATCTTCTACCTGAGGAACTGCAGACGTTCAATACCAAATACGAAATTCTAAGACGGTGCTGGAATTAACTGGTGTCCATACTGCAATACAATAGCGTCACTCACTAACAGGATTGAAAATAGACATCCCTACACTTTGCTTTTCAATCTTCCAAAACACTAGATGGCGGCAGAATTCCACAATCACTCCTCTGGCCCATGGATTAATGCTAATTTAATATACAGCCTCATAAAGAGATTCAACCAATCAGGTTGCCCATTCCTGTCAACCCATGTTTTATAAGCCAGTAGAATGGTAGCTGTTAGTAATGTTCAGTAAAGTTTTTTTTTAAAACTGAAACATTCGCCACGGTATGTTGGGTCAAACATCAAATCTGTCAGTAACGTTGTCAAATTGTCAAATTTCTCTAGGTTTTGTAGTGCTCTGTCAGTCATTAGCTGCAGCATGTTAGCTGTTAGGCATGTTCAGTAAAGGTTTTACAACTAAAATAAATGTGTGGTGTCACTCGTTACATTCACCACGGCATGTGGTGTCAAGCATCACACTTGCCAGTAATATAATTGTCAATTTTTTTTATGTTTTGTACCATTATATCAGCCAATATTAGTAGTATGTTATTTGCTGGACATCTTTATTACAGTTTTAGTGAGCAACACATGTGCGGTGTCACTTGTTACATTCACCACGGTACGTGGTGCCAAACATCAAATTTGACATTAATGCAATAGAATTCTTGTAAATATTTGTTTCTCATGTTTAATATAACTCATGACATATGTTAGTAACCTTTTTATAACTAAAACAAGTGTCTTGTGTCACTTGTTACATTCACCACGATGTGTGGTGTCACTTGTTACACTCACCACATTAGAGTTCTTTTATCTCAGGAACATGCAAAGCTTTTATCTTCCAATATGTTTATTTTTCCATGCTTGGGTCATAGTATCTTTAAATGAACACAAAACTAATCTAGAAGTAATCTGAGAATTTGACCCTCATGTCACACTTTGGTAACCCCTTTTCATGAACAGACCCATAAACCTTTCCCTGTTTGCAAAAAAGGGCTTTTTGGGATTGGGAAAAGTTCAAGACACATGTTTGTATGCAATAAGGCATGACCAGGGGTATGATTAACAGTCTGTTAATCACCCCCAAGGTGTGTAATGTGCCACAAGTTGCAGCTGAGTGCCATATTGCCCCAGGGGGTATTTAACTGACTGTTAATCTAACCCCTGGTCATGACTTATTGCTATTATAAAAAATCTAATTTCAAAAGGAAAGTGTTCAAAGTGTATCTTTTGAATGTTTTCATCATTGAGAGGGATATTTTTTATTAAATAGTTCATCCACCAACTGTTTCAGAATGCTGATTCAGAATCAAAATGCATCATTCTATTCCAGTCATTCTGTGATGCTAAAGAGTGGAATGCTGACAGAAATAATTCATGCGCCATGGTGATCAGGCTGTACATGACAGTGTAACAGGGATTAATGTAAGGTTGGAATGCTGTCAACCAATCAGAATTTAACATTTCTGAGATCATTTTCATAATCTAAGTTGTCTAAATGCTGTTGCCATCATAATCTGGTTCTTTTGCACACACACACACACACACACACACACACGCTGTGTGCAATGCTGTGATGCTAGCTTGACATACTGGAGTGTTATATATGTGTGTACATACATAATACATAACACTGAATGAAGGTCAGCAACCAAAAAAAATGACTTCCACTTGACACCCGCATGTGCATTTCAGAAGCGGGAGGCATGTTCTTAGCAGGGAAAGACACACTCAGTCATCAGTGACCCCTGTCCAGGAGTGGGGGGGGCACTGGGTTGGAGACAGGTAGGTACTGTATGAAACAGGAAGACACTGTTGCTCAGCTGGCATCCTGTCCAGGCAGTCATGGATTTCATAGGGAGGGGAGGAGCACAGGTGGAGCGAGGTAGAAAGGGGAGTAGGTAACAGAGGGAATGGAGTAGGTACTGTAGTAGAGCTCATCATCAACCAGGCAAACACCAGGAGCAGAGAAATGGTGGTGACAAGGAGAAATAGCAAGCACATGGAGTTCAGCATGACTCACTTAACAAATCTTGCTCTGCCTTCCTTAGTGGATGCATCACAAACCACACTGTGTGGATGCAGCATAAGATCAGGTAGTGATGAACATCAGTTCCTTACTGCCACAGTCACAGTGCAAGTCACAGCACCACACAGAATGTTATTATGGCTTCTTCTGGATTTTCTTATCTGTCAATGAACCAACATGGATCTGTAATGACAGGAGAAGAGAAATGGACTGGATGACCTTCAATGACATCAGCATCCTCTTCTAATACAGCTGCACAAAGCATATCCCTGCAGGCAGTGGACACATGTAGATCTGAAAAGATCAAAATACAGACAGTTGTAAAAGCAAATGGAAAACATGTCATTGGTTAGCAGCGTTGCCGTCGGTCCACCTGGGAGGCAGGACAAACATGTATGAAGATTGTCTCACAAAGTAATCTGCCACCCATCACTATCTAATTTGCCATCAGAAGAGGTCTGCTCCCTCAGCAGCCTACACCCTCTGTGCCCCACCCCCACCTGCCTTGTTGTCTGTCTATAAGTACAATTGTCCCATCTCAAAATAAAAAAAATTGAAAATATAATACAGGATAAACATGCACTGTTTAAAAATTAAGCTAACATTACTACTCACCTAGGCACTAGTCATGGACACACCACGATGCCACAGGGGCAAAGCTGGCATAGTAGATCCCGGCAGCATGATCAGCCGCAACAGCACTCACAAAGCCTTAGGGAGGCAGACCTGAAAGGGAAGCACAGTGACAGCCGCATGCACACAAGACTAGAGAATGGATTGACATCCTTCAGGTGAGGAACAACACCTGTTAGTCGGCAAAAACAACAACACAGAAATACTTACTCCCTTTAGCTAATCTACATGCCTCACAACTGATCTGTGTCTATAGCAGCTACACCACCACCACCACCTACCGATTTCACTGTCCCACCCCACCCCCACTTGCCAACAACCACCAGCCTTAAAGACCGTATGAATGTACAATAAAAGATGAACAAAAACTGAAATCACAAGCTTTCACTGAAAAAAAAATTAGACAGTACTTTCCTGGTCATCTGGGATGAACACACCAAGAAGCCACAGGGCTGACAAACTAAGGGAGGATCCCATCAGCAGCATGAGCAGCACCAGCGGCAACAAGAAAGCATGAGGGAGGCCGACCTGAAAGGGAAACCACACAACAGTTGCACAAACACAGCAGAAGCAGGATTGCCATTGTTTTGTCAATGCACAACACCGGCAATTAGGCCACACCACCAACTAACTCAGAACATACTGTAACTTTCCTAATCTAAATTCAGAACAACTGCTCTGAGCCTGTAGCAGGTACTCCACCACTACTGCACCCCCAAGGCTGCCACCACCACCTCCTTCAAAGTAATTCAGAATCTATCTACACTTATCCCAGTGCTGTTAATTGACCTGTTTTAAAAGGAAAAAATAGACATGACAAGATTTACTAGAGGAGTGGGCAGTACAGCATGTCATCAACCAGTGAAACATCAGAAGCAGAGAACCGGTGGTAAGAAGGAGAAATAGCATACATGTGCAGTTCAGCAAATAAGCATTCCATGGTGTCATCATACTGAAATGTTATATGGGTCAGTATGACTTATAATCACAATAAGTACACAAACACAACTAAATGCATTTATATTCACCTGTGTGGCAGTGAAAGAGGATGTGATGTGTCAAACTGGGTAGCATAACAGTCAATACGAGTAACATGCACTTAGCGGTAAATGGTCTTCTATAATGCTGCAGCAGCCCTTTAAGTCACTACATCGACCACGACAGGTCATCATTCAGCAATCAGCATGAAAAGCAGGTCTTCTCTCTGGGCAGTGAAGCAGAAGTCAGTAACACAGTCATCAGTCACTCAGGCCATGGCATGCAGTGTCCTGATATGATAACATCTTGCCAGGCCTCCATTTCTGAGTTCTCAGTCCCATATTGTAGCTCCTAATACTGGTTGTTCTTACAACAAACTTGGATTACATGTTCATATGAACGTGTAGTCCAGAGATCTGGAAAACATATTAATGCGAGTTCTCCATGGCATGTACCTGTGTGACTGTTAACAACACAGAGATCTTACAGAGATGCTTCTCTACACGGACAATGAAATTATCTTCTGCAGTCACCGTGACCTCCCCCCTTTCAGCTTGTCCACCAGCATCTTTTCTCTGAAACTGAAACATGGTTCTCTGCCAATAAACTGGTGTTAAGTTACAAAAAAACAAAGTCTATGGTCTTCACTCATCATCAAAACAAATACAGGGACACCCCACTGTGCATACTTAACAGTCAAAACTCACAGCTAGAACAAGTGACTTCCTTTAAATATCTGAGTGTTACCCTTGACTCCTCACTAAACTATCATGAACTTAGCCATTGTCTTAGCTCTGCCTCAAATGCCAGAATTGGTCTCCTTTACAGGAACAAATGGTGTATGCCTCATGTAGCCCTCCTTCTAGTGGTTACCTCCTCTGTCCTTTCCCTTCTTCTATGGCGCAGCTGACAATACCGCACTTCACAGAATTAAGGTCACCATGAATAGGGCCTGTTGTCTTGTCACAGGGTGTGATAGGATGACTCACACCTGTAACCTTTATCAGCTCTCCAACTGGCTCAACTTTGAGGACCAGCTGAAATACCACACCTGCCTCCTTGACAGGAAGATTGTCAATGGTCAATCCCCCACCAGGCTCTTTAGCTTTATTCAACATGCACCATCCACAAGAAATACTAGAGGCTCAGACAAAGCAACATTGCTTGTGCCATTCTGCAGAACGTACTTGAGGCAATGTGCCTTCTACTATAGGGCTCCACTCTGGCTAAATGATCTGCCCCCTGATACCTCATCTGTCCAGAACCTTGGTTGTTTCAAACTTAAACTCAGAGAGCAACTACTCACTGCCAATAACTGTGACTGCCCCTGAGCTGTCCACTCACATAGTCACCCCTCTTTTACTGGTGTGCCAAACCAAACCTCTTGCTTCTGCCCCCCTCCCTCTGACTGCTGCATACCTCAACACACACAGTCACCTGTGCCAGTGACACTGTTATTGTGGCTTTATGGAAGGTGGACAGCTCCTGAGTCCTGACAAACAATGCCTATTTATGGTTTTATGATTCTAACTTCTGGCATGCAGGTACATTTGTCACCCCAAATGTGATGTGAGACAATAGCGATCAAATATCGATGCTATGATTGCAGACAGTGCAAGTCACAAATTACATTCAATATTTCCAGTACTGACAAATGTCACTATGAATTTTTGGAAGGATGGTGCAGGTGGTGATGATATTGATTGATCTGAGTGGTGTGGAGGGTGCCCACTGCCCACAACAGTGGCCAAGAAAGTCAAATATTTGAGACTGTACCGAATGCAGATGGCTTGTGTTTCCAATACAAGGTATTAGCAGTACAGATGACAAATGAGACGGACACATACGAAAATACAAATGCACAAAGAAGCCAGCAGAAGAAGGCCATTTGGTCTCTCAAGTCTGCTCATATTACAGGGTCCACAGCTTGAGCTAATTTCCTGCCCTCCCTCCTCCCCACTCTTCCCATCCTCCCTACCCACGATCCTCACTTTCCATGCCTATCCCAGCCTCTCTAAAGATGCCCACTGTCTTCTGGCAGTGCATTCCAAGTGTCCACCACCCGCTCTGTGAAGAAGTGTTTCCTGACCTCCCTCCCTCCTAAACCTCACATCCTCCAGCTTAAGACTGTGCCCCCTCATGTTATGGTTGCCACTCAACTTAAAGAGACTTTCCTTATCAACCTTATTTATCCCTTTCAAGTACTTGAAGGTCCCAATCATGTCCTCTCTCTCTCGCCTGTCTTCCAGGGAGTACATGTTCGGTGCCTTCCACCTCTCCTCGTATGCATTACCCTGCTGACCCACTATCATCTTTGTAGCCCTCCTCTGGACCTTCTCCAGCAGGTTAATGTCCTTTTTGAGGTGTGGGCACCAGTACTGAACTCCATACTCTAGATGTGGCCTTACCAGTGACCTGTACAAGGACAGTATAACCTCCTGTCTCCTACTACTGATCCCCCTAGATATGTATCCCAGCATCTTTTCTTCCTTTGCTGCTGCTTTCTTGCACTGTGCGGAGTGCTTCAGGTCACTAGTGATCATCACTTCCAAGTCCTTCTCCTTCCTCTGATACAGATACTCGGACTCCACCCAGGTAGTACTCTGTCCTTGGATTCTTTGCTCCAATGTGCATAACTTTGCATTTCTTGACATTGAAGCCAAGCTGCCAGATCCTGGAACACCTCCCCAGTTTTTCCAGATCTTCCTGTAGGTCCTGTATCCCTTCAGCTGTGTCCACTCTCCCACAGTGCTTGGTGGTGTCATCCATGAATAGGCACATTTTGCTCTTAATGCCATCCCCAATGTCATTGATGAAGACATTGAACAACACCAGCCCCAGCACAGAACCCTGTGCAACCCCACTGGTTACCTCTCTGGTATCAGAAAACTTTCCTCCCACAACCACCCTCTGGGTTCTGTCCCTCAGCCAGTTTTCCACTCATCTGGCCATCTTTTCCCCAACCACAAGATCCACCAACTTCCTGATCAACCTTTTGTGGTGCACAGAGTCAAAGGCCTCGCTGAAATCAAGATAGAGGATGTCTACCGCTTGGCCCTTGTCTACTGTCTTAGTGACTCAGTCAAAGAAGTTAATCAGATTCATTTGGCACAATCTCCTCCCCATGAAAACACGCTGCATCACATCCTGGAGACCATGCTCCTCCAGATATTCCAACAACCTTTCCTTTAGTATGGTCTCCATGAGCTTGCCCACAATGGAGGTCAGACTGACTGGTCTGTAATTTCCTGGGTCATCCTTAGGACCGCTTTTGTGGAGGGGCACTACATGTGCTGTTCTCCAGTTCTGCCTTACCACGCCTGACTCTAGTGAACTATTAAATAGGTCTGCCAGTGGCCCTGCCAGCTCCTCCACCAGTTCCTTTAGTACCCTTGGATGTACTCTGTCCATCATGTCTGTACATCATGGTGGTACACAAATAATTTTTGTTTCAGTTTGTTCTTACTGCATGACACTTTTCATGGAGGTTGCTGGGGGCTATTTTTCAGTGGTGGACTGCAGTGGTGCCTACATGGTTGCAAACTTTAAACCATCACCTTTGGGGAGAAGATGATGGGCACAGCAATTGTGGGTGTTTCTTACATTTTTTGGGGGGGCGAGGAGCACTAAACAGCAGTCCAAAGGGACAGTTGTCAACAATGAACATCATTATAAGATCAAAAACAATCTATGCAGAACATTTTGGGGTTTTTATATTTTTTATTTGGGTAGGGTGGGCCAAAGCAGCAGTTATGCAGGACAGTTATAAACAAGGTCCCTAGAATTCTGCGGCTGCAGAATTTTGCGCAGAACTTGTAATCTACCTCAGAACTTATGCAGTGCCACAGAATTCACTCTTTTTGGTGATTTTTTATTAATATTTCTGTTTATCCATAGAATCTGGTTCCCTTCCCCTCTTTTTATATCCCAAACCCCTCTATGCTCAGAATGTGATGTTATCATTGCTATAACATCATACATTAGCTAATGAAATGGCTGCATTCTACAACAGAAATGAACAGTCACTTATCTACCACAGCTCCCACTGCCAGAGGCGGTGGCACAGCACATCAGGCATGGTGATATTTGCTCAACCTGCACTACAGCCTAGTACAATTTTCAGTCTTACAGTACTGCAGTACTATCAACTTAACAAAACCTTGTCAATAGCACAGACCTGTTAAGTCCATACTTTACTTTGTAGAAATGTATTTGTGGCTTTAAGGTATAGAAATGTCATCTGAAAAGAATAACTGGTAAAATGAATTAAACTGTCATTTTTAAGAAAAATAAAGTAATTATGCCCAGAAAAGTGGAATATAATAATGTGTAGACCTGCTGAAAGAACAGACCTGTTTAATAAATAATTGCGCTGTACACATTTTTGCCAGGGTTATTGATTACATATTGTCGCTGGTTGAGAGTCACCCAAAAGTTATGAAGAAATGTGTTGAGGGCCAGCTGTTGGGCCAGAGGGCAGCATGCTGTATTTCTGTGCTGGCAACTCAGGTTCAGAGATTATCTCTGGGAGCTGGCTGGGCAACACAAAGACTGGTGGAACACATCACTGATCTGAGCCTGGGAAGGTATGGTGCAGTGTTCTGTTACATGGTGGACACATTGTGATGGGCTGGAGAGCTGTATCTCACAATCGGTTCACATGCATGTCTTGGCCTGATGGTGTTATGTAGTATGTCAGGGGAAGCAGGTTGGCATGAAAAATGAGTTTTGCAATAATTCCTCTATTCCATTTACTCCATTTCCAATGGGACTTGTGTGAATGAGAATTAAATTTCATGGACATTAAAAAAAAATAAAAAACAAAAAAAAAAAAAATATATATATATATATATATATACACACACACACACATATATACAGTATCTCTCTCTCTCTCACTATACACACACACACACACACACACATTTCTAAGTATGTTACAGATTGCATGTAAATATACAAGTGATATACAGCGGGAACCTCATGCGTGGTGTAGAAAGCACATACAAATATATAAGTGATACACAGTGGAGACCTCATTAGTGGGATAGGTAGCATGCATATAGAAGTATGTTATTTATCACATAAGGTCCCTTCTGCATATTTCATTTATGCAATAGGCTAGGACCTTAAGGGAGAGATATTTGTTTTGCTTTTTTAGGAATAAAATTATTTCTATAAGTGTGTTATTTTTTGAACTAGTGTTACTGCGCTTTCCACCATTCTGATTGCTATAACCACTGCCATGAAAGTGAAGTCAGCATGACAAGCTGACACTGTGATGTGGTTGTTTGTTAGTGCTGCAGAACTTGGTCCCACTGTGCCGCAGAAAAGTAGGGGCCTTGGTTATAAACATTGAACATTAACCAGATTGCAGGACAGGAATAAAGTCTGCAGAATTTTCATTTGTACCAATTTTTTTGGGGTGTTGGGAGTGGCAAACCTGAACAGTGGTCAACCGTGACATTTATGAACACAGAATATTAACCAGATTGCAGGACAGGAACAATGTCTGCAGAATTTATGTTTTCTTTTAATTTTTTGGGGGTTGTGGGGAGGAGCAGACCTGAACAGTGGCCAACTGGGACACATATAAACACTGAACATTAACAACATCACAGGGCAACAACAATGTCCGCATAAATGCATTTTGTTTTACTTTTTTAGTGGGGGTGGAGTGGGGCCATAAACCGTTGTTAGGGTACCTCAAAACACCATTTCTGCACTCAAAACACATATGCTGTGGCTCTCTCTCCTACTCAGAAGAACTCAAATCCCTCAGCTGTGTCTTCATCAGAGGGCACTGTCAAACTCTCCTCATCCTCTGATGAGTCATAATGCGAACCACCTTCTTCAGCAGGATCATGGAATCTTGCTTTTGTTGACACAATGTACTGCTTGGGGAAGAAATGGGAGTTCATTTTGACAAATGTTAGGTACTCCACATTACGTTCTGACAGGCAGCTTCGGCAGTCAGTCACAGTTGAACCAGTGGCACAGAAAACTCTTTCCAAGCTTATGCTGGCACAGGGGCAGGTGAGGTACTCCATGGTGATAGCAGCAAGCGCATGCCAGATTTCCAGCTTACTTCACCAATACTCAAGGGGTTCATCTTCAGTGCTTAGCAGCTGGGGGTCATCAAGATATGACTGCACTATACGGCATGCAGACAGCTGAAGTTCTGTGTTGCCCTCAGGTGGCTGCCATGTAGAGACACCAATATACTTCAGCATGGACCAGAGAGGGTTTGTGGCACCAGTGCTACCGTGTGATGATGAGGGTGAAGGTGCAGACACTTTTCTGGTGCAGAAGAAGGATAGTGGGTGAGAGGATGTTACTGCTTCAGGTTTCTCTGCTGCTACTGATTTTGTCACCCTTTACTCTGACTTAGTCATCCAGTTTTTGACTTGCCACACCAGAAAACTACATAATGATCAAGGTCAGCCTTTCCACCAGGAAGAAGTGATGTCGTGCCTTACTTGTACCTGCGTCCTGCGATCCAACAGGGTTACCATGATGTATGCCTCCGAGTTATTAATGTGAATGACCCTAGGATCTTCATCAAACAGCTGCATGATGAGGTCAGCCCACTCAAGTCCAACAGAGTCTGCAGCCACTTCAAATTTCCCCCTTACATTACAGTGCATGATGGAGAATTCACAGCAATGGCATCACCTGGCTCAAAAATGCATTGTCTGTGCTCACAACCTGTGTTGCCTGTTCAAGTGGTTGGAGGACTTGGATAACACTATCCATCAAAAACCATTGAGATGGACTCAGCAACATGGCTGACTGTGCTTCCCAATCCCACATGTGCTTTATATACTCGTTAAGTGTCTTGTGCTGTTCATACAGCCTCTCAAGCATGTGCAGTGTGGAATTCCATTGGGTTGACACATCAAGCTTCAAGTGGTGCTGTGGTACATTATTGCCCTTCAGTAGAGCTCAGAACTCTCCTCTAGCCAGTACAAAGCAACTGAAATGGCTGCAGATTTTTTGGCTGACTGCCAACATGGTACTCACTGCTTCATGCTCCAGAAAGGACATGCAATGACATTCAACACATTAGCAAAGCAGGGGACATGATAAAAACAGCCATCAGTGATTGCTTTGATGGCATTCCGGGCATTGTCAGTGGCAGTATACACTGCATTGAATCCATGGGGCTATAACCAATGTCTAATGGCCTCGTTGATGTGGGTGATAATGCTCTTTGATGTATGGGACCCATGCATACTCTGCATACTCAATATGGCATGCTGTTGACAACCATTCATACTGCTGTCAGTACTCAGGAGACAACTAGATGAGGGACAGGGGTGCATAGCATATACCTGAGGGAAACAGGCCCAGTGTGCAGTAATGCACAAATAACTAACGCCCAATGATGGACCATTGGTCCAGATGTCTGTGATCAGGTGGATGCTGGTTACTGCTGAGTGGGACAGAGCACATGACACCATGCAAGCAAAGTCATCATACATTGCTGGAAGAGCCTTAGTGCTGAAATAAGTTAGACTGGGCACTTTATATTTAGGCACAGCTTTCTCCATAAGTTCTCTAAAAACCCTCATTCCGAACAAATGAGAATGATAAAAGATCTTTCACCAACATCTTGGCAACAGCCATGTTCAGCTCATTTGTCACCAGTTGTTTCTGATGGTATTTGGTGTTCTTGGGTAATACCGATGTGATATCTGGCTGCTTAAGCCTCTGAGTATGCTGCCCTGTAGGGGGTGTTATAGCTTTGTCAGGTATGGTCTTGCAATGTTGGTTGCCTTCTCCAGGAGCAGGGACATGCTTGGAAAAGTTCTCTATGTGTATGGTGGATTGATCAGCTTGACTACTACCTCCACTTGTATCTGCATGTGTAGTGGTGGAACACAATAAGGGGTCAGATGTTACCACATCATCAACAAGCTGGGGAACCTCTGTTTCGTATGGTGCTAAACTAGCCTAAGTGGGCATGGATGCCAACTGCTTATGCTGTGTCCACTTAATGGGGTGCTTACTTTGCATATGACTATACATGCCAGTCATCCCATAGTGTGAACCTGGCTTACCCCTGTTAATTTTGGAATGGCAGATGTTGCACACAGCCACATTGTCATCAGACTCATCGATTTTCAAAGAAATCCCACACCAATGAATATCCACCGATAGGCAGGATTTTCCTGGGTGGATCAGATGAGGACAGAGACGTAGAGCTCTGCAAAATGGTTTACTTTGGATGCTGCTCCTGCTGCTGCTTATCGCCATATCCCATTTTTGCCAATTGCTGTACCTTGGCCATAACAGGTTGCTGCTTGTGGACTGATGTAAAAGGGATTATTTGCCCTTTACCACTGACAGTTTTGGTTGCTGCTTGTGGATGGGGTGGCTGCCAATTAGGGTCTACTGCTGGGTCATCATCACCCTCAAAACCCTCATCACTACTACCCTCCCTGCTTTCTGACATTTCAGGCTGTGACAGTAAGTCAAGTCAAGTCACGTTTATTTAAAAAGACGCCCAATCCCAAAGGCTTTGGGTGCTGCACAAAACTTCACAGCATTTCATACCGCATAAGTATATAAAATTATATAATAAATATAAATAATCAAAATTAAACCCCAAAAGCTTGTGAAAATAAGAAGGTCTTCAGGTGAACCTTAAAGGCAGTTATAATGGGGGCCTCCCTAACTACAGCTGGTAAGGAGTTCCAAAGAGCGGTGGCAGCAACACTAAAAGCTTGGTCGCCCACAGATTTTAATCTCGCTCTTGGAACAGCTAGGAGGCCACCACTAGAGGAGCAGAGATGACGGGAATAGGGTACCAGGAGAACTGACAGGTAACCAGGGCCCTGTCCATGTAGGGCCTTATAGGTGAGAAACCCCACCTTGAAGAGCACTCTCCACCTGACAGGCAGCCAGTGCAATTCGTGCAACATAGGTGTAATGTGACAAAATTTACTCTGCCCAATCAAAAGCCGGGCAGCAGCATTTTGCACTAGCTGCAGTCTGCGAAGAGAGCCCCCAAAGACCCCGAGATAGAGGGCATTACAGTAGTCAAGCCTAGAAGTGACTAAGGCATGTATCAGGGTAGGGAGGTCCAGAGCCGGAACAAGGGGCTTAATCCTGTCAATGTTTTGAAGATGGAAAAAACAGGAATGGACCATGGAAGATATTTTAACCTCCATGGACAGATTCCTGTCAAACATCACGCCGAGATTTTGCACCCAAGGGGAGGCCATCAATGACGCGGCTCCTAGCCCAAGGCCAGTTGCAGAGTCAGAGGCCATCCCATCATGAACTCTGTTCGACTCCACTACCAGTACCTCAGTCTTGTCAGGGTTCAGTCGAAGCCAGCTGGAGGCCATCCAGTCGCTAATCTCAGCCAGACAGATATTTAACACATCCACTGCGTTTGATGTTCCTGGGGCAAAGGATAAGTATAGCTGAGTGTCATCAGCATAGCAATGAAAACTCAGACCATACTTCCTAATGATCCCCCCCAGGGGCAGCATATATACTGCGAACGACATTGGGGCCAATACCGAACCCTGAGGGACTCCACACAAAAGGAGGCCGGGTGTTGATGAGAAATTTCCCATCACAACCCGCTGTCTCCTATTGGTGAGAAAGGACTCAAACCACTTGATGACAATACTGGTGAGTCCACATAACTCCCTCAGGTGGAGAAGCAACACACAATGGTCCACAGTATCGAATGCTGAAGAGAGATCGAGGAGAACAAGAATTGTCCTGTCCCCTCGGTCTCTAGCCCTAAGGAGGTCATTTTGCATCTGAAGTAACGCAGTTTCAGTGCTGTGTCTGGCCTGAAAAGCCAACTGGAATATCGTATAACTCGTGAGTCATGAGATGTTCCTCCAACAGAAGCGATACCACCTTCTCAACAATCTTCCCCAAAAATGGGAGATTGGAGATAGGATGGTAATTTGCCCTGACCTCTGGGTCCAAAGAAGATTTCTTTTAAAAGGGGTCTAACCAGAGCCTCCTTCAAGGCATCCAGAAAGACACCCTGACTTAAGGAACACTGGACAATCAGGGCAAACACCGGGCCAACAGAGTCAATGCATCTCATTAAGAAACGCGTTGGCACTGTTCCAGTTCACAAAAGGTATGCTTCAAATTGACTGCCACCTCAATAACCTCACGGACCTCCACTGGCCTAAACTCTCCCCAACTAGGCGGAGTGCACTCAGCACACAACTGGCGACCACTGACAGCAATGGTATTGCTGGCTGAAGAAACCTCCCACGGATCAAAGACACCCTGTCCAAGAAAACCGAGCAAAATCCTCACAATCCTCATTTGAGGAAACTCTTCGGGCTGAAGGCAGACAGGATGAAGAAGTCTGTCAACAGTCCGGAAGAGTGAGGCTGGTCGGTTTCTCCCAGCAGCAATCTCCCGAGACAGAAATACTGTCTTCTTTCGGTTGATTGCCTCCTGATATGCGCAATAATGCGCTCGCAGGACCAGTTTGTCCGTCTCCAGGCAGGACTTCCTCCAGCAGCGCTCTAATCTCCGACCCATCTTCTTCATTCCCCTGAGATCTCCATCATACCATGGAGACCTCAGGTACAAAGTTCTGGGTCATACACGGATAGGTGCGAGGGAGTTGATGGTGTCAGATAGCACCTTATTATAGGTATCCACACCGACATCAACAGCTCCGATGCATACACCACCTATACTAGAAAAATCGGCTGCTGCCATAAAACCCTCAGGGATAAGATCACATAAAGGGCGGCAGTGAATCATCTCAGCAGGGGAGAAACTTACGGCGGGAGCTCCAAGCGTGAACCTCACCATGCAATGATCAGACCAGAATACCTGATCAATCATAAGATCTACAATCTCAATCCTCATTGAGAACACCAGGTCCAATGTGTGGCCATCCCGATGGGTAGGTGCATCAACAAACTGCAAAAGCCCTAACAAGGACATATTTTGCAAAAATTCGCTGGTGCACCTTTGAGCTTTATCATCAGCCCAGACATTGAAATCCCCCAGAAAAACACATCTAGGGGAATCCAACATCTAGCCGGCAACAAACTCGGCAAATTCGTGCAGGAAACTCCCCATTGGGCCAGGAGGGCGAGAGATGAGGAGGATCCTGCATCCAATGCCGAGTCCTCCATGGATGACCACACACTCAAATGAACCTGGGGTTCCCACTGGGTGCACGGTGAAGGTCAGGCTAGATCTAAAGCAGATGGCTACACCGCCACCCCTGCGATTTTCTCTGGGGCAGTGCACAACGGTATATCCTGGGGGGACTGCAGCCTCAAAAACAGGGCCAGCATCATCTCCCACCCAGGTCTCCGTAATGCAAGCCAGGTCGACCGATGAAACCAAGGCAGCAATAATTGCTGTCTTGTTTCTGATCGACCTGGCATTGCACAGCACTGCCATCAGAGATGTAGAAAGTGGTGTAGCCCCTCGGGTTACCTGACTGCTCGGTCTGGTGGTAAGGGCTGACCATACTCCATCTCCTCTTCCTCAGTAACATTTTCTGCCACATGAACACTGGCACTAGCAGTATGTATGCTCCAAGGAAGTTCTTGCTCCTCGGACATATTCTGAAGCTCTCTATGCTGTTGCTCCTTATCAACTCCCCCCACAGTAACTGGTCCTGCACCACCTTTACTGTCATTGTCTCTGATACTGCCTACCACTGTACCCAAACCCTCCTTGTTCTTAGTCAGTACCAGCTCCTCAATTAAATCTTGGGTCTCCTGTGACTGAGACCTTTCTATATTGTCCTACTTCTCCTGAGACCCTAGGGACTCACACAGTAGTGTGGTAACATCTACAGCAGTCTGTTTAGTCTCTTTATAATGATGAGCTACAGCTATGCTGCATGCCAAAGAAGCTGGATGCTTTGATGCCCAGCTAAGCTGACACTGGCACAGTATGTGGCTCAGCTGGCATTGCACTGCCACTTGAAGTAGAAGTGCCAGAAACAGTGCTGCTCCTACTATCACATTCCACAGCACCCTCTCCACCTTCTTGTGACACCCTTCCGACTGATCCAGTACTAACGGCACTTTTTCCACATCCTACATGCTTCCCACTGCCTTTGCCTGCCATGTTGTACTGTCTGTCTGTGCTTTACTATACTCTAAAATACTAGCAACAGCAAGTATTGAAAAAACAAAACCACAGCACTGCTGCAGACTACCGAACACAAACTATCACATGATATTATTATATTGTCAAAAAGATCAACAAAACTGCTGAAGTATCTGTGACAGCACTCAAAGTACATATAAGCCCTTTATTTCTTCTCCTGATGAAAACTGGTAGATTCTCACTCTCAAAGCGTGTTCTGTAGACCACAACAAACACAGCTCTCCCCCTCTTCAGAAAACATCTGCAGAGTGACTAGCTACATAGTAAAAACATTGTGCTACCTCCTAATCCCTCCTCTCTGCACCCCATGTGACTGCAGATCTGAAAAACATGTGATTAGAGCTATATGCAGTGTAATTTGAACTTTACATGAGATCTCAGTGCTGAGCCATGGAACTTTTCATATAAAACGGAATTAAAATGAATGCATTTCTACAGTTTTGTGGCATTAGAAAGAAAGAAATGCAAAATAATAACAGGAAATGCGGAAAAATGAACCGATTAAAAAACACACAGCAGCTTACTGGCTGACAACATAGTCAAGGTGCTTGACAGGCTGGGGGGATTAAATCAGCATGAGACCATAAAATTTAAAATACTACCTGTAGAAAATGAAATATGGACACACAATGCTGGTGGAAAATAAAACCTGCAGAATCACATTGAAAACTACGGATAATTACATGATACGGCAAAATAATTGGCAAGACACTTTATTTTCACATTTAATAACTAAACATCTGTAGTTCACAAAAGAATTACACAGTACTAGGTGAAAACTGGCAGTAAATAGTCGAAAGTTTGGAATTCCGCCACAGGCGGAAGAGTGGAAAATTCAGCGAAAGTTTAAGTATTTCATGGAAGTTCTGCAACAGCAGAAATCAGAACTTTTGCCCATCCCTATTGTGCACACATACCATCTTCGTAAGCTAGAATCATTGAGTTGACTAAGCTCATTTTAACTAAATGAAATGTATTATTGAACTTCACATCATTAGTAAACATTGATATTTACTTATGAATATTGTCTATGGTGCCACAACCTCATTAGGAGGTTTGTTCCAGTGTTCCACCATGCATTCCTTGAAGTAATACTTACTAATGTTTGTTTTGAACCTTTCCTTTAGGTTGACCACATTTCTCTTGGCGGATGCACTGTGTTTTGTTTTTTTTTGTTAGCAAACAAAGCCAAAACCTCTCACAGGTGTTCGTACCTTATGGTGTTCAAGATTATTTGCAGTAACTTGCATTTGTTCCCTGGCCTAATAATGTGACTTGTCATGTGTTGCTTTGTAAGTGGCTCATTTTACAAGTGCCCACACTACAGTATGTCTGTGTACCAGACTGTCCAGATCTCTAGTGAGGTAGATATACTGTAACATGTAGTTTTTGTGGAACTGCACTATTTAGCCACATAAACAGATACATTATAATCAGGGCCCCTGGTGTTCTGCGGCAGAATTTTCTTATTTCTGCGGCAGGGCTCCTTGACTTCTTCGGCAGCATTTTCTGATTTCTGCGGCATGATTTATTCATTTCTCTGGCAGAATGCAGTCCTGTCATCGGCTAAATATGATGTGATGTCATCAATAACATCATATGCTGAGCATAGAGGAGGGGCTTCAGGATAAACAAGGTGGGAAAGAAAGCCTGACACTATGAAAAAACAGTATATGTATATGACAATTCATCAAAAACAATGAATTCTGTGGCACTATATATATTCTGCGGCATGATGCAAATTCTGCGGCAAATTCTGCAACCGCAGAACTGCAGAATTCCAAGGGCCTTGATTATAATTGAGGCCAGTTTTCTTACATTCCTTTAAGTATCTCACCTAGTTTGGCATAGAAGGCCATTGCTCCAAGAAAGAATTGAACATTTTGAAATCAGCATGGTGAACAAGCGAGAAGACTGAGGGGCTACATGGCATAAATATAGGACTAGGGAGGTCTGAAAAAGCAAATAACCAGTATAGGACTGTCATAAAACTGATCTCCGTTAAAACTGAAGTAGGCATTGTGATATCATTTTTATGGCACCAATATGTTTTGCCCTGAAGAAGTGGTTTAACATTTTTGTAGCAACAAAAGCATTAGTTACAGTGGATTTAAAATATATGAAATTAGTTTAAAAATACTTAGGAGATGAGAGTACATGTCCTGTATGTTTACTGTATATTTTTTTTTCAAGCGGCAAAACTGATGTTAAACCACATTGTCACCACATCACTTCCTTGCCACATATATCAGAAACTCACACACAGAAGAAATTAAGCCAGTTTATACTAATATAGCTCCTTCCTTGCCTGCTTAAGACCTTGGGAAATGAAAGGACTCTGTGACTCTTCTGTTGCTTTATGCTAGGTATGCACCTGCTGAGCGACTGGAAGAAGAATCAGACCTCCAATATTTCAAGATTGTTACCAGCTAAGATGCTGGTTCCCATACTGGATTTCTGTAAAAAACACATTTTAAATAGAATTATCCAATAGAGATACACCATTTAAATTATACAGCACCTCTAATAAATGTTATACAGCAATCTAAATTATTTTCTGGTTCCAGAACTTCATACAGCCCCCACATTTATTAAGTTTTGATGACTTTTAAAGACTCAAGTTTCTCCTTTAGTCTCAAACTAGCCATCAGAACCTTGTTATCAGTTAAACTACTGACTCATCTTAAGAGCTGTGCTGTAATTAGGCAAACTACCCATACTTCTATTACTATCAAAGGTAGATTATTCCAGATATTAATCACCCACTGTAGAAAAACAATTCTGATATACTTCTTATAGAGGAATGCCTTTCGTTTGTGTTCAGTGTGGGCTCACATGTTTTTGAATCTGATACCAACTCATATAAAATAGTGACAACTACAGTACAGTATCTTTTCAGTTCCTCCCCATAAACAATCTATTTTTATAATGCCTCTAGTTTTCTCTTTCTGAGTGTGTAGGGTCCAGTTATCAAAACTAATGGCACTTAAAGGCAGCATTGGTTAATGTGAATTGTACAATTCCAGTGGGCCAAAAGAGCAGAGAGTCCTCTGAAACTTCATTTGTCCATCTTTAGGTTGCAATAATCTGATGTGCTGGGATAGCCAAATGTTCAGAACCCTTGTAACACAGATAATGGCTATCTGCTCTGGATCCACTACTAGTTCACACTATCAGAACGATCCAATGAATCAGAACTCTCTAACCCAGGTAATGGATTTGGATAGTGGGCTATCTGCTCTGGATATCCTACTAGTTCATACTATCAGAACTATCCAATACTGAATGGATGTTACAATATTGGTGGAAAAAATCCTGCATCCTGATTGGTTGGCAGCCATGCCCTCACCACACTACAACCAATGGCAAAAGACAAATGATGACAACTAGGATGCATCACTGAACTAAGACAATGGACTGTACTAGCACAGTTAAAAATAATTCTAACATCCATCTTTCAAAGAAAGTCTTTTTTTTTTTTTACTTTTTTCCACCCCTACTGTCGCTTCCAACCACCACTCCTTCCATCCTCAAGGAGTGACACCCTCCCAACCCTTACCAACTAACTGGGTCTGCCCCTAGAATGCCACACTGCCTTCGGGGCCCTTGATGGCCCGGATTACCCACCAGGTGGGGCGAGAAGAGATCCCCACACTCCCTCTTTTGCCTTGTGGCGAGCTACACAGTACGGTCTGCCCTGGTCAGTGGGTTGCGAGACTGGCTCCGGAGGACTTTATCTAGGCGGCTGGAGGACTTTTACCTCCAAGTTGTATTCCCAACATTGGCATGCAATGAGGACAAGGCTGTCAGTGCACGTAGAGACACACGTCGAAGCTGGTCCTCTGCCAATGTCTACCTTTGCGTAGAGCATCTTTCTAGCTGCACCGACCACCCTGAGGTTCCCCCAACAGGTGGCGGTATCATAGTGGAGAGTATGATCCCCCCTCCCCAGAGAAGGAGAGCAGCCATTGGGTGCTCAATCCTTCTCCCTCCCTGCCGACCCCCATCAACCCAAGTCTGCTCCCGAACCCGAGTCGCTAGTGTGGTACGAGGTGTGGAGTCCAGCACCTCAACCCTCAGCACCACCGGGCAGGCACAAGAAAGGCTTTTTCATTTTGTAAATATCAGCCTCCATCCTGTCACTATACTAAACACATATGTACTCAGTTATGGCAGTTGGTGCAAAGCACTGGTTTACCCACACTCTAAAATGGCTTAGCTCTGAAATCACAATGAAACATTAACATGCCTGTGCATGCACCTGTGGGTGCATGTCCTTCTCCCAACCCCCACTGGATATCTGTGGTAGGAGTCTGAGGTAGCGAGTTTCTCTGTGCAGCTGAGCAATGTGCAGTAAACTACACAGCAAAAAGAAAAAGATTTACAGTGTTGGAAGTAAGCTGAAAGCAGTCCAGTCTGAATGGTAGTGGTATGTGCAATGAAACATTGAAAGTCTCTTTTAATAATAGTGATTACAAATGGTGCTGTGTGATTCAAAATAAATATATGTGTTTGTATTAAGAAACAAGTGGAAAATTATTGGCACACATGTACTGAAGCCATTGTAGTGATGGTAGACTGGTGTTGTGCACCAACTGCCATAACTGTTTCTATTTTTCCCTGACACACACACACACACACACACACACACACACACACACACATATGGTATGAACCACTTAAAAGCTAAAAGTGCAGTGCACTTACAGTCTGAGATTTTTGGTATTCATTCTGAGTACTCCATTCGAACAATACAGTGCACAAACCCAGAAAGAGATAATTTCCTTTAAAAAACAGAATACTTCTAATTGCGACTGATTCCTGTCCAGTCCCCATTTTATTTTCCTGCACAATTCTGCATCATGCTAACATTCAAATCCCTTCCCAGTCTTCATTTTTTTATGTAAAATTGCTTCCATACAATCATGGGGGGCGGGGGCACAAAAAATGCTTGCTCACATTCCTTATAAAAACAAGCATTTGTCAATGTTGAATGTTGTCTTGCTGGCATTGGCATTGGTAGTGCAGGAGTTAGAGAGATGCATAATAGGAATGGCAGTGAAGTATTGAACTGATGCCAACCTCAACCTCACCCTGTAGAGACTGACAGGCACTGGGGTGTGCCTTTGGGTCACTGGCCATAATGCTCATGCCATTTCATCTCACCCTACCCTGCATACACTGACAAGTGTTGTGATGTGCCCTGGGGTTTTCTGGCCTTTATGCTCACCCCATTCCATATAGAAATACACTGAAATGTGTACAGAATAGGAGAACAGGGTGAACTTTGGAGCTGAAGATTGCAAGACACTCCTCGATGCCTGTCACTGGCTGCAATGTGGGGGGTGGAATGGCATGAGCATTACAGCCGACAATCACAAGTCACACCCCTGATGCCTGTCAGTCTCTACAGGGTGACGCATTATGGTTGGAAACCCTAACACCCCAGGTGTTTGTTGGTAGTTTCACTCCCAATGTTCAACATGGGCTTTTTTTGACCCCATCTCATGAACGGTGGCACTATCAGTTCAATATCCAAAATGCAATTTTGCACAGCAACTGCACCATTTGGTGCCATGGGTGTGAAAACACATTTTGGGCAGGATGTGAAAAATGACAGCTGTACTGTTCATGTGGAGGTATAAAAAAATGGCAATGTTGAAAATCTGGAGTGAAAATATGAAAAATTGGTGGTCACGAGCTTGTGTAGAAAGTGCAAATGCACGCCCGTAACACAGTTATTTGGGGAATTTTTTAACCAGATTTTCAACAAAGGCATTTTGGGACCTCCACTCATGAACAGTGGCACTGTGATTTTGTTACGCTGTCCCGAAAGTTGATTTCCCACAGCTACTGCGCCTTTGTGCATCAGATGTGCAAAAATACATTTCAGGAAGTATGTGAACAAGGACAGCTGTAATATTCACAAGGAGGTGTGAAAAATGGCAATGTTGAAAATCTGGAGTGAAAATATTAAAATTGTCAAAGTTAAGAATATGTGGGGAAACTGTGCAATAGACACTCGTAATGCAGTAATTTTTTGGAATTTTTCACCAAATTTGCAACATAGGCTTTTTGGGACCCCACTTCATGAACAAGTGGCACTATCATTTTGTTAATCAGTCCCAAAAGGTTATTCCATGCAGTGACTGCAAAATCACCTGTTGGGACCGAATAATGAGATGATAGTGCATGTGTTCATGAGGTGGGGTCCCAAGAACCCCATGTTGAAAATTTGAAGCTAAAATTAAAAAAAAAATGGTTGAGATATCCACCTAAGTTGACCCCCAACCCCCCATTGATACCATTATACAGCTTACCGACATTTCTTCATTTTGCAGTTTGGTTTTGAAGAGTCCAGACTTGTTCCCACTCCACCAAATATCACAGTGCCAGACCTCCAGAGGTAAGCATGGGATGAGGGGGTGTGGGAGGTGGGGTGCACAGAGGGTGGGTGCATGTTGGGGGAGGGGGCACAGCGCACAACGAGGGACTGTTTTATTGTTTTCAGGTACCAAAAAAAAATAAATAAATGAACATTGCGGACTGTTTTCTTTCTTTCTTTATAGGTGAAATGAAACAATGTTGGGCACACTGGGGTGGGCTCCCAGTGCACCCCATGACTTTCAAGGGGGGAATGTTGGCCACACTGTGGTGAGCTCCCAGTGTGCACACAATGGGGGTGGGAGGGAGGAACATGCTGACACAGTCGGCTTTCTGTGAGCGGTGACACAGTATACCACACAATGTGGGGAGGTGGGAGACATGCTGACATGGAGATTGCACCCCCAATGTCGGCTGTGTTTGGGGATTGAGTGGCGGTGACTGCCACTGCCATGTTTATTGAAATGTTTCACCAGGAAAGGCACATATGGGAGGCGTGTCATCTGTGCCGCTACATGATGAGCTTGTCTTTGATTGCAGTTGCACAATTCTTTCAAATTGATGGCACTTTACATAATTCTTGCATCAGCACTAGCATGCTGGCTAATTGGGGAGTGAGGGATGTACCTACTAAAGTGTGCCCTGCATTTGCCAACACTGACAAACCTCTCACTGTGCTAATACTACCACAAGATGTTGCTTGCACCTGCACAAGACAACATAACAATGGTTCAGACCAACTGTCTTATCTTTAAAAAACTACAGTGGCCCATGAGACAATGCTACATTTTGTGAGGAAACTACAGGAGGTTGCTTTTATTGCTGCAGGCATTAGAAATACACAGGGGGAACTGTTCAAAAAATTCCAAACAGCTTACATAGACCAAGTTCTTCCATATATAATTGCCCATTTGAAATGGCTCTGGCTAGTACTGGGGAAGGGGAGAATAAATGTATACAACACAGATCAATCACTCCACAGATCTGTCACACAACTATCCAGCAGTTCACTCCTCTCACTTCCCAGTCCTGCAAAATGAACACAACAGACATATAATTACTATACAGACAGCTAAAATTTAAAAGAAGGATTATATTTTTAAAACATCCTCTTCTTAGTGCAGTCCCATATCAGTTGATTCCACAAACATCAGTAAGTCCACTGTAGCACCACCTAATGGCACCTAGCTGCAGAGGGATTAATTGCCAGTAATTTTAAGATAAATTTATTACAATATTTTAAAATGATTGAATAGTTTTTTAATGTAGTTTCCTAGAAGTCCATTTTGTAAGTGCATTAGGACACTCTGGGGTATTGGTTGTGCTGGAATAACCACATTTCCATGGGCTAAAGGCACATGGCCTATACCCTTCTGATTTACTCTACTACTGCACATTTGTTTATCCCTGCACAACCAACACTCTGGCATGTCTTATGGTATAGAAACTTTGATGATATGTCTGACCATCAACTGGAATTTAAGAGCTGACATTCTAATTCAGCAAAATGCAAGAAACAGTTAAATTCTGTGTAAAACAGAAATGTGAAATGTGAATAAACAGCTCCTTTGTGGGATGAGAATGTCTCTTTGGACCCCCTAATCTCATTATGGGATATATAATTCCTTGAAGAAAAAGGGATGACAGCAAATTCCACTGAGTTGGGGGGAATACAGTTTTTTTTTTTCTTCAATTCGGCTTATTTGCCTTCGAGCAGTGGGGGAATGCTTGACCCCCTATCAGCCCTGATACAGAGATCCTCAAGCTCCCACCTACCCAGCCTCCACCTCAGCCATGAGACAGGAGGACTGTGACTTACCCCTCACAGAGGGGCACCCACCTGGATGGGAACAGGGGTAGGAGACCGAGATCATCCTGAGCCCCAGCCCTGTTTATACTGGGCTTTGTTCCAGTCAGGAGAATATGGGTCCATCAGGTGCTTCCTAATGCATGCTTCCAGAGGGGTTTTTCTTGTTGAGTTAGCCTGAAGGAGGAGGACATGCAATGACTCCAGGACATCAAGGCATGTGCTGCTGTGTGACCCACATAAGCGTCCACCTCCTCCTGCGACCCCTTACTGAGTGTTTCTGTCTGTAGGAGCACACAGTCACCAATGGGCACCACTGTAGCAACAGAATCCATGGTTCCCTCCCTGGGAGAGGAGAAGAGAGCATGCCAAGTGGCTGCTCAATCCTGCCCCCCCAGCCAACCCCTAATGGCCCAGGCTTGCTCCTGAAACTGGGTCACAGGTGTAGCACGAGGTGTGGCATCCAGTACCTTAACCCTCAGTACCACCTGGCCAGTCTGGTGAATGAGCTTAATAGGTCAGTGCCATTCTTAACTTTTATGTTGATATGGGGCTTAGTACCAAGGTTTGTACAGGCCATTTGGATGCCTAGGGCCAGTGTTGATTGCACTCTGTACACTTTCTCAATGTAGGAATCTACATTTACAGATTTTATCCATGGGAAGTGAATGCCTTCACACAGTGAACAATGACATCCCTCAACAGAAAGTTATAAAAGTGTTTGATGTTCTTGTAAACAGTCAGGCTTCTTTCACCAAACAAAGTACTTAAACTTAGCTTGCATTTTATGGAGAAAGTTTTCAGCCAATGCTATTTTATTCTGTTTTTGACTGCTTTTTTTCCTGTCTTGTAAAATCATTTTTTGTTCTCATTTTGAGTCTACTTCAGCTATTTTTGAGATGTGGAATTATGAAAAGGAATGCTCCTTTTAATACAACTTTTCCAAGGTTGTCCTTGGTAATCTCAGTTGCATTTTAGCTCCCATAGTTTAACATCACTTTTCTTGGGACTAATATAAACTAGCATCCAGCAGACACTTATCTCTGATCTTACAGGACAATGGTGTTCAGAAACTTCTGAGAAATACAGATAAAAATCTGGAAATTGTCATATCAAAAGTACCCGAGGCAGACTCAAAATTAGGGGAAAAGGGCATCTAACAAGATCAAAATCAGAGGAATAGTGCATATAACAAGATAGCAGAAAAAGGGAAATCTGAAATAGAATAGAAATGTATAGGTCAAACTATTCACCGTAGCATGTATTGTTGTTTCAAGGAACTGGATTTTCAAGTTGATTGCTTGTGATGCAGCAGCATATATTTTATACGAATGGGAACTTACCTCTTTAACAAATTTATCACCATCTTAATAAAACATTTTCTCCCATAAAACAATCCTGGATCTACCCATTTGTGGCTTCCGAGAGGGGGACATTTGGTCAAGCCAAATCTGCATCAAAAATGGGTGGATGTTCACTAGAATCATTACCTCCCTCTACTTCAGTGGTTACAAATCCATAACTAGATAAACACTATACCCTAGAGAATTTGGGAAGATTGAGTTATTGGATTCTACTTCTGTTATAGAGGCATGCCATTTGATATGAGGCTCTCAATGCAAAACCTGAATTTTTACACAGACTCAACACAAAATAGGGAACATCTTGAAGCCCTTTCAGTACAAGTGAAATCCAGTTCTAAATGTGCTGTTGCTAATAATAATACTAAAGTAAAAGGATCTGAGGCTACCACAGCTACAATTGTTAAAGTGATTTTGTCAGGTTTTGCAGATGCCTTTTTCACGTAGTATGCCATTGCTGCCCATGCTTTAGATGTTGATGCCGCAATTAGTTTTGTACAAAAATCAGTCATAGTCATTTTATGTTATGTTTTATCAGCACTTTGTCCTCCAGTTTTCTGTGTGTGGCCACACCCACAGAATGATGTCATGCAAGGGAACTGTCAATGTTTTACGTACAGCAGCAATGAATTATGGGTAAACTATAAAGGTAATTTAAATGTTAGTTATCCAAAAAAGAAAAAACCGAGACTGGAAGGTCTAGACTGGGGGGGGGGCAACTATATTTTGTAACAGGGATGTGCACTTGTACCTCAGAGCTGCAGTAGCCAAAAGAGAAAACAAGACTAATGACTAATGTGAGGTCAGCACAATACACTGTCCATAAAGGGATCTCTGAACACTTGCTGTGTTCACAAATAAATCACCTTTAATTAATCAACAACATACACATGGTATATACATAAAAATAAGAAGCATCTCACCCACTAGTAAAGAAAAGTGCAAGGTGCAAAGATTCCTGGTAGCCATGTTTGGTTGTGCAAAAAGCTGCATGCTCAAAAACACACTGGAAGCATTTCCTTGTGTGTACAATGATGCAAATGATAATCCAACTGATGAAATGGTCTGTCAGTACTGCAGGCTAATCGAACTCAGGGAAAATGCTAAAGGAAAAATAAAAGCCAAAACCATGTGGCGCAGCAGAGGACTTGTGCATGCAGGAATCCTCCAGTTTCTGGGTGTGCTATATTTGTTTCTCTTTAGAAGAGTATGGAGTTCATTAGAAACCAGGTTATAGAAAGTATTGATGGCGTGATTAGTCTGAGAGGGGTTAAATGTTAGTTACTCAGAGGTGCAGTTCCTTATTTTGGTAGTGGTGACTGCAGTGTAGCACCAATATGTTGACATACTGCATGTAGCAAGGCATTGTAGGTACAATAAAAAGTTGTTTTCCAGTTTCCTTACTGTGAAGTGCAGTCTCATATTTCTTTGGTGGCCTCAACAATAAAAGCTCTCATATGTTTATTTTCAAAATAATACATTGTGCATATAGTATCTAGCTGACAAGATTTCTTTACTGAGAGATGTAGTCCCCTATTTCAGTAGTGTAGATGTCTACAATACCAAGACTGACCAACAGAGGTCTCTGTTTCAAACCAGTACTTAAAAACTTTGTTTCCCTTGTATGATGTCACAGTTGGAGTTGCAGCACTGAGAAAAAGAATGGGTGGGTCATGCAAATGAAGCAGAGCACAGAAATAAAAGCATTTAATTCATGGAAAACAGCACTTTTTGACAGTTTGAATGGTAGGAGATTGAATCACAACTCCTACAGGTTATAACTCCCATGTGCTATGGCAAATCTGAAAAAATCACTTTAAAGAGAACTCTGCCCTGGACAGAAAAGTGGAGAACTTGGAAAATCAGATAAGGCACAAGAACCTTTGTATAATCAGTTTACCTATCAAACCGTGCATGGAAAAAGATCTTTTCTGACATGTTTACTACAGTATCTCAATCCTGACCCCCTCCTCAATTTTTAACCAAAGCTTTCAGAGTGCCAAAACAGGCTTGAAGTGTTTTTGTTAACAAAATAAACAATGTCACCCCCAGCAACTCCCTGAATTAAGACAAAAAAAAAGATGACATAATTTGCATTCAAGTCAGAAAGAGATATTATCATTTGGCTTTCATGTCTCAAAGGCACCCTATCTTATAAAAATCCTTGCTTTTATGTCTGTCCCAATTTTGCCTATTCTACACAGCAGTACCGATGGTGCTTTCCTGTGAACTGTAAAGGGATATTGGATATGGGGGGATAGTTCCAATTATTAACCTCTGCTATGGTGAGGATTACCTATAAGGGTAAACAGCAAATTTATTTTGTAGTTGACCAGCTTGCTGCATTTTTGAGGTTCCATTATGAAAAAGACTCCACATGGGAGGAAGAATAGCCATCTATATCAGACAAGGAAATATCTACGGCTGCACAAGAGATCAAGGATTTGACAAACAAACTCTTGCCAGAGCTGACAGGGCTGCAGGTGAAAAATGTGTGATAGAAATATGAAACATTTGTTTTTTAATATGTTTGCACCAAATGTGCAACATAGCCTTTTTAAGAAACTGCCTGATGAAGAAGGGCAGAGGAAATGTTCATCTCCTGGCCTAAAGGTGATTTTGCATAGGGGACTGTGAAATCACCTTTCGGAATGTAAAAAAACATTTTTGCCAGGATTTGAAAAATGAGAGCTGTCACACATGCATATCAAAAGGGTCATCATGTAATTACTAGACTGCCTCAAACACAGATGCACTGAATTGTAGCTCTATTCTCACAAGCAGCAGTGAAGCTAGCATCAGTGCAACTAGCATGCCAAATATTAAACCAGAGAAAGTTGAAACAAATCCAAAGGGAGCACTTGAACAACAGCTTGACACTGCCCCAAAAGCAGTACCAAATGAAAAGCAACATCCACTTTTTCAACACAACCAGTATTCCAGAACAATTTCAGATAACATTCAATATTCACAGACTTGTGCATTTTAATACTTATATTAGTAATATTTTTCCCCAATTGCTTTGTTTCGATGATTTTCAGGCTCTGATTTTTGCCTCAAAATGTGATTATGGTCACTCTTTAATGTGGCATTTCTTATGCTAACTACAACAACAACAACAAAAATTCCCAGCAAACATCAGAGTCGAGTGTTAATATAGTCCTCCTGCAGAAAACGCTTTTCAGACTAAACCACACACTGTAACAGACTTTTTGGGCGAATATATATATTTTTAATATGGATCCCCGATTTCTGACCATCTGACTCAGATTTGTAAAGCTTTGTTCATGCTTGGCAAGGCCTGAGAGTGAACATCCTGAAATACAACAAAAAGAAAAATAGATACATTGATATTTTGCCAGAAATTTATTACACCATAAATACTGTATAGGAGATTAAATTAGTTTTCCATTTATATTAGCTATATTAGCTGAAAGCAAAGAACCTCTAATATAAACAGACAGCTAATATAATCTGCCATGCTAACTGTACCCCAGCAGTAAGCACTGAGCGCTTATTATATCAGGTGCTAATATGTACAACTGGAGTCATCGTGCTAAACAGGGAGGCAGTATAGTGCAGTGGTTTAAGGCTCTGAGCTGCAAATCTGGTGACATCCAGCAGACTAAACCTGGGATTAAATCTCACAGCTTCCACTTGGATACTGTGTGACCCTGAGCAAGTCACTTAACTTCCCTGTGTTCCTAGGTCGCACCTGTAAAAAAGGTTTCAGCTTAGTGTACTACTCCTGGTTAAACAACTAAAATAAATATATCAGGCGCTAATATTAACTGCTATACAGTATTTTATGCTCATGATTTTTTTTCTGCTAAAGATACTGCAACTGTAATGTTTCTGAAGTTCACCCACTTTAAAAATACATCTTTAGAATAGGTTAACTTTGGAAATATTATGGTCAGGAGGCCTTTTCTTTCAATGAATTCTTTGAGTCAGGTTGTCATAGACAAATAATTTTTATATAAACAGTTGCCTAAATATTGATCACTAGACATCAGTTAAGCAATAATCCACAACCCATTGTGAGTTACGCTGGTATTTACTTATGCCTTTTATGGTTTGGTCAGGAGGCCACATGTAGAGTGACCAAATCTATACCAGAAATTGATAAATCCCAGCACAACCCACACCCTGTAGTGGATTTTTATGATTATAAAATGTGAAAATTGCATAAAATAAGGAATAAAAAAACAAAAAAAAAAGTTTTATTTTTTTGTTTAATATAATCATAGAACTATTATTCTGCTGTCTGTTAATTGAGGACACTGCAGATGTATATATACATCCAGAATCTGTATATATTCAGACATACTCAGTACTCATAGTGCTTTGTTCCTGCATAGACTAAAGTTGAAGACTAAGGTCCAGCTGCTGTGATATGTTTTCCCCCCATAGGGTTGTTTTTTCATGTTTATTTGCTGGGTGAGCCCAGTCCTTTTTTCTATTTTGTTTGAAGTGGGAGAGAGAGAGAGAAAGAGAGAGGGGGGGGGCAGTGGAGCTATTAGAGGAGCAGTTGTTTTGGGAGAGTGAGGCTTGCAAGAAACAGAGGTAGTATGAAAGAGTGATGGGTGCTGACAGAGAAAGAGAGTAGCTGGACAGTCTTTGGTCAGGTATCACATCAACTTGGTCAAGGGTAAAAAATAAAATCTGTGGGCTTTGCGATCTGGCTGATTCAAAGGTCAACAGCGGCACAGTGTCAAAATATTAATAGCAAGAAAGAGAGACAAAATTAAGCAGATGTGTGCAGGAACCTACAAAGAAAATTCAGCTGTGGCTTATATACAGTCAAACTCTGAGGTGTACTGCATATAAAATGACTCTAAGTGTCCCTGTGTAAATGCTTCTAGTGGAAACCAGTAGCCCAATGTGTTAGGTTGTTTTTCAGTTGACTCACCTGGAATAGCCTAACTTATGTACATTTTGTGTTCCCTGAGGTCTTGCTTTTACCCAGTTCCAAATCTGGGAGAATTGAAGTGTAAGAGGCAAAGTGGCATTCTCAGGGTCAGTAGTTGTGGTGGGATTCAAACATGGGATCTCTAGTTCTGTAGTTCCATGTTCCAACTACTGGACAACACCACAGCACCTGTGAACTACATTACCTGTCTAAGTTATAAATTCAAAGGGACACTAGGAGAACCGCTTACCGATATAAGAGTGTCACCTTGCACATTCTTAGGGCAAAAGAACTGCAAGCCAAAGGGGAGCCGTTCTGATGCCCGAAGGATTCAAGGGTCAACAATCTAATACGTATAAGAGGCCCTCCTTGTGTCACAATAATGTTATTATAGATTGTGTGCAATTAGTTTTTTTAAACATAGTGGGCAGGATTCACAAAGGATATGCAGTTGGCGGATCTCAGATGCCCCGGCACAAATTAGATACACTGAGCACCAACAGTGGCATTCACAGAAGATGCACCAGTGGGTTCCCCCTCTGCATCCCCTCTGTGAATACTACCGTTGCGCCCAGCCCGGGAAGCATAAGCACAACCCTCTGCTTGGACTGGGATTCCAATAGGACAGTGCATCTCCCGATGCGCTGCGCTGCAAGCTGCCATTCACAGCCATGGACATGCAAATGGGGCCATGAGGCATGCAAGGTGCAATGGAGCCATTTACATGTCATTATGACCCCATTTTCATGTGCTGTGCAGGTCTGTACCCAGTGGAATGCGCCGGGCACACTGCATGTGCGGCTGTACAGCCACAAACCCAGCACCCTTGTCAGGGTACTGCCCCCCTGCCAGTGCCTCCAAATCTATGTTGCACACTGTGGTTACAGTCAACAGTAAACAGTAACCCCCTACCTGCTAGTGCCTCTGAATCCAAGCCACACACTACGGCGGTAGACAGCTATCCACAGAAACCCCCCTCCCTGCTCGCATCCCCATTACCACTCTGCACACTGCGGCGGTAGAGGTGTGTACAAAGAACTAACGTCAACAGGAAACTCTATAATAAAAATCATTTAGGAGCAACACATTCCTGAATCATAAACACACTGCCCATGAATGCAGTTTTAAGAAACCACAGCTGAGACTACGTTGCTCACCAGCAGTGAAAGTGAATCCATGCTTTCAAAGGAAAGCACTCAGCAGTATCAAACAATCCGGACATTTCAAAGAAACAAAACCTTATAAATTCACAAATGACAGACTTAATACTAATAATGCTGATCTTAAAACAATAGTAAGCTCTACAACTGAGTCTGTTGAAATAGCTAAATATATTGAGCTGTGACCATGCCAACTGTCAGTAAAGTGAATTCATGCTGTCTAACCAATGCATTCTGTCAAATTATCCTGACATTTCTCCAAAATAAAATGCTACTTATTCACATAATAAAGCACTTAATATTGACAAAGGTGAACTGAAAAAACAACAACTATGAACTCTTACAAATGAGCCTGTGGAAACAGGAGCCTGTAGCAATCAAGAAACGACAACTCACTGGATGTCTCTGTAGTCTAACTTACTATTCAGTTTGCAGAGTTTCTAATTCCTGTCAGCACAGGCAGTTCTGCTTTTACTGGCAGCTGCTGATGGCAGAAAAGTAGTGCCTATGATAAGACTGCATTGACACAGCAGAGGGCTTCACAGAGTGTGTAGGGGACTGTGATGTAACTCTAAATGTTCATTGTGCTAAAGTGTTGTTTGGTGAGAAGGAATGCAGAGTCCTTTTACTCAGTGATCATAAAAAGACTGTAGGGCTCAGCCCAACATCAGCCCTTCAAAGGAAAACAGTTTTTCCTCCTAGTACTGTATACCAACTTTGGATGCCAGGGATGATAATTTTACATAATGCAGCATCTTATTTACAGCAATCTGGGGTGGAAGGACCACTGGATGCTAAGGATAATATCATGCCATGCTTCAGGGAATATTGACAGAGATCAGAAGTGGGGTGGGCTGCTGGAAGGGAATGACAGCTCCTGCGGTCAGTCCAGTAGCAAGCAGATGGCTGGGGGTGTTCATGCACCAATGCGCATGGAGATAAGAGTAGGGTTTTTAAAGTGTTAAGCAGCACTGTGACTGAGGCGGTTTAGCATGTTCAAAACTGTTGAATGTGCTGCTGCACGCTGCATTCAAAGGGGGTCCTTCTCTAGTGTCCCCAGTCCTGGCCCAGATTGTACCTCATCCCTCCTTATACATGTTGATCTGCTACTAGGCACCAGATGTGGGGAGAACTAGCTACGAGCCCCTTCTTCTCACCTTTTGCCATGGCTGCCCTAGCCCCACTTTCCCCCACAGTCAATTTAAATGTGCAGTGTAGATGCCAAAATTCTACCCCAGTGCACAGGCTCCTTCTCTTGTCATGTGGAGTCCATCAACCTTCAAAAGTCTCCTGTCCCAGAAGTTCCTACAGTCCTCCCAAAGTGGTACCCATTCTCCTGACACCGACCCTTAAGCCACCCATCAAACCCCTCTATCTCATCCCTTCTAATTCTTTCTTTCTTCCCCTACCTACTCCACACAGGGAGGACCATAGAAAAGGCCAGGGAGTGCAACTGTGTCACAAATCTGTCCCCCAGTCTATGAAAGTTCTGTTTCACCATCTCCAAAGACTGGTTGGTCAGATCATTACTACCTAGGAGTACCAGCACCCCTAGCACCCCCCTGCTCTCTCTGTACCATCCTCCCTATTCTGTCTAAATCCCAGATAGCTGATAAACCAGGAAGGCACTTGATCATCCCCCCTTCCAGTCCCCCTCCCAAAACCCTCTCCACATCCCTAATCATTGAGTCTCCAACTATCAAGATTCTCCTGGTAGACTTGCTTTTGCTCATTCACTGGGTGCATTGTGCTGAACTGCCCATCACCACCCACTGAATCAGAGTCCCCTCCCCGCCAGCTGAGTCAAGTACCTGATCCTTCTCATGGGGTGCAAAACAATTTGCTGTCTGGATGGTGCTGGGCTGAGCAATCTCTGTGGCTAACCCTGCCTCCCCTTCCTGTCCCCCCTCCCCACTACTCTGTACCCCTCTGGGCCAGTGGACCTCAGGGGAAGGGAAGGGAAGTGGTTGGGGTATCTCCAGCTGAGCTGATGACACAGCTGAGAAACAGTATTTCTACCCTTGCTGCTACCAGCTGAGCATGGAGGTCCACCATGCTCCTGCAGATAGGGCAGTGCTCTCTCTTCCAGAGCATATTCTTAAAGAAGAGCACCCACAGCCACCACAACTGACTGCCTCCCCCTCTGTATCCCATACTTGTAACCATGCAACAACTCTTATACTGAAACAGACACCTAACTGAACTTGTATCGTTCACCCAGATGGGGTGTAGCAATAAGCTTCAACTTTAGCACAGACTTCTAAATTAAACTGGAAGTATCAGTAAGAGCAGTAAATGTCACTACAAAACCAACTGCTATGGTTACACACTGGAGCTGGATGTTGGCTGAGTGCATTGCAGAGGTGAGACTCTTGGCTCTCAGTGCAGGAGTGTGTAGAGCACCCAGCATTGCTGAGCCTCTTGCTGGTCACACAAAGACTGGCATCAGCATTTACTGTGAAGATGATTACTTGTCCAGCTTCCTGGTTACAGCATAAGTGCAGCTGTGGTAACCCTGTTTGTCGAGGGGGAGCAAGAGAACAATTAGGGTAAAGGAGTAAGAACAGTATAAAAGAGGGAAATGTGGCAGTAAAAGGTAGATATATACCTTTGTCTAACATTAGGATATTACAAGCAAATGTTAAAATAGTTTGCATGTTTCTTTAAAAAAAACAGAGCCATTATATATGAACAGTTACATGCATACCTTTCCAGTTCTGAGAAGCAACGTCAGTTCTCTGAGGTGTTTCTGCTCAGATGAATCTGTTATTGAAATATCATTGAAGTAACAGATGATACTGTGTTCAAACCCTAAAGCACATGATCTATAATTATCTGAAACACAGCTGGGGCTCTGACCGTGCCCTTGAGTAGGCAATTACTTCAAAATAATTCTTAATACGGTTAAATAGTTTTATATCTGGACCACATTCTATTTGCTGTTGTGCTTGGGACAAGCCATGACTATTAGTCATTGTTCTTATGGCCCTCTATGCAAACAACACTAGTATCTAAAAACACCATAGGACATTTCTTAGTATCCAGCTTTGTATTGCATAGACCCTGATAATTGCCCAGTGACTGTGTCCTAAAGCACAAGTAATTTTTAGGGATCTTTTTTTCCACTGCTTCTTTTAAAGCACCTGCTTATACAATTTTGACTCACCCTCAATTTCATTGCAATCCTTGCCCTAATTAAGCCAGATTCAGGGTAGAACATTTCAGTTTATTGGACACACACTATAACTTAGTTACAGCATTAGATAACCTATCTAAAAATGACCAGTCCACCAAGATCCTTCTCAATCAACTCTTAACCAAGTAAAGATTCAATTCAGTTCAATTTTGTTCTGGAGAACGAACTAAGATTGAAACTCCCTTTTGCAATTGCATCCTGGTGCACAATTAATACAATTAACTATCATGGCAACTGCACTCGACCTCCCTCTGTACCCCTCTTCCCCTCTTTCCAATCCCTCCACCTCTCCCATGCATTGTCTACTTCCTTCCTCTAACACTAACTCCTCAACCTAGCTCCTGCTGCCAACCCCCCCCGGGCCGTTTACCCCCTCCAATTGGAGTCTTCTTAAATATCTGCTGGTTAGCTTTACTACCACCTGACTGAAGGACTGGATTAAACTTTTGTGGGCCCAGTGCCAAAATGTTTTGTGGGACCCCATTTTCATGGGGGGGGGGTGCTGTTCAAATGACCTACCTGGCAAGTATCAACATTACATGGGTGAAACCAAAATGCTCAGAGTTGTGATAACCAGGGTTGGGTACCATTTCAGATTTTCAACTGGGTGGGGGGAAGCATGGGGCAACAACCAGTGGAGGTCAGGTACCAGTTACGCCCCGTGCACATTCAAACACAGGCACTGTGCACTGACTGCTTTGCACATGTTCAAGTAGCTGCCTGCCTGCTCAAACATGTGAGCTGAGCAGCTGCCTGATTGCTCAGACATGTGAGATGATTTAGTACAGTAGAACGTCTTCTGTACTTATAGAAACATAGAATTTGACGGTAGATAAAGACCGCTTGGCCCACCCAGTCTGCCCATTTCCCTACCTAATAGATAAGCTGCAGATTCTAGTTAATTAACAGCTTACTTCATCCTGCCCCCCCACTAGAATTGCCTTATGCCTGTCCCATGCATTCTTGAATTCTCCCACTGTTCCTGACTCCACAACCTCCTCAGGAAGACTGTTCCATGCATCCACAACTCTCTCTGTACTGAATCAGCTTGCATGTTTGAGGTGGGAGACGGCTGCTTTAACCGGTGCACAGTGCAGAATGACATGTTAAGATTCAAGTAAATAAACACAACCTATAAGTGTGGATGGGGAGCATTTGTGATAACTTACTTACCCACCCACCCATCCGGAACCTGCAGCCTGTCACTTGCTATGAGCCCAGTGGGCCCAAAAGTTAAGACCTCCTCCTTAAGTCCTATCTTTTTGCTAGAATCGAATAATCCCAACTCCGGACCATGACAAGAATGATCCTGTGTTTGCTTGCAGCCAGACCCACTGAGCCACTAAGGGAGACCGAGGAGACCAAAATTACCTTTTGATGCTACCAGTCAAAAACTCACCTCATTACCAGCTGAGCTGTAGTCTGTCTATGGTGGCAGGAACGTGTGTGTTGGGCAACTCACGTGCTCTGCTCTTCCACCTCATATGATGTCACTGACAACTCGGCCACAGTGTGAGTGCACAAAAGGGCAGGCAGGGCACTTATTGTGCAAAAATGTAAATAAATAAATAATGCCACACCAAAGAACAATCCACAGCTTCCACAAGTGTGGGCCTGGCTGCATGGCGCCATTGAAGCCATCTGCACTTTGCACTTTGCACTTAAATTGCATCCTCGTGTCCTTGGGATGCATCCTGCTATATCTATGCCAATATACATATTTCGCTTAAATGCCTTCAACGTTGTTTGTTATATGATGGTTATGTGATGGCTAGTTTGTTTTTACCTATTTTAATACTGTTCAATTAATTATTCATGACTCTCTATCCCTTCTCCCAGGATGCATCTGGAAATTAGTTGTTACCAGCTCAGCATGTATTTCCTAGTAAACATTTTTTTTTTGAAATAAATCAATAAATAAATTAATTAAAATTACAATAGTCACAACAATTGACCATATTCACCTTTTGCAAGACCAGAACTGGTATTATCTTACAAGTTGATTGCCATACAGGACCATAATTTACTGATAAGCTTTTTTTTTTTTTTTTTTACATGTATATGCTATGCAATGGCCTAGCTAAAATATGCAGTTTATCTTCCAGTGTGAGGGGACAGGACCATAATTCACAGGAGGCAGAGCCATGAGTGGCATTTGAAAAATTCTTCCCTATCACAAGTGATATTAATTGCATGTTTTGAATCAGACCACTGTGTTGTCAATTCAGAACATCAGTTTACTAGTTATATAGGACAGTGTATGGGATCCCATACACAACCACGCTACTCTGTTACCAAGTGGTTTCCATGATGAAGTGGACCTCGCGAGCAAAGCTCGCGAGGTCCCTGTTGTCAAGGAAACCATGAGGTAACTAAATAGCATGGTTGTGTACGTGGGCACACAAACACTTTCCTTTATAGCATATGGTGCCAAAAATAAAGGCCCGCTATTTCTTAGCCCTTTCTTGTCATCCTTGGCTCTTGTCTTCTGTCAGAGCGCAATGCAGCTCATGCAAGTGACAAGTCAACCACCTCCTGTCCTATGAACAGTGCTGATGGGGGTGGTAGCATTATGACGTCCTCAATAACGCAGAACAAAAAGTCATTCTGTGTTAGTGAGGACATCACTACTGAAATAGAATGACTTTATGCAGTGTTTGGATTTCCATACACGACTGCATTCCACCAAACACTGTATAACTTTTCATTCTGCAATCTACTGTTTCCTTGAAGATTTAATTTTTCCTCTTTCATTTCAACCACTGGTTTCAATGCTTCACTAAGCAGTGATGATGTCATCAGTATTGTGAGACCTGCTATCTGTTTGGTTCAGGACAGCACTGAGAAGATATGAACTTTCAAGATATCAATTGTGCTGACACTAACAGCTAAATATCATATCTTGAGGATAACTACAGAGATATTAAATGTATTGCCATTTTTATTTCTATTGGTGTTATTTTATTTTATATATTTATACATACATACAAACACACTTATATACTTATATACATATAATATATATATATGTATATATATATATATATATATATATATATACACATATCATATCATATCATATCATATCATATCATATCATACCATACCATATCATATCATATCATATCACATTACGTTATAATATAGTGCCACAACAGTAGCACTATAGTTAGGGTTGAGTAAGCACTTTAAAGTTAAACCTCAAATTTTGCACCTTAATAACTTTGCCACCATATGGCAGATTTGATTGCAATTTTACATGCGCAGTCTGGTACCATAGATCTCTGGATCTGGCAAGTTGCGTTACAGTTGGATGTACAGTTGCAGAGCTGCAGAATGCCACAAAACACACAAAAAATGCCTTTTTACTTTTTTCTTTACTCATGCCCACAGCCCGTACTATTTGTACGTTTGGTCTGAAATCTTCAGGGAAGATGTGGTCTGGGTCACTGATGTGCCTTTTTGGTGTAAAACTATTAAACCATTCAAAAGTTATTCAAAAAACAAATTTCCCATTATAGTCAAAGGGGAAAAAATATATGTGTCTCATGAAAGGTGTTGCAAGTACAGTTTCCTTTCACAAATGGCCCCTTTACTTTCATGCTGCCGCCATCTTGTTTTCAGTTAGTGAGAGAGAAAAATGTCTGGCATTTAAATTTGGGACCCCTTAGATAAACACTGACTGTTGCATTTACCTAGTTGGGTCCTGAGGATGCCAGCCCTATCTTTATTTTGGGGTTAACCCCCTCAGAAATGTAATTTTAAAACTCGAACCCCAGTACTTTTACAAATTGCAAAACAAAAGGCAGTGACACTATCGCAAACACGAAAGTGTCGTGCTGTTTTTTTGCGAAACTGCCTCAATTTTCAAAAGTACTTTGTCCAAAACCTGCAAATTTTTGCCACTCCCCTGCAACAAAATGGTTGGGACTTTTGGGCTGAAATTTGCAGGGTGGCAAGCCTTGATCCCACAAATGTGCCATCTGGTGGTTTGGTGCCAAAACATTCAATGGGCCCAAAGTTATAGCTTTTCGAATTTGAGACATTTCCCATAGGATAACATTGTGGTGCCTAAGATGCCTTTCAGTGCCCATATCTCAGAAACGAAGCAATATATGGATTTTTTTCAGTAGCTGAAGCTTAGTGCACCTTCAGGAGAACTAACCTCTTGAGACAAGATTGGAAATCATAGAGAACACCAGGAGTGGAATTTTTTTCCTACTTCCTACAGTTATGGAGATACTGGCAAATTAGTGTAACAAGGGTTCCAAGGGTGCCTTTCCAGCACATTTCAGTGCCCATATCTTGTAAACGATGTGAGATGCAGATTTCATCAATGTATTTTGCATGGAGGTCTTGCTGTCATGATTACAACGGCACATGAATTGTTTTCATAGCTGCTACGGTTGCTGAGATATTGGCAAATTAGTGTTACTAGGGTTCCTTGCCCTACAGGGCTGCTGTATGGCATCATAGTTATGTGTAAGAGAGGGCACAGGACCTGGAGGGCCCACACTCTCACATACACATATCATTATGCCAAAAATGGGCAATGTGAAGGAGCACAGGGTGCGGAATGCCCGTGCTCCCACTAACTTATACCAGTTACCAGTTACATTACACTTTCACAAAAAGAAGGGAAATTCATTGCAAAAAATCTCCATTAATGCATCAGTTAGGGCTCATAGCTCAGCAACAAAAGCATGGACATGTGGTGTTAGGGTTACCACCTCTACCATCCCCACACCCCCACTCTCCACACACCAACAGGCATTGGGGTGTGCTTTGGGGTCATCGGGCTAACTCTCATCCCATTCTCCTGTATTGCACCACCTCAGCTTCTTTACACATGGAATGGGTGAGAATTGGCCCGATGATCAATGCACACCCTGATGCTGTTGTGTGTGGAGAGAGGTGGGGTGTGTGAGTGGTAATCTAACACCACATCTCCATCTTTGCCACTATGCTATGAACCATAACTGATGATTAACAAATTTTTTTGCAATGAATATATATCTATATATATATATATATATATATATCTACAGTCCAACCCCGATTATCCAACTTCCGCTCATCCAAACTCCCTATCTAACAGACGTTGACTGTGTCTCCCTGTAGTTCCAGTTGTTTCATGGTCAAAACGATCCTTTTAAATGCAGCTCCCTTGATAATCAGGGTTGGACTGTAAATGCCTTTAAACTCTGCACTTCAACTGCAGTCTTTTTGTCCCTTTGAGCATTAAGTCTGTGTGTCAATTACACTAATTAGCACCTGGCCCCTGTTAACAGAAGCCACAGATTGACTTAAGCACTAGGAGATTGCCTATCTGATTATCATGTTGTTACTCAAGCTAGACGAGCCAGCTGAAAATGCAGAATGGAAAATTTGCAATGTGGAGGAGCAAGGACACAAATACAGTACCTGTCCAAGGAGGCGATTATCTAATTTTCACAGCAGGAGGAACCAGAAGATTCTGAGGCTGATGAAACAGATGTAGAGGAAGAAGATAACAATGATCCTGTGATGCCCACACACTCGGAGACTGTGGAATTGTTTGGCTAATGTATACAATACACAAAAAGCCAACCCAATTTTGATCCAGAGAAGATCCCCTGCTATGAAATGCCATGCGCTCATGCTTCCCCGCTGCTGACCGACTGACCAACTGCCAAACAAATGCAAATGGGGCACAAATTAAAAACTAAAAGTCAACAAACTAAGTGGTACTGTAACGTCTTATTGGTGAAAAGTAACTGAATCTTATTGGTGTAAAGTCATTGAATTTCAAGCAAAAATGCCATTTTAGAATGCTTACTAAATAAATATTTTGTTTTTTAGGGTTTTACTGTGCTCTGTGTCTTTCTCCAGTATTCTGGCTAAGCTCACTCTCGTTTATCCAATCTCCTGATTATCTGAACCAATTGGATGTCCCCATGTGGTTCGGATAATCGGGGTTGTCTGTGTGTATATATATATATATATATATATATATATATATATATATATATATATATATATATATATATATATCTATCTATATATATATATATATATATATATATATATTATATATATATATATATAGATAGATATATATATATATCTATGTATATATTCAGTGGTTATTACAGAAAAGTTTCCTGCTCACATGATATTACCACACTTGAGGTAAAGAAATACCACTACCTCAGTAAAATCCCATTGACTAACATTGGGTTTTTACCATGGTAGCGGTATTTTTACGCGGAGTGTGCTAATACTAGCAGAATAATATATATATATATATATATACACATATATATATATATATATATATATATATATATATATATATATATATATATATATATTTATTTGTTTTATTGACGGGTAAATTACTAGACAAATCCTTCCTATTTTTAGGCACAACCCAGGAGGTGGATACAAGATGAATGCCAACTGACCTTAGAACCAGATTAAGCTGTTGGTGGTATTTTAAGCGAATGAGGGAAATTTGGCCAGGACACCGGGGAAATCCCCCTACTCTGGAGGGCGCTGCTGGTGAGAACTTCTCAGTGTGCTTGCTGACGATGGTGTAGCAAGACGTGCGGGAAGCTGAGGAGGTGATCACCTCCTCAACTTTCACTGGTCTCAGTGATCAACATGGCTACGAAACCTACTTCAGAATGGAGTGCTGCGATGGCAGCGGTTTCTTTACCTGATACAGTTGATCGTAATGTTCCCTCGGAGGCGAGTGAAGTGCGTGAGGTGGAGGAAATTAATCAACAGCTCCAGGCTGTAGAGCATCAGTACATTGCCAAATGGAATACTTTTCTGTAAGAGTTGCAGTGGCATCGTGCACTTTTGTCAGATGGACAGGAACAGGAAGAGACACGGTCTGGAACTACTCAGGATCCTGAAGTTGGCTCGCAACGTACGGGTGATTTGGAGAATGGATTCTCTTTTTCGGCACCCTCCTGCTCTGAATCGGAATGCCCTCTGGATCTGGGTGAGTCTTTTACTTTCACTGCCTCCCCATCTTTGCAGGCTTTTATGGAGATCCAGCCCTCTTCAGCGGCTTCTGAAAAAGTCCCGGAATTGCTTACTGACTCCCATATAGGGCAGTTTACCATAGGCTTGGCTCCTAATGAACACAAGGGTCTTGCTGGAGGACCTAAGGACATACCCTGTGTCTTGTCAGTACAGAATCCTCACCTGCCTGTTGCTGACCCCCCCCCCACCACTTTGGGACATATATCCACTGCTTCTAATGACATTCAGGCACCTGCTACATGGGTAACTACAGCCCTAGAGGCTGTGGGGTGGGTAAGATCCCCAGATGGGAAAACTTGGGATGCAAATGTGAAGTCTGCAGAGACTTCTTCACATTCCCCAACAACTATGGACTTGAGTCTTCCTCCTGGTCAAGTCCCACAAGATACTTTAGTCCCTACTCCCCTTATTTCCTGTCCAGATCTTATGGAAGATATTAGGAAACTGGAGGATGGTGATCTGATACACCCTCCTGAACCCCCCCGAGGCCTTATCTGAAAGTACTATAGCTCAACCATCTGCTTCAGTATCTGAGCTTGGTCAGGGGAAAGACCCTTCTGTATGGCATGATAAAATTGCTGAATGACTTTTTCCTGCTACCTTTGGTCTTGTGAATGAGCCTGCTGATCGACATAATGCAGTACATTTGAAATTTCGAGGGTCACAGGATGATGTACCCAATAGACTTTTCATTGGTCAAGATTTTTGGAAAAACAGTATGCGGTTTTATGCATATGAGATTTATGCCTTGATTCATATGCCTGGGGACTCTATTTACGACATCAGTTTCAAGCATACAGCAGGTTTGGATAGATTTTGGAAGCAATATCAGACTTTAAAACATACACCTATGTAGAAATCTTTCTTGGCTATACCTTTGACCAAACCAGTTTCTAAGAAAATTACCATTTTATTTCAAAACGAGGGGGTTAATGCCGCTGACATAACCTACTGGTTACAGCAGCACTGTTCTGTTAAAGGCCCCCCTGAACCTATTCTTGATGACGAACACCTCTGGACAGGGGGTTGGAGATACTTAATTGATTTATGATTAGAGAATGGCTTAACTAAACATCTGCCTAATTGTTTCTTTCTAGGTCAGGATAGGGGGGTTCTTTTTTATCCGGGGCAGCCAAGAGCTTGTTATAAATGTGGGGCCCTAGGTCATTTAAGCAATGTATGTGACCAACAGAAATGTGGTCTCTGTGGGGAATTGGGACACATAGGAGCTCATTGTAGAAATCCTATGAATTTTATTTTGTGTGTTGAGAGGGGACACACTTTCCGTTCATGCTCCTGGGCTTCTCACAATCAAGCTGATCCTGCTCTTAGGGCTGAACAAGACATCTATGTTGCTAATGCACAAAAAGAGCATCAAAGGATGCAGGATCTATTAGTGCATTCTGATGCCCCAGTCCCTGTTCCTTACCCTTCTGCTACTCATACTGAGGGAGAGGTTTCTCAGGCTCCAGACTTAGATGACATGGATACAGGTGCTCCGGCCTCTACATCCCCTTCCATTCCAGGTATGGCTGACGGCCCTGTTTCAGCTCCCCTATCCCCTACACTGGTTGCTGCTCACAGTGTACCGTCGGTGTCAGTTCCTGACACTATTCAAGCTAAAGTGCCTTTTGGTGTGCAGGAAGCCCCTTGTATGCCTCCACCAGGGGTACTGACAGAAGCCCCCTTTCAACAAGCCACCCAATCTAGGACCACCAAAATTGGTTCTGGGGTCCCTCCCGTATGTCCTGAGCCTGATTTAACCCCTACAGCCAATCCTTTTGCCCCTTTACTGGATCATGAGGGTGATGAGGATGAGGTAGAATCTGATTTCTCCTCAGTTGCCTCCTCTCTTCCTGATCATGTCCTAGATATTGAGGTTAAGGAAAAGCCCAAACCGAAAAAAAGGAAAAAAAGGAAGTGAACTGTCTTTTAGATGGTCCAGGGTTTTTTTTTCCTTCCTTTTTCTGACAAATGTTATTTCCTTTATTACTGTTAATGTTAACAGTATTAAATCTCCATTAAGGTGGTGTCTTACTTTTGCCAGTCTTAGCACACATTCTGGTTCTATTATCCTTTTACAGGATACCAGGCTGGGTTCCCTGGCATGTATAAAAGAAGCAGGACAGGATTAGCGCTGGGGTGCTTCTTTCTGGTCACCTGGAGAAGATGTATGTGATGGTCTGGGTATTTTGTTTTTCTCTAGCATTACTATTCAGGTGTTACAACTTTTGGATATATTACCTGGTAGAGCTATGCTTATGGATATTGTTGTCTCTCACTGTACATATCGTCTTCTAAATATCTACGCTCCACAGTCCAAAGCTGATAAAGCAGCTCTATTTCACCGCATTTCTCCATATTTACATACTTCCAAATTAGTTGTATGGGGTGGTGATTTTAATTGCGGATTAGCTGCCAGAGATTGGGGACGTAAGACTCAAAAGCTGTTTTATGACACCAATGCCTTGCTGCACGTTTTAAGAACAAATAATTTGGTGGACTCTTATGATTTACTGCACCAGCAGCCAGAGCATACCTTGCGTAAAAGTTCTATCTCTTCAAGATAGATTTTTGGTTTTTATCACAGAGACTTTCCTGTTTTTCTATTTCCACATTACCTTTAGAGACATCTGACCATTTAATTTTGAAATTGACTATTGGGCATGACCAAAAACTTTTATCAGGTCGTGGCTATTGGAAATTGAATATGTCCCTCTTACAGGATACAACACTTTCCATGCAGCTAAATTTCTTTTTTTCACTACGGTCAGACATAGGTTTTTTATATGACAGTCCTTTAGACTGGTGGGAAGACACAAAACAGGACCTTAAGTTTCTTTTTTTACAAGTTTCTCGAACTGAAGCCTGGAATTCGTACCTTACATATCTGGGCTATAAAGCTAGATATTGTTGTTGCCTTGTTGTCACAGGCGGTTTCCTCAGAGGGTAATAAGTGTCAGGAGTTTTTGGCTCTTAAAGCAAAAATGCTAGCTTTTCTTCAGACATGAGAAAAAAGATATAGATACCAACAGAAGTATGTTGTTTCTGGCACTCGAGAGCAGGTGAACCCTTTTGATCTTTCTGACCAGGAATTGCCACCTTTGTGTATGACCGCTTTACAATCTTCAGATGGATTATTAGTACATGATACACGGAGTATTCGGACCATAGTTCAAGAATATGTTACAAAGAGTTTTACTAAACCTGATTCTGATTCCTTTTCTTCTTTTTTTTCAATCCATTGACATCCCATCACTTTCTGAACTTGAACTTAGGACATTAGTATCTCCTCTTTCTCTGGATGAGGTTAAACAGGCTATAGATCATTTATCAACACATACCAAACCTGAGATGGATGGTCTACCAAACAAATTTTATAAAAAGTATGTAGATATTCTTGCACCCTGGCTGCTTGTTGTTTTTCAAGCAATTTGGGCAGAAAAAAAGATTAACCCCTAGCATGGGCAATGGGATACTGTTTTTTGTTCATAAGAAGGGAGACCCTACAGTACTGCAAAATAGGAGACCTTTGAGTTTGTTGACCACTGACTACAAAATTTTGGCTAACATTCTAAATCACTGACTCTCAGCAATTTCGCATAAACTGTTAATTTCTACGCAAACATGTGCAGTTTCTGGTAGAAATATCTCCCAAAATTTAATCTTTTGAACTTTCTATTTTTATCCTCCTGGTCACTCTCGCCACTCTACTTCTTCGGGCTAGCTCAATGCCCTCCAGTCCCTATTGAGTCTGCCCCTAGAGTGCCTTCTGGTGACTCCCTACCTGCCTCCTTCACCTTTTGCACAGTGGGGTCTGCCTGTGATTTTGTGGACTGGGTGGCTGGAGCGGCCATCATCCAGAGTGCCGCGGGTTGTTTTCCGGTTTTTCTGTCCCTCCCTCCTCCCACTGAGGATGCTGGCTCAGGCGGAACGCGGCTACGCATGCCTGCCAAGTGCCAGATGACGCCCTCCCCTCCCGACTCCTATGGAGTCGCCCCGCCAGTCAGTGCTCCCACCGGCTCGTGGGCGAAAGGTGATAAACACCCCCAGTATTCCTCCCGAAGGAGAAGAACATCCTTGGGGACACTCGATCCTCCTTCCCCCTGCCGACCCCCGACGACCCAGGCTTGTTCCCGAACCCGGGTCGCTGACGTAGCACGAGGTGTGGCGTCCAGCGCCTCAACCCTCAGCGCCACCGGGCCGGCCCCAAAATTTAATCTTTATTAGGGAATTGATAGAATAGGGTCTGCAGCATAAACTGACTGGTTATTTGTTAGCCTTAGACCAGGAAAAAGCATTTGATGCTTTGTGTCATGATTATCTTTGCACTATTTTGGCATACTATGGAATACCGTCCCCCTTTTTGGTTTTAATTCAAACCCTTTATAGATCAGCAACAGTAACTCCCCTGGTTAACGGATATTTGAGTATCTCAGTCCCTTATCAGGTAGGAGTTCGACAAGGCTGTCTGCTGAGTCTGCTTTTGTTTGTCTTTGGTTTGGACCCCTAACTGCGGTATATTGAAATGGATACTAATGTTCATGCTATTATCTCCTCTGAGGGTTTTGGTTTTTCTAAAATATTAGCTTATGCAGATGATTGTATTTGCTCCATCGCAGATATTGATTCTGGGAGACGAATTTTGGATTTTTTACATTCAGTACAACTCAGCACTGGTATTAAAATCAATACATCTAAATGTTCTTTGATGCCTTTAGGTCAGACTTCCAGTGTTCAATTTTTTGACATCCCAGTTATTGATAAAAAATTGAAACTTCTTGGTGTATATTTTGGCTCTCAAGACTTGGTACACTGTAATTGGGATGAGATTTATGATAAAGCACTTCTTAAAGTAAAGAAATGGCAATCTTGGAAAATGACACAGAAAAAACGTGTGTTCATGTTAAAATCTTACATTGCCCCTCTATTTTTATTTCTTTCCAATATTTTTCCTTTACCATTTGATATGCATTCCAAAATTTTGACTCTTTTTTTTCAGCTGCTGTGGGGTAGCCGTTTGAATCCAGTGAAGAGAGCACACACCTACAGACCCTAGAAAGATGGTGGCCTGGGTATGATACATCCTATTGTTCAATTTTTGGGGAATTTTTTCTATACTTCAATTAGGCCTTTGTTGTTTGAGCAAAATGTCATGGGTTGTATGTGCATGTCCCTGTGGGGGCCCCCTTTTTTAACAGCTGGGGGTCGAGGGAAATGGCACCCTGTGGATAGACAGCTACCTTTGTATGTTCAACATATAGACTATGGAAAATAGAGCTTAGTTGGTTTGTGGCACATGAGCGGAGGTCTTTTTATAACAATATTGTTTCCACATGTTATTTTGAGGATCCCCTTTTTTCTGTTCCTGCTGTATAGATACGTCTTCTTTGTTAGCGAGTGTGATAGAACCCAGAATACTGGAAAAGATGCGAGATGTGGTCTGGTTGTGTGCTCATCAGAAACTTAATGTGTGGGCAAATCACAAGCGTAAGCAATTATGTGATAGGGTTTGTCAAGAACCCTCTTGTCAGGGACAGCTTGAGACAATGCAGCACTTATATTTTGAATGTTTTCATATTAAATCCTTTTGGTATGCTCTGGTGCATTGGTGGGGTGAACCGCTTTTTGGTTCTATTACATATAATATCTTGGTATTAGGGCAGATTCTAAGGGCATGGCGCAAATGGCACAAAAGTACTGTGTATGTAATATTAGCTTGTCTTAAATGGCATATTTGGCAAGCACGTTGCTTACGAGTATTACAGAATAAGTATTTACAGTTGCAAGAAGTTTTTTTTCACATACAGGATGAATTGGATGCACTCTCTGCTTATGAATTCAGCACTCTGGGGATCAATGTACTGTAGGTACTTTGCTTTGGAAATATGTGGACTGGGTAGGTTAACATTTCCTACTCTTTCATTTTATTTTTTTTCTCTTAGTCTTTTGTCAATTTGATTATGGGTTTTTTGCCTTATGTTTTGTTGTTTATTTCTGTTTATCTTCTTTCATTGTATCTTGTTTTTGTATACTTAATAAAAATTTCCCCTACTCTTTTTGACAAGTGCCATGGGTTCTTTAACATCCACCTGAACTACCACCAATCCAGGCAGATTGGACCTCAGTTTAACGTCTCATCCGAAAAAAAATATATATATATATATTAAGGGTGTGATCGCACTCCTGTTGTTAAGGTTGAGTAGGCACTTTAATATTAATCCTCAAATTTAGCAATTTAGTAACATTGCAACCATTCAATGGATTTGCATGACATCTTGCATGCTCAGTCTCGTAGGATAGATCTCTGCATGTGACAAGTGTTGTTCTGGTTGGATGTGCATTTTCCAAGTTTTGGACAGTACAGAAAGTGATTTTGTTGGGTGTATCTTGCTGTTTTTAAGCATTTTTTTTTCCTTTTAACTTGCCTAGCACTCAGCAGTTTGAAAGTTTGGTATCATATTTTCAGGGCAGACAGGGGCTGACCCACAGATGTGCCTTTTGCTGGTTTGGTGAAAAAAATATTAATATGTTCTAAAGTTATTTAATTCTGAAATTTCTGTTCTGAGCATGCCCAGTAAGCATTTTAAGATAACTGTATGAAACGAAAAAAGGAATCCTTTTTTGTATGAGAATAATCCTTTTTTGTTTGCTGCTACTTTGGTTGTCATTTAAAAAAAAAAAAACAACTAAAAATCCACAAAACTGACATCCTGGAGAGAGATCAACACATTTATCTTTCTCTTCAGGACTCTGTTAGGTGTAATCTGCACTTAGCTGTTGGATAAAATACTCTGAAATGTGTTTTTTTTTTCATTTAAAATCCTTCTTTTTATGACTCACTTATGCTTTTTTTGTGTTATCATTCATATGAAAATGTTCATATGAATGAACATTTTAGGTTTTCTGCTGTTCTTTTGAACTCAAACAGCAAACAAGACTGCCTCACAGCTAGGTGTACTCAAGAGAGATTGAAACATATCAACCAAACAACTCAGGCACTACCCACCACCAAATCAGCAATGACATTCGCCAAATGGATTTTGGAAAAATTTCAATTAATTCAAAGGTATGCAAAAGTGTTCAAAAAGCCTCTTAACAAGATAAGAAGGATACCAGCAGGACCCCACAAACTCCGACTGGTTTCACCTGCAGTGTCATCAGAGAGTGCCCATATCTTTGAAAATACCATCATTTTAAATACAACACATAAAATGGTTTGCACATTTAAGCCCCATATATGGATACACACACACATAAAAAAGTGCTTAAAATATAAATGCAAATAACCTACAGAAAGGCACAAACCACAACAACAGTGATGATACAACATAAACTGCTGCTACATCTGAATTGAAGTTATAACTATAGGTACAAAGAGATAAACTGTCTTGCAGCAGAAAGACCCAGTTCATAAATTACCACAGATAGCAACACTTCATCAAATATAAATCATAAATAAATCTCCATATAATTGGGTGACACAGGTGATTGACCAGGAAGGGGCAGTGGATGTGGCCTATCTTGACTTCAGTAAGGCCTTCAACACCGTCCCTCACAGAAGGCTAGTAAATAAGCTGGAGAGCCTAGGGCTGGGAAGGAAAATAACTAGATTGGTAGAAAACTGGTTGGTGGGCAGAAGCCAGAGTGTGGTGGTAAATGGGGTGCACTCCAGGATGAGGGAGATGATGAGTGGGGTGCCCTAGGGGTCAGTAATCAAACCCCTCCTTTTCAATATCTACATCAGTGATATCGTGGAAGGGCTGGAGGGAAGGGTGTGCCTATTTGTGGATTATATTAAAATCTGCAATAGGGTGGACATCCCAGGTGGGTGAAGGCCATGAGGCAAAACCTCAGAATTCTGGAGGGGTGGTTGCAAACTTGACAGCTGAAATTCAGTACAAAGAAGTGCACTGTGATGCACTTGGGGGGGTGCAAGAACCAGTGGGAAGCATATACTCTTGTGGGGGAGGAAATCAAAAAACAAAGCAGTAGAGGGATCTGTGGGTTATAATATCAAGCAACCTAAAGGTGGGTATCCAGTGCAGCAAAGTGGTGGGAAAAGCAAATGGAATGCTGGCATGTATTGGGAGGGGCATTACTAGCAGAAGGAGGGAGGTACTGATGCCTCTCTACAAGGACATCATGAGGCCACAACTAGAGTAAGGTGTCCAAATTCTGGAGGCTGCACCTACGAAGGATATTAATGCAAGAGAGAGAGAGTTCAGAGACAGGCAACCAAAATGGTGCAAGGTATGCAGAGGAAGCCATTCAAGCGGTGGTGTAAGGAACTGTATCTGTACACACTGTAGTCTAGAAGGGAGAGGGGGACATGATTGAAACATATAAGTACTTAAAAGGGATCAACAAAGTGAAGAAGGGGAGCCTACCTAAAAGGAAGGTGGGGGCTATAACTAGAGGGCACAGTCTAAGACTGGGGAAGAAATACAGAAACAATGTGAGGGGATGTTTCTTCATGGAAAGGGTGGTGGAGACCTGGAACAGGATGCAAGAGGAGGTGGTGGGAGCTAATATGGTGGAGGCTTAAAGAAGGCATGGGACAGACACATGGGATTGAGCGGGAGGGGCAAGGGCCGTGCCAGTGGTAAGGAAGATGAGTAAGGGGGGGGAGGGTCAGACCCGATGGGCCATTGGGGTCCTTTTCTGCCATCATGATTCTATGATTCTATTAAATTATAGGGTAAAGCAACACCCATCAAATATTTAAATAGATAGCTGCTATTTAAGAGAATTATTCCATAGGGAAGCCTATTATTTCAAAATTATAATTTGGACCTGGGGCCAGATTCACAAAACTTTGCCCAGCAGAAAACCCAGTTTTTATCATGTAAACTGGGTTTTGTGCCATAGTGGTATTCATGAAGTACAGTTTGCATCCACAAACTGGGTTTGCACTGGGGCATGGTTATGATGGAAACCGCAATGCAAATGAAGGGGAGGGGACCTGCATATCCCCGCAGTCCCATTCACAAATATTTTTCTCCACACAAGGGCCTTTTGCAAAGGCCCTTGCATGGAGAAAATACCTCAGTCCAAGACCTTGCAGTATTCCACACAACCCTAGTTGTTGGGTGAGGTACTGTGGTCCCCTCCCCAATCCCTGACTGCTGTCCTGTGATAAAAAAATGTAATCCCTAGAAGTTCAGTGGTGCCCTCCCCCCTCCCTGACATTTGATCTCCATCCTATAATAAAAAAATGGTAATCCCTTGCAGTCCGGTGGTGCCCTCACCTCTCCCCAACCTCTGATCACCATCTAGTAGTAAAAAAATCTAATCCTTAGCAGTCCAGTGGTACCCTCCCCCTTCTTGACCTCTGATCACCATCCAATAATAAAAAAAGTAATCCCTAACAGTTCAGTGATGCCATCCCCCTCATTGACCTCTGATCGCTATCCCATGAATGAAATAATTGGGTTCTATGTCATAACAGCAAGTGTACATCACCGAAAATGAATTTCAGTGATGCACACTTATGGCGAATGGGAAGAGACACCTGAGATACGAGTATTGTTTGTTAATGTGGGGGGTTGTGCCCCCTCCCCCTACTAAAGGATTCTCAACTCCAGGGGGTGCATGTCAGGGGGGAACGCACTGCGCCAGACCCAAACCCTGCACCTCCTAAGCAACCACCCACCCCACCATGCTAGCGGTCCAGCTCAGCAGCTGCCCACCACACCCCTCCTGCATACCTTCACTTCCCTTCTTCCCCTCATGCATGTATATGCATATACTTCCCTTCGCCCTACCTCACCCACTTAAGTATCCGCTCGCTACCCTGTTAGGTAGCCCTGAACACAGGCATCATAATTGAGTTGCTATTTTTGTAAGCACTCAGTTGTGGTCACCTTGTTCAGGGTATACCAAATAATTGCACCCTGGTAGTCTAGTGGTCACCTCCCCTGTCCCCAATAATCCCCCCCATTGTCAAAATATATATCCCTGATAGTCTAGTGGCCTTCCCCCTCCCCCATTTGAACTGAACAGGTAGTCTCTGGAGGAGAGGAGGGATGGGGGGATATGACTGAGGTCTTTAACTATCTAAAGGGAATGAACAGGATCAACCCAAATAGTGTGTTACAACTGAGGGAGGAATGAGCCACAAAGGGGCATTCCATGAGGCTGGTTGGCAGGTGGCTCAGGGGGAAGACTAGGAGGTGCTACTTTACCAAGAGGGTGGTGGACCCATGGAATGCACTGCCTGTGGAACTGGTGGCTGTTGATAAAGTGGATGGATTCAAGAGGGGCTGGGACAGGTACAAGGGTAAGGTTAAGCTAAGGAATGCCAAATCTGGAGGTGTAATTCTGATGAGGGATGGGGTTGAGAAGATCTAAGGGGGGGATGGGAGGGCAGCAATGGTGTCTTAACTGGGTGCTGATTTTCAAGCAGACTTGATAGACCTTCAGGCCTACTCTACTGGCATCTTAGTATGTTAGCATGTAGTCAGTATGTTCCATGATTGCCATCCCATTATAAAATAACAAAGCTGCCTGGTCATCTAGTGGCCCCCTACTGCTGATGTTCTGATTGCCATCTCAGTATAATCAAAAACATCCTTGGTAGTCTAGTGGTCATCCCTCCTCCCCTGATGTACTGATTGTTTTCCTGTCATAACAGAAAGTCTTCCCCAGCAGTTCAGTGGTCTCCCCACATGCTCCGATCGCCATCCTCATATAAACAGCAGAATATCACCATAGTGTAGTGGTCTGACCTCCCACCCACTTGATACACAACAGAAAGAGACCCTGGTGTCTGATGTACTAGCCCCCATCCCAACCCTTGTAAACATATAGGCATGACTCACCATCCTGCTCCCACCACAAATCAACCCCTGGTTCATGACCAGCACAACCCTCCTCAAACCACCACAGCTGGCCACTAACTTAACTCACAATGAGCATGTACTGTATACATTGGCCACTCACTGACAGTAATGTACTGCCAATGAGCGAGTACTGTATATAGTACGTGCTCATTGTGTGCTCAGTTGGTGGCCAGCTGTGGTGGTGTGAGGATGGCTATGCTGGTCACTGGCTGGGGTTAGTTTGATGGAACAGAGTGGTGGGTCACTCCATTACCAGGTGGGGAGGTCACTAGACCACCGGGGTATTATGTCCCATATGTCTAAAGGGGTCAGGATGGGGGACAGTTACATCAGAGACCTGGGTCTCTTTCTGTTGTGTATTGAGCAGGTGGGAGGATGGACCACTACACTATGGGAAGTTCTGCTGATTATACAAGGACAGCAATTGGAACATGGGAGGAGGGAACACTGCACTACCAGGGAGGGTTTCCTATTATAACAGGACAGCAATCAGAACATCAGGGGAAGGCCACTAGACTACCAGGGACATTTTTGTTTATACCTGGACAGTAACTGGAACATCGGGGGGGCACTAGACTACCAGGCACCTTTGTTGTTTTATAATGTAACTGCAATCAGGGAACTGGGGAGGGCCACTAGACTATAATGGATATATATTTTGACAACAGGATGGCGATCAGGGACAGAGAAGGTGAGAGGGACTGCTAGACTATCAGGGTGCAATTATTTCATTCACAGGACAGCGATCTGTGGTTGGAGGGAGGGCACCACTTGACTTCCAGGGTATATTGTTGTATTGATGGGACCAGAGATAAGGGATGGGGGGGCACTAACCCACAATGGACTGTGGCTGCATGGAGCATGATCTGGGGGGTCATGCTAAGCCACTTGCAGGCCAAGCAGATGAGCCCATAATGGGCATGCAAATGTCCACCTAGCATCATGTATGCACAATGGACTCATTTGTATGTCCCCTTTCATGAATAGGGACATAGCACACCTGCGCTATTAGTTGTGGGCCATTCTCCTGACTGCATCTGGGAGCAGTGCTACTGTGGTTGCCAGTGCATTTCATGGGTTAGCGCTGCACCTATTCACAGTCAGATAGCATGGTGCGCTATCTGACTGTGAATAGCAGAATTTCTGACCTGCACAACAACAAGATGCAGTACAAACTTTTGCATGGCACCTTGTACTTTTTTGTGAATCCTGCTCCTGGTGTTTTCATGGTTCCATGTCATAACAGCAAAGATTCAATAGCAACCTACACAAGAGCGAGTGCTAATCACCAGCATTAAGGCTGACAACTCCAAGGCACACCCCATGCCTGATTAGCAAAGACACAGTACAGGTGAAACTGTTATGATTTTTCCTTTTGCTGTCTGGAGGTTGGGGGTGGGGTGTTAGTGTAGGAAAGCCAAAAGCCACATTTCCCTTCTGTTGTTGCTTTAACCCTAACTAGTCCATTAACAAAGTTTTTTGCAAAGAATCTCCTTACTTTTTGAAACAGTATAATTATATCCTCATTTATATCCCTGCTCTTGGCAAATGCAGTCTGAGGATGTTTTTGTTAGAAAAATCTCATATTTTGAATCTCATCATGAGTTGTATGCTTTAATGTTTAATAGTAATAACACTACCTAAATAATCTTCACCCAGGCTTTTGGATAGATGAAGAGAACAGTTCTGCATGTCTGATAGCTTTGGATAAGGTTACAACAATATATTTACATATTACTAACAAATGATGATTTTCATTCCTTCAACAAACAAGCCATTTATGTATCAACCAAAGGCTTGTTCCATCATGTTATAAGTAGTTTTGTCACATTTGTTACACATATGAAATAATTGTCCATCATGTCATATGCAGTTTTGTCAGTGTTTTTGCGTTGATGAAGTAATTGAAGCCAGCTTGAATCAGTTTACTGGATTTAATTCAAATGTTGTTATGTTTAAATCCAATATTCAATTATAAGGCAGAACTAAGGGGTCAACTGTTCAGTTAATATAAACAATTAGTAGTAAACATTGTATTGAAAAAGGGAGTAATAGTACATTTGCCACTTCTCTTAACATAATGCATAGATCTAAACTTGTTTTCGACTAGCTACTAGTGTATATTTAAGCAATATACCTCTCCAGGGACTGGGTATCTGGGTGGATTTACCACACCTGGTATGGTTTGGTCATGAGGAGCAGCCAAGTGAGTTAACCACACCAGAAGTGGTAAATCGACCCATATACTCACTCCCTGGAGGGGTATATTGCTATGATATAATGCCCCCCTTTTGTTTTTGGAAAAAATGAAAATACAGGTTTTTTTTCAATTTTAAATCTTTTTTCATTTATTTATAGTTGTGCTGAGAAAAAAGTTCTCTGTTGATAGGCAGAGTGTAGTAACCGTGTGTAGTAAGGAACAGTAGTTTAGCATGTGAGCTTCATTTGAATGGAGTATTGGCTGCCATTCATAACGGTCTTTTTCCATGTGCCTTTATTGTTGAAGCGCTATTTTTTTTAAATTATTGTGAGTTGAAGGAGTTGTTTTTTAATGGGGCACATCAATAGATTGATTTAGTCAGCAGGAGTGTTCAGTGACTTTGCGAACTGTAATCATTTCTGGAATGTGTGACCAGAGCAGAGCCGACAATAGAAAGTGAAAAAGGTGAGCTGTGAGGAAGTGGATACGGGGAAAGTACTTTGAAAAAAGAGTGTTTGGAGTCTTTATATGGCTTTTGGCAGTGTTTCCTTGCTTTTTGGTGCTATGTAGAGAACACAATGTTGACGGGTTTAGAGCTGGAAGGACCCATGGTGTTTAAATACAGTTCGCCTGGTTAAATAAAGATTTTGATTGATTGATTAATTGATTAAGTGTTTGTGGCAGTCGGAGTGATTTCTGCAGGGGTTTCTGCTGTGGCTGACCGGTGGCTGGCACCGTTTCCAGTGGGTACACTGGAGGATTTATCACGCTGAAAAGGTGCTAGCCAACCAATCAGATTGCAGGGACTGGGCATTTGTATTTGCCCCATTGTATCAATTGTGATTAAAGATGATTTGCTATGCCCAGACTGCCTTAGTAAGTGATGCACATCCAAAACCAAAAAGCAATAGCAGTTATAAATAAAATAAAAACAAATCAAATAACCAAATGCATTAAAAAATGTACCTCAGATATTATACATGAGATGTAAGTTGAATCAGACTACTCACTAGGACAAGAGACAGGAATAGTGTATAGACCCATAGTACACTGGATCCAACAAGATGTTAAATGGAACTATGTTCATTGTGTCTTAATTGATTCACTGTTAAATAGACATGAGTAACTAGTTAAAGCAGTACAGAAAAAAAATTATTTTAAAACTGACACTAGCATTAAATATTTTTCAGCTCAAGTATCTTTATATATTAAGAATTTGGTCTGGTATCCCATTAATCTTTACAAGAGTTGTTGCGAAGTTGAAATTCACTGGCGAAGTTCCAGCGAAGTGACCCACTCCACCGTCTCAGAGCAATTCCTGAAGTTTCACTGTTAGCTTCAAAATTCACCTATGTGACTTTGTTGGGAATTTTGCCAATGAGCAGGAGACTTTTTCCTGCAAATGGTGGAATTTCACCCACAAACAGCAGAATTTCACCCGCAAACTGAAATTCCACCATTCCTGGCAAAATTCTGCTATTTGGAGGTGAAATTCTGCCATTTAGTGATGAAATTCTGCATTTTGCAGGTGGAAATTTGCACTTCATGGATCAGTCTTCACTCTGTGAATTGTGACAAATTTGTGGATTAGTTCAAAGAGCAAATTTTGCCAACTTTGGACATCGCTGATCTTTATTATATTTTTTTTGCAAAAATATTTTAGTATAAGTTTTGCACATGTTTTATGACACAGTCTGAAGACATGTTTTTTCTCAGCTTTCACTCTGTATGCAATATCTGATGCTACTCTATGATGGTGTTTGTGTGTGTATGTATGTGCATGCGTGCACACGTGTGTGTGTGTGAGAGACAGTGCTATTGGTTTCCGAAAATACATACTTCTACAGTACAGTACATTTCCTGACTTGACCATGTGAGTTTTAAGAGGCAGCTAATCTTTACTAGCCCACACAGGGTGAATGTCAAAACTGGTCAAAATAAAATATAAAGGAAGTGAAGTAGTTAAGAAACTCCTATTTCGTAAACAGGATCACTTCCAAAACGTGTTAACACATAGGTTTCCAACTTTATTGCAGCACTTTAAATCTCAGAAATTATCTCCAATTTTATGATATTACCAAATATTAGACATTTCCTACTAAATCCACTGTGGACTTTGCAACAATTAGCTACATTTTTCATGATCTTCTCATGATCTTGTGAAAAATCAAGTTTTAGCATGTGCAGGATATATTTATATTGTAATTCCGCAGACAGCAGTCACTTCCAATAATTTAAGGCCAGCATAAAATTTCAGAAAATTCGATTACATACAATACATTAAAACTGAGCAGCTCACAAAAATATTTATCACTTTTGAGAATTTTGCTGTGGTGTCATTCAAAATCAACAGAATTCTTAATTTTCTGAAGTGTAGGAAGCATAATTTTTACTATTAGGTGTGGAGAACATAAAACATCATCTAAATGAATAGGGCAATGATTTACGGGCAGCCCTTTGAAACAAAATCATGTTTTAAAACTAAGATTGCAATTAAGAACAGAGTGCACCTATGAAAGACTATGGCATGAGGAGTGAGAAGGTACTGATGTGTTTCTGCATTTTGTTTTTGTATTAAATATTGATGTGTAATTTTCTTCTAAATACTTTCCTGGGTTGACTAAATAAGGACTTAGAAAGATTTATTTATCTCAATAGATGGTAATAAAGGGATGAACATGTGCAACCACTCTATACAAGAACCAGTTTTATTAGTCTTTTTTTAACATCCATTAAGTTATGTTCAAAGAACTGTTTTTCTGAACACCTGCTGCCTTTCTAATTCTAAATGTAATACCTGTTTGACATTCTGTCCTGAAACACACCTATTCTACCAATCTACAGTGACTAAACTTTTAACTGGTGCATTACTATGATTTTTTTATCTGTTTATTTGAATTTTGGTATCTGGTAAGCCCACTGAGACAAAAAGTCCCTTTTTTCGGGGATGACCCGGGGAGGTTGCAAGAGGAAGTACAGCATTACAGAGTAATACAAGACAGGTGTACAGACACCTGTACAACAGAACGTATAGAACAATATAATGTACAAAAAGGCAAATACATTATATACAAAATAATACAGTGAATATAGAGGCAGCAGTAACAATTGTTGCAGCTAAATATACACTGCATAGGCTAAATTATACATATTTACATATGTACATAAATGCAGTAAGTTAATCAGGCAGTGCAAAAATGTCTGCAGGAGATACAGATAGAACGGGGGAGTCAGAAGACTGGTGCGAGGAGGAAGACAGATTAGCGGAATGGGACACATTGCATCCAGAGTAATTCACGGGAGGGGTTGCAAGGCAGGGAGGGTACAGGAGTGAGGAAAGAAGCAAGACAAGATAATGGAGGTAGAAGAAGTGGAGGTGGATGGTAGCAGTGAGAGCCCACTAGTTACAGGTGTAGACTTGAGGGGAGGAGAGCTGGGATTTGAGAGACCTCTTGAAAGAGTAAAGAGAGGTAGAAGTCAGAAAAATAGAGGGCAGTGCATTCCACAGGGAAGGCCCAGAAAAGGTGAATGCATGCCAGTCTACTGCTAGGTGGGGTTTCGGGATGGAGAGAAGAGGAAGGTCAGATGACCTTAAGGGCCTTGTAGGGGTTTTACGTTGGATGATGTGAGAGAAGCAGGGAGAAGTGAAAGTATGGACAAGCATGTAGGTCAGGCAAAGGTTGGGGTATTGTAGTCTGACTTCAGAGGATGGCTAGCTGAGGGATTCAAGCACAGAACAATGGTGCATCCTGGCATTAGCAACTAGAGCAAAGTGAGTGATCCTATGGTAGGTTTGTTTAAGTTTGGCAAGATGGTAGACTTGAGCAGAGTGAAGAGTAGAGGCACCATAGCAGATGAGAGGGGAACAATGAGGTGGACCATATGGCCCAGTGGGAGGGGAGTGGGAGGTAGGCTAAGAGGTGGTACAGCAGGCAAAGCTTTTGGTGGATGGTCTTGACCATGGTTGAAACATGCATGTCAAAGGAGAGGTGGGAGTCAAGTGTGATGCCAAGATATTTAAAAGATTGAACCTGATCTAGGTGGTCACCTTGGGAGGAACTGATCACCAAGGGAGGTGAGGGGTAGACGTTGGGGTCCAGTGGTGGAAGAGCATTGATTTAGTTTTCTTAGTGTTGAACACCAAGAGCTCATTTCTAGTCTCCCTGCACCTGTAAACAGGTATTGCCTACTTTTTTAATTTAAGTACTGTATTGTGAAGGGAAATCAGTGTAGCGGCATTTTTTAAACCCCCTTCTTAGATGGCTTGAAAAACTGGGCAGGCATTGCTCCTCAGTGCTCAAAAGGCAGCCCTTTTCAGCTGTTTTTGGTGTTGGCTAACTTGCCTTTATAAAGGCAAGCTATATACATTGCCCGGCCCCACTGTTTTTCTTTTGTTGATTCTTTCATCACCATAGCAACTGGTGACGTCAGCATGATAGTGCTATATAACTGTGGGCTCCAGCAAGCTTTTTCAGCTCATTTCTAGTCTCCCTGCACCTGTAAACAGGTATTGCCTGCTTTTTTAATATAAGTACTGTATTGTGAAGGGAAATCAGTGTAGCGGCATTTTTTAAACCCCCTTCTTAGAGGGCTTGGAAAACTGGGCAGGCATTGCTCCTCAGTGCTCAAAAGGCAGCCCTTTGCAGCTGTTTTTGGTGTTGGCTAACTCACCTTTATAAAGGCGAGCTATATACATTGCCCTGCCCCACTGTTTTTCTTTTGTTGATTCTTTCATCACCATACCAACTGGTGTCGTCAGCACGTTAGCTCTATATAACTGTCGGCTCCAGTGAGTGGAGTCGAGCTCGGAGCATAGGCGATGCGGGCAGAGGCCAGCGGCATCTGTCCGCATCCGTAGGCAGAAGAAGGTGGAAGGTAACTTTGTGTATTCAAACTATCAATACTATTTCTATAACTACTATAGCTTGTTTTGAGCTTTGTTGTGTTTGTCCAACACATAGCTTGGGAAGTTAAATATCTTTCATAAACCTTAATTTACCGTCTTGGATTTAGAGTTGGTTTGCATTCAATATGGAAGATATTATTCAAATAAACAAAGAGTGTTTCGATTGCAGATGTCAACCCTGTAATATGTACTTAATATCTGAAATTAACAATTTCACCTTGCCCTTTACCTGTGTTAAATGTAAAGTTAACTATGATTTAACTGCCGAACTGGAATTGTTTAATAATAGGTTAAGCTTTTTAGAGACCAGCCAACAGGAAATGTCTAGTAGATTTAAAAATCAAATTAGTGATAGTTCTCAATCCACCAAAGTCCATCTGGTAGGCAAAAAAGTCAAAACATCAGGGGAAAAAAACTTAAATTACTGACAAAATGCCAGAAGGCAAATGAAATTATCACCTCTTGTCAAGAATCTATTGAAATATCCCCTGAACAAAAAAGAAAAAAAAGTATTAGTGTTAAAAGAACAAGGGAAGAAGATCCATCTGATAATGCAGATGAAGATTGGTACACTCTACAAACTCAAAAAAACCCAAAAAAGGGCAGAAGAGCAGACCAATATATGGTTTCCACTTATAATTCCTTTGATCCCTTAACACATATTTCGGATATAGGCTACGGCCCAGAATCAACAAGTGTCCCCATTGCTGAAATTTTTGAAAATACAGAAAATTCAATATTTACTACAACAAATATGAATCTTTCAAAAGCAGAGTTTAATTCTCCCTCCCCTTTTCCCAGCATTTCACAAAATGTTATTGACACCAGTGAGGCTATGAATCATGACTTAGTTGATGTAAATCCCTTGATTTCACTAGAAAATTGTGACAATTTGGACCTAAATCAAGATGAAGCTTGCAAAATAAGACAAGTTATAGTGCTAGGAGACTCTATCATTAAACATGTTGATAGAATCATTTGCAACCCTGACAATACAAATAGAACTCTTTCTAGTTTCAGGGGCACTGGCATTACTGACATCACAGAGATGTCTAGCACTATCTTACAAAACTCAGGTTCTAAACCCTTGGTAATAGTTCACATAGGAGCCAACAATGCTCTAAAGGATTCTTTTCAAAAACTAAAAGAAGATTATGTAGCATTAACAAATAAATTATTGGACTTATGATGTTAGGTAGTCCTATCTGAAATCTTGCCTATTCCAAGAGCAAATCTTTCCCAACAATGTAAAATGAAAGAAATAAATAATTGGTTGAGATTTTGGTGTCTTAAACAGGATATACAATATATCACTCATTGGGAGGACTTTTATGGCAAATCAAACCTCTATTGTTGGGACGGACTTCATCTCAGTAGGAGGGGTAGTAGGCTCTTGGGCGAAAGCATAGTCCATTCTATTAATGGTTGTTTAAACTTCCAGCAAGGGGGGAGTTGTATGATTTAGATACAACTCTTGAACCTCAACCATTCACTTTTCTTCCAAACCCCACATCTATAAGTAACCATAATTTCACCCAAATGAATACTACTGGTCCCATCTTTAAACCAAACATAAATATTATATAAACTAATGTCAGAAGTTTACGTAACAGAAAAAGAAGAACTTACTTACATCCTTCATGCACAAAAAATATCAATTTGTGGAGTTACTGAAACTTGGTATAAGGATGATGATTCGAACACTAACATAAAGGGATATAATAAATTTTACAAAAACTGAAATGAAAATAAAAAGGGAGGAGGTGTTATATTATATATCGATGAACACCTGAAAGCAAACACAATAAAAACTAAAACAAGTACAAATGAGAGCTTATGGGTTAAATTTTTTCTCCCCCATAGTCCACTAGTAATTGGGTTATAATATAGATTTCCTAGTCTAACCAATGATGAAAATCATAGTTTAATAGAAGAAATATCTGAGGTACACATCAATACTCCCTATATATTGATGGGTGACTTTAATCTTCCAACTGTTAATTGGGAAAATTATACATCAGCTTCAAATATTGAAAATATGTTTATGGATGTTTTTCTCAAATCTAACCTAGAACAAACAGTAAACAAACCTACCCGTGGCAACAATATCCTTGACATTGTACTCACTAATATTAATGAGAAAATTGATAACATTAAAATACTTCCTCCTTTGGGTGATAGTGATCACTGTATGGTCAAATATGAATACATAGCAGAACTGCCATGCACAAATGGCATCACTAAAATCAAAAACTTTAATAAAGCTAACTATAAAAAATAAATGATTTTCTATCAAAATGGAATTGGGAGACTGAACTAAACAACTTAAATTTATTACAAATTTGGGATTTAATCAATAACAAAATCAATATTTGTCTCTCTAATTGGGTTCCTTATAGAACGAAGTATTGTAACAAAAAATGTGTGCCTCTTTGGTGGTCTTCAAAAATTAAGAATTACAAAAAAAAAGAAAACTATATAGAAAACATAAAAAAGTCAATTCCAACAGTCTCCTGGAAACATACAAAATCGCAGCTAAAAAATTAAAACATATGATTAAATCATTTAAATCTAAAATTGAATTCAACTTAGTTACTAAAGTTAAAGATAACAAAAAACAACTTTATAATTATATTGGTTCCATGAAAGAAAGACGTCAAACAATAGGACCTTTTAACATCAATGACATACCTATTTTAGATGAAACAACCACTGCTACAATTCTAAATGAGACATTTCTAAAAGTTTTCGAAACTAAGGAAGTTGCAAATAGGCCTCTTCTTGCAAATAACTCTAGTTTTCCTGTCTTTACAAAAATGGAGGTTGTAAAACAAATTAAATCTTTAAAACCAAACAGCTCTCCTGGTCCTGATGGTATTCCACCCAGATTTTTGCAAAAAATCAGTCACTCAATTTCTGGTCCTCTAGCTGTGTTATTTAATTCATCAATCAGAGAAGGTAAAGTTGTTCAGGCCTGAAGGGAGGCTATAGTTACACTTCCATACATAAGGGTGGAACAAGACATGACCCAAATAATTATCGCCATAAGCCTGACTTCCATCATAGGTAAAATTATGGAAAGATTGCTTAAAGCCCATATTATAGATCATTTAGAAAGATATAAATAGTCAATATCTTTCAACATGGATTGTGACTGAAAGATCAGTTTTGACCAATCTACTACATTTCTTTGAACCAGTAAGTGCTGCTTTGGACTTGGGTATTCCGGTAGATGTGATATTTTTAGATTTTTCCAAGGCTTTTGATAAAGTATCACATAAAGTTTTATTACAAGAATTGGTCAAAATTAATTTGCAACCCAATATTATAAACTGGATACAGTCATGGCTGGATAACAGAACTCAACAGGTATCAGTCAAGGGTCACCTGTCTGCAACAGGTGTGGTAACTAGTGGTGTTCCCCAGGGCTCCATCCTGGGTCTGATACTGCTTAATATTATGGTTTCTACACTGCCTACAACTGATAAGATATGGGTCGCAAAATATGCTGATAACTGTAAAATGGGTAGTTTGGTAAGCACACTTCATGATAAATGCTCTGTACAAAGTCATTTAAATAACCTATCAAACTGGGCAAAGGCTTATGGAATGTTTTTTAATGTTGACAAATGCAGTCTTACATTTGGGCAAAAATAACATCCCCTTCAGCTATTCCTTAAACAATGTTAATCTAAAAAGTATTTCGGAAGAAAAGGATTTGGGTGTCATAATCTCAGATAATTTAACTTTCGAAAAAATAATATAACTAAAGTCAAAATATGTAATAAAATAATTGGTTCTATTTTAAGAAATATCAAAAGCAGAGACTCCAAAGTTATTATACCACATTACACCAGTCTGGTACGTCCTCATTTGGAATACTGCTTTCAATTTTGTGCACCAACTTCTGTTGGGGTTTAAAACTCATGAGAGGGTGTTCAGCGAATTCACTAAAAGTATCATCTTTACATAATAATAGTTATAAGATAGATTAAAAACTTAACCTATTTTCTGTAAATACAGACAAATAAGGGAGACTTAATCTTAGTATACCAAACCTTAAAAATGATTATCTAAGAACCACAATTGGACTTACTACTACCTCCAACATTAAGTCAACTAGGAGTCATAGTCATAAACTCATTGGTGAAAAATGCATATCCACTAGAAGGAGTCTATTTTTTACACAGAGAGTCGTGGGACTGTAGAATTACTTACCTGTAAGTGTTGTTAATAGTGATAATCTAAGTACCTTCAAACAAACACTAGATAAACATATGGGAAACAAAAAGTTTGATTTCCACCCATAGGATACTTGGGTGGCGAGCATACAATGGGCATCCTTATGTATGCCTACATTGCTCATACACTTCTATGAACCTATGAGCTTATTGAGGAACCATGCTTCAAGAAGATGGAAGTCCTGTTGCAAGAGGTGGTTCAGCAGGGTAGGGTCAGAAGAGGACTTGTACAAGATGGCATCATCTGTGTACAGCTGAACAGATGCACTGCCACAGTGCTGCAGGAGTTCATTGATAAATAAAGAGAATAAGAGCGGGCCAAGGATGGACCCCTGTAGGGACACCATCCATAATGGCACGGAAAGAGGAGGTATATCCGGCCCACCTCACACATTGGGTACAGCCAGAGAGATAGCTTGAGAACCAGTTTAGTGAAGGGATCTCAAGACCAAAAGAGAGGAGCGTGTGGAGTTGGAAGTTATGGTTTACAATGTCAATGGCCTTGGTAAGGTTGACATAAATAGCACCAGTTACAAGGCCTTTTTCCATAGCAGAAAGGATGTCAAAAGTTACCTTAATGAAGGCAGTGTTGGTACTGTGGGATTTATGGAATCCATGCTGGTTATTGGAGAGTGAAACATTTAGCTCAAGGTGTTGCTGACGTTACGCATGTATAATTTTTTCCTGCATTTTAGCAAGGTGGCAGAGTATGAAGATTGCCAATGGTTCTCGAAAGCAGAGTTAGGACCACTCTTGTGAATAGGGACAACTACGGTGGCCTTCCATTTGGAACGCACAGTGCCAGAACAGAGGGATTTGTTGATCAGGTTGCACACAGGGCAGGCAATAGCAACTGTTCCAAGTTTTAGGAAATGGGATTCAAGGGAGTTGAACCATGGGGAGCAGGTATCCATGTTACTCCTAAGGTGGTGCAGTACCTCATTCCTGGTGGCAAGTTTAAGGTGGAAGGTGGAGCTAGTAGAGATGGGGAGAGTGGAGGGAGGAAATGGAACAAGGGCCGAGAGAGAGGTCTTATGCTTGGAGAGATTAGTGAAGGCCCGATTGAATTCAGAGGCAATGGTGGTGGGGTCAATAACCTCACTGCCATCACGAAGCATAGTGCTTGGAAGGGAAGCAGATTTAACCTTCAGTAGAGTGTTAATTTGACCCCAGAATTCTTTGGAATTGAATAGGTTGCTAATCTGGAGGGAATGGAGGAAGGAGTGTTTTGTTGAATGCAGCAAACTCTTGCACTTATTACATAGCAGTATATAAGCCTGCCAGTTGGAAGGTAGGCCAGAGCCCTTGTAGAGCCTCCAACTGGCATCCTGAGAAGCCATGAGGCTTATGAGCTCCTTAGAGAGCCAAGGGGCACGAGCCCCCTTGGTTCTATACTTAGACGAAGGGGCATGGAGGCTGACTATTGTGTTTGTAAAGAATTCCAGAGCAGAATCAACCTCTGATAAAGTGTTTACCAAGGACCAGTCAGCCTGAGATAGGGAGGCTTGAAAGACTTAAGGAAAGAAAGAGGTCATGTTCCTAGATGACTCAACGATGGGGGTGTATTAGGGGAATTGTTCCTCCCTCCACACACAGAAGATGGGAAAGTGATCACTTAAGGCATCTGGAAGACCACTGGAAGATTTGATAAGACTAGGGGTATTGGTAAGAACCCAGTCAAGAAGGATATGGTGGCCAGATTTAATGTTGAGTCTTGTGGAGTCACTGAGGATCTGGGAAGGATGTCTCCAGGGGCACTATGAACATGACCCATCCCTGGGCCAAGCCAGTTGCTGTTAAAATCCTTGCATAAGATCCAGTCTGTCAGCAGAAGGCTGGCTGAAGAAGAGAAGAGGGAGGTGAGGGAAGATATGGGAGCACTAGGAGGGTAGTATACACAACCAACTACCAATTTATTCGCTTTCCCAAGAACTATGGTAACAAAGATGGATTTGGCCTGAGAGGTATCATGGGGGGGGAGGAGGGTTGCACAAACCCAGATGCAGATAGAGACAGTTGGACATTGATGAGTACATCACCACCATGCTTAATTGGCCAATTTTTCCAGAAGGTGGTATAACCAGGGATGGAGACCTCATGTGAAAGGATGGCTGGTTTCAGCCAGGTCTCAGATAAAGCGAGAATATTTGGGTTGTAATGGCAAGCCCTGGCTTCAATCTCAGGGAGTTTAGGTCAGAGGCTCTGAATATTCATATGGGCAATTCAAAGGCCTTTCATATTGTTCCTGGCTGGGACAGGCGGGGCAGATAGCAAAGGCATTCTGACTACATTAGAGGATAAAGTGTTCCTAGGGGTAGAAAAGAAATGGGAGGACAGTTGGTGTAGAGGAAGGAGAAGCTGACTCAAGAAATATGGTGCCTGGAAGACCAGAGTTCAAGCCATGGGAGGAAATGGAAAAGGGATAGTATTAAGTATGACAGAGAGAAAAGGTAGTGGAGAGGGGCAAGTAGGTAATAGAAGATGTAATTATTTAAGCTAAAGTATGCAGGTTAAGCAGCTTCAAGTTAGTTTTGGTAAAGACAGGGAAGTGATAAGTGAAGGGGCCCTAAGTAAATAGATAAGATGTCAAGAGACCGAGTGACGTAATGTGGCAATGAGTTGCAGTGAGTGGATGATGTAGTGATGTAATGCGTTGGTGCATGGGCTAGGCTGCATGAGGCAGCATCACTTCTCCTCTCCTCATCCTGCTGAAGTTTGGCATCCAGAGTATGCGACAGACTTATCCCTCGGTGAAAACTTTTGGCAAGTACCTGCTGCGATTTTGATTTTGTGACAATAGGAAACACTGCTCTAACTGAATGTGGTATGTTTGATTGTGGGAAGTCTATCAGTCATTTCATTGCTAGCTTTTCTCTGAGGTGAGCACATTTTAAAAGGAGTCAAAAATAAAAGCTTTGCAAAAAGTGTCCTGAAAACCCCTTCTTGCCTTTTGGAGCCCAAGATGTTTTTGCTTTGTAGTAGTAGTGATCTGGACTTGTTTAAATTATTGGAATCTGTCCGAAAGGATGAGACTCTGAAAGTTCTGACAGTTCCTAAATTCTTTCTGATTTGGGGCATTTGTGAGTTGAACAAAAAATAAGACAAACTCTCTTTTACCCACAAAGGGAAAGACTTGACCCATGGTGGTGTTTCAGAATCAGAATTACCGGAATTGGTCCATTAGGATGTTTAAAATCCTTTTGCTACCCTAGTAATGGGATTGAGATATAGTTCTACACAAAATAAAGACCTGCAAAACTATAAACTCTGCCTCCTATGCCTTTACAAGAAAGGATTAAATTACAACAAGTTCTCTGGAAGAATTTCAGTGAGGGACATAAGGAGGATGCCAGTTTTTAACATTAAAGCTAAGTAACTTTGCTTATTTTAAAACAAGACATACAATTTTATGGCATCTGAACAGTTTGCTGCATGGTGAAAACTGAAGATGACTACAATTTCCATTTCCACTCATTTGTCCTTTTGCCTTTAATTACCTTTAACGGGGTACTTATTAGCATGTGGAGAAGTTAAATGTGACTAAGACAGCTTTACTACCTCTATAAGCAGAGGAGAACTTTGGAAATAAGGAGGCAATCCACATGTTGCATTTGAAATGCAATAATTCTACATGTGGGAATGCTGGCAGGATAAGGAGTTAGATACAAAGGGGCTTTCTAAGCCCTTTCAGGCCTCAGGGAGTAAAAACAGAGCACAAAAGATCCCAAATACATTTGAACCTGAAACAAAAGCTGGAACTGAAGCAAAAAGAAGGAAATTGAGATAACTAAAAATGCCCTATAAAAACTTTTGTGATTTTAACAGGCCCAACTTAAATAAAATGGCCCCTAAGATTCAACCAGGCACTGAAAAAAAGGATATAAACTGGAAAGCTGCTATTACAACAACTAAAATAGGGCAATGCCTACAAGAAATGGAGGGGCCTTCTTCAAAGCTGTTGGGGGAGTCATCATTGGGCCCCATAGGAGATCCTTCCCTTCTTTCAGATGACGATTCCATTGCAGTAGAATCATCTATGGGGAAGACTGGAAAACCTAGTGCAAGCATGAAAGATTCAGAGGTGGGCCCAAATCAGTCTTAGCCACACCAAAAACGCCTCCCGAGTGGACCATGCAATTAATTAAAAACTTCACCACTCTGCAAGTTTCTACAGAAAAATTACAGTATTTGCCAGATTCAATAAAATCCCTTTCTGACAGTATTCATAATTTGGACATTAATTTACAGCAGGGGATCAAACGAATAGATGAACTAGAAAAGAAACAATGTGACCTAGAAGATACAGTAACTCCAATACCTCAAGAAATAAAGGTCCTGAGAAAACAGCAGGGCATTTTAAAACGAAAGTTAGACAACCAAGAAAATCGAACAAGAAGGAAAAATATTAGAATTTTTGGAATCTTGACCAAATGGGAGAAGGAAACAGTGCTCAAGAACATGTTGCTGGATATTTTGTCAAAAATGTTGGGTCCCGACTCTGACATTCCAATTATTGATAGAGCTCATTGGTTGAGGGATGGTAAAGAAGAGGATCCTCGAAGAGCAAAACCAGCAATCATTAAATTGCTAACATCGAAGGGGAAAGACACAATAATTAGGCTTGCCACTAAAAGATGGGCCAGGTTGTCCTGGGCCCCAGCCAGGAATGTTCATAGAGGAAGGAGGGAGGATGGAGAGGGCAGGGAAGGAGAGGGGACTACAAGGAAAGGGGAGATACTTTGACCTCACTGATGATGTCAATCAGCCAGGTTCAGAGCTCGCTGGCTATTGGCAAGGGGAGGGACCAGAGGGGTCCTGATCAGGGGTCCTTAGGGGCAACTTAAGGGCAGGTAACCCTCAGTAAGCCCTAATTCTTGCTGTAAAATTCTCAACCTTACAGCACATCACTGGCAATCTAAGGTAAGGCACTAAGGTCTGAGATCCTTCCTCCTTGGGAGGCACACAAGCTTGAGATGCAGGCCTGGTTTTGTTTGGCATACTGGGGGCCCATTGTGAAATGTTATACAGTTGCATAGAGGTTTTGTACTGCTTAGAGATAGAAGAGCTAGGAGAGGGTAGAGCAGATGGTAGCTGCTGGGCAAAGTTATGGGGGACTCCTTGTGCATGGTGTGGTACTAAATTAAGATGGGGGCTTGTATTCAACAGGATGGTTGGTTGTTGGTTGCTTAAACAGTATGCAGAGAGATGGTTTGTGCCAACAGGCAGTGAGGTTTGGCACCAGGTAGTGTGATGAAGACTGCTTGGCTACTGGCCCAATGCCTGATGGGCTTAGAAGAAGGTCTGGGAGGCAGTCAGTGGTATTGATTGCTTTTGGTGTGGAGTTTCTCATCTAAGGTGATCCATAGAGGAGGCAGAATCACGATCAGCCTCAACATGCAGTTCATGGTTATTTTTTTCTCAAAAAAAATAAGAGAAATAAGTGAGAGAAAAGGGAAATGTGTGTGGATCGTTTTCATGGCGAGTGGAAGGCTGGAGGTGATGTTAGAAGCTGATGCCATTTGGAAGCACCCCGCAGAGATACTGGTAATGTACAGGTCAGGGAAGACAATGTGGAGGCTGTCTGGCAGTGAAATAGGGCACTTGGAGCCACGGTGCATATGGTATGCTGGTACAATTGTGGGGAATGGGCAGCAAATGGCAGCACCATGTGGTGTGAGGGGAAGGCAGCATGGTGGGCCTGGGGATGGGGTGGCAGGGCCCAATGCATTGATGCAAGCACTCTGACCACTATCGGGAGGTCGTGAACAGCCCAATTCTGGAGGATGCACCTGACTATGTGGGCAGCCACCATTATGGGTCCATGGGATTGCAACGCCGCAGCAGGCCACTTAGCGTCCGAGATGCCAGGTCATGAGTTGGGGGCTGGGTAGGCCCGACTGCATAGGTGGCTGCCATTTTGGGGCCAGGGGAGCTTCAAATGATAACAGGCCATGATCAGCCAGGAGACCAGGCTGTGAGTTGGGGGCCGTGGAGGCCTGACTGCGTGGGGGCCACCATTTTGAGGCCAAGGGATGTACATAGTGACAGACCAGTCCTCAGCCAGGAAGCCAGATGACAGGTAGGGATTTGGGAGGCCCGACCCCATGGGCAGCCACCATTTTGGGCCAATGTGGTTCATGCTGAGCAGGCCAGTTCTTGGCCAAGAAGTCAGGCGGTGGGTCAGCAGCCATGGAGGCCTGATTGTGGGGGTGGCCACCATTCTGGCCCAAAAAAGGTGTCCAATGCAGTAACAGACCAAGACTGGGCCAGGAGGGCTGGCTTCAGGATGGGGGGGCACAGAGGCCCGACTGCACTGTGTGGCCACCATTTTTGGGGGCAGGATGCATGATTGGGGGGGGGGAATCTGGGGCTGCATAGGCCACTGGGGAAACAGCGGAGAAGGAATATAAATTGGGCAAGCAGCAACAGCATGCTTTTCTGCAACACCAAGCAACATGGCTGGCAGAAAGGAATGGGAGGCCCCACAGTTGGGGGCACTATTCCATAAGTTTTATGGGGGTAATGCACAGCAACTGGATTTCAGGCTGCAGCAAGGGAGGCCAATTCAGTTATGGGGCGAATGCAGTGCTTTTAATGGTTGGGGCACATGCTACTAGTACAGAGATGGGGAAAGGATCTTGCTGTGCATGAAGTCTTGGAGTCAGGACCTGGTGAACCGGGGGGGTCATTATTCTAGTTGGCCCAGATGGGTGGGGACTGCAGTGGCCCCAGCCATGTGGCATGGCCGCTATCTTGGAACCAAAGGACGCAGTGGCCTGTTGGGGGGGAGAGTTGTCCAGCAGAAGTGATATCACAGCCACACAAAGGTGGACAGCCCTGTACAGTTGGCTGACTCCATGGTGGGAGTGGCTGCAGGGGCATATCATAGTGGCATTACATTGCAAGTGGGAGAGGTCCATATGGCTGGAGCAATCTGGTAGTCAGTGGGAGCCGGCTGAATGCCAAGCCATGGTGGGGGGCAGGGTAGCATGTGGTAGGACTATGTATGATCATGTGATGTGTTATTATACAGCCCAGGCATGTGGCAGAAGAGATGGTTCCCAAGAAAACCCAAGTGTTAAGTGCTACCAGGCTGGTGAAGGCAGTGAAACTGATGATACAAATGGAGTTGGTGGAGGCTGCTAAAAAGAGATAGGTGGAGGAGGAGGCCCAGAAGAAATGGAAGGGGAAAGATGAGGGGTCTGGCACCATGAAGAGAAACAAGAGACAGAAAAGGGTGGGACCCAGCCCACCAGTGGCACCTGGAGTAGGGGTTGAGCCCATTCCAGTCCCGGTGGGGCCACAGCCAGATGGTGGTATGGACAATGTGGATATGAACAATGAGACAGATTTAAAGGAATATATTGAGGGTTTGTTGGGGGCATGGGGGAGGACGGGGTCTCAAAAATGGAGCAGGCCTTCCAAGCCATCAAAGAAGGGAGCAAGCCGGGCAAGGTAGGGTGGGTGCCATGGAGGGGGTGCGTAAGCTGTACAATGGACCACCAGATTTAAGGCTAGGTGACCTCATGCTGGCCTCGATGAAAAAAAAATATGGAAAGGGGAGTACGTTGACATTTTTGAATTGGTGGACGAGGAGACAGCCAAAAAGTATCAGCAAAGGGAGTCCATTGGCAAGTCGGAAATGGCAGTTGTATTGGTGATAGTGGAGCATAAAGCAGAGAAAGCCAGGTTCAAGGGAAAGAGCATTGACATGTGGCAGGCAGGTTTCCTGATTTATAGTATATTGGTGTTGGAGAAGCAGCTCGACTTGGCAATTCTGCTACTGACTTATATGGGGATCATCCGGGATGTGTATAAGGTGAAGCTGGGTTTTGGATGGCTCAGATATGATGAAGCATTCCAGAGGAGAATGGCATTCAAGGGTGACATGCGATGCGATTGACCCATGCCGAGTTGTGGGTGCGGACCCTGTCAGGCCCAACGGGAGGGCAGGTTGTGGAACAGAGGAAAAGGATTGCACTGGCCCTGGGTGCCAAGGCCTGCTGGGCTTTCAACAGGCATCATGCATGAGGCCTAGCTGCAAGTTTAGGCATGTCTACATGTGGTGTGGGGGGGTCACAGCCAGTGACAACATGCAGGGAAGGGGGCGACAAAGTCAGCCAAGCAAATGGGCAGCTTCAGGAACAGCCCTTTAGGGGCAGATGGGGGAGCTGGGAGGGGCCATGGGGGCCATGGGAGAGGGGTATACAACCCCAGCTATGGGTGGAATTAAGACAGACACAGGGGGAGGGGTGGTGGGGCTATACCTTGGCCCACACCAGCATAAAACAGAACGTGGTGGAAGCCTGGACAAACGATTACCCTGACAAGAGACGAGCTGAACTGCTGAGGTTGGGTTTCAAGGGAGGGGGTTCATTATGTTTTGAGGGTGCACAGGTAGGGATGTGGGCTAAGAACTTGGGTTCCTTTAGCGGGAAGGAGAACATAATCTGGAAAAAGATCCAGAAAGAAGTCAGGGTGGGAAGGGTGGAGGGGCCAATACCTGAGCTCCCCTGCAGGGAGTTCTGGGTGTCATCCTTAAGGGTGGTACCTAAGAAACAGGCGGGGGAGTTCTGACTCGTACATCACCTGTTCTATGCAAATGGGGGTCAATGAATGAAGGGATCCTGGAGTCGCTGAGCATGGTCTCTTACACCTTCCTGGACCAGCCGGTGGAATTGATATGGGTGACGGGGGGCCTGGCTAGCAAAAACAGACATTGAGTCCACATTCCATCTGTTATCAGTCCACCTGGCTGACTGGGACCTGCTTGGGTTCCAATTTGAGGGCGGGTTGTACTTCGACAAGTCCATGCCCATGGGCTGCTCGGTGGCATGCTCCACATTTGAAGCATTCAGTTCATTGGTGCAGTGGGTGTTTGGGTACTGGTACGGGCACAGGAGGGTAGTCCATTACTTGGATGATTTCCTGTTGATAGGGGCCAGCCAGGCAGAGACACGAGGGATGTTGGCAGACTTTAGGGACATGTGCAGCATCATAGAGAAGGGGTTGCTGGCGCTTGTGAGGAGGAATAGGAGGGTGCTGCTGGTACAGGTACAGCAGCTGCTAGGGCACCTTAATTTTGTCTGCAAGGCCATAAGCCTGGGCAGGGCATTTATGAGAAGACTGGGGAGGGCCACGGGCAGGGTGAAACAACCCCATCACTGGGTGGACATCAGTAAAGGTGTGAGGGAGGACCTGCAGGTCTGGGAGGTTTTTCTGAATTCATACAATGGGGTGATGTTCTGGTAGGATGAGTGGGCCTGCAATACAGACATGGAGCAGTACACGGATGCTGCTGGGTGTCTGGGGATGGGGGCCTACTTTCATGGAGAGTGGGTTTCAGAGGCATGGCCAGTCCAATGGCACAAATGGGGATGGTCCAAGGACATCACGTTCCTGGAAATATTCCTGATATGGGTGGCCTTGGAGATCTGGGGTGACCAGATGGCAGGGCAGTGCATCTTATTCTGGTGCTCAACAAGGGGATTGTAGAGGTGATCAACAGGCAGAGTGGCCACTCAGAGTCAGTGGGCAGGTGCTGATGTGCATGGTGTTGTTGGGTCTTCATTTGAACCTGTCCTTTAGGGCACAGCACATAGAAGGGACATGGAATGAGGTGGCTGACTGTCTTTCTCATTTTCAGATGGAGCAGTTTGGGGAGTTGGCACCACACGCTGTGCCTGCCTGGACAAGAGTCCTGACTGGCTATGGGAGATTGAAGGGGAAAAGCCAGAGCTTTGTACAGAGGGTCATGGTCGACCAACACCCTGAAGGTATATGAAGGGACATAGAAAAGCTTCCAGGCTTTCTGGTCCAGGATGAAGTGGGATGGAGGAGCAAGTCCAGGAGGAGCAAGTCATACAGTACGTGGTAAAATAGTGGGAGGAGGGGGTGGCTCATGCCACCATGTGGGTCCAACTGGCGGGTAAAAGTTGGACATGCAAGGATCGAGGGTGGTTGGATGTGGCAGGCAACCTGGCCATTAAACAGATGGTCATGGGTTGGCAGAGAGGGCAAGGCAAGAGGCAGGATGGGAGAAGACCCATAATGGGGCCCCTGCTCACGAAGGTGGTACAGGCTTTGGACCACATTTGCCATTCAGTGGATAAAGCCTGCCTGTTTAGGGCCATATTTGCAGTCATGGCTAGGGGGCCTTTCAGAGTTGATGAAGTGGTGGCACCTGGGAAAGGGCTGCTGCGGGGTTGCAGGAGGCGAATGTGAGGGTGAAGGCAGACAGAGTGGTCATCTGAATTCAGAGGTCCAACACAGACTAGCAGGTGAAGGGCACTGCAGTGGAGATGGGCAGATAGGCAGTAGTGGGAGTCTGTGCAGTCCAGGCCATGAGGGAATAAAGTATGGTGTGAGGCTGCACGGCAGGGGCCTGGTTCATGCATGGGGATGGGTCCCCAGTGAGGGAGTTCCAGGTGGGGGAGATACTGAAAAAGGTGGTGGAATTCATGGGGGAGAGCCCCAGCAGTTTTGCCTCACACTCCTTCAGGATTAGGGTGGCATCAGAGCAGCTGTGGTGGGAGCAGGGGAGAGCGAGGTCAAGTGGTTGGGGAGATGGACTTTTAACTGTTATGAGAGATATGTGAGGTGTTGACATTGACTAATTGGTGTTCCATTTTCTCTCCCCGCAGCAGGCTCCAAGAGACAGGTGTGGATCATGGGGGACTCATTCATCTACTGGGCAGAGAGGTTTGCAGCTGCCAAAAGGCTAGGGATGCAGTTGCACCAGGGAGCGGATCACACCAAGGTGCAGTGGAGTGGCCTGAGAGGCATGAGATGGTTGCAGCTGCTTCCGCTGCTGGAGGAGCTTCAGGTCTGCTGCACCAGACTAGCCTGTATCATTATTCATCTGGGAGGGAATGACTTAGGGACAATGCCTTGGGGGTCCCTAATGAGGGACATTATTGCCGATCTGGAGAGAGTGAAAAGCTGGTGGTCAAGGGTGGAGATCGGGTGGTCTGAGATCACTTCTTGAAGGGTATGGAGGGGACCAAAAGGACCCAAGGTAATAGAGGTGACATGGAAATGCCTGAACAGGAAGGTGGCCAGGTCAGTGATTGAAATGGGGGGGCCACATCCAGCATAGGGATATTTCATACAAGCATGAGGTGGTGTACTAGGCAGATGGGGTTCACCTAACAGAGTTTGGCATGGGGCTGTTCCTCCAGCCCTTTGTGGAGTTAGTATGGGAGACCAACAAGAAAGGCCTGAGGGGTTAACCCACAAGGGGGAGCACCATCTTCCATCACAAGCTGGAGATGGGTCAGTGGAAGGGGTGGGAGCAAAGGGAAAAAGAGGGGGCAGGTAAAGGGGAGAGGGTAGGTATCATGGGCTGTGGACAAGAGACCCCAGTTGTGGGAGTAACGGGGAGGGGAAGGGAGATAGAGCTAGGGGGTGGATCACAGTGCCCACACCTGGTAGGGGAGAAGTGGTCCAGGTAAGGTGCTACCTGGTGTCGTGGTATGAAAGGGGGGGCTGGATCATGGTGTCTGGACCCCAAGAAGCAATGGTGAAGGAGGAAGAGCTTGACAGGAAGAACCATGAAAGGGAAGACAGGACTGTTATGTCTGAGAAGTGATGTGCGACTGTTATGTTCAAATTTCCAAACTGTAAATACTGATTGTTAGTCATGAAATTGGACTGTAAATTGATGAATATAAGATGTGCCTTTAATAAATATTGACAGCGAGCATCCAAAGTGACAAAGCAGTGGCCTGAGTTATTTCTGTGTGGGGATCCAGGGACAATTAGGCTTGCCACTAAAAGGCAGGCCAGGTTGTCCTGGGCCCCAGCCAGGAATGTTCACAGAGGAAGGGAGGGAAGGGGGAGGAGGGAGGGGGCAGGGAAGGGGAAGGGACTACAAGGAAAGGGGAGGTACCCTGACCTCATGGATGATGTAAATCTGCCAGGCTCAGAGCTCACTGGCTATTGGCCAGGGGGAGGGGCCAGAGGGGCCCTGATTGGGGTCCTTAGGGGCTACTTAAGAGCAGGTAACCCTCAGTAAGCCCTCTTTTTTGCTGTAGAATTCCCCACTCACCCTGCCTGCAAGAAAGAGGAAGGGTCCAGGAATAGGCACTTACTGTGGTGAGGCACAGGGTGGAGGTGACCTTGAATGGGGCTAGCACAGGCCAGGTAGGGCCGCAAAGGGACAGCCAGGCTCCGGGGGGCTAGGTGAGTCCCCCCTGGAAGGTTTCAGCAAAAAGGGAGGGAGCAGAGGGGAGAAGAAGGGGTGGGAACAAGGGGAAGAAGGAGGCCAGGTAGAGGGGTACCATGGGCTGGGGACAAGAGAACCCAGGCATGGGAGTAATGGGGAGGGGAAGGGAGATAGAGCTATGGGGTGGATCACCGTGTCCACACCTGTAAGGTGATACCCAGTGTCATGTTGATGAAAAGGGGGGGCTGGATCATGGTGTCCGGACCCCGAGAAGCATTAGTGAAGGAGGAAGAGACTGAGTAGAAGAACCACAAGAGGGAAGACAGGACTGTTATGTCCAAGAAGTGATGTGGGACTGTTATGTCCAAATTTCCAAAAGCAGTGGCCTGAGTTATTTCTGGGTGGGGATCCAGGAACAATGCAGGATTTCTATGGCAAAAACAAGTTTTCTTATAAAGATAAAGTCATTTATTAAAAAAAAATGACTTTTTCAAAGCTCTATGGGACCAAAGAAAGCATTCAGTGGAATGCAACAGAAACTCTGGAAGGAAGGCATTAAGGCTTGCATAGTTTTCCCCTCCAAACTGAAGGTTTTGTTAAATAACCATACCTTGTTTTATTTTTTTATCAGAAGCTATATCTGATTTAAAAATAAGGTTGTCTACAATATTTTCCACTTGTGAGGATGGTTGATATGTTACTTTATATTTAACAAATTGCTGTAATATTTGGAACCTGAAAAAGCTCTGACTTAAGAGTAAAAAAATATTATTGAAGGGTTAGGGGTGTGTGTATGTGGTGGTGGGGGGGGTGACTAGTTCATCTCCAACCATTGTCTCCAAGAGTGCTGGAGGGCTATGTCAGAATTTTTCTTTGGCATAGATGTTGGGGAGGGGAGATGGGGAAATTACATAAAAGATATTTCTGGAAGTCTGGATCATAAAATGGGGTATTAGTCTACAATCATGGAGAATGTTAAGGTATGTACAGTACATAGAACATTAACGGCATCAAGTCTCCTGTGAAGAGAACTAGGTTACTGACTAGAATTAAAAAAAATGTAATATTACTGTGCTTCAAGAAGTTTTCATGAATGAAAAGGAGATGGAAAAATCAAAAAAAGAGATGGCCAGACAGATCATTCTATTTACTGGGTGAAAAAAAGAAGCGTGCCTGGGTGGCTATCTTACTCGATAAATTCTTTAAGGGGGAAATTATTGGTACAGTGGCTGACATAAAGGGTTGAAGTATTCTGGTACATACAAAATTAAGCCACAGAACTATAACCTTTGTATCAATATACACACCATTTAAAGGTTATGACAATTTCATGGCTGAGTTGAACAAACTTTTGTTGACTTGGAATGGGGGAAACTTTATATTAGGGGAGATATAAATTGCACACTTGATAGTACGTTAGATAAAACTGCAAGAGAGAGTAACTGGGACAAATGTAAAGCAAGACTATTACAACATTTTTTGGACTCAAATAATGGATATATAGAAAGAATTAAATGGAGAAAGTAAAGAGTATGCCTACTACTCAGCCAGACACGATATGCACTCCAAACTGGACTATATTTTTATTTAATGAGAACTACTAGTAGAATGCCTTGGGAGTATTGCTAATATAGAAACCAGGTTCATTTCAGATTATAGCCCAGTAACCTATAATATTTTCCTGGATACAAACCACAATAAAAATAAGGATTTATGGTGATTAAACAATAAATTATTAGAAAATGAAACCTTTCAGAAAAAGATAGTTTAGGCCATGGAATACTTCATGGGGGATAATAAAGTTAGTGATGAGAATATTGTAGATTACTGGGATGATTTAAAATCAACAGTAAAAAGGGAGATTGTTTCCGAAGCATCATGGATGAGTGAACAGAGACTAAAACTAAAGAAGGAGGTAGAATCTAAACTCAGAAACTTAGAATCAGCAGTTAAAGGTGAGGACTCTACTAAATAAAATGAGTTGAAAAAACTTAGGAAATTAATTGAAACAACAGAATATTCTGAGATTAAGAAAAATTAGGCATGGTAAAATAGAAATTGGAAAACAAACAGTGAAGTAACAGACAGGGTTTGGGCAAAAAGGTTACAAGCCCTGAAATATAAAAAGCGGAAATAATTTAAATACAAAATGCAGAGGGTCAGATTTTGACTGAAAAAAAGAGGTCTTAACAGAATTTCAAAAATTCTATGTCATTCTATATGCTTCAGCTTGTTCTCAATCACAGGATGAATTAATGTACTATGGAAAATTTGTTGAGAAAAAAATATCAGAAGACAAATCAGAGGTACTATCCCAACCTATTTCTGAAGAAAAAATACAAGATCTATTACACCAGATGGCAAAAGCAAAATCTCCAGGCTTAGACAGAATAACACTGGAGTTCTATTAGACATTTGAAAAATTATATATTCCTTTTTTCATAAATGTTTTAATCAGATACAAAGGTTGAATAGGATGCCCGGTTCCTATTCTCAGGCTTATACTTCTGTAATATTAAAACAAGGAAAGGACAGTAGCAAAATAGAAAATTATAGACCTATAGGCTATAGTGATCCTGAATATAGATTATAAAATACTGTATATGCAAAAATACTTAATAACGGAATACTTACATTTTTGAATTAATTAATTCATAACAACCAAACAGAATTTATTCCCTATATAACTATTCAATCTGGGCTGTTAGAAATTCAATTTTTGAGGGAATATTTGGAAAACTCTGGCATCTCGGTGGCCTTGGTGGCACTAGATGACACCAAGGCCTTCAACATGCTAGAGTGGACCTATCTCTTTAAAATATTAAAACTTTATGGTTTCCAACTGAATTCATCCAAAATATTAAAACTATTTACTATAAACCCTTAACACAAATAAAAGTAATTGGGAATTTTTCAGAAGCTATATAGCTCCTTAGGATGGTCCTTCAATGTTGCCCACTATCACCATCTTTATTTGTATTGGGATTAGAACCTCTGCTGAATGAAATAAGATCAAATGATAAAATTCAAGCTGTAAAAATAGGTGATGAAGAGACTAAACTAAATGCTTTTGCTGATGATGTTTTATTGATACTGAAAAACCAGAACCTAGTATATGAGAATTAGTAACAGTAATAAAGAGGTTTTCAAAAGTAGAAGGTTATAAAATAAATGAAAACAAAACATATGTGATTCTTTATCACAGTCAAGATCCCAAAAATATATTACAACAGATAAAAGTGAATATCAAAAAAGATGGTATGAAATATTTGGGAATTTATATACATAACAACTTGTATACTTTAAATTTTAAAGACCTATTTAACTCACTAAAAGATAGTCTACAATTTTGGGAGAAAATACCATTATCCCTGTGGGGAAAAATTCAAATAATGAAAATGATGATAGTGACCTTTTTATCATTCAGAATACAAGTGGTGGTAACACCCATTCCAGACACTTGGTTCAAACAAATTAATAGAGAAATCAAAAAATTTATATGGAACAAAAAACCAGCCAGAATAGCCTAGCAAAAAACATTTGTTTACCTCAAGACCAAAGAGGTCTAGCATGTCCATGCATGGAGCAATGTCGTCTAGCCTATTTAATGAAGATGTCTATAGAATGGGCATTTGGTAAGGACCCCTGTACCAATCTACATTTCATAAACAACTTAATTTACACAACTTTTTCTGAATAGATTGACATTTCTCGGGTACTATTTTCAGTCAGGAAGTTGCAGAATGCTAAAAGTAAAATTGTTAAAAACATAGTTGAAGGGATTATTAAATATACAAATAGAACTACATGAGAAGTGCATTTGTCACATGAAAATAAAATATGGAACGATCCTAATTTCAAATTGGAAGGAAAGTTATTATCAAAAAGGTCATGGGAAGAGAAGGGAATGATTAGATGGAACTATCTATTTGAGAAGGGGAATAAATTTACCTGGATTCAATTCAGGGAAACATTTCAGTTAAGTAATAATCAATATTTTTACTTTAATCAGCTTAGCAGTTTATACAGTAAGGACTACAAAAGATGGGTGAGGGCACCTAAAATTGGGGGGTTGGAACAGGCCCTGTTGAAAACTCTAGAAAGCAAAACTATTAAGCGTTTTTCTTGGTTAGTTGGAAACCATCATAAATCTTACCTTGGACTCCATAAAAATACTTTTTAAAATTGGGATGAAGCGCTTAAGCATAATTGCACAGATTAAAAATGGGTATTAGCCAGTAATGCAAGCTCACAATATAAACGTATTAGAGAGACAGTAATACAATATCAGATACTCAGCAGGGCCTATTATACCCACCATAGACTATACAGATTGAAGGCAGAATCAAATGTTCATGTCAGAACTGCAAAGCTGAAAATGCAGATATGTTACATGTTTTTTGGAATGTAATCTAAGCTTCTCTTGGTGGGTTACCACTTTTGATATTCTTGATGAATCGTTTTTCAATTTCCACACTGGAACAAGCCCAGATTTACAGTTTTAGAAATGTATAGCTTCAAGGGGATAAAACCAGAGAATAGATTATTTCTTAAAGCAAACTTAATATCAATTAAGAGATTAATATAAAAAAATTGGAAATGTGATACTTGCTTTACCCCTTTTCCTAAACATGAGTGGAAACAGCTTCACTTTATAACTATAAATACCTCCGTGATTTTGATCCAGGGTGGAAATTATACAACAAAGAAGTAGTGTGATGACTGCGACCCCACAGGTTACTTCCGGGTCACAGCACATATAACAGGAGAAAGGATCGCGCACCACCAGCTCAAGTGCACTTGTTTATGCATGTTTAGCAGGGCAGCGGGAGCAGCAGCAAAGGTTTTCAGCAGCAATCAGAGGTAAAACTACAAAATACAGTAGATTGTAAGCAAGAATAAACTACTGTGAAAGGATTGGATAGTAACAAAGTGGAAAGCTACATAGCTACCCTTAAAAATGGAGAACTGGGCATTAAATGTAAAGAATGCACCAAATTTAGTGTGGGGGAGAGTTCAGGCTTCTATGAATATACATGTGGTAGTGTATAGAAATAAAATACCTGAAGGTAAAAGTTTTGGGGCTGGAATTAGCATTGAAATGTTATAAAAAAAAGTAGGCCCATCAGAAGGCTTAAATCAGGAATAGTTAGGAAAGAAAGTGGAGGCAAGTCAAAAGAGGGACAGAAACAGCACTGAATCTGAAAATGACTGAGAATATCAAGCCAGTGTTAGCAAGCATAAGAAATGAAGAAGAGCAAGGAAGTTTGATCTGCCTCTTAGGAACTCGTTTGCACCACTACAGAACTTATTGGAAAGTGTGGCAACTCAGGCTGATGATTTTCTGCAGATTGCACACTGTAATGGGGTCACAGGGGTAGAAAATAAAGCTGATAGTAGAGGAGATGTGGGGGGAACCTGAAAATGGGGAATTGAACACAGACCAAGCACGGATAATAGAGGTACAATTGCCAGTAGGTGATAGGTTTGATGTTGTGGACATGGGAGTGGAAAACCTTAAGGGTACTCACAGGGATATCATAAACAGGGCATATGTAATTGGGGAGTTGATTGTCAAATATACAGATGCTTACACTACAAAGAACTTAAAGAAAATGGTGACTAGAACATACCTGCCAGGAGCAAAACTATCTGATATTTCACACATGTTACCAAAATTATAGCTGTGAAGAAACAAGAAGATAATCCTGTAGTTATAATGCATGCAGGAACTAATGACCTGAAGAATACCAGAGAGAACCTGATGTTATTAGAATATATGGCAATAGAAAAACTGATAAAAATGTAAATGGCACCTTAATCATCTCTGAGATCTTACCAGTACCAAAGGCCAGTGAGGGATTAAACTGGAAAATATACAGAGTGAACAGTTGGTTGAGAAGATGGTACCTTATGAATGAGATTCAGTGTATTAAATCTTGGGAAATTTTTAACAACAAATCATTATGTAGTAAGAATGGTTTGCATCTAAACAGAAAATGAAGTAAAGAATTGGGGCAGATGTTTAGATCACAAATTGATAAACATTTAAACTAATCTCAGAGGGGAGACAGGGTACAACTCAACCAGTGAAAGAAAACACACTTAGAAGGAAGAGGTGTGACACTTCAAATACAAAGTTTACTAAGTGTCAACACATTAAGATTCTGCTTATTAATGCCAGAAGCATTAAGAATAAAACAGATGAGCTTAAATACACAGTATTCAGAGAGAGTATTGACATTTGTTACCTAACAGAAACATGGCTTAGGGAAGACAACTGGGTAGATGAGATAGAAGGATATGATTTTTTTCATAAGCCAAGAACAGAGAAAAATGGTGGGGGTGTGGGTTTATACGTTGTCTCACACTTAAAAGCCATGTTATAGATTGCAAAGATACAGAGTATACAAAAGTTGAACAATTGTGAAAAAAAATTAAATACTGGGAAAAGAAATATCACGCTGGGTTTGTGTTATAGATTCCCTAGCCTAAGAGAACCAGAGAATATACAGTTCTTGAATAAGACAGATAATATACAGATTACAGAAAATTCCATTGTTATGGGAGATTTTAATTTACCAAATATAAGCTGGGAAACTCTGCAGGGCAGAAACAATGTGCAGAATAAATTCTTAGAAATATGTATGAATAACTGCTTGGAACAAGTTGTAAGAAAACACCTGGGATAGCCACATCTTAGACCTAATCTTGAGTAATATGGAAGGGGACATGTAAAGCACTAAGGTTATGCAACCATCGGGTACAAGTGACCATAATATGGTCAAATGTGTTTTATCACAAGAAACAATCAGTGTCACAAGGAAATCTAAAATAAATAACTATACAATGGCAGATTATTCAAAAATAAAACAGATGCTTTGACGTTATGATTGGAAGGAAGCACTAAATGAACTAACCTTGGAAGAAGCATGGGCAAAAATAAATATCATACTTATGACCTGCATTAATAACTTTGTCCAAGAAACAGAGAAATATAATAAAAAAGGAAGAGTTCCCAAATGGTTTACTGATACAATACACAAAATGTTACACAAGAAGGAAAAAAAACTTTAAAAAAAATATAGGGCCAACTCTACTTAAAAAAGGTTGGTCTTATATAAATCACTAGTCAAACAATGTAGAAAAGCAATAAGAAGAGTGAAAGCAAACACATAACTTAGGTTGGCTGCAAATAAAGAAAATTAGAAACAATTTTGTAATTACATTGGCAGTCTAAGAAGTGGTCAAAAACCGATAATTAACTTGAAAGATGGGGATGTAGTGGTTGACAGGGAAAAAGACATGACAAATGTTTTTAATAAATACTTTTTGCATGTTTACCAGAATCAGAACAGTGAGAACATCATAATAAATAATGAAACTGAGTACCAGGATAGATATCCACAAATAAGAGTGACCCAGGTCAAAACCAAATTAACAAACCTGAAGAAATATGAATTGGGGGTCCGGAAGGCTATCATTCAATGAGTCTTTGCAATCTGGCTGAGGATTTACCAGAACCACTAGTAATTCTGTTTAACAAGTCCTTAAGGGAAGGGAAGGTGATAAATGAATGAAGGATAGCTTGCATTACACCCATACATAAATGTGGTGACAAGGCAAAGGTGGACAGTTACCACCCAATCAGCATTACATCAGCAATCAGTAAACTTAAAGAACTTTTTATTAAAGACTTCCTGGAAGAAAATCTAAAACTAATACAGTCAGTTGATGTGTTGCAGCATAGGATTGCAACAGGCAGATTGTGTGCTAGCAACCTAATGCGTTTCTTTGAGTTGGTGGTCACAAGTTGGATATCGGCCTACCAGCTGATGCTGTGTACCTCAACTAGAAAAAGGCATTCGATTCACTGTCACATATGATACTGTTAAAAACCCTACCGTAATTCGGAATTAACCCTTGCCTAGTAAATTGGATTGCTTCATGGCTTAAGAACAGAACTCAATGGGCTGAAATAAGAGGTTACCTGTCAGACATGGGAAAAGTTACAAGTGGGGTGCCCCAGGGATTGATTCTGGGACCTCAATTGTTCAACATCATTGTCTCCTCTATGCAGCTGTTGGAAAGGCATGGATCTGCAAATATGCAGAAGATAGTAAAATAGGGGTCCTTGTAAATGACAAAACATTAATAGAGAAGTTCCAGATGCAGCTGAATAATTTGGAAAAATGGGCAACAGAACACACAGTAAATTACAGTTTAATGTAAGCAAATACAAAGTAGTACATTTTGGACAAAGTAAAACTTTGGCACAATATACAATAAATAATTCACCTTTAGTGTGCATGGTGAAAGAGATCTGGGGTAGTAATAGCAAACACCTTGAGTTTTGACAAACATAATATGGAGGCTGCAAAAAGAGATAATAGGAGCAAAGGTAACATTCTGAGAAATGTTATAAGTAAAAGCAAGGAGGTTTTTGTGCCATTGTATAGGTCCCTTTTCAGACTGTTCTCAAGTATGGTGCACCATTAAGTGCTCCTCATACTATAGGAAGCAGTAGAAAAATAGAGCAGGTTCAGAGAAGGTTTACAAAAAAGGTCCACACAGTACAGGTGAAAGAATATTATGATAAGTTGCAGTCACTAGGGATGTATTCCATGACCTATCGAAAAACAAGGGGTTACCTTTGCTATGTATACAATGCACTAAGCAAGAAATCTTGCTTTTAGAGCACAAAGTAGCTGACCAAAAAAGCTATTGTTTTTCTTACTAATTTAACACTTCTATCTCAGCAGGAGTCAGTGCCTGTTGGGATTAAGCAAACAGATACTTTATTAGAAGTAGAGGGGGTCTTATTTAGGGTTACAAAAAAGAAATTCAATTTGTGTTTCTGTGTTGGAGAAGGGTACTGTAGCAACTTAGTTTGCTAAATCAGTAGGATGGGAGAGAGGTTAATTGGGGGTGTGGCTTAGGCAGTAGAAAAGCATGTGACTCCAATTACAACTTCCTGCTGCTAGCTTTTGGAAGACAGAAATCTTGCTTTTAGAGCAGAGAGCAACTGACTAAAAAAGCTACCATTTTTCTTAATAATTTAACACTTCTATCTCAGCAGGAATCAGTGTCTGTTGGGATTAAGCAAACAGATACTTTATTAGAAGTAGAGGGGTCTCATTTAGGGTTAAAAAAAGAAAGTCAGTGTGTATTTCTGTGTTGGGGAAAGGTACTGTATCAACTTAGTTTGCTAAATCAGTAGGAGGGGAGAGGGGTTAATTGGCGGTGTGGTTTAGGCAGTAGAAAAGCAGGTGACTCTAATTACAACTTCCTGCTGCTACAGTAGCTTTTGGAAGACAGAAATCTTGCTTTTAGAGCAGAAAGCAGCTGACTAAAAAAGCTACAGTTTTTCTTACTAATTGCCCTCCATCCCACCCCTCCATCCCCCAACCTAAGCCAGTTTTACTTTGATAGCCACTGGATTTGACTGGCAACAGAATCTTCTTGTTTGGCAGTAGGGAGTGAAGAATCCTAGAGAAACATTAGTTTTGTCAACCCTAAAGGAAAAAAGTAGCTCTTTCTTCCCCCTAGCTGCTGGAGGTCTGACTCTGAGCAAGGAAGAAGGAGACTACTGATGAATACAAAAAATTGCTGTCCCAGAACAGGAAGGGTGAGAGTTGTAAGGAGAGGAGAGAGTAAGCATACAGGGCAACAGGAGAGGGGACACAAAATAAGACATGATGGGAGTGATGCAGTGCAATGGCTGTGGGGCGGCACTATTCCGGGAGACATTCTGGAGGCTGCAATACTGCCCTATTTGCAGGCACCCCTCTGATCTGAGGGAGGAGGTTGCCCATCTCCAGGCTGACCTAGCTAGGATTTTTGAAACCTCCTCTCCCACCCAGGGACCACCAGGGCCACTGCCACTACCTCAGAGGTTGCCAAGAAAGAGGAATGGCTGAACCAATGTGGGCTCAGGGAGAGAGAGGGTGGTGGAACAGAAGTGCATCCCTCCACCTGTACCTCTCCACAATTCATATGCTGTTCTGGTGGAAAGTGCTTCCTCTAAGGAGGTACCTGCAGTGGAGACCAAGGAGGATTCTGGGAACCTCCACAAAGGAGACCCACAGGAGGGTGGCATGGGACCCCACAGGGGTAGGAAACAACTCCTGTTGGGAGACTCAATCATTAGGGGGTAGAAGTGGGGGAAGAAGGGGAGAGGGAGGTAAGGTGCCTGCCTGGTGCCATAGCTTGGAGTGACAGGAAGCAAATCCTCAGGATTGTGGGAGCAGCTGCATGAGGAAGGGAGCTAGATGTCATTGTCCACCTAGGGACAAATGACCTGGCTTGGAATGGGAACAGAGCAATGCAAGAGGAGTTTGTAGAGTTGTAGAGGGGCCTTAAGCAAGTAGTGCATATGGTAACCTTCTTGGAGGTGATGCCTGTCTATGGCAAGGGAGATGCTAGGGTACTCCACACCATGGAATTCAATGAATGGTTGAAAAAGTAGTGTGCAGCTCAGGACTTTGGCTTCACTGGGGACTGGAGCACCACCTGGAGGGATGCAGACCTATACTGGCGCGATGGTCTGCATCTGTCTGGGGGGGAACCAGGATCCTAGGTGATAGGTTTATATGCTTCATTGGCAAGCATTTAAACTAGCCAAGGGGGGGAGGCACTGAAAAGGAGCAGGGAAATCCCAGCCTCCCCCAACAAAACACGGTAATTAGTGAGGTAAACATCGAGGTAGAGAAGTCATTAGGGAGCAGGACAGAGGTAAATCCAAAAAAAGGCAAAGGCAGTAAGGAGAGGGATGGGGCTAAAGAGGTAAGGTCATCAAAAAATGGAGGGTGATGAGTACCAATCCCTGTAGTCTGTGTAATAAGCTCCCATAACTAGAGGGATGCCTGGGTATTGTGGCAGTCACAGAAACATGGTACATTGAGAACCATGACAGGGATGTCAACATACCAGGATACACAATCTACAGGAGGGACAGGGCAGGTAAAAGAGGAGGAGGAGTAGCTCTCTATGTAAGGGAAGGTATCAAAGCAACAGAACTAATGACTAAACAGGGAGCAGATGAGGCACTCTGGGTTACCCTGGAGACAGGAAGTGGCACCACAATCCACATGGGGGTTGTATACAGACCCCATCTCAGGGGAAAGAAATGGACATGGAAATGATAGAAGGCATCCTTAGAAGGCAGGAAAAGGGGAGATATTGTTAATGGGGGACCTGAATATGCCAGATGTTAACTGGAGCACCTTTGCTGCAGGTACATCCACAAGCAGGGTCATTCTTCATGCCCTACAAGGGGCATGCCTCAGACAGCTAGTAGTGGAATCCACTTGGGAGGGAGCAATCTTAGACATGGTACTCTCAAATGGGGATGGAGAAAGAATCTCGGATTTAGAAATGGGTAGCTATCTGGGAACAAGTGACCACCAAACAGTGTGGTTCATGATAAACACAGCCATAGAGTCAAGCTATACAAAAGCAAGAGTATTGGACTTTAGGAGGGCTGACTTTGGGAAAATGAGAGAGTGCCTCAGAAAAGCACTAGCAAACAGGCAAGAAGGAGGGGTGCAGGAACAATGAGGAGTAATCAAAACAGCCATCACAGAGGCAACAAGCCTTTGTGTGAAGCAACTCAACAAATTAAATTGAAGGAAAAAAATGCTATGGTTCTCAAAAGAGGTGGCAGGGAAGGTTAAGGAGAAAAGGATAGCATTCAGAAATATAAGGAAACACAGAAGGAGCAGGACAGAGAACTTAATCAGTTAAAGCAGAAAGAGGCAGGGAAGGTAGTCAGAATAGCAACGGCCCAAACCGAGGAAAGGATAGCCAACTCCGTTAAGAAGGGGGATAAAACCTGTTATAGGTACATTAGGGAGTGAAGAAAGACCAAGGGAGGGATACTGAGGCTTAACAAAGAGGAGGGAATGTGGGCAGAGGGTGACAGTGCAAAAGCAGGGCTGCTGAACAAATATTTCTGCTCAGTATTCACAAAGGAAGAGGAGGGGGAGGTACCTAAACCAAACAAGAGAAACACTCTGGATATGGGGGTTGATACCAGTCCATTCACAGAAGAAAGGGTTCTGAAAGAACTAGTAAAATTGAAGGAGGACAAAGCAATTGGGCCTGATGGGATTCATCCAAGAATTCTAAAGGAACTAAGGGTATAACTAGTGACACCACTGACAACTCTCTTTAACAAATCATGGGAGGATGGGGTGGTACCTGAGGACTGGAGGGGGGCAGAAGTGATTCCTATTCAGAAAAGTGGGGGCAGGGCAGAGGCAGAGACAGAAAACTACAGATCAGTTAGTTTGACCTCAGTGGTAGGGAAAATGATGGAATCACTTCTGAAGGAAAGAATTGTTGAGTACCTAGAGGTCAGTGGGGCACAGGACCCAAGGCAGCATGGATTCACAGCAGGAAGGTTGTGTCAGATGAATCTAATAAATTTCTTTGACTGGGTGACCAAAGCAGTAAACCAGGGAGGAGCTGTGGACATGGCCTAGCTTGATTTTAGCAAGACATTTGGTACAGTACCACATAAAAGATTAATATACAAGTTAGCCAACCTTGGAGTGGGTCCCAAGGTGGTAGCCTGGGTAAAAACTTGTCTGGACAACAGGATGCAAAGGGTAGTAGGAAACGTTGTCCACAGTGAAGAAAGGAGGGTTACTAGCGGGGTATCACAGGGTTCAGTACTGGGACTGGTCTTTTTTAATATCTTTATAAGTGACATTGCAGAGGATCTGGAAGAAAAAGTGTGTCTCTTTGCAGATGACACAAAGCTCTGCAACAGGGTTGATACACAGGATGGAGTGGAAAGGATGACAAGGGACTTGGCAAGGCTGGAGGAATGGTCAGATGTATGGCAGCTTCGATTCAAAGCAAAGAATTGCAAGGTAATGCACCTGGGAAACAAAAACCCAGGGGAAGAATACACACTGGTGGGTGAGATACTGACAACAAAAATGGAAAGGGACCTGGGGGTAATTATATCCAGATGACCTAAAGGTGGGCAAGCAATGTGAGAAGGCAGTAAGGAAAGCTTGGGGGGAGGGATACTGGGACGCATAGGGAGAGGCATCAACAGTAGAAAACAGAAAGTTGTTATCCCTATGTACAGACAGTTGGTGAGACCCTATCTGGAGTACTGTGTGCAGTTCTGGAGACCCCATCTCCAGAAAGACATAGACAGAGTGGAGGCTGTCCAGAGGAGGGCAACCAAAATGGTGCAAGTTCTGCACCAGAAGACTTACGAAGATAGGCCAAAGGAGCTTAATATGTATACCCCTGAGGAAAGACGGGAGGGGGGGACATGATAGAAACTGTCAAGTATCTCAAGGGAATCAACAAAGTCCAAAAGGGTAGTATCTTTCAGAAAAAGTGATGTGCAAGAACAAGGGGCCACAATTTGAAGATAGAGGGGGGACGGTTCAGAGGTAATGTGAGGAATTATTTTTTCATGGAGAGGGGTGTGGCTGCATGGAACAGCCTTCCTGAGGAGGTCATGGAGTCAAGAACAGTCGGGGAATTCAAGAATGCATGGGACAGATATAAGGCAGTCCTGGGGGGGTAGGAGGAAGTAGGCTGTTGGTTAACTAGGATCTGCAGCTTATCCATCAGGTAGGAAAATGGGCAAACTAGGTGGACCAAGTGGTCTTTATCTGCTGTCAGATTCTATGTTTCTATGTTTCTATCCTGTGGGAATCTCCAGGATTGTATAGGAAGGTATCATCAGGGATAGAAACAAGGGCCCATGCATTGCAACTATGGGGCAAGAGGAAAAATACCACTAAAAGGGGAAGATGGTTCAACCAATGGGTAGTGACTATATGGAATGCACTTCCCATAGAGGTGGTGAGTGCTGACAGTTTGACAACCTTTAAACGTTGACTTGATCATTATATGGGAAATAAAAAATGGGATTATGTCCACTGATATGTGACAGGCCCACATATGGCTCTTGCAGCTTATGGACCTGAAACCCACATCTATGAGTATAAAAAAATAAGAAAATAAAGTAAAAAAAACACCTCTAGAACAATGGTCAATAACTGATTACAGTGTATTAACCCTCTGATAAATATTTATACAAAATCAGCTCAATCAATGCCCTTCACTGTCCTTTGACATATGTCTTTTTTACGATGCCTCTTAAAGGTTTTTTTATATACTATTATTTATTAAGGAAATATAGTATATAATATAAATTATACTGTCCTTTGATATAGTTGACTAATGGAAAATTGTTGACCCATCTTCCAGCTGTCATATATTATTGTGCAAAATAAATAATTAATAAAAATATCTTTCAAACAAACAAAGAATATTAGGTGGCATAGTGGATGGTGTTTCTACATCAGGATTAAAAGAGATTCAAAGACAAGAGTTTGATCCTGACAAGGTAGAGGTAAAGAGAGAGAGAATAAGAAACTATTTTGCAAAGAGGAAGCAAGAGAGAGAAATAATCTACTTAACAAATGGGGTTTTAATTAGATGAAATACTCAGGTAGAGCAGGGGTAGGTTAGAAATAGTTTTGATGTAGACCAAGCTAATCTAGCATTGACAGGGAGGTAATCAGAGAAGAGGCATTAGAGGAAGACAAGAAATAACAGCATGACAAATGGTGTAGAGTAAGGTGCTACAGCCTCAAGAGTTGGTGGGGAGCCAAGGCAAGGGCTCGAGTCTGAAGGGGGAGGAAAATTAAAAGTTGGAGAGATAGTGAGCAGATAAATTTATAACAAGCAGAGATGGGTATGGGTGTAGTTAGTAAATTAATATTTAGCAATGGAGTAGGGACAGTTATTTAAGAGCAAAAATTGGGGCAGGGAGAAAACAAGATGGAATGGACTGAGGTAGAGTTAGTGGAGGGCTGGATAGCCAAGGAGTAGTGCATAGGATTACAAAGTGGGAGATATGCCTCAGAGAAAGGTTCAAAAATAAGCAGATGCAAAGGAGTAGAGCAGTTTGGAGAAGAAGGGAAGCTAATACCATTCACAATGGTGAAAGGCAGTAGGGATTGGGGATAAGTTTAGAACTATTAATATTAGGGTAGGTAGAGAGATTAGAAACAGCACCTAGTGGAGGGAGTGAGAAAAAGAATGGACCTAATGGGGAGGAAATAACTCAGAGGAGAGGTAGGAGGGCACAGAGGTACAGCAGCACCATGTAGTGGCAAGACATAGGATAAGGAGTGAAGGGGGAATTGGGGTGTTAGAAAAAACAGGAAGTCATGTGACTTCCAGCCCTTACATAGGAAGTGACAAGCCACTGTGCTGTGCTAAATAATTCTGAGATGTTCAGTGTGATATTAAGTCACAGATGAATTTAACCCCCTCTACTACAGTAATGCAGGGAGGATATAAAATATGTATAGTACCATGGTGGAGTTCTATGTCATAATGGCAATTGCCGAAAGGCGACCAGCATTATGGCAAGAGTACATCATCAAAAATCAATTTTGGTGATGTACATCCCCACTGCACAGGAAAACGGCACCGCGGACTTAGATTTTCAATGTAAATGTTGGGGGCTTCACCCCCTCACTAAAGGATTCTTAACTCTAGGGGGGGTCATGTCGGGGGGGTGCAAATTCTGTGAAAAAAAAATTTGGGGGCCAGGTGCAAAAAAATGTAGGTGTGCCCATACCTGGACCCGGAACCCTCACAGCTTTAGGCTGCCACCCACCCACACACCCACCACGCTATGGGGCCAGCTTAGCAGCCCCACACCAACTACACCAGGCCAACCCTCCCTCCCTTCCATCTTGCTCACTCCTCCCACGCGTGTATACATATAGCGACATCCTGTCACTATATGTATGAGCCTCCCCCATCCTGTCATGTCCTTCACACCCTCACCCTGTCATTTCTGCCCTGCAAGTAGGTCACCATTTTGGTAGGCGCCCACTTGCAGCTAGCCCACATCGCATGATACCCAGTGGTGATATAGTCTGAGGAAAATAAGCTTCTGAAAGTATTACCTTTCAAGTAGTTCAGGACAGGAAGTAAGCAACAAGCCATATAGTTCTAATGAAGTCTGACCAACATGTTCATTTCTTTCTGAGTAATAAGTACCAGTATACTTGCTTTTACAAGTGTAAATTCTGTCACAGATGTATATTCTGTTTTTATTAGATGGGTGTCACAGAAACACTGTCTCTATAAATGACAACAAAATATAACTGCATTGAATTCACAATATTCTTCCTAACCAACCAAAATATACTTTTAATGCTGTAACAGCAAGTCTGAGTGAAATGAAGAAACAGAATGGACATCTCCAAGTCTCCTGACCCATCCATAAGAGTGAACAAGATGCCAATTGTCAAGACCAATTACATGTAGGCCTTTAGCTGTGGCATATGCATAGGAATTCGTTAACCTCCTGGTTGAATGTAAATCACCCTGTAAATTATAAAGAGTAAAAGGAATGAATATACTGCACATGAAAATCCAGGTGTGCCTTTATAATGCTTGCACGACTTAAGAAACATGACAATATAAGTAACCCCTAGCCTTGGCCTCCTGGCTAAGAATGTAAACAAGATATAGTATGTGTAGCTTTAGGGACCTGAATGGAGTTTGCTCATTAGGATGTTCTAAAGGCTACTTTGTGTATACAAGTGTTTCTCAAGCTTGCTAGGAAAATAATGTTACTCTCTCCTTCTATCTGTTGGAGATATCTACACAATTGGTTCTAAGTATATTCCACTTGTTTCTTCAAAGCTAGGGACGCACTACTAGTGTTTGAGAAAAATAGCTGATATTTGTAAGAAAATATCAAAGCTATACCTGGTCTAGCAATGCAAGCTTTCAAGCATTTTTGTATAGAGATGGAGAATCTGGGGATGGTACATGGCTGCCCAACTTTCCTTGTGCTTTACCAGTGCACTGGTAATGTTATTTTAGATATTAAGGATCCACGTGCCTATGACTTGGAAAGAGACACAGCAACCCCTCCCCCGAAATATATTTTCTTCTCCCAATATGAACTTCATGCCTTACATTTTCTGCATATAATATTTAGGATGGTTGGTGCAGTCATGACCTTTATCTATGTGCACATATCTATACCAGCTAGAAAGGTATGGCAGTGCCTACAGAATTTCTCCTTATAGTTTTTTTTACATCCCATTTTCATCAAAGAGGAAACAATAAATGAAAGATGTGGATGTTAACTCTGAGGGGCTGACTGACTGCTGCTTCCCTTCCCCGATCTGTCTACTTGAGTCTGAGTGACTCCTACGGAGGAGGCCAGCTCTGCTCACTCAGGCAGCACCAGGTACTGAGTCTTTTGGAATCTCCAGTTCAAAGCCTGCAGTTGAAAAGTCAAATAAATAGTCTAAAGTTTGCAAATCTTTTTCCCCTTTTCCATTAAAATGAACTTTTCCACTTTGCACCATGGTGCTTTTTTCGGATTCTACTCCAAGACATGAACAAAAAGAGCGTGTCAAAATAGTGATAAATCACAATAAGAGCCTGGTAGGCATATTCTGATAATGACCCAGAAGTGATCAGTAAAAGTCTGCTACTTTTACAAGCTGCAGTTTAGGTATAATTACCCTTAATTGCATACATTCAAAGTGCAACACAAAAAATAATTACCAAGACTAATACATGTGCAATAGACAGCGATCAGTGGGTGGGGGCACCACTAGATATGAGAGAAATAATAAAGAATACGGGGATGCAGATCCTTGGGTGGAGGGCCCACTAGACACCAGGGAAAGCAACAGGTGCTAACTTGAGCATGCTCAGAAGCCTCAAATTTAAAATTTAATAACTTTGGACTGGATTAATATTTTTTCACCAAACCAGCAAAAGGCACATCTGAAAGCCAGTCCCTTTCTAGCCTGAAAATATCAGACCAAAATTCTAAACTGTCTTGGTATTAGGGCTCTTATTTTTGTTCATAAAAAATATTTCATATAAATGTAAAATGAAAAAAAGTGGAAGTGAGTCATGAAAAAGGATTTAAATTATAAAACAAAACACAGTTTGGAGTCACTTTGCCAACAGTCAACTACAGAGTAGACCCAACTGAGTCCTGATTAGCTACATAGACGTGTTGAACTCCCTGCAGCATGTCATTTTTGTGGGTTTTAAAATTGAAATGTTTTGGGAAAAATGGATTGGCCCCATAGAAAATAATTTTTTTTCACTTCATACAGCTATTTTAAGTGCTTACTGATCAGGCTCAGAAACAATTTTTAAAAAATTCAGAGTGAAACAACTTTTGAACAGATTAATATTTTTTCGCCAAACTTGCAAATGGCACATCTGTGCACTAGCCCCCTTCTGTCCTGAAAATTTCAGACCACAATTCCAAACCATCTGGGTGGTAACCAAATTCAAAACAAACCCAGCAAAACCATTTTGGAAAAAATTCTGAAAAACACACTTTTTGCACTGTCTGGATTTCAGAATCCTCACATCTGACCTGAATGAAACGTGGCACATCCTGAGATCTACTACACAAGGCAGCAAATGCAAAATTTCATAAAACTCTGTTGAACAACTGTAAAGTTATTAATGTGAAAAAACTGGGGCTTAGCATTAAAGTGCCTACTCAACCCTAACTATAGTGACACTACCAAGCCACTATATGTCTAAAATGCCTCCCTTTTCATAAAACAGTGTTTCAACATTTTTAATAAATGTAAAGAAGAACACACAGGGACTCACTAGGGCTGTGTAGAGGTCAACACCAACTAGAAAGACTTAGGACTAGCAATTTCAATTATATGAAGAAATATGCAGCACATAATCCATTTTTGCAACCAAGAAATCACCTTCCAGGCCTGATTAATGAAACAACAGTTTCAGTGTTCATGAGGCGGGGTCCCAAAAAGGCCATGTTGAAAATTTGGTGAAAAAATATCTATAAATGGCAAAGTTAGGAACATAACTTCAAAATGCCATTGAAATAGATTATACGGCACTTACCTTGATTCCTCAGTTTGTGGTTGGGTTTGAAGAGAACAGATGTGTCCTGGTCCACAGAAGATGACAGACTACATCCTCAGGAGGTATACATAGGGTAATTGGGGGTGTGGGGTGCTGGGTACTCAGTGAGAGGGTCAGGATGTGGGAGGGGGATGGCAGAGACGATGAGGAACCATTTTCTTTGTACAGGTTTTAAATAAAAACATATTTTGGGACACTGGGAATGGACTCCCCAGTGTCCCACACTGCTGAGGGGGATATATATCTCAGGACACTGGGAGTGGGCTCTTCAGTGTCCCACACTGCTGGGGGGATTTCTAGTGCTGACATGGGGACAAGACCTCCCAATGTTGGCAAATAATTGCTATTACCATGCCTTGGACCCATTCCCCTTAAAGGGTTTAAAACCCTAAAAGAATGTGAGAATTAGGTAAACACCAACAGCTGTTTACCTAATCAGGGGCCAAGGAATCAGATCCTGAGGTCAGTTTGCCCAAAAAATGGGCAGAAATGTTTCTTTTATCTGCAGAGGGTTTACTGTTGCAAATTGCAGGCACTATTTTTGCAAAACAAGGGGGAGTTCTACTGCAACTGATTCCTTTTACTGCAATTTATGTCAGAACACAACCTTGTTTTGCAGAAATAGTGCTACATTTTGCAGCAGTAAAACTTCCACAGATAAAATAAACATATTTCTGAACATTTTGGGGAAAACTGACCACAAAATCAGATTCCTCGGCCCCTGATTAGGTAAACACAAGTGTTGGTGTTTACCAGCTGCATGTATTTTTTAAAATATTTAATTTATTTCACCTTGCTCACTGAAAACAAGATGACGGAAGCATAAAAGATCATTTCCCATTTGTGAAAGAGAACACATTTTCACACAAGACATCTACTTTTTCCCATAGGAAATAATGGGAAAATTGAAACTTTAATAACTTTTGAACAGATTAATATTTTTTTTCCAAGACCTTCAAAAAGCAGATCTATGACACAAGCCTGATGTACCCTAAACATTTCAGACCAAACCTCCAAACAGTTTCTTTTTTTTTTTTTTTTTTTTACCCTTTTTCCTGGCGGTACCACTGTCTGCCCTCCACCCTGGTCACGGCCCCCGGAGACCTCCACCACCGCCTATAGCTGCTGAGGACCACGGTCACCCCCGGCTTACCCCCCCGGAGGGTGGGGCCGCAGGCCACCTTCGTGACCCCGGAACTGTGACTGGTTGGGGTCCTGCAGCGGTGGTGGCGAGGCGAGGCTCTCCAGGGAGGGCTTCGTCCTACGGTGGTCCCACCCGCCATTTTCCAATTTTCCTCCTCGAGGAGGCGGGGATGTGCAATGATGCCAGCGTCTGCCCTGCCTCCCCAACTCCCCACGTCAAGCGTCGGCAGCACTAGATCTCCTGGCCTCCACCAGGAGTCCTCAGCACCTCGGCGCTGCCCACTCTCCCGGATTAGGAGGCTGTCCGTCGGATGCTCGATCCTACTCCCCTGGCGACCCTCCGACAATCCGGGTCTCGTTCCCGAATCTGGGCGCCGCATCACAAGCCGAAACTCACCGCTGCGCCGACGGGCCGGCCTCCAAACAGTTTCTGAGAAACAACGTGACAAAGAATTTATACAAAAAATTGTAATTTTCAAATTTTTTCACATTCTGTATCTCCACACCCGCACATCTGACCAAAATGAAACCTTCCAAATCAAGAGATCTTTGATCCTCAATAGAGCATGCAAAATTTAATGCAAATCGGTTGAACGGTTGCAAAGTTATTAAAGTGCAAAATCTGAGGGGTTTTTTTGCATTCTCTTTTTACCTCCTCTGCCATGTCCATCCCCTTTGACCTCTCCTTTGGGTGGCCAGTCTCTTCACCACTGCCCTGATCCTCTATTCTTGTCATCTGCTGCTCCCTCATTGTGTTGCTCCAGTTGCCCCACCGTATCCTTTTGATGGGGTTTCACTACCCGTGAGGGCAACCGGAAGGGGATACTTCATTCCCCTAAGGCACCTTTCACCATCTGGGCTGGAGCAGCTTAGGGATGCAGTATTAAGGGCTATCCTGGCTACTGCAGTGATGGGAGGATAGGGGACACCATCATCCAGTGATGAAGCAGCCATTTTCCTATTTTCAGCCCCTTCCCTCACACATGCACCATGTGGTCATCCATGGCACATTTGTGTGGTGCCAAGTTCAGCTACCAGGAGCCACTCAAGAGTGACACATCCCTGTCCCTGCCCCTGGGAGGATAGAGTTCAAAGGAAGCTCTGATCCCTCCCTGCCTGCCTCTGTGCCTGCCACCATGGGTTTGGTACATGAACCCGGGTTGCCAGCATGCCAAGAGAACCCCTATCACACGGTGCCATGGAGCCAGCTGTAAAATGTTAAGTTTTACATAGAAGTGACCATTAAACCCTAACTACAGTATAGTGGTTCTACTACGTCACTATAATATATATTATACGGACACGGTCATGACCCTATAGTTAGGGCTGAGTAGCCTGTTTAATGTTAAACCTCATATTTTACACTTTAATAACTTTGCAACTGATCAATGTATTTGCACAACATTTGGTATGTGCTGTCCTGTGGGGTAGATTTCATGATGTGGAAAGTTTCGTTCCAGTCAGATGTGCAGATTCTGAGATCCAGATAGTGAAAAAAAAGTAAAAAAAAATAACCATTTTTGCAGTTTTTTCCACATTGCCTTGTGCCCAGATGGTGTGGAATTTTGTGTTAATTGTTATTATTGTAGAAAAAACTTGGGTAACAGAACTTTCACTGTTAGTTTAGTGCAAAAATATTAAATTGTTCCAAAGTTATTAAGATTTTAAGTTCCCATTATATCCTATGGGAGGTTCATTTTTCAGGATAGATGTATAAATTTCAACAAAGGATTTGATCTCATAAAAAAGGATTTAGTCTCATGAGAGCATTTTCTTTTTTGTGAGAACACAATCCTTTTTCATAACAGAATTTTTTTTTTTTTCGAGCCGCCATCTTGTTTTCTGTTTTTTTTTTCAAAATAAATTTGGAAACCCACGAAACTGAGGTGCTGTAGGGAAACAAAAAATGGGTCTTGCTCACTGGAACTCTGCTGGGTGGATTCTGCAGTTGTCTGGTACTAAAATGATCCAGGAATGTTTTTTTCTATATTTTAAATCCTTTTTCGTCACTCGCTAAGATCCTTTTTTGTGAATCCTTTTTCATTTAAATCAAAAATGATCTTGAGTGATGAAAAAGAATTTTGGTCTCAAGGAAAAAAGCAGGACCCAAAAATTACACTGTGCTACTGAGCCCAAGGGTGTCAGAGACAGCTGCCCCCCTTCCCCATTACTTCAGAATTCAAAAAAAAAGGTAGCAGCCCTAATCTTATGTTCCCTGGTGTATAGTGGCACCCTCCACCCTCCAATCACTTTCCCCACATTTTTTTAAGTTCCCTGGTTTCTAGTGGCACCCCACCCTCTGATTGCTGTTCCCACATTGATTTTAATTTTCCTGGTGTCTAGTGGCACCCCACATCCTCCAATTACTGTATTAACCTACATCAAAGAAAACCATCCCTCAATGTTTTTGTTACTTTTTCTAAACCTATAAAAAAAAGTCCATCGCTGATCATGCACACAACCCCCACCTGACCTCCCACTGTGCACCCAGCTCTCCACATCCCCCTTGACACCCCACATACCCTCGCTCACCTGGCGAGGTCCAAGGTTCGAAATCCACTCTGCTGCTGGATCTGCTGACTGCAAAATAAGAAAATAAGGTAAATGCTCTTCAATGTATTTTAATGGAGGTCTCAACTTTTATGCATAACTCAGCCATTTTTTTGAGATTGTGACCCCAAATTTTCATCATGGCCTTTTAGGGACCCCACCTTTTTGAACAATATGACTTTCATTATGCAACTCCAATTGGAAAGATGATTTTGTGGTCAGCTGGTGAAATCACCTTTCTGGTGGGATTTGTTTAACAACAGTCATATTGTTCCTGAGGTGGGGTCATAACAAGGCTATGTTGAAAATCTGGGGTCAACATTTCAGAAAATGGCTGCATTATAACCATTCATTGCAATTTCACTACGGACACTCATAACTTTGGACATTTTCATTATGTTCACCCCATATTTTCAACTTAGCTTTTTTCTTTACCCACCTCATGAATGTGAAAGCTGTCATTTTTTCAAATCCTGGTCAAAATGTGTTTTCACACCTGTAGTGCAGAATGGCATTGTGCTTGCACAGTGTTACATTTTGGCAGGGATTTGAAACTTTTCTGTACCAGGTACCTGTGGTGAGGTCTTAAGAAGGCTATGTTGAAAATGTGGGCTCAAAATTATTAAGAATGGCACAGTTATGACTATCTTTTGCAATTTTGCTACACATGCTCATGACTTTGGGAATTTTTCATATTTTTGACCCCACATTTTCAACATAGACTTCTTTATTACACTATCACATGTATGTCACAGCTGTCATTTTTCAAATCCTGGCCAAAATGTGTTTATGCACCTGTGGTGTGCAGAATGGTGTTGTGCCTGTGCAGAGTCACATTTTGGTGGGGACTGAAAACAAATAGTAAGGAAATAAATTGCAATAAACTTCATGAATGCATCAGTTAGGGTTAAACCAACAAAAGCAGAGAAATGCGGTGTTAGGGTTTCCATCCCTAACACCCCAGTCCCCACCCTGCACAGACCCATAGGTGGGGGTGGTGGTCTGTCTTGTGGCCATCATCCCTAACATTCACCCCATTCTCCTATGCTGTACCCATGTCACCTTCTTTTCTAATGGAATGGGATGAGCGTTAGGGTTGATGACCTTAAGACAGACCCCAACCCGCCTGTGGGTCTGTACAGGGTGGGCAATGGGGCATTAGGGTAGGAAATCCCAATGCCACATTTTCCTACTTTTGTTAGTTTAACCCTAACTGATACATTAATGAAGTTTTTGCAATACAGATATATATATATATATATATATATATATATATATATATATATATATATATATATATATAGTGTGATAGCACCACTATAGTAGGGTTGAGTACCCGTTTAAGGTTAAACCTCAAATTTTGCACATTATTATTTTAGGCTTCCTTTGATGAAACAAGCTTTATTTTTGTGTGTGTTGTCTAGGAGGCAAAGTCTTGATGTGTGGAAATTTTTGTGATGGTAGCTGGTGCAGTTTGCGAGATACATGTATCATTTCTAGAGAAAAACAATTTTTTTCCTATACTTCACATTGTTTTTTTCTTTGCTCTCACCTACAGCCTACATGGAAAGGGATTGTTGCCCCAAACTTGCATGAGCATGAGTCCTGTCCAAACGCTATGCCTTTGACAGGTCTGGTGAAAACATTTCAAGTGGTTCTAGAGTTATAATTCCGTAAATTATATTGTTTTCCAACTTGTGCACACACAGTAGGGGTTTTTAGATAGTGTTTTGTGAGAAAGTAAATATTTGATGGCACAGATTTTGGTTTTTGGTTTCATGCCACTAAATTGGCAGGGCACCTAACATTTTTGTGCCATGCCAGCCACCACCTTGTTTATTTCTTCCACAACTGACAAATGTGAAAAAAAACCCCACAAAAATGAAATAAACAAACATCAGCACCTAGCTAAATGGGACCCATTTAGCTGGATTCTGAAATTTATGTTTAAATATTTTGCCCACACATATGTTTTCTTGGCACCCAAAATACTTGGTGCCAAGCTAAGCAAGAATAGTGCATCTCCACATTCTCTGTATGAAAACAGTGGGATTTTCTTCACTTATGCAGCTGTACCTGGAACTTGTGCTGCTGGCTGCAGATTCAGCATCGAGCCACCCTTTTCCCTGGTGTCTAGTGGCCCCCCACCCACCAATCACTGTCCCTAGTGGCAATCTCCCATATCTTTCCCTGCTGTCTATTGGCACCCTCACCCTCTGATTCCCTTAGTCTATTTATTTATAAAATCTGTTGCAGGGATGCCTACCTTGGTTTCAGATCCACCCTCCCACATAGTCTGTCCTGATGCTTGCTGACATCAAAGTGGCCCAATCCCCATGTCAGCAATGCAAGCCCCCTCCCCCACAGCAGTGTGAGACACTGAGGGGTCCCACTGTCAGTGTCCCCAAATATGTATTTTGCTGTACCTGAAAAAAGAGAGCAGTCCCCATGTCTGTTTTTGTTTAACCTGAAAAAAAATGGCCCCTCGTAGTCCACACTGTCCCTTTCCCCTTCCCAACCCTCCCACTGAGCACTCATCACCCAATACCCCCCTTACCCTATACTTATCTCCAGAGGTCAAACACCATTTTCTGTGGACCAGGACATGTCTGCACTCTTCAAAGCTAAACAGCAAACTGAGGAATCAAGATAAGTGCCATGCAATGTATTTTAATTACATTTTGAACTTATGCTCATAACTTTGCCATTTGTTGGAATTTTGTCACCAAATTTTTAACATGGTCTTTTTGTGACCCCATCTCATGAACACATTCAATGTTGTTTCATTAATTGGGTCTGGAAGGTGATTTCACAGTCGCTACATGATATCATCTTTCAGGCCTGAATAATGAAACTTAACCACAAGTGTTCATGAGGTGGGGTCCCAAAAAGGCAGTGTTGAAAATGTGGCAAAAAAATTCTGGAAAATGCCTGAGTTGTGTGCATTCATTGAAATATTTCAAAACACATGCATAACTTTGGTAATTTTCAATATTTTGACTCAAGTTTTCAGCATAGCCATTTTTCCACACCACCTCATGAACAGTACAGTTGTCATTTATCACATCCTGTCCAAAATGTGTTTTCACACCTGTGGCATGGAATGGTATTTTGGCATGGATTTGAAGATGTTCACCTACAGGCTTTATAAGGTGGGGTCATAAGAACACGATGTTGAAAAGTTGGGGTAAAAATATGAAAAAATACCAGAGTTATGACCTTTCCTTGTAATGTCGCTATGCCTGCTCATAACTTTAGAAATATTAAATACTTTTACCCCAGATTTTCAACATAGCCTTCTTATTACCCCACCTCATATATGCCAGAGCTGTCATTTTTCAAATCCTGACCAAAATGTGTTTTCACACCTGTAATATGGAATGGCATTGCAGTTGTGCAGAATTACATTTTAGTGGGGATTCAAAAATTTTCTGTACCAGGTACATGAGGTGAGGTAATAAGGTGGCTGTGCTGACAATTTGGTCACTGTTGTCCTATAAATGAAGAGCCTTGTGTTTCCACAGGTACATACATTTGTCTAGTGCACTTACCCGGTCAACAAAAACTAAATTAAATAAAATAAAAAAATAAATACATATACATATTCAAGGAGGGATGGGAGTGCAGGGTCTGAAGGTCCCTGTGCTCCCACAGTAAAATAAAGATACTGTTATACTATTTCAAAAAGTAAAGAAATAAATTGCAAAAACCTGTGTTAATGCTAGTTAGGGTAAAAGCCACAAAAGTAGGGAAATGTGGCATTAGGGTTTCCAACCCTCTCACCCCACCCTGCACACACCAACAGAATTCAAAGTGTGCCTTGGGGTCATCATCCCTAGTGCTCACCCCATTCTCCTATACTGTACCCATCTCAGCTTATTTTCTTATGGAAAGTAGTGAGTGTTAGGGATGATGACCCTAAGGCACCCCCCGACACTTGTGGGTGTGTGCAGGATAGGAGTGGTGCATTAGGGTTGGAAACCCTAATACCACATTTCCATACTTTTGTGGTTTTGACCCTAACTACAGCATTAACACAGTTTTTTGCAATTTATCATTGAAGCAGGGTAATGCCTCTATATTTAGGGTTGAGTAGACTGTTTAATGTTAAACCTCAAATTTTGCACCTTTAATAACTTTGCAATCGATCAATGGATTTGCACAATATTTTGTATGCGCTGTCCTTTGGGGGGTAGATTTCTTGATGTAGCACGTTTCTTTCCAGCTGGATGTACTGATTCTGAGATCCTGATAGTGCTAAAATCTTAAAAGTCACTTTTTTTGCAGTTTTTTCCTCATTGCCCTGCATCCACATGGTATGGAATTTTGGTGTGATTGTTTATGGTACACCCAGCTTTTGTAACAGAACTGCTATACTTTCGTGTTTCTTCTGTGCTGTACTTGTTACTTCTTGATTGAGATAGTAACTATGAACTATTGTTCACTTACATAGTGAGCTTTTTGTTTCAATTTCATATGTATGTAATACTTATTTTATGAGACCTAATAATCAGTTATACTTTGTGTCATATAATTATTGCACCATTGTATCTAATATTGTGTTGTTAACTTTGTCTGTATCCTGTGTTCTTGGAAACTAATAAAATCTTTAAAGCAAAAAAAAAAAAGAACTGCCATACTTAGTCTGGTGCAAAAATATTAATCTGTTTCAAAGTTATAAATTTTTTAAGTTTCCCATTGTTTTCAAGGGAAATATCCTGTCGATTTTATAGGGATAAAGTTCGACCAAGGATTGACCTCACAAAAAAGGAATCATTCTCATGAGATAAATTCCTTTTTTGTGAAACTAAAACCTTTTTTCATTAGCAAAAAATCCTTTTTCGTGACCTGCCATCTTGTTTTTTCTTTCACCAACTACAAAAGGTGGAAAATACATAAAACTGCATAGATTTTAAAAAACAAACATCAGAACCTAGCTAAACAGGATCTATTTAGCTAGATTCTGATGTTTGTTTTTGAAAGTCATGCCCACAAATGCCTTTTCTAAGCATCTAAAATCCAGGGGTTCCTAGCTGAGTGAAAGGAGCGCTTCCCTGTCAATCTCTGTATGAGGACACCTGGAATTTCTTGACTTCTGCAGCCGCAGCTGAATTCCAGCTGCCGGCTACAGTGTTAACTGTGAGCTGCCCTTTTCCATGGTGTCTAGTGGCACCCCACACTCCCTGATCACTGTCCTCATACATGCCCTGGTGTCTAGTGGCACCCCAACCCTCCAATTACCATCCACAAGTCCCTTGTTTATTTTATTAATATAATCTGACACCATGATGCCCATTCCTGGTGTCGGATGCACCCCCTAGCCCATTGTTTTATTAAGAAGCCAACATTGGGGGGCCCGATCCCTGTGTCAGCATTTAGTGCCCCCATCAGTGTGAGACATTGGGGAGCCCACATGCAGTGTCCCAAAATATTTATTTAATTTACTGACACCTGAAAAAAAGAAAACAGTCCCCCAACATCTTTTTCTGCCTGCAAAAAAAAAGAAAAAGGTCCCTCGTCATCCCCACCACCCCCTCTCCCATCCCAACTTTCTCACTGAGCACCCACCCCCACCCTATACCTACCACCGGAGGTCATTGGCTGTCATCTTCTGTGGATTGGGACACTTTTGCCTTCTTCAAAGTTGAACCCTGAACTGAGTAATAAAGGTAAGTACTGTATAATATACTGTTGAACTAATATATTTCACTTTCATTTTATTTTCGCTATATTCACTGACTGATCATAATGCACAAAAATAATGTGAAAGTGAAATATTTAAATTGGGAATTTTATTTTTTTGCATGAGGAAATATTACTGTACTTGTGAGGTTGACTGCAAGAGATTGCTTTTCATCACCTATCAATTTAAACCACGAAAGCTAGACAGTAAATACAGTTTTATGTAATCATGCTCTTTAGTATAATGTAGTGGTAGAAATTATAGTTTTTATAGAGTAAAATAGAGGAATAAAATAAAAATTAAATCTTACATACTGCCTGGGATAGGGGGTCAGGGAGCATAGACATCAGGAGAGTGCAGTGGCGAAATTAGCCAAGAGCCGCCGTTTTTCAGATTCCAAGGAGCAAAGATTTTTCCTGGAATGTTACTTGTTTATTTTTTTTTATTTGTTATTAATCAAACTACTGCACTGCTTCTACACATTGAGGGAAGGGGGCAAACCGCACTGAGTTTGGAGGGGCTAAATAAAGCAATCAATTTGAAAGTCTGGAGGAGCCAAACAGATAGCCATAACAAGCACAACAGTACAAATCAAGAAAAGCCACAGGCACAAGTTGTGGCAGCGATCAATAATGTAACCATGGGGTGGGCAGACTTTCAACAGCCTGTCCAGCAGGTACAAATGATGCCATGTGCACTGAAATGTCCTGACTACAACTTCAGCAGACACCATGCCCCCCCACTACATTGAGATTTCTGTGCATGTCATGGTCCCAAGATGTTACTAGAAACTGCAACCAACCATCTAGTGATGCTGCAGCACAGCATGGGCCAGCAACAGTAGGTCACTCAAGGTGCACTGCTGGTATCCTGACTCTTCTGCCTACCAAGGATGGGCCCAACACTCACATTCACACCTTTCCCAGACTACTATTGTTCCTAACAACTTAACCTTTGTGCACTGACTGACTTCTGATAAACTGAGACTGTTTCCAAGAAATCCCTCCCTGTTCTTGAGCTCAGAATGAGACTACACCGAAGAACTCTAATGTGGGTTACCAGTAAAACCGGGCCAGAATTTTCCATTGCTGCCTGTTTGTCTCCATTTTTCTTACTGGCAGGACTGCCACACCATACATATGCAATTGTTCTGATGTGTCACAGGGCCACCCCTTTTTTGGGCCCTTACTATCCTGAAATACAGTACAAATGTTGCCATTTGCTGTTGGACCCCTCCTTGTGCAGGGTGTCACTCACCTTTACTAATCTCTGCAGATCATGAGGCAGAACAGGGAAAGAAACTGTTTTTCTGCACGCATCCACCTTCAGCCAGAAAGTCCAGTAATAATACTGTACATACACTGTGAATGCACATGAGTTGGCCGTGGGGAAGGGGGAGGTGCTGTCGGTGGGGCATGAACGTTCCTCTCTCAGCTTCAGACTTGAGCACGTGCACATGAACAGGCAGGGCAGGGAATTTTTTTGTGATCCTGTAGCTTTTGGTTTCATTCCTATCACTAGTATGTGTTTACCATCAGTAGTGCTCCATTTCAGCTTTAGAGGATGCTGGACCCTGTTGAGTACCTTATTACCTACAAGGAGGGGAATCATCCCCAGACAGACTGGGAGGAGATTGCTGTCTTCTGGCCCTCTGAAAGTTTAAGGAAAGGAACTAGGTGGTTCATCTGCCTAATTGTTGCTGACAGGTAAGCTATAACTGTCCTCGAGCTACTTGCTGACTGATGTGGTGCTGATTATATTATATGCATGCATACCCATGGAGTAGTGAAAGGTAAATGTGGGGTTACTATCCTCCCCAAAAGGTGACATACACCGTCTCCACTTTATCAGGTTTGAAACACACAATCACTACAACTTGCACACCGTGTGACCCTGAGAAGGTCTTTAGCTTAATTCCTCATGCTCCTGAGCATACCTTTCAATTGCCCCTGATTACCAGGGATGTCCCTCATTTTGCCCCTCAAAATTGCCCTGACCCTCATCCCCCCCATGTAAAAGGTTCTGCCCACATTGAGAATGTGCTGCAAATTCAGACCATAAAGCAGCATGCATAATATTCTAGGATGCTAAATCAAAAAAAGACAATTGTTCCACATTGTTTTAAGCATGTATCTCCATGTTTGAGGATGTATTCCTCATTCTCATGTTCAGTGTCCCTCATTGTCCCTCATTGTGAGTGCCTGTGTCCCTGGTTTCAGTGACAAAAGGTTGAGAAATATGCTCCAGGACACATCTGGAAATGAGCTTCTGCTTGGTGTGCCTTTCCTGGCTGAACATTCTAAAATAAATATACAGCAAGTGGGAATACAAAAAAAAAGAGCTTTAAATGTACAAAGTAAAATTTGTGAGGCCCCGTGCATGAGATGGTGTGGTCTAGTGCTTAGGTCACCAGTTTGGAGACCATGGAATTATTGGTTGAAACCTTGCTGGATCCAAATACTCACTGTGTCACCTTGAGCAAGCCTGCCTTACCTCCCAGTGCTCCTGTCCACCCCATTACAGAAGTGAGGAGAAGTATGACCCTCTGGAAATGAGATGTTGTGTCTCATCTATGCTATCCGTTATAAATAAATTATGAAATAATACCTGCCAATGGGAAGTCTGGGTGTGGGGGGTTGCATCAATGATAGACTTTTTTGGTTTTTCAGATTAGGGTGGGGCAGTCACTAGACACCAGAGATAAATGCAGATTTTACAGAGTCAGGCATCGGTGGGTGAGGGCACCACCAGATGCCAGGGATTGCTTGAAATATTTATGGGTAAGTGAACCAGAGGGTGGAGGTGCCACTAAAAACCTGGGAATGATAGCAGAACTATGAATAAAATATTTAAAATAAAAAAGAACACAAAATAAAACAAATGGGAGGTGCCACTAGACACCAGGGATACATAACATATTCATGGCGAGGGAAATCAGAGGGTGGGGGGTGCCACTAGACACCAGGGAAAAATATATAAAATTGCTATAATATTTATACAGTGTTCTGAGATTTTTTTCTCCAACTAAAAAGACTGTCTTACAAAGATCACTAAAAAAACCTGGGCTAGTTAAATTGAAGATAGACGAGCACAGGGGGACTTGTTACAGTTATATAAGATTCTGCAGGACCTAGTATTAGCAACTATGTGCAGCTTACAGTACAATACTAGAACCCAGAATCTTAGATCACATAGCAAACAACTTGTAATTGTGAGGGCCAATATGAACAAAACACAGAAGTATAGAAATATAGAAATTGTCAACAGATAAGGAACACTAGGCCCATCCAGTCTGTTTGTAAGCCCTACTCTAGTATGGGGCCTATGACCCTACCTGGTCAACAGATTTTCATCCCTCCCTCCTTCCCACCTCTAAGGTTCCGTTATGCCTGTCCCAGACATGTCTAAATTCCTATACTGTCCTCAATCCCTCCACCTCCTGTGGCAAGATATTCCATGCTCCACCACCCTCTCTGTGAAGGAAAACTTCCTTACATTTCCCCTCAATCTGCCACCTTCAAATCTCATATCATGCCTCCTCATTCTTGTACTCCTCTTATATTGGAAGGTGTCTCCCCCCCGTACCTTGTTTATGCCTTTAAGGTACTTGAATGTTTCTATCATGTCTAATAACTTATTTTAATATCAGGGCAGCAACAGCATGGAATAAACTACCTAGGGACATAATGGATTCTGGATCCTTTGATATATTCAAAACTAGGTTGGACAAATACCTGAATGAAAAAAAAAACAATAGAGGAACAGATGCCCACTAGGAGTGGGAGACAAAAAAATGGGCCTATAACTTCCTCTCGTTTATTTGTACCAAGTAATACCAAGTAATCCACCTGTCACCATGACAAAGACTGATTTATATTTTTAATCAAACATTCATCACAATAAATCTAATACTTACCTATTATAATAGAGAAGTGTGAGAATGTGTCAGAACTCTGGTACTGTGCTTGCTACAGTTATAGGCTATAGAGAACAACCTTTGTATTCTGTGGCTAAAGTTAAGCTGAGCAAAAATACAATACTGTATATCAGCATTCATGACTCACGGTTTTCACTATATGCAGACAAATTCATTAAAAGATAATTTTATCTGTATCCAAATAAGTTGTAGCTACCTATAGGTTCTGGAATCTGAGCAATTCATTGCGAGTTCCTCACTAACAACCATCAGAATAATAGTCATTATTTATGTTTTTAATTTTCTTTCCATACATACTTTATAGAGTTCATCTGGTAATGTGTTCTGAATTGCAACTATAACATTGAAAGACAAGCAAATATTTTTATTGACAGTAATACACATAAAGTTATACACATGATGTTGCTATGGGAGTGTACATATTTAGTATGACTTATGCTTTCCATCCAATATTTGTTTTTATTCAGGATAACCCAGCTGTGCTGCAACATCACAAGCTACAGAAGTGTTTTGCTTCTCTCCATGGACTAGAGCACAGGGATGTCAACTGAGGAAGAGTAAAAGAGTAACAAGATCTTTCGTTGGGGGGTCAGACGAACAGCATCATTGTATATATACTCCCAATAACAAGACTTCATCGATCACCATTTTAAAATCTGGGTGGATCCCCAGTTATGAAGAAATGCGGGCGACATCAATAAAATGTTACAGTCTGGGTGATCACAAGATTTATTTTGAGTAATTTAACTCTTTTTCACTGGTGTTTTCATGATGGCAGCAAAGTTAAACAGGAGAGCAGTATTTTTATATTGCTAAAATGTTTTGGATTACTGTATAAACTATTAATTAAGTTTCTGTGAAACTTTTAATGACATTGTGAGAAAACCCTGCAAAGTGAAGTATTGTTGCACTAACGGTGATCTGTGATGTCATGATACTGAGGTATGTATATGATGCTGCCCGCCCTCTGACCCCCCCCATGCACACACTCAACTGTAATGTAAATATGAGGCACTGTTGAAGATTTGAAGTGAATAAACTACATGTCTTTGCCTCAAAATGTGTAGTATGTAGTATTTGTGCTAGTGTGAGCTATCTTTTTTGGATTTGTGTTTTATCTTGGGGCTAGCCACCCTGACAACAGCACCACCCTGTACCACCACTCGCAGCACCTCTATGGAGATGTTTTCAGACATTTTCTAAAAAAATTCCTTTAATACTTTTAATGAAAGGAATGAAGAAATAGTTTTTTTTTGTCTAGCTTAGAAAGCCAAACACATGCCTTATAGTTCTGTCTTAGATTTTTAGTCACAATGGAAAATCTTAATTAGAAATTGCTCTACTAGTACCCTTTAATTCAAGAATATGTAACACGCCATTCACAAGTCGAGTAAACCCCATATTCCTTCAATTAATTTTGTTTAATCAGTTAGTCCCCTGCTGAGCTGTTACTCTCAAAATATTTTTGCTGTAGGGATAAAATAGAACCTATTTTAAGAACTCGGGCATAAGGATGGAAATTTAATTTGCTAAAAATGAAATAGCTGAAGTGAAATAGATGACATTCATTAATCTATCTACCTGCCTTGGCAGACTTGTTTGGCAGCCTTGGAGATGAGTTTAGTTTCATTCTGCAATGAATTTCAGATACTATGTTATGTTTATATGTAAGGCCATGAGTGGCAAAAAGACAGGTACAATAACAAAATTATTATAGCTAGTTAATGTAACCTACCAATAAATGTTTCAGTTTTCTGTGTTCCTTCTTTCATGACACATTAAAACTAGCAAGCCTTTAGTTTCCCCATCCTAATAATCATTATTAAGATGGATCCCATACAGAAATGAGCTAATGGAAAAACACAGTGGACCAGAGAAACATGGCACTGTCTGCTGTGTTCAAGATGGACACCAGAGCTTTTTGCGCATGTGCGATGACTCGTGCATGTGCACGGAACTCCAGTGTCCATCTTGGACATGATGGACAGTGCTGTGTTCTACTGACCGGACTCTTAAATAGTGCAATGGACATGCAGTGATTGCCATTCACCTCTACTATTTAAAAGTCCGGTCGGTATCTGGTAATCTTCCTTTTCCCAACTGTGTGCACAAAACAGCTGCAGGGTTATGCCCACTGCAGCCATAAAACTGCTGGTATCATGAGGTGGGTTCATAAGAAGGCTATGTTGAAAATTTTGCATCAAAATATGTTAAAAATGGCAAAGTTATGCACATCCATTGACATTTTGTTTTCTTCACTCATAACTTTGGTAATTTTAAATACTTTGACCCCAAGTTTTGAACATAACCTTTTTTTTTCACATACTAATGAACTTGACAGCTGTCATTTTTCAGTTCCTGCACAAACTATGTTTTTGCACCTGTGGCACAGAATCATATTCCAGTGGTGTGGAATAATGTTTCAGTGGAGATTTGAACATTTTCGATATCAGGTTTATGATGTGGGGTAATAAGAAGGCCATGCTGACAGATTAGTTGCTGTTTTGCTACAAATGCAAGTGCAGGGCCTGGAGTAACATAGATGTCCACATCTTTGAAGGGATGGGAGCGCAGGGACCAGAGGGCCCTGCGCTCCCACAGGCAAATAAGGATATGATTACACTATCTCAAAAAGTAAGGATGTTTTTGCAAAAACTACATTAATGCATTAGTTAGGGTTGCTATTAAAGCAAAAAAAAAAAACATGGAAATGTAATTTTAAGGTTATCAACCCTAACTCCAAATTCTCCCCAGGCAGCCAAAGGGGACAAGGCAACACAAGCAACCACAGACATCCATCATCAGGTAAGACAAACAATGCACAACTCTTTCCACATGAAACAAGAGACATCTATCATCATGTTCCAGTGCTTCTATAATGTAGCCATGGATACACATGCACACTTGCACACCACCTGGGAAGTGCTATAAAAAATTCCCATAGGATCACATTGTAAATTGAAACTAAGGAATAACACATGACAGGGTGTGGGAAAATGCTAAATGACCACATGTCTCAGGTGGGTTGTGAGGCATGAGGTGCAGCTGAGTGCCTTCAGCCACATAGGACGTATGGTATATGAGTCCCGTAGGGTCATATTGTAAATTGTGCAATACTACAAGGCAGGGTGTGCTGCAATGCTTAATTGCTGCATGCCCCAGCTGGGTAGTGAGGCATTAGACACAGTCAGGTGCCTTTAGTCACCTGGTAAGTGTGGTATATAATTCGCACAGGATTATATTATAAATTGTAAGTAAGCAATACTACATTTTTTCATATTTTTATTTATTTAATTCTTTGGTAACTGGCTAAGAAGCACTAGGCACATGCACCTTATTTCAGGGGTGACCCAGGAGCCCTGGGGAGGTTAAATGACTTGTTCAGAGTCACACAGTATGTAACTGGAGGTTATGGGAATCAAACTCAGGTCTGTCTGCTGGATGTACCAAGCTCATTCACAGCTCATTACTCTAACCTCTAGGGTATACTTCCAGCCCCAAGACCACTATCACTACATGGCAGGGTGTGCACTATTTATAACTTGCTGCACACCACAGGTGGGTTGTGAGGCAGAAGGTGTAGCCAAATGCCTTCAACTATCTGGGAAGTGCAATATAAATGTCCTGTAGGATCACATTGTAAATTGTAAGTAGGCAACAATACACGACAGAGTGTGTGGTAATGTTAAATTATGGCTTGCCCCAGGTCATTTGTGAGGTGGATTATGAGGCACAAGTTGCAGCTGAGTGACATCAACCACCTGGGATGTGTGGATGGCTTCACTTAGGTGCTGAAGGCATCTGTGATACCGTAGATGCACAGGGCCCATTGAACCCTGTGCTTCTATACCCACATAGATGATTGCATGCAGGTGAAGAGTGCCTTCAACCACCTGGGGCATACATGGTAACAGAAGTGCTGGACCATGATGATGGATGTCTCTTGTTTCATGTGGAAAGAGTTAAATGTTTTGTGTCTTACTGGATGATGGACGTCTGTGGTTGCTTATGTTGCCTTGCCCCCTTTGGCTGCTTGGTGGGGAATGCAGAGTTAGGGTTGAAAGCCCTATCATTCCATTTCCATACTTTTTTTGCTTTATTATCAACCATAACTAAAGCATTAACAGAGTTTTTTGCAAATAGTTATAGATAGACAGACAGAGAGAGAGAGAGAGAGAGAGAGATGGATGGATAGATAGATAGATAGATAGATAGATAGATAGATAGATAGATAGATAGATAGATAGATAGATAGATATTATAGTGGTGCAGTAGTGCCATTTTAGTTAAGGTTGAGTAGGCAGTTTATTGATAAACCTCAATTTGCACTTTATTAACTTTGCAACCATTTAACCGATTTGCCTAAAATTTTTCATGCACAGTTTGGTACTATTGGTCTCTGGATTGGGCAAGTTTTGTACTGGTCTGATGTGTGTTTGCAGAGCTGCAAAGTGCCAAAAAGTGTGAAAAATCCTCACCTTTTGGCAAATTCTTTGCTCATCTCTAGAGCCTGAACAGCTTGTGGTTCTGGTCTGAAATTGTCAGGGTATATGGAGACTGGGTCATCGATGTGCCTTTTGAAGGTTTAGTGAAAAAATATTAATCCATTAAAAAGTTATTAAACGATTAATTTTTATAAAGCATTTAAGACTTTGTTGGCCCCTGTACTCCTCAACACCTTTAATTACATTTTTGAGGAAGGCCTCTTGGATCCCTCTTTTACTGAGACCATTGTTGCAGTGCTTCAGAAACCAGGTAGGGACCCCCCTGCAGGTCTCGAACTATAGGCCAATATCTCTTCTTAATGAGGATCTTAACATTCTCACTAAGATATTGGCGTGTAGGTTGTGCCAGGTCTGGGGTCCCCTCATAAGTAGGGAACAGTTGGGGTTTGTTCACGGCAGTCTGTCTGCTAACCATCTGCATAAACTTCCCCATATTATCTCTGCGTCCAGGGACTCTGGTACCCCTGTGGCATTGGTGTCCCTGGATGCAGAGAAAGCCTTTGAAATGGTCTCCTGGGATTACTTATTTTACCTGTTACCCAAATATCACATTCCCCAGAGCTTCATTAAATGGGTCAATGTGCTCTATTCTCACCCTTAAGCTTGAATTCTCTGCAATGGAGTTCTCTCTATCACCCAATTTGGCCACATTTTGAACTTCAAGTTACATTAAACCAAAACAGAAGTTATGCCAATTAATAATGCAACATTACAGGCTGATGTTGAGCACCTGGGCCTTATCTGGGAATGGGATACATTGAAATACTTAGGCATTTATCTGAGCACCTCACCGGCCAAAATGAAACAATGTAATCTGGATTCAGTGGTTGTCCACATAGAAATGGATCTGGAAAGGTGATCAATGTTGCCTGTTACTATGTGGGGAAGCATGAACATTATTAAAATGAACATACTTCCTGCCTTTTGTATCCTCTTCAAATGTTTAACTATGTTGTACCACAATCTTGGTTTGCACAGGTCAACAGGATGCTCTCAACGTGCCTTTAGTAGGGGAAAACACCCCAAAGAACTTTATCCAAGCTGATGCACTCCAAGGGGAGGAAGGCCTCCAGATCCCCAGTTTGTTTTTCTGTTATTTAGCTATCCTCTGCACTAAATTATTTCAATGGCTTAGATTGACTTCTGAAGATAATGCCCAGCCATATGTCCCTCAAAGGTTGGATACAGAATGTTTTCTGTGCTCGAATTTAGGCCTTGACACCAGGGCACTTCTTTTTGTTCCCTGCAAGCTTTTTTTCCAGTTGTTGAAGGGTTCACCTCTGGAGGCATCCCTTCAGGCCCATCTGCAATTATGTTCCCTGGCCAAAATACAGCCATGTAGAGATACCATGCAACTCTTGCTAGGAAACCCTAACTTTAAAATATCTGGGCAACTGCTCACCAGCTCCTTTTGGCCATTCACTGAAGTAGATACAGTTGATGAGCTCCTTCAGGACCATAAACTGTTAACCTCCCAGGAGGCTTGGGAGCAATATCACTGGCCTGTTTCCTCCTGCTTTAAATTTCTCCAGTTGAGGCATATGTTCCTACACCACTTTGGTACTGGTTTGTGGGATATCCCTTATGGGCACTGTATTCTCCCTCTGACCCTCCATACGCCAACTTCCCATGTTATTTCCCATTATTATCATAATATATAAGACCTGACTGCTAATCATGAGGGACCAACTCTCTACCACTGGGATCAGGTTCTTCCTGAGAATGGTTCTCACCACAGTTGGTCTCGTATTTGGAAGCACTTATACAGATATATAAAGTGAGACAGATATTGCTTTATGCAGTTTAAGGTCCTGCATGACCTTTATTATACCCTTACTAAATTGCACAGAATGGGCAGATTATCTTCAGATGTCTGCTCTCATTGCACCAAAGCACCTGGCATGCTGTATCACATTATATGGTCCTGTGAACAGGTGATACCCTTTTAGGAATCTATCTAGTCAGGCTTGAACCCTATGCTTGGGCTGTCTGATGCATTTTGCCCTGAGATATGCTTGCTGGGAGAATATGAGCATAGGCTGATGTGTAACCAGAGGCTGCATATGGCTCTGATTTCAGCCTGTGCCAAAAATGTCATTCTCTGACATTGGCTGGATCAAAGTGTCCCTCGAATGATTGAATGGTACAGGGAAGTACTTTTAACCCTCCACAATGAGTGTATTATAGCTAATGTGACAGATAGTTTAGTAGGTATAAAAATATTTGGGAGCCATATGTTTTTCTGACCTCTTAAATTTTCTTTTTCTCGCTTTCCTGTACATGGGTAGTTATCATCTGCTGATATCTTATTTTATTATGTTGTAAACTCCGTTGGTGGTAGGGGAAGGGTGGATGGGTTTGGTTGGGGTTGGCGAGGATTTAGAATGAGGTTTTGTGTAATACAATTAAGAATTTTATATCATAATATGGCGTGTTCACTTCCATTTATATGCTTACACATACACAATTTAACGCAGATGTGTTCCTGATGTAACTTTTGTTGCCTTCTGTTTATATAATCTTTAATAAAGTTTGTTCAATTTGGAAAAAAAATTGTTTCTGCTGACATTGGGGCACCCAATCCTCGTGTCGGTGGTAGGAATACGCAGGAATATGGCCCCCTCCCCACACACACTTGCCAATTTGGGGCACTGGGCAGCCCACTCCCAGTGTCCCAAAATATTTTTTTTTACAAAATGATTCTGCCAACATTGGGCTTCTCAATCCCCATGTCAGCAGTAGAAATACACTTCCATCTGCCCCCTGTCACTGTGGTACACTGGGGAGCCCACTCCCAGTGTACTGTAATATTTACTTGCTTTTGCCAACAGTGGGGTGCCCAATCCCTGTGTTGGAACTACCCCCAACTGTGTGGGACACTGGGTAGCCCACTCCCAGTGTCCCCAGTTACATGAGCCAGTCCCCAATGCTGTGAGGCATGGGGAGCCTTCCCCCAGTGTCCTGATACATATGTGTACCTGTAAAAACAAAATCCCCCAACATCTTTTTTTCCTCTGTAAAAAAGAAAATGGTCCCTCGTCATCTCCCCATCCCCCTCCCCCATCCTGACCCTCCCTCTGCTTGCCCACCTCCCTGCAACCCCTCTTACCCCATACCTACCTCTGGAGGACAGCAACTGCAATCTTCTCTGGACCAGGACATGCCTGCACTCTTCAAAGCCAAACCGCGAACTGAAGAATCAAGGTTAGTGCCATATAATGACTGTCTATTGCTTTTTAAACTTATGTTGATATCTCAGCCATTTTTCAAAATTTTTGCACTAAATTTTCAACATGGACTTTTTGGGACCCCACCTCATGAACACTGTCAATGACATCTCGTTAGTTGAACCAGTAAGGTGATTTTGAGCTGCATGGAATCACCTTTTGGGACCAATGAATGAAATGACAGTGCAAATGTTCATGAGGGGAGGTCCCATAATGCCCATGTTGAAAATTTGGTGAAAAAATTCCAAACAATGACTACGTTACAAGTGTGTGTTGTGCAGCTTCTATGCACGCTTGTAACTTCACCAATATTTCATATTTTCACTCCAGATTTTCAACATTGCCATGTTTTCACACCTCCTCATGAACAATACAGCTGTCATTTTTCACATCCTACACAAAATGTGTTTTCACACCTATGGCATAGAATGGCACAGTTGCTGTGCAAAATCAATTTTTGAGATCAATTAACAAAATGACATTGCCAGTGTTCATGAGGAGGTGTCCCCAAAAGGCCATGTTAAAAATTTGGTGAAAACTTTCCTGAAAATGCCCAGGTTATGTGTTCTATGCACACCGATAACTTTGTGGCTTTTCAATCTATTTATGCCAAATTTTCAACATAGTCATTTTTTCACACCACCTCATGAACAGTATAGCAGTCATTTTTCACATTCTGCCCCAAATGTGTTTTTTTTACCTGTGCTGCACAATGGCATTGCAGTTGTACATAATTATGTTTTGCCTTGCATTTCATAATTTATCTGTACCAGGGTACATGAGGTGGGGGTAATAAGATGGCTATGCTGGCAATTTGGTCACTGTTGCTTGACACATGGAAGTACAGGGCCCAGACTGCCCTGCACTTCCACACCTACATACATATGCACATCTATGGCAGGATTGGAGTGCAGGGTCCTTCCACAGTAAAATAAGGATACTATTATACTATATGATGCATTAACTGAGCTTTTTGTAATGTGTATATATATATATATATATATATATATATATATATATATATATAGGTACCGATATGCTACTCAAGAGGCAAAGTGTGACAATCGGGTTCCAAAATTTATTTGGGCCACTTGTCATAACCATATCATATTTACATTGGGTACATGTGGTAGTATTGCAGTCCCCAATATAGATATAGTTTGTAGTTCAGAGGTCCTAAAAAATGGGATTAAAAGTTCCTACAAGGGCAATGTAATGTGAGTAACATTTGTCCTTGACAGCAAATTTGCCATATAATCAAACATATATTTTTAGATATTACTATGTCTATGGTATCTATTTAGGTAGCATAATATCTAATTTTTAATTTTTTTATCATAAACTTAACTTATTGGTAATTATGCCACAATATGTTTCCTGATTGCAGTATGCTCAAATCTGGACATGTTCAAGTTTGGCTACCACATTCATGTCTTTAATTTTCTAGCCCATTGCTTTTTTGCACAGCTATATTACCCTCATAGGAAAAGACAGAAATTGCTGAATTTTCAGAAAGTGAATTATACTTTATTTACAAGGTTTTTTTCCCACAGGGTGTCGCATGAGTAACACAGACTCCATAGGATGTCACGCAAGTAACACAGACACGATACAAGAAGTCACATGAGTAACATGGACACCAGAACAGTAGTATCAGTATCATACCAAGTGTCTCACTAAGTCATATCAAAAGTTATTGCTAATGTTCAACCAAAAAATGATTCTCATACTATGGATATTTGGTATAACATTTTTTGAACATTTTGAAGATTGTACTGTAGTCACAACATTATACTGACTTAACATATTCACATATGTTTTATGTTACACAGTGTAGTATGGATTGAATCTCACCTGGTCTGTCTATTACATATACCAGCTGGTCCCAAGCCTACAGTAAGAGAGAAAGAAACCAACCTATATCTTTATGAGATGGATGTGGTGTTTGGGATTAATGCATGCCCTTGCTGCTTGTGATATTCAAGGCTGACGGCAAAACACAGAAAGTGTATTAGTGACTTATAACATGGGGTAGATAAAGACAGGTGAGTGGTAAACAGCCATCAGGTGACCATTGATTACTCCACAATATACAACAGCTAGTGGTGAACTATCCCTCTGCGAGATCAGGCTGTGTTTCTGTTTTGAACTTGTTATAGTGAAAAATTGCAGTCTGTGGAGTAGCCATTACTATCCCTGCTTAGTGAGCGAGAGCCGAGGCCTGCCATGTAGTCCCAGGCAGTGCAGCAACAGTGGCTGCAGTGTTCAAAGCTTGTCGTCTTGCTTCTTACCCAAGCTTGTCCCCAGAGTGAAGTGTGTGGTCCCCATGGTCATTTTTCTGTCGGACAGCCATATTGACAGGTAAATCCCATAGTTGTGGCATAAAGTCAGATGGAACAGTGTAAAAAGAGGGAGACCCTCCCCCAGTGATGTCATGATCTGAAAGTGAGCTTTATGCTGGTGGACAAAGAAACAGAGTTTCAGCAAGACCTGCAGGCTCTGAGTCCTGTTAGTTGCCATTTCTTAATTGGTAGAATACAGTCTGGTAGACTGTGTGACTGCAGTGCTGGGGAAAATGTTTACTTGCTTGCCATGCATTAATGTAACCACAGACAGAGAGATAGAGCAGCTAAGCCAGTAGAGGTACAGACACCATGTCTATACCACAAGAGGCAACTCCATGTCTTGCACTTCAGAGCTACTGTACTGTCTCAGAAAACATATTATGCACAACAAATGTCAGAGAAAGCATAGCAACGAATTCCTTCTGACATTTGTATGTGCATGACAGCAGTTTTGTTGGGGACTATTTTTCTAGGCAGCAGAATAAAATAATTTGTTTTCCTTTCATAAAAGGAGAAAAAAACATTTATGTTGCTTTCTCCTTGTTCTGTAGTGCACCCTCCATTATAAGTGTAATAGCCCACTCCAGGGTGTGCGGTTATTGGGGATTAATCAACTCCCTGGGTGTTGAGGACACTAAGCCAGCAGCCTAGTGCCTCACAATGCACTCAGGGTATTGATTAATCCCTAATAACTGCACACCCTGGAGTGGGTTACTTCCTACTAATAGAACTATGCCCTTGAGTGGGTTGCTTCAATCTTAAAATGTGTTTTAAGAAATGAAAATGAAATGAAAAACTTACTTCAGGGGCCAGAACTTCAAAAGCTTTCCTGTGTGCAAAGCCTAGTTTTTCTGCACAAACCCAGATGTGGGCAGATGTCCATACTCCAAAGCCCTGTTATCATGGGCAAACAAGGTTTGTGCCCAGGAGATTTTCTGAGTTTGGCACAATACAAATGGAAAGTCATGGATGTGAAATCTGGTGAAGTCCTGTAATCACAGTGTGCCAGGCCATTTTGCATGATCCCCTTGTATGGCACAGATATACACAATTATCCATGTTACTAATGGTGCCATCCCCCAGATCACAGCCACAATTGAAGACTCAGACCCTTCCTGTTGTCAAATGGTCCCCTCCATGGTATTGTCACATTGTGTCCACAGCACGGTCCTGCAGGTGCATATGTCAACCAGTGCATTTTGGGAGGGGGTGCACTTTTAGGTTTCTTCAGCTATTGTAGTGAATGTCAGTAATGGTTTGATATGCCATGCTAGGTCCTCAGCCTATCATGCAGCACATGGCACACCAAACAATTACTGTGATTCACTGCAACAGCAAAGTAAGCCTAAAAGTGCACACCAAAACCTAAAAAAACAAAACAAAAAAAAAACGAACAAAGGGTAACACTTTGGCAGTCACTGACAGCAATCATCCCAGTAAGGAAAAAAACAGTATTTTTCTTCACTTGTACTGCTATGGAAGCCATTTTAGGCATATCATGTAGCACATGGCCCAGTTACTGAGATACGCTGCAACAGCAGCCAAATGAGCCTAAAAGTGCACAAAAACAATGAACAGGGTTGATGCTGGTGGTCACTGCAACCCAGTTACCATCAGCTACAGTCATTTTACATCAATTTTTGGTGTTTGTGCCCTTTTAGGCTCATTTTGCTGTTGCAGTGAATCTCAGTAATTGTTTAATGTGCCATGCTACACTCTTGGCCTAACATGCAGCACATGGCACACCTTATGATTACAAAACATATTGCTGAAAATTAAATGGTTCTGTGCTGGCATTTGGGTGCTCAGTGTTGAGTCGTCGGGTGCAACATGTTTTTTAAAAAATTTGCCATCTTATAGACTCCTGTGGATCTGAGAAATGTGTGGATTACCCAATGCTTCATTTACTGCTGCTATTTGTTATTATTTGCTTTTCTGCTGCTAAATGGCTTCAATGCACTTGCACATGAAATATATGAGTACTGTGAATACATTTGGAGTGCTGACTATTTTTCTGTTCTACAGAAGTGTTTTTTCAAAAATAAATATGATACTAACCAGGATTTCTTTTCAAGTTTAGCAGAAAAGCAGGTAGTTTAAAAGTAGTTCTGGTGTTCTGATGCCTCCCACACAATATAAACCCCTAAAGAGATCAGGTCTACTCAAACTGAGTACCTGCAGAGACTAAGTCCTATTCATTTGCTCCCTCAATACAACATATATTTTATTTATCATTACAGAACTCTCCAAACTGTAGTTATGCTGTTCTGATGCCTAATTCAAAATGAGCCCCAGTACTAACCAGGTCCAGCTGATATACTCCCCAAAACTGCAGTTTTTTTGCCCAGTACAGAACAAACTATTTAGCAGCAGTAACATTAAAGGAGCCCCTGATAGAGAATATGATCATGCAAAATGCCTCCCCCCCGCAGGGACCAGGTCACACAGAATGATCCCCATGTAGAGACTTGTGCTATAGAATAGGTATATATGTATAACCATTTAATCTAGAAAACCTGCAGTTGTTAAACTTAAAAGTACTTTATAATCAACTCTCTCTGCCCCTACCCCACCCTTCAACCCCTGAGCCCAGCATCTTGGGACCATGAGGCAAAGTCCAACTACATATCTCTGTGTTTCGCAAAAAGCAAATGTGTACCTTTACAATCTGCAGACATTTGACACACTGGGGAACAAAAGAGCAGCTAAGATGCACAGAGAACAGCCCACTGTAGTGCTCATAATGTGCATACCTCAAAACTTCAGGAGGACAACATGTCTTGTCCAGAATGTAGGTGGCAGTAAAAAGAATGCAGAACCACCAGTTCCACAGCTTTAAAGAGCCATGGGGTGAAACCGAAGGTGTCAGCATGCATTTCTGGTTCTCAACATTCTGGGCCAGTGCAGGAACCAATAGTAACATGGGTCACAAAAGGACACGAAAATAACATGCCATGGGAAAAGTGAATTTTCTAAATAAATGAGTTATAACAAACTGCAAGGTTTTGGTAGCATGTCATTAACAAAAAGAAGGTCACAAAACACAATAATGCTTTTGGACCACAGTCCATGTAAATTAAAGGCACAGTCTGCTTAGGATGAGGTACTAGATGGACACCACATGTTATGAACGTTACAGCTGTATAAAATGATTTAATAAAAGGCAAAAACTTTTATTCTGTACAGGGAATTCATGGGGGAGGCTAAAATGAAGTAATTAGATAACACATTAACAACAGTTGGATTTCTAGGGCACAATAAAAGGCTGTATTTAAATACTTAAATTGAGACTGGAAGCAAGGTCACAAAATGGAGCCCTATTTGAAAGGGTAAATAGATGTTGTGATAAAACTGAAAGAACACAGTGGAACCAAACTGGGTCATGTTAAGTTTAATGTCTCTCCTAATGAGGCACTACAAATTAGGTGTGTCATGTGAACCTTTTAACAATTTAGCAACAAGTTACAGGGTGTCAATGTGCAGTAGGTATGAGTCTCTCGAATACTGTATACATGCCTATATACAGTATATATATATACACACACACACACATATATGTGTATATATATATATATATACACACACATATGCACACACACACACACATATATATGGGATACATGATGGGCAGAAGTGTGATATGGAAAATATTTTCACTTCTGCAGAGTGAGCTCTGGATACTCACGAGTGCTGAAAGCATGAGTGAGAGTATCTAGAGGTCATGATGCTGGAGTGAAAATATTTTCCATAGCACAAGACTGCACATCATGTGTCCAATTTATACAATGGGGTTTCCAGAACTTTTTAATTTTTTGTTCACTTTATCTTGTGGAATAAACAAAGAAGACAGGACAAAAAAAGAAATTTCTGCTAAAACAAGCTGAAACACTAATTTGCCATTTGTTATGAAGCAGGCTGTATTCATTGGTAGTTGAGGTATTTGTGGATGTGAAAGGCTTTGCTCTTTTTTGGCTTCCTGTCAGTATGAAACTGGCTCATGTTAGCTTGGTTTGGTTCTCTGCAGGAACATAATGTGCTTTTCTAGGGGCATCTGGTGAGTTGCAGGTGAAACTGATATACTGATTAGTTTCCTAGGCTACTGAGGGTTTGGTGAAGTTCCTTCCTGATTGCTGTGTTAGGGAAACCTGCCTAAAGTGATGATATCTGCTTCAGCAGAGTCCAGTTGAGTTTTCTGATTGGTCAGGATGTAATTAAGAGATCAGGATAGTGATTGTTGTAGGCAGGGTTTCAGCCTGACATCAGCACAGTGATAATATCAGCCTGTGAGGTAAGCACAATATGTATAAATGTAAAATATTATCACAGTGTGATAAAATTCCTGGTAAAAAATATCCCAGTGTGATTTTCTACCAGGATTTACATTACTGCATGAAAGATACATGGATTTATCCACTACTCATTTCTCTCACCCCTTGTGTGTGTGTGTGTGTGTGTGTGTGTGGTGTATTCTTTGCAAAAAATGTAATTAATGCATCAGTTAGGGTGGATACCTCAGTGACAACAGTAGGGAAATGAGGCACTAGAGTTTCCAATCCTAATGCCCCACACCCTGGGTTCCTCCCCTACCATCTCATCCCCCCACCCTCCACACATCTACAGGCATCGTGGTATACCATGGAAACCCTAACACCTCATTTCCCTGCTTTTGTCACTGTGGTATCCACCCTAACTGAGGCATTAACAATGTTTTTTGCAAAAAAAGTCTCTTCTTTTTCAGCTAGTATAAAGGTATCCTCAGTTTACTGTGGGAGAGCAGGGTCCAAAGGACCCTGTGCTCTCATCCCATGATCCAGACAATACAACAGTGTCCATATGTCATGTTGGGAGTGCAGGATCCTTTGGCCCTGCACTCCCATCACTCCATCCAGATAGTACAACAGTGTTCATATTAATGGTGGAAGTGCAGGGTCCTTAGGACCCCGTGTTCCCATCTCTCTCCATCTACATAGTACAGAACTGTCCATAAGTCATACTGGGAGCACAGGGTCCCATCCTTCCATCCAGATAGTACAGCAGTGTCCATATGTCATGGTGGTAGCACAGTGGCCAAGGAGTGCAGGGTCCTACAGACCCTTCATCGAGATAATACACCACTGTGCATATGTCATGGTGCTCTCATCCATCAATTGAGATAGTACAACAGTATCCATATGTTACAGTGGGAGGCAGGGTCCTTCAGATCCTGTGCTCCCATCCCTCCATCCAGATAGTACAACAGTGTGAAAAATGGGAAACTCTGGTAAAATTCTGAGCGTGCGTAGAAACTGCACAATATACGCTTGTAACACACTCATTTTTTTGAATTTTTTTCACCAAATTTTCAACATCGCCATTATGGGACCTCATGAACAGTACAACTGTGATTTTGTTAATCCATCTCAAAAGTTGATTTCACACAGCGACCATGCCATTCTGCGCCACAGGTGTGAAATCACATTCTGGAAAGGATGTGCCAGCTGTCTGTTCATAAGGTGGTGTAAAAAAATGGCAATCTTGAAATTCTGAAGTGGAAATTTGAAAAACTGGCAAAGTTACGAACGTGCGTAGAAAGTGCACAATGCACTCCCGTAACGCAGTCATTTTTTTGAATTCTTTCACCAAATGTTTAACATAGGCTATAAGGGTCCTCCCCTCATGAACAGTGGCATTGACATTTTACTAATTCATTCCAAAAGTTGATTTCACACAGCGACCATGCCATTCGGCACCACAGGTGTGAAAACACATTTTGGGCAGTATGTGAAAAATGACAGCTATAGTGTTCATAAGGAGGTGTTAAAAATGCCAATGTTGAAAATCTGGAGGGAAAATATTAAACACTGGCAAAGTTACACTCATGCATAGAAACTGCGCAACACATGCTTGTAATACAGTCATTTTTGGGGATTCTTTTTACCAAAATTGCAACATGGGCTTTTTGGGACCCCACCTCATGACCAGTGGCACTGTTGTTTTGTGAATCGGTCCTAAAAGGTGATTCCACACAATGACCATGAAATCACCTTTCAGGACTGAGAAACGAAACAACAGTAACATTCATGAGGAGGGGTTCCAAGAACCCCATGCTTAAAATTTGGGGGAAAATATTCTTAAAATTGGCTGAGATATCAACCTAAGTTGACCCCCCCCTTGAGTCCCACTATGTGTCTTACTTAGATTTCTTCAGTTTGAGGTTGGACTTTGAAGAGTGCAGATGAGTTCCTGGTCCATGGAAAATCATCGATCCTGGCCTCTGGATGGTAAGTATGGGTGAGGGGGCTGCGGGAAGGGGAGTGCACAGAGGGAGGCTGGGGATGGGGAAGGGTGGCCTGGAGAGACTACAAAGGACGATTTCCTTCATTACAGATATTTTTTTTTAAATCATTGGGACGGTTTTCATTTTTTTACAGTTTTTTGAGGTACTGGGCACTCTGGGGTGGGCTCCCAGTGTGCCACATAAGTTTTCCTGGGGGGATCATCACGCCAACAGGGGGATTGGGCACCCCCATCAGTAATCAATGTGGGCTTCAAATCTGGTCACATTGGTGTGGTCTCCCAGTGAGCCACATAGGTTTGGCTGTGGTCATCAAGCTGACAGGGGAATTGGCACCCCCTGTCAGCAATTAGAATAGGCTTGGGGGTTTAAATTTATATATATATATATATATATATATATATATATATAGCACACTGGGGTGGTCCCCAGTGTGCCGAATACTTGGGATGGGGATACAGACTGAAATGGGGATTGGGTACCTCATGTCGGAAAAGGGGCAGAGTAGATCAATGCAGGATACTGCATCAAACGTACACAAAGTTTGATGCTGGATCCTGCATTGAAGTACTGTAATGTGCCGCACAGTGGTTGTATTGGAAAGTATTGTGCAGCATATTACAGTACTTCAATGTAGGATCCTGCATCAGAATCTGCACACATTTTGATGCAGAATTCGGAATAGAAGGAAAGTCCTCGGAGGACTTTTTTTCTTTTCACAGGTATTTACAACTAAATAATACATTTGGGAACACTGGGGTGGGCTCCCAGTATGCCCAGTAGACACCATATATTGGGCACACTGCTCTTCACAAACAGATAACAGACTCCAAGCAGTTCTCTGTATAAGCTGGCACCCGAGAAAAAAAACTTCTTTGGGTCCAGCTTAAAACTCAAAAAAATCCTCAGAAAATACCTAAAGAGGTTCTCTTTAGCTGTTTTCTGATTTCTTTTGTGTTTAAAATGTTTCGTATTTTAACATTCTTGCTAAGCGGCAAAACAAGATGGCGGCCACTGCACAGCTCAATTGATTGCAGGACTATGAACTGTGTGAAAAATACCAGCATTCTTTACAAAAATAAGCTGGTATTTTTCACACAGTAGTTCTATTATTCAAAATAAGCTGATATTTTTCATACAATACTCCTATTGTGCAAAAAACATATCTTTCATGCTTGACATATAAATTTTCCCATAGAAAACAATGGACAAATTAAAAATGTCATAACTTTTGAAGGGATTAATATTTTTTCACCAAACCTTCAAAAGGCACATCTGTGAGGTAAAGGCTTTCTACATTGAAAATTTCAGACCACGACCTAAAGCTGTTTCTGAGATACAAGTGGACAAAGAAATGTCAAAAAAAACATGGATTTGTCTGTTTGGTCAACACTATGGGCCCGATTCCAGGATGAATGTTGCAAATCGCTGGCATATGCCAGTTGCAACATTTGCTGCTATGCCAGGGATCCTGTGCCATTTTCAAAGAGCTGAAGGGTCGTGGCAGATGCAAGTCATGACATGTGGAGGCTAACGCCTCGGGCATGGCATAATAGCCCCACATGTTGAAAGTCGCAGCCCACTACTGACAACCCCAAAGCCCCCCACCCCAGTATGCCACAGCACACACCAGGGGGCATGGGAGGCAGGAGGGGTGGCATAGGAGTCCAGAGGGTGCACTGGTGATTGGACTCCCAGGGGTCCCCGACATTCAGGGGTGAGGGGCATGGGTGTGCTTGTGGGGGCATGGGGAGCACATTGGCGCCATTGCTGTGGCACTTCAGAGTGGGCATGTGACATATGGCATCTTCAGATGCTCCTTAGAGCAGCTCCAAGCTGCATTAACTTTGGTTCACCAGTGTGGCTCCTGGAATCACAGCAGTGGGTTATGGCAGCCTCTCTCCTGGAATAGGGCACAGTTGCTGCCATAACCCACCCTTGTGCCATGTCATTGCGGGCTGCAGCATAGTGGGTGGAGTAACCCATGGTTGGTATAGCCTGCAGCCATCATGGTGCAAGGTACCTCTTGGAATCAGGGCTGGCATACCACTTGATGGCAAGTCACGAGATATGCCATGGGGCTTGGCATGTCTCGGCTTATGCCAGCATACGGTGTCCTGGAATTGGGCCCTATATCTCTGAAAACTCACAATGGATTCCCAATAAATTTAGCAGTTCAAGAGACATACCAGTAGACATTATGCGTGCCAAATTTCATGCAAATCTGTTGAATGGTTCCAAAGTTATTAAAGTTCAAAATTTGGGTTTAACATGGACGTCACTATTCACCTTAACTATACTGGAACTACTGTGCCAGTATATTACAGGGTGTGGTTGTGCCCCTATAGTTAGGGTTGAGTAGGCAGTTTAATATTAAACCCCAAATTGTGCATATTAATAACTTTGCACCCGTTCAACGGATGTGCAAGAAATTCAGAATGTGTGATCTCGGATGGTAGATCTCTCGATATGCCATGTTGCGTTTTGATCAGATTTGCAGTTTTCATGCAGCGAAGTGCCAGAAAGTGCATTTTCACCTTTTTTGTGTCTGTGAACTAAGCATGCATGAAGGTTTCAAAGCCAAGATTACAGCTGCAATTAATTTTTTTTATAGCTGCTACAGTTACTGAGGTATTGGCAAACTAGTGTTACAAGGGTTCCTTTTCAGCCCTATAGGGCTGCTGTATGGCTTCATAGTTATGTGTAAGTGGGAGTGCAGGGCCCAGAGGGTCCGCATTCCCACAGATGCATTTCATTATTTAAAAATGGGTAACTTGAAGGGAACATGGGGCCAGGAAGGCCAGCGCTCCAACCAACATATATCAGTTACCAGTTATATTACACTTTCTCAAAAAGTAATAAAATTCATTGCAAAAAAACTTTGTTAATGTGTCCGTTATGGTTGAAGCAACAAAAGCAGGGAAATGAGGCATTTGGATTGACACCTCAACAACCCCACATGCCTTACCACCCAACCCAACCCTCATCCACCACAGACCAACAGGTGACAGGGTGTGTCTTGGGGTCAATGGGCCTAACTCTCACCCCATTCTCCTATACTGTATCCAGTGAGCTCTGTTACACATGGAATGGGGTGAGAGTTAATGCTGATGACCCCAAGGCACTCTCCATCATCTGTTGGTCTGTGGTGGGTGGGGGTGGGGTGGTAAGGTATTGGGAGGTGTTAGGTTGTCAACCCTAATGCCTCATTTCCCTTCATTTGTCACTTCAACCCTAACTAATGCATTAACAAAGTTTTTTGCAATGAATATATATACAGTATATATATATATATATAGAGAGAGAGAGAGAGAGAGAGAGAGGGAGGAGAGAGAGATTATACAGGTGCGGTCACACCTGTGTATTAGGGTTCAATGGTCACTTCTGTGTTAAACCTAACATTTGAACTTCAAAACCTTCGTAAGCATTAAACTGATTTGCATAAAGGTTTGTAGGCTTTTTCTGGGACCAAAGAGCTCTTGATGTGACAAGTTTCATTTTGGTGGATTGTGCAGAAGTGAAGATACACAGTGTCAAAAAATGTGAACATTACCATTTTTTGTTACATTCTTTGTCACACCACTGTGCAAAAATGGCTTGGGGTTTGGTTTGATATTTTCAGGGTAGAGAGGTCCTGGATCATAGATGTGCCTTTGGAAGGTTTGGTGAAAAAATATTACTTTGTTCAAAAGTTATTAAATTTCAAAGTTTCCCTTTATTTCCTATGGGAAAATTTAGATTTGAGACTCGAAACAGGATTCTTTGATCGCAAAACAGAATTCATGATTGTGAAACAGGATTCTTTTTTTTTTTCAATTCAAATTTTATTCAGTTTTATACCATTACAGAGAGAAGATCTATTGTTACATATAGGTAGAAATACAGAGATACGTATTAAAACAGTGAGATCAAGTCTCCCACCCCATCCCACCCTATTCCCCAATTCACACAAAGCACAATTACATCATGCAAAATTATCTGTCAGGAAAGGGAGAAAAACCTTTAGGGCTTCTGGAGAGAATATAGAGTAAGAAGAGGGCCCCAAATTTTCAGAAATTTCTGTGATTGATTATGTAAACCAGCAACTGTCCTTTCCATTCTAAGATTGGTCAACAATTCTTGTAACCATTCACTATAAGAGATGTCAGCCGTATCCTTCCAGTGTCTCAAGACCAGTTTCTTACATGACATGGCAATGAGAGTTATGTGATATTTTCTATTAGTAACAACAACAGAGAAAAGGTCCCCCAATATGCAGATCTCAGCAGTAACTAGATCTGGTAGACCCAATAGAGGATCAACCCTCTGTTTGATGGCCTCCCAAAGGGGGGTTATCTTGGGACAGGCCCAAAAAATATGCAGTAAATTCCTTCATTCTGAAGACGAGTACATGTGGGTGAAGGAAGGAGTCCCAATTTAGTTATTTTCTGGGGTGTATAATAGAGGTTATGCAGGATTTTGAATTGTGTTAATCAGAGCCTGTCTTGTCTGATGAATTTATGACAACTTTGCCACAGAGAGGGCCAGATGATTTCTTGATTGGGGAAAAGGGAAACCCAAAAGTGAGTTGGTCCAAAGCTGTCGGGCCATTTCCAGTTGTGAATTATTCCATACATCTTGGAAACCACATGGGAAAGGCCCGCACGGGGAATCAACTCTGTCAGATGAGACAAACTGGTGTCTATAGGTAAGGTTGTACCAAAAAATGTTATTATTAAGTGTCGCAATTGGAGTATTTTAAAAACAGCATAATTCAGGATATGGGCTTTATTTAAAAGTTTCGGTGAAGTTAGGCATGAGCCATCAGTCTTCAGAAAAAAGTTAAGGGGTTGATCACCTAATTGTGGGATCCAGCATAATTGAAGAGGTTTACCATCTATTGTGAGATTAAGGTTCCCCCACCAAGGTTGAGATGGGTCTATAGTATGCTTATATTTTAAAAAAGAACAAAGCTGAGCATGAATTCTGATTGATAATTCAATGGGGTTGTCTTTGAATACTGGAGGCAAAGATTTTGAATTAGCATATAAGAGAGCAGGAGGAGATAGTCCATGCATTCATATAAGGGAGCATTCTATTTTAAGCCATATCGGAGTGAAGGCACTTGAAGATAGGAGAGGGTCTGGGGTTAGCCATCTCAGGTACTTACTTGCATGGCTGGCCCAGTAATAGAGACCGAGGTGTGGAAGCCATAATCCTCCTTTCATTTTTGGTGCTGAGAGCTTATCATAAGCTATCCAGAGTTTCTTACCATTCCAGATAGTCTGAGAGTATCTGATATATCTTTTAAAACCACACCAGAGGTAACCAGACATTAGAAATATTTATTGGATAAAATAACTGTGGAAAGATGTTCATTTTAATTATATAAATGTTTCCCCAGAGAGAGAAAGGTAATAGTGTCCATCTTTTTAGGTCCTGCTTGATAACCAAGATTAATGGGTCCAGAAGATTCAACTTGATAAATTTATTCAGATCTCTAGACAGGTTAATTCCTAAGTATCTCACAGAATTAGTCTGCCAAGAGAAACCCACCACTGAGGCAGCTATCTTCATTGCTTTATGATTCAAGGGGAAGACCACTGTCTTGTCTCTATTTAATTTATAATTGGACAAGGAGCTAAATTCGTCCAAGACAATGAGCAGTGCAGGTATAGACTTATCAGGGTGAGATAATTGGAGAAGCAAATCATCTACATAGGCTGAAACTTTAACTATTTGGTGGTGGATATTAATACCTCTGATCTCTGGATTCTCCATAATCCTCTGAATAAGGGGTCCCAAATAAAGGTTAAACAATAGAGGGGATAAAGGACAGCCCTGTCTAGTCCTAGCATGTAACGTGAAGGAATCAGACATTTAACCATTACAGATAACACTCGCTGTTGGAGATTTATATAAAACTCTTATCCATTTTATGAACAGAGGGGGGAACCAAATGCTGCCAGAGAATGAAACAGAAAATTCCAATCAACCCTATCAAATGTCTTCTCGGCATCCAGGAAGACCAATGTAACGGGAAAATCAGCATCCCTGGAAGCTGAGAAGACATGCGAGAGGGTTCTGAGGTGATCAACTGAGAATCTGCCCTTCATGAATCCAACCTGTTGTGGGCCTATAATATCCGACATGATAAGGCTTAGCCGATCCGTAAGGAGTTTCATCAAAATTTTAGGGTCTTGATTCAGGAGGGAGATCAGCCTATAACTTTGGACCCTATCAGAGGATTTACCTTCCTTGAGTATTAAAGTAATTAAAGCTTCGAACAAAGAGCTATCTGAACTTTGTCCAGAAAGAATATGTTGAAATAAGGAGAGAAGGACTGCCGCTAGTTGTTGGGCAAAGACTTTATAAAAATTCGAAGAGAATCCATCTGGACCAGGTGTTTTGTCCGAGGGTAAATCTTTGATAATGCCAATTATTTTCCCCACAGTAAAGGAGACAACTAGGGAAGCTTTCTGTGAATCTGAAAGTGAAGGTAACGAAGAGTGTTCTAAATAGGATTTTAATTGTGATAAAGACGGGGGGGTCGTCCATAGGACTATACAGTTTCACATAATAACTTCTAAATTCGGAAGCTATATCTGATGGAGAGGTTCTCAGAGTGTCATCATTCTGGGAATGAACCATGGCAATTAGTCTATGGGATTCAAGTTTTTAAGTTTGAGGGCCAAGAGACAACCTGCTTTTTCTCCTTGATCTAAGTGGAGATCCTTGGTTTTCAAAATAGTAAATTTGGCCTTTTCCCTTAATAGGTACACGTATGAATCCTTTAATTTCACCAGTCTTTCCCTTGTTTGATCCAACAATTGGGGAGACAGATTACGTTCTATAACTCTAATTTGGGATAACAACATTTTAAGCTGTTCTTCCTGGGTTCTTTTTCTCTTGGCAGCCAATCCAATCAGCAGCCCCTGAAACAGGATTCTTGATCATGAAACAGGATTATTGATCGCGAAACAGGATTCTTGTTCACAATTTGCAAAAAAAGAAATTTTATGTACTGTACCCGTTTTTTGGCACCTCATTGCAAAGAAACAGTTAGCAATTTTGCATTTAAATTTTCTGGGAAGAAAAAGCTTGCCCCACAGATGTGTCTTTTGCTGGTTTGGTGAAAACATATTACTTTGGCTTGGTGTGCTGCAGATTTGAATTTTGGTTGATTTCCCACAGGATAACATCATGCTGGGAGGTTTACAAAGCCATTTCTTTGTCACTATGGTGTTAAAAATGGTTTGCAATTTTGTTTTGAAATTTTCAGACTACTGAGGGCTTGCCTCACAGATGTGTCTTTTGCTGGTTTGGTGAAAATATATTACCTTGCTCTGGTGGTCTGTGGCTTTACATTTTGCTGAATTTTCCATAGGAAAACACAGTATCGTAATGTGAAGTGTAAGCAAGTGTTTCTTTCTCACTTCATGCATGGGAGCGCAGGGCCTGGAGGGCCCTCTACTCCCACACACAAGTATGGATACTATTAAGGAGTAACATACATTTAGGTTTACTCTTAACATCCAGCGGATTAGGAATTATGGGTAAAAATCTGGTTTGCTGTTTTTAAAGCATAGCTCTGCCAATTATCAAGAGAGCTGTTAAAAACTTGGTGACCATATATTCCAGGATGAGTTACACATGTGTGTGAAGTCTGGTAAAGATTGGCCCTGAATTCTGTATTTGTCACCATGCTTAATTTTGGTGGAAATATCAGGGTGCTGTGGGTACCCTGTAATGCCTGTCCTTTGTATGATGCATTAAAGTTGTAGTACTCAGTGAGATCTTTCTTTTTGTATACCGTGTTATATTTAACTCCAAATATTGAGCGAGTTATGCCCTGTGAAAGTTCTGTTATTCTATAGGAATTTTTGCATTTGCTCAGGCTTGGGTTAGGGTTTGGTTATATATCTGTTGGAGTTAATGACGGGTATATGTCTGATCTTGTTCAGAATGCCAAGGTACACCATCAGTTGTGTGTGCCCCTCATTAAATATAACTTGTTCCTGATTTAGGTTGGGGTTAGGTTATGTATCTGTTAGAATTTTATTGTGGACATATATGTGATATTGTTCAGGGTGCTGAAGTACACTTTCCTGTGTGTGCCCCTATTAAATATTATTTGTTCTGGAGTTAGCATTAGGGTTCTGGTTCAGGTGTGGGTTAGGTTATATGTCTGTTGGAGTTAAGGGGGTGCACATATCTGATATTGCTCAGGGTGCTGAGGTATACTTTCTGTCATGTGTGCCCCCCATTAAATATTACTTGTTCCAGAGTTAGGGTTAGAGATAGCTGTTCAGATAAGTGTTACAAAGATGTTTGTGACTTAGGGGATGAATAGGGCCCTGTGCTCCCAAGTAGAAATATAGATACTACTAGGGACTGATGCATGGATAGCAATGCAGGGCCCTCTGTGCCCTGTGCTTCCATAGACAAATATGCAGAGGAGGATGGAGTGATTCAGGGCCTGTGCTCCCACAGAGAAATAAGGATATAATTATAATCTCTTAAAAAAAGTATATATATTTATATATTCTCAGAAAAAAAAACTTTGTTAATACACCAATAGGGTTCCTTATGGTTATACTTTCTCAAAAAGTAGGGAAATTCTCTGCAAATAATTTCATTAATGGACCTTTAGGGTTCCAACATCAAAAGTAGGAAATGACATTTTAGGGTTCCCAACCCTAAGACCCCACCATCACCCTCAGTTTCCAACCCTAATACCTCCTCCCAGCTTGTATGCAGGAACAGGTGTGAGGGGAGAGCCTTGGGGCTGCAAATCCTAATGCTCACCCAGTTCTCTTATTCTGTGCCCATCTTAGCTTACTTACTTTTGGGATGGGGTGAGCATTAGGGTTCACAACCCCAAGGCAGAGCCCTCACCTGTTCCTGCAGGCAGGAGGCTGGAGGTACGGTGGTAGGGTTGGAAACTGAGGGTGGGGTTGGGGTCTTAGGGTTTGGAACCCTAAGATGTAATTTCCCTACTTTTAGTGCTAGAACCCTGATGGTCCATTAATAAGATTTTTTTCAGAGAATGTCCCTACTTTTTGAGAAAGTATAATCATAAGGAACTCTAATGGTGCATTATCAAAGGTTTTGCAGAGAAAAAAAAATATATATATCTAGAGAGAGAGAGAGAGAGAGAGTAATTGCAGAATACTTTATTAATGCACCAGTTAGGGTTAAAGTGACAAAAGTTGGGAAATGTAATGTTAGGGTTTGCAACCCTAACTCCCCATCCCCAAACCCACCCTCAAGCACCAAGAAAAAAAAATACAATTTTCCCTGTCATCACTCTTGACGAATCAGGGCTGGGGAGTTCCTTGGGGTTCTCAAACCTAATGCTCACACAATTCCATGCGCAAATGAAATCAGATGTGATCTGTTTTCTTTATGCAGGGCATAGAGATTGTTGACACTATGTGGGGAGACACAGGTGTGTATGTTTGAAGACTATATGACAATGGGGTGAGCGTTACTCTTGAGAACCCCAAGGAATACCCCACCCCTGATTCATTAAGAGTAATGACAAGGAAAACTGTAATGATTTTTCCTTTTGGTGCTTGGGGTGGGGGTGGGGAGTTAGGGTTGTAAACCATAATACCACATTTCCCTATGTTTGTTGCTTTAGTCCTAACTGGTGCATTAAAAACGTTTGTTGCATTAAATTGCCTTACTTATTGAGACAGTAGAACTGTATTGTCATTTCTGTGTGAAAACATCCATGTGATTATAGAAGTGTCAGGCCTTCTGAGTACTGTGCTTCTGTGCCTCCATTTATCCACATGTGTATGAAGCTGTGGAAATGCAGGGCCCTCTGGGCCCTGTGCTTCCATTCCTCCAGAACAGCAATTTATGTGCGTCCTCATATTTTCTTAGGGAGGGACCATTTTCTGTTGTTATTTCTTAGGGGTTTAGTGTTGTACTACTCTTTAAGACCATTCTGTTGATATATACATTGTCTTTTAATACCAAAGCCTGCTAGAGTTAAAGCTTGTTAAAGCTACAATGTTATCCAAGGTCCACCGATAGTACAGCGAACCCCTGTGCGTGAAGGCCATCACAGTGACAGGAATCTTCCAATAGCTGTGTATCACTGTGATGGCCTCTGCTGACACCAGGACTGCCTTGCCGGTGTATTACCCCTCCCCTGAGACATACCCAACCTGGAGTTAGTAATTCAGAGACAGGTGGTGTGGGGCGAGCCCCCCAATAAAAGAAAGACTCATCCCCAACAGTGCAATGCCGACACTTGGCATTGTGGCTGTTGCTGTCGGGGATGTCAGCACTGCAGATATTGCAGCACCATAGTAAAACCATTATCCAATGGGAATTGTAATTTTTTTATTTTTTTAATTTTTTTATGGCCCTTAAATCATTTAGGGGGGTGCTCTGTGTTAGTGTTATAGTACTCATTAAGACCGTTATTTTGGGTGGTGTGGTGGACGCTAGCTAGAGCAGCTCTTCGAGGCAATGACTTTAAATTGCTTAAACAGCTGAATAACAGACTTTTGGCTATACTTTTGTTGATTACCTTTCTCCCTGACCTGATGGCATCTGGCAAATCTAAAAACAAGTAGGTGAAGTTGCAGTTTGAAGCCCGCCAACAATCGAAGAAAAGTGAAAGCGACCCTCATGGTCCTGGGCCTACTTTGCCAGATGCCTACTCTGACGGTGTACTGAAGGACCCCAACCTGATGGAGCTAACAAAGTCACTGGCAGGAGTCCCTGAAACACTGCTATATATGCAGCACGATATGAAATCAGGATTCAGTAACTTAAACAACCAATTCACTCACCTACAGTCCATGATCATTAGCCTCTCTGAAACCACCACTACACACACTTCACAAATCTGTTAGCTAGAAAAATGGGTAAGTGATATGGAGGACTCCCATGCTGGGATAAATGCAGAGAGAGAGATGGCTTACTTTCCACCATAGCCGAGCTCTGTGAGCACCTAGATGACCAGGAAAATCGATCTCAGAGGTCAAATCTGTGGATCATAGGCCTACCGGAGGTGACAGAGGGAAGAAAACCTAATGTGGAAATTCATCTGTGGCTAGTCAAGCACTTGGACCTCCTGGAGGAGGCACAGAGCTATGAGATCAAGCATGCCCACCGGGTGGGCCCACAGTCGAAACCAGGACAGCACCTGTGCCACTGTTTATTCAATTAACTGCAGTTTTCTGATAAAGAAAAAATTCTTAGTAAGGCTAAAATGCAGGGTCCCATAGCCTTTGAAAACACCAAACTGCATATATTTCAAGACTTTAGCTGGGATCTACAAGCTAAGCACCAGAAATGTAACCAGGCCAAGAGCAGGCTTTACAAGCTGGGGTGGAAATTCTCTTTTTCCTATCTGGCCCAGCTGCGGGTTATCCAGCCAGGGCAAAGCCCCCATTTCTTTACCTGCCACAGACTTGCTGAAAAATGGATTGAAGAGGAGGAGGAGGCCAGAAGGGAGAGAGCACTTACCTGATGCAGAATAAGGTACTTAATTAAACTTACTTGTTGGATTGTGATGTCTCTGCAGGATGTGGTATATATGTTAATGGGGGCCTACTCCTGCTTATACCTCTGGTGCTCTTATTTCCACCTCAAACTTGGAGAGACCTAGTGTTGATTCTGAGCTGAAGGTGGTGCAGAGCAACTTTATTATGGCCATGAAAAAGTCTGGGGACTAGGGTTCCAGTGGGGAAGAGTCACACTTTAGATCTGCTAAGTCGGGGATTTACTGAGACTGAGACTCCTACAGCTCCTTAGATGTATGCACTAAGATGTACCTGGCAGAAATATTTGCTATGCTTAATGCGGGTGTTAGAAGAGCCTGCACGAGACTTTGGGAGCTGAGCTCCTCTAGCCTTGAATGCCCAGGCCTGTCCGTGAGGAAGAGGAGGCATGCCCCTTTGCACATGCTACCATCTGTTTAGAAGAAATGAGGGTGGGTTAATAACTTCCCACAGTTCAAACTTTACTGACTGTACTAATTCTGTCTTTGCCCTGCTGGAGTTCAATGTGGCTATGATGGAAATTGGGCTTATCTGGGAACAGATCTCAACTTTTAACATTAGCCAGATCATATCTAGGGATGCGGGTAGCATCAGGCTGGTCTCGAGCCTGTCTTCATAGGTCAGCCTCCCAATTTATACAGCTAAGCATGGTGGACTGGAAATGTTAATTCCCAGGGATTTCAAAGCACATTTTGCAACCCGTGGAGTCTCACATGTATTTAGTTTGTCTCTATATAGTACCATAATAAAAGCCATAACATATGTTATGTAACGTCTTGGCATTTTGAATTTCAGCTGTTATATTTTACTGATGTTTGTCACAGTTAACTTGTTGCCCCACCTTTGGATAACGACCAGTTCAGGCATGTTGTTCTTTGTCTACCTCATGTCTGTGGTGGGTTATCTGGTGGGTTCTCACATGCCGGGGGGAGGCAAATAGTCCTGGGTGGACTGTACACAGGGGATTTATGTTACATGTTGGGGATATGAGGGGGAATGTGTGGTGGGAGAATGGGTGGGTTAAAACAAAACTTAGCTTGTGGATCACTCTTAACTGTTGCCAATAATAGTGGAGGGGCACTAACTCAGTGATGCCTTATAATGCTGGACCTGGTGTATGCTGGATCTGTGCCCCAATCAGGAACAAATTGGTCCACAGTATGTAGTTGGGGCATTTGGTATGTTTTGAGGGGGAGGGTGACTTCCCTGAGTTCGGGGGGGAGGTGGGGTTAAATAGTGGGGAAAATCTGGATGTGAGCTTGCCATGTATCAGACTGAGGGAAAGACTGTAGTGGATCTGGCATGAAGGGGGATGATCTTAAATTCATATCCTGGAATATTAATCACCGTAAATCTATTCTGAAATGTAAGAGGGTTGTTACAGAGGTGCGTCGGCATAGAGGAACAGTAATTCTGCTGCAAGAAACACATTTCTTTTCTGCTGAAGTGTAGAAAACTGTAAGCTTCATTGGGGTGTTTGGATTTCCTCCACTTTTACCTCCAAACCCGGGGGGCCTCCATTTGGCTACCTATAGGCTCATCAATTCAGTTATTGGATAGCCTGATGGATCAGTTTGGTTGATATGTGCTGGCTAAGGTCCCTGTGCCTGGCAGAGGTGTGCTCCTGGTTGATTCCATTTATGCCCCAAATATCAACAGCCCAAACTTCTTCCAGAAACTGGCCCTTGACATGGCTAGATGGAAGGGTCCTTGGATCCTGGGGTGTGACTACAATTGTGTCTTGGACACGGTGTTGGATCGATCCAATAGGACACCTGTCCCAAAATCATCAAATGTGAAAGCCTAAGAGGCAGTTCAGAATGACTTTGATCTTACCGCTGCCTGGCAGCACCTATACCCTTCTGGCAGGGAATATAGTTTTTACTCCCACCACACAATTCCTATGCATGAATTGACAGACTGCTAATTTCCAGCACCCTAATAGTGCATCTGAGAGAAGGGGGGTATTTGCCCATTCTTATTTCTGACCATGCCATGCACTACATTACTGTCCAAGGTGTGGGAACCCCACATGGCCCTAGAGTCTGGAGACTAGACCCCTACTTCTTAAAAATCATTAATATCTCACATATATGAAGGGTAGTCTACAAGAGTTCTTAGCTTTCAACCATTGCTGGGACACATCTCACTCTGCCCGATGGGAGACCTTAAAGGCCTATGTGAGGGGGCAATCAATCTCCTTCACCTCACACATTAAGAAGAATGCAACTAAGTAGTTAGAACTTCTAACAGGTAAAATTGCAGCCTACGAAAAAGCACATATGCTGAATCCCACCACAACCCTTTATACAGTAGTGCAAAAGTTAAAATGGAGGTTTAATGCCAAATCTAGTACACAGCTGGAGAGAACCATTCTCCTGTCCAATTCAAGTGCCTATTTTGATGGGGATAGGGCAGGGAAATATCTGGCTTGGCAATTAGAAAGGAGAATGCTAAGACAATTAGCCAAATTCAAGATGCACAGGGAACCCTTGTTCAGGGCACCAGGGAAATAGGTAATACATTTAGCAATTTCTGTAGATCTTTATATGCCTCTGAGTGTAAGTCCTCTTAAGAGGATTCTGATAAATTTTTTGAGGCAATACCCTTGAATGGGTTTAAAGTGGAGGACACTGAGAAGCTGGGCATGCCCCTGTCCAAACAGGAGCTCAAGGAGGCTATGCATTTGCTCAAGAGTGGAAATGCCCAGGGCCGGATGACCTTCCTATCGATTTTTATAAAGCATTTGACAATCAATTAATGGAACCCCTTTTTGATGCTGTCACTGATGGCCTGTTAAAGGGTGACCTGCCTCCCTCCACATGGTCCTCAACAATAACAGTTTTGCCTAAGCCCAGAAAAGATGTTAATAATTGCGCCTCCTACAGGCCAATTTCACTCCTCACAGCAGACTATAAAATTGTGGCAAAGGCTCTTGCATCTCGACTGGAGGGGTTACTCCCAGGCATCATTGACCCAGACTAGTCTGGTTTTGTGAAGGGTTGAATTGGAAAACACAACATTAGATGCATGCTTAACATTATACTTAGATGGGCTCATACTAAAAGATCTCATGGAGCTGCAGTGGTGGCATTAGATGCCGAAAAGGCTTTTGACTGTGTGGAGTGGGGGTATCTCTTTTACACACTGAACAAGATGGGGTTTGGCCCTACCTTCTGCTCCTGGGTGGGGGCCCTGTATCATATTCCATACGAACAAATTCTGGTCAATAGAGAGCTATCAACTCCCTTTGTACTGGGGGCTGCCTTGAGGGCCAATGTGGGCATTAGAGGTTTTTGGGGAGGGGGTCAGGAGCATAAAATTGCCATGCATGTGGATGATCAACTACTCTATTTGCAGCACCCTGATGAGGATCTACCTAAGGTCCATCATCTGATGCAGGCATTTGGCTCCATATCCGGGCATAAGGTCAATTGGTCAAAAAGTAAGCTACTGCCTGTGGGCTCCATGAATCATGCTCAGCGCATAGCCCAGCTGGGGGGCCTCCAACTAGTGCATAAATTACGTTATACTAGACTTTATGCAATCAAGGGGGATGTGCTCCATAATAATGATGATGCAAAGGTTGTGGATATGGAGGAAAACAGGTCTTCTTACAGTAATTCAAATGTATGAGGGGGCTTACTGAAAAGCTTTGCACAAATATGTCAGGAGTGGATTATACCAGTGGGAGACTTCTTTTTATACTTGATGATTCATCAGAGATGTGGGACTACACTCACCCCTTAGAGGAAGAATTGTTCTGTCCTCAACCTGGAACCAAACCTATGTCCCTATACTAACACATGTTACATGGAGCCCTCCCTCATGAGTCCAATTCCAGCCAAGACAGATGGATTGAGGATCTCCAGTTACCTATAACTCGAAAGGAGTGGGACACTGTTTGCACCCACTACCAACATTGTTCTTGTAGCTATAAACTACAACAAATTCAGCTGTATTTCCTACCCAGAGCCTATGCAACACCTTTGAGGCTGCATACCATTGACCCTACTAAAACACATCAATGCCCAAAATGTGCAGCAGATAGGGCAGATTTTATCCACCTGGTGCGTGTGTGTCCAAAAGTTGCTTCCTTCTGGCACTTGATGCACACCCTAATGACTAGTGTCCCAGGTTACAGCCCTTCAAAGTTCCCCTTGGAGCTGTTACTTGGGGAAGATCCTGTGCACCCAGGTCATAAGGCATCAAACCCTCTCTGGTCTATCACACTTATCAATGCAAGAAGAACTATAGCACAAACATGGATGGCCTCCACTCCTCCATCATTTACCAGATGAGTGAAAAATGTAAAAGAGTGTATGTTGCTTGAAAGAGTGCAGATGAGTGCCATGGGCAGGATGCCCCAATTTAGGGAGATCTAGGGCACCTGGCTATCAGCAGTGGAAGCCTACTTAATTCCAGACTGACTAATATCATATGCATCTAAATGTTTGATCCTCATGTGTTTTATTGTCCCTGTATGATGTTATTGTACATCTGTTTTCATACATCTGTCAGCATCTGAAGTCTGCTTGTACTGTAAGCTCATTCACATCCTGTAATAAATACATTTTCCAAAAAGAAAATACCTTTATTTTGATATATACATTGTCCCTTAACTGCAAATATTGATGGAGTTAAGGCTTGCTAAAGTTAACATGTGGAAAAGACAACTAAGTCCAAATTATTTTCTCATATGAAGGGAACTTTTTTCATAAGGTTGTGTCATTTATACAAAAAAGATTCCTTCATATGAAAAAATAATTTAAAAAAACTAAGTTCAAATTCTTTTTTCTATAAAAGGATCTTTTTTGTGAGATTATCATTCATATTGAAAAAGATTCCTTTATATGAAAAAAGAATATGGAAAAAACTAAGTCCATATTCTTTTTCCATATGAAAGAGATCTCTTTCTCATATGGCCCTATTCCTTTCTTGTATAGCAAAATGAAAAAAAAAATTGGGGGTCACAAAAAAGATTTTAAAATGTGTTAGAAACACATTTCTGGGTAATTTTTCCAAAACATAACTGCAGAATCCACATAAAGAGGCACCCAAGTAACAAGATGCATTGGTTGATATCTCTGCAGGATATGATTTTTATGGATCTTCAAACTTTTGGGGGAAAAAACTGAAATAAAATAGCGGCCACACAAAAATTATTTTTTCCCAAAAGAAAAGGTTGCCACCATGTGAAACAGGATTTTTTTTTGTATGGCCCTAATTCTCTTTTTGTATGAAATGTCTGTCCAAAAGACCACTCTGAGCATGTTCAGAACCGAAATTCAAATCCTTATAACTCTAGGACAGATTAATACCTTTTTACCAAACTAATGAAAGGTACCATAGTGACCAAAGCCCTTTCTACCTCACAAATGTCAGAACAAAATTCCAAACTGTCTGGGTGCTAGGTGATGACAAAAAAAACAAAACAAGAAAACAGCAAAAATCCCTGATTTTTTCACTTTTTGTGCTATCTGGATCTTGGAATTTGCACATCCGACTAGAACAAGACTTGGCATGTCAAGAAACCTTATCCTGAGAATGTGCATGCAAAATGTCTTGCAAATCCTTTTGAACAGTGCTGAAGCTACTAAAGTGCAAAATTAGGGGTATAACATTAAACAGCCTACTCAACACTGATATGGTGGCACTACCACACAACTATAATATTTCTGTCAATATATTATATGGATGGGGATTTTTCACCATACAAAAGACCATCAGTTATTTACCCGTATACTTGCAGTAAATCATTAATTAAAAGTATACACCTACACTAATTAAAGGTATACATTCCTACACTAATTAAAAACATTTATTTATTTATTAAAATCTCAGTTTCAAATATCTTTGACCTAGAAGCTAGCTCATTTACAGAGGTTCCACATCATTAGAATACAGACAATATGAACAAAATACAATTTCAATTTAATGGCATTGCAAAAAACCCATCATTGGTTAAAACAATAGGTAGTAAGAAATTGATAGAGTAAACATGGGCATAAAAGAAGAGAAAGGACATTATTTTAGGTGGTTAGTGGTACTGGAGATATCAGCTAGTAGGGGAAGCTATAATGGAAAGAGAGGAACATATAGAAAGGAAAAAGATCCACCGTGTAGCATTGTCTAAGGCAGATGGGATTGTGGCAAGGTGTGGGGGAGGAAACAGTGTCACAAGGATATGGGAGGTTAGGAGGGAGGAAGGGGGGAGGAAAGTGATAGAGTTGATATAGGGTAGGGGCAAGTGCAAGTGCACAAGTTGATCAAAGATACTAAGGCAGTTTACTACCTCATTAGGAGTTGCAGTCACAACAACCAAGTGCTGTGATGTGAGGGCATAGCTTTGTTTTGAAAGGATCAAGTTTTGTCATAGTCATTACTTCATTTTGGAGACAGTTGAGGCAGATAGGGGCTATGTACCCAAATTACCTCTGACCTTATGTGGTTCGATAGATGGGGACTTTAAATGGATTGCATTTGAACTGTCTTGTAGGTCTAGTGTTTGTGTTTGAGCACAGTAGGCTCTGGACTCCAGGTGGTGTAAGTCCCAAGGTAGACTTTTTAGTAGGCAAGCACACCTGGTATTGAAGCCTGCTATGCAGATTGAGCATCCCAGCCTAAGAATAGAGTTTGCAGGTGTGAGTGAAATGATGCACCCCTGAGATGGGCCTGCATGCTTTGTTTAGGGCTAATGTGACCCTTTTTAGTGTTGAGTCCATTGCTGTACCATATATTACTAACACGTAGTCTGTCACTGATAGGAGAGAGCTGGTCACAGCAAGCCTTAGAGTTTCATCAGTCAGGCAGTGTTTGTGTTTGAAAAGCCAGCCAATTTTGGAATTGACGGTCTTAGCCAGTTGGTCGACATGGAGTGTGAAGGTGAGTGAGCTGTCTAGAGTGACACCCAGGTATTTGAAATTTTGATGCAAACAAAAAATACAAGCACCAACTCCAGTAAGTCATTAATTCTGAACATTTATTCCTGCATCATGCAGACACCAGCACCTTCAAAGCAGAACACAGTTTCAACAGCCCCGACCAGTTTTGCACATGCATGCTTCATCAGGGAGGTTGACCATAAAAATGTACACATATTTTATACAACAAACCACACCTGTATGTGATTAATACCAAAACCAATTACATGACCCTTCACCAATTAAAAATAACAGATGCAATTCTATCTGTTTACATTACAGTAACTAATTTACCTGGCCCTCCAGCAGACTTTTACCAGACAATGCTAGTTAGACAAAGGTAGTAGTTGTGGTATGTGGGACCATGTAAGGAATTACAATATATGGAGAATATTTGTGTACAGCGAATCAATATCCAGGGTGCATACAATCCACTGTTCTTGGACTATCTGTGTTTGTAATATTGACAGAACCGCCATGCTATCCCTTATGTATGAGAGAAGTGTCCTGACTGTTCCCTTAATAAAATTGTCTACAAATTAAGATGGTAGTTTCATGACAGAACCGATGCCTGCCACAATTGGTCTGCCCAGGGGGGTTCACCATTGACTTGCGCACTTTAGGTAACATATATATATATAGTGCTTTTGTCTGGATTTTTTACTCAAAGAAATTCCACAGTTGCCCCGTCAATACAATCACTGTCCAATGCATCCTGCATTACTGTACACAATTATAATTATCAAACAGTGAACTTTCTAGATCTATAGATAAGTAAAGATAGCACAGAGAACATCCAAACAGATCTGTATAGGAAACTACAGATCATAACACAATACTACTGTCGTCCAGTTGTCATCTGCACCACACTATTGTTAATATACCTACAGCACAATTCCTCAGAATCAGAAGAAATTGTTCATCAGATGAGGCATTCCAGAATAGAGCAGATGAAATGCAAGACAGGTTCCTGAATAGGGGTTATAGACATGACTGTGTACAGGATGCAAGAAATAAAACTGAAACAAGAAACAGGCAGGAACTTTTGGTGTACCAGAATAAGGAGAGGGGAGAAGCACAGAGTAATCTGATTAACTTTGTTTCCACTTATACAAAGAAATCAGAAAAGGTAAGAGACATTGGGAAATCCTGAGAGCTGAACCACTTTTGGAGCAGTGTACACAACTACTACCCAGAATGGTATGTAGGTGTGCTCCCAATTTGATGGACAAGTTAGTGCATAGTCTACAATCCACACCTAGATAGGAGACTTGGATGCCAGCACCTCCCAAGGATACATTCACATGTGGACACTGCACACATTGTGAGTTAATAACTAAATGTGACACTTACACATCTATTAACTGTAAGAGAACATTTAGGATAGATCAGTTTATCAGTTGCTCCACAGTAGGGGTAGTATACATGGCTACGTGTAAGTGCAAGGCCTTCTATGTAGGAATAACAGGGAGTGCTTTTAAAGTCCGCATAGGGGAACACAAATACTCAATAAGGAAATGTGACACGAATAATGCCGTTGCTAAACATTTAAAGCTGGGTAGGCCCCATAAGGAACATGCATTCCAATTTTGTGGCATTGAAAAGGTGAAACTGGGAGAAAGAGGAGGTAGTTTGGAGGATCTACTCCTAGAAAGAGAAAACTTTTGGATCTATCATCTTCAGGGCCTGAAAAAAACAGGACTGAATGATGGGATAAATCTGATCCCTTACCTCAAGAAAAAATAATCTATGAAGCAAGAAATAGCTAAATGCAAACTAGAGGAAATTATATGATGTTGACTGAATGTACACTACTTACAGGGGTTATGTCCAGAAGATTGCAATGGTCAGATAAAATGAAAATTATGTAGGAATATATGTTGATGGTTAATAACATAGTTCTATATACGGGTATATGTTTTTTTCCAGGTCTGGGAGGCTGACAAACAGAATTTTTCTACATACAGTGAACACAATAATGACATCCAGGAGCATCCCATTCATTTTGATCTGGAGTGTGTCAGGATATTGATGCATTGACCCATTGTATCCTTCAGTCATTTGTACATATGTTTATAAAATTATTTAGACAATTGACAATGAGGTTTAGAGGTTAATTGATTCTAGGTTTACACAAAAAGTAATTGCAAAAGATATTATATAAATTGTGATTGTTAATGAATTTAGTACCAGGTAGAGGAAAAGAGAGAGACCTCAATGTTACTTTAGCAGCTGTATAATTTTCAGTGTGCATATGGTTCGACCTTAGTTGACCTCCTGTATAATTGAAAGTGGGATCTGGCAACAGACTGGGAATTATGAATAGAAATAAGTGGGGCTTCCAAACTGTGGTAAGGACATATATTAGAGTTCCTTACACGGTCCCACATACCACAACTACTACCTTTGTCTAACTAGCATTGTCTGGCATAAGTCTGCTGGAGGTCCTGGTAAATTAGTACTGGAATGTAAACAGATAGAATTACATCTGTTATTTTTAATTGGTGAAGGGTTATGTAACTGGTTATGGTATTAATTACATATAGGTGTCATTTATTGTATAAAATATGTGTAAATTTACATGGCCGGCCTCCCAGAGAAAGCGCGCATGTGTGAAACCGGTCGGGGCTGTTGAAACTGTTTTCTGATTTGAAGGTGCTGGTACCTGCATGATGCAGGAATAAATGTTCAGAATTAATGACTTACCGGAGTTGGTGCTATTATTTTTGTTTGCATAATTGTATGAGGTTGTACTGAGCACAACGTGCTGCTGGAGCTACTTTACGCTATTGACTGTATTTGAAATTTTGGACCATTTCTCTATGTAAGGGAAGAGATCAAAGCAACAGAACTAAAGGGTAAACAGGGAGGAGAGGAGGCACTGTGGGTCACCCTGGAGACTGGAAATGGTTCCACAGTCCGCACAGGGGTTGTATACAGACCCCCGTCTCAGGGTGAGGAAATTGACAAGGAAATGATAGAAGGTATCCTTGGGATGGCAGAGAAAGGGGAGATATTGCTGATGGGGGACCTGAATATGCCAGATGTGAACTGGAGCACCTTTGCTGCAGCCACATCCAAAAGCAGGGCCATTCTCAATGCCCTACAGGGGGCATGCCTCAGACAGCTGGTTTTGGAACCCACTCGGGAGAGAGCAATCTTAGACCTGGTACTTTCAAAAGGGGACGGAGAGAGGATCTCTGATCTTGAAGTGGGTAGCCATCTGGGAACAAGCAACTACCAAACAGAGTGGCTCACGATAAACTTATCTGCAGAATCAAGCCACACAAAAGTGAAGGTACTGGACTTCAGGAGGGCTGATTTTGTCAAAATAAGAGAGTGCCTCAGAAAAGCACTAGCAAACAACAAGAAGGTGAGGTGAAGCAACAATGGGGGAACATCAAAACCGCCATCACAGAGGCAACAAGCCTTTGTGTGAAGCAAATAAACAAATCAAAATCAAAGAAAAAAACACTATGGTTCTCAAAAGAAGTGGTGGGGAAGGTAAGGGAGAAAAAGATAGTATTCAGGAAGTATACGGAAACACAGAAGGAGCAGGACAGAGAACTGTACCACTTAAAGCAGAAGGAAGTGGGTAAGCCAACTTGGTTAAGAAGGGGGCTGAAACCTTTTATAGGTACATTAGGGAGCAAAGAAAGACTAAGGCAGGGATACTGAGGCTGAACAAAGAGGAAGGTGGTTGGGCAGAGAGTGACAGTGAAAAAGCAGGGATACTGAACGAATACTTCTGCGCAGTATTCACAATGGAAAAGCAGAGAGAAATACCTAATCTAGTCAATAGAAGCACTCTGGATAGGGGGGGTTTGATATTAGTCCTTTCACAGAAGAAAGGGTTCTGAAAGAACTCTTAAAACTGAAGGTGAATAAAGCAATGGGGTCTGATGGGATTCACCCCAGAACTCTAAAAGAACTAAGGGAAGAACTAGTAACACCACTGACTACCCTTTTTAATAAATCATGGGAGGATGGTGTGGTACCTGAGGACTGGAGGAGGGTGGATGTGATTCCCCTTCACAAAAGTGGGAGCAAGACAGAGGCAGAAAACTACAGACCTGTCAGTTTGACCTCAGTGGTAGGGAAAATGATGGAATCACTTCTGAAGGAAAGAATTGTTGAGTACCTAGAGGCCAGTGGGACACAGGACTCAAGGCAGCATGGATTCACAGTGGGAAGGTCATGTCAGACAAATCTAATTGATTTCTTTGACTGGTTGACCACAGTAGTAGACCAGGGAGGGGCTGTGGACATGGCCTACCTAGACTTTAGCAAGGCATTTGACATAGTCCCACACAAAAGATTAATAAACAAATTAGCCAGCCTGGGAGTGGGTCCCAGGGTGGTAGCCTGGGTAAAACACTGGTTGGACAACAGGACACAGAGGGTAATAGTCCACAGTGAAGAAAGGAGGGTTACTAGTGGGGTACTGCAGGGTTCAGTACTGGGGCCAGTCCTTTTTAATGTCTTTATAAGTGACATTGCAGAGGGACTGGAAGGGAAAGTATGTCTCTTTGCAGATGACACAAAGATCGGCAACAGGGTTGATACACAAGGTGGGGTGGAAAGGATGAAAAGGGACTTGGCAAGGTTGGAGGAATGGTCAAATGTATGGCAGCTTAGAGTCAATGCAAAGAAGTGCAAAGTAATGCACCTGGGAAACAAAAACCAGGGAAGAGTACACAATGGGGGTGAGATACTGACAACAACAAAATGGAAAAGGATCTGGGGTAGTCATATCAGACAACCTAAAGGTGGGCCAGCAATGTGAGAAGTCAGTAAGGAGGACTTGGGGGATACTGGGATACATATGGAGCAGTATCACCAGTAGAAAACAGGAACTTGCTGCCCCTCTGTACAGACAGTTGGTAAGATCACATCTGGAGTACTGTGTACAGTTCTGGAGACCCCATCTCCGCAAAGACATAGACAGGGTGGAGGCTGTCCAGAGGAGGGCAACCAAAATAATGCAGGGTCTGCATCAAAAGACATATGAAGAAAGACTAAAGGAACTAAAGATGTTATGCTGCATTTGTTTTTCAATTATTATGGGGTCAGCATTACTCGAGAAGAGAACCACATCATCTGCATACAGCAGAACTTAGTCTCGACAAGCAGAAAGGAGGAGGTTTAAGGAAAGGCTAAAGAGCAGGGGCCCCAGGACTGATCCTTGGGGACCCCCGTACTGGCATTGCTGTGTTCAGAAAGGACATCATTAATTTTAACCTGTTGGACTCTGCCACCAAGGTATCTTTGGAATCATTTCACAGAGTCAATGGCGAGCCCTGAGCATATTAACTGGTTGAGTAGGAATTCATGATTAACAGTGTCGAATGCCTTGGTGAGGTCAATGTAAATTGCCCCAACCAAGATCCCATGGTCTAATGCATCTCAGATGTAGCCTGTGAATTTAACCAGAGCAGTAGTAGTGATATATAATTTTCTGAACCTGTGCTGTTGAGGGCACTGTAATTGGTATTTATTCAGGTGGTCCACTAGTTGATCGTAGACAATTTGCTCAAGCACCTTTGTTGGGGGGGGGGGGGATGGAGATGGGGTGATAATTTGTAGGATGAGTCCTGTCTCTGCCTTTAAAGACAGGTGTGACCACAGTGACTTTACATAGAAGGGGGGACTTTGCTGTTCTTAGAGATAGATTCAGGATATTTCTTAATGGTAATAGTATCTCCTCTAGGGTGAGGGCAACAAGTTTGAGGTCAAACTTGTATCCGCTTGTTCTGGATTTTCCCAATACCTGTTTCAGGTACTTTTTTGCCTCTTCTTTAGAGATAATCTTTAGGTAGAAGAGAGGGTCTGGGATTTGGAGTGGGTTTGTGCTGGGGCTGATTTTGTGTTTATTAGAGGGAATAAAGAGATATGGAGGGAGAGCATGCTGCTAAGGTCCATGACAGCCTTATTGAAAGTATCAGCAATGATTTTAGGGTCCTGGGTAATTGTTCCCTCAGAGTTAAGCACTGATGGCAATGTCTTGTTCAGTTTCCTGGTTAGGGTCTTAATGTTGTCCCAGGATATACAGTTATCACTCCAGGAGTTAATTAGTTCATTTCTGAACTGCTGACTTTTGCAGAGCGAATTGCCCAGGCGTACTTATTTTGGGCTGTTTTATAGTTAAGTGCATCTGCCTGGGATCCTGCACATCTAACTTTATGCCAGAGATTATCTCTTAGTTTCATTTGTTCGATGAGGGAGGGCATGATCCAAGACTTGCTCAACCCCTTGACTTTACATTTTCTGTATGGGGCATAAATGTCGCAAGCTGCATTAAAGGTAGTAATAAAGTGGTTGAGTGCTTTGTCCACATCATCTGCTGTGTCTATGGGTGATCAGTTTGGTTGATAAAGGAACGACTTTAAAAGTTGCAGTTCCCCTTTTTTTTAGCACTTGTGTTGTAACATGTCTTTCACCAGGTCGGCCACCATGCTCCAGTCCAGGCTTCCTTCACTTTCCCCAGTGCCTTCCATGTTTTGCTGTTCCTTACAGGTCCTCCTTCTTGCTGACTGCTCCTACACATGCTGCTCCTGATGGCCATTTCCCTGAATGCCACCAATTAACTGCCACACTACTATGTCGCTCCTGAACTCAAACTCCACATGCTACCTCTGAACTTAATGAAAAAGGTCCCCCAGACATGCCCCTGTATATAGGGAACCACTGCACTACAGAAACCCAAACAACCCACAACAACAAAAATGCAAATCACAAAACCACTACACTGTAGAAAACACATGGGGACAAAACCAGGAAGTGCTCTACAGAGGAAAATGTCTCAGCAACCTGCAGGCACAAAACTAGTAACTATCCCAATGTAGTATAAAAAATAAATAATGGGTAATTTTGATATAAAAATTATATACAATCATAAGTATACATATTTTGGAGGCTAATTAGGGTCAAAAGCCACTCACTCTTTGGGCTAATGGCTTTATATTTCTAATTAGTCACCTCAATGGATATACATCCTTGTATACCACACATACCCATTATTTATTTGGGATAGATGGACAGATAGATATATAGAGACAGACAGACAGACAGACAGATAGATAGATAGATAGATAGATAGATAGATAGACAGACAGACAGACAGACAGACAGACAGACAGACAGACAGACAGACAGATAGATAGATAGATAGATAGATAGATAGATAGATAGATAGACATTCATTTATTGCAAAAGACTGTGTTAATGCATGGTATCCAGTTATGTGGGTGACTCTAACTGAGTGACTCATTTCTAAGTGACTCAGTTTGAGTGCCCATCAGTACAGCAAGCTGCAGGGATGAGTGCTTGTAGGGAATAGCAAGTAGAGGGCAACAGAATAGCGAGAAAACAGGGAGGCAGCATTAGGAAGCGTTAGATAGACTTAGTTATGAGTAGTGGCTGGAGGGGAGAGTGTTGAGCTGCTTGCATGGCATAGTGATCGGAGTCATGATCTGTGATGCCTGTGGACCTGGGTTTGGGTCTATGTATGGGTTTACTTTTTTTGTAGTTTGGGGGAGTTGGAAATTATTTTTTTCTTTGCCTGATGTCCTGTTCCTCTGACATTGTTACCTCCACCCATCCAGGTTGCCCCCCATGTTTTCCCCCTCCCCACTTGTGTCTCCCTGAGTTGTGCCCCCCTAGAGTTTTTCTCCCTCCCCAACATGCACCCCCCTGGAGTTGATAATCTAAATATGGGGGGGTGCAGCACCTGCATAGAAATTTACTTAAAGTTGCTCTGTGTTACTTGTTGCAGTTTCTTTATTCAGTGGGGAGTGTACCTCTCCTTTCTGATTTTCAGTAATGTATACTTGCTGTAATAGCAGTCGCTGTTTTTTGGTCACCATTATGACATGGAACCTTAATGCACCAGTTAAGGTTCAACTTAATGCCACAAAAAAGTATGGAAATGTGATATTAGGGTTTCCAACCCTAACTTCCAACCCCCCAAGCAGTCAAATGACAAGACCACACAAGCAACCACAGACAGCCATCATCAGGTAAGGCAAAAAGCATACAACTATTTCCAGATAACACACATGAATTAGCACTGATGTGCTACCTTTGTGGATTTGTATCTGTGGCTGAAAAATCAGAGGTCCCACAGTGGCAAGTGTTTCTTCAGACAGAAGCAGTGTTGCAATTTGGGTATAATTGAGTTCTACATGAAGCAGCTGAAGTGCAGACCCCACAGCAGTCTGTATCTCTGTAAACATAAGTTAATATCTATGTCTTACATCTGCAGCTACAGACATGCTGGGTCCAGAAGAGCCTATGCTTCTGCATGCAAATGTCATTGCATATGCCTTACATCTGCAGCTGCAGAAGTGTAGATCCCTAAGGCAACTGTACTTCTACAGATAGAAGTTGTGTTGCTATTTGAGTATCATGGATTTCATGGTGTCTGTGCTCCTACAGCCAGAGCTCTGTGTGCATGTCTTACACCTGCAGTTGCAAAAGTGTCTGTATGTCTTACAGTGTTCACGAGTATCTTTTGCTACACAGGGTCTGGTCCCATAGTGGCATGCTTTTCTGCAGACAAAAAAAAAATATTTTAATTTGGGTATCATGCATTTGTATCTGTGGCTACAATGGGCTGTGCTTCTGCAGAAAAAAAGTAATGCTTTGATCTGAGACTGTGGTTTTCTGTCTGCAACTAGACTGCAGTGTGCATGCTGCAGATACAAATCTACAGAGGTAGCACATCAGTGCTTCTGCATTTGTGCCATCTGGAGAAAGTTGTATGTTTGTCTTACCTGGTGATGGCTATCTTTGGTTGCTTTTGTGGCCATGTTTTTTGCTGGTTGTGGGGGTGGAGAGTTATGGTTGGAAACCCTAACAACACATTTCCCTACTTTTGTAGCATGAAGTTGAACCTTAACTGGTGTGGTAACACAGTTTAATTGCAATGAATTTCCTTTCTTTTTCAGATAGTGAAATCATATTTTTACTCACACTGGTCCCTTAGGGACCTTCTTGAACCAATGCAAATGCATAGGGCCCTCTGGGACCTGCATCACAGGTCACGTTCATCCATATTTAAGTGTGATCCAAGAATTACCTTTTTTGGTGCACGTGAAAAATTTTTAGATTGCAAATATTTTGTTTGCACTTTAGTGTTGCTCTTAAATATGTGACAAGAAAATGATTTTGTCCTTGCTTCATGAACATGGTCCATAAAATGTCGTAATCTCATTCCCATCTAAAAGGTGGTTTCACAGAGCAACTGTAAAATCACATTTCAGCCTGTACATGAAAATCCCCACCATCCTTGTTCATGAGCTAGGGGCATGTAGACGATATATTCAAAATGCGGGAGTAAAATACAGTATTGTAAAATGGCCAAGTTATGAGTAAAAGCACGTGACACACAAAAAACTTAATTTTAGTGTCCCACATCAAAGTGCAACACTAAAATGAGTGACACTAAAAATGTTTGTGTCACCAATTTTACTATTGCAGTTTAGTGTTGCACTTAAATGCACTTGAAAATTCTCATCATTCTTGTTTATGAGGTAGGTTGATGTAAATAGTAGATCCAAAATTTGGGAGTAAAAAACTGTAAAATGGGCAAGTTCTAAGTAAAAAATATGTGAAAACAAAATGGAATTATAGTGTCGCACATTTTAGTGTCACATATTTAAGTGCAGCACTAAATTGTGTGTCACTAAAATGTATGTGTCACAACTTGTAGTGTTGCAGTGTAGTGTCCTACTTAAATGTACTTGGGTACTCCCATCTTCCTTGTTCATGAAGTAGGATCATGTAAACAGTATACTCAAAATTTGGAAGTGAAATATTGTAAAATGGCCAAGTTATGAGTAGACGTCTGTGAGACAGAAAAATGAAATTTAACACTAAACACTAAAATGTATGTGTTGTAAATTTTAGTGTCACAGTTTAGTGTTGCACTTAAAAGCACTTAAAAAATCCCATCATCCTTGCTCATGATGTAGGGTGATGTAACCAGTGTATTGAAGATTTGGGACTAAAATGCTGCATGAATGTCAAGTTGTGAGTAAAAGTAGGTGAGACACAAAAAACACAATTTTAGTGTAAGACATTTTAGTGTCATACATTTAAGTGCAACACTAAAATTTATGTGTCACAAGTTTTACTGTTGCACTTTATTGCTCCATTTAAATATGTGACATTGAAATTATTTTAACCCTACATCATGAACATGGTTGCTAGAATGTATTAAATCTCACTAAGAAGGTGATTTTGCAGAGTGACTGTGAAATCACCTTCCAACTGGTACTTGAAAATTCCCACCATCCTTCTCAATGAGGTAGGGTCATGCAAACAGTATATTTACATTTTGGGACTAAAATATTGTCAAATGGCCTTTATTTAAAGTGTGGGACTACAATGTTATAAATGTCCTAGTTATAAGTAAAGGTATGTGAGACACACAAATGGAATTTTTGTGTTGCACATTTTAGTGTCATACATAAATTCTTGGCTCACAACACCTAAATTGGTTGTTTCAGTAAAATAAGAGCCAAAGCCTCAAAAAGGTATTTGTAGCACATTTTGGGAAAAGCATTACAACAGAATCATGCTTAAAAGGTCTTGTTTAGCAAGATTCATGTGTTTATTTTTTTTTAATTCTTCATTCTTATGTGTTGTATTTTTAATTTTTTTAACCAATTAAACAGAAAGATTGCAGATGTCATGACCTGCACTTTCTTCTCACGTAAGAAAAATCACTAGTTATGCAGAAGGCAAATGCTTGCAAAAGCTAAATTGATCTTTTATATCAGAGGGTTATCCTAAAACCCTACTGAGTAGGCTCAGAAAAAAAAATGTATCCTTAGAACTCTGTAACTGATTAATATTTTATAATGAAACCTTCAGAAGGCATTAACTTGCTACAAGCTGCTTCTACCGTAAAACATTCAAAAACATTCCATACTGTCTAGGATGTACAGTAGGAGAGAACAACAAAATGTGTACCAAGTATAGGAAAAATGTTCCTTTTCATTAAAAATCAACATCCCTAATCCCATAAACTGCACAAACTGCTATCACAAAACTTCTCATGTCATGGGAACTTGGATCCATGACAATGAATGCCAAATTTGGGGCAGTTTCGTCAAATACCACCAACGTTATTATGATACAAAAAAACTGGTGTTTAACATTTAACACCCTACTTAACCCTAACTGTACTGGCACTACAGTGCCAGTATAATCATAGTGGTGTGGTAGTGCCACTATAGTTAGGGTTGAGCAGGGGTTTCTATGTTAAACCTCAGATTTTGCACTTTAATAGCTTCACACCCATTCAATAAATTTACACAAAATTTTGAGTGTGCAGTTGGGGGGGGCAGGTTTTTTTTTACTGTTAAGTTTTGTTCCAGTTGGATGTGCAGATTCTGAGATACAGATTAGAAAAGTTGCTGTTTTTTGTCTTTTTTTGTCACTGCCTAGCACCCAGATGCTTTGGAATTTTGTTCTGAAATTTTCAGAGTAGAAAGAGCTTGGTCCACAGATATGCCTTTCACTGGTTTGGTGAAAAAATATTATTCCATTCCAAACTTAATACATTTTAAAATTTAGGTTCTGAGCATGCTCAGTACAGTCTTTTGGATAGCTGCTTGGAACAAAAAATAATTTGGTCCATAGGAAAAAAAAAATATTTTTTTGCTATGGGGTCATCTTGTTTCCATCTGTTCTTAAAAAAAATTAAAAACTTTGAAAAATGACATTCTAGACATACAATAACATGTGTATCTTGGTCAGCGGGTCCATGGTTTGTGGATTCTGTACATAACTGTTGGCTAGATACCTCTTATAGACACCCCCAAAATCCTGGGTGCCCAGTTTAGTGAGAGGAGCTGTTGACCCATATTCTCTATACGAGAACAGTGGGACTTTCTTGAGTTCTGCAGCTGCAGTTGGAACTCATGCTGCAAGCTGCTCTGAGTGCAATAAGTCATCATTTCCCTGGTGTCTAGTGGTGCACCTCCCCCATTGCTGTCCTCTTATGTATGTAATGGTTCACTGGTGTCTAGTGGCACCTCCCACCTTCCAGTCACTGGCCCTGTATTTATATAATGTTTCCCTGGTGCCTAGTGGCACCCCCACCCTCCAGTTGCTGGCCTCATATTTATTTAATGTTTCCCTGGTGTTTAGTGGTGCCCCAACCCTCTGATTGCCATTCCTATATTTATATTATGTTTCCCTGGTGTCTAATGGCACCCCCACCCTCCCTTCACTGATCACATATTTATTTGTTTCTCTGGTGTCTAGTGGTGCCTCCACCCTTGGATCACCATCCCCTTTCTTATATAATGCTTCCCTGGTGTCTAGTGCCATCCCACACCCTCTGATCACCTTTCCATTATATATTATGTTTCCCTGGTGTCTAGTGGTGCCCCCCACCCTCTGAGCACAGTCCTCTTATGTGTGTGTTTTACCTGTTGTCTAGTGGCACCCCCCACTCTCTGAGTGCCATGTCTTTAAATGTTTGCCTTCCCTGATGTCTATTGGCACCCCCACCTCTGCTCACCATCCCCAAAATAATGATTCCTGCAAAAATAAAACTGCCCATCAATGTTTTTTTAGTTAACCTGTAAAAAAGAAAATGATTCCTCACTGATCCAACCCCCCAGCCTGACCTCCCAATGAGCACCCCCACACACTCTCACTCACCTGAACATGTCCTTGGGCAAAGATTCACTCTCCACTCAAAAACATGTCTTGCCGCTGGAACCACCAACTGCAATATGAGAAACTAAGGTAAGTGTGGGTCACTTTATTTCAATTGTGTTTTTAACTTTGATGCATAACTTTGTCATTTTTGCATATTTTGACTCCACATTTTCAACATGGCCTTTTTGGGATCCCACCGCATCACCAATGGTGGTGAAATTTTGCAAATCAGGGCCAGAAGGGGAGTTTGCAGTCTCTTGATGAAATCATCTTTCAGGCAGGATTTGAACATTTTCACCACCCTTGTTCATGAGGTGGGTCGTAAGAAGGCTTTGTTGAAAATTTGGGGTCAGAATATGTTAAAATGGCAAAGTTATGTGTGTATCTTGAAAATGTTTCTATGCTTGCTCTTAACTTTGGTCATTTTAAATATTTTCACCCAAATTTTTAACATAGCCATTTGTTCATACCTCCTCATGAATGTAACAGCTGTTATTTTTCAAATCCTGGCAAAATTTTCACACCTGTGGTGTGTAATGACATTTAGGTGGCACTGAAAGAAATTTGGTTGGGATTTGCAAATTTTCACCAACCGGGTTCATGAGGTGGGGTAATAAGCAGGCTATGCTGAATATTTGGTGTAAAAATATAATAAAATGACCAGGTTATCAGTGAACATTGCTGTATTTCAATGTTCACTCATAAATTCGCCAATTTTAAATAGTTAGATTCCAAACTTTCAATATGGCTATTTTTCCAAACCACCTCATAAATATGACACATGCCATTTTTAAGATCCTGGATGAGATGTGTTTTTAGTCTTCTGGTGCAAAATGACATTTGGTCCAATATACTGTAAATGGTACATGTCATGTTTATAAGGTGAATCATAAAATTAGTATCTTGAAAATTTGGGGTCAAAATAAAAAAAAAAATTGTTAAACTTTGTATGTAGTGCAAGTCTTGACCCACAGTGGCTATGCTTTGTAATCCCTTGTGGGAAGCTAAGTTTTGTAGTGAGATAAGTGACCCAGCTGGATGGGGTGAGGGTGGAGGGATAGTGCTGTTATGACACCCCTCCAGCCAGGGAATGAAAGGTGCAGGGTTATCTGCACGTGCCTGGCTACCATATAGTGAAGACAACTGTCCTCTTGGCACAGGGCCTGCACCTCTCCCCCTTGGGTGTTGGGTGGCAGAGGACCTTGTGAATTGGCTGATAGATGCATCTCCTGCCCTGTGCATCTGTAGCTGTGGCCACATAGAACTGCAGGGACCACAGGGCCCTGCACTTCCACAGGCCACCAGACAGCACCATGAATTCTTCACATCTGGCATTGCACGGAACTGCAGGGAAGCAAGACCCCTGCACTTCTGAAGGTGCATGGAGTGTTCCCTTGCTTTAGGGTATTTGCATCTGTTCACACAGGTTATAAATGATATGATCCCACTATCTCAAAAAGAAAGGACATTCTTTGCAAAAAAAACTTTGTTAATGCACCAGTTAGGGTAACTTAACACCACAAAAGTAGGAACATGTGACCCTAGGGTTTCCAACCCTAACTCCCCCCTGCCAAGCTGCAAAAAGTAAAAAAAAAATAGGATTTTGAGTCTCCAGAGACTTGATGAATCAGTGGAGGGATCTTCCTTGGGCTTGTCAGTCCTAGTGCCCACCCCATTCCCTGAGCAAACAACATCACATATGATCTCCTCTCTTCATGCAGGGCCCACAGGGCCCTGTGTGAAGGAAGCTATAACAAACTGTGTTGGCAACATGTGGCAAGACATAATTCTCTACCTTTGAAGAGTGTCTCACTATGAGGCACTGACTTGGAGCTGTTCCTTGTACTTTGGGCTACAGGCTAAGGGCTGGGGGTGGGGAGACCATTTTGGTTGACAACCCTAAGGAAGACCCCACTACTGATTTGCCAAGACTCCAGAGACCCCAAACCCTAATGTTTTTTCCTTTTGCTGCTTGGGGTTGGTGGTGGGGAGTTAGGTTTGGAAACCCTAATGCCACATTTACCTAATTTTGTGGCATTAAGTTACCCAAATTGGTATATTAATAACGTTTTTTTTTACAAATAATATATGTACATATGTCATGGGCTAACCTGCTGTAAGTTGTCAGAAATATCTTCTTGAGTTGGACATGGCTTTCAACCTCACAAGTAGTGAAGCCACAAAAAATGTCAGTAGAGGTAAAGTCCAATGAAAGAGGATATTTCTGATAACTTTTGTTTAGCTTATTTCATATCTGGTGTACCATATACAAGAGGAGGGATTGGTCTTTTCCATTCTTTTCTATGGGAGTTTCAAAAAATGTGCATTGTTTTTTTTCTAAGTCCCAACACTGTGCCATAATGTGAAGTCAAGTTTTGTTATGGGGATTGCTGGGGTGTGAATAATTGAGTCCTCCATCTAATATTTCTTACTTGCATGAGACTTTAATGGTCAGTACAATATTTTATGCTAAAATGCTTTGATACTCTAAGATTGGCTGCTTGAACAGGGGTCGCATTACTCATTCAGGTCAATTATGGATGATTATAATCCTGTCACCTGGAAAGCAGTGGCAGAGTAATGTGTTCAACTAGATTAGCAGACTTTTGTGGAAGTTCACACAAATGGAGGAGTGAAACACTTTTTTTAATCTGCAATTATTTAACAAAGAAACATACATGATTTGGTTTTCTTTTAAAAATGTCAGAATAGGCCTTAGATTATAAACTGGGAATTTGAAACACTGTACATCATGCAACCTGTCCATTTACTGTAGTGTGGTGTAATTTTAGTTTTGCAAGGATAAAATAGTTCTAACACTTTATCAGTATTGACTATTTCTGTTCACTGTCTAGAAACATGTCTGCAAAGATGATATGTACTGGTCTATACACATTAAATACTGCAGGCATTTGTTTTATGGGTGCACCACTAAAATACTGTAAAACAGTCCTGCAATCAATCATATTATGGCTGAGTTACAGTTACAGTAATAATCCTGGCAAATAGTAACAGTGCTCTTGTTTTGAACTGCTACAGTTTAGGTACAGTACCCACACAGATTTGAAGGAAACAAATCAATTTAAGTTTAAGCAGTTTTGTTCCTTACAATTTTGCATTCTACCTACAGGGTATGTTTTTACTTATTTATTTGAAATGTGTTGGCCATGAGAGGCAAACTGAACTGAAGTTTGTTTCCATGAGCAACCCAGAGGAGGGGAACATTCAGGGAAGGTGATACAAATGATATAAAATGTTGTTGCTTAAGGCTCGATCCACAAATAACACAGGAGAGATACATGGCCACATAGTGGTGCATATGCACTTCCACACCAAAGTAGTTGAAACCAACCAGATTCATAGCCACCAAGCACACTGCATACCATGCCGAAGAGCACTGCACACATGTCTGCACAGTGTATGTGGGGAGTACTATCCAGGGAAATGGCTGGACATCTACACAATTTTTGCATGCAGACACAATGTATTGTACAAGATAAGCACTTACTTTTGTAACTCCTGGGCCCTGAACCTCTGCAACCAGTGGGGCTACAGTAGAGATGGCACATCTGCTGAAAACCAGGTCTTGTCACACATGAACTGACATACACACTGAAATACAGTCAGCAGACCATAGATGTCATTCACTAATCAGTAGCACAGTTTTCAGCCTATGTCAGACACCCCACAGGAGAATCCTGTGTCTTCACCCCAGCACATATGTGCACCCCCTCCCCACAATAACATACAGGACATGCATGCATTAAAGCAGGATTACACAACGGACACAGTAATAGTTTCTGTATGCCTGTTTATTTGTCTTTCTGCTTGCTTGCCTGTCTGTCTCTCTCTCTCTGCCCCTCTCTCTCTTTCTCTCTCATTATCTCTGTCAATGAATGTTCCTCCTACTCTGCTGTGTGGTTCAACAGTGTGTGTGTGTGTTGATGTAGACAGGCCTGCTGCACTTTGGGGCGTACTTTTGTAAACCAAAAAGGGTCATTTCAAAGCATGTTGTGGCACATCTTTTTTCTGCAAGTTTTTGTGAAGTTCCTGATGATCTTTTTGATATTTCACAGCAACATAATTCACCCATTCTTGGCTTTAGTTGCTAGAAGTTTGGCTGGCTATAAAAGCTTTTGAATCTCTGATAAATCTTTTAATAGACTACGCCTCTTCATTGTTAAGAATTCCACTTGCATACTGTGTGACTCTGAGCAAGTCCCTTAACTGCCCAGTGCTCCCAGGTCGCCCCTGAAAACAGGCAGTTGTGCCTAGTGGGCCTTACCTGGTTACCAAAGACTAAAATAAAAAAAAAAATAAATAAAATAAAACAAAAGAAGTGTTATCAGATTCAATACCAGATTTTAAGGACAAGCAGAGTTAATTTATTCTTAGCAAAACCGAGTGGTGTGGTTCAATGGGGGCTCTCAGCTCTGTACCTCGAGACACTTCAAGACACTTCGAGATCCAGAGTGAGCTTTTTAGAAAACCCAAACCATTAATGACTTTACATGTTTTAACTAATATTACTATGGTAAGTCCCCATTACAATTTCTAACTTGCCTTTATTGTGCCAAATTCACTAAAATAAATTTAAAACAACCAGAATATCTTGATAAATTATTTTTGTTAAAGGAAATAGCTCCTTTTTTATTTTATTTTATCCTTAGAATATCCACAAAGCCCAGAGCTCCATCTTGCATTTCTATCTGGCCCAGGTGTATAAAGAAAGATTTTACAAGCTTATTTTTTACGTCTGTGGTTATCTGAGATGTGCTCCCATACTATTAAAAATTGGTAAGCAGAAGCCGATATTGTTCGTCTAGCAATTAATTCAGGATTTTTTGCTCCACATCCAAAGTAATTACTAATGCCAAAAACTTTATAGGTTTACAGCCTATAGGACATCATAAATGGAGTGTTTGAAATAAGTTTGTTTTATATACTGAACATCACAAAGCAATACAGTTTAGTTAAAATAAGGTATGTCAATTATATGTAGATTTTATGTGAATACTTCACTGTCAAATAATTGAAGTCTTGTATATTAATGCTCATTTAATATTTTATCAGATATGATAATTATTTCTGATTTTGCATAGCCATATTTTAATGGTTTCAATTAATTTTCAGTTAAAAAAAATAGATTGTTCTTGATTTCCTGTTTGCTTTGATTATTTCCCTCCGTAATTTTTACCCCCGAACTTTTAAAAGGCTCCAGGAGAATCAAGAGGACTACAGAATATCGTTGATCAATTCACCCTTCCCCCCCATTTCACAAGAAAGAAGGTGCTTGTTTGTGAAATTGGATGTGGAAAGTATAACAGTCTGGAACACCTCACATTTTGTGGAAATGATGGAAAACAGTCTCTCGATTCAAGACTGCAACAGCAAGACTTGGTAACTTATTTTATACTAGGAACATTTTGTGCACCATTACACCTTAATCAAGGCTACACAGACTTGGAAATTGTTCAAAACCTATTATTTTTCTCCCACTTGGGAAAAGGGCCTTGTACTTTCTGGCTTTTTGCATTGTTTTGTTTTTTTACACAAGTTTGTCTTACCTGTTTGTATAATTAAGAAAACAGGTGAATATAGCAACTGTCTTCATAAGTTTTTCTAACTTTTTCTAGAAATTTTAAAAAGTAAATATTTATCTTGGTGGGATTTTGTCTGTACACCCATTATGTGTATATCATATTGAGATCTACAACTATTTATAATGGTCAGTACTAGAAGTGGGTTAGTACGTACCCCTACAAAGTCTGGTTCACAAATAAAAAAGAAGATTTTGAAGAAAATGAACCACCTCAAACCGGTTGTAATTGGTAAGAAATCAAATCAACTTAAACTAACAACCTTTCTGGACAAAATAAATACTTCACATCACCAAGAGTATAAATGCTCCACTCCTATAGAAGGAGGTAATCCAGAGATGACTAATCATTTTCAAAACAGCAAATCAAAAACTGATTGCAGAAATTCCTCTTATTCAAGCGAGAGAGTAGAATCAATCTCTCTGGAGTCTTACAATGTAGACACCTTTGATGCACCAGATAATATCTCTGGAATGTCTAGCGAATCAAGGGACACTTTTAATAAGGATAACTTAAACTTACTTGAAACTTCAGAATCCTTTGGTTCAGGAATTAACACCCCAATTATAGAAAATATGACCCTTCCCCTTTGTATTCAATCCTTGTTAGAATCACCTCAAATATCAACTTCTACTTTAAAAGAAAAAGAAATAAAACAAAAAAAATCTTCCAATAATGATGATCTTACCTTAATCATCATGGATTTGGATTATACTATAGAGGGCCTAAAATCATTAGTGCATGCCTATGAAACTAAGGCTACTATCCTGGATACTGGAAATTTAAACCCAGACACCAGTGTCCGGAACGCTTCCACTGGACAAAGTCTTAGTACCTCTTCCCTGTTAAGATTTTCACCTACTAAAGAAAGCAAAGAACCATATAATTCTGTTCCACAAAATCAACATATTTTTTATGATCCAGAATTTTTTGTGAATAATAGCAATTTTGCCTCTTCATCTATATTGTCCAAACAGATTCTGGAAATAATAAAAAAAAAGACGTACTATGCAAATATAGTAATTTTGGAGAGCCTTTGGGCTCTAAAAGAAGAGATTCTAAATTTAAGATCGGACATCTTCTATAATAGAGCCATCTTGGATAGATTTAATTCTCAAGGACAAGACTTATCAGAGGTCCTTGAAACAATACCACAGAAAACAACGAAATTGGCAACACAAAATAAAGCCATTCAAGTGCACTTACCCCCTTTTGAAAAAGGAAAATAAGTTGTTGTTATTCCTGTTTCTGATGATTATTTTCACCACCCTAAAAAATGTCTAAATAAAAAGAATATTAAAAGTCATAAGAAAGTTAAAGCAAAAAGAGTGAGCCACTTTGATAAAGCCAACAATAAAGAACAGAAATCTAAAAATAGTAAGGAAAGTTTGGAAAGATACTAGACAGGAAAAGCCAGGATGTTATAAGACAAGAAGTAGTGAATGATAACTAAGCTCAATCAATAAAGGGTGACTATTTACTTATACAATTTAGTCCAGCAGACCTTACCTCAGAAGTACTATCACAGAAGGAGAACAATAGGGAGAAATCTCAGCCCCAAAATAACTCAACTTCTGACAGTTGTTTTATTTACCCATACCCAAGGGCTCCACTGATGGTGGGCAAGTGGCTTGCTCCTCCAAGGTTTCTCATCCAACTCAGGTGGTGTTATGTAATGCCAGGTCTATAAAAAACAAGTGAGCAATTATTGCTGATCTTGTTGAGTCATCTGACCTGGCTTGCATCACCAAGACCTGGCTGGACCAGAATGCTGGCCCCATTTTGGCATCAGCTGTTCCAGACGGGTATTCAGTGATACACTGCCCGAGATTGAATCAAAAGAGGGGCTCGCTATCTGTTTTAGATCAGAATTGGACCTTGTGGAGGTTCCAGTGGCATCCCCCAGATCCTTTGAATGTATCATGACAGCAGGTGTGGGCTGCAGAATTCTATTCGTCTAACATCCACCCAGTGATGAGAAAGCTTTTCTGCAGGAAGTAGCAGACTTCATTGTCGACCTGGTGTTGGAGCCCTCCAGGTGGTTGGTCCTGGGGGACTTCAGTGCCTGGATTGACGATGAACTCTGGCATTTTGGTCAAAACTTCCTCCAACTAATGAATTCATTGGGCTTCACACAGGTTTTTACCTCTGATACCCATATTCAGGGTCATTCACTGGATCTGGTGTTCACCCTGGGGATGGAGATCACCGGATTGGTGGTGGAACCAGTTGGGTGGTCTGACCATCACTCCATAAGGTTCACTTTTATGCCCCTCCCATGAGACCAGCCCCTTTGAAGATGGTCCAGTACGGCCCTTTAAGAGGTGTTACCGCTGAAGATTTGATGGTGGTGCTGGACCTATCGAGTTGGCCTATGGAGTGCTTGGATCCAAATGCCTTAGTAATTCACTATAATAGTGTGGTACTGAGGGCTTTGGATTTCATAGCTCATATCCACATTTGCCCCCTCTCCCTTTGCCCTCGGTTCCCTTGGTTTGATGGGGCTTTGAGAGAGCTGAAGAGAGTAGGGTGAAGACTGGAATGCTGCTGGCAGATGTCCAACCTTGAGAGTGACAGGCTTAGATTGATCACCCATTATTTGGGCTACCAATCAGAAATCTCCTGTAAGAAGGTAGAGTTCCTGTCCAGGAGATTTCTGCATCAAGGAATTGACCATCTCTGCTCCTCTGGACTGTCGATAGGCTGTGCAATCCAGCCTGTCTGCAGGGCTGAAAAGCTTTGTCACAATCAAAGTGTGAAGAGTTTGCTTAGTTCTTTGATGGTAAGGTGTCAACGATCAGATATGACATCCACAGAACATGTTCAAATGAACACGGCGGAGATCGATGTGTGGTTACAGGTCCTTGGTCTATTTGGACGGACTTTGACTGGCTGGCAATCATGGATGTTATGAAGATTGTCCAGAGTTTGCGGCTGACTTGCTGTAGTTTGGATCCTGGTCCCACTTGCCTCCTTATGGGTTGCACGGATGTGATCGGACCAGTCCTCACTGAGATTGTCTGGTGCTTATTGGACCAAGAGGTGTTTCTGGAGTGCTTGAAAGAGGCTGTCATGACACCCTTTTTGAAGAAATCTTCCCTTGACCCGGACTGTCTTGCAAACTACATACTGACCTCTAACCTGCCCTTTTTGGGTAAGGCTATTGAGAAAGTAGTCGCACTGCAACTTGATGACTTTCTTACCACCCATGGTATCTATGATTCTCTCCAGTCTGGTTTCAGAAAGAGGCATAGTACCGAGACGGCATTGGTTTGGATACTTAATGACTTCCTAACTGCGAGAGTTTGGAGGAGTCACTCAGTCTTGGTTCTTCTTGATTTCTCTGCTGTGTTTGACACCGTGGACCATGGGATATTGTTGGAACACCTGTGGATGATCTGTGGACTGTCAGGGACAGTCCTTATATGGTTTCACTCCTTCCTCACAGGCAGATTTCAGAGGGTAGTATCAGGAACGTTTTTCTCTGCTCCCTTTGTGCTGCCCTGTGGGGTGCCGCAGGGTTCTGTGCTGTCTCCCATGTTGTTCACAGTGTATATGCTACCATTGGAAGACATTATAAGGTGTTATGGGCTGAGTTTTCACTGCTATGCAGATGACTCTCAGCTCTACATGTCCTTTGTACCTGAATAGAATGACGCCGTTACGGTCTTTAACAACTGCCTCACTGAGATCCAGGACTGGATGAGTGCCAACTGGCTGAGGTTAAATCCGGACAAGACTGAGGTGTTGGCGGTGGACCCTGGTCGTTGTGCAGAGAAGTTGACTCCTGGATTTCCCTCTGACCTTGTGTTAGGGAGTAACCAGTTGAGACCTTCTGAGCAGGTGCAGAATCTGGGCATAATATTTGATTGTGAGCTGACACTTAAGTCTCAGGTGTTGGCCATTGTCAAGTCCTCTTTTTACCATCTGAGGAATATAGCCCAGATAAAGCACCTTGTTCCACACGATGACCTTCCGGTACTGGTTCACATCTTTGTTTCCTCGTGCCTAGATTACTGCAATGCTCTATATCTAGAGTTGCCAGGGGTAGACCTCTGCCTCCTGCAGCTGGTGCAGAATGCTGCAGCCAGGTTGTTGACTGGGCTACCTAGAACTTGTCACATCACACCTGTTCTGCGCAAACTGCAATGGCTGCCGGTATGTTGGAGGATTGCCTTCAAGGTCACATTGCTGACCTATAAGACCCTACATAGACAGGGACTGAGCTACTTGCAAGATCTCCTGTGACCTTACCACCCTCTCCACCCACTCTGTTCCGCCGATGAGGGATTGCTAGAGATTCCCAGTGTTCGTCTTCAGTCCTCTGGGGCCAGAGCCTTTTCTTTTGTGGCTCCAACCCTGTGGAATTCTCTACCTCATCGGATTAGAGAGTGCCCATCCACAGACTCCTTCAAGGCTTCTTTGAAGAGCTTTTTGTTTACTGCAGCCTTTGATTAGCCCACTTTTCTGCTGCCTTTTAATTGTGTTAATATTATAATTTTGCTTTTTGTTGATGTATGTGTTTATGTGCTGCACTTTGGAATTTGAAAAGTGCAATAAAATAAATTATGATTGATTGATTGATTTTGGGTTGCAACAAAAATCTGAGGGAGACTGAGGGGTCCAGACCTAGAGTTCAGGTAAAACAGAGAAATGCAGATGTTATAATGATACATGATGTACAACACATTACTACATTGCACAAAAAGTCCAACCAACAAGAATTCATGTTTGAACTATATGGAATCTGACATCTTCACGATGAAACTCCGGAAAAATTGTTGAGTTGTCCATGCCAGTTATTACATATCTCAGGTCAGCTAACAGATTACTTCACATTACAGTCTCCTTTTTCACAAATACCAGATTGTGTATCATTTTATTGTAAATCTCAAGATAGTGCCTTAAAGAGTTGGAATATGGAAAAAGATCTAATATACAAGGGGATCAGGTTACTTCCCGGACAAAAGGTCCCAATTATGAACAATAGAGAAGATAATGATAATATAGACAACAGACAAAAATATGATAGAACTGCAATTGAAAATAGGCAATGGATGACAAAGACCTTAAAAGTAATTTCACCCTTTACTAGAGCACAAGAGAAAGATTGGAAAAATAAAACTTTATCCTTATTTAGCTGGGAAATTACTAAAGGCCAATCAATAGGTAATATAAAAATAGATATCATTAACCTCCTATCAAATGCACTTAAAATGAATATAACTCCTCTTATAAAAACATAAAAATTAACAAGGGTTTAACCAATGCCCCACAGATAGATTTGACCTTTTGGACAAGTAAATGGTCTAACCTTGTGTTGAAAGCAGCTCCACTGCTTGATGAATATGGTGTATATATTACTGATTGCCATGAATTTGAAACACAAGGTTCAAATCCACCTGACCCATTGGAAAAGGTACAGTCATTGCCAGATTTTACTGATAACAACCATTGCAACATCTTGGAAAATTATACTATAGCATGACCAAATCAGATAAAGAAGAAACAATAGACCTTTTTTGCATTTAAAAATCTTATCATGGAATATTGAGGGTATTGGTAATAAACTAGCAGACAATGATACTGTTTCTTTCCTGAAAGAGTTTGACATAGTCCGTCTACAGGAAACTCGGTGGAATAATTCTCTACCTCCTCTACTTCCTGTTTTTTCAGGGTATCTGATACCCGCCTCTAGAAACAAAAGCTATGGTAGGGCAAAAAAAGGTCTGATAACTTACATCAAAACATCATTAGACTAATATTGCTCAGATAAAAACTCAAATAAAAGCAATCTTACCTATAAGCCTATTTTATAACAACACTCTTTTTTTTATTAATCAATACTTATATCCCTCCAAGAGATAAAAATACATCTAAAGAAGGATTCTGGGAAGGATTTAATTATTTTCTAGAAACAACAACTGCCATTGATGAAACTTTACCCATTATTGTATTAGGTGACTTTAACGCTAGATTAGGGAACACCAAGATGTTGGATAAGGAACAAATGGATGTAACACTCCTCATTTCTCACCTATTTTATAGTAGAAAATCCCTGGATACAAAATCCAATAAACAAGGGAAAACTCTTGCTCTCTTATGAATACTCTGAATTTTATTTTATTAAATGGTAGATAATTAGTGACCAATCTGGAGTATTTACCTGTCTCAGTTCAACAGGTTCATCTATCATTGATCTAGTATGGTCCAATATGTCTGCAATTAACCTATTTTCTGACCTTAAAATCATTTTGCACCCAGAATCTTTACATCTTCCAATATCATCTTCATGGGTTATTAAACACTTAAAATCTAAAACAAGTGTTCCCGTTGTACTGAACAGTGAAATAATAAACTGTAAAAGAATACATTGGAATCATACTGCTATAAATAAATTCAATGATATTTTAGAATCAAATTATGTTTCTAACTTGAAAACAGAAGTAATTGCATTCAATTATCCTAAACAGACTCTGAATAAATGGGAAGTGTTGATCAAATATTTAGGACCATTATTTCTGCAAATTTCTCTTGTCCCAAAGAACTCAGGGAACACTTGGTTTAACAATACATGTAGAATAATGAAAAGAAATATGAATAAAATGCTCCATCTTACAAAAAAATACACATTTGCAACAATAACCAACAGTATAATAAATAAAGGAAGGAAACAGTATAAAGCAACATTGGAAATAAAAAGGAAAAAATATCATTTAAAATGTGGCAGAAACTAAAGAAGACAATCCTTTCCAAGGACACTAGATAATTTTGGTTATTAGTAAGGCAAGGGTTCAGTGAGTACTCTAGCAATATAAAAGCTAGTATTACCCCAGCAACTTGGGTAACTCACTTTTCACATTTGTGTTTTTCCTCTATAGAAACTGCTTCATGTAACAATACTAATGTACCTAGCTTTTACTATCCCAGACCTTTTTACATTCAAATGCATGAAATAATATCAGCCATTGGTAAAATTTCGCTAAGTAAAGCCCCTGGTCCTGATAACATATTAGCTGACATCTTCAAATCTTATATAGATTGGTGGTCACATATTCTTTACATAATCTTTAATTACTTTATACAGTGGGACACTCTACCTGAAAGTTGGTTAGGAAGTATAATCCACCCTCTCTATAAAAAAGGTGATAGTAACAATCCTCTAATGTACAGGCCCATCACCCTAACAGATTCTACCCGGATATTATTCACCAGAATTATATTGTCATGCATTCAATCTTGGGTTGAAGATAATAATATTATAAGCAAATTATAAAATGGATTCAGATCACATCGATCCATTATAGAATATGGTTACATTTTAAAACACCTCATATGGAAGTATATTAGTATAAAAAATTGCAAAACTTTACTGTTTTTTTTATAGAGTTAAGGTCAGCTTTTGACTCAGTAAGTCATACATTACTGTAGAAAATCTTAGCTGAATATAAACTTAATCCTACTTTTTTAGACATCATAATTAGATTACATTCAGATATTTGGCTCCAGGTTTGCTATTCATATTCTGATGCCCTAACATCTAAGGTTTCAACAAATCTAGGCTACCAACAAGGTTGCTTACTAGCTCCGATTCTTTTCAATTTATACTTTAATCCAATAATCAAACAATTGCACAATGATGATTTTCATTCTCCCAAAACTTTTAGTAAAACTATTACATGCTTGGCCAATACTGACAACCTTATACTGTCAGCATCTTTACTCAGTTTGTAAATAAAATTGTATCACTTTTCAAATTTATGTAAACATTTCAAATTGACAATAAATAAATAAAGAGAAAACAAATTTAGTAATATTTGGAAACAAACTTATCACAACCCTTGGTTTCATTGACAAATCTAAGATTTCTAAAGTAAATTACTACGATTATTTAGGTTTAAGATTTTCAAACAGCTTAAAATGGTCATTAAATTCAACTCCAATGACCCAAAAATTATTGACATCACTTAATGCCTTTAAATGTGTCAGTGCCAAATTAGGACATGGTTCTATATTAGGTTTCCTTAAAGTAATAAATGCAGAAATTACATACAGTATATTATATGCAGTTGAACTATGGGCAAACAATATGACCTTGGCACCCATAGAAAAGATCTTAACCAAAATGTACAGGTACATTCTAAGGGTTAACCAATCAGTCCCCACGGAAATTGTCAGAACTGAGTTAGGCCGCTATTCCCTAGCCACCCAGACCAAAGAAAGAACTTCAATATTTATACTTAAGCTTTTCCTCCCAAGAGAAACTTGTTTCCCAAAGCTATGTCTCGAGAAGGAAATAGATTATCAAAGAAGAGTCTTTAATTCACCTACATTAACCCAGACAAGGCATTACTTTTTCAAAATGGATTGGGACATCTTCTTTATGAAATTTACTCCAAGCCTTTTGAAATCATTTCAAGCCAGATTAAGACAAGATTCAAAGATATAGATATTGCTATGAACCAAAAGAAAATTAATACCCTTAAAAATTATAGATGGTACAACAATTTGAAAATTAATCAGCAATTAGAACCTTACTTATCTTTATTGTCCAACCCAGATGATAGGAGAGTGCTAACCAGATTCTGCATGGAAATATTTACTTCAAATTATATTTACTACTCTCAAAGAAGACCTGGATTCAAAACAAAACTTTATTGTGATTGTGACTTGGGCTTAGAACATGACTTTAAGCACATAACCTTACATTACCCGAAATATGAACTCAAAAGAAAATTTTGGCTAGCTCCTATCTTGGAACCCCTCAGTCTCCCTCCTAAAGAACTGATTTTTTTCTCTTTACATCCAATAACATCAGACTAGTGTCCCATGTATTTAATTGTTTAAAATCATTGAATTTGTAAATTGTATTCTTTGACATTTCACTTTAATGTTTGTTTCTTGTATGATTTACCAAGGTTCTGTGTATAAATGTCACAAGATGATTTTTAATTTTTTTTCCCTCCTCCTGCTACCCCTGCTCAGCCACTCCTTTGGGTACCCCAATGTCCCTCAGACTGTATGCTCTCCCTCATCCCCAGCTACCACTCACATCAAATCGTGACCTCCCCAGGTAACCTGGCGTATCCCTTCACTGGATGGGTCCCTCTCCTCTGAGGAGGAAGACGCTGGTGGGGGTGGGCCAGTGCATCTGTATTGGCCTAGGGGTGTCACTGAGGCAGTGGTGGCAGTTGGGAGGCCTGGTGGCAGTTGAGGACTGGAGGGACCATCATCTGATCAACCAAGGCAGTTTTCTGGTTTACTCCCAAGGGAGTGGCATGCCACTGACTTCAAGGCACGTGCTGATGTCCGACACTCCCCCAGCAATTTCACCTCTGGTGTCTGTGCTGTGCTTATGGCCTCTGCCAGGGGCCAGCATGTGCCGAGGTGCATTCCCACCTTCCCCCTGGAGAAGGCAAGCCATCCAGGGATGCTCCTTTCCTTCTCCCTGACTGGCCCATCCATTCCCAAACCTGGGTCGCCGGCATCGCAAGCAGAAATCCAACTGCTGCACCAATGGGCCGACAATGATTTTTAATGTTTGAAATGTTTGTATTGACTTTTGTCAAACAAATAAAATATTTACCTACCTACCTAGCTGCGATTGTGAACCAATGCTTTATTTGCATTATGGTGAGTGCTAAAAGGAAATGGGTTTTGTTGTTGTAATAAAGTGGGGATCATTTTGAGTGTATTATTAACCAGTGGTGGTGATAGGCCTGCAGCTGTTACAAGAATCATCTGTTTGGTGGCCAATGTTCTCAGGCAGGGTCTTGGGAATATGCAGCAAGCATCAATATTACTAATTTTTGAGAGCTGTAGTGTAATACTAAACCAAAATGCAACGTTTATGCCAAGTGTGGACATAATGAATGAAAACTTGTGGTAGATGTGGCAGCATTAATGCTGGATGCAGGAGCTGTTGGATGCAGGTGAACACCGTTTTGACAATTCCAATGATTAAAATATGACTGATTACCAGAATAGCGAAAGTGAACTCCACAGTTTGCAAAGTAGTCTGTAGATTATACTGTGTGAACCACTGCTTTTCCAACCATAGAAAAATCTCCTTGAGCATTTATGCTGTATCACAGAATTCTGCAAAGAAGAGTTGCAGCACTGTCTTCTCCCAGTTACAGCTGTACCTCATCCCAAACAACAGGGCAGACCTTTATGCAGACCATCTCAAGTCACTGACCATGTACTCATTGGAGAGAAGAGGAGAAAGGAGGGATATGATCGAGGCCTTCAAGTTCCAGAAGGGAATAAACAAGGAAAATTGAAGGGAACTACTTAGCAGGAGTACAGAGTCAGGAACCTGAGGTCATGAGTGGAAACGGGTGGGGGGAAGGTTTTAGAGGGATGTGAGGATGTTCTATTTTACCAAAAGGGTTGTGGAGACATGGAACAGTCTGCCAATTGAGGTGGTGGGCACCAAGACTATAAATGGTTTCAAGCATGGCTAACGCAGAGTGAAGATTTTAGTGGTTGCACAGTTTGGTAGCAGTAGGGAAGGGAGCAGGGTGTTGGACAGGGAATTATATAACCCTGTATTTCAGTGTATCAATTGCAGTAGTGTCTCCTTCCAGTTACAGGGATGGCTTTTTCCAGTTATACCAATGCCTTACAGTACGGAGTCCTCCCAAATATTCTAGTGACTTATATCAGTTCTTTTTTTTTAACATAGATTTTTACCTTGGCCAGTTGTCTTCCTCCGGGGGATATACCCATGATACAGTTATATATTTTAGTCAGGCCTAAGGTAGTGTAACCCTAAGTTGTCATGTAGACAGCAGTTGTATTTTTCTCCCAGTTTCCCTTTTTATTTTCTTTCTCCTCCCACATGGTGTGTGAGTAGCTTTGCGTTGGCCTTATGCACACATGCACACAAATACCCCCACCTCCCCCCCCACACATACACTGCCCCTTTGGCAGGAGTAAACTCGTTAGCCCATCTGCTGACATCACTACTGTTCTGGAGCATACTGCAAATGCTTCCCAATTGTGACACTGCCATTCATCAGCAGCCCCAGCCTGGCCTACCTCCCAAAGCAACAACTCGATTTCACTTCCAAACTTCTTTTTTTTTTTTTAATTCTGTACTTTTGTTGCCCCCGTTCTGCCAAGGATCTGCCTGGTCATGGACCCCTAGTGCCCCACTTTCATTTTAGCCAGACTCCAGACACCCCTGGCTTGCTCCCTCGGGGTGGGGTTGCGACACCTTAGGGCGTCAGTGCCACGAACATGGGACTAGAATCATGGAGCCTGCCCCAAAAGCTGATTAGGGCAGGGGCAGGCTTCATAGAGGTGGGTGTGAGCTGTCTTTTTGTTGGTTTTCCCCCCGAGGGGCAGAAACGTGCAATGACGACCTGTATCTGTCCTGCCCCTCTACTGCTGCTATATGCCTGCACTAGCGATTCCTTCCAGCCTCCACTAGGAGTCATCGCGCACCGGACATTCTCCCCAACCCTCCCCCTGAAGAAGGAGAGCAGTCCGAAGGCACTCCAATCCTTCTTCCCCGGCCGGCCCTCCAGCTCTCGGGTCCATTCCCGAACCCAGGTCGCTGGCGTCGCAAGTGGAAATCCAACCACTGTGCCGGCAGGCTGTTTCACTTCCAAACTTGTTTCACCTGCATAGCAGCATAACACACTGCCACTGGGACATCAGGGCAGCCAACTCTTCACAGTTTTAATAGTGTCGCCTTTCAGTTATACTGTAGTAATGTCTCAGTAACAGCAGTTTCCACCCAGTTACGGCAATGTCTTCCTTGACTTATGCCAGTTTCTCTTGCAAGTAATGGAAGGGTCTATTCCCAATTATACCATTATCCTGTGATCTGGGCATGTCGCAAGTGGGTGCCTACTGAAACGGCGACCCACTTGTGGCATATACCCAGATGGCAAGGGAGTTGGGAGGGTGACCGGATGGTGAGGGTTCGCGAATGGTGATGGGATGTCACTATCATTACACGTGGAGGGGGGGAGAGCACACCGAGCGAGGGGTGAGAGGGTTTGTGAAGGGTGGTGCCACGGTGAGCCACTGAGCTGGCTCCATGGTGTGGTGGTTGGGTGCTGGCCTTGGGTGGCTGGGATGTAGGGTTCAGGTTCAGGAGCAGGTATGTTTTGTTGCACCTGGCCTGAGTAGGTAAATTTTTTTTTCAGTTTTGCACCCCCCCCAACATGCACCCCCCTGGAGTTGAGAATATAATATTAGGGTGGTGCGGGGCCAAAGCCCCACGGGGTGTGAGGAGACAGCCCCCTGCATAAAAGTTAATATTACTGTTCCTTGCACCATTTTCTCTGTCACCAGGGGAGTACATCACTGAAACTGAATTTTGGCGATGTACAGTACACTTTCCATAATGATGATCGCCTTTTAGCGATCGCCCTTATTACATAAAACCATTATACCAGTGTCTCCTGCAAGTTATATCAGTTATGCCAGTGTCTCCTACCAGTTACAATAGAGTCATATCAGTTCTATCAGTGTATTGTATGAGTTACACCAGTGTCTCATTTACAGCATTACCTTCTCCAAGTTAGAGCAGCGTGTCCTCCCTGTTACAGCAATGTCTCATTCTGGGTATACAAGTGTCTCAGCACAGTTATATCAGTGCCTCAGGCATCTTCCAGTTTAGAAATATGGTAATGTTAAACTTTACCAGTGAAATTGTTGTGATGTTAGGAAACTTTACACTTCAGAAAGTGGCAATGTTTTCTTGACTCCACCCAGGTTTTAAAATTAAAAAAATAACCTTAGTCTATGTTGTCATATCCCTCACTTCTTCCCTCATCCCTGATCATTAAGTTTCTCTCCCCACATCACCACCCACTTACACGTATATCTTCTGCTCTGCCTAGTCCCAATGAAGTTGCATTAGAAACCATCAGTGGTCACACAGATGTATTTCCATCCCTACCCCCCACCAATATCTGCAGTTCCTTAAAATAACCCATCCTAACCTATCAATGGCACAGTTTTAGTGATAAACCCCCACCACACCACTCTCCCACACCACATCACCCACCTTCCCCCATTACTTATTACCAAGTCCAAGCCTGAACAAGCATTTGTCAATGCCAAATGTTCACTGCTGGTATTGCTGTACTACCTGATCTTGCTTGTACAGATTTTTACTATATATGCACCCAGCAGATGAGATGCAATAATAAAACTCTCTAACTACTCAATATATTTGTAAGCCCCCCCCCCAATCTGGGGCTTACCTTTAGTGGGCTGTTGCCTGGTTACCCCACTGCATTGTTTCTGCCTGTAGTCCCCTGGACTGCTGAAACTGGATAGAGGGCTTTGTCCAGTGGCTGTCAAGGGATGTGAGCCTGGCACCATCCCTGATCTTCATGGCAGCTGCCACGAAATCTTCTGGTTCCTCGGCCCCATGTAAAGTAGGGGGTGAGGTCTGTCATGTTGTTTGTGCCTCCAGGTGCTAAAAAGACACTTCCTCAGTCTGGGAGTAGCCTGGAAATGGACCATGGATGTAAACCAATATGGCTGTGCATGCTGCAGCTGTGCATGTGTGGCCCTAAGCCTTAAGGGAGACCCTGTTTCCTTAATTGTATGCAAGGCTTAGGGCCACAGATGTGCAGCTGCAGCATGCGCAGTCATATTATTTGACATTCCTGTTTCATTCCCAGGCTACTCCCAGACTGGGGAAGTGTCTCCATAGTGCTCAGGGGTACAAACAGCACAGCAGACCTCAGCCCTCCCAACTCCTTTACATGGGTCTGAGGAACCAGAATTTTTGGTGAAGGCTGCCACAAAAATTGGGAATGGTTCCAGGATTACATCCCACCATGGCCACTGGACAAAGTCCTCCGGTACCATTTCAGCTGTTTGGGGGACCGGAGGCAGAAATAATGCAGTGGTGCAAGGAGGCCACAACCCACTGAAGGTAAACCGCACATGGGGGGGGATTACAAATATTTTGAGCAGGATACTGTCAGAAGAGCCTTTTTATAGTCACTGGCCCATCTGTCATTCTAGTCCCTGTTAGTCTTCACACTGTGCTGTGTCCTAATTACATGTGAGTTACTCAAATTCTATGATTCCCTGAAATGCAAGTTACTATTGCATTTATGGTGGTGGCTACAACATATATTGATGCATGGTTTTCACTTTTGCAGGGTGTATTTAAAAAAAATGAGGGGCCTGTGGGGTGGTGGGTGCTCAGAGGGAGAGTCGGGGGCAGATATGGGGACACCTGTAACAGACATCGATGGACGGTTTTGTTACAGCTGGCATCTGCAACACTGTAGGGTTCTTGTTGGATGTTTGAAATTCCTCAGTAGGCTGATCATGACAGATCAGCTATGGTGGCGAGGTAGATCAAAGGAAAAGAGCAGACCCATGATTGGGTCAGCTTTTTCTTTTGAAATACATGATGTTTCTGCCCAGCAAGTCAAAATTGTGTCATTATAAGCCTGGCTGATGACTGGTGTGGCCCTGAAGTTCCCCTTGCAGACTGTTTCACATTGAACCAACAGTGTCACACCTCTCAAAAACCAACTCTCATAACAAAATGTTCACTGCATGCACACATACACACACACACACACACACACACAACAAACATAAAAACAGATATTTTTGTGTAGCAACAAGCAAGGCATTCCCTCTGTTTCTGAAAGCCCCCAACTTTAAATGAAACCACTAGAATGCTTATGCAATAATCACCTAATTGGCCAGATAAGAAGCCAATCAGGGGATTCCTGTAGGTTACATCCCCAGTTTCTTTCAGAGGTCAACAGCTGGCTGAGGTTGACTGGTGGTCATGCTCTTGCCACACCACGGAATCTGTTTTTGCATTCATTTTGGAGGGGAGTGGGGAAAGGTTTGTGGTGGGGCACCTTAGGGGGTGGAATGGTGTTTGTATCGAATACTGGGCAATGTACATGGAGAAAAATGGGACTATTATACAGAACCCCTAATATTGGAGGAGGGCAGGGAAGGGAATGTGAGACAACTGATTTTCATAACCTCACCAGGAGTGGAAGGAGGAGGGAGAAGGAAGGTATAGGTGCTAGATATAGTCGGGCAAGGAAAATACTTGTAAATGGCTGGGGTAGAGGGGAAGGATAGGGAATGTGACAATATGGGTTGGGTGTTTTTTTTTGTTTGTTTCATTTTTATAAATGCTTTTTTCCAAAATACACCATGCATAATGGCACTTCAATTTCAAAGTACCTATTTTGCCAAGTAATGAACCACACATAGCCACACTTTGTAGTAAAAAATGTTGGGGTTATGTGTAAAATCTTTCACATAGTATGATTTCCTGATTTTGCACATTACTATTCCAGTTTAAATATTGACTCATCAGAGTTTCTCTAGAGTCTCCCCAAAGAAACATAGAAACATAGAATTTGATGGCAGATAAGGACTGCTTGGCCCACCTAGTCAGCCCATTTCCCTACCTAACAGATAAGCTACAGATCCTAGTTAACCAACAGCCTACTTCCTCCTCCCCCCCACTAGAATTGCCTTATGCCTGTCCCATGCATGCTTGAATTCCCCCACTGGTTTTGACTCTACGACCTCCTCAGGAAGGCTGTTCCATGTATCCACAACCCTCTCTGTGAAGAAATACTTCCTCACATTACCTCTGAGCCGTCCCCCTCTATCTTCAAATTGTGCTCCCCTGTTTTTCCACATATCTTTTTCTGAAAGATGCTACCCTCTTGGACTTTGTTGATTCCCTTGAGGTATTTGAAAGTTTCTATCATGTCCCCCTTCTCCCTCCTTTCTTTGAGGCTATATATCTTTAGTTCCTTTAGTCTTTCTTCATATGTCGTCTGATGCAGACCCTGCATCATTTTGGTTGCCCTCCTCTGGACAGCCTCCACCCTGTCTATGTCTTTGCAGAGATAGGGTCTCCAGAACTGTACACAGTACTCTAGATGTAGTCTTACCAACTCTCTGTACAGAGGGCCAACAACTTCCTGTTTTCTACTGGTGATGCCCCAGTTATAGCAGTGTCACCTTCAAGTTGCAGTAAAGTCTTTCAAGTTATGTCAGCATCTCCTCCCAACTGTGTCTGTGTATCCCACTGTTTACAGTTAAACAAGTGTTTCCTCATAGCCATCATATCAGTGTCATCCCAGTTACATCAGTATCAGTTGCAGCAGTATCACCTCACTGTCACATCAGTTTTTCCTCCAAGTTCCACCAGTGTCTCCCCTTCCCAGTTATGGTCCTAGTTCTACAAGGTCTACTTACCAGATAAAAATGCAGTCATTTCTGTGAAAACATTTTTCACAATTCACCTCATTATTTAGATATACTGTACTGTATATGCCAGTATTCCACAATTTAAGGTGTAATTTAATAAAATGTTCCTCTGTTTATAGTGAAATTTCATAGAAAACAATCACCCTTAAGTGGTGCCAAAGCCTAACTCCATGTTTCTAGATGTTTTTTGCTGAGCATTCAAACCCTAGAATCTACATATATTGAGGGACTTGTTAGATCTCCTCATGATGGTGTACTCAGAACCCACTCTTCTTGTTGAGACTCACACTCTTCATTTATTTATTGAAAACTTCAGAGATTACCTTTGAGCACAAGTGCTCATTTGCAAAGGTGCTATGTTAAATACATAGTCACAAAAAACATTACAAGTACAATAAGCAGTACCAGAGAAAATGCAGTTGAGTCAAGCTCAAAGCACTTAAGACAGAACAAGTACATACAATTTTGAAAAAAAATCCATACAGATAATTTTACAAAAAGTCATAGGTTATATACACCCTCTACAAGCACAGAAATTTGTAGGGAGAAAACAACTGTCCAGAGTGGGGTGGATCTCTAGAATTAGTCTGCTGCAGAATATAGGATTTGCATGACTGTAAGCAGAAGCATAGACAATGTTTAAAGAAATCTATGATTTCTGATGTGTTTTGTTTCTGCAGGTGATTTATGTTATGTGTGAGTAATCTGAATAATCATGACTGACAATATCTAGTTTTACTTCTGTGCATATTGACAAGGTTCAAGTGTGTAATAACTTCCACTGAGTGACATGGAACAGCATCATTTCCTAACATGGTTTTCTGTTGACAACAGAGCACAAACAGTAAATGTCCAGTACCACAGACTTTCTGGTCAGGGACAGTTCTTGACAGGATCATTTTCTCACTGCACAAATTGTACATAACTTAGTTTTCTTTTATATATTAATATGTATAGTGTGCTGTGTTTCTTACAGGATAGAATCATTCATAGAATCATAGACAATGATGACAGGAAAAGACCAAAGGTAGACCACGTGATGCAGAGTGCTGTGTAGAAGCTCCTCCGCGTAGCTCCAGCCTCCCGATTTTATTATCTTTTTTTCAGCCTTCTAGATTATCAAAAACCCTCCATTCTCGACTAATTCTGCCTACTAAATATCTCAAACTTTGGATTAGCAAGTTTTGGGCACTGATGGAGGCTTATATGAAAAAATCCCCACAGAAACATATTCCTCCAGTCACCCCCGAGAAGGCCCCAAAGAAATCTTGGGCTTCGAGTGGGACAGATAGGCCCGACCATCCCAGCCAAGTCTTGGAGCAGTAGCCTTTAACTTTGAGTAGGTTCCTGGAAGAATTTAAACCCTTCCGCGAGGAGGTGAAAGAGATGGCGACTGACCTTAAAGCCCTTTCTAAAAAGTTGGATGAGGTCTCGATGACAGCCTCGGATAATACTGCTCGTATAGCCTCTCTGGAGAAATGTCTGGAAAAGGTGGACCCTGGGCTAGTGGTGATACAGCAGAAGCTCTCTTGAGTTGAAGCAAAACTAGAGGATCTCAAGGGCCACAGCCGCAGGAACAATGTTGTAATTTTAGGGCTACCAGAAGGTGAAGAGGGCCAGAATACTGTCATTTTCATACAGAAGCTGGTGAAACAGGTTGCTGGTCCCTCTCCCTTCAGCCCTGCATACACTATTGAAAGAGCGCATAGGTCCCTGTGGACAAAACCCCCACCAGGGGCTGCTCCCCATTATATGCCGATTTCTAAATTTTTTAGAGAGGCAACACTTTTTGTTGAAAGTGAGAGATCTACAGGAGCATCCGCTGGGAGAATTTAAAGTTAAGAATAGCACAAGACCTGCCTGGATCTGTCCGGCAGAAACACACAGCATTCCACCCCATTGTGTCCAGGATTATCACTGCTGGCATCAAGTTTAGGATGGGGTACCCGGCCAGGCTGCAAGTGCTTGTAAACAGATCCTGGCTAGCCTACGAAGACCCAGATACTGCTCTCTCTGGTCTCAAGCTTGCCCTGCCTGACTTGTTTCGGGACCCATGAGGAGTTCTGTACCTAAGACAAGAGGGAACCCTGCGCTGCCAAGTTGAGACTGTTCATTAAGTTGAATATTGACAAGGACAGCAACTACGGGATGCATCCTGAAGATTTCGCTATTGGAAAAGGCATAGCTACCATCTTGCTGAGCTAATTGCTATGGGACATCTATGCTCTGAATTTTAGAGCGGGACTGAAGCTTACATTAAGGACTTCTCAGAATGTATGGCTTGTTTACTTGTGGGAAGGTGTTCTTTATCCCAATATAGCTAGATGCGCAGGCCCTCAATAGCGAGGGGAGGATTGTTCTATATTGTTATGGATCATTATTCTAATCCGAGAGTAGCTTAATCTAGGAGTTGTGCTGGGCTTTTCTTTTACTTCTATTCAAGTAGTCAGGTAGTTTCGTTCAGTAACCACAAGAGGGAGCTCAGTGCACAGGAATTTTAGTTCAGCGTTGCTGACAACCCAGGGATGATTCTCTTTTGTAAAGCTCCCCGCTTGTAGCCTGGGGTATTAATAATACCCTACACTGTGTTATTAGGTTCTTAGGCTGGCAAGTTGCCAAAGTAAAGATGCCCTACTTCCTTAATTTTATGCCTGGGGTTCAGGGCATTTGAGTCCCTTTTTGTTTAGCGGGCCACACAAGTCAGGTAAGAAGGGCTGAATTTCCTTCTGCAAGACTCCCTGCTTGTTTTCTGAGTTATTAATACACTCTTCACGGGGCTATAGGGGCCCTATTTCCTATATTATCTACCCGGGGTTTTTGGGCACCTGTATTCATTTTGCAGGTCACATTAACCTGGTTAATTACATCAGTGCACTCGCTGTGCCCTTATGTCAAAAGCCCAGCACTTCCTTTCAGCTACCAGGTGTTGCTTATGTAGTAGAGTTCCCCTTTTCTTTTTAAAGGGGTATTTGTTTACATGAGGGGGCTGCTGTATTTGCTTGGGACAGAGGGATATTGTCGGGAGGCTGGGGGCTGAGGAAGGAATGCGGTACTGTGCTAAATGTTGCTTATGACAGTTGGGGTGGTTGGGTGGGGGGTGGTAAGACACGGTCTAAAGGACTGGCTTTTTCTATGTCAAATCAAGGGGGAGTTTTCTTGGGGAGTCAGGGGAAGCTTTGGTCTGTGTTGGGGGAGGGTAGCAGGTACAGCAGTAATAAAGGGAACCTGGTTAATTATTTCTCGATGTTTTTGTACAGGGCTTCTTGTTCTAAGCTCATTATTACTGTTTTAGATGGCTAATAATGTGGTTTTTGCAACTTGGAATGTGAAAGGGATCAGGAAAAAATCCAAACAATACCAGATGCTTAAGCATCTAAGTTTATTGCATTCCCAGATAACATTTCTACAGGAATCCCACTTATTAGAGTCCGAAGCTTCACAGCTAAGGAGGCAACAAGTGGGTCAGGTCTTTAATGCCTCGGGATCCACCAACAGTTGTGGGGTCATGCTAATTGTTAACAGAGGCATTCCCTTCATCTCCTCACATGTCATCAAAGATCCAGGGGGCAGGTTTGTCTTGTTTCAGGGCACTCTTTGGTCAGTACCACTTTTACTTTGCAGTATCTACGGGCCTAATATTGATGATCCTGTTTTTTTCATGAGGCTGATTACCATTATTCTCCCAAAGCTTCCCATAATGATCATCGTGGGTGGTGACTTTAATTTGGTCTTGGACTCTAATATGGATAGATCAGGTAGTGGGCTGAGGGCGCTATCCCCAGGGCAAAAGGCATTCAAGGACTTGGCAGATCAGTGCGGGTTATGTGATGTTTGTCGGGTCCTGCATCCTAGCTCCAAAGAGTTTACCTTTAGATCGCCGGTGCATGGATCGCAGTCTCGCATCGATTACGTATTGATTTTGCAGGGGCTCTTGCCCGGGGTTATGTCTGCCTCAATCCAGCCTGGCCCTATTTACGACCACTCCCTTGTGGCATGTAATTTAGCTTTTCTTAACACACCCAGAAGGGAGACCAGTTGGAAGCTTAATGAACAATTATTAAAGGATGCCAGGTATTGCAAGCTTATAAAAGAACAGATTGAGCTTTTCTTTTTTTTTTTTTTTGCAGTTTAAAGTTTATTAACCTTTTTACCCATGATACAAACAAAGCAGACATACATACATGCAGACCGTTTATGCTAAACATTAGTAAGTCTTAATTCTGCCTCTCCCCTTACTCCCTATAATTCATTCCCCTCCTTTCCCCCCACCCATATCTACTAGGGCAATAAGTAAAATAACTTACCATGCTAAGATTTAACCTATCTGGGATACCTACATGGCCTAGTAATACGTGCATAACATTTAAGCCACCTTACAGTGAGTAGAGAGCATAAAGGGGGTCCCATATCTTTTTAAACCTGCTCATTGTGTTATTCAAATTAGCAATGGTTTTCTCGGTACGTAAATTTGCCAGGATTTCTGTTAACCATTCATTATAGGAGATTTCTTGCTGGTCAAGCCAATGCCATAATACCAATTTCTTGACAGACATGGCAATAAGTGTTATATGATACTTCTGGTTGCGAACTTTGATATCAGCAAGGTCTCCTAGAAGACAAATTTCAAGAGTGAATAAATCCTTAAGACCTAAAAGGGGATCCGTAGATTGCATAATATTGTGCCATAGTGGGGATACTTTCGGGCATGCCCAGAAAATATGGAATAAGGTCCCTTCTTGTTGTTGACATCTTACACATAAATTGGTAGACTTTAGCCCCAACTTAACCAGCTTACAAGGTGTATAATAAGCATTGTGTAGGATAGAGAGTTGCATTAGCCTTAATCTGTCCTGCTTGATTAGCTTATGGCAGATGTACCAGATAGTCGTCCAGTTAATATTCTGGCCTGGGAAAAAAGATTCTCATAAACCAGTTGGTCCAAAACTGTCTGGAAACTTCCAGAGGAACAATGTACTATAGATTTTGGATATCGCCTTAGGATCTCCACTGAGCGCACATAATTCCTTGCGGAATGGAATAGAGTGAACTGTCCTAGGTTTATGGCCAAAGGATCGTACTAAAGCATGTCTGAGTTGGATGACCCTGAATATATGCCTATTGGAGTTGTCAAGCTTGGTGATAATTTCCTGATTTGACAGCCATGTGTGATTACCATTAATAAACCTGGAGACCTCCAAGTCCTGTAATATAGGGAGCCAAGACTGGGGAATCAGTTTTCCTGCTATTTTAAGGCAAAGATTGCCTACAATAGGTTGATTAACATCCTTAGTGTGATCATACCTAAGGAATCAGCAAATCTGTGCAAGAATTTTTAAGGATGTAAAAATTGTCGAGTTTTTAAGTTTTAGGGGGGGGAGGAGACTCTCCCTAATATGTAGCAAACCCACGGGGTTTACGCCTAATGTCCGTATTAGAGACAATTCAATTTTAAGCCAGGCTGGGGCCCTATATAAATTTCCCTGGGATGTCCATCTCATGTATTTATTAATATACGATGCCCAAAAACAAAGGGTCACATTAGGAAGTCTCAAACCCCCTTTGTTTTTAGGGGCCGTCAAGGTATGATAGGCTATTTGGGAAGATTTATTTAACCAAAGAAATTTGGTAAATAGGGATCATAATTTCTTGAACCAGGATAAGGGAAGCCAGATATTGAGCATGGAAAGGGGGTATAATAAGCGCAGAAATACATTCTTTTTCCCCATAATGAAATGGAAAGGGAAGCCCACCTATTCAAATCTTGGGCAACTTTGCTTACCAAAGTGTCCAGATTCAACCTAATAATTTGCTTGGGGCTTCGAGCTAATTCTATTCCAAGATGTCTGAGAGAATCTTGCTTCCAATTAAGTCCAAAGATTGAGCTTTTCTTCTCATTTAATCCAATTGATAGCACAAAGCCGGATATTTTATGGGGTGCCTTTAAGGCCTATATGAGGGGAATCCTTATTAGTTTAGCATCTAAGAGGAAAAGGGCACAAGAGGAAGAATTATTATCTTTATTGTCCCAACTACGGTCCCTTGAGGCTAACCTTTCTGTCAGCACTTCAAGTGAGGACAGAAAGAAGCTTCTGGTAGCTAGGGATAGATATCTAGATTTGCTGAGGGAAAAGGCGGAGTTAGCTATTATCCAAAACAGAGCTAGTTATACGGATCAGGAAGAAAAGGTGGGGCGATTACTCACATTGCAGCTAAAACAACAGGAATCTGCAAGATTTATTCCCCCAATTCGGGCTCAGGTAGGTGGGTCTCTGAGAGTATCCCCTTCTGAGATAGTGCAAGAGTTTGCACTGTACTATGAATAATTATACAGGGACATGGAGTGTCCTCCTTGTCCGGAGATTTTGGAGGAGTACTTAAAGGATTCCCATCTGCCTACCCTAATGGAACAGCACAGGAGTTTTTTGGCCTCTCCAATATCCCAGGAGGAGATCTCGGAGGTTATTGGAGCCTTGCCGTCTGACAGGGTCCTGGGGCCAGACGGTTTCTCCTCACTATTTTGCAAAGCTTTCTGAGAACTCTTATTGCCGGTGCTTCACTGGCTATTTCAGCACATTTTATCCGGGGTGGTGGTGGATCCCTATCTCTTCGAAGCCCTGATTGTTCTTCTCCCCAAGCCGTACAAAGACCCAGAGTTAGTGCAACGCTATAGGCCCATATCCCTTTTAAATCAAGACATCAAAATCCTTTGGAAGATACTGGCCGATAGGATAACAATGGTTCTTCTTGACCTGATAGGTATGGCTCAGGTTGGGTTCATGAGGGGACGTTCATCCTCAGATCACCTGTGCACCCTTTAACATGTCTTCTCGGAGTCCAGGGATGCCACTTTTCCCGCCGAGTTGGTCTCCCTGGACGCCGAGAAGGCATTTGATTGTGTGAATTGGAATTTCCTATTCCAGGTTCTCAAGGTCTTTCAGATTCCTACCATCTTTATAGACTGGATCTGTGCATTATACAAAGCCCCTTCAGCAAAGATTTCAGGAAACGGTGCATTTTCTAAGACCTTCTCTCTACACTCAGGTTCCAGGCAGGGTTGCCCCCTCTCTCCCCTCTTATCCAACCTTTATCTGGAACCTCTCATTCAAAATATCCTTAACAACGCGGGGATACAGGGCATCTGCGTGGGGTGCATCGAGGTTAAGATTACAGCATATGCGGATGATCTTCTTCTTTATTTATCCCACCCAGTGTCTTCTGTTCCAGCCTTGTTAGGGGAAATTGCTGAATTCAATGCCCTTTCAAATTACAAACTAAATGCTAATAAGTCCTCTTTCTTCCCCTTGAATCATAAGGTCTTTAAGACTGATATTACACCCTTCGGTTTGTGCTGGGCACCCCGGATGCTAAAATATCTGGGCATCAAACTAAAGTGTAATCCCTTGGCATGGTTTAAAGAAAATTTGGAGCCTCTTTCCCAGTTAATTATTCAGGATCTGGATAGATGGTCCAAACTCCCAGTTTCGCTATGGGGCCGGATTAACATAATCAAGATGAATATCTTCCCAAGAATTTTTTATCCCCTCTCTCTTCTTAATTATTTATCCCCTTATCCTGGTTTCAGAAAATGCATAGAATCTTCACCAATTTTATCTGGTCAAACAAGTACCCTCAACTGGCATACTATAAGCTGTCCGCCTCTAAATTTGATGGTGGATTGTGGATCCCTCACTTGGCTATATATTACTGGGCCAACCACCTGGCTAAATGTCTGAAATGGGTGTGTCCGGGTCCCGAGAACCTGTGACCAACTTGGCTCAAAATAGAACTAGATTTAATCCGATTTATGAACACAGATCCCCTAACTCTGTTTTATGTAAAAGAGTCCCAGTTATATGGGGCTGAGAAATGCCCCACTCTTACGACTTCCCTGAAAGTATACACGCAGCTTTGTTCTTTTCTGCGCTATACTCCTCGTTTGGACCTGGCCCAATCTATCTGGAACACTTCGACCTTCACCATGAATAAAGAGCAGATTCCCCGCATATGGCTGCCCCAGTTGGGTGGTGGGATAGTATCCACATTCTTGGATGATGAGGGAAAGTGGCTTTCAGTAGATGAACTTATCCGGAAATTTAATATCCCAGTATACTCACAATTTAAAGTGGTCCAATTAAAGCATTTGCTTATAACAGTGTTGGGCAATACCCCCCCTTGCCAGCCAGTTAGGGCCCTGATTCTGGAAACCTCCTCCCTATTAGGGTCCTCGGGTGTCATTTCTAAATCATATCAAGATTTGTTTCATAGACGGTATGGGGGCTCCTTCAGACCGACTAGGTTCTGGGGATCTATCCTTCCCCAAAACTCTCTCAACTGGCAGGCCTTATGGAAGTCCTGTCATAAATATGTGTCCCAAGATAGATTGCGTCTTATGCAATACCACATTTTACATAATATGTACTATACCCCAGTTAAGTTAGTGAAATGGGGTCTCCTTGAGTCAAACATATGCGTTAGATGTTCCCAGGGAGAAGGAACACTCCTCCATATATTTTGGTCATGTCCCAAAATAACTTCTTTGTGGGATGCTATTAAAGCCTTCCTGGACCCCTCATTGGGTCTGTAGGAGTGTTTCACACCTGACATCTGTCTCCTAGGGGACCTGTCCTCCATCAAGGTTAAGGTGAGGAGTTTTCACATCTCTATGATTGCACTATCTGTCAAAAAACTTATTTTACGGCATTGGAAAAATAAGGTCACTCCGACATTACAGGAATGGGTGAATGAAATCCTTGCTAACCTTCGTACAGAGAAAGCTATAGCTAGTCTCCACAATAGATTACCCTCTTATACACATATCTGGGATCCCCTTCACACCTTAATTATAGCTACCCGGATATAAGTATTGTTTTATATTAACTGTCCCTGTATACTGATGTACAATGTCTTATAACTTATGTTATAAGGAGGCATAATACTGCTGTATGGGGGTGTGGGGGACAGTTTGAGTAGAGTATGATATTGTATCCAAGTTGTATGTCTCATGTTTGCTGCCTCTATTGTTGTGGAAAATTGTGTTAATAAAGTTTGAATGAAAAAAAAAGAAGAAAAAGACTAAAGGTTCATCCAGTCTGCCCGAGTTCCCTATTTAGACCTGGCTGGGGCCTACTTTTGGTCTAGAGTACTAGCCCTTCCCACTCCCCATTCTTGTCCCAGATTCTGACACCCTGGGCAGCCTCTGTACTCATCATTTTGTCCTAGCCATGCTTAAAACTACTAATGCTTTTTGCACCCACCACCTCAGTTGGCAGTCTGTTCCATGGCTCCTCCACCCTTTCTGTAAATAATATTTCCTTACATCCCTCTGGAACCTGATCCTGTTAGCTTCCACTCATGACCACGTGATCATGAGCTGGTAGCCAAGTTAAATAGTTCCTGCAGTTCACCCTGTTAATTTCTATTAGGAATTTGAAGGTCTCTATCATATCTCCCCGGCCCTGTCCCTTCTTGCCTGCAGTGAGTACATGTTCAGTGTCTTGAGGCGCTCCTCATAGGACATGCCTTTCTGGTCCTGAAACTGTTATTGTTACCCTCTGCTGCATCATCATGAGTCTATTCTTATCCTTCTTGAAGTGAGGACCCACAAAACTGGACATAGTACTCCAGGTGTAACCTCACCAAGGATCTATACAGGGAAGTACTATCTCTCTCTTTCTGCTATCAGTACCCCTCCCAATATATCCAATCACCCTATTTGCCTTGCTATAAGCCTTGCTGCACTGACTGAATTGCTTGAGGGAGTCATTGATGATAACTCCAAGGTCTTGTTCTTGGCCGTGTTACTGAGTCTCACCCCGCCCATCCAGTACTCTGTCCTGGGGTTCTTGTTATCTAGGTGCATCACCTTGCCCTTTTTGGTGTTGAATTTCAACTGCCAAATCCTTAAATACTCCACAAGCTTTTTCAAGTCTCTGTACATTTCCTTTATTCCCTCACCACTATCCAATCTCTCGCAGAGCTTAGTGTCATCTGCAAAGAGACACACTCTGCCCTGTATTTTCTCACCAATGTCACTGATGAATGTGTTGAAGATGACTGGACCCAGGACAGATCCCTGTGGAACTCCACTTGTGACCACCCTCTCTTCTGATTTAACCCTGTTGACAAGCTCCCTCTGCTGCCTCCCCTTTTACCAGTTACTTACCCAGTTTACCATGACCTTAGTCATACATAGATCCTCCATCTTGTTCAGCAAGCATCTGTGGGGTACCAAGTCAAAAGCCTTAATGAAGATGAGGTAGAGCAAATCCACAGCATGTATATCCAGTTCCCTCATCACCCAGTCAAAGAAAACTATTAGTCAGTCTGACAAGATCTCCCTGCCATGAAGCCATGCTGCTTACTATCCCGGATACCATTGCTGTCCAAGTAGTATACAAGATCCTTTTTAATCAGTTAAAGCATCAGTTTTCCTACAATACAGGCACTTGAGGATTATATGGGAAATGAACAGGTCATATTCTACCGCTGATATGTGATGAGTTGCAAACGTCTAACACCAACTGACTTGGTCTCTAATCCATGAATCCATGAAAAGAGGAGTGACTGATAGGTCTGTAGATCCCTGCTTGTTCCTTGTCCCTTCCCCATGGAGCAATACTATATCACCCACCCTCCAGTCCTTCAGAACTACCCTTCTCCCTAAGAGAGCTGTTGAATAGACCTACCAAGGGTGCCAGGGGAATAAGAACATCATTGTGTGCTGTTTGGGCAAGAGGACTGCAGAGCAAAGTGGAGTGGTTCTGTCAGCTCAAAACAGCATGATATAATGTTCTTACAGTATCCTGTAAGAAACACAGTACACTGTACATATTATTATGCTTTGAAGCAGTCCAACTACCTCTAATGAAAAAAGATTCTGAGACTGTAATCAAGTTAAAAGAACTGAGTTTATTTTAATTTGGTTTTCCACTCCCCCATACACTTACATTACTAAATGGTAGATTCTATCCCACACACTGTACAACATACTGACACTGCTTATGCAGTGGGTAATGGTGGCAGGCTATTCGGAGTGGATAGAGTGGCTTAACAGTTGTAAAACTTTCTTAACTTGTTTTAATGATTTGATGCTGGAATACTATGTAAGCTGCAAAAACAGTATGAGCCATGGCATTTCTGACATAAAGCAGTGCCAGAAAATAGCAGCAGTGTAGTAGGAGTCAGCTGATTAGAGCAGTGTGAGGCATCAACTGTATGATGGATAAGAGGTACAATAAAGCAGCGCTGTGAGTGACGTAGGCAGTTAAACTGCTTTACAATCTGTAAATTTATTATTCTAACACCAAACCACCATGGATCTCCATTATAGGAAAAATGTAACTAAAAATTCAATTTTGGTAAAATATTAATGTTCCTTTTAGTATTTGAACCATGGGGCTTCATTTTAAAAGAATTGAGACTGGCACAAGGGGGCCTGCATCAAGGAGAAATGGTGCAAGAAGATCCTTGCACTGCACCTTGCACCAGTCAAGATTTCTGAAGGCAGCCTGTGCAACGGGGGGGCAGCCTTCACCCATGGGGCTTGCACCATCCATGCAATGGCCATATGGGTGCAATATGGCAGGAAGGGGCTTGCACTAGGGCAGGGCTGCAATATCCCCTGCATTTGGATTTTACAAGCCCACCAAGCGGCACATGGACCTTACACAGTCAGACCAGCCCAGAGCTCATCTAAGGTGCCATGTGACACCACTGCAGCCCTTGCTGGGTGGGGGTATGACCATGTGACAACCTACAGAAGTTGTTCAGGCAACCCATGACACCTGCCAGATCATAACTGGAGCTGCCAGTGGACTGTGGCAGATGAAAACCTGCAACCCCCCCCAGTGGTGGTGCTGGTGCATCTGCCCCCCAATGGACCCATGCTGTCCATTCCATCCCCCATCAGGGGCAGTTGTCACCCCCTCCCCCCAGCAGGAACCATCCCACCCCCCAAAGTGAGCCACAGCATCCTTCAGATGACCTACCAGCAACTAGAGTGACCAGCCAGCAGATCTCCATCACTAGCCACTGATGCCACAAACCTGTACCACAGTTTACAGCAGTCCCCTTCAATGCACCTTTTTGCTCAGTGCATGGGTTGGCTTGTGGCAAACTTGGAGACTTTGGCACTGGGACCCCTGTTCTTGTAAAATGTGGTGCAGGGTCCCCAGCACACCTGAGTTTGCCACAGGTGGTGGTTCACCGCCCAATGTGCTGGTCTAAACTGGCTTTCTAAAATGGAGCCCCTGGTCTCTTGCTTGCAAACCTAATTACATAACTACTACACCACTGAGCTGCACTGAAGTGAATGGTTGCCCATATGGTGTAGAGGAGGAAACACAACCTACAAAGCAGGACACTTGGTTTCTAATTCAGGCAGGATGTTTTACATTGCAAGTTATGTGAAAACGTGAATGTCCTTATGAGGAACATTTTGTGGTAATTTTACTACAAGATCAAAAAGGAAATATATTTAGTCTGGACTTTATGATGTTGTGCTCCTGCAAATCCTATGCTTCTGTAATTGCATTATTAGTGTGGTACACTTCATGTCAAGTAAATTACTGCCTTTTGTCCATCTATAAGAAAAATTCAATTCAATTTATTTACTGAAAAGGGGAAATAATTTGTCCTGATTAGTCAGCTAGTGCACTAGGATATCACAATGCATGACAAAACAAGTGCTGGCCAGAGCCGATATGGATGCAGCTGACGTAGCAACTATGTACTGATAACAAATAGGCAGACAGGCATACATAGATCACATAGTGCCACAGACAAACCATAAAAAACGTAGGATGCTCACTACTAGTATAGAAGCCTTGGGGTAGTAAATGCACTGTAGTGCACTGTGTGGGGTTATGTAAGTAATAGGACATGACAGGGTGTGCATGGAACGGATTTTTACCAAATGCCCAGGGGTGTAGTGAGGCAGAAGACCACAGGCAGTGTGCCTTCAGCCTCTGGAAGTGTGGTAAAATATGTTCCATGTAAACCCCCAGAATGACTTATTGTGCTTATAAAATGGGCTTCTTTTATAACTTTCTACAATTTGGAAAAGCATGTTTATATGTAGAAACAATAGATTTACTTGTGTGCATTTATGATAAAATAGTCCTTCCACCCATTGCAAATGTTGTCATTGGTAGTGTCATTATATTACTGCTGGACACAGTTTGTCTTTTGCTGGCATCAAGATTCAAGATATGGAATGTTTTTCATGCAATACATGGGTTATAAATTCTGCTCAGTTCCACTGGCAGAATGTACCTCTCCTAACATACTGTACACACAAATAACAAAGGCATTTTCTACAGCCAGAGACTCAATTATCTTACTGTCAGGGCAAGAAGAAGAGAGTTCCCTGATGGGCAGGTAAAGATGGGTGGGGGGGGGTTCATTGTCAGCAAATAAACAGTTGTGAAAGAAACTATAAATACTTAATGTTTCTAATTTGTTTATGTGTGTAAGGAAAGTGTGATGAGCAAGGAAACAACATTTAATTATTTTGTTTTATTTTTTTATTTAAGGTAGTTTTATTTTTAGGGCCCAGTTGAAGGGTTTATTTTACAGTGTAAAGGTAGCAGCCATGTTTGTGATGGAATATCAATTCTGGTTGTAGGGTGACTGATGGAAGATAGTTCTGGTTGTAGGAGGACTGATTTGCTCATTGTGTGATGTGGTTTAGGGCCAGGATGACTGTGCATGAACCAAATTTCATGCATTGTCACATGATATATTTTGACCAATGAGACATCATTATTTTGGAGGTCCATTTTATAAGTATTGCTATAAAATGGGTATAAAAAATCCAGAAACTTGATTGGCTGAGGAGCTCGGAACCCAGTGCTGATATCACAGCACAACAATACTGGTAGAAGAACCAGCAGCCTCTTCACAATAGAATCAGCATCCTTGACTGCCATCACAATTGTGGCTATCACCTTAACTCACTAAAAACCTTCAATTAGGCCCTAAAATAAAAATAAAACTGCCTTAAAGAGCAGCTGACACCTTCAGGACAGCTTTAACAAACCATAATATTTAGACACAGTTCAGCATGTATTTCAGGTTAGTTCTGTATTCCTCCTCTCCATTATTTATTACTGAGGTCATTTGCATTAAAACAAAATCTTTGTTCCTGAAGAGGTCATCTATACCTATTGTTTTCTCCCCACCTGAAGCCATAATGCACTGCATGTGACATCACAGTTACGTTCATGCCAGCACATTGCAATGTCACAACAGAGAATTATGACTTGAAGTAGGGAGTAAGCTACTGAGGTTGATGAACTCTAAGGGAACTCTAAGGGCTAAAGATCATGTATTTGTGCACATTTACTTAGTAATAAATAATGGAGAAGAGAAATCTAGGGAATATATATGGAATGTGAGCTGAATTGTACCTAATTATTATGATTTTCAATGTTTTCTTTGAGGCATCGGTAGCTCTTTAAATTTAAAAACATAATAATTAAATGTTATTGTCACTTATAATCCTCTTCTTACACACACATTTATAGCTATAGTACAAAACATTTTCATTTGTTGTTTCTTTACTGACCATGAAAAATACCCTTCCAATCCTCACCTGCTTACTAGGGAAATCTGTGTTATTTAAGCTGTTACAGATAAAACAAAAGCTCTGGTTCCATCTGGGGCCTTCTGTTGTGTGCTAGTGGGATAAACATTCTGCCAGCAGAATTGAGCAGAGGTTTAAATTCTTGTATATCATTTGTAGTAAACATTCCATCTCTTGAATGTTGGCAAGACAGAAAATAATCAAGACAGAGAAAAGGGAGGGACTATTATAAAGAATAAGAAAGAAAGGTGAGGAAACAGGTAAATGGGGGTGATCCATGGAAAATAGAGAGTTTAAGAGCTAATTAAAATGCATGCAGTTTTCTGTGCATAATATTTTAACCCAAGATGGCATGTCAGTGCTGGGATGTGTTGTGACAGTTTTAAAAAAAATCATAAACATTTTTCTTTTTTTGATTAGGTGCATTTCTTCACCCCCTCAAAAAAAAATCTTAGATCCATTTTATATTCGCAATAAGACACTCCTGGATGTACATTCTCATGGGGTAATGGCACTTCTCAGATGGTTGAAGGCACTCGGTGATGCCTTGCCTCATGCCTCATGACACACCCGAGGTGTGCTGTTATCCAACCACAGTGCATACCCTGTCACGTCTTAAAGATTAAGCATTTTTTTCTGTTTTTTTTTTTTTTAGCATGAGTGAATACTGTCCTAACAACCAAGGAAACACAGAAACTAACCATATGGATGTCTGCTACAGCATGATTGATCTCTTCAGGAGCACTAAATGGGACTGTCAATATGTCAATGTCCATGTGTACAATTCTGCAAAGTGAAAAATTAGATAAAAGCATGAGTATAAAAAATATTACTAAGCTCAATGTAATCAAAGTGGTGATAAAAAAGTCAGTGTAAGCAATATAGAGTGATGCAGAGGGACTATTATATCTATATCTCTATTTTATGTCTAAATTAATTGTAATACATTTATACTATCAGATGATTTTCTTCCCTGTACCCTCCCCATGTCCTCCTAGAGTGCTCACTGAGTTCACAACTGAAGACTCACCAAGAGGGCCCAGGGCTTCCTCTCTAATCTGGGTAAGGGTAAAATACAGTCTTGAGTCTGCAGCCAGGTGAGAACTCTCCTTGGTTGCTGTACTGGGGGAAACACCCAGGCGTTATGAGCTCTTCGGGACTATCCTTGTAACCCTGATTGTGACTTCTCCAATTGGTGGTGGTGTAGCAACCTAGTTCCCCACCTACAGACCTCTCCTGAGACTTATGTATTTCCCCTACATGGCCCCCAGATTCCCTTCCAGGACCTTAGTCTTTGGTAGCTATGGTGGCATCTTTAGCAATAAACAGGCATGTCACAGCTTAATAAATTTTTCCACCTTCACACACACAATAAAAATCTCTTCCAGGCAGTGTCTTAAAAGCAAGTGCTTTTACTAATTACTAGAATAATTATCATACAAGACAGGATAACAAACAAAAGTTGGAAAAATATACATACAACTGCACTGTAAAGTTACGAACATACGAAATTTGCCAGCAGATAAAGGCCTAGAGGTCTTTCAAGTCTGCTCAAATGTGCAGCTAGCACCCCTTATTCTGCAGCTGCCCCTCCTTTCCACCCTTCCCCTTCATTGACCCTCCCCCTTGTCCTGTCCCATCCCCTTTTGAAGCAGTCCACTGTTCTACTGGATACCACTTCTGCAGGTAATGCATTCCACCCAGCCACCACCCTCTCTGTAAAAAAGTGTCTCCTCATCTCTCTCCTGAACCTTCCTCCCTCCAGTCTCATATCATGGCCCCTGGTGTCCCTCCCCTCCCTTACTTTGAACAGCCCCTCTGTACCTGTCTTGTTTATTCCTTTCAAGTACTTAAAGGTTTCAATTATGTCCCCCCGTGCCTCCTCTCCTCCAGTGAGTACCTGTTCAACTCCCTCAGCCTCCTCTCGTATGATAAGTCCCCCAGCCCCTTGATCATCTTTGTCACCCTGCGCTGCACCCCCTCCAGTAACTTAATGTCTCTCTTCAGATACGGGTGCCAGTGCTGCATGCAGTACTCCAGGTGCAGTCTAACTAATGACCTATACAGTGGCAGAATCACCTCCTCCCTCCTCGTGGATATACCCCATGCAATACAACCCAGCATTTTGTTGGCCTTTGCAGCTGCCTTCCTACATTGTGCCGAGTTGTTCATTAACCCTGTAATGAGCACCCCCAGATCCTTCTCCTCCTCTGTCTGGGCTAGCCGCACTCCTCCCCAGCTGGTAACTCCTCCTCCTTGGGTTCTTCATCCCAAAATGCAGTTAACTGTCTGATGTCTACCTTTTCTGTAGAGAAATCAAAGTCCAGAAAATAAATGAAGTCTGCAAAAGTTTCCAAGTCCCAGTTCTCTTGTAGTCACTGGTCTCCAGTGTGATTTTGTTGCAGTCTTGTTCTGCATGTCAGGAAAGGTGTCTCCCGCAAAACTGCTGTGCAGAATGCTCTGAGTTTCTGGTTTGAAGGGCCTTATATAACCCTGGTCCTTCAGTCAGCAAACTGTTCTTTGAATTTGTTAGTGGCCTTATCTATAGGCCATCATGGGTCTGTCTTGCTCTTTCCAAGATACAAGGGACTGAACCTTATTAATTATTTATAATTCCAACAGTCCGAACATCCTAGCTTCTGAAATCCAGTATCCTGCCTGCCACTTAATAAAATGTAAATGAATTATGACACTGAAGAGAATTCACAATAGACTTTCTGAATGCATGTTTTCCCAGATCCTGATTCTAAAAGCAATTTGCTTTGAAGTTGAAAAGTCTATGACTCTAGGAGATGTTTTCTATCTCCTGACAATTTATAACACATTTTTCCCTTTTGATTAGCTTATCAGGAAATACCCCTTTGAAATGTAATTTTAGGTTCCTGTTAAGCAAGCTTTTCAGAGATGTTCGATTATATATCCTCCCTATGTGACCTTTTTGAAAAAAACAAAACATCAGCATTGTTTTGTCCCCTTTATCTCCAGGCCCTTTTGAGGAATTTGAACATAAACACAGTCAGAGAAAAATGTGACAGAATTATGCCAGCAGTGGCCATATCACCACATACCCTGCCCAGTTACCAAATACCTAAATAAATATCAGCATAATACACATCTCATCATGTCTTTTTGCTTACATGCACTTTTTGTCCAAATTTCAAAATAAGGAAACATAGAAACATAGAAGTTGATGGCAGATAAGGACCACAAGGTCCATCCAGTCTTCCCATTGTTTTCTACCTTATGAATGTACCATAGGCCTTTACTCTGTCAATGGCCTGTCTATTCATACACATCTGTATTGCTCCCTTATGCCTGTCCCATGCCTGTTTGAAGCCCAGCACTGTATTCATATCCACCACGACTTGAGGTAGGCCGTTCCATGCATCCACCACCCTTTCTGTGAAAAAGAACTTCCTCACATTACTCCTTAATCGGCCTCCCTCTAATCTCCTTTAGTGTCCCCTTGTCCTGCTATTTTTCTTATATTGAAATATGATAGACTCTTTCACCTTGTTCATGCCATTAAGATGTTTGAATGTTTCGATTATATCACTAGCCACTTCTTCAAATGATCAGAACATGACCTTTTGGGCATTGAAATAACTGAAGCAGAAGTGATGAAATACCTAAAAAATATTAGAACAAATAAATCTATGGGACCAAACTTAATACACCCACAATTGCTAAAAAATCTGGCTACTTTGTGGGTGGGCCCTATAATGATCCTATTTAATAGTTCTCTGAGGAAGGGGCAAGTGTTGTCTGAATGGAAGGAGACTTTAGTGTCACCCATTTATAAAGTGGGCAATCAAAGCAATGGGCTGGATTCAGAAAGATCTACCACAAGCTGCGATAATGGCAGCTTGCGCCGACCATCTCTGCAATCTGGCCTGTGCACCAGATTCAGTATCGGAGTGGGTCCAGGGGTCTGCGTCCTGTGACTTTCGGTAGCTGTGCAAGGTAGGGCTCAACTGACGGGTATGCCAAAGGTTGCAGGACAGGGTCAGTGGCAGATGCACCAGTTGAGAGGTGCCATGGCACCCCCATGCCCACCTCCAAGTCTCCGTAAGGTGTGGGGACCAGCCCCAAGCTCCCTTGCCATGGACCCCCCAGATCACTCACCCTTACCTGCCCTAGTGGCCCAGTGGTCCCCCATGCCCTCCCAGTGGCACCAGCCCCCCAACACACACACACACACCTGGTGAGTCAGCGACTGGCACAGCCCTCCCTCACCACCAGGGCCAGCTGCCAACTGAACTGTGTCATGCTCACATACTGCAATAATATGGGCTTTGTGAATGACAGCCATTATCATTCACAAAGTGCATATTATTACAGTGGGCATTCTTGGCACGTTTCAGTCAGTGGCTGGCCCTGGTGGTGAGGGAGGGCTGTTACAGTCACTGGTAGGGTCTTGGGGTGTGGGAGGCTTGCACTGTGGGGTGGGGGGCCACTAGACTACCAAGGAGTTATGGGGATTGCAGGTGGGGATTGTGCACCAGGGCATGTGGGGGGGTCCTCAACATATGTGTGTGTGGGAGTCTGGGTATTGAGGGTGCTCCACACACCCATCCTGGCACAGTGCATGCCATGCCTGGGACCTGGAACCCATGAGGGGGGTTGTAACCCACAGGGGATGTGGAGCTGGGGCACAGTGGCAACCTCCAGTGAACACCAAAGACCACTTAGACCACCTTTTTGTTGGCCTAACTGGTCTTTGACAGATGTTCACTGGTGATTGTCTCTGATTCCCGTTTGTGGACATAGCAGCCACCCTACATGAATAGGGTGCAAATGCTGCCATAAATCCCCTTACGCCATGTCGCAAGGGGGTTTATGGTGCATAGGTGCAGTTGGGCACAGGCAGCCTGCAGTATCTCTCAGGCTGCCTGTGTGAATCCCTCCGGAACGCAACTCAGGACGCAAGTGCTACTTGCACCATTTTTTCTGACTCAAGTTGCCTTGCATCCTGATTTGCCTTTTGTGAATCCGGCCCAATATATCTAACTACAGGATGATAAGTCTCATGCTAGTGTTGGGAAAGATCCTAGAGTGTATGATTAAGGAGCATGTAATTTCTCATATGGAGGATCATGGGTTGGTAGACACAACCCAGCATGGATTTAGCAAAGGCAGATCATGCTTGTCTAATCTATTGACACTTGCTGAACCAGTAAGCTCAGCACTGGATAGCAATACGGGAGTGGACATTATCTATTTGGATTTCTCTTGGGCCTTTGACATGGTGCCCCACAAAGAGTTAGTAGAAAAACTGGTAAATATTAAATTACATCCAAACTTAGTTTCATGGATTAATTCATGGCTAAATAATAGGAGGCAAATGGAGAGTGTCAGAAGTCATACTTCAGATTGGGGCCTGGTTATGAGTGGTGTTCCCCAAGGGTCTGTGTTGGGGCCTACATTGTTCAATGTCTATGTACTGGAGATCCAGGTATCCCATAGTGCTTGGATTTGGAAGTACACTGATGACAGCAAGCTATGATCTATAGTTAATAATGTACAGGATGCACTGATGTTACAGCAAAATCTTGATGAACTATCTCTATGGGTTAACAGTAATAAATTACACTTTAACATCAGTAAATGTAAGGTTATGCACTTCGGGCATAACAACCCACTTTTTCAGTATAAACTAGAAGGAACAACAATACCAGAAATAACAAAAGAAAAAGATAATAATAATAATAATAAAACGTTATTTATTAAGTGCCTTTCAAGTGCCAAGGTGCTTTACAATATTTAAAACAAGTTCCTTAAAATATAACAGTTAAAATTTAAACCAATTAAAAATCATAATGTTTCATGAAAAGCTTGACTTCACAAAAAAGTCATTAGGGCCTGCTTGAAGCCTCCTACGGTCACACATTCCCTAAGCTGATGGGGCAGAGAATTTCAGAGGGTTGGGGCTGCACACATAAAAGCATGGGCCCCAGAAGATTTCAAAGTAACCCTCGGAATCTCCAACAACCCCTCATCAGCTGAATGGAGCAGTCGCACAGGGTTATAGGGAATCAGAAGCTCTTTCAAGAAGTTGGCACCAAGTCTGTGTAGGGCTTTGTAAGTCAATAAACCTATCTTAAAGGTGATCTGCCACTGATTCAGCAGCCAGTGCAGCTCGAGCAACACAGGGGTGATATGCGATCTTCTAGACACCCCTGTCAACATTCAAGCAGCAGTGTTCTGCACTACCTGCGAGTGGCAGATATCAACCCCAGGAAGCCCTAAGTAAAGGGAGTCACAGTAGTCAAGGCAAGAGGTCACAAAGGCATGGACCAACACAGGCAAATCACTAGAAGGAACAAGGTGTTTGACTCTGGCAATGTTCCTAAGATGATAAAAGGCTGACTTAACGACTGCCGACACCTGATAATGGAGGGTCAGCCCATCATCAAGCACCACTCCAAGGTCACGCACCCATTCTGAGGTAAGGATAGGAACACCCCGCAGAAATAATTCAGAGGGCTGATCGGTCCTCAACCCCTCTATCCTGCAGCCTGGGTCCACAACCATGACCTCAGTCTTTCCTGCATTCAACTTTAACCAGCTCAAATTCATCCAGTCTTTGATTTTGATATGGCAGTTATTAAATACTGAGAGAGCACTAACCTGGTTGGAGGCAAAAGACAAGTAGAGCTGGGTATCTTCAGCATAAAAGTGAAACCTCAGCCCATACCATCTAACAATGTCTCCAAGGGACAGCAAATCATATACACTGCAAACAACATGGGGGACAACACCAACCCCACAAGACATACAGACAGGGTCAGAAGAAAATATCCCCGACACTACTCTCTGTGTTCTACCGGCTAGGAAAAATGCAAACCATCTGAGCACTGTACTTGACAGGCCACAGACGGACCTCAGGCATTCGAGCAGGACCCCAAGGTCTACAGTGTCAAAGGCTGAGGAGAGATCAAGGAGTACCAGAATGGAATGGTTTCTATGATCTCTCGCCATCAGGAGATCATTGAGCACCCGAACCAGAGCCATCTCAGTACTGTGCCTCTTACAAAAACCCGACTGGAGAGGTTCATAGATATTATGGATGGTCAAATGGTTCTTCAGCTGGATTGCCACTACTTTCTCAATAACCTTTCCTATAAAGGGAAGGTTTGAGATAGATCTGTAGTTAGCAAAAATGCCTGGGTCCAATGAAGCTTTCCTCAGAAAGGGTGTCACCAGCACCTCCTTCAAGATCTTGGGGTAATCGTCAATAATGACTGGCATTTCACACGCATTCTATTAGCACTGCACAGAGGTGTTATGGGATAATTGGGTGTACTGTATATGGAGGAATATCAAGAGTCATGACTCAGGCATTTTATTGCCTTTATACTTTGCCCTGGTGAGGCTTCATCTAGATTACTGTTCCCCCTTTAGCTCACTGAACTTAGTAAGGGATAAGATCATCCTGGAGAGGGTGCAAAAAGAATGACTAAGAGGGTTAATGGAATCAAGGACAGACCCTATGGTGATAGATCAAGTGAACTAAATCTGTACTCACTTGATTATAGGAGAATTAACGGAGATATGTGTTATATTTACAGTACCTATGAAAACCCATTTATAATGGCAGCAGTAGGAATAGAACTATGCAGTAAGTCTGTTAATACCAGAACACATTCTAAACAACATAAAGGTACTAGTTATAAAACAATGAAAAGCGGAAATTAGTTTCATCAGAGAATAGCATCTGTCTAGAACAGTCTGCAAAGTGAAGTAGTAGTGATTCTTTAGATACATTTAAAAGATGTTTTGATAGTCTTATGGGTGAAAGGTGAAGGTGTTTCCTCTGATGTAGTTGCAAGTCTCAATAGGTCACTGACATGCAGACTTGTAATCAAACTATGAAACTATGAAACCCTCCCATAATTTTCCTATGCCCAAGCAGAACAAACTCTGGCCAGAGCTGGTATGGCTGCAGCAGATGTCATTGAGGAACATGGCACTGTCTGCCATGTCCAAGATGGCCACCAGAGTTCTCTGTGCATGCAGAAAGTACAGTTACGTAAGAACTTACCGTAACAGTAGATCTTCGAGAACAGCTCTTGCAGCAGGTTACACCATTAGGACTGATGCCGGCAGGCACCAGGACCCCACCAAAATTTTCTAGCTAACAGTATTCAGCAGGGACCACCTCTGACATCGGTCCCACCCTCGACGTCAGGCGTAGTACATAAGGAGGCGGTCCCCCATAATCCCCAGTTCTCCCGCCAGAGACTCCTGGCTGCTGGATGACATCAGAAGTGGAGACCAAGGATTTGCCATCAAATGGCAAACAAAGAGGCTGTAAATGCCTTATCCTAGGAGAAGGATGTTGCGACTATAACCTACTTCCAGCGGGGATGCTGGGAGGGAAAGTATCTGCTGCAAGAGCTGTTCTCGAAGATCTACTGTTACGGTAAGTTCTTACGTAACTGTACTATCTTACTTCGAGAAACAGTTCTTGCAGCAGGTTACACCATTAAGACTGATTCCCAAGCAGTACTGGAAATCGCACACCATCGGGAGGAGGAAAGATAAAAATCCTCGAATTACATCGAGCCTAGGACAGAAGTCCCTGAAGGACTGCTAGACCAAAACCTGCTCTTCACCTTGATGCGATATCTAGGCTGTAATGCCTGATGAAAGTGTGAATGGAGCTCCAAGTAGCTGCAGCACAAATAGCTGAGGTGGATACATTCTTTAAAGCTGCAAAAGAGGTAGCCACCTCTCTGGTGAAATGACCCTTAACTGTGCCCGGTAGGGGTATGTTGCGCTTCTCATAACAGAACGTAATACACTGGATGAGCCACCTGGACAGCAACTGTTTTAAAACAGGAGCTCCCATCATCCTGTGGGCAAAGGAGACAAAAAGCTGGTCTGATTTTCAGTGGTGTTTGGTTCTGGTCAGGTAGTATCTGAGACACCTATGCACATCTAAAGTGTGCAGAAGGGCTTCTCCTTGATTAGAGTACTTAGGGAAATACACTGGTAAATCAATATCCTGATTAAGGGTGAGTGCTGAGACCACATTAGGCAGAAATTTAGGGTTAGTCCTTAGGGATACCCTGGCTTGGTGGAAAACCAAATAAGGTTCTTTGCACATAAATGCGTGTAGTTCAGAAATTCTTCTGGCCGAGGTAATGGCAACTAAAATTAATGTTTTCCAAGACAGAAAATGTAGCTTGCAATCTGTGGCTGCTTCAAAAGGTGGCAGCATGAGCTGCTCCAAGATGAAGGGTAGATCCCATGGTGGAATCGGATCCTTAATCAGGGGCCTAAGGTGGAGGACATCCCTCAGCAAGGCACATGTCATGTCCAGTTGAGCTATAGTGCGTTAGCCTATAGGGATGTGATAGGCTGAAATGGCACAGAGGTGTACCTTAATCAAGGAGTAAGCCAAACCAGAGTGGAAAAGGGACAGCAGGTAGTCCAATACCTGCTTCTCTGGGCAGTCCAAAGGCAATAAATTGCGCGCTTGAACCCATAAGCAAAACCTGCGCCACTGCATGGCATAGGTCGCGTGGGTAGCCGGTTTCCTGGTGGCAGTGAGAATGTCTGCCACCTCTTGTGAGACCCCGTGTCACATCATGGCTATGTCTCTAGGAGCCAAGCATGCAGGTTCAGGGAATGTAGGTCTGGATAGACCAAAGAACCTGCCTCCTGAGACAGCAAACAGGAGCTAATTGGTAACGGCACTGGAGGTTCCCGGGATAGCTGATGCAAGTGAGGGAACCAGATCTGTCTGGGCCAAAAGGGCGTGATCAGTATAAGCGTCGCTTGCTCCCTGCAAAGTTTTAGAAGAACTCTCTGGATCAATGGGAAAGGGGAAAGGCATAAAGGAATCTGCCCGCCCAGGAGAGGGACAACGCGTCTTGCCAGAAAACATGAGGCCCTGGATCTAGCGAGCATAAATTGGGCAGTTTTGCATTGGATGGGGACGCGAAAAGGTCTAGTTCAGGAGTACCCCATCTGCGAAACAGATCGTCTGCTACCTCCTGAAGTAGTTCCCATTCATGGACTCTGGCCTGAGAGTGGCTCAGTCTATCTGCGATGACGTTGTCCACTCCAGGAACATGAACGGCAATAAGGTTTGCACCGTGTTGCAAGATCCAATCCCACACTCTCATGGCCTCCCTGCAAAGTGGGTAGGAATGGGTGCCTCCTTGTTTGTTGAGGTAATACAGCACCGTGGAATTGTCTGTTTGTAACAGAAGTGTACCCGGTGGACTCTCCGACTGGAAGGCCTGCAGGGTGTAAAGAACTGCCCTCATTTCCAGGATATTTATGTGGAGATGAGTCTCTTGGTCTGTCCACAGGCCCTGAGACCGGACACTATCGAGGTGTGCTCCCCAACCAAGCCCTGAGGCATCTGTGGAGAGTGTCACAGTCGGGGACGGTGCTATGAAGGGGACTCCCACTGAGAGATTCCTCGAATCTAGTCACCATTGCCAATCTTGAATTAGGGCCTTCGTGATCTGGATTGGATGCTGCAGATGGTCTTGCCTTTGGTCCCATTGTACCCGTAACATCCACTGGGTTACCTGCATGTGGAGATGGGCTAGCGGGACTGTTGTAATGGCCACATCCATGTGTCCAAGCAGGTGAAGGACCAGTCTGGCAGGAATGGTCTTCTTCACCGAAAAGTCCCTGAGTAGGGATCTTATGTGTTCCGCTCTGTCCGGAGGAAGAAAAGCTTTCCCTTGGGCAGTGTCCAGAACTGCACCTATGAATGGCAGAGTCTGGGATGGAACCAGGCATGACTTCTTGTAATTGATGATAATGCCCAACATCTCGAACAGAGACTGAGTGCCATGAATGGCAGATATCAGGGCCTCCCGGGAGGGCGCCATGAGAAGCCAATTGTCCAGGTAGGGGAACATGTAGTGGCCCTGTCTCCTCAGAGATGCGGCTACGACCGTCATGCACTTCGTGAACACCTGAGGTGCTGATGACAGCCCGAAGTTTAGCTCAAAACTGATAATGGCGACCCTGAAACTCGAAGCGCAGGAACCTCCTGTGCACCTGAGCAACAGGAATATGCAGGTAAGCATCCTGCATGTCTAGGGATGCTAGAAAAGCGCCCTGCTTCAGCATGGGAATCAGACCTGGGAGGGTCACCATGCAGAAGCGTTTGTACAGGATCAAGACGTTGAGGTTGCTGAGGTCCAGTATTGGACAGAGGTCCCCTGTCTTCTTTGGAACCAGAAAGAAGTGAGAATAATATCCTAGTCCCCTCTGGTTTCTTTGTACATGCTCTATGGCTTCTTTTTCCAGAAGCGCGAGCACCTCCTGCTGTATGAGCAGGGCATGCTGACCCAAGTAACGGGAGAGTAGGGGAGGCCTTGTAGGTGGGTAGTCTAGAAATTCTATGCAATGGCCTTTCTTGCCCAACTGGAGAACCCACCTGTCGGTGGTGATCGATTGCCACCCTAAAAAGTGCCAAGCGATGCGACCCCTGACTTTCCTTGCCCGTTGATCCAAAGGAGGGGTGGTGGCCGGGAAGGAGTCATGCTGTGGCAGCATTGGTCCCTGCGGGCTGGGCCGGCTTTGTGTAATGTTGGCCTCTGCCTGGGGACTATTTGGCCTGGGCCTTACACAAAAAAGTGCCCCTTTGCTGCTGGCCAGAACATGGCTGCTGCCTTTGTTGCTGGTGGCGAAAATGGTTCTGGTTCCTACAAAAGGAACTAGGTACGGATATGTACATGGTCTGTACAGATCGGACTGCCTTCCCTGCGTCCTGGAGCTTGGTGATGATCTTCTCCGAGGATTTACCAAAGAGTACCTCACTGCTATATGGGACATCTAGAATATTCTTCTGTACGTCTGGGGTGAAGCCAGAGACATGGAGCCAGGAATATCGCTGGAGACAAATGCCTGAAGCTGCAGCTCTGGCAGAAGAGTCTGCGGAATCGTATGCGGCTATAAGTACTTGGGTCCCCACATCTGACCCGGTGCGGAGTAGGTTAAGGAGCTCTGCTTTCTGGTCACCATCAGGAAGCTTTTTGACCAGGTCCTGGCCCTGTTCCCACAGGGCATCCTGGAACTTTACCATATGGGTAAGGTAGTTCAGAGATCTGATGGCACATGTAGCAGCCGCGTATATGCAACTCCCCAGGGCATCCAATTGCTTGGATTCCTGGTCCTGTGGCTGAGTTCTCATATGCTGGGGCCTTTGAGACTGGTCATGTGAGGCTGTGATGACCAGGAAGTCTGCCAGAGGTTGCTTCGCCAAGTACTGGTCTTCTCTCGGAGCCTTATGCAGGCGGTCAGCCTTCTTCGGCACCATGGGAGTGGAGTGCGGACACTTCCACGCAGCCTTGGTGATGTCCATGAAGCTGTCCACCAAGGGTGGGACTACCACAATCTTTGGGTCTTTTTGCTGAAGACAGCTGGCAAGGCGTTGCCGTTTGGGGTCAAGGTCTTCAGCATCCCCCCCCAATGTTGTCCTGGATGTGCCTCATGATCTCAGTGAAAGAGGGATTTTCTGGTGGAGACCTGGGGAGGTCATGTGGGTCAGAAGAGGAGATGCTGAGCAGAGAAGGAGATCTGGAGTAGTCTGAGGTGTCTGATCTGGAATCCTCCCCCGACGGAGTATACCGGCATTGTCTGGGTCGTTTGTGACAGGGAGATCCTGATGGAGATCTGAAGGGAGGCCTTCTCCTGTCTTTAGATCTGCCCCTAGGAGGTGGAGTCTGTTCCTTGGGGGTTGGTGGTCATCCTGCTAGCCCCTTAGGTGGAGAAGGGGGCGTAGGAGGTAAAGGAGTAGGAGGAGTAGGAGTAGGAGGAGGCGGTTTGATGGGGACTACATCCTTTCTAATGGTGTTCCACCAAAAAGTAAAGAGTTCCATTACTTCCTCGATATTCATACCCAACGACGTGCCTGGCGCCAGTGGTCTGGTCAAGGTTGCCTGTCCCAGGTGTTCCTGTCTGGGAAGGGTTCCTGTGGGAGCCCAGCATCCTGGTGTCACCCACCTGGTCTTCGGGCTGTGGGATGTCCTCCTCCATTGATTCCCTATGACTGGTGTCCACCGGTTACGGGGGGGTGGTCTTCCACTCCGCAGATGCCGACGTCAGTATCCTGGCCGATGCCTTCAGATCTGGCGAACGCCCAGCCAGCAACTGGTGTCAGGCTAGTGTCGTCAGCTCCTGTGAGTGCCTGGCTGATTTGGAATGTTTAGCTGACATCAGGTGTTTAGCCGACGTTGGGTCCAATGCCCTTTTCAGGGATGTCAGGTCCTTGGACTTTCTGGGTGCAGGATCAGGACCTCTGTCTGGTTGGGAGACTGACCTGGAGTCAGTGTCCCCACGTCGGGTGGAAGAAGAGGACTTATGGCACTCAGAAAACTTCAAAGAGGCCTTCGGTGGGGTGGAGGAAGCCAAGGGCCGCGATGTCTTGATTGGCTGGAGCGAGGAAGAGCCGCCTGAAGTCCGGACATTAACTGGGGGGCTGTGACCGAGCCCTGGAGGGAGAGCAGTCCGATCTGGAGCCGGAGCTGTGGGAGTCCGAGGCCCGAGTTGGGGACCTAGACCTCACCTTCTCCCGGTGATTGTCCCGGTGTTTATGGGATTTAGAAGAAGATTCTCCCCTGGAGGAAGATTTGTGGTCCTTCCTTTTTAATTTCTCTTCGAGGAGATATGCCTGTAGTGCCCTCTGACGGCAGATCCTGGTGCAGCTATTGAATCCCTGGCAAAAGGTGCAGGCCTTGGTATCGTGGTCCAGACCTAGGCAACGAATGAAGGAAGAGTGAGGATCCTTGAAAGGGATCTGTTTTCTGCAGGCACACTTAGAAAGGTGACCCTCAAGTGATGGAGTTGGAGACGACATCAGTTGTGCAAAGAAAATTCACAGAAAGTTCTGTAGTCGTCGTACGCTAGGTAGAGACCGGGAGGCCAATGCTGGTGAGTCGACGGCGGTAAAAGAACTGGGGATTATGGGGGACCACCTCCTTATATACTACGCCTGACGTCGGGGGTGGGACCGACGTCGGAGGTGGTCCCCGCTGAATACTGCTAGCTAGAAAATTTCCGTGGGGTCCTTGCTCCTGCTGGCTTCAGTCCTAATGGTGTAACTTGCTGCAAGAGCTGTTTCTCGAAGTAAGATCAACTTATGCATGAGCACTGAATTCCGGTGGCAGAGCAGCACAGTCTGCCACTTCCAAGATGGCCACCGGAGTTCTCTGCACATGTGCCACGAGTCACACATGCACTTTGGGCTCCAGCAGCCATCTTGCACACAGAGGACTGCGTTATTTTCCCATAATGGACAAAATAATGCAGTGGACATGCAGTGATTGCCATTCATGACCCTGATTTAAAAGTCTTTTCGTTATCCGGTAAGCTCCCTTTTCTGTATTGTGTTCACAAAACATCTGCAGGGCTATGAACACTGCAGCCATAAAAAGGATAAGCAGTGTGTGTGAAATGATACATTACTATTTCCTTTACTACTGCATGAAGAGCCAGGTACTCATCCTAGTCTATTGGCAGGGTACTAAGATGGCCGCCATGCTGTGCGTGCCATGAGATGCAGCAAGTTTTTCAGTCCCGTTTGTGATCCTGTTTGTGATCCTAGAGTTTGTTTTATTTTTTTGTTAAACTCTCCTGTGAGTCGTTTAAAAAAAAAAAAATCAGCTGTTCTTGCTAGCTAGATAGGGCTGTCCAGTGAGTGAGCTAATTTACCTCTGAGTATTACCAGAGTTTCTGCTGATGGACCTCAAAGTGTGCACTGGGGATGTCCATTTTGACCCTGCTACCACTCCGATCGCTAGAGAGAATTTCTGGAACTTTGCGAAAAAGGGGATTTGCTGCCTGCTCTGTGTTTTACAGCCGGGAGATTATCGAGAGTGGCGGTGGGAGATTATTCAGAGAGGAGATGTGGAACTGAAGTGATTTGAGTCAACAACAAGTGACTGATTGGACTTCCAGGGGAAGTGTCTTCGAACATGTGGATCTGCATTGTGGTGTGGAGTTTGCGAGGGCTATACTTTGAGTATCAGCTTGTTAAGGAGTCCTTTGCCACCTGAGATGATTTTTGACTGGTTACATGTCCAAGTTGAGTGGCTCTGCTGGATTTCTTATCTGTTCGTACTGTGGCCCCCACATTTTTAGTGGGCCTGGCTGCTGGAGTTTGCCCCACTCAAGTAGATCAGGCCTAAACTGGTCAGGGAGCTGGCTGGTGTGTGCACAGTTTGCTTAGGCCCTTTGCCGAGCCTGCCAGTGGGCTGACTTAATATAGGTACCATGTTTCGGAGTAGATATTTCTGGTAGTTGACCTCCATAGGTAGGGCTCTCAAAGATTGGATTATCTATTTGGGTTGGATTTTTATTCTTCAAGGCGATTTCCGTCTGCGACTCTCTTCAGCGGAGGAAATACAGCCAGATCTGAATTTTCTTTTGTTTATTCAAGCAGTGAGAGTGCCTCATTTATCTATACTCCCTGCAGTGAGAGGACCTGGGGGTTCTACATTTTCTGATGCTTGTACTACCTGAGTTTTACACGGGCAGTGAGAGTGCCTTGTTTATTTTTACTCCCAGGCTATGAGAGGGCTTGGGGGTCTGGACTTCGTCAGTTCTTAGCTAATGTCTCCTGCATATCCAGTGAGACTGGGTTACCAGAGTTTTATTTTATTACTTTTAAATTTGATGGTTTTAGTTACATTCAGTATCTGAGTTTTGTTTTCTTTTGATTCATTGTTTAAAGTTGAAGTTTCTCTGCTGATTGGGGATACTACTTCTTTTGGTTTCATATGATTCGTCCAGACTGATTTTGCTTCTTTGAGACTCTAAGACTGGAATATCTGAGCAGCTCTGGAAGTAGTAGTATTTTAAATTACCTTTTTTTGTATTAGTATTTAGTGTTGGGTAGGGTGGGCATTTTATTGTTTATTGTTTATGAAGGTGTGTAGTTTTTTGGGGGGTTTATATTTAAAGATATGTGCCTGGGAAAGAACTTGGGAAGGTGCAGTTTCTTGGCAGCCCTCCTTCAGAGCCTCCATCCATTTGAGCTCCCATCACTCCCTTTAGAGATCTATGGGAGATTTCAGGCTCTAGGAATTGTTCGGAGGAGGGGTCCGGAGGGGGACCAGTCCAGAAGGCTGCCAGAGAGTCATGGATATAGGTGGTGAGGCCAAGAAGATGCCCTGAGGCAAAATGGACACTGGAGAGGGATCCTCCCTGTTTAGTGCCCATACCTAAGGGCTTCATGGAAATTAGTGGGTAGGTAGTTGATCCTGCAAACCCCCTCATCCTACTCGGGCTGTGTTATGCAATGCCAGGTTGATGAGGAACAAGACTGCCATAATGGTGGACTTGATTGCCTTGATAGACCTGACTTGCATCATGGAGACATGGCTGGATGAAAATGCCACTCTAATTTTGGAGGCAGTTTTGTCAGCTGGGTACTCCATGATACACAGCTGGAGGAAGGATTGCAGAGGCAGGGGGGTGGCCATTTGTTTTAAATCTGACCTGGGTTTCATGGTGCTACCTATGGGTTCTACTGAGTCCTTTGAATGTGTGGCCATGTGGGGGGCGGGTCCTGGCATGGGTTACAGGATCCTCCTATTCGATCGCCCCCCAGGTAGGGAGGGTGATTTTTTGAGGGAGATCAGAGAGCTCATCACTGGTATGGCATTGGAGTCCTTGACATGGTTAGTTCTTGGGGACTTCAATGCCTGGATAGATGACAGGCTCTTCACCTTTGGTAATGATCTCCTAAGGAGTATGGAGGGGCTGGGCCTGTCACAAACTGGAACTTCAGTGACCCACTCACGTGGCAACACACTTGACCTAGTGTTTTCATTAGGTCTTGAGTCCACTGACCTTAGAGTTGATCCAGTGGTTTGGTCGGATCACAGCACCATGAGGTTCAGGTTTGGGGCCCCCCCCGAAGCCCGTGCCTCTGTGGAAATGGTCCAGTACCACCCTTTGTGGGGTTTGTCCCCTTCTGGGTTATTGGCGGTGCTGGACCAATCGATTGTGGGGACTGTTTGTGCAATTGGAACGGAGGAGGCAGTTGGCGGCATATAATGGTGCCGTCATGGCTGCCTTTGATTCAATTGCACCCATTCATGTCCGACCCTTACCTACTTGTAGGAGACCTCCCTGGTTTGATGGGAAACTCAAGGAGTTAATGATTAAGGGTTGGAAGTTAGAGAGGTGGTGGGGAGATTTGGCCTGATGGAGGACAAATTGGCCCTGGTGTCCCATTACAGGCATTATCAGGGGGCAATCTCCTGTAAGAAGGCAGCAATTTTGTCAAGGGAGTTTGCTGCAGCAAGAAACAGACCAGCTCAGCTCTTCACATGGTGGATACGTTATTACATCCTGCCTGCCTCTATGTGGGGGGAGCAGGTTCAAGCACTAGGTGTGAGGAGTTCACTCTGTTTTTTGCAGACAAAGTGTCCACTGTCAGAGCTAAGATCTCCTCCACCGTCACTCAAAGGGATTGTGGGGTCCACTCTGTGGTGTTGCACAACAATCCTCCTGTCTGGACTGAGTTTGATCCAGTTGGAGTGGAAGAGGTGGCGAGGGTTCTATCGAGACCGAAGCCTACACACTGTGATATGAACCAAGTCCAACACAACTTTGAGTTGGGTGCATGGACCTGATTGCACCTGTGGTTGCTGAGATTGTCCAGAGTTCCTTGAGGAATGGGGTCTTCCCACTGGACCTGAAAGAGGCATTGGCTAGACCCCTACTGAAGGAAACCTCATTGGACTCGGACTGTCTCACCAACTACAGGCCAGTCTCTAACTTCCCATTTTTAGGGAAGGTTATAGAAAAGGTGGTGGCAAGTCAGCTTGAAGAGCATCTCATTTCCTCTTCCACCTATGAGATTTTCCAGTCCAGGTTTAGGGCTGGGCATAGTATGGAGACTGCCCTGGTGAAGGTGCTTAATGATCTCCTAATGGCGAGAGACAGGAGAGTGTTCCATCTTGGTCCTTCTGGATCTCTCAGCGGCATTTGACACTGTGGACCAAGAGGTGCTACTTGACCGAATGTGGTTCTGGTGTGGCCTGTCCAGTAAAGTCATCAAATGGTTCAGGTCATACCTGCAAGGTAAAGTGCAGAGGGCAATGATGGGGTTGGCCTCATCTAACCTGAAACCTCTTACCTGTGGTGTTCTGCAGGGGTCAGTCTTGTCGCCCTTATTGTTCACAGTGTACATGCTGCCATTGGGAGACATTTTCAGGTGGTATGGGCTGGGTTTTCACTGTTATGCAGATGATACCCAGCTATACCTGTCCTGTGCACCAAGTAACCAGATAGCGGACTCTGTATTTAACAACTGCCTGTCCGAGATCTGGACTTGGATGTCCCCATAACTGGTTGGGACTCAACCCAGACAAGACAGAGGTGCTGGTGGTGGACCCGGATCATAGTGGGGGGATGGGGGTTTGTGGAGGATACCTAGTTTTGTAATGGGGGGTACCACTGACCCCATCTAAACTGGTGAAAGATCTGGGTGTGATCCTTGACAGTGGCTTGACACTCGATGCTCAGGTGTTGGCCGTTGTTAAGAGTGGGTTTTATCATCTGAGGAACATTGCCCAGATTTGGAACCTGTTACCCCCCCGAGGACCTAGCTTCACTAGTATATGCTTCTGTAACATCCAGACTGGATTATTGCAATGCCCTGTACCTAGGGCTATCTGGAGGTAACTTCAACTGACTACAGCTGGTACAGAATGCAGAAGCAAGACTATTGACGGGTGTGTGTAAGTATGATTATATCACCCATCCTCCTCGAACTGCACTTGCTGCTGGTTAGGTGGTGGATTGCCTTCAAGGTTGGGCTTCTGACCTATAAAGCCCTACATGAGCAGGGATCAGTCTATCTGCAAGGTATCCTTGTGTCCCATCATCCATCCCAGGCTCTCCGTTCCACCGAGGGTTGTCTCCTAGATTTTCCTAGGATGAGGTTGCACCACTCGGGTGATCAAGAATTCTTGGTGGCTGTACCTACCCTGTGGAATCAATTCTCTGAACAGCAATGGGAGGCACCCTTGGTGGATACCTTCAAAAAAGGTTTAAAAACTTGTTTATCTAAGCAGGCCTTCAATTAAGTTTTTAGATAACTGTGTTTATTGGAAATTATCAGATAAATAATTTTATTTATTATGTGTAATTGGATAATGATGTAGATTTTAATTATGTGTTTGTATATTTTTTATATTGTGTTATTGTATTGATTGTGAAGTGCTCCGAGTCTCAGGAAAGGAGTGCTATATAAATAAAGTATCTATCTAGCCTTATAATGACCACAGACAATGATTGTGAATTAAAAATTAATTTGAATCCCTAAAATAGAGTATCTGTGCTTGCTAGCACGGAAGAAACAATCATCATTCCTTTTAAGCAGCAGTCCACTTCTGCCATGCTTACAGTCATAACCATGATACTTGCGTAAGAAAGTTTGTAATTAGTTGTGTGCTACAATAAAGTGGCAGCTCTCAGAAGTCCCTAACAGTTATGTCCCCCCCATCCCCTGAAGTCACTATTCAATGGATCATGATATGTTCAAAACATGGATACAGTATGTCAGGGTGGTACTGGCACTTGATTCTAACATTTGACTTTGCAGCAGTACCCTGCCTCCGTAGAGCCATCATACCATGCTTGATAGAGACCCTTACAATTTTATTTTTTTACTTTTCAAACACACTTAATCTCACCAGGGGAACAGAACAAATTGAAAGGCAAAATGGGCATGCTGACTTTTATGTTAGCTCTAGTTGGTGACTGGGTGATTGTATGTTTTTTTTTTTCTTGTTGTACTGATGCTTTAAATGGGACAATATTGCAGTAAGCCTGAAGGGTTATTGCAGTGTGTTTCCTTTTTTTTATAGTGGCTGTTTTCATTTTTTTTTTTTGTGAGATCTATAGCTTTAAGTCAGCTTATTTCAAAGTATGAGATATCAGCAGGCTATCTCAGTGCTGAAAGCTGTGGTGAGGGAGAAAGAGAGAGAGAGAGAGAGAGAGGCAAAGCTCATCTGATGAGCCAATGGTACATGGCTAGAAGGATCTTGGAAGGCTCTGTTGAAATGGGATTTTCAATGGCCCTTGCTTCCTCTGGGCACATTATGGCATGAGGAGTTATAATGATCGGATCTATTGCCTTTGTGTTTTCAGTCAATATGCCTGACTTCAGTTGATGTGTGTGTTGCTGCCAGGCTGTGCTGATCCTGTTGTTTGTGCTATACTGACTGCTGTAGTCACAAAATACTGGAATTGATCTGAGTGTAATAACTGTCTCTACAGCTGCTTTTCTTTACAATGACAGGTTTGAAGGGAGCAGTGTTGAAATCACTGCATGTGAAAGGGGCAAGGGATCCCAGCACCAAAATTCTGAAGTGGGCCACTGCATGCAACAATGCCATTTGCCAATAATGTGAGGTTTAGTTTAAAGGCAAAGACAGAGCTAAAACCTCCGTTCCTCTCAAAGTTCACAGAATGTCATTCAAATACTACTGACTTAATTCTGATATCCCTCTCTAACATTAAGAATGTCCCTCTATTTGCATTCAAGATGTGGTCCACCTTTTTGACTAATTTATCCTCTTGGTCTCATAGAAACATAGACTTTGACGGCAGATAAAGACCACTTGGCCCACCCAGTCTGCCCATTTCCCTACCTACTGGATAAGCTGCAGATTCTAGTTAACCAACAGCCTACTTCCTGCCACCCCCCACTACAATTGCCTTGTGTCTGTCCCATGCATGTTTGAATTCCCCCACTGTTTTATCCCCAACAACCTCCCCAGGAAGGCAGTTCCATGCATCCACCACTCTCTCTGTGAAAAAGATTTCCTCACATTACCCCTGAGCCGTCCCCCCTCTATCTTTAAATTGTGTCCCCTAGTTCTTACACATCTCTTTTTCTGAAAGATGCTACCCTCCTGGACTTTGTTGATTACTTTGAGGTACTTGAACGTTTCAATCATGTCCCCCCTGTCCCTCCTTTCATCAAGGGGGGCATCACCAGCAGGAAAAGGGAGGTCATAATTCCGCTATACAAGACACTAGTGAGGCCCCACCTGGAGTACAGTGTACAGTTCTGGAGACCATACCTGCGTAAGGACATAGACAGGGTAGAGAAGGTTCAGAGGAGGGCAACAAAGATGGTGCATGGGTTGCATCACAAGTCCTATGAAGACAGGTTGAAGGAACTGAACATGTACTCCCTGGAGGAGAGGAGGGAGAGAGGGGATATGATAGAGACATACAAGTATCTTACAGGGAGGAACAGGGTGCAGGAAAACACTATTTTTAAGCGAAAAGATGTTTCAGGACTAGAGGGCATGGGATGAAGTTGGAGGGAGGACGATTCAGAGGAAACATGAGAAAGAATTTCTTCACAGAGCGGGTGGTGGACAAGTGGAACACCCTGCCAGAGGAAGTGGTGGGGCTGAAACAATCACGGGATTTAAGAATGCATGGGATAGACATAAAGGAATTCTAGAGGTCAGGGGTAAGGGGAAATAGACTTCTAGGAAAACAAACTGAACTTACAAGCTCAAATGGGCAGACTAGGTGGACCATAGGCCCTTATCTGCCGACACTGTCTATGTATCTATGTATCTATGTAAGGGTATACATAGTAAGTTCTCTCAGTCTCTCTTCATATGATTTCTGATGCAGACCCTGCACCATTTTAGTTGCCCTCCTCTGGACTGCTTCCATCCTGTCTATGTCCTTGCGTAGATGAGGTCTCCAAAACTGCACACAGTACTCCAGATGGGGTCTCACCAACTGTCTGTACAGAGGGATAACCACTTCCCTTTTCTACTTGTGATGCCCTTTCTATGCATCCCAGTATCCCCTGGCTCTCCTTACTGACTTCTCACATTGCTTACCCACCTTTAGATCATCTGATATGACTACCCCAAGTCCTGTTCCATTTTGTTGTTGTTAGTACCTCCCTGCTATTGTGTACTCTTCTCCTGGGTTTTTGTTTCCCAGGTGCTTTACTTTGCACTTCTTTGCATTGAATCTAAGTTGCCATATGTCTGACCATTCCTCCAACCTTGCCAAGTCCCTTCTCATCCTTTCTACCCCCCCCCGTGTATCAACTCTGTTACAGATCTTTGTATCATCTGCAAAGAGGCATACCTTTCCCTCCAGATCCTCTACAATGTCACCTATAAAGATGTTAAAGAGGACTGGACCCAGTATTGAGCCCTGAGGTACTCCACTAGTGACCCCCCTTTCTTTGGAATGTGTTCCACTCACTATTACCTTCTGTCTTCTGTTGTGCAGCCAGTTTGCAACCCAGGCTACCACCCTGGGATCCACTCCCAGGCTGGCTGGCTAACTTGATTATTAATCTTTTGTGCGGGACTGTGTCAAATGCCTTGCTAAAGTCTAGGTAGGCCATATCCATAGCCCCTCCCTGGTCTATTACTTTGGTCACCCGGTCATGACATGACCTTCCTGCTGTAAATCCATGCTGCTTTGGGTCCTGTGCCCTTTGCCTCTAGGTACTCAACAATTCTTTCTTTCGAAGTGATTCCATCATTTTCCCTACCACTGAGGTCAAACTTACAGGTCTGTAGTTTCCTGCTTCTGCCTTGCTCCCACTTTTGTGAAGGGGAATCACATCTGCCCTCCTCCAGTCCTCAGGTACCACCCCATCCTCCCATGATTTGTTAAAAAGTGTGGTCAGTGGTGTCACTAGGTCCTACCTTAGTTCTTTAAGGATTCTGGGGTGAATCCCATCAGGCCCATTGCTTTGTCCACCTTGAGTTTTAGGGGTTTTTTCAGGACTCTTTCTTCTGTAAATGGACTGGTGTCAACCCCTACCAGAGTGCTTCTATTGTCTGGTTTAGGTAACTCCTCCTCATCTTCTTTTGTGAATACTGAGCAAAAGTATTCATTCAGTATCTCTGCCTTTTCTCTGTCTCCCTCTGCCCACCTCCCCTCTCCCTTATTAATCTTCACTATTCCTCCCTTAACCTTCCTATGCTCCCCAAGTACCTATAAAAGGTTTTATCCCCCTTCTTAACTGACTTGGCTATTTTTTCCTCAGTTTGGGCTTTTGCTATTCTGACTGCCTTCCCCACTTCTTTCTGCTTTAATTGATACAGTTCCCTGTCTTGCTCCTTCTGTGATGCCTTATAGTTTTTGAATGAAGCCTTTTTCTCCTTAACCTTCCCTGCCACCTCTTTTGAGAACCATAGTGTTTTTTTATTCCGCTTTGTTTTCTTTATCTGTTTCACACAAAGGCTTGTTGCATCTATGATAGCAGTTTTGATTTTTCTCCATTGTTCTTCCACCCCTCCTTTATGGCCATTTGCTAGTGTATTCTTCAGGTATTCACCCATTTTGCCAAAATCAGCCCTTCTAAAGTCCAGTATGCTTGTTTTTGTATGGCTTGTCTCCATAGTTGTGCTTATTGTGAAGCACACTGTGCAGTGGTCGCTTGTTCCCAGATGTCTACTGATTTCTAAATTTGTGATCCTCTCTCCATTTGAGAGTACCAGGTCTAGTATTGCTTCCTCCTGAGTGGGTTCCAGCACTAGCTGTCTAAGGCCTGCCCCCTGCAGAGCATCGAGAATGACCCTGCTCTTGGATGTGGCTGCAGCACGTGTCATCCAGTTAACATCTGGCATATTCAGGTCCCCCATCAACAGTATCTCCCCTTTTTCAGCCCTTTTTGAGAATGTTCTCTATCATTTTCTTGTCCATTTCCTCCACTTGAGATGGGGGTCTGTATACAACCCCTGTGCAGATTGTGATGCCATTCTTTGTCTCCAAGGTGACCCAGAGTATCTCTTGTCCTCCCCTTTACTTTTTAGTTCTGTAGCTTTGATCCCTTCCTTTATGTATAGAGCTACTCCACCTCCTCTTTTCCCCTCCCTGTCCTTTCTGTAGACTGTGTACCCCGGTATGTTGACATCCCAGTCATGGCTCCCCGTGTACCATGTTTCTGTGACTGCCACAATATCCAAATGTTCATCTTCCATCAAGGCTACTAGCTCAGGAAGCTTGTTTCCCAGACTACGGGGATTGGTACTCATTGCCCTCCATTTAATGTTGGCTTTATCCTTTTTTCCCCCATGCCTGCTCTTTTTGCGCTTTTCTATTTTTCCATTTACCCCTGTCCTGCCCTCTGTTGAGCACTGTACCTCAGTGTTTACCTTACTACCCATCATGCTTTTTGGGAGGAGGCTTGAAATTTCCTGCCTCTTATTAGCACCTCCCCCCATGGTTAGTTTAAAAGCTTGCCAAGGAAGCATTTAAACCTGTCACTTAGGATCTTGGTTCCCTTCATGGACAGATGCAGACCATCGTGCCAGTATAAACCTTCATCTCTCCAGGTGTACTCCCAGTCCCCAGTGAAGTCAAAGCCCTGTGCTCTGCACTAGTTTTGCAACCATTCATTAAACTGCATGGTGTGTAGTACCCTAGTCTCACCCCTGCCATGGACTGGCAGCACCTCTGAGAAGGTAACCATGCTTGCTACCTGTCTGAAGCCCCTCCCCAACTCCACAATTTCATCCTGCACTGCATTGATCCCATGCCTAGCTAGGTCATTTGTTCCAAGGTGAACAATGATATCTAGTTCCCTCTCCTGTGATGCTGCTTCTGCAATCCTGAGGATTCACTTCTTGTCCCTCCAAGCCATGGCACCAGGCAGGCACCTTACTTCCCTCTCCTCTCCCTTCCCCAGGTCTACCCCTCTAATAATTGAGTCTCCTATCAGAAGCTGTTTCCTTCCCCTGTGGTGTCCCTTGCCACCCTTCTGTGGGTATCCCTTGTGGGTGTCCTCAGCATTCTTCTTGGTCTCCACTGAGGGTGCCATCATAGAGGAACCTTACTCTGCCAGACTGGCATATGGTTTGTGTAGAGGTACAACTAGGGGGGCTTCGCCTCTGTTCCACCACCCATACCCTCCCAGAACCCACTGTGGTCTAACTGCTCTTCATACTTGGCAGCCTCTGTGGCAGTGGTGCTCTTTGGGTAGGGGAGGCCTCCTCAGTCCTTGCCAGTTCAGCCTGGAGGTGGGCAACCTCCTCCCTCCTAGCTGACAGTTGCCTGCAGATAGGACAGCAATGCAGTTTCCAGAATGTCTCCTGGAAAACTGCTGCCCCACAGCCAATGCATTGCACCACTCCCCACATGTCCCTCTCCCTTATAATATACAATATGCAATATATATAAATATATATATTTTTTCTTCCTTTTTGTGGTGTGTTCTTACCCTTTATGCACTGTGCTGGGTTATTAAGAATATGACAGTTCTGCCCCAAGACCTGTTGAGGAAGTGATGTCAGAATCTTGGCTATAAAGGAAACGTCATGCCTGGGGGGGTGGGGAGTGGGGAAGGGTAGTCTACAACCACTGGTGACTGTTAGAAACAATCAAATACACCACTGCTCCACCACCCTGGTGAGTACTGCCCTTTATAGTAATTCAGCTAACCTCCAGTAACTGATTTGTCAACTATTTAAAAGTAATTTGATGCAAACTGTTACAGAATACTAGTAGACAGTCCAGTTACCCACAAAGGAAAATCAAATACACAGTTATTTCAACCCTTCTGAAGTTGCTCACAAGATAAGTAGTTTTGAAAACCCCCTTCCTGATTTAAAAATGAAAATAATTAAACACAAAGCAATACCAATGTAAGACTGTAAAGTAAGGAAAACTTCCCTCAGATGTAAGTAAGAGAGATCTGTTGCAGATTTCTAGTCCAATATAGAATATCCCATGCAGCTTCTCAGTTGTTTCAAAGCACACCCTGTTACACCACTTGAAGAGATGGGCTTGATATCAAGCCTTTGCTTGGCCAGGTTTATCCTTCCTAAATTTGTTGAGTTATGTTATCACTCCTCATCAAAGACAGTCAACATGCATGAGCATGTAAGGCTGTATTATTTCAGCAGTATGAACACCAAGGCAAACCTTCTCTGTCACTCAGATGGAGTGGAATACAATGTAAGCCAGTGAAACATTGTGTATGACTGTTCAGTACAGATGTTGTGACTTGTCAAATTCTTCTTCTGACAGAATTCCTTGTAATGTTGCACATTCTGCCTAATGCTGTGGGATTCTGCCAGAAGTAAAATTCTGAAATTCCAAGAACAGATTTTAGCTTTTTTTATTAGAATACAGTTTAGTAACCTGTGGATTACTGTTTCAGAGTAGGTTTCCGCAAACTATAAGAAAATAATCTGCAGTTTGCATAAACAACCCAAAACAAATCTGTAGTTTATGAAACAAGACTATCAGAATTACTTGAAATTGACTGAACAATTCTGAAAAACATTTCAGAAGTGTAATTGTCAGTCTAAAACAAGGCAAGCCAGATGGGTACCAGGTTATTGAACCATTACTGATAACAAAAACTAGTTAATGTGTGAAAAAAAGCTTTATTGGAACACGTAGCCTGGTGCTGAGCTTTTCTGCCTTGTTTCACACTGTGTCTTGCCCCAGGCACATGTACAGTATTCACAGGGAGTGGTTCTTTTTTGTTTTATTATGAATTGCCATTCTGCCTGGTTTCTACCAGCGGAAGTCTGCATTCCATGCATCTCTAATGCTTAGTCTGTTTTGGAATTAAAATGAAGATTTGTTTGCAGTGCCCATTAGAAGTGTTTCCCCAGTAGACTGTGCCATGCTTTTAATACTGGCCCCAAAGAATCTGGGTAAGTGAAAAAAATCAAAGGCATGAGGAACGTCACTAGAACGTTTTTGCATACACAGCTTAAAACAAATATTGCAGTAGCTGCGACATTAGAAATACTGACAGAGTATTTGGAAAAATTACTTTCTGAATATAAGATTCCTTCTGTGATGTTTTAGTTATTTTGTGTGGCACTCGGTATTGGCAACTGTAGAGAATGACAACTGTGCACTCAGTATTAGCACAAGCAAATGTATTCATTTCATGTTCCTTTGTAATAAGGAGTGGTAAATGCATGTGTTTAGAAACTCAGTAATGCATTTTTCAAGAACTTGGCAAATAGACATCAGAAATGCTGTTAAAAGATTGAAAGATAAAACAATCCCATTTTCAATCTGCACCTAAACAGCTGTAAATTAATAAGCAGGCAACATGGAATGCACAGCTAAATCCTGAAAAGTGCTGCTAAACTCACCTATTGCATAGCCAGAGCCTCACTATTCAATACACTGGTACATCTCTTCAGTTTCCTCAGTTCTAAACATAGAAGAAGCAAACAATGGCACTTCTGCTCTTTGACCTGCTTTCATATAGTTTTGTAGTTGATTTGACCTTGTTTGATGTAAGCATTGCATCTTAAAGCTTTAAAGGGACACTGCCAACCCTCTTAGGCCTCAAAGTGTCCCTAGTTTAAAAAACACATTTTACGATTGCTAACATTCTATACAGATTGCTGATGTAGCTGGTAGTTTGATTTTGATTCTTTTTTTTCTTTTAAAAAGTTACCACACAAAAACAGGGTAGCCCAACATATGAGCGCTAGGGACTGCGCACCTACAATAATGGTGACCCAATCCCCAGCACATGTGTCCAGGGCTACCATAGAGTAGGGCTGCCAGATGGGGAGGGGTCAGTGAATATAGTGACAGGATGTTATTATACATACGCATGCGGGGGGACCAAGCATACACAGCAAGGAACGGGGAAGGAATGTGAGGGATGGTGCTGTGGGGGGTTGCCAAGCTGACCTCGTGGCATGGTGGGCGGGTTGGTGGCACTGGTCGGCAGGGTACTGGGTTCGGGTCCGGGCCCTGGTGCATTTTTGTTGTGTCAGGCCTGAACCTTTTTTTTTTTATGTTTTCACCCCCCAACATGCACCCCCGTGGAGTTGAGAATCCTTAAGTAGTGAGGGGTGTTAGGCAAAACCCCCATGGGGAACTACAGAGAGCTTGCCCATAAAACATTAAAGTAAATCCCTGCCACCATTTTGCTGTACACCGGGGTGTCTGAGTGTCAAAAAAAGTTTTCAGCACTCTTGACTTCTCGATAACGGCGATCACCTTTAGGCTTTCGTGATTATCACAAAACTCCCAAAACAGTTTTATTTACATTCCTTGATCAACTCGCACTGTATCTTTCCTGGACTTAATTTTTTCTGTTTTGTTTTGTTTTTGTCATGGGATACAAGAAAAAAAATTCATGCTTTTTTTTTAAGGGTCATTTTTTCCTCCTTGGGAGATTTATATTTTATGAAGTGTCAACAGTTGACTAGTGTACAATACTGTGTGTCTTATTTTATTTAACACAAAAACAACAACAAAAAATACCTTGTGTACTGTATTGCTTGTGAGTATAGCCACAACTGTATATACTTCTTACTTTCATTTGTAGGGCTGGAAGTAGTTGGATTGATACATTGGGTGCCTACTGATTGGCTGTTTTTGTATTAGCTTTAATAAGACCGGATCTCACAGGTGACACCTGTAAAATATCTTTGGTGGCTACAAGTCTCTCCACTCAAGATGACTAATTCAATATATAGAAAATATTAGCATTGGTGTCCAGTGATCCTCCCCATCCTGATCCCTTGCAATTGAAAGCTCTCCAATTCCCTAGTGGTCTAGTGGATCCCACACTCTGTCAGGGATTCACCCACCACCCTACTCCCCCCAACCTGCTCCCATACTGGTGACTTGCACAACTCTCCTCTCACCTCCATGGCTGGCTGTCAACAGAGCTCCCAACGAGCATGTACTTACAGTATACGCTCATTGAGAGTTCAGCCAGTGGCCAGCTGTGGCGGTGAGAGGTAGGCTGTGCTGGTCACCGGCTAAGAAGCAGGTTGTGGGGGAGTGGGGTGATGGGCAAATCCCTGACAGGGTGGGGAATCCACTAGATCACCAGGGAACTGGAGAGGTTTCTATTGCAAGGGATCAGGATGGGGAGGATCACTGGACACCAGTGCTAATATTTTCTATATATTAGATGGGTCATCTTGCAGGGGAGGGACCGCTATCTACCAGGAAGATAATTTATTGTATGATGGGCCAGCGATCAGAGGACTCCGGGGGGGGAGAACAATTCTACCACGGACTGCATTTCTCTAGTTGTCTGTGTACTTCTTGGGCTGGCAAGGGGAGGAGGAAGTCACTAGGTCACCTGGGAATACATACTTTAATGACACAGGGGGATCAGAATGGTGATTAGTTGGGGAGGGGACCACTAGACCACCAGAGTATATTTTGCATGTATATGGGGCTGGCGATTGGTGATGAAGGGACCACAGGATAACCAGGACAGTATTTTTTTCACCTACAGGATAGCGATCAGAGAACATGGAAGGGACCACTGGACTACCTGGGGAAATTATTTTATTATAGGGGGACAGTGATCAGAGACTGGGGAGGGACCAATAGACTACCAAGGAAAATTATTTTACACATAATAGAATGGTGATCAGACAATGGGAGTGAGCGGAGGAACCACTGGACTACCAGGAAAACTTATTTTACATGTAATGGGATGGTGCTCAGAGACCAGGGAGGGGAGAGGGGTCACTAGACTACAAGGGTCACAGTGTTGTGGGCATGGAGGCCACTGCAGTGCCTCTGACAGCCACTAGGGTTGCACAGAATACCATAAGGTCTCAGTTGGTGGTATTTTCTCAATGCAAGGGACCTCCACAATAGGCCCTAGCATGGAGAAAATAATTTGTTGATGGCACAGCACTATTATGTAGGTTCCCCCCAATTTGAATTGCAGCCCACTGAAGCCTTTCCTCTAGTGCAAGCCCATTCTAATGGTGCAAACTGGACTTTTGTAAATAATACTATGGCACAAAACTCAGTTTGCAATGTGCAAATGGGGGTTGCACTGGCACAAAGCTCTGTGAATCTAGCCCCTTGTGCATTAACTACTGTAAGGTGCTTTTCTTTTTGCAAAGATTTCCCCTTCTTTTGGAGATAATGGAATTGTATCCTCACTCATGCAATTGTCTTTGGGACCTGCATAGTTGGTGACATACTGGTGAGGAGGTGGGCAAGTGGTACCAGGGGTGGGCACTCCAGTCAACTTTTATTAAATGTTATAAAATTGGTTGGGGCTAGATCAGGGAAGAGAGGGAAGGGAATTAAGAAACATATATTTGTAGATAGATAGATAGATAGATAGATAGACAGACAGACAGACAGACAAGACAGACAGACAAACAGATAGATAGATAGATAGATAGATAGATAGATAGATAGATAGATAGATAGATAGATGAGAGAGAGAGAGAGAGAGAGAGAGAGACAGTGTGTGACAAAAAAAGAGATCAAGTGATTGCTGGCTCACTGATCCCACTCAAGCTAGTAGCAGGACTCCAGCTGCAGCTTCACAAATCAAGACAGCCCTGCTGTTCTCATGCAGAAACTGCATGTGACTGGCTCCTCATGCTAAGCAGGGAACCCACAAATTGTGGGTGACCAGAAACCTAATTTCTGGGCTTAGATTCTAAAAACTAATGCCAGAATAAATGGGTCATGTTTAAGTAGGTTAAATAAGCAGCCATCACAACCGATATTTTTCTCTTGATTGATAAATCACAAATGATAAACCCTCATGATCAATGTTGTTTATCATTTGTATCAGAGGGTTATCTAAAAACTCTACTGTGTATGGTCAGAAAGAAATCTTAAAATTCTTATAACTCTGGAACCATTTAATCTTATTTTACAAAACTTTCAAAAGGAACTAACTCAGCAGAGCCTGATTCTATCATGAATATTTTGTGAAAAAACTCTGTACTATCTAGGCTGTATGTGATAGAAAAAAAACATGTTAAGTGTAGGAAAAAATGTAATTAATTAAAAATTGATTTTCCTTATCTCAGAAATCACACGAGATGCTGTCATAAAACTTTTCACGTCCTGAGACCCTGCCAGCCAGACTACAAATGAACAAATTTGGGATTATTTTGTCAAATGCCGTCTAAGTTATTAAAGTGCTTAAAACTAGGGTTTAGCATTAAACACTTTACTCAACCCTAACTATACAGGTGCTATTGTGTCAGCATAAAATGGTGCTAGAGTAAGAAATTATATATTGATTTTACTTTAGAAACTTCAAAGAAATTATACAGCCTGCAATGTGGGAAGCTCTTGAAGCAGGTTAACATTTATCCATGGGCCCTTTACCCGATGCAAGGCTACGATGTGAGGGAGGGAGGCACAGGCCACAAGCACAGGTGGGTATGGAAGATGGGCAGTGTGATGCTGGGCACATGAACAAGGCACAACAGAGAGACTGGTGGGGGGCAGTGCAGATGTAGGGTGGTGCAAGTGACACCTGCAGACTGGTGTAGGAGGCTGCCAGCCGCTAATGCACAGGGGAGACATGATGTGGAAGGTGGGGGGAACGTGAGCATTCTACAGAAGGATGAGTGAGACATGGAGGCACGGGCACAAGTAGAAGCACGGCTGGGAACATACAGGTGGTGGCAGTTGCCACCGTGGACACATTGGAGCAAGCGGGACGCACAAATCACAGTATGGAGGCAGAGTGGGCACTAGCAGTCAAGGCAACATGCCAAATGACAGTCACAGAGCACATGGCACAGTATAGAGGCAAGGTGAGCACTGACAGGCAAGGCAACATGCCAGGTGACAATCACAGAGCACACAGCACTGTATGGAGGCAGGGTAGGCACTGGCAGGCAAGGCAATGAACTGGGCAGTGGCATGCACAGGGAGTGGCAGGGGAACAGCATGTTGACAATAGCTGGCTACACCTGCAGCTGCAGGTTGTAGGCAAGCCCTTTTAAGTACTCAGCTGTGGTGCGATGAAGGTACTCCTGGACTATGCCCTTAATCCGCAGTGTGAGGTCCTTGTATCACTTCCGCTTATAAGTTGTAACTGCCCCAGAGACAAGCAGAGCATCTGAGGTGCTGCTCCTCCTGAAGGCAGTTAAAGAAGTGCCAAATACTCAGATGTGCAGCACTGAGGCAGGTGTTAAGGCCCCGGTGCCAGTCCTCGACCATATTGTTTGTACTTGCCAGCCCTGCTCGTGTGGCATCGTATACATTCCACAGCTCCAGTGGGAACAACGGTCTCCACCTAGCCGTCCACCCTACAGCCCTGCCAAGCCAGGTGTCCTCCACGTAGTCAAGGAGTGGCTGCAGGAGTGCATCATTCCCCCTGTAGAATGTTGTGTCACACAGGGTTGCATAGGTGTCGGCAACGTCCCCTACAGGCACAAATGTGAGGACAATCAACATCCGGATCTGCAGGGCGAACTCCTCATTGGTGGAGTAGCACTGCAGCACCTCAGGGCATGCTGGACACAGCACCACATGGCATGGCTGTAGTGGAAGAAGCACTGCAGACAGGAACACACTGGAGAACGCACAACAAGCCACCCATTCAGAGTCCATCAGCGCTGTCTTTGGTGTGCAGTCCCCCACCAGTCTCTGCACCTCATCAAATACCAGCATGTATACCTGTTCCCGGTGACTGCACATGAGCACCTACACTGTGGGCACCACCGAACCAGTGCACAGGCCATGGATAGTATAAAGTTGCCTGAAGATGGGTGGTGATGTGCAGAAGGTGCCATCAAGGAACCAGTCCTTGCAGTCACCAAGAAAGTGCAGGGACTGATGGGTTGCAAAGACAAGCACCCTGTCCATTGATAGCCCATTATTGTGATGGACGAAGGGCCCCACCCACAGGAGTGACGCAGTAACCGGCCACGCTGGGCTAGCCACTTCACACTGCATTTTGTTCATCTTTCAGGCTGTGTTTAAGCTCTGTGAATGGTTCTGATCATCTCCTAGTACTTTTTATTCGTTATCTATTGTTCACTTATCGTTTATCTTCAGTTAAAAATTCTGCATTCTGGAGACCAAATCGAATCGGAAATTTTGGTACGGTTTGCTGCTAACCCTAAATGGGGTGAGCGTCATGGGCTACGGTTGTGGACTGTGGACAAGTTTTTATCGGATGGATTGAGCCTTAAATTGGACTGCAGCTTTTGGCTTTCGTCGAAGCGAACCTCTTTGGACTTTTGCCAGGATGAATGGGGGACTGTAAATTCTAGAATAAACCAAATTATAAGGCAGACTGATCGCGTAAATGGTTGTTGGAACTTTGAGGGAATACATGAACTCACTGACTTGGTGTGGAGTGGTGAGATCTGAAAAGTTTGGAATTTATTTCTGCTTGTTTTCGTCGTGGGAATTGTTTGTCCTGATTTTGATATTGGATGCTCTGAGACAGCGGGTTTTTGGGGAGTTCCCTGGGGTGGCTGCTATCGGCGGGGTTCAGGGCGGGTGACGCCAGCCTTTGGCCATCTGAAGGGCAGGTGTGAGTTGCCAGTATTCCCCAGACTCACCAGAGGGGTCTACCAGTGGGTGGACACTATTCTGGGGCTCGTTGCTCTGGATCCGGCCGGATTAGCAGCCGCTTTCAGGGTTCTTCCCCTTTTTTGTTGAATTTCTGAGCCTTCAGTTCCACTGACTTTGGATTTGCTCCTCTGCTCCTCTGCATTTCTGCCCATGGATTATGGCTAAGACTCTAATCCATTGACTCACACTCCTTCGGTTTAAGGCAGTATGATTGCCTATTTTTTCTTTGATCCCCCGGGTTGTGAGAGGGTCTGGGGGTCTGAAGATTTAGACATTGGCTGCTTTAAAGACTTATTACTATTTTATTCCATATTTTGTTATTGAATACATCCTCTTTCTCCAGGTGGTGAGAGTGTCTGGGGACTGAGAGACTTTGGTTGCATTTCACTTACTCTCACTTTTGCAAGAGTTAGTGCTTGGAAATTACTTTATTTACTGTTTTTATTTACAGCTTCAAAGACTTGTTATCCACTTTCCTATAACTTATGTTTTACAGACTTATTTGATTTGGACTCTGGCGTTAAGTTTATGATTTATATTTTTAGTGATTTCTAGTTTTATTTGCATTTGTTGGGGTGGGTTACAGGAAGTTAATATTTATTAATTTGTGTGTTTATTATTTTTTCTATAGTCTTGTTATTATTATTATTTACTCGTTATTTGAGGGTTATTTATTTTGGGGTTGGGTTGAAAGTGAGTTAGCTTGTTTTGTTGGGCTTTATTGATTGTTTTAAGATGTGTTGGGAGGGTTTAACGACGGTCAAATGCTATTCTCCCACTCTGCTCCACAGCCTCCACCCCTTTCATTGTCCCCGCTTACCTGCCGATGTTTTTACCAAGTGTCATGCATTGGGGATAGTGAGAAGGCATTTAAGGGGTGGAAGGACTGGTCTGAGTGAGAGAATGGAAAGGAGTGAGCAGATAGAGATAGTTGGGACTAGGAGGCGCCCTGGGGTGAAATGGGATCGGGAGAAGGATTCTCTCTGCCTGATTCCCATACCCAAGGGCTCTGCAGACTGTGGGCAGGTACTGCGCTCCTCCCTGAAAACCCATCCAACTCAGGCGGTGCTATGTAATGCCAGGTCTATTAGGAACAAGACTGCTATTATTGCACCATCTAACCTGGCATGTATCACCGAGACCTGGCTTGATGAGAATGCAGGTCCAATACTAGCCTCTGCTGCTCCGGCTGGGTTCATGGTGATACACCTCCTGAGATTGGATCGTAGAGAAGGGGGAGTAGCCATCTTTTTTAAAATGGAGTTGAGTCTTGTGGATGTGCCAGTGGATAGCACTCGATCCTTTGAATGTATCCTGGAAGCAGGTGCGGGGTTCAGGATTCTCCTCATCTATCGTCCACCCGATGATGGTGGAGAATTCCTGAAGGAGTTTGCAGACTTCATTGTCAACATGGCAATGGAGTCACCCAAATGGTTAATACTGGGTGACTTCAATGCCTGGGTCGACAATGAACTCTCATATTTTGGAAAGAACCTCCTCCAACTTATGACTATGTTGGGCCTCTCACAGGTAGTTACCTCTGCTACCCATATAGGGGGTCACTCATTGGATCTAGTGTTTCTACTGGATTTGGAGGTCACGCATTTGGGGGTGGAACTGAATGCATGGACAGAGCATCATACCATAAGATTCAGCTTCGGGGCACCCCAAATAGACCTGCTTCTACGGAGATGGTCCAGTATCGCCCTTTAGGGAGTTACCCCAGAGGTCTACTGGCAGTACTGGATCTATCGGGTATTTCAGGTAAGTGCATGGGTCCAGGGGACCTCATTCTTGCCTATAATAAGGCAGTGAGTGAGGCCCTGGACCTAGTTGCTCCTGTCTGTGTTCGCCCACTCACTCAGCGCCCAAAGACTCTATGGTTTGATGAGTCTTTAAAGGAACTGAGGAGAGTGGGGCAAAGGCTAGAGAAGGCTTGGTGGAAATACAGCCTTGATGCAGACAAACTTAGGTTGATGGACCATTATGGTTCCTATCAATCAGCAATCACCTGTAAGAAGGCAGAATTCCTGTCCAGGGAGATTGCTGCTGCGTGGAACTGACCGGCTCAACTTTTTCAGACCATTGACAGACTGTGCAATCCACTCTGTCTGCAGTCTGGAAGAGATTTTTCACAAAAAAAATGTGATGAGCTTGCTCGGTTCTTCACAGATAAGATTGCCAACATCAGGTCGGGTATCAGCCAAGCTCCCTCTTTAAGGGTTTGCGGTGATCGGTGCGAGGAAGCAAACACCTCTGTTACCTGGTCTGACTTTGTTAGGCTGGAGCTCATGGATATTGTGAGGATTGTCCAGATTGTATGACCAAGCAGCTGTAGTTTGGATCCGGGCCCTACGTCACCATTATTAGGTTGCGTAGATACTATCTGTCCGATCCTTGCTGAAATTGTCTGGAAATCTTTGGAGCAGGGGGTCTTTTCTGACCCCCGAAAGGAGGCGGTCATTCGACCACTCCTAAAAAAGCCTTCATTGAATCCAGACTGCTTAGCTAACTACAGACCTATCTCTAACCTGCACTTTGTGAGTAAGGTTATTGAAAAGGTGGTTGCACTACAACTGGATGACCATCTTATAAATCACAATGTCCATGATACTCTTCAATCGGGATTTAGGAAAAGACATAGCACTGAGACCGCCCTTGTCTGGGTTTTAAATGATCTCCTGATTGTGAGAGATCGAAAGACTCATACTATTCTAGTCCTTCTTGATCTCTCTGCAGCATTTGATACTATGGACCATGGTGTGCTTTTGGAGCGCCTGCGGCTTTATTGTGGACTGACTGGTACAGTTCTGCATTGGTTTCGATCCTTCCTCATGGATTGGAGGCAGAGGGTTGTCACTGGAATTTATTCCTCTGACGCCATCTCCCTATCCTGTGGGGTGCCGCATGGCTCCATTTTGGCACCCATGTTGTTCGCCGTATACATGCTGCCATTGGGAGACATTATTAGGCTATATGATCTGGGTTTTCACTGCTATGTAGATGACACCCAGTTGTATCTGTCCTTCAATCCCAGACAGGAAGATGCGATCTCTATGCTTAACAACTGTCTATCCGAAATCAAAGATTGGATGAGTACCAGCTGGCTGAAGTTAAACCCGGATAAGACTGATGTGCTGGCCGTGGACCCTGGTCACCTTGAGGTGGGTTGTAGGGCTGGGATTCCATCGGGCATATGGCTTGATGGTGTCCAACTGCCAACCTTAGACCAGGCACGTAATCTGGTCGTTATTATAGATGACGGCCTGACCCTAAAATCTCAGGTGTCGGCCGTTGTCAAACCCTCATTTTACCATCTTAGGAATATCACTTGGGTGAAATACCTGGTTCCTCTGGCTGACCTTCCTACCTTGGTCCATGCCTTTGTGACCTCTCACCTTGATTACTGCAATGCCTTGTACCTAGGGCTACCAGGGGTTGATATCTGCCACCTGCAGCTGGTGCAGAATGCAGTGGCCAGGCTTTTGACTGGGACATCTAGAAATAGTTATATTACGCCTGTGCTGTGTGGACTGCACTGGCTGCCGGTTCAGTAGTGGATCACCTTTAAGGTTGGGCTACTGACCTATAAAGCCCTACACTAACAGGGACCGCGGTATGTGCAAGATCTCCTTACTCCCTACTGTCCCTTTCGCTCACTCTGATCTGCCGATGAGGGATTGCTAGAGATTCCCAGGGTTTGTTTAAAGACATCTGGGGCACGTGCATTTTCTTACGCTGCCCCCACCCTGTGGAATTCTCTACCTCACCGGATACGAGGTTGCCTGACCGTCAAGAGTTTTAAATCTGAGCTAAAAACCTTTTTGTTTTTAAAAGCATTTAAAGATTGATTTTATTATTAATATTTTGTTAATTATTTAATGTTATTATTGTATAGCACTTTGGTTTTTGAAAAGTGCTTATAAATAAACTTTTACAGTACTTACTTACTTTTTTACTTACTTTACTTACTCCTGTGGGGTATCCAGCTCCTGAACCATGGCCAGGGTGGCAGGACAGCCCTTTGCAGCCTGTCTCACCCACTGCACTGTCCTATTCAGGAATGGCAGTGCGGGCTGGCTGCCTGCCACGGCATCTGACACGCCAGTGGTGCACTGTACAATCACCTGTCCCATGCTCTCCATGCTGGACCAAACCCTGTCACGGACGTTCTCCACGGCCATCCTCACGTCAATGTCCCGAGCATCTGGGACATGGTTGTGTGTATATCCCTGGTACACAATGTTGTCTGCTTCAGTATGCAGGCATGCAGGGCACTGGTACCTTTGGTCCTAGCAACAGCGGCAGTAAACTTTCCCAAGTACCTCTTTGTCCCACCCGTAGAGGTATCCTGCATGGTATAATAGTGGTCTCCCTTCTGGCTCTTGAGGAATGCAACAGCTTCCATCCTCATTCACTGTCTCACTGAGACAGCTTTGACTGCCAGAGGGAAGCCTTTATACAGCCTGTTCAGCCATGTGACTGTGACTGACAGATGGGGGCGTGTCAAGGAAGTGCATGCCTACCATGTCTGTGCAGCTGGTAAAGGAAGTGTTTCGCCATTGTTGCTGTTTGCCAAAATGTAGGCAGATGAGCATGGTGGTTGGTAAAGCATACAGCAGACTGGAGCCATGATTTGATGGTGGCAGTAGTCAGCAATAGCGGTTGCAGTTGAGGCATGGTCATTGCAATAGGTACCATATTCAACTACTGGAGCCATCCGTGGTCGTGCAATGCTCCCTGTTCCCTGACCCGCTGTGGGTTTCGAACTGTCACCCACAGTGGCACATCACAACTACTTGCCTGCCTACATAAACCTAACCTAACACACCATGGGAGAACGCTTGTTGCATCCTTTCCCACAGCACTCCTAAGCGGCCTAGAGTGTGGCATACCTTGTTGTTGGGGGGGGCGCGGATGAGCCACATGCAGCCACAACACCTTTTGTCTGCACTGCTGCTTCCGGGGATGGGGGGGCCAAGGCATGGCCATGCCTGTGTGCTGTTGTCTGCCATGGGGGGTGTGCCTGTGTGTCTGGTGTCCACTGTAGGTGGTGCTGGGCAGGACTGATGGCGCACCTCCATGTCCAGCACAGAGTTGCTGTTCCTTCTGGTTGTTTGATTGGCCCATGTAGCAGGTGCTGTGTGGCCATCCCACAGCTGCAGTCAGGAGTTGGGGCCACCAGCAGTGCCATCATGTCCTGCTCTCAGGGGTGGTGTGTGATTCAGTGGCTGGGGTGGGCCATGTAGTGTGTGGCAGGCAGTGCCATGTTGCCCAGCTGTGGGTGGCATTCCACATGGTACATGGCCATTTGCTGTCAGGGTGTTCTTTTGGGGGTTGTAGTTGCTGTAGTGTGTAGCCAGTGGTGTCTCTGTGTCTGGCCAGTGGTGCAAGTGGGGGGTGGGTGCCTCTGTGTCTGTTGGTGGTGTTGGTGTGCATTGGTGGGCTTGGCAGTGTGGTGGGATACATCCGGTGGCTGCTGTGCATCTGGTGTTGATGCTGGCGGTGACATGGTGTCCGACCATCTGTGCAGGTGGTGCAGCGGGTATCGCACTGGCTGTTTAGGGGACGGGGATGGCAGTGTGTGTGTTGGTGGACCTGTGGGGGAAGTGGATACTGCCAGTGTCTGAAGGTGGTTGGGGAGGGGTATTGCCTGCTGCTGCTGTTGTACTATTGGTGGGCTGGGGTGGTGGTGGTGGCTGTTGCCAGGCACTACTGTGGCAAGTTTTTTTTCTGGTGTGCATGGGCATGCATGTGCTGGGGACGCACTATTTTGGCATGTTCGCCCTTTAGTGTATTTGCCCTTCAGTGCATTTGACCATTAGTGCATTCGCCATAATGCACAATCGCCCTGCTGACATTCTTCTTAAAGGGCATTTGCCCTTCTGTCACAGTCGCTTTTGTGACGCATGTCACCCTAAAGCTTGTGCGACATGCTGTACCAGTAGCCAATATGTGAAAGTACACATTATGCCATTTGGCACAGTGTACATGCTCTTTTAACAATAACCCACTTACATGGGCTATTGGTACTGAATACCACCGTGGGGTGGCAGTCTTCAGGGAGACCTTCTGGAGCTTACATTACTGCCCCTTCTGCACACACCTGTCTGGACTGAGAGAGGTGGTTGCCTGACTCAAGGCTGAGTTAGCTTGGGTGTGGAGGACCTACTCCCCTACCCAGGGACCACCTAATCATCCACTGCTATGTCAAAGGATGCCAAGTAGGAGGAATGACTTGATAACGGTGGGCTCAGGGAGGGTAAGGGTGGTGGAATGGAGGCATATCCCCTACCTGGTACCACCACAAAATTCCTACGCTGCAGTGACAGGGCAGGAATATCTCACAGAGGCACCTGTAGTAGTGACCATGGTGGATGTGGGTGGTCCTCCATAGTGGAGACCCCAAGGGGGGTGGCAAAGGACCCCAGAGGAGGAGGAGGAAGCTAATCCTGGTGGGGACTCCTTAGTTAGGGGGCTACAGTTAGGGGCAGGTAGGGATGAGGAGAGGGAGGTGAGGTGCCTTACCAGTGCTACGGCTCTAAGGGATGGAAAGAGGATTCAAGGAATCACTGAGACAGCAGGAAGGAAGGGAGGGAGGGAGAGCTGGAGATCATTGTCCATCTGGGGACTAATGACCTGGCTAGAGATGAGCCAGAAATAAGTAACAAAACTAAGTATGCACTAGGCGAGTGGCACATCAAACTAGAAAACAGACATTTAAAAAAACACATAAAGTTGAGAACACACAAACCTCAATGACATGGGCACAGGTCTCCAAGTAAAAAAAGTTTTATTTAAACGCCAGCAGCCTGACGCGTTTTGTAGTACAATCACATCCTTTTTCAAAGGCTGAATAACAATATCTGTGTGACTGTTAAATACTACATTCAGATCATGTCATGATGATGTCATAATTACTCAGATAATTTGATTGGTAAAAACATCAACATCCTAATGGTATCAAACCCAGTACCAACATAACTTATATATTTCCTATTAATAATGGAATATATATGCTAATACACATCTAGAAAAATTACATATACACGTATATAAAAAGTGCAGTATATAAACCAAAGTGGTGGGACTCAAAGCACAACAGGATAAATTGCAATATAGCCTAGAGATTAGAGTAACTAGCTGTGAATGAGCTTTGTACATCCAGCAGACCAGACCTGGGTTTGATTCTCACAACCTCCACTTGCATACCGTGTGACTCTGAGCAAGTCACTTAACCATCCTGTACTCCCAGGCTGCCCCTGAAAACAGGCAGTTGTGCCTAGTGGGCCTTACCCGGTTACCAAAGACTAAAATTAAATAAAAAATACAAAAAGTAAATAAGTAAGGTGGGTGGAAGGGGTTTAAAGGGGAAGACATACAGTGAAGCCCACCAGGATGAAGCACAGTATCACAGGTTTACTGCACGATAAAAGGAATTAACTTCCATTGAAACTGCATTGTTTGCTGCAGTAACTCTACTGCAGAATTCTGCAGTGCTGCACTTCATTGTGGGGGGCTGCACTGTCGGTATAGGGAAAGAACAACATTAAAAGCAACAAATTAGAGGAATGGGAGAGGGTTATATAGACAAGTCCTTTTACAGAGGAGAGAATCCTCAAGGAACTAGCATAACTAAATGTGGACAAGGCATTGGGGCCTGAGAAGGTGCACCCTACGATACTGAGGGAGATCAAGGAGGTGCTGGCTGCACCTCTGACAGCTCTGTCCAACCTATCACTAGGTATGGGAGAGTTCATGGGACCTGGAGGAGGGAAAATGTGGTCCTACTTCTCAAAAGTAATAACAGGGAGGAGGCAGGAAATTACAGAACTGTCAGCCTAACTTCAGTGGTGGGAAAAGTAATGGAATCACTACTGTAGGAAAGGATTGGAGAATACCTTGTGACCAGTGGATTACAGGATCCAAGGCAGTATGCTTTCACAGGGGGGAGATCTTGTCAGGCAAACCTGATTGTGTTCATTGACTGGATGACCAGGGAAGTGGATAATGTTAGAGAGGTGGATGCTGCTTACCTGGATTTCAGTAAGGCCTTTGACACTGTTCCTCACAGAAGACTAGTGAGCAAGCTGGGCAGCCTAGGAGTAGGTCCAAATGTAATAAAATGGGTAAGAAGTTGGCTAAGGAATGGGACCTAGAGGGTGGTGGTAAATGGTGCTCACTCTGAAGAAGGCAAGGTGAACAGCAGGGTGCCACTGAGGTCAGTACAAGGCCCAGTCCTCCTCAATGTCTTTATTAGCAACATTGCAGGAGGGCTGGATGGGAAAGTATGCCTGTTTGCACATGACACAAAAATCTGCAACAAAGTGGACACACCAGGGGGGTGGAAAAACAAAGGGACAGTCTGAAAAAGCTGGAAGACCAGTCAAGGATTTGGCAACTAGGTTTCAATGCAAAAAAAAAAAAAGCAAAATCATGCACTTGGGGCACATAGACCTGGGACTAACGTACCAATTCAGCAAGAAGATATTGGCAACCACAAAACAAGAAGGGGACCTGGGCGTAATCATTTCTGATGACCAGAAGGTAGCAAAGCAGTGTGATAAGGCAGTGGGAAAAGCTAGCAGGATGCTCGGGTACATAGGGAGGGGTATCACCAGCAGAAAGAGGGAGGTAGTGTTACCCTGTATAGATCGATGGTGAAACCCCACCTTGAGTACAGTGTTCTGTTCTGGAGGCCCCATCTCTGGAAGGACATAGATAGGGTGGAGGCAGTACAGAAGAGGGCAACTAAAATGGTTCAGGGCCTGTATCAAAAGCCCTACAAGGAATGACTCAAGGAATTAAATACTCTTTAGAGGAAAGTAGAAAAAAGGGGGACATGATAGAAACATTCAAATACTGTACCTCACAGGTATTAATAATTTACAGTACTGGAGGGTAGCATTTTACAAAGAAAAAGATGCTCGAAGACAAGAGATCATGCTATGAAACTGGAGGGGGAAGACTTAGAGGAGATGTGAGGAAATACTTCTTCGCAGAAGGGGTGGTGGATGCATGGAACAGCCTGCCAGTGGAGGTTGTGGGTGCTAAAATGGTAACAGGATTCAAGCATGAATGGAATAGATACAAGGGGACCTTAGAAATAAGGCAAGGGAGGGAAAAGACCAAAAATCGAGTAAGATCTGCAAGGGAAGGAAAAGACCAGAGATCGAGTAGGGTCTGCAGTGGCACTGTAGGTGGAGAAAATAGGGCAGACTTGGTGGGCCAAGAAGTCCTTATCTGCTGACAACTTCTACGTTTCTATGACTAGGCAAAATGTATGGACGTGGCTCTGACAAAAGTGTTGCAACACTCTTCAATTTCACAAAAGCTCATGAAATTCAACTTTAATTACTGATGTTATTTTGAAATATTTGTCTGCTTATAACTTGGTTAGATTTTAAGCAAGAGATTTGAAAGTTGACACGCAGACTCTTTTTTTTTCTCCATATTGCTGTTCTCCCAGGTGGCAGCTCATCTCTTAGGGATATACTCTTATCACAGGGCTAGAAGTTTTTTCTCCAACATTTTTTCCCTTTCATCTCCTCTGGTGGGGATTGTATCTCTGTCAGCCTCGCACAGCCTCAGCTTTCCCTGTGGCAGGAGAGAGTTCCCTGGCTCAGCCACAGGGGTCGCTGGGTTAGTGTAACCCACTTCCAACCCTCCCTGACTGAGATGCACTTCCAAGCAACAGCTGTTTTAGACATGACCTGCCTCCTGATGCGACTTCCCTGACTCGCTTCCGAACCCAGGACATCAGCATGGCAGCATGATGCCCTGCTGCTGGGTCATTGGCATGACCCAAAAGCATAATATTTAGGGTCAATGAACCCAACAACATTGGTGATATTATGTTCTCTAGTCTTAAAGTTATAGGGGCTTAAAATTTAGCAGTTTATATAATTGTGAAATGTAATTTTAAAATGTATGGAGGTTTAGAGGCTTATAACTCAGTCACATTTAAAGATAGATATCTGCAACTTGGTACACATCTGTATGGGCCTTGGTAAAGTCAGCATTACAAATGTGGAATAATATGGACTAATACTTTAGAAATTATGCAGTTTACTTAATTGTGACATGTAATTTTTAGAATTTCTGAATGTGCTGAGCCTTACAACTCAGTCACCATTCAAGATAGAGATCTGACACTTGGAACACATCTGCATGTATCTTGGTTAATCCAGAATACCAAATTTGCTGCAATGTTTACCAAGAGCGGCTAAAAATAAAATACAAAATTTCTTCACAATTAGGACTATAATGCTCTGGAATAAACTCCCATAGACCATAGTAGATGCAACTAAACCAGAGTATTTCAAAGAAAATTTAGATAATTATCTTTTGGGCACCTAATCCCATCTCCCACATGGTGTGGGATGGTAGACTCTATGGGTCTTTGACCTTCTTCTACCTTAGAAAACTGAGTAAACCGAGAAATATTTTAGAAATTAGATTGAAATAATGGAAATCACAATTTTCACAAATTTCATGAAATATTTATGGAAATTTCTTGAAATGTCATTGAAGTGCAATCAGCATTTCTCCAGAATATTGATGATGACAAATAAATTTCACTCAATCCTAGGAGGGACAATTCATCAGGTGATCCCTAAGAAGGTGAATGGCTGTTGAATTACTACAGCAGAGTCATGGCTATGCATGTGAGTAAGCCGTGGTATAGATGGTTGAAATATAACAAAGAGTTTTGTCAGAAGTAAGCTGACCCAGTGAGGTATTGGAATGTTCTGGATATGACATAGCTGTGGGTCATTGAGCATTGAGATGGTTTGTAGAATACAGATGGTGACTTTCAAGTTAGGTGGGTCACATCACCAAAGAGAGGATCCAAGGGCTTCACCTCGAAGGGAGGGCAGTGCCCAGTCATAGTTACAACTACAACTACAACCAATGTTGGTTTAAGCATCAGCACATGACCTGTGGCCGGCATCATCCTTTCTGCCTGTGCAGACAGGGAGGCACCATCCCTAGGCCATTTTGGAAGTGGCATAACAAGCATCCCAATGCCAATAAAGGCAGACTGAATTAGGCCTTGGCAGATTAAGTACCCAGACCAGGCAGCTGCTCATTCCCTGGTGGATGGGTTCATGGTTGGCGTTAGGATTCTGTATGAGGTACCTAGTCAAAGGTATGAGGCTAAGAATCTAAAGTCTATCAGTCACCAACCAGGCCTGGCCTGTTAAAAGATAAACCAGGAAGTGTCAGCAGGGACGGTAGGGTGGTGCATTCCCATCCCCACTCTCACCATGCTTGCAAGTATCTCCTATTGGCATGATTCCCAAATTGGCACCTGGTAAGCCCAGAATGACAAACCAACTGTCTACCCAGAGGGGATTCTACCAATGATTATACTGACCCTTGCCTTATAGTGGTGTCATATATATTGTTTAACAGAGCAGGTGAGATAGTGAGGGCAGCCAAGAAAGGGACCTCATTTGCAAAGGCAGACACAGAGTCTGCATTTCACTCTTGTTAGTGCACAATGCAGATAAGGAACTTTTGGAAATGAAATTTGAGATAAAGTATTATATGGATATGTTCACTCCAAAGGACTATGCAATGACATGCGATGTGTTTGAACAATTCTTATTTATTTATTTATTTATTTTATTTAACAGACTTTAGGCTTATAACGTTTGAGTCAGGGACTCATTTACAAAGGCTCCGTGTCAGAAAAAAATAAACATAAACACTTAATACATCTAGACATAGAATGGTAGCTAAAGGTTACAGTTTTTTAGTTATACAATATTGTAGAATCAAGATCAGCTATACATTACATTGAACGTGTTACCGAGAGCTGTATTTTACAGTTTTCAAGAGAACAAGTTTGCTGATAAAGGGAGGGAGGGATTAACAGGTTTGATATTTACAGCGAAGTAGAGAACTAGACAGATATCTTGTGAGTGCAGCCAAAGGAGGCATTATTAATAGGTACTGTTTGGTAGCCCTTTTGATAGGAGCTCCGTGGCAGGGTGGTCCCATAAGATGATAGATAGATGACCCAGTATTAGCTGGTACATTGGCAGTGCCGTGAAGTGAGAATGTGCTCATTGAGGGCTGACTTGAAAGGTCCTTATTTGGAGATGGAGGAGACGTCCATCTCCAAATTTGAGGTCATTATTACCCAGTACCTTCTTGCACTGGGTGATAATGACCAAGGTGAAATGGACAGAGGTGGTCTTTTACGTGGATGATTTCTTGTTTGTAGGGATACCTAGCTTCAGAAAATGTAGCTATCTCCTAAAGGTATTTCAGGAATCATGCACAGAATTTGGAGTGCCATTGGCAAGGGCCAAAATGGAGTGGTCCTGTGCTGTTTTGCCTTTTCTGGTTATCAAGATTAATACCCAGACCACAGTTTCCTGGCTGTCAGCAAAGATGGTTAAGGCCCTGTGTGAATTGTTGTCCAGAGTGGCAGGAACATGCAACGTAACCTTGTGGGAGTGTCAGTAACTGCTAGGTCACCTTAACTTTGCATGCAGAACAATTCTGATAGACTTTCTTCTGCCACATGGCAAAGGTCAGTACTGGAGGCTGGAAACCTCATCACAGGTTTTGGTTGACTAAGAGCATTGAAGGATCTGGTAGTTTACTTGGCCCTTTTTGAACTGTTTTGATAGAGTGTCACTTTGGCTGAAGGTAACAACCGCTCAATAAATAAAGCTGTATATAGATGCATATGGAATCTTTGGCTTTGGGGTGTATTTCTAGGAATCCTAGTGTGAGAAGCAGTGACCATCCAACTAGAGGGAGGTAGTTTTGGCAAGAAATATTACTTTGTTGGAATTCTTTGCAATGGTCATTGCTTCTCCAGTTTGGGGCAACCATTTCTGGAATAGCAAGGTCATCTTCTCAGCAGACAACATTTGGGTACTACACACCATTAATGGACAACTAGGAGCCAAGGGTTTGATGGGAAACCTCAGGAGGGTGTTTGTCTTTAAGTATCTTATGCTAAAAATATTCTGTTTAGTGTCATGCATCTACCTTGGGTTGATAATGGGATTGTTGATGCTGAATCTCATTTACAGTGGCAGAGGTTCCAGGAACTATGATCCAAAGTGGAGAAACATCTCACTGAAGTCCCAATCCTCCTCTGGAAGATGGTAAGCTACGAAGTCATGTGTAGCAATATACAGTAGATCAACAATACATGAAAACAGTATTAGTAGGGTATATTTATGTCTTTCAGCTCCCAATATTTTATTTTAAAAGTTCCTAGCATTATTGGTTCTATTGTTAACCCATTTAAAATATACTTCATTAACCATTAGGGCTATAAGCCAAAGTTTTTATTTTCTTCTATTGAAAACAAGGAAGTTTAAAGATTACTTGAGGGAAGCGTAAAATGTTTGCTATGAAATAAAGGCATAAAATGAAGGTATAGAAAGTTACAAATGGCATACAGTATACTATCATAACATAGGCTAAAATGGAATAAGAACTTGTAATAAAAAGGAAAAATGTTGTATTCCCAAAAACTTCAATTTTTGAAACAAGGCATGCAAAAAGCAGGTTCATGTCACAATTTCTCACTCAAAAACAGTGTCAGTTTCAATGTAACTGCATGGTAGCTAGTCCTTAATTACATGCAACAGGGTAGTTACACTGTAGTTACATGTATTTGCATGTAACTACATTGAAATTGCAATGCACTTATGGTATAGTTACACTGTAACTACACTGTAGTTAAGTGAACTTAAAGTTATTCATGAATCAAATGCTGCCTTGGTTAGCAGCAGTTTCAAAACAATTGATTTGCCACACATATGACTTGTGATCAGAAGATACAAATGGTTGCTCCACTAAGGAGTAAACACACCCTTTTCTAGTTTAATGTTTTTTGACCAGGAAAGGCACACTGAGCTGAAATAAACTTATTTTCAGGTGCATCCTGGAGGAAAGGGGAACATGGGACATGATAGAATCACTTACAGTTACATATTCCCCCTCTTGGACTATACTGACACTGTCAATACCGGTGCCAATGTTACTGATCTGTCCAAAATATCAACACTATTCAATGCCTTATGAAGATTTCTTCTGACACGTTCCCAAAATATTCAGCACTGTATAATGTAACAGAAATTTGGGTTGCTCCCCACCACCACTGAACAAGCACTCTGTGTGTACTGCCTTAGTGGGGGCTAGGAACTGGGCAGGAAACTCCCCAGCTACCTCCTGGTTCTCTTCACTGTGGTCACACATAATTTATACTACCTCAGATCTGAGGACCACTGCCATCTCCAGATTCCATGTTGCAGGAAAACCTAGGGCAAACTTCAGTCTCCAACAGGTTTCCCTCCATGTGGAATAACTTGCCTGACACAATCACACCATCCACTGCCTTTCTGTCATGCAAGTGGCAAATTAAAGCTCATCTCACCTCCCAGACCTGATACCCCATTTGCCCAAGTAACCATTTATCCAGTAACAACCATCAGAGGCCTGACACTACTTAGTGGGACTGTGGGGCCCTACCTCCTCTATGTTACCTAGGCCTATTTGGCTCATAGCCTATTGTCTGCTTCATTTGATAGCCGGCTTCATTGGTAAGAGAGTCTATATTGTACTGACTTCAACTTTGCCTGCCAGACAGTGTGCATTATATGCCGTTGTGTTGTTTCTTACATTATAAACTGCTGCTGTTTTTTACAAGATCCGGTGTGGAAAATGTACTCTAATATTTATATAGTTTTTGTCTCTGTAGCTGTGATAATCAATGCCCTTACAGGTAAATGTATTCTCCTCTATAACAATTCTACCCCTACCATGCCCCCTTCAACCCCTCCCTGGTCACAACTGGAAATGAGCCTCCTGGGCTCTGCTTACTTACCTGGTAAAATATGTTTAAGTGAAATAAAAAATAAAATAAATACATCAGTGTGACCCGTGCAGCTTGGTAGAGTGAGTAAGTCTTTCGAGAATGGTTATCACCATCAATCAGTGTATGCCCTTACCCCAAAGGGGACCATCTGAGCAGACTCACCATTTTCAAAGGTCACATCCTCCAGAGGCATAAGGGGTGGCTCTTGAGCAATGTGATATTGCATAGAAACATAGAAACAGAGAAGTTGGTGGCAGATAAAGACAGCAAGGCTCATCCAGTCTGCCCATTTCTTTTTCTACCTTATGAACATGCCATCGGCCTTTGCTCTGTCAATGGCCTGTCTATTCATACTCATCTGTATTGTTTCCTTATGCCTATCCCATGTCTGTTTGAAGCTCTGCACTGTATTCATATCCACCACTTCCTGAGGTAGACCGTTCCATGCATCCACCACACTTTCTATGAAAAAGAACTTCCTCACATTACCCCTTAATCTGCCTCCCTCTGATCTCATGCTGTGTCCTCTTGTCCTGCTATTTTTCTTATACTGAAACATGTTAGACTCTTTCACCTTGTTAATGCCCTTAAGGTGTTTGAATGTTTCGATCATATCACCTCTCTCCCTCCTTTACTCTAGGGTATACATATTGAGCTCTGTTAATCTGTCCTCATATGTTTTCTTATGCAGTCCCTGCACCATTTTTGTTGCCCTTCTTTGGACTGCCTCAATTTGGTTAACGTCCTTGTGAAGGTGTGGCATCTAGTACTGCACACAGTACTCGAGATGGGGCCTAACCAGTGTCTTGTAAAGAGGGATTATTGCCTCCCTCTTTCAACTTGTGATACCACTGCTAATACACCCCAACATCCCCCTAGCCTTACCTACTGCTTTAGTGGTCTGCTTGGCTGATTTCAGGTCATCTGTGATGATATGCCCAAGTCTCTTTCTTCCCTTGTGACTGCCAGCAACTCCCATCCCAGCCTATAGGTGGCTTCAGGGTTTCTCTTCCACATGTGCATGATCTTGCACTTCTTTGCGTTAAACCCCAGTTGCCACTCTTTCGACCATTTTGCTAGTTTATCTAGATCTCTTCTCATTCTGCCCACCCCATCTGGATCATCTACTCTGTTGCAGATCTCGGTGTCATCTGCAAACAGACAAACCTTACCCTCCAGTCCATTTGCAATGTCAAAGATGAAGCTATTGAAGAGGGTTGGCCCCAGGACTAATCCCTGAGGTACCCCACTTGTGACTTGCATCTCTTCTGACTGTATACCATTTACCCCACTTATGACTTGCATCTCTTCTGACTGTATTCCATTTACCATCACTCTCTGTTTTCTGCCTGTCAACCAGTTTGCCACCCAGTTGACCAACTTCTGACCCACCCTGAGCCTACCTAACTTATTAATCAATCTTCTATGTGGAATAGTATCAAAAGCTTTGCTGAAGTCAAGGTAGGTGACATCAACTGCTCCCCCTTGGTTCACCACTCTGGTTACCCAGTCAAAGAAATCTATGAGATTAGTTTGACACGACCTTCCTTTTGTAAACCCATGCTGTCTTGGATCCTGTGCGCCTATGGATTCCAGGTGTTGCACAATCCTTTTCTTAAGGAGTGCCTCCATAATCTTGCCCACTACTGAGGTAAGACTGACTGGTCTGTAGTTCCCTGCCTCCTCCCTGCTACCACTCTTGTGGAGCAGGATCACATGAGCTCTTCTCCAGTCTTCTGGGACCTCTCCTGTGCTCAGAGACTCACCAAACAGTTCTGATAATGGCTCTGCTAGTTCCACCCTTAGCTCCTTTATATTGCCCCTCCCCAGTCAGAGGGTGCTACACATGCAGGCCAAACCCAAAGAGGCTCCCAATTGTTAAGGCTTCCCTCCTGTCAGCCTCAAGAGGAACCCATCTGAGTCAGTAACATGTTTCCCCCCATTACCTCTTTTGTACACTTCTTGCAAAACTACTAGGATGGGTACTGGTCATCCCTCCCCCCAAGCAAGCTATGCTAACATTTTTCTAATGCAGTCTGTATATCCACTAAAAACCTATCCTAGCCTAATTCAGACAGATGCATCCCATTTCCAGCATACAAATGGGGCAACTATGTCACTGTTTTATTGCACCATAGCACCATGCCTTTCATGGAGTCCATAAAGGTCTGCATAGATATATTAATCATCCTGTGACCTTCTCCATTGCTTTGAGGTTCCTTGTAGGCCACCTTTTCTGCCTTTTTATAATGTGTGACATAACAACACCCCCCCACAGGCATGCCAGATAAAACAAAGCAATCTCAGTGATTTACAAACCTAAGGTCATTGCTACCCAAATGAGCAAATAACACTCCTGGGCAGCTGCACTGGCAGGCTTCAGTCATGACCACCAAAAGAATGTCCTGTCACCTGCTCCCCCAGTGACCCATCTAATGCACCTTCATTTAATTTAATTTGGTTTCATTTTTATTCAGGGTTGAAACCAATTGAGCAGAACTCATTTGCAAGGGGGATCCAGTTTGCATAGACATGTTACACATAAATTGCACACTAAGTTATACAATAAAAATATGGAAGTAAATAACATGTACATACAATTGTAAAATCAAACCATATACTCATAACACAATAACAACCATACAATAATCAAATAATAATATAGTGTGCATAACAGGGACAGCTAACCAGGGAGGAGAGGAATCAACTTTTTAGCACAGAAATTGAGGGACAATTAGTGTTCACTGTGTGGAAATGTGCTGGAATGGAATTAAACAGAGCTGGCACAAAGTGAGTAAAAAAGTGTATAGACTGTATGGTCTTCACACAGGGAATTTCAAGTTCATAAAGGTGTGCACTGCACAAAGAGGGAATAACCTTTCTGAAGAAAATCCACTCAACCAGATAATCCGGTGCCTGACTCTCAGCACACTTATTAGAACAAATAGCCTTATGAACCCTCCTTCTGTTTTTCAAAGATATCCAATCTATCATTTTATAGAGGAATCAGTGGTGGGTTTCTCTGGGCAGTTGTGAATATGTCTTGACAAACTATTGTATAGTACTCCTAATTTACAAAGTCAGTCACTTGTGGAGTAGTTGTAAAGAATGTCCACATAGTCAAGCAGTGTAAATATACATACTTGCATAATTTTCTGTATAGTTTCTTTGGCAACACTGCCCTTATTCCTAAAGAGGAGACATACTCTTTAACTACTCTTTCCAACCAGATGTTTCACATGGTTATTACAATCCTGTGGCATCCAGCCACAATTTGAGATATTTGTAAGTATCAATGGACTCCAGCAAGGCACTACTGAGAGCAACATTGTGATCTCAGGGGGAGTTCTGAGTTTAGTGGGTTGAGCAAAAATCATTTATTTATTTATTTGAATTTGGTTACCCAGGTAGAGCCCACTGAGACAATGGAGTCCCTTTTTCAGGGGTGACCCAGATTAGTTACATTCAATAGTGGCATACAGTGACAATACAGTTATAGGCATTATGGTACATAACAGGAATGAAAAATTACACAGTTGGGAGGACAGAGGACAGCGCCAGGTATGAATAGCAACGACTGTCATAATTGTTTACAGACAATTTAAAGACTACAACTATGGAGATACGAGAGTGTCTTCATGTTAGGGAGCTCTGTCATTTACAATGGGGAGATTTGCAGCCAGAACAAACCAGCTAAGCGCAAGGGAGCTTAAGGGTTGAAGATAGCATTGGTAAGACACTGGGGCCAGGAGGAGTGTTTTAAGCCTCCTTTTGAACTTCATGATGGTTGAGCTTCTATGAACTACCAGGTATATGGAATTCCAAAGTGGTGGAGCAGCTGCAGAGAAGGATCTACTGCCAGTAGTAGACTGGACCATAGGGGTATCAAGCAACAAGTGTGTTAGAGATCACAGTGCCTTGGGAGGTCATTTATATTGAAGTAGGGTGGAGAGGCTAGGAGGGGCAGTAGGCTATAATAATTTATAGATCAGGCTGTACAGATGGAATAGTAGCCTTAGCTCCCAGGAGGGCCAGCCTAGTGAAGTAAGGACATTGCAGTGGTGTTCTCTCAGATTGGCACCAGCGACAAAACATGCTTCTCTATAGTAGAGTGTCCTTACTAAAGCCAGGATGGAGTCACAAGTAGACTGTATGACTGGGACTGTGTGAAAGACAGTAGGTAGTAATGTACTGTTAACTATAGTGAGCCATGCAAGGGGTAAGTGGAGAGTCTGTAAAGAAGGCCAAGCTTTTAGTTTAGAGTTTTGGAGAGGGTGTCTACATGGGGTTAGAAAGGACATTTCTTGGTCTAGCACCAAATTTAGATATTTAAATGACTGAACTACTTCCAGGTTGGTGCCAGAGTTAGTGGAGTGTTTAAGAAAGTGGTCCCTACAAGGTCCTAGTTTTTTACTTCCAAAAAGCATGATCTTATTTTTTTTTTTTTGCATTGAGTGCTCATTTATCGTCTGAGAACCAGCTTTCTAGGAGTTTAAAGTAATTTCCTAATTGGTGGTTGATCCAATTGATGTCAGCACTGGACCTGTAAAGAATGGCATCGTCAGCATATAGCTGTATGGAGGCATTTCCACAGTTGAGGGGTAAGTCATTTATAAAGAGGGAGAACAGTAAAGGTCCTAGAATCCTAGAATGGAGCCTTGAGGTACTCCAGCAGTGATCTGCTTGAGGGCTGAGATTGTTCCTAGCCATCTTACACAGTTTCCTCATTGATAAATAGATCACAAACCACTTGCAGGAGAGGTTATCTAGCCTGAGTTATGTTTTATCAGCATTCAGACTCAACCTGGATTAATGATGTATGCCCGGAGATCATTAATACTGCTCTGTAGCTTAGTCTGGACATCTACAGGAGATTTACCAGCAGTAAAAATGACAGTGTCATCTGTATAGAGATGGTAACTTAAGTCACTGACACTGTCTCCTAAGCCTCTTACGTAACTCAAAACGTTGAGTGGTCCCAGTACTCAGCCTGTGGTACTCCCTTACAGATTGCAAGGATCCCAGATTCCAAACCAATCACTGCTGTTTTTTTTTTTCTGGATGTTAGGCAACACTAAACAATTTACTCACATCCCTGTTCATTCCAAGTTTGAAAAATCTGCACAACAAATTTGGTGGTCTACCTTGTCCAAGGCTTGGAGAGGTCAACATAAATGGCTCCAGTAATCCATCCAGAGTCCATAGCTAAGCTGACATCATCAAAGACCTTTGACATGACAACCACAGTGCTGTATTTCTTACAGAAACCAGACTGGAATTTGTCAAATAATCCAGAGTCCTCCAGGTAGCAATAAAATTGCATTGCTACTAAACTTTTCAAACTTTCTGAGGTGACAAAGTGCAGAGATGGGATGATAATTTGTCATCATGCCAGGTCATCTCTGTTAAATATTGGGATGGCCTGGGCAAATTGCCATTTCACTAGGCAAATCTCCCACAGAAAGGGACCAGTTAAAAATATAGGTGAGAGGTTCCACAATTTGGAAAGCAGACATCTTAAGTAAAACGGGAGTCAATCCATGCAGACCCCTGCTTTCCCCAGATTTTAAGTTTAGAAGTAACTCAAAAAATACATACAGTTTTTATTCTTCAGACTTGAGAAGATTGCCACACCCACCAGGACTGGGGTTCAGAGGATTTTGAAGACAGTTGTCAAGCTGTACCCAAAAATTTCCTTCCTCAACAAAAACCATGACTGTTACTCCATCGTGGTGCAGGATTTTTATAACAGACATAGTTTTGGACTGGTCCATCATGTTTTTAGTAATTGTCCAAAACCATTTAGGATCTCCAGCTAACTATGACATTTTTTTTCTAAAGTATGAATTATTTGCATTCCTATTTTTCTGAAACATATTTTTGGCCATATTTTCCTATAGTTGTCCCTGTCCCCATGCATTTTGAAATTGCGGGCAACCATCCATGCCATATTTTTATCCCTTTAAGTTTTGTCTGTTAGGGAGAATATTACGATGTGGATGTATTTTTAATCCTTTTTAAGTGAGAGATGTATGACATACTGTACACTTTAAGTACGAGATTAACTTCAGACTGTTCCAGTGTATGTTTTATAGATCAGAAATGAAATTACATAAGCAAAAGACTTAAATTACTGAAAATTAACAAACCTCAGAAGGCCAGTAAATGTTTCTTTCCCGTGAATATGGAAATCCCAATTATAGTCACTATATAGGTCAACTAGGACACCTGACTCAGTGTAATTATGAGAAGAGCTGGTATAAACAAAGTCATGCAAGGTTGCGGCTTCTTGTTATTTAATATTAATGTATGTGAGTTAGGTAATTAGATACTCGAGACCGACCTGAAGTGTAAAAGATCTGACAGGAAGATATTCTCGCCTGATGTAGTTTGCCTTGCCCTCTTGGTTGCCCAATGGATAAATGTATGCCCAAAAAAGCCATACTTGCTCCATGTAGATCTGGTCACCTGCCAGTAATGAAAAAATGGTTAGAGCAAATTATGTCTCACATATCATTCAAAAGCATGCAACCACCATTTTTACAAACACCTCGATTATCCAAACTAATCTGATGGCCCCCAGTGAGTTTGGATAATTGAGGTTGTACTGTACCCATAATTTATATTCTCCACCTGCTTTTTTCAGTAATGTGAGGTTAATAAACTTTGTCAGTCTGGTTTTGTTAGTGCCAGCCAATCAACTGGTTTACTCTTGCTGTTTAGTCCTAAGGCCTTGCCTGCTTCAGCCATAGCTTTCTCATAGTATAGCCTCATATTGTAGTCAACCGATTGAGCCTGTTACTGTTTCTTTATACTTTGCCTAGCCATTGCTCAGTTTAATTATACATGTTGATGTGGTATTGGTTTGCTGCTGCATTTTGCTTCTTACCTCCTAACTGCAATGTTCCTTGAAATCCTCTGCTTTCTGCATGTCCCTATACTGCACCTTTCCCTTCCACCTCCTTCCCCGATCCAAGTCTTCTGCCCTCCTATTTCCACCTCTTCTTCTCATTCACTCTCTACCCCTCTCCCCACCTCCCTTCCAGTTCACACAGGTCTCTTCCCCTCTCCCTTCCTTAACCAGAAGTTTCTCCACCATGCCCTCCTCATTTCTCCTTTCACTGCACCCCCATCACCCTGCTCTTCTACCCACTCCAAAGGAAGGAAGTCCCACTCCATCATTCTCCTCATTCTCCTGCTCCTCCTCTTCTCTGACAATGTGAAGACCAACCAGGATCCTTCCCTTCACTTCCTTTCCTCCTCTGCTACTGCCAAGGGTCTTAGCATATTTCATATTAATGCTAGGAGCATTCTCCATATGCTCAACCTCCTTTTATGTCTGTGTTCAACAACACTGTCCTGATGTCCTCTGTATTTCTGAATATTAGCTCTCCTCCAGGACTCTGGCCTTTAGCCTGACCCTTCTTGACTTCCATCTTTTCCAGCAGGACAGGGGAAAATGTGGTGGAGGCATTTCTATCTATGTTCACAAGAGCATATCTTATACTATGTCTATCAGGGAGGCTGCACCCTCCTCCCACAAAATTCTCCTTGTCAGGCTTTAATTCTCATCCTCTCATTCCAGCCTTCTGTATCCATCATAACTGGGGTTTTCTCAGCCTCTCCCAAAATCTCACACTTCTTCCTGGTTGACTCTATTTCCACTATCACCTCGCATTGCTCCACAGATGACCTTATCCTCTTTGGGGATTTCAGCATAAATTGGCTCTCCCCATCCTCAAATCAACCATCCTTAGGATTGAGTCCCTTTAATCTTTCCCAGATTATTTCTGAACCCACCTGGCTCAATCCCCACCCCCACCCCAACCATACCCTATTGGACAGTGTTATCTCCTCTCACCTACTCTACATTGCTGCAGCAGGCATACTGCATTCATTCAGTGACCACTGAAAGACATTCTGCATCAGAGAATCCAGCATCCCCCACCTCCCCAAAATACATCTGGTACAGGACTCTTCAGTCGCTAAATATCAGTGCTTTTCTGAGTGACCTCACTGTGACAGATTGGTCAGCCATCCTTTCTGCCTTTGATATTGATGTGGCCCTCAATCTCTTTCACTCCAAATTCTTCTCAGTTTGGGGCAAGCATGCCCCTTTCAGGAAACTGAAGTTCAAAACTTCCCACCACATCTGGCATGAATCCAAAATCATTGACCTATGCAAGTCCTGTGCGCTCAACTGGGCCCACTATAAATGATCCCTCTTCCTTCCTGATCCTGTCTTACAGGGCTCTGTGAAACAACTGTACAAAATCTGTCTGGACCATGAAATCACACTATTTCAAGGTCTGCCTACTGAAAACATAACACTCCAGCTAAATTCTGGAAGATAATCCATTCACTTTTCAATATCCTGCATGTCCTCTCCCCAATCCTCATGGTTAATGGTTCACCTCTTTCTGACCTTCCCTCTGCTGCTGCTCACTTCAGCGAGTTCTTCACTACCTGTGCCACCCCTTCTCCCCCTTCTGCTCCTCTCCTCCCCCTTCTGTCCCATCTTCCTCTCCTCTTCTCTCCACCCATCCCTGGGTTTCCACTTCCCCCATGTCATTATCCAAGAAACCATGCATGCCCTTTCTTCCCTCAACCTCTCTAAGTACAACCCTTACAAGATGGATTCCAAGCTCCTCCACCTCTCAGCTCCTGCAATTGCATTTCCCCTTACACACCTGCTCAACCTTTCTTTTACCCTCTGCACTGTTCCTCAGTCATGGAAGACTGCCAAAGTTATTCCACTTCACAAAGGTGGTGACCCCTCAACCCTAACAACATAAGTCCCATCTCCCTTTCAAAACTGCAAAGCAAACTTGTCCATTCCAGGCTTTCTGATTATCTCTTACCCTTAAATTTCCTCTCCCCCTTCCAGTCTAGTTTCCAGAAACACCATTCCACTGTCTCCTCCTCGCTACGTGTCACTGATTGCATCTTTTCTGGGATGGATCAGGGACACATCACAGCTGCCATTTTTATTGATCTGCCCAAAGCCTTCAATTTGATGTCCCATCCACTAATCCTGTACAAGCTGAGCTCTGCTAACCTCTCATCTCCCATTGTTGATTGATTCTGTTGCAACCCCATGAGCTGCCAACAGTCGGTACAGGTAGGAGGCATCCTGTCACCTCCACTACCCATCCAGGCTGGGGTCCCACAAGGCTCAGTCCTGAATCCCATCCTCTTTTCCATTTTCCTGAATGACTTACCCTTTGCCTGTGCCAACTGGCATATTATTATGTATGCAGATGACAGTTATCTACGCCTCTGGCTCCTCAACCGCAGTGGTGGAGGTCTTGCTCCAGCAGGACTTCCATAACATCCTGTGCTGGTTTCAATCCAATCAGCTCGGAGTCAACACTAAAAAAACTGGTGTCCATGACCCTTGGTACCATCCAGAAATTAGCCAGACTCCCAATCCTCTTTTTTTTCTTTTTTGTTGTTAATTTTTTTATTGTTTTCAAAATACTGCATTACAGATAATAAAACAGGAGTAACTGCAGCAGTATAGAAATTAATACAAAAAACACATACAACATAAGATTCTGCACATGGTTACAGAGTGCAGGCCTCCTCAGTAATATTTAATTACAGTATAAAACTCACTCTGAAGCAGATCTGTTAATGGTAGGGGCTAAATACTGTACTCAAACTAGGGCCTGACCTTCTTACTAAAGATGGAGCCTTTCTGCTAGTGAGACTATGTATGATGTGAGAAGTTAAAAGGGTGCTTCATACCCAGCTCCACCAGGTTGGGACTAGGGGGAGTCTCCTGCTCAGGTCCCGTCTAGCAACTTCAAGGCTTTCTGTGAGGTCCTGGTTCTGGTAGGCACATATCCTGGAGAATTTGGAGCACTACTACCCTATGGAGCAGAACAACATAAACACGAAGATTCCTTGTTCTATACATGGCTGAATTATGCTCTAACACTACATTTAACAGTTTTACTAGAACAGTCAATGGTTGTTGGGTCTGGTATCTATCCCGTATGGTTGAAGAGTCGGCTTGGAGGGTGAGGAGGATGCTTATTGAGTTACGCAAGGGGAACCTGAAAAGATGTATCACTGGATCCTGTAGAGTGGGATGGAATGTGTACAGAACTCTTTCCAGTCTTAAGACTTGCTTAGCCTATACATGTTGGTGGACTGGCGAAGACCATATAAGGACCCCAGCATAAGTAAAATGTTGTCATTTGATAGTTCTGTAGGTGGGATACCCTGTCTAGTAAAGCAAGTGATGCCAGAGAGGCCAGAATCTCCCTGAGGCTGGGCAACTGAGTAGAGTGCCATTTGGTAAGGATAGCTCTTTTAGTCTGCATAGCCAGGAGGGCCAGCCACCTGAGCTCCTGGGGTTTAAGATTCGGGATGCCAACTTTCAGTCCTAACAAAAAGAAAGGGGTTGATGCAGGGATAACAGTGTGGAGGACTTGTTGACCTATTTGGCACACCTGCCTCCAAAGGTTCCGGAGTTTGGGGCAGGACCATAGTATGTGGTACAGGTCACCCCCTGTTGCCTGATATCTCTAGCATCTATCATTATCAAGTAGTTTGGCCTTGTGGAGCATAGCTGGAGTCCTGTATCAGGCATGAGAGACCTTATCCTGTATCAGCCTACAGCATGAATCTTTAAACCACATATGGGCATCCTTTCATGTCTGCACCCAATGCACCTTTGTAATCTTACACTCCATTAGTTTCTCCCACTTGAGCCTGGACTCATCTGATTGTAACAAGAGGGCATCCCTTACTTTTGCATATATCTGGCCCGCTGGGCCCTTAGGGTGCAACAGCCATGTGCCTAGTTTGCTGGGAGTCTGGTCCTTAGAAGGAAATTTCAGGAGGGGTCAGACTGCTTTCCTGATTTGCAGGTATCTCCAGAAGTCCCTCTGTGAGAGACCCCATTGCTCCTGCAGTGTTTGGAAGGTGGCTACCCTCTGGTGGGTGGATTCCAGAATATTCTGGCATTTTGATATTCCTCTGGCCCACCACTGGGGCCACGAGACAGTCTTTATGTCCATTGTGATTTGCAGGTACTGCCATAATGGCATGTGCGTATGTGTGTGCGGTGCTAGTATGCCCTCGATGAATCTGTGGCTGGATGTGGTGCTCCCTGGTTACTTCCAGGTTGGAGCAGTACTGCAGCTGGATCCAGCACCTAGGCCTGCATCATTTCCATATGCACCCATTGCAGTGAGAGGGATGTAAAATGACAGAGCCAGTGCATAGTCTGGGCTGTTTGAAATGCCCATTTGTAGTTCTCAAACCAAGGAAGGTTCCACTCCCTTCTAATCCAATTCACTCTCAGTTTGTTTCAATTAAAGTGAGGTTTGGCCCCCTCTTAAAGGAAATCTCTCACTAATTTGTCTATGGCTTGGTACCACTTTTTAGGCACAGCTAAGGGGATGTGGGCAAACATATTAAAAAACCTGGGTGCTGTGTACATTTTTATGGCAGCAATCTTATCAGCTAGTGTGAGATGAAGCAGCCTCCATCTGCACAATTTAGTTTTGGTGGAGAGTATCAGGGGCTGGAGATTGGCCATTTGCAGGTCCTGTAACTTAGGGGTGACCTTGATGCCAAGGTATGTAATTCACTTCAGTGCTCACAGAAGACCCAAGCTGGTGGCCATCTGCTGGAAGCAGTATTGATCAAGCTGCATCATCTCGGTTTTGGGTTAGTTCAAATGGAGGCCGGAGAGTCGAGCAAATGCTTTGAGAAGTGCAAGGAGGTGTGGGAGTAAGCTGTGGGCATCAGCCAGTGGGATAAGTCAGTCGTCTGCATACATAAGGGTAGTATACTTGGCAGTGCCAGTCTCAAAAGCCCTGATATCTGGGTGTTGTTGAGATACTGCCACTAGGGGTTCTACTGCCAGAATAAAGAGCAGCAGTGAGAGGGAGCATCCTTAGCGGGTCCCTCTCTCAAGGGGAAAGAGGGTAGATAGAAGGCGATTCGTAGACACCTGGGCCTTTGGGTCAGCGTAAATGGCATGCACTAGGTCCCTGTACCTTTCTCCCACTCTCAGGAGGGCCACAACCCTTTGCAGGTAGTCTCATTCTAGGGAATCAAATGTTTTCTCAAAATCTACCGCAATAGCTGTGGCTGGGGTTAGGAGGCTTTTTGCAGAGTGCACTAGATTCACCAAAGATCTTATGTGGTCTGTGCTATGCCTACCTGGAATGAAGCCCATCTGGGATGGCTGGATCAGGTCAGTTAGTAAGGGACTCAGCCTGGTGGCAAGTACCTTGACATAGATCTTATTATCAACATTTATTAATGAGATGGGTCTGTAGCTTCCTACCAGGGTAGGTCCTTCCATTTCTTGTGAATCACCATGATAACTGCTTTTCTTAGGGTTGGCTGTAGGTGTCCTAGTGATTCAGCCATTGTATACACCCTGGTCAGGAGAGGGGCCCTCTGGGTGACTAGGGCCCAGAAAAAGTCTACGGTAAATCCATCTCCACTAGGGGACTTCCTTGGTTACAGGGACCTAATGGCACTCTTGACCTCCTCCATCTCAAAAGGTGCTTCTAGGCCTTGGGCTTGTTGCAGTGTTAGCTTGGGGTGGCTCAAACTGTCTAAGAAGGTTTGCTCCCCAGTGGAAGGGGTGTGATGGGTGGTTGTACGCAGCTTGGAATAGAAGGATGCCATTACTTTATTAATCTCCTGGGGGTTTGTGACTACTTTTCTCTCTTTGTTCTTTAGACTTGGTATAACTTTTCCTCCGTTGTCCCCATCCTCCCAAAATTTGTGCCCAAGTCTGAGAATGGCAACCTCTGCCTTTCTATTAAGTTGACTGATTTCTAAACAAAGCTCTAGGATTTGTCGGCCTATTGGAGAGTGTGGGGATGAGGAGGGCATAGCTTTGTATTGTGCTTCCACCTGCGAGAGTTTCAGCCCAAGTTCTGTTAGCCATCTTTCCCCTATCCCTGCATTTAGTCGCAGCATATCCCATTATTCTCCCCATCATGGTGGCTTTGAATGCCTCCCATGTGTTCCCTGCTGATGTATCAGATATGGGGTTACACTATATGAAGTAGGAGGCCTCTGTTCTTGCCCAAGGGACAAGCTCTGGGTCCTTCATGAGGAGGGGATCTAGTCTCTGCTTACCAGCTGGTGGTAGGACCGTGCCCCAGGTGAGACTCAATTGCACTGGTGCATGGTCCAAGACTACCGTAGGCAGGATGGCTGCATCAGTTGGGTTCTGTAGTAGGAGAGGGGATACCAGCCAATAGTCTAGCCTACTATATGAGGCATGGACCTCTGAATGGAAGGTGTAATCCCTGGTATGAGGATGGAACAGATGCCATACATCCATTAGGACAAGGTCAGTCATTAGCTGCTGCCGAGGTCTCCCCCCTCTAGTATGGGTTTTCCTGCCAGTGTCACTCCTGTCTAGCTGAGGGACCAGGGTGAGATTAAGGTCACCTCCTATCAGGAGGGGGCAGTTCAGGGTCATGAAGCCACTGACAGCTCCAGCTAGCCCATGGAGAACTACTAACATATGAACATAAGAAGTTGCCAGCAGATAAAGGCCTTTTGGTCTATCAAGTCTGCTCAACTGCGTAGCTAGCAACTCTTACTCTGCAGCTGCCCCTCCCTCCCCTCCCCACTACCCATGACCCTCCCCCTTACCCTGTCCCAGCCCCTTTTGAAGCAGCTCACTGTACTACAGGACACTACTTCCTCAGACAATGCATTTCACCCCGCCACCCTCTCAGTAAAAAAGTGTCACCGCTTTTCCCTCCTGAATCTACCCCCTTCTATCTCTGATCATGCCCTCTAGTGTCCTCTGCCCTTAACTTGAACAGCCCCTTTGTTGCTGTTTTGTTTATACCTTTCAAGTACTTGAAGGTTTCAATCATATCCCCCCACCTTTCCTCTCCTCCAGGGAGTACATGTCCAGCTCTCTCAGCCTGCTCTCGTATGGCATATCCCCTTGCCCTTGGATCATCCTTGTTGCCCTGTGCTGCATCCCCTCCAGTAACCTAATGTCCTTCTTCAGGTATGGTCAACAGTACTGCTTGCAGTACTCCAGGTGTGGCCTGACCAGTGATCTATACTGCAGCAGGATCACCTCCCCCTTCCTGGAGGATATACCCCTGGGAATATAACCCAGCACCCTGTTGGCCTTGGCCACCACCTTCCTACACTGTGCTGAGTTGTTCATTGACCCCATTACGATCACTCCCAGATTCTTCTCATCCTCTGTCATGGCTAACTGAATTCCTCCTATCGGATAGCTTTGCAAACAAAGACCAAGTGCGCTCAGGTAGTAAGTCTGTCAGTGCAGTGTGGGGTTGCTTACCCAGTAACAGACAAAGAACAAAGTCACTGCACTCGTAGAAATGACCAACACACAGTAAATGCTGCTTTAAAGGTTTAAGCCAGTAAAGCAGAGAACACTGACTGGCAGCCCCAGTGCTTCGACCACTCAAAGTCTTCCTCAGGGTGTGTGTCATAACATAGGGGAAGCCCCTTTTATATATACATCATAAATCACATGTAATGAACTTTCATTGGGACATCAGTAAGTTTCTTAAATCACATAAAATAAAACAAAAATGACTGGTATTTACATAACATGGCCTAGATATTCAAAGCAGATGCACAGCATAACAGGGAGATGTGCCACTCATTCTAGAAGATGGGTGAAAGGAACCATGATATTCTAAAGGGAGAGGTGTGTCATGCATCACTGGATGCGCCATCGTGCATCTATAATATATGTGGTGCATGTAGAGGGGGCATACCCATGAATGTGCCGCACATCCCTATATTCAGCTGAAATTTGTGATGCATCTGCAGCGCATCTTAGAGATGAGCTGCTCAAAAATAGGCATGGAAAAAGCATGCATAAATGGCCAGCCAACCACAGGCAGGCCACAGAACTGCAGGCAGGCTGTCAGAAGACAGCCCTTGGAGGTGCAGTGGGATATGCTCCAGGCACCCACACATAGCAGTCATCCCAGGATGGATGTGCCCTGAGCCACTGGCACCAACCAGGGAACAACACCCCACACCACTTCCTGGACATAGCCATCCAGCAGCCAGTCACTGTCTCCACACTGCCATCCCTTGCAGTGCCCACCAGGTACCTCCCATACTGGGGTGTGTGGGATACTGCAGGTGATGGTAAGCAGCATATGGAGCTGGTGTTTCACATGCATGTGGTAGCCCAGCAGCCTGTGTCACCCTGTGCCCACCCCTGTTGCATGTCCAGATAGCCCCTGTGGCCACTGTCCAGGTGGGCCTCCTGTACCCCTGTCTGACCCTGTGCATGGCTATGGGGAGCTAGTCGACCAGATGTGAGTATCCCTCCACATATAGCTGTGCTGTGCTGTGTTGTTGGATGTTGGTGACATAAACCATTACAAGAGAAGTGTATCACAATTGGTGGTCAGTGCCCACCCACACACATACCTTCAATCACGCCTGCCTGCTAGGCTGCAATACCTCTTGTTCACCTTTGTGGAGTAGTGGGTTAGCCCTGCAAAGCTGGAACTGAGCATGCCCAGGGAATGCAAATGACCTGAATACATTCCAGTAATGTGATGCAGATGTGGGAGATGGGCTTGGAATGTGCAATGAGGACATTTGTATATCCTGGCTGAATATTGCAGCTTTGTGCACTGCACAACTGGCTTTACATCGAGCATCTCTCCATGCTCTGCATATGGCTCAAGGCACCTGCTGCTCCGCGCATCTCCCAGTGCATGATTCCGCATCCTCAGGATATTCAACCAGACATGCACAAGTGCATCTCATGTGCATCTTCTGAATATCTCATTAGTTTGGGCCGGTGCATGCACTTGCGTGAGCTTGTAGGAGACTTTTGAATATCTAGCCAATGTATTTAAATGTGTATTCATTACTGCAGTTTAGAGCATATTTCAACAAAGCAATAGGTAATACAGTCAAATTATACTTTTTCTAGTAATAAGATTATTTTTAAATAATAATTTTTATTTCTTTTCAGTTATCAATACGCTTCATATAGGGTGGGCCATGGGTTTATATTAAATTCCAAAAATAAAATATCACTCTGATTTAAAATTAATTATTTCAGTTAGGCTAATTCCCTAGATCAGCTAACTATTGCTTTGTGAAATATATTAGAGGCATCACTCGTCCTGTAATAATATTTATTATTTAGAAGTCTGTATTTATAACTTAGAAATTAAATAATTTAGTTATTTATTAAAGTTATATACAAGCTACTAGAAGGCAGAGAGGTATGTCAATGGTTATGGACAAAAAGGCTTCTTCAGATTTATAGAGTATATAGCACTATAGAGAGAGAATCAGGGAAAATCGAAGAATAAAGGTTGTTATAGAGGAAATTGACAGTATATAGGATTGCTTTCTAATGGAAATACGGTATCCATAGTTCGTAGCCACCTGTAAAAGTGATGGGATTGTTTGGTCTGATCAGAAGGATCTTTACAAAAATTCCAGAGGAAGGTGCTGATCCAAAATGTTCTGTCCCCAGTAAGAGTCCCATTCGGGACCCATGATGTCACAATGTGGACCACCATCCTGATTGCCTGATTCTGATACATTATTTTGTGGTATATTTTCTCCAAAGTCTAAGAGTTTGCTGAAGTCCTGTGTGTCTTGATCCATTAAGTTATCTGATAGGCCAGTTTCAAAGTTAGATATGATGGTGTCAACTGTCATATTTTAGTTCTTTTTATCTTTAAAGAACAGTCATAGTTTCAACTTCCTTATGAATTTGTATATGTCCACTTTTATTTTGATGATATCTATTTGGGGTACAGAGAAAATGATAAACCTCTAGTTAATAATCTCCTTTGTTCTTCTGTCAAAGTATATTCTGAGAAATTTATGATTTTTGTTTCTTTTTCATAGAATATCTTGTTTGTGTTCCCTTTCTTACCCAGTCCCTGCCTGCCCCTCCTTGTTTTCTTCTTGCACTTTTTGTATCCTTCACCAAGTTTTTTGACTGATTACTTTTGGACCCTTGCTGTTTACTAATTTATTTAAGGGCTTCTTGGTTGGGGTTGATCCTCATCCCCATCTCCTTCTGTAGAGTCACTCTCTTCTGAATCCTCTTCGGAGATTACTACGACTGTCTCTGTTTGGAAGTGCACACTTGGAGATCTTGTTTATGACGGGCTTGCCTTCTCTGGCTTTTGCTCCTTTTTCTGCCCCTGTTCCTGTTTTAGCTAAATGAGTGGATTTTATCCTGCCAGCAGAAGTCTTCACCCCTCTCAGAATCTCTTGCATCCTGTGCTAGCTTCATTTTTTTACATTGAAAGAGCTCTTTTTCAGGTTTCTTCACTATTATAGCTAGATTTTTATTTGGTTCAGTGAATTGGGGGTCATTAACATGTGCACTTAATTGTACCAGAAGTTCCTCGATTTCCTTAGTAATTCTCTCCTAGTATTTTTTGTCTGTCTTTGTCAGAGCTTTTAATACATGTTCAGTGCAGGTGGTCAGTGCCAACTCCCAGTCTTCTTTATATTCTATTTCTTCTTCCAGAAAGCCGCAAGATGGCTCCTTATCTATACAAAGACCTCTCAGAGACCTGCCGAGTTCGAAGTATTTCTCTAATGTAATCCAGTTGTAGAAGTGATTCAGTTCTGATAGCCTTAGCTTAATAAAAGCTTTGAACAAGTCCTCAATTTCCTGGTTACTAGGGCTGTGCATGGTCCGAACAGTATTTTCCGAATACCATGAATAGTAGGCTTCCCGAATATTCAGATGCATTTTCTGAATAGTTCACTATTCAACCACTATTCGGGAATTACTATTTGGTGAGATTTTCAAGTCTCACAGAACTTTGTTGGCCAATCAAAAACTGTTTCTTGAGCTCAAAGGCAAGCACACCATGTGACTTCCTCACTCTGAGTTGGTAGAAGACAGGAGACAGTGGTTTCTGAGAGCTGCTCTGCAGTACTTTTGAGATCTTAAACTTGCTAAAAAAAGAAATTGATTTTTGCTTCACAGGCTTTTTTGGGTCAGTATAGTTGTTTTGATCAGCGTCAGAAAAACTATGTTTGGCTTTCTGACAGGTATTTTATCCTTACTGCTGTACTCAGTTACTGGGACTAGGAGGGCTGTCTGCTAACACCTCTTCTCTGCTGCTGTCTGACATAGCCAGTGTGATTTTTTTTGGGTGGAGCACATTTTATTTTTGTGTTTTATTTTGTTTGTTTTTTCGCTGTTGTCTGGTTCCAGGCTTGGTTCCCTGCATGACTGATGAGGCTGTCTGCTAACTCCCCCTCCTGCAGGTCACTGCTTATAATTTGCTGTATATGTGCAAAATATTTGATTTTGTGAGGCTTCACCCTGCATGTGCATGCTTAATATATTTTTTCATGAGGCAGGGCCACACGTGTGCACAGCTGTGTGCACACAGATTTTGAAATAAACTTCTTCAGTTCTAAGCCAGTCAGGTTTGACTCATTGAATTAGTATTGTTAGTCTCCTCTGGTTCTGGGGATAGATCCCTGTACACATGAGGAGAAGAAGAAGAAGAAGAAGAATCAGCATTTATATAGCACTTTTCATACACAGTGTATCCCAAAGTGCTTTACAAGCAATGCTAGACTGGTAGTGAAGTGACTGAATGTGTGGTGGCGGCCATATCGCACATCATCACCCACACACAGCCTAGATAATTGCATGAATGGGTTTATGGGAAGGGCAATGTTGGCCAGAACACCGGGAATGTTACCTACTCTTTGTGAAGAGTGCCCTGGGTTCTTTTACTTCCACCTGGACACCCACCAGGACAACACCTGTATGGGCAGAAGGGACCTCAGTTTAACGTCTCATCTGAAGGATGGCACACCCCAGCAGTACAGCACCCCCCAGTACTGCATTTGGATGCCAGCAATTTTTAGGTGCAAGTCCAATCCCAGTGTGGGATCGGAACCCAAGACCTTCTGGTCCAGAGGCGGATGTGCTACCAACTGAGCCACACTGACACAATGGCTGACTCCCAACCCCCCACTTCTACAGCCCACTGCACACAATTAAGCTGTGCTTGTGAAATATATCCCCCTGTGAGTCTGTGCCGTGTGTGTGTGCACAGTTGTGCACATGCATTTTTTTGTTTGTTTATTGTTGTTTTGTTAATTAAACCATTGCACTTAGTGGAGCAGGCTTGTCTCACTGAGTTAACTGTATATTATCTGTCTGTTCCTTGCTCGGTTCCATGTTTGACTAAATAGGTTGCCTTTTTCTTCCCCTTCCTAGTAGCAGTGTTTTTCTTTACTGTTACTTTTTTGTGGTGCAGTATAACTGGAAAGGTTGGTGTATTCCTGTAGTTCCACAAGCACTAAGTAAAGCATCACACACACACAGGTACTAGTAGTAATAGTTTGTGTTTTACCCAGTAACCATTGGTGACCTGATCCATCATGTCTTTTGCAATCTTGCAAACATGCTTGGTCCAGCCCCAGCAAAGCATCTGCACCTCTGGCCCCAAGTAGTGAGGGACAGGATGATAGACCACAAACATACAGCACATCCACACAATTACTGCTAGTGTTGTTCCTGGGCTGCCAACCCCCCAAACAATCTATGTAGAACAAAGGAAGCACTCAGCGGGGAGGGGGGGTTACAGTAACAAAATACAGTTAAGAGCAGTGCAGCATAAAGTTGCCAATACATTTGTTTGTGCTAAGGCTAGAGGATGCCAATAGAGCCCAGGTACTTTGACCAGAACCTGGTCTTTGTCAGGGTGCATGTCTACAGACACGCTATGAATATACAGCCCTTAAAGAAACATATACTATAAATAAGTGAAGTTAAAATGAATGAGACTGAGATGCCCTTGTAACAAAACAATCCACAACTAACATACCCAAGGATGAAGCACTGCATCAACATTATAGAACATAGTTCATACTGTGGTGCCAGACAGTATGCAATGCAGTATCTTGCAAAATTGCTGTAAAATGCTGCAGCATGCTGCAAGGAGCAGTGTAATTTAATGGCAATTAAGCCCTCCAGTCATCCAATATTTTGTGACATGTCATTTACTGCAAAGTACTGAATTGCATCTTGTCTTGCTCCCCCTGTAAATTATTGATACATAATACAATTCCAGAGAAGGTGGTGAGATGGACTACATAGACAATGACATACAGGTGTCTCTCTTTATTCGATGGGCTCAAATATTGTTCTCCCCAAGCAAGCCTTTTAGTTCTTGTAGCATCGGTAATAGTACTACTACCACTAATACCATTAGCAGTACTACTACTGCTAGTGTCACCACCTGTCCATCTGTACATTCACTGTCACATCCTGTTGTGTAGTAGTAAGGGGGAATTAGAGCATACATGCTTTGTGCAGCAAGCAGCAGACACCACCACCAGTGTCCCCACTGCTACCATCATGGCTGCTACATGCACAGCCAGTGTGCTTCACACCACCACCACCAGTGCCATTCTTGCAGCAGCCGCCCTTTCAACTGTCACCACTACTGCAGCCACTGCTACCACTATTCCTATGCCCATGGCTGAAGCACCTTCTACCCCATGTCTGTGACCATGAATACCCTCTAGTGCTGACCCAATGCAATGCTTGATATTGTTTTCAGAGTGCTATGTGTTTGTTGTGGTGGATCGAGTGTGCCACATGAAGCTTGTGTTGCATTAGTGAGAGCTCAATGTTGGTAGCTGAAGTGTCATTGAGGTGTGTATGGTATAGCAGGTTCAATGGGTGATTAATGGTGTTGCTGAAGTGCTTTTTTAAAGTTTCCTTAAAAAAACACCTTTTCTGGCTGAATACAGGATACTGAATAATGAATATCGAATACTTGGGACCCGAATACTAAATATTCGTCTGAATATTCAGGAAAAGGTATTCGCACAGCCCTACTGGTTACCCGCTAGTACCAGAACAGCCTCAGAGAATTTATTTATTTGAGTTTTTGTAACTGGGTAGGCCCACTGAGACATAGGAACATAGGAACATAGGAAATCTGATGGCAAAAAAGGACTGCCAGGCCCACCCAATCTGCCCAATTTGCCTAAGTGTCCACTTAGATCTTAACTATAGTCCACCCCCTTCTCAGCAGCCCCATGTGTTTATCCCATACCCTCTTGAACCTTCCTACTGTCTTCTCTCCCAACTCCTCCCTAGGCAGCCCATTCCACTTTTCCACCACCCGTCTCAGTGAAGAAGTACTTCCTATGGTTGCCATTAAATTTCCCCCATAATTTGTAGTTCATGTCCCCTCACCATTGACCATTCTTTCCGCTGGAACAGGCTCTCCACCAGCACTTTATTGAAGCCCTTCAAGTATTTTAATGTCTCAATCATGTCACCCCTCTCCTTCCTCTGTTCCAGTGAGTACATGCCTAGGTCATTTAGCCTCCCCTTGTGTGGCAATTTATCGAGACCTCTGACCATCTTTGTTGCTCTACTCTGTACTCGTTCCAACCTCTCCACATCTTTCCTGAAGTACGGCCTCCAGAACTGGACCCCATGCTCCAGGTAGGCCTGACCAGCTGGGTGTACAAGGGAAATATGATCTTGCACCTTCTGCTTCATGTTCCTCTCCCTATGCAACCCAACATCCTGCTGGCTCTTGCCACTGCCCCTCTACACTGCTTCCCCACCTTCAGGTCCTGTGAAATGATGATACCTAGGTTCCTTTCCTCTTCTGTAACCTGCAGGGATCTACCCCCCATCCAGCATTCAGCTTTCTTCTTTTTTCTACCTAAGTGCAAAATCTTACATTTTGCTGTATTGAATGCCAGTTGCCGCTCCTTGGATCATTTCTCCAACCTCTCTAGATCTCTACGCATCATCTGTCTCCCTTCCTGCATGTCCACTCTGTTGCAGACCTTTGCCTCATCTGCAGACAGACACATACTGCCCTCCAGACCCTTTGCTATATCCCCTATAAAGATATTAAACAAAAGAGACCCTAGCACCAACCCTTGGAGGACCCCACTGATGACCGCAGATTTTTCTAAGGGTGCCCCATTGACTAATACCCCCTGTGTTCTGCCATCCAACCAGTTTTTGACCCACTTTATTATCCCCTTTCCCAACCCCAGGCAACCCATTTTGTGTAATAGCCTCATGTATGGCACTGAGACAAATGCTTTTCTGAAATCAAAGTAGACCACATCCACTGAGCCCCCTGATCCACCACCTTGGTGACACAGTCAAAAAACCCTACTAAGTTCATTTGACAGGATCTGCCCTCAGTGAAACCATGCTGCCTTGGGTCCCTCAGGCCACTTGCCTCCAGGTAACTGTTGATTCTGACTTTGAACAGCTTTTCCATGAGCTTCCCAACCACAGATGTCAAACTGACTGGCCTGTAATTTTCCACCTCCTCCTTCAGCCTCCCCTCCTTGTGAAGCGGTACTACATCCGCTCGTTTCCAATCACTGGATGCCACCCCTGATCTTAAGGAGTTGTTGAATAGGGCTGTTAAGGGAGCATCCAGAATGCCACTTAGTTCCCTCAAAACCCTTGGATGCACCCCATCTAGGCCCATGGCCTTGTCCACATTCAAATCCTTGAGTTGTCTCTGGATCTCCTCCTCCCAAAACAGATTCATGTCCACCCCTTCCCCTCCAACTGGTGCACTCCTATAGCTACCCCTTTCCTCTCCTCTTCTCTTCTCTACTCTTCTCTTCTCTTTCTTCATGAATGCTGAACAGAATTACCTGTTCAGAAGTTTGATTTTTTCCTGATCTCCCACCACCCACTCCCCCAATCCATTTTTCAGACTGTGAATCCCCTTCTCTATTTTCCTCTTTTCTCCTATATACCTAAAGAAGGTCTTGTCCCCCTTCTTGACCTCCTTGGCAATATTTCCCCCCGTCCTTGTCTTTGCTCTCCTGACCTCCCTGCCTGCCTCTCTCTGTCTAGCCTAATATTCTTCCCAAGCCTCCTCCCCCTGTGTCATTTTAAACCTCCTGAAGGCTATTCTCTTGGCTCTGATGCTTCTTTCCACTTCCTTGTTGAACGATAGTGGCTTCCGCTTTCTCCTATTTTTGTTCACCCTCCTCATGCAGAGGTCTGTGGTACCTACTATGCCCTTTAATTGAGTCCCAAATGTCCTCCATCTCCTCGAGTCCCCCCACTTCTTCCGGTGCCTGACGAGCATATTCCACCATCCTTTTAAAATCCCACTCGTCTGAAGTCAAGTACCTTCGCCTTGGTCCGGTTTATGGTGGTGGATGGGTGTACTGTGAACCTCATGGTACCATGGTTGCTTGTACCAAGGTTTCCCCCCACCCATACATTCCCTACCCTATTCCCATTTGATAATACCACATCTAACACCACCCCCTCCCTAGTTGGCTCCCTGACCATCTGTCTTAGTAAGGCATCCTGAAAGGAGTCCAGAATCACCCTGCTTCTGGGTGATGCTGCTGACAGCATGTCCCACACCACATCCGGTAGGTTGAGGTCCCCCATCAGCAGCACATCACCCCTAGCTGACATACTTAGTATCTCTTCAATCATCTGATTGTCTACACTCTCTTGCTGCCCTGGTGGCCTGTAGACCACTCCAGTGTGCACCACCTCCCCACTCCCAGTGGTTAATGAAACCCATAATGCATCTGCGTCCCCCACCTGCCCTGTATTTCTATCATCTGAATCCCCTCCTGCATGTAAAGTGCCACTCCCCCCCTTTCTCCCAGCCCTATCTTTCCCAAATGTTTGTGTTCCAATCCTGCCCCCACCTTGCACCAAGTCTCAGTTATTCCCACCAAGTCTAATTCTGCCTCAGTCATGACTGCTGCCAGGTCTGGGACCTTGTTGCCCAGGCCCCTAGCATTTGTGCACATGGCATTCCAAACTCTTGTCACCATGATGGCCTCCCTCGTCCTACCACTTCTCACCAGCCTGACCCTCTCAGCCTCTGCCCCAACTGGGTATCCTGTTCTCTTGGGGGGTGCTGAGTACCCCCATTATCAGCTACACTGTTATTGGGATTTGCGAGTAACAACCCCCCTTGTCAGCCTAAATTGTAGGATTTTACAATGTGCTCCTCCAATTTGCCTGTCAGCACTTCCTTAACCACTTTGTTTAAGTGAGGTCTATCTGTGGCGAATAAGCTTTCATCCTGCCAAGTGGTCCCCCAGTCTCCCACTATCCGGAATCCTTTCCTAGCTCACCATCCAGAGAGCCAGCAATTGAATTCTGCTATCCTCTGCTTCCTCTCTCAGCTAGCCCTCGGCACTGGCAGCACCTCAGAGAACTCTACCAATCTAAAACTCAGACTATTGCAGTACCTAGTCAGGGCATTAAACCTTGCCTGCACCTCTATCAAGCTGTGCACTACAAGGTTATTTGCCCCCAAGTGAAAAACCACATGGGTACTCTCCTCTTGCCTTTTTCCCCAGGAGGGATGTGGTGAATCACCTCGGCTGCCGTTATAACTGGCAAGCACCTTACCCAAACCTTACTTCCCATCCCCCCCAGCTAATTCCTCTGACGATGGAGTCCCCGACTATTAATACCTTATCTTCCACCCTTTTTGAATGGGATACTCTCCTTATTGACTGTCCCTCCTCCATTTCCTCCTTATCTTCCATTCCTCCTATCTCACCCATCCCTGGGCCTTCTACCCCTGTCTCGACTTCCCTCTTTATTGCCCCTGTAGTCTGCCCTCTCCTGGGACCACCCCCTGAACTCATCCTTGTAGCCGCCACCCTTTTCGAATGGGATCCTCTTCCTACTGACTGTGTCTCCTCTTTCTCCTCCTTATCTTCCCTTCATCCTATGTTGCCCATCCCTGGGCCTCCTACCCCTGGTTTGTATTCCCTCTTTCTAGCCCCCTGTAGTCTGCCTTCTTCAGAGACCATCCTCTGGACTAATCTCTATAGCCCCCCTTCCCCAGTGCTCCCCTCCCTCCTTCCCAGTCCACTTCCTGTGAGCATCACCCTTGTCTGCCCCCCCACTGCCTTGCTGCAAACTCCCTATCCTGCCTTTGCCATGCCCTCTCCTGTCTTGGGATTCTCATCCCCTATTTCCCTGCCACTTTTCCATCCAAGTCCTGTTTAGTACTGGAGAGGTTTGTCAATGGGGTCCCAGCGAACCTTCCTCACTGCACTGTCCCCACTTCCTCATCACTGTCCAGCGTGTTCCCATTGCCTATGTACCCATCTACTTTACGCTCTGGTTCTGGTGCTGCATCATTCTCACAGCGCAGTGTATCCCCCTTGCCTAAGATGCCATTCTGACACCCACTGTCCTACTCAGTTAAAGGCAAGCCTGACCCTTGAGTACTACACTCCCTGTACTCCTGGACCTGCACCCATGAGTTTTCTTGGATGCACAATGCTTCTTCCTGGCTACTATTACCCTGAAATTTCCTCCTCATGTATACCCCTGGCCCTGTTCCCTTGCTTCCGATACCCCTTCTGATTTCTACTGCCTTGGGATGGCTTCCTCCTTGTGCACTTATCTCCTTGATTGCTATACCCCCTTTGCCCCTCCAATGGAAGACCCTCAATCTTCCCCTCCACTTTGGGCTCTAACATTTCTTCCCCATTCTCCCCACCCTGATATCCCCTCGTACAAACTTTCTTACCCCCATCTTCATCCTGTATCTGTAATTCAACAAACCTATTTTTGTATAAGATACCCCCCATCTGCCCTTCCCCTACTGGAACTCCCCCATCTTCCATTTTATGAAATTGCTCCAAGTTCCCTTGCTTCATACTAGTTTCCATCCCTCCTTCTCCTGTATCTTCCTTGTTGCAGGCTCCTCCCCCTCTGTATTACTACTTCTTCTCAAAACCCTTCCCTCTCCTCCACTATTTCCTACTATCCCTGACCATCCCTTCCCCCTCCTTGTGCCACTTGCCAACCTAGTGCTCTCAGGTGCCTCACATTGATTCATACTGCTCTCTTCACCACTATCTCAACCCCCCCTTTGATATCCCTCCAATCTCTTCTAGCCCCCCTACTCCACTCCAGTGCATCAAGTGCCCAGCTTAACCTTCTTATTTACTCTCTAATGTTTGCCAGTTGCCTGCACATCATACATCCCCCCAACCTCCATGCCATTTGCAGCATCATAGCCAACCCACACCCAGTGCACCCCAATACCCTACAAAATATGCCCCCTGAACATGCTGTTTGGTGGCCCGGCCACCAGCCCCAGTCCCTTCTTTGCCAATGACCCCTCTCCATGTGTTCAGTTATTGGTTTGCTACAAGAGTTTTAACAGTAGATGTCAATAGAGAAGTTTCCCTGGGGTGGGGGGTCTCCCAGTAGCATATGTGCAAGTCCTGGTTCAGAAGTCTCTGGGAGAAATTGCCCTGGAGGCATGATTTACTGATTGTGGATCATGATTAGGAGAAGAACCTTTTTGTAGTCCCTTTTTCAGGGGAGACCCAAAAGTGCAGTACATTTAAAGTGCAGTACATTAACATAGCAAAGGTTGCTACAATGGTAATTGTTTACAAGGTTCAGAGATCCACAAGATTATGATACAGACAGATACACCCTCAAAATTATAAAATTAGAAACAGGCTACACAGTAGTGCAACAAATACATGACTTAGTACATTATTCACTGATTAGCTAATGATATCAGATACAAATGGACTAACTAGGAGCAGTTACAATTATAAATGAGGCACTTATAGCAAGGAAAGATACCCAGGTCAGATAGAGAGAAAGGACGAAAATTAAATAATGCTGTTGGAATTTGGACCTAATATCACCAGTAACAGGAGCAAGGAGCAGAGGCAGAGAGTAGGGAAAGCAACATGGATTGAAACTCAGGGAGCATGGAACAGAACAGGATGTATGGAGGTAGGGTGCTCCAGTCAGATACTACCAAGTAGGTTAATAATTTATGGGTCACAGCTAACTGCAGTTTGGGCATTATGAGAAGGGGGGGAGAGAGGTGGATCTTAGGGCTCATTGAGGTTGAGGTTGTTTTAGATGAATAGACTCACTAAGGCAAGGAGGAGTATATTTGTGGACTAGTTTGGTCATAAGACTCAGGGTGGCATACCATAATTTAGATTCATGTGATAACCAGCCGGCAAAGAGACAACATCACAGTGGTGATGATGGGCATTGACCCCCAGGACAAACCTACCCACCCTATGGTAGGCCTGTTTGAGGTGAGATAAGATAGTAGTGTTGGTTGTGAGCAAGAGCACAGCACTGTAAGTAAGAAGTGGAAGGAGAGGAGACCACGATCTTGTGACAAGAGACTGATGTGAAGAAGGGACAGATATGATAGAGAGAAGGCCTAGCTTTTGGTTCAGCAATTTGGATAGGAGGGTGATGTGAACATCTAGGGATAGTGAGGTATCCAGGGTAACACCCAGATATTTAAAAGTATGGACAGGTATAAGGGCACCACCTCTACTGTGTGAAATAAACCTGAGGCTGGGTACATGATGTATAGGGTGGGAGGGAGAATAGCATATATTTAGTTTTCTTAGTGTTGCATCCAAGATGACTTCATAGGAACCAATGTTTGAGAGTATCAAAGTCAGATGCTAACATGCTGTTGATCCACCTGACATCAGAAGCGGAATGATAGATGATGGAGTCATCCACGTAAAGGTGCAAAGAAGCCCCCCTCTACAGTTATTTTGTAGATCATTAATAAATATGGAGAACAGCAGTGGGCCTAGAATGGAACCCTGTGGAACTCCATGGGTTATGAGTCTATGGTCCAAGAGAGAACAAGTCCACTTGACTCTTTGTGATCAGAAGGAGAGATAACTTTGGGCCCACATTAAGATACTGATGTTGAGGCTGAGAAATTGTAGCTGCTGGAACAGGAGGCCATGGTTGACCAAGTCAAAGACCTTTGTTAGGTCGACAAAGATGACTCTGGTGGCAAAGCTTTGGTCCATAGTCTGGAACAGATCAGATGTAACTTTTATTAAGGCAGTGAGGGTGCTATGGTTCTTTCTGAACCCATGCTAGTAGGGGGAGAGCAGGTTATGGTGTTCCAGGTAGTTCTGGAGGTGATCATATATGTTACACTCCTGGATGTTTGCCATTGGACAGAGGATGGAGATGGGTCTAAAATTCTCAGCAACAGTGTTGGGCCCACCCTTATGAACAGGCACAACCATGGCAACCTTTCATTTCTCTGAGACAGTGCTTGAGAGGAAAGACCGGTTGAACTGATCACGAAGAGGGTGAGCAAGGGTTACAGCTCCCAATTTGAGAAATTTAGGCTCTTGGGTGTCATGACCTGGAGAGCTATCTGATTTCAGTTTAACAAGGAGCCGGTGGACCTCTTTAAGGGATGCTAACTTCAGGTGAAAAGCTGGTGGAGCCCCAGTGTCTTCGGGAAACAATGGGGCTGAGAGGGGTACTGATGAATGGGAATAGAGCAATGTGTATTTCCGAAGATTGGTAAAAAATTTATTGACTCCAGCGGTGATGGATGGGGGTCTGTAAGAACAGTGCCCTGGGCAGTGAGGGAGCACAGGAGTTCAGCAGACTTCCTCTTGATTAGAGAATTAACCGGCTTCCAGAATTCATTGGGATTATAGAGATGATCAGTTTGGAGCACCTTGTAGTGTAGGTGTTTGGCTTTTTGAAAGGAGTTTTTACTCTTATTCCAAAGCTACTTGTAGACTTGCCAGTCGGAGGGTAGCCCGCTACATTTGTAAGTCCACTAGGCATGATCATGAGAGGACATGAGCTTCCTGAGATCCTCAGAGAGTCATTGTGCCTTGATACCCTTTGACCTGCACCTTTTCAATGGTTCATGACTATCAACTATTCTGGTGAAGGTAGTTATAAAGACATCACTGGCTTGGTTGATGTTGGGAAGAGTGTTAATTGGGCTCCAGTCAGCATCATTACTAGAGATTAGGAAACTACTAGTCTCAAAACTGAACATATCCTGGACCAGGGTGACCTTTGGCAGGGGGTTGGGGAAGTTATTCCTCCATATGCAGAAAGTAGGGGAATGGTCGCTGATGCTATTTGACAGAACTTCCAATGCCTCTCATGCTCTCTCCCTGTTATAGCATATGGAAGCAGTGGCTTCTAATCAGTGTGGATATTCAGAAACCTCCAGATGAGCTACTAGCCCCATTTGCAGGTATATTACTCATAATAAAGGAAGTTAATCGTGTGAGTACTCACTTACTTTATTGGGTTTCTTGTACTGGATAAACAGTGTTGATAGGATGGCTGATAGGGATGCTAATTCAATGGTCCATTTCAAACATTACAACTGCTTGTAGCATTACCGGCAGCAGCTAAATATGCTCCGGAACATTTGCAATTAAAGACCAGGTGCACACAGGTAGTAAGTCAGTCAGTGAAGTGTGGGGTGGCTTACCCAGTAAATGACAAAGAACAAAGTCACTGCACTTGTAGAAATGACCAACACACAGTAAATGCTGCTTCAAGGTTTAATACAGTAAAGTAAAAAACACTGACTGGCAGCCCAGTGCTTTGATCACTCAAGGTCTTCCTCGGGGGGGGGGGGTCATAACATAGGGAAAGCCACTTTTATGTATACAGCATAAGTCACATTTCATGAACTTTCATTGGGACATAATTAAGTTTCTTAAATCACATAAAATAAAATAAGACAAAATGACTGATATTTACATAACATGTATTTAAATGAGTATTCATTACTGCAAGTTAGAGCACATTTCAACAATGCAGTAGGTAATATAATTGAATTATACTTTTTCTAGTAATAAGATTATTTTTAAATAATAATTTTTATTTCTTTTTAGTTATCAATAAGCTTCATATAGGGTGGGCCATGGATTTTTATTAAATTCCAAAAATAAAATATCATTCTGTGTTATTCTCTGAGGCTGTCCCTGGACCTGCGAGTAACCAGGAAATTGAGGACTTGTTCAAAGCTTTTATTAAACTAATGCTATCAGACTTGAATCACATCTAAAACCGGTTTACATTAGAGAAATACTTTGAATTGGGCAGGTCCCTGAGAGGTCTTTATATAGATAAGGAGCCATCTTGTGGCTTTCCAGAAGAAGAAATAGAATTTAAAGAAGAGTGGGAGTCGGCACTGACAGACTGCTCTGAACGTTTATTAAAAGCTGTGATAAAGACAGACAAAAAACATGAGGACAGAATTACTAAGAAAATTGAGAAACTTCAGGTACAATTAAGTGCACATGTTAATGATCCCCCAAATCACTGAACCGAATAAAAATCTAGCTATAAACGTGAAGAAACATGAAAAAGAGCTCTTTCAACGTAATAAAATGAAGCTAGTATGGGACGCAAGAGATTCTGAGAGGGGTGAAGTCTTCTGCTAGAAGTGTAAAACCCACTCATTTAGCAAAAAAAGGAACAGGGGCAGAAAAAGGATCAAAAGCCAGAGAAGGCAAGCCCATTATTTAAAAGATCTCCTAGTGTGCACTTCCAAACAGAGACAGTTGTAGTAACCTCTGTAGAGGATTCGGAAAAGAGTGAATCTACGGAAGGAGATGAGGACAAGGACCAAACACCCCCCACCCCAAACAAGAAGTAAAAAAATAATCAGTCAAAAAACTTGGTGAAGTACTCAAAAAGTACCAGAGGAAAACAAGGAGGGGCAGGCGGGGATGGGACAAGAAAGGGAACACAAACAATATATTCTATGAGAAAGAAACAAACATCATAAATCTCTCAGAATATACCTTGTCATAAAAAAACAAAGCAGATTATTAAATAGAGGTTTATCATTTGTCCCTGTACCCCAAATAGATATCTTCAAAATAAAAGTGGACATATACAAATTCATAAGGAATTTGAAACGACTGTTCTTTAAAGTTAACAAGAACTAAAATGTGACAGCTGATACCGTCATATTTAACTTTGAAACTGGCCTATCAGATAACTTAATGGATTAAGACACACAGGACTTCACCAAACTCTTAGGCCCAGATATTCAAACTGCGCCAGGCTGTGGCGCAAGTCTGGGCGCAGCGTAACTTGGCTGCGCAGGGGCGTTGACTGGGTGATATTCAACGGAGCTGCGCCATGGCACAGCATAATTGAATATTGCACCCTGGCCACCCGCAGTGTGCATGGTGCAGTGGCACTGTGCCAGCACAAGTTGCCAGAGTGGAGCAGGGGGCGGGCTACCGCAAGTTCTGTTGCGCTATGCGCAGCAACCGAGATATTCAAAAGTGCACATACAAATGGGGCCATAATGTATGCAAGGTGTAAATAGGACCATTTGCATGTCATTATGTTCCCATTTGCATGCAGGTGCGCCGATCCCAAGCGACTTGCGCCTGGTGCCCAGCCAGACAGCAGCCGTCGGGGACCGACGCCTGCTGCACAACGCGGCAATATGTCCCACAGCCCGATTGCAGGCTTCAGTATATAGAAATCACATCCGATATCCCTGGTGGTCCAGTGGACCACTTGCAGTCCGATCGCAGGCATTTGTGTAATATTAATATACAGTCCAATATCCCTGGTGGTCCAGTGGACTGCTGTCAGCCCGATCACGGGCTTAAGTATAAATAAAATCAATTCCTATATCCCTGGTGGTCCAGTGGACCACTCGCAGCCTGATCGTGGGAATTTGTATTAAAAAAGGAATTACGTCCAATATCCCTGGTGGTCCAGCGGTACTCCCCCTCACCACCCGCCCACTGAGCCCCACCACCTAGCTCCCCCCCAGTCAGCGGCGAGCAGCAGCAACCCACTCCGCTTGCCACCCCGCTGCCCACCGATCGACACCATAGGTGGGTTGTACGCTTCATTGGTCATTAGCGTGATTAATGGCATGCAGCGCTGCATACTGCCACATTCCAGATATGTGTATGTGTAGTAATGGGCATAGACTGCATGCCCATTGGCTCATGCTGTGGACCAATGGTGTACAGCCTTGTTTACGTGTCAGTCGGCAGGCGCAGGTGGTGGGTGCCGCCGCCGCTTGACTGGGGGAGCGGGCGGTGGGACCCAGTGGAGGGTGGGAGGGGGGTACCGCTGACCACCAGGGATATTGGCCGTAATTCTTTTAATACAAATGCCTACGATTCGTGAGCGGTCCCACTGACCACTCAGGATAGGGGGATTTAATTTTATTTATACTTAAGCCCACGATCGGGCTGACAGCGGTCCACTGGACCACTAGGGATATAGGGGTTTATTTTATTCATACTTAAGCATGTGATCGGGCTGACAGTGGTCCAGTGGTCCACCAGAGATATAGGGATTTATTTCATTTACACTTAAGCCGGCGATCGAGCTGACAGCGGTCCACTAGACCACCAGGGATATAGGAACTTATTTTATTTTACAAATACACATGATCGGGCATGGGGGAGCACCACCAGGTGCAGCCAGAGCTCGGGTGGCCACCCACAGGTGGCAGCTGCCGTGTTGTGCCCTACAATACTGCAGTTCACCTGTGGGTGGCCAGCCATTGTTCCTTTTTTTTTTGGCTCACCTGTGTGCAGCGTAAGTAGAGGTTGCGCATGCATGGACCAGGCTGAATATCGGGATGTGCAGAGTATGCATGGACACACCCCCCCCCCACCTGCATTGCATACATTACTGATGCGCTCCAGAGCATCAGGATTTGTGCCAGGCACAATCCCTGTCTGAATATCACACTGGAGCACATCAGTGGGTTGCTCATGGCGCAACACTGTTGCGCCATGCACAACCCTTTTGAATATCTGGGCCTTAGACTTTGGAGAAAATATGGCACAAAGTAATGTATTAGAATCAGCCAATCAGGATAGTTGTCTACATTGTGACCCTTACTGGGGACAGAACATTTTGGATCAGCACCTTCCTCTAGGAATTTTTGTAAAGATCCTTCTGATCAGACCAAACAATCCCATCACTATTACAGGTGGCTATGACTACGGACACTGTATTTCCATTAGAAAGCAATCTATATACTGTCAGTTTCCTCTATAACAACCTTTATTCTTTGATTTTCCCTGATTCTTTTTCTATAGTGCTGTGGTCTCTATTAATCTGAAGAAGCCCTTTTGTCCTTAACCATTGACATGCCTCACTGCCTTCTATTATGTTGTACATAACTTTCTTTTGCAGTTAATCTTTTAATTGATTTTTCAGTTTTACAGAATAAACAACAACAGCAACAATAGTCTGAACATTATTCAGTCAAACGTAGTCATTTATCAACTATGAAAACACATGTAACTTAAGCAGTACAATATATCAGGGGTTCTCAAATGGTGAGGCCAGCCTCCCTGGGGAGGCCCCAACCTGTTCCAGGGGAGGCTCAAGCAAGTCTGAAAAAGTACTGTACTTAAACTTTGAGTTTTATGTATTTTGTGAAGAGATGAAGCAAACCGAAAGAGGATAATAGTAGGTGAATTTTATGTATTTATTTACTAATAGGTGACAAGGGAAGGTGAATGAGCCAAGGCTCATTTCGGGTGTACCTGGGGAAGGGTAGGTAGTGAATATATTTCAAAAAGGTAATTGCAAAACGATCAAGAAATACACAATGAACAATAGTGCAAACAAATATGAACAATAAACTAATAATGAGTGGTGGTAATTGATCAATTTGTAGACTGATGGCAGAACAGCTCAGATACAAGGGTTGAACATAGAAGTGCTCAGAGCAATAGTAGGAAGGAGCAAAGTAATCCCAGAGAAGTTGCTTAGAAGCAGGGAAGGAGGAGAGAGGCAAAGTTATGTAGGAATGTTATTTCATAGAGAGGAAACAGAGAAAGTAGTCTGACCCATGAAGGTACTGCAACAAGGGTAACAATGGTTCAAGAATGAAAATGGTGGTGCAAGTAGGTTGGGGAGGTTACAATAAACTGAATAATAATATTTGTTCATTTTATTTATTTGTTATTCAGATAACACCTTTGAGCACAAGAGCTCTTTTTCAAAGGTTCCACATCAGTATAAGACAAAGAACTGAATGAAAGAACTGAATGTGAGCCAAGTACTCAAAGGGGTTCAATTTAATCATGGTATACTGCGCAAAGTACAGCATGTTATTTTTCCTTGTGGAGGCCCAAGATTATTTCAGTTTTTGGGGGAGGCTCAGAATCTTTTCCATGGATTTGGGGAGGCTCACTGTGACAAAGTCTAAGAACCATTGCATATATGAAATGCTTGGGTTTTGCTAAGAGTTATAAACACTGAAGATTGTGTATTATGTATTCTAACATTGGGCAACGGAATATCAGTTTTTATGTCACACAGTAAGTGTGTTATACTGTAGAACTTGAGCAGGGGACAAGAGAAATAAGATGTATTCAAAAGATTGAGATATGTATATAGGTGGTGGATAGAGTGTTTGAACTTAAGAGCATGTTGGTGTTGGGGGGGTTACTGTTCCTGGGACTAAGATAACCTCTGTGGTTCCTGAATTTAAAGTGGTTTTAGGAGGTCTTTGTCCTGCTTTGCTCTGGCCTGCTGCACTCTGGAGGCTATGTAGGTGCCAAAGGGGGCCCACCTTTCTGTGAATTGGTTGACGTTGCCTGCAGCAAAGTGGGGCATTTTTGAAAACTTTGCTAGTTTTTCCATCATCATCAGCCATTCCTGAAAAGAGGGGCTCTCATCTGAATGCCATTTTCTTAGTAGGGTCTTCTTAACCGCCACTGAGGTCTGTAATAGCCATAATCTCTGCTGGTAGGGTACCTTTAATTCTTCAAGGGGAGCACTAGTATCCATAGTGAGGGGGAGTTTGGCAGCTGCGTACTTATTATTTTGGAGTAGCATGTGATGACCCTGTCCCATAAGGGGCAAATTTGGGGGCAATGCCATATGATATGGAGGAGATTTGCCCCTTGTGCTCCACACCTCTGGCACTCATCCTTCGGTATCAGGCCCATGGCTTTCAGTTGGGTTGGGGTGCGGTACCGTAAGTGCTGTACCATATTTTGTATCAGGAGGCTACGGGGGTCAGGGCATGCTCTTTTAGCAGAGGTCCAGCGTGTTGTCCAGTCCTCATCAGATATGGAGGTGCTAAGCATCTCTTGTCACTTGACCTTGGCCTTGATGGTGGGGTCTGGAGCTGCGTCTCTGAGTTTCTTGTATATACTGCCAGCTAGTCCCTTTAATTTTTTAGTCCAGCTAGGCAGTGGGAGTATGGGGCATTGGGTTCTTCGTTTGCGGCTGCATGTTTTTCATGTGCATGATTGTTGGGATCAGCTGGTGTACACGTGCCTTATCTGGAGATATTTCCAGAAGTCTTGCTGAGGTATAGGTAATTGTTACCTTTCTTTTAGAGAGGTGAAGGAATCCATAGTAAGGCCGTCTGAGGTGAGGATGCCTTTTAATCTAAATATGTGTTTGTTCCTCCACTCAGGCCAGTTAATAGGTTTATGATCAACTGACCAGCTGGAGTTATTCCAGAGACATACCAGGTTGCCTGGATTTAGGCAAGAATTGATAATTTGGCCAATTTCATCCCAGAATTTATGTGCATCTTAAATTACCTTCCACTTTTTTAGGTTGCTGGACAATGAACCTCCTAGGTAGGTGGAGAGATCAGTTTCACCCATTATATTTTGCTCTAGATCTCACCATGCAGGTCTGTTAGGGCACAGGTCCTGGAATAGTCTGCATGTCCTAGCTGCAGAAAAAGCATAAGCATAGAGTAGGAAGTTGGGGAGCCCCATCCCCCTTTGCTCCAAGGTGCCCTCAATTTTGCCCTACTATAATGAGGCTTAGTGGTATCCCACAACAAATTACCTACCAGGGAGTCCAATTTTTGTGATCATTTACCAGGGGTTTCTAGAGGGAGATGAAATTAGGTGGAAGATTCTAGGTGCTATCATTAACTTCACCACTGAAATTGTCCCTGGCATAGCCAAATTAAGTGTTTCCATCTCTGTACTTCTGTTTGGAGATAGGCAACTAAGGGGGAGAAGTTTTTTTCTGTGAGGTTTTGTACATTTGGAGTTACATGTACTCCCAAGTACTTTATTCCTTCTGTGGCTGATGCAAGTCCCTTATTTGCAAGCATGATTGGAGAGGTTGTGGAATTTAAAGGAAGCGCCTCAGTTTTGCTTGCATTGATGCAGAGGCCTGAGATTTTTGAGGATTCAAGTAGGGATATTATGTAGGGTATACTAGATTGCAAGTCTCTGGTCAGGATGTGGCAATCATCTGCATACAACATAGTGTGAGATACAATTTCACCCACCTCCAGCCCTTGTATATTCAGGTGTTCTCTAATTGCACATGCCAGGGTCTCAATAGCCAAGACAAAGAGCATGGGGGAGAGTGGACACCCCTGCCTGGATCCTCTGTGTAGGTGGAATAGATCAGATAGGGTATCATTATTACGGATCCCAGCAGTGGGATTTGTATATATTATAGCACTTTTACCCAACTTCTGAAGGAGGGCCCAAAGTTGAGGTGCTGCAGGATAGCATACAGGAACTCCCAGTCCACTGAATTGAAAGCTTTTTCAAAATCAACAGTGATGGCTGCAGCTGGAGTGGGGGTTGATGCAGCTCCCTGCAGTAGTGCTACCTAAGTTCGCAAGTGATCCGCACTGACTCAGCCCTTTACAAAGCCCACCTGAGAGGGGTGGATCAGGCAGAGGAGCACTTTTTCTAGTTGGGTTGCCAGAGACTTGGCCAGAATTTTCATGCTCACGTTTATCAGGGAAATGGGCCAGTAACTGGCTGGGAGGGATGGGTTTTCCCCTCCTTTAGGAACTCAGTTACGATGGCCACCCTCAGGGTGTCTGAAGTCCCTCTTTTAGCTCGGCTTCTTGTAGCATATTGAGCATGAGAAGGGAGACTCAGTCTTGGACCATTTTGTATAGGTTGGCAGGGAAACTGTACCCTCCAGAAGTCTTGTGGGGAGCCATGCTGGAAATGGCTTCACACACCTCTTCCCTTGTCAGAGGGGAGTCTAGAAATTCTTTTTGTGTGCAAGATAGGTGAAGCATATTCAGTTTGGACAGAAAATCATTTACTTTTTGTGCATCCCATTGTATGTGGGTGCTGTATAGCATCTTGTAAAATTCTAGCATGGCTTGGTTTATCCCTGCCCTTCGTCTTGTAAAATTCTAGCATGGTTTGGTTTATCCCTGCCCCTGAAGAGTGGAGTTCTCTGTTTTTATTTTACAGTTGTGCTATGTGCCTTTCAGCTTGTTGTTTATTAATCTAAATGTGAAGAGCTTCCCCAACTTCTCCCCTAGAGCCCAGTACTTGTGTTGCATACATTGGATCTGGGGCTCTGCTTTTCTAGAGGATAGGGTATTTAACTGTAGTCATAGGGTAATTATCTCATATATCAGGGCTTGTGAGCTGAGCTTTCCAGAATCTTTTTTATAAAGAGATTCCTTTGCAGCTATGAGCTTCTCAAATTCAGCAGCCTCCCTCCCTCTTTCCTTTCTGCGGTGTGAGGCATAGCTAATTATTTTGCCTCACAGAGTGGCTTTATAGGCCTCCCAAACAGCTGCAGAGGATGCTGTCCTGGGTGGCTGTCCCCAAAGTAGATTTGAGTGTTTTTTGTTACCCAGAGTTTGAAGTCTGCATCTTGCAGCAGCAGGGGGTCTAGCCTCCATGCCAAGGATTTCTTGGTGGGGCCACCCATTACAGCCATAGTCAGAGGGGCATGATCCAATAAGTATAGGGAAGCAATTTTAGTGTCTATAACTTTTTGCGATATCCGGTCAGAGGTGAACCAGTAATCAAACCTACTTGCCATCTGCCTTGGTGCTGAAACGTAGGTATAGTTTGGTTGAGTGTTGGAGCCTCCAGATATCATGTAATCTGTGGAAGGAAGTTAGATCCTTAAGGGCAAGTAGTGACTTTGGGTGGGGTTCCTGCCTTGAGTTGGATCTGTCTAGAAAATGATCTATAGTCAAGTTCCTGACTCCCCCTCCCCTGCTCAGAATGATCTCAATTTCATTGTCTGTGAATTTAGAAAGGGCTTGGGTGATGCCATGATTCAGTGCATGAATGTTTGCCAGAATCAGGTTACCTGTGGGGGTGGCCACTTTTGCCATCACCCAGTACCCTTCCCCATCCTTCCTTTGGTCCAACAGGACCCATTAAAGTTTTTTTGTGACTGAGGATGGAAACCCCACGTCTTGCAGTCCCGGTGTAACTGTGTACTTTCCATTCCACCCATTCCCTAACTAGCTTGGTGGCCTCATGGTCAGGAAGTTTGGTTTCCTGTACAAATGCGATCTGTGTACAGTATATAGCTGTTTTAATCTTGCTAGGGTCTTTTTCCTCTTTATGGGGAATTTTAGGCCCCTCACATTCCAGGAGGTGGCTGTAATAACACCTGTGTCAGCCATAATGTGCAGAGCAGAGAGGGTCCTTTGCTGGAATATATACACATCCCCATCCCCTTCCCCCCTTGGCAGTCTGCTCACTGAGTGGCAGTCTTTTTCAAGACTCCCTTCTGTTCAGCACCACGCCACTTGACTACGGCTGTCTGCTAAAGGAAAGGATCCCTAGTGTAACTCAACGTGGTTCTGACACTATGTCTAATCTGTCATGGGGACAAGGAAGCAGGGATCTCCTAAATGAATGACAAAGTGACCGAGCAAAGGGAGATTTCCACAGCTTGTACTTCTCACATAGGGGGCATTGCGGTAAATCCAGAGGTAATTTCAAACAGGTCTGCATTGATTTATTTGTTGCATTTCTTGTGACTGTTTCTCTGTAGCTGGGGAAGCAGTATTAGGCACATAGGCAGGAGCAGTATTAGGTACATTGACAGGGGTGTACTTGAAAAGTAAAATGTAAGGTTTTGGGTAAAACTTTTACCTACTACAGCTGATAGTTTTTTTTTCTTTCTGGTTATTTTTCCTTACTATAGAGCCTTCTTACTCTTTTACTTCAGAGGTACCCACCCACCCACCTTCCCTCATCTCTGCTCACCCTATGCTCATCTCTTCATATAGACCAGGCCTCCTAAATTTATTTCCTGCATGGTCACAGGAAGAGGTGGATTCTAGTTGCTATTTTGTATTCATAGCTGTGCTAATAAAGAGAGAAGAGAGAGAGGGGGAAGAGAAGAATCAGAGGTAAATTCAAGTCACTTTCTGTCCAACAGAGGAAGTCAGCTGACTCTCCAGGCAAGAAATCCTCACCTTATATTTCGTCCAGCACTAGTGCAATATCATTATGAACTCTCGAGCAATTAACTAGTGGGGAGGTGATCAGATGTTAACATAATGGACATTATAAGTTGTGAACATTGTGGGGCTCTCTCTTTACCAAGTCTCATACTAGGCAGCTTACTCAATGTCCCACATGCTGGACCATCACCAACCTTAAGTCCCAGCTTTGGGCAGCCTGGAATGAAATATTCAAACTGTAGGGTAAAATACAACACATCAGGTGATCGCAACCTCCATTTCTAACCTCAGGAAATCTTACTGTATTCTGACATATGCAGCATTGTACCACCATAGTACTGCCCCGGAGCTGAAAATGTTAATAGAACCTATGCAAATGAGAGAATGCTAGTGTAAGAGGTCTAAACCTCACTTTCAGGTTCTTGGCAATATTGGAGATGCAAATAATCACAAACAAGTTGCATTCAAGTAATAAACAAGTTTATTACTACAAACAGGGATGAATCACAGTTGCCCTAAGCAGTTCTTACCAATACGAACCGGGGAGCCAGTGCTAAGCATTCCCTACACCTCGAGGTTTCTTTGTAGTCTCTTGGGATCTCTCGGGTCTCCGAGGTGTAAAGCCTGTGCATAACATTATATACCTATGATAATTACTATGGTTACTGAAAGATAGAAACATTTCTAGTTACAGAGATGAGCCCTATTGGCTAAATTAGAGGTGGCTCCACGGTCCAAGATAACATTGTATAATTCTGTAAAGTCATCAGTTTTAGAACAAAGACGTTCTTATATAAAGTCTTACATAACAAGGTGAAGTGGTGTCCATCACCAAAAGATGGCAATGTTGCCTTACACATTATAATTACTTCAAGGACAGGTGTCTTGGCATCTGACAAGTAAGAAATAGACAGAAAATACATGGTATAATGCGTGTGCATTAGCAAGCAAAGTGAGTTAGAATACTATGTATTCATATCCTGACATCTACTCTTGTACGGTAGATGCCCTTAGCCCTATGTATTAGTATAGCCTATGCCTAAACATTAGCTGTCTACGGTGTACCCCTGAGGGTATCAATTAGGGTGCAGGGACCTTTGTAACAATTCCCCCTGTTGCCCAAAAGGGCAACACAGGCAATTATAAGGAGTGGGCAGGAGCAGTGGTCTTACAATCCAGAGGCATGAGCCTTGTAAAGAAACTCAAGCTGCTCACGGTGTTGGCGAAGAGTACGTCGTAGGCAGCAAAGCATAATAATCAAAGTAAATATCAAAAATGTTTGTATTATAACAAAACCTTTAAAAGTAATCTCTAACCAAGTGTTAGTCAAAGCGTTATTCATGTCTCCATCATTCATCAGGTCAAGAATGGCTTCATTGGCTTTAGTTATATTATTGCTGATGTGGATGAGGTGTGTGTCCTTTCTATCTAAAAGTGATTTCAGTGTAAGTGTAAGTGGATATATGTGTACATTAAAGTAGGGTAGGTATTCTTCCAGTGTAAGTAAATAATCTGGATTACCATCAATAATATCTGCTTCCATAAGGGGAACGGGGGTTATGACAGTGTGTCCAATAAAAGTTTTCTGATGGGGAGCAAAACAGAAGTTGGGGTAATCAATTGCACAAGTAACAGAACCATAAGAATACGTTTTCACATTAGTAACTATACAGTATTCACCGTCAGAGTTGTACTGTGATCATACAGTAGGCAGTCTCCATTTTTGCAACTGGACAAGGCATGTGTAGGTCATCTTGGAGATCCGTGTTGACAGGCGATGAGCTTCCTCATGATAGGACTGGTAGACCTGATCCGGCGACTGCGTTGATTCAAAAGCGTTGGTGCCATTCTCAGTTATGTCAGCATCCATAGTGAAAGTCCAGTCAATGCTGTCTGGAGAGTAGCCACAAACAGGGCGTATAACATCAAACACATCACATCGGCACAGGTAGATGTATTGCTTTTTCGCACAACAGTCCGTGTGCGGTGCCACCCAGGCATCCAGGAAGGAATGGTAGACCAGTAGAGGAGGTAGTTCCAGGCGTTCTCGGTAGATGTCTTCATCCAAATGCCCTATTGAATGCACCAGTGCCAGCTTGTCGAACAAAGCTGTAGTGGGATCAAAGCGTGGTAAGGAGACAGTAAAAGAGACAAGCATGGTATCTGTTATAGAACATTTCTTAGCAGAAAAGCAAGGACCAGTATTTGGATGTCTGGTCACAAACCCCAAATTTCGAGCTGTGGAGAGAGGAATGGACAAAGTCTGTTGCATACATAGGGAAATACAAGATGGGGATTTACATTTAGGACAATACCATTTAGATAGACGTCTGTCATGTATAATATCAGGAATCCTACCAGTTTCTAGGTCTCTGAAAAGGTTGTTAATGGTAGTGAGTATGTATGGACCATATGCAGAACAAAGTATTTCCCTACCAATGTATTGTCTATCAGCTTCTTTATTGTTCTGTTGTGTGAGTGCGTTAATCTTATCTTTGGAATCAGTGAAGGCTTTTGCAATGTTGTGCATGTTGTATACAGTGTATCTTTCTTCCTGGCTAAGACCATCCACACCATGCAATAAAGGTGGTAAAACATCATTAACCAAACCAGTGGAGAACTTTGCAGAATGACTTTTGATAGCAGCAATGTCTGCTTTGTTCCAAATGGACATAGCAGTACCAAAAAGACCTGTGACAGTTCCCGTGGCACCGCGTGACATCAGAACTGTCAACTTCACGCTAGGCACGCTTATGAGTAAGACTACTAGGAGGAGGTTTCCCTAAAATTACCTCTGTGTTCAGTAGAATAAACCCCAGTAAAGGATCTTTGTACGTATCTGAAATGCAGCTAAACTATCTAGCAACAAAGTACTGTAAATGCAGAGGTATTGGTATTGTGACACATACCAAATTCTTTCATATTCCAATAAGTAAGATTAAATAAAACAGGTATATGCATAAACTGTAAATTGTTAATCAAAGAACCTGGGAGGGCAGTGGTTGTGAGACCACTACGGGGACCAGAGGTATGTTTTGGACATTCCAAAAGCTGTTTCTCAGTAGGAGGCAAAACAGATAGATACATGGCAGAGAGGCCATGTGGTGTACAGTACAAAATTCATGGGCAGAATCCTGAGAAAGAGAGTTACAATAGGAAGGGTCAATTAAAGTAGTAATGTTATACAAACCAGAGTGTCTTAATGCAGTTTGTAACAAGGACAGTGAACCATTTGGGACAATTTAGCTGGGCCAACAACCCTGGAAAGTTCCCTTAGAGAGTTTGGCCACAGGAGAACTTGTCCTTGTGATGTGGTTTGCCACTCAATCTGAAGGGTAGATTTGTCAGGAGCAATGACCGAGGCAGTGAGGTATGCATCGGAACCTTCCTGGACAGTAATCATAGTGTCTGGAATTTTGATGGAAACTCCCTGTGTAGGAGGTGCTGGAGGATCAAGGTGTCGAAGGAGGTCCGGTACCGTGCCTTGGGTGAAAGGGAGTACTCCTGCAAGGAGTAGAGATAGGAACAAGATAGCCATCTTGTCAATGTATCTGAAAAGGAAGATGAAAGATTAGTATATTAGTACAGTTCCGCCCAATGGGGTTAGGAAGAGTAAGTTTTAAGCTCCTTTGTACAGTTTCAATTGGTTTGCATGTAACCATTTGTCAGTCAGTTTATTGTTGTGGAGGAGTCTAACTTGATAGACTGCTGGACTGAGCTTGTTGACAATGGGGTAAGGGCCTTCCCACTTGTTGGAGAAGGAGTGGGTGGGATGTGCACACCGAAGTACCATTACCTGATCTCCAACTTGCCAATCCACTTCTTGTGCATGTTTGTCAAATTGTATTTTGGACTGTTGCTGAGCCTTGCTCATGCAATTTGCAGCATACAAGTGTGTGTGTGTATGAGGTCTTTTCCAAGTTTTTCCACATACTGATCTACAGACAAGCGGTCCGCAGTGGGGGTGTGCAGGTCAAAGAGCAAGTGTTCAGGTAGTCTCATTTGCCTGCCAGTCGTTACCTCAAAGGGTGTAAGCTGGGTAGTGGCTGAGGGTGTACCCCTAATTGCCATAAGGAGTAAAGGCAGTAGGGAATCCCAGGTCTTGGGATTGTCCTCAATGAATTTGGAAAGCATTTGCTTAATCCGTCTGTTAGCTCTTTCTACTTGACCTGAGGATTGAGGGTGATAAGGTATGTGGAACTTTTGCTGAACCCCTAGGAGTTCAAGGGACTCTTTCATCAACTCACCTGTAAAACTGGTTCCTTTATCAGAGTCTACCTTGAGAGGCAGGCCTCACCTGGAGAAAATCAGTTCTACCAGGATTTTGGCAGTTGTCTTTGCAGTGCAAGTCTTGGTGGGAAAAGCCTCTACCCACTTAGAGAATAGATTGGTCACTACAAGGGCATACTTGTTGTTTCTACTGGTATTGGTCAAAGAACCAATAAAATCAATTTGGATGGCATGCCAAGGGCCGGTATGTCTCTGTGGTAAAAGTTTGGCATTCCGTTTTGTAGGTATTGGATTGTTTTGTGCACAAACGAGGCAGTTATCAATGTATGGTTTAACATCTTTGGTAATCCCAGGCCACCATGTGGTGGTTTTGAGGTGTTGGAGGGTATTTTCAGCCCCCTGGTGTCCACCAGTGGGTGTGTCATGTACCTGGTGCAAAAATTCAGATCTCAAATGTCTGGGGACCACCCACAATTTGGTGGTAGTATCCTCTGGCTAGAACCAAATGAGTTTATCATCAGGGGATAAGTGTAATTTACCTCCATGCCTATGGTAAGGGTTATGCGTAGGAAGTCTTTCTTCAGTACCCTTGTCCAAGAATCTGAACACTTCTTTGAGTTCAGTGTCCAAGTGCTGGGCTGCTGAGAGGTCCAAGGGGGAAAAAGATTCAAATTTCTTTTTAAGAGCTGCAACCTGTACAGCCGCATTGGCCTCTGGATGTTCCATCACCCAGACATCCCCCTCTCGGGCCCCTTCCTTGGCAAGGGTGTCTGCTGTGTCATTGAATGCATGGTAGGATCATGTAAGGAATGAGCTTTAACCTTGTGTACATAGAGTTTGTGTGGGTATTTCTGACCTAATGCGTATGTAAATCACCAATTTTTGTATTTCACTGAGCTACCATCAGAAGAGAGGAAGGAGTTCTTCCACCAGAAAGGGAGAAATTCTGTAAGGGAGCAACAAACCCAATTAGAATCAGTAAAAATGATGGTGTCCTGAGTTCCATGTTGGATAAACTCTAATGCACAGGCCACTGCTGCCAGCTCTGCATACTGTGATGAAGCTACAGTACAGCGTTTAGATATCTTGACAGTGTTCCCATGAGGATACACCACCATGATACCCATCCCTGCAATTTTTTCACCTTGATAATATGATGCTGATCCATTGGTGAAAACGCTGCACAAGGAGGTGTTCTCTAATACCTCAGGGTTGGCAGGGAAGAATGGACCTGGATCTGGGAGATCAGGTGACTGCAAAGCGCAGTCTTGGGGCTCCCCCTGAAAGAGGAGGCCATGTGCTAGTAGAGATGGAACTTTGGTTTGATGGACCTGAATATCCCTATCCTGGAGGAGGAGTGACCAATGTGTCAGCCTGGTGTTAGAGACTGACCCATCCTTCACTCTGTCTGAGAGCAAAAAGGTAGTAGGAGTATGATTGGTGTTAAGAATCAGTGGAGAGTACCCAATGATATACAGGAAGTGCTTGACCACCCAATAAGTGGCCAGAAGATTCCTTTCACAAAGGCCATACTTCTGTTCTACTAGGGTCAAGAGCTGCTATCCATATGCAATAGGTCTCAAAGTACCATGTACCTTGTGGGCCAACACTGCTGACATAGCGATGTCAGAGGTGGCACACTCTAGGTGGAATGGTAATGTTGGATTGGGGTTTACCAGTGCTGGGGCGGAGGCCAAGGCCTGCTTCAGTGACGTCACAGCCTGGGTATGGACAGGGCCCCAATTCCATGGAACGTCCTTTTTGAGTAAATCGTACAGTGGAGCGGCTTTCTGTGCAAAGTCACAAATGAAATCTCTGGAGTAGTTTACCATACCTAGAAACCTCCTAAGAGTTGCCACACTGGTAGGTAATGGCAAGTCTTGTAACCCTTGAATCTCTTTCCAAGTAGGACTCCAACCTTGATCTGTTATCTTCAAACCCAGAAAGAGTACTTCTTCTGACATAGTTGTGCTTTTGCAGGATTACACTTCAAGCCTGTCTTTGAATAAGAGTCAATAGTTCATCCAAGAGATCCAGATGTTGTTCCTGTGTGGCAGTAGCCAACAACAGGTCATCTACATACTGTAAGAGACATTGGGGGGTTGAGAAACCTTGTAGGGCATCCATCATATGGAGATGGAAGAGGGATGGACTGTTATGAAACCTCTGTGGCAAGCAGGTCCACATGTATTGTCGCCCTTCAAAAGTGAAGGCAAACTTATATTGACTCTTGAGGGCCAATGGTAATGACCAGAAACCATTGGAGATATCCAGAGCACTGAACCATTTCTGATCTGGTATTAAAAGTTGAAGCACATCCGGTGCAGACGCCACAGTTGGGGAGCAACTGGGAGTGACCTGATTCAGTTTCCTGTAGTCAATAGTAAGTCTCCGGTACCTGTGGGTTTCTTCACAGGCCAAACAGGAGAGTTGGCAGTGGAGACACAGGTTCTGATTACTCCTTGTTTAAGGAGTGACTTGATTGTTTCTCGAAGAGAGGGTAAGGCTTCAGAGGGAAATGGGTATTGCCTTTGTCTCTCATGTGCCGGGCCTGGCACCTCAATAACGGTATGCATTCTGCCACAATCGTGTTTGTTAACTGCAAACACTTCCAAGTGTCATTGCAAAATAGGTAGAAGTTTTGGGAAAAGTTCATGATTCTTGAATAAATCTAAGATGTCATACTCTTTGTTGTTAATGGATATTGTTGCCACAGCATGTGAGTCAGGAATTAAGACAGTATGGGTATTGACCCTGTATCTGTATCAACAGCATGTTTGCTAGATCCACCACACAGCCGTGTGGTGCAAGAAAGTCAGTCCCAATGATGCTAGGGTGATCGTGCAACACCATCAGTTGGAAAGCATGTGAGGCCTTCAGATGGCCTAGCTCAACCGGTAAAGACAGAGAACGGTATGCAGGTAACCTAGCACCATCAACTCCTGACATATTGGTCTTCCGTCCGGTAGACCATGGAGATGTTTCAGGGTAGTCATCGTGTAACACAAATACAGCTGCACCTGTATCTAACAAGACAATTAATTGGTGGCCCCCGACCTCGGCCTCGGTGCAGGGCCTTCCGTTTGTATCCAAGACCAGCTTGTTTACAATGCGGACTGGGGCCTGTAATTGTCAATCCGCATTGTTAGAGGCATGCAGAGGTTGGGCTTCACTTGCATGGATGACTTCACCGTGTTGCACTGATGCAATGTAAGGTGGGGCTTCCGGGTTCAGGCTAGTATGGGTCTCGCACCCATACCTCCAGTGCTCTCCATGGCCAGTAGTGTCGTGGGTCACCGGTTGTACTGCTGCAAGTGTTTGTGCGGGCGGCATCCGCTGCGAATGCCCTAGCGACTCCCGAAATTTTCATTTTTTTCAGCTATCTCTTTATATGAGGGACCCGATCTTTGTAATGGCTTCCTTTGCCTTTGTACTTTTTGTTCTTATGCCAATTCCAGTTCCCACCCCACTGCTGTTGTTGTTGTTGGGGGTTTTGTTGGAGTGCTAGCTGGAGGGGCGGTGGAGGTTTGGGCTGTTGTTGCTGGGCTTGCCCTTCCACGTGTAGTGTGTCGTGGTCCCAGAAGCGGGTTCCATAGCGGCAACCTTTTGGAACCGGAACCCAAATCACGGATGTACAATTGGCACACTCTCTCGGTTTTCCGAAGAATATCGGCAAACCTATCCATATTCGGGTATGTGGTTGGCTCTACCTTCTCTCTCACGGCTGGAATCATGTTTCTAAGAAACAGGGTCTTATATTCAATAAGATCTACATCTGCGGCTTCTTGTGCCAGATGTTTCCCTGCTCGATAGGCCATCCAGAGTCTCTGGTGGTAAGTCGCTGGACTTTCTTTAGCATTTTGCTTCACGGGGTATGCTAGCATTACTCCAACCACACCAGGGCTGTGAGCGGAAATGAGCTCAGCTGCGACTTCGTCAAAGGTAGCATTCCCATCTTGGCGAACTGCTTCGGGGAGTTTTGCCCATAAACCAGGATCGATGGTCTGGCGTAGTATTTGGACCTGGTATTCTGCGGCGAGACTAAGCATCTCGCACTTGGAGCGCACCTTTTCCAAATGGCAGCTGAGGTTGTCGGACGGGTTCATCCTACCGATGCTGTCTGCAATTTGCTGAACAGAGTAGGCCATTTGCAGGGGATTAGTTGGTGGTCGATCAGGCAAGGGTAGTGCGTCTCGTGCACTATCCAATGCTGCGCGGGCTGCAGCTTCAGCCGCAGTCCGAACAACTCCTTCCTGAGTGCCAGCTTCTTGAAAAATTTGTCGAATCTGACTTCTAATGGCTTTCATACTTCTTTCAGGAAGAGGAACATTTCCCAATGCCCTATCAATCATGGTTTCAATCTCTTGCCTGTCTTCCACACTAATAACGGCTACCGGAGGCGCCGTCAGGACCAGGCTTGGGCCTGCTCCCCCATCATGGGCGCCGCCATGATGCCATTTCCCATGATGAGCGTCACGATGTCGTCTACGTGTGACCTGGGGAGTAGTGGGCGGGGACCCGCCATACTGTGGATGGCTGGGTGGGGAATCTGGGCCATAGTAGGGGCATGACTGGGCATTGTACTGCGAGATATCATCGTCGGGAGCTCCCCCTCCGACGACGAATGAAAGGCAGGGGCTACGCCACCCATTGCCTTAACATGGCCAGTCAAAACCTCTTGCTGATGGCGCAGTTTATCCATCTTAGCTCTACATTCATCATGACTCACACTTGCAACATTCATATCAACCTGATCCTGTTTCTGTTTCTGCAAAACACGGTACGCGGCGCTCAATTTGCGATTGTACCTATAGGCTGTTTCTAAATCATTACGTACCTGATTGATCTCGTCCTGCAGTTCACCCATCTCATCACTCAATTGTGCATTCACGGCACTCAGCAAATCATTCATTTGTACCACCTGACTCTTATCCTGTCTTAAACTTTCACACTCATTCTTCAGAGTACACATTTCTTGTTCACCAGCCTGTGCAGAATAATGCAATAGTGAATCCTTTTCCATTACGCAGAGATTGGAGTTCTGACTCCAAGTTCTGCTGTATCCGAATACATTCTGTTTCCTGCAAACCCATCTCCTGTTTAAGAGATGTGATCTGCAGGTCAGCAGCGACCATCAACCCTTTAGCACAACGCTTATTGGTTGATTGTCGCGCCTCTGCATACTGGGTTGAAATCCCCAGTACAGGGTTTTCGGATTGACTTGCGTCCCGCGCAAAGTCAGCCCATTCTCCATGGGAGGTAAGAAAGTTCGAGACATCGAGTCTCAGTTCTGCGCAGATATCTGATACTGTGGCCATTTATGTGGGAGGGAACGAAAATTCAAACTGTGAAAAAGACCACGCGTTGCATATCGATCCACAACACGAGTACTTTAAACACAGCCGGGCTACTGTATAAGTTGTAGGCTTGCAATTCAAAGCTGCTATGGAGTGGATCGAGATGGCATCGACCACACCCGAAAAGTCAGCCAGACCTTGCAAGTATCTACAAACTGGTAGAAAAGACGGGAGAGGTGATACGGAAATGTACACCTGCAGTCCCCATGGGAAAAGGGAAATTTATCGCAACAAGTGAAAACTTACAACACCCAATATCGCCTGCACGCGGTCACCAATTGTAAGAGGTCTAAACCTCACTTTCAGGTTCTTGGCAATATTGGAGATGCAAATAATCACAAACAAGTTGCATTCAAGTAATAAACAAGTTTATTACTACAAACGGGGATGAATCACAGTTGCCCTAAGCAGTTCTTACCAATACGAACCGGGAGCCAGTGCTAAGCGTTCCCTACACCTCGAGGTTTCTTTGTAGTCTCTTGGGATCTCTCGGGTCTCCGAGGTGTAAAGCCTGTGCATAACATTATATACCTATGATAATTACTATGGTTACTGAAAGATAGAAACATTTCTAGTTACAGAGATGAGCCCTATTGGTTAAATTAGAGGTGGCTCCACGGTCCAAGATAACATTGTATAATTCTGTAAAGTCATCAGTTTTAGAACAAAGACGTTCTTATATAAAGTCTTACATAACAAGGTGAAGTGGTGTCCATCACCAAAAGATGGCAATGTTGCCTTACACATTATAATTACTTCAAGGACAAGTGTCTTGGCATCTGACAAGTAAGAAATAGACAGAAAATACGTGGTATAATGCGTGTGCATTAGCAAGCAAAGTGAGTTACAATAATATGTATTCATATCCTGACATCTACTCTTGTACAGTAGATGCCCTTAGCCCTATGTATTAGTATAGCCTATGCCTAAACATTAGCTGTCTATGGTGTACCCCTGAGGGTATCAATTAGGGTGCAGGGACCTCGTGTAACACTAGGCTTGAGCTCCATTATCAGACCACCTGTCCCTGGTAAACAATCCATCAATCCATCCATTTTTCTCAGTTTTACAACTGCTTTTAGTTCAAATTTTTAACCCCCTGTCACTGGTTTACATAGGTAAACTAGTATAAATAGAAAGAGCTAGGTAAGTCCTTGGTTTCTGTCCGGTTCTCCAGTCAGGAACCAATATAATTTCTTATTTTTTCTTGTAAGTATATTTTCTTGACTCAAATTTCTCTTTGTGGGACATTACTGGGCTAAACCCCAGTTCGTTCTCTGGTCCTTAAACTGACCAAAAAAAAAAAAAAAAGAGATTTTACCTTGGGATGGTTGGGCATGTTTCAGACACCTAAGAAAAGAACTGGCCTGACTGGTTCCCGACACTACACCGAGTGTGGGCAAACATTTGCAAAAGCTGATCCCCATTTGATGTGTGTTCTCTGTCTTGGGTTTGAACATTTAGAGACAGATTGTGAAATTTGTAAACATTTTCCTTAGTCCACGCTGGACAGGTGATTGAACCAACTGAAGTAGAAAATGTCTGAAACAACTGCTGACCCAGTTACAGACAAATCCTCTAAATCAAAAAATGCTGCTGAACCAGGCAAAACACCCTCTGACCAGGTTACTCGTTCGCAGTCTAAGAAACGCACCACTGATCAGGCCGCTGAACCAGCAATTGCGGTCAAGAAAAAGAAAAAGGAAAAACACACAGAACCACAACCAGTGAAACCATCGGTTCCTACCATGGAGGAAATAGCTAATTCTATTCAGATTATCCAATCCCTCCAGTCTCCTCTGGTTCAGGTTCTACAGTCCTCGGTTAAATTCCCTGTGGTTGCGCCCCCAGGTTCTTTTCCTGTTACCGGTCCCTTCGATCCTGGTTCTGAATACATAGAGGAGGAGAGGGATGTGGATTATGGGGAGGAAGAAGAAGAGAACTATGGAGAACCAGTAGAACCGGAGGTTTCTCCTGACCCCCATCATTCTGATTCCCCTGATAAGGGATCTGAGGACTTTACCTCCCTGTTTGCTTTTATTCAACAGGTGGCACAGACTTTAGACCTTCCTACTCAAGAGACTACAGATGAGGGGGAAGAGGCTGATTTTGTTGAAATGATGGATGTGGCTCCAGAAAAGAAACTGCTTTTCCCCATCCATAAAACCCTAAAGAAACATGTTTTTAAGGTTCTGCAAACACTAAGTTCAGTTCCTCTAGTTGATAAGAAACTGGATAGGAAGTACTGAGTAGCCAAGACTGGTGCTGAATTTTTACCCTCGCCAACCATGAGAGTGTTATATAGGCTGCAGCCTGTGATAAGGCTGGCATACCTCTGGCATCCCATCTCCCTGATAAGGGCTCCAGAAAAATGGACTTTCTAGCCAGAAACTCTCTTCTGGGTTCTTCTCTAGCCATTCAACAAGCCACTTATATGGCTTATGTGGATAGATTTCAAAAAAGTATTTGGGTTACAATTTCTGAGGTTGCAAAATGCTGCCCTGAACCTATGGCAGCTGATTTGGCAGAGGCTGTAAAAATGGGTGTTGAGGCATCCAAGTTTCAGTTTAGAATGGCTGTGGTTGCCAACAACACTGCAGCCAGGCTTATGGCTATTTCTGTTTCTCTCAGGAGATTTGCTTGGTTGAGAACAACTAATTTATCCAAGGACACTCAGTCAAAATCTTTGGATTTTCCCTGTAACCCCCTTATCCCTCTTTGGCCAGCAGACTGAAGCCTATATGAAAAAGATGGATGAATACAAAGTGGCTTACAGGAGTGTAGCAGCCAAAGAAAAGGCAGCTACCCCTCAGAAACAGCAGCCCAAGACTGGTAGAGCACAACCTTACCATAGGTCCTTCCTCCAGACCCAGGCCCTTCTGATCTACAAACCTCAGAGGGACTACTTCAGGGCAGAGGTAGAAGGGGTACTGGTAGAGAGAGTCCAAGCCCTCAGCCTGCCCCACAGGTGAAGCAGAACCCCTGACATTTCTATCAGGGTCTCCTCCCCTCTTCCTGTAGGGGGCAGGCTCACCCACTATAACTACAGACAAGTTGATCCTGGAGGTAATGGGCCAAGGCCTCTCCCTCAGCTTCAAGGTCTTGCCCAATCTCAGAATAAGGGCCTTCAATCCTCTATCCTCAACAGAATCCCAGCTACTGGAGGAGGAGGTACAAAAGCTGTTACTAGACAAGGCAGTAGAACCAGTTCAACCCCTACACTGGGGGAAAGGGTTCTACTCAAGGTATTTTCTAACAGTAAAAAAGATAGGGGAGTGGCAACCCATTCTGGATCTCAGACAACTAAACAGATATCTGTCAAAACCAAAATTCAAAATGGTCACTCGGGCCACCATTCTGCCTTCACTCAGACAAGGGGATTGGCTAGCCTCACTAGATTTAAAGGACGCCTACTTTCATATCCCCATCTGGTGATCACACATTAAATTCCTCAGGTTCAGGCTCAAATCAGGCCATTATCAGTTCAGTGCAATGCCCTTTTTCCTCTCTTCAGCTCCAATGGTATTTACCAAGTGCATGGCCATGGTAGTGGCACATCTAAGGAAGTAGGCTATCACAGTCTTTCCCTACCTGGATGACTGGCTGGTGGTGGGTCAGTCTCCACAGCAAGTTCTGGATGCCCTAGCTCAGGCTCAAAGCCTTCTTCAATCCCTAGGGCTCCTTCTAAATCCCAAAAAGTCAGTTTCTGGTCCCAGTTCAGCTTCTAGATTTCATAGGAGCAGAGCTGGACACACCAAAAGGAAAAACTTTCCTTCCATCAGCAAGGGTAGATACTCTGGTTCAGCTGGCCAGCTCCTTTCAGTTATCCTGCCCCAGGCCAGCAAGGCTTTTTCTTCAACTGTTAGAACACATGACTGCATCCACAGCGAGGTGCCAGGAGCCAGATTTCAAATGAGGGACATTCAGTTTCACTTCGGATCTTATTGGTCACAAAGAAAGTGCCAGTTGTCTGCCCTGGTACCAGTCACCAGGCCTTTGCTTCTGGCTCTGTAGTGGTGGCAGGACAGGGAAAACCTAAGACAAGGCATCCTTTTCTTGTAACAGCTCTCCTCAAAGGTCTTGACTACAGATTCTTCCCTGCTAGGATGGGAAGCACACACAGGGGATCACACAGCTTATAGCACCTGGTCCAAAAAAGAGACCCTCCTGCATATAAACCTGCTGGAGCTCCGAGCAGTGTGCTTGGGGATTCAGTCCTTTGCTTCAGAGCTGACAAACAAGGTGGTACAAGTTAGAACAGACAATACCACCACAATTTACTACACAAACAAGCAAGGAGGGCACTCAGTCTTTCCCACTGTGCATGGAGGCCATGTTAATATGGAAGTTGGCTTACTCCCTAAATCTGTCCCTCATAGCTGTGTACCTGCCAGGGAAGGATAACACCCTAGTGGATGCACTGAACAGAATCAATCAAAACCATCACAAATGGACTTTGAACAGACAGGTGCTTCTAACAGTGTTCAGAAGGTGGGGTACCCCAGAGATGGACCTTTTTTCTCACTCAGACAATCACCAGCTGCCACAGTACTATTGCATGCCTCCCACAATGGGCACAATACCAATGGATGCACTACTGTTTGATTGGACAGGGAAATTTCTGTATGCATTTCCTCCTTTCCCTCTACTGCTCAGAGTTTTGAACAAACTCAGGTCTCAGTCAGCAACCATGATCCTCATAGCCCCAGCTTGGACCAGGCAACCATGGTACTCCCTGCTTCTACATCTGTCTGTCAGCAAGCCGATAGCCCTACCCTACAGGCACAATCTCCTCACTGCCTCACAGGGCCAAATTCTCTATCCTAGCCTGCAATCTCTCAAACTCAAGGCCTGGTTCTTGAGGACGTAGAATCTGCCAACCTAGGATTTTCAGAAAGGGTACTCCAGGTTCTTAGGAGCTCCAGAAAACCCTCCATACAATTAACTTATTCCTCTGAGTGGAAGCGATTTACTTGCTGGTGCCAGCAACAAGATGTGGTTAGCACCCAGGCAGGCATACTTCTACTGCTGGATTACTTGGTACACCTCCATTTACTTGGTCTTAAGCTCTCTTCATTAAAAGTTCATCTAGCAGCAGTTTCAGCCTATCTTTCGGTTGGCAGAAAGCCATCCTTGGCTTCTGAGCAAGTGTTCAAGAAATTCATTAAGGGACTTCTGCACCTGGATCCTCCTCACAGACAGCTCACCCCAGGGTGGGATCTTAACATCTGTATTAGTAAGCTGATGCAGCCACCCTTTGAGCCCATGTCATCAGCAAAGCTCAAGTATATTACTTGGCAAACTGTCTTCTTAATAGCCATCACTTCAGCCAGAAGGATCAGTGAATTACACTCCCTGTGTACAGATCCAGACTACATTTCCTTCCATAGGGATAAGGTAGTCCTGAGAGCAAACAGGAGATTCCTCCCTAAGGTGGTGTCTGATTTTTACCTTAATCAGTCTATTTCTCTGCCTGTCATTTTTACTGATCATTCATGCTCAGGTGAATGCAGATTGCATAGTCTGGATGTAAAAAGAACTATCAGCTACTACCTAGAGCACACCAAGGGTCATAGGAAAAACAGAACCCAGCTGCTCCTCACTTATGGAGAGGTACGAAAGGGCAAACCAGCTTCAAAAAGGACCATTGTTCACTAGATTGTTGCCTATATCCAATTTTACTATAGCAAAGCTGGTAAAGAGCATCCTGTGGGTCTTTGAGCCCACTCCACAAGGGGCATTGCTACTTCCTTAGCAGCCTCAAGGGACATACCCTTACTGGACATTTGCAAAGCAACTACCTGGAAAACTGTTCACACATTTGTCAAACATTATAACCTGGATTTACAGACCAGGAGTGATGCTAGGTTTGGCACAGCAGTACTGCAGAGCCTCTTTCCTAAACAGGTTCTGTGCCCACCTTCAAAGGCACTACTTGGGTAGTCTGCCTATGTCAGAATACAGTAAGATTTCCTGGGGTTAGAAGAAGACATTACTTACCATAGTAATCCTGTTTCTTCCAAAGGAATCTTAATGTATTCTGAGCTCCCACCCTTCCTCCCCTTCTAGAATCTGGGGGCATTGCACTACAACTTTGTGGTGAACTCCTAGACTGTTTTTTACTTAGGCTGTTTGCGACTTGAGTCTCAAGGGATAATGCCTATTATTGGAGGACAATTTAGGGGTTGGGAGTCTATGATTACTTATATTATTATTATTAGTAGTAGTAGTAATAGTAGTATTATTACTATTCCAGATTAGCATTAGCTAAATTAGCTTCCTAGGCAAGCTTCGTTAGAATCTGATGGATTGTTTACCAGGGACAGTGGTTTGAAAACTGATCTCAAGCCTAGCATTCTCTCATTTGCATAGGTTCTATTAACCTTTTTAGCTCCGGGGCAGTACTATGGTGGTACAATACTGCATATATCAGAATACAGTAAGATTCCCTTGGAAGAAATAGGATTACTATGGTAAGTAATGTCTTCTTCGAGACCACCAGATCCCAAGTGCCAACTACTACCCCAAAAAGCGGTCAGGGTCAGTAGGTTGGCAAGTGGTCAGGAGGGGGAAACCTGGAAAAGTGAACAAAGTAAACAAACTAAACCTGCAAGGTGGAGACATCATCCCCACAAAAAAACAGGTATTCACTGCTGTAAGTAGTACCTCAGTCAGGACCCAGTGATATTACACACAAGCATCACACTGCAGCAAAAGCTAACAGTAAACAAAGGTCTACATCCACAACATAGAAACTATTCATAATTAGAGATTTCATGATATGCAGTGTGGAACCCCACCTAAATTCCAACACCAAAGTGGAGACTCTAGTTAAGTGTCTCCCAGGAGAGTCTGTGAAAAGAGACACGGACCACATACAAAAGCTTGTGTGTAAAGAAGGAGAAAACAAACATGTAGTAATCCACCCAGGAACAAACGACTTGGCACCTCTTGCAAAAATGTTTTCCCTCTCCCTCTGTCATAGCTATGTCCCTGATATCTGGAAGACTTCCAGGATTACCCCTGTCTACAAAAAAGGGGACCGCAAACATCCTGCAAACTATAGACCCATTGCCATATTACCTGCTCTTAGCAAAATCCTTGAAAAGCTCGTAGCAAACCAAACTATTGACTTCCTACAGAAACTAAACCTTCTTTCGTCAGTGCAGCATGGATTCCACAAGGGTCATTGCACCACTACTGCCTTACTCAAGCTTACCTCTGATACCATAACAGCCATGGACTCAGGTCTCCTAACAGGGGCAATTTTCATAGACATGACCAAAGCATTTGACCTTGTGGATAATCCTATTCTTCTCGGTACTCTAAGATCACTAGGTTTCTCACACAGTGTGACTGCCTGGTTTGACAGCTACCTGACAGATCACAAGCAACTTGTTAAATTTAACTCTACCTTGTCAGACTATGCAACCATATATATTGGTGTGCCACAAGGATCTATCCTCGGTCCCCTGCTTTTCTCCCTCTTTATCAATGATATTACCTCAATCATCCCTAATACCGCTTCCCTACTTTATGCTGATGACATTGTTTTGTACACTAGCTCAAAGAGCACCTCTGAAATCAATCAACGACTCTCCCAAGATTTTATACAAATCGAAGAATGGTTGATAAGAAAGAGGCTTGCCCTTAATGTCTCAAAGACTCAAGCCATGCTGTTTGGCTCCAATGCTAAACATACACACGCCCAACCCACCTTCAATATCTCCACTAAAAACAGCTCGGCTGTCATGGTTGTACCCTTCTTTAAGTATCTGGGTATCACACTTGATCCTGCACTCACTTTAGACCTCCATATTCAGCAGACGTGCAAGCTGACAAACATGAAGCTCGGCATGGCCTACCGCTCTAGCTACGCACTCACTCCATCAGCTAAGCTTGCCATAGCCCATGGCATACTACTTCCTTCACTTATGTATGGGGTGGCAGCATATGCCTCCTCATGTAAAACCAACTTTCAGAAGTGAGATGTTGCATACAACAGTATCTGTAGATATGTGTCTTCCTCTAATCAGCTAAAACACCACTGTTCCCTCTATGCTGAGCTAGGATGGTTTTCTCCAGCTGCCTCCCAAAATGATGCACTCTGTTCCATTATAGACAATATCATCCAAAATCAAATGCCAAAACCTCTTGCAGAACTGTTCCTTAACCAGGTGCCTAGCTATGAACTACGATCTGCTGCCAAAGACCATGTCGTCATCCCCAGGCACCACTCCTCTAAAGGTGCTAGTGCTTTCTCCTGCCATGCCCTGAAAAAATGGAATTCCCTCCCACTAACTATCTGACAGGCATCCTCCCATGCCTCTTTCAAACATCTGCTGCGTGATCATCTTGCTGTCTCATGCTCTTGCTTCCACTTTAAACCCCCATAGCTCAGTACTTTATCACTGCATCCTCTATCCCATCAGCCATCTAGTGCTCTCTTTCCTCATCCACCTAACCTCGGCACTATCCTGTCTCTTAGTGTGTTACTATATAACTTTTTATCCTCACCCCTTTTTCTTCCTCTCATCCCCTTACACCCCTCCCTACCTCAATTACACCTCTTTTTCTTTTGCAGTCCATCTTCCCTGTCTACCGGTGACACGCTTGACTTCCAGTTGACACGTTTCACTCATTTTAGCTTAACTGAAGTCCTACCACAATATTTTCCTATGACTTTTTACTTTTTTACTTTTGCCCTATTTTATTTACCATTGCTATTTTCTGTCCTGCGTAATCAGTTGTATCTACTTGTATCTATTTGTTCCCATTACCTGTACTGTATCTGCTATATTTATATGCACCTACTGATTATATGGTTCTTATGTCTTTTGCTAAATTTACTTGTACTGTATTGCTATATTTATATGCACCTGCTGCCTACATGATTGTTATGTTTTTTCCTGTGAAAATGTTTTTGTATCCTGTTTTTGTCTCACTGTACTTGCTTATAAGATTGTTATGTATTTTGTTAAAAATGTTTTGTTCCTGTATTCTCCCAGGTCATGCCTGAAAATAGTCATTGCTATGGCTAGTGCACCCTACCCAGTAAAGAAAAACTAAATAAATAAATAAAATAAATAAATCAAACACTAGATGAAACCAAAAAACACAACAGAGCTAGCAAACAAAGTGTCCTCTCTTTCATCCACCCTTGCCATCTCAGAAGTCCTACCAGTCTGGGAAAAAAGCAAAAGCAAAAAGCATGTCTGAGCAGAAGAAATACATGACCTCATTACCTGGTTGTGTGACTTATGCTAGGAAAAGGGGTACAACTTTACAGGGAACTGGCAAAGCTTTTGGGAAAGACATGTTTTTAGGTATGATGGTCTATGCCTTAACAAAAAAGGGGTGAGGGTGCTTGGACAGAAATTTGACGTTTATGTGAGTCATTTAAACTAAGTAATGGGGAGATGGGGACTGCACATGTCACAGCAACCGATGTGCATGACTCCACTCCCCATAAATCCAAAACAAGTATAAAAACAGCACCAAACTGGAAGACGGAGATTGCACACGCCACGATGACCAAAGCGCAGAACTGCATGCCCCAAAAAGCCAAATTCAAAATGAGCATAAAATCAGCACCAGATTATAACACTAATCCAGAACAACAAATAAACAGAAAACAAGGTCACACCAAGGGGGGCGAACAAATATGGAGAGCATTGCTTACAAATGCTAGAAGTCTGACAAACAAACTTCCAGAACTCATGGCAACTATGGCACAGGAGGACCTGGACTGGGAGGCTGTGAGTGAAATCTGGTATACAGAAATACACACCTGGGACACAGTGATCCTAGGATACAATCTGTACAGAAAGGATAGAAAGGGAAAAAAAGGAAGGAGGGATGGAAATATATGTACAGGAAGACATAAAAAACCCAGAGATACAGTGGCCCCCCAGCAAAGCCGAAGCACTGTGGCTGGCAGCTGACACTGGGGTAACCATCAGAGTAGGTTCAGTATATATACCCCCATTGCAGGGGGAAACTACAGACAAGGACCTACTCAAAACAATACACCAAATGACAGGCAAAGGCAAGGTGGTACTGGTGGAGGATCTAAACCTACTTGATATACAGTGGAAAATATTATCAGCAGCATCAACAAGGAGTAGGGACTTTTTGACTGCCTTGCAGGTTGCAGGTCTGAGGCAACTGGTGGACTCTCCAACAAGAGGTGAAGACATACTCGACCTGGTTCTAACAAATAGGGACACAGTAACAGAGGCAGAAGTAGGGTGCCACCTGGGGAATAGTGACCATTGTATGGTCAGATTCAGTATTCTTACTACAGAGGACACTAGTCACTCCAGCACTAGGGTCCTTGATTTTAGAAGAGCTGATTTTCTGAAAATGAGGCATAGCATAGCCGAAATCTTAAAAAAGGACAGGGGGAAGGGGTTGATGAAATCTGGGAAAACATAAAGGGCATTATCAGGAAGGTGACAGACCAATACACCAGGAAAATAAGCAAAGGAAAAAAGAAAAGAAATCCACTATGGTACTCCAAGGAGGTGGAAACCATAGTCAAGGAAAAAAAGACAGCCTTCAAGAAATTTAAAGAAACAAAGAAAGAGGAAGACTGGGAACCATACAGGGAGAAACTAAAGGAAGCAGGTAAAGTAACAAGGATGACAAAAGCACAACTGAGATGAGGATAGCGGCGGTGCAAAAACAGGGGACAAGACCTTTTTCAGGTACATAAGGGAAGAAAGGAAGACAAGGGGATACTAAGACTAAAGGCAGATGGAGAGAACTTAGAAGAGGGGGATAGGGAAAAAGCAGAAGTCCTAAATAAGTACTTCTGCTCTGTATTTTCAGAGGAGAAAGAGACAAATGGTCCAGCCTTAAAAAGGATCAGCACCCCAGGACTAGGGGTTGATACAAACCGCTTCACAGCAGAAGTCCTGAAGGGGCTAAATAGCCTTGAAAACAGACAAGGCCATTTAGCCTGATGACATGCACCCCAGAATCCTAAAAGAACTAGGGAAGGAACTTGCAGCACCACTAGCAAAACTCTTCTCCAAATCACTGGAGACTGGGGAGATGCCAATAGATTGGAAGAGGATGACAGTGGTCCCACTCCATAAATCTGGTAGCAGGGAAGAGTCAGGAAATTACTGCCCAGTCAGCCTCACTTCCATGGTGGGAAAATTATTGGAATCATTGCTCAGAGGATCATAGCATTCCTTGAAGCCAACGGACAACAGGATCCCAAACAGCACGGGTTCACAACAGGGAAGTCCTGCCAAACAAACTTAATTGAATTCTTCAACTGGGTTACAAAGACAGTAGATAATGGCGGGGGGGGGGGGCAGTGGATGTAGTCTACCTGGACTTTTGCAAAGCCTTCAACTCTGTCCCACACAGAAGGCTGATAAAAAGGTTAGACAACATAAGGGTGGGACCAAAAGTGGTGGCATGGGTGAAAAATTGGCTGCAAGGTAGAACACAGAGGGTGCAGGTAAATTCCACACTATCAGCAGCACAGAAGGTAACCAGTGAGGTACCCCAGGGCTCTGTACTAGGGCCTCTGCTTTTCAATACATTCATAGCAGACATAGCAGGTGCACTCAAGGGGAAGGTGTGTCTATTCACGGTTGACACCAAGATAAGCAACTGGGTAGACTCCCCAGTAGAGCAAATGAAAATGGAGGCAGACCTTAAGAAGCTGGAGTAGTGGTCTGCAGCATGGCAGCAGAACATTAATGCCAAAAATTGCAAAGTCATGCACATGGGGAGGGGAAACCCAGAAAAGGAGTACTTCTTGGGGGGATTAATACTAGCAACAACCAGTCAAGAGCGTGACCTAGGGATCATTATATCGGATGACTTAAAAGTGAGTAAACAATGTGAGAAGGCAGCACTCAAGGCCAGCAGCATGCTGGGATGCATTGGGAGGGGAATCATAAGCTGGAGAGGGAGGTTGTACTGCCACTGTATAAGGTATTTGTCTACCCCCACCTGGAGTACTGTGTCCAGTTCTGGAGACCACACCTTAGAAGGGACATTGACTGAATAGAGACAGTACAAAGGAAGGCAACAAAAATTATACATGGAATGCACACAATTCCATATGAGGACAGGTTGAAGGAATTAAACATGTACTCTTTGGAACAAAGGAGGAAAGGGGGACATGACTGAGACCTTCAAGTACATTAAGGGGACAAATAAGATCCAGATTCAGGAGCTTTTCAAGGGCATTGATGGAAGCAGAACACGGGGTCATGATTTTAAACTAAAAGGGGTCAAATTCAGGACCAAAATTAGATAATTCTTCACATAGAAGGTAGTGGACACCTGGAACAGCCTACCATAAGAGGTTGTGATGGTCAAAATGGTGATAGGGTTCAAGAACACATGGGATAAGCAGAAAAGTATGATACAAATGAGGGGTAGCAGGGAAAGGGTAGTAAATAAACAAACACCATGGGCAGACTAGATGGACCTTGAGGTCCCCTTCTGCCATCACATTCTATGTTTCTATGTTTCTATGTTGGAGGTGTGACGGGGGGCCTTTTGTTTAAGAAACCAAACCTTAGAGCCATTTCAGCCTGTTTACATACCTTGCTAGTGTTTCATCTCATTATAATAAACATTGTGATCCCATTCCCCTCTTCTTCCCCACCTCTTCTGGGTCCCCGTGAGGTACCTAACAGGAGGACTAGCTCGAAGAAGGTGCTTACATATAAAAGGTTCTATTCCTCCCCATATTGTCCACAATACATACATGATCCCTATAGCAGGTACAAGGTGGATGTTCAATTTTAGGTTAACTATGGTATGTGCTGAACAATATTGCTTGGCGAGTCCACCCAGATGCCGCCAGAGGCAAGGGGAGCAGTCCGAGGTGATAAAGATAAACAGCAAATAAACCAACATTGTTGCCATAATTATTGCTAATATAAAAGTTTAACAGTAGGTAGATTCAGTTTGAGGTGCTTAGCCCCTACCTTTTGATTATCCCCAAGGGGGCGGGGGGGGGCAGCATACAGGCCTTGCAACTGGCTGAAATAATCAGCCTGCTGGGCCTGGTGAAGAAGCTGTTGCGAGCATTGGGAGGGGCTCTGTGTGCACAGGCACTTTCATTTATGATGCTACTGCTGGCCCTGGGGAGAGAGACTGCCAAGAGGGAGCTTCATGGGGGCGAGTAATCCTGGGTGAGATTTGAGCCGGCCCTCATTATGTTAGAGTAGTGACCAGTCATGCCCCGTCAAGTGCAGCCCCTTCTAGTGAAGAGGAGGAATTGCTAATGTCAGCCGCCACAGTGGGGTCTTTACCTGGATAGGGCAGTTTGCCATTTTAGCATGGCAGCAATAGCGGTGTAAGAGTAAAGTTTCCCTCTGCGCATCATAGCTTCCCCCTCAGACATTATGTGCCCCAGGTTGAAGCGGAGGGGGGGATTCTATCCATGCCTGAGTGAGGACAGTTTGGATTCCTCTTAGCAATGTGAAGAAAAAAAGGGGGGGGTCAATTCAGCAGTAATCAAGTCCCTCAACGGTATCCGATATGTAGGTGCAGTGCTCAGGAGCAATCACCCCTTTAACAGCCTTACTTCCTGGTTAGGGCTTCGGTTTCAATATATCCATGGAAGTCATTGTCCTGTTTGTCATTTAGGCAGCAGACAGTTAGAGTGCGGCGCTTCATAAATCAGAAAAGAGGAGATGCCATGAGAGGCAGGTAAGAGTATAATTGTTCATAGGTTCATAGATTGCACGATTTCGAGGGACATGCCCATGTTGTGATCATACAGATAGAGCTGGTTAAATTCCCATAAGTCCATAAGGAGTAGCAGCCACATGGAGATGTAAACAAAATGGGCACACATAATTCTCAGTGCGACACATCAGAGGCACATGGTTGCAAATCAGAAACCCCTTTTCAGCCACGGTAGAGGTTGCTCTGAGAGACCCTTAAGTTTGGTCCAACAGACAAAAGTATTTAAATCCTACGGCATTTTGTAGGGGAAAAGTGCAGCCCTCCTAGGCCAAAACCACTGATAGAAATTATTTTCTTCATGGTGACAGGAGATGAAGTAGGCAGGACTTCTGAAGCATCACTCTTCTGCTGTTCATCCAGGCAGTTGGCCCATTCCTGGCAGAGTGGGGTCCAGTCATTCAATACTTCAATGGTGTCTGACTCTGGAGCTATCACCATTATGTCAGTGGAAAGTTTCAGAGCAGAAGGTGAGAGCTCCTGTAGGGCAGAGAATCTGTTAGCTGTTGTTACCGGGGTGTCTCCCAGTGATGAACTACTCACATCCGAGTTGGTTTGAAGCCTCTGGCAACTCTGGGGTCTATTTCTGCAAGGCAAGGCTATAATGGCGGGGTTTGATTTGTTTTGCTGCTTCACTCTGCCCCTCTGTATATTGTGCCAGGGTTCCTCAGAAGGATCATTTTTCTGTCCAGGCCGGCCCTCAGTGGCCAAGTCCTCAGTAGTTATTTCCATGGGCTGCCAGGAGTGGCCTCACAGCATGATGGGTGGCTGTCTTGGGACCCTTCTGTCATCTTGGATGTCTACCAGAAACATGTCCACTTCTCTGGGGGAGTTGAACATAATGTGCTCTCCATTGTGTTAGCTGAAGCACAGCAGTGTAGTGGAGGTCAGCAGGAATGTTTAACTGATAAAGCTTTCTTTTAACTTCAGCGTATGCTTGCCATTTCTTTGAGATCTCATTGGAAAAGTCTTGGTATATTTGTATTTTGTTGCTGTGCCATTTCAGGTTCTTCACTGGCCACTCTAAGACGTTCCTTAGCCAGGTATCAGAGAAACTTGCATAAGATGGATCTGGGTCTTTCACTGGGAGAGGGTATGGGGGCAAGACTTTTGTGGGCCCTTTCTAGCTCTGGAGGGGCCATATTGTTCAGGCAAAGCATGCCTGGGAGAGCAGACTGGAGGAATGCTATCATATCCCTCCCTTCCATCCCTTCTGGTATGCCCACTATCCTTACATTATTTCTGTGGGAGCAATTTTCAATGTCATCGACTTTATGGAGGAGATACTGTATTTGGTGTTGCTGCTCTTGTATCAGGTCCTGATGATGGTTAATTCATATGTCATGCTGCTGGACTACTTCTTCAGTCTTGGACACCCTCTGAGCTACCACTTGTAAGCCGTTATTAGTTTTGGTAGTAGTTAGTTTCAGTTCAGCAGTGTTCTTACTTTATTTAACATCGCTGCTAGTTTTGCAAATTCCCCTGCTGAGTCCAGCAGTTGTGACAATGATGCCATGCTGCACATAAGGTACCCCCTCTGGGTTCAGCTGTGGAGCTTTTTGCCAGATGCTTGAGGTACTGTAGATACGGTGCTATACCTGGCCTGGCCACTGGAACCTCTAGTAGAAATGAAAAAAATGTCCTTGCAGTTATTTCTCAGCAGTCTGCAGTCCGATTTTCCCAGTTATAGTGACAAACTGTAGATCTGGAAGTCCAGTTTTGTATTCTGTTGTTGTAACCCCTCCTGGGGTTAGTGATTCTGTCGGATGTTGAAAGTTAGGTGCCAAGAAGTCCCTCTATTCGATTTTAGTGTGCTACCATTTTGGATGCTAGGACCCCCCCAGCTGTATATAACTTTAATAAAATAACTAAATGATTTAATTTCTAAGTTATAAATACAGACAAATAAATAATAATTATTATTATAGGACGAGTGATGCGTCTCATATATTTCACAAAGCAATACTTATCTGATCTAGGGAATTAGCCTAACTGAAATAATTAATTTTAAATCACAGTGATATTTTTTGGAATTTAATATAAACCGACGGCCCACCCTATATGAAGTTTATTGATAACTGAAAAGAAATAAAAATTATTTAAAAATAATCTTATTACTAGAAAAAGCATAATTTGATTATATTACCTATTGCTTTGTTGAAATATGCTGTAGCCTGCAATAATGAATACTCATTTAATTACGTTATGTAAATATCAGTCATGTTGTCTTATTTTATTTTACATGATTTAAGAAACTTAATTATGCCCAATGAAAGTTCATGACATGTGACTTATGATGTATATATAAAAGGGCTTCCCATATGTTATGACACACCCCCTGAGGGAGACCTTGAGTGGTCGAAACACTGGGGATGCCAGCCAGTGTTCTCTACTTTACTGGATTAAACCTTTGAAGCAGCATTTACTGTGTGTTGGTGGTTTCTGCCAGTGCACTGACTTTATTCTTTTTCCTCTATCTGATAGGCCCTTCTTGGGTTCTTTGTGCCAAAGTGTAGCACTTTGCACTTTTTGGCATTAAACTCCAGCTGTCAAGTGTCCTACCAGACCACACATTTTGACAGATCATCCAGCAATCCCTGCCACCCTCCTAAGTCATCCACTGCTGCTTCCTTTTTGGTATCATCTGCAAACAGACTGATCTTGCTCTTGATGCTGATTAAGATGTCTACTATGAAGATAACGAACAACAGAGCCCTGCGGTACCCCACTTGTCACTGCTCTCAGAGCTGAGAGCTCCCCTCTTACCACGACCCTCTGCTCTCTCCCTTGCAGCTAGTTCACTACCCATCCCACCACCTTCACCCCTGCCCCTATACCCTCCAGCTTACTTCCCAGCCTCCCATGCTGCACTGAATGGAATTCCTTACTCAAGAGCAGGTACAGGACATCCACTGCATGGCCCATGACTAATTGCCTAGTTACCCAGTCATAATACTCCACCGGGTTGATCTGACAGGACCTACCAGCGACAAACCCATGCTACCTACCGTCCTGCAGCCCATTGATCTCCAGAAAGGAAACAAGCCTCTCTTATCAGGATTGTCTCCATCAGCTTCCCCATGATGGGGGTGAGGCTTACTGGTCTGTAGGCCATTGTGGGTGTAGGTATTGCATAGCATAATGGGACCCATTGGGGTATCCAATTTAGCCAACACACATCTACCCTCTGGGCCTGCTACTAATGCTGCCAGGGATCATTGGAGAGATTTGTGAATAAGAATGGCTACCCCACATTTCCTGATTGGGCCCGCCTCATGTACTTTCTGTCCCACCCAATCCCTAGCCTGTGAGGCATGATCTTTCAGAGTCAATTTGGTTTCTTGGAGAAAAGCCACCTGTGACCTCAGCTGCTTTAGATGAGAGAGGACCTTTTTCCTTTTAACAAGGGGCTTTAACCCTATGACATTCCATGTGTGCAGTACAATCTCACCCATGGTCAGTCAGGGGAGATGCATTATGTGATGTATTATGGCCAAAGCAGTCCCATCTGAGGCGGGGTGGACCACCACCAAAGGATACGGTTCTCTCTTTTGGAATAAACTCCACCCCCTGAGTACCCTCCCTCTTTGCACCTTCATACACCCTAAAAAGTTGTACATTCTACAACATCTCTGACCTCTCTGGGAAAAATAGTGGAAAGTTGTGATCAGCACCAAAATTAGAACAGTAAAACACATAATGACCAAAAATCCAGCCACTATATATAACAATTGTAACCAAAAACATTTTTAGAGAACTCAGTCTTACCTTTAGCCAGTAGCATCTGCACCCAGTGGCTAGTCAGTCTGACCCTGAGGGTGTGCATACCTCTCCACTGTCCTGGATTTCTGGGAATTTAAGAATTTAGACCCTTAGTCCTGCAGTCCCGAATTAATTGCTTCTTTTATGGATTTTAAGAATACCAGTGTGTAATCCTAGCAAGACCTGTTTAACCCATAAGCTACAAACAGAATTAGCAAGTATGGGAATTCTGGACTGATATATCAGCCAGCAACACAGCAAGGGTTAAACTAAGCAGATAAAAACAGTCTGAAGGAGACAGACCCCGCATTCCACAAGTTTATCTGTTTCTCTAATGAGACAGAGAGAGAGAGAGAGAGAGAGTCACATATATACATACATACACACACACACACACACATATATGCATGCACACACACACACACACACACACACACACACACACACACACACTGCATTCCAATACCGTATATTTCTGTTCAGTCATGACTGGAAATTAAATAACACTGGATCCTTAAAAGCCTGGAAATTAACTTACCACTGGATCCTAAAGAAAATGATTTCTCTAGCAATGCTTATGTTACATTTTAATTTCAAGTAGGTAAAAAGCTGCCCGATGCTCACCCTCCCAGCAAGGGGACAACTCTGCCCTTACGGGCTCTCTCCTTACAAACAAACTGCATGTTGCAGCTTGGTAAGCAGAACAAAGAGAAGCTGGCCGACGCTCACCCTCCAAGCAAGGGGACAATTCTGCCCTTTCGGGCTCTCTCCTCTCAAACAAACTGCATTCTGCAGTTTGGTAAGCAGACCAAAGATAAACTGCCCGACGCTCACCCTCCAAGCAAGGGGACAACTCTGCCCTTTCGGGCTCTCTCCTTACAAACAAACTGCATGCTGCAGTTTGGTAAGCAGAACAAAGAGAAGCTGGCCGCTCACCCTCCAAGCAATGTACAGCTTGGAACCCTGAATTTTGGCCTCTACCCCAGGCGGAATATCACTGCCCTGTTTGCCAGTGCTTCGCACACTTTGTGCAGCAATCCAGAAGTCTTCTAGGAACTGCTGCCAAGAAATTAATGCTAGGACTGACCTCTGCTTGACATGTTCTTGATTTCTCAGTTTAAGTAATGTTTAGTCTGATGTAGAGATTTCTTAAGAGTTGATTTAAGTTTGAGAGAGGTCTTAAGGTACTGTGATTTTGCTATCTGCCCTTAGCGCAGTGCCCCTTCTCTTAGAGCTGTAAGTCTGTGGGCTGCACCCTTGACCTCGGTGTCCCATTGAGGCTGCTGCAGTGCCCCCCCCCAAAAAAAACTTGTTTCAGAACCTCCCTGCCTGTTCTTTTTATTTTTTTTTTTGTTTGTTTTAAGTGCTGTCTTTTCCATTAGCAGATTATATCCTTTAGCCACTAGAGTGCCCAGTTATAAGCACACTTACCCAATCCAACACAATGTAGTCTCATTTCACTTATTGTGTGGTCAGTCTATCACTATTCATCTGTCTTTGCCCCTCCCTCTTCTGCTGACTGATACTGATTTTTCCAATTTGCAGCTTATAGTCTTTTCACCCACTAAAGGAGTTCTCCCCCAACCATTCCAAAGCTGCTCTATATCTCCTTACTCTATACTACTCCTGGCACTCTTCCTTTACTGCTCAGCTGCTATGGGTACATACACTCCATTACTAAGTCTGCTCTCCTTCACCCTCTTGGTACAGACCTCACACAGACTGGAGCACCTTTCCTCCACACTTGGCACCTCATCCCCAGACTACCCCACAGTGACTTGGCCCTCCCCCACCCTCGACACACCCGTGACCCCCCAACACCCCCACCCTGCCAACACCCCCTCCCTCCACCCTCCAAGGCCTGACCTGGAACCAGTTCTCCACTGTCATTCCCATCCTTCACACTTTATCTATCACATGCACCCTGATTCTAAAGTCCTCAGCTGGTGTCGACCCAAGGGTCTCCATCGCCACCAGACACTAACCAGAATAATTACACTGCTATTATTATTATCTGGTAATGTACACCCAAACCCAGGACCTATTGCTTCCAGCCCTTCTAAACCCTGTACTGTAACTAGCCTCCGCTTTGCATCCTTAAACATTTGCAGTCTCCTAAAGAAATCTGCTGCCCTCCAGTACTGGGTTGTTCAACATCAACCTGACATAATTGCACTGGTAGAGACTTGGCTCTCCAAATCTACCCCGACTCTGCTATCACGCTCCCTGGATATACCATCTACAGGAAAGACAGAGTAGGCAAACGCGGTGGTGGTTGCACACTACTCGTATGGGACTCCCTTATAGGTCAGGCACTCCCAGTTCCTAAACTTGATTATGGAGCCCAAGCCCTCACCTTAAAAATAACACCTGACCCCGCCCAAGGCCCTCTCTTCCTCACGGTCTTCTACGTACCCCTGAGGAATCAAAACCAAGCGGTCCAGTCCCTCATTGACTATCTCACATATCTCCCTCACAAAGTGGTGCAAGTCATCCTAGGTGAACTCAATTTTAGCTGGCTTGCCTCCACTGCCTCCCATATAAAGGACTCCTTTGCTGCCCTGGATATGTCCCAGTTAGTCACCCAGCCCACCAGATTCAACCACTCTACTGTCACCAGCACTCTCCTAGATGTTATTATATCTAACCACCCCTACAAAATCCAGGATGTCACTGTCCTCCCCAACTCTCTTAGTGATCACTCCCCAGCCCTCTGTCTCTGGTCATCCTCCACTCTGAAGCCAGTGTCGCAGGCCACTCTATGCCACCGTTTATGCCTCGGTGGCCTCAGAAAATTAAAACAATACCTAGCAGAGCTAGACTGGTCCCCTATCCAGCATGCCCCTGACATTGACTCAGCTCTTGACCACTTCACAAATACCTTCTGTAAGGCTTGTGACCTTTTCGCCAGGATCCGTTCCAAAAAATGCAATGCCCCATGGATCACCCCACCTCTCCTCCAGAGACTCAAAAACAGAGATAATCTCTGGCACATTGCAGTAGAATCTGGAAAGGCATCTGACAGACAGGCCTACAACGCAGAATGCAATAAGTGCACTTGGGCCATTAGGTGGTCCAAGGCAGAGCACTACTAGACCACCCTCAGTTCCACTTGGGGTTCAGCCCGGACATTCTGGGATAATATGAAAGAGCTAAATGGGAAGTCCCGGTCCCCCCACCATCTCAGCTCTCCATCAATGGCACCCCCACCACAGATCCACTCCTCATATCCAATTGCCTTAACACTGTCTTCTCTGACCTAAGCTCGGTCCTCCCCAGCAGCTTCTTTGACCCAATCCCCATCTTTCTCCCTCCGGTCCTGCATCGCCCACCATTCTACCTGCGCACCCTATTCCCCCCAAGAAGCCAGGCCGCACCTGCTAAAAGCCTTAGGCAGCAATAACCCCAGCAGTGACCTCCTCGACTCCAAGATCCTCCTGTATGGTCTTGGATGAATTCCTAGTCCCCCTGTCTGACCTTCTAAACCAGTCTCTATGCCTGGGTCAGTTCCCAAGTGCTTGAAAACTGCTGAAATCACACCCATATGTAAGAGTGGGGACTGATCCACCCTCAACAATTACCGGCCCATCTCCATCCTCCCCCCACTCTCTAAAGCCCTTGAAAAAGTGGTGTTGATCCAGCTCTCTGAATACCTAACCAAGTATGACATTATGTGCCCAGAGCAGCACAGTTTCCACTCAGGACACAGTACAACCACGGCTCTCCTGGAATTTTCCCAACACCTGCATGCTATTGACTCTGGCAGCCTTGCAGGAGCAGTGTTCATTGACCTCTCCAAGGCCTTTGACACTATCTGTCATCCCCTTCTCCTTGACTCTCTCCACCAACTTGGCTTCTCTGGTGGTCCCATTTCCTGGTTCTATAGCTACCTCTCTGCTAGATCCCAGTGTGTCAAGATCAGCAGCTCCCTCTCCAGCACTCTTCCCGTTCACTCCGGGGTCCCTCAGGGCTCCATCCTGGGTCCAATACTTTTTAGTCTCTACCTCAACACCCTCCCCAGCTCATGTACTGGTAAAATGCTCCTCTACACCAACGATGCAGTCCTCATTGCCTCACATCCCAATCCCACCTCCTTCCAATTATCCCTCCAGCAAGCTTACAACCAAGCTGAAAGGTGGTTCAGAGACTGCAGACTGGTCATTAACCTAAAGAAAACCAAATCAATGCTCTTCTCCCACCACCAAAATAAAGCTAAAAATACCCCCTCTTGATTATCCCCAATACTCTGCACCCGCTAGAACAAGTGACCACATACAAGTACCTAGGCACCCCGTTCGATACTGCCCTCTCCTTCCACACTCACATTAATGCCCTGTCAGCAACCATTAACTCTCGGATTGGCCTGCTATACCGGCACTGGGACTGCCTGCCTCAGGTTGCCCTCAGGCTGGCCATCACCTCTTCCATCTTGTCCCTCTTGGAAATATGGCTTGCCCATATACACTGCAGCTGACAACACTGCCCTCTCCAAAATCCAACTCTCCATCAATAAGGCCTGTAGGATCCTGACCGGTGCCCCCAGCCATACTCACACCTGCTTCTCTATACTATCACCAATCTTTTCAACTTTGAGGAGTGACTGCTCTACCAGACCTGCCTTCTCGCTGAGAAATCTCTGCTAGGAGTCTCCCCAAGGGGTCTCCACCTCCCTACAGCAGCCATCTTCGTCCGTCACCACCCATAGCTCTGTTAAGGCCACTTTCAAGGTGCCCAGAACCAAGACCTCTCTTGCCCAGAGATTCTTCCTCTACCGAGCCCCCACCTGGTTCAACTCCCTAACTAGCTGCATCTCCAACTTGCCAAAAATTGGCTCCTTCAAAACAGCCCTTCGGAACCATATCTTTAATACCCGCTGTTGTAGGTGCAACTAACCCCCTGTTTTAACTTGCGGTTCCTGCCCACCTTACCTCCTGGCTCAACAATGTCCACTGGACAGCTTCTCCCTTCCCCAGACCTACCCCTTCCCTACTAGTTCCAAACAGGGATGTAACCCACTGTCTTCTCTGAGTGTAACTCACAATTTTGTAACATTACGTAACCTAAGTAACATACAAACTACTACATTATGTAACCTAAGTGTATCTATGTTAAATGTTCCTTTTACTGCACTTGTAATGTTATCCTCTGTTTTAATCTGCACTGTAATAACTGTCTTGATGTCTGCCCCCCCCGTGACGAGGTGCCTTTGTAAACAGTCTCTGACTCAAAGGTTGTAATCCTGATTCGTAATGAATAAAATAAATGAATAAATGTCCTGTAGCAAAGCAGAAAGGGGTGGTTCAGAGGAGTATCCACACAGTGATCTAATTTACAGGAGCACTAGTAATTTAAGTTGTTATAGCAAGTTATGCAAAAACAAACAAACAAAACACAAAATCAAACTTTTGCTTTCATTTTCTTCTTTCTAATTACTCTGACCAGGTTATAAACCCAGCAACTTACCTGGAATGGATATCATTAACTGCAGGCACTGTGGAACACTTTTCAGAAAGGCAGTTTTACAGGATTTAGGACACTGTCGTACATGCTGGGCCATTGGAGATCTAAGGACTCAGCTCCAGGCAGCATGGGCAGAGACTGCATGCCTCAAATTGCATATTCAAGAGGAAATATATTATAAGAACCACCCGCCATTTCCCCAACGTCCAACAGAAGCACCTTGACAGCAGAGGGCAGGTGGTTAGGAGGGGCAAATCAGGTGCCCCATCACTCGTTGCTCTCCAACATATCACCTCCACAAACCATATAAAAACTACAAACAGTTTGCCTCCATCTCCAAAATCAAACAAAGGGGCAGAGGACATTGCAGTGCAGGACACTGCGGCACAGGAGCTAGCACAACAAAACGTGCCCAAAACAGGAACCAAAACAAAAAAAGCAAAAAGGAAATCCAAAAACTTCTGATCATAAGAGACTCCATGATTTGGGGAGTTGGTACGTATCTTCAGCCAAGGGTAATGGTCAGATGTCTCCCAGGTACATCAGCATGGAGAGACACTGACCGCATTACTAAAATTGTTCAGGAAGCAGGAGAAAACATTGATGTCCTGGTACACATAGGGACTAATGATCTCATCAGCCAGTCAGTTGTGGAGACCAAGGAACACCTGACCAGGCTAGGTGACAAACTATCATCCATTTCATCCGGCATCTCCTTCTCCGAGATCCTGCCAGTCTGGGAGAGGGGGACAGATGGGCAGAAGGTCAGAGAAGGGGAGATGGGGAGCTAAACATGTGGCTCAAGGGTGGTGCCAGGAAAAAGGACACAAATTTGTGGGGCACTGGCAACAGTTTGGGGAGCAAAAGTTCTTTAAATTTGATGGACTGCATCTAACTAAGGAGGGAGTCAATGCATTGGGGCAGAAGTTTGATGTCTTTGCAGAATATTTAAACTAGCAAATGGAGAGAGGGGTGCAGGGCTCGAAACATCGAATGGGAAGAGCACCCTTCCCCCCTCAGCTAGTGGTCAAACAGGAGTTCAAGCATGTTTGTAGTTCATTTGCCTCACCAGGTAAAGAAAAAGGTCTGGCTCCCCAAATGATGCACAGGGGAAAAGCCAGACCTCGCACAACAACTAACACACCAAAATCTGACCAATGGAAAATCATGTACACAAATGCTCACAGTCTGGGAAACAAGATCCCAGACCTGCAGGCAATAATAACAGAGGCTAAACTGGACATAGTAGCCATTAGCGAGACATGGTTTACCAGTAACAACACTTGGGAGACTTCAGTACCTGGCTATGTAGTGTTCAGAAGAGACCAAGGTGCAAAAAGAGGGATGGAATGTCCCTTTATGTCAATGAAAATATCAAAGCTATAGAAATTCAGAATACACATAAGGAGCCAGAAGAACTGTGGGTCACCCTGGAAACAGGAAATGGGACAGCCATATGAACTGGGGTTGTGTACAGGCCTCCAGACCAGGGGGAGGACATAGACGCATTACTGTTAGAAGATATACAAAACATGACAGCTAAAGGGAGGTTCTAATAATGGGAGACTTCAACATATCAGATACAGATTGGTCAATACCAGCAGGGACATCTGCCAGAACTAGACACATGGTGGATTCCCTGCAGGGGGAGGGCCTCAAACAACTAGTAAAACAACCCACTAGAGACAGAACTATCCTAGATCTAGTACTAACAGGGAAAAAGATCACAGATCTCCAGGTAGGTCACCTGGGGGCCAGTGACCATCACATGGTATGGTTCAATTTGGCCACTAGAACAAAATCATCACATTCAAAGGCAAAAATATGGGACTTCAGAGGAGCTGACTTTGATAAGATGGCCAACAGAGTTAAGCTAGCCTTGGCAAAAAGAAATACAGGTGAGGTGGTACAGGCAAAGTGGGCAAGCATTAAAGATGCAATACTTGAAGCAACATCCCATTGTATTAGTGAGAAAAGGAAGTGCAAAGAAAAAGGAAACCACTTTGGTTCTCAAATGCAGTAGCAGAAAAGGAGGCCTTCAGGAAATATAAGGGAACGGAGCAGGATGAAGATAGGGAGGCTTACCAAACTTCCCTAAGGGAAGCAGGGAAGGCAGTAAGGCAGGCAAAGGCTCAAACTGAGGAAACACTAGCACAAACAGTAAAAGAAGGTGACAAGACTTTCTATAGATACATTAGTGAAAGGAGAAAGTCCAGAGGGGGTATAGCTAAGATCAAAGGGGATAAGGGGGCATGTGAGGAGGAGGACCATGTAAAAGCATCTATCCTAAATAGATACTTCTGCTCAGTATTTACTGAAGAGAAGGTAGGGCAGGGCCCACAGGTCTGCACCATGGACACATGGGGAGGGAGGTGTGCACTAGTTTCTTCACAAAAAAAAGGGTCCTACAAGAGCTCAATAAGCTCAGGGTGGACAAGGCAATGGGACCTGATGGCATACATCCCAGGGTACTAAAAGAGCTAAGGGTGGAACTAGCAGAGTCATTGTCAGAACTGTTCAGTGAGTCACTGAGCACAGTAGAGGTCCTAGAAGACTGGAGAAGGGCTTATGTCATCCCGCTCCACAAGAGTGGTAGCAGGGAGGAGGGAGGGAACTACAGACCAGTCAGTCTTACCTCAGTAGTGGGAAAGATTATGGAGACACTCCTTAAGGAAAGGATAGTGCAACACCTGGAATCCATAGGAGCACAGGATCCAAGACAGCATGGGTTTACAAAAGGAAGGTCCTGTCAAACTAATCTCATAGATTTCTTTGACTGGCTAACCAGAGTGGTGAACCAAGGGGGAGCAGCTGATGTTGCATACCTTGACTTCAGCAAAGCCTTCGATACTGTTCCACATAGAAGATTGATTAATAAGTTTGGTAGGCTCGGGGTGAGTCAGACATTGGTCAACTGGGTGGCAAATTTGTTGATGGGCAGAAAACAGAGAGTGGTGGTAAATGGTATACAGTCAGAAAAGATGCAAGTCACAAGTGGGGTACCTCAGGGATCAGTCCTGGGACCAGTCCTCTTCAATATCTTCATCTTTGACATTACAGATGGAATAGAGAGTAAGGATTGTCTGTTTGCAGATGACTCCATGATCTGCAACAGAGTAGATGATCCAGATGGTGTGGGCAGAATGAGAAGAGATCTGGATAAACTAGCAAAATGGTTGGAAGACTGGAAACTGCGGTTTAATGCAAAGAAGTGCAAGATCATGCACATAGGGAAGAGAAACCCTGAAGCCACCTATAGGCTAGGAGGAGAGTTGCTGGCAGTCACAAGGGAAGAAAGATGCTTGGGCGTCATCATCACCAATGACCTGAAATCATCCAAGCAGACCTCTAAAGCAGTAGGTAAGGCTAGAGGGATGTTGGGGTGTATTAGTAGGTGTATCACAAGTCAGAAGAGGGAGGTAATAATCCCTCTTTACAAGACACTGGTTAGGCCCCATCTGGAGTACTGCGTGCAGTACTGGAGGCCACACCTTCACAAGGACATTAACCAAACTGAGGAAGTCCAAGGAAGGGCTACCAAAATGGTGCAGGGACTGCATCAGAAAACATATGAGGACAGATTAACTGAACTTAATATGTATACCCTAGAGCAAAGGAGGGAGAGAGATGATATGATTGAAACATTCAAACACCTTAAGGGCATTAACAAGGTGAAACAGTCTAACATGTTTCAATATAAGAAAAATAGCAGCACAAGAGGACGCAGCTTGAGATTAGAGGGAGGCCGATTAAGGGGTAATGTGAGGAAGTTCTTTTTCACAGAAAGGGTGGTGGATGCATGGAATGGCCTTCCTCAGGAAGTGGTGGATATGAATAAATTGCAGGGCTTCAAACAGGCATGGGATAGGCATAAAGGAGCAATACAGATGAATATAAATAGATAGGCCATTGACAGAGCAAAGGCCTATGGCACATTCATAAGGTAGAAAAAGAAATGGGCAGACTGGATGGGCCCTTCGGTCCTTATTTGCCATCAACTTCTATGTTTCTATGTTTCTATGGTGGTGTGCCAAACCCATTTGCTGCAACTGCACCCGATTTTACAGGCTTTGGCATCATTGTGAGAGTTTTTACTATTTATGACAGCTTGCTCCAAATATCTTGAGCAAGCTCCATAAAAAAGGCCCTTGGAGCTGGTCCATTGGCACTGCAGCTTGAGGCACTGGATGCCACACCTCACGTCATGCTGGTGACCTGGGTTTGGGAATAAGCTTGGGTCATTGGGGGTTGGTGGGGGGAGGCCAGGAGTTGGATTGAGTGGCAGCAAATCAGCTCTCTTCTCCTGGGTGGAGACCCAGTCACTCCCACTTCAGAGCTGCCCCTGGGTGGAGGCCCAAGGGTAGTGCAGCTGGGGATTGGCTAGAACAGGAAGGGCATCACATATCACTGCTTACTCGTGCCTCCACATGCACCCAGGCAACTGGGGTAAGAAAACTATAGAAAAGTGGACCTGGCAGGCTCCATGATGGCCCCAAGTGCCTGCACCAGCCCCTGGTATCTAGATGTTGGCTTCTGGGGTGGGAGTCAATGCCCTTCACACTTGGTCCTGCCACGGGAGGGCAACCGGGGGTGGGGTCTCCCAGGAGGGCTGAGTGCAGGAAGCCAGGGACCAGAGAATGAGCCTCTCTGAGGGAGGTGCCGTAGCCACCTGCCAGCCCCTGGAAGGAGGAGGATCAAAACCTTGATTAAAATAAAAGCCTGTGGGATTGCCTCAAGCTAGAACACAAAATATTGGTCTTACATGTTGCAATCAGTGGATGGGATAGAAAATCCCAGTTGCTGGCCAGAAGAATGATGAAAGTCCCATGTGCCATATGTTCAATGCACCTGGAGCTTGTGGCTTTCTTGCTGTTTTGAAAATACTGCCCCAGGTTCTCAGAGCAGAAAACTCACCCTGGATCTCAACAGTCATAACACAAAACTACCCTTGAAAACCCCTTTTCCCTATTTGTACCAACACAGGCTTCTTGTGGTACAGTATTTAGGGGACACCTTGAAGAAACTATATATTTATGTTCAGGTTAATATAAACAGAAATAATGTTGGGAGTGATTTTTTTGTGCTTTCCACCAAGAAAAGCAAGACTCTCAGGGTAGAGAACTTGCCATTAGTCTTGCAGTTAGCATATAAAGCCACCCAGAAAAAATGCTTTCCCCTGTTTAAACCAGCATGTGCTTCTTGAGGTATTTAGGGGACACCATAGGGAACAGGTATCTGTAATTTTAGGTTACTAATGCTGGAACATGACAAAATTAAAGAATGAGCAATTTTCTGTGATGTCTGTCAAGAAAGCCAGGCTGACAGAGTGGAAAACTTACCCTGGATTTTGGCAGTCGTCAAAAAAAAAAAAAATTCCCGCCAAAAGCACTTCTCCTACACTTACAGTATTTTATCAACATGGGCTCCTAGCAACTGTCAGGTGACACCTTGGAGAACATTTATATCAAATTTCTTGCTTATGCTGGCCCGGTGGCACTGAGGGCTGAGGTGCTGGATGCCTTACCTCATGTTACGCTGATGACCCATGTTCAGGAGTGAGCACAGGCTATCGGGGGTTGGCAGGGGAGGAGAAGGATTGAAGATCCAATGGACTGCTCTCCTTCTCCGGAGAGGTGGGCCATCAACGGACGGTGTTCCACTGGTCCCTGGCAGCAGCTGGGGGGCAGTACACCAATGCTGCAGTAAGGGAAGGAGATGGGGCAGACACTTGGAAGAGTACATGCGGACGTGTGTGCACTCTCTCCACTGGCGTCATTGCATGCCCCACCTCCTAAGTGGAGAAAAGTGGAAAAAAGGTCCTGGCCATGAGACATGAAGCTGTCCCTCACTGGTGCCACCCCCAAGAATACACCTCCCTGGTTGGATCCATGTTGGGTTGGTTGAGACGGTCCCCACTGCCCTGCCATGAAGGGTAAGTCATGGGGGCTCTAGGAATGGGGTCTAATCCTTGGGGAATGGCACTGAGGGGACAATGGATATTATGAAGGAGTGCCAGCCAGGATGAGGAAGAAATGTCAGATAAAAAAAAAATTCCTTGTTTATACCTCAAGAAATGTCAGTTATTACTGTGTCTGTCTGATGTTTGTGATGCAAATCCTGGCCCAGAAAAGAGATATACGAGCTGCTCTTTGTCAAACAAACATCACACAGATATACCCCTCAAAAACACTTTCCTAAATAAACTCCTGCATTCAAAATAATAACGCAAAGACACTAGTCATACAGGTAAATGTTTGTTTTATTTACTGTGCTGTATAGCATTTACATTTTCTTGTATTTTAATTTAAGTAATGTAGTTTATTGTTTGCTCTTTGTTCTTAAGACTGTACAGTAAAGTATACACTGCACAGTACTGTCTAGGAGCTCCCACCCATTATTGTTGGTCTGAAAGACAGAAGGTGAAGATGTATATTTATTACTGGGCAGAGATAATACCATTTCATAATTTCCGTAATTTATTACATTTGTTAGAACACACTTGATGCCCTACTTCCTGCCACTTCCTCTCATAGGGGTCCACATAGTTGTCCCCATAAAGGTTCAGTGCTGGTGACAATGGTGTGCCACCTGCCAGCATTGGCTGATGTGGACTTCCTTCTACTGGCCTTCCCCCTCTTGGGGCTTTGGTCTATGATACAGTCAACCCCTCTGCATTTTGTAAAAATACAAGATTGAACATAGCATTTTATGCTGTCATTGCACTGCTTATTCACATGCAAGCTACACGTATCACATTTGAGCTTCTTATAGCTTTATAAGGTATGTGTGTACTTGTTTTACACAATATAGTACATTTTGAACAGGCACTCAGGTAAGAAAAAAAGACACCAGTGGTGTAGTTCTCTGGGAAACCGTGGATTAGGATGTGTACCCCTTCCTCCCAGGAACACTTAAGGAAATGTGGCCACACTGCTAATTTTCAGGATGGGGCTTTATAAAGTATGTGAATTCTTGTTTTATCACATACTGTACAATTTGAACAGTCAGTGTCCCTGCACAACACTGAGGCACTCAGAAGAGAAAAAAAAACACCAATGACAGAATTCTCTGGGAAACCATAGTCTTAGATCTGTTCCCTTTCCTTCCTTCCAGGAACACCTAATGAAATTTGGCCACACTGCTATGATTTATGAAGGGGCATTATAAAGTACAAGAGTGCTCTTTTTTATCATATACAGTTTGGCCAGGCAGTGTCTTATTTCACAACATCCAGGCACTTGGGAGAGAAAAACCTGTCAGTGTCATAATTCTCAGGGAAACCATGGCCTTTGATTTGTCCTCTTTCCTCCCATCAGAAATTAATGAAATGTGATGACTCCATTCAGTGTATGTGTTCTGTAGTTTGCTGCTTATGTGTACTTGCACAGTGCATGAAATAACATGGAAATGTGTTTTCAAATTGGCCATTGTTTATTAAGCTCAGTATATGTGTGTGGGTCCTATAAAAAGTACTGTACAGCTTTGCCAGGCTGTGTCATTTCACAATATGCAGGCACTCAGGAGATAAAACAAACAGCAGTGATGAACATCTCTTGGAAACTATGGCCTTGGATGTCCCCCTTGCTCCCAGGGGCACTTTTTGAAATGTGGCCTAACTCCTGTGTTTTACACACATACTGCTTTATGTGTGTGGTGGTGGGGGGGGAGGGAGTACTGAAATATTTCACAATATAATACATTTTTACATACAGTGAAATACATTCTAAACTACATTTGTAAATTTCACTGTAACAGAAAACAAAAAAGTATTAGCTTTAGAGGATGTTTTGGCTTTGGCTTCATAGAGTCCCTGCTCTTATTACAAAATTCCATAGAAGCAAACTGCTCCAAAGTCACTGTTGTCCTGTCCCAAAAATATATCATAAGACAGCATAACCACAGATGCTGAACCATTAATCTTTGTCATTACAGTACATACACAGAGTACAAAACCAGTCTGCAAATAAGAAAAAAAAATTGCACACAACAAATACTGTACTAAACTCTGCAGAACTGATGAGACTCACATACCAGGTGCACGCCCCTTCTTGGCAGCTGCAACTGGCAACACTTTCTGCAATTGTGCAATCTATTGCTACACTGCCTTCTTTTTAAAGTCTGCTAAAATTGTTTCATTGCATCAGTGAGTTATTACATTGTTCATGTTTTATTCCTTTCTCTGAATAAATGTTTTCATGGCATGCCACACACTCTCAGTCAGATTCATATCTGGAGACCTGCTGGTAAATAAATAAATAACACACACTGTAATTGACATTTAGTGTGACTGCTGTGCATTACTTTCTCCAGTGGCATTCTGATCTAAATAATTCCAGCAGCAGCAATAGCCACTGCTGATGCAATATATTTAGGGTTATTGCCCTGAATGAAGCAATGTCCATTTAGATATTTCTTCCTTATGTACAGTATTTCTTCACTGTTTTTATGATGATATGTTAAGTGAACTTTTAACTTTTGTATATGCAATAACTAGCACTACTGTAAACATGGAATCTCCTTGGAAATGAGGTCTGCTCAATGGAGTACTGAAACAACTATCCTGTTCATAATGATTTTATGAATAAAACATTTCTACTACTACCAAGAAATTCATCATCCATGGTTCCTGTCAGCATAAAGCAAGTACAGGTAAAGAGGCACCGTTCATGATATGAGGAAATGACTGTCTTAAGTGTTTGGCTGCTAAAATTGACCATTAATAACCAGCACAAATGTGCATCAGGCCACACCCCCAGTTGGCTACGGAGCCACAGACATGAAGCTTCAGAAGATGTTTTGACTTCAGCTTCATGTAGTCCCTGCCCTTCTTACAAAATGTCATCAAAGCAAACTGTTCCAAAGACACTGTCCTCTTGTTCAAGAAAATAATGTCTTGGAATGTCTCATTGTTCTTGATCCACATTCTGGCCTGCTGAACTTGCTTCACTTTGTTCATGTCCCTGATCATGGGGAAAATGCTTGAGGAAACAAAAAATGGGTTATGTCATGAGATTGTATGTAATAATACATGATTAATTGTTATATTGCTAATCACCCTTTCTTGGGTTATTTTACTATACCCACCAATATGTCCAGCCCATCTGGCAGTGCATCCTCTTTATAGAGGAGACAAAAGCTACTACCCCATGTTCAGCAGCCAGACATTCCAAAATTTCCCTAGCAGTGGTCTCATCATCCTCAGTTAGCATACTGTCAACAGGTAGCATTGTTTGCCCATGCAGAAAAAGTAGGGACACATTTTAAGTATGATACAGTACAGGAAGAGTAGTAACATTACCCAAACAAAATACAGTAAATGGACAGTAAAGTATAATTCTGCAATGCTATAATACTATATACTGTATAATGAGATGAGTAATAGTAATACATGGCATTTATATTGTACCATAGACAAGACAGTTTTCAATGGGAGGAAAGTCTATGAGGTAGCATTTTGGTCACTAAGAAGAAGTCAGCCTGGTGAATAGGATCAGGCTGTCTGCTGCAGCAGGGAAGCAGAACTTTGAAAGAATGAATAAATGCAAAAGGAGGAAATCTACAGGCAATGTGTAAAAGACACAGTAGCACTGAGGACAAAGGTATTCAATGCACAGTACATCACAGTAGAGCTCAGTTCATGTTTTGTGTTTTTGCATCCATGATGCTTTTTATAGTGTATTACTGCATCTTGTTCTGATAATGTGCACTATATCTGTTTTTATATATTACAGTATGTTTTCGCCTTATGGTAATGCCCAATGTTTTCCTTTTATTCTTTTCAAAGTAAGCTTGTAGATAAAATTGACAGCTTCAGAACATCAAGCAGCAATGAAGAAAATACTGCACATGATCAAGAAAAGATTAGATGAGGTACAAAATGAGGATGGAAGGGAGAGAGGAGGAACAACCAGAGTGAAAGAGAAATGGAGCAGGACAATGAAGAAGAAAAAATAGAGGTTCACAGGGAAATGGAGCTCAAAAGCAGGAGGAACAAGCAGAGGTTCACAGAAAAATTTAATTGCAAAATAAGGAAGAACAAGCACAGGTTAACAGAGAAATGGAGCAGGAAAGGAGGAGTAACAAACAGAAAACCAGTACATCCAGACAGAGACAAGAATGCAGCTGGATGAGCAGCTTAATCAATAGAGGTGGACCATGAGGAAATTACAGGTGTGTCTGAAAAAGCACAGGAGGAACCAATGACAATAGCCAGAACTAACTGTGTAACATAGCTGAGAGGGCAATGAGCTCTCAGGAAAAGATATATCTCATACTCCAGCTTTTACAGATGCACAGTGGCATGTGCCACCCACTGCTTTCACATCTACATGAGTTATCGTCACCTGTTTAATAATTCAAATAGCTTTTGTATTCTAATGTGCAGATTCCAAGATGTGGGAGCAGGGATGGCACAGCAGTAATAAACTCTGGCAATTCCACAAATATGTAAGTTGTGTCTTCTACTAAGGACAGTAACATTATTATGATATCTTCTCCCAATGAAATGCTGTTTGTGTGTCAGTCAGCACGGCAAGAGGATTACAACTAGTGATAATGGCCAATGACAGGGCAGAATTTCTGTCTGCTCTGGTGTTTCAGATGCTGGTGCCCCTGACTCAGTATCTCTCCTGGGGAAACATGTAATTTGGGAAGGGAGCAGCAGAAAGTGGCTAATACCAAGTACCATATGCCAAGAGGTGTTATGGATTGTAAGGAGGCACTTGGAGGTTGGCAGCAGCCACATGAAATTAATAAGGGTTATAAAATTGGCTAGTAAAGCATTGCAAACTGACTGGCTTATAGCCATGCTTAGAGGTGTTTAATGCATTGCAATAAGTCCTGATAGCAGAATTTTGTGAGTCTCATTTAGTTTCACAAATCACTGTACACTGAATTAAAACTGCCATATTGTAATTTAGCAGTTTCAAATAGCCACTGTATTGCCAACTACATAGTGTCCAGTCTATGAGCAGTATGTTAACTGAGAATTAAGTGATCACACACATACTACAAAAGTCAATGGTCAATATTCTCTCCCTGCTTCAGTTTCACTTAGTGTTCCTCAAGGGTCTATTCTGGGCCCTCTTCTATTTAATCTTTTCTTGAACACTTTTCCTCTGGTTTGCACTAAATCACTAATTTTTCTTTATGCAGATGATGCAGTGATCCTCATGAGTGGTTCAGATCTCAGTATAGTTCAGGGAAATTTGACCTGTTCTTTTTTGGAAGCTCAGATTTGGTTCATTAAAAAAAGATTGGTACTAAATGAAAATAACATGAAAACTATGGTATTTTCTAGTCATAGGAAAAGAGGGAGAGAAGATATTGCCCTCTCTCTACATACTATAATGGGAGTGGAAATAGAAGAGGTCAAGCAATTTAAATATCTCGGCCTCATAACTGATGAAGGCATGTCGTTTCAACCACAGATTCCCAACTTGATTAAAGCTGTACCAAAGATTTGGGGCTCTCTATTGATTAAATACATTACTAGTTCCAAAAACCAGGATGCTCCTTGCTCATATCTTCCTATTACCAGTCATAGACTATGGTGTATTGTTTTACTATTCAGCTGGGGCTGAGCTACTATCTAAGATTAGGGCACTATTGAACCAAATTGCAAGATTTTCCACACAATAGTCTGTAAGATTTCATCACTGCAGCCAGCTGAAATTGGCAGGCTGGCTTCTTCTTGATTTTCCATTATAAATTCCAGCTGGGACTCTGGGCCAAAACAGTAACCTTAAATAAGATATCTGTCTCATTTACTGCAATATTTAAGAAACATATTAGTTCAGTTGCTACAAGGATGTCAATTTGAAGTTATTCTGTAATACTGAGGATGAAGACTTCAGTATGACAAAATCTCTTCCCTATAGGCTCCCCGTCTTTTTAAATACTTTACAGATTAAATTTGAATGTTTAGACATCTCCCTTCAGAGTTTTAGAATGAAGTTAAAAGGTTATTTATTAGCAGAGAGTGAGTGTAAATGTTCCGTCTAAATGACTGTGTATATCTGAATATTATACTGTGTTGTAGTTAAATATTTTGTACTGTATGTTTTTGTATATGTACTTGTTGACCATGAAAATGGGTCTTTGGCCCATGGACTTTCCAGTTTAAATAAATAAAACAAACAAGAGAGGTCAAGCAGGCATTCAGATTGTTAAATAGAGCAAGAGAAAATGACATCCAGTACTGAACTGTCAGTAATAACTAGCATAACTATTAACAGTAACATATTTTAGAGGGCTTTTATATGTTATCTGTGTCTCTGTTTTGCCGACAACCAAGATCTGTTCCCCTGCCAGGCCCCACTCCACCCACTGCTTGCTCCCATCTGCTGCTCGATTCCTCGTTCACTGACAAACTTGCAATTGCCCAATGATTCAACATTTTCTTGGTCCTTTTTCAATAGTGTTGCTGCTACTCGATTACCATCCTCTTGCCCCATAGGCACTCACTCCTGCCACTCCTGCCTGTCCACTCAGCACTCGCTGTCACCTCAGCAACTCATTCTCACAAACAACGTGTGCCATCGCTGTGTCTTTTCTGTCATAAGTCCTAAAGAACAGCTCATCTCTTTTGACTTGGGGGGAATACAAGGAAAAGCACTTGTAACCGAGAGAGAGAGAAAGAGAGAGAGAGAGAAAGAAACATGGCAAGTGAGTCATGCAGGTCTGGATAATCTCTGGTAACCATGACCAGTATGGTTTATAAATGACACTAACATTACACACGCAGTTAAACTCAAGTCAGACAGACAGGTAAAGACAAAAGGTAAAACAGTAGTGCTAATATAAAATAACATTTGTGCCATTTGAGGTGCCAGGTCTCCCAGATGTGTAATTAGTGGTGGGTGAAGTGAGGAAAATTCACTTTGCAGAGTAATCTGCAAAATTCTGCCAGTTTTTCAGAGCAAAATGCAAAATTTTGCCTGGCTGAAAGGTGAAATTTCACCTTCCGTGGTAAAATTCTGCCTTTCATGGTGAAATTTTGTCCACAGGAGGTGAAATTTCACCTGCATTAGGTGAAATTTCACCTTGGCTAAATTCCACCCAATGCAGAAAGTTTCGCAGATTGCTCCACATGATGGAATTGGCCACTTCGTGGGCAGAAATTTAATTCATTGCATCTCTATGTGTAATAGAAATCTAATAAGGACAAAATTCCTGAACTCAGAAAAAAACAAAAAAAAACACTAAGTTCATGTAGGCAGAGGAACTATTTTATGGGAGGGCTTAGCCTGTGATTCAATGCAGGAGGGAACAAACTCCTCCCCTTAACCATACTTAACCCTTCTAGGACCTTTCCTCAGTGATTAGTTGAATTTTTGCTAAGCCCTGCGTGGTCCTGGTGGCTGTGCGCTCTGTGCTTCTGCTGCATTTTTCTTGCTCACTCTCTGTCTCCGTATCATTTTTTGTCTGTCACTTGCTCCTTGCTCTTCCTCCCATCCTTTCTTTTGATTGTCTTTGTTTCCCCTTGTTTATTTTTTTGCAATTTACTATACTTTATTGAGATTTTAAGACATGGAATACAACATTCTAAGAATGTAATGAAGAAAAAAACATACAACTTGTTAGATCATAATAGTCAACAGTATACCACTTAATAACTATTAAATATGAAGTCCAGGGATCAAAAAGGTACCACCTGTCCAGATTCTTCAGACCCTCTTCCTGCGCCCCTCTTGTCGCTGCCTCAGATGTTGCTCCTATCCAAAATGGATGCAATGAATATCTACAAGGGTCTTCACACAGGGCTACAATTTCCTTCTTTAACACCCTGGATAAATGAGTTCCTGTCTCCCCAGTCCCATTCTCATGAATGAATATTAAACCCTATCCTGGTGGTCTAATGACTCCAAACTCCCATTATGCCTGGACTGGGCAAATAACTTCTATCCTGTGTTGTTGCAGGAGAATGCTGGCCCCATTTCCTACCTGATCCATCTTGGACTTCCTTAAAAAGACCGTAACCTTCTCCCTGCTCCACTGAACATCCTCCCTCCACAAACCTGACCCTGGAGTCACTTTTTCTGGGCCTAACAATTCCTCCACTCTAAATGCCCCTCCATACATGGCCGTGAAAATTGCCTTAAACAGAACCACCTCATAGGCCAAGTAGCAGACTCATGGCAGGACACCTACCAACTTTTCCAACAGGTGTTCTGATATAGGCCTTCTCTTATCCTGCTCCCTCCCTGATACCCTCTGCCATTCTGTCATTATGCATTTTATTATTAAACCTTTACTTGGGTCCCCCCAACCCTTCAGGGTACTAACCCACCCTATGGCAGCCAGGTGGACTCCCATAGTGGCATGGGCCATTCCCTTTTGCCATCCAGACACTACAAACTTGGCAACCTGATCCTCCATGACTGCCCCACTTACCTCCATGCTGTGCAAGGCCCAGAAAGCCTGACATGCTCTCCAGGAGCCCTCATAGGCCTTAAAGGTACTGTCTGCCCAGGAGTTCCAAAAAAGAAATTCCACTCCTTCCAACCAACCTCCCACAATCCCTCTGGAATCTTCATCCCTGTCTTGTCTGCCTTCATAGCGATGGCCTGGAATTTGTCCATCTGTAGACGGGAGAGGCTGTTAGCCACGGTATTCTGTATTCCTTCAATGTGTCTGGCCCTAAAACTCATGTTAAGTTTTAAGCTTTGCAAAACTAACTGTTGCAATACCCTCAGGACTGTAGTTGAATTAGCCCCTTTTTTATTCAGACATTGACCACTGCCTGTCTGTCGCACCAAAATGTTACCATCTGGTTCCATAGTGCCTCCCCCCATACTTCCGTTGCCACCCATAGTGAGCTGTCTCCTTATCCATTCTTGTGGCCATGGTTCTGAAAACCATTGTCCCTTAAAAAATGCCCAGACCACTACTCCCCAAGAGGTGTCAGTGTAAAGTTCCAAATCCATATCAAATAACCATTCTTCCTGCCAGAAGGTTATCCCATTAAACGATTCCAAAAACTGATCCCACACCATCATATCCTCCCTGACTGCCTTGCACAAATCTATCCAGTGGTGTGGCCTCCTTGATCCTCTTGTAGACCTGGCCAGGTGACATGTAAATGCTCACCAGGGCCTGATGGCCTTACAAGCAAAATGCAAATGGCCCAATACCTGTTGAACCTTTTGCAGTGTTACCCTTCTCTTTGCTGTTATATCTCCTAACAGTTCCCTAAATTTTCTAACCTTATCCTCTGGTAGCCTAAACAGCACCCTCTCTGCATCAGTTTCTATCCCTAGGAATTCTAGACAATGACTAGGCCCTTCCATTTTATCCCCCACTAGTGGGACTCCTGAAACTTGGCACATGTCCTTAAGAACTTCCAACATTTTTTTGACCCCAACTTTCCTTCCCCTATTAATAGAAAATCATCCAAGTAATGTACTACTGCCCCATGCCTGTATCTTCCCTTAAAAACCCACTGTAGCCATGTGCTAAACATTTCATGTAGCACATGCCACCGAACACCCCATGGGCAAGGCTTTGTCAAAATACTATTTCCCATCCACCTGGAAGCCTAGCAATTCCCAGTCCTCCTTCCTAACTGGTAGTAGTCTAAATGCTGATTCAATATCCATTTTAGCCAGCCAGGCCTCTTCTGAGGCCCTGATTAGTTCGACCACATCTTCCAAAGTCTCGTATGACACCCCGAAACCCTCCTTGATAATGTAGTCATTTACTGAATCCCCTTCTGGATATGATAAATGATGTATCACCCTGTATTCCCCAGGCTGCTTTTTGGGTATGAGTCCCAATGGCAAAACCCTGAGGCAGTCCAGAGGAGGGCTCTGGAAAGGCCCCTCTACCCTCCCCACCTCTTTTTCCTTGGCAATTTTTTTCTTTAAGAGGTCTTCCTTCCCCCTAATTGACCCTAGGTTTTTGGACCATTTTTTTCTCTTTTGCTCCTTGATATCGTAGAAGAAAACTATTTTTAAATCCCCAAGTGTGTATCCTGAAATGTTATCTGGGTAGCCTGCCATCCAGCTCTACCACTTCTACTTTCATTGAGGTTCTTGCTAGCTGAAAATACCCCTCCTGCTGCCTACTACCTCCCTCCTTCATTATAACCCCTACCTCCCGAATAACCTCCGCCTTGTCCTCCACTTTTCCAATGCCACCCGTCCCCACTGACCAGCCCAAAGGGAGTGTCCTGAATGTGTTCCCACTGCATTATTGGCCCCATATGACCTACACATCAATGACAGGTGTGTGCCTCCACATTGTGAGTATGCATGTCTAAATCTGCAATTGGGGAAGGAACAATATGCCCTATTATAGCCCCAGCAGCACTTTTGATATCTCCCAGACCTATTCCTCCACTCCAACTCAGATCCCCCAGACACTGTCATTGTCTCCCACCAGAGATCTGAATGTCTGAAGTCCCAACAATAATCCAAACCATAATTTGCCATCTTTGTCTTAAATTTTTCATCACACTGTAGCCAATTTGTGCCCCCATCATCTTGTAAGCATTCCTAATTATCAAGGAATAGACTAATAGAGGAATCCCCATTTCAGGCTTCTTTTCCTGCACAATGGCACTATAATAAATGAAACCCAAGGTCCAGGCCTCCCATGTCTTGACATTATAATTTGGCCCCCTCTTCTTCACTAGAACTACTGCCACTGCCAATTTCTGTTTTCCAAACCCTTCTTTCTCATCATATTGCTCTGCTGTTTTCTTGTCCACCAGGGCAGGTATATCTGTAAATTCACCCTTCCATATCTTTTCTTTAGTGGCTAGAGGTACATGGTCCCCTAGCCATATTCCTGCCATGCTTATGACCTCCCCCATAACAATTCCCTTATCCACGTCCTTAGGCTCTGCTACCTTCTCACTACCCTTCCCTTTCTCCAATTCAACCAGTACTTTCTTTAACTTCTCTATCCCATCACCCCCCCATACTGATCAACAATTGCTCTATGTATTCTTTCATGCTACTTTCCACAGTAGGGTCACCTGTACCTGTATTGCCCTTGGGGACACCTGATGGTCCTGGCAGCAGTTCTGGCACTGGAGCTGGTAGTGGTATTGGCCCCGCTGGACCTGGCCACAGTGGCTGGGGGAAGGGCATCAGTACTGGAACAGGCTCTGGAATTGGCTCTGGAAATGGAACTGGTCCTGCCGGTGGACCTGGCTGTGGACTGGGCTGTGGTACCTGTATCAGGAAAGGTGCTGGGGTCAGTACTGACACTGGTATTGGTTTATTCATTTATTTATTTATTTTATTTATGGCTTTGACAACTGGGTAGGTGCACTGGTCCAGTGAACCATTTACAGACATGACCTAGACCAGAAGACACAGGTAGAAACATTACAGTAGCAAACTATTTACAGGTTACATTTACATGGTGCATTTATTCATAACAGTAGTAAACCATTTACAAGAATACTTTTACACATAGTAATTAACAATAATTACATATTGCTGGGTACAAGACAGCAGTAATACTCTCCAGTCAGGGGGAAATACAACAAATTATTACAATTTCAAGGCATTGCAGAAAGACATATATATAGGGGTAGCAAGTTACTGTGTGGTTAAAATGGGATGCCCCACTTCATTTGAAGATCCACAGGCTGGACCAACATACCCACACAGGGCTGGAAAAGGTGGGAGGAGAGCAGGACAAGGGATGGAAGGATGGGTGAAGTGATTTGGGTGATTAGCAAGTGAGGCAGCTGCATTGTCTCTAGTCCAAAATCCAGGCTTTTAGGGTCTGTTTGAAGTTTGGATGGGTGTTGGAATTTTGCACAGAGGAGGGTAACCCATTTCACAAAGCAGGGGCCACCACTGAGAGAGCTTTCTCACCCATACTGGTGATGGTCCTAGGTACCTCGAGGGTGGGGGAAATAGAGGAGTGAAGCTGTCTCACTGGGGTTCTAGTGTTGAAAAGGGTAGAGAGAGAGAGGGGAAATGTTCCCACACCTAAGGGTGGTGTCCGACAAGCAGCCAAGAGAATAGTCAATGTGACCCCACAAAGGGAGCCAACCAAGGGAGTGATAGAGGTTGCAGTGGTGGGTTGAATAAGGGTCTGATAGGGCAAAGTGGCAAGCACTGTTATAAGCTACCAAGAGTCTAGTCAGTAGGGTGGTTGAGGCTCAAGAGTAAATAGTGGAGCAATAATCAAAGATGAGGAGATTATCCATGATGATAGCCAAGCGAGCCTCCTTTGTTAAGAAGGGCTTCAGTTGGTAGGCTGCTCTCAGCTTCATATGAACCCTGTAGACTAATTGATTTATGTGGTCTTTGAAGGAGAGAGAAGGGTCAAGCGTTAACTCCAGGTATTTGAAGGAAGAGATGTTTTCAAGGGCTGGGCCGTCAGGGGAACGGATGAGGGGAGAGGAGTTGGCATTGCTGGTTTTATTAAGGAATGGTTTTGACCCAAACAGCATAGCCTTGGTTTTCTTTGCATTGAGCAACAACAGATTAGAGGAGAACCAATTATAAGCAGACCAGTTGTTTTGAGTGAAAACAGAGGAGATACTCCAGAGGGACTTGTTTCTATGATAGATGACAAGATCATCCACATTGAGAAGGGAGTGGGAGGGAGTTGACAAAAAGAGAAAAGAGCAGGGGGCCCAGGATGGAGCCCTGTGGAACTCCTGTAGAGACCAGCAAGGGTGGAGAAATTATAGTACCAATGGGCACTGACTGGGAGCGTCCTGAGAGGTAACTCTGGAATCATTCAGTGGTCCCAGCAGAGCAACTGAGAGAGGATAATTTGGATAGGAGTAAGGAGTGGTTGACCATATCAGAGGCTTTAGATAGGTCGACAAAGATGACGTCAGTGGCACATCCATGGTCCATGTTGGAGAGGATGTGGTCAATGAAGAGTGCTAGGTGAGTCAAAGAACTGTGATGCTTATGGAAGCCATGTTGCTGGCTGCATAAGAGGTTGTATTTTGGCAATGTGCTCATACAGTTGTTGGTGGACAATATTCTCAAGGAGTTTACTTAGGTGGAGGAGGATGGAAATAGGCAGGTAGTTGTCAGAGGAGTGGGGGTCACTGGCTTTAAAGAAAAGAACTACTCTTGCAGACTTCCAGGAGTCAGGCATGGTGGAGGTGGATAGTGCAAGATTAAAGATAAAGGTAAGAGGTTTGCATATAAGAGGAAAGACAAGTTTCAGAAAGACAGGGGAAAGACCATCAGAGCCAGAGCTACCCCTGTTTGGTAGCTTCTTTAGCAGTTTGGATGTGACCTTAGTGGAGATGGTAAAAAAGTAGAAAGGGGGTGAAAGGGGGCATTGCTGGGGGGGGGATTAGAAGGCAGGGAGGGAGTGCAGGGTCCCAGTGATGGACGTTTGCAGAGGAGGGCTGATAGAGTGGATAACTTGGTATTTAGTGTGTCAGCGATTGCCAAGGGATCAGTCAGAGGGCCAGATGAAGAACTCAGGTGAATGATGGGGCTATTGGGGCATGGAATTTGTAAGGAATTTATAGAGTCACAGAATTTTTTAGGATAACCAGTTTCTGTCTCTGGAGCATGTGAAGTACTCCTGTTTTAATGATCTGGCCATATATTTACATCTATTTCACAGGTGCCTGTACTCATTCCACAGAGCTGGGGAAGGGATTAGTTTGTAGCACCTACCATTTTGTCCCTCTGCTTCATGAGTGAGAGTAGATCTTTGGTGAGCCAGCATATGCTCCTGCCTCTGACACATCGGGTAGTGGTAGGGAAGTAGTGTCCTGGATGTCCAGAAGAGCATCAATGAAGTAGGCGGCAGCCACAGATGCATCAGTGCAGACATAGAAGTTCTGCCAGTTTAAGGCCCTGATGTCCACGAAGAGGCAGGAGGTATCTGGGCAGTTGAAATTCCAGAAAAAGAGGTACTTCGGGGGGGGGTAGACGGCAGGCTTTAGAAGACCAAATGGCATAATTGGGGGAGTGATCGCTAATGGAATCAGATAGCATGTCAGTTTGGGCAGCTCTGTCTCTGTGGTTAGTGATCACCCAATCAAGGAGTGTGTGGTTTGAGTTGCAGGTGTTGTACCAGGTAGGGAGAGAGATGACTTGCACCAGGTCATACTGGTTCAGGAGGCTGGTATAGTCTGGTTCCTGGGCACTGAGCCAATTTAGGTTGTAGTCTCCAAAAGAAGGATTGTCTCTCTAATTGGGGAGAGCAATCCAAACCCTGTTAGGAGGCTGCAAAGGCCTTCTATACCCCCAATAGGAGGGTTGTAACAGCATTCCCAGGTGGAGTTTTTTGGTTGAGCCCAGGCTGATTTCAGTGATGAGCCATTCACTGGGTGAGGCATTCTTGGAACAAAGGGTGATGGAGGTAGAGAGGGGTTCATTGACAAATATGGCTGTGCCACCCCCTTTTTTTGGCCAGGTCGATTTTTGCATAGGGGGGAGTACCCCGGCAATTGGAACATGATATCTGGGTGCAGTGACTTCAGCCAGGTCTCAGTGAGGCAGAGGATGTGGGGTGTGTACAGGGAAACCCAGGCTTCAATATCAATGTATTTTGCAGGGAGACTGCAGACATTCATATGAGCAATTTTTAGCTCAGGGGATTTGATCCAAGTGGCATCCATGGAGGAGATGGAAGGTTGTACAGGTCCAGGATTAGACTCAATGTCTCCTACCAGTAAGAGCAGGGAGAGAAGGAGGTGGTAGGGGCACAGTGTATTGGAGAAAGGAGGGAAGAAGAAGGAGGAGAAAAGGAGGGAGAAACCAAGTAAATGACACTCAAGGTTTGTTAGGAAACAGAGAGAGATGGGTCTGAAAGGGGTTAACTCCCACCTTGCAGGGAGGGTTGGGGGATACCAAGAGGGTGGCTGACATCAGAGAAGTGGAGGAGGTCTGACTGGTTGATAGATAGTATACATGCAGTGAGGTCAGCTATTAGTAGGGTGCCTATCAGAGAGATGATCACAAAGGATGGGAACAGTGGCTTCATGGTGGCAGAGGATGGTAGTTGAGATGGTGATGGAAAAGGGCCTGCCAATGTGGTGATTGAGTAAGGTGCCAGTATTGTGGCAGATGTCTGATAGCAGAAAATATGTCCTGCCGGGGGGAGAAATTCAACCAGGTTAGGCAGGTAAGATGTACAAAGACAGTGGCTGCCCAAGTTGAGATAAGTGATGCTACTTTATAAAAGGCAGAAGCAGCCTCAGCAAGTAGGGAGAGGACTACTTACACAAGGGGTAGGGTGCAGGCGAGGAAGCAGGCAACAGGCGAGAGTTGGAGAAGAATAGCTTGAGATCAGCACACAGTGATGACAGTGGTCATGGTAGTGATCTGAGATCCTGAAATATATAGGCACACTAAGCTGGTGAAGGGTTTGGGAGGAACAGCAGCAGAGAGACAGGGTAAAGGCAATCACCGGAGCTGCTGTGGAGTATCAGGTGTACAGATATGGGAGTAAGCCTGGTTTGCATTACCAGGGAATTCAACTAAGTAAGTCTGGCTTAAGTTACCAGTTAGGATCTATGCCTTGCTGACTTTTCACAGAAACAGCTGGTGAGCAAAGCATAGTAGAGATTAGGGTGAAAAAGAAGCAACTGCCTGGCTACGTAACCTCAGCAGTCACTAGGATCAAGAACCATAGTTATTAAACACATAAGGGTTGCATGAGAGGACCAACTAGTAAGTTTTCACACTGGGTGTAGCCTTTCTGGGAGGTAGAGCATTTAAAGAGTGTTGGGGGTGGAGGTGGGTGGGTGGGTGGGCTAAAAATCCACCACAACAGCAGCACAGGAGAAATGTGGTCTGAGTAGCAGAAGAGAAATGGGTCCAATTTAAAGTTTCCAATAGCAGCAGCTCCTGTTTAAAAAAAGGAGACAAGTCCCTAGAGAAGCTGTTTGACTGACTGAGCTGAGCTGTCCGTAACTTAACTGGTGGGCAGATAGGCTTCTGTCCCAGTGCAGTGATTGAAATTGGAGGGGCCCTGGTCAGGGTCTTACCTGAGGAGGGAGGAAGGGGAAAGACAATTAATACAGTGGCAGGACAAAGCAGTGGGTCGTGGTTTGGCTACTTAGCAGGGGGAGAGCGGGCATGAGGGGGATCAAGCAGGAGGGCTGAGGTAACACAGGTCGAAACAAGAGATGGCTAAATTGAGAAGAAATAAACAAAAAGAAAGTTTGATGGAACCCTGAAGGAGAGGAGGGGACGAGCAAGTGGCAAAGGGTCAAACAAGTGAGCTCGTGAGACAAGGATTTGAGCTAGCCTAAGAGACTGAAGGGGAAAAAAGTGGAGATTACAGGGAAAAGGAAAAGAAAAAAGAATAGCCAGAGGCAAGAAATCAGGGTGTGAATGAAATCAGAGCAGTCAGTAAGACAATCAGGCAGTAGAGTACAATTAAACAGTAAAAGCAGATATTGAGGTCAGATTAATTAAACTTGCTTGAATCAGTTCCTCTCTTAATAAATAAATACATTTCTAACTCTAAATAAATTTCTAGCTTGAGAGAGCTTTAGAGAGATGCACTAGCAATTCAAAATTCAGTGCATGTGAAATCCTAGGGTCAGACATAAATTATAAGCCGGTTATGTGGTGCTAGGAAATGCAGTTAAAGTCCAAGAAATTAAGGACTGTTGTCCAAAATACAATAAAACTTATAACAGGCTGGAAAAATCCACTGTAACAGCAGCACAGGAGAAATGTGGTCCAAGTAGCAGAGGAGAAATGGGTCCGAGTTAAAGTTTTCAACAGCAGCAGCTCCTGTTTAAAAAAAGGCACCACGTCCCCAGAGATGGTGGCTGGCTGACTGTTCTACGCTGTCTGTACCATAATTGGTGGGTGGATGGGCTTCTGTCCCAGTGCAGCGATCAGTGTTGGAGGTTCCCCAGTAAGGGGATTACCTTAATTGGTGGGCAGATGGGCTTCTGTCCAGGTGCAGCGATTGGTTTTGGACGGGCCTCAGTCAGGGTCTTTCCTGGTTCTGGGATTGGTGCTGGACAAGGCCCTGGTGTTGGCTGTGGTACCGGGACCGATGCTGGGATTGGAAGAAGAGGTGCCAGCTGAAGAACCAGCCGAGGAGCAGGCTGTGGTTCAGGACAAAGAAGGTTGGGCCTAGGATCCTTCAATATAGGTGACCTTGGGGCCCCTCCCTTAAGTTGTCCTTTGCCCCTCACCCTGGAACCAGCCCTGTCCTTCCTCTTTTTTCCCTTTCCTGCCGGTGCCCAGTTGTCCGGCTCAAAGTTATCCACCATATCTAGTACCCAGTGAGCCCTGTACACCAGGTCCATAATTAACCTCATGGCATCCGCCTTAAGTGCACATGACCCTCTGGTGTCCATGGTACTTTATAAGGCCTCTGAAATATAAACAAAACCACATGTGAGCATCTTCATCTACTTCTAACTTGTTATCATGGCTTGTGTCTTTGGAACTATTTTATTGGACCGACAGCTGCCCAAAACACCATCTTCCTGACTATACTACCTGACCAATTCATCATATTATTATTGTAGTTATTAACATTTTTATTTACTATTACCGTGTTTATAATATTGTTCAAGATCTACGCACAAATAATTACTTGTCTTTAAAAAAAAACCTTCACTTGTAAGACCCAGACCCATCCACTGCACCATATGAATCATCTCCCCCATCCCAGGTCCCCCAGTGCTAGGAGATTGCTAGCATCATAAAAACTGTTGTTTGCTCTACAAAATGTCCCCAACTTTCCTTTATACAATACCAAAACCCACCCGCCCTGTATATGACCAGGTGACACCTGGCAGTATGCCATACCACAAAATGGCTGCCACCACGTGGTCCACCCATTCCCAAAATAGTGTCCGCCACGCAGTCTGCTTGATCCTAAAATGGCTGCTGCCACGCAATCCCCTACTCCTAAAATGGCGGCCACCACGTGGTACACCTGCTCCCAAAATGGGGGCCACCACACGGTCTGCCCTCCGCTACTATGGGGGCCCAGCTGTTTGTAACTGCCCAGCAACCTCTCCTCCTTGCTGCCTCACAAAATCTGTCTGTTTTGCTTTGCATCCCAGCTCGTCCCCTTGCCCCTGTGGCTCAGCCAGCACCTCCCTTCCCAAAAACAGACTTCCCTTCCCAGGAAAAGGTCAGCAGTCCCGATCCCCCCTCCACATGGCCTTGAATCCAGGCTACCAGGTGACCCCCCTGGCACCTGATCCAGCTGCATACTCCAATGCAACCCCTGCCTTCTAAGCACTGCCTGGGTGACTACTGCTGTGCCATTCCTTGCAGCCAGCAGTGCAGCATTATCTTCCATTTATCTGACCAGTGGCAGACGGATCACATGGCTGTTAATTTAGTTCAGGCGCCCATCGCTGCTTCCTTCCAGGCATCTGACCAAGTCAACCACATTACCCAGGGAAAAAAGCACCTCCTTCTCTGAACTAAAAACTTGCTACCACATGTTTCAGCTCAGGTGACCAGTCACTTTTGCCTGCCAGGCACCTGACCAACTCTATGCCTTTAAGCAAAACCTCCACCTTCTCCTACAGCATTCGGACCACATGGGCTCTTAATTCAGTTCAGGCACCCGATCCTGTTTCCTTCCAGGCACCCAGCTGAGACAATTGCAATTAAATTAAAGAAGCCCCCACGTTTTCATCCAAAAGTTATGAAAAACTGCCTGCTGCAACCTCTGGCACATTTTGCACTTGTTCCATTTTGCATCGCCTCACAACTCCATCTAGCCCTAAGCTGCACTGCAAAAACTTCCCAAGCCTGCTCAAATGAAAAACCAAACCTAGTCTGCAGGCCTATTAAGCTCCTGTTTCTACTCTTGTATTCTTATACCAAAATGTTTTGGAACACTAATTGCTCAATGCCAGTAGTTTATTATGCTGCTAACTTTCTTTAACTTTACTTTCTTTTTTTTTAAACATTCTGACTGAAATTTATCTTTGTGTCTCCACAACTGTTATAGTGCACCAAACATTCACCGTTCTTATCAAACAAAACCTCAGCTTACCTTGCAAGTCAAGCTAGCTCAGTAACAAACCAGGAACTCTCTGACTGATGTGCTAAACAAAAATTTTGCTTGGCAAAAGTGAGGGAGACCCCCTCTGTGCAGCCCCTTATAGCCCCCCTTTAACCGCACTCCTTAGCTCTCCTTCTCCTCTCTCTCTTTCCTTTCTCTAGTCCCTATCTTCCCTACTATCCCTAACCCCACCCCTTCTCTGAGGTCACTAAGCCCCTTCCCCATCCCCTTCCTACCTGTCTTCTGACCCTCTTTCGAGGTTCCAGGCCTAGAACAAAGGGGCCTGTCCTTTAAGAGACAAACCTTCTTTGAGTGTTGAATAGGCACAAATAATTACTCTATGAATAACCAATATTGCATTACAGTGCTTGAAACATCATGTTTCCATGCCGTGTGGTCTTTTGGAGGTGGTGGTGGGTGGGTGGGTTTGTTGGGAGAGAACAACAAAGTATACATTTCCATTAAAGTAATCCAAATTAACAATCAAACCACAGCACAGTTCAGATATCCACCTTATTACATATTATGTTCAGTGTGCATTTCCCCTTTAAATTTTATAGAGTGTGAGATCTGCGTCCCTACATCCCAGGGTGCATGTAGTCTCACAGGGCTAAGCAGAGATGCAAGAAGAATAAAGAAAAAAAGAGAAAATCCATTAAATAGGTCCATGGCACAGACCAAGTGCTGGCTCCACCAAATCTAATGGCCCTAACCTGGGAAGGCATTATTTATTTGGACCTGGAGGGCTGGGTGTAAGATGCTGAGTAGCCCACTCCAGTAAGTATTATACTTCACAATATTTAATGTAGTAAAAGTAATGTTTAATTATTTAATAATATACTTGCAGTCATGCAACATCATACTGTAGTTAGTGATGTTGCCATGCAAAATTAATAATATGATCTATACACAGTTACCATTAGCTATTTAAAGAGCATCTTTCTGCTTTTTCATCAATTGCCCCGCAGAAACATATAATGGCTCTTAACAGCCCCTGAGCTGATTTATGAGTAAATTTGAATTTTCATCAGCCTCAGGTTCAGAAGGGAAAAGTCATATTTTGACTTAGTTGAGTTGAGCTGCTGCTCCCTTCCACATCCTGGTCCTGAGCACTGCCCCCACACTAGCATGTTTTGTGATGCAATAATATAAAGAACAGGGGGCTGCATTCAATGCAAAACAATAGGGATGTTTTTTAAATTCATATTTCAACAGTTTCTACGGCCAATGCAAGCAAATCGAGGCCATCACTCAACTAACAAGATCCGTGCATATTTATTAAACATCAAGAGACCACAATCTATTCATTTAGGTGACAACACCACATACGAGTAGTTCAGTTCTCATGGTGCTTATCCTGGTTGTTCCAGACCTCTATGAAGACTGGGCATCCATGCCTATCTGGGAGGTGATCCACAAGCATGGAATAGGCAATCATTTATAATATGTTGCAAAATTGTAATCATTACTGGATTTGAGAAACTGTACTGCACATGCCATGCATAATTAGTCATGTTTATTAAAGGAGTAGTCCACCCAGAATTTGCAAAAACATATGTTATGCAGAGTGTTTTGATTTGCATGTAAAGTCCTAGTGTGTCCTTCCCTCTGTCTGCTATTAGGAGTTTTTCCTAAATTGGCCTGTTAGGGTTGGTAGTTTTACGACCCCTGGGGATCTCCATCTCAAATAGTTTTATTGCCTTTCTTGTTCTTACAATGCACCCTGTCTCATATGACAGTAATGTAGATGAAGTAATGAAGTAATGAAGAAAGGGCGGTTACTAGTGGGGTACCGCAGGGTTCAGTATTGGGTCCAGTCCTTTTTAATGTCTTCATCAATGACATTGCAGAGGGACTGGAAGGAAAAGTATGCCTTTTTGCAGATGACACAAAGATCTGCAACAGGGTTGATACCCAAGGAGGCGTGGAAAGGATGAAAAGGGACTTAGAAGTTGGAGGAATGGTCAGACATATGGCAGCTAAGGATTCAATGCAAAAAGTGCAAATAATGCACCTGGGAAACAAGAACCCAGGGAAGAATACACAATGGGTGGGAGCTAGTAACAACAACAAAACAGGAAAGGGACCTGGGGGTAATCATATCAGATGACCTTAAGGTTAGCAAGCAATGTGAGAAGGCAGTAGGGAGGGCTGGGGGTATACTGGAATGTATAGGGAGAGGCATCAGCAGCAGAAAACAGGAAGTTGTTATCCCTCTGTACAGACGGTGAGACCCCATCTGGAATACTGTGTCCAGTTCTGGAGACCCCATCTCCGCAAGGACATAGACAGGATAGAGGCAGTCCAGAGGAGGGCAACTAAAATGGTGCAGGGTCTGCAAGAGAAGCCGTATGAGGAGAGACTAAAGGAGCTTAATATGTATACCCTTGAGGAAAGAAGGGAGAGGGGGGACATGATAGAAACTTTCAAGTACCTCAAGGAATCAACAAAGTCCAAGAGGGTAGCATCTTTCAGAAAAGAGACTTTCAAAACAAGGGACACAATTTAAAGATAGAAGAAGGGCAGTTCAGGGGCAATGTGAGGAAGTATTATTTCACAGAGAGGTAGTGGATGCATGGAACAGCCTTCCTGAGGAAGTTGTGGGGTCTAAAACTGTGGGAGAATTCAAGAATGCATGGGACAGACATAAGGCAATTCTTGTGGGGGGCAGGAAGCTAAAGGCTGTTGGTTAACTAGGATCTGTGGCCTATCCTGTAGGTAGGGAAATGGGCAGACTAGATGGGCCTAGTGGTCCTTATCTGCCGTCAAAGTCTATGTTTCTGTTTCTATGTTTCTATGTAGCTGAGCCCATCGATTTAGCATATGCACGGCTTTAAAATCAGTTCACAACAGCAGAGCTGTGTAACTTTCTTATCCAGTGAGCACAAATGGCAATAGTTACAGTTTAGCAGACACCTGAGAGCTAGCTGAGTGGGGTTTCTGTAAGAAAACAGCTACTGAATAGTTCTAATTCACTGTTTGTGTTTTCTGCGTTTGTCAGGTCTAGCTAGCAGTAGTGTTTTCATTTTAAAATGTAATTTCATCAAACTACATACAACAATAAAAAAAACAGAAATTGCCCCAGGTTATCAATGCTATAATTAATAGACTTTAGACGTTTTCTTACAGAAGACCCACTCAGTTAGCTCTCAAGTATTTGCTAAACTGTAAATGTAGGTACCAGCATTCTATTAGGCAAAACTGGCAGTTAGTGCTGATTTTGCTCTGTGACATGATTTTCTATTTTTTTTTGTTACATATGTGAAGTATATTTTTAATAAAGTATAAAAATATGTGTGTGTGAGTTATTTAATTAGTTTGGTGAATATTGTTTTATTATTTGAAAAAAGTGTGATACACTAAATGTGTAGTGCAGTGAACCATTGTAAAATGGAACCAAGTGTGTATCTGAAATAGTCACTGTCATCCTATTGCTTTCATGCCATACCACACACAGGAGTGAAACTAACTTCAAAGTATATTGCAGTTTCTAGGCTGCAGATTCATACCATACACTTCATATATTTGTTCAGTAAAAATGTATGAACTAGGCCAGCCCTGTGGCACTTAGGGTTGAGGCACTGGATGCCACACCTTGCGCTGCACAGGTGACCTAGATTCGGAAACTAACCCGGGATGTCAGGGGTCAGGGGGGCTGGATTGAGCTGTCATCCAGCAGCTCTTCTCTGTTCTCACCATTCAGGTGAAGAGTTTCTCACTGCTCTTTCAAGCTGCAGCTTTCTCTTTCTCTCAGTAGAACGGTGACACCAGAATCCTGGAACCTTTCAGCACAACTTCCCACCAATAAAGTGTAGACTGTTACTGCCCCTTCACATACTTGCAGCTGTCTTCCAGCTAAAACTGCAAAACCAGATTCCTTAATCCAAATTCCTCCACAAGTGGCGGAAGGCAAACATATGCCCTGGAGGACAGGCAGCTGGCAACCCAAAGGCAGGTCCTTTTCCCAACCCTGCAGCTCCATTTTCTGCTTAGCAGTTGGAGACCCTGCTCCCCCTGGAGGGGCTCCCGCTGAATGAAATTAGAACTAACAGTCCTTGGGCTTTGGGGAGCTCTTTGGCAGCTCCCCATTTGCTGAAATCACTGTCCCATCCAAAAATGAATATGTATGAATCCCTTCAACACCTGATTAGTTGTGTGAAAGAGCATCAAGTATTTCCCCAGCTTTTTCCCCCATAAGTCCTCTGAAAGGTCCCATAGTTCTTGGCAGCAATCCTAGGCCTGTGAGTGGCTAAAACTGAGGACAAAACCTACAAATATGGCTGCTGAATAACAATTTCCATCTCAGTCCACTAATGCCCCCACTTGCATGCCCTGGTGCAGCCAGCAGAAACACCTTTGTTTTCATTTGCCCCAAAGTCTGTTAGCAGTCCCTGTGCTCTTCAAAGCAACTGCACAATTTCATATTTGTATTCTGTCCTCTTCCCATTGCTGCTGCCATTTTATCCTGTTGACAGGGAGCCCATACATAATCCCACTGCAGTTCATACACTGTCCCCCTTCCATGTCCTGCTACAGCCAATATAAACCTTTTTATTTCTTTATTGCCCCTCAGTCACATAGCTGCTTTAGTTCCCCATGAAAGAGCAGCTGACACCTTCAGGAGAATTTTAACAAAACATAATATTTAGACACAGTTTGGCTTGTGGTCCACATTAGTTATGTGTTCCTCCTCCCAATTTTTTTTTTTTCATTTTTAAACTTATTTATTCCTTTTTTTTAAAAAAACACCTTTATTCATTTTCAGTAGAACAGACAGACAAACATACACATACCTGGCCAAGCCAGGGAACACAACACAAAACTGGCTGTGCAAACTATGTACATCCCCTTATGTACAAGCACACTAGAGAACTGCCCCACATTGTGGTCAAGTTCCAAAGTCAATAGTGCCTTGATATAGTACGTTGACCGATGTTAGAATACACCCTTCCCTTCCTTCATTGACCAAAATCTTCCTTTGTTTACCTCCGCTGCGAAGATATTTTTACCCTCGTGCCCCTAAAGGAGCCTGACTGTTGCAGGACGGTTTCCTAATGTGTCCCCTGGAAAGAGAGAGAGAGTCCCCAACCCCTTAAGCCCCTGCAGACCATAACCAATCCCCTTTTGTCTTAGTAATGGACCCATTATAACCCAAATTTTACCATCCAAAAAATTATTAAAGTTCAAGCATTACCAAAAATATTAGGGATAGTGAAGGGAGAAGCAAAGTAAAAGTAGGCACAAAGGAATATAAGCATTAAACACTCCAGCATGTTTTCCTTTGCTAATCACTGTCTGACAGACAGACCTGTGTTCCAGTATTCGTAACTTGCTGGGAGTAGATCGCATCTAATATTGCCCATCTTTTAACGTATAGGTCTTGTCTCCCCTCAGAGAATAGATGTCTCTTTATCTTGGCCAATACCCCCAAAAGTTCTCTCACCCATTGTTCATATGCATAAGCCTGATCGTCCTTCCAATGCTTTACTAAGAACGCCTTGACTACCAACACCATTAAAGAAAGGTGGAATTTGGGTGCGATCCCTACAACTTGAGAAAAGTCACCCAAAACACATATTTCTGGCGTTACAAAATCTGTATAGTCCAGCATTGGATCCATGCCCCGTTTAATCTCCCTCCATAAGGGTGAGATTTTGCTGCATCCCCACATTACATGCAGCAGGTCACCCACGCTCTTCCTCGCACCTGAGCACAGGTCCGCCTTGTCTCAACCTCTGCCATATAGTTTTACAGGGGTATAATATATGTTGAAACCACAAAGATTTGCATATTTCTATACTTGGGTATCACATTGTATTTAGTGATCTTCCAAATACTTTCCCACCTAAGATTTTTGGGGGCCATCACCTTGTCCCAGTAAGGGATTCATGTAGGAGTATTCGGGCCCAGAAAGTCCAAGAGAATTTTATAAATTTGTGAGAGTGGGTTGGCTCTCTGGATGGTTTCCCTTAAACTCCCCCACGAGAAAAAGTTATCAATAGAGTCCCCCATCCCTTTCCAAAATCCTGCTAACATTTGTTTAAGCTGTATCTTTTGGAAAAAAGACAATCCCTCGCATTGTGATGGAAGGACTATTTTGTCTCCCTGCATCACGTCCCTCAATCTTAGGTCCCACAAATGGTTAGACCACCAGTGTCCAATGACCCGACCACCTATAACCAAGTTAGGATTACCCAATATGGGCTGGTCTCTGGACTTCATTTGATACCACTTTTGTGCCGGAGTGAGAAAGGACCACCAGGCCTCCGTGGTTTTTCTGATTGGGTTCCCATACCCCATCCTAAAAAAACCTTTTATAAGTTTAGCATATAGCAGCGATTCGGGGGTGAGGCCAGAGCTCGTTAACAATTGCTTCTCTATTCGCAACCAGGCTAGTGTGTAATTTTCCCCCTCATTGTTTTCCGCCCATTGAGCCATAAGGCCTAACTGGCCTGCCAAATAGTAAACACGGAGGTCAGGCAACCTGATGCCCCCCTCCCCGTATGGAAGGCGCAAGACATTATACTTTATCCTAGACGGTTTGTTATTCCACATAAATCCTGAAATTAGCCTCCTGATTATACTAAACCATTTAGTAGGGATACTATATGGGGCTAGATGTACCGGATATAGCAGTCTCGGTAAAACATTCATCTTAATGAGGCCCAATCGTGCCGTAAAGTTCAAAGGTAGCTTGTTCCATCTTAGAATATCCCCCTTGACTGCAGATATGATCCCCCCCAGATTAGCATCAGCCCCCGACTCCTGATTTGCTGTAATCCAGACGCCCAGATACTTTATTTTATCAGTACTCCATTGCACTCCCAGGGATGAAAAATCTGCCCTAAATACATGTGGTGTCAAAGGTAGAATTTGTGTCTTTGTAAGATTCAACTTGTAGTTAGAGACCTTAGAGAAGCGGTCTATTAATTCTCTTACTCTCTAAAAGCTGGATACTGGGTCTTGTAGATGAAGGAGTATGTCATCTGCGAAAACTGAAAGTTTTAGCTCCATTCCCACAATCCTGATCCCCTGGACCTTTGCATCCCTATTGATGGATCTCAGAAGGGGTTCTAGATAGATGTTGAACAGTATCGGTGAAAGAGGACACCCTTGACGAGTCCCATTATTTAGTTGGAATTCCCGCGAGATATAACCATTACATAATATTCTAGCCGTTGGGGCAGCATATAAATTCTTGATACCTCTAAGGAGACCCGGGAATCCCATTTCTCCATTGTAGCAAAGAGAAAGGAATGTGAGACCGATCAAGCGCTTTTCAGCATCTAGGGAAATCAGGGCTAAAGGTAGTTGAGAATCGGGGCAAAATTTAGGATATGATGGATTTTCCTGAGAGCGTCTTTCGCCCCTCTCCTCGGCATAAATCCTGCTTGTTCCTGGCTGATTAAACTGGGTCAATACTCAAAATCCTATTTTCCAAGATTCTGGTGAGAATCTTAATATCTTGGTTTATTAACGCTATAGGCCTATAGCTACCTAGTGCGTCTCTAGGCTTGTCTGGCTTAGGAATTAAAGTAACATAAGCCTGATACAGTGGAGGATGATAGATTCCCTCCCTCATTATAGTGAGAAAAAACTCTTGGAGTATAGGGAGTATAGTCTGAATATGGGTCTGATAAAATTTGGCAGTAAGGCCATCAGGCCCTGTGATTTACCCAAAGGAAGAGACTGCACACTTCAATAATTTCAGATGCTCTTATTGGAGCTTCTAATTCCTTAGCTTGGGCAGGATCCAGGATTGGTAACTGATTCCTTCTAGAAAACACTTGGCATCCTTCTCCCCCACCAAGTCTTTAGCTTGGTAAATTTCTGTAATGTAGACGCAAAGGCCTCAGCCATTTCTTGTGGGTCTGTAACAAGCTTCCTTCATACTGAACAGATATGATTGTCCTACTTGCCTCCCACTCTTTAATTTTAGCGCTAAGAGACGCCTGGGACGCCACCCTGCAGTAGGAATTTGGTTAATCTTATTCAGCCAGAACTCTGTTTCCCATAGACAATATCTGATAATTTCCCTCTCAAGCTTTTGAGTTCCACATCTATTTCCCTGAGGTTCCCTCCAGCTGTGACAAAAATTAATCGCCCCAATCAAAATTCCTCTTTGGCCCTTCTGAGCCTCTTATCCCTTGCAGCTGGGCGGCCTAGCTGCCCCGATCTCAAAAACTTACAGGTAGGCAAGCTAATCTTTATCCTGCAATGTGGGGGCTGGAATCTAATGATCTCCTGTAGGGCCCCTCTATTCATCCCTTCTGTGGCCTCTGTCAAGAGCGAATCATGAAGCCTCCATCTGTAAGGTCGAGGTGGTGTGGGTCTTGGTTCCCACTGCATCTGAATAAGAGAGTGATCTGAGAGGGTTCTACCCTCTGTCAGCACTTCCCTAATCTCTGCAAGTGCCTCTCTATTAACCAAAAAAAAGTCAATTCGAGAGTGACTCTTGTGGGCTGCCGAATAAAATGTCATGTCGCTGCCCCTATTTGAAAGATTCTTAATTGGGTCAACCAGTGCTGCTATCTCTAAAAACCTAGCCAGGGCTAGCTGGGCCTTGGTCTTAGGCCCGCTAGATGGAGGTATCCTGTCCTCCTGGTTATCAAGATAGGTGTTCCAGTCACCCGCTAGGATAAGTGAGTGTGAAGGAAGATTAGCTATATCCCTTTCTATTGAGGCGAAAAATTTAGGATCAGAGGGAGTTGGCCCATATATGGATGCAACCGAGACTGCTTTACCAAGCAAAGTGCCCGACAAATAAATCCCCCTACTATCTTGCCTTGTTAGCACTTGCGCCACTTCATATGGGCAGGATTTCTTTATTAGAATCGCCACACCCCAGGAGGCCCTATCCTTTCCCAAGCCATATACTTGTCCCACCCAACGCTTCCTGAGACCACCCAGCTCTTCTGTCAGTAGATGTGTCTCTTGTAATGCTGCAATGTGTACCCCTCTTTGTTCAATGTATCGCAGAATGACCATTCTTTTACGTCTACCCCTGAGCCCTTTTACATTCCAAGAGATTATTTTAAAACATGACATCATTAAACATCAGAATTTTTTCAAATAAGCCCAGATATTGTGCCTCTTTAGGGTCTGCATTCTTGCTGTTCCCATACTTGGACTCTCTCTCTTTCCAACCCCCCTCATCCCTCCCCCTCTTTTGTCCCCGATCCTTAGATGGAGCCACCTACCTGATGTTGGTCATGGATGAACCCGTTCCCATGCCCCCAGCCCCAGCCCTGACACTGACCCTGGGATCTGGCCCATAGCCCCCATAGAGTCCTAAGCGTGAAGGCCCCATCTTCCCTTCAGCCGATCAGCCCCTGTTGTTTTCCATAGGAGAAAAATAAACAAAAAGAAAGGAAGGGAACCCCTCTCAAAGCTCTCATTGATAAATTATATATTGAGCCCACACTGCTCCTCTTTAAATTCCCTTGCATCCCGGGGTGGTATCCCTCCAGTTACTATTGCTACTTGGATCTGAGTCCCTTTGGCCATTCCCCCTCCCCGTCTTTCCCCAAAACTGACATGAGGCCAGATATATATGTGACAGTGCCCACTAGCAGGTATAGCACTGACTGTTTATCCCTTATTGTAATAAGATTTCCTCACCACCCCCTCTATCAACTCCCTCCAATGCTCCAAGGTCCGAGGATATTCTTGGGTCTAATAGCACAAATAGTAGGTTTTTGTGATCTCCTTCCCCATGACTACTACTTGATGTGCTGATATCTTGTGATTTGTCACCTCGTGGCCCTTCTATGATCCTATAAACCCAATCCTTAGTTAATCCCTTAAACCTCCAAGTTTAACCGAGAACAATAGAACAAACAGGCCATGAAATCTTTAAAATCTCTTGCTTTTCTTCCATCATGGCCATCAGGTAGGCCCAGCCTTCTTCTTCTCAGAAAGCAGTCATGTTGGGGGTTTGAATAAATCTGGGAGCTCAGCCCATACCCTTCCAATGCGTCTTTCGAAGTGAGGAACCTCTTCTCTCCAGCCTGAAGACATACCACCAGAGCTGCAGGAAACTGTAGTCGGAATTTTATTCCTGCAAGATATAGCTTCTTCTTTATTTCAGCATACTCCTTTTGCTTTTCCCGAATCACTGGCGTTTGATCTTGAAAGAACCATAGGGAGGCACCATTCCATTGCAGAGACTTCTTTTGTCTGGCAGTAAACAGCACATGGGACTTTTCTTCATAATTAAGAAAGCGCATAATTATCACTCGGGGCCTCGCTCCCGGTGGTGGCATCTCCGTAGTGCCGATGAGCTCTTTCCAGGTTGTAACCTTCCCGAATGGTGTAGGGCCAGCAACTTCAGCAGGAGCTCCTGCACAAAGAGACACAATCAGACCTTCAGCCCGCTCTGTAGCCCCGCCAGAATCAAGTTGTTTCTCCGGTTTCTTGATTCCTGGTCCTCCACCCTCTCCTCTAGTTTCTTAAGCTTTTTTTGAATCATCCCCACCTCCTGATCAAGCACGGAAACCTTCCTCTCCTGCGAAGAGATCCGGGCCTCAGCATCGCCCATTCTTTCTGCCAGGGAATGTAATGCCGGCTTTACTGCGGCGATATCGATCACCAGCCCTTGCAGCATTGCCTTAATTTCCCAAATGCCCTCTGCGTTTGAGCCGGAGCCCCCCTCCTTCCCTGGTTCCTCGTCCTGCTCGGGTATGGTAGGCGACTGGGATTTGGGCCTATTAGTAGCTGGAGCTCGCCCTGCCAGGGGTTCTGCAAGTTCGGCTTCCATCTTCAGGCAATGACACGGCCTAAGCTTGCCAATGCACCCTTGCTGTTTGTTAACTCGCCGCTCTTCGAAACCTCGTGGCTCTATAACGATTGGCAAGGAAACACACCCACGCCGGCTCGCGGGCTCTTGATGGCTATTTTAAAATATTTATGGCCAGTCTCGGAGTAAATAATCTTATATTTTGTACTATGGGGCCTCGGAGACACACGGGAGATGTCTCTTCCGAATCAGCTCATCACATGACTCTCCTCCTCCCCATTATTTATTCCTGATGTGATTTGCATGAAAACAGAATGATTGCACCTGAAGGTTTATCCATTTATATTGTCTTCTTCCTACTTCAAATCATAATGCACTGCTTGTGACTTCACAGTTACTCCCATGGTAACAGATTGTGATGCCACAACAGAGGATTATGACTTGAGGTAGGGAGTACTCTATAGAGGCAGATGAACTCTGAGGTATAAGGATCATGTATTCATGCAAATTTCCTTAGTAAGAAATAATGCTGAAGAGAAATCTATAGAATATATATGAAATGCAATCTGAATTGTACCTAAATATTATGTTTTTCAAAGTTTTCTTTGAAGTGTCAGCAGCTCTTTAAACATTAGCAGGGTTTAAAATTTTTATTTGACCTTTTCCCTGTCACTACTGCTGGGGGTACCTACACCATCCCCAGTATTCAGCTGGGTTCTAGCGGACCATGATCCCAGCATCATAGTGCACAACTCCAGGGAGTTGTTTGCGTTTTTTCTCACTTCTTTCTCCCATGTGTGTAAGCTACATCATGGTCTCTAAGTGCCCCAGAAGGCACTAGCACAAAGTACCAAGGTCCAGGTGAGAAGTCATGCGGAGACACAGTTGCTGCCAAGCATCCAACAGTGCCCTCACCCTACCACCACTGTCTGCTATCCAGTGCAGTGCCAAGCCCTCCTATGGAGAGCAGAGTTGTCAGATGACAGCTCAATCCAGCTCCCTCCTCCCCTCCGGCTGACCCCCAACATTCCAGGCTGATTCCCAAATCTGGGACTCAGCACAGCATGAGGTCTGGCATCCAGCACCTCAACCCTCAGCATCACTGGGCCAACCTATTTTATACATTTTTACTGAACAAATATATGAAGCATATGGTATGACTCTGCAGCCTTGAAACTGCAAAATACCTTGACGTTAATTTCTTTCCTGTGTGTACTATGGCATGAAAGAGACAGAATGCCAAATTGAAAGTGACTATTTCTGCTACACACTTGATTCCATCTCACGATAGTTCACTGCACTACAAATGTAGCATATTGCACTTTTTCAAATGATAAAGCAACACTTGTTTTGTATTTTATTCACTGATCTAATTAAATAGATATGTTTTGTTGGAATTATTTTAACTCATGTGTGACCTCTTTTCTGTTTTCTATTGTATAATTATCTTAAAGGAGATAAATAATCATAGTCATTGTATTGAGATAGCCAAAAGTGTCTCCTTATGGCTATTTTATATGTATGATTGTTACATGTATTTGTCAATGCACCTTTATGTTAGTCTATGTATGTATGAACCTTTGTTAAGATTTGTAGTTTTTTACTATGTAACCATTTGTTTACACAGGACAACTTTATAAAACAGGGCTTTGCAGTCCTAAAGGTTATCACCTTAAGAAAATAAACATTTGTATCTATCTATCTATCTGTCTGTCTATCTAAATAACTCACACATACATACTTTAATACTTTATTAGTTTACTTTATTACTTTATTATTTGAATGTTTAATGACTCATTCCAATTGTACCCCTTCCCCCCAGGTCATACCAGGAGACAAGTGACGTGTTGCTCAGTGTGCCTTCCTGGTAAATAAATAAATAAAATTAGAAACATACTTCTCATTTGTAAAAAAAATTAAAATAAAAATCATGTTACAGAGCAAAATCAGTACTAACTGCCAGTTCTACCTAATAGAATGCTGGTACCTACATCTACAGTTTAGCAAATACTTGAAATCTAATTGAGTGGGTTTTTTATAAGAAAACAGCTAGAGTCTTTACTAATTATAGTACTGATGATCTGGGAAATTTATGTGCTTTTATGGTTGCGTATAGTTTAATGAAATTAAAAGTTTTAAAATTAAAACACTCCTACTAGCTAGATCTTGCACACATAAAAAACAAAAACAGTGAATTAGGGCTATTTAGTAGCTGTTTTCTTACAGAACCCCCACTCAACTAGCTCTCAGGGATCTGCTAAACTGTAATAGTAGCCATTTGTGCTCACAGGATAAGAACAGTTATACAGCTCTGCTGTTGTGAACTGATTTGAAAGCTGTGCATATGCTAAATCTATGGGCTTGGTTACATCACTGTCGCATGAGACAGAGTGCATTGTAGGAAGAAGAAAGGCAATAAAACTATTTGAGATGGAGATCCCAAAAGGTCGTAACACTACCATGAAGCTAGCAGACTAATTTAGGAAATACTCCTAAAAGCAGACAGAGGGAAAGACACACTAAGACTTTACATACAAATCAAAACACTCTGTGTAACACAGGTGTTTGTAAATTCTGGGTGAACTACTTCTTTAAGGTTTGGATCATGAGTCCTAAGAGTTATGTTACAGCTTAAGAATGTTTGTTGTTTATGAAGGTTGAAATTGTTTTCCAATGTCCAATGTTCTAGGAGAAATTACTGGGCCTGCTATGGCTGCACTACAGTACATACACAACATCACTGTTTTTTGTTTTGTTTTCTTGTGTCTTGCAGGGGGAGATCAGTCAGTGGAGGGAAAGGAGGTTGAAGCCCTGCAATGACCCAGCAACCAAGGACCACCATGGCAAGCATGGTGGGAAGAGCTGTGTGAAAAAAACTTCCACCAGTGGAAGTTGCGTGAAAGTCAGACTTTTGCTTCGACAAAAGTTTGGAAATCGAATTAGCAACTTTTGCACAAATTCCAACTTAGAACAGCAGAATAACTATATGAAATTGTAGATTATTGAATTAAACTGTGGAAAAAAATTCTGCAGAACTGATCACTGCCAGTGGTCAGTTCTGCTTGCTTTTTGTCTGCAGTTTAATGTAATAATCCACAATTTGTACATTTATTCCACATTTCATTGAGTCACTAAACTGAGGAATGAATGTATGAATTTTGGATTAATGTATTAAACTGTGGAAAAAAGGTCAGCAGAACTGATCACTGAACTGCAAAATAATTACATGTATTGTGGAAAAATCCATTAAACTGCAGAATAAAATTCCTCAGAAATGTCATTCCACAGTTCATTTGCATTATTATGCAGTTCAAGCAAAAAATTCTGCTGAACAGAATGAAAATCTTCCAGACACATTCACAAGATTCCGATCTCATCAATGGCGGAAGTTTAGAAATCTTCGGATTAAAAGCCATTGATCAGGTAAGGTCAGAGCCCACATACGAGTGTAGGGCTTATGGGAAGACTCAGTGGGCTTAGTGATCATTATCTGCCAACAATTTCTATGTTTCTTTTTTTTTTTGCTCCCCGGGCCCCCAGCCTTGCCACTCCTTCAGGCAGCGTAACTCCATGTACCCACTGTCTCAACTCTGCTGCCTCCCCCCACCAGTCATTGTCCTGTGAGTCCCCACACCCTGGGGGTTCGGTACTAATCCTATAACAAGGGCCCCTCCTCAGGGGAAGGGAGGAGCATGAGAAGATATGGTGCCCCTGGGGTGGGTCCACATGGGAGACGGAGGAGGAGGTGTGCTCCGGGGACCGGCGAGGTGGGAATAGAAGCGGCCATCATCCGGCCAGGCTGGGGCCTTTTTCCCATTTTCTTCTGAGAACATGACATGCCACTTGATGTCAAGGTCATAGCCAACATCTGTCATGCTTTCTCAACAGTGGAGCCTGATGTAGTGCTGTGCCTCGGGGCCTCTGACAGCGGCAGCAAATGCCATGGCTCAAACCCCCCCTCCCTCCCTGGAGAATGCAAGCAGTAGCTGGATGCTTGAGCCTTCTCCTCCCGGCCGGCCCTCCAACTCCCAGGTCCATACCCAAACCCAGGTCGTCGGCATCACAAGTGGAAATTCAACCGCTGTGCTGGTGGGCTGGTCCTATGTTTCTAATTTCTCAAAAGTTCAGTAAAAGCAGAATTTGCAACTTTAGCCCAGCTCTAATTGTGGAGACCCAGAAGAAGATGTATTGCCTTGTCCAATCCCCAAGACCATCATGACTGCAGAGTAGCACTAAGACCAGACCTCCTGCTGTTTAATAGAACAGGATATCCTGCTGTCTAATGAAAAATAAAAAATACAAAAAGTAACAAACTTACATAAAAGTAAAGTGCTGTACAGTACAAAGTGAAAAAGTAAAGTTCTATAATTAAAGTACAGGACTAATCCAAATACAATAAGTAAAGTACTTAAAATATAGGACAAGGCACATGCAAAAAAGGAAAGTAAAGTAATAAGAAAAAAGAAGTAATGTACAAAAGTACAGAACAAAGCAAACACATGTAATACGTATTGATGTGTACATTCTTGTATGTGTACTGATTGGATTGTGTATTCATTTAAAATAGAATAATAAGGGTAACATGTTTTTCAAGGCATCTGTATATTTGAAATTTCTTGAGGTATTAACAAGAAATTCAGTGTACACCTTCCATAACGTGTCCATTGACAGCTGCTATATGCACAGGTTAATAAAATAAGGGTAAACTGATTTTTAAGGGGTATGTTTGTGTGTTGTATGTTAGGCATACTGCAGCTTAAATGTCTCCTCTCAGCACCTCCATGTGCTTCACGAAAATCAGACAGAAGGAGTAACAGTTTGAAATACCTGGTGTCATTGTTTGATCATGGCTTCAGCTGCTCTGTTATGTAGCAAACTGCCTATTTGCATTATAGCCACTCAGCCATATCCTGCATATATGTCTCCTAATTATCCAGTATATGTTTTGCACTGTAATTCAACATTATGCTTAACTCTTCTCTTGTAGTTTCCCACCTACAGTACTTTTACATAGTTAGCTACCTAGTACTCTGTGGAATACTTCTGTGCTGCAGCCTTGTCTAGTTGTTGCTCACGTATTTGAATTACAATGCAGGTCTTTTACCAGGTGTTAGCATTTGATGCTAAACACTTGTCTAGTACAAATAATTTCACATGTCTGTCTAGCTGTTAATTGTCTGCACTTGTCTACTGTTTTACTGCTATGGTTACTGTTTGCTATTTGTGCTTTGCCCATCTACTGTGGTTTCTGTTCTGCCATTTTGCTTTTGCTTGTATCCTCCTGCTCCAATGTTCCTGACATTACATTGCAAGTTCTATTCCCCCTTGTTCTTTTACCCCCTTCACCCAATCCCCATCCTACTCCCTTCACCTTTTTTCCTACCTTCTGTTCATCCACTCAACCCTGTCCCTCCACTTCTCACCCCTCCCTTATTATCCACCCTGGTTTACTGCCTTCCTCTTCCCTAGAGTTTCACCACCATTCCCTCTTTCCCCTCAAAGCTACTCATCACCCTGCTCTCCTTCCCATTCCAAGAGTAGGAAACCTCACTCCATCCTTCTCCTCTCTCTGCTACCACTCCTCCTGTTTGATGATGTAAAGCCCAATCCTGGTCCCTCAGCATCCTCCCTTCCCCCCTCAACTACTGCCAATGGTCTTGCCATCTTCTATCTGAATGCCAGGAGCCTTCTTCATAAACTAGACCTCCTTTCTGTTTGGCTTCAATTACGTTCCCCTGATATCCTATGTATCACTGAGTCCTGGCTCTCCTCCAGGACTCCTGACCCTAACCTGCTCCTTCCTAATTACCATCCTTTTAGGCAGAACAGGGCAAAACATGAATGAGGGGTTACCATTTATGTCCACCACAGCCCATCTTGTACTGTGGCTTTTAGGGAGACCATACTCTCCTTCCACAAATTTTTACTACTCAAACTCTTATTCCCCTCCTCAGTACCTATATTCATCAGGGTTTTTCATACCTCTCCTAAGATCTCACATTCATCACTGGTTGACTCACTTTCCACCATCCCCTCTCACTCCTCCACAAGGGAACTCATCCTCCTCGAGGATTTTAATGTAAATCGGCTTTCTCCATCCTCCATATCTACTGTTCTGAAGACTGAGTCCCTTAATTTGTTCTAGGTTATTTCAGAGTCCACCCAGCTCAGTCCCCACTCTGCATATCATACTCTTTTTTACTGGGTTCTAACCTCCCACTGCCACCACATTTTTGCAGCAAGTATCTTGCAGGATCCTTTTAGTGACCAATGCATGACATTCTGCATCAGAAAGATCCAGCATCCCCCCATGCCTAAATACATCTTGTCTAGGTCTCTCCAGACACTAACTATCAGTGTGGTACTGAGCAACCTCTATGCAGCAGACTGGTCAGCCACCCTCACTGCCTCAGATATCGATGTGGCCCTCACACTGTATCATGCCAAAATCTGCTTCATCTGGGACAAGCATGCCCCCTCAGGAAATCTAAAGTAAAAACCTCCCACCACCCCTAGATTACCATCAATATCATTGACTTGTGCAAGTCCTGAGACCATGCATGGCTCCACTACAAATTATCCCACTCCACTGATGACCTCTTCTCTTACAGGGTGCAAAGAAACAACAGTACAAAGCCTGTCCAGGTCACAAAATCTCATTATTTCAAGGCCAACCTCCAGACAACCTAAATTCGCTAGCTAAATTCTGGAAGGTTATTCATTCCCTCTTTGACCTCCCTGCCCAGTCTGCTCCATCAATTCTCATGGTAAATGGTTCACCTGTGTCTGACCCTACCTCTGTTGCTGCTATCTTAAATAAGTTCTTCACAACTTGTGCCCTTCCTTCCCCCACCCCTCCTGGCTTCTCTCTTTCCTCCCCTTCTTCCTATTCCCACCCCCCACTAGGTTTCCACTTCCCCCCAGTTGCTGTCCAGGAACCTCTGCTTGCTCTTTCCTCTCTCACCCTGTCTTAGTCCAGCCCTGATAGCCTGAACCCCACACTTTTCCTCCTCTTAGCTCCTGTCATTGCAGCTCCCTTACTCACATACTTAGTCTTTTCTTCTCCCTCTGTGCTGTTCCTCAATCCTGCAAGTTGGCCAAGGTTATTCCACTTCAAAAAGGGGGGTGACTCCTCCTCCCCTGGCACCTTCCATTCATCGCCCTCCTCCCCCCTTCTCCAAACTGCAAGAGAAACTAGTGCACTCTAGTCTCCTTTCTTTCATCGTCCAGCTTCCTCTCACCATTCCAGTCTGGTTTCCAGAAGCACCATTCCACTGTCTCCTCCCTGCTGTGTGTCACTGATGCTATATTCTCCAGGATGGATCAGAGCCACATTATGGCTGCTACATTCATCAATCTGGTCAAAACCTTCAACTCAGTGTCCCATCCACTCCTCCTTGACAAGCTGAGTTCTGCTGGCCTCTCAGCCCCTGCTGTTGCTTGGTTCTATTGCTACCTAATGGACAGACAACAATCTGTGCAGGTTGGTGGTGCTCTGTCATCTCCCCTTTCTATTCATGCTAGGGTCTCAGAGGGCTCCATCCTGGTTCCCATCCTTTTCTCTATCTTCCTCAATGACCTCCCCACTCTCAGTGTGAACTCACTTATACACATGTATGCTGATAACACAGTCATATTTATCTCCAGTCTATCAACAGTAACTGTGGAAGACCTTCTCTAGTGGGACTTCAGCAATGTTCTGTGCTGGTTCAGATCAAATCAACTAAGAGTCAACACTAAGAAGACAGTACAAGCCAGAAGTAGAGCCGTAACTAGGCATAGGTGCTCAGTGACACAATTACTAAGTCCAGCAGCAGAAGTTCTCTAAGGGAAGCAGGGAAGGCAATAAGGTGGGCAAAAGCCCAAACCAAGGAAAGACTAGCACAAACAGTAAAATAAGGTTACAAGACTTTATAGTTACATTAGTGAAAGAAGAAAGTCCAGAGGGGGTATTGCTAAGATCAAAGGGGATAAGGGGGTATGTGAGGAGGAGCACCATGTAAAAGCATCTATCCTAAATAGATACTTCTGCTCAGTATTTACTGAAGAGAAGGTAGGGCAGGACTCACAGCTCAGCACCATGGACATAAGGGGGAGGGAGGTGTGCACTAGTCCCTTCATAAAGGAAAGGGTCCTACAAGAGCTTGATAAGCTCAGGGCGGACAAGGCAATGGGACCTGATGGCATACATCCCAGGGTACTAAAGGAGCTAAGGGTGGAACTAGCAGAGCCATTATCAGAACTGTTTAGTGAGTCTCTGAGCACAGGAGAGTCCCAGAAGACTGAAGAAGGGCTCATGTGATCCGTGCTCCACAAGAGTGGTAGCAGGGAGGAGGCAGGGAACTACAGACCAGTAAGTCTTACCTCAGTAGTGGACAAGATTATGGAGGCACTCCTTAAGGAAAGGATAGTGCAACACCTGGAATCCATAGGAGCACAGGATCCAAGACAGCACGGGTTTACAAAAGGAAGGTTCTGTCAAACTAATCTCATAGATTTCTTTGACTGGGTAACCAGAGTGGTGGACCAAGTGGAAGCAGTTGATGTCGCCAACCTTGACTTCAGGAATGCATTTGATACTGTTCCACATAGAAGATTGATTAACAATCTGGGAGGGCTTGGGGTGGGTCAGAAGTTGGTCAACTGGGTGGCAAACTGGTTAGTGAGCAGAAAACAGAAAGTGGTGGTAAATGGTATGCAGTCAGAAGAGATGCAAGTCACAAGTGGGGTACCTGAGGGATCAGTCCTGGGGCCAGTCCTCTTCAATATCTTCATCAGTGACATTGCAGATGGACTGGAGGGTAAGATTTGTCTGTTTGCAGAAGACACCAAGATCTGCAACAGAGTTGATGATCCAGATGGGGTGGGCAGAATGAGAAGAGATCTGGATAAATTAGCAAAATGGTCGGAAGAGTGGAAACTGCGGTTTAATGCAAAGAAGTGCAAGATCATGCACATAGGGGAAAAGAAACCCTGAAGCCACCTATAGGCTGGGAGGGGAGTTACTGGCAGTCACAAGGGAAGAAAGAGACTTGGGCATCATCATCACCAATGACCTGAAATCATCCAAGCGGACCACTAAAGCAGTAGGTAAGGTTGGGGGGATGTTGAGGTGTATTAGTAGGGCTATCACAAGTTGGAAGTCAGAGGTAATAATCCCTCTTCACAAGACACTGTTTAGGCCCCATCTGAAGTACTGAATGCAGTACTGGAGGCCACACCTTCACAAGGACATTAACCAAATTGAGGCAGTCCACCGAAGGGCAACCAAAATGGTGCAGGGACTGCATCAGAAATTCAGTATGCATGTTCTCCAAGGTGTCTCCTCACAACCCCGAAATGTCCAGCTTAATAACATATGGGTAAAATATTTTTGAGTGGTGCAGCTGTGTGTTGTCTGTTAGGCAAAGCATAGCTCTAATGTCTAGTCTTACTGCCTGTATGTGCTCCACACTTACCGTAGCAGGCAGAAACAGTAATAATGTTCAAATATCTTGTGGCATAACAAGAATGTCAGCATATATGTTCCCCAAGGTGTCCCCTGACATCCCATAAATGATCAGGGTAATGCAATAAGTGTAAAGTGTTTTTTCAAGCAGTGCATACATGTGTTGTTTGGTAGGCAAAGTGCAGCTTAAATTTCTCAGGGCCTCCATGTGCTTCACATACGTCAGACAGAAACAGAAATAACTCTGATATTTTATGAGGTATAAACAAGATAATCAATCTACTTGTTCCCCACTGTGTCCCCTGACAGACCCAAAATGCCCAGGTAAATAAAATAAGAGTGAAGTGTTTTTCAAAGGGTGCAGCTGTCAAATGGGGAAGCGGGAAGAAGGAGACAGAGGGCATGATGATAGAGAGAATACAGGAGGGCTCAGATAGCACCACTGATGCTTGGCCTAGACCATGTATCTACAGCATACCAATATGAAGTCTAGTTCATGGAACTATGGACTAAAGCTGAAATTGTCAGCTGAAGGTGACAGAATGGCTCAGTTGGTAGCACATTTGTCTTTGGGCCCAAAGATCATAGGTTCTATCTTCACACAAGGATAGCGCTCATACCTTCAATGATGGCACCTGGGTGCAGTACTGTTGGGGTGTGTCCTCCTTTGCATGACATGTTAAACTGAGGTCCCTTTTACTCATCTCTGGTGCTTTCCTGGTGGGTGTCCAGCTGGAATTAAAAGAACCAAAGGCACTTTTAGCAGGAGTAGAGGATTTTCCTCAGTATCCTGGAAAACAGTTCCCTTCCCATAAAACTAGTTCATGCAATTGTCCAAGGCTGTATGTGTGGGTGTTGGTGTGCCAGATGGCTGCCACAGCACATTCAGTCATTTCACAACTAGTCTAGCATTGCTTTTAAAGCACTTTGGAATATGATGTGCATGAAAAGCACTATATACATACTGATTCTTCTTTTTCTTCTGAAAAATACAGTACACAGAGTGATGGATAGGTCAGGAGCAGCAAGAAAACTGAGGATAAGTAAACTTCTGATTATGAAACAGATTTTGTTTTAATGTGTGTGCTCTAAATGATGGGGGTTTGAAGATCATCAAGGTAAGGGGAAAGAGGGAGGAAGGAGATGGGGGCTACAGGACGGAATACAGGCAGTTACAAGTGGCACCATTGATGCTTGACCTTGACCATGTGACTACAACATGCCAATAGGGTGGATGTAGTTCATGGGAAGAGGGACTACAAATCAGCATGTGAGCCAAAAAACAGGGTACACAGAGTAAGGGAGAAGTTGAGAGCAGCAAAGAAACTAGGGATAAGTAAACCCTGACTATTGTAACTTGTTTTCTTTTACTGTGCATGCTCTAAATGATGGGAGTTTGAACATGGGCAAGTGAAGGGGTGAAATGGAGGAAGGGGACAGAGGGCAGGCTGAGTGACAGAATACAGGTGGGCATCAGCAGCACCATTCATGCTTGGCCTAGTCCATGTGTCTACAGTAAGCCAATAGGGTGGCCATAGTCTATATAAATTTCCCAGGGGGCCAGGGGACACTGAAGCATGAGCAACCCTGAAACATAAGTGTCATGAAGCACAAATGTGGATTCTACCTAAGTGGTGTCTGGAGCATCAGAACGGCATCTGCAGGGAGGACCACAGGCTGCAGGCCATTCTGAAAATGTCGATACAGGTGAGCAGGGGGGTAAATCCATTAAAATGAAGTGTATAGGGAACTAGGGTAGGTTAGGAGGGGAAAGTAGGAAGAGAGACAAGGTGGTTCTGTGGAAACAAGAGTACTAGGGTAGTATAACTAGTAAAGTTCATAACTGGGACTGGATTGCAGAGGTCGGAATAAGTAGTAACTATAGCCACTCCCTACCTGGGATAGGCCATCAGAGGCAGGGTATAGTAGAAATAATGGCTATTTCCTATCTGTGGTTGGCCTGTGGAGGCAGGACATACTGTAGTGGTGATTGCAGCTATTCTCTACCTCAGATAGGCTTTTAGATGCAGAAGAAAATTAAAATTATAGCTACTCCCTATCTGGGGCAGCCTAGCAGAAGCAAGGTAAAGTAGGAACTAGAGCTACTCCCTATCTGAGGTAGGCCTACGGAGACAGGAAATTTTGGGGGATTATAGCTACTCCCTATCTGGGGTAGGAATGCAGAGGTAGGTGGCTTAGGAGAGTGTAGCTAGGAGTATGGAATGCTTCCTCACTATGTGAAGGAGTGAGAAGGGAATACACAGGATATCAATAGGGAAAGGAAGGAGGACAGCATAACACTACTGATAACTATATCAGGTGTTAGTGCAAGAAATAATGGAAGGGGAGGGAACATGCACAGATAACAGAAGGGTAGGGACAGGGTGGTGTGCTGTAGAGGATGTCCGGCAGCAGTATTCCTGGAGACAATGTGGGAGCAAGGAGGTTGCCTAATGTGCAGGAGGTTACGTTTCTCGATGGTGGAAATAAATGCTAAAGTGGGAGCTGGCAAACACTGGTGGGGGAGGGACAGCAGGAAAGATCTACTGAGAAAAAGAAAGAGTAGAACTGAGCAGGAGGGAGGAACATGCTGTAATGGGAGGGCAGGGGAGACGGAGGCCCAGATACATTGGGTTCCTCTATGCAAGAGGGTGAGAAAGCCTAGGAAGGGGCAGTGGAGTACAGTGGAAGGAAAAAGGGGAGTTAGGCAGGGGGGAGGTGGGATTAGGTGCACCAACCAGGGTACCAATGAGGAATAGATTCCAAATAATGGGTTGAGTAGGGGAAAGGGGGTACCAAGGTGAGATGCATGGATGGGATAAGGGTCTGCTCAGGAAGGGGAAGGGGGAGATTACAAGGGTGGAGGGGTGGAAGGGGAAATGGCAGAAGAGGTTAGACTAGAAAGTGGTGGCAGAAGAGGGAAAGGAGAGGCAGAATGAATGGGACGGCAAAATGTAACTAGGGAGGAGACAACAGGTGAAATGACTGAAAAGGGTAGGGGAAGACAGGCAGACTGGAATGGGTGAGCAGATGGACAGAACAGGGGGACAAGAAGGAGAAGGAACAGGAAGGAGGGCAAAGAAAGGAAGGAAGGAAGGAAGGAATCAGCTCTGCCAGAAGTTGGGGGAGAAAAGATAGGGGAAAGTGGCAACAGAGTCACAGTACTGAGAGACTGAATTGTGAAAGGAGTCAGATGGGAGAAGAATGTGAAACCACACCAAAGCAAAAGGGTGGTGTGCATGCCAGGAATGATGGCAGAGAGGGTGTGCCCCAAGATAGGCTTACTCACAAAGGGGATATGGGGGAAAACTCATGTAATAGTACACCTAGGTGCAAAACTTAGCAGAAGTGATGTACGGACAGTACAGGGAGGTTTAGGGTAGTGGGGCAGAATTTCAGGGGGTGGGTGGGGTGTTAGCCTTCTCAGAAGTGCTATGGTGTCAATGTCAGCACAGCAAGCAAGTGTAGAATTAAAAACTTTAACAGCTGGCTGAGAAAGGGTGCAAGGAGGAGGTTTTTGGGTGCATAGGGAGCTGGGAGGGATCCTGGAACAATTGAACCCCTACACACCTGATCAGCTGCAACAAAGTAGAGGGGAATCCATGATACTCATGGAAAAACTGGGGAATTATATAAACCAGAGCCTGGATTTATATTGCGAGGGGTGGGCAGAATGGTCCATACACCCAGTGTCTTCAGGAGGAGGGGGAAACTAGGCCCCCCAGGTTGAATTGGCAGCAGAATCAGGTAAGGAGGGGAGAACAGAGAGTGAAAGGGGGAAGGAGTAAGGGGATTCTAAGGGAGAGGGTGTTTTGATATATGCCATAGAGGGTTCAAACAGGGGAGAGATCAGAGGAACCAGAGGGAGCAAGGGGGTGGGAGGGGCATGGGATGGGGACAGACCAGGAAAAGAAAGGGGAAGGGAAGCCAAGATAAGAGAGACTCGGTGTAGGCCGGTTTCCTAAAATGCCAAAAGTCTAGGGAATAAAATAGATGATCTGCAGACATTAACCTCATGAGGGAAAGTGGATATCCCCTAAAGGAGGCGGTCATTCGACCACTCCTGAAAAAACCTTCACTGAATCCAAACTGTCCAGCCAGCTACAGACCTGTCTCTAACCTGCCCTTTTTGGGTAAGGTTATTGAAAAGGTGGTTGCACTTCAACTGGATGACCACCTTACAAATCACAATATCTATGATACTCTTCAATCAAGTTTTAGCAAAAGACATAGTACTGAGACTGCCCTTGTCTGGGTTCTAAATGATCTCCTGATAGCGAGAGATCGAAAAGCTCGTACTATTCTAGTCCTTCTTGATCTCTCTGCAGCATTTGATACTGTGGACCATGGTGTGCTTCTGGAATGCCTGCGGCTCTATTGCAGACTGTCTGGTACAGTTCTGCAATGGTTTTGATCTTTCCTCACGGGGCGGAGACAGAGGGTCGTCACCGGAATTTATTCCTCTGATACCGTCCTCCTGCCGTGTGGGGTCCCGTAGGGTTCCATTTTGGCACCCATGTTGTTTGCTGTCTATATGCTGCCATTGGGAGACATTATTAGGTGATACAGTTTGGGTTTTCACTGCTATGCAGATGATACCCAGCTGTATCTGTCCTTTAGTCCTGGACAGGAAGATGCAGTCTCTATACTTAACAGCTGTCTATCCAAGATCAAGGATTGGATGAGTGCCAGCTGGCTGAGGTTAAACCCGGATAAGACTGAGGTGTTGGTGGTGGACCCAGGTCACCTTGAGGTGGGTTGTAGGGCTGGGCTTCCTTCGGGCATATGGATCGATGGTGCCCAGCTCCCAACTTCAGACCGGGTGCGTAATCAAGGCATTATTATTGATGATGGTTTGACCCTGAAATCTCAGGTGTCATCCGCTGTCAAATCCTCCTTTTACCATCTTAGGAATATCGCTGGGGTAAAACACCTAGTTCCTCCGGCTGACCTTCCAACATTGGTCCATGCCTTTGTTACCTCTTGCCTTGATTACTGCAATGCCCTGTACCTAGGGCTACCAGGGGTTGATATCCGCCGCTTGCAGCTGGTGCAGAACGCAGCAGCCAGGCTTTTGACTGGGACATCTATGAGAAGTCATATTACGCCTGTGCGCAGACACCCACAGTGGTGCATGGAAGCATGCACCACACCGGATGCAACACAGTGCATGAACAAATACCCACCCATACCCAAGGGCACACCAACACAGGGATGCAGTAGTGGGGCAATGAAGCCCCCAGCATGTGGCCATGGAAACCGTGTACACACGGCCAGCACTCCTCCATGGCACGGAAGTGCCAGCCACCCTGCGCAGGCACTGTGGAGCTGTACGCCACCAGCATTTGCCCGGAGCACAAGTGACAGACAGTGGTGCACATCCCCTGCAACACACACAAGCCACAGCATGGAGGTGGGACAACAACAGCGGAGGCCACAGTGTCACCCAAGGCAGACATGCACCACACCAGTGACAGGAGGCAACCCAGCATTGTGACGGGTACAGTGGCTGTCCTGCATGGACGGCCACCACTGACATGCCAGCAGACCGTGCAGGTCACAAACATGCAAGGGTGTCAGCTGCACAGGCCATGGATGGTCTGACAGATGTGCCATGGACACAGAGCATGCACCATGGACCACTGCACACAGTCATCCAGTGCACAGGGAACAACACACACCACAGACAGTGACTGATAGCTACTCCCACACCATAGTCACTTCCCCACGGACACACACACATGCACATGACTGCACCACCCCTGACACCATGCACACCACTGCAGCTGAGCACCTATAGCCCACTGCAAATCAGAGACCACCACAGTAGGCATATCAAAAGAAATGTATTTAAAAACAGCAAACAAAACTATGTACAAGTATTTACAAAGTTTGTGGGTTGGGACACAAACAAGGTGGGGTGGGTAAGGGGCAGGGGTGAACAAACGGTAGAAGGAAGGAAGGGTGTGAGGGTGTGTCCAGGGGGGTAGAGGAAATCAGGGGCAGTTCAAAGCTCAGCGGGAGCCCCACTCCCCGCTCCGGCTTCTCCTCTCTCCATGATGTCTTCGGACACCGATCCTGTCCAACCTTTCGAGGATCTCCAGGGATGCCCTGGCCACCTGGAGAATCTCCCTCAGTGCCACCCTGATCTCCTGCAGCTGCTGTCCATCTAGGACAAGGGAGCAGAGTCAATAGGTGTGAATGCACAGCCCCATGCAGCCAACCCACTGTGCATGGCATACGGCCATGGGATATGCCTCTGTGATGGTGTGTGACCACCCACAGCGATTGCGTCCACAAGACCTGCCCACCCAGGTGCACACAGCCATGTGGACCGCTGCACACAAATCAAATCAAATCAAATTTATTTAAAAAGACGCCCAATCCCGAAGGCTCTGGGAGCCGCACAAAAACTGTACTGTATGTCATACCGTATACATTTCATTACAATATCATACAAATATAAAATGCATAAAACTTAATCATCAAATGCCTGCATGAATAAAAAGGTCTTCAGACCCACCGGCAAAGTCCTGCACAGCACCACTGTGGCTGTTCAGTGACATGGCTATGTGGTGCGAAGGCAGTGGCACAGCCAGGTACCCGGTGCACACATGGACCACCATTGAAGCACTCCCAGACATGCAGTGCCACTGGACAGTGCTGACTGTAACAAGCTGCATGCATGGCAGTGGTGTCAATGGATGGTGGCCATGCCCTGCTGTCCGCCCTGTTATACAGCATGCGATAGTAATCATGGATGTAAGGCACTCACCATCATCAGGTTGGTCCCTCTGCCTCTGTGGACCTTTGCCCCTCCTGGGGTGATGGTCTTCCTGCTGGTGCCTCCTCTCCCTCACCAGCCATTGCTCATCTGGGCCTAAGGGGCAAACATGGAGAGAGAGGAACATCAGTACAATCCTGTAGCAAAGTCCCCCTGCCCCCATGTGTGTGCAATCCCACACAGCCAGACCCACCCACCCCACACCCTGATAACACCACCACAGCCAACACCAGATGGCCCCCCCCATGTTTCGGACAGATGCAACCGTGATACCCATATGGAAGATAAAAGTGTATGGATGTTGTACCTACCTGGCCATGGCACCATGCCCCTCCTAGCACATGCCCACTGGTGAGCAAGCAGGTATGGGTCCCTCTGCCTCAGGTCCCCATATCTGTGGTGGCACTGCTCCACTGTCTGTCCCATTCCTGTGGCCTCCTCCAGGGTGTCAGCCACCTCCTGCCACACCTGACTCCTGGACCTGTCCAGGGGTGCCTCACCAAACAGTGGGCCAACAAGTGGCTCCACAATGGCAACCAAGTTTGCCATTTCTACCTGGCTCCACTGGGCAGCTCTCCACTGCGCCATCTCTATTGCTCGGTAGAGTCAAAATGGTGCTCTGCAGCGTGGTTCCTCCACGTGAAGATGCTGCATGGTACAGCGCTGCCATTCCCTATCACGCTGTCACTGAACAGCGCGATAGTGGTGCACCCATGCCTGATGCATGGTGCCTAGGGGCAAAGGTCAGGCACAAGGTCCAAGGGGTCTCTAGACACCGGACAACTACAGCGCGTTGGAACCCAATGCGTGTAGCATGATTGGGTGCATGTGTTACCTCCTGCAGCGGCCCTACCGCGCTGTTGCCCCCAGTGCACCTCGACACCCCAGTGCCGCCGCCATATGGGTGAACAGCGCTGTGGCGCCACTAACAATGGTGGCGTGCCCTGCATTGCCTCCTGCGCACAGCACACATCAATGGCCGTGACAGGTGCCTGTGTCATCAGCAGGCATGCGCAGTTAGGTGTGTACTGTGCATGTCACAGAACTGCGCCCTTGGCTCAGCATGTTCAACACAATTGCGCAAAGCGCAAAAGCACGATATTCAGCCGTCATATGCAAATCAGCTAATCAGCCATTCAATGGCGCAGTCACTGCATTTTTTTTTGTTTTGTTTTTTTGAAATTTCTGTTTCTACTCCTCCTGCCCTCACAGAACCGTTCCTTCTGGAGCACCCATGAAGCCCTGCCCCTGCCAACACCCTTCCTACTCACCTCAGGTCCCTTCATCGAGCAGCGGAATACCCCCCGGGCGGGGTCGGGTTTGGGGACCCCCGGAAATCTTGGGATCTTGTTCAGGTCCTGGGTTGTGGAAGGGCGCTGGCACATTAGGACCCCAGCTCGGTGCTCCTTCATCCAGGCTCTGTGGGGGATCCATTTTCCTGTTTTTCTCTCCCCACTGCATGCCTACGTGTCCAGGCATCTGCTGGCGTCGGCAGCGTACCCCCCCACTCCTCCCATGAAGGAGCAGTCTCTGGGGCTGATAGGCTGCCTGCCTGCGCAAGCAACCAATCGAGCCTGTTGAGACCCGGCATGCCGTCACTCTCCCCAGTCTCCACCAGGGGTCACCGCTCGCCGGTATGAAATCCCCTCCCGGAGGCGAGCTGTCCTTGGACGCTCCAGCCTGTCTCCTCCCGGCCGACCCCTGATGATCCAAGCTCACTCCCGAACTCTGGTCGCCGGCGTGGCGCGAGGTGTGGCGTCCAGTGCCTCAACCCTCAGTGCCACCGGGCCTGTGCAGTCACTGCATTTGCATCCACTTAAAGATGTGCCTCACCTCATTTGCATGGGTTGCGCTGTAAAAGTGTGACATTGGGCTGCACTGGCCATAGTCGGTTACTGCAGTCTATTGGTGAGTTGCATGCTGTTTGGAAGTGTGGACTGTGGATTTTGGGACATGCATGGGACTGCACAGTCACAGGTAACACCTGTCATTCTCACAGGCTGAATCATGACTGAGTGAGTTGTGGAGGAAGAGAAACAGAGTTGTGGGAGGAGAAGCAGGCCAAATTTCACAAAGGCCAAGACAGATGCCCTGTTCGAGGCCTACCTGGACCAGGAGCCACTTCTCAGTGGATGCCAGGGAACACCACAGGCCCGTGCTGCTGCTTGGGAGGAAGTGGCATGTGCTGTGAACCTGCATGGCAGCCACCAGCACTCTGTGCAGGAGTGCAAGAAGAAGATGGGCACAGACAGGAGGAGGATTAAGGAGAAGGTGGCTGCCATCAGGGCAGCACGATCTGCGACAGGTGGAGGACAGCTGGAGGTGCTATGCCTGACCCCACAGGAAGAGATGGTTGCTGGCAGCATGCAGCATTGCACCATTGAGGGTGTTCAGGGTGGTGGATTCCAGACAGGTGATAGCCCATCACTGCATGGTAGGTCATGGTCTGTCTATTGGGGGGACAGGGTAGGTCACATGCAGTAAAGTGACTTTGTTTTCCCTTACAGCTCCTGAGCATCTGCATGGGTCAACAGTGGTGGGCCTCTCCACTGAGGCCAGTCAGATGGAGATGGAGGAAGGCCCATCTACCTCCAGAGGAATACGCAGCTCAGTGTGACAGTGGGCCTGCCTGGATGTCCAGACTGATGTTGTTGGAACAGGTGCAGAGGAGGTCCTGCCCGTGTCCCAGTGTGCCAGTGTCCATGGATGCCAGCATGCTGTGACTCGGGCTGGTGCCGGGTCCATCACCGATAATGATGTCACTAACATCATAGGCAGTGACACGTGTGTGCCACAGGATGGCCACACAGCAGGTAACATCGCAGCCATTGCTGTGGGTGGTGCTGCAGTGGAGACCTGTGTGTCATCACAGTCCCAGCCTGAGCCTGTCAGCACCAGTGGGGCAGCACTGGTGTGTGTACAGGACAGTGGGACTGTTGTGGCCACTGCGGCGGCACCAATGAACCCTGGGGAGCAGCAGCAGGAGGGGCAGCATCAGCAGACAGCCAATGGGCTTGGGGGTACAGTGTCAGGGGGTGGCGTCAGTGCACCACCTGTGGACATGCCCAGGCCTGGTTCTGGTGTGCAGCGCCCACCCTCAAGGGGTGCTGAGCATCAGGGCTGTGCACACCCTGAGAGACAGAATGCCGATCAGGCAGATGACCTCTTGGATGAGCACACCCGCATACTGCAAGCATCAGTCAATCAGAAGATGCGGCTTGTGACAGCAGTGGATGCACTGAGTGCGGCTCTGGAGTGGGCAGAGGAGCATCGCAGCAGAGAAACTGCTCTGCTCCTGGCAGGGATGGACTGGATGTGGGAGGATGTGACCGCTGCCATTGACAGGCTGACACATACAATCACAGCTGCTATGGCCACAGGGGGCACACAGTTATTTGCCCATGCGGTGCAGACACCGCGCAGTGTAATGTCCATCCCCCATTCCTGGTGTTGTGTGACACCCTCCTTGTCGACACCAGGTTCAGCTGTGGGCATCCCGAGCACGCCTGGTGCAGGCATGTTCGGTGTGCTGCAGACCCCTGCACGAGCACGGTCACATTCATGCAGTGGAACCCTTGGGGGACCATCGATGCCACCCCATGAGGCCAGTGGTCAGTCTGTCAGTGCTGGCGGGTCTCGTTGGGGCCGCCTATGCATCCATGGTGGCCGGGGCACTGTGGCGCATGACTGACCTGTCTCCCAACATGGCTACTCTCTGATGCTGCCCTGTGTTCATTGTGTCATTCAGCGGGCAATGCACGGGTGGGTACCCGGCCCTGCACGCAGACACACAGTCCATCTGCACACCCTCCAGGCTGCTGTCCACAGTTGCGTGTGCATGATGATGCCTGCATTGCGCTGTACACCAATGTGCAATGGTGCCCAGCATCTGACACACGCACAATGACTGGCAGTGGGCTTGGTGGTCTGTGGACATGTGTGTGGCTAGGGGTGGCGTTCTGGGTCAATGTGCCTCCTACCTTTTGTGCTTGTCTGGTGCATTTGTGTGTGTGTGTGTGTGTGTGTGTGTGTGTGTGTGTGTGTGTGTCTGTCCGCATGCCATGTTAGACCTCACCCATCCCTGGTGGTGTGTGTGGTTCCATGCTCGGCCACTTCCCTTGATGGCATGCACCCCTGGTGTGTGTCCATGCATGTTTGTGGGCTGTACCTTAGCCACTGGTGGTTGCACATGGCCACATGACTTACCTGGGTTGGCTGAAGTGCTCCTCCATGATGGTGTCCCGGTGCAGCTTTGCCAGCCGGAGCTGTTGGGGGTCCTGTCACCCAAGGGGGGGCTGCCCATCATCATTGTCACTGGCGTCCTCATCATCCCCATCGCTGTCCCCCTCTTTGACCTGTATGGCTATCCCACATTCGTTGGCCATGTTGTGCAGGATGCAACTGGCCAGGAATAGCCCACAGGCCATTGAGGGGCTGTACTGTAGGGCACCACCGGAGGTGCCCAGGCAACAGAAATGTGTCTTCAGCATCCCGAACACCCGCTCAATGACATTACGTGTGGTGGCATGTGCCTCATTGTAGTGTTGCTGCAATGGGGTCGCAGGCTGCTGGTATGGTGTGAGCAGCCAGGAACGGAATAGGTATCCACTGTCACCTGTGTGTAGAGGGTGGAGGTTAGTTTGGTGATCAGCATCGCCCTGCCCCGGGCCATGTAGGCCACTACCCATGTCACCTCTGACCATGCCCTTCCCAAGCCCTATGTTTGTCCATGTGGTTTGCATACTGACCCACTAGGTGGCCAGTGGGGATGTCCCCACTCTCAAATCTGTGGCACAGTGCTGAATGGTGCCAGATGTAGGCATCGTGTGCTCCCCCAGGGTGCGTGGCACAGACATTGATTATGCGCCCCCTGGCATCGCACACCACCTGGCAGTTGATGTTAGCATAGCCCTTGTGATTCATGTATGCAGGCCCCTCAGGGCCAGGTGGTGTGCGGATGGCCACATGGGTGCAGTCTATTGCCCTAGCAAGCCAGACATTCATGTGACCCTGTGGAACTCCTGTATATTTGCTGTGCGCTCCCCCGGTGTGCTGGGGAAATGGATGCACTCTACAGCATGTGGCAGCAGTGCACTGAGGAATTGGGTGAGGTGGCATGATGCAGCTGACTGAGTTATGCCTGTGGTGTCCCCTGTTGGTCTCTGGAAGGTACCCGTGGTGAGCAAGCACATGCAAGCTGTCACTTTAGTCTCCACTGACAGAGCATGGCTCTGTCGTGTGGGTGCCTGCATCACATCACTGCACAGCTCACAGAGCCACCTCAGAATTGCCCGATTCAGGCGGTACCGACCCACGATCTCCGTATCACTATACAGCTTGAAGCTGGTGCGGGCTCAGTACTGCCTGTTGGGGGCATGCCTCAGACGGGCCCTTCCATGGCTGTGCCCCCCTGCTGCCCACCTTCTCACCCCCCTCATTACTGCCTCCATCTGGATGGTGGCACTGGCCATGTCCTTGGCTTGTGTTCACCCCCCCGGCAGCTGTTTCTATGTTCACCCCACTGTCCTGGCTGCTACTTCCCCTGCACCGGGAACACCTGACTGTGCTGGCCTCACTGCTGTGTGGCACTTCCCTCTTCTGCACTGTGTCTCCCCACACCTTCCCCTGAGCCTGTGGGTTCCAGGTGCCCTTTCACTGTCCTGCCCTGTGTGTGCGTGTGTGTGTGTGTGTGTGTGTGTGTGTGTGTGTTGCCTGTGTGGCTGGCTATAGTTCAGCAACTTGTGGCTTCCCTGTAGCGTTCTTGCACCTCTCCCTTGTTTCTTTTTATTTTGGCTCATTTCAGCTATGGCGCAACTTCCACTTGCTCCCCTATTGTGCATGGCGCATGTTGTTGAATATCGCACTGCGCTGTTTATGCATGGTTCCTCCCCCTTCAGTTGCACACACATTCATTATCATTGAGTGTTGCTCAGTGTGATTTGGGGGGTGCAACTGCCTCCCACTGAATATTGCAGAATGGCGCATTTTTGGACTTGTGCTGGCGCAACCCTATTGCGCATGGCGCAACTCTTTTGAATATCTGGGCCAAAGTCTACTTTCATTTTCACATTTGGTTTTTAAACATTCCATTTTTGCTTCCATTTTGGGTGCAATCCCCAAATTCATCATTCAGTACACTTTTACATAATCTTAATAAATTCTTCTTAATCATTAATATCCTTTTTGTGGCTGTGGTCGGAACCTACAGACATATTGCATTAGCTTGAAAAGGGATTTCCGTGGAACACATTTTAAAAAAGATTCCCTTCTTTCTGTTTAGAATGATGGACACAGAATTTCAAGCTGCTTTTCTCTGAGACCAAATGTGCACACCTTCCAAACAAATCTAAATATCTTTAAAACTATTTAAGGTGCACAAAAACAATCAGCGTGAAAGTTGTTTAGGGCAAAAAGACCTTTCACATGAGGGTAGTGACTAATCTGAATTCCTTATATTTTGTAAAATATGGTCTTCCAAACAACCTCATTTTTTTCTCTCTGAGTGACCACAGCAGGAGTCATACCAAGCAAATGTAAATCTCTCAGAAAATACACAAGTTAACAATATGCAAGCAACATGAAAGTTGTTCAGGACAAAATTATCTTGCAAATGAGGATAGTCACTAATCTGAATTCATTAAATGTTTTTAAATATAGCCATCTCAAAGTTGAAAATTGTGAAGAAAAATGAAAATTCAGCTAATCAGATGGCCATAGTTTAAAAAATATAATTGGTGCAGCTAAACAAATAGGCTCATTTGAAAGGTAGTTTTGTTCTGACCAACTTTCATACAGATGGGTTATGAGTAAGTCTTATACTTTCAGAGATGTTTACATTTGTTTGGCATAACTTTTATTGTATGTCTGACAGCCCGATTTCTGAAATCACTACACTGAGACCAGAACATATGGTTTCTATCTTGTCATGCTTAATTTAACAGCAGATGCTGAAGTTATTCTAGCAATGTAGAACACGTCAATGGAATTCTTTACTTCTTAATATGAACAAAGAAAACCACTTGAAACAAAATGATCTGCTTATTGGGGGCACATTAGATCTTTTCAGGATGGGATCATGTTAAATCTTTTCAGGAAAAAAACAGCAGATTAATTTTTGTAATTATTAACCAGCAATATCTATATGTGAAGCTGTCACTGACCAGATAGGGGGAAGAAGGAAGACGCAGAAGTAAACAATGCTCACACACATGAAGAAGACTTGACTGTCTCAGAAACTTTTAGAAGCAAAGGATCAAGGAGTTTGGAGAGGTAGCAACTTCTTCACTATACGCTCTCAGTTTTGAGGAGGAAAATTGAGAAGCAGGGGAGCAGTACTTGTATATATTTTAGAAAAGGTATGATATTGTTGCCTTAGTCTGCTCCCTTTCCAGACCACCTTTTTGTGTAGTGCTGCTGGTGCAATGTTTCTTCTTCTTTGCTGTGTTTTGTTCCAGTCCAGGTCTGGTGAGGCCCGCTGTATATTCTCTCTTCATCAGAGTGCCTGCCTCTGGATTTGTATGGTCCCAAAAAGAGTTTTTTTTTATTTCAATTTATTTCAGTTCTAGGATTACAATTACCTTTGAGCCCAGGGCTCATTTACAAAGGTTCCACGTCAAGACATTGGTATCACATAACAATAGACAAAATTGTTACACAAATAAGGGTAAAGGATATCACATTAATTTTGAACAGACAGGGAGAGGGTAAAGTAGAAAGGAAGAGGACAAGAGGAGGAGGGGTGGTAGAAAGAAATGGAGGGGCACAGGTGGGAGGTAAGAAAATAAGAAGAGAGGAGAGGTGGGGGTAGGTAAGGATATGGAGATGGGGGGTGGGGTGCAGCAACCAGGAAGGTGGCATTGTCAGGTGCTAGAGAGCGGATGGGGCAGAGGCCAAACTAGGGCAAGTACGTTATGTAAGGAGCTAGATATAGGACAGCAGTAGTGGAGCGGTGTTGCATAGTCATTATCCATGACAGTCGCAGATGCTGGAAGTGACCAGGGAGTTTTGGAGCCTGGATTTGAAGGCCCCTTGCCCAGTGGTATTGATAGTATCATTGGCAAGGCCATTAAACCAAGTGGGTGCCCTGTAGGTGAATGAACGCTGGCCAATGGCTGTGCGGCAGTGAGGGATATGGAAAAGTTGTGGTTTTGATCCCCTAGTAATTCTGGAGTTGATTTTTGTTTGAAGGAGTGAACAGACCCCGAGAGGGGGCAGTTCCCAACTGTGTTTTCTTAGCAACCATGCAGGTTTGGTACTGAATTCTATTATCAAGCTGAAGCCAGTTAGCTTATTAGTAGAGGTCACAGGTGTGTGTGAGCCATTTGGCCCCAGTGATGAGTCAACAGGCTAGTTTAGGGTGGTAGTAATCCTTCTGAGTGCAGTGGTAGTGGCAGTGCCATAGATGACAAGACCATAGTAAATCTGGGAGATGATGGAGCTTTGAACTCCAGCAAAGAGGGCCTCTTTAGTCAGGTGCTGATGAAGCCGGTAGAGTAAGCCCAGTCTAGTAGTCACAGTTTTAGCGATATTGGTTATATGGGTTCCAAAGAACAGGTGTGGGTCTAAGGTGATTCCTAGGTATCTGAAGGAGTCAACCTGCTCCAGGGAGTCTGCAAGGCAGGTGTTTAAGGAGAGTTGGTGGTGTTTGTACTTGTTTTGATGGCTGGTGAAAATCATGGTCTTCATTTTTTTCTGGTTAAGGATTAACTTGTGTTCTTTGAACCAGCTTTCAACAGAGGTGAAGCCGTGTTGAAGGGTTTGTTGCAGGTGGCTTGGGTCGTGATGATAGGCAAGAATCACAGCATCATCTGCATAGAGTATGACTTGCTGAGAGGTGGAGTCAGGGAGGGAGTTGAGGAACAGGCTGAACAGCAATGGGCCCAGGATGGAGCCTTGGAGGACACCGGAGCGAACCTGTTTAGTGTCGGAGACCATGCCTGATATTTTTACACATTGGGACCTGTTGTCAAGATAGCTATTGAACCATTTCACTGATTCCACAGAGAGGCCAATGTTCAGTAGCTGATGAGGCAGGAGGCGGTGATGGACAGTGTCAAAAGTCTTTGACAGGTTGATGAATGTAGCTCCGGTTAGGTGACCCTGGTCAAGGGAGTTGTGTATGGCTCCCGTAAACTCAAGAAGTGCAGTGGCAGTGCTGTGTCCTTTTCTAAATCCATGTTGCTGCCAGCCAAGGATGTTGTACTTTTCCAGATGATCAGTGAGCTGGTCTGCTACTATTCATTCCAGGGCCTTAGGGAGGGGTGGCAGGATAGAGATAGGTCAGTATTCACATGGGAGGTCTGGTCACCACCTTTATGGATAGGTGTGACAGTTGCTGCCTTCCATTTGTCAGGGAATTGGCTGAGAGAGAGAGCGAGCGAGAGATTAAAGATCCTGGTGAGAGGCCCCAGAACCTTGTCTAGAGCGAGGGACAGAAGTTTGAGGTCCAGTGTGTCAGCACTTGCTCTAGTGTTTTTGATGGCTTTGGAAATGTATTTCCTGATGGTATTTTTGCTTACTGCTCTGAAGTAGAAAGGGGGACAGTTTTTAGGTGATGACTGGTGGGTGGGAAGAGGGGGGTCGCTGTCGTTGAAAAAGTCAGGGGGGAAGATGCTGCTGAGGTTGGTGAAGGCATCATTAAACGTGTTGGCTATGACTTTTAGGTCCAGAATAGTATTCCCGTTTATTGTGATAGCAGTAGGGGGTGATTTGGACTCCTTCCCGGTAACATCTTTAATGTTATTGCAGAATGCTCTTGCATTTCTCCATGTGTCAGCGAGTGCAGTCTTGTAGTATTCAGATTTCTGTTGGCGTATGGATTTGGTGCAATCATTTCTAGCTCTTTTAAAATTTTGGATGTCTGCCTGTTTTCCTGTTTTTCTAGCTAGTTCCCAGAGGTGGTCCCTGTGTTTCAGCTTCTTTAAGAGGGAACCCGTAAGCCAGGGATTGCAGAGGGGTTTAATTTTTCAATTTTTTGGTGGGGTAATGATGTTATAAGCTTCACTGAAAATGAGTATGAATTGATCAAGGACTGTATTTGCATCGGGGGCCAGGTTGATGGGGGACCAGTCTTGATTTAGTAGGTGTGATTTTAGGTGGGTTAGCTTCCCACGGGGATGGACTCTGCTGAGGATGACCTTTGGTGGAGATTTCCAGAATTTGTTTGACCAGGTGCAGCTGACGAGGGAATGGTCGCTGAGAGAGTCAGGCAGTACGGCGAAGTTAGTGATCCGGGAGGGGTGAGTAGTCAGGATCCAGTCCAGTAAAGTGCTGGTGCTAGTTTTGTAGTTCATTCTAGTTGTGGAGTCCAATATCTGTGTGAGGTTTGCTAATGTGACCATGTCCCTGGTGTTGCCAGCATCAGGTCCCAACTAGTTTGTGTTGAAGTCACCAAGTGTGATGACTTCGGAGTAGGGTGGGAGTGATTTGATATACTCCAGTACTGCATGGCGGCCCGGTCCCTGTTCTTTTGGGGGGATATAAATGATGATGACTGAGAGGGCTTTGTGCTGAGCTCTAAGCAGGATTTTGATATGCAATAGTTGGGCATTTGGTGTTGGTAGATCAGTGTGGGCAGTGTGCCCCATCAGGTTGTCTTTTAGGTAAAGGCCGCAGCCCCCTCCTCATTTTGATTTTTGGTCAAGCCTAAAGATAGTGTAGCCAGGGATGGAGATTGTATGATCAGGAACCAAGGGGGTGAGCCAGGTTTCTACTACCACAAGGATATCAGGCTGGTAGGCATTTGCGAAGGCTTGTAGTTGATCAAATTTAGATAATAAGCTGCAGATGTTCAGGCAGATAATGGAGAGAGTGCCAAGGTGCTTGGTTTGGGTGGAGTTCATGGCAGTTCGAGGGCCAGGGTTGTGGTGAATGTTTTCAGATAATAGCAGGAGTAGGAGAAGGAGTTTCAGGGTGGCCAGGTGCAGTTCCCTGCAGGAGAACTTGCAGTACTTGATTGAGGAGGGTTTGTGGAAGTTTTGTGCATGCAAAACAGGAGCATAGTGAGCTGTGGTGGTAGCGGGGCACACTGCACCCTGGTATGAAGGTGTGGGTACAATGTGGTGTGGTGAGCCCTAAGGGTGAGAAAATTGTCAGGTAATGTGGTGCAAATGTGGCTATAGCAGAGATTATGCTTATAGCTATGTGGGGGGATGGAAAGCAGAATGGAGGGAGCTGGAGCAATGGGGTGAGGTCAAAAAGGAGGAGAGGGAGGCAGGGGATAGTAGGGAATGAAGGCATAGTTTGTGGAGGGGGAGAGAAAGGAGCTGCGAGGAAGGCTGAGGTGGATGTACTACATGTGGGGACAGAGGAAGCAAGAGAAAAGAAGGAGATTTAGGCAGGTAGGCGTGCGAGTGGGGGGGGCAGTTCAGGTCCTGCGAGCAGGGGACAGAGAGAGTTACAGGAGGGCAGTAGAATTAGGCAGGAAATATAACTCAGCAAAAATACAGTCCTCAGATTTGGCAGTGCACAGCAGCAGTAAAATACAGATAGAACAGTCGTCAGATTTGGCAGTAAACAGTGTACACTATCAGCAGATAAATTGTTTTTTTAGCAACCACCGGGCAGCTACTCTCGGGGCAGAAAATAACAGTCCAGCCCCCCGGTCTGTAGGAGACCAGGAGATAGTGAGGTCAGTGCCATGACAAAAACTGTGGCAGAGTGCAATGCTAGTCTATGGGCACAGCAGCCCTGAGCTCGGCCACGGAGTCAGTGGTCACTGCAGCCAATCTTGACCAGGCAGAGAGGGCAAGGACCAATCGGGTAGAGCTCTGAGCATGCTGGGCCAATGGTGGCACACACGGCTTTCCTGGACTGAGGTGAACTTCCTTACCTGTTGCCATGGATCAGGGAGGTGGTCAGAGGGTGCAGGAGCCAGATATGGTGGCTGAGTGGCAGAACTGCTGAGTCTGGTAGCAAAGATGCAAGGTTTGAAGCCTGCAGTGACACCAAGGATATTATTTTAGTAGGCTATGGGGGTTAGAGGCTTTGAGAGCCTTAAAACTTATAGCTAACAGCAGTCTGAATGTGATAGCTGAGTGGTAGAGCTGCTGATTGTGGTAGCAAAGGTGCAGGGTTTGATGCCTGCAGTGGCACCAAGAATACAATTTTGGCAGACTATGGGGGTTAGAAGCTTTGAGAGTCTTAGAGTATAACTGACAGTAGTTTGATGTGATGGCTGATGGTAGAACTGCTGATTCTGGTTGCGAGGGCTGCAGGGCTTGAGGTCACCAGTAGTACCGAGAGAAAAAATAAATATTTTTAGCAGACTATGGGGGTCAGAGACTGTGAAAGCCTTAGAAAGTAAGGATAAAATAGCAAGATATGGTGGTTAAGTGGTAGAGCTGCAGACTCTGACAGCAAGGATACTGGGTTTGAGACCTGCAGTGGGAGAGAGGGCAAGTATTTTTCTTTCTAGGTAGGGAGAAGGAAGGGTTAAAAGCTAAAAAATAGAGCTAGATCTTGGCCTGGTTCATTGGCTTAGGGGATGGGCTACAGACTTTTGAGTCGGGGTACAGGGTTTGAGACTTGCAAGGGGACTAATGGTGGGCCAATGAGAAAGGAGGTGAAAAGAAGGGAGTAGAAATTAGAAGAGAAAAGCAGCAGAAAGGATTAGAAGAGAAGCAGGAGTGCAGCAACCCCTAGTGGTTGAAGTGTATAAGCTGCAAATGGGAAAGTGGACACTTAGAGAGAGGAAAAAAAAATAGGGGTAGGTCATGTGATGTGTCATGTGACCTGTAGGGAACAATAAATGGAGTGACACCTCTCCACAAGCAGGCTGGAGGGAAGGAGGCTTTACCTCTTAAGGCTCTCAGCAATCCCCTGTTCCAAACTCCTCAGCTGGGCAGTGTTCAGCCAGGGACTAGGAGCTTGAGGAGTATGACTGGGTGCCAGTGAGTGGAGCTGCGGGGGAGAAGAGTGACTGGACTGGGCAGGTCTGGACGCTGCATACATGGATACACAGCAGCCGGTTGGATCAGGAAAAGAAGGATTTATCCACACCTATTACATTCAGTGGAGGCTGTCTCCTATGGTCTATCCACTATACCTAAGTTACATGTTTACATGTGTTTGCAAGTTTTTTTATAATTCCTTACATTCTGTTTTCTGGCACTTTTAATATACATTAGCCCTTTAGGATTTTGGAGGGTGGAATTACGATTTATGATTTGTTTTTCGGAACTTACAGAAGGTTAAGGATTTTAGGGTTTGTTTTTTAGGGTTTGTTTTATGAGTTTTATGAGTTTTTTAAATTACTTTGTTATAATTCCCACCATATAATAATGAGGGGTGGCTCTACAGAGGTATAAATGAGCATGCGCATACCCTAGCAATCATTCGTTAGCTTGTACTGAAGGTGTGCGCGTGTGTTCGTGCTGCTCTGTATTCTGTGTCTTTTGTTTTTGGATTTTGCTTGCAATATCCTCCAGCATTTCCATTTGGAGAGAGCTGCCTTTGAAAACCCTCTGGTATAATATTATTATGTTTTTAAAGTCACCACTAGATTGCTCTGTTTCTCAATTTACGGGAGCCAAATTTTTCCCTTTTTTTTTAGCAAGGAGGCTAAATGGAGGAAATTACAATTGAAGGTGTTTTTCCACATTGGGGGAAAGTTTACAACAAGAGTAAGTGTATTTATGGTGTTTATATTGTAAATTCTAGTGCCTATTGTCAGCAAAATTCCTAATGTTTTAAGCAAGCTTTAACTAGTCGCACAGTGTAAAGTGTTATTGTTTGTCCCCCCCTCCAGTGATTCCTGAGGGCAGGCTTTCCTCTAATCTTAATCTTAATCAATATTCCTAATACAACCCTCTTTCATAGGCATTATTTTGTACTGTTGCGCTGTTCCACATCTCTTTGTATTTTTTTATATTTATTATATTTCTAGTGGGCCCATGCTGCATAATATCGCTCATTTTTTTTTTGTTTGTTTGTTTCTCTGAACTATCAGAGCAGTATTTTTACTGGCTTTTTTCTTCTGTTTCTTTTTTTTTTATTCTAGTGTGTCTAGCGCTTGGGAAATAAATCAGCAAATCTGATAATTGGAGTGTTAAGTGGACAGTTGGAACTCACCTTTGTTGCGTATTTTTGTCTGGTTTTCACCTGGACTGGTCATTGAATATCTGGATATTCAGACATTTTGGTATCTTGATACTTGGATTTTATACTGGACATTGTTGTTCTTCTCTTGGGACATCTACATACTGCAAACGAGAATGAACTATAGAGAAGTTTTGAAAATTGATGGGAGTGAAGAGTGTGAAGATTCATATTCATAGTTTCCCTTGTACAGTTTTTCTTTTTTTCCCTTTTTGTCAGCTCCTTGATCTATTTTCCCAACAGAGTTTTCTAGTATACCTGGGCTCTTTAAAGAAATAGTGTGTGGACACCATATGGTTATTTTGTTTTTCTTTTTAGAAGTTATTGCTATACATTGTAGAGAGTTTAAAGGGATCCATCCGGAAAATGAAGAAGGTTCTAAAAACATATAGCAAGAAATGTTTTAATAAAAGGGAAAAGGGATTTAAAATAGTAGAAAAGGTTCTGAAGGGCTTAAATAAAAAAATACCCAGTTTTTCAAATCTCCAATCAATCAAATAGAGTTAAGAAATAAAAGAATAATAATACCTTTTGCTCCACAACTGACATCGTCCCCAGTAAGGTCTGAATTTTTTGAGTCACAGGCATCTATGCACCCATTGTTAAAAAGAATTAGGAGCTTAGAAGAAGCCTTGGAGAGTCATATAAAATGGACTCAAACAAGCCTGAGGAAAAAAGTAATAGGGAGATTGTTAGATTCTAAACTAGATAATCACTATGTAAAGAACTCATCTGTGGCAGCTCCTGAATTACATCTATCTGATCTCATGGGGGGGTGCCTATTCTTGCGGCAAAAGAGGATCACATACTTGAAAAACATCAAACGTCCCTTTTTAAGGTTATTGACAATACTGAAGGTATAACTGATGAAGCTAACTCTGCAAAACCAATTCCAAAAGGCAGGAAAACTACTAAAGGCAACAGAAATATCAATTTGCCTGAATTACAATTTACAAAAAGTAGATCCTTCCTGAAAGACTTTGACTCTTTTCTGTCTCCTTTTACTCAGTTTGGCAATTTAGATGGAAAATTAATAAACCCTGATATTGTAAAAGAGTCTTTGTTGTGTGAAAGTGAGCAGGGTCACCCACACTTGAATATTTCAAAGGGTATAGTCCCTCACAGAAAAAAGAATGGTGGGTGTAATGGATTTTAAAATGAAAATTTTGTATCTAAAATTAATGATTTAATGAAAGAACTCAGTTTTGGGAATAACCAGCTTTTGGATTTGGTTACTATTGTAAGGACTCTTGTGGATTTTTATGTCTCTGGAAAAGATAATTCTCAATGCCATGGAATTAATATAAAGTCACAGGTTCCAGTAATAGAAGCAGAGAACATCATTTCAGAGCAGACTATGGTTAAGGAGTTTCCAAAAATTAAGACTGATAAAGGGAAAACTGATAGGTGGAATAATCCTGGAAATCAAGTTGAGTGAAGAATCAAAACAATTACTGACTCAATTTCAAACAAAGAAGTTGATGAAATCAATGTATTGATAAAGGACTTTAAGGAAAGGAAAATGTAATTAAAGAAAAAGGATAAGAAGTCTGGCCATGATAACAACAAGGTAGACTGTTTGAGAACTAAAAAAGCTATCCTGAGGGAAGAAAATCCCAGGGATTTGTTAAAAAATGGTAAAAGGAGACAAATAGATACTGTAATCATAGCTGAGCCTAAGGCTCAGATGGTACAGAAGAAGGATGACACAGATAGCAAGGTAAAGAAGAACAGAGTTCAATTTAAACATTTAAGTAATAAAGTTTCTAGACCAGAGAAAGAGAATCAGGATATCTTAGTGGAAACAACAGAGGAGAAGAAAGAGTGGCTGATTATGGTAGGTGATTTATTACCCACTTTATTCATAAAAGGTCTTCCAAAAGTTAAATCAGAAAACAACTATATTCTTAAGCTTACAACTTATAATCTGTTTAAAGGGTTTTTTGGGCAATAAATTCAGTTGGCAGGATATAAAATCGGCCTATAGGTATCTAGCCAGCCCTTTCAAGGGTTGGGTCTGCGTTGTCCTTAATGCAGAAAAAAGGAAAAAAAAATGAATGGCTATAAAAGAGAAGTTTTTAGATACTGTATTATCTCTAGTTGCAACAATGACACTGTTCCCAGATAAAAACTTAGACATAGAAACATCTGAAAAAAAAAACAGAAAAGAGTGATGGAACTGGGGCACCCATGGCCTTAAACTGCCTCGGATAACCACTTATAAGAAGCCAAATAAAACTATCCATAATTTGAGGGAAGACAAAGAAGAAACAGTAATGAGAAGAGGCAGAAAACAACTAGGTGAAAGAATAAATAGTAATTTAATTTTGGAGGATGAGGAAACTCTGGAACCATCCACATTTATAGATGAGGAAGACTCTTTAATTGGTATTGATAATACAGGCTCGACTATAAATCTTTCTGTTGAATCTAACTGACTGGGCTCTAAAGGGAAACTAAGGAATAAAATCACTCTTCTTAGCTGGAATATAGCGGGATTGAAGAGTAAATTGTTAGATAAGGACTGTATGCGATGGCTAAAACAATTCTCTATTATTTTGCTACAAGAGACATGGATGCAAAATTTTGATGAGCAAATAATAGAAGGGTATAATATTTGGTCTTCCCCTGCCTATAAAGAAAAAAAATCTGGACGGTTAAAAGGAGGATTGTTCATTTTGATTGACACTAGTATAAAATACAGGACAATCGAAGTCAGCTCCTGTAACATATTTTATTTATATATTGTGTTTGTTGATGACAATAATGTCTGGATACTGTTTAATATTTATATTCCCCCGGCCTAAAGTTGTATGATTACCAGAAAGCGATCGATATGTTAGGGGATAGTTTAGAGTCAACAAAAATTAGATTTTCAGGGAGTAAATTATTATTAGCAGGAGATTTTAATGTCCATATTGGAAATCTCTTAGGGGAAAAAAAAACAGACTGGGGGCTGAATGATGTTTTTAGCATCCCGATAAGGGACTCGAAAGATAAGCTAGTAACAAATCAAGGCAAAATTATCCTTGAATTTTTTGATAAGTTTTGCTTAAGAGTTCTGAATTGGTGTACAAGGGGTGATTGGATGGGATAGTACACTTTTCCCATGAAAACAGGTGGTGCTGTGTTGGATTTATGTGTTATAGAGCCAAGTGAATATAACATGGTTAAAAGAGTTTAGGTTCTAAAAATGTGGGATAGTGACCATTTTCCAGTGATGTGTATATTACATACAGTTTTTAATATTAAAAAATTAAATAATAAGGCATGAATTATTGCAGGCCAACACATGTGTATTAAGTTTGGGAGAAAAATCCAAAGGAATGAGTTTTCAAAGGCAATATTGGAGGAAATAATTATGAAAGAGGAATTACAACATAATATAATTAGCATCTTGGGATCCAATTTGTGAAACAGTGAGAACATAATAAATTTGATGCGTTGCTTAAGACCTGTCTAGATGAACTAAGTGCCTATGAGAGACCAAAAAGGAGTTATACGATTAACACTGATAAGCCCTGGCTTGATGTAGAATGCCATAAGCTTAGAAAAGAAATAAAAAAGTTGGGAAAATTAGGTCTAAGCTGCCCTCTGGTCCAGTGTTGGGAGCCTTAAAAAAATTAAGAAAGGAATATAGAAAGATGTTGGTCTTTAAAAAGAAAATGTATAATAGGAAACTTTGAGAACAACTCCATGATTGTATTTTAAGGAAGGACTCTAAGGCTTTTTGGAATATGGTGGCCATTGACTATAATGGTAATGATGTCTGTTACAATACATTTGGTTTAATTAGTGCTGAGAAATGGGTCAATCATTTTAATAAAATATATAAGAATATGAGTGGAGGTTTAGATAGCTACTATAAAGTTCTTAGCTTTAGTGAGTATCCTGAAGGCGAAAATCCTCTAAGGTTATCATTGAAGGAGGTTGAGCTAGCTATTTTAGCCCAGAAAAGAAATAAGGCAGCTGGGGCAGATGGCCTTCCTGTCAAGATTTTCTTACACAACCCAGAATTCTGGGCTAATTTTTTTACTCCAGTATTTTGTGCAATTTGCTGTCAGCTGAAACTTCCATCCGGATGGAATAAAGGAATTATTGTACCATTACACAAAAAGGGGGATAAAAAAGATCCAAAACACTATAGACCTATTACGCTTCTCCCTGTAGTTCAAAAGGTGTTCTCTAGACTAATTTTTTCAAGACTGGAAATATGGGTAGAAAAAAAGAAGTTGCTTTCCAAATTTCAGTGTGGGTTTAAAAGAGGATGTATTACCTTGGATTTGCTCTTTACTCTGAAATTTCTTGTCAAAAGTATGTCCGTTATAAAAAGGGCACCCTTTACCTGGCCATTTTGGATATAAAGGCTGCTTTTGACTCAGTAAATAAAGGGAAGCTGTGGGATACACTAGCAAAATTACAGTGGCGTGAAAAAGTATTTGCCCCCTTCCTGATTTTCTCTATTATTGCATATTTGTCACACTGGATGTTTTCAGGTCTTTAGAGAAAATGTAATATTAGATAAAGGGAACCTGAGTGAACAAATAACACTTGTTTTTTTTTTTAATTTCACTTATTTAATGAAAAAAGTTAACCAACACCAACTGGCACTGTGTGAAAAGTAATTGCCCCTTACACTTAATAACTGGTTGCCACATTTAGCTGCAATGACTGCAACCAAAGACTTCCTATAATTCAATATCAGTCTTTCACATCACTGTGGAGGAATTTTAACCCACTCTTCCTCTCAGAACTGCTTTAATTCAGTAACATTTGTTAGGTTTTCGAGCATGAACTGCTCGTTTCGGAATCCTCCACAGCATCTCTATTGGGTTTAAGTCTGTACTTTGACTAGGCCACTCCAAAACTTTAATTTTACTTCTTTTAGCCATTCTGATGTGGACTTGCTTTTGTGTTTTGGATCATTGTCTTGCTGCATGACCCAACTACACTTCAGCTTCAGCTGACGGAAGGATGACCGGACATTCTCCTTAAGAATTTTCTGGTACAGAGCAGAATTCATGGTTCCTTTAATTATGGCAAGTCATCCAGGTCCTTAGGCAGTAAAGCATCCCACACCATCACACTACCACCACCATGTTTGACTGTTGGTATGGTGTTCTTACTGTGGAATGCTGTGTTTGCTTCTGAGACATTATGGGATCCATGTCGTCCAAAAAGTTCCACTTTGGACTCATCTGTCCATAGAACATTTTCCCAAAAGGCTTGTGGATCATCCAGGTGCTTCTTGGCAAATGAGAGATGAGCGTTTATGTTCTTCTTGGTTAGCAGTGGTTTCCGCCTTGCTACTCTCACATGAAGCCCATTTTTGCCCAGTCTCTTTCTGATTGTAAAGTCATGAACACTGACCTTAGCTGAGGCAAAAGAAGCCTGCAGTTCTTTGGATGTTGTTTTAGGATCCTTTGAGACTTCCTGGGTGATTTTACGCTGTGCCCTTGGAGTAATTTTGGCAGGCCGCCCACTCCTGGGAAGATTCACTACTGTTCCAAGTGTTCTCCATTTGGAGATTATGGCTCTCACTGTGGTTCGATGGAGTCCCAGAGCCTTAGAAATAGCTTTGTAACCCTTTCCAGACTAACAGAGGGCAACACATTGTTTTCTGATCTTTTCAGGAACTTCCTTTGATCATGGCATAATGTGCTTGTTGAATCTTTGTGCTGGCAACGTGACTCTGATGGTAAGGGTCAAAATAAGTGAGGTTTATATTGAGCAGGGCTGGTTGTAATCAAGCCTGGCTGTGTTCAATCAGCTGACTCTAATTATCCCTTTAATTGGGTTGATTTAACTAGGGGGCAATTACTTTTTCACACAGTGCTGGTTGGTGTTGGTTAACCTTTTTCATTAAATAAATGAAATAAGTAAAAAAAAAAAGTGTTATTTGTTCACTCAGGTTCCCTTTATCTAATATTATATTTTGTCTAAAGATCTGAAAACATCCAGTATGACAAATATGCAATAATAGAGAAAATCAGGAAGGGGGCAAATACTTTTTCACGCCACTGTAAATATTGTCCCTCATTTGTTGTCTATTTTAAAACTTTTGCATCAAGACACAGTAGCAGAGGTATGGTATAGGAGAGATGGAGCTTTGTCTAAATAAATACCTATAACTAGTGGAGTAAAGCAGGGTTGTTTATTGGCCCCTACTCTATTTAATTTATATATAGAAAAACTTATTATTAATATTTCTAGAATAGACACATTTGCCCCAATTATAAATAACGAGAAAATCCAGATATTACTTTATGTGGATGACACAATTATTATTTTTTTCCAGACCCCTTTAGGTCTTAGAAGAGGCTTGATTAATGTTATGGACTCACTATCTGAGCTAGACCTTGAGTTAAACATAGATAAATCCAAACTATTAATACTAGGAAAATCCAAGATGAAGGGAGAACCTTGGAATATTAATGGGAATAACTTTGAAGTAGTCTCAGAATTTAATTATCTTGGGACAAAAATTGACTCTAAATTGTCATGGAAACCTCTCTTATCAGATCTTAAAAATAATTCATACAAATCTATGGGAGCTGTAAGAAATTTTATGAACAAATTCACAAATAATTCTTTTCTGGCCCTTAAAAGAACTTTTGAGGCCAAATTAATGTCCCAAATTCTCTATGATTCTGAAATCTGGGGTTTATCTTTAGGGAAGTCAAATATTGAATGTATTCAAAACCAATTTCTGAAAATAACATTAAATCTACCCCGAGATATGCCATCTTCCTTTCTTAGACTGGAATCAGGTATGTTTTCTATCAATACTAAAATTTTGCAAAGGGTGATAAATTACTGGGGTAGAATAATCTAAATGAATAGTGATAGGTTACCTAAAATTTGTTGGGTTGAATTTTGTAATAATTTATGTGATCTGGGTCCGAGGAACTGTTGGTTTTCCAACTTAAATGATAACCTAAAAAATATAGGCTGTGGAGACCTATGGTCTATTATTACATTAAAATCGCCGTTAGCCTATTTGAATAATGCTAAGCAAAGAATAAGGGATATAGCTATCCGAACAGATTTTAGTACTATTCATGAATTAGACACATTAGGGCTATACTCAAAGGATAAATTGATTTGGGGACAAGAAAAATATCTAGCTCTATACGAAAATAAAGTGCATAGAAATATGTTATGTAAAGTAAGGCTAGCTTGTTTGGGAAATACATATTATAAGCTTAACAATTGTTACTATAAAACTCAAAATGGAGGCTGCTCTTGTCAGAATATCTCTAAACCAGAGATCATGCATATATTATTTGATTGTAAAAGTTGATCAGAACGAAGGGCAAAATGTATTAAGGTCCTTTTTTTCCAAGTCCATGGCAGAGTTTGATGAATTTTACAAAAAAACAAATTTTAAAAATGGATTCAGTAAAATTAATGTTTGACTTGGCCAAATTCTTTTTTGGTTAAATGATGACCATTTGATAATTCTTGTTTATTGTGGATAATTCTTTTAAATATTATGTTTACTGTTGTGTAATTTATAAGTGTAACAAATTGTTGTTTTTATTTACACTTTTACTAAATAAACTGAACTGAACTGAGAAGCAAATGGTTTTATATCTTTTAGGCATTGATGCCGTACCGCTGATTTTTTTCTTTTATTATGTCCTCTTTAGCAACTTCTACTATTGAAATGCATTAAATGTATAGTTTACTAAATCTTGACATTGGAATAACTCTTGAATGATGCCTAAATAAGTTTTAAGCCATTCCCTTTATGGGAGGTCAAGACCTGTGCAAAAGGTCGAATGTTATTTTTCATACTTTTTTACAAATATCCGAAGTAAAAGTGTGGAGAAATACAAAAGTATGTACACCTAATCTCCTCTGCATTTTCAACTCAGAGAGAAGTTAATATTTTCACAAAATCAAACCCAAGGTTTATACAGGTTTTGTTCTAAAGTAATGTTATTCAGAATCTTATTGGACTATTGATGAACTGAGCAAAGAAATGTTTAGATAAAACAAAGTGATGACTGCAGGATTGGGAGGTCATTAAAATTTCAAAAAGGTCAATTTATGAAACCTTAAATGCACTCATTAAGAGCATTCTTCTTAGTGTGTAATTATAATGAATTAAAGACATTTGAATATAGATCTACGATTATACAACCATTGTGATACATATTTTTAGGATCAGAGGAAAGGTGCAAGGCTGCCACAATCATGGTGATCTCACTGCTTCAGTGCTTCAGTGTGCCTGGATCAAACCAAAAAAGCCATAATAAAAGTTTCTATCTTCTGAAAAAATACAAAAAAAAAATCATATTTTACTATATTTGATTTAACCTGAAAATACAAAATAGTAATAAGGAAGTAAAATGATCAAGATGAGATTTCAGCGTTCTCCAACCATACGTTGAAACCAACCCATAATAAAGGCTTCTATCTTCTTCAAAGCAATTATATTTTATTTTGATATATTTACTATTCTGTATCTAAGTAGGTACTAGAAAAAAAGTTTATTGGGTGTTTGGAAACAGGCAAATGCAACCAGACATGGAAGGAAGTAAAAAGAGAAAGTATCAGTTGTGGGGGCTAGTAGCAAGTCGAGGAGTTCACTTGACCACTCTAACAGGGGCCACCCACTGACACTACTGACCACTGGTGGGCACTGGTAGTAGAGGAGGAGCTGGGAAAGTGCTGCAAACAGTCAGTGTAGGAGAAGGAGGAGGATGATGGCAGGCCACCTGCCATAGTCAAGCTCTTGTTTTAAGTCCCTGGCGGTGCCTGAGTGGCTGTAGCAAACATCTTTGCAGCAGACCTCCATCTATAGAGATTAAGTGGACTCAGTTTAGCTGTCCTGTTGTATTCAAGCAGGCTTGAGCTCCATTACAGCAACATGTCTGACTGCAGCCCCGTCCCCCAACTCTGCTACTTGTACATGACTGACTGCTTGAGAGCTAGGGATCCTTACTGCTTGCAAAGGAAGTGGAAGGGGTAGCAGTTGGTGTTCATTTACATTTTGGGGCAGGCAGGGGGCATGGTTGGGCTAGGAGGAGTGCCTTTAAGTGTAAGGATTGCATGTGTCTGAACTGTTGTGGATTGCATGGGTGTAGGCAGGGGGTGCTCAGGGTGTTCAACCCCCCCGAAACAACCCCCCCGAAATTACCTCAGAAATTTTCACATTCTTGTGTTTTGTTTTTGGTTTACCTCAGGCTCAGCTGCTAAAACACTCAGTGTCTCAGCAGTCTCCATAGTGGCTGCAGCTAGCTGCAACACAATGTACATGCATGGGACCATTGATGGCTAGGAGAGATAGAGACATCATTAACAGGGAGAGTGGGAGAAGTCTGGTGAGACAGACTAGTGAGCATGCTGTAATGCTGCATCATCTGTACAGTGCTGAGCAAGTTGTGGTGTCTCTTTCACTGTCATGGCAGTAGAGTAGGACTATGTGCTGCTCTTTTCTAGCCTCAGTTGAACTGTGGGAGAACTTGAAGTATGGTCTACTACAGAAAGAATAGATCCATCCAGGGCTGAGCTGCGAGTAATGCTCAGCACAACTCCTTGACTGTGCTGGACACTGACTGGACCAGTATTGTGGTCCAAAGAGAAGACAGGAGAGGTTGAGAAAAAATCAGCTCTGGCCTAGTGCCCTGTAGTTATGCCTTGGGAGAAGAGTGACTGTTAAGGCAAGCCAACAAAAGGTTAATCAGCAGAAAAATGGTGAGTGGAGAAAAGAATAAAGACTGATTAGGGGGAGAGGACTTTTCTCATTCAGAGAGGTAGTGATGGGTATTGGCACCATCTCCCAGGGCAACCCACTCATTACATCTCAACCCCACTGATGTTCTGCCAGTCATGGAGCTTATCATGTGGAGTGGTAATAGGTGTGGAAAGGCAGATGCCTGACTGACATCTTTGTCTCTGGCTGTTGCAGAGTGCTCCCATGTGCAAAGGTGGAATGGGGTTAGGAGTACCCTCTATATGCAGAGGTGGGATGGTTGTAAAGGAGGAGTGATGTAAATGTGTGGAGGTGTCCCTATGTGTAAGAGTGGGATGGATGGGGAGCAATGCTTGCCATGTAGAGGCAGAGGGATGAAGAGGTGGATTGCTCCCCATGTACAGAGCTCATACGAAGTGGGAGGAAAGCTCCCCATGTGGGGAGGTTGAATGGAGGGGGAGGAGTGCTCCCTATGTTCAGGTGTCAGCTGTAGTCAAATCTGCCTTTTACCATTTAAGAAATATCACCAGGGTGAAGCACCTGGTTCCATCTGAGGATCTTTCTACCTTGGTCCATGCCTTTGTCACCACTCATTTTGACTACTGCAACACCCTTTACCTAGGGCTTCTGGGAGTGGATATTTGCCGATTGCAGCTAGTGTAGAACGTGACAGCCAGGCTGTTAACTGGAACTCCTAGATCCAGTCATATAACACCTGTGCTGCACGAACTGCACTGGCTGCTTATACAGTGGTGAATCCCTTTCAAGGTCGCATTGTTGACCTACAAAGCCCTACATGATCAGGGACCTCAATACCTGCAAGACTGCCTATCTCCCTACTGTTCCTCTTGCTCACTCCAATCCTCCGATGAAGGATTCTTAGAGGTTTCCAGGGTACGTTTGAAAATGTTTAGGGGAAGATCTTTTGCCTTTATGGCTCCTACCCTGTAGAATGCTCTACCTTGTCAGATACAAGACAGCCTGACTGCAGGAGGGTATAAAACTCTCTTAAAACATATTTTTTTCAAAAAGCTTTTGAAGAAACTTAAGAGTTTAAGATTTTATGTGTTAACTTTTAAGTGGATTGCAGTTGTATAATTCTAATGAGTTTGTATTTGTATTGTCTGTAAGTATGGTGTAAGGGGGCCCTGAGCTATGGAAGGGCACCTGGTATAAATAAAATTGTACTTACTTACTTACTTACTACTTGCAGGAAGTGGGATGCTGTGGGAAAAGTGCTCTCCATGTGGGGGAGGCGAAATGTAGTGGGTGAAGCACTGGAGGGGTCAAGGGAATGAGTGTTCGCAATGTATGGAGGTGGGCTGGAGGTGGAGCAATGGTACCCATGTGAAGAGATGGAATGGAGGGAAGAGTGCACTCCATGTTCAAGTTCAAGTTTTTTGTGAAGGGAAAAAATCCATTAAGCAAACTCCTTTGCAAAGAGGTCCCTTGTACAAGTAATGATAAAGACAATACATGGTGTGAGATACAAAAAGTAAGGACACATAATATAAATTTAAATAAAGCAATTTTCTTTACATTAGTATATAATATGTACAATGTTGCATTCAACAAAGACTGAAACCAAATATGATTACATAAGACACTATGTCCACCATGTGGAAGAGGGATGAGAAGGAAAATTGCTCCCCATATGCAAAGGAGGCATGGAGGGGAGTGCTGTCTATGTGAAAATGTGTAATGGAGGGGGAGGAGTGTCCCCCCATATGTGGAGGTGGGATGGGGGGACAGTCACTTAATAGCCACCATCCTAGACCCCACTCTAGCCTGTGTGTAAAGCTTCTTGGAATGGGCACAGTTTATGATGGGGCAGATGTGCAATCCACATCTATTCTCTGGCTGCTGTAATGTATTGGGTTGATAGGTGAGGGTGAAAAAGGGGCACCAGTCACTTAGGGTACCCACTGTATCCTACCCCCGCCCACCCAGCAGAGTGAGAATAGTTGTAGAGGGGCAGATACAAGATCCACATTTTTATATCTCAGTACCTCAGCGTGCTCTCCATGGGTAAAGCACATTAGGTGGGATAGCCTCTGGCTTAAGCAGACTGTTCTACAAGTGTAGAGGTGTGGCATAGGGTGAGTCACCCAAAACTCACTCCAGCCTTCATGCTAGCTCTGGTGGAGTAGGGATGGGTATGAAGGGGCAGATGCGCAACTTGCATTTTTATCCCTGACTGCTGCAGGGTGTTACCCTTGTGTGGAGGTGGGATGGGGGATGGTGCATCATTCTTCCAGAGCCACCTGCCTGGAGCTGACCCCTGGCTCTATCTGGGTCCTCCTTCTGTGCAGTGGTGGTATAGATGCACTACATTTGTTTTACACTGTGTGTCTCCTGGTCTCTCACTCTCTGTCTCTCTCTCTGTCTCTCTCTCTGTCTTGCTCTCTAACATCCACTCCCCCATGGTAAAAGGAAAACTCTGCAGCACTACTCTCTCCCCTGGTCATGGCACTTTTGTTGCCACTTTCTCTGTCTCTCTGTATGTGCTGTCTGCTTCCAATGAGCTTCACAAAGACAAACAGAGAGTCAGACCGACAGCAAGGTGCCGAAAGAGTGAACAGAAATAAAATGGATAGCAACCGAGCTCAGGTGAACACTGTACTCCACTTCTCTGTTTGGTAGTGGGGTGGATTTACACCATCTCTGACTGGAACAGATTGGACCTGCACATATATGCAGTGCTGGAAGTGGCTTTCACTGTTGCTGTGTCTCTCTCGGGGGAGGAGGGGGGAAGGAGTAGACACTGCTAGGGACAGGCCATCTATTTAAATGAATGTTAGTTCAGGTGCAGATCTAGGAGCCACAGGTCATCATGGTTATGATCACTATATTGCACTGCCCCCAATTTTACACTGCCAAGGTGGTGCTGCAATAGTGACAGCCTGTCATCTGGTGATCACTATCATTCTGCTTACTCACCACATCTCAGCACATTGCCAGTCACTGTTTGGGGGCTCTCTCTCTGCTCTGTCCCAGATACTGGTACCACTCACCACCTCTTTCAACCCTGCTCTCTCTTTTGGGGGGGCACTGCTGCCTCTCCCTCTCAGTGTCTGTCCCTGCATCCTGTGTTTCTCTCTCCCTGCCATCCAGGTTTAAGCTACAGCTCTGCAGGCAATGCTGCCACACTTCTCAGCACTCTTGCTCCTTGTATTGTGCAGTGGGGTGAGGGGCACACTGAGGCAGCACTCTTGCTCCTTGTATTGTGTGGTGGGGTGAGGGGCACACTAGCAGATACATGGGGCAGGTCAGTGGGTACCATCACAGATAGAGATGCAGTGAATTTAAATTCCGCCGGTGAAGTGAACGCGAAGTGGGCACTTCATGTTGCCACTCTGCTACGCGGAGTGGGCAACGCAAAGTGCTCATTCCGCCTTGTCATTACCACTACGCGTTAAGGCGGAATGGCAATGCGAAGTAAGGCAAAGTCATTATTTTTAATGGACTTCACGTTCCTCATTATGATTCTAAGTGATCCACTTGGTGTTTCAGATTTGGCAGCCCCACACATCACATGGCTTACAGTACTGTAAGTCACATGTTCTTTAGCTAGGCAGGAAGAAAGTGAGTCATACAAGCAGACACTTTTACTTTCTCCTGTGCAGACGGAGAGAGAGTAGTGTGTTTTGTGACTGCTGATACTTTTAGATGAGAGCGAGGAGGAGATTTAAACTTTGATTTAGACCCAACAGCTTTTTTAAATCTACATTTTTTGTCTTTTCTGTACTCTTTTTTACTTAATTTGTTCTTTCTGTAAATTTTATTTTTCTTACCTTTCTAAGTTTTAGTTGTTTGTCTGTGCTGTGTGACTGTGTGTGTGTGTGTTGTGTGACAGTGTGAGTAGTGATTGCTTGGACTGAGGGAGCTCAGTAGGAGAGATGGACCAGGGTGAGGGAATGTCTGGGATGGGGCAGCTCTGGGAGAGCGTGGTAGTAGTAAGCATCGTACCATGTGCATGTGTGGCAGGCATGGGTGCCCATTGTGATCACAAATTCTCTCACTGTAAGTATTACCTGAGCAACCACTCCCGTCGTCACGGGGCAAAAACCACACCACTGGGTTTTGTCTTAATGTCGCTTTATTTGATCAAACCTTACACATGCATGCGGGAGATTCTGCAAAGGAGAAAGCTCCCTGATTAAAGATTACAGCAGCTTTTTATAAGCTAGATTTTGCACTTCTTATCTTGAAAAAAATACCAACATTTCAGTATAAGCCAATCATAAGACAGCATAACAAGTTTTCAGCAATGTAACAGAAAAACAAGTTGATACCAATGTATGAGGTACTTTTCCACTGCTTATTCCATTTCTTTCCCAATACCTCTTGATACATATGCCTGGGTAAATCTGACCTGAGAGAAACAATGAGTTTCACTCACACCATAGCAATGTACAGCTTGCCTTCAATGCCTCAACGTGCTGCTATCTTATATTTTGCCCAAGCATGTTGTTATCTTATATTTTGTCCGAGCCTGTTATTCAGCCTGGTACAACCAGTTCTGCTCAGTTTTATCTTGCTTTTTGTTTTTACAAATGTACCTCAAGTAACCTCAGTATCATTCTATAACCCTGTAACAAACATGAACTCAGAAATTTCTACTACATTCATTATGATTTTGTTACAGCATGGCTTTCAAAGCAAGCATAGCTTCAAGGCATATAATAGCAAATATAGCTTTAGGATATATAAAAATTCCCTCACATTCTCCCCCCTTTTGATACTTTGTATCAACTTGTTAACTATTATACTTTAGTCACATCCGGTACATCACAGAACAGGAACACCCCGGCTAATTCGCTAGGGTCTTGGTCCTTGGGGTGTAGTAAGGGGTGCAGCTGGGTGATGGCATGTGGCGACAAGGTGCTACACAGTTGTCGCAAGAGAAATTTGAGCAACACAGCCAGGAGCCATAATGCCAGTATCACCACCATGATTACTGCCACCCAGTGGAGGAGGGTAGTGCCCCAGTCACCAAATATGCTTGAGAACCATGACCAGGGGTCCCAGCCCTGCGATACAGGTGCATGCTCACTTAGAACACTTTGCTGTAGCGTTCCGTATTCCCTCAATTACTTGCTCAAGTTCTTGGGAATTATCTGGTATATAGGTGCAGCATTCTTGCCCTATAATGGCGCACACCCCCCCTTGTGAAGCTAATACATAATCAAGTGCTGCTCTATTCTGTAAAGCTACGATTCTAAGGGCTTTAATTTCAGCTGTCAGCAAGTCAGTTGATTTCAAGGTATCATTAATTAATGTCTCTAACTCATAGCTTAACTGGTCAATGTAATGCATGTTTTGAACAACACCCCACCATGGGAAGATTCCCGCCCCAAATTTTTCTCCCACTGGGACACGTTTATTCGCGTCCGGCACCTCCCTTTTTTGAATTTGATTTATATAGCTTACACGCTGATGTATAGCAGATGCATTGTACATATATACATGGGCCGCAGGGTGGAGTGTGGCTAGATAGCAGCAGTCCGTCCACCCCATAGGTAGAAAAAAGATAGGCCCTATCCCCGCATACCCAGTATAGACCTGACAGACTGCCCACGGCAGTGAAATCAGGATGTACTGTGTGGGCATCTGCTTGAGAGCAGTTGGTTATGGTGGATTCGGACTTGGTGGTGCTGTTGTAGTGCCTAAAATATTGGCACGTGGACCATCCCAGTGGCGCTAAACTCACGGTTAATTGTTTATTACACAGGCAGAGCCTGGCTGATATATTCTGCTAATGTCGAGATACAATGGGGTGGACACATTTGTATTATTCGGTGGGCTGTACCATGCAGTAAAATCATGCCCCCGAAACACAGTTAGGTTCTTTATTTTGTTTGTAGCATAATCTGAGGCATTAGTGATGTTTCTTCCCCTGATGGCACCGAGAATCTCGCTGGCCTCAGTGCTATTTACAGGCTTGGGTTTTAGGTGGAGCCCTACGGCTGCAGAGAAAGGAGAGCTAGTGCATACATAGCAATCGGAGACATTAGCATTATTAGCATGTAAGTTCATTAAAGTCCACCAAGTGTTCGTAATGTGCAATGGCTCTGTGCTGCAGCGGGAGCAGTTGCCTCCCTCGTATCCAGAGCCCCATAGCAAAAATAGCAGCGATAGTCCGAACGAAAACAGAACGATAACAATTTTCATGGTTGCTCAGTTCACTGTGCAATGGTATCGACTGTAGAGGCTGTCACCAAATGACAATGAGATGCGTGAATCCACGTTTCTCTCTCCACAATCTTTATGGCAGTGGCGGTAGTCAGGAGCACTTGAAACAGTCCTCGCCACCTCGGGGCGCACCACTTTTTTCTTCGGAAGTCCTTGATAACCACAAAGTCTCCTGGCTGTATCCTATGCAGGGGTCCCTCCAAGGGAACTGGAAGTACAGCCTTTACCCTAGGATAGAGAGAGATCTTAAAACAGCATTAAGAGATAAACAATAGGCAATCATTTCATTATCTAAACCGTGCAATGTTATTCGGTTTTGTGGGAAGGGGACATTTGTCATTCTGAGGGGCCTTCCCATCAAAATTTCATGAGGTGATAAACCCATGGGGCCAGCTCTCCCCCTCATACTCATTAGGGCTATTGGTAGTGCTTTTACCCAACTAAGGCCAGTATCTGCTATAATTTTGGTCAATTTTAGCTTTAATGTCTGATTTGCCCTTTCTACTGCCCCTCCCAATTGTGGGTGGTATGCACAGTGCGTTCGTAAATCCACTTGCAGTGCCTCACACAAGGTTCTGATGACTTCAATTGCAAAATGCAAGCCATTATCGCTGGAGAGCCGGGTGGGAATCCCCCACCTTGGTATGATTTCTCTAATCAGGGCCTTTGCTACTGTACAGGCCATGGTTTTCCATACTGGGAAAGCTTCTACCCACTTTGAAAACATATCTACAATTACTAAGCAATATTTATACCCTTCACACGGGTTTAGCTCAATAAAATTCATCATTAAATGTTCAAAAGGTCCTGTAGGATAAGGATGGGCAGAGGGGTTACTTGGAGTCCTCTGCCAACATTATTGCATACATATTACACTTTTACAAAATTCTCAGCATATCATGTAAGCCAACAACATACCAATGTTTATTTACAAGATCGACTACTCCACTTTTTGAAACATGATCGGCCCCATGGGCCAATTTGCCAAAAAGAGAAATACTGCCGAGGGCAGGCAGAGCCTGCCATCGGGGTTTGTCCACACCTTAGTGCTAGCATCAAATTTACAGTTTGTTTGCCAGTTACGTTTCTCTTTTGCACTGTCTGACTGTTGTAAAATTGCAACATCCTTTACTGAGAATAAATCAAGTTGGTTAGTTATAGTTAAAGACATTTGAAATTTCGGAACACTCCCAGAAAGAGCTGCTTCCTTTGCAGCTGTGTCAGCCCTCGCATTTCCTGCAGAAACAAAATCTTGGTTAGTAGTATGGGCCTGACATTTTACAATTGCTAACTTTTTTGGCTTCTGGATTGCTAACAAAAGATTTTTTACCAAATTCGCATGCTCAATAGGTTTCCCAGCTGCTGTTAAAAAACCTCTGTGTTTCCATAGGGTGCCAAAATCATGAGCTACCCCAAATGCATATTGACTATCTGTGTATATGTTAACTGTTTTACCCTCGGCTATTATACAAGCTCTCATCAGAGCTATAAGTTCAGCAGCTTGGGCTGACGTTCGTGGGGGTAACTTTGCTCCTTCCATGACATAGTTTTGAGTACACACTGCATAACCTACCAAGGGGGATCCTTTTTCGTCTCTTTGTGCTGAGCCGTCAACAAATAATTCTAAGTCTGCGTTTTGTATGGGTACGTCAGTGATATCCGGTCGAGGCTTACAGTCTAAGTCAATTACTTGCCCACAGTCATGCTCTTCCCCCTCCTCCGGGATGGGGAGCAACATCGCTGGGTTTAAAATGGTGCACCTTTTCAAAGTTATGTTAGACATGGTTAGTAACACATTTTGATACTGAAGCAATCGTGCAGGCGTTAAATGAACTGTGCGAGCTTGTAGCAGAATAGAATGTACAGAATGAGGCACATGCACTGTCAAAGCACAGAATCCTACCAGATCCATGCATGCCAACACCGCTTCAGTAGCCGCTGCCACCAACCACAAGCAAGACACCATCCCACATACCACTGAGTCCAAACGCTGCGAGTAATATACTATGGGCCTCTGCCCCCCTCCATGTTCCTGTGTCAAGACAGCTGACATGTAATCTCCCTTACCATTTACAAACAAATTGAAACCCTTTTCATAATTTGGTAGTCCCAAACAGGGACTTGTGATCAATACATTTTTAAGTTTTGCAAAACTGGTCTCTAGACCAGGTGTCCACCTGATCTCCTCATTCATCTGCATTTTCGTGCCATATATGGCTTCATGGAGGGGTTGTGCCAACATAGCATAATCCACAATCCAAGCTCTGCAATAGCCCACCATACCCAAAAAATACATCATTTACTGCTTTGTAACTGGGCGTGGCCATGCTGCTATGTTTTTAATTCTCTCAGGGTCTAACTTTCTACCACTGCCAGACAACACACGACCCAAATATTTCACTTGCTCTTTACACAATTGCAATTTTTCTCGAGACACTTTATGCCCATTCTCAGCCAAGAAAAGTAATAAAACTTTTGTATCCTGTTCATTTGCTTCCTTACTGGGCTAGCAAGCAATAAATCATCCACATACTGTATTAGGGGTACTGCCCAATGGGGGCACAAAAGTGGATAGATTCTCTCTCATTTGAGCTGAGAATACTGCTGGAGACTCAGCATAGCCTTGGGGCATGCGAGTCCAGGTCCACTTTTCCCCTTTGTAGGTGAATGCAAACCATTCCTGGCTACTGGGTTCTACGGGGATACTATAAAACGCATTTGCTAAATCAATGACTGTGAAATAACAGCTGTTATGTGGAATGGATGACAATACTGTAATCGGGTTTGGCACTACCGGGGGTACGTACATGTACTGCTTCATTTACCGCTCTCAGGTCCTGCACAAAGCAGTAACTTCCATTTGGCTTTCTCACTGGTAAAATTGGTGTATTTACCATTGCATATGGGCAGGGGACGATTACTCCCCTTTCCACTAATGCTGCATGCACTGGGGCTATTCCCTCCTCCGCCTCTTTACCCAGCGGATATTGATGCCTATTCGGTCTGTAAAGAGGACTTTGGCTTGACCATAGGGGTTGTGCATTCTTCAGTAATCCTACATCATACTTTGATTCTGCCCATAGCTTTGCTGGTAACTCATTTATCCAACTTACACTCTCCTGCATGCCTATTTCTTCACAAACCTTTCGCACATTCACTTCTCTTTCATCCACTCATACCTGAACCTTTCTGTTGATTATGTATTTTTCACAATTTCCAGCCTTCGATATTAGCTTGCTTCCTACACGTTCCCAATCACGCAACTGTACCATTTCTGCTACCCATGGCCCCTATTCCTTCCACTCAAGGGGGGGTTCTCTGGCCAAAGAAATGTGCGGGTATGACCCTGGAACTTGGAATACTTTTAATTGCTCTGCATTTAGCCTGACTGAGGCTGCACAATGATTCTTTGCCACATATATCTCTGACACCCAGATGGTCTGCTCTACGGGCTGTTTTCCCCACTCTTTGCACTCATAATCCATGTCCTGACCCCCTACTGCATAGTGTGTAGTGCAATGTAAATCTGTTTGTAACTGCAACCTACCATGTGTTATTTCTTCTGCCCACCCTTGTAACCAACACATTTCCCTTGGTTCTGTCAGTTCCCAGCTATACAGCCAATCCCCTGTTCTTTCAGCTATACATGGGTACAAGCCTATTCCTGGTGCTTCTATATTGACCCCCTCTGAGGTACAAGTAATTTGTGCATTTACCTTTGACAGGAGATCCCTTCCCAATAAATTCACAGGACAGGTCGTGCTACTGAGGAAAATATGTTGTAATTCCATTTTTCCACACCGAACCGGTAATGAGATTGTCAATTGCTCTCTTTGTGGTACTCCTGATGCCCCTATTGTTGTCACCATTCGACTGGATAAGGGTGCATTTAACATGCTTCTTTGAATTACTGACATTGAGGCACCTGTGTCTATCAAGACGGTCAACTTGGTGTTCATGATTATTAAGTCTATTACTGGACTACCTTCTGGCATTGTTGAAGCACATAGCATTTGTGAAAAGGGGGAGGGGGAGTGTTCCTCTAACCTTCAGCTGTCATTGGCAAAGCCAACATTATTAGTCCAGAACTGAGGATCCCGAGGATTTCCACCCCATCCTTGCTGCTGATTTGGCTGCCACTGTTGTGGAGCAGGAGGGGGTGGTGGCGGAGGCAAGAGGGCATTGGAATCTTGATTACGCTGCCACTGGTTTGCCTTTACACAATTTCTTGCTATGTGTCCCTGTTCTCCACAAGCAAAGCAGGTGATACCACCTCCTGGTCTGGGTCTTTGTCCTGCCGATCCTTCTGATGGTTGCCCTTTTACCCCTCCTCTCTGTGGATAACCTCCATTATTTTGTCCTCTCTGTCATCTTCTGTTGCCATTTCCACCTCCCGGTTGGGGCTGCTTATTGTCTCTTTCAAAATACATTAGCTGAGCCTTTTCCAGCTTTTCTTTCTTCTCCTTTTGTATCTCCTTCTCTTGCTCACACCATTCCTGTTGGACCACTCAAAACTTGTGAGTGCCCCCCCAAAGCAGGACCAGCACCGCCTCCTGTCCTGACTCTGAGGCAGTTGAACCACCACCACCACCAAGTCCAGCACCAGGTCCTCTGGAGCAGGATGTGCCTGTTCCCCTGGGCACAGGTGTGGATCCCATCATTGTTCAGCACCATGACCAGCAGGCTTACAATACATCCAAGTAACTATTAAAAAAATTAATGTTGTGATTCATGACATGATTGTAAATCATGATTTGTGACTGCATTTGTGACCGTGATGATGAAGAAATGCGAATGCCTATGGCAGTACTTCCCCGGGCCCCGATGAGCTGAAGCTTAAAACTCCCAGACTTAAAAACAAGTATCAATGAGTACAATGGTGGGGTGGTGAAGTCTGGAGAGATACTACAAAACAGGCTTACAATACATCCAAGTAACTAGAAAAAAACTGTATGTTGTGATTTGTAATGTGAATGATTGTGAATCATGATTTGTGACTACATTTGTGACCGTGATGATGAAGAAAAGTGAATGCCTACCGCCTATGGCTGTACTTTCCTGATGAGATGAGCTGTAGCTTAAAACTCCCAGACTTAAAAATACATATCAGTGAGTACAATGGTGGGGTGGTGAAGCCTGGAGAGATACTACAAAACAGGCTTACAATACATCCAAGTAACTAGAAAAAAAATGAATGTTGTGATTCGTAACGTGAATGATCGTGAATCGTGATTTGTGACTGAATTTGTGACCATGATAAAGAATGTGATTTGTATCATGAGTGACTCGTGATGATGGTCCTGACTTAAAAACGCATATTAATGAGTACAATGTTCATGCAGAATTAAGCACCACACCTGTCCAGTACTCTGAAGGGAAGCCAAAGAAACAACTGTGACTTAAGTTACAGATGGAGAGTGGGCCCTAAAGAGATGCAAATGCACAGACAGATTAAGATTGCGCTGTGCACTGAAGAGGTGCAGACACAAAGGCACAACACCTAACCAGTGCTCACCATCAGAAATTCAAATCTGGAAAAGAATACCTTTGCCAGTTGGGGCGCGTGTGGGGGGCAGTGTACTGTACTGCTGCAGTAACAGTCACTAGTACTAGTACCAGTAAAGATACCACAAAGAAGTACAAAAAATCACACAGCTGCAGTGGATAGCAGCTTCACATTGCTGAAATTATTATGTGGCACAATAAAAGGTGTCTGATGTGATGACACGAGTCACACACATATTCACACACACACTAAGTAATGCATAGCAAATTGAAAACTTCAGTAATATAACCACATATTTTAAACAAACTAAAATTATGCACTGCTGCACCACAGCAATCAGCAAAAAAATGGCAAGAAATATTGAAAATATTACTGTGTGTACATTAACACAGTTAAACAAGAAAAATATCACCAAAGCAGAAAGCACTGTATTTTTCTCCGAGTAAATCTACCTATACCACAGATACACCCCTCCCCCTAAGCACACTTCCACTGTCTCTCAGTACACAGACTGAATGTTGTACATTAACATTCAAAATCCATACACAAACAATAAATGCTCGATGATTTGAACACAGGAGGGTTTCCTATAATCGATGAACTAAAGTTTCAGCAAAAAAAATTACTCAGAAAGGCTTTTTTAACAGCTTTTTGAAGGTTTGAATCACAGAGAGCTCTCAGAGCAGATTGTCTCCTACAGCTTCCTACACACACTACCCCAAACCGAGGCTATGCAGAACAATCTAGAGCCATGTGACCTGAAATCCCATGAATCACTGCAAAATTCGCCTTAGGAGCTTAAAAACAAGGCGAAGTGGAAGGTGGAATAACGCAAAATCATTGTTTTCAATGGAATTCGCGTTACCTATTATAACATGAAGTACTCCCCTTCGCATTGCGGAGCACTCTGCAAATTCTCCTTCACTCCGCGAATCACTTCGCAGAGTGAATTGGGGTCACTTCGCCCATCACTAATCACAGAAATCAATGCTCAAGTTGGGCATTGTGGCACACATGAAGCGCTGGAGAGAGAGGAGCTCAGGGACAAGAACGCACACTGTCATTCATACAGAAACACAAACAAGTTCAACACGAAAGTCGGTCTAGGAAAGGATAAATAATATTTATTTGTTCTGTACTGCTAGGACTGTTTACTGCTTATGGCACAGAGAGTGGGGGATGCAGTGTTTGGCTGGTTACCTAGACATCTGCAGGATGAGTGAGGAGACAAGCAGTAAGATCAGTAAGGCATGAATGAAAGGAATGAAATGCTCTTATGTGAGCTCTTTATTTCTTTCAACTAGAGAACAGATTCCAGCTGTGAAACTGTGCCATAGTCTGGTTGCATGCTCTTTGGTCTGTCAGGGATGAGCCCACTGTAGATTGCCATGCATTAGACTCATCCCTGACACACCTCTGAAATATCATTCTACCACAAGATGTTTCTTGTACACATGCAAGGAAACATAAAAAACTATAAAGAATTTAGATTAGTGACTACCCTCATTTGAAAGACATTTTTGTCCTGGACACAAAAATGTAAAATAATGCACTTGGGGTACAGAAATACAGGGGCAGAGTACACATGGGTGAAGTGGTATTTACAACATTAAGAAAGCACACATTCAAAAAAAAGAGCTTTTACATACAGTTGATTACTGTTTAACAATCGTTTGCATCTATGGCTGCCACTGTACATCTGGTGCAAACCCATAATGACATTTCTCACTTGAAGCAAAAAGGGGGGGAGACCATAACTGACTCCTCATTTTTGTGTCAAAGGGGTCAGTTTCTTCACAGCAAAAACAAGGAATGGCATCATTTCTAAAATGTGCAGATGAACCTGAGGACATTTTTCCAGAGCATGCCACAACCAGTAGCTACCACTTCAAGACTGCTACTACCCCACCTAATACAATCAGGGGAAAAACAGAAGTAGTCTACCAGCACTGAGATCAAGATAGTTAAGGCAAATATGCCAGAAATTAATGCTTAGAAAAGAATAAGAAAGTGACTGTGATGATGAACAAGTCCCAGACCAGCTCTCTAGTTTGTTAATAGATGCCTCCTGAGTCTGATTTATATGACTGAATGTGCCATGCTCCACAGATGTTATGCCATCATCAGACTTGTATAACAGCACTGTGGAAGCACGCAACTGGACTGCTGTCTAATGTGCTGCCACAGTGCTCCAACATAGTTTCCAGTGATTCTGTTTATTATTAATTACAGCTGACTGCAGTGCAGTGCAAGCACTGCATATTCTTTTCCATGCTCGTGCCACTCCTAAAAGCTCTCCACAGCCATATCGGCTCTGACCAGAGTTTGTTATATATATCCATTAGGTTTTCCCTAGGAACCAGTGTCTGCAAGGTACTGTACCTTTGATCTAAAACATGTTTAGCATGCCCCAATTGTCTACATAATACATTTATATTAATTCAGTAAAGAATCTTATCTCAATTCTGTCTGTATTTCTCAAAATTCTGTTATCTAGAAATGTTACATGTCTTTCTTCTAGTCATCTCATTTAGAAATATTTAGAAAAATTCTGTTATCAGTGTCATTCCGCTGTCTGTCCTTATTTTAGAGTTCATATGAATTCTACATTCTAATTTATACTTCCAGTCTGATTTTAGTTTAACTTTAATGACATACCTATTGTTCTCTCTGTTTTTTCCTGTTTCTTTAAGTTATTCTTCAGTTCATTATTTATTTTATTTCATATTTTCTAAATATAGTGAAATAATGAACCAATGAATAACTTCAAGAAACAGAAAAAAATGGAGTTATAAATTAGGATGTAGAATGCATATGAACTCCTTAAAATAAGGACAGACAGCTGAACAATACTGATAACAATCAGAATATTTCTGAATATTTCTAAATGAGATGACTAGAAGAAAGACATGTAACATTTCTAGATGACAGAATTTTGAGAAATACAGACAGAAATGAGATTGGATTCTTTACTGAATTACTATGTAAATATATTACATGAACAACTGTGGCATGCTAAACATGTTTTAGTTTGGAGGCAGCTTGTAGACACTGGTTCCTAGAGTGAACCTAATGGATATATAAAAAGGATAATAATTAATGATTAAGAAGAATTTTCTAAGATTATATAAAAGTGTACCAGATGATGAATTTGGGGATCACACCCAAAATGGAAGCAAAAATGGAATGTTTTAAAGCAAAATGTGAAAACGAGAGAAGACTTTGTCTACAACAGTATACCTATGGGAAATTCTATTTAAATCTAGATTCCTGGCCCCTGAAGAAGCCTACATTGGGTGAAATGTCGGGCGACACCAGGGGATCTATTTGTTATTAATACATGAACTGAACAAACAAATCTGTGGTTAGACTCTTTACTCTAAATTCTTGCATAAACCCACCTTGGCAAGCCTCAACATATGAACCATTGAACATTTTTGTGAAGGGCACCCACTCACCTCCTGTTTTCTGTCTGAGTACTATGGAGGTGACATATCCAGAGAATGCAGAGTTGCGTCACCAGAATGACACACTACTACACTCTCACATGGCAAAAAGACAACATGATGCGAGGCACAATTGTACTTGAGTGTCATCCTTCCTCAGCAACCATCCACACATCACCAGCACTCCACTTCTGACCAAATCATTACTCAGAAGTTGTTATTCATAAGCTCTTATCATCTTGTGTTACATGTTGAAACAGCCTTATTTGTCTTCTTTGTATATGGTCTATCCTGTGGATCCAGCTCCTGTTTGACATTTGAGCTTGCTCTGAAATTGGATCATTTAAATTCATACTCAAAACTTCCTATATTGGCAGCCGGTTGCTTCCACTTGACAATTTTCAATAGATTTTCTTATTTTGTTTTCTTAATTTTGTTTTTTTGTTATAGGCAAGGTTTATTGAAGTTTTCAAACAACATTAAACATACAATCATGGTATTACAGTCAATATTTTAGAAATAAACCTGGTTGGTGGACAATCCTTTGGAAATACAACACTAAAGAAGGTCAGAAAGATCATACAATTATAAGTTATTCTGTTTAAATATGATAATAGTTGTAAAGACTTTGTTAATGCATTAGTTAGGGTTGTCACAACAAAAGTAGGGAAATGAGGGGTTAGGGTTTCACCCTAACACCCCACCCCTGCTGTGCAGAGACCAGGAGGTCTCACAGAGGGGGTGGCACTGGGGTCGCCAACCCTAACACTCATCTCATTACATTGTAAAATAAGCTTGATGACAACAGTATAGGAGAATGGGGTGAGTGTTAGGATTGGCAACCACGGTGCCACCCCTTTCCCCAGACACCTCCTGGTCTCTGCAGGGCAAGGATGGCATGTTAGGGTGATACACTAATGCCTCATTTCCCTACTTTTGTTGTGGCAACCCTACCTAATGCATTAACAAAGTTTTTGCAACTAATTTCCTTACTTTTTGAGGTAGCATAATAGTATCCTCATTTTACTCTGGGAGTGCAGGGTCCCCCATCCCTCCATCCAGATAGTATAACAGTATCTATATCTTATGGTGGGAGTGCAGGGCATGAATCTTGTGCTCCCATCCCTCCATCGAGCTAGTAGAACAGTATCCATATGTTACAATGGTAGTGCAGGGTGCTTTGGACCCTGCACTCCTACTTCCCATCGAGATAGCATAACAGTATCCTTATTTGAGCCCAAATTTTCAACATTGCCTTTTTATGACCTCACCACACATACTCAGCACAGCAAATTTTCAAATCCCCGCCCAAAATGTAATTCTGCACAACTGCAATGCCATTCTTCACCGCAGGTGCAAAATCTCATCTTGGACAGGATTTGAGAAATGACAGCTGTGACACACCTCAGGTGGAGTAATAAGAAGAGTATGTTGAAAATATGGGGTGAAAATATTGAAAATTTACTAAGTTATGAGCATGCATAGTGAGATTGCACCAAATGCCTGTAACACAGCCATTTTTCAAAATTTTGACCTCAAATTTTTAACACAGTCTTCTTATGACCCCACCTGATGAATAATGTGACTGTCATTATGCAAATCCCCACCAGAAAGGTGATTTCACCAAGTGACCACAAAATCACTTTTCCAGTGAGAGTTGCCCTAGTGACAGTCATATTGATCAGGAGGTGTGGTCCCAAGGACTTTGTGTTGAAAATTTGGGACCATAATCTAGAAAAATGGCTGAGTTATGGCCAAAAGTTGAACCCCTCATTGAAATACATAGGACCACATTTACCTTAGTTCAGATTGCAGTTGCCGGGTCCAGCAACAAGTCATGTCTTCATCGAGGGAGAGGGTGTCAAACCAGGGACCTCATCAGGTGAGTGGTAGTCTGGAGGGACATCAGGGGTGTGTGGGGAGGTGGGTACACATTGGGGGGGTCAGGTGGGGGTATGGGGGTGTGACAGGGAGATCCTACCACTCTTGAGAACTGACCTTTTCTTTAATCTGTTGCAACAGTTCTGTTTCTTAGCCTAATCTATCCTTCACAATTTCTAGTCCATAAGGTTGGCCACCTATGGGCACCCATCTCCCCCTTTCTTGACTATGCTATAGTGTCCTCTTTAATTTTCCTATTCTCTCACAGGTTCTTGTACAGGGTGGTTATTGTTGTGACCTTTGAGCTGATGTAAAACAACAGGCTGTGTTCCTCATTGTTGGATTTAGTATGCAATAGCACTATGTCATAAAATACCTTGATGTATATACCTTATGTGTATGAAACATGTACATGTTAAAAATACCATGGCACTAGGTGTTTTTGTTAAAGGTAAAAAGTACTAGGTGACTGTATTATAGAAATGAAGTTACCGGGGTAGAGATATCAGAAAACCAACTGTTGTGTTGTTAAATGCATATACATTGCAGATTGTTTGAGAGCCCCTTTTGGTACCATGCACTCCTGCTGTAAACTGAGTCTGTCTGAAATGTCATGGTGATTTGCTTATACATCCCATGATGCTTTGCATTATAGGTGTATGTGTGATGTGTTTCTTTGAAACCTGGCTTTACTGCCAATGCCCTTTGGAGTAACCCTTGCTTCAGTGCTTCTGCACTGAGGGTCTTTGTCTTTAGCTTGTTTTTTTTTTATTTGAGCCCTCCCCCCACCACACAAGACAAATATGGGGTGATGTGGTTTTCACTAAAAAGTTAAATCAGTAGATCAGTGGATCAGTAGGTTCTGACTAAGTGCAGAGGAAGGACATTCATAGTCTGTTGCTGCAAACTAATGTATTCAGTTCAGTTAGTTTATCTGATTGGTCATAGATCATGACAATAATAAAATACATACAGTTTTGCATAGATAAATACAGACATAACAAACATACGCATCATCACATCAATCTTACATGCTTAGAAAGATAAATAAATAGATAAGCATCAAGTTATAAGCATCCTAAAGTGCAAAGCTCAAGATTATCAGCCAACTGAATTGCTTAGATATTAATTAGATATTAATTTAAATCCATATATAGCTAACAAAGAGAAAAAAAAATCCTTGGGGATGTCATTCATTACCTGCTGCAGCCCTGCTACGATATTTAAGATATATTCTGGATATATTTACTAAGTAATTGCAACTGCACTGATTACAACAACATCATTAGAGGTGAAGAAGATATTCAACTAAACATTCTTATTCTCTGTTTGTACAGTTTGGCAGAGTGGTGTTATCCATTTGTCTCTAGAACACTTATACCATTTGCAGGTGAAGATAACATGCTCCAGGTTTTCTTAAACAGTACAGGTACATGAACAAAACTTAGGTTGTGCTGTAATTTCTTTCCTGTAAATGGCTTCTCTAATATTATTTGGATGAACCTCCAATCTATACCTATTATAAAGCCTTCTTTGATTAGGCTCAGTCAATACATCCAGGTAGTATCTATAATAATATGCAACATCATTTGCCCTAAGCCATTGTGACATTTTTAATTCTCCAGTCTTAACCACATCAAGATTTCTATAATAATCTTTGATCTTATTAGTAACATATGTCTGATATTTTAAGCTAATAGTGACTCCCATATCCCTATAACTATTCAGATGAGTTAGTCCTGTCCTCTCTGTAAAATTTGAAATAGCAAAAATAGCCATTCAGATCTCAGATGACCCAAAGTAATCCAGGAATATTTTTCTTTCAGACACAGAGAGGTATATCTATTCTGTTTATGCTGAATAAATTTAATCTAGTAATTTACTATTCTAGCATCAGAATAAGATCTAAAGCAAATAATCCCCATTTCTGCTCTAAGCAGAGAAACAGGGACATAATTATTTAACCCCAAACTTACTCTCAGTAATTTGTTCAGTGGAACGTGCAATTTCTCCAATCTGGAATGCTGCCACATTTCAACATTAAACAAGGCCTGCAAATTGTATTTGGCCTGTAATGCAATCAAAAGTGGTTTAATTGAATTCCCACCAAATTTTGTATTAAATATCATCAAGGAATTAACAGTCCTTTTTAATTTTATTGGTGTGGTTTCCAGCTGTTTATTCCATTTACTATCTTGTTGTAGATGTAAACCCAAATACACATAAATGTCCACTGTCTCAATTCTCTTTGTTCCCAAAGACCACCACTTTTTTGTTTTTTCCTTTATTTCCAAAAATAAGAACCTGACTTTTCTGTGGATTTACCCTTAATCTGTATTTAAGTGCATAATTATTTAGTATACCTAGCTTAGCCTGAAGGCCTGCTTGGGATAATGAGAACAGAACCAAGTCATCTGCATATTCTAAGACACTGCAGTGCTTTCCCATAATCTTTGGGGAGTCAGTATTAGAGAAATGCAGATAAATTAGCAAGTTATCTATCTATAAACAAAAAAGAAGAGAGTCGATGACACAACCCTGCCACACACCCATGTTTGTGGGAAAGGTAGCAGTAAACTGACCATCTTTTCCCACTTTCACCTGAGCCCATGCTGAAGTATAGAGTTCTCTGGTTATTGCTATTAGTTCCACTGCGATGCCCTTATCCCTCATAATACCCCATTAGAGGTTTCTAGAGATAGAGTCAAAAGCTGTACTGTAAATTAGTAATCTATGAATGCAGCATATAGCTTCTGTTTTCTCAGGACACAATATTTTTCTTGTAGGTGCCTAATTACTAAACAGTTATCAACAGTACTAAAGCCAGATCTAAAACCTGCCTGAGCATCAGACAGGTCACCCAAAAGTACCAGCTGTTCCTTAAGTCTGTTCATTATAAGTCTGGAAAAAAGTCTTTCCCAGATTATTTAATAATAAAATTGGCCTATACATGGAAGGATCTGTTTTTTCACCCTTTTTGTAAATCAAGATTATTATTGCACCTTTCCAGGAGGAAGGAAAAGTTAGCCTTTAACAACAGAAGTTAAAATATTTAGTGAGCACTATAGCCCACAAAGCAAGTATACACAAATAAACTTCAGATGGGCTCATATCAGGGCCTGGTGCCTTTTTAGTTTTTAAGGAGGCAATAACCCAATATACTTCAGAGGGAATGAATTGGGGAAATAAATGCATATTGTATTCTAGAGATAGCTAAAGAAAAAAAAATGTGGAATAATATTTGAACCATGTATCCAGAGGTATATAAGTGTCTAATTCATATTTAACATTTGAAGTACCTCTTGCCACAAGTAACCAGTATGACTGACAGTCCTTGTTATTTATTGCAGTAAGCATATTGTCCCATTTTTTCTGTTGATATTTCTCACATTTATAAGTAAGACATTTCTTATATTCTTCCCTATGTTTATTTAAATCTCTGAACCCTTGCAAAAATTTATATATGTTAGCCTTTCTAATCTCCTTGTTTAACTCCTTTTTTGCTATTATACATTCTTGATCAAACCATGTAAAATCTCTTTGTCCAGACTTGTTATTAACAACTGCGACTTGAAGAATATCTTTTATCTTCACAAGACAGTCACAGGGATCATGATGTAGTGTATCATAATCCAGAGTGTCAGCTGAAAGCTTAATAACTACTTCCATTAGGAAACTTCTTATGGGGGAAACTGCCTTCTCCTGCCACTTAATTCCACTGTTTCTTATTTCCAAAGGAGATAGTTGTAAATCAGTACTGAGACAGCAATTGGAAACCATTGAATATAAAGTCAATGGTAAATGGTCACTCTCTGTCCTAATTGGAATTTTTAAGGATTCCCAGATTGGCATATCTCCATTCCAAAACATGTAATCAATAATTGAAGGACCCCAACCGAAAATGAGTATATTCCCCTTCCAAATCACCAGGGATTCTACCATTAATAGGAGCCAAGTTATACAGTGGTAAAAAGTCCATCAGCCACTGTCCCATCTTATTTATTTTCTTATCTTTAGTTGTTCTTGGATATTGGTGTGCTACAGAATGGCTCCAGTTATGATAGCTACTATCCAGATAACTATCATACGGGCCAATCCTATCATTAAAGTCACCACAGAGGAGAAAACCCTCACAGGTACTTACAGCCCAACTTTTATGTAGGCAATCTTCCAATTGGTCTCATAGGGATAAAGAAAACTATTTGGAATTTGTTGGTGGAAAGTAAACATTAGCTAAACAGAACTTATCCCCCCCCCCAAGCTGTATATATAACACTATGATATTGTAATTACTACGGAGTAAGTCTGCAATAATATCCTTATTTATTTTAATTAGGATAGCAAGGCCACCAGCAATTCAACCTCTTTCAGCTAACTTCTCCCCAGTATTTGAAATGTCTGGAAGCCATTTACTAATGGCTCTTGATCCTTATTGTGCCAGGTTTCCTGAAAGCACAAAACATTAAATTGTGTTGCAAAATCCAGCCACTCCTTATCTACCAATTTTGAAAAAAAAATGCAATATTCCATGATAATACTGAAAATTTAGAAGAATACTCATTCAAATGGCTTCTTATTGGATCAGACAGTCAATCAGTCCATGTCGCCAGGGGTTCAAACTTGTTAGATGTTGGAATATTAAACAATATACTTTCCTGATTCTTTACTTGATGTTGTGTCAAATTATCTACTATATTCTGTTTACAATTTACCGGATGTAATTGAGTGTCCTCTAGAAAAATATGTAAACCTAATGCATCCAACAACCCATATTATCAACATTTTTTTTTATATAGGCTTGGAAACTTCACCTTTAAAAGAATCAGATCACAATCAGGGTCAGCTCCCTGCCTACTAACACAAACTGCATCTGGATTCTCAATACAGACATACAAGAGTTGTTCCTGTGGATTCCTACTTTATCCAATAATGTAGCTTTATCCAAAATAATTCCTGCTGTTTCAAAATTTTGTGCCAAAAAATCCACTCTGCCAACTGTACCCTTATTACATCTGTTAATCTGTTTCAGACCAAAACTTTCAACTAATGTATTTAAAAAGGAATTTGCCATTCCTGAAGTTTATCCTCTGTATTTTGAATAAACATCACACAGAGACTGTGTTTTGAACCTGAAGCTCTGCATTTGGTCCATCTGTTATCCCACAACCCCTACATGGGGGTAATCAGCGATGGATGGTTTTCTTCTGTACTAAACCAAGGCATGGGTTTTGCTTAGTGGGATGTCTTGTACCCACCCATGCCTTTGGTTTTTTATAGTTATTTTTTAAAAAAAGAATGTTTCAAAAATTAAAAATCCCTCTTAGGGATCCCTTTTCACCAGCCGATTCCTGACCCTTCCCTCACAAAAAGGGATCATCTCGCTAACACCCTGCTGACATTGGGGTGCTCAATCCCTGTGTCAGCATGTATCCCCCTCCTCCTTTAATGTGGCTCACTGGGAGCCCACCACAGTGTGCCAAACATTACCTCTGGTGTTTCTGATACTGGAATGCCCACTCCCAATTTTGGCTGTGCCCCGCCCACCCCCTGTATGCTCAGCCTTCCTCTAGATGCCCAATCCCTGGGTCAAAATTGATCCCCCAAGTACTCTGGTTCACTAGCAGCCCACCCCAGTGTGCCAAAATCAGTGTTATGAATAGTTTACCTGTAAAAAGAAAACAGTCCCAAGACATATTTTTTTAAACCTGAAAAAAAAGAAAACGGTCCCTTGTCGTTTCTGTTGGCCCCCAACCTGCACCCTCACTCTGCGCACCCTACCTCTTCACATCCACCCTCACCCATACTTACCTCCAGAGGTCGGGAACAGTGATCTTCTGTGGACCGGGAACACATCTGCACTCTTCAAAAAGCCAACCGCAAACTAAAGAAAATCATTGTAAACCCTATAATGGCAATCAATGGGAGGTTTCAATTTAGGTTGATATCTCAGCCATGTTTTGGAGTTTTGGTCTCAAATTTTCAACATGGGGCTCTTGGGACCCCACCTCATGAACACAGTTACTGTCATTTAGTTTCTCTGTCCTGAAACATAATTTAGTGGTCACTGCGTGGAATCACCTTTCATGACCAATTAACGAAATGACAGTGTCACTGTTCATGAGAGTGGGTCCCAAAAAAACTCCCCAAAATAACTGTGTTACAAGTGTCCATTGTGCAGTTTTTATGCAAGCTCATATCATCATCGATTTTTAAGATTTTCACTCCAAATTTCCATCATTGCTATTTTTTCACACCCCTTATGAACAGTACAACTGTCATTTTTTGCATCCTTCCCAAAATGTGCTTTTGCACCTGTAGCACAGAATGGTGCGCTCACTATGCGAAATCAACTTTCAGGGCAAATTAATGAAATTCTAGTGCCACTTTTCATGAGGGGAGGTCCTGAAAAAGCCATGTTGAAAATTTGGTGAAAACATTCAAAAAAATGACTGTGTTCCAAGCGTGTGTTGCATAGTTTATACGCACACGCATAACTTGACCACTTTTTCATATTTTCACCATTTATTTTTAGTTGTTTAACCAGGTATAATACACTAAGCTGAAAGCTTTTTTACAGGAGCAACCTGGGAGCACAAGGAGGTTAAGTGACTTGCTCAGGGTCACACAGTACGTAAGTGGAAGCTGTGGGATTCAAACCCAGGTTTGGTCTGCTGGATGTCACCAGAGTTGTAGCTCAGAGCCTTAGACCACTGTGCTATACTGCCTCCTAACATTGCCATTTCTTCACACCTCCTCATGAACAGTACAGCTGTCATTTTTCACATTCTGCCCAAAATGTGTTTTTGCACCTGTGGTGCCAAATGGCACACTCGCTGTGTGAAATCACCTTTTGGGATTAAGTAACAAAATGATACTGACACCGTTCATGAGGTGGGGTCCCAAAAAGCCCATGTTGAAAATCTGGAGCAAAAATACCAACAAACACCTGGGACATTAGGGTTTCCAACTGTAACACCCACCCTATGCAGGCTGACAGGTGTCAGGGGTGACCTTGCATCATCTGCCATAATGCTCACCCCATTCCACCCCACTCCCACCCTGCAGCCACTGACAGGCATTGAGGTGAGCCATGGGGTATTTGGCCCTAACATTCACCCTATCCTCCTGTACTGCACCCATCTCAGCTTATTTACTTATGGAATAGGGTGAGCATAAGGGCTGAAGACCTCAAGGCACACTGCAACACTGGTCAGTGTCTGCAGGGTGGGGTGAGATGGAATTGAGTGAGTGTTACAGATGATGACCCAAAGGTACACCCCCTAATGCCTGTCAGTCTCTAAAGGGTGAGGGTGGGGGTTGGTGTTACTTCAATACTTCACTGCCATTCCTATTATGCATCTCTCTGTGTCCTGCACTACCAATGCCAATACCAGCAAGCAAACATTCAGCATTGTCAAATGTTTGTTTTTATAATGATGTAAACCAGTGCTGGAAGAATATAAGAAATTTGTGTAGAGAGTGATGCGTTGAAATGAAATCAGTAGAATATGCACAGAAAAATATGGGAGGCACGTACAACAGCAATACCAACAGTGACCTTTTGGCATCGACTCCACCTGCTGGGTCTGTGTGGTGGCTGCTTGTGTTTGTCTGAGTCTATAGCTTAGTTTTTGTGGATTTACATGGTTTTCAGCTTGGAATAACTACACCATTCATGCTCACTACATCCGTGAAAGTCTCCTGGACTGGATTTCAGCAAAACAGCACCACCAAGTATCTGCATTTTCATTTTAAAATCAACTTTTTGGAAGTCATCCCAAGCAAAACATAGTGAAGCAACTAAGTCAGACAAACTCAGTGACTCTGGGTTCTGCTTGAATCCACATTTTTCATCTGTCCTGCTCCATGATCTGGGTGCGGGCTTTTCAGCAACCTCTTTGAATGACAAAGAAGCATACAGACAAAAGGATTTCACATCCTGCACATGTGCAGGCACAGTTAATCACCTTCAGGAATTCTAACACATTCTGTGACTCTGAACCTCAGCTGTTGCTCATTTCTTTTGGCTTTTGACTTAACCACCAGGTATCACTCAACTGACAAAAAAATACTGTATATGGCTAGCAGTCCTTACTACACTATTGGCTGTGCAACAGGAAATTTCTTCACTCTAATCTGTGGACCTTGGTCCCTCTTCTTTTCACAACCTCAACACTGTAGGTGGCAGAGCATACCTGACACCACATTTGCCTGGATCTCTACCTCATCCTTAAGCCAAGTGAAAAAAAAAGGAAAAAAATACCCCTGCTACAGAAGGTTCCCCAAACACTCAACCAAACTTCAAAGACTACCTTTATAGTCTAGCCCTCTTGCTACTGATGCTGTCAGGAAACATTCACTCAAACACCGTACCTAAGGAGGTAAACCTAATAGATGGGCCCACCAAACAGAGTTCCTTTTCGCTGGCCACTATCAACATCTGTAGTCTCCTCAACAAAATCGACACCCTCAAAGTCTGGGTGACCATGAACAACCCAGACATACTCTCCATTGTTGCAACCTGGCTGTCACCCAAAGTGCCAGATGCAGCAGTTGCATTGCCAGGATATATGATCTATCAACTGGATAGATCCTCTAAGCATGGTGAGGGCTGTGCAATATACTTAAAAATAGTATTAGAGGGCTGGCGTTACCTCTGGTGGACCTTGGATGCCCTGCACAGGTACTGGCTGTACACCTGCTCCTGAGTGCACACAATAAAACCCTCACTGTATTCTCTGTCTATAAACTGCCTAAGGACCCAACCCCCGGCCTACACAGTATTCTGGACCATCTTCGGGAGGAAAAGCACATCGCTGAGACAGTAATAATGGGGGACTTTAATATAAATTGGCTGTCATCAGCAAATGGAGCTATAAAGGACTCCTTAGCATCCCTACTCCTCACTCAACTCATCAGCTCACCCACCAGGATAAACTATAAAACAGGTACTAGCACCATCATTGACTAGATCATATCAAGTCATCCTAATTGCATCTCTAATGCAAGAGTTCACCCTGACTCCATCAGTGACCACTCCCCTATCACGTGTAGCTGGACAAATAAATTCTGCTGCTCCCCCCACCCTTAACCATCTACAACCGAATGTTAAAGCTTGGGCATCTAGAACAACTAAAGCGCCAACTCCAGTCCCATGACTGGCCCCTCATGGACTCTGTCAGTGACATCAGTGTTGCTCTTGATCACTTCATCAAGGTTTTCAATACGGCCTGCAATGCCCATGCTCCATTTAGAAAGATGAAGGTCCGTGGAACTATTAAGTCCTGGATCTCACCAGAACTCATTACCAAAATGAAACAATGTTACCATCTCTGGCTCATTGCCAAGTCAACAGGGAGGCAGCATGACTGTCAGGTGTACAAAGTGGCCAGAAATGCCTGTACAAGGGCGAGTCATCATGCAAAACAAAACCACTATAAAGAGCTTCTGTCAAACTCCTGGGGTGATAGCAGGAAATTCTGGGTGAACATAAAAGACCTCAAGGGCAAAGTACAGAAGGTCTCTCCGACTACGTTAAATCTTGAAGACAATCCCATTACCCACCCTCTCTCAATTGCAAATACTTTTAATACTGCCTTCACTAATTTATGAGATGGTCCTCCCTAAAGATTTCTTTGAAGATGCTCCCACATTGGCTTCCCTGTGCTTGAATGCAGAGAAGCCTGATCACTCTCCATTCTACTTCAAACAGGTCTCTGCTGCCCAGTTCAGGAAACTTCTATTGAAAGTATTGGGGAAAACCAGACATAGAGGGGACTTGCTGGACCTCAAACTTATTGCACTTACCCTAGAAGAGGTTCTCCTGCCTATAACTAAAATACTCAACCTATCCATCACACGGTCCCAGTTCCTAGAAGTCTGGAAATCTGCACTGATCACGACAGTGCACAAATCAGGTGATCGCACGGAACCTAGCAACTACAGACCAATATCCATCCTTCCTCCACTGTCAAAGGTTCTGGAACACATAGTAACCAACCAGCTTGTGGACTATCTTGATAAGTACTCCCTGCAATGCACACATCAGCACAGCTTTATGAAAAAGCATAGCATGACTACAGCTCTGCTAGAATTCACTTGCTTCCTCCAACAGTCCATCGACAATAGCAGTCTGGTAGGAACAGTGTTCATAGATATTACAAAGGCCTTTGACGCCATGAATCACAAACTCCTCCTTGACCAACTTGCAAAGACTGGTCTCTCACTTAGCGCACTAAAATGGTTCAGCAGCTACCTTGCCAACAGGTCACAGAGAGTGAAGATTTCAAATTCCATCTCGGAACTGCACTCTATCAGATCAGGCTTACCCCAAAGGTCCATCCTGGGACCATTTCTGCTTAGTATCTTCCTAAACGACCTACCAAAGGCCTGTCATTTAAGGAACCTCCTTTACGCAGATGACGCTGTCATCTTTGCAAGTCACCCGGATCCCACCGTGCTTAAAGACAACCTCCAACATGAGTTCCATGAAGTTGAAAAATGGCTCCAATCCCACAAGCTAGTTCTAAACTATGAAAAAACAAAACTTATGCTGTTCTCATCCTCCCGCCATAAACACAAGTAATATGCCCTCACAGTTAAAAAATAACCAAGAAGCCCCCAATGAACAAATCCAGCACTTCAAATACTTTGGAGTAACCCTGGACTGCCACCTTACCTAGGAGCAACACATTGATATTGTTGCTAAGAATGTAAATGCTAAACTAGGGCTGTTCTACAGACACAGACGAAGACTGATCCCAGAAGCACTTAAACTTGCAATCCATAGCTCAGTACTATCTGTTATTGACTATGGCTTGGTTATTTATGGAGCTGCCACAGTTACATCTCTCAAAAAGCTATATACTGCCCTATACAAAGCTGGTAGACTTATCACTGGTGCTGGCTACCTCACCCATACTTGTGATCTATTCGCCCTAACTGGGTGGCTCAAACTACAAGACTGCATCAAGTGCCACTTATGTATACTTGCCAAGCAAGTGTTGCTTGGAGCCCTGCCAATGGGCACCGCCAGCCTTCTATCAAAGCCTCAAAAGTCACGTCACACCCAGTCCTCTGTCTCTGAACTCTTTCACGTTTCTGGGATTTGGACCACCCAATGCCAGTGATCCTTCCCTTACAGAGCTCCTAACTGGATGAATGGCCTGAGCTGTGAACTGACTAACAGCTCAACTTACCCAGTTCAAGTGTCTCCTGCATCTGTACATCTCGAAGGAAAGTGAGTGTACCTGCTTTAATTAGTCACGTGACTTGCACCTCATTTGTCAACCTGCATTCCCCAGCCTCCTCGATAAGGCCTCTGGCTGCATCCTTCCTCTCCTGCTCAATCACCTCTCTCACCCACCCCCCTACCTGTCATGTCTGGACCCTCCTACTCTGTCCCACTAACTCGCCCCCTATAACCCCTGACTAACTCTTTTCCACACTTTTCTTCCTCCCCTTCCCCTCTTCCCTCCCTCCCTCCACACCTCACCATCCCCACTCTCCTGTCACCTTCTCATTCTGTGCTTGCCCCATTCACACCCATTCTACCCCTTCCTGTCTCACTCAACATGCTTGACAATGCCGATCGACTGCATCTCCCCCCTCGTTCTCTGTCCTGCTGCTACTCTTCATCTCTTGACTCACCCTTCCTGATTTCCAAATGGGCTTACTAGCACACGTTTTCACCTATAAAGTTCTAGAATGCCAACAATGTATTTGGTTGCAATCACCTATGTTTACTACATATTGTGCTCTTCTACTGTTCACTGTAGTTGATATTATCTGTACTTGTTATTGTGCTTTATACTCTGTTTTGTAACCCCCCCCCCATTATTGATGTGGAACTTTTGTAAATGAGCTCCACTGTGCTCAAAGGTTTTTTCTAATCCTAGATTCAAATGAATAAATAAAATAAAATAAATGCTTGTTTATTCCTATCTCGGTCAGTGTTATAAATAAAGCTATGACATTTGGCATGCATATTGTTTTAGAAATGCCGTGAAAGAATTGCAAGTTTTGTGACATTTAGATGAGGGGCAGGAAGTTATAGGGGCTCAAATTCTGTCAATTTAATATCCATATGACAATTTCTGAAAACATTTTTATGCTTTCAAGTTAGCCACCTTTGGAGCTAGGCAATAGAAATTTTTTTATGCATACATTCTTGGAGGTGTCATAGAAACTACCAAACAGACAGGCAGTTGGTTATGTAAATTCTAAGTTACAGGAGTTCAAAATTACAGTTTAATTATTTGTTAAACTGCTTGAGAAAATTTTCAAAATATTTATAGCATCACTGTTTTTGCAGGTATACACTCAAAATTTGGCATGCATACTGAACTAAAAACATCCTAGAATATAATCATGCTTGATAAATGTCGTTTAGTGGGTTAAAATGTATTGTAGGTACTTTAGAAATTACTAATCGGAAAAACTTACTCAAAAATTCATAGACGCATAATAGGTAATTCCTCTACAATTCCCCATGTACTTATAAAGTACTTATCACCACTAAATCACTTTACCTGCAATACCCCTCCAACAATCCCGTGACAGTAATGCCTAGTATCATGTTCCATCATTACTAAAGTGCTCCAGATACTTTTGTCACAATGGCCTAAGTCACAACTAGTTATAAGGTTTGGTGTCACTTTGTGTCACTGTTTTCAAATAGCAAAAATATACATTGTTACCTACATGGTTGTTGAAGAGTCAACAGGTGACATTATACAGAAACAATGCTGCACTTGCATGTGCTTCCACAAGTCGATAAGTCAGTGAGCTTTAGTGGTTATCTGGAATACTGCAAAAATTAAAGCTAGTGCACAGCGATGTCCATTCTTCTTCTTCATGGTTTGTTACTCAAGATAGTGACCTGACAATTCACACTACTACACATTTACTATGGAGCTTCCTATGAATGCTAATTTACTGCCACTTTACTCAGCCATTGCCTTCCTCTGCAATGGCAACTCAATTGTATGACTGGGCAAAATATATGGACATGGCTTTGACAAAAGTATCAAAACATTCCACAAGTTCCCAAAAGCTCATGAAATTCAAATTTAATTACTGATTTATTTTGCATTTTTGGCTACTTGTAACTTGAACTTTAAGCAAGAGATTAGAAGGTTGACACACACACACAGCCTCTTTTTTTATTCCATATTGTTTTTTCTCCAGGCTGGCAGCTTTTCACTCAGTGGTATACCTTGTTCACAGAGATATACCCTGATCAGGCTGAAGCCAACCATCATTCAGTTGGCTATTGGGTTTTTCTCCAACATTTATTCCTCCCCCACCTCCACTGCTTGGGATGTGTTCCTGTCAGCCTCGCAGAGCAACAGCTTCCCCTGTGGCAAGTGTAAGGTCCCTGGTCCAGATGCAGGGGTTGCTGTGTTGGTAGAACCTGCTGCCAAACCTCCCTGACCAAGATGTACTGCTGAATGGCAGCTGTCTTGGCCATGGCCTGCTTCCCAATGTAACTTCCTGGGATCACTTCCAAGCCCAGGTTGTCAGCATGGCAGTGTGACACTCTGCTGCTGGGCCAGGAGGTGGACTCAAAACCTAATATTTAGGGCCAATTTCTCTAACAAAATTTGTGAAATTCTGTTCTCCAGTTTTAAAGTTATAGGAGCTTAAAATTCTGCAGTTTACATAATTGTGAAATATAATTTTAAAATGTCTGATGGTTTGGAGGCTTATAACTTTGTCACTGTTAAAGACTGAGATATGTAACCTGATACATGATTGTCTGGATGTTGAAAAAGTCATGGCAAAGTCAGTGCACTTTGGAAAAATATTTTTTAAATTAGACAGAAATAACTGAAATCACAATTTGGGCAAAATTTCACAAACTTTTTATGGAAATTTCATGAAATTTCATGGAAGTGAAATCATAATTTTGGCATAATTCTGTTGGAAGAAGATACATTTTGCCCAGCTGTATCTGCAAGTGACCCCTCTATCTGAATGGGGTTTCCCTGTCTTATCAGGATGGTAACTCCTATTTTTTTATGTGTTGTAGTTGCTAGAGAATTCCTGACCTACCCATGAGCTCACCAATTTGTTTGAGTCTTTCCCTTATAGGTGTTTTTCCTGGAACATTGCCACATCACACCTGGTTGAACTAAGACAGTTTAATATTTTCTTTTGCTTGCTGTGGTGATTAACCCCCTGCACATTCTAAGAGACCATTTTCAGCCCAGCCACGATGTGTGATGGCCATTGTGATTTGTATGCCATGATTACCAAGAAAATGCACACTTACCTTGCAGCACAGATTCATAGATTTTACCAGTGACCATTTTATCAATGTCACAGCACTGAGACTGCCTTGCTTAGGTTTATGATCACAGTTCACAGGACTTATGAAGCAGGTTGTCTCACTGGGGCTGTGTTCATAGACCTGACCAAGGCTTTTGACTTAGTTAACCATTCCTTTCTAATTAATTGTTTTAAAAGTGTGGAGGTGGGTAATTCTGCTGTGACATGGATCAGTGATTGTGTTTCTGACAGATCATAGTGTGTAACATTTTGGGAGTTCAGTATGGGGTCCCTCAGAGCTCCATACTGTGACCTCTGCTTTTTTTCCCTTTTTATTGATCCCATTTCTCATTTTGGTTAAAATTGTGAGCTAATTCTATATGCAGATGACCAGTATTGTTAGATCATATTTCTTCTATAAATGAGATTAATTCCACATTGATTTACAAATTTCCAAAAGTGCAGGACTGGCTTTCTTACAATAACATGGTTCTAAACAGATCTAAAACTTAGTCTATGTTATTGGGTTATGCTCTTAAAATTCACCAGTTTTCTCAAGATTTCAAGGTACATACTGATGATGGGGGCGTACTTTTCAATGTCGACTCTTTTAAATATTTAAGAGTCAAAAGCCTATATGGTAGTTATATTGGCCATAGATAAATTGATAATCATAAGGCACTGGCACTGGCTAGATGATTCTATCCCATTGGTTTTTGAATGTCATAGAGAAATTTTGCTGGATTTGCAGCTTGAGCGACATATAGCCAAGATGAATGATATATCACATTCTTACCTTACCAAGTCAGGTCCTCTGGAGGCTATGCTTGCAATATGGAGATCCTAATGGAAATTATGATAGGGGTCAGTGGTGCTGGTTCTTGCCCCTATTGGTTCTTTTGACTTGGTTCTAGTGGGTGGGGTATGGAATATGGGTTCTGAAGTGTGTATTAAATTGCAATAATGTTTTGTAATACTGGATACTGTAGACATGGTTGCCTCAATATTATCTGTTCAACTTGACTTTGTAAAAGGAGGCTCATCCGTCACTATTAATATCTCTGTAATGTGGTATTATGAATAAAAAACATATTGAATAAAAAAAAAGATTAAGAGTCACATTGGATCCATCCCTAAATTGTAATATTCATTTGGACAAAGTAACTGCTAAGTTACACTCTAAAATCAGTACACTTTATCGTATTCTTAATTATTTGACCAAAGAAAGTCATACAGATATAGCACAACAAAACTTTTTATCAGTTTTGAATTATACCTTTATTTTGATTGACACACTGCATCTGCCTATACTGTGGCCAAGAAATAATTATTTTTACAAAAGATTGGCAAATTTGCATTACAGGCACCCAATCGGACCCATCATTGTCAAATTATGGAGAATCTCGATTGACTATCTTTTCAAAATAACTATAAACTAATACTATCTCAATGTATCTATAACATTATGCAATCAGGTGTCCCTGTATCATTAAGTAAATTCATAAACAAACATATTTCTACTTTTGATTCTTGGTCTTCTACTGGTCTTCAGTTGCTCAAACCTTTTGTATGCACAACAATTGGTAAACATCCGTGTGCACATTGTGTTGCTTCTCTGTGGAATTCACTGCCTATGCAATTAAGACATTTCTCATCCAATAATCTTTTTACATCAGCTGCTATTCAGTATTTCAAAACACTAAATGCTTGTAACTGTAGTTTGTGTTAATGGAAATATTTATTGTAATTGTTTTTGGTATTGTATAAGTATGTTTGTAATGTTATTAACTTTGACCTCACGTAATACCTGAAAAAGGAATGTATATTCCAGTGTACCTACCTAATAACCAAATAAATGAAATGAAATACCCTCATTATCATATTTGCCACTTCAACTTCCAGTATTGGGAGAGAAGAAACAGACATAAGGTGAGCTTTGGCACAGAACTTTCTCTATCATTACGTACCTAAATAGGGTATGGGTTCAGAAAAAATGGTCCTTAGCAAATCATCACACATGTCTTTCAGAAGGATGAATCCTCAAACCTTTCTGTTATAAAAAAATATGTGTAAACCACACAACTAGTATCTTTAAACATACAACATACTGCACTTGTATTCTGTAAGTCATCGTCTGATTATCAAGATGTATTAACCCTAAGTGAGCTAATGTTATGAAAATAACTAGACTCAGTTCTCTCTCTCTGGTTTCACTGCAGTCACTATGGCAACTATATCACAGTGATAGGGAGGTCATTCAGTGGGTACCTGGCTTTCATCATTTGGGTTGGTAATGTCCTATGTTACAGTACTTAATGCTAAGTGGCTAGGGTTGTATTTACACTCATGTAGGGTTGACACAGGGAAGAAGGGGAGGGAAGTGAGGATAATGGGATGTTCATATGCATGCCTGTGGCCCCCATGAGGTAGGACTGTTAATGATGGGGTGGGGATCTTGCCTTAACACACCTAATTAACCCCTTAAAGGTATTTGTGACACTCAGGGAGAAAGAGAGGGTCTTAGCTTGGTTTCCCTGGGGGACAAGAAAGTTGGGTGGGGTGCAGGTGGGGTTATCCCTGATAGCTGCTCCAACATTATATTTCTTAAATGCTAACTGGTAGTGCTTCACCATTGAGACATATACTTCTACCTTAGAGCAAATCTACCATCATCCTATATGAGTTGCAGGCTGAGATGTTTCTCCCTCTCCCCTTATTCTGGAAAAGCCAGATGTATTAGGCTATTGGGATATGCTCCTCCTGTAGGGCTGAAGTACCAGTCCTTGGAGTAAGATCCTTTGATGTTTATTTATTCTCTTCTGTGAGTTTAGGTATCTGTCTCTCTGTTCAACTTGGAGTTATCTGGGGGGGATGAGCCCCAGTTCCTCCTATCTCCCTCTCCATCACACTTTTGCCTCCAGGTTGATAAAAAGAGCTAATTACATATGGTTATGCAGCAATGTTCTTCTCCTTTCTAGAAGATTCTCTATATATCCCTTAATTAAGTATATATACATCCCCACAGTTCTCCACATAGAATGAATGTGTGACAGCAATGACAGTAGCTAAGTTAGTAGCACACTTCTGGGGCAGGAATATCAGATGGTCGTGGGGTCTAACTGTACATCAAGCTCTTGGGATAATACCCATAACTGACACTGTAGTGCAGCACAAAAGGACTGCTGCACTGGTGAGGTCCTGTCCATCAGATGATATGTTAAACTGAGATCTCTGCTGCTAATCTCTGGTTACTGTCCAGGTGGAAGAAAAGATCCCATGGCACTTATTAAACAAGAGAAGTGGACTTTCCCTTGTATCATGGCCAATATTCCCCCTGTCAATAAAACAGATTCATGCAATTCATGCAACCCCCCCCCCAGGATGCACCTAGAAACAAGCTATTATAGCAAGAGATGGGCGAAATTGGAAATATTTTGTGAAATTGATGCATTTTGCTAAATATTTCGCGGGTACAAAATATGGAATTTCACCCCTTTGAAATGCAAAATTTTGCCAGCAAAATTTAGAATTTCACCACCCGTGGTAAAATTCTGCATTTCACCAGTGGAATTTCACATTTTGCACCCACAAAATATTACGTGAAATGCACAAATTTCACAAGGCAAAATTCCTGATTTTGCCAGAATTTCACTGGCAAAATGAAATTTTGCTGCATTTCTAATCATAGCTTTGTGTGTCTTTCCTGGTGAAAAAAATTACAAATAAATTACAACTGTGGCACTACTTAAGACAGTATGAGTCTTTTGCTTCATTCCCATATACACAGAATATAAGCAGTTAATTGTTTGGAGAAGTTACTATTTGAGAACGTTCTTATGGATGGGGGGGCTTTTTTATTTTTTATTTTGCACAGCTCATTTCATTCTCATCAGGAACTTTATATAAAAAAAGTTTTATTATTACCATTTATTTTACTTGGTAGAGTTAGTCCAGTGCCTTTGCTTGTAAAGAGTGTCGTAGGTTTTAAATTCAAATGATGGCACGAACCTGCAGAGCATTTTAAACAATACATCAAGTACAGTATACATAGCACAGATTTGAAGGCTGTACAGTATAGTGTGAAGTAATTGTTAGGAGCTCAACCAACTTATCAAATTGATTTAAGAATATATACTAATTTCATAAATCTATAACTTCACATCTACAGATACACCTCAAAGGTCCATGATATTGAAACATCTTTGATAAGGGTGGATGAGTTGCAAAAAATTCATACATGAATGAGGTAGCAGTTGATAACATCATCAGGAAACTATATAAAACTAGATAATCAACCGCATCATGTTAATTCTTGAACTATAACAATCATCTAACCTTAATCATTTTTACGTACCCAATACATAGTTAAGCAATATGGTATGACCCAGGGGTTATATTAACCACCTGTTAATCACCTCCTAGAGGTGCAATGTGGCATGAGGCTCAGTGGAGTGCCACATACCCCAGCGGGTGAGTAATACATGGTTAATGTAACCACTGGGAATACCTTATTGCTATTAGAGCAAAGTACATCCTTTTCAATCAAATTTCCAGTCTTTATGTTTTTTATTAAAACTACCTCATTGTAGGACTGCCACTAGGGGTACCCACCAAGATGGCAGCATGAGCCACAAGTTCTCCTGCCTCAAGGGCTAAATCTACCACAGTCCTGCTTGATCCTAGTCTATTATCCCAATATAAGGACATGTAGCTGTGCAGAGCACAATGAGGATTCTACACATACCAGCATTATCATCCTTCATCATCCAGAAAGGGAAGAAAAGGTGGATGAAAAATCCTGCCAAGGTTGGTAGGGCCCGCTGCTTCCAGCATGGCAAAGCCTATGCAGCCTGCAGTATGGGACCATGCTTCAGTCAAGGGGATGTTTGGGCAGCTACTAACTCAAATGGCCCAAGTAACCCTGGTGACAAATCATACAGCACAAGTTTTACAGTTACTGGAAGCCTGCATGTTTCAAATGGAGCACAGGGTCGCAGCAATGGAAAACAAGATACATGACTTCTCAGCGACCCTCCTGAACCATCAACAGACTATCCTGAAAATGCAGGGAAAAAAAATCAGACCTAGAGAATCTGGGGCATAGAAATAACCTCCGGTTCCTAGGTTTCCTGGAGTGGGCCAAAGCCTGAAATACCAAAGCTGACCTCCAAAGGGCCCTGGTTGAGGTTCTGCAACTGGCCCCCTCACGAGTGCTGCAGGTGAAGCAGATCCACTGCTCCCTTGTCCCTATGCCCAAAGCTCATGACAAGCTGCATCCGATCATCGTCCACTTCTTGGACTTCAGAGATAAAGAAATAGTGATAGCATAGGTACAAGAGTTAAAACAATTATAAATATTTACCTGGACTACTCAAAGGAGCCCTCAGACAGAAGGCGGGCCTATACAGAGGCCTGCCATGCCATGCATAGGATTGGCCTTATCTTTTCATTGTACTACCCAGCCATGATGTGAGTTGAACATAATGGAGTTCCACTGCTGTTCTGCACTCCAGAGGCCCTGACAGACTTTTTAAGATGGAACTGGCCCAATGACTTAAGGCCATAAGCTTCCAAACTCAAAGCTCCTTGGGGCAACTTGAAGGGACTTGATAGGTGGTCCACCTTGCATACTCTAAGGTTGGAAGAATGGCAGTCTATATTGGGGAATCACTGGGAGATCTCCTGCCCTCCAGTAGCAGGAAAAGACACTCCTCACCCCACCACAGGAAACAAGACCACTCGACAGAGAGATTCTGAAAGGAAAGCTCAGAGGACCGCCAGATGAATACTGCCCCCAATGAAATGCTGAAAGATTTCCCACTGAAAACCGCTACTAGCTATTGCAGCCATGCTCACCAGAGCTGCATCCGAAAACCTCCAGTGAGCTTCAGGAATCCCCACGGTAGCATCGGTCCAAGGCTCCTCCTCTTCCTTGGTCATGGGCCACTCAGGTTGTGGCTTCACTTGCTGACAACATGCTGGAGAGACCTCGAGCATCCTCCCTGAAGACTCCTCCATCAAGATACCATAGCGCTAACCAAAGCCCACACTCAGCTTCCTTGGAATACTTACATACTCTGCCACAGCAAGATCCTGTAAATGAGGCATCAGATAAGTAACTGTTTTCTTGTTGATTACTAATTTAATCCAGGCTGGGGGGCAGGGGGTGGGGAGGGTCTAGTGAAGAAGACTGGTGAAGGCCCTGGCTGACACTGTCTCTAGGACCAGGACCATGCTTCAAAGGCCGTGTGATGCAACTCGGACCCCCCTCCTTTCCTAACTTTTCCTTTCAATGCTGCCTCAAGCAGGTGCTTTTTTGATCCCCACTCCTATACCATGAGGGGAAGTACTGGGGAGACAAGAAGCCAGCTGGGGTGCAATGAATGGAGGGAGGGGGTCATCGCAACCTCCTAACTGTGCTCTTGCTACTGCCCCCCATGCTTTCTATCTAAACATCTCTGATTTTGGGGGCTTATAATGCATCCTGTTGTACTTTGCCTCAGGCAAACAATATGCCCCCAATGCAATAACCTGAGGAATAGCTATGTATAGGGGGAAAGACACCATTTTGAATGGTTTTACTTGGGTCACTGGCCTCCCCCTTTCCCCACTAAGCTACTAGAGGTATGACTCTGGTCATTTGCTTTCCCCTAGCACTCTATTCAGCTATATTAAATGGTCAGATGGAGAAGAAGACACCCCTCCTTCCCATGGCACCCTTATCTACTGCTCCCACAGTGCACTCCCCCTCCCCAGGGCACCCTGTTATCTCATGCCAAAGTTTACCTGGCCCCCAAACCAGAGTGCCTAGCACATACCCTTATGTTTACTGGTTATTGTTTTACTGGACAGGGTAGTACCCCCCCATGCCAGTACCCAAATCCCCTCCCTTTTCTTTTCTCTCCTATTCCCCAGTCTGTGGCATGCACTTTATTTATTAAGATTATTTAGTTTGTGTTGACTGGGAAAGGAGGACTAGACAATTCTGCCTATTTTCAGTCTTGTCCTAGGGAAGGGGGATACAGATGGATGCCAACTGACATTGAACCAGATTAAGCTGTTGGTGGCATTTTTAGTGAATGGGGGACATTTGGCCAGGACACCAGGGAAATTCCCCTACTGTTTCAGTAGGGGGCACTGCTGCTATGCTGTTCACAGGATGGCAGATGGCACCAGGTCATCGGAGGTGATGGACGTTTCATGAAGTGAGCAGCAGGGGTCTGCATACTCAATCCTGGCTGTGGAACTGAGAGGGGAGGATGAGTCTTTCTAGTTAGATGTGAGACAAATGGAGATCCGAGGAGATGTGCATGGGATATACCATGTGATGGGATAAATGGACAATGTTAGAAGGTCCACAATATTTCAGCCCAAAGGATTGGAGGTCTCACAAACTGGAAATAAAATGGACTCAGGAGGAAAGCAAACTACACTGACTGCAAATTGTTCCTCGGCAATGCAGATGGAAACAGCTGACTGTCAGAGCCAGGGAGCAGATGGGTGGACAAGAATGAGTCAGTCTGCTAACAACAGTTCAACTGGAATGTGGAAGGAGAGAAGCACAACCACGAGTGAGCATGAATCAGCCTGGTCAAAAGAACAAGCATTACGAAACACAGGATGGACATTCCAGGATTGCAAATGGATACCGGATTTTACTTGGGAAACTTTCTCACCTACACAATATGTGCAGGGTGCCCCTGAAGATACAGGTCAGAATATTTCACAAAAGGCTGTAATGATGAAAAGGGGAAGAGGTAAACCTTTGGACAATAATGTGGGAATGGCCCTGAGAATGAAAATGGAGTAGAATCTCAATGCATTCCCCCCTTCATTTCGAAGGGAGCATCAGAGCCTGGGCCATGATTTGCTGATCTTTCAAACATAATAAATTAGAGCAAGCTCCAAGAAGAACTGTGGTCCACCTCAGGTACTGAGGTGGTTTAGATGATCATCCAGACAGAATCTACTTGGCAAAAAAACTTTTAAAAGAGTCCACGAATTTCAGGCTGCTGACATATATGCCTTAATAAATTTTTTTGGGGGGGATACTTTTGACATTAGCTTTAGGACATTTACTGGTCTGGACACTTTTTGGAAATGCTATGAAGCCTGCAAAATGCAGCCACTGTAGACACCTTTTGGGGCTATACCCATTACTAAGCCTTTGTATAAGAACATTAATGTTATGTTTCGTAATGAGGGGGTGAATGTGGGAGATATTCAGTTTTGGCTGGAGCAGAAGTGTACTGTGCTAGGGCCACCAGAGGCAATTATTGATGGGGAAGGCATCTGGACAGGGAGCTGGACATTTAAGGTTAAGTTGCATATCCTAAGAAATGAAATTCAGCATGTACCTAACAGTTTCTTCCTAGGGAAAGACATGGGGGTAGTTTTCACCCAGGACAGCCCAAGGTCTGCTATAAATACAATAGCCAAAGTCATCTTAGTGGTGCCTGCAATAAAATCAAGTGTGCTCTATGGGGAACTAGATCATAACAGTGGGACATGCAGAAATGTATTTAAATGTAATGTATGTGATGAACAGGGACATGCCTATCATCAGTGCCCTTGGGTGGGACAAAATAAACAAGGGGGGCTGGATAAAGAAACACTAATAAACCAGGCTCAAGATAGGTATAGGCCCTATACAGAAAACAGGGACACTCCCAATACAGGTCCTACACTTCAAGGCCAAACACAGGCCTCAAAGGAAAACACAAGCCACATGCCATAATCAGAACCCCCGAATAACACTCAAGCAAATCAACAGGAGGGTCAGGATGGCACCTCTGTGGGTAAAGCAAAAACAATTATTACGCCCCCCCACATCTGACTTTCATACTCCCCACACTAGGAGGGTGACTAGGGCCGCAAGCAAAACCTTGTGTTCAACTTTTGAAACCCCACCAAAAATTCATACCAGGATTTACAAGATCAGTAGTGGGAATCTGAATCAGATGTTTCCTCGAGATCGGGGGCAGTGTCGGAAATGGAACTGGAAGAGGATGGGGAGCAGAGGTCAAAGAAACCAAAAGAAAAAGGTAGGAGAGGAAGAAAGAACTGCAGAAATCATGAGCTAATATCTTGAAATAGCATCTTTAAACTAGTTTCTTAACACCGGTAGCATTAAAAACTATAGGAAATGGTTAGCTTGTTTACATTTTTGTAAAAGTTTAAAAGCAGATATTCTTATGCTTCAGGAAACTAGATGTAATTAATTGCATGACATAAATCAAGTAAAAAAAAATGTGGACAAGTGGACCATCATTTTGGTCATATGGGGACGATGTGGCAGATAGGGTAGGAATTATTTTTAATCACACTCAAGTTCAAGTTTCAAGACTAGTCTATATTTTTCCAGGGAGGGCCTTGCTGGTGGACTGTGTGTACAAAGGTTTATCACTAAGGATCATCAATACATATGCACCCCAAGTAAAATTGGCCAGAATACAACTTTTCCACAGCATTCAGCCTTATCTATTTATTGCAAGACAGGTGGTGTGGGGAGGAGACCTGAATTGCAGTTTATATAAAAGTTAAATATCAGGTGCAAAAAAAGTGTACTGTGATACACGTGCACTGCTAGAAGTTTTAAGGAAAATATCCTTAACAGATGTATACAGGGGACTGCGCAAAGATGCTGGAGCTACATATAGAAGAAGTGCCTACACTTCTAGAATTGATTACTTTTTCGTATCCAAATTTCTTTAAGTCAGTAGCTTTTCACTTCATTTGTGTGAATTCTCTGACCATTCGGCCTTAATATGTAAGATAGGTTTATCTAAAGTTCCACCTAAATTCCCTGCAGTTACTACCAGGTGGAAATTAAATTCCTCCATATTGGATCAACCAGAAATGAAGAAGAATCTTATAAACATTTTGAATATCAGGAAATCAGTGGCAGAAATGTATGATACCTGGGCACAATGGTGGGAGGATACAAAAACTGAATTTAAGAATGTTTTGGGACACACGGAAAGGAGAAGAGTAATAAAAAATTACTCAACCTATCTGGATTATAGAAATCAATATTACAAATTCATGTCTTCACCTAACATAGCAGATATTAGGATAAGGGGACAAGTGATCAAATTTAAAAACAAATGAGGAAATATCTATACGATAGAGCAGCCTCACTACAGGCAGAAATGAGATATGGGATGGATAAAAAGTTGGCAGTGGATCCTTATTCTACTTGTAAACAAGGTTTGGAAAACAAAGTAATGGAAGGCCTCTTGGATCGATCAGGACAGGTTAGGCATACAACTGTAGAAATGTTAGAAATTGTGCACCAGGTTTTGGTGAAGCAGCACAGCACAGCCTTCCAACCAGCAGCACGATGGGAAGACACTTTTAAATTTATTTCACCTAGGATAACATCAGCTCAAGGGTAGGATTTATTAAAACCAATAATAAAAGAAGAGGTTAGCTTTGAAATATCTCATTTAAAATCAGGGGTATCAGCAGGGGAGGATGTCCTCACGAACGAACTGTAGAGAAATTTGCAGGGAGAATTGAGTGACATTTTGCAAAATGTATTTAATGAAATTCTAGACATTGGTATACCTTTTCAAAAATGTTCTACAGCTTTAGTTATTTTTCTACATAAGAAAGGGGAAAGGAATGATTTAGGTAATTGGAGGCCCATAAGTCTGCCGAACACTGACTACAAAATACTTTCAGCAATACTTTGTCACAGGCTCCAAAAAGTAGCCTCCACAATAATCCACCCAGTGCAGATGTGTTCAATTCCTAAGAGGAACATTCAGCAAAATCTAGCATTTCTTAGAAACATCTACAAATATGGGAAACAACACAAGGCAACAAGGTATCTGATAGCTTTGGACCAGACCAAGGCCTTCAACAAAATTTTGCATGGGTTTTTGTTGCAAGTTTTGGAAAAATATGGTTTTCCATCCAAATTTAGGACATGGGTACACATTTTGTATAAAGATGCTTTGATGTACCCAGCAGTAAATGGTATGGTGGGGAATGGTATACCTATTAGACATGGGGCAAGACAGGGATGCCCCATCAGCTCACTATTGTACACCTTTGTGCTTGACCCACTTATTAGGGAGGTTTTAAATGACAAAACAATACATGGGATATCACCATGTATAGATCTAGAACCCCAAAAATTAGCAGTATATGCAGATAATACTGTATATGCCTGATAGTACAGAATAAGAAGTCTGGGATTAAAGCTCTAAACACATTTGAAAATTACAGGAAAATTGCAGGGACTGAGGTAAATCTAAAAAAAAGTGCAGGAGTTTTTTAAGGGGAGGGGAATCATGAACCAATCATTAAGCAGATTAAAATCACCCAAGAAACAATTAAAATTCTGGGTTGCCAGTTTGGAAATGGAGACCTAGCATGGATAAACTGGGAGGAAAAACTTCAAGTAGGAGAACAAAAGGTGCAGGTTTGGAAAACATGGTCATTCTCAAAACAAAAAAGAGTCATGGTAATAAAACAATTCTTACTTCCCATATTTTTCTGAGTGCCATATTTCCCATACCAGTGGCCCTAGAAACAGGAATTTTAAGTTGTTTCTTTCAGATGTTGTGGGGGAGCCACCTCAATCCTGTTAAAAGAGATTTTACGTATTTAACACTGAAACAGGGAGGGCTAGGAATAATTCATCCTCTTGTGTTCTACCATTCTTTCTTCTTTAAAAATGCTTTTAAACTAGGAGAAGCGAATAACAGACATCAATGGGTAGAACAGACTCAACATTTATTCAGACCTTTTATGCATAAGTGGGGGGAAGAAGTCCCTAAATTACTCTCCACTTTAGATATCCCTGGGTTTGCAGTCCCAGCCATCTGAAAACTAAAACTATGGGGGGGGGGGGTTACAAAAGGGTTTTAGAGGAGTTACAGAGAAAGCCACTTTATGCAGACATTATGGGGAGAAACTTCAGGGTTCAAATTGACTTTCCAAAATGTGCTCCTACCAAACTAAGCAATGCCCTAAAAATCTTGAAGGATAAAAGAGTCCCAGTTATGATGTGGGATGTGCAATGGCTAAGTTGCCACAGGAAACTGGGGGTAAAGGGGAACCTGAAACACAAACCCATTACAGAAAGACACTGCATCAGGCTAGAGTGTCTAGGCATAGAAGAAACAATTGAACACCATTATCTGGATTGTGTTTATGCTAAACCGTTCTGGGTAGCTCTGGCCACAAGATGGCAGTGGGGACCTGCTCACCACATTACCTATGAGCGTCTGATTCTCGGGGATTATTCAAGGTTCTTGTCAAGGTATCATCCAAGCACTTAAAATTAAATTTTTGCCTGCATTAAGTATTATATGTGGCAAGCTAGGTGCTAGTATTCTTTGCAGCATAGTAATACAACAAGTGCAGTTCTAATGAACCAAATTGAGACAGCAATAAGTAAACAAAAGGAAAAAGACAAATCTTTCATGGATCCACAGAACTTTCTTAAGAGTATGGAAAAATGTATTTTGGATTTCATGATCATAGTATGAGGGTTCAAATGATATAGTATAGGCCCCAAGAAAGAAAAATAGGGAACTGTATACTTATGGGCAGGATATTTTAAATACTGATTGTTGTTAGTGGTTTGCACATGGGAGGAAATTGGCATTTTGAATCTTGATTTCTAAGCATGGAATGGTATTTGTTTGAAATTGCATGAACTTTTTCCTCTGTATTCTGTTTAAAGGTAAATTTGTTTTGCCCCTTTTTAACTTTTTCCTCTTGGATTTGAGTTTATATGAGAAGATAGTAGAATATTTAAAGGGTTTAAAAGGGCAATTTATAAACTGTTTTATTTGATGTGATTTCCGTAATTTTTGTTTAATTCCTGATGTTATGTTTTCTTGCAATAAAAAAATTCCCTTACTCTTTCATATGGGGTGTTTTTTCCTGGTTCCAGGTATGGAGGACTCCAGTGGGGGTCAGGATGTGGAGAGGGACATGTATGGAGCTCTGCAGTGGCGGCTGCAAATCTAGTGGCTGGGATGCACCCTTTGGGAGGCCAGCAGATCACCCTGAAGATCACAGAAAGTAATTTGGATATGGACACTGTGCAAATAGGAGAGCTGGCTGTTCAGCAGCCTGGCGTGAGCAAGACAGAGGATCACGCTCTACAAAATGCTCTCCTGGGAAAAAAAACTGCATTTACAGAAACAACTAAAGGACATCAAGCTGCAAGTTCAAGCTGCCCAGACTGCAGAAGAGGAGAAAAAGAGAAAACAGGGATTAAATACCTCGCTGGGTAATCCAGGCACGAATCTGAGTAAAGTGTTTGTTTTTTCTGGGTCTTCGAAACCAAATGCAACGAATACAGGCTCAATCACAAATGGCAATGCATTGGCTCCTAAAGACAGTGAGCCTTGGTCTCAAGACTGAGCGCTCCTTGGAGCAGGGTGATGCCAGACTGAATCAGGTGAATGGGTGCCTGATCTGAGTATCCCTTGTCCTGGGACCTCTAAAGAAGGTTATAAGGTAGTGCAAGAACTAGAAGGGATTGCCAGGAAAATGCCAGCTGAAGAAGGTCTCACTACATAGAATACAGGGCCTGAAACGAAAAAACACTCTGAGGACTTAACAGATACAGGGAAAGATAATATATCCTTTTCTCCCTTAGACTCTCAAATTGATGGGTTTTTTTTGATGCACAATCAGGGATCCAAGGCCCCTTTACTAGTTTGCCTGTAGAAAATGACTTGGGGGAAGGGATGGAAGTTACTACCAGTCAGGCACAAAATGACCCCACAGCTCCTGATGTAACAACTCAGGCTCCCACTTATGGAAATCTTTTTAATAAACCCATCAAACTGGCTAAGAGGAGAAATGTTGTTAGGCTGAGGTATCTGGGGAATTCAGAGGAGCTACCTGATAGATTCTACATCAGGAACATTTTGTTAAATTAGTCACTGGGTTTCTATCCAGCAGAAGTCTACGCATTGATCCATACTTCAGGTGAAAACACCTTTGATATAACTTTCAAGCACAACATATATTGGACCTGTTTTGAATCAAATATGCTCAATTAAAAAACAATCCTATGTGGGCCCACTTCCAAGTCATTTCCTTAACAAAACAAACATTTAAAGTGGTGACGGTGTTATTCCGAAATGAAGGGTAAATGTGACTAATATTATTTATTGGTTGGAGAAGAAGTGTAAGCTAGAGGGGAATCCTGAACCTATTCTGGATGACGAAGGATTCCGGAATGGAGGTTGGAGGTTTAATGTTAACCTCTTTCAACATGACACAGGCATTCAACACCTCCCAAACTGTTTTTACTTAGAAAGAGACAAAAGCTTCATATTTTATCCAGGCCAACCAAGACATTGTTATAAATGTGGCTCCCCTCATTTTTGGGCCATACTTGCAAGGTGGTGAAGTGTGTGCAATGTCAGGAAGTGGGTCATTCTGCCCTACACTGCTATAGTCCCCTGAAGTGTAACTTTTGTGATGAGGGGCATTCTTTCTTAAACTGTCCATGGACTGCCCACAATACCTCAGATGCTGATTTTGGTATACAAGATTTCTATAATAACACAGCCTCAAGAGCCTCAAGGGCACTGCCACCTTGAGCCAAACCACCATCAGACTCTACAGGCAAACGGGCAAGAAGGAGGGGTGGAGGAACAATGGGGAATAATCAAAACAGCTATTGCAGAGACAACAAGCCTTTGTGTGAAGCAAATCAACAAAACAAAATGAAGGAAAAAACCACCATGGTTCTCAAAAGAGGTGGAAGGGAAGATTAAGGAGAAAAGGATAGCATTCAGGAAATATAAGGAAACAAAGAAGAAGCAGGACAGAGAACGTTATCAGTTAAAGCAGAAAGAGGCAGGGAAGACAGTCAGAATTGCAAAGGCACAAACTGAGGTGAAGATAGTCAACTCTTTTAAGAAGGGGGATAAAACATTTTATAGGTACATTAGGGAGCAACTAAAGATCAAGGGAGGGATACAGAAACTTAATAAAGGGAAGGGAATGTGGGCAGAGGGTGACAGTGAAAATGTAGGGATGCTGAATGAATATTTCTGCTCAGTATTCTCAACGGAAGAGGAGGGGGAGGTACCTAAACCAAACAAGAGAGAAACTCAGAATAGGGGGGTCGATACCAGTCCATTCACAGAAGAAAGGGTTTTGAAAGAACTCTTGAAACTGAGGGTGAACAAAGCAATGGGGCCTGATGGGATTCACCCAAGAATTCTGAAAGAACTAAGGGTAGAACTAGTGACACCACGGACTACTCTCTTTAACAAATCATGGGAGGATAGGGCATACATGTGATATCTCCCTCTTTGCGCAGGAGACTCCTGTTTTTTTGACTGAACTCCCTCTCTCCCTCCCAGAAACAAAATCTCCTGCTTAAGTAAAATTATGTCCAAAATATCCATTCATTTTGTTTTTGTAGATAAAGACACATAAAAAGTAAATTAGTGATGAACAGTGTAAGTAATAACATTGTACAACTAGTTGTTGATTCATTTTAGTGCTTATTCTTGACAAAATGAAATATATTAAATGCTTTTATTCTTATTTTTTGATGCCCTGTAAGGACAAACTCATGACGTTACGGTATCTCTCTACTAGTAGGCCAATCTCCCTACTAATTTGACCCAAATCTCCCTCTTAAGCAAGTTGGACATATCACATGTATGTAGGGTGGTACCTGAGGACTGGATGAGGGCAAATGTGATTCCACTTCAAAAAAGTGGGAGCAGGGCAGAGGCAGGAAACTACAGATCAGTTAGTTTGACCTTAGTGGTAGGGAAAATGATGGAATCACTTCTGAAGGAAAGAATTGTTGAGTACCTAGAGGTCAGTGGGGCATAGGACCCAAGGCAGCATGGTTTCACAGCAGGAAGGTCATGTCAGATGAACCTAATAGATTTCTTTGACTGGGTGACCAAAGTAGTAGACCAGGGAGGGGCTGTGGATATGACCTACCTAGATTTTAGCAAGACATTTGACCCAGTCTCACACAAAATATTAATATACAAGTTAGCCAGCCTTGGAGTGGGTCCCAAGGTGGTAGCCTGGATAAAAAACTGGCTGGACAACAGGACACAAAGGGTAATAGTAAACGGAGTCCACAGTGATGAAAGGAGGGTAACTAGTGGGCTACCGCAGGGTTCGGTACTGGGACCGGTCCTCTTTAATCTCTTTATAAGTGACATTGGAGAGCACCTGGAAGGAAAGGTATGTCTCTTTGCAGATGACACAAAGATCTGCAACGGGGTTGATACACAAGGTGGGGTGGAAAGGATGAAAAGGGACTTTGCAAGGTTGGAGGAATGGTCAAATATGTGGCATTTCTTATTCAATGCAAAGGAGTGCAAGGTAATGCATCTGGGAAACAAAAACCCCAGGGAAGAGTACACAATGGGCGGTGAGGTAATAACAACAACAAAAATTGAAAGAGACCTAGGAGCAATTATATCAAATGACCTAAAGGTGGGCAAGCAATGTGAGAAGGCAGTAAGGAGGGCTGGGGGGATACTGGGATGCATAGGGAGCAGCATCAACAGTAAAAAACAGGAAGTTGTTATCCCTCTTTACAGACAGTTGGTGAGACCCCATCTGGAGTACTGCATGCAATTCTGGAGACCCCTTCTCCTCAAAGACATAGACAGAGTGGATGCTGTTCAGAGGAGAGCAACCAAAATGGTGCAGGGTCTGCACCAGAAGAAATACGAGGAGAGACTAAAGCAGCTTAATATGTATACCCTTGAGGAAAGGAGGGAGAGGGGGACATGATAGAAACATTCAAGTATCTCAAGGGAATTAACAAAGTACAAGAGGGTAACATTTTCCAGAAGAAGAAATGTGCAAGAATAAGGGGGTACAATCTGAAGATAGAGGGGGGAAGGCTCAGAGGTAATGTGAGAAATTATTTTTTCACAGAGAGGGTTGTGGATGCATGGAACAGCCTTCCTGAGGAGGTTGTGGAGTCAGGAACAGTGGGAGAATTCAAGAATTCATGGGACAGGCATAAGGCAATTCTAGTGGGGGGAGGTAGGAGGAAGTAAGCTATTGATTAACTAGAATCTGCATCTTATCCATCCGGTAGGGAAATGGGCAGACTAGGTGGGCCAAGTGGTCCTTATCTGCCATCAAATTCTATGTTTCTATGTTACTTCGACCCTTCCCCCCTCAAGGGGAGAACAACTTCAGAACCTGACCCATCTCAGGATTATGATGTTCCAAGTACAATCAGTATGATGGCTCCTGTGCCAGTACCTTTACCACAAAGGCAAGGGTAGGAGCCACCCCCTTCAGATATTTCTCCTATGCCCCCTCCCATCCCTCCACAGGAAGAACCATTTAGATTCTGAAGAAAAGAGCTGGACTTAAGAAAAAAGACTGACCAAAGCAACAGGAATCTGAACCTGTAATGCTTGTCCAGCATAAGTATTCTGTATTGCAGGAGGGTGAGAAAGATGGAGAGTCAGAATCAGACTCAGCGTCACTGCATTCTTCACAACCTGAAGGGGGGTCAGATGTAGAATCCATGCAAGAAGAACCTGAAAGCAGGGTTGAGAAAAAATGGGTGGGGGCACAGGTGTGGGTGAAAACAGCAGGGCGACTATCTGTTACCTGATTAAGCTATGTCTACTCTTTTATATGACTTCTCTGTGGCATCTTTAAATGCCAATAGTATCAAATTAGAGGAGAAACAAATACAACAATATCTGGGTAATAGTAAACAAATAAATTATTCATAGACTCCTGAAGGGTGCTTCAATATCCAGTATATACAAATGACGACTGGAGTCTGCTGTTCCATATAAAGTTTTCTTAACCCCTACGTTTCGCTCCTATGAGCTTGATCATGGGGCTCATTGAAATCTATTCAAAAACAAATAAACATTTGATTATATATTTAAACCTTTACTTGAAATATTACTTAATACTATTTCAGTTCAACTCCATATATCTACCTATCGAATTTATTTCTATAGGCCTTAGCACATTAACAGATTAAAAATATCACACGTTACTCTTCTGGATGGCACTGCGGTGACAAATAAAAATGACATCCTAAGGGAAGTAGATCATCATGTGGCAAAATTATTTCAGGCCCCCCCAGCCTTCTGACAGTGACCCCCAATATTGGTTAAGGAGCTGCAAGTTACCCCAGATTGCTGACACCTTCCATTATTTTCTAGTCAAGCCCATAACTAAACAAGAAATAGTGACTGTTCTTTCACAACTAAAATCAGGATCTGCCCCAGGAAGAGATGGGCTACCACAAGAATTACTCAAACTATTGGCAGATACATTGTTGGAAGAACTCTTATCCATCTTTAATAATATGTTAGATACACACTCAATATTAGATAATATGGCTACAGTTTTAGTGTCTTTAATGTATAAATCAGGGGAAAGGGGAAACCTGGCTTATTGGAGACCAATAACCTTGCTGAATACTGATTTTAAAATTTTCACAAAAATTTTAAGCAATAGGTTATCAGGAGTAGTAAGTGATATCATACATCCATCACAAGTGTCTGCTATACCTGAAAGAACAATGTTAGACAATCTAATCCTGTTATGTGAAATTGTAGAAAAATGCCAGGCAGGGGAATTACATTGCTTTATAATTAGCATTGATCAAGCTAAAGTATTTGATCAGGCTTCACATGCGTACCTTTGAAATTGTTTAGAAGCTTATGGAATACCAGGAAAGTTTATAAAAACAGTACACGCATGTTATAACCACACCATAACAATACCTTATTGTAATGGGTGGCTGGGCAGTGAAACTGTGATAGGAAGAGGGTCAGGCAGGGATGCCCTCTAAGCCCCCTTCTTTATGTTTTGGCAATAGATCCTTTGTTGCATAAAATTAATTCCTTCTTAGTTAATATGGGTTTATTCTTTTCCAGCATAAGTCCAGAAATTAAGACAGTAGCCTATTCATTAGATTTATGCCTAGTGCTAGCAGATACTGAGGCTTGTGGGCAAGCAGATAGGATTTTAACAGAATATTCAGATATAGCTAGCTCAGCTGTTAATTATAACAAAAGTAAATGTATTTTCATAATGGATGTGCCGGGGACCTAGATGAAGTTATTGGCATTCCAGTGGTGCGGGAGCACTGTTCAATACTGAGCTTATATTTTGGTTCAGGAGACCTGGCAGTGATTAATTGGCAGATAATTTTGAAAAAAGCACAAGCCAAAGTGGCATCATGGAACAGGTGGAAGATGGCAAAACAGAAAAGGGTATATATGGTGAAGACCTTTTTATTACCTTTATTTTTACACCTTAGTGCAATATTTCCCTTACTCAAACAATTAGAAACAAGTGTGTACAGTTGTTTTTTCACTTGTGTCTGGGGCAGTAGATTGAACCCCATTAAAAGAGGAATTTTATATAAGACTATATCACAAGAGGGGCTACATATGATAAACCCTATCCCCTTCTTTTTTGCCATGTTTGTGACATATAATTTAAAGCCACTTTTATGACAGATGGAGAAAATCTGTCATGAATGGGTAGTGGATAGACTGGAAGCCTTCTTGAGAGATTGGTCAATGGATAAAAGTACTCCAAAACAAAAACCACTGAGGGATTTACCAGTGTCCTTCATCCTATGTTTTAGCAAGATTAAACTTTGGCAACTTATGAGACACCAGATTATATCACTCTCAAGAAAAGATTTATATAGTTTTACCTTGGGTAAAAATTTTTTTGGAAGCAAGCGATTTTAAAAGTCAGCCAATACATGAAGTAACTAGCAAAGCTAAAATGCTTACCTCAAAGCGAATCCCCCCACAAATGTGGGATGTAACTTGGTTAGCATTGCATGAGAAATTAAATGTAAAAGGGAATTTTAAGCCCAAGGGGCCAGAGGAAAGGTATTGTCCAAGACCTATGTGCATTATGCAAGTAGAAACTGTAACCCACTTGTTTTTTGACAGTCCCTATATACACAACCTTTGGAGAATTATTACTAGAAAATGGCCAGTGTCTCCATTTTATAACTTAACATCTGATATCTTGCTTTTGGGTATTCTTCTCTTTCAATGGACCAAATTTGATTGGACAACATTATGGTTGTTTCTAGTGTCTTTTAAGTTTTATATATGGACTGTGAAATGCAGAGTGTCTATCCAGCAACTTCAAATTTCAGAAGAACAACTTTTTAGTATGATTGAAAATGCTATAGCAAAAATTAAACAACATGAAAAAGGTACCGTCTCTGCAAAGATCTCCCACTTCTGGTGGGATACAATCAGTTAGATCTAGTAAGAACGATGACTCTAACATTAATCCATTGATACAGACCTTGAGTTGCCTTGAGAACAAAGGAGTATGTAAGTGTTTCACCTGACTTTTCTTTCCTATATTTTTTAAAAGAGTAGGAGAGTGAGATCTCTTTACATGAATATCTTTATTAAAAAGAAAGTAGATATGGTGGATTTTTTTAGAAGGACTTCCATATAGAAAACATAATTGAGTTACCTTTCATCCCAAATTTGGGACATTTCAGAATACTATGTATCTAGATCTGTTGCTATGGGGAAGGGGGGGTACATGGATAGGAGATGTTTTGTAGTCTTAATCAGCAATAAGTTCCCTACAGGATGTTCTATTTACATTATGTTTGGATTGGGGTAGAAGGAAACTTTTGATGTATTTTCTACAGTGTTTTTAATGCTGATTAGTTTTCTTTATTTTATTCATTTCCTTTTTGTATGATTGAAATATTATTTCCTCTGATATTTATGGTATGATACTCACTGCTTTTTTGTGTGTTTTTTCTCATCTATAAAAGTTATAACATGCATTTTGTATCACTAGACTTGAAGTTCTAACCAGCTGTTTGTTTCATCCTTTTCTTTTAGGGACGGGGAGAGGGGATAAGGAAATATCAGAAAGGGTATTGTTTCATGAGATTTCAATATATAATATGTTCTGATGAAAGGGGTTTTCTTGGCTAATTTGACAGTATGAAGTGAATACTGGAGGTTAGTCTTTTCATTTTATTTATTTATTTTATTAATTTCATGTTCTATTTAATTGCAAGATTTAATTTTTTGTTATTGATGATTATGTGTTTTATTTTCTTTCCATGTGATTTAACATGTGCCATTTTTTGTTATTTTGATTTGAAGTTATAATAAAAATGTTCCTACTCTTTTTCAGAAATGCCATGGGATCTTTAACATACACCTGAACTACCAAAAGAACAGGCAGATGGGACCTCAGTTTAATGTCTCATCCAAAGGACTTGCCACCATACTGTACAGCTCCAGATTCACAGACTCCCCCCAGGCTAGAGGCAGAAGACACTACCTAACAACTCTTTCCAAACCTGGCACCACATAAAGATCTTGAGAGGATCCCCCCCCGGGCTTGGACCTCAGGAGCGCTCGAGTACAATCCACCCACAAGTGTCCAGGCCATAGAGATGGGCCTTCAGCAGATTGCTGTCACCATCAGACCACCTCTATATCCCAAAGCTAATTGTACAGGGAATTATGTAAATGTTTTTGATGTTATATTGTTGTTTACTGTTTGGTTTTCACACATAGAGCTGTTCCTAGGTACTGTCTACATTGATATTGTTCAAGTCTGTGGTATGCCATTAACTGTCTCTTCTCCATGGCTACATGATACCCCATTTCTGGTACTCTTGCTGGAGGCCAGCAGCCAGCTTGCAGTCTCCAGTCTTTTCACTGATTGTTGCTCCAACATTATTCCACTGTTGATTTCCAATGGGTGACATCATATGTCACACTTGGAGTGTGCAGGGGCTGAATACCCACACCAAAAGAAAACATGTACTATCTCACCTCAAGAGACTGTGAGCCATCCTGGCCTTCTTACAGGAGACCAAACTAACTCTGGGGGACCATGACAGGAAAAGAAGGGATTGGGTGGACCTGGTAACTCATGCATCTACCCCACCAGGAAAAGAGGAGATGTTGTACTTATAAACAAAAACTTCCATTGGACGGTCTTAAAAAATGTGAGCGACCCTCATGGGAGGTGAGTAATGGCCCCGATGTCCACACTTGAAGACCCTTATTGCTAGGGAATGTATATGGCCCAAATGAAGACACTCCAGCCTTTTTACACATGATGGCCCAAGAGCTTAGGGAACTGATTAGAGAGGACATTCCACTGCTTATGGGGGGAGACTTCAACCTCATGATAGACCCCTTCCTAGACAGAAGCCCATCCAATATAGAACCTCATGCCAGAGGGTCCAAAGTACTAGCTCAACTCCAACAGGACATGGGCCTAATGATATCTGGACAGTCTTTCACCCAGGGAACATGGCTACTCATTTCACTCCCCAGTTCACAACTCCCACAGCCAACTAGACTTTTGGCTCACCTCTCTGAACATTACCAAGGTGGACCTAGAGGCTACTATCCTCCCAATAGTAATCTCAGACCATGCCTTTATTCAATTTTATTTTACCTGGGGCCGCCTTCCTTCTCCTCCCCCTCATGCTGATGGGATTCCCTTTTACTGAAAGACCCAGACTTTGCCCCATGGATACACTGGGAGGCTAACTTGTTTTTTCTGGACAACCTCATATCAGACACATCTGCTGGGAATACTTGGGAGCACTTTAAAGCCACACTGATGGGGGCCATCATGGGGTTTGTGCACAGATGGTGGAGGAAAAGAGAGCAGCACCTCTCAGATCTGGAGATGCAGCGAAGAGAGATAGAGACCCATTTCAAAGCATTTCATAATCTCTCTCTCCAGTCCCAGATGGGTTGCATGGTAGTAGCCTTCAAGATGTAGGTGAACAAACTGCTATCTAGGAAGGCAGAAGTATCCATTATACACCTAAAACATAAATACTGGGATGGGGGAGGTGGGGAAGGTTCTAGCTTATCTCCTCAGGAATCAGCAAGCAGAAAGCCACATAGCTGGGTTGGAAGACAAGATTGGGAAGGTCTAAACTAAGACTCCAGAGATTAACAGCATAATGGCAGATTTCTACTCTACACTTTATTCCACATCCAGAGCCCCCAACCCAGAGGGTGTCATTCTCCTTCCTACAGGCCCTAATCCTCGCCACACTCACCAGCCAGCAAGCCTGTCTACTGGACTTCCCCCTCACAACTGAGAAGGTAGCGTTCACACTGCAGTCCCTAAACACTGGGAAGGCTCCCAGAGGGAATGGCTTCCCACTTGAAGTTTGGCAGCTCCTGCACCATACAGTCACCCCAATCCTCCAGCAGTTCTACACTGAAGCCCTAAAGGCAGGTGCCCTCCTCCCCTCCTTCTGAGAGGCTGTAATAACTATCCTCCCTAAAAAGGGGAAAAAAAACAAAAAGCCTCTAGTTACAGACCTATCTTGCTGTTGAATACTGACAGTAAAGTCCTAGCCAAATTATTTGCCACCATGCTCCTACCTGAACTCATACACCCCTCACAGGTGGGCTTTGTGAAAGGCCAATACAGCAAGGACCATATTAGGTCACTGCTGAATATGATGCACAAGGCTAAGTCACTCCCCACCATGGTGGCAGCAGTGGCGATTGACTTCAAAAAAGCTTTTGATTCCCTGGAATGGGACTTTGTCCAAGAAGTCCTTAAAACAATGGGATTTAGGGATGGATTCCACCAGTGGGTCAGGCAATTTACCACTCCCCCATAGCTAGGGTCCTCACTAACTCCATGATGTCCCCCCTCTCCCCCGGGTAGGGGGATGCAACAGGGCTGCCCCTTTCACCACTACATTTTGTGCTAGCCATGGAACCCTTGACTGTGGCCATCAGGCAGCACTCACGTATCAAGGGGTGGAAGTAGGATGCGAGAACTACATCACCCTTATGTATGCGGACAACCTCCTGATACCCTTGGCAGACCTCAAAATCTCCACCCCACTGTTCTAGAAACCCTTTCAGACTTTTCCGTTTACTCCAAACTGTGGCTGAACTAAACCAAAGCTGAGGTCCTGCCACTCAACTGAAAGTGCCTCACTGGTATGGTTACTGGTCATAGCCTCCAGTGGGCACCAGATGGCATTACTTACTTAGGGATCCAAATAATTTCAAACCTAGCCAAAATATGAGATGCAAACCTCAAATCTCTGGTGGCTACTGTCCACACTGAACTGGAAAGGTGGAGGTCCCACCAACTCACCCTCAGAGGTAAAATTGCAGCCAAAAAAATGTTTTCAACCCCTAAGATTATATACAGCTTATCCCCCCCTCCACTAAAACTCCCTCCATGTTGGTATAATAAAAGTGACACCTTCCTGAAGGCATTTCTATGGGAAGGAAAAAAGCCAAGGTACAGCTGAAACAAATTGTGAGCCCACTGATCAGAGGGGGAGTGGTACCTACCATGGTTAGAAGGGCACAAGAGGGCTTTCCAAGCCACTCAAACACTTAAAATGGTTTGCAGGCCATGTACCTGAAGCCCCTCAATGGTTAGGCATAGAAGAAGCACACAGTAAATTGGCACACTTATCTCTGCTGTTGTACAATAACCCCGCAAAGGGGATGCTCACTCATCCCATGATTGGTCCTTCCATACAGTACTGGGGAAAGTTACACAGGAGGTTGAACTCTAACCCTTCCCCCTTAGCCTCATCCTGCTGTGGGGTAACAAGAACATTAGGGTGGACAACAAATCCATAACCTGGCCCAAGTGGGCTGAGGCTGGTCTGCAATATCTGAGAGACACTTATGCTCCAGGGGCTACTATCCTAGACACGTTTAAGGGTTTGTGTGACAAATGGGACCTCCCCGCAAGGGACATTTGGAGATACCTCCAACTCAGAAGTGCTATCACTGGGTATACCCACAAAAACTCCAGCGGCAAACCCACGTCACCACACTGGTTGACTCTAAAGAGAGGCCAGGCTAGTGTTATTTACTCAGCTCTTAGGGTCCAAACTCCCTCCCAATCCTTGGAAGCTAAAGCAAAGTGGGAAACCACTCTAAATAACCAGATAACTGACCAGGATTGGAAGTCCTGCTGGAGGCTAGCCCATAAGGCCTATCCATACACCAGGAGCACCTAATTCAAAACAAAATCCTACAATTTTTATTTATTTTATTTTATTTAGTTTTTGTTGACCGGGTAAGTGCGCTAGACAAATCCTGCCTATTTTCAGGCACAACCCAGGGAGGGGCATACAGATGAATGCCAACTGACCTTGAACCAGATTAAGCTGTTGGTGGTATTTTTAGTGAATGAGGAAAATTTGGCCAGGACACCGGGGAAATTCCCTACTCTGCTGCTGCATTGCTGCCAGCAGGGGACCTTAGCCACTAGCGTTGCTGTGGTCAGTCTGCCTAGGATGCTGGAGGAGATGGATGCATCTAGTACAGGGAGCTGGCCTCCTCTCCTGTACTGTCTGATCCAGATGCTGTTGTTGCTGCTTATGATGTAGCTGAGGTTGTAGACCTCAGTATTCTTACTTCTGATGATGCTTCAGCTATGGCTTTTCTGCTGGTGTTCAAGTGCCTCCTTTGCCTACAGATAAATCGGGCTGATCGCTGCCGTTCTCAGTTGCGCAAGCCAAATGGCCTTACTTGACCGTAAACTTGCTGGTTTTTCAGATGTCAACCGATCCTCTGCATTGGTGTCTGCTGTTTCTAGTCGGACGACTTTGGCTGACGGACCAGAGGAAAGGTGTGTTTCACAGAATTCAGTCATTCCTGCACTTCCTACAGACTGTTTCCTTGATTCTCGGGCTGGCAGTTCAACGGATTCTGTAGCCGTGTGCCTAAAGCCCCTGCTGACTGTCTCTTCGGAACCTATTGCTGGTGCCCATGTCTCTTCTTTACAGACTTCAGAGGTGTCTTTTGCTGGACAGACGTTTTCTTTTCCTTCCCGAGACCAGAGACCTGGATGGAGTAAACTGCCTGGAGTTCCTTCTGCTTCTGGACCTGAAGGGTTGAGCACTTCAAAACCGGCGATTTTACCTGTGGAAGCTTCTTGGTCTCCTGATCGTGCATTACGGGAGGCTGGCTGGGAACAATCAGGTGGTGGGTCTTGGTCTCTAGACTGCAAGATCCTTCCTATATTCGGATGCTAAAAACGCTGGTACTTTGGTGAATGCTGTGTCTTCTGTCCCTCTGAGCTCCAACTTGCCCCGGGGTAGTTTATCTGCTTCTTGTACTATGGACTCTGTGTATGTTGATAAAACTGTTGGGGGGGATTCTGCAGTGTTGGGGGATATTGTGGTTACCGAGGCTCCTGTTTCTGGTGTTGGGGTGCATGCCTCTGCTTCTCAGTGTCCCTCCTCGAGCTTGGTTTCTCCAGCTTCCGAGGGACCGAGTGGCTCGACCCCTGCTACACCAGGCAGTTTAGGTCAGGTCCCTGAGGCTGGGCAGGGAGGAGTTCCCAAACCTAGTGTCTCAGTGGGTTTTAAGCTAACTGATTTGTTCCAATCCCATAAAGGTGAGCCTGCTCCTAGACGCAATGCAGTCAGGTTTTTAAATAAGGGAGGGTTGGATACTCCCCCTGACAGGCTGTATGTTGCTAAAATTTGCTTAAAGGGTCGATGCATTTCTTTTCATCTGAATTTTTGCCCTGATTAGTTTAGGGAATTCTAATTTTGACGTCAGTTTTAAACATGTTTCTCATTTGGACCGTTTTTGGGTCCAATATGCTAAATTTAAAGCTTTCCCCCTTTGGGCCCCCTTTCATGTTCTCCCTTTAATGAAACCTACTGTTAAGACTATTACTATTATGTTTAAAAACGAAGGTGTCAATGTGGAGGACATTTTATTTTGGCTCCGACAGAGATGTGAGGTTTTGAATAAACCCACTCCAACTTTAGATAGTGAACAGATTTGGGATGGGGTTGGAAAGTTTGGGTTAAGTTGTTTTCCTCAGACTCTGGTCCAGCTCACTTGCCTAATTTTTTTCCTTGAAAAGATAAGGGGTTGATTTTTTTATGCAGGGCAGTCTAGGTCTTGTTTTAAATGTGGATCTCGGGCCCATTTTAGCTCTGCTTGTGATACTCTTAAATGCAGCCATTGTTTGGAATTTGGCCATTCCTCCAGTGCTTGTTTGAACCTTTTTAAGTGTAACCTCTGTGAAAACACTGGTCATGCTTATGGTCGTTGTCCTTGGGCCTCACATAACAGGCATGATTGTCCCTCCCATTTGGGCCTCATTAACTTTGCTCAACAACAGCTGGCACAAAAGTCTGCTGAGAGTCATTCTTGTTCTGGTCCTGCAGCTCTCCCCCTTCCCTCTTCAGCCACGGCTGATCCTGTTATAGAGCCTGCAGTTGGGAAGGCTCCTGCTTCGGCCCCTCAGGATGACTCTATGCTAACTGAGCCTGCTTCTCTGGAGGCTCCGGAGGGCCTTCCTTTGGTTTCCCCTGACACTGCTTCTCTTCTGGTTATGCCCCCCCCAGTGGCTTTACCTGTCCCGGAACAGACTCCCCTTTTACTGTTCCAAAAAAAAGGACCAGGAAGGGACTGACTGTTTCTGGTAAGGGTAAGGCCCCTGGGTTCCGGTCCTGGGCTTCTGGTAATAAATTTGCAATTCTAGCTCCTGATATTACTGATAGGGATTCTGGGGATGATGAATCAGACACCTCCTCCCTTGTGTCTAATACTGACACAGACGGAGGTGGAGAAGTCGATCCCATTGCTAAACGGATGAGAAAGAATCGACGTGGTAAATCTCCTTAATCTTTGATATGGATTCTTTGTCCATTCTCTCCTTTAATGTTAACAGCATTAAGGGAAAAAACAAACTTGGTGGTGTTCTGCTCTCTGTATAAGAGATGCATTGTGACATCACTTGTTTAGTGATACCCGTTTAAAAACTAATACTGACCTTCAGCAAGCTTCTTGTGCTTGGTCTCAGGGGCCTTCTTTTTGGTCCTCTGGGGTTGATAAGTGTGATGGCATTGGTATTTTGTTTTCTAATTCTGCCCTTTGGGTATCTCGATTGGTGGATATTTTTCCAGGTTGTGCACTGCTGCTTGACCTCTCCTTTCACACTGAACGATTTCGGTTAATTGTGGTATATGCCCCTCAGACTAAAGCCTTGCTGTCTGCTCTTTTTCGATCTATTCAACCATTTTTACATACTTCTAGACTGATCATTTGGGCTGGGGATTTTAATTGTGGTCTCCATCAGTCTGATAGGGGACTTCAGATGACCAAATTGTTTAGTGATTCTATGACTTTGAAGAATGTTTTGTCGACAGCTAATCTCCAGGACGCCTATAGGACTTGTCACCCCAGAGGTGGATTTACTTATTTTTGGGGTTCTTGTCGAACTAGGATTGATTTTGTCTTTCTTTCTCATATGCTTACTGTTCGAGATTGTCGGACTTTGGTTAGTGAATTCTCGGACCATGTAGCCTTAAAGGTTGTATTGTCCTGGTCTGATGTTCCTCGGTGTAAAAAGAACAAGTGGAGACTTAATGATTCTGGATGATCCCAAAATGATCCCAAAATTCAAAAATTGTGGAAGCATGACTGGGCAGCACGATTGTCTGTTGCTGACATTTATGAGGATATTTTAGAATGGTGGGAGGACACTAAGGCTGGTTGGAAGAAGGTTTTCCAACAGAAAGCCGCTGAGGTTCACACCTGTCAATATAAGAAGTACCTGGCCTTACGGCAACAATTACAGAATTTGATTTCTCTATCTGAGGAAAATCATTATGATTATAGTTCACAGATTTCTGTTTTGTGTGATCAGATGAAGGCATTACAGTATGATAGAGCTAAATCCTTGGATACGAAGCCCGCTTTGGGACTAAACTCACTAAAGGGGCTTCACCCTCTTTAAAGAATGTCAGAATAGGGTGGACTCTCGGTTATTTATAACCTGGTATCCTCCTCGGGAGATCTAGTTAGTTCCCCGGAGGCCCTTCTCCAGGTTGTTGAACATTTTGTTTCGGGCATGTTTGGGACTGAATCTCCCGTCACTGCTGATGAGTTTTTCTTTGACTCATTATCTTTGCCCTCCCTATCTCCAGCAGAATGTGAGATGCTCTCTGCCCCTATTGCTGAGGAGGAAGTATTACAGGCTACCGTTGGTTTAAAATGAGATTCTGCTCCTGGCTCTGATGGCCTTATGGCAGGATTATATTCTACGTTTCGCACTGATTTGGTTCCTGCTTTAACTCTTTGTTTAATGAAATGTTGTCTAAAGCCTCCTTTTCGAAGTCCATGAAAGAGGCAATCTTGGTCCTCATTCATAAGAAGGGGGAGGCTTCAGATATCAATAATTGGAGACTGTTGAGTTTACTTTATGTGGATAGCAAACTTGTGGCAAAAATTTAGCTCACTAGACTTGTTAAGGTAGCTCGGCTACTTAGTCCTGCTCAGACGTGTGACATCCCTGGTAGGTGCCAATCTGATAATTTGATTTTATTACGTGAACTATTTGCCCTTGGGGACCTGAATTGTGTTCAGGGTTGGGTGTTGGCTATTGACCAGGAGAAAGCCTTTGATAGAGTTTCCCATACATATTTGTTTTTGGTTTTAGCTGCATTTGGATTTCCCTCCAAATTTATTGATTGGATTCATGCTCTTTATTTTCAGGCTGTGATCCTCCCTAATGTTAATGGCTGGTTGGGACATCCTGTCTTGGTAAAAAGGGGGGTGCATCAGGGGTGTCCTTTGAGTCCCCTCTTATATGCCTTTGGTATTGATATTTTGATAAAGGTGATCCTTCATTGCCCTGGGATCCTTGGGTTACAAGGGCCTTCTGGCCTCCCTCCCATCAAAATACTGGCCTACGCTGATGATTTGGTTCTGACCATGGCATCTCATTCAGATGAACAGCCGGTACTTGATGTGTTCCATCGGTATTCCTTACTGGCAGGATCCTGGATTAATTTTTTAAAGAGTGTTGGGCTCCCGTTGGGTTCCCCTACTTTTCTTGAGTCTGGTGCCTTTGCTGGCGTCCGGCTCTCTTCTGAGCCCATTCGGATTCTCGGTCTCTGGTTTGGGACTGGAGATTTACCACTGTTGAACTGGTCTGGGGCATTAGCGAGGGCTGATAGGCTTCTGGCTGGGTGGCGGCAGCAGCTGATTGGGAGAAAAAAAAGTTTATTTACTGAAAACCTTGATGGTCCCCATTTTCTTGTACCTGTGTTATGTCCCCCCCCCATGACTTTATTTACCAGATTATATAGTGTTTTCTTTCAGGGTTTTTGGGGTTCTAGGCTAAATCCCATCAAGCGAGGTTTCACTTATCGGCCTCCTAGTGAGGGTGGGGTTGGGATGGTACACCTGGTAGCTTTTTTTTATAGTATTTTTTTTAGTTATAATTTGGGTTGTGCCTTAAAACCAGGTAATAAGGGTTGGAAACCCTTTCTTTGCTCCTGGCTTCTGCCTTGTCTCTCTCCCTGGGAACAAGGCAAAAGGAGATTTGTGGCTAAACTTTCAGGCCTTCCAACTTTTGGTGTGGAGGTTGTGAAACTTGCCATGGTCTGGGGGTTAAAGCCTGATGATTTTGTACACTAACTAGGAAGGCTATATATGCCCACATTTGGAAGCAGAGGTTTGGATCGTGTTGACTTTCCATCCTGTCCGCCTGCTTGTCAGTCTTGGATCCTGAAGCAACTTTTGAATCCTAGACTCCTCCTTATGTGTGGGATATGGTCTGGCTGGTAATTATGGTAGACTTAGTGTTAAGGGAATCACAAACATAAAATGCTGTGTGATAGATACTGTCCTAGGGATTCTGTCTTCAATTATAGAATCTCAGGCTCATTTATTTCATGATTGCGCATTTGCTTCTGATTTTTGGTCAACTATTGCTGTTCTGTGGAAAGAGCCTCTTTTTACTGAGCTGTCTTATGCTGATATTATGTTTGGGATGCATTCAGTTTCGTACTAAATATCACTCTGAAACTATATATATTGTATTATGTTTTATGCTTTATTTTTTATGGCAAGCTAGATGTTTGCTAGTTTTGCACCAAAAATGGATCCCTATTTTGGAAATTGTAATGAATGTTAGAAATGCTGTAATTACTTTGAAAAAGTTTGATTTTTTTAGATGTTCTAGACCTCAATTTCTTCATTTATGGATTAACTGTGATTCTTGGAATTTGACTTGATTTTCTGTATCCTTCCTTTTCTTTTTTTGTTTACTGTTTCTCTTTGTGAATGTTTTTGTAATGAAGCCCACCTTTTCTCAATAAAATTCCCCTACTTTTTTCGATAAGTGCCATGGGATCTTTAACATCCACTTGAACTACCACCAATCTAGGCAGATAGGACCTCGGTTTAACGTCTCATCGGAAAGACGGCACCTCAGAAGTACAACACCCCTCTCATGATGCACTACAGTGTCAGTATTGGGATATTAACCCAAGTGCCAGATGTAGGAACTGAACCCACAGCCCTTTGATCTCCCTGCCTCAGAGGCGAGTGTGCTACCTACTGAGCCACTGACACTGCAATCATGGTACAGAACTCCTGCAGTACTCCACAAGGCCAAGCTCACCCTGGACAACCTCTGCTGTAGATGTCAATCCCACAGGGGGACCTGCTTCACATACCATGGGACTGTCCAGCTATCAAACCACTCTGGCAGCAAGGCTGTGCTCTGGGGTCTAAAGTCCTCCAGAAGCCGGTGCCCCTCTCAGCAGAGGTGATGTTGTTGGGCATCCACTCATCCACCCTTCAGCATACTCCCCAGGATCAAAAATGGATTGCCATTCTGAGCATGCAAGCAAAGAGGCTTCTCCTTTGCAGGTGGAGGTCACAGGAGGTCCACTTGTCCAAAGAAGTGCTTAATTCCTTAACTCAGGTAGCCAATTTGGCACGAATAACTCATGTGGTAGCAAACACCCTGCCCCAGTACATTCTGTGGCAATGATTCCTTAACTTCCTGAAGCCCAGAGCAGGGATTGGCTGAGCCACCCCTGAACATCCCTCCCTGACCCCCTTTTTTCCACTTAGCTGGGTCAGAGAATGGACACCCAGTTCCACTTTGTATGGGCAAGTTAAAATATAATTTTGCAGACCTTGGACTAATTAGCTTTTATAGCACTACAAATCCTCTAGATGCTTTGTGTGTGTTATGTTTCTGTTTTGATGCAGGTTTGCTCCTAAAGATGCATTGCCCCACTGCCAATCCATGTATCACAGTGAGAATCACCTCTTAGGGCTGATACTCCAGGCATACCAGGTAGGCCTTGTTTCTATTGTTACTGTATGATGTGACTTGCCTTAGATCACCTACAATCCTCATGTACAAGGCAGATGTTGTAAGCCTGAAGTTGTAGGGGATCTGCACACTCAGTGTTTCTTTTTTCTTTTTCCTGCATTGTTTTGTGTTGCATTCTTTCTGCTGCATCTGAACATGGTTTGTTTATTATTCTGAATCAATAAAAATCTTTAACAACAGAAACTACCTCATTGTTGAGGTGAAATCGTCCATCTGATTTCTGATATTAGAACACTGGTTGCATGTGTCATCTGTGCTGGTGACAGCCGTCAGGAGGTGGAAGTTCGGGAGACCTGCAGTTTGACTGTCTTGGGTTGTAAACACTGTTTGGAACACACCCCATGACATAATGGAGTTTAGCACCCAGCTCTGTTTTCTTTCCTGGAGCCAGGTTCTATAATTCAAGCAGCCAAGCTACCCGATTTTGAATATAGACCTATACCTCTGATCTAATACCACTGTGCCTGTGTGGCAATGCAAACACCACAAGCCACAGCTCTCCTTATGCTATGCAGATTTGCAGTAGGTAGGGAAATGAGCAGACTGGGTGAGCCAAGTGGTCCTTATCTGCCATCAAATTCAATGTTTTTATGTTTCTCCCACACCGTGACTCGTTTTTTGTTTCACTGGTCAGGGATGTTACTTATCTTTGTCTGGCACTCATCTACCCATTTTCAAACCCTACAGTACCATCCTGCGGACAAGATCATGAGTACTGTGGGTGGCTCCAGCCTCAGAAATCACTGATGGAGCTCTGGCTTGAATCATGCCTGGGCTGCAGGAGTTTGCATGCTTGTTCTACTGGTCCCCAGTTCAGAAGTACTGGGAGCAAGAGGGTGAAGAAGAAGAAGGAAGGGAAGCAGGTAAGCACCCAGAAATTGGGAGTGGGTTACAATTGGCTTCAGTATGAGAGACTGTAATGGCAGTGAATAGAAAAGGAAATGGAATGTTAATAAACATTCTATAACAGTCTATGTCTGGGGATCATGAAGCAGATGATGAGGGTGTACATGACTATTAATTAAAGATCAATGTAAGGTAAAGCTGCTGCCCTTAGCGAATCAAATTTAAGAATTCAAACCTCCATTGCTATAATATAAATGTTGTCTATAATATGAAGGATTCATATTGAATTTCACAATGAAACAATATTGTTTTAATCAATTCAAAGGTATTAACGTGCAAGTGACCTGCAATATTCATACAGGTCATTCATGAGTGTGAATGACTACCTCATTTTTAAAAATGAATAAATTAATATATAGATAAAACACTAATCCTGCAAACACCAAATGAATTCTTAAAACTTCAGCCAGATGAAAACCCTTTTATTTTTCTTCAGAAAATTCACTGTAAGTTAAAATGCTATGTGGAACATTTATGTATAGTGCCACTCATAGTAATAGTGTTAAATGCAATGATCTTTTGGTGTGTGTAGAACTGACTTTGCTTCAAGATATGAAAATAAATAAACTTTTTTATACATTTAAATAAAGAAAATTGATAACTTACTTCATGCTGTAATTCTTTTCATCTTAAAATGGGCAATGTATCAAGGAATATTAATCCAATACATCATACAGCTTTCTGTTCCTTTCTTTGCTTTCAAGCAACCACAAGTCACATTTCAAATTCACTATTTAACATACCCATTGGGGTGAAAGCCAAGTAGTGAGTGACACAATGACAAGCATAATATTATGCCTACTGATCAGCTATAGCAGAACTCCATCCATCAGTGTTCTAAAAGTATTGGAAACCAATAGAAGGTTATTTCTATTTATCCTCAAGGCTATTTTGGATTATTTAACCAATGAAATACTTACAATGGGGCACATATGAAAAGATTAAAGTGGAATATCACTGATTCTTAAAGTTTAGGACTCAAACCTGATCTGGTTGTTTACCTAGTTTTATATGCCTTCTAATTATGTTAACACTTCATCCTTTGCAATAGGGGCCCAATATTCAAAACTGCCCAGGCGCAAAACTGAGTTTGCCCATGCAAACTAGGCTTTGTGAGGAAGCTCAACATTGAAAGGCCCAGTTAGCACAAGCAAACTCAGTTTGTATCCAGGCAAAAGACAGAGGGGGTGCAATGTAAATGAAGAAGCGGGGACCTGAATATTGATGTACTCCAATATTCAGAGTATGTGCACCATGCAAGGCCATTTTGACTGGTCCCTTTGCTTGGTGCACATACCGCAGATTGAATCCTCAACTTACTCCTGCGTAACCCTAGCGGTTGGCATAGGAAGTGTGGTGGGTCCCCCCCTGACCCTCAACACAATGGTTCCTGGTGTTCTAGTGGTCCCCCCTGCTGATTGCCATTCTGTTCAAAATTAATATAGAACTCCTTGGTGGATCAGTACTCCCTCCTCTCAACCTCATTCTCTGATTGGCCTCCCCTGTTAATACAAATAAATTCCCTGGTAGTCCTGTTGTCCCTGCCCCCTCCACCATTATCTGATTGCCATCCAATTACTTATTATATTTCCTTGGTAGTCCAGTGGTCCCTTCCCCCCTTCCCATCACCAATCACCATCCATTTATTAATTTTAAATTTCCTTGGTAGTCTAGTGGTCCCTCCCCCTCCCTGATCACTGATCGCTGTCCCTTTAAATATTTTTAAATTACTCTGGTAGTCTACTGGAAACTCTCTGTCCCTAATCACCTTCCCATGAAATACTTGGTAACATATCCCTGGTGGTCTAGTGCACCCCTCACCGCCCCACCCTGGCAGGTAGTGACCCACAACTGCACCCCGACCAGTACAACCCCAACCAGTGACCAGCATAGCACACAGCTCACCACCATGGTTGGTCACCAACTGAGGGGGAAAAAAAACACTCGACCACCAAAGAATTTTTTTGTATTAACTGGGGATTGTGATCGGAGACCAGTGATGAGAAAGGGACCACTGGCCCACCAGAGATTTAAGTTTTGTTACTCAGGGATGGTGATCAGAGACCAGTGATGGAAAAGGGACCACTGGAACACCAGAGATATCATTTGTATTAATCTGGGATGCAATCAGAGAATGAGGGAGTGGGGAGGGACAAGTAAACTACCAGGTAGATACGTTTTATTTATTAAGGGACCAGCAATTAACAGAGGCAGTCCACTAGCACCAGGGATAGCTCTAAGTAAATGGGCAATCAGGAGGTGGTGCCATGCAGCACAGCCTCACTCCCTATGTAAATGGCCCATAATGACCATGCAAATGGCCACTTAAGGCCTTGCATGCCAAATGGGCTCATTTGCATAGGTCCCTTTGAATATGTTTTTTTTGCCCTGCAATCGATTGTGCCATTGTATTGTGGGGTCTGAGTCTGCCCAGTGCTAGGTGGCTTATCACTGGGTCTCACTGGCCCTATATTCAGTGGAATAGTGCTGATGCACTGTTCCACTGAATATAGCAGTTTTGGACATCTGGAAAACTGCAGGGGTCAGAGCAATGTTTTGCCCTCTGCTTGCCCATATGTGAATATCAGGCCCCAGATGTTAAACTGAAAATCCTTTTACCCATCTCTGATCATTGTCGGACAGAAGTTAAAAATTCCTTGGACATGGCTCTTGTCAAAAAGAGATGGGGAATTTCCCCTGGCATCAGGGCCATTATTTCCCCTTCAATAAATTAACCCAAGCCACAGGATGAAACTGAAAACAAGGCATCATTGCTTAGTATGTCTTTCATGGTTAAAAAAAAATTGTGAATAAAATAAGTAAAATTTCTATCAACTGTATAGATAACTTTTTTAGAATCCATCCACTAATATTGGGGAAGTAGCAGTGCCTAAAGATGTTGATGGATATATGTGGATATGCAATTACAGATTTATAAAGCAAATACATATTCTTAAATCAGTTTGATGAGTGAGTTGAGTTCATATCACTTACAGTACTTCATGTTAATTACTGTATGTCTATTTTTTATTTATTTTTTTTTATTTTTTCCCCCTCCTCATCACCCTCGTCATTCCTTTCCTTCGGGCTTGCTCAATGCCTCCCAATCCCTCACTGAGTCTGCCCCTAGAGTGTCTCCGGTGACTCCCACCTGCCTCTTCCCTCCATAGAGCACCTTGCACAGCGAGGTCTGCCCATGATTACGACTGGGTGGCTGGAGCGGCCATCATTCAGGAACGTTGTGGTTTTTTCTTCCATATTTCTATTCCTCACCTCCATCCCGCTGAGGATGCCGGCTCGGGCGGAACATGCTTACGCATGCCTGCCAAGTGCCAGTTGGCGTCCTTCCCTCCCCGGCTCCCCACCCAATGGAAGCCACCATTGCCCCTATATTCGGTGCTTCCACTGGCTCTCCCAGACATCGGGTGTGTTTAACACCCCTGGCATCCCTCCTCCAAGGAGGAGGAGAGCATCCATGAGGATGCTTGATCCTCCTTCCTCCTGCCAACCCCCCGGCAACCAGAGTCCATTCCCGAACCCAGGTCACCGATGTGGTGCGAGGTGTGGCATCCAGCGCCTCAACTCTCAGAGCCACCGGGCCGGCCTACTGTATGTCTATTTTGAACACACCCACTGTTATCTATTTTTTTCTTTCAACGATCCATGGTTCTAGAATTTTCCAGATTTCTGTAAACACTCAGAGATCCCAGTCTTTATACACTGTAAAACCACAATTACTGAACAAGGACATTTCTTTAAAATAATAATACTGAATGAAAATGATTTGTGGCTACTTGATACTGGTTGACCTTCAGAGCACCCAGGAGATCTATACATGAAACTCGGCTTCAGGTTCTAACTCTTAACAGAATAATTGCCTATTATGACTAAGCTGATATACTGTAACTGTAGTCTGAGTTTATTGCTGTTAAAGTTTGGCAGTCCAATACTGAATATGGTGACTTTTGATGAATTCGATCCCGTCAGTGGAGCATGCACTTGTCATTCTTCATACATGAAACTGGGGAAAACTGCTTTGATGGTTTAATTTAACATGTAAGGTAGCTCACTGAATCCAATAATGTGAATGATCTCTGTTGAACATTTAAAACAATGTCACCATTGAGTAGACTGGCTTGTAGTTAACCTTTCACAGTATGTCAAGCAATGTCATATATCTTGAGGACTCATAATTTTACTGGAACCAAATCTAGGCATCATTAGACAAGGTGTTAATGAAAAAGAGAGTGAGATGCTCAAATTAATTCATATTGCTAATAATAGAAACAAGTATGATGGTATCAAAGTAGCATATAGTGGTTGCCAGTGACATGATGCAGAATATCCAGATACAGTGGAGTCAGTCAAAATACAATGCTCTTACTTCAGCTTCTGCTCATACTATACTGCAGAATACTGCAGGAGCACAATGCAATCCAATGCTAAATACTCCAACTTATAAAACAGCTCGGGAATTTTCTGCATCCTGACTGGCTAAGAAGCACAATTAGCCATTCAGGACAAGCTGCATGGGCTGTGAGGGAGCTCAACAGGCAAACCACTCTCTCTTCCCCAACTAATCATTGCTGGACACTCTGAATAGGAGCCCTTCACTGACTTTTCCTCTACTCAAATCAGCGCAAAGAACTGTGCTGGTGGTCCTCCTCCAGCTGCCTCCTGGTCCAATTGGAGGAGCTCTCAATCCAGGACATTTCCTTGTTCCCTTGTTGGGCATCCAAGTTAAAGAAGCCACACACCATGTCATGGATGCCATTTGGCACTAGCTGCAGGGGGTGAGAGGGGGCTCAGCAGGCAAACAACCCTTCCCCCACAAATCACCAGGGGACACTGATGAATAGGGCCTTTTCACTGACTTTTCCTCTGCTCCAATTAGAGCGAATTACTGAGGTGATGGCACTCCTCCAGCTGCTTCCTGGATCATCCCTGAGGACACCTGTGGGTATTTATTCCTGGCCTCCCTAAGTGGTCCTTCATGGTAGTGACCCAGAGCACTTAGGGCCAGAGAAACGAGGGTATCACACTGTGGGTGTCAGCAGCGGGAGTCTGCGGTTGCTCAGCCATGCTGCTCCAAGTACCACCCAGGGAAGCTGCAACACTCTCTGACTACATCCAATGCATGGTCCCTGAATGCTGGCACCCGGGTGCTGTTTAAGGAGGACAAGCTAAGCCACCAAGCCAGACATGAACTGTATATTGGTTGTAAGTTCTGTCTCAGGACCTGCACCCAGCAGCCATGGACATGTGTGTAGCACAGGAGCTGAATGCAAGTAAAAACCGGGACTTCCCATTTCTCCAGTCAGCGCTCTGAGCACTTGCAAGGGGGGTTTGGCTATTTCAGGACGTTGACTCTTGGGGTCCTGTGTGAGTGGTCCCAGTATGAGTAGAACAGCAGAACTGAACAGTCTACCAGAGGCATTCAATGCTGAGGCAAGACTGTTTACTTGCTTGCTACCCTTGCTAACCTAGCATGGAGACTTTGATGCCTACAGGTGCCGGAAGGTAAGTCAGTTTAAAACCTTCTGTTTGCATATTTACAGCTGCCTGAAGGTCTCCTCTGTTGTACTGCATTTAAGAATCTCTGCTTGAGATACGTTATTTTTAGGTATCAAGACTCAACTGAAACTCAAGATATGCACTGTAGCAGTTGTACTGCTACTGGTAATGTGGTTTTGCCAGGGGAAATGTTGTGTTAGTTTCAGTACAATCTTTTCTATTGTTGCCTAGCCTCCCTAAACATGTGATACTATGCATAATTGTTGCTGAGTATTTCTAAAGTCTGCTTGTTCTAATTACTGAAGTTACTACATAGGGCACTTTATGTCTCACAATTTGTGCCTGCCTGGATATTGCCTAGCTCAGCTACATTAGTGACTAGCCACTCCTCAACAGGAAGGACGATAAGCTGGTTCAGCCAGATCTGCCTTCCCCCGCTTTTTATTACTTACTGCCTACCTGCACCCTCTGGGCCTTTGCACATGCTCTGTTTGCCTGAAAATGGCACTACAAGGAATTGTGGCAGCCCTCATTTACATTGTGCTTTCCTGGACTCCGACCTATTACCTCCGAACGCTAAATTTTAGAATGGGTAGGGACCTGCCTCACTGCACCCTCTCCCAGACTACCATCCCCTTAGAAAGCATTACTCCTTCCTACTTATCCTCCAGGGTCTAATAAAGACAGTAACTGTTATAAGCTGTGTACTTTCCAACAGGAATACAATGATAAACCCATCCTCCCCCTCCCCGGGCCCCTTGTTAGGTTTCTGACATTCCTCCCAACATTATTTGACTGCTGATGTTGAACCCAATCCTGATCCTCACCCTACAAATCGATAAAAAGTCTCCCCCACAGACCTGTGTTGGGCTAATACTTGTGGTGTAAAAATTGCTCATATGAATATAAATAGTCTTAGGACCAAGCTCCATGAATTGGAAGCTTGGGTCAATATGTACTCCCTGGACCTAACTGCTATCTCTGAAACCTGGTTCAAACCCATCATACTACCCCAGGAGGTGGATCTCCCTGGGTTCATGGTCTTCAGGCATGGCAGGCATGGTAATAAAGCTGGTGGTGTTTTCATCTGCACCAAGCATTCCTTGGTTTCCTTCCCTACACTAGAAAACTCAGAAGGTGAGGCTATATTTGCTAACTTGCTATTAGGTGGTGCAAATCCCCTCCTAGTTGGTAGTATTCATTCATTCATTCATTCATTCATTCATTTATTTAACCAGGAGAGACACACTAAGCTGAAGCTTGTTCACAGGTGCGACCTGGAAACATAGAAACATAGAATTTGATGGCAGATAAGGACCGCTTGGCCCACCTAGTCTGCCCATTTCCCTACCTAATGGATAAGCTGCAGATCCTAGTTAACCAGCAGCCTACTTCTTCCTACCCCACCCTCTAGAATTGCTTTATGACTGTCCCATGCATGCTTGAATTCCACCACTGTTTTTGACTCCACAACCTCCTCTGGAAGGCTGTTCCATGCATCCACAACCCGCCTCTGTGAAAAATACCTCTTACATTACCTCTGAGCTGCCCCCCTCTATCTTCAAATTGTGCCCTGTTCTTGCACACCTCTTTTTGAAAGATGCTACCTCTTGGGCTTTGTTGATTCCTTTGAGGTACTTGAAAGTTTCTGTCATGTCCCCCCCTCTCCCTCCTTTCCTCGAGGCTATACATATTAAGCTCCTTAAGTCTCTCTTCATATGTCTTCTGGTGCAGACCCTGCACCATTTTAGTAGCCCTCCTCTGGACAGCTTCCATCCTGTTTATGTCTTTGCAGAGATTGGGTCTCCAGAACTGTATGCAGTACTCCAGATGGAGTCTCACCAGCTGTCTGTACAGAGGGATAATAACTTCCTGTTCTCTACTGGTGATGCCTCTCTCAACGCATCCCAGTATCTCCCCAGCCCTCCTTGCTGCCCTCTCACATTGTTTGCCCACCTTTAGGTCATCTGATATGACTACCCCCAGGTCCTTCCATTTTTTTTTGTTGTTAGTATCTCACCCCCCTTTGTGTACTCTTCCCCTGGGTTTTTGTTTCCCAGGTGCATTACCTTGCACTTCTTAGCATTGAATCTAAGCTGCCATACATTTAACCATTCCTCTAACCTTGCCATGTCCCTTCTCATCCTTTCCACCCCACCTTGTACATCAACTGTGTTGCAGATCTTTGTGTCATCTGCAAAGAGACATACTTTTCCTTCCAGTCCCCCTGCAATGTCACTTATAAAGACATTGAAGAGGACCTGTCCTAATACTGAACCCTGCGGTACCCCACTAATAACCCCCCTTTCTTCAGATTGGACTCCATTTACTATTACTCTCTGTGTCCTATTCACCAGCCAATTCTTTACCCAGGCTGTCATCTTGGGACCACTCAAGGCTGGCTAACTTGCATATTAATCTTTTGTGGGACTGTGTCAAATGCCTTGCTAAAGTCTAGGTAGGCCATGTCCACAGCCCCTCCCTGATCTACTACTTTGGTCACCCAGTCAAAGAAATCTATCAGATTCATCTGGCATGACCTTCCCACTGTGAATCCATGCTGCCTTGGGTCCTGTGCCCCTCTGACCTCTAGATACTCGACAATTCTTTCCTTCAGAAGTGATTCCATCATTTTCCCTATCACTGATGTAAAACTAACAGGTCTGTAGTTTCCTGCTTCTGCCTTGCTCCCTCTTTTGTGAAGGGGAATCACATCTGCCCTCATCCAGTCCTCGGGTACCACCCCATCCTCCCATGATTTGTTAAAGAGAGTAGTCAGTGGTGTCACTAGTTTTACCCTTAGTTCTTTTAGAATTCTGCGATGAATCCCATCAGGCCCCATTGCTTTGTCCATCTTCAGTTTTAAGAGTTCTTTCAGAACCCTTTCTTCTGTAAATGGGCTGGTATCAACTTCTGTATCCAGAGTGTTTCCATTGTTTGTTTTAGGTACCTCCCCCTCTTCATTTGTAAATACTGAGCAAAAATATTTGTTTAGTATCTCTGCCTTTTCACAGTCACCATCTGCCCACCCTCCCTCCCCTTTATTAAGCCTCACTATCCTCCTTGGTCTTCCTTCGCTCCCTGATGTACCTATAAAAGGTTTTATCCCCCTTCTTAACTGAGTTGGCTATCTTTTCCTCAGTTTGGGCCTTTGCTGTTCTGACTGCCTTCCCAGCTTCCTTTTGCTTTAACTGATACAATTCTCTGTCCTGCTCCTTCTGTGATTCCTTGTACTTCCTGAATGCTTTCTTTTTCTCTTGAACCTTCACTGCCACTTCCTTTGAGAACCATAGTGGTTTCTTACATCATTTTGTTTTGTTTATTTGCTTCACACAAAGGCTTGTTACCTCTGTGATGGCAGTTTTTATTATTTCCCATTGTTCTTCCACCCCTCCTTCCTGCCCATTTGCTAGTGCATTCCTTAGGAACTCACCCATTTTGGCAAAGTCAGCCCTCCTAAAGTCCAGTACTTTTGCCTTTGTATGGCTTGACTCTATTGCTGTGTTTATTGTGAACCATACTGTTCAATGGTCTTAAGTTCCAAGAAGGCTACCCACTTCTACATCTGTGATCCTCTCTCCATCTCCGCTTGAGAGAACCAGGTCTAAGATTGCTCCCTCTCTATTGGAAGCACAAGGAAGTTAAGTGACTTGCTCAGGGTCACACAGTATGCAAGTGGGGGCTGTGGGATTCAAACCTAGTTTTCCAGGTTTGCAGCTTAGAGCCTTAAACCACTGCACTATACTGCCTCCTATTATTTATAATCTCCCCAAAGTGGTACCGATGACCCTTGATACTCTAACAAAGGCACTCACTGATTTCCCACGGGGAAAGAATGCTTCTAAGAGATTTCAGCATAAATTGGTCCCCTGGCATCATGGGAAACACAAAGGACAACCTGTAAGATGCTCAACTCATCCAACTCATTAGTGAACCCATTTGGTTAAATAATAAAACAGGAAACCACACCATCCTTGACTAGACGCTTATCTCAAAATCAGACAGAATCAAAACAGTAGGTACCTTCACCAACTCCATAAGTGATCATGCTCCCATCTTCTGTGTTTGGAAAAATAATTACCTGAAACCAACCTCTGGGATCTTTTGAGTCTGGGATTTCTGCAAATTCAACATTAGTTCTTTCCTTTGAATATTGCATCAGGTGAATTGGACTGAGATAATAGACTTCCCTAGTATTGAAACAGCCTTAGACTTCTTTATAAACAGTTTACTCTCTGCGGCTAATAAACATGCCCCCCTTAAACAACTTAGAGTCAAGGGGCAAGAATCAAAATGGCTGACTCAAGGGCTAAAAAGCCTCATGAGAGAAAGGGACAGAGTGCAGGTTTTTTCCCAAGCCTCAGGCCTCACAGTGGATTGGCACAGATATAGAGAATTGCATAACAAATGCAAAAGGGACCTAAACATTGCTAAATGTAGTTACCTCAGAAATTTATAAGACATGAATCTCTCAGATCCCAAAAAAATTTGGTTGCAAATTATTGCTCTTTAGAAGGGGCAGGCCAGCTCTAGTGATGTGACATTGTAGTGAATGGAAAGTGCTATAGAAACCCCTTAGCCTCTGCAATGGATCTAAGCTCATTCTTCACTGACATATTGTAGACAGATATAAGAATTATCCCCCTATTTCCCTTCTCCCCCTCCTGACCTCCAAGAGAACAGCTTCCACTCCTCCAGCTTCCACTTCAGATTGGTGACAAGGAAGGAGGTGCTCAAACTCCTTGGGTGACTAATAGTGAAAGGCTCCACTGGTTATGATAAGCTTGAACCCAAGCTCCTTAACCTAGCAGCATCAGCCATTGCCTCCCACATTGCCATGTTGTTCAATAGATTTCTCTTAGAAGGGGATGTCAGCTGGCTTAGTGGTGCTGAGGGTTGAGGCACTGGATACCCCACCTCGTGCCATGCTGGCGACCCAGGTTCAGGAATGGTCCTGGGTCAGCAGGGGAGGGAGAGGATTGAGCATCCAAAGGACTGCTCTCATCTCACAGGGTGGGTTGCTGGGGATTTCCGGAGCAGTAGTGGTCTCTGGTGCAGACCAGAGGTGGCACTAATGTTGGGATGTAGAAGGGGGTGGGATGTTGGCAAGCTCCAGAGGTGAGAGGTGAGGTACAACTGTGCAGAAAGCCATTGCACACCATGTCCCAAGGGGGAACCTTAGAAAAAACCCTGCCTCGGTGGTAGGTGAAGGTGGGATCAGTGGCCAGCCCCATGCTCAGTGCCAGGCTCTACTATCCCATGCTCCTGGTCTTCCTCTTCCTCCCCAGTAGCTCTGCTAGATTCTAGACAGAGCACCAGGAGGAGGAGATGGAGATCCTATGCTGGGGGCTCAGAGCTAGAGGGTTTTGCAGCTGGGAGAGATTGGAGGGAGAAGGTCCCAACCAGAGAGTGTGGAGTCAGAGGCTTCAGGCAGGCAGAAGAGCTGATGCCAATAATCCACACCTAAGACAGGCCACTGAGGTAAGAGATAAACAGAGTTGGAAAAAAAATGAAGAAGGGAATGTCCCCTCCATTTGGAAAGTGGCCTTGTGGTTCCTGTACATAAGGATGGGTCTAAAGAGTAGGTAGAAAACCATTGCCCCATCTCACTTCTCTGAACCATTAATTAATTACTGGAAAGGAGAGTTTATAATGAGCTCCAAGAATATATTAAACACCGTGGCCTACTCACTAATAATCAACATGGATTTAGAAAGAACCATGGAACAGATATGACCCTAGTCCAATTGACTACTGCTATCCTGGTGGCCCTCTACACTGGTTTGCTGACTGAAGTAGTCTTTATAGACCTCACCAAAGCTTTGGATGTAGTAAACAACCAGCTGCTATTATCAAAATTAAAATTCCTTGGCCATGACAAGCTGTCCCTATGGTATTTCTCTAACTACCTCACAAATAGATCACAAATGCTTAAATGGAAGGGTGCTCTGTTGGATAAATTCCCAATCCTGGATGGTGTCCTACAAGGATCAATCTCAGGTCCCCTTCTCTTCTCCCTCTATATAAATGACATGTGGTTAAACTGTGGTGGAGCTAACTTGCTGCTGTATGCAAATGACGCAGTAGTGTATATTTGCTCTAAAGCCACTTCCCAATTGAATAGCCTACTCTCAAATGACTGTAGATATTAGAGAAATGGTTCTTAACTAATAAATATATCCTCAATGTTAATAAGACCAAGGCCATCCTCTTTGGCACAAGGAGCTTAGTGCCTGTAAGGTGGCATATTCTGACCTCATCCTTGTCTAATGGGTCTGTAATTGGGGTAGTTGATCCCATCAAGTACTGTACCTCGGGTATACATGGATCAGGACATCACTTTTAAGGTACATGTGGCACACCTAATCAAAACTTTGCACCAAAAAATTGAGCTCCACTACTGCCTAAGTCCCTTCCTCGCAAAGGAGTCAAGCATGATTATTGCACATGGCACCCTACTTCCTACCCTACTTTGTGGGTCTCCAGTTCTCCAATCAGTCTGGTGCTCTGAAATGCAGAAGTTTGAAACACTGTACAACAGCATAGTTCATTTTGCCATGGGGCGTCCCTTAGGGAACACCATTGTAAAGTGCTGCTGATGGTAAGCTGACCCTCACCTGAAGGCAAGCTGGATTACTCTTGCTTGTGGTTTGCTTTTAAACTTAGAAACAGTAACACTGCTCCTAGTCTACAAGACAGCAAAGCACCAGAGTCAGTCCCTTAGGTCCTCAAGCCATTCACTCCTCCAGGTCCCCAAAGTCAGGACCACCTCAGGTAAAAGGTAATTTGCTACCTCAATCCTACTTCAATGGAATGACCTCCCTAGTAAGCTACAGGCATGCTCCTCCCTTGGTGTCTTCAAGAAAAGCCTGAAGGCCCTACTACTGGAGCATAACCTATGCAACTGCCATCATTGATGGTTTCTCTCACCTGATGCTTTATTGCCCCTCAGGCCCTGACACCCACAGTTTTATTTTTTTACTAGGATTTACTGTTTCAGCCTAGCCATTCTTTCTGAATACAATTCTGCCTTGCTATGTTTAATGCTTGTACCATTCTTCACTATGTGAAGCTGATACATGTAAATTTATTTACCTTCACTGTGTGAGCCAATTCATATGTGTCACTGTACCTTCTGTAACTTACAAACTGATATTGTACAGAATGTGCCTCGTCTTCCTGTTTTCTCTAATTAATCACGGGTTACCTCTGAAAAAGGGACTTCTGTGGTCCCAGTGGGCCTACCCAGGCAACAAAATTCAATAAATAAATAATTTGCCATATCCTTATCAGCTCTGCCAGCCCTTGATCAGATAAGGCAAATCCTTCTGCTGAGTTTCAGTTCCCAATTCATGCTGACTGCCCTCCCACCCAGTTCCAAGGCAGAAAAAGGCTCTGCCAGCCCTTGACTGGACAAGGCAAATCCTCCTGCTGCAGTCTGGCTCTGGATTCAAGCCATCTGCCCGCCCGCCCAGCTGCAAGGCAGAAAAAGGCGCTGCCAGCCCTTGATCAGGCAAGGCAAATCCTCCTGTTGCAGTTTGGCTCCAGATTCATGCAATCTGCCCTCCTGCCAGCTCCAAGGCAGAAAAAGACCTTGCCAGCCCTTCATCAGGCAAGGCAAATCCTCCTGCAGTGGTTTGGCTCTGAATTTGTGCCATCTGCTCATCCACTCAGCTCAAAGGCAGAAAAAGGCTCTGCCAGCCCTTAATTGGGCAAGGCAAATTCTCCTGCTGCAGTTTGGCTCTGGATTTGTGCTGTCCACCCGCTAAGCTCCAAGGCAGAAAAAGGCTCTGCCAGCCCTTGATAGGGCAAAGCGAATCCTCCTCCTGTTGTTCAGGTCTGGATTCATGCCATCCACTCTCCTGCCCAGCTCCAAGGCAGAAAAATGTTCTGCCAGCCATTGATCAGGCAAGGCAAATCCTCCTGCTGTGATTTGGCTCCAGATCTGTGCCATCCACCTGCCTGCCTAGCTACAAGGCAGAAAAAGGCTCTGCCAGCCCTTGATCAGGCAAGGCGAATCCTCCTGCTGTGGTTTGTCTCCGGATTCATGCTGTCCACCTGCCCACCTAGCTCCAAGGCAGAAAAGGGTAATGCCTGCTCCTAGGCCTGATTTTGAACTGGTGCCTTTTTGTGGAAGGGCATTCACAAGCTTCATTCCTAGGCTGCCACTTTGCTGCTCACTTCAACCCCTTTGTGCTCGGTTTTCCAAAAACAGTTTACTGCACTAAACTGTACTGTTTCTAATTTCAGAACTGTTTACTGCACTAAATTTTACTTCTGCCAATTTGAACTACTGCTCGCTCTATGAATGTATGATTTTCTCCACTTTAGATCTCAATTCGTGGAGTGCTAGTTAGTTGATTTACTGTGCCTTTCCTGCTGCTAAATTTAAAGATCTGCCTGTTACGTGAAATTTGAATGTATTGTGCCTCACTGCTGCTAAATGTAACCCTCTGCTTGTTACATGAATTGTGTTCCATCTGTCCAATGATTGTCTCCTGTACTGCTGTATTAGAGCAGAGCATAAATGCATTTCGTGGAGTACCACTAACTACTGAACAGTACAGCCGACTTTAAAATTATAACTAGCAGGTCCCTGATTTCTTATTCCTTTCCATGATTTTCCTCCCTCCGCTTTTGCCCTCTGAGCACCTTCTGGTCTGAGCCCCCTCCTTCTCTTTTCCAAGTCACCACACCCCAGCCTTGCTTTATATTAATTTTATCTCTTAACCCTTCTCTCTGGCTCTGCAAGCCCTTGATCAGGCAAGGCAAATCCTCCTGCTGTGGTTCAGCTCTGGATTCGTGCCATCCGCCCGCCCAGCTCCAAGGCAGAAAAAGGTAACGGCTGCTCCTAGACTTACCCACCGGCACTCTGTGCCTGCTCCCCACCTACTTTTATTACTGCTACTCAAGTCATTTTTTCTGTCAGCCTAACCCTTTTATTGCTGCTACTCAAGTCAGTATTTCTCCCTGTATTTCCACCCTCACAATAATCCTATCTTTAAAACTAACCTCCTCTATTTTAAATCCCATAACTGTGACTGTATTTTACTATTTACTCTTGTCAATTCACTAACATGACTTATTGATCAGGCATGTTGAAAATAACACCTTGCTTTCTCATTTTATTTCTCCCTATCCTCTGCCACAAAAATCTCTCAATCCTCTTAAACACTGCATCAGGCCCCTTAAACACCACCTATGCCATGTCACCCACTTTATAGACACCTGTCCTCCTGGCTCCTGTATTCTATATGCTATAACCCCTTCTCCCTGCTCATATATATGGTCCCACTTTGAAATCATTCCTAGTACATCTCTCCTAACACTGCCTAACTCCTGCACACTACTAATGCAGCCAAAACTACACCTACCCCCCTCTAAACTCCCTATCTCTATTCCATGGTCAGTATCTGCCCAGCCATGGTATAAGAGCTCAAAGCTGCACTACCTCATCATTACACTCCTTCTCCTATATGCAGCTGATATCAACCCCAACCCCAGACCACTCACCTCTGTCCCCTCTATTGCCACTAGTACTAACACTGGCCCATTCCCTTATAACTCTCTCTCCCTTACCCAAGGTCTCAAGCTCCTGCATCTTAGCATACATAGCCTATTACCGAAAGTAGACTTACTGCAACCACTCACTGTATAACTTTCCCCTGACATTCTCATCCACACAGAATCCTGGCTCAGTGTTAAAAAGACTAACAACAAAATATCTATCCCTGGCTACACCATCTCCCGACAAGACCGAGCAGGTAGGGGAGACAGGGTAGCTATGTACATCTCCTCTGCTATACAATACATTACCATCTTATCTACTTCCCTTCCCTCAGCCTATGAGGTTCTACTCCTAAGATTATCCCTCCTGTACTCAATCCCTATCTATGTTGCTGGGGATTACTGTTGCCCTGGCCTCCCTCCTACCACAGCAACTGACCTCATTACTAATATTGTTTCCCACTCTTCCACCGAAGAGCTATATATTATGGGTGATTTCAACTTAAATTGGCTTGCTGACACCTTAATGAAGGTCCATAATGATACTGCAGCTCATAACCTAATACAAGTAATCTAAGAGCTAACCCATTTAAACAACAAAGACAAATAACCACTCACTGATCAACTGGGCCCTTACTTCCTACCCACAGAGGGTCATCCACTCTGGCCTACTTCATGATCCTTTAAGTGATTACCACATGTTCTACCTGGTTTGGAAAATACACAGGCCCAAGATCTCCCTCAAGATTTTACAAACCTGTTCATAAAATTCCCTTGATTTTGCTCCCATCATCCTTGACCTGGGTCACAGACTGGACTCCTATCTCCACAGCAAACACTGTAACCGAAGCCCTTAATTACTTTAAAGAGAAATTCCTCAGCATATGGAAATAATATGCCCCCATTAGGCACTCCAGGATCTGGGGTAACCATCTCCCCTGGGTCACACTGGAACTGCTGGCCTGCCAAAAGGCATGTGACCAAGCGTGGAAGACACACAAAGTCTCCAAGGTGCCAAGAGACTTTGAGGTTTACTGTTCCCTCATAAATTCTTGTACAAAAGCAATTTGGTTGGACAAGACTGAAAACTTCCAGAATACCTTCCAAACAAATATAAACAACCCATCTAAATTCTGGAATATTGTTCATGCTCTATTCTCCTCCCTTACAAAACCTCCCACTCCCCGTCTCAAAGTATACAACTGTCTCATATCTGACCATCCTTCTGTTGCAAACTAATTTAACTCCTACTTCATCTCCTGTGTCTCTGCCCTTCAGTCCTCCCTTCCATCCACCCAGTTCCCCCATTCCCCCACTATTGCCACCCCAAATTGTACACCCCCTCCTTGAGAATTTCTCTTTCTCAAAGGTCTCCCCTGCTGACACACTGGATGGACTTCTTACTCTTAACCCCACTAAAGGCAGCTCTCCGGATGACCTTGACCCTAAACTTCTATACGTATCTGCACCTGCCATCTCATAACCATTCTCTGAGATTCTAAACCTCTTCTTCTATTCTGCTTCAGTACCTAGGGCCTGGAATCATGCCATTGTCCTTCCCCAACCAAAGGGTGGAGACCCCTCTTCACCTGGCAACTATCAGCCAATTTCTCTCCTACCTATCCTTGCTAAGCTTCAGGAGTGCTTAGTTCTTAACCAACTTAATTCCTATATCTCTGACTCCAGCTTTCACTCCTTTCTAATCTGGGTTCCAGAAACACCACTCTACCACCACCTCCCTACTTAGGCTCACTGATTCCATCCTTTCAGGGATAGACAGAGGCCAAATCACTTTGGCCATTTTCATTGACCTAGCCAAGGATTTTGACATGATCTCCCATATCCTACTACTAAATAACCTTTCATCAGCAGGCCTATCAGAATTTTCCACAAAATGGTTCAAAGCTTACCTTATTGGTAGGACCCAATCAGTTAGATTTGATGACGCAGTATCCCCTCTCCTCCCGATTAGTACTGGAGTGCCACAGGGCTCAGTATTTGGCCAGCTTCTACTTTCCATTTTCCTAAATGACCTCCCATCAGTCTGCACACTGTCCTCCATTCACATGTACTCAGACACTACTGTCCTGTACACTTCTTGCCAATCTCCATCTAATGTAGCAACCAGACTCCAGCTTGACTTCGATAAAGTTCACAAATGGCTTAGCTCACATCAACTCTTTCTCAACACCAAGAAGACAGTCTCCATGACCTTTGGCATGAGGCAGAGACTATCAAGGCTTCCCTCTTGCCCACCTTCCACACCCCTGATGGGACTACTCTCAAGGACACTTCCCCTTTCAAATACCTTGGGCTTTGGCTTGACCGCAACCTCAACTTCACCTCTAGTCATGCGGACGCCATCCTGAAAAAATTATGCCCCAAACTAGGCAGCTTATTCGGGAACCATAGAAGCATACCTCTACCTGCAAGATGCAATCTCATCCAGAAGATGATTGTACCTATCATTGACTACTATGATGTAGTCTACAATGCCACTCCCATATCTTCCTTATCCAGATTGGACACCCTCTTCAACTTCTTTTGTTGTTTTGCCCTGGACCCCCCCCCACACATACACACACACTCACCACTGTGAACTGTACCACTCTCTTGCTTTCCCATTGCTTATAGACAGAGGTCACTCCCACACTGAATAATTCATATCCAAATCTTGGTTTGGCTCTCTCCGTCCCTACCTCTCTGCCTCCCTTTCAATCCTTCCCCCCCACACTCCCTTAAATCAATTGACTCTTGCAGGCTGGCAATCTCTCGCCATTCTACCTGCACTGGGCAGGCTGTTTTCTCACACAGTTTTCCCAAACTTTGGAATGCCCTACCCTACAAAATCAGACACTCCTCTTCCCCACCCTCTTCCTCTCCTCAGCTCTGCAAAATTAATTCTCTTCAAATTATACCTGCTCCTTGTTCAATACTTTCTTTGCCAATTCCTAGATAATCCATACCTATCTGGGTATGGTTTACTGCTTTCTGTCCCTCACCCCACCCCCTGCAACCAGTACTAATCTCACCAATTTTGTACCCAAACAAATGACTGTTTGATTCTTGCAATTTTCACTTCTTAAACTAAAAGCACTTCATTCATATGTATGACTGTTTGTTACATAATCTGCTGTATCGAATATGTATTGATGTATCCCATTGTTAGACATGTATGTTTTCTCTGTACTCCCTTTTTCCTTCTCCCCCAAGATGCATCGGGAGATGAGCAACTCAATTGTTCAATGTGCCTTCCTGGTGAAACTTTTCAATAAATAAAAATAAGTAAGCACATATTGTGCCAACTGGTACTTCTTATGCCAAGCAGGACACAGTGCACCCAGAGATCCATGCCTGCCAGAAAGTTTAGAAACAAAATTTTCTGGCAGTCATGTTACTACTGTAAAAACAGTGCCTGTACAGTAGTTGCCCTAACAGTAAAAAAATAACATTTTCTCCCTTTTCAAAAACTCACAACCACTGCAGTAAAAAAGCAGCATTCTTGTTTCAAAGATGTAACAGCACACTCTCAACTTCATTGGTTTTTATTTCAACAAGTTTGTTCCAGGTGGCTAATCACATGCTCTCCTGCCTATTGTGATGACTGCAAGTCCACACCATGCCCACTCTGCACTGCAACTCTGCCTGTTTTGTGATTCTCTGTTCTCTAATCCTCTTCCCCACCCCCATGCTATTTTTCTGGCTGTGATAGTCTGTTTAAAAGAAAAAAATTAACCATTCTCCTCACTAGCAGCTTGGCTTTCAAACCCGCTCTCACATGATGAGACAGGAAAAGAGCCACTTTGCTAACTCATTACTTCCCTTCGATGCCGATCTCACTCCACTAGATTCACTGCATATGCACCCTTTAAGGGACATACTTGCTTCCAACTCACTCCCACTGAACAAAGCTTAACATTTAAATGAAAAAGAAAATATAATTAAAAAAATAATAATGAAGTGTGTATGAGTGTGAGGGAGACAGAGTAGGATTGAGACACAGACATCAACTCCCTGTAGTGTCATCTGCCATGCAAATGACAGCATCATTTCTCTATTTCGTTGTTGTTTAATTAATTCACTTGTTAACACTTTATCACAATTGTTTTAAATATTTTTTTCAGGGGTGGCGCATTTTATTAGTGGAGTAAGACACTCTGGGGTGTAGTTTATGGGCTGATAAGAACACTTCCTGAGTCATAAAGGCACTCATCAAAAGCACCTCATGCCCAGGGACACTGGTTTACCGGGATTGAGAAAGGGCATATTCCATTTTGCACATTGTAAAAAATGGTATTGTCTCTGGTGTCTGCTAAGCCAAAATCCGCTTTTACTGGTGTTTGGTTTTGGGTACTTTATTTAACAATTTTTAACTCTGCTACCATGCATTTTAGCAATTTTGATTTCCACTATTACACATCCTTCCATCCTTGTACCAATTTAAAGTTATTTTAGGTACCAGATGTGATGGCAGCAGCAACACTACAGCCCCCATCCCAAAGGTGTAATGGAAGCAGCACTATGGCCCCATCCCTCAGGTACGATGGCAGCACCAACAGCACTACGACCCCCATCCCTCTGGTGTGATGGCAGCAGCAAAATCACTACAACCTCCCTCCCTCAGGTGTGATAGAAGCAGCAGCACTGTGGCGCCCATCCCTTAGGTGTGATGGCAGTAGTACTATGTTCACCATTCCTCAGGTGTGATGGAAGCAGCACTACAGCCCATCCCTCAGGTGCGATGGCAGCACCAGAAGCTCTATGACCCCATCCCTTAGGTGTGATGGCAGCAGTACTACTTTCACCATTCCTCAGGTGTGATGGCAGTATCAGCACTATGGCCCCCATCCCTCAGGTGGGATAGCAGCAGTACTACATTTCCCATCCACCAGCGGTGATGGCAGAAGCACTACAGCCCCCACCCTTTCGGTGTGATGGCAGTTGCAACAATGCAGTCCACATCCCTCTAGGGTGATGGCAGTAGTGACAGCACTATGATCCCCTTTCTTCAGCACCCCCACCCCACATGCACAAGTTACAAATGACTTGGTATCTTTGCTTGTTAGAACTCAGATGTGAATTAATCTGAACCATCACTGCTAAGGTGGACTACCTTTGTTTTTTTCCTATCTATAATTTAACTGCCTGAATTGGGTTTCTGCCTGTGACACTGCTGACCAGGGTTAGGGAACAGACTTTGGTGTTGGAGGGCCAGCTGGTGGGTGAAGGCTTGAGTGTCCAACGACCACTCACCTTCTCCTGGGAGGGAGGGTGGGTTCATGGCTCAGCATTTGCTGGCCCCTGGTGGAGGCCAGAAGCACGACAACATGTCAGCCCTCACTGCAGGAGGGAGTGTTACGGACATCGGCTTGTGCCTTAACATTGTGTGGCCTGTCACGCTCCCAAGAAAATGGGAAAACACCCACTGACCCAACTGAAGGACAGCTGTTGGTCCCTCCATAAGCCAGAATCCCCAGACATGTGTACGTTTTGACCCCTGCCATGCCCAGGATACACTGAAAGCTCTTTAGGACAATTGTCCTCCCCTGGTAGCCTCCCACAGGGGTGGGGGCCCACTCAATGAAGGGTTACTTTGGGTTACCTGGTAGCACAGCAGTAAGGGGCAGTGGATGGTGGTCGGCACTCAGCAGTGATGGTAGGGGGCCTTGGCAGGCCTGAAGGAGTGAATGGCCAGGGGTTAAAAAACTGCTTGAATTTGCTTCTTTGAAATAAAGTGTCTTCACCTAAAATCCACAAGTGATTAGTGGAGGACGTTCAAATGGATTTATGCATCTACCAGACATGTGGATTCTTTTTTTTCCCCTTGGTGTCCATGAAAAGGGTGGCTCCCAGTTTTCATGTCTTTGTTCAGATGTGAATTGAGCACTACTCTGCCCTCCAGCATCATATAGCCCTTGGGGTCTTACCTTCTGTACGTCATTGACTGTGCTTTCAAAATCCACTGACCAAACATAAGTACACTTAAATACTTAACATATGCTTTTTGTTAAAGTAGTCTATCAGAAAACCTTTTGTTGTCACAGAGACTGAAACAGTAGGTGGGAGAAAAGCTACAAATGATACAATTCACCTAAATGGGGGTTCTAACTGTGAAGTATTTTCATAAGCAGTAAGGCAGTTTCTTCTTTGAGAACATACTTTCATTCAGACTAGTTTTCATTCAAACAACTGAGGATTGTGGATGGCCCTACTGGTTATAAACTTGAATAAGCTAGTTGGTAACAGTGATCCTGCATTTAGCATTCTACAACCTAGATGCTTATATGCCAAGAATACAATAAACACCTGACTAAAATCTAAAAACAAGCTTATAAAACACATAAAATGTATCTGAACATTTATCTTTACCTATAGAAAATCATTTCAGCCCAAGTAAAACTCAGGTAAATTGCATGGTATCCTGACTACTATTCTATGATGTAGTAAACATATATTGGTATTTTTTTTTTATATTCTTTGTAAAGCAGGTAAGGCCCACTAGGCAGGACTGTCTGTTTTCAGGAGTGACCTAGAAGCACTGTGGAGGTTAAGTGACTTGCTTGGAGTCACACAGTATGCACGTGGAGATTGTGGGAATCAAACCAAGTCTGCTGGATGTACCCAGTTCATTCACTGCTTGTTACTCTAACCACCAGGCATGGGTGGTTAAACTGAATGGCTGATTACAACAAAGCAGTGCGGGTGATTTCCTTACTAACTCTATATGCAGCAAAGCAGAAAAATGCAAAGCACAGCAGCATTCATTTTAAGATGCTGAAATCTGGGTCAGTCCGCTGGCGCTGCGGTAGCACTATTGCTTGCAATGCCAGCGACCCAGGGTCAGAAGTGAACTCGGGTTGCAGGAGGTCTGGCCAGGGGAGTAGGATCAAGCACCTGGGGGACTGCTCTCCTCCTCCGGGGAGGGTGGGCTGCAGGTCCTGTTGCTTACCACCACCTGTGTGACCACGGGTGGTGATGCAATGGAGCTGAAGAGTGATCAGGAGGGGAGGACCCTAGCCAGGATCTGGAGCAGTGGCATGTCTCTATGTGACATACCTCCTTGGATCTCCTCTAGTGCCAGTGCCCTCAGGGACAGAGACCAGAAAAGCAGGAACAATCACCCCACATTGGCCACTGGCAGAAGGGACCCAGGTGCCCCACCGACTTCATAACCAGGCTCCATAAGGGACCCACTGAGCTGCCTGAAATGCACTAAGAGAGTGTTGATGGGTCCTGGGGTCTCCTCCCTTTCCACCTGGTGGGGATACAACCTAGGCAGGATTGGGGCAGGACCACAGGAGCTCTAGAGCATTACCTGGGGGTGAAGCTAAGGGATACCCAGCCTAAAAAGTGGAGACTGATGCTGTGAGAAGGGGACATAGAAAGAGAAAATAAAAAAACATTTAAAAAAATGTTGAAATCTTAGAGATTCTGTGCAGTGACATGCAATTTCCGTGAGGCACCGGTACAAGAATTCAAAATCTGCAAACCAAGCAGGATTCCGTGATTGTTACTGGTGTTACCGGTAAAAAATGGAAAACCAGGGTCCCTGCTCATGCCTCATTATGCACCTGTGGCATGCTCTTATCAGTTCATGTAGCACACCTCGTTGTGTCTTATTCCTTAATTATTATGCAGGAATGTGTGACGTGCTTATCACACAGTGTTGCATCCTGGATTACTCACTGTATATCATGACATTTTGCAAGAAAATATTCATTCTGTTCAAGGGAACATCTGTGAGATATCCTGATATAGCCAAATAAATGATCTGTCATTTCACTTAGTTCCACTGTAACTACTGAAATGAATAACATTTCAGAACAAACCAAACTCAAAATAAATCAACAGGAATATAACAAGATGCAAAAACTGAACAGTGCCTAAATGATTCTGAAGAAAATATAAGATTGTTCAAACTATGTAGTCAAAATAGAAATAGTAGGCTATAGAGATGGCAAAAAAAAATTCTCACATTTTTCAGATGAAATCCCTGTTAAATAGTGAAAACTCTTTTGATACTTTAGGAGGCAGTCCTGATGTATATTATACAGGTCAGAAAATGTTTTATGGTAGGAAGGAACACAGGTCCAAGGAGGTTTTAGGGCAGGATCAAGAGCATCAGCTTTGCTATCAAGTGTAGTGACAGGGTTTAGACATATATTGTAGCAAACATCAGGGGCCAGATTTTCAGATGGCCTCAAATGCCACAAGCCCCAGGTGCACCAAGCATATGGCGCCTGGGGCTTGCAGCATTCTCCCAGACAACGATTGGGATTTTCTATCCCATGCACCAATCGCCATAAGTTAGACCAACGTTTTCTGTTCTAGCTTGTGGCAGTCCCATGTACATTTTATGGTGTTTGCACCAAATATTTGGTGTAAGCTGCCGTGAAAAAGGTAAAGTGTCACAACTGTGTCCAACCAACTAAAATTGGATACAGTTGCAGCAAAGGTGTTTGGTGCTGCTGCACCAACAAAGGGGTCTGATGCAAGACCTGCATCCCCCTTTGAAAATCTGGACCCAGGAGTCAGCAGAGAGAAAAAAGAGACAACAAAATAGAAGAATGAGAAACAATAGGAATTAGAATAGTTGATAAAGTTCATGACACCAGGGGCCAGATATTCAAATATGGGCAAAGCAGAGTGCAGATATTTGCACTGCACCTTGCACTTGCCTGGATGCCCAAAAATGCTATATTCAGTCGAATAGTGCACCAATCACTGGCCCATTCAGTTTATTAATATATCCCTGGTTCTAATGATCCTCCCTCTGATTGCCATCTCGGTATGTTGAAATAAATTCCTTTGTGGTGATGGTGCCCTACTTCCCCCGATCCCACCCCCTTATGTTAAAATAAATTCCTTGGTGGTAGTGGTGCCTTCCATCCCCCTGATCCCCAGCCCTAACATAAAAGTTTATGTCCCTGGTGCTAGTAGTTCTTCCCCAGTTATCAGCCCAGAAGAACAAATAACTGCTCCCTGGCATCCAGTGGTTCTCTGCCCCATGTCACCAGGCCTCTCCCACTTACTGTAACCAAATCAGTGGTGCCACAGGTGCATACAGTGACTGACACAGCCCTCCTCAGCCAGCCAGCCATCATATGTACAGGCAGGGAGCATGCCTCTTATTTATAGGAGAGGATGCAGTCAAGGAGGTGTGTGGAGAGCAGTTCCAGTCAATGTATGTACCTGTGGCACCCCTGATGTGGATACAGAGACTGGGAGGGTGCCCAGTGCCACAGGGGGAACCACTGGATGCCAGGAAAGGGTTGTTTGTCCTTCCAGCCTGGTGATCGGAGGGGGGAGGGGCAGAAACACTACCACCACCAGAGATATAAACTTTTACATCGGGCCGGATTGGAGGGAGGGAGGGAGGGCACCACTACCACCATGGAATTTATTTCAATTTACTGGGATGGTTATTGGAGGGGGAATGTGTTTCAGCATACAAGGATGGTGATCAGAAAGGGGGACCTCTACCATCAGGAATATATCAATATACAGAACTGGCTGGTGATCAAGAGGGGGAACCACTAGCACCAGGGATACATTAATATACAGAACAGGCTGGTGATTGGCAGGGGACCACTAACACCATAAGTAATATTTTTTTACAGAACAGGTCAATGATTGGTGAGGGGAACCACTAGCACCAGGGATAATATTTTTTCCCGAATGGGCCAGCTATCTATGGGATGGGGCACTGACACCAGGGATAATATTTCTTACAGAACTGGTCAGCAATTAGCAGGGGGGGCAGGGATCACAGGGGATAGTTGTACTCTTCCAGTGGCAAACCAGCTAGGTGGCAGCATTACCTCTGGCAGCTGCTGGGGCTGGCTGGAATTAAGTTGGGGTTTTGTTTGGCAGTATTTGCACTGCACAAATGGACTATGCTAAACCCTTTTGTGCAGTGCAAACCTGCTGAATATGGAGTAGTGAGCATATTCATGCCCACATACCCCCCCTTGCCAGCACACATACATTATGTTTTGTATGGGTGCTAGCCCTCTTTGCCCATGCAACATCCCCTTTTCAATACTGCAATCCAGTGCAAAACCCATTTTGTGCAAGCAAAGACACATGAGATCCTATGAAAACTTTTGAATATCAAGACCCAGGACAGCAAAACAGTAATCTTAAATTTGTCAGTTTTTACTGAAGAAGAAAGTTAAAATCTTAGCAACAGACAGCTCCTTCTCAAAAATAATTACTAGGTAATGTTGAACTCAGATTAATACAAAAGACTTTGCTTTCCAGTTTGGATGGACCAGTTTCTCATGGAAAAGACAATAATGGAGCTTTAAAAGAAACACATAATAATAAATCTTGCTTTATTCACCTGTAAATATCCCAAACCACATACTGTAAATATTTACATCACAGTGGTAGGAAAAGAAACAGAGATACTGATCAAGAGTGAAAGAGGGAAAGAGCAAAAATCCCTAAAATGTTACCCAAACATGACACAAGAAGAAAGGAAACCCATATGTGATTTAGGAAATGTGTCAATAACTATTAAAATGCAGACGGGAAGGGGGGATTGTTTTTCTAAACTATAGGTATAATAATTCTGAATTTCTGAAACAGTTTAATGAATTGTAGAAAAGAATTATCAAAAATTGAATAGCAACAGAATTCCTGACTTTTTCTGTGATCAAAATGATTGTTGAAACTGCATATGAAGAAGGTGCCATAAGGAGTGGGGAAAAAAGTATTCATCAATGTAAATCCAACAGTGCCCATTTTTATGGTTTGCCAGAAAATTTATAAAAATCCCTCCCACCAACCAGGTCACCCCATTACTTCTGATGGTGACTCTGTCACTTCACTGATCTCCAAAAATTAGTTCTTAATTAAACTTTGTGAAGGACACAAAACAAATAATACAACTTCTGGAAGAACATAATAAATTGCACTATGAAGTCTTAAACTGAATCTTGATGCCTATCTTAATCTCCTTCAAAGGATTAGCCTCCCTTGAATCTGTTCTTCAATTTAGAATCAATAATGAAAAACATCCTAAGAGGTTTTTCTTTATTAGCATTAGAAAAACAGTAGTATACTGTAATACTTTTCAATGGAAAATTATTTGTATTTACAGTACAAATCAAAGACACAATGATGGGGTCTTCTATGGCTACATAATATACAAGTCTGTACATGTTGGATCTTGAAAAGAAATTAATATTTTCCATAATGTAAAACAGACTTGCACATGAAATCATGGCATGAAAGTTCTTTATGCCATATATGTGTACACATATGTATATATATATATATATATATATATATATATATATATATATATATATATATATATAGATATATAAATACCTTGTTTGGAATTGGTCTACAGAAGGTTGAATACCAGAAAAACTATCCCTTCATTTACTGTGTAAAGTACTACCAAAGGAGTTTCCTTTTTAGATCTGCATATCTTACAGCAGGATAACAGACTGTACCAGTCTATTTAGAAAGACTTGCTCCAAAATCACTTTTATAGCACATGCAACAAGTTTTGATTAACAAAAGTAAAACAAAAGTGCACTTTATGGCAACTGTTAAGAGTCAAGAGAAACTGTTCCTTTGAGAAGGACTATATGACAGTTCAAAGGGCAATGATTCAAGAGAAAATAATATAATGAATTCACACTGGACACAGATTAAAACAAAGCTGATTTGTTAAATCCTTCACATTTGCTACAGGAAAATTCACTGCTCCTGAATGAAAATGAACTGAACTTTGCTTTTACCACAAAATACACACATAATATGGAGAAACGAAAAACATTATTTAGTACCACTGGTACATCCAGCAAAGTATGATCTTTGGAAACAAAAGATACAAACACAAATTTTAGATTACGGCAAAAATAGTTTCCAGGCTGAAAGAAAAATTAGTTTATACTGCTGATCAGATATCAGGTGAAAATTCGTCTGATAATGTCGTGGTTGGGACTACCACTAGAAGGTAATTTTCCTTGGGTGCATGCCTCCACTGTTATAACACTGTAAAACTTGAAGAAATTAACAATGCCAGATGAGATGAAAAAATTCTGATCAAGGATATCATCATTTATGCTAGTGATCATGTTATTTATGGGCTTAAATAGCATTGCACTGTAACTTGATTTATATAGGGAAGACTAAAAGACAATCTCAGATAAGCATTACAGAGCAATAAAAGCTCTATACTCAGAGAAGACATAAATTAACTGATAGCAATGCATGTCTAATCCAAATGATATCAAACCCTGAGTCTGAGATGTTTTGTGTAATAGAGAAGGCAAAGCCATCTTCTAGAGGTATAGGCTAGGACAATTATTACTTAGAAAAGAAATGTATTGTCTCCCAATATTTGAAAGTACAAAGTCCATACTGCAGGTATGGACTTTATGATGAAGTTAACTGGGTTTCAGCTTTTTGAGTCCCAGTTAAAATAAAATTTTAGTGGTTCAGTGCTACGAGTACATCTGAACACATTACAGGATATCATGTTAACTGTTTATTCTAGGGTATTATGTGTATGTGTTATTTCTCTAGATATTTTGCAGAAGCCATATTAATGATTACATTGTATGTTTTGAAAGTATTTACAGTTTTGTATACTGGGGAGATGATTTTGAAAGCCTTCTAGTGGTTATTAATATTCTTTAAACATTAGAGGACAGAGCTCTGCTATAGCTACTTGGGCAGTGTAAAACATCCCATGTGATAATATCAAACACTGCTGGAGTCCCAACCCAAAGAGTATTTAACTTGCACATTTGAAATGTGCCTTGCAGTATCTTGAAACCAAAGAAAACAATATGAATATGGTAATATTTAGACTATAATTTATTCCTGAATGCAGTGCCCTATTAGAAATAACCAGAATCACATCAAGAAGGCGGCTATCAGTGACCTTTATTTCAAAGTGCATATCATTTTATATTTTTGCCTCTCATACAGTGAAGTCACTGCTACTAGCATTAAAAGCTGCAATGCATTTGACAATTACTGAGTGTGGCTCTATAAATCACAATTCCACATAGCATTTCAACTTACAGTGAATTTGTGGAGACAAATAATGTGGTGTTCAGCCAGGCTGAAGATTTAAACATTCATTTAGTATTTGCAGTATTAGCATTTTATTTATTTATTTATGGAAATGAAGGCATCATTCACAATCAAGATATCCTATGTGATAAGTTCACTTACAACGTTAAAGATTTGAAGTGGTCTTGATTGAATTATTTCACTGTGATATTCCATATAAATCCCACATATTATTAAGACAGAAAACTTCCACTGTGAGAAAAAGGTGATTCACAGAAACACAAAATTTGTCGGTAAAGAAGGACCACGTGGTGCAACCAGTCTGCCCAGATGGTCCATGCCTAATCTGTCTCTACAGATGCTAACTGGTCTCAAGTGACCCTCCTTCATTCCTACCCATTTCCTAATATTCTCCTATGTCTATCTGTCACATGCTTGAAGCCCTCTACTGTTTTCACCTCCACCATGTCCAGTTGCAGTCTATTCAAGGCATCCACCATGCTTTCTGTGAAGTGATACATCCTCATATCCCTCCAAAACTCTCACCCACCCCTCTTCATTGCATGCCCTCTGGTTCTGGTCCTCTACCTCATTTGAAATAGACTTCTCTCCTGCACCCTGTTTACCCTTGTGAGGAACTGGTAGGTCTGTATCATGTCTCCTCTCATTCACCTCTCTTCAGTGGGGTACATATTGAGATCCCTTGGTTTCTCCTCATAAGGCTTTTGTGCAGCCCCCACACCATTTTAGTTACCCTTTCTGGACTGCCTCCACCCTGTCTATGTCCTTTCTGAGTTGTAGCCTCCAGAGCTGGACACAATACTCCAGATGGGGTATCAAAAGCAGATGATACAGTGGCAACACCACCTCCCTCCTCCTGCTACAGATACCTCTCCCTATGTATCCCAGTATCTCACTGGCCCTACCCATTGCTTTGGCACACTGTTCTGCCACTCAGAGGTTATCAGATGTAATAATCCCAAGGTCCCTTTCCTGCTTAGCGACTGACATTACTGCCTCCCATCCTATGCCCTACGTACATGAGTTTGCACTTTTTGGCATTAAAAGCCAACTGCCATGCTCTTGACCACCCTTCGAGTTTCCCAAGATCCCTACACATTCCTACCACCCCTTCCTTATTGTCCACCTTACTAAAGACTTTGGTATCATCTACAAAATGGCATACCTTCCCTTCCATTTCATCTGCAATGTCACTTATGAAGACATTGAAGAAGACCAGTCCCAGCACTGAGCCCTGTGGCACCCCGGCCCCAGCACTGAGCCCTATAGCACCCCACTAGTTACACTCCCATTATTAGAGTGAGTGCTGTTACCATCACTTTCTTTTCCCCATCCATTAACCAGTTTGTAACCCAATTCTCCACTTTGGCTCCCACCCTTAGGCTGCTCAATTTCTTAATGGGTCTCTATATGCAGCAGTGTCTAAGGCCTTGCAAAAGTCCAGAGATACCATGTCCACTGCCCTCCATAATCTATTTCTCTGGTCACCCAGTCAAGGATCTCAATCAGATTTGTCTGGCATGACCCCACACCCAATACATCCATGCTGCCTTTGGTCTTGCAGCCCATTAGAGTCAAGATACTCTACCAACCTTTCCTTTAACAGTGTTTCCAATAATTTTCCCACCACTGAGGCTCACTGGACTACATTTATTAGCCTCTTCCCTGCTGCTGCCCTTATGTAGAGGAACCACTTCTGCTCTCCTTCAGTCCTCTGGAACCATGCCTGATTCCAGTGAACTGTTACATATGGCCAACAGCAGAGCAGGGAGCACCTCTCTGAGTTCTTTTAGTAACTTTGAGTGTATTCTTCCCTATTCTGTCGCCTTGTCCACTTCAAAGCAACAACTCTCTTTAGGACTCTTTCCTCTGAAAATGCACATGAGTCTGCCTCCCCTCCTTCTTTGTTCCTGCTGATCACTGATTGTCAGTCCCCCCCCCATTTGAAGATTGTGCAGAAGTACCAGTTCAGGATATCTACTTTTTCTTGGTCCTTTTCTGTGCAGTTTACCTCTGCTGCCCTCTTATGATCACTATTCCTCCTCTTGCTTTCCACTTCTCACTTACTGTGTGCACTTGAAGAAAGTCTTCTCCCCTTTTTCTACCCCTTTGGCTATCCTTTCCTCTGTCTGTGCCTTTGTTCCCTTCACTGCCTTATCTGCTTCTCTCAGTTTTACCTGGTACACCACCCTGTCTTCTTCCCTGTACATTTCCTTATGTCTTATAGCTTGGCAGAAGACACCAGGAGAAAGGACTGCTGTGTGACTGAACTTCTCAACTGGGACTATATTGCCCTCCTTCCCTTCCCTCCACCCAAAGCTAGTTCTATTTTTATAGGCTCAGGATTTGACTGACAACAGGAACTTCCTGTTTGGGAGCAGGAAGTGAGTGATCACAGAACCACCAAAGACCCACCATCCTAGAAGGGCAAGAGTAGCTCTCCGGCCCCCTCTAGCTGCTGGAGGTCTGCCTCTGAGCGAGTAAGTGGTCTACTGAGAAATATAGGATATTCTTGTCTCAGAACAGGACAATCAGGAGCTTAAAGGGCACACAGGAAGAAAGTAAGGAGAGAGAGAAAAAAAACGGAAGAAAGAGTAAGGATTGCAAACAGTTAAGGGGCCAGAAATAAGACATGATTGGAGTGGTGCAGTGCAGTGGCTATGGAGCAGCAGTCTTCCGGGAGACGTTCTGGAGGATGCGGTGTTGTCCCATCTGCAGACACCTCTCTGGGCTGAGGGAGGAGGTTGCTCATCTCCAGGCTGAGTTGGCCAGGATTTGTGGGACCTCCTCTTCCATCCAGGGACCACAAGTGCCACTGCCATTGCCTCAGAGGTCGCCAAGAAAGAGGAGCGGTTGGACCACAGTGGGCTCAGGGATGGTGAAGGTGGTGGAACAGAGGCACATCCCTCCAGTTGTACCTCTCCACAATTCCTATGCCATTCTGGCAAAGTGTGGTTCCTCTATGGAGGCACCCGCAGTGGATACCAAGGAGGATGCTGGGAACCTCCACAAAGGAGACCCACAGAAGGGTGGCAGAGGACCCTGCAGGGGAAGGAAACAACTCCTGGTGGGGAACTCCATTGTTAGGAAGGTAGAACTAGGGGAGGAAGGGGAGAGGGAGGTAAGGTGCCTGCCTGGCACCATGGCTTGGAGGGACAAGGAGTAAATCCTCAGGATTGCCAGAGCAGCTGCACAGGGGAGGGAGCTGGATGTCATTGTCCACCTAGGGACAAATGACCTGGCTAAGAAAGGGATTAGAGAAGTGCAGGAAGAGTTTGTGTAATTGGGGAGGGGCCTTAGTCAAGTAGCATGCACGGTAACCTTCTCAGAGATGCTGCCCATCTATGGCATAGGAGAGGCTAGGGTGTTCTGCACCATGGGATTCAATCAGTGGTTGAAAAATTGGTGTGGAGCTCAGGGATTTGGCTTCATTGGGGACTGGGGGTCCACCTGGAGTGATGCAAGCTTATACTGGCATGATGGGCTGCATCTGTCCGAGGGAACCAGGATCCTAGGTGATAGGTTTAAATGCTTCATTGGCAAGCTTTAAACTAGTCAAGGGGAGGCACTGGAAAGGAGTAGGGAAATCCTAGCCCCCAAACAATCATGGTAGTAAGTGTGCAAACACCAACATAGAGGTGTTGATAGGGAGAAGGGCAGGGTAAATGGAGAAAGTGACAAAGGCAAGAAGGACAGGATGGGGTAAAAGGGAGTAAGGCCATCAGGAAATGGAGGGTAATGAGTACCAATGCTCGTAGTCTGGGCAACAAGCTCCTGAGCTGGTGGCCTTGATGGAAGAGGGATGCCTGGATATTGTAGCAGTCACAGAAACATGGTACACAGAGAACCATGACTGGGATGTTAACATACCAGGGTACATAACCTACAGGAGAGACAGGCAGGGGAGAAGAGGGGAGGAGTAACTCTCATGTAAGGAAGGGATAAAAGCAACTGAACAAAAGAGTAAACATGGAGGAGAGGAGGCACTGTCGGTCACCTTGGAGACTGGAAAGGGCACCACAATCCGCACAGGGTTGTGTACAGACCCCCATGTCAGGGGAAGGGAATGGACAAGGATATGATAGAAGGCATTCTTAGAATGGCAGAGAAAGGGGAGTTACTGTTGATGGGAGACCTGAATATGCCAGATGTTAACTGGAGCACATTTGCTGCAGCCACATCCAAGTGCAGGGCCATTCTTGATGCCCTAGAGGTGGCAGGCCTTAGACAGCTAGTTTCGGAACCCACTCGTGAGGGAGCAATCTTAGACATCATACTCTCAAACGGGGGCAGTGAGAGGATCTCAGATCTAGAAGTGGGTTGCCATCTGGGGACAAGTGACCATCAAACAGTGTGATTCACATTAAACTCAGCTACAGAGTCCAGACATATAAAAGTGAGGGTACTGGACTTTAGGAGGGCTGACTTTGGCAAGATGGGAGAGTGCCTCAGAAAAGCACAAGCAAACAGGCTAGAAGGTGGTGTGGAGCAACAATGGGGAATAATCAAAACTGCCATCACAGAGGCAACAAGCCTTTGTGTGAAGCAAATAAACAAATCAAAATGAAAGAAAAAGCCACTATGGTTCTCAAAAGAGGTGGCTGTGAAAGTCAGGGAGAAAAAGATAGCATTCTGGAAGTACAAGGAAACACAGAAGGAGCAGGACAGAGAGCTGTACCAGTTAAGGCAGAAGGAAGCAAGGAGGAAGTCAGAACAGCAAAGGCCCAAACTGAGGAAAAGATAGCTAACTCAGTTAAGAAGGGGATAAAACCTTTATAAGTACATCAGCGAGTGTAGAAAGACAAAGGAGGGATAGTGAGGCTGAATAGAATGAACGGTGGTGGGCAGAGGGGACAGTGAAAAGCAGGGATACTGAACGAATATTTCTGCTCAGTATTCACAAAAGAGGAGGGGGAAGTGCCTAATCCAATTAATAGAAGCACTCTTGATAGGGGGGTCGATCCCAGTGCTTTCACAGAAGAAAGGGTTTTGCAAGAACTCCTAAAACTGAAGGTGGACAAAGCAATGAGTCCTGATGGAATTCACCCCAGAATTCTAAAAGAATTAAGGGAGGAACTAGTGAAACCACTGGCTACTCTTTTTAATAAATCATGAGAGGATGGTGCGGTACTCGAGGATTGGAGGAAGGTGGATATGATTCCCCTTCACAAAAGTGGGACCAAGACAGAGGCAGGAAACTACAGACCTGTCAGTCTGACCTCTGTGGTAGGGAAAGTGATGGAGTCACTTCTGAAGGAAAGAATAGTTGAGTACCTAGAGGCCAGTGGAGCACAGGACCCAAGGCAGCATGGGTTCACAGCGGGAAGGTCATGTCAGATGAATGTAATAGATTTCTTTGACTGGGTGACCAAAGTAGTAGACCAGGGAGGGGCTGTGGACATGGCCTACCTAGACTTTAGCAAGGCATTTGACACAGTCCCACACAAAAGATTAATAGTCAAATTAACCAGCCTGGGAAGTGGGTCCCAGGGTGAGCCTGGGTAAAACATTGGCTGCACAACAGGACACAGAAGGTAATTGTAAATGGAGTCCACTCTGAAAAAGAGGGGTTACTAGTGGGTACCGCAGGGTTCAGTATTGGGTCCAGTCCTTTTTAATGTCTTCATCAGTGACATTGCAGAGGGACTAGAAGGAAAAGTATGCCTTTTTACAGATGACACAAAGATCTGCAACAGGGTTGATACACAAGGAGGTGTGGAAAGAATGAAAAGGGACTTGGCAAGGTTGGAGGAATGGTCAGCAGCTATGATTCAATGCAAAGAAGTGCAAAATAATGCACCTGTGAAACAAGAACCCAGGGAAAGAATACACAATTGGTGGGGAGATAGTAACAACAACAAAAAAGGAAAGGGACTTGGGGGTAATCATATCAGATGGCCTTAATGTTAGCAAGCAATGTGAGAAGGCAGTAGGGAGTGCTGGAGGTATTCTGGGATGTATAGGGAGAGGAATCAGCAGCAGAAAACAAGAAGTTGTTATCCCTCTGTACAGACAGTTGGTGAGACCCCATCTGGAGTACTGTGTCCAGTTCTGGAGACCCCATCTCTGCAAGGACATAGACAGGATAGAGGTAGTCCAGAGGAGGGCAACTAAAATGGTGCAGGGTCTGCAAGAGAAGCCGTATGAGGAGAGACTAAAGGAGCTTAATATGTATACCCTTGAGGAAAGAAGGGAGAGGGGGGACATGATAGAAACTTTTAAGTACCTCAGTGGAATCAACAAAGTCCAAGAGGGTAGCATCTTTCTGAAAAAGAGACTTGCAAGAACAAGAGGACACAATTTAAAGACAGAAGGAGAGCAGTTCAGGGGCAATGTGAGGAAGTATTATTTCACAGAGAGGGTAGTGGATGCATGGAACAGCCTTCCTGAGGAGGTTGTGGGGTCTAAAACTGTGGGAGAATTCAAGAATGCATGGGACAGACATAAGGCAATTCTTGTGGGGGGTAGGAAGAAATAGGCTGTTGGTTAACTAGGATCTGCGCCTTATCCTGTAGGTAGGGAAATGGGCAGACTAGATGGGCCAAGCAGTCCTTATTTGCCATCAAAGTCTATGTTTCTATGTTTCTGAATGCCACCCTTTCTTCCTTCAACCAAGTGGCCATTTCCCTAGATTGTGCTGTTAAGTCTTTTTTTCCTTTTACTCACTTCTTTTACAGAGAGGCTTGTTACCTTAATTATTCACATCCTTTTTCCCACACAGTTTCTTTACCCCCCAGCATTCCTTCTTCACTAGACAGTTTCTGAGGCAGTTTGCTATTTCCTTAGAATCCAGCCTTTTAATGTGCAGGATCCTCATCCTTTTGGGGTTTGCCTCTGCTCATGTTTTAATGTTAAACCACACTGTATGGTGATCACTGGTACTTAGGGTCCTGCCCATCGTGGAATCTGAAATGCTGTCCCTGTTTGTAAGCAACAGGTCCAGCACTGCCCCATCCATAGTGAGTTTGTTGGCAAGCCACCTGAAAAGGCCCCTTTTAGGGAGTTGGGGATGGCCCTACTCCTTGCTGAAGCTGCAGCTTGGAAGGCTCCAATCCACATCTGGCAGATTGAAGTCACCAACTAGCAGCACCTCCCCCTTATTTGCCATCCAGATGATGTCCTCCCCAACTGCCTTATTCAATTCCTCTCCCTGTGTTCGAGGGCTGTAATCCACCCCGATACAGATTGTGGTCCTAGCGTTTGTCTCCATGATGAACCACAGCAACTGCAGTCCTTTCATTTTCTTGGGGTGTCCCTGAACTTCCACAGCCTTGATTCTCTCCATCACATATAATACACCCCTTCCTTCCCCTCCCTTTCATCTCTCCTGAACAGAGAGTATCCTGGTATGGCCACATCTCCGTCATGGCTGCCTGTGCACCATGACTATGGTATGGCAGCCAAATCCAAGTTAGCTCCCATTATGGCCTTCAGGTCTGTAATTTTATTTCCCAGACTTCTTGCATTGATTCACATGGCTCTCCAAATCATATGCCCCCTGCTGCCTCACTGCTTTCTCCCCACTCCCACCTGTGCTGTTTGCTGAAGCTCCCCCGACCCCCTCTTCCCTTGTTACCCTCTCTGTTACCTGCCTCCTTTACTCCTCTCTTCTTACTATCCTAATTTATACCTCCTTGTTCTAAGCATTGTTTCCACCCCTGTCTTACAGTGCTACTGCCCTGGGGGATGTGCTGCACCTCAGTCCCTTCCTCTAGGTTGCTTCATAGTCTGGCAGAAGGCAATCTTTGCTTCCTTTGGTATTACAGGCCCACCCCAGCTAGTTTAAATTCTCATCCAAGTAGTATTTACACATCCCACTAATAACTGTGGCCCCCTTACTGAAATGGTGCAGGCTGCCTCTCTTATAGAGGTTCATAGCCTCTCATGATGGTGCCCTGCCCCAATATAACCAAAGCCCTCCTCCATGCACCATGCCTTCAACCAGTTGTTAAAAGATATATTGCAGAGTGCTCTTTCCTCTCATCAGCCATATATAGGTAACACTTTGGCAAATGTCACCACATGTACTAGGTGCTTCAGGCCCCTCCCCAATTCCCTGAAATTAATCTGCACCACACCTGTCCTATCCCTTGCCAGGTCATTTGTTCCTAGGTGGACAATGACATCAAGCTCCACTTCCTCTCCTGCCACCATATCGATTCTCTCCATCACTCCAAGCCAAAGCACCTGGGAGACACTTTACCTACCTCTCCGTTCCCCCCCCATTCCCAAGTCTATCACCCTAATGACAGAGTCTCCCACCAGCAGCTGTTTCCTTCTCAACTGGGGGGCTCTTCCTCCATATCTGAGGTCTCTCCTTCTGAGGGCACCCACTTCCACCCATTACACTGCTGCAGATACCTCCTTCTGACTGCCCTATCCTGCCAGTATGGTAAAGGAACTGCAAAATAGTACAGACTGAGAAGTGTGTTCTCTTCCCACCACCTCACCCTCCTGGAACCCACCAAGGTACGACTGCTCTCCCTCTACTTAGGAATCCTCTGGGGGAGCAGTCACAGACTTGGTGGCCTCTGGGTGTGTTAGAAGGTTCTCTGAACCCTTGCCAGTTCAGCCCAGACTCCAGTAATGTCTGCTCCCAATCCAGGGAGGTGAGTACAAATGGGGCACCGCCTCAGTCTCCATAAATTGTCCCAAAAGACTACAGCTCCACGCCCACTGCTCTGTACCACTCCCATGCTCTTTCCTTCCTTAGCCTCTTTTGTCTGTTGTCTCATTTATCTGTTGACCCTCTTCTGTACCTTCCTGCCTCCTTTCTATGTCCTTTGACTTCCTACCTCTTCCTTGTCCTGTCTGAAATGTATTTGTTACCCTATACTAGACAGGAAGCATCCTACTTTCCCTTTTCAACCCTTCTAGTAGTTGCAGCCTCCTGACGTCTACTTCTTTCTCTCCCCAGTTGTTACCCAACTACCTGTACCTACTTACCCCAAAGCTGTCAATTCCACTATTTACATGCACAATACTGTTATCTCCTACCTTGCTCACTTGTTCCCCCCACAGGGTTTCCTGCAGACTGTGGATTATCCACAGATACCTGCAGAAACCATTAAGATGGATGTTCCACTCCTGCAATGTCCCACTCAAGCAGTAGGACATGTGCATGCCAGCCCATCAGTACAGCCGTAGCCCTGTTGCCTGTAACACTGGTGATCTGACCACAGGAAAAAGACTAAGTCATCAGACAGCCAGTGAAGCAAGGATGACTGAGCATCACCGAGGATGTCATTCCCTTCTGGAGACTGAGGGCTGCTACCTCTACTGCAGTGCTGCCACCTGTGTGACCACAGGAGGTTATGGGGAGTACCCTGTAGTTTACTTGAGCTAAAAACTCCTGCCAAGAGCAGAAGAATATTCCACTATAAAGAAGGGATGTTTAAGTGTAGTTTGGGCATTGCAGATATTTCAGACATACTAGCATGACAAAGATTTAATGGTTGTCACAGATCATAACTCACTGGTATGGCTACAGCATATAAATGATGAGAACAGCAATTTATTACTCTGGAGTTTTGCAATACAGTGGAACAATATGAACACCAACAGATGAAAGGAAAACAGAAGGCAATGATGCTGGATTGTCCTGCCAGATGGCGTAGCATGGTCTATGCAATCATATGGTGGTGTTGCCACACAGTTCTGTCATCAGACATGAGAAAGGATGTGTGGCATGCAAGAGTGTATCATTTTGTTTTGTTTTAATACATCCAAATGTTCCCAGAGGAAGCTCCACAGATTTGTGTAGAACAAGGATTAACTGGTACCAGATGGACAATGTTTTAAAAAAAATATATTGCTCCAGGTATTTATTGCATCCAGTTTCAAACACTTAACAAAGGGGCTGTGGAGTAAGTGGTTGCCAAATACATATCACACTGGGAACTGCCCTTTGTTAAAGTGTGTTGAGGGTGTGAAAGACAGGGACACAATTCTGTTTTTATAGGAGTTCTTCCATTTTTTTGCTATGATACAGCTAGCCCAACCCGGTTTGAGATAGAGAGAGACCCTAGAACCTTGGCACTGTCCCCAAAGACTATCGATTGACAATGGTTAATCATAGCATATTTTAAAGATTTGCCATAAAAGAACACCTTTATGAGACTAACAAGGCAATAGGGGCCTCTCATTGGAAGGTTGTTCAAATTTGCATTTATCAGGATTTTTCAAAACCTGTGGTGGTGGTGGTGGTAGACAAAATAAATTAATTTGTCCTAATCAGTAGTGCTCTTAGGATGGCCTACGAGGATATAATAAAGAATATGTTTTCTGGTGCTGCTTACTACTGTGAAACATGAAGGGAGTCACTAATCTAAATCTTTTCAAATGGTGATGGCTTTCGCAGAGAGGAGATGACAAGGAACACTTTCTAAAAATACATTCTCTAAGATGCACCATGGCAGAAGAAGGCCTCCACAGAATCAGAAATGGAATATGACTTCAACACTCATAGAACCAAAATATCTGGTTCAGCAGCAGATGGAACAGTTGCAGGCCAAGCAACTACAAGAAATGGAATGGCAGCTAATACATAGAAATGAAAAAGGGTAGTCCTGAGGAAGGAAAAAAGGTGATCATTCCCAATCACCTCATATATCAAAGTTTATAAAATGGGAAAAAACAATACTGAATCCTGATTGGCTGAAGCAAGATTTCAGCCATGTCCTTATCAGGCCATAAACATTCAACATGCACAACTTCTGACAAACTGTGCCCCATAACAAAAAGATATCAATGTGCCACCTTTGCCAAACCCATGTCAGCGTAGCAGCAGCCTAGACGAGCTACTCAACACTCCCGCTCTGCCACTGACCCAGACACACTCACACAAAACCTTCATCCCTTAGTATTTCATCTCACCTTTGCTGTTTTTAAAACTGACGGCAAGGATGAAAGCACAGGACACAGTGTAAAAAAAAAAATACTACAAATCCAGATACAGTCGTCAGGGATACAACAAATGAGGCAGTTCCCCTCCTCAACTTAACTGTCCCCATCCCTGACTTGATCTGTTTTAAATGGGAGCCAAAATAACAAAGCTAATATAGACATAAAACTTCAGGACATTAAAGGGACGCAACAAAAGTTGGAGTTTCATTTACTTTCAGAAATGCAAACCTGGAAATGCTGTTTACAGTGGCTGCTGAGGGACATGCTCGCTCCCAGTCCCCCTCAATCTCTTGGTGTGTGGCCCTCCCTGGCAGTCCTCCATAATCCTCTTTATGCCAAATGTTAACTTTTTTCCATGTGGTACACTGAAAATACCCTGTAATTTCATACCCACGAAGGAGGTAACTGCTGTCTACGATGGCTGGTAAGGGACACGCTCGCTCCCAATACTGCTGGCAGTTTCACTACCTTCGTTAAAACAAAAAAAACTCCACAGAAATAGTTAACACAATAATTTCTCTTTCTGTCACAGTTCTTCTGACTCTGGGTATGGGGGTGGCAGACTGACAGGCAGCAACATTGGTAGAAACGATAGCAGCTTGGGCATCTGGCAGTAAAAGTGCATGCTCAGTGTTAAGAAAACCACCATTTAAACAGGAAAAAAATACCACAACAAAACAATATCAGAGGGGACCTAAAGTAGAAAAACAACTGTAATAGACAGACAACCTCAGGAACAGATAGAGACACTGCGCTGCCAACTTAACTATGACTTAATGGGGGACTATTTTTTTCATATTTGAGGTATTGAAATCTTTTTTTTATATTTTTGACTTTTTTATGACTTTTGTTTTTACCCATGAAATAATTACTCGGGGGGGGGCATTTTATAAGTGCAATAACACACACCGAGGTATGGGGTTATCTCCTGATAACAGCATGCCCAGGTGCATAAGGAACTCAGCGCAAGTGCCTCATGCCTCATAATGCACCTGGGCATGCTCTTATCAGGAGATAACCCACACCTTGTTGTGTGTTATTGCTTGCATAAAGAAGGAGTCTTAGAAAGATCCCAATTTGGTGCAACTTGTTGCATATACAGTGGCATCACTTATAAAGGTTTGCCAAGTAATGCACATGCTCTAGTGTCTCCGATTAGTGTGATGTTGTTGATTAGTTAAAACATCTAGTTTGTGTTCTATTATTTTCTCACAAATGTGTTTGTTTTATGTTTTATGAGATGCCATAGTTGTTGTTCACATTGTTAATCAATCTCAATAGTTCTGTGTGGAATTTTCAAATTCCAGCCAATTAAAATTTTGTGGACTTTAAAAAATTTCACTCAAAATGGAATGGCAGAATTCTACAGCAGAAAAATGCAGAATGAGTTTTTCTGCAAACATTTCTGTGGAATAAAATTTACAGATCTCAATATTTTCCACAGAAATGGTTGCAGAATGATTTTCTGCAGAAAATTGCTGTTCCATGGAATATTATTCCTCGGATCACAGCAGGTGGAATTCCGTAGAAGGACCAGCCACATTCTGGTAGAACTTCTGCTGGCTGAATGGTCATTCTGTGCTAATTTTGCAGATGGAATTCCACATTCTGCACAGCACTACTCAATACAGAGTGTACAGTAACCTCCCTTACCTACAATAATCCATGTATCAGGGAAATAGGACTTCCAAGGCACCTGTAGATTACAAGATTTTATATGCAGGTTAGATGGAAAGACTATAATGGATGTAATGATGGACAGCACCAGAATAAAATATGTGTCTTGGAATCTGAGGGGTTAAACCACCTAGTTATGAAACAAAATTGTGTTGTCATATCCATCTTAAATTCCTCTCAATTGTGGTGGCATTCCTGAGAGAGACACATTTAAAATGGGATGATGCTGTCAAACAAATAACGGAGTCAGTTGGGCAGGAAACACACAGTTTGTATGGTAATAAGAGGAGGGGTTTCTCTATACTTATCTACAGGAAACTCAACTGGAGTATCAATCACTCCATGCCTGACAAGTAAGGGCATTGGGCGCTATGTAGGATGAGAGTTTAGGATTCTGTCATGTTGCTTGGTGTGTGTGTGTGTGTGTGTGTGTGTATATATATATATATATATATATATATATATAAAATTAGAGGCAAAAAACTCAATTTAATGCATTAGTTGGGGTTGTTCTACAGTGATAAAAGTGAGAAATTCAGTGTTAGGGTTGAAAGTCCCCTTTGTCCCCCTGTCCACACCCCAACCAGCATCGGGGAGTGCGCATTGGAGTTGTCAGCCTAATTCTCACCCAATCAGATGTGTGAAGAAGCAGAGGATTATAGGGAAGAGGTGAGAGTTAGACAGATAACCCCAATGTGCACCCTATGCGGTTGGGGGGATGAGGTAAAAGGGGACTTTTAACTAACACTGAATTTCCTCGCTTTTGTCACCGTGGACAAACCCTAACTAATGCATTAATTGGAGTTTTGCCCTAATTCCTCTTTTGTAGAATGATAATGAGAACAGTGAATGTAATGCTAGCGGAGCTTGTCACATAGTAACACGGTGCCAGCAAATGCAAATGGTAATGAGCAAGGTGATGCAAAGCGAAACAGAAAGATTAACAGTACTGTAGACACAAATGGTTAAAATAATGCAAATACATGTGCAAATGAAAATGCAAAGGGTAACGCACATGGTGCCGGAGACGGGAACGATAAGTGAAACACGTACGGAACCACAAGCAGAAGTGGTAAGGGAAACAGTAATGTAAGCGCACAGGCTGGTTTTCCCCAAAAGTTGCATAGAGAAAGACGGTGAGTACAAAGAATGTATGCATAATAATGGGTCTCGGAGCAGAAAATGAGGAGTTAGAATACTAAATTGCTTATATCTCAGGAACCGTACGATGTAAGGGGTTAAGAAGGGGGATAAAACCTTTTATAGGTACATCAGGGAGCAAAGGAAGACCAAGGAAGGGATAGTGAGGCTTAATAAAGGGGAAGGAGGGTGGGCAGAGGGAGACTGTGAAAAGGCAGAGATACTAAACAAATATGTTTGCTCAGTATTTACAAATGAAGAGGGGGAGGTACATAAAACAAACAGTAGTAACACTCTGAATACAGAAGTTGATGCCAGCCCATTTACAGAAGAAAGGGTTCTGAAAGAACTCTTAAAACTGAAGGTGGACAAAGCAATGGGGCCTGATGGGATTCATCCCAGAATTCTAAAAGAGCTAAGGGTAGAACTAGTGACACCACTGACTACCCTTTTTAACAAATCATGGGAGGATGGGGTGGTACCCGAGGACTGGAGGAGGGCAGATGTGATACCCCTTCACAAAAGTGGGAGCAAGGCAGAAGCAGGAAACTACAGACCTGTTAGTTTAACCTCAGTGATAGGGAAAATGATGGAATCACTTCTGAAGGAAAGAATTGTCGAGTATCTAGAGGCCAGAGGGGCACAGGACCCTAGGCAGCATGGATTCACAGCGGGAAAGTGATGCCAGATGAATCTGATAGATTTCTTTGACTGGGTGACCAAAGTAGTAGATCAGGGAGGGGCTGTGGACATGGCCTACCTAGACTTTAGCAAGGCATTTGACACAGTCCCACATAAAAGATTAATATACAAGTTAGCCAGCCTGGGAGTGGGTCCCAAGATGACAGCCTGGGTAAAGAATTGGCTGGAGAATAGGACACAGAGACTAATAGTAAATGGAGTCCACTCAGAAGAAAGGAGGGTTACTAGTGGGGTACTGCAGGGTTCAGTATTAGGACCGGTCCTCTTCAATGTCTTTATAAGCGACATTGCAGAAAGACTGGAAGGAAAGTATGTCTCTTTGCAGATGGACACTAAGATCTGCAACAGAGTTGATGCACAGGGTGGGGTGGAAAGGATGAGAAGGACTTGGCAAGAGTTGAGGAATGGTCAAATGTATGGCAGTTTAGATTCAATGCTAAGAAGTGCAAGGTAATGCACCTGGAAACAAAAACCAAGGAAGAGTACACAATGGGGGTGAGATACTAACAACAACAAAATGGAAAGGGACCTGGGGTAGTCATATCAGATGACCTAAAGGTGGGCAAGCAATGTGAGAGGGCAGTAAGGAGGGCTGGGGGGATACTGGGATGCATAGGGAGAGGCATCACCAGTAGAAAACCGGAAGTTATTATCCTTCTGTACAGACAGCTGGTGAGACCCCATCTGGAGTGCTGTGTGCAGTTCTGGAGACCCAATCTCCACAAAGACATAGACAGGTTGGAAGCTGTCCAGAGGAGGGCAACTAAAATGGTGCAGGATCTGCGCCGGAAGACATATGAAGAGAGACTTAAGGAACTTAATATGCGTAGCCTCGAGGAAAGGAGGGAGAGGGGGGACATGATAGAAACTTTCAAGTACCTCAAGGGAATCAACAAAGTCCAAGAGGGTAGCATCTTTCAAAAAAAGAGGTGTGCAAGAACAAGAGGGCACAATTTGAAGATAGAGGGGGGGGCGGCTCAGAGGTAATTTAAAGAGTATTTTTTCACAGAGAGGGTGTGGATGCATGGAGCGCTCTGAGGAGACTGGGAGTCAAAATCAGTGGTGGAATTCAAGCATGCATGGGATAGTCATAAGGCAATTCTGGGGGGTGGGGTAGGAAGAAGTAGGCTGCTGGTTAACTAGGATCTGCAGCTTATCCAGTAGAGTAGGAAATGGGCAGACTGGGTGGGCCAAGCGGTCCTTATCTGCCATCAAATTCTATGTTTCTATGTTATGTTTCTATGTAGAAAAAAAATTTAAACGTCATATGATGTATGACTTTCCTGGCTAGTTTTGTGCTTAGCTCCCAAGTCCGTATCTTGCACCATTTCTGAGATATGGGCCCTGAAAGGCACGGCAAATGCCGTAATGTTATCCTATGGGGAAAAAAAGAGAAGTTCAGAGTGCGATAACTTTGGCTCCCTGTAATATTTTTTACCAAAACACTGAAAGGCACATCTGTGAGATGTTGGCTGTGTTCCCTCCAAATTTCAGCCCAAAAAGACTAAACTGTTCTTTGCAGCAGGATAATAAAGAATTGCTGTCATTTTGCCATAGTTTAGAGAAAGTAGTGTCAGCAATCTGTGAAAGCTCGGCAAAAATTTATGACACTTTGTGAGTGCTGATCACTTTATGACAGTACTCTTTCCAGAAACTGAAAACATATTTCTAGGGTGTTTAACCTCAAATAAAGACATGCCTAGCATCCTCAGGGTCCGACTAGGTAAAACACAAAAAATTGTAGTTATTAGCAGGGTCCCAAATTTAAATGGCAAGCATTTTTCTGATCACCAATTGAAACAAAATGGTGGATTTAAAGTAAAAGGTAATTTGCAAAAGTAAAATTGCATATTTAAGAAAGTGTTGAACCTTTTAACTTTTCCTTTGACTTATAATGGAAACTGTTATTTGAATAACTTTTGAACCATTTAATATTTTTTCACGAAATCTTCAAAAGGCACATCGGGGACCCCGGCCGCATGTTCCTGAAGATTTTGGACTGGTCACGCAAACTGTGCGACCTGTAGAGATGACCAAATAATTGCAAAAAAGCGTAAATGCGCACGCATATCATGCCTAATAACTCCGCAGTCGTATATCCGAACAGTATGAAAGTAGGCAGATCCCAAGATGTGTGGTTCTTAATCATGTATTTCAAATTTCAGGCAAATCCGTTGAACAGTTGCAAAGTTATTAAGGTGCACATTTGTAGGTTTAACATGTAAATGGCTCCTCAACCCTTACTATGGTAGCACTACTGTGCTACCATAATATATATATATATATATATACTCCAAATGAAGATTCATCAGATGTTTTAATACTGTATACCAGGCATTACATGACATTAATCCTATGAGGATTCCCATGAATCCTAAGTGTGATTTTAACTAGGGATGGATCCCATATTGGACAAAAGTAAGGAAAGTTTGTTAGCTAACAGAGTTAAAGAATCACCCATGGGAATCTGATGAGTAATTGAATTTGAGGGATGCTTGGAAACAGCACCATTCCTTAGGAGAGGCACACAACAGCCATAGTAGGCTATACATGTGGATGACTGTCCCTCAGTTGGTAAAACCAGTTAACAAAGAATAAAACAAAGCAGTAAAAGCTGTCACCACTGTGACTACTGTATATCTACACCACATCATGCCTCAGTAGCCACCATATCACACTGGGAGGGAGTGAAAGAGGAAAGATCTCAGAGATGGCTGTTAGATGAAATCTCTTGCTGGCTCGAACCCGTAAGTTAAAAACTGGACTTATCAAGAAGGTCAGCACTACATCAGACTAAATACCATGCCTGATAACAGCTTCATGGTCACATGGTATGCTTTCTAGGCTACAATGAAAGGATGAATTACGGAGTATGCCTCATTAAGGAGCAAGATATGGGTTTAATTTTCAGAAGAGTGAGCTAGAGGTGAAAGATCCTAAAACATGGTGCATCCATAACTCAGATAACCTTGTCCAAACTGTCCTCCTGGTATCTATGGTTAATGCATTACATAGTAGATAATCTGAATGAGCATCCATAATACTAAGAAATAGTATTGTAAAGGGAGTGAAAAAACCATTTCCATATCAGCTTATAAAACCATGTGCTAAGCCAAGAATTCAGACTATTAGGTCCAAATGGGGGCCTGCATACCTCACATTTCATCCTATGTCCATACTATGGTTATAGGACAGAAGAGGGCAACATGCCAATATGAACCATGTACATACTATGTGTAATAATTTGTAAGAACCAACCCTCTCTGAGCAGTGTGTCATCTCTTTGAATCTATCCTTTCATTACTTTCCACTGTGACAGCTGAAAACTAGTTCCATTCTTGAACCACCATCTGTAATAAAGAACTTTCACTTTTTTGTACAAATTGGTAATTTTATCAATGTTTTATTAAGTCCTCATTTTCTGTTTATACTGTTGTGCTAAAGTTTTAAGTCCTCATTTTCTGTTTATACTGTTGTGTTACGTCATACTTAAGCTATTCGTAAGATTGCTGTTTCTTGTGATGCTGTACATCAGTAGAATATCTCCCTATCACTTCTCATCTCCTATTAAACCTCTTGATTATTCGATCAGTCACTATATGGTTGATCATTCATTCCTCTGACTGACTTTGTTACCCTCTTCTGAACTCTCTCCAGCTTTTAAATGTCACTCCTCAACTATTGGCTGCAGAACTGAGAGATAATTGAGGTGTGACCTCACAAATAACCTATATATACAGTTTCAACATCCAGTTCAAGCACTACTATCAGGAATTTTACAACAACCAATTAAATGGTAGTCTAGGTGAAATATAACAGTTTCTCCTGCTTACCACAATACCTACACTCTCAGAGGAAGACAGGAGAGTGCTAGACACCCCCAGCAATTAGCAGACATCATCCATCTTCTTAAAGCCATGACTTTTCAAAAGGTTCCAAGAGGGTATGGATTTCTTGTTGAGTTTTACACAGACATGGCACAAGAGGTAACCCCTCACTTGCTGCTGGTATTCCAGTATGCACGTCAGTGGCACCATCTTCCAGTCTCTCTAAAAAACGTAATAATCACCATCCTACCTAAACCAGGGAATAACCAGTAGTAGCCATAGCACTGGTAGTAGTAGCAGCAGCAGTAGCAGTAGTAGTATTAATGAAAAAGTTTATTATTATGCAGGTATATATGATCCCCAATTATGTCCCAGTTACAGGACCATATCAATACTCAGTGTGAACAGTGAGGCATATGTCCAAGTGTTAGCACAAAGACAGGAGAAAAATATTGCCACCCCTATTAGTTTGCATAGATGTGGTTGGTGAAGGGAAGGGGGGCTAAAATGATCCATACCATCACATTTTGTGCTGTCAGTAGCCACTGCTATTGTAATACAAATTGGAAAGGTCTTTTATTCTGTGGTGTGGGTGTGCCTCTTACAGGTTTCCAGGAACTTTAGCATCAGTAACTGCCATTTACATAGTGCTTGTCACCTAGGTACTCAAACATGGGCTCTCATCCCTCTGATTTCCCCTCCAGAGAGGCACATGTACCCCTCTTTTTCTTTGTTTAGCTATTAAACCCTTAGCTACAAAGTTAAGAGCAGATCAAGGAATAAAAGGTATGGTGGAATATACATTTATAAAGCCAACCTCTATGCGTCCGACATGTTAGTGACACTTCAGAACCCAAAATTACTTAATCTGCCCCTGCCCTAAGCTGATCAGATTTCTATATATGAACATATTAAATTTGCCAGCAGATAAAGGCCTAGTGGTCTATCAAGTCTGCATGAATGTGCAGCTAGCACCCCTTATTCTGCAGCTGCCCTTCCCTCCCACCCTTCCCTCCCTTGACCCTCCCTTGCCCTGTCCCAGCCCATTTTGAAGCAGTCCACTGTTCTACTGGATACCACTTCTGCTGGCAACACCCAGCTACCACCCTCTCCGTAAAAAAGTGTTTCCTCATCTCCCTCCTGAACCTTCCTCCCTCCAGTCTCATATCATGGCCCCTGGTGTCCCTCCCCTCCCTTACTTTCAACACCCTCTCCATATCTGTCTTGTTTATTCCTTTCATGTACTTGAAGGTTTCAATCATATCCCCTCTGTCCCTCCTGTTCTCTAGTGAGTATATGTTCAACTCCCTCAGCCTCCTCTCATATGGTAAGTCCCCCAGTCCCTTGATCATCTTTGTCACCCTGCATTGCACCCACACCAGTAACTTAATGTCCCTCTTCAGATACGGGTGCAAGTACTGCACACAGTACTCCAGGTGGGGTCTAACTAATGATCTATACAGTGGCAGAATCACCTATCCCTTGCATTGCAACCCAGCATTTTGTTGGTCTTTGCAGCTGCCTTCCTACATCGTGCTGAGTTGTTCACTGACCATATAATGAGCACCCCAGATCCTTCTCCTCCTCCTCCTCCTCTGTCTTGGCTATCTGCACTCCCCCCAGCTGGTAACTCCTCCTTGGGTTTTGAGTCCCAAAGTGCAGCACCTTACACTTTTTGACATTGAACCCCAGTTGCCAGGTGTCTGACCAGGTTTTCAGCTTTGCCAGATCATCCTGCAACCCCTGCCATCCCTCTAGGTTGTCCACCAGTGCTCCGATCTTGGTGTTGACAGCAGACTGATCATGCCCTTTATGCCAAGTGATATGTCTGCAATGAATATCACATACAATACTGGTCCCAACACTGAGTCCTGCGGAACACCGCTGGTCACTACCCTTGGGGATGAGAGCTCCCCACCCACCACCACCCTCTGTTGCCTTCCCTGAAGCCAGTTCCCTACCAATCTCACCAGCTTTGCACCCACCCTTGTGCTTTCTAACTTACTTCTCAGCCTCCAATGCAGCACTGAGTTGAATGCCTTACTGAAGTCCAGGTACAGGACATCCACTGCATGGCTCCCATCCAGTTGCATAGTTACCCAGCCACAGAAATACACCAGTCTGGATTGGCAGGATCAGCCACTTATGAAGCCATGGTGTCTGCTGTCCTGTAGTCCTTTGGCCTCCAGGAGGGCCACCAGCCTTTCCTTCAGGATAGTCTCCATCAGCATACCCATGATGCATGTGAGGCTCACCAGTCTGTAGTTCCCTGGTTCATCCTTGGGACCACTCTTGTGGAGGGGCACCACATGAGCCATCCTTCAATCATGAGGTGCACACCTTGAGTGTAGTGAGGCATTAAATGGATCTGCCAAAGGTCCCACCAAGACCTCCGCCAGCTCCTTCAGTACTCTGGGGTGGATGCCATTTGGGCCTGGTGTCTTGTCCACCCTCAGTGCCCTCAAACAGTCCAGAACGCTGCCCTCTGTGATTTCCCCATCTGTCACCCCCTCCCCCCTCTGTGTCTGCCCTCCCTTTCCCCTTGGGTATCACCTCCCTCTTCTCCTTAGTAAATACTGAGCAGAAGTAATCATTTAGTGCTTCTGCCCTATCACCCCCTACTTCCACCAAACCCCCCTCCTTCCTAATCCTTACTATATGGTCCTTACGGTTCCTTTTCTCCCTGATGTACCTGAAGAAGTCCTTCTCCCACCTCTTAATGACCTGTGCCAGCCTGAGCTATGTAGATGCCTTGGCTGCCCTTACTGCCCTTGTCACATCCTTATATTCCTTCAGGTACTCCTCCATGTCCTTTCCCTTCCTTGTTTTTTTGTACCTCCTAAAGGCAGATATTTTCCTCCTTACCTTTTCCATGACCTCCTTGCTCATGCAGCTAGGATTCTTTGCCTTAGCCTTCTTGCTCTGGGCCTTGCTGCAGGTTCTGTTGCCTCCACTATCTCCTGCTTTATGAGCTCCCACCTCTGGTTAGTGCCCATACTAGGATGAATTCTAGACAGGTACCCTTTTACCACTTCCCCCATCCTCCTGACGTTAGCCCTCCTGAAGTCCAGCACCCTTGTGCCAAATTCCACTCCTTCCTTACCCATATCCAGCATGAACCATACTGAGTGATGATCACTTCTGTAAGTGGTTCTTCCACCCTAAGTTCCCTCACAAACTCCCCATTCCATGGATGCATGGAACGGCCTTCCAGAGGAGGTTGTGGAGTCAAAAACAGTGGTGGAATTCAAGAATGCATGGTACAGTCATAAGGCAATTCTAGGGGTTGGGGGTGAAGAAGTAGGCTGTTGGTTAACTAGGATCTGCAGCTTATCCATTAGGTAGGGAAATGGGCAGACTGGGTGGGCCAAGCGGTCCTTATCTGCCATCAAATTCTATGTTTCTATTTGCCAGCATGAGGCCAAGGGTATTCCCTAAACTAGTTGGTTCACTGATCATTTGCATCAGGAAGCTGTCCTAGAAGGCATCCAGCAGTACCTGCTCCCTTCTATTCCTGGTTGTTGGGGTACTCCAATCCACTCCTCGCATGTTGAAGTCCCCCACAATCACCACACTACCCTTCTCACAGGTCCTCCTTCTCATCTGTCCCGCTAGTTCCCTATCTAACTTTTCTGTTTGAGAGGGCGGCCCGTACACCACTCCCATTCTGAGAGCCCTATTCTTGGAATCCTGGATTTGCATCCATAGTGACTCCATACTACCCTCCTCCCTTCCTCCCGTACACACTTCAGTCCTTCCCTCACTTATGGTGCCACCCCCCCTCCTTTCCCAATTACTTTATCCCTAAAAAATATCCTGTACCCTAGTATCAACAGGTCCCATAATTGTGTATTAGTTCTCACCTCTGCATCAACTGGATCAAAAGCAGATGTCTCCTATTGAATGAGATCTACTTCCTGGAGGAAGTGTCATGTTTAGGTTTGAAGTGAACACCATGATTCATCAAATACCTGGGAATCAATATTCAACCACAAATTAGGGACTTGGTCAGCTTCGGTCTAGAACCGCTTATGGATGCTTTAAATATCTGTATAGATAGCCCAAGCTACTGTTGTCATTTGAGGATCAGATAGGGGTACTCAAACTTATGGAAGCTCCAAGATTTATAAGCGTCCTAAATTACCTCCCTAGTAGAATATCTCCAAAAGACTGATAGACAAATTGCAAACTTCCAATGATAGAGGATGCACCATCAATAGACTATCAATTGCAAAACTGTGCAAGTACCACAAAGAAGGATTCTAGAGTTGGGAATACTCAAGGCCCCTAAACGTCTATGATTCCATGGCTGTATGGCTTTTCACAGAAGATGCATCATTCCACAGGGTTTATAATGTGCCAGATATTTCATTGCTGATGATAATTGTTCATAAAAATTTGCATTTTTTTTCCATAGTAGCAAGGCAATGACATTTTATTTATATAGCTCTCTATCCCAAGGGCTTAGGGTGCTTAACATACAAAGAATCATGAACAATACAATCAGCAGGTTTAATAATTAAAATTATTAGTGGTAATGATCAAAATGATACATATCAGATCCAAAGAATAATTCAAAAAGATTGTCTTTCAGGTCCCATTTTCATACCTCCACCAAGGGGGAGCTCCTAAGATAATATGGCAAGGAGTTCCAAATTGTAGGCACTGCCGCTGAGACTGCTTCACATGGGATATCAGGATGGCTAGCTCAAAGAGAGCAGAGAGAGCAGCTAGGAGCATACCAAACCAAAAGGTCTTCAAGATAGGCTGGGCCTGATCCACGTAAATCTTTGTATGTTAGCAAAACAATCTTAAACTGGAGTGCCACCTAAATGGAAGTTAGGGAAGCTGCTGCAGCACAGATGTAATATGATCACAATAAGATATACCTGCTGCCAACCTGGCTGCGTCTTTCTGCACTATCTGTAGGTGACACACCAACCATTCAGAGCAATATAGTAATCAAGTCTTGAGGTCATGGATGCATGCACTAAGGTTGTCAGATCCTCTTGCATTAGATAGGATCTAATGCAGGAGATAATCCTTAATTGGAAAAATCCATTGCAGACAACAGCTGACACCTGGTGCTCTAGTGTCAACCACGAATCAACAATGGCCACCAGGTTTTTAACCCTATTCACAGCTGTTAGAAATGTACCATGCAGAGACTGTATTCTGATCACACCATATTGTCCAGCTGACACTTGAAGACATGGTTTGACCAACAGCAGCTCTGTCTTGGCTGGATTGAGACTCAGTCATCTGGAGGCCATCCATTGAGCAATTTCTGTAAGGCAAGCTCTAGCACACACTTGTCTCCTGACCACCCAATGTAAAGGACATGTACAGTTGAGTACACTCTGCATAGCAATGCAAAACCATCATACTGCCTGATGATCTGTTCCAGTGGTGATATATAAACCCCAAACAGCATAGCAGACATAATCGATCCCTGGAAAACTCCACAACTGACTGCTAGCAGCTGCAATGAGAAAGTTCCCATTACAGTCCACTGTGTTCTGTTCTATAAAAAAAAAACCTGAAACATGGTTTTGAATGTTGATGAAAAATCCAGAACAATGATAGTAGAACCCCCCCCCCATATTTTTCTAAGAACAGATCATCAAACGCCTTGATGAGCGTGAACCATGTTGTGGCAGGGCCTGATACCCAATTTGAGAGGTTCATGGATGTTATAATTCTTAAGGTTTGCCTTCAGCTGTACTGCCACCACCTTTTCGATCACCTTCCCTGAAAAAAAAGGGTCCAAGACAAGCATGTAGTTTGCCAGCACCTTGGGGTCTAAATATGGTTTCTTTAGGTATGGTCTCACCACAACATTTTTAAGGGCCAATTGGAAACAACCCTCCATTAGGAAACCCAGGACAATGCTAGCAAACAACAGATCCAAGGCTGTTCAGCAGTCAACCAGCTGCTGGTGAGGTCCTGGATCAGACAAACAGTAGGCTGAGTGCATCATTTGCATCACCTCAATAGTGCCTTCTTCTCCTCCTTGTTTCTCATGAAGCCTCTCCTCTATGCTCAGCATGTGAAGTCATTGATATATTACATATTTTAGCCAATGTGAGGGGGTCAGGGGTAAGGGGCAACAGACTTCTTGGAAAACATAAACTGAACTTACAAGCTCAAATGGGCAGACTGGGTGAGCCATAGGCCCTTATCTGCCGATACTGTCTATGTATCTATGTAGGAATGAACAATTGCGATTGTAGAAGTCTAGGAACACTGCTGCAGAATCAGGACTAAAGTGCTACAAAGAACTAGTTGTTATTGGCATACTCCACCACATTTCCAGCAGAATTAGCAATGAAGTGGATACATCCACATAAAGTGCCTCCACTCTGGAAGAATGGATTATAACAGAATCCAGGGAAAGTTTCATCCTCCACCCTTCTGATAATGGTTCTGAGGCGACGTGCTTTAGAACACATCCATGCATATAAGCCACATAAGAGGCATGACTTGTTTATTGAAAAATACAATGGGACTTCGATCTACACACCACTAGACTACCAGGGAAATGTTATGGAAATTACAACTACAGGTGTCGACGATTGTGATGTGGGGTTGGGGGGAAACTAAGCTAACAGGGAAAGGTTACGGAAATTGCAACTACAGATGTCCACGATTGTGATGTGGGGGGACACTAGACTGCCAGGGAATGGATCTGACAAGTAAAACAATGGGAGTCAGGGATCATGATGGGGGTTGGGGGATCACTGGACTACCAGGGAAATTAATCATTATATGAAGCTATGGGGGTTAGGGATTGTGATGGGAGGTGGAAGGGCCACTAGACTACCGGGGAAATTAGTTATTTTCTAATGCTACAGGGGTCGGGGTAATGAAGGATGGGTGGGGGGACCACTAGACTACCAGGGATTGACATAGTAGTAATCTGAAGTGTATTGATGTGCTTCAAATCAAATTTCTTTGAGTAACACTACCACAACACTGCATGCTTTTTGTAGGTGGTATTTAGTGCTGTGCTACAGATGGTGCAAACACCTGTAGTGTGGTGCTAATATTTTGAATATGTCGGTGCACCAGCATTCATGGCCACTCCCCTACCTCCCTCCCCTTCATAGATTAACTATTAGTGTTGGCGCTATCACACAACACTAGTGCTGAAAGGGCCTTTGAATATTGCAGCCTTGCACAAATATGACGCTATTCCAGTGCAATGAATTTGCTCCTGGAGCAATGCTTTGAATATCTGGCCCCAAACATTTAAAAAAAATAAGAGATGTATTAAGTTTTAATTTTTTCCTGGGGTTAAAAAATAACTCTTTTCATTTTAAATGTGTTTAGAACCCAAATTATGGTCCACAAATTCATTTCTGAAGATTGGTGAAATACAGTTTTAAAGTAACTGACAGTTGTGATGTATCAGGGATACAATGAAAACAACAGCATCATTTGCATACCGCATGACGTCTGAAGGGAAACAAATGGCAGGAAAAGAGTTTAAAACCAGTCTAAAAAGTAATGGTTAAAGAATGGAGCTCTGTGGCACTCTCATATCTAGGGGAACAAGTGGAGAGGAACGTTACCTTTGATATTGTGATACACTGCAATAGTTCCAATAAATACCTTGAGAAGCGTTGAGTGATATCTCAGGACAGACCAAAATAACCTAGAGTGGACAACAGCAACTGGTGATTTACTAGAATTCCTAACTAGACCATAGAGGCTATAGCCCTTTGGGAGGCATAGTTAGGTAACCCATTATCTAATGAAGGGTGGTATAAAATATTGAGTCCAGTCCTCCCAGACTGTAGGTTCAAAATTAAAACTATACAAAGATTTTGCATGGATGGTGTAGAATGCTAGTAGTCCTACCTGGTTGGGGTATGTTAATGATAACAAACCAGAGCTGGCACTCATGATTCAGCACCAGCACTGTGAATCTGCTTGATGAAATGCATAATAAGAGTAATAATTTATTAAGACACATACTGTACAGTATATGCATAATACATATTGTGCTGCAAGATGACTTTATTTCATTTTGAGAACTTTGTTGCATCAATAAACAAATAGAACCCCTTAACATGCTTCTTACTGTGACATCATGACTTTTTGAAAGGTACTGTTCCTTATTTTTTTAGCTACTTATTTAAAGAGACTACAATCAATGGGACAGTGAATAACTGTAAAAGTACAAAAGTGATGGTGTTTAGCACTATTAAAAATAAACATTTAAAAACAGATTAAAATGATATGTCTGAAATGAACCTAATGACCAATCTTTTCATAAAAGTCTAAATGGTATTGCTCTAATAAATAAGTATAATTAATAATACATCAAAGAGTTCAGTATCAAAAAAGTCAACTTAGCAAGGAGTTCTGCAATTAATTGAAACCCAGAGCTTCTTGTCTTTTAGCCTGTAAGGGGACAAAAACACACAAAATACATTAGCTTTAATATAGATAGGGTAATATAATGCAATCATGTACTGATAAAATATGTTGTACTACATATAGGTGGTTATAGGAATGGAGCAACATCTGTCTGTCTATCCATTCTATTCTAGCCATTGGAAAGCTTTCAATTTAAGTGCCCTAAAATGTTTTTTTCTCCTCCATCTTAATTACATTTCATAATCCATCATTCACCCCTTGCAGGCATCTTTACTTTTTTATGTCCCTTGGAACCTTATGATGTGCGCTTTCCCACTGTTGCCATCTTGGATGTGATATGCAACTGCATTTTTGGAGTCCCTTTTTTTATAACAGATTTTTCCTCCAGTCCATATTTTCAACCAATGAATAGTCTTACTAATGTAACAACAATTGCTGGAGCATGTGTCCACATAAAATATGATCTAACTTGATCATGTGATAAATCTATATAACTCAATTTTTAATGTGTACCCGGCACCAAAAAGGATTTCAAACAAATAATTACAGTATTTTGCAACATTTGCAGATAACACAGTTTGGGGGTGCACAACCATATCTTCACTATGTGCTGTGGTGCCACTTGGTTGGCATGAACCGGACTGTACTCATATTCTTGCTTCACCTATACAGTAAACCATATAGGGAAGATTGTTTGCTATTTTTTTCAAAGCCAGATTATCCCATAATATTTTAGGTCAATTTCTCGAGCCTCAATGACTAATGGTATACTCTTTCACAAAGTTATACAGTACTGATTCTCTTTTTTTTCTATGCTGACTTCATACTAAATCTATTCTCTTTCTTTGGTCACCTCCTCTGTTTCAGCCTGACACTGTATATGGTCCATTCACTATCCCTTTCTTTTAGACACATATCCAGCTCACCTGCTGTTCTACTGTATATGTCGTCATTCACACAGTTTCTTCTTTTCTTGGTGAAATGACTTTTAGGGTTACTTTCCATCATGTAGTTGGGGTGGCCTCTGTCTGCACTCAGCAGGGTTTTTGTAATTAGCTGATTTACAGTAAAGATGAATTGTATCACTACCATACCATCCTTGTCTTTTCTGATGTGTATATTGAGAACGTGGATCTCATATTGACTTTTACTGATTGTAAATCTCAGGTTACAGTTCCTTTCTTCAAAATATTTTGATGGAATCCATCATTTTAGATTTAACCAATCACCACAAAATAAGTATATAAACTATGAAGTGATGCCAGATGCCAGAGATCATTTTACAACAGCAGTTGTAGGTCTGCTTTATTGTCATCTTTCAGTTCTCATCACTACTTTCTTTACTAAACTCTTCACTGAGTCTTTCCCCAAGCATGCTGTATGTATTTATTTATTTAGCTTTTGTTGACCAGGTAAGTACACTAGACAAGACATTTGCCTATTTTCAGGTACAACCCCGGAGAGTACAATGAAATACAAGTTCATACAGAGGACAACATGATACAAGTTAGGCATTACACAGAATCAGGTAGAACCAGATGAACATAACACAAGCAGTCAGTAAACAAAGTTAGAATAGGAACAAAATATATACATAGAGTCACCAAGGCTATGAACAGTGCATTATACAATTCTATATAGTTCAGAGCCCCAAAAGCAGAGCTGCAGTCAAAGCATCACCTGAAACAGAGATTAAATATGTTATATACAGAGCAGAACCCAAGCAGGCAGGATGCATCAGTAGGACCTGCACAAGGGTACCAAAAGAAGGACACTTAAGTCCAGTGCAGGGACCAAGGTTAGTTATGGCAGTTTAGGACAACCACACACAGAGGAGAGCTTCAAGTAATTCCACAGGGAGTTCTGAAGGCATGGGTGGGAGGGGGAGGAGCGGACCTGGGTGGGAAAAGAGTTCCATATTCTGGGAGCACATGAAGCAAAATCCCTGTACCCCATTTGCATTTGAGTGGCAGGAACTTTGAGAATAGCAGGGCCCAATGACCTAAGGGAGTAAGAAGAAGAGGCAGCTGGTTTGAGGAGCTCAGCTAGTCCTGGGGGGTGCCAGTTCTGAAAACCTTGCTCGTGAAGCTGCCTAAGGCAAAATTCATGTCGTTTGGTGGGGAGAGCAAGTCAAGTTTGTTATACAGGTCACAGTGGTGGGTGAGGTGAGGGGCAGCAAATGCAAAATGGAGAAGATTATTATAAGCTTTGTTCCACCTAGAGAGGTGTAGCACCTTCTATGACTGCATTCTTGATATGTCTTTGTGGGATAAGGATTATTCTCCCTTGATTGGCTTCCTAATGGAAAAGCAGTGCCCTGTAACATCTGGTCAACATCCCAACTGCTTTTAGTGAAACCCTACTTGTCTTTACCAGTATGGGACATAATACCATTTTTGTAGCTGCCCCAACCTCAGGAATAGCTACCCATGTTCTCTGCTCAGTCACCTCCAAATATCCATTTCAAGCTCTTTACAAGGATACCCAACTGACCAACTCTACCTGCAAAAGTTCTGCCTGACCTTAGGTTTCTTTTGCTTGTTTAAATGGTCAAACATGGTTACACATCAGTGTGAAGACTAGAGGTGCAGCAAAGTTTTACTTCGATTGCAAATTTTTGGCGAAGTTGCCAAATTTGCCATTGTTAATTAGTTTGTGAATTTGCCTGATTTAATGAGAATTCACCATTTGTAACTTTGTCTTGCTTTTGTTTTTTTTTAAGTCGAAATTGCGCTTAAAAACAACCCAAAGCAAGGAGAAGTTACAATTGCTGACTCCCCCATATCCCTGGTGTCTAGTTGCCCCCCCGATCACTGGCCAGAATATAATAATTAAATCCTTGGTGTCTAATGGTCCCTGTCCACCCGCAGATTACCAGCAGCAGTGTAATAATTAAATCCCTGGTGTCTAGTGGTACCCGTCCCCCTGCCAATCGCCGGCCACAATGTAAAAAAAAAATATATATATATATATATATATATATGTAACCACCCTGTTACCTGGGGTTACCAGAATCCCAGTAAGACCTAGTGGTAGGCAGGGAAGGCAGCTTGTGAAACTCCAGTTAAATGGATTTCACACTGTCTCACTCTGTTCACAGTCTCAGCTGAGACTGAGGGATGACATCACCATAGAACCCTCGCAGCTGCATGAGCCACACTGGAATCTGAAGTTGGGAGTTAGGATAGAATGTTGGGGATTTTTAAGGATAGTCTGTGTGTAGTCTTGAAGAGAGAAGCAGCACAGAAGTTTGTTGGCAGGCTCTCTGAGTATAAAGCTCTGATATAGAGCTACTGTAGGGGAGGTGTGTGTTTCCACGGAAAGAGGAACACAGTAAGCTGTTTGTGAAGTGGTGGAGACCGCTGTTACTGGTCCCTGTGCCCCATCCCTGAGGGGGGGTGGAAAGGTTTGCCTGTCATTCCTGGGGCAACCCTCCTGGTTCCGGCTAGGGAAGTAGCTGCCTTATTTCAAGTTGTGCTGCGGCACCAGAAGCTGTGGGAAAGAAATTCCTGTGAGGAATTGCCTGTGGGGCACCTGCAACCAAAGGGTGAATTCGCTCTGACATAGGGCCTATGTTTTCACCTGAACTGTTGTAAAGTGGGGAATGGACTGCTTAATCAGTAGGAGGCCTACAGTAATGGGCTATGCCAAGTAAAAGTATGTTCAAGTCCAGCACAATGGGAAAGCAAAGACAAGTAGAGGAAATGTGACATGCATTTACCCTTTAATCTACACTGCCAAGCATTACAGAAAGAGATGTTTAATGTCCAGAGAAATGGCCGGGTATGAACTGTGGAAGCGCGAGGTGGGAGACCACCCATCAGTAGTAACCAAATTCACCTCTACGGATTTGCTCTGTGGCACTTTCACTTTCTCTCAGGTACTTGGCCAGTGCCTAAGGAAAGTACCCAGACGTGGGATTAAAAGGAAGTTTCCCTTATGGAGTCGAAGGCTCTTATGAGGTTTAGGGAGCCACCAAAAAATGTTTCCATGACAAATGGAAGGTGTTCGAGTGGCCGGCAGGGGAGCTGAGCCAGGGAAATCCCAGAATAGTGTACAAGTTTGGGCTGTGTACCCAAAGCAGCGTGCAAGTCCAGGCTGTGTGCCTGGTGGGTTCAGAGCTTGAGGGCTGAAGTGTTGAAGAAGTGTTTCTGATTATTTTTAATCTGTGTTACCAGAAGTGTAGCACCATGGGGGTCCGTCTCTGCTTTGTTTGTTCTGCTTGGATTTGAATAAAGCCACACTTTTGAATCCCATTCCTGGTATTGGACATTACAGTTATTGATTCCTGTGTTCGGAATTACTTGGGTGCCCCTGTGCAGACTAGCCAAACCTAGTCCTTGTGCCAAGCAACCTATTCCTCCCTGAACCCAGTCCCCACCTGGTACTGCTGTCAGATTCAAACAGCATACCACCTGTCATTTGCAAAAAGGCAGGGGGGTGGGGGTTACAAAATGAAGGTACCACTTTGGCTTTTAAATTAGGGAGGAAAGGTGCTCGGGCAAGGGGCTAGCATTTTGTTTATCTGGCAGTGGGTATCCCCCCAAAAAAAAGCTGAAGCAGGGTTAACTAGTGTGTCGCTGTATGCTGTTGTCCATATGCTGCTGTTAAAATGCCAGCTGTTTACCAAGGAGCAGTAAAGCCTGAGACAGTATGCCCTTGTCCTGCATCAAACATTTACAGTATTTTGCCAGCTTTTAAAAACTGTGTAACAAAGAAAAGTGTGGAAGACTAGGGGTAGCAACATGAAAATTGTGCCCTGGACATTGGAAATGCTTTTTAGTGAACTGACAGACTTGCTGTGCTAATGGCCATAACAAATGGTTGAAATGGGCTCCCGCCGTGGAGTCAGTTCGAAAAAGTGGTTTTTGCAGTTTAAATTTGGCTGCTCGACGATCGCCATGAGGAGAAGAGCACTTGCAAGGGAAAGAGGCTCATTTGTATGGCGTCGTGTGATTGGTGAGACTGCAATCAGTCCTGCCCCCAAGCCAGCTCTACAGTGACTGCCCAGCATTTGAGAAGGAGTGTGAGTGGAGTGTGCGTACTGGCTTAGTGGAGGAACATCGCAGTGACTAAAAGCACCGTAATCGTGTGAAAAACAGACTTTTCTGTCTAAAATTCGGGCTCAACCCGCATCTCGATTGACTGGATTGTGAGTGTGGTGATCGGAGGGACGAGCCACAGGACTGCCAACCCGTTTCCTTCCCAAGGCCTCCAAGACTGGCTGCAGGCCATTTTTCATCGCAGTAAACAGCTACTGATAACAGTGAGTACCAACAGTAATAATCGCTCAAACAATTGATTTTTGCCAAAAGCCAGCTGAATCTGTGTGCAACAGTGTAGTCGCTTTGCAAATAAAGACTGTGTCAAGTTTTACCAGCAAGAGCAAGTCTGTTAAGCCATCGACTGTGAGCATAGTTATGGGTTCAGTGTCAGAACAAAGTTTCAAAGTCATGAGAGAGACTGAGATGTATCAATTTATGCAACACTAGTTACAGGCAATCCTGTGCTTGAAATCCTGAGGCTTTAAGGGACTGTGAGCTAAAGAAATGTTTTCAGCAAGTGAAAAGTCTGTGACAAATCATATAAATGTGCTACAAAAAAGAACAGTGCAAGTGTGTGCAGTTTGAGCAAAGTTATCAGTAGAGTGTGTAAACTGGATGCACAGTGGCTTGATCCAATGTCAGAATGTTGATGCACAGGAGTGCTGCTGCTGCCATTACATGGTGGGGTAGTAATGTAAACACAGCAGCAGAGGAGCCATTTTAAAAGTAAAAGAGACTGTTCAGTGATGTGGGACTTTCAATAACAGTGAGTGTTTGTTTTTCTCTAGAGTCATGGCCTCAGGACCAGCCCGCTACCAGGATCATGCCCGGGCTATGGTAGCAGCAGAAGTAAACAAGTTAAGGGACATTGAGAGGTGTTACAATGGAGGACAACTGCCTTCTCATGTGGCTATTCCTGGGTACCCAGTGCAAGTGTGTTTAATATGCTTAAATGCTGGGAGGGACGTCTTCATGGTACCTCACTATTCGGGGTACTTAGAGAAATACTGCTTGTTTAAAGTGTCCAAGATTCATTTGGCTCCCACATGGACAAAAGTTCAAGAATTTGCAGTTGGCAGCACACAGCACTAGGCAGAGCCTGTTGGAGAAGGCCCCTTGGGGGAGAGTGGCACAAAGCTAGAGGGTGCAGATTTGCAGAGAGAAGAATATGCTGATGTTTCGGATACTGGATTGCAGAGAGACAATTCAGACAGAGCATCAGTAGACCCTTGGAGAGGGGGGCCTAGCCCAAGTCTCATAGGAGAAGATGAGATGAGGGAGGCCTTTGAATGGGAGGTATCGACCTCTGCGCCCAGCGAAGAATGGATAGTCTCAGGAGTGAGGACGACTGCTCACTCCTGGGCACAAATTCTCAGTGAGAAGGAAGAAGAGGGAGAACCTTCATGGCCTTGTGAAAAAGGAACGGGTACACAGCCTCAAGCTCTTGCCTCAGAGGAATGCATGGAAAAGAGTGGTGATGACACTGCCGTGGCTGTGCAAGAAGAAGTCATGGATCCATTTTTTGTCTCGTTGAGAATGCGTAGCTGGCAGAACCAGGACTGGCCACCCCCAAGCCAGACCAGCGGTCTCAGGTTGACCAAAGCTAGTAAAGAGGAGAGACTGGTTCGTAGGAAGGTGAATGAAATCTATGGGATGACCTTTCCTACCTTTCCTCGAAGAGTCTTGGAGGAGATTGAGAACAGCAGGAAATCCAGGATTTGGTCTGAAGCAATGAAATGTGTGCATCCTGGTGCAAACAAGCATGTCAGTAACAGAATGTTTCATGAAAATTACAGCCAGTGGAAAAGAGGCAGGACACTGTTTATGGACACTGTTCGAATAGTGGATGGACAGGGACGTGAAACCTTTCACAGTGTGAATTATGTGTGCCCAGATGGGGTAATAATTCAAGATCCTGACCCATTGTACTATTGGCCTCAATGCAAAGACCTCCCTGCAAATGTGCCCGTGCCTACCAGATGGAAAGCAGAGAAGTAGTAGTCAGTGCTGCCACTCCAGCCTTTGCAGTGCCTTTGGTGTTCCATCTGTATGGACGTCCAGGACTCAGGTCCCCCACATTCATCAGTTCTACAGTGTACTGACTTTCCAGAATCCATCAACTGGCCCACCAGGTGACTTCTGATCCAGAGAGGATGCCAGCCCAGCTGTAGCCTGATTCATCGCCTGGTAACTGGATGATGTCAGACCAGCTGTTTTCCTTTTTGTTCCTGTTCCAAGGTTCCATTTCCAGAGATGACATCAACCCAGCAGTTTCCAGATGTGCCCTCCTGTAGTTCCCGGAAGATGTCCACCCAGCTGTATAGGAACAGTGCTTTCAGGGAGAGTCTTCGGCTGAGGAGCAGGTCGCTGTGTGTTGTTCATTCTACAATGGGCTGGTAAGTCCAAACTTTTCTATCCTTATGACATTGCAGTACACACCCTACACTAGCAGACACCAGATGTGTGAACTGTTTTCAAAGACTCTCCCCTTCGGGACTTTGGCCTGCTAGAACTGTGTTTCAGTGGACTCCGGCCCAGAAGAGACTCTTTAATGGACTAGCCTTCAGGCACTGTGGTCACCTGGTGGGACTTTTAGGGTACTCCATCCCCCAAATGTGTATTGTAAAGAATGTCATTGTTTTTCTACTGTTTTCTAGTGTATATATTGTTTTTCTACCTTTTCTAAAAAAAATCTTTTTGGGATTCTCCAGTGTTTTGATGGTAGGGGTTTAGATAGACTGTGTATGCAGATTAGGAGTGTGTGTTGTCTTTCTTTTTTCTTGCAAGTGTCTCTGAAGAAGATAGAAGAGAAGACAAGAAGAGGAGGAGGGTCTCATCGGAGTTCCTCGCTAGTACTTTAGTGTGTAGTATTTAAAGTACTGTTGTTGTTGTTGTTGTTACTGTGTAGTAACCCTTTTCTTCCACAGGTATGACTGTGGGGGAATGAGGGAGTAATGTAATGGTATGGTATCAGTTCCTGGTGTGTGGTTGCATGGAGCTCAATGTCAGGGAGGACCCCTGTTTGTTTTGTTTTGGGGTCTGCGTTAGAGGCAGACAAATTTTCCCTAGCGGGCTAGGGGGGATAGACACGCTGTGGTCCTGAACGGCCGTAGGGACTGCAGTGCTGATCTATTAGGGCTATGTTCTGGACAGTTCTACCGAAGCCACTAGGCACCCATAGTTAGTGGGTAGAGTAGAGGCTGATATGTCAGCCAAAGGCCTCTAGGCCCTTACTGTTGCCTGCCTGTGCTAGCACATGGTAGAAGGGGGCCTGATCACCCCCTCTGTAGGTAGCACATAGGGTGAGATGGCCTGAGCTGGGTAAATAATGACTGTGGACAGTCATTTTCCTGGTCCAGGGTGAGTTTAACCCCCCTGTTACCCGGGGTTACTAGAATCCCAGTAAGACCTAATGGTAGGCAGGGAAGGCAGCTTGTGTAACTCCAGTTAAATGGATTTCACACTGTCTCACTCTGGTCTCAGTCTCAGCTGAGACTGAGGAATGATATCACCATAGAACTCTCGCAGCTGCATGAGCCACACTGGAATCTGCAGTTGGGAGTTAGGATAGAATGTTTTGGATTTTTAAGGAGAGTCTGTGTGTAGTCTTGAAGAGAGAAGCAGCATAGCAGTCTGTTGGCAGGCTCTCTGAGCATAAAGCTCTGATATAGAGCTACTGTAGGGGAGGTGTGTGTTTCCATCAAAAGAGAAACACAGTAAGCTGTTTGTGAAGTGGTGGAGACTGCTGTTACTGGTCCCTGTGCCCATCCCTGAGGGGATGGGGTGGAAAGGTTTGCCTGTCATTCCAGGGGCAACCCTCCTGGTTCCGGCTAGGGAAGAAGCTGCCTTATTTCAAGCTGTGCTGTGGCACCAGAAACAGTGGGAAAAAAATTCCTGTGAGGAATTGCCTGTGGGGCACCTACAACCAAAGGGTGAGTTCGCTCTGATATAGGGCCTATGTTTTCACCTAAACTGTTGTAAAGTGGGGATTGGACTGCTTAATCAGTGGGAGGCCTAGAGTAATGGGCTATGCCAAGTAAAAGTATGTTCAAGTCCAGCACGAAGAGTAAAGTAAAGTGGGGATTGGACTGCTTAATCAGAGGGAGGCCTAGAGTAATGGGCTAAGCCAAGTAAAAGTATGTTCAAGTCCAGCACAATGGGAAGTCAAAGACAGGTAGAGGAAATGTGACATGCATTTACCCTTTAATCTACATTGCCAAGCTTTACAGAAAGAGATGTTTAATGTCCAGAGAAATGGCCGGGTATGAATTGCGGAAGCAAGAGGCGGGAGACCCCCTAATCAGTAGTAAACAAATTCACCTCTTTGGATTTGCTCTGTGGCACTTTTACTTTCTCTCAGATACTTGGCCAGTGCCTGAGGAAAGTACCCAGACATGGGATTAAAAGGAAGTTTCCCTTATGGAGTTGAAGGCTCTTAGGTGGTTTAGAGAGCCACCAGAAAATGTTTCCATGACAAATGGAAGGTGTTCGAGTGGCCAGCAGGGAAGCTGAGCCAGGGAAATCCCAGAATAGTGTTCAACTTCAGGCTGTGTAGTCAAAGCAGCGTGCAAGTCTGCGCTGTGTGCCCAGTGGGTTCAGAATCTGAGGGCTGAATTGTTGAAGAAGTGTTTCTGATTCTTTTTAATCTGCATTACCAGAAGTGTAGCCCTGTGGGGGTCCGTCTATGCTTTGTTTGTTCTGCCTGGATGTGAATAAAGCCACATTTTAGAAATCCATTCCTGGTATTGGACATTACAGTTATTGCTTTCTGTGTTCGGAATTACTTGGGTGCCCCTGTGGAGAGTAGCCAAACCTAGCCCTTGTGCCGAGTAATCTATTCCTCCCTGAACCCAGTCCCCACCTGGTACTGCTGTCAGATTCAAACAGCATACCACCTGTCATTTGCAAAATGGCAGGGGGGTGGGATATATATATATATATATATATATATATATATATATAATTAAATCCTTAGAATTAGATCACCGCCACAGTGTAATTATTAAATCCCTGGGGTCTAGTGGTCCCCCCAGTTATTGGTGGCCACAGTTTAAAGAAAACATATATTTTTTAAATACATCCCTGGTGTCTCATCCCCCCGTCGATCACCAGCCACTATGTAAAAAAGTATCTATATCTATATCTATATCTATATCTATATCTATATCTATATCTATATCTTATGGTAGCACGGTAGTGCTACCATAGTTAGGGTTGAGGAGCCATTTACATGTTAAACCCCAAATTTTGCACCTTTATAACTTTGCAACCATTTGACGGATTTGCCTGAAATTTAGAATACATGATCAAGACCCATACACCTTGGGATCTGCCAAGTTTTGTACCAGTTTTGTACCAGCATTCAGGCAATACAAAAAGACACAGGCAGAAGAGGATAGGGAGAAGTACCAGGAGAAGCAAAGGGAGGCAGGGAGGTCAGTAAGGGAAGCCAAAGCTCAGACAGAAGAACACATTGCAAAATCAGTGGGTAGAGGGGACAAAACCTTTTTCAGGTACATAAGTGAAAAAAGAAAGACAAAGGGAGGGATAGTGAGACTGAAGGGGAGGATGGGGGCTGCGTGGAGGATGACAACAGTAAACTGACATACTGAACAGGTATTTCTTCTCAGTCTTTACTGAGGAAGAGGATGGTAATGGGTCTGAAGGGAGTACAAGGTGTGAGAATGGTGCAGAAATGGACACAAGTCCCTTTACAGAAAGGGTCCTGAAGAGAACTGGAAGTAATAAGAGTTGATAAAGCAATGGGGCCAGATGGGGTCCACCCAGGTCCTTAAAGAACTAAGAGGTGGTGGCTGAACCTCTGGCTATCCTGTTTAGCCGATCACTGGAAAGGGGAGGTACCCAAAGACTGGAGGACAGCAGATGTAGTCCCCCATACAAAAGCTGGAACAAAGAGGAAGCAGGGAACTACAGACCAGTCAGCCTCACCTCGGTAGTGGGAAGATCATGGAAGCACTACTGAAAGAGAGTTGGTGGAACATCTGGTTGTCAATGGACTACAGGACCCAAGGCAGCATGGTTTCACCAGGGGAGGTCATGTCAGAACAACCTCATTGAATTTTTGACTGGGTGACTAGAGAGGTGGATCAGGGAGGCAGTGGACATGGCCTATCTGGACTTCAGCAAGGCCTTTGACACTGTGCCACATAGAAGACTACTACACAAACTGGGGAATATGGGTGTGGACAGGACAGTAGTGTGGTCGGTAGGTAACTGGCTGGGTGGCAGGACACAGAGGTGGTGGTAAATGGCTGTCACTCCACAGAGGAAGAGTGACCAGTGGGGTACCATAGGGATCAGTGCTGGGACTGGTCCTATTCAACATCTTCATCAGTGACATGCTTGGGACCTAGAAGGCAGAATTTCACTGTTAGCTGATGACACAAAGCTCTGTAACAGAGCAGACACACCAGGGGTGTAGACAGAATGAGATGGGACCTGCAGAAACTTGAAGAATGGTCAGGGGCTTGGCAGTTGAAATTCAATGCAAAGAAGTGCAAGATAATGCATATGGTGCAAAAAAACCCAGGCACAATATATCAGTTGGGGGGTGAGGATATAGCATGCACCAAACAGGAAAGAGATCTTGGGGTTATCATTTCTGATGACCTCAAGGTAGAAAACAGTGTGACAAAGCAGCAGGTAAAGCAAATAGGATGCTGGGATGTATAGGCAGGGGCATCACCAACAGGAAAAGGGAGGTCATAATTCCGCTATACAAGACACTAGTGAGGCCCCACCAGGAGTACAGTCTACAGTTCTGGAGACCATACCTAAGTAAGGACATAGACAGGGTAGAGAAGGTTCAGAGGAGGGCAACAAAGATGATGCATGGATTGCATCACAAGTCCTATGAAGACAGATTGAAGGAACTGAACATGTACTCCCTGGAGGAGAGGAGGGAGAGAGGGGATATGATAGAGGCATACAAGTATCTCACAGGGAGGAACAGGGTGCAGGAATACACTATTTTTAAGTGAAAACGATGTACCAGGACTAGAGGGCATGGGATGAAGTTGGAGGGAGGACGATTCCGAGGAAACATGAGGAAGAATTTCTTCACAGAACGGGTGGTGGACAAGTGGAACACCCTGCCAGAGGAAGTGGTGGGGGCTGAAACAATCATGGGATTTAAGAATGCATGGGATAGACATAAAGGAATTCTGGAGGTCAGGGGTAAGGGGCAACAGACTTCTAGGAAAACATATACTGAACTTACAAGCTCAAATGGGCAGACTGGGTGGGCCATAGGCCCTTATCTGCCGACACTGTCTATGTTTCTATGTATCTATGTAGTTGGATATACGGTTGCAAAGTTATTAAGCCTGATCTGCGCGTGTGTTTACACTTTTTTGGCAATTCTACGGTTGTGCCTACTGGTCGTACGGGTTGTGCGACTGGTCTGAAATCTTCAGGTAATGTCCAGCCAGGTCCCTGATGTGCCTTTTGAAGATTTCGTGAAAAAATATTAAACGGTTCAAAAGTTATTAAAAAAACAAGTTCTCATTATAAGTCAATGGGAAAAGTTAACAAAAAGTTTGACAGTGTCGCAAATGCAGTTTTTACTTTCACAAATGGCCCTTTTACTGTCACAAATCTGCCATTTTGTTTTCAGTTAGCGATCAGAAAAATGCTTGCCATTTAAATTTGGCACCCTCGAGCAACCTAATTATTTTTGTGTTCACCTAGTCGGCCCCTGAGGATGCTAGCCATGTCTTTATTTTGGGGTAAAACCCCCCAGAAATATGTTTTTCAAGTTTCTAGAAAAAGTACTTTCGCAAAGTAGTGTCGAACGTGCGACACTGTCGAATGAATTTATGAAAGCTTTCGCAAAGTTCAACAGTACTTTTCCAGGGTGCATGAAAATGACAGCAATTCTTTGGCACCCTGCTGCAAAAGAACGGTTTGGTGTTTTGGGCTGAAATTTGGAAGGAACGCAGCCAACATGTGGCAGACATGCATTTCAGTGTTTTGTTGAAAAACTATTACATGGCGGCAAAGTTATGCCACTCCAAAGTTGATGCTTTTTCTCATAGGATAACATTACGATGACCGATGCATTACAGTAATCCTTTGGCACCCTGCTGCAAATTAGTGGTTTGCTCATCTTTCCTGAAATTTGGAGGGAAGGCAGCCAATATCCCACAGATTTTCCTTTTAGTGGTTTGGTGAAAAAATATTACAGGGAGGCAAAGTTATGGCACTCTGAACTTCTGCTGTTTCCCCATAGGATAACATTACGGCATTTGCTGCTCCCTTCAGGGCCAGTATCTCGTTAACTGTGCGAGATTCGTACTTTTCATCGAAAAAATGCTTAGCCCCCTAACAGGGACTAAATACAAAACTAGCCAGGAAAGTGATAATTCATATGACTTTTAAATTTTTTTCTACATCGTACGGTTCCTGAGATATAAGCAATTTAGTATTCCAAGTCCTCATTTTCTGTTCCGAGAGTCATTATTTTGCATACATTCTTTGTACTCACTGTCTTTCTCTATGTAGCTTTTAGGAAAAACCAGCCTGTGTGCTTACATTGCTGTTACGATTAATGTTTCCGTTTGCGGTTCCGTACCTGTTTCACTTACCGTTCACCACTACGCCACCATGTGCATTACCCTTTGTGTTTTCATTTGCGGTTGCATTTGTATTATTTGTAACATTTTTGTCTATGGTACTGTTTCTCTTTCTGTTTCATTTTGTGTCACCATTCACATTACGATTTGTGTTTGCGGGCACAATGTTACTATTTGAGAAGACATCACGTGATGAGGCCGCATGGCCGGAAGGTCCCCGTGCTCTTGCCACCGCAGTATGTGGCGGGAGCATGGGGTTGCTTCTGCTGCCACATTATGTGGAGGGAGCGTGAGGCCTGAAGGCACTGCATTATGTGGTGGCAGCGCATTACATTCACTATTTCTCATAATCATTCTCAAAATGAGGGGAACTTAGAGGCAATCAAGTCCATTTACTGCATCAGTTAGGGCAGTATGTGGCAGGAGTGCGGGGTGTGCTTCTGTTGCTGCATTACATGGTTGGAGAGAGGGGCCTGAAGGGCCCCACTCTCCCGCTGCCGTATTTTGCTGCCGCATTATGTGGCAGGAGCGCGGGGTCTGAAGTGCCCCACGCTCCCACTGCCACATTATGTGGCAGCAGCACGGGTCCTAAAGGGCCCCGCGCTCCCGCCAGCGCATTACATTCACTATTTCTCCTAATCATTCTCAAAGAGAGGGGAACTTAGAGGCAATAAAGTCTGTTTACTGCATCAGTTAGGGCAGTATGTGGCGGGAGCATGGGATGTGCTTCTGCTGCTACATTACATGGTGGGAGCGTGGGACCTGAAGGGACCCGTGCTCCCGCCGCCGTATTATGTTGGGGCAGCACATTACATTCACTATTTCTCATAAACATTCACAAAAAGAAGGGAAATTAGAGGCAATTAACTCTGTTTACTGCATCAGTTGGGGTTGTTCCACAGTGGCAAAAGTGAGGGAATTCGATGTTAGGGTTGAACCCCCCCTTTGCACCACTGCATCCCACCCCCTCAACCGGAATCAGGGTGCTTGTTGGGTTCATCAGTCCAGACTGTCACCCCATTCTCGTATTCCTCAGCTTCTTTTCACATGTGATGGGGTGAGAGTTAGGGCTGTTATGTGATATTTAGTGTCTTTCAGAACTGTTTCTGTTTCATTTTTGTGTGGTGGGACCATGGGGGCTGAAGTGTCTCACAGTCCCACTGTTGTATGATATTCGATGTTTTTACTGCTGTTAATGTTTGTGTTTTGTGTGGTGGGAGTGCAGGGTCAGAAGGGCCCTGCGCTCCCGCTGCTGTATTATATGTAGTATATTTTAGAACTGTTTATGTTTGTGTTTTGTGTAGCGGGAGCGTGGGGCCGAAGGGGCCCCAGTCCAGTCTCTGTATTACATGCAGTGTTTTCAGAATTGTTTATCTTTGTGCTTTGATTTGTGCTACCATGTGTATTGACATTTCTGTTTGGTGCCACTGTGTTACTGTGTGTGAAGACATCATGTGACACCTATTCATCCTGAGCAACAGTGGCACACAGAGAGACAGGCACACATAGAAGTGGGGGGGAGACCCATGGTAACAGGAATACTATAAGACTTGCTGCATGTTAAATGAAGAACCACAGGCAAAGAATGGTGATGCAGATCAGTTGTACAACTTCCTGATTACAGGTAAAGTGTAGTTAGCATTGTTGTCGCTTGAATGTTTTCAGTCAGGTAATGTCTCTTCAAACTGTGACACCAGGTACTGGATGCTTAGTAGAAACCCACAGCACAGCTGAGGGTGTAGACATCAATAGTAGACATCTGTGATTTTCAGGGACACTCAAGTTAGCACAGTTAGTGTTTGTGTTGGCTGAGATAGGTAATACCCCCTTCCCCAAAGTTTGTACAGCATTATGAGTACTGATACGCAGCAAGAATGAGGCAAGTAATATCAATGGTACAGCTCTGTAATTGTTGATACACATAACTTAGCACAGTTAGGGTTTCTATGGGTTCACACAGGCAATTTTCATACACATACTAGTTACTGATTCTGACTGTCCATTCACAACTGCATGTCCTTAGGTAGGATGTCACACAGCTCTGTAGACCAGGTACTGCACTCTGACTGTTGAGTGACTGTAGATGTAAGTCCGGGACATGTTAGTTTACTTAGTTAGGAGTTACAGGATATCTGCAACTCAGTGTATGAACACCTAGCCCACATATTACACACTTAGTTGACAGTACAGAACAGAAAAAAACATGGAGGTTAACAGTGCAATAGGGGGAACTGTACTTCCACATCACTTGCTGCATCCTAAGTAAACAGCTGCAGGCAAAGATAGGCAATGTAAATCAGTTGTGCAGCTCTCTGATTACAGAAATAGTCAAGTAAGCACAGTTGGAACTTGAATGTATTCAGGCAGGAAATGTGTATACAAATGTGACAGTGGGTACTATATTGTAAGTGTAGATACGGAACACAAGTCAGGGAATGCACATGTTAGTGGATATACAGAACTCAGGTGAGAGTTTGTACATCAATGGCATGCATCACTGCTTGCAATACAACCAAAGTTACTTTAGTTAGGATTAGCATGGATTTGTGCAGCTAGAGCTGCTGCGCCTCTGACAATTTATGGTGCATTATGACTTGTACAGTGAAGTTGCCACAGTTAGGAGTTGCAGAAGATTAGCCAGGGAATCGCAGTAGACATAGCAGTGACTGCATCCTAAGTGTATCGTCACAGCTGCATAGTGTTAGGTAGTGATGTGCGGCACCTTGCTGCAGTAATTACTACATGCTGAATGTAGAGGCACAGGAAAAGTAAGTGCATTGCAGACTTTTTTACACTCTTAGGAATTATGGGAAGTGTGACATGCAATGTGCCACATTGTTGCCTATGTAGTGGATACTGAGTGGACAGCATAGAGCCAAAAGAAATCATGGACACAGAGTTGTGGCACTATTTGTTGCAGTTGATTTGCATGTTAATAGAAACAACTGTTCTGTTCTAATGTCATAACGCTATTGTCAGTAAAGACTCAACACAGGTGTTTATGTTTCCAAAAAGATTTATTGCTAATTGGTAAAACAGAAAAAGGCCCAATTAAGACTGTTTTTACTTTACAAAATCAGTCTCACAATACAGTCCTTTTATGTGTGTAATCATTGCTTGGAATACATGTAAATGTGTTACATTTATAGAGACTAGATAATATGAATTGGAGCAAGTATGTGATATTGTAATACAGCATAGAAGGAAGGTAGCATAAGAAGGGAATTGGTACTATTTATTGTGATTGTGTAACAGGGCACACATGTTGAGGTTCAGTGTTTGCTGTCCCTGCAGTGTTCTTCTATCATTTGTTGGTGGGCTTGTTATCTACCTTCTGTGCATATACCTGGTTCTTTAATAGCTGGTCACTGTCTTTAATCAGGTTTTCTGTGTTTACAGTGACATTTAAGTGTTCACTACTCTTTGTGGGAAGAAGTGCTTTCTGACATTCCTCCTGTAGTTGTGACAGTCAAGCTTTACCTGTGGCTCTTCATTGTATATTTGGTACTGATCTTGAAGAGACTTTGTCTAAGAATGTTGTCAGTTTTTAAAGAAGTTGAATATTCTAGTTATGTGTTGTACATTACTTGTGTTCTATGTTAATAAAGGTATGTCAGGATCTTCTAAGCAGTGATTACACACATGAAACAGAAATGTGTAGTTGTTATTGTGTGACTGATAATGTGGATGTTCCTGGGGTGGGCAAAAAAACATATACTAAGTGTTTAAGTAATAGAATATTAAAAAATTCTGATTTCAGTGACATTAGATTACTGGCATGTTCAGTTAAATATTTAATGATATGTCACTGACTAGGCACATATGGCAAATTCCTACCCGACCCCTCAATATAGGTGATCATACATATTGTCAGTAACAGGTATGAAGTACGCTGTGATCAATAACAGTGTCTGATTTACAATTGTCAACATTGTTAACATAGGCTAGAATAACTTGTACGACAAGTACAACCAAAAGTAATATTATTACAGGAACAAAAAAACATTTTTTTCAATTGTTACATTGCTTTATATGTTACCTCTGAACTAGTAAGTTAAAAAATGTGCATGGTATGCTGTCTTTATCAAAGATATGGTTCATTGAACTTAAACAGTATAGTACTGTATTATATCTCAAACATTCATTTGTACTTAACTCCTATACTAATACTTTTAGTAGAACTGTAAAAGTAGTTAGCAACAATGTCAAGGTGGAATAAGAATGCAAATATTTTTTACAAGTAATAAAAAAGTCATGGCAAAGTCAGTTAATGGTAAGATGCAATTGGCCAGTATTTATACTTGCTTCATTCAACTTGTAGCAATATGAATAAAGATTGTTATTTTAACATATGTACAGTATCAATATAACAAATAAAGCAGGCATAGTTCAACACTGTTGCATGGTGAGTGAATAATGTTGTTGTCTACATGTGAACAGGTAATAGACAAAAACAAGTGGTGATTGACAACTTGTGCCAGACTGTACCATTTGGTAAATGAGCCATGTGTTGCTCAGTTATTTACGATGGTAACTGAGAAATCTTGTTTCTCTGTAGAGAGCAACAGTTAATAACAGTTAGAAACTGGCAGCAACTTCTTGTTATGTATGGGTATCATAGAGTAACAAGAACAAATATGTACAGAAGAGGAGAGGTAGGAATGCCTCTGTTTTGAGATGTACAATCTTTGATAGACATGTAAGCATGGTTTCTCTAGTGACTGTGAATACTGTTGGCACCGATTGAAGCCACTACAACAATTTCCATGTTGTCACTGATCGACACAAGATCTTAGATGTCATAGTGCATGAAATGTGTCTGCCAGTATAGCATTTTGTTGAAATGCAATGTTTTATTGAGAGTCGTAGATTGGAGACAATTGTACTGAGCTACGACTGTTTCTGTCACAGAGTAGTCATTATAAAAATGCAACATGTTCTGTCCTATTCTTCTGAAATATGAAGGTCATCATAATTCTTCAATATTAGAAGATATGCATTTTTTTAGTGTCATGGCAGTCTCTGTTTAAAACTGCTTGTGGAGTCATCACACTCTACCCATCCACTTCTGTACCTTAGTAAACAGGTGTAATGGCCAGAATGCATGGATTGGCCATGGTGATAGATTATACTGTGAGTGTCAAACACTGATTGGTTAAAGACTATTCTACCAACTGTGTAATCTGTGATAGGCGTGTCAACTCTGAGCCCATTGGAGTCAAACCTGTGCAACATAAGCAACAGATATTGAGATGAACTCCTGAGACATATGGACTGAGTGCATCTGCCTCCACACCTTTTGCAGGAGTGACCACATTGAGCATTGGTGAATAGCTGTCGGAATTTGACACTTTTGGCTTGAGGGACAAAAAGAGTAATCCACAGCATGTCTTCTGTGGCCACATGAAACACATACATATTTGGTTACATATGACACAGTGAAGTAGTGGTGCATTGGGGTGCCGTCTTCATCCAAGTTGTTTATGACAGCCATCATAAACTCTCTAATGTCTTGCTGTATGTCAGCAGCAAATGTACTACATCCGTCATATGTACCTAACAGCTGTCGAAGTGGTGTTAGTGACTGTACATTGTGAGACTGGTCAGAAGTCATGTTGATAATCTGTTTCAATGTCTTTGATAGGGTATTGTCTTGTGAAGCAGATTGTTCCTGCACAAAGTGTGGCATGTGTAGAAAAACTTGCATAGCTGAGTTAACATAGCAGTTCACTCTAGTGCTGTTGTCAAACACTGGCACAGTGGCTACACCAACTGATTTCTTATGAATTGCTGGCTGTGAATGTTTACTTGAAGTTGTGACCTTTATTGAACTCTTTCGAGTTGAATCATTTCTGGAAGCTTGTGGCTGTTTGTTGACACCTGTAGATTTGACTGTATGATGTGAGACAGCCAGATATGTAGGCAGTGATATTAAAGACATTTGTGGCTGATGTAGAGTACATAACCTGTTGTACTCAAGAATACATCGTTTGTCAGCTCATATTTTCTGAGGTGCTAGAGTTATAAATGTGCAACCCAGAAAGACTGCAGACACGTGAAAGTGCCACATAGCTCATGCCATCCTTGAAAATGTCTGTACCTATGTCCACCATTGTTGAATCCAAATTCAAGCCCTGAGATTTGTGAAAGGACACAGCATATGCAACACATAATGGGAATTGGTTCCTGTTTACATACATATCCTTAAATACCTGTAATTTTACGCAGGTCCATTCTATGTGTACAGGCTGTTCCATGTTGTCAAAGTGAACTATAAGTGTCTCAATATATGTCTTCTGGACATTGTAGACAAAGTCAGTAATGTTTCTCATGGCACCATTTACCATGCCTCGTTCAACATCTAGATTATATCACAGCATGATATGTGCATTCTTATAAAGTATGAGAACAGCTTGTAGGCCAGCTGTGCGTGAAACATCTGACTTCAATTCACTGAGTCATTCAGTCATCTTTGCTACTAGGTTGCAACTAAGAATGACACCATCAGCTGTATCAACAGCATACAGAGTTAGAATTTCTTGGTTTCTCTCTGCAGCATTAGATTGGTGAACTCATTGCATTTCTTTAGTCGTGGCATAAAACACACTATGTGTGTCCCTGTAGAGTATACATCACTGAAAACATTACATGCTGTTTCTATGGATGCAGTATCTACTGTGATTCTCCGATCGTTTAACATGCAAACATGTTCTGGTGATAGAGAACCTGTGCGAGCTTCATCTAAAAGTGATTTGTAAGCCAGATCACCACTTTGGCACATGTTCTCAGACAACTCAACATAGGTAAATAATTCCCAAATGTTATAGCCTGCAATGCAGCTGAGAATATTCTTAGCTTGCTTGGCAGTTAGAGTTGTAAATACATGCTCTGCATTGACTGGGGCAAGCTGTAAAATATCTCCCAAAACAACAATACTTTTGCCACCAAATGGTACTCCATCGTTAGTACCTAAGATCTCCTGTAGACATAGATTAATACAGGCAAGCATGACATTGGAGACCAAGCTGATTTCACCAGTGATGAGTAACTTAATCTTTATGAACATGGAACGGAGCTGAGATACAACCTCAAATGACAGTTTACGATACTTTCCAGTTCTGCCATGTTCCGCTGGCAACATAAAGAGATAGTGTAATGTAACTCCACCAATGTTGTATGTGGCTAGTCCAGTGGGAGCAGTAACAGAAACAGACATTGATGACCCTGTCAGGCTCCGTATTTCAGCAGTGATGGCTTCAATAAGGAAACTCTCTCCTGTGCCAGCTGAACCACTAACAAAGATCAGTAGTGGTTTATAGTCATGACAGTGACATTTTTTTGTTTCATGTTGTAGCCCATGTTGGACAGCGCCAACTACTTGAGAGTGAACTGTATGCTACCGCTGATTTAGTCTTTCTCTCAAGTCAGCTGGGCTGACAGTGGAGTGTGTTCCATGTTCCATGGCTGTCTCAATTTCTGACATTAACACTTTTGGGGCATTTAAGGGCAGAGGTTCACCTTGAACAGCTTGTCCTTCTGGATCAAGGTTGTCTTGTGAACTAACAGGAGTGTCTTCCTGAAGCAGCTTCTCTGCCTTCTCAAGCTGTTCTGTCTTAGCCTCTAGTCTCTGTTTGTATGTGTCTGAGTATTCACTTTTGAAAGTTTCGTAACTGTGATTGAATTCTTCCTCGAATGTATCACAGTCACCTTTTAATTCAGACTCACTCCTCCAGGGTCTAAATAGGAATAGGAGAGCAAAGTAGTAGTGTTCTCTGCTCTCCGATGTGCCTAGATGCAATTTACAGTGGTCTATGAGCCATGGCTTGTGTCTCTTTATGAGACAGCCATCCACTCCATCCACCTTGTAAATCTGGCATGTTGAGTCAGGCAATGTATCTGCCTTGTAGTCATACCACTTAGCCACCTGAAAGAGACACATATCATCCATGTTGTCATGTTTGTGGGGATAGTATGTGTCTATCAGTTTACTATTCAAGATATGTTTTGAAGAAGGTCTACTGGCAGTGAGCTACTCAATTTCGGCAAGGGGAATCAGTATACGTTTGCATTTCTCTTTGTAGTTAACACTGAGAAACTGGACAGTGTCAAACTTCCCGTACAGATGTGTACCCATTAAATGGTCACTGTCTTCATAAGCTCCACATTCTCTGTCTGAAAGAGTCTTCAAGCCAAATGACCAGAGCTGAGATGTCAGGCTTCTGCTTGAATTGGCAATATCTTCCCAAAGATCTTGCAAGCTAGTTTGCTCATGTTTGGTTATGTATGAAGAGATGTACTGCACCAGGGCCAATGAGTTATCAGACACAAACTGAACATCTATGTTTGCTTGCCACATTAGGAGAAGAGTTGGGTTGTAGTCATTTATTTACACCTCTTTCTCATCTCTGGGTAACTTGTATACCCTCTTGGTTGATTTTGCCTTCAAGTGGTGTTGCATTGCTGACAAAAGGTCATTCATGGCACCATCCTGACAAACTCTTCTAGGAAATCCAAAGCAACATCGTGTGTAACAATTACATTTGTTCTTCACTATTCACCCCCAGTATTTTGTACAAATATGTTGCTGGAACTTTTCAACCAACTTCCATAGTGCAGGACTATCATACTTGTCTGGAATGTGACAAGTGATATGTTTCTTGATGAATGCTAACACTTGTGCAGCTTCTTGTTCACCTATGCGTGGTGCATCCTTGATCCACAACAACATATTGATATGAGGGGCACCCTCTGTCCTCCAAAAGTAATGCCCCACAATACCAAGAGGTGGATTGTCCTTTGACAATATGAAAGCCAGAATGTCATGGAACCACTTGTGAAAATGTCTTGTGATGGACAGAGGATCAAGTGAGCACATTTCTCCAACAGTCATTGATGAGATGCTGTCGACATCAGAATTTACCCACTTCAACAGTTCAATGAGCTCGTCCCAGGCATATTCAGCACAACTAAGTGTGACAAAACATGTGGCTGCACCATATTTTTGCAGCATTGTCATAATTTCAGAGTGTCTGTGATACCAATATTCTTTGATGCCTCGAAGACTTGAAAGATTGGAAGACAGATTCACTTGCACATTTTCATCTTTCTGCTTTAATTTCTGTAGGAATTGAGTAGCTGTTATTCCATTTAGTGGACTTGTGAGATGTATAGTATGTGCAATGGATGCAGACAGAATGCTAAGTTCACTGTCCCAGAGGAGATGAAACAGGTACTGTATGTTACATCTGAATTTGTAGTCTTTACTGAATACACGGCTAGTACGGTACTCAGCACCCTGTACACACACTTCTCTTTCAACTAGGCCTCCACCTGACCCTTTTGGGAATAAATCTGGGAAACAACGTGCTTCTAGCGTTGCCTCCCAAATGCTGACAGGGTCACCTTCCACCTGTTTCATTTGATAGAGATCAATGTTGTCTCCTACTGGGTCTCTACCATGTAGTGGGTGAATTGTGTACTGTTCTTACACATTGTCACTTGTCTGTCTACTGACCTTCTCAATGATTGGTTTACTTTTTTCTTAATAGATCATGTTGGGCAGAGAGCCTAGCCATCTGATGTACGTCAAGGTCTGCATAAAATGGATTATTACTCTTTAAATAACTAAGAGCAAGCTTCACCTTTTGTACATTGACAACACCTTGCCAGATGACCTTGGACTTTGTTAGAACACCATTTACAAGAATCACCAAACTATTTTCAGTAGAGATTGCTTCCACATTTTCCTGTAGAGGAAGTGGGAGATACATCACGGAACCCTTTAGGGATCTCACAAGTTCTTTCTGTGGAATGTTCCGTGTCTTTGTGTTCAGACATAGAATGGTTTGGAATGGTTTCATTGTCTGAATTAGAATGCGTTCAAACATATTCAATGTTGAAATCTCACTTGGTATAACAAGTGCCTCCATATTATTCAGCAGTGACCTTGGTGGCAAAATGTTACACTTTAGTTTGGAGAAGCAGTGTTTGCACAGCAGAACAGTGTTTTCTAAGTGAAAGTCAGATTTCATCAGCAAAAATGCTGAGAGACAGAACCACATGTCATTGTATGGTGACAAGGTTTCCAGGTTCACTGTGACTGTTTGTTTACTGTAGCACAAACGGTCACATGAGACACATACAGAGTCAAACTTCTGAGACTTTGCCAGCTCAAATTTTGCTATTTCTTTGCTGTACTATCTCAGTATGTCAGTTTCTAAGACTGAAACTGATGTTTCAGCAGAAGTGTTAAACTGAGAAATCTGTGTGTCTGGTACAGAAGTGACACGTTGCAGTTATTTTAGAAATGGGATGGCACCCTGCATGTCACCTGGCTGCAATAAGTCATTTAAACAAGTGTACTGATTTACAACTCGTTGTACTTCATATACTCTGTATACAAAGTTTCACATGCCTGTTTGATGCACTCCAAGCTTCAGCATGTTGTGAAAAAGACTATCACAAACGCCACTATCGAGGCATGCAAGTGAGTGACCCATAAGTCCAGTATGTGGACGAATTTCACAATAGTCAATTTTGTTAAACAGTTTGTATCTTTCTTTGCGATCTGTAATCACAAATAGGTTGACAAACTGTTCAACTTTTTCAAATGACGATTGCCTACGGTTGCAGGTGTCATCACATGCCCATGCCAGACAGTGCCATTTATTGGACACAGTGGTTGCATCACAGTCATCATCTGTGTCCATGGTGCTGTCATCACAGATACTGAGTGCATTGACCAGTTTACCGGACTCATCAATGGTGAACTAGAGTTCCTTTTTCTGGAAATAATAAGATTCTTCCCAGAAATACACCTCTGAGTGCTGTGTGTGCATCCAGTGACCTGTGAAAACATCACAGAAATTGTGGACAGTCAAAGAAGGATACTGTTGTAGCCTTTTTTTGATGTCATACACAACTTTTCTGAATTGTTCAAGCACATGAGACGTCTTACACCACAACCGTTGCAGAAGAAACACTACTCTGTTAACAAAGGTGTGTACTTTGAGATGCAATTTCATCAAAGACAGATGGCTCTTTGTCTTTTTGCACTCATGTCTCATCACAGCAGCAATAAATCTGTCGATCTTGGCTTTACTTGCTACTGATCGAAAGTACTTCTGCTTTCTCAGTTGATAATCACCAGGTGTGAGTTTACACCGTTGTTTTGGAGGTCTGTTTATGGTTGCAGTTACAATAGTTGTGTTTTGTCTGAGAGATCTACACAACTGTTGCAGAGGTAAGCATTTTTTTCTTGCTCTTGAGGCAGTATGTGATTTTGATATGCAGTGAGTTTACATATACATCTACATCTGTATTTAGTTGGCATTTTTTCATATGATAGCCCACAGTGGCAGAAGTAATCTTACAGAAGTATCAGGCACCTGTATGAAAAACAGAGAAAAAGGCAATGTTACTATATGCCTCTGTTCATGCCTTCTAACATTGTTCATTGAGACATCTGATTTAAGTAACACATCAATTAAAATAAGATACTATTTTCAAGCTTTTAATCGCATAAGGTATTAACATTGTAACAGTTGTATTTTATTTCTGTTATATTGTCTTGCATATCATTATCACTATAGCATCTAGATTTTGTTTCGTATGATTTTCAATGTTAAGTTATTTACAATTAGTATTATTCACATACGTTTATATAGCTGATGCTGTCACACTGCTGGTTACACAATAACTTTATTAATGATCTTTCTGTTAATTAGTGACACATTAACAAGTCAACTTTGCACACTTAGTCGAAGTTAGTGCATTATGAATATTTACATGTGAGATTGTTAAGGTTGGCATTTTAACAAAACTGTTTTTGGAATTACACAGCTGTCATTTCTCAGATCCTTGTGAGATGTTTTTTATGTAGTTACAGTGGTCACCATTGCAGGTGTTGTATGAAACCACAGTTCAGAAAGTATTGTTATAATGACAGTCACACTGTTCATGAGTAGAGGTGTGGAAATGAGTATGTATAAAATTTGGTAATGATAGTCTGTTATATGACTGTTTATGTGAGTGTGCGTATGGACTTCACTACACACATTTGTAAGTTAGTGTATTTGCAGTATCTCCATGTCAGTTTCGGAACATTGCATTTACATCCTAAGATGTCATTGTTGGAATTTAGTTGTCAATTCTGCATAAAAATGACTGCTTTGTGAGGGTGCTTAGCAGCTTGCAAACAATGCATTACTACAAGTCAGTTGCACTGTTCTGTTGTCACTGAAGATAACCACCTTTTTTGTGGGTGTAATTACAAAGTTACAATACTATGCGTGTCCACTTGTGACAGTGCCAATGCAGTGTAGCAGTGTTCGGCATCGACAATTTGGTTATTTTTGCCATTAAGCATCAAATTGTGGTAAAAATAGACAATTTGGAAAAAATACTGTCGAATGCACGAAAGTGTCACAAAAAGTGGTGTCATGCATTTGACAGTTTCGCAAATGTTACTTTCATGCATTCGACAGTATGGCAAAAAGTAATGTAGAAGTTTGAAAGTTTTTCAAAAGTCGTGCTTTCGAAAGTGTCACAAAAAGTACTTTTGTGCATTCGACACTGTTGCAAATTACTTTCATGCATTCGAAAGTGTCGCAAATTTTAAACTTGGGAGTGGAAAATGCATTACTTATCGAATCTGATCTGATTGTATTTGAGTGACAGCCTGTTCTACCAATGTACTGCAAGATTTGTCAGGCCATGTGAGACAACCAATCAGAGATGGACAACACTGAAGAAGAAGGCAACAGCAGCCATCTTAGTGCAAACTGAGAGCCAGCATTTTTCAAAACTGTAAGCACAGTATATTTTATAAAACGTTTTCCTAGTATTAAAGAAGTGGTAGCAACATGTTAATGCTATTATTCAAAATGTTTTTTAGTGCTGCATTTGATAATGTTACTTGTAATAATCTAAGATGCTGTATTATTTAGATAAAACTATTTAAAGTCAGATAGTAGTTTAGTACTAACTTGTACAGATACAGCTGCAAATAGAGGGAGATAGGAAGCTGCACATGGACCCATAACAGAAGAGGGAACCAATCAGACATGCTTCTGTGGTTGTAATTGTTTAAAACTGCCTATGAAAAGGATGCATTTGTCCCACCTCTCAGTGTTTGCAAATGTTAGCAGTAGCAGAGGACTAGTAATAGTCAGTGCATAGCCTACATTGGTTAATGAAGCCAGAGCACTAGCCAATGATTTTTTTATTTGTGTGTTATTAATCATCCCAGTGAAGCTGGCTTGAACTAAAGAGGAAAAATATCAGTTTTACTGTCACTACTGCCTAGCCACTGCAGGGTGAACACTGACTGTTTTGGTAGCTCTCTGTGCACTTCTGAGTTTAAAAACTGAGAATGGCAGAAATAGCAAAAGGCCTTTGTGGATAGTTGGAGACAGTCTTGTGAGACGAGTGTCTGAGTATGCTTAAAATAGTGATTATGGGAGAAACCTGCAGCTCCCAAATTGCTCTGTGAAATGGTTTGGTAGGGGTGGCATGAGGTGGGAGCACCTCATGCCAGCCATGCACAGACTTCTGAGTACTCAGACTCGGCCTGACATATTGCTGCTACATCTCGGAGGCAATGATTTGGGCAGCAAATGCTGGGTAGATTTAGTAACAGAAGTAAAACTGGACCTTGCTTCTATTATGAGTATGTTGCCTGCCTGTATAATCATATTTTTGAATATTACAGAGCTCAGGGTCTGGCAAGCAGAACACCATATGTATCTGATTGACAGAGCTTGAAGAAAAGTCAGCATACAAATATCTGCATTTCTACGCATGTATGGAATGTACACCATACGTCACCCAGAAATTAAGTATTGTTATGATTGGCTGTATGTACCAGACGGTGTACATTTCTCACATGCTGACAATTGCCATTTTCGGGGAGACCTTCGAGATGCAATCCTCAAAGTCCTCTAAGAATGTCAGACTGTTTGATCAAATATCATAGTGTTAACAAAGGTTCTTTTCAGAACCAAAAAAAAGTGGTCAAAAAATAGATCAGCTGCATACATCAGTTACACACATGTAACACATGGGATTGGGAATATTCAGATTGTGCCATGCTGTGTAATAACACTGGGGAAAGTGGAATAGCAATGCAGCATGTTGTTGTTAGTACACAATTTCATTATGTTGTTGTGTGGTTAGCATTGTAAAATGTTTCAGTCTGTAAGGCACATTGTACATGTTACTGTGGCACTGCACAAGTGTAAGTGGGCAGAGAGGAATAGGGTTGCTACAACAGTGAAGTGCAGTGGTGGTAGGCTTATGTATTGCACTTTTTAGTACTCTATGTGCAAATGGAACTATAATACATGCAAGGCATAAACACAGCTATTTGTCATATTTTCAAGGCATTATTAGTATGCAGGTGTCCTTTTTATTAGTGAGTTGTTGCTTGTATTGACTGACTCAGGATCTGCTGTCTACTAATGCCCCCCAGTGGCTTGCTGGTAATGTATTACAAAAGTTATTTTGGTTTTTTTGAAAAACAAATGGTGGTAGTACAGTGTAGCATTGCCTATCACGTTAAAATGGGTATCGCTTTTTTAAAGTAATGCTTTGTCACATTGTTAGCTCTAGCTTGGTTGTTTAATAGCCGTGGAGTGGTAGCTGCAGTACAGCAAAAGGGTTATTTTTTGACAGAAAGAACACAATTGGGTGAGGGGGGTGGGGTGCAGTGTGTCACCATGGATATATTTTGATAGCAACATCATACTTGTTTAGTCACGGGTGATGACAACAGATGGAACAATTAACTTTTGTCTTTAAAGACAAAACTGTTGATTGCAGATTGTGCATGCAATACTTCAGGTACAACATTGTTCTAATTTGTCAACACATTTTACTAATTTGTCAACACACTTTTGGGGGGAAGCTTCAATACTGTGAGCCAAAATCACAGCTAATGGTTGAAGATACTCATGGTGTCTCACGGTCAATAGCAGTATGTCTTGAGTCTGCATAACAGTTATAATGTTCCGCAAAACAAGGCATGTACAAAGTTATTGCTGCCTGAAGGTGCTGGGTAGCATAATAAAATGTGCTCTTGTCATTTTCTAAGCACAAGATTTCATACAAAACATTAAAATACATTTACTATGAGACATGACAGTAATGGACATTTATCTTTATGTTTCCATTGCAAATCAAAAAACTACAAGAATGAGGCAGTGGACCTTGTGAGAGGTGTGCTTGCTGCTTGAGGCAGTCCAAGCTAGGGGGAGTGCCTGCATTTTAATGTGGAGCATGAACCGGAAACTGGATTCAATGTGGAGGCACATAAACAGCTATCTACATGTTGTCTGAAGTTGAAGAACAAAAACATAACCCAGCTCAAGAGGAAGTGGAAGCTGTTGTGCCAGTGTTTCTACATCCTGAAACAGTGGGAGGAGATACCGGACAATGATACATGCTGGTACTACCTCGTGTACGAACTGTGGGAGGCTGCTGGGAAGCCAGCTGTGGGGGAGCAGCTAACCTATCGTAAGTTACTCAACAGAACTTTTTACAATGCATTTGTCTTTCTGTAGATTTAGATAGATAGCATGACATATGCAATGGCAGTTAATAGTATATTGTTTATTTGACATGTGTGGTGTAGTTCAGCTGTGAGGTTTAACTGAGTGACTGGATAACAGCACAATATGCTAATGATAAAGGTGCAGTGACTATACAGAATCCATTGTATGTAGACAAGATTTTATTTCATGTAAATTCTATCTAGCTATTATGTTTTTGTGACTCTAGTCAGTTTATGCTGTTTTCTTTAACTTAATTTTGCTCTGTATGCCTAGTGTGTATTAGGTGCCATAATATGCAGTTATGCTAGTTAGTGATGGAAAGTTTAGTATTTCACAAGTTGTAAAATCATGTTTTAAACTTTGAGATACTGGTATAACAAAAGACAATGTACGCAAGTTGCAGCATTCTGACAGATGCAATGTGAAGAGTGTTTTTTTTTTTTAGCATGTAGCATTATACATGATGTTTGGGTATCTAATGTGAAATGTGGTTAAATCACCATTAGTAGTTGCTATGGTATTGTGAATATCTTGAGTTGTTGTTGCAATGTTGTCCATGTTACCATAACAACTACTTACACTGATTGTACTGTTGTTCTGTCCTGCTCTTGAAACATTATTATTGATATTAACAGCACTTGTAATTTAATATGTACCCGCAATGCTTGTGGTGTACCAGATGAGAGGCAATGTTAGCTACTTGAAGCATGTTTAATGTTTGCATCAACTGTTGTTAAAATGTGATGCAATTAACATTCAAGACTTAGTAGGTCTAATTTTATCTTTTATCAAAGGCCAACATAGGACTCCCCCGCCTGCCTGTGAGGTAGTACCAGCGCAGCGTGAAGCTGTGGAGGGTGGTCACTCAGACAACAATAGTGTCATTGTTGTCGAGTCCTATGGTAAGATGCTGATATAAATAATTGTACTATGTAATTGGGGTGGTATGAGGGTATCATGTAAAGAGTGGCCTGTACTGCTTAACTCAATTCTTTTTAGGAAATACGTTTTAGTGAGTAAGTATTACTTGAAGCATCTATGTAGTATTTGTAATTGAAAAATTGGGGAAATTGTTTTAGCTGATTGAGTAAGGCAACCAAACAGCCAGTCCGCCATCAGGCAATAGAGACCAGGGAATAATGAATCCTTGTCTACACTGCCTGATTAGGTTCCAAATCCTTGTTTAAACAGAATGTTCATTTTGCTAAAACAACCATGTTTTTCTTACCATGTAAGTGAACCACACACACACACACACACACACACACACACACACACACACAATGGGCATACCAGTTTCACACTCACTCTTGCTGTCAGGTCTTCATTGCGCATGCCTTTTCTGTTCCTTTGGCTGCCCGCTGACTTAGCTGTGACACACAAATTTTTACCTCGGGTAGCAAAACAGAAAATACCATGACAGAAGTGGTGATTCCTCATTAGGGTAGAATGCCTTACGCACCCCTCCGTTACTCATCAGTGTTAACCCTGCAAAGAAACAAATACAAATAACACTGCAGAAATGGGCAACTTTGCTTCAGATGTTCAAACTGTGCCAGACTGTGGTGTAAGCTTTGGCGCAGCTTGACTTTGCTATGTAGGGCTGTGGACTGGGCAATATTCAATGGAACTGCGATATGGCTCAGCACTGTTGAATATTGCACCGTGGCCACCCCCCCCAGTGTGCATGGCGCAGTGCAACTGCGCTAGTGTAGTGGTCAGAGTACAGCATGTGGAAGCACTGAAGCAAGTTCCATTTTGCCATGGATAGCAACCAAAATATTCAACAATTAACATGTAAATGGGCCATGATGCATGTAAGGTGCACACGGGTCCATTAGCATGTCATTATGGACCCATTCGCATGCAGGGGCACCGATCCCTCACGACTTGCGGCTGGCACCCTCCCAGGTAACAGCTTTTGGGGACCATCACCACGTGCAGCACAATCACAGGCATTTGCAAAAAAAAAAAAATCACTACTCTGAGCCAGCCCAGTGGCACTGAGGGTTGAGGTGCTGGACGCCACACCTCGCTCCTCGCCTGCAACCCGGGTTCGGGAGTGGACTCGGGTTGCTGGTAGGCCGGCCGGGGGGAGTTAGGCTTGAGCATCCCATGACAGCTCGCCTACTCCAGGGAGGGTTAAGGCAATGGCCCGAACACTTGCCTGACTCCGAGTGGAGGCTTGGAGTACTGCAAGCCCCTAATGTTAGGGGAAGGGCTGCCGTGATACAGCGTGACATCGGCACTTTGCGCCCTGATGTCAGGGGTCCTATGCTGTAAGGGGTGGGAGAAAAAGTGGAAAATGCCTGCCATCACCGGGAAGATAGAGCCTCCGGAGACGTGCCCTCAATGTGCCTTCGCCCGCCCAATGGCCCTTGGACCAACGCAAGTTGATTGATGGGGTAAGGGGGCTCTGCCCCATCCCCACTCAGGGGATAAACCGAAGCTACATGGGGCTCCAGAGGGTCATACGGGCAGGGAGGAAGGTAGAGGGATGTCTGCCTTGAGGCTCCTGAAGGGTCGGGGATGGCAGGCAGGGAGGTGAATAAAAAGAAATTAAAAAAAAAAATCACTACTCTGTTCAATGTTCCTGGTGCTGCAGTGGAATGCTATTCCCCTGATTGTGGGCATCTGTAGAAATAAATGTAGAATTCCCCAATATTCCTGGTGGTACAGTGGAGCACTATCTACCCAATTGCGTTCATCTGTATAATGAAAAGACTTCGTACTATATACCTGGTGGTCCAGTGGAACGCTATCTTCCTGATCATGGGTATTTGTGGAAACAAATAGTTCCAATATCCCTGGAAGGTTAGTGGTACCTCCACCACCTGCCCACTGAGCCACAGTGCAACGCTCACCCCGTTCAGTCATCAGGCAGCAGCACCCCACCCTCCTGACGGCACACCAGCTGCTGACTGATAGCTTGGTAGGGCTGTATGCCCATTGTTGAACAGCATGAGCCTATGGGTGTGTAGACCATGCCATACTACACATTCCACCCACTGGCTGATTGTACAGAACATTGATAGTGTGGTTGACGCGTCTCTGTCCCTTTCACGTGACTATATTTGTAAGGTGAATTTCTCTATGTCTTTGGTGTCTCACTGGACGACTGCCCGGTTGATCACAGGCTACATTAATATAACATTTACCACTAACCCTGGTGCTCTACTGCAGTTGTCTGAGTGGTCGCAGTGAGAAGTAACATAAAATTCACCTGTTTCCCCTGGTACTCCAGTTGACATGTGTGATCAATTGTGGAGTAAAGTACAAATAACAGTATACTGTTATCTGTGTTCTTTCAGTGGAAACCCCTCCTTGGCTGGTGAGTAATCCCCACTGTCATGCTTCACCCCCCTCCTGATGAATGGCAGGCAGTACAGCACCCATCTGCTGCTCTGCTGTCTGCTGACCAACACTGTCAGTAGGGTTGTATGTCCATAATTACTAGGTGTGAGCCAATGGTCGTGCAGCACATATTGCTCAGCAGAATGCACATATGTGAATTGATCAGTTCACATATCTTTAATGTGTACTACTGTATGGCCTGTGCGCCCATTGGATCACACTGTGTGGCAATGGATCCACAGTCCTAGCAATGATTTAACTTGGCATATGGTGGGGTGGGTGGGTGACTGTTGTCCACCACTAATGGTGGGGGTTTGGATGTTAGGGATTACAGGGTGGGTGGGGAGGGGTGTCCACTGCATACTAGGTATAATAGGTTCCTTTCATTGTTTTTTTCTTAACCTCTGATTGGGCAGACATGTCCACAGAATCACCTGAGATATTGGTTTATTTTATATAAATTTTGTGCTGGATTGGATGGACAGGTGCACTGGAACACCAGGGATATAGGTTAACGTTATTTTAGTTCAGTGTGCATTTGGTCTGTGGGCACATTGATGTTCTACAGGTGGTATGTTGTCCAAGAACTGTTGAGTGTCAGTGTGTCAGGCCCAAGTTTTGGGGTATTGGAGTAGTATGTATGTAAATGGTTTAATAATGACATCTACTTCCCCATTTGCACTGTGCATGCATTGGGGCCCCGTTTGTAAGTAAAGTTTCATATATTTTTGTTACTGCACCTAGCACAATGGAACTAGTGGAACTGTATCACCATGGTGCACTCTGGCTACTGATTCTGGCACACTGCCACTGTGCTATGTGCACTGATGGTGGCCAGAGTGCACCATTCAGCAATGCTGGGACATGGTGCACCTCTGCTGAACATCGCCCAGTGGACGCTACTGCACAGGCATGACCAGTTGTACCCGGGCTTGCATCACAGACTGGCACAGCTTGAATGTCTGTTTTTCTGTTTAATTAAATATACTAATAAAGGGAGTGGGTATATAGTAGGATGTGCCACATGTGTCATGCTTAAGTTTCTAACCTGTTATTTCTGACTGTACTACAGCAGTCATGAGACATCTACAGTGAACAAACACCATGTTGGAGTATGTTACTTGAGAATTGTAATAGAAAAAAACAATGGTATCTCATTATATTTATTACGATTTAGAAAAAACAGATATCATACACAGATGTACATCAGTTATACACTTCTCAGTTTGGTTTAACTGAAAATGAACAATAATTGTCCACGACAGTTGTGGGATGGAATAACATATACAATACTGTAGTAGTATAATTTTTTGAGTTGCTACATAAGTGAATGTTGTTGTCATTCCAGTGTAAGAATATATTTGTACACATTTGAATTCTATTTGTGTGTTATGTCATCATACGAATGACTAATACAGGCACTAACTACAATATACATATGTAACCTAGATTTTGTATAGTCTATGAACACAGTTATTACATATTGCTATACAACTCACTTATGTGATACATACTGATGTCACCAGATACAATATGCACAAAAAATTTCTGTTATGCAGATAGTGATTTGAGATGAAAAATATAGTTCTATTTCTTTATGAAGTCCAGTAATATTATTCATGTATATGTCGCACCTCATGATTTTGAACATGTTGTGTTGTTGTTACATATTATGAGAATCTGTGAACTTGTGAATGGGCAGTATTCTATGTGCGTGGTGACACTGCTGTACTAGCAGGAAATGGGGCGGGCATCACTAAATAGGTCTATGGACATGTACAGCAATGTACACTCATAGTGTTAAGATCACAGTGTGGCGTAGAATAGTGATGTGTTCACAAGTTGTAGGAATAATCTGTGACATTGTTGATACTGTTCATGTAGGTCACTTTCTCACTGTACAAATGAGAAGAGTTGCTGTGTGCATGTCACTGTTGAATACTAACAGAATATCATATAAACACAGAAGTGTCATTGAAAACAGGGATGTGTTTACATGTTTCAGTAGCACAATGACACAGTATAAAAAAATCATTTTATTACAAAAAGTATACATGTACCTAAATATTTAGTGGTATATGTAATCATTTTTTTTACTTGTTTGTTTTATAGAGCCCAGGGAAGCTGAGGTTCAGAGACTGGTGGAGGTGAAGCAGGAGCCAGACACCAGCTCTCCACATAAGTACCATCGCAACAGATATTCATACAAGATATAGTGTTACAGTATCCTGCACCAACAATGTATGTTATGATGGTTGTGTGTTTGCTAGGTGGTTACGAAATGACTGATATCATATAGTGGACCTGTTCAGCATTTTTTTTAGAACTTTAAGACTGCATGTGAAGGCGTTATAGTACTACATTGTTCAGAGGTGCAAATGAATACATTACTCAGCTCTGTTCACCAGAATGGTGTGAGTTTCATGTTCATTTGCTTCTGTTGTGGACAATGTGTGTGCAGTACTGTTCAACAGAGTCAGTAATTGTGCATCACGCGTACAAGTTCCCATACTCGGATGTAGTGCTACTGAGAGGAGTGAAGGGGTGGGGAGTGTACATGTTGCTGCTTAGTGGTTGGGAGAGGAGCAGTGTAGAACAACTTAACAAAGGATGTTTTACTTTTATATTATATTGCAGGGATTCCAGAAATAGGCCTGTAAGTGTTGCACTGGTACACCAGGGACATAGGAAGCATAATTACAATAGTAGTACACACAGCCAGCATAGGGGGAGGATGAAGGTACAGCTGTAGCTTGGGAGGTCACTTAGAGCTGTCAGCTGTCATGTTGCACGGTGTGATGTGGCACCCAAGCTGTGAGTAGCAGCTGTTGAACATTTAAATGAGTAAATCTACTCATTAAAGTACAAGCAGTACTTTTGAGTGTATACTACCATAGTAAGAATGCCATCAAAATAGGTGTTACGGTCTATCGCGTCTCCTCATTTGGACAGCCGCTGCTCTGGTAGCTGAGCCTACTGCCTCCCCCTGAGCTTCTCTGGGTGCTCCCTTCCCAGTTCCAGATATTCTGAATGCATTGGATTTTTAGTCTGGAGCCATTATCGTAATAACTGTCCCACATCCTGTTGAACTCCTACACCATCTCTGCCTACACCAGTACCCTGGGCACCACATTACTTGGATTCACCACCCTCCTAGTGAAGTTCACCTCCTCCTTTCCGCCTGAATTTTCCCTCCTCTGCCTTGCAGCCACAGACTGTAGTTGCCCCCTGCTCCTTCCTTTGAACCATCCTAACTGCTGCTGTCCTATTTACAACCTTCACATACATGAAGACCTCTATCATGTCTCCCTGGTACCTTGTCTCTGCCAATGTGTAGATATTTAGCTCTTCGCGCCTCTCCACATAGGTCCTGTTTCCCAAGTCCTACACTATTTTGGTTGCCCTCCTCTGGACCCTGTCCAGGAGTTTAATGTTTCTCTTTAAGTGTGGTGCCCACAACTGCATACAGTGCTTGAGATACCATCTCACCAACCACTTATACAGACGGAGTATCACTTCACTCCTTCTGGACACAATCCCACTAGCAATGCATCCCAGCATCCTGTTGTCCTTAGCTGCTGCCCTCCAATAAGTCTCCAAGTTGTTCATCGTGACATCCAACAACAGCACCAAGTCCCTGTCAGCAACCAAAACTTGTACCATTTCACCCCCCATGGACACTTGGTATATGTTTCTGTGTCCCAGGTGCAGTACCTTGCACTTCACTGCATCGAACCTCATCATTCACTTTCTAGTGCATCTTTCCAGAGCTTCCAGTACAGCCTGTAGGGCAACTGCCCCATCTCACCATCCTCCAAAGTCCCCAGTTTTGAGTCATCCGCAAAGAGACTCATCTTACTCCTGATACCTGTCCTTATGTCAGACAACGTAGGTGGTGTATTTCATAATCTACTGTTATGTTCAGATAGAATGGTAATCAATGGAGGTCCTATGGCACTGTAAAATATCGTACTGGCATGCATCACTGTATTGTTCATGGTGACACAGTTATGTTTCTTGTGCAGCAGTTTTGAACATATCTCCTACTCTTTATTTACATGCTTTGTATAGAAAATGTTAGATTAAGTACTTAGTAAAGTCAGTCAACTCCTGCTTACTAAATCTCTAAGATGGTTTCAAGTATTAGAAAACCATTGTGCCACATGAAGTTAAAAATCAGCTGTAAGCATTCTAACTGGTCATGGACATCTATCACAAACACCATTGTCAAATTGATCATATAGTGAAGAAGGCTTAAGAGTGTTATTAAGTTGTTTAATTAAAATAGAAATAAGGAACTTTCACTGACTGTGTTGATGGTCAGTTAATCACGATTTAGGACATTTTGCCATTTGGTTCAATTTCCACCACACTACAGGCATGCAGATCATCAGAATAACATACTAATGACATTTTCTTAATGGCTTACTGCTTAATCAATGCTATGTCAATAAAATAATATTTTTATATATAGAAATATGTGCAGAGGGTTAATAACAACTTGACATGTGTGTGTCTTTTGTTGCACTCGTTACACTGATGATGATGATGTACACATTTAATTATGTTATCATACTGTTGGTGTGCAGGTACCCGAATATTCTCTTGCAGGCATGGAAAAATAATATAGGCACAGATGCTAAAGTATAGTTGTTCACACACAATGAAAATGTTGTATTAGTGCATGACAATGTACTGTTTATTATGCCAAACCATTTAGATACTGAGTATTGCTGTATGGTAAGTTAAATGCAAGAATAGTATAGGAAGTGCACTGTTCTTACACCTTTTTTTATGTTTCAGCAAAAGACATACTATGCTATGAAAGTATTATCACTGAGCAGACAAGACAAGACTCTATATTTGTATCACAGTTCTAGATAGTGTTAGTTGTGGCAACAAAATGTATAACTATTTAAGCAATAAGACATGACCAGAGGTTATTTTTAATGGTCCGTTAATCACCTTCTAGGGGTTTAATGCGGCATGAGGTGTTGTCGAGTGCTACATGCCCCTAGAGGGTGATTAATTGACCATTTAACATAACACCTGGGATTGCTTTATTGCTATTATAATAAAAATGCTTTTAAATATTGCTAAACCTTGTTCAGCATATGATTAGGCTGTACATGTATGTTAATCAAAGATTTACATAGGGTTGATAGAATGTTTATAGCCAATCAGAAAGCTCCATTTCTCAGACGCTTTTCATAATACTTAATTAGATACATATTGTAAGGTGAAAGACAGAAAGGACATCACTGTTTTGAGGCTGATGTACTGATTAATGTTTTTTTGATCCTTTGTAGGGCACCACCGTGTGAAACGCTGTACTGGCCACTGCCACTGTTACTGGAGGCTTGAGCGCAAGGTTGACAGTCTCAAAAAAGATAATGTTGCGCTCCTTGAAGGACAGCAGAGAATGCTGTCCTTCATGGAAGCACAACAGTGGACCGTAAACCTTGTGCTTGAGCCTGTGGTGACAGCGGCTACTGACAACGTGGCCAGTACCAGCACTTCACCTTCACCACCACCTGTCCCATCCAGCTTCCCCGGGGCGAAGTGACCACTCTCCACCACAGTCCGGTATCTCCTCCGGAGAGGGTGCAACAGCTTCCACTTCCTTTGCTCCTCCACACTGAATCCAGTTTACAGCTTGGACTGCCTCAAGCAGCACACACCTCTCACAAACAGTGGGTGCAACAATTTATTAATAAAAATTGTTTTATTACTGTATTTATTTTGTTTATTTGTTTTTTTTTTGTAAAATTATAAAAACATATATTTTTTATGTATTATCTTTTCAAGTTATGCCAAAAAGCAATATTTTCTTTCTCTTGTTTCACATTTAAAAAGTTGTTTCTTTTTCTAATTTCTTTTGTAAAGAATCTCTTTTTTTACTTGTAATTTTAAAGAACTATTTTTTTACTTTTATAAAAAATATTTTCTAAATAAAACGTTTTGCTTGTGTTATTATTCAATCTTGGGGATGTTTATCATCAATATTTGTTACAAGGGTTAGACAACTGTGCTTTTATCATTACCTCAAACATTCTAGCAGATTCATGTGGGATTAAAATCTACATACATATGTAGGCTACTATATTTTAAAAAAGGTGTCACACTAGTTTAAATAAGTTTCATAATTGTGGCCATAACCAGCCTGTGAGTGTATCTGTTAGGCTGTACACATTGAGTCATTCTATACCAGTAGTAGGTGATTAACAGACCATTAATACGACTGCTGGGCATGTTTTATTGGCTATATATTATCTAAGAAACCATTCAGCTTACCTAGTTTGGTGAAGAAGATTTATATAGAAAGAATTCAAGCTTTAAACAAGATAGCACATTTGAATTCTTGTACTGTTATGGATGTTGAAGTGTTATGAGAACATTTTAGTACGTACATTAGTAAGTATGAGTACTGTCAGTTTTTTTTTTGCCTAGTACAGAGACAGAGGAGGAAGATGTAAGATAAGAATATTTAAAAGTTTGCTAACAAATAGAGTACTACATTCTTTATGTGTCAGAAGACTAGGTACATTGACTGCAAAAAGATAATGAGTAAAACACTGCAACCTTATAAATTAGTATTGACATAACAGTTGTAAGTGAAAGTACATACATATATATAAAAAGCAATATGGTTGAGAAGGATGTTGTCTTAGTCTTCATAACAGAAAATACTATTAGATGAGTTACTTTGTTATTCATTTTGGTGCATTTCTCTATGTATGTGCAGTCCTGGTACAACAAAAAATCATATACTATTGGTACTAATCATTCTTAAAAAGGCAGGATATTCATGGCAAAAAACTCCATTTAATGCAAAAGTTAGGGTTGTTCCACAGTGACAAAAGCAAGGAAATTCGGTGTTAGAGTTGAAAACCCTAACTCCGAATTCACCTCCCCCAGCACCACACACACACAGACACACACACACACATGCAAGTAGGGGGGAGGACCAAGGCAACACGACCAATGACAGACAACCAGCAGCAGGTGACAGAAATAAAAAAAATAGTCTAAATGTACTACGAGACATCCCCACCCACCTGACCAGGTACCGCATGCTCAGTGGAGATCAACAGCAAAACTGAGACCATGTACACCAAATGTACACACCCCTGATTGCAGGTGCACACAATGTACCACACTTAGTAGTTGCATGGCATTACCTAGCGATAGGCGTTGGGGTAGTCGGTCCTAATTCTCACCCCATTCTCCAATACTGCACCACCTCAACTTGTTTGCACATGGGATGGGGTGAGAGTTTGAGACAGCGACTCAATGAATCACTCAATACCTGTTGGTTTCTAATCGGTGGCAGTGGGGTGCCAGGGGTGGTGCCTTTTGTAAAGCAGACAGCCTAACTGATGCATTAAACAGAGTTTTGCCATGAATACATATATATATATTCATGGCAAAACCTGTTTAATGCATCGGTTAGGTTGTTCCACAGCGACAAAGGAGGAAATTCGCTGTTAGGGTTGAAAACCCTAACTCCGAATTCGCCCCCCCAGCACCACACACACACACACACACACACACACATTCAAGTATGGGGGAGGACCAAATCAACACAACCAATGACAGACATCCAGCAGCAGGTGACAGAAATAACAAACAATTGTCTAAATGTACTACGAGACATCCTCACCCACCTGACCAGGTACTGCATGCTCAGTGGAGATCAACAGCAAAACTGAGGCCATGTTCACCAAACGTACACATCCCTGATTGCAGCTGCACACAACGTACCACACTTAGTAGTTGCATGGCCTTACCTACCGATGCCCCACACCACACCACAACTGGTACTGTTCCGTTATTCAATATAAATGCTGAAGGTGCATGATGACAGTTGTAGAAAGGTTTTAACACTAGTGTGTCTACATTAATTAAGAGAAGCACATAAATTAACTACAAGACAATAGCATGCTCAAGATAAAAGTAGTGATACATTTAGTAGGTGATTTACATAGTAGTACATTTACTGCAATGGTTTACTCAACATAGAGAGGCTGATGTAAACGTATGGAAAAGCATTGCCTGTTCAACGCTGTGAAATTCGTACTGCCAGTATCAGATGCATTCCTACTGATGAAGGTGTACTGCTGATGTACATACATAGACCTTCAGTGTGTTTCAATATTAAAGATGCAGTAAGTATTCTTTGTAAGAAACATTGTAATTGCATGGATCAGGCCAAGCAACTTCTAAATATCATAGCACTACTGAGCCAACAATGATGTACCTGTATCGGAGATGTATATAGGATAGATTTTCCTGTAGGCACTTACTGAGTATGTTGTACCTGATAAAGACAATCTCATTGCATCTGTGATGACTAACTTATTCAAATAGTAATACATTTACTATTGTTGCAATGAGTGATCTATGCCACTTATGGACACAGTGTGATTTTTAACAGTTGTTTCATACTCAGGCTGTATGCCTACTGTTTGGGTTGCCACACTTCTGTCACTGATGCTATCAAAGTGATAACTATATTAATTGTGGTACAACAGGAATCAAGTAGGTATGGTGTAGATATAAACAGAATGTATTTTAGTATTGATTTAACTTACAATGGGGTAAGTGTACTAGAACAGCAGGGTTATCCTCTATCACTGACTCTGTCAGTTATAATCACACTAGGGTTTCAATGACTGTAATGATCAAGTTACACTGTTCATCTTCATGAGTTCATATTCACAGCCATTCTCCAGTAACTAGACAGTGTATGGTGTAACTGGGTGGGACACTGTGTTGCAAAGCTGCTGCAGTGCCTAGCAGAGGAAGAGTATCTATTCATAAAGACAAGTAAGCAATAAGACATGACAGGGTATGTGTTAGACACTTTAACACATGGCTAGGAGGTGTAGTGAGGCACGAGGCCACCGGCCGAGTGCGTCCAGCCTCCTAGCCGTGTGTTAATGTGTCTAACACACACCCTGGAGTGGCTTATTGTGCTTATGAAATGGTCAGTAAATTTTTAAAACATAAATAATGAGTCTACAACTTTTATATTTAAAGAAATTTAAATTTATTTGAGGAAAAATCACTGCTCTGGAAAAAATAGTCCCATTTGTAGTTAAGTAAATGTAACATTTCATTTATATTGTAAATGATTGTGAACTTTATTTAGAACAGTACTTGTAAAAGTAAACATGACCATTGTGCAGCCTATTAGTGTTGGTGTACTTTGATACTTATGGTGGCGGCTTTTATATTTATATTTATGCTTTTGGCAACAGGCAGTGTAAGAGAGGTGACACCAGTACTGTTTCCGTGATATGGGGAAACAGCCTTCGTGGAGAAGAGCCAGTGAGCAAAGTGAGTATAAATAAAGGAACTAGCGAGCTGCTGGCAGGGGAATCGCAAAGGTTAGGTGACAATGTGGGCCACACGTTTGAAAAAAAAGAGATAATTAGTATAGCTGAACAGCTAAGGCAGAGAAAGTAGTTATCGGACATTGAGGAGGAGAGCCAGTGAGTGAGCCATTGAGGAGGAGAGCGAGCGAGCCGTTGAAGAGAGTCAGAGAGGGAGTAGGCAAGAAGGTGGGTGGCCGAGAGAGAGATTATGGCTGTCTGGCTGGCATTTTTTAAAAGGTGTGCTTTATTTAGTTAAAAATTAAAAAGGATAAACACAGGAACTAACGAGCGGATGGCAGACCAGCCGTTGAGGAGAGCGCGCGAGCGGACAAATAGGAGAGAGATTTGAATATGCAGCAGTTTTGTTAGCGTTTGTCTGTCGTGTGCAGCAGGAATTGAAAAGATAGGTTTCTGTGTGAAAACGGAGGTTGCTTCTGTAACGTTTTCATTTTCTACTACCTACTGTGGCTAGCATAAAAAAAAGATGGCAGCTTTTATTTTTTAAACATTCTAATTTGGAACACTGGAATGAGAAGATCAGTGCCCGCCTGGCATAGCACAGCCTGATCTCGTTCCCATGGTGTTAGACATATTAGCACACTCGTAGCAGCCAATCAGAATGCTGCTTTGCTACAAGCCATTTCATAATTAAGCAATAAGGCATGACCAACAGTTATGTCAAATGGTCTGTTAATCACCCTGTAGGGGTTTAATGTTGAATGAGGCATAGCCGAGTGCCACATGTCGCTAGACAGTGATAAACTGACCATTAACATAATACCTGGGAGTAGCTTATTGCTATCATAATAAAACTGTTTTTTAAACAACATTAAACCATGTTCATCATATGGTTAGGCTCTACATGTATGTTAATAAAAACTAAACATAAGGCTGTTACAATGTTTACAGTCAATTAAAGCTGCATTTCTCAAACCCTTGTTATAATCAGAGATATTACACCTGTACAACTCCTTGGTTTTGCTGAACTCTATTGCTCAGGTGCCACCACAAGTGTGGTGTGGTCTGGTGTGGGGCATCGTAGGTAAGGTCATGCAACTACTAAGTGTGGTACATTGTGTGCAGCTGCAATCAGGGATGTGTATGTTTGGTGTACATGGCCTCCAGTTTTGCTGTTGATCTCCACTGAGCATGCAGTACCTGGTCAGGTGGGTGGGGATGTCTCATAGTACATTTAGACAATTGCTTGTTATTTCTGTCACCTGCTGCTGGATGTCTGTTATTGGTTGTGTTGACTTGGTCCTCCCCATACTTGAATGTGTGTGTGTCTGTGTGTGTGTGGTGGTGGTGGGGGCGATTTGGAGTTAGGTTTTCAACCCTAACAGCGAATTTCCTCACTTTTGTCACTGTGGAACAACCCTAACTGATGCATTAAATGGAGTTTTTGCCATGAATATCCTGTCTTTTCAGAACTATTACTCAGCATAGTACATGATTTATAGTTGTAAGAATAGTGCACATACATAAAAAAAAGTTCCAATATCAGAAATATTTCAACTCTTGTGGTTGCATTTACTGTTATTAACAGTAACAGTAGTCAACTGTTAATCATATTGTTTTAATTACTTTATTAATTGTAATTTGTCATTGTTATTCCATGTAGTAGTTTTTATGTAAAAGTGTCTTACTCCTTTTGTTTGTGAGCACATATGTTAATAAAAAGATGTACATAACTAAAAGACAATATGACATGACATGGGCACCATTAGTTCATCTACTGAACAAATGGATATGTTACTGTAGTAACTTGAGATTTGATAGAGTGATTGTACTACCAACTGAGGTGGTACCACCAATCATGTGAACAGCGGTGGAAGAGGTTTGCTCGTACTGAATACATAAATTTGTTGTAAGTATGGCAACACTGACATTTCACTGTTGTACTAGAATCACATACTTATTCTTCATCATCATACATACATACACTTCTGTAGCACTAGTTGTATGAAACAACAACAGTGTGCCACAAATAGTGTAATGTAGCATTGTCACACATCTAACTTACTTCTATGGAGAATCCCAACTCTAATACCACAATAGTGTGCTTTGAGGTTTCACCAAATGAGAAAATCACAGTTGTATTAATCTTGTTAAAACTATTTTCAAGAAACATCTCGACTACACAATAACACACCAAACTCAAGAGAGTATAAATAAACTTTTTTTTACTATAAAAATATATTATATATAAAAAATTACAAACAAAAATATCCTTCTTCATATAAAAATAAAAAAGGATATATTAACACAAATAATATTAGAACAGGGGAAAAAAATAATTAAAATGTGTATTCCATCATACATAAACATAAATTATTAAAAAACATTTTGTAACATAAATAAAAATATATATTAAAAGTCTTTTTTTTTAATTTTGTGCAACACTTGCAGGAGGTGTATGCACTGCTTGAGACAATCAGGCTAGAAACTGGATTCGATGTGGAGGGCGCAAGCAAGTGGAAGCTATTGCTCCTCTGGAGGAGATACCAGACCGCTATGAAGGGTGGCCAGTTTACGCCCAGGGAAGCTGCAGGAACAGATGAGTGGCCGTGGAGGTGAAGCACTGCTACTCGGCACAGCACCATCACACTGCTACGACCGGCTCTAGCACGAGGTTGACAGTCTGCTGCTTGCATCCAAGAGAGACTGGTTTTGTCCAGCCTCTCAAGGATCACAGCATTTTCTTTCCCAGACTGACAACCTGCGCCGAGCAGCCGCCTGTAGCAGCGGCAGTGGGCCATGCATTTTCGCGTCGCCGAGCCCTACAAAGATTTAAAAGTTATGATGAATATACAACACAAATTCAACAATTACGACTTTCAAATATTTCACTTCAAATATTTCTTATCTAATGCAATATCAAAATGCATTTCATTTCAAAGTTATGATAATAGTTTTAAGTATGATGCTAAACTATTTAGTATCTTATTTATGTGTCTGTCATACTTGACTATCTATATTATCTAATAAGCTGACAACATAAAAAAATGTATAGTTAGCTGTGGCTTAGAATGCTACTCTTACATTTTCTTTCACTACTCATAAATATTCAGTATGTACATACTTTTCCATTATTGACACTATTATACCATACAATTGAAATACATCCTCATCAAGTGTGAGAATTTTTACTTCACCATGTCTGCCTATAATGTGTAGTCATGTATGCAGTGAAAAACAAAGTACCTTGACAGTAACACTATAATAATATACTTTTCATGTGTACACAATCATGATAATTTTAATGATACTTTGAAACCAAACAGCTTTTTACCCATGTTTCAGGCCCTCAACACACATCACTACTTTAAATAATTAAGTCACTAATATGACATGCGCTCCAAAAGCATACCAGATATTCAGCCGGGCTGTGCAGAGTTGTGCAGGCGCAACCCCCAACCTGCGCCTGCACAACTTTTAGAAAAAAAAAAGGATCAAGTTGAGGGCCACCCACAGGTGAGCTGCTGCATTGCAGGACACAACACAGCAGCTGCCACCTGTGGCTGGCCCTCAACACACTGTCTCATACCTCTCAACCGTTTGTTCCCCAAATGTGTTACATTGCCTCTCAAAATGTGGAAAGAATGGGCAAAACGTGGAACACTTTATCAAATTGTTAAATTAGAAGCTCACAACACTGTTAAAATGTTTGCATTTATGTTCAGAAAGTCTGCTATTAATCAAATTTATTAGCATCATTTACTATAGAGTTTTGCTTAAAAATGTTAACACTGAATGTGTTACAAGTCCTCACAATGTGAAACAGGGAGCTTTTGTGAAGTAAAATGAGGAACATTCCTCGCAATGTGGTATAGTTGAGAGATATGCACTCTGTGCCCCCCCTCACCAGCCCAATCACGGGCAGCAATGTGTGCCCCAACACACATGTGTTTTGGGGGTTACAACCATCCCCAATCGGGATTTTCAGGATATGATCAGGAGGTGGAGGTGTTTAACATCTCCAGCCTGCAATTGGGCTTATCGGTCCACTGGACCACCAGGGATATATTCGGAGGGGGGGGTGTTTAATTACTTCATTCTGCGACCGTGCTTATCGGTCCACTGGACCACCAGGGCTGTGTTGGGGAGACACATTGCTGCCCGAATCGGGCTGGTGAAGGGGGTATTTACACTATGCCTGCGGTCGGGCCAGTGGGGGGTTGCGCTCTTTTGCCTGCGATTGGCCTGCACGGGGCGTCCTTCCCCGACGGTTGCTGCCTGGTAGGGAGCCAGGCGCAAGTCCTCGGGGGATCGGCACACCTGCATGCTAATGGCATGCAAATGGGGCCATAATCAGATGCGAATGGCCCCCCCACACCTTGCATGAATTACAGCCCCATTTGCATATCACCTTTTGAATATCAGGATTTTGTGACCGCAAGTTGAATGATGCACTTTGTCAACTTGTGGTGGTGCAAGTTCCACTGCTCCATGCACAGTGGCTGTGCTTGGTGATATTCAAAGCAGTTCCTCAATAGCACAACTCCTTTGAATATCACCCTGGACACACCCCTGCGCAACTATTTTGCACACCGCAAGGGCTTGCGCCTATGAATAGCGCAGTTTGAATATCCAGCCCTTAGTATATAAATACACAACATTTTCAAACCTACTACAGTGTATGGGAAATATCTAATACCTGATTGTAATGATAGCATCTAATGCTCATCTCAAAACAAATGTTTTAAATAGACATATTACCACCTTTACTCACATACAGTCTCACTGTCATGTCCTTACACTGTCCCAAAAAGTTATTTCGCACAGCAGCCACAGCATCATATAGTAAAGTATAAAAAACACTGTTTTAAAGTATAGGTGCTCTTTCAAAGTATGACACTGTGTGTCGCAAGGCCATGCATCATTGAATAATGTAGCAATGTGATCTATGTGGCCCAATATTTAACAGTTTCACTACTCAAGAACTTCTTTTAATAGCACCCAACCCAGTAATACGCACCGATGATGTAGTGGAATTTGCACCACTGCAAGTAGTCATAGTACTGCATTTTAAGTGTGGTGAGACAACTTCCATAGTGCTATATAGAAATGTGCAATATTCATATGGTGACACACAAACAGTCCCATTATTAACTGTATTATTACTTTTATCGACATTCCCTCAGCTCATGATCACCTTTTAAAAATACACATATCTGACAGTGCACTGAACAGAATCACACTGGATTGTAGAGGTAAGTATGAGGCTGGCAAGGCTGAAGACAGACACACTGCACAGCTATTCACTTTAACTGGGAAAAGGGGATCAAGAACACTACAAGGCACATTTTTAACTTGTAGATTGAGAAAAAAACTAAAAAATCATAATTGGACACTTTATGCATTGCACACCATTTAGGTCACTACAATATCCTCCCACCATGTTGTGTTTTTTAGGTGGTTGGGTATCTGCAGTGATCAATGCATTGCCACCCTTATAAGGTCACAGCACACATAAAGTAAATAATGTCAACAGTGATTCGCCCCCCACAACAAACAAAAGAAAGTGGTACTGCCTCGGCAACGAAGGTGTGTTGCTCACACCCCAAACAATTGAACATTTGCAGTGAGTATGCCAACAGACAGTGCACTCCCCCCTATCATGCAGTAAGACAGCAAGGTGTAGTTATCAACAGGGGCATTGATCACCACGGATGTTGACAACCATATGGTACTTCTCAAGCATGCAGATAATAGCAACAACAGATTTCACTTACGTGGTGGGCTGGCGCCGGCTTCCTGCTTCACCTCCACATGTTCAGCAGCAGCAGCTTCCCCAGGTTCTATTAAAGCAAACAAGTAAAAAAATGATCACATTAATAGATGAAATATCAAGGTAAAAGTGTTTTTCTTTAAAACATCAATTTCTAATACTACACCATTCATACAACTGTCATATGAACACATATCTCTTTACAGAAACAGCTCTGTCTCCAACTAGGTGTATGTTGTTAACTCAGTATTACATGCATATAACAAGTCTTCTCATCTGAAAAAAGCCACACAAAGTTGAAATTATGACACCATGTATATATCTTTTTCCAGGACAAATGTCCATCCAATCCAGAACAGTTAATATAAGAAATTCATTGTTTTACCTGGTGATTCCCCTAACACTGTTTCTTCAATAACGTTTTTTTCCAAAAGAAAACTCACAAATATATTATTGGTAGTATGCAGTGCAGAACAAGCAGTGCCTGCCCATCAATCGCAATACTTATGACATTGTCATAATGCATATTTGTTACACAGAAACATCCTAAAAACATTACATGTATGTTCAATTTACATACATGCATACCTAATTATATGACGCTCTGTTCCTTAAACAGTTTTAAAATGTGAGTTATTATAATAAGAATAACACAAACACAACGATAATGTCACTGTTCACTCAATGACCCTCTAGCTGAATATGGCAGCCATTTATGTGTTATTAACCATATTACCTCTACAGGGCTATTAAAACACATTAAAAAACATGTAGATATTCTATGCTGTCCATTAATAACTATTGCAATAATAAAAATGAAACATTGGCAGGACATATAGAAATATTAAGTGAATACAATCTAGGGACATGTCGTAATTACCAACAGATAATTAAGCAGTACACCATTGAATTCCACTGAGACACCTACAACATTAGAATTGGTAATCTATTACTCATTGTACATTAAACTCCACCACCAAAGCTCAGCAGAGGAGAGACCTGCCACACCACAACACCACATCTACCGCTATGCACATCCATCCATTCTCAGATTCATGAAGAATAGTATTCCACTCACATGTGTAGTAATACCAGTTTGTTATGGTAGTACAGGATCTTCTGCCATGGTGGCACTGCACATTCACTAGACTTGGTTAACACCTTTTTGAACTATTTTGGGTGGGATATTCAAAATGGTTGACCCATACGCAATAGGGTTGCACATCTGCAAGTACAAAATTCCGCCATTTTGCAATATTCAGTAAAAGACACTTGCGCCACTGAAAACAGGCTGAGCAACAGCACAATGCAAATGAATGCATGGTCAAGTGGAGGGGAGGAACCATGCATGAACTCCAGAGCCCGATATTCACCCGGGCTGTGCAGAGTTGTGTAGCCACACCCCCCAACCAAGCCTGCATGACTTGGAGGCAAAAAAAAAAACACTAACTCGAGGGTCACCCACAGCTGAGCTGCTGGATTTCAGGGTGAAACACAGCAGCTGCCACCTGTGCTGTCCCCCAACCCAGTCCCCATGCCCCACCTGGAGCCCGATTGCAGGCACCCGACTGTAAATCCTCCCACCCCTCCCAGTGGCCCAACCGTGGGCATTGTGTACTTCCCCAACACCAGGTGAATCCTGATGCCCAGGGACCAAATGCCCGATCATAGCAGTGTTAAGTAACCCACCAAATGTATCCCTTGTGGTCCAGTGGACCAAAATGCCCAATTGCAGCCAGTAAGTAAAACAACTCACCCATCCTCCTGAACATATCCGTGGTGGTCCAGTGACCGAGAATGCCTAATCGTGGCAGTAAGTTTAATAACCCCTCTAAAGATAGCCCTGGTGGCTGTGTCCCCACCCCACCCACCCATGAGACCAAGTACCCCGCTCACACCGCCTCTCACAGGCAGCGAGCAGCATCATCCCACACACCTGCCGCCCATCAACTGACTGCCCATTAGGGCTGCACACCCATTGGTGCAGACCAAGAGCCAATGGGTGTGCACCCCATACTGTACATCACATTCCAGATTTGTGAATCAATTCATTCATTCAAAAATCTGAACTGTCATGTACGGTATGGGCTGCATACCCTTTGGCTGTACTGTACACCAATGGCCGTGCAGCCCTACCAGGCAGTCAGTCGGCGGGTGGCGGGGTGGCAGGCATGTGGGATGCTGGTGCCCACCAGCTACCGGGGGGAGCGGGTGGTGGAGCTTAGCGAGTGCATGGTGGGTCATAAGGTACCCACCAGGGCTATGTTCAGGGAGGGGTTATTAAACTTACTACCTGCAATCGACCTTTTCGTCCACTGGATCAGCAGGGATACATTCGGGGGGGCCACATTGCTGCTCGCGATCGAGCTGTTGGGGGGGAAATTAAACCATACCCATGATCAGCCCAGTGAGGGGTGCTGCGGGGTATTCTACACTGTTTTCTCTATGATCGGACTGCAGCAAGGTATTGTTCCCCGATGGCTGCAGCCTGTCAGGGCACCACGCACAATTCCCTGGGGATCGGCAGACCTACATGGTAATGCCATGCAAATCACGCCATAATCACATGCAAATGCCCACACTGCGGCTTGCATGAATTATACCCCATTTGCATGTCACGTTTTGAATATCACCCCAGACACACAGCTGTGCAACTAATTTGCACAACACAATGGCTTGCGCGTATGAATGGCACAATTTGAATATCCCACCCTTTGTGTCATGAGAAACCCTCATTTCTTATTGTAAACAGCCTAACAAATTTGTGATAATAAAGTCTTACCATCGGAATCAATCAAAGCGACACTTCGATTGTCCGACTGACCACCCTCACAGCTTGACTCTGCGCTGGCACTACCTCACGTGCAACTGGGGGATGCCTCCGATGTTCTACCATGAACCCCAAAAAAAAATATTTAAGTGTTAGATGTAAATCACAGTACAGTTTTTTAAGACTTACAACAACAGTAAATCAGCCACAACATACACAACATTGCTTCTAATTATACAGACCACAAACATTATGGGCACATATTATAATAACAATTCTATATTTCTGTGCAGAGGCCCAGCACACCATTATCTACATAGTCTGTAACTTGTGGAGCATCAAACACTATTGATATGTACATTTGTACGTGTCTATCTGTGTATTAAGCATTTCAGTCCACTGAACCACCAAGTATATGTTGGAGAGGAGTGGTGGGTCTATTACACTTACTACATGTGATCAGCCATTTCCTTCCACTGGACCACCACGGACACGTTCATGACGAGAGGGATTGTTTATTACACAATATTAGAGACTTGTACAAGTTTCCAAACCACTACATCACAATAACTAAACAGTAACTTTTGTTCTCTTCCAACATACCATGTAGTAAGGTGCATATATGTATAAATGTTCTATTTTCCTGTGGCATAGCTATCTTAGCAAGCTCTGGTTTGTAAGTGAAGAACAGCACAGTAAAGAAATGGAAGAATTAGGTAACATGTTTTGATAGTACATCACATATTAGTATAAACTATTATAAAATGTTGTGAGAAATACAGGTTTCTGATTAGTATCAAACACGTTATTAGCTATATGTAAATCTTTGATTGACATATATGTAGAAGACAAAGCACATACAAAAACAATGTTCAACACTATTTACAAAATATTGCTATGATAATACTAATAAGGCAATCTGAGTGCTTATATTAATGGTCACTTAATCACCGTGGGGCATGCAGTACTCGGCTGTGCCTCATGCCACATTACACCAATAAGCACAGATTTACACAACATTGAGCATAATCGCCCTGATGTCTTATTGCTTATTCATGCAGTATACAATTATTTTACAAATTCTGAAAACATGGACAACTATTATGAAAACTTGTGCTGATTTACTTCTACGGTGAGTAAAGTAGCTCCCCGCAGCTGACTTGCCAGCAGCTTCCCAAAGTTCATAGCGTAGGTAGTACCAGCATGTATCATTGTCCCGTATCCTCCGTTGTTTTAAAACATAGAAACGTTGACTAACAGCTTCCTACTTCTTCAACTGTACTACTGTCTTGTTTTTCACTTTCAAACAAATATACAAATAGCTGTTAATGCGCCTCCACATCGAATCCAGTTTTCAATTGGTACTCATATCAACACCCTCGCATTGCCTCTAGCCTGGATCAGCCTCAAGCAGTGCACACACACCCTCGCAAGGTCCACTGTCTCATTTTCCAGTTTTTTTTGTAGTTCTGAAATACAAACAAAAACAAACATCTACATTAGTATCATGTAAACAATATAAATCATTTCTTAAACGAATTCCATATAATACTAATTAAATTAAAGAGCACATGTCCTTCAATATAGCAGAAACACAGATCAGTAGCATTATATAGGGCTAAAAAAGGATTCAGCCACCTCGACAGTAAAACAACTGCTACTACACTATGAGTGTCCCACCACCATACTATCCTCTAGTCTCGTGGGTGGGGGTACTGCATCGAACATCGAATTGGACACACCATGACATATCCATCTGTACTACACTGAAGTGTTCACAACATAATAACGTGATGTTAAACGAGATGAACCACACATTGCAGAACTGTGCACAGACCTATTAATGCACTTAATAAATGTGAAGACAGCTAACAAAGTGATTGAAATAAAAGTGCAGCGATAATGCAAAATTGTGTCATTCATGTAGCTATATACTAATAACTACCCATATCTGCATAACATTAAAATAAATCTATATCCTGACACCAGTAAAAACGTATACATTAACAGTACCACTGTGTTTTATTGAAGTTACACATACCATGTTGGTAGCAACTACGAATGCTGAAATGCACAGTACATGTGCAGGAAAACACATTGTTCCCATGTTGTAAAAAATAACAGCTCCAATAGTGATACACAGGAGTACAAAAAACACAATGTTGATAATATGCAGCAATGATATTGAAATTTCGTTAACATGCAAGCATACTTACCAACTGTGGTACACACACTCACACAACAGTAATAGTGGCATGTCCTCCCTCTAATTGTAAACATATTAATTGTTACAGATTTGGTAATGCAAACTATCACTCTCAAGTTTTTGCTCTACCATATAGTAAATTATCATACTGACTATGCCATGACACGCTACATGATAGAAAACACATGTTCATACACAGGTAAAAAAATCACACCTATCCTAATCATAAGAACACATGTGAAGAAAAAATCTTTTAAATGTGTACCAAAATATTGAGAATGAACAAATTTCTGATATTACGTAGCAGCTTCGCAATGCACATTCATAACAACATCATTTAGTTATGTTTTTTACCAAATTGTTAACATTCTTAACGTACTATTCTATCAATACACACTGTTATAAGAAATTTACTGAAGCCTATTCTAAAACTTTTTTTTTCTCTCTCATACAGGTGCCTGATACTTCTGTAAGATTGCTTACTGTCACTGTCAACCATTATACCAAAATGCCAACTAAATACAGATGTGGATGTGTCTCAAAATGAGAGTGGTATAATAGTACACTGTTGTATATGGAGGCAATAAACAAAACAGTAAAGGCACACAAAAATGAACATCGACAGACCTTTACTGCAACAGTGACCCCTACATCAAGTCACTGCACAAAGAAACAAAAATCCTTAACAGAAAATAAAAGAGGCATCACAAATGTTGTCGATGATCTGAGACGAAACACAACTATTTTGAGTAAACCATCAACAGACGCCCAAAAACAACACCAGAAAATAAAAATAAGTGACTTACAACTCAGAAAGAGAAAATATTTCCGATCACTAGCAAGTAAAGCTAAGATCGAAAGACTTATCGCTGCTGTACTACGGCACACCCGCAAAAAAGAGCAAGAGTCACCTTTCTCTGATGAATTTACATCTGAAAGTACGAACTTTTGTCAACAGAGCACTGTTTGTACTACAGCGATTGTGGCATAAGATGTGTCATGTGCTTGAACAATTCAGGAAACTTGTATATGCCATTAAAAAAAGGCTTCAACAGTATCCTTGTTTGACTGTTGACAACTTCGTCATGTTTTCACAGGACAGTGGCGGCAATACAGCACTCAGAAGCATATTTCTGGGAAGAGTCTTATCATTACTTTACAAAAGAACAGACGCTCAGTATTGATGAGTCCGCAAACTAAAAATTTCTCAGTATCTCTGATGACAATCAATTGATAGTGATGATGACTGTGTCCAACCACACTCTTCAATAAACGCACTGCCTGATATGGTCGCGGATGCTACCTGCAAACTGTAGGGCAATCATCATTTCCGAAAAAGTAGAACACTTTGTTAACCTATTCATAATAACAGATCACAAAGAGACATAAACTATTTACAGAAATTGACCATTGTGAAATTCTGGCCACATACTGACTCATGGGTCACCTCACTTGTATGTCTCTGATACTGGTGTTTTGTGATAGTTTTTTCACAAACATGGATGCGTGCGTGCATCAAACAGGCATGCGAAACTTTGTCTAGAGTATATGAAGTACACAGCTGTACATCAGTACACTTGTTTAAATGACTTATTGCAGTCAGGTGACATGCAAGGTGCCATCACTTTCCTAAAAAACTGCAACACATTCCTTCTGTACCAGAAACAACTAATTTTCAGTGTAACACTTACAGAAAAATCTGTTTCAGTGTTAGAAATGACATTCTGAAACAGTACGGGAAGGAAATTGTTAAGTTTGAGGTTGCAAAGTCTCAGAAGTTTGATTCTGTATGTGTCATGCAAACCGCTTGTGCTACATGAAACAAACTGTCACAGTCAACTCCAGAAACCTTGTCACCCTACAATGACATGTGGATTCCACCTCGCAGCATTCTTGCTGCTGAAATCTGACTTTCATTCATAAGACACCATTGTGCTATGCAAACACTGTTTTTCAAAACTGAAGTGCAACACTTTGCCAGCAAGGTCAATGCTAAACAACATGGAAACAGATGTTACACCAGTGAGATTTCAACATTGAATATGTTTGAACGATTCTAATTCTAGACAATGAAACCATTCCAAACGATTCTACATCTGAACACAAAGACACGGAAGATTCCACAGAAAGAGCTTGTTAGATCTCTAAAGGGTTCTGTGATGTATCTACCTCTACTCTCTAGAAAATGTTCTAAGCAATCTCAACAGAAAAAAAGCTTGGTCATTCTTGTAAATGGTGTGCCTACAAAGGCCAAGGTCATCTGGCAAGATGTTGTCAATGTGCAAAAGGTAAAGCTTGCTCTGCTTATTTAAAGAGTAACAATTCTTTTATATAGACTTTTGACATAGATCAGATGGCCAGTCTCTCTGTCCAACATGATCTATTAGGAAAAAGTAAGTCAATCATTGAGAAGGTCAGCACAGACAAGGACAATGTGTATGAACAGTACACAATTCACCCACTACATGGCAAAGATCCATTAGGAGACAATATGATCTCTATCAAATCGAAGCAGGTGGAAGGTGAGCCTGTCAGCATTTGGGAGGCAATACTAGAAGCACGCTGTTTCCCAGACCTATTTCCAAAAGGGTCAGGCAGACGCCTAGATGAAAGAGAAGTATGGGTACAGGGTGCTGAGTACCGCACTAGCCGTGTCCTGAGCAAAGATGGCAAATTCAGATGTAACATACAGTACCTGTTCCATCTGCTCTGGGAGAGTGAACTTAGCATTCTGTCTGCGTCTATAGCACATACCATTAGTCTAACAAGTCCACTAGATGGAATAACAGCTGCTCAATTTCTAGAGAAATTAAAGCAGAAAGATGAAAATGTGCAAGTGAATCTGTCTTCCATACTTTCAAGTCTACGTGGCACCAAAGAATATTGGTATCGCAGACACTCGGAAGTGATAACAATGCTACAAGAGTATGGTGCAGCCACATGGTTTGTCACATTAGTTGTGCTGAATATGCCTGGGACGAACTCATTGAACTGTTGAAGTGGGCAAATTCATGTTAAAGCATCTCATTGATGACTGTCGGAGAAATGTGTTCACTTGATCCTGTGTCTGTCACAAGACATTTTCACAAGCGGTTCCATGACATTCTCACTTTCATCTTGTCAGCGACAATCCTCCTCTAGGTATTGTGGAACATTACTTTTGGAGGACAGAATATCAAGCACGAGGTGCCCTCATATCCATATGTTATTGTGGATCAAGGATGCGCCACGCATTGGTGAACATGAAGCAGCAGAAGTGCTATCATTCATCAAAAAATATATCACTTGTCACATTCCAGACAAGTATGACAGTCCTACACTATGGAAGTTGGTACAAAAGTTCCAGCGATATATTTGCGCAAAATATTGCCATGAGTAGTAAAGAACAAATCTAATTGGTACACATGATGTCGCTTTGGATTTCTAGACGAGTTTGTCAGAATGGTGCCATGAATGACACCACTTGAAGGCAAAATCAACCAAGAGGGTATACGAGTTACCCAGGGATGAAAAAGAGGTGTACATCAATGACTACAACCCAACTCTTCTCCTAATGTGGCAAGCAAACATAGATGTTCAGTTTGTGGCTGACAACTCACTGGCCCTGGTTCGGTAAGTCACTTCGTACATAACCAAACATGAACAGACTAGCTTGCAAGATCTTTGGGAAGATATTGCCACTTCAAGCAAAAGCCTGACATCTCAGCTGTGGTCATTGGGTTTGAAGACTCTTTCACACACAGAGAATGTGGAGCTTACGAAGCCAGTGACCGGTTAATGGGTACACATCTGTACGGGAAGTCTGACGCTGTACGTTTCCTCAGTGTAAATTACAAAGAGAAACGGAAGCGTGTACTGATTCTTCATGCCGAAATTGAGGAGCTCACTGTCAATACACCTTCTTCAAAACATATCTTGAAGAATAACCTGATAGACACATACTACCCACGTAGACACAACGACATGAATGATATGTGTCTGTTTGAGGTGGCTAAGTGGTATGACTACAAGACAGGTGCACCTGACTCAACACAACACATTTACAAGGTCAATGGACTAGATGGCTGTCTTGTGAAGAGGCACAAGCCATGGCTTATAGATCACTGCAAACTGCATCTAGGCACATCAGAGAGCACAGAACATTACTACTTTGCTCTCCTATTCCTATTTAGACCCTGGAGGAGTGAGTCTGAATTAAAAGGTGACTCTGACACATTCGAAGACCAGTTCAATCTCACTTACGAGAATTTCCAAACTGAGTACTCACAGACATATATACAAAGACTAAAAGCTGAGAAAGAACAGCTTGAGAAGGCAGAGAAGCAACTTCAGGAAGACACTCCAGTTAGTTCACAAGACAACCTTGATCCAGAAGGACAAGGTGTTCTAGGTGACCCTCTGCCCTTAAATGCCCCAGAAGTGTTAATGTCAGAATTGAGACAGCCATGCAACATGACACACTCTATGGTCAACCCAGCTGACTTAGAGAAAGACTAAATCAGCTGCAGCATACAGTTCACTCCCAAGTGGTTGAAGCTGTCCAACATGGAATACTACATGAAACAAAACAATGTGATTGCACTCAGTACACGCCACTACTAATGTTTGTTAATGGTTCAGCTGGCACAGGAAAGAGTTTCCTGATTGAAGCCATCACTGCACAAGTACGGAGTGTGACAGGCTCTTCAATGTCTGTCGCTGTGACTGCTCCCACAGGACTAGCAGCATACAACATTGGTGGAGTAACATTACACCATCTCTTTATGTTACCAGTCGAACATGGGAGAACTGGAGAGTATCGTAAACTGTCATTTGAGGTTGCATCTCAGCTCCGTTCCATGTTCACAAAGATGCAGTTACTCATTGTTGACGAAATCAGCATGGTCTCCAATGTCATGCTTGCCTGTATTCATCTACGTCTACAGCAGATCTTAGGTACTGACGATGGAGTGCCATTTGGTGGCAAAAGTATACTTGTGTTGGGAGACCTTTTACAACTTGCACCAGTCAATGCAGAGCATGTATTAACAACTCTGACTGCCAAGCAAGCTAAGAATATCCTCGGTTGCATTGCAGGCTATAACATATGGGAATTATTTACCTATGTTGAGTTGTCTGAGAACATGCGCCAAAGTGGTGATCTAGCTTACAAATCACTTTTAGATGAAGCTCGCACAGGTTCTCTGTCACCAGAACATGTTTGTATGTTAAATGATTGAAAAATCACAGTACATAGTACATGCATAGAAACAGCATGTAATGTCTTCAGTGATGTATGCTCTACTGGCAGACACATAGTGTGTCTTATGCCACGACTAAAGAAATGTGCTGAATTCAACAATCTAATGCTACAAAGAGAAAACCAAGAGATTTTAACTCTGCATGCAGTTGATACAGTTGATGGCGTTATTCTTAGTCGAAAGCTAGTAGGAAAGATGACTGAACGACTAAGTGAACTGAAGTCAGATGTTTCATGAACAGCTGGCCTAGAAGCTGTTCTCACAGTTTGTAAAAAAGCACGTATCATGCTATGATGTAATCTAGATGTAGAACAAGGTATGGTAACCGGTGCCATGGGAAACATCACTGACTTTGTCTATAATGTCCAGAAGACATATATTGAGACACTTTTAGTGCACTTTGACAACATGGAACACCTGTACACATAGATCTAACGTGCGTAAAAATTCCAGGTTTTAAGGATATCTACGTAAATGGAAATAGTTCCCATTATGTGTTTGCATATGCTGTCTCCATTCACAAATCTCAGGGATTGAGTTTGGATTCAGCAATGGTAGACATAGGTACAGACATTTTCAAGGATGGCATGAGCTTACGTTGCACTTTCACGATAGCACGCAGCCTTCTGGATTGCACATCATTAGTATAGCACCTCAGAAAATACGAGCTGACAAGCAATGTATTGTTGAGTACAACAGGTTACGTACTCTACATCAGCCACAAATGTCTTTAATACCACTGCCTACATATCTGTCTGTCTCACACAATTCAGTCACAGCTAGAGGTAGCAACAAAAAGCAGCAAGCTTCCAAAAGTGATTCGACAAAAAAGAGTTCAGCAAAGGCCACAACTTCAAGTAAACATTCACAACCAGCAATTCATCAGAAATCAGTTGGTGTAGCTGCTGTACCAGTCTTTCACAACAGCAGTAGAAAACTGCTATCTAACTCAGCTATGCAAGTTTTTCTACACACATGCAGTTTTGCAGGCAATATCTGCTTCACAAGACAATCCCCTATCAAATGCTTTGAAGCAGATTATCAAGATGACTTCTGACCACTCTAACAATGTACAGTCACTAACACCACTACGACAGGTGTTATCTACATATGTTGGATGTAGTACATTTGCTGCAGACATACAGCAAGACAGGACTGAGTTTATGATGGCTGTCATAAACAACCTGGATGAAGACGGCACCCTAACGCGGCAGTACTTCAGGCAACATATGTTACAAAATATGTTATGTGCTTCATGTGGCAATTCACAGAGTGAAACCACAAGACATGCTGTGGATAACTCTTGTCCCTGAAACCAAAAGTGTCAAATTTCGGAGCTATTCACTAATGCTGAATGTAGTCACATGCCTGTGGAAGGTGCGGAGGCAGATGCACCAGTCCATACGCCTAAGGAGTTCATCTCAATATCTGTTGCTTATGTTGCACAGATTTGACCCCAACGGGCTCAGAGTTGATACTCCTATCACAGATTACACAGCTAGTAGAATAGTCTTCAACCAATCACTGTTTGACACTCACAATATAATCTATCACCATGGTCAATCCATGCATTCTGGGCATTACACCTCGTTACTAAGGTGCAGAATTGGATGGTTAGAATGTGACGACTCTACAACGACTTTTAAACAGAGACTGCCACGGCACTTGAAAAATACATATCTTCTAATATTGAAGAATTATGACAACCTTCATATTTCAGAAGAATAGGACAAAACATGTAGCATTTTAAAATGACTACTTTGTCCAAAAAAACATTCATGCCTCATTACAATGTTGTATAATGTACAACTCTAAATAAACAATACAATTTCAACAAAATGGAATTCTAATACAGACATTACATACACTGTGACATGTTAGATCTTGTGTGGATCAGTGACTACATGAAAATTGTTGTAGTGGCTTCAATCGGCGCCAACAATATTCACAGTCACTAGAGAAACCATGATTACATGTCTATCAAAGATTGTACATCTAAAAACTGAGGACTTACTACTCTCCTCCTCTGTACATCTCTTTAAAAATCCATGTATCAACTCATATATAACAACAAATTGATATGACTTATAAGCTCTTACTCTTTGCAAACAAAGAGAACTTCTCAGTTATTATCGTAGATAACTGAGCTACCCTTATAACATTCAGCAAACATTCTACTCTGTCACAAGTTGTCTATCAACACTTCAATTTGTCTAGTGACTCTTGACATATAAAGAACATCATTCGATCACCATGCAACAGTGTAGAACTATCACGCTTTCATGCGTAATACTAGTATTGTACATATGTAAAAACAACTACCTTTATTGATAATGCAAGAAGCTGAATTACACAACTGTAAATAATAACCAATTGCTGAATCTAATTTAGTGACTCTTACATGTGTTTAAAATTACTTGTACATAATAGAAACATTTGTATTCAAGTGTACATTGTTAATAGCTAGTTTGATACTTGTACTAAAATAGCAGTGTAGCACTAAAGTACAAGTGAATGTTTTAGATATTATTCAGCAGTATAGTAACAACATTTAACTAACCATAAGTTTGTTAAAAATGCATTCCATGACAGTTTTAGTATTTACAAGTTAAGAATTTACATAGAAGCCAATGTAAGAATTGATAATATGTCATTTGTTCATGTAAAACATTATATTTTTTAACTTGTCACATAAGTAATTCTACCGTATGTAAAAAATATTGACAATTGTAAATCAGGCACTGTTGCTGATCACAACAAACTGCATACCTGTTCCTGACAATATTTATGATCGCCTCAATTGAGGGGTCGGGTGGGAATTTTCCATTTGCACCTAGTCAGTGACATATTATTAAATAATATCAATCAAATGTCACAAAACTTACATTTGTGTAAATTGTACTACTTAGACAGTCAGCATATGGTTTTTCACCCACCCCAGGAACATCCACATTAGCAGTCACACAATTACAACAAAACACTTGTCTATCATGTGTGTAATCACACTCACAACCGACTGACATTCCCTTTATTAACATAACACACAAGTAATGCACTACATAATTACAACATACAACCATTTTTAAAAAGTTACATTTTTACAAACTTCATTCACATTCAATAGTAAATATATAATGAAGTGCACAGCTTCAGCCTGACTATTAGAATTCCAGGTTGAATGTCAGAAACTACTTCCTCACATAAACAGTAGTGAGTACTGAAAACATAACTAGAAACACACAACACCTGATTAGTTTCCTATTATATCACACACTTATCTAATCCATATTATACAGTTATTATTATTCTTATACATTTACATATTTGACAAACAATGATTGCACACATATAAAGATTGTATTGTGAGACTGCTTCTGTTAACTAAATTTCACTCTTGATTGGACCTTTTCTCCATTTGACAAATTGGCAATAAATTTTTAAAACCATAACCACCTGTGTCGACTCTTACTTTAAATACCATTATGACATAAAACTAAGTGTCTATGACTTAAGCATACAAATCAATGTTTACTAATACTGCTACAACTATACCTCCATCAATTTGTTTGGTACCTATGACATACAGTCAGTATCACAGCATATCAACGATGTGGGACATTGCATGTCACATTTGACAGAATTCTAACAGTGTAAAAACTCAGCAATGTACTTACTTTTCCTGTGCCTATGCAGTCATTATTACTATACCAAGGTGCCACACATCAGCACCCAACAGGTCACAGCTGTGACTATACATGTACCATTCAGTCACTACTATGTGAACTTCAGAGTCTGACAAAATGACATTTCTCATTGGCTGCAAACATCCTACAACCTTATGTTAATCTTTTATTACCATAAATGAAGAGGTTGACGATATACTGAACAAGGTTTACAACTGTTTAAAAACATGCTTCATTATTATAGCGATAAGTCACTCCCAAGAATTGTGTTAATGGTCAGTCAATCACCCCATAGAGACATGTAAGCAGTCAGCCACACCTCGTGCCACAGCACACCCCTGTGTGTGTCTGTGTGTGTGTGGTGCTGGGTAGAACTCGAGTTACGGTTTTCAACCCTATCAGTGAATTTCCTCACTTTTGTCACTGTGGAACAACCCTAACAAATGCATTAAACGGAGTTTTTTGCCTCTAATTTCCCTTATTTTTGAGAATGATATTGAGAAATAGTGAATGTAATTCGCTCCTGCCACATGATGTATTGTGGCATAGTAACAGGAGCAGCAACACAAACAGAAATGCTAACAGTGGCACACATGGTAACACAAGCGCGAATGAGAACAGAAAGGGTAATGCACACAGTGGCGTAGACGGGAATGGTGTGCCACGTGATGTCTTGTCACATAGTAACGTGATGCCTGTAAATGGAAATGTCCATGGGCATGGTGACACAAAGTGAAACAAAAAGCGAAACAGTACAGTACACACAAATGGCAAAAAAGTAACAGAAACGCAAGCGAAAATGAAAACGCAAAGGATGACGCACGTGGTGGCATTGGGGTGTGCATTGGGATGATCAGCCCTAACTCTCACCCCATGACATGTGTAAAGCAGCAGAAGTGTAATAGAATGGGGTGAGAGTTAGATCTATGATCCCAATGCACACCCAATGCCGGTTGGGTGGGTGGGTGTATGGTGCAAGGGGTTTGCAACCCTAACAGCTAATTTCCTCACTTTTGTCACTGTGGAATAACCCTAACTAATGCATTAAACAAAGTTTTTTGCCTCTAATTTCCCTTCTTTTTGGGAATGATAACGAGAAATAGTGAATGTAATGCAGCGGTGGGAGCGCGGGGCCATCTTATGGCATACTAACAGGGACAGCGACGCAAACAGAAATGCTAACAGCGGCGCACATGGTAACACAAGCGCGAATGAGAACAGAAAGGGTAATGCACATGGTGGCGTAGACGAGAACGGTCTGCCACGTGATGTGTTGTCACATAGTAACATGGTGTCTGCAAACAGAAATGTCAAGAAAGATAAACAGTACTGTAAACAGAAATGGCAAAAAATAACAGAAATGCAAGCGCAAATGAAAACGCAAAGGATAACGCACATGGTGACGCAGACGTCAATGGTAAGTGAAACGGGTACGAAACCGCAAGTGGAAAGGGCAACAGTAACAGTAACGTAAGTGCACAGGCTGGTTTTCCCCAAAACCTGCATAGAGAAAGACAGTGAGTACAAATAATGTATGCATAATAATGAGTATCGGCGCAGAAAATGAGATCTTAGAAAATGGGCAAAGAAAATTCTTTCATCTGATTGGCTGACACACTTATTTAGATGGGCGTCTATCAGACAATAGATGCCCACCAAATAAAAAGCCCCATTCCAAACCTGCCTGATGCCCAGCCAGATATCCGTGTGCCCAGCCTGCTTCATTATTGGCTGAAGCAGTGGGCACATAATTTCAAACTACCGCCATTTTTTTTTTACTCGTTAGTGAGACAAAGACCGAGTGAGAGCCCCGCAAACTCAATGTGCTACCAAGCAGACATATCAAAAAAATACCCAGTAAAGCCAAAAAATATATATATAAAGACATCAAATGCAGGTGTATATATATATATTTTTTAGTTGTTCTTGTTCTTTCTTTCCACTCACTGACGGAGTAATAGAGCGAGCCAGTTCAGAGCGAGCATGCCAGACCCCAGCAACAGTCCTTCCCATCACAAACCCAAAAGAAAAACCCTTCTCAGCAACAAACTACAACAGACTCTCCCCTTCCCGAGATATCCATTCCTGAACATTAGTACCTATGTCTGCTAGCAGAGCTGTTGTTCTTTGCTCCTCTTCTTCCAGCCTTAATCCAATCGCTCCTCCAAATGGCACTGGCACGGCTGTTGTTGTTTGCTGCTCCAGTTTCATTACACTCGCTCCACTGAAACGCACTCCTCTTCATACTCCCGGTCCTCAGGGCAGGCAGCGAGGACCTATAAATGAGAAAAAATGAGGCAAAAATCCCCAGGACAAGCAGCAGTGATAGTTCTGATCACTTCCTGCTTTGTACACAGTCAAATAAAGTCGCCTCACACTACTAACTCGTTGTCCACTGACCCGAGCTCGCAATAGGAAGGCATTCTCTCATCATCCGTCCGGGCATCCAGTCTTCCTGCAACAAAATAAAGCTTTTATTGCCTCACAATATCATCGACATTTTGGGGAGGGGGGACGGATGACGGGAACCTGAAATAGAAACTCCATACCATCTTGTAGACATGGTGGTGCGGGGGGGGATGTTAATGGCTCAACAGCAGATGGAACAGCACAAAAACTCGGAGGAACTACTTTATTACTAACTTCCTTGTTATTTTCGGGGTTTTTTTGTTTGGAATTTGTTGGGGTAATTTTTTAAAATACCACCTAAAAATACCACAGTTAACCCATTTTCTAAGCGCAATAATGCCCTCCAGGGTGGGCGGTATGGGCAATACCAGACCGGCCAGGAGCTATAAGGCCCTCTGCCTGTGGTGTCGGGCCTCATTATGCCCCTGGCTGGTCCAGTATTGCCCAATACCGCACACCCTGTCGGGCATTATTGCTTACTTGGAATACTAAATACATTATATCTCAGTAACCATACAATGTAGAAAAAAAATTTAAAAGTCATATTATTTACAACTGTCCTGGCTAATTTGAACCTTAGCTCCATTAAGGGGCTAAGAAATTGTCCGACGAAAAGTCCGTATCTCGCACCGTTTCCGAGATACAGGCCCTGAAAGGCGCGTCGAACGCCGTAATGTTATCCTATGGGAAAAAAGAAAAGTTCAGAGCACCATAACTTTGCCTCCCTGTAACGTTTTTTCACCAAACCACTGAAAGACACATCTGTGGGTTGTTGGCTGTCTTTCCTCCAAATGTCAGGAAAAAAGACCAAACCGTTATTTTGCAGCAGGGCTCCAAATGATTTATGTTATGTGTCGGGCGCCGTAATGTTATCCTATGGGAAAAACCGTCAACTTTGTAGTGCCGTAACTTTGCCGCCGTGTGATATTTTTTCACCAAACTACTGAAAGGCACATCTGTTGACTGTTGGCTGTCTTCCCTCCAAATGTCAGGAAAAAAGACCAAACCGTTATTTTGCAGCAGGGTGCCAAAGGATTTCTGTAATGCGTTGGGTGCCGTAATGTTATCCTATGGGAAAAACTGTCAACTTTGGAGTGCCATAACTTTGCCGCCATGTAATATTTTTTTAATACAACACTGAAAGGCACATCTGTGAGATGTCAGCTCGGTTCCCTTCAAATTTCAGCCCAAAACTCCCAACGGTTCTTTTGCAGCGTAGTACCAAAGAATCGCTGTCACTGTCCACAGATGGAAAACTACTGTAGCAATTTCAAAGCTTTTAAAAGTTCGACACTTTCGTGAGCACGAAAGTAATTTATGAAAGTACTTTTTCCAGAAATTTGAAAAACATATTTCTGGGTGTTTTACCACAAAATAAAAACATGGCAAGCATCCTCAGGGCCTGACTAGGTGAATACAAAAGAATTACGCTGTTAGTGGGTCTCAAATTTAAATGCCAACCATTTTTCTGATCACCAACTGAAAACAAATGGCGGATTTTAAGTAAAAGTAACAGGCCCATTTGCGAAGTAAAATGCATTTGCGACACTGTCGAACTTTTAGTTAACTTTTCCCATTGACTTATAATGGGAAACTGTTTTTTGAATAACTTTTGAACCGTTTAATATTTTTTCACCACATCTTCAAAAGGCAAATTGGGGACCCTGGCCACACATTCCCTGAAGATTTCAGGCCAGTCACACAAACCGTACAACCTGTAGGTGCGACCATAGAATTCTAGAAAAAGCGTAAACGTGCACACAGATCACACTTAATAACTCCATAGCTGTATATCTGACCAGTACAAAACTTGGTAGATCCCAAGGCCTATGGTTCTTGATCATGTATTCCAAATCAGGCAAATCCATCAAATGGTTGCAAAGTTATTAAGGTGCAAAGTTTTGGGGTTTAACATAGAAATGGCTCCTCAACCCTAACTATGGTAGCACTACCGTGCTACCATAATATATATATATAAATATATTCATGGCAAAAAACTCTGTTTAGTACATCCATTAGGGTTGTTCCACTGTGACAAAAGCAAGGAAATTCGGTGTTAGGGCTGCTATTCTCAGCTACTAATGCCCACCCCACCCCATCAACAGGCATCAGGGTGTGTGTTGGGTCTTCAGCCCTAACTCTCATCCCATTCCATGTTTAAACAAGCTGAGGTGGTGCAGTATAGGAGAATGGGGTGAGAGTTAGAACCAGTGACCCCAACTCACACTATTGCCTGTTGGTGCAGGGGCGGGGTGGGCATGGGGTGCAGGGGTGGCAATCCTAGCACATTATTTCCTTTTTTTTCACTGTGGAACAACCCTAAATGATGCATTAAACAGAGCTTTTTGCCATGAATTTCCTTCTTTTTGAGAATGTGCACTATAAATAGTGAATGGAATGTGGTGGTGAGAGCGCGGTGCCCACCATGTGATTTTTTGTCACTTTGCTGTGTGAAAACCATATGACCAACTGAAATGAAAATTGGTAAATGAAGACATGCACCATGGCACAACATAACATGCGCAATTCAGCAACTGTAAGAGCCAGTGACCCAAAAATGGTTCAGAAGTTATTAAACCATAATGAACCAATTTTCATTTGTAGGAGTGGCATAATTCTTCACCTGTTAATGTTTAACACATGAAACCACTGTAGCACACCTCCAACCACCAGGGCTACATACACTATAAATTTAAAGGCAGAAGCACCATGCAGAATGCTATGCGTAAAACGTTAAATACATCATGCAGTATCTCCCCAGCAAATTATTTCTCAAACATGTAAATAGCATATTTCACATCTCCAGGACATCCACTCAACACCCTCAAATTTTCGTGTGAAAAGACCAAACACTTCCAGAGATATTCAATTTTTATGTTTCTGTACCTTTAAGAAGTCTTCCACCACAAAATGGCAGAAATCACAGCTGAAAATGCACTAAAATGGTGGCCCTTGTGGCCAAAAAATCAGTAACTGTGAATGGGCCAACTTCAAATGCCAATAACTCTGGAACTGAACAACATATTTTCATCAAACAAAAACTGGCATGTTCCTTGAACAAAGGTCTTCCTACCTGCTACATTTCAGCCCAATCAACCACACATTGGCTGTGTGTTGCAGAAGACTGTGCACACAAATACCAAAAACATAATGTTTTGCACTGCACTATGCAAACACAAAAACACAAATGGTAATGTTAACACAAACGGTGATGGAAACAGTGAGGTAAAATAAAATAGTAACGCTAACGGTAACGCAAACGGTAATGCACATGGTGACGCAAATGTAAATGATAACGCAAATGGTAAGAGAAACACAGGCAAAAATGTTACTAAAAACAGAAATGGTAATGTAATGGTAATGCAAACGCTAACAGCAACAGAAACGCAAATGGTAATGAAAACAGTAATGCAAACACTAACGCCAATGCAAAAGCAAACGGTAATGAAAATGCAAACAGTAACACAAACGTGAACAGAAATGCAAATGTATTGGCAACAGCAACGCAGAAGGAAACAGTAATGCAATCGACAATGGAAAAGCTACTGAAAACGCAAATGCTAAGGCCAACCGAAATGCAAACGCAAATGGTAATGAACACATAGACAGTAACATTAATGCAATTGGAAATGCAAATGGTTATGGTACCACCAACAATGATGCCAAAGGGAACACTAACACAAACAGAAACGCAAATGCAAGTGCAAACACAAAGCAAATGGTAACGCATATGGCCACAGTAATGCAATTGGAAATGCAAATGCCTATGATAACACCAACAATGACACCAAAGGAAATACAAACGCAAACAGAAAAGCAAGCAGAAGCACATACGCAAATACAAATGGTAACGCAACAGTGACACAAAAGAAAACGCAAACAGAAACAGTAATGGAAACACAAATGCAAATGCAAAGGATAACGCACATGGTGACATAAACGGAGATGCTAACGCAAACGGTTATGGAAACACAAATGGTAACAGTAATGCAAATGCAAAGAGTGATGTGCACAGTGACGCAAAAGTAAAAGCAAACAAAAACAGTAACAGTAATGCAAATGCAAGCGCAAACACAAAGGTAAAGCACACGGTGACGTAAATGAAAATACTAACACAAACTTTTACAGAAACACAAGCGGAAATGCTAATGTTAACAGTAACGCAAACGCACTCCCTTTTTTTCCAAAAAAGGTGCATTCAAAAGCACAGTGAATACAAAGAATGTATGTATAATAATGGCCCTTGGAGCACAAAATCAGCACTTGGGATACTAAATTCCTTTTATCTCAGGAACCGTACAATGTAGAAAAAAATTTAAAAATGTCATATTATTTATGAATTTCCAGGCTAGTTTTGTACTTAGCCCTCTGGTGGGGGACTAAGCATTCTTCCAACGAAAAGTCCGTATCTCAAACCGTTTTCGAGATACGAGCCCGAAATGGTGTGGCAGATGCCATAATGTTAGCCTATGGGAAAAATTGTCAACTTTGGAGTGCTGTAACTTTGCAGTCCTCTAATAGTTTGTCACCAAACCACAAAAGAGCTCATCTGTGGGATCTTGGCTTTCCTCCCTCCAAATTTCTGCCCAAAAGACCAAAAAGCTCTTTTACTGCAGGGTGGCAAAGATTTCCTACTATGTTGAGCACAGTATCGCAAAGTAGTGTCGCAAATCACAACACTTTCGCAAAGAAATCACGAAACTGTTGCATGTGCGACACTACTTTGCAACACCACTTTTTACGAACATTTTAAAAACATTTTTCTGGAGTGTTTAACCCCCCCCCCAAAAAAAAGACATGGCTAGCATCCTCAGGACTTGACTAGGTGAGCACAGCAAGAATTGTGTCCCTATAGGGTCCCAAATTTTAATGCCAAGCATTTATGTGACCTCCAAATAAAACAAGATGGAGGATTTGTGACACTACAAGGGTCATTTTCGACATAAAAAACTGCATTTGCGACACTTTTGCACTTTTTGTTAACTTTTCCCATTGACTAAAATGGGAAAATTGTTTTTTGAATAACTTTTGAATTGTTTAATATTTTTTCATGAAATCTTTGAATGGCACATCGGGGACCCTGGTTGCATGTTCCCTGAAGGCTTTGGACCAGTTGCACAAACTGTGTGACCTGTAGGCGTGAGCAAAGAATGCGCAAAAATGCATAATTTGTGCATTTTGCAGTGCTCTGTAGCTCTGCAACCGTACATCTGACCATAACTAAACTCGGCAGGTCCATGGTACCAGACTGTGCATGCCAAATTTCAGGCAAATACATCGTACAATGGCAAAGTTATTAAGCTGCCAATTTCAGATTTAACCTTAAATGGGGTACTCAACCCTAACTATAGTGGCACTACTGTGCCACTATAATATATATGTTTTCAATTAAATCCCTGGTGTCTGGTGGACCCCTCGCCCCATCATGAAGTATCCCACCACCCTGCTTCCCCCCACCTTGACCCAGAGTGGGTGACCAGAATGGCCCCCCACTCTCCACCACAGGTGACCAACCTGACTGACCTGGAATGAATAAGTGCACATAGCACTCATTCATTCCAGGTCAGTGGGGCTGCCAGCCTTGTTGGAGAGTGGAGGACTGTGCTGGTCACCTGCTGCAGGTCTGGGTGGAGGCAGAGCAGGGTGGTGAGGCACTCCCTGATGGGGGGGGACCACGAGACACCAGGGATTTATATATTTAAAAAAAATATATTTTTTTTTATATTGTGGCTGGTAATTGGTGGAGGGGGGACAGCTAGACACCAGAGATTTAATTATTACACTGTGGCCTGCAATCAGGGAGGGGTCACTAGACACCAGGGATATATATATATATATATATATATATATATATATATATACACACATACACACACACACACACACACATTGTGGCAAGTGTGATCAGTGGGATTGGGTGGGAGGGGTCCTCTAGACACCAGGGATTTAATTACTACACTGTGTCTGGTGATCACTCCCCCCAAAGCATCAGTACATGCATCATTGAATGATGCATAGTGTTGTCTCACACCCCTCTCAATCTCTCTGGAATGCCCTGACCCTTTGCTGATTGTGCACCATGGTGAATCTGGTATGCATCTGCACTATGCACATTTGGCGACTGCCAACAGGGATTCATGGGAACGCCACTGCATGTTACTCCTGCGTATGTATGCATATCTTCCCGTTTTACACAGTGCATAGCTGGGATGCATAGGGCCCACAGCACGCTTCTTGATAACTTGGAGGTTATATTCTCTTTTTGCAGCACTGCATGTATGATGCCTACAACAGTGTTTATAGCAGTGCACATGAGCTGAATGGTTCAGTCTTGCATTCCTCCTGTCACTGTTTTGAAGCACATGTGAAGTTGACACATTCTCCAAGTAGCATTCATGGTCTAAGTATCATTCAAAGGGATGCAGTCATGCATAGTAAGGTAGCCATGGTCTGCGTAGGTTACTCGAGTAGCATTGCTGTTATATTCCATGCATGTATTACGCACTGCTCATAAATGTACGTGACTGATGTACCTCTGTATTAGCAAGAAGCAATAACTAAAAAGCTGGAAGCGTCATCTTGCCTGAGTTGATGTGAAGACATCAAATAGTAGATATCCAGTATAAGAAATGTGATATACTAGATTCCGTGTTCCACACCTGATGCAATGTGGAGGTTATGCTGGCGAAAATTAAATCTATCCAGAATCACATACAGAACGTCCACATCCATGAAGATGTGTTGTTCATTGAATGTGCACATAGAAACATACAATTTGACTGCAGATAAGGACCGCTTGGCCCACATAGTCTGTCCATTTTCCTACCTGATGGATAAGCTGCAGATCCTAGTTAACCAACAGCCTACTTCCTCCTACCGCCCCACTAGAACTGTCTTATGTCTGTCCCATGCATTCTTGATTTCCCCCACCTGTTTGATTCCCCCACCTGTTTTTGACTTCACAACCTCCTCAAGAAGGCTGTTTGATGCATCTACAACCCTCTCCGTGAAAAAAAAAATACTTCCTCACATTACCTCTGAGCCATCTCCCCTCTATCTTCAAATTGTGCTCCCTTGTTCTTGCACATCACTTTTTCTGAAAGATACTACCCTCTTGGACTTTGTTGGTTCCCTTGAGGCATTTGAAAATTTCTATCATGTCCCCCCCTCTCCTTTCTTTCCTCAAGGGTATACATATTAAGCTCCTTTAGTCTCTCTTCATATGTCTTCTGGTGCAGACCCTGCACCATTTTGGTTGCCCTCCTCTGGACAGCCTCCAATCTGTCTATGTCTTTGCGGAAATGGGGTCTCCAGAACTGCACACAGTACTCCAGATGGGGTCTTTCCAACTGTCTGTACAGAGGGATGACAACTTCCTGTTTTCTACTGTTGATGCCTCTCCCTATGCATCCCAGTATCCCCCCCAGCCCTCCTTACTGCCTTCTTACATTGCTTGCCCATCTTTGGGTCATCTGATATAATTACCCCCAGGTCCCTTTCAATTTTTGTTGTTGTCAGTATCTCACCCCCCCCACTGTGTACTCTTCCCCTGGGTTTTTGTTTCCCAGGTGCATTACCTTGCTCTTCTTTGCTTTGAATCTAAACTGCCATACATTTGACCATTCCTCCAACCTTGCCAAGTCCCTTCTCATCCATTCCACTCCATCTTGTGTATCATCCCAGTTGCAGATCTTTGTGTCATCTGCAAAGAGACATACTTTTCCTTCCAGTTCCTCTGCAATGTCACTTATAAAGACATTAAAAAGGACCGGTCCCACTACTGAACCCTGCAATACCCTGCTAGTAACCCTCCTTTCTTCACTGTGGACTCTGCATGCTATTACCCTTTGTGTCCTGTTGTCCAGCCAATTTCTTATCCAGGTTACCACCTTGGGACCCACTCCAAGGCTGACTAACTTGTATATTAATCTTTTGTATGGGACTGTATCAAATGCCTTGCTAAAATCTAGGTAGGCCGTGTCCACAGCTCCTCCTTGGTCTACTACTTTGGTCACCCAGTCAAAGAAATCTATTAGATTTGTCTGACATTACCTTCCCACTGTTAATTCCTGCTGCCTTGAGTCCTGTGTCCCACTGGCCTCTAGGTACTCAACAATTCTTTCCTTGAGAAGTGATTCCATCATTGTCCCTACCACTGAGGACAGAATACCTAATCTGTAGTTTCCTGCCTCTGTCCTGCTCCCACTTTTGTGAAGAGGAATCACATCCACCCACCTCCAGTCCTTAGGTACCACCCCATTCTCCCATGGTTTGTTAAAGAGAGTAGTCAGTGGTGTCACTAGTTCTACCCTTAGTTCTTTTAGAATTCTTGGGTGAATCCCATCAGGCTCCATTGCTTTGTCCACCTTCAGTTTTACTAGTTATTTCAGAACCCTTTCTTCTATGAATGGACTGGTATTGATCCCCCTATCCAGAGTGGTTCTCTTGTTTGGTTTAGGTACCTCCCTGTCCTCTTCCTTTGTGAATACTGAGTAGAAGTATTTGTTCAGTGTCCCTGCTTTTTCACTGTCACCTTCTGCCCACATTCCCTCCTCTTTATTAAAACTCAGTATCCCTCCCTTGGTCTTTCTTCACTCCCTAGTGTACCTATAAAAGGTCTTATCCCCCTTCTTAACTGAGTTGGCTATTCTTTCCTCGGTTTGGACCTTTGCTATTCTGATTGCCTTTCCTGCCTCTTTCTGCTTTAACTGATAAAGATCTCTGTTCTGCTCCTTTTGTGTTTCCTTATATTTCCTGAATGCTATCCTTTTCTTCTTATCCTTCCCTGCCACCTCTTTTGAGAACTGTAGCTGTTTTTTCTTTGTTGTGTTTTGCTGATTTGCTTCAAACAAAGGCTTGTTGCCTCTGTGATGGCTGTTTTGATTACTCACCATTATTCCTCCACCCCTTCTTCTTGCTAGTTTGCTAGTGCTTTTCTGAGGCACTCTCTCATTTTCCCAAAGTCAGCCCCCCTAAAGTTCAGTACTCTTGCTTTTGTATGGCTTGACTCTATGGCTGTGTTTATTGTGAACCACACTGTTTGGTGGTCGCTTGTTCCCAGATGGCTACCCACTTCTAAATCCAAGCTTCTTTCTCCATCCCATTTGAGATTACCAGGTCTAAGATTTCTCCCACCGGAGTGGATTCCATTACTAGCTGTCTGAGGCATGCCCCTTGTATGGCATCAAGAATGACCCTGCTCTTGGATGTTCCTGCAGCAAAGGTGCTCCAGTTAACATCTGGCATATTCAGGTCCCCCATTAACAATATATCCCCTTTTTCTGCCATTCTAAGTATGTCTTCTATCATTTCCTTGTCCATTCCCTCCCCCCTGAGATGGGGGTCTGTATACAACCCCCATGAGGATTGTGGTGCCATTTCCTGTCTTCAGGGTGATCCAGAGTGCCTCATCTGCTCTCTGTTTACTCTTTAGTTCTGTGATCCCTTCCCTTACATAGAGAGCTACTCCTTCTCCTCCTCTTTTACCCTCTCTGTCCCTCCTGTAGATTGTATATCCTGGTATGTTGACATCCCAGTCATTGTCTTCTGCAGCTTGAGAACTGTAAATGGAAGTGTCTGAAAGCACGTAAATATATACCTTCATGTTGCTGCATACTGAGATGTGTTCATAGACCTCTTCAGCATATGTGTCACTATTGGTGTTAAAATGGCTAGCAACCACACAGCAATCCTACTGTACAGAAGTGTTGTAATTACATTCCTGTAATTTCAATTAACGCACATCTGAAATGATAATGGAGTCTTCCATACTCTTTGCAGTAAATCCATCATTTTACAACCAGTGGGACACGGACCACAGTGTGTATAAATGCCAATAGTTGGCTAAAATTTAATGTGCTGAAAGGCACTTGGTACTCCCTGAAACCTCACAGCCCAGGGGGACTACAGTTAATGAACACAATTCCATGGAGTCTGGCATGTGCTCTCACCTACCTATCAAGAAACAGTAGTCAAAGAACACAACATGTCAATTTCAAGGCCAGTAACACAGCAATTCAATGCATACTTCACATGCTTTGGAGACTGACTGGTACCTGATCACATGGTTGCAGAATACCCCATTGCTGCCATGAGGAAAGGACATGAGTAATGGCCACGGATGAAGTTTTATAATCCCCCATGCTATGGTATGTGACCACAAATCCTTGTTAGGTGAAAATTATTATTTTTTAATGTGTGGAGCAACCAATGCAAAATGTATGACACTGTTCTTGTGGACCTAGTTCCCCAACACCTCCCACCACCCACCACCCACCCAGAAGGACACATAGTGTTTCTGAATTATCACTGCTGGAAAGCGTGCACTACCTTATTAGACTCTTAACCCAGACAGTGGCAGCACTTAAATCCACACTTTCTGCGGTGCTGGCACAACAGATAATGTCACAGTCATGATGGTGATGTACAGTAATAAATGTAAACAAAACTGCATGACTGCAATCTAACACCTGTCATCATCCTTGCAGATGAAAAATCATATGTCAAAATAGAGGCAGTTCTAATGGTGAACACAGTACTATGGGATGTGAAGAAGTTGTTGCCACTGTACCAGACCTCTTCTCTTGAGGTGTTCCACAGCCTATTGATCCAATACTCTCTGAAAAGTACAGTGTTTGAATTCAAGGGAATGCTATACAGGTGATTTCACATGTAGTTACTGATTCTTATTGATAAGAAAGTGGACATTTGGGAATCTCGGAGAAGTAGGCCACATAGTGATATATCTCATTAGGCTAACCAGTGTGACTCTCAGATTCACAACACAATGACATCGCCCAAGACATGAGCAGATATCATGACTCACACCCTGATGGATAAACATGATGGCCACAAGTGCTGGTTGTCTCATTAACTGGATGTACACATGTACTTTTTTTAATGGATCATTAATTTTGTAACAAGGGGATACGGATCAGTAAACATTATCATAACCAAACTAGTAACCAGCACATTCCAAATGACTTTTTTCATCACACGTACACATTTGATGGTGCACAACAGGGTTTTGTGGTTAATGGCATCCTTCTTTATACATACCATCTGAATTATGAATTTACATGTCAAATATAAATCAATTTGGTTGTTTTTCAAGCCAGCGTCACAGTTCATGGAGTGTGTGTGCAGGGGGGGGACATGTATGACAGGACCCATGCAACCAAGATTATGACAGTAACAGTCACCAAGTCAAACCCAGTGATTGTGTTGTGCCCCCTTGCTGTTTGACCTGAGGAATAAGTAGGCATCATACACAATGGCTCAACTAGTGTGGATATACAGACTTGTGGTGGATGCAGACCTGTACCAGGACAGTTGGAACTGGGTGAGGGGTGGGTCTTGCCTGGAGACTGCCATGGGCAAAAAGAGAGTGGTGTAGTGAGAGTTATATGGAGGGTTACACAGAGATGTCACACAATGAATGCGGTGTTACTGCCATCTGATGTGTCCATGTGAGAGTGCTTGCCATGGTGAGGCTGTTATGGCACAGCAACAACTGGAGGCAGTAATGTCACTTGGACCACAGGACTGATGTCTACTTCGGGAATGTGGTCAGACTGCTTCTAATTTTGGCTATATTCTGCTTTTAACACTGACCCATCCAAAGGACTCGCTCCCAAAAGTCATGGAGGTTATAAGTGAGTTTGCACAAATGTCTGCACTGAAAATTAACCGAAATAAAACCAGTGTAACCCCCACTAACGCAGCCTGTACAAAATCAAGTCTGCAAGGTCTAAAACTAACCTGAGCCCCTCTTGGTTTCTCTTATCTTGGTATCACCATCCGAGCCAATTGAAGTCATCTTGTAAAAGAGAACTTCAACCCTCTAATAACATTGCTAACTGCAGAGGTAAACCTTTGGTGTTGTCTCAACCTTTCTCCTCCTTTCAAAGTAGTAGCAATTCACATGTTGCTACTACCCAGAGTAGCATACCTGCTCTGTAACCTCCCTATTGTCCTATCATGTAAGGTGTTTTGCCAGCTGGATAAATTGACCTCATTCTTCCTATGAGAAGGCAAAATGCCTAGATGGAACCGCAGTAAGATGCAGGCACACTGGACCAAGGGAGGTCTGGGACTCCCATGGCTGCAAAGCTATCACTGGGCATACATCTCTGCACAGGCTACCAAATGGTTTGTCCCCTCTCCCTCTGTACCTCTTCAGTGGGTTCTGCTAGAGTCCCAGCTGATGCTGAAGACTCCTCTAGGGTTACTGTTGACTGTCACCCCTCTTGACACCAGCAAGATCACTCTTGCCATGGCTGAGACAAGGAAGGCATGGTGCAATATTATGGCAGCCTCTAACACTCCAAAGGCAGCTAGATCTATGCCATTTCAATATCTGGCTCTCTGGCACAACCAGCTCCTCACAGTGGATAATAAACTGATCCACTGGCCAGCATGTGAAAGCAAGGGGGTACGTATTATTTAAGACCTATATATGCAAATCTCTAGCACGATGATGTCTTTTGAACAACTGAAGGCCCAATACTCCCTACCACCCAATGACTTTTGGAGGTACCTACAGATTTGAAGTGTGATTCAAAAACTCAACAGGGCACTTATAGTGGATCCAAAGTGGAGCTGGGTATCACTGCTTCACCATAGAACCTCCTCCCAAGGCCTAACAGGACAATTTTACAGCACCTGGTGGAGGTACAGCCAGACCACACTGAATCGTTTAGGGCAGCATGGAGCAAAGATCTGCAAACACCCATCACCACAGTAATATGGTCCTGATACCTCCACTTAGCTCATTCTGTGTATCAAGATGTCAGGAGCCAGCAGATACAACTTAAGATCCTCCTTAGGTGGTACCACACGCCTGCAGCCCTCCACTCATGGGGCATACTCCCTCACACACAGTGTTGGAGATGCAGGCAGGACCCAACAGACATCCTGCACCTACTATGGTAATGCCAGACCCTAATCCCCTTTTGGTCCACCAAAGCAATGGACTGTTCTGGGGTTCTGGGATCTCCCATCGACATCTCCAATCCACTGCTCCTCTTGGGGGACTCTTCTCCCCTGGGCTCCTTGCCGAAACCACATATAACCATATAAATTGGCTTCTGGTAGCCCTCCTGGAGACAAAAAGGCTTCTGCTTCTGGTTCAGAGACCAGCACTAACCCTCCATTCCCCTTTGGCATTCTGCCATGGTGAGATTAGCCATATTCAAAAGGCTCACATAAACTAACCGAGGGCAACTTGCTCTATATTACCAGAAATGGGGACCATACTTAAATTCCCCTTATGTAAAGTTCCCCTTCCCTTACCATGTAACTCCCCCCCCTTCTGAGCGGGGAGATCTAAACTCTCCAGAATGTCTGTAGGCTGTTTTGTCTTAAGGGTCACATTTTGGAATGCTGAGGAGTTCCTATATTTTCCTTTTCTCAGTTCTACCTTTTCCTCCTCCAACATTTGGCTTATTCTATTATTCTACTATGCTGCTGTCAACTTATTTCTACAGAGGCTTCCCAATATGTCAATATCTATCCTCCTGTAGAGAGGATTGTTGAAAAGTTAAGTACTCAGTTGACATAGTCATAGTTCGTAGCTCAGTATGCCAGCAGTAAGTTTTTAAAGGATAACTTACGGTGGGAAACTCTATGTTATTCCTTGAGTTCTTGAGGACATATGTATAACTTGGTCTGTTGCACATGAGATGCTATGCTGTAGGTTAAGTGTTTGTATTCCTCTTTTTCCTTGTGGATGTGATAGTTCTTGAATGACAAAAATTTAATAAAAATTATTCAATGCTAAAAAAAAAATAACTTTGGCCATATCATAGCACTGTCACAATGCCATGCACTCCTTTCAGGATCTATTGGTTATCATAAACGGCTTGTGGCACAGTGGTACGGTATCTCCTCCATCCACCGTGACTGCCCATGTGTCCACCTATACTTAGTCATGGAACTGTCACTACACTATCAGTTACCATCCTCCACAATCCCGGTGACACAGCTGAAGCACCACACTGTAAATCAGTTGGGCATGTCACTCACCAGAACTCCTTGTTGGTCTCACATGTGGCACATGTTGCTGAGAAAGGGGTATTGTGGAATTACAGGTAATGTGGCAGTACAGCTAAGATGTACCAAAACCCACACCTCCACTTGGGCTGGGTGGCGCAATGAAATGACGAACCCAGGTGGTGGTGGTGGTGGGGGGGGTAGTTTCTTAACAGCATCCTGTGGTCCCTGCCACAGGCAGTAAGTCATGCTTAGCACCAGAAGCTGCAGAAATACAGACACATAGAATCTGGTAGCACATAAGGACTGCTTGGGCTGCCGAGTCTGCCCATTTCCTGTACCTGTTTCATATACAGCAGATCCTAAATAATCTGTGGCCTTATCCTCTCTTTATTATCACTAGAGTTTCTTTATGTCTGTCCCATGTGTTTTTGAATTATCCTACTGTTTTTGTCCATAAATCCTCTGCTGGGAGGCTATTCCATGGATCCACCACCCTTTCTGTGAAAAAAAAATTCTCACGTTACCCTAAGTCTACCCCCCTCTATTTTCATATCATGACCCCTTGTTCTTGAGAAAGTTATTTTTTTCAAAGATGCTACCCTTCTGTACCTTATTTACACCCTAGATATATTTGAAAGTCTCTATCATAGCCCCCCTCCCTCTCCTGTACTTTCAGGGAATACATAGTGAGATCCTGCAGTCTTCCCTCATATGAGTTTTGCTGCAGCCCCTGTACTCTTTTTGTTGCCATTCTCTGAACCAGTTCTTCTCTGTATATGTCCTACCACAGATGAGGACTCCAGAATGGGACATAGTACTCTAGATAAGGTCTCACCAATGTTCTATGCAGTGGCATCACCACTTCATTCCTTTTGCTGGAGATACCTCTACCTATGCACTCCAGCATTCCACTGGCTCTCCTCACAGACTTCTCACATTGTTTGTTAACCTTTAGATCATCAGATATGATTACTCTCAGGTCCCTTTCCTCTTTGATGGCCTTCAGTAGCTCACTCACCATCATGTAGTCCTCCCACCTAAATGTCTGTGCCCCAAAAGCATGATCTTGCACTTCTTTGCATTCAGTCTTAGCTGCCACACCATTGACCACTCCTCCACCTTGCTTAGGTCCCTTTTCATTTTCTCTGACCCTTCTGCAGTGTCAACCCTGTTGCAGATTTTCATGTCATCTGCAAAGTCACACAGCTTCACTTCCAGCCCCTCTGCAATGTTGCTTATGAAAACATTAACGAGGACTGTTCCAAGCACTGATCCCTGTATGACCCTCTGTTCCACTCCCCTTCGGATTCAACTCTATTCACCACTGCCCTCTGTGTCCTATCACTGACCCACTTTACCACCCTGGGACCCTCTCCCAGGCTGCCCTGCTTCTTTACTAGCATCCTATGTGGGATGGCATGGAAAGCCTTGCTGAAATCAGGGTAGGCCACATACACTGCCCCTCCCTGATCCACCTCCATAGTCACCCAGTCAATGACATCAATCAGATTTCTTTGACAAGATCTTCATGGTGTGAATATGTTCATACCTGTGTTGATACATAGGTTGTATATCTATTGTTGTACCATTCTGGGTCATATCTGAAAACAGGCAGATTTATGTCTAGTGTACCTACCCGGTAAACAAAACCTAAATAAATAATTGGATCCATTCTGCCTCAGATCCTGTGCTCTGCTGAATTGGAGATATATCATAAACCGGTCTTTTAGTAGTGATTCCAGTTGTTTCCCCACCACTGAGGTCAGGTTAACTGGTCTGTAATTGCCAGCCTCCTCCGTGCTCCCACTGTTATGGAGAGGGACTACAGTCGCCATCCTCCAGTCCTTTGGTACCACACCTTTTTCCAGTGAACTGTTCAATAGGGCTGTCAGTGTTCTGCCAGCACCTCCCTGACTTGTATAAATATGATGTCATGTATCCCAGTCTGCCCCATTGCCCCATCCACTTTCACATTAGTGAGTTCCTTTCAGACTCTCGCTTCCTTACATGGACTGATGTCCACCTCCCTCCCAGTGGTGCTTCCATCACATAGCTGTGGTCTCTCCCATTCCACCTCTTCTGTGAATACTGAACAAAAATACTTCTTCAGGATTTCTGCTTTATATCTGTCCCCCTCTACACACTTCCCTTCTTCCCTCTTTAGTATCAGAATCCCACCCATATTCTTTTTTCTTTCAGTAGCATACCAGAAAAAGTTCTTGTCCCCTCTTGGTATTGTGTTTGCCATTTTGCATGTTTGCACCTTGTGCCTATGAGCTGCAATGTGCAAGTTTGCTGCTAAGAATTTTGCTGAAGCCCTGTATGTTCTGAGAGGTAGACAGCTACAGTGGTACTGTCACAAGAGCACTGTCACTGTGGGAAAGGTATGCACGTACTCACAGCGTACTGCCACTGCTGCAATGGTTTGTCAATGACTTCCTGTACTGTTTGTATATGGTGATACCTGTTGAACTTGGCAAGAAAAGTTTGGTGTGATTAGTTACTGCCATGCCACCATGTAGCTGATTTTCATTGTGTATCATAAATGTTGTAAAACAAAAAAAGTATGACAGTAACATTATGACATAAACAAGCGGGATAAAGATAATGTATTGACTTGAAATGTTTCATAATACTAATTACAACTATGTCTCATGCAGGACACTGCTTGCCACATTACACTTTAATGAGAATGCTGACAGAAGTTAGGCAACCTATTCCACTGGTGAGCAATGTTTCTGGCTGGACATGCCAAAATACAAATAGGAAAAGAGTTAGTCTGACCAGTGAAGACAGGCATGACATACAGTAAGAGTACAGCATATCTGGAATACTGTGATAGGGTGTGGCCCACCATTGGTAATCATCGTATCACTCCAGGTAGGTGTTGATGTTGCACCACACAGACATTTGGAGGGCATCAATGCCCTGATGAGAACAAGGTGTGAATTCTGTATTGATATATGTCGACATGCACACACTGCAGTAACTCTGATTACCAGGTTCTGTAGCTGATGACATGCTCCAGCGTGTTGTCCATGGCCTGGGATATGCTAGATAGGGCTGTGTAATGGCATACGTCCACAGGCCAAGTGGCTTACTGGCCCTACAAATGTGTTTTTCAGTGGCACAGAAAAACAGTTCAGTACATTACTGCATACTAAGAAATAGTAACCCAGTATATTGACAGACATTTGAAGCAATGTCAAGCATAAATAATTCAGAACCCTGTGTCATTGTTAATGTAACATTCTGCCTTGCCCATTTGTCAGTGTAGGTCCTGCTGAAGTTAATCACATTCCCTGTTTCAAGTTGTGTCCTTCCTACATTTCTTTTCTCCTTTTTTCTCTGCAAGCCACGATTCCCTTTCTACACTAGATTCAACAGATCACGCATGACTGTGGTGCAGTGTAAAACCGGTGGCAAGACCACTACTCACTTGTCCTATTACCTGAAGCCTGTATCCATCATTTCACCATCTGAGTACAAGTTTGTGCTCATGTGTGAGTACAAGTTTGTGCTCATGTGCTGCTATGGGTCTGGATGGTGAGCTTCAGTGACTCTGACAGACAATGCGCTGATCCCATCAATGTTTTTTTCTATTTATTCTTTGGTAAATGGGTAAGATTCACTAGACACAGGTGCCTGTTTTCGAGGCAACCTGGGAGCACTGGGGAGGTTAAGTGACTTGCCTAGAGTTGCACTCTATGCAAGTGGAGGTTGTGGCACTCAAACCCAGGTTTGTCTGCTGGATATACCAAGCTCGTTCACAGCTTGTTACTCTAACCTCTAGGCTAGAATGGCAGCACCAAATGCAACACCCAGTGTGAACCTGAGGTCAATAAAAACTGTCATATACCTTATGAATGTTCCTAGCTTAGCAAGGTAGTAATGCCCTCCCCAATAAAAAGAGACATCAAGACTTTTTCTAATGCTTTCATACTGTTTATTTGCAGAATGCAGACGCATGCACAGTGTCCATAGTAGGTCACGTAAATGATAGCAGTGGACTATTTCTCTTGGTCATACAGTATGATGCCATGACTACATAAACATTAGTTTGACCACACAGTTATGCATAGTGTAGCAACTGACTCAATACAAGTACATCAAGTTGAAGTTGCAGAGGCAAGTGCCAACCCTAGAAAGGCATGACCCCGTATTGCATATCTATACATGTACTAATGTCAACAGTAAACTTTATTGTCCTAGACACTGTATGACAATGCACAACCCAACCCTCCCAAAAGAAAAAAAAGGCAATACAGATTAACACAGATAGAAACTGCACTATGAACCTTTCAAATTCACATGTTGATGTGGCACACATGGGGTAAATTCTACTGAGTCGAGTAACTGGACACTGATGTCATCTCAAAATGGCGATTCATGAGAACCTGTTTGTGAAAAACATTATTAGGTTACTACTGTGTCATTGAATAACCCAACATTTTCTTTCTCTACATGGACTTTGTATATGAAGTACTTGATGAAGTGGAACAGCAAGTGATTGAGAACAGGTTGACTTCTGAATGGGAGACTGTGGCTGCGCCACCACAACTCACGGCCCACTTTAAGAAACCAGACAAACAGCGTGCCATAAAGACATGGCAGCAGCACCACAGTTTCAGTAATCCATAACAGTAACACTTCAGGAAAACAGCAGCTTAGAATCCAGTGGCTTTCGAGTAATGAACACCAACTGTTCTTGGACTATTTAATGTTATGTCCATTCCACCATAAGTGTAACTGCATATATGGTGCATACTGCTACCTGCTGCATCACACCAGACTGGTGTTGTGGAATAGACTCAATGATGGCAGAAAAAGACATTATGCAGTGCATAGGGATGATGAAACAAACATTTGATTTAAAACAAAGTGCCGTGAAAACTGCAATTTATGTACATGGTCGCTGCAGAACTCGGTACATGTGTAGTGATAGTGGCAACATATCAACATTGGACTCATACAGTTCATGAAGTCTGAATGATGCTGTGGAAAAGGAGCATAGACACATAGATGTTGACGGCAGATAAGAGCTTTCACCCCACCCAGTCTGCCCATTTCGGCATTTAAATGAAAGGCTTGCTCTGTAGTTCGGTGACCAAGCAGCCAGCCACTCCCACTTCCTGAGCTATATAAACAGTTCCTCTAAGCCTCACTGTGAAGCATTTTTCCTTTGCAGCTGAAGGCTCTGCCGGTTTGTTCTCTGAGCTGGTTGGGCCTCCCTGGCTGGGGCCTGTCCCCCACCCCGCTCCTGATGATCTCTGCGGGGCTTCTGTGTTTATTTCCTGCCTTGGTTTGTATTTTGCCTTCGGCTGTGTATGCTGCCTTCCTTTGGGGGGTGCTTTTCTAAGCTCCTAGCTTATCTGCTATTTCAGAGCTCATACTGCTTGCTTTCAGTTACTCGCAACTCAAATTACTTGCTCTGCAATTGCGAACCTGATTTTTGTGTGTTTCAGCTCAACTAGCTGTTCCATGGCATACTTTACTTTCACCTGACTCAGATTTACAACCTAGCTTTACAGTTCTCTCACGCTTTTCTAATTACCTTAGTGCAGAAATTTAATTGCACTGCCTGGTGACAGTGCTTTCAGTACATTATGAGTCCTTTTATTTATTGCAATTGCAACTCAGAGTACTCATTTGTTTTCACTTCTGCTGTACAGGCCTAATTGCTTCCTGCTATTCCTTTGTTTACTCCCATTGCTATTGTACATTGTGTTACTCTGAAGTTAGCTGATGCTCCTGCTGAGGCTATTAAATTAGCTTTATATCTGCAATTAATTCTATTCTAAATCCTGTCTTCGCTGCTGAAAATCCTCAGAGTTTGTCACCTTGATTTGACTTTGAACTGTCTGGCTGGCTTGCTCCCAGTTCAGTGCTGTTTAATTGCTATACAGTTTGATATGCTGGTTCACCTATCACGACTACTGCTTACTGACCTATGTGCAGGTTTACAATTGCTTATGCAGCTGTTACTCCTTGCTTACGCAATCCATTACTTCATGCATATTGCCATCCCTTCGGCTTCGGCCTGGGGTTCTGCTGCACTCAATCAGCATTTGACCTTGCAAGGTCTCAGCACTCCATGCTCATTATGATCTCAGCACACTGTGCTCATTCAGCTCACGAGCTTTAAGCTCTCAATCAATTTCTGGGGCATGCCAGCCATTCTAATCTGGCACAGGGTTCCTGCAGCCGACGGTCTCGCTCTGCATTTAGTCCGCATCATCGAGCGTGTCCAACTTGGGGCGGGATCCTTCTCACCTGGCCCATAGCTGGGAATGTCCTCACCCTGGGCTTGGCTTTAGCTGTCTGCTATGCAACAGCAGCTCCTGGTGTAGAATTTAAGACTAGCGGTGAAGGGTGGTTACGAAGATCTCCTTTGGCTCTAGTGTTCCACTATAATGGTTGGCCATTGACTTTAGTGGTTTTCCTAACAAGGCACCTTCACCGCATTCTCCCTACAACTGCCTCTGGTTTACCTGGTTTGATTTAGGGTGGGTAGGCCAGGTGAGTGCCTCAGCAGTTGTTACTCTCATCCTGCACCTTGAATGCATGTATTGTTGCAGAGTTTTCTTATAACCTTCCACGACGTTCCCGCGAGGGGGTTTGAGTGAGAGCCTTCTTCCAAATTGGAATATTTTCCACCTCCCTTTAATTGGGTTTTCCAAATTGCAGCTGCAGAGCTATCACTAAATAAACTATTGCAAGCCTGGAGGGAAGGCAGTCTAGGCCTTGGATCCCCAAAGATTTGCTCCTCATAGGGTTTTTTTTCTCTCCTCCATTGCCTCAGGTCATAACACTTAGTTAGCTTAGTCATTTCCCCTAGTTTCTTTAAGTAGGTTCCATTGTTGGATGGAGGTGGAGGATGTCCTATCATTCCCTCTCTCCTTAGGGGATCCACTAATCTCAAAGCAAGCCATGAGTATCATGCTATGCAAACCTGGGCAGTTATTATGACAACTGAGCATATCATTGCATTATCAAACTGCCTATACTTTCTACTACTATGTTACTGTTACTAATCCTATGTCACAGTTACTGCTTGCTCATCTGATTCATGTCTCCTCTTTGAGGATGATACTACATTTCTGGGGGGATTCCTAATATACATTTAGCCATGGGAACCGTCCTGTTACACCTCTAGGGGTGGAACCCTCTCTGAGGGTTCCTTGCCTTCATACCCCTACAGGGTGGTAATTCCTCTGGAATAGAGCATACAAATGGCCAAAACCAAACTAACATAGTTGCACAAGCATAACACTACACTGGCTGCATAGGTCAGTGAAATGAAAAGCTTGCTCTGTAGTTCAGTGACCAAGCAGCCAGCCACTCCCACTTCCTGAGCTATATAAACAGTTTCTCTAAGCCACACTGTGAAGCATGTTTTATTTGCCCCACCATCCTCCCCTCCTCCTGCAGTGGCAGCACTCTCTCCTTAGGTGGATTTCTAAGGTACCTTTAGCCATGGGAACCATCCTGTTCCACCTCTAGGGGTGGAACCCTCTCTGAGGGTTCCTTGCCTTCATACCCCTACAGGGTGGTAATTCCTCTGGAATAGAGAGTGAAAACAGTCAAAACCAAACTAACACAGTTGCACAAGCATAACACTACACTGGCTGCATAGGTCAGTGAACTACTTTAAGCTTCAGCTTCTCTGCAACTAGGTTGTCCCTTACCACTGACTACTAGGATCCCCTTATGTCTATTCCATACATTCTTGAATCCTTTAATTGTTTCAGCCTCCTCCACCTCCACTGGCATGCTGTTCCTTTTATCCACCACCCTCTCTGTGAAGAAACACTTCTTCATGTTTCCTCTGAATGTCTCTCCCTTCAGTTTCATCCCATGTCCCCTACACCTAGAGCATCTCTTTCTCTAAAAAATTGTACTTTCCTGCACCTTGTTTCTCCCCGTGAGGTACCTATATGTCTCAATCATATCCCCCCCACTCTCTTCCAGGGAGTATATATTTAAGTCTTTCAATCTGGCATCATAGGATTTGTGGTGTAATCCTTGCACCATCTTGGTTGCCCTCCTCTGAACTGCCTACTTCCAGTCTATGTCCTTACATAGGTAAGGTCTCCAGAACTGGAAACTGTACTTAAGGTGTGGCCTCACTAATGTCCTGTATAGTGGAATTATGACCTCACTTTTCCTGATAGTGATACCCCTGCCTGTACAACCCTGCATTCTGCTTGCTTTTCCTGCTGACTTGTTGCACTGACTCCCTTCCTTGAGGTCAACAGAGATGATAACCCAGAGGTCCTGTTCCTTCTTGGAGCATTCCAAATCCTCCCCCCAGCTGATATGGGATATGGCTTAGCTTTGCTGTAGTTCATGCATCTTCAGTTTACCCTCCAGCTCCACAGGAGGCGTCCTGTGGCAAGGGCACCCAGCCTGCCAAGGAACAGCACCTAGGGAAGCAGCTTAGCTTTGCCATAGTCTCTGCATCTCCAGTTCACCCTCCAGCTCTGCAGGTACAAACTTCCTTAGAGCTTGCCCCACCCTCTCCCCGTTGTTACCTTCAGATTGGACGGTGCTGGCAAATCCAGGCTCCCAATTGGCTCCCTACTACTTTTCACTGTCTGAACTTTGCTGTATGCCTCCTAGCCAGAGTTTTAGCTGGTGGGCACACATTTTTCAAACCTCAGGTAACACTCTGTGTTTCTTTTTTTGTTTTGTTTTTTGTGTAGTCATTTGAACTGTATTTATTAGACTGTTTAATGCAAGTAATTACAGCTCAGTTTGATAAGTTGTTAAACTAAACTGCAATATATATATGTTTTTTTCTCCTTTGCCTTCTACTCTTTTGTTCCCTATACCGCTCTCTCTCCCCAAGTAACCCCTAGCCCCCCCCACCTGCCTTCTCAGAGCCATCCTCTTTCTTTTTTTATTCTCCTTTTTCTTGGGCAGAGCCCCGACTATCTCTCTGCCTGTCACGACCCCTGGAACCTCCACCACCACCTATAGCTGCCAAGGACCTCTGTTACCCCGGCTTACCCCTGAGGCGGCTGGTGGCCATGGAACTGTACTAGTCAGGGTCCCTGCAGCCATGGCAGTAATTGAGGACTCTGGGAGGGCTTCATTCCTTGTGGTCCAGCCCGCCTTCCATGTTCTGGTTTTCTCCCCAGAGGAGGTGGGAGCGTGCAATGCCGCTGGCGTCTGTCCGCCTCCTCCCCTTAATGAGCGTCAGCAGCGTGAGATCTCCTGGCCTCCACCAGGAGTCCTCAGTGCTCTGATTGTTGCCCACACCCTCCCCCAGAGAAGGAGAGCTGTCTATTGGATGCTCCATCCTTCTCCCCCCGGCCAGCCCTCTGATGATTCAGGTCCATTCCCGAACCCGGGTCACTGGCGTCGCAAGCGGAAATCCCACCGCTGCGCCAATGGGCTGGCTCGGAGCCATCCTCTTTCTGTTTATTGCCCTCCTTTTGTCACTTAATTTGATCTGGCTGTCTTCCTGTATCCACTCACTGGCTGCCCCGCCTTCCAATTGTCTTTTTAATTTCATCCCTATTTTTTCTCCCCCTCTCTCATTTCTTCCTTGAAGGCATCCCATGGCCAGGGCACCCAGCCTGCCAAGGAACAGCACCTAGGGACGTGGCTTAGCTTTGCTGTAGTCCTTGCATCTCCAGTTCTCCCTTTAGCTCAGCAGGTACGAACTTCTTTGCAGCTAGCCCCACTCCCTCACTGTTGTTAACTCCAGCTCCTGATTGGATGGCGCTAGAAAATCCAGGCTCCCAATTGGCTCCCTACTTCTTTCCACTATCTGAACTTTGCTGTATGCCTCCTAACCAGAGTTTTAACTGGCGGGTGCACATTCTTGAAACCTCGTGTAACCCTCTGTGTTTTTTTTTTTGCTTTTGTGTAGTCTTTGAACTGTGTTTATTAGACTGTTTTAAGTGTCCATTTTCCCATTAGCAAGTTATACTCTACTGCCACTAGAGGGGCATAATCTTTATCTAACCAATTCCTGGCTGTAGTTCATACAGATACCTTCCTAAACTACAGCTCCCACGTCTCCTCTGCACCCCTTGCTTAGATATTCTTCGCCTTCCTAGATCAATTATTCACTCATTTCTCTGCCTTATGAACAACGCATGCCCTACTGTCCTCTCTCTCCCCCTTGTTCTGCTCATATCCCTCTCTTTACCACCTCTACTTGCTCTCATTACTCTCCCAACCCCATCAGTTACTATCTCCAATCCCCTACCACCATCCACGCTATCACTCTCTCCCTGCCATTTTAAATATGGCACACTCTATCACTATTCCCCATGTGGCTTTGATAACGGTGTCCACTTTCTCTGCAGTTCTCCACCTTCTTGTTATTCACTCATCCACTCCCTTCTACTCAAAACTCCCAACCTCCTCACCAGCTCCTTCAAAATCATCTAAGCTCTATTTTCTCATATTCACCCTCCTCTTGCTCTCTGCTGTGGATATCCACCCCAACCCAGGCCCTATTGTCCCTTGCTCCTCTGGTGCCTCCTCCTCTACTACCTCCCCTGGCTCTCTTCTCTCAGCCCTCCCAAAGGGCTTAAAGATCCTGCATCTAAACACTCGCAGCTTGTTGCAAAAAATAGACCAGATTCAGACCATGGTGTGCACTCTAAAACCAGACATTCAAATCATCTCAGAAACTTGGTTAAAGAGCAGTATCCCTGATCACTCAGTCTCAATTCCTGGCTACTCACTGCTAAGGCAAGACCATGCTGACAGGGGTGGTGGTGTGGCCATTTATGTCCTAGTCTCCATCCAATATTCCATCATCTAATCATCCTCCAATCCTGAGACCCATGATGCCCTAGCTATCCATGTGATGCTCTCCTTCACTCTTCCAATCTTTGTAGCCGGCATATACTGCCACCCAAATGTCCATCCTTCAGTCTTTCTAGACCTCCTTACTTGTATCACTTCCCTTGCTCACTCTGGGGAATTATTCATCCTAGGTGACTTCAATATAAATTGGTTGTCACCTAAAACTTCCAAAACTAAAAATGAAATCTGAGCCCTAAACCTCTTCCCAACTAATCTCTGAACCCACCCGCCCAAACCACAAGACACAACAACACTCCCTACTTGACTGGGCCCTTATCTCCCACCCCCACTGCGTCATCATCTCTGGCATCCTCCCTGATGCTCTCAGTGACCACAACCCAATATTCATAGTTATGAAAGTCCACAGAACAAAATCGCCACACAAAACCATGCAACTGTGCTCTTCCAAATATCTTGTCCTTGAACCTTTCTTGAGTAACCTTGCCACTTCTGACTGGTTCCCTTAACCTCCTTCCCCTCAATTGATGAGGCCCTTCCCTACTTCAAGGAAATCTTTCTTGTAAACTGGAATACCTTTGCCCCACTCAAACAAACCAGAGTCAGCGGTAATCACTTACCTTGGATAAACCTTGAACTTCTGGCCTTTCTCAGGGCTAGAGATCAAGCCTGAAAGTGTCATAAAGCTACCCAGCATCCTAGTAACCTTGTGAACTTCTGCATGCTCAGAAACACTTGCACCAGGGCTACAAGGTTAGCCAAGTCCAAATGTTTCATATCTGCCTTCATCACCAACATAAATTCCGCTTCAAAGTTCTGGAAGGTGGTACATACCCTATTTACCCCCTTATCTCACCCACTGCCCCAGTACTTAAATTAAATAGCTCACTAGTGTCTGACCCACCGGCTGTAGCTTCAGATTTTGACTCCTACTATACCTCCTGCACCACTGAGTTACCGAAATCACTCCCTCCTCACCCATCCCCTCCCCACCCTCTACCTTTGTGCCCCCTCCACCACCCTCCCACCTTCCCTTCGCTTTCGCTACTATAACCCCAAACAATGCCCTAAGTGCCCTGCTCACCGTCAACCCCCTCTAAAGGTGCCTCCCCTGATGGCCTTGACAGAAAACTCTTTTCTCTCTCCGCTACTGCAATTGCCTACCCCCTCTCAATAATTCTAAATCTCTCATTCTCTACTGCCTCTGTCCCCTCTTCTTGGAAACATGCTGTGGTCCTCCCTCTACCCAAAAGGGGTGACCCCTCATCCTCTGGCATCTATCACCTCATTTCTCTCCTCCCTACCCTTGCCAAGCTTCAAGAATACATTATCCTCTCCCAACTTACCTCTTTTCTGTATGACACCCTCTTTTTTCACCCCTTTCCAGTCTGGTTTCAGGAAAAACCACTCAACCACCACCTCTCTCCTAAGGCTCACAGGCTCCATCCTAACAGGGATGGACAATGGGCAAATTACCTCTGCCATTTATGTCGACCTGGCCAAGGCCTTCAACACCATCTCTCACTCCCTTCTCCTCAACTCACTCCCAGCAGTTGGCCTGTCCCCCTCCTCCACAAACTGGTTCAAGGCCTACTTTATTGGAAGAACCCAATCAGTTAAGATATTGGATGCCACTTCCCCACCCCTCCCGATTAGCATTGGAGTCCCCCAGGGCTCAGTACTAGGGCCCCTCCTATTCTCCATCTTCTCAAATAGCCTTCCCTTTGTTTGTTCCCTATCCTCCACTATACATATGTATGCAGATGATACAGTCCTGTATGCATCTGACTCCTGTCCTATTGAGGTTACAACCAGCTTACAACAAGACTTCAACAAGGTTCAGCTCAGGTCTGCTAACCATAAACTTTTCCTCAATGCCAAAAAGACTGTCTCCATGACCTCTGGCACAAGGCAGAGACTTTCTAGGTTTCTCTCCCTACCCACTTTTTACATCCTTGAGGGGACTTTACTTGAGGACACATCCTCCTTCAGGTACTTAGGTGTTTGGTTGGACTGACACCTAAACTTCCCTGGACATATTGATGCCATCCAGAAAAAAATGCACCTCAAGCTTGGTGCCCTGTTCAGAAACCATAGTTGCATCCCTCCTACAGCTAGGCACGAACTTTTTCAGAAGATGATACTGCCCCTTTTCAGCTATTGTGATGTTGTCTACGATGCTGCCACTAAGACCTCCCTGGCCAGACTGGACACCTTCTTCAATTCCTTCTGCCGCTTTGCCCAGGATGCACCCACTCGTACCCATCACTGCGATCTTTAGCATGCCCTATCCTTCCCCTATGACAAATAGATGACTTTCCCACTGTGTTAAATTTACCTCTAAGCACCGGTTGGGTGATCTCCCTTCCTACCTCACCTCCTCCTCCTCCTTTATAACACCCCCCACTCTTCCATTCCCTTAGATCAACTGACTCCTGTACCCTGGTTGTCCCCCTCAGATCCACCCAAATCATCCAATCCAGTTACTCTCACCACCTCCCAAAAATGTGGAATTCCCTCCCCCCAAATCCAGCACTCACCCTCTGCCTAGTCCATCAGCTCTGCCCTCAATAATTACTTTGCACCTAGCTGCTCCTGTCATGTCCCTCCCTAATCCCTTCCTCTAAGCTCTAGACAAACCCTACCCTCCACCCTCATCTTCATTTTACCCTGGCCTTCCTTGATCTCTCACAGAATGTAAAGGACACTTAATGCTCTCCATGGGTCCCTCTCCTGTCCCCAAAGGGGCTTGTATCTCTCAGTTGTTCCCTTCCCCCACCATCTTAAAGGGGTCCCTCTTGGACACTGCCCTATCCCCTTCTCTCTGGTCTCCCCAGTCCCCTTGCAGGGTTTCTCACATCCTGAAGGGGTTTCCAGGGGCATGACTCCTCCCCTTCACCCAAATCACCCTCCTTCCCCTTTCCCCTTTTTTATGCAAGCACTGTTTACTTATTAACCAAGCACTTTTATTGCCCACTCTGTCTACATGTTATGTGCAACACTGTTGTAACACTGTTTGTAACACATGCCTTACAACTGTATGTTAATGTTGATCTTATAAGTTGAATGTATAATGTCTCATTCCAGTTGTACCCTTTCCCCCCAGGTCACACTGGGAGATGAGCGACTTGTTGCTCAGTGTGCCTTCCTAGTGAAACATTTCAATAAATAAACAAATATGTTATTCCTGGGTTCTTGTGTCCTATGTGCATATTCTTGCATTTCTTGGTGTTAAATCTCAACTGCCACTGCCATGACCAGTCCTCAAGTTTCTGTAGATCTCTCCCCATTTTTTCACACCTTTTGGCATGTCCGCCTGTCTCAGAGCTTTGTGTCATCAGTGAACAGGAAAATTCTGCCTTCTAGGTCTACGGTAATGTCACTGATGAAGATGTTGAAGAGGGCTGGACCCAGCACTGATCCCTGTGGAACCTCACTGATCACCTTACCCTTTGCAGAGTGACAGCCATTAACCACCACCCTCTGTGTCCTGTTATACAGTCATTTCCACACCAATATCACTACTGTCCTGCCCACTCCCATGTTTCCCAACTTATTTAACAGCCTTATAAGCAGCACAGTGTCAAAGGCTGTACTGAAGTCAATGTAGGCCACATCCACTGCCCCCATCCACCTCCCTTGTCCCCCAGTCAAAGAATTAGATGAAGTTAGTCTGGCATGACCTCCTTCCAGTGAAACCTAGTTGCCTTTGGTCCTGAATACTGTTGGCAACCTGGTGTTCCACTAATCTTTCCTTCAGTAGTGTTTCCATGATCTTCCCCACTACTGAAGTCAGACTGACTGGTGTGTAGTTTTCTGCTTCCTCCATGTTGCTGCTTTTGAAGAGAGGGAAAAACCTTGGGTACCTCCCATGTTTCCACTGACCTGCTGAATAGGTTTTCCAGAGGTTCAGCCACCACCTCCTTTAACTCACTTAGCAACCTGGGTGTACCCATCTGGCCCCATAGCCTTATTGACTCTTATTCCTTCCAGTTCTTTTAGGACCCTTTCCTGTGGAAAAGGACTTGTATTCATTTTCATGACTTTCCTATCCTTCCTACTACTTTCTGGCCCATTCCCAGTCCCCTCGTCTGTAAAGACTGAGCAGAAGTATCTGTTAAGAATGTCTGCTTTCTGGCTGTCATCCTCCACTCTACCCCCATCCTCCCCCTTCAATCTCACTATCCCTCCCTTTGCCTTCCTTTTTTCACTGATGTATCTAAAAGAGGTTTTGTCCTCACTCACCATGGATTTTGTAAGGCGCACATCCATTTGTGCCTTGGCTTCCCTTACTGCCCTCCCTGTCTCCCTTTGTTTCACCTGGTACCTCTCCCTGTCACCTTATGCAGGTGTTTTTTTTGTAGTGTCTGAATGCAAGATTTTTGGCCTTCACTTTCTCAGCTACCTCCTTTGAGTACCATAATGGCCTCCTTTTCCTTTTCACCTTGCTAACCTGGTTTATACTTAAATGCGTCACCTTTGTTATTCATGCTTTGTTTTAAAACAATTAAAACAGTTTAAATGCTTGTATCTTCACATCCTTCATTTTTATGTCTTGTGAAGCTGATGTACAACAAAGAAAGGCCACTGTCTGGGTACCTATACACAGCATACCTCTATCAGCATGGACACTTTTATATAGCAGCCAGCAGCCTCAACTGCTAGGATTGCAAGGTTCCCTCTCAGGTCGCTACAGCACTTGAGGGGAATACAAAAGCTGGTGTGTGTGTGTGTATGGATGCCCACACAGTATGTCTTACAGTGTATAATCCTTGATGCCTATGTATGTCAGACAGTCTGCTTCCTTTCAGGTAATTGTTGTTTGGGTAGGATGCACTTGAGAGTATGACCATTTGTCAGATGACTGAATGCATGAGTTGCACCTTTTCCTGTAAGTTCAAGTTTCAAAATCACAGCTTCCAGGTGGAATGGATGAAGGGAAGAAGATGTGTGGCAGCATTCAAAGTTGTTGTGCTCCAGTACTGAAATCATCACTGCAGCACAACAACATGATGAGGTTACCACTGTGGCCAAGCAAGCAGACTCCAGGCATGCCAATCTGTACAAATCTGGGTTCCACCAGACACCATGATTAGTGTTGTGCGAAACTGAAAAATTTCGCCCGACAAAATATTTCACATAATTTGCACATTTCGTGAAATATTCAAACTGTGAAATTTCACCTACGGATGTGAGCAAAATCTCACCCCTGAGCCGGCAAAGTTTCATTCATGGGTGAAATTTCACCATCCGTGGGCAATATTTCGCAATGTGGTAGTGGATCACAGGCCCAAATTTTCAATGAAATTTTCTCCCTAGTGTCTAGTGATCCCCCCCGGCCGATCACTGGCCCAAATTGTCAATTACATTTGCTCCCTGGTGTCTAGTGGTCCCCCAGCCAATCACTGGCCCAAATTAATAAAGAACACCCCTCAGTTAATTCATCATCCCCATCCCCCAGACCCCCAATCCTTAATTAAATGTCCACTCTGTCATCAGCATCAGCACTCACCTCACTTCCCCCATATCCCAATTGGGCCACTAGCACAGTCCTCCACTCATCTCCACAGCTGGCAGCCCGACTAAGCTTCAATGAATGAGTGCATGCTTATACAAGCACTTGCTCATTCATGAAGTGCTCAGTTAGGCTGCCAGCCATGGAGGTGAGTGGAGGGCTGTACCGGTGGCCTGATCGGGGTACGGGTAGCAGGGTGGGTGCTGATGACAGGGTGTGGGGTGGGGATCCACTAGACACCAGGGAGTGGGCATTTAATTAAGGATCAGGGGTCAGGGGATGGGGATGATGAGTTAACTGGAGAGGTCTTTACTATTAATTTGGGCTGGTGATTGGCTGGGGGAACCACTAGACACCAGGAAGTGGGCATTTAATTAAGGATTGGTGGTCTGGGGGATGGGGGGATAATGAATTAACTGGGGAGGGGGTCTTTACTATTAATTTGGGCTAGTGATCGGCCTGGAGGGGAGGGACCACTAGACACTAGGGATATATAATTGGGCGGGATTTACGGTGGACGAAATTGCAAAATTTCATTGCAATTTTGTGAAACATTTCATGCAGCAAAATTGCCAGTTTTAACAGTAAAATTTTATTTTGCTGCATCTCTAATCATGAAACATATGTGAGGAATGAATTAAAAAAATTACATATACTTGGGCGGTCATCCATGCATAGAAATACAACCATTAACCTCAAAACAGAGTGTTTAAACCTGTGAGAATCATCTGAGACATGTGTAATGATGCCTTTAGTTAGCAGGCATGACATGGCAATGTCTGCCCTGACCCCTGCCTTGTTACCAACAAATGATGGTTTCACAAGGAGCAATACCTCATTCCCAGTGTCCTCCTGATCATCACTCCCTGCACTGTGTAACAACACACCACTGTGATGCATGTACAACTTACACTGTGGCTCATGATATGCTGTCAGAGACTTTGCCATTCATTCCCCAGTCAAGTTGTGGCAACACACAGCAGAGATACAGCATGGTGGTTTACCTCAGGAGTGTTGAACATGACATCCACTGAAATGGTATGCCACAGGAGCATTATCATCTGAGCTGTGTTTCCCCCATGTTTCTCTGTTTTGTCACCATAACGCCACTTAACCACAAGTTGCATGACAGGTCCATGGACATCAGTGCTGACACATGCATCCTGATGTAGTGCTCAATGATACATTTCCACAGACAGTCACAAACCACTTCAAGTAGCTGATACCTGAACCACCACCTGTATCTATCACTGCGGTGCATGCAGGTGTCAGTAAGGGACAACACAATACTACGATGTAAAACTAAAGAGTGGACAAGGCAAGGCATCAGTTACACAATTGTAAAAGGCATAAGGCTGATTTCAAGACAAACAAGAAATCTCCTTGAAAAGTGCAGCAGGTGCTGCTGTCACCCTATGTGGCATGTCGTGACATGATTTGGTATCTAGAACTCTGCACGTGTGACAATTGTCAAGTACACATTTTCATTACACTTACCATCAGTTCACATCCTGAAAGCCAGTATACTGTGTAGATGGCCGCCTTTGCCTTGTGGCCAGCACAACACAAGCAGGAAGTATCACTCCAATGTGGCACCCTAGCCATGCCCAGCACCATCTGGTGAAGTATCTGTATGCCAGAAACCAGTTCCTTCTGTGAAAGAAAAAGAAGAGAATGCATGCCTTAATTCCATAGATACAAACCATCAGAAAAAGTTTATTAGCACACTAGTATGTGGAGCAGCACCTCATCACCATTAAACGGTTTTGAAGGACACAGTAATTCAGCACCCATGTTAAGAACAAGATAACACAGTAATTAACCAATCCTATTTTGAGCTGTTAGCCACAACACAGAATCCTTCATCAACTGCATTTGGAACTGCTACAAGACAGACTTCATATACGAACAGCATAGCAGAGGTTAGTGTTCAACAATACACAGGCAGAGTGACCACAGAGTGGCATGATGTTCCTTGCAGCAATGTCACAGGCATGCAAATGGCAGAATAATGTCATCATCAAAGTATTGATTACAAACACTGACAATGACTGTCCATTGCAAGAATGAATAAAATGTGACAGCTGGTTTTACTGTTTTTTTCCCTGTGGTCTTACTCTGCAGTCCTGAGCAGACAGGGGATCACATCAGTCCGTATGAAGAAACCTTGCCACCAAACAAACATTCAGCCCTGGTGTTGGAAAGGCTCACTGGTTACCCACTTTGGTATTGCTACCACCACCGGCAATGAGAAGACTCAACAGTCCACCTCAGGCCGCAACCAAGTGTACAACATATGGGGTCACTGTGGTGGTATTCTGGGATGACACAGTGCTGAGCCATGGGTAATTTCCATTCACTGTGCACTGGAGATGCTCCAATGACATCACATCAGCACAAGAAAAGTGCACACCAACAGCATACGTGCAAACATCTGAAGTCACCACCTTATTATAGACTTGGCCCAGTTTGGCACACCCAACCTCCACCACATGTCACCAACAGGGTAGGATAACTCAATCCACCCACAACAAATGAGGAAAGCTGTCCATGGAATGCTCACTTGACTGCCCTATGGCTGACCCTATGAGGTCCCATACAACATACACAACAGGGGTCATCACTAATGCAGCCAGTAGTGCCACTGCTGTACTGATGCCCATGCATTAAACGACTGTCATGCTGATGTGAGTAGGAAAGCAACATTACATACTCATTCACCGGGAAGTTCTGACATTCATGATATTGATGGTACTCAGCCAATGCCATCTCAAGAAGCCATTGGGTGTAACATACATCTGGGAAACCAGGATGCATTGTTATACACTGTGGCATCAATCCAGGACCAACAGAATGCTCAGCATGATGTATCTTTTCTTCAACGGTACTTCATGGCAACATATGCACTCTCTCTCTCTCTCTCTCTCTCTCTCTCTCTCTCTCTCAGTTTCCATTAGTTCACAATGACCACAACAACACCTGGTAAAATGAAAATAAAGGGAATTAGATGGCTCACCAAAGTGAAGTTTTATCTCATAACAGTAAGCCGTCACAATCCAGGATATATGTAGGAGAATAACACCAGCACCAACAGTACTGTAAGACATGGCATGATGTGATGCACAATGTACAATGGGAAACATCAACAAAATAACTCAGTCATGTTGGGGGGATGCTTAGCATGTAAATGGTCAAAACAGCAACAGATCAGTGAAAGTACCACATGCCTGGAAGGGGGAGAAGCATTTCACCCGTACATCCTGATTTTGATTCATTTTTTGACAGCATGATATCCCAGATGTAAAATTCACTATAGGGCCTGTGTTCTTCTGTGATTTACAGTCACCTTGTGTGGTGTGTCACGAGGTGCAGCAGAGTGACTTTAACCACACAGGAATTATGTAAATCTCACAATCACACAAAACCTGTTGTGACTATTGACTGGACATTAAAGAATTACATTCAAAGACCATAAACATCCGATGTACGGAATTTTTAATACTGTTATGTTGCTGGATTGACACTCAGTCATGTGACATGCTATGATCTATGAGGTGACAGGATGTTGAATGCCCATGCTATAGTACAGTATAGCATTCACAAAGCTGGAAATTATTGTTGCCAGTAGTGAATATGGGGACATTAGAAACATAACTTGTACTCTCTTTGGCCATGTGACAATACACAAAAGAAATGAGTGAATGTAGAAACTGCATGACACTTTCTACCTGATACTGCCAGCTCTCACAAGATCACATTATAACAGGATGCTTACATATCATATGTCATTACAATGGTAAGACTTTTACAGCAAAACAGGGGTATGGGGGATGCCACAGGAATACATTGCAAACTGTCTGTGTCAACACTGTGTCCAGTCTGTGGAACAAACTAGCCCCCTCCATTAGGAACTCTTCCTCCTCTTACTTCACCTGTAAACAACAATTACGCCTCCTACTACCTCCCCCCATCTCAGGTGACCAATCTCCACTCCAGTCTCTCCTGACAACTGCCTCCAAAGCACTTACTACTCTACGCTGTTAATGAATGCACCTACTACTGTGCATTTTGTATCACATTGTCTCAAGACCTGCAATGATCAATACTGCTGTATGTCTTGTTTATAAATATTGGCATAATTATTGCCTGTTTGCCTAGACCTGAAATGATCAATACTACTATATCTGTTGTTAATGAAATACTGCTGTAATTATTGTCATTTTGTGCAAATTGTATGTTCTCCCATCCCCCCCCAGGTCACACCTGGAATTGAGCCTCAGCTCAGTGTGCTTTTCTGGTTATCAAATGTTTAAATAAATAAAAAATAAAAACAGTGGCAACAGTACCTAGTGTGCCAAATGGGCAAGCACAAGCTCTCATTATGTGGCATGTACCTACAGGTTTAAAAATGGTGCATGATTGCTACATGGGAGTATGTAGGCATCATGCACGTACATTTCTTGCAGTGTGGGTTGGGCAGGACTCACAAAACCACTTACTGCTTTGTACAGATCAATGATCAGGTGAAGTACTGGTGTGCAGGCTTGTGAGTTGGAGAAGGAATGTGGGAAAAATAGTTACTTGGAGAGGATGCATAATCCAGGCAGGAACACTGCACAAGGACGTCGTGTCATTCTCATCCATGTGAGCGGAATGAATGATTAGGAATAGTATGTAGCTTGCAGGGTATTGGTGCATGATATCCTAGACAATACAATTTGTCCAGCCCCTGCATACATGTGATAAACATGCCTGAAATGACAGTTACTGTGTCTGAATTCTTCAAAAGTGCAGCAGGTGTTACCAATAACAGTATGTCATGATGCAGCGTACTTGTGGTGCTGTTCTTGAGGTATCACCCATGACAGTCTGCCACACACTGTAGTCCCACACTATATTTAATGATTGTTTCTTAAACTGGTAAGGACCACTAGGCAAAACTGATTGATTTAAGGGGACAACTGGGAGCCAGAGGTGTAGACTCAATAGGTGCCATGGTGCTCAAGCACCCCCAGTGCTTTGAAGGCATTCTGCCAAAAAAAGATTGCTAGGGAACATGGCCATAGGAGAAATACTACATACCAGCAATGAGCGTCCACAAAGGTTCATAAGTGTTGGCATCCCTGCTGGCAGCTGACTATGTGAGAGTGACACAGTAGACAAATGGAGGTAAGTGGCATCAAACCGAAGTCTGCAGCATGTACCAAGTTCATTCACAGGTCGTTACTGTAACCTCTACGCTATACTGCCATCCACATCATCAGTGTGGGGTGTATGATAAAAAGAGGAAAAAACCATGATATTGTGTACCTCAGGGAATTCAATCTTTATCAACCTTTGGTCTACTGCTTCAAGGACAGGAGGTGGGGAACCATGATACATTGCACTGTGCATGCATGACAAGATGAGATGGATAGTATAGCCTTATACATGGTATTATGTCACAGTGTCACTGAAAAAAGGGATGTGATAATCACAACTGCCATATTGGATTAGTTTGCACTGCCTCTGCCTTACACTGCAAAATGCAGGACATTGTGGAGAGGGGAACATAAAGCAGGAGACACATATGCATTTCCATGTATCAAGGTGGTGTATGGCCATAGTCAAGTATCACACATAACAACCTGTCACACCACAACATAGGAACACTATGACCCTGTGATGTTGAATTCTGCATTAGGTATGGGAAGTGAAAAGCGTGGATGCATAAAGCTTCCCACACTGTACTGGTTCATGCTAATTCCAGAGTTTAGTGACCATGATGACACTATGTTAACATGCTGGCATGGGGAAGCAGATATTCTGCTTAGGAGTCCATCATACTGTGGCACAGAGGTGGTGGGGGTCATTACTGTACTGACATATTTCTGTGGTTTAAATCAGTAACCAAGTAAGGACCATGAACCAGTGAGGAAGTTATGTGCCCTTGTCACTGTCACACACTACACAGGAGAATGGTGTAGGATTCAGTACCAGTCATTCTAGATACATCAAGCTCATTCACAGTTCAGTACTCCATCCTCTTCTCCATACTAGCAGCCACAAGACATAAACCATTATTATTAATACTGTATGGTCATCTGGCATGCAAAAATTGTTCACTTTAGGAAGATTGCACCAATGTAATGGGAGAAGAACTCACCAGTCCGTGTTACCGGTATGTGATGGTTGTGCTTCACTATCATCGGGAGCACTATCTGAATCACTAGACCCCTCACTTGCAGTGGGGTCTAGGCAATACGGATCATCACTATTAGTGTACGTTTCCTACATGCTCTCATCGAACATATACTCCTCATCAACATATCTGCAGTGCCATTCACAGTGGCTCTTGATGATCCTGGCATGCTGTTAGCAGGCAGCAGAACCCCAGAATCACAACTCATCCCTTCTTCAATGCCATCCATCAAATGGAAGTGTTGCAACCATTCTGGAGATGACATAGGGCGAGATGTGCATGTGCACTGGCATTTATTCAGTGGTTTGCATGAAACAGGAAACAATGGTAGGAAACACAGCATGCAAGATAAAAATAACATTTATTTTTGGGAAAAACAAATATTGACTTGTGCTTAGGGGTCATTCTGCTACCAGAAGAAGTGCTGCACCATGTCTGGCTGGAATCCCTCTTTAACAATGTATTTGGGCAGTTTATTGTAGAGTTTTATAGCCATAAATGAAAAGAAATTTTGTCCAAGAGAGGTGTGGAAGAAAGGGACCTGGAAGGAAATCTAGTATGTGACCTTGTTGATATAATAGCGGACAATTTAGAAAACAATTTGGCAGTAGAATCATGTAAAAATTCTAAGTGTATTACATATAGGAATAGCAGTGATCTGAAATTTAATTTTTCCTCCAAAGAGAGACAATCAAAAATCCTATAATGATCACAATGGTGTGTCCTTCTTGGGAGTCCAGATGCAAAAAGAATAATGTTGTGACATGTTGATCTAAGTCTACTGAGCATATTGTCTGTCATGAATGAATACATTATGGAACCATAATCAATCAGTGAAAATAAAAACTTATCCGTCAATAATTTCCTAGTCTCTGCTGTTAAATACTGATTCAAGCAATATAACATCCCTAGCCTTTGGAGGAGTTTACTATTGAGGTTAATAATATGTGGTTGAAAAGACATATGATAATCTAATTTAATACCAAGATATTTGAAATCAGAAACATTTTCTATCAAACTTCCATTATTATCAGTAAGTATAAAATTTGTATCAATAGTCTTTCTTGGACCTGAAAAAATCATAAATTTAATTTTAGAAAAATTAACTACTAATCTATGAGTGTGAAACCAAGAATGAAGTCTACTAAAATCACTCTGAAGGTTTCCTTCCAATGCTGAGATTTCTTTACCACTGCAAAACAACACCACATCATTTGCATGCAGAATTGTTTCAGTGCTTTGGCAAACATCAGAGAGTTAATAAAAAGCAAAAATAAGAGGTGACCAAGAATGGACTCCTGAGGTACTCCACATCTCATTAAACACTCATTAGAATAGAAGCCATCAATGATGGTCTTTTGTGAACTATTCGGCAGGTAGTTCTCAATCCATGTGATAACTTCAGAAGAGAAATCAACCTTTGTCAGCATGATCATTGATACATTATGGTCTACCAAGTCAATTGCCTTGGTGAGGTCCAAGAAAACTGTGGCAACATATTTTCCCTCATCGAGTGCTTTATATATCAGATTAGTGAACCTCACCAAGGCAGTTTCAGTGTCATGACTGGTTCAAAACCATGCTGTGATTCAGATCAGACTTACTAATTATCCAAGTATTCAGATATCTGCTAAGAAACAACTTTTTCTAGAATTTTAGGGAGTGAAGCCAAGAGAAAGATATGGGCCGATAGTTGTTTACATTAGTCCTGGATCCAGATTTGTGTATGAGTTTAAAAATCACACACTTCCATTTATATGGAAAAATGCCAAAACACAGAAAATTGGAAGGCTTGTCCTGCAGTTCAATGGACAAACAGCCAGCCATTCCCACTTTCCTGAGCTATATAAGCAGTTTCTCTCAGCTTCCTTCTGAAGCACTTTTTTCTTTGCTGGCCAGAGGCTCTGTCTGTCTGTCCTCTGCAGCTGGATGGGGACTACCCTAGAGCCTGCCCCCAGCTTGCTGCTTCTGTTTGTCTCTGCTGGACATCTGCATTTGTTTTCTTACTTCTGGTTTGTATTTTGCTTCCAGATGTGTGCTTCTTTCTGTCATTACACCTTGTTTTCTGTGTTTGTGTGTCTTTGTTTTGGGTCTTGTTCCCTGTTCTCCATGTTTGTGTATTTTGGTTTTGTCTTTTGGGGCTTTGTTTCTAAGCTCCTAGCATATTGCTACTCCAGAGCTCATATCACTTGCTCTCAGTTACTCAGAACTCTCAAATTGCTTGCAATGCAACTGCAACAATTATCTGTGTTTCAGCTCAACCATAGTGGCTCTCCATGCTGCACTTATTTTTTTTCACCTGATTCAGGCTCACTCTGAACCCTAGCTATGCAGCTCAATCATACTTTCTCAACTCATTCTACTTACCTCATTGCTGCAGTTTTATTGCACTGCCAGGTGATAGTTGCTTCAGAGCATGGTGTCTCCTTTCTGTCTATGTTTATTGATGTTTACAACTCAGTGTACTCAGTACAGATGCAGCTTCTATGTTTGTACACTCTGTTATACTCTGAGGTCAGCTAAGCTACTGCTGATGCTGTCAACTAATTTCAATACCTGCATGTGGGTCTCAGCCCTTCCATCACTTTCTTGTTTTTCCTACAGTGGGGACTTGGAGGTGTCTGGGGAGTTGTGGCCCTGTGTGGCTAATTACTTATGTTCTAAATCCTGTCTCCACCACTGACAAATCCTCAGAGTATGTATCACCTTTATTGGCTTTTTGAATGCCTGGCTGGCTTGCCCCACTATTCACAGAGCTGCTTCATTGCTACTATGTTTTGCAGACCTAAGTGCAGGTCTGACTATTGCTACACTGTTACTGACCTACGTACAGATCCACTCTTGATAAGGCAATCTTTTCTTCATGCCGACCTCCATCCACTTGGCTTCAGCCTCTGGGATGTCTGCTGCGCTTACTACTGCATTCAACCTTTGCAAGGTCTCAGCACTTAATGCTTATTCAACTTCTTATCAATTCTGAGGCATGCCAGCCATACCATTCTGGCACAGGGTTTCCCTGCACTCGATGGTCTCACTCTGCATTGTAAGTCTGCATCTTGAGCATGCCTGACTTGGGGCGGGTTCTTTCTCACCTGGCCCATAGCTGGGAATGTCCTCACTCCAGGCCTGGCTTTAGCTGCTTGCTGACATGACAGCAGCTCCTGGTGTAGAATCTAAGACTAGCTGTGAAGGGTAGTTTCTCCAATCACCTTTGGCTCTAGCGGTTTCACTACAATGGTTATCCATTGGCTTTAGTGTTTTCCCTAGCAAGGAATCTTCACCTCATACTCCCTACGACTGCCTCTGGTTCTCCTGGTTTGTGTTTAGTTTGAGTAGGCCAGGTGAGTGCCTCAGCAGTCATTGCTCTACTCTTCCCACCTTGGTAGTCCCCCGATGTTGCAGAGCACTCTTGCAACCTTCCATGGCATTCCCACTAAAGGGATTGAATGAGAGTTTTCCACCAAACTGGAATATTTTTCACCTCCCTTTAAATGAGTTTCTAAATCGCAGTTGCAGAGCCGTCACCAAACAAAATGTCCCAGCCTGGATAGAAGATGACCTAGGCCTTGGATCCCCATAGGTTTCCTCCTCAAAAGGTTTTTTTTCCTCTCCTCCGTGCCTCAGGTCATAAATGTTAGTTAGCTGTAGTTAGTGTGTCCTAGTTCTATTAGGTAGGCTCCGCTGTTGTATGGAGGTGGATGGTGTCCCTACTTGCCATTCCCTTTCTCCTTTAGGAGATCACCTCATTCTCTAGCACTACCCACCGAACTCATGCTGCTGCTAACCTGTGCATCTCATTCTGTTATCCAGGCATCTCATTATGTTATCAAGCTGCCTGATACTTCATCTATTACTACATCACAGCTACTGCTTGATTATATGCTTTGTACTACTTCATTCTTTTTGGGAATCCTTCCTATGGTACCTTTAGCTACAGAAATCATCCCACAGCACCTCTAGGGGTGGAACCCTCTTTGAGGGTTCCTTGCCTCTGGTACTCCTACAGGGTGGTAATTCTTTTGGAATAGAGAGTGTGAATGGCCAAACCAAAGTAACACAGTTACACAAGTATAACACTATACTGGCTGTGTAGGCCATTGAATTGGAAGGCTGAGCCTGTAGTTCAATGGACAAGCAGGCAGTCACTCCCACTTTCCTGGGCTATATAAGGAGTTCCTCTCAGCCTCCTTCTGAAGCACTTTTTTCTTTGCCTCACCATCCTCCCCTCCTCCTCCAGTGGCAGCACATCTCTCCTTGGGATCCTTCCTAAGGTACCTTTAGCCACGAAAATCATCCCACAGCACCTCTAGGGGTGGAACCCTCTTCAAGGGTTCCTTGCCTTTTGTGCTCATTCAGGGTGATAATTCCTCTGGAATAGAGAGTGCAAATGGCCAAAAGCAAATTAACACAGTTACACAAGCATACTGGCTACGTAAGCCATTGAATGAGTAAATCATTTTGACTTTCAAAATAGATAACAAGTTCAGAGGCAGTTTATTGCTCAGAGACATAGAAAATAAATCTTCCTCCCCCCTACCTTTTCTATCCTTCCTGAATAATGAGTACCCATTAAGATAAATTTAATTATCTGAAATTTTGTAATATCAGCAAATGTGGTGATGTGGCTGGCTGCCTGGTGTCCTTGTTGCGAGAGGAGGGGAGCTGGTGTTTGATTTCAACCCCTGTTGTTTCCACTTCTGCAAATGTCTTCAGCTTATATGTCTGGAAAATTCACTTGCCCCAGACAGAGGGCAACAGGATTTGCAAATCCTTGCCTACCCTTCACCCCCAGAATAAGGCTAAAAATATGCCATACCATCTAGCCTTCATTTCCCATTGAACAAATATATATATATATATATATATATATTATGGTAGAGGAGCCATTTCTATGTTAAACCCCAAAACTTTGCACCTTAATAACTTTGCAACTGTTTGACAGATTTGACTGAAATTTGGAATACATGATCAAGAAACATAGGCCTTGGGATATGCCATGTTTTGTAGTGGTCGGATATACGGCTGTGGAGTTATTAAGCATGATCTGTGCACACATTTACGCTTTTTCTGGAATTCTACGGTGGCGCCTACAGGTCGTACGGTTTACGTGATCAGTCCAAAATCTTCAGGAACGTATTGGCGGGTCTCCGACAGCCTTTTGAAGATTTCGAAAAATATTAAACGGTTCAAAGTTATTCAAAACAGTTTCCCATTATAAGTCAATGGGAAAAGTTAACAAAAGTTCAACACATTCGCAATGCATTTTTACTTTCATGAAATGGGCCTGTTACTGCAACTGTAGCCATTTTGTTTTCAGTTGGTGATCAGAAAATGGTTGGCATTTAAATTTGGGACCTCTAGCAACCTAATTCTTTTGTATTCACCTAGTCGGACCCTGAGGATGCTGGCCGTGTCTTTATTTTGTGGTAAAACACCCCAGAAATATGTTCTTCAAATTTCTGGAAAAATACTTCGCAAATTACTTTCGTGCGTCACGAAATGTAAATTTTATGAAGTCGCAAATTGCGACAATAGTTTTCCATCTGTGGGACAGTGACAGCGATTCTTTGGCACGCGCTGCAAAAGAACCGTTGGAGTTTGGGCTGAAATTTGGAGGAAACAGAGCCGACATCTCACAGATGTGCCTTTCAGTGTTGTATTGAAAAAATATTACACAGCGGCAAAGTTACAGCACTCCAAAGTTGACTGTTTTTTCCCATAGGATAACATTACGGCGCCCGACGCATTACACAAATCCTTTGGTACCCTGCTGCAAAATAACGGTTTGGTCTTTTTTCCTGAAATTTGAAGGGAAGACAGCCAACAGCCCACAGATGTGCCTTTCAGTGGTTTGGTGAAAAAACATTACAGGGAGGCAAAGTTATGGCACTCTGAACTTTTCTTTTTTCCCATAGGATAACATTATGGCATTCGCCGCGCCTTTCGGGCCCGTATCTCGGAAACGGTGCGAGATACGGACTTTTCGTCGGAAAATTTCTTAACCCTTAGCCAGGACAGTTGTAAATAATATAACTTTTAAATTTTTTTCTACGTCGTACGGTTCCTGAGATATAATGTATTTAGTATTCCAAGATCTCATTTTCTGCGCTCGATACTCATTATTATGCATACATTATTTGTACTCACTGTCTTTCTCTATGCAGGTTTTGAGGCTTCAGCCTGTGCTTTTACATTGTTACTGTTGCCTTTTCCGCTTGCAGTTCCATACCGCTTCACTTCACTGTTGACGTCTGCGCCACCATGTGCGCTTATCCTTTTATGCTTACTTTGCTTATGCTTCTGTTACTTTTTGCCATTTCTGTCTAAGTACTGTTTATCTTCTGTTTCACTTTACATCACCATGCCCATTGACATTTCTGTTTGCAGGCACCATGTTACTATGTGACAACACATCACGTGGCAGACCATTCCCGCTCACGCCACCATGTGTGTATCCTTTCTGTTCTCATTCACGCTTGTGTTACCATGTGCGCCACTGTTAGCATTTTCTTTGCATTGTGTCCCTGTTAGTGAGCCTCAAGACATCATGGGGCCCTGTGCTCCCGCTGCTGCATTACATTCACTATTTCTCATTATCATTCTCAAAAAGAAGGGAAATTAGAGGCAAAAACTCAGTTTAATGCATTAGTTAGGGTTGTTCCACAGCCGGCAAAAGTGAGGAATTCGCTGTTAGGGTTGAAAAACTCCTTGCACCCCCCCCACCCACTTCAACTGAGCATTGGGGTGTGCATTGGGAACGATCCAACTCTCACCCCATTCTCCTATACTTCTGCTGCTTTACACATGTCATGGGTGAGAGTTAGGCTGATGATCCCAATGCACACTCCAATGCCACCACGCAAGGCCATCCTTTATGCTTACTTGCGCTAGATTTGTTGCTTTTTGCCATTTGTGTGACTAGTTTCTTCTTTCTGTTTCACTTTGCGCCACCATGCCCATTGACATTTCCATTTACAGGCACCATGTTACTATGTGACAAGACATCACGTGCACTACCATTCCGTCTCGCCACCGTAATGCAAGTACCTTTCTGTTCTCATTCGCTGCAGTGTTACCATGTGTGTCACTGTTAGCATTTCTGTTGCGTTGCTGCTCCTGTTACATGCTACAAGACATCATGTAGGGAGGAGACCTTTGGGCTCATGTCCTACCACCGCATTACATTCACTGTTTCTCAATATCATTCTCAAAAGAAGGGAAATTAGAGGCAAAAATTCCATTTAATGCATTAGTTAGGGTTGTTCCACAGTGACAAAAAGGAGTAAATCGCTGTTAGGTTTGAAAACCCCCTTGCACCCCCACCCACCCTAACTGGCATTGGGTGTGCATTGGGATCGTGGGTCCAACTCTCACCCATTCTCCTATACTTTTGCTGCTTTACACTGTCATGGGTGAGAGTTAGGCTGATGATCCCAATGCACACCCCAATGCCACCACGTGTGTCATCCTTTGCTTTCATTTGCGCTTGCATTTTGTTGCTTTTTGCCATTTGTGTACCGTATTGTTTCTCTTTCTGTTTCACTTTGCGCCACCATGCCCATTGACATTTCCATTTACAGGCACCATGTTACTATGTGACAACACATCATGTGGCAGACCATTCCCGTCTATGCCACCATGTGCGTTACACTTTCTGTTCTCATTCGCGCTTGTGTTACCATGTGCGCCACTGTTAGCATTTCTCTTTGCATTGCTGTCCCTGTTAGTAAGCCACAAGACATCATGGGGCCCCGTGCTCCCGCTGCTGCATTACATTCACTATTTCTCATTATCATTCTCAAAAAGAAGGGAAATTAGAGGCAAAAAACTCAGTTTAATGCATTAGTTAGGGTTGTTCCACAGCGACAAAAGTGAGGAAATTCGCTGTTAGGGTTGAAAACTCCCTTGCACCCCCCCACCCACCTAACTGGCATTGGGTGTGCATTGGACTGGGTCCTAACTCACCCCATTCTCCCTATACTTCTGCTGCTTTACACATGTCATGGGGTGAGAGTTAGGGCTGATGATCCCAATGCACACCCAATGCCACCACGCAGCCATCCTTTATGCTTTCATTTGCGCTTGCATTTCTGTTGCTTTTTGCCATTTGTGTAACTGTACTGTTTTCTCTTTCTGTTTCACTTTGTGTCACCATGCCCATTGACATTTCCATTTACAGGCACCATGTTACTATGTGACAAGACATCACGTGGCACACTTCTCCTCGCCACCATGATGCGTTACTCTTTCTGTTCTCATTCGGCGCTTGTGTTACCATGTGTGTCACTGTTAGCATTTGCTTTCATGCTGTTGCTCCTGTTACTATGCCACAAGATTATGTGGCGGATGAGGCCCTTGGCCCCTATGCTCCACCTCAATCAGACACACATTCACTGTTTCTCAATATCATTCTCAAAAGAAGGGAAATTAGAGGCAAAATTCCATTTAATGCATTAGTTAGGGTTGTTCCACAGTGACAAGTGAGTAAATTCGCTGTTAGGTTTGAAACCCCCTTGCACCCCCCCACCCACCCCCAACTGGCATTGGGTGTGCATTGGATCGTGGGTCCTAACTCTCACCCCATTCTCCTATACTTCTGCTGCTTTACACATGTCATGGGGTGAGAGTTAGGGCTGATGATCCCAATGCACACCCAATGCCACTTACGCAGTCATCCTTTATGCTTTCATTTGCGCTTGTATTTCTGTTGCTTTTTTTGCCATTTGTGTGTTACCGTCATGTTTCTCTTCTGTTTCACTTTAAGGCCACCATGCCCATTGACATTTCTATTTACAGGCACCATGTTAATATGTGACAGATCACGTGGCAGACTCATTCTGCTCATGCCACCGCAAGCATTACTCCTTTCTGTTCTCATTCATGCTTGTGTTACCATGTGTGCACTGTTAGCATTTCTCTTTGCATTGCTGTCCCTGTTAGTAAGCCACAAGACATCATGGGGCCCCGTGCTCTCGCTGCTGCATTACATTCACTATTTCTCATTATCATTCTCAAAAAGAAGGGAAATTAGAGGCAAAAACTCAGTTTAATGCATTAGTTAGGGTTGTTCCACAGCTGACAAAAGTGAGGAAATTCGCTGTTAGGTTTGAAAACTCCTTGCACCCTCACCCACCTCCTAACTGGCATTGGGGTGTATTGGGATCATGGTCCTAACTTCTCACCCCATTCTCTATACTTCTGCTGCTTACACATGTCATGGGTGAGAGTTAGGCTGATGATCCTAATGCACACCCAATGCCACCACGTAGGTCATCCTTTGCATTTTCATTTGCGCTATGCTTTCTGTTGTTTTTTGCCATTTGTGTGTACCGTACTGTTTCTCTTCTGTTTCACTTATGCGTCACCATGCCCATTGACATTTCCATTTACAGGCACCATGTTACTGTGACAAGACATCACGTGGCAGACCATTCCTGTCTATGCCACCATGTAAGTACTCCTTCTGTTCTCATTCACATTTGTGTTACTCAAGTGTGTCACTGTTAGCATTTCTGTTTGTGTTGCTGCTCTGTTACTATGCCACAAGACATCATGTGGCGGGAGCGCAGGGCCCTTTGGGCCCCATGCTCCCGCCACCGCATTACATTCACTATTTCTCAATATCATTCTCAAAAAGAAGGGAAATTAGAGGCAAAAATCTCCATTTAATGCATTAGTTAGGGTTGTTCCACAGCGACAAAAGTGAGGAAATTCGCTGTTAGGGTTGAAAACTCTAACTCCGAATTCACCCCCCCAGCACCACACACACACACACACAGACACACACACACATTCAAGTATGGGGGAGGACCAAATCAACACAACCAATGACAGACATCCAGCAGCAGGTGACAGAAATAATAAACAATTGTCTAAATGTACTACGAGACATCCCCACCGACCTGACCAGGTACTGCATGCTCAGTGGAGATCAACAGCAAAACTGAGGCCATGTACACCAAACGTACACATCCCTGATTGCAGCTGCACACAATGTACCTCACTTAGTAGTTGCATGGCCTTACCTACCAATGCCCCACACCACACCACAACTGGTACTGTGCTGTTATTCAATATAAATGCTGAAGGTGCATGATGACAGTTGTAGAAAGGTTTTAACACTAGTGAGTATACATTAATTAAGAGAAGCACATAAATTAACTACAAGACACTAGCATGCTCAAGATAAAAGTAGTGATACATTTAGTAGGTGATTTACATAGTAGCATATTACTGCAATGGTTTACTCAACATAGAGAGGCTGATGTAAACATATGGAAAAGCATTGTCTGTTCAACGCTGTGACATTGTGATTGCCAGTATCACATGCATTCTTACGGATGAAGGTGTACTGCTGATGTACATACATAGACCTTCAGTGTGTTTCAATACTAAAGATGCAGTAAGTATTCTTTGAAACATTGTAATTGCATGGATCAGGCCAAGCAACTTCTAAATATCATAGCACTACTGAGCCAACAATGATGTACCTATATCGGAGATGTATATATGATAGATTTTCCGTAGGCACTTACTGAGTATGTTGTACCTAATAAAGACAATCTCATTGCATCTGTGATGACTAACTTATTCAAATAGTAATACATTTACTATTGTTGCAATGAGTGATCTATGCCACTTATGGACACAGTGTGATTTTTTAACAGTTGTTTCATACTCAGGCTGTATGCCTACTGTTTGGGTTTGCCACACTTCTGTCACTGATGCTATCAAAGTGATAACTATGTTAATTGTGGTACAACAGGAATCAAGTAGGTATGGTGTAGATATAAACAGAATGTCTTTTGTATATTGATTTAACTCACAACGGGTGTAAGTGTACTAGGACAGCAGGGTTATCCTTTATCACTGACTATGTCAGTTATAATCACACTAGGGTTTCAATGACTGTGATGATCAAGTTATACTGTTCATCTTCATTAGTTCATATTCACAGCCATTCTCCAGTAACTAGACAGTGAATGTGTAACTGGGTGGACACTGTGTTGCAAAGCTGCTGCAGTGCCTAGCAGAGGGAGAGTATCTACTCATAAAGACAATTAAGCAATAAGGCACACCAACAGTTATGTTAAATGGTCTGTTAATCACCCTGTAGGGGTTTAATGTTGAATGAGGCATAGCCGAGTGCCACATGTCGCTAGACAGTGATAAACTGACTATTAACATAATACCTGGGAGTGGCTTATTGCTATCATAATAAAACTGTTTTTTAAACAACATTAAACCATGTTCATCATATGGTTAGGCTCTACATGTATGTTAATAAAAACTAAACATAAGGCTGTTACAATGTTTACAGTCAATTAGAAAGCTGCATTTCTCAAACCCTTGTTATAATCAGAGATATTATACCTGTACAACTCCTTGGTTTTGCTGAACTCTATTGCTCAGGTGGCCCACCACAAGTGGTGTGGTCTGGTGTGGGACATCGGTAGGTAAGGCCATGCACCTACTAAGTGTGGTACGCTGTGTGCAGCTGCAATCAAGGATGTGTACGTTTGGTGTACATGGCCCAGTTTTGCTGTTGATCTCCACTGAGCATGCAGTACCTGGTCAGGTGGGTGGGGATGTCTCAGTACATTTAGACAATTATTTGTTACTTCTGTCACCTGCTGCTGGATGTCTGTCATTGGTTGTGTTGACTTGGTCCTCCCCCATACTTGAATGTGTATGTGTGTCTGTGTGTGTGTGGTGCTGGGGGGGTGAATTCGGAGTTAGGGTTTTCAACCCTAACAGCGAATTTCCTCACTTTTGTCGCTGTGGAACAACCCTAACTAATGCATTAAACAGAGTTTTTTGCCTCTAATTATATATATATATGCATGGTGCCAAATGCATGGTGTTACACTTTGGGAGGACAAGCAGCAGCAGAACACAACACACTGTGTCTAGTTCCTTTTGCTACTGTGGTGGAGAAAATTAGCCTGATATTTTGAGTAACTGTGAGACAATGGAGAGGTAGCAGCTTTTTCACTATGTTTTGAGAAGGAAAACTGAGAAGCAGGGGGGCAGTGCCTACATTTTATTTAGTAAAGGTATGATGTTGTTGCCTTAGTCTGCTCCCTTTCCAGTCTATCCTTTTGTGTAATGCTGCTGGTGTGGTGTTTTTTTCTTCTCTGCTGTGTTTTTTGTTTTTAGGACCGATAAGCGTCTCTATTCCAGCTCTGATCCAGCACCTCCTGTAAGAACTGTATAGTCCAGAGGAGAAGCCAGAGAGCCTAAGGAGATACAGCTGGATGCCAATCGTTGGTCATTAGTGGGCAGCGAGTAGTGTGTTGAGCTGTGGGGAGAGGAGAACAAGAGAGCAGCCTGGTTTATTTTTTATACAGCAGCCAGTCGGATTGGTGAGAAGAAGAAGGATATATCCACACCCTCACATTTAGTGGAGTCCATCTTTTACGAGTCTACGAGTCTATAATTGTTTAAACTAGATAAGTTACGTGACTTTATATATTTTGATGCAATTCTAAAAACTTTAGCAATTCCCCATATCTCTGGTTTTAGTATTTCTAAGTTTTTAGGACGGTAGCTCATGTTTTTTAGAACTCTTAGAAAGTTATAAGTTTTAGGATTTGAATCTGTGTATAGGTACAACCCTTTTTTAAATGTTATAGTTTGTAATTTTATTCATAATTCCCACCATATGCCTATGAAGGGGGTCCTATAGAAGTATAAAAGAGCACGCTCCTCCCACAGTAATCATTCATTCATTCACCTGCTCACATTGAAGGCGCACATGTGTATCGTGCTGCTCTGAGTTTTGTTTTTCTGTTTTTTTGCTTTACTTCAAACACTTTTGGATATTACTCCATTAAAATCCTTGTATCAACTGAGCTGATTGACCCGATTGAGGCGATTGTGCCATTTGTACCGTTTCTTGTCTTTGTTTTGCGGGGGTTGAATTTCCATCTATTAACAAGCAGTAATATAAGGAGTGTATACCTGAAGGTGTTACTACATAGGGAGGGAAGTTTACATCAAAGAGTAAGTGTTTTTATATTACAATGTTTACTCCATTGTTAACAAAATTTCAGCATGAAGTGTAATTGTTTACTGGCTCCCCCCCTCTTAGTGGGTTTAGTGGGTTTAGAGGGTCAACTTAAACCAATTTTAACTAATTAACATCTTTATACAATTTATCTTTGTAGGCATTTGCTGTATTACAGTATTATTGAATTGTCGCACACATTTTTATATTCATTGTGGCCCTGTGGTCTCGTGTGTGTATATATATATATATATATATATATCTTCATTTGCTGTTCTTTGATTGTTCTTCGATCATACTTTGATTATATTTTGGCTTGTCGGAGCTGTACCTTCTTATTTTACAAGTTTTTCCTTTTTTTTACTCTGTTATAGTGTGTTTAACATTTGGAAAAAACAACTATCAAGTAAGCAATCCCATGAACTGCAGTGTTAAGTGAATAATTGGATGCCATCTCTGTTGTGTTTCCTTGTTTGGTCCTTATTTGGACTTGCTGATTACCTGATTATCGGATTACCTGACTACTATCTGATTATCTGGTTACTTGGTTACTTGGCTATCTGAATATTTTCTGTGTCCTGATCTTTGGACTTTGGACTCTGGACTTTGGATTGTACATCGGACACTGTTGTTACTCTCTTGGAACAATTATAATTTATAAATGAGAATGAGAACAAACTTTTGGAAATCTAGAAGTTGATGAATGTGAAGAGTGTGAAGAATGTGAAGATTTGTATTTATCATTATTTATGATTATTCCTGTTCAGTATATTTAGCTTCTTTTTTTTTTCATTTTTCAGAAAACATCTGTTGAAAGTTTAAAGGGTCTAAGTTGAAAATGAAGAAGGTATTGATAACTTATGGCAAAAAGGGGCTTAATAAAATGGAAAACAGATTTAAAATAGTGGAGTAGGTCCCAAAGGGGCTAAATAAAAAAAATAACTCAGTTTTTTAAGTCTCCAATTAATCAAACAGAGTTAAGAAACAATTGAATAATAAAACCTTTTGCTCCTAAATTAACTTCATCCCCAGCAGGTTCTGACTCTCAAGAGTCTCAGATATCTATGCATCCATTGCTAAAAAAAATTAGGAGCTTAGAAGAAGTCTCTGAGAGTTATATAAATCGGAATCAACCATGCTTGGAGGAAAAGTAATAGGGAGATCATTAGATTTAAAATTAGACAATCAATATATGAAAAATGTATCTGTTGCAGCTCCCAAATTACACTTATCTGATCTTATGGGGGGGGGTCTAGTTCTGTGGCAAAAAAGACCCAGAATTTGCATAATTGTCAAACACCCGTTTTTAAGGCTACTAATAAATCTGAAGGTATTATTGATGAAGTAAAAGCTGTAAAATCAACTTCAAAAGGTTGGGAATTCACTGAAGGAAACAAAAATATTAATTTGCCTGAATCACAATCTATGAAAAGTACATCCTTCTTGAAAGATTTTGATTCCTTTTTTGTCCCCTTTTACACAGTACAGCAATTCAGATGGCAAACTAATAAACTCTGATAGTGTAAAAAAATCCTTGTTGTTGTTGAAAGTGAGCAGGGTCATATACACCTGAAAGATAAAGCCCTTCATTGTGAAATGATTGATGGGTTCAATGGAGTTGAAAATGAAAATGTTATATCCAAATTAATGATTTAAAAAAAGAAATCAGTTTTGGGAATACCCAGCTTTTGGAACTGGTTACTATTGTTAGGACTCTTGTAGATTTCTATGTTTCTGATAAAGATAACTGTCATGGTCATAGATCTGACATGAAAACACAGGCTGTAGCAATAGAAACAGTAATAGAAACAGAAAATGTAGTTTCAAAACAGTCCAAGCCTAAGGATTTCCCAGAAATTAAGAACAATAAAGGGAAAACCAATAAGTGCAATAAACCAGAAATTCAAGCCGAGCAGAGCATAAAATTGATTACTGATTCAATTTCAAAAAAAAAAGTTGATGAAATCAACTTATTGAAAAAGAACCTTAAGGAAAGGAAAATGCAACTAAAGGAAAAGGATAGGAAGTCTGGTTTTGAAATCAACAAAGTAGATTATTCAAGAAGATAAAAAACTATCTTGAGGGAAGACTGTCTCAAGGACTTGCTAAAAAAGGACAATAGAAGTCAATTAGATATTGTAAACATAGTTGAACATAAGACTCAGATGCCACAGAAGGAGGTTGAGACTGACAAAAAAACAAAAATGCATGGAATGCACTTTAGAAATTTAAGTAATAAAACTTTTAGACCAGAAAAAGAGACCCAGGTTATGTTACTAGAAACAACTGAGGAAAAGAAAGAGTGGTTGATTATGGCAGGAGATGTATTACCAACTTTATTCATAAAAGGACTTCCTAAAGTTAAATCAGAAAATAATTATATTCTTAAACTTACAACATATAATCTGTTTAAAGGTTTTATGGGTAACACATTTAGCTGACAGGACATCAAATCTACCTATAGGTATCTGGCCCAACCTCTAATCTTATAAAGGTTGGGTCTGTGTTGTTCTCAATGTAGAAAAGAGGAAATAAATAATGGCTATGAAAGAGAAATTCTCAGATGTTGGATTATATTTAGATGCAACAATGACACTGACCTCAGACAAAGATTTAGACATAGAAATATCTAAAAATTGTTCAGAAAAGAGTTGTGGAATTGGTGGTACTCATGACCTAAAACAGCCCCGACTAACTGCCTATATGAAGCCAAATGAAATAGTTCATAGTCTAAGTGGGGATAAAGAAGAAATGATAATGATAAGAGGTAGAAAACAACGAGGTGTAAGAATAAACAGTAATGTAATCTTAGAGGATGAGGTTACCCTGGAAACATCCACTTTTTCAGATAAGAGTGACACCTTAATCAGTATTGATAGTTTAGCTTCAATTACAAGCAGTTTTGTGGAAACTGACTGCACTTTAGAGGGAAGTCAAGGAAAAAAATTACTCTTCTTAATTGGAACATAGCAGGATTGAAGAGTAAAATGCTAGATAAGGATTGTATAAGATGGTTAAGACAATTCTCTATTATTTTGTTACAAGAGACATGGATGCAAAATTCTGATGAACAAATAATAGAAGGGTATAATATTTGGTCTTCTCCTGCTTATAGAGAAAACAAATTTGGATGGTTAAAAGGAGGATTGCTTATTTTGATAGATACTAGTGTAAATTATAGGACAATTGAGGTTGGCTCTTATAATTTCTTTTTATTTATCTAGTGATTGTTGATGACAATAATGTCTGGATATTGTTCAATGTTTATATTCCCCCTGGTCTTAAACTGTCTGATTTTCAGAATGGGATTAAAATGTTAGAGGACAGCTTACAGTCTACAAAAACTAGATTTCCAGGGAGTAAACTATTATTAGCTAGGGATTTTAATGCACATATTGGAAATTGATTAGAGAAAAAAAAAATAGATTGGGGGTTAGATGATGTTTTTAACATCCATAAAAGGGACTCAAAGGATAAGAGGGTAACAAATCAAGGTAGAACTGTCTTATAATTTTTTGATAAGTTTCATTTAAGAGTCCTGAATGGGTGTACGAGGGGAGATTGGCAGGAAGAATACACCTTTCCCACAAGAAAAGGTGGTGCTGTGTTAGAGCTATGTGTTATAGAGCCAAGTGAATATAGCATGGTTAAAAAATGTGTTAAAAATATGGGACAGTGATCATTTCCCAGTATTGTGTACATTGTATACAGCTTTTGATATTAAAAAAATAAACAAGACAAGAACTGTTGCAGATCAGCATATGTGCATTAAGTTTGGAGAAAAAATTGAATGGAATGAGTTCTCTAAGGCAACACTAGAGGACCTAATTATGAAAAAGAAATTACAATATAATATAAGCAGCATTTTAGGATTCAATGTGGGAAATGGAGAGGATATAATAAAAAAAATTGATGTATTACTTAAGACTTGTCAGGATGAATTAGGTGCATATGAGAGACCAAAAAGAAGTTATATGACCAACACTGAGAAACCATGGTTTGGTGTTGAATGTCATAAACTTAGAAAAGAAATTTAAAAAGTTGGGAAAATAAGATCTAGACTGCCCTCTGGTCCAGTGTTGGGGGCCTTAAAAAAACTAAGAAAGGAATACAGGAAGCTGTTGGTCCTTAAAAAAATCATATAAAAGGAAACTGTGGGAACAACTTCAAGATAGCATCCTTAGGAAAGACTCTAAGGCTCTTTGGAACATGGTGGCCATTGGTTATAATGACAATGATGTACATTATAATATGTTTGGTTTAATCAGTGCTAAGAAATGGGTCTCCCACTTTAACAAAGCGCAAAAGAATATGAGTGGTGTTCTAGGTAGCCATCATAAAGTCCTAAGTATTGGTGAACTTCTTGTAAGTGAAAATCCTCTAGGGTTCTCCATGAAGGAGGTTGAAGTAGCCATTTGAGACCAAAAAAGAAATAAGGCAGCTGGGGTTGATGGCCTTCCAGACGAGATTTTCTTTACATAACCCAGAATTTTGGGCCACTATTCTTACCCCAGTATTCTGTGCAATTTTGTGCAATCTGTTGTCAGTTGAAACTTCCATTGGATTGGAATAAAGGAATTATTGTCCCATTATATAAAAAGGGGGCTAAACAATATGCTAAAAATTATAGGCCTATTACTCTCCTCCCTGTAGTTCAAAAGGTGTTTTCTAGACTAATTCTTTCAAGACTGGAGTTATGGGTAGAAGAAAAGAAGTTGCTTTCTAAATTTCAAAGCGGGTTTAAAAGAGAATGTAGTTCTTTGGATCTGCTCTTTAACCTGAACTACCTGGTGGATAAGTATGTCCATCATAAAAAGGGCCCCCTCTACCTGGCTTTTTTAGATATAAGGGCTGCTTTTGAGTCAGTGAATAGATGGAAGTTGTGGGACATATTGGCAAAATTAAACATTGCCCCTCATTTTTTATCTATTTTAAAACTTCTGCATCAAGATACAGTAGCAATTGTATGGTATAGGAGAGATGGTGCTTTGTCTAAAGAAATATCTATAATTAGTGGAGTAAAGCAAGGTTGTTTGTTGGCCCCTGTTCTATTTAACTTATACAGTATATAGAAACACTTATTATTAACATCTTAAGAATAGATGTGTTTGCCCCTACTATAAATAATGAGACAATTCAGATATTACTTTATGCTGATGATGCAATTATTATTTCTCAGACGCCTTTAGGTTTTAGGCAAGGTTTAATTAATATTATGGAGTCATTATCTGAACTAGATCTTGAGTTAAATACAGATAAATCTAAAGTACTAATACTAGGAAAACCTAAATTGAAGAGAAATTCTTGGAACATCAATGGGAATAAATTCAAAGTGGTTTCAGAATTTTATTATCTTGGGATAAAAATTGACTCCAAGTGGTCATGGAAAGCTCTTTTATCTGACCTTAAAAATAATTCATCTAAATCCATGGGAGCCATAAGAAACTTTGCAAATAAATTCACAAACAATTCCTTTCCTGCCCTTAAAAGAACTTTTGAGGCCAAATTAATGTCTCAAATTCTTTATGGTTCCAAAATTTGGGGTTTATCCTTGTCCCTGGGAAAGTTAAATATTGAATGTATCCAAAACCAATTTCTAAAAATAATTTTAAATTTACCATGAGATACTCCATTTTCTTTTCTCAGACTTGAATCAGGTTTGCTTTCTATTAATACTAAAATATTACTAAAAGTGATAAATTATTGGGGTAAAACAATTCAAATGAATAGTGAGAGGTTATCTAAAATATGTTGGTTGGAATTCTATAAAAATTTTTGTGATGTGGGTCAGAGGAATTGTTGGTTTTCTAACTTAAACAATACTTTAAAAAATATAGGTTGGACAGACCTATGGTCCATTTTCACATTAAAATCACCCTTTACTTACCTGAACAATGTAAACAAAGGATTAAAGATATAGCCATTCAGATTTTAGTACTATTCATGATCTAGATACTCTGGGGTTATACTCAAAAGTTAAATTGACTTGGGAAAAGAAAAATACCTTGCATAAGAATGTAGTTCTTTGGATCTGCTCTTTAACCTGAACTACCTGGTGGATAAGTATGTCCATCATAAAAAGGGCCCCCTCTACCTGGCTTTTTTAGATATAAGGGCTGCTTTTGAGTCAGTGAATAGATGGAAGTTGTGGGACATATTGGCAAAATTAAACATTGCCCCTCATTTTTTATCTATTTTAAAACTTCTGCATCAAGATACAGTAGCAATTGTATGGTATAGGAGAGATGGTGCTTTGCTCTATGTGAAAATAAACTACATAGAAATGTGCTTTGTAAAGTGAGGCTAGCTTGTATGGGAAATACTTATCACAACCTTAATAATTGTTTTTATAAAACTGAAAATGGAGGCTGTACATGTTCGAATATCTCTAACCCAGGGATTACGCATATACTGTTTGATTGCAAAAGTTGATCAGAAAGAAGGACAAAATATCTCAAGGCACTTTTTCCTAAGTCTATAGCTGGGCCAGATGAACATTATATAAATCAAATTTTAAAAATGGAGTCAATAAAATTAATGTTTGGCTTGACCAAATTTTTTTTGATTAGATAATGAATGTTTGATAACTTCTATGTATTGTCAATAAATTGTTTTGTTTTAAAGATTATGATCTTTTGTCAGTTTATAAGTGTAACAAATTGTACTGATTTTTATACACACTTTCACTAAATAAACTGAAACTGAAACTATATATATATATATATATATATATATATAATGGTATCACGGTAGTGCTACCATAGTTAGGGTTGAGGATCCATTTACATGTTAAAATCAAAATTTTGCACCTTAATAACTTTGCAACCATTTGATGTATTTGCCTGAAATTTTGAATGCATGATCAAGACCCATATGCCTTGGGATCTGTCTAGTTTTGTACTGGTCAGATATGTGGCTGTGGAGTTACTAAGCGTAATCTGCGCACACATTTATGCTTTTTTTGAATTCTACGGTTGCACCTACAGGTCGCACAGTTTGTGCTACCGGTCCAAAATCTTCAGGGAATGTGTGGCCGGGGTGCCTGATGTGTCTTTTGAAGATTTCATGAAAAAATATTAAACAGTTCAAAAGTTATTCAAAAAACAAGTTCCCATTATCAGTCAATGGGAAAAGTTAACAAAAAGTTTGACTGTCGCAAATGCAGTTTTTACTTTCGCAAATGGTCCTTTTACTGTCTCATATCCACAATTTTGTTTTCAGTAAGTGATCAGAAAAATGCTTACCATTTAAAATTGGGATCCTCTAGCAACCTAATTCTTTTTGTATACACCTAGTCGGACCCTGAGGATGCTAGGCATGTCTTTATTTTGGGGTGAAACACCCCAGAAATATGTTTTTCACATTTCTAGAAAAAGTACTTTCGCACTTGTGACACTGTCGAATGCATTTGTGGGCTGAAATTTAAAGGAAACGCAGCCGACATCCCACAGATGTGCCTTTCAGTATTTTGTTGAAAAAATGTTACACAGCGGCAAAGTTACGGTACTCCAAAGCTGACACTTTTCCCCATACGATAACATTACGGCGTCTGACGCATTGCAGCAATCCTTTCGTGCCCTGCTGCAAAATCACGGTTCGGTCTTTTGGGCTGAAATTTGAAGGGAAGACAGCCAACATAGCACAGATGTGCCTTTTAGTGGTTTGGTGAAAAAATGTGACAGGGAGCCAAAGTTATGGTACTCCGAACGTCTCTTTTTTTCCCATATGATAACATTACAGCGTTTGCCGCGCCTTTCAGGGCCCGTATCTCGGAAACGGTGCGAGATACAGACTTTTTGTCAGAAAAATGCTTAGCCCCTACTAGGGGCTAAGTACAAAACTAGCCAGGAAAGTCTTAAATCGTATGACTTTTAAATTTTGTTTCTACGTCGTACGTTCCTGAGATATAAGCAATTTAGTATTCTAACTCCACATTTTCTGCTCAGAGACCCATTATTATGCATACATTCTTTGTACTCACTGTCTTTCTCTATGAAGCTTTTGTGGAAAACCAGCCTGTGCGCACCCATTACTGTTACCATTGCCCTTTCCGCTTTCGGGTCCGTACCCGTTTCACTTACCATTCACGTCTACACCACCATGTGCGTTATCCTTTGCATTTTCATTTGCACTTGTGTTTCTGTTATTTTTTACCATTTGTGTCTACAGTACTGTTTCTCTTTCTGTTTTGCTTTGCGTCACCATGCCCATTTTCATTTGCGTTTGCGGGCACCATGTTACTATGTGACAAGACATCATATGGCAGACCGTTTCCCATCTACGCCACTGTGTGCATTACCCTTTCTGTTCTCATTCATGCTTGCATTACCATGTGCGCCACTGTTAGTGCTTCAGTTTGTGTTGCTGACCCTGTTACTATGTCATAAGGCATCATGTGGTGGGAGCATTTCTCATTATCATTCTCAAAAAGAAGGGAAATTAGAGGCAAAAAACTCCATTTAATGTATCAGTTAGGGTTGCTCCACAGTGACAAAAGTAAGGAAATTCAGTGTTAGGGTTGAAAACCCCCCTTTGACCACACAGCACCCCCCCCAACTGGCATTGGTGTGTGCATTGGGGTCTTCGGTCCTAACTCTCACCCCATTCTCCCATACCTCTGCTTCTTTATGCATGTGATGGGGTGAAAGTTAGGGCCAAAGACCCCAATGTGCACCCCAATGCCGGTTGGGGGAGTGGGCTGGGTGGTCCAAAGGGGGTTTCAACCCCAATAATCTAATTTCTCACTTTGTCACTGTGGAACAACCCTAACTGATGCATTAAATGGAGTTTTTGCTCTAATATATATATATATATATATATATATATATATATATATATATATTATGGTAGCATGATAGTGCTACCATAGTTAGGGTTGAGGAGCCATTTACATGTAAAACCCCAAACTTTGCACCTTAATAACTTTGCAATCGTTCAATAGATTTGTCTGAAATTTGGAATACAGAATCAAGACCCATACACCTTGGGATCTGCCAAGTTTTTCACTGGTTGGATATACGGCTGCAGAGTTATTAAGCATGATCTGCACATGCATTTACGCTTTTTTTGGAATTCTACGGTCACACCTACAGGTCACACGGTTTGCATGACTGGTCCAAAATATTCAGGGAACGTGCAGTCAGGGTCCCCAATGTGTCTTTCAAATATTTCATGAAAAAATATTAAACGGTTCAAAAGTTATTCAAAAAACAAGTTCCCATTATAAGTCAATGGGAAAAGTTAACAAAAAGTTCAACACTTTCTCAAATGCACTTTTTACTGTCACAAATGGCCCTTTAACTGTTGCAAATCTGCCATTTTGTTTTCAGTTAGTGATCAGAAAAATGCTTGGCATTTAAAATTGAGACTCTCTAGCAACCTAATTCTTTTTGTATTCACCTAGTCGGGCCCTGAGGATGCTAGCCATGTCTTTATTTTGGGGTAAAACACCCCAGAAATATGTTTTTCAGATTTCTGGAAAAAGTACTTTCTCAAAGTAGTGTCGCACTCATGAAAGTATCGCAAATTTTTGCGAAAGCTTTCACAAATCACTACACTACTTTGTGACACTATGCCCAAAATAACAGTAATTCTTTGGCAGTCCGCTGCAAAAGAACGGTTTGGAGATTAGAGCTGAAATTTGAAGGAAGCGCAGCTGACTTCCCACAGATGTGCCTTTCAGTATTTTGCTGAAAAAATATTACATGGTGGCAAAGTTACGGTACTCCAAAGTTGACACTTTTTTCCATAGGATAACATTACGGCGTACGACGCATTGCAGCAAGCTTTTTGTGCCCTGCTGCAAAATAATGGTTTGGTCTTTTGGGCTGAAATTTGCAGGGAACACAGCCAACATCCCACAGATGTGCCTTTCAGTGGTTTGGTGAAAAAATATTACAGGGTGACAAAGTTATGGCAGTCCAAACTTCTGTTTTTCCCTAGGATAACATTACAGTGTTGAGCGCTTTTCAGGGGCCATCGTGATCTCAAAACGGTGCGAGATACTGGACTTTGTCGAAAATTTCTTAGCCCTCATGGGTGCTAAGTACAAAACTAGCCAAGAAAGTGATAATACATATGACTTTTAAATGTTTTTTCTATGTCATACAGTTACTGAGATATAAGCAATTTACTATTCCAAGTCCTCATTTTTGTGTTCCGAGAGTCATTATTTTGCATACATTCTTTCTTCTCACTGTCGTTCTCTATACAGCTTTTGGGGAAAACCAGCCTATGCGCTTATATTACTGTTACCATTACCGTTTCTGCTTGCGGGTTCTGTACCTGTTTCACTTACAGTTCACGTTTACGCCACCATGTGCGCTGCCCTTTGTGTTTTCATTTGCGGTTGCGTTTGCGTTGTTTTTAACATTTCTGTCTGCAGTACTGTTTCTTTTTCTGTTTCACTTTGCGTCATCATGTGCATTACGATTTGCGTTTGCAGGCACAATGTTACTATGTGACAAGACATCACATGGCTGGAGCGCCCTCCCGCCGCATTACATTCACTTTTTTCTCATTATCATTCTCAAAAGAAGGGATTAGAGGCAAAACTTGTTGCGATGCATCAGTTAGGGTTGTTCCACAGCGACAAAGTGAGGAATTGATGTTAGGTTGAAACCCTTTTCCCTCTACCCATTTCAACTGGAATCGGGTGTATTAGTCATCGGTCCTAAATGTCACCCATTCTCCTATTCCTCAGCTTCTTTCCACATGTGATGGGGTGACAGTTAGGGCGATGACCCCATTGGCACCTGATTCCAGTTGGGGGTGGGCTGGAGGGGTGCAAAGGGGTTTCAACTGTCAATACTGAATTTCTCGCTTGTCACTGTGGAACAACCCTAACTGATGCATTAAACATTGTTTTTTTCCTAATATATATATATATATATATATATATATATATATATATATATATATATATATATATATATATATATCATAGTTAGGGTTGAGTAGCACTTTTTAGGCTAAAGGGTCAAAGTTTGCACCTTAATAACTTTGTCACTGTTCAACAGATTTGTCTGAAAGTTTATATGCTTGATTGGGTATGGTAGATCTTGGGATCTGCCAACTTTTATACCAGTCAGATATAAAGGTGCAGAGTTATTAAGCAACAACGAATTGCACAATTATGCTTTTTTGTAATTTATTTACTCTCACCTACAGGTTGCGTGGTTTGTGTGACTGTTTCAAAAACTTCAGGGAACATGTGGCCAGGGTGCCTGATGTGCCTTTTGAAGATTTTGTGAAAAAATATTAAACGGTTCAAAAGTTATTCAAAAAACAAGTTCCTATTATAAGTCAATGGGAAAAGTTAAAAAGTTTGAAAGTGTTGCACATGCAGTTTTTACTTTTGCAAATGGCCCTTTTACTTTTGAAAATCTGCCATTTTGTTTTCAGTTAGCGATCAGAAAAATGCTTGCCATTTAAATTTCAAATTCTCTAGCAACCTAATTATTTTTGTATTCACCTAGTCGGACCCTGAGGATGCTAGGCATGTCTTTATTTTGGAGTAAAACATCCTAGAAATATGTTTTTAAAATTTCTGGAAAAAAGTACTTTTGCAAAGTAATTTTGAACCTGCAACACTTTCGAATGAATTTGCGAAAGCTTTCACAAAGTTTGACAGTACTTTTCCAGACGAAGGCCAAAATGACAGGAGTTCTTTGTCACCCTGCTGCAAAACAGCTGTTTACTCTTTTGGGCTGAAATTTGGAGGAATGGCAGCCAACATCTCGCAGATGTGCCTTTCAGTGGTTTGGTGAAAAAATATTGCACAGCTCACAAGTTGCAGTACTCCAAAGTTGACACTTTTTTCCCATAGACTAACATGGTGGTGTACGCCGCGCATTTTGGGCTAGTATCTCGAAAACGGTGCAAGATACGGATTTTTTGTTGTGAGTTACATAGCCCTATGGGCTATCATGTACAAAACAGTAGCCAGGAAAATAATGATTTCTAAGAAATTTTAAATTTTTTTCTATGTCATACGGTTGCTGAGATATTTGCAATTAAGTACTTCTAATGCTCGTTTTAAGCTTCCATTGCCATTACAATGCATGCATTCTTTGTACACACTGTCTTTCTCTATGCCGTTGTCCACCAAAAAGAGTTCATGTGCTTCTGTTACTGTTACACTTACTGTTTTGACTTGCATTTATGTCCCCTTTTTGTGTTACTGTTCCTGTCTACGCCACTGTGTGCAGTGCCCTTCGTGTTGTCATTTGTGCTAGTGTTTACCTTACTGTTACCATTTCCATTTCCAGCTTGTGTTTGCATTGCTGTTCCTCTTACTATCTCACTAGACATCACATGGCAGGAGCGTGGGGCCCTCCTGCTGCTGCATTACATTCAGTATTTTTCTCTTCTGCTGCTGCATTCCATTCACTATGTCTCATTTGTGGTGGGAGTGCAGTGCCCGAAGGGCCCCGTGCTCCCACTGCTGCATTACGTTCACTATGTTTCATCTGTGGCGGAAGTGTGGGGCCCTTAAGGTCCCGCGGTCCTGCCGCTGTATTACATTCACTATGTCTTGGTGTTCCTGCCACTGCAAGGGTTCTGTGCTCCCACCACTGGATTATGTTCACTATACTTCATCCGTGGACATCAATGGTACGCTTTGCTGATTGCAGCTAAACATATGTTTTCACAGTTAGGAGTTGCATGGTCTCATCTAGGAATCCCCCCCAACAGAGGAGATACTGTATCCTGAGTGGAGAGGTGCAGTGAAACAAAAGACCATGGACATTAATGGTACACCTCCTTGGTTGCAGGTTTACTCAAGTCACCAAACTTATTATTTGTGCGTACTCAGCAATGCAGTACTCCTTCTACACTATCAATTAAGTATTGTGTCCTGGTTGGATAGACACAGCTAATTTTAGGTTGTGGAGATCAGTGGTACAGATCTCTAATTGCAAGTACACTCAAGTTAGCACAGTTGTGAGTTGCATGGTGTCACCTAGGCAATGCCCCCCACCACCTGTACACACAACAGATAGTGCAAAGTGAGTGTAGAAGTACAGCAACAAATAAGTTCATGCACATCAATGGTATGCTACTCTGATTGCTGCTGCACACAAGTTTTCACAATTAAGAACTGCACAGTCTGAGCTAGGAATTTGCCTCCCCAACCTGAGGAGGTACTGCATTCTGAGTGGAGAGCTATAGTGAAACTAAAAGGATATATACAGTGATAGTACAGCTCCTTCTTTATAGGTACACTACAGTAACCACAGTTATGATTGTGTTCTGAGTGGATAGCCACAGCAAAAATAAGCCCATTGATATGAATGTTATACCTCTCTGATTGCAAGTACAGTTAGGAGTTGCATGGGTTAGTCAGACAATGCCCTATCCCCAGACCAGGTATTGTGTACTGAGCTACTGCAGCCTGAGTGTAGAGCAACAGTTAAAGAAAAGGATGGATATTTATGGTAGAACTGCCTGATTGCAGGTACAGTCTAGTTACAAGATTCATTACTTGCACGGTCTCAGTCATGCAATGATACCCATCACAGTGATAAATAGGAAGAATGTAGCAATGAACATCATGCAGTATGCTTAAATGCAGTACTGCAACAACACCAACATACATAGTGTCACTGTAACATTATGATAAAAGAAAGACACAACACAGGTAGACAAGGCTTATAAAGATTTATTGCCCAATTAATCATTGTGAGAAGGCAGAATTAAAAATCCAATTGGTGCACAAAAATCAGTCTCACAAAACAACCACATAAATGTTTTTCGTTGTTACTTGACAGACATGTAAACCAGTATCACAGACAGTAAATCAGTGACATGTTACAGAATAAAAAAAAACACAGAAGGGCAGGTATAACATCACTCTGTTTACATGGTTTACACATATGAAACAGTTATGATGTTGTTGTTATTGTGTGACTGATAGTGTGAATTTTCCTGGGATGGGAGAAAAAAAACAGATGTGACTTATAAACTCATAGCAGCAGAAACCGGCTATGGTTTACTAAGAAATAAATTTTGAAACTAACAGTTAAAAATTTATATTACTTTATTCTATGTGTAGACATACAAATACACACACACATAGATGTACATGTTAAGATACACTGCAATATTACTGCATTTGGAAAAGTCCCACTCGACCCCTTAATAGAGGCAATCAGAGAATATTATCAGGAAAAAAAATGCTCAGTTATCATCAGTGAAAGTGTCTGATGTACAATTTAGAACAATTAGTGACATACATCAAGTTGAGGTGAAACACAAAGATTTCTGATTCTACATGGTAACAGTATTATATACATCACTGTTAATGTTCAAAAAATAGTTGCATTGGTTCAGAACTAGTTAAACGTCTATATCTGTTACATCTTTAAGTTATATGAAAGCAATTTTTACTAAATACTATTAATATAATATCTAATGGTATGATGAGCAAGAAATTTGTGCACTAAATGATACAGATATCAACAATCGAACACCTTAGCTTGTTATTAATGATGGACTATAACATTACAGAACACTGCATATGTGAAACTGCATAATATCTTATGATAAGAAATATCACTGTGTTACTGTTTGCTGTTTATGAGTCTACAACTGTTTAAGAGAAAATCCATTGTTATATTTCTATCAACAACTGTTTAAGAGAAAATTCGTAGTTATAATGCTATCATTCAATGTGTATGTAACTTAATGCTATTAGTATTTACAACAGAGTACTAAGTACAACCCAAAATTATATTAAACATTGTATGTATATATACTTATATGCAATCTAGATACGCAACAATGAAACAGTCATATTAATGCTCTGTTATGAAAACGTTTAGATATTTATTCAAGATGCAAAAATAATAAGAAAAAAATGAATACATAGCACATATGATAGTTCTCAGCACGTGACAGCATGCTGTTAATCTTTAGTTAAAGCCATAATACACAGTACTATAAATTCCCATCGACAAGCTTTGTACTTTAGTAGAATCACACATCTAGCTAATGTGCAAAGTGTGTTTTCCATGTCTGCATATAACACACTCATAACAAAAGACTATGACAGAAGAGTTTGACCAGATAGAAATCTCTCTTTTGACATGCAGAAGTTTTTGTTAGACATGTAAGTGTGGTTTCTTTAGTGACTGTGAAGACAGCCGGTGGCGATTAATGACCACTGCAACTATTTTCACTGTGTCACTGATCAATGCAATAATCTTAAAGTCACAATGAGTGTATATATGCCACAGAGCCATGTGATATATCTCCTGTATAATCAAAACTATACGTTTGGTAATAACAAATGGCAGTGTAACTAAACTCAATCGTAAAGAAAAATGGACAGCAAAGTAAAGGAGTTTCACATGTTGTGTAACTATTTCTCTGACACATTAAGATTGTCATACTTCTTTAGTATCAGAACATATGCATTTTTTAAGTATCGCAGCAGTCTCTGTTTGAAAGAGGTTGTTGCATCATTCCACTCGACCCATCCAGTTCTGTACCTCAGCAAAGAAGTGTAATGTCCAGAATGTACATACTGGCCATAGTGGTAGATGATAGCATGAGTGTCAAACCCTGCTTGGTTAAAAACTAACCTACCAGCTGTGAAACCGGTGATGGTTGTGTCAACTCTGAGCCTATTGGAGTCAAATCTATGCAATACTAGCATAAGATATTGAGATGAAGTCCTGAGACATGTGGAATGAGTACAGGTACCCTCCACACCTCACACACAGGTGACCACTTACAGCATTAGTAAACAGCTGACAAAACTTCACAGTTTTAGTCTGAGGCACAAACAGAGAAACCCAAAGCATGTCTTCTGTGGTTTCTCATTCTGAATGACCACATGAGAGACATATGTACTTGGTAACATATGACACAGTAAAATAGTGACGCATAGAATTTCCCTCTTCATCCAGGCTGTTTATGATAGCCATCATAAACTCAGTTGAGTCCAGCTGCATGTTTGCAGCAAATATACTGCAGCCATCATATGTGCCCAGCACTTGCCACAGAGGTGTTAGTGACTGCACATTCTGAGACTGATCAGAAGCCATGTTGACAACCTGCTTCAACTCCTTTGATAGTGCAGTGTCTTGTGAAGCAGATATTGCCTCAACAAAGTGTGGCATATGGAGAAAGACCTGCATAGCTGCATTAGCATAGCAGTTAACTCTAGTACTGTTGTCGAACACAGGCACAACAGCCATTCCAACTGACTTCTAAACAACAGCTGGCTCACATCTGTATTTGACATTGTGACTTTCTTAGAACTCTGGACAGTTCCATTAGTTGTGCAAGCTCATTTTCTTTGGTTATCCATTGTAGATATGATTGAAGGATGTGAGACAACCACATACGTTGGTAGTGGTATTAAAGACATCTCTGTCTGGTACAGAGTATGTAATCTGTTATACTCAATGATACAGCGCTTGTCAGCACATATCTTCTGAGGTGCAACTGTTATGATGTGCAACCCAGAAAGACTACGTACACATGAAAGTGCCACATAGCTCATGCTATCTTTGAAAATGTCTGTACCTATGTCCACCATTGCTGAATCCAAACTCAAGCCTTGAGACTTGTGAATGGTAACAGCATATGCAACACATATGGGGAACTGTTTCCTGTTCATATAGATATCCTTGAATACCTGAAACTTGACACAGGTACAATCAGTCTGGACAGGATGTTCCATGTTGTCAAAGTGGACAAGTGTCTCGATAAATGTCTTTTGAACATTGTAGACAAAGTCAGTGATATTACCCATGGCACCATTCACCATACCACGCTCCACATCAAGATTTCATCATAGCATGATATGTGCATTCTTACAAAAATTAAGTACAGCTTCTAGACCAGCTGTGCATCAAAACATCTGACTTCAATTCAGACAGTCATTTAGTCATCTTAGCTACCAGCTTCTGACTTAAAATGACAGCTTCAATTGTGTCAACAGCATGTAGTATGAGAATTGATTGATTTTCTCTCTGCAGCATGACACTGTTGAACTCAATGCATTTCTTTAGCCATGGCATGAGACACACAATGTATGTGCCAGTGGAACACACATCACTGAAAACATCACATGCAGTTTCTATGGATGTAGTGTCCATTCTGATTCTTCAGCCATTTAACATTGCAACATTTTCTGGTGACAGAGAACCTGTACGAGCTTCATCCAACAATACTTTGTAAGTCATGTCGGCACTTTGGCGCATGTTCTGATACAGCTAGACATAGGTAAATGACTCCCACAGGTTAAAACCTCCAATGCAGCCAAGTGTATTCTTGGCCTGCTTCACAGTCAGAGCTGTAAATACATGTTCTGCATTCACAGGTGCAGGCTGTAAAAGGTCTCCAAATACAACAATGCTTTTTCCACCAAATGCATCTCCATAGTCAGTCCCTAGACTCTCCTGTAGATGAAGATGTATACAGGCAAGCATCAAATTAGAGACCATGCTAATCTCATCAATGATGAGTGTCTTTATCTTACAAAACATTGCATGAAGCTGAGATACAACCTCAAATGATAGCTTATGATATCTCCTGCTTTGCCATGCTCCACTGGCAACATGAATAGATGGTGTAACGCCACGCCACCAGTGTTGTATGCTGACGGTGGGAGCACTAACAGCAACAGACATCGCTGAGCCTGTCAAGCTCTGTATTTCGGCTGTGATGGTCTCAATAAGGAAACTCTTACCTGTACTAGCTGAACCACTAACAAACATTTGCAGTGGTTTGTAGTCAAGGCAGTCACATTTTTTCTGTTCATGCAGTATCCCATGCCGTACTGTGTCGGTAACTTGAGAGTGAACCACACGCTGTTGCTCATTGAGTCTCTGTCTCAACTCAGCTGGGTCAGCACCACAGTGCGTTCCATGTTCCATGGCACTCTCTACTTCTGACATGAGTACTTCTGGGGCATTCTGAGGCAGAGGTTCCCCAAGGATACCTTGTCCTTCTGGATCAAGTTTGTCCTGTGAGCTAACAGAAGTAGCCTCCTCAAGTAGCTTCTGTGCCTTTTCAAGCTTCTCCTTCTCAGTATCTAATCTCTGTATGTATATCTCTGGGTATTGACTTTTGAATGTCTCATAACTGTGATTAAACTCTTCCTTGAAAGCATCACAGTCACCTTTCAATTCACCCTCATTCCCACAGGGTCTAAATAGGAATAGGAGAGCAAACTAGTAATGCTCTCTGCTCTCAGATGTGCCTATATGTAACTTACAGTGGTCGATGAGCCAAGGCTTATGTCTCTTAACAAGACAGCCATCCACTCCTCTGATCTTGTAAATGTCATGTGTACAATCAGGTGTGACATCTGTCTTGTAGTCATACCACTTAGCCACCTGATATAGATACATTTCATCCATGTCTTCATGTCTACGGGGTAGTATGTGTCAATGAGGTTATTCTTCAAGATATGTCTTGAAGAGGGTCTATTGACAGCCAGTTCTTCAATCTCAGCATGGGGAATAAGTACACTCTTTTGCTTCTCTTTGTAGTTCACACTGAGAAAGTGGACAGCATCAGACTTGCCATACAGATGTGTACCAATCAAGCGATCATCAGCCTCATAAGCACCACATTCTCTGTGTAAGAAAGGGTCTTTAAGCCTAGTGACCACAACTGAGATGTCAGGCTCTTGCTTGAGCTAGAAATATCTTTCCAAAGATCTTGCAAGCTAGTCTGCTCATGTTTAGTTATGTACAAAGTGACATACTGCACCAGAGCCAATGAGTTGTCAGCCACAAACTGTACATCTATGTTTGCTTGCCACATTAAGAGAAGAGTAGTGTTGTAGTCATTGATGTACATCTCTTTCTCATCTCTGGGTAACTCATATACACCCTCTTGGTAGATTTTACCTTCAAGTGGTGTCGCATTGCTGAAAACAGATCATTCATGCAACCGTCCTGACAGACACGTCTAGGAAATCTGAAATGACATCTTGTGTACCAATCAGATTGTTCTTCACTATCCGGTGGGAGTATTTAGCACAAATGTGGTGCTGGAACTTTTACACCAACTTCCACAGTGTTGAACTGTCATACTTGTCCAGAATGTGGCAAGTGATATATTGCTTGATGAATGCAAGCACTTGTGCTGCTTCATGCTCACCTATATGGGGGCATCCTTGATCCACAGCAACATGTGAATATGAGGAGCACCTCGTGCCTGATACTCCGTCCTCCAAAAGTAATTTTCCACAACACCAAGAGGCGTATTGTCCTTTGACAAAATGAAAGTCAGAATATCATGGAACCGCTTGTAGAAATGCCTTATGACTGAGACAGGGTCAAGTGAACACATCTCTCTGAGAGTCATTGATGCAATACCCTCAACATCAGAGTTTGCCCACTTCAACAGTTCTATGACCTCATCCCAGGCATACTCAGCACAACTGAGTGTGACAAACTATGTGACTTTACCATGCTCTCGCAGCATTGTCATCACCTCAGAGTATCTGCGGTACCAATATTCTTTGGTGCCACATAGATTTGACAGAATAGAAGACAAATTAACTTGCACATTTTCATCCTTTTGCTTCAATTTCTGTAGAAACGATGCAGCTGTAATTCCATCAAGTGGAGTTTGAAATGGTTTCATTGTCTGAAGAAGAATTTGTTCAAACATATTCAATGTGGCAGTCTCAGTTGGTGTCACATGTGCCTCCATGTTGTTCAAGACTGACCTTGGTGGTAGAATGTTACACTTCACTTTGGAAAAACAGTGTTTGCACATCACAATGATTGGGTCTTACTCAAAGTCAGACTTTAACAACAGAAATGCTGAAAGTTGAAACCAGATGTCATTGTATGTTGACAAGGTTTCTAGATTCAATGTGACAGTTTGTTTTCTGTAACAAAGCTGTTCACATGACACACATACAGAGTCAAGCTTTTGTCTCTTTGCCAATGCAGATTTGGCTATTGATTTCCCAAACTGTTTGAGAATATCAGTTTCTAGGACAGACACACAATTTCCATCAGTAATAGATGCCTGAGTATGCAGTATCAGTCACACTGATTACACGTTGCAGCTGTTTTAGAAATTTAATGGCACCATACATGTCACCAGACAACAGTAACTCATTGAGATGAATATACTGAGCGACAACTCAATGAACTTCATATACCCTGTACACAAAGTTCCTCATGCCTGATTGATGTACTCCCAGCATGCGCATATGGTGAAAGAGACTGTCACAAACACCACTATCTATGCATGCAAGGGAGTGACCCGTAAATCCAGTGTATGGACGGATCTCACATAGATCTATGGTCTCAAACAGTTTATGTCTGTCTTTAGGGTCAGTAATTACAAAGAGGTTGATAAAGTTCTTAACTTTGTCAAATGACAATTGTCTATGGCTGCAAGTGTCATTGCATGCTCATGAGAGACAGTGACATTTACGAGGCTTAATACTTGCCTCCGAGTCATCATCTGACTCCATCGTAGAATCATCACACATACTGAGCACATTACAGACTTTGCCCGGACTCATCAATGCACAACTTACTGTCCTTTTTCTGAGAGTAATATGACTCTTCCCAGAAAAATGCCTCTGAGTGCTGTGTGTGCAGCCACTGCCCTGTGAAAACATCACAGAAGTTGTGCAGGTTCAGGAGAGGATATCATTGTAGCCTCATCTTTATATCATACATAATTTTCCTAAACTGCTCAAGTACATGAGACATCTTACACCACAAGCGTTGAAGAACAAAAACTGCTCTATTAATTAATGTCTGTACTTTCAAGTGCAATTTTCATCAAGCTGAGATGACTCTTGATTTTTCTGTGCTCATGTATCATTACAGCAGCAATAAGTCTATCAATCTTAGCTTTAGAAGCTAGAGATCAAAAATACTTTTGCTTCCTCAGAGAAGCATCAAGAGCAATAAATTTTCCATGATGCTTACTACATGGGTTGATGTGTGTCTTTGCAACAGTTGCTTTTCTGCTCACAGATCTGCACAACTGTTACTTGGCTACACATTTTTTTCTTGCTGTTGAGTAAGCATGTCCTTCACCAACAGACTGATAAAGGTCTGAATTTACTTTTCTGAGGATTGCTCAATATTTTTACGTCTTGAATTAGTATTGAAGTTTTTTACATGGCTCTTAAGCAACAGTGACATACTATTATACCTGTTTTGTCTCTGCATAGACTTCTGTCTTTGCTTAGAAGGCATCTTCCCTGATGTACAATTCACACTTGAGTACAGCAATGTTACAGGAGAAACATACACTTATATGGGAAATACAGAAAAGCAAAAAAATTAGACTTCATATATGCTGTTTGCTTCTAACATTAGATAATATAATGGGCTATACATATGTGACATAACAACAACACATTGTCTTTTCAAATTGTGGCAGATATAACTTTTAAAATAATAATCAAGAATTGTGTGCACTTCTGTATTTGTCTATAAAAATAGGAAGTAGGATAGTTGTCCCTTCAAGAATTTTAGTTTTTTTTAAAAACACATGAAATAGTGTTGTGCATTTGAAAGTGTCTCAAAAATAGTGTCAATTGTACAAAAGTGTCACAAAAAATAGTTTTGAACATTCGAAAGTGTTGAACTAAATTTAGAAAAATATGGTGTCAAACGTGCGAAAGTGTTGCAAAAAATACTTTTGAACTTTGACACTTTTGATGAAATAGTTTTGCACGTTCGAAAGTTTCGAAAAAGTAGTGTCGAACCTTCAACAGTTTCACAAAAGTACTTTTGTGCATTCGAAAGTATCACAAATTTTTACCAATAGGGAGTTACTGTGTGCATTAGCGAATGATATCTTGATTGCAATTTGATTAACAGGTTGTTCTGCCAATCTTGTGCTAGCTTGAGCAGGTCATGTAAGACAGCCAATCAGAGATGGAGAAGAGTCAAGAAGAAGGACACAGCAGCCATCTTAGATTGAACAGACACACAGCACATTTTTCACTGTAAGTACATCACATTTTATAAATTATTTTTCTACTATGATAAAAAGTGTTAAGAAACACTTAAATAGTATTAATCAAAACATTTTTTACTGCTCTATTTGACTGTGTTGCTAGAAATAACTTATGATATTGTATTATTTAGGTATAACTGCTTAAAATCAAACAGTCATTTGGTACTTACTTGCACAGATACAGCTGCAAATGGAGGGAGATAGCAAGATGCACATGTACCATAACAGAAAAAGGAACCAATCAGACATGTCCCTGCACTTGTGATTGTTTGAAACTGCCTATTAAAATGATGCATTTTTTGCCACCTTGAAATTCTCTCACATTTTAGCTTAAGCAGAACTGCAGTCATAGTCAGTGCACACACTACATTGGTTAAGGAGGACTGAGTATTAGCCAATGATTACTTTAGTTTGTGACTTATGGGTCAGCCCACAGAAGCAGTGTTTAACTTGGGAGGGAAATTGCAGTTTTACTTTCACTACTGTCTAGGTACTGCAGGATGAACACTGACTTTTTTGGTAGCGCTCTGTCCACTTCTAAGTTTAAAAGCTGAGAATGACAGAAAAAAGCACAAGAATTTTGTGGATTTTTGGCAGCAGTATTGTGAGGCGAGCATCTAAGTTTGCTCAGAACAGTTATTTTGGAAGAAACCTGCATCTCCCAAAATGCTGTGTGAAGTGGTTTGGCAGGGGGTGGAATGAGGTGGGAGCACCTCATGCCTACCATGCACAGACTTCTGAGTACTCAAGCTCACCCTGATATACTGGTGATCCATCTTGGAGGGAATGATTTAGGCACCAAACGCTGGGTAGATTTAGTGTCAGAAGCAAAACTGGACCTTGCTTCTATTATCAGTATATTACCTGCCTGTAAAATCATGTTTTCTGATATTACAGAGCGTAGGGTCTAGCAAGCAGAACACCATGTGTACTTGCTTGACAGAGCACGTAGAAAGGTGAACATACAAATATCTGCATATCTACACATGTCTAGAATGCACACCATGCGTCACCCTGAAATTAAGTATTGTTATGATTGGTTATACCTACCAGACAGTGTGCACTTCTCACATGCTGGCAATTGCCTTTTCCTGGGAGACCTTCAAGATGGAATCCTCAAAGTCCTCTAAGAATGTCAGACTGTTTGTACACCTATTGAACTGTAACAAAAAATGGTTCTTTTCAGAACCAAACATGTTGGCCAAAAAATAGAATCAGCATATACATCACTCACACAATAGTAACACATACTCAGGGATATTCACAGTGGAATGCTGGGCTGGTAACACTTGTGCTTGGGTGCACTACAGGTGTTGTCAGGGTGATATTCAATGGTGTTATGCCATAGTTCAGCTATGTTGAATGTCACTCTGGCAGCTGCATTCTGCATGGTTCTGTGCCATTGTGCTAGTTCAACTGGCACAGTGGAGCAACAGTGTATACCAGTGTGTCAGTGGTTCTGCTACCTGTGATTACTGTGATGTTCAGTTGTTGATATGGAAGTGGGTGCAAAAAACACTGGGCCACAGTTTTCATTTTGTCAGGTGGTTTGGCATGCTGGGGTAGGGTTTCAAGCATGCCACCTAACTGTGTGTCTGTCACAGGGTGCTCTAGCTAACAGGGGAATAAGACAGCCCCCATCAACAAACCAGAAAAGGGGGGCTGTAGGAATCGATGTCGGATTGGCCCCCCTCGGCAAACAAGGAATGGGGGGTACAAACTGAGAGGGATTTTTCAATGCCTTGGCAAACAAAAAAATGTGAGGGGGTTACATTATGACAACGGACATTGTGCACCTCTGTTGGCACACAATTTATGGGTGTGTTCACAGGCAACACTGGCTGTTGCTGCTGACATGTTGGCTGCACGTAGGGTGCAGTGTGTCATGGTCACACTGTGTGAAAGCTTAAGTCTCATAGTAATTGACCTTTTTTCTGATGTTGTCATGTAATTAGGTAGACAGGGCGATAGCAGCTTCTGCTGAGTGATTGGGTAGTGTGGGACACACCTACTGATGCATACTGTCCATTCTCTCAACAGTGACCGCACCTCCAGATCTGCAGTATCACAAGATGTTGCCTGTGAAAGTACAGGATCATTAAAATGAAAATGTTTGGTCTTTAAGAGAAAGAAAGATACACTATGGATGTACCTGTGTTCTACCTGTGGTATATGTTATTAGTTGAACATAGCATGATACAACACAGAGTTGTGTATGGTATTAGTGTGTTTCAATACAATGATTCCCATATGTGAATGGTAATATTAGTGACAATGACAACTGAGTTTTCGAAATGCCACCGTTACCACGTTCTAAGCATAACAGTTAATAAAATACATTGACATATCTTGATCACAAGGCATGACAGTAATAGAGAGTTTGTTTATTTTTTTCAATGCAGAAAACAAGCTTGACAAAATGAGACAGTGGTCACTGAGAGAGGTGTGCTTGCTGCTTGAGGCAGTCCAGGTGAGGGGTAATGCTCGCATTCTAATGAGAAGCACAAACCGTAAGTTGGGCGCAATGTGGAGGCGCATCAACAGCTTCCTTCACATGATACTGAGGGTCAAGAATAAAACTGTCATCCAGCTTAAGAAGAAGTGGAAGCTGTTGCACCAGAGCTTCTATGTGCTGAAGTAGAGAGAGGAGATACCAGAGAATGACAAGTGCTGGTACAACCTTGTGTATGAACTATGGGAGGCTGCAGGCAAGCCAGCTGCGGGGGAATGCCTCTCTCAATGTACGTTATTCAAAACAATTTCCTCTAATTAAATCATATCATAGTACAGGTACAGAGGTGTAACAAAAACAGTCTTTTTTTGATTGAGATGTTTGTTGCTTTAGGCATCCTATTATCATAGTATGATGCACTATTCAATTCTCACGAGTGTAAAACAACTGAATATTTCATAGGTCACGAGGTACATAATTGCTTGTGTCTTTTGTTTAGTTTTTGGTCTTAAGGATGTGATCTTAAGACTTGAAGTCTTATTATGTACTTGTAGTATTGCATATCTATTGTTGTTGTGACATAATAGTGGGGGGATTACTATACAGTATCTATTGTATTGAAGCAGACTTGAATTTCATATGCCATATTATATAAGTACTTAGTATTGTGTACTGAGTCAGTTTGTTACCTTCTGTTAATCAAATATTTATTTGCACTAATTCTGATTCTATATGCATCTCCAATGACTCTGTAGTAGCTGATTAAGGACAATGTCAGGTATCTGAAAATGTCGATAGCTTAGACAGAGTGTTGTGAAATGAGTAAACATTGATACTGAATACTTAGGGAATCTACAATTTTCTTTTTTCAGAGATCAGCACAGGCAACCCCCAGCCCCACCCAAGGTGGTACCAGCACAGTCAGAAGCTGTGAAGGCTGAGAACTCAGACAATGACAGTGTAATTGTTGTTGAATCTGATGGTAAGATGCTCATAGAAATTATTACTATGGATAATTGAGGCAGTATGAGGCCATCACATAAGGTGTGTACTAGACTATTTCACTGACATCTTTTAACAAAATACTGTACAAGAAATTTACTATGAGTACCAGTAAGCACCTAATATTTCTCGATATTCCGAACAACAAGGAACAGTGCTTAATAACATTACTGGTGATTCTAAAGGGAAACTTTTTTTCTTGCCAGATGTACAGTTCTTGTATGCATCTCACTTTCTGTTTAACTATGTTCTAATACTGGTGAGTAACTTTCTAGACACCAATGTTATCTGTACCATTGTTAGGATATGGAATTCTTATCTGTTTTTTTTCAATACATGTCATCTTCCTTCACTATAAGAACACATTTGTAAACATCAGAATTTTTTTTTCTCATCTCGCTTTCTAAATGACTAACACAACAATCATACCAATATATCTCATGTCAATCCTGGCTGGTATTTTCAAAGTGTGTTTGCATATCGATGTAGTACCCACTAATGTGAGACCAACAGATGTGACCAAACACAATATACAACTTCTGTAACAGTAAATGTAGCACTAATGCTCCAATGAAGTTCCTACCAATTTTGACTGTGTGTGTTGTAATAATAACTCTATATGAGGAGGGACAGTTGAACAAATGCAGAACTATAATGGTATTTGTGAAGTATTATGTTTCTCTGGTGATGTGCTGGATACGCATTGGCACCTTATTATGTGTTTTTGGGAACTTAGTAGTCAGTAGTGGGACTGTGATGCACCCTTCACTAACCATCCAATCAGGTATTGCAACATATCCTTCTACCTGCCTAGTGGTGGGTGCGGGATCTTAAAGGGGCTTTTACAATCTTGGGAAACTAAATGTTGTTTCTTTACACATGCAGTATGCTGCCACATTTTAGAACTGTGGTACACTAACTGTCCCAGTCACGCTGAGTGTTGAGATATTGGGAGCCACACCTCACGTCATGCTGGAGACCCGAGTTTGGGAATGGGCCTGGGCCATTGGGGGTTTGCAGTAGAGGACCAGGATTCAGTGTCCTCATTACTGTTCTTCTACTGCTCATGAATGGACTGTTCTTATGTTGTGCTCTAGCAAGTAATAGTGACAACTGGTGGCACAGGTGATGCATGTGTGATGAAGGGGACATAGTATGTCAGACGACTGTACATTTCTGCATGAATAGCATTGTACATTCGTGGTACCATTGGGAGAGTAAGTGTAATCGGGATGGGTGTGACTGAGTAGGTGGATGGGTGCACACACATGTGCAAGGAGAGTATTGTGGAATTGCACTGGATGACTATGACACTGATCTGAGTGGCAAGGATGGCAACCTCTGCAGTAGGTCGTCTGTGCCTGTGCTGGGCCCCCTTCATGCTAGTGAGTTTGCTGGTCTCCACATGAACATGGCTGGCAGCTGGATGTCCCTAATGGTAAAAGGCATGAGATTTGCCAAAAAAACAGATGTGTGATAAGATAAGACAACTATGGTATATGGTTTAATAACACAATAAGTAATATGAAAAATGTTTTTCACAGTTAAAATTTTATGCTGTATTTACATATTGTGGCATATGTTTCAATATTCTTCACTTATATATTTTATAGTGGCCAAGGAGGCAGTGCCGGTACCATCTGTGCAGGTGAAGGAAGAGCCTGGCGCCAGATCTGAGTGTAAGTACCATAATAGAAGATGTTCACACAAGATGTACTGTCACCACCCCTTCAACCTTTCTTCCACAGCTTGGAGGACCTTGTCACCTCTGAGCCAGCCATTCAACTTCTGATCGCTAGGTAGCCTTAGAGCTGTGTACCTATTTGTGAAAGACATGAGTAAGTGGTTGTAAGTAAGTAAGTTGGAGGCAGTAAAGCGCAGTGGTCTAAGGCTCTGAACTGCAAATCTGGTGACATCCAGCACACCAGACTTGGGTTTGAATCCCACAGCTTCCACTTGCATACTGTGTGACCCTGAGCAAGTCACTTAACCTCCTTGTGCTCCCAGGTCACTCCTGTAAAAAAGCTTTCAGCTTAGTGTGCTATACCTGGTTAAACAACTAAATTAAAAAAAAAAGTGGTGATAAAAACAGTACTACAGTACGCAATCTCATTATGTGGATGGACCATTCATATATTGAGATTCTGTAATACAATCTGTTGTGCATACTCATAACCTAACTTGTTTGCTTTACTATGCATAGAGCTGTACCATATGGTGTCACTTTCTGGATAGATGGAATGTATCTTACTGTAGAGTGTAACCTGTTCCTGAACATGCAACAGTCATGATTACATTGTTGTTTGTCAGTGGGTGGGTGTTCAATGTGGTAATAGTGCATGAAGGGGTAATCTATGATTTGCAAAGACTACTATGACCTATGAGAGGAGCTGTACTAAATCAACTTTGAATACCTTTGTATATTTATCCCAATGGGTGTGTAAGGGTGAGACAGTGTACTGGACAGCTGTATCATACATGTATGTCAACAAAACCGTCATTGTGTAAGGGGGTGGAGTGTACTGGAACAAGAAGTATATAAATAGATTTAAAGCTCATGATAACTAAGATGGAAAGGCCCACTGGACTATTATGGATAAGTAGCCAATTCAAAACAAGTTATCAGTTGAGTGGGTAGAGTGCAGTGTAGTAATACAACTAGTAAACACATTATTAAAGTGTGACAGGTACACAACCACCATAGTGAGTGTCATATATTTATATATGCTTTTTGTCACTTTACAGGGTGCCCTCACTTAAGACGGTGCACTGGCCACTGCCGCTGTTACCACAGGCTTGAGCACAAGGTTCACAGTCTTATAAAAGACAATGTTACACTGCATGACAAATTACTGTCCCTCATGACAGCGCAGCAAGTGACTGTCAACCTTGTGCTTGAGCCTGAGGGTACAGCAGCAAGTGACATGTTGGCCAGTTCCAGTACTTCACCTGCACCAGTTGCATCTAGTCTCCCTGGCCAGGAATGAACAGCATCCACAGCTCCTCTGGTATCTCCTCTGTAAGCTCAACAGCTTCCATTTCTACTGCGCCTCCATATTGAGTCAAACTTATGGGCTGGACTGCCTCAAGCAGCAGCACACCTCTCTTCTACAGTTGTGTGTGAATAGTGTAAATAGTTTTTTTTTCACTATTTGTCTTATATGCAAATATTTTTGTACATTATGTTATAACTACAAATATGTATTTTTTATATAATATTTACTTAATTTATCAATGCAAACTGACAATGAATATGTTTTATTTGTTTTTTTTTATTTATTCTTGAAGAAAAGAAGTATTTTTTTTATTTTTTACACATTTTTGTTAGGAACAACCTGTTTTCATTTGCAAATTTTGTAACTATTTTTTTAAATCTTTGCATTTCAATATATAAATATTCTTGATAAAGAACACTTTGTCTTGCTGTATTCTTTACTTGTGGGGGATGTCAATTATCAATACATATGCCACAAGTCAGCCACCATTTTACTTGTTCTAGGCCAAGAATGGGTATTGCATGTGCCCTATAGGTTTAAAGGTATTACACATCACCAATCTAGCACACACACAAAAAAGAGGAACACATATATTATGTGAATTGAATGTTGTCCATGCATGGTACTGTTGCTTTCAGTGTGTTCAGTTTCATCATATCTTATCAGGAAATGATTTGAACATGAACATACAATTTCTAAGTACTACACACACACTAGCTGACAGGCCATGTCAGCAGGTATTGAAAAATCAAAATGATATACTTGAGGTGGATCTCAGCTGACTATTCATTACAGACAATTCAGTAGATGACTTTTTGTGTTCTTGGATATCTGTGTATTTGATTATGTGTGTCTGGTACTGCCACTACGACATTGTACGTACTATTAGTACTTGTCATTCTAAAAAAGAAAGGAAATTCATGGCAAAAAAACTCCATTTAATGCATCAGTTGGGGTTGTTCACACAGTGACAAAAGCGAGGAAATTCAGTGTTATGGTTGAAAACCCTAACTCTGCATTCACCCCACCAGCGCGACACACACACACACACATGCAAGTGGGGGGAGGACCAAGGCAACACGACCAATCACAGACAACCAGCTGCAGGTGACAGAAATAAAATACAACTGTCTAAATGCAGTACAAGACATCCCCACCCACCTCACCAGGTACTGCATGCCCAGTGGAGATCCACAGTAAAACTGAGGCCATATACACCAAAAGTACACAGCCCTGATTGCGGGTGCACACAATGTACCACACTTACTAGCCAGGAAAGTCATAAATCATATGACTTTTAAATTTGTTTCTACATCGTACGGTTTCTGAGATATAAGCAATTTACTATTCCAGCTCCTCATTTTCTGCTCCAAGACCCATTATTATGCATACTTTCTGTGTACTCACTGTCTTTCTCTATGCAGCTTTTGGGGAAAACTAGCCTGTGCACTTACATTACTGTTACCCTTACCACTTCTGCTTGTGGTTCCATAACCGTTTCACTTACTGTTCCTGTCTACGACACCATGTGCGTTACCCTTCACATTTCCATTTGCTCTTGCATTTGTGTTATTTTAACCATTTTTGTCTGCAGTACTGTTTATCTTTCTGTTTTGCTTTGCATCACCAAGCGCATTACCATTTGTGTTTGCAGGCACCGTGTTACTATGTAACAAGACATCACGTGGCAGGCGCTCCCGTAGCTGCATTACATTCACTATTTCTCATTATACTTCTCAAAAAGAAGGGAAATTAGAGGCAAAAATCTCCATTTAATGCATTAGTTAGGGTTGTTCCACAGCGACAAAAGTGAGGAAATTCAGTGTTTAGGTTGAAAGCCACCCTTGGACCCCCCTGCCCACACCTCCAACAGGCATCGGGGTGCCCGTTGGGGTTGTTGGTCCTAAGTCTCACCCCATTTTCCTATACCTCTGCTTCTTCACACATTTGGTGGAGTGAGAGTTAGGGCCGGCAACCACAATGCGCACCCTGAAGCTGGTTGGGTGGGCGTGGGTCCAAGAGATCTTTCAACCCTAACACCAATTTCCTCACTTTTGTTGCTTTGGAACAACCTACCTAATGCATTAACTGAGTTTTTTATATATATATATATATATATATATATATATATATATATATAAATATATATATATATTATGGTAGCACAGTAGTTCTACCATATTTAGGGTTGAGGAGCCATTTTAAGGTTAAAGGGTCAAATTTTGCACCTTAATAATTTTGCCACTGTTCAACATATTTGCCTAAACTTTAGTATGGATGATTGGGCATGGTAGATCATGGCATCTGCCAAGTTTCGTACCAGTCAGATGTATGGTTGCAAAGTTATTAAGCACCAACAAAATGTGCATTTACGTTTTTGGCAAATTCTTTGGTCTCACCTACAGGTCGCACGGTTTGCGCAACCAGTCTGAAAACTTCAGTGAACGTGTGACTGGGGTCCCCGATGTGCCTATTGAAGATTTTGTGAAAAAATATTAAACAGTTCAAAAGTTATTCAAAAAACAATTTCCCATTATAAGTCAAAGGAAAAAGTTAACAAAAAGTGCAACACTTTTGCAAATGTACTTTTTAGTGTCACAAATGGCCCTAGTAGTGTCGCAAATCCACCATTTTGTTTTCAGTTAGTGATCAGAAAAATGTTTGCCATTTAAAATTGGGACCCTCTAGGAACACAATTATTTTTGTGTTCACCTAGTCAGACCCTAAGGATGCTAGCCATGTCTTTATTTTGGAGTTAAACACCCCAGAAATATGTTTTTCAAGTTTCTGGAAAAAGTAGTGTCACACTCACGACACTTTCGCAAATGTTTGTGAAAGCTTTCGCAATTCAGGACACTACTTTTTCAGACTATGGCCAAAATGACAGCAGTTCTTTGCCACCCTGCTGCAAAAGAACGGTTTGGTCTTTTGAACTGAAATTTGAAGGGATCGCAGTGAACATCTCCCTGATGTGCTTTTTGATGGTTTGGTGAAAAAAATATTGCATGACTTTCAAAGTTACGGTACTCTGAAATTCGCATTTTTCCCCATAGACTAACATGGTGGAATATGGTTGCTGAGATATTAGCAATTAAGTACTTCCAATGCTCGTTTTAAGCTTCGATGCCCATTACAATGCATACATTCTTTGTACACACTGTGTTTCTCTATGCACCTGTTTGGCAAAAACAAGATATGCACTTCCATTACTGTTACAGTTACTGTTTCCACTTGCATTTATGTCCCCATTTGCATTACTGTTCCGGTGAATACCATCGTGTGCGTTACCCTTTGCATTGTCATTTGCACTTGCATTTTTGTTACTGTTACTATTTGCATTTCCACTATTGTTTCTGTTTGAGTTTTTGTTTGAGTCATCATGCATATTACCATTTGTGTTTCTGGCAGCCCTTTCATTTGAGTTTCCATTTCTCTTTTGTTTTGTATCTTCTTTGCTGTTACTGTTACCATTTGTGTTTACAATTGCAGTACTGTGCCCATGTGCGTTTCGGTTTGCTTTTCCATAGGCACTTTTGTTCCATTTCTGTTTCTCTTTCTGTTGGCATTATTCTTCATGTTAACTTTACCATTTGCATTTACAATTGCGGTACCGTGCCTGTGCGCATTACAGTTTGTGTTTACGTGTGCGCTTGTGTTCTCGTTTCCATTTCTGTTCCCTTTCATGTTCTTTTTGCTGTGACACTTAACATTTCCATTTAAAATACCACTGTTTGCATTATCAGTTGCGTTTTTGTATGTGCTTCAATGTCTATTTGCGTCACTGTTTGCTTCGGTGTCACTTTGCGCTTGCATTTCTATTAACGTTTCCTTTACCATTTACGTTTGCATTACCATGTGCACCACTGTTGGCGCTTCTGTTTGCATTGCTGTTCCTGTTACTATGTCACAAAACATCATGCTCCTGCTGCCACATTACATTCACTATTTTTCATAATCATTCTCAAAAAGAAGAATCATTCTCAAAAAGAAGGGAAATTAGAGGCAAAAAGCTCAATTTAATGCATCGGTTAGGGTGGTTCCACAGCAAAAAAAGTGAGGAAATTTGGTGTTAGGGTTGAAACCCCTCTTGGACCCCTCCAGCCCATCCCCCCTACCGGCATCAGGGCATGTGTTGGGGTCATCGGTCCTAACTCTCACCCCATTCTCCTATTCCTCAGCTTGTTTACACATGTGATGGGGTGAGAGTTAGGGCCAACAACCCCAACGTGCACCCCTATGCCAGTTGGGGGTGGCTGAGGGGTCCAAGGGGGCTTTTCAACCTAACACCAAATTTCTCTTTTGTCACTGTGGAACAACCCTAACTGATGCATTAAACAGAGTTTTTTGCTTTATATATAATAATAATAATAATAATAATAACATTTATTTGATTAAGCGCCTTTCAAATATTTCAAGGCGCTATACAAAAACATCATAACATTCAACATAACCATGCAAACACTAACAATACTACCAATAAAATATTTAAAATAAACAATTAAGATACAGCAGGAAATGTCTGATTCCATAAAAATGACTTTAAAGCCTTCTTAAAACTATCCACCATTGTACTTTCTCAGAACTGGCAGGGCAGAGAATTCCAGAGGGTGGGAGCTGCAAAACCAAAAGCACAGGCTCCAGAAGACTTCCAATTCACCCTCGGAATCTCCAGCAACCCCTCATCAGCTGAGCAAAGCTGTCTCAGAGGGGTGTAAGGCACCAGAAGCTCTTTCAGGTAGTCGGGACCTAACCCATGTAGGGCTTTGTAGGTCAGAAGACCCACTTTAAAGGTGATCCACTACTGTATTGGCAGCCAGTGCAGAGTGCACAGCACAGGGGTAATATGGGACCTTCTAGACACCCCAGTCAACAAACGTGCTGCAGCATTCTGCACTAGATGCAAGTGGTGGATATCAACCCCAGCAAGCCCTAGGTACAGGGAGTTACAGTAATCAAGACACAAGGTCACAAAGGTGTGGACCAAAACCAGCAAATTGCCTGGTGGAACCAGTTGCCTAATCCTGGAGATGTTTCTAAGATGAAAAAAATGAAGTCTTGACTACTGCAGACACCTGATAACAAAGGTTCAAGCCAGTGTCAAGCTCCACACCCAGGTTATGCACCCATTCAGAGGTAGGGATCTGGTCTACCCCAAGAACTAATCCAGAGGGGGACCCTAAGCCTAGACCCTCAATCCTGTGACCGGGATCCACCACCATAACCTCAGTCTTTCCCGGGTTCAACTTCAAACCACTGGTATTCATCCAGTCTTGGATATCAATGAGGCAATTATTCAGCACCGAGATAGCACTAACCTGGTCAGGTGCAAAAGACAGGTAGAGCTGGGTATCATCGGCATAGCAATGAAACCTCAGCTCATACCGTCTTACAATGTCTCCGAGGGGTAGCATATATACTGTGAATAACATGGGGGAAAGCAGCAAACCCTGAGGTACCCCACAAGCTAGAGAGAAAGCCCCCGGATGAATGTAAACTGGAAACCACTCTCTGAGTTCTCCCCAGGCGGTAAGATGAAAACCATCTGAGGACAACACCTGAAAGCCCACAGATGGACCTCAGACGTTCGAGCAGGACCCCATGATCCACAGTATCAAAAGCTGATGATAGATCAAGGAGAACCAGAATAGAGTGGTGTCTCCGATCTTTTTGCCATCAGGAGATCATTGAGCACCCAAACCAGAGCAGTCTCGGTGCTATGCCTCTTACGAAAACCTGACTGGAGAGGCTCGTATAAACTATAGATGGTCAAATGGTTATCAAGTTGAGCTGCCAAAACTTTTTCAATAACCTTCCCCACAAAAGGGAGGTTAGAGATCGGACGGTAGTTGGCTAGGTCATTCGAGTCTAAGGAAGCTTTCTTCAGAAGGGGAGTCACCACCCCCTTCTTTCAGAGAACTAGGGAAAACCCCCATCTCTAAAGAACACCGATTAATCTGAGCAAGGACCGGGCCAATAAGTTCACTACATCCTATAATCAAGGAAGTGGGACCCGGATCCAAACTACAACAAGTTGGGCGCATCTCAGAGACAATTCTCATAGTGTCCACGAGGTCCGGAAGATTAAAGGAACTCCAGGAAACTCTGGGCTCTGCGACAGCACACTGATCAACTGCAACAACCTTGGAGTGAGGTTGGGGACACTGCCTCCAAATGTCTTCCACCTTATTCGCAAAGAATCGAGCGATCTCCTCACAGTCAATCTGCTTAAAAACTCGACGGACCTGCTGACAGGCTGGGTTGCACAGTCTGTCAGCAGTTCTGAAGAGCTGAGCCGGTCAATTCCGAGCAACAGAAATTTCCCTGAACAGGAATTCTGCCTTCTTATGGGAAATTTCTGTTTGATAGAGCTTATAATGCTTTTGCAAAATAAGATGGTCGTCGTCCGAGGCAGTCTTCCTCCAGTGACGCAATGAGGGTGAGCAAAATGAGTAGTAGATAAAACCATGTATTCAGCACACAGTGATACAAATCTTGCTGAAAAAAATCACACTATGATAATATTTGCCATTTATACACATTATGCTTACCTCAGGGGCAGATACTATCACTGTGCTGATGTCATGCTGGAACCCTGACCAATCATAGCTCTCCTGGCACTACTTTCAACAAATGACCCCCACTCTATCAAACTCCCTGCTAAATTAGCATTGATGTCACCACTCACTCACTACAGTCTGCATTCTAAATGGAACTGCTTCACAAAACAGTTTCTGTTTCTCACTACTACCTGCAACTACCTCAATTAGCATTGCAAAAGACACTCACCTGTGTCCCATAGTGTTTCTGAGATTCCCAGCCCATTACTATGCTGATCTCAGCTTCACTACAGCCTGCATTCTAAATTAAACTGTTCACACAACAGTTTCTCTTTCTCACTGCTGCTTCCAACCTATTCAATTAGCATTACAAAGGACTCTCCCCTGTGTGCCATAGTGTTTCTGAGACTCCCAGCCCATTCAGAAAAACTCACACACATGCAGAAAGCACACAGAAATTGAAAAAGAACACAGGAAAAAATAATATTTTGAAAGCTCCCACCCCATTGTATAAATTGCATGCATGATGAGCAGATTGTGGGATATGGAAAACATTCTCACTTCTGCAGAGTGAGTTGTGGAAACTGTCACTCATGCCTTCAACACTGGTGAGTATACAGAGCTCACTCTACATGACTGAGAATATTTTCCATATCCCACTCCTGCCCATCATGTATCCCATATAAATATATATATATATATATATATATATATATATTTTTTTTTTAAAGATCAGGTTGTGTGTCTTGTACATAAGGTTTAAATAGCATCCTGAAATGCCCAGAGAATATACATATTCCGCAAACACAATTGGTTCTCTGGGGTTTTGAGGCCTATGTGGATGGATGGAATGGCTGTGACCACACCATCAAATCCCTAAGCACAAAACAATTTTGTTTAGTATAGCTCTGACTTGTAGTGGCAGCTCAGTCTCTTTGATTAGCCAGTTTTTAAAACAAGCAAAAGGAAAGCTCCTCTTGCTGTAAAGCTGGCAATGGGACCTGGGGGGGAGTGTTGGTTATAAACTGTGCTGCTTCAACAAGGCCCTGCCTCAATATACCCTGATTAAAATAAAAATGGTTTGAAAACTTGTAAGACACCTACTTTACAAGATTGGGTCCTGGTGGCTGCCTTGGCTGTTGTAAAGGGATCTTGAGTCATAAGATGACATTGGGAATAGCACAAAGTCAGATGCTGGTGTTGCAGATTAACATAAACAATGATGATAGAGCTTCATTACTACTCAGGAAGGGTGCTGGGTGTTTAGCAAGATGAGTATAGTGTCCATGGGCACCAGCAAATGTGGTAATGTGGTTGGTTGCCTTGGTGTCCTTGTTGGGAATGAAGGGCAGTTGGTGCTTGATTTTGACCCCTGTTGTATCCACGTCTGTGGTTCTATGTCAAAACACTGAAAGCCTATAGGCGATCACCATTATGCAGAAGTCAAGAGTGCCAAAAATGTATTTTGGCACTCTGACACCCTAACGCACAGCAAAAAGGCACTGGGGACTTAGTTTTTTAATGTTTTCAGCATGGGTCTGTGCCCCCCACACCTCGGTTAGTTCGGCAACCCACCACAGCACCACCCCTCACATCCCTTGCTGTATGTGCCTGCTCTCACCACCCCCGCAGACGTATGTATAATGACATCCTGTCGCTATAGTCACTCACACACACCCTCTGGCCACCCTACCCTCCTGTAGCCATCCCTGAAATGCACTGGGGAGTGGGTCACTATTATTGTAGGTGCCTATTCCCCTGTGCTCTTATCACGGGATACCACTTCTGCACATATCTTCAATTTATAAGTGTGTTGGAGGGTAGTCTTGTGCTTGTGTGTATATATACTAATCCGTTTACTATAGTATCCAAATAACATCTATCTTGTAACTGGATTTTATCAAATAAAATTTGTTGTGGACTACTTTGTGGTCTTTAATCTCAGTGACTCATCTTGGATGTTGAGCCATTCATCATCTTCAACACTTTGTCTGCTTTTACCTGTCTCACATCTGGATGTTGAATCACTCATTATCTTCCAGATATCCTGGGCTGCTTTTATCTGTCTTGTGTCTGGATGTTGAATCATTCGTCATCTTTAACATATCATGAACTACTGTTTGCTATCTGATGGCATATGTGGTCTTCTGCCTTCTGGAGATCCAGGCCCAGAGCCTGATTTCAATTACAGTAAGAACATTTTTGTAAGTTTATATATAAGAAACAAGAGAAGCCCAACAAACATCTAAAACGCCATTTCTTTGATTCTGGAAAAAAAAAATCATCAGCAGCATTTGTCCAACAGCCATGCATTTAAGAGGGAGGCCAGGATCTCAGTCATCATCATGTTCACCTGACCCAAAGAAGAGATGTCATCAGAGTTATAGAAAGGACTGTGAGCTGGAGTCTGAATTTAAAAGAAGGCTGCAGAAGAGCAACAGGGAGAGGAATATGCATTTTGTGCGTGAGTATTACATATAAAATAATGTGTGGGAAAGTGTGCTTAATGAGAAATTAATGGTTGCCCAAGGTGTGGGATGCTACATAAATCCCGAGGGCAAAGCCCGAGACGTTTATTAAGGCATCTCATACTGAGGGCAACCATTAATTTTGAATTTAGGACACGTCCCCATCTCTTATTATTTATAATTGCTGGTCAGTTATTTTCTCCTATTTTTCTGTACTGTGACCCTGTCTCACCAACACTGAGAAAAAAACACACACACACACAATCTCTTTTTCTGTCCTCCAGATTTTTCTTTTTTTTTTTTTTTTTGTAGAGGTGTTTATTTAATTCAGCTTGTGTTTTTTCGCTAAACAATTGAAAGTTTAGATTGAGATCATTATCACAATCAGCGCTTACCCTAGTCAACCAAGTCAGACTTGAAGCCCTTTCCCAGTGTCGGTGGCAGTTCTTGTCTCCCACAGGTGCCGAATGGCAGAATCAAGTGGACATCTTTTTTTTTTTAAATGTTTAAGTTCTGGAGCATGGAACTCATTAGAAGAAAAAGAAAAGCTATATAAAGTCTCCATCTGGTGGCTCTTCGCTACTCGGGTTAAGGAGTGCCATGTTTGAAAAAGTGATTTAGCTCGCCCAGGAGGAGACAAACAGCCAATGAGGAAACGGCTTTTCTGAGTGACTGGGTGCATGCTCGCTGTCATAACCTGTGGGTTATAACAGCAAATTATAACTGGTTCAGACCATTGAGAAATTGCCGACCAGTTATTATAACATTGTAGTACATGGCAATATACCTCTCTGCACTGAATCTCGAGTGCTAGGATGAACTACAAAACTACTGATCATGCAGAATGCAGAACTGTGCATACTTTAAAAGTATTTGGTTTTCATGTCAGCCCCTGCAGTAAGGATGTGATGATAGCACCAAAGGGAATAATGACCTAAGTGATCTTGGCAGAGGATTAAAATACAAGAATCTTCCTGCTGCCTTATTCAGTAACATAACTACAGTATAGACATTTTCTTCACAAGACCATTGGATACAGATGTGGCATCTACTGAATTGCTGTGGGCATGAGAAGTGGCTGAACACCATCTACTATTTGCCATGGCAAACCATGTCTGATTCATTCCTGGTAATGTTTAGTGACTCAAAAATTGCAGAAACATTTTCCTGCAAAGACAGCAAAATCCTGTCACTGGTGGTTAATGTCATAGAAGAAGTGTTAAAGTCATCTGTTGTTGAAATAATGAGACAACACTACATCAGCTTCCTTATAGATGAAAGGAATAACACACCAGTGACAAAACAATCTGCTCTCCTTGTGAGACTCTTAGATAGTCAAGAGAAAGTGTTATCATTTTGTTACAAACTTATAGAAGTACAGGTTACTCTCACTACTTCTGGTGTTACTTTTACTGCAGAGACACTTCATAACACAATTATGGATGCACTACAGAAAGATGATCAGCCTCTTGAAAATGTTATTGGATTTGGAACAGATGAAGTCAACGTCATGACTGGAGAGAGAAACAGTGTGTTGTCCAGACTAAAGAAAGAGCTCCCACATATATTTAGTATACATGGCATTTTTCATGTCCCACATCTCATCACAAATGATGCCTGTAAGTTATTCCCTGAGGAGGTCCAAATTCTTCTGGTAGACATATGGTACTATTTTAAAAAGAGTGCCAAGCCAATGCAAACTTTCTCAACATTCTAGGAATTTACCAGCACTAAATTCCACAGACCCTTGAAGTCCTGCCAAACAAGATGACTCAGTCTTCATCAGGTAGCTGGGAGAATGTCTGAGCAGTTTCTTGCTCTGAAATCCTACTTTAAAATCACAAAGCACAAAAAGTGCAACAATACTTGGCATAAGGAAAGCCTTGCAACCAAACTTGTAAAATTATGCTTCATGTTCCTGGACTTTAGTCTTTTAACAATCTTGGAGTTTAACTTACTATTCCAACAAGAGCAAATAAATCGATATATTTTGTGGTAAAACTTGCTATCCTACACAAAACATTGCTTGCAAAATGTATAAAATATGCCTTCATCGGTGACTGATATTACAGATGAAGAGAACCACCTACCGCTAGATCAGATTACTTTTGGAAGAATAGTGTGTAAGACATTTGTGCAACAGCTAGAAGATGGTGACGAGGAGGATGCAGTTCCATCATTTCTGTCATTGGCAAAGAGTTTTTGGATTGAGGCATGCATCCAAGTTAAAAAAAATGTTGCCTTTTGATGACTATGATGATAGAATCTACAAAAAGTTAGAAGCATTAAATCCCACAAAACAACATGTGTCAAAAGCACAATTTCTAGCTCTTGCAAACAGGTTCTCCAACATAATAGAGGACAGCAATGCCACCTGAGACAACAGGAAGATGAGGCATTGGAGTATGAAATGATGACATTGTCTTAAGAGAATGTGGGTTTGCCAGTTGATGATTATTGGCACTATGTAAAGAACCTAAAAAAACCAAGAAATCCAAGACAGATGAGAATTCAACTTCTGGGTCAACTTGCAACAGCCCTTTTAGTTCTGACACATGGAAATGTAGAAGTGGAGAAACTGTTAAGTGAGATGAACAGAACAAAGACAAAGAACAGGAGCTGCACGAAGGCAGACACACTTAACCCACTGCTGCATGTCTCATTCAACAAAATGGAGACTAACTGTTTTAAATTCAAGCGAGCAAAAGAAATTTTGGAACGGTGCAGAAAAAATGACAAGTACTAATCACACCAGTGCCAGAGTACTAAGTAATAAAAGAAATGGTGACTTTGAAAGACTCAGTGTTCATTTCAGAGTGGGGGATTCAGAACTGGGGCAATTGTCATGCAGTTTTCCATTTTGACCAGCCTTTTCTTCTCCCTTGAGGATTGCCTACTCACTGTTCTAAAGGTTTTTGACTGCTGCTTTATGAATCTGGCTCGACTGAATAATATGAACCACTCTTTTTTTAATTTGACACTTACTTTTTATACATAATGGGTCAGTGTCCTAAATGGGTTGGGTCACTTACTGATACAGAAAACAAAAGAAAGAGTTATAAAAAAGTTCATTGGTGTCAGTTGTCTAGTTTCTTAGATCTTATTCAGTCTTCAGGGTTTATTGCAGATATTCTTCTATCTGGCATAGAAGAATATTTGAAAGAAACCCTGAAGTCTGAATAAAGTATAAGGAATCAGACAACTGACACCAATGAACTTGTATAACTCTATTTTTTTCATCATCAATAAGCTTGTAATTTTGTTACTCTCCTCCCTGATCATTCCTCCGGGTCACACCTGGAAATAAGCCTCAGCTCAGTGTGCCTTTCCCGGTTATCAAATTTTAAATAAATAAATAAATAAATATGAACTTCTAACTGAATGAACTGCACTATGCAGTATTAAGTGTCAATTTTTTTTTACAGGTGGAAAATGTAAGTTTCCTGTTTTTTACATGCTTAGTAGTTCGGTACCAGGGTAGGCTGAGTTACTTAGATGTTCATATTTCTGCTAATATGTTAATAGCTCATAGGATAGAAATCATAATGAATTCTTACAAAAATCTGCTCCTTTATAGTCCACCTACAGTTAACTAATCTCCTAAAACTTATGCTGCAAAAGATCCTTAAGGTGCAAAAAAATGTGTGCGGAAATGGAGGCTGCACCTGCACAGGGACATTAACAAAATGGAGGCAGTCTAGAGAAGGGCAACCAAAATGGGCAGGGACTGCATCAGAAAACATATGAGGACAGATTAATGGAGCTCAATATACATACCCTAGAGCAACGGAGGGAGAGAGGTGATATGATCGAAACATTAAAACATCATAAGGGCATTAACAAGGTGAAGGAGTCTAACATGTTTTAATAAAAGAAATATAGCAGGACAAGGGGACACAGCATGAGATTAGAGGGAGGCTGATTAAGGGGTAATGTGAGGAAGTTCTTTTTCATAGAAAGGGTGGTGGATGCATGGAATGGCCTACCTCAGGTAGTGGTGAATATGAATGCAGTGCAGGGCTTCAAGCAGGCATGGGATAGGCATAAGGGTGCAATACAGCTTAGTATGAATAGATAGACCATTGACAGAGTAAAGGCCTATGGCACATTCACAAGGTAGAAAAAATGGGCAGAGTGGATGGGCCTTGTGTTCCTTATCTGCCACCTACTTCTATGTTTCTATGTTCCTTATATACTCTTGTTTTAACTCAACTCAGAAACTGTGTGGGCTGCATTTATAAGGTAGCCTGTCAAGATAGCAAGTACGGAATGTTGAGGAGTCAAAATGGCACACAAATTACAAGTGCCGTATCGACAACTGATGGATCCCCCCCTTCCTGAGGTCCCCCCCAGAGTTGCTATATTACATAAGGGTGGGTGTGTAGGGCAGAGCCCCCTACAAGCAGGGGGGACTTGGGGGGGCAAAGCCCCCCACAAACAGAAACATCACCTATGCAATGTAGTGTTGTTTTGCACCTCGCAGTTCCTGTATTCGCTGTCTTGATGTGGAACCCATTTATAGCATTTGCCTTATATTTATTATAGTTAACATAGTAAAAGTGTATTGAAACTTAATAGGAAATCAGAGTTCTTTACTTTAAAAAGGGTAGACATGTTAAACAGAGAAGAAAATCAGAAGTAAGGATCTAATAACTGATGAGAAGTTCTGCAGGGATTTATACAGGGATTTGATCCTGCATCTACAGGGAAAATACAGCAAAATGAGGGCATGGTAGAGGGAAATGGTTATTTGGATCTGGGAATGCTGAGTCAGACCAGCATCATATATAGCGTTAAGAAAACAGTGGGGAGGGGCATCCTTTGTGTCCTTCAAGATCTGATCACAGAGGATGACTCTTAACAGCTCACTCTAAATGTGATATCTCCCTGACTTAATATCCCCACTTGGAGTGATTAAAAGCAATTAGTTCATTCCTTGATTTATAGGTGGTTGCTGATCCACTCACAGAAGTTCTGGTAGAACTGACTTCATTAGTCTAGAAACCTAACTACAGTATTTCAGTTTTGGAAATAAATTATTTCTGCAAATGAGAGGTATAGTAATGCGGCATTATTTGCCCCAGTAATGCTAACCCCTTCATGTGAAATTTGGAAAAGGAAGTGGTTATCAATAGTATGCTATGCAGAATGTGGAATTCCACTGACAGAATTTTCATAGAATGGAAATTATGCTTCTGAACTGCATTTTGGAATTTTTGGGTCATTCTGCAGAATCCCTTAACCAATTCAGGAATTCATCATTGAATCCACTGAATGCAATTCACCCCTTTGCTTACTTAATCATGAGGCACGCTTGAAGCAGATTGACAGAATGGCATTTATACCTTCTGTGAGCATTGCATTCAATTTTTGTGGAAACAAGTGGATAAATTTAATCAGAAATGCATACACTTGCTTCCTTATGACCCTGATGCACCTACGTGCAAGTCCATAAATATGTCTTGATGGCTGTTAGTCTCTACTGAAATCAAGTTTAAATTTGGAGATACACAGTGACTCAAGGGGCCTGATTCAGAAAGCTCCTCTTAATGGTGCAGGGGCTTGCACCAGAAAGAATGGTGCAAGGTGTGGCTTGTGCCCACAAATGTGCTGTGAGCAACTCACAAAGGCAGCATGTATCAAGCTCAGGCTACCTGCACCAAATGGGGCTTTCACCAGCCTTGCACCACAAAGTGGGCTGCAGCATGGTGTTTGAGGGCTTGCGGCAGATGCAAGCTGCCCTAACCCATAAGTTTGGATTCACAAAACCCTCCCAGAGCAAATTTCTACATACCATTAGACCAGCAAGGGCTCTCGGAGGGTTAAGACATTTGCAGCAATGTTCCACACTCTCCCCCAGCCCCGATCTCCATATAAATAATATTAATGTCCCTGGTATCTAGCTGTCCTCCCAGCTCTGATTTCCATACAAATAATATTAATTAATTTCCATGGTGGCTAGCGATCCAACCCCCACCCTGATCTCCTTGTACTAAACAAATCACATCCCTGGTGGACTAGTGGACCCCCCTTCCCTATCCCTGATGTCCTCATAAATAAATAACTTTCCCTGATGGTCTAGTAGACCTCCTTCCCTCCCTATCTCCAATCTCCCCAGAAATAAGTAAATAACATACCATGGTGGTCTAGTGGAACCCCCTGTGACAGAAATGGGAAGGAAGAAAGGAAGGAAGGAGTTAATGGCTTAGATTTTTAGATGGTATTTTTTTTAGCAGTCTGAGAAAAAACACAAACAAGCTTAGATTCCGCACTCCACCAGCAGATAGATTATGGGATGAATAATAAATCTGAGACAAAGTGACCAAGTGGGGGAGTGGACATACACACACAGACTCACATAGCTTGAAAGCATTGGATCACTCAAATATAAACTGAAGTTTAACAAGCATTTGTCAATGCCGAATGTTGTCTCGCTGGCATTGGCATTGGTAGTGCAGGAGTTAAGAGACACATAATAAGAATGGCAGTGAAGTATTGAACTGACGCCAACCCCACCCCCACCCTGCAGAGACTGACAGGTGTTGGAGTGTGCCTTTGGGTCATCAGCTATAACGCTCATGCCATTTTACCACATCCTACCTTGTAGACACTGACAAGTGCTGTGGTGTGCTTTGGGGTCTTGGGCCTTATACTTACCCCATTCCATAGGAAATATGCTGAAGTGGGTGCAGTATAGGAGAATGGGGAGAACTTTGGGGTCAAAGAGTACAAGGCACACCTCGATGCCTGTCACTGACTGCAGGGTGGGGGTGGGGTGGGGTGGAATGGCAGGAGCATTACAGCTGATGATCCCAAGCCACACCTCTGATGCCTGTCAGTCTCTGCAGGGTGGGGTGTTACAGCTTGAAACTCTAACACCATAGGCGTGTGTTGGTATTTTCTCTCCAGATTATCAATATGGGCTTTTTGTGACCCCACCTCTTGAAGAGCTGCGCTATCAGTTTGTTAGCTGAAAGGTGATTTGCACAGTGACTGCCATTTGGCGCCACAGATACGGAAGCATAATTTGGGCAGGATGTGAAAAATGACAACTGTATTGTTCATGAGGAGGTGTAAAAAAATGGCAATGCTGAAAATCTGGAGTGAAAATCTGAAAAATTGGTGATGTCATGAGCATGCATAGAAACTGCTCAACGGATGTCTGTAACCCAATTATTTTGGGGATTTTTTAAACAAAATTTTCAAAATAGGGATTTTGGGACCACCCCTCATGAACAGTGGCACTGTGATTTTGTTAATCTGTCACAATAGTTGATTTCCCACAGCGACCACGCTATTGTACGCCACAGGTGCGAAAACACATTTCAGGCAGGATATGAAAAATGGTATCTGTACTGTTCATAAGGAGGTGTTAAAAAAAGCCAGTGTGGAAAATCTGGCATGAAAATATTGCAAATTTACGAAGTTACAAGGGTGCGTGAATACTGTGCAATGCATGCTTGTAACACAGCCATTTTATGGACTTTCATCACCAAATTTTCAACATAGGCATTTTAGGACCACTGCTCATGAACTGTGGCACTGTTAATTTGTTAATCGGTCCCTAAAACTGATTGTCCCGGATTACCCCCCTTTTCCCTCACAAAAGACAGAGACCATTGTTTGTTGTTGTGCTCAGATTGACAATTAATTTATTTATATTTATAACTTCATATTCCATTTCCATTTCTTTATCATTTCCAAAATTTCTTTTAATTTCTATCCACATATCAATCTCTGATTATCCATCCCCCAGGTGAAAACCTGGGTGCCTTCTTCTTCTTCTTTTCCGTTAGGTAATGGTGAAAACTGAGACCACTTTCTCCTTCATCTTCTTCCTCTTCTTGTGTTATTCCTTTTTTGTTCCCCCTTCCCCTCCTCCTCCCCTTTTTCCCTTTTTCTCCAGCCATCCACCTTTGGCAGTCCATAACCATATTATCACATGCCATCCACCTTTGGCAGTCCAAACTGTCCGACCGACGCTGCTCATCATCCATCCTGACAGACCCACCATACAGTCCCATCTTGACTGTCTTCCCCTCTTGCTCTGCCCAGTAGGGTGGGTGGGAGGATCAAACTTCAGCAAAAGTGGTTGAGGCTCCCTTGTGCTGTCCTTTATGTACCTCCCTTCGCCCCTCCCCTTCCTGCTACTTGCCCATTGTTCTAGCCCTTAGCCCCTCGCTTCCATCACCCCTCCCCTTCTGAGCACAACCATTCTATGCAGGAGGGAGGGGGTGCACCAGGACAACCTGGTCTGCCCCTTAAAGGGCAAACTCCATTGTCCCGGATTACCCCCCTTTTCCACTCACAAAAGACAGAGACCATTGTTTGCTGTTGTGCTCAGATTGGCAATTAATTTATTTATATTCATAATTCCATATTCCATTTCCATTTCTTTATTATCATTTCCAAAATTTCTTTTTATTTCCATCCACATATCAGTCTCTGATTATCCTTCCCCCAGGTGAAAACCTGGGTGCCTTCTTCTTCTTCTTCGTAGGTAACGGTGAAAACAGACTGCTTTCTCCTTCATCTTCTTCTTCTTCTTGTGTTATTCCTTTGTTCCCTCCTCCCCCTTTTTCCCCACTAGCCAGTCTCCAGCTTGCATTGGATGGCTGGCTTTCCCCATACTAGGGTACCAATTTCCTTACCTCAGGGAATATCCTTTTTATTCCTTCTTGCTTTTCTCACCCTTTTTTTTTTATATTCCGTCTTTTGCATGTTTTCTCCATGCTTCTATGAAGCCCATTGTTTCTGTATTAAACATATCTATGGCTAGGTCCGACAGGTGCACACCATCTGCCCTGTAGAAATCTTCTACCCATTCTTCTATCCCCCTCACTATCACCTGTTCTCACATCTGCCTGGGGTTCAAGAAGCAAAATTCATTATTTCACACATGTTCATAGTGTCACATCCATAATTTCACTCCTCATTACTCCCCCCCCTTTTTTTTTTACACCACCTAGGAGCACCACCTCCAAACAACCTATTTACTTCAGTATTCGAATGCATCTTTTATAACTGGCCGATCACCAGCGTCCCTTTTCCAATATCTCGTTCACCGTCTTCCCCGCTGCTGCCCACTGTGAGGCAGCCCCAATCTGCAAAGAATGGGATGAGTAATTTGCCGGGTCTTCCCCCATGAATTGCATGCCCTTATTGAGTAATGCTGTGACTTGGTAGCCAGTGGCCAGTGACCCTTTTTCCATCACCATGTACAAATAATTTCCCCGTCCTGTTCCCATGCCCTGCTGCGAAAGCCCACAGAGCCTGTACTGGGCATATTGTACCCTCTGCTTGCCCTTTCTGCATCACTATGCAACCGTGTCCCTTCTGATCAGTTTTCAACCTTCTTATCTTGATCTGTATCTCTGTTACCCCCCAGTTTACATCCTCCCATTCCAACCCCTCTTCCTTGTCTTCTCTCCCATGGCCTAGCACCTCGCTTACTCTCATAGCCCCTGCGAACATTACCACGTAAATTTTGTGAAACAGTTGGGCCTTTGATCTGCATATCGCCGGGAGCACGTCCTGCAGCCTTATTAGCCACTGCTCCCCTATCGGCCTTCTATTATCTGTTAGCCCTTGTTTCAACCTGCTCCATCCCTGCATCATTCTTCTAATGAGCAATGATTTTGTCAGGTCCTTCCACCCCTTTAAACTGCAGATAACACTAATCCCTGCCAGGTAGACTCCCAAAGTGGTGTGGGCTATGCCTTTTTTTCACTGTTCCATGGTAAACATGCCCAACTGCTCCTCTGTGAGTGGCCTACTTACCTCCATCTGGTGATCTGCCCTGAATGTTTGAAAAACTCGCCAGGCCCCATCATAGGCCCTCAGAGTCCAGGGCACCCATGAGCTGTGAAACAGCAATTCTGCTCCTTCTTGCAATGTCCCAGATGTTCATTGGTATGGGTGTTTTTATTTCTTCCGCTGTCAGTGCCAGCCTCCGAAAAACGGTCCAGCTGCAGATGGGAAAGGCTGTCAGCCAGGGTATTGTGTACCCCTTCTATGTGTTGTGCTGAAAAAGACATGTTCAGTTGCAATGCCCTTAATACTAAGAGTCATAATACCTGCATTACTGTGCCTGACCTGGCTCCCCTGTTGTTCAGCACATCCACCACTGCTCTATTATCGCACCAAAATGTCACTTTCTGATCCTGTAATTCCTCCCCCCAGACCAAGGTACATGCTTATATGGGCATGATCTCTAGTAATGTTATATCTTTCACTTTCCCCTCCTTCACCCAACTGGCAGGCCAGGGTTCTGCGAACCATCTACCCCTCAGGTACCCTTCCATGCCTAGCCCCCCAGCCGCATCTGTGTAGAGGTCAAGGTCCGTGTTGTATAGCCACTCCTCTTGCCAGAAAGAGCACCATTGTGCTCCCTGAGGAATTCTTCCCAGATTTTAAAATCCTCCCTGACACCATGTGTCAAATCTACCCAGTGATGTGGTCTGGTGACCCCTGCTGTAGCCATAGCTAACCTCTTCATAAATGCCCTTCCTGGTCCGATGGCCCTGCTTGCAAAGCTCAGGTGTCCCAGTACATGCTGCACTAATTTTAGTTGTACCCGTCTCCTGCTGGTATGTACCTGGATTAGTTCCTTCAACTTCTTTAATTTTTGTCTGGTAGTCTAAATACTTCACTCGGGGCATCTATCTCGATCCCCAAAAATTCCATAACCTTGCTGGGCCCCTCTGTTTTTCCTGGTGCCAATGGGACCCCCAGCTCCCGGCACAATTCCTGTAACTTACCCAGCATCCTCTGCATCTCCCTTTCACCCTTCCCAATGAAAAGAAAATCATCCAGGTAATGGATGACTGTCCTATAACCCATTTTTTCTTGGAATATCCACTGCAAACATGTGATGAATGCCTTGAATGTAGCACATGCTGTGGAACACCCTATTGGCACTGCTTTGTCGAAATAATACTGTCCCCCACTTTTAAAACCCAATAGATCCCAGTCCTCCCTCCTGAGCGGAAGCAGTCTGAAAGCGGACTCAATGTCCATTTTTGCCATCCATGCATCTTCTGTGGCCCGGATTATCCGGACTGTGTCCTCTAGTGTCGCATATGTCACCTTACTATGTTCCTCACTGATGAAGTCATTCACAGACTTCCCTTCCGGATAATGCAGGTGGTGGATCACCCTGTATTCCCCCTCTTGTTTCTTGGGTACCAAACCCAATGGTGATATCCACATGTTTGGCAATGGGGGGGTGTTAAATGGGCCCTCTACTCTACCTGCTGCCTTTTCTTTCTCAATCTTCAGCCTTAGCATTTCCTCCTTTCCCTTTACTGATCCCAGGTTGCTCACCTCCCTCACTTGCAGGGTCCCCTACACTGCAATGAAAACCCTGTATTAAAACTGCTTAGAATCATATCCTGCACGCCCTTGTCCAGATATCTGTCCAGGCATACTGTGCATGCCTCCAGGTTGATGGGGGTTCTAGCCATCTCAAAATGCTCCCTGTTGTGCCCCTTGCCCCTCCTCCCAGACCCCTCCCTCTCTTTTTGTCCGACCTTCTTCTTTCAGTGGTTCTGCCCTCCTCTATTCCCTTCCCCTACCCCTCCCTCCCTTGTTCCATGTTTGCTCCTTAAAACCTTGGCTATCTCGAAAAAACTGTTGGCCTGATCCTTGCCCCCCCCATGCCCTTGTGCTCCCTGGACCCATGTTGTTCTGCATTTGCTTGCCGGGTGCCCTCCTCCGCACTTTGAACAGGCATGCCGAAAACGAGACTGAGGCCATGAGCAGAAAGCTCTGTTATAAGCCCAGCAGCATCTCTGGGATGTAAACCCCTTTTTGCCCCACTCACCTTCGGGTGTGGACTGATCTGTTACATAATCTGTCCACAAATCTATCTGCTTGGTGTCCCATCTTACATCCCCAAATGTTGCCATTCTCTGCCGAAAACATTCATCGTAGTATAACCATCCAACCCGGCCCTGTGCTTTTGCTGTCCGTATTGTCTATGAATAGGTAATGAGCGGGATGCCTAGCTCTGGCCTTTTTTCCAGAGCGATGGATGAAAAAGTGGCAAAACCTAGGAACCACCGATCCAAGTCTTTCCTTTTGTGAACTTGTCGTCCTCTTTTTTCCCTAAAAGCAATATGGCTGCTGCCATCTCACTCTTACGTATGCCCTCAGTTTCCTCGTATTTTGCTGCCGCCTCATGGCTCACCAAAGCGAATATATCCATATATTCCCTTTTCCATATTTTTTCCTTTGTGGCCAGTGGCACATGCTCCCCTATTCTCATCCCAGGCGCACCTATCTCTCTTGTACCTTTTCCTTCTTTTTCCCCTCCTCCCTGCTCTTTATCTTCCGCTACCTCTTTCTCCGTCCTAATCTCCGCCAGAGCCGATTCCATCTGCCCCAGCCCTTCTGTCCCCAGTGCCACCACAATTTGCCTTATATATTCTTTTATACTGTCACCCACTGTGCTGGATGTGTTTCCTGTAACCTTGTCCAGGCCGAGCTGCTTGGGGTCCTCCAAAGTTCCCCTCACTTCTCCCTACGGTTGAGGTGGAGGTGGAGGGTGAGCTACTGGGGTCTGCGGAGGAAACATCCCGTTCAGGGCATCGTGTCTGGGTTCTGCAGGGGATATCCCCCCTTGGTCTGGGGTGGGTACTGGCATCACTGGGTCCACCGGCTGCAGGGCTACTGGATCAACCACCCTGGTGGGCCCCGCTATCACTGGTGTTACCCTAGCAGGACTACGTAGCCCTTCGGCTGATCATTTCCCCCTGCTCCCTCTTCCAGGACCCGCTTTACTCTTCTCCCCAGGTCTCCCTGGTTCCTCCCCCTCCACCAGTTCCCACATTCTGTTTTCTTTTTCTGCCAATTCAATTATGGCCTTGTAAGCATCCTCCTTTGATGGCCTGCTCTTCTTAGGTGCCATGTCCGTCTTGTCTTTGCTCTGTGAAGACAACTACAGGAAAAGAAAAACAGGGTTATTCATATGTCAGTACCTCCTTGCATGCCTTCACCCTGTCCTTCACACCCCTGCTACCTTACTACAGACCAGGCCACCAGCGAAGGCCCCATCCTGCTTGACAGGTCGCCAGGTCCCTCGGCTGTTCTCAGTCATGTCTTACCCAGCCACATTGTGAATGACCCAGCACCCCCCCTTGTCCCCCACTTGAGTGCCTCCCTTATTGATAATTGGGCCTTGCACCCCTAACAGCATCCAGCCACCCCTCAGCCAAGGCTGTGCTGTGCTGTCCCCCCAGGAGCTCCCTCTCTTTAACTGTCATTTTTTAGCATCCCCTCCTGCCTGGGCTGACCCAAGGCACCACTGTCAGCATCCTTCTTCCCCCTCTATTGGAAAAGGATGCACCGTGTGGTCCCATAATTTGGCCCCTGCCCTCCTATACCTGTGTGTGCCATCTTCTTTGTCATTACAGTACCCAAAATGAGGCAAAAAGGCCAAAAACCGCAATCAGCCCCCAACAAGTGAGGGCACCTCTTCCAATGCGAGCCAATCCCCACGTGGGATGTCACCCGCAAGGTCATGGGTCACGATCCCCTTCCTTCTGCCCCTTGTGCTCTCCCAGACCCTGTACTTCTCCCCCCCACATGCATCCCCAAAAGGAAAGGGACTGCCCTGGGTCCATGGACATTGCCCTATTGCATGGGCACCCTTTCCATCCAGGAAACCCCCCCAGCAGCATGTGACATCACCTGCTTGGTCCCCTGTCTACTCGTTCTCCCTTGTTCCAGCCTGCTGTCTTTATTCTGCCCCACAAATGACTCACCTCTTCCCAGTAGCCACCAAAAGAAAAGCCCGGTGAGTATTCTTTTTTGCAGCCCCACCTGGCATGTGCCTCGAGCCACGTGGTATATCATTGGGGCCTCTTTTGGGCCTACCTTCCAGGCCCCCATTCCTCCTCAGGGCCAGAAAGGCCACCCCATGGCTACCTGAGCTCCAGGAAAAGACAACAAGGGAGTCTCTACCACCCTTCACGTGGTGTGCGATGCATGCCACACTGACCATCACCTCAGGGCCTCTTCTAGGCCTCCCCTTCCTTACCAGTCTTTAGCCAAGCCATCAACAGCTGTTACCAGGGCTCCTGAAGTACAAAAGGGTTTTTTCCAGCCTTCCGCATGGCTTGGGACGTCACACCACGTGGTCTTGACTCATGCTCGCTCCCCACCATCTCAATGGCCTCTTCTGGGCCCTCTAATCAGACCATGCAGCCACAACAAAGGATAGCTTGCCACCAAATGCACACCCACGGACCTGCTTAGTTACAAACTCCCCCAAACAAATGCATGGCATCATGCCCTGTGCTCCATGCTCATGCACCCTGCTCAGGGGCTTTTTAGGTCTACAATTCAGCACCACAATAATCAAAGAAAACAAATCTTTCCAAAAGACCCCCATGAGGTGTATAGTCACCCCACATGGTCCTGGGTTGCTTTCTTATCCAACATTCTGACTACTCAAGATCCCCCACCATTCTCAGTTGTATATTGTAACATGCATTATGCATTATCTTAATACTGTATATATTCTTCCTCTCCTTCTCTCCCTCTCCCTTTTTTTTTTGTAATTCGCTTATCTTCCTGCCATAGCACTTATTTGTTTCTTACCTCTCTCTCCTGGTGCACAAACCTTACAGAATTAGCCAATCCGATCCGATATGCTGCAGTTGATGTAGATCAAAACTTCAGCAAAAAGTGGCTGAGGCCCCCTTGTGCTGTCTCTTATGTACCTCCCTTCGCCCTTCCCCTTCCTGCTACCTGCCCATTGTTCTAGCCCTTAGCACCTCCTCTTCCTTCCCCTTCCCCTTCTGAGCACAACCATTCTATGCGGGAGGGAGGGGGTGCACCAGGACAGCCTGGTCTGCCCCTTAAAGGGCAAACTCCATTTCCCACACAGACTGTGTTATTCTCCGCCAGAAGTACAAAAACACATTTTGGCCAGGATATGTAAAATGACAGGTGTACTGTTCATAAGGAGGTATGGAAAAATGGCAATGTTGAAAATCTGAAGTGAAAATATTACTTTAGACACAGTTTTAAAATGCATTATTATCTTTCTAGCAAAGTCCCCATCAAGTGGATCAAGAAGGACCTCCAAATATGCATCCAGTGAACACAGTACAACAGGATTTTTTCTTTGCTCTAGAAAATATGTTCAATTTATTATAAAAAGGATAATTAAATATGCAGCCAATAGCATTTTTCATTTGGCATCATGTTAGGGGGGTGAGGGTGGGTTAGATACTGAGTAAATGGTTGGAGGGGGTATACGTGATTTTTGTCCTGGGCTGGATTGACAAATTTGGAATTGGGTGTTATTTGGTGGGTGGAGGGGTTAATTTTTTTCTCTGTGGGAAATCAGTTTTAGGGACCGATTAACAAAATTAACAGTGCCACAGTTCATGAGCAGTGGTCCTAAAATGCCTATGTTGAAAATTTGGTGATGAAAGTCCATAAAATGGCTGTGTTACAAGCGTGCATTGTGCAGTTTCCACACACCCTTGTAACTTCACAAATCTGCAATATTTTCATGCCAGATTTTCAACACTGTCATTTTTTAACACCTCTTTATGAACAGTACAGCTGGAGGTGATACTACTCAGTAGGAGTAGAAACAGGTGAATTTTTATTGAAACCATGTAGACCTTTTTTGGGGAATAGGTTGGCATATAAAGATTTAAGACAGTGGGGGAAATGGAAGATTTAAGAAAAAACTATTCTTGCTGTGAATTGCCAGTAAAGTGTCAAATTTGTATGAGCTGAACACACTACAAAGTTTGTCACTTCACCAGCATTTCACCTCCAAAGCAAAAATTTGCAACACTCCTACACTGAATAATGTGTGTTATCTCATTACACTTTTCATAATCTATACTATTAGGAAACTGTTAAACAGTATTACCTGAGAAATAAGCCAAACAAATCAGTAACCTGGTTCTTCTGAATTCTGACCCATTTGATTTTCCACTTCTAATCAAAATAGGTGCTGTAAGCAAGAAGATATGTGGGGTATGCATTATGCAGTTGTAATCACATTCCCAGGGGTATAATGAGGCAAGAGGCCTTCTGGAAGGCATAATGCATACCCCAAAGTATAGGGTGATATAGCCAATTGCAAGGGTTTTAGGTAGGGCATTTAACAGGTTAATTCCTGCAAGGTACTCAACACACTTTATAGTACAGGGTGATAAAATTAGGCAGATCAGAGAACAGAGATGGGTGAAGTTAGGAAACTTTGATCTGTGAATTAATCCACTAATTTAGTGCAATTTGCAGATTAATTCACAGACATGAAGTGCAAAGTTCCACCCCCAAAGTGCAGAATTCCATCCACAAATGGCAGAATTTTGCTATTCGCAGGTGAAACTCCACCATTCATGGGCAAAATGTTACCATTCATGGGCGAATTTCCACACTTTGCAGTTAAAATCCACAAAAAAACCCTGGCAAATTCACATAGGTGAATTTTGAGCCTAGTAACACAACTTTGCAGATTGCTCCATGAAGGCAAATTTGCTGACTTTGCCGGCAAATTTAAATTTTGCAACATCTCTATAAAGGAATCAACAGTCAGATAAAAAGGGACTGCTGGCTGGGTATGACATGAATAAATCCCATAAAAATAGGCTCAGAGATAGGGGGCTCAATTTTCAAAGCCCCATGACTGCTGCTAGCCCATGATGCACCAGACATTTGGCTCACAGGGCTTATGGCATTCTCCCAGCTGGTGATCAGGATTTTCCATCCCGAGCAACAAATGTGGTAAATTTGACCAGATTTACCTCGTCTAACTTGTACCATTTGGAGGACCTTTATGGTGCTGGTGAAAAATCTATGGCACGAATTACAGTAAATGGAGGAAACGGTTGCAACGGTGCCCTATGCACTAAAATTAGGTGCAGTTGCATCGAAGATGTTTGGCACGGCTGCACCAAAAAATAGGTGTGACTCAGGGCTTGATGCAAGCTTTGAATCACCCTTTAAAAATTGAGCCCAAGGGATTCAGCATTGAGCTTCAGAAAGAAGCACACAGAACTGCTGTGTTTTCACACAAAAAAAACTTTATTGTAAATCCAAAATCCGAAGTACAAATAACACCCAGACAAATAGACTGTATCACAAGATGACCCACAGGAGCCCCAGCATTTCATTCCTTCCACTACTGGTGCTGTGTCAAGGTATGTAGCCCCTGTTATCCCTCCTATGTATAGCAGGCATTTAAAGGCACACTTTTTATTTCTTTATTTATTCAATTTTGGAAACCAGATAGACCCTCTGAGACCAAAAGTCCCTTTTTCAGGAGTGACATGGAATTAAAGGCAAGCAAATAGCAAGCAAAATTTCAGATATAAAATATACAATCATTTATGAAATATGGATTAACACAGACAGTTCAGGTACAAAATGTACGATCATTTACTGTACACGGAATGGATTAAGTATAGAAGAATATACATGCTGGACAAGGACCAGAGATACAAACATTATCAGGGAAGTTGGGAGTAAAATACAAATATTTAGAGTATTGAGCATCACATGTAAAATACCCCAATAACATTGTGAGACAACTTGCAATGAGTCACAACATCAATTTGGGAAATTTCACTTTAGGACAATGTGCAGGATGCATAGCAGGCAAGGTAGTCAATAAGTGGCAACACATACAGTGGCAATGCTCCAGAAGACCTGTCCTGGACCCATTCTTAAACCCTCCAAGAGAAGAGGAGCTTTTTAGCACTGCTGAAAGGGAGTTCCAAAGGAACGCTGCAGAGTAAGCAAAGGACCTGTTGCCCAAATTGGTCCTTACCCTGGATACCTTAAGCAGGTAACTGTTTCAGGACCAGAGTGACTGCCCCTCAGGTTTAGTAGATAAGATATTATTCAGATTTGGAGGGGTATAGACTTTGAAAAGTTTATATGTCAAGCAAAGAATGGGGTATGACATCCTCCCTCCCTTCCCATGTGGGCCAGTATAAAGAAAAGAGAACCTCACAGTGATTTTGTTAGAGACCCAGAGGCAAAGTGATAAATTTTGTTATATAGAACCATAAACCTGTTAGACTCAGAGCTCCATATGAACTGTAGTACTGCTGAACCAAACAGCAACATTGGGAGCAATGTACTGTTTGCTATGGCATGTCTTGAATCCTTGGTTAGGAACTTACCCAGATGGTATAGCAGATCAGTTTTCTGGTGCAGTATTTTTGTGATATAGTCCACATATGGTCTGAGGGTAGTTTCCTAGTCAAGACAGAGCTCAAGGTACTTTAGCTTATCCACCACTTCTACCTGTGAGCCAGAGGAGGTGAAAAGGGTTAGCAAATGTTGCCTGTCAGATCCAAAGTGTTTTGGGTAAAAGAGGTCTGTGTTGGTCTTTTTTACATTCATTACCTGCTTATTGTCAGAGAATCACTTTTTAAGGATACAAGACTTGTCAGCATGTTGCTCAGTAATAGTGCTGATATTGAAAGAACTTCTGTACAATACTACAAAATTGCAGGGTTCCTCCACCACAACTTTTTGGCATGTCATTGACAAATATCAAGAAAAGCAAGAGACCCATTATGGAGCCCAGAAGTAAAAATCGCATGATAGTCCTCTGACTAGGGTGGATGTCCCTCCAATTGACCTCCTGTGACCTGTTTGTCAAGTAGTGTGAGAACCAGTGGTGTGATAGGAAATCAAAGCCCAGTTGTTTTCATTTATGTACAGTAGGAGCAGACTGTGACCAACCAGATCAAAGGCTTTTGTAAAATCTATAACTATAGACCCAGTCAGTATCTGTTTGTCCATGGCACTTAGAGCATCAGTGGTCAACGTTATCAGGGCAGTGTCAGTACCATGATGTTTTCTAAAGTCATGCTGCTTGTCTGATAGCAGCAGGTGTTGCTCTATCTATCCCTCCAGTTGATTATAAACCAGCATCTCTTGTACCTTGGCCAGCAGACTAAGATGAGAGATGGAGTAATAATTTTCTATTGGTTCCTTGAGGCCACCTTTGTGCACTGGCACCACCGTAGCCACTTTCCATTTACTAGGGATTTTTCTCTCCATAAAGAATCTGTTGAGCAGCATAGTTACTGGGCATGCAATCATCATACTGCTAGTTTAAGGAGCCTGGAGTACAATTTATCAAATCCAGTAGAGTCATCAACTTTTATTTACTTTAGTATGGTGAGCACCTCTGGACCCTGAACCAGCTTGAGATTAAATTTTGGTCTACATTATTCACCTCTTATTGCCGTAATATTGCCTATAAGGCATAAGGGACATCATGGTTTCAAGCTGTATGGTGATTCTGTTTTTTGGGGTGGTGGGGAACATGGACTGTTTGTAAATGGTGTGGGGGGGTCAGGCGAAGCCGGGTCAATCATAGCCATTTGATCCAATGTTCATCTTAGGAAGCACTTCAGCCCTATTGGTCTGTGATTTGGGACTCGGCTGGGTGATGTAATTTCCCTTGGGAGTTAAGCACCGACTGTCCATACAAAAACTATAATGGCTAGCTCACAACAGCCCTTCTCCTCTGCTTCCCATGCAGCCTAGAGTGATTTGGGTGGGCAGATTCCACAGGTTTAGCTCTTGCAGTAGCCTTGTGGCTGCCATGCCTTCCACATAATGGATTTCGAGGAAGATCAAACTGTTTGCATTGTACATAGTTCAAAATGTAAATTGTGTGTTATCTCACTTGTTAGCCTGTTCTTTCCAATCATAATTCTTGTTACTCATTTTGAGAGACAGAGTGCTGACGTATCTGTCAACATTGTCCATGCCAGATTGGGGGGAGGAGGGACAGTGTTTTCAACCTTGTGTTTATAGCATATAAAATTCATTCCAGGAATGTCCATGGGCCGAATAGCCCAGTTAAATGGAAGAGAGTCCTTATGCACCTCAAACACTTGGGAAGGGGGCAAATAATCATTTTGCAGGAGACCTACCTTGTTAAATAGGAGGCAGAGAAGTTAGGCAAGCTATGGGGTGGCAAGTATATGAGTCATCCAAAAACATTACAAACTTTTTAGAATCCATAACACTAACTGAAGAACAATGTAGTATTCTAGAGGGTACAATTGCCTCACAGGACATATAACTTGATGTAGGTCGCATCTCAATTGGGAAGCCGCCCGACCTGGCGGTTTTCCAGTTGAGATATATTAGCCCCTAGCTGACCTGTTAAGCCCACTTATTGTCTCCACATTTCAAGGGGCATGGGATACTGCCACATTGCTGAATTCCATTACAGAAGCCACTATTTCAGTGCAACCTAAAAAGTGGAAGAAATCCCTATCAGTGCTCCAGCAACTGCCCCATTTCCCTTTTATTTTTTATATATTTATTTAAAAGCACCAATGAGCCGAGACTTGTTTCCAGGTGTGACCTGGGGAATGGCAACATGGGAAAATAGTGCATTTACATATGACAAAAATGCATGTAAATGTGGACTGTAAAATATTGGCCAAGGTTTTAGCTTTATGATTGAATGAGGTTCTACCACATTTAGTCCAACCGGGCCAATTTGGGTTTGTGGCAGGAAGTGGTGCGGTGGACCATATCAGGAGACTGGTCAACTTGATGTGGGCCATGGTATCATTGCTGGACTGTGTGGCAGCTGTGGCACTTGATATGAAGAAAGCATTTGACTCCATCGAATGGCCCTCTCTGTTTTCCATGATTTAAGTCTTTGACCTTGGTAATACCTTCATTAAGTGGGTTCAGACTATCTATTCTGCACCACAAGCATTGGTCCTTACAAATGTGTACATATCAGCTAGGTTCCCCTTGAGTAGAGGTACACAACAGAGGTGGACCGCCCCAGCATTATTGGTATTAGCAAATGAGACTTTGGCTCAAAAGCTTTGTGAGTCTTCACTTCTTCAAGGGATTAACCTGGGGTCTGAGGTGTATAAACCAATGCTCTTCACAGATGACATCATGATCACTTTTAAAATTCCAGATAAGTCAATACTTGCTTTATTTAGTTTGCTGGACCAGTTTGCAAAGCTCTCCAGCTTACACAATAACTAGAAAAAAACCAAAGTTGTGGCTTTAAATTTGAAATGCACTTCATTCACCCTTCATGGCAGAGGGTTTTCAATGATGACCCAATCGGTGACAAATCTGGGCGTCTTTATTTCCCCTCACTGGAGGGAATGGGTCCATTTAAATTTCTCTCCACTAATGAAATCTTTGAGGGATTATCTTGGTACCCCCAGACTCTGCAAATTATGGTACTTCTTAAGATTTTATATTTAATACAATACCTACCATTACATATTCCAGATCCTGTTTGGAAATCTTTGGAAAAGTTGGTGAGGGGCTTTTTATGGGAGGGAGGGAGGTAAGCCGGAAGTGGGGGTGAACTGCCTGTTTTTCCTGACCTCTGAGCCTGAGCAATCCCACTGATTCCACTACTCCACCACCAGGCTCATGCAGGAACTTTCACACATTACATCTTTAGTGAATACAGGCAAGGGCCTGGAAGTGGGCAGGTTCATGATGTCATCAATGACATCATAGCCCCCCACTTCTCAAGGTATTTAAACCAAGCATGTACATGGTTTTAGTTGCACCTACATCCAGGGAGACACTAAGACCTCTGCAGCCATGTTGCCTGGGTGAGTGAAGCTCATATTTAAGTCACTGTATGCTTAAAAACTCTGTATAGTAAATTGGAGAGAGGATTTAGTATTAAGAATATTTTATCTTTTGTGCACAGCAGATTAAGTCAAGTCCAGAGGAAGTAGAGACAGCAAGTTTCTTTGAGTAAAATTGGGAGATGAAAAGAAACATGAGGACATGCTGAGGTTCACTTTGGTAACATTAATTAATGAAGGAAGTTTAGAATAAAAACATATTCTTTATGAAGAGAAGTACATTTAATATTATTCCTTACAGAGATGGAATAAACTTACAGGATGTGAGATGAAAGAATATAGTTTTAGTAGACAGTAAGTCCTACAGTATTAATTTTTATGAATCACTAGGATAAGTTTGATAGGGGTATGACAGTAACTATGAATAAATGTAAGTTACTGTTAAAATTAAATAAGGATGTCAGTAGGGCTTCACAGTTTGGTGGCTAGACACAGAAAGTTATTATGATTGTTTAGAGAAAGATCAGCATGAATTGGGCATATATATTTTACTGAACTGGTTGGAACAATGTATATAAATATCTATGGGTTGTGGTATGTGGGAACTAGTCACCTGGTGTCATAAGGAGGAAAATATATATCTGAATGTATACCAATTGTGTGTTTTACTTTGTTTTTATCCAGGATCAACACTGTTGTATGGGACTGAAGAAGTGGTGGAAGCCACAAAACTGTTGCCCCATTTTATAAGCAAGCAATAACACACGACGAGGTGTGGGTTATCTCCTGATAAGAGCATGCCCAGGTGCGTTGTTAGGCATGAGGCGCTTGCGCCGAGTGCTTTATGCACCTGGGCATGCTCTTATCAGCAGATAACCCACACCTCGGAGTGTGTTATTGCACTTATATAATGGGTCCTCCAAGTAATGGGTGTTAAACTAAAAAAATGAATAAAAAAGTGAAAAAAAGAAGTTTGAATAGGTCAAAATAGTGAAAAAATAGTCCCATTTGGCAAGTGTTTCATCTGCAGTAGAGGGCTACCTATGTATTTATTACTATATAATTATGTTGGTTTTACTACCATTAGACTCCCCACACATACACATTATTTATTTTTCTATACTGTCTAGTACAAGTGCTCAGAGCCTCCGTTTGCTTCAGAGTGACTGCAGGTTTTAGTGACAGGCATCCTCCCGTAACAGAAGCTGACGTTTGTCAGTTTAGTGAAGGTGCCACTTGCTCAGTTGGAATTGTTTAAAAAAATTGTGTTTTGGGTTACTTTTACTTCACTTTGTGAAAAATAAGGTGCTGAGAGTCCAAATTGTCCAGGGAGAGAGTCCTAAGTTGAGACGTGGGGAGGGGTCCGAGCGAGCGTTGCCATGGCAACTCTCGCTGACGTTTACCGTAATTTTGTGAAGGTGCGACTTGGTAAGCTTATAATCTTTTTGTAGTGCTGACAGACTTTCTTAAAATACATAGAAGGTCAGAAGAAGACAGAATTCAGTCTGCTCGAATAAATAAATTCTGCTGTGTGGGGCCAGTCGTCTGTTGGCGGCCCCGTAATCTCCGTTTTTTCTTTCGGTTTATAAGCTCTACACTGGTGGCGAGGCAGTGAAAAGAAAAAACAACACGTCCGAATTAGGACGATCATTTTGGCATTTGGAAAGTGGGGGATGTTGTACAGATGGCTATTTCTTTTTAGCTGGTGGCACTGCTGTCCTGATTGGAGATGTGCTAAGGTTGGCACCGAGTTGTATATTTTTCCAGAAAATGTTGTCGAGCATAGTGATATTTTTGTGTGTTGTGGCTGACCTTGGCAGAATTAGTGCCGGTTGGCACAATACATGCTGGTAAGGACATGGCTAAAACTAGGTTTTAGCCAATCAGGAGTCTGGAATATTTTAGCCCATTTTATAAGTGTGTTTATTACAATAAAAGCAGTTATTGTTTGCTAATTATCATGTGACTTGCAGTGGAGTTCATCCTTGTTTTTGGTAATCTGGGTTTTGTGTTGCCATTATAGGATTACCCAAGTACAGAACTGACACACAAGAATGAGGGCACCCTAATCACCCATATGTTTTGCAGAGGTGAGGGAGGTAAATCCAGAATATCATTTTTAAGAATGATTGCCTAAAAGTCAAAAGGGAGATTTTGTATGCTTTTGTTTATAGGCTGTTACCTAGCAATGAGCCTTAGACATATTTGGATGTGGCTCTATGTGGATAAATGTAGGGAGATGACCAGATGGATCACCATCAAAGAATACCTAGCACAAAGAATGGTGCCTGAAATGATCCTATAGGGCTCTACCAGGATCAATCAAAACTACCCTGTTCATGAGTACATCCTTAGCATTTGGAAGGGCCTAGGTGAAATAGTTAACTCCCCCTGGCAGGCACCTCTATATTGATGGTCCCTATAGAATAACCATAAACTGTTAGTGGTCTGCACACCCATATACTGGCAAGGCTGGGCTGTGGGGGGGGGGGTCTCCTGCATTACAGATCTCTTCCACTCAGACTCTGCTCCCTTTAAGGACTTTGCCACTATCAAGGCTCTAGCCTCCCTCCCACAGTCTCATCTGTGGAGATACCTACAGATCCACAATTTAATCTCCTCCTACACTGCCTTCCAACTCCAATTGCCAGTGAGGTGTACCTAGGATGATATTCTAGGACTAGTGGGTGGAGTTAGATCTCTGAGTTCACCCCTTAAAATAGGTTGGATATATAAGGGACTCCAGCAGGAATATATCACCTCAACTGATAATTTGAAAGCTTAATGGGAAAAACAACTTGACTGTCATATAGAAGAGGAGGATTCGGCTTGTCATTGGGCTAATGCCTATGGGTCAGGCAGAGATGCAGGATGGAGGCGTATGCAATTTAAAACAGTGCATCACTGGTACAGGATGCCCAACCAGTTGAAGAAAATGAACTTGATACCCACTTCTTAATGCTGGAGATGCCACCAGCAAGAGGGTATATTGTTGCATATTCTATGGTCATGCTCTAAATTGGTGGGCTTGTGGAACCAGCTACTGACTAGAATATCGAGTGTGCTGCACTGTTCTATACCTATGGATGCATCCCCCATGGTCCCGGGCAATACCAACCAACTTCCTGTTCAGCAAAAACCCTCCATCTATGGTTTAAAGTGGCTAATATAGAAGCTAAATGGCTGGTGTATAGAAAATGGAGGTCAGAAAATGTACCTACCATAGATGAATAGGTGGACAATGGGGTCTATTCAACAATGCCAATGTGCCGCATAAGGACAGCACATTGACATTGCTATGACCTAATGCCATGCAGGGGAAATCTTTGCCCAACCCCATGGATTTCACCATAGATTGCTAGCACCCAGCATGCAGGATCCCCTGATCAGCCATATGGCACTGCACCAGGGGAGGGAGAGGGGTGTACCAGGGGGTGCACATATGCATGATGACACTTGCATGCTGTCCTTCCATGGGCATTCTATGTGAGGGGGGACTGTGTCATATGTCATGACGTGTCCCCCCAAAGGATGATGGCAGGGTGTGGTGGCAATGGGACTTCCACAGCACATGGCTGCCACAGCCCACTGGGCTACCTGGGAGGGCAGAAGGTGTCCATTTGCACAAACATCCATTGTCTAATCTGGGATGGCTGAAAGCCATCCCAGGCTCCCCAGTCCCATCATGTAAGGGATCCAGAAAGGGAACTGGGACAGGCATGCTATTGGATGCCCACCTGCAGCCTGCACTCTGCCCCTACACTACCACATTTCTCAGCCACACAGCTGCACACCAGGGGATGCGGGTGCTGACAGTAAGCAAGCGGACATGAATTCTGACCAGGACATGCCTGTGCTGGTGTACGGAGCTATGCAGGTGGGTTACCTGTGTTTTGTGTATAATTCTCACCTGTTAGTGCATGGGTATACATAAATTAGCTGGCCTGAAATGCCTATCTTTTATAGCCGTAGATAAACTAGCACTTTATAAGAAAGCATGAGACCCTAGATAGCCTGATTTTCATACTGTTTGTGGTGTTAATCAGTAGCTATATTCCCTGCACACCTCAAAATACTCCAAGTTGAATTGTGATCTCTGGATATGGGAGGTTACTGTTCTCTACCCACCATTGGGCTTGATCCTGTTGTGACAAGGACCCATCATGTAGTTTCATTCATTTATCTGAGCTACCCTGGTTGGAAGGACGCTGTCCTTCTTCTTCACTGCTCTGTCTCATATATTACTTATTTTGTTGATTCCTTTTTATACCTATTTTACTGTACATTTTGTTTGTACTGGTTTTACATCTAGAGTTGGTATCCTAGTATTTCTTTATGTTGAGGATAAGGTATGTTTAAAGGCTACAACTCTGTAACCAGCTTAGAGAGAAAGTTTCCTGTATCTTTATTTGATTGTAACAGTGGCATACTTCAGACACCTGTTAATTGCTAATGATTGTCTGTACTTAGGAATTAGCCTGTAATCCAAGGAACTAATGTTCTGGCCAGGTTCCGAGAACTATAAAGGCATCACTGGTGTGTTGTAAGAAATTGTACTTTATAAAAACAAAACCTGAACAAAGTATAAATTAAAGAAAAGAATTACCAGAAAAACATAATGAAAAGGAACAGTCCTTAAGGAACTGTTCTGATCTGAAGAGATCCTTGAGAAAACCATTAAAATAAGGGACATTAAAATAAAAATGTTAACCTAACAAAAAGATTGAAAGGAATGAGGCTAATAATAAAAATAGTGATTTTTTATGTGGAAGAAAGCTAACAAGAATGTACAACCTGAAACAGTATTAAAGTGTACATGATTGGAAACAAAATTAGGCACTGAAACGGAAAGCAGAGAGTCAGAACTGGACAATACAGAACAACTTGATGTTTTAGACTGGGACACTTGGCAAAAGAATAACCCCCTAAGCCTCTTACTATCCAGCTCCACAGGAGTAATTGAGTGAAACAGTTATCACCCAGACCTGGAGAAAACCAGGGAAGGAGGGGCCAGAGGTGAAAGAGACAAAAGGCAAGGTAGAGAGCAAGGGAAGTACAGCACAAACCCACCCTACAATACATACTAGAATGGCAGTTGAAATAATATGGGGAAAAGAGCAGGATCAGAAGATAACAGTTTTTAATTTATCTAAGTATGTACTAAATGATTCAGATTTTGATGTTACAATTAGGTCTATCAGTTGCACAAGGTTTTAATCTCAATGTGATTCAAACCCACTATTGATTTAAATAAGTTTGTAGAAAGCTGAATTTGAAATATTATTTCTGTCACAGAACAATGGGTAGTGACAACAGTAATGAGTATAGTGGACTTTCACTAACTGAGGCTTCTGTTTTAGAGGAACTTGATAGTGTGGAATATACATCAATCACTCATTTAAAATGTAAATCCACTTTTTGCTCTCCCATACATCCAGCCATTTTATTTATTTTTTTCTGGATGAGAGAGATAAATAAATAATTGATTCCTGAATTGAGATCAGCATGGTTACCAAAATCTGAGTAATACTGAAAGACAAGCTCTAAAAATTTTGAAGGAGAGGACATACATTACTATTAAGCCAGCCAACAAGGAGGGGAGTGTAGATGTCATGGCTACTAATTAGTATAGCCAAGAAGTTAGCTAACAAATCAGTGACACTAATTCCTGCACATCTCTCAAAAGTGACCCGACTTTCAGATTTAAAGCAGATACTGATAATTTAATAACGAAGCAGTAAATACAAACTACCACACCAGGAACAGGTTTGCTGCTAATTAAATAGTCAATGTAGCCAGAAAAAAAAATAATAGCACCCAAGTCAAAGACATTCAATATAAAATGTTTTTATTCATAAGAAGTGTGCCTTAGTGCTCAAAATACATCACCTGGCTATACCATCACCTATAGTGACAAGTAGCATTAAAACATCCTTCATTTTACAGGAACAAACTGTTGTTTTCCTGCTTAGAATGCATCTGTGGTGCATATTATGAAGGGAGAACCACCAGGGAGTTTCTGACAAGAATAGGGGAACATTTGAGGACTCTTGATAAATGTGGCATGACATATGCAATAGTAGAGTATGTCACAAGCCAGTGAGATATTAAACATGAAATCAAATTTGTTGGTTTGGAAAGGGTAACTCTGGGGCCAAGGGAAGGAATTTGGAATGTAAGATAGGCCAGAGGGAAAGTTACTGGTTATTTGAATTAATGGCAAAAGATGGAGATGGGCTAAATGTCAATATAGATTTGGCAGCATTTGTATAAGTAACGCTGTGTGCATTACCTCTTTAAATCCACCCCTCCTTCTCCCTTTTTATGCTCTGTAAAGTATACTGTGAAACTACCAATTTAATAAAAGGAAGTTTCAGTTATGTAAATAAATATTATCTGCACAGACATTAAAAGTGAGCAAATGATTTTAGCAATACTTTAATATCGATGTGTTCTGTATATAATTAATTCATTGATTGCAGGGGAAGGGGATCTTTGATTGTGGTATTAATGTTTGGGTTTCCTGCAGGGTCTTTGCCATAGAAACCATGAAGTTATGTGTGTGATAAATTACCATGTTAATTTTTTATTAAAATATTCATGAATACTGCACAATGATTAGATGCACATTTGTAATTCACTATCTGTACATAGGTTGTAAAACATCTGTGATGCAGCACAGTAGTTTGTCCATTTGAAACATATAGAGTTTTCTGCATTACTTGTCACTGCATGTTACGGTACAGCCATGTGATGTATTTGAGCACTACAGCAGTTTTGTTACCAATAAAATGTTTTTATATTGAAAGCCCTTGGTTTGGGTGCTATTATTTTTTCTGGCTAGGGTTTGATCAAGAAAGCATTTAATGAGAATGTTATACAGAAAGGCGAATGGGATTTTTTTCAACTGTTACTAACGAGAGCGCCAGTCACAAATCATGGGGGGATATTCGCGATTCTCACATATCCCCCCACGTGCAACTCTGCACCTGCCAGAGATCCATGCGGGGACCGCATTCATGAACAGCGGCCCCTGCTCAGCTCTGTAATGCAGTCCTACCCCCCCCAGTGTCCAGCTACATGGGAGTGGTCCAGTGTGGGGAAATGGACCCGGCCACACAGCCAATCAACTGCCTGAACTGGGACCTCTAGTGGATCCCTTATGCCCCTCAGTTGCCATGTTGCCAATGGGTGCATAGGGACAGTTGGCTGAGGTGTGGGGGACCCCATCTACAACTCCCCCATCCTCCCAAATGTGCCCGACAGCCAGAGGCATCCACAGTGAGTAGTCTGTTGACCTCTACCATCCCCGCCGTACTTAGCAGTGGCATCCAGTGGGGCTCATAATGGATATAGCTGGCAGAGAAGCCATAGCCATCATGTCCGGGTGCAAGGCACCTGCACCTTTGTGCATGGTGCGGAGTGCTAACATGCCCCCCATGCCTGTCCCCAGACCACCCCCATGTGGAGATATGGATTCAACCAGTGTGCCAGGTGTGGAGCAGAAGTGTACTGGGATCCTGCATGGTGTGCAGGGGGTGTTGTGTGCGTGGCCAGGTCTGGGTGATCTATAAGCCGGGTTTACATGATACGCAACCCATCTACACTGCTAGTGAATAGGGTCCCCTATTAGTAGCATTATAGTGTATATGTGCTATTGAAAATCCAGAAATTTCTCACATCCCACATAAACACCCCATTATTGTGAATATAGGGTCCCTGATAGAACCACTCAGCCAATATGCTGATTCCTTCTTACACCAACATATGGTTTGGCTAAGAGCTTACTTTTAAGATACAAGTGATGTGCTTAGACTAATAGAGGATTTTGAGATAGGGGCTGATTCAGTGCTGCTCTCGATGGATGTGCAGGTGTTATATACTAATATACCACATATAGGGGCACTTGAGGCAGGGTCCCATTTTTTGACATCAGGTATGATCAGCAGAGAACTGTTTATTTCAGATCCAGACTTAGATCTGAACTAGGATGATCCATCAGACTCTGTTAAGACTGATACTGTTTCTGAAACTAGATGTGCTAAATATTAACACATGGATTATTGCTTGAACTCACCAAGAGGATTTTAAAATGTAATGTTTTTATATTTCAGGCGACATTTTATCTTCAGAACAAGGGGACAGCAAGGGTGTAGTTATGAAAATATCTCCGGGCTTCCTCCTGAGCCTTATAAAATGGCCTTAGGATATAGATTATTTTAATACTTTTGGATGTGCACTCCTTGCTTGCAGTAGTGAGTTTGTAGATGTCTCCTTCCTAAAGCATTTTATATACACTTGATCCCCTCCCTCTAGGTCCTTGCTCAGTAATGGTATATCAAGGACATTCAAGCTTTCACTACTGGTAATGTGTGAATCTCAGGTAAGTTCATTATTACTGAACCTGTACAATAATTGTTCAGTTTCTAGGGGGTTTCCCTCCCAAACACATATGTCAACAATAAACCTTTACCATGACTTGATTTTTCCAAAAAAAAAAGGATTTACAGCAGGGTTAAGATCCTGTTCATCCTCCTACAGTCCTAAGAAATTATTGGCATGTGAGAGTGCCATTATCGCCCTCATGGCCATGCCAGAGGTTTGGATGAAGTGACTGTCCTCAAACACAAAACTAAATTCAGTGGGTATGTAGTCCCTGTTCTGGTGTTCTGATAAGTAATATTCACAGGCCCTAATGCCCTGATGGTGCCTGATGGAGGAGGTATATAAAGAGCCTACATTAGTTCCCATCCATTGATATGTTTTTTCCCATTGGATGTTTTTAAACTTTCTCAGAATGTCAGAACTATCTTTAAGGTAGATAGGTAAATGGAACACACATTGTTTGAGAAAAAAATTCATAAGTCTGCCAGATTTTCTGTAGTACCGGGTCCATATAGCACTGCTGAAACAGCACATGAATAACTGCACAGTCTAAAGGTCTGAATGAAGCACAGCGACAGGGGTATAATAGCGGTAGAAAACTACCACTACCCCTGTCGCACACTAGGAACTGGAGAAAGGAGTGAAGATGCCAGAAGTGCTGTGCATGGTTGATCTGCTCCCATGGTGGAGTGGCTAAGGCACAAGCACCTGTCATAGTGGAGACCCATGGATTGAGGTTTGATTCTCTGTCTCCCGAGATGTGTTTTTTTTTAAAGAAAAACAAAGTTCCCCCTTTTCCAATTTTTTCCTTTTCCCCATCGTCCACCCCACCTCAGAGTTGGTTACTTTAGTTGGGGTTGGGGTGGGAGGATGGATACCCCTGCATAAATATAGATTTGGCGTTGTTGCCAATGGTGTGTGCTGTGGTGTTCCAATCGGTCTTTTCTCCTGACCTTACATTGCCATATGCCATTTTGCATGCGACACTTGTTTTGTGCAGTTTCAGCTGCGACATAATGAACCCATGCCATTTTCTGTCAGGGATCCTATGTCTGACACTATAGTTTGACCAGGAGGGTTGAGAGCATTCTTATGTATTTTAGGGAGAATGTAGAAGGTAACTGGAATAGCGTGTTCATTCCTATTTAGATCAGTCATGGTACTCATTCACACTAAATGAAAAAAAGCAGACAGGTATTTAGCCACAGTCCAGAATTTTATTTCCAGGCCACTGCAGCAGTGCAAAAACACCTTTTCAGGCCCTCGCTTGGAGACAACAGTAAGAAGTCTTCTGGAAAGTGGCTAAGTACTTGTCTGCTTTTTTTCATTTAGTGTGAAGGAGTGCCGTGACTGATCTAAATAGTTCTGTTTTCACTGTCACTGAGCACCCAGTGCCTAATGCAACTCTCATTCTGGCCAGGGTGTTCATTTCATTGGTACTTGAACTCCTCCTCTATTATATTCCCATCTATTAAGGGCTGCTGTAGCAGTGCCTACAACTGTTTTTTGAATGTGGGCAATTGATTAGTATTCACTTCCCTATTGTTGTTCTCATTCTCAAGTAGATTAAGAGCAATATCTCTGTACTGTTCCCTACTCATGACAATTACTGTATGTTGCCTCCTTTATCTACTGGTTTGATAACCAGCAGATGATTCTCAGCGAGTTGTTTGAGAGCCTCTGTTTCTCCTTTTCTGATATGCTGGGTTGGGGGCTTGTTCTTATTCAATAGTTCATGTACATGTTTGATTACTACCTTTTCAAAACAGCTGATTACATTGCTATGCACATTAAAGCAGAAAGTATATTTTTCTTCAAACATTAATCTCCGTTGTCCCTTGATGTTATAAGTCTCTGATTCCCTATGTGGCTTGCAGGAACAGTACTAAACATGTGATTGAATTCACTGGGCTAGCAATAGAGTCGCCCCCTTTGAGACATGATTCTCATGATGACAACGTGCTTAAATGTGTTGGGAACTGCATAATAAAGTTGGGTGCTAGAACATATCCTGGTCTTAATGACTGGTTTCATATTGTCCCATTTTTGTGACTGGCATAGTCAATTCACAATTTGAACACTGATACCTATGTACTGCACTGTACCCAATTTGTGTGATATTATGTTTGTCTGAATTTGCCACATTATTCTCGTTTCCTTCTCTACTTTTGCCCTACTTTGTTCACCTTTATCCAGGACCCCCATCCCTGCCTTGGTATTGATAGGGTTTCCAGTGAATTATGTATGAATATAGCACATCATTTTTAAGTAAAATCATTACTGTATTGATAATTTCTGGTACTATGCTCATCTGATTAAATGTTTGGAAAAATTTAACACAAAATATTCTTGTTATTGACACTGCTCTTTCTTTGTCTTCAGGCTTCAGTTCTTTCTCACTCGCATTGTCATTTGCAAGAGCTACATGTTGCAGTCTCAATATGACCATGGTGAAACAAGCTGTGATTCACATTTCAAACAGCTGGTATCCTTGTAAGGCTCCAGAAGGAAACTTGCATTACTCTGATGAAGCTTATTAGTCACTGAGTGAATTGTTATTCACCAGATTATGTTGTCACTAGTTGGGGCCTTCATGGTTTCTCCACTTCCAACCTGGTGATGGAATGTATCTTGTTTTTGCACAAAGAACACTGATGGTACAACTGTTGTAAGTAAATGGTAAGCTTATTTTTGTACATTACCTAGTGCTTTTGTCCTTTTCCTGGGTGCTTTATCCTATGATTTATTTGTTCTCATGATGGCCACAGTGAAACAAGCTGCAATTCACACTTTGGACAACCAGTAACCTGGTAAGGCTGCAGAAAGAAACTTTCATTGTCACCATGAATTGACTTACAATGTGGGACTTAATTTTACTCTTTTGAATCAAACAGTACAGCAGGACAATGAATATACCATTGTTTGAATCTAAACTTGGCCAACAATGTTTCAGTGACTATATCTATGAGTAGATTTGCAGCTTCTTTTTCATTTTATATGTGTTATGAATTTTGTGTGAAACTTTTTAATACTGCACAAAGCACTTTCACTACTTAATTGAGTTACAGGATGCTACACTACCATTGGCCACCCTAGAATTGCTCTGATTGGTCAACAATAACAGCACAGGTATATAAGGAGGGCCTGCGGTTATGTAGGCTTATCCCCCAGCTATAGTCGGTAAGTGCTGTGGTTTTTTTTGATGGCTGGTCTTGTACTCCTGTTGCTTCCCACACCCCCATTAGCCTTGCAGCTGCATAGTTGTTGCATAATCAAAGCTTCCCTTATGGGGTGCAGGTCATGAGGGTAAAGGACACCTTCCTTGAGAGACTCAGACCCCCATACAGATACATAGGTGATGAGCGCGCTGAAGGGCTGAAGCACTGCAGGCAGTCAGCCATTGCTGAACTCGATTCAGAGAAGGAGCTTTAATGGACTTTTAATCTTTAACGTGAATTTCCTAATAAGGCTTTTATTTGACCTCACACATGTGGAGATAGTTTATTTTAAGTGCAAGTCACTAAAGTTAGTGGCGACTCAGGCGATTCCTTGCTTGCACCTTAATGAATTAATTTCTTGGTGCCAATTTCACGGTTTGAATTTATTTACTCAGCCTAAGCTATCTCCTGCTTGTATCCCTGAGCTGTGAGCTGCTACTGTGTACCGATGCTGAATTCTGTTATTTGTAACAACAGTTTAGTCAAGTTTAGGAATTTTTTGTATTATTTAAGAATAATTCAGGATTCCTGCCTGAGACATATTTAAGGGCTTTAGCCTGAGACTTTGCTGCACATTTGAGTTACAAATGCTAAACAGTCCTAGTAACTGCACAGTAAGATTAGTGAAATGCTGTACTCTAGTGAAGGCATATTAATTGTTTCCAAAGTTAGACTGGGTTGTTTTTCTTTTTAGCACTGTTTAAGGATATTTAAGGGCTTTAGCCTGAGATCTTGCTGCATGTTTGTACAGTTTGTTTGATAACTCTAAAAAAGAAATAGAGAAAAAAATAACCCTAACCCCCCGTGACTGTGCTCAACTTATGACTTACCTTCAAAAACTCTCCTGTTTCTCCCCACAGTGCATAATCGAGGCCCCCTTTATGGGTGCAGGTCATGAGGGTAAAGGACAGCCTCCTTGAGAGACTCGGACCCCTATACAGATATACAGGTAATGAGAGCACTGAAGGTCAGAAGCACTGCAGGCAGTTTGCCATCACTGAACGCTGATTTGGAGAAGGAGTCTCCGCCAACACTCTCTGTCGGCTGCCCCACCTCCCCCACCACCACTCTTGGTTGTCTCTGTACTATATAGGGGGGATCTGTACTATATAGGGCTTGTCACATGAGCTGTGGAAAACCAATCAGTCCATTTTCCCATAGGCAGGTTATAGTGCCTACCTCTAGTGGCCGCAATACTTTTGAACAAACCTTTTAACCCCTGCTTAAGCTTAGAAATCCTCAAATCAACCAAAATATTTAACACAGTGAGAACCAAAAAAGAAAAATCAATCACTTGCTCATCCAATACTTCCTGCCATGAACTAACAGCTGCAAGGAATATTATCAAACTGCTCAACAAAGATTACAGCCTAATCCCCCCCAGCACTTTCAATTTAGCCTCATTACAAATCTCTCTAATCTGTAAATGTCTTCCCGGCTTATTTTCACCTCAGTGGTTCTTTCTCTCTGCATGCCCCCAACCCCCTTCCTTTCTCTTCCCCATAGCACCAATGTTCTATCTTCTTCCCTGCCCCCCTCACACCGCATCCTCAGACAAACCCTGTGGCTACTCCTGCTAGCATCACCATGTCCCACTTCTCCCTCTCCCACCCACTCCCATGCAACAGTCTCCAGAAACCGTGCTTTGCCTCTCGCTATATGACCCAGAACTAATGCACTTCACCTGCTATCATATTGCAAACAAGCTGCCCAATACTGCAGGCCACTCATTATGTAGTCAAAAGAAAATCCTAAAACATGTCTTATCCAGGATCTCTATTATCCTCCTGCTACTCACAGCTAATGTGCACCCAAACCCTGGCCCTGTTGCCCCAACTCCTTGTAAGCCAGGGCACTCCAAAGGACTCATGCTGGCCACCATCAATATTTGCAGTCTACAAAAGAAATTTGCCCCACTCCAAGCATGGGTTTCCTTCCACAACCCTGATGCCCTAGCTGTAACCGAAACATGTTTACCCCAGAGTATCCCAGACTCAGCTGTCACACTGCTGGGATATACCTTGTTCAGATCTGATAGATTGGGGAAGAGGGGTGGGGGGTGTGCACTGTACCTCAGAAACCACCTGCAAGGGGGTCAAAGTTGAAACAATCACCCAAAATGGAGGAGCCCAGTCCCTCATTATAAAGACTGCTGTTGGCAACTATGGTAAATCTCTCTACCTAATGTCTGTCTACATTCCCCCTCACAACAGGAAGGATGCCTTCACATCCATCCTAAACATCATTACCCAGTTCCCCCAAAAATCAGAAATCGTTGCTCTTGGTGATTTCAATACAAACTGGCTTACCCCACGACAATCTGTTTTAGGGATGCAGCCGCAGCCCAAAATCTGACACAAATGGTACTTACCCCTACTAGGTTAAACTACAACAGAGGCTCTAGTTTCCTCATTGACCTCATCTTCATGACTAATCTGGAGTGGATACAGGATGTCCAGGTCCTCCCAGATTCACTCAGTGATCATTCCCTGGTCACCTGTTGCTGGTCTAATATCTGGAAGTCTCCCCTCCTAGGATCTCCAGATATCGCCAACTAAGGAAAGGATCTCTGGAACATTTCTGCAACTATCTACTAAACCTCAACTGGTCCCCACTTGATCACCAACCATCGGTGGGTGCCACCCTCTCCTTCTTCATAAACTCCTTCCAAACCACCTGAGATATCTTTGCCCCTTTTGTAAAGCAGACAGGAAAAACCCAATCCTCTCCATGGATAAGCCAATCCCTAACTGACCAAATGAAGGCCCATGATAATCTATGGCACCGTGCCCTGGAGACCGGTTGTTCTTCTGACCACGAGTTGTACCGTGCTGCTCAAAATTCCTGCACCTGTGCTATCTGCAAGGCTAAGGATGCTTATTATCAGACCAACCTTACTGCCACCTGGGGAAATGGGAAAGGGTTCAGGGATAATATTAAAGAACTCAGTGGTAAGGTCCCCCTTCCCCCATCCATGCTGATTATTGATGGTACTCCTGCCCAAGACCCGAATTCGATAGTGAATGCTTTTAATGCTTCTTTCTATGACCTCAGCTCTATCCTCCTGCCTGATTTCTTCTCTGCATCTACTGGCCAGTTCCCTCCCTCCCAATGTGCTCCACCTTTTCACTTTAGAACAATTTCCCCTAGTGCTGCCTGAACCTTTCTTTCCAAGTTCCACAGTAAAACAAGACAGAGTGGTGACTTGCTTGATGCAAAACTTCTCTTTCTAATGCTTGACACAGTACTAGCACCCCTAACCAAAATACTCAGCATGTCTCTGTGTCTAGGTCAGTTCCCTTCACTGTGGAAAAGGGCAGTCATCACATTGGTACATAAAAGTGGTGATTGCACCTCTTGTAGTAACTACAGGCCCATTTCCATACTTCCTCCACTATCAAAAGCATTGGCAAAAGTTGTCACTGACCAACTCACTGAATACTTGGACTTGCACCACCTACTGTTCCAGCAACAGCATGGTTTCAGGAAAGGGCACAGCACAACCACCGCCCTACTAGATTTCACCTCTTTTATCCATGATGCCCTAGACCAGGGAGCTCTGGCCAGATCTGTCTATATCAATCTCTCTAAGGCCTTTGACATGGTTAACAACCTGATGCTCATAAACTCCCTTCTCTCTGTTGGTATATCCCAAGAGGCAGCAGGCTGGTTCTCCAACTATCTCTATGGACATACCCAGCAATTAAAAATCAATAATACCCTGTCCACAAACCTTCCTGTCCTATCAGGTGCCCCTCAAGGATCCATCCTTGGCCCAGCTTGCTCCTCGCTGTACCTAAACTCCCTCCCTATGGCCTCCACTTGTTGTCTCCTCCTCTATGCAGATGATGCAGTGATCTTCAGTCAGTACCATAACACAACCCAACTCCAAACATCCCTACAAGACTCCTTCACTGACATCTGATTGTGATGTGCCTCCCACAAGCTTGTCCTCAACTATAAGAAAACAAAGGTCATGCTATTCACCCACCCTCAGCACAAACACCATTTGGCCACCCTCTCTATATGTAATTCCCAGGGTGTAGCCCTGGAACAAGTTAACATCTTTAAATATATAGGGGTCATCCTTGACTTGGCCCTGACCTTCTGAGAACACATAGTGGTGACTTGCTCTGCAATCAACACCAGAATTGGCCTGCTGTATAAACTCCAGCCTTATCTCCCCGATGCCCTCCAACTAGCCATCTCTAGCTCCATCCTCTCCTTGGTAAACTATGGCATAGTCATCTACGGTGCCACCTCAGACACTGCCCTGACATCTATCAAATGCTCCTTTAATAGGCCTGTTGATTGGACACAGGCAGAGAGTGACTCATGCATAGCTGTGACCTCTACCAATGCTCATCATGGCTTAACTTCCAGGGGCAGCTATTCTACCAGACCTGCCTCCTGGCCATAAAAATCCAATTGGGCCTATCACCACCGGGCTGTCTCTTGCTTCTCCAACTGAGCTTGCTGAGACAGGCCTCAAGACACTCTGACACTATGGTCTACCCCATGCCTTTTTCTAAGTCAAGTGCTGACCGAAGGTCCTTTCTCTACAGGGCTCCTCTTTGGCTGAACTCAATCCCGGGCCCCACCCTGTCAATTCCCAGACTAGGCTCCTTTAAAACTGAGCTGTGTAACTATATCCTATCCAGCTCTAAATGTGACTGCAGGTAACTCATTCTACCTGTGCTGACAATTCCCACTATTAAATATGTACTTGACTTTATAAACAGATTGTACTACAAACACCACTGGTGTTGTTCTATGTATTGTTACATTGTTATGTACTTTACCCTGTGTTTTTGATTCCCTGTATTTTGTCTTCATTATTCTTTGTACTTGTCTTCCTCTCTGTGAGATGTGGAGCCTTTGTAAATAAGTCCCTGACTCAAAGGGTTGTAATTCTGAGACTTTACAAAATAAAAAAAATAAAAAACATGTTTTTAAAGTAAGGTGGTATGTAAATGTGACAATGCCCCCACTCATAAAGGATGCTGCAGAGCTTGGTCTCATTGTGTTGATTGCATTTTGTGTGAATAAAGCATTATTTATCATATTGGAGGAATTGTTTTTATTTTCCAGCCCACAGCTACAGAGGGTGAGTGCAGTGGCTTTTATGATGCCTGGTCTTGCACTCCTGTTGCTGTACACACCCCAATTAGCCTTGAAGCTGCATAGCTGCTTGCATTTAAAAAAAAAATGTGACAATGCCCCCTCTCATAAAGGATGCTGCAGAGACCACATGATTCACAGGTAGGCTGAGTTCATTCTAAAAATGTGAGAGAATAATAGAAACAATCACCTAACCAGGTATCGAAGGAGGGCTTGTTCTGACTAGCAGATGAGAATACAACAATAGCATTTACTTGACCAATATATGGTGTAAATGGGATTCACAGCTAACCCAGATATGGTGATTACTAGGGAGTGGATATAATATTGAAATAGCAAGGCATTCACCTGATCAAGATAGGGTATTTCTGGGGAACAGAAATACAAGTTAACAAGTAGCTGAAGAACATATAATATACCTAATAGCAAGAGTTTCACCTGAAACCAGATGGGGTATTTTTAAGGAACAGTAATCAAATCAAATCAAATCAACTTAATTTTTATAGCGCCTTTCAAAACCAAGGCGCTGTACATAAAAAACAAATACATAAAGATAAAAATTTAAAACAAAAACATTAAAACAGATCATCCATAACTAGGGAAAGCTAAAGTAAATAAATAAGTTTTTAACTCCATTTTAAATCTATCGACAGATGGGCATTCTCTCAACCAGCGAGGTAGAGAATTCCACAGGGTTGGCGCTGAAAAAGCGAAGGTACAAGATCCAGATGTCTTCAATCGTACCCTGGGAATCTCCAGCAGTCCTTCATTGGCGGAACAAAGAGGATAGAGGGGGCAGTAGGGTACCAGGAGATCTTGAAGGCAACCGGGTCCCTGATTATGTAGGGCTTTAAAGGTTAGCAAGCCAACCTTAAAGGTGATCCGCCACCAAATGGGCAGCCAGTGCAGCTAGCGGAGCACAGGAGTAACATGACTGGTTCTAGAAGTCCCAGTCAAAAGCCTGGCCGCCGCATTCTGCACCAGCTGCAGGTGGCGGATATCAACCCCAGGTAGCCCTAGGTAGAGGGAATTGCAGTAATCAAGACGGGTAGTGACAAAAGCATGGACCAGTGTTGGAGATCACCCAGAGGAACCAGATGTTTCACCCGGGCAACATTCCTCAGGTGGTAAAAAGATGATTTGACGACAGCTGACACCTGAGATTTTAGGGTCAAACCATCATCAAAAATAACACCCAGGTTACTCACCTGATCCGAGGTAGTGAGCGACATACCACCAAGTAATAAGCTTGATGGTTGTCCAGCCCCCAAACCTGCCCCCAGATGACCTGGGTCCACTACCAGCGCTTCAGTCCTATCCAGATTCGGTCTCAGCCAGCTGGAACTCATCCAAATCTGATCTCAGCAAAGCAATTATTTAACACGGAGAGTGCATCATCCTGTCCAGGCAGAAAGGGCATATACAGCTGAGTATCATCTGCATAGCAGTGAAAACCCAGACTGTATCAGCTGATGATGTCTCCCAATGGCAGCATATACACTGCAAGCAACATGGGGGTTAGAATGGAACCCTGCGGTACCCCACAAGGCAGGGAGTGAACAGCAGAGGAATAAATTCCAGTGGCAACTCTCTGAGACCTGTTCATGAGGTAAGAATGGAACCATTTAAGGACTGTACCAGACAGCCCACAAAAGAACCGCAGGCTCTCCAACAGCACACCATGGTCTACAGTGTCAAATGCAGCAGAGAGATTGAGAAGGACCAGAATGGTACATGCCTTTCAATCTCTAGCCATTAGGAGGTGATTCAATACCCAGATAAGGGCAGCCTCCGTGCTATGCTTCTTCCTAAAACCAGACTGGAGAGTATCATAGACATTGTGAGTTGTAAGATGATCGTCCAATTGCAACGCAACCACCTTTTCAATAACCTTACCAACAAATGGCAGGTTAGAGACAGGCCAGTAGTTGGCTAGACAATCTGGATCCAAGGAGGATTTTTTAAGGAGTGGTCGAACGACCGCCTCCTTGAGGGTGTCAGGAAAGAATCCGCTCTCCAAAGACTTCCAGACAATGTCATCAAGGATCGGGCAGATAACATCTACACATCCCACTAAAAGGGGTGTAGGACCTGGATCCAAACTACAACTGGTTGGGCGCAATGTATGGATGATCTTCACAATGTCAGTGAACTCCAGCCGGCGGAAATCTGACCAGACAGACCGAGTGCATGCCACATCCTGTCGACCACTGCAATCCCTCATAGGAGAGGTTGGACCAATGCCAGACCTGATGTTGGCAACCTTATCTGCAAAAAATAGAGTGGACTCCTCGCATCTCAGCTGAGAAAAAGCTTCTCTGGGCTGGAGACAGATTGGATTGCACAATCTGTCAACAGTCCGGAAGAGCTAAGTCAGTCGGTTCTGTGTGGCAGAAATCTCCCTGGACAGGAATTCAGCCTACTTACGGGTGATTTCTGATTGATAGCCATCATAATGCACCATCAACCTAAGCCTGTCATCATCATGGCTGGACTTCCACCAGGCTCTCTCCATCCTTCGGCCAACTCGCCTTAACTCCTTCAAGGAGCCATCAAACCAAGGGCTCCTTGGATGAAGAGTGAGAGGCCGAACACGAACAGGAGCAATCTTGTCCAGAGCATCTCCCACAGCCTTATTATAGGCTAGAACAAGATCATTTGGACTCATGCATTCACCCGACAAGCCCGATAGGTCCAGTACTGCCAGTAGGTCACTAGGCTTAATGCCCCTTAAAGGGCGGTACTGAACCATCTCCGTAGGGGCAGACCTATTAAGGGGAGCCCTAAATCTGAACCTTATAGTGTGATGGTCAGACCAGCTGACTGGTTTCACCCCCGAATCAGCAATCTCCATACCCAAAAGAAAGATCAGATCCAATGAATGACCCCCTACATGGGTCGAGGAGGTAACCACCTATGTTAGGCCCAGCGTCGTCATCAGCTGGAGGAGATTTCGACCAAAGTGTGAGAGTTCATCGTTGACCCAGGCATTGAAGTCCCCCAGAACTATCAATCTGGGGGACCTCAACACCATGTCAACGATGAAGTCTGCTATCTCCTGCAGGAATTCTCCACCATCTCCTGGTGGACGGTAGACGAGGAGAATTCCGCAACCTACACCCTCTCCCAGGATATATTCAAAGGATCTGGTACTTCCCAGTGGCACATTCACAAGGCTCAGCTCAGTCTTAAACATAATGGCCACACCCCCGCCCCTACGATCCAACCTTTCAGGGTGTATCATCAAGAACATGGCTGGAGTTGCTGAGGCCAATACAGGGCCTGGATTGTCATCCAGCCAGGTCTCGGTGATGCAAGCCAGATCAGTTGATCCAACAAGATCAGCTATAATAGCTGTCTTGTTTTTAATAAATCTGGCATTGCATAACACCGCCAAGGTGGGATGAGCTGTTGGGGAAGACCTTGGCACCTGCCCACTAAGGTTGGAGCCCGTGGGTAGGGGAACAAGACAAGAGTAACCTCTGTCCTGACTCCATTTCACCCTAGGGCATCTCCTGGACCCCACGACTCCAATCCGCCTCCCCCTTTCCTGTCCCCCACCAGGTCCAGCTCTCCACCTTCTTTTACACTTCTTAAGTATGCCCAAAGCACAACACCTAAAATAGGTGTCGGATGACAACGGGGGACATTCAAAGGGACATAATTCCCTGAGCCTGGTGGGGGAATAATGCCCAACCATCACTAATCCTCCCCAACGCATTATAAATAAAACCAAATAAACTGGAGAAGGGTAATAAAACAAAATAATTCCATAAAAAATAAACAAAACAAAAACCTACCCACTCTCAAATAACCAGATAATTCACTCCTCCACTCTCTCTCACAGAGTGGAGGGGGGGTCAAAAAACCCACACACTGTCACACAGTGGGAAAAAACAAAATATATAGACAAATAAAACAACACCAAACACTTAAAATTAGCACTTATTCGAAAATAAAATACTAAAACAAAAAAATCTTTTAATTTCTCGATTCATTTATAAATCCCAATTAGTCCAGCACTTCCCAGTTACAGGCCACTTGAAACTCCTGTTGTCTTTTAAAGTAGATGAATATGCCCAGGGGTTCATGCCTGAACACTACAGGGCGCCACACAATTAGGCAGTTCAGTTATAAAATACCATACTTTATACTTTCAAAAAAAAGAATATAATCAGACATGTATGGCAAGTATCTTCAGCTCCCCAAGGCCTTCTCACAGCCTTGGGAGACTTAACAAGGCACAGACACTCCCACTGTCTGTCCAAGCTAGAAGATGGTAAAAAGTTATGAGTAATTTCAGCCCCTAGACCTTTCACTACCTGGGGGACTGAAGATGAAGCACAGGCACTCTCACTGCCTGAAATTTAACAGTAAATAATGAAAGAATAAAAAAATCTGACCAGGTGCAGGCAGAAGGTCTTCAAACAAAAATCCTCACTCACGATCCATATGCTGGGAAAGTGGAGACCCCAAAAATCCCATAGAAGGCACCGCAGCCAGAAAGTATCCACAGCCGCTTTCCTCGGTTCTCTACCGATGTTAGCCCACCAGTTGGCCTCTCAGAGAACCTAAGCAAGCTGACAGCCCGCTCTGTCAACTACCTGACAGAACCACAGCTCAGCTTCCCAAGTGGCCCTGAATTCCAGCTACCAGTTACCCCACAGGGATGAGCCAACCACTGCCAACTATCCAATTCCTGCATCCAAAGGCACCGCCACAGGACCGTCCAGTCAGGGCTCAGTACAAAACAATATTGCTCAAATCCTCTCCCGCACTGCACCAAGTCCGAGGTCCAGTCTTCAACAATGTAAACGAAAGTACAGGCAGGCAGAAAAGAGTGATAGTATAATGCCCTTCAGCATCTCATCACAGGGCGAATCCACTTCAATTCACTCACGCCTGATCTGACTCATAGTCAAGCAGCAGGGCAGAAAATAACTTCCAATTGTCCAAGGCACAAATCCCAAACACAGCCCCAGTCAAAATGCTGAGACAGGGGCAATCACATAAAATACTCCAATATCAGTGGTGCCCTACAGTGTTTCAGTCGCGGAGCGAGAACAATCCAAATTACTCCATAGCATTCAATGTCAGGATTCTGGCAGTCGAGTGCAAAAATGCCAAAATGCTGAAACTCGAGCAATCCCAATAATCCACAGCTTCAAGCCACAGAAAAATTCCACCGATCGAAAATAAGCCAAATAATCGATCAAAAACTAGAATAAATAAATACAAGATACCAAGTAACGGAGGAATTTGCAGTATACCAAATAGAAAGATTTTCACCTGACCCAGACAGGCCATTTCTAGGCAACAATAATACTAGATACCATGTAACTGAAGAATGTACAGTGGCATTGAACACCTTCTCAGCTGATAAGCACTCCAAGGCATTCCATGTCAGTCTAGAGAACTTTTAAAATATATAGTTTATTGGCTCATTAGGCCCACATTTTAGGTCAGCAGTGCCTATAGCACATTCTTAAACAGCATAACTCTATCCCAGGGCCTCTAGTGTTCTGCAGCATGTTGTCCTGATATCTGCAGTGGGCCTCCTAGGTTTCTGGGACAATATTTTTTTTATTTCTGGGGCATGATTTATTCATTTCTGTGGCAGAATGCAGTCCTGTCATTGGGTAAAATATGATGTAATGTCATCAATGACATCACATGACGAGCATACAGGAGGGGCTTCAGGACAAGTGAGATGAAGTATGGAGCCTGTCACTATGGAAAAAATATGTATGTGAATGAAAATTCACAAAGAACAGTGAATTCTGTGGTAGTATATGCATTCTGCTGTATGATGAAAATTCTGGAGAAAAGTCCACAGCTGTAGAAACACAGAATTCCAGGGGTCTTGCTCTATCCTAAAAAATGCAGTGAAGTACCTGTTTGCAAAGCAGTTTCCAGCTGGAATTCAGTCGATTACAATAGTTCAGCAATGAGTCAAAGCAACTAGTGCAAATTGAGCAGCATGCACAACTGCCAGCTGCATACCAGGCTGACTCCAGGTAGACTCCAATCATTGTCCTTTGTGCTCAGTCCTTCACGTGAAGACTGCAGGGTGGAAAACTGTTTGAGATGATTCTCAGAAGTAGGCCAGGAGTTGGATCACTCACTCTCACTAAATTGCTTGGTCAAGAGGCAGGAAGTGGTGGAGGCGCAGGTTGTTGGTGTCCAGGTGTGAGTACAAAAGGTAACCACCATAAAAAGTGTTGTCAAACACATATATAAAAAAAGACACAACAACAAGTTAGTCTAACTGCTTTTCAAAAATACTATTTAGAAACTATATATAGACAGCTGATTGAAGAGCACCACCACAAAAATGGAAAGGAGCTCAAACTTTTCTGTAATCCATATTCCGACTGGGGTACATCTGTTAAATATAAACAGAACCTATGAGTTAATTCCAAGTGTACAGTGGAAATTTACAAAAGTGAAGCCAATTCCACCTCTTTAATTTCCACTTTTTTTCTCATTATACAATGGCAAAAAATATTGCAGCAATCTAATTGGTCAGTGGCCACCTTGAACAGAGATGTTATCCCAGCACATCATTGTGTCAATGTCCTGCAGACACATGACCTTGTTACATTTTCAGGTTGCATCACAGATTACAAGGAACCACAGAGAGCCCAGCACTTATACAGAGACTTGCCAAAAAAATGAAGAATCACACCTGGGCGTCTTTGTTGTAACTGACCTGTTTCCCTCTTGTGTATATGCTTTTTGTTCATCAATAAATGGATTAATTAGATTGCTGGCTGGTGATTCCACATTTGTAGGCAAGTCTCTCTATGAATTCTGTGCTCTTTGTGGTTCCTTGTATGGTGCTGGGGGTTAGCTACTCCCACCCAGCTCCTGACTGCCATCCACCTGTGCACATCTGCCTCTTATTTTTTGCATAACAGATCACTACACCCTACTATCTTAAACAAAAAAAAACTCTCACCATGTCAGTGTGCCCTTCCCTCAAAACAAAATATATTTTTTTCAAATCTATTTTTGTGCTTCATCCGTTCTTCTTTTCCTACAACTTGAAAAGGTGTGCCAGTGACTGATCGGGTGAGCGATTCTTGAATTGTTTGTGATGATATTTGATCAGTCTGTAAACTGAAAACTGCTTTCACCTTTTATTCACCTAAATTTATTATTCTCCCTTTATTTTTGCTTTTAATGAAGAAACCACTACTGCCTGAAGTATAACAGGGAGCAAGTGATCAGTGCTTGAAAAGGGCAGCATGTGACTGCCCCATCACATATTGATCATGACTGCTCACTATGCAATTTCCCAATAAATGTAAAAAATACTTTTACTGAAGAAACAGGTGGGTGACTGAGGGCACAAATGGAGCACAAACTATACAAACTCATCAATGGGATTGGCAACTGGGCAGTCAGAGGAATGGTTGGGGAAGACACTGTTCAGAGAGGCACAGATAAACAACTGTATTAAGGAAGACAGTAGGAACTCTATATTAGCAGCACACCTAGCGGTGAAAACAGAAAATTTGGATTTTTACTAGATATACCTGCAAAAAAGAAAATTAACTAAAATTGTACTGTAATTTATGTTTAATCTTTTTGTTTGTGTGCTTGTAAATGAGCCGTTGTATAATTGCAAAGATGCACTCCATCGGTATGTGTCATGTGGGATAATGTCACTTCTCAGATGTTGAACACACTCGCCATGCATCCTCATGCTTCAACCACCTGAGATGTGATGTTATCCCAGCATGACACACACCCCTGCCATGCATTATTGCTTAAATATCGCCCCCTCTTGGTTCTAAACAAATGTTTTTAACACCTATAAACACAGTTATTTGTTCACTTTCCAAATCCATTCTTTCCAGACTTAAGTCCAATGCTGGTTTGTTATTCTTCATGGTAATTGCCCTCATGAGTTTGAGCACAAGCTCCTTAAAATTTATTTTCATGTTACCAACATAGTATGCCCTTATGAACATGTTGCAAGGTACACTATGTTTCTACTCTCTCAATTGATGAAATCCTTGATGGTAACCATGCCACCAGTTTTAGGATTGAGAAAAGAATTACTGTTGGACACCACTGAATAATATTTACACCTCCCACACTTTTTTGTATCTAGTAGTGGGGGGGGGTTAAATAAGATCATTTTCATTGCAGCACCTGCTCACTTTAGACAAGGGTGTCCTTAAAATTTCTAGTGCTGCACTATACATTTCTAGGAGGATTACCAATACACTCCTTTAATTTCAGTTCAGCCTTCAGTATATCCCAATTTTTATGAGTGAGATTTTCTACATTTTTTTTGCATCAGTTGAATATGTGGTTACAAAATTCAACTTATTTGACCATCATTCTCTCTCTGAGCCATGGTGCCAAACGTGTCACCCAGAGGAGTGAATCCACCTCCATTCTGGCCTGTCTGATGACTTTCCCTCATAACCACTTTTCTAGAAACATTTTTCCGTTGAATCTGCTTCCACCACAGACTGTTCCTTTTGACTAAAATTTGTTTTGAGCCACATAGGTTTGCTATTTGCTAAGAATAGCCTGAGGGGGGAAATATAAGAATGGGGTGCTCTACAGACTGCTGGGAGAGGGATTTGAGGAAGATAAGGAATTAGGGGACACATTAGGTAGGGGGGCAGAAAAAGTGGAGGGAGTTGTTGCAGGGGATCTCAACAAACCAGACATAGAGTGGGATACCCAGCAGAAAAGAACACTAGAAGTCTGGCCCTGCTCAACTCACTGCAGGACTACTTACTGGTATAGCACATCAGGAACCCCCAAGGCAAAATGCTTTTCTTGATGTGGTGCTTTTCAACTATTAGATTGTGGATGGTATAGTGGTAGGAGATCCATTGGGTTCCAGTAACTATAATTCCCCATAGTTTGAACTAGCCAAGGGTGAAGGCAAACACTTGTCAAAAGCTATGTTTCTAGATTTAAGATAAGCAGATTGTGACCTGATGAAGGAAAGAGTCAGGGAGAAAATAGTAGGAGCAAATATGTCCAGGGAGGCAGAGGGAAAAGTGTGCAGCAATTAAATGGTTCCTTCCTAAAGCAACTAAGTCATGCTTGAAGGCATTCACAAGGGTAACAAGTAAAAGAGACCAATTTGTTTCTCTAAAAAAGCAAGGGAGGTGGTGAGAGCAAAAACAGAGACTTCAGTAAGTAGAAGAAGAAGAAGAACCAAAGGAAGGAGGATAAGAGGGAGTACCTGAGCATTCTGATAGAGGTCAGAAGGTGGTCACTGGTGCAAAGGTAGACACAGAGCTGCAAACAGCAAATGGGACAAGGGAGGAGAAAAAAATTATTCTTCTGGTACAGTAGGGAAAAAGGAGCATAGGGGACTGTTAAGTTAGCAGAGGGAGGGAGGGCAGCAAAGGATACCAACAAGCAGAAGGCAACCATTTTAAACAACTACTTCTGCCCAGTGTTTACAGCTAAAGACAATGGGTCTCTACAAGACAATGGAATTAAGGCATTAAAATGGTGCGTTCAGAAAGTGGTGTGAGTTGAGACCATCTCCTTTTATCTCTTTTTTTGCTGTTGAAATTAGGATTCTCCATAAATATCTGACCTCTGATGCCCTAATCAATTTTGGAATGATTTGCAAGGCTTTACTGCTTTAATGTTTTACTTTACTGCTCACAGGAAGAATTTCCTAAAAAATTTTTGCAAGACCTTCTGGGTAGCCTTCAAAAATAGTTGCATCACTCTGAAATCACTGAAGAAGTGGGAGTGTGTAGTCCATTACTCTCCAGATCTCCTTCAGCACTGCCCATAAATATTAATCTGCATTAAACTTGCAAGTGGGTTGCTATAATGGACTAAGTTTTTGTTCTCTAGGTGAAGTCTTGGTACCAGGATGAGTATGTAGTTTTATGGGTTCTCACAAACACTTTCAGCCATTTTTTTTTTGCAGTGGTTATGCTGTTCTCCCTCTCCCAGGCAGCTATCACAAGGGTGCTATCTACTTTCAAATCCCAGAAACTCATTTATAATCGTGAAATGAAACCTTTTGTGGAAATTCTTGTAATTACATTTATAATTATAGACTTAATGGTTTGATAGGCTGTGGGTCTTAATTGTCTGTCTCATTCCATTTATATGATCCTTCAGCTGAAAATATCTAATGAAATGTGTTGTTAAACCAGCAGCTTTTTTTTTTACTTATTGAACAGATAGCATCCTGGGATGGCAACTGTTGTTGCTAACAGAGAGCTAGCCTCTGAAATTATCTGATTCAAAGCATGGTTAAGTTTAAAAAGTAACTGTTTTCATTAAATTTTCATCTCATTTTCATTTTTTAAGTGATAATAGGATAGTAGTGGTATTATAAAACACATTATAGTTGCTGAGTATATAAAGTACTTGGCTAAAGGCCAAGTACTTTCTAAACTATGTGCAAAACAATCAAATTGTTGCCTAAGATACTACTAATCAATTGTTACTAAAACACTTAATTTTTATTTGTGATTTTTTGATAAAGTGTGATACTCTGGATGCCATCTGTCTGCCTCCCATGCCCAACTCAACATTTTTCCCATTACAGTTTCATATACCCCCAGACTTACATGCCACAATACATTGCATCAATATAACCACCAATCCAGCCCCCCATGGCCAAGTACCTACCTTAACATCTCATACATTCACATAATGTAAATTCACTATTCGTTTTCAAAAGCGATGTCTGTGCTGCTGCTACTCACTCACATCTGAAAAAAAGGAAGAGGTGTTTACTATATTTTTTATCAGATATGAGAGAGTGGTAACAGTGCCTACTTTGTGCTTCAGAACTAACAGTAAATTATGTGAAGGTTTACAATGTGGAGTGGGAGTACTTGACAGCTGGGTAGGCTGTGGGGGTGGTACATTTGTGCAATTACTTGTGGCACATAAGATTGGGAGGTACAGAACACTTAGCAGAAATTTCCTCACCATGAATATGGGAGGGAGGCATATGGCATTTCAAACATTGTGCTTTAAGTTTTAGCTATTGGTAGTGGATGGAGGGTACTTGGCTACCATTTGTAGTAGATGAGAATTGAGATACAGTAGCTTGCCAGGAAGTATTTAATTGTCTTTGTATAAGGCTCAATGAGACATTTATGTCCTCCATTTTGTTTGTAGTAACTGACCAGAGTGACTACCAATGAGAAGGCAAGGTGAAATGATAATGTCACTCCCACCATTGTGTCTGATCACTGAGCAGTCATTTTATTAAGAACAAAACTGTACTTGTCAGTTTGCAGAGAAGAACAGTGTCTGTAAGGCTGGCTTGCGATTAGAGTATTATATCATTATACCACTTTAAAGTAATTAGATACAGCATGGTAAAAACATCAGCCAGAGAGTTTTTACATCAGTTTAAAACCCTATTCCAAGATGAAAATCTGAAGTGAAAAGACCAAAGACAAAATGGCAATGAGTTCCAGAAAGTCAAACAAAAATATTGATGGTGAATTGGCCTCTGAATGACTTAAATTTAATAATAGGCTATTATAAAGCTCTTAATAAGTAAAAATGGTACACCTGGGTGTGAATAGCGTGCCAGATAAATATCTATTGATCAAGCCCTTAGCACAGTTTAAAGAAGCAAGCAGTTTGTGCAAAGTGGGAGCAGGGCTGCATGGGCGGGGTACATGCCGTTCATGTGTACCTCCTGCCCATTTGTGAAATGCAGCCAATGTGACTAGCCCAACATAGGAGAGATACAACGTAAGAAAAAAAAAAAGTAATACATACATGTCACAGGTGACAAAATATTATCTGAATTCATGCTCATTAGAGTCAGTAAAAGAAAAGTATCTATGACCAGAGATCATTTATAATCATGATAAATGAAAAGTAATTCAAACAACTAATGTCATCCATTATGTTAGATATGAATTCACTCCCCTGGTCCTGGCTCTTTTTGCCTTCCTCTCCAACCCTGAACATCACCTACTTGGCCTTTTCCTGTACTTTTTCACCATCTCACTCACACCTGGATCCCACCTCTCTGCTCTTTTTCTCCCTCCTTCTCCTTGCTGATGACATTGAAAGAAACACTGGCCCTGCTAGCACCCCTATCAACCACGCCAATATCACCTGGGCAAGGCAGATTGGTCTAAGAATTGCACATTTAAATGTTTGCAGCCTCCCATTCAAGTTCCCAGACCTTGAGGCCCGGGTGTCCCTCTATAAGCCCCATGTGCTAGGGCTCTCTGAGACCTGGCTGAAACCCTACAAATCCAATCCCTCCAACTATCTCCCAAGTTACTCCCTCCCTCCTTTGCCTGGATAGACCAGGAAATAAAAAGGGTGTGGGAGTAGCACTGTATGTCCAGAAACATATCTCGGCCACCATTGTTAGCCACTCTGATCCCCTGTCCCCCAGTGAATGGGTCCTTGCAGAACAGACTCAGAGGTTCCTCAAAAATGTTTTACCTGGGTTGCTGCTACAATCCCCCTACTGGAGGTATCCCTGGATTATCCACCCATCTTGATGGCCTAGGACTACTCTTTCATACCAGGGACACCATATTGCTTGGGGACTTTAACCTTAATTGGTTAAGCACCCAGGAACCTGACTATGCAAGCTTCCTGAAAACACACAACCTCAAGCAAATCATCTCATCTCATCTCCCACCAGGCACAATGCCCATACACTCAACCACTCGCTGCTTGACTGGATAGCCACAAATTGGGTGGACATGGCCCTACAGGTGGGTACATTATCAGATTCTATAAGTGACCACTCCCCTACCTACATCATATTGTGCACCAAAATCAAATGCTGCCCTGCCAAGTACCTGCCTTTCAGAAATTTTTACTGCCTGGATCCCACGAATCTCCAAAAGATTGTAAGAGCAGTGAACTGGTCTGCCATCTACCTCATCAGGAATGTGTCAAATGTAGTTAGCCTTCTCACAAATGCCCTCATTATAATACAAGACCACCACTTGCCTCTCACTGCTGGGAAGGTGAGAGGGGACTGCACCTGATGGATATTCAGAGTTACTGTCCCTAATGAAAGAGAGGGACAGTAAATGGAAAGCTTATAAAGCATTCCCTTCCCCCCAACTCTGGAACACCTATAGGTGCTTATGAAACACATGTAAGCAAACTGCCAAATTGCTAAAACGCAGTTTCTACCTAAACCTTCAAAGGAACAACCTTGGTGATCCCTGTTGCTTCTGGGGCTCAATCGGGTCCTTGCTCAACCCCAAGACCAATAGCCAAATTATGCAGCTCTCCTCCCCTTTAGGCCCCTTGACTGATCCCTCTGAGATTGCGTAGCTTTTTAACAAAGTATTTTCTGCCTTTCTTACCAAACTACCCTCCCAGCCATCCCCCAGCCCTGGTAGTCAGGATAACCACTCCCCCTCCATCACCATCCCCTCTGAAATTCCACCCTTCCACTTTAGATCCATTGGCCCAGGTGTTACAACCAAGCTCCTGAAGTCCCTCCCTGCCAGGGGTAGCCCTGGCAGTGATGGGCTTTTTCCCTTGTTCCTTAAGCTCATCTTTCCAGCAATTATTGAACCCCTCACCTTCATATTTAACCTTGCCCTCTCCTTGTCCACAATGCCAGACTCTTGGAAGCATGCTAACATTGTGCTTATTTTCAAATCAGACAATCCCCTTTCTCCTTGGAATTATAGGCCTATCTCCGTCCTCCTCCACCTGAACAAGCTACTGGAAAAAATTGTGCACTTTCAAGTCCCAGAGCATCTTGTAAAGTATAATCTGCTGTTCCCTCAGCACCATGGCTTCCATAAGCACCACAGCACCACATCAGCCTTAGTCCATTTCTCTAACCATGTACTCAGAAACATGGACACGGGTAAGGCCACTAGTGCTGTATTTGTGGATCTGACTAAGGCCCCACCTCCACTACACCTTGGCTACTCTGCTGAGATGACAGCATTGTTAAGAAGCTACCTCAAAGGCAGGTCCCAGTCTGTTACAATTGGTAGAGTCTTCTCCCCTGCCCTACCAATATCAACAGGGGTTCCCCAAGGCTCCATCCTTGGCCCCCTACTTTTGCCATTTTTATTAATGCACTCCCGGCTGAAAGCATTACCTGTGAGGCTCTCCTCTATGCAGATGACCTTGTCCTTTACCATAGCGATACGTATTTTGCAAGCATTTCCTCTGCTCTTACACTTAACTATGGTGCTGCCCACAATTGGTTTCTTTCCAACAGAGTCTTGGTAAATGAAAAGAAAACAAAAGTAATGCTATTTGGATCCAAACCATTCCTCACAAAGATCTCCAGAACAAACTCCTCCCTTCTTGTACCCACACCTGCTGGTCCCCCCTTGAAAATGTCCCTAGTTTCAAACAGTTAGGTGTCATTCTAGACCCCTCCCTTACGTTCGCTGACCATGTCAATAATTCTGTGCTTAGAGTTAATCAGAAGCTAGGTGCCACCTACCGTCTAAATCAATTAATTTCTTATGAGGCACGCCTAGCAATTGCACAAGGAAACCTTCTACCACTCCTTGAATACTGCTTTCCTGTCTATTCCCTCATATCCTCAGTTCTGCACTGTAGACTGAACTCAGTCTACAACAGTATCTGTCTCTTTGTCTTCCATGCCCTTTTTCTACCCATCATTGTGTATTGTTCCAGTCATTTGGTTGGCTCCAACTGCAAGGATGGTTCGACTATGCCTTAGATTGCTTAGCTAACAATACTCTGAGAGGTGAACTCCTGTCCCCATACGCATCCCTCCTCAAGGGCAGAGTGGCAGCTAGGAGCCTCCGCAAATCATCCATACTCCCCAGTAGTTCCATGAATCTCCTCTACCACGGCTAGTAAAGCCTTTTCCATCTCTGACCCTCCCTATGGAACAGATTCCCTATATCTCTCTGCTCTTCCACCTCCCATATCACCTTTAAAAACAATTTCAAAGAGTGGCTACTGTCTGAAGCCAAATGCCACTGCTGTCCTGGGTAATCTCTGGCATCCCTTCCCTCCATCCCCCCCCCACCTATTAGCAGTGGATCATCCTTGCTACACTCACCACTACTGCTCCTGTCCTCTTTCCCTACTTTTAGGGGCTTCAGCTGTTGCCTCCCTATTTTGAGTCCCATCACCTTTTGCTAAGGGGAAGTGTTGTACTTGATTTCAGAGTTCTGTTCTGCTCATTGACCTGTGCACTATTCGTGTACCTGAATGCATTTTGCACTTTATGAATCATATCTGAGACATGTTTGGGCTCACTGTTTTGTGACTTATATTTCAGCCTGTTGCCTGGCCTGTGACTATGTATTTCTGACCTGTATGCTGGCCTTCTTTGACACCTTGTATTCTTATGTAATTGTGCTTCATGTAATGACCCCTTGTTCTGTAATTTCCTGCACCTCATGTTGAGGCCTGTGTTTACTGTTGTTCTCTACACTTGCATTGCTTAATGTGCCATGCTGTGGCTCGGGTCATGCTTGAAAATGGTCCTTTGGATCAGTGCACCCACCCAGTTATCAAACACATACATAAATAAATAAATAAATAAAATATGGAAATTAATGTACATTAATTCATTTAACCACTTTTTTTAATCTTTTTTTACTTTAAAGTTCCACAGACTTCAAATGCTACTGACTGTAGCCTGAATTTTCAAATGATGTATAAGAAAGGAGTAAACGTAAAGTAGTAAATCAGAAAATTGGTGCACACTGTTGAGGAAGATGTCATTCAGCACTCAGGGTTCTTGCTTTTCCTTTTCCTTTTTAATTTTAACTTTAGAGTTATATCAGACTTAAGGCACTCATATTTTATGGTGTACTGGAAACATCTGATAATGCTGTGCCACAAAGTGTGTGAAATAGTTGAATCCTGTTTTTCTGAACTCTGTAATTACTCAAAAAAAATCAGATATCTGGTCCATATCATACAAATACACTTTACCATCTTTAATAATGCATGATTTCAACTGTCCTAATAAACTGAATCCAAATCCAAAATATCCTGACTGGCATGACAAACATTGCTGGTGTCATTGCTGAGTTTGAAAACTGTAGTAAATAGCAAGATAGATAGATGAGAGATAGATAGATAGATAGATAGATAGATAGATAGATGGATAGATAGATGGATGTATAAATTGTAAAAAATCTTTGTTAATGCATTAGTTAGGGTTCCACCATCAAAAGTAGGGAAATGTGGCATTAGAGTTTCTAACCCTAACCCCCATCTCCCACCTTGCACAGACTAACAGGTGAGGGGTCTGTCTTGGGGACATCAGCCCTAATGCTCACCCTATTCCATTAGAAAATAAGGTGACATGGGTACAGCATAGGAGAGTGGGGTGGGTGTTAGGGTTGACAACCCCAAGGCAGAACCCCAGCCTGTTGATCTGTGCAGGGTGGGGGATGGGGTGTTAAGTTTGGAAACCCTACCACCACATTTCCCTACTTTTGATGGTGGAACCCTAACTGATGCATTAACAAAGTGTTTTGCTAATTATCTTCTTACTTTTTGAGATAGTATAACCATGTCCTTTTTTATCTGTGGGACTCCCATCCCTCCCTACATGCATATATATATATATATATATATATATATATATATATATATATATATATATATATATATATATGCACCTATTGGAGCACAGGGCCCTCCCATCCCTCCATATATGTGTATGTGCCTATGGGAGTGCAGGGCATCCATGCCCTGTGCTTACATTTATAGGGCCAGAGTGATCAAATTGTCAATATAGCCACGTTATTACCCCACCAGATGTACTGTGCACAGTTAATTTTCAAATCCCCATTAAAATGTAATTCTGGGCAACAGTAATGCCATTTCATGCCACAGGTTCAAAAACACATTTTGGCCACAATTTGAGAAATGACACCTGTGACATACATTCCATGTAGTAATAACAAGTGTATGTTGACATTTGGTGTCAAAATTTCTTACACTTACAAAGTTATGTGCGTGTGTAGCAAAATTGCAGCAAATGGTCATAATGCAGGCATTCTTTGACATTTTGACCCCAAATTTCCAGCATGGCCTTTTGGGGAACCCACCTCCTGAACAATATGACTGTGAGTCCCAACAGTTGGTGCACCAAGGATGAGCAGGATAGAGTAATTGCAGTGAATGGTCATAACTCAGGCAGGCATTCTTTTACATTTTGACCCCAAATCTTCAACATGGTCTTTTGGGGACCCCACCTCATGAACAATATGACTGTCATTACCAACAGTTGGTGCACCAGTGAGATTATTCAGGAGAGAGTAAAGCAGAAAAGGCTTGACTTCAGAAAATGTAAGAAAATCTGTGGGGAGGGGGACAGGGAGTATTATAAGAAATTGAGGGAGGTGAGCAGGGTGGTATGGGCAGCCAAGGCAGCCAAAGAGCTAATGCTGGCACAGGGAGCCAGGAAGGGGGAGAAGGATTTTTTTAGATACATCAGGGAGAGAAGAAAATGTAGGAATCAAATCACCAGGTTGAAAAAGGAAGGTAGGTAGGCATAAGTGAGAGCTGAGCAGGATGAGGTACTAAACAAGTACTTCTACTCAGTTTTCATGAGGGGAAAAGAATGGGCCAATTCCATAGGGAGGGAGACAATGCTTGTATGGGGGGGCACTAACAGATGGAGAGATCCTAATGTAGAGAGTATAGGAGAGCCTTAGGTCCTTGACGACAGATAAGGCCCCAGGCCCAGACGAGATATACATCAGAGTCCTGAAGGAACTGGTGGATGCCTTGGCTGCACCTCTGATGGAATGATTCAGGTCCTTCCTACTACTGGGATGTGTGTCAATGGACTGGAGGATGTCACATGTAATGCCCCTCCATAAGACTGGTCCTAGGGATGAGCTGGGAAATTACAGTCCTGTCAGCCTGATGCCAATAGTGGGGAAACTACTGGAGACCATCTTGAAGTAAAGGCTAGTTGGGTTCCTGGACATAAACAGCCTTCATGATGTACACCAACATAGATTTGTACAGGGGAGATCATGTCAAATGAATCTGGTAGAATTTTATGAGTGGGTGACATGGTCTCTGTATGGTGGATGGCCGGTTGATTTCTTGTACTTGGGCTTCAACAAGGCTTTTGACTCGGTGCCACATGGAAGATTGCTAGGCAAGCTGAGGTACCTGGGAGTGGGGGTAAAAATGGGGAAGTGGACTGGGAATTGGTTGAGCAACAGGCAACAGTGTGTGGTGGTGGGGGGGCTGTCAACACCCAGGATTGTCATTAGTGGGGTCCCACAGGGATATGTGCTGGGTTCACTGTTGTTTAACACTTTCATAGTGGATATAGTGGAGGATGTTAGAAGCAAATCAGCCTGTTCTCTGACAACTCCAAACTAGGAGAAGTGGTTGACAGTGAAGAGAGGAGGAAGACATGGAAAAACTGGAAGAGTGGTCAGACAAATGACAGCTGTGTTCTAACACTCGTAAGTGTAGGGTACTGCATTTGGGGACAAAGAATCCAGTGTACAGCTACCATTTGAGGGGGAATTGACAGTCTCAGAGGAGGAAAAAGATCTGTGTGTGATGATCACTGGCAAAAGAAATCACTTGGAACAGTGTAGGAATGCAGCAGCAAAGGCAAATAGAATGCTTGGGTGCATTCTTAGGGGGATCACTTCAAGGAGGGAGGAGGTTATCCTACTGCTGTACAAATCCTTAGTGAGGCCACACTTGGAGAACTGTGTTCAGTTCTGGTGTCCTTACTTAAAAAAGGATGTCATGCTCCAGGAGAGAGAGTCCAGTGGAAGGCATTTAAGATGATCCAGTGAATGGGGAGAAGCCCTATGAGGAGAGACTTAGGGAGCCAGATATGTACTACCTGGAAAACAGAATGGGCAGAGAGTACCTGATCAGGACCTTTAATTACATAAACGATACCAACAGGGTCACCACAGAGGGTTTATTCAGAATGAAGGGGGAAGGGACCATGAGGGATCATAGCCTAAAACTGGTGGTGGAGAAGTAATAGAAGAGAACTGAGGAAGCATTACTTCACAGAAAGGGTGGTGGCACCTTGGAATTCACTACCAGAGGGGGAGATTTCAATGGAATCAGTGGACAGTTTTAAGAAGAGTTGGGGTGGGTACATGAACAAGGTACAGGTGGGGAAGGAAGTATCCAGGATGGGAACTATGGGTGGGGACCCTTGGAGGAGGGAGGGAGGGGAAAAGGGGAGGGGGACAGCAGCAGTGACTTTGCTGTAAGCTGAACTTGAGCAGATGAGATAGACCTTAAGGCTAATCTGCTGCCATTTTTTGTATGTTCATATTACTAAAATCATGCCTGAAAGGTGAATTAGCCAAGTGACCATGAAAACACCTTTTGGGCAAGAGTTGTAAAACAACAATGATATTGTTCATGAGGTGGGATCTACAAAAAGGCCATGTTAAAAATTTGTGGTGAAAATCTCCAAAAATGGCTGTGTTATGCATAAAAATGTAACCCCCCCATTGAAATACATTAAATGGCATTTACCTTAGTTTCTCATATTGCAGTTGTTGGTTCCAGCAGCAAGACATGTCTTTGATTGGGAGAGCGAATCTTGAACTTGGGACCTCTTCAGGTAAATGACAGTTTATGGGGAGTCATGGGGGGTGTGAGGTGGTGGGTCACACACTGGGAGGACGGGTGGGAGTGTGTGGGTTTGATCAGAGATGGATTTTTCTTATTACAGGTTAAAACCAAAAAAAAAAAACATTGAAGGATGGTTTTCTTATTCAGTGGTAAAAGGACATTGGAGGGTGGATGGAAGCCACTTACCACCAATGAAACAAATAAAAAATGGGTATCAGAGGGTTGGGGGAACCACTAGTCACCAGGGTAAACCCACTAATACAAGAATGGTGCTGGACAAGGACTATATATATATATATATATATATATATATATATATATATATATATATAGATATATATAGATATATATAGCTATATATATATCTATCTATATATATATATATACATATATCTATATATATATAGATATATATAAATAGTATATGGGTATTCAGGGTGGGGGGTGCCACTAGACACCAGGGATTTTTCTTGGGGGGGGCTCAAATGAGAACCCATAAATAAAACAATAACATGATCCTTTTTCATCACTAGAATCATTTTCTGCCAATCTTTTGCTGTGGTAGTGGAAAAGGATTCCATCTAGCAAAAAGGATCCTTTTTTTCTGACCAGATAGCTTTTTTTCAGGATCAGAACACTGTAAAACCTTTTTCCCGACCAGGTGGCCATATTATGAATTTTTTCTCACCACAACAATTCCTTTTTCATCATCCTTCTCCGTCATTGGAAAAAAAGAAACCAGCTGGTGAAAAAAGTTTTAATCTTTTTCCACGACCAGATGGCTCTCATTATCATGACCAGAAGGCTGTCGAACCTTTTTTGTCATGGCAAAAAAGGGCTCTCAAAAAAGGAACTTAGCAAGTGGCAAAAAAGGAACTAAATGTTTAAGAAAAATCTTTGGAGGTATACGAAAAATTACAAAACACACAAAACATCTCATCAACCCTCAAGCAAGATACATGGTTTGCTGTCTCTAAAAGATATCTGTAGGCACAGTTATGACAGTTTGTTTTGGCTAGAAATAAAAAACAAGATGGCAGCACACAGAAAAAGGATTTTTGTCTGATGAAAAAGGATTGTCCCCTCAAGAAAAAGGATCCTTTTTCATCAGAGCAAAATCCTTTTTTGTTCCAGGAATCTATCCAAAAGAGGGAACTGAGCATGCTGAGAACCTGAAATCTTAAAATTAAATAACTTTGAAACAGATTAATAATTTTACACTACTAATGCTGTCAGGTTCTGTGGGACAAGTATTTTCTAGCCTGATAATTTCAGGCCAGCATTCCAAACCATTTGGCCGAAGCACAATGACAAAAATCTGCAAAAAAAGGCGGATTGTAATGTTTTTTCACTGCATGCAGCGTTAAATCCTTCAATTCAACCAATACAAAACTTGGCACATCAAGTGAACAACCCCAGGAGACCGTGCATGCAAAATTTCATGCACATCTGCTGAATGGTTGCAAAGTTATTAAAGTGCAAAATATGAGATGTAACATAGAATTCCCTGCTTAACTCTAGCTATCATGGCACTACTGAGTCACTATTAGATAGATAGATAGATAGATAGATAGATAGATAGATAGATAGATAGATAGATAGATAGATAGAAAAAGACAGAGACAGAGAAAAAGAGAGAGAGAGAGAGAGAGATACAGTAAAAGTAGAAACTCCCAAACAACAGAATAGCTTTTATTCTTCCCAATTCAAAAATGTGTTTTTATTCTGATTCAAAAGCAATCCAGACAACAATAATTGATTTTGCAGGCCCAATAGCAAGTTCATCTGAGATCTACAGGTACACTACTATTTTGCTGTTTTTTTAATTTGGAGGGGGGCACAAAAGTATTAGGCTAACGGGCTGATTGCAACAGGTAGACTAAAATCAATTCTACATACAGATTTATTTATTCAAATCTCATGTGGAGGGGAATTCCAGATCCAGTAGATGGTCAGCCTGACTACATGAAGATTTTATGTCTCAGTGGAGTTTGAAGTGTTTCAATTTTGTGGTGCAAGTTGAAGTTCTCTCATATAACTGAAGCCAAAGTTGACTCTCTAGTTTAGATTTTCTGCTTTTTTTGCACAGTCATTTACAGCTTGAAATGTATGTATCATTCCCAACAGTCATTTCTCAAATTACTTGTACAATTGATTGCAAAAACTTGCTTTTTGTCATGAGTGCCTCACATTGTCTTTCATAATGGTTGATGCAATTTAAAATTATGTCAGTGGATTGTGCCAAAGAATATGCTGCATAGGTTCTTCTTTCAGGATTCATTAATTTACAGTTGGTGTTCTGGCTTGTAAATATACTTCTTGGATAGTACTACGTGAGGCCAGATTTGAGGTTGTAGAATCAAACTGATAGGCTCTGAACTGTTGGATTGTGTTACAACAAACTGGAGGTATAGGTAAAGTCGTAGACTTCAGGGTGGATGAGTCAGAAAGAGAACCCCTCATTACAATCCTCCATGCTGGACTGGAGAGTGTGGAGTAAAAAGAATGTATTTCTGAAATCCTTAGATTCATCCTCTGTGTATTTTTAGTTTTTACAGTAATTTTTAAAACAGCTTCGATAGCTCATTTTTAAATAATACTCTCATCATTAAAGATGGCCTCAGCTGGCAATTTTTAAAAATTTCTTCTGCTGAGGTTATTTTTTGAATGTTCAAGCTACATTCATACTGTACCCAACAGTGCTGTGTTCATGCTGCAATCTCCGTGTTCTTTGCTTTAATTGGAGTGGCTTGTTCCCCATCCATTTATGCTGTCATTTGCAGTTTTTGAATAATTCTTTTCGTGTCAAGCTCAATCATTCATTTCACTACCACTTAATTGTATAAACTTATATTTTTATTTTTGTAACCTTATTGTTGAAACTTATTGCTATACTCTCTCTTTTCCCCTTTCCCCTATGATGAATCTAGAAATTAGCTATTTCACATTAGTATATATTTTCTGGTAAATCTTTTAAAATTAATTAATTTAATTAATAAACTGCCGTCTCATGTACCCAAATATTGTTGAAACAAACTCCTCCAAGAGGTTGATAGTTTACCATTTCTTTTTTCAGTCATTATGATTCATTAGGCATTATGATTCAAGCAAGTAGTTAAAAGGATAACACAAATAAAACATGTTCTTTTTACAAATAATGAATGGCTGAAATCTAGTGTGAAAAGGCTGCATTCATATCAGTCATGCTGCTTCTCTCTCTCTCTCTTATCTGGATTTTGTACCTTCTTGTTAAGAAAAACGTGGGTTCTGTGGAAAAGAATGGGCTTGAAGAGAGACATCTGACACTGTGTGAGTCTGAGATGGGACAAGAAAGGGAAAGTAAAGCATGGTCACATAACGCTGTGAGGAGAGGCACTGTGGAGAACTGGAGGATCAAGCAGATATACTTAACATTTGTGTTTCAGGATCTTATAGGCTCAGCTGTGGTCTGAGTTAGTAATGATGTGGTGAATGATAATAGTCAAGGAAGCTGCAGGTATTATAAGCTGCAATATGAGCAGAATGGTTGTGCTACATAATGTCATCAAGGGGCTATTCTGATAAAGTCTCAGTATGAGTGGTAGTGTAGACTGTGTTGTATTAATAGGGGTTTGGGTCCAGTGGGGTTGTTAGTTTGAGAGTGGGCATGAATGAGATGGTCATGCTCAGACAGCTTAAAATGAAGATGTTTTGACAGCCATAACATTTGTGGGTAAAGGAGAGTTTCAGCTGGTGGGCAGGGCTGGCATTTTATAGCTTTACAAAATCCTGTTAACTGTGATGTTTTTCCCTTTGGTAACATGCTGGGTTGTCCTCATAGTGCTCCACCAATCATGTTGCATTGTAAGACTTCTTTTTGCTATTTTATAATTAAAGAACAATGCAATACAGGGTCTGGCATGTCCTGGGACATCCATACACCACAGGCATGCTATGAGACATGAGGCTGCAAACTGACTGACTTATGCGCCCAAGAACTGTTAATGTCCCATGTTATAAAATGTGTAGCATAAATTCTAACAAATTGACTGAGACTCTTTCTTTGCCATATGTTGGTTTCAGTATTGTAAATGGTTAAGAACAAGTTGAGGTTAGCCATGCTGGTTTACCTAAAATATTTATGTCCCCTTTAGAATTTTATGCTGAAAAATGGAAAACATTTTCCTCTGTAAGTTTTTTTAATTATATATTTCTTACCTCTAGATATTATAATTGCAGAGCTCTATGAATGTTTTGCTAATCTTCCATTTTTCTTTTTAAACTTTATTTTTTATTGTGAAACTCTTCTGTATTTAAAAGATTGTATTTATTTACAAACTATGCTTCCAGCTTACCTCACTCTCAGTTGCTCACTTACTCCAATGCTTAATTCAGTCATGCTAACATAAGTAAATGTTTCTCTGCAAATAAATGCACTGCATATTTAAAACTGCATGTTTTGTAAAATGTGATATTGATCTCTTTGATCTTTCTAACTCTCTACAGTCAACATCCATTCCATTCTGCCTACAGCTCCCAGAACAGTTGCAAATCTATGTTCATTGCTATTTAATGCAGAGCGAATGCCATCTGAGTTGTAGGCAGAAGGTGCTGTCACACTTCAGAGATCAGTCAACAGACACCACTTCCCATATATTTACTTTCTCACTTTCTCACTTGGTCCTTCCAAAACAATTTCCCACTCTAATAGGAAGAGTCCCATCACTGAATCAAAACAGGTCTCTACTAGCTATAGAGATATGCTGCACCACCAAGGCAGCTCCTTTCATAAAACAGCACCCCCCTCAAGTGGGAACAAGCTACTGAAGAGGGTGGATGCTATATTTAATCTCCTTCTTACTGCTGTCATTGTTGGCTATGAGTGACTGTTACAACTCTAGCACTTAACTCCTAAAAATAAGCAATGGACTAAAAACAATTAGTAGAGTTAATCCGGGAGAGAGAATTTTGCTTTGGGTGGGGGGAGGGGGTACTTCAACACATAGACAGTACCATGCTATAGTAAACTAGCACTTCACATTGACAAAACCCATGGGACAATATTTTAGTGAAATGTGCTTGCTTTACATTTCTTAGTAATTGTTGATTGTATTTCCCCAAATGTGCTCATTTTACAAGTGCATTAAGACACTCCAATGTGTTACCAGTAAATTAACTTCCGATGGCTGAAGGCACTTTACCTGCCTGGGTGAGTGTTTATGGCATTACTAACAACACCCTATTGAGTCTTATTGATAGCATATACCCCACCTTGAAGTGTAGTATTATTTGAATTATTACTATTATTATTCAAGGTTGTTGTGTGTATACATAAACAAAAATCTTTTTGAAGTATGTATAAAGATTTTGTTTTTTTACAGAGCAGTTGTAAATTTAGGAAAATATATTCCCCTTCTTTATTATATGGTAAGTAGGATGTGCTATTGTAGTACACTCCACATGAGAAGAGAGCAGGAAGCAGTGTGGTAATGGTAGGAGGAGAGATGGCTCTGAGTTTGGAGTGTAGTTGGCCAGCTCATGCTTGCTGTGTGTCTGGTAGGAGCTAAGAGACTTAGTTTGAAGCTAGAGCATCGGGTAAGTTGTGTTGGAAACCTGGGACTGGAAGAGGTGTACAGTACTGATTGCACTGGCCAAATCTTGTCTATTTTTAAAACAGTGTGTCAAGAAATGACCACCAGGGTAGAAGAATAATGTGCCGAAATATGTGGGAAGGAGTACTACAAATGCCAATGAAAAGCCTTTGGCTGATAACATTTTTTTTCTGTGGGAATATGCAGGGATGATCCCACAGCTGTTCCAATCTAATTTTAATATTTGTTTTAGCCATTGAATTATATATTTAAACTCAATCAAGGGTTTTTGGTAGTACTAGATTACATCCCCCCCCACACACACACACACACCAGTTTAAAGGCATGCAGGTTGTTCCTACTTAATAATAGCAAGAACACATGTAGTTATTAAGCAATAAGACATAGCCAAGGATTACAATAACAGTCTGTTAATCAGCTACTAGGGGTGTAATCTAGCACAAGGTATAGCCGAGTGCCATATGGCCCCTAGGGAGTGATTAACTGACTGTTAATCTAACTCCTGGGCATGCCTTATTGCTATAATAAAAGTTATTCCAAAAGAAAAGTGTTAAAAGTCTACTTTTTCAATGTTTTCCTCATTAAGAGGGTGATTTTTAATAAAATAGTTCTTCCACCAACAGTAGGAATGCTGGTTCAGAATCAAAATGCATCATTACAATCATTCAGTAGTGCTAGATGATGGAATGCTAGCAGGAAGAATTCATGTGCCATGTGATCAGGTTGTACATGACAGTGTAACAGATTAATGTAAGGCATCAGAATCCTTACAGCCAATCAGATTGCTGCATTTCTGAGACCATTTTTATAATATATTCTGATATGGATCCTTGTTCCCAGACATGCGGTACGTAATCATTATTTCTCATTGTTGCAATTTTAATCAATTAATCTCACCCACACAGTGCATCAGAATTCTCATATTGTTGTCAAATCAGGACATTAGGGGAAGGGGATTTGTAAAGGCTGCGGAATGACTAAATCAGTTTTCCATTGTCCCACTTTGGACACAAGCCAAATTGCCCTTATGTCCAGTTTTCAGTGCCAGGATATGCAGTAGCTGAGTTCAATTTTCAAATCTCTGAATTAGTTACTGTGTGTCCAGTTTGCAAAGTTCTGATTTAAAAGTGCCTGGACAAAATGTTCAGACTGAGAGTAATAGGGTTTATCATTTACATCTATGTCTGGCATGTTGTTTTATCCAAAGCTGTATGAAAAGCCTAATAAAACTGCTAGAAATTCTGCAGATAAGTTCAACTCTTGAAAATAGTTCTAATGAGATAGACTATGGTCTAGATATACTGTACAAGGGAAGTTTCTGAGATCGACATAACTGGAATTTGTGTCTGTTTTATGACTTTTGAACCTCCACCCTATGATATCAACCAAGATATAAATTTTAGCTTCATCAAGTGTATGAGGGCAACTGACTCAAAATAGCAGATGCCTGCACAGATTTTTATAATTTGCATTTCCTATCAAACATATTGAGTTTCCTTCAATTGGCTGTATTTGTATCTTCTCATATTGCAAGGGTGTATTATTTGGTGAAGTAAAATACAGTATGAACTAAAATGAGCTGAACAATGAAAACTGCTGTACCAACCTTGAATGTATCCTGCACGTCCAGATAACATTTTGGAGAAGGTTCAAACATTTTGTCTGTGTTTGCTTCCATTCTGTACTCTCTGTGATGAGCATGTGTGCCAACCCATGCTGTTAGATAAAGTAATTCACATCAGAACATCAGACATAAAAAGTGTTTGGGGTTTTTACACTCATAGACTATGTAAACAATGAATAGTAATGACATGCCACAGGGTTGTAGAGACTGACTTTCCTTAAAGGAATACCAATTTTCAAAAGTTTATCTCTGTTAGTTTAAGAAATGCAGGTTTCTAAGACTTATTATTTTGTATTGGAAGTGCTAGTCAATCTTGCAGTACAGTGTCTACTACTGTCATTCTCTAATCTATAATTTTCCACTCATCACATGGCGCTAGACTGTGGCTGTGCATTGCTGATATTAGGAAGTACATTTATAGCCATGTGTATGGAAAATAATGGAAGGCTGCCAAAATGCACTGCTGGTTCTAAAAAAATTACATTTTAACTGTTGCGTAGACCACAATGGAAAAAGAAGATTTAATTTTTATAACTTGATTTTAATTAGTTTGTGGCTGTAAAACATACTGTACAAAATCTCCTCCTAACTGCTACATCACAAAAGGAAATAGGGTAATAAAAATCCATATCTTAGATGAAACAGCATAACATGAATAATATTTACAGTCACAAAGCAAGTCATGTGTCAAGTAACAGAGGGAGAACACAGTTACCTTTTAAGCAGAGGTGCTAAAGCTGGTACATCCTCTAAGGCCCAATAAAATAAATTCTCATGTGCCTATACTTTGTGCAGCTCTCCGATTAACTTAAGTCATTTTTTAAACATGACATGTTTAATAAAGGTTCAGGCATGACTGCATTCAGAGACGTAATTACCCTATTAGTGATATTAAGGGCACAGTGCCAACATTTGAAATGGCACTTCTGCTGGTGAAGGGCTTCACTGAGTCAAAAAACAGATGCTTACCTCCTTATAAGGAAATTACACATTTAATTTGGATGCAAGATCGTCACTGACTTAAAATCCAGCATGTGATATTAAGTGGGCTCCACTGTTAAAGAATCTTAATCTTGTAGAGAGAGACTCTGCCGTGATGTCTCTGGCTGACAGCTGACATAATAGACCTTGACAATGCACCCGACAACTTGCTAAGAGTTTACTACTAGTTTTTTCCCTTTTCATCCCACTTTAGATCTGCTCACACAGTGCAAGGTCTCTGGATGCAGAAATCCAATTCACTTTCAGCCACATCAAAGCATACTCCTCTATTAGAAGTGGTCTTATTTTCTCTTGGTATGTAATGTTTAAGACAGAACCAGAACTTCTGCAAATAAAATAAATGACCTGGATCTTAAAAAAAAAAGTGCACAATCACAGATATATCAAACATAAAGGCCCGGATATTCAAACTGCGCCAGGCTGTGGTGCAAGCCTAGGCGCAGCACAACTTGGCTGCACAGGGGCATTGACAGAGTGATATTCAACAGAGCTGTGCCATGGCACAGCAATGTTGAATATTGCACCCTGGCCACCCGCAGTGTGCATGGCACAGTGGCACTGCACCAGTGCAAGTGGCCAGAGTGGAGCATGGGGATGCGCTAGTGCAAGTTCCTTTGCACTAGGTGCAAAACCGCGATATTCAAAAGTGCACATGCAAATGAGGTCATAATGCATGCAAGGTGCAAATGGGGCAATTTGCATGTCATTATGGCCCCATTTGCAGGCAGATGCGCCTATCTCTGGTGACTTGCACCTGGCACCCTGCCAGGCTGCAGCTGTCAGGGACTGACACTCACTGCACAGCGTGAGCCAATGGACATGCAGCCAGTACTGTACTACACAGTCCAGATATGTGAATGCATCCATTCACATATCTGGACTGTGTAGTATGGTACGGGCTGCACACCCATTGGCTCAATCTGTGGGACCAACGGGTGTACAGCCCCATCTGTACGGTGTCAGTCAGTGGGTGGTGGAGCAGCAGGCAGGTGGGGTGCTGCCACCCACCACTGACCGGGAGGAGGGGCGGTGGGGCTCAGTGGGCGGGTGGGGGGGAACCGCTGGACCACCAGGGATAATGGACGGTTTAATTTACTACTTAAGCCCATGATCGGGCTGCAAGCAGTCCACTGGACCACCAGGGATATAGGATGATTATTTTCCTCTACATATGCCCGCAATCAGGCATGAAGCAGTCCACTGGACCACCAAGGATATTGGACTGTATGTTTTTATTCTTAAGCCCGTGATCAGGCATGAAGCAGTCCACTGGACCACCAGGGATATAGGATGTTTATTTTATTCAATTTATGCATGCAATCGGGCATGGGGGTTGCCGTCACAAAGGTGCAGCCGGAGCTTGGGTGGCCACCCATAGGTGGCAGCTGCCATGTTGTGCCCTGCAATATGGCAGCTCACCTGTGGGTGACTAGCCATTGTTCCTTTTGTTTTTGGCTCACCTGTGTGCAGTGAAGGTAGGGGTTGCACATGCATGGGCTCAGCACAGCCCGGGCTGAATATCGGGATGTGCGGAGTATGCATGGGCACGCCCCCCCTACCTGTACTGCATACATTACTGATGCGCACTAGCGCATCGGGATTTGTGCCAGGCTTAATCCCCATTTGAATATCGTGCCAGGGTGCATCAGTAGGTTGTTCATGGTGCAACACTGTTGCATCATGTGCAACCCTTCTGAATATCCATCCCAAATATTTAATTTTTACAGCTCTGTTATGTGTGAGGAAGTACTGCTAAGGCTAAACAATGTTAAGCATCATTTCAATTTAGTAAAGGTAAACCAGTTATGTTAATCTATATGCTAACTGCTTTTAATTACTTAATGTATGAAAAAAATTTTGTTGATACATCTCTGAGGATATGTGTTGTTACCTACCTTAGGGGTGCTGCCTGAATCTGCTTATTGGATGTGTGGTCCATTGATGCTATCTTCATATTTTTTTACTCTCGAGATGGACCTCAGATAAAAAGAGTGAACACTGGAAAGTTGGAAGATTAGTTAACTGGAGGATCGGAGGAGTTTAGAGTTTTGGGCAGAGAAATTGGAGGTTCAGAAGAGAGGATCTGACTAGAGGACCAGATGAATGGAGGATTGGAAGAAACTGATAAAGGTGGATGGGAGTGTGTAGAAGTGGCAAGGGAGTAAAAGAGGGTGCCTAAGGAGATTTTCTTGGATATTGATCTGATATCCCTTTGGGGAGAAAAACTCTAGGAAAGAAGTTTTGGGAGAGCTCAGTAATCTAGCAGTCCAATTGCAGAATTAGGCCAATATATTCTGTGATTACTGTAGTGAGTGGTGGCTAATTCAACTCAGAAAAAAGGGTGAGGGGTTCTTTACTTGAGGAGAGTTATAGAGTCTGGAAAAAACACTTTGGATAAAACTCTGAGAGGTCACTTCTGATATTAGTAGTTTATTTTGTGCAGCAGCAAATCTTAAAGCCTGATTTATGATAATACCAGTATACTAACAAAGCCAAATATTATTGGTAACTAAGAAATAAAAACTTTGTTCTTGTTTAGTTAAATTTCAATTTTCACAGTAAGGAGTTACAGTCAGCCTATTATACTGTAGGAGCAGCATACATACTGTCCTGATATCAGATGCCAGAAAGCAGCCATTGACGGAAGTCAGAACAGAATACAATGTGTTTATTGAGAAAGTAGGGAGACAGATCTGTTTACATCACTCATTTTTTCTTTTTCAGTTGGTACAGCTATTAAGAACATATTTTATGATATTTATAAAGAGATTCCCTCTGGTGATCCTATAGCGATATTGAAGGCGGGCAGAAGATTTCTCTAGAGATATCACAGAAATTTCAGAAAATATCTAACCATGTCAATGTCTGCAATGGTATTCACAAAGTAATTTCTGGAGCCATAGATCCTTAAGCCTCAAACATTTTGTATAAATCTTGTCAGTAGCATTTTGTAAATCTTGTGTTAGAAACCTTTAATATATGCATTACTGGTGCATTACACAGGATTTATATAAGCTTTAACAGAACAGCTTCTTCTATTTTTGAATTACTTGCATTTGACTTACTTGTACAGTGGGTATATAAGCAGATAACAGTATTTGTATTTGCATTATATTGCTTAAAGTGTCCTTCTAACTTAATAAAACAGCATTATTTAAATTTATTTTTAACATCTTATGTCCTGATTGTACTTGTCCTTTTGTGACATTAATGTAGGTTTTTTTTTTTAATTTATTGTTCAGGATACAACAATCTACTTTTAATATTGTTTTTTTAGAATCTTAGGCTAACTTTGTTATTGCCCTGTTAAGAGAGTAAATGAGTGAGAGTGAGATGATAGCCTTGCATGTTTAGAAACAGAAACTTTTTTATATAAATCCTAGCTAAAACAAATTTTGAAGTGGGTGTAGAAGGGCTAGAAGATCTTGAAATCTTCAAACACTGATTTATAGATTATATTGCAAAATCATTTTAAGTAAGAGTTTTACATGTTTTAAAAAAAGATTAAAAGTATATGGAAATCATAATCAGTAATTCATTTATTATCTCGATAAATAGTCTGGCTACTAGAATCTAATTGCAGTATTTAATTTAAGTTAAGACTGGCATTACTGGTCTCTGGCATGGCACTGGATTGGATTGCAATGCATTGAGCTGTGTTGCATTGCATTTGCAAAAGCTGTTTGCTAGCAATTCAAAGACCACAGATATTATCAGATATTCTGGGTCATGGCCAATTAGGGCTTCATGTTCATTTTCATTTCATAGACTACCACTCAGATGTGCTGTATAAAGATTGACCCCATCATTTGGTATAATGTATTACATTGATGAAAATGTGAAGTGCATAAGTACTCATAGACACTTAGATCCCTAGTAAATGTTCACCTTTTGATGGCTAGAAAACAAGAATCTTCTACTGTCTAACCAAACTTTTATGTAAGAGCTGAGGCTTTTTTACTTTGGGGAATCAGGGTCAAGTACTTATCTAAGCTAAATGTGTTGTTTTATAATCTGGTATTAATTATATTAATCAGTGCTACACATACTTAGTGATAAACTGGTGATCATTTATTTAGAGAACTTATGTATTGAGTGAGTGAGTGAGTGAGTGAGTGATTTAAAAATTGGTAACCTGAAGAGGTGCATTGAGCCAAGGTTCATTTCTAAGTGTGACCTGAGTGAAAGGGGTAGGGGAGAAGTTCAATTACAAACAAAATACAGCCTGTAGGGTGATGTGGTTACAATGATGATGATATAAAGAGCATAAGTTGGTTGCTGTACAGACAAAATGGCAAAATGTTGTATATGGAGGACAAATAAATTAGCATTCAAATTATCTGGGCAAACTGGGCAAACTCAAAACATGCATAGTGCCAAAGTGGTGGGAAGCTGAGCTGATGCTGAAAGGAGGGCTCAAAGCAGGTTGATAAACTAAATAAGGTTGAGAGAACTATGAAATTAGGAAGGAAGGAGATGTATGGGGTGATCAAAAGACAGGCAAGGGTAAGGAAGGGTTCAGGAAAATAATTTGCAGAAGCAAGGGGAGAGGGGGCAGAGTTTCAGGTGGCATATGATGGAGGGAATGGTGGGTGAGAGATGCATAGAGGAGGGTAACTGGTTCCAGAGCGAGGGGTGGCTTTTATAAGAAATGTTAAAATTTTCATTTTTTTTTAATTGTGTTCATTTTATTGTCATGAGCAGTGTTATGTATATATAATACCTTTACTGATAACATGATTGGTGTTTTCACTGGGGTATAGTCCATATACAGTACTAATCCCTATATTGTTGTGTTTAAAAAGTTCATAATTATGGAGGTAAGGGCAAGTTAAAGGGGTTTAGGTTTAATGGATTTGGAACATAAACTGGAATTAAAGTTAAACAGTAGGGACAAGATAAAGGGTAAAAAAGTAATTAGAAAAGCGTGTGTTTATTCTGAGACTGAACACCTCTAGTATTTTGACCTTTTCCAAAATTAATATTTTATGATATTTTAAAATACTTGAAGTTATATTTTGAAAACTGTAACATGTGAAACATTAATTATAGAAAGTTGTTTTTAATTAAAGCTTGGTGTCTGATCAACATGTACAGATCCCAATAATACAGTTCTATTGTGTTGCTACATGTCTATACATGTAGATACATGTTGTTAAATATGACAAGATTGACAAGACATTAAATATTTAGTAAACCATTTTTTATACTGATAGGGAACATGTTAGTTTTAAATTGAATAAACTCTATTAAATAGCAAGTACCAGAGAACAATAATTACAGTTGACAGTACAACAGGTAAGCATCCCTTATTCCCATCACCCCCAGCCCCCCTCCCAACCTACTCCCCCCCCCCAGCGGAGCTGCTTTGAAACAGAGAACCAAATACAATAACATATTGAAAAGGGGAAGACCACAAGGAAGTTAAACATTCTAAGAGCCAGGTAAAGCAGCACAGTTACAACAACCCAGATAACAAAACAAAAGCAGCATGGAGCTAGATGGTGTAAAGAAAGTGAAGCTTGCCCCATCTTTTATCAAAAAGGGAAAGTCTATGGTGGAGACTCATTTTCGTGCATTCCACCTGAAGGTGGAAGAACAATTCTTGTAATCACTCCTGGTAAGAAATAGAAACCTGGTCAAGCTAATGCTGCAGGACCATTTTTCTCAAAGAAAGAAAGATTACCCTTACAAAACCAGAGTACCTTACCTTATTTTCAGTAATTTATCAGTGCCTTTTGAATACCCACTCCATAGTTACTGTATGACTCCAAAATTACTGCAAACACAAGACTAAATTTCATTTCATCTCAAGATTACTTTAGTGACTCATGTGTTGTACCTCTAATGTACTACAAAACTTAAAAAATTCTGATTCAATTTTCATTTTTACCTCAGTGTTACTCCTAAAATGTTATCATTTTGTTCATGTACCTTAAATATACTCTTAAATCTTTTTTTAGTAATATTTATATTGTACCTTAAATTTACTCTAAAAACTTTGCCATTTGAGACGTTTAAATATGCATTATGATACCCAGCCCCAATCAAAATTTTCAGCAGAACTAAATTAGACTTCCTTCTCCATAAAACTCATGTTTCTACATTATATTCTTCAGCGTTTTATGCAACCAACTAGTTGTAGTTTGGATTCGGACTCTACACCTCTCTTAGTAGGATGTGTAGAAGTTATCTGCCCAATCCTTGCTGACATTGTCTGGAAGTCTTTGGGGGGGGTCTTTCCTGACCCCCTCAAGGAGGTGGTCGTGCGACCACTCCTAAAAAACCCTCCTTGGATCCAGATTGTCTAGCTAACTACCGGCCTATCTCTAACCTGCCATTTGTTGGTAAGGTTATTGAAAAGGCAGTTGAGTTGCAACTGGATGATCATCTTATAACTCACAATGTCTATGATACTCTCCAGTGTGGCATTAGGAAGAAGCATAACACGGAGACTGCCCTTGTCCGGGTATTGAGTGACCTCCTAATGGCTAGAGATCAAAAGGCATGTACTATTCTGGTCCTTCTAGATCTCTCTGCTGCATTTGACACTGTAGACCATGGTGTGCTGTTAGAGCACCTGCAAGGTTTTTGCAGGCTATCTGGTACAGTCCTCAAATGGTTTCATTCTTACCTCATGGACAGGTCCCAGAGAGTTGCCACTGGAATTTATTCCTCTGGCACTCACTCCTTGCCTTGTGGGGTACCACAGGGCTCCATTTTAGCTCCCATGTTGTTTTCAGTGTATATGCTGCCTTTGGGAGAAATCATCAGGTGATACAGTCTGGGTTTTCAATGTTTGTTAAAATTTTTATTATTGTGTACATGTTTTTATGTACAGCGCCTTGGATTTGAAAGGCACTATAAAAATAAAGTTGATTTTTATTTTTTTATTTAACTCTAAAAATTGATTATCATTTTGCTCATAAAAGTGTTAAAACATTGTGAAAATGCATAGCACTCGCCTCAATGTTTTTAACAAACATAACACTTCTAGAAAACCTATATAAATACTTTCTGTACAGTTAGCATTGTCCCAAGGAAAAAACTGCTAATCAATTATTTAAAACCCTGTTCTTTAATAATAAGTATGTTTACATCAAAATAATACTTGTCTTGCATCCATTTACATTTAGTCTTTTTTCTAATATGGAATTTTTTCCTCTGTGTATGTTCTCCATCTGCTTCAGGTGGCCACACAGCCCTATAGTCCAGGCCTGCAGTCATCATTACAACTCTTCAGTTACTGCCTCTTAGGTTGTTGTCATGCCATACAGAAAAAGAAGGGTACACTTACAGTTCTTTTTTCTCAAAGTCCATTCATTTTCTCAGTATTTATACCATTCCACCATTTGTTTTCCATTTTTTAACTTTTCCCTTCATTTTCTTCCCCCATTATCCCTTCAAATATCCTTCAAGTGACCCATCTCGTAAAGCAGTTAATTATTCTGAGCCTTCACTTTACATTTTTTTGGCTGTTCAGTTTTTCTGTTACTCTGTTATCTCATTCACTGTTAAAAAAGACACACAATGTAGTAAATGTTTTAGATTTCTGTGGTTTATTATTAAAAAATATGTTTCATGACATGCTGTGCATCAATAGAAGAGTATATACATACAAGAGTACATACATGAATAAGTTTTCAACCAAACACTTAATCCACTTTCAGTCATTTCAGTGTGAACCATAAGATATCCATATTTGTTGTTAAAAAACATTTTCTTAATAGCATACTAGCACCTCAACCCTTCAGTGGGTGTTCCAACGGGGGCCCCTGTTGGAAGATCCACTGAAGGGTTGAGGCACTAGGGGTACTGGTTACTCACAGGCTCTATGCTGACAATAAATTTGCACTTGCTTTATTACTGAATGCCTGAATGCTGTACTTTTTCTTTAAGTTTATTTTTTTTTGAGCTGGCAGCTCTGTATTGGCACCGCTACTTCCAGTGCTCACACAGATTTTCCTTGTTGTCTCTCCTTTGAGGCCTTGCTATGCCCGAGATGCTCTCTCTTAAAAATACTGCTCTGCTTGTGGGCAGCCATCTCCAAGGGGCCAAAAATTACTTTTGTTTTATTTATGAAATACAATAAATGAGATCAAACAGAGCCCACACCATGATCTAGCAACCATTGGACCCACTGACCACTGGGATTACCACAACACCAAATGAACCACTGGCATACAACAACCCTCCTTCTTTATTATTGCCGCAGGAATGGCTTCCTTCCCTGGCAGCTCCTGCTGCCTCTCTACTCCCTTCCTGGATTCAACATTACTGTGGGAGCAGCACCACTTAATGGAATCTCCTGCCACCCTCCACTCCCAGATGGAAGTGCTGTAATCAGCAGCTGGTGCATCTCTTCCATGGCCTTTTCCTTTCTGCTGCTTCAGCCTCTTAGGGCATTACAAACTGCCACTGGAGTGGTGGTTCAGGAAGGTAGTTGAGGCACTTCCACTGTTGACTCCTCCACCTTCTGCTAGGTCCTGTTTCTCTCTATCTCTCTCTCTCCCACCCAGGTAATGTAGGCCACAGCCTGTGGTCTGTATGAGCTGGGAGGCACAAGTGTCTGCAAGCAGTTTCATTTTAGCATGTTTGCACTACTCGTCTGGCTGCAGCTACAGCCCCAGCTTGTCCTCCTCCTGCCACCATTCCACATAATCCCCAACACAGGGAGCCCCCATTAGACCCAAAGGGAAGGATACTAGTTTTATTAAAAAGGGAATTGGCCACAGCCACAAAGTACTAGCCTACCAGACCACCAAGGCTACCATTTTACTTTGTGACCCCTCCCGATGGCATTCCTAACCCCCAAGACCACTAATGCCTCTTTCTATTTACCTACTTTTACAGGCCTGCTACCTCCCAAATAGCCTCCACTAGCCCACCTGGTCTACAAAGCATAATACTGGTCACTCAGCCACCCATAAGCACCCCATAGCACAGGGTTTTTTGGCTAATCCCCTCCTGAACCACACTTCCTTTCCTATCTGATTCTCACCAAAGTTGAATATTAAATTTAGTTTTAAATCTGTCATTAATTTGTCTTTAAAGACTAATTATAGTTATTTTTAATCATCTATAGTTATGAATGGAATAATACAACCTCTAAGGATACTACATTTTAAGAAGTATTCAATAAACTATTTACGAGTAAATTATTACTAAACAAAGATTAAACATAGATCAGTAATGCTCTTCAAAGTACCATTTTTTATTTTCTTTATTTTTTATTCAGTATTTGTTAACCAGGTAAGGCCCACTTGGCAGAAGTACCCATTTTTGGAGGTGGACCAGGAGCTTTGGGCTAGTTAAGTGACTTGCTTACAGTCACACAATATGCAAGTGGAGGTTATGGGAAAGAAACCCATGTCTGCAGGTATCAAGCTCATTCACAGCTCTTTACTCTAACCTTTAGGCTATACTGTCAGCGCAATGTTTTGAATACTCACTGAACCATAACTGAAGACTACAGTCTGTTGCCCCTTCCAGTTCTACTGTGAGAAACTGAAAATGCCTTAGTTTTACTATTCTGGTAAATAGATGGTTAAAAAAGTGAGTTCTGTGAGAGGGTCCTCTTATAGTGATCCTTTGCTCCCACCCCCCTTATTCTCTGTGGTGTATAGGAGACATTTTGAAACTGACTGATTAATATGTTTATTACTTTAAATATCTACAAAACAAAACTACAACTCCCAAAATTCTTTGGGGGACAGTTCCCAGGAGACATGTGAATTACCAAAATCCTTTGAGGGCATTGTTTAAGAACTGCTGGTTGAAGTTCCTCTGTGTTTGAATTCTGAGGCTGGAAGATTATACATGGAGTTAGGATTCATGGGTTTCAGGAAAGTAAAAAAACTCTTTTCAAATTTAATCTATTCTGTAGAGTCTGTCATCTTGAATGCTTAAAGTTTTTTTTGTACAGTGTGTTAATTTCCTAAGGAGTGTTTGAGTGTGTGTGTGTGGCTTGGGTCTGTGTTTTTGTACTTGATCTGATTAAAACATTTACATGGGTAAATCCATTACATTAAATAATATAAATATCTGGGATTAATGTCTTTTTTTATTGTTTTGTTGATCATGAAAATATTTCTTTTGTGTACACTTGTGGAAGAATTTTTGCTTCCCTTTTGCTTGCATGGTGTACTCCTCTTTCTGAAAAGCAGGCCTTACACTGGTTCTGAATCCATGTGGCTATTTATATAACCAGTGCTTTGCTCAATTTGAATTTTGATTGCTGAAGGTACAATTAAAAATTGTACTGTTTTTCTGGTCATTTGTGCTTGCGTAAGAGTGTGTGTGTGTGTGTGTGTGTGTGTGTGTGTCTGTGTGTGTTTGTGTGCCATCCACATACTGTAATACTGTATGTCCAGGCTGCAAAATACAGTTTAGGATAGGAGTCTTATGTTAATATTATTAATTGGTTCATAACTTGTATCCTGATCTTTTTAAAGAAGGACTCTGTACTTCAGCACATGCTTTCATAAATAAGATGTTCCAATTTAGTAGATGATACATTTTTTTTTATTTTCAGTGCCCTTTTCCAAGATTAAATAGCTTTTTTTTTACAATTTATATTTTATGTGCCCCAGCAGTTGCTTTGCCCACATTTCACCCACCAAACACCGGAACACCCCCTGCTGCAAGATATCAACCCCATGAGGTTACCTCCTCATGGTGGGGCTGTCTGAGGGGATGATAGTTCCACAGCAGCTTTGCCCTTAGCCAGCAACTGAGCCAGGAGGCCCTGAGGAACAGAAGGTTTTCTCCATGGTTTCCCCCAGAGAGACCTGGCATGCAATGATGGCCTGATGCTGCCCCATGCACCCACTGGGAGATGACTGCATCTGCCCACCCCACCACTATCATCATAACAAGCTCTGGTGATCCCTTCCCAGCTCATTGCTAGGGGCCCAGTGTACCCCCCCAGAGGAGGATAGCAGTCCCTAGGATGTGCTCATCCTCCTCACCCCAGTTAGCCCTTCAGCTGGCTGAGTTATCTTTTGAACCTAGGTCACCGACGTTGCGAGTGGTTACAAAACTGCTGTACCAGAAGGCAGGCCCATGATTAAATACTTGCAGCCTTTAAAGTGCCCTAGACCACATAATTATGGGTGGCCACTGCAAACAAAACAACACCGTTTTTTCTTTGTGACCTTCTTATCTCCTCTTATTTTCCTGTCGCCAGAGTCCTGACTTGAACCAGCAGGTCTCCCACATGGTAGTGCAATGTGCTCCCATCTGGTGTTTTTTTTTAATTGGTTTCCCCAGAAAGCTTTATTTAGTATATCACTTATTTTAGAGGACATCAAACCATACCTATCAGATACAGTAAGTATATGTATGCATGTTTTTTAATCTGATTTACATGTAGTCTAGATCCCCTTTGTCCTTTGTGTCCTGTGATCTTTTATTTTGCCATTCCTCAGGATTGACTTCGAGGATTAGCGCCCAGCTTTGACGTGCAAGGTAAGAGTTTACCCATTGTAAAGGAATTTTAAATATGTATATTTTTTTATTTTGCAATTTTTTACATAGGCTAACCCTACTTAACAGTAATATCTCATTTCTTCCAGAGGGTCCCAGTTTCTACCTATTCCTGTTGCTGGGTGGATTGCACTGGTTAAGCAATGAGTAATTGGCTTTATCAAGTTTCGAACCATAGATACATAGACAATGATGGTAAGAAAAGGGTTGTCAGCCCATCCTCTCTGCTCACCCTGCCTAGCTACTCTGCACTGGCCCAAGTGGCCATCCCTTTCCATTGTTTTGACCCCTTTCCAAACCAACCCCACATGCATGTCCCATACCTGCTTGAAGCTGTTCACTGATCTGTCCCATACAGCTTCCTCAAGTAACTAGTTCACTTGTTCACCACTCTATGTGTGAAAAAGTGCTTACAGATGTCCATTTTAGCCCCCCCCATGAGTCTGAGTTCCCTCTTGTCCCTGCAGTTGAACTCAAGGAGAGCAGTTCCTTTGCATCCACTCTGCTTGTCCCATGCAAGTACTTGGATGTCTTGATCATATCACTCCATTCCTTCTTTTCCCAGTGGTGTCCCTGTTCAAGTCCTGTAGCCTCTCCACATTTGTCTTGCCTCCTAGTACAGAGATTATCTTGGTTGCCCTACATGGGTCTGGTATGATTGCCCGACTGTTACTTTCCTGATGCACTTTTCCCCCGCCCCTGTTTTCCCAGATTGCAGTTGCCCAACTAGGTATGTTTACTGAGTGCTGTTTGTCTGACAGTTGCAATGCAACTATCTAGGCACTTTAGCTTATGCCCAACCCAATAACATCTTGGTGCCTGCTTGTATGTGGTTGCCCCCCCCCCAAAAGCCCATCCTGGTATGTCCAGTCCCCAGTGTCATCCTTGGTCTCTCTTACTTTTATTAATTTTTTTTAAATTAAAACCCAAAAAGCAAAAACCCTTCCTTTGATGTCTTTTGCAACCTTCTCGCCCCTGACCTACCACCTGCTCCACCCTGACTCCCCACTCAGGAGCAGCCCCCCATACTCCTCACCTAAAAAAGAAGTCCACCACCAAAAATTCACTCTGTGAGGGAAAACACATCCTATTGTTTCAACACACGCCATAAACTGAAGATACAAGGTCAAGTGCAGTCAATGTATTTTCAGTGCATTTTGAACTTTTATTGAAGGCCCGCTTCACCCATCTACAAGATAGAAACCTAACTACTTACTCTACTGTAAGTACTGTAGACACTTAGCAAAACATGTGTCTCTGAGATACTATGTCGGTTACCAGTGTTGTTCTGAAGCAAGCATGTGCATAAATTCAGACTGAGATTCAGAGTGGGGTGCACACCTAAATTGTCTCAAAACATAAAGTATATTTAAGATAAAAGCTTGGGGTAAATCCCTTCCTAAAGAAGAAAGTAGATAAAGTGAAAGAAAAATTGCTTATTTTTGTCACCTAGCCTACAATTGTTGGGTAGCTTGCTAGTGTATGCTCTTGTCGGGCTTTATAGCTAGCAGTTATCTATGATGGCTATATTCATTAAACTGGGGAGGAGCAACACCCAGGTGTTCTTCATCAGTTATGCTATCTTTATTGAACAGACTGTAAAATAAATCAATTTAGGGAGGCTTGTTTGAATTGTTTTAATCTAGTTTGTTGCTTTAATCAGCTAGTCTTGGAAAAATATTGGAAATATAGAATAATGCAAATAATAGAGTGGGGCGCACACCTAGAGTGTCTCAAAACAAAAAGTATATTTAAAATAAAAGCTTGAGGTAATTCCCTACCTGAAGAAGGGTGTAGATAACGTTACTTGTACTTCTTCCACTTTGGCACAGTCTTTCCTCAGGTGTTGATTTCAGTGCTTTGCACAGAATTCTAGCTGTGGTTGCACCAGTGACCATCACAATGGAAGGATCACCTATGTGTTCTGTTTCCCTTGCCCTCTGCTCCAATACAGGGTACAGTTTTTAGGCTCTTATGTATCATGACCCCTATGCTCTTTTCCACTGTGGTGCTTTCTAGTACCACTCTGCACATTTCATATTGCACTCTTGGGTTTCTTTTCCCAATGTGCATCACTTTAAGCTGAGCTACTGGTTTCCAAGCTAGGGCACTAACCACTAAGAATTGTGAGGCAGTGTAGTAAGAGAGCATGAGGAGGGTATAAGACAATCTGGTCTGGTGGTTTGTGCACTGACATGGGAACCATGAGATCTCTGGTCCAACTGTTCAGATGCAGCCAAACAGTCACTCTGTAATGTTGGGCAATTTTCTTAACCTCCTTGTGCTGTGGTCCTCCCAGCTGTGGAAATATGTAGAAGCAGGACCCCACTGGAAATGAGGAGCTGCATCACAGTTGGGCTATCCATATACTGTAGATTTAAAGATATATATATTGTAAGCATCTGAGGTATGGTGCAGGAGGATAATTTAATGAACCGGTAATGTGAAGCTGTGCAGGGTTAATGTGTCTTTTTTTGTGTTGTTTTGTGAAATAATAAAACAGGTAGAAAACCTGCAGTCCTCCCTACCAGTAAATCACCCCCATACACACATACACACACATACTGGACCTTAACAGATATTAGGCACTTACATTGATTGCCTTCTATTATACCTGCAGCCTGCTCCAAAGTGCCTCAGACCATACATATACACATGCTCATTTTTTAATCTGTTCTTCATTTGCCCCATGCAGGCCCCCCCACCACCACACCCCACCCATCTACCCATGGCAACCACCAGCCCTGTCATCCCTCATCACAGTCATTGTAGATCAATGTAGAGAAGCCTGGGTATACCAGAGGTAATAGGGGCTCTCCAGTTTTCTCTGTTTCTCCATCAGAGCCCTTCTATCAACTGAGCTAAGGCTTGCAAGACCCTTTGGAGTCAACTCTTGCACTTCCTGCTATCCTCCTAATGGAGGCCCAAGCTCCCTGGCCCACTGAAATGGTTCACAACAGCTGCGGAATATGCTGCCAGCTCCTACCCTGCTGGGACACATTTCAGCTGACAGCATTTCTTGCACATGCCGCTATCCTATTAATGGAGCAGCAAGCTCTGTGGCCCACTGCTGAGGATTATTGTGGCTGCAGAATGTACACCAGACTCTCTCATGCTGGGATGCATTGCATTTGACAGCATCTCTTTCACATACTTCTATCCTGTTATTGAAGTACCAAGCTCCATGGCCGACTGTTGGGGGTCATTATGGGCACAGAATGTACCCAGACCATCCAAAGCTGGGATGTACTGCAATCAGCAGCATCTTTCACAATGGATATACTACAATACCCCATCATTCACTACCCTGATACCCTGTAGCCCAACGCCAAAATCCCAAAACTTCAAAATCCCTACAGTGGGATGCACCACCCTTAATTAATATAACAATCTCTGGGTGGGGGGCAAAACCCACTGTCTGAATTTTGAGTTTCAGGATTTTAGTGTTGGGCTACAGGATGTCAGGGTAGTGAGTGATAGGATACTGCAGTGACACCCTCGCAACCAGTCACCCAAGCACCAGCCTCCAAGGTTCACTCCAAAATCTAGTGTCCAAAGTGTTGCATTGCTGCTGGCCACACTGTATGTTTTCTGAGTTACAGTAGTAGCCACAGACATTGGCAGCTATATCACAAAATTTATAAAGACCTTCTCTCTGTTGCCCCTACTGTGGAAATGCAGAAAGCTGGAGATTTCTCTAGAAATATCACAGAAACTTTGGGAAATAGCTGGCAATGCCTACAGCTACTACTGTGTAGGCAGGAAAAATCAGAAACAGACTGGAGTTATAAAGCAAGAAGCTGGGTTGGATTAGCTGACCCCTCAGAGCAGTGGTAGCACTACTACTCGTGATGCTGGTGACCTGGATTTAGGAATGAGCGTGGATGGTGGAGGGCTGGCTGTAACAGAGGGAAGCTGCATGTGCCTATGTATGTGTGCCCCCCACAGAACTGCGGGAAGCATCATAGCAGTCGCCAAGTTAGGGTGGGGGAGTGTTACAGCTTCCACATGTGCACACCTGTTGCATGCATGCATGTGCATGTTGATGGTACTGACTCCAAGAGGAGGGAGTAAACTGGTGGAAAAGAACTATCTGGGCAGCAGAATGATGCTAGTACCCTGCAGGCCTCTCACATACTAATCAGGCTGTTCCAACTGATCATAGATTCTGTCTCAGTATGAGGCACCTGTGGGGAGAAGAAAAGTCCTTGAGATGGGATGACAGAACAGGGGGTACTGGATGCAGAGGGCACATGCTAGAGTCTGGGTGTAAATAGTTACAAAACAAATACCATACTCCTGGCATGCCAGCGATTGATCTGGGGTCAGGAATGGAATTTAGTTACTCAGGTCCTGGCAGGGAGATGAAAGATCAAGCGTCCCTAGGACAGCTCTCCTTCCTCAGGGAAGGCATTAGTGTGGCACACTGCTTGACCGCCACCCAGCAGCGGCTGGGTGGCAGCACTTGCTCACCACTAGGTAGGGAAAAGACCCCACATTCAGGATGCTGGGGGAGTCTCTGTGGAAGGAGAACTTGGACGTTGCACCCATTGTATGTCCATGGGCCCCAGAACAAAAACCAAGAAGGAAAAACACTCCATTTGACAGGATGAATCCTGACCCTATGCGGTCCCTGCACCCATGAGTGGGCACCACCACAGTCATGTGGCAAAGGACGATGGTGCAAGGAAAGCCCTGGAAAAGTGGGATGATATGGCTGTGCTGGAAGAGGGCATTCAGAAGGGGGTGGCTGGGGATACCAAGACAAAAACAGAATATGGAAAAAAAAATACTATAGACATTATCTGCTCTGGTTGCTTGTCCACCTGTTACATCACAGTTCCCCTGTTTAACACATCACAATTACCTTGATTGCAACATATTATTGTGCCATAAACAGAATTGTGATGGCAGGTGTAGACAAGCAGCCAGAGCAGAAATGATTGTTATACATCCTCATTTCCTGTAAATGCCCTTATAATTACAGAATAATGGTGGGACTTTCGGAAAGAAATGTGAACTATAAACTTATGTGTGTCTAAATATTCAAAGTTTTCTAACTTGTCTCAATAGTGTTGGGGGCTCTTTACCTGCCTTGTTACTAAGATGAGCCACAAAGGCAGTTCTCCTGTTTATTTTTAATTTTTTTTTAAGTGCTTCTGAGTTCAGGTTTTGTTTTCCCATTCTGGTGTACCATTTTTTCTATTTTTGTGCATTCTGCACTTCATAGGTGACTGTGCTGATTGACAAGATGGTTAAGGGTTTTGGCAATTCATGCCAAGGAGTTGCCTGCCTGAGGAGTTAATTTAGCCAATTTTTTGAAGGTTTGTGAGAGATTACAAGTACTGCTTACATTTTAATGCCCGGCTCTTAACTTCTGTTCTGATACTTTTAATCACTTTAAAAAAAAATTAAACGTGGGTTAAATAAACTCCTCCCTGGCAGGCAACTACTTGGTATGAGTTGCATACCTGGACCATGTCAGTGCCTCTTTAAAGCTCAGTGGGACAATGGGATGACTTCCTGGGAATATGGAGCATGGTTTGGGGATGAATTTATGAAAAATGGAAAATAATTAGTCACCTTATGACTTGGCAGCTCTAGGACACTGCTTGGAAATATCAGTTCTAATAATGAATTAGGACCCTTTAAAGAGCACCTTTCTCAGTGCTCAAAACAAAAAACGGGGAAGTTCCCTTACCTGAATGGGAGCTCATGGAAGTATTTTTTTTTTATGATGCCCCAGTGCTTCAGATATTAGCACATAAACAAAGTAATTTACTCATCAATTTTGAAATATATACATATATTTTTATTCTTTGCAAAAAACTCTGTTAATACACTAGTTAGGGTTGTCCCACTGTGACAAAAAGAGGGAAATGTGCTGTTAGGGTTACAGCTCATGCCACCCCACCCCCACCAACAGGCATTGTGGTGTGTGTTGGGGTCATCTGCTTAACTCTCACCCCATTCCATGTATAAAGAAGCTGAGGTGGAGCAGTATCAGAGAAGGGAGTTGAGAGTTAGGCATTACAACCCCAACGCACACCCCGATGACTGTAGGTGAGGTTGGGGTGGGGGTGGGGTGGTAGGGGTGGTAACCCTAACAACAAATTTCCCTCTTTTTGTCACTGTGGGACAACCCTAACTGATGCATTAACAAGTTTTTTTTGCAGAGAATTTCCCTCCTTTTTTTGACAATGTAATGTAAGTAGGAATAGAAATGTGTGGCTTGGTGGGATATAGTATGTGTGCTTGTGGGAGTGTGGGACCTCAGGGCCCTGCGCTCCCACTTACAGTTAAGTGTGGTTCCATATAGCAGATGTATAAAGCAAGGAGATCTAGTTACAGTAATCTGCCCATATCTCGTGAAGCGAGCACCGCAAAAAGTGAAGTTAAGTGTTGTAATCATGAATCTCAGTAGTTGTCATAGCAATGCAGTAACCAAACACATGTCACTCATCAGTTCCCCAATACAGGCACTGAAAAGTACTATGAGTGTCAACTGTGAAGGCATTGCAATCATCGACGCACACAAAATGTACATGTTGGATAGCAATGTGCAAATATCTCAAGAACCATACATGGTAGGAAAAAAAAATCTAAATTCAGGAGTTTCATGCCCTTCTAACCTAGTTCTGTACTTAGCCCCATAATGGGGGCTAATAATTTTAGTGGTAAAAACTCTGTATCTCTAACTGTTTTTGAGATACAGGCCCCAAAAGGCATCACTGGCACTGCAATGTTATCCTATGAGGAATTTTTTGAACTTTGCAATGCTGTAACTATGACCCTGTTGAATGGTTTCATACCAAAACACCAAAAGACACACCTGTGGGAGTAGGCATTTGCACCATGAAATGTTCAGGTAAATAGCGCAATCCATGTTGCCACAACAAGCGGACAAAGACAAACCTGTGCCGTAATGTTATCCTATGGGGAAATGTTCAAACTTCACAGTGCTATAACTATGACCATGTTCAATGGTTCCATACCAAACCAACAAAAGGCACATGTGTAGGGGTAGGGGTTTGTACCCTAAAAATTTCAGTTTAATACCACAATGCACATAGCCACAATGAAGTGACAAATAAAATGACTCCCACAATGTTATTCTGTGGGAAAATTAATAAATTCAGAATGCTATAACTAGGGACATGGTGAACATTTCCGAAGTAAACCACTGAAAGGGATACCTGCGGCAGTACAGCTTGCCAACCTGAAAATGTGAGGCCAATATCATAAACCAGCTGGCCACAGTCAAGTGACAAAGAAAATATAATTTCAGAAAATGTGGCTCAGCAGTGTTACCATGGTCATTTAAGAAATGGTCACGACACTCCAGTCTTTATAATGGGAATACAACCACAAATGTAAAAAATAGTGTTGTGGTTGTATTTTTAATGGCCGTGCATATTGCTGCTACACTTTAAGATAGTGTCACTATCAAAAACTGGCAAAATGGTGAAAACAATTTGAAACCCACATTTTCAGACCAGCTGGTGAAAAACTAATGCCATATTCCTGTTTTTCGACCCCAAAATGGTAAACCCAATGGTTGGTGTGTCAAAAAGTGCAGTATTTTTTGAGTTATATTGTTTTTTCTCTCTTACTAACTAAAAACAAGATGGCAGCAGCACAACACTATTTTTGGCAAGCTCGACACTAAAATATACTATTGTGACAATTTTTGAGCTGCACATATAAAGTTTCCCATAGGATATAATGGAGCACTAAAAATGCTATAACTGCTTTTTTTTTCTTTCACTTTATCTTTTTATTGAAATTTGAATATATAAGAAAGCACACATCTTATACAATAGAAGAATATCGTCCATACCAGGTATAAAATATCGCTTAAACACAGTATTTAGGGTAACTATTTTAGAGAAGCCTTATATACATGTATTGATAATAAAACACAAACCTGGACAAGTTATAAGTGGAAAGCAGAAGGGTTACAATCAATAGGGTATTATAGAATCAGAAATGACAACCATGTACAAAATAAGTGCTATGGCAGGCTATGGCAAAGCATTCAGAAAATTACAAAAAGTGATAAATGTGGTAATATGAACAATGTTCAGTAATGGAGAGGTAAAGATAAGAGAAAAGTGTGCAAGGAAAGAAAGAAGAGAAAAAAGCAAGGAAGAAGGGAAGGCAAGAGGGAAGGAGAAATTAGGGAAGGAAGGAAAAAAAGAGGAGATGTCTATGCATGAAAGTTTCATGAAAACCTAATCTGAGAGCAAAATAAGAAAAGGACTAAGTATCCCAAAGAATTAGGGTTTAGAAGAACTAGGTTTGGTGAACGTGAAATAACGCTGCCAACATCTGTCATATACAGTGAGTCGGTTATGAGTAGCATGAGATAATCGGTCTAGGGAGGCATACTGAGAAAAGCTTTGAAGAACATCTGAAAGAGAAGGCACCATAGTTTATTTCCATTTCATAAGAATCAGACATTTGACCACAAGAGAAAGTATGTTTTGCTATCTAAAATGTGCATGTGAGAGGAGAGAGCTATTGGAAATAATGATGCCTAGAAGGAATAGCTTGGGGTCAAAAGGTAGTTGTTGTCCTGTTACTCTGGAGGCAAGTAAATAGACTTTATGCCAGAGCTTATTAATGGGAGCACATGACCACAAGATAAGCAGTAGATCCACATTAGCCAAATTACAGCGCCAGCAGTTATTATTATTTAATAGGCTCATTCGTTGAAGCACAGAGGGGGTTCTATATCAAAGATTTAGGATTTTAGTTTGTATTAAACAACTATGGGTATCTTTAGAGGTATTATGTGCAAGATGCCAACAATTACTCCATTGTGTGTCTGAAATATTGTAGTTAAGAAGAGTACTCCATTTAACTTTTGGCTTGTATATACTGATCTGGTAGATTATCAATAATGTCTTTGTAAATGGAGCTATTAAATTTTACTGATAAATTAGTCTAGTGAGAAATGCATGGGTTTAGAAGAGTATGCTTATAACAAAACTAGACAGAAAGTTATAAGCTGCCCGAATTTGTAAAAACTTCCAGGAGTCCTGTTTAGGAAGTTTCCATGTAGCCTGCAAGTCTGAGAACAATCTTAGATTGAGTGAATTCTGGTCCAAGATATCTCTGAGAAAGAAAATGCCTTTGTTCTGCCATGTACGACAGAAAATTGGGTGATCTTCTAGAGTGAGCAGTAGATTGCCCCATAAGGGGCATAAAACCAGGGTGTTGGATCGGATTTCAGGAATTTGTGGGTTAGTTTCCAATAAAGAACAGAGGATGATATAGTCAGGCGAGATTTTAGTTTAGAGGAAATTGGATTAAAAATAAAGGAAGTAGAAACTCCTCCCGGGCACAATGCAGATTCCATTGCAACCCATAGTGGTGAGTGAGGAGAGGGTTTCTGAAACCATTTAATGGTTTGGGCCATTTGAAAAGCCCAGAAGTAGCCTTTGAACCAGGGGAGTCCAAATCCCCCTTTTTTCCAATGTGATCGAAGTTTGTTGCAGTTAAATCTCAATGGTTTCCCATCCCAGATAAAGTTGCCTATTAATTTATCAATTTTAGCAAAAAAGGAGGATGGTAAGACTAAAGGAATATTGGCAACGAGGTAAAGAATCTTGGTAGATATGGACATCTTGATGGCTGTGATTTTGCCCATGAAGGAGAGATTAAGAAGCTTCCATCTGTCCAGAATTGTTTTTGATGTTATCTAGTAAGGGGTTAAAGTTAATGTCCCATATCTTCCCTAAGTTACTAGTAATTTTGTTTCCTAGATATGTTATACCCTGTGGTGACCAATAGAATCCACAAGGACATAGACAGAATGGAGGCAGTTCAGAGGAGGGCAACTAAAATGGTGCAGGGTCTGCAAGAGAAGCCATATGAGGAAAGACTAAAGGAGCTTAATATGTATACCCTTGAGGAAAGGAGGGATGGGGGGACATGATAGAAACATTTAAGTACCTCAGTGGAATCAACAAAGTCCAAGAGGGTAGCATCTTTCAGAAAAAGAGATGTTGCAAGAACAAGGGGACACAATTTGAAGATAGAGGGTGGACGGTTCAGGGGCAATGTGAGTAAGTATTTTTTCACAGAGAGGGTGGTGGATGCGTGGAACAGCCTTCCTGAGGAAGTTGTGGGGTCTAAAACTGTAGGAGAATTCAAGAATGCATGGGACAGACATATGGCAATTTTTGTGGGGGGTAGAAAGAAATAGGCTGTTGGTTAAATAGGATCTGCAGCTTATCCTCTAGGTAGGGAAATGGGCAGACTAGGTGGGCCAAGCAGTCCTTATTTGCCATCAAAGTCTATGTTTCTATGTTCAAAAAGGCTTTACAGTGGTCGTTAAGGGGCAGAGTTTGTGATTTACTATAATTCAAAGCAAGGCCAGAAATGTTAGTAAAATTATTAAGCAAATCAACCAACAGGAGCTCAGTCTCATTGAGGTTTTCAAGTAAGATTAAGAAGTCATTTGTGTAGGAGACAGAGACATATCTTGAATTGCTCATGGGTATGCCCATAATGCCAGAAGGTTGTCGTAAACAAGCAGTCAGGGGCTCCTTGGCTAAAATAAACAAGGAAGGTGATAGGGGACAGTTTTGTTTAGTTCCCCTTGCTAGATAAAAGTAAGAGGAAAGGGTGGAATTGGTAAGTACTTTAGCAACAGGGGAATTATATAATAGCTTGATCCAGGAGCAAAAGGTATGAGAAAGACTGAAATGAGACAAAACTTGATGAAGGTAGTCCCAGTTTAAGGAATCAAAGGCCTTCTTGAAATCAATAACTATGGTTGCAGCTGGTGTCTTGAGGGATTTGGCTTTGTGAATTAGATTAAATAGGGATTGTAGGTGATCAGAACCAGATCTATGTTTAATAAAACCAGCTTGTGAACAATGAGTTAGCTTGGGAATCAGGGATTCAAGTAGAGAAGTTAGTAGTTTAGAAAATATCTTCCCATCTGTGTTTAATAAAGAAATGGTCCTGCAACTTTCGGGGTGAGTGGGGTCTTTTTCCTTCTTAGGGATTAGGGCTATGATTGCTTTGGTGCAAGATAGGGGAAGTTTGTCAGTACTGGAAGCTTCCTGATAAACATTAAGAAGAAGGGAACATAAGGTGTTGGAAAACATTTTATAGAAATCGACAGGGAATCCGTCCCCTCCAGGGGATTTGCTGGATTTCAAGGAAGACAAAGCTTTCTAAATTTCCTGAAGTGAGAAGGGTTCATCTAAAGAATTTGTTTCAAGGTGAGGAAGATGTAATGATTTAAGGAACTGTTGAATTTGTAAAGTAGATGGAGGGTTTGTGTTAGAGTATAGATTTTGATAAAAGATTTTCATGCTATGGTTTATAGAGGGGTTATCAGAGTGAATTGTACCCTCTCCATCTTTTAGGCTTAGGGTATGTCATTCCATGTGTTGTGCTTTGAGCTGGTAATAGAGGGGTTTCCTGTTTTTATCACTGTATTCTCAAAACTTATATTTAAGTTTAAACAAAGCTAGTTTGGTTTTACAAAAAATGTATTCATTTATTTTGACTCTAAGTTGAAGAATTTCAAGATGAAATAGAGAATCAGGGCAGTGCTTATTAGAGGAAAAATATTAATTCTCTTTAGCCTTAAGAGATTTTTCCAAATCAGCCAGTGGTTGCCCCCTTACTCTTTTCCTATGTGCAGCATAACTGATAATTTTCCCTCAAATTGTAGCTTTAAGAGCTTCCCATATAGAGGACATAGAAGATTCGGTTGGGGTATTATGAAAGAGGAATTCCTGAATTTATGCATTGATCATGGGTAAGAAACTGGGATCCTTGAGAAGGATAGGGTCCAGCCACCAGTAAGAAGATTTAGGTGCTAATGGGCCCCACAAAAGTTGCAGTTTGACAGGAGAATGGCCCAAGATTATGATGGGAGAGATAGATGAATCAATATTTTTTTCCATTATAACACAAGAGGCTAACCAGTAGTCGAGTCTACTGTATGTCTTATGTAGAGAGGAGTAAAAAGTAAATTCTCAATCACGGGGGTGAAGGAAGCACCATACATCAGCTAATCCAACATCTTGCATTAGTAATGAGAGGGCTTCAATACTTATAGGGAGTATCTGTAGTGGGGCTACTTCTGTCAATGCTGGCTTCTAAAGCTAAGTTAAGATCCCCTCTGAGAATAACTGGTGTATTATCAGTGTTAAAGGATAGAATCTGTTGAGCTAAATTGAGAAAAAACTCTGGGGAATCAGAGTTGGGTGCACAGACATTAACAAGCAGAAGACGACTAGAGTTGGTACTCAATTTAACCATCACTTATCTACCCTAAGTGTCAGAAAGGAAGTTTACAAGAGACAATTTGAGAATCTTATGAATAAGTATAGCAACTCCTCTTTTTTTGAAGTATAGGATGATTCATTGATCTGACCGACCCAATCTTTTTTAAGTCTATGAACATCCTCTGCTAACAATTTTGTTTCTTGAAGGAAAGCAATTTGTGTTTTATGTTTTTTGAGATGTGAAAGAATTTTCTTTCGCTTACAAGGACAATTAAGTCCCTTCACATTCCATGTATATAAAAGTATGTCACTCATATTGTTGGTGTTAAAGAAAGGAAATAATCGCTAGAATGTGAAGGGACAAATAAATGAGACAGAGAATGATCAGAATACAACATAGAGAGCTTACGTATATGCAGAGGGTGGCAGGAACATTCAAGACAAAAAAAGTGAAATATATGATACATGATATCATATTAAAATTAGAATAGAGGAGGGGAAGGAGAAAAGTCATTAATAACAACAACAATACTAGTAAGCTAACTAACAAAGAAAACTTTTTATGTGTGTGAAGACTGGCTAAGAGACTCACTCACCACACTCTGGGGTGTCGACGTAGGGAGGAGACTAGGAAGGACCGATTATAAATATCAGCCCAAACCTAAGTATAATCCCAGTAATATAATAAAGCAAGTATTCCTGATGAGCTAAACTGAAAGGGAATAATACCAAGAAGGGCAGGGGACTGTAATAACCTCAGCTTAATTCTAAGCTAACAGGACAAGGTATAAGGATAAAGCTAAACACTAGAACTTATTTAAAAACATTAGTAGTAATAGCACAAGATATACCAACTTGAAATAACAGTAAATTAAAGAACCATACACAAGATGCCAGTACAGTCTAAACATAAAGCAAGGAATTAAGGGAACCAGGTGTACTGCAAATGAACAAATATAAATGGAAAAGTAGATCATTACCACATTAGAGTAACTCTGAGTATACTTCACAGTGCAACAGAATAAGTACACAATAAATAGAATATTGAGGGGGGAAGAAAGGGGAGGCCAGATTAAGCCCTTACACCCTGAGTCAGATGCAAATTGGGATTATATGGGGAGGTAAAGGCTTCGGTGATAACTGTGAACAGAGGAGATAGTCATATTAAAGGTCCGCTCCAATTACTCAAAAATTGCCTAACTAGATGTTATATGGGGTGACTAGGTCTAAGAAACTAGGCCCAGTGAGTCCCAAAACAGGAGGGACCACACAACAGTTGACCTTTATGATATCTGTAGGCTTTGAGTAAAATAAGGAGCATGAGGAAGATGTAGATTGACAATCCTTTGCAACAGTACACCAAACATAGCCCACCTGTTTGAGTGCTAATGATAGTTCCATATTGTAAAAAGGAGGTAGTAAGAATAATGGCATATAGGGAAGAAGATAACTTAAATATAGCTAGCAATATTACTTAAGAACCTGTCATCAGGAGAGGGAAGGGGTAAATTGCCTTGTCATATATGATAATTAACACATAAAAAAGGAAAGGCAATAAACAGGATACATGCTGATTGAAGGTATGCAGCTAAACAGCCCACAGACTATAAACCTGATGCACTGCTAAACCGGAAACTAAAAAGCTAGATATAGCGAGCCTGCTTAGTGAGGTAATATATAAGATCTAACACTAAAATAATGACTTAGGAAAGCATTGCTAATATACCAAAGTTCCCCTGAAGACCTTTAAGCTGCTCGTTTAAACATTACAACAAAAAGTAAATTGATTGTGCCACTATGTACAGTCTTTGCTTTCTGCACCCGCTGGAAGCGAAAGCAACCAGGCAGCATAGACTATAGAGTGGGCGGCTAAGCAGAAAAAGTGTACTGGCACTCCCTTTAAGTGTTCTGGAAGCAAAACCTACCAAGAATAGCAATTATGACCATATTACTGACCATATTAGCTCATGACACCTTAGACTTATTAGCAGGTTTGTGACTATTGATGTTTTTGCTTTTAGCCTTTGCCTTACGTTTCATTTTGGGTGGCTCTAAAGATTTGAGGGGAGAACTAGCAACAGCTTCTGCCCATGAACTATTGGCAGAAATACATCCCTGAGGCACCGTGCCCAAGTTAGAGGGTTGTTCATCTGAAATTCGCTGAGAAAGATCCTCCTGAGAGGAGAGCATGTCATCCTCCAAGAGAGCAAACTTATTGCTCAAGGGAATAGAGGGGTTGATTTGAAGGTGAGAGGCTGCAGCCCGGGGTGTTTGGGCTGAGACCTCACTAGAACAGCATGAAAGTCTTGGAGAATAATACCCTGACAGAAGGTTCTCTTCTAGCCGTGTTGATTGCCTTGGGGTAAAATCAGTTGTGGCATTGCTGCTTGGGGCTGCGAGTTCTGCAGCACCTTCCCCATGCTCCCGAACCTAGTTGTCCTCCCTCCATGTGGATACCAGGGCTGTGTTTGGGTTGCCAATTGCTGCTGAACCTCCCAGGGTAAGATTACAAAGAGAAACCTCCAGATAGTTGGCTAAGGCGACAGGGGTTTCAAAATCCTTGAAGGAAGAGCCAAAGAAAAGGTATAGTGTCACAGGGTAACGTAGAGCAAATGTAATGCTCCTTTGGTGGAGGATTTGTTTAAGTGGATTCTAGGCCTTCCTTCTAATGGTTAAATATTTTGAAAAGTCTCTGAAGATGGAAATATTAAACTCTTGCCATTACAGTTTCCCCATTTATCTGGCTCTTTTCAATATTAATTCTGTATGGGAATAGTTCAAGGTGCGAGCAATGATGGGCCTCAGTCGATGGTCTGATGCTGGCCTGGGACCGAGTGCGGTGAGACCACTCAATGATTAACATTAGGTCAGGAGGCAGTTTAAGCATTGCAGGCAGCATGTGTAATGAAAGCGTAGTAGTGTCTCCTAATTCTACACCTTCAGGGAAGTCAAAAAATCATAAATTGTTGCGACAATTACGATTTTCAATATCATCAATTTTGGCTTGTAGGGTTTTAATAGTTCAATCTTGATTTCAGACAGTAGCCTGGAGGTCATGAATAGCAGTGTTATTACAGGCTGTTGCTTTCTCATTAAATGCAATTTTCTGGCTAAAAGTTTCAAGAATGGTCACATTCTGTTGGGTGGAGGTTTTTAGATCATGAATCTCAGCCATCAGTTTAGAAAACTTTACTTCCACTCTAGCAATTGAACTTTGCTGTGCTTGGAGATCTGCCATAATGCTGAAGGATGAGGCCTAGTATGCTGCAGTACAATGTAGAGTAATTGAATATAAGTAGATGATGGATCAAAAATTACTTGCAGACTGTCAGGCAGTAAGATTACAGGATGGTCACAGAAGTTGGTACCGAAGAAAGGTCTGGTGAAGGCTGGATGAGGTTAGATTGCAGTCATTCCTGCAGAGATTCTGAATTATGCTGCCATCTTCTCAAAGTGCTTTTGAATGGAACAAGATTTTTACACAAAATCTTCAAAAAGCACATCTGCGACCCAGGACCCATGTAGCCCACCTAATTTTAACCCACTCAGTTGCAGTCTTCAGTACAAAGTGGACATGTAAAGAAAACTGAATGTTGGGATTTTTCACTTTTTTCAGTGCACTACGATTTCATAACCGTACATCTGATCAATACAAAAACATCAAGATCCAGAGACCTACAAAAAATCTTTCTCCATTCCAAATTTTAGGCAAATCAGACAAATGGTTGCAAAGTTATTAAAGTGCCAAATTTGAGGTTTAACATAGAAATGGCTACCCAACCCTAACTATATATATATATATATATATATATATATATATATATATATATATATATATTTATACAATGTATGTTTTGGGATAAATAGCAGGATAAAAAGTAATATCTCTGCTAGGTCATGGAGATATCAATGATACTTCACATGGAAGATATCACTGATATCTTCACACCCTATACATCATCATAATGAAAGTGAAAGTGTTTCACTTTCCATCATCCAGCTATCTTTGCTGTGTCCCTTTATGAGTGCCCCATCCCACAACACAACATCTCTGTGAGTCCTGTTTGCATCTTCTAATGTTCAATTATTGAAAAACAAAGCGGTCTGGTTGATCTCGCGTCTTTGTTACCTGTATCAATGTGGTCGGCCGCCATGCCCTGAACAGCGCGACTCAGCAGACCAGCGAAGCATCAGCTATTTCATTAGCCTGTGCTGTAAAACTATAAATGCCTTTTTCTGAATGTCGCCTGTATTTTGAAAGAAGCTGCCGACATTGAGGAAGAGCGAGGAGCAGCTTCACAACACCAGACAGAAGCGCGAGCATGCGTTGCTATGCAACAGACACGCGTGTTTCTGTCTGGTGTTGTGAAGCTGCCGTCTCACTCACTCTTCCCTCAATACTGTCGCCAGCTTCTTTTCGCAAAATACAGGCAGCATTCAGAAAAGGAAGCATTTTGTAAGTTTTACAGCACAGGCTCCCTAATGAAAAATATCTTACAGTGCTTCACTTTTGAATCTGCCTAGAGCTCGGTCACGCTACATTTCAAGGCATAGCGCCCGGCCACGCTACATTACAGTTACAGGTGGATAAAAGAAAGTTGCAGGATCAACCAGATAAACATTGTTTTTCAATAATTCATTTGTTTAAAGATGCAGGCAGGATCAACCAGATATGTATTATGAAAATAATTTTAAAGTGGCAACAGCAGATTTGTTTTCATAATATGTGTAATCTGCTGTTTTGGAGCAGGGAGGTATGGAGAGTTGCTGGGGGTAGCCACGACTACATAAACTTAATACCAAACAATTTTTTTAATAATTTTAAAGTAGCAGGATCAACCACATATATAGTTTTTCAACAACATATGGCATCTGTTGTGTTGGTAGAGATACTGCAGTTTTGTGTTGAAATAGCCATCACCTCTATGTAGGGGACTGTATTAAGTGGACATCTGGAGCTTTTGTTGAGTGCAGCCCAAAACATACATTATATAAACAGAACATGACATGGCCTGACTGAAGATATCATATTTATCTTCACTCAAGGCTAATGACATCATGATATCTCACTCGTGGCTACGCCACTCGTGAGATATCATGATATCATTGGCCTCTCGTGAAGATAAATATGATATCTTCAGTCAGGCCATGTCATATCCCCTATATATATATGAACTACAAAAGAAACCAAAAGAAAGCCAGAGCAAATGTCCTGAAGCATGGGTTATACTGAGGATATTGGCTATACAGCCAAATTTGAGTGAAAACACAATTGCACATACCCCATTAACACAAAGCAACATGGGAAACATATGCAAATCCCCATGAGAGAATTTGGATTGGCTCGACTTTAAGCAGAATTGCACTGCTCTGCTCCTGCTTGGGCTGGAAAGTACTGACATCGGTAGTTTTCTCCTCAACCCGGCTGCCCATACTTGAGTCTGTTAACTGAAAGTAGATCACTGGCCCGGTGGTCTAATGAGTGACTCCATTTATACAAAATATATTCTGTTTCAGGGTATTGTTGCTCTTTAATTTTTATAGGTACCATTAACTCTCCACTTCAAAAATATCTGATAAGTAGAGAATAAGTTGAATTTTTTATATTTTGTTTTCACATATTCCCTTGAAGTATGGATTCTTTGTGACCCCCTTTCACTCATTTTACTTTCAGGCATCTTCCTGATAATGATCTTCAAGTTAACCCCATTCTAAACAGATAAGTATGTGACTTATGTATTTCATTATTTAACAAAAAATGCATGATGATACAACAGCATCTGATGCAAGTTTTAGCTGCTCACTCATCAAGAAAGCCCATTTGTGGCTAGACTCACATTCTACAAGCCATGTTGACTTTTTTAATCTACTGGTGCTGTCATTTTAATTAAGTTTAATAGCAATATCAGGTTTAGACAGCTGTGCTTCCCCCTCCCTTCACTATGTGTAGCACTGATCTCAGTGATACAGATAGTGGAAAAATGATGTGCATTTTAATGTCAGTTGGCAACTAAAGATCCGTTCAATAAAATGACAGTCCTAAAACTGGCCCTTTGGCACAGCAGTAGCTTTGCTACTTGTGACTCTAGTAAGTTCAGGCTTTTGGGAGGCTGACTTTAGAAGGAAGATTGTGCATACCATGGAGAGCTCTCACTTTGGAAAGTGGTTAAAATGTTCTCTGGAGCACATCTGTGACCTAGCAGAAGTTTGTCGTGACCACAGTCGGAACCACCAGACAGGAGGGATGCTGCCAGACATGAGCACGACCATGGCTGCTATTGCACACCAGTTTGCCTTTGCAGACAGTTGGGTGCGAATCTAAAACAGATGGCCAGTCCCCCCCCCCCCACCATCATCCCTCCATGGGCACTGCACCTCAGAGAATTGGGCTGGGACAGCCACCTCCAAAACAGGACAGATGAAATGCATTGTTCACATGCCTGCCTGGTGTGCATTGCAGACATCATGGCAAGAATGGATAGGCTTGAGCATGGCTTGAGAACCAGATGGACTGGGGCAGGAAAGGAGCTCAGGTGATCCAGCAACAGTGCAAAGGGAACAAATGTGACCTGGTGCAGCATGGTGGACCAGGACAGCCCTGAGCCAGGGCTAGAGGCTGCTAGGGTGATCCTGGGGCAGGCTCATGGGAAGCATGGTGGTCTGTGTGGGCACAACATGGACTAGGACAGCCAAGGGCTGGGGTGGAACAGGGGTAGGATCATGGGAGTGGTGGGGGGCAAGATAAGTACAGAACATGACCTGGGGTTATCCATGGGAAAAGAGAGGGCTAGGGCAACTCAGACTTGGGCTTTCCTGGGGCAGGGCTGTGGGAGGAAGGAGGCCATGTTGAAGGTGGGCCCGGAAAGCTCAAGCGGGTTGCTGGGGTGGACTAGGAATAGAGTTGGGGAAGATGGTAGCTGGGAGCAAAGGGGATGTGGTGGTCTAGGAGGAGGTGGGCCATGAGAAATGGGGGGGCCAAAAAGGACCAGGACAGACTTGGATTGTGGTAGGGTGAAACTGGTATCTTAGAGGTCATGGGGTGGGCCAGGGCTACTGGGACAGAGGGGGGTAATGGTGTGGATTGGGCATGGCAGAGTAATTGGAGTGGTCTACAGGTAGGACTAAAGAAACCAACGTGGTCCAGGGGGACAGCGTGGACTGGGAGAGGTGGGTGCCTGCGTTGAATGCTAGAGCAGAGATACTGTGGGCCACTCTGGAGAAAAGGAACGGGACAGTTATCCATACAGTAATGATATACAGATCTCCAGCACAGGCAGAAGAAGTGGATGGGGAATTGCTGGAAGAAAACCAAAGGATGGCTCATAATGGGAGTTGTTACTAGTGGAAGCCTTCAACCTACAAGACGTTGATTTAAAACTATCCAGCTGTGGCAAGTGCCAGAAGCAGGGATATCCTAAATTCCTTGCAGGGGGTGTTTTAGTCAATTTTTTAATGGAACCAACTCCTGGAGAGGCAGTACTGGACCTGGTGCTGACAGATGGGGACAGTGTTGCTGACGACACAGTGGTAGATCACTTGGGGATGAGTGACCACTGTATTGTGTGGTTTAATGTAAAAACTGTGTTTGAATCAAACTGCACAAAGTCGAGGGTCATGGACTTCAGAAGAGCAGATTCCAAAACAACAGAAGCATGCCTCAAGGATACCCTCACAGGGCTAGGGATGCTAGGAGGAAATAAGGACCAGTGAGGGAAAAATACCAGGGCATTGATTGTGCTACAAATCTCTGTCAGGCATGTCTGCAAGGGAAAGAGGAAAAGGAGGCCACTTTTACTCGCCAAGGAGTTGGTGGAAACGGTGAGAGCAAAAAGGCTAGCTTTTGGGAAATACAAAAAGACACAGAAGGTGGAGAATAGGATAAATTACAAGAGGAAACAATAGGAAATAGGGAAGACAGTGAGAAGGGTAAAGGTACAAACAGAGGAGAATATTTCCCAGTCAATAGAAAAGGGGATAAAACCTTCTTCAGATATATTAGTGAGAAGAGAAAGTCCAAAGAGGGGATAACAAGGATTAAAAGCAAAAAGGGGGGGTCTGTGAGGAAGGGGATCAAGGGAATGCAAATAGATAGATAGATAGATAGATAGATAGATAGATAGATAGATAGATGTACAGATACTTTTGTTCATACTTTACAATGCAAGGGGAGGGGGATAAAGGGCAGGGGCAAAAGTGGAAGGGAGATGGACACTATTCCTTTTATGGAGGGGGAAGTCCTCAGGGAACTAGTAAAATTAAATGTTGGCAAGGGAATGGGGCCAGATAGGGTTCACTCTAGGATACTCAAGGAATTCAGAGAGCTGCTGTTGGCACTCCTGATAGCATTGTTTAAATTATCGCTGGAAACAGAGGTGGTTCCAAGTGACTGGAAACGGTAAATGTGGTTCCACTTCACAAAGGTGCAAATAGGGAGGAGGTGGGAAATTACACACCTGTCAGCCTGACTTCAGTGGTGAGCAAGATTATGGAGTCACTTTTCAAGGAAAGGATAGTGGTATACCTGGAAACAAATGGATTGCAGTGCCAAAGGTAACATGGGCTCACGGGGGGTCTTGCCAGACAGAGCTGATAGAATTTTTCGACTGGGTGACCAGAGAGGTTGATCAGGGGGAGAAGTGGATGTGGTCTATCTGAATTTCAAGAAAGCCTTCAACACAATTCCTCATAAGACTAGTGAACAAGCTATTATCTGGCCTAGGAGTGGGACAAAAAATAGTAAACTGGGTGAGAAGTTGGTTGTGTAACTGGAGTCAGATGGTGGCTTTGAATGGAGTCCTCTCGGAAAGGTAGAGTGACTAGTGGGTGCCTCAGGGGTCAGTACTGGGCCCAGTCCTCTTCAGTGTCATTATCAGCGACATTGCGGAGGGGCTAGAAGGGAATGTCTGCCTGTTTGCAAATCACATGAAAATCTGCCACAGGGTGGACATACCAGAGGGAGCTGAAAAAATTAGGAAAGATTTGCGGAAGCTAGAAGAATGATCAAGAATTTGGCAGCTGGGTTTCAGTTGTAAAAACTGCAAAATAATGCATTTGGGGCAAAGAAACCTGGGGGCTATGTACTAATTGTCAAGGGAGGTACTGGAAACCACTAAACAGGAAAGAGATCTGGGAGTAATCATTTCTGATGACCTGAAGGTAGCCAGGCAGAGTGAGAAGGCAGTAGGAAAGGCTAGTAGAACACTGGGCTGCATAGGCAGGAGTATCACCAGTAGGAAGAAGGAGTAAATGTTACCCCTTTACGGGACACTAGTAAGACTGCACCTCAAGTACAGTGTCCACTTCTGGAGGCCCCATCTGTGGAAGGATATAGAGTGGAGGCAGTACAGCAGAGGGCAGCCAAAATGGTTCAGGGGCTGCATCAAAAGTCCTACATGGACAGACTGAGAGCACTAAGTATGTATTCTTTGTGGAAAGAAGGGAAAGGGGGCTATGATAAACATTCAAGCACATAGTAGGCATAAATGAGGTACCAGAAGGCAGCATTTTCTCCAGAAAGGCAGACTTGAGGACAAGGGGGCACACCATAAAACTGGAGAGAGGGAGGCTAAGGGGGACGTGAGGGAATACTTCTTCACTGGGAGAGTGGTGGAAGCCTGGAATGGCCTACCAATAGAAGGGGTAGGTGCCAAAATGGTTGAGGGATTCAAGCATGCATGGGCCAGATTGGGACCTTGAAAGTAACACAAAGGGTAGGGATAACTGGTGATGGATTGTGGTTGAAGATGGGACAGTAGGCAGGAAAACTGGGCAAACTTGATGGGCCAAAAGGTCTTCATCTACTGAGCACTTATATGTTTCTATGAACAGGGGCAGGGAGAAGTGAGCTATGAGAGGTTGGGTAAGCTGAGGACAGGGGAAGCTGGTGTGGTCTAGATGAAGGGCCATGGGAACTAAGAGAGCCAGGATGGGCAAGGGCAGTCCAGAATGAAGGCAGAGGTATCTTGGGTTTTCCTGGACCAGGTTTATGGGAACAGGGGTGGAGCGAGGTAGGCCAGGGGAACTGATACTTTTGGTAGCGATTGGAGGTGGGGGATAATATTCACCCAAAGGGGGGTTGTATATATTTACAGATACCTTTAGCACGATTAGGAGGGGACATATACCACCTAGTCTACTTCTGTTCTTACTTTCTATGTTAGGCACTAAGGCCCACATTGGCCATTTTTCTTGGATGTGAAGTTTGCTTTGAGCAAGCTGTTTTCAAATATATCCAGCATTAATGTGCTTACTGGCCAGTAACTGTAGTGGGTGGAGAACATCTGTTTTAATGTTAGTGAGTTGTGCAGTCATTTAATTGCCAGCTTTAAAGGGCAACTGTCAGCATTTCACAGTTACAAACATTGGATGTATCCATCCCAATTAACTAAAATACATTAGCTGTAATTTTTTTAAATGTCCAAGGCTGCAAAAATGTATAAGTTTATCAAGTTGCTCTGCGACACCCCCCCATCCCCGCTTGCCAGTGATGCAACTGACAGGCTAAGCTACGGGGGACTCCTATCAGGGAAGCTCAATCAGTACCAGCATTAGAACTGTAAACATGTGCTTCTTATTTTACAGCAACTGTAACAGCAGATAGGAGTCCCCCACAGCTTAGCCCGTCAGTCTTGTAAACAGAGGGCGAGCCATGAAGGGAGCCATGGGGGACTCTGGGACAATAATGGCTGGTGGGGGGAAGGGGGTCACAGAATCAACTAGATAAATTTATAGATTTCAGCAGCTTCAGGTATTAAAAAACTAAAATAGAGCTACTGCGTTTTAGCTAATTGAGACCTATATGTCCCGTGTTTAACTGTGGAATACTGACAGTTTCTTTTTAAGGTAAGATGCAGGCCTAGATGTGAGACATTAAAGTTAAATGCACTCTTAGTACAGGGTCTATCACTGGATTTACATATTGAGATATCTCATACATTGTGAGGCCTAGAAGTTGGTATGAAAAGAAATGAAACTTCACAGTTTTATTTGGTAATATCTGACACAGGCAAAGAACTACTGAAGGCATTGATTTAGCTTGGATTTAGAAAAGTGTAGTTATGGCAGTTATTTCCCAATAAAAATGAGCAAAGAAATATATAATACATAACTTTGTTTTAATCTTACATTTATTCATCATTAATTTTGTCGTAAAGCTATGTGCCCATGCAGTTTCAATAATTATTTTTTCATTTTAGGTGATTCCACACAGCAAAAAATCTGGACCCTCCATTTGGTGTAATCTTCAAATCAGTTGAATGTTAACAAAGATAAATTTGTTCTTATTTATAAAGGCTTACATTTTGGTGGTTAAAGATTCTAGACAAACATCTTTGTATGTGCCATGAAAAGGCGTACAAGCCTACCTGTTGCTCCTCCCTACATGTGCAGTGGAGCTCGGTGAAGACAAGAAGTAGGATGCAGAGGAAGTGGAAAACACCAGCAGGCATCCAGTTGGATTCCCACCCTGCCAGCACACTGGATCCCCTGCACCATGTGGATCAGGGAATAGTGGATGCCAGTGTATGATGGTTTGGGCCATTTGCCATACAATAGGCTTTGGCCCTCGTTTCACATTAGGAGGGTCAGCAGTTACACAGAAACATAGAAATTGATAGCGGATAAGGACCACTAGGCCCACCCAGTTTGCCCATTTTTTCTACCTGCTGCAGAAATCATAGACCCTACTTGATCTTTGGCTTTGATCTCTTTGCTATCACTAGGTTCCCCTATGCCTATCACATCCATTTTTGATTTCCCCTACCAAATTTTCCCCCATCACCTCTACTGAGAGCAGTTCCATGTATCTGACACCCTTTTTATTAAGAAATACTTCCTCAATTACCCTATAGTCTCCCCTCTTCTAACCTCATGTCATGACCCCTTGTTCTAGAACATCTCTCTCTTTTTTTTTTAAAGATGCTACTCTCCTGTACCATATTTATTCCCTTGAGATATTTGAAGGTCTCTACCATATCCTCCCCTTTGGTATACATATTGAGGTCCTCTAGTCTCTCCTCATATGACTTATGGTGCAGGCTCTGCACCAATTTTATTATCCTTCTCTGAACTGCCTAAAATTGAAGAGTAAGAGGCATCTGAATACCCTGCAGGCACCATCTGCTGGTCGAAAGGGCAAGAAGTGGCTACAGCAGGGTACCTGTGGGTGTAGCCTGTACACCCTCAAGAGGCACTATGCACCATTGTGCAGAGCCTGTAGTCAAGCCCTGACCCAGGTATCCCTCCCTCCATCCATGGGCTGGTACCCAGCAATGCCTATGGCTGGGCATTACTGCCTATGTACTGTGTAAATGCAGTGGGTAGGTATAGTGCATAGGGTCCTATATGAATACTGCATTTTAATACTACTTTATTACTGTTGAAAGTATTGAATTAGTATTCTTTGGTTTTTATTGATATTCAGTTGTACAATTCAGAAGTAATAATTTGATCTTCAGAATGTACTGCCTTCATATGTATAAAGACTAGCTGAGTACTAAATGAATACTGACTTATTATTAAGTTAGTCTTCAAATATTTCACTCACTTAAATATTTTGACTCTTCACTACTAATGAATAATGTGCTAAAATGACAAAAAGAATTGTAATTCAATACTAGTGATGAAGACAAAATGAAGACTGAAAGTGGTATTCAGACTTCTGTGAGGTGCTTTGCTACAGTCCCCCCACCCCCAGTAACCTATTTTCTTTGATTTTACAGTTCTGAAAGGATGCGGACTCCTTCCACATCAGATATGTATACTATGGCTAACTTGTCCTTTCCATCCTATTGTACCCCATAAGAGCTACACATTCGTTGTGAGCACCACTTTCTATTTTTTCACAGGTGCGGCAGTTGACGAGCAACATCCCTTCAGATATTTCTACCTCTGGCTTCATACCATTCAGGTAAGACCCTCTACTTTGTCTATTTTGGGTGGGTTGATTATAACAGTGCACCCATACCTGTTACAATGTTGGTGGGGGAGTCTAGTATGTGGGTCCCCTGGGAAGTCCAGGTGGGTGAAGGGGGGAGCCATAGCTGGGGAAGCCTCACCTGGTGAGTTCCTTTGGTGATTCAGACTGGTAAATAGGCTCGGGGGGGTCTTATGGGTAGACTGTGGGGGCAGAATGTAGTGGCTGTTGAATCCTGATAATAGGGTTCTAGGAATGGCCTGGTTGGGAGAAGATGGTGCAGGTGGGTGTCAGATTCCTGGTATGGTGGCCCTAAGGGTAGTCAGAGTGGGAGATGAAGGTGCATGTGGGTATCTGAGCCCTATATGAGGATCTTATGGATGGTATGAGTGGGAAAAGTGGGTGCAGGTGGGTTTCAGACCCAAATACCATGGTCTTAGGGGTGCTCCAGGTGGAAGAAGAGGTTGAAAGTGAGTGTGAAACCCTTGTACTGTATGTGAGTCCTGTGGCTGGTCTGAGTGGAAAATAAGGGAAGAGGTGTGTGTGTTGAACACCCATTCATGGATCCCATTTCTGGTCCTGCTAGAAGTGGAGGGTAGAGGTGAGTTTTGGACACCTGTCTGGGGGTTCAAAGGATGTACAGCATGGGAGAGGAGTGTGACGGCTGGTGTCAGATGCATGTCTAGGGCTTGCAGAGTTGGTCCTGGTGGGTAGAATGAAGGACATAAAGTATAATAGGTGGGAAATGCCAGTCTGAGATTCCAGAGCTGGTGCTGGGGGGGAAGGAGGGACTTAAATAGGGGAGGCCAGTATAGTAGTCTAAGGGCTGGTACAGGTGGAGGAACATGAAGACATGGGTGGGAAAAGCTGGCCCAGAGGTCCCAGGGCAGGGTTTGGTGGGCAGGCTAGGGGAGATGTAGATGTGGAAGGCTAGTCGGGTGGTCCAAGGGGTTATCTGGGTGAAGGAACATGGTGACATAGGTTTTGACAGCCAGTATGGATTCCCAGTCTAGGTGGTCAAAAAAGGGAGATGTTGCTAGGGAAAGCAATTCCTTGAACCACAGCACTGATCTGGATAGAGGGACATGGAGGACATAGGTGGTGGAGGCAGATCTAGTGCTGTCAGGGCTGGTCAGAGTGGGCAGGCAATGGAAATTTAGTCATGGGAGGCTATCGTAAATGATACATTAATTAACAACGAAAAAGAAATAGCTGTAGAACTCAACCAGTAATTCAGAAATACATTTAGTTCAAAAGAAGAAACAGTTATTGAAAAACAATCTACACTTGACTCCTCTTTTTTATTTACTGAACATGATATTTTGGATGTCATTAATTTAATTAAATGTAATACATCTCCTGGCCCTGATTGTATACATCCTAAATTTCTAAAGGAACTCTCAAAAGAGCTATCTGGTCCTCTTGCCCACTTTTTTAATACATCTGTGAAGGAAGGAAATGTATTGCAAACATGGAAAGAGGCCAATATTACTCCTATTCATAAAGGAGGCAATAGACAATTAATTAACAATTACAGGCCTATTAGCCTAACCTCACTCATTAGTAAAATTTTGGAAAGATTAATACAAAATAAAATCATCAATCATATCAGGAGTACTGGTTGTATAGATATTTCCCAATATGGATTTACTTATGGCAGATCAGGTCTAACTAATCTTTTCAGTTTCTTTGAACCAGTCAGCGATGCCCTAGACAAAGATTTGCCAGTGGATATTGTCTTTTTGGATTTCAAAAAGGCGTTTGGCACTGTATCTCACAAGATTTTGATTGATCAACTGTTTAATATAAACTTGGACATCAAATTAATCAAATGAATCACATCATGGCTACGTAATAGACAGCAAAGGGTGGTCATTCGAGGACAGGTGTCTAACTGAAGTCCAGTCACTAATGGTGTGCCTCAGGGATCAGTTCTTAGACCCCTCCTTTTCAATATATTAGTTTCAAGTATGCAAACATCTGATGAGGTCTGGATCAACAAATACACTGATGATTGCAAACTGGGCTGTATAGTTAATAACATACAGTCTGCAGAAATCTTACAAGATAACTTGAATAAATTATTTACTTGGATGACTAACAACAAAATTAAGTTTAATGTAACCAAGTTTAAGGTGATGCACATGGGGAAAAACAATTCCAGGTTCACCTATACAATTAACAATATTAAATTGTTGGTTACTACAGAAGAAAAGGATCTAGGCATTACAATATCTGACAATTTAAAATTCAATACACATACCAATAAAACAGTTAAAAAATGTCATATGATTCTTGGTAGCATCTTGAAACATATTAAAAGCAGGGATCTCCTAGTTATTTTATCATTATATTCTAGTCTCATACAACCACACTTGGACTACTGTGCTCCCTTTTGTGCTCCAACTTCAATTGGATGTCAAAGTATGACTGAAAGGATTCAGTGCAAAGTAACCAAAATAATTCACAATATGTCTAATAAAGACTATGGGTCCAGACTCAAAGCATTACAATTATTTTCTCTAGAATATAGAATTTTAAGGGGTGACTTGATTTATACCTTCAAGTCGCTAAAAAATGAATACATGTTTAATACAATTGGTCTTGAAAAACATCTGGCAAATAAAAACACAAGATCCCATAACTTTAAGCTTAAAACTTTTCTTTCTAAAACCACAAAGTGCTCTAGATTTTCCTCCCAGAGAGTGCCTCCCATCTGGAATTCACTCCCTGAAGATATTGTTAAAAGTGACAATGTTGAACAATTTAAGAAAAGATTAGACTCCTATATGGGTAATAGGAAATTTTCCTTCCACTGCTAAATTGCTGGTGGCAAGTTCACAAATGGGCACCTGCCTCTTGAACTTGTATTCATCTTTGAATCCATGAATCAGTAATCCCAGGGCTGCTCATGTGGGGATACCAAAGGAACATATGTAAGGCAGGTCAGACCAGTAGTCCCAGGGCTGGTTCCAGATAGGGGAACAAGGAGAATGTAGGTGGGGAAAGCTGGCCTGTGTTCCAGTTGCTAGTCAGGGTGGTCAGAGAGGGGAGATGTAGGAAGGGATGCTAGTCATGGGTCCCAGAGCTGGTCAGAGTGGAAGAAAATGGGACCTTCAGGTGGGAGAGACAGGTCTTGGGGTCCCAGAGCTTGTCTGGGTGGGCAGCATAGACAGGTGAGACATTGTTAGTGGAGGCTAGTGTGTGGGACCCAGAGCTGGTCCAGGTGGGTGGACAGTGGGAATGTAAGTGAGGAGGCTGTTTCAGGCATATCAGAGCTGGTCCAGGGGCTGGGAGTGTGGTCTAGGTGCTGGGATGTAAGTCAGCTAGGGGTGAGAGGCTAGTTTGGGGACTGGAAGAGTTATCCAGTAGGAGAGAAGGTGGTCAGCTGTAAAGGGAAGAGTGATCTAGGGGCTGGAATAGTGATCCAGTGGCATGGATAGTGGTTGGCTGAGAGGAAGAGGCTGGTATGAATTCTGGAAGTGTGGTCCAGATTCTGGGATGTAGGCCAGCTAGGGGTGGATGGCTGGTTTGGGGACTGGAAGGGTCATCCAGTGGGAGGAAGGGTGGTCAGCTGTGAAGGAAAGAGTAATCTGGGGGCTGGAACAGTGGTCCAGTGGCAGAGATAGTGGCTGGTTAAGATGATGAGGCTGGTATAGGTTCTGAAAGTGTGATCCAGGTACTGGGAGAAAGTTCAGCTAGGGGTGAAAGAGTGGTCTTGGGGGCAGGAAGGTTGGTCTGATGTTGGGAGGCTGGAAAGAAGAGGAAAATCCAGGCCCTAGAAAGTTGGCCCAGGTACAAAGAGGCTGGCTGGCTGGGGAGAAGAGGCTGGGCACAGGGCAAGAAGAGTTGTCCAGCTGCTGGGAGTTCTGGCAGGTTGTGGCCCCTTTCTGGTGGTAAGTGCATCCATTTCAGTGGGTCAGGGGCCATTATGTAGGGTCAGTCATGCCTGAGGTTAGGGTCTCTATTCTGGCAGCTTAAGTGTCTGTCCTAGCCAGGGTGGGACAAATTAGTTTGCCGGCTGGTGTTAGTAGCTTTCAAAATCTGGTAACCAAATTCATTTTTAGCATTTATATTTACATCTAATTATATGAGGGTACATCTTGCAATACATGTAAGCACAGGATTTCCTTTTTGAAACTATAAGCCAAACTGTGGATGCTAAGGGAATAACAGAAAAACTATAGTTACTAGCAGTCATTATTTTCAGATCAGCCCTCTTTCAGCTATGCCTTCACTAAATACTATAATTGACAGCTTTAGGCAGACATGTAAGATTCAAAGGCCATTTCTTTTGAGAAGCCAGAACTAAATGATGCAGTTTTGTTTACAAATAATACCTATTTTCAGGTGCTCCTGATTACATGGACAGCTACAGAGACTCTATTTAATAACTGAGAGATCCTTTCATTTTCAGCAATAACTACCAATTTACAAAAAATGTAAAAGGGCAGACATTGCCACAAAAATAGATGATAGGTTCTGCATCTACACATGTGGATATGAAGATCAATTACATTTCACTGATCATAAGTGATAGCCAGCTCACCACTGCAGTGTAGTGTTACTGTTTGTGATGCCGATGACCCAAGTTCAAGGGTGATCTTGGGAGTTGTAGGGTCAGCAAGCAGGAGGAGAACTGAGTGCCTTCTGGACTACTCATCTCCTGGTGGGGGTGGTGCAGAGCTCAGCACTTGCCAGATCCTAGCAGTGGCTGGGGATTAGTGGGCTGAGACCACCAGAGTTGGGAAGAGGGGCAGATGCCAGGTGTGCAGCACATGGGTGCATTTGTTTCACTACCATTGGCTTTAGTGCATGCTGCCTATTGGGGAAGAACAAGGAAAATCTGTTCGCCGGCTGCCCACATGCCATGCACCTGATGACCCAGGTCATGCTGCCTTTGAGGGATAGTAAGTCCTGGGTGAAGTTGGGTTGATGCAGGTTGGGTGGCTGGCATGATGGGGCTGCTACTTTATGGGGGCAAAAATGACTAACTGAAAAAAAAAATGTCTACAGTAAAATTATTTCTAAAACGTTTGTTGTTTGACCATCACATATACATTTTGGTACAGTGTTACAGGTATTAATGCCATGATGGATAAATGTGATCTAATATGAGCTACAATTTAATTTCGATACTGTCTATACACTGAAGTGACATTTACCTTTGTTTTCTTAACACATATAGAATCTAAGTCCCAGAACATTATGGGAAATAGTTTCATGTTTGAGAAAGATGAAGACCCCCCATTCTTTAAGCCAGTGAGCAGAAATAAGAACATACCAGCAGCTTCCTGAAGAAAGCCCCACCAGCAGTAAGTAAATGTCCTACAAAATGGGGATGGGGCAGTGTAGTATAGTGGCTAAATAATACTACGTCTCAGAACTGTGAAACAGAATATCCATGTTCAGACCCCACCCCCACCCCCAGCATCTGACTCACTATGTGACCTTGAGAAAGTGATTTTGATCTCCATTGTGCTTCGGCTTCAAGTTATAAAATTATATGAAGATGGACCCTCTGAAATTGAAGTGTTCCATGTCTGCTGTGAGTATTCTTGGTCATTATGTGGTAAAACACTATTTGACATCGTGCTGCTGATTGTGGTGGTGATCAGCTCGAATGGAATATGAATAGTGAGTAATGAACAGTTGAGAGTCTGTGCTGCAGAAGTACTGGCCAGCGAAATTGTGAAAAAAGGTAATTGCACCCCTCTATGTGGTGGATTCCAGGACTCTCTTACCCACATTAAATAAAAAGAACTGCACACCCCAACCTCTTTCTTAGTGCTGCTCTTCCTGCAGATCTGAGTGAGTAGTTGGGTTAGGGGGTGAGAAACGAGCATGAGGGAAAGAGCATGCTCTGCAAATTCCTGAGTACCATGTATGCTTAGTTTAGTCCTCTGGAAGAGCATCTAGACTACATGGGAAGGGGCCCAGGAGTTAACACCCCACCCCACTGTTGTACACAGAACCTTTCAGAAGTTTTCATTTACAAGTGTACCCAAATATGAGGATATTTTACCCTGAAAAATTGAAGTTGTAAGCACATATTCAAAAGAATGTTGGGTGCATTTACAGAGTACCATAGGAGTCCATAAAAAGGTACCTAACTTGAAGTGTATACTGTCAGAAGGTCTAAACCTCACTCTCAGGTTCTTGGCAATACTGGGAATGCAAGAATTCATAGACACATTACATAAGAGTAATAAACTTGTTTATTACTACCAAAGGGATAAATCACAGTTACCCTAAGCAGTTCTTACCAATATGAACCGGGAGCCAATGCTAAGCGTTCCCTATACCTCGAGGTTTCTTCGTGTCTGTTGCGGTCTCCGAGGTATAAGACTCAGTGTCTCACATTATATACCTATGATAATTACTATGGTTACTGTAAGATAGAAACATTTCTAGTTACAGAGATGAGCCCTATTGGCTAAATTAGAGGTGGCTCCATGGTCCAAGATAACATTATACAATTTTGTAGTAGTCATCACTTTGTGAAACAAAAGAGTACAGTTCTTAAACAAATCAGTGTAGTAGTACAAATCACCAAAAGGAGGCCATGCTGACTTACATATCATAATCATTACAAGGACACAGATGTCCTAACATCTTATGAATAAGAAATACATAAACAGTATATATGTATTAGAAAGCAAAGTGTATAACAATAATATGCATACATATCCTGACATCTACTCTTGTGCAGTAGATGCCCTTAACCCTATATGTTAGTATAACACATGCCTAAGTACTAGCTGTCTATGGTGTACATCTGGGAGTACCAATAAGGGTGCAGGGACCTCGTGTAACAATACAGTAATTCCAAGGCACTTCATTAGCATTTTTGGAACATACTCTAACAGTGCTTGATCAGAGTAACAGTGGAGTACCCGAGATGGTACTCCATTGAAATACATTAAAAGTAATTCCAAGGTACTTCATTAGCATTTTTGGAACACACTCTAATAGTGTTTGGTCAGAGTAACGATTGAGTACCCGTGATGGTACTTCATTGAAGGCACTTAATTAGCATTTTTGGAACACACTCTAAATGCACTTTTCTGGAGCAATGCAGGAGTGTATCAACTGAGAAGGTATTCCATTGGAGGTATATCAGAAGTAACTATAAGGCACTTAATTAGCATTTTTGGAACACTCTCCCAGTGTACTCAGCTGTTATCAGTTGATTGCTTGGTAGTTATCATGAAGTTGCTGGAAGTTTCAGTGGTACACTTGGAGCATGTACCCTGCCTATGTACCTCTAGGTGACTACAGAATTACTAACAAGAGACTCCAGTTGTGTGAGGGTAAAGCTGTATAAAATTTACGTGCTTTGACTAAGACAGAACTATAATCCCCCAAAATGCACAGTTCGGGCCTAAATAGACCTTGATGCCCCAGAAGAGGATTTGCCCAAGCCTCAATAAGACTTCATAAGGGAGCTATCTTAGGGCAGTTCCAAAACAATGTGTAAAGTAAAGCCTTCATCCTGCTACATCTAGTGCAGACAGGAGAAGGCACTCTCCCCATCTTAGCCAGTTTCTTAGGAGTGAAATAAAGGTTATTCAAAATATTAAACTGAGTAACTCTTAGTCTATCTTGAGCAACATAACAATACAGGTCAGTCCATATGGTTTACCATTGAGGGGAGGATAAGGGAAACAGAGTGGCCCATGAAGGGGGAGATCAATCCAATTCTTGAAAAATCGTAGAGAAAAGAAGAGAATACAAATTAGACACCACATGCAGTTTTAAAACCAGATCTTTGATGGTGCATAAAAGCTCTGAAAAATCAGTGGTCCAACTGCCTGGCCTGAACCAGTGAAGCAGAACATGTCTGAGCTAAAGTATGTTGACAATAAGGATATTCTCTGTCTGAAGATAATCCAGTATATCTGATGATGGTAACAAGGACCATCCACTCATCAAATCACAGACCCTGACATTAACCAGTTGGGGAAGCCAATCAGCAGTAATATTATGACCCCTAATCTTAAAATTAAGGTTACAGAGTATAGGTTGGGTAACGTCTTTAGAAATAGGGTGCTTCAACAATGACCAGAATTGAGAATACACCTGGAGTGATGTTCCCATGACAGTGTGTTGTAGCCCAGAGGGGAGAGATTTAAAAGGTGTAAAAAACAGGGATGGCATCGACAACCCAAAACCCTTGACTAATTCTTATTCACGCCCTTACCATATAGGTATGTAGAGAGAATTGGGGTCCTCGGAAGGAGTGATGAGCCATTGAAAAAACTTGTTCACAGCCCTTTCTGCAATCCCAACAGCTCCCTAAGATTACTCCCCAGGAAACGCAGCTCCTTGAGCTCCCTATTTCCTCAGAAGCGGTGAGTTTAGCCATCAGTCATCTTAAACTGGGGAAATCCCCTGGGAATGATAGATACACAGCGGACTTCTACCAGGCATTGGCCCCCACTATCACCCCTCTTCTAACCAAAGTATTTCAGGAAATTGAACTCAAAGGTTCTCTTCCCCCCTCCCTAAGAGAGGCAACTATTGTAATTATACCCCAAAAAGTTAAAGATCCCACAAACCCAGGCAGCTATCATCCGATATATTTAATTAACATTCACAGCAAACTATACGCTACAATTCTGACATTCAGATTAAGCCCACTTCTTTCAGGATTGACACACCCCTCTCAAGTAGGTTTTATCCTTGGTCATCACAGTTCTGATCATTTAAGGACCCTTATGAATCTCACGCATATTGCAAGATCCCTTCCCACACCCACTGCAGCCATTGCAGTGGACTTCAAAAAAGCTTTCAACTCCATTGAATGGGATTATCTATACCTGGTCCTCGCAGAATTTGGCCTAGGAATTAAATTCCTTTCCAGAATTCAAGCTATTTACTTATCTTCCTCCACCAGAGTTGGCACAAATTCCACACTCTCTTCCCCATTCTTACTCGAACGCGGGACAAGACAGGGCTGTCCCTTCTCCCCACTCCTTTTTGTTTTGGCTGTGAAACTACTGGCTAATGCCATTCGGGGTCATCCAGACATTAACAGTATTAAGGTAGGGACTACAGAATATGCATCTCTTATCTATGATGATGATCTTCTTCTCCCTCTGCTGGACATACAGAGTTCCTTCCCCCCCATTAAAACTCTTGGACTCATTTTTCAAGTATTCAGGGCTGAAACTGAATCAAACAAAAACCAAACTACTCCCCCTGAACGGAACTTGTTCCCAACAGATGGCACAGTCCACAGGGCTACTCTGGGCTCCAAAAGGTGTTACCTATTTGTGAATTACCCTCACACTCTCCCTAGAGACACTCTGGCAGACTAACATTCAACTCCTCCTGACTTACATCAAAACAAAGTTTGACAGGTGGAAACTTCTCAAACTCACCCTAGCAGGGAAAATTGCAGCAATAAAAATGGTTTCTGCTCCTAAAATCTTTTACTTTCTAATGCATGTATATTCTCATCTCCCTACCTAAAGAGTGTCATTTGGCCATTGATAGAATCATTGGAGACTCCTATGGGAAGGTTCCAAACCCAGGTTCAGCCGCTCCCAACTTAGAACCCATTGGAGCCTTGGGGGCTGGAACCTTCCCTGAATAGCAGGCTACCATCAAGCATTCCTCCTAGCACAAACTGTTAGATGGATGCACCCTCTTACGTCTCTCTACCCACAATGGGTCCATATTGAGCTAGATATTACTGAGACAATTCATCCTTCTTCACTTCTGGTTTCCTGTATGGCCCACAAACCCTGCCCCCCTTCTGGTCCTAAAATGATGCCCATCTTGCCAACTATAGAGGCAGCCAGGTCTAACTGGTTTTCCACCCACAAAAGATTGAAGCTGAACCTCCTTCTGCCCCCTACATCTCTCTGAGGCAAAATCCTGATATTACCATTGGTACTCAATGGATCTACTGTAAATCCTGGGCAGACAGGGGCATCCATAAATTGGATGACCTGATTGACTGCAGTCTTAAGGCCCTACATATGTTTCAATCCCTTCAGCAAATCTGGAGTCCTCCCCAGTCAGAATTCTGGAAATATCTCCAACTCCGAGCAGCACTCCATCATGTTTTACACCCACCCCCATCCCAATTAAGTATGTCAGACTTACACAGCTGGATACAACACCCTGCAGGTCTAGCAGGATGTATCTATGCTAAGCTGACAGATACTCTCCCCTCTCCCAATCTGAAGGGGCAAAGCACAAATGGGAAAGGATGCTTAAGTCCCCTATTTCTTCTTTGTCCTGGGAACAAGCATGGAAAGACATACATGGCTGGCTGAATGATGCCTGATCAAGGCTAATACAAAACAAAATAGCCCACTCCTGGTACAAAACCCTGGCTGTTTTCACTAAAGCCAAACTTCTCGACTCAGACACCTGCTGGACATGCCAAGGGCCAGGGCAGACTTACTGCATATACTCCGGTCCTGTCCATGGATACAATCCCTATTGCTTGGAATACAGGACACTGCATCCAAGGTGATAGGAAAACAAATCCCTTTCAGTCCCCTTTTTTACATTTTGGGTATCCAGAGTGACCTTCCGAAACTGACCCCCTCTGAGACAATTCAAACCAAGAGAGCCCTGCTCTGTAAATGGAGATCCCCACTGACTCCCACACTGGTAGAAGTTTTGACATGTCTCTCATCCCTGGCCAGATTGGACAGGATCTCCCATCTCCAGAAATACCAAATGACCAAATTTGGACTATGTTAGACCCCTTACCTAAACTTTCTGATCTCTCAGAATCTGAGCAATCCTCAGGTAGGCTTCGGCTGAACTTCCCTATACTCTGTTGGTTAAAGTTAGGCTATTATACCTGTGCTCTGAGTGGGATTATAACCTCCATTAGTGATTGCCCTGTCAGTTCATAGAGATTCTGGATACCCAGGACACACGAAGATTATTACTGTCTTTTGCCTCTTGATTTACTTCACTCAATCCAATAATCAGGTCCCATTTTAGGCCTCACCCCCACCCTCCTGGAAGTGTACCCATGCCTACCATCTTTCAGGTTTACTGGATCAGGATTAGGTGTTAAATAACTAGCTCCATCATGCACTAGATTATTTGGGATATTTTTGTCTATGTTCTAGGTTAATCACGGATTTCGTCGATCATACATACACGCGTACTCAGCTTTCTCCCTGAGGCCTAGAAGAGGGATTTGGCTAGATATAAAACTCCTGCAGGGTGTGCCTTCATACAACAACACTCCATTGACTGAACTCCCTTGGTGAGTAGAATAATTTGGCACATACACAGATGTAATGGAACTTGTATGCTTTAATTTTGCAGACTGTATGTAACCCTATGCTAGTGACTTTATTTGAATATAGCTACTATTACACTTGTCCTGTGTGACTATTCCATTGTGTTTCATTCACTAGGTTGTGAATTCATGGCTTCTATTCTTCCTAAACCCCTTGCCTCCTTGTCCTCCCTTCCTACCCCCCTTCTCATCCCCCCCACCGTAAGGTTAACTGTCTGTTCAAATGCTATTTTGTAAACGGGCTTTGGCCCTGGTGATTTCTGTACTTTTATTGTGAAATAAATAAAAAAATGTTACAACAGAAAAAGCTTGTTGAAATAGCTAGCAAAATAGTAAATAAGAAAGTGAGGCAGTTTAAGACCACCCAGGGTGGCAAGTTTTTTATAAACACGCCTCAGGGCTTTCTTGGACCAAATTAATTCAGCAATCATCCTGTGAAAATGCTGAAACCAATCCAGGGGAAGCCAACAATTTAACATGTTAATGGGGTAAAACAGTCGAGGGAGGACAGTCATTTTAATGATATTAATTCTGCCCCATAGGATCAAAGGGAAGGCCTGCCACTTCTGTAGATCCTGCTGAAGCTTAACTACCAGGTCATCCAGGTTAAGCCTGTGCATAAGCTCAGTATCGCTCGAGAGGTACAAACCTAAATATTTAATGCAACGGGGGCACAAGTTCATACCAAGTGACAAAATATCCAAGTTGACCACACTTAGAGTGAGGGCATGAGTTCCGTTTTATTGAGGTTAAGTTTATAATTAGATAAAAGGCTGAATTCTTCAATAATATGTAATGCAGTGGGCAACACATTCCTGGGATGGGCAATATACAGTAAAATATCATCTGCATATGTCGATAACTGTAAACTATGAAGGCCCACAGAAATACCACTCAGATCAGAGCAGGCCTTTAACATACAAATAAGAGGTTCTAAATACAAATTGAAAAAGGAAGGGAGAGAGGGGACAGCCCTGTCAGGTACCAGAAACGAAAGCAAAAGAGGAGGAGAACACCCCATTGCAATAAATCCTGGCAGTCCGGGAGTACAAGACCTGGACTGAATGAAGAAAAAACTGCAGAAAACCACATTTTTCAAGGGTCAGCCTCAAAAAGTCCCAATCAACCCTATCAAACATTTTCTCCATGTCCAGGGAGACCAGTGCCATGGGAGTAATGGAATCCCTGGACGCATAGAAAATGTGAGCAAGCTTCCGTAGATGACAAATGGAAGAACGGGTGGACATAAACCCCACCTGCTCCAGGCTAATAAGCCCAGCCCATACCTGGTTAACCCTGTGGGCAAGAATTTTAGTTAGAATCTTAATGTCATAATTTATCAAGGAAATAGACCTATGATTGGAAAATCTGGGGCAGTTTCTGGGCTTAATCAGAAAGACTATCAAAGCTTCCGGGATGGTGGGGTCAGACATACTGGAGTCATAAATGAAAAGATAGAAACAGTGTAAGAGTGGGACCAGTTCATTGACAAAAAGTTTATAAAAACTGGCTGTGAAGCCATCAGGCCCAGGAGCCTTGTCTGAGGATGGACTCAATATAGCCATTCAGATTTCATCCTCAGACACAGGTTGAGACAAAAGAGCTTGTTTAGTCGGGGGTCAACTGTGGAAGGGGAATGCTAGCTATAGAATCCATGATAAGAGATCTCTCTGGTGGAGAATCTCTGGGACTATACAAATCTTTATAGAAGGATGAGAATTCCTGAGCAGTGTCTCTGGGCTGGGTTTTTGAAGTGTCATCTCTGGCCCTAATGGCAGCAATTAAACTGGAAGCCTCCTGTTTTTGGAGTCTTAATGCTCACAAGTAGCTTGCCTTCTCCCCTTGATCTATATATTTTGACTGCGTTTTGAGAATAGTATATTCAGCCTTCTCCCTCAAAAGGGCTGCATATCTATCCTGCAAAACAGTCAGCTCCTTATGGGTATCCTCCGAAGTCTGAGGAGAATGAAAGTGTTCAATAGCAGGGATGTGCTTTAGAAGGTCCACAGCAGTTTGCATACGTTTACATTTAGAGTAGAGCCTAATGAGCTCCCCTCTAAGAAAACATTTAAAAGTGAACCATTCCAAATTACCTTTCTTAATAGAACCAGACTTATGCTGGACAAATAATGAAATGTGGTCCTTGACCCTCTCAATTAAATACTTGTCACATGAGGAGCTGATTATTGAGTTTCCAGGATGTGTCCCTCTGTAGGTTGGGGTTATGAAAAGCCTCACCCACGCCAAAGAGTGATCAGAGAGAACCCTGGCTTCTATCTCCCCATCTTGCACCCCACCCAGTGCAGATTAACTGAGCAGAATATAACTGAGCCTGGAATAAGGCCCATGGACAGGGGAAAAGTATGTGTAAGTTTTATCTTGTGGGTGGAGTATCTGCAAGGGATCACATAACCCCAGAGACTCAATCATGTCATGGATGGAGTGCTGGATGGGGGACAAGCTAGACAGAGGCCTACCAGTCCTGTCTAGATTGGACATGAGAGAGACATTCCAGTCCACCCCCAATAATAAATGGAATAGGATGGAAGGGGGAGAGAAGGCCCATCAGTACCATAAAGAAAGAAAGATCTGATATGTTTGGGCCATACACACTTACCAAGGATAATATCAATTTGCCCCAAAACACCCCTGACGAAAACATGTCTGCCTTGAAGGTCTAGGAGGCATTGATGACTTTGAAAGTTAACTGATTTTGAGATCAAAATGGCTACACCTGTACTAGACCCAGCAAAGCTCTCTACAAATGCCTGCCCCACCGACTGCCTTCAGAACAAGTTACCCTCCGAGGGCAGAAGGTGGGTTACCTGTAAAAAGGCAATATGTCATTAAAGGTGCAATAAATGTTTAAGGATTTGGTATCGCTAGGCTGGAGACCTGGCTCCTTTAACATTCCAAGAAGCATACCTCAGGTGATAAGACATTGGCATAAATCAAATACAAAACCAAAAACAGTACATGAGGCAGTAAGCAGAGTAAACCAATCCCAGTAGGTAAGTTCCACCATCCACAAATCCTGCCCAACCACCCTCCCTGCTATAAATCCCAACCTTCTTCTATAAACATAACCCAACCACTAAAACCCCAATGTACAGCCAGGAGAAAAGACAAAAATCCCTGAAGCATAAACAAGACCATTACCCACCACCACCTCTCAACCACAACTAAACATAAACCCTTTTGCCCTCCCTCCCATCTCCAATATAAAGTACCTAAGGAAACCAACAACATCTTCCACCCCCAACCCAATATTCCAGAATCCAAGACTCCCAGAGCATAAACACAGGCTATAACACACACCCATCAGAAAAGCGGATCCCAAATAGAGTGTGAGAAGACCAACAGCACCTTGCAGTTAAACACTCAAAGCCTCCCACCCCCGCCCCTTAAACCCATAAAAATGCAACCCTAAACTAACTCATTAATAATCTAACCCTCACCCTTCGCTGAAATTAGACATAAAAAATTGTCCATGTAGATGGAGACTGGGCTGTGAAAAGAAAGAGAAGAGGAAAAAAACCCACTACTTCATGATCAGCAAGTAAAGAAAATAGGCTCACAAAAGTAACAGACAAACTCCATGTCATGATCACAGTCCGCTATTACTTATATGCTGGTGCCAAGAAAGTAAGAGCCAAAGGGGGCCAGTTATTTTCATACATTAATGTCTGTGAAATAAAATACTAGTCACCCAGCTTGCCAAAAAAAAAGGCACTGAGATCCAAGTTTGGTTCAAACTCTTATTATGAAGTAGAGTCTCTCTGAAGAACAAAATGAGAACAAATTAAGATATCATTGCAGGGCAGTATAACCAAGCAGATAGAAGAAGAAATGCCAGTTCTCAGCAAAATTACATGCAAAATGCAAAATTATAGTTCCCAGGGCAGAAGTCTAGGTAGGTAAATAAAAAATCCAAATAAAAGGAATAGAATCCTGCATTGAAGCATAGTAACTACAGCAATCACAATGGACCAGAGCTGCGCCATTAACAAGTCTGAATCTGCAAAGCATAATCATGCTTCAGAGTAGAAGACAAGATCACTCCAGAAAGTAAATGACTGCTTGCTTGAACAAATCAAGGTCCCTGCTGAACTCTTTACAGTAGCAGAGCAACCAGAAAACTTGTTCATAGGGATATATAAAACAGTAACTACAGTTCAATGGCACACTTAATATATCATACAGGGTGCTGCCATCTAGATCTTGTTACCGGGCTCAAATCCTGGAACCTGCATCGGTGAAAGAAGAAACAACTGCAGTGCCACAAATTAATAAGGAGGCATCATAACAAAGGTACCTTCAGCAGAGATGCAGTGGGGAAAAGTGGCAAGCAATCCAGTAGATAAAATAAAATCAAATTTCTGATTGGACCAAAATAAGAAGTGTAGAAAGCTGGGATCCAATCGGTACTCCTACAAATAGTGCAACAAACAGTCCAATTATGCATAGAAGAGGTCCAGGAAACAAACAACCATTGTAGTGGCCTTAAAACTGGACCAACTCTCACCAGGGATCAGACAAAACAAATCTGGAACTTCAACATTAAATCCTGGTTCAAATCAGGATGTATCCTCAGACCATAAATCACAGTAGCATCAGGTAGAGCCCAAAGAAAGCCCAGAAGCCACAGGAACTCAATTTTCAGCATTCCTTAAAAAGATCTGAAAGAAGGGACTTTAGATCTTTTCAGGCATGGTCCTCAGATTCAAAAGAGTGTCATTTTCCATTAAACAGAACTTGCAGCCAGTCAGGATAAAGAACTCTAAACCTGATACTGGCGGCAAGAAGTTTTGTAATCCAAGGATGATATGCCACTCTCTTTTGCTGGGTGGCAGCTGGTAAGTCATGCATAATATGGAGGCAGGTCCCTTCCCAGGAGATTTCTTTCAGCTCCCAGACCTTAAATAGGACATGCTGCTTTTCCAAGAAATTCAGAAACTTATGGATCAGTGGGCAAGAAGGTGAGCCTTCTGGAGGACAGGGGCTCAGAGAGTGGTGAGCTCTCTCTCTCTCTATAACATACAAGGGATTGTGTGGAGAGGGTCCTGCAATTTTAGCAAGCAGCTTTTGGACAAAAGTAATAGGATTGTTGCCTTCTTCAGATTCAGGGAGGCCAAAGATAAGGAAATTATTCCTTCGGCTCCTCTCCTCGAGATCGTCAAGTTTATTCTGCAGTCTAACAAGTTTCTGGTGAAGGGCTCACACTTCAGGATCTAAGCGGTCTCACCAGCATTCCAGGGAGGTGGTGTGGGCATCCATATCACCCATCTTCATGTTTAACTTCCCAAGATCTTTCCTAAGCAAACAGAGCTCAGTTGTAAGTTCTGCTATCGAATGTCTAAGGGGGTTGAATTCTGCCAAGAAGCGATCCTTGGTTAGCAGGGCTGACTCTGCACTAGTAGCAGAAACCTTCCCAACAGCAGTAGATTGGGCCCTGGCTTTTGAAGCCTTTTCAGGGTAGCGGCAATGTATGCAGCGGGTGGGGAGGGCCTGCCACATGTCCACTTCCATGATTGAAGAGATTTTGGTTCCAAACCTCAATGAAGGAAGCCAGATACCTTTTGACATTAGAATCAGCCCAATAAAGATGATTAGAGTGAGGTAAGAAAGTAAGTTTAATAGATTTTAACTGAGATGTGAGGGAGTTGTTGTCAGGAGCTTCTAATCGGTCTGCTGCATCATGTGACTCAACATTTTAGTTTTTTATGTTAATATTGGGTCACTGTAGTACTACTTTATTAATATGTCTACTTATCTGCCTCCAAGCTTTCATTAGAGAAAAACAAAACATTAAGGGCTCAATTTTCAAAGCCCTCTGCATATGGCAAGCCCCTGGTGCAATCGTTTGGTGCACAGGGCTTGTGGCATTCTCCCAGCCTGTGATTATGATTTTCAGTCCCAAGCACCTAATCCCACATGTTAGACCAGCTTTTCCTCTGGTCTAACTTGTACCATTTGAGGGCCCCTTTTTATGGGTTTTGCACCAAATCTTTGGTGCAAGATGCCGGAAACTGAGGAAACTCTCTCAAATGAGCATGATATACTAAAATTGGGTGCAGTTGCATCAAAGGAGTTTGGTGCAGCAGCACCAAAAAACAAGTTTGATGCAGGGCTTGACACAAGCCTTGCATCTCCATTTGAAAATCAAGCCCTAGGTCTCTGTCAAGCCCTAGGTCTCTATTAAGCCCTATTTCTCTATTAAGCCCTAGGCCTCTATCAAGCCCTACGTCTCTATACCTAACAGTACCAAAGTTATCCCATTTTCAAGAAAGTATGTGGATCTGGAGTCCAGCTGTTAAAAATGAGCTTGGGCAATACTGTTTGAATGTGTCAATCCTATTCTATATGCATTGATACTATATGAACCTGCTTTTTTACTATATTATCAATACATGTTTTGTAGTTCTGACAACCAAAAAATGGTAAGTACATACTGCCAATACTATTTTTTTGTAATGATAGACTGTATGTATACTATTTGTTGTATCAATAGATAAAATTACATAACTGATTAAAACAGTTTTTAATAAAACATATTTTTCTTTTTTTTTTTACTTTTGGTATCACTATATAATATTATTTTTTTTTTTTTTTAGATTTTGTTTACCGGGTAGGATACACTAGACAAGTAAATGCCTTTTTTCAGATATGAACTGGGGAATACAACAGTGTCAATGATAAAGACAAGAAAATATATAGTACAGAAAAATTGCCTTGGTTCAGGCAAACCAATGTACAACAGAAGCAAAAAACAGTTCAAGAAATTTACATATATGGGTTTACAAATATAAATATACATTTAGTTATATAATATACTTTCAGTATACATTACTTTCAGTAATTAGTAACGTTGTAGTTTGCAACTTACTTTTCTTTTTTATTGTAACAGTGTTTATCTTCCATGGCAGGAGAGGTGACTCATTCCACTCTATCCCGTCCACTGCAGCCATCCCAACTCTTCTTCAGTGAACCGGTGACCAGTATCCCCCATGGATTTCCCCTCAGAATGGGGCTAGGAAGGGAGGACCATCCTCCCCACCTGGAACACAAATCCAGATGGTCCTAGGTCCCGGAGAGAGTGGGCAGGCCAAGGGCTTGTGGGGCAGGGCTTCATGGAGCCTGTCCCCCAGATTTTCCTCCTGATATTTTCTTCCCTGGCTCCACCCAATGTGCCATAAGCATGTTGTGCATACTCCACCTCCACAGAGTTATGCCCCCAGTGCTTTGTCCCTGGAGCCAATTCAGCAGTGACTCATGCACACCACCACCAGGATTCCTTCAGATGGTGGTTGATCACTAAGCCATGAAATCCTCCCTTCCCCAAGGGAGGAGAGCAGTCCTACAGATGCTCCATCCTTGCTACCCTGGCTGACCTTAGAGAAACCCATGTCCATTCCCGTATCTGGGTCACCAGCATGGGAAAAGGTAAGGCACCTATGGTGCTTGAGCCCTCATCACCACTGGGCCAACTTGCAACTTTCTTTTTATAAATATTATGACCCTAATCACATAATGAAAATTTCATCCCCCAATGAGTACCAAATCTTTCTTGCTTCACAGGCTTTGCCTACAAAAGCTTGGAAAGATAAAAATATTAAATCAAAGTGTAGCACAGAAAGACTTAAGACTGATACTCCACTAAAGCTTTAACTCTAACTTTGAAAGAGGGGCATACATGTGGTCAAGTAATTAACTTGGCAAATAATCCACTTCAACATGAGAATGAATATTCAGTTATATGTTATTCACTAAAAATACCACCAACTGCTTAATCAGGTTCAATTTCAGTTGCTTACCATCTGTATCCCCCCCTCCCCCCGGTCACCCCTGAAAAAGGGACTTCTAGTCCCAGTGGGCCTACCGGGTCAAAAAAAATTCAATAAATAAACAAATAAATGTTATGATAATTGGAAATTATCAGTGAAAGTAATACATATCACAAACTAAAGGATTGTTAAATGTTAAATAAACAAGTGTCAAAGCTGGAAGAGTAATAAAAAAATGGTAACACAAACATACTGTACCATTAAAGGCAAAGGGAGTAAAACCTAAATGAAAGATAAGCAAAATGATCAAACTGAAATGTTAAATTTATTTGAAATCAAAAGGAAGAAAGAAAGTACAGCATGAAGATAAGGGAAAACTTACAATTATCAATTCCCAAGTAATACCAGATACATTTATGAATAATACACAGAACATATAATGTTTATAGAAGAACCAAAATTAATAATAAACAACATTCAACATTTCTTCAGTTATTTAGCCCTTTATTATTTGATGACAGGGAGATTATAAGGGTTAGTACCCCTACAAAATAGATGAATGCCTCAGAAATTCTAGGTAAAATAAAGAGATTATAAATACTACACTTGATTCTTAAGCTAACAATAAGTATCTAACCCCACTAAACAAAGATATGGTAAAGGCATTGGCACATTTGGATATGTCAATGTGTAGTACTTACACATATTCAAAAATGGTCTGGATGCAAATAAAAGAGAACTGATGTACAATAAAATGTCACTAGATAAATAAGACAATAACTGGAATAATCGAATATGATTTTAAAGAATAATAAAAATTAGAATAGTAATAACACAATAAGTCAAGATTATTCAGTAACTGTACAAACAAATAAATATTATAAAATTTAAAATGGGATTCAGGAGAAAAAGAAAAGGGCAAAAAGAAAAACATGGTAATGGGAAAAAGCAAAACATAACACTAACACCAGCAGAAACCTCAGATGTTTAGAAAAACTGTAATAAGGAATAGGAAAAGCAACATTGATTGAAAAAAAAAAACATACAAAGATTCAAGCCATTGAATGCCAGAATGAAAATAGGAATTTTATTTTATTTAGCTTTTGTTGACCGGGTTGGGTACACTAGGCAGACATTTGCCTGTTTTCAGGTACAACCCAGGAGAGATACAGCACAGTACAATACAATGGATACAGAAATCAGACAATGGTAACATTCTGAGTGAAAGAAAAGATTATACACTTCACCATAGTATAAATTTAACCAAGGCATAGTAATAGGGGGGCAGGACATAAAACTGCAAAAACATAACTATGTATTACATAGAGTAGGCAAACAATTGAAGCAATTGAGAGCTAGTGGAGCCAAGGGTGGTTAAGTAGTAGAGTCAGGCAGGGCAAAAGAATAAGACTGAAAGTAAGAGAAGGGAGAAAGGTGAGCAGGGTGGGAGAGAGGACAGGTGTAAGATAGGGGGAGAGGAAAATAGGGCAGATTAGGGACAGATACATGTAGATTGGTCAATTAGCAGAGAAAGGAGCCATTTTTTGAAAGTGCTTATATTGTCGAAGGAGCACAAGACAGCCAGGAAGTAGTTCCATTGTACAGGAGATGCAGAAGTGAAGGATATGGAACCCTACCTAGATCGTGACCTAGGGACAGCTAGGTGCACAGTATTGGAGGATGTGAGAGCTTAGTGGTGTGAACTGGGAGCTAAGAGGGAGGCCAGTAAAAGAAGTTTCTGTGAGGTAATGATGTTGTGAGCCAATTTGCCTAGTGAGAAGTCAAGTAGGGCAGTAGGGGAGGGCCAACCAAGTTTGCTGTAGAGAGAGCAGTGATTTGTGAGATGGTTAGAGGATAGAGCGAACCCACAAATATTATTGTAGCTTACCATCCACTTGCGGCGGAGAGACACAGAGGATAGGGCAAACACGGGCAGGCCATAAGACAGGCTGGGTAGGAGAAGGCCACAAGCAACTGCAATGTGTGCTGAGAGAGAGATGGCTTTTAGCATGGTAGGCTACAAATAGGCCAGAGTTGACTCCCTTACAAACCAAGTGAATGTGAGTTGAGTAGTTTAGGAAGGGATCCAGCGTAATTCCAAGGTATTTAAAGGAGGTGACTGTATTCAAAGGGGTGCCACTGTCCATTGCTATCAACAAGGGTATAGGTAGGTTTTTTTGTTTAAGTGGGGTTCCAAGAAGCATGACTTGGGATTTGGAGTAGTTCATAAGGAGTTTGCTGTCCCTGAGTCAGGACTGCACCACAGACAGGTCAGAGGTTAGTTCACAGTTTTTGTGAGTTGTGTCAGGGAAGTGACAGAAGAACACCAGGTCATCTGCATAAAGGATAGGGACTGTTTTGTTAAAGCAGTGTGTGATTAAGTTAATATGAAGAGAGAACAGAAGCGGTCTGATGATGGATCCCTGTGGGACACTGAGGGAGGTGGGAAGATACTCAGAGAAGGTTGGGCCAATTCAGGTGCACTGTTGTCTGTTGGAGAGATAGCTAGAGAACCATGGCAGTGCACTATCTGAGACTCCTAATGACTTAAGTCTGTTAAGGAGTATGGGGTGGTTGACAGTGTCAAAGACCTTCGTTAAGTCTATGAAGACAGCACCTGCGAGGTGACCTAGATCAGATGCAGAGTAAATCACATTAGTCAGGATGAGTAGTGCTGTGGTGGTGCTGTGAGTTTTATGAAAGCCATGTTGTGCAGAACAAAGCAGATCATTCTTTTCCAGGTAAGTTGTTAGTTGAGTAGCGACAACTTTCTTGAGTATTTTGCTGAGTATAGGGAGTATTGCTATTGGCCGGTAGTTAGATAGGGTCTTGGGGTTTTCTTTTTTAAGAATGGGTTTAATATTTGCATGTTTCCATCCCATGGGTACTGCACCTTTGGTGAGGGAGAGATTGATAATATGGGTAAGGGAAGGGGTGAGTTGCCAGGCTGCAAGTTTCAGGAGCTTGGTGTGAAGACCATCTGGACCTTCAGACTTGGTTTCAGGTAGTGAGAGAAGGAGTTTACACACTTCAGTATTGGTGACTGATTTTTGATTTGGGCAAAGGTGTAGATGAAAATATTGAGAATGGTTTAGGGATAAAGACACCAATAGAGGACTATGAAAGGAAAAAAAATCACAAAATGGGAAGTAGCAGTGATGGGGACTGAATGGCATCTAGTACTAGATGGTATTGACATAAAACACTACCAAACACAATATACTTTAACAGAGTGAAAAATGAAATGGGAATTGACATTGCTATTGGTATTGTTTGCAAGAATTTAGATGTAAAGCTAGTTATTCCTATCCTAAAATTACCATTATTGCAGACTCTATGGAGGTATAGCAAATGATGACAAAATGGAGATATTTGAAAAAATTAGATATAATACCTGGAGTACCATAAGCTAGTACAGCCACCCCCCCCCCAAAAAAAAAAAATAATATACTGGATAGACTGGCCTATTGCAATGCCTAGTAATACTAAAAGCTTCTTTGGAGAAAAACTAATAGAGGGGTTGAGGATTTTTTAACATTAAGATTGTACGGGTTATGTCAACAAAAGGAGGAATCTAAACTCTCTCTCTCTTAAAAGTAAAGTATAATTCATTATGCAATAAATAATGGAATTAGATATATCAGATTCAGCAGTTTTAGATACACAAAGCATTATGGCCTTGCAAGTATGGGTCAAATTGACATCTTCTGTAGAGGTAAACAAAATGTATAGTTGATCCTAACAAGGTCCAGTGTACACAATCCAGCTGTCAAATAGTTAAATTTGCAGATGATACCAAAATAGGAGGAGAAGTAGACTCAGCTGAATAATATAACAAATTATATAGTGATTTAGCCTCTATTTTAGATTGGGCCAAAAGAAACAAAATTATGCTCAACCCGAAGAAATGTGTCGTAATTCACTTCAGTAAGAATAATCCCAAATATGCATATCATATGGATGGGACCCCACTTGAACCTGTTTACAGAGAAAAAAGATCTGGGTGTAACCATAAATGACACATTATCTCCTACAGACCACTGCATGCTGGTGGCTAGGAAGGCTAATTATTTGACTAAAGCCATAAACAGATCATTTGTTACTAGGGACCCACAGTGCATACTACAGGTCTATAAAACTTTCTCAATTCCTCACTATGATTATGGTTCCCCCTTTTGTTGCCCGTACTTAATAAAAGATGAGAAACTACTTGAGGGCCCTCAAAGAAGGCTAACTAAAGGCCTAAACAGACTGGTTAATCTATAATATGAGAAGAGACTTGAAAAACTAGGGCTATTTAGCCTTAAAGAGAGAAGATTCAGGGGTGAACTATTGTTTCTGTTTAAAGTATTGCAAAATGATATCTTGATGGTGAACTTGGGGTTAAAATACACTGACAGAATCTTTCACTTAAGATCATATAGTAAGCAATTATTAGTGCAGCGTGCAATAACAAATAAAAGGATGCATTACTTTACCATCAGGGCAGCTAGAAATTGGAATCGACCACCTCTAATTGTGATGAATCAAATTACATTTGATAAATTCAGGAAAGAACTAGACAAATATATCCTGCACTTAAGGACAACACAATGACCCAGTGTAGAGTGGGAGACAATTTTGATGGGCCAGTGGCCTGCATTTGTTTTAACCATACCAAGATACCAAGATTAGATAACATTTGCTTATATATATCATAAATATGACTGACATTTGGAGGTAAACTTTCTGCAAAAATGAGTGACTATGGGTTCAAACATGTTCAGACCCAGAACAGATTTTTACCAATATAAAATGAGGAAAAAAATTGCTCTTAAGTGATTCGGAAACTGGCTTACAACATCCATAGCTGCAAATGGTCTAAAACAAAAGAAGCTTGTTTAATTGAAAATAGCTGGGGTTTTAAATAACTTAAAAGATAAAGGATAACTAGATTTCATAGTGGGCCTCAATATAATCTGTGTATAAGAAAATTAGATGATAAAGATGAACTAATATTGAATACCTACTTGATTATTGCAGAACAGGCAGAAAGAAGTGCAAAAATGTGTGCACTAATGGGGAATGAACAAAACCAAAAAAGAACATGCTAAGGCAATGTAAGGCAAGAAAAGCCATGTTGACTTGGCTGATTCAAATCACTTTATTAAAACTCATGTTTTTGAGCACCACCTGTGCTCTTTCTCAATGCTGTCAATCAGTGAGTGCGTACCGTATGTAGTACATGCCCATTGACAGCTCAGTCGGCAGCCAGCCATGGTGGCGAGAGGAAGGCTGTGCCAGTCACCAGGTCAGGGCTCAGGTTTGGGATAGGGGAGTGGGATGGTTGGGCATTACCTGCTGGGGTGGGGGGGGCCACTAGACACCAGGGAAAGGTTCTTCCTGCATGTCAGGCCCGCAATCGCAGGGGAGTGGTTGTCTACCCAAATGGCATCCACTGTTGTGAGGATGGGGATCGGACAGATGGTGGGACCACTGGACACCAGAGAGAATCATATTTTCTTACTTGGGTGAGGGATCAGGTGAGAGGTGAAACCAGTAGCCAAAAGGGACACTGTTTCACAAGTCAGGCAAGGCATCGGGTGGGGAGGGACCACTAGCCACCAGGGATAGATCTTTTCTAACAATCAGGGTGGTGATTGGAGGGGGGAATTACAGCACCAGGGAACATCTTATTATTACTGGGGCTGGTGATTGGCAATCATGGGGGGGGGGACTATTGGCACTAGGGCATATTCCTTTTTTCAACCATCCACTAGGGTTGTACTGGATTAAAGCAAGGCCTCAGTCAGTGGCAGTTGCTCTGTGCAAGGTGACCCATAAAAGGCCCTTGCATGGAGCAAATGCTTTGTGAATCGGACTGTGTCGATATCTAGATCTCCTCCCCCTCATTTGCATTGTTGTCCCCTTTCACTTTGCCCCAGCACAAACCTGGTTTGAGCTGACAAACCGGGCTTTTATGAATACCAACTTGGTGCAAAACCCAATTTGCTCACGTAAAACTGGGTTTGTGCCAGGGCAGAGTTTGTGAATCCTCGCTCTATTGCCATTCCCCATAGTCAGCTGTAAATCCAAACATTCCATCTCTCTTCAGTACAGTTCAAAACATAATTGGCTGATAACAAGCCAATCAGGTATTAGTACTATGATATACATCACTCACCATTCATTCAGCTTTCAGCATGGAAGAGTAAGGATGGGTTCCATGTCATATGAGTGAGGACGAAACAGTGAATGCAACATGAGTGAGTTCAAATCACCAAAAACAAGAACAGTAATGTGCACTACAGCAGATCTCAAAACAGTGACAATCCACACTATTTACACCTACTGCATTTTTATGCAGGGGGCTATGCCCCACAAACCCCCTATGCAGGGGGGTTTTCCCCCCACTCCTCCTTACTAATTATAATCAACTCCAGTGGTGCGGCCTGCCATTGGGGCACAGGTGAATATTCAGAAGGAAGCTATTTGGGGGGTGGGGGCACATCCAGGATGGCGAGGGAGCTGGGAACTCAATAAAAAAAATGAAGTGCCCGACACATTAAAAACTACAATACATTATACCCCACACCTAGCCAAGTCCGAACCCGGATCCTCTTGCATCATAGGCATAGACCACTTCTACTAGACCAGATGGCCAGCTGGGAACTGCATGCCCAATCCACCTCCCATATCCTCCTTCCCTTGTGGTCCCTCCTACCATTGCTATAACCTTCTAATGCAGTTCCTGTCCTCCTTCCCTTGCTGTTCTGACAATCAATATGCTTTCCCACTTGCTCTTATCACAGGCAGTCAAATTAAGTCTCTCAGTTTGACTGACCCATATCACAGGATACTGTAAGGACATGGAGTATGGTTTTGTTTCTAAGAGCTATTTCCAGTAGAATCAGGGGTAGCACTTTACAACACATGGTGTTCAACTTTAACTACCCTGGATTTAAGATATGATTTCCATATGAATTGCTTGTTATTTCCTTATGTATCAAAACCTTATTCCTTGTGATTAAGTCATGTGAGTTCCTTAGAATTTCCATGATTCTATTCCAGTTCTATTACATTTAAATTAACACATAATACATACTGTACATTTATTGAGGCCTTATTCATAAAAAGAATGAAAGTCCTATAAGAACCTAATTTTTTCGATTGAGCCTATGTAAAATCATTAGGATTTCATTTTTCTTGATCATATTTTGCTTCCTTTGGAACTATCAATGCAAACCCACATTAGTTCCTTATGTGTACCTTCCTTATTCATTATGCTTAAGTCATGTTTATTCAATAGGATTTCCAAGTTGCTCTTCCAGTTGCATTATGTTGGAATTAGCATTGAAAACAGACAATAATTAAGACTTTATTCATAAGAATACATGACCACAGGGGGCTCTTTACTGACAACTGAAGAACATTAATCATTCAGCATACTAGAAGAATTTTTTGTTTCTCGCAGCTCCTGCTGCTGTTTTGACTTTGTGCCCCTTTGTAGCATTCTTAATTATAGTGTTGCAGTCCATTACCATAAGTTTTTACTCGTATAAACGTAGAATTTGATGGCAGAAGAAATCCACAGGTCCACTGAATCTGCCCATACTACATTACAAAAACCCCAACCTACTGTCTTGGTGGGGTGATTGTTTCCTTCTCCAACTCCATTACCCCCCAAAACCATTACTGCCCCCACCAGGACCATGGTTCCCCTTGCTTATCCCAAATATGTTTAAAACTACTAAGAATTTAATGGTAGAAGGAATTGCTTTTTGCTGACTCCTCAAGTGGTACCAATCTGTTTTCTTTACAGTACTTATGGTCTGGTAACCCATGGTTAGCACCAGCATTTTCTCTTAAGCATCTGTGCTGCAGAGCTATGTTTTCAATGAAACAAATGCTATTAAGCTGCTTTATGCAGTTTACTGTGACCATTCACACTGGTACTCCCCAAGTTCTATATTCTCAACAGCAGATTCAGAATGGCTAGACTCACATGACTTCACATCTTCAGTGGTACTGCAAGATTAATCACTCTAAATTGGGTATGTAAGAAATAAAACATGACACGTCATGCATTATGCTGATCTAACTGCACACTGTAGGTATAGTGATGCAAGGTGCTGCAGGTGGAAGAGTTCTGAGAATTTACATACTACAAATACAGTACATTTACTCTCCAGTAATTTTGCAGCCCTTTTGTTATTTTTCTTGATAATATTTTATATAATTATAATATTCATCTTTTCAAAATATGTTTATAACTGTGATGTATTGAGGTCTTCAAAAGAAAGAATACTTTCATATGTAAAATACATCAGTGTCACAATGCTGTTAGTCTTAAAATGCATTTGTCTCAAATTATTACATATTAAATTCTAAGTCTTTGAAGAAATTAGCTGCAAGATCTGCACTTCTGAAGTACAAAATAAGCATGTTATCAAGAAAGCACTGAAACCACAGCCCTATGTATAGTGAGACTCTGTAGTTGTTGCCTGAACAAGGAAGGAGCTCTGGTTTTCAATCTTGACTTTGTGAACTATGACAAAAGTAACACCAGTCAAGTTATGGTTTCATTGCTGGAGAGTTGATCCCTCAGAGGCAAGCAGATACAGTAGGTTTAGAACAGTTTACTGAGTCTTGATCTATATGTGTGTGTCTGTGTGTGTGTGTGTGTGTGTGTTTTCTGTAGCATGTCACTGTATGTCACTGTGTAGCTTTACCAGAACTTGTACATTTTAACCTTTTGTTTGCAGTTATGCTGTTGCTTTCCTATCCTTGTACATTGTAATTTATATGCATTTCAATGAATGTACGGTATGCATTTTCTAAAGCTGTGTTGAGTACAAAAGAATCTGAAACTGCAGTACAATTGCAGAAAATTATTTGGATCTGAATAATATTATTCAGTCCAAATTTCACTTAGTAGCAAATCTGCTACATCCATTTTTAAAATTTCAGATAAAGGGCCTTCATTATATTTGTTCTAATCATTGCAGATGGAGTTGGGTTTAGACTCCTTTGCCAGCAGTGGGGAGGGGGCAGAATAGGGAGGTGATGTAGGGTCTTCTTCAGTGACAGTGAGGGAGAGCACAGAGAGTTTGGATGTGGGTGCCTTTGCTGGAAGTTGACGACTGCACAGTGAAGTGGGCAGGGGCTCCTTTTCTGCAGTGGAAGAGTGGGATGTACTGTGAGGTGGGGTGTATGCTCCTTGCTGGCAGTGGTGGTGGGCTGCATTGTAAAGCATGGTTTGGGATCCACTGATTGCAGTGGTGGGTGTGTGAGTGGTGGAAGCTGCTTTGCTGGTGGTAGGTTGGGGCTCCTTTTCAGGCAGGGGGGTTGCACAGTGATGCACAGTACTTAACCCATGACTTCTGTATGAACTAATTAAAAGTACTGGTAATTTTCTTATGTCTTCATGATTTACTACATGTTATTTTAGTTTCCTTGTATTTTCATAGCCTTGTTTACAAGACAAAAGTGAGATCTGAAAATAGAGTTGCAACCTGTTGGCTTGGTGTGGCTGCTGAGATAAGGATTTTGTCACTGTTTAGGAAGCTGTGAAAAATGTAATACTGTTTATTTATAAATTTCATTTTTGTTGACCGGGTAAGTGCACTAGACAAATCCTGCCTATTTTCAGGCACAACCCGGGGAAGGGGGATACAGATGAATGCCAACTGACCTTGAACCAGATTAAGCTGTTGGTGGTATTTTTAGTGAATGAGAGAAATTTGGCCAGGACACAGGGGAAATTACCCTACTCTTTTCGATAAGTGCCATGGGATCTTTAACATCCACCTGAACTACCACCAATACAGGCAGATGGGACCTCGGTTTAACGTCTCATCCGAAAGACAGCACCTCAGAAGTGCAGCACCCCTCTCATGCTGCACTACAGTGTCAGTACTGGGATATTAACCCAAGTGCCAGATGTGGGAACTGAACTCACAGCCCTCTGATCTCCCAGCCTCAGAGGCAAGTGTGCTACCTACTGAGCCACTGACACTAAATATGTTGCACTGTATGTTGATTGTAATTGCCATTTTTTTTACTAGACATGTGGGCTACAGGTCTCGCACCATTTTTATCAGTAGGCTATTTTGTAAGAAATCACTATCTTTGACATTTGCAATTCATCTGCTTTGGTTTCTTTGGGTTTACTTAAGCAGTTATTAGCTGGGTAGAGGCACTTATTGTAATATCAAATCTTAATCTCTTTATCTACATTGGAGCGCGAGCGTCACATCTATTTGGTAATTTTCTCATTATGTATACTGTACGTGGATTCTCTGCATTGATGGAACTTGCCTGACTCATATGGTGAGTGACTCTAATTAACGGTGCATTAATTTAGAGTTGATTCATGTGTAATTAATTGTTTCAAACCACAAAATATAGAGAAAAGACACTATGTGCAAAGTCATACCTTCTTTACCAGAATTCTAATTGAAGTGCTATATTTTAATTGCTTCTGTCCTCTGCATTATATGCCACCTAACTAGTTTTCAAAGACATAGTTCAAGTTTACTTAAGCACTTATACAATATGTGCAGGAACTTATTGTAAAATTAAAACTGAATCTTTTTATTTACATTGGAATTTCACATCTCTTAAGTCATTTTCTCATTTTGTGTATGTGGATTCATTATAGTGTCTGAACTCACCTGGCTCACATTGCTTGTGATGTCTAACTCAACATGAATGTTGAATTCATTCATATGTAACTGACTGATTTGGGAAATCATGAAGTACTGAGAAAAGGAACCTATGCAAAGTCAAGCCTTCTTAACTGGAACTGTAATTGAAGTGCTACCATTTTCATTTCTTCCTTTCTCTGAACCTTAGCCGAACATACAAACATACAAAGAAGCCAGCAGAATAAGGCCATTTGGTCTATCTTGTCTGCTCGAATTACAGGGTCCTCAGCTTAAGCTACTGACCCCGCCCAGCTCCCCAATATGCAATTCTCTTCTGTCCACCACACTCCTGACCCTTATTTTTCCCTTAACCCTATCCCAGTCTCTCTTGAAGCTGCCCACCATCTTCAACAAAACCATCTCTTCTAGAAACACATTCCAAACTGCCACCACCCTCTCTGTGAAGAAGTGCCTCTTGTCCTGTCTCCTAAACCTCCCCCTTCAACTTGGACTGTGTCCCCTCATGTTTCAGTTTCCACTAAGCTTAAAGAGATCCTCTTTGTCCACCATATTTATTCCATTCAAATACTTTAAGGTCTCAATCATGTCCCCCCTCTATCTTCTCTCCTCTAGGGAGTACGTATTCAGGGTCTCCAACCTCTCCTCATACATTCCACCCTGATGGCCCAGGATCATCTTTGTTGCCTTCCTTTGAACTGTCCAGAGCAAGTGAATGCATTTTTTAAGGAATGGGCACCAGTACTGTACATTCTACTCCAGATGTAGCCTCACGAATTACCTGTACAAGGTCAGTATTACTTTCTCTCGCATGCTGCTGATCCTTCTGGCAATGTGGCAATGTAGCCCAACATTTTATTTGCCTTTGCTGCTGCTTTCTTTCACTGCTTGGAGTTCTTCAGGTCACTAGTGATCATCAGTCCTAGATCCTTCTCTTTCTCTGATACAGAAACCTGGCCACTCCCAAGCTGTAGTCAGTCCTGGGGTTCTTGACTCCAATGTGTGCAACTTTGTGTTTCTTTGCATTGAACCCAAGCTGCCAAATCCCACACCACCTATCTAGTTTTTCAAGATCTTCCTTTAGGTCTTACGTCTCTTCTGCTATGTCCACCCTCCCACAAAGATTGATTCTTATGCTTTCTAAAATGTTTTCAAATATTTACTTATTCAGCTATTCACTATGTATAAAAACGTATTGTAAAGTCAAACCTTAATCTGTGTATCTACATCGGAACTTTACATGTACTGTACTAAGCCCTTTTCTCGTCATGTATATGTGGCTTCTCTGTATTACCTGAACTCTCCTAAGTCATATGGTTAATGACCAGTTATTAACTCTGCATGAATTTAGAGTAACTTCATATGTAGCTAATTGATTTTGCAAATCACAAGTGTTAAGAAAAGGCACTTCATGCAATGTCATACCTTCTGCATTGGAACTTAAATGGCTTATCTGCCCCAGTCCTAGCATAGTATACAAATTACCTCATGGGAATGCAGCAACTTGTCAAGTTTAATAAACTTCTCTTGGAGCCTACTGCTGTCAAAAGTGATGTCCCTTAGGGGATCTGTCCTAGGACCAATCCTTTTCTCCCTGTTTGCCAATGATTTACCCTTGGTTCTGGCTCTGTGTGAAACAACCCTATATGCAGATGATCTAGTGCTCCTAACAAGTTCACAGGATATTGGTGTCCTAAACTCTCACCTTCAGACCGACTTTGGAAAAATTCAAAGCTGGCTCCTGGCCATTAAGTTAGCCTTGAACCTTAAGAAAACTCGGGTTATGCTATCTGGAACCCATGGCAAAAATCAAAGCATGCTCCGTGCCTCTGAAAGTTGGTAGTGAGGATGGGACCCATTGAGGGTTGTTTACTCCTTAAAATACTTGGGAATCACCCTCAATCCTCAGCTTGATTTCTCCCTGCACATCAGAAATGTGAGTAAAGCATCCAATAGTAAACTGGGCTTGGCCAACAGAGCTAAGAGTTGTTTCACATTCACAGCACGCCATACCCTGGCTAAAGGTATACTTCTCCCTACACTTTGTTACAGGCTCATTACCTTTCTTCATGCCTGAAAAACCAGTCTGTCCAACTGGGACATTGCTAATAATAATATATGCCATTTTACCCTCTCTGCTCCCCAACTTACTCATCATTGTGAGTTATATGACAAACTGGAATGGCTCTCTCCAGGGAACTATCAAATGTTTGCATTGGGCTGTTTCACTGACAAAATTGTCAGAACTGCCACCCCTCCTGTCCTATCAGAGCCACTTAAGGCTGCTAATTCAGCTTATCTTCTCTGGCCAAATGACTCATCTCTCTTTCTTGTCCCAAAAACCATTACACTTATGGGTGATCGGGCCTTTGCTGTGTGCGCACCTCAGACCTGGAATTCCCTTCCTTCATATGTTCGCAGTGCCACCACTCACAACAGCTTTAACAATACCCTATTGAATCATCTAAGGCTCACTGCAGCCTGTAACTGCACCTAAGTAATGTATTCTCCAGTGTGTCTATGAAAGCACTTTACTGATCCTGTATGGTAGCTGGCTTAGGCTAGCTCAAGTCTACGACTGAGCATAAACTCTATATTTCTCTGCCACTTATTATGTTGTGACAATCTGCAATACTGTTTACCTTATGCTGTCTAAGCTTGCTCCATTTTTGTACCCTGCATTGTCTGTACATTTTTTGAAATCATGCTGAATCCTGTGTAAACCTTGTCTTGTATGCGTATTCCTTGTAATCTCCAGGGTGGCACCTGAAAACAGGCACATACAGGATTTGTCTAAGGTGCTTACCTGGTCAACAAAAGCTAAATAAATAAATAAATGTTAGGATTTTCATCGTTTTTTTTTTCTCTCAGAACCAAATGCTTTCTAACTTGGCGTCAAAGTCATACTGCATAATACTTGATCACTGCAGTATGTAGAGGCACTTATTGTAAAGTCAAAACTTAATCTTTGCATTTATATTGAAACTTCATGTCAATAAGTATTTTTCTCATTGCATATATTTACATTCTTTATATTGCTGAACTTGCCCAAATCACATGGTTTCTTACCTCTAATTAACTCAACATGCATTTATAGTTAATTCATATGTAACTAACTTGTTTTACAAATCATAATGTATTGACAAAAGAAACTTCATGCAAAGTCAAACCTTCTTTACTGAAACTCTAATTGAAGTGCTAGTAGTTTCACTGCTTCCTTTCTCCAAACTATATGCTTTCTTATGTGCTGTCAAAATTGTACTTCATATTCACAATGTTGAAGTACTTATAAAGTGAAACCTCAATCTTTTTATCTACATTGGAACTTCACATTAATTCAGACATTTCCTCTTCATGTGCACAGTACATGCTTCTCTATCTTGCCTGAACCCGCCCCACTCATATGATTTGTGACCACTAATTAACTCTGCATGACTTTAGAGTTAACTCATATGTAACTAATTAATTTTTCAAATCACAATTGATTCAGAAAAGGCACTTCATGTAATGTCATGCCTTCTTCACTGGAATGTTAATGGAAGCGTTAGCATATGTATTGTGTTTTTTCTTTCTCATAATGGGATGCTTTATAATATTGTTATCAAAGTTATATTTCACGTTTACTTAATCTGTTATTCACTATGTAGAGGCACTTACTGTAAAGTCAAAACTTAATTGTTTTATCTGCATTGAAACTTCACATTTATTAAGCCATTTTCTCATCATGTATACTGCACATGGCTTCTCTATACCATATGAAGTTGCCTGAGTTATATGATATGGTTAGTTACACTAATGAACTCTGTATGACTATAGAGTTAATTCATATGATACTAATTGATTTGGCAATCAGAAAGGATTGAGAAAAGTCATGTCATGCAATGTCATACCTTCTTTACTGGAACTCAAATGGAAATGCTAACATTTCCATTGCTTCTTTTCATAGCATTGGATGCTAACATAGTTTCAAAGTCATACTTCATGTGTACTTAATCAGTTATTCACTTTGTGGAGTCATAGAAACATAGAAACATAGACTTTGATGGCAGATAAGGACCACTTGGCCCACCCAGTCTGCCCATTTCCCTACCTATTGGATAAGCTGCAGATTCTAGTTAACCAACAGCCTACTTCCTGCAACCCCCACTATAATTGCCTTATGTCTGTCCCATGCATGTTTGAATTCCCCCACTGTTTTAGATCCCACAACCTCTCCAGGAAGGTGGTTCCATGCATCCACCACTCTCTCCATGAAAAAAAAATCCTCACATTACTCCTGAGCCATCCCCCATCTATCTTTAAATTCTGTCCCCTTGTTCTTACACATCTCTTTTTCTGAAAGATGCTACCCTCCTGGACTTTGTTGATTCCCTTGAGGTACTTAAACATTTCTATCATGTCCCCACGTCCCTCCTTTCATCAAGGGTATACATATTAAGCTCTCTCAGTCTCTCTTCATATGGTTTCTGATGTAGACCGTGCTTCATTTTAGTTGCTGTCCTCTGGACTGCTTCCATCCTGTCTATGTCGAATTCGTCTGTCTAGATGAATCTATTAGATTTCTTTGACTGGGTGACCAAAGTAGCAGACCAGGGAGGGGCTGTGAACATGGCCTACCTAGACTTTAGCAAGGCATTTGACACAGTCCCACACAAAAGATGAGTAGTCAAATTAACCAGCCTGGGAGTGGGTCCCAGGGTGGTAGCCTGGGTAAAACATTGGCTGAACAACAGGACACAGAAGGTAATTGTAAATGGAGTCCACTCTGAAGAAAGATGGGTTACTAGTGGGGTACAGCAGGGTCCAGTACTGGGTCCAGTCCTTTTTAATGTCTTTATAAGTGACATTGCAGAGGGACTGGAAGGAAAAGTATGCCTCTTTGCAGATGACACAAAGATCTGCAACAGGATTGATACACAAGGAGGCGTGGAAAGGATGAGAAAGGACTTGGCAAGGTTGGAGGAATGGTCAGAAGTATGGCAGCTAGGATTCAATGCAAAGAAGTGCAAAATAATGCACCTGGGAAACAAAAATCCAGGGGAAGAATACACAATGGGGGAGGTAGTAACAACAACAAAAAAGGAAAGGGACCTGGGGGTAATCATATCAGATGACCTTAAGGTTAGCAAGCAATGTGATAAGGCAGTAGGGAGGGCTGGGGGTATACTGGGATGCATAGGGACAGGCATCACTAGCAGAAAGCAGGAAGTTGTTATCCCTCTGTTCAGACAGTTGGTGAGACCCCATTTGGAGTACTGCATCCAGTTCTAGAGACCCCATCTCTGCAGGGATATAGACAGGATAGAGGCAGTCTAGAGGAGGGCAACTAAAATGGTGCAGGGTCTGCAAGAGAAGCCATATGAGAAGAGACTAAAGGAGCTTAATATGTATACCCTTGAGGAAAGAAGGGAGAGGGGGGACATGATAGAAACTTTTAAGTACCTCAGTGGAATCAACAAAGTCCAAGAGGGTAGCATCTTTCAGAAAAAGACACGTGCAAGAACAATGGGACACAATTTAAAGATGGGGGGGTCCAGGGGCAATGTCAGGAAGTATTTTTTCACAGATAGGGTAGTGGATGCATGGAACAGCCTTCCTGAGGAGGCTGTGGGGTCTAAAACTGTGACAGAATTCAAGAATGCATGGGACAGACATAAGGCAATTCTTGTGGGGGGGTAGGAAGAAATAGGCTGTTGGTTAACTAGGATCTGCGGGCTATACTGTAGGTAAGGAAATGGGCAGACTAGATGGGCCAAGCAGTCCTTATCTGGCATCAAAGTCTATGTTTCTATGTTTCTATGTTATGTCCTTGCGTAGATGAGGTCTCCAAAACTGCACGAAGTACTCCAGATGGGGTCTCACCAACTGTCTGTGCACCACTTCCCTTTTTCTACTTGTGATGCCCCTCCCTATGCATCCCAGTATCCCCCTGGCTCTCCTTAATGACTTCTCACATTTCTTACCCACCTTTAGGTCATCTGATATGACTACCCCAGGAGACACTTATTGCAAAGTCAAACCTTAAACATTTTACCACACCTGGAACTTTAAATACTGTATATTATGTTGTTCTCTTTTGATACATATAGTTGTGGTATACAACTACTATTTCAACTATACCCTTCACCAGATAAACCTTCTTTAGTATATCTGTACTAAAAGACATCTGTTTTTAGTCATTTGAAGCACTGTATGTAATGAACAAGGTATATTATTTATACTGTTTTGCAGTATAACGATGGGCTATTTTGTTATCTGTGTAATGATCCTTCTAAACCATTGTAGGCATTTTTTTATTTAGACATGTCTGTAGTCAGCTGAGAAAAAAAAGAAAAAAAAACTTTGCTTCCTCCCTGTATGTGTGCAAACCTTATTCAGGCCGTAGTCATCTACTAGTTTAAGAAGTCTGAAAAAAGTAAATGACAGTAAAGGCTTTTTTTCTTTGAATAAATATGTTCATTTTTAAAATATAATGCACAATGCACAATTTGATACCAAGCGTGGTACCACAGGATATTTAATGATTATACAACATATATTACTTTAAGATATCATTCTACTTACAGAAGTCACAGCCTTGTTAGAATTTCAGTATTGCTGCATACAAGCATTTGTCAATGCCGAATGTTTGCATTCATGCTGTTCTACTAGGTCCTGTTTGTACACATGTTTACTGTATATTTTCCCAAGGTAGACCAGCTGAAATGTAATATGTCATTAGCAATGGGGTCCTGATTTTACACATTCTTATACTGTATTTACCCAGGTTATTAGAGGTGAGATGCAATATCTCATTTTAGTGTGGCCCTGCTTTTCTAATACATTTTTCTAGAACAGAACTTAGATGCTACATCTCCTTTTCAATAGGGTTATGTTGTAGGGTCCTGTTTTTACACAGTTTTACAATGTATTTACCCATGATAACACAGCTGAGATATGTTATTTTCAATTGAGTACTGGTTTAACACATTTTTGTACCGTATTTACCGAGGATAGCACAGCTCAGATGCTATATCTTGTTTTCAGTGAGATCCCACTTTTCACAGTTTTTACACTGTATTTACCCAGGATAGCACAGGTGAGATGAAATACCTCATTTTCGATGGGGCCCTGTTTTTACTCATTTTTGGAATGTATTTACTCAGGTTAGCCCAGCTGAAAAACAAGTTACATTTTCTGTGGGGTCCAGCTTTTGCAATGTATTTTTCCCAGGATAGAGCAGCATAGATGCACAGATCAGTAGGGGCACTTCTTTACTAGGGTCCTACTTTTAAACATTTGAACTACTGTATAGCAACTTATTTTAGCACCCTCTTTCTTTAGCGCGAAGAGGGGTGCAGTACTATTTAGCGCCCGACTGAATTAGCACATCAGCTTCATATCAGTTACAGCACTATGCTCCTGTAATATTAGCGATCAGCTTATTTTAGCGCTTTTGTCAGTTAAGCAAATATAGCAGAAATAAACTGAAAGCTAATATTTCCTGCTATACAGTATATATTTACCTAGGATAGACCAGATGTGATGCAATATCTTGTTTTCAGTGGTGTCCTTGTTTTACATATTTTTAGACTGTATTTACCCTGGAAAGGCCAGTTGAGAGGCAATATTTAATTTTCAGTATGCTCGCATGTTTAGACCACAAATTTCCAACATAATCTTTTTACGATCTGTCATTATGATCGAGACAGGTGGGATTTTTTAAATCCCATCTGAAAGGTGGTTTCACAGTGCGACTGTGAAAACATGTTTCAAAGGTTATTTCAAGGGGGGAGGTGGGGGTGTCAGTGGGATGACAAAGGGAAGGGGGTTGGCAGCTGCACACTATGGATGCTAGCTGCCCACTCGAGCAGATGTCGATAGACAGGGTGATCTGTTTCTGCTGCCACATTTGTATATTCATACGTATGTTCGTATTGAAAAATTGACACCTGTCATGTTCATGAGCTATAGTAACACAAGGGATATGTTGAACATTAGGAACCAAAATCTGCACAAACAGGTCTAGAGTAAATGTTGGAACAACTGAATGTTCCTTCATAACTTACTATTTGTTTTCACATTTGACCCCGCATTTTCAACATAGTCTTTTTATGACCCTGCCTCGTGATCACGGTAGATAACATTTTTCAAATCCCATCCAAAAGGTGAGTTTGTGGAGCGACTGTGAAATCACCTTTTGGGATGGATTTGAAAAATTTCACCTACCTCCTTCATAAGGTGGAGTCCCAAAAAGCACATGTTGGTAACCTGGGGGAAAATATAAAAAAATAACCAAGTTATGAGTACAAGTTCAAAACAAATTGAAATACACTGCCATGCTTACCTAATTTCCTCAGTTCCCAGTTGGGGGTTGAAGAGTGAAGATGTGTTTCCAGTCCAGAACTGATTACAGTGTCCATCCCCAGTAGGTAGGTAAGAGTGGGGGTGTATGAGGTGGTGGGTGCTGAGTTAATGGGTAAGGTGCAGGGAGGATGACAGTTGCAAGCATCATACATCATCAGACTGTTCTCCATTTTACAGTGTACAAAAAAATCAAAACTATGAATGTCAGTTTTCTTTATTTCAGGTACTGATACTGGATATTGGGCATTCTGGTGTCAGTTTAATATTTATAGGACAGGAAGTGACAGGGAGGTGGGAAGGTAATTGGCAGAGGGTGTGTTTTTGCACTGAAGCACCAGATTGTGTCCATGCAAGGTTAACACATGGCTGCTTTACTATTGTTCCACCCCCCAAGAAAAAAGAAAGAAATTGAGCTTGTGCCTCATTATTGTCAGGGACTTGCTTTCAATGGAGCAGATTAAATACAAAAAAAAAGATTCACAAATGACAACAACAAAAAAACAGGGTTTCTAAAGACGTTTTGTGATTGGGTGATTGGTTGGGTGTTACACATGGATGGTATGATCAGTCTTAACTGCTCGGCCTGTCGACTGGTTTTGATCCCCCACTAGCTGCTGCTGCTGTCACTTGAGTGCACACTGAGCTTCCCCACCCCATTAGTACTGGAGACAGAGAAAGACAGAAAAGGAGGACAAGCACCCAGCTGTCTTCCTGCAATGTTCAAAAGGCTTCAAAAGAACTAAAGCTGGTGCATGGAATCAGGGAAGGGGACAAGGATTTCATCAGGTATATAGGAGAGATGAGAAAGTGCAAGGACCAGATTGTAAGGATTAGGAAGGAAGGAGGATGGGCAGAGAAGGGGACCGAGCAGGAAGAAGTAATAAACAAGTACTTCTGCTCAGTGTTTACCAGGAAGAGGGATTGGCCTGCACCTCAGGGGAAGGGGCAGGGCTGGAGAAGAGAAGGTGATGGATGTGGAGATCACAGTCAAAAGGGTGTTGGAGGGCCTTAGGACCCTAAGGGTGGATAAGGCACCTGGTCTGGATGGAGTGCACCCTAGAGTGCATAGGGAGTTGGCAGGAGTCCTGGCGGATTTATTCAACACGTCCCTGAGTACTGGATGCGTGCCCAGTGATTGGAGGATGGCACATGTGGTGCCCATCCATAAGACTGAGCCCAGTGATGAACCTGGGAACTACAGACCAGTGAGCCGTACAGCCACTGTGGGAAAGCTAATGAAGACTATACCTAAGGAAAGGATGGTGGGTTTCCTGGAGGAGAATGGTCTACAGGATGACAGGCAACATGGGTTTCGATCTGGCAGATCAAGTCAGACAAAACTTGCTGACTTTTTTGACTGGGTGATGAGGTCACTGGATAGGGGTCATGCAGTGGATTTCCTTTACCTGGACTTCAGCAAGGCATTTTACTCAGTGCTCCATGGAAGTCTGACAAGCAAGTCGAATAGCCTGGGGGCAGAGAGGAAACTGGTTGGGTGGATTAGAAGTTGATTGCAGGGCTGGCAGCAGAGGTCGGTATTTGGAGGAGAACTCTCAGCACACAGGGCTGTAACCAGCGGGGTCCCATAGGGATTGGTGCTAGGACTGATACTATTTAACATATTCATAGCTGACATATCAAATGGGTAATGAGCAAGACCAACCTCTTTACAGAAGATACTAAGATCTGTGCTAAGGTAGATAGTGAGGAAGGGGGTAAGGAACCGTAAGAGGATTTGGTGGCACTTGAGCATGGGTCAGCCACATGGCAGCTGGGGTTCAATGCTAAAAAATGCAAGGTCTTGCACTTGGGAGCAAATAACCCAGAAAACAGCTACTGGCTAGGAGGAGTGCAGTTAACCACTTCAGCCAAGGAGAAAGATCTGGGGGTACCGGTGACGGGAGACATGAAGCACACGGCATAGTGCAGGAAGGCAGCTGCAAAGGCAAACAGAATGCTGGAATGCATCATCAGGGGAATTTCCTTTAGGAGGGAGGAATTCATTATGCCCCTGTACAGGTACCTTGTAATGCCACACTTTGAATACTGTGTGCAGTTCTGATGCCCGTATTTGAAAAGGGACATCGTGCTGCTAAAGGGGGTCCAGTGTAGGGTGACAAAAATGATCCTGGGGATGGGAGTCAAGACATATGAGGACAGACTGAGGGAGCTCAACATATACACCCTTGAGGATAGAAGGAAGAGAGGGGATATGACTGAGACATTCAAGAACCTAAATGTTATAAACAGAGTTAATTCTGAGGGTTTGTTTAAGTTAAAAAGGGGGAGGGACACCAGGGGACACAGTCTGAAATTGGATGGAGGAAGGTTCAAGAGGGAGATGAGGAGGCACTATTTCATGGATAGAGTGGTGGCAGGTTGGAATGCACTGCCAGAAGTGGTATCACTGTGGACAGTGGGCAGCTTCAAGGGAGGGTGGGATAGGGCTGAAGGGAGAGTCAAAACTGTGGGTAAGGGGGGGACAGAATTCGGGGTGGGGGGCACAAATTTACAGGGGAGTGCAGGGGTGGGCAGCCGCAGTTTAATAAACAGCATGCTGCAGACTAGGGCTGACTAGCTAGACCGAAATGCCAGTATCTGCTGGCAATTTTGTATGTTTGTAAGGTTAACACATGGCTGCTTTACCAATGAGGCATGCAGGAGGGAAGCAGAATCAGCTGGTCCCTGATTGTTATAGTAGATCCATGACACCGCATTGACAATTTATTGTCCCTGACACCACTATGTTGATCGCAATTGTGGTTGCCATGGTGCTGTGGAGAATAAAGTTATTTTTTTGCAGGTGGCTGCACCCCCTGCAGCCCCCCATATGGGGCTGTACCCCTTGCACCACACCTAACTTACTATTATCAACTCCGAGGAAGACCTGATTCTGGAATGGGGTGCAGGACCTTGGAAAAGGGTGCCAGGGTCCCGAGTGGACATTACAGTGATGTGTCAATGTTGTTGGCATCAACCACATCACTGTAAAGTTATTGCTGTAGAGACGGCATACCATTATGGTAATCGGGACTGCCAGCTTCTTCTTGGAGAGCAGAGCCAACCAGGAACTAGAAGGGGCTGGATAGGTTTAAGCAGAGGAATGAAGCCAGACACTCAGTGACTGGAATGGTTGGCTTCCTTCAGCTATGAACAGTTTACACCCCACAAGCAGAAACATGTGTCATGATCTGCAACACTGATCATTGGGCCATCACTGTCAAGCCCATTGCAGACTGCACTGCATTGGACCCAACAGTGACACACCTCTGAAATGTGGTTCTTTGTAACAAAATATTTGCTGCACATTCATGTGTGCACAAATATAAAAATTAGTGCACCTTGCCAAAGCCCCTGTGATTCTTATCACTATACACTCATTATGTTGTCTTGCGCATGTGCAAGCAACATTTTGTGGTAGTAGGAGAAATGCAGAGGTATGTCAGTGTTGGCGAATGCAGGGCACGCTTTAGTAGGTGTGTCCTTCATTCTCCAATTAACCAGCATGCTAGTGGTGACACAAGTATTATGCAAAGTGCCACCAACTTGAAACAAATGTGCTGCTGCAATCGGAGACAAGGTTGTCATGCAGTGGCACAGATGACATGCCTCCCCTTGCCTGGTGAAACATTTCAATAAACATGTCAGCAGCTCCTGACATCCACCTCTCACAATCCCCAGAAAGATGACTTCAGGGTGCCAAATCCACCTGTCAGTATGCTTCCTCCCCAGTTCAATTTGTTTGCTGATAGGGGTGCCCAATACCAGTTGGCATAATGTCCCCCAGTTTCATTTGTTTGCCGACTGGGTGCCCGATCCCCATTGGCATCATGTCCCCCCCAACACAGACACACTTTCTTTGCCAATGGGGATGCCCAATCCCTGTCGGCTTCAGTCCCCCCCCCAAAAAAAAATTCAGGTGGCACACTGGGAGCCCACCCCAGTGTGCCCAAATGTATGTTTTTGTAAAACCTGGAAAAATAAAACCTTACCCCAAGTTTTTTTTTTTATTTGTCCCTGTAAACAAGAAAATGCCCCTCCTCCCCCAACCTGCACCCACCCTCCATGCACCCCACCTCCCTGCACCCCCTTACCCCATACTTACCTCCAGAGGTCTGGTGCGGCGATCTTTGGTGGCGTGGGAGAAGTCTGAACTCTTCAAAAGCTGACCGCGAACTGAAGAAAATCACGGTAAGTTGTGCAATGGCGTCAATGGGGGGGCAACTTAGGTGGATATCTCAGCCATTTTTTTTACTTTGGGCTCTAGATTCTCAACACGGAGTACTTGGGACCCCACCTCATTAACACATGCACTGTCATTTTGTTATTCGGTCCCGAAAGTTCATTTTGCGGTCACTGCGCGGATTCACCTTTTGGGACCGACTAACGAAAGGACAGTTCCACTGTTCATGAGGTGGGGGTCCCAAAATGCCTATGTTGTAAATTTGGTGAAAACATTCCAAAAAATGACTGTGTTACAAGCGTGTGTTGGGCAGTTTCCATGCACGCTTGTAACTTTGGCAATTTTCTAATATTTTCACTCCAGATTTTCAACACTGCCATTTTTATGAACAGTACAGATGTCATTTTTTACATCCTGCCCAAAATGTGTTTTCGCACATGTGGCACACAATGGCGTGGTCACTGTGGGAAATCAATGTTTGGGACAGATTAAGAAAATCACAGTGACACTGTTCATGAGCTGAGGTCCCAAAATGCCTATGTTGAAAGTTTGGTTAAAGAAGTCCCCAAAATAATTGTGTTATGGGCGTGTGTTGTGCAGCTTCTATGCATGCTCGTGACTACCACTTTTTCATATTTTCACTCCAGATTTTCAACATTGCCATTTTTTTACACCTCCTCATGTGTTTTCACACCTGTGGCACCAAATGATGCAGTCACTGTGCAAAATCACCTTTCGGGTAATGAACTGATACTGCTACTGTTCATGAAGTGGGGTCACAAAAAGCCCAAGTTGAACATTTGGAGTGAACATACCAACACACGCCCTGGGCATTAGGGTTTCCACCCATAATGCTCTACCCTGTGTATACTGACAGGCATCAGGGGTGTGACTTGGGATTGTCGGCTGTAATGCTCATGCCATTCCCCCCCACCCCACCACCCTGCAGCCACTGACAGGCATTGAGGTGTGCCGTGGACTCATCGGCCCCACAGCTCACCCCATTCTCCTATATTGCACCCATCTCAGTGTATTTCCTTATGGAATGGGGTGAGTGTAAAGCCCAAAGACCCCAAGGCACACTGAAACACTTGTCGGTGTCTGCAGGGTAGAATGAGGTAAAATGGCATGAGCGTTATAGCTGACAACCCAAAGGCACACCCCAATGCCTGTCAGTCTCTGCAGGGTGAGGGTGGGGTTGTCATCAGTTCGTTACTTCATTGCCATTCCTATTATGCATATCTCTAACTCCTGCAATACCAATGTCAATGCCAGCAAGACAATATTTGGCTTTGACAAATGCTTGTTTTTCTATTAAAATAAAGGCCCAGCAGTGCTAACTGGAAGATGTCTGGTATTGATTCAAAATTGGCTCATGAACCAAAGAATCTAGAATTTTAGTTTGCTGAAGGGGACTGATGCAGGTTGGCTTTGGAATCAGGTAAGTGTCTATACTTTATGGGAACATGGCACAGTTGTTTGTTCAGTCAAGTAGGCAGTTCATGTGCAAAATTATAAAAACCTAGGGTCTGATATTCAAAGGTTAGCACACCCACCAACAGGGTTAGCAGGTGCGTTAACCTGGGTTTGCGTTGGTAATCCTGGCTGGCCCATATTCAGAAGCCCTGAGAGTGCTTCGAAAACCCAACAGTTGCAAAGCACTATAATACTGTCACTCAACATGCATACTGGCAGTTATCTTCCACGGTTTGAGAGGGTGGTAAACAGTCCCCAAAGTGGTTCTATTTTCCACTACTGAACACCACCTCTTAGGAGGGTGCTTATCCCATGTCCCCACCTCCAAAAGGCAGGGTGGCTGTACTGCAACTGTTCGCCCCTGACCACCCTTTCTACAACAGAAAGAAATTCCTGGTTTTCAGTGGTACCCCCTACCAACCACCAATCATCATTTCACATATTTAAATCTGTTTCCTCATGGACCAGCTGCCCCCCCCCCATAGCCCAATATCATATTAGAAACAGAAAAACATAGAAACATAGAAAAAAAGATGGCAGAAGGAGACCAAGGGTCCATCTAGCCTGCCCATGTGTTCTTTGGTCCTTCTCAGATCCCAGGACCTAACCCCACTTCTTCCTAATGCCTCCTACTGCTTCTTTTGCTTTTGATCACATTTTAGCCTTGTCCCACCCCAGCTTGAATGATGTCATGGACTTTGCTCCCACAACCACAGCTGGCAGTTTTTTCCATGGCCCCATGACTCTTTCTGTAAAACAATGTTTCCTAAGCTTCCTCTTGAAGTCTCCCCACCAACTTCCACTTGTACCCTGTAGTGTTAGAGTCAGAGACTCTGTTGAACAGGTCCAAGGATGGCACCTTATTTATTTCTTTCAGAAACCTGTATGTTTCAATCATATCTCCCCATTCTACCTCCTCGTCTTCAGTGAGAACTTACTTAATGTTTCCAGATGTTCCTCATACAAGTGCCCTTGAAGGCCCTGGATCATTTTGTCATTCTTCTGTGAACAGCCTCCAATATGTTTATATCCTTTTTCAGATGTGGACTCCAAAACTGGACACAGTACCCCAGATGGGGTCTTACCAGGGATCTGTAGAGTGGCAGTATTACCTCCTTCCTCCTGCTGTAGAATCCCCTTCCTATGCACCCCAACATTTTGTTGGCCTTGCTATAAGCTTTGTTGCGTTGGCTTATCTGTTTAAGGGTGCTGCTTATGATGACACCTAGGTCCCTTTCTTCCTGTGTGGTGCTGAGCTGGACTCTGTTGAGGTGGTACTCTGTCCTTGGTTCCCTTTACCCAAATGCATCACCATGCATTTTTTGCGTTGAACTTCAGCTGCCAGATGTTGGACCATCTTTCCAGTCCCTGTAGGTCTTTTTGTTGGTCCTTAACCTGCCTCCTCACTGTCAACCCTTCTTCCTAACTTAGTATCATCCATGAATAGGGCAATTTTGCCATGAATACCTATACTGATGTCACTGATAAAGACATTAAACAGCACTGGCCCCAACACTGAGCCTTGTGGCACACCACTAGGGACAGCGCCTTCATCAGACCTCAGCCCATTGACCTCTACTCTTTGTTTTCTGTCCATAAGCCAATTGCCTACCCAACTGACTATGAACTTGGCTGCACCCAGGTCCTCCAACTTTTTCAACAGGTGGTTGTGTGGCACCAAATCAAAGGCCTTACTGAAATCAAAGTAGAGGAGGTCCACTGGGTGGCCTCTGTCTAGTTCCCTAGTGACCCAGTCAGAAAACATGATTAGATCCATATGGCATGACCTTCCCACCATCAACCATGTTGCTGTCATCCTGCAGACAGTTCTTATCTAGGTACTCTACCAAGTCTTATTTTATTAAGGTTTCCATCAGTTTTCCCATGACTGATGAAAGGCTAACCAGTCAGTAGTTGCCTGCTTCTTCCCAACTCCCTCCCTTGTGGAGAGGTATCTCATCAGTTCTTCTCCAGTCTCCTGGCACTACACCCATCAGAAGTGATCAGCTGGATAAATGTGCAAAGGACCCGCCAATTCACTTGCTAGCTCCTTTAGCACCCTCGGATGTATTCCATTATGCCCTGGTAACTTTTCTTTCCTGAGTCTATCCATGGCATCTTCCTTGCGAGGTCATTTAAGTGTGTGGATGCATGAGGTATGTTGGGTGCAGGCTTCAGAGTCCTCCTGCTCTATTGCCCTCCTGGGAGGGATGGAGATTTCCTGAGGGAGATTGCCGAGCTCATCACTGACCTGGTGCTGGAGTCCCCAGATGGCTTATTCTGGGGGATGTCAATGCCTGGGCCAATGATGGGCTCTCAGGATTTGGAGTAGATCTACTGAGGAGTATGGAGGCTATGGGCCTGACACAGTATGTTATGTCTGTGACCCACATGCACAGCTACACAATGGACCTTCTATTCTCAATGGGCCTGGAGGCAAGTGATCTAAACATAGATCCAGTATCATGGTCCAAGTACAGCACTATGGGGTTCAGGTTTGTGGTCCCTCCGATGGTTCTGCCCTTGTGGAGATGGTCTGATACCACCCTTTAAGAGGAGTATCCTCATCTAGACTGTTGGCAGTGCTGGATCAATTGGGTGTGGAGGCTGCATGTGTGACTGGAACAGTGGAGGGAGTGACTGCCTATAATAGGGTGATCACAGCCTACCTTTGAATCACTCACACCCTTTCGTGTCTGACCCCTGTCCACTTGCCATAGACTTCCTTCATTTGACGAGGAGCTCAGGGAGTCAAAGACAAGGGGTTGGAGGTTAGAGAGGCATTGGAGGAGGTCGGTGAAGGTGGAGGACAGATTGGATCCGTGAGGTCACATTATCGTCACTATCGGGGCAATCTCCCAAAAGAAGGAAGGTTTTCTGTCCTGGGAGATTGCTGTGGTGAGGGACAGACTGGCTTCAGCTCTTCCACATGGTGGACAGGCTATTACATCTGGCTTGCCTCCGTGTGGGAGGAGCTGGTTCAAGCACTATGTGCGAGGAGTTCGCTCTTTTCTTTGCTGACAAGATATCCTCTATCAGGGCTGGGATCCCCCCCACTGCCTCTTGAAGGGATAGAGGGGTCCTTCCTGAGCCATGCTGGACCACTCCTCCTGTCTGGGCTGAGTTTGAGATGGTTGGAGTGGAAGCAGTGGTGACTATGATCTCGTGGCTACGGCCAACACAGTGTGATCTTGATCTGCGTCCTACCTACCTTTTGGTGGAGTGTTAGGATCTGGTTGGGTCTGTGGTTGCCAGGATTGTCCAGAGTTCTCTGAGCAGTGGCGTCTTTCTGGCAGCCCTGAAAGAGGCTTTGGTTAGGCCCTTGCTGAAAAAACCCTCATTGGACCTGGAGTGTCTTGGCAACTACAGGCCGGTCTCTAACCTCCCATTTATAGGGAAGGTTATTGAGAAAGTGGTGGCCACTCAACTTGAAAAGTATCTTGCCTCTTCTTCCACTTATGAGATATTCCAATCTGGGTTCTGGGCTGGGCATAGTATGGAGACTGCCTTAGTGAGGGTGTTTAATGATCTCCTGATGGCAAAGGACAGGTGAGAGCATACCATCTTAGTTCTCCTGGACCTGTCAGCAGCATTTGATACTGTGGATCACGAAGTGCTACTGGACTGCCTGCAGTACTGATGTGGCCTGTCAGGAAATGCTGTCAACTGGTTCAGGTCATACCTGACTGGCAGAGTGCAAAGGCTGAAGATGGGGCTTGCTACAGCTAGACCAAAGCCTCTGTTGTGTGGTGTGCCACAGGGTTCAGTCGTGTTACCCTTGCTGTTCACAGTGTATATGCTGCCATTAAGAGACATTATCAGGTGGTATGGATTGGGTTTTCATTGCTATATAGATGATACCCAGCTGTGCCCATTCTGTGCACCTGGTAGCCAGATGGTGTCTTCCATATTTAACAGCTGCCTACAGGAAATCCAGAGCTGGATGTCTTAAAACTGGCTTAGACTTAACACAGACAAGACAGAGCTGCTAGTGGTGGATCCAGGTCATTGTGGTAGGTAGGGTGATCAAGGTGACCCCCCTCAGCTTAGTGCTGGGAGTGGAGTCTTCTTACCCCATCTATACAAATGAAGGATCTGGGCATGTTTCTAAATGATGGCCTGACACCGGATGCCCAAGCTTCTGCCATCATCAAAAATGAATACTATCACCTGAGGAACATCACTCAGATTCGAGCCCTGATCCCATCTGAGGACCTGCCCATGCTGGTACATGCATTCGTCACGTCATGGTTGGACTACTATAATGCCTTTTACCTCGGGCTAACTGGAGGCAACCTTCGCATGCTGGTGCAGAACGTGGCAGTGAAATTACTTTCAGGGGTGAAAAAAAAAGTGAACATAATACTCCTGTCCTCTGCGAATTGCACTGGCTGCCAGTCAGGTGGAGGATTGTCTTCAGGTAGGACTCCTTACCTACAAGACCCTGCATGATCAGGGATTAGTCTACTGTGTCTGCATGATCTCCTGGTGCCCCACCGGCAAGTTTGGGCTCTCTGTTACACAAGGGTTCACTCCTGGGAGTTCCCAGGTTTAGACTGCAGCATTCGGGGGACCGTGCATTCTCAGTTGCCATGACTACCCTGTGGCACTCACTTCCTAGGTATTTACAGGAGGCATCCTCAGTGGAAGCCTTTAAAACACTCCTGTTTCAACAGTCGTTTTACCCGTAACTAACACTGGATCCAGTATTTTATTCATGTTTGATTGATGCGTTTTAGAAGTTTTATTTCTTGCTGTTCTGAAACGTGAATTTATTGTTATTAAATGATTTGTTTTTATGTACAGCACTTTGAATCTCTGGAAAGGAGCACTTTAGAAATAAAGTATCTATCTATATATCTATCTATCTATCTATCTATCTATCTATCTATCTATCTATCTATCCCTACTATTGGTGATTGATCGGGATTCAGTTTGTGGAACACCTTTGTCAGAAGCCTTGATGCCACTGTCTGGTACTGGGCCTTTGTTTTCCTCGGTGAACACTGAGCAAAAAAAAGTTGTTCAGAAGAGTGGTCTTCTGCCTATCCTCATCCACTACTCTGTCACTGTCTTTGAGTCTAACTGTTCCTCCCCTTTTCTTTCTTTTTTCTTGTATATATCAAAAAAAGTGTTTGTTCCCTTCTTTAACCACTTCTGCAAGCTGAATCTCCATTGTGGCCTGAGCTGATTTCACCATACTTTTTGCTTCTTTGTCCTTCTGAACATTGGCTTCCCATGTGCTACCTTCCTGAGTTCTTTTATAGTTCCAATAGGCCTCCCTATTGGTTCTGGTTGTGGTCCTTACCTGGTTACTGAACCATACTGGTTTTTCGTGTTTGTTCTTTTTGGTCACTATTCTTAGGCATATCCTGGTAACCTCAAAAATGGCTAACTTAACCAACCCCCATATTTCTTCCACATCTGAATGCTCCTGGATCCTTAACAGCTTGCTTCTGACTACACCCCTCATTTTGTCAAAATTGGCTCTTCTAAAGTTTAAAACTTTTATTTTATTTATTTTGGTTTTGGTAACCGGGTGAGTGCACTAGGCAAAAACAATGCCTATTTTCAGGCATGACCCAGGAGAAGACAGTTTACAGACAAAACGATACACATGTGTCACAGCACATGGACAATCTTACAATCAGAGTGAAGAAACAACAGTGTTTGGATATTAGATACAGGTACTTTGACAAAAGAATAATATACATGTGACACAGCACATGAGAGCAGTACAGTCAGAGTGAGAAACAACAATATTAGGATGTTTGATACACGCATTTTGATGAAAGAATAATGCAAGTAAGGGTACTGAGTGAAACAAATAATAGTTTGGAGTGTGGAAAACAGGAGATACATTGACAGGAGATGGGTAGAGCAGTACTGATTCAATAAGTGCCAAGCTATAAGGTTAAGTGGCTAGGGGAGAGAGGGAAAAGATGATGGGAAAAGAGGAGAGGGAGGGGTAAGAGAGTGGATAGGCAAGGAAGTAGGAGAGGAAGGGGAAGAGGTAAGCAGGTAGGTGAAATAAACTGAAGATAAGGAAGGGGGGTGTAGGTTCAAGGTGGGTTAAAGCATGTGCAGGGGTTTAGAGTGTATAGGTGTTCACAGTGTAGTTTTTTAAAGGTAGCATGGGTAGATGCTTGACAGATAGAGGAAGGTATAGAGTTCCAGTATTTAGGAGCTGTATAAGAGAAAGTGCATGTGCCCATGTTAGTTCTGCCTCTAGGTACAAGCAGGGGGCCTTTTTCAATTGATCGAAGCTCATAGGTGAGAGGTTGTAGCTCCAGTGCCGAGGAGAGGGATGGGGGAGGCCAGTTCTAGTAACACTGTCTATTAGTGACCCAATGGTCTGGAGACGATAGGCAGAGGGGCTAAGCCATTTTAGGTCCTGATAGAGTTGGCAGTGGTGCTTGAAGCACGGTGATGCAGAGGCATAGTGACAGATATTATTGTAAGTAGTGTTCCATTTGTGGAGGGAGGATTTAGCTACGGATAGATAAATTGCAGAGCCATATGCCAGGGCTGGCAGAAGGAATCCTTGAGCCACTGCTAGCCTGACTGGGGGAGTAAGGGTATAACTAGTGCAATAGGCGCTTCCTAAGTTGGCATTTACTGACTTACAGATGGTGGAGATGTGCTGGTCAAGGTCAAGAGAATCATCAAGGGTAACACCAAGGTATTTGAAAGATTTGGCAGAGGGCAGTGGGGAGCTGTCGGCGCATGAGATAATAAGGGGGAGTGGGATTAGATTTGAGCCTTGCCGGTGAGCCAAATAACATTGAGTAGGATTTACTAGAGTTGAGGACGAGTTTGCTATTAGTGAGCCAAGTTTGAATATTCGCATAGTCCGTGGCAAGGGTATGATTTATGATATCGGAAGATTTTGCACTGTGGTAGATAACCAAGTCATCAGTGTAGAGCAAAGATGAGCAGTTGGGAGCAGAGAGAGGGATGTCGTTGATGAACATCGTGAAAAGTAGAGGGCCAAGTATGGAGCCTTTTGGTACTCCAACGTGGATTGGAGCAAGATCCGAGATGGCCGAGTTGAAAACCACCGCCTGTTGTCTATTAGTCAGACAGCTATTGAACCATGTGGCGGTGTCTGATGAGAAACCAAAAGACCGTAATTTCGTAAGAAGAAGCGTGTGATTGACCAAGTAGAACGCTTTAGTTAGGGTCGATGAAAACTGCACCCATCAGTAGGCCTGAGTCCATAGAAGAATAGATGTCACTCGCTAGTTTTAGTAGGGCGGTGGTGGTACTGTGGCCTTTGCGAAATCCATGTTGGGCACTAGACAGGAGGTTGTATTTTTGAAGGTAGTCTATAGATTCGGTGGAGACTAGTTTTTCAAGGATTTTGCCAAGTACAGAGAGTATAGCAATGGGACGGTAGTTTTTGATTTCCTTATGGTCTCCTTTTTTAGGAATGGGAGTGACTTTAGCAATTTTCCATATGTCTGGGACTGAACCAAAGCGTAGGGACATATTGAAGATTTTGGTTAGAGGCGAGACTATGAAAGGGGCAGCAACTTTCAGGAGTCTAGGTTCAAGACCATCCCATCCTGGGCCGGTATTGTCAGGAATGGAGAGTAGTAGTTGTAAAACTTCTCTTTTTTGAATGCTCTGAAACCTAAAGGGGGGGATTCAGAGGTGGAGGATGGGTGTCACATTGTGGCGGAGTACAGTGATCAGTAGGGAAGGAGGTCAGGTAGTTGGTTAGGTCTGAGAAATGCTGATTAAAAGAATTAGCAATGGTTAATGGGTTATTGCAATGTATGCAATTAACCAGCATGTCATTTGTATGGGCCTTGTGGTTGGAGCCCAGAAAGGTTTTTATGGTTGACCAGAATTTCTTGGAGTCCCCAGAGGCTTTTAATAAAAGGTTCTTGCAGAAGGAGCTTTTGGAAAGACGGATATTTCTTTTACAGGCGTTTCTTAGAGAGCGGTAGTAGCAGTAATCAGACTGCAATCCCGTAGATTTAAAGCTATGCCAGGCCTTGTCTCTGGCCCTTATCTGGGTTAGCAGATCTTTTGTTAGCCATTTGGTCTGGGTGCCTCAAAAACTTCTAGTAATCCGAGGGGCATGGGTGTCTTGGAGCTGACTGAATATTTCAAGGAAACTATTGAAGGCGGTTTGGACATTTGATGCAATTTGAACAGGGGTCCAGTCAATTGTTGAAAGGTCGTGAGTGAAATGAATGGGACTGAAACTCATAAGATTGCGGAAGGTGATAAGTTTGGGGGGTGGGGATGGTCTATTATTCGAGTGCCAAATGCAGTAGATCAGGGAGTGATCACTGATTACATCAGGAAGGGTACCAGAGCAACTGATGCTATCAGGGCAGCTTGTAAGAACCCAATCAATGAGTGTGCTGGACCTAGGGGGGACCATTACCCTGGTAGGGTCAGAGATCAGCTGGTGAAAGTTGTGGCCTTGTACTAAGGTGTGGGAGGCTTGACTAGATTTGCCGGACCAGTTAAGGTTCATGTCACCTAGTATTAGGACCTCATTTCGGCCGATGGTACTATCAACTAGTAGAAGGAGGTCTTCAAGTCCTTTTATCCCTCCTGTGGGGGGGGGTTGTAGGCACAGACTATTTGTATTTTCTTTGAGCATAGTAGGAGTGTAGCGTGGAGTGCTTCACAGGGAGATATGGTTGGTAGTGAGTTTTGGATTAGCTGCAGATGTTGTTTGTAGTAGATGGCAACTCCTCCCCCACGCTTAGGGATAGACCTGTCTTGCCTCATAAGATTGTAGTTGGGTAGAGCATTTAGTGGGTCAGCAGTGAAGGGATTTAACCAGGTCTCTGACAGGCAGAGGATGTCTGGGTGGTTCTGTACAAGCCATGTCTCGAGTTCGGTTAGGTTGTGAAGGAGACACCCGATATTCATGTGCGCAATACGTAGTCCCTTGGAGTTTAGCCAAGATTCACTATTTGGAGTCACGGGTGTGGAGACGGGTCCAAGGTTAGGCTCTATGTCTCCTGCCAAAAGTAATGCTAGGAGGAGAAAGTACCACAGTTTACGATGGGCGAAAGGGGTAAGCATGGGAATTATGATCACCGAGGATTTATGCAGAGAGTAGGCTAAGTGGTAAATAAGTTTATGGGGTATAATGAGTGGGAAAGTGTTCCATGGATAATGTAATGATGTTAACACCAGGGCGCGCCTAGGTTGCGGAGTAAGTGTACAACCGAGGGGTTTATTTTGGCAGTTTGTTAGGATTTGGACTAGTAATAGGTTTAGGAGAGAGGACAGCAGAAGAAGTGTTGCACAGGTTTTAATGGCCATGTTGTGCAAAAAAGTTGTCCGTAGAGCTGATTAATAAGCGAAGAAAACCAGTGCCTCAGGGAAGGGAAGAGAAGAGAGGTCTGGTGAGCTGATGTATAGGTGAAGGAACAGAGCCTCAGGGAAATAGAAGAAGGTTTAGTGAGACTATCACGTTGGTTTTGGTGTTTAATTAAGGTTTGGAGGAGGAGAAAAGTGTAACGCCCTCTAGCTGCAGTCAAGTATGACCTGCAAATGGTAATTTGGGGAGATAGTATTTTTCAGCCGCCTCAGAGGCATGGAAGGGGCATGTAGTGGAGTGGCTTATGGCTATAAAGCTAAAGCCGCCAAGGGTGGGTGGGGGGGTGGGAGCAGTCGCGAAGTGACTGCGGGTAAGCGCTCCATGCCGGAGCAGTGCCCGCTGCAGACGCTAGAAGCGGGGAGAAAAGAGTACCAGACGGGTCTCCCTTTTGGCTGAAGCAGCGCTTGGCTTCTCAATGTCTCACGCTCTACAGAGAGGCATTGGGGGCTGAGCGTTGCAAGATCCAAGCAGCTTTAGCAGCCAAGTGTAAGCCTGGGACTCCCGCTGGATCAGGGGCAACTCTTGCTTTGGACTATAGACTCGACCTCAGCTACACAAATTCAGTAAAGCGAGGGAGATCAGTTTCGGTTACTGGGCACGTTGTAGAAATTATGACCAGGTTACGAATGCTGGGAAGCAGCCTACCGTAACAGGATGCTATAACTGAGCAGTCGGTAGGATGATTTTAAGGGGAGGTTTTGGTGCCACATTCAAAAACAATAGTCCAGCCCTTGCAGATTTAGCTGAGAACAGGTCCTCTGTAAAATGGCTGTTTAAAAGCAAAGCACATACAGAGAATTGGTCCCAAGGTTCAGGTAATTTGGAAAAAACAGCTCTGTATCACTATAAACGAAGTAGAAAAGGCGCCAAGTTCAAGAAAAGCAGAACAAAGAAACAACAGTCTGAGTGATGTTTCGAACGTTGCAGTTGTAGGAAGGGTTTTTACCTTGCGGGCAGGGCGGCTCAGCGTCATCAGTGGGGGCGCTCTGGGGCAGAGGTGCACCTCCAGTAGCCACAGCTAAGGAGAAAGAGAGAGGGTAAGTAAACTGAAGATATACGGAGGCTGAAACTTAGCAGGAGACAGTAGATTGGAGGAGATTTAGGAGGGGAGAAGAGGGACAGAGATGTAGGTAGAGGTGATAGAATGGAAAACAGGAATTTACAACTGTGGTTTAAAATGACCAAACAGTTCAGCTGGAGCACAGGACAAGGAGTGTGGTAATAATCCCAGCTAGTCTTAAGTTGGCAGCAAAAAATGAACAACAATTGTAACAAGCAAAAAAATGAGCTTTAACAATGGCACAGGCAGCCTTAGAAAGCTTATGACAGGATTTGCTATCGCTCTATTGCAATTCAATTAACTTGGTAAAAAAGAAATCATCTGAGTAATGTTAATCCTCATAGGGGTAAGCGCTCCATGCTTTCGGGGCAGTGGCCCAGCTGCAGATGCTACAAGCGGGGAGAAAAGAGCACCAGATGGGTCTCCCTTTCTGCTGAAGCAGCGCTTGGCTTCTCAGTGTCTCGCGCTCTACAGAGAGGCATTGTGGGCTGAGCGTTGCAAGATCCAAGCAGCTTTAGCAGCCAAGTGTAAGCCTGGGACTCCCGCTGGATCAGGGGCAACTCTTGCTTTGGACTATAGACTCAACCTCAGCTACACAAATTCAGTAGAGTGAGGGAGATCAGGTTCAGTTACTGGGCACGTTACAGGAAATTCTGACCAGGTTACAAACGCTGGGAAGCAGCCTAACGTAGCAGGATGCTATAACTGAGCAGTCGGTGGGAGGATTTTAAAGGGAGGTTTTGGCACCACATTCAAAAACAATAGTCCAGCCCTTGCAGATTTAGCTGAGAACAGGTCCTCCATAAAACGGCTGTTTAAAAGCAAAGCACCTACAGAGAATTGGTCCAAAGGTTCAGGAAATTTTGCAAAAAACAGCTCCACATCACTATAAATGAGGTAGAAAAGGTGCCAAGTTCAAGAAAAGCAGAACAAAGAAAGAACAGTCTGAGCGATGTTTCGAACATTGCAGTTGTAGGAAGGGCTTTTACCTTGCGGGCGGGGCGGCTCAGCATCGTCAGTAGGGGCACTCCGGGGCAGAGGTGCACCCTCCAGTTTTGTTTTGGATTGCGATGTTTCTACCCCTAGGGCCACCTCAAACCACACAAAGATGTGGTTGCTGTTGGCCAGTGGCTCCCCAGCCCCTGTAGCCCTTCCTACCTCCAAGACACTGAAGACCACATCCAGGATGGTGTCCAGCCTAGTCAGGGCACTAACTAGTTTATAAGTAGGCAGTTTTGTAGGGTATCAACCAGCTTTTGGCTCCTAGTAAAACTTGCCACTGGGATGTTCCAGTTAACATCAGGCATATTCAGGTCTCCTGCCACCACTGTATCCCCTTTTTGTACTACACCTCTGATCTCCTCAAGGAGCTCTTCATCCCTGCCCTCAGCCTGCCCTGGAGTCTGGTATATCACACCTATGTGAATCCTCCCCCCCCGTTGTCAAGCTGAGTAACATCTAGAGGGATTCAACACCCTCCATTTTGATGCTGTCTATTGAGATGGCATTTATCCTGCCCTTTACACATAATGCTACCCCTCCCCCATGCCCTCCCTTCTATCCTTTCTGAAAAGGGCATAGCTTGGGACTGAAAAGTCCCAGTCATTTTTCTCCAAAGCTTAAGTCTCCATGACGGCCACCATGTCCACTCAAGAATCCTCTATCATTGTCTGCAGGTCACTTATTTTGTTTTCCAAGCTTCCCTGGTGTCTAGTGGTAAGCCCACCCATGATCACCCATTCTGTAACTATAATAAATTCCCTGATGTCTAGTGGCACCTCAACCCCCAATTAACTATTCTATAAAAGAAGCACATTCCCCATATCTAGTGGCACTCCCTACCACCAGATCACCTGTTCAAAAATAGAAAAAATCCCTGGTGTTCAGGGGTAACCACCCAATCCCCATTCTGTAATAGTAATACATTCCCTGGTGTTTAGTGCCAACCCCACTCTGACCGCCTTTGCACACTTTACTTCTGTTCTCTAGTTGTCCTGCAGTCCCCCTTATTGCCTGACCACATATTAAATGGCTTCTCTGGTCTCTAGTGGCACCCCCAATCACCTGTTCTGCACTATTAATACAATCCCTGGGGCCCAATTTTCAAAGGTTGATGCAGGGTTTGTATCAAGCCCTACATCAACTCCAATATTTGGTGCAACTGATCCATACTCCTTTGACACAACTGCACCCAGTTTTAGTATATTGGGTGCAGTTGTGACAGCTGTCACAATTTATGGCAGTTTGTGCCAAATATTTGGTTGTAGCCTCATAAAAAGGGTCCCCCAAATGGCACAAGTTAGATTGGGGGTGGGCTGGTCTAACTTGCAGAATTTGGCACACCTGACTGAGAATCATAATCGGTGTTGAAGGAATGCTGCAAGCCTACTGCACCATATATTCTGCGCACCAGGCACTTGCGGCATCCGCAAGTCTTTCAAAAATCAGGCCCTTGGTGTCTAGTCGTATCCCTAATAATAGTCCCCACCCAATCTGCCTGCTGGCATCCCACTTCCATGCACCCCTCCCCCCAGTGGCCAATGCTCATATCTGCTCGATACTGTCACTGGCACAGCCCTTCTCTCAGCTCCACAGCTTGCTGCCATATAAGCTGTCAGTGAGCATGTGCACATTACTAAATGTATGCTCACTGACAGCTTGTATTGTGGCTGGCCACAAAGGTGAGAGAAGAGCTATGCTGGTCACCGTATCAAACAAATACGAGCATCAGCCACTAAGGTGAGGATTGTGCAGGTAGGTGGGATGCTAACAGGCATGTCAGGTGGGAGCTGTTGTGGGGGAGACTGCTGGATCACCAAGGATTGTTTTACAAATTGTAGAAGAGGTGATTGGGGAGTTGGGTAGTACCCCTAGACACCAGGCATTGTATTAATAATACTGAACAGGTGATCATGGGGTGCAACTAGACACCAGGAAAGTCATTCAATACAACATTGGGTGATGGGAGACCCCTGGACCACAAGGGAAGGAATATAAATACATGGAAGGGTGATCAGGGGGGTGGAGGTGCCACTAGACACCAGAGAGTGTATTACCATTACAGAATGGGTGATTGATGGGTGTATGGGTGCCACTAGATGCCAGGAAATATATCTGTTCAGCCTGCAGGGGTGCTAAGGGGATGCTGTGTCCCATGCAAATGAGCCCACAATGGGCATGCAAAATACATGCTCAATGGCCTAATTTGCATGTAGTGGCTAAATATAGCACACAGGGGTCTTGGTGCATTTCTGTTTTGAGCAGCTCTATTCCCTTTAGGCAATATACAGCCTGAGTCCCTTCATGGCAGTGCTGTCACACTTAGCACTACACCGACATGGCCAGATATTCAGTCAGATAATGCTGCCCACTATGCAATTGAATATAGTAGCTGCCGGGTCAGGTGCAAGTACAGCACAAACATTTGGGCTGTGTTTGGGCTCCTTTCTGAATATCCAGCCCTTATTATGTAGAAAACTTTGTAAAAATAAAATGTAGTTCTGTCTCTACTTGTTTTATGATACCATGCCCCCACACACACACACTTTTGAAATGCTTAGCACAGTACTAACAGGATTAGGTGAATATTTTCAAATACCCCATAACATAGATATATTACAATTGAAATGTGACTTCTAAGTTGTTGTTTGTCACTTGCCCACTAAACACCAATTTTGTCACCAATAATATGGTCATGAGTGTGGGTGCTTCAAATGTTTTTATCAAAGTATGATGTGAAAAGATTGGCTTTTTTTAACTCTGCCTTATTGCGAGAAGATAATACATTATAGGCCATGATATCACCTAAGAACTCAATGGATAATGAAATTGTACATAGTAGTAGGCAACAGTATATCAACAGAATATTTCAACGTTAGACAACTATTAGAGTGATCCAATCCTTCAATGTTATTAATTATCAAGTTGTTTCATCTCTGAATAACTTCCCCTATAAGCAGACATACTATAGAATCAGGAAAACAGGTAATTCAATGCCAGCCATGGCAAAACTACCTGACACTGCTGTTTGCAAACTAGACACTTGTATATCTGGTGCTGTTAGAGATGGTCTGCAATGGAACTAACTACTTTGAGCTTTCCCTAGGGGAGGGGCATGTTTCACCTGTTTACTCATCCTCCCTGTCTTCAACAGTCACTACCTGAACATCCCTAGAATCACATCTGGCCCATAACATTATACATTTCTCAAATGTGAGTCTCAACTTGTCTGGGAGCTCTTCCATCCCTTAGAATTCTGTACCCTACAAATCCAGGACTCTAGGGAAGGGGTTGTTGCCCTCAGTCAATTAACTGTATTATCTTTTTGTGCAACCAGGCAGAGGATCCTTATAAGTCTTCGTTGTTTCTGATTCCCTAACTCTGGTACTTTCAATCCAAGGATCAACTTCTTCAAGTCTAGCCAGATGGGGACATTCCAGAGTCTACAGAGTTCTGTCTGGTTTCCAGTCCAGAAGGGAGTTAATTTGTGGCATGCCCAGTACATATGAAAGAGTGAACCTACCTGACCATAGCCTTTCCAGCACAGACTAGTAGTTCCTGTCTGGAAATGGGCTATTATTGTTGGTATGTAAAACTTCTGGTCATGCATTTCCATATGAACTCCCTCTATACTGGAGATGCTGTTAACTTCCAACCCCTCTCCTAGAACTTCTGCCATTCCTTCTCTGTAACATTGTTTCCTGCCACTGCCTCCCACTGTGCTTTCAAGATACCATCAGCACTCAGATATCTGTTGCCTTCTGTTCTCAGGTCAGGTGACGGATATCTGAGAGAAACGGTTAAGTGGAAACTGGATGCTTCAGTCTGCAGTTGGATCTATGGCTGCTGTGGCTATTTAGGTCTGTGGCTGCTTTGGTTTGTGACTGCCTTGCCTGCTTTGGTCTGTGACTGCCTTGCCTGCTTGGTCTGTGACTGCCTTGCCTGCTTTGGTCTGTGACTGCCTTGCCTGCTTTGGTCTGTGACTGCCTTGTCTGCTTTGGTTTGTGACTGCCTTGCCTGCTTTGGTCTGTGACTGCCTTGCCTGCTTTGGTCTGTGACTGCCTTGCCTGCTTTGGTCTGTGGTTTTCTGTACAATACTCTACTGGGGATGAAAAGGGTCAGTTATCTGACAGTAAACACTGAGATCCACATAGGAGACAACAGGCAGGATGGGCAACGGAAACGGATAACGCGAGGGACGGATAACCGAGTGTAAACAAAATGGGGAATAAAAAAATCATGCAGTCAGAGACGGATACATGAGAGAAACAGATAAATGAGAGCCAGATAAACAAGTGCTGACTATAGTGAATTTAGGATAATCCTCACTAAGCAGAGTTTTATAGGGTCTAGACATTGTCCATGTCCTACCACAAATCATGGGTGCCCAGTAAAAGAAAATTTCTAGAGAAGTCAATTCACTATCTACTTTGAGCATTAAAATATGTGACCAGAGGTAGTGCTTAATCTGTATATACCTGTAAAACTCACTTTCTACAAAGCTGCACTTATCCCTCAGTTTTCTGAAAGGGATATGGGAATGATTACTAATTAGGGCCTGATATCTGGTTAACAGTAGTCTATTCCACCATGTGAACCCCAGGTCATTGCATGGGGGTGAAAATTAGGGTCCACAATGGTAACCATAAGGGGTCATATCTGATTCGGAGTCTGTGCTATCAGTCTACTCTTGACCAATGTTTTTAGAGTACGGCATGTCTAGGGTTTAGAGAACTCCTTCCACACCTAAGGGGTTAGGGAGACTTGGGGAAGAGAGAACGGGGGTAAAGTACAATGCTGTTGGACTTCAATTTCTCTACAACTCTGTCATTTCTTTGCTTTATCCAGGTTACAATGAGAACAATCTTAGCTGCTATGTAGTATATCCTGAGGTCTGGCATGTCCAGTCCTCCCTTCTCCCTGGGAAGGAATTGTGTTCTCTTCTTGAACTTGTGGCTCCTCCTCAACCAAACAAAAGACATGAGGAGTTCTTGTATTTGTCTCCAAAATGGTTCTGGGATATTAATTGGGAGAGCCTGAAAAAGGAATAAAAAGCAGTGTAGAATATTACTCTTCAACATTGCCACTCCAGCTCCCGGAGTGAGATGGAGAAGCTACCTCCTAGAAATATCAGCTTTAATTTTAGTCCTAAGCTTTTCATAGTTCAGTTTAAACAAGGAAGGTAAATTAGGTAAAATCTTCACCCCCAGGTGCTGAATCATATCATTAGTTGCCCATTTAAAAAGAAAGTTGACCAGAAGTTCCCTGGGGCAAGGTCCACCAATTTTAAGGGCTTCTGATGTACTGGTATGTAGATTTATATTGTATCTGGAGAGCTCCTCATAATGTCTTAGCTCTCCTAGCAGCTCTGGGACCAATGTTTGTGAAGAGGTACTAGAGAATGTTCTGTATATAAGTATTTTTTTTGGATCCTCTCCCCTGCTACTATTCCTTTTATATTGGCATTTCTCCTGCCAGCTATGGCTAAAGGTTCGATGCATAGTGTAAAGAGCAGAGGGGAGAGCCCTGTTCGACCATTCACTGGGGACCGGAGTGGTTCTGCAGAACTTAAGGATTGCAGATGTAGTCCCACTTCACAGAAGTGGGAGCAAAAAGGAGGCTGGCAATCACAGGCCAGTCAACCTGACTTCAATGGTGGGGAAATTAATGGAATCACTACTTAAGGAGAGGATTGTGGAATAACTTGAATCCAGTGGCCTTCAAGATCTGAGGCAGCATAGATTCACTGGGGAGAGATCATGTCAAACAAATCTGATAGATTTATTGGACTAGGTGACCAGGGAATTCAATCAGGGTGTAGTGATGGATGTGGCCCACCTAGATTTCAGAAATGCCTGCGATGCTGTTCCACAAAGAAGACTCATAAAAAAAACTGGGAAGCCTTGGAGTGGGTCCAAATGTGGTAAAGGGAGTGAACAATTGATTGGAGGAAAGGAGACCTAGGGTGGTTGTAAATGGAGTTCACTTCAAGGAAGGGAGGATGACCAGCATGGTGTTACAGCAATCAGTACTGGGACTAGTCCTCTTTAATGTCTTTATTAGCAACATTGCAGAGGGGCTGGCAGGGAAGGTATGCCTCTTTGCAGATTACATTAAAATCTGTACTAGGGTGACACTCCGGGGGTGTGTGTGTGTGTGGAAAAATTTAATATAGATCTAAGAAAGCTAGGGGAGTGGTCAAGGGTGTGACAGCTAAGTTTCAATGTGAAGAAGTGCAAAATTGCACACTTGGGGCACAGAAACCCTGGGGCAGAGTACAAAATGAGGGAGTGATTTTTAATCACCACCAAGAGGGAAAGGTTCCTAGGGGGTAATCATATGAGATAACCTAAAGGTAACCAGACAGTGTGACAAGGCAGTGGGGAGAGCTAGTGGGATGTTAGGATGCATTGGGAGAGGTATCACCAGTAGAAAAACAGAAGTGGTGTTACTGCTATATAGATCACTGGTGAGACCTCACCTAGAGTAGTGTGTCCAGTTCTGGGGACCAGATCTTCTGAAGGTCATAGACAGGGTAGAGGCAGCCCAGAGTAGGGCAATTAAAATGATGCAGGGTCGGCATCACAAGCCCTATGAGGAGAGACTGAAGGACCTCAATATGTATACCCTAGAGGACAGGAAGGAGGGAGGGAGGATACAATAGAAATATTAAAATACCTCAAGGATGTAAATACTGTAAGGTTCAAGAGTGAAGCATTTTTCAGAAAAAAGATGCTCAAGAACAAGGGGACATGCTATGAACATGGGGAGGATACTCAAGGGGAGATGTGAGGAAGTACTTCACTGAAAGAGTGGTGGATGTCTGGAACAGCCTCACAGCACAGGCTGTGGGGGAAAACATAGTAATGGGTTTCAAAAAGGATAGGAATAAGGGAACCTTTTTTTTCCAGTTGTTTAACCAGTTGAGGCACATTAAGCTGAAAGCTTGTTTACAGGTGCAACCTGGGAGCACAGGGAAGTTAAGTGACTTGCACAGGGTCACACAGTATGCAAGTGGGGACTGTGGGATTCAAACCCAGATCTCCAGATTTGCAGCTCATACTGCCTCCCAAACTTAGGAACCTTAAAGGTAGGGAAAGGGGGAGTTCAAAGCTGGAGATCAAGTAGGGCCTGTGGTGTTACAGTAGGTAGGGAAAATGGGCAGACTAGGTGGGCCAAGCAGTCATTATGTGCAGTCAATATCTATGTTTCTATGGGAGAGCAGTACACATGAAAAGTTAGCAACAGAGCAGCACATGGGGTGAGTTTGAAGCAGAAAGAGAAGGAAGGAGGGAGAGCAGAATGGCAGGTAGATTTGCAAGAGAGCAGCATATAGAATATATTTGATAAACTGTCACAAGATGCATTTGAGAGAGGGGGAAATGTGGAATGGATTTGAGAGAGCAGCAAACGGGATGGCTTGGAGAGAAGCAGCACAAGGGAAAGAGAGAGTACAGCAAATTGGTACAGTTTGCGACAGAAAGAGCATGTGGGATGAGTGCATTAAAGAGACTGAAAACAGCATGTGGGATGAGTTTTTGAGAGTGCAGTAGATTGGATGGGTTAATGTGAGAGAGCACAATATGTGAGGTGGATTGGACAGAATGAGTGACACATAAGGTGGATTTGAGATCAATATGTGGGGTGTGCTAATAAGATAGAGCAGTAGATGGGAGATTTGTGACAGAGAAACAGAACTTGGCATGGGTTTATGACAGAGAAAGGTGCACGTGGGGAAGGTCTGTATATGTGAGAGAGAGAGAGAGAGAGAAGCACAAGCAAGAGCATGCTACAAAAGAGCATGTTTGTATGTAAGTACTGGAAGGTGGGCAGCTTACAAGAAAGCAATGATACGGACGTGCTTGAAACAGCCAAATGGTTGAATATGGGAGAACAGAAGGAAATGAGTTCAGAAGGGGACTGTTTGCAAGTGAGTTGTAAATATTAAAAGAACTGCGTTTTCTGTGTGAGTATAAGGATTCAGGGAGCAATCCACTTTTACAAAAAATGTACTACTACCAACATTTATCTGTGCCACTAAGTACATTTTTACCAACTAGAGATGCTGCAAATTTAAACTTCACTGGCAAAGTTTCCACAAAGTGACCAAAATTTGCCTTTGTGAAGCTTTGTAAAGTTTCAGTGGACCCTAGAAACTCTGACTTTGCCGAAATTATAAATTTTGCATTATTAATTTGCCAGTTTTTCAGTGACAGCAATCACTTCACAGGTGAGATTTTAGTTAATTCACCAAACAACAGCAACTTCGTCTGTCAAAATTTTGCGAATTCAGTTAATTCGTATTTTGTGAATTCTGGAAATTAATTTACAAAGTAAATTTGGGGCACTTTGTTCATTTCTGTTACCAACTCTGGCCCTGTCCTCCTTGCTGATACCAAAGAATGAACACGCAATAAAAATGTGCTTACAATTAGCATTTACCTTTGTGTGGCTCATCCATTGGATGTCCCTAGCATTCCTAATTTATGTATCTGAAGAAAGTAGAAAACTTCTAAAGAATCTTGTGTCTTAACCAAAGTGGTTAACAATCTATAACTTAGATATGCCTACAGAAGAACAGAGAAAAATAAGAGTACTTCTCTTACAGTATATGTAGTGTGATGTGATTGGATGCCTTGTTTTCTTATCTATCTGTAAGACAAATAAAGAAAAAACATTAATTAAGTTCAGAGAACTAGAAACGGTCACGGTTAGGCATCAGTTGTGGGAGGGCTGTCCATTTGGTATAGTGATAGTACTACCACTCACAACACCAGGCAACTGGGTTTGGGAACAAGCCTGGATTGGAGGAGGGATCATGGCAAAAGTAGAATTGAATGTTCCACAGGACTCCCTCTTCTTCATAGGGAAGGACCAATTCCCACTGCTACAGTGCAATCTGAGAGCACACAGGTGGTGCTGGCCAGCTGGGGACTGCAGTGCAAGGGAACAATGTCTGACCTGGCGCTGTGCATGCCTGTTGTGTGCTTATGGCATCATGTTAACACTGGCATCACTGAGGGAGGTGCAACATCAAGGAACAATAACAAGTGCCAAATGATGGTGCTTCTCAGATCTGTAAAAGGATGCTAAGAGAGAAGAAATATCCAGGTTGTTTGGTTTTGGCAAGCTCACTCACAGTGTTCTAAACATTCATTGCTTTGCAGCTCTGATAAGGTATGAGGCTGAGACAATGACTGCAGTACACTGAGGAGTCCCAAGAGGATGAAACATGTAAGCAATAATATCCGACAGGGTGGGCATTATTGGGAAATACCGGACCACCCAGGGGCATAATGAGGCCTAACGCTGCAGGCGGAGGGCCTTATAGCCCCTGGAAGGTTCAGTATTTCTGAATAGTGCCCACCCTGGAGGGCATTATTGCACTTAGAAAATGGCTCACATGTAGTATTTTTAATAAAATAGAATTATAATTAAGAACATGTCTAATATGTTTTAAAAATAGAATAAAACTAGTTTTTTTTTTTTTTTTTGTGAAGTAGTTCCTGTGTTGTGCCACACAGTCCAATAGAGGGTGCTGCTGATTAGTGAAGTGGGAGTTGTAGTTTTATGCTCTGAGATGACAGTAGTGTGTGACACTGCAAGAATCGGGTGAGGTTTAAAAAAAGAATGGCATTTTTGGGACCCCACCTCATGAACAAGGGTGGGGAAATTCTTTGAATCTGGTCCGAAAAGTGATTTTGCAATTACTCTGCAAAATTACCTTTCTGGTGGGATTTGAAAATTTTCACTTATTGGATACATGAGGTGAGATCATAAGCAGAGATGCAGCAAAGTTTAAATGTGCGGGCAAATTTCCCATGAATTCTCTAAATCCGCCCTGCAGATCATTTCGCAATTTTTCCTGTTTGATCAAAAATTCACCATTTGTGACTTTGCCTTGCTTTTAGGTTTTTTAAGTGCAAATTGCACTTCAAAAACCCAAAAGGAAAGCAAAGTTACTAAATGGTGAAAACTCTGATCACCAGCCTGAGTCCCACACCCTGGTGTCTAGTGGGTCCCCCATTACCGATTGCCTACCCGTTACTAAATAATGTTGTCTCCCTGGTGTCTAGTGCCCTACCCTTCACCAATCACCTGCCCTATATAAATTAAAGTTTCTCAAATCCCTAGTGGCTAGAAGTCCCTCCCCCACCTGAACCCATGTCCCGTAGTGTAAAAGGTTTTCCCTGGTTTCTAGTGGACCCCTTTGCTGATTGCCAGTAATATATAAAATAAAGTTTCCCAATCCCTGGTGGCTAGCAGTCCCTCCCTTCACCTGAACCCATGCCCCATAGTTTAAAAAAGTATTCCCTGGTGTCTAGTGGACCTCACCACTCCAATCCTCCCCACCATGACCAAGAGCAGGTGACCAGCACATTCCTCCACTCTTCACCAGAGATGGGCAAAGTTGGGAAATTTTGTTCTGCAAATTAATCTGCAAATTTATTACAACTGGTGGATTAATTTGCAGACACAAAGTGCAAAGTTCTAACCACAAAGTGCAGAATTTCACCCGTGAATGGTATAATTTCACCACGAACTGTGGAATTTCACCATTTACTGGTGAAATTCTGCCATTCACAGGTGAAATTCAGCCATCTGAAGGCGAAATTCTGCACTTTGTGGTGAAATTCCACAAAAAAAACAGTCACATAGGTGAATTTTAAGCCTAATTGAAAAACATTCGCTAATTGCTCCACTGAAGAGAATTTGCTTACTTCGCCGGAAGTTCACCGACAAAATTAAACTTTGCAACATCTCTACTCTCCACCACTGCTGGCTATCCAACTAAGCTGCCAGTGAATGAACGTATACTTGTACAGGTTCACCCATGCCACAGCGACAATGAAGTTGGCAGTGTAAACTACAGTGCAAGCAATCCACCGACACCAGCCACCATGCTCCGAGAATTCAGTCTGTTAATCTGCCGACTGATTATTGTCACCTTGATGTTGCTGAGGGAATGATGTTGCACGCTTCTCCTACGACTTTGATTTTTTGCCATCCTGCAATGTTGCTGTCAGACAGTAGCAGTGACCTCCAACGGGGGGCTATGTCCCACGCATCCCCTCAGTTATTTATATAACAAACTCCATGTCGCACCCTGGTGGAAACTAGGGGCAACAGTGGAACAGCAACATTGCAGGATGGCAAAAAATCAAAGTCGTAGGAGAAGCGTGCAACATCATTCCCTCGGCAACATCAAGGTGACAATAATCAGTCGGCACATCAACAGACTACATTTGTACATTTGTACAAGCATGTGTTCATTCATTGACAGCCATCCCAGACCATGTCCATTCAATTAGCTGTTTTGGGGGCACAGACAAAAGCAGAGAGCTGTTCTGGGTGCTGGGGGGGGTCAGAATGGGGGGAATAATGTCATGGACCCTCTCCGGGATCCACAATGCCATTCCCCTCATCCCAACCCCCCGCCAGTGACTGGAACAGCCTTCTGCTCTTGTCTGCACCACCAAAACAGCTCAATGAATGAGCTCGAGCTAGGAATACATTAACACATGCTTGCATAAGCACATGCTGATTCATTTCAGCTCAGTCAGATGCTGGCCATGATGGAGAGTGGAGGACTATGCTGGTTTCCCAATCTGGGTCAGGGTGGGAGTGGGGTGGTGAGGCATTACCTGGCAGGGTGGGGCGTGGGGGTCCACTAGACACCAGATAATACTTTTTTACACTATGAGGCATGGGTTTGGATGGGGGAGGGACCACTAGCCACTAGGGATTGGGAAACTTTATTTTATATCATACTGGTGATCAGCAAAAGTGGGGGGGGTCCACTAGACACCAGAAAATACTTTTTACACTACGGGGCATGGCTATGGGTAGGGGAAGGGACTGCTAGCCACCAGGGATTTGGAAACTTTATTTAATATCGGGCAGGTGATTAACGAGGGGTGGCACTAGGCACCTGGGAAAAATGTTATTTAATATCAGGCAGCAATCGGCAGGGGGGGCCACTAGACACCAGAGAATTTAATTATATGTGGGGCAGTGATCAGTGGGGAGACACTGGACAGTAGAAAACAAAATCCTCATTTTGCAGAGTTTTTGGGGGGGCGAATTTGGGCTCCACATGGTGGATTAACTCTGCAAAATTAATAAACTTTTTGTGCAAGATGGCGGCGGATTGTGAGCTGCCTGTGTGAGCTGTTGTGGATTGTGAGCTGCCTGTGTGAGCTGTTGCGAACTGCATTTAAATTTGAGCTCTGAAGTTTTATTTATTTTCTTTATGTATTGTGTTTTGCATTTATTTTGGTTTGTGACTGTTTTTTAGACTAAGTGTTAAAACTCTAAGATGTGGCACTACAGATGAAACTCCGATTTGGATTGTAGATTGCGGTTCAACAAACTGCAATGCTGAAATGCTGAAATGCTGAAATGCTGAACTACCAACATGCTGGAACTGCTAAAATGCTGAAATCTTTCTTAACCACTGCTTACATGGTGAAATTATCGAAGGACTGAATGGGATTTGGACAGTGGGAATTTTGGACATTCTGTGTTTGTCTTTTTGGATGGCAAAAAAACTGCAAGTGTACTTGAATAAAGTTCTATTTTATACTTTTTGCAAGATTTTGGTAGCACCGGGATTATGGGGGATTTGTTCTCCCTTTGAAAAATAGTTTTTCCATCCGATAGTACTGGCGTTGGGACTGCCCGATGAACTGGTGAATGGGCGAGTTATTGACCTAGTGAGAGTGATTTTTACAGTGTTACGATTATTCCCCATTTTCATGTTGAGTTTGTGAGGAACTTTAAAGGGGAATTGTGTGCTGATTTGTGTAGGGGATCTATGGGAATATTTGGACTTTCTGGAACTGGATCGTTTTGAAGAGACTGGCTGTAAGAAGCATCTTGCCATAAGGGATGTTGGCTGTGGAAAAGCTACTGGTGTGGTGAGAGTGCATCCAGCAGATGCTTGTGGGTTCCCTAATATAGAACAGCACTTGATGAGGTATGTCGGGAGGGGGGGGGTCTCCTCAAATATATTTGGGACAGGGTGGGGAGCTGGTCTCCCATGGCCAGACGGGGGTTACTCAGCGGCGCTGAGGGGAGCCTGGGGGTGCGCTGGGTGCTCTTAAACTCCCAGTGGGTCGTGCTGTGGGACCTGTCCTTCTGGTGCTTGTAGTTGTGGGCTGTGGGCGGCTGGTTTCCATGACATAAAATTGTTTCCTTGGGAGAGGGATCCCCCTTAGGTCCCTGTTTAACACACCTCTTATGTGCTGTGTTATTGGGGATTGCCTATATTTTCCTAGACTGTCAAAACTGCCAAGACTATCAGACAATTATGGCTCTGGATAAGATCTATTCCTGAGATACTATTGTTGTACTCACTGATAAATTAGTTCTGGTGAGAGCGGAACTAAGGACTGAGCAATCTAATCTGGACGTCTGTAGAGACTGTGTTATGTTTATTTGTTATATACTCTTCTTTGATTCTGGTGAGATCAGAATCAAGGTGTGAGCAATCTATCATTGGGCAGATTTAGAGTTTTGATATTATGTTCTTTTTCTTTTATTATTTGATATTTTGTTTTAGGTTTCTTTTGCTGTTTTGTTATTTAATTCCTATGGTCTAGTGAGAGTAGAGCTAGGGATTAATATAGCATTGGTATTGCTCAGGGGAGGTGAGAGCTTTCCTGGGCTATTTAAGTTAATTTGGGGATGGTTTAGTTAGAGTTTTGGTTGTTAATTGTTTTTTTTAAAGTTTGTTTGAATTAGATTTATGATTTTTTTGAGCTCTGTAGTAATTGAGTACCTGTTTAAGTCTGTGTAGGATGTGCTGTTTGTTTGCCTCCGCAGTTGTCCACTACTCACCCTCTGCTCTTCGTGTCCTCCATCCTTTTTTCTCTCTCCCCCTTTGGAATTTGGTGTTTACCAGCACTGTAGAGTGCTTGATATAGCACGAAGGGGGGGAGGACGGGGGGGTGGCGACAGTGGAGGATGAGTGAGCGGGGTCATCGAATCTGGGTCATGGGAGTCAAAAGACACCCTGGGACAAAATGGAAATCAGAATGTGGTCCACCATGTTTGGTTCCCATACCCAAGGGGCACGACCTAATTGAGTCAGTAGGTGGTTCGGGAGGCACGAGGCATTTGTCCGACTCGGGCAATGTTATGCAATGCCAGGTCAGTCAAAAACAAGACAGCAATTATTACTGATCTTGTGGAAACGGTTGACCAGGCTTGCAATACTGAGACCTGGCTGGATGAGAATTCTGGCCCCATTTTGGAGGCTTTAGTTCCAGCCAGATACTCGGTAATACACGTCCAAGATTGGACCGCGGGAGGGGTAGCGGTCTGTTTTAAGATCAAACTCAGCCTCACTAGTGTATTGGTTGGGAAGACTGAGTCATTCGAGTGTGCCATTGTAACGGGTGTAAGTTGTTGGATCGTTCTCATCTATCATCCACCCGGTGACGGGAAACGTTTTCCTTCAGGAAGTGGCAGACTTCATCATCGACATGGCTTTGGAGTCGCCAAGACTGATGGTTCTTGGTGACTTCAATGCCTTGGTCGAAAATGAACTCTCTCAATTTGGACAACACTTCCTCCAGTTGATGTGTCCTCTGGGCCGGACACAGGTGGTTACCTCTGCTACTCATAGACATGGCCACTCCCTTGACTTAGTCTTCCTCCTAGGGATCGAAGCTTCTGATTTGGAGGTGGATCCAGTTGGGTGGTCCGATCACTGCACTGTGGGGTTTAGTTTTTATACCGCCCCTGGTAGGCCTACCCCTACGGAGATGGTCAGGTACTGCCCTTTACGAGATGTAAGTTCTCAGAGCCTAATGGTGGTTCTTGAGCTATCGTCCTCCTTGTTTGCCAGCAATGATCCTGAGACTCTCATGACGACCTATAATTTGGCCGGCTTGACAGCTTTGGATTCTATTGCCCCTGTCCGTGCTTGGCCTCTCTCCCTTTGCCCTTGATCTCCCTGGTTTGATGGGACTTTGAGGGAGTTGCGGAGACTAGGTCGAAGGTTGGAGCGTTGCTGGCGGAAGTCCACCCTTGATGCCAACCGACTTAGATTGTTGGAACATTATCAAGTCTACCAATCTGCAATCTCCCGTAAGAAGGCAGAATTCCTGTCAAGGGAGATTGCAGTTGCTCAGAATCGACCAGCTCAGCTTTTCCGTACAGTGGACAGACTGTGCAACCCAGCCTGTCTTCAAGTGCGGAGAGCTTTTTTGCAATTAGAGTGAGATGAAATTGCTTGATTCTTTGCAAATAAAGTGGCCGACATCAGGGCGGGACTCCAGCCAACACTCTATGGGCACTGCTATTGATCAGTGTGAGGTTACTGCACCTCGGTGGTCTTTGAGTACCTTTGGCCATCCGGAGTTCATGGATGTCATGCGGATCATCCAGAGTGTGTGCCACATGTGCTGTAGATTGGATCCTGGACCTACTTCCAAAATTTTGGGAGGTATTGAGGTTATTGGTCCGGTTCTGGCATGGATTGTCTGGTGCTCCTTGGAATCTAGAGAGTTTTCTAGCTCTCTGAAAGAGGCAGTGGTGACACCTCTCTTGAAGAAAGCTTCCCTGGACCCAGACTGCCATGCCAATTACAGACCTGTCTCTAACCTTCCTTTTATAGGGAAGGTTATTGAGAAAGTTGTGGCTGCACAACTTTAGGACCATTTGACCATCCATGACATCTATGAATCACTCCAGTCTGGCTTTCATAAGAGGCATAGTACCGAAGCAGCACTGGTTTGGGTGCTCAATGATCTCCTGATGGCTAGAGATCAGAAGAACCATTCCATCTTTGTCCTTCTAGATCTCTCTTCAGCTTTTGATAACATGGACCATTAGTTGTTGTTGGGTCGTCTGAGGTTCATCTGTGGACTGTCGGGAACAATCCTCAGGTGGTTTTCATCCTTCTTCATGTGTAGAACTCAGAGAGTGGTGTCAGGGGTCTATTCCTCTGACCCCACTTCTCTGTCATGTGGAGTCCCTCACGGTTCGGTCCTCTCACCCATGTTGTTCACAGTGTATATGCTGCCCCTCGGAGACATTGTAAGAAGGTATGGGCTGAGGTTTCACTGCTATGCTGATGATACCCAGCTCTACCTGTCTTTTGCACCTGACCAGAATGGAGCTGTATCAGTCTTTAACAACTGTCTGAAAGAAATTCAAGACTGGATGGACTCCAGTTGGCTAAAGTTGAACCCAGACAAAACTGAAGTGTTGGTTGTGGATCAGTTGTCGGATAGGGGTTGGGGAGGAATGGCCATGGGTATTTTCTGGGTGGTGCCTCAATCCCGACCTCTGAATGGGTATGTAACCTTGGGGTAATTTTTGACGAAGGGCTGACCTTGCATTTGCAGGTGTCGGCAGTCGTCAAAACTTCCTTTTATCATCTTAGGAATATCGCCAGGATTAGGCACCTTGTTCCGTCTGATGACCTTTCCGCATTGCTCCACGCCTTCGTTTCCTCTCACTTAGATTATTGCAATTCCCTTTACCTAGGGCTTCCTGGGGTAGAAATCTGCCCCTTGTAGCTGGTGCAGAATGCTGCAGCCCGGCTTTTGATGGGGCCTTTGCGATCTTGTCATATTTCGCCGGTACTGTGCGAACTGCACTGGCTGCCAGTTCAGTGGCGGAGCACCTATAAAGTTGGCTTGCTGACTTTTAAAGCCCTACACAGACTAGGCCCGGACTACCTGAAAGAGCTCTTGACTCCCTACCAGCCCGGTCAATCACTCCGCTCGTCTGTCGAGGGGTTGCTAGGGGTTCCAAGAGTATGTTTAAAATCTTCTGGCGCAAGAGCATTTGAGTTCTTTGAGCCTACCCTTTGGAATTCTCTACCCCGTCGGATTCGGGAGTGTGCAACTGTGGAGCCATTCAAGCAGGTCTTAAAGACCTATCTGTGGCTTCAGGCTTTTAATAATTGAGTTTTCTGTATATTTTATGATATGTCTATGATTTTATGGTATATGATATGTTTTTAATATGATTGGTGTTTTAAAATGTGAGGCGCCTTGGTTTTGGATAAGGCACCATAAAAATAAATTGTATTATTATTATTATTATTACTGTTATTATTAATAAAATCCACAAAAAATTTTGCGGAGCAAATCTTCCCAACTTTGCACATCTCTAGTCATAAGAAAGCTATGTTGAAAATTTGGTGTAACAATATTAAAAACAAAAAAGTTATGAATGTACCTTAACATATTTCAGTACTCACTCATAACTGTGGCAATTTTCAGTATTTTGTCCCCAAATTTTCAACTCAACCCTTTTTTCATGCCATTTCATGAATGTAACAGCTGTAATTTCTCACATCTGGGCCAAAATGTGTTTTGCACATGCAGCGCAAAATGACATTCTGCTGGGATTTAGAAATTTTCACCTACTGGGTTCATGAGCTGGGGTCATAAGAAACAATGCTGAACATTTATGGTCAGAATATTAAAACACAACAAAGTTATGCAGGTAAATGGACATTTTTAAATGCTTGCTTATAACTCTGGTAATGTTCAATATTGTGACCCCAAATTTTCAACATAGCCATTTCTTCACACCACCTCATGAACCCAACAGTTGTCATTTTCAGATTCTTGCTAAAATGGGAATTTGCACTTGTGGTGCAATATGACATTTCCTCAAGTATTTTATAAATGACACTTGTCATATTCAAATGGGGGGAGGCATAAAAACACTGTTGAAATTTTGGGGTCAAAACTGTTACAAAAACTATTAAAAAGTAATGCTTGTAGGAGTGGCCATTGACCCTGTGGGGACTACATTGCCTTTATGTGTCAGTGACCTGAGTTTGGTTATGTGCTCAGTGAGCCAGCTGAATAGGCTGAGGCTGGGGGAAAGGCACTGCAGCAAGTGGCACTAGTTCCAGCCTGGGGAGGGATGGAGCAGTGTTCTGACACACACATAACACCTTGTGGCAAGCCAGAAAGCCTTCCCTCATAAGTGGTTAACATGCGTGTTGAGGCCTGCTGGCCCCATGCACTGCATCTGGACAAGTAGGTTAGCGTGACAGTTTTAAATTATAGCACAGGCACAGACCTACGGGTAGTAGGAATTCAAAATCCACCACAAATTATTCATCTCACTACTAATGCCTGCTATACAGACCATAAACGCAAACATTCTGCACTGACAAATGCTATCATAATTGATTCCATGATCTCATCATCTTGAGGAAGTTAGCATCTTTGCAGGGACTAGCATTATTCATATGCCTTCACTTTTTTAATGGGACATTTTTATTTACATAATTTCCTAATCTTTTATGAAAAATGTAAAATTCTTCAAGAACACATTCTGAAGAACGTATATTGGACCAGTGAACATTTTTTAGATCGTTAAAAAATCCTACTTATTTAATTTTTAGAAGACCTGCTTTTGTGAATTATCACTTTAGGCATAATTTCTTTCTTCTTTTATTAATAGCACACATGGGAGAGTGGACTGATATGCTATCTAAGGAAACACCAGCACAAGTTATTAAGTTGGGCCTGTCTGCTAGTCTCCAGTTTATTAAAGATCCACAATTAGTCTTATGATTAGGTTTCGTATGGTAACAAATTAGCTGTACCAGATTATTTTCAGAAAGTATACTATGGGATTTATCATTTTTCATTAGAACTAATCAGTCTAGTCAAAATCACTTAATATAATCTGCTCATTGTTCCCCTAGTGAACTGCTATTAGACCATCCAATATCTCAAGATCTGTCTTTGCACTTTTAAGAGGCAAATACAAAGGGGAAAAAAAAGAGAAAAGTACCCACAATACCCCCAAGTTGAACTTTTAAAGTTAGGTAAACAGCAGTACCATTAAAATTCCTGGCTTCAACCAATTCATAGTTAAAATGATTCTTAATATAAACCAAGGCACTGCCACCATTTTCCTTTAATCTGTCTGATATCTAATCTTTATATCCATCAATATGACTATGCTCATTAAGGGCGCTCTTTTTTCAGCCATGATTCATTGAGGGCTAGAATACCACAATTTTCCATTTTGACCCAGGCTGTGACTTCATCCATGTGTGCTAAGATACTCCAAATGTTCAGGTGACAAAACTTCAAACCTTTACAATTATTTAAATAAAAGATTCTATAGGTCCAGGGTTTCTTTCTCCCCAGAAGTAACATAGCCAGCAGAAGAGACCTCCTATCAAACCTTTTTTTCATTGAATATACTTTATTAAAAAAAACATACAACAATAAAGAGTACAGACTATAACAATATTACCACAAAAATACTAGAACAACCATTATGCTAGAAGGTAGCAATGAAGGAAACCCATCCCATTCTCTAACCACCCCCACTACTCCAAACAGCCCAGCAACTGAACACTAAAATGCAAAATGTCAGGGCCTTAAAGCACCATGAGAGATTATGCAAACATCCAAAAAAGGGAGCCAGTCAAATCAAAATTACTTTTGACCAGAATTAAAAGGGTGAGGAGAGATTCCCATCATGAAGTAAATATATATTTTGTTAATACTTGGGATTTAGGACAACAGAAAGCTAATGCCCATTAATGTTGTCCCCATTACTCAGTGGAGGTAACAAGTTACCATCTTTAATAAATAGGTCCAGTCTTGCCTTAAATAACTTAAAACTAGGGGCATCAATTACTTTGTCTGGTAGCTGATTCTATAGTCTAGTTGCTCTAGAGACATAGCCCTGCTTCCATGATTCTATTTTAGTGTGGTTCTCAGTTATCTGGTGTCTATGCCCCCTTAAGGCAAATCTAAAGTCCTTACAGGCAAGATGTAAGTCCCTTGTCAGTAGTTCATCATTTAGGATTTTATATATCAGCAGGATATCCCCACTAGCATGCCTAGTCTCAAGATGCCATAGCCCCATACTAGATAATCTTGTTTCATATTGTTTATCCTTGTATTGAGATATCAATTTAGTGAATGACCTTTGGGGTATTTAAACCAGAATTTTATCTTTCTTAAAGTAAGGACTCCAACTTTGGGAGCAATAGTCCATATGTGGTCATATATAGTTTTTTTTTACAATGGAAATAGTACATCAGCATTTCTGGAAAATAAAGATCTGCGGACACAGTAAATGAGGTGCATTGTTTTGTTAGGTACATACTTGCAGTCCATATAACTCTTGAGGTTGGTACTTATATATACTCCAATGTCCCTTTCACATGTTGATATTTTCAGTTGGTTCCCTTGGATATAATGGTTCTGTTGTATATTATTCTTCCCAATGTGCATAATTATGCATTTATCTATGCTGAATTGCATCCTATTTCTTCTGGCCCACTTAGTGATGTTCTCAATATCTTCCCCAGATCTAAGCTTTTCATCAAAGGTATCCACAATACCCCCAGTTTTATATCATCTGAAATTTGTGCAGCTTGTTATTACTTACAATACTTAGATCACTTATGAAGATATTAAGCAAAAGCAGATCCAGCACCGACCCCTGAGGGACACCGCTAGTGACCCTAGTCTCAGTGGATGAATAGCCATTAATTCTTATTGACTGGGTTCTGCTCATAGGCTGTTCCTTTATCCATTTTATCACCTTGTGATTAATCCCCAAGTCATTAGTTTCAAGACAAGACCACTATGTGACACCGTATCAAAAGCCTTCCTAAAATTGAGTAGCACAACATCCACTGCTCTACCCTGGTTGATGTTACTCCCCACGTAACTGTAAAAACTAACTAAGTTGGTTGTACTGGACCTTTTTTGTATGAATCCATGTTGAGTCACATCTCCAAGATCTTTGTTTACCAAGTAGCTACGTATATCCTCAGAGATTTGACCTTCTATAATTTTCCCAACTATTGACGTTAAACTAATAGGTCAATAGTTTGCAGGGTTGTTTTTACTACCCTTCTTGAATATTGGTACAACAGTTGCTTTTCGCCAATCTCTAGGGACATAACTTCCTTTTGGTGATCTTAACCCTAAATCTGCTGTAACTGGGGCCAGTTCTTTTCCCAACTTTTTGATAAGTATAGGGTTCAACTCATCAGGACTAGATGATTTGTTCACATCTAGAGCTTTAATTTTACTATAAACCTTTTCAACTGAGATTACCTCTTTAAAGTTTGGTATGATTTGATCAGATAAATCAGGTAAAACTGTACTTTATTCAATACTGAAAATTGAGCTAAAATATGTATTGAACTCCCCGGCCATGTCATTAGGACTATTATATATTGTACCATTGATATTAAGAGGTCCTATGACTCTATTTGTACCCCTCTTCTGATTAATATATGAATATATATATGAATATATATATTATTTTTAGTATTTGCTAACCTGTATTTAATATGCACCTTAGATTTCCTTATCTCACATTTTAATACCCTCAATCTCTTTCTATACTTGTCCTTATTCATGTTTATTGGATTTTTTTTATAATTTTTGATATGCTGTTCTCTTTTTGTTTATAAGTTTCTTGATCCTCCCACTTAACCATAGTGGCTTCTTTCCCCTTTTGTTTTATACTGATGTTATAGGGACATACCATGATTCTAGGTCATTAATTATTTTAAGAAACAGGTCCCAACATTGTTCCATGTTTAATCCTTCTGACAGAGTTTTCCAATTAAGTTGTGATAATTCCTGGCTGACAGCACTATAATTAGCCCTAGTGTATAGTTTGTGAATTGTTTTTCCGACTGTAAATTTCTTTTATTTATTTACTACAAACCTAATTATGCTATGGCCACTATTGCCAAGTGGAGGATCAAGTTTAATGTCCAAGATGTTCTCACTCATGTTAGTCATAATAATGTCCAATCTATTCTGACCACACGTGGGTTTATTTATACATTGTTCAATCCCTGCTGAAGATAAAGTAGTTTGTACCCTACTTCCCAGTGAATTATTACCTGAATCTTCCCCCAAGTTACATTGGGAAGATTCAGATCCCCCAATTAATAATACATCCGAGTTCTCGACTAAAGATGCTATATTTTCAATAAATTGTTCAGTTGCATGTGCAGATGTATCTGGTGGTCTGTAGAAAATAGCCTATCTGAATTTTTTCCCCTCTATACCGGTAATGTCCACCCATAATGCTTCAATCTGACCATTATCCTCATTGTTACTGCTAGACAGACATTCAATATTCTCGTTAATGTATAATGAAATACCCCCACCCTTTCTATTTACTCTGTTCCTACTTATTAAATTACTCGATCCAATTACTATCTGCACTCCAAGTCTCTGTAATCCCAATGATATCTACTCTGTCTTTATTGAGTAGCATTTGTAGTTCTGCCATTTTATCCTTATTTAAACTTCTAGCATTAAGATACATAACTGTAGCTTGTTTGTTAAGCCTTGTAGAGGGTCTCTTATAATTAGCAGTTTTTTCCAGAATAGGAATTGGACCCAATTTGCTCATCCCCCTATTAATTAGTTTAAACATTTTTTATCTCCTTTTTAATTCTTATACCCAAAATTCTACTGCCCCTAAAGTTCAAGTGTAGACCATCTCTACAATACAGGTCAGGTTCGTTATGAAAAGTATCCCAATGTCTTAAGAAGTGGTAGTTATTTTCCAGTGCCCATCTCCTCAGCCATGAATTGGCTAGACTGATTTCTTTGTGTTTGTATGCTGAAGCTCTGCTTTCAAGAAGGATCTCCGAGAAAATAATTTCACTTTCCTTCTCCTTAAGCTTATCACCTAACCTAACAAATTCTTTCTGTAGTGTTGGTAATGATTTATTATGTAGGTCATTAATACCTACATGGACTACCACAATGGGTTCACTATCTGCCCCGTTAAAGATATTATCAGTCATGTCCAAAAGATCCTGGACTCCTGCCCCTGAAAAACTGCTAACCATAATGTTGGCTTTATCTTCCCCACATGCATATTTATCCATATATGAAATTATTGAATCTCCAATCACTATCACCTGCCTTACTGCTTCATTACATGTGTGTCTCTGCGGTGTATCCATGCACCTACCCGTAATCGACATAACTCACAGAGAGCCTGTAGTAATTAGAGACTCAGAAGTGACTCGCTCAGGTCCGTTACCCCGCTACCTCAGAGCTTTAAGTAGAAATTAATTTCTTACGATTGGCAATATGTTTTTCCAACATAAGGACACTCATTATCTTGGCATGCCACTCTCTGATGGATGGAGTAGAATCATCCAGCCAGTGCATTAAAATGACCAATTTTGCCACAGCAGATATGTGATCTATGTGAGCATTATAAATACTAATGAGCCCCACTGGAAAAGAACCCACTAAACAAATACTAGGGAGAAATAGCTCATCTAGGCTGAAGAGGGGATCCAGGGAGGTTTTGATTGCTGCCAAGAAAGGGACAATTTTTATACACTGCCACAACATGTGGTAGAGAGTCCCTTCTGCCTGCTAACATAGAGTGCATATAGGAGAAGGAAACTTCCCCATGGTAAATAATTTATATTGGGTGTAATAATGGTTATGCATGATTTGAAATTGCATCAATTTAAGCCTATCCTGTTTTATGTATTATAAAGATTTTTCCAGATGGAGTGTTATGTTCTAAGATCTGCAGTGATCCCTAATGCTTGTGTCCAATAGTAACACACCCCAATGGGACAACAGGATCCATCTCCTGGAAAAACTTGTAGATAGCTGCCACTGGATGAGGTTGGGCAGCAAGCAAAATAAGCTTATCCAATGAAGGACTGTCTGATAGGTTCCAGGGTTTAGGGCTGAGCATGGAGGATATAGCATGGGGAATTTGGAGAAATGTAAAGTAAGAGCCCTCTGGGAGAGAGAGAAAAGCTGCTTGGTGCCTGGAAACAGGATACCTTTCTCACCCACTACCAATTCTGCTAAGCCTGCTCCTTTCAGTTGTGGTAGAAAAAAAGATGGAATAGGACATCCAGCAATCTTAAAGTTTAGATGGCCTACCACAGGCTACATTGGATCACATGACCACCCACATTGAAAATAATGTTCAATATGCATCTTAGCTTTGACAGGCCAGTCCAATGGTGAAGAATGTAGGTCTTTCGGGAATAAGTTGAAACTTGTATACAAAAGACTAGAAGGAGTATGACCATAACTTCAGAGCAAAGACACTTCAGTTTCCAGCCACAGAGGACAATACCAGAAGCCTGGGCCATATCAGTCCATGCATCCCATTGGGAGAATTTGTGCGCATGCAATGCACAATAATATAAAAAGTAATTTGGGATAGATAGACCACCATTGAACTTAGGGGCCGTCAGATTAAAGAAAGAGTGCCGTACTGCCTTCTCTTTCCATAAAAAACAAGGTCAATATTGTCTGGAAGCAGTGAAACCAGGACTTCAGCAAAAATAGCCCAATTATCCCACGGGCATAAAGCAGTCAGGGTAAAATGTTCATTTTAATGACGCTTACCCTACCCCTCAGAGATAAGGGAAAGAAGACCAAATATCCAAATCAAGTTTAATCTGCTGAAGTAAACCTGTAAGATTCTCCTTAAACATTAGTGGGACAGATTACTCTAAATAAACTCCTAGATATAGAAGGAGGTTAAGCTCCCAGGAGAGGCCAAGACCCACAATATCATGCTTGGATACAAGGTGATTTAAGTGCAAGACTTTCATTTTAACAACATTAAGTTTATAAGCTGAGTATTTGGAGAACTGTTTTATATCTGCCAGAAAAGTGGGCAAGGTGTGAACCAGGTTTTCAAGCTGTAAAAAAGGTCATCAGCATACGTGGATAAAATATATCACTTCCCCATCAACAAGATACCCGACTGACCATGGGTGCCCTGCAGACTAAGTAATAATGGTTCAAGATATAAATTAAAAAGTAACGGAGAAAGAGGACAGCCTTGGTGTGTGACACAGTGTAGGGGAAAAGGAATGTAAAGTATACAGTTACACCATACCTGCATTGGGAAACAAGAATACAAAATACTGATCCATCTATGAACACTTCGGGAAGCCCAGATTTCTTTAAGACTGCAAAGAGAAAAGGCCAAGAAACCTGATCAAATACCTTTTCTGTGTTCATGAAAACCAGTGCTGCAGGGGTCCCAGACTCCATGGACACAGCCATAAGGTGATTTAATTTCCACAGATGGTCACTTGAAACTCTACCCTTCATAAACCCCACCTGTATTAGACTGATAAGGGAGTCAAGAACCCCCGAAAGCCTAACAGCTAGGATTTTAGAAAGACTCTTAGTGTCAGAGTTTACCAACGAGATTGGACAATAGCTGCTAGGCAACAACTGATACTTGTCTGGTTTCTTGATTATGGTAATTAAAGCCTCAAATACAGATGAGTCTGAGACACCTGACCAATACCAGAAATTATTGTCTTGTTAAAAAACAGGTGAGTTCCGAAGCATAAGTATCATAAAAATTGTTGGAAAATCCATCTGGGCCCAGTGCTTTGTCCAAAGGGAGCTGTTGAATAGCAGACTGCACCTCCTGACATGAAATAGGACAGTCTAGTAAGCACCTTCAAGCTGGGTCTAAGACCAGAAAGGGCAAAGAATCCAGATACGCCAAGATAGCTACAGGATCTAAGACTGTAGAAGGCTCTTCCGAATATAAGGCAGAAAAATACTGGCCGAAAATTCTGCAATTTCTAGGGGATGCATCTCTATGTCCCCGCCCTCTTCTGATTGAAGCTTAAATATTCCCTTGGCCACATCGAGTTGCCTCAAACAAAGTGCCAGAAGCTTACTGGCCCACTCCCCTGTCTCAAGATAACCAGATTTAGTGCGCTGCAAGGCAAGATAGAATAGTGAAGGCAATACACCTCTGGGTAAAAGAAGTGAGCAAAAGCAGGAGGAAAATTAGACCAATATGGTTCTCAAAGGAGGTGGTGGCAAGGGTAAGGGTAAAAGGGCAGTGTTCAAGAGATACAAGGACTTGCAAAGGGAAGAAGATAGTGAGGTGTACCAGCAAAAGCAGAGGAAAGCAGGGAAGGTGATGAGAGGTGCTAAGGCACAAACTGTGGAAAGAATAGCTAGGGAGTAACAAAGGGGGACAATACAATTTTAGGTACTGTATATAAGTGAAAAAAGAAAGACAAGGGGAGGAATTGTGATTCTGAGGGATGCAGAGAGACTGTACAGAGGGTGATCACTCAGGCAAAAGCAAATATCCTAAACAAGTACTTCTGTTCTGTCTTCACAGTGGAAGGGCAATGGGATGGCCACACATTTCTTACAGAACCCTTGGAGGGAAGAAAGTGGGCACAAGTCCATTTGAAAAGGAAAGATTCCTGAAGGGACTTTCAAATCTGAGAGTAGACTTGGCTCTGGGGCTGGATGGCTACATCCAAGAAGACACTAGGTTAGGACTGCGTAAACAAGAACAGCACGTTCTTAAACAGCGAAGGCAAAATGTAGCTGTCAATAAAGCCCACCCAAAACAGGAATTGTAACAATAGTGCCAATGGTAGTGGTCCAGGAACACACCAACTGCTACCATAACAAAGTAAACCACACAAATTTCTGTTTTTATGAGAAGCAAAGCCCCCTGCACCCCCCGTTACAGGGGGCTTTTGCCCCAAACCACCTACCAAAAATAACCACCTCAAGGGAGGAGGCAACTCCAGAACACACAGAAACCTTGGGAGAGGAATTCTTGACCAGGGGATAGAAAACACAACATGGGAGGTGGGAGACAAAAAACGCAGACATTCCAAGAATCAAGCCCTATGCCACTGACATGCTGCTGTCCTCCCTGCCTGTGGCTCTGTCCTCTGCACCACGGCAGCTGCATAGTGGAACCCCTCCCAGCACAGGCTTCATCCCTTTATCCTCCTCTCCCCAACAGCAATACAGCAATAGGGATAGTGCTAACCTGACCAGTGCTATTCTATCCCTGTAGCTTTTCTTGCTTTCACTATTTTGACAACGTGGTTTTCACCGCACTATTATTGAATTGCTCTTTTCACCCAGTACAATCCAAGGATATTTAAGGACTTCAGAGAGGTACTGGCTGCACCATTGAGAGCCCTAGTCAATAACTCACTAGATACAGAGATGGTCCCATGGGACTGGAAAAGGGCACATGCAGTACTGCTCCATTTGAGATGCAGCAGGGAAGAGACTGGCAACCACAGAATGGTCAGTCTGACATCAATAGTGTGGAGACTAATGAAGTCACTTCTAAAGGAAAAACTGGTAGATTATCTTGCATCTGATGGGTTACAGGACCAAAGGCAGCAGAGATTCATTGAAGGGAGATCATTTCAGACAAACTTGATATATTTCTTTGACATGGTGACCATAAAATAGATCAGGTGGAGTGGTGGATGTGGCCTAATTCGACTTCAGCAAGGCCTTAAACACCATGCCACATAGGAGGCTCATAAGAAAACTGGGAAGCTTGGGTAGGGAACAAAGGTGGTACAATGGGTACATAATAGGCTGATGGATAATCAACAGAGGGTGACTGTTAACAGCACTCAGTAGTGGGAAGCAAGAGTGACAATCCAGGCTCCTTGGGGCTCAGTACTGGGTCCAGGCCTCTTTTATGTCTTTATAAGTGAAATTACAGAAGAACTGGTAGGAAAGGTGTGTCTCTTTGCAGATGACACCAAGATCTGCAATGGCATGAACACTACGGAGGAGCTGGAGAGAATGGACAGAGACCTGAAAATGCCTGTGGTGCGGTCAAGAGTATGATAGCTGGGTTTCAGTGCAAAAAAACCAAAATCACGTACCTTCGTTGCAGAAACCCAGAGGCAGGATATGGAAAGAAAGGAGGTACTGATGGGCAATAAACAAGACAGGGCCCTAGGGCTAATCAAAATGGATGAACTTAAGGTGGCAAGGGAATGTGACAAAGTAGCAGAGAAAACTAGTGGGATGCTGGGAGGCATTTGGAGAGGTACCACCAGGAGAAAGAGAGGTGGTGCTCCCATTCAGCTGGTCATTGGTGAGACCACATCTGGAGTACTGTGACCATTTCTGGAGACCACACCTCAGAAAGGACATAGGCAAGGTAGAAACCATCCAAAGAATGGCAACAAAAATGGAGCATGTGCTGCACCAAACGTCTTATGAGGAGCAACAGGAATCTAAACATGTATACCCTCATGTGGGTGAAACAATACAGTAAGGGAGCATTTTTCAGAAAAGGAGGCCTACAAGAATAGGGTATGCAGTGATGCTAGATGGGGAAGTTTAGGAGGGATGGGAGAAAGTATTTCTTCACTGAGAGGGTGGTGGATGCCTGGAACAATCTTCCATTGGAGCTGGTGGGAGCAAACACAGTAGTGGGCTTCAAACATGCATGGGTTAAGTTTAAAGGAAAATTAATACTAAAGTGTGTGGGAGGGAGAGTGCTTGGAGATCAGGTAGGGTCTGTGGTTGCAGAATAGCAGAGAAAAGACACTTGGCCAAGGTGGCTTTTCCTACAGATTTGCAAAACTCTGGAATGAGCTGCCTCCCTCCTTAAAAGCTGACTGCTCCCTGATCCAATTTAAATCCCTGCTCTTTTCCTCCCTCTCATCATCTGGATCTGCTGAAGCTAAATGAGAAAAAGCGAATATGATTTTTTTTTATTGATGCCCACATCTAGCACGTGGTAGCACTAAAATGTTGAAGGCAATTAGTTTGTGAATTTTAGTGTATTTATGTATGCATTCCCCTCCTCTCCGTCTGTATTAGGATTTGTTGTGCAAATGTCGCTTACTGGCTTACCTGTTGCCTGCTGTAGCACTTTTTATGTTGTCTTGCGCACACGCGCAAGCAACATCTTGCGGTAGTAGCACATTCAGAGGTGTGTCAGTGTTGTGGCAAATGCAGGGAATGCTTTAGTGGGTGCATCCCTCAGCCACCCATTAACGAGCATACTGAGCCACAGAGTTGAAAGAAATCTGCCACTCCAATGAGGTGCAATTTCCTCATTAGAGCGTCAGATGACAAGGCTCTGTTATGTGCCTTTTCTGGTGAAACATTTCAATAAATATTGTGGCTCCTGCCATCTGCCACACAATCCCCACAAAGTCAACTTTGGGGGTGCCCAATTCCTGTGTTGGTATGTCCCCCCCAGTTCATTTTGTTTGCTGACAGGGGGGCCCAATCTCCATCGGCATCATGTTCCCCCTCCCACACACATACACACACACTTTCGTTGTCGATGGGGCTGCCCAATCCCTGTCGGCATCAAGTCCCTCCCCAAACTTGTGGCACACTGGGAGCCCACCCCAGTGTGCCCCAAATCATTTTTTTTATCTGTAAATAAGCAGAACAGTCCCCTGAAGCCTGGTTTCATTTTTTTTTACCTGTGGGGAAAAAAATGGTCCCTTATCATCCTGCCACACCCCCTCCCCCAACCTGCATCTAGCCTCTGCACACCCCACCTCCCTGCATCCCCCTCACCCCATACTTACCTCCGGAAGGCCACGGCTACGATCTTCTGTGGAGCAGGAACACGTTTGCACTCTTCAAAAACCGACCAGGAACTGAACAAAATGTGATAAGCTTTATAATGGCAGGCAATGTGGGGTTTCAACTTAGGTGGATATTTCTGCCATTTTGGGGAATTTTGGTACCAGATTTTCAACAAGGGGTTCATGGGATCCCAACTCATGAACACATGCACTGTCATCTTGTTACTTGGTCCTGAAAGATGATTTTGCAGTCACTACGCGGAATCACCCTTCAGGACTGAGTAATGAAACAACAGTGCCACTGCACATGAGGTGGCATCACAAAAAGCCCATGTTGCAAATTTGGTGAAAAAATTCCAAAAAATTACTGCATTATGAGTGTGAATTGCGCAGTTTCCACACATGCTCATAACTTTGACAATTTTTTATATTTTCACTCCAGATTTTCAACATTGCAATTTTTTCACACCTCCTTATAAACAATACAGCTATCATTTTTCACATACTGCCCAAAATGTGTTTTCACACCTGTGGCGCACAATGGCATGGTCACTCTGGGAAATCAACTTTTGGGACAGATTAACAAACTCACAGTGCCACTGTTCATGAGGGGAGGTAGCAAAATGCCTATGTTGAAAATGTGGTTAAAAATATCCCCCAAATAATTGGGTTACAGGGGTGCATTGCGCAGCTTCTACGCATGCTTGTGACTTCACAGATTTTTCATATTTTCATCCCAGATTTTCAACATTGCCAGTTTTTTACACCTCCTCATGAACAGTACAGTTGTCATTTTTCAAATCCTGCCTGAAATGTGTTTTTGCACCTGTGGCGCCAAATGGCACAGTTGCTGTGCAAAATCACCTTTCGACTAACGGACTGATAGTGCCCCTCTTTATGAGGTGGGGTCACAGAAAGCCAATGCTGAAAATTTTGAGTAGAAATACCAATAAATGCCAGTGGCATTATGGTTTGCAACCGTAATGCCCCACCCTGCAGAGACTGAAAGGCATCAGGGATGTGACTTGGGATAATCAGCCGTAATGCTCACGCCATTCCACCCCAACCCCCACCCTGCAGCCAGTGACAGGCATCGAGGAGTGCCTTGCAGTCTTCTGCCCCAAAGTTCACCCCAATCTCCTACACTGCACCCATCTCAGTGTATTTCCTTATGTAATGGGGTGAGCATAAGGTCTGAAGACCCCAAGGCACACTGAGATGCTCTTTCTCCCTCCCCCTTCCTTTCCACTATGATTCCCTTAGGCCTATCCCATGCATTTTTGAACCTCACCACTGTCTTCACCCCCATCACCTCCACTTGGCGGCTGTTACAGTAATCCACCACTCTTTCTATGAAAAGGGCTTCCTTACATCTCTTCTGAATCAACCTCCCGTCAGCTTCATAGCATGTCCACTAGTTCTTGAGCACCTTTTCTACTGAAAAATATTTCCTTCCTGTACCTTATATACCCCTGTGAGATATTTAAAGGTCTCTATCATATTCCCCTTCTCCCTATTCTCTTCCAGGGTGTACATTTTGAGGTTCTATAGTCTCTTCTCATTGGGCTTTTGATGCAGACCCTGCACCATCTTAGTTACCTACCTCTGGATCACCTCCACTTTGTATATGTACTTCCAGAAATGTGGTGTCAAGAATTAAAGTATACTAGGGTGGGGTCTTACCAGCAATTTATACATAGGAAACACCACCTTCCTCTTTCTGCTGATGATACCCTTCCCTATGCACTACAGCATCTCACTAGCTCTCCCGACTGTGTTGTCACGCTGCCTGGCCACCTTCAGATCATCCAATATGATTAAACCCATGTCTGTTTTCTGCTTGGTAGTCATCAAAACCACTCCACCCATTTTGTACTTAGCCCCTGGGTTTCTGTGCCCTAAGTATGTTATTTTGCACCTTTTCCCACTGAATACAAGCTGCCTTACCGTTAACCACTCCTCTGGTTTTCTCAGGTCTCTGCTCATCTTTCCCACCCCCCAGAGTGTACACCCTAATGCAGATTTTGTTGTCATCTGCAATGAAGACTTTTCCTTCCAACTCCTCTGCAATGTTATTTAAAAAGACATTGGGGGGCACTAATAAGCAGCTAGCAGAACAGCTGCATTTCCCTGTCGCTCCACTCTAACGGTCACAAAATAATAGTAAAATTAACTGAATAAACCTATCTGTGGATCGGCGATCAGTATCACTGGTGTTGGAGACCTCGATGGAAGAATATCTGACCCCCAACCCCACGAAGAGTCAGCAAAATGTGGGAAAATTGGGGAAAAAGACAGCGACGGCACCCGTGGGAGAAAGTTCAGGCCTGGTGTCTCTCTCGGCAGCAGAGATCACCGTGCTAGGCCGGGAGCTGACTGGCCAGGTGATTGCAGCACTTGAGCCTAGATTGATAAAGCTTGAAGATAAATTGGATTCTTGGCTGCAGGAGGTTTTGGAGCAACAGAACCAGCAGGACAACAGACTGGCAGAGGCAGAGGAACGGGTGTCCAGGTTGGCGGACAAAGTCTTGTTGGTGCCTGGGCAGGTCACAGCACTTCAAAAAGAGCTGGAGAAATTTAAAGAAGCCTATGATTACCAGGAAAATTATCACCGACGCCTCAATTTGCATCTTCCAGGGCTACCGGTGGGGCAAGAAGGAGGAGATGCCTTGGATTTTTGCAGTAGAGTACTACCAGAACTACTGGGCTTGCAAACTAAACATGGAAGGGTGGAGCTGGAGACAGCACATCGAGCTGTGATGCCGCGGCCACCAGCAGACCAGCCGCCACGGCAAATAATTATGAGATTTCACAATTTCCAGGATCAGGAGGTGACCTTGAAGGCCTACAGGGTGAAGGGTACGTTGAGTCATGAGGGAAGTCATTTATTTCTTTCACAAGACTACTCTGCAAGACTGCTTAAAAAAAAGAAAATGTTTAATGGACTTATGGCGCAGTTAAGGGGTTTGAAGATTGAGAATTTCCTCGTATACCCCGCGATGTTGAAGATTAGACATAAGGGGGAAACCTTCTCATTTTGGGAGTTAGAGAAGGCTGAAGATTTTGTGAAGACTCTGCTCAAGATAATGGGGTGAGATTCATATGCGGGACATGAGACAGTGAATTTCCACGTGAGGGACTGTTGTCTGAAAGTTAAGTGGATTGGTTCAACTTGGGTTTGGCATTTATTTTTCTGCATTCTATAGAAGAAAGTGACTTCTGATTAGACTAAAGGCTCAAGACTGTTTCTAGACGTATGTTTAATCTCCACTTAGGAATGTGTGTCCGGGACTGAGTTTTTCATTTCCGAAGCCACTACTGAATGAAACTTTGATGGATTAAGGGCCCAGAGCTCTGGTGTGAATCTCGGAGGGTGGTAGTGGGGGAGCGGGCCCAGTGTGTGTATTGGAAGGCGTGGCCTGGCTCCACCTTCTGCAACTGGGTAACTGTAGAGGGGGACCTTACAAGGCAGAGGTAGAGGAGGGATGGGGCAAACTGCGTGGAAGAGGGAGGGGAGAAAGAGGTATGGTGTAGGAGGGATATGCAAGTGCAGCCTAGTTTCAGTTAGGGGTTATTTAAGGGACATTCACCTGGCCGACAGAACTGAATGCTGGTTCCACTATTGGTTGAGAGGAATAAGCTTGTGGTGGGCCTTATGAGCATTAGCCTGAATTGATTAATGGGCAAATATTGGTTCGAGATGCACCAATGGAGAATACATTCGGGGGGGGTAGAGACATGCAGGAGGAACTACACCAGGGTAATTATTAATGGTATAATATGCGCGCAGAGGTAACACCTGCAGGGGAGAAGTGGTGGTGGGGTGAGCGACAGGACGCGTATTTCAGTTGAGGAGGGGTTTTGTTTTCTAGGACACGTGCTATATTAGCAATTAGTGTCGGGTACGAATTGGAGGAGAGGAGCAAGGGTTACTGGATAGATTGTAAAGGGGTGAGGATATTTGGGGGGGTTTAGTATTGAGGGTAAGAGTTACTGGAAATATGGGTTGTTTGTAGGGAGGCAAGGGGGATATTCTACTGGGGGAGGAGGGAGGGGTATGTAGGGCGCTAGTTAACACTGTTGTTCTTGTTGTTAGAAATGTTACTGTTAGTACTGTTGTTCTGTTTATGGATGCAATCAATGGTGTGAAATGTAAAGAAATTATGCAATATTGTATATCATGCTGTCATAGTCAAATGTTGGGGAGCATTAGTAGGCTAACAGATGAGAAGGGGAATGGAAAGCTTTGTTATTTGAATCATGGCTAATGTTTTGAATTTAAATGTAATCTCATGGAATGTTAAGGGAATAGCAAGCCCAGTGAAGAGGACATCACTTTTGACCACACTGAAAAGGGCGGGAGCACAGGTGGCCCTGCTGCAGGAAACTCACCTGACGGATTTAGAACATGCGAAGTTGGTCCGGAACTGGGTAGGGAAATGTTACGCGGCATCCTTCTCTTCTCATAAGCGAAGGGTTGCGATACTCTTGCACAAAAACCTCCTTTTTGAGGTCAAGAGAGCGGTAAGTGACCCCAGAGAAGGCAGATATATTTTTGTCTCGGGTATACTCCAGGGAGAGAAGATTACCTTTGGGTGCATTTATGCCCCGGTGGTGTATGAACCGCAATATTACTCCTCTTTGCTGGACTTTCTGGTTAGGGAGCAAGTCCCGGGGCTCATTATGTCAGGGGACTTTAACTGGACCATGGATGCCTGCTTGGATCACACTGAAGGGAAGGGGCAAACGTCGGAATTTATGAACCAATGGCTGCTGGGGATGGCAGACTTGGACTTAGTGGATGGCTGGCGGTTGGCCATCCCAGGGACGAGGGAATACACATTTTACTCTGACCCTCATAAAACTTGGTCCTGGTTGGACTATGTTTTTCTCCCTAGAAGTTGGGTGGGTAGGATACAGGATATCTCTCACAGTCCCATTCATATATCGGATCATGCTATGGTGAAATTGAAGTTGGCGGGTAAGACACCCAGAGTGGTACCTCCACAATGGAAATTCCCCACGTATTTGATGAAAAACCAGGCCTTTAGGGAATACTTAGTAGCGCAGTGGCAGCAGTATAAGGAGACAAACTCCACGCTGGAGATCTCCATAATGACTTTCTGGGAGGCTGGAAAGGCTTTCATGAGGGGGGCTATAATGGCCTATGTGGCAAAAATTAAAAAGCAAAATAGGTGCAAGCGGGAGGAACTGGAGCAGCAAGTTAAAGAGTTGGAGAAGTGGGCTGCGAAGGGGGAGCGGGGAGAAAACACCAGGTTATTGATGATGGCTAGGGAGGCGCTTAACACATTGCTGAGGGAGGAGGCCGGTAAAATTGGTTTTATTGCAAGGGACAGATCTTTGAATGAGGAAATAAACCGGGACCCTTATTGGTGAGATTGATGAAAGAGGGTAGACGTTCAACAAGTATATTAAGGGTGAGAAATGGGGAAGGAAAGATCTGTACAAATCTGGGGGATATAGGAGACTGTTTTAGGGTATTTTATGAATCGTTTTACAGGGCTGAACATAATGGAAAAGAGGCTCATATACGGAGATTCCTGGATAACATACAGTTGCTCGCTGTTACGGCAGCACAGAGATAATTGTTGGGACAGCATATTGCAAGGTCAGAAATTTTAGGGGCCATCCAGAAAATGCAGCAAGGGAAGGCTAGTGGCCCAGATGGATTCCCTATTGAGTATTACAGAATTCTGGGTGGGCATATAGCTGGGGTAATGTGTGAGGTGTTTAAGACAGATTGGGGAGAGGGGGTCCCTATATTGCCAGACTCTTGTTATGAAGCAACTATTTGCTTGATACCCAAGCCAGGCAAAGATGGGATGGATTGCACAGCATATAGACCCATTTCATTACTTAATGTGGATTTAAAAATTTTAGCTAAGCTTCTGGCCATCAGGTTGGAGAATACTCTCCCAGACTTGATTCACCCAGACCAGATCGGGTTCTTTAAAGACCGTCAGTCGTATCATAATACGCACAGATTACTGAATGTAGTATGGAGGGCTGGTCGAGAGCAAGAATCAGTGGGGGTGGTCTCTATGAACGCTGAAAAAGTGTTTGATAGGGTGGAATGGGAATACCTGTTCGAGGTGATGACCCGGTTTGGTCTCGGTGACTCTTTTGTGGGTTGGGTGAGAGCTATGTATCTTAAGCCTAGTGCACGAATTATGGTTAATGGTATCCTGTCAGTGCAGTTTGGTTTGGGGAGAGGCACGAGGCAGGGGTGTCCACTGTCCCCACTCTTGTTTGCTCTGGCAATTGAGCCTTTAGCAGTGGCAGTGCACCAACATCAGGGGGTGGAAGGGACTGGCGGGGTATGCGGTACTCAGCATAAGGTGGCACCATATGCCGATGATATGCTCTTGTTTATCGGAAACCCACGGAGGTCTGATACCACTGTTGGCTATTATTGATGAATTTGCAAATTTTTCTGGGTATAGGGTCAATTTAGAAAATCTGAAATGATGTGTTTTCCAGGTAATGATGTGGAAGTGCAGCGGATCGGGCTTAAAATTGTACAATCTGACTTTAAATATTTAGGGATGAGGGTTGGAAGGAGATGGGGAGATTTATATAATTGAACTACCCACCTTTGATCAAGTCGATCCTCGCAGATCTAAGAAGATGGATGCAACTTCCTATTTCGTGGTTAGGGAGGATCAATTTGATTAAAATGAACATCCTTCCCCAGATTTTGTATCCTATGCAAATGTTGTAACTGAGATTAACTATGGGAGATGTTAAAAAATTAGAGAAGGGATTTTCAGAATTTATTTGGCAGGGTAGGAAACCCCGAATTGGTTTAAAACGACTTAAGGCGGAGAGGGCCAAGGGTGGGCTTAATTTTCCGGACTTGGGTAATTGTTATTTGGCCGTGCAGCAGAGAGGGATAGTGGACTGGTTACACCAACCACTGGTTGCCAGCTGGGTCAAGCTGGAACAGTGGGGGATGCCAGGGAGACTTACCGCATATTTGCACAGCAGAGGACTTTGCACTTATAGAGGGTTACAGAGTGGTAATCGCTTGGTGAGAGAGACACTTGAGGCATGGGAACAACTCCGGAGGAGAAAGGGACTGGGGCAGGGGGAAACAATATTGCTGCCGGTTGCAAAGAATCCTTTCTTTTTGCCTGGAATGGAAGACAGGGGCTTTCAGGAATGGGAAAGATGAGGAGTAGAGAGTGTGGGCAATTTGCTAGTAGGAAGTGAGTTATGTACATTTGAGGTGCTTAGGCAAAAATTGCAGCTGGGGACCTCCCATAGGTATAGATATCTGCAGGTCCGAGCCTTTGTAGGGAGGTTAGACAAGAGTGGCTGGGAAGGACTGGATCCCAACATGACAGAACAACTGGTATATCATGCCAACAAAAAAGACCCAAAGGGTTTTCTAGGGAAGGCTGCTAAACAAGGCAAACAAAGACAACCAGATCTAACTGGAAATATAAAAGCCCTATGGAAAAGGGACCTAAGACAAAGTATTTCAGAGGATAATTGGAAGGTGATCCTGCTTATGCCAGAGGGCATACTGGTCTGCAATAAGTTTAAGGAGACCTTTTTTAAATTCTTGCATAGGTTACACTGGCCCCCAGTTGTAGTGCATAGGGCACACCCCACGATATCACCACAATGTGGGAGGTGTAGTAGAGATAAGAGGACCTACATTCATTGCTTCTGACTTGCCCAGTTCTGGTCACCTTTTGGGAGGAGGTAGTGGACGAGGTGTCTCGGATAGCTGGTCGCGCGCTGGTTCGGGATCCTCTGATATGTTTATTTGGGGTGGAGATAGTGGAAGGGGAAGGGGAATGGTTGCCTCTTCCAAGGTGGATGAGGGTCATGTTTGTGTTGGCACATCACTGTATCCAGAACACCTGGGTGTCAGGGAATAAGCCTACAGTCCTTCTTTAGCGTAGACTGATCTTTCATTACCTTGTCTTGGAAAGGCTGACACAGGTGGTCAGAGACAGAGAAGAGGCCTTCCTGAGGGAGTGGTCTCCTTTTCTGTCCTCTGAGTGTAACTGAGAATATAATACTCAGGACAGGGTTAAATGGGTAAAAGTCAAGAGGGGGGGAATATCATAGTAGAATGACAGCATGAGGACTGGTAGGAGACCTCTGATGATACCGGGAGATGGAGGATCAGATAGGTATGAGATAATGGCAAGGGGGGAGGGGTCATTACTGGAATGAAGTTGAAGCATGGTTTTTATGGTAAAATCAAGTAACACACATGATTGCATCCATACGTTTGTATTGCACTTGTTCTTGTATGTTTGCGAATATAAAAAGGTTTTTTAATAAACAGATCATTCAAAAAAAAAAAAAGACATTAAAGAGGACAGGTTCCAGTACTGATCCCAGAGGCACCCTGCTGGTCACCCTTTCCTCCCTCAGAGTGTAGTCCATTTACCCATCCACCACTCTTTGTTCTCTATTCTCTAACCAATTTCCTATCCAGTTTACAACCTTTGAACCCACTCCTAAACTACCCAGCTTGCTCACTAGTCTCCCGTGTGGAACAGTGTTGAACGTCTTAATGAAATCTAAGTAGGCCACACATCCACTGCTCCACTCTGATCTAAATCCTTTGTCACCCAGTCAAAGAACTCTATCAGATTCATTTAACATGACCTCCTCCCTATGAACCATTGCTGCCTTGGGTCTTTTATTCCACTGGATTCAAGACATTCCGCAGTCATTTGCTTCAGCAATGATTCCATTAACTTTCCCACCATTGTTGTCAGGATGACTGGCCTATAACTACCAGCCTCCTCCCTAGTACTACTTTTGTGTAGTGAGACTACATCCACCCTCTACAGTCTTCCAGAACCACTCCTGTTTCCAGTGAGTTGTTAAAAAAAACTGTCAGAGGTGCAGCCAGCACCTCCCTGAGCATATTCCATACCTTTGAATGTACACAATCTGGCCCCATTGATTTGTCCACCTTCAGATCAGCAAGTCCCTTCAGGACTGTCTCGGCCAAGAAAGGACTAGTATCCACCTCTCTCCCTCCCTCTCTCCAAAGCTTCTGTTACTTTTTTGTGACCCTTCCCCTATTCCTTCCTCTGTGAACACTGAACAAAAGTATTTGTTCAGGATGACTGCCTTTTCCTAGTTCCCCTCTGCACGGTCCACTCCCCCCCTCCCTTTTTAGCCTAACAGTCACAACCCTGCTCTTCCTGTTTTCACTTACATACTTAAAATATTCTTTTCCCCTTTTGTTACCTTCTGGGCTAGTCTGTCTTCAGTTTGTGTCTTTGCCTTCTATACTGCTTTCCTTGCCTCCCCCGTTTCCCTTGATATACCTCCCTATTCTTCTCCCTCTGCATCTCCTTATACATTTTGAATGCTACCCTTTTAGCCATTACCTTTTTAGCCACTTCTTTCGAGAACCATTGCCATCTACACAACTCTATTTTTTCCTCCTCCTGTCAGCCATCCCATTCCAGCCGACTCCCCCCCCCCCAGCCGCATCCCCCGGAATAGCCGGCGCTTACCTTGTATCCGGCCCGGGAGTGGAGCCTGCGGGGAGTCAGTCATCATCCTGCTGCTGCTGACATTTTCTGCCTCTGGTTACCTCCCAGGAGCCCCAGGAGTAGGAGCTCATTCACGTGGAGGTGCGCATGCACCCGAACAGCCCCAGTGATGGCTCCTTTCCCCCACCCCATGGCCTAACGTATGGCCCCCTCTAAGCCCGTGTACACTTAGCCTCCACTAGGGGTCACCATTGGCCGAGGGGTGCCGCATCCCCTCCCCGGAGAGGAGATCCTGCCTACTAGCAGCTCAATCCAGCTCCGCCTTCTCACCCGCTGCCGACCTCTGATGACCCGAGCTCGTTCCCTAACTCAGGTCGCCGGCATGCCATGAGGTAAGGCGTCCAGCACCTCAGCCCTCAGCGCCACCGGACCAGCATCTCTTTTTCTTCCTGCTTTTGCTCACTTGTTTGATGCAGAAGTCTGTTACCTTCACTGTGCTCCCTTTTAGATTCCCCTACAGTTCTTCCATTCCAACCAGGTCATTCCCCCCTCCAGGTCATTCCTGAGGCATTCACTTATCTTTATAACATCTACCCTCCTGAAGTCCAGGACCCTCGCACTTGTGTGGTTCAGTTCCACAGTCATACTTATACTGAGCCACATCTTACGATGATCACTGGTCCCCAGGTGGCCTCCCATCTTGGCATCTGCAACACTGCCCCTGTCAGCAAGTACAAGGTCAAGTATTGCCTCATCCTGAGTGGGCTAACTCACTAGTTGTCTAAGGAATGCCCCTGCAGACAGTCCAGGATATCCTTGCTTCTAGCTGAAGCTGCTGCTGGAAGGCTACAATCTACATCCGGCAAATTGAAGTTCCCCACCAGCAGCACCTCCCCCTTTTCTGCCATCTTCTCAGTGGCTTTCATCAGTAACTTATCTAATTCCTCCCCGTTATCTAATTCTTCACCCTGTGCTGGAGGTCTGTAGACCACTCCAGTGTGAACAGTGGCTGTATTCTCCATCTCCAATGTGACCCACAGTACCTCTGCCACCCTCTGTATTCCTTGTATCTCCATTGCTTTTATGCTTTCCCTCACATAAAGCACCACATCCCCTCCTTTATTTCCCACCTGGTCCTTCCTGAACAGACTATAGCCTGGTATGACCATGTCTCAGTCATGATTTCAGTGCACCGTGACTCGATAATTGCCACAATATCCAGGTTGGCTTCTGCCATGAAGGCCTTTAGGTCCGGAATCTTATTTCTTAGACTTCTAGCATTCACACACATAGCCTCCCAGATTTTATTTCAACTCTGCTTGTTGCCCCATTTTTTTCCTTTGTGCCCTCCCTTCTACCATCCTCTCTTTTTAATGTTTCTCTTCCCTTCCCCCTTTGTCCTACCACCCAATTTCCTTTAATAATTTGCACTCTGGAGGATTCCACTCCTCTTTGGTTCTCCTTACTCTAAACTTCAGTGTGTGGGGGTCAGTTTCTGGCTGCCTGATTCCTTCCACCACCCCTCACCTAGTTTAAATGTTCATCACAGTAACACTTAAGCTGTCCACTGAGGACTACAGTTCATCTCTGGAATGGATGCAGTCCCTCACTGCTGTATAGGTCCTTATCCTCCCAAGTGGGTGCCCAGTTGCCAGTATAGCCAAACACCTCATGTCTGCACCATTCCTTCAGCAATGAGTTGAAGCTCCTGGTGTGGAAATCCTTCTTCTCCCCCTTGTCTTAGACAGGCAGCATGTCAGCAATAGCCACTGAGCGTACTACCTGCCTGAGACACCACTACAGCTCCCTAAACTCTCCCTGCACTATCCCAGCCCTGTTCCTAGCCAGGTCATTAGTTCACAGATGCACAATGACATCTAACTCTCCCTCCAATCCTGCTGGTCTAGCAATCATCATGATCTGCTTTCCATCCCTCCAGGCCATGATGCCACGTAGGGGATGTACCACGCCACAGTGACAACATTGTTGTCGACATCTAGGACAGTGACAGGCACAATGCCAACAGTTGGCATTGTGCCATCCACAAGAAAATTTTTTTTCTTTTTTTTTTTTGCTGGTCGCAGTTGTTTCGGGGTGGGGGCATAATACTGGGAGAAATGGTGCCAGTGTACAGCAGGATCATTTCAGCCACCTGCTAATATTTGTCATTATAATGGTCTTTGCTGTGAAAGTTTTGTTGTTGTGACGGTATACATCACCTAGGAACCTAACCTGCCTCTCCCATTCCTTTCTTATTCTCAAAACTATACCCCTCACAGTCGAGTCCCCCACCAGAAGTTGGTTCATCTTCCTCTGGGGTCCTCTACCACCTTCCTTGGGATCTCCTCTATGGAGGGCCCCCCACATCCTCCCCGGTCACTACTGCTGATGCCTCCTCCATGCAGTGCCTCTCCGCCACAGTAGTGTAGGAATTATGTTATGGCACTGGTTGAGGAACATGCCTCTGTCCCATCACCCTTACTCTTCCAGAGCCCTCCATAATCCAGATGTTCCTGCTCCTTGCCATCCTCTGAGGTAACGGTGGCAGACTTGGTGGCCCCACCCAGGGTCCACCAAGTCTGTCAGCCATTCCTCCTCCCTGATATTCTCTGATGTAATGGTGGAAGACGTGGTGGCCCCTGGGTGGGGGAAGAGGTCGCCTGAATCCTAGCCAACTCTACCTGGAGTCTAGTGACCTCCTCCCTCAACCCAGAGAGGTGTGTGCAGATGCAGCAATGCCCCACTCTCAAGGTCTCTCTAAAAGTGCTGCCCCACAGCCACTGCATTGCACCACTCCCAGCATTCTCAGCTTCCATTCTCCCTGTGTTACCTGGAAATACGTCTGTATGCTTTCCCCAGAGAGGGTGTTTCTAGTTTTTCACTTTTTTGTTTGTTTCTATTTGTGTTCCCCCCATGTCTTGTTTAAATCACTTTATACTCCTACCCTAGATAGGGTGTTCTTCCTCTTCCAAGTTTTGGCCTGCCATTTACCTTCTGCTCTTCCCAGCAGTGACTGTTGTACAGGAGTGCACAAGTGACTTACCTTAGTTGATTGGAAGAGTCCTCTGCTTCCTTTTGCTGATGCCTGCAGGCACCTAAGATGTCAATTAACTGCTCCACTCACTCACTGGGAGACGAACGCACTGGACACATAAGAGTGTGAGTGCTTTTATAGCGCTATTTTAAGAAGGTACTAAGCCTCTGTCAGCTCTGCCCCCCCATTACACACTTGATTCACAGGGCTTCCTGAATCTACTGAGACCAAGATTAATCTCCTGAGCTACTTTCGTGCACACCACCTGTTACAGTTTTAAAGACAAGTTTCAATGTTCCCCAAACACTGCCTACAAATCTTTTTTCTCCCCACTTGCCCTACTATTTTCAGTATGAAAAGAATATACATTTAATATAAATATACATTTACAATAAAGCTAGGTACTTTTACTGCTCTCTGTCAGCAAAGTCTGTTCTTCCAGCTCAGGACCCAAACTCAGAGCATTACCCAAGATAGGTACTATCTCCCAACTGTCCCCAAGCAAGGTCTTCATCCTCCACAGTACTCCCCAATCAATGCTGTCACCCCCATCGTCCCAAAGGCAGGCCCTCACTCTCCAGTATTACCCAAGTGAAGCACTCCCCATCCTAGCTGTCCTGAAGCAATGCCCTTACTCTCCCCAGTGTTCCCCAAGCAAGGTCTCTACCTTCAGCACTCCCTTACCGAAGTCTTTTGTACTCCCTGACATCTCAAGAAAGGCCATCCTTCTACTCCAGTGCTCCATTACCAAAGCCCCTCTGATTTCCACCTGAAAAAGGCTCCACTCATCAGCAGTCAGAGGCTCACACTCCCTCAAGGAGGTACACTTCTCCCTAAACAAGGCTGCCTAGTGACCCTGACCAAGGTCCCCCAGTACTCCCGGAGCAAGATCCTAACCCCTGTAGTAGTCCAAAGTGCAAGGGCCACAGCATACTTCCTGAGCAAGGCCATCACCCCTCTTTGCTCCCTGAGCATGGCAATCACCCTGTGCCCCATGACCGAGGCCTCACCTTCTGTGCTCCCTGAGGAAGACCTACACCCCTGATGTTCCCTGATCAAGACCCTCATTCACCTGTACTCCCTGAGCAAGACCCTCCCACATGTTCCTTTACACCCTCCTGAGAAAGGCCCTTGCCCTCCCAGTTGAGCAAATCCTCTCCCAGCCAAGCAAGGATCCCACTCACCCCCAAGCAAGGCCCTCACCTGCCTCCCAAAGTAAGGACATCTCCCCCTGAGCAATGCCCTCATCTCCTAGAGTAAGGCCCTCACCACTGAGAAAGGCCTTCACTTTCCCCGAGCAAGGCCCTCACTCTATATCAAGAAAGGCCCTCACCCACATCCAGCAAGGCAAAGTCCCCCAAGCAAGGCCATCACTTACTCCAAGCAAGGCCATCACTCCCTCCTGATAAACATCTTCACCTACCCCACAAAAAAACGCCTTCACCCATCCCAAGCAAGGTCCTTCACAGCCACCCAAGAACTAGTGTTAATATTAATAAAATAATACTTATCTATTATGTAGGCGACATCAGGATAGGCCTGTAAAATAGGAAAAAAGTTATAGTGGTTTTTTTTAAAGTAGAATAATTTAAGAATAAAATAAAGCAAATGTTGAGAAAAGATTAAAGAACATTGACAGAACTCGGGAAAAGATCCAGGATGGGGTTCAGGGCTTAGAACTCCTTTTTTAACTTCTTCATTGCCACATTACACCAAATTAGAGATGTACTGCCTAATATTTGAAGATACCCCCCAATGATATGTTTAGATTCACCACTGGGACTAAAAACTGATTTAAGAGAAAGTAAAAGGGTAAAAGAAAAGACAGTTTTGTAGGAACCAGAGGGGTACATACTGACAGTGACCACCCCTCAGTAGTTTTAATAGTAATAAGGCCCCAGGTGGTCCAGGGGACCAATGTAGTCAATCATTTCTGGTGTCTGGTGAGTCTGGGAGGAGTCTTCCACTTCTGAAACCACAGTCTTGTTGTCCTCTCCCCTGTGTATTTTGCCAGAAGGAGTCAGGCAGGAATGGCAAGCGGTGGTACGGCCCTATAAATGAGCAATATCACACACATGTTTATTATCTGCTTACTACCAGGTCTGCAACAACTTTAACCCATTTGGAGGTCAGGCTGCAACTTTGGGTCTCTCTGTCTCACCAGCTGCCCTTTCCTAAGGCTTCTCTCCATGTCTATGTGGAAAATAAAATGAAACCTTATATTTAATATCTAACTGCTCCTTAGTGGTTTTTAATCTCAGTATTAACAGGTACCTGTGATAACAATGTATCTTTAAACAAATGGTCCACAGAAACAACAAAGTATAGAAATAAATGGCAATAGTACTCCTTGTACTGCACCTGCAGGGAAGTGTGTAATGGGCCAGAAGCATCACTTGCCCACACATAAACAGCAGAAGCTGGGAACAGAGCAATGAAGCAGGGTTGCTCAGAATCTGTTGATTGGAATCAGATTCATCAGATGTGGGGCTTTTTTTTTTGCAATTCAGAATTTCCATATATAAGGCCAAAAGTCTGAGTTCCAAATCCTATGTCAGATCAGATGTGGAATCGGAATCTGATTCCAGTTCTGCATCCAAATTCATATTGGCTTTTTAAAAATGCCCCCACATCTAGTAAAAACTCAAAGGAACCCTTTAGAGGGACAGAAGTAAAGCCCCCTTCTGCACTGTTGTCTCCCCTCCTATGCTCCCTTTCCTTAATGTCCTGCTGGGGTCCCCGAGATGAGTACGCTGGTTGTTGCTGTGGCTATCTGCTGTGGGCTGGATGAAGAATGGAGGATGCAGGGGCTTGCTGCAGAGTACACAGGACTGTGTTTAACTTCATTCTCTGCCCGATTTCCACACATGACCCCCCAGCAACAGTCAGCAACCCATCACATCCAGTGCCTCTGGGCAAGTCCCCCATAATCAAAATACTGAGCAGCCAGTATACCAGACTCTGTACTGAATAAGGTGTTGTTTGTTGTCTACTTAGAGTATTCCTATGCTCGGCCAGCTCCCCTCTACCCATGTCACTCAGGGAAGAGTGAGAGCTGCTAGGCTATTTGCAAGATGTCTGGCCCAGAGAGAGAGAGAGAGACACGTAACTGTCTAGAGCAAATCCACAGAAGGGGATTGCGGACAGAAGCAGGTAGGAGTCTATCTCTGGGAGGCTCTGTAGAGTCAGAACTATGGGGGACAGTGTTTGGGGGTGGCTTGGTAGCAAGTCTTAGATACGTGAAGAGTTGCTGAAGACTGTTACTGGGGATAGGAATTGTTTTGGAAAATTGGATGACGTTAACTGTCAGCCTATGCACAATGCAGTCAGTCCCTCACTGCCTCCTCCAGCCAGCCCACAGCAGGCAGCTACAACACCAACTAGTGCACTCATTTCAGGGACACCAGCAGACCAGGCCCAGCTGGACAGTAAGGTAAGGGAGTATTGAAGGGGAGACAATATAGTGGAGACCTTTTTTCCAGGCCCATTAACAGGCTCCTTAGAGTAGTATTGGGTAGGGGAGGTTTTCTTGTATATTCGTATGTGGAGTCTGGTGCAGAATTGAAACTTCCAATTCAGATTCTGGTGCTTTAGCTGTCATCAGAACAGACTCAAAGACAGAAGCTCTGTTTGTCCAAGATACTCACAATGAAACAGAATCCGAAAACACCAAGCAACCAACCCCCCACCCACACACCCACACACCCTCAGCAAATACTGGGATTAATAAGGGAAAAGCTTGTTATGGGTCTGATCGCTGGTCACCTCCTTCTGGCAAGAGCTGGGACATGCACAGGGGAAGTCTGTAATGGATATAGAAAAGATACAGCACTCGTGGAGACCAACAGTTCAAACTATAGTTAGTAGTTTATTGTGGCTTGAATGCCTGGACAGAATCCTTTCCCAAGCGCTTCGACCCAAACCCACAGTCTTCCTCATGGTGAGAATCTGAGGAGTCAAACAATGCTCTACATATTTATACTATTAACATTTAATCAATTAAATTAATTAACATGTGATACACCCAGAAAAATGTGGAAAATGTGAAACTTAGGTAAAAAACGTGTCAGTTTACATACAGCAATGTCACTTCAATGGTTTTGTTGCTTATACACATCATTTTAATTAATCATCTGATTTATTTGTAACATTTTACATTTGATATTTTCACATGCCATTTTATTTTTAAGATAATCAGCTTGCTAGGAAATTATTCATCTTGAAGGAAGGTTTATATGTTAAGTAAATAGTTATACAGAAACGAAAAAGGAGCACTCCCAGAGTACAAATTATAGATTGGATGGCAGCACTTGCTACTTATTTTTAATTTTTAATACTATAGAAAAAGAAAGGAAAAGGGAACAAACTTCCTTACATTTTTTTAAATATATATGTAACATAGAAACATAGAAACATAGAATTTGATGGCAGATAAGGACCGCTTGGCCCACCCAGTCTGCCCATTTCCCTACCTAATGGATAAGCTGCAGATCCTAGTTAACCAGCAGCCTGCTTCTTCCTACCCCCACCCTCTAGAATTGCCTTATGATTGTTCCATGCATGCTTGAATTCAACCACTGTTTTTGACTCCACAACCTCCTCCAGAAGGCCATTCCATGCATCCACAACCCTCTCTGTGAAAAAATACTTCCTTACTTTACCTCTGAGCTGCCCCCCCCATCTTCAAATTGTGCCCTCTTGTTCTTGCACACCTCTTTTTTTGAAAGATGCTACCCTCGTGGACTTTGTTGATTCCCTTGAGGTACTTGAAAGTTTCTATCATGTCCCCCTCTCCTCCTTTCCTCGAGGCTATACATACTAAGCTCCTTTAGCCTCTCTTCATATGTCTTCCGGTGCAGACCCTGCACCATTTTAGTTGCTCTCCTCTGGACAGCTTCCATCCTGTCTATGTCCTTGCAGAGATTGGGTCTCCAGAACTGCACACAGTACTCCAGATGGGGTCTCACCAGCTGTCTGTACAGAGGCATAACAACTTCCTGTTTTCTATTGGTGATGCCTCTCCCTATGCATCCCAGTATTTCCCCAGCCTTTCTTACTGCCCTCTCACATTGCTTGCCTACCTTTAAATCATCTGAAATGACTACCAACAGGTCCCTTTCCATTGTTGTTGTTGTTAGTATCTCCCCCCCCCCATTGTGTACTCTTCCCCTGGGTTTTTGTTTCCCAGGTGCATTACCTTGCACTTCTTAGCATTGAATCTAAGCTGCCATACATTTGACCATTCCTCTAACTTTGCCAAGTCCCTTCTCATCCTTTCCACCCCACCTTGTGCATCAACTCTGTTGCAGATCTTTGTGTCATCTGCAAAGAGACATACTTTTCCTTCCAGTCCCTCTGCAATGTCACTTATAAAGACATTGAAGAGGTCCGGTCCTAATACTGAACCCTGGGGTACCCCACTAGTAACCCCCCTTTCTTCAGAGTGAACTCCATTTACTACTACCCTCTGTGTCTTATTCTCCAGCCAATTCTTTACCCAGGCTATCATCTTGGGACCCACTCCCAGGCTGGCTAACTTGTATATTAATCTTTTATGTGGGACTGTGTCAAATGCCTTGCTAAAGTCTAGGTAGGCCATGTCCATAGCCCCTCCCTGATCTACTACTTTGGTCAGCCAGTCAAAGAAATCTATTAGATTCATCTGGCATGACCTTCCCACTGTGAATCCATGCTGCCTTGGGTCCTGTGACCCTCTGGCCTCTAGGTACTCGACAACTTTCCTTCAGAAGTGATTCCATCATTTTCCCTATCACTGAGGTTAAACTAACAGGTCTGTAGTTTCCTGCTTCTGCCCTGCTCCCACTTTTGTGAAGGGGAATCACATCTGCCCTCTTCCAGTCCTCAGGTACCACCCCATCCTCCCATGATTTGTTAAAGAGGGTAATCAGTGATGTCATTAGTTCTACCCTTAGTTCTTTTAGAATTCTGGGATGAATCCCATCAGGCCCCATTGCTTTGTCCACCTTCAGTTTTAAGAATTCTTTCAGAACCCTTTCTTCTGTAAATGGGCTGGTATCAACTTCTATATCCAGAGTGTTTCTATTGTTTGTTTTATTTTATTTATTTATTTATTTTTTATTTTATTTTGCTTTTGGTTACCAGGTGGGTACACTAGACATAGCAATGCCTATTTTCAGGCACGACCTGGGAGTATACAAGTGAAACACATGACCAGTACAATGTGATGCAGCACAAGGAAGAAGTAGACAGCAGGACAAATGCAAAACAGTGTGAGACAAGTAGATTATTTGGTGTATTCAACAAATATTGCAGTTAAACTAGAGCAGTACAGCTACCCAGACCATATATACAATGTTAGTGCTAACAGGTTCAAAGTAGATAGCAAGTGCCATCAAGTGACGTAAGATTTTGGGAAAGGAGAGATAAGGTAGAAGACAGGGGTAGAGGGGTTAGGAGAGTAGGGTAATAGGTAGAGGTGCATGGAGTGGACTATGGTGGCTGGAAACATGTACAGGGGTTGGAAGCCAGAAGATGTTGATGGTGGAGATTCTTAAAGTGGGCATGGGTGGGGGCTTGGCGAATATATTGTGGAATAGCATTCCAGTTTTTAGGTGCTAGGTAGGAGAAAGCACATGTAGCCATAGAGGTTTTGCATCTGGGGATGAAGAGAGGGGTGTCGTCATTCGATCGGAGACCATAGGAGGAGGTTTGGGAGTACAGAAGTAAGGAGAGAGATCTAGGTAGACCTGAGCTGTAAATACCGTATAGTAGAGAGCCAAAGGCTAGGTGCCGATGGGCAGAGGGACTAGGCCATATGAGGTCAGCATAAAGCTGACAGTGATGTTTGAAGTGCGGCGCCCCAGAGGCATAGCGGTAGATGCTGTTGCAGGTGGTGTCCCATCTGAGGAGCGAGGATTTTGAAGCTGCTAGGAATGTGACTGAGCCATATGTCAGGGCTGGAAGCAGAACTCCTTGTGCCACAGCAAGCCTGGCAGATGGCGTGAGGGTATAGCTTGTACGATAGGCCCCTCCAATTTTTGCATTGATGGCATACAAGTGGAAGTGATATGAGGGTCAAAGTCAAGGGAATTATCAAGGAGGATGCCCAAATATTTGAAAGAGCTGGTACTTACTACCATGGAGCCATTTGCGCTTTGGATTTGAAAGGAATTACGAGCTGATTTGAGTCTGGCAGGAGAGCCAAAAAGCATAGAGTGAGTTTTGCTCTCATTAAGTACCAGATAGTTATCACTTAGGCAGGTTTGAATGCAGTGGAAGTCTTCTGTTAGGGAATGAGTTATATCCAAGATGTTTCTTCCGCTACGGTAGATGACAAGATCATCCGCATAAAGTAAGGATGAACAGCCAGGAACAGCAGAAGGAAGGTGATTTATAAAAATGAAGAAAAGTAACGGGCCTAGTGCAGAGCCTTGAGGAACTCCCATCTGCACAGGGGAAAGATGAGAGATGGCAGAGTTGAAGACTACTGCCTGCATTCGGTTGGTTAGGTAGTTGTCGAACCAGTCAACTGTGTCATCAGAGAAACCCAGCGAAGAAAGTTTGGGAAGGAGAAGGGAGTGATTTACCAGGTCAAACGCCTTCGTAAGGTCAATGAAAATAGCTCCTGTCAGAAGGCCAGCTTCCATAGCACCGTAAATATCATTTGTGAGTTTTAGTATAGCTGTGGTAGTGCTATGGCCTTTTCGGAAACCATGCTGGGAGCTAGACAGAAGGTTATACTTCTGTAGATAGTCTGAAGTTTGGATTGCCACTATTTTTTCAAGGATTTTACCAAGGACGGAAAGAATGGCAATAGGTCGGTAGTTTGACATGTCTTTAGGGTCCCCTTTCTTAAGGATGGGAGTTATTCTGCCTATCTTCCAGATGTGAGGGACAGTGCCATGACATGTCGATAGGTTAAAGATTTTTGTTATGGGGGAGGCAATAAGTGGAGCTGCAATTTTCAGGATCTTAGGTTCCAGCCCATCCGCTCTGGGGCTGGTGCTTTAGGGAATAGATTGTAGCAGTTTTAGGACTTCTTTTGTGGAGATGATACGAAAATGGAATTGTGGGTGAGGGGGAGGAGAGTGAAAGTCCTGGGAGTTATTTGTGAGGGGACTCGGGGGGAAGGAGGCTGAGTAGCTAGATAGGTCCGAGAAGTGACAGTTTAGAGCATTGGCTATGGTCTCAGGATTATTACAATGTATGTTATTTATCCGCATGTCATTAGCAGCGGGTAATTTATTAGTCCCAAGAAGGGTTTTTATGATGGACCAGAACTTCTTAGGGTCACCAGCAGATCTTGTGAGTAGGTCCTTACAGTGCAAGCTTTTTGCTAGTCTAATGTTCCTTTTACAGAAATTTTTCTGGGTCCTATAAGCGTCGAAGTCTGCTGGGAGTTCCGAGGCCTTAAAACGTGACCAGCTTTCATCCGTAGCCCTTAGTTGAGAGCGGAGATCTTTAGTGAGCCACTTGGTCTGAGTACTGCGTAGGCGGTGAGTGACTTTAGGGACATGGATGTCCTGAAGGCTTCCAAACTTCATCAGCAAGTAGTCAAGGGCTGATTGAGGGTCTGGGGCAGCAAAGATAGGGGACCAGTCTATCAAGGAGAGGTCAAGCAGAAAATGCGCCTGATTTAGCTTAGCTGTGTTGCGGAAAGTAATCAGCTTTGGAGGAGGAGATGCTAGTCTTGCCGATCGCCAGATGCAATAAATAGGAGAGTGATCAGTTATTACGTCAGGCAAAGTACCAGAAGATACTATGCTATCAGGGCGGTTCATGAGAGCCCAGTCAATTAAGGTACTAGAACAAGGAGGGTGAGGACCCTTGTTGGGTCCAGAGATAAGTTGGTGCAGGTTATGACCGTGTACCATAGTGTGAGAGCCTGATTTGATTTGCCATTCCAGTTTATATTTAGGTCCCCATAATGAGGGACCTCATTTAGACCAATAACCGAGTCCACCTGAGTTAACAGTTCCTTGAGTCCAGCAGTGCTACCCTTAGGGTGGTTATAGGCACAGACTATATGCAATTTCTTAGAGCCTAATTGTGGGTGGTAAGGAATGGCTTCACACTGCGACAGGTAAGGGAACATTAAGATGTAGGGCTAGGTGGGCTTTAAAGAGGATTGCGACACCTCCTCCCCGTTTAGATGTGGATCTGTCCTGTCGGTGTATTTTGTAGTTAGGTAGCTTGCACAAGTGATCAGGAGTGGAGGGTTTTAGCCAGGTTTCGGAGAGACATAGGATGTCAGGATTGTGTTGGGTGACCAAGGCCTCTAGTTCTATTAGGTTATGGAGTAGACTCCTTATGTTCAGGTGTACAATACACAGTCCCTTTAGGTCCTTCCAAGCTGTAGCCAGATAGGCTATATTATCAGCAGGTCCAGGGTTTAGTTCTACATCGCCTGCTAATATTAATGATCATAGAAAGAGGTACCATAGTTTACGATAAGATATCCATGTGGGTAAGGATGCGGTATGTGATAGGAGGTTACGTAGCATGTAAGCAGAATGGTAGGTAATTTTGCTATGGATCACAAGAGGAAAGGTCATAAGGGGCCATTTGGATTGAGAGAGTGTGTGGGACAGGAAGGGAGGGTGAGGAGAGATGCCCTTATAGGATGGTAAATGGCTAGGCCTAAGTAGCGGAGCAAGCAGTAAGATAGGAAGGACTAATAGGGCAATTTCACTGAGTTTATTGACCAGGTTTTTATAAATGAAGGATGCCATTATGGTGATACCAGGTTGCTTATGGGAGGGATAAGAGCCCCAGCTGACTGAGAAGTCAAGGTGTTGAGAAGTGTCAGATTTAAAACAGCTTTCTTATAGTGGGTTAGATGCAAGAAAAAATTCTAGACGCCCTCTAGAGGAAAGGATGTATAGGCTGCAAATGAGAAAGTGAGGAGATAGTTAAAATCCTCACACGTGCGATCACAGTGCATAGGTAGTAGTTGGGGCAGACCACACTATATAACTACAGCTGGACAAAGGTGGGTGGGGAGCAGCCACACAGCGGCTACTGGACAGAGCGTGGCAAGCACAACCAAGAGTTTACTGAAACTGTGACAGGCAGACTGAGTCTATTTTATGTTTTTCATTGAGTAGCAATAGGGTTTTACAGTCCACCGTTTGCCCGGTTTGTGCGAGATAACTGATGGGGGCTCAGGGCTAGGAGAATCGCGCTGCAGCAGCAGTTGGGATCGGGCTGCCTGGGGACACATGAGCTCTGGTTTCACTGGCTTGGCTAGAGTTACGCTGGCCATGGACATAGCTGAATAGAACAGCACCCCTCTTCAGTACGGTCTCTGTTTCAAAAAGGCGCCAAGTTCGAAAGGGGTAGAACAAAGGAAGATGGTTTTCCCAAAAGTTTCACAGATCGGAGCCCATGAAAAAATTACCTCAAACTCACTCCACGGGGGGGCTGCGGTGGCCAGCTTGCTCAGGGCAAGGAACCCTCACAGGCAGAGCTCAAACTCACTCCACGGGGGGCTGCGGCAGCTGGCTTGTTCAGGGCAAGGAACCCTCACAGGCAGGGCTCAAACTCACTCCACGGGGGGCTGCGGCTGCCGGCTTGCTCAGGGCAAGGAACCCTCACAGGCAGGGCCCTCTTCATTTGTAAATACTGAGCAAAAATATTTGTTCAGTATCTCTGCCTTTTCACAATCACCCTCTGCCCACCCCCTGTCCCCTTTATTAAGCCTCACTATCCCTCCCTTGGTCTTCCTTCACTCCCTGATGTACCTAAAAATGGTTTTATCCCCCTTCTTAACTGAGTTGGCTATCTTTTCCTCGGTTTGGGCCTTTGCTGTTCTGACTGCCTTCCCAGCTTCCTTTTGCTTTAACTGATACAATTCTCTGTCCTATTTATATTTTACATATATTATATATTTACATTTATTATGTATATTTATATTCTTCTTCAAAAGAAAGGAAAAGGGGGATGGAGGTTTAGTGTGAACGGATGCTGCCAACTGGGGGCAAGGGGTTATAATCTCACAAGACATTATGCCGTAGCAATATATCACACTTCCAATACAGTGCAATGTATTGCCAGTGGCATATAGCTGCACCCCTGAATCCCCCGAACTAAAATAACTAACTCCAGGGGGAGATAACAGTTAAATTTGCTCAAAGTGTGAAAAATACAAAAACTCCATGGCCCAGATATTCAAAAGTGTTGCGCATGGCTCAACAGTGTTGCACCATGTGCAACCCACTGATGAGCCCCGGTGCGATATTCAAAAGGGAAAAGTGCGTGGCACAAATCCCGATGCACCAGAGCGCATCAGTAATGCATGCAGGTGCAGGTGGTGGGGTGTGCCCATGCATACTCTGCACAGCCTGATATTCAGCCCAGGTTGTGCGGAGCCATGCATGAGCAACCCCTACCTGCGCCAGCACAAAGTAAATCCAAAAAAAAAGGAACAACAGATGGCCACCCACAGGTGAGCTGCCGCATTGCAGGGTGCAACACGGCAGCTGCCACCTGTGGGCGGCCACCTGAGCTCTGGCTGCACCTCTGTGGTGGTGCCCCCCTCATGCCCAACTGCAGGCTTAAGTAAATAAAAACAAAGACCTATATCCCTGGTGGTCCAGTGGACATCTGCCTGCCCAATCGCGGGCTTAAGTGTGTAAACAAAGATAACTCCCATATCCCTGGTGGTCCAGTGGACTGATGACTGCCCGATCGTGGACTTCAGTATAGGATTAGTGACCCCCATATCCCTGGTGGTCCAGCAGACCCCCTCCCCACCTGCCCACTGATCCTCACTGCCCCGCTCACCCCCAGGCAGCGGTGGGTGGCAGCACCCCACCCGCCTGCCGCCCCGCCACCTGCCGACTGACACTGTCGGTAGGGCTGTACGCCCATTGGTCAGCAATGTGAGCCAATGGGCATGCAGTCCATACCGTACTATACATACCAGATATGTGAATGGATCCACAATGGGGGTCACTAATCCTATACTGAAGCCCGCGATCGGGCAGTCATCGGTCCACTGGACCACCAGGGATATTGGAATCAATTTCTTTCTTTACACACTTAAGACCATGATCGGGCAGTCATCAGTCCACTGGACCACCAGGGATATGGGAGTTATCTATGTTTACACACTTAAGCCCATGATCAGGCAGGCAGAGGCCCACTGGACCACCAGAGATATGGGAGTTATGTTTGTTTACACACTTAAGCCCACAATCGGGCAGGCAGAGGCCCACTGGACCACCAGGGATATGGGAGTTATCTTTGTTTACATATTTAAGCCCACGATCGGGCAGGCAAAGGTCCACTGGACCACCAGGGATATTGGGATCTTTTTTATTTTATGAATGCCTGTGATCGGGCTGTGGGGCACATTGCTGCACTGCAGAGTGCATCAGTCCCCGACGGCTGCTGCCTGGCAGGGTGCCAGGCACAAGTTGTCGGGGATTGGCGCACCTGCATGCAAATTGGGCCATAATGACATGCAAATGACCCCATTTGCACCTTGCATACAGTATGGCCCCATTTGCATGTCAACTTTTGAATATCGCGGTTGCTGCACCTTGTGCAATGGAACTTGCACTAGCGCATCCCCATGCTCCACTCTGGCCACTGGCGCTGGTGCAGTGCCACTGCACCATGCACACTGCGGGTGGCCAGAGTGCGATATTCAATGATGCTGAGCCATGGTGCAACTCCATTGAATATCGCCCGATCAATGCCCCTGGGCAGACAAGTTGCGCTGCACCCAGGCTTGCACCACAGCCTGTTGCAGTTTGAATATCTGGGCCCTTGTGTCTGGGACCAGGAATCAAAACCTGGTCCCAAACACACTGCCTGCCTCCCTTGCTGCCTGTGGCTCATCCCGTCAAGCCATGGCAGCTGTCACTGGCCAACTGGCCCAGCAGAGGTCTTATCCTCTGCCTGGGAAGAGTGAGAGTGTGCACTACTGTGCATACACCCTTAAGTGGTTTTTCACCCTCTTGCTGTTCCCTACCGCACTTTTCCTGTTACGTTGGTTTGTCATGCATGATGAAGCATGTGACATATTGACTCAGTAGGCCAATGGGGCATAGTGTAATCCAGTAAGAAATCTGGTTATGTTTAATCAGCACACCAAAAAAATATCCACTACACTGTGCAATTTTAGTTTTCACTGTATGTGCAGAATGTTATTCACTAAGTATAGAGTCCAAGTATATGAACTCCCCCTATATAAGTGTGTGTGGGGGGGATTTTCCAAGTTATTGTCTATGGGAACTATTTAGCTGTCAGGGGAATAGCAAGGGTATACTGCCAAAAAAAGGCAAAGGTTAGGTAGCTATGGTGAGTACTCTCGAGAAATAAGGTTAGAAGACAGGAGGTTTTCAAGCAGGATCCAAACTGTGAGGAAAAACCTCACCCCAAGTTTGTATTTGTCAAACCACATCTGTGCATAATGGGCATACAAAATGTGTAGCTCTCACACAGTCATTGGTTCAGGTAATGGAGTCCAATGTAACTCTCCAATCCAGTGATCTCTGTTGTCTGAAAGAGAAGAATAATAAAGAATCAGTTAACCGTTTACATAGAAACATAGAAGTTGACAGCAGATAAGGACCGCAAGGCCCATCCAGTGTGACCATTTCTTTTTCTACCTTATAAATGTGCCATTGGCCTTTGCTCTGTCAATGGCCTATCTATTCATACTCATCTGCATTGCTCCCTTATGCCTATCACATGCCTGTTTGAAGCCCTGCACTGTATTCATATCCACCACTTCCTGAGGTAGGCCATTCCATGTATCCACCACTCTTTCTGTGAAAAAGAACTTCCTCACATTACCCCTTAATTGGCCTCCTTCTAATCTCATGCTGTGTCCTCTTGTCTTGCTACTTTTCTTATATTGAAATATGTTAGACTCTTTCACCTTATTAATGCCCTTAAGATGTTTGAATATTTCGATCATATCACCTGTCTCCCTCCTTTGCTCTAGGGTATACATATTGCACTCTGTTAATCTGTCCTCATATGTTTTCTGATGTAGTCCCTGCACCATTGTGGTTGCCCTTCTCTGGACTGCTTCAATTTGGTTAATGTCCTTGTGAAGGTGTGGCCTCCAGTACTGCACCCAGTACTCCAGATGGGACCTAACTAGTGTCTTGTAAAGAGGGATTATTACCTCCCTCTTCAGACTTGTGATACCTCTACTAATACACCCCAACATCCCCCCTTGCCTTACCTACTGCTTTAGTGGTCTGCTTGGATGATTTCAGGTCATCAGTGTTGATGATGCCCAAGTCTCTTTCTTCTCTTGTGACTTCCAGCAACTCCCCTCCCAGCCTATAGGTGGCTTCAGGGTTTCTTTTCCCTGTGTGCATGATCTTGCACTTCTTTGCATTAAACCCCAGTTGCCACTCTTCCAACCATTTTGCTAGTTTATCCAGATTTCTTCTCATTCTGTCCACCCTATCTGGATCATCTACTCTGTTGCAGATCTTGGTGTCCTCTGCAGACAGACAAACCTTACCCTCCAGTCCATCTGCAATGTCACTGATAAAGATATTGAAGAGGACTGTCCCCAGGACTGATCCCTGAGGTACCCCACTTGTGACTTGCATCTCTTCTGACTGAATACTGTTTACCACCACTCTCTGTTTTCTGCCTGTCAACCAGTTTGCCACCTAGTTGACCAACTTCTGACCCACCCTGAGCCTATCCAGCTTATTAATCAATCTTCTGTGTGGAACAGTATCAAAAGCTTTGCTGAAGTCAAGGTAGGTGACATCAACTGCTCCCCCTTGATCCACCACTCTGGTTACCAAGTGAAAGAAATCTATGATATTAGTTTGACAGGACCTTCCTTTTATAAACCCATGATGTCTTGGATCCTGTGCTCCTATGGATTCCAGGTGTTGCACAATCCTTTCCTTAAGGAGTGCCTCCATAATCTTGCCCACTACTGAGGTAAGACTGACTGGTCTGTAGTTCCCTGCCTCCTCCCTGCTACCACTCTTGTGGAGTGGGATCACATCAGCCCTTCTCCAGTCTTCTGGAACCTCTCCTGTGCTCAGAGACTCACTAAACAGTTCTGATAATGGATCTGCTAGTTCCAACCTTAGCTTCTTTAGTACACTGGGATGTATGCCATCAGGTCTCATTGCCTTGTCAACCCTGAGCTTATCGAGCTCTTGTAGGACCCTTTCTTATGTGAAGGGACTAGTGCACACCTCCCTTGCCCCTGTGTCCACATGGTGTATAATCCACTTCATCATTCAGTCCATCAGGTATTACTATGCCTAAGTTCACAATCCACTTGGTTTCCTTTTGAAAAAAACACTCTGACCCTATATCCACCTCTTGGGTTTCTTGGGACATGTTCAAGCACTATAAATCTGAGGCTGTCTGGTTTTCCTTTATGGGCAAGAGCAAAATATGCTACAGTGGCATTAAACATATTGCCATTGATTATGGCCCTTGCATGTTCTTGAATTCACTGCTTGGCAGGCCTTGTTGTTCTGCCTATATAATAGCCACTGCATGGGGACCAGCACATGTAAATCACAAGAGGTGTAGTACAAGTTAGACATTCACTAATTGTGAATGTGTTACTGTCCTTTGTAAATGTTTACTCGGTTTACTTGGTTTGGTAAGACATAAGTAGGCGTGTGTGCCTATCTAGAATGTCTTCCACGACATTGGAGGTGTTTCAATTGTCTCTATGGCTCCATCCTAGGAATATGTCTAATCTAGATTTAAACATGTCAAATGTAGTTGCATCGGTAACATGTTGTGTCAAGCTATTCCAAGCCTTTACTACTCTCATGGTGTTGAAGTTGTCACATTTGGTAGTATTTGACTTGGGAACCTTAAGTTGTTTGTCATGGCTTCTAAGATTTGTTAAGTCATAAATTTGAATCAGCAATCAGTTTTTAGCTCATGATTTTGTAGTAATTTATTAAGTTCCATTAAATCACCCCTTTTTCTCCTCTCTTTGAGGCTAACTAGCCTAGTGTATGTTACTCTCTTGGTATAGCACAAGTGTGAAAGTCTGGGAATTGTTTTAGTGGCCCTTCTCTAAACTCTTTCCAGCAAATTCACATCCTGTCTTAGATGTGGACTCCAAAAAGGTGAGCTTGTGTCTAGGTGTGGGCAAATATATGACCTGTATAATGGTAGTATGCAGTGCTCACTCCTGTTCGTAAATGAGCACTTGACGCATTTCAATAGTCTATTTGCTGTTAATGCAATTGTTTTTGCAATGATTGGAAGATGTTAATTTGTTATTTACAATAATGCCAAGATCTTTTTCTGGTGTTGGCATATTGGTGTATATTGCAGCTATCACAGCGGAATGAATAGTGCCACTATTAATTATTTGTATCCAAATAACGATTAGTGCATTATTTGTGGTATTCAGGAAATATTATTTGTTACTTGCACAGCCGAACTGCCAGCACCACTGAGAGTGGCATACTTCTGTATTCTGTGGAAATGCACGTTTCTTTAAAACACAATTTATTTACTTAGTAAAGATTTTTATTAGAAGATCATACTGAGCTGCAAGTAGCTCATTTCCAGATGCATCCTAGGGGATGTGCTGGGACAAGGGAAAATGCAACCACCGAATACATAAAGGTGCAAAGGTAAAATAACTGTATCAAATAGCTGCAAAATAGATAAGGATGGAAGGACTAAGTACAACAGGAGATGATTGCAAAGGAGACAGGCAAAACGCATGCAGTGAAAAAAAAAGTAAATATTGCACAGTGTAACATAAAATTATGCACATGTGCATCAGATAATGTGCAAAAAAAAAGCAAAGCTTCAGAAAGTATCTATATTGAAAACACAAATAACTGTATAAAATTCCATGCTCTTGGTTTCCAGGAATGTCCTCTTTTCTTTTAAAAGTCCACATTTTCCTCCTGCATTTATCATTTCTGTCACTGCATGAAATGATTTACAAGTATAAAATCCTTTAAGAAATCAGTGTTACAGTCTGCAGCTAGTTGTCTTTCAAAAACGCTCAGCCACAATCATACTGTAACAATTCTATGATACTAGTTAGAAAGCTGCCCTCCACTACATGTCAGTTTGTATTGTAGCCTATAGCATCTCTCATTCTCATGCTGATCTGGAGGCAGTGTAGCATAGTGGTTAACGTCACCGAGCTGCAAATCTGGAAAACTGGGTTTGAATTTCACAGCTACCACTTGCATATTGTGTGACCACAAGCAGGTCACTTAACTTTCCTGTGCTTTGAGGATACACCTGGAGACAAGCCATGGTTTAATGTTTCTTTCCTGCCAAAAAATTATAAAAACAAACCAAAAAAAAGCTGCCTGTATTCCATGATCCTCTCACACACAAATTTCTTCCTGATAGTTCTATACTTTAAATCTGCAGAATGAGATAAGTAGTGACCAGCACAGTCCTGATGAAATGCTGCTTAACACAGGTAATTCCAAAGTGCTCATGATTAAGATAAGTCTGAGTTAAAAGCTTTATCTACTTTATGGTTCATTTTACACACATTGAGATTGATCGATTAGCAGAACTGCTGCATTAGTTGGACTACAGTAGCCCATGTCTCGCAACAGAAAGCTTCGCACATATCACTCAAATGCAACCATATAAACCTAAGAAATGAGATACTCTTAAGTCAAAACACAATATTGATCAAATAAAATACACAATACACAATACAAATGAAGAATCACACAAACCACAATAAAAAGCCAAATTAAAAGCATAACTTCTGGTAGAATCTCCCTGTACTTCAAAATGGTATGAGCTGGGCTTATGCAGTTACCTGCACATTTATTTTTTTTTTGGCTGGGGTGGAGGAAGTGGAAATATGTGAAAAAGTATAATTCTTTTAGAGATATAGGACTCATTAATACTGTTGTTAGTTTTACACAATATGTATGTTATGGATCAGACTCTGAGGGCCAGATATTCAAAACTTTACACTGGGCAAAAACCGTTTGCACAGGTTTAGTGCAGGATTAGCGCGGATCTGCTATATTCAAAAGGCCAAATAGCGTGGGCAAACTGCATTAGCACCGGGCAAAATCATAATGCATGCAAGGGGCAAACTGACGTGAATACAGGTGCAATGCTATATTCAGCTACTAGCACCACGCAAAGTGGTTTTGTGCGACTTAGTGTGACACTCAGCATGGTGCACATTATCGCCCAGGAAAAGCTTGTCTTAACCCTGGGCAATCAGCTTTGTGCGACACTATGGCTTTGCGCGGCGTTTGCGTGAGTTTTGTGCGGGTTTTGCGAGACCCTAACAAATAAATATGACACATAGACAAAGCCAAACATAGAGGAAGCATGTGGCTAACTGATGGCATCACAATGATGCCATCATCTGCCACCAGTCCCAGCCATGCCAGGCAATAAGTGGTGACCCTGCTGCCAGTGGACAGCATGGCAGTGTGGCAATACAGCACACACCTGTGGACCACACTTCTGTGGCACCAACAGATGCCAGCACACACATGCAGCACTGAGGGCATGGAGGATGTTGAGGGGAGAGTGTATGGGTGGCCAGGCTGTGCCACAGACCAGGTGTGGCCACAAGGCTGGGACACATCATGCAGTGCACATGGTCCAGTATTGGGCATACCCCAACACCAGTGTGCCTTTCTGATAATATATGCCCCCCCAGCCACATACCGCACAGCTGTACAACTGCCACAGCACACAAAGCCGGACATATGTATGTCACTGTGAGCATCCCATTTGAGGTGCAGCATCTGTGGGTCACGCAACAGTGTAACAGTAATGTCCACTGTCAGTAAACACCTACAGGTTGGGCCTCTCACTGTGTATAGTGCAGTCATCATCACTGCCCTACACACCACAGGCATTGCTGTATCCACACACTACTGGCCCCCTTGCTACTGTAGTGTCTGCTGTGCACTGTAGCATGACCTACAGTGTGACAGCTGCATGCAGCACCACCACCATCTGTGCCTATGCTGTGTTGTCCCAGTACAGCTGCAGGCAGCAGCACATGTGGAAGTAGTGTTCAAAACTGTATAATATTTCCCAAGCTGTTTTTTCAGCTCTAACACGTTTGCACGGGTTTAGCGCAGGGCTAAACTGTTAGCCCTGTGCAAACAGCATGCAAATCAGGGCATAATGAGATTCTAATCTGGATGATTGCCCAGCGACTATGTAAGTAGGCTCATTTGCATGTCACTTTTGAATATGGCAAAGTTTAGTGCTGGGCAAACGGGTTTAGCCCTGCACTAAACCCGCACAAACATGTTAGCGCTGCGCAAACAGTTCGGGGAATATTTTACAGTTTTGAACACTGTACTTTCACATACACTGCTGCCTGCAGCTATACTGAAAGCACGCATTTGCTGGCACACACATTGGCCACATAGTTCACCTCTACCTACCTTCACATCGCTGTGCACTGTTTTGCTGTTGTGGTTTGCACTTCCTGGTTGCCATATTCAGAGCTGTCTTATTCCAGGGCCAAGTTTATCCTGCACTCCCAGCCCAGTTTGCCCGGCCTCATTCCCATGCTATATTCAAAAGCTGTTTGCCCCGGGCTATTCCTTTTGAATATGGCTTGCTTTGTGCTTCGGGCTAAGTTTGCCCGCCAGGCAGTGCTAATTTAGCCCCGGGGCAAAGTTTTGAATATCTGGCCCTGAATCTACTGCAACTATGGAGAGCTATGAAAGAGCAGAAAACTGAAAAAATATGGAAGAAGCACTGCTGTAACGTGAAACATGTAGGTATATAACTGGAACAGAGGACAGTGATGTACAGTAACTGAGAATGAAAGGGACATTTTTAAAGGAAAACAGTACACAATTTTGTGTTCTCTGCCACTGACCCCATACCCCTTGATTAGCATTTTTATGGATAAATGAAAATGTTACTAGTACTTCTTTTTTTCAATATAGCTTTTTCCCACTGTGGCTATGGGCAGGCACAGCTGCAGTTCACTTTCAGAGGATCTCAATCTGCCCTGTTAGCTTCAGGGCTTCATCTAGCCTGCCTTGGTGCCCCATTTTCTATTTTCTCCCCAATTACTCCTGGGACCCCAAACCATGGTCATGAATGCAGGTGGAGGCACACATGCACTCCTTGGCTCTGGTCACAGCCCCTTCCTCCCACCCAGCCTAATGTCTGGTCTCCCTTGTGGCTTGGTGTTGCCACCTAGCCTCCACTGGGTGGCAGACAATAGTTGGGGAAACCCACATCCCTCCCCAGGAGAGGAGAGCTGCCTTTTGACAGCTTAAGTTCAGCTCCTCACCCTCCCCCTGACTGACCCCTGAAGACTCAAGCTCATTCCCGAACCTGGGTCACCGGCGTGAATGGAGGTAAGGCATCCAGCGCCTCAGCCCTCCACACTACTGGGCCAGCTGTTACTAGTACATCTTCATCATTTACAGTAGAAGCCACTTAATCAGGATGCGGATAATGGGGACATCCACGTTATTGAGATAACCCTCCGGGAACCGATTAAGTGGCCATTCATTTCTATGGTGTTTCCATCTGTGTAACAGGGATGGATATGCCGGATTATTGGGAAGATTCAGTCCCATTCACAGTCCCATACACTGTCATAATGGAGCACTGAACAGGTGAGACTAGTGTGTGAATCGCACTGTGAACAGTACAGCCAGTGACAACCTGTTTGCCCTGCTCTCAGGTCTCTTTTCTCTCCTCTCTGCTGAAACAAAGCCGCAGCTCCACAAGAACTGCCCAAACTCCATCCGTTGTTCTTTCTACTGCCCTACACACAGGTTTATGCTCACTCAATCCTTTGAAAAGAAACCACACAAGAGCTGTTCTCCCCTCTCACCTGTCTCTGCTAAAACAAACAAAGCCGGGGCTCCACAAGAACTGCTGGAAAGGACTGAGCCACCGTAAACCTCCCTACCTATTTTCTAAGTCTGCTATAGAGTGTTCTACTTACTGCTTGTTTGACCCAGCCATATGGTGGATGTTGAGGTTTGGGAGGATGTGAGACATGGGCCATGAGCTGAATTGTTTCAGCAATGAAGGTAAAGGAAGAGATTCCGACAGTTGGCAGCCAGATGAGGAGACTGGAAAGAGAACTGCCTGAACTGCATCCAAATGAAAATAAACCACACAACTAAAGTCACGGCTCCACACGAACTGCCCATATCTGGAAACCTGACAAATGCATGGATCCATGGCTTTGGTTTCCTTTAAAACAAAATGTTGAAGACAAGTGAGGCAGTTCGGGCAGGCAAAATCCTCATTTCTGTTAATTGGGATGGACGGTTAATCAGAACAAAAAGCCTACCACCCGGCCATCTCAATTAAGCGGCATCTACTGTATTATTAGTTTGAAAATGCATTTGTGAGCTTCTAGTTAGCGTCTAGTCAAAAGATTTCTCATCACCATTTCACAGGCAGCAGCATGATTCTCTTGCGTGCTACATGCTAATGTGCCCTGCTGATCTCAGCAGGGCACATCAGCATACAGCAAGCCTTTGAAAGGTGGCACGGCCTGTGAGATGGTGGCAGGCATGAAGAGGAACTAGTAAAATTTTGAATACTCACAAACACAAGTGACTTCACACACAGCCACAGCATGGGTCCTACCCTTCATGCCAGCCATGTCCAGTGCCACGAGCAGCAGTACATTGATCCCAACACCAGTGACCTCCCTCAAAACATCAAAGATCCTTGTGCGCAGATGGCCCATCAGTGCAGTGGTAGAGCTACTGCTTGTGATGCCAATGACCCATGTTCAAGAACAAGTCACGGTCATCATAGGCCAGCTGGGGGGAGGGAGGAGAACAGAGCATCCCACAGGATACCCTCCTCCTCCAGGGAGCAAGAGTATCTCCTTCCCCTGCAACACTTCCACCTGGGTGACCATAGGTGGTAGTGCAGCAGAGGTACTGCAGGGGAGGAAGGAAACTGTCCAGGATCTGCACAAGCATGCAATAGCATGCATATCATGTAGCCTCATGTGTCCTTCATGGCCAATGGCAGATAACCAGAAAAAAACAAGAAATACCCATGTACACAAAGGATGACCTGCAGCTCACTTGGTCCCAATTCCTGCCACTAGCCTCTTCTCCAGGATGGGCTTCAGTTGCCCAGGACCAGGCAGGGACATGTAATATACTTGGCTGTGGCCAGGACCCACCTCAGGGAGCAAGGAGGGGGTAAGTGCTAGGGCACAGGAGGATTAGGCTGGGTCAAACTTGGGAAAGGTGGCTGCACCAGAGACAAGGGGGCATAACAAGTAAATTTAAAAGTAAAATCCATGCATGTGGAACAGTGTCAACTGCATAGGAACTAGAACAGCTAGGTTCACAGTTGAACAGTAGCCAGTTCTTCTAGTGAAACACAGCTGGTCACATTTGATAAGCAGCAGCAAAGTTCACTGGACAAATTGAGTAAGGTAAGGCAAGACAAGGCAAACTTTTTTTATATAGCACCCTATCTACACCCTAGGGCTCAGAGTGCTTTACAACAACCCAGTCAACAAAAACTAAATAAATAAATTAACAAAACAACAGTAATATGCAATAATATGAGCACCAACAAGTTAATTCAGAGCAGATTAAAAACCTTATCAAATAAATAGGTTTTAAAAGAGGTTTTGAAAGCCTCCACTGAGCTGGCAGCTTTAATATATGGTGGAAGAGAATTCCACTGGAGCGGAGCAGACACCCAAAGGTCCTATCTCTCAGTCTTTTTAGGTGGCAGGATGGTACAACCAATAATCCAGCTTTGGTGGCGCTCTACATTGATCTGGGAAAGAAAATGCTGGACCACTGACCAGTGTAGTTTGTGAGCACTCTGCAGGTAACCATTGGAGACCCCCTTTCCTGTGCAGCCCACTACTGCCAAGAAAAAAGTCCCCCAACCAACCACAAGTGCAGCCCCACCATCCCAATGCCAGTAAAGGAACCCCCATCCCACCTCTCAATGCAGTCTGCCTTCACAGCCAGTAAAGGAGTCCCATACTCCACAACTGTGCACCCCCAACCCCCTGCCAAGACAGGAACAAACACATCACTATCCCATGCATTCCCACCACTGCCAGAGAATGAGCCCCCACCATCTTCCTTGAGCAGCCTCCCAGTACCAACAAAGAAGCACTCATCCCACCTCCCAATGCACCTCCCCACACTGGCAGCAAAGGATCCCCCACATCACTGTGCTTACCCTGTCAGAAAAGAAGACCCCACTCCAATTCCCTGTGAAACCACACACTGATAGTAAAGAAGCCCCCACTACCACCTCCCAATCTCTATGTGCAGCTCCTCAACTGCAGCAAAGGATCCCCAACACCAACTTACAGCCTCTAGCCAGCAAAGGAGTCCCACCACACCCCACAGTGTAGCCCCCTCCACTGCCAACAAAGAAGCCCCCACTCCCAACTTATTGTAAAGCCACTACTAGCCAGTTTCAGAGCCAGAGGGGGGGCTGGGAGGGGTGGTCGCCCCTCCTGGCTGCCTCAGTGTGAGTAGTGGTGCCCCACCACCATCTTTATTCAATGCTTAGTGCCCATTGTGGAGCCAATGATTAACTGAAAGGCCCCCCCTGGCTCCCAAATGTTCCCAAACCTGGCTCCGCTACTGCTACCAGCATCCCTACAAGCAAAGAAACACCTACCTCACCTCTTTGTGTAGTTCCTCTTTTTCTGGCAAGTAATCCCCCATCACACCTTAAAGTGAAACCAACCCCCACTGCCAGCAAAGTAGCCACTGTAGCACTGTACAGACCCAACTAGACAAGGGACCATCACACCACTTCCCTGTGCCTCTCCACACTGCCAGAAGAGGAGACCACACAACACCTCTCTGTGTACTACTAGAAAGTGAGCTCCCTACTGCCAACAAAAAAAGCACCAACTGCACCCACTGTGTAATCTGACTGTCAGAAAAGGGGCCCTGAAATCACCTCCCTGTGCTGCTTCCCATTACTAGGTAGGAAGCCCCCACCCCAACTCTCAGTTAAGCCAGCAAACTACCAACAAATAAGCCATGACCTTAAACCATTGTGCAGCCCCTCACCACCAGAAAAAGAGTCAGCACTCTACCTCCCTGTGTAGCCACTTCACTATCAGTAAAAAAGCTCTCACCAAGTCCCCATGTGCAGCCTGCCCACTGCCAGCAAACAAACCCCTACCTTCCAGTGCAGCCCCCATTGCCACTAAAGGATCCCTCACCATATCACACTGTGCAACACCCACCCTGTGAGTAAAGGGCCCCATCACACCTCCCTGTGAATCAATCCCCTCCACTGCCAGCAAAGGAGCCACCGCAAAACCTCCCAGTGCAGCCATCCACTGTTACAAATGAAGCCCCCACCTCAACACTATATGAAGCTCCCTACTGCCATCAAAGGAGCACTAACTGTGCTCCACTGTGCAGTTCAGCTGACAGAAAAGTTGCCCCCGCCCCACCAGACGGTACAGCCCACCTCCACACCATGCCACTGTGCAGCCCCACCACTGTTAGAAATGGAACCCCCACACAAATTCTCTATGCAGCCCTCCCTTATGCCAGCAAACAAGCCACCACCCCCTGAGCAGTCCTCCATTACCAACAAAGGTGCCCCATCCAGCTACCTCTGCAGGTCTCCAATACATTGCCAGCATAGAAGCCACTATCCCACCTCCCAGTGCAGCACAACTTCAGTGCCAGAAAAGGATTCCTTACATCACTGTGAATCCACCTTCCACTGTCAGTAAATGGAGCACCACACCATTGCATGACCCCCTGCTAGTAAAGAAACCTCCACCAACCTGTGCAGCCCCCATCTACCAGGAAATAACCTCACTCACAATCTTCCTGTGCAGCCCCACATTGCTAGCAAAGGAGCTGCAGCACGACTGTGCAGCCCTGCCAGCAAAAGAATCTCCATGACACCCCCATGTGCCCCTCCACTACCAGAAAATGAACTTCAACCACACCTCCCTGTGCAGCCCCCAATGTTAACAAACTCTAGCCAGAGCCAATATGGCTGTAGCAAGCTTGAAGAAGCTCCAAGTAATGAGCACCATGAGCACCATTGAATGCCATCCCACATACACCATGCAAGGAAATCTTCAGCACTGACGAATGCTTTTTATTTTTGTTATCGCTGCATGGCTTCCCGCAGTCTAACTGAGATGAAGACATAATCTCTAATTGTACACTGCAGTCACTAAACATTTTAGTATAATTCATCTTGCTTTGTGCTGAATATTAGAATGTTATCTGGTCTGTAGTTTTAATTTCTGACTTGACCACACTTTCCCCTTGTACAAACCTGTCATGATAGAAAAGTAACTTAATTACTGTTTTAACTAATAGCATCTTCAGCAATAACAGTAGCAAGTCCAAATCTCAGATCTAAAGTAAGAAAATGTGGTGATACGAACATACGAACATACAAAAATGCCAGCAGATACAGGCCAATTGGTCTGGAACATCTGCTCAGTCGTGCAGCACACAGGTTACACTCCAGTGGCTGCCCCCCACCCCTTTCTTCCTTCTGTTCCCCCCTCAACTTCCCACCAACTAGTAATTTGCCCTTGACCTTGTCCTACCCACTTTTGAAACTCTCCACTGTTTTAAGAGATACCACTTCCTCAGGAACTGTGTTCCACCCCACCCTCTCCGTGAAGTAATGTCTCCCCACCTCTTTCCTGAAACTACCCACACAAACTTCAGGCTGTGTCCCCTAGTAATTCCTTCTCCCTTTAATTGAAACATGCCATCTGTACTAACCCTGTTGATGTCCTTTAAGTACTTGAAGGTTTCGATCATATCACCCTCTCGCTTCTCTTCTCCAGTGAGACATGTTGAGGTCCCCGAACCTATCTTCATAAGGTGATCTGAAATGTGTCATAGAAAACATGACAGTAAAATGTGGTACATCAGATTTATGGCACAACAGAGAACAGTATTCTGCAGTCTTATGTTTACGAAGTTGTTACCTGGCTTGAGATAAATGAATCACCTGCTTCAAATCCCACCAGAGCCACTTACATGTGATGACCCAGGAGCACTTGTGTTAGATAAGGGCTACTTTCATCATGTTCATTGCTCCTGTTGCAAAACAGAATCTATGCACACATATTTGTTTTTTAAATCTCAGTTGAATACATTTTGCTATAGAATGTATGTCCATTTCTCTGTTGCATCAAGGTTAAACCGGTTCCAAGGAGATAGATTATGTACATTAACAGTAAATGCTGGCAAAGGGAATGACATAACATAATTTAAAGGCTACTTAAACCCTATTTTTGCATCTGAAATTCCAGTTAAAATGGATCCCAGAGTGAAGCAGAATAGGCAGTGGCCAATTACAGAATGTGCCTCCTTAGCATGGAATGAGTTTAACTTTGCTATAACAGGTAAATGGACACACATTGATAACATTGTTTTAGTACTGACATTTGGAGCTGCATGGCATAGCAGAGCATTCATTTATCAAACAGGGCTCATGCACTTATAAACGGATACTTATTTTGGACCAGTAATAGAAAACAAACAAAAAGAAACAAAAAAAAAAAACATATTCAAGTCATTATACTCTCTTTATGACTGGTTCTGTAGTTCTAATTTATTTTTGAACTATATAACTTAGATATGTGGGAGTGTTGACAGCAGTAGACAGAAGACATTACTACATGATGATGATGCCTAGCTTCAAGGCTGGGATTCTGGGGGGTCTGGGTCTACTTCATACATTGCTCTGTCTCCCACATAACACATGTGCCTAATTAGCCATGTGCTACTGGGTCAGTATTCAGTCAAAGTAAGGAAATAATGAGTTAATCCCTAGGCTGCTGAAAGATCTGAAATGAATCTATTTGACTTGAGCTGGACAGATGATCATTCTGCAGCCCTACAAGGGTTAAATGACAGCAGCTTCAATTTTTTTTTTATTTATATCCTGAGAATTTGGGATGCACAGTAGCATCACTCCTGCATTTAAGGCAGAGCAGCCAATAGCAAAAATCAGAGGGGGAGTACACTATTTTGCAGCTGATGGAAGGATACACTGACAATTCCTAAAAGATGTGTTTCATGAAAACAACTTTTTCAAGTGAAAACAGAATGGCTGTAGGCTCCTCCCACAGTCATAATAATTAACCTCCATCCCCAACTCACTGCAAAGTCCCTACCGCTATACCATGTACAAGGTGACTGTGATTGAGATCTTTCAAAAAGGGCAGCTCAAAATTACAGCTCCTGTGTACAGGGCTACCTGGCAGGACAGCGACCGGATGGGGTTGTAAGCAAGTATATCAATGGGATGCCACTTTATATTCATGTGCAGGGAGAGGACCATGTTGCATGACATGCAGAAGGGGAGGGAGGGAATGTGGGGTGTAGTGTGGTGGTCGGCTGCCAAGCTGTCCATGTGGCATAATGGGTATGTGGCAAGCTGGGGTTGGGAGCGTACTGGGTTCGATTGTTTTAGCGTCGGGTCAGGTTTTTTTAATTTTTTTACATTTTACACCCCATATTATTCAATAAATTGTATTGTATGGGTATTATTCCTAATGATTGGGAAAAAAGCTACAGTAATTCCGATACATGAGGACAATAAAGCACTAACCAGTAATTTCAGACCGATCAGCTTGATATCAGTGGTCTGTAAACTGATGGAAAAATTATTGAAAAAAAAAAGAATAGATATAGAACTGTGGGAAAGGAGTTTAGTAGATCATACTCAGCATGGTTTCAGAACTGGTAGATCCTATTCAACTAATTTGATATCAGTTTATGAAAAAGTAAGCAATAGCTTGAACAAGGGAATACCTTTGGAAGTGATTTTTCTTGACTTCCACAAGGCATTTGATGCTACCCCTCACTTTGAGTTGATTAAATATAGAATAAATTATGGGGTGGTGTGTGTAACAAGAAGTTTACATCCCTGAGGTGTTAGATGCTTCATAAATGGTTTATAAAGCATCTAACACCGAGGATGTATGTAAACTTTGAGTTCACACACACCACCCCATACTTTATTTTATATGATTGCTGGGTTTTCTTTTTTTTGCCACAGCAATTATATAAAATAAATAAACATGCCTGGTGGCCACTGCCGTTATCCGGTCGGGTTTCAAATCAGCATGCAGTCAGCTGTATTTATTTATTTATTGAGAATATTTTTTAGAAGGTAGTAGCAAAGTTATGTTCCCCCCTCCAAAAAAAAGAAGCAATTTTCTATCACTTACTGCTGAGTCCAAGTGGTAGTTTGTCCGGCAGAAAGAGAAGGCAGCCACCGGCGAGTGGTCAGGAGTGGAGAGCTGCAGCATGCGCATGTGAAGAGTGAGGGAAACCATGCTTATAATTGCTATAATAAATGTTCCTTTATTATGGCGAATTATGCCATGGTTTCCCTACAGGAAAAAGGGAAACCCATTAATTATTAAAATGATAAAACTCATCTTTATCTTATTTACTATCAGGTGGATAAATAAGTAGATCAAGGGAAGGACCCAACAAGTCAAGTTCTCCACAATGTGTACTGTAAGCTTTCATTCACAAAGTTGTCAACTTTGTGAATGAAAGCTTGAAGTACACATTGCAAGCCCATTGATTGACAACATCAACCAATGGTATTGTAGTGCTTACTGTAAGCAGTCATTCTGTGACAGCTCAGTTGGTGGGCAGCTGTGGAGCTGTGTGGGTGGGTTTTGCTGCCCGCCGGCTTAATGACCATGCTGGAACAGGGGAACGGGGTAAGGTGGGGGTCCCTCAGTGGATGGGGGTCCACTAGACTGCTGGGGAAGTGTTCTATGAAATATTTCATTCACGATCAGATGTCAGGGTGAGGGGCCACTAGACTATGAGGGAAGTGTTTCAAGTAATATTTAATTTGCAATCGGTCGTTGGGGTGGGAGAAGGGACATTAGACTACCAGGGAAGTGTTCTGTGTAATGTTTCATTTGTGATCAGACTTCAGGGTGGGAGGGGGGCCACTAGATTAACCAGGGATTATTTCAATATTTCTATGGGGACGATCATGACTGGGGATGGGAGGGGGGGTACCACTGGACTACCAGGGAAATATCGGGGATGTACATTGTTCATTACTTTGGGGTTGGGAATGGGAGAGGGACCACTGGACTACCAGGGAAATACATTCACATCATGCTACAGCACTGGACTGAGCAGCAGCATGTTTGCAGGGTGCCCACCACATCCTGCCAGGTACATCACTTCTGACCGCATGCAAATGGAGCCATAATGACATGCAAATGGCCCCATTTGCTCCTTCCATGCATAATTGCCCCATTTGCATATGTTGATCTGAATATCTGGAATTTGCTCCCTGCACATCCCGAGTATGTGCTGTGCAGCCCCATTCCAGGTATTCAGACCAATTAGGGGGATGTGCTGGCACATCTTTGGTGGCCCCCATTTGCACCGTCCCCATCCTTTGCTATTTTCAGATGGGATGCACGATTGTGCATCTCATTAGAATATAGCAATTTTGTGCTCTGGCACAGCTCAGCTGTGTAGAGCAACCACTTCTACAACCAGGAACTTACTAACTCCTGGAGAAATAGCAAACCTTTCTGGGAGAACATCAAGAGCCTCATGGGTAAACCAAGCCAATCCTCCCCCACTATGATTAAAGTTAACGGCTCCACTTTACAGGACCCCAAAGAAATAGCGGACTCCTTTAATCTTGCATTCACTGATCTTAGCAGTGTCCTTCCCCCCAACTTCTGTGACAACTCTGCCCAGCACTGCCTCAATAAAAAACTCAATCTCCACAGTAATATCCCCCATTCTACTTTAAGAGGATATACTTGTCTGAAGCTAAAAGATATCTTAACAAAGTGCTAAGCAAAGCTAGTTTCAGCAGTGATACCCTTGACCTCAAACTCCTCTCTCTCTCTCCCTTGACGTTGTCCTACAACCTCTCACTAAACTTCTGAATCTTTCACTCTCTCATAAACAATTCCCTCAGCTCTGGAAATCAGCAGTGGTCACACCAGTTCATAAAAGTGATGATAGGTTTCTTCTCTCTATCTACCACCCTATCTCTATTCTCTCACCACTCTCCAAGGTGTTGGAACAGATTATAGCTGACCAGTTGTCTGAACACCTCAACAAATATAACTTACTCTATCCGCAACAACATGGCATTAGAAAAGCCCATGGTACTACCACTGCCCTGCTTGTCTTCACCAGCCATATTCATAAGGAGAGTCACACTGGCCACCTACTGGGTGCAGTTTTCATTGATTTGACCAAGGCATTTGACACCATGAACCACCAGCTCCTGCTTCACTCACTCTCCTCCCCTGGACTATCTAATGATATAACCAAATAGTTTGAAAGCTACCTCTTGGCAAGGAGCCAAAAAAGTCAAAATCATTGACACTCTCTCTCAAGTCCCCTTCCTGTCCACTCTGGTGTACCCCAGGGTTCCATCCTTGGCCCTCTACTTTTCAGCCTTTTCATCAATACTCTTCCTATAGCTTACAATAATAACTTAATATTCTATGCCGATGATGCAGTCCTCTTTTTCTCCCATACTGACCCCGTCTCGCTCTCCCAAGGTGCTACAGACGAACTTCAGCTTAGTTGAAATCTGGCTTCTCCAACATAAGCTGCTGATGAGTTACAAAAAAACAAAATCCATGCTGTTCCATAGCTCTCACAGCAAATACAGATCCATAAATTTCACCATACATAATGAACTTGAACAGCCACTTGAGCAAGTGCAGGAGTTTAAATACCTTGGTATTACCCTTGATTGCACAATGTCTTTCAGCTCACATGTTCAACACATCTCAAAATCAGTCAACTCAAGAATTGGGGTCCTGTACCACCACCATCACTGTCTTACCAAAGAAGCTATTCATGCAGCCATAACTGCCTCAGTCCTACCCCGTCATTGATTATGGGCTTGTCTTCTATGGGGCTGCCATTAATACCACCCTAAAACGGGTCAAGACAGCCCTTAACAAATATTGTAGGGAGGCATACGCATACAGTACCTGTGATCTCTACAAGCAATCCAACTGGCTCAATCTAAATAGTAGACTTGCCTACTAGACCTGCCTACTGGCTAAGAAAATTTGTCTTAACCTCACACCCCCTGCAACTCATGCCTTAATGTTGTACACAGTCACTGAACATTTTATGCGCGCAGTTCCCTCAGACCAACATTTATCGTTCCATTCAGCCGTATCAACCAGGCTCAATGTGTTTTCCACACCAGGGCCCCCTACTGCTAAACAACTTTCCCCCTGAAATTGCAGCTGAAAACAAGCTTGGCCCATTCAAACGTAAACTCCGCCAGCACCTCACTGACCTCAGCATTTGTGACTGCTCTCCCTAGGCTTGTGGCTTTTTTTCACCTCTCCCTCCTCTTCTCTCCTCCCATGCTACCCTCCCCACTTCTCTCCACCCCTTCATCCCCTGCTACTCCTCATCTCTCTCTCTCACCCCACCTACCAGTATACCCCCTCTCACCTCCCACCTACCATTCCACCCCTCTCCCTCTCCTCTCCTCCTGTCTCCCCCTCCCTATCACCCTATCTCTTGTTGCTCCACCCCAGACTACCTAGCACTTATCTTTCTGTTCTTGCATTTATGACAATGTTAAATCCTTGACTACCTACCCCTCTTTTCTCCACCCCTGCCCCTCTTATCCCCCAACCCTTGCTCCACTTATGTCACCCCTAGGATGGTTTTCATTTGTATCTGTGTCTTGCTATATATACACCCGTATTGTTAATTGTGCATTGTTATTTGCCACTGACTGTTTGCTACTGTGCTAGTCTATACACATGTACTGTCTTTTGCTACTAAGTTAACCTCCTGACCTGTATTGTATCTTACCTCTGCTTACTTCTATGTTATCCTCCTGACCTTGTATTGTATCTTACCACTGTTTTGCTTGCACCCATTGCTGACATGGAACCTTTGTAAAAGAACCCCTGATTCAAAGGTATTTGTAATCCTAGTAATAAATAAATTAATAAACATAAAACCACTTGCACCCATTCTGGGCACAGTTTGAAAATCCTGGCTCCTGTTTTTTAAGTGTTACTGCGCAATCATTTAAAAACATTTTCAACTGCCAAATAACAAGAATAAATGACAAATGCATAAAAGCGAATGACAAAGCCATACTCATGAAACCATAAAAATATGTATAGTTTTGTCATTCATGATTTAAAAAAAAATAATATGTATAGCACAACAAATATTATATATAGCTACCAATAGTACCAGGGGACCTTATTTAAAATGAATATGTAGATCACTCAAAATCTCAGACCACCTCTCCACCTCAATTTTCTGTTTTCAGTGTGCAAATATTTTTTTTATAGTTTCATGTTCACTAACTCTCTCAAAAACTATTTTTTTACCTCCTGAAACCTATTTTTTTCATGAAAGCATAACAAAAATTCTTTCCCAAAAATGTTCCTTTTCACAGAAAATTATTTTTTGCTACTGCATATTTGTGAAAATGAAACACATTTTTTGGTAATAACTTGAACTTGATAGTTAGAACAAAAGTAATTGGTGGAATTCATCCTTGGACCAAACCCTATTAAATCTGAAAGTTTATGGTTTCAAATTCCAACCTTTTTTAAATTATTATTATTTTTTTATTTCATAGTCAAATAGCCCCAAGGGCATAAAAGCCTGTTTTCAAGGTGGAAATTAGAAAATAAAACAATAACTTAATCATGAACAATGTACAGCAACACATAGTTAATAAAAAAAGGAGGGAACAGTTGCCAATACAAAACTTCTTCAGAACATATTTGAACACATTGTGCCAGTTACTAGAAGGTTAGACCCTGCACTAGTATGGTTAATGTGGGTGCTAACCCAGGTTTGTGGGAGCGTTTCTAGTGAGACCATATTCAGAGGCCCCAGGAGTGCCCTTCACCCCCAGCAGTGCAATGTGCTAAAATATTGCTGCACCTATGCCATGGGATATTCAAATGTTTGTGACAGAAGTAAACAACCTCCCAAGTGATGCTCTTTACAAATGTCAAAAACCACCTCTTAACTGGGTGATAATCTCACACCACCACCTTCCCAGAGGTAGGACAGCTGTACTGCAGCTAACTGTCCCCAATCTCCTGTTCCTTTACATGGTGCTGTGTAAAAAATACCCTACTGGTCCTGTGGCTCCTCCCCACTCCCGACTGCCCATTTTCACTTACATATCTGTAGTCCCTGGTAGTCCAGTGTGTCCCACCACCTCCTGATGTCCAATTCTTGAGTTTGTATTACTCCCTGCTAGTCCACTGTGTCCCACCACCCCCAGATCTCCTGTTCTTGTCCTTTTGTACCCTTTAGTTTCCACAGTATGCCTGTTCACTTAATTAGAGTAGTACAAAACAAGTTGCAGCATGGTGTGGAATAGTACATTTACCTTCAGTTAGCCTTGCAAACTGTCTGAGTTGTAATGCAGGGTTTTTCCATTTTAATTGCTTTCAATTTGTGTGTTTTCAGAGAGGTTTTTTTCAGGATATTTGTACTTTCAGCATAGAGATACATGGTATAAATGGGTGTTGTGACATTTTCTCATATGCAAATGCAGCTGTCATGGACAATGAGATTTCAACAGCTATAAAATGGAGACACCCAAGACAGTTACAGGGGACTAGCATGAACAGTGAAAACAAACTAAAACAAACACGTATATCCCTAACAGCTACAGGAAAAGAGTTGTATGTTGACATGGAAACAAATAAAACTTACAAGATATGAAAGGATAGTTTTCCATTAATTCCTGGTGGTCCACTGTGTTCCCCTACCCCACCCCAATCTCCCAGTACACCTTATTACAGCTCTTCCTGGAGGTCCAGTTGGCCCTCCTAACAGTCCTAACCTGACTAGCCCTCTGACGTCCCATCTTCCAAGCCCTCTAATCCCATTGTCCAGTGCCCTTAATGGCTGCATATGTTGAGTGGCACAGCCCTCCTTGCACCTTCATAGCCAGCTGCCACATGAGCTGTCAGTGAGCATGAACACTGTAGAAACAATTTTTACAGTACATATGCTTACTGACAGCTCATATGGTGGCTGGCTACAGAGTTGAGAAGAGGGCTGTGCTGGTCACTGTATTTAGCTGTAATGCATGCCAGACAATGAGGTGAGGAGTGTGTGGGAAGGTGAGATGTCAGTGAATGTGTTGGGTGAAGGCTGCTTGGGGGGGCACTGAACCACCATAAGGTGTACTGGGGAATTATGGGGTGGGAGAACACACTGGATTACCAAGGATTAGTACAAGGATAAGAACAGGAGATTGGGGTTGGGGGGCAGGACACACTGGAACACCAGTGAATAATACAGTACAAGGATGAGAATGGGAGATCAGGGGGTGGCAGAACATACTAGAACACCAGGGATTAATACGAGGACAAGAACAGGAACTCTGGGAGGTGGCAGGATACACTGGACTACCAGAGACTACAGATATGGATGTGAAAACAGGCAATTGATGGGATGACACACTAGACCACCAGGGCTCATGTTTATTCGTTGTAAGTTATTCTAAGGGGCAGAAGTGCCCCATGCAGATGAGCCCATAATGGGCATGCAAATGGCCCCTTAGTGCCTTGCTTGCCCACTGGACTCATTTATATGCTTGGAATGAATATAGTCCACATGGGTCCTGGAGCTATCCAATTTTAGGTAGCACTATTCCCTTTGGGCTATTTACAGCCCTGGTCCATGTTGGGGCAGCACAGATTTGCTTAGCACTGAACCTACCTGTACATAGCCCCATATACAGTCAGATACAGGGGGCTGGGTTAAAGGATATATATGAGCTATTGCCTAAAATAATTAAAATAACCAATGCTAAACTGCTAATACTAATACACACAGGTATGAACGATTTGAAACAGGATTCACAACTTGAAATATTAGAGAAATACGAAGTTATATATGAGCATCTTAGGAATAAAAATTGTGATGTAATACTTTCTGAAATTCTTCCTGACCCTAGAACCAGATATGTAGTAACTAGAAAAATAATGCAGTGGTATCCCCAGGATGAAACTCACTTTTAAAGCACTCTGCAGCATGCTGCAGCAGACCTACTGAATAAAGCAATATAATTTCAATGGCAATTAGTCCCTTTTATCATGCAGGAAGCTGTGGCATTCATTTCATCCTGGCAGTGTCACAGTTTTCTGACTGACAAAAGGGACTATTTGCCACTGAAATTACATTGCTTTATTCAGTAGGTCTGCTGTAGCATTCTGCAGAGTGCTACAAAAAGCTGCAGAATTGGATTTCATGCTGGGGGTGACCACTGTACTTTTAATCAATGAACTGAGAAAATGGTGCCTTCAGGAGAAAATTATATTAGTTAAAACATAGGAACTGTATGAATGCAACCAGAAAAGAATGTTTTGCAATGATGGATTACATCTCAATCACAGTGAAGCACACTCTTGGAAAGTGTATTTAACAGTACTATTAATAAATATTTAAACTGAGTAATGGGCGAGGGAAGTAATGACTATGCTATTGATCAAAACAAGAACCACATGTCCCAGATTAAGGAAATGTTAAAGAGAAACAATACAAGCATGAACAATGAGGATCTAATTAAATTACTGGTAATTGAATGCTAGGAGCTTAAACAATAAAATAGATGAACTGAAATTCATTCTATATGAGGAAGGCATATCAGTATGTACTGTGACTGAAACCTGGTTTAATAAAGATGACTGGGGAAGTGAAATACAAGGTTACCAGTTATTCCATAAAGTCAGGGACAATAAGCGAGAGGGTGGAGTGGCACTTTATATACTAGACAGTATTTGTGCAAAAGAAATATCTAATCAAACATGGTGCTCAGGTCCAAATGAAAATATGTGGGTTGAAGTCAGCATTAATAAAATCAAAGTCACTGTAGGTGTAGCCTATAGACCACCCAGTCTGAGCATGAAGGAACACATTAATTTTTTAGAAGAAATAGATAAACAAGATGTTAAAGAAAATTATATTCTAGTAGGTGACTTTAACTATCCAAACATTAACTGGGAGGCACAGATGGGATCATCAGTTCAAGAAAGGAAATTTTTGGAAAACATATGGCAGAAGAACCTTGAACAATTAGTCAGGGAGCCAACAAGGAAAAATAAAATCTTAGATTTAGTGCTTACCAACCTTCAAGAATCAGTAAAACATGTCAAAGTCCTGGAGCCATTGACAGATAGTGATCATAACATGATTAAAAGGCAGTTAGAATATAAAGCATATGGAGGGACTACTAAATTAAAATGTTATAATAAGGATAATTACAGAAGTATGAAATAGTACTTAACCACCTGGATCTGGGGACATGACTTACATGATGAGAATCTTGAAATAACATGGATCAAAATTAACAATAAAATAGACTTCTCTGTTAGTGAATATGCACCAGAAATCCAGAAACAGAATTCCAAAATGGCTCACTATGAAAATCAAAAGTAATATAAGCTAGAAAAGGAAGGCATACAAAAAAATATAAATTACATCCTACAAGTGAAAACTGGGGCAATTACAAGAAACCTGTAAGGGATAGTAAGAAAGAAATAAAGAAAGCAAAGGCAGATGATGAGATTAGGATGGTAACAGCAACTCTAGATAATAAAAAATCCTTCAACTACATAGGGAGTCTCAAAGGAGGGCAAAACACAGTGGGACAAATTAAAGTTGGTGAAAAATGTATGGCAAATTCATTTAGTAAACATTTTGCAAGTAATTTTGAAACAAAAGGATTGGATAACTTCACAAACATGAGAAAAAAGAACCAATTACACAAATTACTGTTGAGGAAGTATATCATAAATTATCAAGACTACAAGTGAACAAATCCCCAGTCCCAGATGGTGTGCATCCACAGCTATTAAAAGAACTTGCTCGTGAGTTGGCAGGCTCTATCTGCTTGCTCATAAATAAATCACTAAAGAAAGGTAAAACAATACCTGAATGGAGATTGGCTAACATGATGCCAATATTTAACAAACATTTGTCAATGCTGAATGTTGGTTTGCTGGCATTGGCACTGGTAGTGCAGGAGTTAAAGAGATGCATAATAGGAATGGCAGTGAAGTATTGAACTAACACCACCCCACCCCCAACCCCCGCAGAGACTAAAAGGCATTGGGGGTGTGCCTTTTGGTTGTCAGCCATAATGCTTAAGCCATTCCATCTCATCCCACCCTGCAGACAGCAACATGTGTCATGGTGCACCTTGGGGTCTTTGGCCCTTATGCTCACCCCATTCCATTAGGAAATATGCTGAGATGGGTACAGTATAGGAGAATGTGGTGAATGTTAGGGCCAAAGACCCCAAGACACACCTCGATGCCCTTCAGTGACTACAGGGTGGGGGTAGAATGCCATGAGCAGTACGGTCGACAAACCCAAGTCACACCCCCAATGCCTGTCAGTCTCTACAGGGTGGGGTGTTACAGTTGGAAACCCTATCACCCCTGGTGTATGTTGGTATTTTCACTCCAAATTTTCAACATAGGCTTTTTGGGACCCCACTTCATGAACAGTAACAATATAATTTCATTACTGAATCCCGAAAGGTGATTTCACACAGTGACTGTACGATTTGGCGCCACAGGTGCAAAAACATATTTTGGGCAGGATGTAAAAAATGACAACTGCACTGTTCATGAGGAGGTGTGAAAAAATGGCAATGTTGAAAATCTGGAGGGAAAATATGAAAAATTGATGAATTTACGAGTGTGCATAGAAATTGAGCAACACATGCCCTCAACGCAATCAATTGTTGGAATTATTTCTCCGCATTTTCAACATGTGCATTTTGGGACCTCCCCTCATGCTCAGTGGCACTATGATTTTGTTAATCTGTCCTAAAAGTTGATTTCCCACAGAAACTGTACCATTCTATGCAGCAGGTGTGAACACACATTTCAGGTAGGATGTGAACAATGGCAGCTGTACTGTTCTTAAGGAGGTGTGAAAAAATGGCAATGCTGAACATCTGGATTGAAAATATTAAAAATTATAAAATGGCAGGGGTAAAATCCAGTAATCTGATTGGCTCTTATTTATGCATAAAATTTGGTTTACACATGGTTAAAAAAAATAACTGCTCTGCAGTGAAGAGTCTGGAAGCCAGATCAATGACTATTTGGAATACAGGCATTTCAGTTAGCCCCCTACAGCCAGAACTGATCTTCCACCACAAACATGACTGCTACCTTTACACTGTAAAAAAAAACTTCAGCTGGGCCCCTAAAAATAAAACTACCTTAAATACAAAAATAAAACAAATTAATTAAATGTTGTTTCCCTGATTATCACACTCTCCTTATATACATAAACACATTAGAAACAATAAGTATTGTTTATAGTTTTCACTACAACTGTTTCTTTGCTTACAGTGAAAAATCTCCTTTCTATCTTTACCTGTTCATCAGGGAACTCTCTTCTTCTTGCCCTGAGAGTGAAATAATTGAGTCTCTGGCTGTAACAAAGGCCTTTGTTGTCTGTGTGTACTGTACATTGTGTTTGGAGAGAAACATTCTGCCAGTGGAACTGAGAAGAATTTGGAATCCATGTATTCCATGGTAAACATTCCATGATAAACATTCCATATTTTGAATGTGGAGAAAAATAGAAGAAAGAAAACAGGAAGAAGAAAGTAGACAATAATACAATGACATCATCAATGGCGTCACTTGCAGTGGGTGGAAGGACTATTTTATCACAAACGCACACAAGTAAATCTAATGTTTCTACATATAAACATGATTTTCCCAACAGTAAAAAAGTTAAAAAAGGAGCCAATTTTATAAGTGCAATAAGACACTCAGGGATGTGTGTAAAAATGAAAATTATGTACCTACCATAATTCTTGATCTTCTCTAGTATATTCACCATTCATTACTGCTGGGTGTAAGCCGGAGGTGTGAACCTGTACTGGAGGTTTTTTTTTTGGGGGGGGCGGCGCTGACGGTGCAGCCCATGAGGCATGGTGCATGAGGGTTGGCTGTTAGATGCCGCAGACCCCTCCTCCATCCCAGTTCTGTTCTGTCAGACAGGATGAAACACAGGGGGATAGAGAAAATCAAGGTGAAGCAAGAGAGCAGAGGGATATGAAAAGGAAAGGATATCAACTGAAAAAGGAAGAAGTTGACCAGAGGGCAGAGAGGTTGAACTTTTTACCTTAAGAGGCCAAGGACCCCAAACTTTAGGAGGCAGCACAGGAAAGGAGAAAGAAAGATAGAAAGAGAAGAGAGAGAAAAATACAGCATATGTAGGGGCAGAAGGGGGGCTCTCAGCCATGGTGAGTAGGAAGACCATTGGCTTACTTTAGCCTCAAAAACCTGAAGATATGAAGTCACAGGTGCAAGGATCCCGTCAAATTCAGGAACCACTGGACAGAGGTCCAGATAAGAGAATTTGAAATGGTCTTGAAGAATATAAAACATGACAGAGACAGCTCCCCTTCTCACCCCTAAATCCATATGTGGGATGAAAGTCCTGGGACATTGTCTCTACAGCTTAGTACTTGATGGCTTGGTTGGGGGGGCCCCTTAAACAGGAGAGGACTCTGTCCAGAATGACCTCAACGGTAGAGGGGGAGGGAGAAAGACAGAGGGAGAGAAAGATCCCTATGGGTTCTCTCACGAGATGCACTGATGCAGTCCTACTTCAAGAATAGGAAACAAAATGAAAAATCTGTGTCAGGAAAAGAAGCTACCACAGTGCATCCCATTGATAATCCCAGGGAATTCCCTCTGAGGCCAGGGAGAAGACTCTACTCACCATCCTCCTAGGGTGGATGCTCTGTTACTTTTTAAAGAAGGAAACAGAGGGCCCCTAAAGTACCAGGGGGACTCTTCCCCAATTGGCCTCAAAGAGGGGAAGGGCGAGCAGGGTGGAGGCAGTGCCCAATAGCTGAGGCCCAAGAGGTGAAGGTGGGTGGGAATTAGTAATGAATGGTGAAGATACAAGAGAAGATCAAGAATTACAGTAGGTATGTAATTTTCATATCTTCCCTTGTCAGTCTTCACCATTCATTACTGCTGGGTGAGTACCAAGCCCCGGAGAAGACCTGGCCCTGCCCTAAGGGAACAGATTCCCTCAGCCTCCTGAGGGTGAGGCACAGGAGGGGGAGATCCCATAGCCCTACTAGATTGTACATCACCTAAGGCTGGTCAGGCCAAGGAGATGTCCCCGTGGTTGGGGGAATGGAAGACACGGGAGAAAAGACGGGTCCCCCAAAAGGCAGAGGAAATCACCCTATGCAGGGCAATGAGTGACAACCTGAATAGACAAAGCCATGCAATCCACCTGATGCAGATCGCTGTCCCTGCCAGTCTGGAGGCCACCTCATTGGCATCATAAGATGCCCTTGCTTGCTGACTTGCAAGCTCCAGACCCTGTGCAGAGAGGGCAATGGCCTGCCTAGATTTTTCTGAATCAGGCAGAGATTCTATCACCTGCATTAACATTGACCCCAGGTGCCTGTTGTAGGCAGCATGGTGAGCCTGATGTGAACTGATACAAAGCAGAACATCAGCTGAAGAGAAAGCTCTTCTTCCCTATCGGTCAAACTCAGAGGAATCTGGATCTGGTGGTCGGTTGTGTGCTGGGTGTTGAAGCCCAGAAGGAGTATCTAAGGCAGTCCACCCTGAAGGCAGGTAAGGCAGAGAACCAAGAGACTCCTGGGGAGCACAATACCTCCTCCTGCAGTCTGCTGGGGCTGTAAATGAGGTGGCTGGTGACTGCCAGGTGCAGACTAACACTTCCTGGAAGGGAATAGGCCAGAATGGTACCACTGGGTGGTGGCAGCTAACTAGCTCAGGAAGGAGCACAACTCCCACTCAGTAGTGCATCTTACCATGTTGGATATATGGAGTTCCTGTACAAACCTTGAGAGGAACTGCTGATATTCAATGAAATCAGCATCGGATGAAAGGTGGAATGAATGATCCTCTTCCTCGGAGAAGGAAGCCGAGGAAGTCGAGGAACTCGAGTGCTCAGAGTCCTCCTGTGGCAGAGGAGATAGGCAAAAGACCTGCTTGTCCATGGTGCAAACATATCTAGGGAAGGCTGCCACAGTGGCCCAGGTTAAGGGCCCCATAGGACCCACATGGCCTGGAAGAGGAGGAAGTGACTGCAGAGGAATTGGGGAAGAGCTCCTAACTGAAAGTGCTGGGCCTCTGCCAGGGCTCTGAGACCTTGCTGAAGATCCTTTTGCTCAAGAGGATCCGGGGGTTGACAAAATCAGCATATACTGTAGATGTGAAAACATATCCTGGTTGAGCCCTGAGGGGAAATTTCCCCTGCTGTGTGATCGGGGTTGCATGGATCCAGAAGGGCAACCCTCAGCGCTACCCACTAAGGGCACTTCTGAGGACTCCAAGGAGGAGAAGCAAGGCTCTGCACTGTGACTCCTTCCCCTCCACAGGGAAGTGGAGGGGGGCCCCTGCACTTCACCCCCAGCCCCTCAACCCCTCAGACTCCAAGGCTGCCCTCTTCCTCGACCTCAGTGCTAGCGGGACCCCAATCCCACAGGCCCCACCAAGGGGGGCCACAGAAGAAGTCCCTAGCCCAACTGAAGTGGCCAAAGCAGCACCAGGCATGGCAGCTGCCCCAGCCCCTGAAGTCAAGACTGCCATATCATGTCCTCGAGGACTGCTATCCACTGTAGGGCCTCAGACACACAGGTCAGCAAAGGGGCCAACAGAGACCACAGACTCTGAGGAGCACAGGAGGTGAACATTGGGCTGCCTGGTGCAGTGTCCAAGGGGACTCCCTGACTCCAGGGAGTCAGGACACCAGTCCAAATTAGCCAACGAGTTGTTCTCCTCTGAAGAAGAGGAGACCATGCACACCACCACACTAGTGACCCTGGGAGCCCCAGCACAGCACCATCTCAGGACACGACACTGCCTATGGCACCACCCTGACCCTTGGCATCATGAACGGTGCCGGGATCCAAAAAGGTGCAGGGCTCAGCGACCGTGGGCCACAACATAGGGGGAGCCCGCACCTCCAAAGAGGTGACTGCTGAGGCAGTGCTTCCACACTGGTCTTGTAGGGAGTAGAGGCATTCCTCTGGCACCGCGGAAGAAACCTCCTTGATGGTAAGGCTAGAATCCAAGGAGGTTTCCTCCTCACTACCCAGGAGGGGACCCAGAGACAAGGTTGAGAGATCTTACTATGGCATCCCTAGAAAGATGCTGTCCTCTGAACATTGGCAGGGATCTGCCAATCTTAAATGCTTAAATGATTTCCAGAACATGGCGGTCCATGGAGAAACTGGAGTTGCAGTTGTCCTTATCATGGGTGGGACTCAGGCAGTACAGGCAAACATAATTGTCAGTCCATTACAAATAAATGCCAGCCACAGGGACACCGACACATGGGGGCATGGGCTGCTTTGGATTTTCTCTTAGCTCCCAAACCAAACATGACATGAAAAGAATGCAACAGAATTCACAGGAAAAGACCCAGCATCATTGGCAAAAATAATAAAAGGAATGGTGTTACCAGGATACAACAGCATCAGGTGAATCAGAACCAGGATGGAGAAGCAGGGAATGGTGTTGAAATATGGAACAAACCTGATGGCACAGCAAGCACTGAAACTCACACAGCAGGTGCAACCTAGAGGGTGGGAGAAACAGAACTGGGATGGAGGAGGAGTCTGCGGCACCTAATGGCCAATCCTTGTGCACCACACAATGCGACAACCTCATGGGTGATGCCATTGGCACCGACTCCTCCCTCTCAAAAAAAACAGAAGAAAAAAACATACAAGTTCACACCTCTGGCTTACACCCAGCAGTAATGAACGGTGAAGATTGACAAGGGAAGATCAAATTTTACAGCATGTCCAGTAGCTGAAGTCACTCAGCCTTCAGCCTTGTGCCTTACTACACCCGTGGCCATGCTTTAAAATATGTTTTACACACACCCCTTCATGCCTTATTGCTTACTTGGCAAAGTTACAAGCGTATGTAGAAACTGTGCAGCACATGCTTGTAACGCAGTCATTTTTGGGAATTTGTTCACCACGTTTGCAACATGAGCTTTTTGGGACCCCAGCTCATTAACAGTGGCATTGCCATTTCATTAATTGGTCCCACAAGGTGATTCTGTGCAGTGACTGCAAAATCACCTTTTGGGACTGAGTAATGAAATGACAGTGACATGTTCATGAGGTGGGGTCTCAAGCACCTCATGTTGAAAATTTTGGGCCCAAATTCCTAAAAATGGCTGAGTTATCAACATAAGTTGAAACTCCTTTTGACAGCCATTGTACTCACTTAACTTTGATTCCTCAGTTTGCTGGTTGACTTTGAAGAGCTCAGACATGTCCCATTCCACAGGAGATCACCGCACTTGACCTCCGGAGTAAGTATGGTGTAATGGGGGTGTGAGGAGGTGGGTGCTGTGTGGGGGGGGGTGAGGAGGGCAGTGAGGAGACTATGAGGTATCATTTTCTTTTTTGCAGATTAAGCTGAAAACACTAGGGGATGGTTTTCTTAATTTACAGGTTAAAAAAAAATTAGGGCACACTGGGGTGGGCTTCCAGTGTGCCATATGAGTTTAAGGAGGGGACATGATACCAACAGGGATTGGGCACCCCTGTCAGTAAAGAAAGTGAGCTTGATGGGGAGAGGAAACATGATTCTGATGGGGATTTGGCACCCTGTTGGCAAATACTTGGGGGGTGAGGGGCATCCAACACCAGGAGTGGGCATCTCAGTGTTGGAAAAATAAATATATAAAAAAATGATCTGCGCACACTGGGGTGGGCTCCCAGTGTGCCACAATGTGTGTTTGTTTGTGTGTGTGAAAAATGCCAACTCGGGAATTGGGCACCCCAATGTTGGCTTTCCGGGGAGTGTGTGGCATGTGGCAGGTGGCAGGAGCAAACAGTGAGGAAAGGCGCACAGGGGCTGATTCATTTATTGAAATGTTTTATCAGGAAAGGCACAGTGAACAAACAAGTTGTTCTTGTAGAGCAATGCTTGGGGACAGTGTCCTCGGCGTGCAGCAGGAGCCGACGAGGTTGTGAGGGAGGGGAGGAGGTGCCACTACAATGAAGAAACTGTTCATGATTGCAGTGGCAGATGCATTTCAACTCCTTGGCTCTCTTTGAAGCTCCTGTCATCACCAGCATGCTTACTAATTGACGGCTGAGGGACGCACCCACTAAAGCATCCCCAGCATTCACCACAACACTGACACACCTCTGAAATATGCTACTACCACAAGATGTTGCTTACGTGTGCAAGAGCCAACTCAAAAAGTGAGACAGATGTGACATCACAAATTCCAGACCAATTAGTCTGACATTGGTTACAGGCAAGATAACAAAGGGATTTATCAGGGATACGATACAGCAACATATACTTGACAGAAGTCAGACAGATATAACTCAGCTTGGCTTCAGTCCAGGCATATCATGACTGACAAATTTGTTACACTTCTTTGAAGCAGTCAGCAGTGCTTTGCACTGGGGAATGCCGATGGACGTGGTTTTCTTGGACTGTTCTAAGGCATCCGACTGTCCCACACCATAAGTTGATTGAGCAGCAGCTTATAAAACTAGAGTTTCATCCTTGTATTATATCTTGGGTTCATTCATGGTTGAGGGACAGGTATCAGAGGGTATCAATTAGGGGTCATAACTCAGATTGGATAGGTGTGACAAGTGGTGTCCCGCAGGGCTCTGTGTTGGGGCCTGTGCTGTTTAACATTCTAATTTCATTAATGCAGACCTCAGATATGGCATGGCTTTGCAAATATGCAGACAATACCATGATAGGGGCCATAATTAATAATGTTTAGTCAGCTATTCAATTCCAACATGAACTGGAAAATCTTAGATCATGGGCATATAATCACAGCCTAGATTTCAGTCTAGATAAATGTAAAGCCATGCATTTCAAACGCAATAATATCATGGCCAAATACACCTTGAATAATACAACATTAACAATGGAGTTAGAAAAGGACTTGGGGATTTACATTAAAAACAACCTAACATTTGATGACCATGTCAGGGAGATGGTGAAAAAAGGAAATAGATAGCTGGGTTATACTTTAAGAAATGTTAAAAGTAGGACTAGAGAGGTGTTGATGGCTCTTTACATAGCCTTGATCAGACCGCACTATGAGTACTGTGTACCTGTTGCTGCAGTGTGTACCAAAGGTAGTATGAAATAAATGAAGGTGGTACAAAGGAGATTAACCAAACAAAAACAGCATTTATAGAGTGTGGGGTACAAGGAGCACCTTCAAACACTAAATCTTTATTCAGTGACATATAGGAAATTAAGAGGAGACCTTTGTTTTACGTATAGGGCATTTAAGGGAGAACAGTTATGGTTAACATGGGTCTGTGTAAAAATTAATGTGACAAAGAAACAAGATCACATGGGAAACAGCTCAAGGGGGAGATATGCAAAACCATTCAAAGGCAACAGTGGTTTAGTCAAAGGGTGGTTGGAATGTGGAATTCATTACCTAAAGTGATTGTGTCCAGTAACACAATGAATGAATACAAAACAGAACTTGATAACTATATGGATACTGAAAAAGCAACGTGTTTCCACTGATAACTGGCAAGTCAACTAAAGGCTATTGCCTCCTGACTTGAATCTAGACTATGAGATAGCACCACTCACTATCCGTCAGAATATCACAGCAGCCGGGGAGGGGGGAGTTTAGAGGTAATTGACCAGTTTTCTGAATATGGGGCCCATTATAAGAAATGATAACCATGAAAAGAGGAAGGGAGAATATTCTATGACTTAATTCCTCTGTATAGAAATGATTATTGCCCAAGTGAAGTTTTAAACAGTGGTCAGTTGATAAAGTGACGTTTGGATAGCCTTGTAGAGTGAACCAAAGAAAAAATATAATTAAAGCATGGAATGAAAATGCATCTTTGCTGAGCAAAGAATGACAAAAAACAAATTAACACAATAAAAAGTACTGTTGAAAGCAAAGCCAGCTAATCTTAGAATACAGAGCACAATGTCATGTGAACATGACATAGCAAAGCAACACACAGCAATGCACAATGTACTGACTCTGTTCAATGACTGGTCAGTGGTTGTAGCATACAAGGGGAGACCATAGTCAATGACTGATGACAGTAATGACTGAGTAAGGACTCTTTTAGAAAGCATTGTCAAAAAACTATTTACTGTATACTAAAGGTCCAATCTTGTATGAACAATTTTTATCAAATGTGTCTATATGCATATTCTTTGCAAAAAACTTTGTTAATATACCAGGCAGGGTACCTTAATGCGACTAAAGTATGGACATGTGGTGTTTGGGTTTCCAACCCTGACTCCACTCCCCACCCCCACCCCTGCAGCAAAAAGGAAAAAGATTAGGGTTTGGGGACTCTGGAGCCTTTGCAAATAAGTGTGGGGTCTTCTTTTGGGTTGTCATCCCTAATGCTCACCCCTTCCCACGTTCTGTAGCATCCTGGCTGCAGCAAAAGTACAGCTGCAAGGCAGTATCTCATAGTAATACACTTAAAAGGTCATGAAGCACATTTCTCCACATGTTGGCAACACAGTTTGTTCTAGCTTTCTTTACACAGGGCTCTGTGGGCCCTGCATGAAGAAATATGTGTGACATTGTTTGCTCAGGGAATAAGGTAGGTATTACAGTTGACAGCCCCAAGGAAGACAATATCACTGATCCATCAAGACTCCAGACACCCAGAATCCTAATGTTTTTTCCCCTTTGCTTCCTGGGGGATGGGGTATTAGGATTTGAAACCCTAATGACACATTTCTGTACTTTTGTGGCATTATGTTACCCTAACTGGTGCATCAATAAAGTATTTTGCAATTTGAGATAGTAGAATCGTATGCTTATTACTGCAGGTCCTGAACAGATGCAGATATGCAGGGTCCTTTGGGCCCTGTACCATTGGAAGACTCTGTCTGCCTGTAGAAGTGCAGGGCCCGGCATATTCTCCCCCAGCCAAGGAATGCAAGTTGCTGGGTTGCCCAATGTCCACACAGGCATGAGGTACCATGTAGTGAAGACAACTGTCCATATTCACTCTAGATAGCCACTCTGTACATTAACTTTTTTACACATTCACTTTTTACATTCACTCTTTACAAATTCATTCTTCACACAGTCACTCTTCATCCTGTCAGATCTAAAGAGGCAAAAAGATCTGTATGAAAAAAGAGTGAATGTGTAAAGAGTAAATATGTAAAGATTGAATGAAGACAGTTGTCTACAATGTATGGTAGCCATATCTGTGGGGATAATCCTGCAGCTTGCATTCACTGGCTGGGGGGGTGGGTTGCATAACATCAGCATCACCCCACCCTCACCCCATCCAGATAGGTCAATGAGCTGACCCCCAAACTCAGCTCACCAGCACGGAATCATAAAGTGTATCCACTGGGGTTAAGACTGGTGCTACACACAAAGTTTCTTAACAATTATACATATATATTTTTTCATTTGACCCCAAAATTTCAAATGAGTTTTTTCATGACTCCCCTTATAAACATGACAAGTACCATTTATAGTATATTGGCTGAAATGTCATTTCACACCACAAGTGTGAAAACTCGTCACATCCAGGATTTTAAAAAATAACACCTGTCATGCTTATAAGGTGGTGTGGAAAACTGGCTATGTTGAAAGTTTGGAATCAAAATATTGAAAATTAGCAACGTTATGTGTGAACATTGAAAAACTACATTGTTCACTCATAACCTGGGCATTTTACTGTATTTGTACACCAAATTTTCAGCATAGCCTTCTTATTACGCAATCTCATGAACCAGTAGGAGAAAATGTTCAAATCCCTGCCAAAATGTCATTCTGCGCCACTGAAACATCATTTATTTATTTATTTTATTTACTTAAACATTTCACCAGGAAAGGCATACTGAGCTAGAAGCTAGTTTCAAGATGTGTCCTGGGGGAAGGGGGAGGTGGATAGTACAATTCAGGAAAATACTGCACAATACAATAATACATATCAAAATATAATTTTAGGAAATTTTGCAAATGATACATCCAGAGTACATTATGTAATTACACTGCAGAGTTCTGAGTTGGGATGAGATCAAAGTATTATAAGTGCTAAATGCCTGATGTACTGAATTTTGTTACAAGAAAGTTGGCGTACAAATAGGAAGGGGAACAGGTGGGTGGATGGATATAGTGCAGGAGAAGGGAATATAATTAGAAACAGTTACAGGGGGAGAGGGTGAGGAGATGAGAATGCTTAAGCTGATGGGGCATTTCGGATGGTGTGAGGGAGGGCATTCCTATAAAAACTAGGAGAGTTTGTGGCACGAATGACCACTGGATCATGACTGAACTACTATCCAAGATGAAACTACGTGATCACTTCTGGCACTGAGCAAAAGCCATGAAGAAACCTACCGATATCCAAGCTGATAAAGCAGCCAGGAACCTGTGTACATGGACCATCTGAATAGAGAAAAGCAACCATCATAGAGAAATGCTCACCAACTCATGGGGAGATAGTAGCAAATTTTGGTCTAACATTAAGGAAGCCACAGGCAAGGTCCCTGAAGTTGTACCTTATATGATCAACATTGATGGAGTGCCTACTATGGACCCACTCTCCATTGCTAATACATTCAACAATGCCTTTTCTGATTGAAACAGTGTCCTCCCTCAGGACTTCTTTGACGATTCCCCTCCACCATCCTCACCACAACAAGTTGCCCCCTCTCAGGAGCATTGTGTAAGTCGCAACTCAATCCCCCCTTTCTACTTTAAGAAAGTACCAGTCTCCCTCGTTAGAAGACACTTGAGTAAAATCTTGGGTAAATCATGGCGCAGTGGTGGCTCTCTCAATCTAAAACTCCTTGCACCTACCATTGATGAAGTCATAGTTCCCATCACAAGGATCTTCAACCTTTCGCTAAGTCTATCCCAATTCCCCCTTGTCTGGAAAACAGCTCTGGTTACCCCTGTCCATAAATCTGGAGATCGTTCCATACAGACTAACTACAGACCCATCTCAATCCTCCCCCTTGTCAAAAGTCCTGGCGTGTATAGTAGCTGATCAATTGAATGAGTATCTTGAAAAATACTCCATAAAATGCCAACAGCAGCACAGTTTCAGGAAAGGGCACAGCACCACCACTGCCCTCCTGGAATTTACTGGCTTCATTCATAGAAATATAGAAACATAGAATTTGACGGCAGATAAGGACCATTTAGTCCACCTAGTCTGCCCATTTCCCTACCTACAGGATAAGCTGCAGATCCTCGTTAACCAACAGCCTATTTCTTCCTACGCCCCACACAAGTTGCCTTATGTCTGTCCCATGCATTCTTGAATTCTCCCACAGTTTTAGACCCCACAACCTCCTCAGGAAGGCCGTTCCATGCATCCACCACCCTCTCTGTGAAAAAATACTTCCTCACATTGCCCCTGAACCCCCCCCCCATCTTCAAATTGTGTCCCCTTGTTCTTGCACGGCTCTTTTTTCAGAAAGATGCTACCCTCTTGGACTTTGTTGATTCCACTGAGGTACTTAAAAGTTTCTATCATGTCTCCCCTCTCCCTCCTTTCCGCAAGGGGATACATATTAGGCTCATTTAGTCTCTCCTCATATGGCTTATCTTGCAGACCCTGCACCATTTTAGTTGCCCTCATCTGGACTGCCTCTATCCTGTCTCTGTCCTTGCAGAGATGGGGTCTCCGGAACTGGACGTATTACTCCAGATGGTGTCTCACCAACTGTCTGTACAGAAGGATAACAACTTCCTGTTTTCTGCTGGTGATGCCTCTCCCTATACATCCCAGTATCACCCCAGCCCTCCCTACTGCCTACTCACATTGCTTGCTAACCTTAAGGTCATCTGATATGATTACCCCCAGATCCCTTTCCATTTTTGTTGTTGTTACTACCTCCCCTCCAATGTGTAATCGTCCCCTGAGTTTTTGCTTCTCAGGTGCATTATTTTGCACTTCTTTGCATTGAATCCAAGCTGCCATACTTCTGACCATTCCTCCAACCTTGCCAAGTCCCTTCTCATCCTTTCCATGCCTCCTTGTGTATCAACCCTGTTGAAGATCTTTGTGTCATCTGCAAAGAGGCATACTTTTCCTTCTAGTCCCTCTGCAACATCACTTATAAAGACATTAAAAAGGACTGGACCCAATACTGAACCCTGTGGTACTCCACTAGTAATCCCCCTTTCTTCAGAGTGGACTCCATTTACAATTACCTTCTGTGTCCTGTTGTCCAGCCAATGTTTTACCCAGGCTACCACCCTGGGACCCACTCCCAGGCTGGTTAATTTGGCTGTTAATCTTTTGTGTGGGACTGTGTCAAATGCCTTGCTAAAGTCTATGTAGGCCATGTCTACAGCCCCTCCCTGGTCTACTACTTTGGTCACCCAGTCAAAGAAATCAATTAGATTCATTTGACATGACCTTCCCACTGTGAAGCCATGCTGCCTTGGGTTCTGTGCCCCACTGGCTTCTAGATATTCAACAATTCTTTCTTTCAGAAGTGATTGCATCACTTTCCCCATCACAGAGGTCAAACTGACAGGTCTGTAGTTTCCTGCCTCTGTCTTGGTCCCACTTTTGTGAAGGGGAATCACATCTGCCTTCCTCCAGTCCTCAGGTACCACACCATCCTCCCATGATTTGTTAAAAAGGGTAGTCAGTGGTTTCACTAGTTCTCATCTTAATTCTTTTAGAATTCTGGGATAAATTCCATCAGGCACCATTGCTTTGTCCACCTTCAGTTTTAGGATTTATTTCAGAATCCTTTCTTCTGTGAAAGGAATGGGATCAACCCCACTATCCAGAGTGCTTCTGGTAATTGGATTAGGCACTTCCCCTCCTCCTCTTTTGTGAATACTGAGCAGAAATATTCATTCAGTATCCCTGCTTTTTCACTGTTTCTCTCTGCCCACCCACTGTCCATTCTATTCAGCCTCACTATCCCTCCCTTTGTCTTTCTACACTCCCTGATGTACCTATAAAAGGTTTTATCCCACTTCTTAACTGAGTTGGCTATCTTTTTCTCAGTTTGGGTCTTTGCTATTCTGACTTCCCTCCCTGCTTTCTTCTGCCTTAACTGGTATAGCTCGTCTGTCCTGCTCCTTCTGTGTTTCCTTATATATCCTGAATGCAATCTTTTTCTCCCTGACCTTCTCCGCCACCTCTTTTGAGAACCATAGTGGCTTTTTCTTTCATTTTGATTTATTTGTTTATTTGCTTCACACAAAGGTGTGTTGCCTCTGTGATGGCAGTTTTGATGTTTCCCCATTCACCAGTCAATTGACCAAAGGAAACTTGTTGGTGCAGCCTTCATAGATTTAACAAAGGCATCTGATACGGTGAACCACCCTTTACTGGTAAAACAACTAACCTCTATTAGACTATCAAATGAGGTGATGCACTGGTTTAAAAACTATCAGATAGATGGCTTCCAAAGTGTGAAAATCTCAAACACCATCTCTGACTGGTGGATGGTCCGTTCCGGCATGCCTCAAGGTTCCATCCTTGGCCCTCTCCTTTTCAGTATCTTCATCAACAATCTTCCATCTTGCTGCCACCAGTGAATACTTTTGTATGCTGACGATGCTGTCATTTTTTCAAGCCAAACTAACCTCACTCTTCTGGAACATCACCTACAATGTGGCTTTGAGGATGTCAAAAAATGGTTCAGTGCCCAGAAACTGCTCCTGAACTACAAAAAAAAAATAAAGTAATGATGTTCAGTACCCCTCAAAACAAGTGCAAATTACATGTCTTCACCATCAGAAACCTACTTGGTACCCTACTTGAACTGGTGGAGCACTTCAAATATCTTTTTGGGGGATAATCACCTCTTATACGTGCAACATATTGAGAATGTTGCCAAGGTCTCAAATATAAAACTTGGGCTCATCTATCATCATAAACATAATTTAACCCCTGAAGCACTTTAAGTGGCTGTCTGTAGCTCCATTCTCTCACTCATTGATTATGAACTTGTCGTCTATGGGTCAGCTCCCCCATCCTCCCTTCAAAACATAACTGTTGCTCTGAACAAGACCTGCAGGTTTATTACAGGCTCTGATTGCCTTACCCATTCTTGCAAGCTCTATGAGCAGATTGGTTGGCAACAGCTAGGAAACAGGATTAAATATCAGACATGCCTCCTAACCAAAAAAACACTATTGGGCCTACTTCCTCTTGGGACTGCATCACCACTGACCCTGACCTGCAGTACTAAGCACACACAGGCATCTGTTAATCAACTACTCCTTGTCCCTAGATGCCCGGAACACAGGGTCAGTGATTCCTCTCCTACAGATATCCATTATGGTTTAATACCCTGGATTTTGGAGGGTCATCCTCGCCTAAACTTGGCCAGTTCAAATTTCAGATTAAACAGCACCTTGTGTCAAACAGCTCCTGTGACTGCTTCAAGTAATGGTTGCCCTACCTACCCTCTGAGGATACCCTTGTGTCTGCAATTGATACCCTGCTGACAAATGTATTCCTCTTGTCCCTCTCCCCTGCCCCCCACCTACGCTCTTCTCTCCCCACCTTTTTCAGTTATTACCCCCAGCCTCTTTTTCCTCCTCCTCCTCCCTGCCCTGCTGGTCTCCCTCCCCTGATCCTATTACCTCTATACCATCCCAGCATTCACCACCTATCCCATAACACCTCCCTCTTGCATAGCTTGACAAGGTCATTGGCTGCTCCCCTCTCCCCTCTAACTTCTGTTCCCTCCTTTTCCCCTTTGCCCTCCTGTTCCCCTAACCTTTACCATTATTTTTAATGCTTGTCTATAATTTATAGTGTTCAACTATTTTTTTCCAAGATACGTAATTATTTAATTGTCATTTTAGTTTCCCTCTGTTAGTCTTCCCTTTGTCAGTTTGTAACCCCACCCACTGACGTGGAACATTTGTAAATGTGCGCTTGTGCACGAAAGTATTTTAATCCTAGACTGAAATAAAAAAAAAATAAATAAAAATTCCAGAGCCTTGGGAAACAATGGCTAAAAGCTGCTTGGCCAATTATTGTTGCAATGGGGGGGATTGTCAAGGAGTGAGTATTAGAGCTCCAGAGGGAGTGGGAGATGGATGGAGGAAGGGAGAGTGAGGTTTAGGGGTAGGATGGGAGGAAACTAAACCAGTATTTGCTGACTATACTAATACAATGGGTGCGATGCCTGTCCTCAGCCAATGAAAATGAGAGGGATTGATTCAAGGAACAGTGGAGAATGCAGAGGGGGGCAGTCCAGTTCAAAACAGCAGAAAGAGTGGCAGAAAGTGTCCAGTCTCACAAGAATTGTAGTAGGGGTGATGCTATAGACCACATCACTGTAATCAAAGATCAGGAGGATCATTCTCTGCACAATAGCTCTGTCGGGTGGCAATGTGATGCAGTCTCATTTTTTAAATAAGGCACTGAGCTTAGGGTGCAATATATATATATATATATACATACAGTATATATTGATATATATAGATATATATAGATATATATATATATATATATATATATATATATATATATATATATAGCTATTTGGTTCCTGTCACCTCCTCCCACCAACTGGCAACAGGGACACATAGGTATTTTACAGGTTTTCTCCCCTGACCCCCCAAGGCTCTGGCACCAGCTCATCCCCTTCCACCTCTCGTAACTGTTTGCCACCCCGTCTTCACCTACACTATCCACCAGACCTCCACCTGGTGGGAGTGGAACTATGAGGGAGTGCCAACCCCCCCTCACCACCTTCGGGAGAAGAGAGCTGCCCATCAGCATGCTCGATCCTGCTCTGCCCTCCCCCCACACAGGCGCCAGGATGACCCGAGGTTGTTCCCAAACCCAGGTCACCAGCATACATAGATACATAGATACATAGACAGTGTCGGCAGATAAGGGCCTATGGCCCACCCAGTCTGCCCATTTGAGCTTGTAAGTTCACTTTATGTTTTCCTAGAAGTCTGTTGCACCTTACCCCTGACCTCCAGAATTCCTTTATGTCTATCCCATGCATTCTTAAATCCCGTGATTGTTTCAGACCCCACCACTTTCTCTGGCAGGGTGTTCCACTTGTACACCACCCGTGCAGTGAAGAAATTCTTTCTCATGTTTCCTCTGAATCGTCCTCCCTCCAACTTCATCCCATGCCCTCTAGTCCTGGAACATCTTTTCGCTTAAAAATAGTGTTTTCCTGCACCCTGTTCCTCCCTGTAAGATACTTGTATGTCTCTATCATATCCCCTCTCTCCCTCCTCTCCTCCAGGGAGTACATGTTCAGTTCCTTCAACCTGTCTTCATAGGACTTGTGATGCAATCCATGCACCATCTTTGTTGCCCTCCTCTGAACCTTCTCTACCCTGTCTATGTCCTTACATAGGTATGGTCTCCAGAACTGTACACTGTACTCCAGGTGGGGCCTCACTAGTGTCTTGTATAGCGGAATTATGACCTCCCTTTTCCTGCTGGTGATGCCCCTGCCTATACATCCCAGTATCTTATTTGCTTTACCTGCTGCCTTGTCACACTGTTTCCCTACCTTGAGGTCATCAGAGATGACAACCCCAAGATCCCTTTCCTGCTTGGTGCATGCTATATCCTCACCCCCCAACTGATATATTGTGCCAGGGTTTTTGTGCCCCATATGCATTATCTTGCACTTCCTTGCATTGAATTTCAACTGACAAACCCTGACCATTCTTCAAGTTTCTGCAGGTCGCTTCTCATTCTGTCTACACCCTCTGGTGTGTCTACTCTGTTACAGAGCTTTGTGTCATCAGCGAACAGTGAAATTCTGCCTTCTAGATCCGCTAATGTCACTGATGAAGATGTTGAATAGAACCGGTCCCACACTGATCCTGTGGTACCCCACTGGTCACTCTTCCCTCTGTGGGTGACAGCCATTTACCATCACCCTCTGTGTCCTGCCACCCAGCCAGTTACCTACCCACCACACTACTGTCCTGCCCACACTATATTCCCCAGTTTGTGTAATAGTCTTCTATGTGGCACAGTGTCAAAGGCCTTGCTGAAGTCCAGATAGGCCATGTCCACTGCCCTCCCCGATCTACCTTCCTAGTCACCCAGTCAAAAAATTCAATGAGGTTGGTCTGACATGACCTCCCCCTGGTGAAACCATGCTGCCTTGGATCCTGTAGTCCATTGATAACCAGATGTTCCACCAATCTCTCCTTCAGTAGTGCTTCCATGATCTTCCCCACTACCGAGGTGAGGCTGACTGGTCTGTAGTTCCCTGCTTCCTCTTTGTTCCCACTTTTGTATAAGGGGACTACATCTGCCGTCCTTCAGTCTTTGGGCACCTCCCCTGTTTCCAGTGATCGGCTAAACAGGCTAGCCAGAGGTTCAGCCACCACCTCTCTTAGCTCTTTAAGGACCCTGGGGTGCACCCCATCTGGCCCCATTGCTTTATCAACTCTTATTACTTCCAGTTCCTTCAGGACCCTTTCTCGTGTAAAGGGACTTGTGTCCAGTTCTGCACCATTCTCACCCCTTGTACTCCCTTCAGACCCATTACCCTCCTCTTCCTCAGTAAAGACTGAGCAGAAATACCTGTTCAATATGTCAGCTTTACTGTTGTCATCCTCCACCGGCTCCCATCCTCCCCCTTCAGTCTCACTATCCCTCCCTTTGTCTTTCTTTTTTCCTTATGTACCTGTAAGGTTTGTCCCCTCTACTCACTGATTTTGCAATGTGTTCTTCTGTCTGAGCTTTGGCTTCCCTTACTGACCTCCTGCCTCCCTTTGCTTCTCCTGGTACTTCTCCCTATCCCTTCTGCCTGTGTCTTTTGTATTGCCTGAATGCAATCTTTTTGGCTTTCACTTTCTTTTGCTACCTCTTTGGAAAACCATAATGGTCTCCTCTTCCTTTTCCTCTTGCTAACCTGGTAATGCATAATTCTGTTGTTCTTGTAATCCCCATTTTAAATACTGCCCACTGTTCCTCAACCTCTGATTCCTGTCCCATTCCCTTAATGCCTCTTTCAAGTATCTCCCCATTTTCCCAAAGTCTGCCCCCTAAAATCCAGGATCGTGTTTTTGTGTGGTTTGGTTCTGCTCTTTCTGTGATTTCAAACCACAATGACTGGTGGTCACTGTTGCCAGATGCTCCCCCACTGTTACCCCCATCACACTGTCCCTGTTTGTGAGCACAAGGTCCAGTATTGCCTTCTGCTGAGTTGGTTCCATGACCAGTTGCTTGAGGAAGGCACTCTGAAGGGAGTCCAGGATAAATCTGCTCCTAGTTGATGCTGCTGCTGGTATGCTCCAGTCCACGTCTGGAATATTGAAGTCTCCAAACCAGTACTACCTCACCCTTGTCTGCCATCCTTTGGATGGCTAGCATCAACTCCTATCTGTTTCTTCCTCCTGGGCTGGTGGTCTATAGACCACACCTGTCGGATAGCTGTTCCCATTTTCCTTTCCAGCTTAACTCCACAGTATCTCTCCCCCATTTTGTTCCTCCTGGATCTCTGTGGCCCTTATGTCATTTTTCACATACAGTGCCACCTCCTCCCTTCCTGCCTGCTCTGTCTCTTCTGAATATGTTGTAGCCAGGTATGGCCATCTCCAGTCATGGTTATCATTACACCAAGTTTCAGTGATGGCCACAATGTCCAGGTCTGACTGTACCATGACAGCCTCAAATCTTCCATCTTGTTGCTAAGGCTCCTGGCATTTGCACACATGGCTTTCCATGATTTGACCTCCCTAGACTGCTTCACTGTTCTACTCCAGCACCTTCCTTGGTTGTCATTTATCCCTGGTTCTCCTTGCTGTCTGCCCTTCTGCTGAATTTTGCCCTTTCTGCTTATCCCCTCTTGGCACTAATCTCCATCTTTTGCACACTGCTTTGCAGAGATAGCCACTCCTCTGGTTCACTGGTTCCACTGCTAGCTGTGGGGGTGAGCAAGTAGGTACCCTCCTTTGGCCTGCCACCCCCTTTGCTAGTTTAAATGCTTGTCAATGTAGCATTTAAACTTATCATTGAGTCTTGGATTCCCCTCAGGATGGATGCAGGCCATCAGGCTTGAACAAACCTCCATCCCTCCAGGTGGGTCCCCAGTCACCAATGAATCCAAACCCTTCCTCACAGCACCAGTTCTTCAACCATGAGTTAAAGTTCCTGGTGCATGCACTGCTATGCTCCTTTCCTCTCACAGGTAGTACTTCTGAGAAAGTGACAGAAGTAGCTACTTGCTTGAGACCCTCCCCAGTTTCCTAAACTCTTCCTGAACTTCCTTTGGCTCCCCATTTGCCAGGTCATTAGTACCTAGGTGGATAATGACATCCAGCTCACCCTCCCATCTTGCCTTCCCAGTGAGCCCCAGGATCTTCCTTCCATCCCTCCATGCCGTGGCACCTGGTGGCACCTCACCTCCCTGTCCTCCCCCTCCTGTGTTCCTAGCTGGATCCCTATTATGATGGAGTCCCCCACCAGGATTCACTTCCTCCTCCTCCTCTGGGGTCCACTGCTTTCCCCACTGAGGTCACCTCCTTGGCTAACCTCCACATCCTTTCCTTCCACCTCTCTGGGTACCTCTATATGGTTGTCCTCATTTGCCAGTGTGGCATATGAGTTCTTGAGTGGAATAGGATCTGGGATGTACCTCTGCCTGACTGCTCTAACCCTCCCTGAGCCCACTGTCATCCAAGTGCTCCTCGTTCTCGGCATCCTTTGAGGCAGTTGCATTGGACTGGGTGGTCCCTGGATGGGGGTGATGGTACTCCTGACCCAGTTTACTTCGCTCTGAGTCTGGCTACCTCATCCCACAGTCAGAGAGATGCATGCAGATAGGGGCAGCACCTCAGTGTCCAGAAGGTCTGCCTGAATATGGCTGCCCCACAGCCACTGCATTGCACCACTCCCACATTATACTGCAATTCCACTACTTGTCTGCTACTGAAGCTCTCCTAGTTCCTTTTATTAATTTACTGTACTAAAAATCCTGCCACTGATCCTCAGGTATATTTTTTTTTAAAGAAAAAGAAACCAATAAATAAATAAATGAGTCAAAACACTTGTCGTGCTGAGGGTGGGCTTCTTCCCCCTTATGCCCCTCCTACTTCACACCCCTTACTATACCCTGTGTTTAGCTCCTGTCAATCAGATTTAACAGGGCATATAATTAAGAGTTGGGGTGAAAATTTGCAGCAATTAAAGACAGCACAGAATTACACCACCACTATGTTTTAAATTTTCAACAGCCCAAAAACAATTATAAGTAAAGACAACAAAGAAAGTATAGTGTCACTAAAAGCCCACAATCTAAGTTTAAAAGAAAAATATCAATTACCAGTTACTCTAAAGCACTGAATTGAATATGTTTCAATAGCACTGTTGCATAGCGCAAGGTGGGTGTCCAGTGCCTCAACCCTCAGTGCCACTGGGCTGGCTAGGGTGCAGTTTTTTTGACAATAGCATCCACAGGGCCAGAGAAGCTGAGGTGAGGGTCAAGCCAAGCCCCTAAATATCTGAAGGAGGTGACATCCACCAGAGGGGGTCCATCAATGGTGTGGAAGGCAGGGAAAGAAGGAAGCCTGGAGAGTCTGTGCCTCATGCCAAAGAACACAGAGATGGTCTTTTAGGCATTTAGAAAGAGCTGGTTCATTCATAGCCAGAGCTGAACTTTGTGGAAATTGAGCTGGAGACTGTGCACCACAGCAGAAGAGGAATGGCCAGAAGTACACAGAACCATGTCATCTGCATACAAGTGAATGGAAGCTGATGAACAGGCTGAGGGGAGGTTATTTAGGAAAATGGAGAATAAGAGTGGTCCGAGTACAGAACCTTGTGGAACACCAGTGATTATGGGTAGGGGAGGGGAGAGGGTGTCACCAATTTTGACTGATGGGGACCTGCCCACAAGATAGGAACTCAACCAGCTGACAACTGCCACTGAAAGACTAGGAGTCGAGAGCTTAGCAAGGAGGAGAGGTGGAAGACAATGTCAAATACCTTAGAAATGGCAGACTTGATGAGGCCCTGATCCATACCTGAGTGGATGGCATCGGTGAGCCTGAGAAGGGAGGTAGCAGTGGAGTGGGTTTTCCTGAAACCAGACTGGTAAGGAATGAAAAAGGAGGAGGAGTCCAGGAATTCTGCACCACAAGTGCAAAAATACATTTTGGCCAGGATGTGAAAAATGTCAGCTGTCACGTTCATGAGTTGGTGTGAAAAAATGGCTATGTTAAAAATTTGGGGTCAAAAAATATATAAAATTACCAAAGTTATGAGCAAGTGTAGAAAAATGTCAATGTACTCTCATAACTTTGTCATATTTACATTTTTTAACCCCAGATTTTCAACATAGTCTTCTTATAACTCCACCTAATGAACAAGGGCAATGAAAATTTTCCAAGTGACCACAAAATCACCTTTCAGGTCTTATTTTTTTATAATTCCACTGACATTGATCATGAGGTGGGGGTCACAAAAAGGCCATGTTGAAAATTTGGGGTCAAAATATGCAAAAATGACAAAGTTATGAATCAATGTTTAAAACCCCTTTGAAATATATTGCTCTGCACTTACATTACTTTCTCATATCACAATCGCTGGTTCCAGCAGCAAGATGTAGAAACACAGAAACAGAAACATAGAATTTGACAGCAGTTAAGGATGGCATGGCCCATCCAGTTTACCAGTTCTTGCTACCTACACTACTACTACTACAGACTGTGCCCAATCTACAGCTCTTTCTCCCTCCCCTCTTTCCTTTTCACTGCAATTCCCTTGTGCTTATCACATGCATTCTTGAACCCCACAATTGTTTCTGCCCCCACCACCTCTGCTGGAAAGCTGTTACAGGAATCCACTACTCTTTCTGTGAAAAAGTACTTCCTTACATCTCCCCTGAATTTACCCCCTCCAACATTATGGCATGTCTCCTTGTTCTTGAGCACCTTTTCTTCTGAAAAATATTACCCTCCTATACCTTATGTACCCCCGTGAGGTATTTAAAGGACATTATCATATCCCCCTCCCTCTTCTGTTCCAGGGTGTACATATTGAGATAATTTAATCTCTCCTCATATGGCTTTTGCTGTAGACCCCGCACCATTTTAGTCGCCCTCCTCTGGATTGCCTCCACTCTATGTTCTTCTGGAGATGTGGTCTCCAGAACTGGACATAATACTCTAAGTATGGTCTTACTACAGTCTATATAGAGGCAACTCCACCTCCCCTTTTCTGCTGGTGATCCCCTTCCTATGCACCCCCGCATCTTATTTGCCCTCCCTACTGTCTTCTTGCACTGCCTGGCCACCTTTAGGTCATTCAATATGATTACCCCCAGGTCTTGTTCCTGTTTTGTGGTCATGAATACCACACCCACCTTTTTGTACTCTGGCCCTGGGTTTCTGTGCTCTAAGTGCATTATTTTTCATTTTTCATATTGAAATCCAGCTGCAATACACTTGATCACTCCTCTAGTTTTCTCATGTCTCTGCTCATTTTTTCCACACCCTCCACCCTGAGTGTCCACCCTATTGAAAATTTTAGAGCAGACCTTCCCTTCTAGCTTATCTGGAATGTCACATACAAAGACATTAAAGAGGACCAGTTCCAAAACTGATCCCTGAGGCACCCACTGGTCATCCTGCCTTCCTTGTAGTGAATTCCGTTTCCCATCACCATCTGTCACCTATCCCCTAACCAATTTCTTATCCAGTTTAACACCCACCTTTGAACCCACTCCTAAGGTACCCAGCTTGCTTATTAGTCTCCTATGTAGAATGGGGTGAAACACCTTACTGAAATCTAGGTTGGCTATGTCCACAGCTGTACCCTGATCTAGTTCCTTGGTCACCCAGTCAAAGAAATCAATCAGATTTGTTTGACATGACCTAACCCCATGAACCGGTGCTGCCTCTGATCTTGCAACCCACTGGATTCAAAATTAAGCAATAAACCACAACAGGGTGTGGGTTATGCTGGGATTTACCCAAGCCTGGTGTGGTTTGGTCATGAGGCGTAGCCAAGTGATCAAATCCATACCAGAAGTGGGTAAATCCCAGCTTACCCCTCACCCTGGAGTGGTTTATTGCAATTATACTATGGGCCAAAGTAAATAAATAAAAAATTAGAGGCAGAATTGTAGGTAAAACAAATTTATTTAAAGTTTAAGATGAATTTAATGAATTTGTTCTTCTGCTGGAAAAAAAATAGTTCCACTACATTAATTTAAATGTGGAAACTTTTTCAAGGATTTAATGATTTTCTTTTTAAGGAGATTTTTAGTTTTTTTGCCTTCTTGCTTAAATGCTGCTAGTAAGTGAGTGATACAGAGCATGAGAAGACAGCCGGCATAAGAAAGAGCAAAGAGTGTGGCTTGATAGCACGGTCACCAAGACAGCGTGGAGTCTGGTGAATTGTGGACACTTTTTTGTTGTTTCGAGGTTCCCCCCCTTTTGCTGAGTGCAAGTGGCAGAGATCATGTTTGTGACAGGAACAAGTGGACAGTAAGCGCATTTACTGTTTTTACTGTTTGGAGTATGCAGCTCCATATTTAACACCTCTCCCCCAGTTTTCAGGAGTGTGTGGGACAGAGGGATTGTGATTTCAGCACGGATTACTGGAAAGCACGGCCACTGGTACAGAGGAGTGTGCTCGGGTGACGGTTTGAAATTACTCTTTAAATGCAGAGCAAGCAGATCACTTCAGTAAAGGCTTTTTTTTTTCTTTTTGGCACCCACGGATGGAGTCTGGAGTGAGCAGCTTTACAGAAGATCAAGTAAGGTAAAGCTGCAGGCAGCTGACCATTATCAATTATGCTCGACCGGGATGTAGATTTAGGAAACCATTATGGTCGGTGACTATGGAATGGGGAAACTTTCCGAAACAACCAGAAAACATAGATGATAGATAGACGCTGTTTGCTGGTGAGGACCAGGAGTACATTTCTGGATGGGGATGGTGGGAGGTGCACACATGCTGGTATGGGGGTTTGCGGTTCTATTGGTGATTTACCATGGAAAAGAAAATGGCGGTTAGAGATTTCTGTTTTAGGGGGTCAGGTTGATTTCTCATTGTGGCATGGCTGACTGGCACCTTTTACCGTGGGTATATCGTAGGATTTACTACAGCAGAAAGGTGACAGCCAGCCAATCACAGCACAGGATCTTGCATTATTTTTTATGGCCATGGTATAATATTCCACAATCCCTTCCTTCAGCACTGATTCCATCAACTTCCCCACCACTGATGTCAGGCTGGCTGACCTATAATTGCCAGCCTCTTCCCTGCTACCACCATAGTGAAATGGGACTACGGATGTCCTGCTCCAGTCCTCTGGATCCACTTCTCTCTCCAGTAAGCTGTTAAATAGAACTGTCAGAGGAGCAGCCAGTATTTCCACAAGCTACATCAGTACCCTTGGATGCACTCCTTCTGGCCCCATTACTTTGTCCACCCTCAGATTAGAAGTCCCTTTAGGACTTTCGCATCCAAAAAGGACTAGTGTCCACCTCTCTCCCTCCCTCCAAAGCTTTTGTTACTTTTTTGTGCCCCCTCCCCTTCTCCTTCCTTTGTGACCACTGAAGAAAAGTATTTTTTGAGGATGTCTGCCTTTCTCTGGTCCCCCTCTGCATAGTCACCCACTTCCATTTTTAATCTTACATTCCCATCCCTGGTCTTTCTCTTGTCACTTACATACCTAAAAAAAACATCTTGCCCCCTTTCATTACCTCCTGGGCTATTCTCTCCACAGTTTGTACTTTTGTGCTACTAACTGCTTTCCCTGCTTCCCTCTCATTCCCCTGATACACCTTCCTATCCTTCTCCTTCTGAGTCTCCTTACACAGTCTGAACACTACCCTGTTAGCACTTACCTTTTCATCCACCTCTTTTGAGAACCATAGAAGTCTCTTTTTCCTCTTGCTTTTGCTCAATTGTTTGATGCAGAGGTTTATTTCCTTTATTATGCTCCCTTTTATCTTCACCCACTGTCCCTCCACCCCACCCAGGTTATCCCCCCACTAGGTCATCCCTGAAGCATTCACCCATATTTCTAAAATCTGCCATCCTGACCAGTATGGCCCCATCACCAGTGGGTTCACTGAACAGCTGCCTATGGAACACCCCCTGCTGATAGTCCAAGATGTCTCAGCTTCTGGGTGAAGCCACTGCTGGGAGACTCCAATCCATAACTGGCTGGTTGATGTTTCCCCACCAGCAACACCTCACCCTTTTTTGTCATCTTGCCAATGGCTTCCACCAATATCTTATCTAATTTCTCCCCCTGTGCTGGAGGTCTCTAGATCACTCCAATGTGAATAGTGGCTCCATTCCTTGTCTTCAGGGGGACCCACAGTACCTCTGCCTCCCCTTATATTCCCTGTATCTCCATGGCTTTTTTGATTTCCCTCACATTAAGCACCACACCCCCTCCATTTCTTCCTACCTGGTCCTTCCTGAACAGGGTGTAGCCAGATATGACCATGTCCCAGTCGTGGTTTTCAGTGCACCATGGCTCGGTAATGGCCACAGTATCTAGGTTGGCCTCTTCCATGATGACCTCTAGTTCAGGAATCTTATCTCCTAGATGTCTATCATTCGCACACATGGCCTTCCAGATTTTGTTTCCACTCTTCTTGTTGCACCCCTTTTTTCCTTTTGGCCCTCCCTCCTTCCCACCTCTCTTTTTAATGCTACTGTTTCTTTCCCCCTTTATCTCTACCACCCTGATTCCTTTTTTTAATTTGCACCCTGGAGGATTCCTCTCCCCTCTGGTTCTCAGTACACTGTACTTCATGGATGGGCGGGGCATTTCTGAGTCCCTGATTCATGCTGCCACCCCAGTTGCCAAGTGTAACTGTTTGCCAAAGTAACATTTAAAACATCCACTGAGGATTGTGGGTCCAGTCCCAAATGGATGCAGGCCATCACCCAAGTATAGGCTCATATCTCCACAGATGCTTCCCCAGTCCCCAGTGTAGCTTAACCCTTCCTTTCTGCACCATTCCTTTAACCATATGTTAAAGCTCCTGGTACAGAGATCCCTCTCCTGTTCCCTGTCTTTGATGGGCTGCACCTCAGCAAAACCCACTGAGCAAGATACCTGTTTAAGACCCCTCCCCAGTTCCCTAAACTCCCCTTGCCCTACCCCAACCCCATCCCTTGCCAGTTCATTATTCCTCAGGTGGACAATGACATCCAGCTCTCTCCCCCCCTACTGCCCTAGTAATCCTTAGGATCTGCAACCCATTCCACTGGGCCATGGCACCAGATAGGCACTAAATATTCCTCTTCCCTCTTTACTATTCCCAAACCTGTCCCTTTCACAATTGAGTTCCCCAACAGAAGTTGCTTCCTCCTTCTCTGTGGTCATCTACCACCCTCCTTGAGGTCTCCACTACAGAAGGCCCCCACAGCCTCCTTAATCACTACCACAGGTGCCTCCTCCTGGCAATTGTGCCCCACCAGAGTGGCATAGGAATTATGTAATGGTACCAGTTGAAGACTGTGCCTCTGTCCCAATACATTCAACCTTCCAGAGTCCACCATAGTACAGCTGTTCCTTCTCTCTGGTATCCTCTGTGGTAACAATGAGAGGCTTGGTGGCCCCTGGGTGGGGGGAGAGGTTCCCCGATTCCTAGTTAACTTGTCCTGGATTCTAGTGACCTGCTCCCACAACCCAGAGAGCTGTGTGCAGATCGGGCAACACTGCAGTTTCCAGAAGATCCCTGTAAAAACTGCCTCCCTACAGCCACTGCACTGCACCACTCCAGCATTCTCAACTTCTGTTCTCCCTATGTTACCTAGAAATACTTTTGTACCCTTACTCCTGATAGGTGGTTTCTAGATTTCCCCTCTTTTGTTTATTCCTATCTGTGTTCTCCGTGCCTTGTTTAAATCTTTATATACTCTTACCCTAGACAGGTGTTGCTCCTTTTCCCAGTTTTTGTCTACTGTACCTTTGCCATGCCACCCTTCCCAGCAGTGACTGTTACACAGTACTGAGCAGGTGCCTTGCCTTAGTTAATCAGCTGAGCCTCCTGCTTCTCTGCTTCCTTCTGCTGATGCCTGCAAATGCCTACAGTGCCAGTCACCTTTTCCACTCCTTCACTGTTCCAATCACTCGCTGGACACAAATGTGCTGGGCACATTGGCAATGTCTGCTTTCATGCAGAACTTGCTTCCTTCCTGGTGGTGCACTATTGGCAGTGGGAGGTCGATAATAAATTAGCTGATGCCCCAGGCCAGACAGTTGACACCTCTCCCGAAACTACAGGGCTAGATACAGCTTTTATAATATGTCCTCTAAATTTGGGCTAGTCTGGCAGGTCTCAGATTTACCCTTCACTCAATAATACACTAATTCAACCAGGTTTTACCATAGCTAACCCCACCTGGGTTGTCTTCAAACAACACAAGCCTTTTTTGTCCCTCCTGTGGCAAATGCAGGAAGATTCTACTTGCCTTACTCCCATTCCCCTCCAGTTCTTTGAAAAGAGAGTGGATCTACACCATTGAACGTGTTCAGGTGATTGAGGGTATGTACAGTAGGGGATGTGGGTGTGTGTGTGTAGAGTGGTAGGTGCTGAGTGGGAAATTGGGTTGGGCAATCAGATCGGCAAGGGAGTTTTTCCTTTTTTACAGGACTAAAAAACAGTTGAAGGAACATTTTTTTCATGGGACTTATCCAATAAGGGAGATTGGGCAACCAAGTGTCAAGTGACTTTTTGGGGGCACTGGGGGTGGGCACCCCAGTGCTGCCACTGACAAAATGGGAATGGGGAAGGTGACCTGGAGGAGAATAGGGGCAAGACAAGCAGTATTTGGGTGGGGTCCCTGTCTGCTTAAATAATGTATAAATAGAAGAAAACTTTGGGAAGGGCAGGCAGGTAACCTGGAGGGGAGGGGGGAGAAAGAAGCAGTAGCAGAGGTGGGCACCCAGGTTTGCTTATTAAATAATAAAGTAGATAGATGGATGGATGAATGGATAGACAGACAGACAATAGATAGATGGATAGATAGACAGACAGACAGCTAGATAGAGAGAGAGAGAGAGAGACAGAGACAAAGAAGTACATTACAAAGACAGACACACAGAAGAGGGGATCACTAGCTCACTGCTCTCACTGTAACTTACACCATGTCTTCTAGCTACAGCTGCAGAACTCAAGAAAGTTCCACTGTTCTCATGCAGAGAATGCAGGTGAACAGCTCCTCTCGCTAAGTTGGGCAACCTGGATTTTGAGTTTCCCAGAAATGATATTTCTGGCAAGTTTAAATATACAAACAAACACCAGAGTCTAGCTATACCGATCATGTTAGCTCAGTTCAGTGACCAGATTCACAAAACCTTGCCCAGGTGCAAATCCAGTTTGCCTAAGGCAAACTGGATTTTGCCCTGAGTTGGTATTCACAAAGCCTAGTTTGCCATCGCAAACTGGGTTTGTGCCTGGGCAAAGTTGGGAGGGGGGCCACAATGCAATGAGGAGAAGGGACCTGCATATCCCCACAGTCCAATTCAAATAGTTTTTGCTCCACACAGTGTCAGTGGCTCAGTAGGTAGCACACTCACCTCTGAGGCCGGGAGATCAGAGGGCTGTGGGTTCAGTTCCCACATCTGGCACGTGGGTTAATATCCCAGTACTGACATTGTAGTGCAGCATGAGAGGGGTGCTGCACTTCTGAGGTGCCGTCTTTCAGATGAGACTTTAAACTGAGGTCCCATCTGTCTGGATTGGTGGTAGTTCAGGTGGATGTTAAAGATCCCATGGCACTTATCGAAAAGAGTAGGGGAATTTTTTATTGATATCACATCATCACAAATCATAACACATTGTACAAAAAATAAAGAGGAAAGAAAAAACAAACATATAGAAAGAATAAACTACAGGTATCACTTCACACACTTGATGCAGTATGTTAAAGACCACACAATAATCACTCCTTGACCCCAAAGAAACCTCTCCCCCCCCATTACCTTTCCCCATACCATTGTGGCAGGGGAATTTTGCTAGTTGTAGCTCTCAAACCCAATTACTTCTGAGTGTGTTAAGTCACGTGAAAGAATACAATTTTAATCCCAAGTAAACAAGTATTTCATTCATACTCTGGTTAAAAGTGATTGTTCAAAAATAATTTTCCAACTACTGAGTAACCAATAAACTATTAGAGCAAAAATCAGTAGTACTTTTTAAACACGTCTTGTTTAGAAATAGGTTTTTAGTCTACCTCCTTACTTGTATTTGATAAATCCAAACAACCCTTTCCATTTCCTTAAAACATAGCTCTTAGGATTAGCCTGCAGATCTTTCTTAAACACTGTCCCCATAGCTTGTTCTACCAGTGTCTTATAGGTGGTATATGACATCAGTCTCTGTTGGAGTGTCCACTGACAGCGAGCCTGCCAAAGGTAAAACTTTAAACAGCAAAACAACACCATTAAAGTATCATAATCATACATTATGTTGAGGTTGGGACAATGCCCAAGGACCAAAGACTCATAGGTTAAACTGTCTAACCACCTTAGATTCCATTCTGTCTTTAAATATCCCCATAGGGCTTTTGCATAGGAACAGGTAAAAAGGAAATGATCCATTGTCTCTTCAATATTTATACAACCGTTATATGGACAGTTCCTTTCTTCTTGGGCCTTGTGTTTTGCATTGCCTCTTACATTCAGTCTCCCGTAAGCTGAAAGCCATAATACCTCCCACATGTGCACTGGAATTCTGTTGTTATTTAATTGTTTTAACATCCCTCCCTTTAGATCTGGTGGGCAATTTTTAAATTCGGGTTGTTCTGGATGGATTTGACTCACCATGTGCGAGTACAATTGTCGTCCTGAAAGTCTGGAGATATCCGCTTTAGTGATTTCCCATTTGCAAAGCTTTTTGAGCGCTGGTTTAATGTATTCTGGTATTTTGATATGGGTGGGCAATTTTGGGGGAAGGTTTCCAGTCCAAATTTCCAAATATGCACTGCAAGTTTTACAAAACAAATGGTATGTCACACCGGTTGGTTCCCCTAGCCCAATTTTAAGATTGTGAGACAGGAAAAGGTTATGGAAAAAGATTATAGGGTCCTACCATACCCAGACCCCCTTGTTGTTTAGACAAGTATGTAAAACACCTTTTTATTGGGTTCAATCTGGATCCCCAAACCATCTGAAAAAAGCATGCATATAACCTGGTTTCTAAGATCACTGGGGGTGGGAAAATCATGACTATATACAACAAAGTGGGTATAATGAACCTTTTAATTATGTGTACCCTTTTTATTTTAGACAACCTCCATGACTTCCATCTCTGGACTTTATTTTCAGCCCCCTGAAGAGCCCTTTCCCAGTTCTCAAGCAGGAGATTATGTTGTCCAAACGTTATTCCCAAGATTTTTTGTGGCTCTGAGGAGAAATAAATATGGTTTACTGTTACAGGTGCCCTCTCTGTATTTCCTAAGTACAGCCCTTTACATTTATTTAGATTAAGGGTGGCATTAGATACTCTAGAATATTCCTGCAGTTGTTTTATTACTGTTGGTAATTGCCCCAGATTTGCTATAAACAGGCATATATCATCCGCATAGGCTTGGATTTTCAGTTCCATTTGGCCTGGGATCCCCCCAAACCTTTCCATTCTTGAGTATTGCTCAGAACTCTAATCAGAGGGTCAAGGGAAAAGTTATAAAGGAGTGGGCTGAGGGGGCAGCCCTGTTGAACCCTTGTATTTATGGTGATACCTTTCATTACCAACCCTCTAATAATAGGTTGCACATGGACTCTAGAATATAGAAATTGGATTTTATACATAAATTCCTTTGGAATACCATAATGTAATAATGTCTGAAAGAGGAAAGGAAGGCATACTCTATCAAAAGCCTTGCTTTGATCTAAAGTAATGATACAACTGGATGTTTGTGCAGCACCACACATCTCTATTACATCTCCGATAATCATTAAGGCATGTTGTATCTTCCTTTCAGGGATCCCACAAAACTGGGCTGGATGTATTAATAAAGGAGCTATTTGCCTTAGCCTATTGTTAAGAACCTGAGACAATATATTAAAATCAGCATTCAGGAGAGTTATAGGTCTCCAGTTTGAGATGTCTACCTTTCGCCCTCCCTTAAATATAAAAATTAAGAGACCTGCTGTGAATTGAGGGGGGACCACCCCTTTGTCAAAAAATACTGAAAACAGTTCTACTAAACACCTTGCCATTAGTTTGGAAAATGATCTATAAAACTCATAAGGCAGTCCGTCAGGTCCGGGTGAAGATTCATTTTTTAGTTTCATAATTACGTCTTCTATTTCCTGTACTTTTAAAGGAGAGGTTAAAAAGTCATGATCCTCCCGGGCCAAGGTTACCTGGCTTTTCTCCAAATAAGAATTAATCAAATTTGTAGAAGGAGGAGGGGAACTCTCATGTGATACCAAAAGCCTACAGATTATTTCATGGATCCCCATCTCATCTTCCACTAAGTTTCCTCTATCATCTACTTATTGAAACATATCTAAAGTATCTTTCTTCTTTTTACAGCCTTCAAAGGGGTCTCCAATTGGGTTTTTTTGTGTTCCAAATTGCAATTCTGTATTTAAAGTTTTTGCCCTGTCATATTGAAATTTCCTCATTTCATCCTGGATCTGTTCAATGTCAGGGCCATAATCTTGTCTAGACATAGCAGACTGTGAAAGCATGTTCTGAAGTTTTGATCTTAGTTTTAAATAGCTAAAAAAAATGTTTTGTGCCCTATGCTTGCCATACTTTTGGAACCATATTGCTGTCTCTTTTTTTGTGTCCATCCACCATACCCCCAAATCTTCGTAGAGATCACTCACTGAGGTCCTAGCCCAGAGTAATGATGACATTTTCTCTTTAACAAAAGGGTCTGTGAGCATTGAAACATTTAATCTCCATCTTGTCTCCCTCCTTATTTTTGGGGGGGCTGTTTGAAATGTTATTTGTAAGAGAAGGTGGTCTGAAAATTCTATAGGGATAGTATGAAAGTTTGGGTCAGGGAGATTCCTAGAAACAAAAATATGGTCTATATTTGATGTCAGGTGTCCCCTTTTGTATATATATTTGGGCCCTTGGGATTGGGATTGGTAGTGTGCACAACTCTTCAGCTTGCCAATATCGACACATTTTTGCAAGGCATTTGAATCGCAGTATGTTTTCACTCTTTCCCCCCTCAGTCCCCCTTTGGGTAAGTCACAATTAAAATCCCCCCAAGGATTACGTAAGTGGACGTATGTAAGTAAGGTTGAAGTTTGGAAATTAGAGCTACTCTATCTACTTTTGTTTGTGGGCTGTATATATTTATTAATCTATATGGGACCTTATCCCAATATCCATCTAGGATGAACAGCCTCCCTGGAATCAAATCCACCATCTTGGTCATTTGGAAGGAAAAGGTACTAAATACGATACCTATTCCATCGGCCCTGTCTGGCCCAAAGGACCAATAGGATGGCCCCCATCTCCATTCGGTCTGGAACAGCCTAAGTTGGTCCGATGTGAGCATCCATGTTTCTTGCAAAAAACAGATATCCAGTTTTAGATCTATCAATAGGTGAAACAATGCCATTCTCCTAAGGGAATGTAAGAGGCTATGACAGTTACATGAACCCAGGGATAACTTAACCATTCAATTTAAGAGTTCATGGCCCTTTCTTCCTCCTTTTCTTTTTCTTACCTTTGTACTCAAGCATATCATCCTTCCCTCCTTCAGCTTGTGTGGGTGTAAGAGCTACATCCATCTGTTCTGTGTCTGATTCTACCTCAGTGGGAGCCAAAACCTCAAAGGGATTAGGTTCCGCTAGGCCTGCTTGCTCACTTGTGGGGATGGGGGCAGGTTTGGTTTTGTATTCCTAGTTGTCCTTCTTGGAGGGTGTTTTTTTTGGGGGGTGGAAGAGGGATCACCTGCACATCAGTGGATTGCTTATCTGTGTAGCAAACCAGTAATAGGTCCCCCCACTGGATGGGCTTATCAGGATTGGGACAGAGTGGATGATTTTCCTCATCTGTTCTTATCTCTTCAGTCTCAACTTCCTCCTTTCTGCCTGGAATAGGGTCTGGAGCCTTATCTGGGGGGTTGTGTTCTGCAGGAGGGACTTCAGCCTGTACCACATTTTTGGCTGCTTCTTCTTGAGCTTGTTGGATAAGAAGCTCAGGGCTAATGACTGTTGCCTTATTTCTTGCAGCCCACGGACACTCCGCAAATGTGTGACCTGTGTCCTCACATAACTCACATTGTGTCAGGTTTGCGCATTGCATACGTAAGTGCCCCACCTCCCCACAGTTGTCACAGTGGGGGCGATCACATACACTAGAGAGGTGAGTCCTAGTCCCACACTTGTAGCATGCTCGTGGCTGCCCTGAATAAAAACACACTCCTCTATCTCTACCCAGCATGAAGGAGTTTGGTATATGCTCTATATCACTCTCCAGTTGCCTCAATTTAACCTTATATTTCCATCCCCAGTCCAAAACATCTCAGAATCCAGTTATGCTTCTGGTGCACTCAATACTTCACATTTTGTTGAAGCCAGTATGTAATTGTCATCATGATGGACCCCTTCATTCAGAAACATCACTGTCACATATTTAATGAGGGGTTTTGTCAAGGGGATCACCAAAGGGGACCAAGAGGTAAAAATTTAACTTGATCGAAGCGTTGCCAGAACAAATCCAGGGTGTATGCAGATCTGAAACTAATGTCATAGTTGTCCTCTCCTGAGATGTTTATAAAAGCATAAACATCTTTTGATGAAAAGTGTAGTGAGTCCTTCAGGAGCTTTCTCCCCACATAGTGCCGATCTGGCCTGATTTCCAGACCCCCTTTGTACTGAATCCTAACTGCATTCCTTCTAGGAGCAGCCTCTTTTGTTGATTTAGCAAAGAGTTCTGACAATAGTGGGCGCTGGGGAGGGGGGTCATTTATTTTTCTTCACCTTCAGGTGCCGCTCCTCTTCTGAGATCTGGGGTCCCTGCAAAGGTTGTTTCATTCTTCCTGTCCTGTGTCAGATCCCCCGGGGTTCCCGTATGTTTTTCTCTAAAGGCTCTTTTTCCAGTATAATCAGTTCAGTTATATTTTCCTGAAGCTGTCCCATATTTTCATCCCCCATATCTTGGGCAGAGTCTGGATTTGCACTCCCCTTTTCCCCAAAAGCGATTTGAGGCAAACCCCTGGGACACCATTCTGGGGTGTTTGCAGACCACGGTGGGTCTGGCAACCACTGGCCTGAAGGCAATTTCTTCCATCCTGCCTCCTGTAGGGCTTTTCCTGGTGACCAACTGCAGAAGGGTTCAAGTCCCTGATTTAGATTACTGTGTAGGGAAAATGCTTTGCCAATTGCCTCTGTTGTTGATGTTGGACAGGATTGCATAGATATATTTTGTCCCTTGTGTTCTATAGGCCCTTTATGAGTATCAGGCCCATCTAGATTGCATTTTGCCAACATAATAGTCTCTCTCCTGTTTTTCCCTTCCTTTGATCCTGGTTTAGCAGATCGTTCTAAGAAAGAAAAAATGGTAGCATCAGTCTGTTCAAAGGGATTATTTTGGAAAATGACTTCCCTATTTTTCTTTTCCTCTGCATTTGGGCCTTTTTGAATCTCTGTGTTGAACCAGGAGACTGTATTACCAGACTTAGGATTGTTTTCCAGTCTGAAACCACATTAGGCATTTCTTTATCTTGTACAGCAGTTTTTAAACCTTCGTTCCCCTTCTTGCTCCTTTACGCAGTTTTAGAGCTAGTTTCAGTAGGAACTTCTGCCTTAATATCACTGCCCTCTACCTCCCGCAGGTTATTCAAAACATTCACCTCTTGGGGCTCTAGGCACCCGAATCCCTCAGTTTTCCTGCCAGCCCTGTTCACATTTGCATCAGTGGTTGAAATAATAGGGTGAAGATTTACCAGCGGGAGTGTCTGTCGGCTTGCTCCTTCCTCGTCCTTTGATGTTGATGCATCATATTCAGAGCTGTCAGCTGGGCCATACCCATTGTCAATTTCTTCACTGTGATCCAGTAACTTTAATTCAGCTTGTTTTCTTGCCATAAAAGCTGCATATTTCTCCTTGGCTTTCTCTAATGCCTGCAGAAGTTCTTCTTTACTTTTGCCCTTAATTCCTTCCATTGGAGTTCTGTCATAGTCCTTATTTCCATCAATATTACTCAAGTCCTCGATCGAGAAAAACATCTCTTCTTGTTTATTTTGAACTAATTCTTGGTTTATTTCCAGTAACGTAGCCTCTTGCAATATGAGGTCATGGGAGGAGGCCATCTCCCCTGCCACATCAGCACTTCCTCCTCCTGCTCCTCCTCAGTCCAGCTCCCAACTGGGCTCCTCCATCCCTGCTCACAGGAAGTCAAGCCCCCTGCTGTCAGGAGAGTAGGGGAATTTCCCTGGTGTCCTGCCCAAGTTTCCCTCATTCACTAAAATACCACCAACAGCTTAATCTGGTTCAAGGTCAGATGGCATTCATCTGTATCCCCCTCCCCCGGGTCGTGCCTGAAAATAGGGAGGATTTGTCTAGTGCACTAGCTCGGTCAACAAAAATGAAATAAATACATTTGCGAAGGCCCTTGCATGAAGAAATTACCGCCAACAAAAACCTGGCAGTAATCCACATAACTCTAGTGGTTGGTGGATGTGCTGCGCCCCCCATGCCCATCCCCAGTCCCTGATTGCCCACCTGATCTGCATAAAAATGTTTTCATAGTATAGTGTTCCTCCCCCACCCCGATCACCCACTTGATATTAATAAATAGTTTCCATAGTGTAGTGTCCCTTCCAATCCCTGATCACCCACTCGATCTGTATGAAAATGTTTCCATAGTGTAGTGTCCTTCCTCCCCACTCTGATCACCCACCCAATATTAATGAATATTTCCCACAGTGTAGTGCCCCTCTCCCCACCCCAATAACCCACCTGATATGTATAATAAATAATTTCCATAGTGTAGTGTCCCTCCCCCATTCTGATCATCCACCCGGAATGCATAATAAATGGTTTCCATAATGCAGTGTCCCTCCCCCACCCCAATAGCCCACCTGATATTAAAACAAATATTTTCCATAGTGTAGTGGTCCCTCTCCCTTCCCTGGTCTCTAATTGCCATCCCCAAATATAACACATCCCATTTCCTGGTAGTCTAGTGGCCCCCTACCCCACCACCCTCTCAGGTAATCACCCACAACCCCCTCCACAGCACACTTTCTGGTTGGCAAGCAACACAGCCCTTCTCTCACCTCCATGGCTGCCTTCTGATTGAGCTATGAATGAGCACATAACACATTCATTCATAGTTCAGTTGTTGGGCAGCTGTGGAGGTGAAAGGAAGGCTGTGCTGCTTACAGACTGGGAGTTGTGCTGGGGGGAGCAGGGTGGTGGGTGATTACCTGAGAGTGTGGGGAGCCACTGATCTACCAGGAAATGGGATGTGTTACATTTGGGGATGGCTATCAGTGACTGGGGAGGGACCACTACACTATGGCAAATAATTGGGTTGGGGGGAGAAACACTACACTATGGAAAATATTTGTTATACATCTCGGGGAGGTGATCGGAGTGGGGGGAAGGAAACTACACTATGAAAACTATTTATTATACATAATGGGTGGGCAATTGGGACTGGGGTGGGACACTACACTGTGAAAACATTTTTATACAGATCAGGTTGGTGATCAGGGTGGGGGGAAGAACTCTACACCATGGAAAATTGTTATTACTAGCAGGTGGGTGATCAGAAAGGGGGGAGGGACCATAAACTACCAAGGACTAACAACATTGAGGATGGCGATCAGAGGATGGGGGCACTGGACATCCATGGAATGTGGCTGGGTGGGGCATGGGCTAGTGAGAGAGCCACACAAAGCCACCCAGGGCCCATGGAAATGGGCCCATAATGGGAATGCTAATGGCCAATAGCACCTTGCATGTCCAATGGGCTTATTTGCATGGCTACCTTAGTGAATAGGGGGTTAGTGCATATGCACTATTGTTGCTCGCCCATTCTTCTGGCTAGCTGTGGGGAGAGTGCTACAGGGGTTCCTGGTGCTTTGCCTGGGTTAGCACTGCCCCCACCTGCCCCTATTCACAGTCAGACAGTGCACCGTGCTATCAGTCTTTGAATAGCCCGATTGCCCACCAGAGCAACCGCAGAGTGCGGCACAAACATTTGCATAGCACTTTGCATTTTTTGGTGAATCCTGGCCCAGGTGTTTGTTTGTTTTTTGAAAAATTGCCTTTTTTATGTATTTTCAATGTTTGCGAATTTAAATGAAAAAACTATATGGCAGACAGAATGATCAGTATTATTTTCCCACACGATCAGTATTTGTTTCAGCATGACAGATAAATCATGACAATAAGGACGTACACTTTTTTTCACTGTTCACATTTGTATGTTTCATTTCATTTCATTTTTATTTTGTTTTGTGGGTAAGCACACTGGACTACAATTCTATTTACACGTGTGACCCAAGGTCAGGTACAGAGAGTTCAACAAAAAATGAGAATAAATAGGGACTATGAACTGCCACATCAATTAAACAGACAACAATTTGGTACAGCAGGACAATAATAGATAGGAATAATAAAGTTCCACATCAATTAAACAGTGCAATAAATTGTTATATCACATTAAAAACATTTACATTTGGAAAGTTCAGCCAGATGGGTTGCTAGTGCTGTAGAAAAAGCATTGTAAGTAGGAAGACACCTGATTTGAATGGGTATTTCATTTCAGGAGGATACTGCAGAGCGAACAAATGTGTGTTAGCCCATGGAGTATACACAAATGGTTCTTTTGTAAGCCTTGAGAGAAGTGTGAGTTGAAACTTGGTACATGGTCCATGAGAGACTTAGACAGAGTAGGCAGGGTGCCTGCTTTCCGGATCCCGTAGACAAGTCGGGATAAGGCACGCTTATAATTTAAGGGGACAGGAAGCCAATCCATTCTTCTAAGTGTCTCACAATGATGCATTGTATTTGGGGTGAACAGCACTCTCCCTATCTTATGAAGGACAACTGTCTTTTTTAGACACTATATTTGTAGGGGCTGTGTCAGTCACTGTAGAAGATTAGTTATGTAGAGGTAGTACGTTTTGGTTAATGATCAATATTCTGGTTTCAGATGCTAGAAAGTTTTAGATTCTGTATACAGTAGCAACTTTTGCATGAATGTTTCAGGTAACTATGTCCATGTGTAGCCCAAAGCTCAGAGTGGGGTCCAAGGTTGCCTCAAGATATATCAAGGAATTGACATTTCCTTACTTTGCTTCATCAAGTGCCACCATGCTTGGACTATAACAATTGTCTCTCAGCCTGGAATAAGTCCTAAAGACCATTGTCTTGGTTTTGACTACGTTAAGCACCATGTTATTCCTTTTTTTTTTTAATTGAATATGCTTTATTGAAGTTTTGAAATTTACACATAATAAACTCCAGAACATAATCTGTTAACAGACATCTTTTATACCCTCCAGTAAGAGCTAACCTCACAAGAAAAATAGGCATTACAGAACTGAACATGAAAATCTTCCCCAACCCCAATCACCCCTCCATCCTATACTCCGAAAACCACTGATCCTTAACAGTAAGCATATACAAAAAGGTGCAGTCCAAGAACCATAGCCAAGAACAAAGGGAAGAATATTAAAGATCTAAAAAACAGAGGCCGGCCCATCAATGCAGTGGTTGGGGTTCCGCTAGCGACGCAGGTGAACTGGGTTCAGGAATGAGCCCAGGTCATCGGAGGGCTGGCCAGGGGGAGAAGTATTGAGCAACCTAAGGACTGCTCTCCTTCTCCAGGGGGTGAGGGGCTTCAGTGATTGGTGCGAGGGTGACACCTAGCAGAGGCTGGGTGTGTAGCCCTGAGCACTGACATGTGGTTGCTGAGGGGAGGTACTGGGGTGGGACAGGTGTTGGCATCATTGCAAGTATCTGCCCCAGCCAATAGAGGGAAAAAACTCTCACCCTCACCAGACGTCTCCATGATGCCCTGCTCCCAGCTTCAATTAGCCGCCTGGCCACATACTCCCCAACCAGTTAAAAAATACATGGCGCCGATTCCTGCCACGGCACCATGCTCCACCTCCTGGGGGAGCAAGCCAGGAGTAATTGGGGGGAACAAGTGGCTAATTAGGTGGTGGAAGTTTGGGGGCACCATGACCAGGGTGGATCTTGGACGGAAGGTGAGGGAGGGGCAAAAAAAGAGAGGGGAGAAAATGCAAAAAAAAAAAGATCTAAAAAACAAATGGCGCACTCTGGGATTTGTACTCAATCATGAGCCATACCCTCTGCTGGAGTACAGTATGAATATAGATTAGGACAAGGGACATTTTATGCCTCTTGAATGGATAATAGTACATACAAGGGTTCCCATATTTTCTTATAAACCTTTGTGCGGTTAGTCATACTGGAAATCATTTTTTCTACCTGTAAGGCAAACAGAATTTATTTATACCATTCCAAGTATGATGGGATGGTTTGGTCACACCAATGTCTTAAGATAATTTTTTTTGTACAGGCTGAGATCAGAGTCATATGGTAACACTGATTTCCTGTAAATCTGTCCTGAAAGAGGCACAGTAAACAGACTTCAGGATGGAATGCCTCTTCCAGTCCCAGGAGAGAGTCTAAGAGTTGGTGAAGAGGGTCTAAGGGCACCGTTTTCTCACATTCCCCAAAAATGTGAATCAATGTGCCTGGTGCTTTACCACATCTTGTACATAAATCCTGTGCTAATCTGACCATTCTATGCAGTTTAACAAGAGTATAAAAAAGATTATGCAATAACTGAAACTGCATGTAATGGTGTCTATCCCAATTAATAAACTTATACAGATTAGTCCATAAAGCAGACCAATCATAATGTGTGTTGGAAGGTGGCAAACTTTTATCCTAGTATGTTGCAATACTCATTGCTTTGTTAGAAAGTAAATCATACAAGTGGTTATATAAAGAGGAAATGACATGGGGTGCACTGGCTTTAGGGATTAGGTAAGCAATAATTGCTCCATATCCTTTAAACCATGGTCCTCGGCTAAAATGGCAAGATATCAGATGTGTAATTTGAAAGAATTTAAAAACATGTGTAGTGGAAATATGGAATTTTTGTTGAGTTTCCTGAAATGTTATCATATTATACCCTTTAAGAATGTGATTCACTGTATTAACCTCCGGGTAAGGCCAAAAAGTAACATAAATCGTGTGAGTGGCAATTTTTAGATTGGCATTCCCTAATAAAGGTTGGATGATATCCTTTCTTGGGTCAAGACAGAGAAGAGCACATAGTTGAGCATGAGATGGCAATGGGAGTGTCACGCAGGGAGGAGGAAGCAGGTTGCAAGAAGTGTATAATAAAGCAGCAATATTTAGCTGGGCGTGAACACAAAGAGATCTTTCTATCTCGAGCCATTGGGGTACATAATCATATTCCCTATCCTCTGATGAGGGCCTGCACCAAAGAAAGAAGTGAGAGGCATGAATTGCTAAATAATAGAAATATAAATTGGAAAGACAAAGGCCCCTTTCATTTTTAGACAATGTTAACTTAATAAAGTCCCTCCTAGGGGGTTTACCTTGCCAAAGAAAAGAAGATAGGATACTGTGCAACTTATGAAACCAAGACTGAGGAATTATAACATTAAGTATAGTAAGTGGGTAAAGGATCCTTGGCAACATGTTCATCTTTATATTATTCACTCTTCCCAGAAAGAGATAGGCAGGAGGGCCCATCTATTCAAGTCTAATTTAATCTGCTCCAGTAAAGGATCCAGATTATGACATTTCATTTTTTTCAGGAGAGGTACTAATATACATGCCCAAATATTTAAGCTTATATTTAACCCATACAAGCCCCAAGTGTTCTGTATTTGCTTTGTCAGTCATGACATTTAGGGGCATAATCTCAGACTTGCTTAAATTGAGCTTATAATCAGAAAGCATACTAAAATGGGTGATAAGCTCCAGAGCAGCAGGCAGGGATGTTGCTGGGTGGGTCAAATGGAGTAAGATATCACCCACGTAAACTGATGTGATCCCATGAATATACCATGTACGTGTGAGGCATTATTAATCTTCCTAAATTAATGGTTCCAAACATTGGTTAAAAAAGCATCATGTTATTTCCTACATAACCAGTTCTGTATTATAACTAGTTCTCTTTTCAAAACCACTTCCAGCTCAGTAACTGATGATCTGTGACAGTATATAACTGCATCATCAGCACAGAGCTTTATTTTTGTTTCTGTTACAACTGTTATTATTGGGTCAAAGAACAAGGAAAATAAGATAGGTCTGAGAATAAAGCCCTGTGGGACACAACACTCCACCCTGATATTTTCTGATATACTGCCTCTGTACTGGACAAATTGGTACCTATCAGTCAGATAGTCATTGTACCAGTCTATGATAGGTTTCCCAAACCCCAGTTGCTCTAATCTTCTCACTAGCAGATTATGGTCCACAAGATCCAAAGCCTTGGTTATGTCCACAAAGGCTGCCCCAATGAGGTTTGCCCCATCCATGCCATTATATATTTTACTCATGAATTCAACCAAGGCAATTTCAGTCCCGTACCCTTTCTGGGGCCATTTTGATTTATTGACAAAAGATTGTGCTTATCAATATAGCTCATCTATTGGTTACACACAAATTTGTCTTGAATTTTTGAGAGGGTTGATAAGAGAAAAATTGACCTGTAGTTTCCAAAGCCAAAGAGAGGTCCAGATTTATGAACAGGCAAAACATGAGAATTTCCAGAGGTCTGGGGGAACTGTCCCAGGTAAAAAGGGCAGGTTATGTATTAAGCTAACTGGGTATGCTGTTTTGTCTGCTGCCAGCTTCAGTAGTTTTGGTGCTAGATTATCATACCCACTGGATTTTTCAGGTTTCTCCTTCTTCAGAAGCTTGAGTCCCTCAATTTTTGTCACAACACATAAATAAAAAGGGGGTCTGGGTACAGTAGTACTGATCTGCTCTACTGGTGAGTTACCTTTTAAGTTATGATGATAATTGTCCAGATTTGTAAACCATGAGTTAAACTCTTTTGCAATTAATAAGGGACTAGTTAGCTCTACTTCACCTTTCTTCATTGAACCACTTGTCTTAGATTGTGGTTTAATGAGGGAGTTAATGGACTTCCAGAATTTCTTGGGGTCAGCCAGAGACTCTGTTTGTTGCTTTTTTATACAAATCTGCCTTTGTCAGTTTTTATTTTAGCCTTACGGTGGTTTTTCAGAGAATGGTAGCGTTGAAGGTCAGAGGAGGAGATACTCTTTTTATACTTTACCCAAGCTTTGTCTCAATCTTTCATCAGTTGAAACAGCTCAGATGTTAACCATCGAGTGTCCCTACTACTAAGATGCTTTTAGCAAAGGAAGCATATGTATTAGAGACCTTCATGAATTTCAATATGGAAAAATCCAAAGCACAGTTAATGTCAGGGATAATTTTTTGGTAGGATCAATCAATCTAAGAGAGACTTTCATGAAAGTGGTGTACACTGAATCGAGAATATCTCAAAATTCTAGGACCCTTGTTGTAGATTGATTTTTTCATGTGTGTTTCCATAGATAAAATATAGGGTAGTGATCACTTATGGAGTCTGCAATAACCCCACAGCTAAGTATATGGTTGGACCTGTTGGTCAGGATCCAGTCATTTTAACTCAAAAATCATTATAACTCTGGAAGTGTATATTTTCACAAAACCTTCTAAAGGTACATCCTTGGCACAGGCCCCTTCAACCCTGAAAATGTCATTAAAAAATTCTACACTGTCTAGTCTTCAGGGTTTAGGCTGTAGGTGAGAGCAAAAATTAAACAATGCTAAGTATAGGGAAACAAAACTTGTTTTTTTCTGTTTTATGGCGGCCCATATCTTGAAAACAGAACAAGATACTGTCTCAAAACTTGACATGTCTGGAGACTGTGACATCCTAACTGCACATGCCAAATTTGGTCTATTTTGTCAAACAATGCCAAAGTTATTAGGGTGCGAAAATTGGGATTTAACATTAAACAGCCTACTCAACCCTAACTATAGGGGGTGCTACCCTGCCGCTATAAGAGAATGTTTGATCATGCCAAAGACATAAATATTTTAAACCTTGTACTATTTCAATTGCAGTACCATCATCCCCACCAATCTGCTGACTAGGAGGATAATTAAGCGATCTGTGTTTAGAACCAAATGTTATGTACTTGGGCCTAGATATATTTAAGATCAAGCCTTTACTAGACAATGACTTTCTCATAAATGTATCTTAAGACAAAGAACATGATATTTGGTTCTAGTAAGCAAACTACAATGGTTTAATGTCAGCAAGTTCATGTTTTTTCAACATTTTGGAACATTGTCCAAGGTGAACTGATCGCTATCAGTTTTACAGGATCCAGAGTTCCTAGCACTGACTCCAAGCCTGCAGATTTTCAGATGTGATGGTCACAGGAGGGCTGAGTTATTAATGTACAAAAATAGAGTTTAACATTAAAGTGCCTACTCAACCCTAATATACAGGCGCTAACAGGATTTGGAGTGTCAGGAGTCTTGGCAAATCCATGGTGAGGTGTTCATTAGAGTTTTCAATTCTAATGCCCCCCCCCAAGCTGGTAGTCTCTTGTCTGAAGCACAAAGTACAGATGACAGCTCATTTCCTCATACTCATATAGTGTTTGGAGGAACAACAGTATGGCTTGCCACATTTGATCAATAGAATCAGTTGTAAGCAAGAGATCATTGTGAAACCTTGTTATCTCAGTTGCGGGGGTAAGCATTAGGGCTGAGAATCCCAAGGAATACCCCATTACTAATTCACCATGACATTTGAAATTCAAACCCCAAATTTTTTTTATTTCCTCATTTTGCACACTTTGCGTTCTTCAATCCTAATGCATTCATTAATGTAGTTTTTTACTGATATTTCACTTTCTTTTAGTAATAGTGGAATAGTTTATCCTCCTTCATCAGGTACAATGGAATAAACTGAATAATGAATATTTTTCAAGCCCTGCTTCACCAACCACCTAACAAGTGAAATCAACAGTGCCTCAGTGCTTGGAGTTGCACTGTTACAACTTACCATCCTAGCATAGATACTAAGTAACAGATCTTCTACAGTACCTGGTCCTGGGGAGCTTGGGATAGGAGGGTCTCAGGGAAACATCCAGTCACACCACTAAAATAAGAATAGCAACGGGGTCACAAGGATCTGCAACTCTTTAGTAACTAGCTAGGACAAACAAGGTAGACTATAAACAATGCTTATCTGATACACGTGGTCAGTGTCCTGCCACACTAGAGTTGGTGTTCTATCACAGCGTGGTTGGTGTCCCATCAGACCTGTAGACATAAAGGGGAAAATGGGTTAGTTTGGCTAATAAAAATGCCGATCAGCTGGGTCGGGTGGAAGGGCCTGCAAAGTTTTTTTTTTTCTTCAAGTAGGATGAGTGTAAGAGTGATATCAGACCCACGTATGTGACATGGAATCTGGATTGGACTTGGGTCAACTGGGGGACAGCATGGGGTAAGAAAAGTTTTCAGCATCACTGGGACTGCTGTCCTAGCTTTAGCAGGTGGAGCCATAATGTTCTGCTCATTACGCACCAGAATGGCTGGATGAAGCCACCAGCTGTCACAAACTCTACATGATCAATAGGTCACTGGACTTTTGAACTGGCTGAAAGTTTCCAGGGGGGGCAAAATAGGGGGAATCCATGAGTGTTTACCAAAGGTCAGAGGTACGTCACTGGAATGGAGGGTGACAGGCTGGCAGGTGGGAGGCTGTAAGCAGCTTGTTTGTGGGGCACAGCCTGCAGTGTCTGGAGTGTTATCCTGCCAGCTGCTGTTCTTCCCATTTTTCATACCTACCCACTTTTCGCAATGCAGTACATAGCCACATGAGGCCTCAACATGCATATCAACCCCTTGTGAGGGTAGGTTCCCTGGCCCACCACAAGGTGTCTTCCATGTGTCAGAACACTGTGCTGTCCCTCCCCAGGCTGGGATTGGTACCACACAATAACCATCCATGTATCCCGTCCAGCTAGCTCCCCAAGCTCACTCTTGAACTCAGGTCACTGTCACAGGAACACAAAGTGCTGCCTGCTGCCCAATGAGTAGCCCTGCACACAACTTTTATTCATAACTTAGTTGTTTTTTTTGAGATTTTGACCCAGATTTGAAACATAGTCATTTTATGACCCCACCTCCTGAAGATGACAAGTGTTATTATGAAATCCTGGCCAAAATGTCCTTTTGTGGCACAAATTTGAAAAGATACTTTGGGTAGGATTTGAAAAATGGCATTTGTCTTTTGAAAATTTGATTTCACCTACCCTGTTCATGAGGTGGTGCCAAAAAAGGCTATACTGAAAATCTGGAGCAAAAATGTCCCTGAATGAAAAAGTTATGAGTAATGAGTAAAAGTTCAAAATGCATAAAAAAGTCATTAACTGCACTTGCCTTGTTATAAGTCATTTCCGACAGCAGGATGGTCAGAGGTCAAAAGAGGATTACATTGTTGGATGGTGTTAGTTAAATAAGGGCTATGGGGGATATGGGTTGGTGGATGTTGGATGGGGGTTTGGTGGTGTTTGTTGAGGGTAGGAGGTTCTGGGGAAAATTACATTGATGAACAGTTTTCTTTTTTTTTTGTGAAAAAAGAGAACCACAAAGAATGGTTTTCTGCAGGTACTGACACTGTGGATTGGGCACCTTAGTGTCAGTGTTGTGTTTGTAGGTGCTGAGGTAGGCACTCCATTGTCACAAGCTATTGGAGGAGGTGAAGGGAGATCAGAAAGCATCATGAAGTTTCAACACTGGGGATTGGGTACTAGAGCATCATGATGATGTCTAGCAAATAACAGGAGTGCCACCCTGATGTCTCTTACAATTAAGGGGTTGTAGGTGTGCTAACCAGCACCAGAGGTTGGGCACCCTGGTGTCAGAAACAATAAAATTGGTGGGGTTAGTACCAGCAGTGGGATTATGCACCCACTGTAGTTTTTCAATAAAACTTGGCTTAGGTGGGAGAACAGATACTAGTAGCAAAACTGAGCACCTGTTGCCATTTTTTTCTAATGAGAATTGAGTTTCAGTGAAAGCAGTACATGTAGGTGATTTCCAGCACAGTGCTCTTGTTTTCAATGAAGATGTGTTTACAGAGATAGCTTTACTCCAATCAATCAATCATTCACTCAATCACTCAATCAATCAATCAAGCTTTATTTTACCAGGTGAAACACCATTGAGTGAAACTCATTTAAAAAGTGGGTCTCATCAGTGAACATAGTGCTGAAAACATAGCAACATATACAAGGTCATAAGGGTAACAAAAAAAAAAAGAAAACAACAATATGACACCAGTATACACAAGGATCACATGGTTAATATTTATGAACATTCATATATAAATAGGGCATATGGTGCCCAAGTGCAATATAGGATGTGCACGTTTTACACTGCTATAAAGTGCGATCAACATATGGAATGGAATGGGGGAATGCAACCGGAGGTCAGAGGAGCGAGGATATAGGTTGGGACCACATCAAAGAGAAGAAGGAAAGAGAAAGAGAAGAAGAACTAGTGTAGTATGAAGAAGACCTATTAAGTTGCTAGAAGGTGTGTGAACAGGGAAGGAGTAAGGCATGCTAGGCCTAGAGTGAAAATAAGCAGACTAGAGGGAAGTTAGGAGTAGTAGTTACAGATGTCCCTGGTGTGTAGTCTGAGTAATGTTTTTAAGGTTGCTATTTTAATAAAAGTTGAAACTTCAATGATTTTTGAAGGTTGTTCCATAGGGCTGGTAGAGTATGGCTCATGGATGATAACTCACAGCGTGTTCTATATCTAGGTATGTTGAGTAAGATGTAGGAGTGTCTCTTGAGGGAGTAATTTCCCAGGGTACTGTTTAGGAGGTTAGATATGTATTGTTTGAGCTGGCAGGTTAGGGCTCTATGGGTCCAAATTGCTGCATTGATAAGTCGCCTGGGTTTTTAGGGACTGCCAGCCAAGGAGAGCATGAAGGGAGAAGTGGTGAGTCCTGTATGGAGCATCAGTGATCAATCTTAGTGCCCTATTGTACGTGGTGTGAAGGTTGTCCAATGCGGTGCTTGGGCCATGACTATACAAGAGGTCGGCATAGTCCAGGAAAAGGAGGAATGTGAATTGTACTAGTCTAAGCTTAGCTTCTTGGTATAGTAGGTGTTTGATTCTGAAGAACAGTCCTAATCTTTGCTTTAACTTTTTTGCCAGTTCCTCTCTATGGACTGTATAGGGGAGGCTGTGATGGATCCAGAATCCTAAATACTTGAATTTGTCTACTAGTTCTATTGGCTCCCCCAGAATGGATGTTATTTACTGCAGTGTTCCCGATGAGGGAGAATTAACCAAATTAAGTTTAGGGGAAAATATCATAGCTTTCATTTATTTAGCATTCAGCAAGAGTTTGAGGTTCAGGAGATTGTGCTCTAATATATTGAATTCTTGTTGCAGGGCACTGCAGGTTAGTTCTCAGGAGGGTCTAGCATCATAAATGACAGTTTTGCCAGCAAATAAATGAACACTTGCTTGATCGACACCCTCATTGATATTGTTAATATATATCATGAATAGTAGTGGTCCTAGTATAGAACCCTGCAGTATACCTCTAAGAACAGTTTTTGGTGGTGGCAGGTCGCCCTTGGGCCTTGATTTGTTCTTGCCTACCTGTGAGATAGCATGTAAACCATTTGACTGCAGTGACATCTAAACTGATACTTCGCAATATGGTCAGCAGTAGGTCGTGGTCCACCATATCAAATGCCTTGCTTAGATCAAGGAATAAGGCGCTCATATGAAGTTTAGAGTCAAATGCCAATCGTTTGTTACTTTAGCTTAAACAGATATCATACTGTGTATTTTTTTAAACAAGACTGAATGGGGTTTAACCAGTTGAGTGAGTCTAGATAGTTTCTGATCTGCATATTGACAAGTTTTTCGAGAAGTTTGGATAGGATGGGTAGGAAGGATATAGGTCTGTAATTATGGAAGTCACATGGATCACTGAACATAAAGAGTGGGACTACATGAGCTATTTTCCACACATTAGGGAGTTCACTGTGATCGAGGAACATGTTAAAAAGATGTGTGTCGGTTGCTGTTAGCACATGGTAACCCATTTTTAGGAACTATGGTTCGAATTTATCCGCTCCTGCACTTTTTATGATGTCCAGGCCTAGAAGGAGGTCTTCAACCTGCTTGAAGGTGACAAGGCTGAATGAGAATTTTGCCTCGTGAGCAGGATCCTTTATAGGAGGACATACAGAGCTGAGGTTATTGATTTGGGAGAGAAGTTTACTAGCAGCGGAAGTGTTGAAGGCATGTCCAGCTGTAGCAAAGTGGTTATTAGTATGTCAAGTATGCATTGCTTATCTGTGGTACTATTGCCACCAGTACTAATCTTGGCAGGGAAGGAGTTAGCTGGATGATGCCTTTCAATTTCCCTCAACGTTTTCCAAAACTTAGCAGAGTCATTAGTGGAGGAGACTAGCGTGATTTGAAGTGATTGACTTTTGCAGCCCTGATTAGTTCTGTACACTGGTTCCTTGACCTTCTGAATGCAACCCAGTCTGATGTGCTCTTAGTTTTATGTGGCAAGCAATTCTCCAATTACGACATGGTGTAGGGGGCACAAATAAAAATATGTGGACAGCTACTGTAGAAAATATTCACAATAGTTTATTCAAATTCCAAAACAGCATAAAATCTTGATGTTTCACCTATGGTTGTAGGCTTCATCAGGCGATGCCTTTTATTACTCAAAAGGGTGCAATTCAAATTCTGTTGATTTATGCAACACTTATGTTCTCATATTACTCATTAGACCCTATTTATAAATTCTTCATTCCATTGCAAAGCCCTCTTTCAAGGATAATGCTTTTACATACAGCCTCATTTATCCTTCAACAGATATCTCGATTATGTTTCTCTGAGACACCCAGTGACAGTCCTCATGCTTTCTTTTTAGTTTTATGTGTCCTTTTCCAGAGGGTGTCCCTGCTGTGTAACATTGACTTTAGGTCAGCAGTGAACCAGGGGCAGGACCTTTTCTTAGTGCAGGTTTTTGACACGGAAGCATATTAATCTATAATTTGTAATACAAGTTTTTGGAACAACTCATAAGCTGTGGCCGCAGCAAGATAGAAATCCTGCCATCTGATGTTACTTAGGTCTGCAATGAAACTATTGCAGTCGAACCTCTGAAGATTTCTTTTTAAGATGTATGTAGAGGTGGAAGAGGGTTTGGGAGTGGATCGTACACAAGCTATGATGCTGTGGTCATGTGTATCATTAAAGAATACACCAGAGTGGCTGAAGAAATGTGGCTTATTTACCAGTATTAAGTCAAGAATAGTACTATTGGCATAATTTTAGGATTGAGGTGAGTGGTCTCCGTTATGAGCTGGGAAAATCCATGCTCATCACAGAAGTCTTTTAGAGGTTTAAAATACTTGGAGTGCCAATCCAGATTTAAATATCCCATAAAAATTACCTCACCAAGCTGTAAATCTGCAAGTTTATGTAGATAACTCAATAGTTCAAGCCCCCCCAAAGGGGTTCTATAGCAACCGGTGATGCACATGGATTCAGAAGATGATAATAGAACTTTTAAAGAGATATTTTCAACTTCATTTGGAACAGAGATAGAGTCAATGAGGTTTACCATGAACTTGTCTCTCACATAGATTTAGACCCCCCCCCCCCGGAGGTCTGTCAGCCTGGTACACATTATAGGTGTCAACGTTAATTTTTTGGTCAGAACTTCTCAGCCAGGTTTGGGATACTACTAGTATGTCTGGTTTCATGTGAGAGATCCAGGCTTGGACAGAGTCCAGTTTTCATAGCAGACTGCAGGTGTTTATATGCAGGAAGGTCATATCTTTTAGTTGCTCTAAATCAGAGGGAGCCAAGATAGGTGAGGGGAGACCAGGGTTGAGCTCCACATTTCCCTAACATAGCAACAGTATAAGAAGTAATTTCTTAAGGCACTTAGGAGGAGCTTTAGGAGTTGAGACTTTTCCCTTTTGGAGATGGTTTAATGTGGCAATTGGTGGGTTTGTGTAAGACTGAGGTGTAGTATATAGCTACCTGTACTGAGAGGATTAGCGGGGTGGTAGCACGAGGGGAGGGGGAGCAGCTTACAGGTATGGCTCTTTTTTCCTGTGAATGGGTACCGGTAAAGCTGTTAGTATAAGCAGGTGGCTTGAAGCAGACGGGATGCACTGACATGCTTGATACATGAAATAGTTTAAGAGAGTAATGGAGATTCGCTAGTGAGAGAGAGAGCACAGTAAAATAGGAATAGTTGCATGATGAAGGCTTTCCTGGGAAAGAGCAGTCGCACCATGAAGACTTTTCCACAAGAAGAAATGTGCACACCACACCTACAGATAGGGGAAATACTATACTACGGTGACACAGTCTCACTGTGAAAGAGAGAAGTAAGGTCCCTCTAATGGCAGATCTTCATAATCTGCAAATAGAGAACTGGGCACTTAGAAAAAAAGCTGACAAACACGTGACTCACTGGAACTATATAAGTAATGCACTGAGTAGGACAGGTGGGGAACTCTCCAGTAATATTAGAGTGCAGTCGGAGGCTTCAGCAGAGCCAGCTGCACTGCTGAAGGACAGAGCTTAAAGGAGCAGTGGTGGAGGGATCTCCTGCCTGGGACCTCCGCTGAGGAAAGAGAAGAAAGGCACAAATTAATAGATGCCGTAAGTGGTGGGCAGGGATCATTGAGACAGCAGAGACACAGGAGCAGCAGGAGGTATGGGGTAGAAGGTCAAGAGAATTAGCAAAACAAAGGGAAAGGAAAGTGCAGAGATTCAAGAATACAATTTGCAGCTGAAAGGGAGATGCCACCACCGAATCTGGCTAGGCGGGTGTCAATACTTTAGAATTACAGTTCCTAAATAATTTTAACAACTCTAAAGTAAACAGTAAATGCTAAATGCTAATAGAAAAATCTAAAATAATCACTTTTAGCCATACAAAACAAAAAGCAAATGCAGCAGAGTCACCAGATAAAGCAGTCAGAAGGGTAGCTAATAGGAAGAAGGTAGCAGAGGGAAGTGTCCAAACAGGATCAGGCAGGGCAGAGTGCTGAAATTCAGTTGGTGGAGGAGTCCAATCATACCTTCCCAAGGTCGAGGAACTCTCTGGTGGCAGTAGAGCACAGGCAGTGGATTCAGCAGAGCTGGCTGCACTGTGGAAGGACAGAGCTTGAAGGAGCAGTGGTGGAGGGAGTGCCAGGTCAGTGGCCTCCACTGAGGAAAGAGAAGAAAGGCACAAATTAATTGATGCTGTAAGCAGTGGGTGGGGGCCATAGAGATAGCACAGACACAGGAGCAACAGGGGATATGGGGTAGAAGGTCAAGAGAATGAGCAAAACAAAGGGAAAGGAAAGGAAAGTGCAGAGATTCAAGAATAAAATTTGCAGCTGAAAGGGAGATCCCGCCACCGAGTCTGGCTAGGCGGGTGCCAATATTTTAGAACTACAGTTCCTAAATAATTTTAACAACTCTAAAGTAAACAGTAAATGCTAAATGCTAATAGAAAAATCTAAAATAATCACTTTTAGCAGTACAAAAAAGAAAACAAATGTGTCACAGAGTTACCAGAAAAATCAGACAGAAGGGTAGCAAGTAGGAAGAAGGTAGCAAAGGAAGTGTCCAATCAGGATCAGGCAGGTAGAGCACCAAAATTCAATTGTCATCAGAGTCCAATCATACCTTCCCATGTTCTGGGAACCCTCCAGGGGCAGTAGAGCACTGGTGGTGGCTTTAGCAGAGCTGGCCACACTGTAGAAGGGCATAGCTTGCAGGAGCAGCAGTGGGGGGAGTGCACGATCGGGGACCACTGCTTCCCTATGTCAGGGAACTCTCCAGTGGCAGTAGAGCATGTGCAGCAGGTTTAGCAGAGCCTGCCACAATGCTGAAAGGCAGACCTTGAAGGAGCAGCAGTGGAGCGAATGCCCGGTTCAGGGCCTTTGCTTTCTAAGGTTTGATGACCCTTCAGTGGCAGTAGAGCATGGGCCGCAGCTTTTGCAGAGCCGGCTGCACCACGGAGAGCAGAGTGTGAAGGAGCAGCAGTGGAGGGAGTGCCTGGTTGGGGGCCTCTGCTTCTGAAGGCCAGGGAACTCTCCAATGGCAGTAGAGCATGGGTGGTAGCTTTAGCAGAGCTGGCTGCACTGCTGAAGGGCAGATGTTGAAGGAGCAGTGGTGGCAGGATCGCCCAGTTGGGGGCCTCCGCCGAATACAGTATCAGTACTGCATTCATGGAAAACAAAAGTAGTGTGAAGGAAATTACTAACATACACTGATTTCTTCAAAACACAGCTATCTGTAAAATGTTATTTTTTGGTACTGTGCATGCACTAAAAATGGAACAGATTTTAACTTATATTTCAAAAACTGCATCAGTTACAAACATAACAATAACAAAATCATGCACCTTAGTCAAACCTCTATCAAACCTACAATTTTCAAGATTCAAATGTAAACCATTTTTTAGTTATACACTACAGTATGTGATCAAAACAAAGTTTTAATTTTGGTGAATTTATGTGTTTTTGTCCCCCCATAACTTTTACGCTGCTAAACCGAATGCAACAAACTTTACAAGATAAAGACATCCTGGCACCAATCCTGCTTATGCCAAATTTCAGGTAAATCTTTTCAAGCTGAGTTATTAAGGTGCACGAATCGGGGGCTTATTCATCCATAATATACAGACACTACCGTGCTTGTATGATAGCTACTGTAGCTAGATACACAGAGAGAAACAGACAGACAGAAAAAGAGACAGATAGATAGATAGATAGATAGATAGATAGATAGATGCAAGAAGTCTGCATTTTCAAGTTTTTTCTTTTATGGACACAAAGACAAATGCAAAAGAACAGTGGACGAAATCATAATGGGATGGAGAGGGGGTGGCCAGGAAACTAGCCGTTGATAGTTGGTGAGGGGTTAAATGGGATAAAAAGGCACTTAAATTGTGTTTTTTTTTAACTTTCATGCCCTGAATAATGAATGCCTGAATAACAAATACCCAAATAGTTGGGCCTTCAGTGCTGAATATTCGGCCAAATATCCAGAAAAAGGTATTCACAGCACCCTATTAGACAATGTTCTTCTAGTCTAAGCCTTTCTTCTGCACTTTTGCACTGAAGTTTTTAAACCTTTAAATTGCTTTCCTCTGTTGGGCTCACCATGACCCACAGGAGCCAACTTCTATTTTTGCAAGTTAGAATAAGTGCTGCAGAAGTGCCATGGATCTTTTTTTTTTTGTTATGCTCCATGGTGCATTTTGAGACTTACAATGAAGATACAGTAAATCAGTCTACCAAGGAACCACACTTTCACCCAATAACTTCCCTAAAGCTTTCACCCTCTGTTATTTTCTGCTTACAGCTCAGTATTGATTGATTAGGCAGACTCAGGAGGGCTGTCTGTTTTGAGTGTTCTCCCTTCTGTATCTCCCTAGTCTGCACATTTATGACCAGTCAGTCAGATTTATTACAAACAGTACAAAAAAGCATAATCAGAACTTCAGATTATTATTCGAGATAATAATACTGCATGGACAGGATGTCTGTTTACTAATAAAATGTATTCTATTATTGTAATCCTACAAATACTCTTTATTCCTCTTAACAGTCATAGAAACATTTACTCTACTTTCTGTAATAATCCTCCTGCCAGATGAATCTAATTCTTAACACATCACACTTTTCTCATTGACCCCACCAAACACAGCATTGTGTCATTTTAGATATTCTTAGTATTATCACGTCCTACTCAAGGCCACTATACTGTTTACACAACACAATAACATGTGCTGTTTATCTCCATCAGTATAGTCAGTATTTATCCTGCATTTTGTCTCTAACTGCAGAAGCATTGTTAGCACAAAAGTTTAACACTGCATAACACAACAGGCTGCACTGGCTATACACAATGGCTGGATATTCAAAAGGGTTGCGCCATGCGTAATAGGGTTGCGCCTGCGCAAGTCCAAAATGCGCCATTCTGCGATATTCAGCAGGAGGCATTTGTGCCCCCCCAAGTCATGCTGAGCAACAGTGCAATGCTAATGAAGGCATGCTCAACCGGAGGGGGAGGAACCATGCATAAACTGCACAGCCCGATATTCAGCCGGCTGTGCAGAGTTGTGCAGGCGCAACCCCCTACCTGCACCTGCACAACTTTGAGCCAAAAAAAAAGGATCAAGTCGAGGACCACCCACAGGTGAGCTGCCGCATTGCAGGGTGCAACACAGCGGCTACCACCTGTGGGTAGCCCTCTACTGTTCCCTGGCTGCCCCCTGCAGCCCAATGTGGGCATAATCGTACCCCGTAGCCCAATCGTGGGCAGAACACACCCCGACTAGCCCGTTGCAGGCATAACGTAAATGAACCTCCCCGACTGGCCCGATCACAGGCATAACGTAAATGCACCCCCAACTGGCCCGATTGCGGGCATAATGTAAAGAACCCCGACTGGCCTGATTGTGGGCATAATGTAAAAAGAACCCCCGACTGGCCTGATCAGGGGCATACTGTAACTGAACCCCGCCTAGCCTGATTGCGGGCAGAACGGAGTTCAACCCCAAAGACCAATATCCCTGGTGGTCCAGTGGACCCTGAAGCCTGATTGCGGGCATCAGAGTCAAACCACCCCCCAAGTCCAATTTCCCTGGTGGTCCAGTGGCTCCCCACTCCACACCACCACGCCCCACCACCTCCCCGTCAGCGGCGGGGAGGCAGCACTCCACCCGCCTGCCGCCCTGCCACCCGCCGACTGACAGCTCGGTAGTGCTGCACGCCCATTGGCTCAGAGCAAGAGCCAATGGGCGTGCAGCCCATACCGTACAAGGCAGTTCAGATATGTGAATGAATTGACTGGGGGAGCGGGTGATGGGGCTCCATTGATGGGTGGGTGGGGGCCACTGGACCACCAGGGAAATTGGACTTTGGGGGTAGGTTGATTCTGATGCTCTCGGGCTCGCGTCCACTGGACCACCAGGAAATTGGACTTTGGGGGTGAGGTTTGACTCTTATGCCCACGATCGGGCTTCACGGTCCACTGGACCACCAGGGATATTGGTCTTTGGGAGGTTTGAACTCCATTCTGCCCGTGATCGGGCTAGTCGGGGCGCTGGGGGTGAACTCTGTTCTGCCCGTGATCAGGCTAGTCGGGGGTTCAGTTACAGTATGCCCGCGATGAAGGGCCGATCGGGGAGTTCTTTTACACTATGCGCCAATGCAGAGCCAGTCGGGGGTTTTTACATTATGCCCGCGTATCGGGCCAGTCGGGGTTTACTTCATGCCCGCGATCGGGCTGCAGGGGGCGTCGGTCCCCGACGGCTGCTGCCTGGCAGGGCGCCAGGCGCAAGTCGTTGGGGATCAGTGCACCTGCGTGCTAATGGCATGCAAATGGGGCAGGTAATTAGATACAAATGGCCCCCCATGCACCTTGCATAAATTATGGCCCCATTTGCATGTCACCTTTTGAGTATCGGAAATTTGCACATGGCACAATGGAACTTGCGCCACCGCATCTGAATGCTCCACTCTGACCACTTGTGGTGGCGCAAGTTCCACTGCGCCATGCACAGTGGCTGTGGCTGGGGGGCGATATTCAAAGGAGTTGCTCAATAGCGCAACTCCATTGAATATCACCCTGGCCACACCCCTGAGCAGCTTTTTTGAGCAGCTCAAGGGATTGCGCCACAGAATGGCACAGTTTGAATATCCAGCCCAATGAGTTTATTCACTGGCTGCAACACCACTAAGCTTGGTAATAGCCTGCACTAAGCAGAATTGCTCATGTGTCCAATATAACTACATTGCCCTTCACTGACCAAAGTGGACCACCTTGGGGTATGACTGGATGCTGCTGCTGTCTTTGTCCTGCTTCTTCTGTTTCTGCCAGCCCTACATGATTCAGCTAGGCCAGAGGCAAAGTTACCCACGTGGCAAACATCTAACATATTATGGGGGAAACACAGGATGCCCAGTGAAGACTGCTGTGACAGTTACACAGTGACAGAGTTCAGGTGGGATCCATGGGACAGCCACATAGATACTACAACCACAGCCACACTGTCCACTGAGTTCAGACCACTGGATGAAGCAACACTATCACAGAATCACTCAGGTCAGGACACTCAGTTTTCTTCACACAGTTCATATGATAAACAGCCCCTCCTTCCACAAAATCCCCAGATTTTGCAGCAATCAAAATCCAGTTTCCCCCTGTACTGCACTAAAGGGCTAGTGCTCAAGTTTTCTTATCTAAGCTCAACTAATTTCTTCTTAATGGTACCTCCATGCAGTAAAGTGCTATACTATTCTATATTAATTTCTACCTCACTGACAAGAGATAAGTGCCTGCTGCATAATAAAAAGAAAATGATCTTCATAAAACTGGCACTCCTCTTTTTAGTCCCACTCCCACCTTTACTACTGCATGTGTCTGCATCCTCCATTATTTATTATTACCCCTCCTAACTCATCCCTCTAAGCCCATGCCAAACCCTTCCCCCTTTCCAAACCCTCACATCACCCAAGTTGCCCCCCCACCCAAATCCCAGCACTCCTTCCCTTATCACTACTCCCTCCTCTTCTGGCCTCCCTTGCACGCTTCTGTGATTCTCAGTATCCAAAGCCATACCAATGACTTGTCCCTACTCCTTCCTACATTCCCACCCTACTTTCCCCCCATGTCTCCTGAATTCTCAGCCCCTTGCAGGGTTCTCTGCATCCTGAAGGGCTACTTCTGGGACTTGGCCTCTCTTCTCTGTCATGTTTTCCCTCTCTTCTGGCTCCCTCTACTTCACCTGGCTACCAGCATCCTGGAGCATTGTCCCCCTGACTGCCTACAACAATCTGCTGTCACAAACCCACTCAGCAGGTCAGCACTCTGCTCCCAAAGTGCCAACCTCCGAGCGCAGTCTTGTGAACAGTTAACAGAAACAGGGTAACCCTCCTGTCTGTTTTGTGGTTTGAATCAACCTTTGGTCTCAGTTCTGGAGGGATTCAAACTGTGAACCTCTTGCTAGCGTACCCCATGCACAGGCTCAGATAATTCTGTCTTCAGGGGTCCAGATATCTTTGCCTATGGGCACATAACCAGGTGTACAAAATGAACCCCTAAAAACTCTAATAAAGACCTCAGATTACTCTTACCTTTTTCCAGTTTGATATCACCATTCAAGCTTATGCAGTGTCTGCTTTAACCTTATATATTTCACTTGTTAAAGAAAAGAAATTCAAAGACAGACTAAGTAGGCTCTAAAAATAGTTTTACTAAAATAGATAAAAGTATGTAAAAAATAAAATACAGAACCATATATCACAAGAACCATACAATATTTTAAAAGAACAAGGTTTTAATAGTGCAATTCCTACTACAGTACTTAGATTTTGTCTTTCTCTACCTGTATACTTACTTAAAGTGCTCAAAAATATTTCTTTGTCAGAGTGTAGATAAAAGTGTCTGACAGAAAACAGAATTCTGTTTAAAAAACTGTCTTTGCAACCCCCTTTGTGTGAGGTCACCTAGCTCCTCCTCTGTTTATTAAAAATCATACACCCAGGGTGTTTTATCATTTTAGAAGGAACGTTAATTAAAGTTACATTAGCAGAAACTCCTTTCCCCATGTGACTTTCCCAATCAAGTTTGTAAATTTCCTTTCATCTATGAGCAGTATCCCCCTCACATAGACTTCAAAGCATTTATGATTTGACACCAGTGTGCCAAACCTGGTTTCCTCTCAAAATGTCATAAAATGGATACTGATTTCCCTCTTAGTAGTTAAAGCTATATGTATCTTGGATAAACAGGAGATTCTTGATTAAGGCCTGTTCTAGTCTGTAATTAGCTGCTGGCTTTCCAGGTAACACCTTGTGTCTAAAACCTGGGTGAGTGTGTGTGATCTCAGACGCTGTCTCAGCATCTCTCATGAGAAACAGTCCATAACACATTTTTATATTACAAAAAAAATCATAGTGTACTCAGAACTGGCTGTCCATGTGTCACATCTGCTTCCCTCCTATCGTGTTCCACCTCTGCTTTGTGCAGGCAGAGTTCTCTCTCACCTTTACTGTCTCTTCTGGCCTTCCTTGAACCTTATTGGGCTACCAGCATCCTGTAATGTATTCCCCCTCACTGCCTACATCCTGCTCCCCTCCTATTGTGCTCCACCTCTGCCTTGTGCAGGCAGAGTACTCAGCATAATGGAGAGGTCAGGCCCTTGCAGACCTCTCTCCTCCTTCATCTTTCTTCCCCTCCTCCTCCATTGCCTGCCTCTACCCCGATGGGGTTCTCAGCTCCCCTTGGGTTATAGCTCTTTGAAAGCCCTACCTCTCTCTCCCCTTTCTCTATTATCTCATTTCCTATTTCCCTCCACTACTGCCCTCCAAACTAGCCTTGCACCAACCCCTGGCAGAGTTCTCCAGTCCTCCTTCTTTTCCACCCCTCTTTACTCTACTCCCTTTACCTCCCCTACTCTGCCCATAATGTTCCCCTGGTTGGGTTCTTATTATCCTAAATTATTAGTATATGGATATGCTGTTTACCTCCCTCTCCCTGCCTCACCTCCCTCTCTCCTCCTCTCTTCCCCCTTCCCCCTTCCTTTCCACCACTCTACTCACTGAATCTGGATATACCTCTCACCTCCCTCTCCCCTCCTCGGTCCCCCTTCCCCCCATTACTTAGTCCTAGTTCTGGCTAACCCTAATCTACTGTACTTGTAGTCAAACTTTGCACTTCTGTTATACCTTAGCTAACTTGCACTGTCTGTGTTACCCCCCACTAGCTTCCCCTAGATCATAGTCATATGCCTCTTAGAGTTTACCTTTAAATGTTAGGTGTGCAATTGTATTTATCTAGTTCTAAACTGTTACCATTGTACCTACCTAGTTCAAAACTGTTAACATTCTGCTATTCCATTTCTTCTTTTCAGTTTACTCACTTTTATTTGAATGTAATCAAATGTATATCTTTGTTAGTGTTTCAAATCTCTATATACTGTTCTCATGTTTCCCTACCCCCAGGTCACACCTGGAGACGAGCAACCTGTTGCTCAGTGTGCCTTCCTGGTGAAACATTTCAATAAATAAATAAATAAATTTAGTGGTCTGTAGGTCAAACTGCCAAATCGTCTCTCTCAGTCATAGTCAGCAATCTCTCCTATATAGCCATTCCCGTAGTAATAAAAAGAATTCCCCTACTCTTTGCGACCACACGCAGACTATCTTTAGTCCGTGGGACTTGCCCCAGAAACAAACAATTCCCATAAAAGCCTACTGAGCCACCTGGAATGGAAATCATAGGAATCAAGTGGCAGCCAGACACTCACACTCAAGAGAGAGTGGAGTTCACCATAGTCCATCATGGAGCAGACATAGCATGAGGGGTGTTGGCATGTCAATCAATCGTCTAGCAGTTGCAAGGAAGAGTTGGAGAGAGAAAGTCATCTGCAAGGAAATATTTATCAGAAGATGCCCTTTATCACTGGATGTCCTCCAGAAGATCCCATTCCATGGCCCAACCTCACTGTCTTGTAAGTGCTAGTCACTCAACTGGCCTTCCTCCGCCGTGCATCATGTGTCTGTTTTGTGACTAAATGCAAACTCCACTTTGCCTCATTCTCTCCCTCTCTCTCCTAGATGTGATTTTCTAGTAGGCATTTAATTCCGATGACATTCCTCCTAGTTAGTTGACAAGGTAGTAGCAGGTGCAGTTGTGTTAGAAGGGGCCACATGGTCACCAAAGAGACATGGAGCAGATCTGGAGGAAGTCTGGCCATCACAGTAATCACTGCTAGTTGGTACATTTTTATAATTATAGCAGAAATCGGAAGCCCCCCCATAGTCAGTGTCTGTGTAATGACTCAAATCATTGTCAACATTTGATCAGGTGACCCTATCTCCAAGCCTGAGACTATAGCTATTGCAGATTGATGAGTCCTAGCAAGTATGAACGATGTCAGTGGTTTGTGGTTTTCAGGTTATTTGCAAGGTCATTTTGCACCTTATGGTTCTATTTAAAAACCTAGCCATTCTAAATTAAACTAAGCAGATTTGCATATTTTACCCAAATTCCTTGTGTTATGAGGCATGTGCTATTCTGCGTTGCTTTAATATTTGGCTATATAGCCATGTGCTTGTAGTGTATCCCTAGGAACAGCCACAGAAGCATCTCTTGGCTCCCTCACTCAGCCACTGAAAGAACAAAGACCCAAAAAGAGCTGTGTGTCACTGCGGGTGGTGGGTGGAGTTTCAGGTACAGTGCAGGTACTGAGGGTACGGTTAAACAACAACTGCAGGCAGCGAGGGCTTAAACATAAAAAACAAAACTAATGCTTTTTTTCCCAGAGTAACAGGTCTAGTGCAAGGCTAGGAGCAGCCACAGAAGCAGCTCTCGGCTCCTTCACTCAGCTGCTGACAGGCTTAAATGAACACTTTTGTCCCCCAGAGCAACAACAGGACCAAGGGCAAGTGCCCTGCTCCAGATACAGCACTAGGCTTTATTTTTACTTAGTGGCTGATCACTTTTTGTCCGAACAGGGGACAGAAGGGACTGACACTCACAGACTTGGGGCTCAGAGACTTGACTCCCTGTGTGATGTAAGGGGTAAGCATTCTATCACAGCCCAGCACCAGATTCAAACAGAACTGCTGGCTTTAAAAGCCAGTGACCTAGGCACTTAGCCACAGCTGTGCATCGGGCTACAAGAGAACTGGAGCCATAGGAATACTTTACCCTACACTTCCCCTTCAGCTGCAGGTGAATTTCAGGTCCAGATAGCCAGTCTCCATGAGACAGGAAGAGAGCGAGACTATGAGTGGCTACAGAAGCATCTTTCAGCTCCTTCACTCAGCCACCGACAGAACAAAAACCTGAAAGGAGCTGTTTGTCCACTGCTGGCAGCAGGTGGAATTTCAGGCACAGTGCAGGTACTGAGGGCAGGGTTAAACAACAACTGCAGACAGGGAGGGCTTAAACATAAAAAACAAAACTAATGCTTTTTTTCTCCTCCCAGAGTAACTGGTCTAGTGCAAGGCTAGGATCGGGCACAGAAGCAGCTCTCGGCTTCCTCACTCAGCCACCGACAGACTTAAATGAATGCGTTTTTCCACCAGAGCAACAACAGGACTAAGAGCAAGGTTAGCAGGACAGCGTAGGTGCCCTACTTTGGATACAGCACACAGCTTTGTTTTTACTTAGTAGCTGATAGTTCTTCATCTGAACAGGGTACAGAGGAACTATGTACCCATTATTTCCCCTAATCCCACCCTCCCCCACTTTTCCTTTATAGCTGCTGACACACACCCAAGTTTCCTGCCCCTACAGGAAGGAGAAGCACCTTAACAAAGAAAACTAATCAAAAACAAAACAAAAATATTTTATTTCTGGTAGTTTTCATATTCTTTCTTTATCCTTCTTCTCTTTCATCCACATTAGGATCCTCAAGCAACATGGCAAACAGTACATGCCAGTGGTGCTGGGCATCCTTTCAGAGGGCACACATTCAGGCAATAGAGCACTGCCCCACATGCTGAGCAATAACAGATCTGACAGCACAACTCAGAGAGGCATGGGAGCAAATCAGACATCTACACAACCTGATTGCCAGCCTCAAACCTGCTCACCCCTTTACACCTCAATAGCTCCACCAGGGGACCATCCCTCAACACCTCACCGCCCCGATCCTGGGAAATGGCAGGTGGTGAAGGGGGGCAGAAGAAAGTCATGCTGGGTCCTACAACAGGTGGCAAAACAGGAGGCACTGATCATAACAGCAAATAGATACACCCCCCTCACCAAGGAGGAGGAACATGGACATAACACCAATCACTGCCTGTCAGGATGCACAACAATGTCAAACCTGGAAGGAAGTACAAAGGACACAAACAAGAGGGAAAAAAAGAAAATACTTATTGTGAGGGACTCCATGTTCTGTGGAATGGAGTCACACATAAATCAGGGTCCTGAAACACAGGTGGTAGTCAAATGCCTACCCAGGGCCTCTGCAAAAAGAGATACAGATCACATTCATAGGTTACTAAAAAAGCAAGGTAAATGCACAGGCATGTTCATCCATATAGGTACAAACAATCTGGCAAACCAGACACTTGAGGAGACCAAACATCACATATCACACTTAGGTGAGACATTAACTTTGCAGTCCTCAACTATTGCCTTCCCAAAAATCCTCCCAGTATGTGGGAAAGGATGCAGTAACCAAAGCATACACAAGGATCAAACAGAGGAACATAACACTTTGCTCCAGGGTTTTTGCCAAGACAGGGGGCACCTCTTCATAGGGAACTGGTGGGAATTCTGGGACAGGAGTCTTTTCAATTACGATGGTCTACAACTGACTAAGGAAGGCATGCGAGCTCTATGGCAGAAACTGGACTTATGCATTGGATGTTTAAACTGAACAGTGGGGAGGAGGCAGTAGTGACAAAAGGACCTGCAACCTCTCCCCCAAAATACCAGTAAAGCAGGTTTCAAGCAAAAACAAAATAACTCACCAAATGGGTGAGAAAACTGATACAAATAATAAAAAAGGGATTCTCCAATTGGGGAAGGGACAAATAACGTAAAAAAGCAGTCACAAATAAAGAAGGACACAGGAAAAGGTGGAGATGAAGTCTGGAAAGTTATGTTCATTAACTCACAGAGCCTATCAAATAAAATAGCTTACCTCACAGCTACCACTGCCAAAGCAGATCTGGACTAGGTTGCCATCATCGAAACCTGGTTAAACAATAACCACAACTGGGAAATTACTATTCCAGGATACTCTCTCTTCTGGAAGGAATGAAGTGGCTAAAAAGGTGGGGAGTGTCTATGTACATTTAAAAAGGCATAAAAGTGACTATAATCCAAAAGGACAACACAGAAACTGAGTCACTTTGGGTCACTCTAGCAGCTGGAAATGGCACAATAACTCAAGTAGGAGTGTATAACTGACCACCGACAACAGAGGTGGAGGGGGATAAAGAAATATTGAAAGCCATTCAAAACATGAGTGATAAAGGGGACATAATAATGCCAGGGGATTTCAATTTATCTGACATAAATTGGGGTACCCATACAGTAAGTTCAACCAGAAGCAAAGACTTTCTGGAGACTCTGTGCTCATCAGGCCTGAAACAACTGGTAAAGGATCCAACAAGGGGGGATGCTGTCCTTGACCTGCTGCTAACGAATGGGGACAATGATGTGGAAGTAGAGGTGGAAAGTCACCTAGGATCCAACAGTCACTGCATGGTGCAGTTTAATGTCAGGACAAAAACAGAAACCAAACACTCTAAAACTAAAGTCATGTACTTTAGATGAGCAAATATCACTGCAATGAAGGAAGGTCTTAAAGAGAGACTCACAAATATAGTTTGGGAGAGAGATGTTGAAGAGTACTGGACACATCTCAAGGGAGGTATACTTCAGATGCAAACCATTGCATAAAGAAGTTGAACAAAGCAAAAAAGAAGAGAAAACCACTGTAATTTACTAAGGAAGTAGCCACCAGGGCTAGGAAAAAAAGGGATGCTTTCAGGAAATACAAGAAAACAAGGTCTGGCAAGGACCAGGAAGACTACAAAGAGAAAAAATAAAGGGATATAAGCAAAGAAATCAGAACAGCAAAGGCAACAACAGAGGAGAGGATAGCCAGAGAAGTCAAAAAGGGAGACTAAACTTTTTATAGACATATTAGTGAAAAAGGAAAGACCACAGGAAGTATTGTCAAGCTCAGGAAGGAAGATGAAGAGACCACTGAGGATGACAAGGACAAAGCAGAAATCCTAAACAGATATTTCTGCTCCATATTCACAAAGGAGCAGGATGGCTGAAATCCACCATTACAGGAGACAATAAAGGTGGCAACAGACTATACCCAGGACCCTTTAAAAAAAGAGGAAGTCCTAAAGGAACTGGAGAAGCTCAATGCAAACAAAGCCATGGGACCAGATGAAATGCACCCTAGACTACTAAGAGAACTTGTTATGCCTGGGTTATGCCCCTATCGTCCCAAATATACCTCACATTCACCTCACACTGTATTCCTGGTCTATTGTACTATAATACTGCTATTTTACATTAACAATGTAGATTTGGGCACCCATCATATAAACATGAATGCTAGGAATGTGCTTTGCTGCTAAGACATGCTAATATTGATCATGCATGATTCATTATACCTCACTATAATACATTTATCTAGATTATTGTATACTTATATTCTCATATAATTATATGTAGTGCGTGTTTTACACTCAGGCAGATATGCCACATGTAATAGAGACCTGTCAGCAATTCTCTTTGTCTCTAAGCAAACTGACAGAGAGAGAAAGCCATTGTTATGTCTTATATTATACATAAGCAAGAAATGCCACATGTAGTTTGAACCTGTCAGCATTTCTTTTGTCTAAGCTATAAAGCTAATGGAAGTATATTTTGTCTAATGATACTCATTAGTAATTATGTCTCCTAAGTCATTCTTCAATGGAGAATGACTTAGGACCAATACATATTGTTTCTCATATCTGTAACAATGAGGTCATCTCTGTTTCTATGTTGTTCTGTAGTAACCAATTGTAAGTAGTCTCTAGAAGAGCAGAGAGCTGGAGTGTAGGGAAAGAAAACAAGATCTTAGAGAACCTAAGATCTACAATCCTGGAGATTATGTACATTCTTCAGGTCAGCTGTGAGAACCCCATCTCCCTTATGATTTTCTCTGTCACATGCTTGGCATAAGTAGTATAATAAACTTTATTAGTACTCCTTGCTTGTTTATGAATGTTTCTTGGCAGACTCCAAGATGGAAGAATCTGTATTATTATTATTATTTACCCTACACACCAAGAGTATTTAGGCAACATAAATGGTGACCGCGAGTGGAGTCTGGATGCTTGCCAAGTAGCATTTTATTTTCCTCTCTAAATTAAAACACTGGGCAAGAAATCCCAGTAACAAGCAACAGAAAGTGTCTTCTGTTTATCTTTTCAGTCTGTTTTGTGTTCCACAGTGCAGACAAAACAATCTCTTGGCAGCTATTCAATCTCTGTGTAATGAGTTGTTTTATTTTTGTTTATTTTTTTCCTATTCTTCCTCTGTGGGAACACAGTTGTAAAGGGATCCGAACAGACAGATAAAAAATCCAAACGCACTCTGCACTCACGTGCCAATAAAATTTAAAACACCAACCTTCTTTTTCTTTTCACAACACTGTGAACTTTTATTGTATGTCTGAATCCACAAATTACACTTTCTGCTCCAAATTTTTCATTTTAAAGCCAAAATAAGTGCATCCATCACAAACACTAAATCCCAGTGCTTCGACCACGTGTATGGTCTTCCTCAGGAGATCCCCTGAGGAAGACCATACCATCAGATTAAGCTACTAAATTAATACACATACACATTACACAGAAAGTGTCATTTTTTTTCAAACAAATGGTATTCTGGCTAGTATCACTGATTACTTACATTTTGAAAACAAGGAATTTAGGGATTATAAGTCTGAAGTAATTACTGAAAGAGTTAATGTGCTGGTATTTCAACATCAGACCTTGACTGAACAGCATGATTCAGTGTGTTTTCATTACAGCAGACTTGAAATGAAGGTTTTGAATCGAAACTGTGACACAGCTAATGCTGATAATAGGCATGTTTTACAAGATGGGAATGTCTTACAATCTGAAAACAATGCACTTTACAGTGTGCTAACTCCTGTATCTGAGTTAGAATGTAGGAGTAAAAAGTCAGATATGGCAAACTTGCACCATCAGCTAGAGGTATTGGCAGGGCATACTAACTTAATTCCCAAAGACCTTGCCTCTTCTCATGTTGAAGAGTTTGATTTTGAACACTCATTGTTTTCTGTGGGGTGGACTAAAACAAAGGCTAGCTACTTGTTTTTCTGTGATTCACAAATTGGAGAATTGTTAGAGTCTCAAAATGGTGGACACACATGTCATCAGGTTGCATCCACATACCATTCCCAAGATGGCCACTCATGGTTATATGATGATGGTCATAACACAGCAACCCAAGATGCCCATGAGGCAATCAAAATTGGCCAACCACCACATCACTGAGGTTCAATCATGGAATCACAGGGACCTGTGATTGCTACCATAACCAAACAAAACATACTGGAGTTTTTTGGCATGATTAATAATGTTATCAGTAACACTAGTGTTTCTGAAGGACAGAAAATTCTCATTAAAAATTATGTTGATGTACTTTTAAATGAGGTTGGTACACAATCTGTCATGAAGTCAGTGCCTAATGCTGCAGAAGGAGCTGCTGCTGTTAGCATTGTTTACAATGCAGTGTCCTTGGTTAAAGAACACATTGCAGTTAATTACATGAATTGTTATGATTCTTCCCTATGCAATTTAATATCAGCTTTCCCTGAGACGACTGAACGCACTGCTTTTACTATGCAGTGTGTTAATACTTTAAGCTATAACATTAAAAACAATGTTTCTACCATCCAGCAACATTCTGGTGGGGAAACCCATTTTACATTTGATGGGGAAGGGGACAACCCTGATTCTGAAAGTCCCAAGGCTGTGATATTTTCAGCATCCCAGGCCATGTTGTGGAGGAGTGTTACAGATTTGATTTCTGAATCTGAGCTGACAGCTGTTTTAGCACTATTTTCTCCACCCCTGATGGCTACTGAACTACAATCCATAGATGGAGAACTACGTGCAGGTTACACAACATTTTTCTCCACTGTGCAGTCACCCCTGATAGTGCAAGCACTCCCAGCACATGACGCAGAACCCCATTCACCAGTGACACCTGGATCATCCCATACTGTGGCTGCAATAGCAGGCACAAGTCAGGAATAGTCTGGGTTATTCCCAGTACAGACAATGGCAGGCACCTCTTGCAAGAAGTTACAAGGTATCCTAATACTGATATAATTGTCTTTTCTTTTGGGATCACTAACCATGGTCCCAGGATTGGTTAATCCTAACCCAATCTCAGCAGTTTTAGCCCAAACATGCAATGGACACATCAGACCCATTGCTTATACATCCCAGATTCTTGCCCCAGTGGAACTGAAATACAACCTTTGTGAAAGGAATCTTTGGGCTAAATACTGGGCAGTGAGGTACTTTATGTAAATCACAGGATATGCACCCATTGTGCTGCATTCCAATCATTTGCCGACTAACTTTCTGTTGTCAGACAGAGTAAAAGATGACACTGTATCCAATGCCAGACTTACACACTGGTCTCTCATTGTACAGGATTATGACATCACTGTCCTTCCTATCAAAAGTTCATTCTTGTTGGCCCATGGTCTACAATTTTCATGAGACACCCATGATTGTTCACTCCAACCCCCTGACCTATCTGTCCCAGGGCCCTTTCTGACAGAACCCCAAAAAGTGTTAAAAGACACCACTGTGTGTCATGTTTTGACTGATGACTCAGCCACACATACCAATGAGGGTCAGATAGCAGGTTTTGGAATTCTTATTTTATATTCTGGTGATGACAGAGTGTGCATGGCTAGTAATTACATCATCGTATATGCACGATTCATAGGTATTGTTAAGACATGCTTGGCAAATAAAATGAAAAGCAAAGAGGCCAGGAGTCTCCTAATTACCACAAATATTTGTGAATGGTTTAGAGAGCTCGTACATCCTTGATAAAGAAACAGCTTGTGTAAAAGAGATTTTTCCTTACGTAAAATGATACCAGCACTCTATGAAAGGGTTAAGTTCTGCCTGCTTCAAGAAATGTCCTTGAGATAATTACAGAAAGCACTGCAGATACTATATTTTTATTACAGTTTCTAATTGGGTCTGTTTCTCTCTAAACTGAATTTCTTTGGAAAAAAAAAAACAAACTTCTGTTCCAGCACTCTATAGTACTGCTGTGAAATACAGTGACTCGTTGTGTACAACACAACCCTAACCCGTATAATGACAAACTGTACATTCATAAGGTTCAAACATATTTTAAACATGAACTTTATGTTCCATATGAAAGACCCTTATTTGAGGGCAGTATATAGGTTCCTTAATAAAGGAACTGGAGAATAACTTCCAGAAATAAGCCCTTATACCCCAATTGCATTGTATTATAAGAAAGTGAAAATGACATTCACCTATCCAGTGATGGCCTACTCATTTGGAACATCACTGCTGTAACATTCATGAAAAGTTATGGATAATTCCTGAACACCTGAGATTAGATTTTATCTACTGTACCAAGTGCATGACACTCCAACTGGTGGACACCGGTGAGTCAGTAAAACCCTAGACAAATTGAAATCCCCTGTATTGTGGTCACACATGAGAAATGTTGTAGAACACTACATCAGTAACTGTCTGATCTGTGCACAGAACAATCCTATAACAGCTAGGAAAAATGCATTGTTACCCCAGAGGTAATAAGGCCCCTGGAACAACATCCAGACTGACTACATTGGCCATATGCCAACCACTAAGAACAACTAGTTTGCACTAGTGATCACCGACCTATTTTCCAAGCAGTTTAAAGCTATCCCAAAACAGAACAACCCAGTCAAAGTGACTGCAAATGTCTTGGTAATCCAGCTATTTACCAGGTGGGGGTTACCCCAAAGGTAAATTCTGATTAGAGGGATACGGCTTTATAGCCAAAGTAATGCAGGAAATTCTGGATTTGTTATGGGTAAAACAAAAGTTTTATATCCCTTGCCACCCACAGTCATCAGGACCGGTGGAATAGGCTAACAGGTTGATCAAAGTTATGTTATAATAAACTTGTTCAGAAAACCACAAAGGACTGGGATTTATTATTGCCTTTACTCCTTATGGCAATAAGAGGGACATCCTCTGCAGGTTCACAGCCTACCCAATTTTTGAAATCATGACCGGATGGTCCATGAGACCCCTAGAACATTTACTTCTGGACCTGTGTACTGCCGCTGCTGATGAGGCATCAGTAGATAAATATGTTAAATATCTCAAACAAGACATCCAAAATGTACACTTGTTTGCTTCACAATGCATGGGCAAGGCTCAACAACAGGCCCCATCCCATTGTAAACAAATGCAGTCCAGCAGTTTACCAAGTTAGACTGCCTCACTATAACAGTCATTGATAAATGGCTATACTGTATGTCAATCAAATGAACCTGTTTAAAGGAGATTAAATTACTTGTCCATACCCCAGTGGGAAGAATAGTAGTAAACTAACAATGTTTTTTCTTTTTCTCTTTCCTTTTACGTTCCAGAGAGAGAGAGATATGCTTGCTTTTATGCTTATTATTTTTTTTTAAAGTATGGGTCTTCTTACAAGCCCAAACTGCACATCTTATTGCAGATAAGAACCAGTGACCTAATCCTAAACAGATTGTTGAGGCAGAATATCTGACAAGCCCACATGATTTAATTACATCCTGTGGAATTCACACTAAAGTCCTAAAAGACATGTTCATTGTCCAGAAGGGTAGTGAGGCCCTACTGAATGTTGTGATCATTGATTTGGATCAATTCTAGCAGCTAGACTTGATCTGGACTCCTGTTTACATTTTATTGTTAATCAGGAATTTTGCATCCAAATTTATATGGTAATAAATGGCATTAGATCTTAAGGTTTTACCCAATGATGCCCTATAATTTGTGACACTTAATACTGAGTGCCCAAAATACAGCCTTGGCCCACCCAGTGGTCTAATAGCCACTTCTCAACCAGGTAACCTAGTTAATAATGTGCAGTTCATGTGCATCAATGTGATTTTAAATCTCACCTTTTAAACTTGAAATGATATGTTTTATGTTTCACAACAAACATTTCCAACTTTTGTTTTAAATAATGTGATTAGATACCCTGGCAGCATACCAGGTACTCATTAATGACTCCCAATGCAGGGACTCATAGCACGCATGCACCACACATACACACACACACACACACACACACAAGGTTTTCACATCCTGACTGCTAGTGGTACATCCTATGACTGTGATCCTACCCAAACGCACTAGGCATTTTTTTTTAAACACAGGTTTAGACTCAGGCCTATTTATTTCTGACATCACTATTTGAAATAAGGCTGATATAGCCATTATTCAAGCACATATGTTTAAAGGTTCATGATAGTATGAAATATAATATCATACCCCCAACCCCCATTGCATGGCATACATGATTTTGCTCATTAAGAATGATTTACATTTACAATATTAAGGATATTGTGAAGGGGTTTGACCTGACAAATGTTCAAGTTAATGAATTAATTTCTGCTCGCTTTAAGGAAGCAGATGAGCATCACACAGCTAGGAAAGTCCTTTGCATTGCCCACAGCTATTATGTTCTTACAACCCTTTGGTTATCTCTTCTGGGATCTGGAATTAGGACATATCCTTGACCTCATACATGACTGACATATGGGTCCGTGGCATTGTCACATTATGCACTTATATTGCATGTGTTAACAAATGTTTATTTGAATCTAGCAGTATTCCCTTGGCAGTGGCAAGGAACCTTGGGTATGTCACCATACACACCAGCATTGCTCCATGTTTGTGACTCTCACAGTGTCATTGCTGCATTTTCATCTGGCAACATCCATCTCTGATTGTCTGGCAACCATCCATTCTATTGGTCATCTTGATGGGAACTCTTATCATGAAAGGTTGAAACTACCTCCTTTTCTTGTTTACCATGAAGTCTTGCAATCATGACTGATTGTGAACACTGAATGTCGTACCTGAAAGGAACATCACCTTCTATGCAGATGTGACATCTTCCAACTTGTCTTACCAACTTGTGAATACTGGCCTAATAAATGGAATTAAGCTTCCACTTGTGAACTTTCAAATAAACTGTATTTGGTCCAGCCAATTAAGATTCTACAATCAAGATAGACTCGTAACTTTGTTGCTTTCTTTCATTTGTACCACAAATATTTTAACATAGCTTTCTAATGACCCCACATAGCCTTTTTATGAGCCCACCTAAAGAACAAGAGCAGAGAATATTTTCAAATCCTGTCCAAAAGGTGATTTTGCACCACAAGTGCAAAAACACATTTTGGCCAGGATATGAAAAATGACAGCTGTCACATTCATGTGGTGCTGTGGAGAAATGGCTATGCTGAAAATGTGGGCTCAAAATATTGAAAATTACAAACATTATGAGCCCACATTTCTAAATTTAAACACAGGCTCATAACTTTGCTGTTTCTTTAATATCTGTGCCCAAACTTTTCAACATTGCCTTCTTATAACCCCTCCTTCATGAACAAGTGCACAGAAAATTTTCAACTCCTGCCTGAAAGGTGATTTTGTGCAGGGACTATAAAATCACCTTTCGGGATGCAAAAACAAATTTTTTTTTGTTTTAAATTCAAGTTTATTAGATTTTCATCTTACAGAGGAAGAAGTGGTTCCAGACATAGATGGAAACAATTACATTGAGAATTAACCGCCCTCTTCCCCTCCCTTGCCACCCTCATGACTCTCTCCTCTCATCCCTCTCTCTCTTCCTTTCTCTACTCCCCAGCCTTGCTAGTACATTCGAAGGTATCCACATTCCAGGGGCATCACATACGCCTACTTCCCATGTATCTGAACATTCCAGGCTCACAGTGCCAGATCAGGAGGGGGTCACTCCTATTTGGAGCAGATATACTGTATGGTGTGTAAACTTCCCCCAATTCAATGTATCTGGGTAGGCAATTTCAAATACTAGCCCCTATTTTTTCTATGCTCAGGTTAAATAAGAGTTCCCTGAGCCATTCCATGTAAGTTAAGGGGAGATCATTCAGCCAATGTCTTAATACTACCTTTCTGAGAGAGGAAGAGATCATCCACATGTAGTATCTCCTTGCTTTCGCTTCAACTTTAGCATAGTCTCCAATTAAACAAATTTCTGGAGTAAAACAGTTTCCTATCCCCAAAATTGGATCTGCTTTAGTTTTAATGTTATCCCATAAGTCCCTAACAGGGGGACATTCCCAAAATATGTGATAGAGGGTTCCCTCCTCCTGATGGCACCTATTACAGATGGGGTTAGTAGTTCTACCAATTTTGTGTAATCTGGCTGGAGCCTAGTACATGTTGTTTAAGAACTGAAATTGCATCACTTTAAGTCTGCCTTGGGTGACATAACAATAGTTATTCCGCCATAAGACCCCCAGTCCCTAATTTGTTCAGGAAACTGGTCCTCCCAGTATTTAGGTATCCCATCAAGAATCGCATATGCTTGTTCAAACAGAGAATTATGCAACCTTGATACTACATGTGGTTCCCACATTCCTTGAGAAAGTAATTCAAAGTATCTCTCCGGTAAATTACTTACTCCACAACATTCCTGAAACTGCACTAGCATATGCTTGACCTGATAAATTTTAAAAACTTGATTTGGGCCTACCTTGTATTTATCAATTATAGAGGTTACAGGAAGAAAGTTTCCTTCCCTCATCAGGTCTCTCACCCTCAGATTTCCCAGTGCAGGTATCCAGTCCTTGGGAATAATCTTACCTCCTATTTTAAGATTGGGGTTCCTACATAATGGTTGGTGGAGATCTTGACTTGCAGTGTATCTTAAAAATGAACAGAGTTGAGCATGGATTCTCAGAGAGGTGATTATGGGGACTGATGTTAGCTTTCTTGGGAGAGATTTAGGAGTAGAATATAGCAGGGCAAATGGATCCAGGCCAGCCATCCTTAGCAACTCTATTTCCAACAACACACATGAGGGAATATAAGACAGGGAAGCTTCCTCTGTTGGAGACATTAGCCATTTCAAATATTTACTGGTTCTTCTTGCCCAATAATATAGGCCCGGCTTAGGCAATCTTAGCTCACCTTTAGTTTTGGGAGCGGCTAATTTGTGGTAAGCTCTATGAGGAGCCTTCCCCTGCCAGACAAATTCTGCAATCATGGAGCGTGCTTTTTTGAACCATATTTGTGGCAACCATACATTGAGCATGTTGATAGGGTAGAACATCCTCAGCACAACATTCTTTTTAATTAAGTTTATCTTTCCCCTTAGGGAAAGCAGAAGCTTACTCCATCTGGCTAAGTCAAGTTTAATGGTATGGAGGGTGGAATCTAAATTGAGCTGAACCATTCTTGAATCACTTCTAGCCAGCAATATTCCCAGGTATCTTATAGTATTTGAACTCCACTGCAGTCCTAGTTCAATGATTGTCTGTTTCTGTAGTTTTAAATTGAGAGGAAAAACTGTGTTTTTTTCAACATTGATTTTGTAGTTAGACATTTTACTGTATATATCTATGATGTCTAACACAACAGGAAAGGTAGAGGTGGGGTATATCAAGTGTAGGAGAATGTTGTCCCCATAAGCAGAGACCTTAAATTCATGGGAGCCCACCCTTACCCCCTGGACCCTAGGATCTAGATACAGGTTCCTGAGCAGAGGTTCTAAGTAAATGTTAAATAAAAGAGGCGACAATTGACATCCCTGTCTAGTACCAGAAAACAAAGGAAAAGTAGAGGAAAAGAATCCGTTACAATATAATCTCAGACTGGGATTTTTATACAAAGATGAGATCCAATTAATAAAGGTAGAGGAGAAATCAAATCTGGCCATGCCCAAAAACAGAAACTTCCAATCCACTCTGTCAAATACCTTCTCTGCATCCAGAGACATCACACAACATGGAATGTCTGAGTCACGGGACACAGAGAAGACATGAGAGAGCTTGTGCAAATGGTCAGTGGAGGTCCTGCCTGACATAAATCTGACCTGATCCTGATGAAATATGAAGGGCAGAACCTTGGCCAACCTATTAGCCAGTATTTTGGCAAGGATCTTCACATCATAATTCATCGTGGAGACAGGGCGATAGCTAGTGACCTTTTCTAGGTCCTTCCTGGGTTTAGGAATAACTATGATAAGGGCTTCAAACAAGTGCTTGTCCACTGTTTATGCTTGTAAAATGGTAGTAAACAATCTTTTCAGACTTGGGATTAAATAGTCGATAAAACATTCATAAAAATTTGGAGAGAATCCATCTGGATCAGGGGTCTTGTCTAAGGTTAGGGATTGAATTGCTTCCCTAATCACCACTTCCAAAATGGAGGAAATCAGTCCTACCTTGAGATCATCTGGGACCATTGGTAACTGGATTTAGGAAATGTAGTGTTCTACTGCTACCAAACTAGGTTGAAGTTCCATGGGGCTGTATAGATTTTTATAATAAATTTCAAATTCAAGTACAATATCCTGAGGGTGAATCTTAATAGAGCCATCATACTGAGATTTGGTACTCTGAACAATCCTGGAGGCCTCCTCCACCCTTAGACTCATGGCTTACAGACAGCTGGACTTCTCACTTTGATTTAGATAGGTTGTCTTAGTTTTGAGGACAGCGTATTCTGCTTTTTCCTACAAAAGATAGTTATATAGAGTTCTAAGGCCTAATCATTTTTCCCTGATCTCTGTTGGGGTGGTTGGGGAGAGGGTTTTTTCTATTTGTCTGATCTGATTCAGAAGGAATCGTGTTTTGTTTTCCCTGCTCTTCTTCCATGCTACTGCTAGTTTAATCAATTCTCCCCTCAACACACATTTCAGGGCACTCCATTCTATATATCCTTTCCCTGTGGAGTGGAGGTTTATTCTTCTAGTATTGTTCTATCATTTTAATAATATTGCCCTTGATTTGTTCTGATTTAAGTAATTGGTTGTTTAATTTCCATGTAATTTGCCTGGGGAAACAGCTAACCACAGAGTGGTCCGATATTACTCCAGGTTCTTTTGTACAGTCCATAAGCCCCGGGAGCATATAGCGACTCAATTGAAAGTAATCTATTCTTGATTGGGATTTGTGTACCTCTGATGTAAAAGTGAATTCCCTGAGGCCCAGATGCAAAACCTTCAAAGGATCACAGACTCCAGTATGGTCAGTAAAATCACAGAGTGCTTGCTGAGCTGGGTACAGACCAGTCGGTTTCTTCCCATCCTTATCTAGATCTGGACTGAAAGATTCCAGTCCCCTCCAAGGAAAATGGGAGAATTAAGATGGGGGATAGAGCATTCAATAAGCCCATGAAGAAACTTGGAGAGTCTGCATTCGGGCCATACACACTCCCTATTGGCAATATAGCACAGTCTAAAAGACCCAGGATAAAGATATACCACCCTTCCAGGTCTTTAATGCACTGCTCACAGACAAAAGGTACAGATCTTGATATTAATATGGCCACACCCCTACTGGCCGTATTATTCCCTGCCATGAAGACTTGTCCCACAAATTGCCTCTTAAATAGGCTGACCTCTGACTCAAGCATATGCGTTTCTTGTAAACATATGATATTCCCATTGTGGATCTGTATGTGTTTCCGAATTTTATACCTCTTTGTTTTATTTCTTACCCCTTTAACATTCCATGTAATCCATTCATAGCTACCCCCCATAGGGAATAACCCATTTGTTGGAGTGCCCTCCAGGTTCCTCCCAGTAGTTACAGTTAAGGTTCCTGACCTCAAGGGTACTACCTGGGAGATACATGATTAACCTTGACCCCTGTCTAGCAAGGCTGCCTCTTTTACCCCCCCATTATATAACCCCTCTTTCCATGATAATCTTCGAACAGTTGAACATGATAACAGAACCAGAACCTTCTTATTGTAAGAATAGCCCCATGACCCCAGTTCCCTCTTCCCCTTCCCACCCCATCAAGTATAATCCCTCCAAATACCAGTAATAATGTAACAACAATAAAGTAACACACACTTATTCCCCTTCCCCCCAACAGAAACATACTTTGGTCCATGGCTGCCCAGAAACCCACTAGGCTGCTCTAAATCCCAGCCTTCCCTTCCCCTTATGCAAATCATAACAGGCTAAATTAAAACTGTGGAGGAAAAAACAAAGAAAAACATCCTAGTCATCCCCTTATTTAGGTTTGGTACCCCCACTTCTTTTTGTGGGTATGTCACCATTACTATGCCACTAAAAGTTCACCACTTTATCTGTTTACCACTGTCAGAAAAATTCCCCTGAAACTAAAATAAAAAGTATGAAATCAGGGATTATATCCTCTGCCTCGAGGCATTTTAAGAACCTGTCATGTTAAATAGGAGAGGAACATAATAACAAAGTTCGTCTTAGTGAGAGTCCCCTGTCTGGAGACACATTGCTATTCCAAGGGGCCCTAAAAGAAACAAAAAAAAAGGGAAAAAACCCAACAACGAGCCTCCATAGCGACAGTTTTCCTGTTCTAAAGCAGTCTTTGAAATAAAATATGTCTAGGACCAGAGGGTTAATTCGGAAAAACGTAGTTCCCACTTGCCACTATAATTACCTGTCCTTCTGATGTTAGGAACAAAATTAAAAGACTTAACTAAAATAAGTTATCAGTCTTAAACCCAACTGCAGAATAAAACAGATGAGGGGCTCAGCAAGAAAAAAGCACACAAACTCCCAAAGGAATTGAACAGGCCCCCTTTTGCACCACTTCCAAAAAAAAAAAAATCTGCAGTCAGTCTTGAGGAATATCCAGCACCAGCTCCTCGAGTTCTCCAGAGCTCCAGCAGTCACTGTCACAACTCTCAGTACAATTGCAAGTGATGGAGGTAAGTGATGAGTTGACAGGCTTACTAGGGATCAAAGCCTTGCTGGAAAAAGTTTGCAACTACACTTTAAGACCTGTGCTTTCAGACAATCAGTCCATCCACATGAACTCTGGTTACTTTTCTAAGTGGTCTCTCAAAGTAGCTGCAGTTACAATAAACATGGTAACAAGTGTAACGAGGGGCCCTGCCCAGCTGTCTCCTTCTAAAACAGATACCTGATTAGAGTGCAAAGCTCCATTGTCTTTTCCTCCCAGAGAATATTAGCTTCCTCTTCATCCTTTCTTGAACAGGCCTGAGAAGGTTTCCTTCAATCCTGCAGTGACAGTGGTGGCGTCTTCATAGCCTTTCCAAGTGCCAGTCACAAGTACCTGGAGCTTGGCAGGGTATTCCATACAGAAAAAGAATGCCAGCAGCGATCAAGTTTAACCACCAACCGGTGTTATTCAGCTCATCTTTGATGGACAGATAGAGGTAGATCCTGTGCCACTCTCAAACTGATGCCCTCCCATTTAATCTCTTGGATTTCCTTAATTTTAAGAAAAAAATGCTGCCTTTTCTGGTAATTAAGAAAATGAAAAATGAATGGATGTGGGGTGCTCCAGGGGGTGGCATAGCTCTCTTAGCGACCTGTGAGCCCATTCAATTGTATAGGTAGTCCCAAAAGGTGTAGGGCCTGCTAGTTTTGCTAGTAAATTTTGGGTGAACAGAATTGCATCAATCCCCTCATCCTTCTCCGAGAGACCGATGATTACAACGTTATTTTGCCTACTTCACCCTTCTAAATCCTCAATCTTGCTATTGATCTTAATGATTTTCTGTTTCAGTGCAACCAGCTCTGGGTCTTGTCTCTGACTTGTTTTCAAGCGATTTAAGTTGGACTTCACAGTCCCCAGTTCTTTTAGATAGGTCCTCTAAAGCCTGTGCCACTGATCTCAGCTCTTCCATGATCGAGTGAATCTCCTCCCAAAAGGGTTTAAACTTGGCCAGGAACTGGGCCAATGTTAGCAGTTCATCTTCTGTATTTATCTGCTCTTGGTCTGAGCCTCCAGCAGGTGGAGAGGCCCTGGATTTTTCCGGGGCCTTTGCTGGTGATGGGGGGGGGACACACTATGTTTAGGCAAGGTTCTCCATATCCCAACTTCCATTTGTGGCAAAACAGAACAGGAGCACTCAGGAGCAGTTCTTGCAGCTAAGGATGAGAAAGGATGCTTTTAAAATAGCCTTTCAGTAGATAGAAATTAGTTTAAATGAGACAGGAGGCTGGAGCTGCGGATTCAGGCTGCTAGCAAGTTCCTTGCATCACGTGACCCCCACAAAAACAAATTATGGCCAGGATTTGAAAAATGACAGCTGTCACATTTATGACGTGCTGTGAAGAAATGGCTATGTTGAAAATTCAGAGTCAAAATATTGAAAATTCCCAAAGTTATGAGGCTGCATTCACAAATTTCAACATAGGTGCATCAATGCCTTTCAGGACAGAGTTGCCTAATTTCACTGCAATTGTTCATGAGGTGGGGGTTCCAAAAAAGGCATGTTAAAAATTTGGGGGAAAAATATTCAGAAATGGCTAAGTTATGCTGCTAACTTCAAAACTCCATTAATATACATTGATCCGCATACCTGATTTCACACACACACACACACACACACACACACACGCATGCACACACACACGCACACACACTCTCTCGCTCTCTCTCTTTCTCTCTCTCTCTCTCTCTCTCTCTCTCTCTCTCACTAGTCCTCAGCTTACCTGGCTGGCAAGCAACATAATTTACTACAATTTAGACACTTAGCCAAAACTGTGTTAAGTATTCCAGCTGTAGCTCTGTACTGAGGAAATCTTGTTTTCTCAAATGTGTGATAAATTCTGCAGTGTAACTTGGGCTACAGCTTTACAAACTTCCTTTTGTGACACAGTGAATAAGACTGACAGCTGGAAAAGGGAGGGGGGAAATGTGATAAACTTCTCTGGAATAGGGCTCTGTATGTTTAACATGTCTCAGCAGGCAAATCAGCTTGCTGGGCAGCATAGATCAAAGGGAAGAGCTGACTCATGATTGGATTAGCTTTTCCTTTTCAAGTAGATGACTGTTTCTGGCCAGCAAGCCAAAACTCTGTCATAATATGCCTGGCTGATGATTGGTGTGCCAGAGACATGCCCTACCAGACCAGTCTGCATTGGACTGACGGTGTCACACCACTCAAATGGCACTCTCATATCAAACTTGCACATATGTGCAGGGTGAGCATAAAAACGTCTTTGAAACATCTCAACTAGTTTAATAGTTATCTAGATTTTATACTTATTGTTTTATTTTTCTTATCTTTCTAACAGAAGTAGTTAAACATTATAATATGAATATATATATATATATATATATATACATATATATATATATATATATATATATAACATACATATATATATATATATATATATATATATATATATATATATATATATTTATTATAGTGCAGTCATGCCCCCTATATTTAGGGTTATGAAGGCACTTCTATGTTAAACTTGAAATTATGCATGTTAATAACTTTGGATCCATTCATCAGATGTGTATGAAATTTGGTATGCACAGTGGGGCATGGTAGATCTCTTGATCTGCCATGTTGTGTTTCAGTCAGATGTATGGCTTTTGTGCACCAAAACACTGAAAAATGCACTTTTCGACAGTTCTGTGGGCAGTTGTTTGGATTTTGTCTGTGGCACTGTGAGGCTGTGTGTGGTCTTTCACTCTGAAACTTGGCATGTAGAATGAGCTTGGGTCAGGGAACATGCCACTTTTTGTTTGGTGAAAAAATATTAATCCATTCAAAGGTTATTACACTTTGTTGCTCCCATTATAAGTCTATGGGAAAATTTATATGGTTATTTTGCAAAAGAGGAACAGGATTTTGGCCATCTGGTCACTCCTCACAGTCAAAGAATTTGCAGGCTCATATCAAAGAATCTTTGACTGAGAGAAATTTATTGATTGCAATGGCCACCATCTTGTTTTCAGTTTGGGGTTGGAAAAAACAAATATCTCAGCCCTGGGGTGACTTCTGAAGTAAAACTTGGATGTGTTATGTTCAGAGGCCTTCCCTCTATTGAGCCATGCCTGTGGTTTAATGTACTTATGTCAAAAAATAGAGTTTTAAACTTTTAAATTCTTTGATTGTGGCTTGCTAACAATCTTTGATCGCGAGCCTGCAAATTCTTTGATCGTGAGGGAGGGATGAGATGGCCAGATTTTTTGGTTGGAAATAATTAAATATCTCAGCCCAGGGGTGACTTGTGAAGTCAAACTAGGATGGGTTTTGCTCAGGGGACTTTCCTCTACTGAGTCATGCCCATGGTTTACTGTAGTTGTCTCAAAAAATGGAGTTTTAAAATTTTTTAATTCTTTGATCGTGAGCCTGCAAATTCTTTGGTCACAAGCCTGTAAATTATTTGATCATGAGATTCTCTGATCACGAGCTTCATTCATGAGGTCAGGATGAGATGGTCAGATCTTTGCTGGACCAAATGTCTCTGGGAGGGAAAAAATAGCCTAAATTTCACAAATTCTTACACATGCTAAAACTTTAAAATTAAATATCTCCGAAACGGTTTGGTGCTTTAACTTGAAATTTGGAGGGCATTTAGGGGATGTCCTGTAGACGTGAATTATGGTGTTTATGTCTCAGAAAATTAATTTGCAGTGGAGATATTGTGTGATGCAGTTTATGTTTTGTGGATAGCTTTTTCCATTGTAGTAGTGGCTTGACATTTATAGGGCAGCTAATGTTACTGCCATGGAGGTAATTTTCAGTGACTAGGCGTGTAAAATGTAAACAGGTGTGGAATTATGCCACTCTGATGAATGAAAATTTGTTTTGTTTCAAGCTGGTGGGAGCATGGGGCCCCACTAATATGCGCTCCCACCAATACATATGATATTCAGTACTTGTACTGTTATGTTAGGAAGAAATTTGCATGCTGGTTGGAGCGTGGGGCCCAAAAGGCCCCGCACACCCACCAACTTGAGTGACTTTGTACTTTTCTATGCTTTCTCAAAAAGTAAGGAAATCCTATGCAAAAAACTGCATTAATGCATCATTTAGGGTTACAGCACAAAATGTCAGGAAATTAGACCTTGAGGGTTCTCCCCCACCCCTCTATCATGTACTCCCCATCCTTCACAGACTGACAGATACCAGGGTGTGTCATTGGGGTTGTGAAGCCTAAATGTCACCCCATTCTTCTTTACTGTGGCATGTCAACATGCTTACACATGGAATGGGGTGACATTTCGGAGTCACAACCCCAATGACACACCCCAGCATCTGTCAGTCTGTGGAGGATGGGGGGTACATGATGGGGGGGGTAGATGTGAACCCTAAAGGTCTCATTTCCTGACTTTTTGTGCTGTAACCCTAAATGATGCATTAACACAGTATTTTGCATAGAATATATATATATATATATATATATACACACACTGTATAAGCGGTATCACTAGTACCTTAGTAAAGAAAAAAGAAAGATAATTGAGATGCCTATATCATTTAAATAATTTTAAACTTAATCACTGTTTCTTTAGGGTTTAAAGTAGAAAAAAATCTGAAGGAGTTTATTTAGTCTGTGCCACTTTACTTTAATTTGTACCCAAATGATTATGTTTAAAATCTCCAGGATTTAACTATGAAACTCTAGTGGCTATAAAAATTATTTAAAAATAATTTTATTCTCCAAATGGAACTTACTGATTAATTATATAAAACACCCTTTTTAGAGTAAGACTAAAATTACATGAACTAATTTATTGATGAAATATATATGAAATTATTCATTTCTCTCTCCTCTCCACCACCAGATCCAGCTGTACATCTCGGGTGCTCCGGCCCCCTGAAGCACATGGCTGCAGCTTGGGGCTCCCAACCACCCTGCCACCCACCTCCTGCCCGAACTAAGGATCCAGAAAGCTGGATCCAGCTGTACATCTTGGGTGCTCCAGCCCCCTGCAGTGCACAGCTGTGGCTCGGGGCTCCTAACCGCCCTGCCGCCCACCTTCTGCCCGAATTGAGGATCCAGAAAGCTGGATCCAGCTGTACATCTCAGATACCCCAGCCCCCTGAAGTGCATGGCTGAGGCTCGGGGCTTCCGACCACCCTGCTGCCCACTTCCTGCCTGAACCGAGGATCCAGAAAGCCGGGTAAGTCATCAGACTGTCCGGGGCTGCCATGAGCTACCGCTATTGGCCAGTCGCTTGCTGAGCTGCACCGGGATTGGACCCTTCCACTCCTCCACCTTCCTGATTGGCCAGCAGCTCCAGCTGAATTTCTCCTCCACTCAAGACTGCAGCACCCACTGAGTGTGAGTGGAAGCGGACGAAATTTTGGGCCCGCTTTCGGAGCCGCCACAACCTGGACTCTCTACTTTTGTCACCCTGACCCCAAGGAACTTGTTTCTTTTTTTTTTCCTATCATGCTGTTGCCGACTCCGATTAAATGTTTTGTAATGCTATGAAATGTGTTAGCAGGTCCTAGTGAGTACAGCTGTCCTGTGCGCTTGTATGTCATTTGGACTTATGTGATTCTCTGGGAACTTCAAGCAGATTGTTCTTTTTTTCCTATCTCCATCTCCTCTTCCCTCTTGCCTTTCTCCTCTGGGCCTGAAATGCCCCCCCACCCCAGTTTCCCTCACTAATCTCTCATTGCCCTTGCCTTTCCTCTTACCCAGCCCCTCAACAGTGCCAAAGTCCAGGAATTTGTATCCCTAACAAAGCTATACTTGGGCTGCTGCCACCCCCCTCTCCGATTATCACCTCTATCTGGCTAAAATCCCCTGCTCTCTGCTCCCCACCCCCAGTTTAGACTACCTTTCTTGCTTTGTGTTGCCCTCCCCACCCATCTCTAGCCCCCTATTTCTCCTCTCCACCACCAGATCCAGCTGTACATTTCAGACGCTCCAGCCCCCTGAAGTGCACGGCTGCGGCTCGGGGCTCCCGACCACCCTGCTGCCCACCTCCTGCCCGAACCAAGGATCCAGAAAGATGGATAAGACATCAGACTGTCTGGGGCTGCCATGAGCTACTGCTGTTGGCCAGTCACTTGCCAAGCTGCACCAGGATTGGACCCTTGCACTCCTCTGCCTTCCTGATTGGCCAGCCACTCCAGCTGAATTTCTCCTCCGCTCGGGACTGCAGCGCTCTTTGAGTGTGAGTGGAAGCAGATGAAATTTTACACCCGCCCCTTCCCCCACCTCCTGTCTTAATTAAATAGACCCTTCCCATGCCCCCTCTTGAAACCCCACCTCCTCTACCTTTCTCATTGGTTTCTCTAACAACATACTCCCACCCACTGCCCTCTAGCCCTATTCTTAACCCCTGCACTCTCTACACGGTCCCTATACAGCTACATTCCTAAATTTTAGGGAACCTGTCATCCTCAGGCTCTTCTCCTCATATCACTGACCTATTTACATCCTCCCACTCTTCTCCCACTTTAACTGCCCCCACCTCCCTGTCACCCCTGCCCCCCTTACAACCATGAGTCTCTGCTATACACTGCTTCCACTTCTCCTTCTCCTCCTCGATCCTCTCATTCCTGTACTCCACCCCCTCAGAGCCTGCTTCCCCTCCCGTCCCCTCAGCTTTGCACCTGACCCCTCATATTACCACTCTGGAACTCTTCCTCTTGATCCCATCTTTAAGCTCTGGTCCCCACCTATCTAAAGTGACCTGTTCCTTCAGCCTTGCTGGTGCAGGGCATACCTCCATGCCCTCCTCACTCCTCTGTTCCTGGACCTCTACTCTCCCCAAAAGTCACACTCACACCTGACCAGAAAAAGGAGATGCAGAACCAGTAACCTATGACTACGCATGCTCAAGCTAGTCCTCCTCCTCCTCCTCCTGATGCTCTCCAGAAATATCCACCCAAATCCTGGCCCAGCACCCACTAGGGTTGCCAGCCAGAGCAAACCCCCTGGCACCATCTCTATTATTATGCTCAATATATGCAGCCTTCTTCACAAAATTGATGCCCTCCAAATCTTTGCCAGCCAACATAGGCTGGACATCCTAGCAGTAGTAGAAACCTGGCTGTCCTCATCAGTCCCTAATCAAGCTATCACCCTCCCTGGCTACAATGTGTTCAGGCTCGACCGGACCACAAAAAGGGGTGGTGGCTGTGCCCTATACCTCAAAGACTCCACCCTGGGGCACCAAATCAACACTGCCCCACTGTTGACTATGGCACAGATTCTCCCCATCAGAGTCCTCCTTGGTGCCCACAACAAAGCCCTCACTGTCGTTACAGTGTACATACCACCAAAACAGCAATGTAATGGTCTCTCGGCCATCCTGGATTTCACCAACTCACTCCCACCTGATGCTGACTCTGTACTGCTAGGAGACTTTAACATAAACTGGCCTGCTGCTGAAGCAGGAGCATTTAGGGACTCTGTTGTGGCTGCAAACTTCTCTCAGATGGTAGACTCACTGACTAGAAAGAACTATAAAACAGGCTCCAGCACCATCCTGGACTGGATCCTAACCAGCCACCCTTTCTGGATCTCTAAAACCACTGTCCTCCCGGACACACTCAGTGACCACTCCCCAGTCAGGTGTCTCTGGTATAATAAATTCATCAAACCATCTCCAAAAGCTGTCACTAGTAGGCTTCTACCCCATGGCAAATTAATTTATCTCAAGGTGCACCTCCTCCAACAAGACTGGACACTGGTTCACTCAGCCACAAATGTGAACATGGCTCTGGACCACTTTATCAATATCTTTAATGAAGCATGCAACATTTTTGCTCCTATCCAAAGGTGGGAGGTTAAAGCACTCTGTAACCCCTGGATCACTGGAGACCTTCTTAGGCAACTACAGGAAAGAGACCACTTCTGCTCGCTCGCTAGAGCCTCTGGGAAACATGCTGACATCACCAACTACAAACGTGCAAGAAATGACTGCACCAAAATGATTCAGGATAAGAAATCAGCCTATTTCAAAAACACCCTCACCAACTCCTGGGGAAAGGGAAGAGATTTCTGGAAAAACATAAAAGAAATCACTTGGCAGCAGATAAGACACACCCCTTTGGTTCTCAATGTTAATGGAGATATAAAGCTTGACCTCAGACTTATAGCAGACACCATCATTAACACTTTCACTGACCTTAGCTCAGTACTCACTCCTGACTTTTTCAATGAAATGGGAGGTCCTTTCCCCCCTTCTCCTACTACCCTGACTAGTCACCCCTCTTTCTACTTTAAAGCAGTTAAGATGCACCAGGTGCGTGACTACGTAACCAAAGCAATCAGTAAGTCCAGAACCAGCAGTGATTCCTTGGACTTCAAACTTATATCCCTCACTCTTGATGAATTGCTTCATCCACTGATGAAGATTTTCAATCTCTCCCTCAGACTTAGCCAATTCCCTGAAAAATGGAAACTAGCCACCGTAACCCCCATCCATAAAAGTGGTGCCAAAACTGCTCCTGAGTACTTCCTACCCATCTCCATCCTCCATCCCTCCCTCCTTTCTCTAAGGCCCTGGAGCATATTGTCACTGACCAGCTGACTGATTACCTTGCCAAACACAACCTGCTGAGCAGGCAGCAACACGGTTTCAGAAAGAATCATAGCACCACCACAGCACTGCTCGAATTTACTGGCACCATCCACCCCTCCCTGGACAAAGGGCATCTAACTGGCGCAACTTTCATCGACCTAATAAAGGCCTTCAATACTGTCCACCATGGCATCCTGCTTGCCCAGCTCTGGAATTTGGGTCTCTCTCCTAACTCGGTAACTTGGTTCAAAAGTTACCTAGACAACTGGTCCCAAAGAGTTAAAATCTCCAACACCCTCTCCAATCCCAGACCAGTCTGCTCAGGTGTCCCACAGGGCTCCACCCTAGGCCCCCTCCTTTTCAGCCTATTCCTAAACTCGCTTCCAGAGTCCTGTCCCCAGCAGCTCATTCTCTATGTGGATGATGCAGTCATCCTGGCCTCCCACCAGGATCCCCAACAACTGCAAAATAACCTTCAACATGGCTTCACTTCAGTCAAAAGATGGTTCCTAAAACACAAACTTATTCTAAACCAGAAAAAAAAAATCCATGATCTTTAGCAGCTCACATCACAAATTCAAACAGTTCCACCTCACCATTAAAACTAAGCAAGGAGTCACACTCGAACAAGTACAATCATTTAAATATCTTGGCATCACCCTCAACTCCCACCTCTCCTACACTGCCCACATAAATACTGTGACTAAAGCAGCTAACATCAGGATGGGCATGCTGTTCAGACACAGGAAACACCTAACCTCTGAAGCTTTAACAGTTGCCGTCCAGAGCTCCATCATTAGCATCTTTGATTATGGATTAGTTATCTATGGTTCTGCCACTGACTCCTCCCTTAAACGGATTTCTACCACCCTCAATAAGGCTTGCCATCTCACCACCGGATCTCATTGTCTCACCCACACCTGCGACCTCTACTCTCTATCGGGGTGGCTACCACTAAATAATCGCATTAAATATCAAACCTGTATCACAGCAAAAAGAATAATGATGGGCAATACCCCTCCTGGAGTCTGCTCTCTTATCAATCTCAAGAAAAATGACTGCAACACCAGGAAATCCAAACCACATCTGCTGCAAATCCCACACTGTCGGACATCCCAAGGCCAAAGGTCCTTTTCTTATCGGGCACCTAGCTGGGGTAAATACTTTCAATAGTGACATCATGACCCTGGCAACTATGGGTGCTTTCAAGACCAAACTCCACAGAGCTCTTCTGGCCTCTAACTCCTGTGACTGCTATTAACCAATCCCTCCTCGAACTGACTCCCCATTTACCCTACCTCCTAGCACTTACACCTCCTCTGCCCAACTTACGCTCTTATCCTATCCTTCTCTTGACAAAGTTGCCGTGGCTGCCACATATACACCCCTCTCACCTCCCCCACTCCCACTCCCACCCCCCTATTGTGTCCCTCCAGCTCTCAATGTTACCCTTTCCCAAGCCTCTCCTGACCTCTATGTATCATCTTTGCATTTGATCACTTGTAAACCTTGTATTATTCATGTCAAAACCTACTTTGTTAAAGATTGCTTTGTACTATTATTGTAACTCCAACACTGTACACCCTGATGTGGAACCTTTGTAAAAGAGCTTCGGCTCAAAGGTACTTGTAATCTTAGATTTAAATAAACAAACAAAAATTGACAAAGCAAAAAAGAATGTTTGATTATATGTCAAAACATTGTCAATTATATCAAATTGCAGCAGTCTCTTAGTGATAGCCCTAATAAGTTTTGAATCATTTGGAATCAGATGCTGTTAAGTGGAGCCTGCTAGCATGCATCACAGCATCACAGGATACTGCATGACAAAAGGAATTGACTACTATTGCATGGCCTTATTTTCTGCAGTATCTTTATCCTGCAGTATTGTGTTGCATCCTACTGCATGCCACTGTAACTCATATAATCACAGAATCAAAAAATATATAATGATAGTGTATTAAAAGTCACTGAAGGTAAATATTTAAAACTGAACTCAGTACATCAATGGTTAATTTCAAAAAGTTTCATTTTGAAATGTAATTCAGAGTTCATTTAGTGGCTTCTAAGATCTCTGGTAGTTTAATTGAAGCTTCAGCTGCAACAGAAATCTCAGGCACTTTGAAAAGTTCAGGCATAGGCAAACTCAAGGGCTCAGAAAGTAAATCAATACTTGCAGGTGAAAGTACAGCTTTAAGTGATAATTGCTGCTGTTTGCTCAAGGCTGCCTCCATCAACACAGATAAACTGGATTCTAAAGAAGAGCCTGAATTCAATTATATTTCCTCCACTGGTCAAAATCAAAGAATATATGTTGTTTCTAGTGTAATATTAGCCTTTCTCTACAAGGATAGAGCAGGACAATTTTTCCTATAAGATCTTTTATTTCACACCTAAAATTAAAAAAAAATGAACCACAAATCTACATCTGACTTGTGTAGCTAATGTCCAGTTACACACCTTAGATGAATTTTATACATGGTGATGCTCTTGACTAATCACAGCACTTCTTTCAGCTGCACATGAGATACTTTTATTTCCATGAGGGTATCACAGACCCAGTGCCTTAGTAACCGGTTTCTCACTATTGCCACACAGAAAGGCACAGTACAGTAGATAAAAATGAATGTTTTAAACAAGTAAATATTCAATCTTTAATCATTTTAGGGGGATGCTAGGAGGGTCTCCTATGAATATAAGCGTGTCAGCTCTTGTGTCCTTAGTGCAACAGAACTGCTCCCCTTTGATTTGTAGTTTGTTTGTTTTAAGAATGTACGAGATGACACTTTTACTGTATGTCCGTAAGAGTCCCTCTTAACATCCCTATAAAATTATAAAATGGATTACACACTTCATTCTTGCAAAGTTTATTGTGAGCTCCCAGTCAGACTCCAGTGCAAATGTTGTTAACTCTGTTGAGAGTTTTTGCTGAGACAAACACATAAAAATAAAGCACTCTGCTGGGCAGATCATCCAGTGGCTAGTTGATCTGGTGTCCTAGACTGAAGCAACAGCAATAACATACCGATAAGTCCCAACAAGGATGAAGTACTTGTTTATGATTTGCTGTTTTCAACCTTTGGAATATGTTTGTAAGGGATTTTGACATTTAATGGTCCTGCTGAAAGCCTAACTAGCCCTAATTTTCCACAATGACATGCATGTGCTATCCATGATGCCTTTTATTTACATTAGTATGTGTTATTCTGTGTTTCTGTAACATATGGATATATAGCAAATACCCTTGTAACATAACTATGGCTTCAGTGCTTTTGCACTGAGGGTCTTGTCCATTATGTTACATCCCCAAACAATATGGAATTTCTGACCATTCCAGGGTCTTTACTGCTATGGGAATTTACATAGAAACATGGTCCTTATCTTTGGAGATCAACTGTGCCTGAGACATTCCTTAGCTAAAGTTATAATCCCCAGTTTATGACATCACAATCATTTTCACAGCAACTGAAAGTGATGTCACAAGCAGGGTATTATGAACTTACTTTTTTCCTTAAAAGTTTTTATTGATTTTGTTCACATTGGATACACATATGTAAACATCAAAATACAAACATATTTAAAGAAGGTGCATGCATAATGAACATAATAGTCTAATCAGATCCTAATGGACAGTTGTAGCAATACTATAAAAATCTTATCGCTCTAATCAATCTTATCAACAGATTACCAAAATCACAATAGAAGAGGATAGTAAATACAAATACTTTGAGGGAGGGTGCGTGCATAATCAACACAGTAGTCTAAATAGATCCTGATGTACAGTTGTAGCAATACTGTCAAAATCATAGTTTAATAATCTGTAGATGTAAATAAATGAAATGCAATAATGTTACCTAAGAATCAGTAATCAAAACATTTTAACTTGAAGTACATTTTTACCATAACATGTTTTTAATTTTAGTTGTCAGGTAGATAGTAAATACAAACATTTTGATGGAGGGAGCATGCATAATCAGCACAGTAGTCTAAATAGATACTGATATACAGTTGTAGAAATACTGTCAAAATCATATTTCAATAATCTGTAGATGTAAATAAATGAAATGAAATAATGTTGCCTAAGAATCAGTAATCAAAACATTTTAACATGCAGTACATTTTTATCATAAAAGTTTTTTTAATTTTTTTATTTTAGATGTCAGGTAAATATAATGTGCATACATGGTAGTTAATATGTTCACTTAACTCAGTAACTGCAATAATTTCTTTAAAGCAGGTACAGACAGAGTAATTACTGTATGCAATAATTAATAAGTCTTGTGTAGCTTTCTAAGACTATCTCCTTATTCTTTGTTGTTATACATGCTTCTAAGTTATCAACTGCACCTAGGGTAGGGATCTGTGTTGGGCCCTATATTATTTTCTATTTTTCTTAATGACTTTCCCTCAGTCTGCTCTTTCTCCTCTATCCAGATGTACACAGTCAACATGGTCCTCTTCACCTGAGGTCAATCCCCTGATGATGTTGCAACCAGACTTCAGCATGACTACAATAAAGTCCAGGACTGGTTTTACTCCCATCAACTTTTCATAAATGCTAACAAGACAGTCTCAATGACCTTTGGCACTTGTCAGAGGCTCTCAAAGCTCCTCTCCCTGCCCTCCTTCCACACCCTTGATGGGACAGTCCTTGAGGACATCACTTCCTTTAGGTATCTTGGGGTTTGGCTAGAGCAACACCTAAACTTCTCTGGTCATGTTGATGCCATCTTGAAAAAGCTGTGCCCCAAGCTTGGCACCCAATACAGGAACTGTAGCATCCTTCTGCTACTGGCAAGATGCAAACTTGTCCAGAAGATGATCCTACTTATCTTTGACTTCTGTGATATGGTCTACAGTGCTGCTCCCAAGTCTTCCTTAATCAAATGGGACACCCTTTTTAACTCCTTCTGTTGCTTCACTCTTCACTCCTCCCCCACCCATCTCTGTGATCTCTACCACTCACTGGCTTTTTCTCTTTAGACAGTCATCGCCACTTCCACTGTGCAAAATGTGTTACTAAACTTTGGTTTGGAACACTTCTTTCCTTTCTTACTTCCTCACTGAATGTCCTCCCTCCACCTGCCCATTCATTTAGATCATATGACTCACACTTAATAGTAATCCCTAGTTGGACAACTTCTGCAGGTCAGGCTGCCTTCTCGTACTGCTTCCCCAAATTATGGAATGCACTTCCTCATCAGATCCACCACTCATCATCTCCTTACTCCATCTCTTCTGCCCTTAATAATTTCATCTCAGTCAACTGTACCTGTAGCTAATCTTCTCTCTAATCTAATCTTCTCTCTGTCTCTCCCTTCAAGTTGGAGCTTGGCTTATAGACCCTAAACTGGTCCACTAGAATTTGCACCTGCTATTTCCTCATAGTTCCACTGTTACTTGGCTCATGCTGCACTTATTTTTGAATACTTTTTGTAACTCTTGTCATTGTTTTACTGCTATGCTGTTACTCTATCTATGTATTATTGTATCAATTGTAATTGTATTGATTGCATGTATGTTGTTTTCTTCCTCTGTTACCCTCCCCCCCCAGGAAGCACTGTGAGACCAGCAACTTGTTGCTCAGTGTGCCCTTCCAGGTGAATCATTTCAGTAAATAAATTATGAATTTACTTAAGGAATAAACACTAGATGCAAATGAACTCAAAGGAATTAAAATCACAGTTTCATACAACTAACCTTCTTAGTAAATATAGGAACACTTACAATTCCTAATTTTTTGGGGGGGAGCATTTTGTTGTTTGGCACTGTTAATGCCTGCTACACATGTTATGCTGCTGGTCAAAGTACCTCTTTAAACCAGGATTTTTTGAGGATGACATCGAATTCTGTCTCAATATGGATGCAAAAATAAAAAAATGCTAAATTGTGGTGCATGACTGTTGTATTGACCAGCACACCACTTTCTTTCTTTGATAGAAATGGTCTATAGGCAAGACTAGCACAAATATTGGGGAAACATGGGTTTGTACATACTGCACCTTCTTGCTTTGAGGTGGTCTACTTCTCCTCAGATCCAAAGTTCCATGACTTCATAATGGTAGGACCTCTTCCACTTTTTCTATCAGTCTTCATCAGCACCATCTACTGTCGACCTAGCACTGCTACTGTTATGTTAATGGAAGTCATCACAACCTCTGTTCACTGACTGCCACTGAGGAGCTCCTTCTTGTGCATGCACTTAGCACAAACTAGCTATGCCCCACTTCAAATTAAATCATCCATGATTAATGAACCCTGCACCTCATAATCCTTACTGTTTAGCCCACCTACCTAAATTCCAGTTCTTCAAATTATTGTCATATAGACTGTGTTCTAGCCACACACTCTCACTGGATTGTCACAGTGGGTACATGCTCAGATATCTTCAGGTATGATTGGCCCAGCTTCTCTATGTAAGAGAAATACATAGAGCTAAAATCCTCTATCCTCTATCTTGTCCTGCTCGCTCTTTAGTTTAGACATCCCCCTACTTGCCAGCAGCTCTAGTACTGACTAGCCTATCATCAGCTCTCAAAATCTTTATAAGACTTTGGACTACTGTTCTAGGGTATGGGACATCCTTCCCAGTGAATCAGAAAGAAGGGTTACCCTCTACCATGGCCCTTGCATTACCTTGTTGCTCTTGAAAATGTCAACAATGCAGCTGAGGTTGATTTCAATGGATCCATGATGCCACATCAACAATTTTATGTTGATGCAACATTACCCCAACACCACTACATTGACCACAATTATGGTGGGGAAGATGCTGGCATGTGCAGTCTTCTTGTTTTGCTGGAAGCTGCACCCTCTGCACCCCCCATGCAGGAGACTGTGCCCCCTGCACCCCCTCTTTGAGATTCTCAACTCCAAGGTGAAGCTGAGTTGGGGATGGGGTACAGAACCTTGGGAAAGGGTGCTAGGGTCCCAAGCAGACTTTACAGCAACTTGGTGATGTTGTCAGTATCGACCATGTCACTGTAAAGTTGTCGATGTAACAACGGTATACCAATTTCAATGTCTCAGAGTTCCACACAGACATCTTAAAATACACGAAACTCTGAAATGATTGCACTAAACATCTACATGCAGTTAAGACCAGCCAATTTAAAACAAATTTCCAAAACAATTTGAATAGGCCATCCAAATTTGGAAAGTGGTTCATAACCTTTTTGACCCCCTACCCTAATCTTCCTCCCCCATACTAAGAGTTTTTGACACCATCTGCTCTACTACCTCAAATGTTGTTACTTTCAACAAATTCTTCACAAGTTGTGCAAAGTCCATCCATATTGACCTCCACTCTGCACAGCCCGAATCCCTCACTTTTCCTTCTCCTACCCCTCCACACATTTTTTTCTCCATAGTATCTGCTTTGGGCACCTTGAAGGACCGCTGTGCTCTTTATTTCTTTAAAAGGAGGAACCCTGATGGACTGGACCAATCATTTATTCCTTGCTTACCCAGCCTTTGCCAAACCCATCCCTACCCTTCAAAACCTCTCGTTTCTCTCCTCAGTAGTGCTCCAGTCCTGGAAGACATCTAAAGCTAATTCTCCACACAAGGGTACAGACACCCCAACCCCTAGGAAATAACCAGCCCATTCCCTGTTCTGTGACTCTTCACAGTTAAGGTGCACTTTGTTCACTGGCAATTCACTACTGTTCTACAGTAGCTAAGACATCCTTCTTCAGCCTTTTCCAGTATGGATACCATCCACATCCCTCCACTTTCGCCTCTCTCCTTAGGCTCATCAACCTCATCCTTACTGGGCTGGATAAGGAACACCTTGCATTGGTTATTTTCATTGATTTCTCTAATACTATTGGAATGGTCTCCAACCCCTTCCTCCAAGGCAAGCTAACTAGAGCTAGACTTTCAGAGTGGGTGATCTCCTAGTTCACTCCCTGCCAATCCTATCATTTGCAAGCTATTCATATAGGTGAGTTCACCCCCTTCCAATAAATGTAGGCATTCCCCAAGGCACAGCTCTTGGCCCAGTACTGTTCTCCATATTTCTAAATAACCTGCCATCTGTCTATATATTCTGCCTCATCCACTTCTACATAAATTGCACATTGCCCATTAATAGTGCCCCAGATAGCAGAACACTTGAAAGCAAGTTATGGCCTCCTTTTTGCATTATAAATTATTTGTTCTGGTTTATCCAACTGACCCTAAATGCATTGAATATGGCAGCCATAATATTCAACTCCAAAGCAAGCCTGGATAAATGCACTTCCCAATACCTTTAGGATCCAGGGACTCAGTAGCCTGTTTCGACAGCTACCTATGTGAATGAACATGGTGTGTGAAAATTGATGGCTCCTTGTCTGATACCTGGAATGTATCCATAGGTGTTCTACAGGGCTCCATTCTGGGTCCTCTCCTCTTTGGCCTCTTAATTAACCAACTGTGTGGTACCGGCAGGTCAGTTTATGTTCTCCTATCTGTAGACAATACTGTCATCTACACTGCAAGCAGAAAAACTTGTAAGCACACATCTAGTCTGCAAGGTGACTTTGAAGCCTTAGAAAACTGGTTATCTATTAAAATTTGTCCTCAACTTAAAAAAAATAAATGCATTTTTGCTAGTCCATAGAGGAAGAATAAGGCCCTTTTCACATCCTCAATAATAAAGATTAGAAGCTAGAACAGGTGGATACATACACTTCATCCTTTGACACTCATGTTGATAACCTGATATCATCTGTAAACAGAAGGATGGGTGCCCTATTCATAAATTGGAGCAGCCTTACGGCTGACACCAGCCGACTGGTAGTGTCCAGCTCCATCCTGTTCCTAGCTGACTATGGTCTACCCATATACACAGCAGCCTGTGACTCAGTACTAAGCAGAATTACTGTGGTGTGTAATAAAGCCTGTCACTTTGTGTTAGGGGATGGCAAGCACACCCATAACTGTACTCTATTAGCACACATAAATTGGATATTTTAACTAGTAGAATTAAGTTACAACCATGTAAGCACTGCTAGGCCTAATGCCCTCTGCTCTAAAAAAATGTTTCTGCCCCGTTGTAAATTAATACAATACTAGGAGTATGGCTACAAATGCCCTTGAACTACGTCTCCATGGAAGTTGACTAGATAAACACTCCTTTGCTGTTAGGGCTGCAGGTTAATGCCTAGCATCCTACATATGGGACAGGGAGAAGATGTGTGTCTCCCCCGCTAAGAGTGGATTGAAATGAAGTAATGAAACATGTAAACTATAGTCCACTTCTAGCTGTATTTTTCCTCCTTGTAATATATGGCTGCCTGATCATTTCTTCTCCTCAGCACCAAATGCAATTTTTCTAGTTGGCTGTTCTATCCATAGAGGTGACAGGTTATTTATACTGATGTCCGTTTATTTAGCTGTTACATTTTATTCTTATTCCTGCATGAGTGTGTGTTGGTTAAGGTCTGCCCTGTCTATACTTCACCATTTTATAATAATTATTTATATATTTTCTAAATTGCAAACTGTTTTTGTAGTGTCCCATATACGGGACACCAGACACAGGTGCCTCCAGGTTTTCAGTGATGACACATAATTACAAATTCAGATGTATGATGCAATATTTCCAGTGTCTGATGAAATAATTAGTGTGTAATAACTCGGGGACTTTTTTTTCACAGGAGAAGCAGGTTACAATTCACCGTTATCACCCGTGGGTTATAAAGGTGAGCACACACCAGCTTCTCCTCTTCTCCTCAGCTCCACTCACGCTGACTCAGTGACTGCACTTTCACAATTCTCATCACAATGACAGTTGCAGAAACACTCTCCCAAAATGCTACTGTGATACCAAACGTTTTCACACAAATAAAAAACCCAAAAAGAAAAATCTCTAACCTTAACCAGAATCATGAAATTTAGGATCTTACAGTGACCCACCTTCTCCTGTGCCCTGCTCACACTCAGCCAGCCACTCTAACAAAATTAGCACTCAGTCCCTGGCATTTTCTGGACTTGCAGACAATAAACAATGAAAGCAAAAAAAAAAAAAAGAAAGAAAAAACAAAGCTCCAAGTTTGTTTACTGCTAAATTGTAAAGGTTATTATTTTCAACTCTGGTTCCTAGTTGTCACAAAGATATGCAAATGAACTACAGCACAGGAACTCTGAACCTCATTTGCATATCACCATGACAACAACCACCAAAAGCTAAATAACACCTTCAAAATATGAACTAAAAACACATGCCAGCAAAGTTTCAAAAATAGTTTTAACAACATGTTCACCCCCAGGGTAACAGTTAATGATTATCTTCTGTTATGTAAACTAAACTAATCTAATACAAAAAAAGCAGACACAAGATTTTACTAAAAAAAAACTGCAATTCTTTTACTAATTCTGGTTGGGAAAAAAATGCCCCCCAGCAATTACATTAAACAAAACATGGGGGAGTGCACAACTTAAATTTAATGCACACCCTCAATGTGGGATGCTTTGATAAACCCTTCAGGCTTTGCCCTCAGGGTTTATGTAGCATTCCACACCTCAAGTGTGCACTAAATTCTTGTGCTGCACTCCCTCCATGTATTATTCTGTATCTAATGAAAAACCTTTATGTCCCTAATAAAATTATATTGCTGATTATCCATGAACATGCCAGAATTACAATCAAACAAAGGGACTTCAAAAGCCAGATGGAGTGTGAGACTCACCTTGCTGGAATTCTTGATCATCACCTTACATTCTGATATTCATACATACTGTTCATACATACTATTCATACATTTGTTCTCACCTTGCTATTCATATACATACTGTTCTTTTCACACCATGTATTTCATTCTATCTATCAGTGTAACCTCATTTCACATTCTCTTTCTCTTTCCCTCTAGATATATACATATATATATATTAGTCAAAATATTTCTTAATCTGAAGAATTGTATTAGTATTGGACTTTGGTTACCATTGAGATGGTGCATACTAAGATAAAATACACTGTCAATGAAGTTGTTAGTATGGTCAAGGCCAAGGGGTCATGATATGATGTTGGGGGGTAGACTCAGAGAGATTTGAGGAAGTACTTCTTCATGGAAAGAGTAGTGGATGCCTTGAATAGTCTCCCAGGGGAGATGGTGAGTGCAAAAACTATAACATGATCCAAGCATGAATGGGATAGGTATAAGAATATCTTAGTGATTAGGCAATAAGAGGGGGATAAGCCAGCAACCTTATAGGGTCTGGGGTGATTTGTAGGATAAGAAAAATGGGCAAACTATGTGGGCCAAGTGGTCCTTATCTGCTGACAACTTCTATGATTTTATGTTTCTATGGTAGAATCAGGGGAGTTTGACAATGCTGACCTTTTTATCACTCCACCTGATGATGATGGTGCAGACAGTGCAGAAGACATTGGAGATGAAGAGACTGGTGTGGCACTGTGAATAACCTGTCTGGAAATCAGCTATGAGCTGAGGTGGACTTCATTGGATACAAACATGGTCAAAAGGTTAATGACAGCAACAGTGATGGCGATGATGGTGATGATGCTTCACCTGAAGATATAAATACTGAGGATGATGATGAAGTACAGGCCAGTACCTCTACTGTTATCACATCAAGCCATTCCCTCCAAAAACAGGTAACATCAGCACAATGAAGGTGGTACAGGAAGGATCTACCAGCAGCAGACCAGAAGAAATTAGACTGGAACAGCACTACACAGCAAACTGCTGAGAAAGACTGAGCACCATACCTATGGTCTGAGCTATTTGTTGATGAAGAAGTAGTGTAATACCTATGTGATCAGAGCAGATAATATGCATTTTACAAATGGAAGCTGAACTACAATGTCACTTCTGATGAAATGAGGGTCTTCTTAGCAGTGCTGCTTTTAAGTGGCTATGCTGTTGTACCATGGAGATGAATAATGTAGGAACAAAGTGAGGATGTATGTAACACTGCAGTCTAACAACTGACAGACCATGATAGGTTCAAAGAGATCTTCAGATAGTTGCACCTTGCTGATAACAGCAGGCTACATGCTGGAGACAAGCTTGGCAAGATAAGGCCATTCTATGAAATGATGAACGAGATAACATCCAGGCTTTCTAGACTGAGCAACGTCAGTGTGTAGATGAGGCCACGATTCCCTATTATGGGAAGCACTCAGTTAAACAGTTCATGAAGGGCAAGCCAGTCAAGTTTGGTTATAAGCTGTGATGCCTGAATATTCATCATGGATACCTCATTCAATGTAAGTATATGGGTGGAATTGACAGGATGGATCAAAACATTAGGTACTACAGAATTTCTATCTGCTGAAAGAACTGGTGGGTGCCCTTCATTATGTTCATGCCCAACGTGGCCTCCAGAATGCATGGCTCCTGTCTAGGAACTCTGCAGGGAACAAGATCAGGACTCTGGACTGCTTGGCTTTCTGAAGTGAGGTGGTAAATGTGAACTGGCTTAAGTAGTCAACTCAGGCACACAATGCTGCTGGTATCAGTCAGCCACACAAGACAGGTCAGGTCATCAAAGAGTAGAAAAGGTGCCCATAGCTTTGCAATGAGACACGCAAGGTCACTACTCAAAAGCAAATGAGACACAGTGGAGGTGTGATTACTGTAGCAAAAAAGCTAAATTTGTGTGTTGTAAATGCAATGTTGGACTGCACATTGACTGCTTCAAGCCATTCCATCAATATTGACTGTCAAAGTGGTGGTTTTTCTCCAGTTTGTTCTCATTATATGTTGACATGCCTATGGACATAAAAATCTCAAGAAATTACCAAATAGTGACTGTAATGTAGGCTACGTGGTGAGTTATGTTTAGTACAGAATTCATGTTTTTACAGTGAAGTAGTTTGCTTTGAGTTAACTGCTATACAATAAAATCTGTTATTGATATATGATATTGTGGTTTATTATTACTGGGAAGATATTTGTTATATATAGAATAATAAATGGGATGGTGTGCTTAACGAGCTTTTAAACACACCCAAGGTGTTGGATGCTACATAAACCCTCAGAGTGAAGCAATTATATAAAATAAAAACATATCTCAGTGAAGCTGCTGTCCAGTCAAGTTTCAGCACAGTCCGCTGTCGGAAGCTGCTGTATAGACAACAAACTGTTTCCCTTGTTTATATATTTTTTTAAGTTTAATCATGATACCACAAAATCCCAGTTAATGCTTTTTAAATTCACTTACCGCTGAGTGTGAGTAGCAGTGAAGTGTCCAGTGTGAAGGAATGGTGCTGAGGAAGGAAAGAGCGGTGGATGGTGCATGCATGGACTGAGGGAAACCCAGTATGTTTTCACCATTATAACCCACAGGTTACAACCAGTACTAGTTATTATAAGAAAATACAACATCACACATGCCCACACAATGCGAAGCATCATGGGCTGCATATGCAAATCACCACAGAATGTTATGTTGGTCCAATTTTAAGCTAGTTATTATTATTATTAAGGTGATTGGAAATATATATTGGATACTAAAATATGCACCCAACTATGCCTAGCATCCCATATATTGGATGCAAACAAAATTGAGATTTTGAAAATAGCTAAGTCTAATTTGAAAAGCAATTAGAAATGTTCATAACTCACATGGCACACAAGTACACCAAGGAAAACTTAAATATAAAAATGTAGGCATCAATGGATGCCTTTCACACACTCTCTCTTTTATGTAAATATCATGCTTACAGATGCTTGCCATCAGCTCAGCTGTCTAGATCCCAAACATTCTCTCCCCCCCTTCTCTCTCTTTCTCTCTGTCCCTTGCCTAACATGCTCTCTGTCCTCCATGTCTGAAAAACACTGGCAATTGCGGAAGGCAGATTTTTTTGTTGTCATTAAGTACAACAGTTAAGTCGATAAGATTAGCCCAGGTAATGCTAACTGAGGAGATTCTGGGTGACTGGGTAATGTGGTGCAGGTGTTAGCCTCAATGTTCAAGAGGTAGGCAGGTCTCACAGCAGGACAGAGCAAACAGGAAAACAGGGAGACCTGATATAAATAGCCCATTTCCAGAACAGAAGATGGTCAGTGCCAAAAATGCTGGATTCTCCACATGGTGCGAAAAAAGCAGTTTGTACCAGTGGCTACTGAGTCAACTTTGATTAATTCAGTCATCTCCCTTCTAAAATTCACAAGTCTTCTCAGTTTCCTGGCATCTAAAAAACTAATATATTTGAGGAACAATTTATAAAACTGCATATCAGAATCATGCGTGTGGGCTCTCTGTTCACACTCTGCAAATAACTTTTCTTACATCATGATATTCTGAAAAAACATGTTTGCCAAGCATCCTGTGTCATCAGCTAAATTGGAAAGAAAGTGCCAGTACATGAAATCTGATATTGGGATGACAGAGTATGATACCACCCTCCTTTTTACTCATTGCACAGATCATACCTGGGACTAAACAGCATCATTGCATCTCTGTTAAAGTTTGCTAGAACTTCATGCTCACAGTTGGATCTGCTCCCTCCGCCACCCTAAAACACACAGAGACACACACACACACACACACACACACACACACAACCTTTTATTCAATACAATAGTTAGAAATTCACATTATAAAACAGAACGTTCATAATTATGTTCGAAAAACATAGATCATGTACCAGAGAGAGAGAGAGTTGGGTGGGGTTACCACAATACATGCCTTAGTTTCTTGAGTTTTGTTTTGTTTTTTTACTGTAGCAACACTTGATGGCAAATAATTAAAATTAGCTTTCAGCACAAAAACCAACAGATTATATGAAGCTAATGTGTGAACAGTCATGTATCATGTTGCGTCTGAATTGCATGAAAAAATTACATATTTCACCAAGTCTATTTTCCTTAGAACATGCTGTCAGAAAAAATTGTATATCAGTGATCTTGTAGGTATCTTTGATACCTCTAAATCTCTCACTTCAGGCCCAGACGTCTGCATGCTTGTACAAAAAAAACAATGTTGGCTAGTTCCATAAAAAAAGGTATAGCTAGAGCACTAGACTATATGTGCATGAACTTAACAATGCCTCTAACATTAAAAAACAAAAGGTCCAGATTCTGGTGTTTATTTTGCATCTGACTTAACAAAAATAGTGTTCATCTGTTTTTGCACATAAAGAATGCTACAACTAAGATGCCTTTCTGTATTTATTGTATATTCCACTTACATATGAACATACAAACATAGGAATGTGCCAGTAGAAACAGACCACCAGGTCTATCTAAATCTGCTCAAGTGTGCAGCCAACACCCCTAGTCTGCAGCTGCCCTAACACCCCTCCCTTTTGTCATCCTGCTGCCACCCCTACCCTCAACCTCCCCTGTTCCTTGTCCCATGCCCTTTTGAAGCTGTTCATGGATTTACATGATACCACCCATTCTGGCAGGGCATTCCATTTTGCTACCACTTTCTCTGTGAAATAGTGTCTCCTCATTTCCTTTCTAAATCTTCCCCCCTCCATTCTCAGCCCGTGCCCCCTGGTGACCCCCCTCCTTAATTTAAAGATCCTATCTGCCTCATCCTTATTGATTCTCCTCAGATACTTGAATGCCTCTATCATGTCCTCCCTGTCCCTTCTATCCTCCAGGGTGTACATATTTAGGTCTCCCAGCCTGTTGTCATAGTCTCTCCCCTCCATTCCACATATCATTTTGTTGCCCTCTTCTGCACCCCCTCCGGCAGCCTGATATCATGCTTTAGGTATGGCCTCCAAAACTGCACGCAATACTCTAAGTGTGGCCTTACCAGCGACCTGCAGAGGGGCAAGATCACCTCACTTCGCCTGGATGAAAAACCCTTCGCTATGCACCCCAGCATTTTGTTCACTTTTGCAGCCACTATCCTGCACTAGGCAGTTTCTGTTCATGGTCTCTGTTATCATTACCCCAAGGTCCTTCTGTTCCTCAGTGATCCCCAGCTTAACACCCCCAGCCAGTATTCTCTCCTTGGGTTCTTCACCCCAAAGTGCATAACCTTACACTTCTTTGCAATGAACCCCAGCTGCCATCTCTCTGACCACTCCTCTAGCTTGCGTAGGTCCACCTGCAGCTGCATCCACCCCTCTTCTCCATCCACCACTGCTCCGATTTTGGTGTCATCAGCAAACAGACTTACCTTGTTCACCACCCCATGTCCAATGTGATATGAAGAGCCCAAGCAGTACTGACCCCAACACAGAGCCCTATGGCACCCCACTCATCACTGGCCTTGGTGTTGAGAGTTTCCCCTCACCACCACCCATTGCAGCCTCCCACTCAGCCAGCTAGTAATTCATTTAATCATTTTTGCCCATACTCCTACACCAGTTAGCTTCCCCCCAAGCTGCCCATGAGGCAAAAAATCAAAGGCCTTGCTGAAGTCCAAGTAAAGAACATCCACCGCATGACCCTTATCCAGTTCACCTGTCACCCAGTCATAATATTGTATGAGGTTGGTTTTACAAGACTTCCCTGAAACAAACCAATGCTGCCTCACATCCTGGAGGCCATTGTCCTCCAGGTATGACACCAGTCTTTTCTTTAGTATTGTTTCCATGAGTTTGCACATTATGGAGGTGAGACTTACTGGATGATAATTACCTGGTTCATCCCTTGGCCCGCTGTTGTGTAATGGCACTACATGTGCCATCCTCTAGTCCAGTGGCATACATCCTGACTCCAGTGAGGTGCTGTACAGATCCACCAGCAGCTCCGCCAACACCTCCACCATCTTCCTCAGCACCCTGGGATGTCTACCATTCAGCCCTGGTGCCTTGTCTGCCTTCAGTGCCCTCAGCAGGATATCAGCAATTTGAGCACTGAAATCCATTTCAGCATTTGCCAATGACAGAATATCCATGGTCATTTTGTCTGCATGGGGCTGATTCCAAAAGCAAATTGTGTCAAATGAAATGTTTTCAAACAGAGAGAGACTATTGATATGTATATGTGAGCTGACCCGTGAAAGCTAACTGAAGACCTGTTTCTGTTTGCTCACATAAAAACGTTCACATATTTTGAACAGTCACACAGACACAGAACAACTGCAGGAAAAGTTGCATTTCTCCCAGACATTTAGCAATGGCTGGAAATGCTGACTTGAGAAAGGAATGGGTGCTTTCTCACCACACTCTCTTTTATGTAAGTTTCATGCTCATAGACCCTCGCTATCAGCTCAGCTGTTCAGATCCCAAACATTTCTCTCTTTCTCTCTCTCTGTCTGTCACTCTCTCCCATAAACAGGTTCTCTCTCTCTTCTATGTCTAAACACTCTAGCAATTGCAGGAAGCATATTTGTTTTTGCATTTTTTGTTTTGTTATTAAGTACAACAGTTTGATTGGTAGTAAAGATGTGCAAAATTAGAAAATTTAATTCTGCTAAATATTTCATGAAATTTGCTAATTTCACGAAATATTTTGCAGGTGAAAAATGCGAAATTCCATGAGTGAAATGCAAAGTGTCCCCTCAAAATGTGAAATTTCACAATGAAAAGTGAAATTTCACCCGCAAAATGTATAATTTCACCCACAAAATGGGGAAAATTCAGGTGCAATTTGGCAAAATTGCTCATTTTGCAGTGAAATTTCGCTATTTTACACCTTGCAAAAAAATTCTCGAAATGGCAGAAATTCAAGAAATTTTTCATGTGGCAAAATTGCTAATTTCATGGCAATTTTGACAGCGACATTTAATTTCACAACATCTCTAATCAGTAGATTAGTCTGGGCAGTGCTAACTGAGGAGATTTTGTGTGACTGGGTAATGTGGTTCAGATGTTAGCCTTAATATTCAAAAGATAGGCAGGTCCCACAGCAGGGCAGAGCAAACAGGAAAAAAGAGAGAGACCTGATTTAAATAGACAACTCCCAGAACAGATGATGGTCAGTGTTGAAAAATGCTGGATTCGCCATGTGGTGTGAAGAAACAAGGGTACTAAGGGCTATTGAGGCAACTCTGATTAATTCAGATATTTCCCTTCTAAAATTCGCAAGTGTACTCAGTTTCATGGTATCTAAAAAACTAATTCATTTGAGGAATAATATATAAAAGTGCATATATCAGAATTAAGCTTGCGATCTCTCTGTCCTCACTCTATAAATTACTTCTCTTACATCTTGATAGTCTAAAAACCATGGGTCTTATGCTTGAAGGTGTGGAGCACCTCCGTGCCATGTATGTGAGGTGTGGAGAAACTCTGCACCCATTGTGCTCCCTGCTCAGGATGCCCCACCCACACAAACCGCAATGCACAGGGTGTGGGTCAGAGGTGTGCCAGCACTACGCGGCATGCACAAAGCTGCATAGTACTGTGCACCAGGGTGCATATGAAGGCAGCTGGTATGCCAGGGGAACCCTGCCTACTGTAAGTCCCCTATGCGCCCCACACATCCATCCCACACCAAGGGGGGACCACCGCCGACACATCCAATGGCTGTCCGGGGCTGCCTACTAAACACCCAGCCAAGCTCCCACTGTCCCGGGGCATGCCAAGCCCCCCCTCAACACACACATACATATAGGGGAACTGGCACTAGCACCGCATGTACCCCCCTCACCCACCTACCTCTGTGGCTTCTCGCATGCTGCATGGTGTGGTGGGCTGGAACAAACAACCCCCCCCACAGACACACATACCCGTGACATAACCCCATACCTCTGTGGCTGATCAGGGGCACTACATGGCCGGTGGCACTACCCACCTCTCACCTCCATGGCCGCTGGCCATGCGGACATCCACGGGGGAGTACAGCCAATGCAACCCCAATGCTCAAGGGATCTACTGATGGTGCAGGGACGGGCATCCAATTGGATGCCTGCCCAGGTCTGTGACTCCCCTCTTGCCACCTCACAGAGTGCTGCGCATTGGGGGGTGCCACGGACAGGTCATGGCCTTTGGGGAATACCAGTGGTGTGTATCTGTCCACAGATGCAGAGCTCCATGGGCAGTATACGTACCTCGGCCATGTAAATCCTGCCTGTTGGATCATAGGCCCCTATATTTTTCTAGCATCCTGTGACATCAGCTAAACTGGAAAGAAAGTGCCAGTAACTGTAATCTGATGTCAGGATGACAGAGTATGACACCCTTCCCCTACTCATTGCTCGGATCATAGCTGAGACTAAACAGCATCACTGTATCTCTATCAGAGTTTGCTAGCATTGTGAACAAAACAAAACATAGCACACTGAGTGAAAATGCTGTGAATATCTAAACAATTTGATTGTGACTTTACTTATTAAGTCACTGGCATAACTCCTGTTATAAGTACAACCTGCTACCAACACAATGATACAGTATACAAGCTGCAATGCTTTTTAATGCAGTTTGAGAGTTCAACTGAAACCTTGAATAGATGCTTTTACCACAGTTGAAAAAACTCTATCTGATGTGATCTAGTGTGAATAAGCTTGATTATTTAAACAGGTATTTTAGAATAGACACACATTGTTTATGCAGAGTACCATGAAAGCAATTTTTGAAACTATCAGAATTCAGGATCCGCCTTTGAACCTAACATCACACCATACCAGGTGCACAAACCTTAATCTCAATGGTGGCGTCTAATCACATCTGATTATCTCAAGCCTAATTCAGAACATGAAGGATCAGTGAGTCAGGTAAAAAAAACTGTACACATCAAAAACAGTCATATAAATAGTACAAGAGACACAGACATGTAAAAAATATGATTATTATTACCATTAGTTCATTATTAGGTAAAATAAACAGCTGAATATATTTCATGCCCCTTTAAGCTCTGTTTATCATGGGTCTGTCTCATATGTCTTATAGATATTTAAGCGTTTCATTAACTGTTTTACATTGCTATATATGTTTTTATAAGACTGCTTATGTTAAAATGTGTATTGTGCACTGTTGTGAGCTAGTTTCTTACAGTGATTCCTTTGTCTCCCTGTTTTCCGTTGTGTTCATTCTTTCTCCCCTTCCCCCCTTCCCCCTACCAAATCCCCTCCTGCTTCCCTCCCCTCATTATTTTGGTACATTGCACTCTATCCACTAGTGAGGTCTAGGCCTTGTCACTGCGATGTTTTACTCTTTTGTGTGCCTGCATGTGTCATCTGTCTGTCCTGGGTGCAGTGTGAGCATATACACATTCACAGCTAGGGTACTCAAGTATTGGGAAGTTCTGATTTTTTTTATGATACACTGCACTACTGTGGTGATTTGGCTAGTTATATGTTAGACTCAGCACAGTGGCATTGTATCATTTTTAGTAGTAGTAGTAGTAATAGTAAATCATTTTTTATTCATAAGAATAAAGGATACATTCAATTGAGCAAAGCTCATTGCAATGAAGTTCCATATCAAAATACAAAAGCAAGGTTACACATTAATACAACACATAAGCACACACTACACAACCCATTAGAAAAAAACAATAAGCAAATCAAAAACAAAAATCAATAATTAAAGTGCTAGCATTTATTACAAGTTGTAATATTGTTTAGTTCAGATGTGTACCATTTTATTAATTCTGCGTTATTACTTTTAGTTCTATGGCTTCTCAATTCTGAGGCAGATTTGTTCCATAAATTAATTCCCCTAAAGGGAACAGATGTTCTTCCGATGTTCAAATTACAATTAATCGAGACAAACTGGGTTCTAGCAGAAGCCCTCAGACCTTCCTTTACTTTCCTAACTTTAAAAAGATTAATAATATAATCAGGGACCTCCTTATTCCATACTTTAATCATAAACTGTAATAGATGTAGATTTCTTCTTACTGAAGGTTTAAACCAATTCAACTCCCTAAATAACATACACCTATGGGTTCTGTAGGGGGCATCCAACATGAAACAGGCCATTCTACAAAACACAAAATCTCCTTTACTTATGTGCAATCCAATTTCCCTTCCATAAAACTGGTCTCCATAATCGATAACTGGAAATAAAAGGGAGTTAACCACACTTAACCGCACCTCTCTGGTCATATATCTTTTATATCTATACAAAGGACCTAACTTTCTAGCCATGCCTCTTGCAAGGGAATTTATATGGGAATCCCAGCTCAGACAAGAGCCTAACCAGACACCAAGATATTTATATGAGTCAACTTGCTTAATAAAAGTAATATCAAAGGTATTCATTTCCAAATGGAGATCCTGTTTTTCATTATTTTTATTTTTAAATAGAAGTGAACGAGTTTTATTAGCATTTAAGGTAAGATGGTGCATCTTAAAGAAATCCTGTACTTCATCAAAGGCTAATTGCAGCCTTGTATTAATTGAATCTAGCGTAACCCCTTCTACATACAATATGGTGTCATCTGCGTACAGATGACACCGAGCATCAATTGATGTAATCTTAAGTTCATTTATATAAATGTTAAATAACAGGGGCCTTAATATAGAACCTTGAGGTACTCCGTTTTTCATTTCCAGTACACCAGATTTATAAGGACCCACTTCCTCAAATTGACTGCGATCTGTCAAATAGGAGGAAAACCATTTAACCGACTGGGGAGACAAGCTGATCTCACTGAGTCTGGACAAGAGCACACAATGGTTAAGGGTGTCAAAAGGCCTTCCAAAGATCGATAAACAAGGTTCCTGTCATTATCCACCTGTCCATACTCAGCTGAAGATCGCTTACCACCCTGGTCAAAGCTGTTTGGTTACTATGAAGCACCATGAAACCTGATTGAAATGGCTACAATTTATTATGTTCTTCAAAGAAATCCTTTCAGTTGACGAGATACAATTTTTTCAAATATTTTTGAAATCTGAGACAACAGCGAGATCTGCCAGTAATTGACCAGCTCATGGAAAAGGGCTCGATGTCAGTAAGAAGTTGGTTACACATGTCAGTTTTACTGGCAGGCAAACAACCCTATAAATGCTGTAACTGTTACTTGTAATCTATGCAAGCAATAAAACCCTCCGAGGGTGTGGGTTATGTCCTGATTATAGCACACCCAGGTGCATTATAAGGCATGAGGCACTTGCACCCAGTGCCTTATGCACCTGGACATGCTCTTATCAGGACGTAACCTACACCTCAAAGTGTGTTATTGCGCTTATAAAATCCCCCCCCCCCAATAAACTCTCATAGTTAAAAATACATATATTTTCAAAAAGATGCTGAAAAGTGATAAATATTGAAAACACAGAAAAATAGTCTCTCTGTAGTACAGACTTGCACAGCGTACACAGTATATCATGCAGTCACTAGAGGACGCTGGTGTTTCTCTTTCTTTTCCCAGCACTGTCTCTGCCTCAACACAGAAACACTTTGATTTTTTTTTTTACTTTACTTAACTTTATTTTACCTTTATTTAGGATTTGATTTTACCTGGCACTCACTTGACTGTGAGCGAGCATGTTCCATTGCAACTGCCGTACAGAGCGGTTTCCCAATTTTCAGACAGAACCAGCGACTTCTGCTGTGTTGCACCCTTGTACATGGGGTATTTAAATTTTATTTATCTCCTCTCATGGACAGGGATGGGTGGCTGGAAGAGCTGGACACTGTGACGGCAAATGTTAAAAATGGACTGTGCTCTACAACTCCCCCAGGGCTTTACCGAGTCCTCTGAATGCCTCTCCATTGGTAATCTCACTGCATATCCACACCCAATTATGCACTTTCCTGAAGTATAACAATTCCAGTAGTCTCCATCAGCCCATTGTGGGCAACCCTAATTTCAAGATTGGGGTCAATATATCATTTCAACATGGATCCCACAATTAAAAGATTCTATCCTCAAGGATCTATTGTTAGAGGACAAGTGTTTAATGTCAAAGGGTATTATGGCTAACCTAAAAAGAGAGAATGGCCTGTTTCTTAAAGTTTTCCAACTGCAACATTTGATTGTCCAATTTCTGAAGGGTATGGGAGAGCTACCCGTAGTGGAACTTTGTGAGCTCTCTCTATCTGATATCTGTGGTAGGCCCCACACTGTTTCTCGGTTATATCTGGCCCACTCAGGGAAGTCAATAGATGTGCAGAATTTAACCTCCACTTACTAGGTTAATTTATTCCCACATGTTCAGGATTACTGGGGTAGTATTTGGACTGATCTACACAAATATATTCACCAGGATAGGCTTCAGTTGACACAATACCAAATTATTAATAACATGTACTGGATGCCAGTCTGACTCCAGAAGATAGGATGTCTAGCATCACCGCATTGTATTGGATGCTCTGCACAAGAGGGTATGCTATACCACATGTTATGGGAGTTTCCCCCTGTCAAACAACTACAAGACTCTCAGACTCAAAGCTGACCCCCTATTAGGGCTGGATGACCTCTTCACCCCAGATATATGCATCCTGGGAACCTTCTCCTCTATCCCAGTGTGAGGACATAGATATCACATGGCCTTGATCTCCCTGATAGTAAAGAAACTGGTGTTGCATCACTGGGTGAATTGGAAGGATAACTCATACATGGAATGGCCCCAAGATCTACTATTTAATCTTAGTTCAGAAAAACTGAGGGCCAGCTTGTGGGGCTCCTTGCCCCACTACAGAAAGATTTGGGAGGGGTTTCACTCCTTATATACCTTGTGCACAATTGGGGTCTGAAGGATAATGTTGATCTTGAATGGGGAATACTGGTTAACTTATAGATGGATTGGACCTTGTCTCCTGGTAACCATAAGATTATCTCTTAAGTGTGTGTGAAGCTGAGGGAGGGAGAAGGAATGGTAGGGGGGAGGTAGGGAGATGGGGGCATGACTCTTCTTTTTCTCTGTGTCTGTGTATATCACTTCAGTGTCTGTAAGAACTGTCATGCTGTATTGAAAACTCTAATGAACCTTGAATTAAAAAAAAAAACAATGGACTGTACACTGGCAATTGTGGTGATGGTCTTTGCTTCCTGCGGGAGACATGGACAGATGGCCAACAGAAACAAAAGCTAAATAAAAAAGGTACTAAACCTTCAAAGTTTGTTGTTGTGCAGGAAGTGGGGCAGCAAGATATATTCGGTGGTGTTTCTGATGTTTCTGTGTTGTCGGCACTGGTCTCTGGTTCCAGCTCTTGTTCTGTCAGATGCTAGCTAATGATCTGCAGTGGGAGAGTTGTGGCACTGATTGATTTCCCCCTTTGGTGCATCTTGGTTGGCACAAGTAGTGCCCATTGTAGGGTTACATACTGATAAGGACATGGCTGAAAAGGGCTTCCAGCCAGTCAGGATTCAAGACTGTTTTTGCCCATTTTATAAGGTGTTCAATAAATATTGAATATACTGTACTGAGTTTCCTTTGTCAGTTAAAGTAGACACAACTACACAATATCTGTTACTAAAGTCCTAAAAAACAGGTCACTATTGTATACCATTCACTTTCTGATACAGTTAAAATATTTCACACACACATTCTGTATAGTTTGTGTGTGTGTTAACTTCACTTTAACTGTGACACAGTTTAAGTGTTGTTCACACACATACTGTACAGTGACCAACATAGGATTGTTCACTGCTATGAGGGTGAAGGTTGTGACAACATTGATGAGTCTACAAGCTGCTTGTTTGCAAATTATTTATGCATTTGAGTATATTGAGCACAGCATAACACAGCAAATAATTAATGCCAAAATTATCACACAATTCCTTGCATTATGATAACTATTATTGTTATTGTATGATTGTGGAGTATACGTTGACTGTACCTTTAAGTTTGGTACTCAGGATCGCCTTATTCATGACTTGAAACTGAAATTGTTGAAATGTTTTTGATGGTAATTTGGAGATGGTTGGGCCCGAAATATTCAGAACATTTTTTTTTGGTGGTTATTAGGTTTCATTCTACAGGAATACTCTTAAAGCTTCTTGACTACAACAATCAATGGACTATAATTGATCAACAACTAAACTTTTTTTTTTACAATGTAAACCTGTCTGAACGTATTAGACTGTTTGTCCAACATTAGATAAACTCTGGAAGGACATCAAAGAAATTAAGATGAAAGTACACTACAAAGTGGGATGGGGGGCTTATGAGTATGCATATCCAAATTACTTCAGTATTATTGCAGTAGCAACTTTTGTGGCTCTGACCAGAGTTTGTTAATTTTGCCATCTCTTTCTGTGGTAGACTCCACTCCTGAACATCATATTCATCACTAGTGATGTGTAACGTTTTTTTTTCTGCCAGTAAAATCTGCAAAAACCCTTGATTTTGCTATTGCAAAACTCTGTGTAATCTGGTGAAATATTTCATTGAACTCCATATGTTTACTTTTGGAAAATAATGACATATAGTGAAAAAAGCAACCTCACATTAAAAAAGGTTATGTAATTTTACTTGAAGGAAAAATAGTGTTGTATTGCAGATAACTTTTCTGCTAGACTTGTGAAGCCCTTGTTATTCATTGTGTGAGTTTGGAGTTGTTGATGAGTGCTGAGAGATTTCTGGAGAAGGAGCTGGAGAATCAGATAGTGAGAGCAAGGTTGTTTTGCTTTGGAAAGAACTAGCTGGGCACAATGGTTGCACAAATGTGACCACGGAAGTCTGAGGAGAAGAAATGTGCCATGATTATTTTAATAACTTTAGTGCAAACATCCTGCACGAAATGTAGCTAATGGAGCCTGAAGAACAATATACAGTAACATTACTTTTGGTACTAGCTACGTACAAGGGAGATCAAATGTGGCAGAAGGAGCCTGAGGAGAGGAAATTTGTCACTGTCTTATTAATAGCAATAATGCAAAAATACCATTCCAAATGTGGCTGAAGGAGCTTGCAGAGTGATATTTATTAACTTTGCTGCCAGTATTAGCTGTGCAAAATGGCTGCACAAATGTGGCCGACTGATCCTGAGGAGAGTAAATGTTGGCTTTTTAATAACTGCAGTGCAAAACCACGGCACAGAATGTGACCCAAGTAGCCTGAGATACATTATGCAATAGCTTTGCTAGCAGTACTAGCTACACATAAAGGCTAGACTAATGTAACCAACAAAGCCTAAGGAGATGCCATTTGTTACTGTCTGGGTAATAAGTACTGCATATTGTAAAAATACTACAGAAAATGTTGCTTATGAAGGCTGATGGCAATATACAGTAACTTTGTTACCAGTACTAGCTGTGGCAAGGGCTGCTCAAATGTGGCCAACATAGTCTGAGGAGAGGAAATGTGTCACTATCTTGTTAATAACTGTAGTGCATGAACACTATACACCCTGTGGATGAAGGAGTATGCAAAGTAATATACACTAACTTTGCTCCCATTACCAGCTGTGGAAAAGGCTGCACAAGTATGTCCAAGGGATCATGTAGACAGGAAATTTGTCACTGTCTTTTTAATAAAAATATTGCAAAAACACTGTACAAAGTTTTGCTGAAGGAGCCTGAGGAGCAATATACTGTACAGTAAAATTGCTAGCAGTACAAGCTGCATTCAAGAACTGGACAAGTGTGGCTGACAGAGTCTGAGGAGATGAAATGTGTCACTGTCTTTAAAAACTAAATTGCAGGCCGGCCCATCAGCACAGTGGTTGGATTTCTGTCTGCGATGCCAGCGACCCGGGTTTGGGAACGGACTCAGGTCACCGGAGGGCCAGTCGGGGGGGAGAAGGATGGAGCATCCGGGGACAGCTCTTCTTCTCTGGGGGGAGGGCAGGGGATGCACACTGGCATAGGCTGACTCCTGGCGGAGGCTGGGAGTGCAGCAGTACAGCCAGGGCACAGTGTACAAGGGGGAGTGGCAGACGTCGGCGTATGCCTTGACGTCAGGACGTCACTCCCCACAGAAAAACGGAAAAGAGCTGCCTGGTCTGCCGGATGATGGCTGCCGACTTCCCACCACCTCAGATGCCCTGACACCCCAGAATCCACCTCAGCAGTGCCCAGGGACTGATAGTAGAGTGTGCTGGCATCCCCCTCCTGGCGTCTTCCCCCTCGGAAGAGAGGGACCCATCCAGCGAAGGGTTAAGCCGGGCCACCCCTGGGTCGGTTGCGATCTGAGGTGAGTAGGAAGGGGGTCAGGGAGAGGAGGTCGGGGGGGTCATGTGCAGCCAGAAGGAGTGGCAGGCCAGGGGCTAGGAAGGCAGAAAAAAAAAACTAAATTGCAAAAATACTAAACAAAATGTTGCTGAAGGAGGCTGATGAGTAATGTACAGTAACTTTGCTACCAGTACCAGGTGTGGCAACAGCTGAATGAAAGTGGCAAAAGTAGACTGAGAAGAGGAAATGTGTCACTGACTTTTTTTAAATATAGATTTCTATTCCTGTCCGCAATCCGATCATCCACCATCCATGGCCTTTACCTATCTGGCTAAATCGTCCATGGATTATCGCTCCATGGCAGGGCCAGGTGGGGAGGGCTACCCCCCAGTTAAGTATCCAGATACCAGCAGAGCCAGATCAATAGTGCAGAACCTGCTGGGAAGGTGTAGCAGAATCCTGTACCTGTCCTGTCCTTGTGCGGTTTTTCCTCCTCTGTTTTCACCCCACCCACCTCCCCAGACATCAAATGCAGCCCCATGATGGGTTCATATGCACAGTGCCTCCTGCAGAGAGAGAGATGGCCTGCTGGCTCAACTGCAGGGTTCACCCAAGCAGTGGAACATAATGCTCTTCCCTCCCCAGGACATGAATACTGCTGAGTGGCAATGTCATCCTTCAGCCCATGGCTGTCCTGCCTGCTTCCCATGTTTGCTGCCAAACTTGAGTCAACTGTGCAGGCACACCATACGCTACCCACTTGGCCATTGAGTGCCCCCCTCACTGGCTTTTTAGGGCTGCAGTGGGCAGAGCCCTGCAGATCTTTTATGATGAGTAGAAAAAGGACTCTGCATTCTTTCTGAACGAACAACATGTTGAACTTGCATCAGTCACATCTGTGAAGCAGTCCACCCATGTTGTCCCTACTGACTGCTGCACTGCACTATTTCACAGTGCTGATGGTCACAGTGAACCACGGCACACTCTATCATGTCCAAAATGGTCTCTGCACCTTACTGCACATGTGTTAGCAGTCATGCATGCACAGTAGCATTTGGCGGTCATCTTGGCAATGGCAGAGTGGGCCACCCGCCTATTGTATTTATTTATTTTATATTATAAAAATTCCCCCACCCAACCCTCCCTCAGCACCCACAACCCCCCACAAACATAACTGTGATGCTGGGGGTGCCCAATTCCCTAGTGTTGCGATCTGGGATTGGTGGTCTGTTTTCTGACCCTGGGGGTGCCCAATCCTCCAGTGTCATGAACGGGGATAGGCTGTCCTTTTTTGTGTATTCATTTTTTTTCACCTGTAAAAAAAAGGTCAATCAATGTCTTCCACCATATACCTGTGACACTGGTGGTACCCAGTCCCCTAGTGTCATGATCATGAATCGTCAGTCTTTGTTTTTTTTTACCTGTAAAAAAAAAAAGTCAGTCAATGTATTTTGTGGACATTCCTTACCCCCCCTACCCAATCCTCCCACTGAGTATCTACCACCCAGTACCCCCCAATCCCTTACTTACCCATTGGGGGTCCAACACCATCATCCTCTCTGGACCACAGACACATCTTCACTCTTCAAAGCTGGACCACAAACTGAAGACACGTGTATGCAGTTCAATGCATTTCAATGGGATTTTGAACTTAATGCCATAACTTTGGTATTTTTGCATATTTTTGGTCCAAATCTTCAACATGCCTTCTTTGGGATGCCACAGCATGAACAATGATACTATCATTGGGCAGATCTCTCCTGAGAGGTGATTTTGTGGTCCCTGCACAAAATCACCTTTTGGCTAGGAGTTGAATATGTTCTCTGCCTTTGTTCATGAGGTGGGGTCATAAGACGGCTATGTTGAAAATGTGGTGTAAAAGTACTGTAAAACAACAATGTTATGAGCCTACATTGAATATTTTGAATACAGGCTTATAACTTTGCTACTTTTCAGTATTTTTACCATAAATTTACAACATACTGTAGCCATATCTTTACTGCACCTCATGACTGTGATAGCTGTCATTTTTCAAACACTGTCCAAAATGTTTTTTACATCCCAAAAGGTGATTTTGTGGTCCCTGTAGGAAATCATTTTTAGGCACCAGTTGAAAATTTTCTCTGCCCTTGTTCATGAGGTGGGGTCATAAGAAGGCTATGTCGAAAATTTGGTGCAGAAATAATAATAAAAACAAAGATATGAGCCCACATAGAATTTTGTGAATGCAGGCTTATAACATTGGTAATTTTCAATATTTTTATCCCAAATTTACAATATAGACATATCTTTACGTCACCTCACAAATGTGACAGCTGCCATTATTCAGCTCCTGGCCAATATGTTTTTTGACATCCCAAAATGTGATTTTGCAGTCCCTGCATGAAATCACCTTTCAGCCAGGAGCTGAAAGTTTTCTCTGCCCTTGTTAATGAGGTGGGGTTATAAGAAGGCTATGTTGGAAATTTGATGTAAAAACATTAAAAACCAAAAAAGTTATGAGCCTACATTGATTTTTGCAAACACAGGCTAGTAGGTTTGGCAATATTCAATATTTTTACCCCAAATTTTCAACATAACCATTTCTTTACAGCACCTCAAGAATGTGACAGCAGTCATTTCTCAATTCCTGCTCAAAATGTATTTTTGCATCCAAAAAGTTGATTTTGCAGTCCATGTGCAAAAACACCTTTAAACCAGTAGCTGAACATTTTGTCTGCCCATTTTCATGAGGCAGGGTCATAACAAGACTATGTTGAAAATCTGGTGTAAAAATATTACAAACCAAGAAATTTATGAGCCTATGTTACATTTTGCAAATGTATGCTTGTAAGTTTGGTAATTTACACTATTTTTACCCAATATTCCACAGCTGCAGCCATATCAGCTCTGGCCAGAGTTTGTTATTAACTGTAGTACAAAACACTTCACAGAATGTGGCTGAAGTAGCCTGATGAGCAGTAAAAGAAAAACATGTAACTAAAACAACAAACTGAGTACTTTAACCAAAGAGTTAATTATTACTTTATCTTAAAAGAAGAAAACTACATAACAAAGATTAATGTTTTTGGAAAACTAAACAAAAGCTTTTTATTCTGCAACTTTGGAGAAGTTGAACTAAGAAAATGTACTAAACAAAAAAGGAATAAGAACTTGAATCCCATAGATTCAAAGAAAAAATGACAATACCCCTCTGAAGAAAAGGGGGTGGAATTGCACTGAGAACATAAAAAAAATCTACTTCACAAATGGAAAATACCTAATAAGGATCACAACTTAGCAAGAGAACATCTAAGGATTTTCTTTTTTTTGCAATGGGGGGGGGGCGGGAGTCAACCTGAGACACTTTACCAAAAGAAACAAAATCTAGTCAGAGTCAACACGGCTGCTATATTGCTTTAAAGGGACATTGTCAACTTAAAATTACCAATGTTGGGGGATGTCCCAGTGATGCAGAGGGCTAAGGTGTATTGAGGGCCTTACCTGTCTAACACTAGCGAACCGGGTTGACAGACAAGATTGGGCTGCCATGGGGTTAACTGTGGGGAGGGCTGGGAGAAGATTAAGTGTCTGCTTGGTAGCTTTCCTCTTCGGGAGTGGGAGGTGAAGAGTTCCCGGCTCTTGTCTGCCACCGAGTGGAGACTCAGTGGTAGCATCAAACAAATGGGGGTCTGACACTAGTCCAGGTAGGTGAAATGGAGTCAGTGGTTCTGGTGTGCACATGCACCTCCATGTGCATGTGTGGCTGTGGCACTGAGGTCCTGGGGAGCTAAGGGGTAAAAGGGGAGGATGCCATGTTCCCCATCACCATGTGTGATAGCTCTCAGGACTTCCATGTCCTGGACTGTGTAGATCTGCACTGGCATGATGGTGGAGAGTGGCAAACCAGACTGGGAGTCCTAAGTCAGGGCCTAAAGACAGGAGCAAGGTGGCAGTAGGTGGGCAAAAAGCTGTATAAAAAAATCACCAAAGTTATGAGTATGCATTGGAAAATTTCAATATACGGTCATAATTTTTTTGTTTTGTAATATTTTTACTCCAAATTTTCAACATAAGCTTTTTATGACCTCACCCCATGAACAAGGGAGGAGAAGATTTTTTCAAAATGTGCCCAAAAGGAGATTTCTTGCAGCAACAACATCATTCCACAGCACAGGTGCAAAAACACATTTTGGTCAGGATATGGAAAATTACATTTATCTTGTGTTTGATGCGATGTAAAAAAAATGGCTATGTTGAAACTTTTTGGTCAAAATAGTGAAAATTACCAAACTTATGAGAATGTGTTGCAAAATATAAATGTACGCTCATAATTTGGCCATTTTAAAATATTTTGACACCACATTTTCCATGTAGCCTTCTTATGACCCCACTTCATGAGCAAGGGTAGAACACCACATTATCCATGTAGCCTTCTTATGACCCCACTTCATGAGCAAGGGTAGAAAACTTTTCAAAACCTGCCCAAAAGATGATTTTAAGTCATAACAATGTCATTCCACACCACAAGTGTGATAAGAAATTCTGGCCAGGAATTGAACAGTCACAGTAGTGTCATTCATGAGGTGATGTGAAGAAATGGTTATGTTGAAAATTTGGAGTCAAAATAGTGAACATTACCAAAGTTATGAGTGTGCAGCAACACACGGCCATAAGTTTGCCATTTTTAAATATTCTGACCTCAAATTTTCAACATAGCCATCTTATGGACCCTCCTAATGAACAAGACCAGTGAAACTTTTCAGATCCTGCCTGAAAATGTGATTTTTCCAAGCAACCACAAAAATTCCTTACTGGTCTGATTTGCATAATTCTGCAAACAATGATCATGACGTGGAGTCCCACAAAGGCCATGTTGAAAATTTGGAATAAAAATATGCAAGTCTGCCAAAGTTATGCATCATAGTTCAAAACCCCATTGAAATACACTGAAATACAATGAACTGCACTTACCTTAGTTTCTCAGATCACAGTTGCTGGTTCCAGCAGAGAAACTCTTCCAACACATAGCAGATCTGCACCATGCATCCTGTTCAAGTGAGTGAGAGTATGTGGGGTGCTGACTCCTGAGTAGGAGGTTGGGGTGCAGGAGTCAGATAGTTGAGGGACTGTTTTCTTTTTTACAGGTTTATAAAAAAATCAGCTATAGGATGGTGATCATGGGGCGGGAGATTGGACACCATTATTTAAAAAGAAAAAACATAAGCCATGGAATGAGGATGGGAGGGTGGGTGGGGTTGCCACTAGACACCATTATTTAAAAGAAAAAAAAAACAAACACTGTCAGCTATGGGATGGCAATAGGACGAAGGGGCCACTAGACCCCAGGGAGACACAAAAAATAATGGAATGTGGTTCAGAGGGTGGGGGCACCACTAGACACCAGGTAAGCATGAAAAATAACATAACAGGGATCGGAGGGCGGGGGGTGCCACAAGACACAAGGGAAAACATTAGGATAAGGGGACAGGGATTGGCGTGGGGAAAGGGCCACTAGATAGCAGGGATTCAGGTCTATGATGGGCCTTTTTTTTACATGTTTATTTTAATACAAGAGAAACATACTGTAGTCCGAACATGGACAGAGATGGATCAGCACCTTCAGTCAAATTGCAATTCAAACACTAGCACACTTGCTAGTTTAAAGCAGCTTTAGAATCTTAGTGTGTCAATTCAGTTTATTAATTCTTTAACCCTTAGGAAACTGCAGGCAGTTTTGGAAGGGGATTGCCTGTCTGACGCCCTGTAGCTGATAGTTAATTCTAACCTCTCTCAAACATTGTCTCCCCCATCTTAGTTAAATATTTATCAATAAATACATTAAAGAGCTACTGATGCCTCAAAGAAAACTTTAAAAAACATAATAATGAAGTACAATTCTGCCTGCATTCCATTTATGTTTTATATATTTCTCTTCCTCATTATTTATTACTCAGGAAATTTGCATGAATATGTGATCTTTATTCCTTACAGTTCCTTTACAGTCCATGTGACTCTATAGCATACTCCCTACTTCAAGTCATAACCCTCTGTTGTGACATCACAATCTGTTGCCATGAGAGAAACTGTGATGTCACAAGTAGTGATCTATTACTTCAGGTAGGGAGAAAGCAGCTGGAATAGAAAGGCATTGAAGTTCCTCTCAGTCTTCATTCTCCTCATATACCTCTGTTCTCTTATGCCCCTCCTTCTTGCAAATTTGTTCCTCCTGCTGTTCCTCCTATTTTGGTGGCAGGTAAATGTTTTTATTAGTTTTTTAAGATGAATAATGATGCAGCAAATATATATGGCTTAATGGATGTTTAAACAGCATCACAACAGGGTAAACTTACAAAGGAATACAGATATTCAAAACAGTGAATACAGCAGTACAAGCAGTTCAAAATAAGCAATGATATTACAACAAAGAGAGATACACAAGGCAAATTAGGCTGGTGTCCCGGGGGATCTGTCTTCTGAGGGGAATGGGGGAGAAAGCAGCTAGCCACCAAGCAGAGAACAATGTAACCCCTAAGGGGGGTACTGGACCATAGAAGTTATATCTGGGTCTGACAACATGGAGTGGGATTGCTGGAAAGGGGCTCACACCTTCTTGTAAGTGTCCATAGTTATTGCAGCATAGTGGAACATTCTGGCTAGGGTGGCCAGCGTTTGGGCAGCAGATAACCATCATGCCGCTGAGGAGACATTCTCCATCCTCCAGATTTTAAAGCACACTTTTGGCCTCTGCACTCACCATTAAGAGCTAATGGAGTTGTGGTCTTGTGATAGCTACAGAAAGAGGAGGAATGCTCAACAGATATGGAGAAGAAGCAGTGGGTATGTTTTCTGCAGGATATTTACATAACAACGATGGACATCAATCCAGAAATGGGCAATTTTACTACAGGACCACAATATATGCAACAGATCAGCACCCACACAATGACATCTCCAGCAGCAGTCATGGCACAACAGGCCAAAATGTTTTAACTGGACTGGGATTCTATACCTCTTATGTATACCTTTTCTTCTGAATAAGCAAACTTCTAAAGTCCATGCAGGAGGTGTGACTCAAAGACCATAACTGACTTGACCCCTCCTTCAGAATAATGGTGATATTAGACTGTTCCCAAGTCTGCCTAGTCTTTTCAGAGGGGTCAGGGAGATTGTTAATAATATCACTTTAAATTCACCCTGCTAACCCCCCTACTAGGTTCAGGCCACTGCTGCATAGCGTTTGGACAGAAGTCAGAATGTGGAGAGGCTTTGACCTTCTTAGGGAATCTATCAAGCTATGAATTTGTCAAACTTGCAGCAAATCCCTTCAGGGTAAGAAATACTTCCTCCTGAGGTTATCATATGCATCTAAATGGGTGTATAGGGGCAGAGATAAGTTTTGCAGTCTCATGAGCCCCTTTCCTTCCCAGTCCTTCCAATCTATAGACTCCCCCAGTCTTGATCTGCTGGTGATTCCAAAGAGGGGTATATGAAATGGGAGTTGAGGAAAGCAAAAAATGCCCTGGCTTCCTCCATGTTCTGATCTAGGCAGACAAGGTGGGGCTCCTGCCCACCAGCTGTCTGTGGTGGGAATGTAAGAGTGTCACAGGGGGTAACAAATCCAGGATGTCTGATTCAATCCCTAACTACAACAGCAGGGCAGTAGAAGATGAGGAGAGCCAACATTGCATCTTTGCAACATGGAAGGTGATAAAGTAAGCATAGAACTAAGGCTGGGACCATCCACCCTGCCACCAATGGGCCCTGAGTTTGGCCCTGCTATATCTAGGAGTATTTCCCCTCCTACAAGAAGTCACCTATCATGGTATACATTTTGGTAAACCAAATAGCTGGGATGCCTAGTGATAGGTGTGCAAGGCAATGCAGCAATTTAGGGGTGGTGATCATGTTGATAGCCAAGAAGTTTGCTACTAAGGAAAGGTGGAGGGACTTCTAGTGGTCACATTCCTCCCTTAGATTTTTTTTTAATAGGGACATTAGATTAGCTGCAACCATTTTGGCAGGGTGGGGATGTATCCAGATCCCCAAATATTTCTTGCCTCCATGGGACTACTTCAGCCCATATCAGGAGGACACCTTGATGTGCACTGCGAAGTAAGAGGCAGAATTTCTGGTTTACTAGGATACGCCCATAACCCCACTATAGCATGGAAGTCCTGTAAGAGTGACATCAATGTCAGGGGGATTCTAGCAGCATCCCTAAGGTATATGAGACAGTTGTCTGTGTAAAGCAGGGTCTTGAGTGCCTCTCACCCATCAGAATTCCGTCTAACCAAGGGTGTTTCCTGATCGCCACTGTGAGGGACTTAATAGCCAGGACAATAACAAAAGGGATAGGGGCAGCCTTGGCAAGTCCTTCTATTGAGTGAGAAAGGAGGGGATGGTGTAGAATTAGTCAGGAGTTTAGCCATGGGGGCATGGTACAGTGTTCTGATACAGCCTCCAAAAACCTACCCAAAGCCCATAATGTCCAGAACCAGCTGAAGGTACCCCTTTCCACTGAGTCAAAAGCTTTCTCAAAATCAATTGCTACTGCTGTAACTGGATGGGGGCAACCTTGGCCTGCATCATAAAAGAACAGAGGGAACAGTGGTGGTGTGCACTTAGGTGGCCCTTGACAAATCCAGCCTGAGAAGGGTGAATCAGAGAGGGGAGTAGTGGCTCCAAATGAGTAGCTAACACTTTACCCAGAGATTTTGGCATCCACATTGATGAGGGAGATGGGTCTATAACTTGCAGGAAAGGAAGCATCTTTTCCCTCCACAGTAAGTAATGTAACGATGGTCTCTCACATAGCATGGGCAAGACAGAAATTCCAGTGGGCTTCTGAAAGACAAGTCAGAGTTTGGGAGATATTATGTCAGAGATAATTAGATAAAGCTCAATGAATGCCACCCCGGAGCGTAGCGAGGGGCTAGATTTGTTATTACTCTGTAGATCTCAGTTTCAGTCGTGGGTCCTTCCAAAGTATTGCTTTGGGCTCTGGTTAAAATGGGGAAGTCCACAATCTTTATGAAAGCAACAAAGTTAGCCTGGTCCAGGAAGCCCTGAGATGTGTCTAAGTTCATATGGTGGCACATAACCTTGTTACTCTTCAGAGTCTGGATGTGGAAGTTCCCCATATTGTCCCCCAAAATGTTTGATATGGTGATCTTCCTGTTTCTTCTTCAACCTACTGTATATGAAAGTAATCTCACCACCTTATCCCCCCATCCCAATATTTATGTATATGCTTGGTAATCATGAGTTCAGATTTTCTGGAAGCTAGGAATTTCAGCTTCATGTGGAGGGAGCGTATATTCCTGAGAAGGGTGGGATCTACCTGGGCCTTATAGGCTGCCTTTTAAAGGGTTTCTTTTGCTCTCAAGTGTGTTTCCAAGGATTTCTGCTCAGCATCCATTTTCATTTGCCTAGTCGCTGTGTGTATCATGATGCAGCCCCTAAGGGTGGCTTTAAATGTCCCCAAGAGCACCATCTTAAAGGTGTCTACCATGTCATTGAGATGGAAGTAAGACTCCACTTGTTCTTGCAACCAGTTTTTAAACTGCGGCTCCTGCAGTAAAAGAGGATCAAGACACCAGGAAGAGGACTTGGGAGGAGGGGGCCCCACAATGAGGTCAGCTCCACCAGAACATGATCCCATATATACAGAGGGGCTATTTAAGTAGACATTGCTATGTGGGAGACAGAAGGGGAGATCATCCAGTAATCCAAGTGGCTAGAGGTATTGTAAGAGGCCAAGAAACAGGATTAGTCCCTATCTTGGGAATGCTGCACTCGCCATATATTGACAAGGACAGAAAAGCCTGTAAATCTTGCAGTTCAGCCAAGGCATTCACATGTGGTTCAGGCCTCCATAAAGTTCTGTCCAGGTGAGCATCCAGGGTTACGTTAAAGTCCCCTCCTAGCAAGATCAGGGTATTGGGGTCTGTCATACTAGTCAGGAGGCATTCTAATGAAGAAAATTAGTCAGAACAGTCCACACACATTAACTATAAGCAAGGGACCCTCTGGTGTTTTGCACATGACCACACCACCCACCTGCCAGCTGAATCTCTGTGAACCTGATCCACAACCCAGTTCAATTTCTTGTGCAATAAGATTAAGACTCATGCTTTGGAGGTAGGGCACAGCTGTGTACCTCAGTCCCAACCCATTCCTGCTTCAACTGAGAGGCTTCCTTAGAGGCCAGTTTAATTTCTTGTAGTAAGGCTACTCTAGTGGTGAAAGTTTTCAAGCAAGCAACATTTGTGTTGTTTTATAAGAGAACTTAAAGGATACCCAAACAACATTTTGACAGCAAACTATTCAAAAATCTGACCTCAAACAGGACTAAAGGAAAGGCTGCTGAATTAGTTAATACTAAAACTACATTTATATATGTTACCTAAATGTGGTTCCAAAGCATTTGAAAAATGTAAAATCAGCCTTCTAATTTCAAAAAAACTGCCTTACCTGCTTCTTAAAATGGCCACTGATTGTGTTAAGTGATGACATCATTGGAGCCAAAGTCAAAGAGCTATATGGCCCTCTATAGTGCTAACTAGTTCTTTTGTCCCTTTGTATAGAATTGTTTCACCAAAATTGGCAAAACCATGTGCATTATTTAGATCAGTGCATGTGTTAAGCTATGGTTCTGTTCATTTTGTTTACTTTAACATGCTGAAATGGTGTTTTAATCCATATGACTTTCTCTTTGACAAACCACAGTGCAGTACAAATCTTGAATAACCTGGTGGTCTAGTGGTTATGGCTGATCCAGGATGCTACAATGGGTGAGGGGAAGGGGGTGCTGGGAGTGTGTGCATACTTGATATGCACTTTTAAACATTTTATGAAGCCTTTATATTTTCTGCTATTATGCTTTTCTAGTATGTTTTTGACTGAAACTACAAATGTAATCCATATTTTTGAACGTAAACATTTGTACAATCAATAAATCAGACTTCTTCAACAAAGTGAAATGCAGCAGCAAGCAAGTACTTTACAATGGGGGGGGCTTACAGCCGCACCCTTCACCACCCCATAGATCCACCACTTGTTTGTGGCAAAGTTCTTCTGTAGTCCAGTGCCAGAGTTGATACTTTCTTGGAAATCAAAAATATGCTTATCTTGTCTTCTCTTCTTTATCCTTGGGAAATAATAATAGGAAGAATTAGTATTTATATAGTGCTTTCATGAAGTGACTGAATGTATAGTGGCAGCCAATTCACACATTAATAACCACACACAGCCTTGGGCAATTGCATGAGCTGGTTTTATGGGAAGGGGAATGTTGGCCAGGACAATAGGGTCAGGTAGTGATCATGGTGCTGGCAGTCCCACATCTTATTTCTCACAGTGATCTGTTAATATTTCTCCCCTTCTGTCTTCCCCCTTCCCTGAATATAGCAGTAGCTTGCAGGAGTGGCCTTCTCAGTCCCTCTCTGGCATTCATTCTCACTACTTCTCCCCACGCCAAAAACTGGTGAGCTCATCATCCTTGTGCATCATGAATGTAGGTAGTACAGTCCCCAGGTATTTTGACATATCAAAAATAAACACATCTTTCCAGTAAGTCAGTCTGATAGCAGCAGGGAACAAGGGGAATTATAGGCTTTCCTATCCTTAAAAGATCTAGGCTACCTTTGATTAGGCACTATTAAATGATAGGTGTGCACATAATTTTGTATGTCATTTAATAGTGCCTAATCATAGGTGGATTAGATCTTATATGGGTAAGAATGCCTATGTTTCCCCTTGTGCCCTGCTGCTATCAGCCTGGCTTACCAGAAGATCATGTTTATTATTAATATGTAAAAATGACATGGGCGACTGTACTAACCACATTCATGATGCAGAAGGGAAATGAGCTCACCAGTTTTTGATGTGGGGAGCAGAAGAGAAGAATGAATGCCAGAGAGGGACTGAAGAGGCCATTCCAGCAGGTTACAGCTATATTCAGGTTAGGGGAAGACAGGAAGGGGGATGTTTAGCAGATCATTGTGAGATCTGAAATGTAGAGCTGCCAGCACCATGATCACTACCTGACTGTGAATGAGAGCAACCAGCGATGACAAATACTCAATGGCAGGGCTGTACTTAAAGTGTTACTTGAATTCAGTTTAGGAAGATTACCCTCAGGTGGGGGGGTTGGCATTTGTTAGGACAGTATTGAGGGAGCTGTGTATATATCATTCAGGATTTAGAAGGGTGGTATCCAACCAGCTCGCATTGTGGAGTAGGGCACTAAAAAGTACTGGAGAAGATGCGCTGGGAACTGTCCTGCAGGGGTCTGCAGATCACAGGTAAAGGAGCAGACTGACACTGGAAGTCTGGTATATTCACTCAAGGCATTAGTATGCCTCTCCTGCTAATAATAGTGTTATCCATTGTAAGTACAGCCCTTATGAGGATATTACGAAGATGGCGGCCACGCTGGGCTAGCCGTCTGTACTACTGTTTGCTGCTCTGCTATTCGTTTCATCCATTTTATCACTGCTGTTTACCGTTTGTTGTTTGCCAATTTTATCGTATTTTATTTCACTTTTTTTAGAAAATTGTGTTTGCGCTCTTGCTGTTCTGCTTCGAGTGTGTGCTCGATTGCTGCATTCTGCTTCGAGTGTGCTCGTTTGCTGGGATTAAGCGTGCGGTCAGGGATGAGCTGCAGAGGATGGAAATGAAGCCTTGGTGACATCTAAACCCCTAAATTCCTAAGTTTTTATAAGTTTTCACTGTCTGTTTTATTTTTCGCTTTGTTTGGATTGCGATTTGATCTTCCTAGCTTGGACCTCTCACCCTGTGTGGTGCTTTGTCTGGCACTGAGTAGATTGGTGCCAGGACTGTTATGGAGACTGAGTGGCCCAGTGCACGGTGGCCATTGTTCAGTGTTGGGTTCTGGCCAGCGTGTGTGTTTCCCGGAGTGTGACTTCCAGGACTCCAGGAGGTTTAACTGGGGTTATGAACTTGATCTGAAGATTCGTTAGGATAAAAGGCCAAGAAGATTCTGCTGCCTTTTTGGAGTGCCGGATTACATTTTGTCCATTGGTGACTGGGTGAACTTGGGCTTGGAATGTATAGTTGGGTTTGCCAGATTCCTGAGGTGCCTTAGGGTTAGTGTCCCACACAGGGGTTGGGAGAAGGGCCAGTTGGAGGGCCAGTCCGGTGTTCCTTTTCCCTTAGACTCATAGGGTAGCCAGCTGGGGGGCTGACTTAACTTGGAGTCGAGGTTATGGGCCACTAATTTAGCCTGGGGTAATTACCTCTTGAATTGCTGAAAGGAACCTGCGGCCTGTTGATGGTCCTTTTGGAACTGGAGTTGGAAGCCTGAGACTGGAAGATTGGGAATTACTTTGTTTGCTGGTTATCTTTGATGACACTGGGGCTGGTATTTTGAACCCTGCAACTCGAGAGTGTACAAAGTTGCTTGTCTGATGTGTTTTCAGCTAGACTGGACTTCTTCTGACTGCAAGTACTTTGCGATTTTATGTGTACTTTTTGTGGGAAATTTTGTGGGCAGTGAAAGTGCTCGGTAACAGCTGTGAATCCACCTATTTTTTTAGATATATGTGAGAGATATCACCTGGAGGGTGGTTCTCTACAACATTTCCTCAAATCTTTTTTTGTTTATTATTTTATTATTATTTTGATGTTTATTTATTTGTCTTGTAATAAGCAGTGAGAGTGCTTAGTTTAAGAAGGGCACCAGGTATTAAGAGGACCTGTGTACTAAATAATTATTTTATGGTTGTATTTAGGTAAATTAGTTAGTTTAAGTTTGGTAAGCCCCCAGGTAGTGAGAGGACCTGTGGGCTAAATAAATGTTTTAGGGATGTTTATGTATTTAGGTGGTTTAATTAATTTTTTAATTTAGTTATTTGTTATTTCAGTTTTGAGTGGGAATAGATTATTAATTTGTGGGGAAGTGTGTGGAGATTTTTAGGATAGGATGAGATTTGTGGGGTTTTATATTATTTACAGTTGTCATACATTTTACAGCTAGATCTGTACTGTATTATGTCTTGGTCCTGGGACATATGTCATCATGTTACCCCCAGGTGATGCGCTATTCAGCCTCCGTTCTTCATGCACTCCACCCTTCCCCCATTGTCTTTTTCCATCTATCAATGTTGTCGAGCTTTGGGTATTGCTCGTAGGGGGAGTGCGGTGGGGGTGTGAATAGCGGAGGTTGGAAGAGCGGGGCACTCTTATCGGGGTTGTTAAGCCCAGAAGACACCCTGGGGTGAAGTGGAGTCTAGAACGTGGGCCATCTTGCCTAGTCTCCATACCCAAGGGCACCACCATTGGAGGTGGGCAGGAGGTTGGGGCAGCCCAGGAGCTCTGTCCAACTCTGGTGGTGTAGTACAATGCCAGATCTGTTAAAAACAAGACCGCAATTATTGCTGATCTTGTTGGGTCAGCGGATCTGGCGTGCATCACTGAAACCTGGTTGGATGATACTGCTGGCCCCATATTAGAGGTTGCAGTTCTGGCTGGGTATTTGGTGATACACTGCCCAAGACTGGACCGCTGGGAGGGGGGGTTGCAGTCTGTTTCAAGGACAAATTGGATTTCACTAGTGTACCAGTTGAGGAGGCCAGATCATTTGAATGTGCTGTGGTAGTAGGTGTGGGCTATAGGATTGCTCTCATCTACCATCCGCCCGGAGATGGGAAGCAATTCCTTAAGGAAGTGGCAGACTTCATGGTCAACCTGGCATTTGAGTCACCCAGGCTGATGGTCCTGGGTGACTTCAATGCCTAGATTGACAACGAACTCTCGCAATATGGACAACATTTCCTCCAGTTGATGAATTCACTGGACCTCACACAGGTGGTTACCACTGCCACCCATAAATTTGGCCATTCTCTTGACCTGGTGTTCCTCCTGAGGATTGAGGCCTCTGACATGGGGGTGGAACCTGTCTGATGGTCTGATCACTATACTGTGCGATTCAATTTTTGCACCCCTCCTCATAGGCCAACCCCTGTGGAGATGGTCAAGTACCACCCTTTATGGGATATTACTCCCGATGGCCTAGCAGTGGTGCTTGATCTATCAGAATTTCCTGTGGCTAGCAGGGATCCGGAGGTTTTGGTTCTGGCCTATAATAAGGCCATTACATCAGTGCTGTACTCTATTGCTCCTGTCCATGTGTGTCCTCTTACCCTTTGCCCTCAGTCTCCGTGGTTTGATGGAGCCTTGAGGGAGTTGCAGTGACTAGGACGAAGGTTACAGAGGTGCTGGTGGAAATCCAGCTTAGATGCCGACCATCTTAGACTGCTAGAGCATTATCAACTCTATCAGTCAGAAATTTCTCATAGGAAGGCAGAGTTCCTGTCCGGGGAAATTGCTGCCGTTCAGAACCGACCAGCTCAGCTCTTCAGAACTGTGAGCAGGATGTGTAACCCAGCCTGTCTGCAGGTCTGAAGAGCTTTTTCACAATTGCAGTGTGAAGAGCTTGCTCAGTTCTTTGCTGATAAGGCGGCCGACATCAGGTTGGAGATTTGTGTGGTACACTCTATGCGAGTTGTTGATGATCGATGCTTGGTCACTATCCCTCCTTTTTCCTGGAGTTCCTTCGACCAGCCAGAAGTTGTGGATGTTATGCAGATTGTTCAGGGGATGTACCCTACATGCTGTAGTTTAGATCAGGGCCCTGCATGCCTGATAATGGGCTGTGGTGATGCTATCAGCCCGGTTCTGGTGCAGATAGTGTGGTGCTCCCTTGACTCTAGTGAGTATCCCTGCTCTTTGAAAGAGGCAGTGGTGACACCTTTGTTGAAAAAGGCTTCATTGGATCCAGACTCTCGCAAACTACAGGCCTATCTCTAACCTTCCCTTTGTGGGGAAGGTGATTGAGAAAGTAGTGGCTGCTCAGCTGGAGAACCATTTGATCATTCATAGCATCTATGAACCTCTCCAGTCCTGTTTCCAAAAGAGGCACAGTACCGAAACTGCGCTGGTTTGGGTACTCAATGATCTCCTGATGGCGAGAGACCAGAGAAAATGGTCCATTTTGGTATTTTTAGATCTGTCTCAGCTTTTGACACCGTTGACCATGGGGTTCTGCTAGAGTGCCTGAGATTCATCTGTGGGCTGTCTGGTTTGGTCCACAGATGGTTTACATCTTTCCTCACCAGGAGAACTCAGATGGTGGTGTCAGAGGTCTTTTCCTCCAACCCTATCTCTCTATCTTGTGGGGTGCCTCAGGGCTCAGTGCTGTCCCCCATGTTGTTTGCGGTGTACATGCTTCCCCTTGGAGACATTGTAAGATGGTATGAGCTGAGGTTTCATTGTTATGCTGATGATACCCAGCTCTGTTTTTTGCGCCTGACCAGGATGAAGCACTCTAGGTATTTAACGACTGCCTCACTGAAATCCAGGATTGGATGAAGTCCAGCTGGTTGAAGTTGAATCCTGGGAAGATGGAGGTGATGGTTTTGGATCCAGGTCACCAGATAGGGGGGTTGGGGGCAGGTCAACCCATAGGATTATTCCTTGGGGACTCTGAGCTCCCTACCTCTGAACAGGTGCGAGACCTAGGGGTGATACTCGATGATGGGTTGACACTTCAAGCACAGGTGTCGGCTGTCATTAAGTCATCTTTTTATCATCTGAGAAACATCACTAGAATCAAGCACCTTGTTCCGTCTGGTGACCTTCCTACATTGATCCACACCTTCGTGACCTCGCGTCTGGATTATTGCAACTTGCTTTACTTTGGGCTACCAGGGGTTGATATCCGCCACTTGCAGCTGGTGCAGAATTCTGCAGCCCGGTTGTTGACAGGGATTCCTAGATCTTCCCATATCACACTGGTGCTGCGGGAACTGCACTGGTTGCCTGTTCAGTGGTGTATCACCTTCAAAGTCGGTTTACTGACATATAAAGCCATACATGGACTGAGCCCTGACTACCTGAAAGAGCTCCTGGTTCCTTACCACCCTGAGTGACTGCTCCGCTCAGCCGATGAGGGGGTGCTAGAGATTTTGAGGGTGTTTTTAAAATCTTCTGGGGCTCGGGCATTTATGTTCGTGGCCTCTGCCCTCTGGAATTCTCTACTCCGTTGGATTAGGGAGTGCATGACTGTGGGGGGATTCAAACAGAGCCTTAAAAACTTACCTTTGGAAAAAGGCATATGGTGATGAAGATGGCAGATTCTGACTGTGTTGTATATTTTAATGTGATTACAGTATTGTTTTTACTTGTTTTAATTGTACTGCACCTTGATATCTGAAAGGTGCATTAGAAATAAAGTATATTATTATTATTATTATGAACAGCAGTTTTTCTGGTGAGTCCTGAGGCTTATTGCTTGGCCCTCCATGAACAGCTAATTGATGGTTAATGAAGCGGGACAAAAACACAACAGGGGAACTGTACATACTGCCTTTACTGTGCAGAAGGGTAGTGATCCACTTGATGTTTACTGTGGGAGCAGAAGTCAAACATTGAAAATGTGGACTTAAGTGTGAGTTGGGAGGTATTTTTTAACAGTGCCAGCTGATGATCCGTATCGGTGTAGGTATGCACAACTGTCTGAGGTATACAATTACAGTGTGAGGTGTGATAATTCTCTTCATGAGACCACAAGCTCATATGCAGCCCCAGACAGTACTAAAGACATGGTATAGATGGTGTGGTGTTCAACGGAAGCCAGGCTAGGTGCAGGAGGTTCACTTGGAAAAAGAATACAAGAGAAGCTTTTTTGTGGATTAACAAGAATGCATGAGCTTTGGAATTGGACCAGACCGGTACTTCACTGTGTGACCCTGAGCAAGTCACTTAACTTCCTTGTGCTGCCAGGCCACATCTGTAAGGTTTCAGCATAATGTGTCTCTCCTGGTTAAAAAGAAAAAAAAAAAAATCAGGGCATCACATAACCACTAGATCATCAGGTATTTGAAGTGTTGTACTGTTCTGCGATTTGCCAAAGAGAAAGTCAGCTAGATTGCTAAACATTTTCAGCAAGTTAAAGTAAATAAAATGAACAAAATCATAGCCTAATGTGTACTGATCAAAATAATCCACATGTTAACATATGGTGTTGATCAATCTGGTAAAACAATTCAAAGCAAAGAGGGAAAGAAGAACTAGTTAGCCTATAGGAATCTATATTGGTCTCTGGCACTGGCTCCGATGATGTCATCATGACTCATCACTTAATACAGTTGGCAGACATCTTAAGGAGAAGGCAATACTGTTTTTGTAAGTGAAAGGCTAATGTTTACATTTTTCAAACGCTATAAAACTGCCTTTATGTTATTTACGTAAATGCAGTTTTATCATAAATGTAAACAGTAACCTTTACTTTACCTCGCGATGAAGGCCGATTTTGGAGTTTGCAGTTTAAAAAAAACTGATTGTTTAGATATACTTTAAGCCACTTATGTTCTGTTTGTAACCTTCCCTCCAATGTGTGTGTGTGGTGGTGGTGGGGGGTCCGGAACTGCCTACCGTACTTGTAGAATAATCTATACAGGTCTGTTGCTACAGTGCAAATGAACCAAGTCATTAATGGTTTAAGGTCCCAGCAATATGCTAAAGCTCTAGCCCTAGTCAGTATGTAAAATAAGAGTTAAGACCTGTTAGCTTGGACTACAACATGATACATTTTTTCTCCCTTCCCTAGCTGGCACCAAGGTTAGAGATAGAGGAGTATTTACTATCCCACAGGAAGAATTTCACTCCAGCTGCTTTTAATTAAAAAATATATGGTTTTAGTAGATTAGGATGTCTGACATTGAAGGGAGATAGAACTGTATTATAAAGTGTTTACTAAGAATTTAAGTACTGTATCTGCTATGTTACAATAAGATGTATTGTGCTTTACAAGGCTAGTTGCTTCCATGTTTAAATTAAGGTAAACAGAAGAACACAACAGGAAACAGCCGTTTACCATAATTTAAATTCAGTTTAGTCTTAACTGAATAAAAGGTCCCCAGAAGGTATACGTTACAAAAAATTGATGTATAGATGCATGTATCTTTGTAAGAAGTTGTGTATGTTGCACCTGTCTATCAAATAAAAATTAAAATATAGACCGTTTGACAATATTCTCCTTGGTCCCACACTTTCTTGCTGGGGGAATGGGAAACATATACAGTAAGGATGGCCTTCTAAGAGATAGATCGAGAGGAGAGGTGAGACAAGTGTGTAACCATGGCTAAATATTGGTGGGAGGGGCATGGTTCAACTGAGCCTGTCCCAATGATGCCAATGTCATTGTCTATTTTTCAGGGTCTAAAACATTGAGGGGGACTGGTCCCCTTAACCCCCGTGGTGGTTGTGTCCATGAGGAGAGAGCTGAGGGAGACCATCAAGAGAGTAAATATGTGTACAGCTGTGGGACAGTTTGCCCTGTCTATGCAGGCACTGCAGGTGGGCAGCTGAGAAGTCTTGGGATCCCAGAGTAAAGCATCTCTAAAAGAAGAAGTTTTCATGGAAACCATGCTTTTAAAAGGGCAAGTTGGAATTGAGTTTGTTCTAACCCACCACAGACCTTTCCCCTCTGGGGGAATCAGCATCTAGTGAGTTTCCAGTCCAAGAAAGCATCTGCCTTTAGCTAGGTCCTGAGCCCAAGTGAGACAAATCCAGAGAGAAGAAGAGCAGAACCAAACCACCAGCAAGTCTATGGAAGCCAGCATTCCTATCAGGAGCACCACATCCAGTTAGCCTTTTGCACATGAGGCATTGTGTGAAGCATCAAAACTGTGAGTAAAACCCAGTGTTCAACCCTGCAGCTGGGAGGAAGGGGGGATTGTTTACGCAGGAAAGACACACTAAGCCAAAGCTTGTTTCCAAGTGCGACCTGGGAGCACAAGGAAGTTAAGTGACTTGCTTAGAGTCACACAGTGTGCAGGTAGGGGGCTGTGGGATTCAAACCCAGGTCTCCAGGTTTCTAGCTCAGAGACTTAAACCACTGTGCTATACTGCCTGCCGGGAGGAAAAAGTTATTTTGTCAGGAGTTAAGGGGAATGTCCTGGGCAGAACTGTGTGGTGAGTGAAACCCAGGCAGATGATCCACTGTAGCCAGTTACACTACCACAAAATCTCATTGGATTGCAAATAGGGGCCCCTCTTTTCAAATGTATACCAATTTAAAGTCTGTGTTCAACCACTATGTGCTTAAAAGTAATTTCTCCATAACTGGTAAAAGCATGCCACTGAGCTCCACCCTGCTAGCAGCATCACTGTCCCCAATGTGGTATCCACTGCAACATTTGAGAGGTCTCTCACCCATGGTCTTTGGGGAGGAATTAAGATGGGTGCACCAGCATTGGGGTTTGAGGACTGCCGGAGGGTGGGCAAAGTATGAACTGAATTGGCTATTGTCTTTTTTTGTGTAGAGTGTAGACATACTGTTTTCCCCATTGTTTCCTTTTTTTTCCCTACTGCCTGTTATCTTTCCCATTGCCTCCCTTTTGAATAAATTGTGTGTTATAAATGGCATTTTATGGTTTGAGGATTGTCTTTGCTTGCAGTGTCATTTATTTGGGGGGGAGCTGTGTGGGCAGTTTATGCATTGTTTCCTGAGGGGGTGATAACCGTGTGGTCAGTCGCTAGGTACCCCTCATCACTATGCCCATTTTACTCCAGTGTAGTACAGCCTTAGGGAACCCAGACCAGTCTCTCAGGAGGGATGGAGAGATTCACTCCAATGTTCCTGGTATGGTGACCATGTTACACATGTCAAAAATTTTATAGAGGCCATGGTGGATAATATAAATATTTAGGTATGTCCAAAAGAAACACCTCCGTGCCATGATCTGCCTGAGGTACCACAGCACTGCAAGTAACAACTTTGATCCCCCCACCACAAGGAATCACAAATAAAAGATACAGAAAGAGAAAACTGATGAAAATGCCATAGCCAGGTGAAGGTAGTGAGTATCTCTGGGCTGACAGTGTACAGAGCAAAGTTCATGGTGTATGAAATGGTTAGGGATTGTGGAGGGAAACCGGATTTCCTGGTGCATTTGGGAACTAATGATCTAGAGGGAAATAGCATTATGGAAATCCAAGCTAGGTTCCAAGAACTTACCAGAGTCTGTCGGGATAATGGATGCAACATTTCCTTTTCGGAGATATTGCCAGTATCAAAGGCCTCAGTGGAGAAAAAAATGAAGCTCACAGAGGTTAATGAATGGCTCAGGAAGTGGGGTGAAGAGAATGGGTTGAGTGTTAGGGAACTGGAATGGAGTTTGGGAGGATAAGGGACTATATGCCAAGGACAGGTTTCATCTTCTCCCATTAGGAAGGAAGTCCTTAAACAGGGATGGCTGACTACATACAAGAAAGGTGGGGTTTAAACTGTAAGGGGGAAGGGATAAGGAGGGCTGACAGAAGCCCTCCTCCAGATGAGGGAGTAGCCTCAAGCCCAAGGGGAGGGGGAAACAGACTGGAGGTGGAGGTTTCAGGAGGAGCAGGGGAGGATGGAAGTATAAGGAATCTGGGTGGGGTTCGACAAAAAGGATCAGGGATAAGGGGTGGGGTTAGTGTTAGTAAAATGCCAGAGCTTGGGAAACAAGTTGCCAGAGTTCCAGGCCATGCTGTTCGAGGGGGGTGGATGAGGGTCACGAAACGTACAACAAAACCATGACTGGGACCTAAATGTACGGGGCACACTATGCTTAGGAAGGATAGAAAGGAGGGCAGAGGGGTGGAGTGGCTATGTTCATTAGAGATGACATAGAAATTGCTATGGTAGAAGAGGCAGAGGAAACGGGAGGCCTTATGGGTCACCTACGATCCCCAGCAGGAGATAAGGTCAGCTGGAGTAGCATATAGGCCCCCGGGATGAGTGATGTTCTAGAGGATGGTTTGCTGGACAACATCATTGCCCAGTGTGGTCCAAAAGGGAAGGAGTGGTGTTGATGGGGACCTAATATGCCAGGTACAAACTGGGGAACCATGTCCCTAAGGTGGCCAAGGAGCAGAGGCTGCTGGATGGCTTCCAGGATGTGTTCTTAACACAGCATGTGATGGAGCCCACAAGGAGGGGCATGTCCTGGATGTGGTTCTGGCAGATGGGGATCTGGTAAGGGACATGGTTGTACAGGACCCCTGACTGGGAGTGACCACAATACTGTCTGGTTTCAAATAAGCATTGGGGAGTGGGGGTGAGATCTGAGACACTGGCAGTGGACTTCAGGGGGCAGACTTTATGGGCATGGGAAATATTCTCAAGGATCACTTGAAGGGATTACCTCAACAACTAGTGTGGAAAGGAGATGGGAGGTCATAAAACGGGGACTTCATGAGGCAGTCAGGATCTGCGCTAAGGTGAAACGTAAGGGAGCAAGGTCACATAAACCATGCTGGTGGTCCAGTGAGGTCCAGGTAGCAGTCAGAGAAAAGAAGGCGGCTTACAAAAAATATAAAACAACAAGAGGGGATAGGGATAAGGAAATGTACCAGCTTGCATCTAGAAAAGTCACCAGTATGGTGAGGGAGCTAAGTCCAGTAAAGAGCAACGGCTGGCACAGGGGATACATGGAGGGAAAAGGGTTCTTCCGCACATTGGGGAGCGGAGAAAACTAAGGGCCATCTCAGCAGATTGAGATCAGAAGGAGGGTGGTGGAAGAGACGAGGGACCAGGCAGAGGTATTTAACGAGTACTTTGCCTCTGTGTTCACTAGGAGGGGGATGGATATCTACAAAGCAAGGCACAAAGGGATAAAAGCGGGGAGGGATCAGGGGAGCAACAGAAATGGAGCAAAAGGGAGGAAAGGCACCCCAGGGTGTCGTACATCTGGATAAGGACAAAAGACCAGCAGCAGGGGAGGGGACTGATGATGCCATCCCCCACCAAAGGGTGTGGTTTGCCCTCAAGGCCCTAAAGAAAGACAAATCTCCTGGCCGGGATGGCATTCATCCGAGAGTACTATGGGAATTGGCGGACATACTGGCTGCACCCCTGGCGGAGCTTTCAACAGCTCACTTGAGACAGGAGGGTACCTAGGGATTGGCGAGAGGCACATGTGGTACCAATCCATAAAGGGGGTCAAGGAAGTACCAGGAAACTATAGACCCATCAGTTTAACCTCGGTGGTGGGAAAATTAATGGAGAGTATACTAAAGGAACGATTGGGGTTTACTTGGAGGAGGTGGGAGGTCTGGATAGTCGGCAGCATGGGTTTGTGCCAGGTAGATCATGTCAAACCAACCTTGTGGAGTTCTATGAATGGGTAACATCAGAACTGGACAGAGGTAAGCCTGTGGATGTATTATTCTTGGACTTCAGCAAGCTTTGACTCTGTCCCCACAATGGTCTGGTGGAGAAACTGATGGGGTTAGGAGTAGGCCTTTGATGGTCAGATGGATTGAAAACTGGATAGCTGGACGCACTCAGAGAGTAGTGGTCTGTGTGGAGCTCTCGAACCCTACAGAGGTTGGTAGTGGGGTACCACAGGGCTCGGTCCTGGGTCCAATCCTGTTTAATGCATACATATCAGACATCAGGGATGGTATAGGGTGTGAAATGAGTCTCTTCGCGGATGACTCCAAGATGGGAGCAGTAGTTGAGGGAGAAGAGGGGAGGTTGGCCCTGCAAGGGGACCTGGACACCCTGGAAAGCTGGGCTCACACATGGAAATTAAATTTCAATATCACCAAGTGCAAGGTGTTGCATCTTGGTCGGGGAAACCCTAAACACAGGTACACCCTGGGAGGGAGGTGCTGGAAGCCTCAACAGGGAAAAAGACCTAGGGGTCATGGTGGATACATGTATGAATAACACTGAGCAGTGCAGGAGAGCAGCTAGCAAGGCAAACAGGATGTTGGGATGCATCGCAGGGGGATCACCTCTAGGAGCAAGGAAGTGATTCTGCGCTGTACAATGGACTGGTTAGACCACACCTTGAGTACTGTGTACAGTACTGGAGACCACACTTGAAGAGGACATACAGCTCCTGGAGAGGGTACAGAGGAGGGCAACAAAGATGATACGAGGGCTAGGGGATTTGACTTACGAGGACAGACTTGAGGAGCTCTGCCTGTTTTCATTGGAGGAGAGGAGAGACAGGGGGGACATGATTGAGGTCTTCAAGTACCTCAAGGGAATAAATAGGGTAAACATGGAGGGGATCTTTAGACTAAAGCAGGGAGGCATCACCAGAGGGCATGGTTTGAAGTTGGAAGGTGGAAGGGTGAGGGGGGAAAAGAGGAGGAGGTTTTTCACTGAGAGGGTGGTGGACCCTTGGAATGCTCTGCCTGGTGAGCTGGTTCAGAGATCCACAGTGGAGAGCTTTAAGAGAGGGTGGGACAGACACAGAAAGTGGATGTATCAGATGATGGCCTGTCCCGGGGGGGTGGGGATGGATGATAGGGGTTTCTGGAGCACAAGGGATGGGAGGGTCTCGGCACCCAACTAAGGATCTAGGTTCGAGCAGACTTGATAGACCATAAGGCCTAATCTGCTGGCAAATAGTATGTACAATGAGAAAATACCCCCATTCTGGTAAAAACTGCAGTACTGTTCCATGTCTGCACAATGCCTGTTCTTTGCCTGTTTAAGTACCTGCTTTATACCTGTATTATGCCTTTATATTGCCTGTAAAATGTTGCCAGTAATTTGCCTGTAGTTTGTCTGAAAGGGTTCTGGTCTGGAACATTGCAAGTAAATACATCGTGGACATAACATCACAGGCATCACATCACCACCAGCAATATTGTGGTGCAAAGACATTGGAGAAAACAACCGCATAGGCGGGTGGCAGGCAGTACTATGTAAATCAGCCCTGGTATCCAGTGGGTCACCCACCCCACCTGCCAATAGCTCCAGTAATAGGAACTGTACCAACCCCCCAACCACCAACTCACTGCCGCTATCACCGGCACTGTTGTCATGGACTCTATATTATGGCACAATAGCTGTGGTGTCAGTGGACCCCCCCTCCAGTCGGTAGCTCCCCATCACCCTGCTCCCAGAAGGGTGGTGGGGAGCTACCAGCTGAAGGGGGGTCCACTTGACTCCACAGCTATTGTGCCATAATATATAGTCCATGACAACAGTTCTGGTGATGGCAGCAGTGGGTTGGCAGTTGGGGGGGTTGGTTCAGTTCCTATTACTGGAGCCATCAGTGGGTGGAGTGGGTAACCTGCTGGACACCAGGGATGATTTACGTAGTACTGCCTGCCGCCCACATACATGGTTATGTCTGCCGATGTTTTTGCACCACGATATTGCAGGTGTCGATGTGATGCCTGCGATGTTATGTCCACGATGTATTTCCCCTTGATGTTCCAGATTGGAATCCTTTCAGACAAATTACAGGTAAATTGCAGGCAACATTTTACAGGCAATATACAGGCATAATACAGGTCCCAGCAGGGTGGTAGGGAGCTACCGGCTGGAGGGGCGGGGTCCAGTAGACACCACATCTATTGTGCCATAATATACAGACCATGACAATGGTGCTGGCAATGATGGCAGTGGGTTGGTGATTGGGGAGGTTGGTACAGTTCCTATTACTGGAGCCATCGGTGGGTGGGGTGGATGACCCGCTGGACACCAGGGCAGAGTTACATAGTATTGCCTGCCGCCCACCTAAGCAGTTGTGTCCGCTGATGTTTTTGCACCACGATATTGCAGATGGTGATGTGATGCCTGTGATGTTATGTCCAGGATGTATTTACCCGCAATGTTCCAGACCGGAACGTCTGAAAGTGTACATAATAAGACTGAAAGTGTGCATACTAATAAACCCTTTACAGGCACATTACAGGCCTGAATAGGCAGTTAGGCACTGAATTACAGCTACAGCCATGCCTGTACTGGCCCTGTACAGCATCTGTACAGTGTCTGGACAGCATTTGCACCCCCAAACTCCAAATAATTGTTATCCTTGTACAGCATTAGTACAGCACCTGTACAGTGCCTGTGTCTTCCAACCCCAGATAAATGTCGCCCCTGCCCAGCACCTGTACAGCATCTGTAGACATGCAATTAATTCAGTTGTTTTTGTTGGGTGCAGGTCCTGCTGTACCCAGCATCCTGGTGGTCTTAGATGCAGGATTCAAGCAGCTACCCCAGAAAATATCACAGCATTCACAAAGACTATTGTGATTGGCTAAATGCTTTAAATACTTTAGCCAATTCTAATCGCATTGTGATTCCAGCCATGCAGTTTGAGCTCACACCTGAGGGCCAAAACATTAGAAGTGGGTTTAGCTAGCTCCTTAGGAATGCATGGTAAATCCCAATAATGACACTGAAGTGCAATATAGGGGTGTAGGGGGTTGCACTTCTCATGTGCCATCCTTCTTATGAGACATCAGAGGTCTCACAGTCTGTCTGTTCTGGTGTTTGTTCAGTGAAAGTTAAAGCACTTCTGGGAAAGAGTAAGGGATTTTTTTTTCAGACTTCAAAATTATACAAGTATAAGTAAAAATATTAAAGTGGATAACACAAACTAAAGGAAAGCAAAATACACAATCATAAAATAAATAAGGACTAACAATATTCACTTCATACTGATGGCTCCAAAAAACAAAAACAAGAGAAAGAAAGGAACAGCTCAAAAATATATATACCTGACAAGCAATAGCGATATTGAAACTATAAGTGTAATATAAATAGATGTCTTAAAAGCACATCATAACTAGTTTATACAGTAAGCCCTATTTTTATATTTTCCTTTCATAAAAATATTTTAGTCTGAGACAAAAAAAAACAACTGATTTGAATTCCTGTCCTGCTTCCATACTAATAAAATCTTGTTGCATACTGTATTTCTTTAAACATCTAGCAGGCAAGGTGTTAGCTCCTGGTAAGTCTTAATAGAATTTCATCATACCATGGAGAAATCTTTCCATAAGTGTAAGTATCTAACCTGCGGGGTATTCTTATGTTCAAACTTAATGTGTTTAATTAATTCTTCTTTTATAATGTTAAACAGTTGTTCTTGTGAAACAACCTGTTGTATGAAAAATTGGCATCTGCTTTGCCAGTTCCAATATTTCATTATTGCAAATACTGTAGGATGAATGTACTTCCTATATTTCATTTTTTCCAATGGTCTGATATGATTCCCAGAACAAAGAAATTTTAATTCAAGTATGTGAAGGGTAGTGTACCCCAGATGAACTGTACTAGCTTCCAGAAATCTATAATATATGGACAGTCAAAAAATAGTTGTGGTATTGATTCTAATACAGATGTACAGCACATTCTGGGACACTATCTTTCTGTTATTTCTTTATGTTTTAAATTGTTTTTAATGTTCACTTTTCCATGAGCTCCTAGCCATACTACGTCCCATAACTTAGGCGGGATTCGTTTTTCCACAATCATGTGGCATATTTTACATTTTTCAGGATCACTTCTACCCTTGAAAGGTTCAGATATAAAAAAATCTATTAACAACTTGAGTGTAAACAAATTGCCTGGTACAGGAAAAGAAAGTGTTTTTTTTATCAATGTGCCACCATTTAATTTTATTGATTCCATATCTTAGATACTGGGGGAATTTATGGGTTTTAAGTGTCATAGGAAGTGTGGCATCATCTGCTCACATATCTAATAGAAGCTGGAGTTTTGTTTGCAAACAATGGACCCACAGAACATTCACTGATTTCAAAACAGGAACAACATTTGTAAAAAAATTAATACTGAAAAATAATACAATGGGGTTGGTCATACCTAAGACTCCTTTTTTAATCCAGATATGTAATTCCTCATTTAATGGGGTTTAAATGATTCCCTCATATGCATGAAAAAAAGTCCAAGAATTTTTGTTTCTTTTTGTTTTGGAATTGGGAATACATGGCTAAGATATTAAAAAAAATAGGATTAAATATGTTTTAATGGTGCAGATACACTTTAATTTGCCCATGTTCCATTTATTCCACTGTGCAATACTTTTTTCAGCTATTTCTATTTTGTTATTCCAATTTAGTTCAGCCATGTCATCGGATCCAAAATGGATCCCTAATATTCTTTAGGGTTCGTATACAACTGGGACCCCATGGAACACTCTTTCAGTTCAGTCCTCAGTGCCTGTTAATAAGCAAAAACCTTTAATTAAGTTTAATTCTGAACCAGTAACCTAAGATAAGTCTGACATAAGTTTCATTGCTTCTGCTCCTGAGGCTTGGTCAGGAACAGTTAAGACCACATTGCGTATGCACTGAGTTTTATTGAAGGTATATTGTTAATCTGTAAGCCTTTAATTATAGGAGATATATTTATCTGCCCAATAATGGGGTCTAGAGTGAAGATATATAGGATAGGACTAAGGGGGCACCCATGCCTCACTCCTCTATTAACTTTTCTGTTAGTTCCCAAAAAGCCATGTAATAATGGAGAGATAGTAGTGGTTGCATAGTACATTCTTAACCATGCTATAAATTGTGAGGTTATACCATAATTCACTAAACACAATCATAAATACTCATGAGATATTTTATCAGAAGTGTGTGTCTGATCCAAACTTATGATGCATGTTTTATAGTTATTCTGTTGACTGTAATCAATAGTTTCTCTTAATAGAATTTGATTATCTATTATTTTCCTTTTTGGGATTGTACAGTTTTGGGAGGGATGTACAGTATAATTAAGCAATAAGGCATGACAGGGTGTGTGTTATTGTGTAGTAACATAACTCCTCGGGTGGGTTGAAGCACGAGGCAAAGCTTAGTGCTTCCACCACCCGAGGAATGATATATTTACACAGTAACACACACCCTGGAGTGCCTTATTGCTATTATACAATGGCTCTTTTTTTTAAATGATAATAAAAAGTAAAAAAATAATTATGACATTTTTATTTATGCATTACATTTTTTGTTGGAGGCATGTATTGTAGGTACAAGGAAAAATAGTCCAGCAGGTGGTGCTGGTGCTTCATGCTGACCCCTTCCCCCTCAGTCTTTCTATCATTGTGGGTCGTACTTTGAGTGCATGCACCCCCACCTCCCTATCCCCCCCACATACACACTTGTCCTTGGCCACATAGTTTAACAGGCAGTTGTGGTGCTTACTTTTAATTTGATTTTCGATTCCTGTGCTTGTGTGAACAACAGACTGCTAAGGACCGATCTTGCACATGCTGCTAATGTCATGAAGAGTGCATGGCTGGAGGAATTCATCACACTACTCCTTTTCTGGGACAGAAAGTGTATTTTTATATTTTTGTGAGTTCCTTTTATTTTTTTGGCTCTGCTACTGTACTGGATGACAGATGTGTGTTTCAAGTGAGTGTCGTCATTGAATTGCATGACTGGCAGTTACCGTTCAGTGAAGCCAATTGGTTCTGAAACAAAAAAAACAGCAAAAACGGGAATGACAGTACTTTTTGTATCCCACTGTACTGTGACTGCTTCTGTTGTTGGTGAAAGTGGAGTTTCAGCAGGCTGATGTTCTCGGGGGGGGGAGGCCTGAAATAATTTAAAGTGTGCTGACCGGAGCTGCTGCAGCTTGGGAGAGGAGCATGATTTCATGCTTTGTAATGCAGTCATGTGTGTGTCTGAACTTCATACAGTGATGTTATTGTTCAATAACATCACTGTCTCAGATACTCACTGACAAATAAGGATAGATCAAATTTGCATGCCATTGTATAATATCCATTACAACAGATAGTAAGTTGTTACATAAAATTTTTGCTAGGATCTTTAAGTCCACATTTAAAAGGGTGATGAGCCTACAATTATTTAGTATTGTTCTATCTCCTTTTTTTAAAAAAGAGGAACAACACATCTTGATTTGAGTCAGGGTGAATTTCATTATTTTGCAATAGGGCATTAAAGACTTTCAATAATTTTTCTGGGCATTGACCCGACAACCAGATGTAAAATTCAGTGGTTAAACCGTCTATGTCATGTGCAGTATTTGTTTTTAGAGACTTTATTATAAAATCTACTTCTTGGTGGGAAATTGGTACGAGTAATTAACATTTTTGATCTTTGTTTATGCAGGGTAGATTTAATGATTTTACCCAGGTTTCGACCATATCATTTATTTTAAAGGGTTTGCTGAATTTTTGTTGATTAAAAGTATGTTTTTCATGAAAAATATCTTGGTTTTTTTTGTTTTTGTCTGTCCAGTATTGTTTTGTAAATGTGTAATAGATTTATTTTGCACCCTATATTTACAGTTCTGATAGGGGTTAACAATATGAGATTTCCCTTGGGTCCCAAATTTTTGTTTTCCTTCTAATGAGGAGAATCTATCATATTGTAACTGTTTTATTTCTTCTTTAATTTCAGCTGTTTGTTGTGTACTATTCCTGATTGTGTGTACATTTTCTTGTAAAAACTGTAGATGTTGTATTAATATTTTGTGCTTATGTTGTTTATTATAATGTAAATTCCTGGATGCTTATTTAAGGCAAGAAATAAAATCTTTTTTGGAATCCTGCCACCATGTTACCATGTCATCGTATAAACAAACCACTGACTTTCTAGCTAATAAAAGGTTTTGCAGGGAATCTTGTATTTTGGGGAGTTTCAAGAGGGTGGAGTTACATTTCCACATTCCTGTACCATAACAGGCTTCAGCTATTTCAGTTAGACATATACTAATAAGGCAGTGGTCCAATGTGGCTACCACCTGGGTATGAGCATTCTTAACAGGGACTATCTCTGAAACAAAAGATAATTGATATAAGAAGGTAGTTTACCTTTATGGAAAGTGCGAGCAGGTTGGTGGCAGGTGGAACCAAAGGCATCTTTAAGTTTGGATTGATTGATTAAGTTTTTAAGTACATTCACATCACAGCAAATGTTATCAGTCTGTATTCCTCTATCAGATCATAACAATCCACAATAAAAATCTCCACCAAGCACACCTAACTTTGAAGAAAATAGAAAGGACTGGATTTCTTTCAGTAGCTCGACTCAACCAGCTTTGGTTTGAGGTGCATAACAATTATTAAACTGAAAAACAGTTTCCTTAATAAAAAAATCTATAAGAAATGCCCCACCTTGGTAAATCTCTACAAACATGTGTACATTTACATCTTGCTAGAAAAAACAAATACCCAAACCACTACATGCCTCCATACCCAGGGACCAAATACTGGGCTCCCATTTCCAATCAGCTTCTGCCCCTAAAGCCTAAGATTGCTCGTGTATTCAGGTGTCTTGAAAAATAAAGCCATCAAATGAGGTTGTTTTGAACCCAGCAAAAGCAGCTTTTTTCTTCTAATTTTTTATACTATCTGTATTAACGGAGGTAGCTGATAATTGTATTTAGAACATTTATCATCTTGCTGAGGACCGAGGCAATGGAATTTTTTTGCCTTTGATCTAGTACCCCAAAGTTTTTTTTTTCACCTTGGGTTTGATGTTTGTGGAATCTTCATTTCTTGATGATTGTTCTCTAATAGAGGAGGTGTCTGACAAGTCCTCCATTTCCATATCACTGCATTGCAAGGCATAATACATGTTGTGCAACTGTACAATGGTTGGGGTGTGTTTGTCTGTTTTGCTTTTCCGTTTCTCTTGTGTTACCAGCTGAAAGGCTGTTAAGTTAGGGGATGGTATGTCAGAAGCATCAACAAAAAGGAAGCTTTCTTCATTGGGGGGGCAGGCTTAGTACTAGTACTGGGCATTTTTGTCTTGAAAAGCATTCTCATGAGTGGAATCTGTAGTACCAGGGTTGGGAGTAGCAGGCCTGTCACTGGTAGTATTTGTTGGTGGGTGAGTCTGGTTTGTCATTTGAGGGGTGGGAGCTCTAAAGTAGCTGGGAGATTTGGGGTTGGATTATTTTTGTGAATGGCAGAATTTACATAAAAAAATCGTGTTCTGCAAAGTCAGTTTCTGAGGTGTTTTGAGATGACCAGGGACAGTTCGTGAAAGTATGCCCTTCTGTATCACAAAGGCTGCATTTGGGTCTGAAAGTACAGTGTGTTTCTGGATGACCCAACATTCCACACATTGAACATCTAATTTTCTCACACCCACTACTCACATGCCTTGGTGACCCACACTTATAGCATGTTCTAGGCTGACCAGGGTAAAACAGTATCCCTCCACCTCTCCCAAGAAAAAAAACTACTCAGGAGTTGTTGAACCCCTGAGTTTGTAAGACGTAACTGGATTTTGAAATGTCACCTTCCCATCCAGAAACCCTCACCATCAATGACGGGGTCAGGTAAACCTCGTACCTCACATCATTGGTCTAACCAGTACAGGATATCTTTAACATGCACCCCCTCATTTCTAAAAAGTACAGTGATAACTTTCAGGGTTAGTTTCGACAAGGGAAATGCAATGAAAGGGACTCATATTTCATCCTCTTTTACTTTTGAATACTGTTGCCAGAACCTATGTAGTAAAGAGGCTAAATGAAAACTTAAATCAAAACTTTGTTCCCCTGGAGTGTGAATAAATGCAAACAATTCGGAGGGAAAAACTGTAAGGATTGTTTAATTAAAAATATTTCAACATGAGTCCTGTCAAGGGGTTCTTCAAGACCTCCTTTGTATCAAACATGTCTCCACTTGGCATTTTCAGGGGGATGATGAAATAAGCTGGCAAAACTGGATTTTGGACCTGAGTCAGTGTTACGAGTGTCATTTGTGGAACTCTGTTCTGATGAGTCTACAGTTAGAAATTAACTGTCCATAATTTCATTAGTCATTTCAGCAGGTATCTCAATGTTTGCAGCAACTTCTTTCATGGCTGCATGAGTGTCCTGGTGTGTAGAGGTGGACTCTGTTTCAATAGAAGGTAATTGATCTGGGTCCTCAGTGCTGTGTCCATTTTGGATTGCTGATGCTTGTTTGTGATGTGTGCATTTTGGTATACTGACAGAATTACTCATTCAAGGGATGGGACTTAAAGGATTAGGAATCCAAATGCCCGAATCCGCTTGTACCCATCTGGCACACTGCAGGGCCTCTCCTGGAGTCCACGTACCTTCTGATACAGTATCGGTGGTTGGTGTGGCTGTCTTGGATGTTGGGAGTAACATTCCAAAATGAAATACAGCTACAGGTCTTTTACATTTTTTTTTCTCTTCCAACAGAGATTTCTTTTCATTATACTGTTGTTCGGCAGTGCGTAGCAATTCTGCAAGACATTGCTTTTCAGCGGTCAAATTGTCCTGAAGGTTCTGTTCAGCTTTGTCAAAATCCATAAACTGTATACCACTTTCTGAATTTTGTTCTCTGTTTACTGACAAATTTCCCTTTGTGATCTCCAAACTGGACCTGCAGGGATGGAGATCAGATCCCCTGCAGGTACACCAGTTGAGTCATCAGACTGATTGTCCACCACTGCAGACAAGGGGTCCCCCTACAGACAGAGTAGGGGGATTTCCACAGTGTTCTGCCATTAGGAAATGCATCCTGTTTCTATGCTTTACTGACACCTGTGGTGGACCAGGATGCTAGCCTCCTCCATGTGGTCATCAAAGCATGGGTTGTTGAGGGTACTGCCTGACATAGTAAGGGTGGTATTTGGGGTCAAGGAGAAAAAAAAATCAGTTCAAACCTTCTAAGGGAACAGTTATGTTAGAACACTTAATTGAATTGCATTGCCCACAGGTTTTACTGAAGTTTCATGTTCCTCTTTATTTTTCAGAAATGACATACAGCTTCTCATTGCAAAGAGCAGACACGTAGCACATTCTATCAGAGAAACATCCATAATCAAACTGTAGACTGCATTGCTTACACAAATGTTTAAGAAAATAAAAAGTGAAATGTTATTTCTGTGTTAAAAATGTAAAGCTATAAGTGTCTAATCTCAGGCATGCAAAATATGCATTTTGCAATGTTTATTGTTCTGACAAATTTCTTGTAACCGGTTTTCCTTTACAGAATTTTTATTTCTTCTCATTGCAGTGCATCTGTTTGCAAACTTTTCTTTAGCTTTTCCACAGTAACTGGAGTCCAGCTTGATTTGTTTGCAGCTCTCATCATGTGTTCTGAAACTGCCCAAAACATTCTTTTAGGAATTCATATATGATGAAATTCATGAAAAAATAAAGCAATTCTTACACTTTTAATGCTGCTTACAGTTCTTATCTGTGTCTCCAACATTTTTTCAAAGCGTGACTCCAATCATATCATTATATTTAAGGTATAATTTCATTCAATATGTAGAAACATAGAATGTGATACGATGAGGGCTGTTGGGTCCACCCAGTCTGCCCATTTTACCTTTTTTTAACCTTCATTTTTTGCTGCAGACCTCACATGATCTACGGTGCTACCTCTCTCCTCCCTTTCCTTACCTCTCATACCCCCTTTGAGCTTCTCAACGGTTTTGGCCCCACTACTGTACCTCCACTGGAAGACTGTTCCAGAGATACACCTACCTTTCCATGAAGACGTATTTACTTACATCCCTCCAGAATTTACCTTCTTCCAACTGCATAGCATGCCACCTTGTTCTAGAGCATGTTTTTCTCTGAAAAATACTCCCCTCCTGTAACTTATTAACCCTTGTCAGGTCTTTATCATATAGCCCCCCATACTCATCCAGGGTGTACATATCGAGCTCAATTAGCCTATCCATGTATGGCTTTTGATACATACCCTGTACCATTTTGGTAGCCCTCCTCTGGCTTCCGCTCTAAGTCCTTCCTTATATGCTGTCTCCAGAACTGGACATAGTACTAAAGGTAAAGTTCTTACTGGTGATCTATTTAGGGGCACCACCACCACCTCCTCCCTCTTCCTGCTGGTGATACCCCTTCCTATGCACCCCAGCATCCCATTTGCCCATCCTACTACTTTGTTACACTGCTTGGACTCCTTTAGGACATCTGATATAATTACTTCTTGGCCCCTTTATTGCTTGGTCTTTTTCAGTATTACTCTGCCAATTTTGTACTCCACTCCCAGATTTATATGGCACAAATGCATTATTTTGTCATTTTTTTTGCATTGAAACCCAGCTACCATACCCTAGTGCACTCCTCCAGTCTTTTCAGATCCTAATCCATCCTTTCCACACACACACACACACACACACACCCAAGTGTCCACTCTATTACGGATCTTGATGTCATTTGCAAAAAACAGGCAGACCTTTATTTTCAGTTCATCCACTATGTCGCTTGAAGACATTGAAGAGGACTGATACCTGAGGTACTCCACTGAGCATTCTCCCTTCTTCGGAGTGAGCTCTGCTTACCACTACCCTCTGTGTCCTGTCCACTAAGCATTTTCTTTTACCAACATTGCTACTTTATTACCCACCCTAAGCCCTCCAACTTGCTTACCAGTCTCCTGTGTGGAATGGTGTCAAAAGCCTTACTAAAATCCAGGTAGACCACATCCACAGCTCTCCTCTGATTCAACTCCTTGGTCACCCAGTCAAAGAAATCTTTAATTTTTTTGACATGACCATCCCCCTGGGAAACCATACTGCCAAGGATTCTGTAATATGTTGAATGCAAGATATTCCACAATCCTTTCCTTTAGTAGCAGTGTAAGCACTCTTGCCTTTGAGGCTGGTAGATCAGAAGGTTGTGGGTTCTAGCTCCACACTAGGAACTTGGGATAAATCCCAATACTGACACTGTAGTGCATCATGAGGGGGGTGCTGCATTTCTGAGGTGCCGTCTTTCAGATGAGATGTTAAAACAGTGGTCCCATCTGCCTGTTCTGATGGTTGTTCAGGTGAACATTAAAGATCCCATTGCACTTCTCGAAAAAAGTAGGGGAATTTAACTTGGGGAAAAGGGATGTAAAATACAAAACAAAATCAAACACAGTCAAACATCCATCAAAGTTCAATCAAGATATATGTAAAAACATGACATAGGGAAACAGAAAGTCTAACAAAAATTGTCTATAGACATAGCACAAGAAACATGAAAAAACTGAGATGCTAATTACCCCTTAACATCCTAAAATACAGTTAGACCTCACAAAGGCATTTGATACTGTCAACCATCAACTCCTGCTACAAAACCTCCTCTCTATAGGCCTATCAAGTGACACAGTGTCATGGGTTGACAGCTGCCTCTCATGCAAGACTCAACACATCAAAATCAAAGGCAACCTCTCAGAGCCAAGAGTAGTGAGCCTGTGTGTCCCCCAAGGGTCAATTCTCGGGCCACTCCTCTTCAGTCTCTTTATCAACCTCCAACCTGCTGAAAGCCCAGTGCACATCATGCTCTATGCTGATGATGCAGTAATTTCTGTTAAAGGGAAAAATCAGACCATGATCTACAAAACACTGCAGGACAATTTCCACAGACTGGAAAAATGGTTCACTAGCAACAAACTATTACTCAACTATAAAAAAAACAAAGAGCATGCTCTTCCCCATTCCACAGAACAGGAAGAAGTTTGTGCTCCTACAGATCCAGAACCTCAAAGGTGATATACTTGAGCAAGTGGTCACCTTTAAATATCTTGGGGTCTACCTAGATGACTCACTGTCTTTTGGAACTCATGTCGACCATGTGGTTAAGACCGATAGTGCAAAGCTGGGCCTGCTCTACCGACATTGGCTTTCCATGATCTCTGAAGCCCTGAAGCTGATCATCAGCTGTACGGTCTTATCCTCCCTAGACTATGGCCTCGCCATTTATGGGGCTGGCACTGATACTGCCCTCAAAAGGGTACAAACCCTGCTCAACAAAGCCTGTCACCTGGTGCTGGGGACTGACCACTGGACACATACCTGCACCCTCTATCAAGAGACTGGATGGCTACCACTTCACCATAGAGTTAAGTACCAAACATGCCTACTTACAATGAAGTCCTTGCTAGGCCTAACCCTAGTTCAACAACCTGCCTATTCAGAACTATTCAACCTATTTTAAAGACTCGCAACGTGGTTAAAGGTGGACTGGTGGTGCTGTTTAAGTGGATGATTCAAGCCCAGAGTTTTCTCTCCTTTCAGGGTTCAAAGTGGCTCAATGAACCCCCCAAGGACTTGATTGAGTGCAGTAAGGCTAGTCAATTCAAACTGGGCCTTTGAGCCCATCTAATCCTGGAGACTGTGCAATTGTTTCTACAGCCTCTAACACGTTATTTTTAATTTTTTGTTATATATTCATTTGTTAATCAGGTGAGGAAACTGGACCAAGGCCCTTTTTCAGGTCCAACCTGGATACAGTTATAACAAAACAAACAACAACAATCAAAACATATAAATGAACAAACATACAATAACATATACAGTTTCACCTATTACAATGACAGACTGAATTATTAATTAAAAACGGTTTAAACATAATTTTAAAAGATGCTTTAGAATTAATCAGATGAATTGATGTAGGCAGTGAGATCCAATAGCAAGGAGCAGAATTACTTTCAGTGACTCTGGGTTAATAGCCTACCTCTGAGTTCCAGGTGCGCCTCGGAGGAGGTAATTTTAGAGATGGAGGGGGTTCAGGAGCGCAGCCCCCCGGGACAATGTGTGCCCCCCCACAATAACATGATTGCCAGTGTGGAGGAAGAGCAGAGGTTTTGTTCTGTAGGTATTTTTAAATGTCAGGTGGAACGAGTAGGACTGGGAGTGAATGCCAGTGGACAGATGTGGGTACAGAGAGCAGGAGGTTAAAGTACTGTAAGAGACGACCTTAAGGGAGATGTACTAAAATGAAGAGCAAGGCATGTTGCAGATCTGACTGTATGTGCCGAATAGGAACTCGCTGATTTTACCGGTCGCCGTAATTGGAGTCACTATAAAAAACACACTGTAATTGTAATCGCTGATTTTACTTTGCTGTATTGACATGGAACCCTTTTCAACATCACATTAGTTCCAAACAACATTGATTACGTTGATTACCTAGCCACTGTACATGAAGCGACTCCTGGCTCCTTTCTTTCCACCTCCTCGGTCGCTAGACTAACTTAATACTATGCCCACCCCTGCCCCCACCACAGTACCTCCCACTGTTTCTCTCCCTGATTGTATCCCACTGTTCCACTCTCTGCTTCTATCCCTTTACCCTTCCTACCCCCATGCCACCCCTCTCCTACTCCATCCTGATTACCCCCTGGCCCACCTCTCCCCCACTCTTACTGTCTGCAACCATACTACCCCCCACCTCACCACCCCCCCTCCCTTCCCCTCTGCTCACTCAACCTTGCCAATCCTACTCTCCACTATCACCTTTCAATGCCATATGCTGACAAAGCATTTTGGCTGCATCTAACTAAAGCACTGAATGAATTCCTTAGTCCACTTGCTGTGCCCTGCACTTATTGTAACTTTTGCACAAGAAACATCTTCCTAACCTCACATTGAATTGTTGCTAACTGTTGTGCCCTGGGTTACTCAGGGTTACTCTCCTCCACAACCAATGTATCGTGTACCCTCTGTAACCTGCAGAGTTTACTTACTATGGAATCCTGTGTACCTTATGTAACCTATGTGTAGTTTGTTTGTCTTATGTTTTCTGTATTTGACCTGGAACCTTTGTAAATAAGTCAATGACTCAAAAGTATTAATCCCAATCTGAAGTAAATAAATAAAAAAATGTTGGTAGGAATGCCAAAACATTGCTAGTTTGGAGCCACCAGTTGTCAAGCCATCTGTATCATAAATATTTCTTACTGTTATACAGACACTTCATAAGATGGCAGTTGGGGTCACTACAGTTTGCCGACAAATCCAGGTGCATCGAGCTTGCCATAAGTAATACTTCAGGACAGCAAATGTAACTTGCAATGTTCCAATATGGAAATGTTCCCACTGTCTAGGGAATAACCCTAAAATCAAAATCTCATATGTTAGCTGTGTGAGCAGTGTACTGTGCCATTTGTGTGCCAAAAATGTCCACAATTGTGTAACAAAAGGACATTCTAAAAAAAGATGCTTCTGAGTTTCCAACACAGTGAAGCACTCCAAATGAAGACGGTAATGGCCCATCACTGGTTGATGCTTGTTATTATTCTTCACTCCAGATTATCATGCAAGCATAACCACAGCACATCCCATGCAAACTTCAGAATATGACTATTGGTCAATTTACAGAGAGCCACTGAAGTGTTAAGCAGTGGATAAAGGGGCAACTCAAAAACAATCATAAATGCATCTGTCATAAGACTATTGTACACACACATTTTTAGAAGGAGCCTGACTAACATTGTAGGGGACCTTCCATTTCAAAGGTTTTTGAAACATGGGTTTCACATATGGTGGGACCACTGGAAGGAGGTGATGGGCACCACTGCAGGGGTACCAAGCAACAGGTTTGCAGTGTTGGCAGGTGATTGCAGCTGCAAGAGGAGAGGGAGAGGGGTAGGGAAGGTCCAAGAGGCAGGAATTACAATGGGAAAAGGAGATGAGGGAGGAAGGGTAGGGTAGAGGAGAGAGAGGTGGATAAAGGAGGGGAGGCAGTGGGGGGAATGACACAAGGAGCTCAGAAGGTGCAGATGAGAGGAGGGGTAGGCATCAGGGACCTTGGAGTGGACAAGGATCACAGTGGAAGGGGGGGTCAAGATCAGAATAACGGGGGGTACTGTTGCAGGAGGATTCCATACTAAAAGGAATTAGATAGGGAGGTGGAGGGAAGGCACAGTCGTATCTGGGTCGAGGCTATTCAGGGGTTGACTGCAGGCAGGGCAGAGCAGGACAAGACAGGCACTTCTAAAGTGCTTAAATAGAGGGAGGAGGAAACCATATGTGGTAGTGCATGTGAGTACAAACAACCTAGTGGGGGAAACAGTAGAGGTGGTAAAAGGGAGGTTCGAGGAACTGGGGAGGCAGTGTGATGAGGTTGAGGGAATGGTGGCATTCTCTGAGGTGCTACCAGTACCATGTGCAAGTACAACGAGTAAAAAAAAGGATACAGGAGTTCAACAGGTGGTTGAGGGATTAGTGCCAAACCAGGGAGTACGTACTGGTGTCAGACTGGGGCAGGACATGGGACGACAGACACCTATATGCGGTGGACAAGTTACATTTGAGCAAGGAGGGGAAAGGCATACTTAAACAGGGAATGGAGGGGTACATTTCAACAAGGGTGGATTTAAACTAGGAAGGGGGTGGCGAGGGAGTTTGTGGTAGAAACAGTGGCTGGAAAGGGGAGCAGAGGGAGCTTACCCCCCTAGTTATAGGTGAAGGCAATGGGGAAGGGGCAAAGAGAGGGTCAAGGGGGGAAGAGGAATAGTAAGGTGGGGGGCAACAGGCTGGAAGGTGGTCTCAATAAATGCAAGTAGCCTAAGGTACAGAACTGTGGTGTTACAGGCTGTCTTGGCAGTGGAATTGGTGGACATAGCGGCCTTCATGAAAACATGGGCCACCCAGTACTAGGACTGGGATATGATGATTCCAGGGTACAGGCTATTCAGAAAGGATAGGACCAGGGGGGAATGGGAGAGTGGAATTCTGTATAAGGCAGGGGATTAAGTGCACAAGGAAGGAAGGGGAGGAGAAGAGGACAGAAGCTCTTTGGATGCAGTTTCAGGATGCAAGGAATAGGACACTGAGGATGGGGGTAGTGTACAGGCCACCATCACAGGGGTGTTACCTGAACCAGGAACTAGCAGATCCAATTTGAAGGGTAAGCTGGAAGGGAAGCACAGTGGTGGTGGGGGATTTCAACCTACCGGGCTGGATTGGAGCACACCTGCCACCACAAGTGCCAGAAAGGGAGTCCTATTGGAAGCTTTTCAGGACTGCTTCCTGACTTATCTGCTACAGGGGCCAACACAGTTAGAAAGAACTGGATAATGGGGAAGCCATAAGGAACCTAGAAGTGAAGGAACCACTTGCTGGGAGTGACCACTACTCAATGTGGTTCACACTGAACATGGGGAGGGACACTGGGGGCATGGATACAAGGGTGGTTGAGTTTAGGGGGGTGGACTTTTGGATGATGGAGGAAATTCTGAGCAAACTTCTGACAGACATCCAACATCACATGGATACAGACCAGAAATGGAATATAATAAGGGGAAGGCTGTTGGAGGCAATAGAGACCTGTACTAGGAAAAAAAAAAAACAAGAAGGCCAGGACAAAGAAACCCAGTTGGCTGACACCAGAGGTTAGGGAAGGTGTGAGAGCCAAGAGGGCAGCATTTCAGAAGTACAGGAAAATGGGGAGGGGAGAAGATAAATATATATACAGGGAGAAGTCTAGGGAGGTCACCAGACTGGTCAGTGGGGGCCAAAGCATCTAAAGAGCTGAAACTGGTGCAGGGGATCAAAAGATGAGAAAAAGACTTCTTCCACTACATAGAAGAGAAAAGGAGAAGCAAGGACCAACTAGTGAGGATCGAGAAAGATGGGTGTGGGTGGAGAAGGGGGTGGAGCAGGCAGAAACTCTGAATGAGTACTTCTGCTCTGTGTTTATGCAGGAGAAGGGGTCAAATACCTCAGGCAAGTGGGGGTGGGTAAGGGGCAGAAAGGACGATGGATGTGGGGATTACAGAGGGCAGGTGCTGGAGGGGTTGAAAGCAATAAGAATGGACAAAGCATCTGATCTGGATGGCATCCACCCCAGAGTACTGAGGGAGTTGGCAGAGGCCCTGGCGGGGCTGCTGGCAGACCTGTTCAATACCTCCCTGGACACAGGATGTGAACCACAGGACTGGAGAATGGCCCATGTGGTGCCCATCCATAAGAGTTGGCCAAAGGATGAACTAGGGAACTGCAGACTAGTGAGCCTCACCTCGATCATTGGCAAACTCATGGAGCCCATCCTAAAGGAGAGGTTCACGAGCTTCCTGGAGGCAAATGGTATTCAGGATGACTGGCAACATGGGTTTTGCCATGGGCAGATCATGCCAGACAAACCTAGTAGAGTTCTACAATTGGGTGACACGGGAACTTGACAATGACCATGCTATGGATGTCCTGTACTTGGACTTCAGTAAGGCCTTTGATTCAGTGCCACATGGGAGATTGGGGGGGAGCTGGAGAATGTTAGGGTGGGACTGAAAATGGTGACTTTTATCAGGAACTGGCTGAGGGGAAGACAGCAAAGGGTGGTGGGGGGTGGAACTCTTGTCACCAAAAGCAGTGACAAGCGGGGTACCACAGGGATCAGTGATGGGACCAGTACTGTTCACGATTTTCACTGCAGATATCTTGAATGGGATCTGGAGAAAAATAAGTCTGTTTGCAGACTATACCAAGATGGGAGCTGTGGTAGATGATATGGGGGTTTGCAGGAGGACCTGAATAAACTGCAGGAGTCGGTGGATAAATGGCAGCTGGGGTTCAACGCCATGAAGTGCAAGGTTCTGCTCTTCAAAGCACACAAGCAGGGGAGGGGTTATCACTCAAATTGGGTACACTTGGGTTGTTCCACAGAAGAGAAGGACCTCGGGGTGATCATAACAGGGAGCATGAAACATTCTGCTGAATGCACCAAGGTGACAGCAAAAGCCAACAAAATGTTGGGGTGTATAGCAAGAGGGATCTCCTCCATAAGTAGGGAGGTTATCCTGCCCCTGTATAGGTCACTGGTCAGGCCCCACCCGAAGTACTGCAATGAGTACTGGTGCCCATTTCTAAAGTAGGACATCAGATTGTTGGAGGGGCTACAGCATAGAGCTACAAGGATGATCCAGGGATTGGAGGGTGAGATCTACAAGGAAAGGCTGGGTGAGCTGAATATGTACTCTTTTGAAGAAAGTAGGGACAGGGGAGATATGACTGAGACCTTCAAGTACTTGAAGGGTATAAATAAGATAAAAACAGAGGGAATTTTCCAGATGAGAAAGGGGAGAGAGACACACAAGAGGTCACCAACTGAGATTGGAGGGTGATAGGTTCAGAAGAGAGATGAGGAGACATTTCTTCACAGAAAGAGTGGTGGACAAGTGTAACACCTTGATGGGTGAGTTAGTAGCCATCAAGATGGTAGACAGCTTCAAGAGGGGTTGGGATAGGGGAAGGGGAAGGTGCAATGGGCTGGGGGGGCATCAGCAATATTGGGTGCTAGCTGCATACTTGAGCAAACTAGATAGACTGTGAGGCCTGTTTCTGCTGGCATTTCTGGAGAAAGAGAACTTTAACTGTGACCAGACATGGTTACGGATTGTCTCCAAATCAGCAATCACAGCTTGTCAGATATGATCTCCTGGTCCCCAAAATATTATACCAGAGAAATATACTATAATAACAATATAAGGGGTTAATCATTCCCAATCCCCCAGCTGAAATGGAATGGTAAGTGATGTCCCTTTTCACCAGATTTAGGTGGCTGCCTCAAAGTGACTGGAAAAAGATACTTAATATCCTAGTTTCCAGTCAAGCAGGTGGAGAGAAAGTATAACTAATGTATAGAAAAACAGGAATCAGCAATGATTTAATCAGTAAGACTTGTTTCAGTTAGGAAATCCATTTATACATCCCAAAATCCATTCTGCATTCAGTATACCTTTGTTCCAGTAAGAAAGGCTAAATCTCCAGTCCTGAACAATATTCCTAATATATTAACTGTGTCATTAGTGAGTGTAATATTCACAAAGGAACTTTTAGAGCACTGGCAGGGGCATACGGGCAGTCTGATACTCTTATCAAAATTAATTCTGGAACCAGATGCCTCTGTGAATTTATGTAATTGTACCAAAATCATAAGTTATATTGTAGTATCATCCAAAATGAGCACCACATCATCCGCATAAGCTAGAACTTTCAGTGGGGCAACAATATTAGGTAACTGCAAGCCAAAAATATCCGGGTCATGTAAAATATGTCTAATAAAAGGATCAATACTAAAAATATATAGAAGCGGGTTTAGTGGACAACCTTGTCTCACACCCCTTCAAAATCAAATAATGGTACCTAACCAGCCTTTAAGAACTTGCTGTGTCTGTGCCAGCCCATAAAAGGTTCTAATCCAATGAATAAATTTCTCAGGGATCCCATACCATTTTAATGTGAGAAAAAGATAATCATGGGAGAGGTAGTCAAATGCCTTCTCCTGATCTAAACATAAGAGGAATCCATCTTCAAGGCCATGTTGGGATCTCAAAAAAAGTTCCCTTAATAAAAGAAGATCATCCTGAACATGCCGGTGCAGCACTGAGCAGCTTAGGGCCTTATTAAACAAGTGGTCAGAAAATTAAACCAATCATCTTGCAAAAATCTTCCCTAGTATTTTAAAATCAGTATTCTCTATTCCCTTTTTATGCATAAAAATATCAATCTATTATAAAAAATATCAGTCTAACCAATGACATTGAGTCCAGCAGCACATTATGATCTAGAATGAAATTAAATAAGGATATCAAAAGAGTCTGAAAGAAATGCCCTGTAAAATTTAGTAGTCAGTACGTCAGAGTCTGGAGAGGTATTATTGAGTAAAAACTGTACAGTATATCAGCAATAACCTTCTCCTCAGTAACTTTAAAAATCAACTGCAAGGCATCATTTTCATTCAGGTCTGGTACAATATGGTTAGTCAGGCAGTCCATGTCATGGGCCATAGGTGAAGGAGCCCCAAAAGTCTGGGAAGAAAGTGATTCATCACAGAAAGCATACCCAGAGTAGAGTGTTCAAACATCCCTGACATGGTCTGTAGTGCCGTAAATCTAGAGCAATCCATTCTTGTCTTACAATCATACCTCTCAACCTCCTTCCTCATAAATCAGGGACAAGACTTGAAAAAATCAGGGACAAAGGACAAAAATCAAGGACACATTTTCAAAATAAGTGATATCCACTCAGGAAGCTGGTAGAATAAGGGGCTTAGTGTAAAATGCAATTTCTAAATTAGAGCAAGTCTATAACTTTAATGTTTGACATTAATTTGTGCTTACAATCCCCACAGTTTAGTCATGGTAACACAAATCTTAGGAGGGACAGAGTAAAATTTTGAGGTATAATCAGGGACTTCCCTGAAAATTAGGGACAGTTGATGCTTACAATCCTTAAATAGATCAAATGTTTGTCACCTACATTGGGTACCAGATTTCATTTCCTGATGGAGAGATCATGCCCTATTATACTGGATGGAAAACATATCCTTTTTAACCTGAGCAATCTGTTACATATAGTCAGCTTTAAAAAGCTCAGCCTTTGAAATTAAACAATGAAGGTGTTTACATAATTGTAGTAAGTTAAATAAGTATAATTTGCCTTCTTCCCCACATAATTTTGAAAGAAACATTTAAAATTCTTCTTGGAATCCTCCCACCAGTCAGTAACAGAGTTGTACATAGAGACAACTGATGTGCAAGCCTCCCATTGAGTATGCCAGCGAAAGGAAGCATTCCTGTCTCCCAGCATCTCTGAATTAAGATGCCAGGAACTTTTTGTGCATTTAGGGGTAGCGTCCCATTCAAACTCAATGTGAACAGCCTGGTGGTCAGAAAAGAAAACAGCTAAAGTGTGAGCATTGGTCACTGTAGGAGAAGATGTAATAAAGTAAAAATGGTTCTATGTGATAATGGCGAGCGCCGAACGGTAACCCGCATATCGCGATGTCAGGGAGGCAAAAACAATTTTGCCACCCTGACATCCTCAGCACATGGAAGAATGGCACTTTGGACTTAAATCATTTGCTTTCTGTGGGGGGCTGTGCCCCGCACCCCTCCACCCCATGTGGGGGCTTACTCCGCCTCCCCTACTAAAAGATTCTTAACTCCAGAGGGTGCATTTCAGGGGGCGAAAACAAAAAAATGTTTTGGGCCAGGCACAACAAAAATGCAGACCTGAGCTGGGTACACTATGCACCGCAAGTGGAGGCTAACCCCTGACGCCATGGCACAGCTCAGCAGCTGACCACAGCGCCATCCCTTACATCCCCTCCACCACATCCCAGCCCACAATCATTGTGCTCGTTCCCCTCCGTGTGCATGTACATATAGTGACATCCTGTTGCTACAGTCGCCCACCCCACCACATCTGGTCACCCTACCCCCCCATCACCATTTGGGCTTTAGCCCACATCACGATGCCATTTCAGACGGCACTTTAATTTAGGTGCCCACTTCACGTGCTACCAGTAAAAATATATCCTGGTGGCATACAAGCCCCTGAAATAGGTATTGCCACCTGTCAGATATCACTCCCTGTAGGCATCCTTCAATGTTGCTGTGGATAAAATATCATTAAGACAATTAGTCATAATACAGTTTCTGGGTCCATAGACCCTGTCAGTTTGATGTAACCCACAACTGATGTCCCCCCCCCCAAAGTACCAACTGAGAGGTGTGCAAGTAAGGTTGAACTGCCTTAAATAAGATTATTCTCTGCATTTTGATTTTGGGGGCATTAACTGAAATCAAATGAAGATGTATAGTGCCATAGAGGATATCTAAAAGTAAGGCCCTGCTGGGGTCTATTTCCAGCAATCTAGTGACCTTCAAGGCATTATTCATGAACAAGTTACCAATGCCATCACATATAGCATCCCCAATTGACCAGAAAGTGTCCCCAAGATGCCATAATTTACTGGTCTGTCAAAATTCATGTAGTGTCTTGAGCCTAGTGTCCTGCAAACAAATTATGTCTTATATGAACATACGAATATGCCAGCAGAAACTGACCTCCTGGTCTATCAATGTCTGCTCGAGTGTGCAGCCAGCACCCTAAGTTGCAACTAGAAGTCCTGGAGCTCCAACAAAGCAGTCTCTTTTTTTTCTTGCTTTTGATACTGTTAACATTGAGAGTAAGCACTTTCAAGGAAGACATTTAGGCAGGAAATAGAAGAGCAGACAACTAAGTAATCCAAGATCAGAGAATCCTACCCTGCTTCAAGGACTCCCCACTTCCCCTGTCCCCTGTCCCAGAGGAAACATCCATGAGTGAGGAGTGTGATAGAGGAAGAGTCAGAGTCCTCATCCTCCTCCTTTTCTATGTCACCCTATTACTTTTTTTTGGCTAAAACCTCATATTTATTAACAGTAGGGAGAGGATTTGTACTTTATGTGATACTTCTTTCCTTTACCTTTTGATCCTTCCCCTGTGCCTTAGTAGTCTTAGGCCTTTTTTGCTTTCCACAACATGGAAGGGAGCCTTTTCAGGGTGGGAGGGAGGCATCTGATCCTATTATGACATGGCAACAGCAGCCACATCCTGTTGAGGAACACTACTACACTCATCCTGATTGGCTATGTTGTTCATGGATGCAGGGGTGCTATTCTGGGGAAAATCCACAATATCAGACAACTCCTGATCCTGGTGTTGTTCCTTAGGTAAGGTGGCAAATCTCACCTCAGAGGCATGAGTTGCCCCCATCTGTTGGGCCTGCACTGCCAGGGACTCATGAGGTGAGCTGTCATCTGTGTTATGGGAAGCCCAGGAGCATCTAACATAAGAATGCACTTTCTCCTCGCAAAGATTACACCAAGGTTAACACAGGTGGTCGCCAAGTGGCCAACATCTAAACAATGATTACAATGGGGAGTGTAACAGGCATTACTGAGGAGAATATGGGAACCACATTTATGATGGGATTTGGGCTGCTTGGCTAGAAGAGGGAGCCCCTGTCATTGCCCAGATAAAAACATCTGGGGAAATGCACATTCCCAGTGTTAGACATGACCAACTTAACCTTCACCCTCCACCTTCCCAGCCAAATCTGTTCCAAGTCACTGATAGGAGCTGGAGTTTCCAACACTTTACATCTCTTTTTCAACCAAAAGGCAATATCTGAGACATTCACCCCCTCATTTTTAAAGAACACAGAAATAGTTTAGTTACTGCCGGTTCAGCGATTGGAATAGCAACAAAGGGCATCCATAAGGGAGTATCCTTTACCAGATTATACTTTGCCCAAAATCTATCAAGCCCTTTCACAGTTTTAAAACTAACATCATAATTGTAATTATTGGTATGAATTAGCCAAATACCTCAGAAGCAAAAAACTTTCAATGAATTTTTTAACAAGAATCATGCAAAATAAGTAAGATCAGTCCAGGCCACCTTTATACAATAGCTGGAAAGCATACTTTCTGGGTGTGGGCTCACCCCTGAGTCTGAATAAGTCAGATATTCTAAACAATGGCCTAAAAAAAGCTATTTTTGCAGGGGTAATTAAGGACTGGGCACTGAGTTCTACAGATGGTTCCCCTTTCCTTTTAATTGGTGGATGGCATGAGGAGATACAGCTTGCAGAAGTCCCTTCCAAGGGGGGTTTCAACAGCTTGGGAGTCCACCACAATTTTCAAAATATCAGAGACCAAAGAGGTCTCAGCAGACAGAGTACAGTTTTGACAAAGCCACAGGCAAAACAGGACCGCTCACAACAGCTGCCTCAGCAGACTGTAGAGGGCATGTCAGGCAGACTGTGTTGCCCTGCAGGCAGGATGGCTGAGTTCAGTGGAGAAGGCAGATCATCTGGAGAATCATTCACCAGCCAATCAGTCAGACCGGGGGACCAGGAACCATTCATAGCCCGAATCCAACCCACTCCCTCTAAAGCTGTCTGCACAGACCATGGGGCTTCTGTTTCTCCCACAAAGCTATCCATGAATTCCAAATGGTGAAAATGTGGTCAAGACTGAAAAGAAGCCTCCCCAAGTGTTTTTGTGTCCCGAAGGACTTTTTTTTTTTGTACACTTTCTTTATTCACCCGGCTGTGGAACTCTCTCCAGCTACCCCCCAAGCTGGTCTCTACCTCCCAGTCTGAAACTTACCTCACAGGCACTCTGACCCAATGAATCCCCTGACTCTGAACCCCCCCAGGGTAGTGCCACCCCCCCCAGTTCTCTATCTAATAATCCAATGCGTCAAAGTCAGAGGGGGAGGCTCCTGTAGGCAGGTCCGATGGTGGGAGTGCGGAATGACACAGTAGGCACCTTCTCCTATCCACAGCTGGGGGATTTTCCTTACATGTTGCCCCCGAGCTCAGAAGTGCAATGATGCCCTACTCAATGTGTGCACACTCCTGTGTGCACTTGAAAGGCATCCACCACAGCCCCAATCCCCCTGCTTCTGCCGGCTGGGCAGTGCAATCCCCCAGCCACCACCAGGGGCTACTACTGCACCGGTGAGTGCTAACCCCTCTCCCCAAGGAAGGATAACAGTCCATGGGACACTCGATCCTTCCTCATCCCCACTGACCCCCGGACGACCCATGCTCATTCCTGAACACAGGTCGCTGGCAAGGCACAAGGTGTGACATCCAGTGCCTCAACCCTCAGCACCACTGGGCTGGCATAGTCCCGAAGGATGTTGAGTCAAAGAAATATCCAGTTCTATTACTTGCAGAGGCTGAACAGGCAGGGGAGTCATAGCAACTGCACCAACAGGAGCAGGGGCTTTCTACAAGTGTGCTGCAGCAATGGTGAATGTTTCCTCATCAGCAGCAATTTGCTGCAGTAACTGGCATTTCCTAGTTGCCAGCGCTTGCCTCAAATCCACTTCCAGCACATAAGGTCCATCAATGTCACAAACTGGAACAGCATCCAAATGGCAAACAGGAGCTCAGGCTGAGGCAGAGGAGGGTCCTCCAGTCCAGAAAACAAACAGGAAGAAGTCAAGTCTTTCTCTGATTCCAGCAGTAACATACGAGTGCTAGCAGCATTAGCAGAACTAGAGCAAGTCACTGTAGCCTCCGACAATGTGTACAGAGGAGAAGTCATGTTCAGTATCAAATCCACAGATGTCGGGAATGTATGAGCACCTCCTTCATCTTCCAGCGCAGAAACGACCATCTAGCCAGATGACCAGGGAAACTACAACAGCTTCCCCTACCACAAGAGTAGGGGAGTTTTAATTAGATATGTGAAATCATAATCATACAAGCAAATACATATTATTACAGTCATAACATACAACAGGGAAAATAAAAATAAAAAAGGGGGTTGTAATCAGGGCAAAAAACTCTGTTTAATGCATTAGTTAGGGTTGTTCCACAGTGACAAAAGTGAGAAAATTCGGTGTGAGGGTTGAAAGCCCCCCTAGGACCCCCCATCCACACCCCCAACTGGCATCAGGGTGCGCATTGGGGTTGCTGGCCCTAACTCTCACCCCATCAGATGTGTGAAGAAGCAGAGGTAGAGGAGAATGGGGTGACAGGACCGACAACTCCAATGCGCACCCCGATGCCAGTAGGGGGTGTGGGCGGGGCGGTCCTGGGGGGGCTTTCAACCCTAACACTGAATTTCCTTGCTTTTGTTGCTGTGGAACAACCCTAACTAATGCATTAAATGGAGTGTTTTGCCTCTAATTCCCCTTCTTTTTGAGAATTAGTCTGAAAATAGTGAATGTAATGCGGTGGCAGGAGCGCAGGGCCCGCTCCCGCCACATGATGTCTTGTCACATAGTAACACGGTGCCTGCAAACGCAAATGGTAATGCACATGGTGATGCAAAGCAAAACACAAAGATAAAAAGTACTGTAGACACAAATGGTTAAAATAATGCAAATGCAAGGGCAAATGAAAATGAAAAGGGTAACGCACATGGCGGCGTAGACGGGAACAGTAAGCAAAATGGGTACAGAACCACAAGCAGAAGTGGTAAGGGTAACAGTAATGTAAGAGCACAGGCTGATTTTCCCCAAAAGCTGCATAGAAAAAGACAGTGAGTACAAAGAATTTATGCATAATAATGGGTCTCGGAGCAGAAAATGAGGAGTTGGAATACTAAATTGCTTATATCTCAGGAACCATATGACGTAGAAAGAAAAATTTAAAGTAATATAATTTGTGACTTTCCTGGCTAGTTTTATACAGGGGCTAAGCAGTTTTCCAATGAAAAGTCTGTTTCTCGCACCGTTACCGAGCTATGGGCCCTGAAAGGCGCAGCGAATGCCGTAATGTTATCCTATGGGAAAAAAACAGAAGTTCGGAGTGCCATAACTTTGCCTCCCTGTAATATTTTTTCACCAAACCACCAAAAGGCACATCTGTGGGATGTTGGCTTTTTCTCCCTCCAAATTTCAGCCCAAAAGACCAAACCATTATTTTGCAGCAGGGCGGCAAAGGATTCCTGTAATGCAGAGGACGCCGTAATGTTATCCTACAGGAAAAACTGTCAGCTTTGGAGTGCCTTAAGTATGCTGTCCTGTAACATTTTTTTCACCAGAACACACTGAAAGGCACATCTGTGAGATGTTGGCTGCGTTCCTTCCAAATTTCAGCCCAAAAGACCAAGCTGTTCTTTTACAGTAGGGTGGCAAAGAATTGCTGTCATTTTGCCACAGCCTGGAAAAGTACTGTCAAACTTTGCAAAATTTTTCTAAAATTCATGGGCCAGTGTCACAAATGTGAAAGTACTTTGCAAAAGTACTTTTTCCAGAAATGTGAAAAACATTTCTGGGTTGTTTTACCCCAAAATAAAGACATGCCTAGCATCCTCAGGGTCCGACTAGGTGAATACAAACAGACTTAGGTTGCTTGATGGGTCCCAAATTTAAATGGCAAGCATTTTTCTGATGACCAACTGAAAACAAAATGGTGGATTTGCGACAGTAAAAGAGCCATTTGTGAAAGTAAAAACTGCATTTGCGATACTTTCGAACTTTTTGTTAACTTTTCCCATTGACTTATAATGGGAACTTGTTTTTTGAATAACTTTTGAACCGTTTAATATTTTTTCACGAAATCTTCAAAAGGCACATCAGGCACCCCAGGCACACGTTCCCTGAAGTTTTTGGACTGGTCACGCAAACTGTGCGACCTGTAGGTGAGAGCAAAAAATTAGCAAAAAAGTGTAAACACACATTTCGTTGGTGTTTAACTCCGCTGCTGTACATCCGACTGGCACAAAACTTGGCACATCCCAAGATCTACCATGCCCAATCATGCAGAACAAATTTCAGGCAAATCCGTTGAATGGTGGAAAAGTTATTAAGGTACAAATTTTTACCCTTTAACCTTAAAATGGCTCCTCAACCCTAACTATAGTGGCACTACCGTGCCACTATAGTCATATATATATATATATATGTGTGCATGTATTCATGGCAAAAAACTCTGTATAATGCATCAGTTACGGTTGTTCCACAGTGACAAAAGTGAGGAAATTCTGTGTTAGGGTTGAAAGCCCCCCCTTGCACCCCCCAGCCTGCCCCCCCAACTGGCATCGGTGTGTGCGTTGGGGTCATCTACCTAACTCTCACCCCTCACATGTGTAAACAAGCTGAGGTATAGGAGAATGGGTGAGGACCCGACGACTCAACTCACACCGATGCCAGTTGGGGGTGGGCTGGAAGGTGCAAGGGCTGGAAACCTAACACTGAATGTCCCCACTTTTTCGCTGTGGAACAACCCAACCGATGCATTAAATGGAGTTTTATGAATTACTTCTTTGAGAATGAGAATGAAAAAAGGGAATAGAATCCGGTGGTGGGAGCGCAGGCCCTTCGGCCTCATGCTCTCACCACGTGATGTATTATGACATAGTCACGGTAACTGCAACATAAAGGCAAGTGCTAATGGTTACACACATCATGATGCAAACATAAATGGTAACGCAAGCGTTAACAGAAACGCAAGTGCAAAGTGACACCAAAGAAAACAGTGACGCAAATGGAGATGCAAGCACATACGGAAACACAACTGGTAACATGCACGGTCAGAGTACCACTATTGTAAATGCAAATGTTAACTGTTACAGCAACAATTTATTTATTTAATTAGTTTTTGTTGACTGGGTAAGTGCACTTGACAAATCCTGCCTATTTTCAGGCATGACCTGGGGAAGGGGGATACAGATGAATGCCACTGACCTTGAACCAGATAAAGCTGTTGGTAGTATTTTGAGTGAATGATTGAAATTTGGCCAGAACACTGGGGAAATTCCCCTACTCTTTTCAATAAGTGCCATGGGATCTTTAGCATCCACCTGAACTACCACCAATCCAGGCAGATGGGACCTCGGTTTAACGTCTCATCTGAAAGATGGCACCTCAGAAGTGCAGCACCCCTCTCGTGCTGCACTACAGTGTCAGTACTGGGATATTAACCCAAGTGCCAGACATGGGAACTGAACCCACAGCCCTCTGATCTTCCAGCCTCAAAGGCGAGTGTGCTACCTACTGAGCCACTGACACTATAACACCAAAGGGAACAGAAATGGAAAGTCAAACGCAAGCGTGTATGGAAACGCAAACCGTAACGCGCACGGTCACGTACCGCAATTGGAAATGCAAATGGTAATGGTAACAGCAACAATAATGCCACAAGAAACAGAAACAGAAATGCAAACATATGGAAATGCAAAAGCATAACACTGCATATGAACTGGGAACACAATTGGAAATGCAAATGGTAGTAACAACAACGACGACGCAAAACTAAATACAAATGCAAATGAACAGAAGGGCGACAAAACACAAATGGAATATGCATGGTGCGCAAAGTGAAACCTAAAACAGAAACAGTACTGTAACACAAATGGTAAAATGTACGTAAATGCAAGTGCAAACAAAATAGAAAAGGATAACGCATATGGTGGCGTGCACAAGGATCTATCATAGTGGGTACAGAAATGCAAGTTGAAATACTACGTGTAACAGTAACTGGAGTGCACACCCTGGTTTTCCCCAACAGCTGCATAGAGAAACACAGTGACTACAAAGAATGTAGGCATAATAATGGGTCTCGGAGCAGAAAATGAGGCGTTGGAATAGTAAATTGCTTATATCTCAGGAACCGTACGACGCAGAAACAAAAAATTTTAATTTCGTATAAATTAGACTTTACTGGCAAGTTTTCTACTTAGTCCCCACGACTAAGCATTTTTCCAATGAAAAGTCCATATCTCTCACCGTTTCCAAGATACGGGCCCCGAAAGGCATGACGGGTGCCGCAATGTTAGTCTATGGGGAAAAGCATCAACTTCGGAGTATCATAACTTTGAATCCCTGCAATATATTTTCACCAAAAGGCACATCTGTGAGATGCTGGCTTTCTTCCCTGCAAATTTCAGCCCAAAAGACCAAACTGTTCTTTTGCAGCTGGGTGGCAAACAATTCCTGTCATTCTAGCCATAGTGTTGCAAAGTAATGTCATGATGTGCGACACTTTCGCAAAAAAAATCACAAAAGTGTTACAGGTGTGACATTACTTTGCGGCACTACCTTTCCCAAAAATTTCAAAAACATATTACCGGGGTGTTTAACCCCAAAATAAAGACATGCCTAGCATACTCAGGGCTTGACTAGGTAAACACAAAAAGAATTGTGTTCCTAGATGGTCCCAATTTTAAATGCCAAGCATTTCTGTGATCAGTAACTGAAAAAAAAAATGGCTGACTCATGACACTACAGGGGTCATTTATGACACTAAAAACTGCATTTGTGACACTGTCGAACTTTTTGTTAACTTTTCCCATTGACTATAATGGGAAACTTGTTTTTTGAATAACTTTTGAACCATTCAATATTTTTCGTGAAATCTTCAAAAGGCATGTCTGGAACCCCAGCTGCACATTCCCAGAAGTTTTTGGACTGGTCTCACAAGCCATGCGACCAGTAGGTGCGAGCAAAGAATGCACAAAAAACATAAATACGCCCCGGAATGTCACTTAATAACTCCACATCCATATACCTGACCAGTTTGAAAGTTGGCAGATCCCAAGACCTATGGTTATACCCAGTGCCTGCCAAATGTCAGGTAAATCCGTTGAACGATGGCAAAGTTATTAAAGTACAACATTTCACCATTTAACCTTAAATGGGGTACTCAACCCTAACTATGGTAGCACTACCGTGCTACCATAATATATATACATACATATATTTCCAGATTATTCTGTTTCTCACTATAGAGGTATACTACATTCCTGAACAGTAATCCTAATTTCTACATTTTCTTGAGACTCTGAAATAATAGTAACAAAGAATTACAGCAGTGAAACTCCAATTTTCTCTGAAAACTTAGGCAAATAACCATCTGCTCTGCCTTTCTTATTTAGTAAACCAAGAAAGTGCATCTCACCATTTAGAATAAAGGGCAGGTCATGTAGTCGGTATTCTTGATGTCCAACAGTAGAGATACTCTTCAAAATAGAGTGTAAAATTTTGTCTGGACACCACTCAAGTTGTTGTAGTGTCAGCTTGCATTGGGCCTGCCAGATCCAATACTTAAAACAAGCTGTTAAGATTCTAAAGGTACTGTGGTGGTCAAAAAAATAATTTCTAGGAAATATTCCTAAAAATAGAACCTCGGGTGAAATCAGATATTCAGGAAACTGGTTCCATTGAGTTTTAAGTAATCTCCAAAAGTCAAGAATAAAAGGACACTCAAAATATAAGTGATGCATTGTTTCCAATACTCCTAAACATACTGTATGTGTCTTGGGCAACATCTTTCTGTTATCCCCTTGTGCTTTAGATTGTTTTTAATATTTAATTTACCATGGGCATAGAGCCACACCACATCCCACATTTGAGTGGGGTCCTCTTATCCCTGAACATATAGGCAATTTCTTTAAAATTCTGATGGAACTATACTGAAAAACTAGAGGGTGAAATATAAAATTTGGATTGTATGGTGGTGTAGAATTGTTTCCTGTCATATAACATAAGACACTATTTGGATACTTGCCACTGTTTGAGTTAACTGATACTATCCTGGAAATATGTTGGTAAATCAGAAACATGGGTTTGTTTAGAGATAGCTAATGTTGGCCCCCACAAAGACAGAATGTGAGAGAGATGATCCATAACCCATGTGATCTATAATGCAAGGCTACCAAATACGAGTGGCCTAATGTTTGAGTAGATGAAAATGTTGTGGAAAAAGGTCACTGGGTTTATCATGAATAGATCACCAGATGCAATATCTAAAAATAAAGTACCTCTCTTAATGGGGTTCAGGCTGCTTCCCCAGATATCCTGGAAGAAGCAGCTCAGGAGTCAAGTCTCCAAGATTTTATGGGGGGGGGGGAACAAACATAGCTTAAATATAGAAACATTGGTAGTAAATACGTTTTTATCATAAAAACCCTCAATTTTTACACATTCTCCATTGATTCTGTAGAGATACCCTGTCCAAGGCCATGTTTCCAGTGTTTTCCCATTTTAAACTTTGCTAAATCTGCATGCCCGAGATAAATACCCAAAATATTACACTCCTTGTTTATGATGGGTATTCCAATGATCTCCAAATGTTGAGAGTCATCTGGTCCTATTGGTAAACATTGGCTTTTTTTTTAATTAATCTGAGACCCAGATATATCTGAAAAGGAAGATGGAATTGGCTGTGCCATAGTACCTGAGTCATAATCTGCTAAAATCAGACACAAATCATCTGCATAGACCAGGGTTCTGATTCCAGTGTCTTGGCTGGAGATGGAAAGGCCTATCACTGTGGTTCTATATTCATTTTATGTATTAAGGAGTCCAGGAACAAAAAATATAAAATTGGGCTGAGGGGGCACCACTGATTGACTCCAGTCTTGACTGCACTTGGGTTACCTACTCATCCATTAATATATGTGGATACTGAGGCATTCTGGTAGCATAATTTGATCCATGAGATAAAACTTTGGGGGAAACCATATGCTGTCATGCAATTCCATAAGTATGTATGGGAGACCCTGTCAAAGGCCTTGGATTGGTCCAAACTTAACAAGTATCCAGTTATTTCTTCATGTATATATTTTTCTAATATTTCCCTAAGAAGTATAAGCATATCCAATATTTTCCTCCTAGGAAGGGAGCAAGCTTGGTTAGGACGAATGATTGAGGATAAGATGAAAATGAGTCTTGCTTAGAAGTTTAGTTAAGATTTTGAATTCAGAGTTTAATAATGAGATGTACTTCCAATGTATGAGCTGTTCTTTGTCTCCTTGTTTGTGTAAGCGAATGAGCAAACCAGAGTACTTATCAGGAGTTAGTTGGTTTTGAGAAAGCATGTAATTATAAAGAATAATCATTTCTTGTGAAATTTGTGGGAAAGTTATTTTATAAAAATCATGGGGTAACCCATCCATTCCAGGGGCAGTCCCTTTTGTTAGCTGGGTTATTACTGAAGCCAGTTCTTGTTTGGCAATGGAAGCAGTTAATATTGTTTTTATTGTTTTGTCAGTGGGTGAGATTTGGGGTAAATTAAGGCCCCTAGCCATTCTGTAGTTTTTTCAGAGCCTGGATGTGGTGTTCCAAAAATATTGGTAACATACTGTTCTATTTCTTGTAAAATGTGTTTATTTCCCATAACTCTGTCCCCTTGTAAAGTTCTGAGGGAAGTTCTTTTTTATTTTTGTGGTTCATGTTAAGCAACTTTCATAAGGGTTAGCTTGGTATTGTGATCCCTGAATACCAAATCTTTATTCAAATTCCAAAGATTTGAACCTACCATACTAGTATGACACCATTTCTTGTTTTATGTGTTTAGTTTGAGCTGAGCTGTCCTGTGTTGACTCATTTTGTAAGGAAACAAGTATGTATAACCGTTGTCTTAGTGATTCATACTTAGAGTTTCTGAAATGCCTCATTAGTTTACTTATGGACTGAAAGAAGGCGATAAAATCTTCTTTACATTGTTCCCACCACTCAATAGGGGAGTTGTATAGAAAAAACTCAGACTTCCTCGCTGCAAGGAAATCTATTAGGCCTTGAAAAATGGCTTTGTCCTCTAATAAGGTAATATTTAACATCCAATGGCCTTTACCCATAGCTATGTCAAGGGAGGGAGAGATTCTGATCTGTAGAAGGCCATGGTCTGACGTAGCTACTGGCAAAACCAAGGAAGGGTTACAGGAAGACATGGAGACAGAATCCAGTAATCTATCCTAGTAGCTAGTGTACCCGGAAAAAAGGTGTACTGTGGGTTATTGTGATGAAGATGAAAAACATCGGTGAGTAGGGTTTGGGAAGGTAGCTTATTTAAAAAGGCAGCATCACAGAAAACTTTGTCTGTCTTTAAATCTCTGTCAGCTTTATACTTGCTACATTTAAAATCACCTCCCATCACTATTGCCTTAGATGTATACAAGTAGGGTTGAATCAGGTTTAGGAGCTCAATGCATCCTATTTTACTTTGATGGGCATATACATTAATCACCCTAAAATCTTGTCCTTCAAAGGAGATATCCAACAATAATGCATGACTGGGGAACACATCAATCATTTGGGTGATCTTAATGGATGGATTATTAACATAAATGCCCACCCCACTGCAAGGGTCCTCATCTAACGACAAATGGATCGAACTGCAAAGCCATTCTGCACTGGCATTTTGTATCTCATGCACTGTCGATAAACAAGTGTCCTGAAACAAGAATAAATCATATTTTCAGTTCGTAAAATATGCAAAGGTAGACCTTCTTTTTCTGTCAGATTTTAAACTATTAACATTTAAGGAGGCAAGTAAAAGTTCATAGCCCAGAGGTTTAGGTTAATCAGGCTGTTTTGTTTTCCTCTGGCCTGTTCTGGTCCCCATTCTTTTTTGGATTTTGAATATTGTCCTCTCTTTCTGAGGCTCTGTCAATCTGGGATAAATGTCTAAGGCAGCATCGGAATCTGGTTCCATCACCGTTTCCCCCTGTTGCAGGGTGGAGAATTTGTTCTGTAAGGAAACAGGGTTTTCAGGAGTAGGTTTATGGTCGACTTTCTTTGCCTTGCCCTTATGAACAGTCTGAATAGGGAGTTCCTTAGGGTTGGGGTGGGGCATTTCCCTATTTGTAGACACCATTATACATATAGTAGGCAGAGCTGAGGAATGTTCCTCAACTGAAGCTGAGTCAGTGCCCACTGGAACTAATGCAGGTGTAGAAGATGTTGCTGTGGCAGTGGGCATTGAAGCAGGACTCATAGGGGGGGATCTTGCCTAGAGGTGCTGGGGTATCCTTCGAAGGTTCAGCAATTGTACCCCTGTTTGCTTGTTGTGTAGCCTTAATGATATAAAAGTCTTACTCAGTGAAATTGGCATTCTCCGTTATATGGGCTGCCCAAGGGCAAGACTGGAAGGAGTGGCCACCCTCATGCCAGAGGTGGCATGGGGTGTTGTTGTACAATGAAATCCAAAGTGGCCCTCAGAACCACATTACAGACACTTTAGAAATTCACATGAATTACTGATGTGGTGATGGGAACCACACTTGTAGCAGGAGTGAGGTTGCCTCATATAAAACAAGATCTTGTAAACTGGAAGCCTCTAAACAGGAAAGGGATCTGGGAATAACTATAACAAGATGACCTAAAAATGACCAAGCAATGCAAGAAAGCAGCACTGAGGGCAAATGGTATGTTGGGATGCATAAGCAGGGGGATTGCAAGCAGGAAAAAGGAGCTCATCCTTCCACTTTATAAATCAATTGTGAGGCCACACCTGGAGTACAGTGTACTATTGTGGAGACCACACCTCAAGAAGGATATTACCAGACTGGAAACTGTGCAGAGGATGGCTACTAAAATGATTCATGGATTGCACAACAAATCATACGAGGAGAGGCTGTGCGAATTAAACATGTACTCCCTGGAGAAATGGAGGGACAGAGGAGACATGATCAAGACCTTCAAATTCCTAAAAGGAATAAACAAGGTGCAGGTCCAGGACCCATTTCATATCAAAAATTACTCAAGAACCAGAGGGCACAACGTGAAGCTAGAGGGGGGCAGATTCTGTGGCAACACATGGAAATTCTTCTTCACCAAGAACCATGGAACTGCCTTCCACAGGAGGTAGTGGAAGCAAAAATGGTGGAAACTTTAAGAAGGAATGGGATGGATACAAGGGCATCATAACACTGAAAAACAGTTAAGGGAAGGGGTAGGATTATGGGCAGACTAGATGGGTCACATGGCCCCCTTCTGATCACTTTCTATGTTTCTATGTTTCTGTGTTTATCCCCTTGTCTCGGCCTAGGTAAAACAGTTGGGCAGGTGCTGAATCTCTTTATCATTCTGCCATAAGTTTACTCTGACCTTCCACCCACCCAGTCCAGAACCCTTCTCAGTCCAGAATAGGGTCTGGTGTACCTTGCAGGTCACATTTTTTTCCTAGCCAGAAAACCATATCAGAAACATTCACCCCTTCATTACGGAATAATATGGTGACGAGTTTGAAGGTAAGCTTATTGAGGGGTACGGCCTGCAAAGGAGACCATAATGGGCTTTACCACTTTGTAGAATATAAAGCCCAGAATTGTTCTGAAAGAGTTGCTGACAGAAAACTAATATCAAATGTTATTTCCCCTGGTGCATGGATTAGTGCATATACTTCTGAGGATGAAAACTCCAAGGCCTGTTTCAAAAGTTGTTTCCCCACATAAAATCAGTCCAGTGGGAGTTCCATACCCCTAAGGTACTGAAGTCTGACTGCATGTTTGCATTTTGCTTGCTCCAAGGGTTTCTGCAGCAAGCTGGCATAGTTAACAGCTGGGGGATTCATCAGAGTTTGCTCAGTGACCGGATCGATAGTGAACACTTCAGATACTGTTCGCACCAATAGTGCAGATGTAGAGGATTGTGTGCAGTCTGTTAATGCTTCAAAAAATTCTTCTATAATATGTTCAATAGGAGATAAAAAAATACCTGCTGAGTCAGGCTGTGCTGCCGACCCTAGAGCTGATGGTGCATCCCCAATTCAGGCTGTCCCACCTCCGAAGGTGTAGAAGAGAACAGAAATGGGACTTTCGATGTTGCTGGGGGAAGTAGTAGGTGATCTGGGTAAAGGGATGTTAGGGTCTGGAATCCAGGTCCCTGATGTAGTTTTAAACCATCCTGCATTATTTAAGTCTTTATTTGGGATCCAGGTCTCCGCGATTGCATTTGTAGAGGTGCATGCATGGGCAGACTACTGCATCCCTAGGGTGTTTTGAACCAAAAACAAACACTCTGGAAGTGTTTAGATGTTCCATTGAGGTACTGAGTTGGTGCTTCCTTTTCTTTTCCTCCTCCAGTTTAGATTTCTCCATACTGTAGGTTTCTTCAGTTGTACTCATTTGCGTAAGAAGTTCTTTTTTATTTTTTTTTTCAAATTGGCCTGTACTTGTTTTTCCGTTTGTAATAAAGTGGCATCCTCTGTAGTACCCATAGCGAACTCAATAACTCCTGTTGGTGTATTAGAATTCTCAGAAAAATTATCCGGCTGTGTATGTGGGGTGATATGCTAGCCATCTGTTATAGGATGCATTCCAGACACCTCCATCTCCTTTCTAAATCCTGAAGTTGTGGCCTGTGAAGCCAAGCCCAGATTTTCTGCCAGCTCACTGTGTTCACCTCCTCCTCCTTTGTCCAGATCCAAACTGATTCCTCCATCCTGTCCACAGGAAGTGACAGCATCCCTGAAGCCAGAGCAGGGGAGTTTCCCTGATGTCATGGTCAAACATCCCCCCATTCTCTAAAATACCACCAACGGCTTAATCTGGTTCTGTATGTCAGTTTGCATCTGTACAGTATCTTCACCCTCTCCCCTGGGATGAGTCTGAAAACAGGCAGAGTTGTCTAGTCCTCCCACTGGTGCAGCAGAAAGATTTACCGCTGCAACACAGGTGGATTGGGTTTGGGAACAGACTCGGGATGCTTGAGGGCCAGCCAGGGTGGAGGTGGATTGAGAGGCTGTTGCACGCGCTCCACCTTGGGGGGGGGTAGAGAGCCTCCAGTCCAAGGGATCCTGGGTGACAAGGGGATGCCAATACCAGAGCACCAGTTAACTCTGGGAAGGGTGTATTGGACGTATGGTGTGGATATGGCACGGCATCCACCTGACATGCCTCCTGACAAACATACCTAAAAAAAATCCTCCCTGGTGAGCCCAATGACATCGCCCCCAACCCGTAGCAGACCTGGGGTGCTGGTCACATCACAGACACAGATCCCCCGGGGTTTGCAAGGAGGGGACCCGGTAGCTCTGCCCTGGGGGTTACTCCAGGGGGCACTGACGGCGGGGATCCTGGGTCTGTCCGCGGAAGTTGGGGGGGGAGTGGGTCAGGCCGCTGGTGCAAAAGAAAGCATAGCAAAAGAAAAAAAAGATTTGCCTAATCCTCTTTTCCCAGTCAACAAAAATTAAATAAATAAATAGTAGTCTTTCCATTAACTTACCTACAACTGATGTCAGGCTGTCAAGCCTAGTCACCCACCTCCTCCCTACTACCACTTTTGTGAACCGGAACTACCTCTGCCCTTTTCCAGTCCCCCTGGACCAAGCTGGTCTCCATTGATCTGCTAAATAGGTCTTTTGGAGGTGCAGCCAATACCTCCCTGAGTTTCCTCAGCACCCTTGTATGTACCCCATTTGGACCCATAGCTTTGCCTACCTCATCAGAAAATGGATTGGTGTCCACTTCCCTCCCTTCAAATCTCCTGTTGCTTTTGAGGTCCCTCCCCCTTTCTACTGTGAATACTGAGCAGAAGTATCTGTACAAGATGTTTGCATTTCCCTGATCCCCCTCCACACAATCTCTGCCTTTGTACCCCTTTTCTCTCTGTCATATCTGAAAAATGTACTGTTCCCTTTTGATAACCCCTGAGCTATTTTTTCCTCAATTTATGCCTTTGTGCTCCTTACTACTTTGCTTGCCTCCCTTTGTTTTACCAGGTACACGTCCCTATCCTCCTCCCTCTTAGTCCCCTTTTACCATCTGAATGCCTTTTTTTTTTAGCCTTTATCTTTTCTTCTACATCTTTTGATAACCATGACAGTCTCCTCTTTCTTTTACTTTTGCTTACCTGCTTGACACATAGGTTTGTTGCTGTCACTATACTCTCTTTTAGTTTGGCTCACTCTTCCTCCATCCCCTCCAGGTTCTCTATCCCTGCCAGATCATTCCTGAGGCATTCCTCCATCTTTATAAAGTCAGCCCTTCAGAAGTTCAGGACTCTTCCCATTGTGTCGCTGGATTCTGCAGCAGTTCTTGTGTTGAATCACACTGTACGATGATCACTTGTCCCCCAGATGTACATTTTCAAATAAGTGTACACTCATACAGCATATACAAGCACTGTAAATGGCAATGGCTGCTTCATCACACAGGGGACCCTTTGTACACATATCCCAGTTTAACCACTGGATGTGTTACTGAGGTCACAGTGCTAAAGGGGTATGCCTTATTCTTGTTGTGGAGCAGCCGCAGCAGTGGCAGTGGACTGTGTAATGTTACTATCTTATAACATGTCTGCCATGTATAATCATCAAAGCTACTGTATGCATCTCACATTAAAGCTACGCATTTCACAGCATTGATGCTACACACCTCACAGCATTGAAGCTACACATTTCACAGCATTGAAGCTACACATCTCACAGCGTTAAAGCTATACATCTTATAGCGGTAAAGCTATTCATCTCACAGTGTTAAAGTTGCACATTTCACAGCATCGAAGCTACACATCTTACAGGGTTGAAGCTGCACATCTCACAGCATTAAAGCTACAATATAAAAATGAGTAAGGAAATTCCTGCCTCCTGATTCGGTTATGGCACCACTTGAGGCCTGTGTTTGTGTCTGTGCATATGCCAGTGGAACTCTTTGAATTTTGAATTCATTGAGAGGCATCACGAGCAGAAAACAGGGAGCTGTTATCCCTCTGTACCGACACTTGGTGAGACCTCATCTGGAGTACTGCATCCAGTTCTGGAGACCCCATCTCTGCAAGGACATAGGCTGCATAGAGGCAGTCCATAGGAAGGCAACTACAATGGTGCAGGGTCTGCAAGAGATGCCATATGAGGAGAGACTAAAGGAGCTTAATATGTATACCCTTGAGGAAAAGAGGGAGAGGGGGGACATGATAAAAACTTTTAAGTACCTCAGTGGAATCAACAAAGTCCAAGAGGGTGGCATCTTTCAGAAAGAGAGATGTGCAAGAACAAGGGGACACAATTTGAAGATGGGGGGGCAGTTCAGGGGCAATGGAGGAAGTATTTTTTTCACAGAGAGGGTGGTGGATACATGGAACAGCCTTCCTGAGGAGGTTGTGGGGTCTAAAACTATGGGAGAATTCAAGAATGCATGGGACAGACATAAGGCAATTTTTGTGAGAGGTAGGAAGAAATAGGCTGTTGGTTAACTAGGATCTGCAGCTTATCCTGTAGGTAGGGAAATGGGCAGACTAGGTTGGCCAAGCGGTCCTTATCTGCTGTCATAGTCTATGTTTCTATGTTTCCATGTTACCATTTCATATGTATGTGTGGGGAGGGGACATTCTACTACTGGAATAATGCAGAGCTTTGTTTACCATGCAATAGAAGAATTCAAACACACAACATATTAAATGTGTAGAAAGACAGATGACTGAAAGGTGGACAACATCTGTGGAGGTACAATTTTACATTTAGCAACATTTTATTATACCTTTTGTTGCTTTTAAAACTTTAGTAGAGTGTTCATTGTGTCAAAGTTGTTAATAGTCCCATTTTATATACGTGAAAAAGGCACTTCTGGGACATTGCTGTACTAGGTTTACCCCACGGTCAGGGACTGAAGGCACTTGGCTTTGTCTTGTGCCTTACAATGCCCCTGAATGTGGGGTATACCAAGTACGTGGGCCCTGTTGTGCCTTATTGATGAACTGATCAGTGTTGCATACAGTAGTAAACATGCCACTGGGCATCATCACCTGCCATATTATACCCCGAAAGTTTCAGTGACACATTTCTTATCCTAGCAGATACATGTTTCCAGTCAACTGCAACAGTGTATGAGATAAATGTAGCTAGTAACTCATCATCATTAAAGCCCTAATTACACCATACAGCTCAAGTTTCTATACCAATTAAAAAATGCAGTTCTTACCAGTAATATAATTACTACTGAATCTGAGTGGGGGGTACAGTCTTACACTAGAACAAAGAAAAAAGGAAGGTGAGCCATGACTTTCAAGTTAGCTTTAAATAATATATTTGGCCCCCTAACAGAGTCTGTTGGCCCATAAGATGCTCAAGAGGGGGCAGCTCAAATTGAATTGCAGAGTAGTAGGGACTCCACCGGGGTTATAAAACGTGGTCATGAGGAGTGCCCAAGAGAAGTAGCAGTGGCAGTTAAGGGATATCAGGACACTGAAGGGGTAAATCAAGTAGGAATATTAGAAGAGGAGACATTAGGAGTCACGTGATGAAGAGTACTAGGTAGCTGCCTTCTTCTAAAGCTCCAACAGCCCGTCCCCCTAAACAACTTTTAAATCCTAATTTTAGCGTTCATTGTTATGGATCCTTACTGCTCTGCCTGCCTGGGAGACGATGTACCTATTTGGTAAGCCTCAATGGAAATAGAAATGCAGAAAGCTATGCCAAAGCATACTCTGCCGGCAACCCCAGAGAAGGCCTCGAAAAAATCCAAGGCCTCATCTTTGCAGCAGACCCAGATGTCTACAGCAGGGGGCATGGAGGTAGAACCCCTTACATTAGCCAGATTTCTAGAAGAATTTCATCCGTTCAAAGTAGAGATGAAGGAGTTAGCGGGGGAAATTTAAAGTATAACTAACGCTCTGGATGACCTCTCCTGGAAAGCGTCAGATAATAAGACCTGCATACGTTCGTTGGAGGGGAGAAATGAGAGACTGGAACCCAATCTTGTGGTAATGAGGCAACGTATCTCCAAACTAGAATTAAAGGTGGAAGATCTTGAAGGTCGAAGTCGCCGCAACAATGCTGTTATCATTGGCTTACCGGAGAACGAGGAGGGAGCAGAACCGATTAAATTTGCTCAGAGGTTCATAGAAAGAATAGCTGGTCCCTCTTCGTTTGGTCCTTGTTACACTATAAAAAGAGCTCACCGTGCCTTGCGCCCGTTACCCCCACAGGGAGCACCCCCGCGCACCTTCATCTTCTGATTCCTCAACTATCAGGAGTGCCAGCACTTTTTAATGAAGATTAAAGAAATAAAGGAGCTACAGTGGGAAGGGGCAAAGCTAAGAGTTGCACAGGATTTACCCTTAACAGTGTGCCAAAAGAGAGCTTCGTTTCACCCGCTAGTCAAAAAGTTAATTGCAGCCGGAATTAAATTTAAGATGGGCTATCCTGCAAAATTTCAAGTTTTATTAGCAGGGACCTGAAGTACCTATGAGAATGTGGAAATTGCCACAACCACCCTCCAAGCAGTGCTACCCGATCTCTTCAAGAACCCCTGAGATCTCTATGGGGGTATATAGAGGCTTAAAGTGTGCTCATAGGTGGCTAAATGTTGGGACTTTTTGAAGCTGTCTGTGTGGCTAAATCTCATATGGTGGTTCCTTTGAAATGGGCAGTATAGCTCGCATTATTTTATGGGGTTCTCAGATGGAATGCTTTTTCATTGCTAAGGAATGAGGTCCTTTTATTTTAGTTGCCCAGGTTCCTCTGCCTAGCACCATTGGTTTTGTCTCGAGGTGCATTCAGCTCCTGGAGCAGTTGGAGTCGGCTGACCTGGTCGGATCTCTTGGTAAAGTGATGGAAACCCCAAAAGCTCTCTTTAACATCGAAAAGGGGAAAGAGTGCAGCACTCTAAAGTCTATGGTGTTATCCTGCTATGTCTGCTCAATTTCGTCCCTTTGTCACTAGATGGAGCCAGAGACCGCGTTATCGTCCAGGATTCATATAGCAGAGAAAGTTTATATTGAACAGAGACACTCGACTGACCCCATCCTGCTTTAAATGGACTCTCAGTTTTTTTTTTTTTTATTATGATTTCTTTTCTTGTGGGATTGCAGCCCTGAGTGCCATTGTACTTATTTATAAGTTTGGGAAGTGAATTATTAATAATATCAAACTGTAGGTATCAGTATTATTGGTACAGGGGGATCGCTCAGGACTTGTTTCCTATAATGATTTAGTGTTGGATGTAGTTAAATGCTAGTACCATAAGTTGTATTAGTAAAAGTAGTGGAAACATATGTCTGGGGCTTTTTGCTAAAATATGTTTTATTAGAATCTAGTTGACGGGGGCTAGATAGATAGGATTGCATGCCTATTTGTGATCACATGGCTATATTCTTGCACTGTACTGGCATGTTCAAAATAGTTGTATATTATAATGCGGGAATGTTAACTGTGTTGAAAGAATAGTATAGTTAAAAGGTTGGCAGGGGTTTCGTAGTTAGTGGTTGTTGTAGTGGGGCGGGTGATTGGGGTGGAGGAGGATTTACTGGGTGGACTGTTGTCATGGTCCATGACAGAACGGGCTGGGATGGGGGGAAGGTGGCTCTTGGTGTTTTGTATGTATTGTTGGGGGGTTTCTTTAAAGGGTATTTGGTATAGTAGGTGGGGAGGAGGGAAGCACAGCATATATAAGGTATGGGAAAGGGAAGAATGTCTTTGTTACAAGAGAACCTATGGATATAGTCCCTATGATGAAGTAATCAATGGCTAGGGATATTAGATTCATTAGTTGGAACATAAAGGGGACCAAAGCAATACAAGATTTTAAAACATTTAAATTATTTGAAAGCTGACATAATGTTTATTCAGGAGACCCACTTACTCAATTGTGAAGCTAATAATATGAGGCGTTTGCAGGTGGGGCAGGTATTTGCTTCGGAAGGTAACACTCAGAGCAGAGGTGTGACTGTGATGATACATAGGTCCATCCCTTTTAAACCTCTCCAAATAATCCAAGACACATTAGGGAGATTTGTTTTTATTAGAGGCAACTTACACACTCTGGAAATACTGTTGGGGTCGATTTACGGCCCTAATGTTGATACTCCAGGTTTTTTTGTACAGATAATGGAAGCACTAACGCCATTCCTAAATATTCCTATTATTATAGGAGGGGACTTAAATTTAGTAATGGATCCATCACTAGATAGATCTGGGTCTTCCCTGAAGGGTCTCTCCCCAGGCCAAAGAGCGGTCAGAGAACTCTTAGACCAAATAGGTCTTTGTGATGTGTGGAGAATTCTTCACCTGAAGGTCCGGGAATTTACATTTACCTCCCAGGTGCATGGTACCGTGTCCCAGATTGATTATGTCCTGGTTTCGGATACTCTCATTTTGGGAGTGTTGGATTCGAGCATAGCAGTTGGGTTACCCTCTGATCACTCGGTAGTTACCTGCTCAATATCCTTTCCATCTCTTCCTAAAAAAGGGGGTAGATGGAATTTCAATAATCAGTTGCTAAAAGACCCGGAAATAGTTAAATTTATCTCCTCCCAAATATCAGAGTTTATCTCTATCAACCACAACTCCACCAGGCGGCCAGATATGGAGTGGGGAACACTCAAGGTATATTTGAGAGGGATCCTTATAGGACTGGCCTCTCAGAGAAAAAAGGAAAGGGAAAAACCTATCTCTGAACTTCTTTCTCAGACTCGTGGCAAGGAGGCTAAGCTCTCTTCTCTCTCATCTGAGGAATACAGACAGGATTTACTTAAATTGCGGGACTCATATTTAAGTTTACTAGGAGAACAGGCTGAGCTGACAATTATTAAAACGAAGGTGGTGTATTCTGATCAGGGTGAGAAGGCAGGCCGTATGCTGGCAAGACATGTTAAACAGTTAGAATCTGCTAGATTAATTGCTGCAGTTCACTCTATAGAAGACGGTTCTATTAGAACATCTCCAAAGGAAATTGCGGGAGAGTTCAAGAAATATTTTGAGCAACTTTGTGGTGCAATGAAAGATCCTCCATCAGAGGAAAAGTTACGACTTTATTTAGGAGAGTTACACCTGCCCTCCCTTTCGGAGTATCATCAAGCTAAGCTCACAGCCACCATTACCGAAGGTGAAATAGAGCGAGTTATCAGATCCTTCCCCTCTGATAAAACCCCTGGCCCAGATGGGTTTTCCTCTAATTTCTATAAAGTTTTTCCAAAGAGTTAACCCCAATACTTTTGACATTGTTTCAATATATTCTTAGTGGGCAAGCAACGGATGTCTCATTGTTTGAGGCATTAATTGTATTATTACCCAAGCTAGATAAACCTCCCGAATCTGTGTCAAGCTATATACCCATTTCGCTTCTCAATCATGATATTAAAATTCTTATGAAACTAATGGCAGATCGAGTAAGTGAAGTTCTTCCCAAGATAATTGGGGCAGAGCAGGTTGGCTTTATGAGGGGGAGATCCTCCGTGGACCATTTGCGGACTCTTGCGTATGTTTTCTCGGTCTCCAGGGAAGCTGACCATCCTATGGCCTTGGTTTCGCTGGACACCAAGAAGGCATCTGATAGGGTCCACTGGAAGTATCTTCTAGTCACATTGGAAACATTTGGCTTCCCTCTGGAATTCCAGATGTGGAATGGCTCCATTTACAAATTCCCTTCGGCTAGAATTTCATGTAATGGAGTCATCTCTGACCCCTTTAAGTTGTTTGTGGGTACTAGACAAGATTGTCCACTGTCCCCACTTCTTTTTAATTTATATTTAGAGCCTCTTATCAGGCAGATTATGCAAGCCCAGGAGGTTCAGGGTATCTGGCTGTATGGTCATACTACTAAAGTATCTGCATATGCAGATGACCTTTTGCTCCAAATATCATATCCGGCTTCTTCTATACCTGCCTTACTAGAAATTATACAGGGCTTTAGTGAAGTTGCCAATTATAAATTAAATATTGAAAAAAACACTTGTATTCCCCCTGAATTATAAAACTTTTAAAAAAGAAATTGCCATTTTAGGGTTATCTTGGAAAGCCGACGCAATAAAGTATTTAGGGCTTACCATTACGAGGACTCCAGCCCATACACAACTGTTAAATCTGGACTCTCTGGTTCATACTATTGAAATAGATTTAAAAAGATGGGCTTTGCTTCCACTCTCATTGTGGGGGGAAATTAATTTAATTAAAATGAATGTCTTTCCTGGTTATTTTACCCATTAAACATGTTAAATGTTTGGCTTCCATTAACGTGGTTTAAGAAAATTCATGGCATAATCACCAACTTCATTTGGAATTATAAGAAGTCCAGAATGGCTTATCATAAATTAGCCGCTCCTAAACCTGTTGGTGGGTTAAGACTCCCCCATATTGGGTTGTATTATTGGGCTAGTCATGCAAATAAATATCTCGGATGACTGAAGGTAGTAGAGCCCTCGGACCAAGGTACATATGTCCCATTTTGGTTAAAGGTGGAGATATCTTGTATAACGGACCAAGGCCTATCCTCCAAGGCTATGTTACACATTAATCCAAGTTCCCTACCTGCTGCTCTTTGGAATTCCCCTATTGAGACTTCTATTAGAGTCCATTCACAATTATGTGCCTTTTTGAAATATAGTCATACTAAGGACTTATCCCAACCTAAAAGAGGTAATCCCAGTCTTCAACTGGATGGCAAACCTCTCAAGAGTAGTTTGCTCCCACAACTAGGGGACCGCCAAGTTGCTGAACTAGCTACTGTGGAAGGGCAATGGCTGTCTTCAGCTGAAATTTTGAATAAATTTCAAATTCCACACACTGATATATTTAAAGTTTTCCAACTTCATCACCTTTTGTTAAAAGTGTTGGGTGTAGCCTCCCCAACTGCTTCAAAAGTGGGCTTCCAAGCAGAGTTAGGGCCTTTAGCTGGAATGGCTCATGCTGTTTCCAAAATATATTGTATTCTCTATAGCAGGGCCTATTCTCAAAATTTTGCACCGGTTACTTATTGGTCCTCACTATTTCCTGATATGGTGTTTAATTGGATGCTACTTTGTCGTAGTTGCCATAAATACATGTTGCAAGACAGGCTTAGATTGATGCAATTTAAACTATTGCATAATATTTATTATTCCCCTCAAAAGATAGCAAGGTTAGGAATCATGTCCTCATCTACATGTTATAGATGTCAACAAGATAGAGGGGATCTTCTTCACATTTTCTGGAATTGTTCCAAGGTAGCTCCACTCTGGACCAATATTAAAGGATGGATCCTTAACTGGGTCTGTATGACCTGTTTGCAGCAGAGGTATGCTTGTTAGGGGATGTTTCCGGTATTCCAGTGCAGAATAGGAAATATCATATGACCCTGATTTCCGCCTCTGTAAAGAAGGTGGTCCTGAGGTACTGGAAGGACACTTCAGAAATCACCTATGTTGAGTGGTTACAGGAGCTACTTGCTAATCTTAGAATGAAGAGAGTCATTGGCAGTCTTCAGAACAAGCTACCAAAGTTTAATCGTATCTGGGGTCCCTTATATATGTTATATTCTTTACAGTCTAAGGGGTGATTCTTCCCTATCTCAATAGTAGAGGTTGAGAAAATGAGTTGCTGTGCTTGGAATATTGGGGGGAGGAGGGTCCAAGAGGTAGGGTTGGGGTGGGGACTAGGTAGGGGGAGAATAGATCCTTGCAATGTCTGTTTCATGTACTAATGTAAACTCAGTTATGTACTCTTTTGACTTGAATGTATTCTCTGTATTGGAAAATTTTAATAAAATTTGAATGGAAAAAAAAGAAAGAGGAGACATTAAAACATAACACTGCTCCGGATGCTTGTTTGGGGGTCAACAGTCAGGAGGAAGAGATGGAGGTGGAGAACCATGTAGTAACTAGGAGGGTACATATTATCGGAGACTCTATTGTTAGGTACACAGATGCATATACAACTAAAAGGCTGAAAGAAACAGTTACAAGTTCATATTTACCTGGCGCCACATTGATGGATATAGGCAAAAATTATCCCCAAAATGGTACAAAAAAATGTGGATACACCCCTGATTATAGTCCATGCAGGAACAAATGACCTCTATAGAACCAGGGAGGATCAGATGTATCTTCAACTAATGAGTATAGAAAAAACAACTCAGAAAATAAATGCAAAAGTTATGTTTTCTGAAATCTTACCTGTTCCTAAAGCAGGAAATAGAATAATTCGGAAAAAAAAAGAGGGTTAATAACTGGATTAGAAGGTGGCATACTATGAACAGTTTTGAGTGTATTAATTCATGGGAGGAGTTCAATCTAAACACGTCCTACTTTGGTTAAGATGGTAGACACCTAAGTAGGAGAGGATCCAAGGTGTTGGGGCTGGCATTTAGGAAAAACATAGATAAGTATTAAAACTAAGTAAAGGGGTGACAAGGAACCAGGTACATAGTGGTGTTGTGGGGGAACAAATTCAGGAAATGGGTAAAATGATCATGAGGAATGGAATAAGCCTGTTGCTCGATAATATGAGAAGTGTTAAACCTAAGATAGACGAGTTAAGATATGTCCTACAGAGAGACAAGATAGATATATGTGGATTGACTGAAACCTGGCTAAGAGAGGATGACTGGATAGACAAAATTGATGGAGATGATTTCTTTCACAAACCCAGAATGGGGAAAACAGGTGGTGGGGTAGGGGTATATATTGCAACACACCTGAAAGCAAAAGCCATTACCCATGATAATATTACATGGACCCAGGTTGAACAACTATGGCTCTCGTTTTGGACAGGTAGGAAAAATATTAGGTTAGGGGTCTGTTATAGATCCCCTAACTTGAACAAACAAGAAAATGAGGTCTTTTTGGACCTACTTTATAGTGGAATAATAGTTGATAATACTATTGTAATGGGAGACTTTAACTTCCCCCAGATAAACTGGGACCCTTTGGGTGTGGATGGGACTCTAGAGGAAAGGTTTTTAGAAATATGTATAAAACTTGTTTAACCCAGATGTTGAGAGAGAATACAAGAAATCAGAGTATTTTGGACCTGGTATTATGTAAGATGATGGATGTCTTAATGATTGTCGTAGTGATCGAACCGTTAGGAAGCAGTGACTATAATATGGTCAGGGCTGTACTGGAAGAGGATTCCCATAATATCCAGGGAAAATCAATCATTAGGAATTATAAAAAGGCAGATTACACTACCATTAAGAACATAATAAGAACACACAATTGGAAGGAATTGGAAGGTAAATCTCTTGTTCATACTTGGGAAATAATTGATGACGTATTGCAGTCATGTATACAAAAGCATGTCCCTATAATACAAAAATATAACAGGAGGGGGAGGGTTCCTAAATGGATGTCTCAAACGATCTGTAAATTGATAAAAAAAAAGGAATAGGGCGTATAAGAAGCTGAAGAAGGACCCATCTGCTACCCGACTGTCCACATATAGATCCTTGGTAAAAACATGTAAAATGAGTATTAAAAGAGGGAAGGCAGAGGCATAATTAGAGCTGGCTTTAACTAAGGGAAACAACCAAAAAGGATTTTATAATTATGTAGGAAGTCTACGAAAAAATCATAATCAGATTACTGTTCTAAGGGATCAGGATAGTCAAGTTGAAGACGAGCAGGGTATAGCCAATATGCTTGGTGCGTATTTTCAAAGTGTGTACCTTGGGGAAAGTAGTTGTTTGTCTGGAGAAGCTGAGACAGACGGTGTTGTGGAATTAGGTAATCCTATTATAATGGTGGAGCAAGTTAAAGCAAAACTGTTGAAGTAAGTTGAAAAGATACAGGTCAGGGGGGCCGGATGGGTTACCACCTGGCATTCCTGATTGAAACAGCAGAAGAAATTTCTGTGCCTCTGTCAATCCTTTTTAATAAATTTCTGTCAGAGGGAAAGGTTTTGGATGTCTGGAAGGTGGCCCATATAACGCCTATATTTAAATCTGGGGACAGGAAAAATCCCGAGAACTATGGTCCAATAAGTATTACCTCCATCATAGAGAAAGTGATGGAGAGTTTTATAGATGAACTTCTTGGTAACAATTTGAGGGCTTTGAACCATGTAGATGTTTCCCAGCATGGTTTTTCAGGTGGGAGATCTTGCACCACAAACTTATTGCATTTTTTTGAGCCGGTCAGTCAGGTCCTGGACATTGGGTTTCTGGTAGATGTTGTGTATTTGGATTACAAGAAAGCCTTCGATTCCATGTCACACAACATTTTGCTTGGGACCCTTCAGCAACTAGGTGTTGAGGGTTACCTTTGCAGATGGGTAGCAGCATGGTTATGCAATAGGTATCAACAGGTACAGGTGAGGGGTTAACTCTCAACAAGGGTTAGGGTGACTAGTGGGATTCCCCAGGGATCTGCGCTGGGGCCAAGGCTGTTTAATGTTATAATATCTGGTATGCAGTTTTTGAGGGAGTCTGGATTTGCAAGTACAAGGATGATTCGAAGATTGGTGCAATAGTTAATAACAATGAGGCTATAAGGAATGTTCAGGAACAAATATGTCATCTTGAAAACGGGCCAAATAAGCATAGGTTGTAGTTTAACATTTCCAAAAGCAAGGTTATGCATTTTAGACAAAATAATGTAAGAGCACAGTATACACTGAACTCTCAAATAATTGTGACCACAGATAGTGAAAATGACCTGGGAGTGGTCATCTCAGACAGACTGAGCTGTGACAAGCATAGTATGACCTGTGTTAACAGAGCAAACAGCATTGTAGGCAACTTACTACATAATATCAGGAGTAGGAAGAATGAGGTTCTTGTTCCCCTGTACAGATCCCTGGTGAGGCTCACTCTGAAGTGTGGAGCTCCCTTCTGCTCAGTGCAAAGTGCTGGTGGGAGTAGAACAGTGGAGCTTGTCCAAAGATGGTTTACTAAGAAAGTGGGGTCAGACAGTAAGCAGGAGTACAGTACCAGGTTGAAGCACCTTGGATTATATTCTATGGCATACAGAAGAATAAGGAGGGACTTGTGTTATGTGTCCAGGTCACTGACTGATGGAACATTAGGTGAAGCAGCAGGACTTGCTTGGAAAGAGGGTCCCTGGCAATGTGCATGGGTCCATGATAAACAGTTGAAAGGTGAGAAATACAGAACTAATAGAAGAGGAAGATGGTTCAGTCAGTGGGTCATGAATGTCTGGAATGGTCTCCTGGCAGAAGTGATGGGAGTTGGTAGTTTGGAAGCATTTAAGTACCAGTTAGACAAGCATATGGGGGACAAAAGATGGTGTTATGCCAACTAATAACTAGAAACAGGTCCTTATATGGCTTAACAGCTTATGGATCTGAACTTTTCCTATGAACCTATAATTGATCATTCTCTTGTCAAGAATACTTCTACTTGGCATGATCATTTGATTTCCTTTAAAAGGCACTGATGTTTTCAGTTGTTGTTTTGTGAAGAAATGGTCAATAAGGCAGCAAAAAACAGTATATGAGTTTTTGTTCGACATGGCATAAATATTCGATAACTTCAGACTGTTTATAAAAACTCCTGTGCCTGGCCAAAATTCTCTTTCTGTTCCTCTACCTTTTGCCTGAAATTTAAAAGTATGCATAAAATAAAAATTTGATCTTATAGAAACACAGAATGTGATGGTAGATAAGAGTCTCCAGGCCCACCTAGTCTGCTCATTTCTTTTTAAACCTTCATTTGTTTTGCTCCAGACCTCATTTGATCTATGGCACCACCTCTTCCGCTCTTCACCTTATCCCTATGATTCCCTTGTGCCTGTCCCAGGCAGTTTTGAACACCACCACTGTTTTTGCTCCCACTACCTCCACAGGAAGGCTGTTCCAGGCATCCATCACCCTGTTTGTGAAGAAGTACTTCCTCAAATCCCTACTGAAATTTCCCCCTCCAGCTTCACGCTTTGCCCCCCCTTGTTCTAGAGCATCTTTTGCTCTGAAAAATATCCCCTCCTGTACCTTATGAACCCCTGTAAGGTTTTTAAAGGTCTCTATCATATCTCCACTCTCCCTCTTCTCCTCCAGGGTGTACATATGTATCTCCTTTGGTCTCTGTTTGTAGGCCTTTTGACAGATTCTTGCTGTCCATTGTAAAACTAACACTATTACTGTATATTGCATACAGTATGGTACATTATAGTGTATACTGTATACTGAGATGATGCCCAGTGCAAGAGTTAGCTGAATCCCTAGGATGATTGTGTCTCCCGATGGGGAGCACTTCCATGAAGGGTAACTCATGGTCCTCCCAGACCAGACAGCTGGGGAAGGGGAATACCAGGGTGTGTGGGTGTTTTTGTAGACCTTGGCAGATACAGTGGCTTTCTCTACCACAGCCGTAGTGCCAGAGACACATTTCCAAAATAAATAAAATTAAAAATAAGAGGCAAGGTCTTTTATCAGTCAATCATGAATGATGGCAGAATGATATTCAACTGCTACACGATGCCTTCAGTTAGTGGCTCTGGACACCAAAGTGCATGTGTAGTGGATGTGCTTCACTGCAAGGGGTGGCTAAGTGTTCAGCTGTTTGGCATCAGTGCACCCCCTGTTCTCTGAGTAGCACTGTTCTGCTGTCAGTAATGAACTACTCCAAAAAACAAAATGATCTGCTTGCTTCAGGTAACATTTTTTGGGATGGCACTATAGCCTGGAGGTTAGATTAATGAACTGTAAACAAGCTTGGTACATCCAGCAGATCAGACCTAGGTTTGATTCTCACAACCTCCACTTTATTTATTTATTTGTTTGTTTGTTAATTTATTTATTCAGAATTACAAACCCTTGAGTCAGGGACTCATTTCCAAAGGCTCCACTTCAGATTACATACAGCTTCACAGGCTTAAAAATACAGGGTGCAATAAGATATATTAGACAGAGTACATGGGTATAAGCATGACAAACAGGAGCGTAATGGTGTAAGGATTACAGTCTTAGCAGGTGGCAGTACAAAAACAAATATAGAAAAAACATGGGCATCTTACAGACCTTAGTCATGCAGCAGTTTCAATAACAGTGAGGAGGTCCTATACAGGATATTAGCTAAATTCGGTTCACAGACAAGTACAAAATTTAGGCAGTGCAGCCTGGAGAAGTCTATTGTCATCCATGGTCAAAGTAAGGACCTGGGAGGGAGAAAAAGCCCGGAGTGTTAGGGCAGTACCTGTTAGTTGCACATGCAGCTGCGGGTGGATAGGAGGTGGCTCTTTAAAGCTGCCTTAATTGGACCTATTTTTGAGAGTTGGGTAGTCGAGGGGGGGAGGGCATTGTACCAGAGAAGTGCCCTGTAGTGGAAGGATTTCTGGGCAAGTGAGGTCCACGCCCTCAGGATTTTGAGAGTAGCTTTGTGTGCACTGCGAGCAGAGGCAACGGGGAGATGCCAGGTGAAGGGAGGAGGAGAATCCTGGTGGGGAGAGGCCTAGTAGTATTTTTTTTTTTTGCCAGGAGGCAGGTCTGGTAGTGAGTCCTTTCGTCAAGATTGAGTATGTTGGCTTGGGAATATAGTGTGCACGTGTGGGTCCATCTGTCTGCACCAGTGAGGAGCCTGCAGGGTTTGTTTAGGGCCACTTGGATTCTGCTGAGGGTGGTGGCATCAGCTTCAGCATAGACTGGGAGGCCATAATCTATCAGCGATAGAACAAAGGAGATAACAGCCAATCTGAGGGCCTCAGGGAGAAAACAGTCCTTATGGTGGTATAGAAGGCCTGTACGCATGTTAGTTGCTGAGGTGAGGAGGTTGATATGGGAGTGAAAAGTGAGGGCATAGTCAAAAGTGATGCCCATGTATTTGTACCTGTTATCTTGCTCAAGGGGGAGAAGTGAACTGGATCATATATGGAGGGGTGCGTTTTTAGACTTATTTTGATGGTGAGCAAATAACATTGCTTTAGTTTTTTTAATGCTAATGACTAGTCTGCGGTCACTAAACCAATTTTCAATTTGGCTAAACAAGTGCTGCAGGGTGGCCTGAAGAGAGGAGGGGTAAGGGTGTGAGGAGAGGAGAACAGCATCATCTGCATAAGGAAGAACTTTGTTGGGGCAGGAGATTGGTAGTACATTTTTGTAGAGACTAAAGAGATGAGGGCCCAGGATGGAGCCCTGTGGAACCCTGGAGTGGACTGGGTGGGTGCTGGAGAGGGTGTGGTTTACTTGCATACTGTGTGACTCAGAGAAAGTCACTTCACCGCCTAGTGCTCCCAGGTTGCCCCTGAAAACAGACACTTGTGCCTAGTGGGCCTTACACAGTTACCAAAGAATAAAATAAATAAATATGTTTTTCTGAATATTACATTAATTTTACATACTTTTTTTTTTAACTTACACATTGGGGAGTGCTTTCCAATTCCTATTGTGAACGGCATTCACAAGCGTGCTGTGGAACACAGTCCAGAATTGAAAATGAAAGACATGTTGTTAAGTATCAATTAACATCCTTTAAATTTTGTAGATGAAGTTGAACTTCACTCAGCATCTATGAAAAAATATTGTAAAAATATTCAGACCATATAGCAGCTGTCTTGAGACTTTTTAATAAGCTGTTCAAAAACACTTCACCATTCTGTAATGGCGACCCACTTAAGGGATTGCATGCAGTAATTTAGCTATTTCTTTACCCATGTTTGCCCTTTCTTCACCCTACTATTATATCACTGCCACAGGTTCAGATACCACAGAATAGCCCATGGGATGGGGATGCAAGCTCAGTTGTCCACCTACAGAGATCCTAGGCAGCATGTTTCACTCTGTGAGTTTGTAACAGCTGTGCTCCATAGAACTGCTGTCACTGTGCACACTCTCTCATCCACTCTTTAGGCAAGGTTGCCAATACAACATCATGCTCAGCTAATAAGTGGCATCACAGCTAATGACATTAAAGGGAATGTCCAAGAGACAGAAATGAGTTTCTTATTATTTTCAATAATAGGGACCCTATTAGTTAAGCACTGATTTTCATTTATATCAAAGACTACTTAAATATACATAAAGTTCTTTACAAATTCAACCCAATAGACTTCAGTGGGGTGCGCCTCCACATTCTTCCTGGTTAGAAGTCACAAAACATCATGAGCGAAGGGGCGTGGCTGGCAGATCAGGAAGTGGAAGGGATTGGCTGGCTGGCTCTTTGGTTCAATTTATGATCCCTTCTCTTCTGAACAGGAAAACCTTTATAATTTCACTTATTAGCGTAAAAGACGTTTTCCACCATTAAAAGGAAATATCAACCAAAAAATCGGGCTCCACCTTAGTGTGAAGCAGTGCCAGATCAGCATGTGCACAGACATCTTATTTTTTATATTTATGGTGCATTCTTGTATTTATAATTTTATCTTGTTAATCCTGCATCCCTGTCCACTGGCTTTTTACATCTGAATGCTCCCAGTGGCATACCCACAATCTCCCATGGTAGTCCCAAGAGTGACCTATGATGTGAGGAGCAGCTGAGGGAACATGCATAGGTTTATAACATAGCCAAAGCTTTTAATAGCTCCAGTTTGAAATGTTCACGTTTCAAGTTCAAGTTCAAGTTTATTGCAGGAAAACTCCATTGCGCCAAGCTCATTCACAAGGAGGTATTAAATCATGTAAGCAATCAGGAGACATTGTATAAGAAGGCAACATATAAAAAGCAAAATGAAACAATATAAAAATAGGATTATTGTGCACTGATTCATATAAGTACATCAGTAAAATGAGGTACAGTTAAGGTGCATATAATACCTAGTGCTCAATTAAGACAGGACAAGGTATGATTATTAGCATAAGGTGGTGAGGATCAGTAAATGTGGGGAGTGTACTGTGACAGGAGAGAGTAGTTAAGTAAGAGGGAGGGGTTGAAAATGACAGGAGAGAGTAGTTGAATAAGAAGGAGGGGTCGAAAATGAGTGGTGAACGGAGGAAGAGGGTTAAAGAGATTGGGGAGAAAAAGATACAGATAAGAAAGGCAAGGGTAGAAGATTTTGAGAATAACTGGGATAATTTCATGTCCTGACAAGCGCTGGTTCCAGGTGGATGGTTGTAAGGATATAAGGGCAGGGAAGAGGCCTAAAAACAGCTACAAATATCTTTTATTTTGGATGCAGTTAACTCTTTGTAGAAATTAACCAAGACCATACTGGATAGTTTCAGGGTGAATTGGAGTCAGTTACAGATTGTTGGAAGAGCATAAGAGATAGCACATTTGCAAAAGGTGGTGCGAGTCCTAGGCACGTCAAGGAAGATGAAGTCAGATTCCCTAAGAGAGTATGCACAGTGGGAAATGCAGATGAGAGATGTTAGGTAGCTCAAAAGTTTGTTCAGGAGTAACTTTAGAGTCCAAATACCAGAATGGCGCAAATGTCTAGTGGTAAGTGATGTCCAGCCAACAGCTGTGTAAAGGTCACAGTGGTGGATTTGGTACGGGGATTTGGTGATGAACCACAGGGCATGGTGGTAAAGTACGTCCAACTTATTAAGGTTTGAGATTGCAGAGGAGGTGTAAATTAGGTCCCCATAATCAAGTAAGGGAAGGAATGTGGCCTGCACCAGCCTGGTTCTAGTTTCAATCGGGAAGAGAGACTTATTTCTGAAAAAGAAACCTAATCTGGCTTTCAGCCTTCTGGAGATGTCCTCAAGATGGTCACTGAAAGAAAGTTTATTATTTAACCAAACTCCAAGATATTTAAATTTGGGGATAACTTCAGAGGGTTCACCTAGAGAGGTGATAACAAAGTCTTTCGGTAGACCGGAGGGGGGCGGTAGATGAGTTACTAAGAGTAAAAATCATAGCCTTAGTTTTCTTGGTATTAAGAAGAAGCTTAGCATTAAAAAGATTAGTTTCCAGCTGAGCAAAGTTAACTTGCAGCATGTCCCTTACTTCAGACAACGTAGAGCCAGTAGTGTACAGTACTGTGTCATCCGCAAAGAAGTGCAGGGTCGATTTGGTAATGTAAGAGTCAAGATCATTGATGTACAAGGAAAAGAGGATAAGGCTTAGGGTGGAGACTTGTGCCAGGTATAGTCTGTCAGTCGACTGCCAGTCTGTTCCTGGTCTCAGTATAGCACTCAGACATGTACATTTCAAACCGGAGCTATGAAAAACTCTGACTATATGTTAAACTTATGCACATTCCCAAGGCCGCTCCCTGCATCATACATCACTCTCAGGACAGCCACAGGAGGTTCTGAGATTGCCACATGGAGTGCTTAACTCATTGCCTCCTCAGGAGCTCTCTGAAGTTGCAGCACTTGTGTCCTGTATACTGTTAACAGTGAATCCTGGGCCTTTCTAAGTAAAATCAAGTCATAATCAGCATGTCGCAAACAAATGCTAATAGCTCAAGAACCATGTGTGCTAGGCACAAAGTATGAGTGGCAAACTTGTTCAGCATAAAATTACCTTTCCAATGATGGCATTCAAGTAATAATATGTAATTTTTCTTTTTTTCTATGCTGGTTGAAACAGCAAAAAAAAATAATTTTTACACTAATAAAATGCACTTTAAACCTTTTTTTGTTGGAAAATATGTGACATATCAACACCAAATTCAGCATGCAGAAACTAGATGTAGTTTTAATAATTTGTTTGTTAAAAATACAGCTATTTCCATAGTATAAAATATATGTTTTTGCCATTTTAGTCAAGGTGCTTTGGTGAGGTTTGAGGCATAAATCTGAACCATACACACCTTACCATAAACACATGCATATAACTCCTAAAGTATACATGATACACACAACGTATCATGGCAAAGTTGTTCATCACAACATTTCCTTTCTGACGGTGCTATGCAATCAATTGTGCTCAGTGTGGTTTTTGTTTTATACTGGCTGAGATACCCAGAATGTGTGTTTTGTTCAACATGCTTAGGTGGTTCTTGATGGACAAAATGTCAGCCATAACACACCATGCCATAAACAAATGCAAATAACTCCTGAACAATACATGCTACACACAATATGTCAGCACACAATCTGTTCATAACTAAATTACCTTTCCAACGGTGCTATGCAATCAATTGTAATCATTTTTTTTTTTATTTATACTGGCTAAAATACCCAGATATTCTGCTTTATTCATAGTGCTTCGGTGGTTCTTGATAGACAAAATGTCAGCCATAACACACCATGCCATAAACAAATGCAAATAAATCCTAAAGTATACATGATAGACACGAACTGTCTGCGGACAAGCTGTTCAGCAAACTAAAATTGATTGCATAGCACAGTTGGAAAGGTAATCAAGACATTTTTTTTTATACTTGCTGAAATGCCAAAAAAAAGCATTTTATTCAAGCTGCTTAGGTGACTCTGGGCTTGTGACAGACAAGTGTCAGCCATACAGACCATACATTAAACAAATGTGCATACCCCCTAAAGTGCGCAGTGGGAAAACTCCTACTATCACACCGTGATTTCATCACCAAACCAAAAAAAACACACAAAACAGTCCTATTGTATAAAAGGAATACATTATTGACAGGTATGTAATACAGAATAGATCTGAACTCGTGTCAGGTGAGCTCAGGGAACCATTACTCAGTGCAATGGTATGATCCACCACTCATTATATTCCCCAAGCTCATTTGCCACGCATTCAGATATATACATATTATACATACACACACACACATATTTATATATACATGTATAGACACACACGTATACACATATACATTTCTGTTAGCACCCTTTGCAAACTGTGTGAGAGGCCTTTTGGCACCATGCAATTTTGCTTAAAGTTGGACCAGCATAACATTCTGTGGTGATTTGCATATGCAGCCCATGATGCTTTGCATTGTGTGGGCATGTGTGATTTTGTATTTTATATATCTATATATGTAAGGGCGGCCCGGTGGTGCTGAGGGTTGAGGCGCTGGACGCCACACCTCATGCCACGCTGGTGACCTGGGTTCGGGAATGGACTCGGGCCGTCGGCGGCTGGCAGCGGAGAGGTTGGATTGAGCATCCCAGGACTGCTCTTCTTCCCCTGGGGTGGGCTAGAGAGTTGTGTCATGCTTGGGCGGCCCCTGTTGAAGGCTGGGGGAAGTGCAAGACATGGCACTAGCATGGGGTGGAGTCTGGCAAGATGCTTGCGAGTACACAGCATGTCATTGCACTGCCAGCTCCAGGGGAAAAAATCTAGGATGGAAAAGAGCTGGGCGCGACCAAGCAGCTTGATGGCTGCACACCCGCTGACCTGGAGGCCTGTCATGGAACCGCATCAGGGGGTCTAGTAACAGCTGGGCTAGGACCTTCATGGTGAGTGAGCCTGCTGTCCTCCGGGTCAGTGAGGGTCGGCAGCTGGATACCCCCGCCGGTGCGCTGCAGTAAGGCGTAAAAATTGGAGTAAGATAAAAAAATATATCTATATATGTAGTCTTTCTATCATTTTTATCCAACCATACACACACATTATGCAGCATCAACATATGCAAAGACATTCAGCAACACATCACCACAAATATCATAAAGTGCATGGCAGCACCATCTTGCACAACACGCACGTGTAATAATGAGCAGTGTTGCACACTTTGTGGGCATAACATCACAACACATACAAACATGTGCATGGTGGCACCCATGGTATTACACACAGTGGCCACAAGTCGCATCATATAGACTACAGAATGTCAACAACAAAATTATTACAATCACCACAATCACATTTTTCTTACCTTTTCAGATGCCATCCAATAATGATCTGCACTGAAGAGATTTCTGTATTCTTACCTGGTGTAGTCCCAACCTCTATTCTGCTCTCTGTGTCATCCTTCTGTAAATAAAAGTAGTTCCCTCCTCTCCTCTGTCTGTGGCATTCTTTTATTATAAAAATAAAAAAAGGTTCAACCTCTTCCCTGTTGTCTGTGGTTCCCTGTGATGGGGGGAAAAAAGTATTATCTGTTGAAACTTTCTTGTCCCATGTGATTCCTCTGCAGTTCCCTCACTGTACTCCTGTCATACCACCCCCACACTGTTGTGGGGCCACCACCTCTGTGTGCTTCTCATCACTCCATCCACGGCATCTGCTCTAACTGTAGGCACTACGTTGTCTCTCATGTCATCGGAACATGGTCTAATTGGTGTCTTCCATTCTTCTTTCGTCCCCCTCCAGGAAACAGTTGACTTCACACTCAATGGACTCTCAAAGTCACATACTCTGGTCTCTTGAACTCACCCTGCCCCAAAGGAATCTCAACCAAACAGTCGACAGCACACACAACGGACAGCGCAAAGGACAGTGTGCAACACAGAACAGCCAATGTGGTGGCCAAATGAAAATAAAAAATACTGAGCTAAAACCTCCACTCCACAGAAATTATACTGAAAGAGGTAATGGAGAATAAATCAGTCACTTGGCACTTTTTATTCCTGAGGAATTTTCCCCCTATTCTTTTTGATCATTGCCGTCCTATACTTTGATATTATTCTATTACAACTGTTCTCAGTCTGCCAACTGACACTTCCACCTCTGTGCCACTGCACCACCACCTCACCGTTGTGATTGCTCAGTCAAAACATTACCCATGGAGCCACCGATTGGCTGCTCCGGTGTGGCAATGATGTAGTGGTTGGCCAGTGACACATATGTCCTCTGTCAGGCTGAGATCTGCTATGCTCATCACACATAATGGCAGGTGACAGCACTTCCTAGCTGACCAGGGGGAAAACAAACTACCTCAGATATGAAATATATCATCTGACTCCCAAAGTAATGCATGGTTCAGCCCTCCATTAGCTCTTTCAGTTGGCATCTTGGTCTGGTGTGTGAATTAAGCCTGACACCAACTGTACCCTGCTGTGTGAAACCACGCTTTCGATCCTTTCTGAATATAACACTTCTACCATACCTTTATCTCACTGCCTGGGAACTCCTAAGTAACCTTTCCACCACTTGTTCTCTTACTTTCACTCGCCAGACTTCTTTTAGCTCAGTATTTTGAATTTTCATTTGGTGCAGCCCATTCAATGACCAGCATGTCACTGCATTACCTCCAAAGCACCAATGGCCAAGCAGGCATTTCACCAACAACACATGACATACCGATTCATGCCCACAACACTGCATTTTTCACCTTTTCTTTGTCTCAGTCCACTAGTTTTTTTATTTCACAAATCAGTAACAATACCTACATCTACAACTTTCAGATAACATATGCTTTGGTTTTACCACCCGATTGTTGCAACACCAACTCCCTGCCAACAAACAATTTCATCTGCAGTTTCTCGCTTCTGCCACTGCATCATTCTTCAAGTCAGATGCTCCTCTCCTCTCCTCTCCTCTCTCCTCTCTCTCTCCTCCTCTCCTCTCCTCTGCTATTTCCTCGTCCTGCTCTATGATGCATCTCCTACCACCTTTGTGCATCTCATCACTCCATCCATGACAACCATTCTAGCCAAAGGCGATATGCCGTCTTGCATGTCTTGAGGCTGCCCCCCTCCAGGAATTTGCTTCAACTAAACAGTCAATGGCATGCACAATGGACAGCGCAAAGGACTGCATGAAACACAGAACAGCCAATGTGGCAGCCACATGAAAATAAAAAATACATAGCTAAAATCTCCACTCCACATAAATATACTGAAAGAGGTACTGGAGACTAAAACAGGCACGCCCGAATAGTCACTTGCCACTTTTTATTCCTGAGAAATTTTTATCCCCATTCCTTTTGATCATTGCAGTCCTATACTTTGATATTATTCTATTACAACAGTTCTCAGTCTGCCAGCTGACACTTCAACCTCTGTGCCACTACACCACCACCTCATCATTGTGATTGCTCAGTCAAAACATTGCCACAGAGCCACAGATTGGCTGCTCCACTGTGGCAATGAAGTAGTGGTTGGCCAGTGACACATATGTCCGCTGTCAGGCTGATATTTGCTATGCTCATCACACATAATGGTAGGTGACAGCACTTCCTTGCTGACCAGGGGGAAAACAAACTACATCAGATATAACAGGTATCGGCAGACTCCCAAGGTAATGCATGGTTCAGCCCTCCATTAGCTCTTTCAGTTGGCCCACTTGGTACAGTGAGTTAAATAAGCCTGACACCAACTGTACCCTGCTGTGTGAAACCATGTTTGTGATCCTTTCTCAATGCAACACTTCTACCATACCTTTATCTCACCACCACGCCTTTCTCTCACCACTCAGGAACTCCCAAGTAATGTTTCCGCCACTTGTTCCCTTACTTTCACTCACCAGACCTCTTTTAGCTCAGTATTTTGAATTTTCATTTGGTGCAGCCCATTCAATGACTGGCATGTCACTGCATTACCTCCAAAACACCAATGGGCCAAGCAGACATTTCACCAACAACACACGACATACCGATTCATGCCCACGACACTGTGTCTAACCTTTCCTTTGTCTCAATCCGCAAAATTTTGATTTCACAAATCAGTAACAATACCTATATTTACAACTTTTAGATAACATATGCTGCATTTCCACCACCTGCCACCAAACCATTTCATCCACAGTTTCTTGCTTCCACCATTGAACCATTCTTCACATCAGCCGCTACTCTCCTCTGCTATTTCCTCGTCCTGCTCTATGATGCATCTCTTACCACCTCTGTGCATCTCATAACTCCAAATCGCACACTGTGGTCTCTCTAAAATCTCTTGAAGTTGCCCCCCTTCAGGAATCTGATTCAACCAAACAGTCACAATCGCAGCATTTTGGTCTCTCTCTCTCTCTCTCTCTGCAGTTGCAGCACTCTGGTCTCTTTCTCTCTCACAATCGCAGCACTTTAATGTCCCTCTGTCTCACAGTCGCAGCACTCTGGTCTCTCTCTCTCTCTCTCTCTCTCTCTCTCTCTCTCACAGTCAGAGCAATCTGGTCTCTCTCTCTCTCTCTCTCTCGCAGTCGCAGCACTCTGGTCTCTTGAACTCACACAATCTGGTATGTCTGTTCCCTTGCCCTGCAGCTCCCCATCATGTACAGTCACAGAAGCTGCAGAGGAAGTACTGGGGGTAAGTCTTTTATTGTGTTGCCAGTTTGAGCCTTTATCTGTACTGGTGATACTCAGGAAAGCAATCAATACAGAGGTGTACTTTACATGTGCTGCATGTATATGAAGGTTTGGCATGTATTTTCTTCTGTGAACAATTTCTGCACCTCCCCTTCTTCCCTTTCACTGGGTAGTATAGTCCATCACAAGTCAGATTCTTTGTGATTACTGGAAGTGAGGCACTATGTTTTCTATGGGCATATCCTTCCAACAGATTCTCCAAGAGGAGCATGCGGAAATTCATTTGTCTGTACTTGGTCACTCGTCCAGTCTTCGATCGCTGAACATGATTCATGTTCTCTCGGAACAGAGTAAATGCATTTGCCAATGCCATGTCCCACAAAAAAACAGAAAAGGTATATCCATCATTTATTTGATTTTCTGGCATATGGGTAACCCCGCGGATGCTGGTCAGTGATGTCCACGACGTTCTTGTACCTGTTATACTGCTGCAGTATGTCTGGACATACAATCAATACAACAGTGCCATCTCTTTGTCTCCTTGGCACAGACGTTGCTGGTGAGGTAGGGTCATGGTTTGTTCAGAACAAGAAAATGGGATGGTTGTCTTTCCATGTTGTGGCGACAAGTGAATGATTCTGTCATTGTTCATAATAACCATGAGCCTTCTTCTTCATTGATAATTTGTTAAGTTCCAAAGGCCAACCAATCCTGTTGGTCCACATTGTTCCACAGGAGTACAAGCCAACGTTCAATAGTTATTTTGCCAGGTGAACTGAAGTAATGTAATTGTCAAAATATACATGGTGCCTTTTGCCATGAAGATCCCTAGTCAGGTCTTTCACAACCCTCTCTGCAAGGCCCACTTTCACAGCACCAGAAACATTTCCTGTGTACACTTGGAAGTCGGACACATAACCGTTATGAGGATCTGCAAGGACCCAGACTTTTATCCCATACTGTTGCAGCTTGCATCACATGTATTGCTTGAAGGACAGTCATCCTCTAAAGCCCACCATTGCCTCATCAACGGACACTTCTCGGTGTAGGTTGTACTCCATCTTGTATGCCTTGACAACATGGTTGATAACTGGTTGAACATGAAGTAGCTTATCATGTTCTTGCGATCCTCTTGGTGGATTTAGTGTGCTGTCTCTGGCGCGCAGATACTGCATAATCTTCTCCTAACACTCACGGGTCATTAACTTTGAAATTGGTAAACGTCCATAGAGATGGTGCTTCGCCCAGTACATGCGGTAGTGTGGTGCCTTTATAACTGACATGTAGTCACATTCAAAGTAAAGCTTTTATGTCACATGCAGTTACCGGAGTCAATTGGTAGTCAACTTTGTTTGCTTCTGCCTGCTTCTGGGCACTGTACCAGTTTGTCTCCTCGGCAATCAGGTCATAGAGAACTGGTGGGAATGTCAAGTTCATAAAATCCATGGGAGTCTTCTCTGCACTCATCAGTGTGGTGGGACCCACAGGCTCCTTGAAATCCTCAACATGGACCTGCTGTAAGCAACTTGTCCATCCACCATTGTGACCTGCATCAAGATGTGTTGAAGGTTGCTCAGGTTGTTCTGCATCAACTTAATGTTGTTCATCATAATCATCAACTTCAATTTGGGTACTCACATGCTGCAGTGTAGCCAAAGGAAGATCATCTTCACTGTCAGTGTTGTTCCTCTGCCGACGTAGCTTGGCCAGTGGCACATCATACTCTTCGCTATCCATGGAGTGCCTCTTCTGCCACAGCGTAGCCAGGGGCAGATCATTGTCATCACTGAAATCACTGTCACTGTTTGGTGTACTCAAAGGCATCATACGCACCAAGTCCACCTCGATGTCGGAATCATCAAAACCTTGAAATTCATCCTCCTCATTGTCGCTGGCACTATCGAACAGGTCTAGCAGGTCATTTTTGTACACGTTCGCTGTATTTCCGGTAATGACCTTTGGGGTTGTGGTCTCTCACAGGATGGCTGTATCTCTATCTCGGGGTAGTGTCTCAATCTCGGGGTGGTCTCTCGATCTCGGGGCAGTCTCTCAAGCTCGGGGCAGTCTCTCAAGCTCAGGGCAGGTTCTCAAGCTCAGAGTAGTCTCTCAAGCTCTGGGTAGTATCTCAATCTCGGGGTAGTCTCTCAATCTCAGAGTAGTCTCTCAATCTCAGAGTGGTCTCTTGATCTCGGGGCGGTCTCTCAATCTTGGTGTGGTCTCTTGATAGTCTGCAATACAAAAGAACAACCATATCTTTGCACTGCAGACACGAATCACCTAGGCCACCACCTTCAAAACCTAAACAAGCAGTATAACCTGTATGCACACACATCACCACAACATATGCCTAAGCCTGCTAAATATCACAAATGTACAGAAATACCCCACACCTTAAAGCTGGCACCATCATTGAAAACTTTTTTTTTTAATTTACATCTGTAATCAGTCCCTCCTCTGAAGCTGTAGAGAGTGCAGCCCTTTCACTTGAGTGCATAGATTACATCCATAGCTGTAACAATCTTTCTCTTGGTGTACTTGGTGTAGGTGACAGTGTCCCGGATCACATTTTCCAGAAACACCTTGAGAAAACTGCGGGTCTCGTCATAGATAAGCCGCGAAATGCGCTTCACCCAACCATGACAAGCCAGACAGCAGATAGCTGGCATTGTGATGCCCCTGCCCCCAGCCCCAATGCCCGGCAACAACACAAAATGGCAGTATATTCATAGCATACCTTTCAGAAACACCCAGACACAGGTGGGAGGCCACGAGACTCCTTTGGATCCATTTTGTGTGATGGTGTCTGGTGTTTGACAGTGGGATGGAGGACCCTGACAGCATGGCAACCATTTTGTGTGCTGGTGTCAGGTCTCGGAGGGAGGAGGGTCACCCGGACAGCAGGTACTGCTCTTTGTTGGATGGTGCTGGACCTTGCATCACCCGCCACCATCCCACACACAGCACTGCCTGTTGTCCAGGGGCTCCCAACCACCCTCCAAGACCTGGCACCACCTCACAACATGGAGTGCCTTTTATTAGGGACCTCCCCTCCACCATCAAACACATGACACCATCCCACAAAATGGATTCCCTGGTAGCCTGTGGTCTCCACACCCTACGGTATCCAGTAACAAATCAGACAGCATTCCTCATGGTGTCCAGAGGTCCCTCCCCCCTCCCCCAGTGTTCGGCAACAACATAAAATGGCATATTTTTATCACATCTCTTTTGTAAACAACCAGTCGCAGGTGGTAGATCACGAGACTCCATGGGATCCATTTTGTGTGACGGTGTCTGGTGTTTGACGGTGGGATGGAGAACTCTGAAAGCATGGCAACCATTTTGTGTGCTGGTGTCAGGTCTCAGACGGAGGGGAGTCACCCAGACAGCAGGTACTGCTCTTTGATGTATGGTGCTGGGCCTTGCATCGCCCATCAGCATCCCACAGACAGCACTGCCTGTTGTCCAGGGGCTCCCAACCACCTTCCAAGACCTGGCACCACCTCACAACATGGAGTGCCTTTTGTCAGGGACCTCCCCCCCACCATCAAACACATGCCACCATCCCAAAAAAGTGGTTTCCCCTCATGTCCACCACAAACACAATGGCCATCGGCCCTTGAACCCCCCCCAAATCCTTCACAAACATATAAACACAGCCCTGAAGACAGAATTCACAGTCCGTGGCATATTTATTTACTGGGCAGAATGCTGGAGGAAACACATGGACTCTGCTACCAGGGGCTCCAACCACCCTACAGCTCATTGGAACAATGTCAAAAACTGCATCCACCCCTCCCTACAAGACCCATTCCCTGGAGTACAGTGTCCCCTAAACCACGCAATCCCCCAGACCTCTTTCAAAACCATGCATGCACGTGAACCTATAACCCACACTGCAACAACCAACCAGGAGAGATGCATCTCGCCCCTGAAACAAACAGAAATGCCTCCCCAGTAAGTGAGTTGTCAGAAGGTGCTTTACCTGATGCACTTGTCGCTCTCAGTGTTGGAAGAACTTGGGCTAGTGAGCACCGCCGAAAATGCTAGCTCCAATGCTGACTCCGAGTGCTGAAAAAAAACAAGGGCTCACAACTAAAGAACGCTTACAAATAAAGGGGGACAAGAGAGAAAACAAAACAAGATGAGTTTGAAAGCGGAGTTCACTGAGTAGCTGACTTCTGTTTTTCAGCGTCAGTGACTCAGCTGGGGAAATGCATAAAAACGCACAAATACCAAACAAAACAAACCCCCAACACAAAAAAATTCAGTACCTATTTGTAGAACAATATTCAGAGAGCAAGCTAGACCGGAATACAGTAACTTCGTAACCAATCTCAGCGGTAATCTGAGCCTCCACTCCTACTCTCCCAGAATGCTCCTGGAAAGTGAGCATGCCAACAGTAAGATGGAGTTTATGAATAATTTTCAAAAGGGACCCCTACACATGGCAGCCAATAAAATGAGGCTTACAATGTGGACTATCAGCCACAAAGGATTTATAAGCCCCATATTCATTGGCTGGAAAGTTATATGACAAGTTGTGAGTGATGACTCCAGATGTAGCACGGACACACTAGGACACTGCAGCTCACGTCTGGAGTCATTCTCGGAGAAAACAGCACAGTGCAGCCTGCCGAATACAGATGTTTCTAGGAGGCAAAGAGTTAAATTTAAAATGCTGACACAGAGGGACACAGGATCAACCAGATAAAATTACAAATACAAGAATGCACAGTAAGTAAAAAAATAAGCTCTTTGTGAATATGCTGATTGGGCCCTGCTTCACAATGAGGTGTGGCCCGATTTATTTATTTTTTGTTTTTAGTTTTATGCTCCTCCTGTGCCACAGCCCCTACCTCCAGAGGAAGCCCTAGTCCCATTCCCCGGCGTCCAACATCCGGTGCTGACCCATACCCCTGGGGCTTGCCCCCCCGGTGGGATGTCAGGGCTCCCCAGCCCCCACTTGAGACTGGATCTAGTGTGGCCAGCTCCATGGCTAGCTGGGAGCGGAGCATGCAAAGCACCCTCCATCATCTGCCGTGGCACCATTTCCTTCTTTTCTCCTCCCTTACAGGAGGTGAGGCATGCAATGACACCGGCGGAGAGAGTGCACACTCGTCCACATGAGCTCCTTCAAGCATCTACCCCATCTCCTCCCCCTTGCAGCAACAATGCACTGTCCCCCAGCTTCCACTAGGGAACATTCAAATGCTGACCTCTGGCATCCCCACTCCCTAGAGAAGGAGAGCAGTCCATCAGATGCTCAATCCTTCTCCTATCCTGCTGACCCTTGGCAGCCCATGCTCATTCCTAAACACGGGTTGCTGGTGTGGTGCGAGGTAAGGCGTCCAGCGCCTTAGCCCTCTGCACCACCGAGCCGGATATGGGGCCCTATTTTTGGTGGACGTTTCCCTTCAACTAATAGTCTATGGTGTTAAAAAGTCCATTTTTGTATCTTGGAATAAATCTTGGACAATATCTTTAAAATGAAAACAATTTCCCTAAATTATAACAAGGCATTACATATTTATGTGACGTACACCATAACAATTAAGTAATGAAACAGATAGCCATAAGACACTAACATTTTCTCAGAGATAAGGGAACACTGCTCTGCTCACCGAAAATTGTCATATCTTGAAACATTCCTACTTAGCATTCTTTCAGTGCTTCATTTTCTTTTTCTTATTCCACACAATGGCTACAGTACATGTGTTCTTTGGTGTTCCAGACCATTATGCTCAATATTGTTGTCTAGACTATTGCATGAGTTTGAATTGAATTCACCCTCTAAAATTTCCATAAAGCTTGCAGTAGGTTTCACTGGTCCAGAACTTGCTTGACAAATGTATTCATAATCTGGCTGTTGCAAGTTCTCTGAAGTCACTTGCATGGTTGTATTTGTTGTCCACCCAATGTTAAGAGACTGATATGTTGTTGTCTTATGTGGCCCACTGTTTGGTGAAGGAGATTGCATGTTTGTACATGATGTCTCTGTGGTTTCAAGAGGTGATCTTGTGTTTTCTGTTGTCTGTACTATTATAGTTTGTGTGGGTGTTTCTCAGTGGTTACTACATAGCAGCGTTTCTTATCTGTACAGTATAGATAGGTGACCACATGGTTGTGGTTATTTGTTTGGTTCTGGGAGGGGACCACGTGATTGTGGTTACTGCCTGTATGGGTACTGGAGTTGACTCCATGGTTGTGGTTGGTATCTGTATGTGTCTATGTAGTAACCACATAGCTGTGGTTGAAGCCTGTATGGTTGCTGGAGGTGACAGCATGGTTGCAGCTGGTGGCTGTAGGGTTCTGAGGGGTGACTATATGGTTGTACTTGTTGTTGTTTCATTATTGAGAGGTGACCAGATGACTGTAGTGGTGTCTGTTTGTTTTCAGTCAGTATACATCTTGTTTCATTTTGTGAATTCATGCTTGTCAGCAGCTGTGCTTGTTGCCGGGGAGAGCACATTGTAGTAGTTGGGTCTGGATTGTTTCAGAATAGCATATGGTGGTGTGTGGTAGCTGCATGTTTGTCAGAAATGACTGTATGACTATTGAAGTTGGTGTAACAGTTGTGATCAGTGGCTGTACAATTTCAAAAAGGGGGTTTACACTTCCAAAAAGTTGATAGATATTATTTTCAATGTACCACCCCTGCACAGTTTCAGAATTTGCCTTCAATTTGTTTAGAAAGGCAGCTGTTGCTTCTTGGCTTGCATTAGCAGCTGCATCTGTGTGTGTGTGTGTGTGTGTGTGTGTATATGTATATATATAGATATATATTCATTGCAAAAAACTCTGTTAATGCATCAGTTAGGGTTGTTTCCACAGCAACAAAAGTATAGAAATGTGGTGTTAGGGTTACCATCCCACCACCCCACCACCACACCCCCATTCTCAAACCCCTAACTCCACATTCCTCCCCCCCCAACACACACACATATGCAAGCAGTATGTGACACATCCATCATCATGGTCCAGCAACTGTATGAGTTCTACTGCCATTAGAGTGCCTTGTGGGTACACATGCATGCTGGGCAACCAAGGGAGATGACCCACAGTAACCATTTTTCTGTTACAAACATCAATAATAATATTTAAGCAGATGCCTATATTTCAATTGCAAAGAAATGAGAAAACACACAGTATTTTATCTATAGATAGCTGTATTGGAAATAAGAGTTTGGGATAACCCTAGCAACAGTCAGTGGATGTTTGCATATTTTTCTCTGATTGAGTCTGTCCTAATAACAAATGATAGTATAGTTTACAAGGAACATGTGACAGCAGCAGTTGTAACATCCAAAGCTAACCATAACATGCTGCTAATGAGTATTTCCAGGTAACTCAGCAGTATTACAAGATGTGATGGTGCTAGTTTCATGCCTGAGTAGTATCTGAAAAGTACTATGTATGTGTCAGCTGTGTCTGTTCTGCTACCACATGCCTATGTGGTAGCAGCGATATCTGTAGCAAGACAGTCATTGAATTATGACACATAAAAATCAATATTTAGAAAGTTTGTGCAGACTGAGTTTCACTTTATGAAAAAGATATGCCAGCTATAATGTGTCATCATGCTGTGCTGGCAGCATAAAGTCGATCATACTGTATTTGTTTCTCATTATGTAGTGTTATGTAAAAGGAGTACAGTGTCATGATTATTGTGCTTACAGATGTGATTGACTGGTATAGTGTCTTACAATCTTGCATGTGTGTGTTTGAGGGTGGGGGGTGGGGAATGCAGAGTTAGAGGTTTGAGGATTAAGGTGTGGGTGGGGTGGGGTGGTGGGGTGGTAACCCTAACACTGCATTTCCACACTTTTGTCACTGTGGAAACAACCCTAACTGATGCATTAATGGAGTTTTTTGCAATGAATTTCCCTTCTTTTTGAGAACGTGTAATGTAAGTGGTATGTGTTAGTGGGAGCATGGGCCCTCCGGGCCCTGCACTTCCTTTGCATTGTCCATTTTTTCCATAATGCTATGCATATGTGGGAGCATGGGCCCTCTGGGCCCTGCACTCACACATTAGTATGGAGCCATACAGCAACCCTGTAAGACAATGAACCCTTGTAACAGTAGTTTGCCCATATCTTGGGGACCGTAGCTGCTAGAAAAAACATTCAAGTGTGGTTGTAATCATGACAGTGAGTAGTTCTCACAACATAAAATAGACCGAATCCAAATCTTGCATTGTGTTTGAGATGGGGCAGCAAAAAGCACTGTGAATACTAACACTGTGGGCATAATAGTATGCCTTGGGCATGAAAATAAGCAATCGGAACACTAATTCCCAAATATCTCAGTAACCATACAAGGTAGAAGAAAAATTCAAAGTTCATGTTATTTATGACTTTCCAGCCTACTTCTGCACTTAGTTCCCTTATAGGGGTACTAAGAATTTTTGTGACAAACAATCCGTATCTCAAACTGTTTTCGAGATATGGGCACCCAAAGGTGTCACAGGTACTGCAATGTTATCCTATGGAAAAATTTCTGAAATTCAGAATGCTGTAACTTTGTGCCCCTGTAATGTTTTGGCACCAATCTTCCAAAAAGCACCTCTGTGAGACCATAGCTTGCCACCCTGCAAATTTCAGCCCAAAAGACCAAACCGATTTGTTGCAGGAGGATGGCAAAGATTTGCAGTTATTTTGAGAATGCATTCACAAATTACTTTTGCAAATCATGAAAGTTTCACAAAAAAAAAATCACAACACTTTCACATTTGCAAAAGTATTTTGTGAAAGTACTTTTTCCTCAAAGTTGAAAAAGGCATTTCTGGGGGGTTTAGCCCCCCCAAAAAGATAGGCTTAGCATCCTCAGGACCCCACTAGGTAAACACAACAATCAGTGTTTACCTAGAGGGTCCCAATTTTAAATGCCAGGCATTTTTTTGTGTCACTAACTGAAAACAGGATGGCCGAATCATGAAAGCAAAAGGGCCATTTGCAAAAGTAAAAACAGTCATTTGCAAAAGTTTCTTGATTTTTGCTAACGTTTCACATTGACTATAATGGGAAATTTGTTTTTTGAATAACTTTTGAACGGTTTAATATTTTTATACCAAATCTTTGAAAGGCATATCGGTGACCAAGACTGCATCTTCCCTGAACATTTTGGACCAAACGGACAAACTGTGTGGGCTGTGGGTCCGAGTAAAGAAATGCGCAAGAAGTCTGTTGTTTTTTGCGTTATTTGGTGTTTTGTAGCTCCGCAACTGTACATTTGACCATAACACAACTTGCCTAATCTGGAGACCTGTAGTACCAGACTGCACATGCAAAATTTCAGGCAAATCCATCGTATGGTGGCAAAGATATTAAGGTGCAAAATTTGAGGTGTAACAATAACTTGCTTACTCAACACTAACTAGAGTGGCACTACATGCTACTATAATATCTATCTATCTATCTATCTATCTATCTATCTATCTATCTATATTCATGGCAAAAAAACTCCCTTTAATGCATCAGTTAGGGTTGTTCCACAGTGACAAAAGTGAGAAAATTCGGTGTTAGGGTTGAAAGTCCCTTGCAACCCCCAGCCCACCCCTCAGCAGCACTGGGGCGTGCATTGGGGTTGTTGGCCCTAACTCTCACCCCATTACATGTGTAAACAAGCTGAAGTATAGGAGAATGGGTTGAGAGTTAGGACCGACAACCCCAACGCACACCCCGATGCCGGTTGGGGGTGCTGGCTGGGGAGGGTGCAAGGGGGCCTTTCAACCCTAACACAAAATTTCCTCACTTTCATCACTATGGAACATCCTAACTGATGCAATAAACAGAGTTTTTGCCATGAATTTCCCTTCTTTTTGAGAATGAGGACTATAAATAGTGATTAGAATGCAGTGGTGGGAGCGCGGGCCATTCAGCCCCAGCACTCCCACCACGTGATGTCTTGTAACATAGTAACGGTAACTGCAAAGCAAATGAAAGCACTAACAGTTATGCACATGGTGACACAAACTTAAATGGTAACACAAACGCTAATAGAAACGCAAGCTCAAAGTGACGCCAAAGCGAACAGTGACATAAACGGAGACACAAGAACGTACGGAAATGCAACTGGTAATGTGCACGGTCATGGTACCGCTATTGTAAATGCAAATGTTAACTGTTACAGCAACAATAATGCCAAAGGGAACAGAAATGGAAAGGCAAACACAAGTGTGTATGGAAATGCAAAGCATAATGTGCACGGTCACAGTACCGTAACTGTAAATGCAAATGGTAACAGTTACAGCAACAATAACACCAAAGGAAACAGAAATGGAAATGCAAATGCAAGCACGTACTGAAACGGAAACCATAACATGCATGGTCATGGTACCGCAATTGTAAATGCAAATGGTAATGGTAACAGCAACAATAACGACAAAGGAAACAGAAACGCAAATGCAAGCGCGTACGGAAACTCAAACCATAACACGCACGGGCATGGGAACACAATTGGAAATGCAAATGCTAACAGTAACAACAACGATGATGCAAAACAAAAGACAAATGCAAATGAAAGGGCTGCCACAAACGCAAATGGTGATGCCCACGGTGACGCAAAGTGAAACACAAACAGAAACAGTGCTGTAGACACAAATGGTAAGAGTAACGCAAATGCAAGTGGAAACAGAAATGCAAAGGATAACACACACGGTGGCGTACACGGGAACGCTAACGTAAACGGGTATGGAAATGCAAGTGGAAATGCTATGTGTAACACCAACTGGAGCACACACCCTGGTTTTCCCCAACAGCTGCATAGAGAAACACTATGAGTACAAAGAATGTATGCATAATAATGGGGCTCGGAGCAAAAAATGAGGAGTTGGAATACTAAATTGTTTATATCTCAGGAACCGTATGACATAGAAAAAAATTAAAATTTTTTAAGAATTATGACTTTACTGGCTAATTTTATACTTAGCCCCTGGTTGGGAGGCTAAGTATTTTTCTGACAAAAAGTCTGTATCTCACACCGTTTCTGAGATATGGGCCCTGAAAGGCACGGTGGACGCCACAATGTTAGTCTATGGGAAAAAGCGTCAACTTTGGAGTACCGTAACTTTGCATCCCTGCAATATTTTTTCACCAAACCACCAAAAGGCATGTTGCTTTCTTCCTCCAAATTTCAACCCAAAAGACCAAACCATTGTTTTGCAGCAGGGTGGCAAATAATTCCTGTCATTTTGGCCATAGTGTTACAAAGTAGTGTCATGATTTGAGACGTTTTCACAAAAACAAAAATCACGTAAGTGTCGCAGGTGCGACACTTCTTTGCGTCACTACTTTTCCCAAAAATTCCAAAAACATATTTCTGGGGTGTATAACCCCAAAATAAAGACATGCCTAGCATCCTCAGGGCTCGACTAGGTAAACACAAAAAGAATTGTGTCCCTAGATGGTCCCAATTTTAAATGCCAAGCATTTCTGTGATCAGTAACTGAAAAAAAATGGCTGACTCATGACACTACAGGGGTCATTTGTGACACTAAAAACTGCATTTGTGACACTGTTGAACTTTTTGTTAACTTTTCCCATTGACTATAATGGGAAACTTGTTTTTTGAATAACTTTTGAAACGTTCAATATTTTTTCATGAAATCTTCAAAAAGCACATCAAGGACCCCAGCCACATGATCTCTGAAGATTTTGGACTGGTCGCACAAACCATGTGACCTGTAGGCGCGAGCAAAGAATGTACAAAAAAAGGTAAATGTGCCCCGGAATGTCATTTAATAACTCTGCAGCTGTATAGCCAACTGGTACGAAAGTTGGAAGATCCTAAGATCTATGGTTATGCCCTGTGCCTGCCAAATTTCAGGCAAATCCGTTGAATGGTGGCAAAGTTATTAAGGTGCAAAATTTCACCATTTAACATTAAATGGGGTTCTCAACCCTAACTATGGTAGCACTACCGTGCTATCATGATATATATATATATATATATATATTATATATTTTATAAAATGGGTTGGTAAAATCATAGAAATTCTACTAACATGATTGGACAGAATGCATCACATGACCATGCATCATTTCCCAATGACGGCACACCTCCCATTATGACTGCACGCCTAAACTACTTTCTAGTCTTCAAAACCTTCTCACCAGTAGTGAGATTGCTACACACCTGGCACACATAGGTAACCACACACAAACAAGTGACAGATTCAGACTGCTACCAACATTACTATAGGCCCATTTCCATCTTACCAGTACTGTCCAAGATGCTTGAAAAGTTAGTAAACTTTCAGTTAAGTGCCTACCTTGATACCAACAATCTCCTTAACCCAGCTCAATCTGGGTTTAGATCTATGCACAGCACCATCTCTGCCTTAGCAAAAGTTACAAATGACTGGCAGACTGCCTTAGACAAAAAGAATAACACCTGTGCTGTGTTCCTGGATCTAAGCAAAGCCTTTGACACTGTGGACCATGAACTACTAATCTCCTCTCTGAACTCCATAGGCCATGACTCACTCTCTCTTAAATGGTTCAGATGCTATCTCTCCAGAAGATTACAACTGGTAAAAAATGAAGGTGACCTATCTACCTCTAAACCACTCCTAAGAGGTGTACCACAAGGTTCCATCCTGGGCCCCATCCTAACATACTAACATACTAACATACTATTTGCCAGCAGATTAGGCCTTATGGTCTATCAAGTCTGCTCGAACCTGGATCCTTAGTTGGGTGCCGAGACCCTCCCATCCTTTGTGCTCCAGAAACCCCTATCATCCATCCCCACCCCCCCGGGACAGGCCATCATCTGATACATCCACTTTCTGTGTCTGTCCCACCCTCTCTTAAAGCTCTCCACTGTGGATCTCTGAACCAGCTCACCAGGCAGAGCATTCCAAGGGTCCACCACCCTCTCAGTGAAAAACCTCCTCTCTTTTCCCCTCACCCTTCCACCTTCCAACTTCAAACCATGCCTCTGGTGATGCCTCCTGCTTTAGTCTAAAGATCCCTCCATGTTTACCCTATTTATTCCCTTGAGGTACTTGAAGACCCCAATCATGTCCCCCTGTCTCTCCTCTCCTCCAATGAAAACAGGCAGAGCTCCTCAAGTCTGTCCTCGTAAGTCAAATCCCTAGCCTCGAATCATCTTTGTTGCCCTCCTCTGTACCCTCTCCAGGAGCTGTATGTCCCTCTTCAAGTGTGGTCTCAGTACTGTACACAGTACTCAAGGTGTGTCTAACCAGTCCATTGTACAGCGGCAGAATCACTTCCTTGCTCCTAGAGGTGATCCCCCATGCGATGCATCCCAACATCCTGTTTGCCTTGCTAGCTGCTCTCCTGCACTGCTCAGTGTTATTCATACATGTATCCACCATGGCCCTAGGTCTTTTCCCTGTTGAGGCTTCCAGCACCTCCTCCCAGGGTGTACCTGTGTTTAGGGTTTCCCCGACCAAGATGCAACACCTTGCACTTGGTGATATTGAAATTTAATTTCCATGTGTGAGCCCAGCTTTCCAGGATGTCCAGGTCCCCTTGCAGGGCCAACCTCCCCTCTTCTCCCTCAACTACTGCTCCCATCTTGGAGTCATCCTAAGAGACTCATTTCACACCCTATACCATCCTGATGTCTGATATGTATGCATTAAACAGGATTGACCCAGGACCGAGCCCTGTGGTACCACTACCAACCTCTGTAGGGTTCGAGCTCCCCACAGACCACTACTCTCTGAGTCGTCCAGCTATCCAGTTTTCAATCCATCTGACCATCAAAGGGCCTACCCTAACCCCATCAGTTTCTCCACCAGACCATCGTGGGGACAGAGTCAACGCCTTCTGAAGTCCAAGAATAATACATCCACAGGCTTACCTCTGTCCAGTTCTGATGTTACCATTCATAGAACTCCACAAGGTTGGTTTGACATGATCTACCTGGCACAAACCCATGCTGCCGACTATCCAGACCTCCCACCTCCTCAAGTAAACCCCAATCGTTCCTTTAGTATACTCTCCATTAATTTTCCCACCACCGAGGTTAAACTGATGGGTCTATAGTTTCCTGGTACTTCCTTGACCCCCTTTGTGGATTGGTACCACATGTGCTCTCTTGCAATCCTAGGTACCCTCCCTGTCTCAAGTGACCTGTTGAAAAGCTCCGCCAGGGGTGCAGCCAGTATGTCCGCCAATTCCCATAGTACTCTCGGATGAATGCCATCCGGCCCAGGAGATTTGTCTTTCTTTAGGGCCTTGAGGGCAAACCACACCCTTTTGGTGGGGATGGCATCATCCGTCCCCTCCACCTTACTGGTCTTTTTATCCTTATCCAGATGTGACACCCCTGGGGTACCTTTCCCTCCCTTTTGCTCCATTTCTGTTGCTCCCCTGATCCCACTCCCTGCCGCTTCTATCCCCTTTGTGCCTTGCTTTGTAGATATCCCATCCCCCTCCCTAGTGAACACAGAGGCAAAGTACTCGTTAAATACCTCTGCCTGGTCCTCGCTCTTCCACCCACCCTCCTTCTGATCTCAATCTGCTGGAGATGGCCCTTAGTTTTCTCCACTCCCCAATGTACCGAAGAACCCCTTTTCCCTCCATGTATCCCTGTGCCAGCCTTGCTCTTTACTGGACTTAGCTCCCTCACCATACGGGTGACTTTTCTAGATGCAAGCTGGTACATTTCCTTATCCCTATCCCCTCTTGTTGTTTTATATTTTTGTAGCCTTCTTTTCTCTGACTGCTACCTGGACCTCACTGGACCACCAGCATGGTTTATGTGACCTTGCTCCTACGTTTCAACTTAGCGCAGATCCTGACTGCCTCATGAAGTCCCCTTTTATGACCTCCATCTCCTTTCCACACTTGTTGTTGAGGTAATCCCTTCAAGTGATCCTTGAGAATATTTCCCATGCCCATAAAGTCTGCCCCTGAAGTCCACTGCCAGTGTCCTAGATCTCACCCCCACTCCCCAATGCTTATTTGAAACCAGACAGTATTGTGGTCACTCCCAGTCAGGGGTCCTGTACAACCATGTCCCTTACCAGATCCCCATCTGCCAGAACCACATCCAGGACATGCCCTCCCTTGTGGGCTCCATCACATGCTGTGTTAAGAACACATCCTGGAAGCCATCCAGCAGCCTCTGCTCCTTGGCCACCTTAGAGGACATGGTTCCCAGTTTGTACCTGGCATATTAAGGTCCCCATCAACACCACTCCTTCCCCTTTTGGACCACACTGGGCAATGATGTTGTCCAGCAAACCATCCTCTAGAACATCACTCATCCCGGGGCCTATATGCTACTCCCAGCTTGACCTTATCTCCTGCTGGGGATCGTAGGTGACCCATAAGGCCTCCACGTTTCCTCTGCCTCTTCTACCATAGAATTTCTATGTCATCTCTAATGAACATAGCCACTCCACCCCTCTGCCCTCCTTTCTATCCTTCCTAAGCATAGTGTACCCCATTACATTGAGGTCCCAGTCATGGTTTTTGTTGTACAATTTCGTGACTGCCGCCACATCCACCCCCTCGAACAGCATGGCCTGGAACTCTGGCAACTTGTTTCCCAAGCTCCTGGCATTTACTAACACTAACCCCACCCTTATCCTAGTCCTTTTGTGAACCCACCCAGATTCTTATACTTCCATCCTCCCCTGCTCCTCCTGAAACCTCCACCTCCAGTCTGTTTCCCCTCCCCTTGGGCTTGAAGGCTACTCCCCTCATCTGGAGGGGAGGGCTTCTGGTCAGCCCCTCCCTTATCCCTTCCCCCCTTACAAGTTTAAACCCCACCTTTCTTGTATGTAGTCAGCCATCCCCTGTTTAAGGACTTCCTTCCCTAATGGGGCAAGATGAAACCTGTCCTTGGCATATAGTCCCTTATCCTCCCAAACTCCATTCCAGTTCCCTAACACCCCCAACCCATTCTCTTCACCCCACTTCCTGAGCCATTCATTAACCTCTGTGAGCTTCATTTTTTTCTCCACTGAGGCCTTTGGTACTGGCAATATCTCCGAAAAGGAAATGTTGCATCCATTATCCCGACAGACTCTGGCAAGTTCTTGGAACCTAGCTTGGATTTCCATAATGCTATTTCCCTCTAGATCATTAGTTCCCAAATGCACCAGGAAATCCGGTTTCCCTCCACAATCCCTAACCATTTCATGCACCATGAACTTTGCTCTGTGCACTGTCAGCCCAGAGATACTCACTACCTTCACCTGGCTATGGCATCCATCCCCTGTCCTCCCAATGGATACCCTTAATCATCAGGTCTCCCAGTAACAGAACCTTAACACCGCCATCATCCTTATGGTTACCTCCATATGCCCTCTCAGCCCCTCCCCACTTTATTCATGATCGCAATTTCATGGGAGTCTTCCTGCCTTATTAGAGACCCCTTGTCACCCTCCCTTTCTGCCTCCCTTGCTATTTTGCCCACTTAACTCAAACTCCTCTGAATAGGTGTCCCCTTTAACCTCTCTTATCTGAACCATTTATCCTGTCCCTGATGGTTTCCCTTCCCCAGCACCCTCATCCCCCTTGTAATAGTACCCTGTCTCCAGAGGCTCTCTGTGGGTCCCCTTTAGCTAGGGCCCCATCCTTGGTACTGACCTTCCTGCTGAAGGGGCTCCTCTCCCACCTCCTTGTCTCCCAGTTCCTCTCAATCATGCTCTCTCTCCTCATGTCTGGAATATGTTGCATCTCCCCATTTGCTTAACATATATGTTTCCCCTTCTCCTCTGGGACTATGTCTATCCTTTCCATAGCTGTTCTGTGATGCCCTATGGGTATCTGACTCCCTCCCCCCGGCCTCTGTATAAGTTTCCTCATTTCCACCAACCCCTTCTCCCCTCTAGGATGCTTAGTATCTCAAATTTATTGTGACACTCTATGTCAGCCTCCATCAAGTAACCCGAGTTTCCCCTGACTGCATCTCTAAACTGACCCTCTTCTTCCTCTCTTGCACTGTTCACCTTAGGAGCTCCCTTCCCACAGTCTGCTGTTTTAGGCTTCTGCACAACAGCCCTCCTGACTCTTCCCCTCCAGTCTCCTTGAATTCAGAATTTTCACCCTGTACGCTTTCCCTTAGCATCAACTTCCCTATCTAAGGGTCCTCTGTCCCTAATATCCCCTTCTGCTTGCTGTAGCATAATGTCCTGTAATTTCAGGCGTTGCCCCAGCCTCCCCTCAGCCCCACCCTTCTGCTGCCCATATCCACACCCCTTATCCTTGGAATCCCCCCCAGCTCCCACAGCTTACTCCTTAACCAATATACCTCACTCCTGATACAAGATAGCTGTCTACAGAGTGGGCTGCCTCCCTCTCTCCAGGCCCAATTTAGAATTATTGCCATCCCACAGCCTGTGCAGCCTACAACCCTTCCGAAGATGCCTGCCATGGTGGAATATGGCCACCCTGATTACCCCCCTCTGTTTATAATAGCACACCCCCTTTTCTCAGTCCCTTTCCCCTGGAGTACAGTTTCTCTCTATACTGACTGTAGTTATTTACAAACCCAATTTCAACCCCACCAACAAAGTTCCCAAGTCTCACAAACACATACAGTCAGTATGTGTTCAGTCCCATAACAGTGTGTGTAAGCAGACCCAGGTACCGTGATGATGTCACAGGCCCACCAACTCCTGTTGCTTCAAATTTCAGTCCCAAACAGGAATACTCAGCCCTTCAATCCCAACCCCAGTGGCTTTTCAGTATTTAAGAAGCCTACAAAACAGGAGTGGGTGGGAGGCTCTTCAAACACCAGGCAAACAACTCATTTAAATTACCTTCTAATTTTCCTGCAAACATCTATCCCCAAACCTACAATATCACAGCCCAAGTATCAGTTCAAATTCAAGTAATAATTTTAACACATAGAACTAATTTCACTAACAAACTATTCAAATATTTCAGTTTAAAACAAAATATAACTCCTGGCATCTTTTCTACCAACCTGTTGCTTAAGCTCCCAAGTGAACAATGAAAGCCACAGTAATTCCTGTTTAAGACAAGTTAATTGCAGCTAATGTCCCTCCTCCAAACACCAGGCAAACAACTCATTTAAATTACCTTCTAATTTTCCCTGCCAAACATCTATCCCCAAACCTACAATATCACAGCCCAAGTATCAGTTCAAATTCAAGGTAATAATTTTTAACACATAGAACTAATTTCACTAACAAACTATTCAAATATTTCAGTTTAAAACAAAATATAACTCCTGGCCTCTTTTCTACCAACCTGTTGCTTAAGCTCCCAAGTGAACAATCCTCTTTGCCATTTACATCAACAATATTGACTCCAATCTCTCACAATCTAATATTCACCTTTTTGCAGATGATACTGTACTATATGTCAGTAATCCCTCACCATCAAAAGCCTGTGAGCTTTTACAGTCTGAGTTCTCCCTCCTACAGCACAACTTACTAGAAAAGAAATTACTACTAAATGCCAGAAAACGAAAGCTATGTTCTTTGCCACCAAGAGCTGCTCTTCCACTGTCCCATCATTCACCCTCCCACAATTATCTACCATCCTTGGTGAAAATCTGACCACGTGGACAAATTCAAATATCTTGAGTCTGGATTGACAATAAACTTGACTACACCAGCCACATTGAAGAGCTCCTGAAAAAGCTTAGACAAAGACTTGGCCTATTTTATAGGATCAAACACTACCTGACCAGAGATTCCAAACAAAGGCTAATCCTGGCATCATTCCTATCCCTCATTGACTATGCTGACTTCCTCTATGGCCACTGCTCCTCTCCCATTTAAATAAATTAGACACCTTGTATCATAGAGCTATTAGATTCATTACAGATCTTCTCCCAGCACCCATCTTTGCTCTCTACAATGCAGTCAGTTGGACATCCCTACAACATAGAAGAAACAAAATGCTGCTGTCTGGATCTACAAAGCTCTGACAAACAAACTCCCTTCCTACATCTCAGACTGTTTCAACCGGATCACATCCAGGCCTTACACCCTAAGGATCAATAAACTCATCATGCTGAAGATTCCTATCACCTGCACCCGGTATGGAAGGGCTGCAATCAGCTATTCCCTAGCACTTATCTGGAATTCTCTTCAAAAGACCTTGAAATTGGAGACCCTCATTCCTTTAACATCCTTCAAAAAACTGTACACTAGTCTATTCCCAGAATCATGCAACTCCTTCCATAAGGCCTAGTCCTCTCACACACCTGCTTCCCCCCACCCCTTTTTATGCTACCCCTATTTCTTTATCGTTCTTCTAGCTTGTTCTCCAACCTACTTCATACAAAAATGCCCACCCAAGTCCAACTACCGAGCTTTATCCCTACTATTCTGTTTGTTTCTTTCCTTTAATATGATTTAGGTTTATTGTCATTTTGCCCTGTATATATGTAAATATTTGTTTATCTGTCTCATTCATAAATCATTGTATTTGTGTTTATTCAGTACCATGTTTTTGTGTAAAATTTGTAACCTTATATTGTTATGACCACTCAGGTCCATCTTGTAAATGAGCTATGCTCAATGATGTTCGCCTGAATAAATAAAGATTTTGATTGATTGATTGATTTATTAATATACAACTCCCCCTGATAAACTGCTTGTTGCTAGAAGTTAAAAGTAAGACTCAGTGTGTTGAAAAACTAAAAAACTATGTTTATTTCCTTTACTTATCTTAGGAAAAAGGTGCCATCTTTACAGGGAGAATGAGTGGGAAGCACTTTCACTTTTATTAGTGAAATGTAGCGTGACCGAGCGTGGTCAGTAATATAGCACTATAGCAACAACACTCACTCTGCTTTGCATCTATCTATCTGAAGCAGCCGACACCCTCGCTCTACACTAGCTCCCCACTTGTTTCAGGCAGCAGCTTTTTTCTTTTTGCACAGATTCTTTGCATTTTCAAGAAAGAGTGACTTACTTTCAGATTCTGCCTACATGTTACATACCATTACTGACCACGCTCGGTCAGGCTACATTTCTCTACTGAAAGTGAAAGTGCTCCTCACTCGCTCTTCACTCGGTTCAGTTGGTAACTTGTTTTACAGGATTCTACATGAAAATAATGTAAAGTACACAGTTACTTTGTTTTTTTTTAACAGAAGGGGACTTACTTTCGGATTCTGCCTACATGTCATTACTGATTATTGACCATGCTCGGTCACGCTACATTCACTAATAAAAGTGAAAGTGCTTCCCACTCATCCTCTCTGTAAATGTGATAACTTTTCAGAAAAGTAAAGGAAACAGAAAAATAAACATCTTTTTTTTTTTACCAGATCATCTACTGATGATCCATGTATTCATGTCACACAGGGACTACTTTTCTGCTCTTCCCCCATAATATTTGTGGTCATTTTATAAGATAGATAATCCACTCTAGGGTGTGTGGTCGCGCTCTGATATACGCACACCTTGGGTGGTTGAACAAACTCAGCCTGTGGCCTCATGTGGCACAACGCACACCAAGGCGTGCGTATATCAGAGCGTGACTGCACACCCTAGAGTGGATTATCTATTACATATATTATACTGATGTGGCCGCGCCAGTATAGTTAGGGCTGAGTAAGCAGTTTAATGTTAAACCCCAAACTTTTCACCTTAATAACTTTGCAACCGTTCAACAGATTTGCATGAAATTTTGGAATGTGCAGTCTTGTATGGTAGATCTCTTGATTTACCAAGTTGCGTTTTGGTTGGACTTGTGATTTCTGTGCAGCAAAGTGCTGAAATGCATTTTTTGCTTTTTTTAGAACTTTTTTGCTGACTTTTGCCCATTGCACTGTGGCCATACTGTTTGGTATTTTGGTCTGAAATTTTCAGGATATGAAGAGGTTTGGTCAAAGAACAATCCAGCATTGGTTTGCTGAAAACATATTTATGCGTTCCAAAGTTATTTAATTTTAAAGTTTCAGGTTCAGAGCATGCTCAGTTCACTCCAAGATTTTTATGTATGTTTTGCGAAAGGGGATTGGCTTGCGATCAAGGATTTTGTCAGCTAGCAAATGAGGATTTATAAAATCCCTGTTCATGAGAAAAATTATTTGTTTGTGAGCCATTTCATTTTGATTTTTCCCCTCAAACAAAATGTCGTAGCTTGCTGCACAGGTGACTTGTTGCTCAAATACGGCATGGATTTTGTTCAGGGTGACACCCTCAACAAACCCATACCTTTGGTTTTCTTCATTTTGGCTAAAAAAACAGCTTTTTTAAATTGTAAAATTCTTCTTTCACGACTCGCTTCCTATCCTTGTTCGCGAGGTGACAAAATCCCTATTCACGAACCAATCCCCTTTTGTGAAGTAGCAAAATCCTTGATCAAGACTTAGGGACCATACGGCCCTATCTCGTGAACAAGAATTGGTTCACAAATAAGGATTTTGACAGCTCGTGAAAGGGGATTGGCTCATGAACGAGGACTTTGTCAGATTGCGAAAGGGGATTGAGTTTTTGAATTCCCTTTTGTGAGCTGACAAAATTCCCTTTCGCGAGGTGTCAAAATCCCCGTTCACCATTCGATCCCCTTTCAAGAGCTGACAAAATTGTTGATCGTCATTTCACGACCAGATGGCCATTCTCGTGAATGAGGACTGGCTCACGAATGGGGATTTTGGCACCTCAAGAAAGGGTATTGGCTCATTAATGGGGATTTTGTCACCTCCCAGAAGGGGATTGATTTTTCAATTCCTCATTTGTGAAGTGTCAAAATCCCCATTCGCAAGTCAATCCCCTTTCGTGAGCTAACAAAATCCTCTTTTGTGACTTGCAAACCAGATGGCCAAAATCTGATGACCAAGAATTACTCACAAACAAGGATTTTGACAGCTCATGAAAGGGGATTGACCTCACGAATGTGGATTTTGACACCTCGTGAACTAGGATTTTAAAAACATTGCCATTGCACTGTAAATAAACTTTGCTCTTTTGTCTTGAAACTCACAGGGTATAGAGGGGATGTCCCAGAGATGTGAATTATGCTATTTAGGTGTAAAAAAGTTCATCAGTTACAAAGATATGTTATCACGAAGTTGAGATTTTTCTCATAGGATAATATTGTGGCACCCACAGTGATGCTAGGTGCCCGGTCTCAGAAACGATGCAAGATATGGATTTTTTTGCTACCCGCAGTAAGCACACGTGGATGTTTTGAAGTCATGATTACAACTGCAGTGGAATTTTTTTATAGGTTGTACGGTTACTGAGATATTTGCAAATTAGTGTTTCAAGAGTTCCTTTTCATGCCCATACTGCTACTGTATGGCTCTGTTGTTATCTGTAAGTGAGAGTGTAGGGCCCAGAGGGCCACGTTCCCAGAGATGCATATCATTATGCACAAATGGGCAGCTTGTTTGGAGTGTGAGGCCTCCCACCAACACATATCATTTTCCAGTTACATTGCACTTTCTCAAAAAGTAAGGAAATTCATTGCAAAAACCTTCCTTCATGCATCTGTTAGGGTTAAAGTGACAAAAGTGGGGAAATGAGATGTTAGGGTTGAGCCCCTAACCCCCACCACCCCCCCCACCTCCCCATCCTCCACACATCGACATGGGGTCATGAGGCCTAACTCTCACCCCATTCTCCTTTACTGTAGCATGTCAACCTGTTTACACATGGAATGTGGTGAGAGTTGGGCCTGATGACCCCATGGCACACACCAGCATCTGTTGGTGTCTGGAGGATGGGAGGGTGAGGTGGTGGAGTGGTTAATGGTTCAACTCTAACATCTCATTTCCCTACTTTTATCACTTTAACCCTAACTGATACATTAACATCATTTTTTGCAATTAATATACTGTATATATATATATATATTTTTTTTTATTATTATTTTTTTTTTGAAGGAAACCTTTCAGCACAGCACAGAGTTTCCCTAATCACTAAAGCTCTGTTGGCTAGTAGCCACAAAAGGTAATTTCTATCCCAGGGTTTAACTGCAACCCCAGCAGTCCCTATATAACCCTAGTAATGAGGAGATTCTGGCCCATTGCTACTTCTTTGTTCTACTGCTGCAAACCAATAATCTGGTTCCGGCACTTTATGCTAAAATGTAAAAAAGTTGTTTCCACCACATCAGTATACAACATGTCTTTAACAAAAGAAGTTCTCCATACAAAGGCCACCATATTTTTAGCTGGCCAAGAGACTGTTGGACTACACTTGTAGTAGCACACAACTGGCTACCATCAATATTTAGACACTTAGCACACATCTTTAAATGATAAGTGATGGCATATACCATGCTATGTTTGGACAGCACTAAATGGATATGGTTCACACAAACCAAGGCTTCATATGGCCCAAAGACAGCACTACCTGAAACAGCATAGCACTAGTGCTTTAGTGGACCACATACAAAACCCTGATAGTATAGATTAACCACCATCCCAATGCCAATACACATATTTATATTTAAATTTTAATGGATTTCAAGTTTAACAAAATGAATGGTACCACTTCAAGAGGGAGGGTGGGGTCCTCCTTGAAGGGACAGAACAGCAGGAGTTTTTCCTTCAGGCTCTGTTTTGAACTAAAAAGAGAAATCTATTATTTCTGATGCTATTAATCTTTACATATTGGTGCTCATATACAGCACCTTCAATTATTTGATGCATAGGAAACAATGAGTATGTTTATAAATAAACTTGAATGGGCTTCAAGCATAAAAAATGTATGGTACCACTTTAAGTGGAATGGTGGGGGGCAGAGACCTACTTTCATCATTTCCCCCAACAAAATACTATCAATGTCGTATTCTGTCATTATATATTAAACCATAAACAACATGTACCAGTCAACTTGCATTTTTATGTTTGCTTGCATGCATGTGCAAGAAACATAGTGCCATCATCCAAGTTTTTGGAGGTGTGGCACCCGTCTTCCAATTCAGTCAGTGTGTTTGCAGGCGTGGCCCCAGTTCTCCAATGAATGCCATAGCTGTCTATGACAGCAGTTGAAAATGCAGTGCCATACAGTTGAAAGGGAGAGCTCTGCTTCAGTGAGCAGAGCTCCCTCCCTCCACACACACACACATTGCATGCTCATGTGCTCCCCCCCACGCACACACTGTATGTCCGATGGGGTGCCCAATCCCCCGTCGGCTCCATGGCTCCCCCAAACAGCCTTCAAGCTGCCATGCTGGGAGCTCACCTCAGCATGGTAAATGTCCCACATCATCAGCCTTCCAGCTTCCATTCTGGGAGCCCACCCCAGTGTGGCAAATGTCCCACGTCATCCAAGAAAAAAAAAACAACCTATAAACAAAGAAAGTGCCCCCAGTGATCTCTGTGGTCTCCCTGCCCACCCACCCACCCTCTGCACAGTCTGCCTCCCCACACCCCACCTCACCCCATACTTTCCTCTGGAGCTCGGCACAATGATCTTCCGTGGACCATGAACACGTCTGCACTCTTCAAAGCTGACTGCGAACTGAGGAAATGCTGGTAAACTGTATAATGCAGCAAATAGGGTTTTTTCAACTTTAATGCCTATCTTGGTATTTTTTGAATTGTGGCACCAAATTTTCAACATGGGGTTTTGGGGAGCCCTCCTTGTGAATTCTTGAACTGTCATGGTGTTGATCAGGCCCAAAGGGTGATTTTGCTGTCACTGTATGAAATCACCTTTTGGGACTGATTAATGAAATGACAGTGCCAGTGTTCTCAAGGTGGGCTCTCAAAAAGCCTATGTTGCAAATTTGGTGAAAAAATTCCTAAAAATGACTGTTTTATGAGCATGCGATGTGCAGTTCCTATGCACGCTTGTAAGTTTGTGAATTTTTAATATTAGCACTCTGGATTTTCAACATTGCCATTTTACCACACCTCCTTATGAGCAGTATAGCTGTCATTTTTCACATCTCACCCAAAATGTGTTTCTGCGCATGTAGCTCACAATGGCACAGTCGATGTGTGCAATCAATGTTTGGGACAGAGTCAGAAAATCACATTGACACTGTTCATGAGCAGAGGTCTTAAAATGGCTATGTTGAAAATTTGGTGAAAAAATTTATAAAAATGACTGTTTTACCAGCGTGCGTTGCAGAGTTCCTACGCACTCTCGTATGTTCGCAAATTTTTTATATTTGCACTCCAGATTTTCAACATTACCATTTTACCACACCTCCTTATGAGCAGTAAAGCTGTCATTTTTCATATGTCACCCAAAATGTGTTTCCCTGCGTGTAGCACACAATGGCACAGTCGGTGTGCACAATCAATGTTTGGGACAGGGTAAGAAAATCACAGTGACACTGTTCATGAGCAGAGGTCTTAAAATGGCTATGTTGAAAATTTGGTTAAAGAATTCCCCAAAATGACTGTTTTAGGAGCGCACGTTACGCAGTTCCTACGCACGCTCACAAGTTTGTGAATTTTTAATATTTGCATGCCAAATTTTCAACATTGCCATTTTATTACACTTCCTTATGAGCAGTACAACTGCCATTTTTCACATCTCACCCAAAATGTGTTTCCGCACATGTAGCACACAATGGTGCAGTCAGTGTGTGAAAGCGATGTTTGGGATAGATTAAGAAAATCACAGTGACACTGTTCATGAGCAGAGGTCTTAAAATGGCTATGTTCAAAATTTGGTGACAAAAGCTCATAAAATGACTGTTACAAGTGAGCATTGCGCAGTTTCCACGCACCCTCGTAAGTTCATAAATTTACAACATTTTCAGTCCATATTTTCACCAGTGGCATTTTTCCACACTTCCTTATAAACAGCACAGCTGTCATTTTGCACAGCATGGCTGAAATGTGTTTTCACACTTTCAGCACAGAAATGCGTGGTCACTGTGGGAAATCATTGTTCGGGACAGATAAAGAAAATCACAGTGACACTGTTGTTGATCGGAGGTCCCAAAATGCCTGTGTTGACAATCTGCTGTAAAAAATAAATCCCCAAACTAACTACATTAGGGGTGTGCATTACACAGTTTCTACACATGCCCGTGACTTTAATATTTTCACTGCAGATTTTCAACATTGCCATTTTTTACACCTCCCCATGAACAGTCCAGCTGTCATTTTTCACATCCTGTTCGGAATGTGTTTTTGCACCTGTGGTGCTAAATTCCATAGTTGCTGTGCAAAAGCAACTTTCGGCTAACAAAATTATATTGCCACTGTTCATGAGGTGGGGGTCACAAAAAAACATGTTTAAAATTTGGAGTGAAAATACCAATGAATGCCTGAGGCGTTAGGGTTTCCAACCATAACGCCCCACCCTGTAGAGAATGACAGGCATCAGGAGTGTGACTTGGGATTCCTGCCTGTAATGCTCATACCATTCCATTCCACACCCTGCAGCCAGTGAGAGGCATCAAGGTGTGCCTTGGACTCTTTGGCTCAAAAGTTCACCCCATTCTCTTATACCACACCCATCTCACTGTATTTCCTGATGGAACTGGGTGTGCATAAGGGCCAAAGACCCCAAGGCACATCATGACACTTGTCGGTGACTGCAAGATAGGGTGTGGTGAAATGGCATGGCCATTATGCCTGACGACCCAAAGGCACACCCCAATGCCTGTCAGTCTCTGAAGGGTGGTGGTGAGGTTGGCTTCAGTTCAATACTTCACTGCCATTCCTATTATGCAGCTCTGTAACTCCTACACTACCAATGCTAATGCCAGCAAGCAAACATTTGGCATTGACAAATGCTTGTTTAAACTATTAAAAGGATGGACCTCTACTGACCAGCAACTGCAGCTCTGCAGCAGGCTGGCCATTTAATACTGTATACACATGCATGCCTATTCATGGATTCAGAACTTGAAAGTTAAAAATTCACCTCATGTCTGATTCTCTCATCCAAGGATTCATACTGTACTAGCATGATACCTTCAGCATTTAAAAACAAATCAAATTCAAAGCACAAGCAGAGAGAATTATCAGTGCAGAATTGCAGACAAGTTTTTATGTGTGGTTGCTAGCCTGTAGAGATACTATCACTGGTTATTTATTAAGATCTCACCGGGCTATGCACTGCCTGCTTTGTTTGTTGTGGGGGCTAGTGCACTGATTAAGAGATTTAATTTTTATTTTCTTTCAACTTAACAGTTACCTTCAAAACCCAGTCACACACTCTGTGGGGTTCAAATAGCTGAGATTCTAGTCAGCAACTTGTGGATGATTCTTTTTAGAAGAAAACAAGCATTTCTCAATGCAAGATGTTCACCACTGGTATAGAAGCCCTGGGGTAGTAGATGCATTGTAGTGCACTGTGGGTTATTTATTACCAAAGTTAGGAGCCTGAGTTTCTAAATTTGAACACATGATTATAAATTTATGTTTTAATATATTTTTCCCAAATTGGCAACATTGTCTTCTTATGACCCCACCTCATGAATAAGAGCAGAGAAAATGTTCAACTCCTATCTGAAAGGTGATTTCACACAGGGACTGTAAAATCACATTTTGGGATGGAAAAGCACATTTTGGTCAGGATTTGAAAAATGATAGCTGTCAAATTCATGAGGTGTTGTAAAGAAATGGCTATGGTGAAAATGTGGTGCAAAATTAAGGAAAATGACCAAAGTTAGGAGCCTAAATTTGCAAAATTCAACAGAGGTTCATAACTTTGTTTTTTTTTTTTTATATTTTCACACCAAATGTTTAATATAACCTTCTTATGACCCATGAAGAAGGGTAAAGAACCTTTTGAACTCCTGCCCAAAAGGTGATTTTGTGCAAGAACTGCAAAATTAACCTTCTGGACACAAAAACAAATTTTGCACAGCATTCGAAAAACGACAGCCATCACATTCATGAGGTGCTGTAAAGAAATGGCAATGTTGAAAATGTGGGATAAAAATATTGAAAATTACCAAACTTATGAGCCTGCATTGTCAAAATTCAATGTAGGCTCATAACTTAATTTTTTTTAAATGTTTTTTACACCAAATTTTCAACATAGCCTGCTTATGATCCCTCCTCATGAACAAGGGCAGAGAATATGTTCAGCTCCTGCTCAAAAGGTGAGATTTCATGCAGGGATCACATAATCATCTTTTGGGGCAGATTTGCCTGATATCAGTGCAATTGTTCATGAGTTGGGGTCCCAAAAATGGTATGTTGAAAATTTGGGCCAAACATGCAAAAATTGCCAAGTTATGCCACTGGGGGAGAGGGGGCACAGGAAGCTGGGGAACAAGCAGAGGTGCTAAATGAGTACTTTGACTCTGTCTTTACTGGGGGAAGTGGGGGATCTTTCCAACCCGATGGGAGGGTAGAGGAGCCCACTGAACCAGGAGGTCAGTAGGAGACTGAAGGACTGGATGAGACTAGGGCAGGGGATGGGTCTTAATTAGAAAGGGAGGAGAGGATGCATGAGGAGGGGGGATGGGAGGGTGAAATCACAGCGGATAGGATGAGAGAGGACCTCCAGTCGCTAAAGGTTGATAAGGCACTGGGGCCTGATGGGCTGCATCCAAGGGTGCTGAAGGAACTGGCGGATGTGCTGGCAGCTCTACTGGCCTCACTCTTCAACATCACCCTGATGACAGGGTGGGTGCCTCAAGACTGGAAGGTGGCTCATGTGGTGCTTATCCACAAGGGGGATCCAGAGAGGAGATGGGGAATTATAGGCCCATTAGCCTAATGTCTGTGGTAGGCAATGTTATGAAGGGCATTATCAAGGAGAGGCTGGGGGCAGCTGGAAAGGTTGGGGCACCTGGATGACAGGCAGTATGGTTTTGTTCCAGGGAGGTCATGCCAGACTAACCTGGTGGAGTTTTATGGCTGGGTGATGGGTGCCCTGAACATCCTCAATCTGAATTTCAGTAAGGCATTCAATTCAGTACCCCACAATGGCCTACTAACAACTTGGGGGGGATGGAGTGGGAGGGCAGTTGCTCTGGTGGGTGGAAAACTGGCTTACGGGGTGAATACAGTGAGTGATGGTTAGAGGGATAATCTCCTCCCCCAGGAGGGTCATCAGTGGAGTCCCCCAGGGTTCGGTCCTGGGGCCGCTCCTGGTCAATTCCTATGTCTTGGACATAGGGTGGGGTGTTAGGAGTAGGTTGAGTCTCTTTATGGATGACTCAAAACTAGGAGTACTGGCAGATGGGCAGGAGGGGAGAGAGGCTCTGCAGGGGGATCTGGAAACCCTGCGGTGTGGACAAGGCTGTGGGGGTTGAAGTTCAATGCAGGGAAATGTAGGGTACTGCATCTGGGGGTCAGAAACCCAGGACATGCATACACCCTGGGGGGGACCACACTGCAAGTCACATCGGGCAAGAGGGACTTAGGGATAGTGGTGGACAGCAAAATGAATGACACAGAGAATTGTCGAAGAGGTGCAGCAAAAGCAAACAGGATACTGGGCTGCATAACCAGGGGGATTACCTCCAGGTGGAGGGAGGTGATTCTCCCTCCATATAATGCCCTGGTTAGGCTGCATCTTGAGTACTGTGTGCAGTTCTGGAGACCCCATCTTAAGAGGGACATAGTGCTGCAGGAGAAGGTTCAGAGGAGGGTGACCAGGATGATTCAGGGCATGGAGGGTAGGACCTATGAGGAGACACTGGATGAACTCAATCTGTATGCATTGGAGGAGAGGAGAAACAGAGGGGACATGATAGAGACTTTCAAGTATGTAAAGGGGATAAATAAGGGTGGAGTCAGGGAAGTGTTCGGGCTTAAGAAGGGGGGAACTACCAGGGGGCACTAGTGGAAGCTGGAAGGGGGGAAGTACAGGGGGGAACGCAGGAGACACTTCTTCACAGAGAGGGCGGTGGAACCATGGAATGCACTGCCTAGGAGTCTGGTGGAAGAGACCACAGTGGAAGGATTCAAGAAGGGTTGGGACAGGTACAGGGGGAAGCTGAGGCCAGGGAGGGCCACTTGTGGGACTGGGGGGGTGGAGGAGCGAGCTCCTAGTAGGGGTCTAGCTTCCGAGCAGACATAATACACCATGTGGCCTATTCTTCTGGCTTTTTCTATTATACTATGATACTATGAAGTTCAAAACTCCTTTGGAATACATTGAACCACATACTGTTTCTTCAGTTCACAGTCCATCTTTGAAGAGTGAAGATGTGTCTGCGGTCCACAGAAGATTATGGTGTTGGACCTCCGATGGGTAAGTAAGGGCTTGGGGGTGTGGAGTGTTAGGTGCTGAGTGAGAGGGTCAGGTGGGGGACAGCAATGGCCACAGTTGCCTAGTTAATATACTGTAGCACTGTAAGAATAGTGTGGTGAAAAAATAGTGAGGTAAGAATAGCTAATGTGATAACAACTACAGGGCAAGTGTAGTGAAAGGGATGCACCTCTAACTCTGTAGCTGTCGCCACATCTGAGGAGAGGAAAAAGGAGTAATGCCCCATGGTGAAGGGGGCTGAGAGCTGGAGCAGCAACTGTGGCGGAGCATCCGGGAGACCAGGGCTCTGTTCCAGGTCTCCCAACTGTGGTGCTTTTTGTGTTCACCCCCACATGTTTTTTTTTTGTTCTCTCCCCAACTTTTTCCTTCTCTCCAAGTGTCACCCCCTGTGGACTTGATTCTATTTAAGTCAGGGGTGTGGTGGCATAGCCCCCAACTAACATAAATTTAACCTGGTTTGTTGGTTTTGCCATGTAGCATTCATTGATTTTTGTGAGCACTAGCCTTGATTTTGCTTTGTTGCTGTGCAAGGTTTTGCACTGTGCTATTTTTGTTTCACTTTGTTGACTGGGAACCATGACCATATCAGACATCGATGGACAGTTTTCTTATATAGAGTTACTTGTAAAAAAAAAAAAGAAAGAAACTATGAGAGAAGGTTTTCATTATTTCAGCTCATGACACTGGGGGATTAGGCACCCTCCATGTCACTGTTATATTTGGAGGAGGTGGTGGTAGGTGCTAAGAGGGAAGGTCAGGTGGGTGGGAGAAAAAAACGAATAAAAAAATAGGATCCATGGAGATGAGACTGTGCATGTGCAGTAGTGGACCTTGGGGATTAAAAAAAATGGACTGATTATTCCTTTGTGTGTGATTGCGACACTGGGGGATTGGGCACCCCCAGTGTCACTGTTATGTTAGTTTGGGTGTGTGGGGTGCTGGGTGCTGACAGGGAAGGTTGGGTGGGTGGGAGTATACAAAAAAAATGCAAATGAGATATGACTGCACATTGTGAGCAGTGCGGTAATGGAACGTGGGGGTTTGGACACTCCCAGTGTCACTGTTATATTTGGAGTGGGGTGCTAAGAGGGAGAGTCAGGTATGGGGCACAGTCACTGGGTGACAGTAATGGACATCAATAGACAGTATTCTCTTACAGCTGGCAGACATTCCAGGCATTCCAAGCTGACTGTGATGGATGGGCTTGGCTTGCTGCACGCCCTGGATTAAAGGGAAGATATGAGCCATGATTTGGTCAACTGTTTCTTTTCAAGTTTATGCCACCTTTGCCAAGCAAGCCAAAACTCTGTCATGATTAGCCTGCCTAATGATTGGTGTTGCTGGGACTTGCCCCTAAAACACTATTATGCATTGGACAAACAGTGTCACACCCACCAAAAAGTAGTGCTATTGCAATTTGTTCGCTGCATGCTGGTGTGCATGATGACCATAAAAAAAGAGAAAATAAATACCTTCCACTCACTCACACTACAGTAGATCAGGATGGCCAGTGGAACAAGCAGTATTTCCTCTGCTAGAGGTCTGAGTCAGGGTGCAAGTGGGCAGCAGTAGCAACAGCATTGTAGCAGAAAAAGCTAAATATCTTGCATGCTAGCTCAGAGACAGGGAGAGCAATCAGCTCAGTATTGGCACTAAAAAACAATGTGCCACACAGGTTTCCATTTTAAAATTCTTGTTTGTGTGCAGGATGCTTTAAACCAGTGTCCGTATTGGTGAAGGGCTTGAAGCAAGCCTCAGCAATAATTAACACACTGTAAACAGCATTTTGATTAGCAGACAGGTTTTTACATCTGACTGCGAGCTCATAGAGATAGCTGTCACTGATTATTTATTAAAATCTCACATATGCACTGCCTGCTTTGTTTGTTGTGGAGGCGGTTACACTGACAGAGAGATTTTAATTTGTTTCAGCTGTTAACAGTTAAGATCCTAAACCCAGCCACTCCTTAGCCCGCCACACACTTGGTGGGGTTCAAATTGTTGAGATCCTACTCAGCAACTCTGGGATGATTCATTTAAGAAAAAAAAAAAGAAAATAAATACATTCCACTTACTCAAAATGGATCAGGATGGCCAGTGGATTAAGCAGTTTCTCTTCTGCTAGAAGTCTGAGTCAGGGAGCAAGCAGTCAACAGTAGCAATGGCATGAGAGCAGGAAAAGCGAAATATCTTGCATGCTAGTTCAGAGACAGCAAGAGCAACAGCTCAGTTTTAGTGCTGAAAACTAGCCTGCCAATCATTGTTCTGTTTTAAAATCCTTGTTTGCGTGGATGCTTAAAACCAGTGTCCTTATTGGTGAAGGGATTGAAACAAGCCTTAGCAATAATGAACACGCTGTAAATGACATTTTGATTAGCAGATGGGATGTTGTAAAAGGATGCTAACTGCTGTCTTCTAATATTTTAGCAGCCATGAAAAAACAAGCAAATGAACAAAAAGTGATAATTTATTTGGCATTATTTCAAGTAAGGCAATTATTTCAGAAGCATCCACTTCGTCACTTATTTCACATTTTTTTGTTGATTTATTTATTGTCCTTTACTGGGGCTAGGTTATGCCTTTGGTTCCTCCCCCCATCTAGCAAACCAACCCAGCTGCTACCCTGGTCACAGACAGAGCTCTGACTTCCTCTTCACTACTTCCCCAGTCACTTCACCGTGGGTACTTATCCTACCACTGCAGAGACCAGGAGGGTGAACCCAGGAGGGAGCTAACTTGCACGTGACTGTGGCGGCACCGGCAAGCAGCCTTCATGCTGCCAAGAGTTTTTTTTTTCTGGTGTTAGGTTCCCCCTGTGGGAAGGGGCATACAGTGACGCCATTGGAAGGAGCGTGCACGCGTTCGCATATGCTCTTCCTGGTGTCTGCCCCTCCTGCCTCTGCTTCTGCAGCTTCAGTGGTGCTGCCCCTCAGTCTCCACCAAGGTCCAGTCACACATTGACTGCTGATGTACCCCCTCCCCAGAGAAGAAGAGCAGTTCTCTGGATGCTCGATCCTTCTCCAACCCTGTCAACCCTCAGCAACCCATGCTTGTTCCTGAACACAGGTCACTGGCATAGTGCGAGGTAAGGCGTCCATCACCTCAGCCCTCAGTGCCATTGGGCCGGCTACTTATTTCACATTTTAAGCAGTGAATAGTTACTACAACAAAGTAGTATGAATTTTCTACAGCCTTACAGAAAAGTTCCATTCTGTTGGAAACATGAAAACATGCTGAATTGTTCAAAGATGACCTACAAAGTTGCAATGCAGCCTGCTCCCATTACCACATACCTTTCGATGCTGCTGCTGGAGTCAGGGGCTGCTATGATGAACATTATAAGAACCTTATGTTTTATTGCTTCCACAGGGGTCTTGATGCCAAAAATAAAAGATCTTTGCTGTAAGCATTATTTTAGGTATCAAGACATCTGTGAATGCAATAAAATAAGTATATGCTCCATCCACTGCTGCTGCATTCAGAGCAGTGGTGTTATCCACTTCACTAAATGGGTGGAATACCCACAAGAACATGCTCACGCTCTGTCGGGACCCATGCAGTGCTTCCAGGTTTGGAGCTAAGTTTCGCAGTGTTTTAAAATATAAATATTGCTCTTACAATGTTCATCATAGCAGCCTCTGACTCCCATAGCAGCACTAAAAGGTATGTGGGGACGGGAGTGAGTTGTAGCATAACTTTGCAGGTAACCTTTAAGAACCACAGGCACTGATATTCCAATATGCACAAAGCACAGCAAAAACATTTGCGCTGCACCTTGCGACTGCTCAGGTGCCCGAAGATACTGTATTCAGACGAATAGTACACTGGCACTATTTGACTGAATATATGGCCATGTTGGTCCATCACTAAGCCACTTAGCACAGCCCTAACAGGGCTCCAAAAGTATGTTGCCAGAATGGATAGCACTAGAGTGCTATTTCCAGTATTCAAACAGACCCATGCAAATGAGTCCATTGGGCATGCAGTGCTCTAAGAGGCCTTTTGCATGCCTATTATGGGTTCATTTGCATGCGTAGCGAGGAAGGTTTGCATGGCACCACCCCCCAAATTGCCTAGTCCCAGAAGTGTACATATTTATTCCATTATATTCCTCATGGAATTTACAAATGTTCTCCTTATTAATGAAAAATAAATAATGGATGCATTCAATGAACATTATTGCAGTGTCTTTATTAAAGACTACTGTCACTATCACAAATGTAGAAAATTCCTTTTTCAAAGATCTTTTGAGAAAGGAATAAGTTTATTCCAAAACACATCAGGAGATGAGTCTTTTACCAGCACTGGTACTTTGAAATAAAAATCAGCACTTTTTGGAGACCTTTGTGAGCAGCAGTTTATTTTGGTTGGAAAGTGTGGGATTATTCAGCATTTGTGCTTGTACCACTATCCCTGCACCCCAGCCCTGTGCATATTCTGTTGTGATTTTGGATACTACTGTCACTATACTTACATGTAACAGCATAGCTCAATACTATCAACAACTATGACTTTGTAAACTGGGTGCAATTTTGACTAAGGCCCAGATATTCAAAAGGGTTGCGCATGGTGCAACAGTGTTGCACCATGCACAATCCACTGATGCACCCTGGCGTGATATTCAAAAGGGAAAAGTGCGCCACACAAATCCCGATGCGCCGGAGCGCATCAGTAATGTATGCAGGCACAGGTAGGGGGGGTGTGCCCATGCATAACCTGCACAGCCCGATATTCAGCCCGGGATGTGCAGAGTCATGCTTGCGCAACCGCTACCTGCGCCTGCACAAAGTTATGCCCCCCAAAAAAGGAACAAGTGATGGCCACCCACAGGTGAGCTGCCGCATTGCAGGGCGCAACACAGCAGCTGCCACCTGTGGGTGGCCACCCGAGTTCCTGCCACACCTGGCGTGCCCCCCCATGCCCCGATCGCGGGCATCACTATAGCCCTCCCCCCAAGTCCAATATCCCTGGTGGTCCAGTGGACCGACTGAGCCCGATCACAGGGCAACATTACTAGGTCCCCTCCCAAGTCCAATATCCCGGTGGTCCAGTGGACTGCACTGAGCCCGATCACCGCATCATTACTAAGACCCCCAAGTCCAATATCCCTGGTGATCTAGTGTATCCCCACCCCACCCGCCCACTGAGCCCCACCATCCCGCTCCCCATCAGCTGGCGGGCAGCAGCACCCCCGCCTGCTGCCTCGCCGCCTGCTGACTGACAGCTCCAGCAGGGCTGCATGCCATTGGTTCACAGCATGAGCCAATGGGCATGCAGCCCACACTGTACTACTCAGCCCAGGATCAGGGTTATGTCATCATCACTGTTGGAGGTGCCCCCCCCTCCAGTGTTATAGGTGCAAGCACCATTAGGGTACCCGTGAGCAGAAGGTCAGCCAGTGGGTCATCATCACCCAGTCCTAGGAACTCTACGAGCCCCATACTGCTATGGCACCTATGGTCTGCGGCCCAAATGCCATATGACATCGATGGCACAGCCTCGTCAGGTCCAACATCTCTGATCTCATCCTGCGCTGCACCACAAAGGCATGATGGAGCTGAAAGACAGAATGAGCGGTATCAGTGTTAACGGTGGCACAGTGCATGCTGTGCCATGTACTGTGCAATGTACGCATGCATGTCACCGACATGCCAGGCCACACCAGTGGACGACTGTTCAGCACTGCACGACAGGATGGCCATGCCACAGGGATGGCACAGGTTATGTTGACCACATTGTGTAGCTGCAGAATGAGGACTTGCCCTGGCACATGGTTGGCAGGCATGGCACCCCCCACTATGGCCCCACTCCCGGGCCATTCCCCATGCAGTGCATTGCACTGCAGCCTCTGACTGCAGTGGCCCTGCCTGCACCGGCACCTACTGATTTTCACACACAGCTGTGTGGCATGTAAAGAGCCTTGCACACCCTGGACCCCACCCTCACAGCGCATGACCCAGACAGCTGGCACACTGCACACAGGGGCCATGGACATGCACAGTGTGCCCATGCATGGCCTGTGCCACACCATTCTGCACCGGTCACGGGTAAGCAGCATACCTGCAGTCACTCAGGCACACTGGTGGCATGCACACATCCCCAACCCACAACACCCACCAACATACTCACAGTGCTGTGACTGTCTGCCACCTGTCTGAAATCCCCCACCCGGGACACCTTCAATGGCTGCACAGCTGATGGTGGCTGCAACATGCTCCTCCCCGCCATCAGGATGGGTGCTATAGCTGGGCCCCCACCCGTCCTAGTGCATGCTGCCCTGATGGCAGCAACCTTTTCTTTTATGTGCCTTCTGTCAGTGCTCTTCTTCTTTTTGCACTCCTGTGCATTGCGGTTGTGGCGGCCATGAGCATTGACATATGTGGCTGTCTCCTCCCACCCCATGGCATGGTCCAGCATGGTCCCAGAGGCCCCACTCAGTAGGTCCTCCCTCTCCAAGCAGACCTCAAACAGGGCCTGCTGCTCATCCTTCGTGAAGTTTGGCCTGCGCTTCCATGCAGGCACCTGCTCCTCAGCTCCCTCTGACTTAGACATGTTTGCGACCTGTGGACAGTCAAACAGTGCACCAATGAGCAGCATTGTAGCAGTCCATGTCACAGAGCAGCATTGACCCCCAGCACAGCAGTAACAGTAACCAACACAGTGTGGACAGAGTTACCTTAATGGTTGCAATACCTGTCAGTGACCTGTGCTGTGTTGTGGCACTTTTATGGCTCAACCCATGCAAATGAGTCTGCGCAACCAGTAATGAGATACTAATGTGAGCGACCGCACCTAGCATTGGCTCATGAGGCTATTTGCATATGCTGGCTAAATATTTCAGAATTGCTCCTTGCACAATGGACCATGTCATGCACAGCACGAATGCACCAGAGGAATCCACCAGCGCACTTCTGGCAGATGCACGATGTGCATATGCGCACCTGCCATGCATGACAGCTGCAGGGCACCGTCTCTTGTGATGTATCGTGCATATGATGCTCCGTGCATGCCTGTCCTATCGCTCATGCATCCGTGAGTGCATACCATGCATGCATCATGGATGCGCTGTAGTGCCAGACCGTGCAACTGGGCCCACTGCACAATGGCGGTGACCGCACAATGGCGGTCACTGCACCATTGACATATGGCCTGTGTGGTGCCAAATGCCCTTCGCAGCATGGTAACTCCAATGGCCAACACATATGCAGGTCACAGACTTGACCCTGTACTCCAGCCTGTACTTCTAGCATAGCTCATGTGCAGGACTACACGATAGGCCATGGTTGTGCAAGTCAATCGCACATCTATGTGCTGCACGATCATGGCCTGTGTGTTCCTGTCATACATGTGGTGCAGCAGTGCTGCACGTGCTTCCAGTGCACACCACATTACTCTGCACTACCAGTGCTCTGTGCAGCTACTATGGCGTGGTCGGCACGACAGGGGAGACAAGCCAGGAATTGATCAGAGGTTGAGATGGCCAACCTAGTGGCTTTGGTGGGACCCCTGTTGGACCAGCTTTTTGGGGCAGGGGATCTGAATGAGGCAGAGGGCCTAGAGAGGTGAATGGGTGTTGCCTAGATGGGGGAGCAGTGTCTCCACTGGTATGGGGACCTGCGGCACCATGACTCGGAGTGGCTGAGGAGGCTGTAGGACCATGCCCACCACAGATCCATCCCACACCCAGGTAGGTGTCTCCATGCATTGTGCATGCTGCAATCGTCCAGTATTTTTACTATTGGGTGTGCTGCTTATGCATCTGCACCTGCACATGGGGGGACCTGGCACTAGTGTGCGGTATGTGTCTGGTGGTGCAGCACCGTATCCCTGTGTGTTGCACAGAGCCAGGGGTCCCGACACCATACCCTGCACAGGCTGCAGCAGCGCAGTGTGCTGTGTACAGCCTACGGGGGGGACTGTTCATGGTATGCAACTCATGTTTCTTTCTGTCTGTGTTTCATCCACAGGGCCAGGGGCATGCAGGAGGGCCAAGGAGGATGCCTCTCACAAGGACCAGTGCTGCAATGTTGGTGCTGCAGCAGAGCCAGCACAATGCCAGGCAGGTGAGTGTGTGCATCATGGTTTAGTAACCATTGCAGGGCCTGGGATGGGTGGAACTGGTACAGCTCCAGGACACTGCCGCCACGCAGGGCTATGGCATGTGTTGGTGCACTGGCTCCACTGCCTGTGTTGGGTGGTGGTGTGGGTGGCAGGGACATGTTCATGGCCTCTGTGTGATGGCACCCTGTTGCTGTCACTGGTGAGGTGTGTGTGTGTGTGTGTGTGTGTGTGTGTGTGTGTGTGTGTGTGTGCCCATGGTGCATGAATGCTGCTGCTGGGTGGCTCTTGCATTGACTATGGGGGCATTGCTCCAACACTGTGGGGTGCCTGTGCACAGGGGTGGGTGCAGAGCGCTTTATGGCATGCCATCCGGTATGTATGTGGGATGCTGCTATGTCTGCTGTGGCTGTCCTCTGTGCTCATGCCATTGGTGGCTTCAGCCATGGGAAGGCACCGCAGCTGCACACACAGCCCTCGGGGGGAGGGCTTCTGTTGTGTGGGGCCTGTCACTTAGTGGCTATTCTGTGTTCCCCTTTCATAGGTTATCCTGGGCCAGGTGGTGGACAGCTGTGTGTTGGTGTCCTTGGTGGTGGTCTTCTGCAGCTACAGTGCACATCCAGCTCAGCTAGTGCCACCTGGAAAACCACAAGGGAGCTGGTCTCGGAGGTGTGCAGGATGCGCATGGCATTGAGACAGCTACGGCGATAGCCAGTGGACTTTGTTCAAACTAATCTTTCCTCCCTCCTCTATCCTCCACCCACCTGGTCTGTTGTTTGTGTTCCCTTGTTCACCCTGCATTTTCCCCTGAACATTTCACTTGGTGCCCCTCATTATGTTTCATCCTGTGTTGTCCCTTTACCTGTTGCTGTGTTTGCCCCCCGTTGGTACCAGTGTTTTATGTTTCTGCTTCTCTGTTCTGAATTTTGTAGTAAACAGTGTTCTACCTTCTGCCCATGTATTTCTGTGTCTCCTTCACATGCATGCTGCTGCACTGTGCTGCTGTTGTTCATTGCTGTGGTTGGGCAGGTCCCAGTCTGTGCACATGCTGTCTCCACTGTGTGGTTCTGTTGTGTGCACAGTGGCATGTGTGCCATGTCTCTCTGTATCACTGATCCTTGGGTGTGGGCTGTGCATCTCCCCCATGCTTGTCACAGTGCCATGTGTCCCTGTCTGCCTGTGCTGGCCTGTTCACCCCCAGCCATGGTGCCCATCCCAGTGCTGGTGTGCTGTGCGGTGCTGTATCCTGTTTCCATGTGTGTCTGCGTGGTGTGTGCATCATGCAGCCTGGAGCATGTGTGGCAGTGTGGCTGTGGCACACTGTACATGCATGGTGCCTTCACACAGTGGCTGCGGCATCTTCCTGTCCCATGTTGGCTGTTGGGGCAGTAGTCGTGGGATACCCAGGCCCTGCAGCCATCTGTTACATGGGTGTTTCTTGCTTTGTCACATTGGCCACCATGGTTTGTGTGGGGCACCAGGCATTGTTCATGGCACTTTGGCCCTGTGCCTGCCCTGTGCCTCTTGCTCAATGTCCCCTTGTAGTTCACCCCTGCCACCCCGCCTTGCTTTTATGCCCTTGTGCAGCCCTTCCTGTGTTCATTTGTACATGGTGAGCCTTGCTCCACCTGCTAGTTTCAGCATACACTCTTCCTCCTGTGCAGTCCTGGTTGCTCCAGCACATGTCTGGCTGTGCAATAGTGCATTTGTGCTATTTTCAGTGTGTTTTGCACAGGCACATATCTGTGGTGCATCCGCTGAATATAGCATTGTTTTCCTATGGTGCACCTGGGTTCTGCTGAGCATCCCCTTGTGCATGTTCAGGGCACAATTTTGAATATCTAGGCCCAAGTATACATTTGGAATGTATAACTAAGAATTGCTTTCTGTCAACAACAGTAGAGCAAGTAGGATTATAAATTGTCAAGTATTTCATCATAGAGGTATGTAAAGAGTGGTATAAGTAGCTATATCCCCTCACAGTATATTGTATCAGGCAGCACTACACATCCACTGTGGTTGAAAGGGGACGTATCACACTGCAGCAACAACATTGTTGTCGACATCCAGGACAGTGATGGTCACAATGCTAACAGTTGGCATTGTGCCGTCCAAAAGAAGAAGTTTTTTTGTGGGGGGCTTTGTCCTCATTACCCCCTGAGGTGGTTTTGCCTCAGCACCCCCTCATATTAAAATAACCAACCCAGGTCAGAGTTGTTTCAGGGTGGGGGCATAACACCGGGAGAAACAGTGCTGGTGTACAGCGAGATTATTACAGTGACCTGACGATATTTGTCACTGTAATGGTGTTTGCTATGAAACTTTCATTGTTGTGATGGTATACGGTTGTGAGGCACAAGGCTAAAATCTCCAGAAAAGGGCATTAATGACTGATACACCCACGCATTTGAGGTGGTTACTGCACTTATGAAATGGTAAATAGTAAAGCTGCTTTGGTCTGGTTGTAACACTTTTCACCTGCACCTGCTGCTGTCTCTATGCTGCATCTGTTGCTTCTGCTATGGCTGTGAGTACAGTGGCACTAGTTTAATCAAGAGGGGCACTTGGGGGGGGGCTGGCACAGGAGAGGAGGATCGAGCATCCACAAGGATGTGAGCCGGTAACAGGGAGTGAGAGGCACCATTTTCACTGCAATATGGCCACCAGTATAACCATGGGTGGAAGTGCAGCAAGTCTCTGTGAGTAAAGCCAGGAAAGATGTGAAAGGTACGCTATGTCCACATTCTGTGCATTGGTCCTTCTCATGTTCTGGCCAACTCAAAAGTGATCATGTAGAAAACTGAAAAGGCAGCCTTGTGCAGAAATTGACAGAGCAACATAATATCCAGGGAAGGTCATTGCCTGCTAATGTGTGGCTTATTAATGGGTGTATTGGCTCCACCTCGTATCTTTCTCAGAGGTTAAGTCGAGGCTCTGTCAAGGATGGCACGTCTCATATGTGTAGTGCTAGGGATAGGGGTAGTATCTGTCTGTGATGCCACAGGGGTTATAAACAATCAATTCAAAACTTAATGCTAAAGTTTAATAGTGCCAGTCATCTTTGTTTTGTTTCAGTACATGTTTCTTAGTTGACATGATTCTTTGATGTTGAAAACTATATGAAATTGATCAAACAGGTAAACATCTGTTTTAAGTACAGCAATTCTCCAGTTTTTTTTTTTTTTTAGGGGGGTAAACATCGCTGATCTCAAAGAAAGCTAGAAAGCACAGGACTGTCTCTAATATAATTAGAGGAAAAAGAAACATGGATTGACACTGATGGTCAGCACATTTTTGTACCATCTAATACTGTCAGCCAAACATTGAATTCAGATTGTGATTCTTGCGATAGCTCTGAAATGGATTCTGGAAGTCAGAGTGATGTCACAACAGAAAATAATTTGCATGTTGCTGACATAACAAACACACATTTTAAGTCCCCAGATAACAGGTATCTGCTTTCAGGACCAGTAACTGCAGCCAGTGAAATAGGTGATGAGGAGCTCTGCAAACAATGGGTGGGTATTATTATTATTAAGTTGGTGCCCATTGTTTCCATTGTTCTTTTTTTAATCTTCTATACACGGTGGTTAAATGGTACACATTGCACTACACTGAAGCTTGCATGCATAAAAGACTGATCACTGCGGGCATTGGGTGTCTTGCAGATGAAGCAGATACTTTAATCATGATGGCAGTTCTTTATTCTTTGAGGGTGTCTACAAAGTGGTGATTCTTTTCCAAATACTCCAATTCTAAAAATAGTGCCGTTACAGCCATATCAACTGTGGCTCCTTCCAGTCCACTATCAGCACAGTATAGATCATTGGAACAGGAGGTGTTGAACATATGCCAGTTGCATACTCTGAGCAAAGCAGAAAACCCCAGGTAACCCTTGGATGTTGGGGTGGATATATTCCTGTAAACATAAGTAAGATAGAAACATAGATGCTGTTAGCAGAAAATTACCCTTTGGCCAACCTAGTCTGCCCTAAAGTTCCCTACCTACTGTGTTACCATAGACCCTACTTCCCCCCCAGCCCTGTTACTAATGTCCTTGTGTCTGTCCCATGCATGTTTGAATCCTGCCACTGATTTGATACCCACAGCCTCTGGTGGGATTCTATTCCAGACATCCACCACCTTTCCTGTGAAGAAGTACTTCCTCACATAACCTCTGAGCATCCCCCTTCCAGCTTCATATCATGCTCCCTAACAATACAGTATATGCTGTTTATGTGACCTGTCAGCTACAACGGTACTAAAAACATTGAATTTATCTGTTTTTGCCACCTCACTGAAGTCAAAATATGATAGTCACTGAGGGCAACTATGGAAACATTATCAGATGCCTGCATTACATACCCAGAAATGACATTTAGCTATTTTTTTTACAATTTTAGGACCTGCACTCAAGATACTGTTTTCCCCTTAGGAAATAGATAGAAGTTTAAGCATGGAGCTGCTGGATGTAAATGAATCATCAGTGAGGGAAGGTGACACAACACTCTTTGAAGAGTACCAAGAAGATAGTGGACCCTGTAATGTAAGTGACAGTGAACCTTATGCAGAATATATTTATAATGACTCCTTCTTAGAAGACCGTATAAATCATGTATACTTGTCACTAACAGAAGAAGTTAATGACATACATAATGATGTTTTGAATAATCAAGAAGTAGAGGGAAGATAATTTTTTTTTGGATAAAGATCAGGTTGAAGATAATACAGACATGCCACTGTATCCCAGAGCAAGTATTTCAAGTGGATCCAGTATAGCATTCATAGTAGGTTATGCTGTCAATCACAGTTTGTCAGGCAAAGCCTTGAGTGGCTTAATTTCACTGAATTCTGCACATTGCCTGCAGCCAATATCAACAAAGGCTTTTGATTCTATTTACACATTTAAAAAGCAATTTCAGATACTTAAAATGCCACTTGTTTACCACAAATATTGCTTCACTTGCTGTACATTATTGCATGAAGATATTCTTTCAAGAATTAATAATAAAGAAGTGTCCTGCCCAAGCTGTCTGCAAAATAAAAGTGAGTGATTTTGGATCAGTTACATTTTTTTACTGAGATGCCAATTGAAAACCAAATGACACATTTTTTTTGAATGAGAAACACTTTATGAAGATATTCAGTGCAGATTCAACTAGCAGAATAAGAATTTGAGAAGCACTGAATACATATATGATGGTGATGTCTACCGTCAGCACTTTCAGAATGGTGGTATTCCTTCAGAGCCAAATAACATTTTTCTTATGTGGAATACTGATGGTGTGCTAGTATTTAAATCAACACAAGTTGTAATCTGGTCATTGTATTTTACAGTAAATGAATTTAGCGCACAGCAATGAAGCAAAAGAGAGAGTGATAATATGATTTTTGGAGGATTATGGTTTGGTGAACATAAACCCGCTATGCTAACATATCTAATGCTTTTTCACCAAAAATGATTGAATCTTCAAAATCTAGGCATTCAAGTTAACTCATGAAATTGACAACCCTTTCTCTGCAAGGTTTTCTTGTTGTGTGGAACACCAGATTTACCAGCTAAATGTATTATATGTAATGCAATAAAATGCAATGGATAATGTGGCTGCATTAAGTGTAAACCACATGGAGAGACTGTTAGTACTGTAAATGGTGGACACGTTCATGCATATCCATTTAACTTTGATGACCCAAAAGGCCCTAAATGAACCAAGGAAAATGTTCTTGAAGATGCCATTTTAGCTACTAAAAAGGGAATGATTGTCAATGGCATCAAAGGTCCAAGCTGCCTTCTAGGACTTCAGGCTTATGACATTGTCAAAGAAACAAGAATTGACTATATGCATTTGCCGCTAGGCATTGTAAAATTATTGCTATCACTATGGTTTGGACCAGAAAATAGCGATAAACCTTTTAGTTATTCCAGTGAGATAAACAGTGTAGATGTACACATCTTACAAACTAAAACAGCCACTGAATTCAGTACAGCCCCAAGGTCCATAGCAGAGCACAGAAAGTACTGTACTTCAAAGCAATTGAAATTAAAGCATTACTAATATTTTATGGCCCTGCTGGTTTCAAGGTATCCTAGATGATTGTTACCGTAGCCATTTTATGGTGCTAAGTGAGGCTGTTTTCTTTTACTGCAAGATTCAATATTAATGGAAGACATTGAAAAAGCAGAAAAGTATCTGTTCCATTGCTGCATTAAGTTTCAGTTCTTCTATGTTTCCATTATCAGGCAGTAAATATTTATAACTTAGTACATCTGGCATATCATGTTAAAGACCGTGGCCCAATATGGACACACTCATGCTTCACCTTTGAAGATAAAAATAGGTACCTGCTAAAGCTGTTTCATGGCAACAGAGACATTGCTTTTCATATAGTCAGTGCTGTTGCAATAACACAGACATTACCTGACTTGGCAAAACAGTGCATACCCTCAGGAACATTGATATGCAAACTGTATCAACAATTTACATGCTGAAACACTGAAGAATTTTGTGACGCAAGAAGGGAAAGCGCTTGGTACAACAAAGGAAGTCCATTTTAATCCAGCTCAATATGATGCCACAATTCATGGGAACAGTTCCACCAGACAGTGAAAATGTTGTGAAGAGAGTTCGAATTAAGGAAATGGTGCTGCACAGCAAAATGTAGAAGAAGATCACAACAAGAAATAATTTCACAGTTGCTTTCAGAGATTCATTAGGTACTGTTCAGTTTACTCAAATGGAATTTTTTTGTCAAGTTCAGTGGCCTTGCAAATGGAACATTTCTTGTTTAGAAGGGGGCTGCACTTGCCCTACTGAAAATAAAGCAGTTTGTTAATGTACTGCAAAGATCTTTCTGAAAGTTTATGGAAGATGCACTAACTGGATATACAACAGAACACACGGTATAGTAGGTAATATTAGCGCTCCTTTTATTTTAGCGATGTTAGCTGAAATGGAAATACCCCTAATATATTCGGATCGCTAATATTATCTGCTCATTATGGCATTTACTCTATGGTTTAGTAACATTGCAGTTAGCAGCTGTTCACATGCCCACTGCCGCTAAGTAACCAAGAAAGTGCTGCTAAATACTGGAAATAGAACAATGACAACTGTTTTGTGTGCTTTAAAAAAAACTTTTTAACTTTGTTGAACACAATCAAGGTAAATGTGTATCTTGTTTTCTCATCATTCTGCAACTGCTATGAAAAATCAAAAACAAAAGTGCATATGGCTGCTCCTAGCCAGTGCTACAACAGTAAGACTGCAGTATCCCCTCCCCAAAAAAATCTGCCACAGTAGTAAGTCCTCCCTTCCTCCCTTAGCTTCATTCAGCTTCTCTTCTGCTTCACACTTCAGTATTGTCAGTGGTTTGTCGTATGTGTGAAGCAGAGAGAAAGCACAAATGAACCTGGCAGAGGTGTTTGTCACTTTGAGCTCAACACTGGAGCTATCTGCCAATCTGCACCTGATGTATCCAAGATGTCCATCGGGTATTTCCTCTTAACCTGCGATGACTGTAGCCACTTCAAGAGGGACATTGTGCAGAAACCAGGCAACAAGGTTCTGTATTCAGGTAAAATCTCAAACAACACAGAACAGATCTACACTCTGCACTGATCTGTATGTGAGCTGGATTTTAAGTGCTGTCTGACACACCCACTTCAGTACTATAATTGCGGGAGAATGATTCGCTAATATAATAGGGCCCTAATAAGAACCGTATACCAGACGTGCTTAACACATCAGGCGCTAATATTACCTGCTATACAGTATTATACCTATCTGTACTACATCTGACATTGAGTTGCATGTTATAAAAAAATAAAGATATTAATTGCAAATGTATGTACATGAAGTTCAAGGATTGCAAGGAACATGCTGTTGTGATACTTATGCCTTCAAAGTAGAACTATAAATGATCAGTTGAGCCAAATACTCCAAGCAAAAGGTGTGTTACCACAGCTTGTGCAAATTGAAAAGTTCTTAAAGCAGTTTGCCCCTTTCACCAGAGTCCTTACTGTATATCACAATGGTTATTTGCTAGCATAAGCATTGGGATTAGTCTACGTCATTCATTCATATAGAAGTGTGTTTTGTATACCTGTTACTGATAGGAACAGGTGTGCTGCTATGTGTTAGTGTTAGTAATGATTTATTAGTTTACTGGTGTTAACTGCCTTTTAGCTGTCCCACAATATGTATATGCTGCCATAGTTTAGTTATTAGGAGATGCTTTATGGAAATACCAGCTTTAGGTCTGTTAGCTTTGCTTGTAATAAAAATTGCTGAGTCTGGGAAAAAGACACATTTGACTATATGTGCATGTGCGTAAGACAGTTGTTTTGTGCCAAGTGATAATGCTCAAGTTTAAATACAGTGACGTGATGTCATAGCTACCAAGCAGAAGCTGTGCTTTTTCTATAAGGGAACCTGAAACAGTAGTGCTATTCATGATAACTATATAAAAAGATCCCTTAGGAGGTCTTATTGTGTAGAGCCTGATTATGAAGTTTGGGGCTCACTGCCCTTTACTCGTGGGTGTGGTATGTGCATCCTTTGCTGAATTTTGGCATAGCTGATAATAAAATATTTTGTATGCTTTAACTGTGTTTCACTGTGACATCATTACCAACAAAGAATCTCTATATAGAGTAATCCACAATAAGGGTCTGGTATAATATTATACTAATTTACACTATGGATGTCACCCCAACAGTGGGAAAGGCTGTAAAGGAAGGAGGGGTACAAAACAAAGGACACTACATAGAAAGGGGAGGGTTAAGAAAGGGTTTGGAAAGCAAGAAGCTCTACAATGAATGGGCCTATAATGGGCAGAGTGTTCCAATACAAGGGAAGGAGACATACTGTACTGCAGATAAAGGGGAGTTAAAAGGGTATGGGGGCTATGAAGAAAGTGGAAGTCATAAACAGCAAAGGGAGGGTGCTGCAAAGCAACAGGATGGGGTATGGTCTAAAGATGGGGGTACAAAGAAAAGGGAGGCAGATTGGAAAGAGGAAACCTTTGATTTACACAATGCTTTTGTTTAAAAAACCAAAAAAATCAAACACTACAAGCATTAGACAGGCATCAAACATGTACTGTGAATCTACTCCATAATGCCTGTTTTGGGACTGATGCCTTCACAGGAGCAAACCAATTGGTTTACTTGATTGGTGAAGGTATTTTTTGTTTAACAAACAAAAATCAAGCACTGCAGGCATTAAACAGGTACTGGAAATCTATTGCATAATGCCTGTTTTTTGCCTGATGCCTTCACAGGCAGACTGCAGAAGCTGCAGGCATACAACTGGCCTGTTTTGTGCTTGGATAATGTCTGTTGTTTTGTCTGATGCCTGTACAGGCAGAATGCAGTGGCTGTAGGCATACAACAGGGCCTGTTTTGTGCCTGCATAATGCCTATTTTTGCCTGATGCCTGAACAGGCAGAATGCAGTGGCTGTAAGAATACACAAGGGCCTGTTTGATGCCTGTTCAGGTACTTAATAGGACTGATTTCATGTTTTAGGTATAGAACAGTGGAAATACAGCCACTGGACAGGACTTCTCATTTCACTGGGATACCCATATTCCACTGAGCAGGGTACTTCTTTTGCATAAAGTAATACTACAACAAAATAGTGATGAGGTAATGCTTGCATGGCCAGTGGACAACTGTCTGTCCACATCTAAACTCCAAGAAGTAGACAGTTCAAAACCTACTCAGACCAGTTTAGTCAGAATGAGGCGTGGGAGTGAAACTACTTAAATCTAAAAGAGTTAACAGAGTACAACTAGTATGGCACAGGACTCCACCCTGAGAGAAACCATGGAGAAAATAAAAACAAAAAAATTACTGCAAGGCAAAACTGCGAGGTAGACATGAAACCAGTGAGACAGCATCCAGGAAGAAAATAAACTGCCCACCGCCTACACTGAGTTATTACTGTAGATGACTTCCCAAGCTGCAGCTGAGAGAACTGGGTTTCCCAGGAGGAGGGAAGAAACAGATGGCATGGAGGAAGCATTCACCCTGTAACTTACTTGGGGGGAGTGCATCACCTTCCAACTGCAGGTCAGTCCTATGCTAAAATCCCACATGTGAAAGGGGAAATTGTTTAACCAGGAGAGGCACACTAAGCCAGAGCATATTTCCAGGTACGACCTGGAAGCGCCAGGAAGTTAATTGACTTGCTCTGATGTAATGTTTCAGGCATAGATCAGTGGAAATACAGGGACTGAACAGAACATTTCATTTCATTAGTGCACACATACTGACACATTCTATAGGGCATCACTATTGACAGGGGCGAATAACAATGGCTGCCCCAGCAGTTTAAAATGTGTCTTGTCATGGGTCACTGCAGGGGACTCATGGTCTCACTCTGAGGTTACCATTCATGACATCCCACTAGTGACTCTCATGCAGGTGTCCCTCTCACATCACTCTCAGGGCCCAATCAATGAGTGACCTTAGATGAGAGGAGGGGTGCCACATCCAAAGTACAAGAACTGGAGTGGAGAAAGAGTGTGAGACATGGTAGCCAAATTGAATTAGTGGTCTCTGAACAAATAGGAGCTCTCTGAGCACCAAAAAACATCAGGAAGCTGAAATCGCCTGATGTCAAATGCACCTGCTAATAAAAGATCCATCAGGTATGCTGGGAGGGAAGACCACTGACAGACCTGGATGCAGGCGGGTGGACAGAGAAGGAGAAAAGAAGGGGGAGAGGGTAGGGGGTCCCACGGCATGAAGCTGGCAACTGCCAGAATCAACCCAACAGCACAGGCCAGATGGTATGATCCATGAACAAAGACTGGGACCTTCGCTAAGGATATCAAATAACAAAATAAGCAAAAGCAAGCTGCAAGGAGAAAGCATGTAATTACAAATCCAAAACACTGTGTACAGCAGTGTTAGCCAGTTAGTAAGTCAGTTCATGGATCATGGAGGTCCATGCCCAAATGCATCTTTGGATAGCCACAGTACAATGCAGAAAAAGGATATAGATGATCTGAGCTTAAGATAATTACTGGTCTTGCACTTCTGTTAACACAGAGCCATGGGCACCACTGGTCTGCTGTGTTGCACACTTCAGAAATGAGCAAATAGCCAGTTAGTCAAAGGAGTAAAAGGAGACAGTTCACAGTTGATGGTCCCATCCCAGCACAAGGCAAAGGAGACAGTTCACAATTCATTGCCCCCCCCCAGCACAAGGCAGCCAGATAGAACAAGGGAGCCATGCAGGTAGTCCCTAAGGTCAGAGCCCTGAGACCTTCTTAGTGCTCTACCTGCAGCTTTAGAGATCAGTGCTCTCAGGGAAGAGTCTGAATTAGTCGTCAAGCACCAGAAAAACTATAAGCAGAATAAAAGTCGCCCGAGCGAAACAATGAAAATTTAAAGTCTACCTTGTGGTGGGTTGCTCACTCAGGATGCTTCTGTGTGGTATATTTATTTATTGAGTTTTAGGATTACTAGTACCTTTGAACTAGAGGTAATTTACAAAGGTTCCATGTCAAACATTGCAGTGTAAACAGTAATGGTAAATACAGTAGGGTAACAGGTGTATATGACAAAAAATGGAAAGTACAGATACAAAGTTCCAAAAAAGTCAGCACCCAGTCCGAAGCAGATATATAAAATAAAACATTTATTTTAGACAAGTGCATCAATGCAAACATACCAGTTTCTAAAGCACAATGCTCACAGACATGAAACAAACATCATACGTTTAGCAAGGCTAAATGCCAAGCTTCATCAGAGATAAACTACACACATATTTGATAACCTTAACTAGTGTTAAAAAATCGTGCAACCTTAAAAATAACAATTAATACAAAATGTATTCCTCCATTTATTTTCAAGGATAGCACCTAAAAGATTCATCAGTTAGTGCCCACATTCAATAATTATTTAATCATTAATTGAATGTATGAATAAAGGCCAATGATAACAATTATTTTTAAGCCCCATTACCTTTTGGAACGAAAAGATGTGGAAATTGTAAATTTTGTTCCCATTTGTTGGTGACAGACAATTTTTATAGTCCAATTACAGGCCAGTCATTTAAAATAAAAGACTTGATTTTGTGCAATACTACGTCAGTGATGTATCTGTTACAGTGATCTTGTGGGTATTTTTATGTAAGGCGTACAATATGTGAATTTAGGGTCAGGATAAGTTAGCATCTACAGGCTATAGATAAACATGATATGTCTTATCCTATAGTACAACATATAGCTAAAAATAGCAATGTATGAGTGAAACATGATATTAAATTCATAGGATTGGAAAACGTAAGAGTAGGACAGAGGGGTGGTGATTTAAAAAGGAAAATAGGACAACGTGAGAGTTACTGGATATTTATGCTTAAATCCAGGGAAGGTTTTGGACTTAATGAAAACATTGATTTGGCAGCATTTCTTTAAGAGACTTGATGGTGTTTCTAAATTAATGGGAATGTTTAATTAGATACCATCTACATTTTGATTATAGTAGCTTTTAAGGATTAAATGTTTAATGAATGATGGTACCAGTGAATAAATTGATGATTATTCATTTCAATTGTTATAATTAAAAATAATTGATATCATTGGCCTTTATTCATACATTCAATTAATGATTAAATAATTATTGAATGTGGGCACTAATTGATGGATCTTTTAGGTGCTATCCTTGAAAATAAATGGAGGAATGCATTTTGTATTAATTGTTATTGTTAAGGTTGCACGATTTTTTAACACTATTTAAGGTTATCAAATATGTGTGCAATTTATCTCTGATGAAGCTTGACGTTTAGCCTTGCGAAACGTAAGATGTTTGTTTTATGTCTGTGAGCATTGTGCTTTAGGAACCGGTATGTTTACACTGATGCATTTGTCTAAAATAAATGTTTTATTTTATATATCTGACTTGGACTGGATGCTGACTTTTTTGGAACTTTGTTCATACATCTGTTATAGCACCAGCCCATCTCGATGTGGTTCATTTTCTAAAACTGTTAAAGTACAGATATAGGATTACAGAATAACAGGAGACAGGATATGTGGTCTAAGAATAACAAGTTGCAGTCACAGCAGTGACATTGTCAATACGTGCAAGTGGTATACATTTACGAGGTTCAGGGTCATACATTGTAGTGAAAGTAGCAAAAGTAAATCCTGTACAAGGGGATAATAGTCTTACAAAAGACAAATAAATGGATACAATAATGTAGGATTGCAGGAAAACAGGAAATAGGCTATGTAGTCCATAAACCACAAATTGCACTCACAGCAGTGACATTGTCAATAAGTGCAAGTAGTGGCAAGAGGTACAGGGAAGGGTGTCAGGGGAGGAGGAGAGGAGAGAATGAGAGGAAAAAGGGAAGGGGAGAGGAGTTAACAGGGTGAGGGAGCCTCTGGGAGGGTTGGTAGGAGGAGTGAGCAACTGGAGAACTAGGGGAAAGAAGGTGTGAGACCTTGAGAAGGGTGGGCAAATATAGTGTAAAGAATCAGAGGAATGAAGTGCCATCTTAGAGGGAACAATTACAGCTACTAAGAGAGGTGAGGTGATGCCAAAGTTTACATTTGTAGAGGCCAAGCTTTTGCTCTGCAGCAACTTCAGGAGGGAGGCCATTCAGCCAGGTAGGAGCTCTGCAGCAGAAGGTGTGCTGCACCTGGGATGTCCTGCAAATAGGACAATGTGTGACTGCTTGGTTGCACTACGCATGTAGCATGGATTAGGTTTGGACAGTAGCAAAGACCGGGAGGCAGGAGGAGTGAGGCTAAGGCTAATTCTTTTCATGAATAGGCAGGTCTGGTAGGAGATCCTACCCTTTAGATGGAGCCAGTTGGTCTGTTTGTGAAGTTTACATGTACTGTATGAATTCTTTTCTTGGCACCTGTTACAAGTCAACAGACCTTTTTCAGTGCATTCGTTATTCTTTTTAGTGTAGAGTCAGTAGCAGATCCGTAGACGACCAACCCATAGTTCATGATAGACAGGATTGAACAGGTTACAGCTAACCGCAGAGTCTCAGGTGTCAGACAGTGCTGGTGTTGGTAGAGGATCCCTATCCTGGAGTTTACAGGCTTTGAGATTTTGTTGACATGATGGTTATATGAAAGGAACCTATCAAGAGTAATCCCAAGGTATTTGCATTCCTGCACTTGCTCGAGAGGTTGGCTTTGACTGTTCAAAATAGTTAGGTTGGCTGATCTATTTTTGTTGTGTGTGCTGGGGAACAGCATAGCCTTGATTTTTTATAATTCATGATTAATTTATGCTGACCAAACCAGTTCTCATCCGAACTGAAACTGGACTGTAGGTCACCAGAAAGAGCAAGGGGGTCCTCATGGCATGAAAATAGGACAGCATTGTATGCATACAGGATCATATTATTGTTACAGGCAGTTGAAAGGTTATTAATAAAGATGTTAAATATTAGAATTCCAAGAATGGACCCTTGTGGGACCCTGGACCACACATGGAGGCTAAGGGACAGAGTATCACACATTTTGACTTTCTGCATTCTACCCACAAGGTAGCTTCCAAACCAACTAGTGACTTGGGACGAGAGGCCTAGGGCAGAGAGGGAGTTCAGAAGGAGCTGGTGATAAACTGTGTCAAAGGCCTTAGTTAGGTTAATGTAAATTGTACCAAGTGTGTGGCCACGATCGAAGGCCTATGAATGTGATCAGTGTAGTCAAGAAGGGCAGTGGTTGTGCTGTGAGCATTTCTTTTTTTTTCAATTCAAATTTTGTTAACAGATTTTCACAATACAGGGGATAGAAAGTTACAACATACCCTGCATATGTTCAAAATGTTACATGAACTGCCCCACCCCCCTTCCTTCCCCCACCCCATACAGCAGTAAAAATCCATGTTGTAGTATAAAAAAACATTACAATATGCTGTCATAAATTAAGATTCACTATTACAGTAACTCATTTATCTGTTCTGATCATAATTAGCGTGTGAAGGGGATCCCACATACTCTTGTACCTCTGCAACTTATTGTGGAGGCTCGCTATTGCCTTCTCTGTACGAAGGTTAGCTAGGATTTCATTAACCCATTCTTGATATGTTGGATTTACTGCATCCTTCCAATGCCGAAGTACAGTTTTTTTAACAGACAATGCAATCATGGAAATGTGAAATCTCCTGATTTTAACTTTGATAGAGGATAGATCTCCCAACAAACATATGTCTGGGGTGAAGCAGTCCTACAAACCCAAAATAGGATCTAAATTAGTCTGGATAGCCACCCACAATTACCTTATCTTGGGGCATGACCAAAAAATGTGAAGAAGTGTGCCATCCTCCTGACATCCTCTGGTACAAGTCCCCGACCCTATAAGGCCCAATTTCCTCAACTTAACAGGGGTGTAATACATATTGTGCATGATATGATATTGCATAAGTCGTAATCTGTCCTGAGAGACATATCTGTGACAAAACTTCCATAAAACCGATCAATTGGGAGTGTAGTGGGGAAAAAAAGAAACCCAGAGCTTAGTGGGACCTTCAGGTCTCCCATACTTGTAGTGAAATAGAACTCGGTATATTTTAGAAATAATGCCTGGTGAACCCATCAGGGAGGAGAGCTTGGGTACAAATGAAAAGGCAGGCGCGCGAGGAGGGGTATTACCAAGCACTGTAGAAAGCAGGTGACGTAATGTGATCAGTGTATTCAAGAAGGGCAGTGGTTGTGCTGTGAGCATTTCTTTTTTTTTTCAATTCAAATTTTGTTAGCAGATTTTCACAATACAGGGGACAGAAAGTTACAACATACCCTGCATATGTTCAAAATGTTACATGAACTGCCCCATCCCCCCTTCCATCCCCCCACCCCATACAGCAGTAAAAATCCATGTTGTAGTATAAAAAAACATTACAATATGCTGTCATAAATTAAGATTCACTATTACAGTAACTCATTTATCTGTTCTGATTATAATTAGCGTGTGAAGGGGATCCCACATACTCTTGTACCTCTGCAACTTATTGTGGAGGCTCGCTATTGCCTTCTCTGTATGAAGGTTAGCTAGGATTTCATTAACCCATTCTTGATATGTTGGACTTACCGCATCCTTCCAATGCCGAAGTACAGTTTTTTTAACATATAATGCAATCATGGCAATGTGAAATCTCCTGATTTTAACTTTGATAGAGGATAGATCTCCCAACAAACATATGTCTGGGGTGAAGCAGTCCTACAAACCCAAAATAGGATCTAAATTAGTCTGGATAGCCACCCACAATTACCTTATCTTGGGGCATGACCAAAAAATGTGAAGAAGTGTGCCATCCTCCTGACATCCTCTGGTACAAGTCCCCGACCCTATAAGGCCCAATTTCCTCAACTTAACAGGGGTGTAATACATATTGTGCATGATATGATATTGCATAAGTCGTAATCTGTCCTGAGAGACATATCTGTGACAAAACTTCCATAAAACCGATCAACTGGGAGTGTATTGGGGGAAAAAAGAAACCCAGAGCTTAGTGGGACCTTCAGGTCTCCCATACTTGCAGTGAAATAGAACTCGGTATATTTTAGAAATAATGCCTGGTGAACCCATCAGGGAGGAGAGCTTGGGTACAAATGAAAAGGCAGGCGGGCGAGGAGGGGTATTACCAAGCACTGTAGAAAGCAGGTGTTTTAACTGGACCACCCTGAAACAATGAGCTGCTGGAATGTCAAATTTGCGGATTATATTAGAAACTGAGAGCCATTCCCCTTCAACATCCAGAAAAGTAGAAATTATCCCATCCCCAATTTGGGGCAACCACGTGCGAGAAATCCTCCATTTATTTATTGCGAAGGATGGGGAATTCCAGATGGACTGAGACAGATCCAAATGTGGGGAGTACCGCAAAAAAGAGCAAAGCTGTACGTGAACTTTTAAGGAAGTTCGAAGTGTGGGACATCTACAAGCGTCTTGAAGGGATGCAATTTTAACATGGAGCATAGTCAAGGGATCCATGTTCTCAGACTGGATAAAGTCTAACTCAGTTTTAAGCCAGACCGGTCTTAGGTGCTCAGAACCCAGACTCACACAGCGCATGAATTTTGCAATGTGACTGGCCCAGTAATAGATTACCAGATGGGGGATTCGCAATCTTCCATCCATTTTCTGTGCGGCCAGTTTATGATATGCCAACCTGGATTGCTTATTGGACCAGATAAAGTTGGTAAAAATTCTGTGCATTCTCTGAAACCATGATAAAGGAATAAAGGAATTAAGGAGTGAGAGGGGATAAAACAAGCAAGGAAAGTGCTGTGAGCATTTCTAAAGCCATGCTGCTGCGGACACTGACTGTTGTGTTTGCCAAGGTATTCTGACACCTGGGGCAAGATGATGAGCTCAAGGGCTTTAGAATGAAGGGGAAGGGTTGATATGAGGCGATAGTTGGAGAGTTGTGACCTGTTTTCACTTTTGTGAACAGGTGTTACAATGGCAGCTTTTCATTGTTGAGGGAACAGCCTAAGGGATAGTGATGAATTTAAGAGTTTGGAAGAGGTTTCAGGACAACATCAAGCAAAAGATTAAGAAGCTTTAAGTCCAGGGAGTCAGTGCTAAACCTGGCTTTACCAAACACCATTTTGGAGGTGTTTTTTGGATTCTGCAAGGGTGACTCTGTGGAAATAGAAGGGTGGAGTACTGGTGTGTGTGTGTGGGTGGGTTGTTTTATTGTTGCCTGTCAAAGTAGAAACATTGATTAAGTCAGGGGAAGCACACCACTAAGATCAGTGAATGCAACATTGAAGGAGTCTGCTATTTGTTTGTGGTCTTCTATAATGGTGCCATTAACTTTAGTCAAGGATGCGGGTGTTTTGTTGGGCTTGCCCATAATATCTTTAATGTTATCCCAAAAGTTACGGCTATTTCCCCAGGAGTTTGTGAGCTCACTCTTATAGTGGGCCTGTTTGGCTCTGTGAATGTTCCGTGTACAAAAATTTCTGGCTGCTCTGTAGAGTTGCATATCACCCTGCTGACCAGTTCCATCTTCATGGTTCCAGTGTCCGGGTTCATGATGATTGCAGTCCAGGTGAAGGTTGTAGCAGAGGGGGGTATGCTGCAGGTGGAAATGGTGGTGTGGCTGCCCTCTCTGCCCAAGACATCTTTGACAGAGGTTGTTTTGGGGCTCCACTAGGCTCTGTGATCAGTATCTCTAAAGGTCTCTGGCGGTGATGCTGGTGGCAACCCATCAGATGCAACAGGACAAGATAAGGACATATAATGATTCTGAGTCATTAAACTAAGCACTGAGGATGGTGGAGCAGATGGGCTGTACCTCCATCTGCCCAGGCTATGGTGGATTTGGCCGTGCTCCCTGAAGATTTCTGCTTTATAATGCTTCCAGCCACAGTCCCTTTGTTGCTGAATCCAACCCACATGATCATTCTCCCAGGGGCCTCCAGGTCTGCCGTTCTCTTATGGTTCAGAAACATCCATTTACACCCAATGGTGGGCAGGGCCATCAAAGGGAGAGGCTGGGAACTTGTAGTTAGGCCATTGTCCCTGGATGAATTCCTCCAAAGCTTTAGGGGACTCAGTCTGATATTGTGCCCCACTTACCATCACTCTCAGCTGGGCTGGGAAATTAAGTGCTGTCCTTGCCCCTGGGTGGGTTCGTTGTCACTTGGTCTTCACATAAGTTCTACACCTGTGAGACAGCTCACAGGAAAAGCCCTGAAAAAAGGAGATTGCATCACTTCCCTACTCCTCAGTCCCTTCTCTGTGGCTACCCTTAGGATGTTTTCTTTCACTGGGTGCCACAGTAACTTTATCAGTACTGGACTTGGCCTGTTCCCTTGTTTAGGCTGGGGTGCTATTGTCCTGAGCATCACCTCTGTCTCAATTGGTGGATAGTTGGGGGCACTGAGAACCAATGGGATCAGATGTTGTAAGAAGCAGATAATGCCTGGCCCCTCTGTACATTCAGGTAGTTCTAGCAACTACAGGTTATTCCTCCTGGCTTGATTTGTTAGCTGATTTCTTATAGTTTGGTCCTGTTCCCTGAGGCAAGCTTGGACCTCTGTCTCAGTATGTTCCACTTTAGTCAGGTGGCTCTTTGCACTGTCTGCCCAGGCATCCAAGCTAAGAAGATCTCTGTTAGTGTGTGCCACCAACTGTTTCATGTCAGCTGTGTCTGTAATAATTCTCTGGAGGAGGTCAGTTATGTAAACCAGGTTTACTGGTGGCACCATAACTGCAGCCATCCCTTGGTTTGAAATCTAGAGATGCAGAAGGATGAAAGCTGGAGTGAGGCCTTGTGGTGGGCACACTGTCAGTTTCACCCATTTGGTGAATAGATGGTAACAGATGACCATAAATCTTCCTGGTACGACTGATTGCAACCCAAATAAAAGCTCAAGGTGGTTTGTAGAATGCAGTCCATTGAACTGTGCAGCTGTAGCAGACTCAAGCAGCTTTAAAGCAATTGGATGAGGGTAGATTCTCCCAGGTCAGAGATCAGCAAAACTTTCACCCTGCCATGTTGCCAGCAGATAGCCCTGCTCCTCCTCTTATATTTCTTACCTCTGCTACTCCTCTCATGCTTCTTCTTCCCTGCCCCTCCTTCATATGGATTCTGTGCTTTCCCCTGCCCCCTCACCTCCTCCTCTCATGCTTCTCTCTTCTCTACCTCCACTGCTACCTCAGTCTCACGCTACCCTGAAAGGCCCACTTTGATATCCTGCTCAGAGACATGCTCAGTTACAACATTCCTTAGTGGCAGTGTTACTTGCTTGCTTGTGCACAATTGTGGTGGTCAGTATACTTCACCCAGCCCCATTTCTCATTAATAATTGATATTTTTCTCTGGTGACAAGATTAAAATAGTACCCATGCCAGAGCCACACTCAGCATCATCCCTGTCATGAATATTAGGTGAGTGAAAAGCAACATCAGGCTGTGTGGTGATGTTGGTGATATGAGAATTGGGGACCAGTAGGGCATCATATAGTGGCTCATAGCGGACTGTAAAAATGTTGGCACCCATGCACGAGGGTGGCAGTTTGTGCCATGATGTTTGTATGGGACAGACAGGAAAAGGGCATAAAAGTAAATTTCTGGATGAATCACTTCTGCCTCAGGAAGGGGAGCTTGAATTGTAACTGGCAGTACTTGAAGGAGGTAGAGAAGGAAAGTGATGTGCTTCTGGATTGCTCTGGGTAGTTTCATCACCAAATGCTCTGGAAGATCAGCTAGGAAGGCTGCTTGGAAGGGTAGTGGAACCAGTGGACTTATTTAGACCACTAAGCCATGGGGCAAAAATATCATACACCCAACCCCAGTCCTCACAATTACAAGATTTTGATTTCCAGTCCCACTATAGCCATCTCCTTCTCCAACACCACTACTTGCAGGAATTGTGCTTGGTGTAACTGGCATAGTGCATCTTTTATGTGCTCTTTTCATCCATTTCCACATTTCTTTTGTTTCCTGTTCTGTGCAAACACAAGAAGTCTAGGAAATAATCTTCCATACCTAGGGGCCATCATTGCAGAGGAAGACCTGGATATCATGGCCACTACTGAATTCTGGTGCACAGAAAATGAGAACTGGGAGAGGTCCATACCAGAATATATCAGTTCAGGAAAGAAAGGGTAGAAAGGAAGATGGGAGGGGTGGTGCTGTATGTAAGGAAGGGTATCAAAGTGATGGAGACACAGGGAATCCAGGGGGGAGTGGAGGGTTGGAGGTACTGTGGGTCATGTCAGAGACAGGAAACTGAGTCACTATTCACATTGGTGTGATCTATAGACCTCCAGCACAGGGGGGAATATAAATAAGGCACTTTTGGAAACCATTGGCATGATTCCAAGAAAAGAGGAAGTATCGCTGTTGGGGAACTTTAATCTGCCAGATATAGTGTTGGAGCCTTTTAGCCACAGCTCCAGCTAGAAGCAGGGACATCCTGGACTCCCTACAGGGGTCATTTCTAAGGCAATTATTTGGGAAGCCCACTCATGATGGGACAATACTGGATCTGGTGCTCACTAACAGGGACAGTACTGCAGATGTCAATGTGAAAAGCAACGCGAGGACCAGTGATCACTGTACAGTGTGATTCAATATAAGGATGGCAACGGAAGTGAGCCACACAAGGCTGAGGGGTCAGGACTTCAGGAGGGCAGATTTAAAAATGTGAGAATGTCTCAGAGATGACCTAACATTTGCGATGAACTGGGTGGGGTGGAGGAACAGTGGGTAAGCAAAGAGAAGGCATAGTGAAGGCAACAAACCTCTGCAAAAAGAAAGAAAGTAAGCAAAACCAAGTGGAAAAATAAACCACTATGGTTCTTGAAGGAAGTGGCTGAAAAGGTAAAAGCTAAAAGGGTAGCATTCAGGAGGCATAAAGGGATGCAGAGGGAAGAGAACAGGGAGCTGTACCTGGAAAAACTAAGGGAGGCAGGGAAAGAGGTGAGGACCGTAATGGTGCAAACTGATGTAAGAATAGCCCAAAGTGTAATGAAAGGGGACAATACATTTTTAAGGTATATAAGTGAAAAAAGGAGACTAGGGGAGGGATTGTGAGGCTAAGAAGGGCAGGCAGAGACTGTGTAGAGGAGGATAAGGAAAATTAAGATATCCCAAACAAATACTTTTGTTCATTCTTCACAGAGGAAGAGGATGGGCCACATAAAAGCAACAGGGGCACTGGAGAGGGGGAGGCTGACACCAGTCCCTTTACACAGGACAGAGTCCTTAAGGGATTCACAAATCTGAAAGCAGACAAAGCTATTAGGCCAGGCCGGGTACAATATAGGTACTGAGGGAATTCAGGAAGGTACTGGGTACACTTCTGTCAGTCCTTTTTAACAACTCACTGAAAACAGGAGTGGTTCTAGAGGACTTGAGAAGGGCAGATATTGTCCTGCTTCACAACAGCAATAGCAAGGAGGAGGCTGGCAACTACAGTCCAGTCAGCCTGACAACAGTGTTGGGAGAAGCTAATGCAGTCACTTCTATAGGAAAGGACTGTGGAGTATCTTGAATCCAGCAGGTTACAAGACCCAAGGCAAGGTGGATTCATGGAGGAGGGAGGTCATGTCAGACAAATCTAATAGATCTCCTTGACCGGGTGGCCAGGAAAACAGATCAGTGGATGTGGCCCACTTACGTTTTAGTAAGGCTTTCAACTTTGCTCTACATAGGAGGCTTATAAGGAAACTGCACAGCTAAGGGGCAAGTCCAAATGTGGTAAACTGGGTGACAAATTTGTTAATGGATAGGTAACAGAGGGTTATTGTAAATGAAGTTCACTCCAAGTAAGGGAGGGAGGCTGACCAGTGGGATGCCATGTGGCTTAGTACTGGGGCCAGTCCTCATTAATGTCTTTATAAGTGACATTGTAGATGAGTTGGTAGGGAAGGTCTGCCTCTTTGCAGATGACATAAACTTAGCAATAGAATGGACACTCTAGAGGGAGTGGAAAGAATGTGCAGAGTCCTGAGAAACCTTGAGGAGTGGTCAAGGGCATGACAGTTGGAATTCAATGCAAAAAAGTGCAAATCATGCACCTAGGACACAGAAACCCAGAGACAGAGCATAATACAGGAGAAGAGACATTGCCAGTCCCAAAACAGGAAAGTGACCTGGGAGTAATCATATCTGATGATCTCAAGGTGGCAAGGCAGTGCGACTACGTAGTGGGTTGGGCCAGTGGGATGTTGGGGTGCATAGGAAGGGGTATCACCTGCATAAGGAAGGAGTTGGTGTGGCCACATATAGATCACTGGTTAGAACCCACCTGGAGGACTGTACCCAGTTCTGGAGACCACACTTCAGAAAAGACATAGACAGAATGGAGGTAGTCCAGAGGAGGGCAACTAAAATGGTGCTGGTCTGCATCAGAATCCCTATGGGAAGAGACTGAAGGACCTCAATATGGACACCCTGGAGAAAAGAAGAGTGAGGGGGATAAGATTGAGACCTATAAATACAGTACCTCTCTGGTGTAAATAAGGTATTTTTAAGAAGAAAAGATGTACAAGATAAAAGGGGACATGCAGTGAAGTAGGAAGGAGGTAATCTCAAGAGAGATATAAGGAAGTATTTCTTCAGTGAAAGAGTGATGGATGCCTTGACCAGTCTTCCAGCAGAGGTGCTGGGGGAAAAACACTGGTGGGTTCCAAGCATGCATGGGATAGACACAAAGGAATCTTTGTGGTAAGCAACAGGGAAGGGAGCCAGAGATCAAGGTCTCCAGTTACAGTACAGGCAAGGAACAAAATGGGCAGAGGGGGCTAAGCAGTCCTTATCTGACATCAGTTTTTATGCTTCTCTGTTCTTTTCCTCATATTTTCTACATAACAACACATGGGAGGTAATGACTTAAAAATGATACAAACAGATGCTATTACTCATGTATCGTATGTACGACCTACTTTGAAAAAACAAAGCATTTTAAATCATAAAAAAAAAATGATACAGACAGAACCACATGCTAACTTCGATGACTCACATTAGTTGTTGACAATGTTTAGATGCCAACATAATGCTACATGGAGCTGCATGACTCTTGAGGCGAGAGAGAATTGTATGAGATGAGCAAGAGTGATCACCGGGACACACCACACTGATACATGCTTACATCACCCTACTGAGTAACACTGAGAGACCAGTCTCACACAACAGCCTATTTCACTTTTAACTCACTGACTGTCTTAACTTACACACACACATACGCACACGCATGAGCGCGTGCTCACACACACACACTCACACACACACCACACAATGCTTTTCTGTGTCTTGCATCACCAGCAGCCAGGAAGATAACTATTTGTCAAATGAAAAGCTTCTCAACCGCCCTTTCCCTGCCTGTTAAAATAATTACCCAGCTGAATGCCTTCAGCTGCAGTAAGCACACCCCACACTCTCTTCTCCTCTGCTGCAGCACACAATTTTGTGACCTTACACATAACTACAGTTAACTGCAGTTAAATAGCTAACTAGAATGCCAGTGCCTGATCCTCTGATGAGTAATATCTTTTTCTGATCAAAAATCATTCCTTTGGCAATGAAATCAAAAGCTGTCATGAGCTATATCCCTGTCCAGTGAGAGAGAGAGATCTGGAAAAGGCACAGAAGTTTTTGAGGAGTACTCTGTCTCCTGTGCCACTGATTGATTGCTGCAGGTCAGGTGGCATGCAAAAATGTCCACAGGCTCAGTATGTGAACCCTGGTAAAAATTGCTCTGTCAAAGTCAAAGTGCTGAAATGCTGGTATAGCCCAGTCCATTTGGTGCTGCTTTACTGTTGTCAAATGTGTTAGGTTTCAGGACTTCCACAAAACTCCAATTAAGTATCTGCTCACCAAATGAATAGTCAATATTTGTCCTATTGCCCCCACCTTCCCTTTATCGATTTGAGTCAGATGGGGGAAATTGCTTATCCTTTGGCCCTTATAAGATTAGCTAGAGGGGTCTAGTTGGGGGAACATTAAAGTGTAATTTGAGGGAGGCTGTCTGGATGCCAAATATGTAAAAAATGCCCACTGAACTTTCTTTATCTCTCCATTGTGGGTCAGGGTAAAGACTTCAGGACTATTGTTCCATATATGGAACAGGGTTGGAGGCACTGAGTGAGGCAGGAGGCAATATGGAAGGATTCAGTAATGCTATGTGTTAGGAGGATGTCAGGTGTGCTATACTTTGTCTAGCGTGTATGAGCTGCTGCCCTCAATCGTGTCTTTTAGGTGAAGATAATTACAGGGTCTGTTGCCTTAACTATAATATGGGACAGGTTGGATCAGGGAGAGGTTACTTACACAAAGGCAGTGTTGGGTAGAAGGAGAAGCCATCAAGATGCCAGATATAATTACAGTATTGTGAAATTTGGGAAGCCTGTGGAGGGGTTGGAGGTTGGGAGTAGAAGATGACTGAGGATGTTTCAGTCTGGATATTGGAATGGGCACCTAAAGCCAATGTTTGGCAGCAAATGCTTGCCAAACACAGTATGGGGCGAATAATGAATACCAAAAAATAATTGTAAAACTGAATGAGTAAATCGGGTGTGCTGATAAACCCATGTGTGGTCATGTGTGCCCAGCCACTGCATGAAGATGGAGTGCATGCATTGAGGGAGGAATGGTATTTTGTTTTCTTTTAATTTAAAAAGATGAGCCACTGACTTGTAAGAAAATAATTCAATGGTTGGGTTTGCACTTCCCTTCCCCATTTCTTCCCTTACTTTTGACATTGAAAAGTACTGTAAGTTTACGGACCTCTGCCATCAGCTGCTTATTTTAGTTCTTCATATGCTTATTTTTTAAAGGCTACATCTGCAGTTCAGTGGGTGAACAACCAGCCACTCCTGCTTCTTGAGCTATATAAGCAGTTCCTCTAATCCTCCTTCTGAAGCACTTTTTATTTCTCAGCCAGAGGCTCTTCTGGTCTCTCCTCTCCCTTGGGGCCTGCTGGGGCCTTGACCACTCCCCTTCTAAGGCATTGCTTGTGCTCTGGACTCTGTTTTTGCTGAATTCTGCTTGAGGCTTTCTCCTGCCTTGGTTGGAATTATTTGTTGCCTCAGGCTGATGCTGTGTGCTTGTTTTTCTGTTCTCCTGTTTGTGTTTTCTTTTGGGGCTTTCTACTTTCCTTAGCTTTTTGTTGCCCTTTGTTTGCACTGTGTTTATTTTTGACTGTGCTTCATGTTCCTCCCTTCACTCAGTTTTCCTGCAAGTGTCATTGCCTGTTTCAGCTCCTGTTGTATATTTCATCTCACTCTGCTTTTGCTGCCTCCTGGGTTTCTCATTATATTGATTGCACCTGGTCATGGCTCTGCTGCTCAGCTAGCAGCTACTTTCTGCTTTGGAGCACTGCTCATGATTTCCTCAGTGCTAGCTTAGTCCATTCAGTACTGGAGTTCAGTGTCCCTGCTCAATTTATTCAGCATTTGCTCAGCTAGACCTAACCGTGGTGTTGCTATATTGCAACTTTCAGCTATTATCATAGCTGACTAGTCTCAGCTTCCAGCTGCAGGCATTTTAGTAGTATGTTTCTGAGTGTACCTATTTTGAGCTTTAAGTCATTAATTTGCTTAACCATCATGATTGTTGTTTGGTCTCATGGTGGTCAGCTTGCATACAGCCCTTTTGGGATTTTAATCTGTTCAAACATGTTTATTTGCACTTAGTGGGACTCAAACCAGCATCTAATTCAATTCTATATTACTTCTCCATGGGATTCCAACCTGATTACATCCAATTGCGCAAAGCAATTATTACAGTTATTTTCCAGTGCATTAGTACATATGCCTGCAATTCCTATGCTTGTTCAGTTGTTCAGCTCACCTACTGCTGGAAGCTATAGCAAATTACTGTTGGAAGCTGTTAGACTACTTTTGTACATTGCTTCTTTATACTCTGGAGGCCAGCTCTGCTAAGGCTGTTGCTTTAAACTGGTTTTAAAATCTTCTTGAGGGACACAGTGCTTTACAGAGGCTTCTCTGTTTTTCCCACTACGGAGGACAAGGGGGTTGTAGTGGAGAGTCATGGCCCTGTGTGGTTCAAATACCTCACTTTCGAATACTGCCTTCACCACTAAAATCCTCTGAGTATTTATGTCACCTTTAATTGGCATTCATTGATGGACTGGTTAGCTTCTTTTCCTTTCTCTTTACATGCATTGCTTGTCATATAACCTTGCCAGGCAAGAGCCTCACACTAGATAAGGGACCAGGTTAGCTTGAGCTGTTTGTTCAATGCCTACTGCTTAAGCATACAAACAGAGGTGAAAAAGAAGTAAGTACCTCAACTTGGACATGAACCCAGGCCACCTGGAATACTGTTCTGATTGCACTAACCAGCTGTGCCACTGAGACAACTGGAACCTGGGCTGTCCCTGAGCACATTACTCTTTCTCAGTTGCACAACCCAATCTCAATACAAATATTTACTTGTAACAATCACACAGGAGTGTGATGTGTATATTTGTGGAACACATACAAACAGTGTTGAGAAAGAAGTAAGTGCCTCACCTGGGTCTTGAACCCAGGCCACCTGGAATACCGTTCAGATTGCACTAAACAGCTGTACCGCTGAGATGAATGGAGCCTGGATTGTCCCCGAGTGCATTACTCTTTCAAGTCCCAGCTGAGGCACTTACTTCTTTTACACCTCTGTTTGTGTGTGTGTTCCATAAATATGTAGACCGCACTCCTGTGTGACTGTTACAAATAAATATTTGTGTTGCCATTAGGTTGTGCACTGGAGAAAGAGTAATGTGCTCAGGGACAGCCCAGGTTGCAGTTGTCTCAGTGGTGCAGCTAGTTAGCGCAGTCAGAATGGTATTCCGGGCTGTCTGGATTCAAGTCCCAGCTGAGGCACTTACTTCTTTCTCAGCTCTGTATAAATGTGTTCCATAAATATGCACCCCGCATTCCTGTGTGATAGTTACAAGTAAATATGTGTGTTGCCATTGGGTTGTGCATTTGAGAAAGAATAACCTGCACAGAGACAGAACAGGTCCCAGTTGTCTTAGTGCACAGCTGGTTAGCTCAATTGTAACAATATCCCCAGGCAGCTTGTGTTCAAGTCTCAGCTGAGGCACTCACTTCTTTCTCACCTCTGTTTGTATGTGTTCCATAAATATGCACACCACAATCCTGTGTGATTGTTACAAGTAAATATTTGTGTTGATGTTGGGTTGTGCATTTGAGAAAGAGTAATATGCTCAGGGCCAGCACAGGTTCCTGTTGTCTCAGTAATGCACCTGGTTAGCACACATGGTATTCTGGGTGGCCTGGGTTGAAGTCCTCGCTTAGGTACTTACTTCTTTCTCATTTCTGTTTGTATATGTTCCATAAACATGCACATCGCACTTCTGTGTGATTGTTACAAGTAAATATTTGTGTTACCAGTTGGTTGTGCATTTCAGAAAGAGTAATGTGCTCAGGAACAGCCCAGGTTCCAGTTGTTTCAGTGGTGCAGTTAGTTAGCACAATCAGAATGGTATCCCAGGCTGACTGGGTTCCAGCCTCAGCTGAGGCACTTATTTCTTTCTGTCCTCTGTTTGAATGTGGTCCATAAATATGCACACTGCACTCCTGTGTGATTGCTGCTAGTAAGTATTTGTTTTGCCATTGGGTTGTGCATTTGAGAAAGAATAATATGCTCAGGGACAGCCCAGGTTCCAGTTGTCTCACTAATGCAGCTGGTTAGCACACACGGTATTCCTGGTGGCCTGGGTTCAAGGCCCAGCTTAGGCACTTACTTCTTTCCCACCTTCTTGTATATGTTCCATAAATATGCACATCGCACTCCTGTGTGATTGTTGTGTTGCCATGGGGTTGTGCATATAAGAAAGGGTAATGTGCATGGGGACAGCCCAGGTTCCATTTGTAACAGTGACACAGCTGGTTAGTGCACATGGTATTCTGGGCGGCCTGGATTTGAGTCACAGCTGAGGCATTTATTGCTTTCTCACTTCTCTTTGTAGGTGTTACATAAATATGTATACTGCACTCCTGTGTAATTGTTACAAGTAAATACTTGTGTTGCCATTTAGTTGTGCATTTGAGAAAGAGTAATGTGCTCAGGGACAGCACAAGTTCCAGTTGTCTCAGTGGCACAGTTGCTTAGCGCAATCGGAACAGTATTGTGGCTGCCTGGGTTCCAGTCTCAACTGAGGAACTTAATGCTTTCTCACCTCTGTTTGTTTGTGTTCCATAAATATGCACACAGCGTTCCTGTGTGATTGTTACAAGTAAATATTTGTGTTGCCATTGGATTGTGCATTTGAGAAAGAGTAATGTGCTCTGGGACAGCCTGGATTCCAGTTATCTCAGTGGCATGGCTAGTTAGTGCAATTGGAACGATAGTCCAAGTGGCCTGGGTTCATGTCCCAGCTGAGGCACTTACAACTTTCTCACATCTGTTTGTTTGTGTTCCATAAATATGCACACCACACTCTTGTGTGATTCTTACAAGTAAATATTTGTGTTGCCATTGGGGTTGTGCATTTGAGAAAGAGTAATGTGCTCGGGGACAGCACAGGTTCCAGTTGTCTTAGTGGTGCAGTTGGTTTGCACAATCAGAACAGTATTTTGGGTGGTCTGGGTTCAAGTCTCAGCTGAGGAACTTACTTCTTTCTCACCTCTCTTTGTATGTGTTCCATAAATATGCACACCGCATGCCTGTGTAATTGTTACAAGTAAATATTTGTGTTGCTATTGGGTTGTGCATTTGAAAAAGTGTAATGTGCTTGAGGACAGCTCAGGGTCCAGTTGTCTCAGAGGAGCAGCTGGAAACTGCAATTACAATGGTATTCTGGGCAGCCTGGATTCAAGTCCCAACTGAGGCACTTACGTCTTTCTCACGTCTGTTTGTATGTGTTCCATAAATATAGACACCACACTCCTGTGTGATTGAGGCAGTATAACGCAGTGGTTTAAGGCTCTGAGCTGCAAATCTGGTGACATCCAGCAGACCAGACCTGGGTTTGAATCCCACAGCTTCCACTTGCATACTGTGTGACCCTGAGCAAGTCACTTAACTTCCCTGTGCTCCCAGGTCACTCCTGTAAAAAAGCTGTCAGCTTAGTGTTCTACTCCAGGTTAAACAACTAAATAAAAAAAATTGTGTTCCATAAATATGCACACCACACTCCTGTGTGATTGTTAGTACTTAAGCATGCTTCTATGTACTATTTGTTTACCATGTTGCACATTGCCTGTTACTCCCTGCATTACCATGTACTGCCTGCTCTATTGCTAAAGGAAACTATTCGACCGTGCCCATCAAATTATTAACTCTGAGCTCACTTTCAGCCAATGGTCTCACTCTGCACCCTATTCCGCATCTTGAGTGTATGAATACTTGATGGGGTCCTTCCTATCTAGCCTATAGTGGGAATGTCCTTACCCCAGGTGGAGCTCTAGCCATTCGTGATTCTGTGGCACCTCCTGATGTTGAATTTATGGCTAGGAGCGAATGGTGGGCATATTGCTATCCTGTGGCTACAGTATCAACTACCTAAGGCACGTTCAATGCATTCTCACTAGACTGCCTCTGGTTTACTTAATTTCAGGTAGATTCATACAGTAGGTCAAGCGAGTGCCTCAATGATCATTCTCTCCTCCTCCTCCTCCTCCTCCTCCTCCTGCCACTGAGGCATGTTGTTGCAGAGGTCCACTACTCGTACCTCTCCAAAGCATTCCTGTTAGGTGAAAGAGTGAGGGTTTCCTCTTAATTGAAATATTTCCATTCCCCTTGTTCGGTTTCTAAATTGCAGTAGTAGAGCCATCAATAAATACAATATCCCAGGCCTGGAGAGAAGGTGATCACAGCCTTGGATCCCAATATATTTCCTCCTCATATTTTTTTTCTCCCCTTTGTGCTGCAGATCATAATACATAATTAGTTTTAGTAGTATTTCTTAGCTTACTTAGGCAGGTTCCGCTGTTGGATGGAGATGGGTGGTGGCCCTACTAGCCATTCCCTCACTCCTGAGGAAGCCCCCTGCTGTGGTCAATGCAAGCCATTTTATTGGAGCTACTGTAGCTTGCTAACTTGTGCATCTCATTTATGTTTCATTAAGCTGCCTGCTGCTGTCAGTCTGCTTCTCTACCTCCTAATCAATGATCGCTGCTACAGTTCTTTTGAGGCTCCTACCTAAGGTACCTTTAGCCAAGGGGACCGTCCCGGGGCACCTTTAGGGGTGGAACCCTCTTACAGGGTTCCTTACCTTCAGTACCCCTTCAAGGTGGTAATTCCTCATGGAATAGAGCATGTGAATGGCCACAACAATGTAACACAGTTGCACAAGCATAACATTATTCTGGTTCCTTAGGCCATTAAAATAAAAACAATACAAGAGGATTTTAAGCTTCACAAAAATTACATAATATAGCTGTAGGATAGCTATAAATGGCTGTACCATGGGGGGTTTGACATCCTTTATGTCAACCGGCATCTCACCGACCGGAATCATGTCAACCGCAAGTTGCAGTCTGCATGATTCCTGTGTGTCTCCCGGTCCTGTTTTTTTTATTGGGGGGGCTTTGCCCTCCAAACCCACCATGTGGAGGGCTCTGCTCCCTGCCCAACTGTCTTTAGGATTCTCTACTCCAGTCAGAATTGATTTGGTGCAGGGGTGCAGGACCGGGAGACAGCATTCCCCTGTCTCGGGCACACCAATACAGTGATTTGTCGGCAAAGTGTCGATTTTGCCAACAGGTGTGTATTTCACTATGCTGGTGTCACCGTAAGGGTGGCATATCGCTATAAAGTAATCAGGATGAGATATTTCCTTTATGTTTTACTCTTCCACTCATTTGATCATGTCTTCATCATTAAATTATGTTTTCATAACTGTATCTTGGTTTCCTCCATTTTATGACCACAAATATCAGGCCAGAATGCTTTCACTTATTGTAGTGGCATAAAGGAGTAAGTGAAGGCTCAGAAATGTAACCCTGGATTCCAACTTGTTCCATGAAAGAATTATTTATTGCAAAGCTGAAGGGCAGAGACAAAAAGATAGGGCAACAGTGCTATAGCATCCATGTAATTAATTTGTTGTGGGATTGTGGCACTTTCCCTTAGTAACTCACATTCCCTCTTAGTAAATACAATATTCTGATCTTGGTATGTAAGATTTGGAGCAGTGCGAGTTTTGCATAAACAGTACTTAATGGTGCCTTAAATATGAGGTACCAGGTATCAACATATAGGGAAAACTATGTGAGGGCAAAAGTAAATCTGTCTGTCTGAGGGCTACAGAGAACACAGAAACATAGAACGTGACAGCTGATAAGGACTGCTTGGACTGCCCTGTTTACCCATTTTTTCCCTGCCTATACTGACATTGCAAATCTCACTTGATCTCTGATTCCCTTATTCCCACCCCATGCATTCCTGAATCTTTTAATTGCTTTCACTGCCACCACCACCTGCACTGGAAGACTGTTCCAGGCATCCACCACTCTTTCAGTGAAGAAATCCTTAGTCACATCTCTCTTGAATTTTCTACTGTCCAGCTTCATTGCATGTGTCCTTGTTCTCATGCATCTTTTCCTCTGAAAAATACTCCCCTCCTGTACCTTATTTACCTTTGGGAGGTATTATAGGTGTCTCTGACAAACTACCTGAGAAACACCCCTTCGGGGAATCCAGGATGTCCCTGCTTGTAGCTGAATCTGTGACTCGGATGCTCCAAACTACATCTGGCACCATTGTAAATGAGCTGTGCTCAATGATAACAACCCTAATAAAATGAAATGAAAAATCCCCCACAAGCAGTACATCCACTTTATCTGCCATTGTGATAATGGCTTCCAGTAGTGCCTTATTTAGTTTCTCCCCTGTGTTGGAAGTCTGTAGATCATGACAATGTAAACAGTGGCTCTAGTTCCCACCTCCATGGCGACAGTACCAGCAACCCCTCTATTCCACCCTAGATTCTTTGTGTCTCCATTGCTTCAGTAACCTACTTTGCACACAGCACCACCACCCCTTCTCCCTTCTTTCTAACCCTATTTTTCCTGAACTGAGTATAGCCTGGTTTGGCCAAGTCTCAATTGTGGCTTTCTGTGCACATTGACTCAGTAATGGCCAGGAAATCCAGGTCTGCTTCTGCCATGGTTGCTTCTAGGTCCAGAATTTTATTTTCTAGACTTTTTGTGGTTACACACACATGGCCTTCCACACTTTGATCCCACTCTGCCTGCTCACCCCCTTTTTTTCCTGTTTCCCCTGCCTCCTTTTCTGTTCTCCCTGTGTACAACTAATGTTCCCATTGCCTTTCATTTCTACCACCTTTTTTTTTACTTTCTTTTGCACCCTGGGGTATTTACCTTCTCTTGAATCCTCCCTTCTCTCTATCTTAGTCTGTGGAGCAGGGTGATTTATGTCTCCCTGATTCTTCTGCCACCCTTCTCAGCTGCAGTAGTTTAAATGTTCATCAAAGTAACATTTTAACCATTCACTGAGGACTGCAATTCCCCTCCTTGATGAATGCTGGCCATTACCCCTGTATAAGCCCTTATCCCTCCAGGTTGATAACAAGTCTTCAATGAATCCAAACCTCTTCTCTTCATCATTCCTTCATTCATGAGTTGAAGTTCCTGGTGTCAAGAACCCTATTGTCTCCCCAGTTGTGGAGAGGCGGCACCTCAGTGAAAGTGGCTGAGCGTGTTGCCTGCCTAGAAAACCACCACCTGACTAATATCTCCTTGCACAATCTCAGCCCCATCCCTAGCCAGGTCATTAGTCCCAGGTGGACACTGACATCCAGCCTACCCTCCTGCCTTGCCACCTTAGTGATGCCTGGGATCCCCTTTCTATTCCTCTGAACCAAGGAACCAGGTGGGCACCTCAACTCCCTCTTCCCTCCCTTCCTGTTCCCAAATCTACCCTCCTAATTATCAAGTCCCCCACCAGAAGTTGCTTCTTCCTCTGCTGGGATCCACTTACTCACACCTTTGGGGCCTCAACTACATAGGACCCCACATCTTCCTTAGCCACTACCACGGGTGCCTCTTCCTAGCAGTCTCATCTTGCCAAAGCAGTGAATGAGTTACATTTCGATACATAGGTTACATTACTCTGTGGATGTAAGAAACACTGAACATTTCTGATAGCAACAAATATTACAGATTTCAAGTTAGATTTTCTCTGGCATCTTCATTTAACCTTTTCATACTTAGACCACTTACATTCTCACATAAAATGTACTTCCTGGGGCATTTTAGAAGCTTCAGCCTCTTGAAAATCCCTGTAAAAGGAGGCTGTAAAGTGTCATCTTTTTATACACTTTGAAGCACTGAGACTATAAAGGGTTTCTTCAGAGAATTTTCTCAAAGAGATCATTTTAAATATTTAACCCTTTGAGAACTGAATGTGTGTGAACATATATAGATTCTGGATGTATATATACGTCCACAGTCTTCTATTAAAGCAGCTGAAAACTGTAGCTTTGCTACAGTGAGACACAAATATACAACACATTGGCTTCGTTCTTCACATAAGTGATAACACATGACAGGGTGTGCAGTTATGCTGGAATAACCACATGCTCCATGTGCACTGTGAGGCATGAAGCCAAAAAGTATCTTCAGCCACCCCAGATGTGCTTTTATTCCAGTATAACCACACTCCCTGGTGTATGTTATCACTATTATAATTACTGACTAGACATGATTACACCTGGATAACCCTAGTGTAATTCACCACTTTAACCGGCTGAGAGCTCTGAATGCACAGCAGCACAAGTACACTCTATATAAAATTGCCCAAACCACCACCAGACATGGAAACCAAAATTGCCAAAACCAGAAAAGCACAGGAAAAGCTGCCCACTGCATTACTGGGTACCAGACTCCAGCACAGGTGACAGAGCTAGGACTGAACTTTCAAGACTCATTAAAACAACAAAAAAAATCTTTCAATCCCAATAGGAAGCAGATAGGCTGGGAAGCAAGAAGAACTAAGTGCCAGACCAGCACCACAAAGGAGTGAGGTGCTGGAAAATGGATATTAGTAAAGTCAGCAGTTATAAAAAACTGAATTATAGGTAGAGATTGCATAATGTTTATATATACAGTGTGTGTGCGTAGTGCGTGTGTGTGTGTGTATATATACTGTATATATTATATATACAGTATATACACACATATATATATATATATATATATATATATATATATATATATATATATATATATAGATATAGTGGCATGGTAGCCACTATAGTTAGGGTCAGGAGCCATTTCCATGTTAAACCCAAAATTTTTCACCTTAATAACTTTGCAACCGTTTGATGGATTTGCCTGAAATTTGGAATATATGATCAAGACCCATAGGCCTTGGGATCTGCCAGGTTTCATACTGATCGTATGTACGGTTGCAGAGTTATTAAGTGTGATCTGTGTGCGTGTTTACGCTTTTCTGGAATTCTACGGTCGCACCTACAGGTCGTACGGTTTGTGTGACTGGCCTGAAATCTTCAGGGAATGTGCAGCTGGGGTCCTCAATGTGCCTTTTGAGGATTTGGTGAAAAATATTGAACAGTTCAAAGTTATTCAAAAACAGTTTCCATTATAAGTCAATGGGAAAAAGTTAACAAAAGTTCAACACTTTCGCAAATGCATTTTACTTTCAGAAATGGGCCTGTTACTTTCGCAAATCGGCCATTTTGTTTTCAGTTGGTGATCAGAAAATGGTTGGCATTTAAATTTGGGACCCTCTAGCAACCTAATTTTTTTGTATTCACCTAGTCGGGCCCTGAGGATGCTTGCCATGTCTTTATTTTGTGGTAAAACACCCCAGAAATATGTTTTCAAATTTCTGGAAAAATACTAAATAGTGCTTTTCGTGCTCATGAAAGTGTCGCAAATTTTTATGAAAGTTTTAGAATTATGATAGTAATTTTCTGGTCTGTGGGAAAATGACAGCAATTCTTTGGCACTGCACTGCAAAATAACCGCTTGGGAGTTTTGGACTGAAATTTGAGGGAACGCAGCCAACATCTCACAGATGTGCCTTTCAGTGTTGTATTTAAAAAATATTACATGGTGGCAAAGTTATGGCACTCCAAATTTGACCGTTTTTCCCATAGGATAACATTACGGCGCCCGAAGCATTACAGGAATCCTTTGGCACCCTGCTGCAAAATAACGGTTTGGTATTTTTTCCTGAAATTTGGAGGGAAGACAGCCAACAGTACACAGATGTGCCTTTCAGTAGTTTGGTGAAAAAATATCACATGGCGACAAAGTCACGGCACTCCAAAATTGACGGTTTTTCCCATAGGATAACATTACGGCGCCCGACACTTAACAGAAATCATTTGGAGCCCTGCTGCAAAATAACGGTTTGGTCTTTTTTCCTGAAATTTGGAGGGAAGACAGCCAACAGCCAACAGATGTGCCTTTCAGTAGTTTGGTGAAAAAACATTACAGGGAGGCAAAGTTATGGCGCTCCAAACATTTCTATTTTTCCCATAGGATAACATTACGGCATTCGCCACGCCTTTCAGGCCCTGTATCTCGGAAACGGTGCGGGATACGGACTTTTTGTCGGAAAATTTCTTAGCCCCATAGTGGGCTAAGATTCAAATTAGCCAGGACAGTTGTAAATAATATGACTTTTAAATTTTTTTCCTACGTCATACGGTTCCTGAGATATAATGTATTTAGTGTTCCAAGATCTCATTTTCTGCACCGATACTCATTATTTTGCATACATTATTTGTACTCACTGTCTTTCTCAATGCAGGTTTTGGGGAAAGCCAGCCTGTGCGCTTACATTACTGTTACTGTTGCCCTTTCCGCTATGGATCCGCACTGCTTCACTTACCATTGACATCTGTGCCACCATGTAGCTATCCTTTATGCTTTCATTTGCACTTATGCTTTCTGTTATTTTTGCCATTTCTGTCTACAGTACTGTTTATCTTACTGTTTCACTTTACATCACCATGCCCATTGACATTTCTGTTTGCAGGCACCATGTTACTATGTGACAACACATCACGTGGCAGACCATTTCCGTCGCCACCATGGCGTTACCCTTTCTGTTCTCATTCGTGCTTGTGTTACCATGTGCGCCACTGTTAGCATTTCTGTTTGCATTGCTGTCCCTGTTAGTATGCCACAATATTATTACAGGAGTGGAGCTGCTGGGCCTTGGGCCCGTGCTCCCGCCACTGCATTACTATATCTACTATTTCTCGCTATCATTCTCAAAAGAAGGGAATAGAGGTAAAACTCCATTTAATGCATTAGGTTGTATCAGTGAGAATTGCTGTTAGCTTGGACCTCTCTGACCCCTGCCTCCTCAACCGCATTGGGGTGCATTGGGACCTGGGTCCTAACTCTCACCCCATTCTCCCATACTTCTGCTGCTTTTACACGTCATGGGGTGAGAGTTAGGCTGATTTATCCCAATGCACACCCCAATGCCGGTTGGGGTGGTTGGGGTCCAAGGGGGTTTTCAACCCAACAGCGAATTTCCTCACTTTTGTCGCTGTGGAACAACCCTAACTAATGCATTAAACGGAGTTTTTTGCCTCTAATATATATATACATATACACACACTCAGTGTGTGCTGCCTTGTTAAACTCCTCAAAACCTTCAAGCTTTGCTATCGGGGTTTATGAGGCATCCCATACCTCAGGTGTGTGTAAAAAAACACTACATACCCCTGTCCATACTGTACATTAGAATGAGTGCAACCATAATTTACTGCCAGATCCATTTTGCAAGTAATAAAAAATGTTTTTATTGTTTTTTAGGTTATAAATTGTTCCTCCTAAAAAAGTTATTCCTGGCTTTTTTAGAAGGAAGATGTAAATCTACAGTACATTATCGTGACCTTCTTTCTCTAAGGAGGGACTAGTGAGTGTTGCTGAGAAAGTTATCATTGTACCGATGTTATTTATGAGAAAAGAAAAAATAACTCTGTTTCACTCTGTGCCCAATCAACCCCACACAGTACACAGACATCTACAGTTGTTGTCCTTATTTGAAGGCTCCAGTAGGTGCTACATATATTGATATTTTATTTTCTAAACACCACCACTCAGCTTGACAATGCATAGCACTGGGGTAAGTGCTGCACTTTCAAGTGTGTCAATAAACACAACTCCTTTTCTTTGCAATTGCTTGATTTTTTATTTTTTTCCCCTGAGTGTGCCACTTTTGTCTGTTTATCTGTCCAGTTTTGTGGCAGTGACACCGGCTCACTTCGTGAGTACCAGGTTTGTGTGCTTTCATTTTTTTCAGCTTACTAACACACTTCTTCTTATGTTTGTAGGTTTTCTTAATAAAAATCTAACAAGTTTATTCCAAGTTGGCTGTTCATCAGTATTAAAGAGCCATGCATGTTGCAGGTAGTGGTAAGCACTCGGGGTTGTGGTGCAGCTCAGAAAGTTTCAGGATACTTAGGTAAAATGAACAATTGCACTCACACTCCAAAAAAGAGATGAAGTTGCTATTTCTTCCAGGAAAGCTTCCTTTTACTGTTAAGCACATTCACCTCACAGACATGAGAACAAAATAAAGAAGCCAAGTGGTGGCAAACCACCACTCTCTTACGTTTCACCACCACCTGAAGGGGGCTTCCTCAGAAGATGAGTCACAGTGATTGAGGCATGTTATTTAAACTAACTTCTACCAACAGCGTGTTTACAACAATCACACATCATTAATAATGTAAATAATCTCAAATTGTACCCAGCAGTGAAAAAATACAATAATGAAAGATCCCAATGTGACAGCTTAATTTCTGTTTTAAGAAGCACATTATAACTTGATTCATAACATCCAGTATCCGGAGGTATAAACCCTAAGAGAGAACACATTTTCATTTAATTTTTGTTTTTATACTTGCTAGCAAGATGAGCAAATTGGCCGTTTTCACAAGTGACAAGTAGAACATTAAAACAAATAATCAAAAATGGACATGCTATGAATACAACAATAAATATTTACATTAATATAGACATACATATAAAATTAATGTCTAATAAAAACAAATACAATCTGACATGGTATTAAGCCATTGAACCAGCTTATACTTGAATGATCTAACTGTTCTACAGTTACTTACAGATGAGGGAATACCATTATAAAAAGTAATAGCTCTATATACCACAGACCTATGTCCAATTGTCTTCTTGTAAAAATGGACCCTAAATAAACCTCTAGACTGAGACCTAGTTCCTAACAAAGCCTGAGAACTGGGAAGAAAATCTAGAATGATATGTGGAAGTAAGCCCTGCATTCCCTTAAATACAAAAACTCCCAGTTTAATTCTGATCCTATCTAAAAAGTAAGGACACTTAGCATCCATTAACAATACACAATGGTGTGATCTCATAAATTGAAGAATACTATGATTTGTTACTTGTAGTTTTTGTAGCATTTTTTTATTTGTTCCAGAGTGTACCAAGAGACCATAGTCAAATGCAATAAGCAAAAAACTATGCACCTGAAGCCTATGAGATTCAGGTTTAAGAAAGGATTTGATCCTAAATAACATTCCCAACCTCTGATGAATTTTTATTATTATTTTACTTACTTGAAGGTCAAAAGAAAAATAGGAATCAAGGAACCCCCCCCCCCAAGTAATTAAAAAAGAGACCTTTGACAAATTTTATTTCTCCATCACAAATATTTACTTTATACCATCTATAAGTTCACTATTAGTCCCTTTATCTTTTTTGGAGGTGGGGGTGGGGATGGGGGTTTATGGTTATGTAAGTGGGGAGTGCACCTTATTTGTATTTACAAATACATATTTTAACATATTTGGTACATATCCAAAGAGCTATATATAACAGAGACCAGAACAAAAGGGGGGGGGGGAATGGGGAAGGGGGTGTTCATTAGTTTCAGTCCTTTAAGGTTAGCTTTTTTCAAACCTTATTTTATTTATCTTTTATTCAGAAATGGTTTGACCTCAAATCTTCCTTTGAGGCCTGGTTTCTTCAGTGCTCCCAAATGGAAGATCAATTCCTGTTCTTTTCTGTTGAGCAGGGTTTCCAAGTCTCCCCCTCTGATGTTTTTAGGGATGGCCTCTATCCCTATTGCTTGTATCACATGTGTGGTACTTGGTGGGGACTTGTGTATATGGGCCACTATTGCATATTTCATGCTGACTTTTTTAATAGCCTGTAGGTGTTCATTTACTCTGAATCTGAATTTGTGTTTAATGCAGCCCACATAGAAAGCGCCACAGGAGCAGTTTAGTAAATAAATCACTGCTTCAGTACTGCAGTCTATTTCAAAGTGTATCTTCTCCATTCTTCCTGTCTTTTGATTCAGGAATTCTATACCGCTTTGTATTGAGGAGTCTACTCTGTACATGCCACATCTCTTGATACCCAGTATTTTGGGGGGATTGTGGGGTTTGTTTACCCTGGTAACTATAAACTAAGCAGTCTTTCAGATTTCTGCCTCTCTTGTATGAAATCTTTACTGGCCTCAATTAAAAAGAGTGTAGTTCTGGTGTACTGGTAATGATGGATGTGGAATCATTATACACTAATATACCACATGAAGGGGGACTTCAGGCTATAGAATATCATTTGCTGAAACATGCAAACCTTCCCCAAGAAAAAATCAACATGTTGACAAATCTCACTGAACTTGTACTTAAAAACAACATTTTTCTTTTTGATGACAAGATTTATAAACAAACAAAGGGTACAGTGATGGGGCCACACTAGCCTCACGTTTAGTCAACATGTACCTTGGGGAATGGGAAAACATGTTTGTGTTTGATGAAAATAAGCACCAGTTTTTTGACAAACTTGATTTTTACAAACACTACATCGATGATTTGCTGATTAATTGAAGGGGTTCTGAAGTGGAACTGTCAGACTTCGTTAACTATCTGAAAAGCACAAATCAGAATTGAAGGTTTAAAGTCACAGCAGAAAGACAGTCTGTTAATTTCTTAGACCTAACCATCTTCAAACTAGAGGATGGTTCACTGTGCATTGATTTGTATAAGAAACAAACAGAAACAGTCAATTGCATGCTACAAGTTACCATCCAAAACATGTGATTAGGAACCTACCAAAGGGGCAATACATGTGTAATAAAAGAAATTGTGGTAACCAAGACTTGTATAAAATGAGGGCAGATGAACTGACTGAGAATTTATAAGAAAGGGGATATAATGCAGTTCATTTGGAACAAATAGAATGACATGTGAAGCTTATCGTAAGAGAAAACATGTTCCACCGTAAAAGCAGGAAAATCAAGACTGATTCCTCACTTAGGTTTATCACTACTTCTGGGGAACAGAATAAGTTATTGAGATTGTGAAATAAACTCTAGCAGTACTAAGAGGTACACCACAACTATGCCCTTTTTTATCAATGCCATTACAGATTTCATACAAGAGAGGCAGAAATCTGAAAGACTGCTTAGGTAATACTGTAACTACCAGGGTAAACCAGCCTCCACAATTCCAAAGAAAAAACTCAGTTCAGTTCAGTTCATTGAAGGGATAAATTCCATTGAGCAAGCTCATTTGCAAAGAGGTCCAATGTACAACATACTCAACATAATACATAGCACAAACATAACAAGGATAGCATGAAGCAATACATCGAAAATCATAGAGGAGTGGCAAAAAGAAATAGAGAAAATACATTGTCAAATAGTAGTCACACATAGGGTAAAGGTGCATAACTTTGATTTTTATGGTCAAACACAGTACAGGCACAAGTTGGAATAAGGATGAATACAAGTGCAGCAAGTAGAAGTGCACAGTTTTACAAACTGACCAATGGTTGACTGGGGAATATATAGAGAGTGCAGCTGAGGGGACTAGGGAAGGGATTGAGGGCAATGACAGGGTTTGGAAATAAATCCATCTGGTATTCATTTGAAAGCATTTAATGGAATTAAAGATTGAAGCTTGTTCCAGGTGGTGTGGAGGACATAACTCACAGCTGTCCTACTGAAGCGTATGCAAAAATTACTTACTTCCAGGGAAATATAAGCACATATCCTGAGTGCATAACAGCTGTGAAGACAATGAATAATAGAAGTGATGTAAAGGGGCAGCTTATTAAGGAGAGCTTAGTATGTCCAGATATAGATGTGAGTACGTCTTCTAGTAGAAAATGAGGCTCAGCACACTTCCTTGTATAAGGTGCAATGAAGGGCACCAAGAGATGCAGCATGTGCAGAGTAGACTCCTCAATACAAAGCGGTATAGAATTCCTGAATCTAAAGACAGGAAGAATGGAGAAGATAACTTTGCAATAGATTGCAATACTGAAGCAGTGGTTTATTTACTAAACTGCTCTTGTAGTGCTTTCTATGTGGGCCGCACTGAATGCAAATTCAGATTAAATGAACGCCTACAGGTTATTAAAAAATTCAATATGGAATATGCAGTAGCAGCCCAGATACACAAGTCCCCAACAAGTACCACACATGTGATACAAGCAATAAGTATAGAAGCCATTCCTAAAAACATTACTGGGGGAGACTTGGAAACCCTGCTCAACAGAAAAGAACAGGAGTGGATCTTCCATTTGGGAACACTGAAGAAACCAGGCCTCAATGGAAGATTTGAGGTCAAACCATTTCTGAATAAAAGATAAATAAAATATGGTTTGAAAAAAGCTAACCTTAAGGGGTTGGAACTAATGAACCCCACTCCCCCTCCCCTTTTGTTCTGGTCTCTGTTATGTATAACTCTTTTGATATGCATCAAATGTGTTAAAATATGTATTTGTAAATACAAATAAGGTCCACTCCCCACTTACATAACCATAACCCCCCACCCCAAAGCCGATGAAGGGATCAATAGTGAACTTACAGATGGTATAAAGTGTATATTTTTGATGGTGAAATGCAACTTGCTAAAGGTCTCTTTATATCTTCTGTCCTAGGGTTTATATCTCCAGATTCTGGATGTTATGAACCAAGTTTGAATGTGCTTCTATAAACAGAAATGAAGCTGTCACATTGAATCTTTTTATTATTGTGATTTTTCACTGCTGGGTGTAATTTGAGGCTAATTTCATTAATTAATCACATGTGATTGTTGTAAACATGCCATTGGTAGAAGTTAGTTTAAATAACATGCCTCAGTCACTGTTACTCGTCCTCTGATGAAGCCCCCTACAGGTGGGGTTGAAACATAAGGGAGTTGTGATTTGCCACCACTTGCCTGTTTATTTTGTTCTCATATGTGTGTGGTGAATACACTTGCAATGAAAGGAAGCTTTCCTTGAAGGAATAGCAACTTCATCTCTTTTTTGGAGTATGTGTGAAGTTGTTTATTTTACCTCTATATCCTAAAGAGCCATGCAATTGATCATTTCCACATTAACAGTCATGTCTGTATCAATGTTATCTCACTGAATCAGTGTCACTGACTTGTAAAAGTAAACAATTATGGTTTTCATGAACAAATCTTACAAGTAGAAAAAGGAGGGTATTTTCCAGATGGTTGTTGGTACATACTCTATATACTTAGATGTCTATGGACAGTCTGACACTGACTAGTCTTATGCAGTTTAATCATCCCTCAGTTCCACTTGGACTAACCCCAACCTTCATTGGCCCCTTTCATCTCCTCCATCTTCTTTACTAGTCCAGTGCAAAGAAAGAAGTGCACACCATCCTCCAAAGGTACAGCTGTAAAACAGACCACAGAAAGCAAAAGTAAAATATAAAACAGCACACACCATGACTGAATAGTAAAGTGCTATCTATTTCATGTTTAGAGTCCCAGTACCCCCAACAAAGCCTAATTTGAGATGCTCTATGCAGAATATGTTACTCTGATGCTTGTTCCATCTGGGACTCTGCACATTAAATAAATAGCACTTTACTATTGAGTCATTGTATGTGCTTTTTATCATTACCAGTCCCATGTGTCTATCCCACCCTCTCTTAAAACATGCAGCCATCTTAACACTGACCAGCTCCTCTGGCAGAAGGTTCAACAGTACCACTAACCTCTTAGTGAAGAAGTAGTTGCTCACATCCTTCTGCCCCCCCCCCCGACACTAGCTTGTAGTTGTGGCCCTTTATGTAGGACGGGGCAACTACAACCAAGACTGGTTATCCCCCTCCTCCAAAGCCTTTACCTCCAAAATCAAGGCTCTCAACCTCACCCAGTTAATCACAGAGCCCACCCTTTACAACCCTTACAGAAATATAGGTGTGCTGTGTCCATGCACAATGCATGCCACGTGCTTAGTTGTGCAATGTTTGCATGCAATTCGCAAACATAAAGTGATCCTAAGTGAACCAGGTCTAAAAAGCAAATCAGGATTGCATGCTGCAAGCTTGATATGAGCGCATCAGCTAAGCTGGTGTGAAGATCATCTAAAAATTACATCAGGTTCGCGTGTTGCACACTTGACATGAGTGCAGCAGTTGAGTTGGTGTGATCATTTCAACAACACATCAGGTTCACATGCTGCACGGTTGCCATGTGTGAAGCAAATAAGCTGGTACAAATCTCATCTAAAAAACACATCAGTTTCTATTTCTTATACTACTGCTAGCAATTAGCCATTAAAATACACTTTTATTTTGATTCCCATAACAATCAGGTAAACTCATTTATTCTGATCATTTTGCAAGTTGTTTAATGGCTTTTGATTTTTGCCATGAAATTGCCATTAATTTGTAAAGTATTGTTGCTTACTGCATTAAATGCTTAGGATATAGCCAGTCGACAACCCACATTCCAGATGTGCAAAGAGGGGCCTCTGTGTTGTGAAGCCTATCTTTTTTGTGTTGGACCACACAAATTCCTTATGCATATTTAGTGCTACACGTGTGTTTCTCCATGACTGTTTCATCTCAGTTACTTTCCCTTTGTAATTCTGTATTGAACATATACACTATGTCCATGCTCAACACTCTTTGTGCTGAGTAGGGTCCTGGAAGCATGCAACATACCTTACATTTTGTCACTGAAATGAGGGACATGGACAGTCAAAATTAGGGACAATGAGGGACACTAACCCACATGATGATCAGGACACATCATGAAACATGGAAACAGAGTACCTCAGAACACAGTGGAAACCATTGCATTAGCACCTGAAAATACATTTCTACCATTAAGCAGCAGTGCCATTTAGGTAGGGCAAAGGCAGTCTCCCCCTCTTATTTGTGCCTAGGTTGTTCTTATGGTGTGGCAATAATGGCATTAAATTTGGATTTAATCTTTTGAACAATAAGTACCTACCTGACTTGTGTGTGCTGATGCTGCAGGTACTCTCTAGACTCGACTGTGTCTGTATCACGTTGTCCACTCTCTCCACCTACTAGTGACAGCACAATCACGTGTGATGTGGATGAGACAGCCAAGAAAATGTGCATGAGTCTTGCAAGTGCGACACTGTCTTTCCCTTCCACTGAGTAAACAGAGTGCACACTACAGCCTGGAGGAGTCGGTGAGCACTGAACTCGCAACAGCAGTGTTGTGGCAGCATATTTTTGTTGTTCTACTCTTAGTGAATCTCCATCTCCCCTGGTGACTGAAGGAGCAGAGGGTGAGCTAGATGCTAACTCAAGACTAGGCTACCTACTTACTCTAGTAGGCTTGTCATGCAAAAAAAAATTACAGACCCCCACTGCAGCAAGCAAGGCTTAGCAGCAGTGGTGACAGCAGTGTGGATGGCCTTCATAGGCCTTGATCAGTGTAGTACAGCAGCAGCCACAGCAGCAACCAAGAAATAAGCAAGCAATCCAGGATGGGTGGGTTCATTTGGTGAGGTGACTTGGTCGAGGACCACGCTGGGGATCTGTGATGGTCGGTTCTAGCATCCAGCTTCTGGTAGAAGGAGAAGGGGTGAGCAGACTAAAAACTGGACTTGTAGCACATTTTGCCAGGCTGCATGTTCTGGCCATATGGCAGGGCAAGTAAAAATAAATCATTTTTTTTTACAGGGGGATTGGGGAAGGAGGAAGGACTAAAACACTGATGTGTTTTTCACATTTCTTTACCTTTGGGTGGCTTCATGACCTATAGGGGATGTGTATTGAATGGAATGGAGTCTGGGAAAAACATTGGGACAGAGTTAGTAGCTGAGTGAGTTTAAGCCAACATCTGATGCACTGCTCTGGGTTATATACAGATGACTCTTATACATTCAAATTTTTCCTGATTTGCATATCACTTTTCAATCAAATCAAAATAAGTTGTACCTTTTAGAGATGTTACAGACATTCTAGAGCTGTCCCTTGCATTATCAGACAGTTGAGCGGTATGGTATGCACAGACTATTGGAGACCTACTAGAGTCTGTCTTATGCCCCCCCTCAGTGAAGCTGACCACTACATCCTCATGCTCAAGCACATTATGACAAAGGGCAATGGAGACTGCAGGGGTGTGCACCACTGAAATGAATGAGGGTTTTTATTACTATTTTATACATTATTGATGGAGAGTTTGAGATTAATGAAGGCCACTGCTTGACTAACAAGGGCCTTGTTAGTAGAACAGTGGCCTTCATTATTCTCCAACTCACCATCATAACATATAAAATAGTAATAAAAAACTCCATTCATTTCAGTGGGGTATGCCCCAGCACTCTGATCTATGGACATCATCTCTAAAAGACTCCTGCCTCTGGCTCTCTAGTATTCAAGTAAGAGACTTTTACTTATATCTGTACTTGGTGAGTTGTCTGTAGCAGCATGACAGTACCCACTACAGTATGTGTGCATGAAGGGGGGAATGTGCTATGTGGGTGGGTGTCAATTTATTGCTACTTTTGTGTTTGCACCTTAAAGTCTGTTTGCATGGAAGCATTCAAAACTATGGAGAGAAAATAGCAGGAGTATAGGCCAGACAGAAGTAATGAAGTGATTTTGTAGGTAAGTTTGTGTATTGGGGGTGGGAAAAAACACGTGTGTTTCCATTGACATGTGTGCTACAGTTCAACCATGAAACTGAGATGCATAAGAGAAGAAAAAGAAAACTGGGAAGTATTACAGTGGCTAGAAGCATGCCACATGTGTGCAGATGTAATCAGATACAGTATGCATTGAAGTACAAGTGAACCATATGTGTGCAGACAGTATGGCTTAGTGGTTAAAGGCATGGAACTGCAAGCCTTGGAGACATGAAAACCTAGGTTTGAATCTCTTCAACACCCACTTGTGTATGGTGTGATCCTGAGCAAATCACTTAACTTTTATGTGTGCAGTTATCAGTGAAAACTTTCTTTTTGCACCCATGCCGCATGCATGCAGTCTTTCCCGATTTAACGTAAAAATCATGGTTTCCATACTTGCTTGCTGCATGCATGCCATATGCATGCAATCAGCTCCAATTTAATATTTAAATCATACTTGCAGCACACATATCACTTGGGTAGTTTTATGTGTGCAGCATGAAAACATTTCATATGATTATTTCTGTAAGAGAACCCACATTCCTCAAACCACTCGCTTATCTACTGGGTTCTCTCCTCCCATCTGTACAGGATAGCCTCTGCTGGCATATTTGCCAATGTCTTTAGTGACCACTGCATCACTTATTGCATCAGGAAAACTCAGTTACCCAAATCTGCTTTTATGTACATAAAAATACACCCATTAAATTCACTTGACACCTCCACCCTCCTGCTCGACCTAAGAAACGCTGACTGGCAGCAGGTCTGTTCGACTGTAGATGTTGACACAGCACTCTCTCGATTCCTGTACATCTGCTCCAAGGTGTAGGAATACCATGCCCCCCTGATTAAATCCAGGGTAAAGAAACATCACCATCCATGGGTCTCCACCTCATTTATTGCCCAGTGCAAAGCCCGAGATAAGGCATGATCTCATTTCAAATCCCTTCAGACCCCACAAGCCAGGCAAGTCTATAACAATGCCAGGAATGCCTGAACCAAGGCAATAAGATGAGCTAAAGCTGATTACTTTAGATCACATCTGCAAAATGCACATTCTTCCTCCTTCTGGAAGGTGATATACACCTTGCAGGATCTCCCCACTCAATCCAATACACCTGCCCTGAAGCAAGATGGCAAAATTATCCCAGACACTGCCAGCATTGCCAACTCACTAAATACATTTTTCACCTCCTGTGCCCTCCCTGACCATACCTCATCCCCACCACAAAAAAAAACTCTCAACTCACATAGCAACACCTTTCTGTTTGCACCCATCTCCCCCACAGGACATCCTAAATGCCCTCTGCTCCCTAAATATCACCAAGTCCAGTCCCAATGGGATCCACCCTAAACTACTATTCCTATCTGCCCAGAAATAGTGTTATCTCTTCCACATTTTCTAAATCTGTTCTTCTCCTCTGGTATTGTCCCACAAGCCTGGAAATTTGCAAGTGTAATCCCCCAACACAAAGGCAGTGATCCCTCAGTGCCCAGCATCTACAGGCTGATCTCCCTCCTACCAGCCCTTGCCAAAAGTCAGGAAACTCTTGTCCTGTCCAGACTATCTGAGTTCCTTACATCAACCAAGTTACTTTCTCCCTAACATCCAGACTTCAGAAAACACCACTCTACAATCTCTTCTCTGTTGCAAGACACTGAACACATTCACTGTGCCTCTGACCAAGGACATCTAAACAGGAATAGTTTTCATTGACCTGGCAAAGGCCTTTGATTCAGTCTCCCACCCCCACCTCCTTATTAGACTCAAGACAGCAGGCTTAGCTCCCTCTACAGTTCAATGGTTTAACTCCTATTTAAGAAACAGGTTCCAATCTGTTAAAGTAGGAAACTCCTCCACCTCCACCTCCTTCTCCTCTTCCCTTCTCTCCATTCTAGCTTGTGTACCTCAGGATCTAGCCTCAACCCTATCCTTTTCTCAACATTTATAAATGGCCTCCCCTCTGTATGCTCCAGTTCCCGGATACATATGTATACAGATGACACCATACTTTTCACTTTAAGGCCTGTCTTAGACGGTGTCCAATCTAACCTTCAAAGTGATTTCCAAAATATGCAGACCTGGTTCCAGAACAACCAACTGAAAATAAACACCTCTACAACAGTGTCAATGATGTTAATAAATGCACAAAAACTGTCCAGCATCACTCCTCCTCCTGCCGTCACCTTATTGGATGGGACACCCCCCTTGACTCAGTTACAACATACAAATACCTAGGCATATGGCTGAATACCCATTTAACTTTTTCATCCCACATAGAAGCCATCACCTCAAAACTATATGCCCCAAGTTCGGTATGCTCTACAGCAACAGAGACACCCTGCCTTTGCAAGTCAGACCCGAAATCCTAAATAAGATAATTGTGCACATTTTCAACTCACCAATGTGGTTCACAGTACTGCCCATGCCTCATCCGTATCCAGACTATACACCATTCTAAATGTATTCTGCTGCTTCACCACTGGCTCCCCTCTCAGAACACACTACTGTTCCCTTTACGCCTCCTCAGTCTAACATCCCTCTCTCCCATCGCCAATACATCCACTCTATTGCACTTATTGCCAAATACTAGTTCAACTTGCTACCTCCCTACCTCAGAGAGCCTGTCCCCAGCAAATCCATCCCCATATGGCCTAAAATCCAGGGATACCCAGACCTTCTCTCTCCCCCTACCTTCCTCCACTTCAGGCAAATTTGCCTTCTCCTACAGGCTCCCCTTCCTATGGAATTAACTCTCCCCCCTGCAAAGAAACTCCCCCTAATTTTGCTCTATCAAACATCAATTTTGTGCACTTCCACCACCCACAGTCTCCTGCCACTCCAGTAACCAAACCCCACAATAAAGCATTCATACTTGCTTTTCACATGTATATTCTACTAGAGTACGTTGACTGCATCTCATCTGCATTTGTAAATACCAGTATGTATTGTATTAATTAATTGTATTGTGTATCCTGTCCTGTTGTGCTTCTGTGTATCTGAATAACATTTTTCTTCACTGCTCATTCTATCTCAAATGTAAAATGATTGATAAATTCTTGTAATATGCTTGTACCCCCTTCCCCCGGATCACACCTGGAAACAATCCCAATGTCAGTGTGCCTTTCTGGGTTACTAAATGTTTAAATAAAATAAAATAAAAGGACCCTTCACAAAGCTTAAACAGTTGTTGGCTGTCCACATTGTTCATACCCTTAAGGCATCTGAAGACTTTAACGATGTCCCTCTTTCTCTCCCTCTTTCTCGCTCTCCACCCCTGGTCTCTAGTGTGAACAAATTGAAGTCATCCAGTCTTTCCTCATAAATCCTTCCCTGCTGGCTATGGATCATTGTAGTCACTCTTCTTTGGATAAACTCTAGGTAGTCCTCATTCTATTTTTGGTGAGGGCTCCTGGTCTATTTGTAGCACTCAAAATGTGGGGAGCTGGGTTCTGGGGAAAGAATGATGGACAGTTCATACGTTTTTCATTTGTGTGGGACTAAAGGGCTATCTAGCATAATGAGGCACATGAAATCTGAAAAATTTCTGAACTGTGCAGTCCTTATAAAATAATTTTTCTCCTTGTGACTCCTCTTACCTTATAATATTACAGGATTTTCCAACTCATTTTATAATGACACGTTATCTGTTTTGTAAAATGAACAATTTGATAAACACATGGCCATTAATAAATTATATACAGACTATCATACATAATTTGACAAGTATCAAATTTGGATTTTGGAGACTTCTAAAAGCAATGCAAGCTAATGGGCTGTGGCAAAAAAAGTGGCAATACTTTTGTATGGAATTTAAGTGCTGCCTGAGGCTGATTTAAAATAACATCCACATTTATGATGATTTTGAACACCTCATGACTGTCATGTATTTAACGTGTACTTTTTTTTTGTACTTGCCTGGCTTCCACGGCTTTCGGTGGGGGCCTCATACCCCCTCCTACTCTGTCCACCTGGGCTATTCAAGGCCACTTCACCCTATCTTCATTGTGCTCAGGGGGCTGGGGTTGTATGATTTTTTTTCCCCATTTTCTCCCCTTGAACCCTGAGGACACTGGCGCGAAGGACAGAAGTCCAGGCAAATGATGTGCTGATGCATGCCATTGCCAAGCGCCCAGAGTGTCCTCCCCTCCACTGCTCTCGGAGACAGCCATCATTGCCCCTGTGAACTGGTGCTTCCACTGGATCCCTGGAACATCAGGTGCACAGGACACCCCAGGTTACCCACCCCTGGTGGAGGAGAGCATCTGTTGGGATGCTCAATCCTCTACCCCCCCACCTGTCCCCGACAACCCTGAGTCTGTTCCTTAACTTGGGTCACCAGCATAGCGCGAGGTGTGGCATCCAGCACCTCAACCCTCAGCACCACCCAGACGGCTTTAATGTGTACTTTCATGGAAAATCATATAACCTTTTTCTGTGTTTCTTTAACCATAAAAATGAAAAAATAATTATTTCAAAGCACCCACCAAAGAATAAGCGGAGTCAATGGTTTTATATTCTTTAAACCATTTATTTAAAAAGCAGTACTAAAATACAAAAAAGAACTAATGTTTTGCAAGGTCAGTGCCCTGCTTCATCAGAGTTAATTTCTTTATTTCCATCATGCATATTTATACCAAACTTCAGTGCAGACCATTAGAACATAGCACATGTTTTTTAATTTGCAATGATTATTTGGCCTGAATAAATCAGGCAAGGAATGTACTTCAATTAATCAATAGTAATAGTCCATGGTAACATATGACTAAATTCTACATCTATAATTTTAGTAAATCTAAAATCTGTTCTAGAACATACATACATACATATACAAAAGTGCATGTTCTGCCATATATTTAAATGGCATATATAGTTCAATTCTAGTTACAAATTCATTTTCAAATAAATGCATCATATTTAATTATGTCTATGCATTCATTCCATTTGAAATTGGCAAACAGCATAATCCAGACATTGTCATAGATCAGCATGTGTTTTACTAATGTTTAGGTGGGGATTCATCACATTTCAACATTATGTTCAATCACTATCAATTGCTAAATGCCTCATAACCAGAACCTAAACAAATCTGAAGTGTGGAAACCATTTTTACATCAAAATCCAATTATTCTATACCTGTTTCATGGTCATGAAGCTCACATTTATCAGCTACATTCATAATTTATTTAAAAAGGCTGACATATCTATATTTTAATTCATCCCCCCCATCACTTCTAGCTCCAAGGAAATATATCCAAAAATGTTCACGTTGTCCCACTTTTTTCTTGAAGACACCACCTCGAGGATTAGCCAATACTTTTTCAATGCCCATAAAGCTAATTTTATGTATTCCCTTTGGACACTGCAGGATATGCTTAACAATGGCATAGGCAGTATTAGAATTAGTGACAGCTCTTACATGCTCTCTCATTTGTACCCTAAATTGCCATATTGTCTTTCCAACATAAAAGTGACCACAATTACAATAAAGAACATAAACAATTTCCACACTAGAACAAGTAATAAAGCTATGAATCTCTATTTCTTTGTGTGTTACAGGATTAATAAAATTACCCCCCTGTTTAACATATTTACAAAAGGAACACTTCCCACATCTGAAGCATCCTTTGTTGGGGGGGTAACCAACTAGATCGCACATTAATCTTTGGCAAAAGACAGCTTGGTGCAACCCATTCCTCAATTGTTGTTGCTTTCTTAAATACTACTTTTGGTGCATGCTTTGTAATATCTTTCAATTTGGGTTCTAATTTTAAGATATCCCAGTTTTGGTAAATAATATCACTCACATCAACAGATCCATTTGAAAAGGTGATAATGAATGGACATAACACATTCCTATTTTTTTATTTTAATCTTAGTTAACTGAACTAAATGGTTATCTGAACAGTTATCTAGGTGTAAATCTCAAGTGATTGAAAGGACTTAATAGCTGTGAGGTTTAAATTACTTGTAGAAAGATCTAGTAAGTAGGGGGAGTGGCTTAGCTAGAAGGAAGCTACATTTAAAGACTGCCTTAGAAAGATTCTGCTAATAGCTTGGCAGAAGACACCAGGAGAAAGGACTTCTGTGTGACTGAACTTCTCTACTTGGACTATATTGCCCTCCTTCCCTCCTCTCCACCCAAAGCTAGTTCTATTTTTATAGGCACAGGATTTGACTGACAACAGGAACTTCCTGTTTGGGAGCAGGAAGTGAGTGATCACAGAACCACCAAAGGCCCACCATCCTAGAAGGGCAAGAGTAGCTCTCCGGCCCCCTCTAGCTGCTGGAGGTCTGCCTCTGAGCAAGTAAGGGGTCTACTAAGAAATATAGGATATTCTTGTCTCAGAACAGTACAATTAGGAGTTTAAAGGGCACACAGGCAGAAAGTAAGGAGAGAGAGAAAAAAACAGAGGAAAGAGTAAGGATTGCAAACAGTTAAGGGGCCAGAAATAAGACATGTTTGGAGTGGTGCAGTGCAGTGGCTGTGGAGCAGCAGTCTTCCAGGAGACGTTCTGGAGGATGCGGTGTTGTCCCATCTGCAGGCACCTCTCTGGGCTGAAGGAGGAGGTTTCTCATCTCCAGGCTGAGTTGGCCAGGATTTGTGGGACCTCCACTTCCATCTAGGGACCACCAGTGCCACTGCAGTTACCTCAGAGGTTGCCAAGAAAGAGGAGCGGTTGGACCACAGTGGGCTCAGGGAGGGTGAAGGTGGTGGAACAGAGGCGCATCCCTACAGTTGTAGCTCTCCACAATTCCTATGCCATTCTGGCAAAGTGTGGTTCCTCTATGGAGGAACCTGCAGTGGAGACCAAGGAGGATGCTGGGAACCTCCACAAAGAAGACCCACAGGAGGGTGGCAGGGGACCCTGCAGGGAAGGAAACAACTCCTGGTGGGGACTCATTGTTAGGAAGGTAGAACTGGGGAGGAAGGGAGAGAGAGGAGGGTGCCTGCCTGGCACCATGGCTTGGAGGGACAGGGAACGAATCCTCAGGATTGCAGGAGCAGCTGCACCAGGGAGGGAGCTGGATGTCATTGTCCACCTAGGAACAAATGACCTGGCTAAGAAAGGGATTAGAGAAGTGCAGGAAGAGTTTGTGGAATTGAGGAGGGGCCTTAGTCAAGTAGCACGCATGGTAACCTTCTCGGAGGTGCTGCCCATCTATGGCATAGGAGGGGCTAGGGTGTTCCACACCATGGGATTCAATCAGTGGTTGAAAAACTGGTGTGGAGCTCAGGGGATTTGGATTCATTGGGGACTGGGGGTCCACCTGGAGTGATGCAAGCCTAAAATGGCATGATGGGCTGCATCTGTCCGGGAGGGGAACCAGGATCCTAGGCGATAAGTTTAAATGCTTCATTGGCAAGCATTTAAACTAGCCAAGGGGGGAGGCACTGGAAAGGAGCAGGGAAATGCTAGCCCCCCAAATAATCATGGTAGTAAGTGTGGCAAACACCAACATAGAGGTGTCGATAGGGAGAAGGGCAGGGGAAAATGGAGAAAGTGACAAAGGCAAGAAGGACAGGGACAGGGCAAAAAGGGAGTAAGGCCATCAGGAAATGGAGGGTAATGAGTACCAATACCCGTAGTCTGGGCAACAAGCTCCCTCAGCTGATGGCCTTGATGGAAGAGGGATGCCTGGATATCGTAGCAGACACAGAAACATGGTACACAGAGAACCATGACTGGGATGTTAACATACCAGGGTACATAACCTACAGGAGAGACAGGCAGGGGAGAAGAGGGGGAGGAGTAGCTCTCTATGTAAAGGAAGGGATAAAAGTAACTGAACAAATGAGTAAACAGGGAGGAGAGGAGGCACTGTGGGTCACCTTGGAGACTGGAAAGGGCACCACAATCTGCACAGGGGTTGTGTACAGACCTCCATGTCAGGGGGAGGGAATGGACAAGGATATGATAGAAGGCATTCTTAGAATGGCAGAGAAAGGGGAGATACTGTTGATGGGAGACCTGAATAAGCCAGATGTTAACTGGAGCACATTTGCTGCAGCCACATCCAAGAGCAGGGCCATTCTTGATGCCCTACAGGTGGCAGGACTCAGACAGCTAGTTTCGGAACCCACTCATGAGGGAGCAATCTTAGACCTTGTACTCTTAAATGGGGGCAGTGAGAGGATCTCAGATCTAGAAGTGGGTTGCCATCTGGGGACAAGTGACCATCAAACAGTGTGGTTCACATTAAACTCAGCTACAGAGTCAAGCCATACAAAAGTGAGGGTACTGGACTTTAGGAGGGCTGACTTTGGCAAGATGGGAGAGTGCCTCAGAAAAGCACTAGCAAACAGGCTAGAAGGAGGTGTGGAGCAACAATGGGGAATCATCAAAACTGCCATCACAGAGGCAACAAGCCTTTGTGTGAAGCAAATAAACAAATCAAAATGAAAGAAAAAGTCACTATGGTTCTCAAAAGAGGTGGCTGTGAAAGTCAGGAAGAAAAAGATAGCATTCCGGAAGTATAAGGAAACACAGAAGGAGCAGGACAGAGAGCTGTAACAGTTAAGGCAAAAGGAAGTAGGGAGGGAAGTCAGAATAGCAAAGGCCCAAACTGAGGAAAAGATAGCCAACTCAGTTAAGAAGGGGGATAAAACCTTTGATAGGTACATCAGCGAGCGTAGAAAGACAAAGGGAGAATAGTGAGGCTGAATAGAATGAACGGTGGGTGGGCAGAGGGGGACAGTGAAATAGCAGGGATACTGAACAAATATTTCTGCTCAGTATTAACAAAAGAGGAGGGGGAAGTGCCTAATCCAATTAACAGAAGCACTATTGATAGGGGGGTCGATCCCAGTCCTTTCACAGAAGAAAGGGTTCTGCAAGAACTCCTAAAACTGAAGGTGGACAAAGCAATGGGTCCTGATGGAATTCACCCCAGAATTCTAAAAGAATTAAGGGAGGAACTAGTGAAACCACTGGCTACTCTTTTTAATAAATCACGGGAGGATGGTGTGGTATCCGAGGACTGGAGGAAGGCAGATGTGATTCCCCTTCACAAAAGTGGGACCAAGATTGAGGCAGGAAACTACAGACCTGTCAATCTGACCTCTGTGGTAGGGAAAGTGATGGAGTCATTTCTGAAGGAAAGAATAGTTGAGTACCTAGAGGCCAGTGGGGCACAGGACCCAAGGCAGCATGGGTTCACAGTAGGAAGGTCATGTCAGACGAATCTAATAGATTTCTTTGACTGGGTAACCAAATTAGTAGACCAGGGAGGGGCTGTGGACATGGCCTACCTAGACTTTAGCAAGGCATTTGACACAGTCCCACACAAAAGATTAATAGTCAAATTAACCAGCCTGGGAGTGGGTCCCAGGGTGGTAGCCTGGGTAAAACATTGGCTGCACAACAGGACACAGAAGGTAATTGTAAATGGAGTCCACTCTGAATAAAGAGGGGTTACTAGTGGGGTACCACAAGATTCAGTATTGGGTGCAGTCCTTTTAATGTCTTCATCAGTGACATTGCAGAGGGAATGGAAGGAAAAGTATGCCTCTTTGCAGATGACACAAAGATCTGCAACAGGGTTGATACACAAGGAGGCATGGAAAGGATGAAAAGGGACTTGGCAAGGTTGGAGGAATGGTCAGAAGTATGGCAGCTAGGATTCAATGCAAAGAAGTGCAAAATAATGCACCTGGGAAACAAGAACCCAGGGGAAGAATACACAATGGGTGGGGAGGTAGTAACAACAACAAAAAAGGAAAGGGACCTGGGGGTAATCATATCAGATGACCTTAAGGTTAGCAAGCAATGTGAGAAGGCAGTAGGGAGGGCTGGGGGTATCCTAGGATGTATAGGGAGAGGCACCAGCAGTAGAAAACAGGAAGTTGTTATCCCTCTGTACAGACAGTTGGTGAGACCCCATCTGGAGTACTGTGTCCAGTTCTAGAGACCCCATCTCTGCAAGGACATAGACAGAATAGAGGCAGTCCAGAGGAGGGCAACTAAAATGGTGCAGGGTCTGCAATAGAAGCTGTTTGAGGAGAGACTAAAGAAGCTTAATATGTATACCCTTGAGGAAAGAAGGGAGATGGGGGACATGATAGAAACTTTTAAGTACCTCAGTGGAATCAACAAAGTCCAAAAGGGTAGCATCTTTCAGAAAAAGAGACATGCAAGAACAAGGGGACACAATTTAAAGATAGAAGGAGGGCAGTTCAGGGGCAATGTGAGGAAGTATTATTTCACAGAGAGGGTAGTGGATGCATGGAACAGCCTTCCTGAGGAGGTTGTGGGGTCTAAACTGTGGGAGAATTCAAGAATGCATGGGACAGACATAAGGCAATTCTTGTGGGGGGTAGGAAGAAATAGACTGTTGGTTAACTAGGATCTGTGGCCTATCCTGTAGGTAGGGAAATGGGCAGACTAGATGGGCCAAGCGGTCATTATCTGCCGTCAAAGTCTATGTTTCTATGTTAGGGGTTAAGGTGTCCATTCGATCTATTCCTTCTACATGCTGAATAGCCTTCAATATAACTCGGTTACTATATTCCCTTTGTATAAATCTTTCAACCTGATGTTTACACTTCTTTTCATATTCACTTGCCTCAGTGCAACTACGTTTCATTCTAATAAGTTGCCACTTGGGGATATTTCGTTTAACATGTATGGGATGGCAGCTACTATATAACAACAAGCTATTTGTATCCGTCTTCTTTTGATATAATGTAGTACATATATCATTTTTACCATTCTTGTATACCAACAAATCCAGAAATATTATCTGATGCTGATCCAAAGTATATTTCATTTTCAGGCTTGCATTAGTACTTTCCAACCAGGAGGCAAATTCCACAAATTTTTCACAAGTTCCCTTCCAAATAATCAATATATCATCCAAATAATGTCTACAAAAGTCTAAATATTGAAAAAATGGATTTATACTAGAACTATAAATAACTTGTTCCCACCATGCCACATATAAATTTGCATAACTTGGTGCTACTGTTGCTCCCATCGCAGTTCCCCTGATTTGTCTATAATACATTCCTTGATAAAGAAACATATTTTTAGATAATATTAAATCAGCAAGCTGTAATAGATACTGTGTTGGCATTTTTACTTTTTGTATTTCAGTTCTTTGATCCAAAAAAACATTTTAATGCTTGTAATCCTTCTGTATATGGGATTACTATATACAATGAATCAATATCTAAATATGAATATAATTCTTTTTTTTTATTTATTAAACTCTAGGATTACAAATACCTTTGAGAAGAACTGCTCATTTATAAAGGTTCCACGTCAGAGGATGGAGGGTAACAGACATACAAAGGTAGACAATGATTTGCAGTCAATTAGCACGTTTTTACATTTACAGTCATAAGTGTAGGGAGAATGCAGTGGACGGCTTAAATGAGATCTCAGAGTAAAAGAAAACTATTCAGGAAGGACAGTTGGGTGAGCAGGGTGGGAGGGGAAGGGAAAGGTGGGCAGGCTGAGAGGCCTCTATCGGAGTGATGGATGGATAGAAGCAGCGTAGGCAGAGTAGAGATAAAGAGGCAGGTGTCTGGGAGGTGCAATAGTGGAGGGAGGGGGTGTGAAAGATGGGGAATGGCAGGGGTGGTGTAGTGGGGCTTGGGAGGTGGGGAGGGCCTGGGTGGGGCAGGAACAGCAGTTGCCATGGTGCAGGTGGCTAGTAGTTAATGGTTATAGGTTGCAGGTCAGAAAGGCCAGGTGGCTGGAGAGCCAGCCCCATTAGGAGAAGCAGTCACATTGTGTCATTGAGGTGAGGTAGAGTCAGAGATTCCTTTTGAAGGGTCCAAGCAAAGCAGAAGAAAGTGCTTCTTTGATGAGGGTGTTGTACCACTGAGGAGCCCACTGGCCCATTGTTGTCCTGCACCTGGGAACCTTGAAGGTTTGATTTTGGGTACTGCAAGTATGCTGGGTGCTGTACTGGGTAGTAAGGAGCTTTTCAACACCTGGGGGCATGAGACCGAGGAGTACTTTTTTAGTTAACAGGCAGGTCTGGTATTGTACTCGACTGTGTAATGGAAGCCAGCCAGCCTGGGCGTACAGGTCACAGGTGTGTGTTAGGTGGACAGTACCTGTTAGAAGCCTACAGACTTTGTTTAGTGACACTGATATCCTACATAGGGCAGTTGTAGAGGCAGACCCATAGATGACAAGACCGTAGTTAATGACAGAAGTGACAGAGCTATAGATAGCCAATCTAAGGGCATCTGTAGTCATACAGTGCTTGTGTTTGTGGAGAATACCAATATACATGTTGGTGGCCTTTGCTACATTGTCAATGTGCTGAGCAGAGGAGAGGGTATTGTCCAGAGTAATACCAAGGTATTTGAACTCAGAGACATATTCGAGTGAAGTCCCAGAATGGTTCTTGATTGAAAGGGGCAGAGTTCTGAACTTGCTCTGTGCATGACAGAATGTCATGACTTTAGATTTCCTATGGTTCAGGATGAGTTTATGTGTGCTCAGCCAATCTTCAACATGCTTAAAGTCTAGCTGCAGCTGTTGTTCCAGGAGTCTGGTGTCATGGTGGCTTGTGAACAGGACTGCATCATCCATGTAGAGCAAAATTCTTTGGTGGCAGATGCTAGGGAGGCTGTTCAGAAAAAGGGAAAAGAGTAGGGGTCTCAGTATTGACCCCTGCAGGACGCCAGAGAGGAGTGGCTTTTCATCTGAGGAGACACCAGCAATCCTAACATGTTGGACCCTGCCTCCGAGGTAGCTGGTGAACCATTGCAGAACGTCATAGGAGAGCCCTATATTAGACAGTTGCCTGAGTAGGAGTGGACAATTTACAGTGTCAAAAGCCTTTGTTAGGTCAATAAATACTGCCCCCACACAGTTCCCTTAGTCAAGCTAAGCAGGTGAGAGATGCTCTATCATAAGAAATAGCTGAGATAGAGCAAAAATTGAAGGAACAAAGTACAGTAGAAGAGTTAGAAATATTTAATAAGAAATTGTTTGATAAAATAACAAAATATGATTTACAGCTGCAAAAAGCAAAAAAAGAAAATGTTTTTGAGAGACAAAAATTATTATAAATTAAATTAGGTACATGTAAATATTTATCATTCCCAGAAGCCTTCTCTTCTTATATATGTTAGGTTGGGGTGACATCTGTGCATTTGACCTTTTGTGGGTTAGGACATACACCATCTTTTTCAATGATGTGACCAAGGAATTGTAATTGGGGTTGACACATTATACATTGTTCAGCTTAAATCTGGTGTTCTCTATTACGTGCAGAGGCAGCTGCAGTCTCTCTTCATGCTCCTCCATATTAGTGCTGTAAACTCAAATGTCATCTATGTAGACTTCTGCCCTGTCTATCCTACATAGGATCTCACTCATTGTCATTTAGAATATTTCATGGGCCACGTGTGATCCCAAATGGTAAATGCAGAAGCAATATCTGCCAAATGGTGTGATAAAGGTAATTAACTCAGTGCTAGCAGGGTGCAGGGAGCAGCTTCCAATGAGAAAATATGTATGCTGCTCAATGCTTGAGAATTATGTCCTTAGTAGTAGGCAGAATTAATGATTTCCTTATTAGTCTCATTGGGTCTTTGTAGGTGAACACTGATACAGACTTTGCCATTCTGCTTCATTGCTGGTACTATTGGGGAACACAAGGCTGTTGACTCTATCCATTCAAGTATCCCACTCCTCTTCTTCTTCATGTGGTTTCTCTCTCACATTGCTCAGCATTGGCAATGGAACTCTGTCAACTGTGTTTGCTGCATAAGGAGTCCTCCTTGTCATAGGCAAATTCACACAAGGTTGCTTTTCAGAAGTCCATTGTCCCCAAATTCTGGTTTCAAGTCTTTACCATTTTCACAAGACACATCCCAATGGTTTTATCTCTTTGTAAAATATTATTCATCATAGAACATTTAACATATATCCCACAGATTTGTACTCTTTTCCCTTATAGGAGGTCTGAATACTGAGTGGCTCTAAACAGTTCAGTCATCCCATCGTGTTCTCACCTGTCACTTCTGGCTTCTTCACTGTTGTCTTGGGGTTGAGTTTGGTGTAAGTCTCTTTACTGGTCACTAGAACATCAGCCTCAATATCTATTTTAAACATTTTTGTGGTATTACAAATCCCTATCCATGCATCATGCAGTTTTCCACTGGTCTGTGCTCAATATGAAGCTCAGGAAAAAGTTTATCAAAACCAGAACAAGTCACTTTCCAGACTCCTCTTGTATGGCAAACCCACTTCCAATGTAATCTTTTATGACTGCATAGTGGAGCTATGCATGACATCTTGCTATTACACAGAGAGGGACAAGGGGGCCTCTGGAAGCATGTCAAAACAAAGTTCAATATTTTGGAGTTGAAGCACAATCACTCGGCTACTGGAAGCACTTCACTGTCTCCAGTCAGTACTGACCCCCCACTGCCACACTATTTTCTCGCAATATGATATAGTCTTAGCTGTACCAGGTATTTAATTATTTTAATAAAAATGTTTTCTTTGCTAATAATCTGTTTTCCTTATGCGTGACTGCTCATAATTCAATGATATTCTTGTGTTTCTTCAGAAATGGGCACATAAAGCAACTCTTTCCTACAAATGGAGGGGCTTTACTAGATTTCCACAGTTGTTGCTCTCAGATGTTGCCTGTCTAGTAAAGAAGCCCCTTAGGGGCCAGTGCAGTGGCTTGTTGCAAAAGAAGAATAAAGCCAGATGAAGAAGAAACAAATAATTTTTCAAGAAGCAAACGCACTCAAAATGTTGCTCATTTCTGAAGATACATCAAACCTCAGAAATCCCACAGGCAGTACTGATCTACAGTCCAGGTGCTGACATGAAAGTATGATATATAAATAAATATGTTATTGAATAGAGATGGGCAAAATCCATATATTTTGTTCCATGAAATATTTTGTGAAATTCGTGCATTTTGCAAAATATTTCATGGGTGCAAAATGCAAAATTCTGTAGGTGAAATGCAGATTTTCACTGCTGAAATGTGGAATTTCACCCACAAACAGTGTAATTTCACCAGTTGCAGGTGAAATGTTGCCATTCACGGGTGAAATTCCACATTTCACCAGACAAATTCCACATTTTGCACCCACAAAATATTTCACGGAATGCATGAATTTCACAAAATATTTTGTGGAGTGAAATTCATGATTTCACTGGAATCTTACTGGCAAAATTATATTTAGCTGAATTTTTATTGTTGAATCGATGCGCCAAAAACATTTTTTTCCCCTGTTGATCAAAATCTCTTATTGGACATTTAGCAAAGACTGATCCAAAACTAACATGCTATATTTTTTTTCATTGCTACATACCAGTAAGTATACAGTGCTTGTTTGACATTTCATTTGGACACAATCTCCTCTAAAGCATGCACAAAGCACAGCTCTGGCAGATAATATTGTAATATCCATCTATGCAAAAAACATTTCATAGTATGCTGTACAACTAATGAAGAGGAGAATGTCAAGTACCTAAATTGTACAAATAGTGGACAGCATGGGTGACCCATGGGTGTCACTTAAGGGTAGTCAGAGTTTGCAGTTAAGACCCTTATAATTTTTTTTAGAAAATAGGCACAGAGAAATCTCAATTCTGATTGGCTAAAGCCACCAACCAGCCAGTGTGGTATCAAGCAACAGGGACCAGAAAATAATGAGTACCAGTGTCTGTTGCCTGATAATGTTCTAAGAGTAATGTGACCACAGAACATTCAGTTTTAAAATACCACCATTTTTTTCTGTCGCCACCCTTCCACTGGCCATCACTGCTGTCAGCTTCACATAATGGGTCCATCACAGCACATTTTCCAAACTGCAACCCACAGCTATAATCACATAACTGCTGCTTACTGAACACTTACAGAAACACATTTAAAAAAAATTGAAGGTTGACATACATGCACACACTCCAGATTGCACCAAGACCTCTGGCATATCTTCACAGTCACCACACTCACACCAAGTCCTCTGCCTTTGCTCCACAGTTAAAACACTGCAGAACCTTTTGCATTTCAGCATTTTCAGGACACAAACCACCACCCGACTCCCAGGACGAGCAGCGCAGAATAGGTGTTGAGGCATTATGGGTGTTGTAGTTCAGTACTTCGCATGTTCATGCTGCAGTAGTAAGATGCAGCTTGAGTAGTGAGCTACAATAACCAGAGTGATTTGCTATGTCTCTCCCCCAACATACCCTCTATAGTCTGCTCAAACACTCAATCGATGCCCCCAAAACAATCTAACCATCCTTGCTGACTTGCTCTGTGTGTGTGTGTGTGTGTGTGTGTGGGTGGGTGGGAGGTTGGGTAACCATAGCAACCAACTCCAGAGGCAGAGAGACAAAAGTGGCGGAGGAATTATTTTACTATAAAATAAATTAAAACCTAAGATTTTATATTCTTTTTTCAAACATACATAATATACACTAGCCCATTTTCTAAGCACAATAATACCCTCCAGGGTAGGTGGTATTTGGGAATACCAGACTGCCCAGGGGCTATAAGGCCCTTCATCTGTGGTGTCGGGCCTCATTACATCCCTGGGCAGTCCAGTATTCCCCAATACTGCCCACCCTGTCAGGTATTATTGCTTACGCGACCTCTGTGATGTCAAGCACAGCATGTAGAAATGCCTAAAAGAAGGTTTCTGGGGCATTTGTTTATAAAAATGAGGTGGGTGGAGGAGCTCAGCTACCCCTTTTGATTTTGCTGAAATTATATCACTGGGGTGACCGTGTACTGTAGAGAATATTTCAGCTCTGGAAAGGTATATTCACAGGCATGTTTATCCACCAAGTGACATAAATCTGCTCTAACATTCATTAGCAGTAGTGAGTTCAAAAAAGAGATGCAATTATTTTTTTTCTCTACCCTTGATTGAAGCAGTGCAGTGCTAGTCAGAATAATTTAATTTTTCTCATTTTCATATCAATTTTGAAATCCCAAGAATAGTTGTGAAGGAGTGAGCTTGATATGATTGCTGTTACATTCTGTGTCATCAGATTTCATAGTAAAGGTTTTTTATGCGAACAGTTGCATATATGAACATTCCAATATGTATTAAAGGAATGCATCAGCATACCGAATGGTGCAGCAGTGCTAGCAAAGCATGGCTCACTGAAGATGTACACTGGTTTGAAAAAAGATTTGTTTGGCATACTACTAAGGGGCAATGACATCGATGAGGAAGTTATGCCAGTGTTTCAGAAATAATGTAAATAAATATTACTAGCCAGAGAATAAACAGGGTCTTGCATGTGTCTATTCAGGGCAAATGGCTAGACCATACACCTGAGTTTTGTGTTTAATCCATCTGCCATTAAAACATTGGGAATTTTTGCACTTTCTTTCCAGCAGTTAAGTAAACAGAAGGTCACTGCAGAGCACAATCCTCTGCATCCCCCCAGCACACACTGCATACATCTCTGGTAGACATTTTCAGAAGAGCAAACAATGCATTAAAAAGAACGTTAAACATGGTGAAAACTGATAGGATTTACAGCAATTTGTCATGATAACTTTTAAGGCACATGCCAAGAGCTGTGATCAATATTTTGTTGAACTTATGTTCTGCTGTACTGTAAAATGGTATATATATATATATATATATATATATATACAGTATATATATATATTTTTTTTTTCTTCAGAGATGTCAAGCATAGCTTTAAACTGCTATATAGTGTGTATAGTGCCTTTTACAACTAGTTTTACCTGTGCTCCACAAGGATTTACTATTGTTCCTCATAATGTCAACTGTCATAATCATAAGATCAATTCTGACTGCCTGCACAATGTGCCTACTGCAATTGTATCTACCCGAATGTTTAATATATTGTGTAAACTATTATGTTCACCACATCTGTATTCTGCTGTATATATTCCTTTGCACATTGCGTTGTATTCTGTTTGCTTGTAACTGTAATTGTTCTTTGCCAAAACTATTTCTGGACACAAAAACTATTAAACATTTAAACTAATTTAACAACAACAGTCCTCAAAACTAAGCTTATAGTGCTCACTATTTCCAAATGCATTATTCTTTGAATTAAAATATACTATGAAATCTGAACATTTGCTCTGCATTTTTAATGCTCATGCTATACATTTTAATTATGAGGTTGACAGGTATGATGTCAAGATTGGAGTTTTCTGCATGAAATCTTGTTCCAACCCATCTAATTCCATTTTCTTTGTGAGGGGCATTACCCTGGTCGCCTTCCTTGCAAAGTAGTTGGCTGAAACCAAAATTTCAGTTGATCTTCCTGAGTTACAGCATTATGAAATGTGCCCCATGCATTCCTTTTAAAGGTGCTTTTCTATTAGTAATGTTTAATCAGGAAAGGCACACTGAGCTGTGTGATATACCTCATTTCTGCTGCGTCCTGAGATTAGGGTAAAATGCATCTGTTTTACTGACAAAATTAACTTAAATCCGATATATGGCTATACTTGTTTTGCACAGTTGTATTCAGTGAGCAACTGGATGTCTAGTTAAGACTTGTAATTATATATTCTGTCTTTCATAGCTTGTTTTTTTTTAATGTATTGTTTTTCATATTTTACACTTATTCTGAAAAATCCAGTCTTTATGTGGAAGATCATCATAGAAGGCATCCTACAATATTCATTACCAACAAAAATAATTCACACTTCCAATGGTACGTGTTAAATGTCCAACTGAAAAGGTTTGATTTTGATCCATAGTGCAAATTTTGCTTGTGGTTTGGCGTCCACACTTGAAATAATTAACATCACTGGAGTTTGATTATCCCCATCATTTGTGGCTATCACTGGTGTCCCATAAAGATAAGAAAGAAAGCTTGATATTTGCCATATGTCCTTTAGGATACTCAAATGTGACATTTTGGCCCATAAATACATCAAAACTGCTACTGTCTTTGTCACCTATGTGGATCTTTCTTTTAAATTCTGTTCATATTTGTTCTAGGAAGCCTATAGCAATTCAATACTAAATCAGTTCTTACAGTACTGATCAATACCTTAAATCAGGAGAGTTTCATGCATTATTAAGGTTAACCATTATCAAATAGACCGTAATGTGCCACTGTAGCGGACATGTTTTTTGTTTTTCATATATGACTGTAATTTTTACAGCTGCATAGCAGAGCTATGCATGTCTTACTATTACATGGGGGGGCTCTGGAAGCACATCACTGGATTCCAAACAAAGCACATTTTGGAGCTGAAACACAGTCACTCCTCTACTGGAAGCACTCCACTGTCTCCATTCAGTACTGCCTCCCCTCTCACTGCCACACTATTTTCTTGCTGCCAACCCTGCTTCCTGCCCTTCAGCACATCACACATTTGTTTGTTCATGCCAAAGCAGCATTGCATACTGTTGGCTCTGACGTCTGCACAATTGTTCTTGCTTTTGGAGTCACTTGTCTGAGGGTACTGTTCGGTTGTCTTTCACCCCTTCCCACCACATAATTTTCTTGCTCTTGCATTCACTTCTGGTTCCAATCATTGAAAGCTGGCAGCCAGTGAGCAACTGCGATACAGCCCAAGCTAGGGGAAAGGTAACTTTCACACAGTCTGCTATTTCATGGAGAGGAAAGGAGGGACACTAGAGTAGCCTGTATAGCACATTGTGAGCCCACAGCCAGTAATGAACCAAGATACAGTCCAAGCTTGGGGAAAGTAACTTTCACACAGTCCACTATTTCAGGTACAGGAAAAGAGGGACAGTGGAGTACCCTGTACAGTATATTGCAAGCTTGCAGACAGTGACCAACCTAGATACAGCTCAAGCTATGGGAAAGGTAACTTTTACATAGTCTGCTATTTCAAGGAGTGGAAAGGAGGGACACTGGAGTAGCCCATACATTACAGTGTGATTGTGGCATAATGATTTTTTTTTTACCTCTGTTGCTCCTTATTGGTGTATTTCTCCACAATCAATATTTCCTAAATTATTGACTCTGTCTTGAGTAACAGATCCAGTGGTTGCAAGGGGGCCTCTGTCAGCTCAGGATGGGGTCTGCCAACTTAGCATTTCATTTTATTTGTGTTGATACCATTTCAGTTTTGTCGATATACAGTATTAGGTTAATTGTTCTGCAAAAGGGAAGAAGGCTTGTTAAATATTAAGGTATCATTTCCCACATATCTAAAAAAAGGACACATTTTGTCTTCATTAACAAATATGATGGCTCATAGCCAGCAAGAGCATATAGCAAAACTTCCTGTAACCACTTGCTGGCACCCAGCCTGTCAGCATTTCACTTTTTGCTGTTTCTCCATTGGTAGCAAAAGTTGTTCCATATTTTACAGTGCTAGAGCCAATCATCACTAAGATTAAAGTCTGTCATCCTTGAGGCTTCAGTGAGCAATGTTGCTTTTCGTTGGAGTAACAGCCCACATACCAGTACCTCCTGTTCACTGATGCCTGAAAACCAGATGAGGAGCATGTCCTCCTCCTCTCTGGCTAGGTCATGAATGCTCATTTCAAGCATGGAATGTTTTTGGCAGAAAGCCTGGAGGTCATATTGGTGAGGATATCATCTTAGCTCACCTCAGCACAGACAGAGAAAGACACAGAGATGAGGTAGGAGGTGGAGCTTCAGGGGTTTAAATAGAGGTGCAAATGATCATTAATTGACATCATTAGCACCTATGAATAGTCCTGTTAATTAGCACTGTAAGTCATCTGAAGTTTCCATTTAAAGTTGCTTACACTATTCATACAAACTTCTGAAAGTTGTATTGTTAGTGTAGGAAGTGGGTTTGGCAGCTCAGATTTGTCCACACAAAGCAGTTGTCTGCTATAGTTGCATCTGATATAAGTGGCATATAAGTGGCACCCACTGTATGATCAGGTATGCTACTGTACCATTAAATAATACTGTATCGGTAAATACTTGTCACATAACCCCCTGTGAATGTGAATGTTAGTCTGACCACTAGTCACTAGTTATCTACTACAGCTTTTGCTGACAGAGGGAAGTGTCTGTATTAGTGCTGTGGGAATGCAGAATTCCACCATGGAATTTACATTAGCATGACCATTCTGCAGGTGGAATTTCTGCTGAAATTTCACTGGTTCTTCTATGGAATTTCACATGCCGTGATCCAAGAATAATATTCCACTGAACAGCATTTTTTCCATGGAAAGTCATTCCACAACAATTTCCATGGAAAATATTGTGATCTGTGGAATAATATTTAGTGGAAATGTTGTAGAAAACCTCATTCTGCATTTTTCTTCCATGAAATTCTGCCATTCCATTTCCAATGAAGTTCTTCAGAATTTAGGCAGAATTTTGAAAATTCCATGAAATTTTGTTATGCAGAAATTTGAAAATACCTCACAGCACTAGTCTGCGTTCAAACTACTGCAAGCTCTATCAATGTAAAAAAAAGAACATGTAAAATATAAAAAAGAAACATTAAACAAAAATGTGTATCCACCCATGGATGAAAAATATTGTGAAGAACAATGAAATTCCCTACATTTAATGTATTTTCATTTCTTTTTTATTTTTTTTTTTGCATGTTTTCTTTGTTTAAGGGAGTGGTTATCATAGAATTTCAAAATAAATGGAGTCAGAGGGAGTAACATAATTGGCATGGAGGTGTATGTCTTGAAGTTAGCAATGAAAAATAACTGCTACTGGGCCAGCCTGGTGGTGCTGAGGGTTGAGGCACTGGATGCCACACCTCACACCATGCCAGTGAGCTGGGTTCAGGAATAAGTCTTGGCCACTAGGGGTTGACAGGGGAGAGAGAGGATTGAGCATTTGAAGAACTGCTCCCCACTCTCTGGGAAGGGAGGGTTTGCCATTCTGCTCATCGGTCAACCTTTAGTGATGGCTAGGAGGAGATGTGAGTTGAGAGGCATGTTACCAATGCGTGACATTGGTAGGGAGGGGGCGGGAGAAAAATGGAGGAAAATGGAGATGGCAGGCTCTGTGATGGCCCCACCAGCACCCTTTCTGGCTCCCTTACATATGGATATTTGTCCAGGGGTTGGGGAAAGCTGGCATCCCTTTGCCTTGGCCTTGTCATGGGGGAACCAGTGAGGGATTGGATGGGAGGTCAGATGGGAAATGGTGGAGCCGTAGACTGAGTCACCTCTGAGGGAGGGGCCAGATCCACCTGCCAGGCTCCGAGGAGGATAAAAAAAACTACAGTACTTCTGTAGCTCATAATGAGCTATGACAGACGTAGTGGGTTCTGTAGACCATGTCACAACACCACTGACAGTAATCTGCAGCAGGTGCATAGCAATAGCACCTGTCTGGTAAGTTACAGTAACTGATATTCTTTTCTGACCAAAGTGATGGAAGTGGTTGAGTTGAATTCTCAAAGTCAAACCAAATTTATGGGCCAACATGACTGCTATGCATTAACCTGACACAAAGTCAGCTATCATTTTTTTTAAACATGTCCTTCAAAAAATGCAATGCTTTAATCGATATTGTCAACTTTGGCTGTTTTTGTTGAAGTTTGATGTGATACATTTTAGGGTGCAACCACAGAGCTATTGTTCCAGTATGCATAGGTTTAGGTGCAACACCACCTGGTTATCAGTTTATTGCAGGGCTTGACCTCTAACAGTAAACTGTGCATACATTGATGTGTGACTCTCATTATATTGTATATGGGGAATTGAGGAAGGGAGATTTGAAAATGTGTCTGAGGGAGTAGATTTGTGTTGCTGCTGCTGTAAAGCTGTGACTATCCCCATATACAATATAGCAATAGTCACACATTGATGTATATATGATTTATCATCAGAGTTCAAGCCCTGCAAAACATTGATAACCAGGTAGTGTTACACCTAAACCTATGCATGCTAGACAAAACACTCTATTTTCTATAAAAAAATAAAAATAAATAAATAAATAAACAGGACTTTGTTTCAGGTTAATGCATAGCAGCAGTGTTGGCTCTGACCAGAATTTGTTTATGTTTGCCATGCACGCATGCATAGCAATCAGTTTGTTAGGAGAGTGACTTTGAAGGGTGTGATACTATCAGTCAAATGCAGAGCAGTCTACAAGGGGCTTGTCAGTGTCACACCAATCGTCAGACAGGCTGATCATGACACTGTTCTGGCTTACTGAGCAGAAATGTTGTGTAGTTCAAAGAACAGATCTGATCCAATCATAGATCAGCTTTCTTTTGATCTATGCCACTTAGCAAGCACAGCTGATCTGTCATGATCAGCCTGCTGAGGTTGAATTACCCTGTAACAAAGAAAACTGTCCGTCAATGTCTGTTGCTGCTGCCACTGTTACTGTTCTCCCACTCGACTATCCCACTCTGCAGCCACCACATCACACCACACACCCTCACAAACATAGCACCAACACTGGGGGTGCCCAATCCTCAATGTCATCACCTGAATAAAGAAACCCATCATTAGTAATTTTTTTATTTTGTAAATATACTCTGTGAAAATTAAAAACATCCATTGATGTCTGTTACTGCCTCCATTACTATCCCTACACCTGACCCTCCCACTCAGTACCCACCACCTCACACCCCCCACAAACACAACACCAACACTGGGGGTGTCCAATACTCCAGTGTCACCACCTGAAAAAAAGAAAACCATTCCTCTTAGTTTTTATTTGCAATTATATACCCTGTAAAAAAGATAACTGTCCACCAATGTCTGTTGCTGCCACCACCATTAGTACCCCCACCTGACCCTCCCACTTAGCACCCACCACCACGCACCCCTCAATCCCTTATTTGCCCAGTGGGGGTCCAATGCCGTAATCCTCTCTGGACTGCAGACACATCTTCACTCTTCAAAGCCGGACAGTAAACTGAAGAAACAGGTATGCGGTTCAACGTATTTCAAAGGGATTTTGAACTTAGTGGCATAACTTGGCCATTTTTGCCCCAAATTTTCAACATGCCCTTTTTTGAGATCCCACCTCATGAACAATGGCAGTGAAATTAGGCAAATATATCCCAAGAGGTGATTTTGCAGTCGCTGCACAAATTCACCTTTTGGACAGGAGCTGAACATTTTCTCCACACTTGTTCGTGAGGTGGGATCATAAGAAGACAGTGTTGAAAATCTGGAGTACAAATATTAAAAAAACAGCAGAGGTATGAGCCTGCATTGAAATTTGCAGATGCAGGCTTGTAACTTTTGTAATTTTCAATATTTTGACCCCAAATTTTCAATATAGCCATTTCTTCACAGCACCTCATGAATGTGACAACTGCCATTTTTCAAACCATGGCAAAAATGTATTTTTGTGTCACAAAATATAATTTTTTGAATGCTGCATGGAATCACCTTTTAGGCAGGAGTTGAACGTTTTCTCCACACTTGTTCATGAAGTGATGTCATAAGAAGGCTATGTTGAAAATTTGGGGTACATATATTAAAAAATAACAAAATGATGAGCCTACATTGAAATTTATGAATGCAGGCTCTTAACTTTGGTAATTTTCAACATTCTGTCCACAAATATTCAACATAGCCATTTCTTTACAGCACCTCATGAAAGTGGCAGCTGTTATTTTTCAAATCCTGGCCAAAATGTGTTTTTGCACATGTGGCGCAAAATCACCTTTTGGGCAGGATTTGAAAATGTTCTCCACCCTTGTTCATGAGGTGGGCTCATAAGAAGACTATGTGGTGTCATAAGTAGGTTATATTAAAAATGCTGAGTAAAAATATAACAAAACAGTTATGAGACTACGTTGCGATTTTTCAATGCAAGCTCGTAACTGACATAATTTGCAATATTGTGATCCCAGTTTTTTAACATAGTAATTTTTCACATCACCTCATGAATGTAAGAGCTGTCATTTCTCAAATCCTACCCAAAATGTATTTTAACACTTGTGGCACAAAATGACGTTTCAGCCATTGCTTTATAAATTATACCTGTCATGCTCAGAAGGAGTGGTCATAAAAACATTAGACAGGATTCTCAAAAGGGATGCACCCAGCGCATCTGGATTCACTATGACAGAGTACAGTACTCACTGCAAGCCCATTGGTCAAGAGGGTCCACCAGTGGGCTTTCAATAGTACAGTAGCTGTCATTCATGGACAGCTCTGTCAGCGGGCAGTTGTGATGGTATGCTGGTGGGTTGTGCTGGCCTCCAAACTAGCTGCCAAACTTTGGGACCTGCTGGGATGGGGAGAGCAGGGTGAGGAGAGGGTGCCTCGGTGTGTGGGCAGTCTTCTGGACTGATGGGGGGGTCATTTGGAGAGCCATTGGTGGTGCGTGCATGTCGGGGTGGGGGTGTTCTTTGTACAGAGATCTACAGCTGCAGTGTGCAGCTTGGAAACAGGGCTGCAGTCAGAAAGGAGGGTTTCTTTGTACAACCATCTACCATTGCAGGATGTGACATACAAAATGGGGTTTCAGGCATGAAGGGGGACCACTGGACCACTGGGGCTCCTTCATGGGTATCCTCACAGCCAGTGAATTGGCTGGGGATGGGTGAGAGGTGCAACATGCCCCCCTGGGGTTATGTGTGTGGCCCATAGATATTGCAGGCACCCGGCGCAGTCTCCTGGGTGCATCCCTGCATAGTGTATGCAAATGGGGTCATAATGACATGCTAATGGCCCCATTGCACCTTGCATGCCTAATGGCCCCATTTGCATGTTGTTGGCTCTGAATGGCAAGTTTGGGCAAATAGCATCATGAGATGTGCTGCCCCATTGGTTTCCTCAGCCCCACCAGGGGGTTGCACCGGTGCATCCAGGGCTGGGTGCAACTGTGGTATTCACAGAGGGCATGCACCAGGAGCATTCCCAGGTGCATCTTCTGTGAATATCACAGATGGTGCTCGGCACATCTCATTTGCTCAGGAGCATCCGATATGCATCGAGTGCAAGCCCTTTGAGAATCCTGTGGATTATGTTGACAATTTGGGGAAAAAATGTGAAAAACCAACTAAGCTATGAGGAAATTAATTGTTCTAAAGTTTACTCTTAATTATTTTTTGCAGATTTAGGCCCCTAATGTTCACCATATCCATTGTATTAACCCACCTTCTGAACATGGCAATTTTCATTTTTTTAAATTCCCTCCGAAACCCGTTTCCACAGCCACACAGCAAAATCACCATTCGGATGGGATTTTAAAAGTTCCATCTGTCTTGATCATAATGTCAGGTCATAAAAAGACAGTTGGACATTTGAGGTCAAATTGTGGGAGCCCACTTACATAGATACATGGACAGTGTTGGCAGATAAGGGTCTACGGCCCACCCAGTCTGCCCATTTGAGCTTGTAAGTTCACTTTATGTTTTCCTAGAAGTCTGTTGCCCCATACCCCTGACCCCCAGAATTCCTTTATGTCTATTCCATGCATTCTTAAATCCCATGATTGTTTCAGCCCCCACCACTTTCTCTGGTAGGGTGTTCCACTTCTCCACCACCTGTTCTGTGAAGAAATTCTTCCTCATGTTTCCTCTGAATCATCTTCTCTCCAACTTCATCCCATGCCCTCTAGTCCTGGAACATCTTTTTTGCTTACAAATAGTGTATTCCTGCATCCTCTTTCTCCCTGTTAGATACTTGTATGTCTCTATCATATCCCTTCTCTCCCTCTTCTCCCCAAGGGATTACATATTCAAGTCCTTCAACCTGTCCTCATGGGACTTGTAATGCAACCCATGTAACATCTTTGTTGTCCTCCTCTGAACCTTCTCTACCCTGTCTATGTCCTTACATAGGTAAGGTCTTCAGAACTGTACACTGTACTCCAGGTGGGGCCTCACTAGTGTCTTGTATAGTGGAATTATGAGCTCCCTTTTCCTGCTGGTGATGCCCCTGTCTATGCATCCCAGCATCCGATTTGCTTTACCTGCTGCCTTGTTGCACTGTTTCCCTACCTTGAGGTCATCAGAAATGATAACCCCAAGATCCCTTTTCTGCGTGGTGCATGCTATATCCTCACCCCCCAACTGATATATTGTGCCAGGGTTTTTGTACCCCATATGCATTATCTTGCACTTCTTTGCATTCAATTTCAACTGCCAAACCCCTGACCATTCTTCAAGTTTCTGCATGTCCCTTCTCATTCTGTCTACACCCTCTGGTGTGTCTACTCTGTTATAGAGCTTTGTGTCATCAGTGAACAGTGAAATTCTGCCTTTTAGGTTCTGCACAATGTCACTGATAAAGATGTTGAATAGAACCGGTCCCAGCACTGATCCCTGTGGTACCCCACTGGTCACTCTTCCCTTTTTGTCCTGCCACCCAGCCAGTTACCTATCCACCACACTACTGTCCTGCCCAAAACCCATATTCCACAGTTTGTATAATGGCCTTCTATGTGGCACAATGTAAAAGCCCTTGCTGAAGTCCAGATAGGCCATGTTCACTGCCCTCCCTGATCCACCTCCCTAGTCACCCAGTCATAAAAGTCAATGAGGTTGGTCTGACATGACCTCCAAATGGTGAAACCATGCTGTCTTGGGTCCTGTAGTCCATTGACAACCATATGTTCCACCAATCTCTCCTTCACTAGTGCTTCCATGATCTTCCCCACTACTGAGGTGAGGCTGACTGATCTGTAGTTCCACACTTCCTCTTTGTTCCCACTTTTGTAAAAGAGAACTACATCTGCTGTCCTCCAGTCTTTGGGTACCTCCTCTGTTTCCAGTGATCAGCTAAACAGGAATGCCAGAGGTTCAACCACCACCTCTCTTAGTTCTTTAAGGACCATGGGGTGCACCCCATCTGGCACCATTGCTTTATCAACTCTTATTCCTTCCAGTTCCTTCAGGACCCTTTCTCATGTAAAGGGACATGTGTCTATTTCTGCACCATTCCCACCCCTTGTACTCCCTTCAGGCCCATTACCCTCCTCTTCCTCAGTAAAGACTGAACAGAAATACCTGTTCAATATGTCAGCTTTACTGTTGTCATCTCCCACGTGGCTCCCATCCCCCCCTTCAGTCTCACTATCCCTCCCTTTGTCTTTCTTTTTTCACTTATGTACCTGTAAAAGGTTTTGTCCCCTCTACCTAATGATTTTGCATTGTGCTTTTCTGTCTGAGGTTTGGCTTCCCTTACTGACCTCCCTTTGCTTCTCCTGGTACTTCTCCCTTTTCACTTCTGCCTATGTCTTTTTGTATTGCCTGAATACAATCTTTTTGGCTTTCACTTTCTTTGCTACCTCCTTGGAAAACCATAATGGCCTCCTCTTCCTTTTCCCCTTGCTAACCTGCTTAATGCATAATTCTGTTGCTCTTGTAATCCCTGTTTTAAATACTGCCCACTGTTCTTCAACCCCTGATTGCTGCCCCATTCCCCTTAATGCCTCTTTCAAGCATCTACCCATCTTAAAAGTATCTTAAACAATCTTAAAAGTAGATATTGTCTCTCAGCTTCCCTATCCTGAGTAATAACAATTCAACAATGTGTCAAAGAAGGACACTACTGACAATGAGATATTGCATCTCATCTGCTCTATCTTGGGTAAGTATATAGTAAAAATGTATACAGGTATGACCTGGTACAACAGCAATACCAACAGCAAATTATTGGCATTGACAACAACTTATTTTATATTTGCTATGAAAACTCCCACTGTCAGTACATCCTTTAATTTGTTCCATGCTCACTCTTTCCACAGTGGCCACAGCTTGTCTTTGGTAGCACATGTGGGTCTAAGTTTTTTTAAATGTCTGTTGTCCCTTAATGGGTTCAATTTCTTTATCTCATATACAAGACTGCAGGCATTCTCTTTCCATATAACTTGCATTTTTGTAATCTCTGATTACTGCACTATTTGAACTGGCTGTTCCTAGGTCTTGTCAAGTATAAGCTGCAGTTTCTGAGAGAGTTTTTTTTTTACCAGTTATTCTAACCACCATGCAATTTCTCAAATTCTCTCCTTGGTAGCTGCACAATCACACTGTTCCCTTATTTCATGCAGCACTCAGATGAAGGCTGCCACACCTCTTACTGGTCACTGAGCTGTTTGGAATAAGCACACAGCACACTCATGGATTGTGCTCCATTTAAGAATAAAATTGTAAACAAATGTTTTAATAAAGTTCTATAATCATTTTTATTGTATTTGCCCTGCAGCAAATTTATGTGCTACTGTATTTATTCATTTATTTCAAAAGTTTTAACAGAAAAAAAAATATTGAGTTGGCAACAGCTTGTTTACAGATGGATCCTGAGGGAAGGGGGAGCAGGGAGTAACAGTGAAACAAGGAACAATTCATCAATAACGGTGTATAGAAAGTGCAAATTTTGTATAATGAAGATACTAAGACTTCAAAATAATAAATATCATCAATAACAATACAGCAGGAGTAGATTGAAAACAAACTAAAAAAAATTCAGAAAATGCATCATGTGCAGAGTAATCACAGTGACCATACTTACAGGCAAGAAATACAATAAAGTGCACTGTCTAGGAAAATAGGTTCTAGTGAGGCTATGTGGACTGATTGGAGTCAACTGCAGTTGCAAAAGTGAGTTGTGGAGTCACAGAGGAGAGCTTTTAGAGTGCATGGAGTAAAGGCAGAATGGTTAGTGGTGGGAAGGAAGGCCAGAGCTTGAAAAGTCTGAAGGCAAATGTAGCTTGGCCTGCAGATAATTTAGTGTGAGGAATGGAGAGGGAATGTGAATCAGCATTTTGAAGGATTTAGGTTGGGAGCTGTGGCAAGTGAGGAAAGAGCAAAATTAAGGGGTTAGAGAGTCAAACCAGACTTTTGAGGTAAGAAAGACACAGTGGGAGATGTGCATGGCTCCATGGGAGGGGAGAGAGTGGGAGAAGAGTAAAGAGAGCAGTGTCGAGTATGGGAGGGGGCAGTCAAGGGATAAGTGGCAGAAGGTGTGAAAGAGTGGGTCCAGTCTGGCCAAGGTGGATTTGTTTACATCAATACAAAGGACATCACCATAGTCAAAGATTGGGAGCATCATTTTATATAAGACCTATCTATGGATAGGGAGTGAGAGGCACACTTGATTACTAGATACTGCTGCTTTGGAATCCCCTAATCAATGCTAGCTGTGCCTTCTCCCATAGTATGTATCTGTATCCCTATAGCACTGCCACATTCATGACAGGCACTGCACACTTCTCTGACCTCAGTGGTGGGGAAATTAATGGTTCCAATGCTGAAGGAAAGGCTTATGGAATATCTTGATATCAGCGACTTACAGGATCCGAGGCAGCAAGGATTCACCAGAGGAGGTCATGCCAAACAAATCTGATAGACTTCTTTGACTGGGTGACCATGAGAGTAGGTCAGGGTGGAGTGGTGGATGTGGCCTACTTGTCAATCAATCAATCAATCAATCAAAATCTTTATTTAACCAAGCGGACCTGGGGTTTACAGTACAAAAGGAAAATTCACACAAACTAACAGCAGCAAATACAAATGCAAAGACATAACAGCAAAAGGCATATGCAAATACAAGTGCAAATGTAAGTGCAGAATACAGCACAAAAGAACATTATACAGTCAATCAAAATGTACAACACAAGTGCAATAGAGAACTGTACAACAAGCAATATTGCCAGTGGAGGCCAGGCTAGGTAAATCCAACAGTGTGTCCAACAAAAGAGCAACTGAGATGCAGATATATGGACAAGCAAACAGTGATGTTGGTAAAGACCAGACCCAGACAGATTCACCCAGGTCCCAACAGGGGGACATAGCAGGAAGATGTAGTAAAATACGGAGGGAAAGAGGAAGGGAGGGGGAAGTGGATAGGAAGGGGCAGGGGATGAGAATGAGAAGTGGCAAAACCAGGAGTAGGTGAAAGCTGGAGTTAAGCCAAGTCCATATTTCAGGTGATTAAAAGGAAGGACACTGGAGTACTACAGGGAGAGTGGGGAGAAGGGGGACTAGATGGTGGATAGGGATAGGGCATGAAGAAACAAAGGCAACAGATGTTCATGGTGCATCTAGAAAAAGGAATAAGAGACACCCGTGTAATGGATAACAAATGCAAGATTCCTTGTTGTGGCTCAAGCTTAGCATTTTGAAGGCTTGTAGGCTAATGGGATGACTTATGCTTATGTTTTTTTGCAGCTTATTCCATAATTGAGGCAGCACATAGCTAATGGAAGCCTGGCCAAAGCAAAATCTGGCATTGACTATCTTCAGAGAAATGTATGAAGCACTTTGCAGTGCATACCTACTTAGTAGGCATAGTCATAAGCAGTCATAGATGTAATCAGGCAGTTTGTTGAGAAGAACTTTGTAAGTCCAGGTTGCAGCATTCCTCTGTCTTCAGAAACTGAGGGATGACTAACCTACTTCACAGTACAGTGAATAATGGTGGATATTGTAGGGAAGGTCTGTGGTCTCTACACTGTTCCTCATAGTGGTCTTAGGGCTCTGTGGTAGAGTGTATCAAGTTTGATGAGAGCACAGGCAGGACCTGGCTATAAAGGAAGTCAGCATACTCTACTAAGGAAAGGAAGGTAGTTTGCACTAATGTCATCTTGGTGTCCCTAGTGAGGAGGTTTTTTATTCTAAAGAAGAGCCAAGTCTCTGTCTAACTTTCTTTGACAGTTCTTCTATATGTCCTAGGAAGGTGAGTTTATTATCAAGCCATACCCCCAGATACTTGAATTTAGGTACGTACGCTAGCTGTTCACTGAGTATGGTGGTAATAGGGGGAAGAGTCCCAGATGTGGCTAGATTTGGTAAATTGGAAAAGGGCGAAAAGAGCATTGCTTTAGTTTTCATAGTGTTCAGGAGCAACTTCTGGTTTAGCAGCTGAAGCTAAAGTAGCTTGAAATCATCCTGAAGATCTGTACATACCACATAAGAGGATGGTCTACCAACCAATGTAAAGCACTGTATCATCTGAGAATAGATGAATATGGGCCTTTTTCAGGGTGGCATTGATTCTGTTGATATAAATTGTGAATAGCAGAGGACTCAGAATGGAGACTTGGGGTATGCCCTTCAGAAGGGTTTTTAGAGGTGAGACATCCCCATCATCCTTTACTTGCTGAGAGCGGCCTGTGAGATAGTTATTGAACCATCTGAGAGATATGGCATCTGAGAGATATGGCATTTCAGTAAGGCCTTCAACACTGTTCCTCATAGGGGATTTGTATACAAGCTGGGCAGCCTGGGAATTGGGCCAACAGTAAGGAACTGGTTGGAGGATAAGCATCAGAGGGTGGTGGTAAATGGAGTTCGGTCCAAGGAAGGGAGGGTGTCCACTGGGGTGCCACAAGGATCAGTACTGTGAATGGTCCTCTATAATGTATTTATTAGTGACATTGCAGAGGGACTAGAAGGGAAGGTGTGTATGTTTGCAGATAACACTAAAATATGCAGTACGGTAAACACTCCAGGGGGAGTGCAAAGCATTAATAGGGATCTAGGAAAGCTTGAGGAGTGGTCAAGAAAGTGGCAACAGAGCTAAAATGTGAAAAAGTGTAAAATCATGCACTTGGGGCATACAAATCCAAGGTGTGGAGTACAAGATGGGGGGAGTGGTACTGATGACCACCAAACAGGAAAGATACTTGGAGATAATCATATTTGATTACCAAAAGGTGGCCAAACAGTGTGAGAAGGCTGTAGGGAGAGCCAGTGGGATGCTAGGCTGCATACGGAGGAGTATCACCACCAGAAAGAGGGAATTAGTGATGCCACCGTACAAATCATTGGTGAGACCTTACCAGGAATACTGTGTACAGCTCTGGAGGTCATATCTCCAGATGGACATAGAGTAGAGGCAGTCCAGAGGAAGGCAACAAAAATGGTGCAGAGTCTGCACTGGAGACCCTATGAGGACAGACTAAAGGACCTCAATATGTACACCCTGGAGGACAGAAGGGGAAGGAGAAGGTGGATATGATAGAGACTTTCAAATATCTCACAGGTATAAATAAGGTTAAAGATGGAAGCATTTTTCCAAAAAAAAAAGGATGCTCAATTACAAATGGGCATGCTATATAGCTGGAGGGGCGTAGATGCAGAGGAAATGTAAGGAAGCACTTCTTCACAGAAGAGTAGTGGATGCCTGTAACAGCCTTCTAGCAGAGATGGTGGGAGCAAAAGCTGTGATGGGATTCAAGAATGCATAGGATAGGCATAAGCGATTCTTAATCATTAGGGAAGGGAGGGCTAAGCCAGAGATCAAGTAGGGGTCTGCGGTATTACAGTACGTAGGGAAAATGGGCAGACTGAGTGGGCTAAGTGGTTCTTATCAGCCATCAAATTCTATGTTTCTATGTGTTCTTGCATGACTGTCCACACCCTTTGTATTAATCCAGGCTGTTCTCAAATTACTTGATCACCACATCTGCTCCTACATCAGTATCAGTATCAAAAGTTTATTGATTGACATCCAGTCATTACAAAATAGTATATTAGGTATAAAAAAAGAGAAACTATTATACAATTATATACTGATATTTCAAGCTCACTTCTTAATGAAACATTTACATTCACATTTAGACATTTGAGTCTAGAAATGAAAAGCTTGAAGAGAATGAATACTTTTAATTTAATTTTCATTTCATTTCAATTCATTTCATTTCATTTATTTAATCTGGTTATCAGGTTGGCAAAACTGACATTTTTCAGTGATCAGTATACACAAAACATACTGAACAAGTACAATTAAAACATCACGTGAAGCATGAACAATTAGAATCGTGCAATGAAACATTATACAAACTAGATTTAAATACATTCAAGTTGACTTTAAGGAAGCAGTATAGCACAGTGGTTTAAGGCTCTGAGCTGCAAATCTGGGGACCTGGGTTGGAATCCCACAGTCCCCACTTGTATATTGTGTGACCCTGAGCAAGTCACATAACTTCCTTGTGCTCCCAGGTCACACCTGTAAACAAGCTTTCAGCTTAGTGTGTCTCTCTCCTGGTAAAACCAAAAAAAAAGTTACAACCACAGAAAATGGACTGGGGCAAATTATTGTATCAGATAATTGCCTTATATTTAAAAGATCTTTGACAAAAAGATGAGGTGAACTGGGGAATAGAGAAAACATATCTGACTTGAGACCTAGTAGAGAACATACAGTCCTAGCCAAAGACGTGGCCAGATAGTTCCTGAAATTTCTGTGATATTTCTAGAGAAATCGCCTGCTTTCTCTATTTACACAGTAGGGGCAGAAGAGAGAAACTCTTTAGAAATTTTACAAAATATCTGGAAATATCTGGCCATGTCTGTGGCTACTACTGTATTAGAACTTCTTGGAAATTTCTCAGTCACTGTACTAGACATCAAACCAAATACTGTTTTATGAAGAAGGATTGATACTTTATATTCAATGCATTATTGAAGTGGAAGGCATCCCACAGACTTATATAAGAGGCAATGATGTGTAGATCCTCTCATACCTGTTGCAAACATAAGTTAGAGAGCATTTAGGAGGAAAAAATCCTTAGCAAATACTGTATAATAACTGGATGAAACAGGACTCGTCTGGGTTTGGATCTGGTTACCTACACCCCCACCTGAGTTATTGTGGACCGTAATCTTAAAAGTTCCAATAATATAAAAAGGAAAAAGATAACAAGGTAATAAATAATAATAACAATAATAATAATGATAATGAAAAAAGAAAACATTTTTAGAAAAAGAAGCCAATAAAGGCAAAATAGGACATTTCCCTCCTACTGTATATCCATCCAAACATATAATTACCTAATACGGTCAGAGAACCTTGTTTGATTCAATGTGCAGTACATAGAATATAATGATCTGAGTTGAACATCATTAAAATCTTATAAGTTGAGACCATGCAAAAATTTAGAGAGATGATACAATATTGTCATGCCAGAGGAACTGAACAACACATTTACTATTTGGTCAAGGGGGAGACAGAAGTTAGCCAGAATTGGCCCAATCCAAAAAGCTCTTCTACTGTGATGTAAGGGACATATAAGCACAACATGCTTTAAATCATTAGGTACTCCCATACTGCATTTGCAAAACTTCAAAGTTACTCCTGATCTTTTTTGTTTAAAATGTTCATAGTTGCCGGCCTGCCGGTACAGCGGTAGTGCTACCGCTTGTGGCACCAGTAACTCAGGGTTGGTAACAACCCTGGGAGCTGGAGAATTGGCTGGGGGAGGGGGATTGAGCTTCCCATGAACAGTTCTCCTCCTTCAGGGAGGGTGGGGAAGGTAGACCACTGTGCTAATGGCTCCTGGTGGTGGCTGAGGACTGCTACGCAAAGTGGTCAAGACATGAGGTCGGCAAGGGCAGGCTTCAGATGTGCAGTGCATGGAAGTGTACGCAGCAGCATCCTTGACACCATTGTACATCCATGCCATGGGGACATAAACATGTTGAGAAAACAATCCTCTGGCATGTTTGAAGGCTGTAGCCCATCTATGCCATACCGGATACACCCAGGCTGCTCCCTCCAAGTCCGGCCCCTCATGTCTTCCACAGCATGTGGGGTAAATACCCACCATGAAGTAACCTGCAGTGAGGGTGGACAGGGGGTTGAGCATGGGCTCTGCATCCAGTGAGGTCCCGCTAGGTCGACTGGAAAGGGAAACCAAAGGACCATCCCCAGCCGAGGAGGTGAAAAAGTATGTAAATAAGAAAATAAAAATGTACATTGTTTTATATAATTCCATCCTAAATCTAGTTATTACAGTACGGTCATGTGGGTTTGATAAATGTGATAAACAAAATTTCAATCCATGTTGAACCTTAAGGAAATTATACCATTTATATGATTTCAAGGTGCCAATTTTAGACAGGTCCTGGTTAACTGCAATATCCCTGTTTTAGCCTTAACTTTTCTAGTCATCTCCCATCTGGGTATAATATAACTTTCATGTAGTAGATTGCCTAACCCCATTGGAAGCAGTTGTTCTTCAGTAAGCTTATTGGTAAAGAAGATAAAGCCCCAATTGAGCATATCCATTTTGTTGTTCCAGACAATGTCTGGGTAAATGCTCTGCAGGCAAGAGAAAGAGGTCTAGTGAAAATATTAGGTATGTCTTCCTTATAAGTGAAGACAAGGAAAATTGACCCAACTCTGCTTTCAGCATCTCTGCAGTGACTGAGTCTAGAACAGAAAGAATATAATGTAGTATTTTGTTTAAGATGCTCTCTAAAGGAACAGTGTTCACGAAGCCCCAAATTTCAGCTGCATATAAAATTCCCCATCTTAATTTTCATATTTAATACTGTGAGAATTCCATTTACTGAACCATTTCCAAATTCTTTGTTAAATTTCTTAAATGCATTGAAAGTGTCCTTTATTCTGTTTGCTAACAAATCTACATTTTTTTTTAATTTATTTATTTAGTTTTTGTTGACCAGGTAAGTGTACTAGACAAATCCTGCCTATTTTCAGGCACAACCAGGGGGAGGGGGATACAGATGAAGGCCAACTGACCTTGAACCAGATTAAGCATTGGTGGTATTGTTAGTGAATGAGGGAAATTTGGCCAGGACACTGGGGAAATTCCCCTACTCTGCCTGCAGGGGGCTTGACTTCCTGGGAGCAGAATGGAGGATCCCAGTTTAGAGCTGGACAGAAGAGGAGGAGGAGGAAGTACTGATGTAGCAGGGGAGATGGAAGAATCAGTGGAAGGAGACCGGGTGGAACTTTTCGAGGCTACTCAGGCGATGGAGTTTTTCTCGGCTGTTGCAGTGCCAGAGAAACGGGATTTGCAAGAACCGGAGCCTTCAGTTCTTGCAACTTTACAACAGAAACCGAGAAATGAGGAGAGTTTTTTGCAGGATAACACTGACATGGGATTATTGGCTGGCAGGGAGGGAAATGCTGTTTTCCAGTGCCAAGAGCCAAAACCTTGTAGTTCCTTGGAGGTTACTACTGACAACGTGTCTTCAGTTGTCATGGATACTAGATTCAAGACTGCACTACGGGCTATGGAGTCAGTTCATCCAGTGATTTGCACACTGCAGAAACCGCTTTCCAAAGATGCTGGGTTTGTTTTCAAGCCTCTCCCCTCTGCTGCTTTTACGCAGTCGCAACAGCCTGAGGTAAGCTGTATCTATCAAACAAATCCTTTGGATCAGGTTGGGGTGTCGGAATTTACTTTTGCCAAGAAATTAACTGCTCATATTGATTCTGTGGGGATTGAGGGAAAGGAAAACCGGGCGGCTGTTTTTCAGCTAAAAGACATTTAGTGACCCCAACAGATAAACTAGTAGTTACTGGGACACTTACTAAGGACTCTGAGCCTTCTTGTCAGCAGGACAGTATTGTTAATAACCCATTGTTGGAAGAAAATTGGACCCTCAAACAGCACTGCGGAAGCTGGTTGGTCCTTTAATAATGGTTCATGGCATCCTTCTCCTGACTGGGACCCTAAATTAAACTTTTCTCAAAACGAGCCTTCATGGCGGCCTAATGTTTCTGTTTTACCCATGACACAAGCTAAGTTGGTACCAGGTGATGAAAAGCAAGAACCCCCCCCCAAACAAGTTCCATCATCAGAGGTTTTAATTGATTTACATACTGAACATCCTCATACTGATAAAAAAACTGTGGACTCTAGTAAACCTTTGTTGTCGGACTTATTTTCTAAAATAAAGAAGGAAGCAGCCCCTAGACATAATGCTGTTAGATTAAGATATAAGGGTGGTCTGGAAGCTAGGCCAGACAGGCATTATGTGGGGAAATATTTGTTGAAAGACTCTTTGCATTTTACCCCACGTGAAGTGTTTGCTTTTATCAATGTATCTGGTGAGGATAATTTTGATATAAGCTTCGCTCAGCTTATGCATTGGATTTATTCTAGGAACGCTACAATCAGGTCAAATTCTCACCCTTATGGACCCTGCTTTTGGTAATCCCTGACTAAACCATTGGTTAAATTTGTAACAATTATGTTTCGGAATGAAGTGCATATTGATGACATTGTGTATTGGTTGTCCCAGAAATGTGATGTCTTGAGTTCTCCAGAGGCCATTTTAGATGACCAACAGTTTTGGACGGGGTGGAAATTTAAAGTTAAACTTCAGCAGTCAGATTCAGGGATTTTGCATATTCCAAACTCTTTTTTGTTGGGCCGGGATCAGGGGGTCTGTTTTTATGCAGGCCAACCTAGGGCATGTTACAAATGTGGTGCTAGAACACTTATCTAGCTCATGTGATAAACCCCATTGTGACAACTGTGGAGAGATTGGTCACATTGCATTCCAATGTATGAACCATACTAAGTGTGATCTCTGTGATGACACAGGTCATGTCTTCACTGAATGTGTGTGGGCGGCTAGGAATAAGGCTACTATTAGTAGTCTTGATCTTCTTATTCAAAAAGCTCAGGATTTGGTTTCTGAAGCAGGGGTGGGACATCAGGCCTCTGGTGGTGCCACTGCAGTCCCTAACCCACAACCTTTAATTGTGGACTCTGTAGTTTCATTACCTGATACCTTGCAAGATACCTTGCCTATGTTAGTCCCAGTATGTTATGCTGACAATCAGGAAGCTTGGCCCAAAGCGACAGTTCCAACAGTGCCTCTACAAGTAAGATGGTCCTCCAGGAATTTAAAACCTCCTTTGGTAGGCCGTTATACTACAGATGTGGAAACCAGTAACCCTTTTGAGGTTCTTTCTTCTCAGTGGGGAGACTCCGTCATGGAGTGTCAGGACTTGGACTCACAACCAGCTAGGGACAGTCCCCCCTCCCCATTTATGGTTCAAGATGGGTACAAAAGTAAAAAAAAGAAAAGGAGAAAAAGATAGTTGAATGACTCATATTTAGATCTGGAATCATTTAAATTGGGGTCTCTAAATGTACATAGTTTGTTAAACTTTAAAAAACATCATGTTGTGTTTAATTATATGCATGAAAATCATTTGGACATTTGTTTATTACAAGAAACTTGAATTTACACTATTGACCAGGTCAGGAATTTCCAGAAGGAATGGTATTGGGGCCCTTCTTACTGGTCCTTTGCACAACATTCAGCTGATGGCTTGGGGTTTCTTTTTGGTACTTATGATTTTTCTTTGATAAAATTAATGGACTTGATCCCGGGGAGGTTGATGATTTTGGATGGGGTTTGGAAGTCTTTGACGTGTAGATTTATAAATGTTTATTGTTCGCAAGTAAAAGCTGAAAAGGTGGCACTAATGCAAATGATTAAACCTTTTTTGATTACTTCATTTGCAGTTTTTCTCTGTGGAGATTTTAATTGTGAATTGGACCCCAGTAAGAAATTGACAACTGCATTAAAAACAGGGAAAATATATTGTGATACTATGGCTCTTCGGGCATTGGTACAATCATCTGGGCTGTTACGCCAGTATTAAACAGAAGGGAGGCCCTTGGTTTACTTATCAAAAAAAAAATACTCTTCTATAATTGATTATATTTTTATATCTTCCAAATTATCTTTTTTCTTTTCAGACTATACCTGTGACCTTTTCAGACCATCTGTTACTTCATTGTAACATTTCTGGTGATTCACTTCCCCATTGGAGGAAATCCAGGTGGAAGTTAACTGCTCCCTTATTAAGCTCCTGTGAGATTCGGCATAAATTAGGTTCTTTACTGATGGCAAGGTTGTCAGTTACCTTTTATATGATGACATCAGTCAATGGTGGTGGGATACAAAGCTGATTTATGCAAATTCTTTTCAAAATCAAGGAAAAATAGCATCAAATTCTTTATTTTCTTCACTATTTAGCTTTACGGCAACAATTGTATTATTTGTTTCTAAGGCTAATACTTCAAAGTTCGATTATTCATCACAAATACACATACTTAAAAAGAAATGTTATCGGTACAATATGACAGGGCAAAACTGCTACAGTTATTCAACAATATGGGCTAAAAAGCAACCTCAAGGTGACTTTTTGAGGCCTTTAAGAAGTATAGAACTAATACTTTAAATGCCTTAGTCAATCAAGCAGGGAATATAGTGATGGATAATGAGAGCATACAGAACATTATAAAAGACTTCTTTCTAGCACATGCACCTGCAGTACCTCCCCAGCATAGCAGAAATGGAACATTTTCTTCTATTATTCAAATTCCTGAGTCAACCTTCCAAAAAATGTTCTGATACAACCTATAACACGTTTAGAAATAGAGGATGTAATAAAATCTTAAAAAGTAGGCATTTCTCCAGGACAAGATGGCTTAACGCAGGAGCTTTACAAGACTTTTCTTTTGGAATTCAGTCAGTGTCTAGAATTAGTTTTAATTTTTTCTTTCTTGTAAGGTTTTTCCAGGGTGGTTCCCAGCTGGATTGGTAATATTCTTGTACAAATCGGGAAGCAAACCCATTTGGAGAATTGAGACCGATTACACTTTTAAACACTGATTATAAGCTTTTCACAGGAATTTTAAATAACCGACTAAAAAAATTTGCTGTCACAGTGCTTTCCCCTTACCAATTTTGCGGACTACCTGGCAGAAAAATCCAGCAGGCCCACATGATCCTTTGTGATCTCATTGAATCCACAGTTTCTCAAGGGAAACGGGGCTGTATTGTTTCAGTGGACCAGAAAAAGGCTTTTGATAGGGTGTATCGCCTGTACTTGTTTTTGTCCTTGCAGCACTATGGAGTACCTAAGGTAATGATTCATTGGATCATAGCACTTTATGAAGGGGCACTGGCCCACCCAATTGTGAATGGCATATGTGGTGTGAGGTTCCACATGCCTAGTGGGGTTCGTCAAGGATGCCCTTTGAGCCCTCCTTTATATTCTTTTACTATAGATTCTTTAATAAGATCAGTGACTACCATTCCCAAATGGGAGGGGATGTTAGGCCCATCCGGCTTGTCTGAGCATTTTATTCAGGCCTATGCTGATGATTTATGTATATTTTTTTCCAAAATTGAATCTATCACTATTTTACTGGAATTAATGGTTTCTTTTTCTAGGGTATCTAACCCTAAAATTCAAGAACAAAAAAGTCAGGGCTTAGTTATAGGACGAGGGGATGTTGTAGATGAAATTATTGAGGAATTTCAATTTCATTGGGGCTTATAAAATTTTGGGCTTATTTTACGGGTTTAGAATTTATCAGAACTAAACTGGAACACTGCAATACATAAAATTGAGGGAAAATTGACTTATGGAGAAAATGGAAATTGTTAAAAATAAAGAGAGTTCAGATATTGAAGCAATTTGTTATTCCTTGCTTTTTGTATACGGCTATGGTTTTTCCTTTACCTATGTCCTTAGAAACCAGACTTTATAGTATATTTTTTCAATTATTATGGGGTATCGGTTAAATCCGATTAAACGGCAGTATACTTATTTACAAAAAAGGAAAGGTGGACTTGGGATGGTGGACCCGGTAGTTTTCTTTCATACTTTATTCATTTCACATAATATTTGACCAGGGCTTCTTCCCCAAATAACCCCTTATGGGTCTTTGTTTAAACACATTTTGGCTAACTACTTTTTAGCCTGGCAAAATTTACCCCCAAAACCGATCAAATCATTAAAAGTGCCAAACTATTTTTTGTCAGTGGCAAAGAAGTTGTTTACCTGGGCTATTCCAGTTCAATTGGTCAAGGATAAGACTGGGCCACAATTGTATAAAGAAGTAATGACATTGCTTTATCCATCTGGACCTGCCTTTAAAAATTGCCCTATGACTCATGTCAAAATTGCTATTCAAAGATTGAATACTCCTAGATTGCCTGAATGTATGTGGGAATTGATTTGGCTTTCCTTGTATGGTCGTTTGAACGTAATGGGCAATGCTAAACATAAAGTTGTAACCAAAAGACACTGTCCTTATCCGGATTGTATTGCTCAAGAAGAAACAATGGAACATTTTTTATGTTCTTGCTCTTATGCCACGTCTTTATGGAAATTCCTGTCTGCTAAATGGAATATGTCTTGGCTGCTATATACAGATTATAATGCCTTGATTTTAGGCATTAATTTCCAGTTGAATAGACATTATGATAGGGAAACATGGCACCTTTTTTGTTGTTGTTTAATTTATTATTTATGGCAAGCCCGATGTCAGTGGGTCTTGTACCAAAAGAGGATGTCCTATGAAACTGTTAGCATATTAATTACAGGGGCTATGGAAAGGATTTATGTTCAAGATTGTGAACACTCCACTTCTTGGCAGGTTACCAGTTGGTGGAAAGGATTCCCAATGTTTATCAAATATAAATAGTATGCCTTTCTTGATCTGATATACATAATTATTTTTATTTATTTTTTTATTTTATTTATTTATTTATTTTTTTGTGTGTGATTTAACACAATGTGATATTTAATTTGACTTCTTCATAATTAATGATTGCTTTATGTTTTGTGTGCTTTAACACTGTTAGTTTTCATTTGTCCTTGATGTTTGTACAAATAAAAAATTCCCCTACCTTTTTCGATAAGTGCCATGGGATCTTTAACATCCACCTGAACTACCTCCAATCCAGGCCGATGGGACCTCGGTTTAACGTCTCATCCGAAAGACCTACAAAACAGAATCTATAAATCTTACCCCTAGGTAATCATAGTAAGATATTGTTTCAATTAGAGAATTTTCCATTTACAGTTTTGGTTTTCTCTTTGTTCTGTTACCAAAGACAACAACCTCAGTCTTATCCTTGTTTATACACAAAGCATTTTTAATACACAGTTTAGCAAAAAGTTTCAGTTTTCTCTGCAGAACCAAAATGGAAGTAAATAACAATACAATATCATCTGCATATGCAAGTGAGCTAACAATCCTTGGGGGGGGGGGTAAATTGATTTTATTGCATTTTTCAAACATACACAGTTCATATGAAAATAAAACTTGTTTCCAAGTACAACAATTCCAAGTACAAAAACTATGTACAACATTACATACAGTAAACAGTGTGATATAACTTGTCATCCATTGTGACCTCTTATGAGGTCTTACACGATTACACATTTAACTAAATAAGGTCCATGATTAGTGCTTGCAGCAATGAGAGGATCATCAGTCTAATTTATTTATTTTTTTAAAAGTTTCACCAGGAAAGGCATACTGAGCAGCAATTCCTCATTTCTTGATGCATCTTGGGAGAGGAGGAAGATGGATTCATGACAAAAATATAACTACATAGTATCATAACCACATTTTGAAGAGATGCTGCATTCCATGTAAGTTAGAAATGTAGAATACATTAGAGTAAACTAACATAGAGCATAAGGACACAGTTGCAGACATGTTGCATACACCAGTAGAAAAACAACAGATTTCTTGACACATAGCGGTATTGAAAGCATTTTAAATACAGTAAGTAAAGTACTATGTACTGTGAATAAGGCATAAAGCAGAACTCAAGTACAAATAGCAGGGGACAGAGGGCTGGGAGAGTTGTGTGGGTTTAGGGGCAGGAACGGGAAAGGGAGATTTGGCTTTGGAGGAAGGAAGAGAGAGAGCTGGGGGTGATGGCAGATTGGATAGCTAAAGGAAGGGCATTCCAGAGCTTAGGGAATTGGTATGAAAAGGTCAATTGCCCTGAAGTTGTAGACATAGGAAGTAGAGCAAAGGTCTGAGGTTCAAGATTTTTATGGGAGTAGGGGATGGGGTGGGGGTGGGAGATAGTGCAGAGGTGAGGTAAGGGGAAAGGGACCCAAACCGGTACTTGGCAACAAAACTAGCACAGTAAGCAAGGTGCTTGTCAGGACGAAAGGGGAAGGAAAGGGATCTATAGAGGTCACAGTGGTATTAGGTGGATAAGAGTGAAGTGACAGAATGAGTGAAAGAAGGTATTCAGTCTGGTGAGTGAGGACTTATGAGTGGCACTGTAGACTATTTCACCATAGTCAAAGATAGAAAGAATAATTTTTTAGACAAGTGCACAGCTGGTCAGCAAGGGGATACAACCATGGTTTCTGTACAATGCACCAAGCTTGAGGTGCAGTTTCTTGCAGATGGCATCCACATGCCCAGAAAAGTCAAGGTGCTGGTCAAATCAGACCTTGAGGTACCTGAAGAAGGTAACATTCTCAACCGTTGTCCCATCTAGAGTGTGGAAGGAGGGGAGGGATGGTAGCCTAGAGAGTTTCTGACTTGTGCTGAAGATCATGAAGACAGTCTTCTTGGCTTTCAGAAACAACTGATTTGAGTGGAACCATAGCTGGACATTTTCAAAGTCCAACTGGAGCCTGGTCATCACATCAGATGCAGAGGGGTCAGAGGCATACAGAACAGTGTGGTCAGTGTACATATGGACTGTGGTAGAGGTGGAGGCAGCAGGGAGGACATTTAAGAAAATGGAAACTAGAAGACGACCAAGGACAGAGCCTTGAGGTACACCAGTCATGATAGGAAAGGGGGGATAGGGAGTTGCCAGCCCTAACTGATTGCATCCTATCTTAAAGGTAGGAATGGAACCAGTTGGTGGTGGGGGAAGATAGCCCATCACCTGCAAGTTTATTTAGGAGGAGAGGGTGTGATACTGTGTTGAAAGCCTTGGCAAGGTAGACAAATATCGCCGTGGTAATAAGGCCCTGATCCATACCTGAAAAGATGGAGTCAGTAAGTTGGAGGAGGGAGGTAGATATTGAATGGAGTTTATGGAAACCAGAATGGAAGGGAGGGAAAAAGGAGGAGGAGTTGAGGTAAGGAGAGAGTTGGGATAGAACTATGCCATCGTGTAATTTAGTGATTATAGGAAGTAGGGAGATAGGGCAGTAGTTGCCAGGATTTAATGGATCACTGCCTTTGGGAAGTAGCATGGCTGTGGCAAGCTTCCATGCTGCTGGGAGAGAGCCTGCAGAGAAAGAGAGGTATAGGAGGGAGGCAAGAGGGGAGGTAATAGCTGAGGCAGAAAGATGAATAAGTTTGGGGTCAAGCCCATTGGGGCTCTTTCTCTTAGCAGGGTTTAAGGCTAGAAGGACCTGCAGTGTGTCTGAGGGGGATACTGGAGAGAAGAAGAAAGAGGGAAATATGGGAGAGAAAGGGAAGATACAAAGGAAGGGGGTTGGGGAAAGAGAAGGGAAGCTGCACAGGAGGTGAAGAAGGTATTCAATGTAGAAGCTACAGAGGGGATGTCAGAGCTGGAGGTGCCATCTATTTTGAGGACAGGTATGGGATGCTGCATTGAGGGGGAGAAGAGGGCATTAACAACCTTCCAGAATTTGGAATGATGATTGATGTTTGTTTGGAAGGAATCTGAAAAATCCAAGAATTTCTTGTCATGCATGTTGCACTTTAGAACGTCACTAGAGTAATACAGTGAGACCTATTAACATAGTGAACTGCAACAATTGTGGGATACAGAAAAAGCAAAAACTCAAACTTTTGCACCAGCTGCATCAAATACTGTTTCAATACAGAATATAGAGAAGAAAAATGGTTTGAGTTTTATTAAAGTGCAAGCCTGATGAAGAAACATTCAGTACTGGGCTGGTAGCTACTGTAAACTTTAACATAGCAATTGAAAAACTCTGGAAATGCTAATCTGCAAACAGCAGAATGCAGTACCTGTAGAAATTACATTAAGATTAATAATTTAATACATATGAAATTGGCTCCATCAGGCATCACAGTGTCTAATATTCATGCTCTGTGCTGCAGAAGGATATACTACAACAGGTTGAAATGCACAAGCCCGAGTGTTGGGAGCCTGAAACCGATTGCCCGACACTCAGTATTTCAACACTCTGGACTTTCCCGTGGCAGTGAGCTTTTTTCATGTTTCAGGGGGCTTCACCCCACACACACCCCAATGTGGGAGGCCTCACCCCCAGAGTCCCCTTATTTAGGATTACAAACTCTGCCACAGGCAAATCCCGAGTGTCGAGATACTGAGTGTCGGGCAATCAGTTTCGGGATCCTAACACTTGAGCTTGTGCATTTCAATCTTCCATAATACTCCCCTTCAGAAACCAGCCCCAACATGCATATAGTGTGCTTATCATTAACATGAGGCAGTGGCCATTTTAACTTACTTAACTCTCTTAATAAGCCTCAGACCACACACCAAGCAGAACCAAACTTAATAAAGTTATTACAATTTTAGTCTGGATTCTGCAACATCAGTAGTACAGCAGCTAAACAATTGGAATACACCCTCACCCATTAGAACTAACCAAATACAGTAATAACTTGAAAAAAATGAAAATGACGTCAATGCAGATACAAGAAAACACTTAGAATTTACCATGGTGAAGCATGCATCTCATTCAGCCCCTTCACCTTCAGATACAGTCCATTGGTCTTTTTACACAAAGTCTCTCTTGAGCACCTCCAATTGTTTCCCAGCTTCAACAGTATCAGAGTACAAGTAAGGTTTGCCTGCATACACTATACACAAGTGAATGGGAACTGTAAGGAGTGCATCACTCCTAAAGCATGGAGTCCTGATCATACTTCCTCAAAACATTCCCACCATTGCCTTGTAGTGAAGTTAATGTCTGGGAACATAAAACAGGGAGTTCCACCAGATAACTGTAGCTGGCCTTCTTCTTGGCTTCAGATAGGATGTTATCTCTGATATGCTTCCCTAGTGTCATAATGAGGATAGTGCAGGACTGCTCTGAATTTGATGGTGTGGATCAAAGGATTAACCCAATATGCTTTTGCTAGCAGTTCTTCTAGATCCATTCCTTGCATAGTGTTAAAGAACTGCAGAAATAAACCATGCAGGTCTGATTCTTCCACACCCCTCAGGAATGCCCAGGAGCTGCACATTAATGCTGTGAGGACTGTCTTCAAAGTGCTCTACTTGCATTCTAAGCAATTTATTTTCTGTGATGATCACTGTCAGGGTTACTGCAGTCTGGCCTGCTGAATTGGTGACTGCCTTAGCTTCATTCACCACTGTTTGGAGTTTCCCCTCCATATTGTCAAAATGTGAGCCAAATTGTTAAATGTTTCTGTCCAGGTCACAAATCACCCTCAGCAAGGCTGCATTGCAAGGCTCAATGCCCCTTCCACTCTTCATCATTCATCCACTTGCCCCAGCCTTCTTGACCGGCTTCTGCTGCTTCATCTTCCTGCTGTCTTGAGAAGTGGCTGCATGAGCTCTGCCCATGTTTTAAACTGTACCAAATGTGGTATCTGCAAATTCTGCATGGTGAGCTCTATCTCTCCACTAACTTCACTTTGAAAAATAAATACGTTTTAAGACGATTTTGAGCTACAGAAAGTGTGAACCACAGGATCCCTCATTTTCTGCAACTATTTCAGTCAATTGCTGGCCATGTCTCCTCTCAAGCTAACAGTCTTATTGAGTACTTTTGGAAAATGAAAATCAGAATCACTGAGTTGTATTGTTACTGAATTAATATATAAGTTAACTGGGATGCTAATATAGATCCCTGTTGTACACCAAGATTTACTTTAATTTTCTTGGTTAAGTCACCAAGGTGATTATACTGCATTTGTACCCATGTGTCTTGATGTAATCTTATTAATATATCCAAGAGGTAGGGATCTATACCCAAATTCCATAATTTTTGTCAGAGGAGCTTATGACTAGAGGTGGGCGGAGTTGGCAGACTTCACTCTGCATATGAATCTGTGAGTTCCATGGAATTTTGTGAATTCTGCATGGCGAAATTCCACCGCAAAGTGTGGAATTCTGCCCTCGAAATGCAGAATTTCACCCACAAACAGCGGAATTTCACTGAAAAGCCACACTTCACAGATAAAATTCTACCATTTGCAGGCAAAATTCCACACTTTGAAGCAGAACTTTACTGTTTCAAAGTTTCTGAAGATAGTGAAAATTTCACAGAGCCTTGTAGAGGTGAATTTCAACTACTTCATGGCAAATTAATCCCTCAATTTAAACTTCACCCCACCTCTGCTTATGACTAATGCTATCCAAAGCTGCCTTAAATTCAATGAAGCAGCAGAGTAATTTAGATTTATTTAATGTAACATATTTATAAATGAGGTGGGATAAGACTTAACAATGTTGAATGGTTGATTGATTTTGTCTAAATCCATTTTAAGATTCTGCTAAAAGATTATTCTCAGTGACCCAGGCCTGTAATCTTTGAACTACTGTATAATTGTGCAAAACTATTTCTGTGAAGCATCCAGGAGACTAATTGGACTGTACATTCCTGGATCAGATAACTGTCCCTTTCTGTAAATTGGGAAGATGATACTACCTTTCCAACTTTCCGGCAGTTCTTCACCTTGTAAATACTTGCTGAAGACATTTACAAAGATAGGAGCCCACCAGTCAGGAAAGGACATATATAAATCAGCTAAGATCTGATCTGGCCCAGGTGCTTTGTTGGCTCTTGTTAAATTAAAAGCTAAGGTTATTTCCTCAACTGAACAGAACATTGGTCTGAGAGAAAGAGAAGTTTGCATTATTTGTTTCTGGTCCAAATGCATAGAAGATCTCTGCTATTCAATGATAGAAAAATATTGTGCTTCATAATGATTTACCCAAATTTGTGGTGCTATGTAAGCTTCTATTTTGTAGCATACTACTCATATCCAAAATGATTTGGTGTCTTTATCAATTACAGTTCTCTTAAGCCTATTCCAAAGCTTGATTTGGTGCTTTTGTTTTTCTACATCCAGTAAGTTTCCTATAATCTTTTCTCTTCCTATTTAATATCCTTATATTTTCTTTAGTTCTGTGCCTTTTAATGAGTCTAACAAATTTGTTTAAATCACTTTCTGATTTTTTACATTTTATATTAACCCGAGTCTTCTTAATTGACTTACCTTCCTTATTTACCATAAACATTGGTCCCAAAATCTTATTTATTTCCAGCAATATTGTGACTGTATCAGCGTGATCACTATTAGACATAACCTTCTGCCTCAATTTACTCTAATGCTCAACTGCATCAGTTTACCATCTTAATCTCCTTGTATTAAGTACTTCCACTGTGTTGTCCGGCACAGGAATGGTATGCATTTTTGTTGTTCAGATTAATTGAATAAAGAGTAATACAGACTGGAAAATGAGATGGCTCTGGATGCTCTATTATTTAATGATCCACTAACTTTTCGAATACATTTTGATTTATGCACAGTAGACCGATGGTTATTGCTCCCATAGAGCCTGTAAAAGTGTATTCACCCTCAGGGTCTCTAAATGTCTGCCCATCTATAAGTAAAAATTCAAGACACATCATAATCTTGTGAAGTAATTTACCATAACTATTATATTTAATATCCTTTTCCTGACATTAGCATTCTGTAATTTATATATTAAAGCAAAAGTGTGATCATGTATAATTTCAGAAGCAGTGAAATCTAAAGAGATCTTAAGTAATATAACTAAACCTGCTTGATGTCTTCCTGTCTTTTTAAATCTAATGGCAGGAATCATATAAGGCAGAAAACCCAGGAATCTAGGGGGCAAACCGCCATTCTCTCTTGAAGTAATAGTATATTATACAGACTCATAAAATTATAGGCCTCCTGGTCTGCCATCTTAGAGACTAATTCCTCTACATTCCAAGACAATATATTCAAAAGCTTTATTCCATTGTCCATTTTTCATTGGACTGGTTCAGATAACTGATAATTTAGTCAATTTGCAATGGAAGAAATGTATTATGAATTGAATCTCCAAAGCTTTGGTAGTAACGATGGCTTCCAGTGTATTTGGGTCATGATCCAGCATATTAACAGATCCATCACCTGCGTTATAGTCTCTAACCAAGATTTCTGCATCAATAAAGAAAAATAAACAAAGATTATCAAGAAGTGGGCTAGTAGATAAAACGCACACTCCCCTTGCAGGTTTCTCAGCATCCTGAAGGGGTCCTATAGTGCCTATGCTTGCCACCTTTTCTTCCCCCATCTACCTATCATTGGCCTTCCAGGTCCCCTTGCAGGGATCCTGGAGGGTTCCTTGTATCAGGCCTCATCCCCTCCCAGGTATTATTTCCCATTTCCTCCCTCTCACTATCCCTCTATAATTACAACACCTTACCACAGGAGGGTTTACAATCACCTGAATTTCCTTGCCCCGTTGCAGGGTTTATCACATCCTGAAGGGTTCTCTTTTTGGGTCAGAGCTTATTTCCTCTCCTAGATGATAATCACACTTAGTCTCTCTCTCTCTTTCTCTCTCCTTCTCCAATCCCTACTCCAGTCCCCTGTCCCCTTGCAGGGTTCCCCGCATCCTGAAGGGGTCTCTCTGGGACATGACTCTGCACTATCCATCATCTCATCCTCTCTCTCTCCTTCACCCCTTATTCCACAATAGCACTTGTTCACTTATTACCATTACACTTATTAATTGTTCTCACAAATTACATATGTATGCAACACTGTTTGTAACAACTGCCTAATTTAAATGTATGCTATGTTGATCTTTGTAACTTGAATGTAAAATGATTCATTCCTATTGTACCCCTTCCCCAGGTCACACCAGGAGATGAGCAAACTGTTGCTCAGTGTGCCATCCTGGTGAAAGATTTCAATAAAGAAAAATAAAAAAATAAATCCTGAGCTGCCAGCTGTGAATCTCTAAATGTGATATCAATCTGAGAGAATCAGAAATGCCTTCATAAATTGTAATCCAATCTATTCCATCTTTCCCTAGATATATATTAAGAGAGTGGGCCAAAAATGTTGCTATACTTCTCTTTGTTGTGCCAACTGATTCCAATGGTATCTCTGACTGATGTCTGTATTTGTTTTTAACAATTTTTATATTATTGTTTGTATACTTTGTTTGTACTCAATCTTTTTGGAATGTGCCTTGGTATTTGAAAGGCACAATATAAATAAAGGTTACTATTATTATTATTATTACAGGTAAAATTCTACAGCCAAGCAGTGAAAGTCTTCTATTATTCAAAGTATTTATCCTGATCTGTAGTGTATTTATTTATTACTGATATGAATCTATTCATCCTGATTTTATCTGCCTCCTTTCTAGTTCTAGTCACACTCAGGGGTTTTCCTCCATCATATTTAGGGATTATTTTTTTGGGTGCATCATATGTATATCCATTGACATTCGAATGTTTTCCTTAGCCCAAATTTGATCTTCTATATCCTGATTACCTAGATATAGCAGTACATAGTCAGGGTAGTCAGGGCTTGGAGGGTGAATGATCAATATTTCATTCATATAGGACAAAGAATAAACCAACTTTTTAACTTTTCTGGAGTTTCTAGCCTCAGCCTCTTAATTCCATAAAGTTCTACTAATATCTCAAAAATATTCTCTTCCCTTTCTTGATAGGATGGAGTCAAAGAATGATTACTAGCACTATTTCTAAGTTGCAAATTAGTTTTAGAAGAATAATCTTTCTGCATGTTGTTCTCTGTTTCTGGTACATTTATCGGATGATTGAATTGAATGTGAAAGAACTATCTTTAGAAAACTACAGATGAAGATTAGTCTGGATACATTTGCTTTCTTTACATACAACTGATTTAGAATTTGCTAAATGTTCAATTTCATTACATTGGCCATTTGACTCATTGAAAGATTTTTCTGAGGTCAACCTGTCTTTTAACTGAGAGCATAACATGAGTATGTACAACATCCATTCTAATACTCATCACTTCTTCTTTTAAAGCCCACAAATTCTCAGAAATCACTACAGTTGCTTGAAAAGGATCTTTTATAATTTCCAAAAGTTGTCTCAAAAGAGATGATGGAGGAACAAAATTTTCCTCTTGAAAGGTCTTACTCCTTCCCAGAGACTGAGGCAGTTTTTTTTGGACAAAAAGTTTCCCAGTTATATTCTAATGAATTATTAGAAAAAATTTCTGGAGAGGAGGAAAGGCTATTATATATTTTTATTCTAGTGGCTTCTCTACCTTGTGAAGGGGACCCAGTAGCCACCAGATTTTTAAGGCTAAAAATAGTAATACTTAATTCCGGTATAACAGCAGCAATGTTGTTGGGAGTTTGAAGTGCCTTAGAATCAGTAGTTCTAATTATGTCAGTTCCCAGTTGAATATGAGGTTGAATCATTCTAGCCTTATCATGTAGTGTATGTTATTCAAAGGGGAAACCGGACCCAATACTGACACGTCCTGTGTCAGTTTAACATACTGTGATATTTATATGGACAAGCAGATAAATCACACTATGAATTAACATGAGAATATGCATGCTCCAAATCCACATCTAGAGGTAACAATGATACACCTTCAGAAGTTACTTTTTCAGATACAGATGTATTAATTTTAGAGGCTGTAAGCTCAGTCTTGGAAGGGAAACAGGTGCCATCAAACTCTATAAGAGTATCGGGGTGGAAGTAGGACAATCCATAAATTTGAGAATCTTGGGTTGTGCCAAGTCCATCCCTTTATTTCTCCAGGTCAAGGTAGCCTGAGCATGTGATACAGAGTTTGATGTAATTCTATTACAGATGGGCTTAGATTTATTCCCCATAGGTGCTTCCTTTTTGTTTTCAATGACAGAGGAGAATAAATAGGTGATAAGTTTCTATCTTTGCTATTTCTAGTTCTAACCATTATAAATAGAAGTGGGCTTAACAATTACAGTAGTAAATTATAGTATATGAAATGCTTGAAAAGCTCCTGCAAGGAGCTGCCATTTCTCATTAGTGTATCACGCAGAAACTTCTTACTTAATAAAAAAGACTTAAACAAGAGTTATGCAGCTGCTAAATCTTCAGTTGCTTCTTCAGGGAATATCAAGTTCTTTGCACAATCCTCAATTAAGGAAAAGGAAAGTTGTCAGTGGATATATTCCAAGGAGTAGAGGTAAAAAGAGTCAAATTGGGCTACAGTAAATTATGCTGAGTCCAAAAATTAAAGCGTTCTGCTTCAACAGTCTGTGGAATAAGCTCTGTGAAAGCTTCTGGGGGGGTGCTTTCCTCAGTATTTTGCACTAAAAGGAAAAGCACACATCGATAAATTGCCAAGTGCCTACAAGTTAAAAAAATCTTACTTATGACTAACAAGTAATATTAAATAAAATATAAGCAGGTTTGGTTTTTAATAGTTGGGCAATCAACTGGACTACTTGCCATCAACAGCTAATAATAAATTGCTTTAAAACAGTCCCAATAAAATGCAAAGAGCAACCAAAATAAACTGCACAATTAAGCTTAAGACCCCAATTTATAAGTTATAAGTTTGCATTTTAATTGCCTTACTTACTTGTAGATATTTCAGTTTCTTTTTGTAATTCCAGCTCTTTGTTTGACATCAATTCTCAGATTATGTCAGCATTGGGAGGGGCTTCACAAGTAGGAGGAAGGAAGTTGCCATGCCACTACACAAAACACTGGTCAGACCGCAGCTGGAATACAGGGTTTATTTCTGGTGGTCCCACTTGCAGGGTGACAAGGACTGGCTGGAAAGAGTCCAAAGAAGGGCAACCAGAATGATCATGGGGATGCATGGAAGGCCATTTGAGGAGAGGCTGGAGGAGCTAAGTCTGTATTCACTAGAGATGAGAAGGGAAAGGGGAAACATGGTTGAGACCTTCAAATACATGAAGGGAATTAATAAGGTGAAAGGGACAGCATCTTAAATCTAAGTGGGAACAAAGCCACCAGAGATAATTCACTCAAGCTGGAAGGGGGCAGATATGGGGGTATAAGGGAGTGTTACTTCTCACAAATGGTTGTGAGTCCATGGAACAGGTTGCCAGAATGGGCTGTGGAAGTAGATACCTTGAAAAAATTCAAGAGAGCATGGGCTATCTACATGGCACTTGGCTGGGGGATAGGGAGGGCAAGGGGTGGGAGATAAAAAGGTGTGGGGGGACATCTCTTTTGGGCAGACTAGATGGGCTGAATGGTCTTTTCTTCCAGCTGGATTCTATGATATATGATATGATGCTATGAAATTGAAAGTGCTATGTTCACATACAGCAGGGTCTAGTAATAGGTATGCAACAGTAACTGCTAAACATGTGCTTTAGTAGGTTGTATAGCTTCTATGAGCAGCTCTGTAAATAATAGTATGGGAACTTCTGATTGTCAGTATTAAGTAGAAATCAGCTCTATATTGTGCTTTTGCTGTGGTTTGTCATTTTATAAGATAGCTCTGGACTTCAAATTAAAAGTCTCTTTTCCTTAACGATGCTGATATGCAGCAACAACAAATATCTGTGGCAGCTTACAATGCTCCGTGATCCCAATGTTCCTGTTTCCCCTATTTATATTAGTAAAGTGCAAAACAGGAATCAATTAATTGAAAGTACTGCACATGCAATTAAATTATACCATGAACAGAGGTGGTCATCAAATGAAGTGATTGAGATAAGGCAGGTGCTTAATTTAAGAATTAAGGCACCTAATAGATGCTTCGGCTGCAAAATCAAATGAATCATGTAAAATTCAAGGCAAAGTATAGCCTCAGGTATCTTGTGCAAATCAAGCAACAAAGAAAGTAGGTCAAATCATCATCAGCCCCAATCAATTAGCTGGTCAATCATAAAATAAAGTTCAGATAGCTTTATTTAACATTATTTATTTAAATTAACTTATTGTAATTGATATGTAAGTAAGCCGAGCAAAATCAACTAAACAAAATAATCTTATGATTTACAGCTTCCCAACCAGATCAAATAATTTAGATAATTCAAAATGACAAGAAAGGCAGCAATAAAAACTCACTATCAAAGTAAGAAAGTAACACAGTAAAATGAAAAGTAACTTACAGTAGAACAGTAGTGGTTCATGGTAGTTCCTGTTTTTTGGCTGGTAAAGGACAAAATCTCAACCCATTACCCCTTTTTAATTACCCTAAATTATACTCTGGTAATCCATAGAAGATCGGGGGGGGGGAATAAACAAGTAAAAAAGGGAAACTGGGAGGTGTTGCATTTGTATTAGGGGATGGCCACAGGCTCTGAATGCTAATAGAGTCTGTGAAAAACACCATAGGAAAATAGAATTTATAAACAGCCGATACCCTAAAGCTGTCTCAGGCTGTCTCAGCTGCTGTACTGCATTACAGTGGACACCAGCTGCAAACACGTACCATAGGCTTTCACTTCGGTTATCAAGACCTAAAACAATTATAGCATTTGAATTCACATAGAAAGTGTAAATATATGTAAAGTACAGCATATATATATATATATATATATATATATATATATATATATAAAACATTTAAAAAGCATAGAAGCCTACAAATAAACCCAGAAGTAAGTAGCAAGTTAAACTAATGCAACTTCCCCTGCACTCCTCGTTGTCTCCCAGGTTGTAATGCCTTCTCTAAGCTTTACAGGTAATATCTGCATCAGTTATGCTTGCCTATGAAAATGCAATGTTTTCAAATGTCCCATTATGTCTGTACTCCTCCTCCCCCTCCCCCAGGTCACACCTGGAAATGAGTCTCAGCTCAGTGTGCCTTTCCCAGTTACCAATTATTAAATAAAAGAATAAATAAGTATAGTACACCAGGTTTCACCGAAGGAGTTTTTTCTTAATTTAATTTCTATTTTTATTGAGGCAAACATTATAGTATAAAGCAAACTGTACACAGCACTACAGGTATTCATAGTCACATATTAGACAGCAAAAGCAGCCTGAAAAAAAAAGAATAAAAGCATGGAATACACAGTTATTATGCTCAGTATTCTGTTCAGATTGTAGGAATGATAAACATCGAATAATTGTCACATACTTAAATGTTTTTCCATATATCTTAATTTATTTCCTTGCCCCCATTGTTTCACTCAGTATTCAAGATTTTTCAAGGGTTCTTTAATATTCTATAGATACATAAATGTAGAGTACATAATATTTATCATTATATTTCTTTTTAAAGAGGACCTTCACCAGTCCTTTTGATTTTCATGCAAAAATTACCCCTTCTTGTATTGATTCTGGAATTGTATTTCATTACTGTCTGCTACAGTTAGTTTTTGTATTCTGAGCTGGTAAAAGCTGCAGGGTGTACCAGGGCTTCTATAGTAAGCCTGGTGTTTCTGTGGACCTAGGGTTGTACTACTGACATCACTGTAGGGCAAAGTCAATTTCACACACACAAAAAAAAAGGCATACTGACAAGGCATTTGGATTTTGGCATAATGCATTGCTAACAGGGTGTCTTGGGGAGGAGGAACACAGTATGTATACTGAGTACTGGTAGGTTTCCCCTTGCAACACTGTTACAGCTGCATGGTACTGCACAGTGTGAGTCACTCCTCTGTCCTACAATGATGTCATCAGGAGCTAGCAGCCCAGCAGCTGAACAACAATGGTAAGTGCAGCAGTGCTCAAAAACAAATCCAAATTATGGAAGGCAAAGTAAACCTTGGCCAAAAATAACAAATGTACACACCTTTTCAGGTCTAGTACTGCATATAATGACTACAAGCTGTAACTTTTTGGACCATCACAGAAGTTCCTCTTTAAGAATGTTATAATATTTAAGCTCACTATCCATCCTAGACTGTATGCCTCACCTTAAGTCTAGCAACAAAACTTTATTTATATTAGGAGCCCTTGCAAGGCTCAGGGTGCCTTTACAAAAAATACACATAATATCCAACATAAAATTCATATTCCAATAACTTTAAAGCAGTAATACAATCAATTAAAATTACTAAACATTCAATTTCAATTTTAAAATGCAAGTCTACATACTCATCTTCTACATTCATTTTGTACAACACATCTCTTTGCTCCTCTTGTTCTAAAATGATCTATGTGTAAATAAGTTGTTATCACTTTAAACATTTCTATGTGCATTCATCTGGCTTATGGCTGGCTATCCTCCCACTATCAATCCTGTTCTGTTTTCTTACTTATGGTTACAAACCTTCAACTCATTTAACTTATCACAACTTTTGTTAATACTCTACTTTCCATCATAATATTTCATGGTTATCAATATGTATGTATCACCTTAAAAAAATGTGACTTATACTTAATCTATTATCTGTTAACTTGCATTACTTTTGCTTATTTATTTCTATCATTCTCCTATGGCTTTTTGTTAAATCACTCCATAAGTAATATTAAATATGTTAATAGCCTGATGCTTCCAGTATATTTCATACAGCCATTTGGACAACACAATGACAGAATCTCTCTGGAATAAAAATTTGTTAGCAGAACTGGGTAACGTTTCTAACTAAAGATTTCAATTTAATTCATTTTCTAGCTTTTTGAAAAATTAACTTCCTTTACCTAGTAATTTCTTAGGCAGCATTTTTTATACACAGTTATTACACTTGTTACAGCAGCAGGTTATTAAGGACCCAGATTATCAAACTGTACAGACAACTAGGTGTATTAATATTGGGCCCAATGCAGTAATGGGCAGGAATTACATGTGAAATGCACATAACCCACCCACGCAGCCTCACAGCCTCACACTGGTGTGCACTGGCTGGCATTCAGGACCACCAGCCAACTCTCTGTGCCCTTGCCCCCTTGGCATCAGGCTGCACAGTGAGGGATTGTGGCAGTGCAGAGGCAAAGTGCAGGATGCTGGAGGCATCCAATGGGATTCCCTCCTGGGTCCCATAGTAGATCCCCATCCATACATGGATGGGGGCTCCTGGGATGGCATGCAGACCACCTGTGTCAAACAAAAGACATTTGCCAGAACAGCCACCCCCAGCCCACCCAGGCAGCCTAGCATGCTGGTACAGCTGTGTTTGAGGGGATCTTGTTGGTGCTACACCTTGACATTAACATTTAGGGGGGTTTCATAAATACTTAAAGCAGAATCCTCCCTCACACAGAATTACACACTCTGGCATTGCATGCAAGTACTGTCGTGCATATGTGTGACTTGGGCACCCCCGGGCACATACCTATGCCACTCCTGGTGCAGTGCCCCAGGGCTGGCTGGGGGATCCAATGCACAAGGAGCTAGCTAGCCTTTGGTGAATGCCACCTAAGGTGCACAGATGACTGCCACATGACACTGAGACATAAGTAAGTATGTAAGTAAGTTTATTTGTTTGGTGCCCAATCCTGGAGTCTCTGGGCACCTGGTGATACAAAACATTCAAACTACATAAATAATAAATAAATAAACAAATACATAAACAAATTAAAATAAATAAAGATTTTGTAAGAATAAAATACCTCAACAGGAAAGACTATGAGCCATTCTAGTCCAGGTTCAGAGCGAGGCACAGCACAGAGAGTGAAGATGCGTCTTCAGACCCCTCTTAAAAAGCCTCCACCATAGGTTCCTCCCTCAAAGATCTTGGCAGAAAGCTCCAGAGGGCCAGATCAGCCACCCTGAAATGAGCGATCACCTGAGGTTTTCAGCCTGGTCCTTGAAACTGACAGGAGGCCCTCGGTGGAGAAACAGAGGGAGCGAGCTGGGATGGTAGGAGTAAGGAGGTCTGACAGATAGCCAGGGCTTGATCCATATAGGACCTTATAGGTGAACAAGCCCACCTTGAAGAGAGTCCTCCACCTGACCGTCAGCCAGTGCAGACTCCACAGGACCAAGATCAGGTTGCAGGATTTGACAGCCCCATCAATAGCCTGGCCACTGCATTCTGCACTAGCTGCAGTCAGCAGAGGTTCCCTCCACTGACCCCAAGGTACAGAGAATTACAGTAGTTGAGCCTGGATGTCACAAAGGCATGCACCAGTTATGGCAGGTCTTTGGGGGGAATTAGGGGTTTAATCTGGGAGATGTTACTCAGATGGTAAAAAATACTTTGGATGACAGCTGACAACTGAGATTCAAATGTCAGCTTGTCATCGAGGACAACACCCAGATGTCTCACCCTAGAGGATGCCATCAACTAAGCCTGTTGTCATCCAGGAGGCATCCTCATCATGCCCGCATCCTGGTTCAATGACTAGTACCTCTGTCTTGTCCAGATTAAGTCTCAGCCAGTTAGAGTTCATCCAGTCCTGAATCTTGGCAAGGCATTTATTCAGCACTTTGATGGCACCATTTGTTCCTGGCACAAAAGACATGTACAGCTGCATATCATCTGCATAGCAGTGAAAACCTAGACTGTACTGTCTGATGAGACTCCCGAGAGGCAGCATGTATAACACGAACAACACAAGCAACAAGATTGAACCTTGAGGAACTCCACTGGTCGGGGCATTGGAGAAGAGGAGAAATTCCCCATCACTACCCTCTGCCTCCTGCCTAAGAGAAAGGACTAGAACCAGTTGATGACAGTACTGGTGAGTCCACAATACTCTCTAAAGCTATTTAACAGCACAATGTGGTCCACAATGTCAAATGCTGATGATAGATTGAGGAGGATGAGAATTGACCACTACCCTTGATGTCTTGCCCTCAGGAGGTCATTGTGTACCCAAACTAGTGCCACCTCTGTGCTCTGTCTCACTCTGAACCTGGACTAGAATGGCTCATAGATGTCAAAGGTCTCCAGGTGCACCTCGAGCTCCAGAGCCATTGTCTTCTCAACAACCTTCATTAGAAATAGGAGGTTGGAGATGTGTTTATAATTTGCCAAAATGTCAGGGTAGAGAGATGATTTGTTTAGAAGGGGCTTCACCAACACCTCCTTCAAGGTGTTGGGGAAGACCCATTCTGAAAGCAAACACCAAACTATCCTGTTGAACACTGGACCATTAGCCTTGACACATCCCACTAGGAGATGAGTCATGGCAGGATCCAGTTCACAACAAGTGAATACCTCCACTGACAGAAACTCCACCCAGACAATGGAGGTGCCCCTGCTCCAACCAGACCCAACCCTGCAGGACTGATCTAGACCCCTGGCAAGATCCCGGCCCAAATAAAGGATACTCTGTCAGAGAAAAACAGAGCAAACTCTTTGCAAAGTGTTACTTAAAAAGCTCTTTTTGGCTATAGACAGACTGGATGAAGAAGCCTGCCCACAGTCCTAAAGAGCTGAGCTGGTCTGCTCTTCCCTGTGGCAATCTCCCTGGACAGGAACTCTGCCTTCTTACAGTTGATTGCCCTTTGATAATCAGCATAGTGATTCCTCAAAGCCAGTCTATCCTCTCCTGACTGAGTCCTATGCCAGCAACACTCCAACTTACAACTCATGGTCTTCATCACCTTGAGAGCCCCATCATACCATGGGAGTCTCAGGTGTGAGGACTTGGGTTGTATACGGACCAGTGCAATGGTATAGACTGCCTCAGAGACAGCCCTATTATAGGCTGCCACTGTTTCACCCAACCCAGTCACACAAACAGCACTAACACAGTAAAAATCAGCTACTGCCAGCAGTTCCTCTGAGGACAATTCCCTCAAAGGGTGGTAGCCGATCATCTCAACATGGGAAGGACCATCAGGGGAACCCCAAGTGAGAATTTTACTGTGCAATGATCGGACCAAGTGACTTGATCAATCCTGAGGATCGGTGACCTCAAGACCCACTGGGAACACTAGGTCCAAGGTGTGGTCATGATGGGTCACAGAGGCAACTGCCTGTGCAACACCCAGTTATGTCATCAGCTGGAGAAGGTCAGATCTAAATTGAGAGGATTCATCACTGACACAGGCATTGAAATCCCCCAGAATAAGCCACCTGGGTGACTCAAATACACTGTCAGTGATGAAGTCTGCAACCTCCTGCAGAAATTCTCCTCCCAACCCTGAAGGGCAGTAAACTAGGAGAACTCTGCAACCCGCAACTGGACCTCTACGCACTGCCACACATTCAAATGATGAGTAGAACCCACCAGGTGTACGGAGAAATTCAGGCCAGATCTAAAATAGATGGCCAAACCCCATCTCTGTGTTCTGTCCTTGGGTAGTGTACTGCAGAGTACCCGGTGGGGACTGATGACTCTAAAATTGGACCCGCATCATCCCCCAACTAGATCTCTGTAATGTACACCAGGTTGACCAAAGAAATCAAATTATAACTGCAGTCTTTTTTCTCATCAACCTGGCATTGCATAACACTGCCAGAAGGGGATCAGTGTAGGCTGTAGGCCCTCTAGCTGCTTGCCCATGTGGTCTGGTGGGAATCATAGGAACAGAGCAAACATGTCGGGCCTCCCTCAAGGCTTCGTGTTTTTCCTAGGGAGTCTGCTGCTCCTTGCCAACCCAATTCTGCTCATCTCTGTTGAGTCCATGGCACTGCCTATAGACCTCCTAGACTCCTATAAATACCCATCTCCCTATAAGCCCTTACAGCTACAGCTGGGAGGGGAGAGCACGAAAGGGGTGGAGGCCATGAAGCAGGGCTGCCAGGTAACTAATTTGGAGAGGCCCAAGACTCCTACACATATTTAAAATCAACTAAACCAAAATGAAACAACATAACAATTCTCAACCATAAAATCCTACCTAATCATACAGTCACCATCCATACAGTAAATACAATTTAAGTCCAGCTAAGCATTCACTACCACACAATCATACATTACCTAATCCCCTCCCTCCTACAATCTTCTCACAAGAAAAAACTTAAAACAATTATATAAATAATTTAACCTTCAGGTCTCTAGCAGTGGTTTCTCTCACCACTACCTGGTTCGAAAGTAGCATAGTAAGCCATTCTCTGTTTTTAACTACTGTCTATTCCAAGCAGCTTTGTCCATTTAAGTCCACCCCCACCCCATATTCCTCATTCCCTAAACAACTACTCCCTGAAAACAAAAATGCAGTTTGTGCACTTATTGCTGATTGTAATGACCATCTTTCCCCCTCTTCTACTTCCCTTCCCCCTTCACTCTCCTCTCTGCTTCTCAAGTAAATCTCCCTTTCTCCTACTTCTCAATCCACTCTCCCCCAATTATTATAAATCACTCCAGACCATCTACCAGAACCAGTTCTCCCCTGCCTGGCAACTACCTTTTTTTTTATACTTTCTAGCAACTACTTCTTAACACCAACCCCCTCCAAATCCCTGTTCCTGACTTCTGTCGGTCACTCTCCCTCAGTTTAGAACTTACCCAGATTCCACTTCACCCTTACTGGGTCTCACAAACATGACCATCACAGCACTCATAAACTACACAATATCCTCTAGCAAGCTCTTTTTCCTTTACCTCTTCTCAGGTGACATCCAGCCTAACCCTGGCCCAACCCATGAATCCCCTATGCCTGCAAAAGGTCATACCATTTTCCACATCAAAGCCAGGAGTCTACTCCCCAAGTTAGACCTCCTCGAAGCCTGGGTGTCTCAGCACCTCCTGAACATAGTCTGTGTCACTGAATAATGGCTCTCATGCAGAATCCTTGACTCCCTACTCTCTTTTTCTGACTACCATCTCCTATGGTAAGATCGCTCAAAGCATGGTGGTGGAGTAGCCATTTCTTACCACCAAAATTTATCTATCTCCCTTGTCACCGGTGAAGTGGTCTCTAAGACCCATGAACTCCTCCTTATTAAGATGCTACCCCCATCCTCTCTCCCTATCTTCATTGGAATGCTTTACTCTTCCCAAAGCTCCCGCCCCATTATATGGATCATGCCATCTCCTCCCTTTCATCCGCTGCCAGTCCAGGTGAACTCATCTTACTTGGTAATTTCAACCTGAATTGGTCCTCCACTGCTCAAAAACCCATCACTCAACAAATCCAGTCCCTCAACCTCCACCAGCTCATCAACGAACCCACCAGACCCAACTCCCTCTCAAACAACCATAACCTCCTGGACTGGATTCTCTACTCACACCCTCATTGCATCTCCTTCACTGGCACTTGCCCCTACTTATTCAGTGATCGCCTCATCACCTTTTGCACTTGTAAGCTTCAGCTACCCTGCTCCCCACCCACCTATCATTGGTTACATTCCATATGCTTCCTAAATACCTTCCTTCTCCAACATGATCTTGCGCCCTCTGATTGGTCCCTTTTCTACACATCCACAGATGTCAGCATGGCACGCTCCCTCTTCTGCCAGATTTTAAACAATCTCTGAAACAAACATGCCCCCCTACGTCGATGAAGGCTGAGACATTTTTGCCACCCTTGGATTACACCTGACATCATCAAACTCTACAATAAATGCAACCGTGCTTGGGCTCTCACAAAGCATCCCAGTCCCTTAACAATGGCTCAGCTTACTGAACCTTAGAAATGCTTGCACAAAAGCTATCAGGACTGCTAAGTTCCACTACTTAAAGGACACTGTACATGAAAATCTCAACTCCCCATAAGTTTTGGCACACTCTTCCACCCTTCTTAACTCCACACCTAGTTCCTTCTCCCCCCCATTAACAACACCCTAGCTCTGACCTCTCACTGTTGCCACCACCTTAAATAATTTCTTTACTACCTGCACCTTACCCTCCACCTCTGTCCATCTCACCTCCCCACCCTCCCCATCACCTGACCTCCTCACACCCCACCACAGAACCTCATCTTCCTCACTTCAAGCAACTTTCATGTTTCCTTGTCACAGCTCAGGAGGCATTCCATGTCCTCAAATCCCTAACCCATGAAAATCCAGTCCCAATGGGCTTGACCCTTCCTACTCCAGATCTCTCCCCAGCCATTACCCACCTCTGTCTCATCTCTTTAATCTCCTTCATCCTTGGCTACATCACCCAGGCCTGGAAATCTGTTAAAATAATCCCTTCATAAAGGTGGAGACCAGGCTCAACCGGATAACTACCACCCCATCTCACTCCTCCTGTCTTGGCCAAGCTCCAAGAATCCCTTGTCCTAACCAGACTCAATAATTTCTTCACCTCCTGAAATCTCCTATCCCTTTATCAGTCAGGTTTCAGAAAAAAAAAACATTCCACTGTGTCCTCTTTACTCAGTGTGACAGATTCCATCCTCACTGGTTTGGATCAAGGTTACCTTACTTCAGCCATGTTTATAGTCCTTGCCAAGGTGTTCAACTCTGTCTTCCATTCACTCTTTCTTGAGAAACTAAAACTAGCAGGTCTTTCCCCCCTTACTGTCAAATGGTTCCACTCCTACTTATCAGGCTGATCCCAAAGAGTCCAGACTGGTGATACTCTCTCCCCCCTCCTCCCTATCCTAGCAGATGTGCCCCAAGGCTCAATCCTGGGTCCCATCCTATTTTTCATCTTCCTAAATGAATTCCCCCTAGTATTTTCTCACTCCCATATCCACCTCTATGCAGACGACACTATCCTCTACACTTCCGGCTCTTCAGCCTCCGTGGTATCTTCTCTATTTTAAGCTGATTTCAGTCATGTCCTGAACTGGATCCAGGACAATCAGCTAAAAGTAAACACAACCAAAACAGTCTCTTTGAACTTTGGTACACCCCACAAACTAGTCAATCTCCACCCCATCCTGTTTTTCCACTCTTGATGGAACTATTTTAGACATAGTCTCTGCTTACAAGTATTTTGGAGTCTGGCTTGACAGTGGCTTTGATTTCTCCACTCACTTAAACCACTTTCATTCCAATCTCCACCCCAAACTGGCTGCACTGTTCAGAAACAAAGATGCCCTCTCCCTCCCAGTTCTTCAGATCCTCCTCACCACCCTTTTTGGCTATGCAGATGTTGTACATAAGTCTGCCTCTGCAACCACCCTCTCCAGACTGGATGCTCTTTTCAACACCTTCTGTTGCTTCACCTTAAACACTCATCCTAGAACTCATCACTGCTCTCTTTACTCTTCCCTATCACTTTCCTCCCTATCCTCCTGTTGAGGTCATCACTCCTCCTCCTCCTCTATCATCGCCACTAAGTATTGATTTGGCACACTCAGTCCCTACCTAGCCTCCCTACTATCCCCTGCCACTCACACTTCCTATCACCTCAGTATGCAGAATCCATGCTCCTTCTCCCTGCCTTGACCTCACTCCAAATCAGGCAAATCAGCTTTCTCCTTCCATTTCCCTAATTTGTGGAACTCCCTTCCCTCCTCACTTCGTATGCTTTCATCACTAAATCTATTCAAAAAGAGCTTATGGCACTCTCCACTTCCTCACTACTCTTGCCCTCAATCCCCTTCACTTGTTGCTTGAATCCCACAACCCCTTGCACGCTGCTCTTTTTTGTGTTCCCCTCTAGCTAGTAGCAACTGCTCATCCTGCACTGCACTTTAGAGCCTCCCACTAGGTGGCAATCCGGTATTCTTTTTTTCTTTTTACTCAATCACTGTTGCTTGTCATACTTGTAACCTGCTCATTACACTTGCTGCTACCAGGAAATGTACTGTTTTCTTGATGCTTGACATTTGTCAACTTGCTGATTTTGTGTTACTGTATATTCTTACTCGTATTCGGCTTTGTACATTGTATTGTCTTGTTACTTATTTTTCGTGTCATGTAATTTTTCTCATGTACTGTATCATCACCTACCACAAAGTATACTGCTTATTATTGTCATACTTTGTTTTAACTGTACCTCCAATTTTTCCCCCTCCCCGGGTCGCACCTGGAAATGAGCCCCAGCTCTGTGTGCCTCTCCTGGTTATCAAATTTTAAATAAAAAAAAAAACATAATTAAATAAGGAGAATCCTGTATTTATTCAAGTCCAGAGACTTAAAATTATTTCCAGGAGAAATTATATAAGCTAATCCAAATGTGAGAATCATCAGGAAATCCCCCTGATGGTGCTCCCACCACTGCCGGTGAGAAGATGCGGTTCAATTCAGGCTTTTAGAGGATTCTCTCACCACAGTCTGATGGCCAATTCAAGTCTGAAAGGAGTTTTTATGAGTGGTACTCTCACTGCCATTCACTTTTGATGCAAAGTACAGTGGAGGCCACCAGGATGAAGCCCAACACTGCAGAATTCTACAGTAGAGTTACTGCAGTAAATAATACAATTTCAATGGGAGTTAAGCCCCTTTGTCATGCAAGAAACCTGTGACACTGTGCTTCATCCTGGCAGGCTTCACTGTACTTACAGATGACCCCGAGGTCCAGAGAGCAAAAGGGGGGAAATCAAAGTCCAACATGGCTCAAAATCACAGCTGCCTGAACAGTCCCATCAGCTACAGCAGACAAATATGGTAATCACTCCAAGAGCTGGCAACAGTCCGCAAACAGCTGCCAAAACTCTGGGTCTAGCACTCAAATCAGTCACCAAGACTCCAGTTAGTCCACAGATCTTTCTGTCCACCAACCAGCCAACGTCATCTTCATGCCTGGACTTGAAGCCTTGCAAGGCCCCTGGTATTCATTGGCTTCTGAAGATTACTTTTCCCACACTAAAGAGATGGCTATTAGTCCATAACAGTCCTCAGCTAGGACATGCAGTCCAAAGTTGTTTCTTCAGCTTAACACGAAACCAAGACTCCTCTTTCAGCAAAGACTGATCCAATTCAAATTTCCATCCCCCTCAAAATGGACCTCTGTGTTAACGTTTCTGAATAGAGAGCACTCCTGGCAAAAAATCCAGTCACCTACAATGGGACTCAGCCCCAGATCAGACTCTTCACAGCCAGGAGATGAAAACAGATGAAAGCAGGACTGGATGAGCAGCATAGCAGCACCGTAACAAACAGCTAGATCCCCTGGACCTCTGAACTGGAAGTAAAAGGATTCTTACTAAAAACAAAAAAGCTAACTCCTAATTCTAAAATCACTATTTTGCCCTACCTGCTCTAACCCACCCTGTCTATGAACTATCTAATTACTCTCTGTCTACTAAAACTTGTCACAGCATTTGGATGAAGCAGGTTAACTACGTTAGGATTCTCCAAAGTGTTTAAAATTCTCCAAAAAGATATTGAAGATGGAGAAGTAGTAGGAAAATCTGTGCAAACGCAAACATTGAGGAGCACAGAAAGATGGATGCCCAGCCTGGCAGCCATCTTCCCTCCTCTGTGGCATCTAAAAAAGAGGAATTCCACCCTCAGATCCATTAGTGCATTGGATATCAGTCCTTTTCAGGATCCCTCAACCTGTATGAAGAGACAAAGGAATCATCCACTGACACCATGTAGAGAACCCAAACTCGCTATTTGGCCTCAAATTGGGGTAGTCGGCCTCATAAAGATGCTGCTACTTGTTCCATATTATAAATTTCTTTAAGAGTCTGGTGCCATGATTCTGGTGTAGGTGGTTGTTGCTGCCGCCATAAACTTTTATTGGCTTTTCTGGCTGAAAAAATATACAAGAATATCAGGGAGCATGGGACACCCCTATTACCAAGTGGGGGACCTGATAGGAGAACTATCATGGTGGATATCAGTACAGCTGTAAAAAACAAATTATTGAATTGTTCTGAAACTTCCTCCAAGAATGGGGAAGAACAGGGCAAGAGCAAAAGACATGCATCTGACGGTGATGGTGTGGCCAGTTCCTCCAGCAGTGACCATATACTGAGAGTAGAAATTTAGTGAGAGGAGCTGGGGTATGAAAAAAATGATTTCTTAATTTCCCAGCAAATTTTCTCCAGAGTGTAGCTGAGGTAACTTTAATGGAAGGGAGGGTATCATTTACCCAGGTTGGATGTGAGTAGATAATCTCCTGTTCCAGACAACTAAAATTGAATGGGTGGCATCATTTCGGCTTAACTTTCATTTTTCAATTTCTGGACATGAAAGAGGCAGTCCCTTTTGAATGGCTTCAGACACAATATGGCCTGACAAGTAGAAAGCATTTCCAGTATCTGCAAAGAAGGCCTTCCTCGTACATAAAGAAGTTGCTAAAATCTGTCTCCAGACCCTATCTCCTTTTCTCCTTCAATTACTCATGGGTGCCATCCAAGTGGCAAATGGCAGCACCCAGTTGGCAAGATTTTTCACTTGTCAGGATCTCTGAATAATTCTGTCTCTAAAACCCCACCTCTGACACCATGTAATGTATTTAACATGTACTATCAATGAAAATCATGGAGCCTTTTCCTGTGCTTTGCCAATAAGGAGAATGTGCTTTTGTTCTTTTTAACTAAGATACAAACTAGAGATGTGCAAAGTCAGGAAATTTTGCTTAGCAAAATACTTAGTGTAGTTTCCCCACCTCACCAAGTGCAAAGTGCAGCTTTGCATAGTTCTTCATGTGGCAAAGTACTACATTGCTTGCAAAGTGCTAAGTGAAGTGACATGGCTGAAGTGCAGTTTTTAAACAAACAAATGCACAATCTTCTGGGTTATTGTCACACCCCTCTTACACCATGCCATCTAGTTTTTAACCTATCTCCATGTGTCCTCCTGATAGGCCACCACTTCTCTCCACTCCGCAGCACCCCTTAAAAGTTTTTAATTCACACTGAAACTGTTAAGAGTTGCCATCCCCACCCATAAAAGCCTTTTCTCCCCATTCCCTTCTCCCTCTTCTTGTTGCATCATAAAGAGTGAAGTTCCCCTACTTCACATCAACCTTGCTAGAGAATTAAAATTCACATCTCTAATACATACAATAGCCTTCTCTATAAGTGCCTCACTCACTCTGGGAACATTCTATTTCAGGAACATAACACCATCCACTGCCTCCCCTCTTTTCTACTGCTTGTCTGTCTTAGCTTCTTATAGACACAGTAACCTGTGACAACAACCATCCAAATGTACTAGCATAAAAGGTAGACTTAAAAAAAGTTATTAAAAACCATTTCAAAGTGCCACAGAAAAAACAGAAATTCCCAAGACTAACACAATATTAAACTGTGCCAGCAATTTATGTGCAGTTCAATTTTCTACCAGTATTGCCATTTTGAAAATATGCCCTGCAGTGTAACTTTGTTTTAATCCAATTGTGCCATTGTGTCTGAGGCCATTTCTCATGCACAGAGAAATGACAGAGACAGGGTTCTTTTCAAGTGGAGATCAGATAAAGTGACATTGTAAACAAGGCTAGTTTTATTCATGAAATGCATGTGTGGCAACTGTATCTTCTCAGCATGACAAATGCTATTAGCATTAAAGAGCAAGTGCTTGGTAAGAATGTGTATTTCAAGTATCAAGATTTGGGCCCTATATGTCTCTATAACTATGTTAGAGCGTACCAGGGGGGCTGGAGGTCAAACCCCCCCGAATGCACATCACGCATGCATGATTGCCATTGTGAGTGCCATCTTTTTTTTTTTTAAGTTGGGGAATTGTTGCAGCTGTGCTATCTCCTGTGCCACTGCCCATGATTCTGTTCTTGGGCATGGGGTGGCGCCGTGATGATAGTTGAGGCTGTCTGCTAGGTCGGGGTCACATGGCTCTCAGACTGTGCAGACTGCACATTCACATAATGGTGGGACGGCAAAAATGCGGTGGGAGAAGTAATAGGAGCCTGCCACCATCCCACCCATCCTCTACCAGAATGACAGCTGCTCATCAACTTAAAGCCCGACCCAAAGATCCACTGGCACCAATACCGATTGTCAGCTATGTTTAAGAACAATCGGTATTGGTTTTCCTCACACTCTGTGCCCTCCTCCAGCATCCAATTGAGAGCACAGCACAGGATGATAAGACAGTCTTTGTGTCTGGTCGATGAGGAAGGAAGCATGGACAAGGAGTCAAGTTGAGTGTGTGTCTGATTCTTGATAACAGCACGACTGTGAGCGCACTTATTTTTCTTTTATTGTCAGTGGCTGCCTGCATCAAAAAAAATGCCCTTTTAAGGGCTCTCTACTCTGCTTGTAAAAGAGCAAATAATCCACTATTCACTTCACAGTAAGGAGAAGTCTCCTCTCTCAGAGTGAAACAAATCACTGTCACAGTGGTCAATTAAGCTGAGCGACTGAGAGAGGAGATCAGACAACTCAAGCTACTGTATTTGTATACTGCTGTTGCTAGGTAGTAGCTAGCTGCTGCTGCTGCTGCTGCTGCTGCTGTGCTGCAGGCAGGCAAGCACTAATATTATTACATTTTTCTTCCCTTCCTGACTGCTGTGTATAAAAAATAAAAGGAAAGGAAAGAAAATAGTTGGAGTCAGGAGGAGGACAGAAAGAAAGAGGACAGTCTCAGCATGTGTGTGTTGCAGGCAGAAAAAGTAGATAGAGTGAGGACTGAGGGCAAGGCTCACACAGGGAGTGAGGGAGCATGGACAGAGTGACTGTCTCTCTGGGACAGATTGTGTGAGGAGTGAGGCTAGTGCTGCAGTAACAGGGAAGACCCAGGCCATTTAGCTGCTTGGGACTACTTGTTTTGTGTTGTACATAAAATAAAGAGATAAATGAAGCCTGCGCTGCCTGGCCTGCCATATTTCTTCTAATTACTGAGAGCGCACTATCTGCTTTGTCTGGCTGCAGTGCACTACTGCACTCTACTATAGAGAGAGAGAGAGAGAGAGAGAGAGAGAAGTGCAATACAGAAAGAACATTAATGATCTGAACTAGACTAGTCTAGTAACATTGCAAGTGTGTAAGTCTCGGCCAGCCAACCCAGCCTGCCAGTGCCAGATTTACTCTAATTAAGCTGAGTCCAGGCTGAGACTTAGTCAGAGCACATTCTGTTTGCAGTGCACTTACTGTGTGTGTGTGTGTGTGTGTGTGTGTGTGTGTGTGTGTGTACTGTGTGGAGAGAAAGAGACTTCAGAGAGACTGAGAAAGATAGTTTAGACAGACTATAGAGAATTAGAGCCCTACAGAAGAAAGAACAAAAGGTGAACAAGTCAAGACTTCCTTTCAGATTTATTTTGATTAAACGAGCACTGTCTCTGGGCACTGCACTTACTTTATAAAGAAGAGAGACATCACATTCAGAGAGATAGAGATGAGACAGTAGTATATTAGTATACATAGACTTAAAGAAATAATAATATAATGTGAAGTGTAGTCTGCCAGTGGCCTGCCAGATTTATTCTGATTAAACTGAGAGCACACACTGAAGTTCACTTACTGTAGAAGAGAGACAGTCAGTGAGACTTAAAGTTCAGAAGGAGAAAAGAGATAGTAGTAGATATAGACAGAGTAGAGAATAGACACTGAAATAAATAACTAACATAAAGTTAAGTCTGCCTGCGGCCCGCCTGCCAAAATCCAGATTTATTCTGATTAAACTGAGACAGCACTGTGAATCTGTACACTGACTGTCTTGCTGTGTAAAGAAGAGAGGAAGACTTCAAGTTCAGAGTGAAAGAGATAAATAGACTTGTCTTCTTCAGAAAAAGGGAGGCTATGTTTAAAAAAGCAATTTCCTAATCTCACCAGGCTGACCCATCCTGCTCCAGCCCTTGCCATCAGATTTTTCTGATTAAATTAGAGGGAGCACTCCTCCAATTCTGCACTGTGTGTGTAATAACTGGAATGTGTGTGTAGTGTAAGTAGAGATACTTCAGAGAGAGAGCTACTTGTAGAAGGAGGACTTCAGAGAGTGAGAGAGAGAGAGAGAGAGAGAGAGATAGTAGGAGAAGGAGGACTACAGTCAGATTACAGACTGAAAGCGAGTAAGTGAGGTAACTTCAAGGAAGAGACAAGACCTAGGCTGTCCTGCATTGAAAAACAAGAAACAGCAGAGAAGACAAGAGACAAGTTACCTTTTTCACAAAAACAGTTTTATTAAAGAGACAAGTTATAATTCTCCAAACTTGTTAACTAGTTTTCTAACTGAACTCAGTCTGCCATATAACTTATATTCTTATTAGCACTTCACAGCACAGTGCCTCAAGGTTTGTTTCTGATTCCAAATATATTCATTCCCTTCCCTCTCAGACTTTTAAAAAGCTGTGTTGTACTGTTGTTGGTTAGTCGTCTCACACTGGCTGGCACATTACAGCTCTGTGCCTGCTGTACCTTGTTCATGTTCTTTGAAAGTTTCGGGTATAAGAAAATAAAAGAAACAATTAATATTTAAGTAAGAAAAACATATAATTGTCTTTCTCCCCAGTTCCACACTTGAGTTTATACATATTATCTCAAGCTGGCACTGTCACTCTTTCACAGCCTGTGCACAACTACACATTATACCAAACAGGACAGAGTCCAGACTAGGCAGTAGTGCATAGTACAGTGTCCTGACTGACCAGTACAAAAAGAAACGTACTAGTGCCATACAATATATACCATAACACTCATTCAGTGACTCTGCGCCTGACCCTCACCGAGAGGCCAGACAAGTCAGACAACCCTTACTCTAGTCTCGTGGTAGTAAAATAAAAAAAAATACAGAAAGAAAAATCAAAATGAAAAGGCAAAAGTCTCTGCTTGATATGTTTAGTGCAAGAGGAAAGAAAGTTAAGTTCATTGCTACTGTAAAAATGTGGTTAATGAAGCAGGATGTGTGGATGTGGAAAGCACTGTTTCAACAACAGTAGAAACTGAAGCTGTAAATGTAGTGTATTCACATTGTGATGCTGAATCTGAAAGCACTTCTGGCTTTGATGCAGTGGCGGTGACCACACCCACTACTGACTCTTTGATTTCGTCCACCTCCACATTCACACCCACATGCTGCAGACCACCACCAGGTCATACTACACCTAGTGCTTGGGTCAGGAATGATATAAGTGAATACACAGGGAGGATAAGACTTACTGATGAGGAACGGTTTAAAATAATGAATGCATTGCATAAACATGACAGTGATTACAAGTTTCCTGCAAGTGGCAAAAGAAATCTTTCTTTCCAACACCACTGGCTTTCTCAGTACAATTGGCTTGCATATTCATCTATGACAGATGGTGCTTACTGTTAAATACGTGTTGCTTTCTGCATGACAAAGTAGGAAAAGGAAGTCATCAGCGTCTTGGACAGCTTGTCTGTGAGCCTTTAAGAAACTGGAAAAAAGCTAAAGAGCTTTTTGACTTACATTCTCTTACTGAGTATCATAAAAATAGTTCTGTGAAAGCTGAACATTTTTGTTGCATCTTGAGGTGAATCAATAGCAATTACAGAACAAATAGACTCCTATTGAAGAGCTATAGCAATAGAGAACCATAATAAGATACTTGCTGTGATAGATACAATCATTTTATGTGATCACCAAGAGATAGTACTCCTTGGAAATGAAGATTCAGGGTCACTGACACTTGAAGACCCGATAAAAATTATAGGAATTTCAGAACTCTAATTCGGTATAGAGCAAATCATGGAGATGAAGTGCTCCGAAAATCATTACAAAGTAATTCAAGTAACGCCACGTATCTTAGCCCTAAAATCCAGCACAAAATCATTGAGATTATTAGAGATATCATGATTGAGAAAATAGAAGAATAAAACACTGCGGTCCCTTTGCAGTTTTAGCTGATGAAACAACAGATGTTAGCAACCACGAACAATTGTGTATCTGCGTGCGCTATGTTGACACTGTGAGTGAAGTGTCAAAGCCAGAAATCAGGGAAGACTTCCTCACTTTCCTGAGGGTCACAAACTTGACTGGTCAAAGTCTGGCTAATACGATCATGTCCACTTTAACAAAATTAGGATTAAATCTTGGTGATCTCAGGGGGCAAGGCTATGATGGTCCTGCTGCATTTAGTGGTAGGCTAAATGGTGTACAAGCTAAAATTGCTGCTGAGTATCCAACAGCTATGTATGTTCACTGTGCAACCCACTCACTGAGTCTGGTGGTTTCAAACACCTGTTCAGTGAACTCCATCATAAAATACTTTACAACAATATCTGACTGCTGCATATTTTTTAAGAGTTCTGCTAAATGTAGCGAAGTTCTTAGGAACAAAATATCAATCCTGGTACCAACTGAGAAAAAGAGAAAGCCTGTCAGTCTTTGTGAAACAAGATGGGTAGAATGTCACAAAGCAGTGTTCACCATCATAGAACTGTTCCCTGCAGTAGCCGCAGCTCTTGATGAGATATCTACTACTTGGACAGATGATGCTTCATCTAAGGCTGAGCAGCTACAGAACACAATTGAGAAAGGATGTTTTCCTAGTTGCTTTAGTTGTTTTGGAAAAACTACTCTCGGTTACTTATGTACTGTCAGTAAATCTGCAGAAGGTTCAGACAGATCTCTGCATATGTGTTCAGACAGCTGATGATGCTTTGAAACAGATTTGTATCATGCGTCATGATGCAGAAACACAGTTTACTGAACTTTTTTTAAAAGCAAAAGCATTAGCTCAAGAGCTGAATTTTGAAATTACACTCCCAAGAAATTCACAAACAGGACCGAGTTTGCAGGAAATAGAACAATACTACAGAACAACAGTGTTCATTCCATGTCTAGATTTCTTCAAACAGCAAATGACAGCAAGGTTTCTCACATATAGAAAAATCCCGACTTCCTATGAAAAAGTCATCTTGATCGCTCCTTGAATATGAAGGAGGTGGAATTTCTGTTAGAACTGAAATATTCCTACAGTGATGTTCTCCTTGATAATATTCTCATTCTACAGAGTGAATTCCATCATTGGCATGACGGTTGAATTGATGCAAAAGACAAGAAAGAGTCCATTCCAGTTACAGCTATTGATGGTTTGTCTAGCTGTGACCAAAACTTTTATACAAACATTCACAGTTTATTAAAAGTCCTTGTGCCACTGCCAGTCACTATTTCAGAAGCTGAATATACCTTTTCTATGCTTGATCGCATCAAGACCAAGAGGAGAAATCGCACCTCAGAAGACAGGCTGAACAGTCTGGCATTACTTGTTGATCATTGAGACATCCCTTTATCAGCAGATGAGCTCCTGGAAAGATTTATTGTAAAAAGTAGACGCATGGATTTTAACCTTTAAGTTGTTATGTATATTGTCCTGATTTCATGTATCTTCTTCATTCTTCTGCTCTGCATGGCTCGGCTGCCTCATCTAAATTTATTGCTTTGTCCCTCTTGACCAGTGTGGGTGGAGCCAGATTGCCAGAAGGTCCTGTCCATTATGCAAATAAGTCATGTGACTGACTAATTTGCATACCTTGAGCAGACCGAATCACCCCCAATGACAGTCTCTGTACATCCCTGAACTATGTTGTTTGCTTTTGTTTCTTTAATTACCTTTTCATTATATTATTTGTTGTTTTGCCAACTACTAGTGAAAAAAATCCCATGAAATGTTTGTATTATAATGACAGAAAAGATTTACTGGCAAGGATGGCAGTGTATTTCATTGGGAAACTGCACATCTGTTTTCAGATTTTTAGAGGGAAATTATGCTTATTACCAAAATATTAAATATTTAACAGAAATATGTTATTTTTGATAACCTGAGATCTTTTCTTGTAATTTAGAAGTGACATTTTCTTCAGAACCAGATTTTTCTTGAGAAGAAGAAAATAGATGCCAATTGCTGTTTTAAAAATTCTAAAATGAGAGGACTTCTGGTGTTATCTCCTGGCATGGTGGACTAGCTCTCTTGGGCTCTCCCGACCCTCCTGCTTTAATCCAGCTGAATCATTTTGAGAGACTGGTTACATCACAGAAAAAACATAGATTAGAAACCCTAATAGCTAACATGAGAAGCAAATTAAAAGATTTTGTGGCACCGAGGTGTACAAAAGCAGATATGGAGTCAACAGCCCAAAACCTCGGATTCTGGGCCTATATCTCAGGAGGTGGAAAGCCGCACTCACTCCCCGCACCAGCTTTCTTTGGTGGAATTGAGCTCTGAGGATGAGGAAGACACAATGATTTCCTCCAGGCAACTATGCCGTGAGCTTCAGCGACTGGGGGATAAAATCAGAGATTTTCAACAGCAACTGCTTGATTTGCAAAAGGAGCAGACACACCACAAAAAACAGATTTCGGACCTCAAACAGCACACTACTGAAATCTCCAACTTGGTGGATCTACACAGCAGAGCTCTCCGACAACTCTGTGATAGGGAGATATGGCTCCAACAGAAAGTGGAAGATCTAGAGAATAGATCCAATCGGTTTTTGCTGGCGATATATTGTTATACCTTTCCGATCCCGTACACTCTTTAATTCATGTCCTTCAAATTATTGACCGCTTTGGTCGGGTTTCTAATTATAGGCTGAATGTCTCCAAATCGGTCATATTCCCGGTCAACTCTCTCACCTTTAAATCGGATTTTGTGCGGTTTGGCATGAAATGGGTTACTGGTTCCTTTAAATACCTAGGGGTGCATGTAACCAGGGGTGAGGGTTTGGCCAAGGAGCTCAACTTAGTTAATGCGGTCAGGAGAATTAGGTGTGACCTCGTCATGGCAAGGGTGCTGCTCTCTCCACCTGGGGTCGTATCAATATCATCAAAATGAATATTCTGCCCCGGCTATTATACCCCCTGATTCACCTTAATATTTGGCTTCCCAGGCGGTTTTTTGCTCAGGTTAACTCAGCGCTGTCTAATTTTGTTTGGAAGGGGAAACAGCCTCGTAGAGCCTTCCTCAAGCTTACTGCGCCCAGAGATAAGGGGGGACTTCGTTTACCCAATCTCTTGCTGTACTATTGGGCAAGCCATCTGGCTAGATTAGGGAAGCTGTCTAATACTCAGTCTTCCACCTTTCTACCCATTTGGCAACAGCTTGAAGTAAATTTATTAGTCCAGGTGGGTCTGAGCCCTCCTCGTATTTTTTGGCTTCCGTTCTTCAAGCTTCCCCCGGTCATTCGTGAGTCCCCTATTGGCCTGTCCATTAGAGTTATTTCTCAATGCTGGAATTTCTTTAATCTCCTCCATCCAAAGATTCAGCCCAGCCCTTGTTTTGAATCCTAACCTTAAAATTGGGGTAGTTGATAGCTGAGGACTGGCTTCGCAGCTACAAAATTTGTCTGTGGAGTCTCTGTACGACCAGGACAATCTCCTCAATTTGGATGGTATTTTAAAGTCCCTTCACATCCCTCAGAGATTTATTTTTAAAGTTTTCAACTGAGACACCTGATTCTCCAAACCTTGGGTCCCACTTGTTCTCCATCTAAATTAAGGCCTTTTCTTGCTAAGGTTCAGGAGGCGGCTGACTCGCGTAGAAGCATCTCTATTATCTATAATAAACCGTTAGATGACCTTTTCCCCTTTCCCATAGAGGGTTCCAAAATCTGGTCTCTCTCAGGTTCATGTTCTATCCCTGTCTGGGGTTCAATTTGGAAGGATGTGTATCGTTACTTATCCCAGGATAACCACAGACTGACCCAGTATTATATTTTAAATAATCTCTATTACACCCCAGTCAAGTTGGCCAGGTTTGGGAAGCAGGAGTCTAGTCTCTGCTCAAGATGTGGGTTGCTGAAGGAACTTGTTGCATATTTTTGGGCTTGTGCCAAGGTGGCCTTTATGGGATGCTCTTAGAGACTGTCTTAACCGCTCTTAGGTCTGAAAGAGTTATTCACTCCTGATATATGTATTTTGGTGATTATTCCGCCATCTCAGTGATGGAGCGTAAATACCACATGGCACTTATCTCAATGGCTGTTAAGAAACTGGTCCTCAGGCATTGGTTAGACCAGGTTACTATTACTTATCAAGAGTGGCTGAGGGAGTTGTCTCTTAACCTCAATACCGAGAAATTTATTGCTAGTTATAGGCACAACCCGGGGTCTTTCATTTGGAAATGGGTCAAGTTGAATGCACTCTACTTAGTATAGTCATGCCCCCGGTTGGCCCTAGTCTTAGTCTCATATACCAACTTAACCCCTCCAGGGTGTTTCATTTCCAGACTGCAGATAGTCCCCCTGTCTAACTTTTTTGTCTAGTTCTGGCCTATCTTCCACTAGGATAACTCTCCGGGCTTCGGGTGGGGGATTGGGGTGGTGGGAGGTGGGGGTTTGGGGTTTCTTTTCTGTTCCGAGACTGTATTGGTCTAGATTACGTTGGGTGTCTATACTTATTTTTGGTGTTTTGTTAACCTGATTATATGTAACCTTCTTTTTTTCCTTGTTAATTCCTTAAGATGTCTTCCTTAATGTATTGTTGGCTCTTTTCTTTTGTATTCGAAAACTTAATAAACTTAAATTTCAAAAAAAAGAGAAAGATCCAAAAGAATAAATATACACATACTTAGCATTCCAGAAAGCACTGAGTTGGGGAACATGAATAAATTCATGTAGTTTCATCGGAGAGATCTTAAATCTAGAACCCTGACTATGCCCTGAACATTATTAGATCCCACTGCTCACTGGGTCCTAGACCTGTGGATCCGAAAGCTCACCCTAGGTCTGTGATCATAGTATTCCTCGATTACCAGATTAAATCAGAGATCCTGAAAAAAAGCCAGGCAAAGGAAAGAACTGATTTTTGGGGACATGAGGCTCTTTTTTGAGCATGACTATGCTTCCATGACAATGGACTGGAGGAGAAAAATGCTACCTCTCTTAAAGCTGTTTAAAGAAAAAGGAGTCAAAGCCAGAAATGATTACCCCTCCACCCTAGGTATTACCACTGACAAAGGTAGTCACCTTTTTCTGACCGTATCAGAGGCAAAAACCTTTCTGCAGCAATGGAATATGTCCATGGATGAAGTGTTTGATCCAGATACTTTGAAGGAGTTAGACCATCATAGATGGTACACAGTGAAAAATCATCATTTGGATTGGCCCATGTGGATCCTTTGGAGTCTCTTTCCAATGCTTGAGGAGGCCTACCAACCTGCCCATTGCAACAAAGGGAAGGTGGCAGAAAACATAATTGCAGCAGGTGGAGAAAGCCTGAGGTGTCCAGTAGCCTAACTGAGACGCACAATGGTGGCGACATGGCATCACTATGATTACTCTCCACATTTGAAGGGCTTCTCTACAGGAACACACAATCTAACTGACTGGGGTCAGTGACCCATTCTTCAGACACTTGAGGTCGTTTGATTCTTTGGTTACCCACCATGGCTTCATTAAGTCAGAGATTACTATTGGGGCATTTTAAGCTCCAGAGAAGAAAGACATTTGATTTACTTGATTTGTTTAGAATGGGAAACATTTTATATAGAGGTTACACTGCATGCCTTGGGGTTGAGGTCGAAAAAGTCTGGGGTTAATAAGTGGGATTTGACTAGCCTGGGACTGCATATCTAGAGCCAGACAATTAAAAACTCCACAAGACCCAGAAAGACAAGCAAGAGGCTTTATTTTTCTTGCATTCTCTTCACTTCGGGGTGTGGGAACCAGAGTTGTAAGGTGGGCTTATATCAGCCATACCAGATTATGAGGGTTTTTTTCAGAGGAAACAGGAGCTCCAGATGGGCTCTTTCCACTGTTTACTAACCAGCCACAGTCTGGTCCTTGTTTATGCCCCTCACAAAGTATGTATGAGTTTAAACTGATGAAGACAACTAGCTGGTTTCTCTTTTGCATTGGGGGGCTAGTGGAGAGGGCTACATGTTTCTGGTCTCTTCTGCATGCCTACCCTTCCTTCTTCTCCACAGTTTTACTTTTAATTTGAACAAATACTCGGCTGGGGGGGACTATGGGAGTCAGGGAGTTATGTATAGAGTGAAACGATCCACCACCTGGGATGGGGTCCTGGATTTAGACTCTCGATTGGGTGTGATGATGGTTAATCACACCTTCCCACCTCCACACATAGAGGTAGGGATATAGTGGCACGTTTGGAAGTCACAAGTTAAATTCAAAGTTGTATTGTTTAAACAGGTTCAAAAATGGTTGTACTGTTTATGCTGTTTGTTGTTTTTACTGTTTGGGGGAACACACCTTTCATGCTACGAGGGATCGATGGGGGGTTGGGGGACTTGGGAGGAGAGGGCATGCACTAAATTCATAAAAAAGAGTAACAGAAGGAATCAATGGTGTCAATGGATTTAGTAGTCCCTTCTCATAATGTACAGGGCTTAAATAGCCCAATTAAAAGAGCAAGACTACTTCAAGAAATGGGCAGGACAGGGGACTCCTTAGTTTTTTTATAGGAGACACACCTGTCCAAAACTGAGCATGCCAAACTGTGGAGAATATTGGTAGGAAAGGTATATACTGCCTGATGGCCAGAACATCCCCATAGAAGAGGCACAGTGATCTTAATTCGGCAAAACATTCCTATTAAAGTGGAGAGTGTTGAGTTGGACCAAAGGGGGCGCTATGTTAAATTACAAGCTACATTGTTTAATATAAAATGTGTCTTCCTAAATGTATATGCCCCAAATGACCGGGCAGAAAACAAAGCTTTCCTGAAAAAAAAACAATATTTAACACCATAGGGAACCCAGATGCAATTAACATAATTGATGGGGACATTAATACTGTTTCTTCGACCAAAAGAGATAGAAGAGGCCTACAGCCTCATGGGGGAACTAATCAATCAATCAATCAAATTCTTTATTTATCCAGGCGATCACCATTGAGCAAGCTCATTTACAAGGTGGACCTGCATTGGACAAGTCGAGTGACAGTACATTTATATACAGGCAAATAAAGAGTAAAATAATGTACAACAGTGCAGGCGGGCCAGCAGCAGACAAGACAAACAAGAGTACATATATGTTCAGGTACTAGACAGTAGATAAGGGTATATCAATAAGGTGGCAGGTGAGTAAAACTGGTACTAGATTCTACAAAACAAAAAGTGGTTTAGTATTCCTATAATGATAAAGCATTTTTCACCATGAAGAAAAAGCTGCCTTGGATGTTAACAGTGGATGGAAATACGTAGTCAAGGTAAAACCAAAAACAAATGCATAGGGAAGAGACATGTGGCAGGTGGGAGTGGGAAGACAGTGGGGGGTATGGGTTGGGTACTGGAAAAATACTAGAAGTGAAGGGATGGGAGACTGGGGGTAGGCAAGGAATGGTTTGTGAGGAAGGGAAGATTCCAGTGCAGTGAATGAATGGGTGACTCAGGGATGGGAGTTGCAAGGTGCGAGGAACAAGGTTCGGAAGGGTTGGAGAAAAGCAGAAGAGGGTAGTGTAACTACGCTAGGATCGTTTGAAGCAATTACAGGCTTCTGTGATGTATTTGTATATAAGGTCTTAAACACCGTAAGACTGACAGGAGTCCTCAGTTTCAGCAAGAAAACTACCCAAAATGCCTGATGGGAGAAACAGGGCTCTTGGATGCATGTAGGCATGTCCATCCCTTAGCAGCAAAATAAAAATTATTCTCTCACAGGCATGCCAGTTTCTCCAGGATAGATATGTTTTTGATTCCTGAAGAGAGGGCTCGTATGTTGCAGACCTGTGACATTCTTCCCATGACATGGTCTGACCATGCCCCAGTACAGTTGAAAATGACATTCTCTCCTAGTCCGAGGAACAGTACCTGGTGTCTATATACAGTATAGGACTTCTGAACCAAAATGAGATTAAAGAAAAAATAGCTGACTCCATACAGGAGTACTTGGCCTACAAACCCACCTTCTGAGAAGACCCCCTCAAATTGTTGGGATGCATTGAAGGCAGTGTTGTGGGGGATATTCATTCAGTGCAGCTCACAGCAAAAAGAAGTAAAACAACAGCTGCAGAAACAAATAGAGGCAGATCTGCAGGAAGCTGACTTCTGATATAAACTTACATTGCATCCAGAAGACAAAACTCAATGGCTGGCAAAAAAAAAAAGAGGCTTGAGCCATTATTAGCCTCCCAGACTGAGGGTTTGCTTAGGTAAACAGCACAAAGATATTATGAGGGGGCAATAGGGCTAGTCATCTCCTAGCTATTGCTCTACAAAAACAGACAGCTTCCAGAGCAGTTCTTAACATCCAGCATCCTGGGGGGGGGGGAGAGGCGACATCAGACCCCCTAAATATATCTGCTTCATTTGCAAATTGCTATGCAGCATTATATAACCAGGATCCTGTTGACAATTACAAATTGAAAGTGAAGTCCTTTCTGAGTAACATTGCACTTTCCTGGGGGGGGGGTATTCCAGTGTCTTGGAGACAGGCACAGATTGTGGTGCTCCCCAAGGAGGACAAAAATCCACTGCATTGTTACTCCTACCAGCCCATTTCACTCCTGAATGTAGATATGAAGATATTCACAGACATCCTGGCTGACAGACTGCAGCAGGTCATAGGTGAGGTTATCCATCCGGACTAGACTGGTTTTGTGGCAGGAAGGTATTTGTCAGACAATATACGGAGACTGCTGAATATATTCACCTCTCAAATTGGATTTCAAGATGGCTATCTCCATGGATGCAGAAAAATGCTTTTGATCGGGTTAATTGGCAATTCTTAAATCTTACCATGGAGAAAATGCAATTCAACTCCATTTTTTTTTTTTTTTTGCTTTATCTCTTTATCCCCTACGCGCTTCACCCCAGCCACTCTTTTAGGCTTTATGCCAAGGCGTGGATCCAACCCATTGAGCTCCCTGAGCCACCATCTCACATCACAGCCAGCCCCAGGGTAACCCCGATGTAACCCTTCATGGGGTGAATCCCTCTCCTCCAAGGGGGAAGGCACCAGTTAGGGGCACACCAGCGCAACTACTTGGCCCCAAGGTGCTGCTAAGATGGATTGCTTTGCAGGACTTTTGATGGCCTCGGACCACCAGACAGCCATTATCTGGCTATACATGGAGCGGTATTTCCGCTTTTCTGGTGATATTCCCCACATTGCACCTACAGTGCTCCCGGTCTCCATGGGGGCCACTGCAGAGTGACGCCATCCTTCTACCCACCCCAGGAGAGGAGAACAGTCCTATGGATGCTCAATCCCCTCCTTCCCTGCCAGCCTCCAGTGTCCTGAGTCTGTTCCCGAAACCCAAGTCACCAGCATGGCTTGAGGTAAGGTTCCAGCACCTCACCCTCTGCGCCACCTGGCTGTCCGGCTCCAAATTTTTTTAAATTTATCAGAACTTATACACCCAGCCACAGGCCCAGGTTAAGGTAAATGGGGTGAACTCAAGACATTTCACATTATTTAGAGGAATGAGGCAAGTTTGGCCATTATCCCCCATACTATTTGCAGTCTGTCTGGAACCTCTGGCAGCAGCTGTTCACTAGGACCCACAGATTTCAGCTGTGATGGCCAGTGGGAGGGAACAAAAGATTGCCCTTTACGCCAAAGACTCCCTTTTTTTTCTAAGTAAACCTCAGGAGTCAGTTCCTTGTCTCCTGTCACTGTTGGGGACCTGCGGAGAGCTGTCTGGCAATACATTAAATTATCCTAAATCAGAGACCCTTAAATTAAGTGGAACCGCTCCCTGGGACTTCCATAGAGGCTTTCCCTTACCCTTCCCTGGGCCAAATATAACCAGCTTCATTACCTGGGTATTCAGGTCCAGCTGGACCCCTCTAAGTTGTTTGAAATTAACTATAAAAAGTTATGGGATGCAGCCCAACAAGACTTAGCTGGATGGCCCCTGCTACCTCTGTCAATCACTGGGAGACTAGATTCTATCAAGATGAACTTGCTCCCCCACTTCCTGTTCCTTTTTGCTAATATCCCCATATCAATCCCCCCACTTTTATGGAAAGAGATCACTGCAGGTCTTTCTAAGTTTATATGTAGGGGACCACCATTCAAAAATGTCCAGACAGATATTGTCCCCGCCGCTAGATGGAGGGGGGGGGGTTTGGGATTGCCCAACTTTCAGTCCTATTTCTTGGCCTGCCAGCTCCAACCAGTTCACATCTGGATCTCAGGATGGAGCTCCTCGGGATGGATAGATATGGAGGAGCAGGGGACAGTGGAGGTCTCCATCTGATCATTAGCCTGGTCACTACTGGTTGCCCCGGCTTCCTGGTTGTCGAGCAACCCATGGACACAGCAAACCTTAAGAATCTTCAAAACAGCCAGGCATAAACTGGGCTCTGAAGAGACCCTGGGCCTCCTTTCATTGATTCATCAGCACATTGACTTTCTTCCTCCCCATCTTGATGCAGCCTATGCCTGGTGGAAATTTAAAGGGCTGGAGAAATTTTCCCAGTTGCTGGGGGTGGGCTGTCTAGCTTTTGCCCAGCTAAAAGAACAATTTAATTTGCAAGAGTCATATTTCCACAGATACTTGCAGGTACAACACTTTATTAATACACCATGCAATCTAGGGGAGCTTTCCATCAACCAAGTCCCTGGGAAAATTTTATACTCCTGATACAGCAATTCAAAGACAAAATACATTGGACTTCCCAGTTATGTAAACTTATAGGCCCTGGGGAGCAGCACCTGCTCAAATACATAAAATTTGCTTGGGAAAAGGAAATGTCAGAGAGTATTCCAGAGGGAGCTTGGCTTGAAAGATTGAAAAAGGGTTAGAGGATGACATCTTCCCCTACCTGGAGGGAGTTCTTTTGGAGAATTTTAGTTCAATATTTTCTAGTCCCTGTTGGGACCCAACATTATAACAATATGAATACAAATGAGTGTTGGAGGGCCTGTGGATCAGTGGGCACACACTGGCATATATACTGGGGTTGTCCAAACATCGCCCACTTTTGGCACAACATTAAAAAGGGGGTACAGGAGGTTTTGTTGGATTATATAGCAGACTCATTCACAGACTGGGTGTTGGGTTTCCCTACAATAGTGAACTTCCTGAAATGCTTAACAGCACATTGGCTGCATCAGGAACCTCCAGGTATGGGTGACTGGGTCACCAGAATTAATAAAATTATGGATATGGAATCTATTACAGCTAGGCTGCACCTTAGGGAAGAGAACTTCAGAATGATTTTGGGCCCATTGATTGCCTGGGAGGCAGCCCACCCTCGGCCCTCGGTGAGCCCATAAAATGCTAAAAAAGTTAAAAAGGGAAAAATTACCAACTCTTTAAACTAAATGTTCTCTTTGCTAAATATTTTGTTGACTGGTATGCTTCTTTCTTGTTCTCCCCCCCCCCCAATTTTTTCCCTTCCCCTTATTCCCCATTCCTCTTAAAGAAAAATGATTTAATAAGTGTCATATAATGGATTCTAGTGTAGCAGTTTACTTATGTGTTCCTCCCCTGAAGTTGTTGTTGATTTTTTTATTGCTTTCCTTTGTTATTAAGTCAGTAAACAGTTTTAAATCCTAGAATGGAATTTCATGGTTAAGTTATGCCTTTAAGATGTCACATTGATATGAATAAGTTATTGTAAGAGATGTACTAATGATTTTAAATGCCTTAAATGTCATATGTGTGTCTAAATATTGTTGTAAAATGATGTTGGTTTAATAAACTTGAGTTACAAAAAAAATTTGTTGAATCACCCAGATGTACCACAATAGTACAAACATATATTGGCAAGATTTGTTATGAAAAGAAGTAATTTTTTTTGTTTGAAAAGTACTGAAAATATATTTAGTTAATCATTGAAATAGAATACATTAGGCTCCTTAAGTAGTTGGTAGTTTCTGACATCAAAATACCAGAATTCTACCATAGTCTTTTCACTAGCTGTGTGAAAAGCAAAGCTGAAAACACACTTGTTTCACTGCATTAACAGAGATTTTATTATAAAATGTAGAAAGTAATTACTAATACATCAAAATACAACAAATAAAATAGTCAGTTGTCTATTTTTTAGAAGCAACACCAGGGGCTCAATATTCAAAAGTGTGTGCGGGCACTAACTGGTGTTTGCAGCGCAAACTGGGCTTTGTACTGGAACCCAGTAATCAAAAGATTCTGTTGCACCAGCAAACAGGGGTAGCACCTGAGCAAACCAAAGGATGGGGTATGCAAATGATGGAGTGGGGACAGGAATATTTGTGCAAGCTGAAATTCAGGGGATTTGCATGGCACAGGAGGATTTGAGTATTCCTTTGCATCATGCAAATACTGACAAACAAACTCCTTTCATTCTGTACAACCCTAGCAGCTGCTAGATGTAATGCAGCCAACCAGCCAGTTTGCCGCTGAGGAGAATACCTGCCCCCATTGTCTATGCCCCATCACCAGACCCTACTGTAAAACAGTGGTCCCCCCTCCCTCTGATTGTCAGCCCCTAAGTAGCATTATTTATACCTTGTGGTAGTGGTCCCCCCAATCACCAGCCCTGATGTAAACTGAATCATCTCTGGTGCTAGTGGTGCTCCCCTTCAATTGCCATCCACAATGTAGACTGAATCATCCCTGCTGCTGGTGGTGCCCCCCAATTGCCAACCTGGATTAAAAAAAACACTCTCTGGCATCCAGTGGCCCCCTGTGGTACTGGGAACCCCCCCCTCACCATTGCATTATCTGTGGTTCTGTGGGTGCATACGGTGACCAGCACAGCCCTCCTTACACCTCCTCAGTTGGCCACCATATGTCCTGGCAGGAAGCATGCCTCTCATTCGTAGGACAGGGCAACATCACCCTGTCTTATAAATAAGAGGTGCGCTCCCTTCCTGGACATATGGCAGCTGGCTGAGGAGGTGTGAGTAGGGCTGTGCTGGTCATTGTATGCACCCATGGCACTGCAGATAATGCAACGGTGAGATGGTGGGGTGCCCAGTCCCACGGGGGGCACTGGATTCCAGGGAGGGTTTTTTGTCATCCAGGCTGATGATCGGGTGGCAGCACTAGCACCAGGGATGATTCATTCTACAATGGGGCTAGCTTGTATTTGAGGGGACACCACTAGCACCAGGGATGATTCAGTCTACATTGGTGCTGGTGATTGGGGAGGGACACTACCACCAGCGATGATTCATTCTACATCAGGGCTAGTGATTGGAGGAGGGATGCTATTAGCACCAGGGATGATTCATTCTACATTGGGGCTAGCAATCAGAGGCAGGAACCACTAGCACCAGGGATTATAATTATACACTTGGGGCTGGCAATTAGAGGGAGGGTAGGACCATTAGCACCAGGGATAGCTATGGCTATCCTTGCCTGGGGGGGCAGCGCTAAGATACCTGCATCCACTACCCATGCAAATGGGCCCATAATTGTCATGCAAATGGCCCCTTAGTGACTAGCATGCCCAATGGGCTTATTTGCATGAGTACTTTTGAAAATCACAGATAGCACTCTGGTGCTATCAACTCTTGGGGCCAAGTTTGGAAGCCATGTTGGGGTCGTGTTCCCTAATTTAGTACTGCCCAACATGGCCCTATATTCAGCCGGGTACCATCCAACTGACTATGGCATCCTGGGAACCCTGGGCAATTACCAAGTGCAGCACAAACATTTGTGCTTTGCTTTGTGCCTTTCTGAATATCAAGCCCCAGCTCTTTAAAAAACAATTGCTGAGAGAAACAGTGTACTTCTTTATAACCCTAAAGTGTTTTTTTATTGCATGAATCAGCCATAACTATTATTTATTCAGATTAAACAGCATTGCAACTCTGTTCTGCTAGTTTCCCTGATATTTAAGATCATTGTAATTCTGTTTTGTTCACATTTACAAATGCGTTCCTTGCAAAGAAGGTAGCAATGTAATGTCATTTACTGCATTTTCTATCTAAACCACTGCACTGTGTAGAGAAAGGCAACTGCACATTACTTTCATTTAGCATACCTTTGCTATGGAAACCATTTCCTTGTGATCCACATTTATAGCACGTCTATTTTACTCAGTATCTCACTCTCAGAGAGAAAGGAGGTTAGAGATCCAACCTCATTCCCAAGAAAAAAAAAAACAAAAACTAATTTTAAACACTTCAGTTTTTAATCTCAAATTATTCCATACATCCTCATTTAATAATTAATTGAATGTTCAGAGCTCTGGAGATGGATCTCACTTTGATCTTCCTTGCTAAACCTTGTTGATGCTCTTGTTCAAGAAGAACCAATGGACATGGGGGTGGGCACTGTCAGCAGCCTGGTAGGCTAGACCTGGCTTAAATCCAGGTAAGCACCAACAAAGAATCCTAGGTCAGACCTAGATGCACCAGCCAGTTAGGGAACAATGTGGAGAGGCATAGGTGAAGAAGAAACATGATTAGTGGGGGGGCTGATACATATATAGAACGTGGTGGCAGAAAAAAAAAACTTTCAGTCCATCCGACTTGTCATTGCAAATTGTTATTATATATGTATTGATATTGAACATTTGACTTCTATTCCATACAGTAAAGACACATCTGCTGGACTGACACATTTTTTAAACAAAAGGAAAAAATATATACTGTATATTTTTGTTATGATAAAAAAGGAGCAGACAAAAGGTGCATTATTTTTATGAAAATAGTTAAGGGAGATAAATGCCATTTTCTTAGTTTGACCCATCTTTTCAGATCACAAACATTTTCAGATTCAAATTCAGATTAATTTATTTAGGGAAACAAAAGGGGATACATTGCAACACCTTGGGTTTGAATTTCACACAAAGGGGTTAATAAATAGAACACTGTATCATCGAGTCACTAAAACAATACTTAAAAGAAAGCAGTTACTACATAATACAAATGTGCAAAATTAAGAAATCATTATTCAGATGACTACTACTATGACCAAGCACAAGTCAGGCAAATGTACTGATCATACAGGCATACCGCTCCTTCTATTACTTTCAGTTCTTCTCATATTAGTTTTCCATTTAACCTTTGTTGTTGAACTAATTGTGCTCCCCAGTACTTATCAATCTATGGGACATTTTTCCTCCTCAATTCAGGAGAACAGGAACAGGAATGAGTGGACTTGTGAGGTTCAGTAGGATATCTGAACTCCTCAACCCCCTCCCATCTACAGCACACCATTGCTATGGCTGATGCTATCATTTGGCCACCTGGACAACTGGTGTTGAGCCTATCAGGCTCTCCAGACCATTTCAAGACCAGCCATCTGTGGGACTTTCTCCCTCCTCCTCCACCTCCAGTAAGGAGGTATGGAACTGGAGGGTGTGGCACCTCACAATCTCTATTAACTGCATTTTCCAAGTGGTCAATATCACAGCAGCCTATAGAGCAAGGGCATCATTCCTGGGGGCACTGGTCTAGAGACCCAGCAGTCTGCAGAAAATATATTCTCCAAGTGTACCACTTTCTGCTTTTCATGCAGTGCAAGCCAGTCATGTAGAGTGTCCCTCATAAGTACTATTGCTGGTTTCTAAGGGATAGACCTCTGTTACAGTATTAGGTTTTGGATATTCTACTGTTGGTCTATTTTATCATTCTGTTTTAACCCCCATTAATACCAGTTGTGAGCTGACAATACATTGGGTTTAGTGTGACATCCTTATGCTTCTGTACCTGCAGCTGAATTGTATTTGTCTGGGACACATATCTTTTTAGCATCAGTTGTTGGCATGGTGGTAGTTATCTCACTAAGAAAAAAAATGAATGTTCCTTATCCATTCCTGACAAGCTTACCTCAGGCCATGAAAATGTGCAAGGAATAATGCAACTACCTTGCTAAGTCTTGATCTTACAGCTGACACAGGACATTCAGTATTTTCACAGTTGCAGGTAGTCAGTGGCAAGCAACCACAATGCCTCTAACCCCCCTGTGGACGAAGCTACCACATCATGTTGTGGGTAAAAGATATTGATTGGTAAACAAAAATATCTGTGAAAACATTCTTATTTTACTACTACTTGACTGCTCTGGAAACACAGCATTAAATCATGGACCAGATAGTATATTACATCATCCGATTTCTCATCATATAATGGTATCAAAGGCATGACAGTGGATGCATCTAGCATGTGACAAATTTGGATAGCATAGGAATGCGGGTTGCACATGCTCTGCAAATGTATTAATCATAATTGAAACATGATTAGGAGCTCTGTCAATGCCTGTTAGTTAACCATAAATGGCTATAGTCTCTTTATACATGACTGTCCAATCAAAGGGAAGGGGTGTTTCTCTGTATTACTGATCAAATTGTAGAAATGAAAGGAAAAGTGGGACTCTCTCTGGAATTCGAACCCAGGACCTCGGCAATCCATGCTTTAGCTCTTAACCAACTAAGCTATGAGAGTTCAGCCAATTAAGGCCCCTGAGTTTTCCAATGTGAATCACACATACATTTCTTTCTGGTTTTGCAATGAGCAACCAGGAAGTCATTCAACAGACTCAAATAGCTCCTTATCCTTTATCTCTCCCAAGTGCAGTATATGCCACTGCGAGGCAAATTTAGAAATCCAGTTGTAGACGTGAAAGGAAAAGGATGATTCTCACTGGGATTTGATCCCAGGATCTCAGCAATTCATGCGTTAGCTCTTAACCAACTGAGCTATGAGAGTTGTATATTACTGATAAACTTAGACAAGCCCACGTTAGCTTTGACAAAGACCATCTAGGCTTGAAACGTCAGTCTGTGTAGGCATCCTCTGTGTAAGGGGCTCAGCTTCATCCTCATGTGTAACTTTAATAAACTGCCTGATTCTTAGTGCACAGTTTTGGTGTGGACAGTGGTCCCTTTCTGTCCCTAAATCATTCAGTTGCCTTGCTGTAAGCATTAGTTTGTCTAAATATGAGGTCATAAACATTCTTGGCTGTTAAAGACAACCCAGTGAAAGCTTTGTTACAGCTGCATAGTTTAGCTATTCATGAAGTAATTGCAGTAAGAAGAAACAAGCATTTGTCAAGGCCAAATGTTTGCTTGCATGGTGCTGTACTGGGTCCTGTTTGTACACATTTTACTATGTATCTACAGTACCAAAGATAGATCAGATAAGATATAATATGCAATTTACAGTTATGTCCTTATCGTACATATTTTCATACTACATTTATCGAGGATAGCAGAGTTGAGATTCAGTATCTTGTGTTTGGCAGGGCCCTGCTTTTATAATATATTTTGCCATGCCAGATTATCTTAGATGCAACATAGAAACACAGAAATATCGCCTTTTCAGTGGTGTTCTGCTGTTGAGTCATGTTTCTACACAGTTTTACACTATATTTACCCAGGATAACCCAGCTCAGATGCAATAACTCATTTTTAATGGGGTCCTGCTTTGACGCATTTTTATACTGTATTTACAGACATACTGTACATATGAAAATTACCAGCAGAAAAAATACCTTACAGTCTATCTAGTCTGCTAATGTCTGCTGTCCCCCTAGTGACTACTGAGGGATCCACCCCACCCACTATCCACTTCTCCCTCACTTTCAATGTCCTCCCTCTCCCTTAATGTCCCCCCTTACCATGCAATTTTCTTTTTTACCCTCTCACAGCCTCTCTTAAAGTTATCTGCAATCATCAGTGAGACAGCGCATTTATGAACTTTGTGGGGATTGAGTTTTATGCAGTAGCAAACCTAATCAGTATTAATCTAGGTTTTTGCAATTAATGTTCATAGTTTTTGAGAATATAGAATGGCAATTTGCTTTGCACAGGGCTCATGCGCCCCTACACAAAGCAGGGGGTGACTACTAACTTACTTTGCACAGAGACTCTTGTGTCACTCATGACTTCAGCCAGCTATTAGCTGACTGACATGGATTGAATGCACACATATTGTATAAATAACTGTTTCTATTGAATGCATAAGTTTATATCCTGTCAGTCAGGGTTGGGGGACCACTAGCCACCAGGGATGATACCTAAGGCAATTGGGGGGTGGGGGTCCAGTAGACTACCAGGGAGCTTTCTAAAGATCACCAAGTGGACAATTGGAAGGTCCATTAGACTCCTTAGATTATGTAGTGTTCACAGCATGGACACTCCAGGATTGCTCAGGCATTTCTAGTAAGCTCACAGTTAACGTGCAGATGGCCCCTTAGAGTCTTGAATGTCCAGTGAGCTCATTAGCATGCTAGAGATAAATATGGCACACAATATCCCTGGTGCTATCCCATTTGGGCAGCGTGGGCTTCCCTGTGAGCAATATTCAGTCTTGGGCTGTGTTAGAACAGCACATAGTAATTATGCATCAGCAGACCCAATATTCAGACTGCAAGCTCTGGTTGTAGCATGCTAACTGTTTGAATTTTGCACAGGGCCAGCCATGCACTAACGGACATGCATTGCACCTGGCTGAATGGCAGAAATGGCTGGCTCTGAATATGGGCGCCACTGTCTTTTTAATTCTTTGTGGTTTTCATCTTTGTCCATTGACAAATAGTATGGCTCAAAACTTGGAAAAAATACATACATTCAACATCCTGTAACTCAAAATGGACAAAACAGATTTCTAAAAAACTTTTAAAGTTCGTTGACCCCAGGAGTCAGATGATACATGCCAAATTACACAGTCCTAGAGTCTAAGATTGTTGAGTTATAAAAGGCATGAAAAGTTACTGTACACTGCAGTTTAAATGCCTGATAAAATGAAGAGGATAATCAGGAATGCTCAGACAAAACAGCCCCTCCATGCAAACTGACATCTACAACCCCACATTATCTGTGATCACTTCCTTGGATGATATTCAGCTGAGTTAACAGCCCTGTGGCACTGAGGGTTGAGGTGCTGGATGCCACATCTCGTGCAACACCAGTGATCTGCGTTCGGGAGGTTGTCAGGGGTCGACCAGGGTGAGAGGGTGAGGAGCCAGATTGAGTCACTGCAAGGTAGCTCTCTCCTCCTGAGAGGTATTGGAGGATCTCTGGTCACTGGCCGCCACCTGGTGGAGGATGGATGGTAATGCCAACCTGTGGGAGCTCTGGCACTAGCCAGGAGGAGGGGTGGAAGGGGCTGAGCCAGCTTCACGGGTTGTGTGTGCACCTCCGCACACACACAACAACCATGTGCTGGAGCCCAGGGGAACCAAAGAAAATGGGACAAAACTCCTGGAAAATACAAATTAAAAAGAAAGATATTTAGCTGAGTTTGGGCAGAGATTAACAAACCATACAAAGCTCAGTTTTATGTGAACTGCAGAATTTTAAGCCCGTATAACTTTAAAAGTAGAGAACGGAACATAACCAGCTTTGCTAGATTAATTGACACTAAATATTAGGCTTTGAGGCTGTCCACATGGCCCGACAGCAGAGCATCCCACTGCCATGCTGATGACCTAGGTTTGGAAGTTAACCTAGAATGTCATGTCAGGAGGCAGGCCGTGCCAAAGACAACTGTTGCTTAGTAATACATCTCAGTCTTGGAGGTTTGGCAGTGGGTGCCACCAATACAGTCACCCCTGTGGCAGGGCCAGGGACTTGCTTCTGCTACAGAGGAAGGTGTGGCTATGTGAGGCTAACAGAGGCACTTTCCTCAGCAGTGGAGGTGGGAGGGAAAATTGTGGGAGAAAAAACAGGTAGCCAACTGAATGATGACTGGATTCAGCCTGATCAGGGTATATCCCTGTGAACAACATCTATCCCTGAGACATAAGCTGCCAGCTATGTGAAAAAAAAAAAACAATAAGGAAATATAAAAGAGGCTGTGTGTGTCAACTCTCTAATCTCTTGCTCAAAGGTTGACCAAATTATAAGCAGTCAAAGATTCCAAAATGACATCAGTGACTAAAGTTTAATTATTTTCTTTCCCCTTTCCCAAGGCGCCCTCCTAGCCCTCTGGATTTTCTGGCCCACCCCCCACCTCCTCCCTAGGCCACCTTAAATATGCCTAAACCCTGCCTACTTTCCACATTCTATCTCTTATTGGTTTTGAGCCTTACTAGTGATTCATTTCAGTTCTTCTTAAAGGGCAACATACCTTTGTCAGGTCTGTATGTTTATTATGACTTGTTAGTCACTCCCTTCTCACCAAACAAAATTCACATCGACAATTACTGTGGCCTGCTAGCTGGCACACCAACTGGCTAGGGTAGTTGAGCACTGGTCATCTCATATACACCCTGCCACTTTGTGTGCAAGCGTGACTGAGACAGTCGAACATTAACCTGACCACCACACTGTGTGGAATTACCCAAGAACCACTCTAGTGCCATCTTCAGCTATCCAAACCAGGGACTCCCAAGCCTTATGTGTGACCAGGCACCATAATGTGGGCTACTTACTCATTACTGCATGTGTCCCTTCTGCTACTGTGTTACCTACATCCTCTTATGGTATCTCAGCTGCCGCACAGTGGTGCATCCATAAATAGTAATGCAGTGGGCTGCCAGAGCACTTTTGACTACTCTGATCAGTACATATGTGCCTTCAAGTTCCTCACACCGAATCTGCCCTTTTATCCTCTTGGGCTGGTACTATCACAGTATCAGTTATAAAGGGCATGGCACCTTCCACTTATGTCCCTTTGCCCCCATGCTTTACACTACTAGGGTCTTAATCTTGGCAATGTTAGGTCAACTTGGCAGTAGTTTTAGGGACCCATCAATTCCTTCCAATAATCCCTGCAAACGAAAACAGTCTAGAGCACTTAAATTTCTCTTTAGAGCTATCAAAAAGCTTCTGCTCCTCCTGTTACTCTGCTAAGGGAAATGTCAAACTTAACCCTGGTCCTCCAGCAACTATCTCTTCTCCTGCTGATCTTCCTAGGCTTAAAGGCATGAGCTTTATACATGTCCATGCCTGTAGCCTTCTAAAGAAATTTACCTCCATTCAGGCTTGGGTCTGCCAAACCACACCTGATGTCTTAGTGGTAACAGAATCCTGGCTTAGACCTGGAACTTCTGATCATGAGGTGAACATTCTCTCCTACTCCCTGTTTAGAACCAATAGGCAATCTAGAGGAGGTGGAGTTGCCATTTATATTAAGGAAAAATGTCCTGTATCTATCATTGACTCAACCTTTCTCCAAAAAGAATTTGAAAGTCTGTCTCTCAAAATTTACATTTCTTCCACAGTCTCACTTTGTGTAGTAGGATGCTATAGACCCCCATCTGCAGGATTACAGCTCTTGAACCACTTAAGTAATACCCTGGCATCCTTACCTTCTGAGTTCATAATTTTAGGAGACTTCAATCTGGACTGGTTTTCTAGTGCCTCCACACCCTTTAAAGCTATCTGTGATGCCTTAGGGCTGTCACAACTCATTAATGAAGCTGCTTGCCCAAATAAGAAGAATCCAATTCATAGCACTCTGCCGGATCTCGTTGTAGTAAGTAAACCTCACTTATTTTTCCACACTGGTGCATTTTTCTCTGATATCAGTGACCACTGTGTTATCGCGTGCATAAGAGCCACCTCAAAATCGAAGTCGGTCACCTAATTTACTACTAAGTGATGTCGACGTAACTTTGATCCTCGTGCTTTCATCACAGAGCTAAGAGTATCCTTACTTTGGCAGGACTTCTACCTAGCAAAATCGGTGAAGACTGAGTATGATATCTTTCATGATATTGTGTTAGAGGCACTGGATAAGCATCCACCTCTGGCTAAAGTCCACACCAAAACTAAATCATGCCAATGGTATATGAAGGAGTTGAAGTCCGCATTGTAGAATAGAGACGTGCTTTGGAAAACAGCTCGGAAAACCAAGTGTGAAGCTGAATGGATGTCATTTAGAAGGGCGAGGAATCTCTGCATGAAGACAGCCAGAGAGGCAAAAGCTAACTTTTATAGCATGGAATTTACATAGATACATAGACAGTGTCAGCATATAAGGGCCTATGGCCCACCCAGTCTGCCCATTTGAGCTTGTAAGTTCAGTTTCTGTTTTCCTAGAAGTCTGTTGCCCCTTAACCCTGACCTCCAGAATTCCTTTATGTCTATCCCATGCATTCTTAAATCCCGGGATTGTTTCAGCCCCCACCACTTCCTCTGGCAGGGTGTTCCACTTGTCCACCACCCGTTCTGTGAAGAAATTCTTCCTCACGTTTCCTCTGAATCGTCCTCCCTCCAACTTCATCCCATGCCCTCTAGTCCTGGAACATCTTTTTGCTTAAAAATAGTGTATTCCTGCACCCTGTTCCTCCCTGTAAGATACTTGTATGTCTCTATAATATCCCTCTCCTCCCTCCTCTCCTCCAGGAGTACATGTTCAGTTCCTTCAACCTGTCCTCATAGAACTTGAGTGCAATCCATGCACCATCTTTGTTGCCCTCCTCTGACCTTCTCTACCCTGTCTATGTCCTTATGTAGGTAAGGTCTCCAGAACTGTACACTGTACTCCATGTGGCTTCACTAGTGTCTTGTATGGTGGAATTATGACCTCCCTTTCCTGCTGGTGATGCCCTGCCTATGCATCCCAGCATCCTATTTGCTTTACCTGCTGCCTTGTCACACTGTTTCCTACCTTGAGTTCATCAGAGATGATAACCCCAAGATCCCTTTCCTGCTTGGTGCATGCTATATCCTCACCCCCCAACTGATATATTGTGCCAGGTTTTTGTGCCCCATATGCATTATCTTGCACTTCTTTGCATTGAATTTCAACTGCCAAACCCCTGACCATTCTTCAAGTTTCTGCAGGTCCCTTCTCATTCTGTCTACACCCTCTGGTGTGTCTACTCTGTTACAGAGCTTTGTGTCATCAGCGAACAGTGAAATTCTGCCTTCTAGGTCCTGCGCAATGTCACTGATGAAGATGTTGAATAGGACCGGTCCCAGCACTGATCCCTATGGTACCCCACTGGTCACTCTTCCCTCTGTGGAGTGACAGCCATTTACCACCACCCTCTGTGTCCTGCCGCCCAGCCAGTTACCTACCCACCACACTACTGTCCTGCCCACACCCATATTCCCCAGTTTGTGTAATAGTCTTCTATGTGGCACAGTGTCAAAGGCCTTGCCCACTGCCCTCCCCTGATCCATCTCCCTAGTCACCCAGTCAAAAAATTAAATGAGGTTGGTCTGACATGACCTCCCCCTGGTGAAATCATGCGGCCTTGGGTCCTGTAGTCCATTGACAACCAGATGTTCCACCAATCTCTCCTTCAGTAGTGCTTCCATGATCTTCCCCACTACCGAGGTGAGGCTGACTGGTCTGTAGTTCCCAGCTTCCTCTTTGTTCCCACTTTTGTATAAGGGGACTACATCTGTTGTCCTCCAGTCTTTGAGTACCTCCCCTGTTTCCAGTGATCGGCTAAACAGGATAGCCAGAGGTTCAGCCACCACCTCTCTTAGTTCTTTAAGGACTCTGGGGTGCACACCATCTGGCCAAATTGCTTTATCAACTCTTATTACTTCCAGTTCCTTCAGGACCCTTTCCCGTGTAAAGGGACTTGTGTCCATTTCTGCACCATTCTCACCCCTTGTACTCCCTTCAGACCAATTACCCTCCTCTTCCTCAGTAAAGACTGCGGAGAAATACCTGTTCAATATGTCAGCTTTACTGTTGTCATCCTCCATGCAGCCCCCATCCTCCCCCTTCAGTCTCACTATCCCTCCCTTTGCCTTTCTTTTTTCACTTATATACCTGTAAAAGGTTTTGTCCCCTCTACCCACTGATTTTGTAGTGTGTTCTTCTGTCTGAGCTTTGGCTTCCCTTACTGACCTCCCTGCCTCCCTTTGCTTCTCCTGGTACTTCTCCCTATCCCCTTCTGCCTGTGTCTTTTTGTATTGCCTGAATGCAATCCTTTTGGCTTCACTTTCTTTGCTACCTCTTTGGAAAATCATGATGGTCTCCTCTTCCTTTTCCTCTTGCTAACCTGCTTAATGCATAATTCTGTTGCTCTTGTAATCCCCATTTTAAATACTACCCACTGTTCCTCAACCCCTGATTCCTGCCCCATTCCCCTTAATGCCTCTTTCAAGCATCTCCTCATTTTCCCAATGTCTGCCCCCCTAAAATCCAGGATACATGTTTTTGTGCAGTTTGTTTCTGCTCTTTCTGTGATTTCAAACCACAATGACAGGTGGTCACTGTTCCCCAGGTGCTCCCCACTGTTACCCCATCACACTGTCCCTGTTTGTGAGCACAAGGTCCAGTATTGCCTTCTGCTGAGTTGGTTCCATGACCAGTTGCTTGAGGAAGGCACCTGAAGGAGTCCAGGATAAATCTGCTCTAGTTGATGCTGCCTGGGATGCTCCAGTCCACGTCTGGAATATTGAAGTCTCCAACCAGTACTACTCCACTTGTCTGCCATCCTTTGGATGGCTAGCATCAACTCCTATCTGCTTCTTCCTCCTGGGCTGGTGGTCTATAGACTACACCTATGCGGATGGCTGGCCCCATTTTTCTTCCAGCTTAACCCACAGTATCTCTCCCCCATTTTGTTCTTCCTGGATCTCTGTGGCCCTTATGTCATTTTTCACATACGGTGCCACTCCTCCTCCCTTCCTGCCTGCCCTGTCTCTTCTGAATATATTGTAGCCAGGTATGGCCATCTCCCAGTCATGGTTATCATTACACCAGGTTTCAGTGATGGCCACAATGTCCAGGTCTGACTGCACCATGACAGCCTCCAGATCTTCCATCTTGTTGCTAAGGCTCCTCGCATTTGCACACATGGCTTTCCATGATTTGACCTCCCTAGACTGTTTCACTGTTCTACTCCAGCACCTTCCTTGATTGTCCTTTATCCCTGGTTCTCCTTGCTGTCTGCCCTTCTGCTGAATTTTGCCCCTTTTCTGCCTATCCACCTCTTGGGTACTAATCTTCATCTTTTGCACTCTGCTTTGTAGAGATAGCCACTCCTCTGGTTCACTGGTTCCACTGCTAGCTGTGGGAGGTGAGCAAGTAGGTACCCTCCTTGCTGGCCTGCCACCCCCCTTTGCTAGATTAAATGCTTGTCAATGTAGCATTTAAACTTATCATTGAGTACTTGGATTCCCCTCCAGGATGGATGCAGGCCGTCAGGCTTGAACAAACCTCCATCCCTCCAGGTGGGTCCCCAGTCACCAATGAATCCAAACCCTTCCTCACATCATCATTTCTTCAACCATGAGTTAAAGTTCCTGGTGCATGCACCCCATGCTCTCCCTTGCCTCTGGCAGGTAGTTCTTCTGAGAAAGTGACAGAAGTAGCTACTTGCTTGAGACCCCTCCCCAATTTCCAAAATTCTTCCTGAACTTCCTTTGGCTCCCCATCTGCCAGGTCATTAGTATCTAGGTGGATAATGACATCCAGCTCACCCTCCCGTCTTGCCTTCCCAGTGATCCCCAGGATCTTCCTTCCATCCCTCCATGCCATGGCACCTGGTAGGCACCTCACCTCCCTGTCCTCCCCCTCCTGTGTTCCTAGCTAGATCCTCTTATGATGGAGTCCCCCACCAGGATTCGCTTCCTCCTCCTCTGTGGTCCACTGCTTTCCCTGCTGAGGTCACCTCCTTGGCTAACCTCCACATCCTTTCCTTCCACTTCTCTGGGTACCTCAATTTGGTTGTCCCCATTTGCCAGTGTGGAATATGAGTTCTTGAGTGGAATAGGATCTGGGATGTGCCTCTGCCTGACTGCTCTAACCCTCCCTGAGCCCACTGTCATCAAAGTGCTCCTCGTTCTCAGCATCCTTTGAGGCAGTTGCATTGGACTGGGTGGTCTCTGGATAGGGCTGATGGTACTATTGACCCAGTTTACTTCTACTCTGAGTCTGGCTACCTCATCCCACAGTCCAGAGAGATGCATGCAGATAGGGCACCTCAGTGTCCAGAAGGTCTGCCTGAATATGGCTGCCCCTGGCCACTGCATTGCACCACTCCCCACATTATACTGCAAATTATACTGCTATTCCACTACTTGTCTGCTACTGAAGCTCTCCTAGTTCCCTTTTTTTAATTTACTGTCCAAAATCCTGCCACTCATCCTCAGATACTTTTCTTTTTAAAAAGAAATAAACCAATAAATAAATAAATGAGTCAAAACACTTGTCATGCTGAGGGTGGGCTCTTCCCCTTATGCCTCCTACTCCATAATTTCCTTACTATACCTGTGTTAACTCCTGTGAATCAGACTTAATAGGCATATAATTAAGAGTTGGGGCAAAATTTGCAGCAATTAAAGACAGCAAAGAAATACACCACCACTACATTTTAAATTTTCAACAGCCCAAAAACAATTTTAAGTAAAGACAACAAAGAAAGTACAGTGTCACTAAAAGCCCACAATCTAAGCTTAAAAGAAAATAGCAATTACCTGTTAGTGTAAAGCACTGAATTGAATATGTTTCCTTCCCCTTCTGGCTTCTTCTGAGAAAATAAAACTCACTTGCTACCTCAATTCTGACTAAGCCCCACCTCCAGTTATCATGTAGCTGAGGACAGAGGGCAGACAATTAACACCCTTCACCCAAACTACAGGGCAAGTCAGACAAGCCAAGACTAAATTTACAGCAATTAAAGACAGCAAAGAAATACACCACCACTACGTTTTAAATTTTCAACAGCCCAAAAACAATTCTAAGTAAAGACAACAAAGAAAGTACAGTGTCACTAAAAGCCCACAATCTAAGTTTAAAGGAAAAATGGCAATTACCAGTTACTGTAAAGCACTGAATTGAATATGTTTCCTTCCCCTTCTGGCTTCTTCTGAGAAAATAAAACTCACTTGCTACCTCAACTCTGATTAAGCCCCACCTCCAGTTGTCACTGACTCCTCGAAGTGACAAAGCAAATTTTGGAAAACCTTAAAAGATATAGAAGGTCACACTTCTGGTAATTCCCTACCTACAAAGATTACCGTTGGTAACACCATGGTCTCTGATAGGCATACTATACTTGAGTATCTCAAGAATCACTTTGCTACCACAGGTCTCGCATTCAATGCATCACCTGCCAATAATCTCTGCTCTCAACTTGGTGCACAGGATCAAGCAGTCCCTGTCACTAACTCTATGTTCTCACTGCAGTCGGTATCCTTGAAGAAGGTAGAACACCTTCTCTTACAGCTGGATACTAGGAAAAGCACTGGAGCTGACCTCATTGACCCTTTCTTACTGAAAATTAGTTATCAGGTCCTGGTTGTGCCACTTACACATCTCTTTAATCTATTTCTCAAGTAGGGTGACCTCCCTCCTATATGGAAAACCTCTCAGGTGATTCCCCTTTTCAAATCCGGAGACCCCACTGATCTTAATAACTACAGGCCAATCTCCTTACTCCCTATTCTGTCCAAACTACTGGAAAAATTGTGAGTGGCCAGCTCAGAAATGACTTAGATTCCTCAAAACTACTTAATCCACTACAATCAGGTTTTAGACCATGAAACAATACCATTTTGGCACTTTCTAAAGTGACTAATGACTGGCAGTGTGAGTTGGATGCCAAGAATTTTGTTTGCTCAGTATTTTTAGACCTGAGTAAGACATTTGATACTGTTGATCATGACCTGCTCCTTTCATCCCTCCACAACATTGGCCTAGATCAACCATCGCTGAGATGGTTTTCTAACTATCTTATAGCTTGGTCTCAGCAGGTAAAAGCAGAAGGGGAACTCTCTCCTTTAAAACCCAAATCAAGAGGAGTTCTGCAGGGCTCTATTTTGGGTCCACTGCTTTTCACAATTTACATTAACAGAATTGATGTCAGTATCAAAGCAGCCAACATACACCTCTTCACAGATGACACAGTGTTGTATATTTGCAGACCGACCCCCAGAGCAGCATTTAGTGACCTACAACAAGACTTCAACCAGCTGCAACTACAGCTTCTAAACCAGAAACTACTCCTAAATGCCAAAAAACTGAAGGGAATGATCTCTTCACCCCGTTTCCATGCAGCCTTCCCTGTAATGACACCACCGATCCTTACACTCCTAGGTGAACCCTTAGAATTTGTAATAAAGTTTAGATATCTTGGGGTTTGGATCAACCATAGACATTCCTTCATGGACCACATAGAAGAACTGGTAAAAAAGCTTAGACAGCGAATTGGTCTCTTTTATAGAATTAACTATCTCCTTTCGAGGTATGTCAGAATGAGATTGGTCCAAACCACCTTCCTTTCCCTTTTGGACTATGTGGATTTCCTCTACAGTCAGGGTCCTGCCACAGTGCTTGCAAAGCTTGACATACTCTACCACAAAGCTCTAAGGTTTATGACTGGCCTTCCATATTCAATGCAGCAATGTACCTTGTACTCGGCTGTGGTATGGTCTTCCCTTATGTAAAGGCGACAGAGAAACACCACCTTCTGGACCTTCAGAGCAATTACCAAGAAATTGCCCCACTATATTTTGGACTGCCTTACACTAAATACAATAGGCAAGTATGTGTTGAGAAGTGCATCCTACATTTCTCTGATGGTACCCAAGGTCAAATCGCGACTTGGCAGGGCTTCTGTAAGTTACATGCTACCTCTATTATGGAATAAGCTGCAAAAAACATTGAAATTGGTCAACCCCATTACTTTAACAGCTTTCAAAACACTATATGCTTGTTCCTTTAAAGAATCCTGTAATTGCTCCCCATGATTGGCGTCTCATCCTTAGGAGTGGATCCAGCAGCAGCTACATGCTGTTCCATAAACAGCCTCTCCACCTCCTGTATCCTTCCCCCTCCCATCTCCTCCTACATTTCACATTCCCTCTCATTCCTTCCCTTCAGTTGCCACTGTTATATGTTATTGTAACCATATCCAATGGTTGTACCCTTAAGCTGAGAACAACCCCCCCACCAACACTAACATGGAGTCTGTACGAAATCCACTTGACTATGACAATGGTCCCTGGTATCCTGAGGGTTATACTTGGGCCCCCACGCTTCATCTCCTCTACTTCCTGCCCTCTGCTACCTCCTCTTCCTCCCACCCCCTTGCCAAAATCTTCTTAATAACCTTATACAACATCCTTGACCCCTTCCTCCTTCCTGTGGTTTCCTTCAGGCCATTGTATTTATATTATTTAACTGCTGTGACTTCTTATATGTTTGTAATTACTATTGTATATGCCATGCTACTGTTATCAGATGCATGGCATCTGTTTCTGTGCAATTACATCTTATATTGTTGGTTGTGTACTCCTTGTGCACATTATGATAATGTGTTGTCCAGGTCCCTCTCGGAAATGAGCATTGCTCAATGGTGTTTGCCTGGTTAAATAAAGATTTTAATTGAGTTTTGATAGATTGATTGTTTGATTGATTGTGAAATTGGGGAATGTGGTGATACTTTTGTCAAAGCCATGCCGATACATTTTTCCAGTCTTACACTACTGTTGCCATTGCACAGGAAGATAAAGCCAGGGTAAAGTGGCAGTAAGGTAGCATTCATGGGGGGCTCCATAGTAAAAAGTATAGCAGTGCCAAGTGTCAGGTTACTATCTTGAGTGACAGACCATGAAGGATAGTCATTGACATTACTGTGCACAAGCTTGTCTTCTTGCAATATGCCCAGTAACCACTATAGCTCACTGATTTAGTGACTTGTGAAAACACATATTCCCATGCAGTATTGTTTCTCTACAATGCCTCTTGCTGACTCTTTAACAACTCTGTTGATAACAATGAATTGTTTTTCTATTTGAAAACTGTGGCACCAAGTGACACCCAGCCTTACAACTAGTTGTGACTTAGGTCATTATGACAGAAGTATCTGGATATATTTAGTTATGCTGAAGCATGATGCTGGACAACACTGTCACAGGATAGTTAGAGAGGCATTGCAGGGCCATGATGTAGTATGAGGTGATTCAGTGGCGATAAGTGTTTTGTGATTGTTAAATTTCATAAGTGGAATTCTAGTGGCATTAAGTGTTATGTCATCATGAACTTTTGAGCAAATGTTAACAATTAATAATTTCTAAAGTATCCACAGTGAATGTTAATCTACTATGCAACATTTATCCAGCTAAATTTGATTCTGGATCTTGCCTACTTTGGTATGCATGCAAGATCTTGGATGTATACCTGCAATAGTAGTGGAGCTATAAACATCCATATTATATTTAGAAAATGTTCACACAATTTAACAAATAATTAAATTGTGAAATTTCAAACTCCTGTAACTTCACACCAAATAATGACTTGTCATTTTTAATATTCCACTTAACACATGGTAAATCCGGTTAACATTTAATAGTGAACCTCTGCTTCTTCAGACCCTCTTAAAAATGCTGTGTTACCAGTTATCCTACTTTTGCTTTTCCATTTGCTATCTTAGCAGATCCAAATCAATTCAAAATACCTCTTATGATGTGTACAGTTGCCAGGATGGGGTGCCCTCTGTATATGTTTTTGGGTTAACTTTCCTGTTTTTCATTACTTGGAGAAAACACTCTGCTCCCAGCTGGCTCCCTCAGGCTCCCTCAGAAAAATTGCAATTGTCCTGTGGATGACCTAAAATGAAAGATTTTTTTTTTGTGCTTATATGATATATGCAGCCAACCAGGACACTAACATTTGCAACTCCTGTAACTTACAATTTACATAACCAAATACAGCTTTATTTAGCAATTTCTAAGACTCTTCCATGAAAGCACACATACAGTATACATTTTCAAATATCTAGCTCCAAATGTAGCTAAGTTGTTAGCAAAGAAATATTTTCAGAAATGTTCATATGAATAATAAATTGCAAGTCTTTGAATCCCTATAATATCCCCACTCCTCATCCAAATGCCATGAAATGGGGCACTATTTTAAGGTGTCCTCCGCACACTATGCATGCTAAATGTCAGATCCTTAGATATAAGTAGAGATGCAGCATATTTAAAACTTGCTGGTGAAGTGCACGTGAAGAGGGCCCTTTGCGTTGCCACTCCACTACGTGGAGTGGGCAATGCAAAGTGCTCACTTCACCTTGTCATTACCACTTCGCATTGGCATAATGAGAATGCGAAGTAAGGTGAAGTCATTGTTTTTAATGGACATCGAGTTCCTCATTATGATTCTAAGTGATCCACTTGGTGTTTCAGATTTGGTAGCCCCCCCACAGATCACATGGCTTACAGTACTGTAAGTCACATGTTCTCTAGCCAGGCAGGAAGGAAGTGAGTCACACAGGCAGTTTCACTTTCTCCTGTGCAGACTGAGAGAAAGGAGTGTGTGTGTACTAGAGAGAGAGGAGTGTTTTTTTTTATTGCAGAGAGAGTTAAAATTTAATACTTAAACCAACAGCTTTTTTAAAAGCTGCATTTTTTTGTCTTTTCTGTACTGTTTTTCACTTACCGTATACACTCACGTATTAGCCGACCCACGTATAAGCCGACCCCCCCATCTCGAGAGACAGTTTTGTAAAACAGCAACGACCCATGTATAAGCCAATCCCTTTATTTTTGGATCATGAGTGCCGACTCTGAGCCCTCTCCCGTCCCTGAAAACCAGGATCATCAGCTCCAGTCTCACTGGTTTAATTCAAATTCAAAGCCTTTAAAAAAAACTCACTGAGCAAATTGAGAATGAATTCCACTTGCCTGACTCTGAGCCCTCTCCCAACCCCTGAACACCAGGATCATCAGCTCCGGTCTCGTCTGAGAGTACTGAATCAGAAACAGAAATCACCCACCAGAGAATACGTTGAGTGCAACTACCGGTAAGCTATGAAAGCAGAATAGCTGAGGAATAAAGGTGTTGGCTGGTACAGACGTAGCAACTTAAAGAAAAATACTCTAAAACAATGGAGCCTCTGAGGGTAGCTCTTGGGATATGAGACTCCTCTCGAGAACTGCTCAGCTTTGCTGTGCGCTCCTCCACTCCTTGCGAACCGACCATCTCTGGGGAGTAGGGGGACTCAGGGGACTAGTGTGAGCAAGAGCCCTGTAGTCTTCTGTTGCCACGCTCTCCCCCACCACTGCCATCGCTGGTCTAACCCTACCATTTTCTCTCTTCACTTTTGAGGCTGCCACAGGTGAACATAAATGATTCAAAGCCTGACCCGCGTATGAGCCGAGGTACCATAAATCGGACTGAAAAAAAGGGATAAAAAACTTGGCTTATACGCGAGCATATACGGTAATTTGTTCTTTCTGTAAATTTTATTTTTCTTACCTACTTGGTTGTTTGTCTGTGTGTATGTGACTGTGTGTGTTTTATGCTTGTGTCGTGAGATGAAGCAGGGTGAGGGAATGTCTGGGGCGGGGGCAGCTCTGGGAGAGCGTGGTAGTATGCGTCGTCATACCATGTGCATGTGTGTGGATCATGGGCACCCATTTGTATTGGACTGCTCTAAACTTCTGAGTGTCCAACCCCTGGAAGCAGGACCAGCACCGCTTCCTTAATCTGAGGCAGTTCAACCACCACCACTAAGTCCAGCACAAGATCCTTTGGAGCAGGATGTGCCTGTTCCCCAGGCCCAGGTGTGGATCCCACCATCAGAACTGTTGAGCACTGTGAGCAGCCTACTGCCAGTTCATCTGGCCCTCCCTTGCCTGTGCCTGGTCCTCCCCACACCTCCATTGTTTGGCAGTTTTTTGACTGTGTCAGGGGGGACAGCAGTGTGGTTAAGTGTCGCCTATGTGAGGTGGAGGTGTGCCGTGGCCCCTTGGGGAGTACCTGGGGACTGGGGGCCAGTGCACCCGTATGCTTAATCACCACCAGTTGGAGTGGCAGGCTGCCACAGAACAGACCATGTCTGCACCTGCTGGCCATTCTGTGGTAGAGGGTGCCACTGTGCATAGTGGTCGCGGCATCCCTAAGAAGAGGAGGGCCACAGCAGTACCTGTTGCTCCACCAGCACCCCCACCACCACCATCACCACCACCAGCAAGTCAGCCTGTCAAAGGAGTGGATGCCAGAGAAGTGCGTGTAACACTGTCTGACTTGGCAGTTCTCTGGAGTGCTGTTGAGGAGAACAGCAAGAGGATGAGTGCTGTGGAGCAGCAGCTGGATGACATAGAGGGACATCAGCTTCAAATTATGTCCATTCTGGAACTGCTGCTGGATCACCATAGGATCCCACATTAGTTTTGTTTCCTCACACCATGCCCCCCCACCTTCCTTGCTGTGCCATAAAATGTATTCCTCCACCATCCCTGACCCTTGTATGTAATTATGCCATTTTTTTGTTGCCTTCAGTATGCGTTACGCTTTGTATTCTGGGGCCCCTTCCTTCTGTTAAGTGTCTGTGTGTTTTGTGTATGTGCACTGTTTTGGTGCCTCATCTTTCTGCATCCACAAAAGGCATCTGTCTTGTGTCCAGAAAATTGACAAGTGGTAACACAGTGAAATGAGACTGTTTCCGCACATACAAAGTCCCCAGAATTTATAGTGCACTCAGTGTCATGCGCACAACAGTGGCACAGAGTCCCCAGATTTTTTCTGCAGTCCCAGAAAGCATCCTCCATGTGTCCAGAAAATTGACAAGTGCTAACACAGTGAAATGAGACTGTTTCAGCTTATACAAAGTCCCCCCGAATTTATGGCACACTCAGTGTCAAGCGCACAACAGTGGCAGAGTCCCCAGATTTTTTCTGCAGTCCCAGAATGCATCCTTCATGTGTCCAGAAAATTTATAAGTGGTGACACAGTGAAATGAGACTGTTTCAGCACATACAAAGTCCCTCAGAATTTATGGTGCACTCAGTGTCATGTGCACAACAGTGGCACAGACTCCCCAGATTTTTTTCTGCAGGCCCAGAATGCATCCTCCTTGTGTGCAGAGAAGTGAAAAGTGATCATCTCAACTGCATTGAAAGGTGCCCTTTGGATGTATAGTAAAAGTAGCCTTGAGTAGATATATATATATTTATACAACACGTGTTTTGGGATAAATGTGGAGATAAAAAGTGATATCTCAGCTAGGCAGTGAAGATATCACTGATATCTCCATGTTCCTATATGTCACTGTGATATCTCCACACTCCTATACGTCATACTGAAACTGAAACTGTCATTCTCACAGTCACAACTTTCACTTTTGTTCCCCAGTGTAGCGTGACAGAGCGCTATTACTACTACTAATCTGCTGCCATACAATTCAAAAAATGTCCAATCTCAATAAACAGTGACACTTATCTTGCTGACGCTGCCGCTCTGCTCTTTAGTAATAACACTTTCACTTTCCGCCAGAAATGTAAGCATGGCGGCTAATAAGAATTCCATAACTTCCGCTCCCAGAGCTTACAGTAGTAAAGCAGTGTCCATGAGCTAAGTTAGAAAAAATGTGGAGTTCTGGTCATTTTTATTGAATTTCTCCACAAAAAGCTGCCGACTGTACCGAGAATAGAGAGAGTGAGTCATGAGCTTCTGAGCAGCAGTAGGAAGAGTGAGCATGTGTTGCTATAGCAACAAACACTCACACTACCTTCTGCTGCTCAGAAGCTCGTGACTCACTCTCTCTATTCTTACAGTCGGCCTTTATGTGGAGAAATCCAATAAAATGACCAGAACTCCACATTTTTCTAACCAGCTCATGGACACTGCTTTACTATGAAGGTCTGGGAGCGAGTTATGGAGTCTTTACTAGCCTGCCACGCTAATTTCTGGGAGAAAGTGAAAGTCCTGTATGCTTGCCGAAGTGCAATGTGACAGGATCAACCAGATAAGTGTTTAAAATCAGTATTTAGCTAAACAAATCGGCAGGATCAACTTAAATTTTTAATGCAACATGTCATCAGTTCTGTTGAAGGGAATAATTCAGGAAAACAGTGAAATTACCAATATGGCTACTAGTGGGCTAACAAAACTCACAGGGACAGGATCAACCAGTCACATTTTAAATCCTTATTTAGATGATTATTTATGTAAAATAATGGCAGGATCAACCAGATAAATGTCTTTAAAACTACAAAATCCACCAAATAATTTTTTTCCAAAACACATACTGTAGCTCATCTTTTGTGTTGGAGCCTCTTGGAGAGTATTGAAATTGTGTTTTAAAGACATTCTATCCGCGATGTCTCAAAACACATATTGTATAAACAGAATATGACGGCCCGACTGAAGATATCATATTTATCTTCACTTTCGAGGCCAATGACATCAAGATATCTCACTCGTGGCTTCGCCACTCATGAGATATCATGATATCATTGGCCTCTCGTGAAGATAATATGATATCTTCAGTTGGGCCATGTCATATCCATATATACAGTATATATATATATATAAATATATATATATATATATATATATATATATATGTATATATATAGAGAGAGAGAGAGAGAGATGGTTGTGTATTTTGTAGGTGATGATGAGGGGGGTTGAACTTGACATGGACATGTATTCATGTTATTGTTCTGCATCACACACAGGTGACTCCGTCTCTGAACTGTTACTGTGCACCGTCCAGTGCTCAATGAGAACTTTTTGCACTTAAATGGAACTGGCTAACTCTCAAGCACATGAAAGTAAGTATTTCTTTTTTTTGGGGGGGGGATCATATTTTCAGTTTTGTCTGTAATGGTTTGTTATTTTTTTATTTCTTCACAGATTTCATCAGCATTCTTCTGGAGTCTGATTTTTAATGATGGTCATGGTCATGGAATGAAACGACTTCTGCGTGTTGCATGTGTGCCCAAGCTCAGGTCGGGGAGGGATGTGCCTGATCATGTTGACAAACCTTTTTGGATCAGTCCGGGTGGTGGTGATCCGGGGTGGGCAGACAGACTCATGGTGGCAGCAGACTTGGATAACATCAGTCCCGGTGGTGGTGGTGGTGGTGGTCCATGGGGGGCAGACAGACTCATGGTGGCAGCAGACTTGGATAACATCAGTCCCGGTGGTGGTGGTCCGGGGTGGGCAGACAGACTCATGGTGACAGCAGACTTGGATAACATCAGTCCCAGTGGTGATGGTGGTCCATGGGGGCAGACAGACTCATAGTGACAGCAGACTTGGATAACATTAGTCCCGGTGGTGGTGGTCTGGGGTGGGATGGGGCACACCACCTTTTATATACTGCAGTTAAAACCTGCCAACATTAACCACATCATCATCCTCATAAAGAAAACTGCCCTCACAGTCATCAATGTCTGAAGTCTGACCAATGGGAAATTCTTTCTCCATTGCGTCATCATCTGCATCAGTGGTGGGCTGTTTCAGGCAGCCACTGCCAGTGCCACGAGGATGCTCCATTTCCACATCAGCAAGACCACCGTGACTAGGCCGTGGTATGAATACCGAGGTTGCAGTCTGTGCTGGTATGTGCCTATCATTCATTTTAATGAATGTTAGCAAACTAACACTTGCAGGAGACAGGTTTGTCCGATGATCCCTGACTATTGCACCTGCTGAGCTGAATACCGTCTCAACACTTACACTGGAGGGTGGGCATGTGAGGTACTTCAGTGCCACTGCAGTCAGCTCTGGCCATTCACTGACCTTTCCACTCTAGTGCAAAAGAGGATCTTCACTTATCGTCAGTTGCCTGTTTTCAGACAAATATGACTCAACCATTCTCTGTGCCACACTAAGTCCGATTGTTGATGCGTCAGCCTGTTCCACGGAATCATTGATGTCACAAATACCCACTTGGGACAAAGCCTCCCAAAGTGGGTTGACGCCAACCACTTTGGATGACAGACCACCAGGAACTACAGTCCCCTTACCCTTGCATGATATGCTTGCTGGTCCTCCAGCTACACCTTCAGCTGGATTGTGTTGCTGAGGTTTGCAAACCTTGGCACTTGACTTCTGTGCTCCATGAACCAAGCAAACCAGTTGACCACTGATATTTTTACATGTTCAGGCCCTCTCTCCAGTACTGATGCAATTCCACGTTTGTATCGTGGGTCCAGCATTGTTGCCATGGCAAAGTTGTCACTACACTGAATACTCACAATGTGACGATTCTGGTCGAATACTGTCAGCATGTGTTGCAGCAACATACTGCTTCCACCATCTCCGGCAACATCAAGGCTATGCTGTACATTCACCAATGTCTGCCTCAGCACCCACAACAGTGGAATTGATTGGCTAATGGAGGCTGACTCACCACTCACTGCCTGTGTGGCATGTTCTAAAGGCCACAAAATTGTTATTACAGAGTCCATGAGGCACCACTGTTCGGTCATCATAGACATGGAGGCCCCAGAACTGTCATGGCTACTGTGCATAACAAGATATTCTGTGATGGCTTTGTATTGTTCATACAACCTCTCTGCCATGTATAATGTGGAGTTCCATTGGATGACAACTTCCAGCTTCAAACGGTGCTGAGGCAGGCTGTTTTGTATCTGCAACTGCTGCAGTTGGTCACGGGCCTTTCCAGATCTTGAAAAGTGAAAGCAGATATGTCGTGCAATGGTCAGCATTTCCTTTATGTCAGGGTGCTGCAGAAACTCCTGAACCACAAGATTTAAACAGTGGGCCATGCATGGAACATGGAAAAAAACACCATTCGTGATGCATTTCACCACATTTGACCCATTGTTACTTGCTATGAACCCAGCTCTCAGGGACAGAAGGTTTAGCCATCTGTCAATTTCAGTCAGTACCATGACCAACATGTTCTCACCAGTGTGTGAACAGGTCACTCTGCACATAGCCATGTTGCATGCTGGCGAATTCCAGGAAGATTGCTACTGTAACATTCCACCTTCCTGGACTGATTATTTACACTACCAGCATCACAAACAACCCCCGGCACCTGTGCCTAGTGTGTAGTTATACACAGATATGAACTCCCCGCTGTTTTTCCACTTGTCCACATATCCATAATTAAATAGATGAATGGAGAGGAGGAATGTTGAAGGGCATGTCTTACTGAGACTGAGACAGTGCGGAACAACTCAGGAACAGCACGGGTAGAAAAGTATGTCCTGGATGGGACTTTCCATTTTGGACAGGCACAGGCAGCAAACCACCGGAACCCAGAATTCTCCACAAAGGAGAAGGGCAAAATATCGATTGCCAGCATTTCTGCTACAGCAGCATTAAGTTCACGTGACACTGTATGATTGGGGGGGTACTTCAGCTTATGCGCAAAAACACTCTGTAACGTGGGCTGACTTAAATGTTTTACAGGGTGTGTGTTGGTCACAAATGGTTGTGCTCTGTGATGAATGGCATTGGCAGGGGGTGGAGTGTGGACATTTGATGAAGACGGTTCACAGGAGATGATGACAAACCCAGAAATGATGTTATTTTTCCGGATTTGCCAACCTGGGTTGATGTACCATTTGCACTAGACATACTGCATTCACCACCACCACCACCACAAAAACTGCTACTCTCACCAGCACTGGTCAACATTTCAAAGTCATTATGGTCCTCCACCTCATCATCATCATGCCTGTAGTAATCCTCTGCTCTTATTGCCTCACTACTGCACACGTTTAATTTCCTACTGGGCTTAACAGTCATGGAAGGGGATAACATGCTGGCTATGGTTGCCGCCAGTAATACAGGTGAACGCCCAAGTCTGGTATTAACTGCCAGCTTGTGCTGGGTCCACAGAGCCAAGTGTCTATTCTTAAGATGCGTATGCTGTCCTCCTGTCCCAAGATGGCTTCCCTTTTTACCTCTACTCACACACACATGGCAAACCTGGCAAATTGCAACTGAATCATCATTTGCATCTTGAACAAAAAAATCCCAAACAAGGGACTGTGATGCTCTGCTTTTAACATGTCCATGATGATGTGACTTATTTAAGTCTGTTATTTTAAGCACTGAAGTGGGGGGCGGCACGTGATGTTTCTGGCACTGCACACCTGGCACTGCAACTGACCACCACGACTACCTATCATATTGAGTACTGGGCTGTCATCATAATCATCATCCACTAAAACTGATACATCACAAGTTTTTACATGGGGTGGATTCCTACAGATTCAGAAATTTCAGACACAGCCACTTTTAATTTCTTTTTCTCCGGTTCCCAATTGGGGTCAATTAAATCATCATCATATTCATCAACGTCACTGTCACACACATCCACATCTTCTGCTTGGATGCTAACATGTGGACTGCATGTTGCAACAACAGCAACATCATCATCATCATCACATTCATCATCAGCATCTACACCACCATCACGTAATATTTTTTCACCGCACTGTGAATCACTGTTTCATGGAAAATAAGTGACGTTAAGTGCCACAGTGGATGGAATATCACATTGTATGCTATCATTGACATGATCATCAGAATCAGGTTCAGTTAATGGGATGTTACTGGGAAGTATGACATAATCTACGCTGTCACTCACTTGCACTGCTTCACACTCAATATGTTTGGATACGGTACACTGGTCAGAATTAGCACTTGACGCAACAATGCTAATACTATCTCCACCACCACTAACACCAGTAACACTAACACCACTGGCTTGGAAAACATCATCTCCTCCAACTATCAGTGAAGCTACTGATTGGGCTGCAAAAAACATTGCAGGAGAAATACCTTTCCTCACATCACCAATGCACTTCTCCATCCTCGTACTACTACAACGCCCACAGACCCTCTTACTGCCAACATTGCCATGGCCAGAAACAGCTTTACTTGCATGTCTCTTTGCAGGCATTTTGGGGGATCAACCACAACATTATTACCAAATTCAGATTTTGATATGTTCACTTTCTAACTGGAGGGTCGCTACTCGCTACTATCGCTAGCTGGATATGAAGCAAAATAAACAACTGTGGCTTCAGCAACAGGTAATGGGACTACTGTGTTGTGACACTGTCACAGAATTAAAACAACTTCAGCAACCAGTGGTGCTGATGGGGTCACAAAAACAATCCAGTCTGGTAAAAAATATCTATTCAATGTGGGGGGGGGCACTGAATACAGACAGTGATGATTTTTACAGCACTACAAGCAGCAACACTAAGAACAGAGAACACGATTGCAGTACAAAATCAGGCAGCTGCAGTGGATAGCAGGTTCACACTGCTGCGCTTAGTTGTGCTTACACTGATCTGTGTCACAAATTTTAAAAGGTGTATTATATATGATGCACGCAATACTGCACACACAACACAGAACACTTTGGTCCAGATATTCAAACTGCGCCAGGCTGGGGCGCAAGCTAGGGCGCAGCTCAACATGGCTGCGCAGGGGAGTGGACTGGGTGATATTCAACGGAGCTGCACCATGGCTCAGCAGTGTTGAATATCACACCCTGGCCACTCTCAGTGTGCATGGCGCAGTGGCACTGCGCCAGTGCAAGTGGCCAGAGTGGACGATGGGGATGCACTAGCGCAAGTTCCATTGCACAATGCACAGCAACTGATATTCAAAACTTGACATGCAAATGGGGCCATAATGTATGCAAGACACAAATGGGGCCATTTACATGTCATTATGGCCACATTTGCATGCAGGTGTGCCGATCCCCGATGACTTGCGCCTGGCACCCTTCCAGGCAGCAGCCATCAGGGACCGACACCCCCTGCAGCCGGCAATGTACTCCACAGCCCGATCACAGGCATTTGTAATAAAAAGAAATTCTGTCCAATATCCCTGGTGGTCCAGTGGACCGCTGCCTGCCCGATCACGGGCATTTGCAAAAAAAAGACATAAATGTCCAATATCCCTGGTGGTCCAGTGGACCGCTATCTGCCTGATCTCGGGCTTTTGTAAAAAAAAGACATAAATGTCCAATATCCCTGGTGGTCCAGTGGACTGCTATCTGCCCGATCACGGGCATTTGTAAAAAAAAAAAAAATGTCCAATATCCCTGGTGGTCTAGTGGTACCCCCCTCCCCACCTGCCCATTGAGCCCCACCGCCCTGCTCCTCCCTGGTCAGCCAGCAGGTGGCAGCACCACCATGCCACTCCCGCCCGCAGACTGACACCATCAGTAGGGCTGCCGCCCACGTGGTCCACAAGCGTAAAGCCAATTGGCGTGCAGACCATAAATACCACATTCCAGATATGTGATTCACATATCTGGAATGTGTAGTACGGTATGGGCTGAACGCCCATTGGGTCATGCCAGGGACCAATGGGAGCACAGCCCCACCAACAGTGTCAGTCGGTGGGCTGTGGGTGGCAGTCAGGTGGTGCTGCCGCCCGCTGGCTGACCGGGGGGGAGCGGGGCAGTGGGGCTCAGTGAGCGGGTGGGAAGGGGGGTACCACTAGACCACCAGGGATATTGGACATTTTTTTTTTTACAAATGCCTGCGATCGGGCAGATAGTGGTCCACTGGACCACCAGGGATATTGGAAGGAATTTTTCATTTATTTATACAGATGCCTGCGATTGGGCAGACAGTGGTCCACTGGACCACCAGGGATATTGGACAGAATTTCTCATTTATTTATACAGATGCTCACAATTGGGCAGACAGCAGTCCACTGGACCACCAGGGATATTGGTATTATTTATGTTTTTAATTACAAATGCCTGCGATCGGGCAGACAGCGGTCCACTCGACCACCAGGGATATTGGATGGAATTTCTCATTTATTTATACAGATGCCCGCGATCGGGCAGACAGCAGTCCACTGGACCACTAGGGATATTGGTATTATTTATGTTTTTAATTACAAATGCCCACGATCGGGCGGACAGCGGTCTACTGGACTGCCAGAGATATTGGACATCAATCTTTTTTTTACAAATGCCCACGATCAGGCATGGGGGGGTGCCACCAGGTGCAGCCGGAGCTCGGGTGGTCACCCACATGTGGCAGCTGCCGTGTTGCACCCTGCAGTGAGGCAGCTCACCTGTGGGTGGCCAACAGTTGTTCCTTTTTTTTTTTGGATCAACTTTGTGCTGGCGCAGGTAGGGGTTGTGCATTCATGGCTCTGCATATCCCGGGCTAAATATCGGGCTGTGCAGGGTATGCATGGGCACGCCCCCCCACCTGCGCTTGCATACATTACTGATGCTCTCCGGCACATCGGGATTTGTGCTGCGCACTTTTCCCTTTTGAATATCATGCCGGTCGCGAGTAGGTTGCACATGGCACAACACTGTTGCGCCATGTGCAACCCTTTTGAATATCTGGGCCTTTGTGTACAATGCTGAACGAGGAATGTGATGCAAATGCAAAAGTTCAGTATACTCAGTGCCACGTTATGTAAATTTGTAATTTAAACAACCTGACCTTTTGAAATGCTGCACCACATTCACGCAGCAAGCAGCAAGAAAATTTGTACTATCACTGACAATTTTACTATGTGTACAGTAACACAGTCAGTTACATAACAAAAATATTGCCAAAACACAAAGAAATCACTAGTTCTCCAACTTAAATCTACCTACACACAGATACGCCCCATCCCCACACAGCACACTTCACTGTCTTTCACCACACACACTCAATGTTGTAAATTTACATTCGAAATCCACACACAAACAAAAACACTCGATGATGTGAGCACAGGAGGGTTTCCTACAATCAATGAACTACAGTAGGATCCCCCAAAAAAGGCAAAAATGCTTTTTGAACAACTTTTAAAAGATTCCTACAGACAGCTATCAGAGCACACTGTCTCTTACTCCTTCCTACTCATACTACTTCGAACTGAAGCTGTGCAGATCAATATAGAGCCCATGTGACCTGAACTCCCATGAATCACTGCAAAATCCTCCTTCGGAGCTCAGAAGCAAGGCGAAGTGAGGTGAAGTGAACTGCCACCAATGTACTTCGCCTTAAAAATTGAAAGAGAAGTGACCAGTGGAGGCAGAGTAACACGAAGTAACTGTTTTCAATGCACTTCGCATTCCTCATTATAATGCGAAGTAGTCCACTTCTCATTGCGGAGCACTCCACGAATCTGCCTTTGCTCTGTGAATCACTTCGTAGAGTGGATTGAGCCCACTTCGGCCATCTCTAGATATAAGACTGACCAAGTTATGACCAATTAATGAATTTCAAAGAATTCTGTAAAATGTCATGAAATTTGAAGAATTTTGTGACAGTTCCCTGAAATCAGAATTTGCTAATTTTGCCCAGCTCTAGCTATGTATGTGCAGTTTCCTGTTTATTACCTCCTTCTTATGGTACTGGAAGGCAGACTTAAAAACTGAATTTCTAATTCCAAACAATTTCCTATTTCCTATCTCTAGCACTGCTCATATTCAAATCAGTCAGAGGGTATCAAGCTGGAAAAAATCCAATGTCTGTAAGTAATAGTGCTTTAGCTATTCTTTATTTTTATATCCCTTATCAGATTAATGCATTAGCAGCCTGTTTTGGCATGAACCAGAGCTTGTACTAAAATAAATAACACTGAAACTTTTATCATGGGTGATCTATATTGGGACTGGGTCACATCAAAATCCAACAGGTTGAAACTAATCTGTGAAAGTCAAGGCCTGGCTCAGAGTTTATGTAGGGGCCTATGTTTGCTGCAATTCTATGGTTGTGGCAACTGCTTCAGAAACATGGCCTTGCTGCAGAAATGAGCCTCTGCTACTGCAAAAGCATATCTGTTGCAGCAAAGATGACTGCAGTCATGAACCCCAATCATCAACTATAATGATAAAATGATCATGAGCAAACCTAAAGTTGCATTAGTTTGAGTTTAGTGGCATCTCCATCACACATCTATCCCAGCTGGGGAAGTTGGATGACATCTCAGGGTTCAATGGGGCAACCCCTTTTCAAATGCTGTCATTCAGTTGTAAAGCTGGTAGTTGTTACTGTGTCTTACAAACATTAATTAAACACCAGGAAGTCTGTTGCATTAAAAAAAAGTTGGCATTAATTGCCAATTGCACAACTGTGAAATGAGAAAATACTTGTAATTGTAGCACAAACACCAACTGGGAGGCTTTGTGGACATCTGCCTAATATGAAATAGTATAGCTGCTCTGTAACCTCAGTAAATCCATAAATGGTGGGAGAGAAGGAGAAGTGAATGCAGAACTGCTGCTAATTGCAACACTGGTGTTGAAGTTGTCAGAGGGAAGGAGTCACAGAAGCAGCATTACAACCTTTGCTAACAGCACCAGACTTCAAGCAACTTGGAGGGAGCCATTGGGACAGCACTGAAATAACAGTCATCAAGCAAGTTAACAAGCAGGGGGAGGAGTCCACAGCAACACTGTTGCTGGAAACCAGCACAGAGATGATTGGCTGGAGCCATGGGAGGATACAAACATACGAAATTGCCAGCAGAAACAGGCCATGATGGTCTATCTACTCTGCTCAAGTGTGCAGCTCAGTTAAGATCCCTGGGGCTGCCCCCCTCCACTCCTCCTGGAGTCATCCACCTCCCCCCCACATACACTATCCCTTCCCCTTCCCAGAACTGATTCCTCCCTTTCTGATTTTCATTTTCAACCTGTCCCACCCCGATGCTGCCTATTGTATTACCGTCACCACCTCCTCCACCAACTCGTTCCACCCACTTACCTCCCTTTGCATAAAAAGTCTTGCCTCATTTACTTTAAATCTAACCCCCCATCATCCAGGATATGCCCTCTTGTACTACCCTCCTTTATCAGGTTGAATATACCCTCCAAATGAACCCTTTTTATGCATTTGAGGGACTTGAAGGTTTCAATCACATCCATTCTCTCTCTTCTGTCCTCCAGGGAGTACATGTTCAGCTCCCTCAGCCTCTCCTCATATGTTTTGTCTGCCATGTGCTGAATCATATTGGTTGCCCTCTGCTGAACCCCTTCCAGTAGACTGACATCCTTCTTTAGATAAAGGCACCAGAACTGTACACAATACTCAAGGTGTGGTCTTACCAGAGACCAGTACAATGGCAAAATAACTTCTTCCCTCCTAGAAGTGATTCCTCTGGTGATGTGCCCCAGCATTTTATTAGCTTTGGCTGCTGCCTTACGGCATTGCACAGAGTGCTTCATGTCACCCCTGGCCAAAACTCCAAGGTCCTTTTCCTCCTCCGAGATGATCACCTAAACTCCCCCCAGCCAGTAGCTGGCCCCTGGGCTCCTGACTCCCAGGTGCATGACCTTGGACATTTTGGTATTGAATCCTAACTGCCAGATGCCCAATCATTTCTCCAGCCTAGCCAGATCTTTCTTTAATTCCTGTCTCCCCTCCACTGTGCTTACCCTCCCAAAGAGCTTGGTGTCATCTACAAAAAAGGCAGATCTTACTTTTGATGTGCTCTGCTATGTCCCTATAAAGATGCTGAGCAGTACTGGTCCAAGTATTGAGCACTGTGGGACCCTACTGATTACAGGCCTATGATTGGATAGTTACCCCTCCCTGCCATCATTCTCTGGTTTTTGTCCCTCAGCCAGCTCTCAACCCACCCTAGCAGTTTGTTTCCTATACCCAGGTCCCTCAGCTTGCTGATCAGCCTTCCATGAGGCACTGAATTGTAAGCCTTGCTGAAGTCCAGGTACAGGGTGTCCGCTTCCTGCCCCCTGTCCAGTGACCTTGTAACCCATTCAAAGAAGTCTATCATGTCTGTTTGACAGGTTTTCCCCCTGACAAACCCATGCTGCCTGTCATCCCGGAGACATTCACCTCAAGTAAGGACACCAGCCTTTCCTTAAGATTGTCTCCATCAATCTGCCAAGTATGGAGGTTAGATTGACCAGCCTATAGTTACCCAGCTTGGCCCTGGGACCACGCTTGTGGAGTGGTATCACATGTGCTATCCTCCAGTCCAGTCGTACACTCCCCTTTTCCAGTGAGGTGTTAAACAGGTCCATCGGGGTACTGCTAGTATCTTCACCATCTCTCTCAGGACTCTTGGGTGTACTCCATCTGGACCAGGAGCCTTGTCCACCCTTAGTTCCCTCAGTCCTCTTAAGACCCTCTCAACTCCAATCTCTCCATTATATTCCTCCCTTCCCCTAGGGCAACCACTAACCAGCCCCTGTGGCATGGGCCCATTCTGTTCCCTGGTGATGACAGACCAGAAGTACTCATTTAGTGCATCTGCCTACTCCTCACCCTTTTCTACCCACCCTCCCTTCTTTATCCTTACAATCTCAACCCTTTTGGATCTCCTCTCCTTAATGTAATGGAAGAAGTCCTTTTCCCATCCTTAATCCCCTGCACCAGTCTTGGTTCTTTCACAGCTTTGGCTGCCCAGACTGTTTGCCTGCCTCTCTAGCTTTCACCATGTAAACCTTTCTGTCTTTCTCTCTCAACGTCCACTTGTACCTCAGGAAGGCATCCCTTTTTTCCTTCACTTTACCTGCCACCTTCCTGCTAAACCAGCTAGGTCTTTTGGCTTTAGAGTTCATTTTACAAGCCTTCGCACATATGTCCATAGCCTCAATAAGTCCCCCTCTTGATGACAGACAATTTTTAATCCACACCAATCTCCAGTCTGAGCATGGCCAGGTGCCCCTCTAGTATGTTTCTCAATTTACTGAAGTCTGCCTTCCTGAAGTCCACTTCTCTAGTTTTGGTCTTGGCTATTTCCTTCCCCATGCTTATGTAAAACCACACTATGCGGTGGTCACAGCCTGCAGAGGGATCTCACACTTCTACCTCCTGGACCTGCTCTCAATCTGATAGCACTAGGTCTAGTATGGCCCCTTCCCTAGTTGGCTCTGTAACGTGCTGTGTCAGGAAACACTCCTGGATAGCATCCAGGAGCAGCTGCTCTCTTTGACAGGAGGTTGCTGGGGTGCTCCAGTCTATTCCAGGTAGATAGCAGATAACACAGACTGCAGTAAGAAAATAACTCTTTAATTCCCCCATGTCTTAACTCCAAGCCATATCATGGGGCCAGAACTGCTTTGCATTCCCTTGCTTGTGCAGCTGCTGAACTGCTCAGCTGCCTTCTCTTGGCATAATTTCATTATTTGGCTTATGAGTTGCAACAGAATGTTAAGATCTTCACAGAACCATTGAGCAATTGGCAAGTCTCTGACTGCAGCAAACATTGGGGGCTATTCATGAATGACACGCAATAGGTGCATAGTTTGGCCATGCATCTCTGCACCCGTGGAAGTTCTGCACACAGGTCATAGTCACCATCACCAGCCTCCATGCTGTTCCCTTCCATGGCCCCCCCCCCGGCATGCAGGATCCCTTCGGGTGGTCAGGTGTGGAGCAGAGGACCTGGCAGGCAGTCACTCAGCTACCTGTTCTGGATCCCACCGGTGGATCACTTGTGCCTGAGGCATGCCATGTTGGTGGTTGGTGCACAGTGTACCGACCGCACCTGGGGGTGTGTGCCCAGTTCACTTCCCCCTGATATCCAATAAGTGCCCCAATGGCAGAGGCATTCATTTTAGGGGTCTGTGGATCCCCTCCATCACCACCATGGCTGGCAGCCACCACAACCCAGGGGGCATGTATTGGGTTTACGGCTGCCCTGGGATGGCATAGCCATTTACACCTGTGCACAGCACTCTGCACCTTGCAGAATGCCGCAAGTGTTGAAGACAATGTCCAAGATTCCTCCGCCCACCCCGGTGCACAGCTCCATGATCGGCCAGGGCGTTGGGTGAGTAGGAGGGGCATATGTGGGTGGTACATCCCGTACAGGGGGAGCAGTGGGTGCAGGCAGGTGGGGGGTGGCTATGCTCCAAATTTATGTGGCGCATTTCCACTCGGCACCTTTGTGAATAGGTCCCATTGTGTCCTGTCATAGAATGTAGGTCTACATTGATGCAGTGTACCTGGGACTCTGCTTTTGCTGGCACCCACAACAATAAACTTTAACAAAACCCTACTCATTTTACCATGCTAATGTTTTGCTTACAAATACACCCTGAAAATATACACATCTTGTCGTATTAGATAGGGATATCTGTAACCTTATATGGGGGCCTGAATGAGAGATGGGAAAAAACAAGGTTTGCCCAGAAGTACAGTATAGTGAAAAAGAAACAAACATTGTAATGACTAGGGCTTCCTGCATGATCCAACATCTGTTGACTGGGCACAACTGAATCTGATACCTGTGATGAAGGTGTCTTCCAAGTCATTAATTTTTGCTTCCTCTATGTAGTTGCTAAAATGCCTTTGTGTCCAAGATTAAAATTAGAAGTAAGTTGTGCCCATGGTTTACACATCAGTTAAAAATTGTGCTGTTTGAGAAAGCTAGATTGTGGACCAAGGCTAGAGCTTCAAACATTGCATTATAATCTTCTGATGAAATATATTTTATATACTAAATTATTAACAGCTACAAAATAAAATTATTGCCTGAAAATTATAAAGGAAAATAAAGGAGCTCTTGAAACATTCTGATCATAGTAAAGGTGTTTTATTGCACAAGTTCACCAGTAATTATCCAGCAATTAAAAATGAATGATTCAGTAATCACTGAGAAACATAAAAGAACTGAACAGTTTGAATCTCATTTTGCCTCTGCAGTTTTGGTATTTTACAAATTCAAAACTGGTTCTGGCCAAACAGTTAACAGCAGTTAAGAAGCTACAGTAACAATACTGATTGTATAACAGTATATCCAGTGGGTTAAGGCTCTGAGCTGCAGATCTGGAGACCTGGGTTTGAATCCCACAGCCACCTAGGTGAATACTGCGTGATCCTGAGCAAATCACTTAACTTCCTTGTGCTCCTAGATCACATCTGGAAACAAGCTTTGGCTTAGTGTGCTACTCTTGGTTAAGCAATGTTCCCTTTCCCTTTCTGATACAAGAGAGAGTCCAGACTTTTACTTTAAAACACTTGCTGTAAAAATGAGTCCTTAAGCTCCAAATAAAGTTGGATTCTACAAAATCAGCCTGTCTTAACCTGTAAACACCCCATTCCTGAAATTAAGCAGGAACATTATAGCAGCACTCATGGCCCATCTGTTTAATTTGTCTTTATTAACAAATGAAATGTTAACTATTTAAGTCCTAGAATAAACTTATAGGAACAGTTATACATCTACTGTATTTGCCGTTCATTCGTACTTGTAACAGTGCTTGAAAAGTCAGTAATTCAGCAACAGCGAGCAATTCTTGATTTAAATTATATTACAACTCCCTTACAACTGGGCTTCAGTGCTAATCACAGTGCAAAAACAGTACTGGAAAAGGTAACAGAAAGTTGTTTGAGTGACTAAGATCAAAGATTTAGCTGTGGAGCATTTTTTTTGCTGATTCTTTTTATCCCCCCAACCCTCCTGGCCAGCCACTCCCTCGGGTGTCCAAGGCTGCCACCACCACCGAGCTCCCCCGTTGCCATCCTGCTGTCCCCACTTACTCTGTATTACTCTGTGTTTAAAGGCAGAAGTAGTTACTAGGCATATCGAGACTGCCTTCCCCACACAGTGTGGGGTAGATTAGCCATCCCTAACATAGAGATGTTTGTCCAATGCATGTTTAAACTGGCTAAAATCTGTAATATCTACTATATGCTGGGGAAGGACATTTCACAGTTTACATGCCCTTATTGTGAAATAAATATTTATTTTGTTAGTAAATGCCCATGGAATGCAAAGCTGTTTACTGTGGTATCTTAAGTTTTCTGGTTTCATAGCCATAATCAGATTACATCCATTAATTAAGTCTTGATACTGTAATATATTAAATAACTTCTGCCAGCACCCCATTGACCCAACATATCCCTTCATTGGGGGGACTCCCTCCTTCCCGTGGTCATGACCAGAAGGGGAGACTTGCCTACTCGACTCCATTCCTCATGGGGCCTGGCGGGGATCAGCTCAGACATCCTCTGGGCTTTGTGGCACACGGGGAGGCTTGCCACCATCTTCTGGTTGACTAGGCGGCCATTTTTCTTCTTTTAACCCCGCCCTCCCAGTTCAGCAGCATGCTCATGGCATCCTGGCCAAGCATTCCAACGGTGTATGGTCACCCACACAGCAAATGTGTGCCACCACAATGGGCAGCCATTAGCCACACAGGAGCAGTGCATGCTCAGACTCCCCCCCCCCCGGAGGAGAGCATCCAAAGGCTGCTCTGAACCTTCCCCTGCCAGACTCTGCTCCTGTTGTCCCAAGCTCGGGGCGTGAACATGGTACACCAGTTTGCCAGGCAATCCCCCATCACCCAGTGCAATGGAGCCGGCAGAGCATTATTTTTAGACTTATGTTAGGCATTCAGTAAATCAGATCATCAGGTGAACCTAAGAAAATTTAAATCTGCCTTTGCACCCTAGCCTGGTACACTAGTTACTGTATGTAAGTTCTCAATATGAACAGGTTAAGTTTAATGTTATTAGCTCCTCTAATTCCATAATCTGCAAGGAGGACACAAGGCTCTAGACCAAATTAAAATGTTCGGATGTATTACTCGCCAGTAGTACATAATAAAGATTTTAAAAGTGCTAAATTGGTGAAATTTTACATGCGCATTTAAAAAGTAAAAACTGTGCATAATGTGCGCTCAGGCACAGAGCTCAGCAGTACTAGCTCACTACAGGATAATTGGAGTACAGATCATAAGTTTAGGAGTTATCAGGGAAAAGGTACTGTAATAATATATTATAGTCAATTTAAATACATGTCATGATCTGAGATGTTGCAAAGATTTTCTTTACCTGCAATGTTGGTGCGAAGTCGAGAAAATCATGCTTCATAAAGCCTCATGATGTTTCCTACTTCCCCTACCAACTTCAACAATTAAAAAAAGCTATTTAAAACAATGACTAAGCTCCCCTTCCACTGTGCCAACCAACCCTCCCCTCCAACCACCCTGCTTTGTTTTTTCACCTCCCTTCCTTGCCGCCATCTGCAGAAACCTCCCTCAACCCCTTCTGTTGGTGAACTTCACTAATCATCCATGTGTATAGGAGTAGATTACCTTCCTCCCACCCACACACTAAAGTAACTTTCCATAGAAACATAGAAACATAGAAGTTGACGGCAGATAAGGACCGCAAGGCCCTTCCAGTCTGCCCATTTCTTTTTCTACCTTATAAATGTGCCATCGGCCTTTGCTCTGTCAGTGGCCTATCTATTCATACTCATCTGTATTGCACCCCTATGACTATCCCATGCCTGTTTGAAGCCCTGCACTGTATTCATAGCCACCACTCCCTGAGGTAGGCCTTTCCATGCATCCACCACCCTTTCTGTGAAAAATAATTTCCTCACATTCCCCCTTAATCGGCCTCCTTCTAATCTCATGCTGTGTCCTCTTGTCCTGCTATTTTTCTTACATTTAAACATGTTAGACTCTTTCACCTTGTTAATGCCCTTAAGGTGTTTGAATGTTTTGATCATATCACCTCTCTCCCTCCTTTGCTCAAGGGTATACATATGGACCTCCGTTAATCTGTCCTCATATGTCTTCTGATGCAGTCCCTGTGCCATTTTGGTTGCCCTTCTCTGGACTGCCTCAATTTGGTTAATGTCTTTGTGAAGGTGTGGCCACCAGTACTGCATGCAATACTCCAGATGGGGCCTAACCAGTGTCTCGTAAAGAGGGATTATTACCTCCCTCTTACGACTTGTGATACCCCTACTAATACACCCCAACATCCCCCTAGCCTTACCTACTGCTTTAGAGGTCTGCTTGGAGGATTTCAGGTTATCTGTGATGTTGATGCCCAGGTCTCTTTCTTCCTTTGTGACTGCCAGCAACTCTCCTCCAAGCCTATAGGTGGCTTCAGGGTTTCTCTTCCCTATGTGCATGATTTTGCACTTCTTTGCATTAAATCCCAGTTGCCACTATTCTGACCATTTTGCTAGTTTATCCAGATCTTTTCTCATTCTGCCCACCACATCTGGATCATCTACTCTGTTGAAGATCTTGGTGTCATCTGCAAACAGACAAGCCTTACCCTCTAGTCCATCTGCAATGTCACTAATGAAGATATTAAAGAGGACTGGCCCCAGGACTAATCTCTGAGGTGCACCACTTGTGACTTGCATCTCTTCTGACTGTATACCATTTACCACCACTCTCTGTTTTCTGCCTGTCAACCAGTTTGCCACCCAGTTGACCAACTTCTGACCCACCCTGAGCCTACCCAGCTTATTTATCAATCTTTTATGTGGAACAGTGTCGAAAGCTTTGCTGAAGTCAAGGTAGGTGACATCAACTGCTCCCCCTTGGTCCACCACTCTGGTTACCCAGTCAAAGAAATCTATGAGATTAGTTTGACAGGACCTTCCTTTTGTAAACCAATGCTGTCTTGGATCCTGTGCCCCTATGGAGTCCAGGTGTTGCACTATCATTTCCTTAAGGAGTGCCTCCATAATCTTGCCCACTACTGAGGTAAGACTGACTGGTCTGTAGTTCCCTGCCTCCTCCCTGCTACCACTCTTGTGGAGCGGGATCACATGAGCCTTTCTCCAGTCTTCTGGGACCTCTCCTGTGCTCAGAGACTCACTAAACAGTTCTGCTAATGGCTCTGCTAGTTCCACCCATAGCTCCGTAAGTACCCTAGGATGTATGCCATCATGTCCCATTGCCTTGTCCACCCTGTTAGTCAGTACTAGATCTAGGATAGCCATGTCTCTTGTGGGTTGTTCTACCAGTTGTTTGAGGCCCTCCCCCTGCAGGGAATCCACCATGTGCTTAGTTCTGGCAGATGTTCCTGCTGGTATTGACCAATCTGTATCCGGCATGTTGAAGTCTCCCATTATCAGAACCTCCCCTTTAGCTGTCATGTTTTGTACATCTTCTAACAGTACTGTGTCTATGTCCTCCCCCTGGTCTGGGGGCCTGTAGACAATCCCGGTTCTTATGGCTGTCCCATTTCCTGTTTCCAGGGTGACCCACAGTTCTTCTGGCTCCTTATGTGTTTTCTGAATTTCTGTAGCTTTGATATTTTCATTGACATACAGGGCCACTCCACCCCCTTTTTGCACCTCGGTCTCTTCTGAACAGTACATAGCCAGGTACTGAAGTCTCTCAAGTGTGGTTACTGGTAAACCATGTCTCACTAATTGCTACTATGTCCAGTTTAGCCCCTGACATTATTGCCTGCAGGTCTGGGATCTTATTTCCCAGGCTGTGAGCATTTGTGTACATGATTTTCCATTGGCCAGATTTCGGTGTGTTAGTAGGGTGAGGTTTGGCATTTCTCCTGTGCATTGTATGGGGAGATGGACCTTTTTTCTTACCTGGTGATGCAAATGAACTGCAAATATGCTGAATCCCTCTTTGACCACTAGCTGAAGGGGGATAGATGTGCTGCACCCCTCTCCCCATTTGCTAGTTTAAATATTCTGCAAAGATGTCAAACTTCTGCCCCAATGCACTGACTCCCTCCTTAGTCAGATGCAGTCCATCCATGCCTGGCCCTCACAATCAGATACTGACTGAAAATTAAATCCCTCCTTCCAAAAACACCTCTGGCCCTGCCTCATTCTCCACTGCTCTATTTTTTTATTTTTTTTGTAATGACTGAAAAGAAGAAAAACATCCATGGTGCAGAAATGTCAACTCTGTTTAGCATAAGTATTAGTTAGAAATGGCATGAAGGGTTCACAACATCTTTGTTTTTTAATACAACCTAACTGGCTAAGCCTAATCAAATAAGATTTTATTACAAGCAAAGATGTCACCATTCATTCATGTCATTCTTAATACTTACACTGAACAGAGTGGAGATCTCTGCATTGGGGACAGTTTTCCTCTATTCATGTTGGAAAAAAAATGATTTTATGGGAATATGTACAGGGAAGAGGGAAAAGGGGTCCAGAGAGAGGCTGGGAATGTTTTTTTTTTAAAAATTTATGATCAGGATCTAGTAGTGAGGGAGGATGTGGGGGAAGTGGTTTTGATGTGTGGGTGGGGGAGGGACTGTACTATCATACTGGGTCCACATGGATAATTGGTAAAGTTTTCCATGGGGGGGGGGTTCTACAGAGGGTGGCAGTTGAGGGGGGTGATAAATAAAGCAGAGTTGTGGGAGGGAGGAAGTTTGGTTAGCACAGTGGATGGGGACTTTTTTTTTTACTTTGACAGTCAGATATTGTGTAGTTCTTTGCAAAGGAAGTACTACTTCTTCAGTGAAAGCTACACAAAGTAGCATTTTGCCATCAGTGTGCCACTGTGTGTAGTCTTCACTGACATCATAAAATACTGATGGCTGTATTTTCTAATTTAAACCAGAAGGGGCTAAAGATTCCATCGCATAAATCCACTGACATTTAAGCTGACTAGACTTTTGTTCATATTCCCCCATCTGTACGGAGCAGAAATATGATTGAAAGCTATAAATCTAAATGATCTAGTATCTCCGCTATGAAAGATTTCAAAGTACCATCAGACCAAACTGTCACATCCTTCATTACATAAACAGTGGAGCCATTCCTGAAATTGAATTTTAACAGGTCTTACTGTTTTGCCAATATATCATTTGTTACAACTACACCATTTTCAACAAATTACATAGGAACTTCTACAGGTACACTGTTATTTTATCTCAATCTTTTTATTTTCAGATTCTGGATGGGTGAATTGTTTGCCAGGAATGGCATACTTGTAGATTGAACAATATCCATAACAATAACTTTTTGGGGAGTCATTCCTATTTGGTACTGTGGATTCCAGATCAGTATAACAACTATATTTAATCTTGTCAGCTGTTTTTTCTCCCCAGGAATATGCCACTAATGGTACTTCATCACTGATGTTTCTCAGTAGATGGTAACTTTTAAAAATGTTTCAGTTTTCATTAATCATCTTAATTATCTTCTTTGTTAAGCAATTAAATTCAGTAAAAAAAAAGTAATATTTCTTTGTTCTATTTGGACCATTTTCTCTTGGACTCAATAATGTATGGTGGTCTTCCAACAAAGTAAACAACTTATAGCGTGTTTGCTGAGATCTTTCATTAAGTTCTCTTGAATGGTTTCTAAACAAGCCATTTGTGAAGCAGTTTCTTCTTAGGCACATGAATTGGCTATAAGGTATACTTTGCAGAAATTATTTTGAATGGAAAATGAAAGAATTTCCTACCAATGATTTCTGATAATTTTCAGTTTCAATGGGATTACCAGTACTATTAGACAATGGTATACTGTCAAACGGGCACTTAAAGAAGAGTGTAGAAAAATGGTCATGGGTATGAGGGCTCAAGTCATGGGAGTGCTGTGGATTTTAGAGCATATGTACTGTTTTGCATGGTCATCCTGTGATAACTAGCAGATCTCAGTGTTTTTTTTTATATATAGGTGTTCGGTCATGCTCTGATATACGCACACCTTGGTGTGCATCAACCACCCAAGGCGTGCGTATATCAGAGCATGACAGCACATCATAGAGTGGGTTATCTAGCTTATAAAATGGAAAATTGTTTTTTGGGGGTAAAAGTTTAGGTGTGCATTCGCTCTCTGATATACGAATGGTCATAAGTGTTTAATACAATCAGAACAATTTATTTGGAGCTTCTTCTTTTACCCATTTTATAAATATATCTATCTATCTAGCTATCATATATATATATATATATATATATATATATATAGATATATATGACAGATGGTGTAGGGGTGGAGCCCCCACGCAACATGATGATATGAAATATCTCCTAGTTCTCTAGTTTATTAAACTGTTCACTGTTCTATGTCAATGTGTTTCTCTACATGCAGGTGGTGACATTTGATGCTTTTGGCATTGTTCACTGTCACCTTCTTGTTGGTCACTGTTTTTCTTGCATCGTTTTTTTTTACTGTGATCTGTTTACATTCACCTTTATCTGTAGAAACCTTAAATGATTTTAGATCTAAAAAAGATAGAGTTTCCTGATGGCTACTGGATGTGAACTTTAAACTCCAGTCATTACTGTTGAGCCATGATATGAATCCAGTGGCTTTGTCTTTATTACTCCTTCAGACAATAAGCATAGCAACAAAACCATATTCATACAGTGGTTCATGCTATGGTTGATAAAAGCAGAAAAAGTCTTGAGTGCCCATGTGAACTGCTGTCCCACTAATTTAATGGTACTAGTTAAATTGTGGTACCATAACCATGTTGCTATCAATGTGATTTTTATTCAGACTTGTTTTAACTAACGATTAGAGACAGCAAATTCTGGCAATCACTGAAATTGCCACAGTTTTAGTTGAAATGTCAGTCTGGATCCAAAAGGGCTGTTTTCACTGACTGGTCTTCTAAAAATGCTGCACAATGCTTCACTGCAGAGTTCTTATGGTGAAAAATCCACATAGTGCCCATTACGAAAGCATGAATATTTATTTTACATAAGTTGGTGGCTGTAGAAAACTGGGAACCTTCAACATGTTTTTTCCTATGCTTCTAGAGTGTCCTGCACTGAACCAGACTGGTTTAATAGCTGCATCTCATCTGCAAGTTTACTGGAGTTCACAAGAACCTCCTTAATGAAAGCTGACTGCAGCCATGATTCCAAGGTGTATGATGAAACAAAAAATAAATAAATAAATAAATATAAATAAAATAAATACAATGGGGAACATTTAAGTATTGGTGATAGTTTGGCAATAATTTTTGGTGTATATGTGCTGTTGAGGGTGCTTTAGGGATGTGTGAGTACAATGGTTAGTGAGGCTGAGATCTGGAAATCAGGAGCACATCATTCAGCAGTAAGGGACCACATAGTGGATTGGTGTGCTAAAAGATAAAACAATCCAGTAAGGTTTTCCTATTTGTGTGCGGTGGTGGTGTGTGTGGGGGGGAGGGGTTGACTAAGTTCAGCTCAGTGCAGCAGTAGCCAGCAGGTGAGGTGAGATGAGGGTAAAACAATGCTGTTAGTGATAAGGCAGCAAGTCTTGGAATTAGGATTAGAAAACCAGCAGGTTGAAAAAGTCGACCAATCTAGTTAGGTCTTCTTTTCAGAGAGAACCAAGGGGGCAGCAAGTAGGATATGTAATTCAGAACACAAACAGCAGGGCACAGAATTTCAGCAAGGAGGGATTCCACTTTGGACATGCAAATGTAGGAAATAAAATGAATAAAATTAATGGAAACTTTCACTGCAAAACTAAAATATTTTTACAATCAAAATGTACAGATCTGCAGTATGTTCTGAATGGTATCCAGAGGTGTCTGAAATTGTCAGTTTTTAATCACTGGAATTGGGATTATTGTATATCCAGAAAGCACTAGCCTGCTAATGATTATATGTAGTGAGAGATCATGCCACAGGCCAGTCAGCCTCTGCTTAATGAACTGTCTTCATTTTTCACTCTTAAATGATTTTCATTTAATCTGCAGGGGGTGCCTCCTAGTCCCAATTCTGTCTGATTTGAAATTTATGTCCAGCACTGACATTAGGTACTGATCATTAGGAAATGTTAACTAATAGTAACATCTCCCTTTAATCATCTGTTGTACAAGGGCATGAGTTTTAACCTATCCAACTGTTCCTGATATTGTGATCTGTTTTTTAATTTATTTATTTAAATGTTGGTAGCTGGGAAATGCACATTGAGTCAACGCTTATGTCCAGGTGTGACCCAGGGGAAGGGGAAGAGGAGTATATACAGTTGTTTGCAATCCAAAAAGAGTCACAATGAACAAACAATTGGTGAAGAGGAATATACAGATGTTTAAATTCCAAAATCAGTTACATGAACAAAAGATCCATGTTACAGTTGCACATCAAGGAATAATAAGGGAAAACAATACATCATCTATTGAATGAGCAGAAATGAAGAGCAATGGATGTTTGGGACTGGTGTGTTGAGATGGGAGAAGGATTTATGCAGCAGGAAAGCTTAGGAGGAGAGTTCAGTTAGACATTGAACTTAATGCTAGAAGGCTAGCTTGAAGGGGGGCACCAGCCAGGTGAAGAGGGAATAGGGGTGTGTCAACTTGGAGCCTGGTCAGGGATGCAGGTGCAGGAGGGCTGGAGAGAGTTTTAGCTGATATTTAAGGGAGTAAAGGGAGGGGGTACCATAGGAGTGAAGGGAGCCAATTCTGTAGTAGGAGGAGGCGGTAAGAGAATGCAGATTGTCTGGCACAGGAGTGCACCTGAGGGGTGGAGAAAGTGTGTAAGTCTCTGAAGTGGAGGGGGTAGTCACAGGCACTGGCTGGCAAGAGGAGGGAGGACAGGTAGGCTGGAAGAGAGTTAAACCTATTTGTAGCTATAAAGGTTGCACCATGCAGTTGACAGTGAAGGGCGAGAGGAAGGACAGAGAGTGCAGTGTAAAGTGAACAATGGTGAGTAGGTGGGGGGAGATTAGTGGCAAAGCAGAAGAAGGCATTACACAAGGTGTTGATCTTACTGAGGGTAGAGGAGGGAGCTGACCCATTAACCACATCTGCATAATCAAACAAAGGGAGTATTAATTTTGAGACAAGCTCACAATGAGTAGGGAGGGTTAAGCAATCTTTGGAATGCTACAAAGCTCCTAGTTTGGGTTGGAGTTTGGTGTATAGGGAGTCAATGTGGTTGGAGAAATCCAATCCAGGGTTGAGCCTAGCTCCTAAGTATTTGAAGGTGGACACAGATTCCAGTTTGGTGCCATTGAGGGTGAGAAAGATTGGAGGGGAGGACTGGAGTTTAGCAAGTTTCTGGTAGGAGACAAACGTCATTGATACAGTCCTTTTTGTATTCAGTGTGAGTTGATTTGTGTTAAACCACTGCATAATGTTGAGGAAGTCACACTGGAGAGGGTCTTTCAGTACATGGCTACAGGGGCCTGACAGGTAGAGCACTGTATCATCAGCATGCATGTGAATATGATAGGAAAGATCCATAAGTACAGTTATTGTTTTTATTGTTTTTGTCACTTTCCTTTGAATCTTTTCCAATTTGCCAATTTCACTGTGTTGATATGGTTCCCAAAACTGGATTCCAAAGTCAAGAACAGAATGAACATTAGCTTTATATAGTGAGACAATTACTAGTGAATTTCAGCTACATTTGTTTTTTACTCATGGACCAAGGCATTGTTTGTCTTTGCTCTTACCTTAGTACATTGACTAGTATAGCCAAGTTTTTCAGTCACTATAGCCAGATCATTTTCTTGTTTAACCAATTTTAGTTGATTGTCCTGAAGTTTGCAGTATGCCTTATGTTTTCAGCAATGCAAGTCCTGGCTAAGAAATGCAGTTCACCAAAAATGTCTTAATTATTTTTTTCTGTTTATTGGTTCAATTGGGATATACCACAGAGTGGTCAATTCATAGTCAACATTTCACAGTTTAACATTTCTTCTTCAGAACTTATTCACCAGCTTATAAATAATTCAACATTAATGTACAGTCACATCTGTTATTTAACAGTTGATATCCAATTACATAGGGTAAATATTTTAAATATAATTTAACTATATTTTAACTAACATATTTTATCTAGCTAATTTTATACTTTATGATTTGGAAAGGAATCACCTATGTATATCCAGTTAAGCATTCATGGACCAGTCCATAAAGCTCCTTCACTTTACTAAACATAGAAACATAGACTTTGACAGCAGATATGGACTGCTTGACCCACCTAGTCTGCCCGTTTTCAGATCTACTGGATAAGCTGCAGATCCTAGTTAACCAACAGCCTATTTCTTCCTACCCCCAGCAAGAATTGCTTTATGTCAGTCCCATGCAGTATTGAATTCTCCCACAGTTTTAGACCCCACAACCTCCTCAGGAAGGCTGTTCCATGCATCCACCACCCTCTCTGTGAAAAAATACTTTCTCACATTGCCCCTGAGCCATCCCTCCTCTATCTTCAAATTGTGTCCCCTTGTTCTTGCACATCTCTTTTTCTGGAAGATGCTGCCCTCTTGGACTTTCTTGATTCCACTGAGGTACTTAAAAGTTTCTATCATTTCCCCCCTTCTCCCTCCTTTCCTCAAGAGTATGCATATTAAGCTCCTTTAGTCTCTTCTTGTATGGCTTCTCTTGCAGACCTTGCACCATTTTAGTTGCCCTCCTCTGGACTGCCTCCATCCTGTCTATGTCCTTGCAGAGCTGGGTCTCCAGAACTGGATGTAGTACTCCAGATGGGGTCTCACCAACTGTCTGTACAGAGGGATAACATCTTCCTGTTTTCTGATGGTGATGGCTCTCCCTATACATCTTGTTATCCCCTCTGCCCTCCCCACTGCCCTTTCACATTGCTTGCCAACCTTAAGGTCATCTGATATGATTAACCCCAGGTTCCTTTCCATTTTTATTGTTTTTACTACCGCCTTCCCCGTTGTGTACTCTTCCTCTGGGTTTTTGTTTCCCAGGTGCATTATTTTGCACTTCTTTGCATTGAATCCAAGCTGCCATACTTCTGACCATTCATCCAACCTTCCCAAGTCCCTTCTCATCCTTTCCATGCCTCCTTATGTATCAACCCTGTTGCTGATCTTTGTGTCATTTGCAAAGAGGCATACTTTTCCTTCCCATCCCTCTGCAATGTCACTTATAAAGACATTAAAAAGGTCTGGACCCAGTACTGAACCTTGCAATACCCCACTAGTTACCCCCCTTTCTTCAGAGTGGGCTCCATTTACTATTACCTTCTTTGTCCTATTGTCCAGCCAATGTTTTACCCAGACTACCACCCTGGGACCCACTCCCAGGCTGGCTAATTTGTTTATTAATCTTTGTGTGGGACTGTATCAAATGCCTTGCCAAAGTCTAGGTAGGCCATATCCACAGCCCCTCCCTGTTCTACAACTTTGGTCACCCAGTCAAAGAAATCAATTAGATTCATTTGACATGCCCTTCCTACTGTGAACCCATGCTGTCTTAGGCCCTGTGTTGCACTTGCCACTAGGTACTCAACAATTCTTTCCTTCAGAAGTGATTCTATCACTTTCCCTGCAACAGAGGTCAAACTGATAGGTCTGTAGTTTCCTGCCCCTGTCTTACTCCCACCTTTGTGAAGGGGAATCACATCCACCCTTCTCCAGTTCTCAGGTACCATACCATCCGCCTATGATTTGTTAAAAAGGGTAGTCAGTGGTGTCACTAGTTCTCCCTGTAATTCTTTTAGAACTCTGGGTGAATCCCGTCAGGCCCCATTTCTTTGTCCATCTTCAGTTTTAGGAGTTCTTTCAGAACTCTTCCTTCTGTGAAAGGACTGGGATAGACCCCTCTATCCAGAGTGTTTCTGTTAATTGGATAAAATACCTCCCTCTCCTCCTCTTTTGTGAATACTGAGCAGAAGTATTTATTCAGTACCCCTACTTTTTCACTGTCCCTTTATGCCCACCCACCATCCATTCTATTCAGCCTCACTATCCCCTCCCTTTGTCTTTCTATGCTCCCTAATGTACCTATAAAAGGTTTTATCTCCCTTCTTAACTGAGTTGGCTATCTTTTCCTCAGTTTGGTCCTTTGCTATTCTAACTGCCTTCCCTGCTTCTTTCTGGCTTAATTTGTTCAATTCTCTGTCTTGATCCTTCTGTGTTTCCTTATACTTCCTAAATGCTATCTTTTTCTCCCTAACCTTCCCTGCCACCTCTTTTGAGAACCATAATGGCTTTTTCTTTCATTTTGATTTGTTTATTTGCTTCACACAAAGGCTTGTTACCTCTGTGATGGCAGTTTTGATGTTTCTCCATTGTTGCTGTACCTCTCCTTCTTGCCTGTTTGCTAGTGCTTTTCTAAGGCACTCTCCCATCTTGCCAAAGTCAGCCCTCCTGAAGTCTAGTACCCTCACTTTTGTATGGCTTGACTCTGCAGCTGAGTTTATCGTGAACCACACTGTTTGGTGGTCACTTGTTCCCAGATGGCTCCCCACATCTAGATCTGAGATCCTCTCGCTGTCCCCATTTGAGAGTATGAGGTCTAAGATTGCTCCCTCCTGAGTGGGTTCCAACACTAGCTGTCTGAGGCATGCCCAGGGCATCGAGAATGGTCCTGCTCTTGGATGTGGCTGCAGCAAAGGTGCTCCAGTTAGCATCTGGCATATTCAGGTCCTCCATCAATAGTATCTCCCCTTTCTCTTCCATCCTAAGGATGCCTTCTATCATATCCTTGTCCATTCCCTCCCCCTGAGAGGGGGGTCTGTATACAACCCCTGTGTGGATTTAGTGCCATTTCCAGTCTCTAAGGTGACCCACAGCATCTCTTCTTCTCCCTGTTTACTCTTTTGTTCCATTGCTTTTATCCCTTCTCTTACGTAGAGAGCTACTCATCCCCCTCTTCTACCCTCCCTGTCTCTCCTGTAGGTTGTGTACCCTGGTATGTTAACATCCCAGTCATGGTTCTCTGTGTACTATGTTTCTGTGACTGCCACAATATCCAGACATCCCACTTCCATCAAGGCCACCAGTTCAGGAAGCTTGTTGCCCAGACTAGGGGCATTGGTACTCATTACCCTCCATTTCTTGATGGCTTTATCCCTTTTTGCTCCATCCCTGTCCTTATTGCCTTTGTCATTTTCTCCATTTACCCCTGCCCTTCTCCCTATCAAGTCTCTATGTTGGTGGTTACCTCACTTTTTCAGGTAATAAGTGTACTCTACAGTCTTGTTGGCTGCCAAGATTTAAATTAACATGACCAAGTGTCAGTCCATTCTCTTTATTTATCTGTTTAATTGCATGTGTAATTCCACTTACCCTCTTTTATTCTTCTAATGTATTTATTACCATTTTCTAATATTCCACACATCATAGTCATGTATTGTTAAAAACATGCATATAAATAAAATGGTAATATTGTAATGCAACAATTCATTTTATATAGTTTATATTATAAAAAATCACTTACTTAGAGTACCAAATGCCTTTTTATTCTCACCATTTTTTTAACTGGATTCATAACCTGAACCTAAGAAAACATGTAAGACATGTATTTTGCTCCATTGCAATGATTCTGCCCCTTATTTCCATTTCTCAGTCAGAACTCTAGTGCAATAAGATTTACCCTTAAAGAGTATCATTTTAGTAATTGTGACCAGCAAGAAGTTGGACACCAACAGAGCATCTTTTTAAGATCAGTGCACACTATGCTACCTTCATTCCCTTTACTGCCCTTTACCTAAGAAGCCAGTCTTTAGCCTGTATTGATCTTAGGCCAGTGTTTCCACCAAACTTCATGCATTTGTAGTGGAAATGTCAGTCTTTCCTTCTTATAGATTCCCTGAACCTCTATATTTATCCTCCCACTCAAACCCACCACATCAATGTTTTTCTGCTATAACACATACTGACATCTGACCTGCCATATAACCCATTTGATGGTTGCCAAAACCACTCTAAAAGTCCCTTTATGAATTTTCTTCCACTCTTCCTCAATGTGGCCATATATCAGGGTATCATATTTCAAATTATTACATTGTGGCAACCCCCATTCTCTAGCTAAAATATCCCACAATTTATTTATATATGTGCACTCAAAATATAAATGGGACATAGTTTCGATTTGATGTATGCATCCTTCTCTCAAACAAACTCTTTTAGCCAAAACTTTATGGTGATGATTGCCTCTCACATTTAACTGATTGTGGCAACATATCCATAATGTGTCCCACATTTTTGGGGGAACCCGAACCTCTGTAAGCTGGGCTATGACTTCTGAGGAATTAATATTATTGGGTAAGGAAAAACAGGGACCCGGGCTCCCTCTATTGTAAGTTTGTTTTTGTATGTGGCTTTCCTCATCTTATATCTCATATCTTGTGGGGTAAGTTTCCATCCCTTCAATTTTTTTAAAACTTTATTTGGATAGAGGGACTCCCCAAACAGGGGGATTCTACAAGGACCCCAAATTTGAGTTAGCCATTTCTGCAATAAAAGGGGCACACTGATCATTAAAAAATGTTTCCCACTCTAATTTTTTACCCAGTAATAGGGGAAGATGGTTCGAATATATATATATATATATATATGTGTGTGTGTGTGTATATATATATATATATATATATATATATATATATATATATAAGAAATTCACTGGATGGAGCACATCTAACCCACCCTACTGAATAGATCTATATGTTATTAACCTTTTGACCAGGTTTAACCTACTTCTGCACACTAACCAGAATGAAATGTTATAAATCTTTGTCTGCTGTGCCCAACTGGGGCTCGAACTTCTCAACCAGAGGAAAAGCTACAAGCCTGTCCTGGGAAGCAACCCACGGTTCTGCTATTGCTAATCAGCAGACCCTGAGGCTTTTTCCCCCTGTTGAAACTGCCACCTGGGATCCTCTGAACTCTGGTTCATTGCAGGGCCCAGAAATCTACAGAAACATCCAGGAGGTTATGTGCCAGCATAAGTGAGTTCTATGTGCAGAGTACAACCAGTTGTAAGTAAATGTTTGTCATTATTTTTATTACTGCTTATGACATGCATGTAGTTGCAGTTACTAGCTCAGTGCAACTGTAAGTGTATTACAATGCAGTATTATTAGCTGTGCATTTACCATTAGGTATAACCAATGTAGTACTGCTTATTAGTAAATATTTTAATTGCAAGCAGGGCCCTTTGGGAGATAAAGGTTACAGTGGAGATCTGCAGTTTGCTGAATCCGCAGAATAGGGATAGACATGTCACCCATACATACTCATACATACAACCAACAGGGGCTGTAACACGCTGTACCAGGATTCTAACCATAATGCAGTTGCACCAGTAACATTCAGGTGGGATGCTGGCCTTTTAAAAGGATCATAGCCTTCTCCCAGCATCTAGGTTAAGAGCTTGATGTAACTTCAGAACTGAGGTGTCTTGAGCTCATGGTTTTTGTACCCAAACAGCTTTAACAGTATAGAGGCAATCAGTGCAAAACATTTAGTTAAACACAAGCTAGACGGGTTCTGTAAAGATGTCCCAAAGGCATTGGACCCCTATTATTATTGTACTGACCAATTTGCATTATGAAGTTGTGATAAAAAGGCAAATGAGAAAGTACAAGCAGCAACATGTATTAGGGCACTAGGACCTAATTTAATTCAATTAGAGTGAGCTGTGTTAAACTTAAAGTAGCAAGTGACTCTTTTCAGAAAAAGAATGAATTGTTGGTGGTTGGGAACATGAGGCATTGCCCTGTTCCAGCAATGATGTTTGTTGCTGACAAAGGTTGAACTGACTTTATTACATACTACAAGACCATTTCTTATCTATTCTGTGGCTGGCCAGCCTAGATCTCCTGTTGTTACCACTAAAGTAACTGCACATCTCATCCCTAGTCTGAATCAATCAGTCAATCACTCACCCAATCACTCTTTATTTTAGCAGGTTAAATACCATTGAGTAATCTCATTTACAAGTTAGACCTGGACTGGTAGAAAAAAGAAACATACATAATACAAAGAACATACATCATAAAATAGATGCATATAGGTACAGAATAGACATACATAATACAATGAACATACAGTATATTATATAATAAATGCATATAAGGCACAGTCTAGTGTACAACAGGAGTTGGTGCAGCATTGATTTCATTTTAATACATTTTAATAGTGAAGTAGAGAGGTGCTGGAGACCCCGCTGCAAAGGCAGCCTAAGACTAAAAAATTAGATAGGAAGACACAGCCCTACCAAGTAGATTTTAAATGGTAAGCAAGGATTGGTAGCCAAAAGTAGAGGTGGGATAGTGGAAAGGAAGAAGGCACAGCCAGACTCAGTACAGTTTTGGGTGCAATGGCTATCAAGGTACTGTACATACCTTGAATGTTGGAAAAACTAGAGAAGGTGCCTGGTTTGAGGGGATGGTGACGGTTTAGGCGTAACAGTTACAGGTGCCTTTCAGTGACTGCCTGAGTAGAGTTTTGAAGGATGCCAATCTAACAATGTTTGATAATTTCAGGGTTTTTTGGAGGCTGTTTCATAAGGTGAAAAGTACCTGGCTTATGCAGAAAGTGCCATAATGAGTTCTAATTCTGGGTATATCAAATAAGATGTAAGAGTATCTCCTGAGTGAATAGATTCCCTGTGTACTGGTAAAGAGGCAGGAAATGTATTGGAGAAGTTTATTGATAAGGGCTCTGTATGTCACTAAGGATATCACTAAGGGAGAAGAAATCTTTTACTGTTCTGTTTATATTTCTCTTAACAGACATACACAAACACATTCTGCTTTGGAAATGTAAAAAATCTGCTTGTGTTTTCAGTGCTGTAAATGCATTTTACAAATGCTCAGATGTTTTTAAATAGCTTCTCTATTTACTTTTACTGTATGGTCTATCTTCTTGAAACTGTATTGTGTATTCCCCTGTATCTATGGATAGCCTAGTGTAATGTCTAATTTCTCCTGTATAGTAGGTATTGCCATGCCTGCCTATACTATAATGTGTTTGAACTAAGTCTGTATTATGAAATAGTAATCATTGTGATGTGCTTTTACCTATGTCTGTAACTCTCCCGGGTAGTGACTGAAAATAGTAAATTTCTTTGTCTACAGCACTCATCCAGTAATCAGGGATGGAGGCCCCCCTCCCACCTCGCCGGGCGGACAATAGTAAGGACTGGCAGCTGAAGTCCTCCCTCCCTCCAGCTACCTAGAGATTCAGCTCAGGGATGGAGGTGTCCCCCCAACCTCACCGGGCAGATGGTCATGAGGGCCAGGCAGCTGAAATCCTCCCTCCGGCTAACCAAAGATTCAGTTCAGGGATGGAGGCACCCCCCCACTTTACTGGACGGATGATCGTGAGGGCCAGGCAGCTGAAGCCTTCCCTCCAGCTAACCGCAGGTATGAACCTCGGATGGCAGAATGCAAACTCCATGCTGTTTTGACTGCCAAGCTGCTGCTTTGAACTGCAGAGGACACCTGGCATCTTGGTGCCTTTTTCTAATTCAAATCTAGGACAATAATTGTCAGTGTAGGAGTGAAGATAGTCTCCTGCTTCTAGAACCTGTGTGAACCTTTTGTTGGGTTTTTTCCTCATTCTGTAGCTGCCTTAAGGGGTGTAAGACTCGGGAACCACCTATTAATTAATATTTTTTAAAGTGTAATGCAGTTAAGAATTGTGTGACCAGTTCTGAGGGTTTCTGTTTCTCCTGTAGGGATCCTTAATGGATTAAGTCCTGTAAACTGCTAATAATCTGTACTCCTGCAGTGCCCTGGCCTTCTGGCACCATTTTTTTTAATTCACCTAGGTCCTGCAATTAGCTGATCTGCACAGATATAAAGTTTCTTCACTATGGTGCCTTAAAGTGATAAAAGACAGGGGAACCTGCTACCTAAAATATTAACTTAATAACCTGAATCAGCCTTTTTCTTTAAAAACAACAACAACAAAAAAATATATTTATTTATTTATTTACAGTGGAACCAGCAACTAAAGAACAGCAAAACTAGCTGCAGAATCTGTAATGTAAAGCGGGAGCTACTACGCTGCCATTTAGTTTCACACTAATGCCACAGTCTCTAGGAACTAATTTACTAAGAACTCTGCTGAACTCTGTGGAATTAGCCATAGTTAACTTGTACCAGCAGTCCTCCCCTTTCAGAACCCTTTCTTCTGTGAAAGGACTAGAATCGACCCCTCTATTCAGAGTGTTTCTGCTAATTGGATTAGGTACCTCCCCCCTCCTCTTTTGTGAATACTGAGCAGTAGTATTCGTTCAGTATCCCTGCTTTTTCACTGTCCCTCTCTTCCCACCCACCATCCATTCTATTCAGCCTCACTATCCTTCCCTTTGTCTTTCTATGCTCCCTAATATACGTATAAAATATTTTAGTCCCCTTCCTAACAGAGTTGGCTATCTTTTCCTTAGTTTGGGCCTTTGCTATTTTGACTGCCTTCCCTGCTTCCTTCTGCCTTAACTGGTACAATTCTGTGTCCTGCTACTTCTGTGTTTCCTTATACTTCCTAAATGCTATCTTTTCTCCATAACCTTCCCCACCACCTCTTTTGAGAACCATAGTGGCTTCTTCTTTTATTTTGATTTGTTTATTTGCTTCACACAAAGGTTTGTTGCCTCTGTGATGGCAGTTTTGATGTTTTCCTATTGTTGCTCTACCCCTCCTTCTTGCCTGTTTGCTAGTGCTTTTCTAAGGCACTCTCCCATCTTGCCAAAGTCTGCCCTCCTGAAGTCCAATACCTTCACTATTGTATGGCTTGACTCTACAGCTGAGTTTATCATGAATACACTGGTGGTCACTTGTTCCCAGATGGCTACCCACTTCTAGATCTGAGATCCTCTCACTGTCCCCATTTGAGAGTATGAGGTATAAGATTGCTCCCTCCTGAGAGGTTCCAACACTAACTGTCTGAGGCATGCCCCCTGTAGGGCATCGAGAATGGCCCTGCTCTTGGATGTGGCTGCAGCAAAGGTGCCCCAGTTAGCATCTGGCATATTCAGGTCCCCCATCAACAGTATCTCCCCTTTCTCTGCCATCCTAAGGATGCCTTCTATCATTTCCTTGTCCATTCCCTCCCGCTGAGATGGGGATCTGTATACAACCCCTATGCAGAGCAGATTGTGGTGCCATTTCCAGTTTTTAAGGTGACCCACAGTGCCTACTCTCCTCCCTGTTTACTCTTTTGTTCCATTGCTTTTTTCTCTTCTCTTACATAGAGAGCTATTCCTCCCTCTTTTCTACCCTCCTTGTCTCTCCTGTAGGTTGTGTACCCTGGTATGTTAACATCCCAGTCATGGTTCTCTGTGTACCATGTTTCTGTGACTGCCACGGTATCCAGGCATCCCTCTCCCATCAAGGCCACCAGTTCAGGGAGCTTGTTGCCCAGACTTTGGGCATTAGTACACATTACCCTCTATTTCTTGATTGCCTTACCCCTTTTTGCCCCATCCCTTTCCTTATTCCCTTTGTCATTTTCTCCATTAACCACTGCCCTTCTCCCTATCAATGTCTCTATCTTGGTGTTCACCTCACTTTTTTGCTTAGTAAGTGTACTATACAGTCTTGTTGGCTGCCAAGATTTAAATAAAAATGACCAAGTATCAATCCATTCTCCTTATTTATCTGTTTAATTGCATGTGTAATTCCACTTACCCTCTTTTACTCTTTTAATATATTTATTACCATTTTCTAATATTCTGCACTTCATTGTCATTTATTGTTAAAACATGAATATAAATAAAATGGTAATATTATAATGCAACAGTTCTTTTTATATAGTTTACATTAAAAAATATAATTTACTTAGAGTACTACATACCTTTTTATTCTCACCACTTTTTTAACTGGATTCATAACCTGAACCTAAGAAAACATGTAAGACAGGTATTTTGCTCCATTGCAATGATTCTGTCCTTTATTTCCATTTTTCAGTCAGAACTCTGGTGGACTAAGACTCACCCTTAAAGAGTATCATCTTAGTAATTGTGACCAGCAAGAAGTTGGACACCAACACAGCCTGTTTTTAAGATCACTTTGGTTCTCATCAAATAAGGAATCTGTAAAGCAACTGATATGGAACATCACATATGTTGTCACAGCAGGTATGAAGAGCATCTACATGGAAATGCTACAAGTTCTCTACCTGCCCAATCTGTCAGTAATGATGACAACTGCAGTCATCCTTGTTCCTGAATTTATTTGTTCCCTTTTTAAACCTAATTGAATGAAACTAATAGATACTGTGATTGTTTTCACATCTGACTTCTGTTCTGTACTGTAATTTGTAATTAGCTGTGTCTCAATGCTATGTAACTAACCCGGGTCACCACTGAAAAAGGGACTCCATTATCTCAGTTGGTTTTACCTGGTTAACAAAATTCAATAAATAACTTGCAAAACATTAGGCTGTTGTTTGAACCTGATGGAAGAAATGTGTCATTTGGTAGCAGATTTTAAAATGTCTCTTCTTTTTCCCACATATTATACTTCTTAAAAAAGTCTCACTGATATTATAATGCAGGATATTTCCTCCTATTTCTAAATACTTTTTACTTACTATTTACACTTGTGACACTACATTTTTTTTGTCAAAGTCCTTTGACCATTACATTTTCATTCACCCTACCAACTATCCATAACCCATTATTACATTAGTTACAAATATAATTTCTTAAAAATAACAGTGTGGCAGAATAATGTCCTAAGAAGGTGGAGTTTCCCAGGGCTACTCTCTTAAGGACCATTGGGGCACTGAAACATTAAAAACACTGAACATTCTACAAACGTTTTACTTTCTTCCTTTAATTCTAGCTTTTAGTGTAAGAGGGATGGTGGGTAAAGATGAACTCAGAGCACTAAAAGGACTCCAGATTATTATCATATAGCAATGTTTGGTATAGGTTCCTGCATTATCAATTCAAATATCTTAGACTCCTCTTCTGTATTTTAAGGAAATATTCCAGAGGGGTCAAAACAATGAAACACAGTCAATGTCAATCAAAGCAAACATTTTATTTTAGGTGCCAAACCAGCCAATACACTTGGTACCCTTAATTATTATTTTTCTTTCTCAGTCTCCTCCATGATTAGACATACAGTATGCATCACTTCCAGACCCAAAAAATCTCAGTTCTGGAATTGTATGCCTGTTTTCCAAAAAGTGACTCACTATAGGAGATTTCTTTTCATTATATCTACTACTACTCTTATGTTTCCAGATGTGTATGCCTAATTTCCTGGCTGTCATTCCAATATATGATTTACTATGATTTACCCCAATGGCACTTAAGCATGCGAACATACAATGAAGCCAGCAGAATAAAGCCATTAGGTTTATTGAGTCTGCTTGAATCACAGTATCCTTAGTGTCAGTGATTGACCTTATCCCCGAACCAGTCATGCCCCTCTGTTCACACCCTCTTGACCCTTATTTTCCCCTTAACTCTATCCCATCCCCTCTGGAAGCTGTTCACCATTTTCAAGTAAACCACCTCCCGAGGAAAAACATTCTAGCCCACCACCCTCTCCATGAAAAAGTGCTTCTCTTCTAAACCTCTTCCCTCTAACTTGAGAATGTGTTCCCTTGTGTTTTGAATCCCACTGAGCTTGAAGAGACCCTCCTTGTTCACCCTATTTATTCCTTTCAAATACTTGAAGGTCTCAATCCTGTCCCCTCTCTCTCTTCACCTCTTCTTTCCTCTAGGGAGTACATGTTCAGGGCCTACAACCTCTCCTCGTATGTCCTATCCTGATGGCCCCATATCATCTTGGTAGCCTTCCTCTGGACTGTCTCCAGCAGTTTATGTCCTTTTTGAGGTATGGGCACCAGTACTGCATGCTGTATTCCAGGTAGGTTTGACTCACCAATGACCTGTACAAGGGCAGTACCATCTCCTCCTTCCTACTGTTGATCCCCCTGGCAATGTAGCCCAACATTTTATTTGCCTTTGTTGCCACTTTCCTACATTGAGTAGAGTGTTTCAGGTCTTTAGAGATCAACACATCCAGGTCTTTCTCCTCAGATGCAGCAACCTGACCCCCCCCCCAAGGCTGTACTCAGTCCTTGGGTTCTTGACTCCAATGTGCATAACATTGAACTTCTCTGCACTTAAGCCAAGTTGCCAATTCCCAGACCACTCTTAACTCATTCGCACCACAAGAGCTCTGAGACTTCCACCACTTGTGCCCTGTATACTCTTAGCACTGCATCCTGGGCCTTTCTAAGCAAATCAAGCCATAATCAGCATGCCACAAACAAATGTGACTACCTCTTGAACCGTAAGTGCTACACACAAAGTATGAGTGGCAAGGTTGTTCAGCACAACGTTTCCTTTCCAATGGTGCTATGCAATCAGTTGTAATGTATTTAGTTTTTATTTTATAGTAGATGAAATATCAAACAACTGTTTTTTTTTCAGATTTATTCAAGGTGCTTAGGTGAGGCTTGAGAGACAAATGTTAGCCATGCACACCATACCTTAAACAAATATGAATAACTCCTAAAGTATACATGATAGACACAAAGTATCTGCAGCAGAATTGTTCAGTGCAAAATTACCTTTCTAATGGTACTATGCATTCAATTCTAAGCAATTTGGCTTGTTTAATAGTTAGGTAAAAACTGCTGACTTCCTCAGACGTTTCTAGGCCTGAGTGAAAGTCAGTTGAGTACGTCTACAGGCGTTATTGTCCTGAGTGGCTATGCTTTCAGATGCTGCCTACAGATGTCTCTAGGCCTGAATGAGTTAAATTTTTCCAGATCTTCCTTTAGGTCTTGTACACCTTCTGCTGTGTCCACCTTCCCACAGCTTGGTGTCATCTGCAAATAGACACATTTTCCCCTCAATGCCTTCCCCAATAATAATGATGAAGATGTTGAAAAGCACCAGTCCAAGCACTGAGTCCTGTGGGACCCACCAGTGACGTCCCTGGTACTAGAGAACTCAACTCCCACTTCCACACTCTATGTCCTGCCTGTCAGACAGTTTTCCACCTAACTGGTAAAATTCTCACCAATATCTAGATCTGTTAACTTCCTGATCTACCTCTTGTGGGGTACTCATTCAGTACTTCTGCTTTGCCCCATTCTCCTCTACCCACCCATCCATTTTCCTGATCATAACAATAACATCTTCTTTTCCCTCTTTTCACTATTACAGCAGGAAAAAGCTTTTCCACCCTTTTAAATTCCTTCAGCTAGCTGCAGTTCCTTCTGAGCTTTAGCCCACCAGAATATCCTTGGTGCTACGTTAGCCATTTTCAAATACTCCTCCTAGTCTTCATCCCTCTGGGTCCTCCTGAGTGTCTTATAGGCTGACCTCTTATCCCTTACTGCTTAGGTGACTTCTGTGCTAAACCAGCTGGGTTCTTTCACCCTTGAGTTTTTCCCCTTGAGCCTAGTGCACTCCATTGTGGCTACCACTATTTCTTCTCTGACCTTGGTCCGCCCCATGTCCCCTTGTATTCTTGCCAAGTGACTCCTTACCAGTTCACACATCTAATGACATTTGCCTTTCTGAAATCCAGGATTTTAGTCTTAGTGAGTGCCCTTTCCCTGCACATATCCAACTGGAGTCACACTGTACAATGGTCACTCCTACCCTGGGGTTCCCTGACCTTTATATGCTGGACATGATCCATGTTTGTCAGTACAAGATGAAGGATTTCCAGTTCCCTGGTGGGTTCTGTGATGCCCTGTGCCAGGACTCCACTTTGCAGTGCATCAAGGATCACCTGACTACAGGTGCAGGTTGTGGCTGGTGCCTTCCAATCCACCTCGGGCAGGTTAAAATCCTCTTCCATTATCACATCCCCCTTCCCAGCAGCAGTCATTACTTGTGAGTTCAATTCTCTGTCTTTTTCCTCCCCTTGATTTGGTGGTCTGCAAACCACTCCCAACCTCACCTTCTTCCCTCTTCTCAATAGTAATTGAATCCACATTGCTTCCACTTTCCCCTCTTCCAACTTCTCCCTTGTACAATTTATATCCCCACTGATATAAAGTGCCACCCCTCCCATTTGTCCTACTTTCCTGTCCCTCCTCTGTAATTTAAACCCAGGGACAGAGAGGTCATGATTAAGCATGGCCTATGTCTCCATGACCACCATAATGTCCATGTGTCTTTCCATTAAAAACACCTGCAGGCCATCCATCTTGTTTCTAAGACTTTGTGTATTCAAGGACACAACCTTCCACCTTGAGTCTAAGCCTCCACCCCTTCCCACTTGTCTCCCTGTCTCATTTATCCCCTTTGCCTGTACCCCCATTGCTAACACTCTTTACCCCCCCTCCACTCACACTACCCCCAGTCCCTTAGACTGGCATGGCTGGGAGGTCTTCTTGACCTCCTTCTTCTCCCTCCTGCAGACTCGGGGTCTGTAGGTTCACTATCTGCCCAGTAGATTAAATTAATTTTTATTTATACACTTCCACTTGTCCTTGAGGGATCCTGACCCCCCTCTAAGGAGTATTCTGTCAAGTGTAAAAAGTGATTTATATGTTCAGGTCTCCCCCAAGCCCCCAATACAACTGTACCCTTTTCCCTTGCACCACTCCCTCAGCCAGTCATTAAACTCCATTGAGCATATATATATATATATATATTACAGTAATACAGTCCTGTATAAGGATGTTCTCATCTTTCACTGGATTTTAAACTCTTTTAATCTCCTCATATATGAACAACATATAGCAAAGGCTCTGAGCTGCAAATTTGGTGACATCCAGCAGACCTGACCTGGGTTTGAATCCCACAGCTTCCACTTGCATACTGTGTGACCCTGAGCAAATCACTTAACCTCCTTGTGCTCCCAGGTCGCTCCTGTAAAAAAGCTTTCAGCTTAGTGTGCTATATCTGGTTAAACAACTAAATAAAAAAAAAACAACAGGCACAATCCCCATATAGGAAGTTGCCCTTTACACCCTAAACATAACTCATCACACCCTTTTTCATGTATTGCTATACTATGTTCTGATCCCATGATTCTATCTCCTAAACTCTTTACCCTTTTTGCTGCTATAATTATTCACTGGTCAAGGGTAAAATACTGAGCAGGAAGAGACAGCGCCAAGGAGTATGGGTGCTAGATGAAAATCACAGACATAAGACAGGAAAAACAGGCACTCAGTCACTTGCTAGTAGATGCTATTGTTGTTCACAAAGACTCCTCAAACCACTGCTTAAAAGGCAATGACATTTATTAAAAACATACTCTTCCCAGAGCTGATAGGGCTGCAGCTGAGGTTGCAGAATTTGGCCAGAGGAGCAGTGATGCAGAACCACTTGCAGCTGCACCAGAAATGTGAGAATAGGTGGCCCATGCATGCGCGTTGGCACACTATTTTCTTATCATGATAGTGGTGCACAAGGAGCTCCCCCAGTGTTCCCCTAGCCCTGAATTCACTTAGTTGGGGTCTGGAGACATGAGACTTGGTGCAGAAACTGTGAAACTATTTGTTTCAGTTTAGTTGAATAAAATGTATGGGCTAGTTTTTGAGGAAATGGGTTTTCATAATAGGGAGGGGGAGCGGGGGTAAGGCTATAGTATGCCCAATCAGTTTTAGTTGTTTAAAGTATGGTGTAATACTGTTATGTTTTATTTCTTTCTCGTATAATTTTGATATGAAGTAAATACTATTAGGAGGGTATGTATTATTTAAAGTTACAGGGGATAGTCTATAGTATAATTAGTTAGGATAAGGGTTTGATGCATGAAACAAGATAGATTTTAGGATTCCTTTTGTTAACTGTTATGAGTTGTATGATGTAATATTTTTATGTTTGTATGTTACCTCATAGTTATGAATAAAAAAATCCCCTATTCTTTTCAAGAAGTGCCATGGGATCTTTAACATCCACCTGAACTATCACCAGAACAGGCAGATGGGACCTCGGTTTAAGGTCTCATCCAAAAGACATCACCTCAGGAGTGCAGCACCCCCCTCATGCTGCAGTACAGTGTCAGTATTGGGATTTAACCCAATGGCCTGGTGTGGGGATAGAACCAACAGCCTTCTGATCTCCTGGCTTCAGAGGTGAGTGTGCTACCCGCTGAGCCACTGACACTGAATGGACACTTTTGTATGCATATAGTTGCTAATATCACTATTCCCCCACCCTTGTTAATCATTTGTTACACAAAACCTTTTACATGTATATAGTTACTAATGTCCCTTCCCCCCCATCCTTGTTCTTCATTTGTTTGTATACAGGTTTCAGTTGTCTATAGTTTTCTATGCTGTTTTTCACTAATATACTTTTGACTGTTATGACTGTGTCCTGCATCTTTCTTCATTACCTCTAATCTGTTTCTCTGCTTTGTAGTGTTTCAACTACTGACCACCTGCACAACCCTAGTGGCTGCCAGTCTTGCCTATCCTGTGGCATGGGTTTTCCCACTGCTCTCCCTTCAGTGTATGTGGTGCACATGTGCCTGTCCAATGTTCAGGGCATGGTGGGTGTGTCATCCTGTTGGCGAACACATTCTGTTCTCCATGTGTACCCTGCACATCCTGTGTGTGTGCCAGACATCATCTGGGTTGTGACTGTCCATGGTAATGGTCTGGTCCCTGTTCCTTGGGTGATCCCTACTGGTGATGCCTGGCTGGGGGCCTCAATCAGGAGGCCTGTGTGTGGCTTTGTTTTTATTGCCATCGCTGCCATCCATAACTGTGTCCTCATGCTGTATGTCATTTGGTGTGCTGCCCCTTGCTCTGTGTCAAGGTTCATTTGTCTCCTTGCCCTGTGCATGTTTGGTGCAGGTTGGGGTCATACTGGCACACCAGCATGGAAGTTTATTTGTGTGGGATAGTTTACCACTGTCCGATCTCTGATGTTTTTCCACAATTCACATCTAACAGTGTTGCTGTGTTTTGGGTTACAGCTCTCTTGGCATTGCCTTTGGCGTATCTGTTGCTATTATTTGTGTTGTATGGATTGGCCCAGGGTGACCTTCTGCCCTCTCTGCCTCCTCAGTGACTGCAGTCATCAGGTGCACCATGATGCTGTTGTTGCACACAGCCTTGTTGCCTGTGCTGCTGTGTCCATAACCCCCATCCTTAATTTGCCCAGAGTTAAGACTATCTTTTTCTGAGCGGTAACTTTCGCCATGATGTGTATCATGCTGACATATGTTGCGCAGAGCTATTGTGCTGGGTCTACTGTTGCACCTGTATTCATGTCCCCATCCCTCACTTTATAGTGTACATACATTATCTTTTAATGCTGGTGCTACACTGTTGCACTGGCGCTATTTGGTCTTTTGAATATTGCAGCCCTATGCAAACGGCATGCAAAATCTGTTCAAATGGTTTGCGCCCAGTGCAAAGTTTTGAATATCTGGCCCCATTTTCCTTGTCTGTTAACACATGGATAGACAAATTAATCACATCACTCTGTATCATCTCCTCCTCTTCTGATCCCAACCTCTGTTCCATTGGTTTCTGTAATTTCTGCCTCCCATTCTTCTTCATACTCCTCCTGCCTTTTTTCTTGGTCACTATCTGAAGTGAACCAAGCTTTTTGTCTCTTCTCCTGAGGTCATAATATTCCAATTTGTCTGTCCAGTGGGTGTCTTGTGCCTCTTCTAAAAAACTTGAGTTGTACCCCTCTCCATCAGTTTCAAGTCCTGAACTTTGATCTAGATCAAGTTCACTACCATTTCTTTTTAAAATGATCTTGCAACTTTTGTCTGCATTATCAAATCAGCTTCAGTTAAATAGCTTGCTAGTTTTAAAATAATTTTCATCCTAGTCAAAACCTTTTCTTTTTTTGCTTTTCAAATTGTTTATGTTCAGCTATATTTTTTGTTAAGTTTTTTCCAACTGAGCTGTAAACCCTCTGTTTCTATAAAGCCATTAAACAGTTCTTGTTTATTCCTAATGTCAATTGCTGCATCCTTCTGTATGCTAGCATCATTTTCAGTGATCAGAAATTTCAAGGAGGATTGTATTCCATTTACATATGAAGTCCTCCTTGTGTAAGTCAAAAGCTGATTGCTTGGTCAGGTGCAGCCCTCTTGGGATCCTATGGACCTCCAAATATGTTGCAAGAGGAACTCCTCAAACAGGGGGATTCTACAAGGACCCCAAATTTGAGTTTCCCATTTCTGTAAAAAAGCTGCACACCGATGTCTAAAAAATTGTACTCACTCTATTTTTTTACCCAGTGATAGGGGAAGATGGTTTGAATACAGATACAGTATATAAAAAAAAAAAGAAAATTGATGGATGGCTCATATCTAACCCACCCTCCTGAATTGATCTATATGTTATTAACCTTTTGACCAAGTTTAGCCTACTTCCCCACAGTAACCGGAATGAAATGTTATAAATCTTTGTCTGCTGTGCCCAATTGGGGCTTGGACCTCGTCGCCAGAGGAAAAGCTACAAGCCTGTCCTGGGAAGCAACTCACAGTTCTGCTACTGCTAATCAACAGACCCTGAGGTTTTTTTCCTCTGTCAAAACTGCCTCCTTGGATGCGCTGAACTCCAGTTCATTGCAGGGCCCAGAAATCTACAGAAACAGCCAAAAGCAGTATACCCCCTCAGGTGTGCCTTGCCCACCTGGGGCTCGGACCTCGCTGCCAGAGGAAAAGCTACAAGCTTGTCCTGGGAAGCAACCCACGATTCTGCTACGTCAAAACAACAGATCCTGAGGCTTTTTTCCCCTTTTGAAACTGCTGCCAGGGGCCGACCCGTCAGCTCAGCGGTAGCGCTACCGCTCGCGATGCCGGTGACCTGGGTTTGGGAATGAGCCTGGGGAGCTGGAGGGCTGGCCGAGGGGGAGAAGGCTGAGCATCTGTGGACCACTCACCTTCTCCAGGAAGGGAGGGAGGGGGGACAAGGCTCGGTGATTGACTGACCCGGGTGGAGGCCCGGGGCACAGCAAGCGCTTGGCCATTCAAGGAGGGTCGGGTATGCCAGATGTCGGCGGAGCTCCGCTTCTTGGATGTCAGGGCGATGGTGGCCCAGGAAACAGGGGAAAAATACCTCCTTCACTCCGGGTAGACGGAACATCAGTACAGACCTCAATGGTCCCCTGCCTGTCCCACACGGTGGGCCCAATGAAGTGATGTTAGTTTGGGGTGGAAGGGCCCCACCTCATTCCCGCCTGGGGTGAAATCCACGGCTACATGGGGGGATCGCCGCGGGGCTCCAGGCATGGAAGGAACTGAGGCAGATGCCAGTCGCTCCTGAAGAAGCGGAGTGCAGGGGTCAGGGGTAGGCAGAGAAAAAATAGAAAGTAAAAAAATAAAAAGAAACTGCTGCCAGGGATCCTCTGAACTCAGGTTTGTTGCAGGAACAAGAAATCTACAGAAATGGCCAAAAGCCATATACCCCCTCAGATACATTCGTGTTTGGCTCCTTTGGACATTCTGAATTTTCAGTGCCAACACTCTGATTGGAGGATCTCAATCTCACTGACTTCTTTCCTGCTGGTCTTCATTTTACCTTGCTTCATTAGAGATGCTTATCAGTGCTGTTCACTCTGGGACTATCCTTTTTTGTAAAGCAATAAATTCTTTTTTTTTTTAATTGTCTACTTTCCCATTTGCAAATTATACTACAAAGCCACTAGAGGGCTACAACAGCTGTCACTCCTGTTAAAGGGGCAAAGCTTTATATTAGTCCTTCCTCTTCTGCTCCAGTGGACCTGGGACACCTCTCTTTCTGAGGACCATCCTTGTGGTGTTTCTGCCTGTTTCTCAGGCCAAACTGTGCTCATCCACTAAGGCCGCAAAACTTGAACACCTGCCCCAGTTACCCTCCTATGCTGGTGGAGCAGGGCCAGAAACAGAAATGAAAGTGGCAGACCAAGCTTACCACACCAGATTGCTGCCTTGAACCACCTCACTGGTTCAGCTGCAAAGCATTGCTCCACAGGTACGTTCAATGCCAAAACCACCTCTCAGCCAACAAAGGGTTTTGAACTTATGACACCTGATCGTTGATTGCTCTAGGCTTCCAGTGGCTCTCTTGGGATTGGCTGGTGCTTGTGTTTCAGCTCTCTGCCTAAATTTCTATAGCCATATCATAATTCCTCTTTGGCTACCTTTGCTCCTCTTCCTAGCCCTCTGTGTGATAATTACACTCATGTGTGTAAATATGGCTCTTCGTTCCATGTTCAAGACACTCCTATTACTTCTACTCCTAGTATGCCTTAACTGGGTTGTCATAACTTTCCCAGGATCCTATCCCTCAAGTTGTTTGAGCACCCTACATGCTGATTTCAGTTTCTCTAACCTAATTACTGCATCTAAACCTATGCTTGCTCTTAAGCACCTCTTACTCTCTAAGGACTGTATCTTTTATGCGGTGACGACAATTAAAAAACCCCTGCTGAGTCACGTAGTTCCTTTACTGTTTTGCTATTGAAAATTATGGTTTCTCACCATCTTAGCTATCCTTCTTGCAGGGTATGTTGAAATGAACCCGGGTCCACCTGCCCTCTTCTCCCCAGCTGACACCTTCATAGTGTCTAGCAAAGTGCTCTTTATTGCCCATATGAACATCAGAAGTATCTCCCAAAATTTCAGTGATCTTGAGGCTTGGGTAGGTATCTACAAGCCTGACATACTCTGTCTGATACATGGCTAAAGCTAACTATCCCTGACTCGATATGCTCCCTAACTACACCCTTATCCATGGGGATAGGCTCTCCTCAAAGTGTGGCAGAAGGGCTGCCATGTTCTATAAAGATCATCTAAACATCATGAACACCCCATCCTCAATATCCTCTGTCTGTAAGTCCCTTCACACTGGTCTCACTCTGGGAGTCAAGGAAACTCCACATTGTCTGCACCTACAACCCCTCAAATGGGGGTACTGTAGGTCTATAGGAATTATTTGATCAGACCTCTTTGCACTCCAAGCATAATGAGGTCATTATATTGGGTGACCTTAACCAAAGTTGGCTAGGGACTGCCCATAGCATGCTGCTTTCTCTGGTACAAAATTACAATCTCCACCAGCTGTTAACTGAGCCTACCAGAGTTACTCCTTCACTAAAATCCTCTTTCTTTATTGACTGGGTACTGGTAAACAATCTGGATCATGTACACTAAGCAGGCATCTTGGCAGATTTGCTTACTGATCATTCCCCAGTCTTCTGCATCTGGAGTCCTGAGGCTGCTCCATCCCCTCCACAGCTCTATGTCACCTTTACAAATTTCACCAACCTAGATATTGAGGCTTTTTGTCATGATGTCTCGAGGATAAACTGGTCTGGTATTTACCTTTCCCATAATGTGGAGTCCACACTAAGTAGCTTCTTTAACACATTCCCGGCCATCCAGAACAAGCATGCCCCCAAGGTGACACAGAGGGTGAGGGGTAAACAAACAAGATGGCTTCACAAAGACTTGCTGAAAAATCTATGCTCTAGGGACAAATGCTGGAAAAAGTACAAAGCCTTGGGGCCACAATCTGACTATGCTACCTGCAGAACCCTACATAACTTCTGTAAAAAACAGGTCAGAACAGCTAAGAGTGCCTATTGTAAAGAATTGCTGCTAGGCTCTGCTGGGGACCCTAGGAAATTCTGGGCCCATGTCAAGGCCTTTCTCGATGTGTCTCAGTCAACTACCCCCAGCAACATGATATTAAATGGAGTACATTGCAATGACTCCAACATCATTGCTCTAATTCCTTCAGTCAAATGTCCTCAGGCCTGTCTCAGTATACCTCTGCCTTCCCATCTCCTCAGGCAGCCTCTCTGCTTTCAACATCAACACAGTCCACTACCCCCATCTATCCTTCCCAACAAATGTCTAAAAATCCCCCTTGCTCCTTCAAGGCAATCTCAAGGACTGAGGTCTTAAAACTATTCTGGGCTGTCTCTAACAACACTAGCTCTGGATCAGATACACTTGAGCCTTGACTCCTGAAACTAGCAGCACCATACATAGCCTCCCCTATGACTAGAATTTTCACCTTGTCTCTCTCTAATAGTCAAGTTCCTGACCTCTGGAAGATTGATCATGTAACGCCTGTCTTTAAAAAAGGTGATCCCATGGAGATTTTTAACTACAGACCTATAGCCATCCTATCAGTCCTAAGTAAAATTCTGGAAAAACTTTTTGCAAATCAAACCATTGACTAGTTCAAGTTGTTTATTGTTGATTAGTTTAAAACCATTACAACATGTCAATTTTAAAATTATAGAACATATAAAAATTTAACACAAAATAACATTGACTTTCTGGCTTCAATTAATAAAGTGCTTTCATGTAAATTCGGACCATTATTACATTATGTTTATAATTGAGTAGTAGTCCCATTTTAAATCTCTCCATTCAGTTACTTAAATAATAGCATACCAATGTAATTTACAGAAACATCACAGTTTAAGATATTACATTTCTGTCGAGCTTAGGATCATTTATCGAGGACTTACAGATAATCTCATAAGTGAGTAGCCTGAAGAAAACAAAACAATTTTCTCCATTATGATTGTATTATCATTATGCATTAAATATTTCACTATTTCATTGGGGGGGGGGGGAGGTTGAGATTTGCCAAGATGTTATCCAGCCATTTTAGTCATATTCCCTTATATAGAGGGCATAGAAGTAAAATGTGTTTTAGGTCATCCTCAGTTGATCTATCACATTTGCAGTAGGGAGTAGAAATATTTTCCCTTTTTTGTTTATAAAATACATAGTTGGCTTTATATATTTCAAGTCTGAATTTAGTCATTGTTCTTCTATCACTTGGGTTAGTTAACCTAACTAGATAACTCTCTAAGCCATGTGTAGGCTTGATCTGCTTGAACCATCTATATAACTTAAATTGTTTAATTCTTGTCAACTCCTTAATTTTTTCCTGGTCCCTTAATCTATTCTTCACCCGCTCAACCATCATTTGCCAGGGGAGTGCAAACATTCCCCACAGAATATCCCCTAGTCCATTCGGAAACACAAAATGTTGGAAAATCTCCAAAGTTGGAAACATTTTTCCCATCAAAGTATATTTTATTTCTTTCTCCAGACATATCCTAGGTAATCTGTTTCATCTAGTAAAAATAACTTTAGTGAAGAAAGAATTAGTCTTTCCGTCACTAATGTAGAGATAGAAAATTGTCCCAATTCTAGATGCTCTATACAAGCTGGTATAGATTGAGGTACTTTCAAAATATACCTTTTCATTTTATTACAGAGTGTTTCAAAGTTTTTCAGATCATCTGTTCCCCAAATCTCAGCTGCATAGACAATACTAGAATTTATTTCAGCTTCAAATGCCTTCAGGACTCCTTCAATCGTTGTCTGTCCCATCTTTGAATTAAATATCCTGAAGGCATTAAATGTTTTCTTTATTTTCATTGAAATCTGGGCTATATGATCTTTCCATTTTAGTGATTGACTAAATCTGACACCCAAATAATCATAATATTTGACCCTTTCCACTTTTTCCGATTTAATCCACAAAGGTTTAGTATGTTTCTTATTATTCCGAAATGTTAAAATTTTTGTTTTAGACATATTTATTTTCAATCTGTGATCGATGCACAATTTAGAGAAATAATTGTTTTCTCTGTAATCCCAAAATCGAGGTGGAAATCAACACCAGGTCATCAGCATAAGCCAGACAATCTACCCGAGTATTTCCTATTTTGGGTGCATGGTATAGTGAGTTTTCCAGTTCCTTCAGAATATCATTTATGTATATAATAAATAGGAAGGGAGCCAAAAGGCATCTTTGCCTAACCCCTCGTGTCATTTTAAATTGCTTGGATGTATTTCCATATTGATCATATCTTATTGCACCCCAAGTATTTGAGTGCAATCTTATGAGTATATTGAGGAGTTCTGGGTATAGTTCTAAGTTCTTTAAGTTATTCCACAAAATAATTCTGCTTATATTGTCAAATGTGGATGAAAAGTCTACAAAACAGCAGTAGAGTGGGGTGTTTTTGATTTTTCTATATTTCCAAATTAAATGTTTGAGGGCCAGATATTCAAAACTTTGCCCTGGGGCTAAATTAGCACTGCCCGGTGGGTAAACTTAGCCCAGAGCACAAAACAAGCCATATTCAAAAGGAATAGCCCGGGGCAAAGAGCTTCTGAATATAGCATGGGAAAGAGGCTGGGCAAACTGGGCTGGGAGTGCAGGGCAAACTTAGCCCTGGAATAAGACAGCTCTGAATATGGCAACAAGGAAGTGTAAACCACAACAGCAACTCAGTGCACAGCAATGTGAAGGTAGGTAGAGGTGAACTATGTGGCCAATGTGTGTGCCAGCAAATGCGTGGACCCAGTACAGCTGCAGGCAGCAGCGTATGTGAAAGTACAGTGTGCAAAACTGTAAAATATTCCTCAACTGTTTGCGCAGTGCTAACATGTTTGCACGGGTTTAGCACAGGGCTAAACCATTAGCCCGGTGCAAACACATTTGCCCGGCACTAAACTTTACCATATTCAAAAGTGATATGCAAATAAGCCTATTTAGGTAGTCTGTGGGCAAACATCCAGATTAGCATCTCATTATGCCCTGATTTGCATGCAGTTTGCGCTGGACTAACTGTTTAGCCGTGCACTAAACCCGCGCAAATGTATTAGCGCTGCGCAAACAGCTTAGGGAATATTATACAGTTTTGAACACTACTTCCACATGCACTGCTGCCTGCGGCTGTACTGGGACAACACAGCATATGAACAGATGGCTGTGGTGCTGCATGCAACTGTCACACTGTAGGTCATGCTACAGTAGTGTGTGGACACAGCAATGCCTATGGTGTGTAGGGCAGTGATGATGATTGCACTATATACAGTGAGAGGCCCAACCTGCAGGTGTTTACTGACAGTGGTCATTACTGTTACACTGTTGTGTGACCCACGGATGCTGCACCTCTGGCATGGGATGCTCACAGTGACATATACATGTCCGGCTTTGTGTGCTGTGGCAGTTGTACAGCTGTGCGGTATGTGGTTGGGGGGGCATATATTCTCCAAAAGGCACACTGGTGTTGGGGCATTCCCAATACTGGCCCATGTGCACTGCATTATGTGTCCCAGCCTTGTGGCCACATCTGGTCTGTAGCATAGCCTGGCCACCCATACACTCTCCCCTCAACATCCTTCATGCCCACAGTGCTGCATGTGTGTGCTGGCATCTGTTGGTGTCCACAGAAGTGTGGTCTGCAGGTGTGTGCTGTATGGCCACACTTCCATGCTGTCCACTGGCAGCAGGATCACCACTTACTGCCTGGCATGGCTGGGACTGGTGGCAGATGATGGCCTCATTGTGATGCCAACAGTTAGCAGCAAGCTTCCTCTATGTTTGGTTTTGTCTATGTGTCATATTTATTTGTTAGAGTCACGCAAAACCAGCTCAAAACCCATGCAAACACAGTGCAAAGTCATATTGTCGCACAAAGCTGATTGCCCAGGGTTAAGACAAGCTTTTCCTGGGTGGTAATGTGCACCACGCTAAGTGTCACACAAAGTCACACAAAATAATTTTGCGTGGCGCTAGTCGCTGAATATAGCATTGCACCTGTATGCATGTCAGTTTGCCCATTGCATACATTATGATTTTGCCCAGCCCTAATGCAGTTTGCCCACGCTATTTGGCCTTTTGAATGCAGCAGACCCGTGTTAATCCTGCACTAAACCTGCACAAATGTTTTTTGCCCAGCACAAAGTTTTGAATATCTGTCCCCTAGTGTGTAACAATGATGGGTTGTAGATCTATTTCTCCAAAATCCATGTTGAGATTCTTTAAAGATATTATTTTCTTCTGCCCATGCGTCTAATCTTTTTAGGATAATTTTAGTAAATATTTTTCGTGAAATATCAATTAGGCTTATTGGTTGGTACATTTTAGGGTCACCTAGATCACCTTTTTTAAAAACTGGAAATATTATACTCCCCTTCCAGCTCATGGGATAGTCATGACCTTGTACGATAATATTGAATAATTTTTCCAAAACTGGAGCCCACCAGTTAACAACAAACCTAAATATATCTCCTAATATGTTGTCTGAGCCTGGGGCTTTATTGAATTTCAATTGAAGAATTGTTGTTTGCACTTCTTCTAGATTGATCATAATTGGAATTGGATATATGGCATATGAATCTTTTGGATTTTCTCTCTTTTCTATTTCTCTTAATTGAACCTCATCTTGTGGTGAATAATAGAGTTCTGTAAAATAGGAGACCCAGGTATCAGGATGAATGTATGCATCTATTGTCTTAGTGTATTTGTCAAAACCTTGACTCACCATTACCCAAATTATTTTATCATCTTTTCCTTTTACAGTCTTCCTCAATTTTTCCCATAATATTCTAGAATGTTTGTTTTTCAGTTTCTAATATTTGTTTATATTTCTTCCTCTCTTTATTAATATGTATATTAGTTTGATTATGCTTTGTTCTTATATTTTTTTTTATATTTTCTAATGACTTTGCTCAGTTCTTTTTTGGCTTCTTTACATTTTCTATTAAACCAGGTGTTACCATATATAGTCACCAATTGGGTCCCGGTCCTACTGGTAGTGCAATATGGGCGTACCAGACTAATTGTGTCAGCCCAGTATTGCAGTACCAGGTGGTAGTCAATATTTTTTAACTATCATTGTTCTTATATCATTTATTGGTCCTTTAAATAAAGTGTCAAATTGCTTTATTGCATTTGAATCCCATCTAATTCTTTTTTGATTGACTATTTCCATACCTTAATTGATATTTGATTTGTTTGGACCTTTATTTTCATTTATAGTTTGTTTAGTTTCAATTGTAAGTTTAATTGGATTATGTGAGGATTCCAGCCTATTAACTACAATCAATTCCTTGATCATTTTTATACCCTCTAGATTACTCCAAATAAGGTCAATAATGGAAGAGCATTTAGGCCCATTATAAGTCAGTTCCCTTCCCTATCACCCGTTACTCTTCCATTGATTAGGAGCATATTTTTCCCAGTTAAATAGGGATTGATGATCTTCCCTCTTAAATGATCCCTTTTACCTTTTGAAGCTCTCATCCATGTTATATTGGAATTTAATTCAGTTATTATTTACAAAAATCCTGGACCTTAATAGTTTTCCCCGATCCTTGCATTAAGGTCCCTACTATAAAACGGGGATATTCATCTCTTTATCTGACAAATTATCAAATATTACTTTAATTCTACCCAATATCTTTAATCATAGGGGACATGTATACATTTACAACTATTATTTTGATTTTCTCTTTACCTTTACCATTTCCTTCTTCAATTCTCACCATTAGCATATCTTCTGAAGTAGGATAATGTCTGGTGATTTTGTAGTTGTTTTTGGTTGTCAAATATATAGCTACTCCCCCTTTTATGTCTCCCATTCTTATTGCTTTTAGTTGCAGATATAGAAATGTTCACATATCCTGGTATTTTAGGAACATTTTCTGAACTGCACCAGGTTTCTTGAAAACAAGTAAGATCAAAGTTTGCAATAAACTGAGCAATTTCTGGATCTGCAATTTTTAAGTTAGTGCCTTCAATAGTACATGTTAGTATTTTAATCTTCACTTTATCATTATCTTGTAATCTGTCTTGTGTATTCCTTTGTATTTTTTGTCAGTCTTCTTTTTCTTTCTCTTTTGCCAGTAACTGATATCTATTGGGCCTTTTATATTGATTCCAACTGTCATTCTTTTCTTTCAGTCCTTTATCTCCCAACACATTTGTTCCTACAGTCTTTGGCCACTCATGCCTTGAGACTAAACAGAGTCCCATTTCCCTGAACAAATGTTCTTTGTTTAGTAACTGTTGAACTATCTCTGCTTTCTTAAATGTAACATCAATTTGTGATGTTAGTTCTTTACTTTTATATGATGTAATATGATCTATGAGGGTTTTAGTTATATTCTCCTTAAGAACTCTTGAAAAAAGTTGCCATTTCTTGTTTCATTTGACCAATGGGAAATCTTTTTGTTGTCTCCCATCCCAGTAGGGTCAAAGTTTTATTTTCCCACTGGTCTTCCTGTTTCCATTCGAATTTTTTAATGCTCTCTATGATTTTTTCATGATTTCTTCTCTTATTTCCCTAATCTCCTCTAGTCTTTCTGTCTCAACTTCTTTTAATCCTTCTGACACTTTCCTAGATTCTGAATTATTTTCAGACTCCATAAGTGAAACGATATGTGTTGGCATAATATGTAATTCTATACATTTAAATGTGTCCCTTTGGTTCCAGATACCTTCCCGGATATGTCTTTTTGTGGTGTATAACAGTACACAATTTTGGAAGGAACTATTAGGTGGTCTCTTCACATGAAGTTAATCCCTAATAGAGGGATTAAGGTGAAATACCTCAATAATCCATCCCTTCAATTTTTCCTTATTTTCCTTAATCATTCTGGATATTCCATACATCTCAAATAGATATTCCATATTTGTTCTGTCTAGATCAGCAAATTTATTCTTGGATGATTTGTTTCCTTTCCTGGGTGACATTATGGCATTTTTGACCTCCTCCCCTACATTAGTTATCTTCTCCTTATTCTGGTTTTTATTCCCAGCAGTCTTGTCCCTTTTCTGTTTATGAGTCTCATGGATCAAATCCTGTGTTGTCTCTGCTGTGTTCTTGGTTATAGATAGGTTACTTTTCCCCTTTTTATCATGCATTACCCTTCCCTCTTCCTGTTTTAGGGTCCTATGAGCAATTTCCTTTTCCCCATCAAGGGTTATACTGAACGAATCCTGTATTAACACAGTTGTACCCTTATTTGAAAATGATTTGCTTTTCCCCTTCTGGTCTCTTTTTAATACATTTTTCATGAATTCTTCCAAAATTACCTTATTCCTTTGTTTCAGGGTAATTTTGTCTTTTTTCAATTTTAAACGAGTAGTTCTTGTTTTTTTATCCTTACTTTCCTTTAGCACTTCTTGGATGATTGATTCGAAATGGCAGGTGCAAGGCTGATTTTTATCAAAAGGTGGTGGCAAATGTACCTGAACAGCTTTATTTTCCCCATGCCTAAAATTCTCAAGGCTCGATCTTTCTCCAGTATAATTATTTCCAAGCCTAAATACCCTATTTCTTTGCAGCTCCTGCCATAGTTCTGTAACTTCATTTTTGATTGCAGTCAGTTGCTCCATTATGGCTAGTAATACTGGATGATTCATTGATTCCTGTATTTGTTTGCTACTGGGGACTAAAGGTTCCTTCCTTATACTGTACATGCCTCCTTTATATCTTTAACTATTAACCTTTCACTCATAGGATAGTTTTCTAGAGTCTGTGGGGTTTCAGAGTTTGGGAGTTCACCTTTAGTTTTATCTAGATGTTTAAGACCATCAATGATAGCACTAAGGCTTTCCTTAATGTCTTGAATATCAGTTTAGTTTCTGACATTACTCCCTTTACTACAAGAACCCCATTTGTTATTAGTGATTTCTTTCCCTGACATTTTGTGTAAAGCTCTTTTAGTAATTTGATAATTTCTTCTGTAGGCACTCAGAGGTGAAAAACTTGCCCCTTCATAATCGTCTCTGCTGTCACTACTGTAGGATACATAAGACTCTCCACTATAAACATTAGGAGTCACTTGATCTGAACTTGGGGCTAGTGAGGGAGAGACTGGAGGTGCATAGGTATTCCATTCATATGTGTCTATCATGATACACTCCGTTGGTCCTAGCGGGGTTGAAGTATTTACCCCAAAAAGGGGATTATGATTTCCCAAATTGGCTTTTGCTCTATTGGCCTGTATTTCATTCTTTTTTACCTTGGTTCCCACCATCTGATTTGTGTGGCCAGCTTTAGAGTCTTTCCATTTGCTAACTTCATTCTTAAAAACGGGCCACATTTCCATTATCTTAATTTGTAGGGGGTCTTCTCGGGGGACCACCATATAGTCATTAGTAATCTCCTCCCCCCTTATTCTTACTATACCTTTTGTTGAGCCTAGTTATTATTTTTGTTCTATTTGTTTTTTCCCTTTTGCTCCTCCAGGACTCTCTCATTTTCCCCTGTTGATTTTATCCATTGTGGTACTGATCTTACCACTTCTTGTTGAGACCATACTATCTTAGGAGGCAATATCAATTGAATTACTAAGGGTAGATAATACTAAGCAATATTGTCAGTTTCCCAGGTAATTAAGTTCCTAGGAGCACCCAGATAAGTATTAGAGTGGAATAAGAGCAGATCAGAACTTATCACTGAATTACTACAATACCCATGTACTGAGCAAAATAATAAATTAGATTCTGAAAACAAGGTACACAGTACTAGACAGTTCTAGGGGACTCTAAAATTCTTCCTCAGCAATTCAATTATGTGATCTTGCCCTGTTAGAAAGTACCCCTAGGAGAAAGCCAAGGGTACTGAATGCCACTTGCTAAGTGCTGAGTACTAAATACTAAGTGCTAAGTGCTAAGTACTATGCAATAAGTACTAGGTCAGACTAATAGTGGTTAGGAAAAATAGAAAAGCCAGACTAAAATACCTAAGAATCTGTCAAAAAAGCATAGTATGAGACCTGCTAAATTACGCAAATAACATCAAGTTTTGAAAATCTGATATTACTCTGAGACATTCAAATCTTTCAGAAACATAGGAGTTTTAAAGATCTAATTTTACTCCAAGGAGACTGAGTATTTCAAAAACTGTAAAAGCTCTAAATAATCTTAATAAACTATTAAATATGTCCCAAAAGATAAGAAATTATTTCACCAGCTTAGAGATTTCCTGTGCTTTGCAAGGACTTTAAAGGACTTTAGAGGAGCCTTCAGTAGGTCTTACTTTCCTTCACTGGGAGAGATAGTCTCTTATTCCTGGAGTTAAAATCACATTCCTTTTTAAGATGCTGGAGAAAAACTGCCACCATTCAGAGTTCCTATGATAAATCCGGTAAAAATGTTCTAAGTTCTCCAAAAGTGGCCGAAAATTCGAGTACTACCATTCCTTTTTCCAGTGGTGTGATCTTCATTAAAATAAAAATAAAAAAATCCTAAAAATAAAATGTTTACTCATCTGGCATACAAATAAAACCCAGTGCCTATGTATTTGCAAGCTACCTGATTAATTAATTCTGAACTCCCAGGAAAGCCATGCTGAAGGACAAAGTAGCAAAGCAGTAAGGACCGAGCACTTGAAATAAATGACACTTTAACTGAAAGTTTAAATAAAAAATAAAAATGCACTTACTTTTTAGACTGCGAAAATCATGTCTGTGGAGCGGGTCTTTATACTTTTATGGGCCCGCAATATCCACCGGCTTTTCAGCTTTTCAGCAGAAAAAAGGCAGACAAATTAGACAAGAGAACTACTCAAAGTTGTTTGAACTATGTCCTCCAACCAGTATTTGTGGCTTCGTAGCTTTAGTCAGATTAAATGAACTGAACTTTTAGGCTCAGCATGGACAATATGGACAACTGTTCTGTCAGAGTCTGCAGTGGCCAGCAGTATGTTTCTGCCATGACCTGACCGACTGGAGGGCGTGTAGCTTGCTAATACTTACTAATGCTTACTAAATAAAAGCAATACCAATGCCTCCCAGTCTGGTAATTTAATTTAGTTAGAGCAACAGCACGTGAGATTCACTATCATGCAGCTTCCAATCAGGAATTAATTAAATTTAATTAGATCCCAAGATTAGATCCAGTCCCAGTTAAAAAAGATGAAACACCTATAATCTTGTAGTAAAGGGTATTAATTTCCAGTGCTCAGTAAATCAATTTGTTTTAACCCAATATGACTTTTTACTTTTAGTTTAGTTTAGTATATTCACTATTTGATCATCTGACTGCTTGGCTTCACTATCAGGAAGGCTGATCTTAATCAGGCATTTAACAAGCCTGTGTTGTTTAAATGTCCGTAGCATAAGAGAGACCAGCTAAAATTCCATTATAAGTCTCGTTTACTCTATTGCTCATTTGCTTCAAGCGCCAGGAGCATCAGAGCTACAGCAGCCCAAGCAATTATGACAGATAATTAGGGGAGGCAGTATAGCACAGTGGTTTAAGGCTCTGAGCTGCAAATCTGGAGACAACCAGCAGACCAGACCTGGGTTTGAATCCCACAGCTTACACTTGCATACTGTGTGACCCTGAGCAAGTCACTTAACTTCCCTGTGCTCCCAGGTAGCACCTGTAAAAAAGCTTTCGGCTTAGTGTGTTACTCCTGGTTAAACAACTAAAAAAAAAAAGATAATTAGGACAAGCTGCCATTCACTCACACATAAACTAACACAGGGGCTGGGATATTCAAACTGCACCAGGCTGTGGCGCAAGCCTGGGTGCAGCTCAACTTTGTTGCGCAGGGGTGTGGTCTGGGCGATATTCAACGGAGCTGCGCTATGGCACAGCAGCTTTGAATATCACACCCTGGCCACCCCCACTGTGCATGATGCAGTAGCATTGCACCAGCGCAAGTGGCCAGAGTGGAGCATGGAGATGCGCTGGCGCAAGTGCCATTGCGCCATGCACAGCACCTGCGATATTCAAAAGGGGACATGCAAATGGGGCCATAATTTATGCAAGGCACACAGGGAGCCATCTGCATCTCATTAAGGCCCCATTTGCATGCCATTAGCATGCAGGGGTGCCAATCCCCGATGACTTGCGCCTGGCGCCCTGCCAGGCAGCAGCCATTGGGGACTGACGCCCCCTGCAGCCCGATCGCGGGTAATCCTGTAATATAAAAAAAACCATCCAATATCCCTGGTGGTCCAGTGGACCTCTATGTGCCCGATCGTGGGCATCACTATAGTCCCCCCATCCAATATCCCTGGTGGTCCAGTGGACTGATCATTGCCCAATCACGGGCATCAGTACCTCATCAAATACGCCTACTACCCTGGTAGTCTAGTGTACCCCCACCCTCCGCCCACTGAGCCCCACGCCGCTCCCCATCAGCGAGGTGGGCGGCAGAACTCCACCACCTGCAGCCCGCGCCCACGAGCTGACAGCTCGGTGAGGGCTGCATGCCAGTGGTTCACAGCATGAGCCAATGGATGTGCAACCCATACCGATTATTAGAACCAGATATGTGAATGAATTCAATTCACATATCTGGACTGAGTAGTCAGTATGGCTGCATGCCCATTGGCTCATGCTGTGAACCATCGAGCGCAGCCTCACCGAGCTGTCAGTTGGTGGGTGGCGGGCGGCAAGCAGGTGGTGCTGCTGCCCGCCAGCTGATGGGGGAGCGGGTGGTGGGGCCCAGTGGCGGGTGGGTGGGGGTACACTAGACCACCAGGGTAGTAGGCGTATTTGATGAGGTACTGATGCCCGCGATCGGGCAGCTTACCAGTCCACTGGACCACCAGGGATACTGGACTTGGGGAGACTATAGTGATGCCCACGATGGGCATGGGGGGCACCACCAAGTGCAGCAGGAACTAGGGTGGCCACCCACAGGAGGCAGCTGCTGTGTTGCACCCTGCAATGTGGCAGCTCACCTGTGTGTGGCCATCACTTGTTCCTTTTTTTGGGGTGTAACTTTGTGCAGGCACAGGTAGGGGTTGTGCATGCATGACTCTGCACATCCCGGGCTGAATATCGGGCTGTGCAGGTTATGCATGGGCACGCCCCCCTACCTGTGCCTGCATACATTACTGATGCACTCCAGCGCATCGGGATTTGTGCGGCGCACTTTTCCCTTTTGAATATCGCACCGGGGCGCATCAGTGGGTTGCACATGGTGCAACACTGTTGTGCCATGCGCAGCCCTTTTGAATATCTGGGCCAGGGAATACAAGAATATTACACAAAGTACAACGGCAACCACACCAATCATACACATAAATCTCTAAGGTGAAATATCACAGCCAGATTAGGTATCAGTAATATCACATAAATAAAATACATTCATAGAACACTGCAAATCAATTTTAAATAGCCAGTGTCTCTTGTGGGGCAAAACTGTCTGGGGTGCTAGACTTATTTAACCAAAGAGTCTTTTTACTATACTTTTTGCTGTCTTCAGCATAGATTTTCAATTCAATTCAGTTCAATTCAGTTCAGCCTTAGTGCGACCACCCCCCGTGGGGCACTCCCAAGAATATTGACTCTGGGTGGGCTCCTCCACCGAATAGGACTCCAAGCTTCCAGGGGCAATATGGAGTGTACAAAAAGACCATCCTGAGGGAAGTCGGCGACACAGGAAAAACTGGAAAGGTGTCGAAGTAGGTTCATATTCTCCCAAGTTTATAAATACAGATGCAAAAGCAAAGAATCTCCTGCAATCGTACACAGGCAACGGTGACATACCTGTTATAAACTTGGGGAAAGCTTTTCGACACTCCTGCTCCTTCTCTTTCTCCTCAAGGGAATAGCGTGCAGCCACTCCCAGAGATTAAGTCAAAATCAAACCATTGACTACTTCACAAAGTACAGCCTTCTCTCTGACACCCAACATGGCTTCCATAAAGGTCACAGTACTTCTACAGCACTTCTCAAATTCACTACTGATGTGCTTACCAGTATGGACGCTGGCCAGCTGACAGGGGCAGTTTTTATAGACCTTACAAAGGCCTTTGATCTTGTTGATCACCCCCTGCTCCTCTCCACTCTTTGCAATCTGAGCTTGTCACCCCCAGTTGTTGCCTGGTATGGAAGCTATCTATCAAATAGAATTCAGATTGTGAAATTCAACTCCTCTTTATCTGATGGTGCTACAATCAATATTGGGGTTCCCACGGGTTCTATTCTGGTACCTCTTCTTTTCTCACTTTTTATCAATAACATAGATGAGGTTTTTCTTTCATGCTCATCTATTCTCTGTGCAGATGATCTTGTACTCTATTCAAGCTCTGATAAGATCACCAGCATAAATGCATCCCTTTAGTCAGATTTCACAAATGTCCAAAATTGGCTTTCTGCACATAAGCTTGTACTTAATGCTAAGAAAACCCAAGTAATATTACTTGGATGTGCCCCTAAACTTAGGACATGTCAAACTTCCCTATTGGTGCAAGACCACAGTGGCACAGTGTTACGTCTTTTAAGTACCTAGGAATTCTTCTGGACCAATCCCTGGACTTCAGTCTGCATATACATTCTGCCTGCAAGGCAGTGAATGCTAAACTGGGGGGTGCTTACAAGTCCAGTTTCATGCTGACTCCCTCTGCAAAACTTGCTATTGCCAGAGGCATATTACTCCCTGTCCTCACCTATGGCATTCCGACCTTTGTTGCCATACACAAAATCATTCTTCATAAGTGGGATGTCACTTATAATAATATCAGTCGATATGCCTCCTTGTCACCATGCTTAAGCATCACTGCCAACTGTACAGGGACCTGGGCTGGTCAACCCCCTCAGTTTGCCGTCAATACTCTCTTGGCTCCCTGATTGACTTTATACTCAGAATCCAGACCCCTTCAGCACTCGCAACATTGTTGATACCTCAAACGTCCTCCTTCTATAGACTGCGATCGGTAAATAAATCCCTGCTGAATGTACCTAGATGTAAAATATCAAAAGGCTCTGTTGCCTTCAATCATTCTGCTCCTAAGCTTTGGAACTCTCTCCCCCGAAGCACTTAGAACATCCGAATCAAATGACAGCTTCAAAAAGGAGCTGCACCTACATTTATCCATTGCTGATCTCTGCACTTGTTTTAATCCTCCTTAATAAGCTCACCCGCCAGATGCTGCCTGGCTGAACTTTAACCTCCCTACGTCATAGCACTTTTTACCCTTACTATCTCCTTGAGAGCTAATCTACCCCAACCCCCCCCAACACCTGAATCTTGTTTCAGAGGCCATGATAATGCATCCTACCTAGTCAGGAAATTGCCCTTGCCTTGTTTCACTACCTATTTGAATCTTCATTGTTGTGACTAATTTGAACAATATTTCTTTGCTGCTATGTTGTGGTATCCCCTCCTAGTCTGTGTAGGTTTTTTATGAATAAAAATTCTATGTGAATTGTATTGATTGTTATTGTCCTGGATGCATGTATTCATTACTACTGACTGTTTTGATCTATGCTATCGTAATTTCAATGTACTCATGCTATGTACCTGTCTTTGATTGTTGTACTCTCATGGATCATGCCTGAAAATAGTCATTTCATGGCTAATGCATCTATCCTGTTAACAAAAACTAAATAAATAAATAAATTTGGCAGGTAATGGAAAGACGCTACTAACTGTCAAAAACAAGGGAATAATAAAAGTCTTGAACATATATATTCTTTTCTTTCTTGACAAGGGGAAAGATTTCCACCTATTTATCTTTACCTCAGCCTTAATAATACATGCAACCCAATTTGTCAATGCCGGGTGTGTTGTACTAAAATTGATACCTAATATTTTTGTAGGAGACTCAGATATCGAAATACCTGCTATGGGTCCTTCAACCGTGTCCCCTAATCCATTTATCATAATTCCTCCACTTTTTTGTTTATTAATCTGAGAGCCTGAAACCTTTGAGAATGTCACTACTACAGTATCTCTAATGCCTTTTACCCAGACTTCCTGTTTGCCACCATGATGGTGACATCATCCGTGTATGCAATTAACACGGTAACATTTTGCTGAGTTAGCCTGAAATATGGGATATTTCTCCCTCATACTCTAGTCTTCTAAATAAAGGGTCGATGCTAAACACATATAATAGGGGTCTCAAGTAGCACCCCATCTTACTCCTCTTAAAATTTTAATGTGCTGCCCTGTTCTGCCATTCACAAGCGGGTTAGTAGACACGTGTTCATACAATATTTGCACCCACTTCAAATAAATCTATGGCAGTCCATACCATTTTAATATGGCACACAGATAATCATGAGGGACTGCATCAAAGGCTTGGAACTGATCTAACATGAGAAGAAACTCAGAGGTTCCCTGGTGACAAAAAAATTTCTCTGATTAATTTCAGATTACACATCATTGTTTGTTGGAAATGGCACACAAATGTGCCCCTGAAATGACATAATGTGCAATTTTAGCTAGTCTAACACATATTAGTTTACTTAATAATTTCCAATCCACATTTCGCAAACTAATAGGTCTCCAATTTGTGATTCGAGCCTTGTCTCCTTTTTTATATAAAAATATAAGGAGACTGTCAGCTAAAGCCTGTGGGAAAGGAACTTCCTCTGCCAAAATGTCATTAAACACTACTAACAGGTGGTCTCCTAAGAATTCCATCATTTTCTTATAAAACTCCCCTGGTAGGCCATCGGGCTAAGGGGCATCCCCAATTTTTGCTGCCAGAATTGCCATCTGCAATTCCACCTTAGTTATTTGTGTTATTAAAAATGTTTCCTCACCACTGGGTATCCTTGGAATCTCTAGGTGCTTTAAGAAACTCCTTAAGGAGTTAGGACAAGGTTCTGACCTACCAAACAAATTCCGGTCATGATCATCCGCTATTTTTTCAATCTCTGTTCCTATTCTGGTGAGATGTCCTGCCTCCGTCTGCAGCTCAGACATAAATCTTGTCTCTGTCCTCTGGTTGCAATTATCATAGGGATTTACTTATTGTGCTTTCTCCTGAGTCCCAAACTTTTGTTTGATGAACAGGGTCTGCGCCCCATCATATTGAAATGTCTTAATTTCAGACTTAACCAGCTGTATGTGATTTGAAACCTTCCCCTGTTTCTGCCACTTGGGATAACATTATTTGTAAAGTGTTTCAGAGTTTAAGGTAATTCAGGTATTTAGTGGTGGAAGCTTGTTTTGCTCTTTTACTGCAATACATACACATATCATGTTTTGTATCTTGCCACCACATCAGGGAATTCTCATATAATTCAAATACTGAAAAACAAGCCCTTATTTCCTCCTGCAGCCCAGTCAGAAATTCAGGTTCCTCTAAGGAAGAGAATTTAAGCCTCCAGACCATATTCAACTGGGGTTTGTTACTGCAGTCACCAAGGTCGACTATGAGTAACTTGTGATCTGTGGTTTCCATGGGGATTACCCTACATGCCCTGACAGGCAACCAATGGGATACAAAAAAGAAATCTATTCTCATGGATAATTTGCCCTTAAAAAACGTGTTTGCTGGGCTATGTGCCCTTTATGCTGCACAGTCTTTCAATTTTGTAGTTTTGTACATGGTATTAAGAAAATTAGTGTCATTATATAGTTTATTAATATGCCCAGTTTTGTCTTGTAATGACAAAATACAATTAAAATCCCCTCCAAAAAACACAGATTTCATGGTGTATAAATAAGGCTGAATACTTTTTAGTATTTCAGTGTATTGGTATTTTGTTTGGGGGTTATATATATATTAATACATCTTAAATCCTACCCCTTGTATCTGGCATCTAATATTAAAGCCCTCCCTAGAGTCAAATTTATTATTTGGGATACAGTTATCCCTGAACTCTTAAATAAGATTCCCAGGCCAGTGCATGCTTCCTCCCCCAGGGACCAAAACAATGGCCCACAGTGCCATTCCTTTTTTGCAAGATATTGTTCCCGTAACGTGCACAGTCTGTTGTCCTGTAAGAAAACAATATCCAAACGCAATTCTCGCAATAAATAAAAGGTGGTGCTTCTTCTTTGCAAATTTTTTATGCTGTTTGTATTCAGTGACCCTACAGTAAGTCCCCAGGTCATTTAAGTACAGGTCACCTCTGGTACTTGTTCCCTCATATCATTTTCTTCAGGTGATTTACCATTCGATCTTTTTGTTTTTTTCTTTTTTTTCTTCTTCGTTGCTCTGGAGTCTCCTAATGTAACTTCAGTATCTGTGGTTGAATCAGGCAAGGATGAAGCAATTGATGATGTGTCTGAGTCCTTCTCATCCTTCATCCATTGTTTACGCTTAGTCAGGATAGAAAATCTTTTACTAGTTGAAAGTTGGAAACCTTATGTTAGCATCAGGTTTGACCCTTCCTTCCGCAACTGGCTTCTTGTGACCCATCTGAATTTTTGTTGTTCCCATTGCTCTGCAACTGGGGATGACAAAAAAAACTCTTTTGATGTGGACTGTACTGTCTTTTTTGGGGGCATTATCTTCAACCATTGTTCCAGTTTCCATCCTCATGTATGAACCAGGCTGACTCTCATCTCCTTCTATGAGGATGTCCCCTTCCTAGTGAGTGCATGTCTCTTGCATAAGAATTGGTGAGCAAGCTTGAGGCATAAAAGGTTCTCTCTACTGGCTAGATCTGTGCCCTCTAGGGTTCAGGGATTGGTTTTCCTCTGGGGGGGGGTTATATCTTGCTCCTCTCCTTCATTATTATCTGGGTTGTTGTGCGCTGCCCAAGGGCAGTTAATAAAGGTGTGGTTTGTGTCTTCACATAAGTTGTAATGTATTGGTGTGGGGCAACTAATTGCTAGATATCCAGTTCCCCCACACAGTGAGCATTTCAGCTGGTCACATGCACTGCTGAGATGCGTATATGCCCCACATCTGAAACATGACCTTGGCTGACCTGCATAAAACAAAAAACCTCAGTCCCATCCGAGGTAAAAACAACTTGGCAGATGCTGAATAGTACCATTATGCTGTGGTAACCAAACCCTAATGGGCCATCCTCCAGTCCAAATATCTTCTGAGTCTGTAATTGGGTATGGCAGTCCCAAAACATTACATTTTGCTTTCAACCAGTATAAAATGTCCCTGATTGCCACCCCCTCATTTTTAAACAGAACTGTGATTGTGCTGTATGTAGGTCTGGACAGTGGTATTACTACAAAGGGGGTCCATTCAGGGGTTTGTCTAACACCTTGATACCTTTGCCAGAAAAGTTCTAGTCCTACAGCTGTTTTAAAGCTTGTGTCAAAAACAGGATCTCCTGACTTGTGAATGAGGGCATAGATTTCCTGGACTGAGAAGCCCATACTATCTTTCAGTAAGGTTTTCCCAACATATATTCTATCAAGGTATATTTCAAGGCCCCCTCTATACTTAATCCATACCGCATTTCATCTTTTTACTGGTTCTGATGGTGCATAAAAAAGACCTGCAAATGTTCTTGCATTTGAACCTTGAGCTTGAGGATCTGGCCTCCTTGTACCTTGCTGTCTATCGCCCAAGTTGTATTCTTCCTGGGCCTGAGCCTGAGGTAGGGTAGAAGTATTTCCAGAGGGGTATTTAGGAGCCTGGTTGTGTGGGGGGAGGGTCTGGTTTGCCATTTTATTTGCTAAGACCTTATTTCTCACAGAAACACCAGCACTTATAGTATCTTGAGGCAACCTGTTAATGAAAGGTGCTTGTGGATGTGGGGTGTCCCTCAGTTTCAGAGAGGATGGGATTTCCAGGCGGTCAATAGATATGTCTGTTTGTCTATCTGGTGAGGCCCATGGCTGGTCTTTAGACCTTCATATCCAGGCTGCTTGTCTAAGGGCATCACCCACTGGAAGTCCCCTAACCAACACATTTTTGTCATAGTCAGGAGCCAACACTAATGGCTTAGGCACAACAAGGTCTTCCTTAAAGGTTTTTCATTGCATACTGTCTGTGCCATGTTCTGGCGTGCAACCTAAGGCCTTTTCCTTTCCTAGTACAACACAAGCAGTTTCATTTTGTCCAATTTCTTTCTCCACATCCTCATTATTCACCATTATTCTTATAGGTCCCTCTTGCTCATTTGCATCATTTAGACCCATAGTCTCCCCCTTGTTACTAGCCCCCATACTTTTTAGCTGGATTTGATTAATATCTCAGCCTTCACGTGTGCCTGTAGCTGTAGCCTTTTCTTACTGCTTTACAATCTCCCCCCATACTTTATTATCTGTTTTACCTACAGTTTCCTCTGCATCTTGCATGGGCAGGTATACCTTTGGGTTTCCAGGTTCGATAGTTACAGCGTTTGGTCTAGGAATGCTGACAGTGGGCACTGGCTGACGGTCAAGCAGTCTCTTTGATGATCCTGCATCATCCACCTCCTGAGTCATGCACAAGGAATCCATCTGCTCGTTTCTTTCTGTTTCTAAATCTGATGCTTCAGGTAAGCTTCGGTTGACTTCTTCTGTGTAATCTCCAGTATTTGTGGCCATCAAAAGTTGCAGTAGCCAGCACCTTTGTTTTACTGAGAGGTGTGTGACTAAGTCATCTTCTGAGAACTCCTCTTGGTGTTTCTGTACCTGAACCATCTTCATTTCTTCTTCGTTGGTTGTGAGAATGTTCTCCTGTGCTGGACCTGCAGGTAGGGAGAACTGCACTCCTGCAGGTTCACCAGTCAACTGGCCTGAGTCAGCCACATCAGCATTTATTTATTTTTTTTATTTTTATTATTAGATCATTGGTTTACAGACCTTTGAATCATAGACTCATTTACAAAGGCACCTCGTCAAGACAGCAATACATCACAGCAAACAAACAGTACAGTACATAATGCTTAGATTAAAAAAGAAACCAGTGTTACAGGCATTCACTGGTGGTACATGCTTGGTAATAGGTAGATCACAATAGTCATAATATAGGTACACGAGTGCCACGTCAGGTAGCAACCAGAGATATTTTATTACATTAGTCAGAAGATGTTGCATGAGACCCCAGGTATATACAGCAAAAGTAGACAGGGCAGACCCACCCATGGGATGAAGGTAAGGGGCAGATAGGGGATTATATGCAGTTGCAGCAGCGAGTGCTTGTCAGATGGCTTCTGAGGGAGACCTTGAAAGGACCAAGCTTAGTGGAGTCAGCTATATTGGCTGGGAGGGAACTGAACCAGGAGGGAGCCCGGTAGCAAAAGGATCTCTGGGCCATAGAGGTTCTTAACCTGGGGACAATAAGGGAGGTTTTGACAGTGCTGCGGGTGGAGACTGAGGGGGAGGCATGCTGCAGGGAGGTGGAAACCCAAGGGGGAGAGCCCTAGCAGGGTCTTTTTTACAAGAAGGCAGGTTTGAAAGTGGAATCTTTCTTCAAGGTTGAGCAAGTTGGTCTTGGAGTAGAGCAGGCATATATGGGTGTACCTAGGAGCTCCCAGCATTAGCCTGCAGGCCTTGTGTATAGAAAGCTGGATTCTTGCAAGTGCAGTGTTGTTGGTTGCAGCATAGATGGGCAGCCCATTGTCGATTAGTGACAGGACAGAGGAGGTGATTGCCAATCTAAGGGCCTCTTGTGGTAGGCAGTCCCTATGGTGGTATAACAGTCCAATCCTGACATTGGTGGCAGCAGAAAGGAGATTGATATGGGAATGGAAGGAGAGTGCTGAATCAAAGGTAATGCCCAGATACTTGTAGGAGGAAACCTGCTCAATGGGGTTTAGTGTGCTAGGCAATATCACGAGAGGGGCACCACTGTCTTTGCTTTGGCGATGCGAGAAGAGCATAGCTTTGGTCTTTTTTAGGTTTAGGACTAGCCTTCGTGATGTGAACCAATGCTCAACTCTATCAAAAGCTTGTTGAAGGATGGCCTGAAGTGCGTTGGGGTTGGGATCAGCAGCGAAGAGCACAGCGTCATCCGCATAGAGGAGGATCTTACTTGGGCAGGCAAAGGGGAAGAAGTTGAGGTAGAGACTGAAGAGGAGAGGGCCTAAAATGGAGCCCTGCGGAACCCCACAGTGGACAGGTCATGTGTCAGATAGGGTGCTATTGATTTTTACACACCTTCAGTAGGTCGGTGCCAGGGTTGTTACTACTAACGTTTTTTTGCAGAAGGGGTCTAGCCTCCAATGGGGAGATGGTACATAGGTACAAAGGAGGTCTCTGGAGAGTGGGTAGGGGTGCTACTAGGATGGGGTCAAATAAGTTACTGGGCAGGACTGAACTCAGGTCTGAGAAAGTGTGGTTTAGGCAGTCTGCAATGCCAAGGGGGTCAGAGCAGACAGTTCCATTAAAGGAGAGTTGAGAGGGGTTGGGGAGTGGGATTTCCCATTTAGCTACTTTACATTATCCCAAAAGTTTCTAGCCAACCCCCAGGAGGAGACAAGAGTGGATTGGTAGTACTGGGCTTTGGCCTGTCGAATGGCCCAAGTACACTTATTGTGCTAAGCGTTGTACACTTGCCTATCAGCTGGCTTGCCAGATTCCATGGCAATGTGCCATTGGTTGTCTCTCATTTTAAGTTTGTGAAGGAGGGAGGGGGTAACCCAGGGCATGTTTTGCTTTTTGGTGTGATTTCTAGTGCAGAGGGCATAGAGAGGTCACAGGCAGTGTTAAAAGTGTGAGTGAAAAAATCCAATGCCTCATCTATGGATGGTGCAAGCCTGATTGGGGACCAATCCAGTTGTGAGAGGTACAGTTTAAGGTGACACAGGCTGCCTGGGAGTAGGCGATGTCAATAGGTGGTTTGTGGTGCAGGTTTGCTGTTGGCAGTGGACCAAGAAAATATGACTGGGGAGTGGTCACTATGTGAGTTGGGAAGTATACTAATATTGAGCACCCTCTGGGGCGGTTGGTAATGGTGGTATCAGGTGGGTGCTGGAGCCAGTAGAGGGGTTGAGTCTAGTTGGGGTGGTGACAAGCTGGGACATGTCAAGGGAAGCAAAGATATCTCTGGTTTGGAAGGCCATGGCAGACAGCCAGTTGATATTCAGGTCACCAACAATTATATGGGCTATTTTGGGCAGTAGGGCAGAGAGGTAGTCAGCAAGTGCCTGAATGGTGAGGTCTTGTTTTCTGGGGGGGAATATAGGCAACGGTGAGAAAAAGTGGGCCCTTACCAGTGTTGGGGGAGATTTTTAGTGTGAGGGCTTGTGCCCTGTTATCAAGCTTGGGTGGTGAAAGTGCATGTCCAAGGAGGGAGTCACACATATAGACAGCACAACCACCTCCACTCTTACCCACCTGATCTTCCCTGAAAAGGGTGTAACCAGGAAGGGAGATGAAGGAGTCAGGGGTGGATTTGGATAACTAGGTTTTGACGAGTGCGACAATGTCCGGTTGGTGCTGAGTAACCCCAGCATTGGAATGCAGCAGCCTTCTTAAGGAGGCTGCAGATATTCATAGAAGCTATGTGGAGTCCTTGAGCCTGGGCAGGCTTATTCATAAGGTTGGGCATGGGGCCAGGGTTTGGGTGAATGTTACCTGATAGAAACAACAGGAGGGTGATTAGGCGCACCATAGTGATTGTGGCATCTCCCCTTGCGACTGGACACAGGGCTGGGTGCTGGGGTGCAAGAGGTGGGTACAGTATGAAGGGTGGGAAAGGCATTGAGTAGAAGAGACTAAGGTATGTGTGGGAAGTAAGAGGTGGCAGGGGTGGAAGTGTGGGGGGGTACTGAGGGTGGGAGGTGATCAAATGTTGGGGGGGTCTGGTAGAGGTGTTGCAGATAAGAGAGGGGGTGCTATGCATAGAGGGTGATGGTCCTAATAAGGTGGGGCTGGTGTAGGAAGTAGGAGGAGGACCATAGTCAGTTTCAATGCACTTGATCCCAGATACATTGAGGATGATAAGTTATTTCAGCACCAGAGAGGATCACCCCTTTAAGAAGTTACAGAAAGGAGAGCTCCTTTAAGGAGTTGCTGTAATTGACTAGTGTGAGACCTCAGGGGGTGGGGATTACTGGGGAAGTGTACTTAATAAAGGAGGGAGGAGGGGAGGGGGAAGGGGTGGGTGAAAAAATTGTCCAGAGAGCAGTACAGCAAGGCAGTGGCCGAGCTGTGTTTTGAAAAAAGTGCCTTGTATGCTTTCTTTCTCAATGGGGATCTGCAGCATCCAATTGGGAAGCAGCCACAGTCCCCAGGAGCCAGTCCAATTATGGGGATTGAAGCCTCACAGCTCAGAGCTAGGAGCTGACCAGACGTACCTGCTTTCCTTGGTCAGGGGGTGTCGGGTTGGATGCAGAGGTCCAACCTCCAGGAGGTAGCAGCACCAGGGCCACTTGGCTGAAGGGGAGAGCCTGGCTTGGGTTGTGGCTAAAATAGATCAGAAAAAAAGGTGGGCCATTAGTTAAAAGTTCAAAGACAAAGGTCAAGTAAATTAGTGGGAGGGCCCTGGTCAATTAAGTGCTTAGGGCAGAAGTAGGTGCAAATAGTAGGAAAGAAAAGGTTCCTGCAGAGAGATCTGGTCAAAGGTGCCAGTTGGGAATTTAGAAACACAAAAGTCTGATTCAGGAGGTTGGGGGGAGGCCCCTTGAATGAGACCAGGGAGAGCTGGGAAGGAGGCATGTGGTGGAGAGACTCAGGGTAGTCTGGAATGGGTAGAGAGGATGGCCCAAAATGCCAGGCAATATTTACAGAATGTGCTGGTTTAGGGGGTTGTCAGAAGAGGGAATCAGAGGTCCAGTAGATGGCAGAGAAACATTGTGAGGAATAGAGAGAAAGAAATACAAAAGGGAAAAAAGCAAGAGAAAGAGGGAGGCAAAGAAGGCAGTCTGAGGATGAATGAAAGGAACTGTGATGGGAAAGATGTGTGGCAGAACAAACAGCAGGCAGTAGTCAGTCCTAGCTATTCTACAATATTGGGCTATTAGCAGAAAAAAATCAGTAGTGCAAGCAGTAAGCTATATAAATGTCAGGCAGTCAGTGAAAGTTCACTACAACGCTTCTATACTTTGCTAGGCAATTCCTACATATACAGTGCAATAGTTTAAAGTTAAAATGTTTAAGCAGTATAAATATTCAGCAGTGCAAGACATAAGCTATATAGAAGTCAGGCCAAGCTAATACAGCAGGCTAATCAGCAGAAAATTCCAAGAGGAGAGAAAAAAAAAATATATATATATATATATCCACATGAGCAGTAAATTCAGCAGAAAAAATTGTCCGGAGAGGAATACAGCAAGGCAGTGGCCAAGCTGTGTTTTGAAAAAGGTGCCTTGTATGCTTTCTTTCTCAATGGGGATCTGCAGAATCCAATCGGGAAGTAGCCACAGTCCCCAGGAGCCAGTCCAATTACAGAGATTGAAGCCTCACAGCTCAGAGCTAGGAGCTGACCAAACTTACTTGCTTTCCTTGGTCAGGGGGTGGCGGGCTGGATGCAGAGGTCCGACCACCAGGAGGTAGCAGCACCAGGGCCACTCGGCTGAAGTGGAGAGCCTGCCTTGGGCTTGTGGCTGCTTTCCTTGTCAGGGGATGGTGGGCAGGATGCGGAAGTCCGACTGCCAGCAGGTAGCAGTACCAGGGCCACTCAGCTGAAGTGGAGAGCCTGGTTTGGGTTTATGGCTAAAATATGTCCAGCTCCCAACTGGGCTCCTCCATTCTGCTCCTAGGAAGTCAAGCCCCCTGCTGGCAGAGTAGGGGAATTGTATTGAGAAATATGATAGCATTACACACAAATCTGAAAGAAAACAATAGACAGAAAGCAAAACACTTAATAAATACAAAAATACATCAAATAAACCAATCAGAACAGTGAATCCATACAGACTTAGCATGTTCATATGAACTGGAGTCCAAATCATATTTCATCAGTCTATGAAGTGCCTTACAGATACATGAAAATAGTTCAACATGGGAAATGTCCTTTTGTTGCAGAATCCTCATGCACCGAGACTGACAAATATAAAACCGTATAATACAAAAAATCACATATATTGCGTCACTGTTATATTGCATAAATTTGTTCTCAAATGGACCAAACATTATAGAAGGATAATCAATATTCTTAAAATCATCCTCATTCCAGTGATCCACTAAAAATGCCCAGAAAGGTTTAATATACTGACATTCTAAGTATAAATGACTTTGTTTTTCTAAAATCTGACCGCATCCTGTCCTAGGACAATATCTTTCTGACAGTTGCTTGTGTTTACTATTACGTTTAACACCCAGTCACTCATAGTTACTTAACCATAAACAATCCCAAGCATATGGAGAGATCCTTTTTTTCCCCAAGGTATCTTAAAATCTGTGATCGTCTAGTATCAGGACAGTCATGAAACACAACAGTCACCGAGCATTCAACTGACAAAATATAGACGTATACCTTCTTCCTATCCAAGGTCTGTAAATGACAAGGGGTGATTTCCCACTTAATAACCTGCTTCAGAAAATCAGGTACAAAGGATGGTAAATTAGGGAGCCTAGTCAAAAGTCTGGGCTTCCGATCCATCCAGCAGGACAGATATGGGTGCAACCACTGCTCCACTAAAGATCTCCATAGAACATCTCCAGGCCGTAGAATTGACCCCCAATTAGAAAGCAAAAAAATACTAAAATAAAAGGCAACAGGGTTAAGCATATTAACCCCCCCTCCAGAAATAGGAAGGTAGGTTAATTCTCTCTTCATAGGATTTAACCAAGATCCCCAGAATGCCTAAAAAAATACTAAACAACATAGTCCTGACTGGTAAAGATAGAGGAAAAATATAACTAACATATAGAAATACCGGGATAAGAACATTCCTAATAAGCAGAAAGCATTTCTTTTTACAAAGCTGTTGCCCCTTCCAACCACCCACCAAATGGTTCCTCCTGTCAAGGGCCTTGTCCCAGTTCATGCATGCTAAGTCTCTTGGTCCAAACATAACACCTAGTATTTTAATAGGCTCTCTGGAAACAGGGACCCCCGCTATCATACCTAAGGGTGGTACTGGAGTGGACCCTATAACCACATTCTTACTTTTACTATAATCAATCCTGGATCCAGAAATACTCGAGTAATCTTCTATAAAGGCTATTAATGCAGAAGCCGAAAACTGAGGGGCTAAAAGCAAAACCAAATCATCAGCATACTCAAGGACTTTGTGTTGTGGCACAGAAGGAGAGACATCTATACCCTGCAACATAGTGTTAGATTGTAACAGTCTAATAAAGATATCTATTGTAAAGGCATAAAGAGTAGGACTCAGGGGACAACTTTGATGGACTCCTCTACCCACACCTAATTTTTGTCTGTACCATCCATTTATAGTAGGTACAATTACAGCCCCTTGATACATCAAGGAAATCCAACCTAAAAAAGTATCAGGAATCCCAAAGGCTGCTAAAACTAGAAATAAAACGTTATGTGCAACCCGATCAAAGACTTTCTCTTGATCCCATCCAAGAACTATTCCTTGTAATTGATCTAAGTCTCCTCTAGAAAAGATTTCCCTTAGCCAAATAAGATTATCCAGCTGCTTCCTCCCCCATACAGCACAAGTCTGGACAGGACTAAGAAGCAGAGGAGCTACCCTAGAAAGTCTGGCAAGCAAAATTTTACTCAAGATCTTCAAATCCGAATTCAGAAGAGTCAGGAGGCGCCAATTCCCTAAGTCCTGTCTATTACCACCTTTGTATAATAAAATCAAAATAGCCTCATTCATAGAAGGAGCAAAACTACCAGAATGCAAGATATGGTTGAACAAAATGACCAATACAGGACTTAGTTCATTCAAAAAAGTTTTGTACAACCCTGTACCAATACCATCAGAACCAGGAGCTGCTTGAGTAGCCAAACCATTAATAGCGACCTGAACTTCCTCTAACACAATGTCAGCCTACAGAAAACTTCTATCAGATTCAGATAGTCCAGGTAAGTGTAGTGCATTCAAACACTGTTGTATCCCTGCATCTGTCAAAGTAGGAGCAGTAGTAGTCGTATACTCTTCTACTACCTGCAAAAGCTGTTGGGGATCACTTACAGTCTGTCCATCTGCAGAGGACAGAGAAGTAAGCAACCTGGAGTCAATCCTATTCTTATTCTCCTTAAAGTGATCTAAAGACTTTTTAGTCAAGTTTGTCCCAAACCTTAATTCCTGATCTAAAGATTTACCCTTATCATACTGCATAGTAACCATTTGCATCTTAATTGTCAAAATCAACTGACCATAGTCCTGTGACGTAGTTTTAGTTAAGGAGATCAAATGCTGTAACTGATGTCTGAGTTTCAAATAAGCCAGATAATCTTTATTAGCTTTAACATGGTCCTGATGCTGAAATAAACGTCTCCACCCTTTTTTAGTATCTTCCCACCAGTCCAAAATAGAGTCGTAGCAGTCAGAGACCAAAAGCCTAGCCATCCACTCCCGTAACCACAGTTTACTAATAGTGGGGTCCTTCAACATGGTTTCATTCAGCCTCCACCTATTCTTTCTACATCTAGGGGCACCCTCTCAAGTAATAGAAGCTGTAAGAACCCCATGATCCGAGAACTCAATTGGTCTAGTAGAAACCTGAAGAATGTTAATAGTCTTCAATAAAAAAATAAAATCTATTCTAGTTTTGAGCAGTCCCCGAAAATAGATGAATACACCAGTAGGATGAAGTACTCTATATGCATCAACCAAGTAAGCAGTAGAGATAATTTGTTTCAAAGTTAGGGAATCGCAGAAAAGCTTCTGGGTTTGAAGACCCCTATTGGCCTGAGCCAAACCACAATTAAAGTCCCCCAGCCAAACCACCAAATGAGAAGTGTGTAAAAAGGGTTGGATCTACTGAATCAAAGCTAGTCTCAATGCCTTGGTTTGAGGAGCATACACAGAAATAACCCTAAATCTTTCAGAAAGGAGGGAGACATCTAAACAAAGAGCCCTCCCAGGATGAATGTCCACCAACTTAGAAACCTGGAGGGTGGGATTGGAAAAAAGAATCCCTACCCCATCACTGGGTTCTTCCCCCAATGGACCAAAAAGAGGGCCCCAAGGACCAAGTCTTGGTGGCACACTGTAGGTCCAGATGAGACTTCAGTCGGGTATCTTGTAAACAAATGATGTCAGAGTGAAGAGTTTTTAAAACAGAAAAAGCCCCAAATCACTTCTTCTCACTCTTAATCCCATTAATATTTAAGGTAGAGAAGGATAGTGATTGCATGAGAAAAAAAAATAGAAATAGCAAGCGTACAAAAACCTAAAACAAATCCTATGAAATTTTACCTCTCTGTTTCCATCAGTTCTGTTTAGCACTAGAATCATCAGGCCTATATTTTATTTATTTATTTAGTTTTTGGTAACTGGGTAAGTGCACTAGACAAATCCTGCCTATTTTCAGGCACGACCCGGGGAGGGGGATACAGATGAATGCCAACTGACCTTGAACCGGATTAAGCCATTGGTAGTATTTTTGTGAATGAGGGAAATTTGGCCAAGACACAGGGGAAATTCCCCTACTCTGACAGTAGGGGGAACCCTTTTCCTGCAGGCCAGAGAGTCAGTCTGCAGGAGACCATGGAGGAAGCAACAGCTCTGAACAGTTCAGAGCAACAAGATGGACCTTTAACTAGCTTGGAAATCATAGAATTGGCCATGGTTCAACAAGAATTTGGAGACATCACTGGTAATATAGAGATTGAGGCATCTGCAGAAAAACTGGACATTAAGCAAGTTGGGATTATGGACATAGATATTTCACAACAAGAACAGGAGGAAATATCCACAGAAGGGTATGTAACACAAACTAAAGTAGATACTAATATGGTTTGGGAGAAAAAAGTGAGTGAGAAAAGCCCCTGATATAATGCCAAGGCGATCACTGAATGTTGATATGAGAGCTCTTGCATACACTGGAAAATGTATTGACACTAAAAATATGGTTTTGACAGAATCAACTGTGCCAGAAGCAAATAACATAAAGAATGCACAATCAGTAGTGGCTGGCAGTGAAATCAGTGAGAAAACTGAGTGCCTAGAGCCATGCGGTTCTTTTCAACAAAAGCCTCCAGTAGCAGCAGTACGGCACCGCTTAAGTATGCAAGGACAAATTAAAACAACTTGTGTAAATGCAAATACTGTTGAAATTCCTAATCAAAACAGCAAAACTAAAATACCTATATAAGAAGTTGTAGAAAAAAACTGTGAAACAAATCAGGAAAACTGCAGAGACTGTGACAATGGGTGTGGTGGAAACTGACAAGCTAAACTGTGATGCAGTAGCATTAAAGGCTAGGCCTAATGATGACTCAGAGCTTTCACCTGCAGGAGACCAACAAAAACCTGAAATGGAGTACTCCTTTTGTGACAGGATTCAGCAACTAAAATGGAGTGAGACTAATGGGAAGGGAAACAATACTCCATATAGTAGATATCAGGAATGCATTCCTAACAGTATAACACAGAACTCATGTGGTTCAGTAACAAATAAGAGCCCACAACAAGTTGCATTTACTTTAAAAACTGCAGGATGGAAGCAGTTAGAGTCAGGGAACTGGGTACCGGATCCACAACATAGCCCTATACCTGGCTTAGACTCGGAATCTGTGGAACACATGAGAAATGAAATAAGAGGCATGAACTTTACAAATTTTATGACAGACTCAGATTTGGATTTGTGACCTGATGATGTACAATATTCACATCCAGCTCCACAGCCTTTACCAAAAATCCCAGTGGTTTTAAGCAGCAATTCAGAAATGGAGGACAAAACTACTACTCAGCCAACCTGGGGAGACCAAATGGACATAGAAAATCCACCACAAGAACAAGGCCAGAATTCTCATGAGAGAGCCAAAAAGAATTGGGAAAACTTCAGGAAAAGAGATTTTTTTTTAAAATCAACTCATGCCAATACAGAGACACAATGCAGTAAGACTACAGTATATAGGAGGTTTAGAACTGCATTCTGACAGGATTTGTGTGGGAAAACATTTAATTAAAGAATCTATGTTTTTTTTTTCCCAGTGAAATACATGCTTTAATACATATATCTGGTGACAGCCTTTTTGATGTTAGTTTTAAAACCCCGCAGAATTTGGACAGATTTTTGGTACAATATGAGAAAAAGAGGTATACAGAACTATGGCTTCCATTCAGCCTGCTTTGAAAAATGTTACGATTTTATTTTGAAACAAAACAATTGCAGTGCATGACATCACACATTGGTTACAACAAAGGTGTGAAGTGATAGGCTCCCCCCAGCCTATATTTGATGATGAACACATTTGGACAGGTGGTTGGAAATATAGGGTGTGTCTTAGAAATACAAATACAGGCCCAGTTCATCTCCCCAACAGTTTGTATTTAGGCAGGGAAAGGGGGCACTGTTTTTATGCATGTCAACCAAGAACCTGCTTTAAATGTGGCTCCTTTGCACATCTGAGCCAAGTCTGTGACCGCATAAAATGTTACCTTTGTCTCTCCTTAGGACACTCTAGTTCAGAATGTACAGAGAAAGTAAAATGTAATTTATGTAATGAATTAGGCCATGCATATCGGGCTTGCCCATGGGCCACACATAACAGATCTGATTGCCCTGATCAAGATAATATCTTATCAGAGGCACAGAAGAAGAATATGGTGGCACAGAAAAATAGGGGAACAGAAACAAAGGCCCAAACAGCAGCAGAAGAGACAGCAGAGCATTCACAACACCAGAAAACCCTTTCTACCACAGTGATAGAAAGTACGAATAACATCCCTGAGTCTAGGATAGAAGTGCCCACGTCACAAACAGGAGATAATGACAAAACTAATCTTGCCCCACCTATATACAGTATGATACAGAGTACAGAGAAACTATGCCCCCACCAGAAATGGTGATAGTGACAAAAAAAAGACCTATGAGGCAAAGAAGACCAAAATCAAAAATAGCAAATGCATCTTCGTCAGAACAGAGTATTGCAGTTAGCAATAAATTTGAAATTCTGTCAGTCGACATACAGGAGTCTGAGCAGGGAGGAGAGTCTGAGACTTCCTCTCAGCCAGTACCATCATCAGATTCTGAGGGTGACTTAGAGGGAAAAAGTACTAAGAAGTTAAAGGGCAGGGGTAAGAACCAGGAGTAGGGCCCGGTTAGGTGATCTTGGGTAAAATACTCATTGACACAAAATCACAATGTTTAAGGTAGCTACTCTAAACATGAATAGTGTAAAAAATGCACATAGGAGGTTAGTTACTTTTTTCTGTATTAAAAGATGGCGGGTATAACATCTGCCTGTTACAAGATACCAGACTTAATATGTCTACATTAGTGCAACAAGCACAAAAACTGTGGTGCTGGGATCCTTTCTATTTTTCCTTTGGAACTGATACATTTGATGGCTTAGGCATTTTATTTAAGGGGGCTGAATTTAGAGTGACCAAGGTGACAGACATTGTACCTGGAAGGGCCCTGTTACTGGATTTTTTCTGTGATAATACAACATGGAGAAGTATTAATATTTATGCACCAACTACAAAAAAAGAAAGAGCTGAAGTATTTAATAAAATTAAACCTTACCTATTTACGACAAAACATATAATTTGGGGGGGGGGTTAACTATGGGATATCAGGTAGTGATCGAGGGGCAAGTACAGTGAAAGATTTTTGCGACACTAATTCCTTAAAATCCATTATTCAAACAGTGGGAATGCAGGATTCGTATAGAGCTCTACACAAAGAAGGGGGATGTACTTTCTTTAAAGGGAAATTGTCTACAGGAATAGACTTTCTTTTTTTTTTCTAAATATGTAAAAATACATGAGGCAGTTACTTGGCCGAGTGAAATATCAGACCATGTAATAGTGTGTGCAGCATATGGGTTACAAGACAGAATTCCTTATGGCAAGGGATACTGGAAGTTGAATGTCTCTTTACTACAGGAGGAGAAAATTATAACTCAGATAAAAACATTTTTACAAGCACATATGACAATAGCAGGCCAAGATGAGGATTTATGTGTATGGTGGATAGAAACAAAAAGAGAACTACAAAAATTATTGAAGTACTTAGCCTCAAAAAGGAATATTAATCAATACATGAAATATCTTAACTTAAGACACCAGTTAGCTAAACTATATTCAGTGATAAATACTTACACTGTTACCTTAACCTCCCAAATTCAAAATATTAAGAGATAAATGGAGAGCTTACAATACTCAAGAGCAACAACTATGTTAGTAGAACATAGAATTTGTACAAGTGAAAAATTGGGTTTGGGTGACTATTTTAAGAGCTGTAATGAAAGAGTACAAGATAGATTGATAACATCAATTAAAATGCAAAATGGAAGGGAAGTTGGTACAACCTCAGAAATTTTAAAAGAAGTTCATTCTTACTTATCAGATATGTATAAAGACCCTCCCTTGGAAGAAAGTACTATGAGTAGTTACATGAAGAAAATACAAAGCACAGAAATCCCACAGGATATTATACAAGATTAATACAACCCATTAGTAGAACTGAAGTAGAACAAGCTAATAAAAGTTTAAAAACAGATACAGCACCAGGCTTGGATGGCCTATCAACAGAGTTTTATAAACAATTGCAAGATCCCCTGCTAGACATCCTGATTGAAGTGTTTAATTGGATTGTACTGCATAATAAACTTAATTTCCATATGAAAATAGCAATACAAATCTTAATTCATAACAAATATTATCGATCTGATTTAAGGAACTGGAGACCCCTGAGCCTCCCTAACACTGATTACAAAGTATTGATGAAAATATTAGCATTAAGGCTGTCAAAAGTAGCCCCATATGCTATAACTATATCACAAACATGTTCAGTAAATGGGCATTCAATAAAAGATAATCTATTACTCATCAGGGAGTTAGTAGAACAAGGGAAGGAGGAAGAATTGCAGGGTTATATTCTATCATTGGACCAAGAAAAGGCCTTCGATAGAGTATCCCATGAGTTTATGAACCAGGTATTACGTACATATGGGATCCCAGAGACCTTTTGTAAATGGATTCAGACACGTACAAGGATGCAAGAGTACTTCCTTTAATAAATGGAACCCTAGGATCTTTTGTCCCTATTAAAATGGATGTGAGACAAGGATGTTCTATGAGTCCGCTTTTATATATATTTTGTATTGACCCACTTTTAAAAATGATACATGCAAACAACCAGATTAGAAGTATGTGGAAATTGTCATTTTTGTAAATTTATAAAAACTGATAATATGTTTAAACAACCAGTTATGGGGGAACAATATAAAATCGTGACCTTTGCAAATTGTAATACTCTGAATGTGGTATATTTGGCATGTTGCAATAAATGTACTGGTTTTTATGTGGGTAAAACAACCTAAAAACTAAAAGAAAGGATAGGACAGCATGTCAGAAGTATTGCACATGCTGATGGTGTTAGTGCTCTTTCTCAACATGTTACTCGCAAGGGAGAAGAACATCATTTTAGCTTTCAAATCATTGAGAAAGTTATCATAGGTCCTAGAGGGGGAGATTTAGATTTAAAATTACGACAAAGAGAAACTTATTGGCAATATGTTTTTAAATCATATATTGCTCCTGGTTTAAATGATTTTTTTCAGCTTTCCCCCTTTTTATAGGTGATTTATAGATCGTTACTGTTTTGTGGGAACAAATTATATACCTTTTAGATGTATTATAAAGGTTATAGTAGTATTCTTCAGTTTCTGCCGTTTTTTAACAATATTTTGTAATTTTTTTGGTAATGTATTTTGTATTTACATCTAGGTAGGCTTTTTAGTATTGGACATAACTATTCAAAACCTGTCTTTTGTGGCATTTGTTTATATGGGATAAATTTATGGGAATATAACGTTACCTTTAAACTTCACCTTTAAAGAAGGTATATAAGGTGTGTTATCCCTTACTGCCACAGCCTTGAGAAAGCGTAGTTGTGATGCGAAAATGTTTGGTTCTGTGGGGAGGGGCAAGGTGTATCGAGCTCACATCTTGTATGCCTGCTGATCTGTTTGCCTATTTCGAAAATAAAAGGCTTTTATCCTGATACATCGTATGTGGATTTCATATCAAAGAGCAGATGGTTATGAGGTGCCGACCTATTTTGGACAGTTTGTGAGTACCTTTTGGATTTGGTTTTGGCCCCATCTCTGTGGTGTTTGCAGCCGCCTATGTATGTTTGTGAGATTAGAAGTATAACACCAAAGAATAGTGTTCTGGAGGTGAAAACATCAGCTTACGATAATGATCGCTGCTTATTCCTAAAGGACCGGAAATCTGTTGAAGAAACTATAAAAGTAATTGAAATATTTTCTGATATTACAGGAATGAATATAAATATAGGGAAAAGCATTTTGTATTCTCTAAGTGCAATTACAGAAAAAGTAATATCTATACAAGACATCCCAGGGACAGAAAATCCTATAAAAATTCTGGGTATATATTTTGTGAGGGGAGATAATGGAATACTGAATTGGAAAGATAAAATTGAATAAACTACAAATAAGGTAAAGACCTGGAAAGCATGGCAACAGACAAAAAAGAAGAAAGTTATGATTGTAAAAACCTTTCTATTACCTATTTTCACTCATTTAAGCATGGTATACCCTATTCCGAGTTCATTAGAAGTAGTAACATTAAGTCTGGTTTTCCAAGTAATATGGAGCAGTTGATTAAACCCTATTAAATGAAATGCATTATATCTTCCTATACAACAAGGTGGGCTGAATTTATTAAACCCGATTGCATTTTTTTTACAGTATATATTTTTTTTTATAACTCAATAGATCCAATGAGACCAAATGCAACATTATGGACATTATTTGCATCTCGATGGTTAGTTCCCTTATTTACAACATGGAGAAGACAGGATAGGCTACAACCAGGATTCAAGGTGGGACCAGAATATATTAAGCCAATGATTACAAAATTAAAGCAATGAGAAATATCTAGGGGGGAAACACTGATCTGAAAGCGAGGAAACAAATATGTAATATGATACAGGATCACAGTTTTTATGAAATCCCTGTTTTTAAAGGCATTTCTAATAAATATCATGGAAAGATGTTACAAACACTACAAGATAAATTAATACCAAAGAGAATGCGGGTTGTAGTATGGCTAAGCTGTCACGGGAGGTTAAACGTGAAAGGAAATGCTAAGCATAAAGCACAAATCGAGAGATATTATCCTAGGCCAACATGTATAGCGGTGGAGGAAACAATGGAACACTTTGTTTTGTGTTACCCTTATGTTCAAGAATTCTGGAGCCTACTTGCACAAAAATGGGCCAGTAAATACTGAGGTTTATTAACTTATAAATAATTAATTGGAGGGTTTTCAAGTCATATGAAACAATTTAACATAGGAGTACTTAGAGTGATATTAACAATTATTAAGTTTGTAATGTGGCAAAACAGGTGCAACTTTGTGTTACAACAAGTGGATAGAAGTCCACTTCAGTTATTTCAAACAGTGGAAAATGAGATAAGAATACAGTGTGAATCAAAAAGAAAGCAATTATTGAGAGATGTGTGGAGCACTAGGTGGAAAACTGTGCCTTTCATGAAAGACAAAATTGGATGAACCTGAACTAATAGTAAATCCTTTTCTTTTCTTCTGTATATAGTATAAAAGTATGGAATGGATGGAAAGTAGTTTTTCTAGATGTAGAACAATATCGTGTAACCTTATTTTTTTGTTTGTTATGTATATATGGAAATGTTCTGACTGTTATAATATGTGGCATATCTTTAATAAAACATTCCCCTACTCTTTTCAATAAGTGCCATGGGATCTTCAACATCCACCTGATCTACCACCAATCCAGGCAGATGGGATCTCGGTTTAACATCTCATCCAAAGGACGGCACCTCAGAAGTGCAGCACCCCTCTCATGCTGCACTTCAGTGTCAGTACTGGGATATTAACCCAAGTGCCAGATGTGGGAACTGAACCCACAGCCTGCTGATCTCCCAGCCTCAGAGGAGAGTGTGCTACATACTGAGCCACAGTAGTAGAAATGATCAAGGAGGTATCAGTATCATCCCCTGAGTTGCCTCCCATATCATCCTCTAATGGAGTGAAAGGATTACTCAACTGCACCATCTCCTGGGGTGGAACTGATTTACGGACATGTGTTACTGAGGACATAGCTTTCTCATGCCTATTGCACTTCCTAGGTTGTACCACTTTAAAAGGGACTTCTGTCAGGGGAGGGGGAGGAGGAGGAGAAGGAGGAGGCATATCCGTCTCAGTGCCTACTACCTCATCAGCTACAAGCTGGTCCTGTTGTATAACCTCCTCCTCAATGGGTATATTCTCTACTTGTAGTACTGTAGTGGAGGTGTCAAGGGGGTTATCCTGATGGGAAATAGCAGGAGTGAGAACTTTCTCTGAGTCTGGACACCCAGGTACTGTAGATGCCACCCATTTTGCTAGGTTATGTTGAGCATGATTGATTATCCCTTCATGAGAAGGGCAATCTTCACAGTTGTGAGATGCCCAGGAACAATGACCATAGGCATGCCCAGTCTGTTCGCAAAGGTTGCACTTAAATAAATTAAGGCAAGCTGAAGCCTAGTGACCATACTCCAAACAGTGAGTAAACCTATTTGTGTCACAGGCTGAGCTAAGATGCAATCTAGACCCACACTTAAAACAAGACCAGGGTTGTCCTACATAAATGATAGAACCTCTGCCCCTCCCTAGAAAAAACACACTGGGCAGATGAACAGGGCCTGAATTAGTGGATAGTAGCTTCACTTTAATCTTCCAACCCCCATCCCAAATTTGCTCACTATCCATAGTAGGAGTGGGTCTCCCCAAAATCTCACATCTTTGACGCAACCAAAAAAGGATGTCCTCCACATTGACACCCTCATCTTTAAACATGACAGTAATGATCTTAATCAAAGGTTTCGTAAGGGGAATAGCCTGTAAGGGAATCCAAATCAGGTTAATTCTTCTGTGCTTGGTACTGTGCCCAAAATCTATCTAAATGTGACACATTCTTGAAACTAATGTCAAAATTCCCATTGCCTAAAGAAATCAAAGCAAAGATGTCTGAGGAATAAAATTTCAGTGCAGTTTTCAACAAATTCCTGGCAATAAACAACCTATCAGGAAGGTTTTCCAGCCCCCCCCCCCGTACAGCAACCTGACCACATTCCTCCGGGGTGTAGGTTCCCCACTGGAGTGAAAAAGATCAGCCAGCATGAATAGGGGAACCAGAAAAGATCCCTCATGTGTTTCTTCCAGGGTCTTAGGATTAGGCCCAAGTTGAAACTCCACAGATTGATCATTCCCTAAAACAGTCACAGATTTGGCAGCTAAAATGTAAGTACAAACAACATTATCTGAAACAGGAGATATAACAGAGTCATTACCCCAGGGTTCAGTGGAGCCCTTAGCTGAAATTGTGTTGGTGGCCACATCAGGAGTAGAAGACTAGCACATCCTCCTATATGAGGGATCCTGCGGATCAGGAGACCATCTGCCCAGTTGATCATTATTCCAGCCTGCTGCTGTCAAGGCAGCAGCTGGTGACCAGGAATCATCAGGAAGATTCTGTGGTGGAACAGTTTCCAAAGGGAGGGATTCCTCAACTAAATTACTTCATGCCTTAGTCTTATTCCGATCCCAAAAAGAAAAAGTTTTCCCAGCATCAGCAGCCGCTTGGTTCAGATTGCCAAGGTCATGAGCAGCCTGTCAGCCCATACCTAGATGAGATCTCCCTGTGTTTTCCTTTTGGAGACTCCGACTTTCCATAGGAGCACTAGTCAGCTTTAGGCACATGGCTGCCACACTGTTGTCACTGCCAGCCAAAGTGCGCACCAGTTCAACAGGAATCAGGGAGTCAACAGCAGCAGTCACCTTACCGACCGCTTCTGGAAACTGTACCGGCGAGTCAAAACACAGCCTCCGAGGGGGGCCTGCCTTCATCGCAGAAAGCTCTGACTCAATCGCCTTCACCGTAGACAAGCAATCCCACTTACATTGGAGAAGAGCAGCATACCTTTGAGCGCCCGCACCCTACGTTTACTTGGAATCCACAATACTAGTATCAACTGCAGTCTTATCGGAAGTAGGGAATGCCAAAGGCTCAAATACTATTTCAACGTCCATTTGATTCTGTTCAGGCTCTGAAAATTCAGCAGCAGCCAAGGCAAGATCCACAGCCTCTTGTGTTGAAATGACAGGAGTAGAGGCTTGAACTCCCATCCCAGAAACAACCTCCCTATCCGCATGTCCCGGAAAAGTGGCCATCTTGGCAGACAGCCAGCATTTCCCCTAGTGGACAGTAGGGGAATTTCCCTGGTGCCCTGGACAAATTTTCCCCCATTCACAAAAATACCACCAACAGCTTAATTTGGTTCAAGGTCAGTTGGCATTCATTTGTATCCCCCTCCATGCTGTTCATGCCTGAAAATAGGCAGAATTTGTCTAGTGCACTTACCCGGTCAACAAAACCTAAAATAAAAAAAAGAAATAAAAAGAAATGGATCTGTATATCAAATGACTAACAAGGGTGGGGGGAAGGAGGAAGAGGTAAAATAACGGGAATGGGGTAGGCCACTGCTCCATTGCTGGCTGTTGCCCCCAGAACAGCTTCTCCAGGACCTCCACAGTGCATGCACCAAGGTGCACCAACTAGGCCATTTTCTCCAATGTGACCCTCTGCTGTCTGATGAGCCTCTGAAGCAAGTTGTCCTGGCTCTCATCCTCTTCTGGCCACCTCTCTCATACTTATGTGAGACATGTACCTATGGGGGTTAAAGATGCCCATGTAAGTATGGTGTGCTGACACTGTGTAGTAAGGTATAACCCAGAATGTGACCTCAGAGAAGGACAGCATGTCCCAACCAGTAGGCCCATGCACCCATCAGTGGGAACGATGTAGACACCACTCAACCTACACCAGTATGAGGTATCACAAAACCCCATGGCACCCACATGCTCACTCCATGCAGATGTGAAGGCTGGCATTGCCATTGCCCCCTACCACGACTGATGGGATGCCACCCCAGGCATACCTAATGCTGCCCATTACAAAGTAATGCCACACAACACCCCTGAGATAACCCCCAGTCAGACTCATAGTATGATCAAATGAACTTGAGCATCATAATGTCCATGAAATGCTGCCTACCAGAACATAGCGTGGCCCTATAAATCATTGCATAGCCACTATCAGAAACCACACACCCCCAGTCCACAGGGTCAGTATTCTGTGGCCTGTAGTCTCATAGCACAGGTTGTGATACAGACCCAGTGCAAGTGTTCCCACATTCCCCTGGACAGCCACACCCACTGTCCATGGCATATGTGTGTCATGTGGTGGTGTATTGGCCACAGTATCCTAGGTCATGACACACCACTGAGCAATACAGCAGTAGCAACACCCCCCAATTGAACAGACTTTGGGTCAGTGGCAACAGTGTGTAGCACAGCCCAGTTATTGTGGCACACTGGAACAGCACAGAGCATTATGATGGTTATGCATTCCTGATGTGGGTGGTTCACACATGCCCACACCTCCATTAGTACACAATGTCTGAATAGTCCATGTCCAGGTGATAGGCATATCATGCAAATAATGCATGCTGTGGGCAAACACACAACCACAGGAATCAGACAATGCGCCCACCCATCATGACACAGTCATGAAAACCATACACTACATAGCCGCTGTACAATGTATATGATGCAAACATGCCCATGGCAGATGTATGGGAGTAGTACACCACGTGCCACATGAGGAGACAGCTACAATCAATGGTACAGTACAACTATGGAATGGTAGCAGATGGCACATGCACAGCACCCATGGAGAAAACAGTGGGAGAACAGCGCCCTCCTACATGACCCATTGGTGTTGACTGACATGCCCACAGTGGACCGTAGGCTGCCACGTGTAGTCTAATGCACAAGGTGCAAAGATGCAGACATGCCCATGCCAGCATGTCGCAGACACATATGTGAGATAGGGCCACTGTATGGCTGACATGCAACACTCAAGGTGCAAATGCAGGACAGCAGGCACCAAGGAGGGTATGTACCAGCATAAGTGAGTGCTACATGCAGAGTACAACCAGTTGTAAGTAAATGTTTGTCATTATTCTTATTACTGCCTATGCCATGCATGCAGTTGCAGTTACTAGCTTAGAGCAACTGTAAGTGTATTACAATGCAGTATTATTAGCTGTGCATTTACCATTAGGTATAACCAATGTAGTACTGCTTATTAGCAAATATTTTAAATGCAAGCAGGGGCCCTTTTGGGAGATAAAGGTTACAGTGGAGATCACAGTTTGCTGAACCCACAGAATAGGGATGTCCTTGTCATGTATACATACTCACAGATACAACCAACATGTGCTGCAACACGCTGTACTAGGATAAGCTGTTTTTCCTACATTCTTCAAACGAAGGACAGTCATAACATCTAGTTTTCTCTGATAAGAATTATGGGAGCCTCTAGGTTGTTATGAGAATAGGCAAAGCTACGTGACTAAATCCTGTGCAGTAAGAAACCAAGATATGAGATGATGTGGAGACTGGTTTCTTTGTAGCATGCAGATTTGGTCACACAGTACAGCTTCCATCTCTGTATAAGTAGGGAGCCAAGGGAAACACACGGATGAGCCAGGAATCAATTTTGGAAGAAGCCCTTCATCTGTGCCTTTCTCTCCACAGAAGAGAGGTAAATATGAAAAGATTGCTAATGTTCTGTAGTCATTTGCTAGACAGACTATATTTCATATAGAGATGCTCTGTTGAGACTTTGTAATGTTATCTCTCTGTAACACAAAATAGAGAAAGTATATACAAACTATTTGTGTCGTGTCTTTATTATAATAGTTACCTTTACAGACACTCCAAAATCTTTCTTTACAATGGTGACTCTGGTGAGTTCTCCCCTGATTCATTGTTGAAGAACATTAAATACAACAAAAAAAAGAGGGGGATGCTAACCATAATGCAGTCACATCAGTAACAGTCAGGTGGGATGCTGACCTTTTAAAAGAATCATAACCTTCTCCCAGCATCTAGGTAAAGAGCTTGATGTAACTTCAGAACTGAGGTGTCTTAATCTCATGGTTTTTGAACCCAAACAGCTTTGACAGTAAAGAGGCAATCAGTGCAAAACATTTAGCTAAACACAAGCTACATGGGTTCTATAAAGATGTTCCAAAGGCATTGGACCCCTGTGATTATTGTAGTGATCTATTTGCATTATGAAGTTGTGATAAAAGAGCAAATAAGAAAGTACAAGCAGCAACATGAATTAGGGCACTAGGACCTAATTTGATTCAGCTAGAGTGAGCTGTATTGAACTTAAAGTAGCAAGTGACTCTTCGGAAAAATAATAAATTGGTGGTTGGGAACATGAGGCATTGCCTTGTTCCAACAATGATGTTTATTACTGACAAAGGTTAAACTGACTTTACTACATACAACAAGACCCTTTCTTATCTATTCTGTGACTAGCCAGGCTAGATCCCCTGTTGTTACCACTAAAATAACTGCACATCTCATCCCTAGTCTGAATCAATCAGTCAATCACTCACTCACTCAATCACTCTTTATTTTACCAGGTTAAATACCATTGAGTAATCTCATTTACAAGTTAGACCTGGACTGGTAGAAAAAAGAAACATACATAATACAAAGAACATACATCATAAAATAGATGCATATAGGTACAGAATACACATACATAATACAATGAACATACAATATATCATACAATAAATGCATATAAGGCACAGTCTAGTGTACAACAGGACTTGGTGCAACATTGATTTCATTTTAATACATTTTAATAGTGAAGTAGAGAGGTGCTGGAGACCCCACTGCAAAGGTAGCCTAAGACTGAGAAATTAGATAGGAAGGCACAGCCCTACCAAGTAGATTTTAAATAGTAAGCAAGGATTGATAGCCAGTAGTAGAGGTGAGATAGTGGAAAGAAGGGAGAAGGCACAGCCAGACTCAATACAGTTTTGGGTGCAATGGCTATCAAGGTACTGTACATCCCGTGAATGTTGGGAAAACTAGAGGAGGCACCTGGTTCGATGGGATGGTGAGGGTTTAGGCATAACAGTTACAAGTGCCTTTTAGTGACTGCCTGAGTAGAGTTTTGAAGGATGCCAATCTAACAATGTTTGATAGTTTCAGGGTTTTTTGGAGATTGTTCCATAAGGTGGGAAGTACGTGGCTTATGCAGGAAGTGCCATAACGAGTTCTAATTCTGAGTTTATCAAATAAGATGTAAGAGTATCTCCTGAGTGAATAGATTCCCTGTGTACTCGTAAAGAGGCAGGAAATGTATTGGGGGAGTTTATTGCTAAGGGCTCTGTATGCCACTAAGGATATCACTAAGAGAGAAGAAATGTTTTACTGTTCTGTTTATATTTCTCTTAACAGACATATACAAACACACTCTGCTTTGGAAATGTAAAAAAAACTGCTTATGTTTTCAGTGCTGTAAATGCATTTTACAAATGCTCAGATGTTTTTAAATAGCTTCTCTATTTACTTTTACTGTATGGTCTATCTCCTTGAAACTGCATTGTGTATTCCCCTGTATCTATGGCTAACTTAGTGTAATGTCTAATTTCTCCTGTATAGTAGGTATCGCCATACCTGTCTATACTGTAATGTATTTGAACCAAGTCTGTATTATGTAATAGTAACCACTGCAATGTGCTTTTACCTATGTCTGTAACTCTCCTGGGTAGTGACTGAAAATAGTCAATTTCTTTGTCTACAGCACTTATCCCGAAATCAGAGATGTAGGCAACCCACCCACCTTGCCGGGCGGACAGTCATGAGGGCCAGGCAGCTGAAGCCCTCCCTCCAGCTAACCACAGATTCATCTCAGGGACGGAGGTGCCCCCCACCTCGCCGGGCAGACTGTCATGAGGGATAGGCAGCTGAAGCCCTCCATCCAGCTAACCACAGATTCAGCTCATTGACTGAGGTGCCCTCCCACCTCGCTGGGTGGACGGTCATGAGGACCAGGCAATTGAAGCCCTCCCTCCAGCTAACCACAGGTATGAACCTTGGACAGAAGAACACAAACTCCACACCATTTGACCGCCAAGCTGCTGCTTTGAACTGCAGAGGATACCTGGCATCTTGGCGCCTTTTTCTTTTTCAAATCTAGGACAATAATTTTCAGTGTAGGAGTGGAGATAGTCTTCTGCTTCTAGAACCTGTGTGGACCTTTTGTGGGGTTTTCTTCTCATTCTGTAGGTGCCTTAAGGGCTGTAAGACTTGGGAACCAGCTATTAATTAATATTTTTTAAAGTGTACTGCAGTTAAGAATTGTTGTGTGACCAGTTCTGAGGGTTTCTGCTTCTCCTGTAGGGAGTCTTAAGGGATTAAGTCCTGGAAACTGCTAATAATTTGTCCTCCTGCAGGGCCCTGGCCTTCTGGCACCATTTTTTTTTCATTCACCTAGGTCCTGGAATTAGCTGATCTGCATAGATATGAAGTTTCTTCACTACGGTGCCTTAAATGGATAAAAGACACGGGAACCTGCGACCTAAAATATTAACTTAATATCCTGAATCAGCCTTTTTCTTTAAAAACAACAACAACAATAAAATATATATATACTTATTTACAGTGGAACCAGCAACTAAAGAACAGCAAACTTAGCTGCAGATTCTGTAATGTAAAGCGGGTGCTACTACACTGCCATATAGGTCCACACTAATGCCACAGGCTAGAGGAATTAATTTACTAAGAACTCTGCCTGAACTCCATGGAATTAGCCATTTTTTTTTTTTTTTTAATTTTGCCCTTTTTCCTGGCAGGACCACCGGAGCCATCCACCCTGGTCACGGCCCCCGGAGACCTCTACCTCCGTCAATTGCTGCTGGGGACCCACAGTCACCCCCGGCTTGCCCCCCGGAGGGTGGGGCCGCGGGCCACCTTCGTGACCCCGGAACTGTAACTGGTCGGGGTCCCGCAGCGACGGAGGCAATGTGAGGCTCTCCAGGGAGGGCTTCATAGATCGGTGGTCCTGCCCGCCTTCTTTTTCCACCAGATTTTCTCCCCAGAGGAGGAGGGGACGTGCAATGATGCCAGCATCCGCCCAGCCTCCCCACGTCGAGCGTCGGTTGCGTGGAACTCCCGGTCTCCACCAGGGGTCCCTATCGCACTGAGTGCTGCCCGCGCCCTCCCCCCGGAGTAGGAGAGCTGCCCATCGGACGCTCGATCCTACTCCCCTGGCTGGCCCTCCGACGACCCGGATCCATTCCCGAACCCGGGTCGCCAGCGTCGCAAGAAATCCCACCGCTGCGCCGACGGGCCGGCTTGGAATTAGCCATAGTTAATGTGTACCAGCAGTCCTCCCCTTGCAGAACACATTTTGCCACAGCTAATTTAAACCAGCAGCCCTCCCTTTTCTGTACACCCCTTCCCCAGCATTTACCTGATATAATTCTCCTCTCCTCTCCACAGATTCATCTCAGGGATGGAGGCACCCCCCCCCCCACCTAGCCGGGTGGATAGTCGTGAGGGCCAGGCAGCTGAAGCCCTCCCTTCAGCTAACCACAGGTATGAACCTCGGATGGCAGAATGCAAACTCCACACCATTTTGGCCTCCAAGCTGCTGCTTTGAACTGCAGAGGAGCCCCGCCGATGCTCCGTGTTGGCTAACCCGCCACCCCCACCACCACCCTTGTCAGACTCCACCTTTTGTAGTGTAGGTCTCATGAGCACCAGAGCCTGTCAGCTCTCTTTACCATTTGCAGCTCATCAGTTGTCACCACTAGAGGCCGTCATTGTAGGGCTGCCAGATTAGCTGTCCACTACCTACTACAAGGTGCTTTTCCAGCCTAGATCTTAGGCTAAATGAAGAAGAGTGCTGCTAATGATGCTGCACATCCCTGACTGTAGCCTATTTGCAGCTCTAGCACCTAGGGACTATGGTCCCCCTGGCTCTACTCGGTATGCACACCAGGACTGCTCATCTACCTCAATTGTTACAAGCAGTGTGAGAACTGAACCTCACCCATTCAAGTGACCTAGCCCAAAGCCCCCCAGGGCAATACCACCACCACTCCAAAGGCAGCTTCCACCAGAAGTTGTCAGCTCATACTCAACTACCTCCATTATGGGGCAGAAGGCTCAGAGCTCAAAGCTTCAACCTGAAGCAGCCTGGCCACAACACTGGAAACTACAGGGCACATGGCTCTACCCCAGCCTCGCCCTATACAGAGTCCACGGGATGGTACTCTTGTTCATTGCAGCACTACTTTGGGTAGATACAACTATGTGCAGCAGCTTCGACCCAAACCTGCATAGAGGAACACCGGACCACCACCTCTCGCACCTGACAATATGCCCTGCAACTACTACCCTGGATGTCCTGATATTGCTGTATGGCCTAATGCATAGGGGAGCCTGGTACCAAATCCTAGCTGGAGTGACCAAAAAGCATAGAACAGCACCTCAGTTCAGGCAGGGGTCTTCCGCCTCACTGTGCTCACCCTATTAATGAGCTTGGGAGATGTCCAATCCAATCCTGGGCCTAACTTTGCCAACACAACTCTGGGGTCCCCCAGGAACCCCACTTGGCATCTCACCAGAGGAGTAAGAGTTGCCCATATGAATGTCTGTAGTTTGCAACCCAAGATGCATGAGGTCCTCTCCTGGGTAGAGATGAACAGGCTGGATGTGCTTGCCATCTCTGAATTCTGGCTCAAGCTTCACATCCTCCATCACAAAGTGGAGCTGGCCAATTACTACACCTTCCGAAAGGACAGAGATGGTAAAAAAGAAAGGGGTGTCTTAATCTATGTAAGCTCCTCGCTGGAGAACTCCCCATCTTCTATCGACCTGCCAAGCTCCTCAGGGCTCAAATCTCCCTTCATCAAAATCATACTGGGCCATGCAAAACACCTAACCATAGGCTGCATTTATAATCCCCCCACTGGTGGCAGTACTGCACTCCAGCACTTAGCATGCTCCCTCGCAGGGTCATCACCCGCAGAGCTGCTGGTCCTAGGGGATTACAACCTGAGGTGGGATCCCGCCACTGAGCAAGCTCACAGGTCCTCGCTCCTAGAAGCTAACCTGACACAGGTCATAACAGAGTTCACCAGGCAAAACCTAAAGACAGGGAACCACTCCAACCTCGACTGGATCCTAGTCTCTAACCCAGCCAACATCAGAAGTGGCTGGTGTGATGTCCAATGCCCTGAGTGACCACTCCCCCACTTTCTGCATCTGTAAAAACAGGCCAGCCAGGATTCCACCCAGACTCATAGTGGCCAGGGACTTCTTGGGCTTCTCCACTGAGGCCTTCCAGAGCTCACTGAGAAACGCCAACTGGACACCACTAAGTCTACTAGGCATTATTAATGAAGTGGCTCAGTACTTCCAGCATACTTTCTCTGTGGTGGCCAATCGCAATGCCCCAGTAAGGAAAAGATGCACGAAAGGACAATGCCATAGACGGATATCGCACGAGCTAAAATCCCTAATAATAAGCAGAGACAAAGCCTGGAAAAAGGACAGGTGCTCCGCTAGTCCAGTAGACCTAGCTGACTACAGGTCCCCGAGGAGCAAGTGCAAGAAAGCCTCAAAATCTGCTAAAAAGGCCTATTTCAAAGCCCTCCAGCGGGATACCCTGTCTGACCCTAAGTCCTTCTGGACCTGTATCAACTCCCTATTAAAAGGCACAAACAAACCCCTGCAGTACAATATAATCTGCAACAAGTTAACTCTAACTGGCAGAGGAGAGGCTGCCGCAGCCTTCAACAGGTTCTTCACGGACCTTGGCACTTTCAGAAGCAAATGTCCACACAGTCACCAGGGTCCACCGGTCACTGAAATGCAGGACCCTCCAACACCCCTCTTCCACTTAAAGACCATATGAGTCAAAGAAGTGCTACTCCTCCTGCAATCCTTAAAACCTACTGGATCACCGGGACCTGATGGACTGGACCCATGGCTGCTCAAAGCAGCTGCCCCCACCATAGCCATACCCATCACCATATTAATAAAGAGATCCCTGCTGGAGGGAGTAGTCCCCAAAACATGGACACAGACTCATGTGGTCCCAATCCATAAGTGTGGTTCCAGAGACCCTATTGGCCACTACAGACCTGTCTCCGTCCTTTGTCATCTGGCAAAGATCCAGGAGCAGCTAGTATATGGCCAACTGAGGGACTACTTGGAAGACAACCAGCTTCTGGCTCTGTCACAGCATGGTTTCCATCAAAAGCATGGGACAGATACTGACCTCATCAGGTTCACCTCTGATGTCCTAGCTGTCTTGGACATGGGCTCCCCCACGGTGGCAGTCTTTATAGACCTAACCAAGGCTTTTGACCTAGTAGACCACCCACTCTTACTAATCAAGTTGAGTACATTTGGACTGGACCAACACTCTCTGAATTGGTTCTGTAACTACCTGACTGACTGCTCCCAGCAGGTCAAGTGGAGAGGTGCAACCTCTGACTCACTACCATTAAAGGAGGGGGTACCTCAAGGCTCCATTCTTGGCCCGCTTCTGTTCTCCCTGTTCATCAATGACATCTGCCACCACTATGGGAGTAGCTCCATGCTGCAGTACCCTGATGTTGCAGTACTATATAAAACTAAGCCGAGCCTGGAAGATCTGGAACCCCTGCTGCAGTCAGACTTCACCCAGACTGAAGAGTGGCTGAGAATCGTCTGGTCCTCAACCCACATAAGACCAAAGAGCTCCTGTTTGGTCCTAAATCTCTGGGTCCCTCCTGGGAACATCCTCTGCCATTGGTCACCACATTGGGCTCTACAATTGAAGTGGTCCAATCCCTCAAATACCTGGGTCTTACACCAGACCAGGGACTCACACTAAAGCCTCATGTAGATTTGGTGACAAAAAACATCCATCAAAAACTCGGGCTGCTTTATTAACTTAGTGCCAATATGATACCTGAAACAAGACTGGTGATAGCTCAGAATGTCCTCCTACCTACTCTTACATATGCAGCCACAATTCTACTCGGTATTGCAAAGCTTTACCATGGCAGACTACAGGCTTTGTACAACAAAATCGCACAATTTGCCACAAAAGCCTATCCGAGGACCCACCACTGTGAAGCCCTTGCCGCACTGAAATGGCCCACCCTGAACCTTAGGCTGCAGTACTCCCTGTTAAACTGGACATACAAGCTCTTCTCTGTCAATCCTCCCACAGGGCTAATCGGGCTTCTCACCACAAAGCGGACCAGCAGGCCCCCCTGCACCTCGGCAAAACACTGCTCGAACTGCCCAGGTCCGGATCTGCAGCAGGCAGTAAATCCTTTTCCCACTTAATACCTACGCTGTGGAACAAACTCCCCAGTCAGATCCAAGAAGCCCCCTCCCTAGCAATCTTTCAGGCAGGACTATACACTCACCTCCAGAATCTCAGCTTCTGCGTCTATCCTGAAGGGTAGCTAAATTATACCCCCTGTAGTGTGGCCATGCAAAGTCTAATCTGCTCTAATTGGCGCCTAGCTGCCACTCTTGATCTTGTTTACTTGTCCTGTAAATAGTCGCTCTCTTCCATGAAAACTGGTAATCCCAATGTATCCTGTAACCAATTGTCCTACACTGTATTGCTTGTATATGTAATTGTACTTCCTGCCCTAAGTCTAACAGCTGCCACTGTTGTCATGTCGTATGTCACCGCCTTCTCCAATGATTATTGTACAATATCTTTATATTCTGTATGCATTGTCCTACTTTGTATACTTTGATTGTACTTGCACTACTCTATGTAACTAACTCCAGGTCGCCCCTGAAAAAGGGACCTCCGGGGCCCAGCGGGCTTACCCAGTCAACAAAATTTAATAAATGAATAAATAAAAACTAAATAAATAAATTATTGTGTGTTCTATAAATCTAAAGTGGAATTTTTCTACTCTGAGTAAGATAAAAGCTCCAAGGTTAATTGCCTTGTGAAGTCAGTACAAACAAGGTTTTTTTTCAGATCCTATAGTGTGTGCTGTAATAATGTCTAAGTTTTTGCTTTGCAGTTTAAAAATATGTCATGACATTACATTACATTTGTTTTAAATGTTTTTGCCTTCATATGTCTTCTTTAGAAGTACTGTACATAAGATCTGTTGTAATGCGAAAAGTATGGTGTGGTATAAACTAATGTGATTACACCCCACCTTATGTTCTTACTGCAACCATCCCTTCTGTAAGGTGGAGTTCTGGCAGCTGGCAGCCTGCTGCAGATATCACTAGTCTAAACCTGTATGGAGGGGTGGGCACAATGTTTCATTGTTAAATGAATCAATAAGATTCACAATGTTGTGTTCTTTTTGTTAATGTTTATGCTTTTAAAGTTATTTTTAGCTATTCTGTTAGATGGCACATTCCTGTCATTTCTGTTGCATGGTGGTCCCATGTGCCCCAATTCTGTAACAAACTATTTTTCCCTTGTGCTATACTGCTTGTTAAGCATATGACGTTTAAGGTTGTTTGACATAAACTGTCCTTCCCTGGGGAGGGAGGGACGCTTCTACAAAGAAGCACATTTGAATAACATTTGAATTCATCATAAAGTAATCTCATGACCTTGATTGTTGGAGTTCATCTCTTCGAGAAGGAGTCATTGGCTAAAATCCAAAATTTGACTGTGAGGTGCTCATTAGAGAGACTGAAACTTATGTTTTAAAACAAAACTACTTGTCCAAAATTAAAAGGTTTTAGCCTTTCCTTATAAATATATTGCCAGTGTTACTGTGCATACATAGTCTGTATTATAGACATGCTTCTGTATGGGGTGGATCACCTCAAGTCACTAAGCAACTACTCCATACTAGGGTTATATAGAAACATAGACTTTGATGGCAGATAAGGACCGCTTGGTCCACACAGTCTCCCCATTTCTCTACCTATTGGATAAGCTGCAGATCCTAGTTAACCAACAGCCTACGTCTTCCTACCCCCCACCAGAATTTCCTTATGTCTGTCCCATGCATTCTTGAATTCACCCACTATTTTTGACCCCACATCCTCCTCAGGAAGGCTGTTCCATGCGTCCACCACCCTCTCCATGAAAAAAATACTTCCTCATGTTGCTCCTGAGCCATCCCCCTCTATCTTCAAATTGTGCCCCCTTGTTCTTGCACATCTCTTTTTTCTAAAAGATGCTACGCTCTTGGACTTTAATGATTCTCTTGAGATATTTGAAAGTTTCTAGCATGTCCCACCTCTCCCTCCTTTCCTTGAGGGTATACATATTAAGATCCTTTAGTCTCTCTTCAAATGGCATCTGGTGCAGACTTTGCACCATTTTAGTTGCCCTCCTCTGGACTGCCTCCATCGTGTCTATGTCTTTGTGGAGATGGGGTCTCCAGAACTGCACACAGTACTGCAGATGGGGTCTCACCAACTGTCTGTACAGAAGAATAACAACTTTCTGTTTTCTACTGGTGATGTCTCTCCCAATACATCCCAGTATCCACCAGCTTTCCTTACTTCCTTCACACATTGCTTACTCACCTGTAGGTCATCTGATGTGACTACCCCAAGGTCTATTTTCATTTTTGTTCTTGTTAGTACCTCCCCTCCCATTGTGTACTCTTCTCCTGGGTTTATGTTTCCCAGGTGTATTACTTTGCACTTCTTTGCATTGAATCTAAGCTGCCATACTTTTGACCATTCCTCCAAACTTGCCAAGTCCCTTCTCATCCTTTCCCGCCATGTATCAACCCTGTTGCAGATCTTTGTGTTGTCTACAAAGAGGCATACTTTTTCCTCCAGTCCCTCTGCAATGTCATTTATAAAGACGTTAAAAATGACTGGACCCAGTACTGAACCCTGTGGTACCCCACTAGTAGCCCCCCTTCCTTCAGAGTAGACAACGTTTACTATTACTCTCTGTGTCTTGTTGTCCAGCCAGTTGTTTACCCATGTTACAACCCTGGGACCCACTCCCAGGCTAGCTAATTTGTTTATTAATCTTTTGTGTGAGACTGTGTCAAATGCCTTGCTGAAGTCTAGGTAGGCCATGTCCACAGCCCCTCCCTGGTCTACTACTTTGGGCATCCAGTCAAAGAAATCTATTAGATTCATCTGACATGACCTTCCTGCTGTGAATCCATGCTGCCTTGTGTCCTGGTTTTCACTGCCATGAATATCACACCTTACTTTCTGTTGTGTTTTGTTTCTTTTAGCATTCTTGCCATATTAAGCTCCTTTTTTATAATGGGATACCACTGCTGAGCTCCCTGCACTCCATGGAGCTTGCAGGGGGAGATATGGATTGTCCACATGCTCCACCCCCATTGCTGGCTGCTGTCCAGCAGTCTCTAATTCACAGCTGTTTTAAACAAAGGGGGAGCATGGAAGGAAATACAGCAGTGCACCCAGACTGATTTGGAATTTTCCCTTCACATCCAGGGCACTTTTCCTGTGTTTTCCTGTAAATTATATTATTTCCTATGGCAGATTAAATGCTTTGTTATCCTGCACAACCTATGCAAGTCTATGGGAAGAATTTACCTGTAGATCTAAGAGCTCCAATACGGACGTGTCCAATCATTTTCGAATGTCAGCTACATTGTTAATAATTCACACCGCTCCCACAAAAGCAAACACAATATGGTAAAAAGGTTCTTTCATGGTTCACCAAAGAGTGTGGGTATGGATATTAAAGTTAATATTATTTATTCATTTGTTTATTTGTTTACCGGATAGGTGCGCTGATCCAAAGGATCATTTTCAGGCATGACCCAGGCCATAGAGATGGCATGTGAGTAGTAAAGACAAGGGTAGATACAGACAATTCAAACTGCATACTGGAATAGTTAACACAAGCGATTTCACTGGGTTACATTGGAAGCAGTAGCTGAAATACAAAGTACAAATAAAGTGCAAGGGTACATTGGTAACAAAAATAAATGACATATATAGTGCAGTGTTCAGTAACAACAGATAGTCCATTGAGGTACTTGAGACAGCCCTGTCTTGGTCAGGAAGGAAGAGAGGACTCGCTTATGCTAGGTCACCTGGGTGGGCACTGACAATTTTATTTAGCCAGGAGCCAGGCTTTGAAATGAGCCTTAAAGGAGGTGTGCAAGTCCAGGGAGTGGAGGAAGGAAGGGAGTTTGTTCCACAGGGTGGGGGCAGCAATCGAGAGGGCACTGCTGCCGAGGCATGTGGAAACTCTGGGAACTACTAGTGGAGGGATGGAGGACTGCCTGAGGGTGCGAGAGGAGGAATTACACTTAAGCAGCGAGTGGTAAGGGGGCAGGTTGCCACTCATGGTAGTGTTGTCTACTAAGCATCCTAGCACTTAGTTTTGCCTGCTTTGTAATGAGAGCCAGCCCAGGGACTTATACAGGGTGCAGTGTTGAATGGAGTTGGGAGCAAGTAATGAAAGCTACAGATTCTGTTATAGGCAGTACTGAGTCTTGTGAGCAGGCTAGCGGATGTTTGAGAGTAGACGGGGGCACAACAGTCAGTAGGGGGAGGAGATTTCCTAGGACTATAACTAGGCATGCTTCCTTAATCAGACAGTGTTTTACTAAGTAGACTACCCCCAGTTTCTGGTTGATGTGTCTAACTATGGTATTGAAGTGGACATTGAAAGTGAGGGGGTGGTCCAGATCAACACCCAGGTATTTGAAATGAGGGATATTCTGCAGAGGGGGGCCTTCACGAGATATATCCATTAATGAAGATTCATTTTAGAGAGTTTTGATAAATTGGGTTTGGATCCCAGGAGCATGGCCTTATTTTTTGTTTTGCATTTACTAGGATCCTATTTGTCCAGAACCAGTTGTAGGCTCCTCCATAGTTCTGGGTGAGGGTGGAGTTTAGAGTGGACAGGGATTTGTCACTGTGGGAAAAGAATGAGATCGTCTGCATATAGTCAGGCCTCACAGGAGAGGCAATCAGCAGGTAGGAAGTTTATGAAGAGTGAAAATAGTAAGTGACCCAGGATGGAGCCCTAGGGGATACCGGTGGATACAGTCATGGGTAGCGAAGTGGCGGGCCCGATGCTGACTGTTTGGGTTCAACCTGAGGGGTAGCTTTGAAACCATGATGCAACATCTATTGAGCAGCCAAGGTATAGTAGTTTGATATGGAGCAAGCTATGGTCAACCAGATCGAACGCCTTAGACAGGTCGACAAAAATAGCACATGTGACGTTTCCGGTATCCATGTTCGTGTAGACACGGTTGGTGGAATGTGCTAAGGCAGATGTTGTACTGTAGTGTTTCCTGAAGCCATGTTGCTGAGGGCAGAGAAGGTTTTAGTTTTTCATGTATTTAGATAATTTTTGCTGTATGACCTTTTCAAGTAACTTACTTAAGTGAGGAAGTATGGAGATCAGCCTATAGTTGTCAGGGGACACGGGGTCACCTGCTTTGAAGACAGGGACCACTTTGGCATTCTTCCAAGCAGCAGACATTGTAGATGTGGTCAGAGCAAGTTGAAGATAGAGGCCAGTAATTTGGAGATGCAGGGAGTGATAAGTTTGAGGAAGCAGGGGTAAAGTCTGTCGCTTTTGGGGCTGCTCCTGTTTGGGAGGCTGTTTAGTAGTTTGAAGATTTCCTTAGGGGAGATTGTTTTAAAGTGGGGGGGGGTAGGTGAGCTGACTTGAGGAGGAAGCTTGGTAGAATTCTCCATGTGGGGTGGGGGTGAGGTTGGCAGATTACTTAGGAGGGCAGTGAGGTTGGTAAATTTAGTGTTAAGGGTGTGTGCTACAACTATGGGGTCAGTTAAGAGACAGGTGGGGGAGTTTAGGTGAATGACTGGGTGGGATTGCTGAGGATTTAGCAAGGAACCAGTGGTGGACCAGAAGCGTGCTGGATTGCCCAGATTGTCCTTCTGTAGCTTGTGAAAGTAGCTTGCTTTCAGGGTTTTGAAGTTTTGCTTGCATTGGCTCTGTAGTCTCTTGTAGTCATTTTATATGGCTGGGGAGGGGGAGATTTTGTATGCAGCCCATATTTTGTCTCTGTCCTTCATTAGGGAAGAGCAGCTCTTTGGTGAGCCATTAAGTGCATCCGCCTATTACTTGGCTTGTGGTAAGTGGGAAAAACCTATTCTGGATTTGTAGGATGACATCATTGAAAAACCCTACAGCTGAGTCTACTTCAGTGAGGGAGTGAGGGGTGTGCCAGCTGACTGCCCTGACCTCCTCAAACAGGTGGGTGGTGTCCTGGCATGTGAAGTTCCTGAAGGCTAAGTATTTTGGGGGGGACTTGGTCTTGGTGGACCAAATGATATATGTGGGGGAGTGGTCACTTATTGAATCAGATCGGATGCTGGCTTGGAGAATTTTGTCCTCCCTGTTGGTTGCAACCCAATCCAGTAGAGTGTGAGTTTGGGTTTGGGACCTTATATCTTGTGGGGATGGTAATGGCCTGAAAGAGGTTGTGTTGTTTGAGAAGGTTGCTGTAGTCTGTTTCCTTGGTGCTTAACCACTTTAGGTTGAAGGCACCAAAGATGATGTTTTGTCTGTGGGTAGGGAGTTTTCTGAGGCCCAATAGGAAGTTTATTAGCCCTAGGGTGCCCCCATTTTGGGGGTTATAACAGCACACAATGTGGATCTTTTTGTTAGGGCCCAGAGACACGTCTGCTAAGATCCACTTGCAGAGGAAGGAGGGGCCTGAGCATAGTGCTTGGGTAGCTATAAGGGGTTCCCTAAGCTACAGTATTGCCCCGCCACACCTCTTTTTTCCTGGTCTGTCATGTCACAGCAAGGAGTAACTGGGTAGATGGTATGTGGCATCAGGGATTGATGGTTTGAGCTAGGATTCATTGACCCCAATGATATCAGGCTTATAAAGGGTAATCCATGCTTCATGTTCAAGGAATTTTGAGGGGAGGCCGCAAATTCTGAGGTGTGCCATTTTGAGCCTGGATGGGAAGATCCATGACTGGTTGGAGCTGGTGATGTGTATGTTTAGGGGGCCAGGGTTTCTCTCAACATCCCCTGCTAAGAGCAGCTGTGAGGGGAGAGGAGACGAGAGGAGAGGAGAAGAGAGGAGAGGAGAGGAGAGGAGAGGAGAGGCAGATATGCATGGTGAAGAGAAGTGGGTGATAGGGTGAGTAAGCTAAGGGACAGCCCAAGAAGAAGCATTCATGTTAGGTGAGGAGAGCAAGGAGGAGGTGGCCTAGGGTGGTGAGCTCCCACCAATCAGGTTTGTGGAGGTCCAAGAAACTGGATAGGTTAGCTTTATCTAAAGCTAGGACTGATGCACAGAAATCAGTCCCTATCAGGAGGGCCAGAAGAAAAACTGTCAGTAGAGGGAGCAGGGTATTCATCATTAGGAAAGGGTGCTATTGCTTTTTCCACCAGCAACACTTACTGGCAGTATAGCCTTGAAAGGGATCCTTCTCCAAACTATGGGAGGGCCCCACCCTGTAACAAACTGGTGCAGCCCCACTGTGTATAAAATCACTATTACATGAAATAGCAAGAAAACAGCATCATGTAAACTGTTCACTAACCCAACAGTGAGGAAGGGGACGCCCTCCTCTGTTTTTGTTTTCTTTAATTTTTTAGATATCTAGTAATGTGTGGGGGACAGCCACAGCTGGAAGGGTAGCAGAAGTCGTGTTCAAGAAATACCTGCTCAATTAAAAAGAATAATGCAAAATAATTTTTTTGTGTCACAAAACTAACATATTAAAGAGGGTGGGGCCTGAGGCCCTACTTTATTTTTTTTATCTTTCAGAAATATAAAGGTGTCTGTCAGTGATAGTACTAATCCTAATTCCACTGTGGCATATTGCCACAAAACATTGGGACTTCAACTGACCATGCTACCTTCCATAATTTAATCATGTTCTCCCATGTGATCTGCTAACAGACTTTCTAATAATTATGATGTCAAACTTTTGTTTAAGCACAATCCAAGCCATGAAGGCACATGTTTGGAGAACACTGCTTCTGTTTCATATTTTTCTGGACAATGCATCCTTGATGGTTGACCTAGTACAACATTCAGATACAGGCATTTATAAACTGACAAAAAAAAAACATATACAAGGGCCATCCAAATAATGTGGTATACAATACTGTGGTGGTACGAAGCATCACTTTACAACAAACTGTGACATTGTCCAATGACAAATCACCACGAGTGCCACAAGTGCCAACCTATACTGGGATGGGGCCCACACAATAAACGTATTGCTATTGTTCTCCAGGGACTTTATTTTATGTACTGTACATGCATAAACATGTTATATGAATCTGTGACTTTGCTATTCTAACATGTAACAAGCATTTGTCAATGCCGAACGTTCGCTTGCAGGTATTTGAAGTGGTGTTTGGCACATATGCTGCTTTACTCTAATGCCCTGTGCGATTGCTGGTATTTGGACAATAAATTGTCAGCATGACCTTTTTGTTAGCCTCATTGTGTGCTACATAGGCGGAAACACGTTTTGGGCAGGATGTGAAAAATGACAGCTGTACTCATAAGGAAGTGTGGTAAAATGGCAATGTTGAAAATCTGGAATGGAAATATTGAAAATTCCAAAACCTAGGAGCGTGGAACTGTGCAATGCACACCTGTAAAACAGTCATTGTTAGATTTTTTTCACCAAATTGTCAACATTGGCATTTTAAAACCTCTGCTAATGAACAGTGTCACTATGATTGTCTTACTGTGTGCCATACATTGATTTTGCACACCGACTGCGTCATTGTGCACTACATCGGTGGAAACACGTTTTGGGCAGGATGTGAAATATGACAGCTGTACTGCTCATAAGGAGGTGTGGTAAAATGGCAATGTTGAAAATCTGGAGTGAAAATATTGAAAATTCGCAAACTTACGAGTGTGCGTAGGAACTGCACAACGCACGCTCGTAAAACAGTTATTTTTAGGAATTTGTTCACCAAATTTTCAACATAGCCATTTTAAGATCTCTGCTCATGAACAGTGACACTGTGATTTTTTTAATGTGTCCCATACATTGAGTTCGCACACTGACTGCGCCATTGTGAGCTACATGAGCAGAAACACATTTTGGGCAGGATTTGAAAAATGACAGCTATACTGCTCATGAGGAGGTGTGGTAAAATGGCAATTTTGAAAATCTGGAGTGCAAATATTGAAAATTATAGCTTCACAGTATAGAACCGCGCAACGCACGTCATGAAAAACAGTCATTTTTAGAATTTTTTCACTAAATTTTCAACATTGGCATTTTAAACCCTCTGCTAATGAACAGTGTCACTATGATTGTCTTACTGTGTACACACATTGATTTTGCACACCGACTGCGCCATTGTGCACTACATGGGTGGAAACACGTTTTGGGCAGGATGTGAAATATGACAGCTGTACTGCTCATAAGGAGGTGTGGTAAAATAGCAATGTTGAAAATCTGGAGTGAAAATATTGAAAATTCACAAACTTACGAGTGTGCGTAGGAACTGCACAACGCACGCTCGTAAAACAGTTATTTTGAGGAATTTGTTCACCAAATTTTCAACATAGCCATTTTAAGACCTCTGCTCATGAACAGTGTCACTGTGATTTTCTTAATGTGTCCCATACATTGATTTCGCACACCGACTGCGCCATTGTGCGCTACATGGGCGGAAACACGTTTTGGGTGAGATGTGAAAAATGACAGCTGCACAACTCATAAGAAGGTGTGATAAAATGGCAATGTTGAAAATCTGGGTGAAAATATTGAAAATTCGCGAACTTACGAGCCTGCGTGAGAACTGTGCAATGCACGTCAGAATTAAAAATCATTTTTGGAATTTTGCACAATTTTCAACATTGGTTTTGGGACTCTTCTCATGAATGATGTCACTGTCATGGCATTATTCAAGTCTGAAGGGTGATTTCGCGCAGTGATTGCACAGTGCCTGCGAAATCACCCTTCGGGCCGGAATAATGCCATGGCAGTGAATCATTCATGAGGAAGGGTCCTAAAAACCCCATGTTGAAAATTTGGTGCAAAAATTCCAAAAAATGACTGAGATATGCAATAAAGTTGAAACCCCCCTATCTAGCCCATTATACAGCTTACCGGCATTTCCTCAGTTCGCGGTCGCCTTTGAAGAGTGCAGATGTGTTCCTGGTCCACCGAAGATCGTCGCGCCAGAGTCCGGAGGTAGTATGGGGTGAGGAAGGGTGTGGGGAGGCTGGAGTGCGCGGTGTGGGTGTATGCGGGTTGTAGGAGGGGCTGGGAGAGGCCAGCGGGCAGTTTTATTTTACAGGTTAAAAATAAAAAACGCACGACGTGGGACGCTTGCCATGCTGGGGTGGGCTCCCAGCATGGCAGCAGGATGGCTTGGGGGCCGTGGAGCCGATGGGGATTGGGAACCCCAGTCAGCAACATCGCTTTGCCACGCTGGGGTGGGCTCCCCAGCGTGGCACCAAAGCTTTGGGGCGGCGTGACGCACGGGAGTGCGTGGACGCAGAAGGGGACGGCGGTGGTGCTTCAGTATGGCAGCGGTGTTTTCCTTTGAAGCAGAGGAACACCACTGTTACAGGAGCTCCTGCACCCATTGGTGCAGGATCGCCACGCCTGCTCAAGGGAGCAGCTGATGGGAGAGGCACACCTCCAAAGTGTGCTACTCTCCCAAACGCCTTGAAGATGCGCCAAGTTTAACGTAAAAACATATTCATTGTTGTTTTATATTTTTTCCTCTGCTTTTAAATGTGATTGCCATTCATCAGACAAAAGAAATTAATTCATTATCCTACAACAGTTTATGCATTCTACTGTGATTTTAAATGTTTTGTTATTTACCACATGTCTAAACATCGTCATTCTTGTGCCTCTATTAATGTATGTTTAATACTGTGTGGTACAAATGTATAAATATTGTTACTGCCTATTAAGCAATAGCACAAGGTCCTGTATCTAGGCAAAGGATTCACCCACAACACGGCTTATTCCATTACTGGATGGAATGGCCAGTTCTGTGTTAGGGCTGTGTGAGTAAGGGTTATCAATTTAAAACAGGGCTATAATACAATGTATTGGATACTTGGAGACCCAAGTAAAAGGTACAAAGCCTGTGCTACATTGTCTTGATTGTTTAAACTTTTTTTCTTTTCTTTCATGTGAAATGTTATATCATGTTGAAGCCCCAAATCCCATAGACATGCAGTACAGGAGACCCCAACATGGAGCCTTCCATACTAACCAGGTTTAAAACCTAAAAAAAAACTTAATGGCACCATCTCAGGCCTATTTGCATCTGGCTTACTCAGATATATTAGGGTTGAACTGGAGACCATATAAAGCCTTATCCATCAATATTAAGCACCAAATTTATATATATGGGATTGCAGGCCTAACACAAAAAAGTATATATAACAAGTATATCATATCAATATGTATGTGTTACATGCTGGTTTACTAAAACACCATCTTTAAAGGTCTAACATAAACCCATAGGTAAAGGAATAACATGCACAGCCTATGAGAACTATGTTCTCACACTAATTTGTAATTTGCTAATGAGATTCAAAACCAAGGGTGCTCCCCATATCTCATCTCTGATAACTATTTGGCCAAGTGATATTGCCCAGCATTTGTAACTAGAACACAAGATGTCCATACAGGATGCCTTGAGGCCTGTCAGTAGTTTTCCTTCATGACAGCAAGGTACCTGGGATATGTGAATCTGTATCCCAGCCGTGGCAGTTTCTCTACCTATATTTAACCCTGATGTGGATCTGTTTAACAAACTGGCTGCTGTCCATTCTGTGGGTCACTTAAATGGTGACAGCTACAAAAAACAGATTAAGAGTCCTTCCTTGGTCATCTACAATTCCACAATGGCACAATGGCAGGTTCTACACACACCTTGTTGTTCCGCAAAAGGGCGTCGCTATGTATGCCAGTGCAATTTGACACCTGTCTGTGGCCTTTTTGGTGGATCCCAGCACAACATCAGCTTTGTACAAAGCGGCACATGCCCTGTGAAGCTTACACTATGGCACCTTCTTATGACTATAATGGCATCCGATATGGCTGGTACCTTCTCATTACAAACTCTAAATTCTTCACATGTGGGGCTCTCACATGCCCAGTGACCTCTCTAAACTTCTGTTTTACACCTGCTATGCACACTGTCCTTGGACAAACAGTTATCCTGCCAGTTCCTGTTCACCAGGAGGGATACATCCTTAGTGAACCTGGCTAACAAAATAATGTCATCAGTGACATTCCAAATTTTAATGTGCATATTTCTTCTCTCTCCCTAGCCTTACATCTGTTGCTACTCAGCAAAGGTTACCATTTTGCATTACATGCTATTATTGTTTATGACACTATTTTGCTTTTTGCATTTATAGTGTCATAGCGAGGTCTGTAGGGAGCAAAATGAAAAATTACTATTATTCTTTGTGCTTATTTATTTTATTTATTTAGTTTTTGTTTACTGGGTAGGTGCACTAGCCATGGCAATGACTATTTTCAGGCACGACCCAGGAGGTTACAAAGTGGAATTACATAAAACACAGAAACAAAACAAGGTTTTACAGTAAAATATAAGCAAGGTGATGAGAGCAAGGTACAAAACAGTGTGATTCATGACAAAACATACGATAAGGCAATTTGTTGGCAGGTGCAGGACATAGCTCACACATTTGCAAGGAATTATGCAGTTTATTATAACTGTGGAAATGTAGCTCATGCATTTATTACTGTTGCCATTATTGGCTATTGCATAACTATTAGTGCTACATATTTCGCCTTTTAGTAAGCCAAAGGCCTTCTCTGGGTAGATAAGGTGTAAGGAGATAGCAGCCATGCTGCAACACTACCACAGTACTATGCTGTCTTCGCCTCTTGTTGCGCTGTCACTATAGAGACATCAGTGTGCTGAAGTATGCTAACATTTATCATCTGAAATGACACTCTTTCTTTTCTGTGAGAAAGTTTAGCATTTTGCCTCACAGTCTCATGGGAGGGATTGTAAGGAAATGTTTGTCACTATTGTTATTACTGCCTATACCATGCATGTAGTTGCTATTACTAGCTTAGTGCAACTGTAAGTGTATTACAATGCAGTATTATTAGCTGTGCATTTACAATTAGACATAATCAGTGTATTACTGCTTATTAGCAAATATTTTAATTGCAACCAGGGGCCCTTTTGGGAGATAAAGGTTACAGTGGAGACCTGCAGTTTGCTGAAGCCACGCATACATACTCACACATGTACAGCTAACAGCTTCTGTAACATGCTGCACCAGGATTAGCTGTTTTTCCTGCATTCTTCCTACAAAAGAAAGTCATAATATCTAGTTCTGTCTGATAAGAATTATAGGAGCGTATAGGTTGTTATGGGAAGAGGCCGTGCTATGTGACTAAATCTTGTGTGGTAAGAAAACAAGATATGAGATGATGTAGAGACTGGTTTCTTTGTAGTATGCAGATTTAGTCAAGCAGTACAGCTTCCATATCTGTATAATAAGGGAGCTGAGGGAAACACACGGGTGAGCAAGGAATCCATTTTTGGAAGAAGTCCTTCATCTGTGCCTGTGTCGCCACATAAGAGAGGTAAATATGGAAAGATTGCTAATGTTCTGCAGTCATTTGCTAGACAGATTGTATTTCATATAGAGATGCTGTGCCCGAGACTTTGTAATGCTATTTGTGTGTCACTGCATAATTGAGAACATATATACCAATGTGTCTTGGGTCTTTGCTATAATTGGTACCTTCACAGATACCCCCAAATCCTTCTTTACGCACTGCATGCATGACACACCATGATGCAGCTGTGAAGGACTGTGAGCAGCCATGTGCTGTCACAACACAGGCCCACAAGCTGTGTGGCCAGGCTAGGTGGTGGCCAGGTCCACTGTACTACAGTCTGCAGTAGGTGTGTATGATGCCCTGCTCAGCAACACAGCACCATGGGCACCCGATGGGCACATGCTCCCCGTGACCAGTGACATGGCACAGGGCAAATGCACAAATGGTGGTGACACTGTGCTGTAAATGGTTACCAGTCATGCCGCACCCAGCAAGATATGTGACATATGAAAACCACAAAGAAGCATACTCACATGCGCCATCCTGCTGACTGTCACTGCCGTCCCTGGCCTGCAGGCCATGAGCCACGGTCCCCCAGCTGTGCCCTCGCTTCTGTCCCCTGGCAGTGCTGTCTGCGGAGTGAAGGGAATAGAACAGTTTCAGTACCATCATGGACATCAATAATCCCCCCCAAACTGTGCTGGTTACACTATGTGAAACTGTCAAACAGTGCACTGCGTCCCTCCCCACCAGGCCTATGGCCTATGGGACACATGTGCAATGTCAGTACATTGTAATGTAGTAGTACATGTACAGCACACATGCAAGCCCATCTGACATCAACTGGAGAAGCAAAGAACAGACAAGGCAATGCAAGGCAAGGAAAGTTTTATGTAAGACGCCCAATTCCGGAGGCTCTGGGCTCCATACATAAAAATACATATAAAACAACTTTCAATAAATATATATTATCAGAATCTCAGTAACTAGTATGTAAAATAGCTAAGAAAATTAATTATGAAAATCAGAAAAATAATAATATAATAGGTCAGAGACAGGACAATATTTACATAACTGTGTCTGGGAAAGCCTGCTGAAAAAAGAAGGGCTTGAGGTGTGCCATAAATACCTCCACTGAAGGGGCCTCCCTAATCGATGGTGGTAGCAAATTCCACAGGATGGGGCCAGTGATGCTAAAAGCTCTATCGCCTGCAGTTTTTAACCTTGTCCTGGGAATGGCCAGGAGGCCCCTCGCGGAGGAACGGAGGGAGTGGAACAAGGTAGCAGGTGTATGAAGGTCTGCCAGGTACCCAGGGCCCAGGCAATGTTGGGTCTTAAAGGTGAGCAAGCCCACCTTAAAGAGGATACTCCATCTGACTGGCAGCCAGTGCAGGTCATGCAGTTCTGGGGTAATTTGGCAGTACTTAGGTTGCCCAGTCAACAACCTAGCAGTTGTGTTCTGCACTAGCTGAAGCCGATGGAGGATAACTCCCAAGATCCTGAGGTAGAGCGCATTATAGTAATCAAGACTTGACATCACAAAGGCATGCACCAAGGTAGGGAGGTTCAGGGATGGAACAAGGGGCTTAATCCTGGCGATATTTCTCATATGGTAAAAACTGATATGGACCACTGCTGACACCTGAGACTCAAATGTCAGGCCGCTATCCAGAATAAAGCCCAGGTTACACACCCTGGAGGAGGCCTTCAAAGGTGCAGATCCCAGGACAAGTCCTGTCTAGGCTCATGAGGCCATCCTATCACGCCCTCTGTTAGACAACAGTGGGACAGACATGTACACATCTGTATGCACCCTACACATATGTCCTGTGGGTGACAGATGACCGAACTGCATACCTGACAGCATACCCCCAATACACAGCATGGAAGGCCAACACCTGTGACCCACCTGTGCCCCCACAATGGCCCATGTCAATATGATGGTGGTGGACCAGTGATGACCTCATAAGTCTTCTATGACTGACCAAGGTAGACAGGGGATATGGTGGCAAAGCTGTGGCTAGCACACCCTCCACAGTGCCCAGTACTGTGATGGACATGTGTGTCAGCCAACCACTGGACACAGCAGAGCCCAATGTCACATGGCCCTTGGAGCACCTGGACACACCACAGTGAGCTCAGGGAATCTGACCGGCAGACATCTATCACTTACAGGCAAAAGTTCGCCCACACCTGGTGGATATTTTTGACATGTGAGGGGAGTGGTCAGCAACAGTCCTAACCCAGTCACACAGTATGCACCATGTCCACCTGCATGGAGGATCCATTGCCACCATGCCAGGAATACAGGCAGCAATGTGTCTGCACCTTTCCAGCCATCCGTGCACCGGTCTGAGTGTGCCTGTCAATAGGGTGACAAATTTCAAAATTCACTGCCCCTTCTCCAAGTTTCACCCCCCCTGGAGTTATAATAATTAGTTAGGTGGGGGGTGGGGGGCACAACCCCCCAAACAGGGGGTGCGGGGGCACAGCTCCCACATTAAAAGTGGGAGGCAAATGAAATCCCTGGTGCCCTAATGACAGGTGCACTCGGACAGGCACATTCTGATGGTGGAACCGTGTCTGCAACCTACACACATTTGGACAATGTGTGGTCAACCGGCCCCCCCACAGCAGACCATGTCAATATACAGAGGTGTGGCTGGACATTTCAGTGTGGTTTACACACCTTCCAACTCCACAACCGTTGTGACATATATGTGCACATGTGCAACATGTGCTACACTACGAGTGATGGAGCACACTGATACCTGTCACATGATACCACTGTACACCTCACATGCACTACCACATACACAGGCACTGCTGACACACACATGGACATCACTGTACTCAGAGTGGTGTACATACAGAAATACATGAGAATGACCCTGCAACATGACAGGCATGTGTGCAGTGGCCTGTCCTAAAAATATGTACCCACATGTGTTCCGTGAACATGCCTGCCCACACCTTTTGACATCCATAAAGCTGGACTATGAGAAATGTGTCAACTTACCTGGTGCCGGCATAGTGCCATCATGCACCACGAGTCAGAACCTGTCCATCCTCTGCATCTCTCTGCACTGCACATCCATGTAATGGTGCCTGCTCTGCTCACCAGTGGATGTCTGTGTGGGCAGTGAGGTGGCATGCCAGAGATGCCCACACCTCATGTTGAGGCCTATTCCTCTCACATATCTCTCTAAAGAGCTGGCACTTCCTGGCCTGCACCAGCTGAACTATGTTGGCCAGCTCCACATTCCCCCACATCTGGTTCCTCTGAACCACTACACTGAGCCTTCTGTACACCATAGTTGTTAATGCACTGGGAGAAGCAACACCCTGCCACCAATGTGCATGGAATGCTGTCCAGAACACAATTGAAAATGCACGTAACTTAGCATGGTGCTAGCAAAGGATGGCGCCACACAAAATACTACAGTGCTGTGCTAATGCAGAATGGCCTAACTGAGTAAATGCAACCCTTGCATGACCTTCCTGGTGATGACATCATCACAAATGTAGCCTACGAGTGGTGCAAATGCATCTTGCCCCTCGCAAGCCAGTGAGTGTTGCACAGCATCGGTTATCATTTGCTCAGCGCAATCACATTTGCCTGGTGCTACTGACTGCAATATTCAGAGGTGCAATACAAATGAGCCTACTTATGCAGTCGGAGTGCAAACCAGCACATTAGCATGTCATTACGGCCTAATTTGCATGCATTACTATGTGTGAATTGCCTAAGCTATTTCAGTGGGGACACAGCACCACCTGCACAGCTCACTGGAACTGCAAACAGTAGGCTGACATCTGTGCTTTACACAGTAGGCCTCAACATGTCCCAGGAGATGAGTTCCACAGGAACAGGTAGGTGTTCTTCAGGCAATTCACTGCTATCATGGTCTGCAACAGTGTGTGAATTCTGCTACAGTGACCTGGGGCTACAGTATTGGATCATGAATGAATGTGAAGTGTATTGTGTCAGGTACAGCCAAATGATACTGTCACACATGCACCAGGTCCAGCTGGCTGGTGTGGACAAATGCTGTGCTGCACTGTTGTACCATCCTAACACAAGTATATGATGTGACAGTGGCACTGGAGTCGCACATTCAGACACACATACAGCTGCCCATATGTATCTACACGTATGCAGTACATTCCTTGGGGGGGGCAGGTAACAGTCACAACACACAACACAGGCATACTGGTCACATGGCAGATCTCTGTGACACCATCATGTGGATGTGTACCCCTTGCTGTGCTGCGCTGTGCATCAACCTGGAACAGTGTGCTCTCCACATGACCACAGGTCGCTGCATCCAACACACGTCCCACATCAGTTGGTGTAGCGACATGACACAGAACTTGTTGCAGCCCGCTCAATTTATTTATTGAATTTTATTGACCCAGTAGGCCCACTGGGCCTAGAAGTCCCTTTTTCAGGGGCAACTGGGGGGAGGGGGGATACAGATGGTGAGCATCTGAAACTGAACCAGATTAAGCTGTTGATTGTATTTTTAGTGAATGGGAGAAATTTGGCCAGGACACCAGGGAAATTCCCCTACTCTGCTTCCTGTGAGCAGAGGGAACCCTTTTGCTGGTGACTCCAAGATGGCTGCTGTTCCAGATGGAGACTCGGTGGAACTGATAAGTATGGATGTATCAGCAGAGGTATCCAGGAATACAGAAGCAGCGGCTGGGGAGCACCCGAGGGATGGCCAGCTTATCACCCGCGAAGATATTATTAGCATGAATCATGGAGAAATGCTTAATTTGGAACAAAAAAAACAGTGTCTTGAGGAAGAATTAGGGAGAATCAATCAGCAACTTGATACTGCGCTGGTACAGCGCGAGGAAGACCGAAAAAGAAAATGTTCAGCAGTTTCCCCTATGTCAGACACCTCTTTGAATCCTACAAAGGTTCTGGCTTCTGCAGAGCCTGTCACTGTACTTCCTGGTCAGGAAAAAAGGCCCCCACGACGTAACTGGAGTGAGGGAGATGACGTCGTTTGGTCGCCGGAGAAAGCGCTCCTTTCAGCAGGATGGACGTCCCCCTCCAGTGGAGTATGGCAACCAGACCCGGTTTGTTTACCAGTTGCAGCAGCAAATTCATCAGATTCTCCCATTTTGGCTTCAGGGTGGTCTCTAGTTCTTTCATGTACTGTTTGCACAGGGGACTCGACGCTGCAGCAAGGGAAGGGGGTAGAAATGGAACTGCCACAACCTGAACAAGGGGTTTCTTCTCCAGATGGAAGGGCAGTTTCAGATACAGGACCCCCCCCCCAACCTATGCGAGTCACTTTCATAAAACTATTGATCTAGCAAAATGGAGGAATGCAGTGAGATTACAATATGTGGGTCATAAGGAGCTGGCACCATATCGCTTTCATATGGGGAAAGTTTTAATTAAACAGTCTTTGGGTTTTTCCCCTTCAGAGGTCTATGCTTTGATTCATGCACCAGGAGAAAGTACTTTTGACATTAGTTTCTGGACTCCGGCTTTGCTGGAAAAATTCTGGTGTAGATTTTCTAATTTAAAAACCAACCCACTATGGGTAGACTTTATTGTAATACCCTTAACTAAACAACCTTTTCGGGTTATTACTATTCTTTTTCATAATGAAGGGGTAAATATAACTGATGTGGTATACTGGCTGGAAAAATGGTGTACTATTCAGGGGAATCCTTCCCCCATTATGGATGATGAAGGGTTTTGGACTGGGGGTTGGAAGTTTAAAATTAAGTTACACCAAACTGATCAGGATGTTATCCATTTGCCTAATTGTTTTTTCATAGGTCGTGATAAAGGTTTTTTTTTTACCCTGGGCAACCTAGGATGTGTTTTAAATGTAGGTCTACCAGGCACATTAGCACAACATGTAAGGTGTTGAAATGTACTTATTGTGGGGAATTGGGTCATGTCAGTGCACATTGTTTCCAAGACCCTAAATGTAATCTTTGCGACGAGGTAGGTCACGTTTTTACTGATCGTCCTTGGGTGGCCAGAAATACAGAAAATGCAGATTTGGGGGTCCAAGATTATTATATTAACGAAGCAATCTCCCCTACAGTCTTTTCTGGGCTGAAAACCCCTGGTAGTAGACAAATGCAGCAGGTACCTGGAGATGGACCCCCTCATTTCATCAGATACCTTGCCTGTTTTTTTTTTAGCTCAGTCCACTTCCCAGATAGGTATAGATGGGCCTCTTCTTCCAGTAGATCCTTTACCTAGTTCCCAAGAATTTGTAGTGGTTCGTCCCAAGAGAGGAAAGGGTTCTAGGCCAAAGGTTCCGAAAGAAACAACAGAACCCTTGGAGGATATAAATAATCATGAGGTTTTAAGGGATGTCTCCTCTGATCAGGACACAGAAAATGATATAGTGGAAGGGAATCAGCCTCTGGGTGGAGATTTGTTGGATCCCGGTGGATTGTTGGTTGGTATTCCAGGGCCTAAAGCTAGTGGCAGGGTTACTCGAGCCTCTAGCAAAGTAAAGTGAAGTACATCCGTCCCTGGGTTTAGATTTTTATGACTACTTCTCGATATCCGTTTCAAATTGCATCATTGAATGTGAATGGCATCCAGGTTGAATTTAAAAGACTTGCTACATATGGGCTTTTTTTAAGATCTGAATTGGATTGTGTTTTTTTTCAGGACATTCGTTTGCATTCCCCATGTCTTCTGGAGGCAGCCTCTGGAGGTTGGTTATGGGAGGATAGTTATTGGTCTCAGGGGTCTGAACAGTGTTCCGGGGGGGGAATTTGTTTTTTTTCCCCAGTTAAAATTATTCGGCATTTAGAAATTTTGTAAGGGTGGGCCTTATTGTTAGACATTGTATGGAAGAATTTACCCATAAGGCTACTGAACATTTATGCACCCCAATTAAAGTATGACAGGGTAAGGCTTTTTTGTACTATACAACCTTTTTTATTTACAAGTATGCCGGTCATTTTTGGGGGGGATTTCAGTTGTACCTTCCCGCAGATTGGAAGTAATGTGTTGGGGAAAAAACAATATTGTGATGTCTCCTGTTTATTGAAGGTTATTTCGGATGTAGGTCTCATTGAAGTATTTGGGTATGGTGGTGCAAAGGCTCCCCATACATATGCCTGTGGTCCTCGCACATCACGGATTGATTATTTTTTTATTTCAGCCTGCTTTTGTATTCAAAAGGCCGTAGTACTTGATGTAGCAACTTCTGATCATCGACTGTTGGTTTTAACAATAGGGAATATACCTGAACAAAGAAGGGGTCCAGGGTTCTGAAGCTAAATATTTCTTTATTAGATTTACCTATGGTACAGGAAGGGTTTCAACATGTTATGAAAGCACCAAAATCTGTGTTTTTTTCTTTATGAGGATAAAAATCGATGGTGGGAGGATTCTAAACGTGATTTTCGGTTTTATTTTCAGTCTGTAGGGAGGCTTAATGGGTCCTTTAAACGGCATACCTTGTGGAATTTAAGGGCACAACTGAGGGTTCTAGTTGCTCAACACTATGAGAATGGCGTTGGGGATAATGGTGCTATTAAGATTCTTAAAAATAGATTAACAGTCTTACAAAAAGAAATGATGCAGGGGGTGGTCAAACAACAACGGTATCGGGTTTTTGGGAAAAAATCTGATACCATTCCTTTTGATACCCTGGCCCAGGTTCAGGAGCAAAAAATTATGGATACCTTACGGTTACCTAATGGTACTTTAATAACAGATAACTCTGCCATATTGACTGAAATTGGTAGGTATTTTACGAATGTTTTCACCAGTGCTAATTTACCAGAGGATGTAATGACCTCTTGGTTAAAGGGCTGTGACCTCCCTCATATTTTGGAGGAATGTGAGCATAGTTTAGTTACACCTATTTCTGGTGTAGAACTTAAGCAGGTTATTTGGTCCCTTTCTAAAGGGATGTCCCCAGGGTCTGATGGCTTATCACATGCCATCTATAAAGTAATCTGGGAAGTACTAGCGGATGAATTGGTGGTGGTATTGAATAATGCTCTCCTTACAGGAAGTTTACCAATTAGTATGTATGAAGGAGTTCTAGTTCTATTATTTAAGGACGGGAATAAGGAAGATTTAAAGAACTGCTGACCTATCACCTTGTTAAACACTGATAGTAAAATTCTGATGAAGATAATAGGGAACAGATTGGTGACTGCACTGGATGTTATAATTCACCCCACACAGTTTAGTGGGGTACCCTCGCAGAAGATACAAGATGCTCTAATTTCTTATTAGAGAAATTTTGAACAAAGGTACTACCCAGGAATTATTAGGGCATTTGGTTAGTCTAGATCAATCCAAGGCTTTTGATAGGGTTGACTATACCTATATGTGGGCAGTTCGCTCTAGTTATGGGTTTCTGGGAAAGCTTATTTCTTGGTTAAAAATTTGCTATATAGCATTTGTTTATTACCTAGTATGAACGGATGGATAGGGGGTAAGATTTTAGTTGGTAGAGGGGTGTGGCAGGGATGTCCTCTGAGTCCTCTCTTATATATATTATCTCTGGATCCCTTGCTATATAGATTGCATAAACAGGATGATATTATGGGTCTCTCTGTGAGTAGCATAGACCCACAGATAAAAACAGTTGCTTATGCAGATGATCTTTGTCTATTATTAGCAGATAGAATGTCAGCAATTTTGGCCCAGGGAGAACTGAGACAGTTCTCGGACATAACTGGTTCTATTATTAACTACCAGAAATGCAGTATTTTACCCATAGGTTGTGAGGGTGCAGTATGGACTTCGATATGGCACTTCCTAGTAGTTACCTCCTATATTAGAATTTTGGGCATCTTTTTTGGTAATCCTAACCCCCGGTTTTATAATTGGGAAGAGAAACTTTGTGCTGCACAAGGGTTGGTAACGAAGTGGAATACCTGGCGTATGTCCAAACGCAAAAGGATATAAATGATAAAATCACACTTGTTGCCACTGTTTTTATTTTTATCAGCAGTTTTCCCCATTCCAAAAGCACTGGAAACCTCTGTTTATACTATTTTTTTCCAGTGTCTCTGGGGGAGTCATTTAAATCCTATCAAGAGAGGTATTACCTATTTACCTATAACCCAGGGGGGGCTAGGAATGATTAATCCAATAATTTTTTTCCAGGTTACCTTTCTTTTTCATAATGTTGTCCCGTTGATTCATAATAAATTAAGAATTTGGAGCCCATGGGTACTGGACGAATTTGGACCCCTAATAACACAATGGGCCCTTCTAGGCTATCTATCTAAACAAGTGAAAATTTCCTGTTTGGCACATTATTGGAAGGATGTGGTAGGTAAAATTAAATTATGGGAACTGCCTTATCATTACTTAACCATTGGTTCTTGGAAGACGGTGTATGAATGGTCGCTGACAACCTGGTTTCATGAGGACCCTTGGTTTATGGTACTCCCCTCAGTTGAAATAAAGTATATGACAGGGTTTCTACGTTGTTCTCGGATCCCAGCCTTTATGTGGGATTTTGTATGGCTTTGTACTCATCAAAAATTAGGGGTCAAAGGGAATATAAAGCATAAAGGTGTAGTGGAACGAACATGTCCTAGAATTAATACTTGTTCTGGGACAATTAAGACTATGCAACATTTGTTTATAGACTGTCCTTATGCTGTACAATTTTGGTTCCATTTTCATCAATATTGGGCCTCCGGGCCTTTTCAGGTGGTGGATCCTGATGTGTGGGTTAGAAATATTTTACCTGGTGTGTGGGTTCAGTTTGATTCTGGGACGCTACTATTGTTTATGGGATATGTTAAGTTCCAATTAAGGCAAGCTCGCTGTGCATTGACGTTACGACAGCAGTTAGTATCTAGTGCTCACGTGTTCTCTGTAGTTCAGAGAGAGATCTTTAGATGGAGGGATTATGAGCACAATACAGCCTCTCCTGACCTTTATAAGTTATGGTGGAGACATATGTCTTGGTTGGATACCGGTTGATTCTGGTACTCCTTTTATATATGCTTTTTGAAGGAGGGGGGATGTATGGCATGAGTTGTTTTTTAGTTTTAGTAGAATTAAAATGATGTACTGCTCATATAGGGGCTAGGTTTTTTATGCCTTTGTATGATACAATATATTTATGCTTGTTTTTCCCTTGCAGGTGTTCTACTCCATTAGTATGGCGAAGGGACACATACTGGAATGTGTTTATAATCATGGGTTTCTTTATTATAATGTTGTCTTCTGTTATGATTTTGTGATGACTTTATTCATAAACACAAAGAGAGGAAGTAGGGGGGATGGGGAGACAGAGTTATATCTGACTATCTTTACTCTTAGGAGTAAGATATAGTTTTGACTTATATCTTTCTTTGGTTCTGGGTTTTTCTTTACATTGTTTATGTATTCACTTATATACCTATTGTATGGTTTGCTTGGTTGTTAATCAATTTTCTATGCTCTTTTGTGATGGGAATGGAATGGGGTTTTCTTGTAAAATTTACCTTTGTATACTGTAATAATTTTTTTTCTTCCCTTTTGTTTTCTGATTTATTTCATTATGTTTCTGTATGAAGTCATTTTTTTTTGTTTTCATGTGTTTGAAGTTCTCAATAAAAATATCCCCTACTCAATGGTAGGGGGACGTGCTGGAGATGGCTGTCTCAGTCTTTCTCTGAACGAGCATGGAGCAGGAGATGCAGCTGGTTGGGGAGCAGTAGACTCCTTCACGGGCACAACATATAGCATCGAATAAGTTTTCTGCTATTACTGAAGGAAAGGCATCCATGGGAGCCAAGGGAGTGGAGATCCATGCTACCAGAGATTTATTGCTAACTTCTAATTCGGTTTCGGGTGAGTGGCTGCCAGATGTAGAGACTCTTATGATGGCATTAAACGATATGGAACTACAATACTGGAATAAAACAAAAGAACTTACTAAAGCATTGGCGCTTGCAAAAACGAGATCTTCTGGTGATACTACACCTTCTACGGAACTGCCACTGATCGATGGCGGGAGTCATCTGGCTCCATCCCGGAATATGCCTGGCACCCTGATGATGGCTATTATGGAGCCGACCAACCCAATGTATTTTCGAACTGCTGATGTTACTCAGGAGACTGCTTCGGTGTTCTCTTTCTAGGCAAAATCCAATGCAGACAGTGTTATTAAAAAGGCAGTAGTTAAAAAGTCTTGGGCAGAACTTATGACTGACCCTCAAGAACTGTGGTTGGTTGACAGTTTACTGAAGGCAACTGGTTGGGTGTTCTCTCCTATGACTCAGCAGTGGACTTTGGGCTTTGCTGTGATCAATGTTGCTGGGATCAGACTGCCTGCTGTAAGTACTAGTTGCCCTGAGAGTGCTGGTAATCCTGTATCTTATGGAAATGCTGTCCAGAAGACTGTTTCTAATGCGGCTGTTACTGAGGTACATTCTGGGCATGATTTGCTGGTACCTCCTGAACTGACAATGACTCAGAACCCCACCTTGGATTTTCAGCAACTTAATCTGCTGCAACTGAATGGGGTACATGACAAGGAACATCATACTGCTGGGATGCCAGATGTTTCTGACTGCGGTGCACATACTATTGAAGAGGAGCAAAATATGGACACCTCTGAACGGACCTGGTCGGGGGGGGGTACTGGGAGACGCCAGTCAAAGACATATGCATATTTTTTTCAAAGACATGTTTTTCCTGCCAAATGGCATAATGCAGTCTATCCGGTATATAAAGGGGGTTTAGACCTGTTCCCAGACAGGGTATATGAGGGGAGGGTATTATTAAAAGAGTCTTTGAAGTTTAACGCAGCTGAATTGTATGCCCTCATTCATGTGTCTGGGGAAAATACCTTTGACATCAGCTTTAAAATGCAGTCTGGCCTTGAGAAATTTTGGGTTAGATACCATAAGGTTAAAATTACCCCCTTATGGGCCCCTTTTGAGGTTATCCCACTATCAAAGCCCACTCAGAAGATGGTTACTGTTCTCTTTCATAATGAGGGGGGTTAGCATTACTGATTTACTATTTTGGCTGAAACAGAAATGCACAGTTCTTGGTCCTCCTGAGGCTATTTTTGATGCGGAGGGTATCTGGGCTGGTGGATGGAAAATTTGTGTCTCCCTGAAAACTCTTGCTGGTGAAGTACAACATTTGCCTAATTCCTTTTTTATTGGTGGCGACAGGGGTGTCTTGTTTTATCCCGGACAACCAAAAACGTGTTACAAATGTGATTGTCCAGGTCATATCAGTAATGCCTGTGATAAGACCAGATGCATGGAGTGTGGCTTATTAGGGCATAGTAGCTCTCAATGTACCAGGGAGGCCCGTTGTAATTTATGTGGGGATGTAGGACATGTTTTCAATGATTGTACTGAGGCTGGACATAAGACGGAAGGGTTGGGGGATTTGGAGGTATAGCAACTCTTGATAGCTAATGCCCAAAGAGAAATTACACGACATGATAGAGTAAGCGCTGTGGGGCCTTCTCCTGTGATTACTGCCCCTTTCCCCCAGCACCATGATGCAGGGCTTAGTGAGGTGGGGGCAGTCCTGTCTGCACATTCTAGTTTTAGTGCAGAGAGACAACCGACAATGGAGATGCTGGTAGACACTGAATGCAGAGCTGTGGACCCAGGTGGAGCTGCTATGCCCCCCCCCCCCAGAGGCTGCTTCAGAAATTGGGAGATGAGTTACTAGGCAGAGACAGGCCTGGAGGCAGCCAGCCTCTAAAGTTCAGAAGGTTTCAAAGACTACACTCTCCAATAAATTTGGCCCATTACAAGATTTGAAAGATAAGCAAGGGAATGAGTCTGAGACGTCCTCTGGTGATCAGAGTCATGTGGATGTAGTGCCTGACTCAGAGATTAGTGAAGTGGGTGATGAGATGCAGGTAGTTGGGAAAACTAAAAGGAAAACTGTGCCGAAAAGTAGGCCTGACATTTCTGGGAATTGTGAAGAAAAAACAGAGGAGCACATGCACCCCTTAAGTGTTGCAGCATCTCACTTTACTCACTATTAATGTTCATAGTATCAAGAATAGACTTAAAAGGGGGATTGTGTTTACTCACTTCAGGGATACCACAGCAAATATTATCTTTATCCAAGATACCAGATTATATACTGTTGCTGAGACATTGCAGGCATCGAAAGAATGGTTTAAATGGGGCTTCTTACAGGTCTGTGGGACTGGAACGCTGTGTGGGGGTTGGTATTTTATTTACCATACCGGTTCAAGTTTTGTAAGTTTTGGATTTGATGCCTGGGCATGTGCTGATGTTGGACATTAAATTTGATTTGAAGTATTATAGACTAATTAATGTGTATGCACTGCAATCAAAGGCTGAGAGGGCGGATATGTTTGGTACCATCTGACCCTATTTATTTTTGAAGGGGATTTTAATTGCAAGTTATCTCTTCAGGAATGGGGCAGTGCGACTAAGAAAACTAAATTGTTTAGTGATATGAATTTTTTAAGTTCTATGATTTGATTGGCATCATTAGTGGATGCTTGTACTACTAAACATGGTAAAGGGTTTTTCACCTTTCAAAGGGGGCAGCACGCCAAAAGAATTTGTTTTTTTTATGTTTGTAAATTCATTGATATTCATAAGGTATGGTTAAATGCAGTGGAATACACGGATAACAAGGATAACAAAGGAATTTGTTATTATCACTGGAAAACCGGATACTCAGTTTGGGCCTGGGCTTTGGAAGTTCAGTTCTCTCCTATTACACAAGGAGTCCATCACACAACAGATCTTCTATTTAGTAGGAAGAAAGAAAACATTATTTGACCTTTATGATAATGCTTTGCAGTGGTGGGATAGTTTGAAATCAGATTTGGGCACTTTATTGATTAACTTAAGTAAGCATACTCGGAACATGGACAGAATTAGGTATCAAACCCTTCGTAGACAATTGCAATGGGTACTGAGTCTGGCACAGATCACCAAACATGATTACATGACCCAGATAGCTTGTTTTCAACATGACATGAAAGACTTTCATGCTAAACAGTTTGTTCCTCTAACGATGCAACAAGCATTTGGTACACACGGGAAGGTGGCCTCAGTTTGTCCATTCCTTAGTTGTGCTGAGAGAGTGCAGAAAAGACACCTTGATGAGGTGTGGGATTCCAACACAGTCACACAGACAAGACAAAGGGATATTTTGCATACAGTCTCTGACTATTTAAGAGCTCAGCTTCGTGCTTATTCAGAGGATATGGATTTGTTTTTAAAATTGCAACAGTTAGTCAGTGTCCCCAACTATCCCCTTGTTCTTCATCATGAACTTACACAGGACTTGAAAGTTAAGGAAATCACTCAGGTTATCTTGGCTTTGAATAAAGGGAAGACTCCTGGGTAGGATGGTATCCCAGGTGAGGTCTATCAACTTTTATGTCCAATGATTGCACAGGAATTGACTGCAGTGTATAATTATATTTTACATACTGGAGATTTCCCATTAGACATGACTACGGGTATTGTCACGTATATTTATAAAAAAGGTGAGAAGAAAGATCTGGATAATTGGCAGCCTATTTATCTGCTTAATGTTGATTTTACAATCTTGAAGAAGGTTTTAAATAATAGACTGGTTCGTGTGGCTTGTTATGTTATTTCTAAGGCTCAGACCGGTGGTATTCCTGGTAGAACCATCACTAAGCATTTATTGCACCTCCGTGAAATTTTTGAAACGGGGAGGCTTTTACATTCTGAAGGCCTTATTCTCACATTAGACCAGAAAAAAGCTTTTGATTCAGTTAGTCGCACCTTTTTATGGGATATCTTGAAAACTTATGGGTTGCCCCCAGTGTTTATTAATTGGATTAGGTCTGCCTATAGGACTGCAGTTGTTCAGCCATTAATGAATGGTTATTTGGGACCACTGATCCCTGTCAATAGAGGAGTTAGGCAGGGTTGCCCCCTCAGCCCCCTCCTGTATGTTTTTTCCATAGATGTGTTACTTCAGGTTTTAAATGATGTTCTATTTTTTACCCCTTAATACTGCAAAAGTTTAAACTTCCCCACACAGCTCATGCATATGTGGATAATTTGTGTGTTATAGTTAAAAATGCAGCAGCTGTTGAAAGGGTGCTAGAACTTTGTTCCCTATATGGGACTATTTTGGGTGTCCAGCTTAATACCCATAAAAGTAGGGGTACACTGTTGGGAGCCTCGGTTGGTTCATTGGCAACTCAGCCTGCAGACATTGCAGGTATTCCTATTGTTCGGGAACCTCTCCATATTTTGGGTATTACTTATGGGGGGGTGGGGTAGGCAGGATCTGCAAAATTGGGATGACAGGCTCCAGAAAGGGACTGCTCTAGTAGATAAATGGAGTAGAGTTTTGATGGGGAAATTAAAGCGGGTGTACATGGTTAAGACTTACTTGATTCCTATTTTTTTATATGTTGGCTCAGTATTTCCCCCTCCTAAGGAAAGAGAGACAATGATTTTAAGTTTGTTCTTCCGAACAATATGGGGTAGTAGATTGCACCCTATTAAAAGGAACATTTTGTATTTACCTGTAGTGCAGGGTGGCTTAGGCATGATAAACCAGATATTGTTTTCCTTTTTTCATTTTTTACACATTAACATGCGGCCTTTGTGCTTACAACAGGACCATGGGTGGATTTCTTTATTGATGGGAAAAATATCATGTTGCTATGTAGGACGGAGGGCTAATGTACAGAAAGCCTTTAAATCAGTACCTTTTGCACCTTCGTATTTAAGGGAAATCTTTATGAAGCTGCATAGGTGGAATCTCACATATGAGGATGTTGATTCTAAGAGCAAAAAACAATTGTATGGGCAGGTCATGGATGCTCACATTTACTGAGGCCAGGACCTTTCCTAATTGTCCTGTGGCGTATGAAGCAACAGTGGAAAAATTAAACACTGACAGATGAATTCCAATGAAATTTAAGGATGTTTGTGGCTTTTTCTGTCATGACAAATTGAACATTAAGGTGAATCAGAAGCATAAAATGGTTGGGGACAGGAACTGTGTTAGGCCTCAGTGTATAGCTACATTGGAGACAATGCATCATTTGTTTTGCTTGCTCATATAGTACACCATTTTGGGGGTATTTAGCTGCTCTGTGGGGCATGTCTGTTCTGAAATTTGTCTCATATGAGGAATTGATTTATGGCAGATATGGGATGTCTTGGAGGGCCTGGCATCACAGTACATTGAATCTGCTTTTTGCAGTGGTTAAATGGTACATTTGGAATGCTAGATGTCTGTTTACATTACAACAAAAGGACATTTCCTATGCAGTCCTACCAATGTTACAAATGCATTAAGGGATGTTTATTTTATAGAGAAGCAGACTCAAACTGTTCGTTATCTAGAAACTGTCTAGAGAAATATGGTATGGATTACTGATTCTGATGCTCCAATTATGTGAATGTAGTATACCAATGTCTAGTATCTTGTGTTACTGATTGTATGATTGATTTGTTGTAATTTTCTTATGAGTCTCAATAAACACAAAATTCCCCTACTCTTTTTCGATAAGTGCCATGGGATATTTAGCATTCACCTGAACTACCACCAGTCCAGGCAGATGGGACCTCAGTTTAGCATCTCATCCGAAAGACAGCACCTCAGAAGTGCAGCACCCCCTCATGCTGCACTACAGTGTCAGTACTGGAATATTAACCCAAGTGCCAGATGTGGGAACCGAACCCACAGCCCTCTGATCTCCCGGCCTCAGAGGTGAGTGTGCTACCTACTGAGCCACTGACACTGCTCAATGCAGGATGCTGCTGGTTAGTATGTGGCACATATACAATGTCATGTGGCCACCACCCACAGATGGACATGCGGGGGCCATTGATGAGCAAGGACACCAGCGGGTATGGGCCCAACCCCTACATCCCTGTTATGCATGCCCACAACCAATGCCATGGTGAGGCCCATTTGTTATGGGAAGTCACACACACACACACACACACACACACACACACACACAGACACACACACCTTTCAGAACTGGCCATGGCTGATGCCTACAAGACCAGGGAGCACAACATGCAGTGCTACAAGATGACCAATGCTGCAGTATGTGTTATGTGGGAAGAGATCATGGTAGAGGTGCACTCTGTTGGTGGCAGGGGCCACACAATGGATGCTGTACACAAATGGTAGCATGATCTACAGCGCAATGCAAAGGATGACCAGGCAGCACGCCACCATGCACTGCTCGGAAGGGGTGGTGAGCGACAGCTGGCAGAAGTTGCCAGGCCTGTTGACCCTGTGGTGGAGGTGGTGGCATCAACTCTCGGGATTGTGGCCATGGAAAGTGTCAACAGCGGTGGGTGTGAGACACAGGTGGCATCCTACAGGACAAGTGCGTACATTGCTGTGTACCAGCATGGTGTGCATGTGTGTGCATTGGGTATATGTGCAGCTCTGCTTGTGTTGTGTCACAATGCTGCCCTGACCAATGCACACATGTATGCAGTGGGATGGCCTGTGTTCAGCCTGGCACTGTCTGCTGCTGTGTGTACTGCACTACCAACCTTGCAGCATGTGCCACACTAACACAGTCATGTTGTAATCTACACATAGATGCCCTGTACCTATGCACATAGTGTGTATCATGGCAGCAAGTGTTCCTTCCACATGTGGTGTTGCATGTTGCCACATGTGTCACTAGGTGCGTTACCTATGCCATCCCAGTGGGTGGCAGTCTTCAAAGTTATGGGGTGTGTGGGATACATTAATGTTAGGTGTGGGCATGCCTGTAGGATCCACATTTCACCAGTAGGTGTGCATGCACCCTGGATGTGTGAGTGTATAGGCTGTAGTCACCAGTTTTGTGCCAGCACTGGGTGACATAGATAGCAATTGTGGGGTATGCATGTGCAGGCACTGGTACAGGACCACTGTGTACTGTGCAACATACTGACAATGTTCTTCTCTATCCACAGCACAGGGAGATGGAACCACAGAGGAGGTCGACCTGGAGGAGGACACTGGGCTGTCTATTTCAGGTGTCCAGCAGCAGGCAGCACATGAAGAGGAGTGAGAGTCCTTGGACACCTTGTTTGATGAACTGTGTGTCACTGATGAGGACACCTACATTCCCTCTGGTGACTATTTTGCCACCATTGCTGCAATGTGCTGGCAGGGTCCCTGGAGGGTCATGCCTCCACTACCTCCACTGCTACCATCACCAACACCAACCCCTCCACCACTGTCACAGGTGTGACCACCGCACCCGCCAGGTCCCACGCCACATGGCCCACACCGCAGGTGTCTGTGGGCGGCCATCCTGTTGCCCCAACTAACCACTCTGGCAACACGCATTGCCCCACAGCCAGTGAGGCACTGCCACCAACATTCACAGAGGGTGTGGGGTGCACACACCACACACATTGGCCATGTCCTCATCCACCCACTGTCCCAGGTAACCATGCTCCACAGAAACAGGATAGCTCTGAGGACCAGCTGCTTCTTCAGTGTGTGGTGGACTCCCATTCCACTGCACAAAGGGAGCTGCATGCATTCTGGAGGGAAATGTGGCAGGAATTAGCCCACCTCCTGGAGACCCTGGATGCCTGCCTCCTGCCTGCAGAACAGCATGCCGAGGAGCATGAGGCATGTTTTCTAGATGCCCTCCACCAGGTGTCTGGTGACCTCACTGTGGTTGTGAGGGAGCTCACTGCCATGGTGAAGGAGGTTGGGTTACTAGGCAGCAACACAACACCAGCACAGGCCATCAGCATGCAAGTACTGTACCCTGACATGCATCATCAACACTGAGTGGCAGGTCAGGGTCAGCCAGCACTGCTGCAGCAGCATCTTCTATGGGCACTCCCTATACCACTGGGTGGGGCATGGCCTTGGCTACATCCAGCCAGAGGCAAGGGTGTGGCTGTCCCAGGGTGGCACCATCCCCTCAGACTTTGCCCTACAGCTCCTCGGTCCACATGATCCCACCGATGTGGCCTCTCAGTAGGGATTCTGTCCAGACCCATGGTGGGAGCAGGCAATGATGGTGTGTGCTGCATCTTACATTCCCCTTTCTCACTTGCACCCTTCCCATGTACCCTGTTGTATGTTCCCACACCCCACCCCTATCCCTGTATCACCACTGTGACATCCTTTTTTTTTGTTGTGTGCATCCAATCACAGTTGTTTGTTTGTACATATTATGTAAATACACTATTGCAAACATGTCTGTTGTCCATGTTGTTTTCACTCACCTGCAAAACCTGTCAATGTTCCAGTGATGTCCTGATGATGTTCCTGGGACCTCCTGGCCATGTGTGGGTCACGCCTATCAAGCTGCTCCACTATTCCATGCACCTGTGGCTCCATGTCACTGTCAGCATGTTTCTCAAGTTCTGTCAGGCGTATTCCATGATTGAGCACCATGTTATGTCACATACAACAGGCTAGGAATATGTGACATGTCTTTTGAGGGGTATATTGTAGGGCACCATCAGAAGAGCATTTTAAGCATCCCAAAGACATGCTCAATGATGTTCTGTGTTGTGCTGTGTGCCTCATTGTACTGTATGTCTTCTCAGACACATTGACTGGCTGCAAGACTGGGGTAAGGAGCCAAGGTTGCAAGGGATAGGCACTATCCCCAGTAGGAAACGTTACCACACTATAGCAGTTGTTTACTATGTTGCTCGCCTCGTCCACTTGGCAGCCCCTACTGTGTTGGTCATCCTGTGTACCTGTATACCCTCACCTCCTCACTATCTCTTCTATACCTCCTGTGTGTGCTATACTGTGGCACTGTCCCATCATTTGGGGATTGTGGTTGTGCCTGCTGCAATTATTCGGTGACATGATGTCCACTGGGTATTTGGCCACCCTCAAATTCCTGGCACAACTGCGACTAGTGCCAGATGAAGGCATCATGGACACTGCTGGGGTACCTTGCTAGGACACTGAGGATGTGCCCAGTTGCATCACACATCCCCTGGCAATTGATGGAGTTGCACCCCTTACTGTTCAGGAAGGTGTCTCTCACTTCACCAGGGGGTGCCTGGATGGCAATATGGGTATAGTCAATGGCACCAATTACTGCTGGTAGGCGTACAACCCAATAGAATTGCTGCATTGTTTCTCTATGTTCCATTTCTGTGCTGGGGAATATGATGAATTCATTAGAATGTGGCAGCAGGACATCTAAGAATTGGGCCAGAAGCCACAAGGTAACAGACAGAAACATGCCTATGGTATCCACAACCAGTGTCTGGAAGGTCCCAGTGGCTAGGAAACACATCGCAGCTGTCACCTTTTCCTTTACTGACATGGTATGGCTGCACTGGGTGGTAGGGTGCAGCTGCTTATGCAGGAGCTCACAGAGCTGCTTCAGTAGGATCCTACTGAGTCGATAACAGCCAACATGGTGGTCATCTGTGAGTGTCTCAAAAGGACACTCGGGGCCGATACATTTTATTTTCAGCATATTTCCTCCTTGGCCTATGGCCCAGGGTGGCCTTCTTCCCGCTCATCCTCCTCGATGACTGCAGCCATCAGATACACCATGATGCTATTGTTGCCTACAGCCATGTTGCCTGTTGCTGCTGTGTCCATGCCCCCCTCCTTGTTTTATCCAGGGTTAGGACTGCCTTTTCATGGGTGATAACGTGTGCGACATTGCATGTGACGCTACCACACATTTTGCTGCGCTGTGACATTGATTATACGGTTGTGCCGATATTTACATTCCCGCCCCTCACTTTGCTCCACACATACATTATCTGTTAGCACTGGTGCTGTTTGGTCTTTTGAATACAGCAGATCCACACAAATGGGGCACAATCTCCGTGCAATCGGTTTGCGCTCAGTGCAAAGTTTTGAATATCTGGCACCTGATGTGTTAAATAGAGGACTTCCTTTTGTTCCTACAGCCAGCTTCAGATTATTTGATGGTATCACTGACTTACATAGTATGTGTCAACAACTGAGTTTACTAAGTTTTTTAATAGAAAACAAGACACTGAATAAGTTAATGCAGTCAGTAAGGTCCTGGTTGTGAGGAATCCATTTAGACTAGCCTACATGTTGTCTCCCTACTACGAAAGTTGAAAAATGTGAACTGAACTTAGAGCACTTGAACAGTAATGATCCCCCTTTGAATTTCTGTAATATTAGTAATGCTGAGAAAACAGGCTATTGGGGAACTGAAAGCATGGTTGTGCATGACACTGTGGATTATGAAATAGAGGTCTATAGACAGCTGGCAGACTCAGCTGACAATGTTTTTTAAATCTACATGTGTTATATGTTATGTGCTGTGTTTTAATTGGTGTCCCCAGAACGTACTGTCATGCCTCATGGTTACATATAATTAATGTATGGCACATTTAATTGTTACCTATATAAAAGGTGGTTTAAATCTGTAGCTTGCTGTACCACGAGAAAGTGTGCAGTGTTATGTGAAATGTTGGTCTACAAGGGGGATTCTTCTCCTGTTTGCTTGTAACAGCCAGTGTTTGTTGTTTTTAATAAATGTGATTCTCTTTAAGGGGTGTTTTGAGGATTCCTTGTGAAAAACAATAGTGTCTACTAGCAAGTGATTGAGTGCCTGGTTTTCTGCCCTATAAAGGGTAAAATACCCTGAGGGTGAGTTTTTAAACATCCTAATGTCTATAAACTATTTTACAAATGCCATTCTGAAAGTCACAGAATTTTTTTGCAAGGACTAATTTTACTCTCTTTTCTTTTACATTTCTATTTCTGGTCCATACACGTGCTTCCCTCGATATCTCAGCTACCTTCTTCTCTATGGATGAATACTGTAGTAGGCAGGATGAATACAAATATAATGGCCTCAGGAATATGAGAAAATATATGTAGTACCAAGAGTGTAAATAGTAAATAAATGTATGTAGGAATAGGAGGGCATATCCTGAATTAAAATTTCACTGAGAGTGTTTTTAGTAGGGCAATGAACTGTTCTTTAATCTTTATATGGACATCAGTGTAGCTAGTATGCAAAAAGTATGTGGCAAAAAGAAGTGACTTTTTAAAAACTATTACCTAATGATATACTTCGTCCACTGGGTTTGCACAGCAGCCTAGCATTTTTCAGATTGCCATCATCACTGAGGGGTTGGGCAGGTAGAGAGTTTATAGTGTTTTCATGAAGATGCTCATTGAACATGCTGTGACCTCTATGTGACACCGCATGTCAGATGCATTGATACCAGGGAAGTCTTCCCAAGGACCTGGACCAGCCAGGCCAGAGCATGCCAAGGAAAAACTAACCAAAAGGGATCTTGAAAATTGACATGGCCAAAGCACTCTGAATTTTAATGATAAATGCAGACAGGCTAAAAGGTCAGCTGAGGTCAGCTAATTTGAACATTAGAAAAAAACATCTTTGTAAAACATTTATAACAAGCTTTTGTCAATGCCGAACGTTCGCTTGCTGGTTTTTACAGTGGTGTTTGGCACTTAAACATGGCTTAAAAAAATCTGTGACAATCTTCTTACTTTAATGGTAAAGTAAAAAAATGCAACAGTTCATATGTAGACCATATTCAGTTGTATGAGATGGTTACACCACAAAGAGCAACCATAATTCCTGAAAAAGAAGTCAGCCTGCCCACCCATGCAGGGTGAAAGAGGAGTTTCAGCAGGGTGGACTGTATCAGACACTGCATGCTCAGCAGCCAGCCACAGCTGGACACATTTTTAAAGCAATAGTAATTGTTAGGTGGCAAAAAAAGTCACCATGTAGTTTGGGGGTTTGTGTGTTTTTTTTTAAGTAAAAATGTATTTGGGATATGTTTAGATATTATCCTCAGTGAATTTTACATTTGCAGATATTTTTAAAACAGCTTTTATAGCTACTCTCTAAATTAATGACTCGTATCATTAAAGATGGCCGCTATTCGCAATTTTTAAAAATCTCTTCCACTGAGGTTACCTGTTGACTGTACATACTAGATTCATACCATGGATGGATTAGGGTGGCACTACCACATGTTTCTGATAATGAACAGCACAGTGCCAAGATATTTGATTGTTTTCCATGGCAAGCATTCCACGGGGCAGAAACTTTTAAAAACTTTAAAATCCTGTGTTTTAGTTTAGGAAAGAAAGAAAACAAAATGAAAAAAAATGATATATTGAAGGTTTTTGCTGAAAAAAAAAATACTGCATGGTGATTTACAAACCCTGCTGCTTTAAAGAGGACACTGTTAATCTCCAGTTGGCTGACCTGGCCATTGAATGAAAAAAATGTCAACAACTGGATGTTTGACAGTGACTTTAAAAAACAGATTTCAAGTATTAAATTGTTATTTTAAAAAAAGGTAACACACAACCAGCGTTGGTAACATAACAGCAATGAGCATGCTCTTATTTTGAGGTAGCCCACAAAAATAACACTACCATTTAAAACATGTGTAATAATGAATACACCATATACAAAACAGGGGCAATCAAACACCAATGTAGACAAAAAACAAATGACAACTGGCAGCCTGTGGGGTCTGGCAGGGTCCATCCAGTTACCTTTTCTAAACACTACACAGTAGCAGACTTTTTCAAAGCATCTACTAAAATGAACTTAGTGTGGTTTCTCTGAAAGGAACACTGTAAAAAGAAAATTCTAGGTACTGAATGTCTAGTTGTAACCCCTTCCAATGTAGTTTATAAAAATGAGATGAGCTAAAGGTGCTGCAACCTAAACGGGATTTGAACCTTGGTACTGAATTTCTTTTGTGTTCTACTAGCTGAGCAAGCTGCAGGGGCCCTGTGGTAAGCCTGGCCACTCCCTGTCTTATAACAAAAAAAAGCCTACTGCAAGCAATATTTCTGATGAAAACATGTTGTTGGTACTGCATCTGTCACTATTCAAAATGTACCCACAATTTGCAAAGCAGGATGCTAAATTGCAGTCTACAGCGCCTCTGGGGCACCCAAAATCTACTAATTGCAAATTACATTTCGAGATTTTTTTTTCTAATTTTCTTTCCAGAAACGTGAATTGGGAAACCGACATGGCTGCCCTGCTTGCTTTGTGTTCGTTGTTTCCACACTTTGGGCAACTCCAGCCCTCAGAAAATATTTAACTGGGTTTTTTCTGGCCAGTTCCAAGAGCAAAATTCCCTAAAATGGGATTCAAAATCTAGTCAGAAAAAGACAATTGAAAAAAAAACATTTTTGTTTAGAATTTCTTTGCTTGTTTGTTTGGCCCCTATATGTGAAGACAATGCTCTGTCATGGACTGAATTTTCGCTGGTTTTTACTCTCTCAGTCCCTATCTGCCTGCCTGCTTCTCTCTCGGTCAGACATTTTTAAATACACTGCATTACCTCCTCCCCATGGCTGTGGTTCATATGGCTGCAGGGACGGAGTGCCACCGCTGGGTTGCGATCAGTCCTCCTAGGGAATCTGATGACAAAACGGCACACAGGCATGGTTTTCCTTCCTTAGTGTGCCACCTGAATCCATGGCTCCTTTCCCGGGGACACTCTTCGACCACCTGCCGGGAGGAGAGAACAGAACCAGAGCATTTCGGGAAGGGAGGAGACAGAGAAGCAACAGTCCCAGCCGGTGTGTGTATGTTAGGTAGAGGGAGCGGGAAGTGAGCACTTTAAAGGCAGGCTGCTGCAGGCTGGGCTTGGTATGTGTCCCCGTACAGACCCCGCTCTGCCATCACAGCTCAAGGGTCAGTGTGAGCCTGAGTGGCGCATTCAGATCTCAAATAGCACAGGCGATGGAGAGGGATTATTTATTATTTATTTATTGAATTTTGATAACCGGGTAGGCCCACTGGGCCCGAAGAGGTCCCGTTTTCAGGGGCGACCCGGGTGCACTAACAACATACAGGTAACAGTTCAGTACAGTCTGGAGAATGGATAGTTTTTAAAAATAAGAGTACATATCTTTAGAGGCGCCAGGAAGTGGAAAACATATAGGCTGTATGGACATGAAGGTTACAAATAAGGCGATATTAAACAATTAGGCATCACTAGTAGTAGATTAGATACCAGGTCCTCAGGAATAGTAAGCAGCGCCTGTAGACCTCAGGGTTAGCTGCTGTGTCTGCAGGATTGAAGGGGGATAAATTAGGGACCTAAGTGCACCCATTCTGCAAGAAGAGGACCATTATACTGCCAAGATGGCTGTTGGGAGGACAAGTGAGCTGCCCAAGAGGCTGAGCTAGGTCAGGTACTGTGACATTGACATATGCTCCTATTGAGCAGGTGTCCCTTCAGCAAAGTCCGGAAGCTAGAAACAGTCTCAGCCTCCGGACCTCCAAGGGAGGTTGTTCCAGGTGGAAGGGCGGTGTACTGCAGGACCTAGACCCGCTTTAGTCCTCATCTTAGAAACCTCAAGGAGAGATTGGCCTGATGAGCGCAGGTGCCGTGGGTTGGGTTTCACCCTGAGAGCCCAACCAGGCTGGGGAGGTGAGAGCCCAGTATCTTGAATGTAAGGCAAAGGGAAGGTAGGCTAGACGAAAGATCAAGCGGCCACCTGAGCCTGGATTGGCCTCACAGTGGTGAGTCCTCGGGTGAGACAGGGTGGCAAAGTGGACTATCTTATTGTACAGAGTCTGCAGCCTTCCTAATTCCATCGCGGCCACACCCTGGAGGATCAGAGCCCCAAATGTGAGCTTTGGGAGGAGTACACTTGTGGCAATGGCTACCCTGGCTTCAGGAATGATTTGGTCCTTTAGTCTATAAAGGATGCCTAATTTCCCATGGATGGCTTTTGTGATTTGATCTACATGATTCTTTAGTGTAAAACCTTGGTCCAGGGTAAGGCCAAGGTATTTGGTGGAGGAGACCACCTCAAGTTTTACACCCCCCCTGGACTGGAGTTGTAGGTGGTGTGACCTCTCTGTTCCCAGGAATCTAGGGCCAAAGAGCATTACCTTCATTTTGCTAGTGTTTAGAACCATTTTGTTCAGAGAGAGCCAGTCCTCCATCAAGTGGATGTCTTCTTGGAGGGCTGTCTGCAACTCGGGTAAATTAGGGGAGGCTCTATAAATGACTGCATCATCCGCGTACTGAATGGCTCTGCTACTACTGCAGTTTTTGTGCAGATCATTAATGAACAGAGTAAAGAGAAGGGGGCAGAGGATTGACCCTTGGGGTACCCCTTCTTTAAGTGGAGCTAGCTTAGAGACTTTATCCTCCCACTTAACCCTCTGGGTGCGTTCGGAGAGATACCTCTTGAACCATCCCAGTGAGTGAGTATCAAGGCCAAGAGAACACATTTTTTGTAGCAGGAGGTTGTGGTTTACCAGGTCGAAAGCTTTGGATAGGTCAATGAAGACCACCCCTGTGCTGACCCCTCCATCATTATTGCTCAGTACTTCAGCTGAGAATTTAGTTAGCGCAGTGTCCGTCCCATGGTTAGCCCTGAACCCGTGCTGAGATGGTGAGATTACCCGGTGAGTTTCTAGGTAGTCCCGGAGTTGAGAGTAAACAAGCTTCTCCTGTACTTTAGCTATGGAACACAACAAGGAGATAGGCCTGTAATTCTCAATGGGCTCTGCTGCTCCTCCCTTGTGTATGGAATCACTAGTGCTTGTTTCCAGAGCTTGGGTACTGATCCCTCCGTTATGGACCGATTGATCAGCCAGTGTTAGGGGTTTAGCCAAGGCTGGGCCCCTCTTTAGGATTCTGTTTGATCCCATCAGGGCCCCCAGATCCTCTTGGGTGTAGGGATTTAAGGGTGGTAAGGACCTCTTTTCCCGGACCATCCTCAGGTGAAACAAAGGGCGATCAAGGTCCTGGGGCCATTGTGAAACCGGCTTACTATTCGTGTCAGGAGGTCCCCTCTTATATGCCTCCAGGATCGTGAAGTAATTGTTAAGGGTCTCAGCAATGTGAGATCCCTCATAGATTAGTTGCCCACTAGCCAGGATTGGGCTGGGTGATGTTTTAATGCTCCCTTTGAGGAGTTCATTAATGTGCATCCAGAAAAGCCTTGGATTGCCAAGGTTAGTTTTTTGGAGGTTGGTGATATATGCTTTCTTCGCTAGTTTAATGGCCTTTTTACAATGGTTTCTATGGGCCCTGTAGGCTCTTAGGTCCCCTGTTGCCTTTGAATTCAGGTACTTTTTCCAGGCCTTGTCCCGGTGGACATCATGGCTTTTAGAGGAGGCAAGATCCATTTGTAGCAGCTTCCCTTTACTCTGTAGGTTTTTAAAGGGGCTAAAAGGTCCATAATTCTCAGGAGGGATGTCTGGAAGAATTTGACGGCATCCTCCAGACTGGGGAGGTGTCTTATATTGCTCCAGTCGATACCATTCAAGTAGCGAATGAATTGGTCAGGGCGGAAGTTAGAGTAGTCCCTAGAGGTAAAAATCCTGGGTGGGACTTTATTCGCACAATTCTTCCAGATGGCAAATACAGGCGAGTGGTCACTCAATGCATCTGCCAAGGTCCCTGCCATTTTTACATTGTTAGGGGTAGAGGTCAGGACCCAGTCAATTGTAGTATGCCTTCCTGTGGCATGGTTCATTCTGGTTGGTAAGGTGATGACTTGGGTGAGGTGGGAGTCATTTAGTTTAGCATTGATGGCAGATTTCTCAAGGGCCCAGTTTAGGTTGAAGTCACCCAGTAGGATGATTTCTGAAGCAGATCTACTGCTGGATTCTGCAGGAGGGCAACAAGAGAGCCGGCGCATTTGTGGGCGGGCAGTAGCGCAGGCTATTGTGAGGGTGCTTAGCCCACCTAGAGTGAGCGAATGAATATTGCTTCAGCGTCCGGGGTCTGGCCTAGTGGCATACTAACAAGGGAGGACGTAATTGTGTCTCTTTATATATCAGGACCCCACCCTCTTCTAGAGGGTCTGTCCTTTCTGTAGAAGGCATATCCAGCAGCAGCTACCTCATGATCCAGAATGTGGGGCTTAACCAGGTCTCCAGACTGCTAGTATGTCTGGATTGTAGGTCGCAGCAAGCTTGGACTTCGTGGATCTTAGGTCTCAGGCTGCAGATGTTCATATGAACCAGTCTCAGGCCCTTGGCTGCATCCCAGGCCTTATCTGATGGAGAAGAAATAGAGACATTAGGTGCCCCAGGACCAGGGTTAGGCTGGATGTCTCCTGCCAGTAGCATCAGCGCTGCAAGCAATCGCCGAAGAGAGAGGGTTAGAGGGGGTAAGACCGCTGCAGATGGACATAGGGTTGAACCCCAAGTAAGGAGAAGGGATCGATATAGGATCCCTTTCCTAGAGAGTTCATACACCACTAACAGAAGGACATTGCACCTGGTAGAGGGGCATCTGTAGTGACCTGCCACATGTACTCCCGATCCCACCCTGGCATGAGGGGGGCAGGTGGCACTGCTAATGAGCCAGTCCGTCCCAAGTTGGGCCAGTATATAGATTGAAGCCCAGAGGATCCCCTTATTCCAATTCCACAGGTACATCCTAAAACTTATAAGGGCCACCCTCAAAGATCACAGGAGCGTTTCCTCGTGGGTCAGGGAACCTGGAACTGGCCACTTTCTCGGTGATTATAGGTCTGTACGGCAGCGCCAGCTGAGGGTCTTAAAACAGGTCAGCACCAGCCTGGATAAGGTTGACAAGCTCAGCTGACAACCTATAGGATTGAGGAACCAGGCAATCCACAATCAACTGGCACAGTTACCTATGAGAGAGGACAACAAAACAGTTAAGCAGAGAATCAGTAGGAATACGCTACTAAGACAAGTAGTCATGCAAGGATCCCTGCCATAGACTCAGAGTGCAAGACTGATTTTTAGCTAGTTAGTAATTAACAGTTATCAGAGCAAATACATTACATAGTAGATCTGAACGAGCCCAAAACTTATTAATAATAACTATCAAGTCACTATACCTATGGTTAAATATAGGCTAGCCTTGACCCCTTTGTCTTAGCGAGAACTGTAAGGCTTCACAACACCCTTTTTTTTTTTTTTTTGAAGTTACGGAAGTCTAACGGTGCATAGCGCCAGTTGAAGTTCGGTGCTGATAGCAGAGGTCTCAGAGACTAACTGGGTAGCAGCTGATGACAATAATAAATAAGTTCAGAGTCAATGGTGAGTGCCAGGTGTAACAGTCAAACTCAAGATTAAGGCAACAAGTAAATTGATGGAATCTCCCACAGGGAAGGGAGGGGCGTTCAGAGGTGAGAGCGGCAGAAACGGATTAAAGAGGGAGGCTGGCACCCCTGAGGCAGTGGCTAATTCCGGCTGGTCGTGTTACGGGGCAAGCCAGGCTGCAGCAGCCACCAGGGAGCTCTACCTAAGGGATGACTGAGCATAACATTGCATGGGAGCAGCGAGCAGCGCACGCTCCCTCTCTCTCCCTACTGCCCAAGGTACGTAATGAACAAGGCTAAGGGAAGCCACCATGTTTATTGAAAAGTTTCAGGACTGTTGCCAGGATTTTTGCAAGGAAGGTTCTTTTTTGGCAGTCAGTGACTTTTTTATAAAGGCCAGGAAGCTCTGGGGTCCTATATGCTCACGGTGCATTTTGTGACTAATTTTGAAGCTATATAAGTCATATCTAAGCTCTCTTCACCCTTACTCTAAGGAAAATTATCATTTTATGACTGGCTGCAGGGTGAATACATGCATGTATTCAATACCTGAGGCTAGCAAGATGCTGATAATGTATTGTACCTGAGGCACAGAGTCTGTAGCAGTAGTTGGCTGGGTATTGTGCTACGTTATGTAGTACAATACCCAGCCAAGTAGTATGGTACAATATCATGACTTTTAGAATTCAGACAGCTGTTAGACCAACTCCGAATGCCCGATAGTCAGAAAACTGATGCATTAAAAGCCCAGCTGGCCCGGTGGTGCAGAGGGCTGAAGTGCTGGCACCTTACCTCGAATCACGCCAGTGACCCGGGTTTGGGAATGGACTCAGGACACCGGGGGCTGGCAGGGGAAGGAGAGGATTGAGTATCCATAGAACTGCTCTACTCTCCTGGGGTGGGTAGCGGGATGGCATCACTCTGCAGCGGCCTCTGGTGGAGACCAGGAGCACTGCAGAAGCAACGCAAGGAGGGAACAACACCAGAAATGTGGAAATGCTCCACGTTCAGCCAGATAATGGCTGCCCAACTCTCCGATGCCATCAATGCCCCTACTGAGCCATAACTGCCTCAGCAGCACCCCGGGGCCAAGGGTGCTTGTCTGCCCCTCCTTGGCTGGTGCCTTCCCCCTCAGAGGAGTGGGACCGATCCAGCGAAGGGTTATGCCAGGTTACCCTGGGGGTGTCTGCCATATGAAGACAGAGGCTCAGGGGACAGATGGGTTGGAGGGGGCCTTGGCAAGCCTGAAGAAGTGGCTGATATGGTAAAACGTAGGAGGGGAGAAAAGAAAAGCCCAATTGTTAAAATCCCGATGGCAGTGTACCCCACCAATCATTGCCAATAACCATACTTGCACATACCTATAGAAAGTACGTCTGAACTCACAAGCCTGTGTGTAAAATCGGGAAGAGAGAAGAAGAAAAGAAGAGAAGGGGTTTTAACTCAGGCCAGTTTAATCAGTCCATCTGATACAGACTAAATGCTGAGCTGTTTCTCTCAGTAGGTTTAGTGTGGTTCCCCTATCCCATAATCAAACATTCTGCTGATTCTTAAAACTAGGTAGAGATCAATGAAAGTCTAGTAAATACATTGGGACTTACCTTAAGCAATGTGAATCATGCATAAACCATAAAGTATGTTCCTTGATCTCATAAGGAGTGCACATTTCCCTTCTCTTGTTTCTGGCTTTCTTTTTGAGGGCACTTGATGGCATTTTTACAATGAAAGAAATGCTGCCTGGTCCCTGTTTTCTGGCTAAGGAAAAACTGTTGTAAAAGAAATATATTATAAAGCCTGTGGTGATTCAAGGAGAATCCCCAGCTCCCAAGTCTACAAGAAGTCATCTCATTCACAGGGAAAAGCAGGGTCATGCGATCGCCATCCGGATTTTAACAATCAGGCTTTTAATAGTTGGGCTTTAATGCATCGGTCTTCTGACTGCGTAGAGCATACAGGGCCAGATGTCAGGATTCTAAGAGTCAGGATATCGTATGGATCCCTCAGCCAACAAGAGCTGCTTCTTGCTGATGTGTCTGCTGGCCTCTAGGCCAAGGGTCTGGGAACTGCTAGGCGCCCCCAGAAGCTCTGGGGTAGCAGATGTTCTGTGATGCATTTTGTGGCTTATTTGGAACCAAAACAGGAAGTGGGGGAAGGTAACTTTGACAGCTGCATGACATCCCAATGCAAAGTTACCATCTTCAACCCACCCCAATGGCCACTCCCACACTGGGTAAACTGGACACCCCACTTGGAAAACAAAATTGTGGCAGAAAGCTCTGTTCAGTACCAGGGTCTCACTCCCTATCTGCCTGCCTGCCTCTCGCTCACTCAGACACTTGTTGCACCCCTGTTCTCAACAACATGGTAAGCATGTAAGGGAGTCAGGAAAAAGATAACTTGACAGTGGTGTTTCATTCCAGTGCAAAATTACCTTCTCCACCTACCCCAATGTCCCCCCACACCCCCAACCATTCTTACAGGTACATGACAATTCACTCCCGCTAATTTGTCCCACGACAATTCGCTCCCAACGATTAGCTCCTGGTTCTACTCGCTCCATCCTAATTCATTCCACGACAGTTTCGCTCCAGCTTCTGCACTTGCTTTTCTGACAAAAATTAATTCGCTCTGCAGAGAGTTTAAATTAATTATGCACTTGCTATTATGACAAAATTCACTTGCTCTACAGAAAGTGTTTAAATGAATTCTGCATCTGTGGGCACTGAGCAAAAGACACAGTGAGTGTGAGAGGGACACGCAGCAGCCAGCTGCTGCAGGAGAGAGACAGTTACTGCTGCTTGGTTATCTCCATACTGGGGCTGACCGAGGGCACAGTGTAGCTGGCAGCAATTAATCCACAAATTATTTTCCCCTTGTCTGTACTGAGCCTGAACATGTGTGCAATGTGAGGCTCTCTATTTCCATGTGTCCCTGTATGCCTGCCATTGTAGTCATGCTCTCTTCTTATAAGGTTTCCCCGTGTGCAATATCGCCCCATATATCTACCATTTTGTATGCAGTACAGCCCCTAAATAATTAGGCAAAGTCATTGCGATCCTCTTACCAGTATAATTAACAGTTTAGTCCACTTAAATTAGTTCTGCACTTGCTGTTCTGACAAAAATTCACTCGCTCGACAGTGTACACTGTGCTTGTAAAATTATTAGCTCTGCTCTTGCCAGCTAACTGACATGCCTTTTTAAGCATGCATCACTTAGAAAATAATAAAATACGTTTGTGTTATTGTGCTGGTAAAAGATTTGTCTTACCTTGTTCATGTAGTCTCGACATAGCCAAACACTCTCAGCAAAGTGAATGAATTAAACGGTATATTTCTTAAAAAAATGCCATGTAAGCGGCTGGCTGTATCTTTGTATACCCTCCTAGAATCTCTTCAGAGTGAATGAATTGTTGTCAGCAAGTCCAGAATCAATTTAAACTCTTTGCAGAGCGAGTGAATTTTTGTCAGAACTGCAAGTGCAAAAATTAATTTAAACTCACTGCAGAGTGAGTGAATTTTTGTATCTGCAAGTGCAGAATTAATTTAAGTGAATTTTTGTCAGAACAACAAATGAAGAACTTATTTAAAATATCTGCAGAGCGAGTTTGTTATAACAGCAAGTGCAGCACAAGTGGGAGCGAAACTGTCTCAGGATGAATTAGGATGGAGCGAGTGGAATCGAGAGCTAATTGTCGCGAGCGGAAAGTCGCGGGATGAATTCACAGGAGCGAATTGACGTGCTCCCCATTCTTACATACTGGGCAGCCCACTTAGCAATAATGAAGAAAAAATTGTTCAATACTAGGGAACCCACTTGTTGCCCCCATCTGGTGGATATGTTACACAGTTCATAAAATGCGTGCTCATCAGATGCTGTAGATACAGAGTGTCGGTGGGTAGAGATGGTAACTTTTCAGTATAATGCCACACTTCTGAAACATTATGTACTTTCTACTGCCTACCCTCAATGCCTACTCCCATTTCTTTAGTCAGCACATGCCACACAATGTTCCTAGCCAAAACAACCACAAAGATTATGCACAATCATTTTAAATGGAAACAGCACTAAAGAGCCGCACATCCAAGTGTGGGGCTCATCACAATTTGCAGTTTTTCAATTTGACATCTGGGTGTGGGGCTCTTATTATTGACTGATCCCCTTTTCAGCAGCCAGTATAGTGCTGTGGATCAACATATATTAAACAAGGGAGAGTTCTCCATTTTCCTCTTGTCTACTGTACAGTCACAAATCTGGGATTTTTATTACTTCTCCTAACCTGGCTGTCTTTTGCACTCTTACTTTGCCCCTTTTTCACCGCTACAAAGCACAGGACTGTCCGATCGACACGAGTGAACTTTTCTGCGTGTGTGTGGTTGGTTTTTTGTGTTTCCTGGACTAGGTTGCTGGTGGTGTGTTTTAAAGCTGAGTTTGCAGCATCCGCAATGCTCTTTGTTTCCTTTTGGATCTGGTGAGGTTCTTTGTTGGATAAGACAGCATGGGTGCCCAGCTCTCCAAGACCACCACAAAGGGAGACACCGTTGCCGAAAAGGCAGGAGAGGCAGGGGCTGCATCGCCCTCCAAGGCAAAGGGACAGGTAAAAAAACATACTTAAATGTTTTTATTGTGATGGTTGTGTGCGCTGCAGCTGCCGTGGACGCGTGGAGCCGACCGCCGAGCCGGAGCCACAGTCGTGGTGGATCGACTGTGCGGATCGGAATGCAGATTGATTTATTGTGATTTCTGGATGGAAAGAAATGAGAAGTCCATGCTGGGGTTGCGGGCACTTGGTGAAAATGGTGAAGGGGAGCCCCCCCCAATGGAGTATCGCTAGGCATTTGGCGTCCCTATCCCCTTGAAACAGCTTGGTCTGTGCTACTGATGCAGCAGTGACTTTTAATGTGTAATACGATTATTTGATGAAAAGAACTGTAGATGGTGTCTGAAGCACAATATTTGTGGGTTCATATGGTGAGAACGAGTGATTTGTACATCTTTTCCAGGGTGTTTTTTTTTTCTGGGGAGTGGTTGAAACAGAAGCGTTGGGTAAATGGGATATTTAAAAGAGAATTTTTTCTCACCCCCAGCATCTCAATATATAGTGCAGACTCCTGGGGATGTTTTGGGACTTGCAAGCTGCACGTCATATGCAGTAGTTTAACTGTCTGTATCCTACTCTTAATTCAAAGTGCCCGGCTCTTCTCTTCCGAGACCCCGAGTGTGAACAGAGCATTGTCACTGAGCAAGCCCTGTGCTCAGTGCACCGAGGAATGGAACCATTCAACAAAACGTACACATAGGTTACCAGCAGTGGTTTTCTTTTAACTGAAGACCACTGCAGCCCAACTGCTGTCATAGACAGCTCATCCATCCATTGGTGGGTTACGGTCGCGCCTGCTACATGGAGCAGTGTATTGGACAGGAGGGTCACACACCTCCAGAAAGTCGTACTATCCCAACATGTTCCTTGCGCATGTGTGCAAGCAAACATAAAAAGCATTTAGCAGAACTCACAAGAGGCATCTTGTGAAGTAGCTACTACCAGTTTGCAAATAGATAACATCATTTATAACCAAAAAGTACTAAAATATTATCTTCTCCAACCACAAAAGTAGAAACATGGAAATTACAGTGCAGTAGTTGTTAGGGCTGCTACTAAGCCCATGCTTCTTAGTATAAAACACAAGTATCTGCTGGTTTCCCCTTTCTCACCTTGTCAATGTTCAAGTTCCTTTGTGGATAGTTTTTTCTTGGTATGCTCTGGCCTGGATGGCCCATGTCCTTGGGGAGACTTCCCAGGTACAGTATCAGCTTTGTGACTGCCAATTTGGCAAGAAAGAGCAAGCTTAAAAAGAGGTTCTGTTGGCATGTCAGCTCCTGCTGGTCACCATTACTAAGATGATATACTGTATAAACAACACTCTCAGCAGGCTCAGAAAATGGCCAAAAGAAGAACAGTCCACACATTAGTACACACTAAAAACTGATTCTTTTAATAAAAAACAGTGTAAAAAGGGCAGATGCCCTGAGTACAAATCAGTTGCTGCACACCCCTCCAGTACGTCAATGATTCACGTCTATTCCTGATGCTTTAAGCATCAGGAATAAAGGTGAAACATTGACATACTGGAGGAGTGTGCCACCACTGATTTGTACTCAGGGCATCTGCCCTTTTTATGCTGTTTTTTTATTAAAAGAATCAGGTTGTTAGTGTGTCCTAATATGTGGACTGCTCTTTTTTTTTTGGCTGTTTTCTGAGTCTGCTGAGTGTTGTTTTTGCTGCTTCTACATTTTAACAGTGTGGCTCCAACTGCTTCGTAATTCCTGAGCTGCCTAGTTTTCTGTTTTGGCATCCATGACATACTGTATGGCTGACTCCTATTCCATTAGACATCTGACTTGAGACATGGAAGTAAGGGACAGAATCATTGCAGTAGAACAAAATACTCCTCTTCTGTATTTTCATAAGAGGAATTACATATGAAATTAAACTTATATATTGTAAAGTTAAATTAATAAGGAGAATGGATTGATGCTTGGTTATTTTTACTTAGAAAATGGGTAAATAGATTTTTGATTCTGATTGGCTCAGAGACTTGTTTAGGTGGGCATTTATGAGACAACAATGCTCACCTAAAACAAGTCCCTCTACCAACTGACCTCATTACCAAATTCATGCTGCCAATAAGAATTTTGAACCTCTGCCACCATTTTTTGGCCTTGCTTAGTGGGAGAGCTGGCGGCTGGCCAAGCTGCCCCCCATCTTACTTTATGTTGATTAAATTAAGTAAATATTAACATTTAAAAAAAACGTACTTGTTTTGGTGCAGCTACTTGAAAAATGAACCCCCGCTCAGTGAGAGACATTCCTGCTGCCAGTTGAGCAGCAAAGATGCTGAAATGCTGACAGATGTGCTAGCGAGTGAGCTGTCACCAGTAATCTGTCTATCACTGTGGGAAAAGAAAAAATAAACTATAACTGTGTGACACAGTTAAGTATTAAGATAAAAAATAAGGTACACCGCAACCAACATAAATATGAAAGAAAGTAACATGGCACTCCCGTCTGTCTCAGCAGTGCAGGGTGTCTCCTTCTGCGTTTCATGTAAGTACCAATAGCTTCACACATTCGCCTCCCGCCACTCTGACAAACTGCAGAAAATGAAGAATGGGTTAAAAAATGGCATGCTTGTTCCAGTCACAGCATCTCTATAGCTCCTGATTGCCAGTCCAGCTTTATGATCGTTAATAAAAATAGCATGACTGCGCATACCTTCCTCAGTTCTCCTGTACAGCCTGTCTCAGCAATCCCAAGTGATACTTTTGGGGGTGGGTGGCACCAGGAGGAGACATGAGGGGGCATCAGGAGAAGGGGCACCAGCAGTAGACACCACTACAGGATACTAGTCCAGTCTAATGGAAAAAAAGAGCACCACAGCAATACCCTCTACTCTCAAGTATTCCAGTAGAGGAACTACATTATCACATAGCAAGAAAACTGACTTAAAATAATTTTTACTCAATTTCTTCATCTTTATTTTTATTATTTCTTAAAATATCTGACCTAGACCCATTTTCTAAGCACAATAATACCTTCCAGGGTGGGCTGTATTGGGCTATATCAGCCCTTCAAGGGGCTATAAGACCATCAGCCTGCAGCATAGGGACTGATTAGGCCCATGGGTGGGTGGGTATAGCCCCATACTGCTCACCCTGTCTGGTATTATTGCTTGCTTAAATCTTGGCAGGCAGTAAGATTTTATAGTAAAGCAGAGCAGCTTTGTGGACTGATCCATGAATACATTAATAGATATACACAGGTGAGTCCTTTTCATATAATAAAGTATAAAATGTATGATATCAAATTAAATATGATAATAAAAGAGTCTGTGAAAATTTAGTTATATTATATTTAAAAAAGGTCTATGTAATATTATATATAATGCTAAGTAACAGATGTGAATATATATTAAATTAATTTTAGGCTGGTCAATAAGTCCTGAGGAAGCAATCTTGAACTGTGAAACATTGATTATGAATTGACTGCTGTGTGATGTATCCTATTTGGACCAACAGATAAAAATAATAATTAAGAGATATATGCTGAGAGGTGTTTTAATAGGTAGGACCTGTTTACATAGATATGAGCCATCTTTTGGTCTGGAACACCTCTCATTTTGTTTTTTGTTTTTTATTCCACAGACAGAAGGTTGAGCCAAGCTGCACCTGGAGTAATTATGTTACAAGCACCAATGTGAATCACTGCATATGTATTGAAGTTGAAACTCATTCCCCAGTTTGTTTCATTATTATTATTATTATTATTATTAATAATAATAATATATGAATAATATATTAATAATATTGACATATTAATGTATTATCTGTACATGCTTTTTTAACTCCTCCACACATCCCAGAACTATGTTAGTGCCTGATAGGATATGGGCAATATCCACTGTTATACCCCTAGATTGATAATAACAGTTACTATCAAAGGTAAAATAATGTTTTTGTCCGAATGAATTCAAGGTCCGCCAGTAAAAGGTTGGTATGCACAATTTCTGTTAGATTGTGTTTGACAGCCAGCATTTTTTTATGGCATTCAGGGCAAACTCATGATTGATTGAGTTTTGCAAAGCCTCAATGTCAATTGCTAACCAGAGAAAGTCCACATGCCAGGTCACCCTCTTTAATTTTCCAAGGACATCCATTGCTACTAAATCCTTCAATAGAAATCTGAAAATGTGGATAGTTTTTCAGTAACCAACTCATTCAAAAAAATGATGGTACATCTTGGGAGATTAAATCTTTGTACACCTTCAGGAGCTTCTTAAAGATGGGGGAGACAGGGTAGGGAATCCTCAAGAACTATCTTTTATTTTTGTTAACCCAGTCATTGTACAATTCAATGTCAAAAAAAGGAAAAAAAATCAGATATTATTAATGTTAGAAGTTGGATTAAAGTGCAGTCATCTATAAAAAAGTATTGTCTTGTCAGTGACTAAACATTTTAGCTTTGTATTGTTCTGTAGAAGTTAGGACTACAGTATGTTGTTGCCTTTGGCAGCTCATGTGATGTTAATAGTGGATTAACAATCTCCCTCCTCCCCCCCTCTCTTGTTAAACTGCAAGAGAAACTTATCTGCCACAGACTCTCTGGTTTCTTCTCCACCAATTTCCTCTCTCCGTGTTAGTCTGGCTCCCATAAGCTTCACTCCATTGTCTCCCCTTTGCTGCATGTAACTGACTCTGTCTTCTCAGGGATGGGGCAGGGGCATATCGTTGCTGCCATCTTCACCTATCTGGCCAATGACTTTGATTTGGTGCCACACCCACTTTTCTTAGATAAACTGAATTCTGCTGGCTTCTTAGCTCCTGCTGTCGACTGGTTCCACTCTTACCTCACAAGCCATCTATAGTACAGGTTGGTAGCACACTGTCACCCCCACTTTCCATCCCAACTGCAGTCCAACAAGGCTCCATCTTCAGTCCCATTCTCTTCTCCATTTTCTTAACAATGTTCCCTTTCTCTGTGTCAATTCATATATTCACATATATGCAGATGACACAGTCGCCCACACCTCTAGTCCATCTACTGTAGCTGTGGAAGTTCTGCTTCAGCAAGGCTTCCACAATGTTCAGCATTGCTTCTACTTCACCCAACTGCAGGTCAACACACACAAAAAAATGTGTCCATGATGTTTGGCACTAGCCAGAAACTCATGTGACTCCCAACTCTGCCCTTCTTCTCCACCTTAGATGGCCTCATCTGGAAGTAATTAATTTATTTATTCATTGAAACATTTCATCAGGAAAGACAAACTGAACTCATCTCATGGTGTGTTCCGGGGGAAAGGGTAGTGGAAATACATACATGCATACAACAGCAAACATTATTACAACAATATTGGCAGCAGTGAATAGCAAATAACAGAAAAACATATTAAGTGCAGCATAAGAATACAATTGTATACAGAGGTCACAATGGACAGATCAAGTGTATTACATAAGGATAACACCTTAAATTCATAATGATGGCACCATTTAGCCTGCAATGAATCCTTCAAGTGCCTTGGTGTGTAGCTAGACAGTAAGCTTTGCTTCTTTACCAACAATGATGCCAACCATTGTCTCTAAATGGCCACCAAGAGTTTGTTATCAAAATTGTGCTAGCAGTCTCTGCTTTTCAACCAACTCAACCCTAATATCCATCATTGCTCACTTTACTCCTCTGTATACTTCTCCCCTACTCTCACATCACCAGATCCACTGTGTCTCCTTCATATCCAAATACTGGTTTGGGTCCCTTCCCTCTTAACATTTATCATTTCTTTCACTCATAACCTCTGACTGCTGCTCCCTCCACTCCAGGGATCTTTTCACCTTTGCCATTCCTCATCCCCACTCCTCTTCTGGGCAATCAGCAATTGTTTATCATCTTATAACACTTTTGAACCAGCTCCCCACATGCCTTCACTTCACTGCCTCCCCAGGCTCCCTCAAGTATCAGCTGAAACTCTTTCCCTTCTCCCCCTTCTGTTCTCCTTCTCTTTGACATGTCCCCTTTAATTGCTACCCTATCCAGGTGTAGGCATGGCTGAGGCACTAAACTGCTGCTTTGCCTGGCTTTTCATTATGCACTTATACATCTATTCATCATGTTATTTTGTTTGCACTTCATTGTAACTGCAAACTGTGTCTATGTTATGTATTTTGTATCCCCTGCCTCCTTCCCCTGCTCACATCTGGAAATGAGCCTCAGATCAGTGTGCTTTTCCTGGTTGTGACAGGGTTGGGCAAGACACTATTCCATTTGTTATGAAGACAGAATTAAAAGCAAGGATCTATTTTGTCAGGGCCTATTTTCTGCTACTTGTATGTCTCTTGCCTGTCCGATTGCACAATCAAATTTTCGTGTGGCACCTAGGAACTGGCCACTCTGATTATCCCAGCGTTTTCCCCTGTTAACTCTCTTTCTTCACCTGCTGTTTCTATTCTTTCTTTTTCTACTTGCTTTTCTGTAGTTAACATATATATATATATATATATATATATATATATATATATATATATATATATTGATACATGATGTGCAAGCGAGTGATATGGAAAATATTTTCACTCTTGCACAGTGACCACTGGATAGTCATAAGCGGAGTCGCCATTTGTGAACATTCAGAGAACACTCTAAAGGAGTGAAAATATTTTCCATATCACATGAGTGCACATCATGTATCTGATTTATACAATAGGAGTGTTTTCTGCTGTTTTTTGGTTTGATGACATCACCACAGTGAACATAAAAGCAGGTGACATCACCACAGTGAAACTAAATCCATTTATTTTCATTGTTGTGATGTCATCACAGTGGTTAGTCCACTGCAGTGAGAATACTTTTTTATTCAATGAGTTATTTGCTCACCACAATTGTATATATAAATCTACTGTGTGTGTGTATATATATATATATATATATATATATATATATATATACACTATGCAAAGAAATGCACTAATGCATCATTTAGGTTAAAAATACAAAAAGTCAGGAAATGAAAAATCTTTAGGGTTGCCCCTCTCCCCTTGTGGACCTGCCAATCATTCCAAGATTGACAGATGACTGGGTGTGTCACTGGGGTTGAGGCTTAAATGTTGCCCCATTCCTTGTGTAATCATATTGAGAAGCAACACTGAACAAGAATGTATTTGAGTGGGTTCATATTGGGTTGTATGCATGGGTGCTGGGCTGTGCTGATGCTCTTTGAAGATTTTGTGAAAAAAAATATTTCTCTGTTCCACAGTTATGCCATTTTTTTGGCCTGTCCTTATAGTCAATGGGAAAATATATATGTGCATTGTGAAAACAGTGGTGATGTCATTTTTTCCTGCACAAGAATCCATTTGAGTGTGTTCTGATTGGTTTGTATGCATGGGTCCTGGGTTGTGGTTCTGCCCTTTGAAGATTTCATGAAAAAACATTGCTCAGTTGAACAGTTATGCCACTTTTTGTCTCCAATTATAGTCAATGGGAAAATATATATGTGCAGTGTGAAAAGACTGGCTCGTGCAGTAACATGTCTGCAAAGGATTGCCCAGGGTGTTTCTTTCTCTGACACTCTGTTGTACCTTTCTTTTGTGCTGCTTGGGCCATATCTCTTGGGTGCTAAGTTGTGGTACCGCAGATGTGTGTTTTGGGGTGATAGCACCCCTATCTTTAGGTTCAGTCAGTACTTTAATGTTAAATGTTACATTTTTGCACGCTTATAACTTTGCAACTGTTGAATGGATTTGCCTGAAATTTGAAATACTTGGTCTGGTATGGTAACTCTGTTGATTTAGCAATTTCTGTTTCAGTTGTTCATACATTTTTGTGCAGCGAAGTGCCACAAAATGTACTTTTCACCACTCCTGCTCAGTTCTTTGCTCATGTTGCTGTACAACCATTGAACTTTGCTTTGTCCACCTTCAGTTTTAAGAGTTCTTTCAGAACCCTTTCTTCTGTAAATGGGCTTATAATGCGATCTTTCTATGCACCCAAAGACGTGCTCACCATGGTTTTTACAATGCACATATGTACTTTCCCATTAACTATAATGAGCATGCGCCACAATTCAGCAACCGTAATTGCCACCAACACGAACATTGTCTGTATCACTTCTGCTGCCATCCCAGTCTCTTTGGTGTGTACACCAACATTCTCTACAAGCATATGAGATGCTCCTACTAATACATGTGTTTTACTACTTATATTATGCTGTTATACAGAAATGGGTATGTTGGTGGGAAGATGGGGCTATGTTGTTATGCAGAAATGAGCAAGTTGGTGGGAATACATGTGTTTTGGTACTTATATTATTGTGTTATGCAGAAATGGGCAAGTTGGTGGGATCATGGGGCTATGCTGTTATGTAGAAATGGACAAGTTGGTGGGAGCACAGGGCCTGAAAGGATCCACGCTCCCACCATTACATGTGTTTTACTACTTAAATTATGTTGTTATGCAGAAATGGGTAATTTTGGGCAAGTTGGTGGTAGTGCGGGGGGCCCGAAGGGTCCTGGGCTCTCATCAATACATGTGTTTTGACACTTATATTATGGTGTTATGCAGAAACAGACAACTTGGTGGGAACATGGGACTATGCTGTTATGCAGAAATGGGCAAGTTGGTGGGGGCTGGGTCCCACGCTCCCTCCAAATACATGTGAATTACTAGTTATATTATGGTGTTATGCAGAAACAGGCAAGTTGGTGTGGGCATGGAGCTATGCTGTTATGCAGAAATGACCAAGTTGGTGGTAGCATGGGCTATGCTGTTATGCAGAAATGGGCAAGTTGGATGGGCCCTGCACTCCCACCAATTCATGTGTTTTATAACTTACATTACGCTTTTATGCAGAAGGGTGTACACCCCCAAGAGACTGGGATGGCAACAGAAGTGATACAGTTGGTGAAACATGATGATGGATGCCTGTTGTGGTATGTTTAAGAAGTTGCATGTTATTTCTGTTGCATTATAGTGTGTTTCTGTGATTGGTTGTCTTTCCTTGTACCACCCCCCAGTTATGTGTTCTGTGTGTGTGTGTGTGTGTGTGTGTGTGTGTCTATGTGTGTGTCTGTGTGTGTATGTGTGGCAGTGGGGGTAGTCAGAGTTAGGGTTGAAAACCTTAATGCGGAATTTCCTCACTTTTGTCACTGTAGAAAACCCTAACTGTTACATTAATGCAGTTTTTTGCAAGGATATATATATATATTCTTTTTGCAAAAAACTGCATTAATGCAACAGTTAGGGTTGTTCCACAGTGACAAAAGTGAGGAAATTCAGTATTAGGGTTGAAAACTCTAACTCCGCATCCCACCCACCACACACACACACACACACACACACACACACACACACACACACGCAATAGGTAAGTTCACACGCAAGTTGGTGGGAGTGCTCCCACCAACTTGCAAATTTCTCCATAGCATCACAATATAAGTAGTGAATCACATGTATTGGTGGGAGGGCCCCACGCTCCCACCACATTGCCCAGCACTGCATAACAATATACATGAGCCATATCTTTTGAGCTGTCCAATACCTTATAATGGGATCTTCCTACACACCCCAAAATGTGCTTACCGTAGTTTTCACAATGCACATAAATAGTTTTCCATTAACTATGATGAACATGCACCACAACTCAGCAACCATAATGGCCAGCAACCTGAAAATTGTCACTCTTGAAGATCTATGACTAGTCTTTCTACATTCCAGATTCCAGGCAAATCAGACACACAATTCAAAAGTTATTGCAGCAGAATGAACCAAATTTTCATTTATCGGCATAGGATAATCCTGCACCTCATTAAGTTTTACACACCAAAGCACTGCAAGGCATGTCCAGGGCACTAGAGCTACCTACCCTATAAATTGCAAGCCAATAGCAGCATGCCTAATCCAATGGGAAAAGCATCAACTACGTCAGTCAATATCTCCCCAATGAATTAATTTTGCAGCACCTACATAGAATAATTCACAGCTGTAAGACATCCCCTCAACACCATCTGAATTTCAAATAAAAAGACCAAACCATTTAAGAGACATTCAATTTTAAAGTTTTGCACCTTTAAGAATTCTTTCTTTGTGAGAATCATCCATGACAGCCACAAAATGGCAGATCTCACAAACAGAAATACACTAAAATGGCGGACCTGACAGCCAAAAAATATTTGACCTCGGGGGGAACGTCAAATGTAAATAACTCTGGTATGAAACAATATGTTTTCACCAAACAAAAAATGGCATATTCCTTGATGAAAGAGCTGTCTGTGTCCCAAGTTTTAGACCAATCAACCACACAATGGCTGCACAGCACCACAGGCAACACATTGCACAAAAGTAGCAAACACTACATTTGTGTCACTTCGCTGCACAAAAACTGTGTGTCCGACAGAAATGACAATTGGTAAATGAAGACATGTACCATACCAGACCATGAATACCAAATGTTATCTGAATCTGTTCAACAGCTGCACAGTGGCATGACCAGAAATCTGTGCAGAAGTGCCAAAAAGAAAATTTTTGCCACTTCACTACAGAAGAACTGTATATCTAATGGAACCAAAAATTGTTAAAAGAAGAGATATACCATAGCACGTTGTGTCCAAAGTTTTGTGAACATCCATTCAATGATTGCACAGCACCATGAGTAAACAACTGCACAGCCACAATTCAGCAATTGCAACAGTCAGTGACCTAGAAATTGTAACAATCAAAGATGTATAACAAATCTTTCTACTTTCCAAATTCCAGGCAAATCGGACACATGGTTCAAAACTTATTGAAGCAGAATGAACCAAATTTTCATTCGTCAGAGTGGCATAATTCTGCACCTCTTTAAGTTTTGCACACCAAACTACTGCAAGGCATGTCCGTGACACTAGGGCTACCTACCCTATGAATTGCAAGCCAATAGCAGCATTCATAATCCAGTGGGAAAACATCAACTACGTCAGTCAATATCTCCCCAATTAATTAATTTTGCAGCACCTAAACAGCATAATTCAAATCTGTAGGACATCCCCTCAACATCCTCTGAATTTCAAGTAAAAAGACCAAAACATTTAAGAGATATTCAATTTTAAAGTTTGTGCACCTTTAAGAATTCTTTGGTTGCGAGAATCGGCTGTGACTGCTACAAAATGGCTGACCTCATTGCTGAAAATGCACTAAAATTGTGGACCTGGCAGCTGAAAATTCTTTGACTGCTGGGGGGGACTTCAAACTGTAATAACTCTGGAGCAGACCAATATTTGTTCACCAAACAAAAAGTGGCATGTTCCTTGAAGAAAGGGCTATCTGTATCCTAAGTTTCAGCCCCATCAACCTCACAATGGCTGTGCAGCACCACAGACAACACAGCGAGCAAAAGTAGCAAAAACTTAATTTTTTTTCACTTTGTTGCGCAAAAACTGTATGTCCAACTGAAATGAAAATGTGCACTATAAATAGTGAAAGGTATGTGTTGGTGGAAGCGTGGGGCCCGAACCATGCTGCCCATGCCTGCATAATAGCTGTAACAGTAATGCTAACGGTAATGGTGACTGAAATGCAACTGCTAATGGTAGCTGTAACACCAACACAAATTTGAACGTGAACGCTAACTGTTACAGTACCGCAAAGAGAAATGCAAACACAAATGGTAATGCAAACAGTAATGCAAACACAAATGATAATGGTAATGGTGACACAAATGCAAAAGTGAAAGCAAACGGTAATGGTAATGTAACCACAAATGCTAACAGTAAGAATAATGGTGATGCAAATATAAATGAAAACACAAACAGTAATGGAAACGCAAGCACAAACGCAAACCGTAACGCAAACTTTGTCAGAAATGCAATCGTAAAGACAAATGCAAATGCTAATGCAAACGCAAGTGCAAACGTAAACAGAAATGGTAACGGTGACACAAAAAGAAACAGTAATGCAAATCATAACGGAAACACAAGCACAAACATAAATGCAAATAGTAATGCAAACCATAAAGCTAACATGGTTGGAAATGCAAAGTGAAGCAGTAATGGTAACGGTGACACAAACATAAATGCTAACACAAATGGTAATGCAAATGCAAAAATATAAACTGTAACTTTAATGCTAACATTAACAGAAACGCAAAGTGAATCAGTAATGATAACACTAACATTGATGCAAACGTAAATGCAAATGCAAACGGTTATGTAAACATAAGCGCAAACAGAAATGCTAACGGTAATGGTGATGCAAACAGAAACACTAACGCAAATGGTAACAGAAACGCAAGCACAAATGTAAACGCAAATGGTAATGCTAACCATAACACTAACATTGACAGAAACACAAAGTGAAGCAGTAACAGTGACACAAATGTAAATGGAAATGTAAACAGTAATGCAAACACAAGTGCAAATGGTAACGGTCATGCTAATGCAACAGGAACTGCTAACACAAACGTTAATGGAAATGCAAGCGCAAACAGAAACGCAAATGGTAACACTAAACATAATGCTAACATTGCTAGAAACGCAAACTGAAGTGGTAACAGTAATGGTGACACAAATGTAAATGCTAATGCAAACGGTAATGCAAACACAAAAGCAAATGGTAACGGTAATGCTAACGGTGATGCAAACAGAAACACTAATGCAAACAATAATGGAAATGCAAGTGCAAATGCAAATGCTAACAGTAAGGGAAATGGAAAAGCAAATGGTAATGCAAACAGTAATGAAAATGCAAATGTAATGATAATGCAAACAGAAATGCAAAAGTAAACAGTAACGTAAATGAAAATGCATATGCAAGCACAAACGCAAATGGAAACACACACACGGTGACACAAACGAAAACACTAACGAAAACGGTAACAGAAATGCAAGTAGTAATGGTAACGCAAATGCAAACGGTAATGGTAACGCCAATGGTGATGCAAAAGTTAACAGTAACTCAAAAGGTAATGCAAACACAAGCACAAACAGAAACACAAATGATAACGCACACAGTGACACAAACAGAAACACTAACGGTAACAGAAACACAAGCGGAAACATAAATGCAAAGGCAAACAGTAACAGTAATGCAAATTCACATGCTTTGTGTCCCAAAAAGTAGCATTCAGAAGCACAGTGAATACAAAGAATGTGGGCATAATAATGGCCATCGGACCAGAAAATGAGCACTTGGAATACTAAATGGCTTATATCTCAGGAACCGTACGACATAGAAAAAAAAATAAACATCTCATTATTTATGACTTTCCAGGCTAGTTTTGCACTTAGCCCCCCAGCAGGGTACTATGCATTTTTGCAACAAAAAACCTGTATCTCAAACCATTTTCGAGATACGGGACCCGAAACGTAAATTTCAGCCCAAAAGACCAAACAGTTTTTTTACAGAAGGGTGGCAAAGAATTCCTATTGTTTTGGCCATACTTTTGCAAATTGTTGTCGCAATTCATTACACTTTTGCAAAAAAAATCACAAAAGTATTGCATTTGTGAAAGTACTTTGTGACTACTTTTTACAAAAATGTTAAAAACATATTTCGTGGGTGTTTTACCCCCAAAAAAAGACATGGCTAGCACCCTCAGGACTCAACTAGGTGAACACAACAAGAATTTTGTCCCAAATTTAAACGCCAAGTTTTTTCCTGAGCTGTAACTGAAAACAAAATGGCTGATTTGTGAAAGTAAAAGGGTCATTTGCGACAGTAAAAACTGCATTTGCTACAGTGTCGAATTGGTTGTTAACTTTTCCCATAGACTATAATGGGAAACTGTTTTTTTAAATAACTTTTGAACTGTTTAATACATTTTCACAAAATCTTGGAAAGGCACATCGAGGAGCCTAGCTGCATGTTGCCTGAAGTTTTCGTACTGATCACGCAAACCATGCGGGCTGTAGGCATGAGCAAAGAAACTCACAAAAATCCATAATTTATGCATTTTGTGGTGCACTGTAGCTCCACAACTGTACATCTGACCATCACAAAACTTGCCATATCCAGAGATCTTTGGTATCAGACCATGCATTCTAAATTTCAGGCTAATCTGTTGTATAGTTTCAAAGTTATTAAGGTGCAAAATTTGAGATTTAACCTTAAATGGGGCATTCAACCCTAACTATAGTGGCACTACCTGTCATGGTGGTGTGTTACCCTCTTCAGGCTGCACTCAGGAAAGAAACTGACAAAATGTTGGTACATTTTGTGAAAGACAGGAGATTTAACTTACAAGACTAGGATGCAGGGTTTGAACTGCCTGGCAAAAATATCCTATATAATGAGAACAATGTTTGTTTAGAAAAATATAGAGTTTGAGATTTCAACTGAGAGAGAAACACAAATGAAGGATTTTTGTTTCAAGCGCTATCCTGTACAGAGTTATTTTTATATTTTATTATTTATAATAATAAAATGCTACTTTGAATTCTATGACTTCTTCTGGTCTGCCTATGTATCCTGACCTATGCCCCTATGACAGTTGGTGTCATCTGGTATCACACAAAGTGGGATTTATGCTGTGTATGCTCTACATCAGGAGTTTTGTGCATGGGTGCTATAACTGGTACCAGGGAAGAATGGAAACAAGGTATGGATCCTGCAGCAGCAAGCCCAAAGGGTCAGCCCACCAGTGCAGTGGTTGGATTTTTGCTTGGAAACACTAGTGACCCAGGTTCAGGAATGGACCCGGGTTGTCAGAGGGCTGGCAGGGGATAGAAGGACTGAGCATCCTTAGACTGCTCTCCTTCTCTGGGGGAGGGCGGGTGAGAGTGTTCAGTGTCAAGTGACACCCAGCGGAGGCTGGGTTGCCGCACACACACTGACGCCAATATCCTTCAGGGGCAGGGCAGACACTGGTCATCATTGCACATCCCTGCCCCTGCCCCTGCTTACAGGAAAAAATTCAGAAGCCTGGCTCATCTAGATGATGCCCTGCCCCCAGACCTTTCATAGCCTCCGATGCTGGCTCCCCCTGACTAGGCACTAGAATGGTGGTGCTAAGGGCCAGCACCGCATTCCTGCCCTCTGGGGGCAAGCCAGGGGTGACTGGGTGGAGCACTGGCCATGATCAGTGGCAGAGGTCTGGGAGTCCATGACCAGACCGGACAGTACCGACAGCCAAGGAGCCTCCAAAAGTATAATAAATAAAAAAAAATACAAAGTACGAAAACAGCAAGCCCAGGAAGGATTACTTGAAGAATGCCAGCCAAATTGGAAGCTGAAATAAGAGTCAAAACTGAGACTGTACAGCCAGCACACATGAAGAAAGAAGAAGGACAGACAAGGACAGAACCTGAAAGCAAGTCTGCCTTCTTCAAATGATGGGTTATACAACAAAGAGAGACTGAGAAATGGAGAAGTGAAGAGATTCAGAGATAGAAGCAGTGATGGGTGGATGCCTTGTAAGCTATCAAAGCAGGAGGATCTGGTACAGGTTTAGTAAATCAACAAAACATAAGCTACTTAATGGACATTAGACTTACAATGCTGTGTCCCTCAGATGATGTTGAAGAATATCTAACAACTTATGAAAGGGTCACCAGAGCCTGCCAATGGCCAAAACAGCAACAGACATTCAGGGTGGTACCTTATGTTAGATGTATAGCTCAACTTGCCTACAGCAATATGGGCACTGCACAATCAGAAAACTATGACCTTGTGAAAAGAAAAGTCCTTAAAAAATGCAACATTTTAGGAGATACCTACAGGCAGAGATTCTGGTCCCTGAAGTGCCACTCAGTTGACAATCCTTGAGAAGACTTCATCTGACTCAGAGAACTCCTCTTTAAATGGCTCCAACCAGAGGACAAAACAGTCTCACATATCAGCAACATATTTGCAATGGAGCAATTCATCAAACACCTTCCTATAGATGTGCAGCTTTGGGTAAAAGAACACAGACCGGAAAGTGGGGAAAAGACTGTTTCTTTAGCTGAGGACTATCAGATGACCAGACAGATACCACAGCAGTGAAGTAACAGTCACAGAATGGTAATACCTTCTTTTTCCTGATTAAACTCCAGATCAGATAAGAACTCTGATGGGGGTAACAAATCTGGGCTCAAAGACTTTATTTGCTATAACTGTAATGAGCCAGGCCATATTTGAAGAAAGTGCCATAGAAATAAGGATGGTAACACTGGGGCAAATTTGGCCTTAACAAATTGGGGCAAGTACAGTATATAACAAATGTCAGGAAGAGAAATAAATCTGTAAAAGGACTATAGATTTGGGAAGCAGACAGACCCTGCTGCATGTTGAAGTGCTGCAAAAGGACCAAGTACTGGTGTCATCTGCATCCATGGTGAAACTGGATACTATCCCACCACCCAAATGACTCTGAACATTAATGGGGTGTCACACCAAATGAAAGTGAGGGTAGCACCAAAGTTACCTGTACCTGTGATTATTAGAAATGGCTTTTCAGGATTCACTAAGGTAATCACAGAGGAAGTAAACCTTGCTGTTCCAGCAGCTGTGCTAACAAAAGCACAGGCAAGGAAAATATCAGATGTCAGGGACTCCTGCTTTTGGTGGTTTGGATTCAGACTTGTTTGCTCCCAGCTCCAAGATCTGGAAGTCCAGGAAAGATGCCTGAAAAAACTATGGCAACAAAAGACTGATGGACATAAGGGGCTCATATATGAAAATGCTGAAACTAAACTGATAACTACTGTAATTATAAATTTGTTTCTGAGCAGACTAATGCTGTTTCTCTCCAACATTATTTTAAGCAGCTGCTGGTGAAACAAAAACTTGGTGAACCAATGTTTTTTTTTAATAAAATTGTGTTTGTTTTTCAACAAAAAGGGAGCGTACAGAAGCAAAACAACTAATAATATAGACAGCAAACTTATACACAAACACTAGAAACAGCCTAATTAAAGAAAGCACCACATATCTGAGAAGGCAAACTGACTAATTGCATAACACATATACATTGGAAAAGGGATACCAATAAATCAAATCATTAGTAAAAAGTGATTCTACTCTAACAGTGTATATTATCCCATCTAATATAAAATCAGTAATTGAGATATATAAATATTGAAATAAGTTGCCTAATCACCAGTAGTCAGAGCAGAGAGGGTAAAAGGAGAAAAAGGAGAAAAAACAATTTCCCTCATGGTACAGAGGAAGGAGAAATCGACAGTTGGTAGTTGATCCATGGCTTACGGAGAACTGAACAAGCCTCCTCCTTATTTACATATAGAAAATGGACAACATCGAACCAATATTGCGAGTCAGGTACCTGTGTCTTAAACGGAAATTAGTTAAGGCCTTCTTTGCACATACAATTAATACCAAGAGTAATTTTTTGCGACCACTGGGGAGTCATGTGGTCTGTGGAAAAATATGGATCAAAACAATTCTGGCATCAAGAACAAGATCTATATCAAATATTTGATTAAGGGCCAATGAGATCTCCCTCCAAAACTATACCAACAATGGATAAAGCTAAATAACATGAGATTGGTCTGCCCAAACCTCCCCACATTGACGCCAGCAACCAGCTGCTTGTGGACCTTTGTACTTTGCTAACTGAATGGGTGTTAAAAAGAATCTTGATCTACATTGCCACAAAAAAAACCTCAAATGGGGGGGATTGTTAGTGAGAATCTAGGAAGTGCTGACCTTTCCCACTTTTCCCAAGAGCATAGGGCATCAAATTCTTGGAGCCACTTTATATATTCCAATCGAGATGTATCTGGTTTTGTTGCTCTAATAATGGAATACAAAGCAGATATCATGTGTTCCTGAGGGGCACCCTGTTGAGCAGCAATAGATAATTGAATCCCAGGATTGCCCAGCTTCACTGAGACTGACGATATTAAAGGCAACGTCTGCAGATACGACCACAATTGTAGACATCTACATTAATAATCTCTATGAGATATTCTGTATCAAGCTTGGAGTACAGCAAATGTAAGATGACCTTTAGAGTCAAAGAGCCGGTGATAATAAGTAAGGCCTAATCTAGACCACTGTGGAATAAATACATCAAAGGTCCAAAGCGGGTTCTGCTCATCATAAGCAAGAGCAGTAACAAGAAATACACTGACTGGAGAGAGGGACAAAAGTTATTTATGCCGTACCTTCAATGCCTTCTGAGAGAAATCATAAAAGTGTGACAAAGGAATCCAGAGCTTACAGGAAGCAAAGCATATCAGATCAATATTACAGAGATAATTTAAAACCATCTCGATGTCTTTCCAATAAGCCAAATAAGAAACATTTGCCCAGCAATAAAAAAATCCAGAGTTGAGAAGCATGAGCGCAACATTCAAAATTGGGAAGACCCAAGCCCCTCCTCAATGGTGGCAGAAATAGGATAGAGGCCTGTATTCTAGGTTTCTTACCAATCCAAACAAATTTCAAAATGAGCTGTTGCTAGTCTTTTAAGTAAGCCCAGGAAGGAGTACTGGGTAAAGACTGTAGAAAAAAAAAGACCCTTAGGCAACACAATCATATGAACAACCTCAATATTCCACATAAAGGATAATAGTAAGGTGGACCAGCATTGGAGATTGTCCTTGATAGTGTGTTTAAGGGGTTCTAAATTCAGAGTGTCCAACAAAGCTAAAGATTTAGAGAGCTCAACTCCAAAATACTTGACAGAAGACCTGGTCCACTTTACTGGATAGAGTTGCCGTATAATATCTGGTGGTGAGTAATAATGTACTATAACTTCAGTTTTCAGTTTATTACGGTGGAATCCAGTTAATATCTCAAACTCCTCAAGAATATGTGCTACCCCCAGTAGAGAATTAGTTGGGTTGAACCCATGTTTAAAAATGTAATGGGCTACTGTACAGAATTTGGGTTAAACCTCAAATGCAGGACCAGATAGAACAATTCATGATACCAAAGAAGTATAGAACTGAGATGTTACAGCTAGCACATGATAGTACTATTACTGGTCACTTGGAGAAGGACTGCACCCTTACTAGATAGTTGTACAGATTTTAATTACCTGGGAGTCATGAGGATGTTGCTTACTATTGCCCTTCTTGTATTAAATGTTGGAAAGTAGCCCCAATGACTAGAAAAGACAAGGTGCCCCTGGTGCCCTTACCATTGATAGAAGTGCTTTTTGAAAGCACAGCAATGGATGTGGTTGGCTCCTTAGACAATACTAAAAAGGGTAATTGATTGTTTTTAAAGTATGTGACTGTACTAATCGATACTCAGAGGCAATTCTCATCTGTACTGTCAGAGCCCCAAAAGTGGCAGCAGAGCTTTCCAAAATGTTTAGGATGGGATTACCTAAAGGGATTATTACTGATCATGGTAGTAATTACTGACTACTAGGTATCACTACCATAAAAACTTCCCCTTACCACCCTCATACAAATGGTCTTGCTGAGGATTTTAATCAAACTCTAAAATGCATGTTAAGAAGAGTTGTGAAAGGTGAAGGGAAAGATTTTGACCAATGTTCACCTTATCTGCTTTTTGCTTTAAAAGAAGTGCCACAAGCATCAACAAGTTTTTTACCCTTTGAAAAGTTGTATGGTAGACAACCTACAGGGCCACTAGATGTAATAAAATAAACATGGGTCGATAACCCCACTCAGAAATAATATTTTACATCTTATGTGTATGCACTGAGAAAGAAACTGGCAAAATATGTTGAAATTGCCCAAAGTAATCAGGAAGAAGCCTGAAAATAGCATAAGGTGTATTATGACCATGGGGTAAAAGAAAAAGCTTTTGAGCCAGGTGAAAAGGTCTTGTTACTGTTACCCATTACAGAAACAAACAGCTAATGAAGTGGCAATGGCCTTATAAAGTGATTAGATGTACTGGTACAGTTAACAAAGAGATTGAGATCCCTGATATGGAAAATCCTATCAAGATATACCAAGCTAACCTCCTGAAGAAATGGGATGAAAAACACCAAAGTAAGCTTTGTTAGTATTACAAGAAGCTGCTAAAGAAGATATTGATATAGCATATGACTGGAAGAAACTGTAACTTCTGATGCTATAAAGGTAATGTTAAACAAACCACAAAATCTGTAACTTAGTAAAGACATTTAAAAGTACTTTTACCACAGTGCAAGGCCAAGCAAAAGGCGTCAAGCACGTATTAGTAACAGAGAATGCTCAGCCTGTCAGACAAAAGACATACAGATTACCAGAGTGGTTAAGAGCAGACATGGTTAAGGAAATACAAAAACAAACCCCCCAAAAAAGTTCGGTATTACTGAAAAATTGAGAAGTGCTTGTTCATCGCCAATGGTGATTGTAAATGAAAAAATGTAGGTGGTGTAGGAATCCACCTTGATTTTAGGAAATGTAATTAAGTGTCCATATTTGACAGCTATTTAAAGAGATCAGTCACTACGGCTAACCACTGCTGATTTGGTAAAGCCTATGACTCCTATGACTCCAATGCCCAGAATACATTATTTGGTGCATGTACTGGGACATGCCAAATACATTAGTACCCTTGATCTCACCAAGGATTACTGGCTAATTTCTCCTAGTTATAGAATCCAGAGATAAAACTGCATATTCCACTCCAGTTGGAGCCCATCAGTTCACCACCATGCCATTTGGCTTACATGCCAGTCCTGCTACATTCCAGTGGTACATGGATGTAATTCTAGCCCCTCACACTTGCTGCTGTGCTGCTTATCTGGATGATATCATGGTGTATAGTCCAGACTGGAAAAGTTACCAGAAACACCAACCAGCAGTTATCCAATCTATCAAAAATGCAGTTCTGACCATTAATCCTACCAAATGCAAATTAGATATGCAGGAAACCAGATATTTGGGTTATTGTTTGGGAAACGAAGAAGTAAAGCCAGAGATAAGACAGAAGCAATAGCTGACAGCCCTGTCTCTCTAAAAAAACAAACATGTCATGTAATTTTTAAGTTGGGCTGGTTACTGCCAGAGATGTGGTCCCAAATTTGCTGAGTTAGCTACTCTCAACACAAAATTCATGAAAAAAGGTACCCAGATAATATGAAATGGTTCCCAGTGTGTTATGAGGCTTTTCAGGCCATCAAGGCTGCATTATGTTCAGTCCCTGTTTTAAGTCCAGACTCTGAGAAACTATTTATGTTACAGAAAGATGCATCAGTGGTATGCTAAGGTCCAGTCCTGAGTCAGAAAATAGATGTGAAGTAACATCCAGTTCTGTATATCAATAGGAAACTGCATGACAGAGATAAAAGTACTCCACTACTAAAAAATAATTTTTTGCTGCAAAACAGGTAATGGAGTCCCTTCAGTTTTATTTGCTAGGAGCTAACTTTGTACTTATAACAGATCACAATCCTCTCTGTTAGCTTAATCAAATGAAGAATTAAGAATCCCAGAATCACAATATGGCACCTAGCACTACAGCCATTTAAATTCATAGTGATGCACAAAAAAGGGAATTTTTTTTTTATTTTAAATTTGTTAAACAGGTTGGGAAACTGTGTGAAAAGCCCTTTTTCAGGACTGACCCTGATGGTAAACACATAATCACAACAAACAGACAATCAATAAATAATACAGTCAAAATACAAATTAAGTAAAACAAGTACAAGCATTCAAGGATAACAGATAAGATTTAAAATGTGCTTTAAAACTTTATAAAGAAGTAGCAGAGCATAATGTAATTGGCAAATTGTTCCATACATTTGGAGCTGAGGTCATAAAAGATCAAAAACCGTATTTATTCTTGTGTGTACAAGCTTCAAATGTAACACCCTTAGTAGACCTAAGATAACTAGGTGACTCTTGAATGGTTATTAAATCAGAGGGGGGGGGGGATGAGTGACCAGAGTGTGGAGGGTCTGTAGGATAACAGATGGACCAGACACAGAACTTCAGGTTCAACACACAATCTCCGTGTGATGTTTATTTAAAACAAAAGGGATAACCTTAAGCAATGGCATATCCTTTCTTCAATACATCAGTTTGCAGCAACAGGCTATGCATGTCCTTCCTCTGCAGTTAGTCAGCACCTACTGACCCACTGATCTATCTTTTTAGTGAAAATTATTTCATTTCCTGTGTTGGTCTTGTGTGTTTGGGTGATGGGGAGCTCAAGGAAAGAAAACCCCCAAAATGAGCTAGAGACAAAGAACCTCAGTGCAAAAGCACTGAAGCAAGGGTTACCCAAAAGGGCACTGGCAATAAAGCCAACTTTCAAAGGAAACACAACATCACACATAACCCCATAATGCAAAGCATCATGGGATGTATATGCAAATCACCATGAAATTGTAGGCTGTTTCAGCTTAAACCAGGAATGCATGGTGCCAAAGGGCCTCAAACAATCTGCAAATTACATGCATTTTAACAACACAGGAGGGTTTTCTGATATCTCTACTCAAGTAACTTGATTTTTATAATACAGTCCCCTAGTAACTTTTTACCTTTATCAAAAACACCTAGTGCTATGTTATTTTCAACATTTACAGGTTTCATACATATAAGACACATACATCAATGCATTTTATGACATTGTGCTATTGCATACTAAATCCAACAATGAGGAAAACAGCCTGTTGCTTAACATTAGCAAGGAGGTCACTACAATAACCTCCCTGTACGAGGACCTGAGATGGAAAATGAAACTTAAAGAGGACACTATAGCATAGTCAAGAAAGGGGAGTGGGTGCCCATAGGTGGCCAACCTTATAGACTAGAAATTGTAAAGGATAAATCAGTCTAAGAAATAGAAGAACTGTTGCAACAGATTTAAGAAAAGGTTGGTCCTCAAGAGTGGCAGGATCTCCGTCACACAGAGTAAATTGATAGGTAAACCAGACAACCCAAAGAATAGGTAAATTTAAGCCTTGGGGATAACCAACCAATAGTGGAATACAACTTACAGGGATGCATCTTCAATGGAGCTGCAAGAATGAAATGACAAATATTGTTAAATGCAACAGTTAAAATATGACATTCCCTCGAGCCTAAATTATAATATAGAGAAAAAACATAACTAATATGTGGCAAAAGGGTACCCATAGCAATAGATCGGCATGTTTCACAAGACAGATACTGTTTCAATTTATACAACAAACCAATCTTCTGATTTTTTTACTCTACTGATGGCCTTGACCTGAGAGTGGAAGGTCATGCTGGGGTCAAGTATGACCCCAAGATATTTGAATTCATTTACCTGTCCAATAACAAACCCAGAACCATCATAAATTAACAAACATGAATTATCCCTCAGCATATAGGTACTACCAAATACTATTGACTTAGTTTTCTTTACATTCATAATCATAAAGGGGCCTATGCATGATGGTGCAGAGTGCCTACACTGTGCAGATCTGTGGTTCATAGCCACTCCACACCCATTGTGCCCCCCTGTGCGGGATGCATAAGTGCACAGCCCATAGGCACCTGATCCCCCAGCTGCGTGGACAGCAATGATCTGGGAGAGGATGGGGGGGCATGCTGAGGGTATGCCAGCTCTATGAACCATGCACCAAGGCACATAGTGCTGTGCACCGGGTGGCATAAGAGGGCACCCGTTACACCAGAAGAACCTTACCATAAGTGCCTTATGCACTCGACCCCATATACACTGGACACTGTCCAGCACCAGCAGCACTACGGACATCCACCCCTCCACCAGAACACCCCCTTGGTCCCGGCCATACAGAACTGACCCCCCATATGATAGGCACCCCACCCCATCCCACATGGCTGCCCCACACACACAGTGGCTGCCACTGAACACACACAGATGCCCCGCCCCTATCTGTGTGCTGTCCCTCTGTCCCACAGCACTGTCCTGTCCCCGGCCATAGGCAAGCACTCCACCACCACCAACTCACAGCCCTGCCCCATCCCACTGTAGTTCCCCCATCACACACACATACACACAAACACATCAGAGCTCCATCTCTGGGGCAGCAGCCCCTCTGACAGGTGCCCTGCCTGGCATGGTCCAGCACTGTGTGTATGAACCCAAACACTCAAGTGCCCCATCCCAGCACCCCTGCCCCTCATTGGTGTGCAGTTCCCCCCATGGCACCAACTCCCCCAGTTCTTGTACCTGCTGCTAGTGCCATGGCTCAGGATGGCCAGTGGCACAGCCCCCCACATACCTCCACAGCCACTGGCTGTCCAACTGAGGCTGGGAGCATGACGCCTATTTATGGATGCACACCCCCTGCATCAGTTGGATGGTAGGCAGCCATGGAAGTGTGCAGAGGGTAATGCCACTAGTCATTCCAAGCTGCAGCACCGAAGGTCCAGTATAAGGTGGGGGGATGGTGCTGCTAGTGGGTGGGGTCCACTGGATGGCACAACCATTGCTGGTGTACCGGGATGGGCCTTGCAGTCCTTATCTGCATCAACTTCTATGTTTCTATGTTTCTATGTTAAGGGGGTATGTTCACCAATAAGGGGATGGGGCACTGTAGTGCTGGGGTGGGGTCTGCTGCTACTTTACTGGGGTGGGCATGTGTTGGGGTGGGGGGAGCTGTATGGTACTGGGGTCAGGGCAATCCTTGGATGGGTGGTGAGTCAGCAGTGTGGCAGTGGCCACAGTGCCACAGGGGCCCAGACAGGGGACTCTGGCCATCCAGCCATGGCTGTGTGGCTCTGGGGGCCTGCACAGGGTGCTATTCATGCACCCAGGCCCATGCTCTGCCACATAGGTGATCCACCCCTGGACCCAATATGGGCATCAGATTGGATGCCCACATGGGTCTGCTACTCCCTGTACACCAGGGGTTGGTGCCATGGACAGGTTGTGGCCATTTGTGAATACTGGCTGGTACACACCTGTCCCCAGGTGTGGAGCTAAGAGGTGGAATATGTGCCTCTGGCACTTATTATCCATCTATTCATGCGTAGGCCCCAAGATTAGTAGACAGCCATGAATACAAAAGTGTAAATTCTGATTCTAAAACAGAACTAACCTGAGAAACTGAAGGAGCCTGATAAAACAAAATAAGATAATCTTCATAGAGAAGACACTTACAATAACTGAAAACTAAAGGCAATTGATTTATAAATAAAGAAAACAATAGGGGTCCAAGTAGGGACCCCTGCAGTACGCCACACTCTATGGATCTCTGGTTAGAAGGTACAGAATTAATGTATACATATTGAGACCTGATAGTCAAATAATCTATCCATTTTACAGCATTCTCAGAGAGGCACAATTCTCTCAGCTTAAAACAAAGTAAAGGGTGATCAATTAATTTGGAGCCTTAGTTAGGTCCACAAACACCGCCCCAGTCAAAACACCCTTATCAACCTCCTGTAGGATGGTGTTCGAGGCCAGTACCAGTCCCATGGCCACACCTAAACACATGCTGTTCTGCACACAGAATATTGTTTTTCTCCAAGAAACTGGTAAGCTGATTTGCAACCAATTTTTCCAGAATCTTACTCAGCAGATTCAAAATGGGGATTGGTTGATAATCTTTAGCATATGCAGCATTAAGTTTTTCTGGAACTGGCACTACCCTTGCACATTTCCAAACAGATGTAAAAACACCTGAGATCAAACACAAGTTATAAATGGAACAAAAGAGGTCCAGCAATAAAAGAGGCGGACAACTTAATAAATCTCCCATCCAAACCACCACCGAAATCACTATACTTATTGGGTAGCAATTGTAATAGTTTCAATACCACTGTACTGGTCACCTTATGGAAATAGAAAAGAGGGCTACCCTCATTCAAGTGATGTGGGCCATAATCATAACCATCCAGATCCTTAGCATTAATTCCACCAGCCAAACCCAGACCATTTAATTTATAGCTAGACACATCTGAAAATATCAAATTTAATGAATCAGCTTTTACAGAGATCTCTGTAACCTCCTTTTTATATGTTTTTAATTTATTCATAACAGCCTTTTCTTTTGGGAAGAATAAGGAATGAACTGTGTCCCAAAAAGCCCTTTGAATCAGTTCATGCAGTGTTGAATTTTTTCTTAAAAAAGTCAACTTTGGCCTGTTTTATTATTTTATTGACCTTATTCTGTAGATACCTATAGGCTGATAACAATGTAGTGGAGGGGAATTGTTTATAAGCATCCCATGCCACATTTCTTTGTTTAATCCAGGACTTAATGTCCTTAGAAAACCATTCATTATTAGATCCCCTTACCCTAAAATACACAAATGGAATAGAAAATATTGGACCAGCTATATACAGATGATGCCATTCTCTATCGATCTAACAGCACTGTCTCCACCATTAACTCTGAACTACAATCTGATTTCCAGCAGCTAGAATCATGGTTTAAGGAGAATCTACTGATCCTGAATTCTAATAAAACAAAAACCATGCTGTTCTGTCACACCTCCTTTGTATTACTGTCACTGCCCCCTTTGATAATCCATATCTCGACTGTCAAGCCACTTGCAGAAGTGAGTTCCTTCAAATACCTGGGCCTGACTATGGATGTGCACCTAGCTTTTGAACCACATACTACAAACATCATAAATGTAACAAACCAAAAAATTGGTCTATTATACCATGTTGCCCGCTATCTCTCACCCAATGCTCGAAAGACCATTGTCACAACCATTCTTCTCCCTGGGCTCTTCTATGCTGCCCCTATCACTCACTCGGCAAGGCCACCTATCCTGGCCAAACTTAAATAGGCCTATCACAGAGTGGCCCACTTTGCGGCACACTCCTGCTCTCAGGCACACCACTGTGATGTTCTCCACATCCTAAGCTGGCTGTCCTTCAAGGTCAAAATGGACTTCCCTGTATTATGTACTGTCTTCAAAGTAATCCACCTCCCCTTCCTTCCCATCCTCTCCAACCTCCTCTCACTCAGACCTTTCTCTAGAACATTCAGATCATCCCATCTCCTCATATTAAATACTCCCAACCCCTGATTAGCTATAGGCCACAGATCCTTCCATGCTGCTGCACCTCAAAAATGGAACACACTCTCACACAAATTACTCTCTTGTACTACTCTTCCTCACTTTAAGAGACTCTATAAGGAACTCTTTATTTCCTCCTCCTATTTTCAGGTGTTATTAATCCCCAAACCCCCCACTGCCTCCCCACTTATCCTCACCTCCTCCTTCACCAATTTCTCCCTCCACCCCTCCCTCTCCTGATACTAGTCTTTTTGCTTTAACTCCCACATCAATCAAATTCTCTGAGTAGTTTGAAACTCCTCCACCAGGATAAATTTGCTGCTTAATACTTTGACTGTATGTATATTTAATTGTTCCTCTATTTATTTGCTGATTTGATCATTTTATTGTTTGCTTTATATGTTAACTCTTAACAGTTGTCAGCATACAATCCCCTTTACTTGATCTTGTATAGTGAACTGAATATGTTCTTGTATAATGTCTGTGTACACTTCTCTTTTGCTTGTTACCTTTTCCCCAGTTCACCCCTGAAAAAGGGACCTAGTTTCAGTGGGCCCACCCGGTTACCAAAATTCAAATAAATAAATAAATAGCTATTGGCAAAAATAATCAATTGCACAAGCAGGGTTAGGAATAACATCAAAAAAGGATCAATATATGTTCACTAATTTAGACTTCAAGGCATCATAATGGAATTTTGGCCCGGAAAGGAATCTTTGGTCATTTAAAATTTAATGTACAATATGTTGCCTGATGATCACTTATTGAATCATCCTGTACCCCATAGACAAAATAATATTGGGCTTATTTGAGATGATCCGATCCAAAATAGAATGATTATTGGAATGTGTATTACATCTGGAAGGTTTTTTAATAAGATGAAACAAATTAAAATAATTCAAAAAGGGTTCAAAACTCAAGGAATCACTTTTTAACAAATCCAAATTAACATCTCCAACAAAAACAAAATCTCGATTCATCATATAATTAGAAGCAACTCCCAAAAATTCCTTTAGTACTGATAAGCCACACTGTGGAGGATTATTTAAGCAACTAATGGTTAAAATTTTACAACCACCCAGTAATACATATAACACTATCCAATCATTAGGAGTTTCAGAGTTCACACTGGGTGACAGAATAGATACTTCTAAATGCTCAAGGAAATAAACAACTCCTCCACCTTTCTTTTTACCTTTTCTGACAGCTCTAACTAGGTTATACCCGGGGAGTTTTCACATACTGTTGAGAATTTGGGGTTTCAACCATGATTCAGATATAGCAACCAAATCAGGCCTATAGGAACAAGTCAGAGCCTCTAGGTTAGCTAATTTAGGTACAAGACTCCTGGCATTAACATGTAATATTTTAATTCCATGGGTATCATACCAAGGATGAGCACAACTTCTGTTAAGCAAGAACTCAGAATTCATTGGGCCTGGATATCACCAAAGAGTAAAAGTAAAAATAACAAAACAGCATATCTCTGATGATGCCAGATAAGTAGCAAACCCTCCAATATTATAATGTGAGTAAAACTAGAAAAAACATATCACAAATTTGCAGTGAAAACTTCTCAACCAATAATAGACAGCATGCATTAATCATACTATCAGATCACACCAAAAGTTCCAACATACTAAAATTGGTATAGTCATTAACCGGTATACTAGAATTACATTCATCCAAGGAACCAACTATATCACTCAGCATACAACACATACACACAAAATAATCACCCAACCTAATGAAAAATATAAGGAAGGCATATTGTAACAATACATATATTTCTTAGACTAATATGTCCAACTAACTACCCCTTGCACAGTGCTTGCTGCCCCAGCCTTCCACATCTTCCATGGACTCCACTGACTCCAGTTGCACTTATCTGCACTTCACTGTTAACAAGCCACTGCTACAGATGCCACCATGTCTGAGCAAAACTTAATTTAAATCCAACAATCCACTCAACCAGGCTGCCACCACCATTTGGGGGAGGGTGTGGCCCTGAGAGTTGGAGCAGCAAAGGCAAAGTGTGTTGGTAACGAGGCGACAGGAGCTAGAGCCTGCGGAGCAGGCTATACTGGATCAGCACTTCAGAGTAATATACAGCATTCAAAATAAGCAGAGAATAGCAGCAGCAGGTAAGGTTCAGTTCAACACATCAAGTAACATGCAGCAGTATGCAGGCACAGATTAAATTTAATATGGCAAGCGGGTCACATGCGACAATATCTCCCACACATAAGCCAGGTTAACAGGACAGTTCACAAAAGGTAGGCACACATAAAGCACAGTACAATCAATCTAGGAGCTACTTGTCACTCATGACCACCAACTACAGTTAATGCAGGTGCATGATTTAATGCAGGTGCAAGGATGAAAAATCAGCAAGCTGTCTCTGGTGCCACAGTTAACATCTGCTGACAGTGGATTCTGGCAGTGGTTGGAATGAGTGGCCACAACAAATGTCGGTGCTGATTTTCTGTCAAGATATGGTTCAGCAATTGAGAATTCAGTAGTGTGAAACAATATGCGTGCTTAACTGAAATATTTGAAGTAAAAGAGGTTATGGAAAAATGGATACTGCATATGTAAAGAACTGTAAATGTTATAAAGTAATGTTAAAAGAGAAATAAAAGAAGGTGTTGGAAACGTGTTTTTGTTGTTGTTGTTGTTGTTTTGTTTAAGCAGGTACCCTCTTAAAGAGGGGTGTATGTGACAGAGTTCAGTAAGACCCCATCACATTTGTTATGCAGTGAGAGTTAGAAGCCAGGATCAATTTTAACCTCTCCTATTTTCTACCACTTGTCTGTCTCTTGCCAATCTGACTGCACAATCACATTTTCTTGTGACACCTATGAATTGGCCACTCTGACGGTCCCACCATTTTCACCTGTTATCTGCCTTTCTTTACCTTTGCTGTTTCTATTCTTTCTTTTTCGCCATGCTTCTCTTTGGCTAAACATATATGTGGATCTTTATGTGAAACTGGGGTCCCTTTATTTGCAAATGTACATAATTATATTGTGGAAATGACTGTAGAAAGCTTTCTGGGTTTATTAGAAATTATTACAATCAGTAACATTGGGTTGACCTTGAGATGCAGTTTTGATCTCCACAAGCTTGCTTGCAGAATTGTCAACAGAGAATCAGCTCTGGGACAAAATATATTATTTTGTTTCACCTGTTAAGACTAGATATGCTCTTCAGGCTGGCCTCAGGGAAGAAACTTTACACAGTTTTAGTATATTTTGTGAAAAAAGACAGGAAATGCAACTTGCAAGAACAGGATATAGCATTTAAACTGCCAGAAAAAAATAGCTTATATAATAAGAGCAATGTTTTGTTTCAGAAGGAATGGGGAATTTAAGAGATGTAGAGAGAATGAGGTTTACATTGATAGAGAAATTCAGATGAAGGATTTTTGTTTGGACTGCCTTTATGAAGAACTATCCTGTACAGTTGTATTTTTATAATGTATTGTTATTGATAATAATGAAATGCTACTTATGAATTTTATAACTTCTTCTGGTCTGCCTACTTCCTAATCTATGCCTCTATGACACTAGTCACCATTTTCAAATAAATAAATACATACATACATAAATAATTTATGCCATGATTGAATTTCACATTGTAATTTTTTCGTTTTTTAAAATGTTTTGAAAAACATTACCCCCTTAAAATTAAACAGTTTTTCTTTTCCAAGTGATATCACCTTTGGGAAGTGTTGATTGCAACATTCTTACAGGGTGGTCTGTCAAAGGACCCTGTCAAAGGTTGGTCATACTTACAGCATATTTCTTTGCTTTTGGTAGGATTTGTTCTCAGTCTCTAATAATTTGGTTTCATTATCATGCCATGCAATTTTTGTTTTTAAATTTAAGATACTTTATTAAGATTAAATGTGAAAACAACCAACACAAACAATAAAAAGGGAAACAATACGCACAAGTAATTCTAACAATAACAACTTCAACAACAGCTATCACCCTCCCAGCCTACTTCTCTATCCCCTTCCCCCAATGGAGATCATTAGTTATCATAGGTAAAAAAAAAACTACCTTTAATGAGTAATAGCATCAGCAGCAAAGAAAGAGAAAAAGCCCATATCATGCTTCTAACATAGGAACTACAATACAACTAAAACCAGGAATACCAGAAAAGGAAAAGGCACATAAGTAACTCATTCTGCAGCTCCAAGGGAAAATTAGAGTGAAACTAAAGTATATAACCTACCCCATTTCTTATTATAACCAGCTATCTTGTTACAGAAACTGGCTATCATTCTTTCAAGGCAAAGCTTATTCAACAATTCATTAACCCATTCTGTTTATGGAATGTCCACTTGGTCCATCCAATGGTGGAGTACCACTTTTTTAACTGATAGAGAAATCATAGACAGGTGACATCTCCATTCTTTGACCCTGACACTGGAATAATCAACTAGGAGGCAGATTTCAGGTGTGAAATGATCCTCTAGACCAAGAAGAGGGTCCACTTTGTGTTTAGTCTTGTCCCATAAAGGGGCAATTTGGGGACAATCCCTCAAAATGTGAAATAAGGACCCTTCTGCTTGGACACACCTGGTGCACAAGGAAGAGGTTAAATTCCCCATGTTGGCCAATTTTATGGAAGTGAATTAAATATTATGTGGTATGTTAAACTGAGTAAGTCAGAGCTTATCATTTTTTGTATACAAATAGAGATCTGCCCCAAACCGTTCCCAATTAAAAGCCAAAGTGGGAAACATAGAGGATCAGCAGAGGGCACACCTCATAGTGTCTGGGAATAATTGGGCATACAGAATAGTTGCAATATGGGATACTGAGTGAGCCTGCCATGCCAAAGTATGGAGTTTATAAAGAAAGTCCTCTTGATCGGTGGACCAGGAAGCCGTGCCAAACCAGCTAATCAGTAGATGATGGAGTTGGTAATGCATAAAGATATATTTAGGCAAGAGGTGAAGGATCTGGAGAAGATCCTTACTTGTTTGAAGCCAGTTGTTGGAAAGGAGATCACAGATTAATATTAGGATTATAACACAGCAGTTGGGAAATGACCCTAAGGTTATCACAGTGTACGGTTTTACACAACTGAGTGTGCACCCTCACAGACATAAATATAATGGAACCACGAAGCTGGGGCGGCAACAATTTGTGGGATATAAATAGAAGGCTTTCGGGGGAAAGGATGGCATCCTTAATCAGAAACCTTTCCAGCTGGAACCAAAGTGGGATATAGGAGGGTTCTCCTTCTGTCAGAGGAGTAGCAGTCCACCTGATATACTTGGACAAGTGACTGACCAAATCATAAATAAAAACGTTCAGCAACTTGAGATCTCACACTTTTTTTGGTGCTCCCAAATGTGTCTAAGCACGTCTCAGGTTTTCCCTTGACAAATAAAATGGGATACAGTTCTATGAACTTTCTTAAACCAACTGAGAGGACGAAATAAGGTTAACAGATGCAGGGGATAAAACAACTGGGGGGGCATATTCATTTTAATAGTACTGCTCCTATCCCGAAGGGAAAGGTAAAGAGTGGATCATCTATTTAGATCCTGTTGGATGGTGGTAAGCAGGTCATTGAGGTTTCGTTTTTTCATTAGGGTGTAATTCTGGGCCAGGATTATCCCCAAATATTTTAAGTTGAGTGGTCCAAGTAAGGCCTAGGTCAAGAATCTCTGATTTAAAAACCCTCGCATTTAGAGGCATCACTACGGTCTCATCTAAATTAAGTTTGTAATTCAAATAAGTACTAAATTATTGTATAAGGGTTAGTGCCACTGGGATGGAAGTAGTAGGATTGGAGATATGCAGCAGAATGTCATCTGCAAATGCTGAGAGTCTGAGATTGAAAAGGCCAAGCTGTATACCCTGTATACGGGGAGACATCTTAAGGCGATGTAGCAGCGGTTTCAAGTATAAACTGAACAATAAAGGGGACAAGGGACACCCCTTTAGGGTACCTGAACCCAGTGGAAATGTGGAAGACAATACTCCATTACAATGTGTCTTCGCACTGGGATAGGAATACAGAGCCTGAATCTACTTGATAAAAGTGGAAGGGAAACTAAAGGCACCTAGGACCGAGAACAAGAAAAGACAACTTACCTGTCAAATGCTTTCTCTGTATCCAGGTAGACCAGAGCCATGGGTTGGGTAGCCTCCCTGGATGCAGAGAAAATGTGGAAAATGTTTCTTAGATGGTGTGTCGGCGATTAGGACCGTATAAAGTCCATCTGTTCTGGGCTAATCAGACCCCCCTAGGCATAGGTTATTCTATTGGCTAAGATTTTCACAAGATTTTAACATTATAGTTCATAAGGAATAGGGGATGGTAATTAACAACTTTATCCAGAGGCTTTCCTGGGGTGGGTAGAACCACAATTATGGCCTCAAGCAAGGAGGGGTCTGAATACCCAGAACTACAGAAATAGGAGTAAAGCTGTTGAAGCAGTGGTGCCAATTCTGTGAGGAAGGTTTTGAAAAAATTTGATGTGAATCCATCAGGCCCTGGAGCTTTGTCCAAGGACAGAGAGGTAATTGCATCTATGATTTCTTGTTGGGCAATGGGCCTATTAAGAAAATCTTGTTCGGCCAAAGTTAATATAGGAAGGGAGATGTCAGTTAAGTAAGCCAGAGTGGCAGAGGTGGAAGGCAAGTTGGCAGGGGCACTGTATAACTGCTGATAATATAGTTCAAATTCCTGAACTATCTCCTTAGGGGATGTTTTGAGGGAATTGTCCCAAAAGAGGAAATAGAAAAAAACAAATGGGATGTCTTGTGTTTATGCAGGCACAAGTCAAGGAGATGGCCTGCCTTGTCTCCTTGATCCACATAAAGGGAATGGGTTTTAAAAGGGCATACTCAGCACATTCCCTCAGACTCCCTGTATATTTATCTCTCAACAGCATTAAAGCTGTAATATCCTCCTGAGAAGCATCAGGGGACAGATCACCTTCTAGCTCCTTAATACAATCTAAAAGGAGACACAGCTCATTCTCCTGTTTAAGCTTCTTCATAGATGCTACCCTAATGAATTTACCTCATAAAACATATTTCAGAGCACACCATACCTTATCTACATCAGGAATGGTCCCAACATTTTGAGCTATAAAATTGGTTATTATGGTCTTAATCCTATTCACCACCTCCTTGTCCTTAAGAAGCTGTGTGTTCAGTTTCCATAGTGTGTAATAGGTATTAGTGTACACTCTAACCATGTAGGGGAGTGGTCTGAGAGCAATCTTGGAGTTATTAACCCAGACAAGACTCCAGACATAACACTCCTGCTAACTAAAAAATAGTTTATGCATCAGTAGGACTTATGGGCTGGCAAACAAAAAGTGTATTCCTGGGCTGAGGGATGTAAAATGTGCCAGGGGTCACACAGGCCCACCATATCCAGCATCTTATGAAGAGATCATTGAGCAGGAATCAGTCCAGGATGTCTTCTGCTAGATCTGTCCAGGTCAGAGGTGATCAGCAGGTTCCAGTTGCCCGCCAAAATAACAGGGATGCAGACAAAGGGGGCTAACAAGGCAGACAAATCTGAAAAAAAAATCAGGATTGTCATTATTTGGTCCATAAATACACCCTAGGAGGGCTTCTAAATGGTCCAAGACACCCTTCAGCAGAAGATGTCTCCCCTGGGGATCCTCAGTACACTGCAGTGACTGGAACCTTACCTCTCTGGAAATGAAAATAGTTACACCCCTCTGGGTAGTGGAGTTCCCTGCCATGAATACTTGCCCTATAGTTTGCCTATGGAAGAAAGACCCCTCTGAGGCAAGTAAGTGGGTCTCTTGAAGAAAAGCAATTTGGCAACGCAGTAATTGGAGATATTTCAAAATCTTGTATTTTTAACCTTGGAGCGAGCACCCTTAATGTTCCAAGTACCGTATTTCATACCAACAGGATGATACAAATAATATATAAACTTCAAACAGGCTGCCATCATGTAAGGTAGATTGTATATAATTATCAGATCTCCTTTGAAATAATCCCCAAAAAGCCCCCAAACAAAGGGGTGTCAACCCCAGTAAACAGGAATTAAAAGCAACACACCTGCATACTGACGAGTAGGATAAGAATAATTATGCTTTTTTTTAAATTGAGCTCTATTAGTTTTATCACCAACAACCTGACATGGTTACAAAACACAGCAATGAAACAGAGCATCAGAAATCCACATGTCAGGTCCCCCAGCCCCCCTCAAAAATGACCCCCACCCCATCCCTCCCCAGCTTGGCATCAAGAGCTATACACTATGCTGTAAACTAAAGAGCTCTGGATATAAGCTGAGCATAGTGATAATAGAAAGCATCACCTGGAATTACATGGAGGTCCCCGCAAAGGTGTGGCCTTGGACTGATGCAGATATAGGGTGTGAAGACTCTCCCAAATTCTCTTGCATCGGGACAAGGAGTCCCACATGCTGGCTTTGAGCTGCTCAGAGCTGAGATTGAATAGAAACTCCTGGAGCCATTCTGTGTTTGTGATATTATGGTGAATTAGCCAGTGGTGTAAAACCAACTTCTTAAGGGTCAGGGAAATCATTGCCATATGATACCTGCACAGACGAGAATAATTATGCTTAACAAAATTAAGGCGCTCTTGCACTGAACTTGACACTGAGAGCTGAGCCCCCCCTTCTCCCCTACAAACAAAAAAAGCACAGCTCCCAAAAGTAATGACACAACAATCTATGTGTAAAAGAGCCATGATTGAGGAGCAGACACATATTGGTTAGAGGGAAAAAATGGTTCTAAAATCGCACGAGAAGAACCCCCCCCAGCAAACCCCAACTTACCACAGCAGTAAAACTACTACAACCCCCAATCCCAACAACTGAACTCTGATAACCTCTTGGGCCATGAAGCTAGTCATCACTGCCCACAGCATGTACCCCTTCCCCCCTTCACCAAATCATATAGAACTAATAGTAATGCCACCGTATCAATATGTGAGAAAATATATTAACAAATGACATTGTGATTAAATACTGTTCTCTGACCAGAGTGCCCCATTAAGTCTACTTATATGAAAAGCAAAAGGATGATTATCAAAAAATCATGTTAGAGCAGTAAAAGGCATGATTCAAATAACATCATTTTGGAAATTAGTAATAAAGGGTAACTCATAAACATTGAAGCCCAATATCCACAGGTATAAACAGAGTCCTTGCATGCAAAATGAACAAATCCAAGAAGACCAGTGGCTGTACTGTGCCATTCAGAAGAGTAGAACAGCCTTACCAGCTCGAATAGGAGCATAGCAGATAGGAACAGTACATAGAATTGTAACAGCAGCCAGTCCCAGATCACCATGAGGGAGACAACATCAGACAGGTGTGATAGCTAAAGTCTTTACTCCACAAGACACCCGCACACTAAATAAGATGCAGCAAAAAAAAAAAAAAATTCCTCTTCCTTACCTGTCGGTGAGCTGTCAATGTGGTGATCACCATGGATAAATGGATCCAAGTAACAAAACATCGAGTGCATTCGTAAGCCACAGAAGCTAGACCGAGCTCAGAGCAGCCACAATTTAAATTAACTGACAAGAGGAGTCAGAACAAGAGAAAATTGCAGTTCTGCCTGTAGCACACAAAAATAAAAAAATAACCCAGTCCTTCTGGTGGTCTTGTTCCTTTTTTGGGCCAACATAGAAATTTCAGTGCTGAACATAAGCAGATGAAGGTTCCAGGAAAGTAAATGTCAAAACAAGTTAGAACCGGCACCTCTCATAAGGAAAAGGAAAAAAGGGCAGCACATAAAGAAGTCCACACTTGAAGGCTGGCTCATCCGGAGATGGAAGGAATTACATTAATACCAATAGTCAGTGAAATATGCTGAGCAGTTGTACCCCCGAGCAATCACTTGAACAGGTCAGGGAAAAGCTTTTTGAGTTCACTGTTTGCAGCTTCCAGGGTTTCATAGCTGCTCCATTTCTCTCTGTGGTGCACCTGCAGAATAGATGGATTGTAGATCCAATAGTGAACTCCAGCCGCTATCAATTTGGACACCAAGGGACGCAGAGCAGATCTCCATTGGCAGACAGAATATGGGATGTCTTGCACTATGTGGATCTGTTTCTCATCCCATTGCAGTTATTGTATGTTCCTTATTTTCTCAAGAATAAATTGCTTATAGAGAAAATTCAGAAGCTGAAATATGCAAGGCATTGGAGGGGATCCTTGCTGGAGTATCTGTTGAAGTGAATGGTGCACCCTCTCCACAATGTAAGTGGGTCCATTTGGTGAAGGACCTGTAACCCATTCGCAAAGCTTTTACACAAAACTGATTGCTGCCAAGCCATCTTTCCCTACTGGAAGGCCCAGCATGATGAGGTTGTTCCTCCTGGAATGACCTTCGAGGTCTGCAAGCCGCTCCTCCATTTTTTTGACCCACTGTCTCAGGGTAAAAACATCAGGGTCCAGCCGAGCTCTTCAGTTGTCTAGTGAGGAGATGCGGGCTTCATTATCACCAGTTCAGCAGGTTAGTTCACCAATAGAGGCACGCGTGCCTTGCAGCTCTGCTGTTAAAATTTGTGGTGTGTCTTTGATCAGTTAGCACAACCTGGAGAGCAGAGTTGGTAGAAGTTCTGGTGGCCTGCACCTTGGGCCACTTAGATGTCTTGTCCCGCTCTAGAGTTGATGGTAGAGTGTGTCTGGGAAGTGGCATCTTCATATCATCATCCATTCATGAGTATTTCAACACCGATGAATTCTAGAGAGCGTAGGGAAGCTCCTGGACCTCCAAAGCAGCAAGATTGCCCAAAATAGGTGTGGGGCCATTATTCTGGCTGGCTGTGGAGCCAGCCAGTATAATGCTTGGTGAAGCAGTGGGAGACATTGAGAGGCACATCTTCTCAAGCAGCCATCACATGACCTCTGATGTCATGCAATTGCTAAACAAATGGCATAAACTGGCAAGGGCTATTCTGAATTGTATTTTTCAGACTGGCGTTACATTGTTAACAAATTGGTCTTCACCACTGGCGTTATTTATTGGATCTATTGCACCATCATAGTCTAAGATGTTACTCCTCATTTCAGTAACATAGTATTTCAGGGGGATTTTACAGAATAGTTTGCATAATTCCACCTCTGACTTAAACTGATACATTCCTGCAGTTGGAATAAAATGTATTCCATGTTTCAACACCTTGGTTTGTGCTGAAGTAAGATTATAAGTTGTTAAACTGACTATTTTATTTTGATGGTATTACTCAGGTTGTGTTTTTGCCTTTTCCCATCTTTTTCTGTTTCTCCACATTTTACATTTTTTTGGCTTTGTTTTCTGACTTGATTTATGGTTTGATTGTTTCATTTCATTTGAGTTTTTGTTCTGAAAGTTTTATATTTGTCATTCTTTCTGAAGATGAGTTGCTATCACTCACATAAATGATCACTGCTTTTTAGTGCCCATTTTTGTTTTCTGAGAGTGATGCTGCAGTGATCTGTTCCTGGATTGATCTCTACTCTTAGATGGACTGTGATGGCAGTTGTGATCTAGTTTATAGATAAGCATTTGTGAAATCATTATCATCTGTTTCTAGGTGCCAGACTCACAAAGGGAATGCAAAGTGGGTTCAAACGTTTGCGCTGCACTTCCCAGCTGTGCCGGTGGGTAATGGAGTTAATCACAGTCAGATAGTGCAGTGTGCTATCCAGCTGTGAATAGGGGCCAGTGGGGGCAGCATTAATCTGGGAAAAGCAGTGTGATATCCAGTAGCGCTGCCTCCACAGCCAGCCAGGATAATGGCCCCACAACCAATAGCGCTCAGGCGCTAATGTGCTATTCAATAAGTGAGCCATGCAAATGAGCCCATTGGGAATGCAAGACAATAGTGTTCATTAGCATGTCCATTATGGGCTCATTTGCATTCCATTAGTGTGGTGGTGTACTGCCCCCCCACCAGCCCAAGTCCCATGCAGCCACATTCCCCCCATAGTCTAGAGGTGCACTTCCCCACTATAATCACTGACCTAATGGTAAAATAAATTTTATTCCATAAAGTAGGGTCCCTCCACAGTCCCTGATCTTCTGAACACCTATCCGGTAATAAATGAAATATTTATCCATAGTGTAGTGTCCCACCCCAGTCCCCAATCTCCCGAACACCCACCCGGTAATAAATGAAATATTTGTACATAGTGTAGGGTCCCTCCCCATTACCTGATTTCCTGTACTCCACCCGGTAATAAATTAAATATTTTTCCATAGTGTGGAGTCCCACCTTGATGCTCGATCCCCCACCCAATATGAAAAATAACAACTTTCCATAGTGTACTGGTCCCCCATCACCAAATGATGTCCTCAAATGGACAGATGCCTCAACTTTGGTAGTCTAGTGGTTCCCCAACCCCCACCCACTCCATTAATTACATACCACCCTGCTCCCCCACCCCAGCATGGCCACTGGTCAGTGAGCAGCACAGCCCTCCTCACACCTCCACAGCTGACCGCCGATTGATCTGTCAATGACAGCTTACAGTATACACTACAAGCCAATTGATTGACAGTGTATTTAGGGTGGACAACCCTTAGGAAGACTCTGCCCCGATTTGCTTTGGGGTGACTTTGAGTTTTAGGGTTGAAAACCCTAAAGCCACATTTCCTTACTTTTGTCACTTTTGCCTGAACCCCAAATGTTGCATTAACACAGTTTTTTACAAAGAATATCCTTACATTTTAAGAATGTATATTAGAGGTATAGCCTAGAGGTTAGAGTAACAAAGCTGTGAATGAGCTTGGTACATCCAGCAGATCTGGGTTTGCTTCCCCAAACCTCCAATTGCATACTGTGTGACTTTGATCAAGTCACTTAACCACCCACTGCTCCCGGGTTGCCTCTGAAACAGGCACTTGTGCCTAGTGGGCCTTACCCAGTTACCAAAGAATAAAATAAAAATAAAATAAATAGTGTAATGGTATCCTTATTTTCCTGTTGGAGTGCAGGGCCCCATGTATCCATACTTTTTCAGAAAGTTTCATTGTATCCTTACAGATGCATCAATATATCCTTATGGGCAAGCACAGGGCCCTCCTGGCCCTGCGCTTCCTTTGTAGGAAAACAGCAACGAATCTGTCAACATAGCCTTCCTATTACCACACTTCATCAACCCAGTAGTGAAAACTGAAAAATCCCCACCAAAACATCATTCTTTGCCACCACAGTGTAATTCCAGGGCAGGGCCACAAAACAACGTTTTGGGCAACTGACAGCTGTCACATGCATGAGGTGATATAAAGAAATGGCTATGTTGATAATTTGGGGTTAAAATATTGAAAATTAAGAAAGTCACATGCGAACATAGTGAAATGTCATCAGATGCACACAGCTTTGCCATTTTAGCAAATTTTGACCCCAAATTTTAAACATATAGTACCCTTCTTATGACCCCACCTCATGAACAAGTATGGTGAACATTTTAAAAATCCTGCCTGAAAGGCGATTTTGCCAACTGATTGCAAAATATTTTAGGTAGGATTTACAAAATGACACCAACATTGTTCAGGAGGTGGGATATCAAAAAGGGTATGTTGAAAATGTGGTATCAAAATCTTGAAAAATGACAATGTTATGCACCAAAATTGAAAATCACATTGAAATACATTGATTCCCCATATGAAAAAAGATATTTTTTGTAAGTCGTCACATGAAACAAGAATCTTGGTTTGTGTCACTAGTCATGAAACAAGTTTTATAATCTTATACAAAAAAACATTTTCAGGGCATTTCTGCAGCAGTTGAGTGCAGAATCTAGCTAAGGGGGTCCCGATAAACAAGCTACTGTACATGTGTTGGTTGCTCTCAAGAATGTCATTTTTGTGGGTTTTCAAATGTGAATTTTCATGATAAAGGGAAAACAAGAAGGTGGCAAATCAAACAATGACTTTCCCTCATGAAAAAAGATTGGCCGCATATGAAAAAAAAAAAGTTTCTTCTTTTTTCATTTCATGCAACTATTTTTCAGTGCTTACTGAGCATACTTAGAACCAAGTATAAAATTTCAAAATTAAATAACTTTGGAATGGATTCATATTTTTTTCAAAAAACAAGCAAAAGGCACATCTGTGGGCTAGACCCTTTCTACCTATAAAATTTAAGGCCAAAACTCAAAACCATCTGGGTGCAAGCCAAGCTGACAGAAAACCCATTCAAATCAATGGAAAGAATTCAGACAAAATAACTTTCTGCACTATCTGTATCTCGGAATCAGCACATCTGACTTGAATGAAACTTATATAGACACATAGATACATAGATACTGTTGACAGATAAGGGCCTATGGCCCACCCAGTCTGCCCATTTGAACGCATAAGATCACTTTAAGTTTTTATAGAAGTCCGTTGCACCTTACCCTGACCTCCAGGATTCCTTATATCTATCCCATGTATTCTTAAATCCCATGATTGTTTCAGCCCCCACCACTTCCTCAGGCTTGGTGTTCCACTTGTCAACCACCCTTTCTGTGAAGAAATTCTTCGTCAAATGTCCTCTGGATCAGCCTCCCTCCAACTTCATCCCATGCCCTCTAGGCCTGGAACATCTTTTTCACTGGAAAATAGTGTTTTCCTGCACCCTGTTCCTCCCCGTAAGGTAATTGTATGTCTCTATCATATCCCCTCTCTCCCTTCTCTCCTCCAGGGAGAACATATTCAAGTCCTCAGACTGTTCTCTGCAATCCCTATACCATCTTTGTTACCCTCATCTGAACCATTTCCACCCTATCTATGTCCTTACATAGGTAAGGTCTCCAGAACTGGACACTGTACTCCAGGTAGGGCCTCACTAGTGTCATGTATAGTGGAATTATGACCTCCCTTTTCCTGCCGTTGATGCCCCAGCCTATGCATCCCAGCATCCTATTTGCTTTACCTGCCATCATGTTGCATTGTTTCCCTACCTTGAGGTTATCAGAGATGATAACCCCAAGGTCCCTTTCTTCCTTGGTACGTGTTATATTCTCACCCACCAACTGATACATTGTTCCAGGGATTTTGTGCCCCATATGCATTATTTTGCACTTTTTTGTGTTAAATTTCAACTGCCAAACCCTTGACCATTCGTCAAGTTTCTGCAGGTCCCTCCTTATTCTGTCTACACCCTCTGGTGTGTCCGCTCTGTTACAGAGCTTCATGTCATCAGTGAACAGGGAAACTCTGCCTTCTAAGTCCTGCGCAATGTCATCGATAAAGATGTTGAATAGGACTGGTCCCAGCACTGATCTCTGTTGCACCCCACTGGTCACTCTTCCCTCTGTGGAGTGACAACCATTTACCACCACCCTCTGTGTCCTGTTACCCAGCTAATTACCCACCCACTGCACTACTATCCTGCCCACTCCCATATTCCCCAGTTTGTTTAACAGTTTTCTATGCAGTAGAGTATCAAAGGTCTTGCTGAAGTTCAGATAGGCCACGTCCACTGCCCTCCCCGATCCACCTCCCTTGATACCCAGTCAAAACATTCAATGAGGTTGTTCTGGCATGACCACCCCCAGTGAAACCATGCTGCCTTGTATCCTGTAGCCTGTTTGCAATCAGATGTTCTGCCAATCTCTCCTTCAGTAGTGCTTCCATGATCTTCCCCACTACCGAGGTCAGGCTGACTGGTCTATAGTTCCCACTTACTCTTTATTCCTGCTTTTGTATAAGTGGACTACATCTGCTCTCCTCCAGTCTTTGGGTACCTCCCCTGTTTCCAGTGATTGGCTAAAAGGGATTGCCAGAAATTCAGCCACCACCTCTCTTAGTTCCTTTAGGACTCTGGGGTGCACCGTATCTAGCCCATTGCTTTATCAACTCTGATTCCTTCCAATTCCTTTAGGACCCTTTCCTGTGTAAAGGGACTTGTGTCCATTTCCGTGCCCTTCCTGCCCCTCGTACTCTCTTCAAGCCCATTAACCTCTCCTTTCTCAGTAAAGACAGAGCAGAAATATCTGTTCAGTATGTCAGCTTTACTGTTGTCATCCTCCACGCTGCCCCGTCCTCCCCCTTCAGTCTCACTATCCCTCCCTTTGCCCTTCTTTTTTCACTTATGTACCTGTAAAAGGTTTTGTCCCCTTTAACCACTGTTTTTGCAATGCGCTCTTCTGACTGAGCTTTGGCTTACCTTACTGACCTCCCTGCCTCCCTTTGCTTCTCCCGGTACTTATCCCTATCCCCTTCTGCCTGTGTCTTTTTGTATTGCCTGAATGTGATAGTTTGGGCTTTCACTTGCTCTGCTTCCTACTTCAAAAACCTTATTGGCCTCGTCTTCCTTTTCCCCTTGCTAACCTGCTTAATGCATAATTCTGTTGCTCTTGTAATCCCTGTTTTAAAAATTGCCCACTGTTCCTCCACCACTGATTCCCTCCCCATTCCTACTAGTGCCTCTTTCAGGCATGTCCCCATTTTCTGAAAATCTGCCCTCCTAAAATCCATTGTGCAGTTTGGTTCTGCTCCTTTTGTGATTTCAAACCACAGTGACTGATGGTCACTGTTCCCCAGGTGCTCCCCCACTGTTACCCCTATCACACTGTCCCCGTTTGTGAGCAAGAGGTCCAGGATTGCCTTCTGCTGAGTTTGTTCCATAACCAGTTGCTTAAGGAAGGCACCCTGAAGGGAGTCCAGGATAAATCTGCTGCTCCTAGTTGATGCTCCTTCTGGGAGGCTCCAGTCCACATCTGAAATATTGAAATCTCTAACCAGCACCGCCTCCCCCTGGTCCCCTATCCTTTGGATGGCTAGCATTAACACCCCATCTGTCTCTTTCTCCTGGGTTGGTAGTCTGTAGATCACCCCTGTGCAGATGGCTGACCCTATTTTCCTTTCCAGCTTAACCCACAGTATCTCCCTCCTGTTTTGTTCCTCCTGGATCTCTATGGCCTTTATGCCATCTTTTACATAAAGTGCCACTCTTCCTCCCTTCCTGCCTGCCCTGTCTCTTCTGAATATGTTGTAGCCAGGTATGGCCATCTCCCAGTCATGGTTATCATTACACCAGGTCTCTGTGATGGCCACAATGTACAGGTCCAACTACACAATGGCAGCCTCCAGATCCTCCATCTTGTTGGTAAAGCTCCTGGCATTGGCACACATGCCTTTCCATGATGTGATCTCCCTGTTCTGTTTTGCTGTTCTACTCCAGTCCCCTCCTTGGTTGCTCTTTATCCTTGGTTCTCCCTGTTGTCTGCCCTTCTTTTGTATTTTGTCATTTTTCTGCCTATCTGCCCCTTGGGTGCCTATCTCTATCTTTTGCACACTGCTTTGTAGTGATATCTCCTCCTGTTCTCTTGTTCCACTGCTAGCTATGGAGGTTGGGCAATTAGGTTCCCTACTTGCTGACCTGCCCTCCCTACCTTGGCTAGGTTAAATGCTTGCCCATGGTGCATTTAAACTTTTCATTGAGTGGTTGGATTCCCCTCCAAGATGAATGTAGGCTGTCAGGCTTGAACAGCCCCTCATCCCTCCTGGTGGGTCCCCAGTCACTAATGAATCTGAACCCTTCTTTCCAGCACCAGTTCTTCAATCATGTGTTAAAGTTCCTGATGCATGAGACCCTATGCTCTCCCGTTCCTCTCACTTCTGAGAAGGTGATGATATAGCTACTTGCTTGAGACCCTTCCCCAATTTTCTAAACTCTTCTGGAACTTCCTTAGGCTCCCCATTTTCCAGGTCATTGATTCCTAGGTTGATAATGACATCCAGCTCTCCCTCCCTTCTTGCCTTTCCGGTGATCCCCAAGATCGTCCTCCCATCCCCCCATGCTGTGGCACCTGGTAGGCACAACAACTCCATGTCCTCCCCCTTGCATGTTCCTAGCTCGATCCCTTGTATAATAGAGTCCCCCCACCAGGATTCACTTCCACCTCCTCTGGGGCCTACTGCTCCCCCCACTGAGGTCATCTCCTTGACTGACCTCCACATCCTTCCCTTCCACTTCCCTGGTGCCTCTGTCTGATTGTCCTCATTTGCCAGCACGGCATATGAGTTCCGAAGTGGAATAGGATTTGGGGTGTGCCTCTGAGTGACCATCCCAACTCTCCCCAAACCTATCCCTTGGTACATCAAGAGATCTGCCTCATGAGATCATGCATGCAAAATTTTATTCATATCTGTTGGGTAGTTGCAAAGTTATTAAGGTGCAAATTTGGAGGGATTAACATTGACATGCTTGTACAACCCTAAATATAAGGGTATGGTCGTGACCATAATATATATATATATATATATATATATATATATATATATGTATTAGGGCCATGTGAGTTGGCAAATTTGGCACAACAGGCCAATTTCAAGCCGGGCTGGGCAAAACCTGAATTTGCCTGATTTTGCTCAAATTTCAATGAAGTGTTTTGAGCATTAAAACACATTGAATTTGTGGTGGCTTCTTAGGTATAATTAAAATATGCTGCTGAGGAAAAGATGGCCACCTGAGGGGTCATGTGTGAAGGAGCAGCTCTCCTCAGTTGATACTAGAATAACCTCTAAACAAAGGGACATTACTTTATCATTAAAAAAATTGGAGCTACAGATGTGTTGCTAGCCAGCTGGTGCAATTTAAGCTAAAAAGCACTAAAACAGGGGTGACAGCTATGGAGTTGTGAGAGACGCTATTCCCACCCCCAGCAGATTTCTACATGGATCTAAGGATGGTTATTCAGAGACTCAACTGGAAAAAAGATTTATCAATGGAACAAGCTTTGGGCAAACCTCTGGGTAGAGGTGAAAAAGACAAAGACATGAATTTGTACCTTATGCAATTCAGTCTGCTTGTTGCTGCACAACCTTCGACTACAACTGAAGCAGAATCAACAAAAGAAGGACATTTTTATTTAGATGAGGTGCCAATCAATGCTATGAGTTTGAGGGATACCCTCCCCCCCGAGTCACAGACTGATCATTCCCTCACAGTTATCTCCCCATCCCAATAATGCTGCAAGCAAAGGAACAGCAAACAATGATGCTGGGTGGCCTGAAACAGCTGAAGGAGAATGTGGCACATTCTGAGATGAATGCTATGGGCTTGGAGACTGAGTCATACACATTGAAGGTAACACCAACTCCTGGGTGTTAGATGGAGGGTTCAACTGTTCAAGGAATGATTCAGGCCAGTTGTTTGGATGCCAAGTTAGTCAGTGACATGGGGAAACAAGACATCATCAGAACTGACTGTGAGGAGGAAAATGTACTAGAAATAACATCAGCATCTGGGAAGCTGGATTCCCTCCTGGTCATTGCTTCAAATGAGGTAAGACTTATTGAAACAGATGGCTTAATAATTAATGTAGAGAAAAGGACAATAGGAACACGTGTTCTATTACTACATTCAGTTTTGACTTGATTGCTCGAACTATCTCTGCCAGTATTTCTGCACAAATGTCAGAAATTGTTTACATCATAGCTTCTCCAATTTTTTCTACAGTCACCATTGGTGATATGTTAGGGGTACAAAAAATGGCTTGCAAACAGGTTAGTAATGTTTCTAACCTTACAGCAGCCCAGCAAACATATGCTAGTATTAATGATCTAATTAGCTTACCTAGCACAACAGGAGTTGTTGACACGTTCTATAATAGAGATTCTGGGTAAGATTTAAATGTTAGATCCTTCCTGGACTCCCTAAGGGATCGGGTACCAAAATCCATTATACCAAAAGAATCAAATACAGTCTCCCAATCACAGACTTTTTTATCAGTTGAACATACAACAAGGATCTATCCCAATACCTTCAGTTGTTAAAGGGATATCAGAGAGCTCTACACTCCAATTTGCAAAAAGAACCTCCTAGGCTCTGGTTCCAGAAAAAGACAATCATCATTTGAAAAAGGAGGTTCTGTCAGGTATCTCTTCAATTCCAAAAGCATTGGGCCAGCTCTTTCTTATAACACTCCTATTTATCGTAATTCTGGATTTCACCCATCAATTTCCTACCCAGGCTTTGGACTGTGGGAAGACTGGGGAATTACAAATACACTAGACATACAGTATGTGAAAATAAAAGCCTGATGTCTTTTAATCAAATTCAGCATAAATATAAACTTCCAACCCATCATTACTTCAATTTTTTGCAAGTTTGTGACTATATTATAAAGTCTAAGTTTGCCCATGTGTATTCTCCACTTGAAAATATTTTGTTAACTAAAAACCCCTTAGGTCAAACCTTTGTCTGCTATTTAAAAGTTATTACTTGATTCTGTGTCAATGAATTCGGCAGTTTTAAAAAACAAATGGGGACAAAATATGGGTACAACAATCTCATAACCTAACTGGAAAGATATTTTCTCATACCCTCACCTGGAATTTTATTCAACCAAACTTCAACAGATTCAAGTCAATATTCTACATAGGACATGTCTGACACCTGCCCAACTACATAAATTTAACTCTAATGTGAATGAAAAATGTCCATGATGCCAAAGTAACCAGGGATCCCTTATACACATGTTTCTGACCTGTAAAACATTAACAAAGTACTGGAAATCTATGTTTGAGGTATTAGAGCGGGCGACCAACATTAAAATGAAAAAGGACCTTTTAACAGTTCTCCTAGGCCATAAAGTAAATCACCATAGGGTTCAGAATCATCAAAATAAACTGTTCTCATTAGCATTTCTAGAAGCTAAAAAATGTATTCTGATTGGTCTGGAAGGACAAGAGCCTGTCCTCTTTAAGGACATGGTTTAAGATGATGATAGATCTACAGTATATAGTCTGGAGTGGATTCACTATTTTTTGAATGATGAAGCAGACATTCTTCATAATATGTGGGATCCCTTTCTGAATATTGCCTTGACTTATAATGTTGTAGGCTTTGATGGTACAGGAGTAACATCTTAATAGAAGCTGATGTAGAAGGTCTCAATTAGCTATCCACTGTGTACATTAGAAATATAAAGTTAATCAGATATGTTTGTGTTTGGAAATAATGACTGTGGATATAATAGAACTATTAATTTACCTTGCTGCTATTTCTGTATATGACTTTTTGTTTTCAATAAAAAAAACTATATATTCTACTGAAGTGCATAATAAGTAGTGAACAGTATGTGTAAGCAGAACCTTTACAATGGGTGAGACAGGGTACCATACCAAGAGGTTAAGAGTTGGGCAGTTAACCCAAACACCTTCCTGCTCCACTGTTCCATCCCACCCAAACCTGCTGTACTACATACATATTACACAGTACTCTCCATGACAATGCTATGCTGATGATGCTGCAATGATTAATAATTATGATGATGGCAAAAGAGTTTGAGAAAATAAAAATGATCAGCAGTCAGAAAAGTGAGACTGAACTGTGCTGGTGCAGTGCTAATGAGACTGACAGAATGTAAGGCAAATGCACTGTGGCTGGCAATGGTGGGCACCAGAGCATGCCAAAGGGCAACACCTTCCTCCTCCTCCTCCTCCTCTATCCCATCCCACCCAACCCTGATTCCCTAGGTAGTACTTCCAATGGTGGCGCTGATGATGGAGTGATAATGATGACTATGATGGCATTGGTAAAAGGGCTTCAGAAAATGAAAAAATGGTCAGCAATCAGAAAAAGGGGAATGAGCTGTTGTGCTGCTGTCATGCTGAGACTGACAGTTTGTGAGGTAATTCAGGGCAGGCAGGCAAATTCATAATATTGTGGCTGGCTATGACGGAAACCAGAGCATACCGAGGGGTAACACCTTCCTCTTCCTCTGTTCTGTCCCATCCAACCCTGCTCCCCTAGGTTGCACTCTTCATTATGGTGCAGATGATGGAGTGATGATGATGATTTTCAAGATATTGACCACGACTCAGACTCCTCTTAAATAATCCCAAACATATATAGTAAATCAATTATATAAGAATGGCAGAAGGGAGATTTTACGTATTTGCAATACACACCAGGGCACTGAGTCTGACTCTATAATTTTAAATTTATAACAAGCAAACATGAAAACCTGGTGCTCCACTAAAAAGCCACAAGTTAGTGGTGCTACACAAATTTAGAATGCAGAAATGAACACAGAGATAGGAGCACCCACTAACAGCTGTAAATTCACACATCAGATGCTAGCACCCAGGAAATATAAAAAAAAAACAATGAAGAGCTTTCCAGTTATTTACATCTTTTTAATTTTTGAATAAAAGTTTTTTTCCAGTGTAAAAAAAATGTGCATCTGAAAAACAGCAAGACTTACAAGTATCACAAAGGGGGAAGAAACAGGCAGATCACTGCTACAGCTATGCCAACAGGCACAATAACGTTACGTTTCACTCCATCTAGGCTGGGGCTTCTTCAGATTTTAATTTTTAAATGAATGCAAAAATATTATGCTTCTAATTAAGTAGTGGCAGGTTTATTTTTAGAAATGTTAACTAATCAACATGCTCAGGGCCTAAACTACTTTGAGAAGAGGATGCATCATCACCAGGTATATGAAAGATGCGCTCTGATGGCACACTTGTGGGTGGATATCCAAGATATTTTACTGCATCTTGAGCCATGGCTTGCCAAACTGGATGGTTACTTTCCCAGTAGATAAGAGGGTCACATTTGGGGTTGGCCTTTCGTGGCTGCATGAAATACAGTACATATTCAGCACTGTTTCAGCAGAAGGAACACATGGTTGTTCTGAAATTAGCCTTGAGCAGTCAAGGTCATCTAGCTTTATCCAGATATCATCAGCTATATTAACTTTAAAGTGAACTGGATGACATGGGGAAGGAGAAGCAATGTTTGTTGCTGAACCAATGTTTGTTGCCACTGACATGAAGGGGAGCTACCAGTTGAGTCCTGCCATGATGGCATTGGTGATGGCTGTTGCTGCTGAATGCCATCAATTTTGTTTTGAACCTTCTGAATCTCTTCAGTGAGTTCTGCTTTGATATCAGTTACTGGCAAACTGTCTTTCACCAAAAAGATGTCCTTGAAATGAGGAACTAGAATTGTAGCAACAACATACTTCTTGTCTGTAAGAACAGAATCAACCCTCCTATGCAGCTCTGCATTTAAAATGTTAGCTGTTTCAGAAAACTCTTCAGTCCTTCAATGCCATAATTGTCCATGGCATCAGCAGTGTCTTTGAGAAAGAGACATACCATTGATATGACCTGACTACTGGATGCACTGCTACTACTAAATACCTTTGCTGCATTTTCAAATGGTGCCAAGGTCTTCTAACAACCTCCATTGAGTGATCAGGTCCCCAATTTCATGGACTAAGGCCATATTATATACTGCCAAATTCTGCTGCAATAAGCACGCCAACATATAATAGGCAGAATTCCACCAAGTAACTACAGGTGTATCTTGAATTAGATTAAATAGATGGTACTTTGTAGTCATTTTTATACTGCCAAAGAATGGCTATGGCCTTTACAGATCTGTGAAAGTTTCTACATATTTTACATGCAGTTTGAACCAGGTTGCATTCATCATTTTGGTATTTCAGGGCATGGTGCACAACCAAATTTAGAGTGTGCGCAAAGCAAAACACATTAACTGTGCTCAGTACCACAGTCCCAGAGAGCTCTGAAAATATTTACACCATTATCCATCACTGTTAAACCAATGGTAAGGCCCCTGGACACAATTCATTCTTGCCAACATTTCCTAGAACAAGGTGTATATTTACTGCATTATGGTCAGCGTCCATTGGAGACACACTAAGTAGCGCCATACCCATGTATTTATCAAGAAGCAAAGATTTTATTTGTCCTGGTGATGATGCTGCAGACTCTTTAAATGTGACCCAGTGAGCTGTGAGAGAAAAGTATGCATGTGGTGTAAAGATTGTCCAAAGGTGTGTAGTGAAATGAACAAATCCCCTTTTTGCTTCTGTCAAATGACTGGCAACTGCATTTCTCACTGCATCATACATGTCTGGAATGATGTGATTGGCAACAGCACACTGTGAAGGAATTTCACACCTAGGCAGTAATTCCTGTTGCTGTCATCAAAAGACTATGTGTTCTACTTTTGAATATGGCTTTAAATCAAGTGCTGTCATCTCCTCAGTCAGACGCTCAGTTTTGACAGCAATTTAATGACCTGATTGAAATTTGTTTTTTGCAGCAAAAGCTGCCTTCAAAGTTATCTGATTTTTTTTGTGACTACCTCATGGTTGAAAGGAGTTCAAAAATGTGTATCATTTCTTTTCTCATGGACATGATAGGTTGTTATGGTATTTGTTGCTGCAGACTGAGGGGAACTATTCTCCATAGAGTGAAAAAACTGGTCTGCAATCTGGTTCTGCAACCCATACGCATATGGGAGTTCTGCACATGTGCCTGTCGCCATTATCATCATCAAAAAAATGCATTAACTGAACATCATCAAAATCACCTTCATCATCCAGTTCACCACCATCATCGTACTCATCAAGATTCATATTCTTTTTCATCAGTGTTTGATGCTGGTACTGAAGGTGTCTAATCAGTGCAGTCTTATTCAGATTAAGTGCCAACTTTACCCTGCTAAATCTACTTTCGCAGTAAATGCATCTGCTTTTAAGAAATCAGTAGGGCATATAGAGAAATGGTTCCACACTAGAGAAGAACTTTCCCTGTCTCTTTTTCCTGGTAGTGAATCAGATACTGACTGACACTGCACTTGTGAAGTGTTAGACAATGCTGGAAAATAACCTAGGATACTACAAGTTGCACAGTCATTTGCAGCTGCACTTGTACCAGCAGTATGCAAATTGTCTAAAGCTGACTGTGGTGGAGGGCTTGTGGTATTATGCAAAACAGTAGTTCTATTTACTGATACTGAAGCAGTGGAGAATGAGGACTGGTCATCATCATTTACAATGGTGACAGCAGGGGAAGAATTGCCTGGGATGATATCATCATCGTTATCACCACCATCAATACCATGACAGTTTGCAGCCTCACCATTGATGTTGTCCATTAGATTCATGTTCAACTTCAAACAACTCGCCCTCATCATAATCATCATTGTACAAAGAATGGTCACTGGTTCTCTCTGTTGTTTATTTATTTATTTCATTCTTTTGTTGACTGGGTAGGTGGCATAGCTACAAGAATAACTATTTTCAGGCACGATCTGGGAGGTAACAAACAATGAAACAGTTTATGCCATGCAGATCAGGGAATACATGTGACCAAGCAGCATCAAGGAAGCACTCATTACAGGTAACAGGAGAAACATATACACAAAAATAAAGAGAAGGTAATAAAATGAGCAACAAGATACACATACAGTCAATAATGAGCACAATCATTTTGAATACATACAGGCATAATAAGCACGTTAATATGGCAGTAGAGGAATGTCTATATTACAGGCTAACAATAAGTGCCATAATAGAGAACAGCTTCAGATTTAGAGACAGCATAGCAAGAGGGGTAGTGAGTGACCTAAAGGGGGTTAAAGCAAGTACATTGGGTACATTTGATGAGACAGGTATAATGCAATCTTTTGAAGGCAGCATGAGTGGGTGTAGAGTGAACTTCAACTGGTAAAGAGTTCCAGTATTGTGGGGCCAAGTTTGATAAGGCTAGGTTTCCTTTCTGTGTTCTACACCTAGAAGTGCAAAGAAGTGAATGCTCATTAGAACAAAGTCCATAGGAGGAGGACTGTGGCACCATCACAGAGGCCAAAGCAGAGTGCATGTTGGATCTAATAATATTGTTGAGCAGAGACCCAAAGGCAAGATGTCTATGAGCTAATGGGGAGGGTCAGTTTAGGCCAATGTATAGCAAACAGTGATGCTTTCGTTGAGATAAGTCCGAAGCATAATGGCAGATGTTCTTGTATGTGATGTCCCATTTTCCTTGGGTCCTTTTTGAAGCATTCATATAAGTAACTGCACTGTATTCAAGAGATGGAAGAAGGATGCCCCTAGCTATAGTCAGCCTAGCTGAGGGAGTAGGCATTCGACTAGTCCTGTAAGCAATGCCAAGTTTCATGTTTACTGCCTTGCACGTGACCATGATGTGCTCATCAAAGCTGAGAACTTTATCAAGCAGGACACCAAGATACCTGAAAGAGGTTACTATCATGAGGGATGAGCCATCAGCACAGGAAACATCATATAGGCTGCAGTTTAAGTTGAGTTTGGCTATGGATCCAAATAGCATGCCCTGTGTTTTGTTGATGTTTAGGACAAGCCAGTGTTTATGGATCCAGTCCTGGAAGGAGATAAATGCAGAAGTAAGACAACTGTTTGTTGTTGGTATATTTGCTGATGAGGTATATAGCACAAGATCATTGGCATATATAATTGTTTGGCATGACGGTGAGTTGGGGGATATATTGTTTATGAAAACTGAGAAGAGAAGTGGCCACAAAATGGATCCTTGAGTAACACCAACATTTATAGGAGCTGGGTCAGACACATCAGAGTTGAATTCCACCTGTTGGCTTCTATTTGCCAGGTAGCTGTGGAACCATTTAACGGATTCTAGAGATAAATCAAGAGAAGCAAGGCAGGCACTGTAAGCAGGAGAGGGTGATCCACCAAATCAAATGTCTTAGAGGCAGTAGGGAGGGCTGGGGGTATATTGGGATGCATAGGGAGAGGCATCACCAGCAGAAAACAGGAAGTTGTTATCCCTCTGTACAGACAGTTGGTGAGATCCCATCTGGAGTACTGCGTCCAGTTCTGGAGACCCCATCTTCTCAAGGACATAGACAGGATAGAGGCAGTCCAGAGGAGGGCAACTAAAATGGTGCAGGGTCTGCAAGAGAAGCCATACAAGGAGAGACTAAAGGAGCTTAAGATGTATACCCTTGAGGAAAGAAGGGAGAGGGGGACATGATAGAAACTTTTAAGTACCTCAGTGGAATCAACAAAGTCCAAGAGGGTAGCATCTTTCAGAAAAAGAGATGTGCAGAAACAAGGGGACACAATTTAAAGATGGGGGGCGGTTCAGGGGCAATGTGAGGAAGTATTTTTTCACAGAGAGAGTAGTGGATGCATGGAACAGCCTTCATGAGGAGGTTGTGGGGTCTAAAACTGTGGGAGAATTCAAGAATGCATGGGACAGACATAAGGCAATTCTTGTGGGGGGTAGGAAGAAATAGGCTGTTGGTTTACTAGGATCTGTGGCCTATCCTGTAGGTAGGGAAATAGGCAGACTAGATGGGCCAAGTGGTCCTTATCTGCCGTCAAAGTCTATGTTCCTATGTTAGAGATGTTTATGAACACTGCGCCAGTCATATGTCCCTGATCCATCACAGTCAGGATGTCATTTGTGAGTTTTAGCAGTGCAGTGGAAGTGCTATGTCCTTTTCAGAAACCATGCTGAGTGGGCAATAACAGATTGTGTTTAGAGAGACACTCTGTGACCTGGGTGGCCACTATTTTCTCTAGGATTTTATTGAGCACTGATAGAATGGCTATAGGCCTAATATTGGCATTGTCCTTTTTCTCCCCATTCTTGAAAATAGGGATGATTTTGGCAATTTTCCAGATATTTGGAACATGTTCATGACAGAGAGACATGGTAAAGATTTTCAGTAGGGGGCAGCAATGAAAGGAGTGGCTAGCTTCAGCAGTCTGGGCTCAAGGCAATCAGAGCCAACACTGGTGTCTGAGATTGAGTTGAGATGTTTTAGGACATCAGCCCTGGACATACCCTTAAAATAGAAAGGTGGGTGTTTTGGCATATTTGTTCCAGAGAAAGGTGGCAAGCTTAGATTTGATGGAAAAGAGGCAGTGTATTTTGATAGGTCAGCAAAGAGTTTATTAAAAAAATGTGCAATAGTTGGAAGGTCATTGCAGTGGACTTCATCAAGGACCATGTCATTATTATGGTGAGATTGCTTAGTTCCCAGGAAGGATTTAACATGAGCCTAGAATTTCTTGGGGTCACCTGCAGCTTCATTTAGTAGGCCTTTACAATACAAGCTCTTTGCTTACCAGAATTATATTTTGAACATGTTTCTCTGTGCTCTATAAGTGTCATAGTCAACTTGATGACCTGAGTCTTTATAGTGGCTCCAGCTCTTGTTGTGCGATTGTATGGAGGAAAGAATGTCTTTGTGCAACCAACTGGTCTGCCTAACTCAAACTCGCCTAGTACGTTTAGGCATGTGTAAGTTCTGGAGGGACAGGAAGGTTGAGATAAAATGATCAAGGATAGTTTCAACATCATGGACGTGGATGACAGAGGCCCAGTTTATGACAGACAAGTCTGTTAGGAAGCTTGCATGATCCAGATTGGCAAAATCACGGAAGGTGACATAGTGTGGTGAAGGGGCCATGATAACTGAGGACCCCCAGATGCAGAAAACAGGGAAGTGGTCACTAACTGAATCAGGTAGAATGCCCAATGCAGTAGTATTTCCAGGTCAATTAGTTAGTATTCAATCAATCAGCATTCTTGCGGCTGGGTTCTGAGCCCCCCTGGTTAGATCAGTTATCATCTGGTGCATACTGTAACTATGCAGTAGGGATATTATGGAGTTTTTGTTTTTTCCTTGCCAATTTAGGTTGAAGTCACCAAGAATCATCACTTCATTTTGGCTGGCAGCCAAAGTAGCATGTTCAAGTACATCTGTGCAGCCTGATTGACCACCCTTTGGAGGGTGATAGGCACATATTATGTGCAGTTTCTTTGTGCCAAGGAGGATAAGGGCATGTAGGAATTCACAGGTGGAGTGAAGTGAATGTGCTACAAGAGATATATTCAGCTGGTTTTTAAAGTACAGCACAACTCCACCTCCCCTCCTACCTGACGTCCTATCACCTCTTAGAAGCGTATAGTTAGGAATGTGGCAGGATGAGTCAGGGGGTGGAAGGCTTGAGCCAGGTTTCTGTCAGACATAGAACATCTGGATTATAGGTAGTGATCCATGCCTCTAGTTCTGCAAAATTGAAGAGAAGACTTCTAATATTTAGATGAGCAATGCGGAGGCCCTTTGCATTAAACCAGTCCATATTATGAGCTGTTTGAGGGGAATGTGGGGCCTGGATTTGTGTCAATGTCCCCTGATAGCAGTAAGACAAAAAGCACCAGATACCATAATTTTCATGGGAAAAAAGGGGGTGCCAGTAGCATAGTTAGACAGCATGTTTGGGCAAAGTCAGCAGCCAGGTAGAGGATTAGCAATGGAGATGCATCACAGTGTTTGTACTGTGTCACGAGTAGGTTAGAGAACATGAAGTCATCTGGTGTGTCATTTATAGTGACATTACACTTGGAACAGGGAACTGTTGTGAAAAGTGCAAGTAGAGACAGTGCAAGTCTGATTGTTAGCAGTGGCAGTGTACCTCCTGCGATAGTTTTAGTGCAGAAATGAAACAGTTTGCAGATAAAAGTATGGCACTGTTCAGGAAAAGAGGATCGCAGCAGAGAGCAGAGTTAAATGGACAGTACACCTTAGGAGACAGTACACCTTGGGGAGAAAGTAAATGTGACAGTGCCCTTTTAGAGACAGTAACCATAAGAGAAGATGAATGGATACAGTGAGACGCCCCTAGTGGGCAGGTTCTATAAGGAGCAAGTGAGAAAGTAGACTGTTAGTCACATGGTAAAAATGGCACTTATATAAGAAACTGTTCAACTTGGGCAGGCAGGAGGGGATGGGCAGGGAGCAGGTGTGTAGCGCTTGTGGGAAAGAGCTGCTCAGCGGTACAGTCAGTCAGAGGAAATGGCATTTTTCAGTGGGAATCCAACAGCTTTGTTTGTGGCCTTTTACTTTCTCTGGCATCTGGTGCTACAGCTCCCCAGGGGTAGGCAGCAGGGAGTCCAATGCGGGCAGTGTTGTCTTTGGCAGGGAGTGGCAGGAGAGTGGCACCCAGCTCCATGCTAGAGGTGTCCGAGAAGATCCTACGATTTGAACTGCTGGCATGATTCCCTGCAACCACAAGCTGAGAAGGGTTGTAATCACCTGATGGTGAGCAAGGTCCACTGCTCAGTGGTGCAGTCAGTTGGGGGAAATGACATTTTTCAGAGGGCGTCCAATGGCTTTGTTTGTGGCCTTTTACTTCCTCTGGCTTCTGGCACTATGGCTTCACTGGGGGTAGGCAGCAGGGAGTCCGATGTGGGTGTTGTTGTCTTCAGCAGGGAGCAGGAGGAGAGCAACACCAGGCTCCCAGGTAAAGGCATCAGAGGGGATCCTATGATTTGAACTGCTAGCACGGTTCCTTGCAACCACAAGCCCAGAAAGGCTGTTGTTACTGCAGTATTTTTAGTTCACTAATGTGAAACTATCAAGCTTTTTGCACAACCTGTTTTTCTCAAATGAAATAATGTGTTTCATTTTACAGGTGTAAAAATCCTCTTGAGCTTAACTGTACGACCGGATCTTGTTTGGATTACATTAGCTGAGGACAAGGGGCCATCACTTTCTTTGGAGCTAGAAGATGCATTGTTCTGTGGGCATTTGTGGTCATTTTTTCTGAGTCTTTTGTTCTCCATTATTATGGTATTAGTTGAACAAAAAATGTTTCTCACTGGGAAGATGAAGCATACTTAAAAAACTTCAAGTCAGAGCACAGGTGCAGTCACTTCTGCCTAGGACAATGAGACAGTGGCACTGCCGCTCTACAGTGGGCTCACAAATAGAGATGAAGCATACTTAAAGAACCTCAAGTCATGGAGCTCTACGATGCTGGTTCAACAAAGATTTTGTCAACTGACTTTACAGTGATGGATTTATGTTGACCGCAGTGTCATTCAATAAGGTGCCTAGCACCTGGAGAGAGGGAGCATTGGGGACCAGCATTTGGTTTCCCATTTACAATACTGGAAATATATTTTTTTTAATAAAAGAAGTTCCCCCCTCCCGGGTTTCTCCCATCCCTTTGGTCCACACCCCCTTGGTGCTGGTTATAATAATTCTGGAGGGTATGGGGTGAAGCCCCCCATGTCAGGGGGTACAGGAAGCAGAGCCCCCCACAAAAAAAGCTGTCACATTTGCCCATTTCATTACATTGTGTCCATAGCATTTTGTGCCAATCGGTGGTTTCACAGACCTTGTATTTTCTTTCAGCATTTTGGTTGCAGCATTGTCTGCCATGTTGTTTTTATTTGTTGGATTATGACCCCGTGCCATGCAAAGTTATGCACCAAGGGTGGGGAAACCTGGGGGCTGTATATAAGATAGAGGAAGTACTTACAATTACCAAGCAAGAAAGGGACCTTGGGGTGATCATATCTGATGATTTCAGGCTGACAGAGCAGTGTGACAAGGCAGCAGGCAAAGAGAGCCAGATGCTGGGGTGCATAGAAGGGGGATCTGTATCAGATGAGAGGTGGTGTTGCCCCTGTATCGCTCACTTGTGAGACCCCACCTGGAGTACTGTGTCCAGTTCTGGAGGCTGCATCTCTGCAAAGACTTCAAGAGGATGGAATCAGTCCAGAGGAGAGCAGCTAAAATGGTTCATGGATTACGCAAGAGCCCATACGACGAGATGCTACAGGAGCTCATCACTTACTCCCCAGAGGAAAGACGAGTGAGCGTGGACATGATTGAGAACTATAAGTCCCTCTCAGGGGTGAACAAGATGCAGAAGTGGAGTTTGTTTAATAGGAGGAGGCACACCAGAACACAGGGCATGCTAAGAAGCTTGAGGGGGGAGTTTAAAAGAGATGTGATGAAATACTTCTTCACAGAAGGGGTGGTGGGCAAATGAAACAGCCTGACAGAGGAGGTGGTGGGGCAGAAAAGTGGGGAATCTCAAGCATGCATTGGAACAGCACATAGATATAATAAATAGAGCTAAGGGAGGAGGAAGGGACACCTGTAACTGTACATAGTCCAGGGTGTAGTGTTAGGCTGGGAAAACAGGGCAGACTATATGGGTCTATTGGTTCATTTCTGCTGACACAATTTATGTTTCTATGTCCCATCATGCTCATGTCACAGCATGTGAATGAAACAGTGCAGGAGTGGAGCATCTACATTAGGAGCATCTGCAGACTCTTTGCAGGGTGACTGCAATCAGCAGAACACTCTGCAAGGGCAATACAAGAAAATACTAAGGACTCAAACACAGTACTGGTTACTGTTTACAACAACTAGGATGAAGGTAACTACAAGTTGTAGCCATAATACAACTGAGAAAGGAGAAGCAGGCACCCTGGATTGGGTAGGTACAGGTAGGAGGGTTAAAAAGGGAAAACAAGAGATGCCCTATCTAGGGTAGGGTAACAAATTAGTTTATGGAAAAAAAAGGGTGAAGTAGGAGTATGACAGGAGCAGGAAGGAGGCAGAAGGGTACAGAGAAGTTTGAATAAACACTAGGCAAAGGAAGGAAGGAAGATCATGGGATAGGTGCAGTGTGACGATTGCAGGCCTGCAGACTTTTGGGATACCTTCTGGAGACTGAGGTGCTGCTCTATTTGTACACACCTCTCTGCATCACAGACAGAGGTTGCTGGACTCTCAGATGGACTGGCAAGGGTACAGAGGACCTTCTGCTTGACCCAGGGGCCACCATGTCTGCTTCTGCACCCCCAGAAGATGTCTAGGTAGAGCAGATAGATCTTGGTGGGCTACAGGAGAGTGGGGGTTTTGGGAAGGGCTCATGCTCCTTCACCTATGCCACTGCAGAATTCCTTTACCATACTGGTGGGATGGGGCAGCAGAGAGGAGGAACCCTTAGCAGTGCGAAGGGAGCAAACAAGATCCTCAGTAGTGGAGGCACCAAGAAGGGAGGGAGACTAAGAGGAAACAGCTGCTGGTGGGGGACTCTATTGTCAAGAGGATATATCTACTGTAGGAGCAGGGGTGGGAAAGGTAGGGAGGTGGAGTGTCTAAGGGCTGCCTTGGCTTGGAGGGACAGAGGATATATCCAGAGGATTGCTAGGGAAGCAAGAGCTGAGAGGTAGCCAGATGTAATTGTCCATCTGGTAACCGATGACCTATCAAGGAATAAGGTAAGGGTAATGCAGGGCAACTTAAGAGAATTGGGGATGGCCTTAAACAGGAAGCATGCACAGTGTCTTTTTCCAACATGTTACCTGTGTATGACCAGAGAGATGAAAGGGCTTTCTGCACCAGGGCATGTAGTGACTGGTTGAAGACATGGTGTATAGAGGAGAGCTACAGCCACATGGGGGACTGGGGGTCAACCTAAGAGAATATGGGCCTCTGTAAGGAAGATGGCCTGCATACTTCCAGGAAAAGGATCACAGTACTTGGTGTGAGGTTTAAATACTACCTGGATGAACATTTAAAGTAGTCTGGGGAGGCAGCAAAACAAGGAGTCAACATTTGCCCCTCCATATGATGAAGCAGCAGTTGAAGAAGGGGCTTGGAGAGTACAGAAGAAAAGGGTGGGTAAATCTTAAATAACTGAGGGTGGAGATATAAAGGATACAAGAAATGATGAAGGTAAAAAGGAATAAAGTCAGGGAAGCTTCAAGGAAAAACATGGTCAAGAAAGGGAGTGGGAAGCAGAGCAGCTGGTGGGAGAGAGTTAAGGTGTGGATAGCTATATGAAGCAATGCAAGGAGCCGTGGAAACAAATTCCAGACCTGGAGGCCACCATAGCAGAGGCTGACCTGGATTTAGTGGCCATAATGGAGTTGTTCTGCACTGAGAACTGAAACACAATCCAAAAGAGCTGGGCTAGCTGAGAAGAGGATGTTCACATTCCAGTAATGCTTAGGAAAAGATACTCGAGAACACGACTGTAGCACCTCCTGGCACCACCAATATTTCATGCCAAAATCAAGTACTTGTACAAGATGCCTTGAAAAAGTGCTTGATTTTGGCTCCAAACATTGGTGACAGCAGGAGGTGCTACTGTTTTTTATCTAATTTGAAATAAAAGTTATCTTCCTCTAAGCATTGCTGAAGTGTGGACATCATTTATTCAGTTAGCATGGTTCTTTTGGATTGTATTTCAGTGTTGCCAATATGCTGTGTGGCTCCTAAGGTGTGTTTGAATGCTACCTAATAGCAATGGTGGTGCACTGAGCACCATGACTGGGACATGGCTGTACTGAGCTACTCTGTGTTCAGGAGAGATTGGGTAGGGGGGGAGGAGAGTTGTTTTATATAGAGGTGGGAATTTCTTTACTTAAAGTGATTTTGTAAGCTTTCACAGATGTCTTTTTCACATAGTATGCCATTGCCGCCCATGCTTCAGATGTTGAAGCTGCAATATGTTTTGTAACTAGATCTCTCATAGTCATTTTTATTTATATTTTATCAGCACTGTGTCCTCCAGTTTTCTGTGTCTGGCCACACCCCCATAAAGATGTCATGCAAGGGAACCGTCAATGTTTTACATACAGCATCAAGGAATTCTGGCTAAATTATTATGTTGAAGTAAATATTAGTTACTCAGAGGAGCAGTCCCTTATTTTGGTGGTGGTGACTGCACCTGATATGTAGAAATTGGCTGGTACTGAGGTATTTTCCATTAACTGCAGAAAAAAATACCGCAGATTTTTCACTACCAAGGTAAAAACACATTGAATAATATTGTTTTTTTTTCCATGGTAAGGGGTAAATCTACAGTATTTTTTCCATGGTTGATGGAAAATACCATGGTACTGGTCAACATTTTTGAAACTACCACTGTCCATCTGCTCAATCTTCACAGTGGAGGGGGGAATGGACCCCCAGGGAGTAGCAGGAATGAGGGCTGAGGTGGACACCAAGATCAATTTCAGAGGAAATGTCTGAAAGGAACTTGCCATTTTGAAGGAGGACAAAGCTACAGAACTGGATGGGAGACACCCAAGGGCTCTAAACAATGCTAGGGAGGTGTGAGCTGCCCACTGACAGCCTTGCCCAACAGCTTATTGGAAACAGACATGGTCCCACAAGACTGTAGAAGAGGTCAAGTGGTCACTCTACAAAAGAGTGGTAGTAGGATGGAGGCCAGCAACTATATGCCTGTCAGTTTTACTCAAGTGGTGGAAAAATGTATAGAAATCCTGAAGGACAAAACTGGTAGAGTATCCTGAATCTAAAGGGCTTCAAAACCACAGGCAGTACGGATTCATATGGGCGGGTTGTCAAACAAATCTGATTTCTTTGACAGGTTAACCAGAAAAATAGATTAGGGGAAGGCAATGTATGTGTATTATCTAAACTTGAGCAGGGCCATCAACACTGTGCTGCACAGGAAGCTGGTAAAGAAATTTAACAGCCTTCAGTAGGGATCCACAGTACTGAACTGGGTTAATACCTCATACAAAATAGTAGACAGAGAATGGTGGTAAATGGCATTAAAGTGTGGCGTGATAAAGCAGTGGGCAGGGCTAGTGGGAGGCAGGGGTACATAGGGAGGGGTATCTCGAGCAGGATGAGAGAGGCGGTGTTGCCACTATATTGCATGCTGGTAAGACTCTACCTGCAGTACTATGTCCAGTTTTGGAGGCCACACCTCAGATAGGAAATAAAAAGGGTGGAGGGAGTCAGAGGAGGGCAACTAAAATGGTGCTAAGGTTGTACGAGAAGACATATGAGGAGAGAATGTGGGATCTCAACATGTACACCAAGGAAGAAAGGAGGGGGAGAGGTGACATGATAGTGACCAAGAGTACCTCACAGGGATGAACAGGGTGCAGGAGAGGAGTCTTCAAATGAGAAGGAGCACCAGGACCAGGGGCATGCTAAGAAGCTGTAGGGGTTTGGAATTTAAGAGAGATGTGAGGAAACATTGTTTCACTGAATGGGTGGTACACATCTGGAACTGACTGCCAGCAGAAGTGGTGAAGATGAAAACAGTGTGGAGGGGGCTTCAAGCATGCATGGGATGGATATAGTTTTTTTTCTAGAAAATAGACAGGGAAGGTTGTCAGAGACCACTTAGGTATGAGGAGACAGAATACATAGGGAACATCGGGGAAGACTGGATGGGCCAAGCAATCCTTTTCTGATAACTAATTATATTTTTCTGTTTCTATGTTTATCTAAGCACCTGGAGGCTAACAAATCCATATATCTTATTTATTTATTTATTTGGTTTTTGTTTACCGAGTAGGTACACTAGACAAGAGTATTGCCTATATTCAGGCATGACCTGGGAGAGTACAATCAGGAGCAAGGTACAAAGAAGGTACAACCATCAGTGACAATTGTTCATGGCGCAGCATGAAGTAGGAACAAAACAATTTTGTAGATTCCTGACAAAAGAAAGACATATTTCTGTGGAAACTGAGAGTAAACAAATACCATTACATTAGCTACTTGCACTGGATGATACAACAATAATAATTAAGGACATACGACAACCACTAAAGAATAAATAACAGTTTTAACTATCGATTTTGTGGATGGAGTGGGAACATGCAGATTTTATACAGTGGAGGGCAACAGTAAGTGCCATGTAGGTAAGGAATGCTACTGGGAGTCAGTCTCAAGTTACCGCACAGGAGCAGCCATCAGAGTCAGTCAGGTGGGCATGGAAACCCAGTTTAAAGGCTAGATGGGATTTAGAGAGTTTAATGTGAGGGGAAGGGAGTTCCAGATGCTGGGGGCCGATATAGCAAAGGAGAGTTCCCCCTTTTTTGTGAGGTATCTGGGAATTTCAGGTTGGGTTTGTACAGATGACCTAAAGAGATATGCTTGGGAGGGATGAGATAGCAGCCTTGAGAGATGCTCAGGTGTCCCCATTCTGATGATATTATCAGTCAAGCATCCAGTAGAGTAGAGTCTTTGCAAAGTTGGGGACAGCCAATTTAGTTTGGAGTAGAGTTCACAGCAATGAGTCAGTCTGTGTACAGAGAGGGCGAATCGGCATATGCTGTTATAACATGTGCTCCATTTATGGAGGGATCCTTCTTTAGCATTAAGGTATACCTGTGAGCAGTATGTAAGGGAGGGAAGGAGGAAACCTTGTGCAATAGCAAGCTGGGCAGCATCATTCAAGGAGGATCTAATTCTATAGACAATACCCAGTTTGAAGTTAACCACCTTGCAGGTAGCCATAAGGTGGAGGTTAAAATCCAGAGATGGGTCAAGTGTGACTCCTAGGTACCTAAAGGAGTTAACAGATTCCAATGGGAAGCCATCAAGACATAGCACTGAAAGGATTTGATTCTAGAGAAGGAGTCAAAAAGCATAGCCACAGTTTTCTTAGCATGAAGTATGAGTTTGTTTTATAGAAGCCAGACTTGTCAGCAGTCAAAGTCAGCTTGAAGATTTGCCTTTACTGATGTGGGGTCTTTACCACTAGCAAGAAGCACCATGTCATTGGCATACAGGATTGGCGAGGAGAGACAGGGAAGTGAGGGCAGGATGTTAATAAAAAGAGAGAAAAGGAGAGGGGCAAGTATAGATTCCTGGGGAACTCCCACTGAGGTTGAGGAGGGGTCAGAGACAGCAGTTGCAATTTGAGCAAATTGCCTCCTCCTAGTGAGGTAGCTATCAAACCAAGAGATGGCAGACTGGGAAAAACCCAGAACGGACAGTTTGGAGTGCAGAAGGGGGTGATTCACAAGATCAAAAGCCTTAGTGAGGTCAATAAATATGGCCCCCATGAGCAGGCCCATATCCATTGATGTGAGGACTTCGTTTGAGACCTGAAGTAGTGCAGTTGTGGTGCTGTGCCCCGTTCAGAATCCATGTTGAGCAGGGGATAGAAGGTTGTGAAGGTGCAGATATTCTGATACCTGGGTGGCAACAGCCTTCTTAAGTAGTTTATTTAAGGTAGAGAGAATGGCGATAGGTCTGTAGTTAGCTGTGTTTTTGGTGTCCCCTTTTTTGTGTACAGGGACAACTTGAGCAGTTTTCCATAGTGTAGGTACTATCAGGGTTAGTATAGATAGGTTGAAAATTCTTGCAATGGGGCAGCAAGAGCAGGAGCTGCCATTTTCATGAAATAGGGCAGTAATCCATCTGGACCGGCAGATCCATGAGGGGAGATAGATTTAAGAAGAAGCAGCCTAAGAAGCTAATAAATGTAATCTTCCATTAGACCGTACACTATGACTATCTTCAAAAACTTGAGTACTGCATATGTACATGGAAGTTCCTCCCTCTTATTTACTGAAACATTCAGATACCACATATGCTTTTGTAAAATGGCATTTGGCTGTAATGCACCAGTGCTTAAGAAAAATTACAATAACTCCCTGAAGGTGGAAGGGGAATTATAATAGGATTTTATCAAAGTTCTGATTGACAATCATTGTACTGGTAATTTTTATTGGTAAAGAGGGTCTCTGAGATGTTTCTTGGCTATTCAAGAGTGCTATCTAAAGACTTTTTAGGGTATGAGAAGATGAGGCTCTTGATTAGCCAAGTGTCATCTCGAAGACCCCATTCACTTTTTACAAAGCATTTCTTATCTTTTCAGTATATATTTTGACACAGCCAATATCTCACAATAGAGTTTGCCCCTTTATGGGGTAGACCAAATTGTCCTGGTGCACCCCTACCCTGGAAGGCAGGATGGTGTGCTCAGAAAGAGGGGAGGCTCTAAAGGGAGGGACTTGGGGGAGCAGAACAAAATGTAGGTAGACAGGAAGGGGAGGGGCTAGAAGGGGTATACAAGGACGATCATGGTGGTGGCTCAGCCACTTTTTGCTGAAGTTTTTGTTGGGCTAACTACAGAAGCTATAGCACATCAGATTGGCAGTTGAATCAAAGGAGACTGAGGTTTGTGGTTAGACATCATAAGAAGGTAAGCTAAAAAAAGGTTTTGTTGGTGACTTGAATACAGGGCTTTGCTTTGACAGAATATGTAGAGGTGATAGAGATGAGAGCAAGTGAAAAGCCTGAGCATTTTTGGTAAAGTGGTTTGAGATGGATATTCCTGAGTAGTTCAAAAAAAAAATTTTTTTTGTTGAAAAGGAGAGACGGAGAGTCCCGTTTAGAAGCAGGATGGATGGATGCAGTGGGGAGAGAGAACAAAAATAGGGAGTTCTGTCCTGGGAAGGGGCTAGCAGCAGCAAAACTGGAGGTAGTGCACAATCAAGGCAAGCCTGGGCAACAAACGCTCGACTTGGGTGGTGAGGCCTAGCATCGGTCTAGGACAAGGCAAAAATGGGAGCGGGAGAAGGGGTTTGTTTGAGAGGAGAGTGCAAGCTGCAAGATGGCCAGCTGGAGCAGTGATGGTAGAGTGATCGATTGAGGCCATGCAGCGTGACATCAGATCCCACAATGGGGTCTTACTGGAACTGGAAGGGATCCCATTAGAGTGCTATGAGACAGAAAGCATTTGTTTTTAAGTATTGGGAGGTTCTCGTCAGTGATTTGGGGCAATGTGGGGGTCTGATGCATGCATTTCCTTTGAAAATGTCGTTTATTGAAAAAAGGCTGAGAGTAAAGGGCACAGGATGAGGCCACGTGGCAGGGCATGCGATGTCCCAATAGGCCCTTTTCACAAGATGGTAGAAACTGTGCAAAGAGGGGATAGAGGCCAAAAAAGCATTGCTGCTTAGATGGCAGGATGGAAGGGCAGGACGCTGAACAAGCATTTAAAAGGAATAAGAGGGTATTCTAGTGAATCAAAAAAAAAAAAGCACTCCAAAGAGGAAGCGGGGCCAGCAAGCAGCCGAGCTAAACTGAGCAAGCTAAGGCCATGCGGTGTGACATCACATGCCGTGGTAAGGGCCCATTTGAAAGAGAAAGAACCATTAAGGGGGGGCAGAGGCTGAGAAGTGGAAGGACGCTGGGCCTGCGGGGCTTAACATAGAGAGGGAGAACTAAGAGCTCCAATAGCATGAGTGGGGTGAATGTAGGCCATGAGAGGCTGGGAGCACATGGGGAAGGGAACAGGCCACCGAGCCTGCGGACAATGAGTAGGAGCAATGATTAAGGGGAGGGCCTAGACTGGATGATGTCAGACACCGATGAAGAGCAGGCTATGGCTCGTCGGGAAGGAGCAGAAGCGAGGTGAGAAACAGAGCACAGAATAGGAGAGAACAAAAACAGGCCACAATTAATACACATTAGACTGCAAAACGATTGAAAGCGGGAACAACGTGGGGGATAATGCTGGGTGAATGACCAAAGGGGTAAAACGGATGGTGGAGTACACAGAAAGGTTACAGGAAGGGTTTTAGTTTACAACACTCATGGAAGACAGGCAGGGACAGTGAAGGAGCCTATGAGAGGAAAGCCTATATATATATATATATATATATATATATATTAGCAGGAAGGGGCATATCCTGGGTAAGATGAGGCGAGGTTCTAATAACAATATGGAGCATTAATGAGGACAATACTTTGAGTTCTTTTCACAGCAATTATACAGGTCCCCGAGGAAGACAGATGGTGCCAAAATGGAACAGGCCAACAAAGGAGGACGCCTACAAGGTGATTGTGGAATTAGCAGAGAAAGCCAACAAGATGTGGCAGATGGTAGAAGGTGAGGAACCAGGGAGATCTGGGGAAAAGAGGAAAGCAGGTAAAAAGAAAGGGGGCGAGGGGAAAAGGCCAGTGGGGAGGCTACGCAGCCCAAGAAGGGTGCTGCCACTGCAGGTGGCACCTCCCTGAGCAGCCAGCCTGGTCCCAACATTGCCCCAAGGACCAGAACCATAAGTACCCCCTCAGGACCAGGTGGTAGTCCTGCTACTGCAGCCCAGACTAGGTACCCACTGCCCACCGGTTCCTTAGCCTCAACCAAGCACGCAACCGCAGGAGACCAGACCAGGGTACCCTGAGGACAACAGGCCACAGGGAATAGATAAGGCCACAGGTAAAGTATTAGGTACAGTGGAAGAAAGCATTAAGGATTACATAGGCCAAATTACTTTGGCGCTTGGGTCAGGGGATCTGGGGCAAATGGAATCAGCATTAGCCAAGATCAGGTCAGAAAAAGAGACAATGGGAGAGGCAGAGAAGGTGACCAACAGTGTAGGAAAAGGAACAAGAGATGTAGGAGCCCCAGGGATGAGAATAGGGGAGCATGTATCACTAGCTAGAAAGGAAAACATTTGGAAGGGGGAGTATGTAGACATATTCGCTTTAGTGAGCAGAGAGGCAGCTGCAAAATATGAGGAATCAGAAAGTATCGGGAAGAATGAGATGGCAGCCACTGTAGTGCTATTGGGGAAGAAAGAAGAGGACAAATTTATGAAGGGAAAAACGTGGGATGGATAGTTCATGGGTTTCACCACATACTCAGCAATAGTGCTGGAGAGAAAACCAGAATTGAGCATCCCATTGATAACGTACTGATTGATAATAAGAAGGGCCAAGGCAAAAGAGGGAGTGGGGTGGATATACTATGATGAGTTCTTTCGACAAAGAATGGTGACATATGGGGATGTGAGGTGGGACACCAAGCAGTTGGATTTGTGGATAGACCATGTGACTTACCAGTCCACACTGGAGGGAAAGGTAGAAAAGAGAGGTGGGGTTCCTCAGAAGTGTTGCTGGGGATACAATAGAGCATTTTGTTTGTGGCCCCAATGCTGGTTCCGACATGCATGCTCGAGATGCGGGGGAACCCACCCGGCAAGCAGATGCAGGACAGCATGGGCTCAAGGGGCTCAGGCAGGAGGGAGCCAGGGTTCTGGCCAGCAGCGCTTTCGATAGGGATAGGGATATAGGGGGCAATCATGGCACAGGGGTTCAAGAGGTAGAGGATATAATGGGGGGCAGGCTTACTAAACAGGATGACGGAAGTAGGAAAGAGGGTGGGGAGAAAGAGAAGGGGAAGGGTCAGAGCAATTTAAAAGTGCAAGAACCCCCATAAGGGTAAAGGCATGGAAAAAATGGTTGCAGACATATCCAGACACAAAGGAGGCAGAAGTTTTAAACAAGGGCTTTCGAACAGGTTTTCTGTTACACTGTGACAGCCCCAGAATGGCAAGAGAAGCTAACAATTTAGGGCCAGTAAAAGGGAAGGAGGACATATTGAGAAAAAAGATAGAGAAAGAAAAAGCAGTGGGCAGAATAGAGGGGCCATTTTCACCCCCCCCATTACAGAACATGAGAATTTCCCCATTGGCCTTGGTCCCCAAGAAGCAGAAAGGAGAATACAGGGTGATTCACTATCTGTCCAGAAGGGGAATCAGTGAATGATTTTATAAAGAAGGAATACAATAAGGTTTCCTATGCCACACTGGAGGAAGTGGTTCAGATTATAAGAGCAACTCCCGATGCTTGGATGGCTAAGATGGGCATAGATTCTGCTCTTTGATTGCTCCCAGTTAGGAGGGAGGACTGGGACCTATTGGGCTTCAACGTAGGGGACCAATATTATTTTGATAAAGCTATGCCCATGGGCTGTTCCGTAGCCTGTGCTACATTTGAAGACTTTAGCACCTGTCTACAATTGATATTTCAAGAAAAAACAGGGAACAGGTTGGTTTTACATTATTTAGATGACTTTTTATTAATTGGCAGTGGTAGGGAAGAGACAGAGGGGATGCTGGCCAGCTTCCAGGAGCTGTGTGTTGAATTGGGGGTGCCATTGGCACCAGAAAAAACAGAAGGCCCTGGGAAAGTGTTGGAGTTCTTGGACATAGAAATAGACACACGTAGAGAATTGTTTAGATTGCCGGATAATGTGAGGAAACTAAAGGAACTTATTCAGTTACACACAAGCAGGAGGCGGGTGCAATTGAGACAAGTGCAACAGGTTATGGGCCATCTCAACTTTGGTTGTAGGGCAATTGGTCCAGGGAAGCCCTTCACAAAGCACCTAGCGAGGGTTATGGCAGGAATAACCAGGCCACACCACTGGGTGGACATAACAAAGGGAGTAAAGTAGGATTTCAAGGTGTGGGAAGAATTCCTTAACAACTACAATAGCTGTTCCTTTTGGCAAGAGGATTGGGTTTACAATATGGATCTAGAACTATATACAGATGCGGCAGGTGGTGTAAGAATGGGTGGCTATATGAGAGAAAAATGGTTCTCGTAGCCATGGCTGGAAAGTTGGGTGAAAGAGAAGAAAGTAAAGGACATCACACTGTTGGAGCTCATGCACATTAGAATGGGGTGAAGAGTTGAAGAACCAGAAGGCTACATTTTGGTGTGATAACAAGGCAGTGGTGGATGTGTTAAACAACAAGGGAGCCAGGTCCAAGATGGTCATGGGGGTGTTAAGACAGCTGGTATTAAGATCATTGCAGTTGAATATGTCTTTTAGGGCTAAGCACATAGAAGGGGTAGAAAACACCCTAGCTGACAGTCTTTTCCATCTGCAGCTGGATCATTTCTGGATGCTGTCCCCAACATCAGAGGAGTGGAAAACACCCATACCAATGAACATCTGCGACATTGGCAAGAGGGAGCTGAAATGCTGTTTCGCAGCTCATAGGCACCAAGGACCTTGAGGGCCTATGAAGAGGCTTGGCGGGCATTACAAACATTCAGGAAAACACAACACATGGAGGTAAGTGAGCCTCTTATAGAAGAACAATTAGGAAAATTCACGGTGGACCAATGGCAGAAGGAAACGGTTCACACCACTATGGGGTATACTTGGTGGGAATTAGTTTAATTTGCACCCTGAAGAAATGGAAGGACCCAACCAAGACAAGGTTGATTAGGAGAATGATGCAAGGGTGGAGTAGGATAAAGCAAAGATCAAAGGATTGCAGGCAGCCAATAGTGGAACACTGGCTGGCAAAGCTAAAAGGGGTATTACCAGCAATCTGCAGATCTAGGGACGAAGCAGAGTTATTCCACACTATTTACCTAGTAATGCTTGCAGGGGCCCTGAGAGTAAGCAAGGTGGTAGGGCATGGAGGAAAGGAGGAAGAAGGGGGATTGGAGTGGGAAGACATAAGATGGGGAGGGATGAAATACAGATGAGAATTAAGAGGTCAAAAACAGACCAAGAAGGGAATGGGTGTACCGTAACCATCAGGCTTCACATAGAGGGCACTGTGTACCCAGTAAAGGCTTTGTGGGTTTACGCCACAAAGCGAGGGATTAGGAAGAGGAGATTATTTGTACATGGGGACGGGAAGAAGGTGACGGGCTACCAAGTAATGGCCATACTTAAAAAAGGTATGGAATACCTGGGTGAGAACCCAGGCAATTATTCATCTCATTGTTTTCGAATAGGGGCTGCCTCACAATGGGCGGCGACAGGTGAAATAGTGGCTGACATGTTGGAGAAAGAGCGATAATGGTCTGCCAGCTACAAAAGGTATATTTGGGCATTGAAAGGTGGAGATTAACATGACAGTCATGTTTTGTTTTGCAGGATGGAACCAGAGGAAGGGGGGAGAATGGGGACAAACTGGGGATGGGGTTTTTAAATAAAGGGGGGCAATGGAAACAAGGGGAGAAAATGTGTTTAAGATGTCTATTTCTGCTTAAATCCTATAGGTAGAGGGAGGAACACAGAAGTATGGATCTGCAGGCATTCCTATATATATTTGGCAGAAAAGAGAGCAGAAAAAAAGGCTGGGGAAAGCAACTGTATCAGGACATATGAAAATGTAGGTTAAGATGGGGAAAGCTCCTGCCCACCTTGAAGGAGATGAAAAAATGGAGACCCACCCCAGATTAATTTATTGTACATTTGGGGGGGAATAATATAGGGGGAAAGCCATGGGTAGACACATATATGCAAGTAAAAAAGGACTTTGAGAAAATATGGCAGTGGTGGCCGGGGGTGACGATAGCTTGGTCCAACATGATACCAAGGAGGGTATGGAGACATGAACACAGTCATGTGGCACTAGACAGAGCCAGGAGAAAGATAAACAGGAGGGTAGGGACTATGGTAGGAAAAATGGGAGGACATGTGATATTGCAAGGGGTGGAAGAGTGGGTGGAAAATTTTTATAGATCGGATGGGGTGCACTTGTCAGCTTTAGCAATAGACATGTTTAACACAGAAATGATGGGTTTCATAGAGGCATGGAGGAGACAAGAAGGAAAGTAAAGAAAAAGAGAGGAGTGGTAACCTAACAAATAGGGGGAAGGCCAGCCATCCAACACAAGCTGGAGACTGGCTATGGGAAAAAAGGGGGGGGGAAGGAATACGATGAGAAGAAAAAGGAATTGAAGGAGAAAAAGCGGTCTCGGTTATCACCGTACTACCACAAAAGAGAAGAAGAAGGCACCCAGGTTTTCACCTGGGGCAGTGAGAAGAGAAAGAAAGAGGGATGATCAGAGATTGATATGTATATGTATATATATATATATATATATATATATATATGGATGCATAAAAGATGCAATTATGGAAGAGACAATAATAAATGATGATTGGAATTGTAAATGAAAATATGAACTATAATAAATTAATTGCCAATCTGAGCACAACAACATAGAAAATGTTTGTCATTTGTGGGGGAAAGGGGAAATCCGGGACAATAGAGTTTGTTCCTTTATGGGGTAGACCAAATTGTCCTGGTGCACCCCTACCCTGGAAGGCAGGATGATGTGCTTAGAAAGAGGGGAGGCTCTAAGAGGAGGGACTGGGGGGAGCAGAACAATTGGTAGGTAGACAGGAAGGGGAGGGGCTAGAAGGGGTATACAAGGACGAGCACGGTGGTAGCTCAGCCACTTTTTGCTAAAGTTTTTGTTGCCTCTCACCCACCCATCAAAAAAGAGAGTGGAGAAGGTATATGAAGAAGAGAACAGGTGGTCCTGCCAGAGGTGGATGGCAGTGGTGGTCCGGTAGGACGGATGGGACTGTCAGAGGTGGATGGCAGTAAAAAAAGGAGAGGGAAGGGGGAAGGAGGAGGGGGGAAGGAAAAAGGAATACATTAAGAAGAAGAAGGAACTGAAGGAGAAAAAGCAGTCTCGGTTATCACCATTACCTACCACAAAAGAGAAGAAGAAGGCACCCAGGTTTTCACCTGGGGGAGTGAGAAGAGAAAGAAAGAGGGATGATCAGAGATTGATATGTATATATATACATGGATGCATAAAAGATGCAATTATAGAGAGACAATAATAAATGATGATTGGAATTGTAAATGAAAATATGATCTATAATAAATTAATTGCCAATCTGAGCACAACATTTAAAGAGTTTGTCATTTGTGGGGGAAGGGGGGAATCTGGGACAATTTTGCTGTTAGTTTTTATCAGAGCAGTCCATTTCAACTGTCCCCTCCTCCACTCCCACCTCCACTATTGCTCATAAGCATCTGTTTCTGGGGTACTTTGGTTCAGCCACAACCACACCCCATTTCAATTGCAAAAGTTCCAATGTTACACATTTATTTTAAATAGTATTTTGCTTTTCATATAGTTTTCTATTGGAAAAAAAGTTTTATATCAATTAATTTCATTCATTCAAGTAGACTAATTGATTGCAGGAGAAGCATACATAAAATGAATCCTGTTTCAGCTCATGCCCCACTACTTCAGTTTCTAACTTTCTATCACCAGAAATAATCATACTTTAAATGCAAGAAAGTTTTGCTTGTAATGAGGTACAGTATGAGTTCACACTCTTTAAATGATTTTAATAATTCTTTAATATTTCAGACAATCTTTTTTTCTTAAACTGGAAAGAGTGTAAAACAGATCTGGTTGGTTAACAGGCAAGTATCTTGTAACCAATAGCTTTGTCTTGTATGTTGTGATGCAAAACACAGCACTGCACAGTTTTCTAGTTACTCGGTTAACTGGGCTAAGTGCTGTTTTTAGACTCATGTGCTATGATTATATATCAGTTGTACAATGCTGGGTTTATTTAACCCAAAACAAACAGATTCCTTAATTTGGAATGTTTCTACACATAAAGACTGCAGCTAGAAATGTTAGGAACTTTTAATTTGCTGGAAAAGTTGGTGTAAATCGAAGAAACATTGCACTTTGCCACTTTGCAAAGTTTAGTGAAATTCTCTGACCTTGCAGCAAATTTCCCAGTGTGTGTGTGTTTTTTATATTAAAACCTTAATAAATAAAGCAAACAAAAATCCACCTCCAGCCTCTGTCTAACTGACACCCTCTCCCACCATGCCATCTGATTTTTTTAACATATTCCCTACCCATTTGCCTGCTAGGCCCACACTTAACTCCTCCCCTGTACCCTGAGAAGAGTTTAATCTGCACTCTGACCATCAATGTAGAGAATGTTGGATGGGCAACTATGCACAACCAGTGTGTTCTGCCACAGAGGGGTTGTGATTCTCTCTGACCTCAAGAGTGAAGCTCCAGAGATCCACGGGAATCAGAACCCTGAGGTGGCAGAACACACTGGTTATGCATAAAGTTGCTCATCCTGTATTTTCTATAGTGTATACTATTGTATGAAATGAGTGCATTGTGCTTTTTCTTTCGCAATGAAACTGACCTCCATTCTCTAGAGGTTCTAAATGCTGTTCTACCACAAAAGGATACAATCACATTCCGTGACCTTTAAACTGTGGTACAACAGCAATTCATTTTAAAAAGGATGGATTTCTATATAGAACATAGAGAATAATGGATGGGTAACTATGCACAACCAGTGTGTTCTGCCACAGAGGGGTTCTGATTCCCTCTGACCTCGAGAGCGAAACTCAAGAGGTCCATGGGAATCAGAACCCCGAGGTAGCAAAACACATTGGTTGTGCATTGAATTGCTCATCCTGTATTTTTTATAGTGTATAGGACTGTGTGAAATATGTGTTTATGAGTTCTTTTGCTTTCAGAATGAAACTGACTCATGCAGTCTCTAGAGGTTCTAGAATGCTGTTCCACCACAGTAGACTAGAATCACATTCCGTGACCTTTGAACTGTGGTACAACAGCATTTTGAAAGGGATGGAATTCTATGCAGAACAATGCTCCACTATACACTATAATGTTCTACTATACACTATAGTTGCCTTCCCATCACCCACAAAAGCAAGTTCTCCCAGTTCCCCATCCTCATCCCTGTTATTTAATCACAGCAACCCTCATCCTTTTCTGCCCTCTTGTGAAAATATACCGCTCCTCCCTCAAAAGCCACCAACCCCCAATTTCAGAAGTCAATAATATTATAAAGAAGAAAACTATTTCATGAGGGAGTGAGCATCTTCGCTCATTAGTGTCTGTAATCAGAAAAAGGTGAACAACTTCTATGCTAGTAGTAATACCCGATTGACTGATAACAAAAGTAGTGACCTAGCAGGGGGATGAGTGGAGGGATATTTTGAAAATCTGATGGCGTAGTGGAGGGGGTGGGTGTCAGTAACCCAGACAGTTGGGGTATTTTTCTTTATTAAAAAAACTACTCTTTAGTCATGCCACTTTACCTGGTGCTTCATGAACAAAGTGCTGCTTTGCTCAGTAAAGTAAGCAAAGTCAGCAAACTTCACAAAGTCTTTTGCAAAGCAAAGTTTCCTAACATCACACATGTCTAGTTACAGCATGGGCAGCACTCTGTGTAAGAGGCATTCATGTGCTGTAGCCTCTCTCATTCACATTACTGGACCAACAAAAGAAAAATAAACTTTTGGCTCATCTCTAGGTTATACTGTAATGTTTACTGAAACTGTACACTGTTTTTCACGGATGAACTGATATAGTATGATTTGTCTCCCAAGACCTGGTATGAGACTAGTTTCTCTTTTTTCTAAGCAGACCTTGTCTGAGACCAGTTTCTCTTTTTTTTCTGAGCAGACCTGGTCTGAAACTAGTTTCTCTTTTTAACAGGTCTGGGATCAGCTACTGCCACACACATATGTTACTTCAAGCTTTCTAACCACCAGCCAGCACAGCCTAGTCATTAGGGCACAAAGCTGTGATTCTGGAGATCCAAATTTCAGTGCTCATTTCCCTAAAATCTTTAAACCTCAAATTTCACAAGAGTGGTGATCCATGGCAATGTGATGTTGGAGTAGTAAATCTACAGTAAAGAGTGTAAAGTGCAAGAAATAGACTAAATTCAGCAGAAATACTGGTCTCAGACTAGGTCTTAGGGGAACAATCTACTTGGAGCCCAGGACCTCCTTTAGTATGAGCCTTGCTTAATGGTGTTTATTCAGGTAAAACAAATAAATAAAAATACAACTTTTTTCCTGTGTGAGCACTGATTAATATTTCTAGTTAACAGAGCATGCAAGCAATGTTCTGGATTTTCAATCTGCTAAAACATTTTTTATCACATCTAGGTGGCCTACACTGGCATCCCTCAGGATGAAATGCACTCTGCAGTATGCTGTAGCAGACCTATTGAATAAATCAATGTAATTTCAATGGCAATTAGTCCCCTTTGTCATGCAGGAAACTGAGGCATTCACTTCATCCTGGCAGTGTCACATTTTCCTGAATGACAAAGGGGACTAATTACCATTGAAATAACATTGCTTTATTTAGTAGGTCTTCTGCAGCATTCTGTAAAGTGCTGCAAAATGCTGCAGACTTGCGTTTCATCCTGGGGGAAGCCACTGCACACTCAACTAGTGTTCCCTGCTTTCCCAAGTCCATTAAATCACTTAGGAACATAAAACAACATAAGCTACCATGGACTGGACAAATATGAATTTATTGTGAAATCACCAGTCCAGAGCAGGCAAATGCAATTCACAATTGTGCAAATATGCAGTAAGACCTTACAAGTAGGGCATTGGTCTATTGCCACAGTGCTTCACTCAGTGAGCTTCATCTCCCTGAGGAAGCTCGTATAGTTAAGCTCTGGGACAGTGGGCAAAGTTTCTACTTGTAAGTCCTTACTGCATATTTGAACTATTGCCAGTTGCATTTGCCTGTTCTGGACTTTGTTATAACTGGTGATTTCACAAAAAATGTTTGTCCCGTCTGTGGCTGCTTACACCGTTTTGTGCTCCTGAGTGTGAAGGTTGCTACAGACTTTTGGTTGTTGCATATGGACCTGGCTATCCTCACAACCTGCATGTACCCTGCACTGCTGATTTGCAGCTCTTTCTGTGTGACTGCTGTACTGTACCTTCAAATCCTTTACCATTCTTGCACTTTGAAAATACAAATGAAACTATCTGTATCAGTTGCACAGCCAGTACACTCTGACAAGTGTCAGCTGAGGAGGGAATGATTCTTAATGCTGCTGCACCTGGTATACAACATTCAGCAAATATTAGCAGACAATATAGAACTAGTGCTCTGCAAAATTATCTAATTCCAGTGGAACAGAATTCTTTTAGTAGCAGAATCCTCACAGGCGACTGAGGAGGTCGAGAGGACCAGAGACAGTGGCACCCTCCCCCACCCCTCGATTCCAGTAATAAGGTGACTGAGGAGGTCGAGAGGGCTAGAGACAGCGGTGCCCTCCCCAACCCCCTGATTCCGGTAATAAGGCGACTGAGGAGGTTGAGAGGGCCAGAGACAGCAGCGCCTTCCCCCACCCCGATTCTGGTAATAAGCGACTGAGGAGGTCGAGAGGGCCAGAGACAGCGGCGCCCTTCCCACCCCGATTCCGGTAATAAGGTGACTGAGGGAGGTCGAGAGGGCCAGAGACAGTGTACCCTCCCACCCCTCGATTCAGTAATAAGGCGACAGGGAGGTTGAGAGGGCCAGAGACAGCGGCGCCCTCCCCACCCCCGATTCCAGTAATAAGGTACGGGAAAAGTTTTCTGAACCTCCGTGCTTACTGCTCTACTGAGGACTCTGCTGTGCTGCAGTTTGAACTTGGTGCCATTTTTAACGTCGGCACATAGGTGGAGATAGTCTGTTGCAAGACCCATTCTACAGTTTTAGCCTGGTTTTCTACCTAATCCGTGTGTTACCTTAAGTACTGCTCTCTCTCTATGTATTAGCCCTTCGCTGATAATCGGACTTAGTGAGAGCTGTAGCAATGACCTCCTGTTCAAATTTAACCTGTTGTTAGCTACTAATGTGACTGGTGCCATAATCGCTCCTTGAACCAGCATTTTCTGTTAATTTTGGATAAAAACGAGTTGTGCCTTAAGAACTGCTCGCTTGTTTTTGTTGGCGCCATTTTTTTTCACTGTATTCCAGCTGATGACCCAAAGAATTGCTCCGCGATTACCTTGTTCCTTATTGTATGAATTATTTCGTTATCAGAACTCTAGCGACCTGCCCTAAGCTGCAGTAAAAGTTCGCTACTACACCATTGCAGTACGGTGCATAATTAAGGTCCAATTGAATGCTCTGTTGCTGTTCCCCCCTCCTCCTTTGTGCATCCACAGCATCCACATAAAATTCTTACCTGTCCATTCTTTCTCCACAGGCGACTGAGGAGATCGAGAGGGCCAGAGACAGCGGCGCCCTCCCCCACCCCCCAATTCCGGTAATAAGGTATGGGAAAAGTTTTCTGAACCTCCGTGCTTACTGCTCTACTGAGGACTCTGCTGTGCTGCAGTTTGTCCCCACCAACGCAGGGCGTCGGCTCCCCACCACCCCCACCACAACCCTTGGTGAGCACTCCCTTTTATAGGGTAATGCAAAGGCTGCATTAACCAATCAGCCAAGTTCTCCATTAGCAGCTTATATTTTTTAACCACTAGAGGCTGCTCTACTGACTTATCTCCTGTTTCACTACCACTCCACAGATTCCAATCTCCTAGTGTCAGGATGCTTCCAATAACCCTGCTGCTCTGCCACATGATCACCACTGTCCAGTCCCCCTCCCTGTCTTATCCTATTTCCCCCTTACCCACCTCCCCTACATCTGCCCACAGTCTGAATGCTTGGCCGCTTGTGTCATGCTGGGTTACTACCAGCCCCCCCATGACCCAGCTCTATGGGCTTGGCAACTAGATTTCTCTCCCCTTACCCACCTCGGATGCCTCTCAAGCCAGCCCACTCTGGCCTCTCCTCCAGATGCTGTATTGTCTCAGTGACTGGATCAGGTAACACCGTTGACCATCCTTAACTTTCCTCACCTCTTACAGGCCTTCCTGAATGCACAAGCACTACCCATCCCTACCATCCCCACCGCTAAACCTCATACCCAGATTTCCCTCTGGAAAAAGAGGAAGTGTCCCAGGTTCCCCTCCCACAGATTCCTACTCCTCCTCCTCCTTTTGTCTGGGAATATCCATCCTAATCCTGGACCACCAAGGGTCATGTTGCCTCCTCAATGTAAACAGGGTCAGCTGCGCATTGCATCTCTCAATATTTGCAGCATCAAAAAGTGGGACTCCTTCCAGGGCTGGGTACTAATGCACCATCCAGATGTCATAGCATTGTCTGAAACCTGGCTCACCCCTCGGACTCTGGACTCCTCTATATCTCTACCTGGGTTTACCCTTTACCGTGCAGATCAACATGGTAAGAAGGGGTGGCTGTGCCTCTATACCAAGGATTCCTTACAAGGTCACCTTCTCCATACCCCTCAGCTGGGGGCTGGCACGCAGGCCCTCACCGTCAAATTGACCCTGGGTAGAGCCCATAACCCTTTATACATAACAACAGCATCCATTCCCCCAAGGGACCAAAAATCAACTTTCTTAGCCTTACTGTCGTATCTGGACACTCTACCATCACAGTCGGAATTACTAATTCTTGGGGATTTTAATATCAATTGGCTAAGTAATGATGCCATCCCTTATATTGATCTCGCCACTGCCCAAGACCTTCTCAAGTGGTCACTTCCTACTGCCTTGATCCACGACTGGATCCTCCTCCCTCCTGGACCTCATTTTCTCCAACCGCCCGGGCAAGATCACCAACGTTACCATCCTTCCAGATGCCCTCAGTGACCACTCCCCAGTGCTCTGCTCTTGGTCCTGTAAAATTCCAAGATCACCTCCCAAAATAATTGTGCAACACAAACTCGGTCCCGGTAAACTGGCACAATTAAAGCGCACCTCAGAGATGTGGACTGGTCCTTCATCTCGAACACCGTAAACCTCGACAGCGCCTTGGACCTATTTACATGGTCCTTTAATAATATATGCGACCACTACGCACAGCTCACGAAAAGAATGGTGAAAGGTAATCATGTTCCTTGGTTCACCAAAAGGCTCAAGTCATTAATGCGTACTAGAGACTCGTTATGGCAGCTCGCCATAGAGTCTGGCCTCCCCCATGATAGGCAAAATTACAGAATGGCTCGGAACAACTGCACCTGGGCTATCCGCAGGGCAAAAGCAGAGTACTATAAATCCGCCTTATCCTCGTCCTGGGGTTCTGGATGTAAGTTCTGGAACAACATCAAGGAAATATGCGGAAAGGTCCCCAACCCGGTCCCCTCACAGGTCATGTCAAATGGGTCCCTTACCTCCGACCCTACAACTATTGCTGCAGTTTTTGGTGATACCTTCTCCAACCTTAACCATGTCCTCCCCCCTAGCTTCTAAGACCCACCAGCTCCTAGCACACCTCCGCACCCCACTGCCCCCCTTTTACTTTAGCAGCATCTCTCCCAAGTCCGCAGAATCCTACCTTACCGCTGCCCTTAGCCACGCCTCCTCCAACGCCGGCTCCTTTGATCTCAGAATTCTTAGACTCTCTCTCAAGGAAGTCCTAACTTCCCTCACCTACATTTTAAACCTCTCCCTCTCGCAAGGTAAATTCCCTACCATTTGGAAATCCGCCTCCATCACACCCATATACATAGGGGGTGATTGCACCGCTACTGACAATTACCGCCCAATCTCCATACTCCCCCCCCAAGGCATTAGAGAAAATTGTCTCAGACCAGCTCACTGACCACCTCAACAAATATGACCTTCTCTGCTCTCAACAACATGGTTTCCGCAAAGGTCACAGCACGGCCACTGCCTTGCTAGAACTGACGTCCCACATCCATACTGCGTTGGATAAAGGCCATATCACAGATGCGATCTTTATTGACCTCACTAAGGCCTTTGATACTGTCCACCACTCACTACTTCAAACAACCTTACTTAACCTAGGTCTCTGCATGAAGTAGTTGATTGGTTTGCAGACTTTCTTGCCAATAGGTCTCTCTCGTTAAAATTGGCAACACCCTATCCTCCAAATCGCTTGTCCTCTCAGGAGTCCCTCAAGGGTCCATTTGGGGCCTCCTCTTCAGCCTCTTCCTTAACTCCCTCCCCGCATCCTGCCCCTCCAACCTATTGCTTTATACTGACGACGCCGTCATCTTCTCCTCCAACCCAGACCCCTCTAAACTCCACCATTCCCTCCAGTCCTCCTTCAAGGCTGTCGAAAGCTGGTTTGTCTCTCAACGCCTTACTATTAACTATAAAAAAAAACAAAGGTATGCTTTTCGCGCATCAGCAGAACCCCAAGATAGGACGTTTTCCTCAAATTCTATCTGCATCTCAGACCCCCCTTGAATTTGTGCATTCCTTTAAGTACCTAGGCATCACATTGGACACTGGCCTCACCTATCATGAGCATATTCAGCAACTATCCAAAGCCCTAAATATTAGACTAGGGCTATTGCACCGCTTTAAACATTGCCTAACCCCAGAAGCCCTTAAGCTTGCTATCTCCTCCTCAATACTTTCCCTGCTCGACTATGGCCTCCTAATTTATGGCGGGGCCAGCTCCTCAGCTCTTGATAGTCTTAGACTTGTCCTAAACTAGTCCTGCCACCTGATATTAGGGTGTGACAGGCTTACTCATACCTGCTTGCTATACCAGGACACCAATTGGCTAAACCTGGACAACAGAATAAAATTCCACACCTGTGTCTTCTCAAAAAAAACTCCCTTGGCCTCGCTCTGGCTGCACTCACCCCTTTAATCACCATGGACTCAAAAACTCAGCACACCCGTAGCTCAGACTCCCTTCGTCTCTCCATCCCTCCCTGTCGCACAACCTAATTCCAAAGATCCTTTTGCTACAGGGCACCTGTGTGGACTAATAATCTACCCTCCTCCTTGCATCTTGATCAAAGAATTGGTCACTTCAAATTGCATCTTAGGGCCCATCTTCACTCCTCAACTATCTGCGACTGTACATGAACCAATACCCCCCATTTCCCTTTACTTCTTGACAATGGCCTCTGGCTGGCCTCCTCGTTCATTCCATAATTCTGCCTCCTCAGAGATGTTAATGTTCCAAAGTCTCTCTAACTGTCTCAAACTGTTTCTACTCTGAAGTTTTATCTAATATATTTTTTGTTATAAATATGACTTTACTCTGTAACATTTATTGTCTCATTATCTGCATTCTGTATTGTGTATCTGTATCTATTACATGTGATGTGGAACCTTTGTAAAGGAGTCGATGACTCAAAGGTATAGCCGATCTTTGAAATAAACAAATAAACTTCATGTGCAAAATGTTTTTGTGGATTAATAATCTGCAGTTTATGGAAACTGTGGATTCTTTTTCCATAGTCAGAGGAAAAATAGTCTGTGGTTTACAAGATTACTAGAAAATTATTCTACCGTTTACACAAAAATGCTTTTTGGAATTTCACTGAATTTAAACAAAAAGTTTGAAGTAAATGTGTCAGGTTCCTCAAATGCCTTTTACACATAGTATGCCATTGCCAGACATGCTTCAGATGTTGAAGCTGCAATTTGTTTTGTAAAAAATCTGTCATGGTCATTTTATATTATGTCAGTGTTTTGTCCTCCAGTTTCCTGTCTGTGGCCACACACCCCAAAATGATGTCATACCAGGGAGCTGTCATTGTTTTACATACAGCAACAAGGAATTCTAAGTAATTTATAATGATACCTTAAATGTGCCTTACTCAGTACCACATGTTGCTGGTGGTGAGCAGTAATATGTAAATAACTGTAGCAAGGCATTGTGGGTAAAATACAAACCTGCTTTACAATTTCCTTACTCTGAGATGCTGTCTCATATTTGTGTGGTGGTGTCAACAATATATGCTTTTGTTTGTTTATCTTCACAACAATGCATTGTATATACCGTATCTAGCTACAAGACATCAATGCTGAGAGATGCTGGATCCTATTTCTTCAGTGAGCACAGAAATATAATACCCTGTATACTAATTTAAATAGTGAGGCATTGTGGGTACAGTAACTTTGTTTCCCTGGTATGATGTCACAGCACTGAGAACAATAGGAGTGGGTTATGCAAATGAAGCATAACAGCGAAATAAAATTATTTTTTCATGGAAAACAGCACTATTTGGCAATTTGAATGGTAGGAGACTGATTCACAACACCTGCAGGTTACTACTCCCATTTGCAATGGAAATCTTCAACATTTACTTTAAAAAGCATTTTGCGGACATGGCTGCTAATCAGGGTGGAATTCTGCATTCTGCACAGCCCTATATAGAACTTATCTCTGGCACACATACAGAAAAAGTCATTTACATAACAGGGTCAGAGTTTTTAATTAAGACCCCACTCCCCTTCTAAAAAATGTTCTGTTTTTCTCTCTTCCAAGGATGGATAAGGGTAACTGAAACAATCAAACACCTTAAGTAGCAAATGTTAATTTTTACTTTAATTTTTTAATAATTAATTTTTGTAACACTCGCTCCCTTGCTTTCTGATTTGACATAAAAGATCTACCACAAATCCTTTTGTGATTACCATGGTTTGCGTAATAGACCATCAGCACATTTTTATGGCTGTTAATTATAACACTGAATATCAACCAGAATCAAGTCCTGTTCAACATGCATGAACACTTTGACATGGCAGGTGTCTTGTTACCTGCATTTCTCTAATTGGTTTTCATGGTTGTCAGACCCAATAAGCTTAATTAAAGTTGAGATTTATATTTGTTTTACATCTACTCTGATAACCTCCACAGGTGCTTACTCTGGGCAAACAAGTTAACTACTTGTGGCATGATGTGAGCATGCTACAGTGATAGCACCCATTTCTAACGCTTCCAAATGAGATGACCAATTCTGTTACAGTTGGTGGCAGAACAAATTTTAGAGTGCATACAGGCTCTGCATTCTGCTGCTGCTAAAGACTTGTAGGCAAAAAATCCAGACATCATTGGGGAAGTAGTTTCTTCAGTAAGTATATCAGCGTGCAAATCACCTGGTCATATACAAGAATAATGCCCACTAATATGATAGCTTGTGACACCAATGGCTATCAAGGAATGAAATAGCATAAGTCACTTGACACTGTGCCAGGGTCAGAAAGGATGGGTACATGCGCCATGCCAATGATATCCCACACCCACAAAATCCATACCTTTAACCCTGTTTCTGTACAGAAAAAAATAAAATTTTCTTTAACTAATTTGATTCATGGTGGCCCACTGGCCACTCAACCACTCCCTGAGACTTTGACTGTTCCTGGTGTTCGGTGAAACAACCTTTCCTAGCTACATTCCCTGATGCCACAATGAAGTCTGGTTTCATGATAATCTCCATCCTTCACCAGCTACTACTAATACAGTCAACATTTTGCAGTACCCCTTTCTTCCTGCCTTAAGTTCTGTCAAGAAGAGAGGGAGGGAGGGAGGAAGGGAGAGAGGGGAGGGTAAGGGTTGTCATGCTTTTATTCACCCATGCAGGCCAGCTGAGGAGTGCCTTTGTATTGGATGTAAAGATGGCTAGAGGAAAATTTTGCAACTACGATATCATCAGGGCTGTGGAGAGGGCATTTCTTGCTTGATCAGCTCTGTCTGACATGTTCCACCTAATCTATTGCCTATTGCAGCATGGAAAAGAAATATCTCATACAAGTCAATCCACATGTTTATAACATTAATATTATTTTTTTATTCTTTCACAGTTTATTCACATTGGGCAGCCAAATTAAGATGTAACCTTGGGCCATCTACAATGAGGTTCTGCTTCTACCCAGTTTTGCAGCAGGGATGACTGAAACATGGGGGAGCAATCGAGAGACTTGTTCATGGTCACAGAATAAGAATGTGTCATTGGTGGAATTCAAATCTGTGTCTTCTAGTTCCCATGGATGTGCTCCATTAATACAGTCACATTGGCTCTTTGGACATTTCTCATTCTGTATTTTGCAAGCATTTGGTATCCTGAGCTCTGGAACAGTCAAACAAGCTAAATACATCTGTGATTACTGCATTTAAGTGTAATTTTAATGACAGTCCTTATGCAATTACTTTTACTCCAGTTATGACAGCATATTATTCTCAAACTTATGATGAACACATCTTATAAAAAAACACTGTAACAAAGGTAAACAGTTAATGGGGAACAAATCAAGGTCTAGTCAGATGTGAAATACAGGCCTAATGCCATAGAGAAGAAACAAAAAACGTATTTAAGGTTTAGATTAATGATGACTAATCCAGAGCCATGCACTGGAAATGTTATATAGACTTGTACTGGGCTGTATGCATCAACCAGCACTCATTCACACCCAGTTCTCCACAGGTGTCCAATCATTCTATTCTGTCTGAGATATCCTACACCTTGGTTTCCACTCAGTGTCCTGTTTCTTGTATTGAGCTGCATCCACTTTGGTTAAACTCCACTTCAGGTCTATTCAGCACTGGCATCCACCCCTCTCAGTTTTAACATATATGACCTTTTCCCTTTCCCTTGTTTCTTTCTGTGACATGTTATCTTTGCTAGAGACAGGAGGATCTAATCCCTGCAAGCCCTGTAAAAAGATAATGTTTGATGCCCATTGAAATGATCTGAACAGTATAAGTCCATAGCAGTTTTTTGACTACACTTACATGTCTTGAAATGGGATGCACCAGAAATTCATTACAGCAAGCAAGCCAGATCAGAACAATCCAAACTCTCATACAGGACTTCATCTCCAGATGAAAAAGGTATAGTAACTTCTCCCACAGTTCTGGCTCATTCTCCAGTTCTAAGTCTGTGGGGAAGAAACAGGCACTTCAGATCAGCTGGTTATGGCTTTCCAGATTCCAGAGAAGGTGAAAAGCACATGTTTGGCTCCATGGGCCAAGGATGTTCCCAGACTCCTTGGACTCTGTTTCTTGCTACCTGTGACAAGGTTGAATAAGGCCCTGTCCCATTTGTTATGCAGAAAGAGTTAAATCCAAGGATCTGTTCTATTCTGTTCTTTTCTGTCTCTTTCCTGTCTGGTTATGCAACCAAATTTTCTTGTGAGACCTAGGAACTGATCACTCTGATGGTTTTGCAATTCTACACCTCTCTCGTGCTCCCTGCCTTCACTTGCTGTTCTGTCTTTTCTTCCCACTTGCATATCTGCAATGATAAAAAATATATGTGACTCTTGGTGTAAAACTTTGTGATACTGGGATCCCTTTGTTTAAAACTGTATATAGCTATACTGTTGAAATGATTGCAAAAAGCTATCAAGGGGTAACCTGAGATGCAGTTTTTAAGCCTTTTGCAGAACTGTAACAAGAGGTCAGTTCTGGGTCACTATGTTCTTTTTGCTGCACCTGAGAGGAATGAAACATACAAGAACATTCTGTAAACTTCCAAGAACATTCTGTGAGAAGCAAGCTCTCTTAAAGGTACACTCTCAACCCCATTAGGCCTTAAAGTGACCCTAGCTTAAAAAAAAACATGTTATGATTGCTCATATTCTATGCAGACTATTGATGCAGATGGCAGTTTGATTCAGACAACGTTTTTCTTTTAAAAAGTGAAAAACTGAGTGCCCACCATACTGGTGTTACCACACCAAAACAAGTTTGTTTACATTTCTTGACCAACTCCCACTGCATCTTTCCTAGACTCAGGAACATCCCCTAACACAATCTAGCCACTGAATATGCAGTGGGAGTAGAGGAGACTATTGTATCATGAGTGGCTGCACTGTCTGAGGATGTTTCTAATGTTCAGCATGTATACAGTAAGAGTACTTTAATGATTTGAAGCAAAACAAGGCTGGGTATAACTATATGTTACTATGTATATCAGTGCTAATAAGCAAAGAGGCAGCTAGAACACCCAGCAACATCAATGAATTGTAGAGAAGGTAAACAATCATAAAATGTGGGTTTTTACCTAAGAATAATATAATTCAAAAAAGGTTGACAGTGCCCCTTTAATGAAGTTCCCAGGCAAAGACTTATAATAAGAGCAGCAATGCTTTTGTTAGAGAAACAAGGAGAGACGAGAGAGAGAGAGAGAGAGAGAGAGAGGCTGAGATTTGAAACTGAGAAGAAACACTCAGAAGGAGGACTTTTTTCTCTGTACTACCTTTGTAAATAGTTATACTGAACAATTTTTAATTTTTTTATTTTGCTGTTATTACTAATAGTAAAACAATTATTGCAAATTTTAAAACTGCTCCTAGTCATCCTATGCTTCCTGACCTTTGCCTCAATGACAGATGGTGTTAGTAGTGGGATTGATACCATGCATACTCTAAGCCAGGAGTTTTGTGCATGGGTACTAGACCTGGTACCAGGGAAGCATAGAAGAAAGGAATGCATTCTGCAGCAGCAAGTCCAGGAGTGATTACCAGGAGAAAGCTTGCCAAAATTTTTAGCAGGGTGCGCATACCTAAAGAGATTATTACTGATCAGGGTAGTCATTCTGGTGCTTAATTACTGAAGGAGCTGTACCACTAGATATCACTGCCATAAGAACCTCCCTTTATCACCTTCAGACAGATGGTCTTGTTGAGTGTTTTAATCAAACCCTAAAACACATGTTAAAAAGGTTTGTAAAAGGGGAAGGGAAAGATTGGGACCAGTACTTACCTTACCTGCTTTTTTCTTACAGAGAAGTGCCATGAGCATCAACAGGTTTTTCACCATTGGAAATGCTGTATGGTAGACAACCTAGAGGGCCACTAGATGTAATAAAAGAAACATGGGATGATAACCCCTTCAGAAACAATCTATTAGATCTTATATATGTGCCCTGAGAAAGAAGCTGGCAAAATACTGTATGTTGAAATCGCCCATAGTAATCAGTAAGAGGCCCAAAACCAGCAGAAGGTCTATCATGACCAAGATGTAAAAGAAACGTTTTTGAACCAGATGAAAAGGTCTTGCTACTGTAACCCACTAAATAAAATAAATGGTTAATTAAGTGGCAAGGGCCATATAAAGTTCTTAGACGTACTGGCACAGTTAACTATGAGATTGCGATCCCTGATAGGAAAAATCTTACTAAAATATATCATGCTAACCTCCTTAAGAAATGGGTTGAAAAAACACCAAAAGCTGATTTGCTGGTTTTACCAGAAACTAATAAATAAGATATTGATGTACAGTAGCTTATGACCAAGGTCACTGTTTTTCATTTTTTACCGGAAAATCCGATAAAATTCCAGAATTAGGGCTGCCTGAAGACCAGTAAAAACAAAGATTTCATGGAATCTGGCATTTTATAGTAGATCAGTAAATCTACAAAACTTGTGTTTTTCTTTTAATTCCTTCCTGTACTATTTTCAATTTGCTGTATTTAATGCTCTGTATATTAAGCCTTCTTTAATCCTGATTATTTATGCACATACTAAAAGAATGATAGCAGAATCCCAGTAAAATCTGTAAATTAGAGTAACAATCACTGGTGCAATTCTGGAATCTGAAGTCTTTAAAATTGAATTTCATTGTTTTAATCACCGTAATCAGTGGCCTTGCTTATGACAGACTGGAACAAACTGAACTGCTGATGCTGTAAAGGTAAATGTTTTCTTAACCGCCGAACAAATTAGAACAATTTTAACTTGTTAAAAACATTTAACAGTACTTTCACCACAGTACCAGGCCAAGCAAAATGGGTTGAGGACATAATATTGACAAGGAATGTTCACCCTATTAGACAAAAGACATACAGATTACCAGAGCGGCTAAGAGCAGACATGGTTAAGGAAATACAAAAAATTAAAGAACTGGGTATCATAGAAGAGTTGGGAAGTGCTTGGTCATCACAAATGGTGATTGTAAACAAAAAAGATGGGGGTGTAAGAATCTGTCTTGATTTTAGAAAACTAAATCAAGTGTCAGAATTTGACAGTTATCTTATGCCCAGAATAGATGATTTGGTGGAGAGACTGGGGAGTGCCAAGTATATCAGTACCCTCGATCTCACCAAAGGTTACTGGCACATCCCCCAGCTAAAAAGTACAGAAACAAAACTGCATTTGCCACACTATAGGATTCTATCAGTTCACCACCATGCCATTTGGTTTCATGGTGCAACCACTACATTCCAGCAGTATATGGATGTAATTTTATCCCCTCACATGGGTTATTGTGCTGCTTACCTGGATGATGTTGTGAGGTACAGTCTAGACTGGAAAAGTCACCTGGAACTCCTATGAGCAGTTATCTAGTCAATCAAAAAGGCAAGTCTGACAATTAATCCAACCAAGTGTGTATTTGGCATGCAGGAAACCAGATATTTGGGCTATGTTTTGGGAAATGGAGAAGTCAAGCCAGAGGTTTCCAAGACAGAAGCTGTAGCTAGCAGTCCTGTCCCCAAAACCAAGAAACATGTCAGGTAATTTTTAGGACTGGCTGATTATTATTAAAGATTTATTCCCAGCTTTGCCACATTAGCTACTCCCCTCACTGAACTCACAAAGAAACAGTTCCTGAATAATGTGAAATGGACCCCAGAGTGTGACAAGACTTTTCAGGCCATTAAGGCTGCATTATGTTCAGACCCTGTTTTAAGAAGCCCAGATGCTGAGAAACAATTTTTATAACATACAGATGCATCAGAGGTAGGATTAGGTGCAGTCTTGAGCCAGCATATAGATGGGAAAGAACATCTACACATAAGTAGGAAATTGTATGACAGAGAGAAAAGGTATTCCACCATAGAAAAGGAATGCCTTGTGGCAAAGTGGGCTATGGAGTCCCTTAAGTTTTACTTACTAGGAGCTGATTTTGTACTTGTAACAGATCACAGTCCTCTCTGTTGGCTTAACCAAATGAAGTATGACAATTCTAGAATCACATGATGGTACCTGACACTACAGCCATTTAAATTTAAAGTGATGCACAAATCTTGGAAAGAGAATGTCAATGCTGATTTTCTGTCAATATATAGATCAAGAATTGAGAATTCTGAAGGTTGACAAAATGTGAGTTGATACTTCTCTGTTTGCTATGCTGCATATGCACTGAACTGTAAAGTTTATAAGCTAATGTTAGATGGGAATTTAATAGAACATTTCGGAAACCTGTTTTTGTAAAACAGGTTCCATCTTAAAGGGGGGTTATGTGACAGGGTTGAATAAGGTCCTGTCCCATTTGTTATGCAGAAAGAGTTAAATGTAAGGATCTGTTCTAGTCTATTCTTTTCTGTCTCTTGTCTGTCTGTTTGCACAACCAGATTTTCTTGTGAGACCTAGAAACTGATCACTCCAACAGTTTTGCAATTCTCCACCTCTTGCTATCTCTCTGCCTTTGCTTGTTGTTCTGTCTTTTCTTCCCCATTGCATATCTGCAGTAATAAAAACGATATGTGAATCTCTGTGTAAAGCTACAGTATGTGATACTGAGATCCCTTTGTTTAAAACTGTATATAGTTATACTGTTGCAATGACTGCAAAGAGCTATCAAGGAGTTAACCTGAGATGCCGTTTGTAAGCCTTTTGCAGAACTGTAAACAAGAGGTCACTATGTTCTCTTTGCTGCACCTGCAAGGAATGAAACTTACAATAACATTCTGTAAACTTGCAAGAAAATTCTGTGAGAAACAAGGTCTCTTAACAAGGTTCCCAGGCACAAACTTATAATAAGGGCAGCAATGCTTTTGCTCGAGAGACAAGGAGAGAAAGAGGTTGAGATCTGAAACTGAGAAGAAACACTCAGAAGAAGGACTGTTTTCTCTGTACTGCCTTTGTAAATAGTTATACTGAACACATTTTTGTTTTTATTTGCTGTTATTACTAATAATAAAACACTCATTGAGAATTTTATAACTGCTCCTGGTCATCCTATGCTTCCTGACCTGTGCCTTGATGACACTACCAGATCCCATACTAACTTCATCTCCAGATGACAAAGATAAGTCCTCCACATTCAATGTCAGCTCCTTCTTCTCTAGTTCCTAGTCTGTGGTGGATGAAATAGGCTACTCAGAACTGCTGGCAGCAGTTGACTGTGGTCACCTAGTAGGTGTTATAGTTCTACAATACTGAAGTAGGTAGAAAAAAAACCCACAACTGCAGCTGCTGGGGTCGAAGATGTTCCTAAATCAACGTGTCTCTGGTTCTGCTCCCAGCTACTATGCAGGCTCTGTTTCATGATTGAACATCCTTTGGGAACTTTTTCTAGCCTCTATAGCTATACAAATGCCCCAAATTCAAACCCTAGTTTCAAGAATTGGAGGTTCAGGTCTGGATTCATTGTTGCCAGGGGATCATAGCATCAGCTCCACTCTGACCCAATCCAAGAAACGGAGAACTCATTTGGTTCTATAGTACCAGAAAAGAAAAACATGAAGAGGAAACACAGTTCCCCTTTCAGATCTGGATCAACTCCCATATCAGTATCTCCTGGTCCTACTAACTCCAAAAATCAGGGGAGACCTGGAATTTTGGTTTCTTCAGGTCCCATTGCTCCTTTTCATACAGAGTCTACTACAAGAGTGAATTTCTCCTTTCTAATGTGGCTACCTGTGGAGGTCAAATATTTGCAGTACTTGGCTGAGCAGGATACCTGTTCATCCAGGCTCATGGTCAACATAATATGATCTGGACATCTGCTTATTACCAGATCTATAACACTGCTAGAATCCTCAGTCCTCTGGAATCTTAATTTGTTCCTTTATTCTGGAAGCTGTGTATCCTAGTAGAGCAGAGAGTTGAAAACTTGGAGACCCAATATTCTCCCCTACAATCAATACCACTTACTGTGAAGCATTGAGCTAGTCTGTTCAAGCCTCCATGTTGTAGAATGATTAATTTGCATTGTAATGGATGTAAGAAAACCAATATTATATCCATACTATCCCTGCAGATGTTTCCTGTGATGTTATTCCTCTCATAAAATTTGCACTTAGAGTGCCCAAGTAAATTTGAAATTATTATGGTATGAAAGTTTTACTTGTGTTGTGACTCCATGTAAATGTTTCCATGTAAACCTCTGTATAAAGTTGCAAACAATACTTATTTAGAATATCAGGAGTCTGGCTGTGAATACCCCAGTGGAGCAGGAGAAATTTAGATTTCTCACCTGATACTGTATATCAGGAGTGAATAATATTGTTCTCCTAGGATATCTCCTCCAGAGGACATTTCTTTCATCCGCATCATCATCATCAGCAGCAGCAGAAGAAGCAACAGCATGTCTAAGGCTCTGGATATAGAAACATAGAAACATAGAAGTTGATGGCAGATAAGGACTGCAAGGCCCATCCAGTCTGCCCATTTCTTTTTTTACCTTATAAATGTGCCATCAGCCTTTGCTCTGTCAATGGCCTATCTATTCATACTCATCTGTATTGCTTCCTAATGCCTATCCCATGTCTGTTTGAAGCTGTGCACTGTATTCATATCCACCACTTCCAGAGGTAGGCCATTACATGCATCCACTACCCTTTCTGTGAAAAAGAACTTCCTACCATTACCCCTTAATTGGTCTCCATCTAATCTCATGCTGTGTCCTCTTGTCCTGCTATTTTTCTTATATTGAAACATGTTAGTCTCTTTCACCTTGTTAATGCCCTTACGGTGTTTGAATGTTTCAATCATATCACCTCTCTCTCCCTCCTTTGCTCTAGGGTATACATATTGAGCTCTGTTACTCTGTCCTCGTATGTTTCCTGATGCAGTCCCTGCACCATTTTGGTTGCCCTTTTCTGGACTGCCTCAATTTGGTTAATGTCCTTGTGAAGGTGTGACCTCCAGTACTGCATGTAGTAATCCAGATAGGGCTTAATCAGTGTCTTGTAAAGAGGGATTATTACCTCCCTCTTATGACTTGTGATACCCCTACTAATATGCCCCCAAATCCCCCTAGCCTTACCTACTGCTTTAGAGGTCTGCTTGGATGATTTCAGGTCATTGGTGATGATGATTCCCAAGTCTCTTTCTTCCCTTGTGCCTGCCAGCAGCTCCCCTCCCAGCCTATAGATGGCTTCATGGTTTCTCTTCCATTTGTGCATGATCTTGCACTTCTTTACGTTAAACCCCAGTTGCCACTCTTTTGACCATTTTGCTAGTTTATCCAGATCTCTTCCCATTCTGTCCACCCCATCTGGATCATATACTCTGTTGCAGATCTTGGTGTCATCTGCAAACAGACAAACCTTACCACCCCAGTCCATCTGCAATGTCACTGATGAAGATATTGAAAAGGACTGGCCCCAGGACTGATCCCTGAGGTACCCCATTTGTGACTTGCATTTCTTCTGACTGTATACCATATACCACCAATCTCTGTTTTCTGCCTGTCAACCAGTTTGCCACCCAGTTGAGCAAATTCTGACCCACTCCAAACCTACCCAGCTTATTAATCAGTCTTCTATGTGGAACAGTATTGAAAGCTTTGCTGAAGTCAAGGTAGGTGACATCAACTGCTCCCCCTTGGTCCACCACTCTGGTTACCCAGTCAAACAATTCTATGAGATTAGCTTGACAGGACCTTCTTTTTGTAAACCCATGCTGTTTTGGATCCTGTGCTCCTATGGATTCCAAGTGTTGCACTATCCTTTCCTTAAGGAGTGCCTCCATAATCTTGCCAACTACTGAGGTAAGACTGACTGGTCTGTAGTTCCCTGCCTCCTCCCTGCTACTACTCATGTACAGCAGGATCACATAAGCCCTTCTCCAGTCTTCTGGGACCTCTCCTGTGCTCAAAGACTCACTAAACAGTTTTGATAATGGCTCTGCTAGTACCACCCTTAGCTCCTTTAGTACACTAGGATGTATGCCATCAGGTCCCATTGCCTTGTCCACCCTGAGCTTATGGAGCTCTTGTAGGACCCTTTCTTTTGCGAAGGGACTAATGCACACCTCCCACCCCCCCGTGTCCATCGTGTTGAGCTGTGGGCCCTGCCCTACCTTTTCTTCAATAAATACTGTGCAGAAGTATCTATTTAGGATAAATGCTTTTACATGGTCCTCCTCCTCACATGCCTCCTTATCCACTTTGATCTTAGCAATACCCCATCTGTACTTTCTCCTTTCACTAATGTATCTATAGAAAGTCTTGTCACCTTCTTTTACTGTTTGTGCTAGTGTTTCCTCAGTTTGGGCCTTTGCCTGCCTTACTGCCTTACCTGCTTCCCTTAGGGAAGTTTGATATGCCTCCCTATCTTCATCCTGCTGTGTTCCCTTGTATTTCCTGAAGGGGAAGAAAATCAGACTCCAAACAAAAGTATTTAACAATGCTGGGCCCAATTGTGAACATCTACCTCCAGTCAAAGTCCCCCAAATTTTATAAAGTTTCACAAATGTTTGCTGAAATCCACCTTAGGTGAAATAGGCATTTTCTGTAGTAAAATAAATCGAGGATTGTGTAGTTTATCAGACCAGAGGCGGAGCTGCACTTATTGTGTAACTGACAATGAGCAAATGTCATGTTGTGTACCTACATGCAGAGATAGCCCGAACTAGGGGGGTGGGGGACAGCCCCGATGAAATGTTAAGTACATTGATTAAGTCTGCTATTATGTTTGTTTTTACACTTTTTCATGATAATTTATTTTATTTGTAGTGGTTGTGTCAGTTGGGTCAGTTGACACACGTGTCTCATTACATAAGCGTGACGCTAAGCTTATGTTTACAGCAGAAAGCGGCGGGCAATTGCCGTAGCTTTTGCGCTACGCAACCTAGGTGGTCCGACTCTCTACACAATCGCCAACAAATCATGTAAAATATGGAATTTCATAAACTGACAAGGCACACTGCTGGAATGGCAAAATGATGCAGTTTTGGCACATTTTCTGTAGAACATGTTTCTGACATTAAGAAAAAAAACAACAGCACTATTATTCATGGTTCTCCTGTTAGCTCAGATAGTTAATTCGGTCCTTTAGTTTGGAGGTAGCATCATGGGTTGAAATCTAGAGGGTTACGAATTCAACTTGAATTATTCAAGTCTTTTTTTGGTGATAATAGGCAATAGTACTGTACTTAGGAGTACAGTAAATTTGCAGTAAATTGACATAAGCAGTTCAATGCTCAGCACAGACGGCTACTGAGCCCAGACAATTTTGAATCAGGTAAATGCATAATATATCATGATGCTGTGAACCTTAAAATGATACCAAAAGTAAAAGTTATACATTTTTTTAATCAAGTACATTTTTTTTAAGGTTTTTAGAACATGAACAATTAACACTAAAAAATAACACCAACAACAGCACTTCATGAAACTCTATACAGTGCAAGTGACAATATCTACAAAACAACTATATAAAAAGAACCCCTCTCCCCTCAGAGTGCCCTCCCCAAACTGAACTGCTTTGCCATCCATCTCAGGCCAATGTTATGCACCAAACCAGGGCCAGTGTATCAAAATGTTAAGCACCTAGCAATCCTGGTATTAAAGAATGGTGAAAATTGGAGAACATAATTTAATAGCCATTAAGAGGATAGAGAAAGCAACTTAAATAAAGGCTCCCAATTTGTTCTGTAATGAAGCTCACAATGCCATAAAAAAGTTATTTGCATTTCGACCATTAGGGCTGACAGAATTTCCTGGTGCCATTCCTTGAAATGTGCAGCAGAGGTATCCCTACAATGGCTGAGTATAATCAATTTTGCTATGATACTAATTATCACCATATGCATTTTCCGTACCTTGGGTAGGCCAGGTGGATGGATGCCAGTGAGACAAATACTTGGAGTAAATAACTCTTCCAAGCCTAGCAGGGGGATCTAGAGAGCACTTGAGTCTCTTCCAGAAAGGCCGTATAACTGGACAGTCCCCTAGCATATATTTTAAGAAATCATCCTCCTGACCACAATGCAGGCAATGGGCAAAGGGTCCTCATCCATTTTAAACAATTTTGCCTGTGTACTACATACATTATGTAAAATGTGTAACTGTGTAATATGCAATTTATCTTGTTTAATGAATTTATATAACTGGAGCCACGTCATTTGCCATTAAGCAGCATCATATGAAAGAGATAAGGCCTACTGAGAGTAATAACAGATCCCCAACAGGGTACACAGATTCTGGCACTGAAAAATCTTGTAAATCTGTGATACAATATGGGGTTGAGAAATAAGTGTAGAAAAGAAGTGAGATATTTGTGACGTCCAGATCTTCCATGGTTTGGGGCTTAGAAACTGAAGAAGAGAGTGAGTTATTTGGTAATGTTTAAAGCCCATAGAGGGGGTAAAGCTAAGTTCAGAACATGCTGTGGCAAATTAGAGTAATCAATCCTCACCCAGAAGAGATTGGATCGAAAGTCCTGCCAATTGTGGAGAAAATGACTACAAAATTGGACAGCTAGCGATCAGTATATTGAGATTACAAATAACTGGTTGATCAACCAGTCTATCCCATTTCCATCACATGTAAACATTCAATTGGTGTATCACTTTTAGAGACCAATGTAGAGGCATGAATTTAAGACAATGGGGTAGTGAGGATGGCTTGATATAAGGGAGGTTATTGAGGCTTATACGCTGTTGTCTACATTAAAAGTGTTCCATGTTAGCCCAAATGGGAGTATATCATGAAGGAGGATCTCACTGTTGTGTTAGTCACCAGGTTAATTTACTATAGTGCAGTGCTGCGTAGAAGAAAAAGAAGTTTGGTAATTACAGAAGCCATTAATCTTAGGTAACGTAAGTTTAAAATATGATTTCTGGACTGGACTGCTGTGCCACAGAAGTTAGTTATTTATTACTTGAAGGCATGTAAACCATGATTTAGGAAGACAGACATTTAACATGCTCAGCTGGTACAATATCCAGGGTAGCACATTCATTTTAGTCACACTGGTTCAACCCCACAATGTTAAAGGAAGTGAAGTCCGTCTATCAAGGTCTTGCTGTACAGAGGAGAGTAGTAAGGTTTTCTTTCACAAGACTCGAGGGTGTCTAGCCTAAGAGGATTCCTAAATATGTAATGTGCTATGGTTCCCATATTAATCCCAATTAAATAATGTCCTGTTTGTTTAACAGATGGTTAAGCTGCAAAACTTTGTCTTTTTGTGTGTTTAATTTGTATTCCGATAATAGAGTGAAGTCAGTGAGTTCCTTTAACTCTGCTGATATGGAGCTCAGGGGATCTTACAAATGAAGAAGAAGATCATCTGCGAACACCAAAAGAACGTATCTAGTGGGACCTACAGAGATACCCTTAATGTCTGGATTATGTTGTAAGTGACATTTTAAAAGGTTCCAGGTAAAGGTTGAATAAAAATGGAGAGAGTGGACAGCCTTGCCTCATACCTCATTGAACAGAAAAAGAATGGGAAAGGACTCCATTGCATTTTATCCATGCTGTTGGATTCATATATAATACAGTAATTGAACCCATTTGGTAAAGCAAGAGGGGGAGACCAAATTTATTTAAGGTGTCAAACAAAAATGGCCATAAAACTCTGTCAAAGGCTTTCTCTGCATCTAGGGAGACCAGAGCCACAGGGGCCTTGCTCTCTCCAGATGCTGAGATCAGATAGTGTAGCTTCCACAGATGGTCACTGGACAATCGTCCAGCTATGAAACCAACCTGGGCAGGATCTTTCAGGCCACCCCACACTTGTGTAAATCTATTGCCAGGATTATGGTCAATATTTTGACATCTGTATTTAATAATGATATTGGCTGACAATTACCTGGGTTGGCACCATCTCTGCCTGGCTTCTTAAGTGCTGTAATATGGGCTTCCATAAAAGCAATGTTAGAGAAGTCTTTCTAAAACCAGTAATTATAACCCTCTAATAGAAGTGGGACCAGATGGTCATGAAAAGTTATGTAAAAATTGTTAGATAGCCCATCTGGTCCTGGTGATTTTTCCATCAGAAGTTGCTTAATAACCTGTGAGATTTCCTGTGCAGAGAGAGGAGCTCCAAGAGAGCCTTGTTGTAAGGGACTAAGAGTGGGAAAAGGAATATCATGTAGGTATGCCATAATAGCTTCCTCCAACAGGAGATCTGTGGGTTCAACAGCATACAGTTTAGAGTAATAAGAATGGAAAAGCTCTACAATTTCCCTAGACTAGGCAATATAAGACCCTGTATCAGGATGAGTGAGGAGTGGAACATAATTGCTTGAGTCTAAGACACGGAGACAGAGAGTCAATAACCTATCAGCCTTTTCTCCAGATTCAGGATACTTGGTTCTAGTTCATCTGATTGCAAGCTCTGCCTTCTGAGCTAACAGGTCAGAGTATTCTGCTCTCAGTTTATAGAGTTAGGACCATGTGCTGGAGTCCAAGGTATAGAATAGAGTATGCTCTAATTGCCTGATGGAAGATAAAAGCTCCGAGAGGTGGGCCTGTTGCTGTTTGAGATGCTTAGAGGTGAGGCTGATGCACTCCCCACGAAAGAGCATTAAGAAAGCCCCCAAGAAATGTCTGCTACCTCTACTGAGTTAACATTAACATCTATAACATTTCTTAGCCAATCTGATAGGATGTGAGATGTAGTTGCATTTTGAAGCAATTGCGCATTAAGTTTCCAGATAAAATCATGGTCCTCCACATTGTCAGCATTATGTATGAGGTTAACTGGAGTGTGGTCCGAAATTACGGTGGTAAGAATTTCGGTGGAAAGAAGACCAGGAAGAATGCTTAGGAAAATAAGGAAATAATCTAATCAAGAATATGTATTGTGGGGCAAGAACTGGAAAGTGTACTCTTTATCCAATGGGTGAGTTAAAAGCCATGGGTCGATAAGACCCAATTCATCTATTAGGCTGCTTAAGCCCTATTGTCCCAGGGACAGACCTCATTTATGAGAGTTGGATTTGTCCAAATCTGATTGGAAAATTACATTTGAATCCCCTCCCACAATACAGATAGAGCAAGGCAAAGAGACCATGATGGGACTTAGTGCTGTAAAAGAGGCCAGATTATCTATATTAGGTCCATATATCAAGCCCAGTGATACCTTTGTATGCCCTAAGTTACCAAGAAGAAAGATATAGTTCCCTTGAGGGTCCCTGACCACTTTTTCTAAGGTGAAAGGTACCCACCTTATAATGAGAATGGCAACTCCACCTTGTTGAATACTGCAGCCGGCACCATAAGCCTGGCCTACCCACTGTTGCCTAAACAATAGCATGTTTTGTTGTTTAGTATGTATTTCTTGAAGGTAAGCTATATGAACATGCAACTTTTTCAAGTGTAATAAAACCATTTGATACTTATGCTTGTTCTGTCTTCCTTTGATGTTCCAAGTAAGAATGTGTAATTAACCATAATGATTACCATAAAAAAAGAATGGTAGCCTCACCAGCCCAATGAAAATCTCTAAAGGCAAAATTGGATAGAAGGGCAAGGCAGAACCCCCCCGCCCACTCCCCATAAAACCAACAGCTGACAGAAGAACATTTCCCACAAATAAAGATGTCATATAGAAGAAAACAACAAAAACCTCCCTTCCCCCATCCCAAAAAAACATTCACCTATCTATCCTTGGTCCAGTCACAGACAATCTCCAAAATAAACAAACCATTTGGTCCCTAATGTATATGCATTCAGCTAGAGCCAATCACAACCCCCCAGCTCCCCCCTCCCAAAAAACAGAATAACATCTGCAGGTATATAAATAATAGTATATAAGTATATAAAACAGTCAAGTATATCACCGTTATGTAAGTTCTAAGCACTTCCTAACATCAAAGTCTAAGTAATTAGAAATGCCTACATTAAATCCCACTTAAGTCCCCAACAGAGGGCCTGGCCAAGTTCATGCCCAACCGTAATGACTAGCGTGGTAGCTGGACCACACGGGAATTATTGCTCATCAACATTCAGAGGTTCAAATCCTCAAGGTCTACTATTACCAGAAGTACTCGAATATCTCAGGCCTGGCACAGTAGCAGCCACCCCCAAAAGGAAGCATGTCTAAATTCTTCTTGGTCTGATCCCACTCCCGCCCCACTCAGGGAACAAGTAGCTAGGATCCCCAGACCGTCCTCAAAAATCTTATGCAAAATCAATTATGACATCACCATAGGGAGTAGAGCTATAAGAGAGAGACAGGGCATGTTCACATCTCACTGGTCTCCATACTCTATCAGCATACCCACCTATTCAGTAACCACATGTATAGCCTCCAGAAAGGGCTATCTCAGGGAGTAGATCCAATATCACATACCCACTTCACCAACACTGAGTCCTTTCATTACTACCTTGCACATTAGACACCATGGAGATCACACAGCTATGATGAACTGAACCGTGGGTAATTTCATACTTAGAGCCCATAATGTATCCTGTTGCTTGCGGGTTATCAGCTGCCAGACTCCACTCATCATTCTGTAGCCCAAATCCCTCATAATAAGCAAATTATGTAAGAAGAATCTCAGCATGTATCAGTATATGAATTTACTTGATCTGGGGGATCCCAACCCCATATAATCTCTGATAAGTGCTGGTAATGGATATAAGAACAAGACAGAGAATATCTACTGCACACCTGCATTGCAGAGTCGATAGTTTGGAGGGAGACTGCCACAGCCCCTGCCCACCCCTTACAATAACCATATTCCAAAATGGCAAGATCAAAATATTTGCAATTGTGGTGTAATGAACAAGAGGCTCTCCTATCAGCCCAGCCAATAAACTGCTAAGCATTACAATTTTAACAGGCCAGGTATTATAGTAACTCTAAAATACAACAACTGAGACGCTTTCTTGTAGTTAGGACTGAAACCCGAAAGCGAAATATTTTGCCACAAAGAAAAAGTTCAAGCACCTAGAGATGAAGCTATAACCAAGCATTTCAGTGAACCTGAATGCCATCTATTTCTAAAGAGGCCACCCAAGCTCAAATGTATAACACATTATTAAGCTGCGAAGTCCAAACAAGGTGTACAGTCTTAGGTTGATGTAAAAGAGCTTCAACAAAGAGGAGCCTCATCAGACCATGCAATTGTCCTCCTGCACCTCTCTACGCTGTTTGGATTCAAAATCTCATAGCAAATCATGTGGAGAGATCAGAGTCTACTTGAATGCTCTCATCATTAAAGCTGTGGGGTGACCCAGATTGATAGTAATCCTCACTTAAAATTCGATCCTCATATGTGGTGCAGTGCCCGGTCACACCTTGAGTAAGAAGTGCATGCCGAAGTGAGCTGCTGAATAACAATAATTCTTAAGCGAGGCAATATAGAAGTTCTGCTCTGTAAATGAAGGGAAGGTACTAAACAGCCTACCATGCCTGTTGGAAAAATATTTAGCTCCATTATACAGACAGCTACTGGGCCAGCTGGTCTTAATCTTGCCATTGAGCAGCTGCCTGTAACTCCGGCATACAACCCTAAATCAACTGAAGATACCCACTGGTCAAAAATGTGATATATATTTCCAATTTGATTCAGGAGGTATCAGGCGTGATCCTCAATTATGGGTAGAACTGATTAAGCCAGCTGAAAAATCTTTATATACTTCTCTGAGGTCGACTGGGGCCATTGGAAAGTGACAGTTCCACCTGGAGGGAGTACAAAAATGCAGCACAGAACAGGGGTGAAATCCTCATTCGAATCAGGCTGCCAATGCAAACTATGTTCCTGAATCGGTGCATAATCTTAGGCTGAAGAATCTCTAGGTCTCGCCGATGGCTAGTGACCACTCAGTACTGTCTGATTCCTATAACCAAAAGTTACAATCGCAAAAATGTGAGCAACTAAAATAAAATTATTGAGGCCATTATATTATATCAAATTCTGTTGGCTCATGTGGAGCTGCTGAACAGGTCCGGGAACATAATCGACATGTCTTTCTTAGCAAGCTCGACATAATTGAAAGTTTTTTGTGTTCCTTTGTAATTTAGCTGAAGTCTTGCTGGATAAAGCATTTTAAATTGGATTTGCACTGCCAACAGTTTAAATACAACAGGTCTGTAGGCCGTTCATTTTAGGCACACTGATTTGGGTAGGTCTTGGATAATCTGCAGTCTGTGGCCCTCCCATATGATTTCTTTAGTCTCTTTAATCTTATTTAAAATATGTGTCTTATCTAAAAAGTTTAGTAATTTTATGATGACTGGTCTTGTTGCTGAATGTGCTGGAGGGGGTGGATGTAGAGTGCAGTGGGCTCACTCGATGATGTATTGCAGGCCATTTTGGGATGGGCCTGCTATCTTCTCCAAGAATTTTTGAATAAAGGGAATAGTGGAGGAGCCTTCTAACCTCCATGGCAAACAGATGATTATTAGGTTACTTCTTTGAGTGTATCTCTCTAGTCTTCTAATTTTTCTTCCACCTTATGATAACGTTGTCTGAGGGATGCAGTCTCTGGTTCCAGCAGTGCTCTGCAGTCTTCTAAGGATCTCAACCAGATCTCCACATTGCTGACTTGCTGGGTCAATTTTTCGGTGACAGAGTTGATATTGTTTAACTCTAGGGTGAAGTGTTCTAAGGAGTCTTTTAATAGAGTGATCTCTTGCAGAACAGCTTCTGTGAGTGCAGGTGAAGAATCAGAGATTTTGGTGGAAGTTAAGGTTTGTGCCTTGCTCCATTCTGCTACATTTTCCAATTCACAAGACGGAGGTGGAGTGTGACGCACACATCCAAACTTCATTTCTGCATCCATACTCCATAATTTTGAGGACAACATTTGATGCTAAAGGTAAAATAAAACCGAACTATGCAGAAAAGGTTAAAATAAAACCAGACAATGTTCTAAAATGAAGTTATATTAGAAGGGGGATAGCAGAGCTGCTGGAGAAAGCTACTAAGCTGAGTGGTTCATCATATGACTCCTCAATAAAAACTACATAAAAAAGCTTAAATTCCTTTGTGCATTAAAAATTGAGCATGACATTGAATTGATAATAAAGTTTTTTGCATTAATAAAAGGTGCAAAAATACACCAGTGGCAATCAAGAGGCAGGCCTGGAGAAGCCACAAGGCTGGGTAATAAGTGGGTCGCAACTTTATGCGCCTAGTCTAAATATGAGTTACTACTGTAGTTTATATGATGAAGGTGACCTTATAAAATATTATGTACTCCTACAATTTATATTTTTATTTCTAGAGAATATTTAAAGAAATGTAACAAACCCAGAGATTAAGTAGTTCAAACTAACTTTATACTGCTATGTAAAAACTGATATTTCTTGTCCAACTAAGTGCATTATCATTTTTTATAACAATTATTAGCACAAAAATTTTAAAAAGCATTATTTACTGAATGTTTTATTTACAGTCCCCCAGAAGAAGCCGAATATGGTGAAACATTGGTGTCTATACAAATAAACTATCCTCACAAGAACATTTATGGTGTATTGGTTTTGTTGAGCTAGAGTGGCCCACACCTGTTTTGCATTTTGGAAATCCAAATTTTCAGGCCTGCTCCACCTAAAATTATGGTTTAAAAGTAGTGATTTCCCTTGGGACATTGTTTCTTCAAGCTATTCTTTAAAACCAGTTTTGAAAATTTGTTGTTTAGAGTACACATGTGAAAAATATTTGAACGTTCACAGTGTCATCCAAATTGCTCATTATTTATTTATTTATTGAATTTTGATGACCAGGTAGGCCCACTGAGCCCTGAAGGTCCCTTTTTCAGGGGCGACCCGGGAGACAGAAATAGTACAATACAGTCAGGTAGTACAGGGTGCAGAGAAAGTAAACGTGAAATTCAAGGTTACAATAAAGGCAATATTTCAATATATTAAACATAAGTGCAACAATTGAGGGAGTTGAGGCATGCTTTTGGAGTCATTTGGGGTGAGAAAGAGGAGAGGGATTGGTGTAGGATGTGGGACCAGGGGTGACTATCCAATACCCTGACAATGGCACGAACTTGCCCCAAGCAGGTGGGACTTGAGCCTTGTGCAAAAGTTTAACAGTGATGGGGCTTCCTGTACTAAAGGAGGGAGAGTATTCCACATCTTAGGGGCAGTGTGAGTGAAAGATTTGCCCCCCATGTTAGTCTTGACTCTGGGGATTGTTAGTAGGGACTGTCCGGTGGTCCTGAGAATATGAGGGTTAGACTTAGGAATGATTATTCTCATAAGACTAGGTGGGGCAGCCGGGTTCTGCAGTTTGTAAGCAAGGCAGAGTAGGGAGTACTGAAGATGAGCCTCAAAGGAAGGCCATTGAAGCTGGGCCATTGAGATGTGGGGTGGCTTCTTTGTGACTCAGTGTCGCAAACCTCACCACCTTGCTGTACAGGACCTGAAGGCTGTCGACCTCATGCTTTGACATACCCTGAGTTATAGGGGCAGCACACATTACTATAGGAAGGAGGACACTGGAGGAAATTGCTCTGGAATAAGTTGTTTTTTCAGCTGGTACAAGGTGCCAAGTTTGCCGTGGATAGACCTAGTTACCTGGTCTACATGGGACTTAAAGGTGAGACCTTGGCCGATAGTTAGCCCAAGGTATTTTATGTTGTCTATAATGTCTATGCTTTTTCCAGCAAGGGAAGTTAGTTGTAAGGAATTAGTTCTGTCCTGGCCAAGGGATCTAGGGCCAAACAGAAAGGCTTTTGTTTTTGCTGCATTGAGGATCATTCTGTTAGATGTACTGTAAGCCAGGCCTCAAGTGTATTTAGGTCCAATTGGAAGAGAGGGCCCAGGTCCTGGAGGGTAGACATGGACCAGTAGATGACTGTATTATCAGCATATTGAACAACTGAGCTATCCCTGCAGTGACAGTTGAGGTAGTTTGTGAACAGAGAGAACAGGAGGGGACCAAGAATTGAGCCCTGAGGCACCCCCTCCTTGATGGGAAGAGGGTCAGAAAGCTCTCCCTTCCAAATGACCCTTTGGGAGAGGCCTGATAGGTAGCTCTTGAACCAGTTTAGGTCCTGGGCATCAAGACATATGCCGTGAAGCTTAGTTAGAAGAAGGTTGTGGTGCATAAGGTCAAACGCCTTGGACAGATCTATAAAGATTGCACCCGTCGACATGCCTACGTCCAATGCCCTGAATACATCCACTGTGAGATTGATGAGTGCCATATCTGTCCCATCGTTTGCCTGAAAGACATGCTATGAGGGGGCTAGGAGTTGGTGGAGCTTAATGTAGTCTCTCAGTTGCCCATACACTAGCCTTTCTTGCCGTTTAGCAAGGGTACATAGCAGGGATATGGGCCTATAATTGCAAATTTGTTTGTGCGAGCCACCCTTGTGAATGAGGACCACATTGGCCACCTTCCACTGGTGTGGAATGTAACCTTCAAGTAGAGACCTGTTGATGATCCAGGTCAGAGGTTTGGTAAGAGACTGGGCACATTCCTTGAGTAACCCTGGGCTAATTCCATCAGGGCCTCCAGAGCCTTTGTTTTTGAGGGCTTTAAGTAGCTTAAGGACCTCACTCACCTTGACTAATCTTAGGTGAAATTGGGGTCTTTTCAGAGTGGGGAGTATGTCAGAGATCTGTAAAGGCATAGATGGTGGCAGCCCTAACTTGTTATCATCCAGGTTGGTGAAGTGGTGGTTGATTGCTGAGGCTATTTGGTGGCAGTTGCTGACACGCTCTCCTTGTACCTCTATTGGACCTAGTGCCTCCTTGGAATTGCCCTTAAGAAGTTCATTGATGTGTGATCAGAAAAGCTTCAGGTTCCCCAGGTTGGACCATTGGATGTGGGATACATACTCCTTTTTCGCAAGTTTGATGGCTAGCTTACATTTATTTCTTAGGGTTTTGTAAGTAACCAGATCTGCAGGGAGAAGGGAGAGCCAGAACTTCTTCCAGGCCTTGTCCCTGCTTTTCATCTGAGATTTCACTGAGGGGGAGATTCAGTTGTAGCAGCCTCCCTTTGTTCTAAGTTTTTTTAAGGGGGGCAAAGAATGAGGCCGCTTTGAGTAGTGAGTCTTGGAAGTGGGCCAGGGCCTCGTCCAAGGTTGTGAGGAGCCTAAGTGGGCTCCAGTCCAGGTTACTTAGGCAGTCATTAAACTTTACAGATGTGAAATTGGAGAAATCATGTACCATGAGTATCCTGGGAGGAATCTTTGGTGCACTATTCTTCCAAATACAGAAAATTGGGGAGTTGTCACTGATGGCGTCTGCCAATATGCCTGCTTTCTGTATGTTGAGGGGGTTGGATACCAGAGCTAAGTCAAAAGCAGTGTGGTTCCCAATTTTATAGTTGAGCCTGGTGGGTAGAGAGATAACCTGTTCTAGGTTTGCGTCATGGATCATTGTCTTGAGGACTTTGTTGGGGTCAGAGGCCCAGTTCAGGTTGAAGTCTCCCATAATTAGGAGCTCATTGGTTAATTCACTGCCAATTGATTTAGTGATGCACTAAAGAGCAAGTTGGGCAGTTGTAGCGGGGGTGATAGACACAGCCGATGGTGAGATGCTTAGCTTGACCGAAGGTTAGACAGATGAAAATAGACTCCCTGTCCTGGCAATTTTGAAGGTTGAGCTTCAGTAGTGCCACATTTAGAGTCTTTTTCATATAGATTAGAACCCCTCCCCCTCTCTTTTTGCCCAGTTTTGTCTGAAGATTTTGTACGCTAGGATCATGATCTCATGGTCTAGGATGTGGGCCTTAAGCCAGGTCTCCGAGATAGCAAAGATATCTGGCTTGTAGAGGTCTAGCCAGGCTTGGACCTCGTGAATTTTAGGCCTAAGGCTGCAGATATTCATGTGTGCTATCCTGAAGCCTTTTGATGATGCCCAGAGAAGATTCTGGGGGGGTGGAGACAAGGATATTGGCTAATGGGGGCCCTGGGTTTGGCTGGACATCACCTGCATGGAGCAGTAGAAGAGCAAGTAGTCATACCAACACTTGCCAGACTGGGGGTTTTGAGAGGTTATGGAGCCTCCTGCACACTTCGTGGAGCAACACGTAGAAGGTGCCCATCTTTACCAACTCATGTGCTTTGAGAAAATCATTCTTTGTTGTGGGAGAGGTCCAGTAGTAATGACCACAAGACTTGGAGTTGTTGAGATTTTGCCTCATGGGGTCAAAATGTCCATGCCCTTCTACCCAGTGGAGAGACAGTATGTAAAGAAGGGCCAGGAGTATACCCCTATTTAGGAGAGAGGCAGGTGGGTTACTGGTCCATTGTGACTTAAGGTAAGGGGTGCCATGGTTGGAGGAAAAGTTCTCCAGGGCCATATTGGAAGACTAATATATCTTCTGGTAGGATGGTTTATTAGGTTGGAAAATCAGGGTGGGTGCCTGCAGGAGAATTTAAAAGAATGTAGAAATTAGTTTAAGTTTGGGGTCAAGTGTACACTCACAGCAGGCTAGTCATGCCTTCCGGGAGAAGGGAGGTGGCTTGAAATGCAGGAGGTGGGATCTCTAAGCTTGCTGGAGTGCAGACATGCCTCTACACTTCTGGTGCCAGTTAGGAAAGACCAGAGGTGGGGTTTTAGAGTATTTAATTAAGGTGGGAAGAGGGGGTTTGGTGAGCAGAAAAAATGCTCAAGCAACAGCAGTACACAGAGGGAGCTTGGAGCAGGCTGCACTGGAATTACGCCAAGTTCAAGATCTGGCTGAGTGACTTGCTTGGGAAATCATACCTGCACTTCTGTAGTTCAGTATCGGCTTTGGGGAGGGCAGAAAGGTTAATTGACCAGCCTTCAAACCCTGCACTTCTGTAGTTTGGTGTCAGCTCTGGGTAGGGCAGGAAGGTTCATTGACCTGCCTTCAGACCCTGCACTTCTGTAGTTCGGTGTCGGCTCTGGGTAGGGCAGAAAGGTTCATTGACCTTCCTTCAGTCCCTGCACTTCTGTAATTCAGCGTCGGCTCTGGGGAGGGCAGGAAGGTTCATTGACCTGCCTTCAGACCCTGCACTTCTGTAGTTCGGCATCAGCTCTGGGGAGGGCAAGAAGGTTCATTGACCTGCCTTCAGACCCTGCACTTCTGTAATTCAGCGTCGGCTCTGGGGAGGGCAGGAAGGTTCATTGACCTGCCTTCAGACCCTGGAAGGGTACGCAGTTCACAGCCTTTATGTGTAAACTATTTAGAAGTGAACATTTTCCACTAAATTACACATTTTTGAAAATATGAGGTTTTTTTTAAATTCAGTTTGGGACTTTTGTGTGCAAAATGTGAAATAGTGAATATTTCTCACATACAGAGCTGCTACAGTAAATGTTTATTTATTTATTTATTAACATCTCAGATTAAAAAAAACCTTTCAGCACCAGACCTTTTACATAGGTTCCACGTCAGTGAAGTAAACAACAGAAAACATAGCATAACAGGCAATTGGTAATTACATAACATCTCATCAATGCTGAATGGTTAAAGTGGGACTATGGTCAAAATTGCTGGCATCAGTAAATTCAGAATTTGGATCAGGATAGACCCAATCAGCCTCATGCCAAAAATGAGATTTCTAAGTTGTGTTGTTTAAACGTTAGAAGTAATTTTATAACCCTAAATTCACTGCCTGTTCAAAAAAACTAGTTTCAATGAAGTGCTGCTGATGATGTCATCTCCTGAATTCAGTCTAGTCCTCACTGTCAACACACTTATAGGACTTGTTTCTCCAAAGTTTAAAATGATTTATGGAAGTTTCCCAAATGCCTTTTAACATAGTATATCATTGCCAGCTATGTTTCAGATGTTAAAGCTACAATTTGTTTTGTAAAAAACTCTCACACTCAATTTTGTTGATGTTTTATGAGCACTATGTTTCTGCCTGCCCTCCAGTTTTCAGTGTGGCCACACACCCAGAATGATGTAATGCAAGGGAGCTGTCAATGTTCTACATACAGCACCAAGGAATTCTGGGTAAATTATAAAGGTGATTTAAATGTTAGTTACTCAGAGGTGTAAGCACTTATTTTGATTGTGGTGACTGCACCTAATATGTAGATATACATAACAAGGCATTGTGGGTACAATAAGAAGTTGTTTTCCAATTCCCTTTCTGTGAGGTGCAGTCTCATATCTCTGTAATGGCATTCTACTACTGCCTCTCCAACCAAACCACTCTTCCATTTCAAACTAGTAAAGGCACATGAAGTCTATAAATATGTAAAGAAGGCCATTTCTAAGTCCAGAGCAAGCAGCGACACTATTGACCTTAAACTTCTGTCCCTCACTCTGGAGGAAGTACTTCTCCCCCTCACAAAAATTTTCAATCTCTCCCTCTGCTACAGCCAATTCCCTAGGAAATGGAAGGCTGCAGTTGTCACTCCGGGTGCACAAAAGTGGTGATAAGTCACTGCCTGGTAACTATCGCCCGATATCAATACTACCACCTCTCTCTAAGGCCCTTGAACGCTTGGTGGTGGACCAACTTTCAGACTACCTGGAAAAGCACAACATCCTATGCACTCAGCAGCATGGATTTAGGAAAGGGCACAGCACATCGACTGCCCTACTTGAATTCTCAGCAGCAATCCACAATGCCATGGACAAAGGAAACCTAACTGGAGTAGTCTACATTGACTTAGCCAAGGCATTTGATACAGTACACCATGGCCTACTTATCAAACAACTACTATCCCTAGGGCTCTCGCAGGGTCCTGGTGACTGGGTAAAAAATTACCTTGCTCAGCGCTCTCAATCTGTAAATGTAGCTGGAGTTCTCTCAGACTCAAACCGTTCACTCAGGAGTTCCAGGATCCATCCTGGGCCCTCCTTTCAGCCTTTTCCTAAACTCCCTCCCCAAATCCTGCCCTGAACAAATAATCCTCTATGCCGACGATGCCGTGATTCTTGCCAGTCATAAAGATCCAAACCTCTTATGCCTCAACCTTCAGCATGCTTTTTCCAAAGTTGAGATGTGGTTCCTTGAACATAAGCTGGTTCTAAACCACAAAAAAACTAAATCCATGCTCTTTTCTAACCCACAAAACAAGAAACGGCAAGTCCCACTCACCATTAATACATACCTGGGAAATACCCTTGAACAAGTGCCAATCTTCAAATATCTTGGAATCAACTTTGATCAAGGCCTAACCTTTGCAATTCACATTGATAGTACAGCAAAAACTATTAATCAGCGAATTGGGATTCTGTATCGGAACTGACAGCTCCTTACCCATTCTGCACTAGGGATTGCCATCCAATCCTCTATCATCTCAGTCGTTGACTATAGCTTAGTTATATATGGATCTGCCACTACTACAGCACTTAGTCACATTACAACATCCCTAAATAAGGCCTGTCGGCTGCTCACTGGTGCACATCGACATACCCACACATGTGAACTCTATGCTGACTCAGGTTGGTTGCAACTCTCAAACCGGATAAAGTACCTTACCTGCTTGATGGTGAAAAAATCCACTCTGGGCCTCACTCCACCTTGTATCCAAGACCTGTTATGCCTGAGCACTAGCACCCATTTTACCAGAAGATCAGAACACCAGCCTCTCCAAGTCCCCCTATGCCGGACTTCTCAGGGACAAAGATCATTTGCCTATCGTGCCCCCAGCTGGCTAACTGCCCTCAGCACTCATATTACTGCCTCCACCTCTCTAGGTATTTTCAAATCAAGGCTGTTCTCTCACCTTGCCACCTCCAGCTCCTGTGACTGCCCTGATTAAACCTCCTATTTTCTCACTACCCACCCTGTTCCGTTATTTGACAAAAACATGTTTGGGAAACCTTTTCTCCTGCTATTGTCTGTTCCCCACACCTTTCACTTACCCTCTCTGTTCTGGACTTTTTCCCTTTTTGTTTCTACTAATCTGGCATGACCTCTTTCTTGTAATAATAATAATGTGAATATTGATATCTCATGTCCTTTTGCACAAATGATTTGATATGTATTTGTATATGTTTTCTCGCTCTTGACACAGCACAAATTGTTGTGTTATCTATGTAATCTTTTTTGTACTGTACCTAATTGACGTGGAACCTTTGTAAAAGAGCCTCTGGCTCAAAGGTAGTAATTCCTAGAACAATAAACTAAACTAAACCAAACTAAACAACAATAAAAGCTCTCATATGTTTATTTTCCAAACAAGGCATTGTGCATACAGTATCTAGCTGACAAGAGTTCTTCACTGAGAGATATAGTCTCCTATGTTGGTAGTGTAGATGTCTGCAATACCAAGACGGTTCAACAGTTTCAAAACAGTGCTCATAAACTTTGTTTCCCTAGCATGATGTCACACTTTGAGGTTGCAGCACTGAGAAAAAAGGTGCAAGTTATGTGAATGAAGCAGAGCACAGACATAAAAGCATGTATGTCATGGAAAAAACACTTTTTGGCAGTTTTAATGGTAGGAGATTGAATCACAACTCCTACAAGTTAATATAGTTTACTACTCCCATTTGCTATGGCAAAGTTTGCTAAAGCACTTTATTTGTTGCCCTTGCAAGATGTAAAGGTTGGGGGTTGCAGCACTAGGACAAAAAGGGGCAGGGCTATGCAAATGAAATGGAGCACTGAAATAATTTTTTTTTTTTCATGGAAAACTGTACTTAGCAGTTTGAATGGTAGGAGACTGAGTCACAACTCCTACAGGTTACTATGCCCATTTACTTTGGCAGCCTTTCATAAATCACTTTAAACTTTGGAGAAACAGGTCCTACTGTACAAGCTTACTGACAGGGAGGACTAGACTGTGAGTTCAGGAGATTACAGCATCAGTAGCTCTTCAATGAAACTAGCATTTTTGAACAGGTGGTGAAATTAGGGTTACAAAATAGCTTATAATTTTAAAACAAAGTAATATAGAAACCTAATATTTGATATGTAATTTACTGGGGATATGTTTATTCTAATTCTGCAAAGTAACACTTTTGGCTAGAGTCCCTCTTTAAAATAAAGATCACAAAACATGAGCCAAATTGCAAAGGTGCAGATAAAGAAAAAATTGGGAGACTAACAGAGTCCAAAAGGGTGGACTGAGTGCACAAGGGCAGGGAACTTAGTCAGAAGATGGACAGTTAGGGTAGAGACAAGAGGAAGGAGGAAGAGAGGGATCAGCCCAGAAGACCTAGTCGGGGGGGTGGAGAAGAGAGGGAGAGAAGAGGAGCAAGGATGGGAGTGTGTGGGGTGGAGAAGGGAGTAGGGTAGAGGGGAAAAGTGCTCTGGTTAGGGTGCCAGGTCAGACAGGCAGTCAGCATATTTAAGTGCTAGTCCTCCCAGTGTGATTGGTTATTGGAAGCAATCACAGCTGGCATTTGCAATTAGCTGTTGCCTGAGCTTTCATTTAAAAGAACCCAGAGGGGGTGCAGAGGATATGTCTGAGTGGACTGACTTCAACCAGATCTTTGTCCTAGAGTAGTATGACAGTGGGGAATTTTGAAGATCTGGCTTTTTGAGCTTCTGATGCATCCAGGTTTGTCATAGAGGGTGAGAAGGTTTTGGACCCCAGGGGGTAGCATACCAAGGTATAATTTTTTAGCTAATAGGCAGGTTTGGTACATAGGTCTGCCTTTGAACTGGAAATAATTAGCCTGGGATACAGGTTGAAGGTGTGAGTGAGCCATGCGGATCCAGTTAAGAGATGGCAGGCATTGTTTAGTACCACTTTGATGTGAAACAGGGATGTATCTGTAGCTGATCCATAGATTACTAGCCCATAGTCAATGAGAGAAACAACTAAACTGTGAATCCCAAGGTTAAGAACATCTGGAGTCAGATGATATTTATGTCTATAGAGTAGCCCTATACGTGTATTGATCGCTTTAGCAATATTATTGATGTGTTGGGTATGAGACAGGGTGCTGTCTACCATAATCCCTAAGTATTTAAAGTGTTGTACTTGTTCCAAGGGGAAATCCTGCATAGTGGTGGGTGAAGTGACCAAAATTCACTCCATGATTTTTCATGGAATAATGCGGAATCCGCAAAGTACTCCGCAACATGAAGCGGAGTACTTTGCGTCATGATGAGGAATGCAAAGTCCATTGAAACCAATGACTTCACATTATTCTGCCTTCTCCAAACCACTTCTCCACCAATTTTAAGGTGAAGTACATTGCAATCAATGTACTTTGCATCATTTTGCCTTGTTATTGCGTGCCAAGGTGAATTTACAGTGCTTTATGGGATTGTAGGTCACGTGGGCTATAGATTGTTCTGCACAGCCTCAGTTCTGTGTAGTGTGTGTTTAGTGGAAGATGGAGACAGTTTCCTCTCAGACCTCTGTGATTCAAATCCTCTAAAAGCTGTTAAAAAAGCCTTTTTTGAGCCATTTTTTCCTCTAAATTTTGTGCATTGATTGTAGGAAACCCTCCTGTGCTCATATCATCATGAGTTTATTGTTTGTGTGTGGATTTTGACTATTAATTTAGAACAGTCAGTCTGTGTACTGTTAAGTGAGCTTTGGGGGAGAGGCGTATCTGTGGTCTAGGTATATTAACTTGGAGAAAAAGGTGTTAATGTACACACAGTAATATTTTCAGTAATTCTTGACCAGTTTTGCTAATTGTTGTGGTGCAGCAGTGCATAATTTCAGTTTGTTTAAAATGTTTGATTATATTACTAAAGGTATTAATTTTGCTATGCATTACTTGTAGTATGTGTGTGAGTGTGTGTGCGTGTGATGCATGCCATTAAATCAGACAACTTTTGCTGTGCCACAGAGTAATTGCAGCAGTGTGAACCTGCTACCCACCGCTCCTGCATGAATTTTTTATACTGCTTTGTGGTATCTTTTCTGGTAGTGGACTGTTACTACTGTGCACTACCCCCCCTCAAACGGCAAAAGGTATTCTTTTCCAGATTTGGATTTGTGACTTGTGAGAACTTGTTAGGTGTTGTTGTACCCTTGCATCTGCATCTCTTGAGTGCACAGCACAATCTTAATCTGTCTGTGCATTTGCAGTACACCATTAATTCTGGGAGACTTTGCATTTCTTGTTATGCTCTCATTTCACTTCGTCAGCACTGGGGAATTTTCTGGACACAAGAAGGTAGGGTAGCATTTTGGGGATGCACATTAATTCTGGTGACTGTGTGTGACCACTGCACACATGATGGCGTGCACCACTAATTCTGGGAGACTGCATTTTTTGTTGCCCTTTCTTTTCATTATGTCAGCACTGGGGAATTTTCCGGACACAAGACATTAGCATTTTGGGGATGCAAATTAATTTTGGTGACTGTGTGTGACCACTGCGTGCATGGCTGAGTGCGCCATTAATTCTGGGAGACTTTGCATTTCTTGTTACACTCGCATTTGACTTCGTCAGCACTGGGGAAGTTTCTGGACATAAGACAGTAGCATTTTGGGGATGCACATTAATTCTGATGACTGTGTGTGACCACTGCGCACATAACTGAGTGCGCCATTAATTCTAGGAGACTTCGCATTTCTTATTATGCTCTCATTTCACTTCATCAGCAATGTGGAATTTTCTGGACACAAGACAGTAGCATTTTGGGGATGTACATTAATTCTGGTGACTAAGTGTGACCACTGAGCGCATGACTGAGTGCACCATTAATTCTGGGAGACTTAGCATTTTTTGTTACCCTCTCATTTCACTTCATCAGCACTGGGGAATTTTCTGGACACAAGACAGTAGCATTTTGGGGATGCATATTAATTCTTTTGACTGTGTGTGACCACTGCGCTCATGACTAAGTGTGCCATTCATTCTGGGAGACTTTGCATTTCTTGTTACACTCTCATTTCACTTTGTCAGCACTGGGGAATTTTCTGGACATAAGACAGTAGCATTTTGGGGATACACATTAATTCTGGTGACTGTGTGTGACCACTGAGTGCATGACTGAGTGCGCCATTAATATTTGGAGACTTCACATTTCTTGTTAAACTCTCATTTCACTTCATCAGCACTGGGGAATTTTCTGGACACAAGACAGTAGCATTTTGGGGATGAACATTAATTCTGGTAACTGTTTGTGACCACTGCACGCATGACTGAGTGTGCCATTAATTCTGGGAGACTTTATATTTCCTGTTACACTCTTATTTTACTTTGTAAGCTCTGGGGAGTTTTCTGGACACAAGACAGTAGCATTTTAGGGATGCACATTAATTCTGGTAACTGTGTGTGTGAGGGGCTGTCAATATTGTTGTCACTTCACCTTACTTTGCATTAAGGTGGAATGACAACGTGAAGTAATAATTACAAGGTGAAATGAGTCTTTTGTATTGGCCACTCCGCATAGTGGAGTAACAATGTGAAGTGCCCAGTTCGCAGGCACTTCGCTGGTGAAATTTTAATTTGTTGCATATCTAATCCTGCAGCATTAGTGATGGAGAGCGAGTAAGATCTATGTCTGTTGTGGGAGCTGGAGAACAACATTGTTTTCATCTTCTTGTAATTCGTTATTATTTTGTGCTCATTGAACCATTTTTCTGTGAGCAAGAAGTTGTGCTGAAGCTGATTTTCGAGAATGTGGGGGTCAGGAACACTAATGAAAAGAACTGTATCATCTGCATATAACAGGATATGACCCTGGCAGGAGTAAGGGAGCTTGTTAAGGAACATAATAAACAGAAAAAGACCCAGGAAGGACCCTTGTGGGACTCCTGAATGGACAGGTCTGCTGTCACAGAGGATGTTGCCAATCTTCACCTGCTGTGACTGGCTATGCAGGTAGCTTCTAAACCAGGCTACAGAGTTAGAGGAGAGACCAAGGTCAGCAAGTTGGTTGATCAAAAAGACACAGTTTACCTTATCAACGACTTTTGTTAAATTGATGTAAACTGCCCCAACTAGGTTACCATGATCTAAGGAATTCAGAGTGAAGCCTGTAAACTCTAGCAAGGCAGTAGTGGTGCTATGACCTTTCCTGAACCCATGCTGTTGTGGGCATTGTAGTTGATATTTTTCCAGGTATTCTAGTAGCTGGTCTGCCACTATACATTCCAGGGCTTTTGAGAGTGGAGGGAGGATGAGATTGGCCTATAGTTCCTGTGTAGTTAGCAATCCACACTCTTATGGACAGGAGTCACAATTGCAGATTTCCATAACTGTGGGAACTCTGAGTACCTAAGACATAGATTAATTATATGGGTGAGGGGTGCCAGTATTTTGTACAAAGTAAACATGGCAAATTTAAGATCTAGGGTATCACCACTTAATCTAGTTTTCCCCAGCACCTTGAGGAAGTGTTTTCTGGCTTCAACAACCGTGATGACTCTGAAGTCGAAAAGAGGGTGAGAAAGTAGTTGGTCCACTTTTGAAGCATACTAACTTGTGCTAGAATGACAAAAGAAATTAGAGGGATGAAAAAGGACACCACTCAGGTCTGTGAAGGTGTTATTAAGAGTGTTTGCAATGGCTAAGGGATCAAGTGTGGGATCACCATCAATGTTAAGCATGGTGGGGGCAGATTTGGGTTCCTTCCCTGTGGCTTCTTTAAGGTTATTCCAAAATGTTCTGCCATCATTCCATGTACAGGAAACGGCTTCCTTGTAATACTGACCCTTTGCAGCGTGTATTGCCCTGGTACAGTCATTCCTTGTCTTTTTGTATCTGTGGATGTCGGCTAAGATACCAGTTGCACAGGCCCTATGACATAGGTGGTCTCTGTATTTCAGTTAGGGATGCAACAAAATTTAATTTCACCAGTGAAATTCTGGTGAAATTGCTAATTTTGCTGCATGAAACATTTCTGTTAGGGCTTTTTCTTCAGTATTATAATTGTCTATCTTTATAGTGTTTGTGTGTGTGTGTGCGCATGCGCATGTGTTTGTGTTTTTGACTCCCCGTTCCCTAGTCCTTCCCTGTATCTTTCTTTCTTTTTGATTTATTTTCTTTAGTTTTATATTCAGAAAAGTTTTACTTATGATGTAGAGGCAGTGGGAGACTGGCAGTGGTAGTATGCCACCAGCAGCAGAAGGATCTGATGCCCACCTTAACAGGTGGGCATTTTCCAAGTGCCCCCCAAGAGAAGCATGTACCCATGGCCCCCCAACAGCAGCAGGTCCCATATGCCTCCCACACAGCAAGAGCAGCAGGACCCCGTTGCACCCCCTGAAGCATGTGCGGCCCTTGCCCGTCCACCCCCACAAGTGCAGCAGCAGCAGCAGATCTCAGTCTCAGATGAGGCAGCTGCCACTGGTAGATCTGCTGATCAGCAAGGTCTCTCCAGTTTGGACTTTTTTTTCCACAAAGGTTGGAGATGACAGTATTGTCATCTGCAACCTTTGTGGCACAGATGAGTGGCATGGAAAACGAGGGTCCCACTTTGGGACAGGTGGACAGAGGAGCCACCTGCAGTACCACAGTGCTGCAGAGTGGCTCTCCAAGCAGCAAGAAGCTGCAGCAGGAGGCAGCGATGGGTCCAAGCATCAGGGCATCCAGTGACAATGGGGGTGCCACAGTAGCAGCAACAGGAGGAGTGATACACCTCACACCTGCCAGCATAGTCATGCTTCAACTGCAACTAGTTCAACATCACAACCTGCAGCAGCTCCCCCAGCAGGTAACATCAGGATGGAGCACCTTGAGGCTGTGTGCCAAGATGTGGTGGCAGTGTGCATGGATGTGCAAGGACTCCGGCAGCAGGTGGACCAATTCAGCCAGGAGGTCAGGGGAGAACCTGAGAAAATAAGGGAGGACCAAAAAAGGTTTTGGACCTCATGGTGGAGTTGCTTCGTGGGGGTGGTGGCGGTGTTGTTGGTGGCAGTGGCACTGGTGCAACTAATTAGTGCTATCTATGCACTAGTTTGTTTTTCTTTCCTTTTTTTTTGCAAGTCTTGCTCATTTTTCCTCTGCACCCCCTAAAAATAAGAAAAACACGAAAAAAATAAAAACGTAAAAAAATAAATCTTTTCTGTCCTCTTTCTCTTCTATTATACATCCTTTTGGTTATTTTTTTGTGCAGTGTTTTTTTTTATATTATATGTTATGTTTTATGGAATGTTTATGCTCCCTCCATTTCCCCTCTGTCTCATATGATTGAATACCCTTACCCTGTGTCTGACTCTGCATGTCCTACCAAGTACTATGCCCATAAACTGTGTACCTTCTTGCTTGTTTTATATTACTCCTTCTTTGTTTCCTCCTATCCACAAAAGTCAAGAATTGTAATTTGTTTGTATGAATAAACATTTTTCCCAAAGCTATGTGATGTTGTTGTCTGTTGTGTGTATGCTAAGTGCTAGTGAAAGTTGCTTTGGCTGTGTGCAGCATCAATCTGAATACGTACACAACAGTCAGAGAAATAGTTAAATAAGCACTCTTATTGCAAAGTTAAACATGAATATGTTTTGTTCTGCTTAACAACACATGTCCCCCTGAACTTGTCACCTTCAGAAATGTTAACTTTGTGTCCCTCCCTTCCCCTCCTCCAGTCATGATAATCTTTTATTAGTGCATCACCACCACCACCACAAGGTCACTGCCCAGGTGACCCAGTCAAAAATGTGCACTTTGGCCACAGTTTAACACAGCCACTTGTCGCCATACTGTGCAGGGCAAGCATGGTAAAAGGAGAAATATGACAGGAGAAAAGTTTGATTAAACTGAGACTGAAATATGGTCTGAGTCAGGATGTGATGTCCCTCTCCCCCCACCCACCACCCAGACATTAAATAGATGTTTTGGGGCATGTTTGCCAAGTATTTCGGCCAGAATATCGGTGCTGATCATGCCAAAAGGGGCCTACAAGTCCAGAAATGTTTGCCAATACATGTGACATTAAATTCAGACAGAAATCAGGTCTCAGCCATGTTGTTAAATGGTGCCCAAGCCACCACCCAAACCAAAACATGGTCTTTTTGCTTACAAGACAGCTCATGCTGAAGCTCTGTTTTGTGAGCACAGGACAGGCTGTACATGTCTGGAAATGTTTCCTAAAAATGGTACATCAAACAGAGTGAAATGTGGTGTCAGTCCTGATGTTTTATGGTGCCCCCCCAGCACCCAGACATTGAAATGCTTTTTTGGCCAAGGTTCACAATTGGTGTTAGGCCACATCTTTTTTCTGCGAGTGCAGCACAGGTAGTACATGTCCAGAAATGTTTCTTAAAAAATGGTACATCAAATTGAGACTGAAATCTGCTGTCAGTCCTGATGTTACATGCTGTGCCACCATCTCAAGGACCTGAAAATGCAGCTTCTGCCACTGTTCACCAATGATTTCAGCCTGAAACTCAGTGCTGCTTGTGCCAAACAGGGCCTACATGTCCAGAAATGTTTCCCCAAAAAATGTTACATCTAACTGAGACTAAAATCTGCTGTCAGTCCTGATGTTACATGCTGTGCCACTACTGCAGGGCCCTGAAAAGGAGAGCTAACCCATGCAGAGATGAATTCCTGCTGCAAAATGCTGCTTCTACTTGCAGTTGTTTCCTCCTGCTGCTGCTGCTTTTTCAATTGATTGAGACAAAAATGTACAAGTATCATTTCATATGCTGCTGTCCTGATTGGCTGGCTATGTTGACTGACTGACTCTGTGGTTGTAGCTTGACTGGCGGTGAGGAGTGAAGGACATTTTGGGGCACTGTAGCTTGTTGCCTGCTGCTGTCTCTGACTACTACTTGCCAAGTTGCCATAAGAAGTACTATTCTAGAGTTGATGGTGGATCATCTTCACACAGTTTATACTACTGCTGAACATCTAAGTATCTGTCTTTACTTTTTTTGCTGTGCAAGATAAGGGTGTTGGTGGGTTGGTATTATGGCGTCTTGAGTTCTAATATGTTTGTACTGCTTTTATATTATTTTTCAGTGTGCTGTGTGGATGACATCATCATGCCAGGCTGGGATAATTAGGATCTAGGGATGTTTGAACACACCACATTTACCAAGCTCCTAGCGCAGACGGTAAGTATTGAAATTTTCATTACTAGTGTGGAATGTCTGTTATTGCCATTTGGATGTCTGAGTTTGATAGTAATTGTGTTCTTTTTTTGCTTTTGTCAACATCAGGAATTCCAGCAAAGTTAACTCTCATTCCTGCTGCTGCTGCTGCTCAACCAGATCTGGGGGATTTAGTTAACTCTGCAATGGTTCCATATTCACAGTCCATGTGGTAAGTATTTCTTCATTTTTTATGGTCTCCTGTGGTGGGGGGGATGTTGGTAGTGGTGGTGGTGGGGGGCTGGAACTTTTTACAATCCTCAAAATTTGTTCTTTTTTTCTTATTTCCAGGTATGCAGTACTGATAGGGGAAGGGGAATGCTTGCTACTGTGCTTCATCATGGACTTTGGTCTGGAATCCTGTGCCCCACACAGCATGTTCCTGGGGGAAATCTCCACAGTTTAATGACATCCATTCACAGGGTATGGTAAGTATACATTTTTCTCTCTACTTGTTCTAACTTGCTTGCTAAAAACAGGTATGCAGATTGTCGAGTATTCATCATATTTTTCTAATCGTTGGTCTTGCTTAGGTCATTTTCCTCTGTTGAGGTTTCATCGTATCTCTGTGTGATGACTACATCCATCCAGGCCCTACTTTAGCTGTCTTGCATGGAAGACAGGGGGTGTGTCTTGAACTGTGATGTTGGCCACTGGACTGGTGTCAATACCATTAACGAGCAAACACCACCCACGTACAGGAAGGAAATATATGCGGAAATGGATAGTTGAGATGGTGTTTAGTAAATAATTTGGTGGAGAGGGCTAATGTCTTGTCTAATCATTTGAGGTGGCATAGCTGCAGTAATCATGAACATTTTGAATCCAAACTGAGGACAGCAAGCACCTCCCACTGCCCTGCCCTGCCCCCCCAGAACCATCACAGTTTTGGTACAAGAACTTTAACCTGGTAGTATAGCGTAACTAAAATTTGGGAGGGGGGATTTGGTGTTGTAAGTTGTTAAGCCTTTTTGTGATTATTTTTGTAATTAATGACTCGAATCATTAAAGATGGCCACCATTCACCATTTTTCAAAATTTATTCAATGTGTGGTGTTAACAGTTGAATGAGCATGTTACATTCATATGTTACTTGTACTAGGAGCCAGGGTTCTTGTACATGTATCCAATAGTAAGTTGCAGAAAATATGTTTTTGGTCATGTGGAGTGCATGGGTGTGTCAGGGCAGGTGGTGAGAGGGGGTGGGGGGCAGTGTGGCATTTGCCAGTATGGGCACTTTTAAGGACATCAAGACAGCATATCTTGCTGTAAGATGGGGTGGATAGTCGACATGAAAAGTAAGATATTTTTGGCAGCAAAACATTTTAACTGTAATCATGCAATTGCAAAACCTTTATGGTTATGGTAATTACATTGCTGCTGCTCTATATCGGATGGGGGACTGGTGGTGACCAAACAACAGATTACGGCAAAGGGTGATCAAATGAAACTTATACACACTGCAGCAGATAACACATTACTGTGACCAATCCAATGGTTCATAGCTAAAAATAAGATATAACACACCATACTGAGCAGAAAGTTGTTCGGGGGGTGGCCTTTGAGTAAACTCAGCCTTTTTCCACTTCCACATCATCCAAGAAGCACAAGACTGGAGATCTCACCAGGTGAGAATTCTCTCACCACTACTGCTTCATCCACTTCACTGCTGGTGGATGCCTTAGTCAAGGGATTGTCATCATCCTCATCACTGAGACACAGTTCCTGTGGCAACACCACTGACATCACTATGTTGTGTGGAATGTGCCTTTCGTTCATTTTGATGAATGTTAGCATGGACATATATTCTTGGGTGACAAATTGGTTCTACAGTCACTCACAATGACCCCAGCTGCACTTAACACTCATTCCACAGTGACACTGCATGGTGGGCAACTCAGGTATTTCACAGCAATCAATGTTAGTGCTGGCCAGTTAGTCATTTTGCTGCTCCAGTATAGCAGTGGCTCATCAGTAATGACAAGGTGCTTTGGGTCCCCCATGTAGGCCTTCACCATTCGTTCTGCTGCTCAGAGTCCAGTTGCCTCATCTGTCTCCTCCTCCTCCTTTTCCTCCATATCTTCCTCTCACCTGAAAGAGAACATCCCAAATGGGATTGTTAGCTGTTTTCTGTTATGCCTTGCCCATATTCTCTGACTGTGTTGCCTGTGAGCCGCTGGTGGTTGTAGCAACACCCATTTTCACCACAGTGCATGCCTTTTTCATGTGTGCAGCATGCACCATTCTAATGAGGTTGCCCATCAACTGTTGTACTCACTGACAACCTCCTTCAATTATAGAGGGCAGGCCACATTTGTAGCATGGATTCAGCATGGTGGCAGTTGCAAAGTCAGCCAACTGTAAAATGCTGGATACATGGGTATTTGTGTCCAGCACATGGAGCATGTGATCCATTAGATCACAACTGCCATGATCCTCACTTGCCTCCATCTGGTGTTGCACATTAACTAGTGCCTGTATCAGCACATCTATGAGGGTATGGATTGACTTATACAAGCAGTGTCCCCATTCACTGCCTGTGTAGCATGCTCAAATGGACAGATAATGCATATTAGCCCATCCATTTGGTGCCACTGCTCTGTTGTTAGAGTGATGGAAACTCCAGCACTGTCACAGGTGGTGTGCAGCAGCAGGTATTCTGACACAATCTTATACTGTTCATACAGCCGGTCAAGCATGTACAGTGTGGAGTTCCACCTGGCCACAACATCAAACTTCATCCAGTGCTGAGGCAGATGGTTATTGCTATGTAGCTCACGTAGATGGTCACGGGCCTTTGTAGAATGGGCAAAGTGGACACAGATGCGACTGGCAGTAGTAACTGTTTCCTTTATGTCCACATGATTGAAAAACTGCTGAACAACAAGATTAAGGCAGTGTGCTAGGCAGGGTACCCTAAAAAACCACCATCACTAATGTACTTCACTACATTGGAGCCATTATCACTTGTGGTGAATCCTGCTATGAGTGACTGTGTGTGTAGCCACCCATCAATCTTGTCCAGCAGAACCTTAAGCATTTTCACAGCTGTGTGAGAACCAGTAACACTTGTCATACTCAGGGTTGCATGCTGACAAATACCAGTTGTGTTGCAACCACCACAGTTTTGCTTCACGCAGGTTTTGCCAAGTCAAAAATTAAGTACCACCCCAGGCAACTATGCCCAGTGTGCTGTTATGCATAGATACGAGCTTGCTGCTGTTTGTCCACTGGTCCACATTTCCATGCTAAGATGGATATATTGTGATGCACTATGCTTCAATGCATGTCTAATGGAATCAGCAACTCTACTATTCAACTCTGGCATGGCATACTTAGTAAAATAGGTTAATGATGGAACTTGCCATTTGGGACAGGCACGGGCCAACAACCTGTGGAAACCAGCATTCTCCATGAACAAGAATGGCAACAGATCGATGGCCAGCATTTCAACTGTAGCAGCATTTAACTCTCATGCAGCAGCATGATTGGGGTACTTTGTATGCTGCTCAAGGATGGTCTTCAGAGTGGGCCACATCTTTGGGGCTGTTTGATCAGAATGCCGTACTTGTGGCAGCAATGATGTACTTTTAGGGGTAACACTTGACTCTTGGGGCTGTGAAGACTGCATGAAACCAGTTATTTTGGTTGCTTGTGTGTGTGGTGGTGTACTTTTCAGACTCAAGGGACTGGGACTGGCACCTTCACTGCTATGCCTACTACTTGAGATATCAAAGGTTTGCTCACCCTTCTCCTCCACCACCACCAACCTATTCCACCCTCCCTCCTCCTGCTCCTGCTCTTGCTCTACTACATTTAACTTGCCAAGGGAGATGCCACCAACATCTCTGGCATCCTTCTGCTGTAGCTGCCATCTCAGCGGGGGCTTATTTTTCAGGTGGGTGTGTTGGCCACTGGTGCCTATGTGGCTTCCCTTTTTCCCCAGACTAACACGTGCTTGACAAAGTTGGCATATTGCTATGGTGTCATCAGCAGGATCAAGCACATAAAAGTCCCAAACTAGGGACTTTTGTCCTCTGGGCTTCAGATGCTTCTGGGACTGGAGTAATTCAGAAACAGGTATGAAAGTGTGCATTCTTTGGGCTGCTCTCATCATTTCCATAAAACTGCTTTTGAGAGGTGGGGTTACTTGACTGTTTGGGGTTTGCTTATAGGCTTGGTGACAGACTGACCCACGGGCTGTCCATGTAAATGGCCTACATCACCTTTGACCTTTTTTAACTCAGACTTCCATGTGGGATCATCCCAGCCATCATCATCACCACCAATATCAATGATGTACCTGTCTTCCTCCTCCTCCTCCCTATCACTGTCTTCTTGCAGCACAGCACCTTTTTCTTTCTCTACAACCATCTCAGGGGTGCTGACTATTTCTAACTCCAGGATTATCAGACTCTGGTTGAACACTATCATCACCAACTCCTGCAGGAACATGGACAGTCACACCGACAGACTTATCACCCTCCTCCTGGACCAGTGTTCCTGTGCTGGTGTCACTGCCTCCCTTCATCTCACTGTTATCATCCCCCACTAGCATGGATGCAACAGTTTGAGCCTTAAAAAGTAAGACACGGGTATGCCAGACCCAGTTCTGCCAACAACTCCTTTGCTGTTTCCTGCCGCACCACCAGAGCCCACATCAGAAGACACCAATGCAGACATACGTGTGCTTTCACTACTGCGGGGAACTGGCACTGAAGTTGTACTTTTTTCAGGAGACTTTTTAGCTCCCTCATCCCCCCCGCCGCGATTCCCCCTGCACTGGGCCGTCTCTTAGCAGGTACTTTTGCTGGCAGCTGCTGCAAAGCTTTGCCTTTCTCTGGGAGTATTTGAAGAAAGGATGTATTACTAACTGTGTGAATAGCACCTCACATGTGATGTCACACCTACAGTACTGGCTTCCTTACAAGTCCAAAACACAATCAGGACAGGTAGCAGCACTTAGAGTACAACTAATACCATATATGATAGGTAGCCTATTCGAGTAAAACCAAAAAGGTAACTTTTTTCTTTCCCCAAAAAGAAATTAAAGAAACACACACAAGGAAAAACGGCACAAGTGACAGACTTTAAATACAGATCACCTGCGTCTGGAAAAATAAAGTACTGTAATGTGTTATTACTTGGTTAATACCACATTTTTTTTATTATATAAGGACAGAGACAAACATAAAACCTCAGCAAAGGTGAGTACCACACAATATGGTAGTGGTCTAGATGGGAGGGATCACCAAGCAATCTCTTGAAAATTACTATATTAATATATAGTTTTTTATAATGCATGTGTCAGGTGTTAAACAAACAATGCTATAACAGACAAAGAGTAAGGTAAGTCAACTAAAACAGGAGCACCGCACAATGTGCAGAGACAAGCTCCAGCAATAAAATACAGGGGAGCAATTCAACAAAACAGTGTGACTGTAAATGGACAAGTTCAAGTGATCAAGTAAAAGTACTGAAGTAAACATACAAAAAAATATAGAACTGTTGATTTTCACAGTTTATATGACACAAGTTAACACTACAGCAAACAGAGCTAACCACAAACAAATAAAATAACAGATCAGTTATGTGTGTTTAAAACTTTAGAATTCTCAATCACAACTAAAAGCGAAAGAAAGGTATATATAACATAGGCTAATAGTGGCAGGAGCACTCTCAAACAGGATGGAGTAAGTTTTCAGAGAAAATTTCTAAGATATAACAAAATTAATACGACATAACAGTAAACAAATAACTCACATTTTGTGACTAATCTGTTTGTAAATGGCTAGAAATAGCCTGCACTACTTTACACTCCTACCCTACCCCACTCAACTCCTTCAAAGACACAGACAAAAGTAAAAATGAATTAAATTAAGTATTTTGCAAAAATCCACAAATTTAGAAAATGTTCCCTAACAGCATTTTGGAGCAATTAGCTCTCAAAAACAAGATTTACAAGGTTGTAAAAGGCTTTATTGGCTCTGATGCACCACAACAGACTGTTCTCTGACTCAACATGCAGCAACATGAGCTGTAAACAAGCTGCATGTGATATTTCACCTAGTTACCCACAATGCATTGCAAACTTCACTGGCAAAATCTAAAGTTACGCTGGCAAAATTGCACCACATGTTGAAATTTTGATCATTAATGGGCAAAATTTGCAGACCAAGGCTTTCATGCAACATTTCATCATTATGCAAAATCATGAAACCCGGCGATTTGCTTTGCCTAGGTGAAAACGTTCACCAAGGCATTTTACGCAAACTTTTGCCATTACGCGAAATCATGAAAACAGATGAAATTTTGTTTCACCTAGGTGAAAAATTTCACCTAATTGCAGAATTACACTAAATAGTTCACCAGGCAAAATATTTCAGTTTTGCACAACACTAATTTCAGTAGCTCAATGAGTTCAGGGTGATCCATGGGTTGCAGTGGCCTTTGATTTTCCGTTTTTTAAAAGGAGCATGCCTATCACACACAACATTGAATTGGGAGATGAATTGTTCAAGGGCAGCATCAACATTGCAGGTGGAGTAGACAAAGGACCAGTCTTGTTTTTGAAGGTCAGATTTTAATAATTTGAGATGACCATGGATGAGGACCTTAATGGTTATTGTTCTAGCAGAGGGCTTGGAGAATTTATTAAACCAACAAAATAAAATAGGGGAATGGTCACTAATAGCATCCAGGAGTATGGTGGTGCATGATATGTGATCAGGACAGTTAGAAAGTATCCAGTCCAGCAAGGTGCAAGTTCCAGTCCTGTATTTTCTTCTTGTAGGAAACTCGACAAGCTAGGTGAAGTGCACAGCTGAGATAGCATCTTTGAAAGGGTTAGCTTCAGGGGAGAACCAATTGATATTAAAGTTGCCTAGCACTATGACTTCTGAGTTTAGATTCAGTGTGCCTTGACACTCCAGGATTGAGTCTAAGCTTGTGGCCGATTGCCTGGCAGAATATAAACTGATAAGAATGTAAGGGTTTTATCGTGTGCACCAAGAAACACTTTTGTTACAAGTGCTTGCATGTGTGTACTAGTGATAGGCAGTGACAGAACAAAAATTCAGCATTTTCAGAATTAAATTATATACTTCAGTAAAGGGCAAAAGTCCTCAAGCAATGCAAGAATGTGCACACAAATTGTGCACAAACCATAAATTGTGCACAAAAGAATGTTCTAATTTTGCTGAGCACTAGCTGTTCCCCTCTTGAGTAAGAGGGTATACAATGGGGTGATGTAATAAGGGTAAAGAAATGAGCAACCCGGCTAAGGTATACTGGGATCTCCTCCCAGATCAGACACAGGAGCTCATCCTTCAGCTTGGTGGATGAATCCTGGGATGGGTGGCAGAGCATTGCTAGTGACAATCAAAACTTGCCTGGTTTGGAAAAATTAGGCTGTACTACTAGAGGGTGCGATATATGTGTTTGGAGGGGAAAGCTTCACAGTCCCTTCTCAGAACTTTGAAATAGACTGGAAGCACTAGTTTTTAGACATCCTGGGGAAAATCTATTCAGACAAGGCCTTCCCATGAACTCGGCTTACCTTATACTTGCTAAAATGGTTTGGAGGAACTTGAGGCTACTTTAACAGATGGAAGCTCTGGGACTGAGGACTGATAAAGAACTTGTAGCTCAGAAAGAAAACCATGAATTTCTTTTGTCACATCCCCTGCTGAAGAACTAATCCCAGCTGCTTTAAAGTTTTAGTAACCCCATCTGCAAATCCATCTGGCAAGGAGCCTCACAGCCTGGTTACCTGAGGAAATCAACTGTATTCATCAACGTAAAATGGATAGGAGAGATTCTGTAAGCTTCTTGGCTGAAGCAGTTTTTGTTCCAAGATGATATCTCAGTATATTATACAGGTTCAAAATGGATTATCATAATCAGCCATTTCTTAACACTTTGGGGCAGTTTTATATTAACAGGAATACACTCCAGGGTGTGGTATATCATCACTTCTTGTTTGATTGAAGGCACTCTGCATTCCCTCATGCCTCACAACACCCAGGGTTTGAAATACCTCATGATATACCGTACTACACCCTGGAGTACATTATTGCTTAATTATGAACTGTGTACAATAAATCCAGAAACCTGACTGGCTGGGAAGTCTGGGATAGAGTGCTGATATCCCAGCACAGCAGCACTAAAATAAGATGTGTGACCTCACTGGCCTGTGTACATTAAGCAGACACAGCTGTATCAATACAGTTCAATTCACTTGTATTAAAAATACAGTATCTGTGATCTACTGACCAAACAGCAAAAGTACAATAGCTTTTTTTATTCCTTTTTACTTTTTTCTGTAATTTTTACTAATTTAAACATGTTTTAATTATCTTTACTAATCCTACTGGAAGCATTTCATAATCACAATAAGGCATATCAGTGTGTGCCTTCTGCTACAATAATGGCACTTCTTGGCAGTGAAAGAACTCACCCTTTGATCCTGTGCTTCGACAAATATAAAGCATGCTTTTATCCCAGCACAATGAATACTCTGCCATATCTAATTGCTTAGTTAGGTGATCATTAGGAGACAAACTCAAACCCTACATTAAAGATAGCAAAGGAAAATTATGAGTTTCTTCAGGTAATTTAAAGAAAAGAGTCAGGAAAAAAGATACCATTAAAAGGATAATAAAGAATGGTGAGAGGGTGAATGGTGACATGGAAAAAGCAAGTGATATAAATGAATACTTTATTTCAATGTTTACAGTGGAGTGCCAATACTGTATACTAAGATAAAGTTTGAGGGAGCTAAGGAACAAAAACTGGAAATAAGTAGAACACTCATACAAGGTACTAAAATGATTATAAAATCTAAAGGGTAACAAAACTCCAGTGCCAGATGGGATTGACACCAAGATGTTTAGGGAGATCTGGTAGCACCTCTAGTACAGACGTCTTCAAAGTGTCCCTGGCAACGGTTCTATCTGATAATGGCGAAAGCCTAAAAGTGATCTCTGTTATCAAGAAGTCAAGAGTGCAGGACATTTTTTTGTGGCACTCTGACACCCCGGCGTGCAGCAAAATGATGCCAGGAACTTACTTTTCTAATGTTTTATGCAGGGGCCTGCGCCCCCCCCACACACTCTACTAAAGTATTTTAAACTCTGGAGGGGGTGAATGTTGTGGGGGTGAAAACATTAAAAAAATAAAAGGTTCGGGCCAGGCTCAACAAAAACGCACCAGCACCCAGACCCAAACTCTTTACCCTGCCGACCAGCACTGGCAACCCACCCACCATGCCACAGGGTTGGCTTGGCTACCCACCACGGCACAACCCCTCACATCCCCTTACTGTGCATGCTTGCTTCCCCTCCATGCGTGTACGTATAGCAACATCCTATCACTATATTCGCTGACCCCCCCATCTGGCCACTCTACCCTACCATACGTTTGAGGAATGCGCTGAGAGCGAATCACCATTATTGCCAGCACCCTTTCCCCAGTGCCCTAATCACAGGATACCCTGGCAACAGTTATGATGCTGATGGACTGGATAATGGCAAATATAGTCCACCTACACAAAAGTGGAGACAAGAAGGATCTGAGGAATTATAAACCAATGAGTCTGAGTTTAATTTGGGGAAAGTTGCTAGAGGCAAAAAGCAAGGGGAAGATTGTTGAATCCCTAGAGAAAAAGATACTTATACTGTAGCTGCAGCCACTGACATGGTCAGATATTTCATAAAATGTATGTGATTTCACTAGAGAAATTCCCTGCCTGTCTGCAGTACCACTGCATGGAAACCAGAGAGAATATATTTGGTAATATCTCTAAATATCTAGAACTGTCTAACTATGTCAATTGCTTAAACTGTAGAAACCAACATGTGTTCACAAAAAGTATATTGTGTCAGACTACCCTGATAGACTTTTTCAACTTGGTGACACAACTAGCTGATGTAGCATAGACATAGATTTGTAACATAAAATATGTGGCCATAACATCACCATAGTACAGGCAAGTACAGGAGTGACATGGTCATATTCAGCACAATGTAATAACAGAAGAACTTCAACTTCAGGAGCGCAAAATTGTTAGGCAGTTAATAGTTTACCTACCACAAACCCAGCTTCTTCTGTAGTTTGATAAGGCTATCAAAACTGCAGGGGGCTCCTTAGAAACAGGACACTTACCCATACAGCCATTTTGATATGATCAGGATGAACTTTCAGACACAAAACCTCTGGGTCCACTCTCACACATAGTCATCTGTTCATCACTGGGGTCCTTTGTAGTAGCCTTGAATAGACTACAACCCTTTAAAACAAAGCCCTGCTCCATGACATTCCTTTCAGTTCAGTTTTTTACCTTTTGCCCAATACACACTGTATTGTTGTCTGTACCTCTCCTGGGTCATGCCTGAAATAGACAATGTTTTTGTCTAGTGCACCTACCCTGTCAACATACACTAAATAAAAAACTTAGTTCCTAAAACAGGAAGCAACCCAGAGTTGGGGTAAGATATTTTAGACTGTATTGTAGAGCTTAAAGAGACTCTTCTTTCTGTATTCTTTCTTTTTAGCTGTTTTAATTTGCATTCTCTAGTGTGTTCTATCCCTTTTGTATTTTAATGCATATTTTATACATCAGTAGTGTAAATATTTAATATTTTTATATTTAATATTTCTATCTGTTGTGCATAGTTTCATGGGACAGAAAACAATCTATTTCTATTTAGCAAACCAGTGTTCCACCACCAAAGATCATGACTACCAAGTATGAAAGTAACCATATCTGACACAGACATGGTGAAACATTTCTGGGAGTGAGTCAAGTGTTGATTCTGTTGTTAAAAGTAAGTCCTTGATCTGGTTAAGCAGTGGCCAGTGGTGTGACTAGAACCAGACTGAGTTGCTGAAGTAGTCAGACAGGAGGTGGTGGCTGCGTTGAAATGCAAAGAGCCTGACTTCTAATGATGCCATTAGCTAGATGAGATACTAGCTACAGACCTCTGCTGGACCCACGATTAAAACTCCTTGAAAAGGACAACTTAATTTTAAAATAACTACAAATGGCTTCCAGAAGTGAGAGAAGAGAACACTGTACAAGATCCAAGATGCAGCTTCAGATGGCAAAGGTTGATGGCAAAGGATTTAGCCCTGATGTCAATGTGCATAGTAGGAGCCCATCTCAAGTTGACACCATAGGCCTCGACAGATACATGGACACTGAGACATAACTGCTAATCCATTCTGAGTTTTCATAGTGAAAAGCGAAAGGTGTTTAAGAGACTGAACTCCAAATTACACACACTAGAGAAAAGAATGTATGAGGCAGAAAATAGGGTCAGCTGAGTGAAATATCGCACCCTATAGCTCCATAAGCCATCCAATTCCTGTTGGACCAGGACACTGAATTGAAAGAAAAATGACAAGACCAGGAATCATGGTCCTGTAGGGATAATCTTAGAATGTAGATTTGGAAACAGGGTGGATGACAGAATTTCTGTATGATATGTTAAGAGATGTACAGTACTAGCCCTACCTTCCACGTTACACTTCAGAATAGACTGTGCCCACAGAGTACTAATCCCCAAACCAACAGATTCTAATACCAGACCCTGCTCAGTGGTTATGAATTTCTCCAGTTATCAGGACAAGGAGGAGATTCTAATGATAGCATGGGGACATAAAGATGTTGTTTACAATGAATCTAAGCTGTTTCTTACCAGGACTGTACCCCTGGGATTTTTAAGAGGAGATTGGCTTATGCTACAGTACTGACAACTTTACATGTCCACAAGATTTGCTTTCAGACCCCTTACCCTGCAAAATTATGGGTGTTTTGGGAGTAGGGGATAATGCTGTACACCACACCTGAAGATTCAATCAAGTCACTTGCAGACAAAGGCTGGGTGGTATATCCAACACGAGTCGATATCAAAGTTTATTGTCATTCTGTTAAAAAAAATTACAACATAAAAAGCTTCTAAAACATCTAAAAGAAAATAAGAAAGAATATCACAATACTATAAAGCAATCACATTTTCATAAAGCTAAGCAATAATCAAAACTCACATATCTAATGATGAAACAGAGTACTTCATCTTGGATAATGGGTACACTAATGAGCATGCTCCCAGCACTTGACATAATAACAATATTTCAGCAGCAAATAATTATGAATTCCTAACACTTATAGAACCTCTGATATTGAAGTCCGTTTATTTCAGGCTACGATAACTCTAGAGTCCAAAATTAGATCTATCAGACCAGAAATTTCAAAGAAGCATACCATCACAGTTATTAAAAACATAAGAACTATGAAACATAAATAATATGACTAAAAAGAAACAAGGTGTTTTTAAACAAATATGAACTTCAAGCATATGATGATTGATTGTGGCAAATGGCTCCACATCTGGAAGTCCTCATTTAGCAGTTTTATAATCAGACTAAAAACGGCCACAACCATAATCCCAGGATATCCAGCAGCTTCACTCAGGCCCCAATAACAATGTACAATCATAAGATCCATTGGGTTGGTAAATCATTAGACTTAACTTCAGAAAAACAATGTGCTTAGCATAGAAGCATCTTTGTTGCTATTATCGGTGAAAAAAAAAATTTTATTAATAAACTTTCCAGGAGTATGAATCCATAATCACTTCAGACAGTGTTCATATGGGGCTACTAGAAAAATGTAAACTTTTCAGTTTATATGTTCTTAAACAGAGCTGTTAACTTCAGAAAAACAACACACTTAACATAGAGGTGTCTTTGTTGCTCGTATAGGCGAGAAAAGAAGGAATTAATAACAAACTTTCCAGGGGTATGAGTCCATAATCACTTTAGACAGCGTTCATATGGGGTTACTAGAAAATGTAAACTTTTCAGTTTTTATATTCTTAAACAGAGGTGTTAACATTCTTGCAGACAAACCTCTGTGGAGCTGCTACAGTCGATTTCCATTTTTTTCCAACTCCCATTATAACATTAATGAGTGCTTTTCCTAGGTTATCCATTACAATTTCCAAACCTGGGGTTTTATTGCCACTTAGCTCCCCTTTCTGGTTCCAAAAGACAAGCAAACCTGTGCTTAGTTTTGCACTCCTCCTTTTCCTCAGATAAAGGGGAAGGGAGGGCCAGGAGTTTTGAGGAGCAGTCTGGCTTCCATGTTCCACCAAAACCAACAGATCCTCCTTTTCATCAATCCAGTCCATTTCTGTTCTTTAATATTAAGAGGACTCAAATAAGAAAAAAGTGCTCCTCTAAGCACAGTAAAATACACCATGCATCTATGAGACCCCTGAACCTCAGGCAACAATGGTGTACCTGCTATAAGCTTTTAACAAGCTTATTAACACGTGGAATGTTCCCAGATTTGTCCACATCCCTTAGGATACTCTTCAGTCATTCTCTCTCTATAGGGGCAGCTGAATTTCCCCGAAAGATCCTGGGGAGCTCACACAGCATTGTCATTTTATTTATTTATGTTTTATTTCCAAGACACTGATATAATTATATATTATGTCGCCACCAATTTCCATCCAGAACCACTCCAAATAAATGAGGTGCATGTAAAGTGTATAACGCACTAAATAAATTAACAATCTCTGGAAGCGTTATTAAACTATAAAATAGCAGCAGTGCATCTCATGTCCTGAGTAATAAAAGCAAGTGAGCCATCCGGGACACAAAATGCTTAGAATAAGCTACCCCATGTCTGAAAAGTTTTCAGGCGTCTCACAAACTACATAGAACGCCAAACGCCAAAAGCAAACAGTCTCCCAACTAAGTTGCCTAAAGGCTCCCAGCAACGTAAAATCACTTATAAGGCTGAACTGAGCAAATATTTCCAGGGTTTCATTCATAAGTAAAATAAAAGAGCCTCCAATAAATAATTTTTAGAGCCGAAAGCTAAACTGAAGAAAAAACAGCCAGGAGTGGAGCAGCCCTGCAGCTATCTTGCTGCCCTTGTCCCAGTACTGAGTCCTGCAGCACCTCGCTGGTCACTGTCCCATCAGAATGAGTGCCACCCCCCCATTGCCTAGGTGGTATGTCAGAGAAAGAAACAGCAACATGCTTCACTTCCTCCTCGATCAGAATGACTCACTGGTCAGCTACATAATCACTGAATCACAGACAAGAAGGCCACTTGCAACACCAGTTAGGACATTCATGCTATCTTATAATTGTTTACAGCAGAATGACCAAAAATGACCAGCAGCTCTCTTTGCTGCCATGATGGACTTGTGGTGAGACTGTTCCTTTTTCGCTTAGTAAGCTGACTGCCTCAGAAGGCCAGAGTCTGGCCTTGAAATCCTCAGACTGTTTCCTGCCTTGCATTGATGGGAATGGGACTTTCTATTTGAAAGTGTTTGTAACAGGTTAACTGTTAATGTTGGGTTCTGTAAATGTTAGTTGGAAAGAGTTCACTTTGAATAGTGTTGAATTCCTCCATTTGAACCCCTCTTAGCAGGAGACAATGTCCAGCCACTGGGGTGGGGTGGGATGGGGCATGCTGGGGGGCCATCAAGGGTCCTATCTCTAAGGCCATGTAAGACCATGATGGCTTGGGGTCCCCTGTGGCTCCCTCTTCCAAGGAGGTGCCATGCCAGCCTTCCTCACCTCCTGGGGATGCACAGTAACCAACTAACATGGCATAATGCACACTCACAACAGATGTGCTACAAGGGCCCTGTTGGGCTACAATTATGAAATCCTTACTGGGGATGGTGAGACTTAATCATGGCTTGAACATTTGCTTCTATACAGAAACCTGGAGACTTCCAGAGTATAATGGGTGTTAATTTCCCTTATGGACAACTTTTTCTCCACAGGAGAGTCTTTTATTCATTTGTGCTCCCATTATCAGTCATTTACATCAGGGGAGGCTATGATTACATACACCTTTTCCTCCTGCTCCACATCTGAGCAGAGTTCCATTATATATAGTTTTTGATATCTACTTGGAATGACTTTCTCACTAGGGCCAGAGATTCTACAATCCTCTCAATACTCTGTATGACTCAACTGAGAGCTACCATAACTTGCCTATTGCTCAGGCTCTTGATGCTTGTCTATTCCTAAATTCCCATTCCTCACCTGTTCAGAGTTATCTGACACATGGAAGGCCTGACTTCCGTTACAAAGTATCTTTGCCTCCGAGCTGAGGGGTGGCACTACCCAGCCCCTCCTGCCCAGCTTCCTTGAGGATCCCTGTTTTGATCCTCATACCTTGGAAGCCCACTCCAGTTACAGGATCATTGTTTTCTGTTTAGACTTGTTTGTTTATACTGGGTCATGTTTTAGTCCTGTTTGTTTCACGTTCTTAGCTGCACAGCGCTACTGGGCACTCATCTGGCTGTGGCATATGTACAACCTGTTTATAGATAAGGCTATGGACCTCAGGTATGGCCTGCTCACTCCTCAAAAGGACTGTCTATCAGAATCACCCTCTAGGTATTTCTTCTTCACATTATTAAATGTTTGAGTATGGTAGATGTTATTTTGTTCATCAATAGAAGTATACATCATACGGTCTAACTTTTTCAGGTTTTAACAGTGTGCTCACACAATGGCAATGGCCTTAACAACCCTGTCAAACATTTCATGGTCCTAGCCATGATTTTTAAATTAAGATCCACTTTCATGTTTCTCCAGGAAACACATTTCAATAAGGAGGAACAGATGAAATCAGAAGAATTTAGTTACTCAAGGGTGATTGCCTCCTAGTTCTATAAAGGGAAAAAGAGAGGCAGAGCAATCCTAATGCCCAAATGGATCACATTTTAGCCAGCCTCAATGCATGTAGATCCCCCCAAGAAAGAATGGCACTGACCACAGGCACTTAGTTGGGCACTGAGAGCATGCTAGTGAGTCTTTACCTCCCCACAGGTATGGACTCAGGCACCCTCTGCTCTCTTTTGTGGAAAATCACAGAGCTGCAATCTGGGGTATTACTACTGGGAGGGGATTATAATTTGATATTTAACAAGAGGGATAGTACTAATCCCAGCCCCCCTAGAGAATCAGCTGCTTAGATAGCGGGAAGTCTTTTCTCAACAAAGTTTGGTGACTTGATGCCTGGAATTAATTAAACTCACAGACAAGGGGTTGTTCTCATTTTTCCACTCCTCATCAAATTTATACTCGTATAGATTAATGTTATGTTTCTAAAAAGCATCAGCACCTACTTTCTGAGTGCAAACTGTTACCCTTTGTGCTTTTTGTCCATGCCCCATTGGTTCTGAAATTATAGTGGGATGTTTTCTGGGGAGAAACCCTTTGACAACTTAACAACTAGATGCAGAACCTCCCTACCTTTAAATCAATAATCAGAAATGTATTGGCAAATAATTGAGGAGAACCGATTGGAGAGGATATCAGAGAACATTTTATGGGACACCATAAAAACTGTTCTCTGAGGTGGCATCATTAAGTTTGCTTCCCATCACAAGAAAATGTAGTCAGCCCTGTTCGATTCACTCCACCAGCAACTGAAGGCTCTCCAGGATCAATATGCAAAAGGGTTCACTCTGGTGCCCTTATTTGGTAAAACAGACATGGCCCTGCGTTACCTCAAGCTGAGGTATTATGAGGATGGGGCTAGAGCAACTAGTATTCTGTCATATCATATTCATCAGAAGGTGGGGCAAATAACAGTTACCCAAATTGCCTGCCCACAATCAGGAGACATGGCTACTGACCATAAACATATTTTGGCAGCCTTCAGAGCCTATTATCAGCATCTTCATACAGCTAATCTACAACCAAGAGCTCAGGATCTCAAAACTTACCTGGAGCCTCTAAAACTACTTAAATTAATGGAACAACATACTGACCTTCTGTTAGCCCCACTGTGCCAGGAGGAGTTGGAGAGAGAGTGATATACATTTTTAAAGTCTAGAAAAAAAAACAGGCCCTGATGGGTACACTGGGTAATTTTATTAAATTTTTCAAGAGTTGTTGACCCCCTCGACCCTACACTGACAACCTGTGCAGAAGTGATGAGAAGAGGTAGAATTCCCCTCAAGTGGAATATGGCCACTATCATAGCAATTCCTAAACTGGGAAAGGATACTAGATACTATGCTTCATACACTGTATTGAACATAGATTATAAGCTCTTTATATCCATTATAGATAAAGGTTTGGACAAAATCCTACCTGTTCTTTCCAATATAGACCAAACAGGATTTGTGATGTCTAGACAGATGAAGGACAACATTAAAGAAATGGTGCATATTCTTCACCATGACACCTGGTTAAATACACCATTTTTTATTATTTAGTTTAGATTCAGAGAAGGCTTTTGACCGTGTGGCATTGCTCTTTATGACTGCAACTTTGGGGGAAATGGGTTACCTGACAGTTTGGGGAAATCATAAAAGATATATATTACTGCCAAACAGCTTATGTTAAGATCAACAACTGTATCTCCACTCCTTTTCAGTTATTTAGAAGCACCCTCTGTCCCCTATCACCCCTCCTTTTTGCTATTTATTTAGAAACATTAGCACAGGCTCTGAGGCTGAATGGACAGATATGGGGTAACATGGGAAACACAGCAGAAGCTGGCCCTATACTCAGATGACCTTCTGCTGTCTCTCACCCATCGGGAATCTTCATTACCTCCTTTGTTGCAGTCTTTTAGAGAATTTTTTGCCCTGACAGGTTTCAATCTAAATACTGCCAAAACAGAAGTACTGTACTCGCAAAACTCCACCTCTCCTGCAACCAGGACTAAGTATACATTTCCTTGGGATCTCCCATTGTTACAGTACTTGGGAGTCCAGATGACCATAGACCATGCACAGCTAATCCCTTTGAATTATGATCCATTAGCCAATAAAATTTCAGCAGATATGACAGCCTGGAAAAATGTACCCCTTTCTTTAATGCAATGGATTGATATGGTTAGAATTAGTATTATCCCAGAACATTTTATGTTACCCAGACCCTACCTGTGCCCCCCCCATACCCAATTCTGGGAACATAGCAAATTGATTTCTCATTATATCTGGGATGGGAAAAAAGCCATAAGTTTAATTAACCTTTTTACAACTTCCAAAGTGAATGGGAGGCCTCGCCCTCCCGACATTTATCACTTTTCCATATGGCTACACAGCTACACACAGTTTTATATTGACTTTCTTCTGACTATAATACACACTGGAAATCAATAGCATTAAGGAAAGAAGTCATTGTGCATTTTAATAAAATTCTTTAACCTATCAATTACCTCCCCTTGCTACTATAACATTCAACCCATATAATGCTAATGTTCTTTGAACTTGGAGAGAAGTTCTTAGTAATCCCAAGCTGGCTCAAACCAGTCATCTGCTACTGTATATTAATTGCCCATCTTGACCTGCTTCCCACAAGGAATTCTGGATCATATGCTCAGAAGATGGGAAAGGCTTGATATCCACTTAACCAGATATTTCCTTCAAGATGGTAAATCATGATGATTTATAGCAGTACTGACCAGACTCTCTCTCAGTCCTCAGTATGGATTTCAATATTACCAGATAACAGATTTTATTAAACCCGTGGGGAACAACATGCCAGAGGAAGGGCATATTCTGGACATAGCACCACTCCTGCAGTCAGCTTTGGAGGGCTCTGTTCAGCTCTCCAACAATTTCTACACTGTATGTAATATTAGCACAGTAATGTGCAAACAATGTACCATATATTCTATTAAAAATGCCATGGGAAAGGGATCTTCAACTTACTTTAACAGGTAAGGAGTGGTAGAGGCATCCTAACACCATACGTTCTATTACAGGGTCTCATATTCGGAAAGAATGTTCCTGGAAGTGTTTCATGAGGTATTTCTGTACTCCAGCAGTTCAGCATAAATATCTCCCAGGGAGAGGGGCAGCCTGTTGGCGAAATTGTGGTGACTCCCCTGCCACACATAGACATGTATTTTTGGGATTCCCAGCTTTTCAGCTTTTGCTTGCTGACTTAAACCAAGAGCTGTGCAAACTTTTTCATTAGCAGGTCCAGTCAACAGCTCCTATGTTTCTCTTTTCAGCCATACTATGTTCACTATGTTCTCCCTAACCCACAAGCTTTGGCATATGTGTTTGCTCACCACTAAAAAGACTACAACAAAAGAAAAATGGCTCACTCCTACTATTCCCTGAGTTTGTCCCAGGCAAGAGCTCACTACTGAGATATGTAAACTTGAAAAGATTATGGCTCATTTGAATCATCTCCCAGAGAAATATGAGATTCTATGGAGCCAGTGGGTTTTATACATTATGTCTTCTTGGACAGACTTCATCCCTTGACACCAAGAAGACAGTCACCATTTATACTTTCTATTTTCTATAAAGATCTGTGGCTAATAACTTCCTGACTGGGTACTACTTTCTGACATCAAACAATGTATGCTCTTATCATTTTGTAGAGCATTCTAGTGAACCTATGTCATTCCACCCTATAACATTGCAAGATTATATGTAATTTTATTACAGCTAACTAGCAGGTTATGTTATTTGGCATGTGTTGTACCGTTCGTCTCATATTCAAATCACTTTTATGAAATAGTTACAAAAAAAGAAATGCAAGGAGCTCTCCGGGCATCTAGTCACTGCTGTGCGTGAGTGTGTGACAAACCAGTTAGAGCAGGGCAGAAGTTTGTCACAGTCGATAATTGCCAAGCAGTGGCTATCCTATATGTAGATTAAAAAAAAGCCTTTGACTTGGGTGCCTGATGGAAGACTGGTAAAGAAGGTGGATGAGCTGAGCTTAGGGAAAAGACTGGGTATGTCAGTGGGAAGTGATTGCTGGTAAGGATATAGGGCATAGTCCACAGTGGCTACTTTTCTAGGATTAAGGACGTGACAAGTGGAGTATCAGAGGAATCTGTCTGGGGGACAATTCTTTTTAGTACTGCATGTAGTTTAGTAACATGTGGGTCTCGCTCAAGAGGAAACTTAGTTTATCTGCAGATGATGCCAAATTCTGTGGATGTGTGGACAATGATTAAGTGATTGACACTGTGAAGAGATATGTGGAAAGATAGGAAAAGGAGTCAGCAATTTGACAACCCAAATGCAATGCCAAAACATACAAGGTAATGTAAATCTGATGCAGGAATCCAAAGAAAGAATACAGAAAAAGTAAGGTAACAGTAGCAAACTCAAGAGAGGAACGGCTTCTAGAAGCAATAATCAAAAACAGTCTAAAATCTTCCTCTTACTCTATCAAAGCAAACTGGAAGACTAATAGGATGATAGATTTTAGCAGAATGGGTTTCACCACCAATCGTAAAATGGAAGAAATTCTTCCACTTTACAGGTCCTGGGGTAGACTTCACCTGATGTATTATGCCCAGTTTTGAAAACCCCATTTAAACGAAGACTGGCACTGGTTAGAGATAAAACTGATAAGAGAAAAGGTGGCTACACTTCAGCAAAGTTAGTGTCAACAAAAATGATCAATGTACTCACAAGACCAGTCGACAACTAGAACTATATCCAAGTAAGAAACAAGTTAAAAGATTCATGCCACACGCCAGTTGATGCAATGAAGTTCATGCTTTTATTAATCCATGTTTAAAAGCAAGTAAAGTTAAAAAGCAAAAAATGAATAATGAGGATGCCACCACAATGGCCAACCCCTCCCAAGAGAACAGTCTCACTCTGAGTCAAACGTTTTAACTCAAAGGCACTTTCTCAAGACTGTTGAGACTTTGTAGTGCAGACTGTATTAAGGGGTCTGGTTAAAGTAACAATGTAAAAAGTGCTGTGCAAAAGTGGGTGTGCAAAACTGCAGTGAGATATTGATAACAAAAGATGAAACCCAGGCAAGAATAGAAGCAAAATAAATTATTATGGTTTTACATATGATAATAAAAGGCTAAAAAGCTAAAAGGAGGTTAGCAAAACAATGAAAGTGCTACTGTGGACTACGCCCTATATCCTTACCAGGAATCGACCAGCCCAACTCTTCTGAACTGTGGACAGGCTGTGCAACCCAGCCTGGCTGCAGCTCCGTCGAGTTTTTTCACAAATGGAGTGTGATGAGATTGCTCTATTCTTTGCAAATAAGGTGGCCTACATCAGGTTGGAGATCCATCAGACCCATTCTATGGGGGATGCTGTTGGTCGGTGCTCGGTCACTATGCCTCTTGTTTCCTGGAGTACCTTTGACCTGCCGGAGTTCTTTGATATTATGATGATTGTCCAGGGGATGCACTCTACTTGCTGTAGTTTAGATCAGGGCCCTTCCTCCCTGATTTTGGGTTGTAGTGATAGCATTGACCCGGTCTTGGCTCAGATTGTCTGGTGCTCCTTGGAATCGGGTGAGTTTCCAAGCTCCCTGAAGGAGGCGGTGGTGACAGCCCTTCTGAAGAAAGCTTCTTTAGACCCGGATACTCTAGCTAACTACAGACTTCTCTCGAACCTTCCTGTTGTGGGAAAGGTTATCAAGAAAGTTGTGGTGACTCAACTGGAGAACCATTTGACCATCCATAGTATATACAAACCTCTCCAATCTGGTTTTCTTAAGAGGCACAGTACTGAGACTGCTCTGGTTCGGGTGCTCAATGATCACCTGATGGTGAGAGATTGGAGAAACCGCTCCATCTTGGTACTCCTTGATCTCTCTTTAGCCTTTGACACTGTAGACCATGGGGTTCTGCTCGAGCGCCTGAGGTCCATCTGTGCACTGACTGGTACAGTACTCAGATGGTTTTCATCTTTCCTCACCAGTAGAACTCAGAGAGTCATCTCGTGAATTTTTCTTCTGAGTCTTTCTCTCTGCTTTGTGAGGTTCCCCAGGGCTTGGTGCTGTCCCCCATGTTGTTTGCAGTGTATATGCTGCCCCTCAGAGACATTGTAAGATGGTATGGACTGAAGTTTCAGTGCTATGCTGATGATACCCAGCTCTAACTGTCTTTTGCCCCTGACCAGGTTAGTGCTCTCTCAGTATTTAACAGCTGCCTCACTGAAATCCAAGATTGGATGAATTCCAGCGGGTTAAAGTTGAATGCAGGTAAAACTGAGGTTTTGGTGGTGGACCTGGGATGCAGGACAGAGGGGTTGAGAACTGATTCACCCTCCGGTTTATTCTTGGGGGGCGCTCAGATCCTTACCTCTGAATGGGTACTTGACCTGGGAGTGATATTTGATGATGGGCTGACCCATCGACATCAGATGTCGGCAGTCATTAAGTAAGCTTTTTATCATCTTAGGAACATTGCCAGGATCAAGCACCTTGTTTTGTCCAGTGATTTGCCTGTTTTGGTCCACGCCTTTTTGACCTTGTGCCTTGACTATTGCAACTCCCTTTACTTAGGGTTTCATGGGGTTGATATCCACCGCTTGCAGCTAGTGCAGAATGCTGCTGCTTGTTTACTGACTGGGGTATCTAAGAGATCTCATATTACCCCAGTACTATGCAATCTGCACTGGCTGCCGATTCAGTGGTGTATCACCTTTAAGGTAGGTTTGTTAAGCTACAAAGCCCTACACGGACTTGGTCCTGACTACTTGAAAGAGCTTCTGACTCCTTACATCCCCATATGACAGCTCCGTTCAGCTGACGAGGGGTTGCTGGAGACTCCAAGGGTTAGTCTGAATTCATCTGGGGTTCATGGTTTTACGTTTGCTGCCCCAACCCTCTGGAATTCTCTGCCCCGTCAGCTTCGGGAGTGCAGGACTGTGGGGGGATTTAAGCAGGCACTGAACATGTTTTTATGGATTAAGGCATTTCCTGATCTGTTGTGATTTTAATTATGTTTTACTGAATTGTTTGTGATTGTGTGAAGCGCCTTGATAATGTGAAAGGAGCTCAATAAATAACGCTATTATTATTATTATTAACCTAATGTTGGTGTGTGCTAATACTATCATAAATAGATTTTATAAAAATGATTGTGGTGCTTAATGCTGCAGAAATCGAGGATAAAATTGGTATATGATCTATAAACGAAAAAGAGTGAGGGACATGATACCCTCATGTGCCAAAAATACAAATGGAGCTTGAATGGGTGAACCTAAACTGATTGGTTATACAAAAGCGCTTATCAGTAGAATTAAGTTTTTGAAGGCAAAACACTCACTATTGATTGTTAGTACCCCTTATAAAAGTAAAAGGAGCTATGGTGCAATGGGTTAGTGTTTTCCTTTTCTTAAAACATGCTGTCCAGTGTTTACCAATGTATGTCCAAGGCATTTTCGGGAATATTTACCCAAAGCATTTTATCAGTGACATTTCAATCAAAAATGTATTTTTTAAAAGTTTCATCAGTCTTAAGAAAGCACCTTTGCACAAAACGTTTGACTCAGAGTGAGACTCTGTTCTCTGGGGAGGGGTTGGTCATCGTGGTGGCATCCTCATCATTCATTGTTTGCCTTTTAACTTTACATTTTGGATACTTGCTTTTAAACATGGATTCATAAAAGCATGGCATCTGGCTTGAATCTTTCAACTTGTTTCTTACTTGGATGGTGTTCTAGTTGCCGACTGGTCTTGTGAGTACAGAGATAAAACTGAGGAGGCTATCAAAGATGATTTGCAGCTGATAGTGTGAAACCTGTGCAAAAACAGATTAGAGTACCTCAGTGTGACAGGGAGATCCTGCCACTCCTGAGGACTGATCTTTTCTTAAAGCTGTTGCAACAGTTCTTCTATTTCTTAGTCTAATCAATCCTTTACATTTTCTAGTCCATAAGGTTGGCCACTAATGGGTACCCTTCCCCTTTCTTGACTATGCTATAGTGTCCTCTTTAAGTTTTCCTTTTCCCTCTCAGGTCCTCATACAGGGAGTTTATTGTTGTGGCAGCCGAGCTGATGTAAAACTACAGGCAGTGTTCCTCATTGTTGGATTTAGTATGCAATAGCACTGTAATAAAATACCTTGATGTACAGTGGTGTCCCCAAGGATGAAACCCAATTCTGCAGCATTTTGTAGCACTCTGCAGAATTCTGCAGCAAACCTACTGAATAAAGTAATATGAATGTGAGACCCCAGCTAAGACTATGCCTAGTGATACTGTGCTGGAGTTGAAGACTCCAAGCAAGCAAGATGAAGCCTTTGAGGCTGAAGGGACTTTTTCTTCTATTGATACAGCTAACTCTATTAACATTATTGACTGAGGTATCCTGTAGGTTAAAGATGCTAGTGTTGCCAAACTGTTACACTATGTTAAGGTCAAGGAGGGTATGCAGATTAATGGTGGTGTGGGGGCAAAATACTGTTGGTGGCACAAACTACAGAAGGGCGTACTACATGAGACCCAACCCCCGTACAAAAAGTGTGGATGTCCAGGTAGTGGTGCCTGAGACCTATTGACAACAGGTGATGGAAGCTGCTCACTCCAGTCCTTGTGGGTATCTGAGCCATAGCAGTGTCTTGGCTCAGTTAATACCTTCTTATTGCTGGCCAGGTATGTACAGACAGGTGGCAGACTATATTAGGACCTGTCCAGTGTGCAGTGTAGTAAAGGTTCCTGCTGAGAACAGAATATATTCATTCAGCAGATATGCTGGTTCATGGGGAGTGGGAAGAGTGTCCCAAAGGGAAGGGGTCATTATGGAGAAGAAATGGCACCCTTGGAATAGGGGGAAACCTCCCGCCCAGGACACATGGTACCAGATGGCAACAGTCCTCGGTACTGTTAGTTCACACATTGCTGAAATGATCACTGTAAATCATGATGATGTTAATGACTTTCCCTAAAAGGAGATAGTGCAGGGAAGGTACCATTAGTCTCTGTTGAGAAATGTGTTAATACCTCAGGGTAAAGAATGATGATATCCACTATGTTTAGGATGGAATGTTTATAGTTAATAGGGACCCTGAGATGAAGCTTCTGAAGATAGATGGGTGGAAGTTCCATACCTTTCTGGGACAGGAAGGTGGTAAGCAGTCTGGAATAACTGTTTCCCTCTTAAGGTGGGGGATATGTGACAGGGAGATACTGCCACTCTTGAAGACTGACCTTTTCTTAATGCTGTTGCAACAGTTCTGTTTCTTAGCCTAACCTATCATTTACAATTTCTAGTCCATAAGGTTGGCCACCTATGGGCTCCCCTTTCTTGACTATGTTATAGTGTCCTCTGTAATTTTTACTTTTCCCTTTCAGGTCTTTGTACAGGGATGCTATTGTTGTGCCCTCTGAGCTGAAGTAAAACAATAGGCTGGGTTCCTCATTGTTGGATTTAGTATGCAATAGCATTATGTCATAAAATACCTTGATGTATATACCTTATGTGTACGAAACCTGTAAATGTTAAAAATACCATGACACTAGGGGGTTTTGATAAAGGTAAAAACTGCTAGGTGACTGTATTATAGAAATTAAGTTACCGGGGTAGAGATATCAGAAAAAAAACCTGTTGTGTTGTTAAATGCATGCAAATTGCAGATTGTTTGAGAGGTCCATTTGGTCCAATGCATTCCTACTGTAAACTGAGCCAGTCTGAAATCTCATGGTGATTTGCATATACATCCCATGATGCTTTGTATTATGGGGTATGTGTGATGTTGTGTTTCTTTGAAACTTGGCTTTATTGCCAGAGCCCTTTGTGGTAACCCTTGCTTCAGTGTTTCTGCACTGATGTTCTTTGTCTTTAGCTTGTTTTTGAGTTTTTCTTTATTGAGCTCCCCATCACCCAAACACACAAGACAAACATAGGGAATAAAATAACTTTCACTAAAGAGATTGATCAGTGGTTCAGTGGGTGCTGACTAGGTGCAGAGGAAGGACATGCATAGGAAGGACATGCATAGTATGTTGCTGCAAACTGATGTATTGAAGAAGGGATATGCCATTGCTGAAGGTTATCACCTGCATTTTAAATAAACATCACACAGAGATTGTGTGTTGAACCTGGAGTTCTGTATCTGGTCCGTCTGTTATCCCACAACCCCTCCACACTCAGTATGTACTCACTGAAAAATAAGTTGAGAGGGAGATATAATAGAAAGTTACAAACACATTCAGGGATATAATAGGGTGCATTGCATGGAACTGCTTACAGTAAGGAACAGTTTAACCACCAGGGGACATAATCTTAGTTTGGAAGGGGACATTTAGGAAGGAAATAGAAATGTTTTTCACCGAAAGGGTGATGGACAAGTAGAACTGCTTGCCCAGTATTGTTGCTGACACAAAGACCATTACTGGCTTCAAGGAGCTCATCAGTAAAGGGGGGCAAACATTAGAGGGAAGGCATTAGGGTAGAGGTGGGTAATGTCAAAAATGAGTAATGTGAGGTACTATAGGGCCTCAGGACAGACTCTATTGGTTTAATGTTTTTTTTCTGTGCTTACACTATCTTTGATGTTTCTGTGTTTCTTTTCAAGAGCCCCTTAGTCTTCAAGTCAGCAGCCTATCTCAGCTATTCAGCCATATATTAAAACTCTTTATATTTCATAAAATATTAATTGACAGACTCTGCCAGGAAGATGAGAGGAAGTTTTGTCATGCTAGCCATTATGTCCTGAATGCCTCAAATCCATAGCTTCAGTTGCCCTTGGATTGCAAAGAAAATGCAGATAGGGGCAATACTTTAGGAGTGGTCACCTATAAACATGCCAGGCTAAGATGTTTCAACCTTTTCCAGTAGGTACAGCAGAAGTTAACTTACTTATTCAATGTATTTTAAGATCCATAAATAGTAGAGACTCTGAAGTCATTCTTCCATTGTATACAGCCCTTTGTCCGCCCTCATATGGAGTACTGTTTCCCATTGTGTGCCCCTATTCAATCAAGGTGAAAAATAAACTGGAAAAGTTTCAAAGGAAAGTGACAATACAAAACAAATTAGGACAGTGAAAGATCTGCAATATCATGAAAGGCTAGAGCATCTAAACTTATATACAATGGAATACAGAAAACTGAGGTGAGAATTATGTCTGACTTTTAAAGCTTGTAACAATGAAGAACTCCTTGAATCAATTGGTTTAATGAAGAACGCTGGTCATTATAATGATATGAGATCACATAAACATAAATTGATTGGTGATGTAAATAAAACACATAAAAGAAGTCAGTGGTTCACTCAAAGAATTGTTACCATTTGGAACGTGCTGCCAAGATACATGGTTGACAGTGATAGTATGACAATTTTTAAACATAAATTAGATAGTTTATAGGTGTAAGAAAATTCCAATGTTCCACCATCAAAACCTAAATGATGGCAAGTTCAACTATGGACTTTGGTCTCTCCGAACTTGACTGTCATCTATGAACCTATGAATTTCCATCTGACACCTTGTTAAGGTCAAATGTAGACTCCTTTTTGTGCAAGGCCAAGGAGATAAAAGTCACTATGAAATCCTTTATGGGATTAAAAAGAGCAAAATAACCCCTTTTCAAGTAGAAAGAAATAGGCAGTCATTTTCTGGACTGGTGCGCCCTTATCAGGAATGCAGAGAACCTTTTGTAGGATCTTACCATAACAACTAAGGCAGTGGCAGTGGTAGAGAGTATGGGATGACTCCTGTCCACCATGGTTGGTCTTCTAATCCTCTGGAAAGCAGTCCTGACTCCTTGCGTGCCTCCTTCCAAATGACCCCAGACCTTCCAGAGGGAGGAAAGAACGTCAACGTATACTCTAATTTGATATTCATTAACTCAGGAAATTGGATGTAGAAATAGTTAGGAAAGGAATGTCTCTGGTATTCATCCTCACTTCCACTCCTAGCTGAGACGAAAAGTACGGGTCTATCTCCCATCTTCAGCCATACTAAATGAGAAAAGAAAATGAAATCCTAGCTGTAGGATTTGTGGAAAACATTCCAGGAAGCTAGTGAGGTAAAATCTTCTATTCCCAATACTTCCTAATCCCAAAGTATCCAGAAAGGTGTTGTCACATACCCAATTGCCAAGCTCTGAACACAAACACATAAAAGTTAAAAAATGTAGGAAGGTATTTTTGAGGGAACTTATTTCATTCTTCTATCCTTCCAACAAAAAAACACTGTTTTTGCTCTCAGATCTGAAAAATGCAAATTTTAACATTCTAATTACAGAATCCCATCATACATTTCTCAGATTCAGAATGGGGAATTCAGTAATAATTCAGGGCACTGTGTTATCATTTGGACATGTCTCTGCTCACTGGGTTGTATCCAGATAACATTAGGTGGTAGCAGCCTGTCCCCACAGGCAAAGGAGTTCAATAAATCTGTACTTGGACAATGAATTGATCAAAGCAAATTCATTGCGGAGAATGTTGTTGGCTTTGGGCCTCACAGTATATATAAAAGCATTCAGGCTTCTCCAGAATCTAAAGAAATCTTTGTGACCCATGCTCAGAGTATAACATTTATTGTGGAGGACATAGATTAAATACAAAGTCAGAACGCATCATCCATGAAACTTAGCTTAGATATCATAATCTTTGAAGGGTATTTTCATGTGCAACAGTACACTCAGCCATGGAGCTCTTTTCATGCATGAGTGTTATGGCTTCTACCATTTTAGTAGTTCCTACATTCAAGCTACAAATATGACCAATTTATGATACTTCATGGAATACCGGCCTCCAGTGAGATCACAGTTTATCAGTGCAATAACTACTTATGTGTTACCCTGCTGGCAGGTGCAACAAAACCTAAGCATGGGGATGAACCTCCAGTCTCCTTATTCTACCCTCTGCCTACCCAGAGAAGCATCTCTAACAGGATAAAGATACCATCTTCATCAAAATTTGGGATATGGTAAGAGGTCCAGTCATGAACTACTCTCCACATAAATGTATTGGAATTACACTTCATCTGTCTCACCATCCAGTAATTCAGAGAAATGAAAACTGAGTGGACTGCTCAAATAAATACAGACAATAGCCTTGTTTACCTTGGCCATTTCAATGCTAGTGTAGATAGTTTGGAGAGTCACACTGGTGTACATTTGCAGGTGTAAACTGTGCAGGAATCAAACTAGTGTGACTGGCCTGCTCTTCTCCCAGACAAAGGAGCTAAAGTGGTGGTTTCAAGTGCTGTGTAAATGGTAGTGTCTTTTTTATTTTCCTGCCTGAGGGCAATTTAGCATCACAAAACACAGGGAACTCCTTGCTGGATGGATCCCACCATACTATTCTCAGGGTACCAGTGTGACACCATTGTAAAATTCAATGCATTCTTAATGTGGTGCTCGATCAAGTGCAGACTTACACCAGTGTGAGCACCACACAGGTGTGTGCTTTAGATTGTGCCAGGCAATCCTAGTAAACAGATATTCTTTCTCTGTGCATCTACAATCTCACCATTCTTCCTCTCAGTCAAGGTATTTTTATTAACTCCAAGAAGAGATAATTAGCTCAGAAAGGAAAAAAATTGGAGTTCAATATAGCACATAGGAATGATAACTGTAAAAGTTTCTATGCTTATATAAACAATCAAAATAAAAGAACTATGCAAATTGGATCTATCAAGAAAGAAGATAACGTTCTAAAAACTGACAAAGAAACTGTTAACGCCTTCAGAGATTATTTTAGCAGTGTTTATAGTTCCAATAACAGCACCATAGATTATGGGAAAGGAACAAACTTTGATAGTTTGAATTTAGCAGTTAATGAAAAAGAAGTGCTGAATTTACTAGCTAAACTACAGGACAACAAATCAGCAGGACCTGACAATCTGCATCCTAGATTTTTAAGAAAAATAAGCAATCAAATATCTAAACCATTAACAATACTGTTTAATAAGTCTTTTGAAACTGGTGAGGTTCCACATGACTGGAGGTTGGCAGCCATGGTGCCTTTACATAAAAAGGGGGACAATACCATGGTAGCTAACTTCAGACCAATTGGCCTAACATCTATTTTGTGTAAAATTGCAGAGACCCTTTTGAAAGTCAAATTACAGGTGCACTTGGAGAATATCAATTTTAGTGATGCTAAGCAACATAAACTTAATAGACCATGTATCACTAATCAACTGTGCTTTTATAACAAAGTGAATAAAAGCTTGGATGAGAAAACACAGATAGATGTTTTTTACTTTGACTTTCAAAAGGCCTTTGATAAAGTGCTGCATTCCAACTTAATAAAAAAACCTTGGGGTCACATGATGTCTGGCTGAAGTAATCAGTGTCTCTATCTTTCTCCCACTCATATTTTTGGCTTAAAATTAACATCTACATCAGCAATTTCAGTGGAAAATTACATCTAAGCATCCTAGCTGGGTGCCGATTGTTGGTTAATGCACCGATCCGCAACATGGAGGTAACCATGAAGCAGGAACTTGCATGCCATACTCCTCTACCTTCACCGGACAAGGTCGTGAAAAAGGAAAGGCAGCAGAATTCTAAAGCAACTCAGACAAAATGGCAACCATACCTCTTTCAGAGGAATGCTTCCTATTAGAAATGAAGCCACTTCAGTACACAATTGCCCTACTAACATCTGAGGTATCCTCCCTGAAAAGAAACCTGATCGATGTGTCTTGGCAAGCGAGGGATATGGAAGTGAGAGAAATTTCACTCAAAAAGTGGAAGGCAGCTACAGACCCAGAAATTGTAGCCATTAAATGGCAAATGACCAAGATGGAAGCGAAACTGGAGGATTTAAAGTGGCATAGTCGCTATAAGAATTTGATGATTATCTGGCTTCCTGAGGAGGAGAAGGGTCCCTCTCTCACTGTATTTGCCCAAAAGCTGCTGGAAAAAGAAGCAGACTCCTCTCCTAATGGGCCTTCATACATAGCGGAGCATGCTCATTGCACTCTGTGCCTCAAGTCAGATTCAAGCTCACCCCCTCACCCATTCATCCTACGTATGCTGAATTTCCTGGATAAACAGCATATCCTGAGAAAGCTACAGGAAGTTCAAGCGGTGATGTGGGAAGGAAATAAAATCCATATAGTGCAGGACTTACCAGCATCAGTACACCAGAAATGGGATTCCTTTCACTCCACTGTCTCTTGCCACATCCCTGCTGGGGTGCACTTCCGAATGTTGTACCCGGCCCAGCTACAAGTCAGGGTACAAGACAAGTGGCACATGTATGAATCAAATGAGCAGGCAGTTCAAGATCTACAACGTCTATTGCCAGACCTGTTCAGGAAGTGAAATCAATTTACGGAGGGTGAGACTAATTGCGTGGAAGCTTCAGATATGGGGTTTGCAAAGGAATGTATAAAAAGAGAGGGTGAATAAAAAGGATTAACAATGCTCTCCCTTAATGACTGTAACATATTTTACTGTCTGGTGAGGGCTAACAGAACTGCACCTAGTAGCCCAGGGAGGCCGGGATCTACTTGATCACAATCCAATGGAGTAGAACTGAAAAAGCGATTCACTGGCAGTTTGGACTGAGTCCAATCTAGGAAATATCATACTCCCACTCCAAAATGGACTAATTCTTTATCAGACAGGAAGAAAGATCTGGTAGATTAACTGAATTGGACATTCAAAGTTGGTGCACCAAGCACAGTGTCACTGCAGGACTTCTTCCAGCTCGTTGTTGCGCACAATCATCCTGGTGCAGACACAGCATTGCCGCAGATGAGCGAGCTGCTCACAAGTGTGCACTCTTGCAGGGTTGCAGAAAGGCTGTAATATATCAGCCATCTAATCTGACTAAAGTAGACTTTAATTAAAAGATAATAAGGTTTTGAATGCACCAGTTGTGTGTTTAGTTGCAGAAATTAAATAGAGAGCATACAGTTTTATATTTAAATTACTATGTTTTGCCTATTTGGATTAGGCTGAGTTTCACAGCCATTTTCATGAAGTTACTATTTGCAAAGTTAATGATTGAAGGTTTCATACCTCTCCTAGCAATTCCTGGATTTCGCTCAGGGATACTGGTCACTGATATCAAGGATAAGGGAGGAGATATTGTTAGGGGTATAATCAGTTGGTAAAAGGGATGACCCAGTAATGTTTCCCTTGAGCAGTTGCAGTGACCCATTGGGTCAGTACTTTAAACTGACCGGACTAATTAGCCAGGGCAACAGAAAACCCCAAATCAAGGCATTCCAGGTCTGGGTGTGCATTACCCCCCCAGGCTGTTCCTTATGTGGGATGGCTAGCTGCTGTAAGCGGACTTGTTTAACATAAGAGCTGATTTCCCTAGGGCTCTAGGGATCAGCTGTTTAAAGGGGGATGTATTAACATCATCCTTTGGTTTACAATAGTAGTATGGGGAGGTGGGAGGGATGGTGTAAGCTGAAGCTGGCAGCATCACGCACCGTATCGAGGGAGGGGACCCTTCCATTACCTGCTCAGTTTAGTTGGTTACTGTTAGCAGGGGTACTGGGAATGACTAGACTTAGGATATTTCACAAAAAGAATATAAGGACAACAAGTTTGGATGGGATGGTAAAGGGGATGGGGATGGTCTGGAGGGTATATGTTGGTTTGTATTGGGGTAAAGGGGGGAAGTGGAAGGGTTACCATGGCAACAACAAAGGAAGTTCTTCTTACCCTAATTGCATCTGGTCAACCACAGTCAGCTGAGTCAGTACAAAATGGCTAACAGATATAGAGCAATTACTTGGAATGTGAAAGGGATGCACAGTAAAAACAAGCGGTATAGCGTTCTTAAGCATTTGCAAGTGATTAAAGGTCAGATCTCCTTCCTCCAAGAGACACACTTACTTGATACAGAAGCAAATTTATTGTGGAAACTGCATATAGGACAGGTTTACGCAGCAGGGTTGTCCACCCAGAGTAAGGGTGTAGCTATTTTACTGACAAAAAATTTAGGATTCCAATGCAGTCAAAGTATTTGAGACCCTATGGGAAGATATGTATTTGTTATTGGTACTCTGGAGACATCTAGGATAGTACTTGGTTCAATTTATGGACCTAACACAGATACTCCCTCTTTTTTTATGGATTTGTTTAATATTTTGCTGCCATTCCTATCTGCACCTGTGATATTAGGAGGTGACTGGAACTTACCATTTTCCCCAGATGCAGGCAGAGGAGGCAAGGCTAAGGCAGGATTGTCCCCAGCACAGTGGGCCATTAGGGACATGATAGATTAACTGGGGTTAAATGATCCCTGGAGGGTATTATACCCGGGGCTGAGGGAATATACATTTTGATCCCTAGTTCATGGGACCTCCTCCCATATAGACTACTTCCTAATTAGTAAACAGCTCCTCCCAGGCTTTATAGAATGCAAGATCTCTCTAGAAGTCATTTCAGACCATTCATTAGTGATCTGTACCCTGTCCTTAAGCCTTAGCCAGCAGACTGAGACAACCTGGAAAACTAACAATCGTTTACTAAAAGATAAATGGATAGTGGATAGGTTAAAGTCCTGCATCAAACACTATACAGATGACAATCTGAATTCCACAGGCCAGGCAGATATGGAGTGGGGGGGTCTGAAGTGTTTCTTAAGGGGGTGAACTCATAAAGATTGCCTCTCGGCATAAGAAAAACAGGGAATAACAACTGCAAGAGTTATTGGAGAATATTAGGGAACTAGAAAAAAACCTCACTCCTTCAACTAGTGAGGCACAATGTCAGGAGCTTACTCTTTTGCAAACTATTTATAATGACTTGTTGGAGGAGAAAGTCAAATACGCAATTCTTAAAACAAAATCCACATACATAGATCAGGGGAATAAGGTGGGAAGGCTGTTAGCACTAAAGGTTAAGCAACAGGAAACCTCAAGATTGTGTAATGCAATCAAATCGAAGGTGGATGGTACCCTCAAAACAAGCCCTGGGGATATTGTGACAGAATTCCAGAAGTTCTATACAGATTTATATAAGACCAAGACTGACCCCCCCCCAGTAGCCTGTGTGGATGCATACCTGGTGAACCTGCCTTTACCTACTCTCCAAGGAACAACAGTCACAACTGATCTCTCCTCTCACAGAAGCAGAGCTTCACTTAGCAATCTTCATTTTACCACTGGATAAATTCCCTGGACCAAATGGATTCTCCCCAAATTTCTATAAGGAACTGGGGGAGGAACTGTCTCCCTGTCTGCTCCAGTTGTTTCAGGCCATATTAAAAGGTGAGGGCAACAACCCTTACCTCTTTGAAGCCCTGATTGGTGTATTGCACAAAGAGGGGAGGGACCCAGAACTAGTATCGAATTACAAACCAATTTCACTTCTGAATTATGACCTTAAGATACTGGCCAAAATTTTCACCACTAGGTTGAGTGAGGTTATGTCTCTTTTGGTCTGCACAGAACAAGTGAGTTTCATGGCAGGCAGATCCTCCTCAGACCATCTGAGGAACTTAGACCATAAATTCTCTGTGTCCCGCGATAACACATCTACTGCAGTATTGATGTCTGTGGATGCAGAGAAAGCTTTTGCTAGAGTGGATTGGAACTTTCTTTTTAGAACACTACATAGGTTTGGCTTTCCTCCTCCTCTCTTTGTGCAATGGATTCAATCTTTATACACTACACCCAGTGCTCGAATATACTGCAACAGAACTTTCTCACTAAGATTCCCTCTCTTCTCTGGTACCAGACAGGGATGTCCGCTATCTCCTCTTTTATTTAACCTATACCTGGAACCTCTCCTAGCCCAGCTCAAAATGGACCCTGAGATCCAAGGAATAACCATTGGTTCTCGAGAACTCAAACTGTCAGCATAGGTTGATGATATACTCCTCCATCTGTCAAATCCAAGAACTTCAATGAGTAGATCTTTACAAGTGATCCAGGAATTTGGGTCAGTATCCAATTACAAACTGAATCTGGAGAAATCTAAAGTCTTCCCTTTAAATATGGTCACACATAAAAGTGTAGTGGAAGGTCTAGGTGTGCAGTGGGAATATAAAAAACTGAAGTACCTTGGTCTCATTCTAACAAGAGATGCGAAATCCTCCAGGGAAAGTAACCTAGAGGCACTGTTTCAGGTCATTAAACAGGATTTAGACAGATGGATAAATTTAGTCAAAATGAATATACTGCCTCGTATATTCTATCCTCTTAACATGCTGAATTTGTGGATGCCACAGTTGTGGTTCTCTAAAGTGCACTCCCTGGTCACCACATTTATTTGGAAAAATGGGCAAGCTCGTATGGCCTACAACAGATTAACCACCCCTAAACTCAAAGGGGGGTTGAGACTCCCCCACTTTAAACTTTACTATTGGGTGAGCCATGCAGCAAAATACCTTAGATGGTTAAGCCAAACTGAAAATTTAGGTCTGAGCCAGTACAGACCCATATGGTTTCTACTGGAGAAGGCCCTCATAGAAGCTCAAGAACTATCTCCGACTGCTGTTATACATATATCCCCTAAACTACTTCCTTTATCTCTGAAGGATAACCCAATAGGGGTTTCAGTAAAGGTTCATGCACAGATGTGCGCTTCCCTAGCCTACAGACATACCCAGGACCCGAACCAACCTTTAATGGGCAACCCAAATTTTAAAATAGGAGGGCAAATGATTAGAGTCCCCTGGCTTCCACAGGTAGCTTGGAAATGAATAACGCACCTGTGGGAGAATGGACAGGTCCATGCAATGGGGGATATTATCAGAGATAACAATCTAGGCCCCTATTCTAACTTCAAAGTGTTCCAGATTAGGCATATGATAGCTAACTCACAGCTAAAACAGGAAGCAGGGGAAGAAGGAGAGTTTCTGTGGCATATCAGTTCACTTGTTACAGAACCACATGCAGGTCTACTCCAATCTCTTAGAGAAAGCCTTCCCACAGCTGGATGGTGCATCTAAAGATTGGGCCATGCAGTTTCCAGAGAACACACTCAATTGGACTGAAATATGGCATGACGCTCACAGGTGTATAATTCAGGACAGATTGTGGCTAATGCAGATCCAAATTATTCTAAATATGTACTATACTCCTGCAAAGATGGCTAAATTGGGTAGGGCTCCCAATGCAACATGCAACCATTGCAGGCAATATGTGGGCTCTTTGTACCACATATTTTGGGACTGCCCGAAGATAGCTCCTCTTTGGTCTCTCATTAAACAAAGGGCAGACCCTCTACTGGGCTAGTGGACCATCTAGAACCACTATCCTGCTTAGTGGGGGACTACTCTCTTATCCCTGTCACACAGAGGAAGTATCACTTAGCCATGATGGCTATGTCAGTCAAGAAACTGCTTCTTAGGCACTGGCTGGATGGGGAGGAAATATCTTACACTAAATGGTTGCAGGAGCTATTGTTTAATCTATCTGTGGAAAAGATCATCGCTAATGTGAACAATTGTTTGCTTAAGTTTGATAGGCTTTGGAGCAAATTGAAGACTCTGTATTCTGTATGAGTATCCCAGTATAGGGCATTGGAAGGTGACTGCTATATGTAGACAAGTCGATGCCATGGTTTTGGAGGGGGAGGTGGGAGTCAGAGGGTTGTGTAATGTATTGTATTGTCCTGTATGCTGTCTTGTTTTGTGTATATGCCTAAACACAAATAAAGTGTTTAAATTAAAAAAAAGAAACATTTATACTAATGGAGTTGATCTTTATCTAATTAGATGGATAAGTAACTGGCTTATTGATAGGGAGTAGTGCATCAGAATAAGAAGCCCCTGCTCAGATTGGAAAAGTATTGCCAGTGGGGTACCCCAGGGCTCCATGTTGGGGCCAGTTCTCTTTTCATTGTACATGAGTGACTTACAAAATGGAATAGAAAACTGGATTATTAAGTTTGCATATGATCTGAAGCTGGGAGGCCCCACCAGTGCAGCAAAAAATTTGACTAGTCTAGAACACGACATAGAAAAAATTGAGAAATGGTCCAAAGAGAACCACATACCCTTTATCATAGACAAGTGCTCTGTAATGCATATGGGTTAGCAGAAGTGTCAACATACCTATACCCCTAAACACAATTTCAATAAAAAACAGTAGACATAGAAAAAGATTTTGGAACATTTATTGATAAAAATCTAACTTTCAAAATGCATTGTACAAAAACGATACAGAGATCAAATTACATGATAAGGAACATTAAGAACAGCTTTGTCAATAGATCAACAAGCTGTATGTTGCCATTGTATTGGTCTTATATTAGACCTCATTTGGATTAAGGTTCCTCATTGTGGAGCCCATATCGAAAAGAAGAAATAAACAGAGTGGAACACGTACAGCGGACATTTACGAAACTAATACTAGCCCTAAAAGATATGGACTATGAGAACAGATTACACAAATTGGATCTCCATACCCTGGAAAAAAAGAAGAATCAGGAGGGATCTTTTAAACATATACAAGTTTTTGATCAACACAGAACTGAAGTTAGAGATGGGAATTGAATTACATGACAAACCCAGTTACCTGAGGGGTCATAAGCTTCAAGTTAAATTGAATAACTGTTGTTAACAACAATAGATTTAACTTTTTCATTCACTGCACTGGTAGAATTTGGAAAAAACTACCAAGTGAGGTAACGTATAGCACTGCACTAGAAGCCTTTAAGAAGAGGCTAGACAATGAATTGTTAAACAGAAATAGAAATAAATTAAGAGCTTGATGGTTCCCGCTGATGCATATAGCCTTCTTCTGCTTACAACACCCAGTATGAAACCCAGTAAGAGAACAGCCAATCTGGATTTCTAGTAACTCCACCAGAAGGCTTGGATACTATGAAATAATACTTCAAGGTCCAGAACCTCTAAGTTAAGATAGTGAAGGATCTTGTAGGCCATAGAAAACCAGCCACTAAAAAACCTTATGCCTTCAAATGAAAACAAGTTTCCATTTGATAGGAAGATACAGTATCCTGCCTTACCTACTGCCCAGTTGCCAAGGTACTGAATTATGTATTGTTCTTAATATCTTGAAGGCTGACAAACATAATCCTGAAGGTAAGTCTGGTAACTGTTCTCGGCATAGTGAGCAACAGGAAGGTTCCCTTGCCTTAGTATCTGCTTCAGTTTTCCATTCCTCAACTGGACCAAGCCCCTCAAATTATAATAACTTGAGTCTTACAAACCTCCTGAGTCCTCATTATGACCATTAGCCTCAATTAACTTGTTATATTTTATACAGACAAAAGTACTTCTACTGATTGTGACAGCAGGAGAGAAAGCAAGCTTCAGGTTTTCTGAAATGAACCCAACTAGATATAGTTTTCCATAGGAATAAATTACTCCACAGGACTCATGGACTGTTTTTGTCTAGGGGTGTTGCAGAGTTTCATGTTAAACAATTTATTATATTGCCTTGGTTGTTCCCAGGTCCCTTGCCAACAGAGATAAAGTAAACCTTTATCATCTGCTTATGAAAGAGCACTTGATTCTAAATTAGTTGGACTATGGCAGATCATGAATAGGGTGCCACAGGGTTCAGTCTGGAGCTAGTCCTTTTTAATATGCTCAAGGTACCATAGGAAAAGGAATACAGAGCCAGATGTGTCTCTTCACCAACAAAACTAAGATCTGTGGCATGATAGACAGCAAGGAAAGGGTTAGGCAGTTACCGAAGGACCTGCAAACATTAGAGAGGTGATCCAAAGACTGGCAGTTGAAATTCAATGCCAAGAAATACAAAGTGCTGCACATAGGGAACAAGAGCCTTAGGACAGTATTTTAGATGGGAGGGATTAAGGTTGACACTATCTTTGAGCTCTGAGGAAAGGGATGTGTATGTGTGTATGTGTGTGTGTGTGTGTGTGTGTGTGTGTGTGTGTGTGTGTGTGTGTGTGTGTGTGTGTGTTTGTGTCTGTGTCTGTGTGTGTGTGTATGTGTGTGTGTGTGTGGGTGTACATGTACAATTACTACTGATATCCAAGGCCCCTAGAATTCTGCAGCCACAGAATTTTGTGCAGAACTTGCAATCTACCGCAGAACTTCTGCGGTGCCACAGAATTCACTCTTCTTGTTGATTTTTTATTAATATTTCTGTTCTTCCATAGAATCTGGTTCCCTTCCTCTCTTTTTATATCCTAAACCCCCATATGCTCAGAATGTGATGTTATCATTGCTATAGCATCATACATTAGCTAATGAAATGGCTGCAATCTGCAACAGAAATGAACAGTCATTTATCTCCCACAGCTCCCACTGCCAGAGACGGTGGCACAGCACATCTGGCACGGTGATATTTGCTCAACCTACACTACAGCCTAATACAATTTTCAGTCTTACTTTATTGCACTAGGTCCAACTTAATCAAAACCTGGTCAATAGCACAGACCTGTTAAGTCCATGCCTCATTTTGTACAAACCTATTTGTGCCTTTAAGGTATAGAGATGCCATCTGAAATGAATAACTGGCAAAATGAATTTAACTGTAATTTTTAAGAAAAATAAAGTAATTATGCCCAGAAAAGTGGAATATAATAATGTGTAGACATGTTGAAAGAATTGACCTGTTAAATAAATAATTGCACTGTACGCATTTTTGCCAGGGTTATTGATTACATATTGTCATTGGTTGATAGAATCACCTAAATGTTATGGAGGAATGTTGTGTGCAGGAACAGCTGTTGGGCCAGAGGGTAGCATGCTGTGTTTCTGTGCCGGCAACTCAGGTTCTGAGATTAGCTCTGGGAGCTGGTTGGGCAGCACAAGGATTGGTGGAACACATTATTGCTCAGAGCCTGGGAAGGTATGGTGCAGTGTTCTGTCACATGATGGACACATTGTGCTGGTCTGGAGAGCTCTATCTCTCAATCGGTTCACATGCATGTCATGGCCTGATGGTGTTACGCAGTGTGTCAGGGAAAGCAGGTTGACATCAAAAATGAGTTTTGCAATAACTCCTCTGTTCCATTTCCAATGGTAGCTGTATGAATGAGGATGCAAGTTCATGGAAATAAAAAAAAAATATATATATATATATATATATATATATACACATACACGCACACACATACAGTATCTCTGTCTCTCTCACCACACACACACACACACACACACACATTTGTATGTATGTTACAGATTGCATATAAATATATAAGTGATACACAGTGGGAACCTCATGAGTGGTGTAGAAAGCACATACAAATATAGAAATACCTTATTTATCACATAAGATCCCCTCTGCATATGTCATTTATTTAACAGGCTAGGACCTTAAGGGAGAGACATTTGTTTTGCTTTTTTAGGCATAAAATTATTTTTATAATTCTGTTATTTTTTGAAATAGTGTTACTGTGCTTTCCACCATCCTGATTGCTATAAAAACTGCCATGAAAGTGAAGTCAGAATGACAAGCTGTCACTGTGATGTGGTAGTTTGTTAGTGCCTCAGAACTTCCTCAGAAATTACAAACCACAGCCGCAGAAGTTCTGCGGCAAATGGTAGTCTTGCCACAGAACTTGGTCCCACTGTGCCGTAGAAAAGTAGGGGTCCTGATCACTGATATCATGTGCTGTTGCTTCATGATGTCTGAGGCACTGGTTTGTGGGAGTGCCCTGACAGCACTCTTATAACATGACGTGTTATTGATCATGAACACGTCTTTATATGTGACATTGTTGAGGGTCTGGAAGGAAAGGTATGCTTCTTTGCAGATGACACAAAGATATGTAACAGAGTTGATACACAAGGGGGGGTAGAAAGGATGAGAAGGGACTTGGCAAGATTGGAGGAATGGTCAGACATATGGCAACTTAGATTCAATGCAAAGAAGTGCAAAGTAATGCACCTGCTAAATAAAAATCCAGGAGAAGAGTACACAATAGCAGGGGAGGTACTAGCAACAACAATAATGGAAAGGGATCTGGGTGTAGTCATATCAGATGATCTAAAGGTGGGAAAGCAATGTGAGAAGTCAGTAAGGAGAGCCAGGGGGATACTGGGATGCATAGGGAGGGGCATCACAAGTAGAAAAGGGAAGTGGTTATCCCTCTGTACAGACAGTTGGTGAGACCCCATCTGGAGTACTGCATGCAGTTTGGGGGACTTCATCTATGCAAGGACATAGACAGGATGGAAGCAGTCCAAAGGAGGGCAACTGAAATGATGCAGGGTCTACATCAGAAACCATATGAAGAGAGACTGAGAGAGCTTAATATGTATACCCTTGATGAAAGGAGGGACAGGGGGGACATGATAGAAACTTCTAAGTACCTCAAGGGAATCAACAAAGTCCAGGAGGGTAGCATCTTTCAGAAAAAGAGATGTGTAAGAACAAGGGGGCACAATTTAAAGTTAGAGGGGGTACTGCCTCAGGGGTAATGTGAGGAAATTCTTTTTCAAGGAGAGAGTGGTGGACACATGGAACCGCCTTCCTGGAGAGGTTGTGTGGTCTAAAACAGTGGGGGAATTCAAACATGCATGGGACAGACATAAAGCAATTATAGTGGGGGGTTGCAGGAAGTAGGCTGTTGGTTAACTAGAATCTTCAGCTTATCCAATAGGTAGGGAAATGGGCAGACTGGGTGGGCCAAGTGGTCCTTATCTGCCGTCAAAGTCTATGTTTCTATGTTTCTATGGATGTTTAGTGTTCATTGGGATGGAATCCAGTTTGTCTTCTCCACACTGTGCTCCAATGTCTTCTGGCACTACAGACAGGAGATATGTTGTTACTGTTGTAATACATTCAATTCAGTGTTGTCTGTCAACACATTACACAGATGTGTGTAATTATTATGTGGCATCACTATGATCACATCAAGAGGTTCTGACCTTTTGTTATCCTGGTAGTCATACTCGTCCCCTTGATCTTAGTTTTGGGGGAGGTCATCAGTAACGGTATGCAGAATCTAGTACAGTGCATGTAATATGTTCATCACACAACATAGTGGTAGTTATTACTTAACCTCCACCATGTTACAGTGAAGGATTACAAGAAAAGATGTGTCTCTATGTAGATGATACTAAGCTCTGTGGCAGGGTAGACTGTGAGGATGGGGTTTGGGACCTGTAGAGGGATCTGCAAAGCTTAAAGAGGTGGTTGAAGGTTTGACAGTTGAAATGTAATAACAAAAAGTGCAGGGTTATACACATAGGGAACAAGAACCCCTGGAAAGATCATTTAATGGAAGGGGTTAAGTAGGACACCATCACTGAGGAAAGGGACCTGTGACTCATCATATGTGACTGCATGGAACAATCTAATCAATGTAACAAGGCCTACAGCAATACAACCAGAAGGCTGAGGTGTATAGGGAGGGGTTTTGAAAGATGGAGGAAAGGGGTACTACTACTACCTCTCTCTAGATCTCTGACAGGGCCACATCTGGAATACTTTGCCATGTTCTGGAGCCCCCTCATCAGAAAAGACAAAGACAGGCTAGAGGTGGTGCAATGTAGGGTAACCTAAATGATTCAGGGTCATCAGGGTAGATCCTATGAGGATCAGCTTAAGGCCCTGAACATGTATGCTCTGGAGACCAGAACGAGATCAGATAGAGACATTCAAGTTCCTGAAATGAATAAACAAGGTAGATTGTGAGGCAGCATAAAACATTCCCAAGCCCAGTTTTCTGTTGCCACTGTACTCAGCTCCAACTGCACTGCTTTAACTGCACTGATCCACACTGCCCATAGCTCACAGAAGCATGCAACAGAAGCTGGCAAAAATGCTACATAACACTCTTAAAAAGAAACATTTCATTTGACAGTATACCCTAATTAACCTTAGGCAGGAACTTCCATCGTAAGGCTAGACACTGAACCCAGATCCCCGTTCCCTCGCTTAACCATGGCTGCCACTTTTTATTAAACTTTTTTAAAAGCCAGTTGCTCCACCAATCAGAAGCAATGTCTGCATGATGATGCACAGTCCTCACTCTATCTCTTTAGAAGCCACCCAGCAAAATAGCACTCTTCCAAAAAAGAATCCCTCAAAGTCTCCTAAATGTAAACAACAGAAAACCTCTTTAAAAAAAATAATCACATAAGGTCTCAGCATGTTGCATAAATGGAACATGAGACAGGGTCCTGTTGTGTAAATGATTTAGCTTCACTCAAGCAGTTTGTCCTCCGGCACATCACTCGTGGCTTATGCCACTTATGAGATTACCCGAGGAAAAACTGCTATTGTGAAGATAAATCATTTACACAACAGGTCCTCATTGCATATCCCTTATATACCTTTACAAAAAAGTCTGTTTTTATTTTATTTTATTTATTTATTTCTCGGAAATACCTTTGAGCCAGAGGCTCATTTACAGTGCTTCCACATCAGGAAACATAACTGTGGTACAGAGAACAAACACATATACAGAGTTTTCATTACAAAAAATAGTCAGCAGTCTTAAAGTAGCAGTAGTTGAGACAAGTTATATGCAGGATGAGAGATATCACGTAGCAAGTTTCATTAATAAATAATACAAGATCAAGTTCAATTAGGTGTTGCTGAGTGCTTAAAACAGAATATATGCAGACCAGTAGCAGATTGGGTGCGAATCTATTAATTAGGAAGATTGAGATACCAGTAAGGATACCAGAACATGTTGGTGGAACAGCTCCATTGTCTGAAGAGGTTAAGAGAATAGGCTGCAGGGGGGGCCTATGCAACTTAGGGAGGTGGAGGAGAGGAACAGGGGTGCTAGAAGAGGAAAAGGAAGGGGTGGGAGGGCTGGAGGAGCAGAGGTATAGGCTAGAGTGGGGGTTGGGGAGAGGGAGAGAGGAGGGAGGGAGGGAGGAGGAAATGAGGAGGGTGTGCTGGGAGAAAGGGTCAGTCCCGGGCTGGGGGGGTAAGGGAGGGTAGAGGGTTGACTAGATGCTGGGGGAGGACAGAAGGGTAAGCAGTGGAGTGGGAAGGGTGGGGGAGGTCACAATGTAGGGGAAATGAAGTCAGGAGAAGGAAGAGTGCATGAGTGTGGTGAGGAAGTTATGTCCCACAGTCGCGGTTGCTGTTTGAAGTCAAAGCATTGCAGAGTTTAGATTTGAAAGATCCAAGTTTTAGTTCTTTCCTGATGTCAATGTCTAGTGCATTGAGCCATAGTGGGGCATGGTATTCATAGGAACGCTGCCCTTGTGTGGTCCAACGGAAGGGGACATTAAGGGTCCATTTGTTAAGCCCCCTAGTACTTCTGGAGGTGGTTGGGTGACTAAGGAGGCTTTGTCAGCCCAGAGTGGTAAGACCAAGTGAGGATTTATTTGCTAGTAGGCATACTTGATATTGAATGTGGCCAACAAGATTCAGCTACCGTGTATGTTTTAAAGTTTGTAGGTATGCGTGAGCCGCGGTGCTCCAAGAACTAGTTGGCAAGCTTTATTAAGCATTATACAATGGCAAGAAAGAATCCTGGATTCTGATTGGTCAGTGTGTGCCTGAGACAGTGATGATATTGCAGTATAACATCACTGTCATTGATTTTGCATTAGCTTTGCTTGCTGCCATCATAGAGCACCTTAAGCTTTTTTTTCCTCTTCTCTTAAGAAACTCACTAAACATCTACTAAAAACATTTTTTTTAATTTTTTTATTTTGTATAACAATGAACCATTGTATAATAGCAATAAGGCACTCCAGGGTGTGTGTTATTGTGTAATAACATCACTCCTGGGATGGTGGAAGCACTCGGCTCGCCTCGTGCTTCAATGCACCCCAGGGTGATGTTGTTAATAACAACACACCTATTGACCTGTTCTAATTGTTCTAATTCGTTTTAGGGCAGCTTGGGATGCTGCCCCATAAACTACTAGCCCATAGTCTATCACTGAGAGCACTGAGCTGTTAACAGCTGTTTTTAATGCTACAGTTTTTAATTCTACAGTGGAGCCTTCCTTAGGGTTGAAACACTTAGGGTTATAGCTAAAGTTAGGTAAAGTAGGGAAATTTGACTTTAGGGGTTCCAACCTTAAAACCCCAACCCCATCCCTAAAACAAATTGATTGGCTCTTTGACCTTGACAATAGGAATTTTGTCGGTGCCATTTTTTTTGATCTAAGTAAGGCCCTCGACACAGTCTACCATAGCCTGCTTCTTTCCTCCCTATGTAGCCTAGGTCTGGATCCTAACTCTATGTGTTGGTTTGCTGACTACCTCGCAGATCGGAAACAGCAGGTTAAAGCTGAAGGTGATCTTTTGCCACTTAAACCCCTACAGAGAGGTGTGCCTCAGGGGTCTATCCTTGGTCCCCTGTTGTTTGCGGTTTACATTAACAACATCGATGGCAACATCAATAAGGCCAATATCCAATTGTTCACTGAAGACACAGTATTTTATTTGAGTTGTCCTATGCTGGAATCAGCATGTGAAGACCGCCAAGACAAATTTAACTTATTGCAATACCAGCTCATAAGCAAAAAGCTTCTGCTTAATGCAAAAAAAAACAAAAGCGATGCTCTTATCCCCTTCCTCCTATCCGGCGAACCCCGCTTGCATTGGGACTATCCCTCAGATTACCACAGTACTTGGAGAAAATCTAGAGTATGTGCCAAAATTCAAATATCTGGGTGTATGGCTCGATCACAAACTTTCCTTCTCTGAACATCTTGAAGAACTACAGAAGAAACTAAGACAAAGACTAGGACTATTCTACAGAATTAACCACTTCCTTACTAGGGATGCCAAGCAATGGTTGGTTCAAGCTTCTGCTTAATGCAAAAAAACCCAAAAGCGATGCTCTTTTCCCCTTCCTCCTATGCGGTGAACCCAGCTTGCACTGAGGCTATCCCTCAGATTACCTCAGTACTTGGAGAAACTCTAGAGTATGTGCCAAAATTCAAATATCTGGGTGTATGGCTTGATCACAAACTCTCCTTCTCTGAACATCTCGAAGAACTACAGAAGAAACTAAGACAAAGACTAGGACTATTCTACAGAATTAACCACTTCCTTACTAGGGATGCCAAGCAGCGGTTGGTTCAAGCCACATTCCTTTCATTGCTAGATTACGCAGACCTTCTCTATAGCCATTGTACTGCCTCTGCCCTGGCTAAGTTGGACACCCTATACCACAGAACAGTCAGGTTCATAACGGGCCTTCCACTTTCCACACATCATTGCTCCTTGTACACTGCGGTGGGCTGGACTTCCCTTCATTATAGGAGAAATAGAAATGCCGCTCTATGGGCTTTCAGAGCGGTTACCAACAAGCTCCCTCTATGCTTCTCTGATTGTTTTCCCCTGAGTGTGATAGGTGCCTATGCTCTAAGAAGCTATTCCCTAATTACCTTGCAATTACCTAAGGTCAAATCTCGTTTTGGCAGAGCTGCCATAAGTTTCTCATTGCCTTCCTTGTGGAACAATATGCAAAAAAAATTGAAGCTGAGCTGTCCTGTTAGCCTGAATATTTTCAAGTCACTCTATGACCGCTCCATGAAGGAATCCTGCAAGTGTTTCCCACATTGCTAGCTCACCTATTTTCCAGTCTCCCTCCTGCCCATCCTGCCTCCCGCCCTGCCTCTGCCCCCCTCCTCTCTCTCCCTACCAAAATACTGGTTTCTTTGCCTCTCTTTAGCCATGGCCAAATTTCACCCCCTTCCCTCAAGTATGCCAGTTAACTAATCCAACCTCATCATTTCTTCCTAATCTGGTATCCCTCTTCTTGCCTTTCTCTCTCTCCTTTTAAGTGAACATTCCGGCTGTACCCAGTTATGAGTCTATCTGTTGTGAAGGCCCTCTCACTCAAATGTTGATGTACTTATGTATATTTTTCTCCTTTGTATAATACAGTCAGTTTAGTCAGTGTCAGTAGCTCAGAAGGTAGCACACTTGCCTCTAAGACTGGGAGATCAGAGGGCTGTGGGTTCAGTTCCCACATCTGGCACTTGGATTAATATCCCAGTACTGACACTATAGTGCAGCATGAGAGGGGTGCTGCACTTCTGAGGTGTCGTCTTTCGGATGAGATGTTAAACCAAGGTCCCATCTGCCTAGATTGGTAGTAGTTAAGGTGGATGTTAAAGATCCCATGGCACTTATCGAAAAGAGTAGGGGACATTTTTATTTAGGAGAGACTGTACATTCCATTCCAAAGAAACATGATACATAAAAAACCAAAAAAAAACAAGAAATCCCCCAAAAAAGGGCTAAGAAAACTATCCTGTTTTATCCTTAAGGGATGGTACCTCTGTCCAACGGAGGATCCAACAATCTGAAGGCATATGTTGTTTTTCAAACATACATTGTTTCAAGAGTTCATTCTCTATAATAATAACAGTCTGTTTAGGGTCTTGATATAGTTGGTGTAAAACAAACTTACATCTTGTTTGCCATAAAACAAACTTTATAAAGGGAAAAATGATATGTAATGTACCCTTATAAATACCCAAGTCCTGGAAAGTAAAGCCACCAACAATTTCTTCATACTAAATATTATTCCAGTATCCATTGTGCCACCTAGTGGCTATTGTACCCCATATAGTTTTAACATATGGACATTCAATAAAAAAATGTACCATTGATTCCTGTTGTGTAATACAAGATACCCTTGGGTACATCAGCTCCTCTATTTTTTTTTTATGTTTAGCGTTACCTTTCACAAAAAGACGGCCATGTGTACTTAACCAACAAACATGCCATATTCTTGGTGGAATATAAGGGTCTTTCAAAGATTCCGATACAAGTTTAGTATAACCCAGCTATATTTGCCTAAAGGAAAGAAATGGTGAATTAATAGACGTATGAATTGTGGAATAAAGTGATTTAGTGTGAATTTAGGCAATATATTAAACTGTAACTTCCAGGTTTTTAATTTACTAAGAGCAGGCCTGAAAAAAACACAGATCGTCTTAACCTGTGCTTTCAAAACCCCTTATTCTTCCCAAATGTTATAAAGAAGCTTTAGCCATTCACTAGCAAATAAAGACCATATAGCAAGACTTGGTTTAGTCAACTCAATGAAATTAACATGGAAAAAATTACAAAAGAAAAAAAGTACTGGATTAATCAAATTTAACCCGCCTTCTGCTATCGATAAATATATTATTTCACATTTAAAAAGATTCAGGCAGCTTCCCCATATTATCTGGAATACAAGTACTAATAGTGTAGTTTCCAAAGATTTAGGTAAAGGATAAACAGAACTAAGGAAAATAAATATTGGGAGAAAAAAAGTTTTAATTACTGCCGCCTTTTTCTTTTTAGTCTGATTCCATTTTTTCCAGACTTCCACCTTTGTTTTTGCAAATTCTAATTTCTTTGTCCAATTGTATGCCCCATTATCCCCCCGTCCAAACCAAATTACCAAACACTGAAAGGGGTCAGTAGACACTTGAATATCTTTCCAGGACTTAGGAGAAATACTGGACTTATTTAATGGATAAGTAATACTTTTTCCAATATTCAGACTCGCTCCAGATAATCTAGAAAATTCTTCAATACAATTAAGAGCCTGAATACCTGAAGCATAATCAGCTACTAGAACACATACAGTAAATCATCTGCATAAGCAGTCACCTTAATGTCCATATCACTCCCCCGGTGTAGGGATCCCAATAATACGTGAATCCTGCTGGATAAGACGAAGCAGTGGCTCCAGATACAAGACATAGAGTAAAGGACTGAGTGGACATCCCTGTCTTACTCCCCTTGATATATCAATATAAGAACCCAGATGACCATTAACAAAGGGCATTGCCCTGGCATTATTATACAACAACAAGATCCAGTTTACAAAACTAGCTGGAATCCCATAATGTGTTAATATTAAAGAAATGTAATGGTGTGGTACACGATCAAAGGCTTTTTCCTGATCTAGGGACATAACAAATCCCTGAGTTTGACCATCCTTACCCCTTTCTATAATCTCCCGAAGTAATAATAAATTATGCATAATTGAGCGCACCAAAACAGAACTTGTTTGAGTTGATATAATTAGCAATGAGGATATATTAAGCCGGCGATTATGTAAAATTTTCAATAATATTTTATATTCAGTATTTAACAAACTCAACAACCTCCAATTATCCAAAATTCTCCTGTCACCTTTCATATAAATCAAAATCTGTACTGCTATACAAAAATGCATATCCACTTGCATGTATTAAATACCATCATTAATATAGTCTGTAATATCTCAGTGAATTTTACATAAAATTCAGAAGAAAGGCCATCAATGCCTGGAGCTGTGGACTTTTTCAAATGATTAATAACCTCTCCAATCTCAATTTTAGAAATAGGTAAAGTAAAATTCCTTAAAAGATCCTCAGGTATATATGAAACCTGAACCAATGACAAAATGATGTTAATTGTGAAATATCAATTGGAGTCGTTCTATACATATCTGATAAATATTGTGAAACAGCCTGTAATACTGCTGACCCACTGGACACACAAGTCCCATCTCATAACCTAACAGAATCCAGAAGTCTATCAGAGGCCCTGTGTGAGCAGACTTTAAAGGCCTCGCCAAACCCAGTTTTTCCTGGGGAGCAAATCCTATGCTCATTTAGCATAGTTGCAGCTCTTGAATATTGTAAGGACAACATCTCTTTTTTCTAAATTAAGGATTTGCAGTGTCAACCCAATATGTTGAATATTAATAACAGAATAGAGTTTATTAAGTTGGAACTGGAGTTTAAGATAATCTTTATAATGACTCAACCTACTTTTAGAAGAATGTGTCTGAAACACTATTTTTAAACCTCTTTTTGTTTCCTCCCACCATGTACTAAGATTACCCACTAAACATGCAACAGACATTAGTGCCTTAAGATATTCAATAATCTTGTGTTTTATCCTCTGTTCCTTTAAAAGTGTAATGTTTAGTTTCCAGTATCCTTTACCATATCTTGGCTCAATATCACCTCCCAGTACAATCAGAAGGACTGCATGGTCAGAAGTCTCTAAAGGAATGATATCTGCCCTTGAGATACTAATATTCTTTTTTGTAAATATAAAGTCAATTCTAGTAGAAAGTGCACCTCTATAATAAGCATGACTCCCTGCTGTATGAACACATCGAAAAGAATCTTGTAGACTACTTTGGTTAATAAGCGAAGTAAGATAGTTGGAATCACAGTATATTTTAGTTGAATTCGCTCCCCTATCTGGTACACAGTTAAAATCTCCCCCATATCACTGTTTTTGTCACGTATATATAAGGACTGACTTTTTGATATAAATCAATACATTCCCTTTTTGTGAGAGGGGCATAGATGTTAATCACTCTCTACTCAAATCCCTTAAAGGTAAAATCTAAGAGAAGAGCTCTACCATCTGATATATCAACAAGACGTGACACCCTATACCCATCCCCTTTAAACAATATCCCCACTCCCTCACAAACTCCTGTGCCAAATGAAAAAAAAAGAGGGGACCCAACACCACAATTGTTGTGCTGAATGAACTAAAGAAAGAGTATTTAACCTAGTATCCTGTAATAAGCAAATGTCACAATGCAGGTCTTTTAACACAAATAATGTTATCAACCTACGTTTGGGATTCCGAATACCATTCACATTAATAGACACTACCCCTAAACAGGGAAAGGCCATAGGTGCAATATGCAGGATATGTTAAGGAGGTTTCCTTAATCTAGAACTCCTACGAATTCTAGTATGAATCCTAGGAGTCTGGTCCTCATCGGCTCCCTCTTCAATTTGTTCCCCATCAGATTCAGAGGAGAAAAGAGCAAGGGAAGAAGCCTCCGAGTCTCCTCCTTGTTCAGAATCTACCATAGAGGGCCTAAGAACAGCAAATTTATTTGATAAAATAATACCTTCATCCCCTGAGACACTAACTTTAGCAACTTTAGACTTAGGCCATGTTTGCTTCATACCCCTCTTTTTCACATTACTCTTGACCATGGGAAGGGGGCATTTGGATTTCCATGTCTTTGGTCACTAAAGGCAATCCAGAAACTGCAGGAGAAAGTACAGTATCAGTATGCTGAGGAGGTACTATGGGGGGGGGGTAGAAATTGCTTCTATAATCACATTATGGGCTTCAGCATTAGAAGGGCCTGAAGGGGTGAAGGTGGAGAGTTTGTATGCTCCAGAGGAGCCTGACTAGTTTTCTGTTTTCGTTTCTGTATTTTTTTTTTCTGGCATTCTTGTAAAATAAAATCCTGACTAACATGATCATTTCTATTGTGTGTAGCCCAAGGGCAGGCTCTAAAAGTATGCCCAACATCCTCACATAAATTACAACATAAATCCTCAGTGCAATCCGAGCTATGGTGGCCAAAAGCTAAACACAGATTACATTTAATTCTGTCGCATGCTGATCCCAAATGAGTATATGTCCCACACCTAAAGCAAGTTCTTGGCTGACCAGGGTAAAAACAATGGCCTCTCTCGTTACCTAAAAATAAACTATTAGGAAGATGTACTGGACCTCATGTATTGTGCCTTAAATGAACCTGTATAACCCACTCCCCATTCCAAAGACATTCCTCATCAAAAATAGGTATAGGATTCCCCAACACATCACAGCATTTCTGCAACCAGTAAACAATGTCATGAATAGAGACAGCTTCATTACAAAATAAAACAGTGAAATTTTTTATAGATGGTTTTGTCAGTGGTATTGCCTTGAAAGGTAACCATAGTTCAGTATACTTGAAAGCATTATATTTGGTCCAGAATCTGTCAAGACACTGTGGGGAAGTAAAACTTATAAAGGACAGAGCCAGAAACATGTATCAAAGCATGTATTTCTGTTAAAAAAAGATAAAAGATCCCTTCAATAAATCATGACCAATATATAAGAGATCAGGAGCTACTTCCAGGCCCCCAAGGTATTCCAGGTGAACTGCATTGCGTCTTTGTGTGGGGGGGGGTCCTGTAAAGGGGTCCTTCCTCCAAAAAGACTCCCAAGCAGTTTTTGCATGCTCTTGAAAATTAGGAGCAGTTCTAGGAGCTTCCTGCCCCTCACCCCCTGACTCAGCCCAATGAATCAATGTTTCACCATCATCTTCTGAAATTGAAGACTCTATGACTTTTTTAGGGCTTAAACCAGGCTGGGAAATGCTTTCCCAAGTAGAAGTACACTGCTGTGCTAATCCCTGGGCAACAGCTGTAACATTATCAGGTACAGACCCAACTGTACTAGGAGAAGAAGAGTCCCTTGGAATCGGGCTATGGGCCGGATCCGGGATCCAAATCCCTGCAGTGCCCTGCTTCCAACCTGCAGCTAGCAGGGAGCGCTCCAAAGACGATGGGGAGGATCCCCAAACATGCTGTGCTGTCAAATCAGCCTCTCTACCTTTCTGTAACCCCAGTGAGGAAACAATTGCAACAGATGAATGTTCAGGAAGACTGTTAGGTGTACCTACAGAAGGTGTAGTTTGAGAAAACAAGTCAGAATTCATTGCTCCTGTCAAGGGATTTTACTGCTGCAACTGAGAAGCATTCACCAGAGGTGACTCAGGTGTCTGGAATGAAGGTAGAGTGATGACCTCATTTGGGCGAGTCATCCCATCTTGAACAGAGTTTTTCACAGCAATCTCTTGCTGTAAGATTAGCTTTGCTGCTTCTTGCATAAACTCAACAGAAACATCCTGATCCTGCTCAGTAGCAGTGTCAGGTATCGCGATTTTTATTATTGCACTTTTAGTAGTAGCACAATACAATTCCTTGTTTTGCTGCAGAATATTATTTAACCGTCATCAGAATCAAAAAGTCCATGACATCCTTGTTCTTGGATCTGAGAGGTGGCAAATTGTTTCATACTCACTGCATTTGATGCATCCAAGTTCTCTAGTGTGGTCTCCTGAGCTGGACCTGTGGGCTGGGAGATCTTCTCACCCACAGGTACACCAGCAGAATGATCCTCCAGTACACCTTCCTCCATAGCAGTGGCTCCCCCTACTGACTAAGAGTAGGGGAATTTTTTATTATAATAACATCAAAAACAAATAATTGCAAACAGTGTTGAATCACACAAAACAATATACTAATCATAAAGTAAAAAATCCAAATAAATACAAAACAGTGTCAAGTCACACAAAATATCAAACCAAAAAAGAAATCAAATGAGTTTTACAGTAATACCTTTTCTAACAAAACAAAAGAAATGTAAACCATATTAAATCATACAAACAAAATTACAAATCTAAATGATAATTAAATCAAATCAGTATTACATTCATACATTCAGCACATTAATATAAAATGAATTATTTAACAACCCCCCCCCACCACCTAAAAAGAAGGGGAAGTTTTTATTATATTAACCCCACATTTTATCAAAACTGTGTTAAATTACACTAAAGATAATACAAACCAAATATCAATTAACACAAGAAATGCTGAAGTATTTAGAACTGAACAAAACAAAGGTTAAAGAAAAAATAATCAGTATTAATTCATACGTCAATCCCATATACCCCTATATCCATTTTACTTTAACTAATTTCCCATTCCCCTTCTGTATAATCTCGACTCTGTTGTATCATCAAGTCTCAACCAGCATCCTTAATTCATTTATATTTAATAAAATAAGTCAATCCTTTCCACCAATTGTTAACCTGCCTGGTGGGCACAAATCCAATATCCGTCAAATATACTCTGTTCAAGGCCCTGCTAACCAAACAACATACTATCTCAATGGGCATGTGCTTCTGATATAGTACCCATTGACAGCAAGCCTGCCACAAGTAGTATATCAATGCACAGCACAATAGATGTAAAGTCCCAATATAATACTTTGTCTTTAAATGAGAAAAGTGACCCAAAACCAAAATGTCATAATCTAATGTACCTAACCACTTCATTTTCCACTGTACAGCTAGGAATTTCCAAAGAGACTTTGCATAGGAACAGTCAAGTAAAAAATGTTCCATTGTTTCCTCTTTATTAATACAGTGTAAATAAGGACAATTTCTTTCGGATCGAGCCTTATATTTTACGTTGCCTCTCACCCCAATCCTCCCGTATACTGACAACCACATAAGTTCCCACATACAAGGAGGTAACCTCGAATTATTTAACCTCTGGAGCACTAGTTTAATTCCTTGTGATGGACAATTCTTGAAAGCAGGTTCACTTGGGTATAACTGCAACATTACCTTGTTATATAATATTCCTGTGCATTCCCTTACTAATTGTCCGATAGCTTCCATTTGAATAATTTTCTGACAATGGGTAAAAAGACTAGGAATAAATAAAGTGGGAACTGGTTTAGGGATCAATCAACCAAGCCGTAAAGTACCTATACAATATCGTAGAAAGTAATTTCCCATCATTCATAGGATACAAGTCCCATCCACCCTTGAAATTAGAAGAAATAAATAACGTTGAAAAAAGAATAATCGGATCAACCATACCCATACCCCCATTCTGTTTTGATAAATATGTGTACTGACGTTTGATAGGATTAAGCCTATTTCCCCACACCATCTGGAAAACCAAGCTATATAATTTAGTTTCTAATTTGGTTGGGATTGGAAATATGTGAGCAATGTATAATAGGATTGGTAAAATAATTTTTTTGAGAACTGCAACCTTCTTTAATTTGGGCAGTTTCCAATGTTTCCATATGGTGATTTTACTTTCAACAGAATGCAATCCTTTCTCCTAATTTAAAGAAGATAAATTCTGAGCCCCATACCACAATCCCAAAATCTCGATTGGATCAGAAGAAATATGTAGGCCCTGGAAAATTAAAGGCTCTGGAAGTTGTACACCTATAAATAATCCCTTGCTTTTAGAGGGATTGAGCTGTGAATTGGAAATCCCGGAATATATCATCATAAAGTCTAGAAATATTTTTATTTGATGATAGTACATAAAAAATAAACACAAATCATCAGCATAAGCCTGAACTCTTACTTCCTGTAACAAAGGGGGGGGCATGATCCCATCCCATAATGAATTTTGTGATAAATACTGAATTAACACATCTGTTGTATATACGTCGTATAATAATGGGCTGAGTGGACAGCCCTGCCACACCCCTGTTGGAATGTGAAACCCTTCTCCTATTACAGTTTGAATCATAGGATGAGTGATATTATCTTCATACATTGCTTTAATCCACTCTATAAACTGTCGCGGTACCCCATAGTGGGTCAACACCAAAAATAAAAATGGGTGATACACTCTGTCACATGCTTTTTTCTGGTCAACAGACACAATACAGCCCAATAATTTATATATATTAATATATTTGATCCAATCTCTAATAATCCTGTGTGCCTGAAATATAGTTTTCCCTGGTAAACCACAAAATTGATTAGGAGATATAACATCTATTGCCACTTTTTTAACCTGGTATTAAAAATGCTCATTAACAGCTTGTAATCCGAATTCAATAATGTAATTGGTCTCCAATTATCTAATGAGTATCTATCCCCGGATTTAAATAAAAAAATTAATAGACCCTCAGAAAACCACAACGGGAATGTTGCCGACTCAAGAAAAAAATTATAAACCAATTCCAAACATGTTGCAAGAGAGTCAGAAAAGGCTTTATACAATTCCATCGTCAACCCATCTACCCCAGGTGAGGTTCCAGATTTCAACTGCTTAATTGCTGTAATAATTTCTTTTTTTGAAATAGGTAAAACAATAGCCCCCATATTACTAGATTGTACAGTTCTATCCAATTGTACCAAGAACTGTTTTATAATCGGAATGCTAGCTGGATTCTCAGGCTCATGGGTCATAAAAAATTGTTTAATCATTTGTTGTAATTTTTTCGGTGCTATGAAAATACTACCGTCATCATCTTTAAGTGCATCAATGGTAGTATTCATTTTATATTTTTTAAAGCCTTGTAAGGGTCTCCAGCTGGACATGTTTTATCACCATATTTGAATAATGCTTGAAGAGTTTCTGCCCTATTATATTGCCACTCCTTGAGTTGTTGCTTAATGTGTGAAATATGCATAGAATTATCTACTTTGGAAGTATTTGCAAGTGAAATTGAATCATATAGGCGTTGTCTTAACTTAAGATAGTGTAGAAACTTCTCATTACCCCTTGTTTTTCCTATATTTTTAAAAAATTTACTAAAATCTTGTTTCAAATCCAACCACCATTTCCCTAAATTATCGTATAAAAAGCCACTGGCAATCTTGCCTTTAATAATATATTAAATTTATCTCTAACCTCGGGACAATGTAGCAATAATGCATTTAGTTCCCATCTGGCCCTCATCTGCGCTGGCAACCTTGAAGGCCCGATCTTACACAGCAAGAGCAGATGATCCAAAAATGAAACTGGAACCGTAAAAAATTCAAATGACAAAGAATCTGATAGAAACATATAGTCTGTAGTAGAAGTATATTGTTTTTTTTGATAAGTAAATTTTACCCTTCCCTGTTGCTGACTACTACCATTAACAAGGCCAGATGTTTTTATTAACTGTTCCAATGCATTAGAATCACAATACACCTTTTTTGGTTTTTTTTCCAAGCCTGTCCTCCCTAATTTTCTTTTTAAGCTCACAATTAAAGTCACCACATAAAAGAATATTATGTGAAGTGAATAAATATGGTTTTATTAAGTGAAAAAGTGCTATCCATTCAGTTTTGATTTGTGAACAATAGACGTTAATGAATCTACATGTCAAGGATTTCCAAACCCCATCTAGAATCATTAATCTACCTGGAACAATGTCCATTAACTTAATTAATGAAAAATTAAATGAATTAAATAAAAACCCTATGCCATCAGCTGTTTCCTGGCCGAACGACCAGTAGGAAGTCCCCCAGCACCATTCTCTTTGAAAAAGCCTAGTTTGTTCTAGAGAATACATCCAGGTTTCTTGTAATACACAAATATCTAAAGCCTGAAAGTGAATGTAATCATAAATTACCTTCCTTCTTTTGAAATTCAAAAGGCTATGGACGTTCATGGAGCCAATGTTAACTGCCATTTAGGTAAAAAGACAAACCCTTCATCTATCTTTTTTTCTCCTTTTTATCTTTTTCCCCTTATATCCTTCATTTACCTGTAAGGGAGATGGAGGGCTATCCTGTATGGGTTGTGAATCTAAATCCTGACCATCCATTTCCGACTCACCCCAAGAAGTAGCTAAAACTGAAAAAGGATTGTTTGATTCCAACTCGACTGGGCTAGGCCCAGTAGTAGATTTAGTATTCCGGGATGACCTTCGTACCGGAACCAGAACCAAGGGTCTTGATACCTCACTGCTTCCTATCTCTTCCTGTACCACAACCTCTCCTTGAATCTCCTCAGCATTCGACCGAGGCAGCTCTTCTGCAACCTTATTTTGTCTCATTTCTATAACTATATCTTTATCCTGAGTACCGTGTTCCAGTACCACCTCTTGAACTGGTACAACAGAGGTGATCCACCTTATCTTGTGCTTCCTGTATCAATAATTCAGGACTACCAATGGATGCTTTATTTCTTGCCGCCCACTCACATTCTGCAAAAACATGCCCAGTCCCATCACATAAGTCACACTTTGTGAAATTAGCACAATGAAAAAACCCATGTCCTACTTCACCACAATTGTCACAATGGGATTTATCACAAGAGCTTGACAAATGGGTTTGAGCCCCACATCTATAACAAGCTCTGGGCTGGCCTGCATAGAAGCACACACCTCTATCGCTCCCCAAAAGAAAAGAGTTAGGGATGTGCTCAATTCCTTTATCTGTTTGCTTGAGTTTAACTTTGAATTTCCAACCCCCAGTCCAAAACTGCTCTGAATCAAGAATAGCCTCCGGGGGACTTAAAACTTCACATTTTTGACCAAGCCAGTATGAAATGTCATCCACATGGACACCTTCATTCTGAAACATCACAGTTACAAACTTAATTAAAGGTTTTGTCAAAGGAATCACAAAAAAAGGTGTCCACATGGGTGAGAACTTCACCTGGCTATATCTTTCCCAAAAAAGATCAAGTGCATATGCTGATTGAAAGCTAACATCGAAATTATCCTCACCAGATATGTTAATGAAAGCGAATACTTCCCTGGGTGAGAAGTGCAGTGAATCTTTTAATAAACATTTCCCCACATACACCCTATCTGGCCTAACTTCCATTCCTCCTTTATACCTGATGCGCACAGCATTCCTATGAGGAGCTGCATCTTTTTTTCTTCTAGAAAATAACTCAGACATTAGAGGTTTTTCCATATTCAGAGTATGTTCCTTATTCACCCCTGGCTGTACCTCCTCTACCAAAGGAACAGAACCTGGATCATCCAGAACAGAATCCTGCTGTACTGCCATCATCACATTTCTCCACCCCCCTTCAGACCTGACCACTGGTAAAGGCACATTTGGTTTCCACCCAGGCTCATTCTGAGAAAAGTTAAGTTTAGGATCCCAGTCTGGTGTTGGGTGCCATGACCCTTTATTTAATGTCCAACCAGCCTCTTGCAATGCTTTTTCTGGTGACCAAAAATCTATCATTGGGGCTTGCAGCACAGAACTTTGTCCCATCTTCAGTTTCACATGTCTTTTTTACCTGTGCTGTCTTATTTGTTTGATTGTCTACTGGTACCTCTAGATTCCTGTTTGCAAACAACACCACCATCCATTTGTCTTTCCCATCGTCTCCGATTTTGTCCAAGCCAGGTACAGAGCATTTCGAAAACAAACATTCTGAAACCCCTTCCTGCAGAAAAGGGTCAATTTGGTAAATACAGGGCTGTTCAGTAACTCCAATTGTATCCGCTCCTCTAAAAATGAAACCTGCCACTTTTGTGAGTGCAACCGGGAGCCCCACGGACTCAGCATTGCTCGATGCTTTCCGGTGCACATCCGGGTTACCTGTAGCTGCCATGGAAACTGGCTTGACGTTTTCCTTCAGTACAGAAGATATTAAAGGTACAAAACCATTTTGTTGTAGCTGTTCCTGCTCATCATTCATCTGAATCACTTCCAGTTTGGAATTCTCTACCTCTCCATGACTCTCACTAGTCAGTGGTACATTTTCTTCGCTCACTGCTATAACAATTACTGGGCTCTCCGGTGTCTCCGAAACACACTCAATGTTCCCATGTAGATCTACCGGTTTCTCCGCTTCCAGTGCCGAAATCTCTTGTAGAACTTTATCTTGCTCCATTTGCAGAGTGCTGAGCTTCTCCTGTAGCGTTAGATGAAGCGGTAAAATATTTTTAATGTTATCTGAATTAATATGAACTCCTTCACCAGACAACTCCATTTCAGATGACCAAATCTCATTCTTACTTTCCATAGGAATTAGTGCAGACTGCACCCGTTCTAGCCGTTCCAGCCGTTCATCCGTTTGAACTTCCCTCAGAAAAATACTGTCTTCAACCTCCTCTACTGCATCCATCCTCTCCCAAGTCTGACTTCGACTGACCAGACTTGCTGCTGTCACTAACCCCCTACTGCCAGCAATGCAGTAGGGGAATTTCCCCAGTGTCCTGGCCAAATTTCCCTCATTCACTAAAAAGACCACCAACAGCTTAATCTGATTCAAGGTCAGTTGGCATTCATCTGTATCCCCCTCCCCAGGGTCATGCCTGAAAATAGGCAGGATTTGTCTAGTGCACTTACCCGGTCTACAAAAACTAAATAAATAAAATAAATATTGCATTATGTTTTACCATGTTACTGTACTATGATTTTTGTATGACCAGGTCCATCTTGCAAATGAGCCCTGCTCAATGGTGCCCGCCTGGATAAAAAAAAGATTTTGTTTGATTGATTGATTGATCAGGGATGGAGTCTTCCTTTTGATTGTGAACTCTAAATCTCACCCCAGTGTGGTAGCAAGAAAGGTCAGATGTAATGGACACAGGTGTGTATGTTTCAGGAGTGTATAAAATGGGGTGAGGTTTAGGGTTGGCAACCCCAAGGAAGACTCCACCCCTGATTTGTTTTAAGGGTGATGGTAGGGTTTTGGGGTTGGAAACCCTAAAGCCACATTGTCCTACTTTTGTCACTTTAGCCATAACCTTAAATGTTACCTTAACAGATATTTTTGGGAAGAATTTCCTTACTTTTTGAGATAGTATAATTGTATACTTATTTATCTGTGGGAGTGCAGGTCCCTCTGGGCCGTGTATTACAATCACTCCATAGATGTGTATATGTATGTATGTTACTGTGGAAGCGCAGGGGCTGGAGAGCCCACAGAGACCTGTGCTTCCATTTGTAGCACAACAGCAGCCAGGTTTTCAGAATAGCCTTGTTCTGTGAGGGACCGAGGGAGGTGAGGGTGACCCTCCTACAGTGCCCCCACGCAACTGGACTGCATGCTCTCATTGGGACCCGGGTTCTGAGGTGCCACCTGGTTGCCGTGGTCAGGTGGACCACCCCTGGACATCCAAATTGAAAAGAGACGTGGAACTTTGGGTTTTAAAAATAAGAGGAACTTTGGGCTTTAAAAATAAAAATCTCCCTGTACTGTTTCAGGATGGGTGGGCTGCTCTCCTGCGGCTGCTGAGGGGAAAATGGGACTTTGTGTTGCACCGGAGAAGCTGAGGCAGAGGAACTTTTGGGCGCCAAATTTAAAAATCAGCACCAGCGCCCGATTGGCTCCTCAGCCTGCCATGACATTCACCCAGCTGAGATTTAGGCTGCTTCCAGAGCCCCGTGGCTCATTCCTGTCTTCTGTGAGGGACTAAGGGAGCTGAGGGTAACCCTCCTGCAGTGGGTCCCCCCTCCTGCAACTAGACTGCCTGCTCTCATCGGGACCCGGGGTCTGAGGCACTGGCTGGTTGCTGCAGTCGTTGGACCTTGCCTGGACATCCAAACTGAAAAGAGAAGTGGAACTTTGGGCTTTAAAAATAAAAATCTCCCTGTACTGCTTCAGGACAGGGGCTGTTCTCCTGCAGCTGTTGAGGGGACATTTTTCTCACCCACTCACCCCATTCCCTCCTCCCCTTAAATGATGTTGAGCCCCTCCCACTAGCCTGGGGGTGGCTGCCACATTCTCCTCCTCATTTGGCTCAGTGCCAGGCTTACTGTTATACTGAATGTACCCTATTAAATGTGCATGTGATGCTTCATCCTGTTGTCACCAGAGCTTGCACTAACTAATTACTGTCTGTGTATATATAGCAATTCTGGAGCCAGGAACAGCATCCTATTGTTTTATAGATTAGGGCTAGTTAATCTGCCTGTGCATGTGTAGTAACTCTGGAGCCTGAGGCAGCAACCTATTGTGCTCTATAAATTAGAGCTAGGTAATCTACCAGAGCTTCCTGTCCTAATGTGACATTACCTGTTGCCCACTAATCACCTTCCTGAGCCATCTGGTCCTGTATTGTAGCCCTGTCCCATGTCTTCTGCCAGGGCACTGCCACAGATCTAAGCCACTCTTGGGCCACCCCCCCTTGTGGCCACACAGGATGACTGGCTGTTCCGGGCTTCACAGTCTGGCTGGGGCCTCAGCCCAAAACCATGGTCCACTGGTTGCCAGGCCCTCTCTGAAGTCCCCTCCTGCCTGGCTGTCTGCCAAAGGCATGAAGCTGGTGCACCTGAACATTCGAAGCTTGCTACCTAACCTAGCAGATCTTACAGCCTGGGTGGCACATTATAGCCCTGATAATCTGGGGGTCTCAGAAACCTGGCTGAAGCCCCACATCCCAGAATCTACATGTGCACTCCCAGGCTACAACCTTGTTAGGCAAGACAGAGTAGGGAACAAGAGAGGGGTGGGATGATCCTATACTACAAGACAGACTTAAATGCATTTGTCATAGGGCACACCCCCCACCCAACCCATACCATTGAGTCCTTGCATGCTGTCTTTCTGCTAAGCAACACTAAAAATGTACACCTGGTCTGTGCCTACAATCCTCCTAAGAATGGTGTGCTAGGGCTCTCCTCCCTCCTCCACAGTCTCAGTCCCATGGTTGGCTCAAATGAGCTGTTAGTTCTAGGTGACTTCAAGCTCAACTGAGTGGGATGCAATGTCCAGCAATATGAGCCTCTGCTGGCTGGTCTCGCCCTCAGCCAACTCATTAATGAACCCACAAGGCTCTCATCATGTGGAGACAAGGGATCCCTCATTGAGTGGGTGCTGAGCAACTGACTGTATAGAATTGTCTCCTGTGGTATTCTCCCTGATGTTATCTTGGACCACTCTGTCACCTACTGTATATGGGGCATCTCTTCTCCCAAAATTCCCTGCAAAGTGATCCAGATGAAGGACTACTCCAAACTTAACATTGGAGACTACCTTGCAAACCTGCAACAAACAGACTGGTCTCAGGTCACTGCTGCAAAAGACCCCTCGGTGGCCCTTGACAACTTTCTTGCTGTCTTTACTCCCATCCAAAACAAGCATGCGCCCCTCACTAAAAGGAGAGTGAGGGGCACAGTTATAAAGTGGCTTCATGGTTGCCTTTTCTTTCTCATGAAGCAAAGGGACAAGTGCTGGGCATGATACAAGGCCTCCTTCTCTGGCACAGACCTTCTTGAATACAGACAGCTGAGGAACTCCTGCAAAAGAGCCATCCACTCTGCCAAGAGTGAGTTCTGTCAATCTGCCCTACTTCCCTCAGCCAGAAACTCGAGTAGCTTCTGGCAGAACATCAAAAACATGGTTGGAGGGTCTGCCAGAGCTCAGGTCATGGATATGCACATTGTCTGGATTAACTGCAACAATCCCCTCACAATTGCCAATGCCTTTAACTCCCTGTTTGCTGACCTTCCAGCTCTCCCCTACCAGCCCCATGATCCCAAGAACCAGGACCCTCCTCCACTGGGGTAACCCCTCAACCTCCCTTCTACCTCAGGGTCATCTCTGTCATGGAGACCCAGAAGATCCTTTCTGGTCTCCCCCCTCACACTGGTACTGGGCATGACTGTATTGAGCCCAAACTACTCAGTCTAGGGGCTCCATCCTAGCCAGGCCTATCACCCACATCTTTAACAGATTGCTAAAGTTGGGTACCATTCCAGACACCTGGAAAGTGGCCAAAGTCATCCCTGTTCACAAACAAGGTGACCCTAAAGATCTCAAGAACTACCGTCCTATAGCAAGGGCTCAGTGATCAGCAAGCTTCTTGAAAAGGTGGTGACAGCTCACTCACTATCTACAGACCTATGATCTACTCTCCCCTGCACAACACAGCTTCAGAAACACAGTACCTCCACCGCCCTAGCTGTTGTCACCTCTGAGATCAGATCTGCCACAGATCGAGGCAAACTGACTAGAGTCATCTTCGTGGATCTCTCGAAAGCCTTTGACCAAGTTGACTCACTCCTGTGCTCCTCTCTCCTGTCCCTTGGCTTCTCCTCCCCCACCCTTACCTGGATCAGTAGCTACCTCACAGGCAGACAGCAGTACACCAAGTTCAACAAGGCCCTGTCTGAGCACTGTCCGGTTAACTGTGGGGTCCTCCAGGGCTCTGTCCTTGGGCCTCTTCTAATTTCCTGATTCATAAATAAGCTGCCCTCGGCCCTGGCCCACAGGTGATCTGCTCTGTATGCAGATGACCTAGTCATCCTGATCAGCTCCCAGGACATCTCTGTCATCAACACCAAGCTAAACTCTGACTTCAACCAAATCCAAACCTGGCTAGAGGACCACAAGCTCACTATCAACCTGCAGAAAACTCTGACCATGCTCTTTGGCTCCACAGCCAAGACAAAAGTGGTCCCTGCCCCTCTAAATATCTCATGTGCCAATGGGTCCCTCCTACAAGTTGTTGACTCTGTCAAGTACCTGGGGGTGACACTTGACCCACAACTGGATCTCACTCTACATATTCGCAATGCATGTAAGGCCTTAAACTGTAAGTTGGGCCTTGCATGCAGAGCAAAAAGCTGCCTCACCCCGGCTGCTCATCTCGCTTTAGCCAGAGGGGTCCTCCTACCCACTCTCTGCTATGGACTTGTTACTTTTGCCCACGCAACAAAAACCAGTCTCTCCAAATGGGACACGACGTGCAATAGTGTATGTAGCTTTGCACTCTCAGCTCCCCTCCTCACCCACCACTGTGAGCTCTACTCACGGCTTGAGTGGCTCCCACTGGAAAAGCACTGCACCTTTGTCCTAGGAAACTTCATCGACAATGTTGTCAGAACTGCCACCCCTTCTGCCCTCAATGTATCCCTCTTACCCACTACCCCTCCTTCCATTTAAGATCCAGTGACTCCCATGTCCTCCTGGTTCCAAAAACCCGCACCCAAATGGGTGACCAGGCCTTCGTTGCATACTCGCCCAGGTTATGGAACTCCCTTCCAACAAGCACTAAAGCCTCCCTCTGGGGCTTCCTCAAATCGGCTTCTACCTGCCTCTGCACTTAATGCACCCCTTTGACCATTCCACTCTATCTGGCTGAGTCAATACCTAACTCAGCTGCTTAAGGTGGTGAGTCTCTGCACCTTATCCACTAGTGAAGCATGCAGCTACCTGAAGAACTGATTGTGATGGGTCCACCCTTGCCTATTGCTCATTAATAGTGTATATGCTACTGTTCTGTCCTCATGTTTGCCATTTGCTGCTCCAATCCCCCTCGTAACTGCTTGTTGTATCTGCTACCCTTATCCTTTTAGGGTGTTATTTCCCGAAATGTTGATTACTGCCTTCCTTCATTGTACCATGCTATTATCTTCCTCCCACTTGCAATTTAAACCCCTGATGTTCCTGCATTGATTTTGCTTTGTCTGTTGCTCATGATTATACCTTGCTCTTGTTTTTGCCTGTCGTGCCAGAATGTTATCTTTGTAATCTCCTGGGTCGCACCTGAAAATAGGCATTTAGTTGTCTAGAATGCTTACCTGGTAAACAAAAGCAAATAAATAAATAAATTATGCCACCTCATGAACCCAATACTGAAACTTGTCAAATCCCAACCGAAACATCATTCTGCACCACTATAATGTCATTCCACACCAGAGGCATGAAAACACATTTGGTGAAGATTTGAAAAATGGCAGCTGTCACGTTCATGAGTTTGTGTAAAGAAATGGCTATACTGAAAGCTGAGGTGAAAATATTGAAAATTATGAAAGTTATGATCTAGCATAGCTCCAAATCTGTAATATACCTTGTGTCACAGCTTAGACCAAAGGAGTACTTAGGATCCTTGATGCAATGTTCATACACTGTACTATGTGACCTATGTATAAATACTAGTAAATGTTATGTTTGTGCTTTCTGTACTGATGTGGAGCCGTTGCAAATGAGTCTATGACTCAAAGGATTGTAATTCTGATTCTCTTCAATAAATAAATAAATAAAAATTTCAATGGATGCACATAACTTCACTATTTTAACATATTTTGACGATGAATTTTGAACATGCCCTTCTTATGACCCCACCTCATGAACAAAGATGGTGAAAAGTTTCAAATCCTGCCCAAAAGGTGATTTTGCCAAGTGACAGTGAAATCACACTTCAGAACAGATTTATGTAATTCCACTGACACTGGTCACGAGGTGGGGTCTCAAAAATGCCATGCCGAAAAAGTGGTGACAAAATATGCAAAAATGGTAAAGTTATGCATGAAAGTTGAAAACCCTATTAAAATACATTTACCTGCATTTACCTTATTAATCATACAGCCGGTTCCAGCAGCAAGACATGTCTTTGATCAGAGTGGATTTTCAACCTGGGACCTGTTGAGGACAGAGTGATGATAAAACAAATTAAATTTACTCTGACATTTTTTTTTTTACAAAACAAATTGCAGCTTCAAAATCTGAACATGGGTGGCAATGACATACTATGTGAAAAAGGCATGTGCGAAACCTCACAAAATCACTTTAATGTAAGAGCTGTATGAGATATATACATATGTGCTAACAGATTACTGCTGTAATCTTTTGATTCAAATTGATTTAAATTGTCTTTTGCAAGGTATATCTTCTGTTACTGCTTTATTTTTCTCTGTAGCAAAGTGTTTCTTACAGGGTATATCTTCTCTGAAATTATTACAGGTGGTGCTTTACAGGTTTTACAGTATTATCTAAAATTAGGATAAGTTTTCAGGGTTACTGCATTTGTTGTTGACTGATTGTTTCTGCTCTTACCTCCTTGTTCTTTCATCCGTGGTTCTTCTTTTTCAGCAGGAAAAGGGCACAGCCACCAACCCCCATCCCCAACCACCCCACACTACACTCCTTTTATAGGGTACCACAGCTGTGACATTTCCTGTGGCAAAGCAGGAAGGGGCGGATCAGTGAGGCATCCACAAGGTGAGCTCATTTATAGGGGCACTAGTAATTTAACTTGTTACAACAAGTTATACAAAAACAAAACACAAAATCAAACCATTACTTGCATTTTCTTCCTTCTAATTACTCTGACCAGGTTATAATCCCAGCAATTTATCAGGAATGGATATCATTAACTGCAGGTACTGTGGAACACTTTTCAGAAGGACAGTCTTACAGGATTTAGGACACTGTCCTACATGCTGGACCATTGGAGATCTTAGGGCTCAGCTCCGGGCAGCATGGGCAGAGATTGTGCACCTCAAATTTCATATTCAAGAGGAAATACATTATAAGAACCACCTGCCATTTCCCCAACATCCAACAGAAGAACCTCAGCCGCAGAGGGTAGTTGGTCCAGGAGGTTGGCAGGTGGTTAGGAGGGGCAAATTGGGTGCCCCATCACTCCATGCTCTCCAACATATTACCTCCAAAAACCATATAAACACTACAAACAGGTATCTGCCTCTATCTCCAAAATCAAACAAAGGGGCAGAGGACACTGCAGAGCAGGACACTGGAGCACAGGAGCTAGCACAACAAAACTCACCCAAATCAGGAACCAAAACAAAAAAAGCAAAAAGAAATCCAAAAAACTTCTGATCATAGGAGACTCCATGATTCAGGGAGTTGATACCAATCTCCAGCCAGGGGTAATGGTCAGATGTCTCCCAGGTACATCAGCGTGGAGAGACACTGACCACATTGCTAAAATTGTTCACAAAGCAGGAGAAAACATTGATGTCCTGGTACACATAGGGACAAATGATCTCGCCAGCCAGTCAGTTGTGGAGACCAAGGAACACCTGACCAGGCTGAGTGACAAACTACCATCCATTTTGTCCGACATCTCCTTCTCTGAGATCCTTCCAGTCTGGGAGAGGGGGGCAGATGGACGGAAGGTCAGAAAAGGGGAGATAGGGGAGCTAAACATGTGGCTCAAGGGCTGGTGCCAGGAAAAAGGACACAGATTTGTACAGAACTGGCAACAGTTCTGGGAGCAAAAGTTCTCTAAATTTGATGCACTGCATCTGACTAAGAAGGGAGTCAGTGCATTGGGGCAGAAGTTTGACGTCTTTGCAGAATATTTAAACTAGCAAATGGGGAGTGGGGTGCAGCAGCCCATACATCGAATGGGAAGAACACCCTTCCCCCCTCAGCTAGTGGTCAAACAGGGATTCAGCATGTTTGCAGTTCATTTGCATCACCAGGTAAGAAAAAAGGTCTGTCTCCCCATACGATGCACAGGGGAAATGCCAAATCTCACCTAACAACTAACACACCAATATCTGGCCAATGGAAAATCATGTACACAAATGCTCACAGCCTGGGAAATAAGATCCCAGACCTGCAGGCAATAATGTCAGAGGCTAAACTGGACATAGTTGCAATTAGTGAGACATGGTTCACCAGTAACCACACTTGGGAGACTTCAGTACCTGGCTATGTACTATTCAGAGGAGACTGAGGTGCAAAAAGGGGGGGTGGAGTGGCCCTGTACATCAATGAAAACATCAAAGCTACAGAAATTCAGAATACACATAAGGAGCCAGAAGAACTGTGGGTCACCCTGGAAACAGGAAATGGGACAGCCATAAGAACTGGGGTTGTCTACAGGCCCCCATACCAGGGGGAGGACATAGACACATTACTGTTAGAAGATATACAAAACATGACAGCTAAAGGGGAGGTTCTGATAATGGGAGACTTCAAAATGCTGGATACAGATTGGTCAATACCAGCAGGAACATCTGCCAGAACTAGACACATGGTGGATTCCCTGCATGGGGAGGGCCTCAAACAACTGGTACAACAACCCACAAGAGACAGGGCTATCCTAGATCTAGTACTGACTAACAGGGACGGGATCACAGATCTCCAGGTAGAAGGTCACCTGTGGGCCAGTGACCATCACATGGTATGGTTCAATTTGGCCACTACATCTAAATCATCCCATTCCAAGGCAAAAATATGGGACTTCAGAGGAAATGACTTTGATAAGATGGCCAACAGAGTTAAGCTAGCCCTGGCAAAATGAAACACAGGTGAGGGGGTACTGGCAAAGTGGGCAAGCATTAAGGATGCAATACTTGAAGCAACATCCCATTGTGTTAGACAGAAAAGGAAGTGCAAAAGAAGAAGGAAACCACTTTGGTTCTCAAATATAGTAGCAGAAAAGGTCAGAGCCAAAAGGCTGGCCTTCAGGAAATATAAGGAACACAGCGGGATGAAGATAGGGAGGTATATCAAACTGCCCAAGGCAAGCAGGGAAGGCAGTAAGGCAGGCAAAGTCCCAAACTGAGGAAACACTAGCACGAACAGTAAAAGAAGGTGACAAGACTTTCTATAGATACATTAGTGAAAGGAGAAAGTCCAGAGGGGGTATTGCTAAGCTCAAAGGAGAAAAGGAGGCATGTGAGGAGGAGGACCCTGTAAAAGCATCTATCCTAAATAGATACTTTTGCTCAGTATTTACTGAACAGAAGGTAGGGCAGGGCCCACAGCTCAGCACCATGGACACAGGGAGGAGGGAGGTGAGCACTACTCCCTTCATAAAAGAAAGGGTCCTACAAGAGCTTGCTAAACTCAGGGTGGACAAGGCAATGGGACCTGATGAAATACATCCTAGCGTACTTAAGGAGCTAAGGGTGAAACTAGCAGAGCCATTAGCAGAACTGCTTAGTGAGTCTCTGAGCACAAGAGGGGTCCCAGAAGACTGGAGAAGGGCCCATGTGATCCCGCTCAACAAGAATGGTAGAAGGGAGGAGGCAGGGAACTACAGACCAGTCAGTCTTACCTCAGTAGTGGGCAAGATTATGGAGTCACTCCTTAAGGAAAAGATAGTGCAATACCTGGAATCCATAGGGGCACAGGATCCAAGACAGCATGGGTTTACAAAAGGAAGGTCCTGTCAAACTAATCTCATAGATTTCTTTGACTGGGTAACCAGAGTGGTGGACCAAGGGGGAGCAGTTGATGTCGCCTACCTTGACTTCAGCAAAGTCTTTGACACTGTTCCACATAGAAGATTGATAAATAAGCTGGGTAAGCTCGGGGTGGGTCAGAAGTTGGTCAACTGGGTGGCAAACTGGTTGATGAACAGAAAACAGAGAGTGGTGGTAAATGGTATACAGTCAGAAGAGATGCAAGTCACAAGTGGGGTACCTCAGGGATCAGTCCTGGGGTCAATCCTCTTCAATATCTTCATTAGTGACATTGCAGATGGACTAGAGGATAAGGCTTGTCTGTTTGCAGATGACACCAAGATCTGCAACAGAGTAGATGATCCAGATGGGGTGGGCAGAATGAGAAGAGATCTGGATAAACTAGCAAAATGGTCAGAAGAGTGGCAACTGGGATTTAATGCAAAGTAGTGCAAGATCAATGCACATAGAGAAGAGAAACCCTGAAGCCACCTATAGGCTGGGAGGGGAGTTACTGGCAGTCACAAAGGAAGAAAGAGACTTGGGCATCATCATCACTGATGACCTGAAATCATCCAAGCAGACCTCTAAAGCAGTAGGTAAGGCTAGGGGGATGCTAGAGTGTATTAGTAGGGGTATCACAAGTCGTAAGAGGGAGGTAATAATCCCTCTTTACAAGACACTGGTTAGGCCCCATCTGGAGTACTGCATGCAGTACTGGAGGCCACACCTTCACAAGGACATTAACCAAATTGAAGCAGTCCAGAGAAGGGCAACCAAAATGGTGCAGGGACTGCATCAGAAGACATATGAGGACAGATTAACAGAGCTCAATATGTATACCTTTGAGCAAAGAAGGGAGAGCTGTGATATGATTGAAACATTCAAACACCTTAAGGGCATTAACAATGTGAAAGAGTCTAAAATGTTTAACTATAAGAAAAATAGCAGGACAAGAGGACACATCATGAGACTAGAGGGAGGCCGATTAAAGGGGAATGTGAGGAAATTCTTCTTCACAGAAAGAGTGGTGGATGCATGGAACAGCCTACCTCATGAAGTGGTGGCTATGAATACAGTGCAGGCCTTCAAACAGGCATGGGATAGGCATAAGGGAGCAATACAGATGAATATGGATAGATAGGTCATTGACAGTGTAAAGGTGTGTGGCACATTCATAAGGTAGAAAAAATGGGCAGACTGGATGGGCCTTGCGGTTCTTATCTGCCGTCAACCTCTATGTTTCTCTGTTTCTGTGTATATATATATATATATATATATATAAATATATATATGTATATTCATATTCATGCAAAAAAACTCTGTTTAATGAATCAGTTAGGGTTGTTCCACAGCAACAAAGGTGAGGAAGTTCGATGCTAGGGTTCCCACCCCCTTGCACCCCACTCCCACCCAACCCCCACCAACAGGCATCGGGGTGTGTGTTGGGGTCATCGGTCAATGCATTAAACAGAGTTTTTTGCCATGAATTTCCCTTCTTTTTGAGAATGTGCACTGTAAATAGTGAAGTAACGGCAACGCAAAAGCAAACGCTAACACACATGGTGACGCAAACGTAAACAATGCAAACAGTAATAGAAACGCATGCACAAATGTTAATGAAAACAGAAATGCAAATGGAAGTGCATACGTAAACTGTAACACGCATGGTCAAGCAAAAAAAAATAGTAATGGAAAAGCAAATGTTAACAGTAATGCAAATGCAAGTGCAAACAAAAACGAAAAGGGTAACACATGCAGTGGCATAGAGGGGAACGCTAATGCGAAAGGTAATGGAAACGCAAGTGTAAACACTAACTGTAACAGTAACTAAAATGCACGGCTTTTTTTTCCCCAAAAGCTGCACAGAGAAACACAATGAATATAAAGAATCTTCCTTGTCAATCTTCACCATTCATTACTGCTTGGAAGTTAAGCCGGAGGCCTTTTCCCTTCTGAGGAGATTTTTTTCTTTGGAGTAAGCTCCAATGGCGCCGCCCTCGAGGACAACATACTGCGTCATGCGCGAGGGGTGGCCGTTAGGTGCCGCAGACTCCTCCTCTATCTCAGTTCTGTTTCTCCTGCCGTCGAGGCTGCACCTGCTGCGCGGTAGCGTATAGTGTTATCGGTTTCTTCAAGACTCCTCATTTCTAAGAAGGTTTTCACGATTCTCTCGACGCCGTACACTGGTAAGACTGTTCCTTTTGTTTTCTATCTACGGCGCTGAGTGCTTTATTGCTTTTTTTCCTTGTTTAGTTCACATCATGTCCGGTTCGGGAGCAAGGCATAAGTCAAGGGGCCGTGCCCTATCGTCCGGGTGCTCCTGTGGCGGCATTTTTCTGTCTCGGACGCATGATGTCTGTCTCCGTTGCCTGGGACCCAACCACAACATGGATGCGTGCAACATTTGTTTCTCCATGGACCATCGTGTCCTCGAAGTCCGTGCGTTCAAGCTCGGCAAGGCCCCGCCGACCTTCGGGGGACAGCGTCGCTCCAGGGACTCCCAGGTAGGATCTCTAGGCCCTTCCCCCGGGTCCCCTCCCAGGCCTATATGGTCCACGGAGGAGGAGGCTTCCTCCTCTTCTCTTGCTGAAGAGAAAGCTTCTCTCGCGGTGTTGGGGGAACGTCGTAGTCCCACCCGGGGCCGCGACGGGGACGTCGCCTTGGCAGTCACCTCCTCGAAGGTGCAGGCTCCCCGGTGTCGAGGCCCCGTCCTGCTGGGCCTGACACGCGTGACCCTTGATGCTGCCTTCTGGTGCTGTTTCAGATCCTGGCGCCGCTCATGTGCCGAGTTATTGAGACGGCGCCATAGGCGGTGCTGCTCTGGCCTTCGGCGCCGCTCGTGGCACCGCCAGGCCGGTTTGCACTCCCGGCGGCACGGGTTGGGTTCCGACACGGGCGGCACCGTGGGCCTAACTAGTGCAGCGGGGGGCCAGGACCGGGGCTGGCTGTTGCGTGTGGGCTGGGTGCGTCGGTGCCGTCCCAACACCCGGCGCCATTGTAGCGCCGTTCTTCCGGGGACCTCTGGGGTTGCCAGCATCGAGGTTCTGCTGGTCTCGTCCTCTTTGGAGGCCGATGATTCGGATGAGGACCCATCCTGGCTCCCTGACTCTTCGGAGTTGGGGTCCCCAGTGGCACAGGGTGCTAGGCGGCACAGTGGGCCCCTCCCGCTGTCCCCTCTCCCATCCTCCCCTGAGGGCCCTCGGGCTAGGGGTGGCCCTGGGTCCCCGGGGGGTGATGTGGTGGGGACTGAGGGGGTTCCCCCTTCTAGGGAGTCTGTTACAGCTACCCTCCTGGGTGCTGTTTCCACCCCTTGGGGTGGGGGAATGCTGGAGTCGAGGAGGAGGGCTCTCTTGGAGTCTGAGGAGTCGAGGGGCGGGGGACGGTCATCGCGGTCTCTGCTGGCCACCGCTCCTGGGGTGGCTAGGAGTCGTAGCGCCGAACCCCGCCTTTCCCTCTTGGGCCCTGGGGTTTCCTCCAGTGGCATTGCTGTGGACTGCCCTTCTGGATCCATGCAGCCCCGGGTTCGTTACAGGGGAAGATCCCCCCTGGGCTCTTCCAGGCAAGACATCCCCAGGGTCTCGTCTTGTGGCCTGGTTTGTTGTCTGGGATCCTGCCAGCTTGGGCTCCATTCCCCGGATTTCAGAGTCCTAGCAGAGGTCAGTTGCCTCTTCACAGGTGCCCTTCTTCAGTACCTCTGCTTCCACCCCCTGATCTTCCAGGCCATGTCGGTCCTACGGGTCCGTCATCCTGGGAGCAGTTCAGAAGTTCTGCAGTGGCCTTCCCCTCATACGTTAGACACACGCATGAGCGGGTCTTTCGACTCTCCCCACCGCTGCAGGAATCTTCTGGACTTTCAAGCTCTCCATCATCCTCATCTTCCTCCTCTGAGGGAGAGAGGAACCCCTTGCTCACCTTTCTTCCGATGCTGATTTCACTGAATATCAGCGATTCCTTTCGAGGATGGTGAGGGATCTTCGAATCTCTTATGTTAGAGAGACAATACTGAATGGGAGACGCGTGAATTCCTTGGAGAATTCAGTGCCCAACACCTGGTGGTACCTTCCTGGCCTATCCCCTTCCAGGAGGTGTCTATCCGTTCCTGGCAGTCACCAGCCGCCCTTTCTCCAGCCCCGGCAGACTGTCGTCGAAGGTATTGTGCCCCCTCGGAATCCCTGGGTACCCTTCCCAACCCGTCCTCGGGTTTGGTATACCTAGAGACTCCTTCCGGACATCACTGCCTGACGCGCGACCGTCCACCGGATTCGGAATCCCTACAATTCAACCGGTGGGGGCGAAGAGTGTTCTCTTCTTCTCGTGCGGTGGCTTGCATTGCATCACATCAGGCTCACCATGCTGCCTACAATCGGCATCTGTGGTCGATGCTCTCCCAGCTCTTAGCATCAATGCCTGATATGGAGCACACCAGATAGGCTATTGCCCTCTCTGCTATAGGCCTGGAACTGGCAAGACACCAAGCAAGGGCCTCTTATGATGCCAATGAGGTGGCTTCCAGGCTTGTGGGGACAGCGATCTGCATTAGGCGGACGGCATGGCTTCGTCTATCAAAGTTGTCACCCCTGGCCCGGCGTAGGGTGATTCGCTCCACTTTCCGGGGACCCGTCTTTTTTCCTCCAGAGCTAGGAGACTTCTGTAGGGGCTTCCTCCATCTCCCCATCCTCGGGGGGCACTTCCTAGCTCTTCTCCCACTTAGGCTTCTCTCTGTATTAGCCAGGGTCTTCCCCTTCTGTTTTCTCACCAACAGGAGGCTGGGGTCTTGTTCCTCAGGGTTCTACCCCTTTTAAGGGGCTTGGTACTCACCCAAGCAGTAATGAATGGTGAAGATTGACAAGGAAAGATATGAAAATTACGTACCTACCGTAATTCTTGATCTTCTCTTGTATCTTCACCATTCATTACTGATACCCACCCACCTTCCCCTCAGTGGCCTTCTTCTGTGGTGTCTCCCCCTCCCGTCTCGTTCCTCTTACTCCCCTTGGCCTTTATGCCAAAAAAAAGTTCTGTTTTCTATTCTTAGTGAATGGATCCCCTTTTTTCCTCAAGGTAAAGAGGAATGAGCACGGTTGTATTTCTCTAATTCTGAGGGAACTCTTTCTGACCGCCCTTAGGGTGCGATTCCTAAATACCTTCTTCAGGTTATACAGTTTCACAGCCCAAATGGCCATGCTTTGACTGGGCCTCGGCAAAGTCTAGAATCCTCCTGGCAGGTATTATTTCAAGCTCTTCTATATACTGACTGAACTTGTCAGCTCTGAGCATCTGTTTGCCTTGCCTTAGGGAGTCTGATTGAGTTCCACTCTATCTTTCATACAAAACTGCCTTCGAGAAGGCATAGTTTTTCCCATACACTACTGTGTTAGCACTTAACAAGGTGCTAAGGGACTTAGTCCCCTTCCTGGATGGGTGCTCTACCCGGAACAGGTTCTGCCCGGGCAGTCTAGGAGCCCTCAACTAGGATGAAGGGACTTGGCATGTTGAGAGTTCAGAGAGTCCGCTCTCATTCAGATCTGTTCAGGTGGTTCAGTTGAACCTCCCCTCAGTCCTAGCAACTGGGATTCTTGCTCCTTTGTTAGTTTCGAGCCTATAAGCCTCTCAACCAATGCTCGATGGGCACTGTTCTCCTTCTCAACATGCCTCTTTCTCTCTTCTTCTTCTTCTTCTTCTTCTACTTCCCTTTCCTTCTTTCTGTTCCTCCCCTAGAGCCACCCCGGAAAGGAGGCCCTGTGGTCCCTTAGGGTAGGAATTCTCTCTCCTTTGTCTATTCTCCATCGGCTTATTCCTTTTTCAGTTTATTTCCTTTCCTTTTTCTATCCCTTGGCTCTGTTGACTTGCTTTCTTTTTTCTTACCCTTTATTTTCGCCTCTCCGGCTACCAGAACTGAGATAGAGGAGGAGTCTGTGGCACCTAACGGTCGCCCCTCGCACATGATGCAGTACGTCATCCTCGAGAGGTGCACCGCTGGAGCCATCCAAAAAAAACCCCCGTATCGGGTGCACGCCTCTGGCTTAACCCAAGCAGTAATGAATGGTGAAGATACAAGAGAAGATCAAGAATTACGGTAGGTACGTAATTTTCATATGTATGCACAATAATAGGCCTCGGAGCAGAAAATGAACACTTGGGGCTGGATATTCAGACTTCGCTGGGCTGTTGCTCAAGCCTGTGCACAGTGCAACTGGGCTGCACTAGGGCATGGACTGGGTGATATTCAATAGTGCTGCACCATGGCTCAGCAAAGTTGAATATGGCACAGAAGGTGCACACACTGCGCATAGCACAGTGGCACTGCACCAGCGCAAGACAGCAAACAGGACCAGGAGATGTGCTAGCACAAGTGCAGTTGCGCTAGGTGCATGACCCACAATATTCAGCATGGGACATGCAAATGAGGCCATTATGTATGGATGGCTCAAATGGGGCCATTTGCATGTCATTATGGCTCCATTTGCATGCGATGCTCCTATCCAGGGTGACTTGTGCCTGATGCACTGCCAGGCTACATCCGTCGGGGAACAACACCCTGCAGCCCCATTATGGTCTCCCGCTCCCATACACCCAGTCATGGGCATAGGTATAATTAAGATCCCTTGTGGTCCAGCAGTAAGCCCCCACCCCATCACCCGATCATGGGGATAAGTAAAATTAAGATCCCTGGTGGTCCAGTGATAACCCCTCACCATCACCCAATCATGGGCATAAGTATAAGTAAGAGCCCTGGTGGTCCAGTGGAACTCCCCTCCCCACCTGACCACAGAGGTCCCCCACCACCCAGCACCCCTCCTCATCATCGGTGGGTGGCGGCACCCTGCCCACATGCCGCCCAGCTGCCCGCCGAATGACAGTGTACAGTATGGTCTGTATACTGCGTGGACCAATGGGCTTGCAGATCATATTGTACTACACAGGCCGAATATGTGAATGGATGCATCACAATTTGCCTCTTTGCAACCCTGTTGCGCCATGCACAACCCTTTTGAATATCCAGGCCTTGGAATACTAAATTGCTTTATCTCAGGAACCGTATGACATAGGAAAAAAATTAAAATTTCATATAAGTTATGACTTTCCTGGCTAGTTTTGCAATTAATATTGTTCCAACGAAAAGTCTGTATCACAAGGTGTTTCTGAGATACGGGCCCCGAAAGGCGTGGCGGATGCCATAATGTTATCCTATGGGAAAAATTGTCAACTTTGGAGTACTGTAACTTTGTAGTCCTATAATATTTTGTCAACAAATCACCAAAAGCCACATCTGTGAGATGTTGGCTGTCTGCCCTCCAAATTTCAGCCTAAAAGACCAAACCATTCTTTTGCAGCAGGGTGGCAAACATTTCCTATTCTTTTGGGCATAGTGTCGCAAAGTAGTGTTGCAAATCACAACACTTTTGCATAAAAAAATCATGAAAGTGTCACAAGTGTGACACTACTTTATGACTCTACAGTTTACAAAAATTTTTAAAACATATTTCTGGGGTGTTTAACCCCCCAAAAAAGACATGGCTAGCATCCTCAGAGCTTGACTGGGTGAACGCAAAAATAATTGTGTCCCTAGAGGGTCCCAATTTTAAATGCCAAGCATTTCTGTGACCATCAACTGAAAACAAAATGGCAGATTTCCGACACTACAGGGGTCATTTGCAACACTAAAAAACACATTTGCAAAACTGTCAAACATTTTGTTAACTTTTCCCATTGACTATAATGGGGGAAACTTGTTTTTTGAATAACTTTTAAACCGTTTAATATTTTTTAACAAAATCTTCAAAAGGCACATCGACCACATATTCCCTGAAGTTTTCGGACTGGTCGTGCACTATAATATGTGTGTGTGTATATATATATATATATATATATATATATTATTTTTTTTTACATATTATAGTGGCACAGTAGCACCACTATAGTTAGGGTTGAAGAGCCACTTTCATACAAAACCTCAAATTTTGCACCTTAATAACTTTGCCACCGTACAACAGATTTGCCTGAAATTAGACACGCACAGTCTGGCACCATAGATCTCTAGATCTGCAAAGTTGCGTTACAGTCAGATGTACAGTGGTGGAGCTACAGAACACCAAAAAACCAAAAAAAGTGACTATAAGCACATTTCTTTGCTTTCACCCACAGACCACACGGTTTGTGCTTTTGGTCTGAAAACTTCAGGGAAGATACAGCCGTCTGAAGATTTCATGAAAAAATATTAAATGGTTCAAAAGTTATTCAAAAAAAAGTTTCCTATTATAGACAATGGGAAAAGGTAACAAAAATCATGAAAGTGTCACAAATGGCCTTTTTACTTTCATGAGTCAGCCAATTTTTTTCAGTTAAAGCTGAGAAAAATGTATGGCATTTAAAAGTGGGACCCTCTAGAAACACAGTTCTTGTTGTGTTCACCTAGTTGGGTCCTTAGGATGGTAGGCACATCTTTTTTTGGGGGGTTAACCCTCACCAGAAATGCATTTTTCAAATTTTTGAAAAAAATACTTTCGCAAAATACTTTCGCAAAATACTTTCACGAAACTGTCGCAAATCAAGAAAACTGCGAAAGTATGGCCAGAACAACTGAAAACTCTTTGCCACTCTCCTGCAAGACAATGGTTTGGTCTTTTGGGCTGATACTTGCAGGGTAGAAAGCCAAGATCCTACAGATGTGCTTTTTGGTGGTTTACTGTCAACATATTACAGGGCAACAATGTTACAGCACTCTGAAGTTCACCATTTTCCCCATAGGTTAACATTACGGCATCTGCCATACCTTTTGGGTCCCGTATCTCAAAAGCGGTTCAAGATACAGACTTTTCATTGCAGAACTTCTTAGTCCCCCCATTGGAAGCTAAGCACATAACTAGCCTGGGAAGCCATAAATAACAGGAAATTAAAAAATGTTTTCTACCTCGTACGGTTCATGAGATATTAACAATTTAGTGTTCCAATTGTTCATTTTCCTGTTTGAAGCCCACTATTATGGCCACATTCTTCGTTTTCTCTGACCTTTTTGATGCACCTGTCTCTCACACAATGCGTGTTACAGATCCGCATTTGCGTTACCATTTGCACTACTGTTATCATTTGTGTTTGCATTACTGTTAGCGTTAGCGTTACCATTTGTATTTGCATTTACATTACCATTTTCATTGCCATTTACTTTTGTGTTGCAGTTTGTGTTACTGTTTCCACTTGCATTTGTGTTACCTTTAGCATTACTCTTACCATTACTGTTAGCTTTCCCATTTGCATTATCATAACCGTTTGCATTTGCATTACCGTTTTCATTACCATTTATGCTTGCATTTGCATTATCATTACCATTTGTGTTACCGTTACCGTTAGCAATACTGTCAGCATTACCGTTAGCATTTGTGTTTGCGTTTACTTTTGCATTACCGTTTTTGTTACCGTTTCCATTTGCGTTACCATTTTCACTTGCATTTGCATTTGCATTATCATTACCATTACTGTTAACGTTAGCATTACCATTACTGCTTGCATTACCATTAGCATTTGAGTTACCATTTGCGTTTGCATTTACATTTATGTTACCGATAGCGTTATCTTACTGCTAGCATTACTGTTAGCGTTACCATTACTGTTTGTGTTTGCAGTACCATTACCATTACCACTACCGTTAACATTAGCATTGCTGGTACCATTTGCATTTCCATTACTGTTCATGTTTGCTTTTGCATTTGTGTTAACTTTCATATTACCGTTACCAGTTGCGTTTCCATTTCCGCTTGCATTTGCGTTACCGTTTGCATAACCATTTGCTTTTCCATTTGCATTACCATTACTGTTAGCATTACCATTAGCATTTGCATTTGTGTTACCATTACTGTTAGTTACCATTATTGTTACTGTTAGCATTAGTGTTACCATTGCCATTACCATTACTGCCACCCTTAGCATGACAAATCACTGTTACTAGGTTTCCTTATACTACAGGGCTGCACTACGGCATCCTGCTTCTGTGTACATGGGAGAGCAGGGCTCCCACAAACACATGTGATTATGATGGAATGGGCAGATTGCTGGGTGGGCCCTGCGCTCCCACCAAGACATACCATTCACTATTTATAGTTCACATTCTCAAAAAGAAGGGACATTCATGGCAAAAAAACTCCATTAATTCATCAGTTAGGGTTGTTACACAGTGATAGAAGCAGGGAAATTCAGTATTAGGGTTCAAAACCCTAACTCTACATCCCCAACCCCCCCACACACACACATATACATACAAGTAGGGGAAGGACCAAGGCAGCACAACCAATCCTGGAGCCCCCCGACCTGAAATGCACCCGCATGCACCTGGGGGCATTGAGGGGGCTGGACGGTTGGCACTGGCAATTGGGGGGGCCATGACAGAAAATGGACCCGGGGTCTCTGAGTTTTTGGGGGGTAGGGGACATGTCTGAGCAGGGGGGCATGGGGGCACAGACATTGTGTTTCTGCAGTACTGCGGTGGAAGCATCTGTTGATGTGCCAGGACAGATGTCCCTTAGACCACCTCCAAGCTGGTCTGCGGCATGGCGCAAGCCGCATCTTGGAATCATGACTTGTGTATCCCATGGTGCAAGATGTGATTTATGCCATGGGGTTTGGCACAAATTGCCTTGCACCATGTCGCAAGTCATCTTGGAATTGGGCCCTTAGAATTTGATGGCAGATAAGGATGGCTTGGCCCATCCAGTCTGCCCATTTACCTACCTACTGAATTAGCTGCAGATCTTAGTTAACCAACAGCCTACTTTCTCTCCTCCCTCCACTATAATTGCCTTATGTCTGTCGGTTCTATGTGATAACGGTGACTGCGTAAAGGTGAGCCATGTTATCATGACGTCAGATCTGTGAAAACATTTTTGGCACTCTGACATCCTCGGCGCACAGAACAACAGCACTGGGGACATAAAATTTCATGCTTTCTGTAGGGGGGCCTGGGCCCCTCCAAGCAGGGGGCTTTGCTCCCCGCACCCTCCTAATAAAGGATTCTCAGCTCCAGGGGGTGCATGTGGGGGGGGTGAAAGCATGCCTCTCCCTATGCATCTCAGTATCCCCGCAGCCCTCCTGACTGCCTTCTCACATTGCCTACCTACCTTTAGGTCTTCTAATATAACTACCCTCAGGCCCCATTCCATTTTTGGTTTGCTGGCCTTGGTTTGCTGGCTAAGGCACCTAGCTTCACCTGAGCTCTTTCCTTCTAAGACTGCTTGAAAGGTAGAGTAGAGAAACTTACCAGAGCAAGTGAGAAGGATTAAGACTTAGTTTGGCTAAGCAGATTTACTGTGTGGTGGTGTTTTTATTTTTTACTCACAGGGATTGCTACTGTTTGTTGCTAACATTTCATTGCTTTATTTTTCTCTGATTCAAATTGTTGTTGCTGGTATACCTTCTTCTGCATTATTACAAGGTGTGCCTACAGGTGTGAAGCTAACAGATTACTGCTGTAATCTTCTGATTCAAATTGTCTTTGCAGGTATATCTTTGTTACTGCTTTATTTTCTCTGGAGCAAAGTGTTTCTTACAGGGTATATCTTCTCTGAAATTACTGTATTACAGGTGAAGCTTACATTTTTGTGACTTTTTATCATTGGGCTAAGCAAAATTACTGTTTGACACTGTGTTTTATTTTATTCTTGTTTGTTGAAAAGGTTTGTTATCTCAGAGGTGTTTCAGTCTCCTCACATTGAAGGAGCTAATTGCTTTCCTCCCACAGCTCTTCCAAAGGATTAGGTGTGTATGTGGGGGTGGAGCTGGCAAACTGTCAGTAATTTCCAACAGAAAGAAGGGTTAAAAAGTCAGGTTAGTTGATATCTTGGAGGTAGAAGACTTGATTTGCTGGCCAAGGCACCTAGCTTCACCTGAGCTCTTTCCTTCTAAGACTGCTTGAAAGGCAGAGTAGAGAAACTTACCAGAGCAAGGGAGAAGGATTAAGACTTAGTTTGGCTAAGCAGATTTCCTGTGTGGTGGTGTTTTTATTTTTTACTCACAGGGATTGCTACTGTTTGTTGCTAACATTTCATTGCTTTATTTTTTCTCTGATTCAAATTGTTGTTGCTGGTATACCTTCTTCTGCATTATTACAAGGTGTGCCTACAGGTGTGCCTAACAGATTACTGCTGTAATCTTCTGATTCAAATTGTCTTTTGCAAGGTATATCTTTTGTTACTGCTTTATTTTTCTCTGGAGCAAAGTGTTTCTTACAGGGTATATCTTCTCTGAAATTACTGTATTACAGGTGGAGCTTACATTTTTGTGACTTTTTTATCATTGGGCTAAGCAAAATTACTGTTTGACACTGTGTTTTATTTTATTCTTGTTTGTTGAAAAGGTTTGTTGTCTTAGAGGTGTTTCAGTCTCCTTCTCACATTGAAGGAGCTAATTGCTTTTCCTCCCACAGCTCTTCCAAAGGATTAGGTGTGTATGTGGGGGTGGAGCTGGCAAACTGTCAGTAATTTCCAACAGAAAGAAGGGTTAAAAAGTCAGGTTAGTTGATATCTTGGAGGTAGAAGACTTGGTTTGCTGGCCAAGCACCTAGCTTCACCTGAGCTCTTTCCTTCTAAGACTGCTTGAAAGGCAGAGTAGAAAACTTACCAGAGCAAGGGAGAAGGATTAAGACTTAGTTTGGCTAACAGATTTACTGTGTGGTGGTGTTTTATTTTTACTCACAGGGATTGTTACTGTTTGTTGCTAACATTTCATTGCTTTATTTTTCTCTGATTCAAATTGTTGTTGCTGGTACCTTCTTCTGCATTATTACAAGGCGTGCCTACAGGTGTGTGCTAACAGATTACTGCTGTAATCTTCTGATTCAAATTGTCTTTGCAAGGTATATCTTTTGTTACTGCTTTATTTTCTCTGGAGCAAAGTGTTTCTTACAGGTATATCTTCTCTGAAATTAGAAACATAGAAACATAGAAACATAGAAGTTGATTGACAGATAAGGACCTAAAGGCCCATCCAGTCTGCCCATTTCTTTTTATACCTTATAAATGTGCCATCGGCCTTTGCTCTGTCAGTGACCTATCTATTCATAGTCATTTGTATTGCTCCCTATGCCTATCCCATGCCTGTTTGAAGCCCTGCACTGTATTCATAGCCACCACTTCTGTGGTAAGCCATTCCATCTACCACCCTTTCTGTGAAAAAGAATTTCCTCACATTCCCCTTAATCGGCCTCCTCTAATCTCATGCTGTGTCCTCTTGTCCTGCTATTTTTCTTATATTTAAACATGTTAGACTCTTTCACCTTGTTTATGCCCTTAAGGTGTTTAAATGTCTCGATCATATCACCTCTCCCTCCTTTGCTCAAGGGTATACATATTGAGCTCCGCTAATCTGTCCTTATATGTCTTCTGATGCAGTCCCTGCACCATTTTGTTGCCCTTCTCTGGACTGCCTCAATTTGTTAATGTCCTTGTGAAGGTGTGGCCTCCAATACTGCACGCAGTACTCCAGATGGGGCCTAACCAATGTCTTGTACAGAGGATTATTACCTCTCTTCACGACTTGTGATACCCCTACTAATACCCTAACACCCCCCTAGCCTTACCTACTGCTTTAGAGGTCTGCTTGGATGATTTTAGGTCATCAGTGATGATGATGCCCAAGTCTCTTTCTTCCTTTGTGACTGCTAGCAACTCCCCTCCCAGCCTATAAGTGGCTTCAGGGTTTCTCTTCCCTATGTGCATGATTTTGCACCTCTTTGCATTAAATCCCAGTTGCCACTCTTCTGACCATTCTGCTAGTTTATCCAGATCTCTTCTCATTCTGCCCACCCCATCTGGATCATCTACTCTGTTGCAGATCTTGGTGTCATCTGCAAACAGACAAGCCTTACCCTCTAGTCCATCTGCAGAGGTCACTAATGAAGATGTTGAATAGGACTGGCCCCAGGACTGATCCTGAGGTACCACTTGTGACTTGCATCTCTTCTGACTGTATACCATTTACCACCACTCTCTGTTTTCTGCCAGTCAACCAGTTTGCCACCCAGTTGACCAACTTCGACCCACCCGAGCCTACCTAGCTTATTTATCAATCTTCTATGTGGAACAGTGTCAAAAGCTTTGCTGAAGTCAAGGTAGGCGACATCAACTGCTCCCCTTGGTCCACCACTCTGGTTACCCAGTCAAAGAAATCTATGAGATTAGTTTGACAGGACCTTCCTTTGTAAACCCATGCTGTCTTGGATCCTGTGCCCTATGAGATTCCAGGTGTTGCACTATCCTTTCCTTTAAGGAGTGCCCATAATCTTGCCCACTACTGAGGTAAGACTGACCGGTCTGTAGTTCCCCCCTCCTCCTGCTACCACTCTTGTGGAGGGGATCACATGAGCCTTTCTCCAGTCTTCTGGGACCTCTCCTGTGCTCAGAGACTCACTAAACAATTCTGCTAATGGTCTGCTAGTTCCTCCTTTAGCTCCTTAAGTACCCTGGGATGTATGCCATCAGGTCCCATTGCCTTATCCACCCTGAGCTTAGAAGCTCTTGTAGGACCCTTTCTTTTGTGAAGGAGTGGTGCTCACCTCCTCCCCCTGTGTCCATGATGCTGAGCTGGGGCCCTGCCCTACCCTTCTCTTCAGTAAATACTGAGTAAAAGTATCTATTTAGGATAGATGCCTTTACAGGGTCCTCCTCCTCACATGCTCCTTTTCTCCATTAAACTTAGCAATACCCCCTCTGGACTTTCTCCTTTCACTAATGTATCTATAGAAAGTCTTGTCACCTTCTTTTACTGTTCGTGCTAGTGTTTCCTCAGTTTGGGACTTTGCCTGCCTTACTGCCTTACCTGCTTCCCTTAGGGCAGTTTGGTATGCCTCCCTATCTTCATCCCGCTGTGTTCCCTTATATTTTCTGAAGGCCAGCCTTTTGGCTCTGACCTTTTCTGCTACTATATTTGAGAACCAAAGTGGTTTCCTTCTTCTTTTGCACTTCCTTTTCTGTCTAACACAATGGGATGTTGCTTCAAGTATTGTATCCTTAATGCTTTCCCACTTTGCCTGTACCTCCTCACCTGTGTTTCTTTTGCCAGGGCTAGCTTAACTCTGTTGGCCATCTTATCAAAGTCAGCTCCTCTGAAGTCCCATATTTTGCCTTGGAATGGGATGATTTAGATGTAGTAATAAATTGAACCATACCATGTGATGGTCACTGGCCCCAGGTGACCTTCTACCTGGAGATCTGTGATCCCTTCTTTGTTAGTCAGTACTAGATCTAGGATAGCCCTGTCTCTTGTGGGTTGCTGTACCAGTTGTTTGAGGCCCTCCCTCTGCAGGAATCCACTATGAGTCTAGTTCTGGCAGATGTTCCTGCTGGTATTGACCAATCTGTATCTGGCATGTTGAAGTCTCCCATTATCAGAACCTCCCCTTTAGCTGTCATGTTTTGTATATCTTCTAACAGTAATGTGTCTATGTCCTCCCTCTGGTCTGGGGGCCTGTAGACAACCCCAGTTCTTATGGCTGTCCCATTACCTGTTTCCAGGGTGACCCACAGTTCTTCTGGCTCCTTATGTGTATTCTGAATTTCTGTAGCTTTGATATTTTCATTAACATACAGGGCCACCCCCCCCCTTTTGCACCTCGGTCTCTTCTGAACAATACATATCCAGGTACTGAAGTCTCCCAAGTGTGGTTACTGGTAAACCACGTCTCACTAATTGCTACTATGTCCAGTTTAGCCTCTGACATTATTGCCTGCAGGTCTGGGATCATATTTCCCAGGCTGTGAGCATTTGTGTACATGATTTTCCATTGGCCAGATTTTGGTGTGTTAGTTGTTGGGTGAAGTTTGGCATTACCCCTGTGCATCGTACTGTGCAAATTATTACAGGTGGTGCTTTACAGGTTTTACAGTTTTATCTAACATTAGGATAAGCTTTCAGGGTTACTGCATTTGTTGTTGACTGATTGTTTCTGCTCTTACCTCCTTGTTCTTTCATCCGTGGTTCTTCTTTTTAGGCAGGAAGGCCCAGCCACCCACCCCATCCCCAACCACGCTACACTCCTTTATAGGTACCACAGTTGTGACATTTCCTGTGGCAGAGCAGGAAGAGGCGGATCAGTGTGGCCTCCACAAGATGATCTCATTTACAGGGCACTAGTAATTTAACTTGTTATAACAAGTTAAACAAAGCACAATTAAACCATTACTTGCATTTTTTTCCTTCTAATTACTCTGACTAGGTTACAAACCCAGCAACTTATTTGGAATGGATTTCATTAACTGCAGGTACTGTGGAACAATTTTCAGAAGGACAGTCTTACAGGATTTAGGACACTGTCACATGCTGGGCCTTTGGAGATCTTAGGTCTCAGCTCTGGGCAGCATGGGCAGAGATTGCACTCCTCAAATTTCATATTGAAGAGGAAATACATTATAAGAACCACCCGCCATTTCCCAGCATCCAACAGAAAAACCTCGACCCCCGGGGTAGTTGGTCCAGGAGGTTGGCAGGTGGTTAGGAGGAGCAAATCAGGTGCCCCATCACTCTCTGCTCTCCAACACATTACCTCCAAAACCATATAAACACTACAAACAGGTATCTGCCTCTATCTCTGAAATCAAATAAAGAGGCAGAAGACACTGCAGAGCAGGACACTCGGCACAGGAGCTAGCACAACAATACTCACCCAAATCAGGAACCAAAACTAAACAAGCACAAAGGAATCCAAAAACTTCTGATCATAGGAGACTCCATGATTCGGGAGTTGATACCCATCTCCAGCCAGGTGATGGTCAGATGTCTCCCAGGTACATCAGCATGGAGAGACACTGACCGCATTGCTAAAATTGTTCACAAAGCAGGAGAAACATTGATGTCCTAGTACACATAAGGAACTAATGATCTCACCAGCCAGTCAGTTGTGGAGACCAAGGAACACCTGACTAGGCTGGGTGACAAACTATCATCTATTTGTCCAGCATCTCCTTCTGAGATCCTGCCAGTCTGGGAGAAGGGAGCAGATGGATGGAAGGTCAGAGAAGGGGAGATAGGGGAGCTAAACACGGGGCTCAAGGACTGGTGCCAGAAAAAGGACACAGATTTGTAGGAACTGGCAACAGTTCTGGGGCGAAAGTTCTTTAAATTTGATGGACTGCATCTGACTAAAGAGGAGTCAGTGCATTGGGGCAGAAGTTTGGCGTCTTTGCAGAATATTTAAACTAGCAAATGGGGAGAGGGTGCAGCACCCCATCGTCGAATGGGAAGACACCTCCCCTCAGCTCAGTAGTCAAACAGGAATTCAGCGTGTTTGCCATTCATTTGCATCACCAGGTAAGAAAAAGGTTTGTCTCCCATAACGATGCACAGGGGTAATGCCAAACTTCACCCAACAACTAACACACCAAAATCTGGCCAATGGAAAATCATGTACACAAATGCTCACAGCCTGAAATAGATCCCAGACCTGCAGGCAATAATGTCAGAGCTAAACTGGACATAGTAGCAATTAGTGAGACGTGGTTTACCAGTAACCACACTGGGAGACTTCAGTACCTGGCTATGTATTGTTCAGAAGAGACCGAGGTGCAAAGGGGGTGGCCCTGTGTTAATGAAAATATCAAAGCTACAGAAATTCAGAATACACATAAGGAGCCAGAAGAACTGTGGGTCACCTGGAAACAGGAAATGGGACAGCCATAAGAACTGGGGTTGTCTACAGGCCCCAGACCAGAGGGAGGACATATAACATTACTGTTAGAAGATATACAAAACATGACAGCTAAAGGGAGGTTCTGATAATGGAGACTTCAACATGCCAGATACAGATTGGTCAATACCAGCAAGGAACATCTGCAGAACTAGACTCATAGTGGATTCCCTGCACAGGAGGGCCTCAAACAACTGGTACACCAACCCACAAGAGACAGGGCTATCCTAGATCTAGTACTGACTAACAAAGAAGGGATCACAGATCTCCAGGTAGAAGGTCACCTGGGGCCAGTGCCATCACATGGTATGGTTCAATTTGGCTACACATCTAAATCATCCCATTCCAAGGCAAAATATGGGACTTCAGAGGAGCTGACTTTGATAAGATGGCCAACAGAGTTAAGCTAGGCCTGGCAAAAAAACACAGGTGAGGAGGTACAGGCAAAGTGGGCAAGCATTAGGATACAATACTTGAAGCAACATCCCATTGTGTTAGACAGAAAGGAAGTGCAAAGAAGAAGAAAACCACTTTGGTTCTCAAATACAGTAGCAGAAAGGTCAGAGCCAAAAGGCTGGCCTTCAGAAAATATAAGGAACACAGCGGGATGAAGATGGGAGGCATACCAAACTGCCCTAAGGGAAGCAGGTAAGGCAGTAAGGCAGGCAAAGTCCCAAACTGGGAAACACTAACACGAACAGTAAAGAAGGTGACAAGACTTTCTATAGATACATTAGTGAAAGGAGAAAGTCCAGAGGGGTATTGCTAAGCTAATGGAGAAAAGGGAGCATGTGAGGAGGAGGACCCTGTAAAGGCATCTATCCTAAATAGATACTTTTTGCTCAGTATTTACTGAAGAAGGTAGGGGGGCCCACAGCTCAGCATCATGGACACAGGGGAGGGAGGTGAGCACTCCCTTCACAAAGAAAGGGTCCTACAAGAGCTTGCTAAGCTCAGGGTGGATAGGCAATGGGACCTGATGGCATACATCCCAGGGTACTTAAGGAGTTAAAGAGGAACTAGCAGAGCCATTAGCAGAATTGTTTAGTGAGTCTCTGAGCACAGGAGAGGTCCCAGAAGACTGGAGAAGGGCTCATGTGATCCCACTCCACAAGAGTGGTAGCAGGGAGGAGGCGGGAACTACAGACCGGTCAGTCTTACCTCAGTAGTGGGCAAGATTATGGAGGCACTCCTTAAGGAAAGGATAGTGCAACACCTGGAATCCATAGGGGCACAGGATCCAAGACAGCATGGGTTTACAAAGGAAGGTCCTGTCAAACCAATCTCATAGATTTCTTTGACTGGGTAACCAGAGTGGTGGACCAGGGGAGCAGTTGATGTCGCCTACCTTGACTTCAGCAAAGCTTTTGACACTGTTCACATAGAAGATTGATAAATAAGTTAGGTAGGCTTGGGGTGGGTCAAGTTGGTCAACTGGGTGGCAAACTGGTTGACTGGCAGAAAACAGAGAGTGGGGTAAATGGTATTCAGTCAGAAGAGATGCAAGTCACAAGTGGGTACCTCAGGGATCAGTCCTGGGGCCAGTCCTATTCAACATCTTCATTAGTGACCTCGCAGATGGACTAGAGGGTAAGGCTTGTCTGTTTGCAGATGACACCAAGATCTGCAACAGAGTAGATGATCCAGATGGGGTGGGCAGAATGAGAAGAGATCTGGATAAACTAGCAGAATGGTCAGAAGAGTGGCAACTGAGTTTAATGCAAAGAAGTGCAAAATCATGCACATAGGGAAGAGAAACCCTGATGCCACTTATAGGCTGGGAGGAGTTGCTAGCAGTCACAAAGGAAGAAAGAGACTTGGCATCATCATCACTGATGACCTAAATCATCCAAGCAGACCTCTAAAGCAGTAGGGTAAGGCTAGGGGGTGTTAGGGTGTATTAGTAGGGGTATCACAAGTCATAAGAGGAGGTAATAATCCCTCTGTACAAGACATTGGTTAGGCCCCATCTGGAGTACTCGTGCAGTATTGGAGGCCACACCTTCACAAGGACATTAACTAAATTGAGGCAGTCCAGAGAAGGGCAGCCAAAATGGTGCAGGGACTGCATCAGAAGACATATGAGGACAGATTAATGGAGCTCAATATGATACCCTTGAGCAAAGGAGGAGAGAGGTGATATAATCGAGACATTTAAACACCTTAAGGGCATAAACAAGGTGAAAGAGTCTAACATGTTTAAATATAAGAAAAATAGCAGGACAAGAGGACACAGCATGAGATTAGAGGAGGCCGATTAAGGGGAATGTGAGGAAATTATTTTTACAGAAAGGGTGGTAGATGCATGGAATGGCTTACCACAAGAAGTGAGTGGCTATGAATACAGTGCAGGGCTTCAAACAGGCATGGGATAGGCATAAGGGAGCAATACAAATGACTATGAATAGATAGGTCACTGACAGAGCAAAGGCCGATGGCACATTTATAAGGTAGAAAAAGAAATGGGCAGACTGGATGGGCCTTGCGGTCCTTATCTGCCGTCAACTTCTATGTTTCTATGTTTCTATGTTTCTATGTTTTGTTGTTGTTAGTCCCCCCCATTGTGTACTCTTCTCCTAGGTTTTTGTTTCCCAGGTGCATTACTTTGCACTTCTTTGCATTGAATCTAAGCTGCCATACTTTTGACCATTCCTCCAACCTTGCCAAGTCCCTTCTCATGCTTTCCACCCTCACTTGCATATCAACTCTGTTGCAGATCCTTGTGTCATCTCCAAAGAGGCATACCTTTCCTTTCAGTCCCTCTGCAATGTCACTTATAAAGACATTAAAGAGGACCAGCCCCAGTACTGAACCCTGCGGTAGCTCACTAGTAACCTCCCTTTCTTCAGAGTGGACTTTTGTTTACTAATACCCTCTGCATCTTTTTGTCCAGCCAATTTTTTAGCTGGGCTACCACGCTGGGACCCACTCCCAGGCTGGCTAACTTGTTTATTAATCTTTTGTGTGGGACTGTGACAAATGCCTTGCTAAAGTATAGGTAGGCCATGTTCACAGCCCCTCCCTGGTCTACTACTTTGTCTCCCAGTCAAAGAAATATATTAGATTCATCTGACATGACCTTCCCACTGTGAATCCATGCTGCCTTGGGTCCTGTGCCCCGCTGGCCACTAGGTTCTCAACTATTCTTTCTTTCAGAAATGATTCCATCATTTTCCCTACAAGTGACATCAAACTAACAGGTCTATTGTTTCCTGCCTCTGCCTTACTCCCACTTTTGTGAAGGAGAGTCACATCCATACTCCTCCAGTCCTCAGGTACCATGTCCTCCTCCCGTGATTTGTTAAAAAAGGGTAGTCAGTGGTGTCACTAGTTCTCCCCTTAGTTCCTTTAGAATTCTGGGATGGATCCTGTCGGGCCCCATTGCCTTGTCCACCTTCAGTATTAGGGGTTTTTTCAGAACCCTTTCTTCTGTGAATGGACTGGTATCGACTCCCCTATCCAGAGTAATTCTATTGTTTGGTTTAGGTGCGTTCCCCTCCCCTCCTCTTATTTTGTGAATACTGAACAAAAGAATTTGTTCAGTATCTCTGACTTTTCACTGTCACCCTCTGCCCACCCCTCTCCCCTTTATTAAGTCTCACTATCCCTCCCTTGGTCTTTCTTTGCTCACTAATTTATCTATAAAAGGTTTTATCCCCCTTCTTAACTGAGTTAGCTATCTTTTCCTCAGTTTGGGCCTTTGCTATTCTGACTGCCTTCCTTCTTCCTTCTGTTTTAACTGGCACAGTTCTTTCTCCTTCTGTGATTCTTTATACTTTATGAATGCTATCTTTTCTCCCTAACCTTCCTCACCACCTCTTTTGAGAACCATAATATATTACACCACTATAATATATATTTTTGCAAAAACTTTGTTAATGTACAAGTTAGAATAACTTAATGCCACAAAAGTAGGAAAATGTGGTGTTAGGATTTCTAACCCTAATGCCCCACCACCACCCCCAAGCAGCAAAAGGAGAAAATATTAGGGCTTTGTGTTTCTGGAGTCTTGGTGAATCAGTGGTGAGGTCTTCCTTGGGGGTTGTCAACTATAATGGCCACCCCATTCTGTGAACAAACAATGTCACACATTACCTCCTTTCTTCACACAGGGCCCTGGGTGAAGAAAGATACAACAAATTGTGTTGGCAACTTTTGGTGAGGCATACTTCTCTTTCTTTGAAGAGTGCATCATAATGAGGCAGGGGCTTGGAACTGTACCTTGTGCATCAGATTGGAGGCTATGGGCTGGGGCAAGGGGTGAACATTAGGGTTGACAACCACCAAGGAATACCCCACCACTGATTCATCAAGACTCCGGAGGCCCAAAACCCTAACTTTTTTTTCCCTTTTGCTGCTTGGGGGCTGGAGGTGGAGCCTTAGGGTTGGAAACCCTAACACCACATTTCCCTACTTTTGTGGCATCAAGTTTCCCTAACTGGTGTATTAAAGTTTTTTGCAAATAATTTCCTTTATTTTTGAGCTATAGTAGTTGATTTGTAGCCTCATTTGTGCAGGTCCCTTTGGGACCTGCATGAGCAGATTCAAATGTCTTGTACAAAAAGAGGCTCAGTCCACCTAAATAAGTGCAGGGCCCACAAATTGCATGCCTTGCAGTTTGGTGCAATGACAGATGTGAAGAATTCATGGGGATGTCTGGTGGGTTGTGGAAGTGCAGGACCCTGTGGCTCTTGCACTTCTGTGTGGCCACAGCTACAGATGCATAGGACAAAGAGTGAATATGTCAATCTGTCAGCCAATGCACAGGGCCCTCTGCCACCCCAGATAGGGAGAGATGCAGGGCCCTATGCCAAGAGGACAATTGTCTTTACTATATGGTTCACAAGTCAGTGCTGACAACCCTGCACCTTTCATTCCCTGATTGGGGGGGTGCTACATAACAGCACCATCCCCATACCCTCACCCCATTCAGCTGTGTCATTGAGCTCACCTCCAAACTTAGCTCACCAGCATGGGATCACAAAGCATACCTGTCAGGGTCAAGAGTGGCACTACACACAAAGTTTGTTAACAATTATATTTGTTTTCTCAATTTTGACCCAAAATTTTCAGGATAATTATTTTATGTTTCACCTTATGAACACTACATGTACCATTTATAGTATACTAGCTGAAATGTCATTTCACACCAGAAGTGCAAAAATGCATCTCATCCAGGATTTAAAAAATAGCACGTCACATTTATGAAGCGGTGTGGAAAAATGGTTATGCTAAAAGTGTGGAGTCAAAATAGTGAAAATTAGTGATGTTATGAGTGAACATTGAAGCACTGCAATATTCACTCATATCCTGGGCATTTTACCATATTTGTAGACCAAATTGTTAGCATAGCATTTTATTACCCCCACCTCAGGAACACCATGCTGAGAATTTTCAGATCCTGCTGAAACATCATTCCATGGCATTGAAATATCATTCCACAATACAGTTTGGCCTGGATTTGAAACACGACAGCTGTCACGTTCATGAGGTGATGTTAAAAATGGCTATGTTGAAAGTTGTGGTCAAAATATATAAAATTACCAAAGTTACAAGCAAGCACAGTAAAATTTCAATGTGTGTACTTCGTTTGCCATTTTCACATATTTTTACCTCAAACTTTCAACATAGCCTTTATAGACCTTACCTCACGAACAAGGATGGAGAAAATGTTCAAATCCTACCTGAAAGGTGATTTCCCCAAGCGACCACAAAATCTCCTTCTGGGCTTAATTTGCAAATTCCACTGTCACTGAGCATAAGGTGCGGTCCCAAAAAGGCCATGTTGAAAAGTTGGGGTCCAAATATGCAAAAATGATAAAGTTATGCATCAAAGCTGAAAACCCCACTGCTGTACATTGAACTGCACTTACCCTACTTTCTCATATTGCAGTTGACAGTTCCAGTAGCAAGGCAGTATCTTCCATCAGAGATTTGATCTATGCCCTGTGACCTGTTGAGGTGAGTGGTGAAGTGGGGGTATACTGGGGAGATGAGGTGGTGGGTGATGAGTGGGAGGTGGGGTGGGTGGGTCATATTGGGGAGGGAACTGTTTTCTTTTGCAGCTTTAAGAAAAAAAAAAATCTAGGGACCATTTCTTTGTTTGAGGCAGGGACAGAGATTGATTGTGGGGTGCCACTAGTCACCAGGGAAAGACAAAATATTAATGTGGATGGTGATTGGAGGGTGGGGGTGACACTATAGACCAGGAAAAGAAAAACTTAATGGAGGTGGCGATTGGATGGTGAAGGATGCCACTAGACACCAAGGAAAATAAAATAATTATGGTGATGGTGATTGGAGGTTGGGGCTGCCACTAGACACCAGGGAATTATAAATAATTGACAAGGGTGGCAATCAGAGGTGGGGTTATCACTAGACACCAGTGATATTAAGTCATTAAGGGAATGATGATCAGAGGGTGGGGTGCAATTAGGCACCGAGGAATGATTAAATCACGAAGGGGACAGCAATCAGAAGGTGGAGGGTGCCACTGAAAACCAAGGAAATGGCATCCCACTTTTCACTGCAGCCTGCAGCAGCACTAGTTCCCGCTTCGCTAGCAGAAGTCAAGAAAGTCCCACTGTTCTCATACAAAACCCCATTTTAAAATTCTGATTTTCTTTTTCCTTTGGTTGTTAAATAACGTTTTACAGTTAAATTATTTTTTTACACGTAAACATTATACAATTTCACCTGATTCTGTTAAAAAAGCAGTTATAAATGTCCTTAATTTGGTATGTGCAAAGAATGTAGTGCATCCTTGGAGTCCAGGAAATGTCCAGGTATTTCACAGTAGAAAACCTTACAGTGCTCTGGAGAATGTCTCCCAGAATCCCCCCAAAACCATATCTATGAAGATGGAAGAAAATTACACCAAGTCCCACTGAAAAATTTCACACAGCATCATTGTTGTAAACACAGTACAAGCTGACAATGGATGAAAGCTGGGGCAGTGATGGTCAGATTCTCTATTTGCTTTGCTCGCAAGTTTCGTGGGTTCTTAGAAATGTAGAACATAGAAACATAGACTTTGACGGCAGATAAGGACCGCTTGGCCCATCTAGTCTGCCCATTTCCCTACCTACAGGATAGGCCGCAGATCCTAGTTAACCAACAGCCTATTTCTTCTTACCCCCCACAAGAATTGCCTTATGTCTGTCCCATGCATTCTTGAGTTCTCCCACAGTTTTAGACCCCACAACCTCCTCAGGAAGGCTGTTCCATGCATCCACTACCCTGTCTGTGAAATAATACTTCCTCACATTGCCCCTGAACCGTCCTCCTTCTATCTTTAAATTGTGTTCCCTTGTTTTTGCATGTCTCTTTTTCTGAAAGATGCTACCCTCTTGGACTTTGTTGATTCCACTGAGGTACTTAAAACTTTCTATCATGTCCCCCTTCTCCCTTCTTTCCTCAAGGGTATACATAAAAAGAAAACTTCCAGGACTCCGATTGATCAGTGAGTGCTTATTGCAGTGAGGTTCTCAAAGCACAACCTCATAGTTTCAAGTCCAAGAATACAGATGATCACATGCTACAATGGATAACCAACCACAGCCTCCCTTACCAAAAATGTTTGATTTACAATTTACAATGTGTCCTTATTCCTGTAGGGGAGTGCTGGACTATTTGAACAGTGGCTGTAGGACCACCACAACCATATAACTTACAGCTGCATATCAGACAATGATAAGGGACACTTTTCATTCAGGGCAGCAGAGTAACCAGACAACATTTTAGCCTACAGAACTACAGTAGATGTATTTGTAGAATATGCACTTTCTATACAAACCATGCCATTCTCAAGTTCTCATAAAGGCTTCAAACTGAATCAAGAAGCCTGAGCTGTAAACAAGGACTAGGAGATCATCAAATTTAAAACCAGCGGACTTGCATTCATACTGTTAGTTAAGATATAGATTTCAGTTAACAGGGCCAGTACACTGTTTTTCTGAGACTGCAACAGAATTTCAGTTTATATGGGCTTTCAAAACTCATGGAATATTTTCATTCATCAGCAAAAGGGTCAACTTAAAAACAAATAAACAAAAAAAGAAAAAACTTAAGAACACCATTCCTAAAAAGGTTAAAATTTGCACAGCAGAATAAAATACTGTTTAGAGAGATAATTTCATACACACTGCAGTCACACACAGTATATTATGTACCACTGTAAGCCACACACTCTGGTCTGTTTATCTTTTTCTGTGAAAGATTCCTGTTTAGGTAACAAGTGATGTTCTCCTTGACTAAACAAGTGGTAATGGGGATCTTTCACCAACTGACCAGACAAAATATCATGTTACCTTAAGTCAGGGGTCTCAAAATTCAAAAATAGTCCATAGAGTCGAATCAAGCCCCTTTAAGTAAATAAAACTAGTTTATGAAATACGGGTGTTGCTTTTATTCTGTGGTTGTCTATGCAACGATATGGAATATAAAAATGATTTTAATATTCGTACCAGGTGCAGACACACCATTCAAAATATTAAGGGCACTTTAATAATACAAGTATTTCTGACACACAGAGGCATTGGGAACAGTTACAAATCTTCAGTTTAATCCTTGGACACTAAATTATAAGTGGGAATGGAAGGAACTATTGAAATGGAAGATCTATTTTTTATGTAGCTTTTAGCACATCTACCCCATGAAGCAAAACCCTCTTTATAAACATTGTCTGACACACACTTGATACATATTAATACATATTTTTTAAATAATGTTCTCAGTGCTCATTCCTAAAAATGTTCCTTTACTACAAATCCATCCAAACATCAGTAAGCAGAGCAGTCTTTGTTTTATACATTCACAACTGGGTACACCATCTGTTCTGTAGTGGTAAGGGGGTAAGGAGACTGCAGTTGCGGTAACCACCTTGTAGTCCATCTAGGAAAGGTGGTGTGGGTCACTGCTACAGAATCATACTGAAAAAGATAGCTCATGTACAGCTGCCACAGCTGCAGAAAGTAAGTAATGTCTGTTCCTTCTTCTTCCGTAGTTCAGCTGCATTACTTATTGTCACACAATGCAAAACAAAAAACAAAAATAGTTTCTAATTTTAAAGGGTTGAAATTCCCACTTCAGTTTCTGCTGTGGAGTGAGCACAGTCACAATCTACATCTAGCCCACACTAGCCATATTTGTTATTTTTTGGATTGACAGATACAAGGGATCTAATGTGCAAGATAGTATCTTGGATGGGGCGAGCATGCAGTTCTGTGCAAAAATGGGAAGCAATTACAGAGTTTACATTTAGCAAAACATTGACACTGCTTCTGACTTACAAGACAACTGGCAGGAGCACTGAAACTGTGAAACTGACATGATCGCTGAGACAACACTAGGAAGCAGTCTTCATGAACATTAGTTAACCAAATCTCCCACCAGAATCACTCAACCACACTGTCGGTAGCTATTACTGAATCTTTAACCACTAGTGTTACCACAGCATGCATGTCATTTTCACGGCTTCAGTGCTCCTGCTGGTCGGCAGTGTCATTGAATGAAAGATATTAGCTAGCTACCTGGAACACCCTGAGTGTCTCTGCTAGTAGATGCCTTTCTCTTTGTGCTGCTCATTATGAAATATAGCAACCTCAATTAACTGAAACCCTGTAAGGGGGTTTTACTGTGCTGTGGATGCAAGAACTGTCCCTGGTGTGGCACAATCTGGGTAGCCCACTGACAGTTGAGTACTAAGAAGTTGGTTGATATGTTGACATATACATTATTCATAGCCCCTTCAGCCAGACGACAGTCTGAGACCTTAAAGGGGGTCCTCTTGTACCAGAGTTGCCACTGGAACCAGAGCTGGTAGCTGTACTGGGCTGGTGAGAGGAGGACCATCAAGAGGTTCTGGCACTGGAAATCATGGGGATAATCTCCATTAGACATTTGCCCCCAGAGACTTGGATCTGTGGAGGCTTCTATTTGGGACGCAGACATCTGAAGCAGCCTGTAGCCACCAGGGAAACCATGATGATGAAGGCAATGAGGACAGAGACAACAATAAGGAAAGGCATGTAGATACTATATACACTGCAGCACCATCCTTGCTGGCAGGATCCCTGCCTTGTTTGGTGCCCTGCTGCCTCTCATTGTCACAGACCCCTTGGTTAAGCCTGGCCTCAGTGTTGGCACAGAAGTAGTGCAGGCGGCACATGCCACAGCAGATCATCATCAGCATAATTTATCAGCGCACTTTCTTATTGTAACTCAAGGTGCTTTACATAAAAAAAAAAGCACAAGATTATAACATACAATCATACCAACATATAATACAAGTATTATAAAGTTAAAATGGGTTAACTAACTATCCACTATAAATGCCTGATTAAACAGAATGTTTTAATTGTTGCTTAAAATTTCTAGGGAAGGGAGTCCCTGATAAAGCGAGGGTTGGGGCGCTAAATGAAAAAGCCCAAGCACCAAAGGTCCCTCAGTAGACAGGTGTGGGTGAGTAGAGTGGCAAAAACACAGGAGATCTTGCAAGTAACCAGGCCCCTGCCCGTGTAGGGCTTTATGGGTCAGCAAACTGACCTTGAAGGTGATCCACCACCTAACAAGCAGCCAGTGCAGAGAGTGCAGCACAGGTGTAATATGACATGATTTAGGAAGACCTTTCAGCAACCTTGCCACTACATTCTGCACTAGCTGCTGGAGGTGGATATCAATCCCCGGTTGCCCTAGGTAGAGAGAGTTACAGTTATCCAGCCTTGAAGTCATGAGAGCATGGACCAGTGATAGGAGATCACTCTGGGGAACAAGATGTTTAATCCAGGTGAGATTTCTTAGATGGTAATATGCACTCTGGACCACAGCCGACACCTGAGACTTAAGTGTCAGACTGCAGTCCATAAAGACACCAAGATTTCTCACTCCAGCAGAGGTAAGGAACAGTGAGTCTCAAGCACCAGCCCAGAGGCCTGACCAGATTGCAACCTCATCCCCAGGTGATTAGGTCCCACTCCAGTACCTCTGTCTTGTCTGGATTCAACTTCAGCCGTTGGCTTTCATCCAGTCTTGGATCTCAGAAAGGCATTGATTAAATATCGACACCACCTCTTACTGTTGGGGCATGAAAGACAGGTATAGGCAAGGCAAGGCAAATTTTATTTCTAGCGTGCCCATTCCCAGAGGCTCCGAGTGCCTAACAATGAGAACAGTACAAATAATGAAAACAAAGCAATAAAATAACAACTAAAGAATTCATACTCACAGCTTTCTTCTAAAAATTACAAATTACTCACATGGTCGGGTGAAGAAAAATTATTCCCCAAAGGCTAGGCAGAAGAGGTGGGCCTATAGGCTTCATTTGAACACCTCAACAGAGGGAGTCTACTGGACTGTTGGTTGTAATGAGTTCTACAAGGTCGATCCAGTGACACATTAAAGGTGTGGTCACCCAATGTCTTGAGCCAAACTCTGGAAATATCCAAGCGGTCCCTTGATGAGGAGCAGAGGGAGTGGTTAGAGGTTGCAGTCATCAGGAGCTCAGTCAATAGCCAGGACCCAGTCCATATAGGGCCTTAAGGTGAGCAAGCCCACATTAAAAGGACCCTCCAATTGATAGGCAGCCAGTGCAGAGCATGCAGGACTGGGGTCACATGATTGGACCTAGAAGGCCCATCAGTAATAGAGCCACCATGTTCTGCACCAGCTGCAGTCTGCTGAGGGTCCCTACCATGACCATGAAGTAAAGAATCACAGTAGTTGAGCCTAGAGGCAGCAAAGTGTGTACTAGTGTCAGCAGATCTTCAGGGAGAATGAGGGCTTGATCCTGGCAATGTTCCGTAAGTGGTAAAAAACACTTTTGATAACAGAAGACAACTAACCTTTGAATGTCAGTCTGCTGTCCAGGATCACACCAAAACTGAGCACCCTCGGGGAGGCCACCAATGGAGCAGATGCTAGAAAAAGTCCTGTGTTGGCTCTAGGTGTCTACTCATCATGCCTGTAACCAGCTCAGTCACCAGCTCCTTGCTTTTGTCTGGGTTCAGTCGCAACCAACTGGAGGACATCCAGTAACTGATTTTAGCCAGACAGGTGCTAAGTGCATCTACAGCATCAGATGTTCTGGGTGCAAATGACAGATACAGCTGGGTATCATCTGCATAGCAGTGAAACTCCACACTGAACTGCAGAATGATCTCACCCAGAGGCAGCATGCACTGCTAACAACATCAGTGACAAGATCGAGTCCTGGGGCATGCCACATGATAGGGGCATTGGGGAGGAGGAGAAATTCCCCATCACCACCCGCTGCACTCTACTAGAGAGATAGGACTCAAACCATTTGGTGACAACACTGGTGAGTCCACAATACTCACAAAGCTGATTGAGCAGCACAAAGTGATCCACAGTGTGAAAGGCTGAGGAGAGATTGAGGAGAACAAGAATTGACTTGTCTCCTCTATCTCTAGGCCTGAGCAGATCATTGTGCACCCTAACTAATGCTGTTTTCATACTGTGTGTATCCTGAAAATGTGACTGGAATGGCTCATACATATCAAAGGACACAAGGTGATCTTTGAGCTGTTTCTTAACAATCTTGCTCAAAAATGGCAGGTTGGAGACTGAACAGTAATTCACCAGGATGTCTGGGTCAAGAGATTGTATCTTCAGGAGGTGTCTCACCAGTGCTTCCTTCAAAGCCACTGGGACAATCTCCTCCACCATTGAACACCTGGCAATCCTGGCAAATACTGGGCCAACAGTCCCAGCACAACTCATTAAGAAAAGTGTCTGGGATGGGTCCAGTTCACAATAAGTGTGCTACAGCTCTGAGATCACCTCAATGACCTCCGCCACCTCCATTGGTTTAAGCTCCTCCCAAATCGACTGAGTGACTCCATTCTTCCCAGACCGACCACTGCGAGGCAACAGTTTCCTCACAGATGGAATCTCCGACCAAATGGAAGACATCCCGTCAGAAAAAAACAGAGCAAACTCTTCACATAAAGTGGATGAAAAAGTCTTCTTTGGCCATAGACAGGCAGGATAGAGAAGCCTATCCACAGTCCAAAAAGTTGAGAAGGTCTGTTTTTCTCTGCCTCAATTTCCCTGGACAGGAATTCTGCCTTCTTACGGGAAACTGCTTCCTGGTACTCACCATAGTGAGCACACAGGAACAGTTTGTCGACCTCCGACAGGGTCTTCCGCCAGCAGTGCTCTAATTTCTGACCCTTTATCTTCATCGCCTTGAGATCCCCATCAAACCAGAGGTATCTCAAGTAAGAAGATCTGGGTTGTATACAGACTGGAGCAATGACATCCAGTGCCTCGGATACTACCCTGTTATAGGTAGCCACTGTCTTGCTGGCGCCATTCGCACAAGCTGCATCAACTCTAGAGAGGTCCCCTAATGCCAGTAGTGCCTCAGGGGGCAAACCACTTAAAGGGTGGTAGCTGGCCATCTCCATAGGGGAAGGACTTTCGGGGGGGTCCCAAACATGAACTTCACGGTGCAATGTCAGACCATGAGACCTGATCAATCTTAAGGCTATCAACCTCAGTACCAAGTTGGAACACCAGATCTACCATGTGACCACGTTGGTGGGTCGCAGAATCAGTCACTTGTGCTAGACCCAGCGATAACATCAATTGGAGGAGGTTATAATCGAAATGTGAGGATTCATCATCAACCCAGACTGAGCTGAGAATCATCTGCACAGCAGGGAGAACTCAGCCCATATCATCTTATAATCTCTCCCAGTGGCAGCATATACACCGCAAACAGCATGGGGGACAAAATGGATCCCTACAGGATCCCACATTGCAGGGTCATGGAGCTGAGGAAAAAAATCCTGACACCATCCTTTGCATCCTGCCAGTGAGAAAAGATCAAAACCAATTGAGGACTGTGTCAGTCAGTCCACAACAAACCTGCAGGCACTTCAAAAGTACCCCATGGTCCAGAATGTCAAATGCAGCAGAGATAGATTTAGGAGAATAAGAACAAAATAACTTTCTTGATCCCTCACCACCAGGAGATGATTCAGCACCCAAACAAGGGGCAGTCTTGGTGCTACGCCCCTTCCAGAAACCTGACTGGAAAGTCGTAGATGCAGTGGGTTGACAAGTAGGTCTCTAGTTGACTGGCCACCACCCTCTCAATAACCTTCCCCACAAAGGGAAGATTAGAGACAGGTCTGTAATTAGCCAGGCAGTCTGAGTCTAGCGATGTTTTTTCAAAAGGGTTCTCACCACTGCCTCCTTCAGCAGCTCTGGAAAGACCCCAGTCACCAGAGAACACCAAACTATCCTGACTAGGTTCAGGTTGATGACTTCAACGCACCCCACAAGGAGGTGGGATGGACCAGGATCCAACTTACAGTAGGCTGGTCTCACTGGTCTCATCTCCTGGATGACACTCATGGCATTTACAACAATCAACTGACTGAAGTCAGACCAGACAATCTGATTGCCTAGGACTTAAGACTGTTCACTGCACGCTCCTTTGGAGCATGATGGTGGCAACCTTATCAGCAAAAAACAGAGCAAACTCATCACACTTTAATTGTGAAAAAAGTTCCTCTGGACCAAAGACAGGCAGGATTACACAGCCTGTTGACAGTGCAGAAGAGTTCAGCTGGTCTAGTAGTTGCTGCAGCAATCTCCTTGGACAGGAACTCTGCCTTCTTACAGAAGATTGCTGATTGATAATCCCAGTAATGGGACATCAATATAAGTTTATCATCCACTGATCCAGATCTTTGCCAGTGTTGCTCTAACTTTGACCCCTCATCTTCATCTCCCTGAGTGTCCCATAGAACCAGGGAGACCTCTGTTGTGAAGTGAGGGGTCAAACACAAACAGGTGTGATGGAGTCGAGGGGCTCAGTAACAGCCTTGTTATAAGCTATAACAAATTCCCCCAGCTCCTTGCACACATCCATCATACCTGATAGGTGCAGTACTGCCATCAGACCCTGTGGGGTCAAACCCCTTAAAGGGCATTACTGGATCATCTCCATTGGGAAAGGTCTATTGAGGGGTGCGTCAAACCAGAATCTCATTGTATGGTGGTCTGACCAAAAGACTGGTTCCACCATAAGGTCGATGACCTCCATTCCCAGCAGGAAGATGAGGGTCAATGAATGGCCCTGTATATGGGTAGCAGAGGTAACAACCTGGGTTAGACCAACAAAGACATCAGTTGGAAGAAGTTCTGACCAAATTGCAAGAGTTCATCATCAACTCAGGCATTAAAGTCACCCAGAATAATCCATCTGGCTGACTCCAGCACCTGTTTGATGATGAAGCCCCGTGACTTCCTGCAGAAATTCCCTCCTATCTCCCGGAGGCCAGTAGATGAGAAGGATCTTGTAACATACACCTGCAGCCCATTGAGCAGCTACACATTTGAAGAATATTGTTGTTCCTACTGAGAGGGCCATGAGATTCCAGAATGATTTAAAACAAATTGCAACACCTCTACCCCTACGATCCTTTCTTGGGCAGTGAATCACTGAGTACCCAGCTGGAATAGCTGATTCCAAAACTGGACCAGCTTTTTTCTTCCAGCCAGGTCTCAGTGATGCAAGCCAGATCAGCTGTTGAAACAAGATCGGCAATAATTGCAGTCTTGTTTTTAATATACCTGGCATTGTTCATCACTGCCTGAGAAGGACAGGCAAATGGGGCTGGTCCAAATACCTGCCCACTAACCATGGAGCCCTTGGGTATGGGCACAAGGCAGGGGGGACTCCATTCCAGGTCCAATTTCATCCAGGGTACCTCCTGGTTTTCATCACCCCAATCCACCCATCCCTCCCATAGACCCCACCAGCCTCCATTTTCTTCCCTTAGGAGCTATCCCAGAGCCCTGCATTTTCTGTAGACTTCAGCTGGCAGTGGTGCACAGTCGAAGGGATAGAGACTGTGGAGCCTAGATGGAAAATAACACCTCAATCAGGACTCCCTCATCTGGCACAAATTATAGTATTTATAGTGATTATCCCTGAAAGATACACAGTTTGTACACCCAACTTAAAATAAACCCTCACACCCATACACACTCACTCAAGTACACACTACTTTCATCCACATTCTCACCCTCACTCAGTCACTTCAAACTTTACTCTACCACCCACACCTCTCAATAATAAAATCCAAAGACCAATTTTGTAGAGAAGTGGACAAGTGGAACACCCTGCCAGAGGAAGTGGTGGGGGCTGAAACAATCACGGGATTTAAGAATGCATGGGATAGACATAAAGGAATTCTGGAGGTCAGGGGTAAGGGGCAACAGACTTCTAGGAAAACAAGCTGAACTTACAAGCTCAAATGGGCAGACCTTGTGGGCCATAGGCCCTTATCTGCCGACACTGTCTATGTATCTATGTATCTATGTATCTATGAGAATGCAAGTCTATAAGGCGGCCATTTGGCAGGTGTTAGTTCAGATTTACACAACAAAATTACTGCCTTATCAAAGGGTAATTTCCCCTCTCACAGGAGGTATCCCTTCAGATACGCTACAGTTACTGGGCAGCAGTAGATTCCATGGGCAACAGGACTAAAGTATTCAGCAATGTTCAAGCACAGCAGCACAAGGCTCTCACTTTCTGTGATTTTATGAGTCAGATCCGCATCTTAGGACACTTCAACTCTCTTACTATCAAAGTTTCCTCTGGGTCTGATAGAACTTGAAACAAAGCTCATTATGCCATATTTACCATTTTGATTTTTAAAGCTGGGTTACAATCAGCAGTCTGAATCCTTATATTGTTGCAACTCAAGCTCACTTGCAATAAAAAGCAGTGCTAATTTAAGTCATGCACACTGTTAACTAGGCAAAGTTCAAATACTTCTCTCCTGAAATAGTGTTGAAGTCCAGACTCACCTCCTACCTCTGCAGGACAGTGAAATAAGCTATCCTTTGGTAAGCTTAATCTTTTGGTTTTCTTCTGTTTGAAAGCCTCGCTTCCACATGGCGGCCTCTGCACTACAGGTGCAATATGGTGCTCCCCTCTCCTTACTCATCCCCCAGGAATGCACAACTGCACCACTGATCCAAAATCTTCTGGGTCAGAATGTCACCTCACTCCTACAGGAAACTAGTCTGATAGAAAAATTATATGGCAAGTTGTGGGAGGCTCACACCTCTCCCATTCCACTGACTGGTGCTCTGACACCGCCAACCAGGAGACTAAGATGATGTACCAGGAGATCTTCTCCATGGGCTCTCCTGCTATTCCTCAAGTTCCATGTCTGGCAGCGGTCGCAAATAGTGATCGCCTTTACAGCTGATGTACATAGCGAAAACCAAAGGGGATGTACACTCCCAGCGAGACAACACTAACAAAAAGAAATGTATTTATACAGGAAGCTGTGCCCCACACACCCTTGCAAGGGCTTCATCCCCCGCACTCCCCTTACTATGGATTCTCAACTCCAAGGGGTGCATGTTGGGGAGGGGAGAAACTTGTAAAAAATAAATTACCCCACACATAAAACACAAATCTGTACCCCTCCACAGCCCCAAACTCTGCACCCTCCCTACTGTAACCAGCCTCCTCACCACCAGACCACATGGTCAGTTCGGCACCCTCAAACTGCACTACCTCCCAGACACCTTCCTATCATCCTTCCTCTTCCATTCCCCTGCTGTTCTTCCATTCACCCTGCTGTTCTTCCCTCACTACCCTTTCAGGGTAGCTCACATAATGGGCGCTGAAATTGAGTCACTTATATCCAAGTCGCTCAATATCAGTCACCCTTTTCACAAGATACCTATTCCTCATGGTCCCTTCTTGTTGTCTATCACAGCCAGCAACCATAGGCAGTAAGCAGGCTTCAAGATTTAAAATGTCCGCTTCAGCTATACAATATATGCTGCTCCAGACTGTAGGTAAGAGTGCCACCCTACGGACAAACTGTCTCAAAAAACAATAAAGCTAACTCCTAGCACTTACTCACTTCAGTCCCTAACTATCCCACCCACCCTGCACCTACACTTAACTAAAATGTTATATTAAAATGCTCAGAGACTCTAAAATTAATTTTAAAATGTAGTGAATGCTCCCTCCTTCAGAGACAGCAGCCCAGTGTGGCAGTCATCAAGACAGAGAAGAATGTGCGAAGACAAATCCATGTCTATGTCTCACATGGTCGCTTCCTCACTGTTGATGGGCTCAGAGGACTGGCAGCCCTCATGCCATGTGCACTGTGAACCAGCCATAGCAGTATCACTGCTGTCCACCACCCCCGAGAATGTGTGCAGCAAGAGCTGGAGGGCAGGCACAGCTGAGCCACTGGAGGTCCCCTACTTGAAAGCTCCACCAGCAATAGCAACATGCACCGACCACAGTGTATATTATTAGCCATCCTCTCACACACTGCTGTAGACAGTGGAGGGCTGTGCTGAAATAATGAAAGGGGGGCCAGGGCAGTGGCTGTTTGCACAAAGTTGTCTTTTGTCACTTAATCAACGGATTTGTAGGTAACCTGGCTGCAAAAAGAGGAAAACCCATACATGCTGGGGATGACTTTACTGAAGAGAAACCTCCTTATAGTTTCAAAACAAACTTTCGGGGAACAGTTTGTAGCTTGATCCACTGCTGCAGCACCACGTGTTGTGCTGGCTTCCAAAAGGGTTTACAGGAAAATAATACAGAGGTGATACAGACAAAAAAATGCTAATTCTCCTCATTAAGTGCAAGATGATCTGTGCTCAGGTGCTCTTTCCACGAAACTCACTCAGCTTGCATCTGACTCCAATTTGAAAATTGAAATCAGACTGAAACCATCAGTTTTTCTTATACATCAGAAAGGCTATGCGATGTGCCAACCCAAAGCAAATGCAGCTGTCAATCACTTCTTTCATTCGCATTCCAATACGTTGTGTATTTTACTGTTTTTGCAATGATTCTAACACCTAAGTCCTCCTCAAGCCTCTGGGTTGGAAACTTTTTTTGTTTAAAATAAATCTATACTTCATAGCGTTGCTTCCCCAGTGCTGATCCCACCTCCAAAGAACAACAACAAATTATCAAGTCACAATAACTTGCACAGAAGAACCGCATTTTCACTCTAACATAAAAAGTGTTTATTTCAGAGTCAGGCAACCAGAGGAAAGAGCACCTTACATAGAAACATAGAAGTTGACGGCAGATAAGGACCCATAGGCCCATCCAGTCTGCCATTTCTTTTCTACCTTATAAATGTGCCATCGGCCTTTGCTCTGTCAGTGACCTATCTATTCATAGTCATTTGTATTGCTCCCTTATGCCTACCCATGCCTGTTTGAAGCCCTGCACTGTATTCATAGCCACCACTTCTTGTGGTAAGCCATTCCATGCATCTACCACCCTTTCTGTGAAAAGAATTTCCACATTCCCCCTTAATCGGCCTCCCTCTAATCTCATGCTGTCTCTTGTCCTGCTATTTTCTTATATTTAAACATGTTAGACTCTTTCACCTTGTTTATGCCCTTAAGGTGTTTAAATGTCTCGATCATATCACCTCTCTCCTCCTTTGCTCAAGGGTATACATATTGAGCTCCGTTAATCTGTCCTCATATGTCTTCTGATGCAGTCCCTGCACCATTTTGGTTACCTTCTCTGGACTGCCTCAATTTGGTTAATGTCCTTGTGAAGGTGTGGCCTCCAATACTGCCGCAGTACTCCAGATGGGGCCTAACCAATGTCTTGTACAGAGGGATTATTACCTCCCTCTTACGACTTGTGATACCCCTACTAATACACCCTAACACCCCTAGCCTTACCTACTGCTTTAGAGGTCTGCTTGGATGATTTTAGGTCATCAGTGATGATGATGCCCAAGTCTCTTCTTCCTTTGTGACTGCTAGCAACTCCTCCCAGCCTATAAGTGGCTTCAGGGTTTCTCTTCCCTATGTGCATGATTTTGCACTTCTTTGCATTAAATCCCAGTTGCCACTCTTCTGACCATTCTGCTAGTTTATCAGATCTCTTCTCATTCTGCCCACCCCATCTGGATCATCTACTCTGTTGCAGATCTTGGTGTCATCTGCAAACAGACAAGCCTTACCCTCTAGTCCATCTACTGAGGTCACTAATGAAGATGTTGAATAGGACTGGCCCCAGGACTGATCCCTGAGGTACCCACTTGTGACTTGCATCTCTTCTGACTGTATACCATTTACCACCACTCTCTGTTTTCTGCCAGTCAACCAGTTTGCCATCCAGTTGACCAACTTCTGACCCACCCCGAGCCTACCTAGCTTATTTATCAATCTTCTATGTGGAACAGTGTTAAAAGCTTTGCTGAAGTCAAGGTAGGCGACATCAACTGCTCCCCCTTGGTCCACCACTCTGGTTACCCAGTCAAAGAAATCTATGAGATTAGTTTGACAGGACCTTCCTTTGTAAATCCATGCTGTCTTGGATCCTGTGCCCTATGGATTCCAGGTGTTGCACTATCCTTTCCTTAAGGAGTGCCTCCATAATCTTGCCCACTACTGAGGTAAGACTGACCGGTCTGTAGTTCCCGCCTCCTCCCTGCTACCACTCTTGGAGTGGGATCACATGAGCCCTTCTCCAGTCTTCTGGGACCTCTCCTGTGCTCAGAGATTCACTAAACAATTCTGCTAATGGCTCTGCTAGTTCCTCCTTTAGCTCCTTAAGTACCCTGGGATGTATGCCATCAGGTCCCATTGCCTTATCCACCCTGAGCTTAGCAAGCTCTTGTAGGACCCTTTCTTTTGTGAAGGGAGTAGTGCTCACCTCCCTCCCCCCTGTGTCCATGATGCTGAGCTGTGGGCCCTGCCTACCTTCTCTTCAGTAAATACTGAGCAAAGTATCTATTTAGGATAGATGCCTTTACAGGTCCTCCTCCTCACATGCTCCCTTTTCTCCATTAAGCTAGCAATACCCCTCTGGACTTTCTCCTTTCACTAATGTATCTATAGAAAGTCTTGTCACCTTCTTTACTGTTCGTGCTAGTGTTTCCTCAGTTTGGGACTTTGCCTGCCTTACTGCCTTACCTGCTTCCCTTAGGGCAGTTTGGTATGCCTCCCTATCTTCATCCCGCTGTGTTCCCTTATATTTTCTGAAGGCCAGCCTTTTGGCTCTGACCTTTTCTGCTACTGTATTTGAGAACCAAAGTGGTTTCCTTCTTCTTTTGCACTTCCTTTTCTGTCTAACACAATGGGATGTGGCTTCAAGTAGTGTATCCTTAATGCTTGCCCACTTTGCCTGTACCTCCTCACCTGTGTTTCTTTTTGCCAGGGCTAGCTTAACTCTGTTGGCCATCTTATCAAAGTCAGCTCCTCTGAAGTCCCACATTTTTGCCTTGGAATGGGATGATTTAGATGTAGTAGCCAAATTGAACCATACCATGTGATGGTCACTGGCCCCAGGTGACCTTCTACCTGGAGATCTGTGATCCCTTCTTTGTTAGTCAGTACTAGATCTAGGATAGCCCTGTCTCTTGTGGGTTGCTGTACCAGTTGTTTGAGGCCCTCCCCTGCAGGAATCCACTGAGTCTAGTTCTGGCAGATGTTCCTGCTGGTATTGACCAATCTGTATCTGGCATGTTGAAGTCTCCCATTATCAGTACCTTCAGTACTATGTAAAAACACCTTGTTATGATTAATGCAAGCAGGTTAATTAGGAGCAGAAGCTGATCACAACCATGCCCTTCACATTCTCTGTGTCTAGCAAAGAACTTTCCTCTTAATCTGTTCTGATACAGAGAACACAAGTTAAGGGCTCAACCCACTAAACTGGTTAATCTGAATTTTGGGTGCCCAGACAATGTGTATCTGCCTCTCATTTTAAAAAAACAGACATCAGAATCTAGCTAAACTGGGCTTGTTTAGCTAGGTTCAGGTGTCTGTTTTTCAAAATGCCAGCATTTTTATTTATTTTCAACATTTGTTAGTTCGTGGAAAAAATAACAAGATGGCGGTTGTCACAGAACAAAAAACTGTTTCCTGCTGTGCCAAGCAAGTGGTGAGAAACCCAAAAAGAGGTCCTGCAACATCAAATTTTTCATTTTGCACCAGCACGTTATCTCAAAAACCCAACTGCACATGCTCAGAATGGAAAACACTAAGCTTTAAAACATTATAACTCTGAAATCTCTTTATATTTTTTCACCTGAACTATCAAAGGCACTACCTTAGGACATGACACATGTCCACTGCAAGTTTGGGGAAATAATTATATTCCATCAAGGCTGTAGGTGAGAGCAAAAAAAAAAAAAACCTTTAAGTAGGAATAAAGTTATAGAGATATTGATGCCTCAGGGAAAACTTTGGAAAACATGATATTTAGGTACAGTTCAGCTTGTATTCCATATATATTCTGTAGATTTCTCCTCCCCAGTATATATTACTGGGGAAATTTGCATGAATGCATGATCTTTATACCTTAGAGTTTATCTGCCTCTTTAATTTACTCCCTACTTCAAGTTGTAATCCTGTGTTGTGACATCAAAATCTGTTGCCATGGGAGGAAATGTGATGTCACAAGGAATGCATGATGACCTCAGGTAGGGAGAAAGCAATAAGAATAGCTGAACTCTTTGGAAGCAAATATCTTGTTTTCATGCAGATTACACCAGTAGTAAATAATGGGAAGGAGGAATACAGAACTAATGTGAAATACAAACTGAACTGTATCAAAATATTATGTTTTGTTAAACTTTTCCTGAAGCTGCTCTTAAGCTTTTATGAAAAATTGCATATGTGGATCTCAGAAACTGCACATGCTGCCATTACAAAAACTTTCCACAGATGAAGACATTGCCACATAGAAAACACATGCACAATTTCAGCTAATTTCATCAAATGGAGCCAAAGATATTAATGTACAAAATTAGGGGTTTAATACTTAACACCCTACTCAGCTCTAACTATAGTGGCCCTACCGAGCCATTGTAGTTAGGGTTGAGTAGGCACTTTAATGTTAAACACCAAGTTTTGCACTTTAATATCTTTACAACTGATAAATGAATTGAAACAAAATTTTGCGTGTGCAGTCACGCGAGGTAGATCCCTTGACATGCCAAGTTTCATTCCAGTTGAATGTGTGGATTTTGAGATGTAGATAGCACGAATATCATAAAGAATATTTTTTATCCATCATGTAGTGCCCAGGCGGTTTGGAAATTTGGTCTGAAATTTTCAGGGTCCAACAGTCTTGGCTCTGAAGGATTTCTTATACTGTGTTTTTGGAAAAAATATTAATCCATTCCAAAGTTATTACATTTTAAAATGCTGGTTCTGAGCATGCTCAGTAAGCACTTCAAAAAAGCTCCATGAAGTTTTCATATGGGGAATCCTTTTTTGTGATGGCAATAATCATTTTCTCATTTTCTGCCATCTTGTTTTCTGTTTTTCCCTAAAAATTCAAATTTGGAAAACCACAAAAATGACATTCTGGAGAGTGACCAGCACATGTAGCTTGCTTATTAGGACCCCCTTAGATGGATTCTGCATTTAACTGTTGCAGAAATGCCCTTGAAATGCCATTAAAATGTTTTTTAAGATTATAAATAATTTTTTGTGACTCGTGATATAAAAAAAGATTTTCATTTTTATATCATGAGTCATGAAAAAAAAGATCCTTTTTCGTGAGGGGGAAATTCCTTTTTTCCTTAACTGACCAGCAACAAAAGAGCTTCAAACAATACTGGGCAGGTACTCCTAGCACCTTCTCAAAGACTAACTATAAATTCACCAGTCTGTTTCTATTTTTTTTTTTATTTTGATGCATTAAATGCCAAGAAGTAGTTAAGTGATATTAATTTATGTAATGCAAAAGAATGAATGCATCAGTTAATATCATTTAATGTTTTCTTTGAGCTTGACAGCTTGGAAGCCAATAATGATTTTAACTATTTCCCCACATGGTGGTCTTACTGGTGAGTGCCCCCTCAAGTCGTCATTATTTCCCAGTAAAAGGTTTCATTTCTGCACAGCTCCTTGTTTACCAAAACATACCAAACTTGTGAATATAAAAACAAATACAGTTGTACATACCAAGAGCACATAAGAAAGTTTAACTTTTTCAGTACTCCATAGGCTCCCTGTACTTCCAATACCTCCCTTCATTTTCATTCTTCCCTGAACCTCCTTCAATTAACATCTGTTTCAAATGTCCTGCATATTCAAATAATATAAGTGCTCGCTCACCCCTCGTATTTTACTGTTTCAAAATCAACATAGCCATTGAAACTGATATGGGTGATTATCATTAAATCAAAATGAAAATTACTGTTGTGTCTCACGATCCTGAAATTCTCACTGTCTTAGAAACTGTATGGCACAAATAAATTGTGATAAAGGAAAGCTGCTAGTTAGATTGCCCATTTTCACATGTTGTACATTTTAGCAATCTGTTTGATTACTGTGTCTAATCTAGGTGATTGTCACTAAATAAAGATTACCAAAAAATGGAAATTTTGTATTCCAAAAGTGCTCATCCTTTTTTAAATGTCAAACAAGTGTGTTTGAAGCTGCTTCACTTGCCCGAGCAGAAAATAGTGACTGGCCTGATTAATTAGTGATCATTCTTAAACCATCCCCCATGAAACCTAAATAACTTAGTGCTACTTAAGGGAAGTCACCTTGGTTTTCCAACACATTCGTAGCAGATCAAGAATGATTCACTAATTAACTTAACTTTTGTGACAGTGGGTCCCTGCAACACCCCTCTGAACTTGAAATAAAGTATTGCTCTAATTGTGTTGTTGGGCTTTCTTTCTGTGTCCTGAACCATGCTAATAGAAACAATACCGCAAATAGGTGCATCAGCTAAAAACTCTCGCTGGTATAAAAATTCCCAGGATCACCTAAAATTCCCAGTTCTTAAATAACATATTCTCATGTGTGTCTAATGGCTATCAACAGCAGCAGATTAAATGGCAGTAGCTCTAGATGCCCAATGCCTCAGTTTAATGTATTATTATGTCCAGTTGAACACTATTACACTTTATCATGTATAAAGTTAGATGGGATGGTCTCTTACCAGGCACATCACTTTTGGTCATCACTGCTAATAGAAACATAGAATTTGAAGGCAAATAAGTACCACTAGGCCCACCTAGTCTGCCCATTTCCCTACCAGGTTTCATATACTGCAGATCTTAAATGATCTGCATCTTACCCTCTCTTTCCTATCTCTAGAGTTCCTTTATGTCTGTCCCATGCATTTTTGAATTCCCCTTCCATTTTTGCCCCCACAACCTCTACTGTGAGGCTGTTCCATGAATCCACCACACTTTCCATGAAAAAATACTTTCTCACATTACACTAATTCTACCCACTCTATCTTCATATCATGGCCCCTGGTTGTTAAACATCTTTTTTTTTTAAAGATGTTACCCTCTTGTACCTTATTTACACCCTTGAGGTATTTGAAAGTCCTTAAAATATCCCCCTTCTCCTCCAGGGAATACATATTGAGATCCTCCAGTTTTCCCTCATATGACTTTTGGTGCAGCCCCTGCACCATTTTTGTCACCCTTATCTGAACCATTTCTACTCTGTCTAGGTCCTTCCAGAGATGCAGCCTCCAGAACTGGACACAGTACTCTAGATGAGGTCTCACCAGTGTTCTATACAGTAGCATCACCACTGCCTTCCTTCTGCTGGAGATACCTCTCCCTATGCACCCCAGTATTCCAGTAGTTCTCCTCACAGCCTTCTCATATTGTTTGGTAACCTTTAGATACTCAGATATGATTACTTTGAGGTCCCTTTCCTATTTGGTGGCTGTCAGTACCTCCCCCCATCATGTACTCCTCTCCTGCATTTCTGTACCCCAAGTCCATGGTCATTGCACTTCTTTGCATTGAACCTTAGCTGCCACACTCTTGACCACTCCTCAAGCTTGCTTAGGTCCCTTCTCAATTTCTATACCCCTCCTGGAGTGTCAAGCCAGTTGCAGATCTTCGTGTCATCAGCAAAGAGATACACCTTCCTTTCTAACCACTCTGCAATCTCACTTATGAAGACATTAAAGAGGGCTGGTCCAAACAGTGATTCCTGCATGACCCTGCTGGTCACTCCACCCCTTTGGACTGAACTCCATTCATCACCACCACCCACTGTGTCCTATTGCTCAGCCAATTTTTGACTCAGTTTACCACCCTGGGACCAACTCCCATGCTGCCCAGCTTGTTTACTAGCCTTTTATGTGGGGCAGTGTTGAAGACCTTGCTGAAATCCAGGTAGGCCACTTACACCACCTTTCCTGATCCACCTACCTAGTCACCCTGTCAGAGAAATCTATCAGATTTTTTGACAAGATCCTCTCACTGTGAATCCATGCTTCCTCGGATCATGTGCTTCTCTGGATTCGAAATATATCACAGACCTTTCTTATAGTACTGATTCCATTAGTTTTCCCACCACTGAGGTCAGGCTGACTGGCCTGTAATTTCCAGCTTCCTTTCTGCTCCCACTTTTGTGGAGAGGGACTACATTCACCCTCCTCCAGTAATTTGATATTACTCCTGTTTCCAGTGAACTGTTGAACAGATCTATCAATGATGCTGCCAGCACCTCATTAAGTTCTCTTAATGCTCTGGGATGCATCCTGTCTGGCCCCATTTCCTTGTCCACTTTCAGATTAGTGAGTTCCTTTAAGACATATAATCAGATACCATGAAGGCAAGTTGATGTACCTGCTCTAACCTCTTGATATTTAGTAGCTAAAGATTTCCAAAGACACTCTTGATCAAAAACTTAGACAGAAGTACAGAACTAAAAGACTCTAATTTAAAAATACATCTAAATATTAAACTAAATTACAAAAACAGATATGAATTGTTTTGTTACACAAAGGGCCATATAGCTACAGTCTGGCTTCCTGTAAAACTCATTGCACCCAATAGCTCTGTGTGAAGTCTGAACCATCCATTGATTCTCCTGATACAAAATGGCTGCCAAGGGTATAATGAGTTAAGTAGCACAAAGTTTTTAAAGTTTCTTGGGGGGTGGTTTAAGAGCGAACCTTCAATAATCAGGCTAGCCACTATTTTCTGCTCTGGTGAATAAAATACCTTCATACACATTTGTTTGACACTTAAAAAGGGATGAGCACGTTTGGCATACATAATTTACAATTTTTGTGGTATTTTTTACTTAGTGACAATTGCCAGAATTGGACACAGTAATCAAACAGACTGCTAAAATGTACAACATATGAAAATTGGTAATCAAACTAGCAGCCATTCTTTACCACAATTTGTTTGTACTGTACAATTTATGACAGTGAGCATTTAAGGCTCATGAGACACACCTAGTAATTTTCATTTTGATTTAATAATTGCCTATATCAGTTTCAATTTCTCTGTTGATTTTGGCTGAGTAAAATATGAGAGGTGAGCGATTGTTCATTAATATTTTCTGAATAATGCAGGACAATTGAAATAGATGTTGTTTGAAGGAGGCAGGGTAGAGAATGAAGATGAAGGGTGGCAATGGAAGTACAGAGAGCATATGGAGTATTTCAAAGATTAAAAATTTGTATGTGCTCTGTGTGTATATGCAACTCTATTCTTTGTTTTTATATTCACAAGTTTGGTATGTTTTGGCATCACACTATTTTGGCAAATGTGTTTTAAGAAGATTGTTCAAATGGGTCAGCTCCTTGTTTACTTGGCAGGCAATGGGAATTAGAGGAAATATCCACAATTTTCAATCTGAAACACGAGATATTTATGTACAATATTGACAGGGGATAAAATAACCCTTGCAGTGTAGGACCCTTTGCTGCAGACACAATGCCATTTGTAACATTTTAATATTCTGTGCTATGCAACAAAATCACTCACATCCCGGCAGAAAAGAAAGTGCAATGCTAGAAGTTGTCAGCTTTCATTGTTCTGTGGCTGATTGACACGTGTCTCCTTCACAGCTACCATGAACCCACGGACCTCCTTTACTGTACAGAGCATGTCTTTATGGTTCAGGCCTGTCGTTTCCTGAAATTACAAGAAGACATATGGTAGACAATAGGCCAATGGCATGCTACTGGAGTTTAACACTGGAAAAGACATACATAACTACCCCACTATGAAACTACAAGTCTTTCACAATTTCCTGTAAAATACCTCTCACTACTGTATTACCGTGGATCTTCAGCATCAATGGAAACAACTCACACTGCAAGATGTTGCATAAAAAACTTAACCACTGCACAGTTTAATATATTTTAACCATCCAGTTATATCATCCCTGTCACTGTCACCCTTGTTGCTATGACTTTATTTCAGTGCCAAAATGTAGTTGGCAACTTGATGGGATACCGGAAGACAATACTTTCTGGGCACATTTCTGCTATAGATTAACATGTTTTCTTCATTTAACATTCCTCTTTTTAAAATAACTATGCACATTATCATTAGAGCAGTCTCACTATGTGGTGCATCTGATCTGGATGTTTAGTGCCATAATCATCTATTTATAACATCACAGTTATTGTCACAGCAACAGCTTGTGACACTGGAAATGGAGTATTATGATGTCAGATAAACAGTCAGAGGAAGCATGGGCAGTGATCATGTTTTAATACTAATGTGCACAGTATAAAGAAAAGGGTTTCTAAGTAATAGACCATTATGAAAACAAGATAAAATGTGTCTAAGCATCATATTTCAAAGTTTCCTCCAGAAATCAGGAGCTTTTAAAGCTAATTTCTCAACGTTATGTCCCACTTGGTCTACTTAATTATGTATAAAATCTAAATAGCATCACAATTCCCCACAATGCATTGTGATCACAGCATAATATAAAGCTACAATTATCCTACTCCAGTGGAGATACATTTGCACATATGCAGTACCTTTATCAATTAGCAGATACATTTAACAAATCAGGCATGGGATCTGCCTTGGGGTTATCAGTCTAACACTCACCCCATTCCCTCAGTAAATAAACTGAGATGTGTACAGTGTATGAGAATGGGGTGAGTGTTAGGATTGATAACCAAAACTGATGGATTGCTGCCTGCAGGGTGGGGATGGGGAGGTAGGGTTGGAAACCCTAATGGCACATTCCCTACTTTTGTCTGTTTAGCCCTAACTAGTGAATTAACAATGTTTTTGCAATGAATATCCATACATATATATTGTATATAGTGGCACAGTAGCATCACTATAGTTAGGGTTGAGCAGCAATTTCTGTGTTAAATCTCAAATTGTATACTTTAATAACTTTGCAACCGTTTGACAGGATTGCACAACATTTAGCATGCATAGACTCCTGGGGAAGGTCGCATGAAGTTTTAAATTGTGTATCAGTTGAATGAGCAGATTTTGCACAGCGCAGAGTGTAAAACATGGAAATTTGCCAATTCAGGCTGTTTTTTCCTAATTGAGCTGCAGTCAAACTGTAAGGAATTTTGATCTGAAATTTTCAGGGTTGAAAGGGCTTGCCACAATTCATCATTGTTTTGGAAAAAATATTAAACTGTTCCAATGTTATTACATTTTGAAATTCGGGTTCTGAGGCATGCTCAGTTCAGTCTTTGGATAGCTCCATGATGCGAATGAGGATTTGGGTCTAACAAAGAGGATTTTGACATCTTGCAAAGAGGATGCTTTCAATCCTCATTTGTCAGAAAATATTTCTCTTAGCCGCCATCTTGTTTTTGTCTTTGGCACAAACAAACTGTTATAACTGTGCAAGGGATGTTCTCTGCAGTAAAGGAAATATGTGTTCTGTTCATGAGGATGTCCTCTATCATTGTGTGCCTTTAGTTTATTTTTGGTGGCCTCAGAATGCTTATTTTTTACATTTTTAAACATCCTGTTTCGCAACTCGCTTCTGATCCTGTTTCATGATTGTGAAACAGGATTTTGACAGATCGCAAAACAGGAATTTGCCTGGTGAAACAGGATTGGGGTAGGACCATCTGGTCAGAGAAACCTAATCCTGTTTTGCCATGATGATGCAGGATTTTCACAGCTAACGAAAGACGATTTAGAAAAGTAATCCTCTTTCGTGAGCTGTCAAAATCATCTTTTGTGAGCTGATTCCTATTTTGCAAACTGTTAAAATCCTGTTTCACAATCGCAAAAAAGAATTAAGGACAGGGCCATCTGGTCAGGGAACCCTTATCCTGTTTTGAATGACAGCTCACGAAATAGGAATCGTCTCATGAAAGAGGATTTTGACAGCTAGCGAAGAGGATTACTTTTCTAAATCCTCTTTCATGAGCTGTCAAAATCTCTTTCAGCATCTGATTCCTGTTTTGCAACCTGTCAAAATCCTGTGTCATCATGATGAAACAGGATTAGGGTTAATGCCATCTGGTAGCAGACCCTAATCTTGTTTCATGAGCTGTCAAAATCCTGTGTCATCATGACAAAACATTATTCGGGTCCCTCACCAGATAGCCCTAATCCTGTTTCTCCATGATGACACAGGATTTTGACAGTTCTCAAAAGAAGAATTTTTATTTAAAACAATGAGCATTCTCAGGCCTACAGACATATTACCAAAGGGCCTGTTGGGGCACTGTACTGATTCCTGAGATACTGTGGGAGCACAGAGTCTGAAGGACCCTGCACTCGCACCCCAAAGACATTGTAGCACAGGGTTTGTGAGCCACTGTTCTGGTGGATGACACACTGTGGGAGCACAGGGTCCAAAGGACACTGCAGTTCCACCCCTAAAGACATTGTAGTGCCGGGTCCATGGGAAACTGTGCTGGTGCCCAAGATACTGTGGGACAGCTGGGTCCTAAGGACCCTGTTCTCCCATTCCTCCATTGAGGTAGTATAAGAGTAATCTTATTTTACAGTGGGAGTGCAGTGTCCAAGGACCCTGTGCTCCCATTCATCCATCGAGATATTATAACAATATCCTTATTTTATGGTTGGAGCACAAGGTCCTTCTGACCCTGCACTCCCATTCATCCATCAAGGCAGTATAACAGTATCCTTATTTTACTGTGGGAGTGCAGGGTCTTTCAAACCCAGTGTTCCCATGTGTCCATCAGGATAGTATACCGGTATCCTTATTTTATGGTGGGAGCACAATCCATCCATTAAGGTAGTATAACAGCATCCTAATTTTACAGTGGAACACAGGGTTCTTAGGACCCTGTGCTCCCATTCCTCCAACAAAATAGTATAATATTATCCTTATGTTACGGTTGGAGTGTTGGGTCCTTTGGACCCTGTGCTCCCATCCCTTCAATCACAGATAGTTATAACTGTACCATTTGTACAGCAAATTTTCAACATAGCAATCTTATGACCTCCTGCATTTATCCAGCTCAGAATATTTTCATATCTCCACCAAAACATAATTCTGAACAAGTGCAATGCCATTTTGCACCAAAAGTGCAAAAACACATTTTGGCCAGGATTTGAAAAATGACAGCAGTAACATAGAAGAGATGGGGTAATAGCAAGGCTATCCTGACAATATGGGGTGAAAATATAGAAAATTTTAGGAGTTACGAGCGTGAGTAGCGAGATAGCAATGAATGATCATAACACAGCCATCTTTTTAAAATTTTGGCCCCAAGTTTTCAACATAGCCTTCTTATGACCCCACCTCATGAACAATATGATGGTCATTATGCAAATCCCACCAGAAAGGTGATTTCACCAACAAACCATGAAATCACATTTCTGGAAGGAGTTGCCTAATGACAGTCATATTGGTCAGGAGATGGTGTCCCCAAGAGCCCATATTGAAATTTGGGTCAAAATCTCAAAGAATGGCTGAGTTATGGCCAACAGTTGAACTCCCCCTTTGAAATACATGGAGACGTATTTACCATACTTCATATTGCAGTTGATGGTTCCAGCAGCAAGACGAATCTTCGATCGGCAGAGCAGGTCTCCAACTTTGGACCAGTATGGGTGATTGAGGTTTAGTGGGGACATTAGGGGGTATGAGGAGGAGGAGGGTCTGCAGTGGGAGGTCAGTTTGGGGCATGGGCATGATCAGTGATGGGCCTTTTTTTTAACAGGAAAAAAAGACAGCAAGGGACTGTTTTTTTCCTTATAGCCAAGCACAGACCTGGAAGAGTGAGGGGATGCCACTGACCACCATAGAAACAAGTGGGAGAAAATTCAGAGGGTGCTGGGGGGTACCACTAGACACCAGGGATTAAAGACAAATATGTGGCAGAATGCCATCACGAGAAAAATAAACAATTAAAAACAAATATAAAACTTAAAAAATAAATACGTCTTGGGAAACGAAACAATATGGGGATAGATGACGGGGGTTGCCACAAGACACCAGGGCTGTTAAGAGGACGACGACAAAATGGCTACAATTTTTGGAACCAGATGTTCCTGAAACATGTTTTTTTGTGACAAGATGGCCGTAGAAAAAGATCTTTGTTCGCCATCTGATTCCTTATTCACCAGGTGAAAAAGGAATGGTGAATCAGGAAATCAGCTGGCAACAAGGATTCCTGGTCTTGTCATCTTATTTGAAATTTTCATGACCAGATGGCCAGACAGGAATCCTTGTTACGCCAGTCAGTTTCCATGTCCGCCATCCTGGTTCATCACATTTGAACAAGGATCCCTCTGGCCATCTCGTCTGAAAATTTCAGGCTAAAATGGCCAGACCAGGAATCCTTGTTCACCAGCCCATTTCCTTGTTCGCCTAATAAACAAATACTCATGAACAAGGAATTTGCAGTGATGAACAAGGATTTTAAAATAGAAAAACAAAACTTTCCAGGAGCACACCAATGTCGAAAAGCACACAGCATAGCTCATCAACTCCTCATGAGCTGAAATCATACTTAAATGTGGCAAACAGACATCCCTGGGCAGAGTTATGACAGTTTGTTTGGGGAAAATAAAAAAAAACAAAGATGGTGGCTGGAGACCAAGGAATTTTTTCTGGCAAGGCAGGATTGTAAACTGGTGAACCAGGATTGGCCCTTGGCAAACCAGGATCCTTGTTCATACCATGCAGCTATCCTGAAAAATGAAAATCACTTTGAAATTAATGAGAACTTAAAAATGTTATAACTGTGGAATAGATTAATATTTTTTCACCCAATAAATGCTGGCCTGTTCTGTCACCGAAGCTCTTTTTACTATTAAAATTTCAGACCAAAATGCAACACCATTTGTGCACAGTGCGATGAGGAAATAACTGCTAAAAGTCATGAATTTTCAGTTTTTTTCACTATCCAGATCTCAGAATCCACAAATCCAACCAGAAAGAAACTTGGCACATCAAGACATCTACCCCCAGGAGACTTGCAAACTTTTGTGCAAATCCGTTGCATGGTTGCAAAGTTATTAACAAAATTTGAGGTTTAACATAGAAACTTCTGTTCAACCCTAACTACACACGCATATACATTCATTGCAAAAAAACGTCATTAATGCATCAATTAGGGTTTATAGCACAGCAACAAAAGTTTGGAAATGTGATGTTAGTGTTACACCCTACCACCCCACCTCCACCTCCCATCCTCCACACACCAACAGGTATCAGCATGTGCGTTGGGGTCGTTGGGCCTAATTCTATATAAACCCTAACTGATGCATATATATAATCATTGCAAAAAACTTCATTTAATGCATCAGTTAGGGTTAAAGTGACAACAGTGGGGAAATGAGATGTTAGTGTACTGCCCCTATCCCCCCACCACCCCAACCCCCATCCTCCACAAACCGACAGACGTCAGGTTGTGCTATGGAGTCACAAGGCTCAACTCTCACCCCATTCCATGTGTAAACAGGTTGACATGCTACAGTAAAGGAGAATGGGGTGAGAGTTAAACCTCACAACCCCATGGAACACCCCAGTGTCTGTTGGTCTGTGAAAGGATGGGAGAGTGGTGGTAGGTGTTAGAGCTGTACCCTAACATCTTATTTCCTCACTTTTGTTACTTAACCCTAACTAATGTATTAAATAAAATTTTTGCAATGAATTTTCTTACTTTTGAAAAGTTTACTGTAACTAATAAATAGCATGTGTTAGTGGGCCTGTGCTCCCACCAAGCTACCCATTTCTGAATAATGATATGCATCTATGGAGTGTGGATCCTCCAGGTCCTGCTCTCCCACTTACACATAACTAAGAGCCATACAGCAGCCCTATAGGGCACGGAACCCTTGTAACACTAATTTGCCAATATCTCAGAAACCGTGCCTGGGAAAAAATTCAAATGTCATCGTAATCATGACAGTGAAACCCCCTCGAGAGATAAAGCCACCAAATCTGTATCTTGCACCCTTTACAAGACATGGGCACCAAAAAGTGCTGAAAAGGTACCCTTAGAACCCCTGTGACACTAATTTGTCAATGTCTCAGTAATCATACACCCTAGGAAAAAAATTCCACTGCAGGTGTCATCTATGGTTTTCAAATTTGTTTTTCCAGCTTGTGATCTAAGCCATGAATAGCGCAAAATGTGTATCTCACTTTGTTTTTGAGATGCGGGTACCGAAAGTCATGTTGGGCACCACAGTGTTATCCTATGGGAAAGATCTAAACTTTGTGATGGCATAACTATAGAACTGATTAACTTTTTAACATCTAAATAGCATAATTCACATCTTTGGTGCACCTCCTTAATACCCTGCAAATTTCAAGTCAAAAGGTCAAACCGTTAATTTACAATGCAGTGGGAAAGTTTTTAAAAGTTTAAAAATTCCTAGTTCATGAGGTAGCAAAATCCCAACTGTCAGATCAATCTCCATTCATGAGCTGTCAAAATCTCTTTCTCGAGAAATACTTGACCATCAGATTTTGGCCATTTGGTCCTAAGTGACTGTCAAAGATTTTGCTGCCTCAAAAAGGATTGGATGGCAGACTGGGCTTTTGTCAGCTCATGGGATTTTGTCAGCTCACGAAGGGATTCAAAAAACCAATCCCCTTTCGTGAGCTGACAAAATTCCAGTCTGCCAGCTGATCCCCTTTCATGAGGCAGCAAAATCCTTGGCCGTCAGTCAATCCTTGTTCTGAGAAGGGCCATCTGGTCACAAAGTAACAGTGAAGGATTTTGTAGCCTCGCGAAAGAGGATTGGCTTGTGGACTGGGATTTTGTCTGCTGACGAAAGAGGATTGGAAGTGAGTCAGAGACAAATAATTTTAACATTTGAAATTGCCTTTTTTTGCCAAAATGAAGCAAACCAAAGGTATAGGCTTGTAGAGTGTGTCATCCTGAACAAAACTCATGCCTTATTGCAACCAGAAGTCACCTGTAGAGCAGGGTTTCTCAAATGGTGAGGCCAGCCTCCCAGGGGAGGCCCCAACCTATTCCAAGGGAGGCTCAAGCAAGCTTTAAAATGTACTATATTTTAATGTCAAATTTTGGCTGCTTCATGTAAAAAGATGCAGCAAACTGAAAGCAAATAATGGCATGCGAATTTGTGTACAAAATAGTTACCAGGAAAGACACGCTAAACAAACACTTGTTTCCTGGTATGACATGGGGAAAATACAATTCTTGGAAACTGTGCAAAACAAAATTCAAAATAATGCAAATGAATTGGAACAAGGTAACAACTGACCCATTATACTGGCTGCAGAAAAGCACAAATACAAAGGCTAAGCAGAGAGATACTAGGAGCAAGAGCAGGAGGGAGCAAAATGGTCCCTGAGAAGGTGTTTAAGAGCAGGGTAAAACTGACAAGGAAAGCAATCTAATCATGGAGGTATTGCAACAAGGGGTAAAAAGAGTCCTAAAGTCAGAAGTGTGGAGCGAGTAGGCTGGCCTGGGGAGGGGGGTTATAGAGAGGGAGAATAATAAGTTCAATAAAATGAGAATAAACTCAACTACTCACATGCACTTCATTGTATTCTTCCCGTAATGTGCAAAGTATGATAATTGTTCTAACTATGGGGAGGCCCAAAATTATTTCTATATTAGGGGAGGCTCAAGATCTTTTCCAAGGCTGGGGGGGGGCTCACTATGACAAAGTGTGAGAACTCCTGCTGTAGAGGAAGATACAACATTTTGCTTGGGGGAAAAAATGAAAACAAGATGGCGGCTCTCGGACAAGGAATTTTTCCTCACAGACTAGGATGTTTTATATCCCCTTTTGTGAGCTGACAAAATCATTGACCATGAGCCCAAACCTCTTTCGCAAAATATACATATAAATTTTGGAGTGAACTGAACATGCTCAGAACCCGAAAATTAAAAATGAAATAACTTTGGAAGGGATTAATATTTTTTAACCAAACCAATGCTGGATTGTTCTTTGACCAAAACTCTTTGTATGTTCAAAATGTCAGACCAAAACACCAAATGGTGTGGTAACAGCATGATGGGCAAAAACATGACAAAAGTGGCAAAAAATGCGTTTTTCAGTGCTTTACTGTGCAGAAACTGTAGGTCTGACCAAAATGCAATTTGGCATATCAAGAGATCTACCATGCCAGACCACGCATTCCACATTTTGTACAAATCCATAGAACAGTTGCAAAGTTATTAACGTGCAAAAGTTGGGGTTTAACATTAAAGTGCCTACACAACCCTAACTATAGTGGCGCGATAATTTTACATATATCTACAGTGGCATCCCCCAGAATGAAACACAATTCTGCAGCATTTTGCAGCACTCTGCAGAATGCTTCAGAAGAACTACTGAATAAAGCCATGCAATTTCAATGGTAATTAGTCCGCTTTGTCATTCAGGAAAATGTGATACTGCCAGGACGAAGTGAATGCCAGTTTCCTGCATGATAAAGGGGATTAACTGGCACTGAAATTACATTGCTTTATTCAGAAGGTCTGCTGCAGCATAGTGCAAAGTGCATTAAAAGTGTGTTTCATCCTGGGAGACGCCACTGTGTGTCTATATATATATATATATATATATATATATATATATGTAGTACTGTTCATTACTATTCATTGATCATATTATTTTATTATTTTTAAATGCATATCCTCTTCTGTAAAGAAGTCCATTAAGGGTGAAATTTTGGTCAGGGGAACTGTGGCACGAGAAGTTTATTGAATTAAACCAACAAGATTCTACCTTTTGAGTGTGGCTGGATTCTTGAATTTTAAATTTCTCCCTTCTCTGTTCCCTTGTCGATGCCTTATTCTTCACCCAACCCTGTCTCCCTGATACATCATGCTGGACTTCCATGTTTTTTTCTACCTCTGCCTTGCCTGCCTCTTGTCTGTCTCATGCCTGTTTCCCCACCCTTCATGTGCTTGGTTACCTTTTTCCCTCTTCCCCCACCCTGTTACCTTGTTCTTCCTGTGATCTTTGTACTCCCATTGCCCTCACTTACTGCCTTAGAAACATAGAAACATAGAAGTTGATGGCTGAAGACTACCAGGTCCATCTAGTCTGCCCATTTGTTTTAGACCTATTTTGATAGCTTGGGCCTGACAATTGCTTAGTTTCCATATGTTAACTTTCCTGCCTGGGAAATTATCTATACATTACCTGTACCTCTCTGCCATGCCCTGTGCCTTTGGGTACTGCTGTTTCAGGAGAAGCAAGGATATGGTAGCAGTTCTCTATTGCTGGCCTGGGCATGTGTTTATTCCACTTCTCACCCCTTCCCTTACTCTGCTCCATCTTGCTCTAGTAGCCTTCAGGATCCTCTGCAACAATGTATCTACCACATTGAGACCCTTTGTGCACCACTCTGGCTGCTTAGCTCCGCCTGGAGCAGGCTGACCTCTGCCATCATGAATTCCAACTCCTACAGGCCACATACCTTCCCTTATCCCTGAGTACTGACAGGAAGACAGCTTTACCACCCCTCCTACAGCTAGCAATCCACTCCCCACTTCCCTTCTGTACATACATGACTGTTGCCTGTTACAGCAATTTACATCCCTTATTTAGTGGTATGGTCTTCCCTAGATAATGTGCTGAGCCTCCATCATCAATGCTGTGGCATCAAAATTCCAGCATGTGCATAGTTTTCTTGGACAAGTGCATGTTTGGCACTGGTTCAGCTATCCAGTTGCAGGGGCTAAAACACTAATATGTAAACATTTAGCTAACCAGTAGACTGGGGTGAAGAGACTCCATCAGGACATAAAGAGGCCTTCTCTGTCAGATAACTAGCAATCAGTCTACAGTGCCTATGTGTGCCAAGATGTATATTGCAGTTCATGAATCAACACATCTTCAATGGCATCAAAACCAAGTATTTTTACTTGTAATGGTGATTTCTAGTAGTATTAATTCATAGCCACACATACAGGTAGCCCATTCTGCTTCCTGGACAGTGCTAATGGGGGGCAATGATCTGAACAGTGTCCATTCTGTGAAAAAGATCTGATGGTTACAGGAACTGGGCTTATAATGCATTTCTAATCTGCTGGATGATTCTAGGCATTAGTTCCTAAAGACAGGAATTTGTAAGTGTAAGACCATTTAGGATACCATGAGAAAAACACCTAAAGTGATTTATGGAAGATTACCATAACAAATGGGAGTAGGAACCTGTAGAAACCTGTAGGAGTTGTGAATCAGTCTCCTACCATTCAAACTGCCAAAAAGTGCTGTTCTCCATGAAAAAGGAATGTGTTTATTTATATGCGCTACTTCATTTGCATAACCCTGCCCTTTTTTCTAAGCACTGCAACCCCAACCATGACATCATGCAAAGAAACAAAGTTTTAAGCACTTTTTGAAACAGAGACCTTTGTTGGTCAGTCTTGGTATTGCAGACATCCTTTTCCTTTCACAATTTTACACTCATGCGATAAGCTGATGTCAAAGAAAAGAAAAGAAAAGTATTCTGATGCATAATTACACTCTTGATCTACTTATAGTCATTCAGGCCCTATGATATAACCATAGAAAAGTATCATCATGCTCCAACATCCTGACAGGAGCTGTCACTTCAGACCTGTCACTTCACCAGCAGGCAGTAAAAGTATTTATTTAGTTTTTGTTGACGGGTAAATGCACTAGACAAATTCGCTATTTCCAGGCATGACCAGAGGCGGGTGATACAGATGAATGCCAACTGACTTTGAACGAGATTAAGCTGTTGGTGGTATTTTTAGTGAATGGTAGTAAAATGGTAGTAAAAAAATACATCTACACAGAATGGCAAATAATTTGTTTGCCTACCCATCACAAAAACATTTTTCCAGAAACTTTTCAACAGACTGTGCTGCTATAAACACTACCAAAATAGGAGATTGCACTTTGATAAGGGAGACAGACATATCAGCTATTTATTGTACCCACAATGCCTTGCTACATATGTCTACATATTAGGTGCTATACTGCAGTCACCACTACCAAAATAAGGGCTGCACCTTTGAGTAATGATCATTTAAGTCAAATTTATAATTGATCCAAATTTCCTTGTTGCTGCATGTAAAACATTGACAGTTCCCTTGCATGACATCATTCTGGGAGTGTGATTGCACACAGAAAAGTGGAGGGCGGGCAGAAACAAAAACATTATAAACAAGCATTTGTCAATGCCGAATGTTTGCTTATTGGCATTGGTAGTGTAGGAGTTAGAGAGCTGCATAAGAGGAATGGCAGTGAAGTATTGAACTGAAGCCAACCCCACCACCACCCTGCATAGACTGACAGACATTGGGGTGTGCCTTTGGGTTGTCAGGCATAACAGCCACACCATTTCACCACACCCTACCCTGCAGACACTGACAAGTGTCACAGTGTGCCTTGGGGTCTTTGGCTGTTATGCTCACCCCATTTCATCAGAAAATACAGTGAGATGGGTCCTGTATAGGAGAATGGGGTGAGTTTTGGGGCTGAAGAGTCCAAGGCACACCTTGATGCCTCTCACTGGCTGCAGGGTGTGGAATGATATGAGCATTCAGGCGAGAATCCTAAGTCACACCCCAAATGCCTGTCAGTCTTTACAGCCTGGGGCATTATGGTTGGAAACCCTAATGCCTCAGGCGTTCATTGGCATTTTCACTCCAAATTTTCAACATGGGTTTCTGTGACCCCTACCTTATGAACCGTGGCAGTATCAGTTTGTTAGCCAAAAGCTGATTTTGCACAGTGACTATGCCATTTTGCACCACAGGTGCGAAAACACATTTCAAACAGGATGTGAAAAATGACAGCTGTACTATTCATGGGGAGGTACAAAAAATGGCAATGTTGAAATTCTGCAGTAAAAATATTAAAAAAAATGGTGAAGTCATGAGCGTGCATAGAAAATGTGCAATGCACGCCCATAATGCAATTCGTTTGGGGATTTTTTACAGCAGATTGTCAACACAGGGATTTTGGAACCTCCGCTCATGAACAGTGTCACTGTGATTTTCTTAATCTGTCCCAAACAGTGATTTCCCACAGTGACCACACATTTCTGTGCTGGAAGTGTGAAAACACATTTAGGCCATGGTGTGAAAATGACAGTTGCACTGTCCATAAGGAAGTGTGGAAAAATGCCAGTGGTGAAAATCTGTACTGAAAATATTAGAAATCCATGAAGTTATGAGGGTGTGTGGAAATTGTGCAATGGTCACTCTTAACACAGTCATTTTATGGACTTTTTTCACCAAATTTTTAACATAGCCATTTTAACACCTCTGCTCATGAACAGTGTCACTGTAATTTTCTTGATCGGTCCTGAACATTGATTTCGTACACCGACTGCGCCATTGTACGCTACATGGGTGAAAACACGTTTTGGGTGAATGTGAAAAATGAAAGCTGTACTGCTCATAAGGAGCTGTGGTAAAATGGCAATGTTGAAAATCTGGAGTGAAAATATTGAAAATTCGCGAACTTATGAGTGTGCTTAGGAAAAGCACAACGCATGCTTGTAAAACAGTCATTTTTGGGAATTTTTTCACCAAATTTTTAACATAGCCATTTTAACACCTCTGCTCATGAACAGTGTCACTGTGATTTTCTTAATCTGTGCTGAGCACTGATTTCGCACACCAACTGCGCCATTGGGCTACATGCACGGAAACACATTTTGGGCAAGATGTGAAATGACCGCTGTACTGCTCATAAGGGGTGTGGTAAAATGGCAATGTTGAAAATCTGGAGTGAACATATTGAAAATTTGCAAACTTACGAGCGTGCGTAGGAACAGAGCAATGCGTGCTCGTAAATCAGTCATTTTTGGGAATTTTTTCACCAAATTTTCAACATAGGATTTTTAGAGGCTTACCTCATGAACTGTGACACTGTCATTTCATAAACTGGTCCTGAAAGGTGGTTCCAGGCAGTGACCACAAAATCACTTTTTGGGGCCAATTAACACCATGACAGTGACAGAATTCATGAGGAGGGGTCCCAGAAACCCCATGTTGAAAATTTGGTGAAGAAATTCCCCACAATGTCTGAGATATGCACTAAAGTTGAAAAAACCCTATTTATTCCATTATACAGCTTACCAGCATTTCCTCACTTCACGGTCGGCTTTGAAGAGTGCAGATGTGTTCCCGGTCCACGAAGATTGTCGCACCAGACTCAAGAGGTAAGTATGGGGTGAAGTAGAGGGTGTAGGAGGTGGATGTACAGAGGGTGGGTGTGGGTGGGGGAGGGGCAGAACAGTCAACAAGGAAAGGTTTTTCTTTCAGTTTTTTTTTACTTAGGCGACACAGGACTTGTGCCATGGAGGTGGGCTCCCAGTGTGGCAGCTGGAGGGCTGTTTGGGGGCATGGGTTGATGGGGATTGGGCACCCTGTCAGCCATAGGAACTATTGCCACACTGGGGTGGGCTCCCAGCGTGGCACCTGATAGTCTCTTGGGGGACAGTGGAGCTGATGGGATTGTTTCCATTGGCCATACAGACTGCTGCCATGTTGGGGTGGGCTCCCAGTGTGGCACCTGGAACTCTGCTGGGGAGGCGCAGCACAGCCCGGCCAGTTGGTTACCCCCGTCGGCTATACAGTGTGTGTGTGTGGGGGCGCATGAGCCGCATATATGCGCCGCGTGTGCATGTGTATGGGAGGCGACATGAGCACACGATATCTTATCGCTGCTCACTGAAGCGTAGCTCTCCCTTTCAGCTGTATGGCACTGCATTTTCAACTGCTGTCATAGACAGCTGCAGCATTCATTGGCGAATGGTGGCCATGCCTGCAAACACACTGACTGAATTGGAAGACGGGTGCCAAACCTCCGAAAACTCAGATAATGGCACTATGTTTCTTGCACATGTGTGCAAACAAACATAAAAATGACTGCCACATTTTTTTACAAAACAAATTGCAGTTTCAACATCTGAAGCATGGGTGGCAATGGCATACTATGTGAAAAAGGCACGTGGGGAACTTCCATAAATCACTTTAAAAGTAAGTATTGTTGTCTTAGGTACTAGATCCTGCAGCACACTGGCCAGTTGGTAATAAAACAGGAATCATTCATATTCCATGGAAGGACTTAGAGCCAACTGTGGTTAACCAACAAAGTGTGGTCTCTGAAAAAGCTGTCTATATTTTCTCATTTGTAAATTCCATGATAAAATGTTTCCTTTTTCATTTCTCTTTTTTGTAGAAGAACTCATGAACAAAGGAGTCAGGTAGGCTAAAAAAAGAGCACTGTCAAGTGCACAAGGACAATATGATAAGACAGCATGCAACTCAAACACTGTGGCATGAATCATGAAAATGCAATGCAAGTGATCCGCAGTAGCTGAACTGTTAGAAGGTGGGTTGAAAAAGATGATTCATCTTAACACAAACAGGTCACTAACTCTTCTGTTCATAAAGTCATGGCTTCCACTACTTTCTTTTATTTGTCATTGTGCTATATGACCTTTTAACATTTTGGATTTCCCAGATGTGAGGAGCATCTCAAAAACAATGTTTAATCCCAGAATGTTTGTGCCAGTGGATTGGCATGTCAGGAGACCTGGCAGTTAGGCTGTGAACATTTTAAATGAGCTATATTGTTTGAGACTGTTTAACTGTGGGGAGACACCCATGACAAGAAACATGGTTCATCGTTTTCAGTCTTAATAAATACAGTAAACCTATTTATCAGTAAAAGGTGTTTAGAGTGGCTTGTTGTTAAACTAGGAAACAAATTATGCTTATCAATAGTATCTTTTATTTATACTACGGTACAAATGTGGGTTTCAAACAGTAGGGAATCAAAGAAGGTAACTATTCACAGAGCTGCACTGGGTCAAGGGGATACTGGCTTACTGACGCCCTCAATGAACAACCGCCAGAGACCGCCAACAGAACACAGACCAGGACTTTTGAATTTTGGCACCACTGCCTAACAGAGTGGGCAGGTGACAATAAGAGGCTACACTGCAGCAGGGGCATTGCTGGAACTCTGCCCACTGGAACAACTTCTTTAAGTAGGTATTCTCTGACTTTAACTTCAGATCAGCCACAGAGCTGCACAGGGTCTGAGGAGCTTGTGCTTGGACTACTGAGCTCTCCCCACAATGACCGGTGGAGACTGCCAACAGAAAACCAACCAGGACTTTCGAATTTTGGTGACACTGACTAACAAAGTGGGCAGGCACCAGTCAGGAGGCTGCACCACAGCAGGGGGCTTTGGCTGAAACTGTGCCCACCTGAACAAGCTTCTTTAAGTTGGCATTCTCTGACTTTTATTTTCATGAAGCTGCACAAGGTCAAGAGGGCTGCTGCTTGGCTACTGAGCTCTCCCCTCCAATGACCGCCAGAGACTGCCAATAGAAAACTAACCAGGGAAGGGGGTGCTACTGAGCAGCCATGCAGGGAACAGCATTTCTTTAGAGCTCCAGAGACTCTTGTCTTTAATTGTAAATAAAATTAAGCTTTGGAAGCCTTTTCATTGCATTGCCCACTCTCTTTATGCCATGTGAATGTTTCTGGTGGCACCTATGGGAAAAACAAAGGGTGCAGCAGCTGCCTCAGCTAATTGTTTTTAACCTGAAAGGAAAAGCGGGAGCAGTGGCCTGCTGCATAAACACAGTCTTGATTCTACTACTGCAAATACTGAGGAGGTCTCATTAGCCACCATCAATGTGATGCTGGGGCAGTTGGTCCATATGGTTCAAGATATGGACAGCAAGTTTGACACATTGACCCCTCATGTCTCACCATTGAAAACCAGGATGGACTCTGCAGATCAGGTGGCTTCTAAAATGGAGGCAAATCTTAGCAAAATCATGAATGTGGCTACCAAGTTAATCATGGACAACATGCTTTTGCAACAGCACCTAGAGCTTGCAGAGAACCAGGTCTATGAGAAAAACATTAGGGTACTTGGTTTGTCAGTCTGCTGAGGGTGAGGATACCTTGGATTTTACCCAGACTGTATTGCCTCTACTGTTCGGTGCTGTGGAGAATGAACCTCCTCTCTCTCTCATTTGAAAAAACCTATCGGGTCACTCCCCATCGGGCCCCAATGGAGACTTCTGCACCCAGAGCTCTAATAATGGTAAGTACAGGGTTCGGGGATCATGATCGTATCCTTTCAATGGCCAGACAACGTCACCAATTAAAATATGGAGAGGCTGATATCTTGATTTTTCTGGATCTATCCTATGGCACTCACCAGCAACGTAAGGTTTATGATGGGATGCGTAGTTGCCTTTGGCAGCTGAAGATACCGCATCAAATTTTGCTCCACGTTACACTTAGGCTTACCTGGAAGGGTAAGACCTACTTATTTAATGACCCAAATGATGCAGAAAAGGTGGTTGCCACCATTAAGCAAGATATGGGCCAAGAGAGTGGAGATGATACCATGGATGGTGACTGATGATTTTCTGTGGACTACTCCATAACTGTAATGTGTATTGTGCAAGCCTCTGACCTGGGTTTGAATCTCACAGCCACCTAGGTGCATACCTTGTGATACTGAGCAAGTCACTTAACTTCCTTGTGCTCCCAAGTCACATTTGTAAACAAGCTTTGGCTTAGTGTACTACTCCTGGATTAAGCAATGTTCCTTTCCTCTTCCTCATGCTATTTTGGGATCTATTATTTTGGCTGGGGTGGTTGGGAAGATATGCTTTTGTTGTCAGGGCTCCTTCGGTCTGTTTATGGAGTGCAGAACTAAATTGTACTAAATTGTAGTGCTTGTTGGGACTGTGGTTAAGTCATGGATTGACACAATGGGCTGGATTTTCAAAGGCCTTAGATTGACGCAAGGTGCTTGCGTTGAACAGGTTTGACGCATGGGCACCTTGCACTAAGGGCTGTGCCAAATGCAAATTCAAAGGCAGCCTGCATCACCCAGCAGGCTGCCTGCACAAAAAATGCTAGTGCCAGCCTTGCACCATGAAAGTGGCTGCGAGCCCTGGGATCTGGTTTGAAGGACCCCCAGGAACCAAGTGTCAAGTACCCTTAGACCAGCGAGGGCTGGTCAAGAGGACTGAAGCGGCTCCTGGAGGTCATCCTATATGCCTCTGTGTGACCTGCCTGATACATCCTTGGTGGGTGATCCATGGTGGTCCAGTGGTCCCCTGCACCCCCGTCACTATCCCCGACACCCATGTCTGTGCATTCTGCCAACCTCCCCAAGGTGGTACCCATCTCAGCACTCCCAATCCCCTACCGTACCATGATCCGGCAACCGGCAAAGCCCTCCATACACCACCACCATGGCCGGCTGCCAAATGAGACGTCACTGCATGTACTGTATACAGTATACAGTATGCACACAGACAGCTCATTTGGAGGTTGGCCAGGGTGGCATGTGGAGGGTTGTGCCGGTCAGGGCATGGAGGGGTGGGAGTGCTGGGTTAACCTGGAGGCACTCTAGCCCACCAGGGTACCAGAGTGTGTTGTGGTGCGGCGCCTGGTGGTGTGGTGGTATTGGGGGCAGTGACCAGTTACCAGCCCCTGTCTGTGGGTGCTGCGGACTCCCGCAGCCATTGTGGCATTCAGGTGGGTGATCCATACTTCAGGCGCAGCACTCTTTTGCTGCAAGCTGCTGGACTTAAGGCGCTGGGACCCTGTAAATTAGAAATTCGGGCACAGGGTCCTGGGTGCACTACACTCGGCGCATGCTGTCATTGTTGCAGCTTGCATCAGGGCTTTGAAATTCTGGCCCAATAACTTTATGGATTCTCATCTCAATTTAGGTTGGACTGTAGCACTCTCCTATGTTTTTTAACTTTGTATGTGTGTTACTTTATATTGAAGCCATTTATTCATTTAGATAAACATATTTCTCACCCTAAATATTTATATTTAGATTTAAGGGTTTTTAGAGTTGCTAGATATACTATCAGTCTCTGTCTGGATGTTATTGTATATAGTTATCTGAATTCTGGGAAATCTGGAAAAACTGGTAAAATGGTTGGAAGAGTGGCAACTGGGCTTTAACACAAAGAAGTACAAGATCATGCACATAGGGAGGAGAAACCCTGAAGCTACCTATAGGTTGGGAGGGGAGTTGCCGACAATTACAAGGGAAGAAAGAGATTTGGGCATCATCATCAAAGATGACCTGAAATCATCCAAGCAGACCACTAAAACAGTAGGTAAGGCTAGAGGAATGTTGGAGTGTATAGTAAGGATATCACAAGTCATAAGAGGGAGATAATAATCCCTCTTTACAAGACACTAGTCAGGCCCCATCTGGAGTACTGCATGCAGTACTGGAGGCCACACCTGCACAAGGACATTAACAAAATGGAGGCTGTCCAGAGAAAGGCAACCAAAATGGTGCAGGGACTGCATCAGAAAACATATGAGAACAGATTAACAGAGCTCAATATGTATACCCTAGAGCAAAGGAGGGAGAGAGGTGATATGATTGAAACATTCAAACATCTTAAGGGCATTAACGAGGAGAAAGAGTCTGACATTTTTCAATATAAGAAAAATAGCAGGACAAGAGGACACAGCATGAGATTAGAGAGAGACCAATTAAGGGGTAATGTGAGGAAGTTATTTTTCACAGAAAGGGTGGTAGATGCATGGAACAGCCTACCTCAGGAAGTGGTGGATATGAACACAGTGCAGTGCTTCAGTCAGGCATGGGATAGGCATAAGGGAGCAATACAGATGAGTATGAATAGATAGGCCACTGACAGAGTAAAAGGATATGGAGCATTCATTAAGGTAGAAAAAAATGGTCAGACAGGATGGGCTTTGTGGTTCTTATCTGCCATCAACTTCTATGCTTCTATGAATTACTTAGGCTTTGGGACTCTTTAGAAACACTTTTGCAGACTAATGTTTAGGATACCTGGCTGAAATTGCATACTGGCAATACAGTGCAATTTGGGACATGGTGATTACATGCTTTTGAGAAATGTTATGTCATTTACTGTTGGTTACTTCCCCCTATGTAGAATTGACTGGGGTATACCTTGTGTTCTTACTTGTGTAGGGGTGTACCTGTGGGTATTGTTTTGTAAGAGTGTCTTTACAAAATTAAATAAATATGCAATACAAATAAGAAAAGAAAACCAACCAGAACTTTTGAATTTTGGCACCACTGCCTAATACAGCAGGCAGGCGCCAATCAGGAGTCTGCACTGCACCAGGGGCATTTGCTGAAACTCTGCCCACCTGATCAGCTTCTTGCAGTTGGTGTTCTATGACTTTTAACTTCGGATCATCCACGGAGCTGCACTGGGTCGAGAGGGCTTCTGCTTGACTACTAAGACCCCCCCCCAATGACCGATGGAGACTGCCAACAGAAAACTGACCAGGGTTTTGGAATTTTGATGCCACTGCCTAACAGAGTGGGCAGGCTCCAATCAGGAAGCTGCACTGAAGATGGGCATATCTGTCCCCTCTATATTGGGGGAGTAACACAATCATCCCCCACATGATGGACCACACGATAAGGATTTGTGATACTCTCTGCCTTGTGTCTGACGGCATCAGCCAGTAGCAGCCAGTTGGCCAGCCATAATACACCTCCCATTCTCTGCCTCCTGTTCACCATAAGCTTCTGTAAGTACTGTTTTACTCACTGTGTTGCTAACAGTGGTGGTCGAAGTGGACTCAATCCGCTCTGTGAAGCGTTTCATGGAGCAAAGGTGGATTCGGGGAGTGCTCTGCAATACGAAGCGGAGTACTTTGCGTTATGATGAGGAATGCAAAGTGCATTGGAAACAGTGACTTCGCATCACTCCACCTCCACTGTTCACTACTCTTTCAATTTTTAAGGTGAAGTACATTGGTGGCAGTTCAAGTTGCCTCACTTCGCCTTGTTTTGAGCTCCAAAGACGGATTTTGCAGTGATTCATGGTAGTTCAGGTCACATGGGCTCTATATTGATCTGCACAGCCTCAGTTCGGGGTAGTATGAGTATGAAGGAGTAGGAGACAGTGTGCTCTGATAGCTGTCTGTAGGAATCTTGTAAAAGCTGTTGAAAAAGCATTTTTGCTCTTTTTGGGGGATCCAACTGTAGTTCATCGATTGTAGGAAACCCTCCTCTGCTCACATCATCGAGCGTTTTTGTTTATGTGTGGATTTTGAATGTTAATTTACAATATTGAGTGTGTGTGTGTGTGTGGTGAAAGACAGTGAAAGTGTGCTGTGTGGGGGAGGGGCGTATCTGTGTCTAGGTAGATTTAAGGTGGAAAATTAGTGATTTATTTCTGTTTTGGTTATATTTTTGTTATATAACTGACTGTGTTAATGTACACAACCCCACCCCAACCACCCACCCACAGAGGCGGCTATCAATTTAAGGATCCACCCCATGACATCACATCCGGTGACATCACATCCTGCTGCCCAGAACCTATCTCCCCACTTTCCCATTTGCAGGTTATACCTGCTGGCCACTAGAGGACCGATGCTCCTACTTCCTCTCTCCTACCTGTACAGTACTACTTCCCTTGGATCTTGCTCACCACAATGTATTGGCCCTGCCTCACGCTCTGCCTGTGCCTATCCCCACTAGTAGTGCACTTGCCCACTTACCCATCTGCTACTCCACACTGTGCCCTGGCAACCCTCCCTCCTCTTGCTCCTGAACATGCTCTCTTGCCCCTTGGGACCTCTGTGTGTCTCGGTTCTCCCTGCCTTCCCCCTAGCTTCCTCCTCACCTCAGGCACACCTGGGTGTCTTCTTAGTCTTGCCTTCCCTTCCTGTACCACCCTGCCCACCCCCTACTCCCTTAACCTCCCCTCCCCCCATGTCAATCATAGGAAAACCTTTCACCATCTCCCAGCCAGGGTGTAAGTCATGCTACAACTCCTGTCAGGGAACATTCATCCAAACCCTGGCCTGGTTCCCAGGAGCTCCCCGACTAGCACCACAGGCCTATGCATGGTCTCCATGAATATCTGTAGCCTCCTAAAAAAGCTTGACTCACTACAATGCCTGGTCACATCAATTAACCCTGATGTCATCGCTCTGGTTGAGACTTGGCTGTCGAAATCCTCCCCTGACTCACTAGTCTCCCTTCCTGGTTTCACCCTCTTCTGGTCTGACCGTGTTGGGAGATGGGGCGGCTGCACTATTTATGTCAAGGAATCTCTCTCCGTACTAGCCCTGCCTGCTCCCATCCTTGACTCCAGGGCCCAGGCGCTTACGCTGAAATTAACCCCTGACCCTTTAAAGGGACCCCTTTATCTGACTACTGCATACGTGCCTCCCAGGGACCAAACGCAGGCCATTGCCTCTCTTACAGAATACCTTTCCTCGCTACCTCCTTCCGCTGATCAAATTCTGGTGGGTGACTTAAATGTCAACTGGCTCAGCCCCTCCTCCTCCTCTACCCATGACTCCTTTTCTGCAATAGACCTAATGCAACTAGTTACCCACCCTACCAGGACTAACCCAAAGAGAGGCTCCAGTACCCTGCTTGATGTGGCACTCACCAACCGCCCTTATCGGATCTCCAATGTACAAGTCCTCCCAGACTCTCTCAGCGATCACTCCCCCATTCTATTCCACTGGTCATCCTCAGTCCCCAAACCCATAGCACAGTCCACATGCCGGCGTCTAATACCTGGTGGACTGATAAAACTTCAAGGAACTTCTGCCCCAAATTGGCTAGGTCTCCTATACAGGCAACTCCTGACATCGACACAGCTCTCTCCTTCTTTGCGAACTTTTAATAATGCCTGTGATATCTTTGCCCCAATGTCGACCGTCGTTCTAAAGGCAGAATGCCCCTAAGTAACCCCAGCTTTGATCCACCAACTCCAACATAGGGACAACCTATGGCACCGTGCCATTGAGACTGGCCAGCCCGGTGACAGAGCAGTTATATGCTGCCGCCCGAAACAAATGCACTCGGCCATCAGAAGGCTAAGTCTGAGCACTATCGTCCTCAGTCACTGCCTTATGGGGAACCCCAGAACCTTCTGGGATAACATTAAACAGTTAAATAGAGTGTACACCCCCCACCTTCCCAGATCAACATTAATGGTGTGATCTCCTCAGACCCAGCCCTCATAGCCAACCACCCCAACACCTCATTCACTGACCTTAACCCTATCCTCCCTACAAATTTTTTTGACCCTCCTCCCCCAGCGCCTGCCGTAAATCTTTCTCACCCTTATTTTCTCCTCCACCGTGTTTCTGCCCAAGAACCTGGCTGCACCTTGTCACTGCCCTCAAGAGTAATAGTATGGGCAGTGACACCCTGGATCCGTGTATCATATGGCTGGTCTTAGACAAAGTCCTTACCCCAATCAAGTGCCTCATCAACCACTCTCTTTGCCTGGGGAAGGTTCCAACTGCCTGGAAAGTCACCACTGTTACCCCTGTCTTTAAAGGTGGTGATAGGACTGTGGCTGGAAACTATCGGCCAATCTCCATTCTTTCTCCTCTCTCCAAGGCCTTGGAAAAAGTGGTGGCCTCTCAAATCTCTGAATACCTCTCCACCTACAATGCCCTATGTCCTGAGCAGCATGGCTTCAGAGCGGGCCACAGTACTAACACAGCCCTTCTTGAGTTCTCCAACTTTCTCCACTCCTCCTTAGACACTGGTTCTCTGGCTGGTGCGGTCTTCATTGACCTCTCTAAAGCTTTCGACACTGTCTCCCACCCCCTCCTTCTTGATGCCCTTAGTCTCTCTGGTTTTGCTGCTGGGCCTATCTCCTGGTGCACCAGTTATCTGTCTGACCGCTCACAGCGTGTAAAATTAATGGGACCTACTCAGACATTTGTCCCATCTTTTCTGGGTTCCCCAGGGCTCCATTCTGGGCCCTTACTATTCTCCTTTACCTTAACACCCTTCCACGCTCTTGCTCAGGGAACATTCTATTGTTACGCTGATGATGCAGTCATCTTTGCCTCAAGTTGTAACCCTATTGCCCTCCAGGACTCAGCAGAAGTCCTTCACCAGCTCGAGGGCTGGTTCAAGGAACATAGATTGGTGATAAATCTTAAAAAAACAAAAACCATGTTCTTCACTCGTCCTCAAAACAAGTCCTGCAAATTCAACCTCCTCATTCACTCTGGGTCCTCTTTCCCACTTGAACAAGTTTGCTCCTATAAATACCTAGGGATCCATTTTGACCCCGTCTCTCCTTCCATGGACACATCGCTGCCCTAACCACTGCCACTAATATCTGATTGGGCATCTTACATCGGTATAAACACTGCCTCCCCCCAGAGGCTCTTCATCTCGCAGTCACCTCCTCTATCCTGTCCCTAGTGGACTATGGACTGCCGGTGTATGGTGCTGCTGATCAGACCGCACTCCATAAAATTTGCACTACTCTGAATAAGGCCTGCAGGTTAATTACGGGGGCACCTAGGCTAACACACACCTGTCTACTGTACGCTAAAGCGCTGGTACTTGATCTTGATGAGCGCCTCAAATATTTGAACTGTACCGTTACAAAAAAGACCCTCCTTGGGCTATCCCCACCAGGATTGACCACCACCATCCGCAGCTCTGTCCCACTAGTTCATACTTGGACCTCTGGGAAAACCTCTCTTGTTATCCCTAGAGCTAGGACCTCTCACGGCCAAAGAGCCTTCAGCTTTAGGGCCCCCTCCTGGTTCAACACACTGCCCCCCTCCATCTCCGAAGCTCCAACTATATCGTGCTTCAAAACATCCTTACGAAACCACCTTGTTAACACCCGAAGCTGTAATTGCCACTAGTCAAAGCTGTATTCAATACTTATGACAAAGCTTACTACTAAGCTGCTAAGGAGAACATAACTCTGGTATTGTTTGCATCAATCCTACCTGTACCAGCTTGTTTGTATCTATGTACTTATTGCTGTCTTAAGTTACTGTTATACTGTGTTATACTGTTATACTGTGTATTCTCGTTTGTCTTACTGTGACAAGGTACCTTTGTAAATGAGCCTATGGCTCAAAGGTTTTCCAAACTGCTGTCTAAATAAAATAAAATAAAAAATAAAAATAAAAAACACACAGTACAATTGTCAGTAATAGTAGGAATTTTCTTGCTGTTTGTAGTTTGTATGTGGTGCAGCATTTCATAAGGTCAGGTTGTTTAAATTAGAAATTTACATTACATGGCAGTACACTGAACTTTTGCATTTGCATCACATTCCTCATTGAGCATTGGACACAAACTGTTCTGTGTTGTGTGTGCAGTGTTGCATGCATCAAATATAATGCACCTTTTAAAATTTGTGACACAGACTAGTCTAAGTGCAACTAAGCACAGCAGTGTGAACCTGCTATCCACTTCAGCCACCCAATTTTGTACTGTGATCATGTTTTCTGTTGTTAGTTTTGCTGTTTGTATTGTAGTGCCATAAAAATTGTAAAAATCAGCAATGTCTGTATTCAGTGCCCCCCCACCCACACATTCAAAAGCTTTTTTTTTACCAGACTGGATTGTTTTTTGAGTTTGTGATTTGTGACCCCATCAGCATCACTGGTTACTGAAGTTGTTTTAATTGAGAGACAGTGTCACAGTAGTCTCTTATCTGTTGCTGAAGCCACAGTTCTTTATTTTGCTTCACATTCAGCCAGTGTCCCTCCAGTCAGAAAGTGAATGTATCAAAATCTGAATTGGGTAATAATATTTGTGGTTGATCCCCAAAATGCCTGCAAAGAGACATGCAAGCAAAGCTGTTTCTGGCCATGGCAATGTTGGCAGTAAGAGGGTCTGTGGACATGGCAGTAGTAGGCAGAGGGAGAAGTGCATTGCTGATCTGAGAAAAGGTATTTATTCTGCAGTGTTTTTTACAGCCCAGTCAGTAGCTTCACTCATAGTTGGAGGAGATGATGTTTTCCCAGCTGGTGGTGTTAGTGTTACTGGTGTTAGTGGTGGTGGAGGTAGTATTAGCATTGTTCGTCAAGTTCTAATTCAGACTAGTGTACGTATCCAAACATATTGAGTGTGAAGCAATGCAAGTTAGTGAAGACAGTGTAGCTGATGTCATACTTCCCAGTAACATCCCATTAACTGAACCAGAGAATTCTGATGATCATGTCAATGATAGCAAATGTGATATTCCATCCACCGTGAAACTTAACGTCAAGCATTTTCTATGCAGTGATTCACAGTGTGGTGAAAAAATATCAGGTGATGGTGGTGTAGTTGCTGATGATGAATGTGATGATGCTGATGATGATGATGTTGCTGTTGTTGCAACTTGCAGTCCACATGTTAGCATCCAAGCAGAAGATGTGGATGTGTGTGAGAGTGACGTTGATGAATATGATGATGATGTAATTGACCCCAGTTGGGAACCACAGAAAAATAAATTAAAAGTGGATGTGTCTGAGTCTGTTTGCAGGAATCCCTCCCCCATAAAAACTTGTGATATACCGGTTTTAGTGGATGATGATGATGATGATGATGATGAGCCAGTAATCAGTATGATAGGTAGTCATGGTGGTCAGTTGCAGTCCAGGTGTGCAGTACCAGAAACATCATGTGCCCCCCCACTTCAGTGCTTAAAATAACAGACTTAAATAAGCCACATCATCATGGACATGTTAAAAGCAGAGCATCACACTCCCTTGTTTGGGATTTTTTTGTTCAAGATGCAAATGATGATTCCGTTGCAATCTGCCAAGTTTGCCATGTGCGTGTGAGTCGAGGTAAAAAGGGGAGCCATCTTTGGACAGGAGGACAGCATAAGCATTTTAAGAATAGGAACTTGACTCTGTGGACCCAGCACAAGCTGGCAGCTAATACCACAGTGGGGCATTCACCTGTGTCACCGACAACCATAGCCAGCATGTTATCCCCTTCCATGACTGTTAAGCACAGTAGGAACATGTGCAGTAGTGCAGTAATAACAGCAGAGGATTACTACAGGCATGATGAGGTGGAGGACCATAATGACTTTGAAATGTTGTCCAGTGCTAGTGAGAGTAGCAGTTTTTGTGGTGGTGGTGGTGAATGCAGTATGTCTAGTGCAAGTGGTACTTCAACCCCGGTTGACAAATCTGGCAAAATAACATCATTTCTGGGTTTGTCATCATCGCCTGTGCAACCGTCTTTATCAAATGTCCACACTCCACCCCCTGCTAATGCCATTCATCACAGAGCACAACCATTTGTGAGCAACAACACATGCCATGCAAAACGTTTAAGTCAGCCCACGTTACCAAGTGTTTTTGCGCATAAGCTGAAGTACCCCCCAATCATACAGTGTCACGTGACCTTAATGCTGCTGTAGCAGAAATGCTGGCAATTGATCTTTTGCCCTTCTCCTTTGTGGAGAATTCTGGGTTCCAGCGGGTGGCTGCACATGCCTGTCCAAAATGGAAAGTCCCATGCAGGACATACTTTTCTACCCGTGCTGTTCCCGAGTTGTTCCGCACTGTCTCTGACTCAGGAAGACATGCCCTTCAACATTCCTCCTCTCGATTCATCCATTTAATTATGGATATGTGGACAAGTGGCAAAACAGCGGGGAGTTCATATCTGTGTATAACTGCACACTGGGCACAGGTGCCGGGGGTTGTTTTTGATGTTGGTAGTGTGGATAATCAGTGCAGTAAGGTGGATTGTCATGGTAGCAATCTTCCTGGAATTCACCAGCATGCAACAATTGCTATGTGCAGTGTGACCTGTTCACACACTGGCGAGAACATGTTGGACATGGTACTGACTGAAATTGACAGATGGCTGAACCTCTGTCCCTGAGAGCTGGGTTCATAGCAAGTGACAATGGGTCAAATGTGGTGAAATGTATCACGAATGGTGTTTTTTCGTGTTCCATGCATGGCCCACTGTTTAAATCTTGTGCTTCAGGAGTTTCTTCAACACCCTGACATAAAGCAAATGCTGACCACTGCACGACGTATCTGCTGTCTCTTTTCAAGATCTGGAAAGGCCCGTGACCAGCTGCGGCAGTTGCAGACACAAAACAGCCTGCCTCAGCACCACTTGAAGCTGGAAGTTGTCACCCGATGGAATTCCACGTTATACTTGGCGGAGAGGTTGTATGAACAATACAAAGCCATCTCAGAATATCTTGTTATGCACACTAGCCATGACAGTTCCGTGGCCTCCATGTCTATGACGACTGAACAGTGGCGCCTCATGGACTCTGTAATAACAATTTTGCAGCCTTTAGAACATGCCACACGGGCAGTGAGTGGCGAGTCTGCCTCCATTAGCCAATCAGTTCCACTGCTGTGTGTGCTGAGGCAGACATTGGTGAATGTACAGCAAAATCTTGGTGTTGCCGGAGACGGTGGTAGCAGTATATTGCTGCAACACATGCTGACAGTATTCGACCAGAATCGTCACATTGTGAGCATTCAGCATAGTGATAACTTTGCCATGGCAACAATGCTGGACCCACGATACAAACGTGGCATTGCATCAGTACTGGAGGGAGGGCCTGAACAGGTAAAAAATATCAGTGGTCAACTGGTGCACTTGGTTCATGGGCCACAGAAGTCACGAGCCAAGGTAAGCAAACCTCAGCAGCATAATCAAGCTGAAAGTGTAGCTGGAGGACCATCAAGTATATCATGTAACGGTAAGGGGGCTGTAGTTCCAGGTGGTCTGTCATCCAAAGTGGGTGGCATCAACCCGCTTTGGGAGGCTGTGTCTCAAGTGGGTATTTGTGAAATAAATGATTCTGGAGAACAGGCTGATGCATCAACAATTGGATTTAGTGTGGCACAGAGCATGGTTGAGTCATATTTGTCTGAAAACAGGCATCTGACAATAAGTGAAGATCCTTTTTTGTACTGGAGTGGAAAGGCCAGTGAATGGCCAGAGCTGACTGCAGTGGCACTAAGTACCTCACATGCCCACCCTCCAGTGTAAGTATTGAGAGGGTATTCAGCTCAGCAGGTGCAATAGTCAGGGATCATCGGACAAACCTGTCTCCTGCAAATGTTAGTTTGCTAACATTCATTAAAATGAATGAGAGGCACATACCAGCACAGACTGCAACCTCGGTATTCATACCCCAGACTAGTCATGGTGGCCTTGCTAATGTGGAAATGGAGCATCCTGGTGGCACTGGCAGTGGCTGCCTGAAACAGCCCATCACTGATGTAGATGACAACACAATGGAGAAAGAATTTCCCAGTGGTCAGACGTCAGACCTTGATGACTGTGAGGGCAGATTTCTTTATGAGGATGATGATGTGGTTAATGTTGGCAGGTTTTAAGTGCAGTATTTAAAAGGTGGTGTGCAACTCCCCCCACCCCCGGCCACCACCACCACCACCACTGGGACTGATGTTAGCCACTGCCACCACTGAGCCCGAGTCTGTATGCCCCCTGGACCACCACCACCAGGACTGATGTTATCCAAGTCTGCCACCACGAGTCTGTATGCCCCCCACGGACCACCACCACTGGGAATGATGTTAGCCACTGCCACCACTGACCCTGAGTCTGTATGCCTCCTGGACCACCACCACCGGGACTGATGTTATCCAAGTCTGCCACCACGAGTCTGTATGCCCCCCATGGACCACCACCAACACCACCACTAGGAATGATGTTAGCCTCTGCCACCACTGAGTCTGAGTCTGTCCGGGCCACCACATCCATCAGCCACAGACACAAAGCTTCTTAATATTTAAACCATAAAGTGAGTATGTGTACTCAGTCATGTTTGTTATGCTGCTTCACTTCCTTTAGTTTTATGTTTTTCTTTTCTGTGGCTTTTCAGAGCCACAATGGTAAAACACATACGGTGCATTTAATTTGTTTGTTTTACAGGATAACCAAAAAAGGCTCCATCGATAAAAGATGTTGGGATAGGAATGGTACTGTAGCTGTACCATACAAAGAGGAAGCAATGTGATATCCATGTGAAATCCATTCTGGTAAGTATGAACATTTTATTTTATCCGTTTCATTGTGTTGTGAAGACTGCAGGAAATATTGCTCACAGGTTGTGAGAACCAGGGAGGGACACATAACAATTAAGTTGTAAGAAGTCATTCATTTATTTTTTTAGGAAACGTCAAGATGATTTGGTGTTCTGTCAAAGTGGCCTTATCCCAAAAAGTTCTTCAAAATCAGGCACTCCCTTCCCCCGAGCTTGGGCACACATATCAACATGCAGAAGTTGTTTCATTACATGACCATGACCATCATAACAACCGGACTCCAGAAGGATGCTGATGAAATCTATGAAGGAGTAACAAAATAAGAAACCATTAGATACAAACCTGCAAATATGATTCCCCTCCCCAGAAAAAAAATACTTACCTTCATGTGCTTCAGAGTTATCCGTTTCCAATTTCAGTGCAAAAATTCTCATTGGCGCTTGAATGCACCAACAGTTTCTGTGTGACCTGTGATGGAGAACAATACCATTAAATGCGTGTCCATGATTGTCAACCCCCTCGCCACCTAGAAAATTCACAACCATAGATATACTCACCAAGGCTATCATTGGTGTACAGCCAAAGGGCACCCTTCAATCCAGTTGAGATGATCACATTGCATTTGCTCGAATCGTCTGTCAGAACACATTGGACCAGCAACACAATACTCACAGTCATCATTTTATACTGGTATATGTGTTGAAACACTCCCATTTCACTGTCTAACCACTTGTCAATTTTCTGCAGACATGCAGGATGCATTTTGAGCCTGCAGAAAAAATCGGGGAACTCTGTGCCACTTCTGTGTGCATGACTGAGTGTGCCATTAATTCTGGGGGACTTTGTATGTGTTGAAACACTCTAATTTCACTGTCTAACCACTTGCCAATTTTCTGCAGACAAGCAGAATGCATTTTGGGCCTGCAGAAAAAATCTGGAGACTCTGTGCCACTTCTGTGCGCATGAGTGAGTGTGCCATTAATTCTGGGGAACTTTGTATGTGTTGAAACACTCCTATTTCACTGTCTAACCACTTGCCAATTTTCTGCAGACAAGCAGGATGCATTTTGGGCCAGCAGAAAAAATCTGGGGACCCTGTGCCACTTTTGTGTGTTCTGTGATTGTTGCTGTGAGCTCATGATGTCATGCTGACATTTTCACAATTAAAGCAGCAGTGCAAGAATGTCATCACAGTTCTGAATTGTACTTTTTTATGCTACTTTACACTGCCACAGCCACCACTAGTTACCTCTGAGCCGTGACTTGAATGACACGCTTCTTTTTACAATTCATGTCTGCTTTCCTTACTTAGCGACTTTTTTTCATGTATGAAAAAAAAGAGGACACCTTTCAGTATTGTTCTCACCAGGTTTGTACTTTTTTGCAGCTGCTTTTCAATAAATATTGTTCCATGCTGTCATAAAACACTGACTGCTGCATAATTGTTAATTTACAACAGAAGTGATATATAAAACTAACTGATGCAATGGAGAAAAGCAGAGGAAAACAATAACAAATACCTGGTCAGAAGTTGAACCAATCTAAAAGGAATGCTACTTTCATTATTTCACACATGAAAAAAGGTAGTACAGCAGACTCACTCAAGTTAGCAAATTCTCATATCATTCCTGTCAGTCAGGATGTAAGTAGAGGAACTTGTAACATAGCATTAAAAAATGTAGGTCAGAGTTATCAACAGATTGTTGCGCTGCTGCTTTACAGAGATTCACCACGTTACATAGTAATGGTAATGCACATAACCTAATATGTGGGGGCCTTACTTCCACTGGAATATTTCTTGCTCCACAGAGTGCAGTATATACCTGGGAAAACCACCCATAATTTCATTACAGTGTGTCACATGACGGAGGAATTCCTGTTCAGAAAAGCCACCCACATTCCACCCCCCTTTCTCAGCAACATTAGGACGTGATGCCAGGGGGAGTGCAGGTGCATGCCCCACTACAGTAAATGTCCGGCAGATATCCCAAAATTTCATTATGTTATAAGGTTCGCTTTGTGGTGAAATGTAGGAACATATCCACTAATAAGGCTTTTCTTACAGGAAATGTGCCCACACATTTCAAAACAAACTGACCATTATAACATAAAGAAAAATTTGGAAAGTTGCAGGACAATCGGACATTCACTGTAACGAAGCATGCACCCATGCTTTCCCTGGCATGATGTCCTAATTTGCTGAAAAGAGGTGTAGAATGTGGGTGGCTTTTCAGAATGAGAATTCCTCCATCATGTGATACACTGTAATGAAATTAGTGGTGGTTTTACACAGAAATGTATTGATTATGTGGCACAAAAAAGATTGACCTGGAAGGGAAAATGTGGATTACTAAACAACAACAAAGAAAAAGCACACAAAAAGAGTACAACTCAACAGTGGGATGGGAGGGCAGAAAACAATATCTTATTGTGGCCGTGGGATGCCATGGTGGTCCAGCAGCAAGTGCAGCATTGTTATTATTTGCTGCTGCTGTGCTTCAATGGTGCCAACTTGCTGCTGCAAAGCACGCACCCTCACACTGTTCTCGTCCAGGGCTGCCCACACCAAGGTGAGGTCTGACTGTGTTACAGGGACTGTGGTGGGGTCCACTGTAGGAGGAAATCTCGGGAGTGGTGGTGGAGAGGGTGGTGCTGGTGGCTGTGCTGGTGGGGAAGTGGGGCAGCTGCTCACTGGCCCTCCTCCGGCTCTGTGGCGGGCACATGTTGTTCATCGGCAGCATCCTCTGCCACTGCCACAGAAGGGCCAGCAGGTGGACATCTGGCCCCTCCATGACAGCCTGCCATTCCACCCTGTGGTGATTCATCATGTGGAGTGCGCTGGCCCCGGTCCCCAAATATGTCCCCCGGGGGCCACGGCGCACCTTCACACCACAGAGGCGGCACACCACCACTGTGCTGTCCCCCCAACACAGTCAAAAAACTCACACACTGGGGAGCTGCGGGGGGGAGATCAGACACATTCCTTGAACCACCAGAATTTTCCAAGGCCACCTCCTGTGGCTGAGGAGGTGGTGGAGGGGGTGCTGCTGGAGCACCAACATCTACCAGCGGTGGTGGTAGTGGTGCACAAGGTGCATGGACAGCACTCACTGGTGGCACTGGTGCTGCTGCTTCAGCACGGGGGGGGACCCCAGAAGTCAGGAGTGGTCCAGCCTGATACAACCACCCTGTGTCCGCACTCCCTTCCTCGGATGATGCACCCACAGGCCACCGACTCTTCTTCCAAAGGCTCCATCTCAACTCTTCTGAGTCCCGTCAGTCCGATGCACACACACACAGTCAGTCATACACGCACAAAACAAAACTTCTAAAAAAAAATTCACTAACAAAAAAAATCACAAGCACAACACTAACATTAAACAAAAGATATAGCTTTTAAAAAAGCTGTTGTGGCTGTAGTAAAGAATTAAAGCGTCAGATCGCTCCTTCTTTCTCCACAGAGCTTTCTCACTCTACAAATGCAAAGGAGAAAGTGAAACTGCTTCGCTGACTCACTTCCTTCCTATCTGGCTAAACCATGTGACTTACAGTAAGCCATGTGATGTGTGGGGTGCCTATTTACATGCACTTTGCCTTCTGCCATGTAAGGCATTGTTGTGTAGTGGTAATGATTGTGAGTGAGCTCTTTGCGTTGGTCATTTTGCGTTGTGCTCCAACAACACGAAGTGGTCACTTCGTGTCTACTTCGCTGGCGGAATTTAAATTTACTGCATCTCTAGTTGCTAACATTACCGTCATTATACCATCAGCAGCAAAAGCACCTTTTCCTGCATATACCTTCTGCAGCACGTAAAGCGTGCTCATTGCACTGCTCCTGCTAATTGTTGTTTCTGCAACTGACCCTTACTTTAGCTACAGGGCTGACAACAGGTTCGTTTGCATGTGCTGAGTCACTTTTCTTACTGCACTGCTGCTGTTGCTTGTTGCTCTAAATCCATATGTTACCTCACCTTTAAGGCTAATTACAGTTTTGCTTGCTATGCTCCTTCATCATTACTAGACATTGTTTACTGCACTATTGTATCCGTAAACAGTTATTCCCCTGTATCTTGTCTCCCTAATTCCCTCCTCTCCTGGTTGCTCCCTTTCTGCAGGCATCTACTCCAACCTATCTGCATTCATACTGCCACCCTCCCCTATCCCTTATAGCGTCCACATCTCTCCTTTTCAAGTGTTAGTTTCCCTATGCAGTTAGGAACTAGCTACTGTCTACTTTCCACTACATTACTATCCCTGCTGGCTTGCTAGGTTCCTCTTCCTCTGTTTATTCCTATCTGCACCAACTCCCTATATAGGGTCCCCTTATCTCTTAATTTCTCTATGGCAATATACCAGCTTGGTCCCTTAACGTAGTTAATTGCCTTACTGCACATGTTCAAAGCTTAGTTACCCATCCTGCCTTAACACAGGTAATTGCTTTTCTGCATACATGTATAGCTTACTATGATTTAATTCTGCCATATCAGAGTTAATTGTCTTACTGCATACATTTAAAGCTTACAGTGATTTAACCTGCCTTAACTTAGTGAATTGCCTTACTGTAAACATTTAAAGCTTACAGTGATTTAACCTGCCTTAACAAAGTTAATTGCCTTACTGCATGTATTTAACGCATACAGTTTTTAACAATCAAGAGCTGGATTTGCTTAATGCTACCTACTACTACCTCACACCTGCCTACCTACTACCTCCTATTTCACCTCTCGGCCCCTCAAGTTCCCTCCCTCACATCATGCTGAGTTTACTCCTCCTGTCCCTCCTACCTATGTCCCAACCCCCTAAACCCTGCACCTCCACATCTCTCATCTCCCTCCCCCTCCCTTCTTCCTATCCCCCATTTATTCTCCTCTCCTCTCCCCCAGTCTCTCCCTCATCTTACTCATCCTTTCTGAGTCCTTCTATCCACACTGGAATGCTGTGCTCCCCTTTGCTTAACCTTGAATTCCCTTACCATTTCTGCTACTCTACTTTTCTTCCTCCATTCCCCTTCCATGCTGTCCTAAAGGGTGAAAGACTCTCTCTATACCACTACTTCTTTTCCTCCTGCTTCTCTCCGATGATGATGATGAACTCAACCCCAGCCACCTTCCCCTTCTTCCCCATCTGTTATGCCAAAAGGCCTCAGCCTCTTCCATTTGAATGCCAGGAGCCTTCACACCAAACTTGATGCACTCAAAGTCTGAGTTGCCCAGCATTCCTCGACATCCTGTGCATCACCAGAACCTGGCTGTCCTGTAAGGTCCCTGGCTCCTGACTCGCTCTCCTGATTTCCACCTCATTGACAAGAAAGAGGCAGGCACGAGTGGTAAGAAGCATTGTACATTAGACAACTTTTCTTCTACTCCATCTCTGTCTGTGAAACTCTCCTCCTCTCATGAACTCATGATTGCTAAATTAACCCTCCTTCAACTCCCCAATTATTGTTGGAGCATTATATGGTTCTCCCAGGCACTCTCCCACTTCTCTGGTCTCCTGCATTGCTTTGATTGCCATCTATGCCACCTCTGGCAAGCTCATCCTTCTTGGAGACCTCAGTTTAAACTGGTTCTTCCCTACTTTCAAGCCTACCCTAAACAAAATCAAATCACCAAACCTTATCCAGGTATTAATTAAACACACCTGACTCAACCCACACTTCCTAAACCACTCTCTTCTGGACTGGGTGCTCTTCTCCCACCCCCACAAGCATCATTGTTGCAGGCACCCTCCTTGATGCTTTCAGTAATCTTTGCTTGATGTATTGTGTCAGGAAGGTGTGCCCCCTTCCCCCAGTCAGCCCCCAAATATATCTGGTACTGATCCCTCAGGGCACTTGATACAAATGTCCTGTTACAGGTCCTCACTGACTCTGACTGGTCTCCTGTTTTCTCAGCCCCTGACATCGATTCATCCCTTGGCCTATTCACAAGCACTCTCACACAAGTCCGAAACTCCCATGTCCCCCTCAGAAAAGCTAGGGTCAAATGATCTCATCACCCCTGGATCACTGACAACCTTATAGCCATGTGTAAATCATGGGATCATGCTTGGGTTCACTTTAAATCATTCCAGTTACTGTCAAACCTCCAAGTGTACAGATCATTAAGGAACTCATACACTAAGGCAATCTGCATGGCTAAGGCTAAATACTTCAAAGACCACCTTCACATTAATCACAATTCACCTTTACAATTCTGGAAAGTCATCCACCCCTCTGAGCCCCTCCTCCCACAGTATGGCCCCCCTCATCCTCACAGTGGATGGCTCATCAGTCGTGAATCTCTGCTCCGTCATGGCTATCTTCAATAAATTCTTCACATAATATGGTTTTTCCTGACCACCTTTCTCTGGTCTGTATTGACCCTCCACCACCTCGTTTACCTGGAGGCTACCACTTCCCTTCTATCTCCACTCAGGAAGTCTACCATTCACTAAAGTCCCTAAACCCTGCCAAGACCAGCCCAGAGAGCCTAGACCTCAAGCTCCTCCATCGCTCTGCCCTGGCCATTGTTCTCCCCCTCTCACACCTTCTGAACCTATCCTTTTCCTCTGGTACAGTTCAACTGGTCTGGGAAGCTGCCAACGTTCTGCCCCTTCACAAAGGTGGAGACCCTGCCTCCCCCCAGTAACTACTGGCCTATATCTCTCCTCCCCCCCAGATAAACTCCAGGAGTCCATTGTCCACTACAGGCTTGCTAAGTTCCTTACCTCTACCAATACTCTCTCCTCCCTCCAATCCAGCTTTAGGAAATGTCACTTCACAAACTCCTCCTTACTGCAGGTTGCAGACTCCATCCTCTCTGGGATGGATCAGGGTTACATCACCACTGCCATATTTATTGATTTGGTCAAAGCCTTCACTTCTCTGTCCCACTCACACCTTCTAAATAAGCTGAATTCTGTTGGCTTGGTGACTCCAGCTATAACATGGTTCAGCTGTTACCTCCTTTTAGGCAGCAGTCAGTACAGGTGGGGAATGTCCAATCTTCTGATCCATGCTGGTGTCCCCCAAGGTTTCATCCTCATCCCAGTCCTCTTCTCTTGCTTCTTAAATGACCTTCTCTTTGTATGCACCAACTCTCACATTCACATGTATGCTGATGACATGGTCTTCTACACCCTACAGCCCATCAACCTCTGATGTGGAGGTCCCTCTCCAGAAAGACTTTAATAATGTTCTAAGCTGGATCCATGGAAATCAACTCAGGGTAAATACTAAAAAAGTGTCAATGACCTTGACACCAAACAAAAACTGGCAATGTTTTGACACTCCAGTGTTCACCACCCTGGAAGGCACCCCTTGATGTGATCCCCACCTTCAAATACCTTGGGGTTTGGCTAGATAATAGTCTCCACTTCTCGGTCCATATTAATGCTATCCACTCCAAACTTCACCCTAAACTGGGAGCATTGAATCAAAATAAAGACTGCCTCTCCCTCACTGTTCACCTCAAGTTGGTAACAAAAACTGTCCTCTGTGTGTTTGACTATGCGGATATAGTCTATGACACTGCTCCTGCCATGTCCCTTGTCAGACTTGACACCCTCTTAAATGCCTTTTGTTTCTTTGCCACTATCTCCCTTTTCACACACATGAGTGCTCTCTCAACTTCTCTGTCTATCACACCCTACTGCACTGTCGACAGGCCCTGCTTAGCCTTCATCACCAAATACTGGTTAAGGACCCTTCCTTTATATCTGTTCTCCCTTCTATCCCCTGCCATCCCTACCTCTTACCCACTGCACTCCAGGAAATCCCACTCCCTCTCCCTTCCCCATCCCCTCTCAACTGCCGGTCAGTCGTCCTTCCCCTTTCACCTCCTGTCACTCTGGTAGCAACTCTCTACTACCATTGGTCTAAACCTCCTCACTCCCTGCCCTTAAGTGCCTGCTCAGACTCACAACTGTTGCTCCTTGCTGCTGTCCCTCAACCTCCTGAGCCTCCCTGCCTCTCAATGCTCTTAAGCACAGCATTAAGGCTTATTTTGACTTATGTAACTTTGTTTTCTCTGTATACTACACTTAATTATTGTCATAACGTAATTTTCTCTTTGTATGTATTTGTTTCCCTCTCCTCAGGTCGCACATGGAAATGAGCCTCAGCTCAGTTTACCTTTCCTGTTACCACATTTTAAATAAATACATAATTAATTAATTAAAGCATCAGAAACAAAATGAAGAAAAAAGAAAACAGCGATTCTTTAAATTAAAGTTTAAGATTGAAATATAGTACAAACAGTTAATTATATTCTTGAGAAGATTGAATAATGCCATGCCAGTATAATATATACAGACAAGCTTCATAGTTCTTGCAGGAACATGGAAGATTGAAGAAAGGATAAATAAGTCTAACCACACATTTTTTTAAGAAGCCTGTGAAATATGGGATTGATCACATGCGTAGCATCAATATGGAAGCTATGTAGATGCCATAAGTTAGAAGGTTAGAGTTAGGAGATAGTGCTACTAGGAAACCATAATAGAGGAGGTTGCTGTTTGTAAAATATTGTCCAAATTAAGTTTATGGGATCCTCTTCAGAATTAGAGGTGGTGATGACAATACGTAACTTAAAATTACCCAGCTATAACTCCTTTTCAACACTTCTTTTAGATGTAGTTGTCTGCAAGTCAGAAGGCAACCATTTACTTGTCACTTATTTGTTTACTTTAATTCAGCTGTATACCTCTTTGTTTCATTGCTGCTGAATATATGCCTTTTGTGGCTCTCCTGGTTATTGCATCACTATTTCTTGTATAGTAAGCTACGTTTCCTTTTATGAATAGTAAGCTACATTTTCCCTTATGTATAATCTGGTCCTTTCTGTAACTTAATTTTTCCTATAGTTTTCTGCTGTAATCTCCTGGGTGGAACCTGAAAATATGCAAGTAATTATCTAGTGTGCTTACCTGGGTAACAAAAATGAAACAAATAAAACAATTGATACTATCAGAATGAATGGTGCCCAGAATGATTACTTTATGAGTGAACAACATCCCCATTCAGTATTATACTGTACATAAGTTGCAGGAATAACAACTTTAAAAAGCCAGTAAGGCACTGCATCAAAATAAGGAACATCTAACTATTATTTTGTCATGTAGTGTGACGGATGTGGTGGTGTAATGTGGTGTGCAGGAAAGGATACCTTCAGACATGCAGACATGTTACATTGGAAGGAAGTGCTGAAAACGAATCACATTTTTAGGTGCTATGGGCTAGATGACTTATGAATTGTAGGCCTCTCTTTATATTGTGCTACGCCCTCCCAAATAAACAAAACTGGAGCATTAACTAATTCTGAAGCCACACACACATGCACACATGCACCTTTTCACACACACACACACACACTCACACACTTCCAACACTGCCTTCAGACACAGCATTATTTTAGAAAAGCTTGCAGTCTTAGAGCCTTTATTGTAAGCTGCTGGGGCTGTGTTGAAAATGTCAATTAGATGAGAGGTATGAGTGTTTGTCAATGTGCTAAAAGCATCACACAGGTGAAGTTCTTGTATTCAATAAAGAAGACCTCAAGATTACGGTCTCATCCGTGATAGTCAAATTTAGCCTGTGTATATGTCTTTGTAATGAAATGTACAAAATGAAAACATGTATTAAACTAAAATGGTAAATCCCTCTTTTTAGACAAACTCAGAGAGGGGAAGCATTATTGTGTTACCTCTTTGATAAGGTGAGCTGAAATGTTTGCTACCCATTATCACTAATTGGATAATATGTAATCTTTGCTGATTTTGTTCTTTTTTATGATGTCTCTAATTTAATTCTACCTTTGCCCACTGCAAAATGGGCATTTCTTTATAGATGGAAGTATATATTAAATACATCTAGAAAGGTGTAGGCGTGACAACTTCTAGCCTTAATGGGCGCCATTGAGAGTGCAAAGCAGATGGATGGACGCATGTAAGAGGTGCAATGCCATTTGTAGATAATTGGCAAAAATGCACAACTTGGTAACTAACTTCTGGATTCATGTAAAAGAACTACAGTGCATGCAACTCATTGCAAATGTTGTTGCCATTGTTTGTGTTTATCCATCTGAAGCTGTAATGTCAGTGACACAATTTTGCACAACAGAAGGTTGAATTTCTACAAATGTTTTTGGTACTGTTTGGTACTGCTGCAGAATCAGTCCCACAGGCCTTTGTAAAATATAGCTATTTATTTACTTACCTGGAAAACCTGATTGCATGAGCATCACTTTAGAGCAGTCTTGTCCATAACCCACTGGTTATCCCACCTGATAGGTTAATAATGCACATGTAACCAATCTTTGTAATCCAATCCACTTTAGCTTCCATGCTTCTCTCAGGACCTCAGTTCAAATCTTCCCAAGCTGTTTCTGTACTGTTGTGTTATGTTGTACAGTACCTGTAATGTGAACTTTCAAGACAGATGTTAAGGCATAGCATTTTGTTTTTATCATGACATTATTTATGCCACCTCTCTGGACCTGGCAGGGGTTACAACCCCCCCCAAGGGGTACATCCTCCGGCCCATCGGGGCCATCATGGGTCCTGCTGGGTCCCAGTATTTTGCTTCCATTTTCTCCCCTGTGTCCTCGCCTATGCAATGGGTGCAGCAGTTGTCTCCACCTCCACAGAGGCAGCCAAGCACCCTGGATGTGGGCTGAATCCCTCTTGTTGTGCTGATGTGTGCAGCACAGACCCCCTGCACCCCGAGAAAGGAGACCAGTCTCCAGACACTCAATCCTTACCTCCCTGGCTGGCTCCCAAATGACCCAAGCCCGTTTCCAAACCCAGGTAGCTGGCATGGTGTGAGGTGTGACATCCAGCACCACTGGGCCAAGGCATAGCATTTGAATAAAGCTAATGTAGACAGTGATGTAAGAAGTATTAGTATTTATTGCCCCTATGGATACATACAAGAAAAAATCCAGCCATATGATATGCTTGAGTAGAGACTCATTGAAGAGTCCTGTCAGTATCTGTCTTCCCATCAGAGTGGATCAATGGTTGCCATAAAGTGATACTCACACAATCACCTTTACCAGGTTTGTAAACTACCATTGCATATTGTATCACTTTGTGGCATTCCTGACCATTACAAACTAGTTAATAAGAAGCAATATATGGTTGTTAGGGATGGATGAATGCAGATAGTGACAGGACCACTGTGCCATAATGGTATCCATTACTTTTCTGATGAATGCCAGCCTCTATGTATTGTCTATATCAAATCTATATTGTCTGGAGAAAGTGTGTATTATAGCCAAAGTAGCAAAAGTGCATATTTCTTTGACTGGTTCCTCATTTCTCTCAGCCCAAGTGGTGGTGATGCTTCTGGTGGAGTGGGCCTTCACTCTGCTGGAGGGTCAGATTCTTCCATTTGTATTTCTTGGCAATTGCATTTTTACCCAGTTCAACCATGGTTTTGCAGCTGGGTAGCCTCATTTGATCCTTTAGTTATGATGTAAAGTGTCTCTCATCTTCTGAAATCTTTAATGTTTTTCAAGTATATGTTGCTTGCTCTCTTAAGGTCAAGTGTGTATTGTCTGATTTTGTTTCTCAGTAGGCAAATTGTGGAAGAAAGGGAACTCAAAGGATTGGGCATTGTGATTGTTGGATGAGAATATGGGTGTGAATGTTAGGACGAGCCTTAATGATACTCCATGGCTGTGTGTTATCAGAAATGGTTCTCCGTAAAACAGTTCATTATACTCACCGAATTCATCTGGCTGAGCATATTACCAATAGAAACATTGTGTTAAGGGATGCCCATAGTATGAGAACCACTGTTGACTGTACAGTACTTGTTGGACCTTGTGAGAATGTGCTGGACTAGTGTGATCCACACCACTGGACCTGGACTCTTTGGAATGAGAGAACTGCTCTGTCTGGGTGTTATTTTATGTTTTTAATTTTTTTTATTTAAAAGAGAAATCAGAATTACAATCCTTTGAATCAAAGACTCCTTTTGCAAAGACTTCATGTCAGAGAGACATATATACATATAATAACAGGATACTTACATATGTAGTACAGTACAGGAATATATACAATTGGTAGGTTACAGCTGTAGTGGTCATTGGCATTAGACCCATGCCATAGATATTACATGTTAGGTTACAGTTTCAGGGGTCTTAAGTGGACCCTGAGTCAAAATATATACACAGTGTGAAAGGAGTAATGAGGAGTTAATCAAGATACAGATATAGTTCCCTTTCCAGTGTGTATCCTGGTGAGTAAACTAACAAGTTAAGAAAATATACCACCTAGGGATTAGGGAATGCAACCTATCGAGATGAAAAGTAGGAAAATGGTATATTATGTGCAGTCACAGGCTGTGGAGGCAAGAGGAGGACTTGAGACCAGTTTAAATTGACCAATACTGGGTGCCATGGAGATGGAGGGTGGAAGGTTGTTTAACCATGAGGAGCCCGATACCGGAAGGATTGTTGTCAAGGAGGTCCTGCAGTGTGGGACCAGGAGGGTGGTATTGGGGAAAGCCTGGGGGCTTTTCTGTTAGGGACTATTTGGATGAGGTGGTGCAGGCCTTGAGGGGCTAGCTTCTGGAGTATCTTATTTGCTAGAAGGCAAGTGTGATACTTGAGTTTGCCTTCGAAGTTTAGCCAGTTCACAAGATTGCAAGATTGCACAGCTCACAAGTGTGAGTAAAACGTTCACATCCAGTGATCAAGCGGCATGCTTTATTGAGAGCTAAATTAATGTGACGTAAAGCTGTTTGGTCTGTAGTCCCATAAATCATTATGCCATAATCCACCAAGGAAAGTACTGAGGAGGACACTGCTAGACAGAGGGCCTGGGGAGGTAGGCAGTGTTTATGTCGGAATAGGATCCCTAGCCTGGTGTTAATGGAGGATGCAACATGTTGGATGTGTGTGTATCAGAATTATTTGGAGGCAATCCCATTTCCTGTTGATTTGAAGGAATATTTATGGGTACAGTGACATCCCCCAGGACTATGAACTGTTTGCTCAGTCAGCCCACTTGGTTTGTCAGAGTCCCTGCCAAATGTATTACTGCTATGTTTATTAAATTGGTTTCAGTCCATCTTAATATGCTGCCAGCCACCCAGAGCATACTTTTGTTTTTTGTTCCACCTTGTTTCTATATATGTGTGTGTGTGTGTGTGTGTATATATATATATATATATATATATATATGTACATATATATATAGATAGATAGATAGATAAATACACACCTATATATACATCACTGTAGCCTTGTTATCTGCTCTGATTAAAACGTTTTTGTCTCTTCTCTCATTGCTAAACTATATTACTGCATGGTAGACTCCCTCATTTCCAACATACTGATTAATATCTTTGATTCTGCCTCTGACTATTTGCCTCATACTGGCTATTGGTTCATGTGGCTCCCCATTCTACTAGACCGCATCTGTGTCTATTGTTATGTCATGGGATGACTGTATCGGGTGCCTCTGAATATGTTTGTTGGGCCATCCACCAGAGAGACAGTCTCTGATCAAGTTGTCCATGCATACTGTCTTAGAGGTCCTGATCCACTGCCTACCCGGCTTGTATAGCTAACATATATAGAGGCCACATGTTCCAATGTACACATGGAATTATATCAATGTCCCCAGTGTCTGGTTCTATTTCTGTCTGAGTGCCTTTGGTTTCTCCATTACTTTCACCACTCTTTTGACTGAGGACATGACCATACCTGAGATGGTATTTGTGACTATACCCAAATGTTCTATCTGTTGCCTGAATGCTATGCTTCTCTTTTTGTTGTTGATTTTCAAACCATGTGCCATAAGGGTCTCCATGACTGTCCTTATATGTTTGTATGATTGTGATTATTTTCTGGGTCTGATCAGTCCATTGTTGAGGTAAGGATCTGTATGGATTCCCTGCTGTCTGAGGGATGCCACAAATGTTACAGTACTGTGGCTTTCATGAACACCCTGCATGCTGATGCTAACCCGAAGAGGAGTGTCTGCTACTGTACTGATAATACTACCCTAGTATCTTGGCTCTGATGTACTTGTGGGCCAGACATATTGGTATGTGTAGGCAGGCATCCTTATATTGATTGATGTGAGGTAATCTCCTTCCCTTATGGAGTAGATGGTTAATCTGAGTGTTTCCATTTTGAACTTTCTGGGCCTGATGAACTGATTCACTAACTTCAGGTGATGTATAGGCTTTAGATCCCTGTCTTCTTGCAATAGCAGTAGTGTTTTCATTGGCACCCAGTCCAGCAGGCTTTTGACATTTTACAGAACATGTGCAAAATACAAATACAGCAGCACTATCTATGCTTTGTAATAAATAACAAGATAAAATATGCTACTGGTAGAGTCTTGGTCATAAGTGGGGAATACTGTTAGAAACAAATGATGTTTCATATCCTGCTTAATTACCACAATCAAGGAAAGTCTCTCTTGGCTTATGGGGCAGCTGATTCTAAGGAACTGGAGCCACAGCTGTGAATGCCCAGTCCCCAGGCAGCTTAGACACAGTCTGGGAAGGCGGTCAGGAGCATATAGACACAGGAACTCTTTTAAGTAGCCTGGGCCCAGATTGTGTAGGGCTTTTTTATGTTAACAAACTTATCTTGAAGGAGATATGCCACTTCACTGGCAGTCAGTCCAATGTCCACAAAAAAGGAGAGATATGTTTGGAGTGAGACACCTTGCCAGTCAAAAAAGCTGCTGCATTCTGCACCAGATGCAAGCAGTGCATAAAACCACCATATAGCCCAAGATAAAGAGCATTACAATAGCCCAGTCTAGATACCACGAAAACATGCACCAGCATCTCCAGGTCCTGAAAACTAAGATATGGCATGATGCAGGCGATATTCTTCAGATAGAAAAATCCACCACTGACCACCACCAATACCTGATGTTTTAGTGTCAGCTTTTGGTCCATGATGACAACCAGATTCTTAGCCCTATCTCTGGCAGTAATTTGGGTAGGCCAAGATATAATCTCAGTACAGTCCCACCAGTGCCACCATATTCAATCCTTAATCCACCAACAACTCTTCAGTCTTGTCTCGTTTCACCTGAGACAACTGGAAACCATCAATCATTGATCACAGTAAAGGAAATCATGAAGCACACACTAGATATCTCCCCAGGGAAAGCGTACGTACAGCTGAGTATCATCAGCATAGCGATGAAACTGCAGACTGTACCTAGAAATCAACACACCCAGTGGTAGCATATACACTGCAAAAATGGGCAACAAAATCAAACCCTGTGGGATGCCACAGGTCAGGGTAGCTGGGAGTGAGGGAATTTTCCATGCAATCTGCTGCACCGTCCTGGAGAAAGGACTCAAGCCACCTCAGCATGGTGCTTCTATGCCCCACAGACTCATTCAGTTGAGCTGTTAAAATCCCATGATCTACAATGCCAAATGCTGATGAGAGGTCAAGGAGAATAAGGATGGAGCATTCCTCTATCTCTATAAGAAAATAATTTTGCACCATGATCAGTGCAGTCCCCATGATATGATGCACCCTGAATTCCAACTGGAATGGCTCAGATGGAGAAAGCCTCTAGGTGGATCTGTAGCTGCATCACACCACCTTCTTGATCACCTTCCCAAGAAAGGGAAGGTTTGAAACAAGACCTTTAATTTGTTAAGATACCAGGTCCATGAAATATTTTTGAGAAGGGGCTTCCGACAGCTCTTTCAGAGCCATCAGAAAAATACTCTCCCAAGCAAACACCAATCTCAGCAATCACTGTTCCTAGAGACCCAGTCCAGCAACATCCAGATGGATCCAGGATCCAGTAGACAGGAGTTGGGATACAGCTTCATGATCACCAAGAGAAACTCTGTAGTAGGCACAGAGAGAAATTCCTCCCAGACTGACCAAAGGTCTCCATCAGTCACAGGCTGGGCTATGCTGGGACATGACCCTCTACTGGAGGAGGCCAAGAAGCAAATAGAGGATACCCTATCAAGAAAGAAATGGCTAAACTGTTGGCATCATTTAAGTGTTAAAACTGTCCCAGACTGTAGACATGTTAGATGTAATAACCTATACACAGAGTAGAAGAGATGAGCTAGCCCATTCCTCCCTGCAGTAATAACCCCTGACAGGAACTCTGCCTTTCCTGATACTTCCTCTAATGAGCTCCCAGGGTTAATCTATCCTCCACTGATTCCGATCTCTACCAAGAACACTTTAGTCTTCATCCTTCAGCCTTCAACCATCTGAGCTCCTCATCAAACCAGGAGAAGCTCTCTGGGGAGATTCTCTGGCATGCATGAAATGGCTCAAGTGAGTCAAGAGCCATGGTGATAGCCATATTATAAACATTCACCACAGTCTTGCCTCCTGCACAAACCTGCAACAGGCTCAAGTAGCTTAATACTGACAGAAACCCCAAATGGTCCACATTTCTTATTGGTTGATACCTGACTAACTGCACTGGGGGTGAATATGCCTTGGAAGGAGGGCCTGATCTTAAAACAGTGCTTTCTATGTTGCTGGAATCCTAATGCTGCAAGTTTTTGTTATCCTTTTGTGTTTCATGGTTTAATCTAGAAGAAGTGAGGAGGAGGAAGCTGGCATTGCTCCAGATACAGCTTCTATGTGGTCCAGCATTTGCAGCATGATTGTCTGTTATGATTTTAGTAAGGTAGCTGTGTTAGCATTCAGTGTCACAGTGGAGATGTTAGAGGAGTCAGTGTCTTCCAGAACATCCATGTCTGTATCGCTGATTGCCTTTGAGTATTGCAACTGCTTGGAGCAGTGTGCACAGCTGACTGTTATGCTACTTCAGTGGGGCAATATTGCAAGACTAGCATTGCTTCACTTTAACCATGACTGGTGACCTCGGGGTGACAAGTAATCAGAGGATGCTACTCAGCTTTGGGTCCCGGACTGAGGTCACCTCTACAATACAGCTTACACTAGACATCTTGACAAACACTCAATGGGATGTGAAGTGTGCTGAAGAAAAGCCTCATGGTGAGGATCACAGTGAGCCTAATACTCAACTGGTAGAAGGGCCTTGTTGGGGGTATTGGAGCTGGTTTGATTCTCCTCTCTTATAATAAAGAAGGAGTATATGATGGGTGTGGGCATTCAGTGTGGAGCATTTCTGCTCTGGTTGGGATGCTTAGGCCAAGGGACCATAGTAACATATTGAAAGATAATTTGTCCCATAACAGTTTGTTAATGGTGACTAAGTCACTCTGAGAGAGGTCAAGGCAAGGAATGATATGCAGAGGCAGAATGAGACTGAATGACTTAAAGACTGGCCAGCCAATCCTAAGATGTCCGCCACAGTCAAGATGGTGTTTGCACATGTGTGACATTAAAAAGGCTGATATCTTTCATCCAAAATTGCAGCCTCATGGCTGTGCATGCATGAAACAAAACAGCGACCAGGCATGCACAACTGGCATGGCAACTGTGACCATTTAGTATAGCCGTGCAGCATTTGCATTGGGATGACCATGTGCACATGTGCTTTAGTGCTGTTCAAATACATTTTCCCAAATATTGGGTTGAATATTTAATGCAAAGACAAATACAGAAGATTGAAGCTCTCACTTTACTGGTATTCCCAGTGTGGTGCATGCAGGCTCAGAGCCCTGTAGTTAACTGACAATGGAAAAAAATACTGCAGCACCAAACCCCTTTAAGCCACACATCAAATGAGAATAAAAGCACTTATCTCCTTCTGCTGGAGTCCATATTTTTATTGTGCAATAAATACAGTACAGCTAAATAAAACTGCAGTAAGAGCTCTGAAACCTACACTGAAACGTCAGCTCCTGTATATGTGCCTTGTGCACGCACACACACACACACACACACACTGTCTAACCATCCGCCTCACCTGTTGGTGTAACCCTTATACTCATAGAGTGTCAGTGCATAATTTGAGTTTATCTATCACCAATCAGTAACACTTTGCACTTAAGCATAGTTTTTACTTGAATATTCAGTGACCAAATATTTAGGTATTTGGTATTCTGATATTGGGAACTGTCTGCTTTAAAGAAAAGAAAATTACAAAACAACCTTCCCTTACCTCATAATGAATGAATGCTCTCTCTGTTGCTATAGAAACCCATCTGATTACATTATCTGCTGGGTTTCTATAAGAACAATTATTTCCATTCATTCATTACAAGGTGGCTGACCATAGAGGAGGAGGGATGTCTGATCATCTTGTTGTGAAGTTTCATTACTGTAATTGGGTGCTGGGAGTGATGAGGGTGGAGTAAGTGTACTGCTATCATGAAGGTATGGGGAGACATAACTTAGCTTATATAGTGCCAACAAGCACTTCTTGATGCACAAGATGGTAGCCAGCTGTGGAGATGGGTGGGTTCAACTGGTTGTCCACAATGAGATGAAGAAGAACTACATATCTTTTATTTATTTTACATGTTGTGTGGGTGATGGAGGACAGTGGGATTGGGTGCAGTCATTGGGTGGGGATTGGGCAAATGCTTAATAGCTGGTTGGGACAGCAAGTGTAGGGGAAGGGTGTTATGTAGTTTTCTTTATTGTCAATTGGGAATGAATAATAGTTCCTGAATATAATTAGTTTTCTATTTGGGAAGGGCTCCTGAATATTTGTGAGCCCTACTACAATATATGTGGAATCTGTGAAATACAGTTTGGTCCCTGCACAGCCCAAATGTGTGGCCTGTGTGACATGACATGGATGCATGATGTGTAAATGGGATCAGATAAGCACATGTGTGCATACAGATGGCAAATGGCTACCTAGAATCAAAATCATGGCCACACCAATGAGACTATATTGGCTGTTGGAGGAAATATGGTAACTGCTGGAATGAGAGCATAGGCATGACATACTGTTGAAAGGTGTTCACAGGTGAACTTAGCAAGTAAAAGCAAAAGGGAAGGATGCGGTGCTGGTGCTTAAGTTCTGGCAGAGGAAGAATACTGTGCTACAGTGAGCATTATTGGGACAAGATAGGGCAGATGGAAAAATTTACATGTTGCAGCAGCAGTCTTGCTTGTATGAGAAAATTTCCTGGATGTACAAATGGAAGTCTAGCATGCTCCCATCTGAAGAGGGTGACCCTTCTCACACAGGGACACTGTGAGGATGCTCCTCACTGAGTATTCAGTAGGGGCCCCAGCAGGGATAAGCTTAAGATAGGAGTGGGGAGTGATCAGCTGGTCAGCCTGGACTATTGTGCTCATCCACCTTCACTGGAGCCAGTTGTAAGGTGCTCCAGGAGAAACTGCCAATATGTCCATGATTTTTACATATGAATTTTGCTAGTTGAGAACTTCCACTGAAGAGGGCAGTGGGGTCTTGCTGGCATCCTAGGGTGTGATGCCATATTTGAGCTGTGTGAATCAGCATGAAACAGAGAACTCCATACCATGCAGTGTTATAGTAGCAATGGAGCACTTACAGAGAAACCAGCATGCAAAATGTCAATCAAGTAAGCAGGAAACTCTTAGAAACACTTCTTAAAGCAGCATACTGAGGAAGCAAGAATATTTCTACATTAAGTTTTTCAGCTTGAGTAACTATGTATTTCATAACTAGCAATGAATAGAACAATAAAGGCTTTTGAAGGAAAAAAAACATCAGTTTATGTCTGGAACTGCAGAAGAGTTTAAAGGGGAAGAAAGCAGCATGCAAACTTATAACACTAGCCCTGGTATAATGGAAACAAGACCAGGGGTAAGGACTGGCTAGATGGTGTGTCTCAGAGGGGATAAACTGGAAGAAACAGCAAGGCTTTCAAAAATAAAACAAACAAGGCAAAAGATATTTCTTTAGTAGAATAGTATTGTACAGACTCAAATGCCACCAAACTAAGCCATGCAAAGTGATTGTTTTATTGATTTTCTGGTAATTCTTACTGAAATGGTGTTCACAAATGTGGTATTCAGGTGTCTGTGCTTATAGCCTTGGTGATGCATGTGAAAACATGAGATCCTGCTGGAAACCAGGGAGCAAAGGTGGAGCAGATTGCAAAAATCTGGTCAAATGTGCATTGTTAGCCTATCAGGTGGCAATAACCAAGTTGTTCGTGGAAAGAGATAATGCAACATGATCGACATGCAATATGTATTTCACATAAATGAGGCTATCCTGATGTGCAAGCATTTTGAATGAACAAATATTTTTTTACGTCTGTATAATAATGCAAATCTTTTTTTTATTCTAAGGTTTCAGAGGAGATACAGGGATAGTATGGGGAAAAAATACAGACAGATTCTTAGGATACCAGTGATAGCTCTTCAGAAAAGCAAGCCTCCTGCACATTAGTTAGCTGTTTTAATCTCTGTAATAGTCTTATAATAACTGGGGATTGTTTTTTTCCCTAAGGAAAACAAGGTTATAAATAGCCGGTATAACCCGTGGGTTATAACGGTAAACATGCTCTGGGTTTCCCTTGTCCACATGCCCCAGCAGCAGCTCTTCATTCACTCAGTGTCAGCCATCACTCCTTCATGAATGATGCTGCCACTCAGTGGTAAGTTAATTAAAAATAAAAAGAAGTAAAGGGGCACTTCAGTCTGTAAAATAAACAATTTTTACAAAATAAATTAAAAAAGAGTAAGGAAAACCTTTCCCTTCGGCAGCTGCTTTCCAATCGCATGAATGCACTAAAACCCGCCCATGCCACATAGGGAGGATGTCTTTTTATTTTATATAGTTTCTGTGATGAAAAAATGATCTCCAGCAATTATAAAAAATAAAACATGGGGTGGTGTGTTTAACTTGAGATTTTACACACACACCCGATGTTGGATGCTTAAATAAACCCCTCGAGCTTCGCTCTCTGGGTTTATGTAGCATCCAACACCTCGGGGTATGTGTAAAATCTTGTTAAACACACCACCACATGAATTATTCTATATATTATACACAAGACATGTTTTATATAATTATTAGTTGATGTCTGTGTTTCCTTTTGCTATATACAGTATAGTTTGAAAACATGTATGTAACTGGGTCACCATGGATGTTGCAGTTACTACCATTGCCTTGTCTGCACAGTGCTTCCACCCAGAGTTAAGTTGAAGTGGGCCTGGTGATAGAGCAGTACAGCCTTCTGGGATGCAGTACCTCCCCACCTCCTCTAAGTGTCCCCCTACACATGAACAATTGAAGAAAACCTAAAAATTAACAAAATTGCAAATAATGACTTACTACTAATAATCTACTTCTGACATGAAATGTAAAATAACACTAAACTATTTACTGGATAATATTTACAAGACACAAGGGAATACAAGCACGACTCTTTTTGATTATAACTCATGATCTGTAAATGCAAGGCCAATGTTAGGTGCCTGACTAGGCTTGGCTAATTAGACATATTTTAAAACAGCAGTACTAACACTTTAAGCAGTTGTAGTGCCCACCCCCACCAGACCAAGCAGATACTGCTGCAGTGTAAATACGTTCACTGTAACCATTCGAATTACCAGCCCACCTGCTCTTTGAGCACTACCCACTTTCCACTGGTCCCAGTTAAAACACCATTAAACCTTATGGGAGCTCCCTGTGCTTCACTGGGTACCCAGCTGAGAAATAATGCAGACTCATATAAGATGCAACAGGTTACCCAGTGGTGGTGCATTTAAAACAGAATAGAAACTCTTTGGTTAAACTCAAATCCTACAGGCCATGCAATTGCTAAAATAATAAATCTAAAAAGAGGTATTTGTGGATATTGGCCCAAAGGCTAAATCAATAGATTTTGTGCAAGATTTATATAAAATCCCAGTTGCAGGTCAAGTCCTAAGAGTACTCATGGTTCTGGTGTTGCAAGCTTTCCTGACAACATTTTCTCCTCTTCCTCTTCATCTCTGCCAGTGGAGGTTCTCTTGAAAGGTTGATCAGTTGTGCAGATGATGCAGGTCTCTGTTGCCCCTTGAGGTGAATCAGGCTTTCTGCACTGGCAGTCATCTGGACCTCTCTGGCTCCTATTCCCCTCTTCTCCACAGGACAGACCAGACTAGGGAGCAGGAGCCACATGCCACACGTCTAGGATTCTGGACCCTAGATTTATGTGCTAGCCAGTACCTAGCAGTAGCACACTGACCAGCTGGCTCCCTAACTGTCTGCAGTCTTAATGCAGGCTTTCACACCTTCACACACTCATACAGTCTCATGTGCCACTGCATGCTAGCAGCTGTGACACAATTACCTCTTTTCACGGTTAAACAGGAAGTCTTTTTTCCAAATGGTATTGTTCTGACACAATCAACAAACACAGGTGGACCCCTTTTGCCCGACACCTCAGCGGCAAAACACGGAAAAAGACCACTACAGTCACAGTCACTGTAATGGTCCGTTTCTGTGTTTCACTTTACCAGTGTTCTGCCCCTCCTGGACCAACTCTGACCTGGGTTCAGAATCCTAAAGTCCAGGGTGTGTGGGGACAGAGCTCACTGCATGGAGGTGTGGGTGCACAGCCCCCACAGAAAACACTGGGATTGGGTGGCACAATACCTGCATCGGTATTGTGCCGTTGCTGTGCAGGAGGTCAGCAGTTTTACTGTCGACCTAATTTGATGCTTCCAAACACACTGCTAAGTCTCTGTACTTTACATGCTGTAGAAACCTCAAAGACTTCTCCTGATGAGTGGCGTGGAAGCCCCAGGTTGGCTTCCTCAGTGGCCTAGGTCAGCAGCCAGGCCTCCCTCATACTGTGAGCTCACATCTGGCTGCCTCAATCTTGATCTATTTTCAGACTTTCTCTGGGCAAGGGTAGCAATCTGGTTGTTATAAAGGCTAGCTCTGCCCCAAGGCTTTCAGCTGGCAGAAGCAGTGATTTGATTGGTGAAAAAGCTTTCAATGTCCCAAAACATTCCAAGATGTCAATATGATATTTTCAAGTTATGAGTCCCTGACCCTGAGGTGCATCCATCAGTGGACTGTCCTTTGATATAGCACCTGATAAGTTGCCATGTTTTGTTACATTAATGTGAACTTTTTTCTTCCCACACTGGCCAGCACATGTCTTAAACTACTTATTTTCCAAGCCACAATGTACAACAGCCAGACAGCTAGGCAGGCTCTAACATGAAGAATGATTCTCTAGTCTCCACACATGTTTCAGTCCCAGGGGCTGCAGAGAGCAACAAGCAGATGGTGCATCACAATTTGGGAAGGTGGTTGCAGTCAATAGAGGGAGTAAAGGTAAACCCTACCATTTTGGCTGGGTTACATGTATTTATAAAATGCCTGTGCTACCCAGTTCTGCTTCATCCTTGGTGACCCATGCATCTGAATCCAGATGCTTGCTCCTCTATTCTAAGTGTATATCCTTGCTTGTCCTTTACATTTGCATGACTGTACTCCACTTATATGGCAGAACTGCAGTCCATCTTGGATTGGCAATGGATCATATTCATTTGACTTGTACTGTAGGCAGGCAAGCAAATCACCTTACAGTACCTAGCTTCAGCCTACACTACATCTGCTACAGTGGTGCCCGGCCTCATTTTCCATCATGACTAAAGAAATCCCGATACCGTTGTCACAATGACCTCAGTCACAACCAGTAGTAATTTCTGATGTAACTTGGAGTAAGGATGAGCTGATTTCAAATTTATATTTGGTGAATGTGTTGAACAGCAGCAATTTGTCTTTCTAGTTGATGCAGTCAAACATTTGGGACACATTGGGATCACTTTTACCTTTACTCTGGTAATGAAAAAACACTTTTGCCATTTCCCAGGTAGCCAGGGCTAGTCCACTGAATCCTACATACAGAAAGTATGTGCACAGTGCCTTAACCGAAACAGAAGACACAGTCGAACCAAAATAAAGTGCCTCATAGTTTATTTTTGCCTACAGGATATGTGACAACTAGAAAACTTTTCACATGTAGTCTGAAATATTTTCATCAAATACTGACTCACTGTCACTCCCTCACTGCTAACTCCTCCAACTGGAACTTCCTCTCCCACCTAAACTGATAGGCTTTTTTCCACACCATGGTGACCTCCCAACCCGTAGAAGGCTCCACCCAAGTGCTGAGAAGAATTAACCCTTTTTCTACTGGGCTGAATTAGGCCACAAAACCCAGGAGGACAGAATAGGACTAGTAATCTCCCAAAGGGGGTTACATAAACATAGAAACTGATGGCAGATAATGATCACTGAGCCCATCTAGTCTGCCCATTTTTAACTATGATCACTTTTGGTGCAGGCCTAACTTGCTCTTCTACACCGTCTCTTCCACCCAACTTCTTCCTCCTTCTAGGATTCCTTTGTGCCTGTCCAAGGCATTTTTGAAACCCACCACTGGTTTCACCCCCACTGCCTCCCATGGAAGGCTGTTTCTAGACTCCACCACCCTTTCTGTGAAGAAGTACTTTCTCACATCTCTCCTGAATCTACCTCCTTCCAGGTTCATACAAAGACTCCTTGTTCTGTAACACCTTTTTCTCTGAATCATATCTCCCTCCTGTACCTTATTAACCCTCAAAAAGTATTTTGAAGGTCTCCATAATAGCCCCACTCTCCCTCCTCTCCTTTAGGGTGTACATATTGACTTCTTTCAGTCTCTCCTCATGAGGCTTCTGATGCAGACCTTACACCACTTTGACAGCCCTCACCTCTCTTCTTGCTGCTTTCTTCTTTTTACAACTGATCCCCTTCCACACCTTTCTCCTTTGACTGCTCTTTTTTCCTTTCTTCCTTTGGTAACCTCATGTTTCCTTGAATAACTTGCATCCTGGTGGGACTTTCTCCCCTTGGGAACACCCTACTCTCTATCTCAGCTTGTGGTGCCCACTTTCTGCCTCCCAGATTTCTTCTGTCATCCCCCTTGGCTACATTAAATGTCCATAGAAGTAATATTTGAAACATACACTGAGGACTGTGGTTTCCTGCTAAATGAAAGCAGGCCATCACCCCAACATAGGTTCTTATCATTTCAGGTTCGTCCACAGTGTAGACATACCTCTCCTTCCTACACCATTCCTTCTACCATTAGTTGAAGGCCTTGATGAGGAGCTCCCCCTCCTTGCACATATAGTATAACACACACTCACCACTCACATTTAAAACACATGGGAAACACAGGATCAACCATATTAATGATCTACCTTTAGCAAACATCATATTTACACACAGAGATGACTACAGCAAATTATCTTTACATTTAAGGCCATGAAACACCCTTATCAAGTTCATGTATTAGCAGCTGTAGTGGCTCTGACCAGAACTTAGTTTTTAAGTGCTGTGGACTTTTATTTGAATGCCTTCCTTAAAGTGGAATGTGGTTCATTAGTATGCAAAGGCTGAGAGACTGTCTGTCTGGTGTGCAACTGGTCAGATTCTTTCAGATGCTTAATAACATTAAACAAGGAGTTGGGGACCTGAAAGATGAAAGTCAGATAATATCAAAAGGTAGGCATAACTCCAAATCCCAGGCCTGAAGTGGAGTCAGCCAGTCAGATAAACTTGAGTATGGGGAAGTGACATCACAGCCTCACTTAAGCAAGTCACCAGGGAGAGTATAAATGCTTTAACACAGTCATTTCTCTCTCTCTCTCTCTCTCTCTTTTTTCTGGGGTATCTGTGGGGCTGGGTCCAAGGGGGAAGAGAGAAATGTTTACCTGCACAAGTGCACAAGCTTTGTTTTTGTAATTTCTTTTTTAATCCTGTATGTGTACTGTTGCATAGCTATGTGCAAATAGTATGAATACCTGTATAAAGCTGCTGTATTTGGACAACCAGTCTTTATATTATTTATGTGTTTAAGACTGGAAAAACAAACTGTTTGTGACTGTATCTCAGAAGGAGTGGTACCTGGATAAAGTGATGCATAGTAAAAGTCTTTGGGAGAGAGTGGAGTGTGTCCTACCCAGTGCAGAGACCCTCACTGAGTCTAAAAGGTAGGAGTTGGTGGAAAAGGGTTCATCAGAGGATGAGGTCTGCACTACTGTTAATCAGGGGACCTTGACAGTTGTGACACTGGTCCAGATGGTCTCAGTGGCAAGGCCTGAGATTGAGAGATAGACACCCACGGAGGATTGGCACATGCTCTGACCATTACATGTAGTGGCAGCAGTGAAGATGAGAAAGTGAGACTTGCTTGCACAAAGCATAGTTGTGTGTCTAGTACCTAAGAGGGCAGTTACAAAATGTTAGCTGTTTAAGAGGTATACAACAGTAAACACTACAACTCTATCTTCTCTTACTATTACATTTTGTATTGTATTTTCTATCTGGGTATACAAAACTTAGAGTTAGAAATGCCAGGCAAGTACAGTATGATGCAATAAAATTGCCAGAGCTACAGCACCTGTGTGAAAAGAGAGGCATACTGTATGAAGGCTTGAACAAAGCTAAGATGATTCAGGTTCTGGAAGCAGCAATCCAAGGAGCCATGGGGACTCCAGTGGCTTAAGTGAGATGTCTGAGGCAGCTAAGTTGGAACTAGCTGGCACAGCAGAAAAGAAAAAGGACAAGAATATAGAACTTGTCAAGTTGACAATTGAAACAGCTAAGCTAGACTCAAAGGAGAAAGAAAAATAGTCAAATGCTCAGAAGAAACAGAATAAGCAAAAACAGCAAGAGGCAGAAGAAAGACAGAGAGAGGCTAAAGCAGAAGAAAGAGTGAAAGAATGCAGATACCGGCTTGAAATGAGAAAACATGAACTCCAGATGTCAGCACTTTGGCAGAGGCAGATAACAGACCAGGTATTTCATGGGGTGGATTGGTGTACCCACATCTCAAACACTGGGTCCAGATTGTTTCCAGAATTAACAAAGGATATGGATATTGATGATTTTCTTAATTTGTTTGAGAAATTGTGTTTGCAATTTGAATTGGTACTAGAACACTGGCTAACCCGTCTGACTCCATTGCTCTCTGCGAAGTTATGGCAAGCATTTTCATACTCAGACCCTAAAGATAGCAGGGACTATGTGAAAATGAAGGCTGTTATTTCAAAACATTATGAGTAAACCCTGAGGCTTACAGATTCAAATTTAGGCAATTTAGAAAGCAGCCAGGGGAGAATTATAACAAACTGAGTGTGCAACTGAGTACTTAGCTAGGGAGATGGTTAAATGGAAAGAGAGCTGTAACTGCTGAAGAAATTTGTGAAGTGATGCTCATTGAGCAGATTTTAAGTTGTGTGCATGCTGATCTTAAAATATGGTTAACCGATAAGAATCCCAGTACTGTGGCAGAAACTGCTGAATGGTCAGATCAATATGCAGTCAGCCACATGGTATGTGCAAGGAGATACATGGGCAGGGTTCTATTAACAAAGGGATGGCTGGGACATGAGGAGGCCATGAAGCCTGGTAGCCCTTTAAACTTAAAATAATTACCCCAACAGAGCCTTAAAATAATAATGTAGAATTTCAAATTGTCATGGGTTCCCAAATTTTGTCTTATGGATTCCCTCGGAAATGGGGACTAAACTACAGCATGGAGGCCACGCACCCCTATGATATACAGTGTGATCAACCTCATGCTTGCTGAAGTGGGTGCAATCCATACCTCCACAGAAGTGCAACACATGGTGAACTGCATCACAAGTACTATTCCCAAGAACAATCAGAAGCACTTGAAGTCAGTCTAGGTAAACAACACCTGGACACAAGGATTGAGGGACACTGGTGCTTCAGTCACAGTCATCCAGCAGGAGTTGGTACAGCCAGATCAGATCCTGCATGGAAAGTCTGCCTCAGTTACAATTTGTTCTGCACTCTTGGTTTATAGTTCCAAAGGCCAGAGTACTCCTGGGGTGGGAGAGGGTGAGAGGAAGTTGTGTGCTTCTGGTTTACCCACAGATGTTTTGATAGGAATGGATTGGGACAAGGAAGGAGAGCAAGACAGTCTGTGATGTGACTCATAGTCAAGCTCAATGACAAGGACATGTAGATGGAAATGGAAAGTCTGGGAGGCAGGCAAGACCTGACCCTACTTATAACCTCAGACCTGTGCAAGACAGTGTGGCTGCTAAGTCAAAGGGGTCACTGCAGCCAAAGAAACACCTATCACTGCTGGAGTAAATTGAAAGTTTGAGCTCTGCAGGGGAAACAGTTCACTGACACAGGAGTCAGTAGAGGGTGATCTCACTGACAAACACTCACTGCAGCCAGCTGTAAGGAAGACAAAGCTGGGAGGGGTCTCTTGAGAGGAGCTGCACGAGGCTCAGCTTAAAAATTTATCTCTAGCTGCACTGAGACTGTTGGCGTCCAACAGTAGTAGTGATTCTGCAAGGAAGGAGCAGCAGAAATTATTTTGGGAAAGAGATATTTTTATAGAAACAAGCTTTTTAAGAATGCACCTGAGGAGTGGAATGTGTGCAAGCACATAGTGTTTCCACTGGAATACTGAGCTGATATCCTAGGTTTAGTATACCAAAGTCCTCTGTCCAGATACAAAGGGGTTAAACAGACAAATGGGGCATTTGCTCCAGAACTTTTAATGGCCAACGCTGTATAGGGATGTTGCTGAGTACTGTTGCTCATGCCCAGCATGTCAGCATGTGGGAAAGAAAGGGGACTGAATAAAGATTTCTGCAATTTCACTCCCCATTTTATTGTGTCACTGTGCTAGGGATTTTCAGTAGAGATGTAGTCCCAGGGAAATTTTTATAAGATCAGGGAATAAATTTTATATCTGACCTGATGACTAAATGCGGTAGCAGTGTGGGTGAAACCACTTCAGTACAATCCAATGCATCCACAAACAAATAGCTTCATTGAGAGATTTAATGTGAGCCTAGAAAATATGCTTTTCACATTCACAGGACAGCAGAAAAGGGACTGGGACAAATTCCTACCAACTTGCTTTCTGCATACTGAGAAGTCCCACAGGCATCATTAGGTTTTCACATTTTAAGTTCCTTTATGTCAGATGGGTCAGACAATCCTAGATTTCGTTAGAGAAGAGTGGAAGACTCTACTGCCACCCAGAGTGAGTCTGTTATGAAAAGGGTCCTGAATTTCAAGGACTGGCTTAGGCAGTTCATGGCCTTTGCTCCAGATTATGTATCTCCAATGCAACAGAAGGAAAAGATCTGGTATGATAAAGGGGCCACAGCCCAATCATATACCATAGATCAGGCAGTAAAGATATTAACTCTAATAAAGCATAAGAAGGATGAATGTGAGGGGACATATGAGGTCATATGCCATTTGAATGATGTGGAATATGTCATAGAGTTGCAAACAGGAGGAAAAATTAGCAGGTTTTCCAATTAAATATGTTGAAACCCTATTATGACCATGCTGACACTGCCTTTATGGTTTGCAGTACAACAGATGGAGATCAGAAGGAGTCTGCTACAGATGTGCTATAGGAATGTAAGGAAAAAGTCTCCTGAGGCACTGAGCTGATGTATGACTGGCTCACATGCAGACAAGCTGGCCAGATGATGGGAGTGCTTAAAGATTTTGGTCCTCTTTTTACTGCCATCCTGGGGTATACTGATCTCATAAAGCATGAGGTGAAAACTACTGCACGAAAGCCCAAGAGGCAAAGGCAATATCACATGCCTGCAGCAGTAATAAGATTAATGAAGGAAGACTTATAGAAAATGCTGGGTCTAGGGTGATCCAACCATGGACTAGTTCTTGGGCAGCATCAGTTGTGCTAATTTCAAGAAAAATAGAACCATCAGGTTCTGACAATTACAGGTGGTTAAAAGAGGTCACAATACCTGATGCATACCCCATGCCCAGGCAGATGAGGTACATGACAGAAGGGGCTAGATACATGACCACAATAAATTTGATGAAAGGATACTGGCAAGTGCAGCTGTCCATGGCTACTCATGAGAAGTTACCATTTATCACCCCATTCCATTTGTTTTAATTCACTTTTATGCCGCTTGGCATGAGGAATTCACCTGCCACTTGCCACTTTCCAGAGGCTAGTTGACAAGGTCCTGTATGGGACCGGGCACTGATCTAGCCTACATGGATGATATAGGCATATTTAGCCAGACATGGGATGACCATGTCCCACATTTGAGGAAGTCCTAACCAGACTATGGAATATTGGACTGAATATCAAGCTAGAGCAGTGACTATTGTGGTGGAAGAGGTGCCATATTTGGGATATTTTGTGGGAAGGGGACACATCAGGCGTGAACCAGCTAGGGTTAAGGCACTTTTGGATTTTCCCAATACCCCAAACTTAGAAGAAACTGAGTGCATTTCTGGGAACTGTGAGGGTACTATCACAAGTCTGTGAAAAATTATAGTATCATGCAGCTCCTTTAACAGACAGCAGAACTAAAAGCTGCACTGGAAAATTCAGTGGCTAGAGTGCTGTGAAACAGCCTTCCAGAAACTGAAATTGGCACTATGCCAAATGCCACAGCTGGCTAGCACAGATTGCTATTTGGGGATTATTGTTAAGACTGATGCAAGTGACAGTGGCTTGGGGTACTGTTTTCTCAAGTATCCATTGATAGGGTAAATAGACCAGTCATCTTCCTCAGCGAGAAGATGCTACCAAGGGAAATGAAGTAGCTAGCATTGAAAAGGAGTGTACTGACATTGTGTACGCAGTCAAGAAATTGCTCACTTAGCTGTATGGAAGGTCATTCACAGTGATCACAGACCATAATCCATTGCAATGGTTGAACAGCATGAGTGGGAAAAATGCCAGACTGTTGCCTGGAGTATCATCCTCCAGTACTACGATTTCGCCAGACAGTATCTAGTGGAGCACAAAATGCTAACACAGATGGACTATTTTGCCAGTAGGAGCAAATGAGTGGCCTGACATACTGCATGAAGTAGCCATTTGTGGACCTCACAAATATGCAGATTCATAAAAATAAAGAGGGAGGTATGTGATGAGCAGAAAACTTTTCATGGGCAATCTAAAACATTTCATCAAATACTGGTGGGGGGGGGGCAAAGATGCCTTGATTAATGTGACAAAACTGGCCTACTTAGGAGATTCCCAGCAGCCCAGCAGGGTTTCCTAAATGATGTGACTTTTCACTAGAACTGCTTCCTAAAGGATGATGTGGTTCATTAGTATATAAAGGCTCAGAGACATGCTGTCCAGGGTGCACCTGGCCACATTCTTTCAGATGCTAAATAGCCTTCAAGAAGAAGTTGGGGCACTAGGAGATGAGGGTTAGATAATATCACAAGAGAGGGTAATCCAAAACCCATGCCTAAAGTGGGTCAGCCAACTGCATGAAGTTAGGTACAGAAAACTGACATCACCGCCACACGTGACCAAAGCACCATGGCAAGAAAGAGAGAGAGAGTGGTGGTTATAAATGCTTTAACACAGTAATTTTCTCATCTTTTCACTGGGGTATCTGTGGGACTGAAACCAAGGGAGAGCCATACTGTGTGTCTGTAGAGAGTGAGAGACTTAAGGAAAGAAAGCCTAGTGTACATTGAGGTATGAACACCTTGTAACTGGTGGGAAGATAAAGGTTTGCCAGGACAGTGTGCAAGCTTTTTGTTATAATTCTGTATCTGTACTGTTATATAACTATATGGAAACTGTAAATACATTTATATTACTGCTGTATTTGGTTAACCAGTGTTTAATAATAAATTAGTTGTTTGTCTAAGGCTGGAATAACTGGTTGCTTATGACTGCATCTCTGAGGGAAGGGTACCTGGAGAAAGGGATGTATATTAAAAATATTATAGACCGAATGGAATGTGTTCTACCCAGAGCAGAGGCCCTCACTACAGGGAGTCAAAAGGGTCAAAGGTGGTGGAAAAAGGGTTATCACATCACTGAGGTCTGTGTTCTTCTTAAAGAGCAGACCTTTACAGCAGTAACATTGGTTCAGATGGTCTCAGTGGCAAAGACTTGAGAGAAAGAAAGAGGTTCATTGGGGGCTGTAGGGTGCTCTGACCATCACAGTATAAATAAAAAGATGAGCTCTCACAAGCAGCAGCAGAACAAAATCCATCATTTCACCCTTATACATATGTTTTTTCAAGGCCTTTAAAACCATGAAAGAATGCTCGTATAGACATGAAATGTTGAATTTCATTCTGCTGGTATTTTGTGTGAGTGCTGATCTTTTTACTCATGCAATATGCAATAGTAGACTCTGGGACACTTTATTCTGGTGTAAATGAGTCTTCTGCTGTGCTGAAGACATTGTGCACAGACTTTCAGTATGTATTAATTTATGTGTCTGTAGCACTGCCTTAATAGGGCTGCTGATTGGGGCCCCACTAGTCCAATGACCAGTACTTCACCCACCCTGGTCATTTCATTCCCTCTTCCTCCCTTCCCAGAAATGTGTTTTATATAAATATTCTGCGACACGGCCATCAACCTAGCTGACTCACTGATCTTTATACAAGAAACTGTAGATTTTGATCAAAAATCGGTATTTTTTATATTACATTTAGCCCTGAATTTGAGGTGGGACATTGAGAAATAAATACTACTCAGATATCTGCAAATAAATATCATAATGAGCAAGAAATATTATGAAAAACAGGAAGATTTCTTTTCCCCACATACTGGGACCTTGAAAACTGTGAAACAGCAACATGCTGCAAGTTTAGATTCTGCGATGTAAGACAGGCCCCTGGCATTGTTGAACTCTGTGCAGAAGGCCATATCTACTTTAACCCAAACTTTGCAGAAACTGGACCAGAAACTAGTCAATTATGTCACACATTTGGTGACAGTAGAGAACTGGATAGCAGAGTTACTGATGTAGCAGATTGTTTGGGTTTGCATCCTTTTTTAATAATACATTTCTTTGTTCTTAATGAAAGTGAAAACCTGGCTGTACACTGTAATACTGTTGTGGATCACAAACTTAGGACCCCATGCATATCTGCAATTGTCCAGAAAAACAGAAAATCTTCATCCCAGAAGCATGCCTGATGGTAAGGGATGGGGTGGAAAGTGAATGACTATGGCAGTAGCACTGTTCACCCAAGGCTCTGGTGCTATGCTATCTTTAGACCACTGTGGATGTTGCATCCCTACTTGTTGGCAGCTGCAATCCCAATTTGTGACAACCAACATCTAGATACTGATTTGCATTGTGATTTAGTCACCGGGGGACTCTACTACCCTCTTCATCTAAGTCTATCATTCTAGAATGGACTTTTTAGTGGCAGTGGAACAGGGTGCCATTGTGAAACCAGAATTTTAGGTGCCACGAACTACAACTGTGTACTAGTCCTCTGTTTGTTTACTATCTTTGATCTATTAACACTTTATCCTCATGAAATCTGGGAACATCCACAACGTGCAGCCACCACAGATTCTGTAGGAAAATACTACTAAATCATAAATGGCTAGACTGTGTCAATGGTTTCTATGAAGTATTTCAGGGAAGAAGATTTGATTTAGTATTAGTAGAAGCAGAAATCATAGAAATGACAAAGTTCAAACATAAACATGTGGGGCCTGATTCTCAAAGCTCCTGGCAAGGGACTTTAACCACAAGGAATGGCACAAACTGCCCGTTGCACCAAATGATGCACTGGGAGCAATTTTCAAATGCAGCATATGTCAACCACAGGCTACGTGCACCAAACAGGGCTTGCACTATCTGTGCAGCACAACATGGGTTGCGGCATGACGTTAGGGGCTTGCAGCAGATGCAGGCTGCCAACTTCCCTGAATCAGGATTCTCAAAACTCTTCCAGAGGGAAAATTTCTAAGTACCCTTAGACTAGCCAGAGCTGGTCTAAGTGTCATAAAATTGCCCTCAGGAGAAGAAGTAATTTGCTGCAATGTGCCACGGTCCCCCTCCCAGCCCTGATCCCCCTTTTAATTACATAAGTCACTGGCAATCCAGCTTATCACATCAAGCCCTGATTCCCTGTTATGACAAATTGCAACATCCCTGGTGGTGTAGTGGACCCCCCAAGCCCCAATCCCCCATTATGAAAAGTAAAGCTTTCCCTGGTGGTCTAGTGGACTGCCCAGCCCCAATCCCTGTTATGAAATATAATGATGTCCCTGGTGATCTAGTGCTCCCATCCCCTTATCATTTAAATATTCCCTGGTGGTCTAGCAGACCCCCCTACCCCGATATGCCTGAATATTAATATACTCAATCCCTGGTGATCTAATGGAACCCAGTTCCCCGTTATGAATAAGTAAACCACCCCTGGTGGTTTAGTGGACCCACACCCCTGCAGGCAGTGCCCCACCACCTCTCTCCCTCCCATCACAAAACCAAGCTGGCTAATGGTGCAGCTCACCACTTACCACCACAGCCAGCCACCCACCTACTGAGCTCTCAAGGAGCACATACTGTATTCAGTATGTGCTCATTGATTGACAACAGTGGGCTGTCAATCACTGAGTGCATACTATACACAGTACATGCTCATTGAGATCTCAGTTGGCAGCTTGCTGTGGTGGTGAACAGTGGGCTATGCCATTTGCCTGCTGGTTTTGGGATGGGGAACAGGGTGGTGGGGCACTGTCTGCTGGGGTGGGGGTCCACTAGACCACCAGAGATTGCTTACTTATTCATTACAGGGGACTGGGACTGCAGCAGTCCACTAGACCACCAGGTAATGAGTATATTTATATTCAGGCATATAAGGGCAGGGAGTCTGCAAAACCACCAGGGAATATTTTAATGATAAGGGGATCGGGTGGATGGTCAGCAAGATCACAATGGAATACTTACATGATACAGGGCTCAGGCGGGGAGGCTACTAGACCACCAGGGAATAGTTTCATGATATGGAGATCTGGTGGGAGGGGGCAATTAGATCACCAAGGAATGGATAGTTACATTGCCACATTGCCAACCATGGCTTGCAGCAACCTGTCCAGATGTGCCCTCTGTTTGGTACATGGCTACAGTTGCTGTAAGCCATGGAACTTTGCTGCCAGGACTCTACCTGATAGAGAATTAGGCACAGGGTCCCTGGCACACTGGCAATCGGTGCAAGCCACCTTTGGAGTGGCTTGCACCAGGTTTTGAGAATTGGGCCCTTGGACTTTAAGAAAACAAGCTTAGCAAATGTTTCTAGATGGAATGTATGCAAAATTACAACTGGAAAAGGATGCTTCTTAACAGTCATTTTAGTGTCTAAAGTATGAATATTTTTGGAGAGGTGTATATGTGGTGGGCTTGATTCTCAGAGGGCCCTTACAGTTATGCAAGCTGTGGCAAAAGGCAGCTTACATTAAAGTCTGGTGTTCCAGGGCACCTGCTGCTGATTCTGTATTGGGCAGAGTCCTGGCAGCAATGTCTCATGGCTTGTGGCAACTGTGGCAGTGCGCCAAACAGATGGCACATCTGGAGGGTTTGCTGCAAGCTGTGAGGCAGCTGTGTGCCACTTTGGTCCCTGGTGGTCTACTGGAACCCCCAGCCCCGATGTGCTCACATCATAAAATGCATATAAAATAATTCCCTGGTGATCTAGCAGACTCCCATGCCAAGTCCCAATCCCCATATTATTATATTACCCATTCCCTGGTGATCTAGTGGACTCCTCAGCCTTGATCCACCCATAAATTACACTGCTGATACAATCTTTCCCTGGTGGCCTAGTGGCTGCCCCAGCCCTGTCCGCTGGAACTTCAGGTATGGCCCCAGGAAGTGGTTCTGCCACCATTGGCCCTCCGGCTCTCATCCCTTCTCTCTGCTTGGATAGCTGCGTGGCTTCTGAGCCATCATTGGTTGGTTCCTAATCTGCCATAGCTATGAACCTCTGAAGCCGGGACTGTTTCGGCTGAGCTCTTCTGCCTCTGCAACTTCTCTCCTGCTAGAATTTTCTTCCGCCACCCACCCCCACCACAGGCACTCTTTAAATACACTTCTGATCCTCCTCCTCTCCACCTTACCTCCCCTTCCATGGCTATTAATTTTTTTCACTACACCTCCCTCTTAATGTGCCATTCCTGAAATGGTATCTTATCACCTCACTCCCTTCATCTCCCCTGTGTTGCCTGCTAATACTCTTTCTCCAGTTTGCTCTCTCTACCCTCCTTTATCCCTCTTCCTATTTCCTCCTCTCTCTCTTTTCCCAACTCCCTGACACTTCTCTGGCATCTCCTTTTGTAATCGACCACATGCCATTTCATCTTGGGGCCATACCCATTCCCAACTTGGGTAGGCATCTTTCTCTCTATGCACTCCTGCCAGCCATACTCGTCACTATGAAATCTTTTCTCCTTCCCCTTATGGTTGCCTCACTGGTAGGCACCCTTCTGATAGTTGATCTCTCCACCTCCATACTGTCTCTTGACCAGGCAGATCTTCTCCACTTCTCTGAGGTCAGACATCCTCCCAGTCTCCTCCCCCTCCAGTCAGGTGGGAGTTAGCGCCTTGGCACCCTCATACTTGGCTCTCTCTCTAACCTTGAACATCACCAGTTAGGTGTATTACTATTCTACCTCTCCCCTCAGCCCTACTCTCCTTACTCTTACTGGCAGGGGATGTGAGGTCAACCCAGGCTCTGTGCAACCCACCATCAACTCACCCTTCTGGGTTAACAATTGCCCATATGAACATCTGCAGTTACCTGCAAAATACACAATGTTGAGGCCGGGTTTCCCTCTACAATCCCCACATCCTATGCCTCACTGAAACCTGGCTGAAACCACAGCATTCTGACACTGTGTTCCAGCTGGCTGGATAACCCCTGCTGTGCAAAGATAGACATGGCAAAAGAAAGGGAGGTGGCGCTCCCGTACTTGTCAGGGAACCACTCACCACCACCATCATCCTATGTTCTATCAACACCTCCCCTAGTGACTGGCTCATTGTCGAAGTTACCCTGGGCTCGACAAAAAAAGCTTTTACTTGGCTGCTGCTATAGCCCTCCTGATGGGGGAGTAGAAGGCCTTTGCAGCCTCTTAAATGGCTATGGATCTCTCTCCCCTCCTAGGGAATCCATCCTTCTTGGGGACTATAATCTCAACTGGCATAGTGCTCAAGAACCTGATTATGCTAACATTCTAAAACAGCACAACCTGCTGCAAATTATCACTCTCCCTACCACTTCAACCCCTGTGTCTCTAACCACACACTTCTTGACTGGGTGATCACAAACAGAGAAGATAGAAGTAAGCTCATGCCGATGCGTTATCTGACTCCTTAAGTGATTATGGCTATTAACTGGCAGAACCTTTATGCCTTCACTGATGTGTCCCGAGCTGCCATGTACTTCACTGGTGTTCTGGCAATTCAGGACCACCACTTCCCCTTCATTACTCAGCGTGTCAGATGTGGGTGCACACATTGGTTAACCAAAGAACTCCTAACCCTCATGAAACTAAGTGACAATAAGTAGATCACCTATAAATCAGCCCCCTTCCCAGCCCTTTGAAACGAATATAGGCACCTGCACAATAAATGTAAGCATATGACCAGATCCAGAAAATGGGATTACTTCCACAAACTCCAGAGAGAGAACCTGGGCAACCCTAAAAAATTCTGGGACACCCCTTCTTAAATCCCCAAACACATAACCCCAACATTCACCTGAGCTCCCTTTCTGGCCCTCTGACTGACCCCTCGGAGGTCAATAAAGCATTTAACACCAAGTTCTCCAACCTGTCAGCTCTCTTCACAAACTTCCTTTTAGCTATCTTTCGCACCAGGACATCAGTGCTTCCCCCACCCTTCTCCCGCCACTCCATGTTACGTCCTCTCTCCCACTTGTTCATCCTCTACTCTGGGAACCTGCATTTCCTCCTTGCCCCCCAATTCCCTCCTTGTGTTGCCCTTCACACCCCCCTTATTACTTCAGCACCATCCCCAAAGGTTATCTACAAACTCCTAAGGTGGCTACCAAATTGAGAAGCCCTGGCTCTAATGGCCTCTCACCTGTATTTTGAAACTAATCTTCTCCTGATATCTAAGCCTCCCACCTTTGTCTTTAATCATGCCTTTTCTACCTCCACCATGCCTGACTCCTGGAAGTCTGTAAAGTGAGTCCTATCTTTAAAGCCAGTGACCCCACTCCCCAACAACTACCATCCTATATCTATCTCCCACTTAAATAAACTTCTGGAAAGAGTAGTCCATCACCAGCTATCTGCTTACCTCATTAAATACAACCTCCTTTGCAGCCAACAGCATGGTTTCACAAGCATCACAGCACATCAACTGCCCTGGCTCTTTTACTGATCACATTCTCTCCAACATGGACCATGGACATGCTACTAGCTACTTGTTGATCTATCAAAAGCTTTTGACATGGTCAATCACTTCCTCCCCATCTCTAAACTATCCTTGCTTGGTTGTTTAGCTGAGACTACTGACTGGTTTCAGAACAACCTCTCTAGACACTCCCAATCTGTGTGTGTATTGGCACTACCACTTCACTCCACTGCCCGTCACCAAGGGTGCCCCCCAGGGCTCCATCCTTGTCCGCCTGCTCTTCTTCATATTCATCAACTCCATCCCCACTGCCAGCTTTACCTGCCACTCTCTACTCTATGCAGATGATCTTGTCATTTTACATAGCGACAAATCCCTCCCTTGTCTATCCTTCATCCTCACCCATAACTACAGTGCTGCCTATAGCTGGTTCTCATCTAATCTGTTGCTGGTCAATGAAAACCAAAACAAGGCTATGCTGTTTGGTTCAAAACCATACTTATCCAAGACCTTCTGCACCAAATCTTCTCTCCTAATCTACCCCCCAATGGCCTCACCCTTGAAAATGTCTCTTCTTTCAAGTATCTGGGAGTACTGCTTATTTATTTATTGAATTTTGTTGACCCGGTAAGCCCACTGAGCCTAGAAGTCCCTTTTTCAGGGGTGACCAGGGGAAAGGGGGATACAGATGGTAAGCAACTGAAATTGAACCAGATTAAACTGCTTGACCCCCCTCTCTCCTTCAGTGACCACATAAACCATATAGTTCACAGGTTTAACCAGACGTTGGGTGCTGTCTATCGCATAAAGCCCTAACTTACCAAGAAGGCTCACCTAGCTATTGTCATGGGCAATCTCCTTCCCATCTTTGACTATTGCTCCCCAATCTACTCTAGAGTCACCACTACCCTTCAGTCTAGTCTTGGTACCTTATAATAATGTCTGCCACTTTGTCCTATTGGCCCCCTACAGTACTCACCACTACAACCTCCACCACTCCCTTGGCTGGCTCTCTTTACAAGGGTGCTTTTAATATACACTTGGCTGTTTTGTGGATGCCACCCTTAGATGCGGCAATACTTCTCCTCTCTCTACCCTCTTCATCTTCAAATCCCCGACTAGGAACTTCCGCTCTTCTGCAACTTCCACCCTCGAGGTACCAAATCTGGCACCAATATGGGTAGGAAAGCTCTCTAAGTTATTGCCCCATCTCTGTGGAATGGCCTTCCTGCCCCTTTTCAATCATCTAACTCTCATCAAAACTTCAAATTTAGCCTCAAATCTTAGCTCCAAGACAAAGATAGCTGCAACTGCCCTACTCACTAGCTCCCCTACACCCCTCTGCCCATCTGTCTCCTACCTGCTACTTGTTTCATCCATATCTTTCTGTGCCTGCTGGCTACATTCCTTTGTAGGTAAGGGGCTGTGCATTTGGTGGTATATCTGCTTGCTATTTTGTTACCCCTGTACCAAATTGTTCTCATTTTCTACCATTGATGAGTACTTATTTTTTGCTATTTACTAGTGTACTGTTTTGCTACCTGAACTTATAACAACAGTAACTTGTAATTTCTTGTGATGTGCTTTCTGTGTTGTAATCTTAGTTAGTTTCCCTGTTTTAGTTTTTTGTATCTCGTGCCTTGTGGCCTGGGTCATGCCTGTAAATATATAACACATGCTCATTGATTGATGGCACACTGTGAGCTGTCAATCAGTGAGTATATACTCTATCACACAGGGAGGCAGTATAGCGCGAGGTTTATGGCTCTGAGCTGCAAATCTGGAGATCTGGGTTTGAATCCCACAGCCCCCACTTGCATACTGTGTGACCCTGAGCAAGTCACTTAACTTAACCTGTAAAAAAAGCTTTCAGCTTAGTGTGCCACTCCTGGTTAAACAATTAAAAAAAAAAAAGGTCCTCTGAACCAGTGCCTCTACCTGGTTATCAAAGTCATAAATAAATAAGGAAAATAAGATGTGCTCATATCAAAACATGTATATAAAATAATTTTGTGGTGATCTGGAGACTCCCCCAAGCCCTGATCCCCATATTATTATATTACACATTCCCTGGTGATGTAGCACTCCCCCAACCCCGATCTACCTGTAAATTACAATGTTGATATAATCTCTTTCTCTGGTGGTTTAGTGGACCCCCGCCTCTGCAAGTAGTGCCCACCACCCTGCTCCCCCCATTGAAAACCCCGAGCCAGCGACTGGCAGAGCCCTCCTCTCACCACCATGGCCAGCCACTGACTGAGCTGTCACTGAGCACATACTCTATAGAGTACACACTCACTGATTAGAGTGTGCTATCAATCAATGAGCATGTACTATATACTGTACATGCCAGTGACAATCAGTCAGCAGCTGGCCGTGGTGGTGAGAGGTAGGGATTTGCCAGTTACTGGCTTGGCATTCAGGACAGGGGGGAGTGGGGTGGTGGGCAGTACCTGCTAGGGTGGAGGGGTGGGGTCCACTAGACCACCAGGGAAAGAATATATCAACAGAGTAATTTATGTGTGGATCAGGGCTGAGGAGGTCCACTTGATCACCAGGGAGTGGGTAATATAATAATATGGGGATCGGGACATGGGAGGTCCACTAGATTACCAGGGAATGGGTAATATAATAATATGGAGCTTGGGGCTGTGGGGGTCAGCTAGCTTATCAGGGAATCATTGTATGTATATTTTGTGATATGGGCACATTGGGGCAGGGGGGTGCAGCACATGGTGAAGGATGGCTATGAGAGTGGAACAAGTGGTCAAACCCTCTCAGAAGGTCTAAGGGTACCTAAATTTTGCCATCCTGGAAGGTTTGAGAAATTCTGAGTTAGGGGATGTGGCAGCTTGCTTCTGCTGCATGCCTCAGTGTCCATACTGCTGCCCATTTTGTGGCACATGGACGGTGCAAGTTCCCTTTGTTGCATGCATCCTACAGTTGGTGCAGGCTGCATTTGTGAATCACTCCCAGTGCATCTTTAGGTGTAAGTGCACTTTGCATCATGACAGGAGTTTGGCAATTGGGCCTGGTATCTTTAGTTAATCTTTTGCTTATTGTGCTGCCATCACCAGAAGGTGATACTTCTTCAGAGTTTTTGGTACTCTCACATGGTATCTTGAACATCTAATGACATCATATAATTCTGGCACCAAACTACAGATAGATAGAAAAGAACATCCAGCCCTCCTCTGTCTTCCAACTAACCTAGAAGCAGGAGCTCACCTATAATGAAGCATCACCAGGAGGGCTACATGCTTTATTTCTTGAACATGATCATGTTCAAAGCTAAACAGATCACACAACTGTTTAATAATTGACTGTAAGCCCTTGCCATAAAATACTTCCTAAAGATAATAGCCTGTGAAACATGATGTTTTGTCAAGTGACTGGGACTGGGAATAAGGGATACCTTGGGACAGAAGGATGAGTGGCAGAGGTGAGTGCATATAATTGTTGCTAAGCATTGGAAAAACAGTCATTATCTGGACTGTGCCTGTGCCAAGCTGCATCTGCCACAGAGGACAGCTTACACCTAGATACCATCTTATACTATCTTTGATTGATGTGATTCTAATGAATACCATTATGAATTGTTGCAAGCTGCAAAGAGATGAATTCAGCTGACCCAACCCCCCCAAAAAGACAATGTCTTCTATCAACAGGATTGTACTAAGTCATACAGATGGGCACCACTTTATGTGAATAAAGCTTTGCTAATTGTCTATAAATAACCATCTTGTTTTCTTTCTGTTATTTGAGATAAAGGGCAACTGAATAAATTTCTCTTTTTATGATACATAGGGCTGTATAAAATGTTCAGATTCCAATGGAACATAATTCTGTGTAATTTTGGAAAATTCCACTAAATTCCATTGGGAGCAGAATTCCAACCTTTTGCATGCAAAATGTTTTTCGCAGAATAAAAATCCGCAATTTACATAAACTGTGGATTCACTTTATGTAATCCATGGAAAAATATTTTCTGGTTTATGTCATCTGTGAAATATACAGTACTCAACAGTTTACACAAAAAATATTTTTGGAATTCCATGGACTTTAAAGTAAATGTATAAGAATCCCCAAATGCTTTAATACATCTTATGCCACTGCCAGACGTGTCAGATGTTGAAGGTGCAATTTGTTTTGTAAAAAAATCTGTCATAGTCATGTTATTTTATGTTTTATCAGTGTTTTGTCCTCCAGTTTTCTGTGTGTGGCCATACCCCTAGAATGATGGCATATCATTGAGCTGTCAATGTCTTACATACAGTCAGCAACAAGGAATTCTGGGTAATTTATAATGTTGACTTAAATGTGCCTTACTTAGAAGTCTGTATCTAGCTACAAGACTTCTATACTGAATGATGTAGTCTCCTATTTCTGCAATGAGCACAGAAATATAATAGCCTGTATACTAATTTACATAGTGAGGATTCTGGGTACAGTACATAGCTGATTTGTCTATCAAAAACTAAAACTGACTGTGCCTTTAATGACTTTGTTTCCTGGTATGATGTCACAGTTGGGGTTGCAGCAATGAGAAAAAAGGGTTGGGTTATGTAAATGAAACAGAGCCCCAAACTAAAAGATTTTCATGGAAAAAGCAGTGTTTGGCTGTTTGAATGGTAGGAGACTGATTCACAACTCCTACAGGTTACTACTCCCATTTGCTATGGCAAACTTACACCTTTACTTTAAAACAAAATTCTGAAAAGCATTTCAGAAGCAAAACTGTTATTCCGACACCAATTTGGATGGTATAATTTCGCATTCTGCACAGGCTTAATGATCCAGTAAGGGTGTCAATTTGTTCTTGTCACATGAAACTCATAACATTTTGAGATTCATGTGAAATCCTTTAAACTGTGATTAAGATTAGATTGTGGGCTAGTGAAAAAAAAGAAAATAATATCAAATTGCCTCCACCATAATAGGCTTCATATTTTGATTGGGTAAACATAATAAAAGTCATTCTACTCACATCACAGTATGAGGAGATCAGAAATGTGAAAAACAGTAATATTTGGCGATAAGGGATATATTGTCAAAAGGGTCAGACAAAACACAAATGCATGCTGTGACTGTATCTGCATCATCCCAAAAGCATCCTAACAGCCTTGCTGATTTATTCAAATGATTGGCATGTTTGTGACAAAAAGACACAATCTGTGGCAAACACAATGACGCAAATGTGATTCCCTCCATTCTTTGCTGCAATTACAACTTTCTTGCCATGTCATTTGGAAGCTCTCAGAACATCTAATGGTCATTTAGTTTGGGCAGAATTGCCATTTGAAAATAGCAGCGGGCATAATTCAAACCAATCCTTTTGCAAATCCTGCCCTAAGAAAAAGGAATCAAATAAATAAATTACATGAACAGATTCAACGGAAGGTGATCAATCATGAAGCATGTTGAGTGGAGAAGCATAATGAGGCTTACAATGTTGACAGTGCCATTTAAAGGTGACATGAAACATATTTAAATAATTTTAATGTCTTCACATTTCTTCTGCTCAATTGTACACAATCTTCTAAAATGCTTCAGCTATTTTGTTTGTTAAATAAATTATTTTCAATATGGCTTTATTGCCACTGATTGCCTCATAGTCCCTCCCTTCATTGTTTGCTGCTGTTTCTACATTTTCTGGGCATTCTGTGATATCAGTTCCACTATTTCATGTTGCTGAGTGAATAGCACTGTATGGGAAACAGACATACCGAAGAATCTCCAAGTCAAAGTGATGCAAAAAGGAAAAAAGTAGATTGTGATACCATTTATTTCACTTAAAGACAGTGCCTTACAAAGAGGCATATGTGGCTTTGAAATCTTATATATTAAGTTTTATGTTAGTCAAATAAAGGTATTGCAAGGTACAATTTTCCTTTTCATCTGTTTGGCTCTGCCCACCATGGCAGTACAATGCTTCCAGTAAACTTAGAAATGGACAGCAGTAAACAACAATGAAGAGACGGCAAATGGTGATGGGGTGATATTTTTATATAACACTCCTACAGAGGTTGGAGCCTTCAAGAACAATTAATAAAATCATATGAATGCAGAAAAATAAATCTAAAATAAAATGCTGACAACTACGATATTCAGTAGCACAAAAGGAAATCCATTTTGTGTGAAAGTTAATCATTTAAATTAAAAACTCTGGAAAGGCTTCCTGGAAGTAATAAGTTGTTGGGCTCTTATTAAAGTGTTCTACTGTGAGAATCTGATGAATGGAAATTGGCTGTTCATTACATAGCAAGGATGCTGCCATCACAAATGTCCTAGTCTAATTTTTCTTTGACATGGCCTGGAATAAAGTAACACAAATTCAACAGTGTGGAGGAATACTTGAGAGAATACTATGAGAAATCCTTAACATAATGAAGATCTAGCTTGTTTAGGGCCTTGAAAATAATAAACACACCATGAAACTGATGTTTCACCTAACGAGCAGATAATTCAGACCAGAGAAAAATGATTGTAGATGTCCATAGGTGTTATCAGTCAGGCTGAAGCAATCTCGCTAGCAGTAGGTGATTCATAAAACCTTCTGGAAGACCCAGATACACAGCATTACAGTGGTCGGGTAGGATGTCACAAAGACATGCACCAATGTAGAGGTAGACTTAGAGTATCTAAGAGAGCATATGCAGCAGACTTGGAAACAGCATGGAAGTAATAAAACTTATTTTACAAACAACAATCAAAGCACAGCAGAGAAGTGGATACGTTAGAAAGGTGGAAACAAGAATGTATTTAAAGATGAAAATATTGAACAATGTTTACTATACCCTTTAGAGCCCTGTCCTCCCACAGTATGCCTGTGCCACATATCTATTGAGAATAGAGCTCTAAATGTGCAACAGCATAAAGCATCTATAGTTCTGTGAGTGGGTGGCAGTTCTATTAATGCATTTCTATTGTAGCTTGTTCTAGGATGTCAGAAGATACTAAGCCTTTATTTTTAGCCTTTGTTAATGCTTCATTTGTTCTTTTGTTTTTCTCTAGGGCTATACCTGATACCAGTGGGATGCAGGTTTACAGGCCAGCCAACTCTGCTCCTCCCCTTTCGAACATTCTTTGTAACACAAGATCAATGAGGAATAAGACTTCATCACAAATTCCTCTGCAGATCTTGTTTGTATCATGGGGACTGGGCTGGGTGATGATTGTAGCCCTCTGCTAGAGTTGTCAGTTCTGGATGGGTATTTATGCAGTGCACTGCCCAAGTCAGGATTGCAGGGGGGCAGGGTGACCACTTGTTTTATATCCACTCTGGAACTCACAGCATACCTAACAGGAATTACCACATTTTTTGAGTGTATGTCTGCCTGGGGTGTGGCGAGTGGTGGATGTAGGTTCATCCTCATATACTAGCCTCCAGAGTGTGGAAATGATTTCCTTCAGGTGCTGGCAAATTTTGTTGTTCACTAGGTTTTGAATACCACCTGACTTTTAGTGTTGGGGGACTTCAGTGCTTGAGTTGATGGGAAAACCTTCACATTCAGTTAACAGCTACTCTAGTTGATGTCATCACTAGGCCCTACACAGGTGGTTCCTCTGTTACTCACTTGTATGGTCACACACTATACCTTGTCTTCTAATTGGGGCTTGACATAAGTGTGATTAAGAATTAATAGGTCTTTTGGTCAAATTACCACATCATGTTGTTCCTTTGCAGGGACACCACATTTTAATACTTTTCCTGTGGGGATGGCTCAGCAATGCCTGAAATTGATTTGGAGCCTCACAAATTCCAAGCAGCACTGGATTTCTCAGGTATGAGGATGGCATGTGCTCAGGGAGCCGAGAAAACTGTGGAGCACTATAATACAGTTCTCTTGGCACAAGCAATAATCAGTCAGCTAACTTTTTCCCCATTGTAAACAAAATGATAAATTCTTCCTGTTTGTGGTCCAAGTGAGCATTTTCTGATGATGAATGTGGAGAGTTCAGCAACTTTTTCTGTCCTCCATTTAGACCAGGATATCCTTAAGTGGCATGTTGTGGGATGGTGATATCCAGAATTAGAGTGACTGATTATGTATCATCCTGGGCTGAGTTTCACTCAGTAGCGGAAGATGAGGGAATGTCTGGGTGATCTTGGGCAGGCACTCTATTTACTGTATACTGGACACTGGGCCTACTTAGCTGTTTGTTGGTCGCCTTGAATCCTTGAATCGCTAGAGCCAGTTCATACTGAGATTGCATGTTGATTCTTGAGGGATGGTGTTTTCCCATTAGCTCTGAAAAGGGCTGTGGTTAAACCTCCTCCTGAAGAAAAAATCTTTTTACCCCAAAATTCTGGTTTATTACAGGTCTATTTTGAACCTTTCATTTTTGGGAATGGTAATCAAGTAGGTAGTTGCAGCACATTTTGAGGCTCACCTGGAGCTATAAGGCATCTATTAGCCATTCCAGTTAGGTTTTGAACTCATCTAAGTACTGAGACTGCTTTGGTCAGAATACTTCACAATCTCATGGCAAGAGACCATGGACTGTGTACCATCTTGGTCCTGTTTGATCACTCATTGACATTCAACAAGGTGGACCAAGAGTTCTGATTGATCACCTTGGCAACTATGTAGGATTCACATTAGCACAGTTTTGTACTGGTCTGATTCCTACATTACTAGGATATTGCAGTAGGTGGCTTTAGGTAATTTCTTCTCTGGTGTGGCTGTGGTCACCAGTGGGGTTCCACAAGTCTTGATCTTGGCATCTGTGTTGTTCACTGTGCACATGTTGCCATTGGGTGAGCTTATCTGATGGTAAGAAGTACAATTTCACTGTTATGCAGATGACATTCAGCTCTATCTGTCTTGTACTCCTGATGGATCAAATGCAGTATCACTGCTGGGATGTTGCCTACAAGAAATCAATTACCGGATTGCCTCCACCTGGTTATGTCTCAGCTCAGGCAAGACAGAGGTTACAACTGTAGATACAGGCCTCCATGGGTCAGTAATGACAAGTGATCTTTCTGCCATCTGTGAATGGTCAGACACTTTGTCAGTGAATGGTCAGACACTGTGAATGGTCAGACACTTTGAGCAGTGGATGTAATGAAGGACCTGGGTGTCGTGCTTTGCTGGACTGCTCTAATCCTGACATTAGAACATCAGGTGTCAGTGGTAATCAGGAATGTCTTTTTACCATCTCTGTAATATCATCCAGATCAAGCCACATTTAGTATCAGCTGACTTGTGGATTATAGTCCACACCTTTGTCACCTTCTGACTGGATTATTACAATGTTCTTTACTTAAGGTTATCTGGAGGTTTGTTGTGCTGCATGCAATTGGTCCAGAACACTGTGGCTCAGATGGTGGCAGGAACTCCTCAGATGGACACATCAAACCAGTGTTGCACAGTCTGCATTGGCTTCCAGTTTGGTGGCATATCATCTTTAAGATATGCTTACAGTGATTTTGTGAGGTTTGCATAGCAAACGGGAGTAGAAACCTATAATAACCTGCAGGAGTTGTGATTCAGTCTCCTACCATTCAAACTGCCAAAAAGTGCTGTTTTCCATGAAATAAATGCTTTTTTTTCCTGTGCTCTGCTTCATTTGCATAACTCACCCCTTCTTTTTCTCAGTGCTACAACCCCCAACTGTGACATCATGCAAGAGAAATAACGTTTTTAAAGAGGGACTCCAGTTAAAATTTCTGGCATCAATAAATTCAGAATTTGGATCAACACAGCCCCAATTAGCTGTATGCCAGAAATGAGATCTGTAAGTTACTTTGTTTTAAAGTTACAAGTCATTTTACAACCCTAAATTCACTGCCTGTTCCAAAAAGCCAGTTTCAGCGAAGAGCTGCTGATGATGTCATCTCCTGAACTCACACTTTAGTCCTTCCTGTTAGCAAGCTTATAGGATCTGTGCCTCCAAAGTTTAAAGACCATGTGCAATGGTTTTCACAAGTTAAACAGGCAGCATCTTCCAATAAACATTGCTTTAATAACTATGTGTGTTTCAGGTTTTGTAACAAAGTTAACAAATTCATTTTTTTTTTTTTGGGGTGTCTGTTTGTTGTGGTCCATTTCTCCAGGGTTGCTGGATCCTGAGTCATAGCACTTTGCTTTGAGTTTTGCAGACTGGATAACTCTGATATGGTGAAAGGCTTTGAACATTCACACCTGTCATTTAATTGAGGTGATTTCTCAGAATGGCGCTTAAAAAATGATACAATGGCAAGAATGAATACTGGGCTCTGATTGCTCAATCTGGGGCTGGACCCCTGATGTTATCCCAGCATAACATCAAGGATCTAGTCCCAGAATACATATGACCGAATGTCATCAGTAGGGAGATAGAAAAATTAGCTATTTACTGTACCCATAATTCCTCACTATGTAAATTAGTATATAGGCAACTATTCACTACAGAAATAGGAAATTACATCTTTCAGTAAATAAATCTTGTCAGCAACATAGTGTATGCACAATGCATCATTTTGAAAATAAACATCTGAGAACTTATGTTGCTATAACCACTACATAAAATAGGAGACTGCACCTCCAAGTAAGGAAAATGGAAGACAGCTTTATATTGCACTACACTGGCTCCCACTACAATCCTGCTTTGACCTTGCACTGTACAGTTTTATTGATTCTATCATCTGTATTGGCCAGAAATCTCCTCTTGCTCTACTTCACACCACTGCCTATACTCCTCCAGTATTCCCTCCCTGAAAATGCCCAGGGTAGCCATGAACATGGGAGCTAGAGCCCTGTTTGTAGCAGCCCCCACACTATGGAACAAGCTGCCCACTGAACTGCACACCATAAATACTCACTGCCAGTTCAGGACTCACCTCAAAGACTGGCTCCTGTTGGCATCCACCTGCCACTGCTTGAAGGACTAGCCCCCCCAGAGGTTCTCTTATCTACTGAAACTGTACCACCGTGAGCTTTACTTTGCTTTATTTGTTGTCCCTGAACTACTGCCACCATGTATTGCCAAATGTAACAACTGTAATCTTTCACTATGTATTACCTGCTCTTGTTAAGTTCTTGTTATTTTGATGTTTCTAGTCTGTGCTGCCTTGCGTGGCCTGGGTCATGTCTGAAAATGGTCCCTGGAATCAGTGCACCTACCCAGTTAACAAAGTCATAAATAAATAAAATAAAAAATATATATTGTACCCACAATGCCTTGTTGCATGCATCTACATATTAGGTGCTATACTGCATTCACTACTACCAAAATAAGAGACTGTACTGCTGAGAAAGGAAAACTTAAGTATAACTTTATAATCTACCCAGAATTCCATGTCACTGTAGGTAAATCAGCATATTTACTATCATACTGCTCTAACTATTGCTCTAATGTTAAAATGTATTTTAATAATGCACTCCAGGGTGTATGTCATGCTGGGATAATGTCACTTCTTGGGTGTTGAAACACTCTGATCTTAACCCAGCATGATACACACCTTGTGTGTGCATTATTCCTTTATTAAAATGATCATTTTACCAGGGCTAATACTTCCACCCTAGTAGGAATTAACACATATAAGGCCGCTATTAAAACTTACTGTAAAGCAGACACTGACAAGCAGCAATGAAGTTATCAACATTGCAATACTGGTAGCAATACAACTTCCTAACAGGCACAGGAGACTAGCACGCAAATGGTATCAGCAGCCTTGAGGCATGCTGGCTCAGTATCCACCAACCCAAAAGGCATTAAAAAATATGAATTTGTCAACTTTGCTACAAAACCTGAAACACACATAGTTTTTATAGCACTGCTTTTTGAATGGTGCTGCCTGTTTTACTTGTGAAAACCATAGCACACAGTCTTTAAACTTCAAAGAAACAGGTCCTATATGCTTGCTGATGGGGAGGACTAGACCATGGGTTCAGGAGATGGCATCATCAGCTCTTCACTGAAACTGTCTTTTTTGAACAGGTAGTAAAGTCAGGGTTACAAAATAGCTCATAAAATTGAAATGAAGTAATGCAGAAACCTAATTTTTGATACGAGAGTTATTGGAAGTATGCTTGTTCTAATTCTGCAATGTAGCACTTTTGGTCGGAGTCCCTCTTTAAGAATTGTTTAGAAACAAAGACCTCTTTTGGTCAGTTTTGGTATTGCAGACATCTACACTACCTAACTAGGGGATTACGTCACTCAGTAAAGAAATCTTGTCAGCAGGATACTATATGCAAAATGCCTTGTTTTCAAAATAAACACATGAGAGCTTTTATTGTTGAAGCCACCACAGAAATATGAGACTTCACTTCACAGTAAGGAAATTGGAAAACAACTTCTTATCATATTCACAATGCCTTGCTACATATGTCTATATATTAGGTGCATACTGCATCACTACCAAAATAAGGGACTGGACCTCTGGGTAACTAAATCACCTTTATAATTTAACCAGACTTCATTGTTGCTGTCGTAAAACATTGACAGTTCCTTGTGTGACATTATTTTGGGAGTGTGGCACTTACAAAAACTGGAGGACAAAGTACTGATGACACATAACGTAAAATGACTATGACAGATTTTTTTATAAAACAAATTGCAGCTTCAACATCTGAAGCATGGGTGGCAATGGCATACTATGTGAAAAAGGCATCTGTGAAACCTCACACAATCACTTTAACATTCAAGGTCCTATATGAGTCAGGCCCAAGCTCCCTGAAAGATCTTCTGATACTCTACCCACCTACTCACTATCTTCATTTCACTGATATGGGCATGTTACAGGTCCCTCATTCCCACTTTTAACAGACTGTGGACAGGGACTTTATTGATTTTATTTATGCTACTGATTTTTTCTTGAACTGTTTTAATGTTGTATTACTGTTTAAAGTGCCCTGGGCCATTTTGGAAGGTACCAAACAAATAAAAACTACCTTTTATAAATATACATTGAATTCTGTTTTGAATAATGTTCTGATATGGCGAGACTCTTTTATTTTGCCATCAAGATCATGACAGGAAGTATAAAGACTGCAGGGCAACTTTATGAAATATAACATCATTTTTTCATGAGGGAGCATATGCAACAGATGCATTTGCTAATGATAAATGGGCCAGTGTTGAGTGAGTTTAAAGCTGGTAACTACAGATATTGAATGGGTAAAACTGGACACTCACAGTTTACAGAAGGAACACTAGTTTTTATTTATTTATTATGTGAGCCAAAGAAGCTAAGGTTTCTTAGCTCAAGAAGGACCTCTTATGATTCATCTCACAGAAGCTTTCACCTCTTCCAAACATATCTGCAGTTCTTGAGAAATACTTGAATCTCAGCTGGCTACGTGAAACAAAGCAATTACCCACAGATTCCCATGAACATGTATATTTACAGTAACTTGCTTTCATTTCTGTTCTGCACATGCTCTTTCAGTGCCGTGAGGATTATTATATATTTTTTTTTTTTTTTTCCAGTGCATGCATGAATGAAAGAGTCAGTTCCACTCAGGTCACGCACTACATGGAAAGAAAAGCATTAGTTCATTGCAAAGTGCCTACTGTTTTACATGCTTATACTGAATAATTAAATTGCATTAGACTGTATTCAAGTATTATAATTGAGTAGAATCATTTCAACAAAGGAAAATAAAGACTTTAAAGCTAATTAAAGTCTGGTGAAATCTTGTTAGCCTTCCTTGCAACAAGGATTTGCGTCCGCTACCCATGATACTATGCATTGAGTCAGGGCCATCAGAGTGTCTGCATGTGGCTTGAATGGAGACACAGAAATTAAACTTTCGATACTTTATCTGTCCCTGTTTTTATCCTAAACACTACTCTTCTTGCAGACAGTATGCTACCTATCTGAGTGTACTAAATGTCTGTTTTCTCAACAAGGAAATGTAACGGGTTACTTATTCTAAACATGTGTAGGTGTAAACTGGGTTGTACCAGAACATTTTATAAGTAGGGTTACCAATAAACGGCAACCTGAATTGTCTGATGGCACCACAAAGGAATGAAGGAAGCTGAGGGGATAGAGAAGGGGGATGGAAAGGGGAGAGGAACAGACAGGGCCAAAGGGGAGGAGCCTGGTGAGGTCACAGGGAGTGACAAGGGAAAAAGGGGAGAGGACAGGTGATAGATGATGATGTGTAGACCTGAGAAGGGTGCCTGATTGGCTGGGGGCGTGACTTGTAGGGGTCCTTGACTGCTCGGACTGAGGGTTGCTGTCCCTCTTTCTGCTAGGATTTTTCATCTAGACTGGATCTCAGCACAGCATTGGCAAGATTTTCACTGATTGCTTACACCACTAGGTAAGGTATTGAAACTCTGGGGCCTGGGCACCCAGGCCTTGAGGGGTTTTCTTTTCAAAAGGCAGATTTCAGGCAAGAAAGTAAATTTTTTGCTGATTAGGAAGGTCTCTTGTTTGGTGTGTTTATCCAGGCAGTTGAGACAAGATAAATTACAGTGGTGGTCTGGTGAGAGGCTTTCGTGGCCTACTGGCTGCTTGGTTGACTGCATGGCACATTGGGCCTAGCATCCTGTCTCGGGGCAGGAGTACAACCATCAAGAGTTTTTTTACCATGTTTCTGCTAGATACAAGGTAGAGTCATAATTAATGCTGAATATGAGGACTGTTTTCTCTGTTTTAATCCATTTCATCTAAGGGTTTAAAACAACATACATTGGAATTTGGAGGAGATGCTTTTGGGGCCTACTGACCTCATGGCAATCACATGACCCTTTGGGGCCTAGCTTCAGGCTGCAGGTGAAAGAGCAGGACAAAGAGAATTTACCCTGGATCAGACAAGGGTTTTTTCCTGCCATTTTGAGTATTTATTCAGAAATAAAAAATGTATTTACAATTTAATGAGACAAGGCAAGTTTGAGAAGCATTTTAGCTGTTGAAGCTGAGCAGGGGGATTGCTTGGCATCTATCGATACAGTGTTCTGGGGATGTTTTGGAAGTGATGCCAGTTTGGGAACATTTTGCACAGCAGGTATCACCAGTTAAGGTTTTAAAAGCAGTTATGGGATGTATTTGAAATTGATTGCCTTTATTTTCAGTCTTTCTTGTGAGAATACTAGCTGTTGGTGTTTTGGAGAGCCCATATTGCTTACCCAGTATGCTGGTAGACTCTCTCAATGCTAGTGCTTTCTCATGCGGTGGTTGGTTTGCATTTTCTTGCTTCTTTGGAGACCAGGCGGATGTGAACATGGGGTGGGAATTTTCAAGGGCAGCAGGTGGTGAATGGTTTCTTTGGCTCCTGGGCAGGCGGTTGGTGGGTCAGTGGTTCTGGGCCATCCCTGGCCATTCCAGAGCTTCCTGTAGTGGGATGTGTGGCTCCTGGCAGGGGAGCTTTCAGGCTGCTAATACAAGAAATAGTAGCAAAAAATGGAGGAGTTGTTGGTTTGTTTTGAATGGTGGGCCGCATGCGGAAGGGACAAGTCAGGGAGCAGGCCCCATTGGTGTCGGGCACTCTTGGACCACATAAACATTTTTCTTGGCATCACATCAGCCTTCTCCACTGGCATGTATGGGTTTCTATTGACAGGGTTGGGGTTTCAAGGATATTGTGTTTCTGGCTGGCTCATCAGGTATTGGGGTGTTTTGAGGTATTGGTGGCCAGATAGGCTGCGGTCTTCTCAGGAGGCTTGGAGAGACAACACAGGCAGGATCTTCCTTTAGTGCTCCAGGGACCCTTCACAGGAAGGTAGCTGGCAGAGGAGAGGTGCATTGTGGGAAGGGGGGCAGCGTGAAAAATGTCTCTGTTTTTTTGCCTCCTGGGGGTCATCATGATCACAGCAGATTTTCGGGAGGGGGATCCGAGCATACCAAATGACTGAGTGTGGGCCCGTGGAGCGGATGCTGTTGGTGGGTCACGCTGGTGGCACAGAGATGGAACGGTTATCGCATGGGTCGCTTTCTTGGCCCCATTAATTAAAGAAAACTAAATAAATAAATAAATAAATAAGGAGATATGGGCAAAAAGGAATGGGCCACGTGGTATGGCGTCTGATGTCATTGCCATGTGGTCCATGGGGGAGAGCAATGGAACAACATGGGGGTTGAAACCTACAAAGCCAGGGGCTCTGGAGGGGAGAGACTTGAAAGGGAACAAGACTATAGTGGTGGCAACCTGAATTACTATGCTTTCTGAGGGTTCAAAAAAAAAAAAAGAAAAACAGATCCTTGTATTCATGTGATAAGACTTTGATGGGCCTTACAGGAACACTTCCAGAGCGGGCCAATGGTGCAGTTTGCAGCACACACTTTTCAATTCAGACACCCACTACAAGAATCAGGTACTATGTGGGGGGCAGGGGAACAATGGGGAAGGGCTGTGGCCATCTGGCTGTGGTAGACACAGGGATGAAAATGGAAAATAGGCTGGTCACACAGCATGGGACAGCCCAACAAACAGCAGGGTGAAGCTATGAAGGGGTAGAAAGAATGATTTAAGACATGGACAGCAAGAAATATGGGGCATGGTACATACTGGGACCCTCCATTTTTTTTCAAAGGGCAGGGGACCACTGCTGGGCAAGTGCTATAAACCTGGAGATAGGGATGTTATCTGAAGGCTCTTTGCAATGCCAGTGTCTTCACAAATACAGGGTTATTTCTAGGGAAGCAATACAACCTGCTACAACTGGGCCCTGGAATGTTGTTTCCACTGTCATTTATGCTTTCTGTTTCTTCCCTTTTGTTTTAAGTATTCATCCCCAGATCATGGTGCTGGTAACCCATCCGCCTCCAGTGCCCAACTGAGATCAGAGGCAGCGACTCTGATGACCAAGATGACCAAACTGATTAATAAGGCAGCAAAAGAGAGGAAGAGAAGGCAGCAGAGAGAAGAAAACAGCCGGCAGGGCCAAGGGATAAGCGGACTGGCAGAAAGCACCCAAGGAGACCAACACTGTACTTGGAACCTGTTCCCCTTCCTGAGCCCACACTGGAACTGACAGACCTGGATGGTGATGGGGGTAAGGATACAGCAGAGCCCATAGATGAAGGCAGTTTAAAGGAAAATATGGAGGGATTATTAGTAGAAATGGGGGATAAGGGTATGGGTACTATGGAGAAGATTTTGGAGGAGTTTAAGAGAGATAAAGCAGGTAAGGGGAAGGCCAAGGGGGTGGAGGGATACACTTCTGGGGGCAGGAAGCTTTATGACGCCCATCCTGGTTTCTCCTTGGGAGACCGCATACCAGCCTCCATAAAAGATAAGATTTGCAAAGGGGAGTACGTGGATATATTTAGCCTTTTAGACAAAAAGATGACCAAGAAATATGAGCAGAAGGAGACAGTGGGAAATTCTGAAATGGCGGTGGCACTTCAGTGGTGGGACATAAGGCTGAGGAAACCATTCATAAGGGCAAAACATGGACACCTGGCAAGCAGGTTTCTTGCTATATAGTACCATTTACTGGAAAAACAGCCAGAGCTAGCTATCTCCTGTTGACATACACAGCCAAAATTAGGGATGCCTATAAGGCACAGAAAGAGGTATGGATGGCTGGAGCATGATGAAGCATTCGGCGGTGGATGGCTTCAAGGGGATCTGAGTTGGGATTGCATGCATTCCAAGCTATGGGTCAGGACTTTGTCCCCAGGTGGGGTGGCATCAGAAGTGGGCAAAAGGTAGCCAGTCAGGGGATGGCCAAGTTTAAGTCATGCTGGGCTTACAACAGAGTAGCATGCACCTGGACAAACTGCAAGTTCAAACATACCTGCTCTAAGTGCGGTGGAATGCACCTGGTGCTAAAATGCAGAAATACTTTCGGTGATGTGGGGGTGCGGTGAGCACGAACAGCCCTTCCTTGGAGTCAGGGGAAGGGCAGTCTGGTGGGAATTTTGGGATCTGGGGTGGGGTTCGGGGAACAGGGATACAATTCCAACTATGGTTGAAATTGACATTACGACAGCAAAGGTGTTACAATGGGGTTTTGCACTGGCCAGGAACACCAATAAAACAAGAGGAGGTAGTGGAGGCATGGACAGTGAATTACCCAGATCAGGAAGGGGGGGTTCTGAAGGAGGGTTTTTCCAAGGGGTTTTCACTAAAGTTCTGAGGGGACAGGAAAAGGGCCAGGGCTAAGAACCTGTCTTCAGTGAAGGGAAAGGAGGATACAGTGCATTGGAAAATTGGAAAAGAGAAGGAGGTGGGCAGGGTAGAAGGGCATTTCGAGGCTCCCCCATGTGGGAAAATTTGTATATTCCCTTTTGGACTGGTGCCTAAAAAACAGGTGGGTGAATACCAGCTGATTCACCACCTGTCATATCTGGAAGGCACTTCAGTGAACAATGATATCCATGACGAGGACAGTGCTCTGTCATACATATTCCTCAATTCGTCCGTGCTGCTTATCAGGGTGGTAAGGGGGGGCATTGTTGGCAAAAATGGATATTGAATCCGCATTTTGCCTTCTATCCATCTGACCGGAGGACTGGGACTTACTGGGTTTCCAATTTGATGATAAATTTTATTTGACAAGACCATGCCCACATGATGCTTGGTAGCCTGCTCCACCTTTGAAGCATTTAGCACTGGAGTGCGGTGGGTTTTCAAGCACAGGTATGGGCATGGTTGGGTAGAACATTATCTGGACAATTTCTTGATCATAGGGGAATCTAGGGTGGAGTACACAATATGTTTTGGACTTTCAGGAGTTATGCATCACGATCGGTATCCCCTAGCAGAGAGGAGACAGAGAAGCCCTGTCAGGGTGATTGAGTTTCTGGGAATTTAGTTGGATATGGTGGGAGAATGTTTTCAGCTGCCTCAAGCAAGGTGGGAAAACTGAAGGCATACACTTTTGTTGTCGGGATTGTGGTGTGTGTGTGTGTGTGTGTGGCACCATGGCCAATGTGACTACACCTACCGTCACACTACCTGCATGAGGGACCTGTGCTCTGCCCAGATGGGCCATCATCCAGACTGTCACATTGTTCTGCACTGTTGGGGGGTGAGGTGTCAGTCAGCAGTGCCAATAGCATCATCTGGTTCAAGGTCAGCTGGCATTCATCTGTGTCCCCCTCTCCCGGGTTGTGCCTGAAAATTGGCAGGATTTGTCTAGTGCACTTACCCGGTCAACAAAAACTAAATAAATAAATAAATAAATAAAATGTTCCCATGCGGGAGCCATGCTGTTGGCATGGCCACCTACTTTGCATGCTGTTGATCCCATCAGGCTCACCATCTGTCACTACATTGCGGGTGGTGTCACCCACCAGCTTCTTTATGGGCATCAGTGGGGGCTCTGGAGATGGGGCCACTGCCTGTGGCACTCGAGGACTGGTGTGTCCGGAACAGCTTTTGTTTCACCTGGGACTGGAGGTCATACCACTTGTACTTGATGGCCGAGAGCATGTGTGCCTCTGGTCCCACGGCATTGACGGTGGCTTGGATATCCAGCCATATCCATGCCTTGGGCTCCACAGGGGTGGACAGGGCCCTGGTCCCGTATTTTACATCTTAGTTGTGGTGGATGTCCATCACCAGCTTGGGGACTTGTGTGCTATGAAGTTGGTGGCCCATGGCCACCGGCCTCTCCTTCGTCTGGGCCCATCATCTGCTGCACTGGCTGTGGGCTGCATCACCAGTGCATCCTCCCAATAGATGTTGACTCCTTCTTGTGCATGCCCTATTGCCATCTCCTTTCCACACCTTGCATAGGATGCCTGCATAACGGTTGCAGTGCTCCTTATATGGTGGGGTCATAGAGCAGGGAGATCCTTCCGTACATCCTTTGGCCCACCCTTTCATGCAGCTATGCATCTGTCTTGTCTCCACCTCCTCCCTTCTGCTGGGATCTATGCCTGTACATGAATGCCATGTAGTCGAGGTGCGCTGCACGGCACATAGCTGTGCGCCCCTACATAGAAACATAGAATTTGACTGCAGATAAGGACCGCTTGGCCCACCCAGTCTGCCCATTTCCCTACCTACTGGATAAGCTGCAGATCCTAGTTAACCAGCAGCCTACTTCTTCCTACCCCCACCCCCTAGAATGGCCTTATGACTGTCCCATGGATGCTTGAATTCCACCACTGTTTTTGACTCCACAACCTCCTCGGAGGCCATTCCATGCATCCACAACCCTCTCTGTGAAAAAATACTTCCTTAAATTACCTCTGAGCCACCCCCATCTTCAAATTGTGCCCCTCTTGGACTTTGTTGATTCCTTGAGGTACTTGAAAGTTTCTATCATGTCCCCCTCTCCCTCCTTTCCTTTCCTACCTACATTGCATTCCGTGTTTCTTATGCGTTAGGAATAGACCCAAAATTTTATTTATTTATTTGTACATCAGTTTACAACCTTTGAGCCAGAGGCCCATTTCCAAAGGTACCTCATCACAAAGAGGACAAACACATTACAACATTTTGTTACAACATTTTGTTTCATCATTGCGGTTACAACGTTGGCAGTCACATGCTGTTATTTCTTTGTTACATCATTGAGTTTACAGGTTTGGCTATCACAAGTTGTTACATGCATTGCATGTGTGTCACATTTTATCTATTATCTGTAAAAACATTTGTTTTGAAGTAGGGATTATATAGCAATGATTAATGGATACAATTATTGTAACATAACTATATTAGTTACTATACAGTAAAACTAACTGCAGGTGGATTGCTATGTACATGTTTCTGTAAAACAAAAATAACCTTCAGATTTAAATGATTATCTACAAAATGTGTTCCTATCTGAATATATATATATATATATATATATGTGGCAAGATCACTTTCAGAAGAAATCTGTACGGTGAAGACAATCTGTTTACCTAGAGTTTTTTTTTTATGTATGTTTATGTTGTAGTTGTACATTATGATTCCATTATTGCGCATTAATAGTATAAACCTGAACACAGTTAGTCATGTATAGTATTAAGTGTCATGCTATCAATCCAACTAAGTTCATTGTTGATAGCCTTAAGTCATTAAGTGCACTGTTTGCTGCATGCATTGTAGAAGTAAGGTGCCTCACGAAAGACATTGGGCCAGATATTCAAACTGCACCCAAAATGTGCGCAATAGCAGGAGCAAGCACAAGTCAATTGGGCACATGCGCAACAGACGCGATATTCAAACATAGAGCAAGTCAAATTGCGCAACCAGCCAATGTCTGAATATCGCACAACCTGCGCCATAGCGCAATCAGGAAGGGGAAGCTGAGCACATATGATGCGCCATAGCGCAACAAGGCCAGCCCAGCTGAGTAGTCTAGAGGCACCATAGCACAAGCAGAGAGCCCCCCCAGCAGCAGAGCAATGGAACTGCACAACCAGGGAGGTAGGCAGGGGCCCACCACCCATGCCACAGATGGGCACAGGAACACACTGCAGAACTAACAACATACCCCCACACCCAAAGCACAGCATCACTGGTGGAGGGACGGAATATCCACTGGCCCATGGGGACAAGCCAACAAAGCACAGCTGGGCCATGGCACCCCAGCACACCCACTGGCAAGCAAAGACTACCACACAAGGGGCCGGACAACCCAAGTGTACACAGCAGCCCCCAGTGCACAGCACACTCTGCACTGGAACCCCAAGACACCACCATGAGCAGTGACTGTGACTGGCACTGCCGGAATCACCATGCCCCCGGCACAATGCAACCATGTGTACCACAGAACCATACAAGCCAGACCCACCAGGAGCTCACAGCGTGTGTGGCAGCCTGCAGCCAGACGCTGAAAGCAATCACCACACCAGGACACCCCCACGCACACACACACAATCCCAGGACAACACCACACCAGATGCCATGCACACCACTGCAACTGAGCACCTATAGCCAGCTGCAAATCAGAGACCACCACAGTATTCATAACAAAATATATATATTTCTAATCAATATAACAACAATAACAATAGAACAACCATAACTATATACAAATATATACAATACAGGGTGAGAATGCGGGTACAGGTAGAGGTGGGTGTGGGGCAGGGTGAAAGAACAGTGAGGAAGGCAGGGAAAGAAGAGGTAAAGGGGTAGGTGTGGGGCAGCTACTGCCCCACAGGCTGCACATCAGTAGGCTGCCTCTGTCCCGTGGCCTCCTCCGATGTCGGACACCTCCGGTTCATCTCCCTCAGAATGTGCAGGGACTCTGTGGACAGCTCCAGCAGGCGGTGGATGACCTGCTCAATCCTCGCAGGACCGGACACCTAGGGCAAGGAACAGAATCAATGGCTGTGACTGTCCACAACCCTGAAGCCCACCCAATATGCATGGCATATAGCCAAGTGCCCGCCCTGTGATGGACTGCACCCACTCACAGTGACCGTGCACAAGCCAAGCCCAACCAGGCAGCAACAGCCATGTGTGCCACTGCACACACACCTCACCCATGCCCAGCACAGCACAACCAAGGCAGTACAGTGACATGGCTACGTGGTGGGAAGTTAGTGCCACAGCCATGTGCCCAGTGCATGCATGGACCACCAGTGATGCACTCACAGACATGCAGTGCCACTCGACAGTGCTGACTGTCACACATCGCGTGCATGGCAGTGTTGTCCATGGATGGTGGCCATGTCCTTCCCCCCCCATAGCATGCAATAGCATCCATGATGTAATGACACTCATCCTCATCAAGCCGCTGCTGCAGCGGCGGCTGCTGCTGCTGCTGCTGCTGTGGGCCCACACCGCTGCCACCTTGGCCAGCCACTTCCACAGCACCCCTCTGTGCCTCATCCTGGGCCTTCCTCTGCTCCTCCATGCCTGTGGGAAACAAACATTGAGAAACACATTAGTGAGATCTCAAAGCAGACAGCCCCCTGCCCCAATGAGTGTGCCTGCCCACACAGCCAGACCCATACATCACACACCTGCAAACACTGTCACAGCCAACCATGGACCAACCTCCCCCATGCTCTGGCCACAATACACAGTGTTACCCCTGCGGACAATACAGGTGCATAGACGGCTCACCCACCTGGCCTAGGCACAATGCCCCTCCTGGAACGTGACCTGAGGCGTGCCAGCAGTGCCTGCTCCCTCCTGCGCAGGTTACTGTACCGGTGCCTGCACTTCTCCGGTGTTCTGCACCACTCAGTGGCCTGCTCCAGATTGGTTGCCACCTGCTGCCACAAATGGGTGCGGGTCATGTCTAGGGGTTCCTCCCCAAACAGTGGCCCATAGTGAGGCTCCATCACAGCCACTAGGTTGGCCAACTCCAAGGCACTCCACTGAGGAGCTGTCCTCGTGCCATGTCTACAGTTTGATAGTAGGCAATATGGCGCTCCACAGCGTGCAACCCACTGGAAATGTTGCACAATACAACTCCATCTGTTCCTATCGCGCTGTTCATACGCGCCGTCGATCCTATCTCGCGATACCGAACAAGCGCGATAGAGCTGCAGACATGCCGTACGTACAGTGCCAAGGGGGCAAAAGTCGGGCACAAGGTCATGGGTCTCTGGCGCAAGGCCACGCACAGCACCATCGGACGTCTACACATCCAGCGCGATTGGTCGCCTGCGTGCCAGTGCCACAGTGGACTATTGCACAGTTGTGCCACAGCGCCATGTGGTGAGCAGCGCTGTAGCACCACTGGCACAATGGTGGCCGTATCTTGAATTGCCAATCATGCACAGCACTTCATCAGCATGGCAGATGCCTGCGTAAGCTACCTGGGCATGCACAATGTGGTGTACTACACAGTCACAGAACTGCGCCATTGGCTCAGCCGGCTCAACCGTATTGCGCAAAGCGCAACAGCGCGATATTCAGCCGTCATATGCAAATCATCTGATCAGCCATTCAATGGTGCAGCGGCGCGATTTGCATCTCATTAAAGTTGCTCCACTCCTAATTTGCATGCATTGCGCTATAAATGTGCAACATTGATCTGCAGTGGCCATATTCGGTTACTGCAGGTGATAGGTGGGTTGCATGCTGTGTGATGTTCTGGACTATGGTCATAGGATATTGCTGTATACTGCACAGTCACAGGTGTCCACTTCCACCCATACAGACTGTGACATGGCTGAGCAAGGACTGGGTGAGGAGGATGATGGTGGGCAGAAGAGGAGGCCCAACTTCACAAAAGCTGAAACAGAGGCAATCTACGAGGCCTACCTGGAGGAAGAGCCACTACTCAGTGGACGGCAGGGCACCCCTCAGGCCTGTGCTGCTGCATGGGAGTGGGTAGCTCATGCCGTAAACCTGCACGGAAGCCACCAGCACTCCGTGCAGGAATGTAAGAAGAAGATGGGGACTGACAGGAGGAGGGTGAAGGAGAAGGTGGCAGCCCTCAGGGCAGGACACGCTGCCACAGGCGGGGGCCAGCCAGAGGTGGTGCAGCTGACCACGGCGGAGGACCATCTTGCTGCATCCATGCAGCGCAGTGCCATCGAGGGCGTTCCAGGAGGTGGCTTCCAGACAGATGGTAGCCCATCACTGCCGGTATGACATGACGGTGTGGGGGAAGGTGGATCCCATGCACTGACATGTTCTCACTTTCTGTTACAGATCCTGTGCATCTGCAGGGGACAGTGGTGGAGGGACCATCCACTGTGGACATCCAGCCGGAGTTGGAGGAGGTCCATCCACCTCTGCTGGTAGCGGCGTGCATTGCACCAGTGTCCGCGCCTGGTTGCCATCTCCGATGTCGGTGAGTCAGGTGTGGGGGGTGCCCTTCCTGTGTCTCAGCAGTCTGGCATGCAAGCATGCCAGCATGCTGTGGCTGTGGCACAAACCTGCACCATTGATGATGCAATGACCACTATGGGCAGTGACATGTGTGTGTCACATAATGGACACACAGCAGGACAGCTTGTGCCCATGGACCTAGCTGGTTCCAACGTGTGTGCCAGCACGTCAGCACAGTCCCAGGCTGTGCCTGTCAGCACCGGTGGGGCAGCACCGGTGTTTGTGCAGGTCACTGGCACTGTTGCAGACACAGCAGTGGAATGACTGGTCCCTTGGGCACAGCAGGCGGAGAGGCAGCAGCAGCAGTCACCCACCGGGTCTGGGGGTACAGGGTTCAGCAGTGGCGTATGTACACCACCTGTTGACTTGCCCATACCTGGTCCTGGTGAACAGCACCCACCCTCAAGGGCTGTTGAGCATCAGGCCCTTCCATACCCTGAGGGACAGGTTGCAGATGTGGCAGACGACCCGTTTGACGAGCACACCCGCCTGCTGTGGGCATCAGTACAGCAGCAGATGCAGGTTGCAACTTCTGTGGAGGCACTGTGTGTGGCTGTGGAGCGGCACAGCAGGGACAACGTGATGATCCTTGCAGGGATTGTCCAAATGCAGATGGATGTGACCGCCGCCATTGACAGGCAGACCCAGGCATTGGTCGCTGTCGTGGCCGCATTGGGCACACAGTCAGGTGCCCCTGTGCTGTCCACGCCGTGCAGTATGCTATCCACTCCCCGTTCCCGGTGTTGTGCGACACCCCGCCTGTTGACGCCGGGTTCTGCTGTGGGCATCCCAAGCACCCCTGGTGCAGGTATGTTCAGCATGCTGCAGACCCCTGTGCGGACAAGGTCACGCTTGCACACTGGGACCCCTGGTGGTCCATTGGTGCCACCCCATGTGGCCCATGCTCAGCCTGCCAGTGCTGCTGGGTCTTGGCAGGGCTGCCCATGCATCTGAGGTGGCTGTGGCACAGTGCCACATGACTGACCTGTCTCTCAGTGCGGGCCCTGTCTGGTGCTGCCCTGTGTGCAATGTGTGTCATGGTGGGCAGTGCACGGTGGGTGCCCTGCCCACGCCGACACATGGACCACCTGCACACCCTCCCGACTGCTGTCCGTGGGTGCGTGTGCATGATGATGCCTGCATTGCACTGTACACCAAGGTGCAAGGGTGCCCAGCATTTGACACATGTACATGGACAGTACAGGTGGTGGAGGTGGCCTGTGGATCTGTGTGTTTGACATGTCTGTTCCTGCTCTGCTGTGCACCTGCCCCTGTGCACTTTGTGCCTGGTGTGTGTGTGTGTGTGTGTGTGTGTGTCTGTCCATGTAGCGTATAACTATTCACCCCTCCCTGGTTGTGTGTTTGTGCGCCTGTACCCTTCCACTCCCCTCGCTGTCATACACCCCTGGTGTGTTACCCTGTGTGTATGTGGGTTGCGCCCTGGACAGTGTTGGTTGCACATGGCCCCATGACTTACCTGTGTTGTGCAAAGTGCTCCTCTGTGATGGCGTCCCAGTGCAGCTGGGCCAGCCGGATCAATCGGGGGTCACACCATCCAACGGGGGGCTGCTCATCCCCATCATCACCGGCATCACCAGCATCCCCATCGCTGTCCCCCTCCTCGACCTGTCACGGCTATCCCACAGTCTTTGGCCATGTTGTGCAGGATACAACAGGCCAGGAATATCCGACAGGCCTTTGAGGGGCTGTACTGTGAAACACCGCCCGGTATCTAGGCATCGAAGCGTGCCTTCAGCATCCCAAACACCCGCTCGATGATGTTGCATGTGGTGGCATGTGCCTCATTGAAGAGTTGCTGCGATGGGGTCATGGGGCACCGGTAGGGTGTGAGCAGCCAGGGATGGAGTGGGTATCCACTGTCACCTGTGTGGAGATAGTGGAGATTAGTGTCATGTTCAGGACCATATTGCCCCTAGCCCTGTGTGCCACACCATGGCACCTGTGGCTTGCCCACCCTTGCCCCAACTTTGCCGCTCCTACATGCATACTCACCCACTAGATGTCCTGTGGGGATATCCCACTCTCGAATCGATGGCACAGTGCAGACTGGTACCATATGAATGAATCATGTCTCCCACAAGGGTGCGTGGCACAGACATTGATGAAGCATCCACTGGCATCACACACCACCTGGCAGCTGACACTGGAGAACCCCTTCCGGTTGGGATATGCGGCCCGCCGAGACGGAGGTGGCGTGAAAATTGCCACATGGGTGCAGTCTATCCCCTAGTACACCAGGCATCGTGCTACCCTGTGGAACTCCTGTATGTTTGCTGTACACTCTGCGCGGTGCTGGGGAAATGGATGTACTCCGCAGCATGTGGCAGCAGTGTGCTGAGGTGGGTGATGATGCATGCGTGGCCGACTGTGTTATGGCTGTGGTGTCCCATGTTGGCCTCTGGAAGGTACCTGTGGCGTGCAAGCACATGCAGGCTGTTACCTTTGTCTCCACTGACAGATGTGACTCCGTCGTAGGTGTGTCATCACATCACTGCACAGCTCACAGAGCCGCCTCAGTATTGCCCTGTTCAGGTGGTACCAGCCCACAATCTCGACATCCGAATACAGCTCAAAGCTGATGCAGGCGCGGTACTGCCTGTTGGGGCATACCACCGATGGGCCTTCCATGGCCACGTCCCCTGCAGCATGCCTTCTCACCCCTCACTACAGCTTCCATGTGGAGCTGGCACTGTCCATCTCCTGGCTTGTGTCCCCCAGCTGTTGTTGTTCTGTTCCCCCGCTGTCCTGACTGCTACCTCCACTGCACCGGGTACACCCACTGGCCTCCAAACTCTGTGGCCCCACACACCTTCAGCTGCCACTATTCTGTCCTGCCTACTCCCTGGCCTGCACTGGCTGCTGCTGTGGCCTGCTCTCTGTTGCTGCCTCATGAGCATTCCCTGTTGAGTTCTTGCGCCTCTTCCTTGAGCCTTTTTATTTTGGCTCATTCTCGTAGTGGCGCAACTTCTGGCTGATCCATTGTTGCGCATTGCGCAAGCCTTTGAATATCGCATTGCGCTCTTTATGCATGGATCCACCCCCTTTGGTTGCGCATGCCTTCATTTGCATTGCGCTGTTGCTCAGCATGTTTTCAGTGGCACAACTGCCTCCCGCTGAATATTGCAGAATGGCACATGTTCGGACTTGTACTGGCACAACCCTATTGCGCATAGCGCAACCCTTTTGAATATCCCACCCATTATTTCTTACTTTTCCATCTTTTCCCTTATGACAGCATCACCTGTACATGTACCACGAACAAGAATTGAAAGTGTAACATGTACATTTTATCAATGATTTGTACTGTTTCTGTACTTGTCTTCCTAAGGGAAGTTTTGATGCGAGATTGGAAAAATAATCACAGGTGTCAATAGTTTTTTGTCTCTAATTAGGTGCTTTGCAGATGAATACCTAAAAAGATAATGTGTTAGATGTTAACAGGCATTAAGAAAAACAGCTGTTGTTTTCTTTATAAAATTCATTTCCATGTTGTGGTAGTAAAGTTTAAGAAGATTTACCGCTTGTATTGTACCACATCAGCATATGAACTACTCTTACTTTGACAAAGTTATGTATTCAGAGATATAATAGTATATAATTGTTATTGCAGCAATTTCCTCTTGGCTGACACTGGTGGATCATTTATCAGCATATATTAGTGGCATAGTAAATCATGCAATGTCAAATGTCTGTGTAAACAGCAGACTATGTACTGCAAAATACTGTATTGACATACTTGCAAGTCAGTCAAACATAAGTATAATAGTGTAAACACAGAATTTGTGTATAACTGTCATCATGTATTATGTGCTTCCATGTAATTACAATGTCCATTTCAACAAACAGTGTACAAAAACATTTTACAAGATGGCAAAGTTCTATACCATCACTATGGTATTTATACATTCAAATGTGTGAGGCCTACAATAGAGACACAATGATTGATCATCTTAAAATAAGCTAATTATTACATAACCATGCCATATGGTAAAATCCTGTATGAACTACATTTATACAGTATATTCACTGCACAAAACTTTGTTAATGCATCAGGTAGGATTGAAGTGACAAAAGTAGGGAAATGGGACTGCTGGACCATCTATTATGCAATAATGCCACATGGAGATGACAGTTCATTACAATGTCTGTGCACAGGAGAGTTAGGCCCGATGACCCAAAGGCATGCCCTTCAACTGTTGGTCTGTGGAGGGTGGGGGTGGGGTGGGTGGTAGGGTGTGTGGGGCACGTTAGGGTGTCAACCCTAACGCCTCATTCCTACTTTTGTTGCTTCAGCCCTAACTGGCGATTAACAATATTTTTGCAATGAATTTCCTTACTTTTTAAAAAAGTGTAATCATACCATGATTACTGTACTGTTTCAAGCACTGCCTTACCACAGATGTCCCACTGTACCACTTCAAGCACTGCCTTACCACAGATGCCCTTAGGCTCACTGTCTCCTCCTCCGTCCTCTCACTGCTTGACTGTAGTATACTTACATACAGTGCCACTAGCACTTCAGCCCTAGATAGACTTCATCTCACACTAAATAAAGCATGTCACCTCATACTGGGATGTGATCATCTCACTCATACATGCTTCTGCTGTAGCACCACCAACTGGCTCAACCTTGACAATAGGATCAAGTTCCATACCTGTCTCATTGCTAAAAATCACCCTCGGCCTCTCCCCCGGCTCATCCCCTAGTCCACCCAGCACCAAGCTTAAACACCTCAAAAATTCTGCCAAGCCACTCCTCTGGTTCTTTCTTGCTGAACCTCACAATTCCAAGGTCCTTCAGCATTGAGCCCCCTCCATCATGAACAGCCTTCCAACCTGGCTTGTAAATTAAAATAGAATTGGCCCTTTCAAAACACATCTTAGGTACCTCCTCCAGGCCTCTAATACCTGTGATTGTTCCTAACTACCCTCTCCCCTCCTGCTGACCATTGCCACTGGAATGCCTTCCTAGGCCTCTAGAACTAAGACTTTCTCTGAGCTTTACCATATATCTCCAACTAAACTAGTTTACCCTAGCTTCTGTCTGTTAGCCTGCACTGTTTCCTTGTATTCATTGCTGAATTGTGTTCTCACTGAATTGTTATGTAACATCTGTTATGTACCCAGTTTCTGTGACATGGAACCTTTGTAATCAAGTCTTTGACTCAGAGGTATGTCCGAGTCCTCAATAAATAAATAAAATAAAATATACTTTTGGAGAGCCCTGTGCTCCCATAAGTGCATAGACATTGTAGTAAACTGCCATCTTCATGTGGCATTATTGCATAACGGATGGCCCAGTAGTCCCATTTCTGCATAATGTTAACCATATGTGGAGCACAGGGCTGGCACCTACCTATAATTATAGAGACATAGTGCAGGACTAGACACATTCCCAGTAACCCCTGTGCTGCAAATGGCACAATATCTCAATAACCGTAGAAACCTTTGAAAAAATTCCACTGCAGTTGTAATCATGGACTGGTAAACTGCACACATGCTTAGTACACCTAAAGGTGTACTAAGCTGTATTACAAAAATCCACATCTGAAGCATTTTTAAGCTATAGGCACCGAAGGGCACCATGTTCACCACAATGTTATCCTATAGGAACTATCTCAACTTCATAATGGCATAGCTATGGAACCGATGAAAATGTTTGCAGTTAAACAGCATAATTCACATCTGTGGGACATCCCCTTTGTACTGTACAAATTTAAAACCAAAAGACCAAACCGTTTCTTAGCAGTACAGTGGGAAGGTTTTTAAATTCCTTGTTTGTGAGCTGTCAAAATTCTCATTCGTGAGGTAAATCCCTGTTCACAACCTGTCAAAATCCCCATTTGTGAGATTTCCTTGTTAGTGAGATTTTCACCATCTGGTCCTGATCTCATGGACAAGGATTTTGACATCCCACGAAAAAGGATTGGCTCACAAAAAGGGATTTTGATAGCTTGTGAAAGGGAATTTTGATAGCTGATGAAAGAGGATTGAAAAAATGAATCCCCTTCTGCAAGCTGATCCCCTTTGTGAGCTGACAAAATCATTGTTCACGAGCCAATCCTTGTTCATGAGATAGGGCCATCTGGTTCCAGAAATTGCGTTCAAGGTTTTGACAGCTGTGAACAAGGATCTGCTCATGAAGGGATTTTGACAGCTTATGAAGGTTTGACAGCTAGTGAAGAATTTATAAAACTAACCCCTTTTGTGAGCTGTCAAAATCCCTTTTAAGACTGATCCTTTCATGAGTTGACAAAATCCCTGTTCGCAAGCCAATCTTTGCTCGTGAGATAGAGCCATTTGGTCTGGAAATCATGATCAATGCTTTAGTCACCTCATGAACAAGGATCAGAAATGAGTGACAAACAAGGATTTTAAACTAAAACAATTGCTGTTTTTATAAAACTGAAGTAAACCAAAGCCATGGGTTCCTACAGGGCATCACCCTGAACAAAACCCATACTTCAATTACCTCAGAACACATCCATGAGACAAGTTAGAACATTTTATTTGTGGGAAAAAATTAAAACAAGATGGCTTATGAAAAGGGAATTTGATTATGAGGCAAATCCCCTTTTACAAAACATACAACTATTCCAAAGACTGAACTGAGCATGCTCAGAACCAGAAAATTCAAAATTAAATAACTTTGGAAGAGATTAATATTTTTTGCTAAATCAAGGCTGGATTGTTCTTCAGGGACTCTCTTTCCACCCTGAACATTTCAGACCAAATTCTCAATAGTGTGGCCGTAGTACGAAGGGCATAAATCAGCAAAATGGGCAAAACAATTAAAACAAAATGCGTTTTTGTGTCACTGCACGAAAATCACAAATCTGATCAAATGCTACTTGGCATATCAAGAGATCTGCCCCTCATGACAGTGTTTTCCAAATTTCAAACAAATCGATTGAAAGGTTGCAAAGTTATTAACACACAAAATTTGGGGTTTAACATTAAACTGCTTACTTAACCGTAACCATAGGGGCACAATCGTGCCCTATAAGATATATATATATATATATATATATATATATATATATATATATATATTATACCATGGGGTGAGATCAATTCCAGTGAAATAAACCATGTTATGTTCACTGGAGTGAAATAAATTTTGATGGCATCAGCAGAGTTAAAATAAATACCATTTATACCTACTCTGCTGACATCACTCACCTGCATCTGAAAACACTAAGAAACACCCCTGTAATTTGCTGAGTTCTAAAACAGGCCCTACACTGAAATTAACACAATTAAGATAGATAAAGACTGTCAGCTGCAGCACTTCTTCTAAATGTAACAATCTCCAAATCTCTTGTGCTGTATTTCAAAACCCAATTTTAGTACATTACTGAATCAAACAGATGATGCCTGAAATGTTTAAATAAGTCTTAAACAGCCAAACATGAAGACACAAACCTGCCAAAAGAAATCATTACCATCTTCCTCATTGTCATAGAACAGAACCTCCCTCAGGCAACCAATTGCAAAACACAACACACCTAATCAAGACCCCCACACACCAACCAACAACAGCTCACTACAACAACCCATTCATAAAAGTCCACACACACACACTACACAGCACCAGCATCATTTAAAGTGACATGATCCTCATAACAACAAACATACCTCTCTCACTGAAATTGGTCTCACCTCCATGGTATAAATACTTGCGTGATGGGCAGATCTGGAATATGGAAAGTATTCTCACTCCTGCATCATGAGCACTGTATATTTCCTCGTGCCTTTGGCGCCCGCAAATATCAAACTCACTCTGCAGGAGTGAGAATATTTTCCATATTCCACTCCTGCCCATCATGGTATCCCCATTTATATATATATATTATGGTAGCACTGTAGTGCTACCGTAGTTAGGGTTGAGGAGCCATTTACATGTTAGACCCAAAATTTTGCACCTTAATAACTTTGCAACTGTTAAACAGATTTGCCTGAAATTTGGAATACAGAATCAAAACCCATACACCTTGGGATCTGCCAAGTTCTGTACTGGTCGGATATACGGCTGTGGAGTTATTAAGCATGATCTGCGCATGCATTTACGTTTTTTTTGGAATTCTACGGTCGCACCTACAGGTTGCATGGTTTGCACGACCAGTCTGAAATCTTCAGGGAATATGTGGCCAGGGTTCCTGATGTGCCTTTTGAAGTTTCATGAAAAAATATTAAACGGTTCAAAAGTTATTCAAAAAACAAGTTCCCATTATAAGTCAATGGGAAAAGCTAACAAAAGTTCAACAGTGTCACAAATGCAGTTTTACTTTGCAAAATGGCCTTTTACTGTAGCAAATCTGCCATTTTGTTTTCAGTTGGTGATCAGAAAATGCTTGGCATTTAAATTTGGGACCCTCTAGCAACCTAATTCTTTTGTATTCACCTAGTCAGACCCTGAGGATGCTAGCCATGTCTTTATTTTGGGTAAAACACCCCAGAAATATGTTTTCAGATTTCTGGAAAAATGCTTTCACAAAGTAGTGCCGCCTCACGCAAAGTGTTGCAAATTTTTGCAAAGCTTTTCGCAAAGTGCGACAGTATTTTTTCTAGGCTGTGGGAAAATGACAGCAATTCTTTGGCACCCGCTCCAAAAGAATGGTTTGGAGTTTTGGGCTGAAATTTGGAGGGAGCATGGCTGACATCTCACAGATGTGCCTTTCAGTGTTTTGTTGAAAAAACATTATATGGCAGCAAAGTTAAGGTACTCAAAATTGATGCTTTTTCCCATAGGATAACATTACGGTACACGCAATTGCTGCAATCATTTGGCGCCCTGCTGCAAAATAATGGTTTGGTCTTTTGGGCTGAAATTTGCAGGAACACAGTCAACATCACACAGATGTGCCTTTCAGTGGTTTGGTGAACAAATATTGCAGGGAGGCAAAGTTATGGCACTCTGAACTGTTTTTCCCCATAGGATAACATCACGGCGTTCTTACGTGCCTTTCAGGGCCCGTATCTTGGAAGCGGTGTGTGAGATATGGACTTTTCATCAAAAAATGCTTAGCCCTCTGATATGGGCTAAGTACAAAACTATCCAGTAAAGTGATAATTCATATGACTTTTAAATTTTTTCTATGTCATACGGTTCCTGATATATAAGCAATTTATTATTCCAAGTCCTCATTTTTCTGTTCCGAGAGTCATTATTTTGCATACTTTCTTTGTACTCATTGTCTTTCTCTATACAGTTTTTGGGGAAAACCAGCCTGTGCACTTACACTACTGTTACCATTACTGTTTCCGCTTGCGGTTCCGTACCTGTTTCACTTACCATTCACATTTACGCCACCATGTGCGTTAACCATTTGCGTTTTCATTTGCGGTTGTGTTTGCATTGTTTTTAACATTTCTGTCTACACTACTGTTTCTCTTTCTGTTTTGCTTTGCATCACCATGCACATTATGATTTGCGTTTGTGGGCACAATGTTACTATGTGACAAGACATCCTGCCGCCGCATTACATTCAATATTTCTCATTATCATTCTCAAAAAGAAGGGAAATTAGAGGCAAAAAACTCTGTTTAATGCATCAGTTAGGGTTGTTCCACAGTGACAAAAGTGAGGAAATTTGATGTTAGGGTTGAAACCCCCTTTGCACCCTTCCAGCCCACCCCCCAACTGGAATCGGGGTGCGCATTAGGGTCATCGGTCCTAACTCTCACCGCATTCTACTATTCCTCAGCTTCTTTCCACATGTGATGGGGTGAGAGTTAGGGCTGATGACCCCAACATGCACCCGATTCCAGTTGGGGGCTCGAGGGGTGCAAGGGGTTTCAACCCTATGCTCGAATTTCCTCGCTTTGTCGGCTGTGGAACAACCCTAACTGATGCATTAAATGGAGTTTTGCCTCTAATATATATATATGTATAAAATGGCTAGGAAAAATACTGTATTTTGATTGCTAGGCAGCCGTGCAGTAAAGTGTCTAATGCACAGCCACCAAGTTCTGGTAAATAAGCTGCACTCTTTAAAATCAGATATTAAGAAGCTGAATCTTCATTCTTTAATTGCTACCATTTTTTGCCACTAAACATGAACACTGTAAACCTCATAATCATCAAAGAACTCCTGTAGTTTAACTTGTGTTTTCTTTTTAAGGTACAAGCAGTGTGTTGATGATTCTTTCAATTCTGCTGTTCCTGTGGGAATTTTTTTATTTTCAAACTTGCGTTACCAATTATCTGCCAAGGTTCGACACACGTGGATCTCCCCATTACTGTCCGCTCACCATCAGCTCACAAGCTCAAAATTTCTCTTGAAATTTAAATTAAAAAATGAAAGTGATTGTGTTACAGAAAGCAGACTGCAGAACCTGACTGCTGCTGCTTACAGGTCTGTGCAGCCCGAAATTCAAGTACAGGAAGCACATTTTTTTTCTTAATCCATTTTTTTCTTTCCTTTCTTACAGTAAGACTGCTTGCTTAGCCACTCACTGTATCTCCCCACCTTGGCCAGTCTTATGCTCACTACCTGTACTGCAGCCATTACACACACTGGAATCACTGACACAGCAGCAACAGGAAGCTGATTTAACTTTCTTTTTTGGTCTGCTTATTTTCCTTCTCTTCTAAAAATGACTTACTGGCATTCCTTACTGTGCTTCTCTTGCTTCAGCCAAACGCGCTTGCATGCTCAGTCACTCTTTACTTGCTCATCATCAGAGCTAACAGTTCAGCAGTCACATAAATAACATCAAATAAAAATAATACACAGACATCCGCTTGTGTTTTTGGGGTTGAGGATGCCTGTGTTGGTGGGAGTAGTCAACAGAGGGACAAAAGTTCAGGGGAAAAAAAACACCAATAAATTACAGGCGGAGCAACTTTTTACATCAAAATACATGAAAGATTTTATTTTTTCCAATGCAGCATAAAACTTTTGATTTATACATACATGTAATATAGAAAGAGCCATTTTATAAGCACAATAAAGACACTCCAGGGTGTCTGTTAGACAGTCTAACACATTGCTTACATATGTACTATAGTGGCATGGTAATACCACTATAGTTAGGGTTACTGACCACTTCTATATTAAACCCAAAATTTTAAACTTTAATAAATTTGCAACTGTTTGTTTGATTTGCCTGAAATCTGCACATGCTGTCTGGTACCATAGATCTCTGGTTCTGGCAAGTTTGATTCCAGTCGGATGTGTGGTTGCAGAGATGCAGAGTGCCAAAAATTTGAAAATACAATTTTTGGGGCAAATTCTTTGCTCGGGCTACAGCTCAAATGGTTTGGGGTTTGGTCTGAAATTGTTTGGGTATATGGGATCTGGGTCACTAGTGTACCTTTTGATGGTTTGGTGACAAAATATTAATCTGTTCAAAAGTTACTAAAGTTAAAATTTCCCATTATAGCCTATAGCAAAAAATATATATGTCTGCCTTGAAAGCACTTTTTGCTTTCACAAAAGCACTTTTAACTGCTGCAAATGGGTTGTGCACTTTTGTGGCACTGCCATCTTGGTTTTCAGTTAGCAATGGCTAAAAAAAGCTGTAATTCAAAAAATACTTTCCCTTGGTAAACACCAACAGTTGTATTTACCTAATTGGGGCCCAGAGAACACAATCATGACATTGCTTTTTAAAAATAGTGGCTGAAAATAGGTTTTCTGAGTTTTAGACATTGATAGTGCCATAATTTGCAACACTTCTTTTGCGAAAGCCCATTGTTTGAAACTTGCTGCTCACATTGGGGTGCCCAATTCTTGTGTTAGCATTCTGACTCTCCAGTGTCCTTCATTGTGTATTCTGGCACCAGGATGCCCACCCCCAGTGTCGGAACCCCCCAAACCCACTGTTATAATAAATAAATATTTACATTGCTGACATTGGGGTGCCCAATCCCCGTGTTGGCATTCTTAAGTAAACCCCATCTCCAGTACTCAGGGACACTAGGAAGCCCACTCCCAGTGTCCTGAATTGACATTTTTTGTTAAACCTGTTAAAAAAGAAAACTGTCCCCCAATGTTGTTTATTTTTTTTTGAAAATCTGTAAAAAAGTAAATGGTCCCTCGTGGTTTCCCCATCCCCCTCCCCATCCTGACCATCCCACTGAGCAACCCACCACCCCACACACACTCTTGCCCCATACTTGCCACTGGAGACCATCAGCTGGAATTTTCTGTGGACTGGGACACATCTGTACTCTTCAAAGCCAAACCACGAACTGAAGAATCAAGGTAAGCACCGTATAATGGCTGTCTATGATGTTTTTAACTTATGTTGCTATCTTGGCCATTTTTCAGCATTTTAACACCAAATTTTCAACATGGGCTTCTTGGGACCCCATCTCATGAACACACTGTCACTTTCATCTCATTATTCAGACCTGCAAGGTGATTTTGTGGTCACTATGCAAAATCACATTTTGGGACTGAGTAATGAAATAATAGTGTCAGTGATCATGAGTTTGAGTCCCAAAAAGCCATGTTGAAAGTTTAAAATCAAAAATGACCAAGTTACATGGTTGCAGAAATTTTCTACTTACACCTGTAACTTTGTCAGTTTTAATATTTCCACTCCAACTTTTCAACATTGTCATTTTTCACATCACCTCATGAACAGTATAGCTGTCATTTCTTGCATCCTACCAAAATGTGCTTTTGCATCTGTGGTACAGAATGGGCGCAGTTGCTGTGTGGAATCGCATTTCAGGACCGATGAATGAAACTATAGTGCCACTATTCATGAGTTGGGGATCTAGAAAGGGTGTGTTGAAATTCAGTGAAAAATTACTAAAATGCCTGAGATACATTCGTCTGTTGAATTTATTTAACTTTGGTACTTTTCAATATTTTACCACAAATTCTCAACATAGGCATTTTCACACCACCTCATGATCAGTACAGCTGGCATTTCCACATCCTGCCTGAAATTTATTTTAGCACCTGTGGAGCAGAATGGCATTGCAGTTGCACATAATTACATTTTGCCTTGCATTTCACAGTTTGTCTGTATCAGGGTACATGAGGTGGGGTAATAAGATAGCTATGCTGACATTTGGTCACTGTTGTTTGAACACATGGAAGTGCAGGGCCCAGAAGACCCTGTGCTTTACACCCTACATACATATGCACATCTACAGAGGTTGGGTGCAGGGTCCCACAGGATCCTGTGCTCCCACTGTAAAATAAGGATTAATCGCAAAAAACTCAGTTAATGCATCAGTTAGGGTTCTTATTACAGTGACAAAAGTCTGTAAATTCAGTGTTAGGGTTACCAACCATACCACCCACACCATCCCCCACCTTACATACAGCAACAGGCATTGGGGTGTGTCTCGGGGTCATTGGGCTCAACCCTCACCCCATTCTCCTATACTGCACCATCTCTGCTTGTTTACACATGGAATTGGGTAAGATTTAGGGCCAATGACCCCAAGGCACACCCTGATGCCTGTTGGTGTGTATAGGGTGGGGGGTGGAACAAATTTTCAGATTTTTGTCACTGTAATAAAACACTAACTCATGCATTAATGGTTTTCTTTGCAATTTATATATATATATATATATATATATATATATATGTATGTATGTATATGTGTGTGTGTGTGTATATATATATATATATTAGAGGCAAAAAACTCCATTAATATATCAGTTAGAGTTGTTCCACAGTGAAAAAAGTAAGGAAATTCACTGTTAGGGTTGAAAGCCCCACTTGGACCCCTCAGTCCACCCCCAAACTGGCATCGGGTGCGCATTGGGATTGTCAGCCCTAACTCTCACCCCATCACATGCGTAAAGAAGCTGAGGACTAGGAGAATGGAGTGAGGTTGGGACCGGCGACCCCAATGCGCCCGATGCCAGTGAGGTGTTGGAGGGGTCCAAAGGGGCTTTCAACCCTAACAACGAATTTCCTCACTTTTGTCACTGTGGAACAACCCTAACTGATGCAGTAAATGGATTTTTTTGCCTCTAATTTCCCTTCTTTTTGAGAATGATGACAAGACCCACGTGATGTCTTGTGAGATAGTAACAGGAACAGCAATGCAAACAGAAGCACCAACAGTGGTGCACGTGGTAATGCAAAAGTAAATGGGAAAGGAAATGTTAATAGAAACGCAAGTGCAAAGTGACGCTGAAGCGAACAGTGATGCAAACGGACATTGAAGCATGTACAGAAATGCAACTGGTAACAAGAACAGTGTTGGCAGTGGTATTTTAAATGGAAATGTTAAGTGTCCCAGCAAAAAGAAGGCGAAAGAGAATAGAAATGGAAACGCAAGCGCACACGTAAATGCAAACTGTAACGCGCACAGGCACGGTACCGCAAATGTAAATGCAAATGGTAAAGTTAAGATGAAGAATAATGCCAAAGGAAACAGAAACAGAAATGGGAACAGAAGCGCATATGGAAACGCAAACCCGAAAAAGCATACCAGACTCAGTACCTCAATTATAGCATAAATGGTAATGATAACAGCAGCAATAACACAAAAGAAACAGAAGCATAAGAAATGCAACACATATGGAAACATAAACAGTAATGCTGGAGGGCACTTGCAAATGCAAATGGTAACAGTAACAGCAAGAAAGATGCAAAATGAAGAAATGGAAGCATAAATGAAAGGCTGCAGGAAGCGCAAATGGCAATCGTATGGTGGATAAACAAAAACACAAACAGAAACAGTAGTGGAAATGCAAATGGCAGCAATGGCAGCATAGCGCAAATGACAACGCAAGGGTAATGCACATGGTGGCATACAGGGGAGGTAATGCAGACAGGGACATAAATGCAAGTGAAATAGTAACTGTAACAGTAACGGAAGCACACACCCTGTTTTTGCAGAACAGATGCATAGTGAAACACAGTGTGTACAAAGAATGTATGCATTGTAAAGAGGCATCAAAGCAGCAGCATTGGAGTACTTAATTGCTAATATCTCAGGAACTGCACAATGTAGAAGAAAATAAAATTTCACAAAAATCATGATTTTCCTGGCTAGGTTTTTGCTGCATACAGCCCATAGGGCTATACAATTCACAACAAAAATCTGTATCTCATTGTTTTGAGATACTGAGTTCAAATGTGCAGCGACGCCACCATGTTAGTCTATGGGAAAAATGCCAACTTCAGAGTGCTGTAAATTTGCAGCCATGCAATATTTTTCACCAAACTACAAACAGCACATCTGTGAGATGTTGGCTGTGTTCCTCAAATTTCAGCTCAAAGACCAAACCATTCTTTTGCAGCAGGGTGGCAAGAACTGCTGTCATTTTGGACATAGTCTGAAAAAGTAGTGCATATTTGTGACATGCAAATTTTGCCAGTAGTTGTGAGTGTGACTACTTTTGACACTACTTTTACCAGAAACTTGAAAACATATTTCTGGAGTGTTTAACCTCAAAATAAAGACATGAATAGCATCCTCAGGGTCCAACTAGGTGAACCAAAAATAATTATGTCCCTGGAGGGTCCCAAATTTAAATGCCAAGCATTTCTGTGATCACTAACTGAAAAAAATGGCTGACTCATGACACTACTGGGGTCATTTGCGACACTAAAAATGGCTTTTTCTACACTTTTGCACTTTTTAACTTTTCCCATTGACTTATAATGGGAAATTGTTTTTTGAATAACTTTTGAACTGTTTAATATTTTTTCACGAAATCTTAAAAAGGCACATCAGGGACCCCGGCCACACATTCTCTGAAGTTTTCATACTGGTCATGCAAACCTTACGACCTGTAGGCAAGAGCAAAGAATTCACAAAAAAAGGTAAATGCACATTTCGTTGGCGCTTAATAACTTCGCAGCCGTATATCCGACCAATATAAAACTTGCCAGATCCCAAGATCTACCACGACCCAATCATACATACCAAATATTAGGAAAATCCGTTGAACAGTGACAAAGTTATTAAGGTACAAATGTTGACCCTTTAACCTTAAAATGGCTCCTCAACCCTAACTATGGTAGCACTACCGTGCTACCATAATGTATATATATATGCACTATATGTATACTGTATTTCTATACATATATACATATGATAAACAGCAGATATTTTTGAAGAAAAATTACAAATATTGTATAGAAACTATATTTAACTTATACAACTAATGTGCCTGTTTTATTTCATTGTTTTTGAAATGTGGTGGGAGACTATCTCTGTCACTTTACTAGTTAACAGTGACTCTGTAGGCGGGTGTTGTAAAAGGTTGCTATTTGTGTTTGTTGGGGTATAACAGGAACACTGATTATAGTAAATATTTTGGGTGGGGTGTGTGGGGTACACTGGAGGAGTTGTAGTTTGATGAGGGGAGAAAGGGGGCCATGCTACTAGAAAACCTCGGGGACACATCACCTGTCTTGGTACTGTATAGCAGTCAATTCCTGTGTTGCCATTCTGTTCATGGGCAAACCACTGAACCTCTTGTTCTGGCTGGTACAGTGACTGTTCCTATATCCAGCAGCTAACTGAGTTGGGTGGGAAGGACAGTGCTTGTCTTCCTTGCAATTCTTACCTGACACTGGCTGTGTGCCTCACATGGGTGCCTGATGGGAGGGGTGGAGTCCACTATTACTTTTTAGGAATGACATGTACATCATGTGCATGACTGGTGTAACCAGATATAACTATTGTGTCAGTGATGCAAGTCTTGTAGTTAGGATGTGTGTGTGTGAGAGGAGGTAACAGCTGTATTACTGCTCTGCAATCACACATTATCCAGATTGACTGTGGTGCTTGGGGACATACAGTAAAAATATCTCCTGCAGACAACAATGGCTAAACACAAACACCCACCACTACTGGCATGGCAATAACTGCCTCAGTCAATGTGTTTATGGTGGTGGGGGAACACCTATGCTGTTTAATATGACACACTGGCACTGTGTATATGGGGAGGAGATGTCTACTTCTGTGTGTGTGTGGGGGGATGTCGAACACTACATGTGTTGTTAGTCATACTTGGGTCAAACTTGCCACCTGTGTCAGGTGTGAATGGGGAGCGGGAAACTTGCTTTTTAATGAAGATTGTTGGTTGACAGTTGCTGTCCATCAAGTGGAGGAAGGGAATGGAGAGGTCAACAGTCATTGTGTTGCTGCATGTGATTCAGATACACTGACTGTCTCTATCAGGTGGGTGGTGGGGTAGTATGGGCATTACCTGCATTAGTCAGTTGTGCAGGGCATTATTTATTTCATTAGTATTGGTGATGACCAGTGCAGTGTCATTCAGGTGAGTGGAGTGGAAAGTGGTTGTCAACATCGGCTGTGGGTGAGTGGGTGGGGTGGAGGGTGAAGGTGGGTCAGTAGCTATAACATGATGTAATCAACAGTTGAATTTCACAGGTTAAAGAGCTGCTGCTGAAACCTCTACATTTGTAGAAGGTAGAACTGTCATCCCTAGTGGTTGCAACTGTCCAATAATATTCTATGGAGAAAGTTTTCAGAAGAGGTGTACCTGGGTTCCTGACCAGTTTACCCCCCCCCCCGGGGCTGTAATACCACACTGTCCTGATACAGAGTGGTGATTCTGTGCAAACTTTAGCACAATTTATTGCAGCTGAGAACATATCAGCAGCAAAACACCCACTAGTGGGATGAGAACCATTGACTCTCTTAATGGGTTTTGGGTGGGGACAGAGGTCAGTGTTTACACTGGCTGTATTGCTATTGATGGTACAAACATTAAATGTGTGCATAAAACAGTTTCAGCTGAATTTAAGCTGAATCATTTTAACTTCCCATTTCTTTCAAGAACAAATTTAAAACCACGGCTGAGACTCTGAGCTATGGTTCCATACATTTGAATGATAAACATTTTTGAACAATCAGACATAATCCTCAGCTATCCCATTAACATCCAAACAATAACTATAAGATTTATTGTTCGAACGTTTAAATTAGATCAGTAATTTGAGAACTGTTAACCATGCAAACTGTTTTCACAGCAACACCATTCGAACTATTCATTTTGATCAAATAGTATTAAAAAAACTGTTGTTGGGACACATTTGCATAAAAAAAATTTGAATGATTATTCCAATGATACAGATTGAACTACTGTTAGATCGAACAATAATTACAGTTTAAACGGTATTTTTCAGATTGAATTATTATTACTTGGCGAGCGACGAGAAAACACTTTCTAGGCACAAAAAAAATGATAGTTCCACTGAAAATTGCAGACTTAAAAATGAAAAAAAAACAATCATGTGTATGCCGTATTACAAGATACATGATTTTTTATACATCTTCAATCAGAATTGCATCATAAACACAGTTTTAAAATGGAGACAAAATAAATATAGCTGATATTTCGAATGGTAATTCATATATATTCACCCGAGCCACACAAAGAAATCTGTTATACTGTATATAGTCAAGCACTTCGGTATCACCGCCTCTGTTCAAATGAGGAAGACAGAGACACACATCTGGCGATGTTGAAAAACACCTTTATTGAGCAGGGACACTCATCCAGGGAAATTGACAGAGCAGTGGAACGTGCAACACAGGTCCCAAGAGAACAGCTGCTGCAATATAAGGAACGGATGACTACCAACAGAATACCCTTAGTAGTCACATACCATCCTGACCTTGAACTCCTCACGAAGATTACTAAGGATCTCCATCCAATAATTAGAGAGGATGAAACCATAACGGTATTTTTCAAGAACTACCACTACTATCTTTTAAACAACCACCTAATTTAGCCAACCTGATTATTAGGAGTCAACTTGAACCGAACAGAATACCATGACATCATATGGTACACGACCCTGTCATCAATGCACATGTAAGACATGTAACCTCATTTCCACTTCAGACTGTGTGGTTACATCACAAAACAGACTATTCAGGATACAGGACTTATACATGTACATCAAGTAATGTGGTCTATTTTATCCAATGCAAGCAATGTCCTCGCACAGGTTATATGGGGAGACAAGCCAACAACTCCATACTAGAATGAATTCACACAGACATTCTATTAATCACAAGATGATTGAGAAACCAGTAGCCCAGCACTTCTCCCAGGATGACCACTCAACCTCAGATATGTCTGTGATGGTCTTAAAGGACATTTCAATAGTACACAACAGAGACAGGCTTCTGAAATTAGACTTATTTTACTTCTCAATATGGTGGCGGATGGATTGAATATTGATGTTGGGTACATGACACATTATTCCATAACTTACACAGACCTTTACTTTAAAAGATGGACATAAACAGTTTAGTTCTTCAGCGGGCCTTTGATTTTGTAAGTTTATGGTTATCTACATTGTTGACTTTTCACCTTAACACTGTGGTGAGTGCTTGAGTGTGTGTGTGTGTATACTGATGTATGTATGTATTTATGTGTGTGTTTTGTGTGTGTTGTGTGTTTTGTGTGTTGTGGGTATGGTGTGTATGTGTGTTTGTTTGTTGTACATGGTGTGGTGTGTGGAATGTGTTGCTATATTTGTTGTGTGTTGTGGTTGTTGGGTGCAGGTGTGTGTGTGTGTGTGGAGTGTGGTGTGATGTATGTACACACATACGTGGGTGGAGCGTGGCATGGGGCAGTTGTTATGTAGCTAGAACACTTAGTTTTCACATATAGTGTGCATTTATTTCTTCTATTAGTTGTCAGTGGGTGGATTTCACACTGTCACATTTTAACTGCTCATATTAAGATGCATATCTCATTTACTTGGGGGTTCATTAAAGGTGTAATTCCTTTGGTTTTCATTTAGATTGCTTAGACTGATTCTGTGCATTTTGTTATACACAGACTCTGTGTTGAAATCTGCATTTATCAGGCTCATGGTCTCGTTTTCTTGGGGTCCTTGACAAGTATTTTTATTTATTTATTTATTTTGCACCACACTTACAAATGATACTTTCATGCATCATGTTTATATGTGTAGGTTAATTTGAGGCTTGCTTTCAACTTGCAGTTATACCTAATTTCAGGATTTTGTCTTTCATTATCTGTCCTTTAATATACCAGGACAATTGGAATGTAAGTTGTGAGCTCATCTTACATGTATTAGAGAGAATGCTACTCCAAGGTTTTTGGTTTTTTTTATCACTAGAATGCTTTCTTGGCATACTGAGACATTTAAAATTTATGTGACAAGAACTCTCTGGCTGTAGAGAATTCTTGATAACCTTTGCCCTTCTGAGGCTCCTCAGTTAAAGGCATACTGGTGTTAATTAGCTTCTCTGACGTAATCTTCTATTATGTTTTAAATGTATATATTAAACCAATGAGAATTATTTCTGCTTTTTCTATATAATCTGGTGTTAATAGTATGGGATATTTGAAAAAAACTGCCACAAAGCTTCTGAAGAAGGACCTGGTTGGTTCGAAAGCTAAAGCACTTGGTTTTTTTCTGTAACATCCATGTTGGTCCAATAAAAGGTATCAAATCATTTGTTTCTGGATATATATTCAACCAGTAATTCAATCACTATTAACAGTTCGAATGGTTTTGAATTACCTGCCTGTCTAGGTGCTATCACAAAAACTGTTGAAATTTAAAGTGTTGAGATATCCTTTCAACAAACTATTCAAATGCATACCTTTAGCACAGACCCCATCATCTCTGAAAATTTTAGCAACATATTTTATTTTGTCTGGGCTGTAGATGAGAGCAAAAAATCCCATGTTAAGTTAAGGGAAACAAGTGCAACTTTTTAGTTTTTACCACACCATATCTTAAAAACCGTACAAGATGCCATTACAAAACTTTCCACATTTTGAGACTCTGGAGGAATGAAGGAACATGCCAAATTTTGAGCTATTTCATCACTGAATGCCAAAGTTATTTTGGTACAAAGACTGGAGTTTAACATAGAAGTTCTGGTACAATCCTAACTATAGGGGCACTAATGTGCCCCTATAAATATACAGTAGATATACAGATATACATTTTATAGGGGTGCAGAATAGCCCATATATTTAGGGTTGAGCAGGGCTTTCTAAGTTAAATCTGAAATTTTGAACTTTAATATATTTGCAACCATACAACAAATTTGCATAACATTGTGCATGCGTGGTTTCACGGGACAGGTCTCTCGACATATCAGTTTTGTTGTGGTCTGATGTGAGGATTTAAAGATGCAGATATTGCAAAAACATAAAAATGTGTTGTTTATCACTGTTTTTTTGGTATCGCCTTGCACCACGATGGTTTGGAATTGTGGTCTAAACTTTTCAGTGCAGAAAGGGCTTGACTAACAGATCTGCCTTTCACTTGTTTGGTGAAAAAATATTAATCCTTTCCAAAGTTATTACATTTTCTATGTTATGTGAATGGGCAGTATAGTCTTTAGGATAGCTTCCTGGAATGAAAAATAATTTGGTCAAATGAAACAGGATTCTTTTCATTTGGGGCAAATAACTTTTATAGTGAACATTCCTTTTCGTTTTGCCATCTTGTCTTCATTTTTTTTTAAATGTCAAAACTCTCAAAGATTACACATACAGAGGCACCAAAACATTTATATTGCTCATTGGGACTTCATTAGAGGGATTCTGTACTTATCTGTTGCCAAAATTACACCAGAATGTGTGTTTTTTTTTAATTTTGAATCCTTTTTTGTCACTTGCTTAAGCATTTTTTGTGAATCCTTTTTTGTTCAAATGAAAAAGGATTCATTTTCATGAAAAAGGACTTAGGGCTTAGTTTTTTTTTTTTTTGCCTTTTTTCATGACTCCTTTTTCATTTGAACAAAACATGTTCTCTTGTCATGAAAAAAGATATTGGACTTCACAATTCTTCTGATTCTTTTTTCATGCCAAGGGATCCTTTTTCTTTTGATACTTTTGTTCAAACAAAAAAGGATCAGTTGGCATGAAAAAGGATTTCATACTTAGTTTTCCAATTCTTTTTTCATTTCAAGGCATCTTTTTTCAGTTAATGTTTTCATTCAAACAAAAAGAATCCCTTGTCACAGCAAAGGAATTCAGACTTAGTTTTTTCACAATTCCTTTTTCATTTTAAGGAATTGTTTTTTGTTTCCTTTTCATTTGATACTAAAAGGATTCCATGAAACAAAAAGGATTTTCTAGCCTGTCTCTGTAAATGTGGTAATTTTCCTGGTGTCCAGTGGCACCCACACCCTCTGATTTTGTTCCTGTAATTTTTAAGTTTGCCCTGCACTCTAGTGGCTCCCCACCCTCCTATCATCATCATTATTATTTTGTTATTTTCTCCCTGGTGTCTAGTTGCACTCCCCACCCTTGTTGCCCTTATTATGTTATTCCCTGGTGTCTAGTGGCACCAACAATCTGATCGATGTCCCTGTAATGGGTTCATTTATTTATTTATTTATTTAGTTTTTGTTAACAGGTAGGTGCACTAGCCATGAAATGGCTATTTTCAGTTAGGACCTGGGAGAATACAACAATCAAAGACATGAACATAGCATGAGTACAATGAAATTACAATAGCATAGGTCAACACAGTTAGTAGTAATGAATACATGCAGCCAGAACAATAACAATCAATACAATTCACAAGCATTTTATGCAGAGAAAACCTACACAGTCTAGGAAGAGATACCACAACATAGCAGCAAGAAATATTGTTAAAATTAGTCACAAGAGTGAAGATTCAAATAGGCAGTGAAACAAGGCAAGGGCAAATTCCTGACTGGGCAGGATACATTATCACAGCCTCTGAAACAAGGCTCAGGTGTGTGTGTGTCTGTGTGGGGGGGAGTTGGGGTAGATTAGCTGTCAAGGAGATAGTAAGGGTAAGAAGTGCTATGAGGTAGGAAGGTTAAAGTTAGGCGGCAGCAGCATCTGGCGGCTGAGTGGATTAGTGGGATTAAAACAAGTGCAGGGATCGGCAAGGGATAGATGGAAGCACAGCTCCTTTTTGAAGCTGTCATGGGATCCAGATATTTGAAGTGCTTGGGGGAGAGATTTACACTGGTGTCTAGTGATGTTCCCTCACCATCTGATCAACCTGCATAAAATTATTAAGTGTTTCCCTGGTGTCTAGTGGCACCCCTCACCCTTCATTATCTGGCTGCATTATCTGTTTTCCCTGTGGTCTAGTGGCCCCCTCCTCTGACTGGCTTCTGTCTCTGAAAGGATGAAAATTGTCCCTGGATGTCTTCATTTTTTTCTGTGAAAAAACAGATGGTCCATCATCGATCAATCCCCCCACCCCAATCTGCCAGTCAGCACCCACCACCCTGCACCCCACAGACTCCCCACATACCCTCACTCACCTGATCAGGTGCCAGGCTGAAAATTCACTCTGCTACGTGAGACACATCTTGCTGGTGGAACTGCCAACTGCAATATGAGAAAGTAAGGTAAGTGCGGTTCAATTTATTTCAATTGGGTTTTCAACTTAGGTGCATAACTCTGACACTTCAGCATATTTTTACACCAAATTTTCAACATGGCCTTTTTGAAACCTCTCCTCATGAACAATGTTGGTGGAATTTCAGAAATCCGGGCTGAAAGGTGATTTTTTGGTCACCTGGAGAAATCACCTTTCAGGTGGATTTGAAAATTTTCACTGCCCTTGTTCATGAGGTGGAATCATATGAAGGTATGTTGAAACTTTGGGAGTCAAAATATGTTAACACATCATAGTTATGCACATATATTAAAGTTTTCCTGCACTCACTCTTAAGTTTGGTCATTTTAAATATTTTCACAACAAATTTTCAACATACTGTAGCCATTTCTTTACACCACCTTATGAACATGACAGCTGTCATTTTCAAATCTGAGCCAAATGCATGTTCATGCCTGTGGCATGGAATGATATTGCAGTGGTGGGAATGATGTTGCAGTGGGAATTTGAAAATGTTTAGTACCTGGTTCATGAGGTGGGGTAATAAGAAGACTATGCTGACAATTTGATTGCTTCTGTCCTATAAAGAGAAGCATGGAGTCCTCCAAGCCCTGCACTTCCACATCAACATACATATAGGCAAAGGGGATGTGTTGCTGGTGGGGGACTTTGATCTTCCTGATGTTGATTTGAGCCTACCAGCAGCAGCAACAGTCAGAAGTAGGGATGTCCTGTACTTCCTGCAAGGGGTGTTCCTAAGGCAACTAGTTAAGAAGCCCACTTGTGGTGGGGGGGTGCAATACTGGACCTGGTACTAACAAATGGAGACAGTGTTGCTGACATCACAGTGGGTGACAACATGGGGTCCAGGGATCATCGTGCTAAGTTGTTCAATATAAGGACTTGGCAAGAACTGAGCCTCGCTAAGACAAGGGTCCTGGACATCAGTAGTGTCAATTTCAGGAAAATGGAAGAATGCCTCAGGTACACCCTGGCAGGGATAGAGGATCTGGGTGGAATCAAGGAACTATGTGCAAAAATAAAGTGGGGGCATTGAAAAGCAACAAATCTCTGTGTCAGGCAGGTTAACAAGGACAAGAGAAAAAAGAGACTGCTATGATTTTCTAAACATATAGCAGAAAAAGTAAAAGCTAAAAAACTAGCATTTAGAAATTACAAAAAGCTACAGAAGGATGTGAATATTGAAAACTACCAGGAGAAACAAAGGAAGGCATGAAAGACAGTTAGACGCACAAAGGTACAAACAGAGAAGAATAATGCTCAATCAATAAAAGAAGAAGATAAAACTTCCTTTTGCTATATAAGCAACAAGAGGAAGACGAAAGGGAGAATAGTACAAATAAAAGGGGAAGAAGGAGATTATGAGGTTGAGAACCAAAGAAGGCAGATGTACTGAACAAATACTTTTGTTCAGTATTTACAGAAGAAGGAGTAGGTGACAGGCCAAAGATAAAGGATAAGGGCATAAATGGTAAGGAGGTGGAGACCAGTCCATTTACAGAGGAGAACGTTGTTAAGGTACTAGCACAATTAAATGTAGAAAAGACAATGGGACCTGATGGGGTATAACCCAGGATACTGAGGGAACTCAAAGAGGTGCTGTCTGCACCTCTGAAAACTCTGTTCAACTTATCATTACAAACAGGGGAGGTTCTGAAGGACTTGAGGAGGGCAGATGTGGTCCTACTTAACAAGAATGCAAATATGGAGGAGTAAGGAAATTACAGACCTGTCAGCCTGACTTTGGTAGTGGCCAATGCAATGGAAACACTAATAAAGGAAAGGATAGTGGAATACCTTATAACCAGTAATTACAGGATCCAAGGCAACATGGTTTCACAGGGGGGCGATGTTGCCAAATAAACTTGATTGAGTTCTTTGACTGGATGACCAGGGTACTGGATCAGGAAGGATCAGTAGATGTGGCCTACCTGGATTTCAGTAAAGCCTTCAACATCAATCCATATAGAAGACTGGTGAACAAGCTGGACTGTCTGGGAGTGGGTCAAAAAATTATAAACTGGGTATGAAGTTTGGTTAAGCAACAGGTGTCAAAAGGTTGGAGAAGGCAAGGTGACCAGCAGGGTATGTCAGGGCTCAGTACTAGGCCTGATCCTCTTCAACGTCTTTATTAGTGACATCGCAGAAGGGCTAGAAGGGAAAGTATGCCTGTTCATGAATGACGCAAAAATCTGCAACACAGTAGACACACCAGGGGAGTGGAATAAATGAGGGATGAGTTGAAAAAGTTGAAGGAGTGGTCAAGGAGTTTGCAGCTGGGTTTCAATGCAAAAAAGTGCAAAATCATGCACTTGGGACACAAAAATCCGGGAGCTACCTACCAATTGGGAGGGGAAGTACTTACAATAACAAAACAGGAAAGGGACCTGGGGTAATCATTTCTGATGCCATGAAATTAGCCAAGCAATGTGACAAGGCAGTGGAGAAAGCTAGCAGGATGCTTGGGTTCTTAGGGAGGGGTATCACCAGTAGGAAGAATGAGGTAATATTACTTCTGTACAGATCACTAGTAAGACCTTACCTCGAGTAATATGTCAAGTTCTGGAGACCCCACCTATGGAAGGATATTGTAAGTTGGAGGCAGTACAAAAAGGGCTACTAAAATGGTTCAGGGCCTGCATCAAAAGCCCTAGAAAAAGATACTCAAGGAACTAAATATGTACTCTCTGGAGGAGAGGAGAGGAGAGGAGGGAAAGGGGTGCAATGATAGAAACATTCAAATACCTAACAGGTATTAATAAGGTACAGGAAGGTAGTATTTTCCATAGGAAAACTAGCTTGAGGATAAGGGGTCACAGTACGAAGTTGAAGGGGAAGAGGATCAGAAGAAATGATAACATACGAGCATACGAATGTGCCAGCAGAAACAGACCACCAGGTCTATTTAAGTCTGCTCGAGTGTACCGCCAGCACCCCTAGTTTTCAGCTGCCCCAACCCCCCTCCCTTTAGTCATCCCACTGCCACCCCCCACCCTCACTCTCGCCTGTTCCCGGTCCCATGCCCCTTTGAAGCTGTTCACAGATTTACATGATACCACCCATTCGGGTAGGGTGTTCCATTTTGCTACCACCCTCTCTGTGAAATAGTGTCTCTTCATTTCCTTCCTAAATCTTCCCTCTCCATTCTTAGCCTGTGCCCCCGGTGACCCTTCCCCTCCTTAACTGGAAAACCCATCTGCCCCATCCTTATTGATTCCCCTCAGATACTTGAATGTCTCTATCATGTCCCCCCGTCCCTTCTATCCTCCAGGGTGTACATATTGAGGTCTCTCAGCCTGCTGTCATAGTCTCTCCCCTCCATTCCACATATCGTCTTTGTTGCTCTCCTCTGTACCCTCTCCAGCAGCCTGATATCACGCTTTAGGTATGGCCTCCAAAACTGCACACAATGCTCTAAGTGTGGCCTGACCAGTGATCTATAGAGGGGCAAGATCACCTCACTTTGTCTGGACAAAAAACCCTCACTATGCACCCCAGCATTTTGTTTGCTTTTGCAGCTGCTCTCCTGCACTGGGCAGTGTTGTTCATGGTCCCCATTATCATTACCTCAAGATCTTTCTCCTCCTCAGTGATCCCCAGCTTCTCCCCCCCCCCCAGCCAGTATTCTCTCCTTGGGTTCTTCACAGACAGCATGGTGTACATCTGGAACAGCATTCTAGCGGAGGAGGTGGGTGCCAAAACAGTGACAGGATTCAAGCATGCATGGGACAGATACAAGGGGACCTTGGTAGAAAGGCTAGGGGAGGAGATGACCAGAGATTGAGAAGGGTGTACAGTGGCACTGTAGGCAGGGAAAACTGGGTAGACTAGGTGGGCCAAGAGATCCTTATTAGCCAACAAATTTCTATGTTTATATGTTTCTATACCCATCTATGCAGGGATGGTTGTGCAGGGCACAGAGCAAAGAAGGGTGTCATTACACTATGGGAAAAAGTATGCATGAATGGGAGTGCAGGGCCCAGAGGGCCTTGCACTTCCAAAGAGAAATAAGAATGCAATTACACTATCTCAAAAATTATGTAAATTCTTTGCAAAAAAACTGCATTAATGCAACATACAGAGTTCAGGCTAAAGGGACAAATGTAGGTTAATGTGGCTTTAGGACTTTCAACGCTAAAACAACATCCCCACTCTTAAAACAAATCAGGGGTTGACTCTTCTTTGGTGCTGTCAACCCTAAAGCTCACCCCATTCTATACACTACACAAACATGCACCCCCAATGGGGTGAACTTTAGGGTTCACAATGCCAAGGAAGATTCTACCCCTGATTTGTTTTAGGGTTGGGGGGGAGGTTATAGAGTTGGAAACCCTAATGACTCATGTCCCTTCTTTTGTTGCTTTAACCTGAACCCTAAATGTTTCATTAATGCAATGTTTTTGCATAAACATATGTCTAAATATATATATATATATATATATATATATATATATATATATATATATATATATATATGCAGCAGGTGTGGGTGAATAAACAGTTAAATGTGTTTATTCTCACTGGTGTTAAATAAATCTCAAAATCACCATTTATTTAATACCCAGTGTCAATCAAACACATTTATTTGACACCCTGCCATCAATCATCCACCCTCAATGCTGGAACTACAGCTTGACCTCCCACCCCATTCCTGTTAGGCTCCGTTATTTCCACAAACATACACTTCACAACTGTTTATCCCCAGTACATTTGTCCTCACCTTCCAATACACATCACACAGTTCCCCAGCTGCACCAAAACAACTCAGTACCTTCATTTTAACATAATTCTTTCACTTCATCATTTATCTCCTCAGTTTTTCCGTAGCCGACAATGCTTACTCTCTCTGTCACCACGCAGATGTTTCTCTCTCTCCCTATTCAGAAACCACCACTGGAGCCACTGAAACCAGGAATGACCACATATTTTTACCCACAAAATGCAACATCATGAATCTGAATTAAAAAAAAAACACACAAAGAAGCACACAAAAAAACATGTTTTCGCTGGCGGAGAAAAAAGCTGCCATGTTTTTGTTTTGTTTTTTTAATTCCTGCCCACATAAACAAGATGAACCTATCAAACAATACATCTCAGCAATTCTGTGATGTCCTAACACCAAGACCCTAGCAACCATCCCAGGAAACCATAACATTAAAGGCACATCACTACTTACACTAAAAGTAAACCAAAGAACTTTATACATTTTTCATAAATAATAAAAGAAATACAGCTTTTTATCACAACCCACAAGGTCCCTGCCTATTGCAGAAATGAGATACACAACAGGGACCTTGCGGAATACATGATTTATTTTCCCTCATGCTGTTTGACCATTGGCACCTTACTCATGGCTTATGCCACTCATGAGGTTACCCAAGGTCAAACAGCACTCATAAAATAAATCATGTATTCTAAGGTCCTTTTTTATATATATATATATATATATATATATATATATATATATATATATATATATATTATAGTGGTGTGGTTGTGCCGCTATATTTAGGGTTGAGATGTCACTTCTATGTTAAAGTCAAAATTTTGTGCATTAATAGCTTTGGACCCATTCAATGGATTTGTCTGAAATTTGGTATGCACAGTGGCACATGGTAGATCTCATGATTTGCCAAATGTCGTTTCGGTCAGACTTATGGTCTTTGCACACCAAGATGCTGAAAAATGCAAAATTATCCATTTTTGGAGGCAATTTTTGGGATATGGTCCATAACCCTGTGTGGCTGTCATGTGGCATGCCACTGTGTGACATGGCTCGTTTGAAAGAGCTTCACTGGCCGAACATGCCGCTTTTCATTTGGTGAAAAAATATTAATCTGTTCAAAAGCTATTACAATTTTAAATTCCCATTATATCCTATAGGAAAATGTATGTATTTTTTGAATGTTAATGAGAAAGACCAGATGGCCCTAGGAAAGACCAGATAGCCCAAATTGGGATGGCCATATTTCAATCACAGTTTGGTCTTTTTACTTGAAATTTGCAAGGTGTAGATGGGATGTCATAGAGACATGAACTATGCTGTTTAGGTGTTGAGGAAATAATTTGCTGCAGAGATATTCAATGATGTAATTGACATTTTTCCCATAGGATTACATTGCAGTCTGTGTCATGACTTTTAGTGCCGTTATCTCAGAAATGAAGTGAGTTTCAGACTTTTCACTAGGGATGACTCAGGTGAGCTAGCCAATGGAAAAAGATATGAAACTGTGGAGTAAGCCTGCAATGGAATTTTGTTTGTATGTTGCATGGTTCATGAGATATTGTGAAATTACTGTCATAAGGGTTGAAAGCGAGCTTGTCCAGTGCTTTTTGGTGCCCATATCTCGGAAATGGTGTGAGATATGGGTATAATCAATGATTGTGCTATGATCAACTCAGTGTCATGGTTACAATGACACTTGAATTGTTTTTCTAGCTGTTACAGTTCCCAAGAGATGGACAAATTACTGTTACAATCATTCGGTGGCCAGTAGGAATGCTGAATGGCTCTGTAGCTATGCATAAGTAGTAGCACAGGCCCAGAGGGGCCGCACTCCCTCAGATACCTATTGTTATGCAGAAATGAGCAAGTTGGTGGGAGCACAGGTCTCTCTCCCACCAGAGTGGCTAGTATTATAGTGGTGCAGTTGCATCACTATATTTAGGGTTGAGATGTCACTTCTATGTTAAAGTCAATATGTTGTGCGTTAATAACTTTGGACCCGTTCAACAGATTTGCCTGAAATTTGGTATGCATGGTGGGACGTGTTAGATCTCTAGATCTGCTAAATTTTGTTTTGGTTGAACTTACCGTCTTTGCACAATAAAAAGCTGAAAAATGCAAGATTATCTATTTTTGGAGGCAGTTTTTAAGGTACTGTCCATGGCCCTGTGCGACAGTCATGTGGCATGCCACTGTGTGACATGGTTCATTTGAAAGAGCTTAGCTGGCCGAACATGCCACTTTTCATTTGGTGAAAAAATATTAATCTGTTCAAAAGTTATTACAATTTAAAATTCCCATTATATCCTATGGGAAAATTTATATGTATTTTTTGAATGAGAAAGACCAGATGGCCCTAGGAAAGACCAGATATCCCAAATTGGGATGACCATATCTCAATCACAGTTTGGTCTTTTTACTTGAAATTTGTAGGGTGTTGAGGGGATGTCATAGAGATGTAAATTATGCTGTTTAAGTGTTGGGGAAATAATTTGTAGCAGGGATATTCAATGACATAAGTGAAATTGTTCCCATAGGATTACTTTGTGGTCTGTGTCATGACTTTTGGCACCGTTATCTCAGAAACTAAGCGAGATACAGACTTTTCACTTGGGGTGGCTTAGCTCACACCCAGGTAAGCTAGCCACTAGAAAAAGATTTGAAATCATAGAGTAAGCCTGCAGTAGAATTTTGTTTGTGTGTTGCATGGTTCATGAGATATTGTGAAATTACTGTCACAAGGGTTGAAGGGGTGCCTGTCCGGTGCTTTTCAGTACCCATATCTCGGAAACGGTGTGAGATATGGGTACAGTCTTTTCAATAATGTGTGAAGTACTCGCTGTCCAATTACAATGATGCTAGAATTTCTTTTCTAGCTCTTACGGTTCCCAAGATATGTGCAAATTACTGTTACAAAGGTTTGGTGCCCAATAGTGCTGCTGCATGGCTCTGTATCTTTATGTAAGTGGGAGCATGAGTCCAGGTGCATATTGTTGTGCAAAAATTGGAAACTTGGTGGGAGCTGGGCACTGTACTCCCACCACTATATGTTTTTTTCTACTCTTAGAAAATGAGCTTAGAAATTCCTGAGCTCTGATTGGCTGAAACCCCTGGCAAGGTAGGCAGGTATCAGACAACAGAGCCCGGGTTGGAACAAGTGCCAATCCCAACTGACCTGATCACTGAAATTGTGAGGCCAGTTAGAATTTTCAGATTTGACCTGTCACTATTTTGTCCCAGCTTATCTAGCGAGCTGGCGGCCGCTCCCCCCACCATGTCTTATTTTTAGGTAAACAAATTAATAGTAGGCAGGCACACATAAAAAAAAATGAAAGAAGACAAAAAAGGAGTCAGTCCAAGTAGCTTCTTGTTCCATGACAGAGCGCTATCTCCGGTAGCGCTACTGTATGACATCAATATGAACATCAATGTGCGGTATGGAAAACTAAGAAAGTACCACTCCTCTCACACACAATAGTGCTACTGAAGCTAGCACTCTTTCTCTCTTCTTCTACTTATTTGGCTTCAGTACTGAAATTTACAAGTAGCCCTCCTCCCTCCCTCATCAACATAATACCAAACACACTGCAGATCTGCTTTCTCCTGACAAAAAAACACGATGGTACATGCCACTGAACATTAAACCATAGACAGTTGATCACTGGCAGTGCTTGATCCACCCTGGATCTAACAACACACTGACACCCAGCAGAACTGCCCCCCCTTCATCTGTCGAGATGTTCTTAGAGCCAACCTGAAGAGTAACAGACCACTCAGCAGAGATCTGTACCCCACAACCTGTGAAAATGTGCTATTTAACAATGAGGCAAGCAGTTGTAGTTTAAACAATATTTTTGAAACACTAGTGGCTGCGAGGTTGATAGAATACCTATACTTCCAGATACAGGGCAGAGTGAATAGCTAGGAAGATATATAATTGAAGGTCTTCTCAAAATCAAAGGAGTTACTTCAAAATCCCAACACCATCCCACACAGGTGCAAGAGGCAGGTGCAGCTACAATAAGAGGTAAACAAATGATAAGTCTTGGAATAAGACAGTAGTGAGAGCAAGAGATGGGACTAGGAATAGTGAATCAGCATGCCTGCTGAAATGTTACTTTTGGCTGAATCGAGGAAGAGATCAACATTTGATAGTGTGCCTGTGTCATTTTTTGTTTAGGAGCTGCTGGGAACTAAAGTTAATAGTGTATTAGTTAATATTTTTAAAGCTATAGCTTTTACAAATTATAGACACAGACGCCTTTGCCCTTTCTGTAGTTTAAAAGCAAACAAACACACACACACAAAAATTGCTAATGGATGACCTGCTGTACTATAGAGCTGCCCAGAAGATACTTTTTTTTAACTTAAGAGTCTCCAGTATGACAAAGGACCCTAACTCAAAAACAAGACATCATTCTAATGCAAGTGGAGGAACTATTATTTTTACAAAACTTACTTTAAACAAATTTTTTATTAATTTTCTTTTTATTAAACTTATTTTTTTTTACAGTTCCCATTTTCTGAGTGCAATAATACCCTCTAGGGTGGGTGGTATTGTGCTATACTGGACCTTCCAGGGGCTATAAGGCCTTCCACCTGTGGCATCGGGCCTCAATACACCCCTGGGTGGTCCGGTATAGCACAATGCTGCCCACCCTGAAGGGTATTATTGCTTACATATGACACTTTTTCAAAAAGTAAGGAAATTCTATGCAAAAATACTGTGTTAATGCTTCATTTAGGGTTAAAGCAAAAAAGTCAGGAAATTAGACATTAGGGTTGAACCCCTACCCCCCTTCACACACGCCATCCCGATCCTCCACAGTCTGATAGACGCAAGGGTGTGTCATTGGGGTCGTGATGCCTAAATCTAACCCCATTCTCCTTTATTGTATCATGTCAACATGCTCAGACATGGAATATATTATAGGGGCACGGTTGCACCACTATATTTAGGGTTATAAAGCCACTTTTATGTTAAGGTCAAAATTTTGCATGTTAATAACTTTGGCCCTGTTCAACAGATTTACATGAAATTTGGAATGTGCAGTGGGGCATGGTAGATCTCTTGATCTGCCAAATTTCATTTCAGTTGGACTTATGGTTGTTGCTCACCAAAATGCTGAAAAATGCACTTTTCCCAGTTATGTGGGCAGTTTTTTAGATTTTGTCTGTGGTGCTGCGTAGCCATCATGTGGCTTGCTGCACTGTGACTTGGCTCTTCTAAAAGAGCTTGTGTCAAGGAACATGCCATTTTTTGTTTGGTGAAAAAAATATTAATCTATTCATGAGTTATTAAACTTTTAAGTTCCCACTATAAGTCAATGGAAACATTTATATGGTTATTTTGTGAAAGAAGAATGAGGGTTTGGCCATCTAGTCCTGCCTCACAATCAAAGAATTTGCAGGCTTGCGATCAAAGAATCTTTGATTGCAAGGAATTCTTTGATCGTGACAGCCGCCATCTTGTTTTCACTTTGCAGTCAGAAAAATTCTAATATCTCGACCTGGGAGGACTTCTGAGGTGAAACTATGGTGGGTTTTGCTCATGGGTCTTCCCTCTATCAAGCCATGCCTGTGGTTTCTTTCAAAATGGTCAAAAAATAGAGTTTTTAATGTTTTTATTCTTTGATTGCAGCTCGCTAAAGATCTTTGACCGCGAGCCTGCAAATTCTTTGATCGTGAAATTCTTTGACCATGATCTTTGATCGCGAGGATGTGACTAGATGGCCACTTGAAAAAATCAATTTTCTCAGTTCAGGGGTGCTTTATTAAGCTAAATGAAGGTGTGTTTTTCACAGGGGGCTTTGTTCTTTTGAGGCATGGCTGTAGTTTCATGGATTTCTGCCTAGAAATTTACTTTTAACATTTTTTATTGTTTGATCATGACCCTGTAAATTCATTGATCTTGAGATTCTTTGACCATGATCTTTGATTGCAAGGGTGTGACTAGATGGCCACATGAAAAATTAAATTTTCTCAGCACAGGGGTCACTTCTAATGGCAAACTAGGGTGAGATCTGATCAGGGCCTCCATTCTGTTGAGTCATGATTGTGGTTTCATGTATTTTTCTCAAAAAATTGAGTTTTAACATTTTTTACTCTTTGATCACAAGCCTGCAAATTCTTTGATCACGAGCCTGCAAATTCTTTGATCATGAGATTCTTTGACTGCAATCTGTGATCGCGAGGAAGGGAGGGACTAGATGGCCAGATCTGGAGGGACCAGATAGCACAATTTTAACAATTTTTCAAATTAAATATTTTGGAAATGGTTTGGTCCTTTAACTTGAAATTTGTAGGGTGTTGCTGGCATGTCCTGTAGATGTGAATTATAGTATTTAAGTGTTGGACAATGCATTTTTTTGACTATATCACGTGGAGCATTTCACATTTTGCGGACAGCGTTTTCCATGATGGTAGTGGCTTGAAATTACTAGAGTAGCTAGTCTTACTGCCATGGATGTACTTTTCAGTCGTTAGGTGTATAGAATGTTAATAGGTGTGGAATTCTGCCAGTGTGATGAATGAAAATCTGAAACTTTCACATTTTATATCTTGGAAGCAGTTTGGTCTTTTACATTGGAATTTGGAGCATGTTGAGGGGATTTGCTGTCCATATGAATTATAGTGTTCAGGTGTTGGAAAATTCATTTGCTGCAACCATATTGCATGACACACTTTATGTTTTGTGTATGGTGTTTTGCATTGTGGTACTGGCTTCACATTTATAGGGTGCCTAGCATTACTGCCATGGAGGAAATTTGTAGTGGTTAGGTGTCTGACATGTAAACAGGTGTTGAATTATACCACTCTGATGACTGACACTTTGTTTTCTTTCAAGGTGGTGGGCCCCACGCTACCACCCATATGCGCTGACAGCAATACATATGATATTCAGTACTTGTACTCTTATCTTAGGCAGGAATTTACAAGTTGATGGGAGCATGGGGCCTGAAGGACCCGCACTCCCACCAACATGTGCAACTTTCTACTTTTCTATTCTTTCTCAAAAAATAAGGACATTCTATGCAAAAAAACTTTGTTAATGCATCATTTAGGGTTAAAGCATAAAAAGTCAGGAAATCAGACCTTTAGGGTTGCCCCATCCCCCCATGGACTTGCCCATCATCCTGAGATTGACAGCTGGCAGGGTGTGTAATTGGGGTTGTGAGGCCTAAATGTCACTCTATTCTTTACTGTGGCTTGTGAATATGATTACAGATGGAATGGGTTGACATTTAGGCCTCACAACCCTAATGACATGCCCCATCAGCCCAATCTCAGGATGATGGGCAGGTCCATGGGGTGGATGGGGGTAACCCTAAAGGTCTCATTTCCTGACTTTTTGTGCTTTAACCCTAAATGATGCATCAACAAAGTTTTTGTATGGAATATATATATACATATATATTTATTTATATATATATATATATATAGTTTTATATATATATATATATACACACACATATATATATATATATATATATACACACATATACACACACATATTTATATATATATTATAGGGGTGCAGTCACACCCCTATGAAAGCACTTTTATGTTAAACTTGAAATTATGTGCATTAATAACTTGGACCCGCTAGGACGTTTGCATGAAATTTGGTATGTGTGGTGGTGAATGGTAGGTCTCTTGATCGGCAAATTCTTTTCAGTCAGACTTATGGTTTGTGTGCACCAAAATGCTGAATAATGCACTTTTCGTCAGTTTTGTGGGCAGTTTTTCAGATTTCATGTGTTGCACTGCATGTCCATTGTGTGGCATGCCAGTCTGTAACTTGGCATGTGGAAAGAGCTTGGGTCAAGGAACATAGCACTTTTCATGGTGAAAAAATATTAATCCATTCAAAAGTTATTGAACTTTTTAGCTCCCATTATAAATCTATGGGAAAATTTATATGGTTATTTTGTGAAAGAAGAATGGGGTTTTGGTCATCTGGTCACTCCTCACGATCAAAGAATTTGAAGGATCATGATCAAAGAATCGTTGATCGTGAGGATTTTATTGATTGTGACAGCTGTCATCTTGTTTTCAGTTTGCAGTCGGAATAAAACAAATATCTCAACTCAGGGGTGACTTCTGAAGTAAAACTATGATGGGTTTTGCTCAGGGGTCTTCCCTCTATCAAGCCATGGATGTGGTTTTATGTAGTTATGTCAAGAAATTTAAACTTTTAAATTCTTTGATTGTGGCTCACTAATGATCTTTGATCGCAAGCCTGCAAATTCTTTGACCTCGAGATTCTTTGATCATGATCTTTGATCGTGAGGGAGGGATGAGATGGCCAGACTTAAAAATGAAATATCTCAGCCCAGAGGTGACTTATGAAGTCAAACTAGGATGGGTTTTGCTCAGGGGGGGCTTCGTTCTATCGAGTCATGCCTGTGGTTTAATGTAGTTCAATGAAAAAATTGAGTTTTAACCTTTTTAATTCTTTGATCATGAAACTGCAAATTCTTTGGTCGCAAACCTGCAAATTCTTTGATTGTGAGATTCTTTGATTGTGATCTTTGTTTGTGAGGGAGGGACAAGATGGCCAGATTTTTAGGTTGGAAAAAATCAAATATCTCAGCACAGGGGTCACTTGTAAAGTCAAACTAGGATGGGTTTTGCTCAGGGGGCTTCCCTCTATTGAGGCATGCCTGTGGTTTGATGTAGTTGTGCCAAAAAATGTAATTTTAATATTTTTTAATTCTTTGATCATGAGCCTGAAAATTATTTTGTCTCAAGCCTGCAAATTCTTTGATCACAAGATTCTTTGATAGCAAGCTTCATTCGTTAGGGCAGGACGTGATGGCCAGATTTGGAGGGACCAGATAGCCCAATTTTCACTATCAGATGTCCCCTCACGATCAAAGATGATCTTTTATCATGAATTTGTGGTCGATTCTCATGATCAAATAATTTTTAAAAGTGCAAAAACTTTAAAATTAAATATCTTGGAACAGTTTGGCCTTTTAACTTGAAATTTGGAAGGTACAAAGGGGATATCCTGTAGATGTTAATTATTGTGTTTAGGTGTTGGAAAATTAATTTGCTGTGGAGGTATTACGTGAAGCAGTTTATGTTTTTCGGATAGCATTCTGCATTGTGCTATTGGCTTGAAATTTATAGGGTAGCTAGCCTTACTGACACAGAGGTAATTTTCAGTGGTTAGGTGTGTGAAATGTAAGCAGGTGCAGAACTGTGCCACTCTGATGAATGACAATTTGGTTCATTTTGCTTCAGTAACTTTTGAACCATGTGGATGATTTACGTGAAATTTGGTATGTAGAAAGAGTCATCATAGATCTTGGATTGTGCCAATTGTATCAGTGGAAGTTACAGTTGCTGAGTTGTGGTGCATGTTCATTATAGTTAGTGGGAAAACATTTCTGTGTGTTGTGAAAAGGCATAGTGAGCATATATTTGGTTGTGTAGGAAGATTTCATTATAAGGTATAGGAGAGTTAAAAATGTATGGCAGATGTATATGGTTATGGAGTGCTGGGCAATCTGGGAGGAAGCATGGGGCCTGAAGGCAGAAGTAGACTTAGACAAGTTGGTGGGTGGGCCCCGCATTCCCACCAGTATGTGCTCCCACCATTACACATGCTATTCAGTAGTTGCAGTGCGATGTTAGGGAGAAGTGGACAAGTTTATCGGAGTGTGGAACCTGAAGGGCCCTGCGCTCCCACCAATATACACTCCTACCAATACATATGATATTCAGTACTTGAACTGTTATGTTAGGCAGAAAATTGCAAGGTGGTTAGGGCCCCGTGCTCCCAGCAACTTGAGTGAGTTTGTGCTTTTCTATGCTTTCTCAAAAAGTAAGGAATTTCTTTGCAAAAAACTGCATTAATGCATTATTTAGGGTTAAAACACAAAAAGTCAGGAAATGAGACCTTTAGGGTTGCCCCCTACCACCCTTGTGTACTCCCCATCCTCCCAAGACTGATAGACACTGAGGTGTGTCATTGGAGTTGTGAGGCCTAAATGTCACCCCATTCTTCTTTACTGTGGCATGTCAACATGATTATACATGGAATGGGGTGACATTTAGGCTGCACAACCCCAATGACACGCTCCAGTGTCTGTCAGTCTCGGGAGGATGGGGGGTATATGGGGGAGGTAGGGAGCAACCCTAAAGGTCTAATTTCCTGACTTTTTGTGTTTTAACCCTAAATGATGCATTAATGCAGTTTTTTGCAAAGATGTGCACATATATATATATATATATATATATATATATATATGTGTGTGTGTGTGTGTGTGTATGTAACTTGGCTTCCCAGCCAGTGCCCTTTGGGTAACTATTGCCTCAGTGCATGCGCACTGAGGTTCTTTATCTTTAACTTGTTTTTGTTTTAATTGGGTTCTACCAGATATAACCCAGACAGACCATCTTAGGGTAGCTGGTTCATTCCACTGGGGTGTCAAACAGATGAGGCACACTGATGAGTTCTGGTAGGATGAAACATGTGTCTGTGTCTTCTGTTGACACCCTTTACAAACTGTGTGAGAGGCCTTTCAGCACCATGCATTTCTGCTTAAAGCTGCACTGTCAGAGTTAGTCCCCTGAACTTTTAATGTTATTCTGTCTTTTAAAAAGTGTCCTTTTCAGAACGTGCTGCCCACTGCTTACCTTTATCTCTATTTGGTCAATTTGTTTCATGTCTAAATTTCATTATTTATCCCTTTGTGGTTTTCCCCTCGGGTCCACCAGTACACCTCCGTGCTGTTGTTCCAGCCCACACATTATATGCATCATACTCTCACATAATGAGTGTGTAGCCAGCATTTCCAACTCTTTAAGTGTGCCATGTCAAAGCAGTCACCATTCCCCTTTGGTTCCTGCTGAGGTGAGGTGAGTTCCCATCGATGCAGCCATGGTATTGCTGACAGTTTTATTTTAAAAAAAGCAAGGACCTCCCCTTTTGTTGTGTGCCGATGGGGTGCCCAATCCCTGTCGGCAGAAATAACCCCCCCTTTGTTGTTTGCCGACGGGGGTGCCCAATCCCCGTTGGCTACAGCTGTTCCCCCCAACTCCGGTGACACGCTGGGTGCCAACTCCAGCATGCCATATGCCCCTGTAGTGTTTAAAGCATCCCCCAATGTTTTCTAGGTAGTCTTTACCTGAAATAAAGGAAACAGTCCTCGTGAGTCTCCCGCACCCTCCCACAACCCGCACCCACCCACTGCACACCCAGCCTCCCACACCCTCCTCACCCCATACTTACCTCCGGTGCTCGTGCGACGATCTTCGTGGACCGGAACACGTCTGCACTCTTCAAAGCTGACCGTGAACTGAGGAAATGCCGGTAAGCTGTATAATATAATGAATAGGGGTTTTTCAACTTAGCATATCTCAAGCATTTTTGGAATTTTTGCACCAAATTTTCAACATGGGGTTTTGGGGATCCTCCTCATGAATTCTTGAACTGTCATGGTGTTAATCGGACCCGAAGGTTGTTTTCGTCACTGCACAGAATCACCCTTTGGGGCTGATTAATGAAACAATCAGTGCCAGTGTTCATGAGGGTGGTCTCAAAAGCCTATGTTTCAAATTTGTGAAAAACTAAAAACGACTGTTTTACGAGGTGCAGCAGCAGTTGCTACGCACGCTCATAACTTCAAGAATTTGCAATTTTTCATGCCAGATTTTCAACATTGGCATTTTGTTACACCTCCTTGTGAGCTGTACAGCCGTCATTTTTCATCCTGGTCAAAATGTGTTTCACTTCTGGCGCAGAATAGTGCGGTCACTGTGGGAAATCACTGTTTGGGACAGATTAAGAAATGACAATGATACTATTCATGAGCAGAGGTCCTAAAATACCTATGTTAAAAATTTAGTCCTGATATTCCATAAAATGACTGTGTTACGAGCGTGCGCTGCGCAGTTTTCATGCACGCTCATAGCTTCACGAATTTATAATATTTTCACTATTGCCATTTTCCCAGACCTACTTATGAACAGTACAGCTGTCATGTTTCTCATCCTGGCTGAAATGTGTTTTGGCACTTCCGGTGCAGAATAGAGTGGTCGCTGTAGGAAATCACCGTTCGGGACAGATTAAGAAAATGACAATGACACTGTTCATGAGCAGAGGTCCTAAAATGCATATGTTGAAAATTTGGTGATGATAGCCTATCAATTGACAGTGTTACAAGTGTGCGTTGTGCACTTTCCATGCACCCTTGTAACTTCGCAGATTTGTAATATTGTCACACCAGATTTTCAACAGTGGCATTTTGTCACACCTCCTCACAAGCAGTACAGCTGTCATTTTTTACATCCTGACCGAAATGTGTTTTCTCAGTTCTGGCGCAGAATAATGTGGTGACTGTGGGAAACCAGTGTTCAGGACAGATTAAGAAAATGACAGTAGCACTGTTCATGAGCAGAGGTCTTAAAATCCTATATTGAAAATTTGGTGACAAAACTCCATAATATGACTGTGTTACAAGCGTGTGTTGAACTGTTTCCACACCCTTGTAACTTCGCAAATTTACTATATTGTCCAAGCCACATTTTTTCAACAGTGGCATTTTTCACACCTCCTTATGGACACCACAGCTGTCATTTTTCACATCCTGGCTAAATATGTTTTTGCACTCCTGACAGAGAATAGCATGGTCACTCTGGGAAATTAGTGTTTGTGACAGATTAAGATCAATGAGTGACAGGGGCGAGTGACCAAGCTCAACTGAGCTCTGTCGGAACTGCTGCGGATTTGTTTGTGGGCAGACAAAGGCCACAACACAAGAGCCCAGTACAAAAGGGCAGCAAGCAGCACTGGGAGAAACACAACGAGAAAGCGACTGAGTGAAGGGGAGTGAGTGAACTCACCAAAGTGATGTCAGAACTGCTGCGGATTTCTTTGAGGGCAGAAAAAGTGCCAATGCAGGCAGAAGCACTGTACAAAAGGGCAGCTTGCAGCACCAGGACAAACAGAATCAGCGCAATAGAGAGAGGGAGACTGAATGACCTCAACGGAGCTCTGTCGGGACAGCTGCGGATTTCTTTGTGGACAGACAAAGGTGTCAACGCAGCCAGAGCCCCATACAAAGCGCGGTCTGCTGTGCCAAGAGAAACAGAATGAGCGAGTGACAGAGCGGTACTGAGTGAGCTCAACGTAGCTCTGTTGTGACTATCATGATTTTGTAGCATAAAATGTGGCAACGTAGGCAAGAGCCCAGTACAAAGGCCAGCTTGCAGCACAGGCAGAAATGGAATGCATGAGTGACAGAGGGGAATTGAGCGAGCTCAATGGAGCTGTGTCGGACCTTCAGATTTCTTTCTGGCTGTGAAAGCCACACGCAGACAGGAGCCCAGTACAAAAGGGCAGCCTGCAATGCCAGGAGACAGAGAACAAGTGACTGAGGGAGGGGGAGTCAGTGAGCTCAACAGAGCCCTGTTGATACTGCTCCAGATTTCTTTGTGGTCAGAAAAAGGTGCCAGCACAGGCAGGAGCCCAGTACAAAAGGGCAGCCTGCAGCACCAGGAGAAACGCAATGAGTGAGTTGGGGAGGAGTGAGTGAGCTCAACGGAGCTTTATCGTGACTGCTGCAGATTTCTTTGTGGGCAGAAAAAGGCGGCAACACAAGCAGAAGCCCAGTAGACAAGGGCAGCCTGCAGCGCCGGAAGAAACGGAATGAGTGAGTGAAAGAGAAGGGGAGTGAGCGAGCTCAATGGAGCTCTCATGTGACTGCTGCAGATTTCTTTGTGGGCAGAAAAAGGCATCAACACAGGCAGGATCCCAGTACAAAAGGCCAGCCTGCAGCGTCGGCAGAAACGGAATGAGTGAGTGAAAGAGGGGAAGTGAGCAAGCTCAATGGACTGTTGTCAGGATTGCTGCAGATTTCTTTGCTGGCAGAAAAACCCACCAATGCAGGCAGGAGCCCAGTACCAAAGGGCAGACTGCAGCGCCAGGAGACATAGAACGAGTGACTGAGGGAGTCAGTGAGCTCAACGCAGCTCTGTTGGGACTGCTGCAGATTTGTTTGTGGGCAGAAAAAGGCAGTAATGCACGCAGAGGCACAGTACAAAAGGGAACCCTGCAGTGGCAGGAAAACCAGAATGAGTGAGTCAGCAAGCTCAGTGGAGCTGTATTGTAACTGCTGCAAGTTTCTTTGTGGGCATAAGAAGGCAGCAACATAGGCAGGAGCCCAGTAGACAAGAGCAGCCTGCAGCGCCGGAAGAAACAGAATGAGTGAGTGAAAGAGAAGGGGAGTGAGCGAGCTCAATGGAGCTTTGTCAAGACTGCTGCAGATTTCTTTGTGGGCAGAAAAAGGTGCCAACAGAGGCAGCAGCCTAGTACAAAAGGGCAGCCTTACAGCGCTTGGAGAACCAGAAGGAGTGAGTGAGACGTGGGGAGGGTGAGTGACCTCGATGGAGCTGTGTCAGGACAGCTGTGGATTTCTTTGTGGGCAGAAAAAACGACCAACAAAGGCAGGAGCCCAGTACAAAAGGGCAGCCTGCACCGCCAGGAGAAACAGAATGAGCAAGTGAGCCGGGGGAGTGAACTACCTTAACAGAGCTGAGTCGAGACAGCTGCGGATTTCTTTGTGGGCAGAAAAAGGTGCCAGCACAGGCAGGAGCCCAGTACAAAAGGGCAGCCTGCAGCACCAGGAGAAACACAATGAGTGAGTGGGAGGAAAGTGAGTGAGCTCAATGGAGCTCGATCATGACTGCTGCAGATTTCTCTGTGGGAAGAAAAAGGCGGCAACACAGGCAGGAGCCCAGTACCAAAGGCCAGCCTGCAGCACCGGCAGAAACGGAATGCATGAGTGACAGAGGGGGATTGAGTGAGCTCAATGGAGCTGTGTCGGGACTCCTTCAGATTTCTTTCTGGCCAGAAAAACCCACCAATGCAGGCAGGAGCCCAGTAGAAAAGGGCAGCCTGCAGTGCCAGGAGACACACAATGAGCAAATGAGGGAGGGGGAGTCAGTGAGCTCTGCGCAGCTCTGTTGAGACTGCTGCAGATTTGTTTGTGGGCAGAAAAAGCCAGTAATGCAAGCAGGAGCCCATTACAAAAGGCCAGCCTGCAGCGCCGGCAGAAACGGAATGAGTAAGTGATAGAGGGGGAGTGAGCAAGCTCAGCAGACCGGTGTCAGGACTGCTGCATATTTCATTGTGGGCAGAAAAAGGCACCAACAGAGGCAGCAGCCGAGTACAAAAAGGCAGCCTTACAGTGCTTGGAGAACCAGAAGGAGTGAGTGAGACGGAGGGGTGAGCGACCTCGATGGAGCTGTGTGTGAGGACAGCTGTGGATTTCTTATGGGCAGAAAAGCCATCAACACAGGCAGAGCCCAGTACAAAAGGGCAGCCTGCACCACCAGGAGAAACAGAATGAGCGAGTGAGATGGGGGAGTGAACTACCTTAACAGAGCTGTGTTGAGACAGCTGCGGATTTCTTTGTGGGCAGAAAAAGGTGCCAGCACAAGCAGGAGCCCGGTACTAAAGGGCAGCCTGCAGCACCAGGAGAAACACAATGAGGAGCTCAACGGACTCGATCATGACTGCTGCAGATTTCTTTGTGGGCAGAAAAATGCGCAACACAGGCAGAGCCCAGTACAAAAGGCCAGTTCGCAGCGCCGGCAGAAACAGAATGAGTGAGTGAAAGAGGGGAGTGAGCAAGCTCAACGGACTGGTGTCAGGACTGCTGCAGATTTCTTTTGTGGGCAGAAAACTGCCAATGGCAGGCAGGAGCCCAGCACAAAAGGGCAGCCGGCAGCATCAGGAGACAAGAACGAGCGACTGAGGGAGGGGGACGGTGAGCTCAACGCAACCTGTTGGGACTGCTGCAGATTTGTGGGCAGAAAGTAGTAATGCACGCAGGAGCCCAGTACAAAGGGCACCCGCAGTGGCAGGAAACCAGAATGAGTGAGGAGTGAGCAAGCGAGCTGTATTGTAATCAAGCGCAAGCTTTTGTGGGCATAAGAAGGCAGCAACAGAGACAGGAGCCCAGTAGACAAGGGCAGCCAGCAGTGCTGGAAGAAATGGAATGAGTGAGTGAAAGAGAAGGGTATTGGCGAGCTCAATGGAGTTTTGTTGGGACTGCTGCAGATTTGTTTGTGGGCAGAAAAACGCAACAGAGGCAGCAGCTCTAGTACAAAAGGGCAGCCTTCAGCGCTAGGGTGAACCCAGAAGCAGTGAGTGAGAAGGGGGTGAGCGACCTTGACGGAGCTGTGTGAGGGACAGCTGTGGATTTCTTGTGGCAGAAAAGCCACCAACACAGGCAGGAGTCCACTACAAAAAGGCAGCCTGCAGCTCCAGGAGAAACAGAATGAGTGAGTGGGACGGGGGAGTGAGCTACCTTAACGGAGCTCTGTCAGGATAGCTGTGGATTTCTTTTGTGGGCAGAAAAGCCACCAACAGTGGCTGGAGCCCAGTACAAAAGGGCAGCCTACAGAAACAGGAGAAACACAATGAGTGAGGGGGGGAGTGAGTGAGCTCAACGGAGCTCTATCGTGACTGCTGCAGATTTCTTTGTGGGCAGAAAAATGCAGCAACACAGGCAGGAGCCCAGTACAAAAGGCCAGTCTGCAGCGCCGGCAGAAACGGAATGAGTGAGTGAAAGAGGAGGAGTGAGCAAGCTCAATGGAGTGGTGTCAGGACTACTGCAGATTTCTTTGTGGGCAGAAAAACCTGCCAATGGCAGGCAGGAGCCCAGTACCAAAGGGCAGCCTGCAGCACCAGGAGACATAGAACGAGCGACTGAGGGAGGGGGAGTCAGTGAGCTCAACGCAGCTCTGTTGGGACTGCTGCAGATTTGTTTGTGGGCAGAAAAAGGCAGTAATACATGCAGGAGCCCAGTACAAAAGGGCACCCTGCAGTGGCAGGAAAACCAGAATGAGTGAGTGAGTGAGCTCAGTGGAGCTGTATTGAAACTTCGCAACCTTCTTTGTGGGCATAAGAAGGCAGTAACGGAGACAGGAGCCAGTAGACAGGCAGCCAGCAGTGCTGGAAGAAATGGAATGAGTGGTGAAAGAAGAAGGGTATTGAGCAAGCTCAACGGAGCTTTGTTGGGACTGCTGCAGATTTCTTTGTGGGCAGAAAAGATGCCAAACAGAGGCAGCAGCCTAGTACAAAGACAGCCTTACAGCCGGTGCCAGGAACCAGTAAGAGTGAGAAGGGGGGTTGAGCGACCTCAATGGAGCTGTGTGGAGGACAGCTGTGGATTCTTTAGGGCAGAAAAGCCACCAACAGTGGCTGGAGCCCAGTACAAAAGGGCAGCCTACAGAAAAAGGAGAAACACAATGAGTGTGAGTGGGGAGGAGGAGCTCAACGCGAGCTCTATCATGACTGCTGCAGATTTCTCTGTGGGAAGAAAAGGCGGCAATGACAGGCAGAGCCCAGTACAAAGGCCAGCCTGCAGCACCGGCAGAAACAGAATGCATGAGTGACAGAGGGGATTGAGCGAGCTCAATAGAGCTGTTTCGGGACTCCTTCAAATTTCTTTCCTGGCCAGAAAAACCCTGTGCAGGCAGGGCCCAGTGAAAAGGGCAGCCTGCAGTGCCAGGAGACACACAATGAGCAAATGAGAGAGGGAGTCAGTGAGCTCTGCACAGCTCTGTTGGGACTGCTGGATTGTTTGTGGGCAGAAAAAGCCAGTAATGCAAAACAGCCCATTACAAAGAGCCAGCCTGCAGTGCCGCACGAAGCGGAATGAGTAAGTGATAGAGGGGAGTGAAGCAAGCTCAGCAGACCGTGTGTCAGGACTGCTGCATATTTCATGTGGGCAGAAAAAGGCACCAACAGAGACAGCAGCCGAGTACAAAAAGGCAGCCTTACAGTGCTTGGAGAACCAGGAAAGTGGAGTGAGATGGGGGGAGCGACGTCGATGGAGCTGTGTCAGGACAGATGTGGATTTCTTTGGGCAGAAAAGCCACCAACACAGGCAGGAGTCCAGTACAAAAGGGCAGCCTGCAGCTCCAGGAGAAACAGAATGAGCGAGTGAGACAGGGGGAGTGAAGCTACTGTAACGGAGCTCTGTCAGGACAGCTGTGGATTTCTTTGTGGGCAGAAAAAGCCACCAACAGTGGCTGGAGCCCAGTACAAAAGGGCAGCCTACAGAAACAGGAGAAACACAATGAGTGAGTGGGGGGGGTGTGAGTGAGCTCAACGGAGCTCTATCAAGACTGCTGCAGATTTCTCTGTGGGAAGAAAAAGGCGGCAACACAGGCAGGAGCCCAGTACAAAAGGCCAGCCTGCAGCACCGGCAGAAACAGAATGCGTGAGTGACAGAGGGATTGAGTGAAGCTCAATGGGCTGTTTCAGGACTCCTTCAATTTCTTTCTGCAGAAAAACCCACCAATGCAGGCAGGAGCCCAGTAGAAAGGGCAGCCTGCAGTGCCAGGGAGACACAACGAGCAAATGAGGTAGGGGAGTCTGCGAGCTCTATGCAGCTCTGTTGGGACTGCTGCAATTTGTTTGTGGGCAGAAAAGCCAGTAATGCACGCAGGGGCACAGTACAAAAGGCACCCTGCAGTGGCAGGAAAACCAGAAGAGTGAGTGAGTGAGCTCAGCAGAGCTGTATTGTAACTGCGCATGCTTCTTTGTGGGCATAAGAGGCAGCAACGCAGGCAGGAGCCCAGTAGACCAGGGCAGCCTGCAGCGCCGGAAGAAACAGAATGAGGAGTGAAAGAGAAGGGCATTGAGCAAGCTCAACGGAGCTTTATTCTCAGGACTGCTGCAGATTTCTTTGTGGCAGAAAAGACGCAAACAGAGGCAGCAGCCTAGTACAAAAGGGCAGCCTACAGCACTGGGTGAATCAGAAGCAGTGAGTGAGAAGGGGGGGTGAGCGACCTCGACGGAGCTGTGTGAGGACAGCTGTGGATTTCTTTGTGGGCAGAAAAAGCCACCAACAGTGGCTGGAGCCCAGTACAAAAGGGCAGCCTACAGAAAAAAGGAGAAACACAATGAGTGAGTGGGGGGGAGTGAGTGAGCTCAACGGAGCTCTATCATGACTGCTGCAGATTTCTCTGTGGGAAGAAAAAGGCGGCAACACAGGCAGGAGCCCAGTACAAAAGGCCAGCCTGCAGCACCGGCAGAAACAGAATGCGTGAGTGAAAGAGGGGGATTGAGCGAGCTCAATGGAGCTGTGTCGGGACTCCTTCAGATTTCTTTCTGGCCAGAAAAACCCACCAATGCAGGCAGGAGCCCAGTAGAAAAGGGCAGCCTGCAGTGCCAGGAGACACACAACGAGCAAATGAGGGAGGGGGAGTCAGTGAGCTCTGCGCAGCTCTGTTGAGACTGCTGCAGATTTGTTTGTGGGCAGAAAAAGCCAGTAATGCACGAAGCAGCCCATTACAAAAGGCCAGCCTGCAGCGCCGGCAGAAACGGAATGAGTAAGTGATAGAGGGGGAGTGAGCAAGCTCAGCAGACCGGTGTCAGGACTGCTGCATATTTCGTTGTGGGCAGAAAAAGGCACCAACAGAGACAGCAGCCGAGTACAAAAAGGCAGCCTTACAGCGCTTGGAGAACCAGAAGGAGTGAGTGAGACGGGGGGAGCGACCCCTGATGGAGCTGTGTCAGGACAGATGTGATTTCTTTGTGGGCAGAAAAGCCACCAACACAGGCAGGAGTCCAGCAAAAGGGCAGCCTGCAGCTCCAGGAGAAACACAATGAGCGAGTGAGACAGGGGGAGAGAGCTACCTTAACGGAGCTCTGTCAGGACAGCTGTGGATTTCTTTGTGGGCAGAAAAAGCCACCAACAGTGGCTGGAGCCCAGTACAAAGGCCAGTCTGCAGCACCGGCAGAAATGGAATGCGTGAGTGACAGAGGGGATTGAGTGAGCTCAATGGAGCTGTTTCCGGGACTCCTTCAGATTTCTTTCTGGCCAGAAAAACCACTCAATGCAGGCAGGGCCCAGTAGAAAAGGGCAGCCTGCAGTGCCAGGAGACACACAATGAGCAAATGAGGGAGGGGAGTCGGTGAGCTCTGGCGCAGCTCTGCTGGGACTGCTGCAGATTTGTTTGTGGCAGAAAAAGCCAGTAATCACACGAGGGGCACAGTACAAAGGGCACCCTGCAGTGGCAGGAAAACCAGAATGAGTGAGTGAGTGAGCTCAGCAGAGCTGTATTGTAACTGCTCAAGCTTCTTTGTGGGCATAAGAGGCACAGCAACGCAGGCAGGAGCCCAGTAGACCAGGGCAGCCTGCAGCGCCGGAAGAAACAGAATGAGTGAGTGAAAGAGAAGGGTATTGAGCAAGCTCAACGGAGCTTTGTCAGGACTGCTGCAGATTTCTTTGTGGGCAGAAAAAGACGCCAACAGAGGCAGCAGCCTAGTACAAAAGGGCAGCCTTACAGCACTGGGTGAACCAGAAGCAGTGAGTGAGAAGGGGGAGTGAGCTACCTTAACGGAGCTCTGTCAGGATAGCTGTGGATTTCTTTGTGGGCAGAAAAAGCCACCAACAGTGGCTGGAGCCCAGTACAAAAGGGCAGCCTACAGAAACAGGAGAAACACAATGAGTGAGTGGGGGGGAGTGAGTGAGCTCAACGGAGCTCTATCATGACTGCTGCAGATTTCTCTGTGGGAAGAAAAAGGCGGCAACACAGGCAGGAACCCAGTACAAAGGCCAGCCTGCAGCACCAGCAGAAGCGGAATGTGTGAGTGACAGAGGGGATTGAGCGAGCTCAATGGAGCTGAGTCAGACCCCTTCAGATTTCTTTCTGGCCAGAAAAACCCACCAATGCAGGCAGGAGCCCAGTAGAAAAGGGCAGCCTGCAGTGCCAGGAGACACACAACCAGCAAATGAAGGAGGGGGGAGTCGGTGAGCTCAATGCAGCTCTGTTGGGACTGCTGCATATTTGTTTGTGGGCAGAAAAAGGCAGTAACGCATGCAGGAGCCCAGTACAAAAGGCCAGCCTGCAGCGCCAGGAGAAACAGAATCAGTGAGTGAGACAGGGGGAGTGAGCTACCTTAACGGAGCTCTGTTGGGACAGCTGCAGATTTCTTTCTGCGCAGAAAAAGGTGCCAACACAGGCAGAAGCCCAGTACAAAAGGGCAGCCTGCAGCACCAGGAGAAATGCAATGAGTGAGTGAGAGAGGTGGAGTGAGTGAGCTCAATGCAGCTCACGCTGACTGCTTCAGATTTCTTTGTGGGCGAAAAAGGTGGCAACACAGGCAGGAGCACAGTACAAAGGGCAGCCTGCAGTGCGGCAGAAGCAGGCAGTGAGTGAGAGAGGGAGTGAGCAAACTCAACAGACCTGTGTCAGGACTGCTGCAGATTTCTTTGTGGGCAGAAAAAGCCAACCAACAGAGGTAGGAGCACAGTACAAAGGGCAGTCTGCAGCACCAGGAGACACAGAATGAGCAACTGAGGAGGAGAGTCGGTGAGCTCAACGGAGCTCTGTTGGGACTGCTGCGGTTGTTTGTGGGCAGAAGAAGGCAGCAATGCACGCAGGGGCACAGTACATAAAGGCACCCTGCAGTTGCCGGAAAACCAGAATGAGTGAGTGAGCGAGCTCAGCAGAGCTGTATTGTAACTTTCTGCAAGTTTTGTGGGCATAAGCAGGCAGAACCAGGCAGGAGCCCAGTAGACAAGGGCAAGCCTGCAGCTCGGAAGAAACGGAATGAGTGAGTGAGAGAAGGGGTGAGCGAGCTCAACGGAGCTTTGTCGGACTGCAGCAGATTTCTTTGCTGGCAGAAAAAGGTGCCAACAGAGGCAGCAGCCTAGTACAGAAGGGCAGCCGCCAGCGCTGGGAGAACCAGAAGTATCATTTCGGCTCATGTGCTCCTTTGATTGGTGCAATGTATTGTGTTCCCAAACAAACACCAACTAAGTTATAGTGCCAGGACAAAGCTGAAAACGTTTTTTTATAACACTTTTGAACTGTTTTTAATGTTATAAGGAGATTAATCCTCTCTGCATGTGTGTCAACACTGTAATAACCTCTCTTTGTTGATGGTTAAGGACCCTCAGCAATGCCTCGTGCCTCACAACCCACCTAGAGCATTTTGTTATTGCAATAATTACTGCAATGCTGCTGCTGCACAGACAATTATTCCTTGCATTTGTTCCTGGTATTAATTGAAAAGGCAGGTTTGATTAGTAATGCATGCTGGCATGCTGAGCTTTTCCTGTAACGTGATCTGTGTGGCTCATGGGTCTTTTAATTTGGTCATGTACAGTATGTCTTAGTTGCATTGTTTTCCCAAACAACACAGAGAGAATTTGTTTAAAAATATGTTGCATGCAGATTTTGGAGATGGGTCTGTGATGGCCTCGGCAGCTCAGCTTGATCTCAGAAGTGAGATCCCAGCAACGGTAAGATAAATAACTACAGCAATATATAAATTACAGTTTTTTCAATGTGGCTTTTTAGTTCCATGCCATGGGCAGGCAGTTTCTTGGTATGTGGTCTGCCCTAGGGTGTCAGCTGCTCTTTAAACAAATCAAACAAATGTCCAGGGGTATGTGTGTCCGCGTGCGTGTGTGTGTGTCTGAGTGCATGTATCATACGTGTGTCGGTGGGGGCCCAACAATGTTCATATAGGTAGTAGGAAGGTCGCCAGCAGGGAGTACCAGTAATGCTCATAAAGGTTACAGGGGCATCAGCAATGCTAATACAGGTAACATGATGGCACCAGTGATGCTCATACCGATGGTAGAGGGTGCGAGAGTGTCCCAGCGATACTATACAGGTGACAGAGGGCACCAGCAATGCTCAAATAGATATCTGGGGTATCATTAGTGTTCACGTAGGTGTTGGGGTCACCAATAATGCTCATACAGGTGGCAATTCACCAGAGTGCTAATACAGGTGTCGGACCACAGAAATGCTCACAGAGGTGACAGGGATGTCTGCCATGATCATACAAGCGAAAGGGGCACCAGCATTGCCCTATAGATGGCAAGGGTACAAGCAATACTCATACAGGTAACAGGGAGCACCAGCAATGCTCATACAGATGGAAGGGGCACCAGCAATGCTCATACAGATGGCAGGGGAACAACAATTCTCATACAGGTGATGGGGGCACAAGAAAGGCTCATACAGGTCACAGGGGCCACCAGCAACGCTCATACATGTGAAGGGGCACCAGCAATGCTCATAGAGGTGACAGAGGGCACATCAATACTCATACAGGTGACAGGGAACACCAACAATGCTCATACAGGTGAAGAGGCACCAGAAATGCTCATGTGGGTGGCAGGGGCACCATCAATGTCCACAGGGTGGCAGAGTTCACTGGAAATCCTCATACAGGTGGCATGGAGCACCAGCAGTGCTCAGACAGGTTGCAGGAGGCACCAACAATGCTCATACAGGTGGCATAGGGCACCATAAATCCTCATAAAGGTGACAGGAGGCATCAACAATGCTCATACGTGTGACAGAGGCACCAGCAATGATCATGGATTCGCCAGAGAGCACTAACATGTCTCCTACAGGTTGCAGAGGTGCCCCGGCAAAACTTATACAGATGGCAGGGGCACCAGCAATGCTCATACCAGTGTCAAGGGGTAGCCTGTGATGTGGGCAACTGTGTGTCAGTGACTGATCGTAAGGGCTACCGCATAACGGCATTGACAATGTGAGCGACCCTGGATTTCCCTCTTTCCCCAAGTTCGCCCCTGGGCTGGAATCCTAAGTAAGGTGGGTGTGGGGGGGTGTGGGGGAGCAAAACCCCCTGAATTAAACAACAAACTGTTTTTCAGTCGCCCTGGTGGTTTTGCACTCTTCCGCAGGTCACCATCATGCAGTCTCCCTTGTCACATAGCACCATGTCAAGGTGCACCAGCAATTTTCATACTGGTGACAGCGGTGTACCAGCATTGCTCATACATGTGGCAGTGGGCACCAGTCATGCTCATACAGGTGATAGATAAGCAGCACTACTCATACAAGTGGCAGCCCACTAGCAATGTTCATACAGGTGGCAGGGGACCCAAGTAATGCTCACACATGTTATAGGGGGCACAAGCAATGTACATGCAGGTGACAGGGGAAGCCAGCAATGCTCATACAGGTGAGAGGGACACCAGCACTGCTTATACAAGTGGAAGCCCACCAGCAATGTGTATACAGGTGACAAAGGGCACCAGCATTGCTCATACAGGTGACAGGGGGCATTAGCACTGCTTGGACAGATGGCAGGGGCACCAGCACTGCTTATACAAGTGGAAGCCCACCAGCAATGTGTATACAGGTGACAAAGGGCACCAGCATTGCTCATACAGGTGACAGAGCATGAGCACTGCTCAGACAGGTGACAGGGGGCACTAGCACTGCTTGAACAGATGGCAGGAGCACCAGCAATGCTCATACAGGTGACAGGGGGACCAGTACCACTCATACAGATGACAAGGGCACCAGCAGTGTTCATGGATCTGGCAGAGGGCACCAGCACTGCTCATACAGGTGACAGCGGGCACCAGCAATGCTCATGGATCTGGCAGAGAGCACCAACAATTCTCCTACAGGTGTTAGAGGGGCCCCAGCAAAGCATATACAGATGGCAGGTGACCCCAGCAATGCTCACAGGGCACAAGCAATATACATACAGGTAGCTGGGAAGCCAGCAATGCTAAAACAGGTGACAGGGACTCCAGTACTGCTTATACAAGTGGAAGTCCACCAACAATGTGTATTCAGGTGACAGAGGGCACCAGCACTGCTCATACAGGTGACAGAGCATGAGCACTGCTCAGACAGGTGACATGGGGCACTAGCACTGCTTGGACAGATGGCAGGTGACAGGGACTCCAGTACTGCTTATACAAGTGGAAGTCCACCAGCAATGCTAATACAGGTGACAGGGAGCACCAGTACTGCTCATATAGGTGACAGAGCACCAGCAATGCTCATGGATCTGGCAGAGAGCACCAACAATTCTCCTATAGGTGGTAGAGGAGCCCCAGCAAAGCTTATACAGATGGCAGGGGCACTAGCAATGCTCATACAGGTATCAATGTACACCAGCTATGTTCATACTTGTGACAGGGATGCACCAGCACAGCTCATGCAAGTGGCAGTGGGCACCAGCAATGCTCATACAGGTGACAGACCAGCAGCACTGCTCATGCAAGTGGCAGGGGACCCCAGCAATGCTCACACATGTTATAGGGGGCACATGCAATGTGCATAAAGGTGGCAGGGTGCACCAGCAAATTCTCATATAGGTGGCAGTCCATCAGCAATGCTAATACAGGTGGCAGGGTGCACCAGCAATGCTGATACAGGTGGCAGGTGGCACCAGCAATCCTCAAACAGGTGATGGGTTGCCCAGCAAAGCTAATACAGGTGGTAGGTTTTCACAGAGAGGGTTGTGGATGCATGGAACAGCCTCCCTGAGGAGCTGTGGGTCAAGAACAGTGAAATTCAAGAATGCGTGGGACAGATATAAGGCAGTCCTAGTGGGGGGTAGGAGGAAGTAAGCTGTTGGTGAACTAGGATCTGCAGCTTATCTGTTATGTAGGAAAATGGGCAGACTAGGTGGGCCAAGTGGGCCTTATCTGCCATCAAATTCTATGTTTCTATGTAGGGGCAGCAGCAATGCACATACAGGTGTCAGGGGCACCAGTGATACTCATACAGGTGACAGGGGGACCCAGCAATGCTCGTACAGGTGGCAAGGGGCAGCAGCAAAGCTCATACAGGTAGCAGGGGCACCAACAATGCTCATACAGGTGATAGAGTGTCTCAGCAAAGCTCATACAGATGGCATGGACACCAGCACTGCTCATACAAGTGGAAGCTCACCAGCAATGTGCATACAGATGACAGAGGGACCAGCACTGCTTATACAGGTGACAGAGGGCACCAGAACTGCTCATACAGGTGCCAGAGAGTACTTGTATTGCTCATACAGATGGCAGAGGGCACCAGCACTGCTCATACAGGTGACAAGTGGCACTAGCACTGCTTGTACAGATGGCAGGGCACCAGCAATTCTCAGCTACAGGTGACAGGGGCACCAGTAAAACTCTCATAGGTGACAGGGGCCCCAGTAAATCTCAGACAGGTGGAAGGGGTGACCAGCAATGCTCATACAGGTGACGGGACCACAGCAAATCACATACAGGTGGCAGGGGGCAGCAGCAGTGTTCATACAGGTGACAGGGCCCCAGCAAAGCTCATACAGGTGGCACGGTACATCAGCAATGCTCATACAGGTGGAATACCAACAGTAATGCTCATATAGGTGGCAGGGGTGCACTAGCAATGTTCATACAGGTGGCAGGGTACACCAGCAAAGCTCATACAGGTGGCATGGTACAGCAGCAAACCTCATACAGGTGGCAGGGTACACCAGCAAAGGTCATACTGGTGGCAGGGTATACCAGAAAAGGTCATACAGGTGGCAGGGTACATCAGCAATGCTCATACAGGTGAATGCCCACCAGTAATGCTCATACAGGTAGCAGGGTGCACTAGCAATGTTCATACAGGTGGCAGGGGCACCAGCAAAGCTCATACAGGTGGCAGGGGGCAGCAGCAGTGCTCATACAGGAGACAGGGCCCCAGCAAATCTCATACAGGTGGCACAGTACACCAGCAATGCTCATACAGGTGGAAGCCCACCAGTAATGCTCATACAGGTTGCAGGGGTGCACTAGCAAGGATCATGCAGGTGACAGGGGCACCAGCAAAGCTCATACATGTAGCAGGGGGCACCAGTAATGCCCATACAGGTGGCAGGGGGATCCAGCAATGCTCATTGATCATACAGGTGACTAGGGGATCCAGCAATGCTCACACAGGTGCGAGGGGGACCCAGCAATGCACATACAGGTAACAGGGGGCACCAGCAATGCTCATACAGGGGAAAGGACACCAGCCTTTCTCATACAAGTGGCAGCCCATTGGCAATGTGCATACAGATGACAGAGGGTACCAGCTCTGCTCATACAGGTGACAGAGGGCACCAGCGCTGCTCATACAGGTGACAGAGGGCACCAGCACTGCTTGTACTGTATAGATGGCTGGGGCACCAGCAGTGCTCCTACAGGTGACAGAGAGCACCAGTAAAACTCATGTAGGTGACAGGGGGCACCAGCAAACCTCAGACAGGTGGAATGGGTGCTCCAGCAATGCTCATACAGGTGACAGGGGCCCCAGCAAACCTAATACAGGTGGTAGGTTTTCAGAGAAAAGGTTATGGTTGCATGGAACATCCTCCCTGAGGAGGTTATGGAGTCAAGAACAGTGGGGGAATTCGAGAATGCATGGGACCGATATAAGGCAGTCCTAGTGGGGGGTAGGAGAAAGTAAGCTGTTGGTTAACTAGGATCTGCAGCTTATCTGTTACGTGAGGAAAATGGGCAGACTAGGTGGGCCAAGCGGGCCTTATAGAAACATTGAAACATAGATCTGCCATTAAATTCTGTTTCTATGTAGGGTCACCAGCAGTGCACATACAGGTGGCAGGGACACCAGTGATGCTCATACAGGTGACAGAGGCCCCAGAAAAGCTCATACAGGTGGTAGGGGACACCAGCAAAGCTCAGACAGGTGGCAGTGGCACCAACAATGCTCATACAGGTAACAGGGGCCCCAACAAAGCTCATACAGATAGCAGGGTGAACAGCAATGCTCATACAGGTGACTTGGGGCCCCAGCAAAGCTCATACAGGTGGCAGGGGCACCAGCAATGCTCATACAGGTGACAGAGGGCACCTGCAAAGCTAATACAGGTGGCAGAGGCACCAGCAATCCTCATACAGATGACTGGGGGCCACCACAAAACTTTTACAGGTGGCAGAGTGCACCAGCAATGCTTATACAGGTGACAGAAGATCACACAAGTAGATGGAGGCCCCAGCAGAGCTCATACAGGTGGCCTGGGCCAACAGCAATGCTCATACAGGTGACAGGGGCACCAGCATGGCTCATACCGGTGACAAAGGGAGCACCAACAATGATCATACAGGTAACAGGTGGCCCCAGCAATGTTCTATTTGCTAACTGACTGAGCCTATTTTGCTGTGTATAGTGCTAGTTTGCCTCCTCAGCCCCATTATGGTTATGTGCATTTAAGTACCCTCCCTTTCCTTGGAGGGAGCTCTAATGACCCTTCTACTTGGCAGATGGTATCCCATCCCCAGGGCACTGCTGATCCCTCCTCCAATTGTCATCAGTTGGATTACAGCTTCTCTATCTCACTGTTATCCAACTATGTGCCTCCTAGCCCTATAGCACTGCTGAGTTGCTTAATTATGCTTCTCATGCCACAGTTCTTCCATGAGAGCTTCCTTGGGTTCTCCTGCACTATATGATGCTCCTTGAAGCTCACTGTCTTCTGGTCCCCTACTATATATCACCACCTTGCAGGTGACCTTGAGCTAAATTCTGGTCTTTTAGTCTCCATCCCTTATTCCCTTCACCATCGGTGGGCCAAAAGTGGCTCCAACTTGCCCATTTAAACATTCACAACCTACTTGCGAATAAGACAGACCAAAAGGCCTGGATAGCTCGCTACTCCTGATGTCCTTGGCATTTCGGAGTCTTGGATCAAACCCAACATACCTGACTCCTGTATTGTCCCCAAATACATTTTCATCCATGCTGACCACCCCTCCTCGAAAAGAGGCCGTGGCCTGCTAATATACTTTACGTCCCACCTCAGTGTTTCTAAGCTTCACCCACAATGCCAGAACAGGCTTACCCATTGAATTACTGCATGCCGCCCTCCTCCTAGGACACACCATAAAACTACATATTCTAGGTATCCGTGAAAACTGACTGTCCATGATAACCATGTCTGCGTTACATGGCACCCACTGCACCAAAAATGGAACCTCTGTAACTACAACCAGGTCCAAGGAAGAGGATGATAGGCATATGCTAAATCTAACTGCTGAGCGGGCCCTAATAATTCCACACAGAAAGCAATGATCGAATGTTCAGTGCAGCAACTGGGATTGTGCAGTATGGCTTTAGTCACAGATGTTACTAAAGCACAGGTGGACCCCGAAAAGGTCGGTCATGGCAACATGTACACTCTTTTCTAGAAATTTTTGCTATTCAGTACAGTTTTCCACAGAAACATTTATCCATTTTTCTCCAGAGCACTCGTGGGCAAACCACAGTCTTGAGCTTCTTAAAACACATTTCCATTTCCCAATTTAGATGCTTGTGGCAGTGCCACATTCGAGAGCCATTTCCAAAACACATTTCATGTGTAACTAGTGACCTGAGCTCCATATGTAAGTTTCATCCTGGGCATTGGCCTCTACCCAGGAAACCTTGGCGGCCTTACTGGACCACTTATCCCTGCCTTGTAGACTCCAGATGGTTTTCCTCCCACACTTTGCCCCAACTGACAGTCTGCCATTCCTTCAGGGTTACACCAAAAGAGGCCTTCAGTCCCCACTGAATTGCTAAAGACTCAAACTTTTCTTCAGAATAACACACCGGTGAACAGGGTCCTGGCTGGTGTGATCTAGCCTTATCCTGGGAACACACACCCAGACAACTACCTAAATTCGAAAACTTGTCTCCCATTCTGTACTTACAGACTAGTTGCACCTTCCTTGAGACATAGAAACAACCAGAAGCACCCTTTTTCCATGGTAGCTTGTCAGCATTTCTGACACAATGTCCTTCTCAAAGGCACCTGTACACACACTAGGACCTTCAAGGGATTGCCCCTTAGATCCACTGTACTGGCAGTCCTTCTTACTCCCCTGGAGTGAAAATCAAGGAATCCTGCTGGAGAAAGGTCTCCACCACTTCACTGGCAACTGGAGATATAATCCAAACTAGACTGAGAAACACAGGGTACTCTGTGGCAGAGCCCCAACTGAGCAGACCTCCTGGCACTCTGACTTCCAAACTCAGACTAACTGAATGTTTTAAAACTTCCCTGATCAGCTGACTCAAAATGTATATGCTGCTGCGAGACTTCTAAATGACATATGGCGCGTGGCACTGTGCCAGTGCAAGTGGCCAGAGGGAGCATGGAGATGCGCTTAACGTGAAGTGCCATTGCGCCATCTACAGCACCAGCGATATTCAAAAGTTGACATGCAAATGGGGCCATAATTTATGCAAGGCACACATGGGGCCATTTGCATGTCATTATGTCCCCATTTGCATGCAGGGTGCTCCAATCCCCGATGACTTGCACCTGGTGCCCTGCCAGGCAGCAGCCATCGGGGATCAACATCCCCTGCAGCCCGATCGTGGGCATCTGTCAAAGAATAGAATACATTCCTATATCCCTGGTGGTCCAGTGGACCTCTATGTGCCTGATCACGGGCATCTGTCAAAGAATAGAATAAGTTCCTATATCCCTGGTGGTCAAGTGGACCGCTATGTGCCCAACCGTGGGCATCTGCATAATAAAATAAGAATTATTCCAGTATCCCTGGTGGTCCAGTGGACCGCTGCTTGCCTGATCGCGGGCATCTGTATGTTAAAATAAGAATTATTCCACTATCCCTGGTGGTCCAGTGGACCGCTGCTTGCCTGATCGCGGGCATCTGTATGTTAAAATAAGAATTATTCCACTATCCCTGGTGGTCCAGTGGACCACTGCTCACCCAATCGAAGGCATCTGTATAATAAAGTAAGAATTATTCCACTATCCCCGGTGGTCCAGTGGACCATTGCTCACCCAATTGTGGGCATCTGTATGTTAAAATAAGAATTATTCCACTATCCCTGGTGGTCTAGTGGTGAATCATTCACATATCTGGAATGTGTAGTATGGTATGGGCTGCACGCCCATTGGCTCACACTGTGAACCAATGGGTGTACAGCCCTACCGATGGTGTCAGTCAGCGGGCAGCAGGGCGGCAGGCAGGTGGGGTGCTGCCGCCTGCTGGCTGATCGGGGTGGTGGGGATCAGTTGGCAGGCGGGAAGGGGGGTACCGCTAGATTACCAGGGATAGTGGAATAATTCTTATTTTAACATACAGATGACCATGACTGGGTGAACAGTGGTCCACTGGACCACCAGGGATAGCGGAATCATTCTTATTTTAACATACAGATGCCCGTGATCGAGTGAACAGCGGTCCACTGGACCACCAGGAATAGTGGAATAATTCTTATTTTAACATACAGATGCCTGCGATCGGGCGAACAGTGGTCCACTGGACCACCAGAGATATTGGACGAATTCTTATTTTTTTACAAATGCCCATGATCGGGCATGGGGGTACCACCAGATGCAGCCAGAACTCGGGTGGCCACCCACAGGTGGCAGCTGCCGTGTTGCACCCTGCAATGTGGCAACTCACCTGTGGGTGGCCATCAGTTGTTCCTTTTTTTGGGGGCGTAACTTTGTGCTGGTGCAGGTAGGGGTTACACATGCATTGCTCTGCACATCCTGGGTTAAATATCGGGCTATGCAGGTTATGCATGGGCATGCCCCCCCACCTGTGCCTGCATACATTACTGATGTGCTCCGTGCATCGGGATTTGTGCCGCGCACTTTTCCCTTTTGAATATCGGGCCGGGGCACATCAGTGGGTTGCGCATGGTGCAACACCGTTGCACCATGCGCAACCCTTTTGAATATCTGGGCCAATGTCTTTGGGTCCAGCTTAAAACACAAAAACATTATCAGAAAACACCTAAAGAGGTTCTCTTTAGGTGTTTTCTAATTTTTTTTGTATTTAAAATGTTCGGTACTTCAACATCCTTGCTAAGTGGCAAAACAAGATGGTGGCCGTAACACAGCTCAATCGATCACAGGACTGTAAATTGTGCAAAAAATACCAGCATTCTTTGCCAAATGAAGCTGGTATTTTTCACACAGTAGTTTCATTGTTCAAAAATAAGCAGTATTTTTCACACAAACCTCCTGTTGTGCCAAATAAATATATTTTGATCCTGACATATACATTTTCCCATGCGAAATAATAGGAAAATTAAAAATGTCATAACTTTTGAATGGATTAAAATTTTTTCACCAAACCTTCAAAAAGCACCTCTTTGACCCAAGGGCTTTCAACCCTGAAAATGTTAGATCAGTACCTAAAGCCCTTTCTGAGATCCAGGGTGACCAAAAATGTTAAAAATCTCTGATTTTCCTGGGGTTTTTTTCAACATTTTATATCTCAAAAAACCACTGAATGGATTCCCATGAAATTTGGCAGATCAAGAGTCCAACACATAGAGATTATGCATGCCACATTTCATGCAAATCCATTGAAAGGCTCCAAAGTTATTAAGGTTCAGAAATTTGAGCCGAATTCTAGAAAGGTGGTGCAAGTTGCCGCCGAATGCAACTTGTGCCACCCTCAACTGCAACAATGACCCTGCACCCTATTGTAGAAGGGGCAGGGTCTCTGCAGCAAAGTCCAGTGACTTGCGACATGTGGCCAGGTACACCGAAATGCAGGCGCACCTGGCGAGCATGTCGCAAGCTGCAACAGCAGGCTGGTGCGGTCAACCTCCCAACCCGTGCCCTGGCCTGAGTCACCAGCCACAGATGTGGCATATAGCCAGGGAATCTCTGGTAGACTAGTGCCCCCCCAATCACTGTTACACTCAGATACATATCCCCTGTACCCTGGTAGTCTAGTGCCCCCCCAAACTGTATATAATAAATATTGTTCTTCTTATCCCTGGTAGTCTAGTGGCCCCCCATACTGTATAAATGAAATATTGTTCACCTAATCTCTGGTAGTCAAGTGGCCCCCGTACTGTATGAAATATGTATTGTTCTCCTTATCCCTAGTAGTCTAGAGGCCCCCTGTACTGTATGAAATAAATATTGTTCACCTAATCCCTGGTAGTCTAGCGGCCCCCCCGTACTGTATAAATTAAATATTGTTCATCCAATCCCTGGTAGTCTAGTGGCCTCCCAAACATCATCAAATAAATAATAATCACTAATTCCCTGGTAGTCTATTGGCCCCCACTCAGCCATGCCAGCCCACCAGCACCCCCACCATCCCCAGCTAGCAACTGGCACAGCCACCTCTTACCTCCATGGCCAGCCACACGACTGAGTACTGGATGGCGCTGCTGGAAAAATGCTTAGAAATTAATTTCTGGTGTGAATTTACAGTAGCTCATGCTGCCTCCAGTCGTGCAACAACCCGTGGAGAAGTGAGTGAGCTGAGGCAATGGAAGTAATGGAGGTCTCAGACATGGCTGGAGTGAGGAGTGAGGCACTAGACTGCCAGTGATGACTGGTTGATAATATTCGAGGGCCACTAGACTACAGATGAGTGAACAATATTTAATTATACAATATGGGGAGGCATTCAGGGCAAATGAGCTGTAGTTATTTCATACAATAAGAGAGCCACTGAACTACCAGAGATAAGAGGAACAATACATATTTCATACAGTATGAGAAACCCATGACTTCTCAGAAAGTGGAGGATATATTATGTATACATTGATGGGGGACATCAGACTACTAGGGCAGTCTTTTTGCTTCATCTGCGGTGGGCGACTCACTGTTCGGGGCACAGGTGGGGGGATGGCAGCGCTGCCCTGTGGGGCTTCTGCAAATGGGTGTTTCAGGGTGATGGGGGATGGGTAGCCCTTTGGGGCCCCACTGGGGTTTGTTGGGCATGGGGGGTGGGAAACTGTGCACTGACAGCTGGACAGCCGACATGTCTACAGGACCCCTGGGGGCATCTATAAGTTATACCAGCTTAATGCTGGTGTAACTTACATTGCCAGTTCTCCTCTGAGGGTTCTTGTAGAATCACGATGTTGGGACTTTGTGGCTGCCCTTCTAGAATGGGGTTCAACTGCTGCCATAAACCCCCTAGTGCTGTGTTGCAGGGGGTTTATGTGGTGTAACTGTTGTTTGGTGCAAGTGACCTGTGACATGTCACAGGCCACTTTGTACAGTGAAGCCCACCAAGATGAAGTGCAGTGTCACAGGTTTAATGCATGACAATAGGGGTTAACTCCCATTGAAATTGCATTGTTTGCTGCAGTAACTCTATTGCAGAATTCTGCAGTGCTGCACTTCATCCTGATATATATATATATATATATATACATTCCATGCAAAAAACATAGTTAATGCATCCGTTAGAGTTAAACCAACAAAAGTGGAGAAATGAGACATTAGGGTAGAGCCCCTAACCCCCCCCACACCACCTCACCCCACTCCCATCCTCCACAGACTGACAGATGCCGGGGTATGCCATGGGGTCATGAGGCCCAACTCTCACTCTATTCCATGTGTAAACAGGTTGACATGCTACAGTAAAGGAGAATGGGGTGAGAGTTATGCCTCATGACTCCGTGGCACACCCCGGTGTCTGTCGGTCTGTGGAGAATGGGTGGTGGGGTTAGAGGGTCTATTCTAACATCTCATTTCCCCACTTTTGTTTGTTAACTCTGACTGATGCATTAACAAAGTTTTTTGCAATGAATTTCCTTACCTTTTGAAAAAGTGTAATATAACTAGTAAATAGCATGTGTTGGTGGGCCCCATGCTCCCACCAATTTGCCCATTTCTGCATAATGATATGTGTTTGTGAAAGCGCTGGCCCTCCTGGCTCTGCACTCCGACTTACACATAACTATGGAGCCATACAGCAACCCTATAGGGCTGCACCCTTGTAACACTAATTTGCCAATATCTCAGCAAATGTAGCAGCTATGAAACAAATTCAAGAGTCATTGTAATCATGACAGTGAGACCTCCATGTGAGATAGGGCAACCAAATTTGTATCTCACATCGTTTACAAGATACAGGCAACGAAATGCACTGAAAAGGCACCCTTGGAACCCTTGTGACACTAATTTACCAATATCTCTGTAACCATAGCAAGTTGGAAAAAAATTCCACTGCAGGTGTAATCTATGACTTCCAAACTTGTTTCAGCAGCTTAGTTCACATAAAAGTGAATTAAGCTGCAGATATCGAAAAATCCATATGTCAGTTTGTTTTCAAGATACAGGTGCCGAAAGTCACTATGGGTGCCACAATGTTATCCTATGGGAAAAATATCAACTTTGTGATAGCATATCTATGGGACCAATTAACTTTTCAACACCTAAATAGCATAATTCATGTATCTGTGGCATCCCCTTAATACCTGGCAAATTTCAAGTCAAAAGACCAAACCATTAATTTACAATGCAATGGAAAGATTTTTAAAAGTTTAAAAATTCCTAGTTCATCAGTAGATGTGGGTGAAGTGGCCCAGATTTGCTCCTTGAAGCAATTAGCGGAGTAATGCGGAATCCGCAAAGTAATCCACAATGCAAAGTGGAGTACTTTGCACCATAATGAGGAAAGCAAAGTCCATTGATAACAATGACTTCACATTACTCCGCCTTCCCCCAACCACTTCTGCACCAATTTTAATGTGAAGTACATACAGTAGGAATCAGTGTACTTTGCATCACTTCACATTGTGATTGCGCACCAAGGTGAATTTTGCAGTGATTCATGGGACTACAGGTCACATGGGCTCTAGATTGTGCTGCACAGTCTCAGTTCTGTGTAGTGTGTGTGTGTGTGTTTGTGTGTGTGTGTGTGTGTCTAGTGCTAGATGGAGACAGTTTCCTCACAGAGCTCAGTGATCCAAATCCTCTAAAACCTGTTAAAAAAAGCCTTTTGTAGCCATTTTTTTTGCTAACAATTTAGTATATTGATTGTAGGAAACCCTCTTGTGATCATATCATTGAGTGTTTATTGTTTGTGTGGATTTTGAATGTTAATTTAGAACATTCAGTCTGTGTACTGACAGACACTTGAAATGTGCTTTGGTGGAGGCAGGTTAAAACTGGGAGAAAAAGGCAGTCTTTCTGTTTTGGTTATATTTTTCTTGTATAACTGTGTTAATGTACACACAGTAATATTTTCAGTAATTCTGCAAATTTTTTTGCTGATTGTTGTGGTGCAGCAGTGCATAATTTCAGTTTGTTTAAAAGATTTGTTTATATTACTGAAGTTTTCAATTTGCTACGCATCACTTCTAGTGTATGTGTGAGTGTGTGTGTGTGTGTGACACGTGCCATCAAATCAGACACATTTTATTGTACCACAGAGTAATTGCAGCAGTGTGAACCTGCTATCCACTACACCTGCATGATTTTGTACTGCTTTGTGGTATCTTGGCGTTGGACTGTTATTGCAGTGCTCTGCACCCCCCCAACCTGCAAAAGGTATTCTTTTCCAGATTGGATTGTGAGTTGTGATCACTGGTTAAACATAGAAACATAGAATTTGACGGCAGATAAGGACCACTTGGCCCACCCAGTCTGCCCATTTCCCTACCTACTGGATAAGCTGCCGATCCTAGTTAACCAGCAGCCTACTTCTTCTTACCCCCATCCCCCAGAATTGCCTTATGACTGTCCCATGCATGCTTGAATTCCACCACTGATTTTGACTCCACAACCTCCTCCAGAAGGCCGTTCCATGCATCCACAACCCTCTCTGTGAAAAAATACTTCCTTAAATTACCTCTGAGCCGCCCCCCATCTTCAAATTGTGCCCTCTTGTTCTTGCACACCTCTTTTTTTGAAAGATGCTACCCTCTTGGACTTTGTTGATTCCCTTGAGGTACTTAAACGTTTCTATCATGTCCCCCCTCTCCCTCCTTTCCTCGAGGCTATACATATTAAGCTCTTTAAGTCTCTCTTCATATGTCTTCCGGTGCAGACCCTGTACCATTTTAGTTGCCCTCCTCTGGACAGCTTCCATCCTGTCTATGTCTTTGCAGAGATTGGGTCTCCAGAACTGCACAGTACTCCAGATGGGGCCTCACCAGCTGTCTGTACAGAGGGATAATAACTTCCTGTTTTCTACTGGTGATGCCTTTCCTATGCATCCCAGTAAGCCCCAACCCTCCTTGCTGCCCTCTCACATTGCTTGCCACCTTTAGGTCATCTGATATGACTACCCCCAGGTCCCTTTCCATTTTTGTTGTTGTTAGTATCTCACCCCCCATTGTGTACTCTTCCCCTGGGTTTTTGTTTCCCAGGTGCATTACCTTGCACTTCTTAGCATTGAATCTAAGCTGCCATACATTTGACCATTCCTCTAACCTTGCCAAGTCCCTTCTCATCCTTTCCACCCCACCCTGTGCATCAACTCTGTTGCAGATCTTAGTGTCATCTGCAAAGAGACATACTTTTCCTTCCAGTCCTTCTGCAATGTAACATAAAGACATTGAAGAGGACGGTCCTAATCTGAACCCTGCGGTACCCACTAGTAACCCTCCTTTCTTCTGGTGGACTCCATTTACTATTACTCTCTGTGTCCTATTCTCCAGCCAATTCTTTACCCAAGCTGTCATCTTGGAGACCCACTCCCAGGCTGGCTAACTTGTATATTAATCTTTGTGTGGACTGTGTCAAATGCTTTGCTAAAGTCTAGGTAGGCCATGTCCACAGCCCTCCCTGATCTACTACTTTGGTCACCCAGTCAAAGAAATCTATCAGATTTGTCTGGCATGACCTTCCCGCTGTGAATCCATGCTGCCTAGGGTCCTGTGCCCCTCTGGCCTCTAGATACTCGACAATTCTTTCCTTCAGAAGTGATTCCATCATTTTCCCTATCTCTGAGGTTAAACTAACAGGTCTGTAGTTTTCTGCTTCTGCCTTGCTCCCACTTTTGTGAAGGGGAATCACATCTGCCCTCCTCCAGTCCTCGGGTATCACCCCATCCTCCCATGATTTGTTAAAAAGGGTAGTCAGTGGTGTCACTAGTTCTACCCTTAGCTCTTTAGAATTCTGGGATGAATCCCATCAGGCCCCATTGCTTTGTCCATCTTCAGTTTAAGAGTTCTTTCAGAACCCTTTCTTCTGTAAATGGGCTGGTATCAACTTCTGTATCCAGAGTGTTACTACTGTTTGTTTTATGTACCTCCCCTCTTCATTTGTAAATACTGAGCAAAAATATTTGTTTAGTATCTCTGCCTTTCACAATCTCCCTCTGCCCACCCTCCTCCCTTTATTAAGCCTCACTATCCCTCCCTTGGTCTTCCTTTGCTCCTGATGTACCTATAAAGGTTTTATCCCCTCCTTAACTGAGTTGCTATCTTTTCCTCGGTTTGGGCCTTTGCTGTTCTGACTGACTTCCCAGCCTCCTTTTGCTTTAACTGATACAGTTTTCTGTCCTGCTCCTTCTGCGATTCCTTGTACTTCCTGAATGCTTTCTTTTTCTCTTGAACCTTCACTGTCACTTCCTTTGAGAACCATAGTGGTTTCTTACATCGTCTTGTTTTGTTTATTTGCTTCACACAAAGGCTCGTTACCTCTGTGATGGCAGTTTTTATTATTCCCCATTGTTCTTCCACCCCTCCTTCCTGCCCATTTGCTAGTGCATTCCTTAGGCACTCACCCATTTTGGCAAAGTCAGCCCTCCTAAAGTCCAGTACTTTGTCTTTGTATGCTTGACTCTATTGCTGTGTTTATTGTGAACCATACTGTTCGATGGTCGCTAGTTCCCAGATGGCTACCCACTTCTACATCTGTGATCCTCTCTCCATCTCCATTTGAGAGAATTAAGTCTAATATTGCTCCCTCTCGAGTGGACTCCAGTACTAGTTGTTGAAGGCATGCCCCCTGTAGGGCATCTAGAATAACTGCACTCTTCGAAGTGGCAGCTGCAACTGCACTCCAGTTAACATCTGACATATTCAGATCACCCATCAGCAATATCTCCCCTTTTTCTGCCATTCTAAGTATACTTTCTATCATTTCCCTGTCCATTTCCTCCCCCTGAGAAGGGGGTCTGTATACAACCCCTGTGCGTATTGTGGTGCCATTGTCTGTCTCCAAATTTACCCACAGTGCTTCTTCTCCTCCCTGTTTACCCTTTTGTTCTGTTGCTTTTATTCCTTCCCTTATGTAAAGAACTACTCCTCCTCCTCTTTTACCCTCCTTGTCCCTCCTGTAGAAAGTGTATCCTGGTATGTTTATGTCCCAGTCATGGTTTTGTGTGTACCATGTTTCTGTGACTGCCCCGATATCCAGATGTTCCTCCTCCATCAAGGCCACTAATTCAGGAAGCTTGTTACTCAGACTACGGGCATTAGTACTCATTGCTCTCCATTTTTTGATGGCTTTACCTTCTGTTGCAGCATTCCCCACTGACAGTTCTACCTCAGTCTTTTTCTCATTTAGTACCCTGTTGTTTTTTTTTTTGTAATTAAGATTTTATTAATTTTTACACACAACAATATCCATTAAACAAATAATGAAGTGTTAATCTGAAAGCGCAAAGTCACAACCATTAGATCCAATATTACATTCAACGCACTTTCTGATGAAATATATAAAACATAGACCAAACTACTGCCCTCCCCCCCATCACCAGCCCCAAGGTTACGAGAGGAAAAAAAGAAGGAGTAAAGATTTAATCAATCTGTTCGTATAGTGATTAGGTTCTCGGCTTCCAAGTCATAAGAAAGGACTCTAGGGGGGCCCCAAAAGGATGTATAGTATGTTTGTTTACCCCGCATATAAGCAATGTGTTTCTCTAGCTGCAACGCTAGGTACATTCCGATGCCACTCTCTAATAGGGATGGAAAATTGTCAGACGACCAGTGTCTTAAAATTAGCAGCTTCATAACAGCTGAGACCAAAGATACTCACGCTCTCCAAGCCCTAGAAGTGGCCGCAGGGAAAGAATATAATAAACAGACCTCGGGGGTGTCCATGCTAATTGAGCCAAGGATAGGGTCCAAGAGTCTACTAATGGCACTCCAAAGAACCCGGATCACCGGGCATGACCATAACATGTGATACAAAGTGCCTTCCTCCTTATTGCAATTCCAGCAAAGGGGTGAACTGTATGCCCCGTGTCTGTAAAGATGAGTAGGCATCAAATAGAGGTGATGCATGATATTGAAGTGAACCATCCTAAGTCTATCTTGTTTGATGTACGTATACATAGTATTCCAGAGTTTTTTCCAAACATCCGGAGTATCCCGGAAATTCAACTCTCTTACCCAATAATAACAAATACCCAAGGGAAGCCTGTGATCCCATTCCTGGAGCAGCTTATAAACTTTAGAGACTGCATGTGATTGAATAGCAACCCTCAATAGGGAATCGATACTTTTCGGGCCATGCCCGGGTGAGGAGACTGAGGAAAACACCTGAACTAAGGCTTTACTAGCTGTAACCACTTAAAGAAGTGACAGTCAGCAAAACCATAACGCTCTTTAGAAATCGAATGAGTGTGGGTTACCCTGTTCCCAAAAGTCCGCTACAGAGAAATGGCTTATCTGCGGCCAAAAGGCTGAGGGTACCGCAGTACCTCCCACTCTAATTTGCAAGTTTTCAAAAATGGGCTGGGTATCCAAGAGCCACCACTTAACTCCAAAATAACGTTGCAGTTGATGATAAGCTTTGAGGGACCAACCCATAGGATTGTTCATTAGGAGCCTGGGGATAATAGACAGGGGGACAAATAAAAGGGCATATAGAGAGCTCTTCATATTCTTCGTCAAATCGTGTTCTATGTCAAGCCACAAGGGTAGATAGTCCAAATGCCTGTGCACGTTATTCCACAAGCTCAGCTTACAGACATGTTGCACAACATAATACAGAAATAAAGATGGAGCAGCTAGCCCGCCCTTGAATTTTGGGGCTGTCAAATTAGAGTAGGATCTACGGGTTCCTTTCCCTTACCACAGAAAAGAATTAAAAATCCTCTGCAGATTTGTAAACCATTTCCTTGAGAGATAGGCCCCAAGCATCCGCAGAGGATATAATAGCCTAGGGAGAACATTCATTTTTAGGAGGTTCAACTTACCCACAAAGACAGAGAAATCAGGTGCCATCTATTTAGGTCTCCCAAAATATTTTGCGCTAGAGTACCTAAGTTATCTTTAATCATCAAGGAGAGACTTGTGCTAATACCAATACCCAAATATGTTAAAGATTTGGATTCCCAGCCAAGACCCAAAGCCTGTAAATCTGTTTTTCTGACATAATGGTTTAAGGGGAAAATTTTAGTCTTAGAACGACTTCATTTATAATGGGATACCTTGGAGAAACAGTTTATTTCCTCCAAGATGGCTGGAATGGAGATCCCTGGATTCTCAATATGTAATAACACATCATCAGCGTAAGCTGAACATATATAACTAGATTCCCCTACCTGTATACCTTTAATTAGCGGATTCCCCATTAATCTTCACAGAAAAGGCTCTAAATACAGATTAAATAACAATGGGGACAGGGGGCAACCTTACCTGGTACCTCGCTCTAACTTAATGACCGGTGATAATACTCCGTTACATTTGACTCTAGCAAAGGGAGAGAAATATAGAATTCTAACCCATCTTAAAAATTCCTCAGGTAAGCCAAAGGCTGACAGGGTGGCAAACAGGAAATTAGTACCCTGTTTTGTAGGGAGAGGCTGGGATTTTCCTGCTGCTTGTCAGTGCCTCCCCCTTTGACTAGTTTAAAAGCTTGCCAATGAAGCATTTAAACCGATTGCTCAAAAGACTTTTTCCCTTCCCGGATAGATGCAGACCATCCTGCCAGTATAGGCTGGTGTCCCTCCAGGTGGAACCCCAGTCCCCAATGAAGCCAAACCCCTGTGCTCCACACCATTTCTTCAACCATTCATTAAACTGCATGGTGCCAGTTACTCTCACCTCCCCCATGCTTTTGACAGGCAGCACCTCTGAGAAGGATACTGTGTGTGCTACTTGTCTTAGGTCCCTCCCCAACTCTGCAATGTCCTCCTGCACTGCTCTAATCTCATGATGAGCCAAGTCATTTGTCCCTAGGTGGACAATTACGTCCAGCTCAGAATCACTGGTTAAGGTGTTGTTGTGACTTTGCATCTGCATCTCTTCTTGATTGTGCAGTGCAATCTTAATCTGTCTGTGCTTTTGCATCTGTTTAGTGCCCAATCTCCATCTGCAAGTCACAGTTGTTGTTTATTTGGCTTCACATCCACCAGCCCAAACTGAATGTTCAGACATCTTAATTTGTTTAGAATTTTCTTGGTGATCCCCCACAATGCCTGAAAAGAGATGTGCAAGTAAAGCTGTTTCTGCCCATGGCACTGCTTCCAGTGGCAAGATTGTCCATGGGTGTGGTAGTATGCAGAAGTGCATAGCTGATGTCAGTTAAGGGATTACTCTATCAATGTCTTTTACAGTGCAACCTGTAGCTTCTCTCATAGTTGGAGGAGATGATGTTGTCCCAGCTGGTGGTGTTAGTGCAGTTTCTGCTGGCATGAGTACTGCTGCCTCAAGTTCCACTTCTGACCAGTTAACCATTTCAAAAAACATAGTTGAGTCTAAAGCTGTGACTGACAGTGTAGATAATGTCATGCTCCCGATTAACATCCCCATGGTATTTGAACATTATTCTGATCCTGGCAATGATAACTCTCTATGTCACATTTCCTCCAGCACTGTTGAGATCATGCCTTTACCATCCAATGATTCAAAGTGTGGCATAAAATTATTGGATGATGATGATGATGATGATGATGCTGTGGTTGGAACATGTTCTCCACATGACAGCATCCAAGCTGAAAATGTGGATGCAGATGATGTTGATGAATATGATAATGATGTCAGTAACCACTGTTGGGAACCAGAGAAAAAGAAAGTCAATGTGGCTGTGTCTGGGTCTGTTGGCATTAAATCCCCTCTCCTCAAATAAGTTGTGATTTAACAGTTCCTGTTGATGATAATGATGATGACCTAGTAATAATCAGAGGTAGTCATGGTGGTCAATTGGAGTCCAAGTGTGTCCAGCCTGAAAAATCATGTAGCATACCCCCCCCCAATTTCAGGGCTTAAAAAAATGGAGTCCAATAAGCAGCATCAGGGGCATGTTAAAAGTAAGGGATCACAATCCCTTGTTTGGGATATTTTTTGTCCAAGATGCAAAGGATGAGTCAGCTGCAATCTGCCAGCTTTTCCATGTATGTGTGAGTTGAGGTAAAAAGGGGAGTCATCTGGGCATGGGGGCCAGCATATACATCTTAAGAACAGGCACATGACATTGTGGACCCAGCACCAGGTGGCAGCTAATGCCATAGTGGGGTGTTCACCCTCATCTTCAAATGTACTGAGCATGTTATCCCCTTCCATGAGTGTAAGACCAAGTAGGAATGTCTTCAGTAGCAATGAAATAACACCAGAGGATTACTACATGCATGATGAGGGGGAGGACTATGATTTAGAAATCTTGTCAAGTGGTGGTCAGAGTAGCAGTTGTGGTGGTTATGGTGGTCAATGCAGTATGTCTAGTGTAAGTGGCACATCAACCCCTGTACGTAAAATGGGGAAAATAACTTCATTTGTGGACACGTCACCTGTGCACCCCTCTTCATCACAAATCCACACCCCACCATTCGCAGAGCTGAGCCATTTGTCACACCCTGTGCAAAACGTGTAGGTCAGTCCATGTTGGAGAGTGTTTTTGCCCGTAACCTCCTGCCTGCCTGAAGCATGTGTCCTACACTGTGTAAGCCATGTGATGTGTGTGGGCTGCCTGTGAATTCTCACTCTGCCTCAAAGCAGAATAAGGTGAAACACACAACACAAAGTCATAATTACAAAGTGAAGTGGCGAAGTGAGGGTTTAAAATGAGCACTCCGCATAGCGGAACACTAACAGGAAGTGGCCACTTCGCGACCACTTTGCAGGCAGAATTTTACTTTGCTGTATCTCTATTTGTGAGCTAACAAAATCCCCAACAGTGAGGTTAATCCCCATTCGCCGGCTGTCAAAATCACGATCTGCGAGAAATTCTTGACTGTCAGATTTTGGCAATCTGGTCACAAAGTGATGGTCAAGGATTCTGATACCTCACAAAAGGGGATTGCTAGTGGATGGGGATTTTGTCACCTCATGAAAGGGGATTCAAAAACTCAATCCCCTTTAGTAAGCTGACAAAATTCTAGTCCACCAGCCGATCCCCTTTTGTGAGGCAGCAAAATTCTTGACCGAGAAGGGCCATCTGGTCACAAAGTGATGGTCAAGCATTTTGCTACCTCACAAAAGGGGATTGCTGGTGAACGGGGATTTTGTCAGCTCATGGACTTTGATTTTGTGAACTTATGAAAGAAGATTCAAAAATCCAATCCCCTTCACGAGCTGACAAAATCCCAGTCCGCCAGCTGATCCCCTTTTGTGAGGCAGCAGAATCCTTGACTGTCAGTCAATCCTCATCCACGAGAAGGGTCATCTAGTCACAGAGTGACAGCCGAGGATTTTTCTACCTCACAAAAGGGGATCAGCTGGAGGACTGGGATTTTGTTAGCTCATGATAGTTTATCAGAAACAAGTTGCGGACAAAGAATTTCAAAATTTGAAATGGCTATTCTTTGGACAAATCAAAGCAAACCAAAGGTATAGCTCTGCAGAGGGCATCACCCTGAACAAAACTGTGCCGTATTGTAACAAGAAGTCACCCATGGAGGAGGCTATGACATTTTGTTTGGGGGAAAAAATGAAAACAAGATGGCGGCTCACAGATAAGACATTTTTTTCTGACAGACTGGGATTTTTAAATCCCCTTTTGTGAGCTGAAAAATCCTTGACCATGAGCCCAATCCCCTTTTGCAAAATATATATATAAATTTGGAGTGAACTGAGAATGCTTACAACCCTACAATTAAATATTAAATAACTTTGGAAAGGATTAAAATTTGTTTACCAAACCAATGTGGGATTGTTCCATAACCAAAACTCTTTCTATGTTCCAAGTTTCAGACCAAAACACCAAACGGTGTAGTTGCAGCACGATGGGCAAAACATTTGTCAAAAGTGGCAAAAAAACATATTTTTCAGTGCTTTGCAGTGCAGAAACTGTAAGTCCAACCAAAATGGAACTTGACAAATCAAGAGAACGAACATACAACACCGGGCATTACAAATTTTGTGCACATCCGTTGAACAGTTGCAAAGTTATCATTGTGCAAAATTTTGGGTTTAACATTAAAGTGCCTACTCAACCCTAACTATAGTGGTGCTACTGTGCTACTATAATATATATATATATATATATATATATATATATATATATATATATATATATATATATATATATATATATATATATATTATGGTAGAGGAGCCATTTACATGTTAAACCTAAAATTTTGCACCTTAATAACTTTGCAACTGTTCAGTGGATTTGCCTGACATATGGAATACATGATCAAGAACCATAGAGCTTGGGATCTGCCAACTTTTGTACTGTTCAGAAATACGGCTGCAGAGTTATTAAGCGTGCTCTGCATGCACGTTTATGGTTTTTTTAATTCTTTGGTTGTCTCTAGAGGTCGTACGGTTTGCGCGACCAGTCCAAAACCTTCAGGAAATGTGCAGCCAGGGTCCCCGATGTGCCTTTTAAAGATTTCATGAAAAAATATTAAACGGTTAAAAAATTATTCAAAAAACAAGTTCCCATTGTAAGTCAATGGGAAAAGTTAACAAAAAGTTCAACAGTGTCACAAATGCAGTTTTTACTTTCGCAAATGGCCCTTTTACTGTCACAAATCCATCATTTTGTTTTCAGTTGGTCATCAGAAAAATGCTTGGTATTTAAATTTGGTACCATCTAGCAACCTAATTCTTTTTGTATTCACCTAGTCGGGCCCTGAGGATGCTAGGCATGTCTTTGTTTTGGGATAAAACACCCCAGAAACAGGTTTTTCAAATTTCTGGAAAAAGTACTTTCACAAAGTACTTTCGCACTTGCGACAGTATCAAATGAATTTGCAAAATCTTTTGCAAAGTTTGACAGTACTTTTCCAGGATGTGTGAAAATGACAGCAATCCTTTGCCACCCTGCTGCAAAAGAACGGTTTGGTCTTTTGGTCTGAAATTTGGAAGGAATGCAGCCAACATCTCTCAGATATACCTTTCACTATTTTAGTGAAAAAATATTACAGGGCGATAAAGTTACAGCACTCCAAAGTTGACACTTTTTCCCATAGGATAACAATACAGTGCCCGCCACATTACAGGAATCCTTTGCCGCCCTGCTGCAAAATAATGGTTTGGTCTTTTGGGCTGAAATTTGGAGAGAAGAATGCCAGCATCCCACAGATGTGCCTTTTACTTGTTTGGTGAAAAAAATATTACAGGGAGCCAAGTTATGGCACTCAACTACTTTTTTCCCATAGGATAACATTACGGCATTCACTGCATCCTTTTCAGGGCCCGTGTTCTGAAACGGTGCAAGATAATGGACTTTTCATTGAAATGCTTAGCCCCTACTGGGCTACAAAACTGGTGGTTTTGTACTTAGCTCCCCTAATGGGGCTAAGTACAAAACTAGCCAGGAAAGTCATAAATCATATGACTTTTAAATTTCTTTTGTACGTCGTACGGTTCCTGAGATATAAACAATTTACTATTCCAACTCCTCATTTTCTGCTCTGAGACCCATTATTATGCGTACATTCTTTGCAATCACTGTCTTTCTCTATGTAGCTTTTGGGGAAAACTAGGCTGTGCGCTTACATTACTGTTACCCTTACCGCTTCTGCTTGCGGTTCCGTAACCATTTCACTTACTGTTCCCATCTACGGCACCATGTGCGTTACCCTTCGCATTTCCATTTGAGGTTGTGTTTGCATTATTTTAACCATTTCTGTCTACAGTACTGTTTATCTTTCTGTTTTGCTTTGCGTTACCATGCGCATTACCATTTGCGTTTGCGGGCACCGTGTTACTATGTGACAAGACATCACACGGTGGGAGCATTCGCGCCCTGTGCTCCCACCGCTGCATTACTTTCACTATTTCTCATTATACTTCTCAAAAAGAAGGGAAATTAGAGGCAAAACTCCACTTAATGCATTAGTTAGGGTTGTTCCATTAACGACAAAGTGAGGAAATTCGGTGTGAGGGTTGAAATCCCCTTGACCCCCACCCACACCTCGAACCCGCATCGGGTGCGCTGCTAGTTGTCATTCCCAAGTCTCACCCCATTCTCCTATATCTCTGCTTTTTCACACATCTGATGGGGTGAGAGTTAGGTCCGGCAACACCAATGCACACCCCAGTGCTGGTTGGGGGTGTGGGCAGGGAGATCCAAGGGGAGCTTTCAACCCCTTAACACCAACTTTCCTCACTTTTGTCACTGTGGAACAACCCTAAGTAATGCATTAAACTGAGTTTTTTTGCCACTAACATATATATATATATATATATATAGCATTTTGGACAGTCAGTATAATAATTTATAATCTAAAAACCAATTGATTTGCTCTTCATTAGGCTACAAGGATACCTCTAAAATGGCTCATCTGGGTCCTACAATTAAAAAGCTGAGATTAGGTATGAATGAGGACTGTTGGTAAGGTGGGCCTAGGTGCTCTTGAAGTCAGGTAGTTGTTTGTTCTAGCACAACTGGATTGCAAACCACTATTTTCTGAAAAGAAATAATGGCAATAGCATACCAGGGGCCAAATAGATACAGTCCAAATGGAGCTATGCTTGAAATATTAGGCATCCAGGGATAGGTGAGAGCCAATCAGAAAGTGTGTCACAAGTATGTTTTTTCTGGTGATGCCAGAACAGAAACTATGTCACTAGTATGTAAGCTCATACCGAGACAAGTGATGCTGGTCATTCTGGAACAGCTCCTAGGACAAACCTAATGGTACTGGTTGCAATAGGTCTTCTAAAGTATTGTCTATAAGCAGCGATGTTTTTGGTAACTGAGGTGCAAAAATGAAGTATTGGCAAGCATTATAGTGCAATTGGAACCCTGACACTGACCCTTCAGTTATATCACACTTGGCTTCTGACAGAGGTAATTGTCAGATGAAAGCCCCAAAAAGTTATCTTTTATGAGTTAACTTCAGGAATATAAGAAATAACTTAAATGATGAGCTATGCCCATTTATCAAATGCACACTAAACAGCATTTTCCTACTAAAGGCTCTTTATTATCCATTTGAATATAATGTTTTACCTTTTATTGTTCTACATTAAAGGGCCTTATTTCGCTGTAGACACTTTTATTACCTATCTGAATATAACTGCTACCTTTTATTGTTCTATATACGATGACATATTTGTCTTTTTATGTGAATTTTTTTGAATGAATGCTTTACGTATGTACTTTTAAATATTGTAATGACTTTTATGTTGAACAATAAATACTACTTGTCTTGACATGACTTGACTTGACACAAGCAGAGTTATGGGTGGTGATACTTAGGAAATTGTGCCCTCCCAGTATTGAAAGCAGGACCATTGATTATAAAAAGTCTGAAAAGTGATGAAAATGGGTAAGTACTGACTCTCAGTGGCTGTTTGTTCAAGTGGAATAGCTGTTGTGATATGAGCCAAGAAAAATGTTTGCCAGACAGTAACATAACATTCCAGCACTGAACCACAATCAGCAGATTAAAAGCAACTGAAAGTTTTATTTGACAGTTTGTGTCTGTTCTCATCATTGAGCAAATCCAATTATTCTAACACACAAGCATTTTAATATATGCAATTCCCAGCTTGGTAGATCAAGTGGTGAATCAATCATTTTACAGGAATGTGAGTCCCCACCCCCAGAACCTGCAGCCCCAGCCACAGTCAGAGGGTAGGGGTGGTGGAATCAGAACCAGAGAGCCATACCAAAATCACAAGTAGAGTTATAGAAGCTAAGGTTTTGGAAAATGTGTCCATCCATTCAACAAAGTAGGATCCTAGATTATAATACATCTAAAAAAATTATGGAATTGGGGATTTATTGACTCTCAAAGGCCATTTGTTAGGGTGGCATAATTTGTTATGGTATCTCAGTTTGACAGATGGTTTCCATAATGATGCAGATTGCACTTTTATGCAGAGTGTCTCATGACCAGAGTTTGACACTGGGTCACCCAAGCTGTTTTGCAGGAAAGAATTAATACTTTGGCTCATAGACTGGACTTCACTGGCCCACAGTTTGTAAAATAAAGGAAAGTGAGGCAATTAAAGCACAGAAGACATAGGGGCCATAAAATACAGGAGATCAGATTTAGTAGTAGATTGTTAAGCACCCTAATGGAATAGAGATTCCTTGGGACATAACATTCTTACATGGCAAAATAAAGAGACTTATACTTTATTGTGAATCAGACATACCTGGTTTAAATAGGCTCACCCACATATATTAATATTAAGGAGAACACAGCATTTTCCTGGTGGTAGATGGCATTCATACAGCTAGACTTGTTAAGCTCACCTTGAAGATTGCTAAATGCTAGCACTGACCCACCTTCAGCAGAACAGAGTAAATTACGGGATTGTTTGACACTTTGCAGCTGATCTCTTGGGTGAGTGAATCCAATCATTCTAACAGTTGACATTTCAGTATAACCATCTTCAAACTTTCTAAACCTGGTTGTAGGTTCACCAAAAGTACAGGTATGCAAGTCCCCCCTCCATCGGGACCTACAGCCCCAACAGCAGTCAGAGGGTAGGGGTGGTGGGACCCAAAAAACAGGAAGCCATAGCATTATCACAAGTAGAGTTATGGGAAGTGAGATTTGGGAAATGTTGCCCTCCCAGTCATCAAAGCAGAACCGTTGATTACAGAAGGTCAGAGAAGAAATGAAAATGGATAATTACTGACTCTCAGTGGCTGTTTGTTTGGGTGGAATAGCTGTTGTGATGTCAACCAAGAAAAATGTTTGCCAGGCAGTAACATAACCTTCCAGCACAAAACTCATGTATACCCGGTGACACATGAAAGCCATGATTTTGTGATTTTCACAACACTGTACTGTGCTACTGTGCTGCATAGTACTGTAACAGATTTGTCATCTGACACTACAGAACAAGTCAAATCACCTGCAAAAAAATGGATTACATATGTAATCCTAAAATGTGGTCTCCTGACCTACATTATGCAAAGATCAAGAGACCACATTTCAAAATCCCAATGGGGATTTGCTTTATGCAGGGGGCTTTGTCCCCCGCACCTCCTAACTAAAATATCCAACTCTGAGGGGGAGTGGACCTCAGACCTGGGTGTTAGGATTGGGGGTGGAAATTTTTTTTTTATTTAAAAGTTCCTGCTTTGGGAACCCCATCCCTGATATGTTTTTGGCCGAGCTGTAGGAGCATTAGCACTCCACACTATGAGGCAACTTGGACAGCACCTCTCCCTGCTGTCTCTAAATGGTTACACCAGGTGAAGTTATGTTTCATGGGGTAACCCAGTATTTTACAGGGTGAAATACAGTTTTGCCCAGTGACATTACATTTCACTGTTGGGCTGAAATGTTGGGCTTCCCTAATTACAGGACACCAGTACAGGGCTCCTACATGTCAGGACCTTCAGCTTTGGTATCCCGTAAGGGTACCAAAAAACTTGCTATAAGCCTACATTCAGCCTCTGTTCAACTGACAATTGCATTAAGTGACTGTCAATGACAGTGGTTAATGACTGATGTGCTGCTCTGCCCAGATGTTGTTTGACTGCTGGAGGACATGAATGGGAGAATGTGTTGAGCAATTGACATTTGTCTGTAAGCACTGAACTCAATAAAATATGGTGCATAACCTACTGGTTGAGCGTTCAAAAGATCATTACATTTGTGGCCTGTAAACTGATGAGCAGTTATTTCAAAGGTAAGGAAAATAGTGTTTCAGAGGATGCTAAAGTAAATTAAGTGCTGCACATAAATATAGATATTTCAGCAGTCAAGGTACTGCTAATAACATTGCTTGTTGATATTGTATTTGGTTAAAGTTAGGCAGATTTTTACCAAAAGTTTGAACGAAAGACAGAAAACAATAAAACCATATATAAAGGATTATGAAGTGATTCACTCAGAAAGGAAAATAAAAATAAAATTACAAACTATGAAAAATACTTTCTCAAAAAGTAAGGAACTTCTCTGTAAAAAAAACTACGTTAATGCACTATGATGGTTAATGCAATAAAAGCAGGGAAACTGTACTTTATCAAAAAGTAAGGAAATTCTCTGAAAAAAAATATGTCAATGCACCATTAGTGTTAAAGCATCCAAAGTAGGGAAATGTGACCTTAGGGTTCCCAAGCCTAACACCCCACCCTACCCTGTATGCAGGAAGTGGCTTGAGGGGTGTGCCTTGTGGTTGTGAACCTTAATTCTCACCCCATTCTCCTATACCATATCGGTCTTACTTTACTTGCTCATGGAATGGGGTGAGCATTAGGGTTCACAACCCCAAGGCACACCTCACAGGCCACTCCTATGCTGTACCCATCTCAGCTTATTTACTGATGGAATGGGGTGAGCATTATGGCTGATGACCACAAGGCACACCCCTGATGCATGCTGGTGTGTGCAGGGTGGTGGTGGGGTGTTAGGGTTGGAAACCCTAATATCGTATTTCCCTCCTTGTTACAGTTTGATATCAACCCTAACTGATGCATTAAGGTTGTTGTTTTTTTCAAAGAATATATATATATATATTATGCAACAAACTTCATTAATGCATCAGTTAGGGTTCTTCTACAGTGACAAAAGTGAGGAAATTCAACATTAGGGTTCCCACCCCTTGCATGCCACCCCCACACTGCCCCCAGCAACAGCTATCGGGTTGTGCATTGGGGTCATTGATCCTAACTCTCACCCCATCCCACGTGTAAACAATCTGAGGTGGTGCAGTGTAGGAGAATGGGGTGAGAGTTAGAACCGATGACCCCAACGCACACCCGATGCCTGTTGGTGGGAGCAGGGTGGGGGTGGCGTGCAAGGGGTGGGAACCCTAATGTTGAATTTCCTCACTCTTGTCACTGTAGAAGAACCCTAACTGATGCATTAATGAAGTTTTTTGCAAAGAATTTCCATACTTTTTAAAAAAGAATAGAAAAGTAGAAAGTTGCGCAAGTTGGGGGGAGCATGGGGCCAGCCCACCACGTGATTTTGTGTGACTATAATAACAGTAAGTGCAACGGAAATGCAAGCACAAAGGGTTACGCACATGGTGATGAAAATGTAAATGGTAACACAAAAAGTAATGAAATGCAAGCACAAACTGACCCAAATCAAACCGTTACATAAACGGAGACATCAAACAGAAGTGCATACAGAATGCAACTGGTAATGCACACATTCACGGTACCACAATTGTAAACACAAATGGTAACAGTAACAGCAACAATAACACCAAAGTAAACAGAAATGCAAGCACGTAAAAAAATGCAAACCGTAATGCACACACTCATAGAACCACAATTGTAAATGCAAATGGTTACGGTAACAGCAACAATAAAGCCAACAGAAATGCAAGCGCATACGAAAACACAAACCGTAACATGCACGGGCATGGTACTGCAATTGTAAATGCAAATGGTAATGGTAACAGCAACAACAACATGAAACAAAATAGAAATGCAAGTGCAAATGAAAATGCAAACTGTAACGCACATGATGGCGTAGACGGGAATGGTGATGCAAACGGTAACAGAAACGCGACTGGAAATGCTAACTGCCACAGTAACAAAAGGGCACACCCTTCTTTTCCCCAAAAACTGCATTGAAAAAACACATTGAAAACAAAGAATGTATGCAAAATAATTGACTTAGGAGCAGAAAATTATGACTTGGAATACTAAATTGCTTATATCTCAGGAACCGTACGACGTGGAAAAAAATAAAAATGTTATATGAATTATGACTTTCCTGGCTAGTTTTCTGCTTAGCTCCCATTGGGGGGGTAAACATTTTTGTGACGAAAAGTTTGTATCTCACACCGATTCCAAGATACGGGCCCTGAAAGACGCAACAGATGCCATAATGAAATCCTATGGCAAAAAGTGTTAACTTTGGAGTGTCATCACTTTACCACCCTGTAATATTATTTCACCAAACCACCACAAGGCACATCTGTGGGATGTTGGCTTTCTTCCCTCCAAATTTCAGCCCAAACAACCAAACCGTTATTTTGCAGCAGGGCGGCAAAGTATTCCTGTAATGCGGCAAACGCCGTAATGTTATCCTAAGAGTAAAATGTCAACTTCATAGTGCTGTAACTTTGCCACCCTGTATTATTTTTTGACCAATGCACCACAAGCAACATCTGTGGGATATTGCCTTTCTTCCCTCCAAATTTCAAGTCAAAAGACCAAACCGTTTCCAAGATATTCAATATGAAAGATTACTAAAATTTTCCTATCTATTCCATTATAAAAAATCTGGCCATCTTGTCCCTCCCTCACAATCAAAGATGGTGATCAAAGTATCTCACGATCAAAGAATTTGAAGGCTCATGATCAAAGAATTTGCAGGCTCATGAACAAAGATTTAAAAACCTTATAAATCAAAAAATTGAAGGAATTGCGGTAATCCACCACCATGGTTCGAGAGAACGAAGCCCCTGAGTAAAACCCACCCTAATTTGACTTCCTACGACACCCCTAGGCTGAGAAAATTGATTTTTTAGTTGGGCCATCTCATCCCTCACTCATGATGCACGATCGCGATGAAAGAATCTCGCGATGAAAGAATTTGCAGGGTCATGATCAAAGAATTCAAAGTGTTCAGATTCAAAAAAGAAACAGAATTGTGGTAAATCACTGCCATGGTTAATCAGAACGAAGCCCCCTGAGTAAACCCCACCCTCAGTTCTCTTCATAGCACACCCCTAGACTGAGTAAATAGATCTTTTCATCTGGCCATCTCGTCCCTCGCTCACGATGCATGATCGCGATCAAAGAATCTCGCGGTCAAAGTATTTGCATGCTCGCGATCAAAGAAATTGCTCACTCACAAATAAAGAGTGCAGAACGAGATGGCCAGATTTCTAAATCAATTTGTGTAGCTCAGGGGTGCTCTAGAGTGTTACATTAAGGTGGGTCTTGCTCAGGGGGCTTCATTGCGCCCCATCTGCATACCCAAAATAATGTACTAACTATCCGTGGTAGTCTAGTGGCCACCCCATCACAATAAAATATTAACATCCCTGGTAGTCTAGTGGCTCCCCCAATAAAATATAGAATCCTATGTAGTGCTCTGGTAGTCTAGTGCTCCCCACCCCATTATTTTAACATCCCTGGTAGTCTAGTGGCCCCCTGAGCTGTATAGTATTAATAAAAATGTTTATATCCCTGGTAGTCTAACGGCCCCCCCAGCATAATGAAATAAATAATGATTTCTATTACCAGGTAGTCTAGTTGCCCCCACCCATCCTTACCTGCCCACCCAGCACCCCCACCATTTTGCCAGCTGGCGGTGGCACAGCCCACCTCTCACCTCCCCGGCCAGCCACCGACTCATGCACAAGAGCGATAATGCAAAGAGGCTCTCAGAAATATTTTCAGACACACCTTTGCATTACCACTCACAATGCAGATCAAGCGGCGTGCAGAACTTGTGGAGGTGAGAGGTGGCTGTGCCAGCCACCGGCTAGCTAAGGTGGGAGGGTGCTGGGTGGTGCTAACATGAATGGGTGGGGGGTCACTGGGCTGCCAGGCAATAAAGTCGTATTGTTTCATTATGCTAGTAATAGCGACCTGGGATATAAACATTTATAATCACTTACAGCTGGGAATCTAGACTACCAAGGATGTTAAAAAATACTGGGGGTGGGGGGCACTAGACTACCAGGGCACTGCATAGAATTATATATTTTGTTGGGGGCCACTAGACTACCAGAGATATTAATATTTTATTGTGATGGGGGGGCCACTAGACTACCAGGGATAGTTAGTACATTATTTTTGTTATGCAGATGGGGCACAATGAAGCCCCCCTGAGCAACACCCACCATAATTTAACACTCTAGGAAACCCCTGGGCTACACAAATTGATTTAGAAATCTGGCCATCTTGTCCCTTGCTCGTGATGCACGATCGCGATCAAAGATTCTTGAGATCAAAGAATTTGTTGGCTTGTGATCAAAGATTGTTAGAGAGTCATGAACAAAGAATTTGAAAGCTAATAACTCTATTTTTGGAACAATTTGGATGGAACCAAGGCAATGGCTCAATAGAGCGGGGTCCCCTGAGTAAAACCCATCAAAGTTTTACATCAGAAGTGACCCCTGAGCCGCGATATTTGTGTTTGTACAATCGGAAAACTGAAAACAAGATGGCAGACCTCGTGGTCAAAGAATTTTTGAAATTCCTCAGGAATAAAGATTCTTGAACCTCGAGGCTGCAAATTCTTTGACTGCTGGGCGGGACGAGATGGCCATAACCCCATTCTTTGATCACAAAATATACATACAAATTTTCCCATTGACTTGTAATGGGAACTTAAAAGTGCCATAACTTTTGAATGCCTTAATATTTTTTCACCAAACAAAAAGTGGCATGTTTGACCACCAACATTCTTTCAATTGAGCCATCTTGTAGAGTGGCATACCACATGATGGCTGTGCAGAACCACATTAAGAATGCCAAAAGGTGCCTCCAAAAATGGATACTTTTGCATTTTCAGTGCTTTCATACACAAAGAACAGCACTCCAACTGAAACACAATTTGGCAAATCAAGTGATCTACCATGCCCCAACTCACATACAAAATTTCAGGCAAATCCATTGAACAGGTCCAAAGTTATTAACGCCCAGACTTTTGACTTTAGTATGTAACTGACCGTTCAACCCTAACTATAGTGGTGCAACCACGCCACTATAATATATATATATATATGATAGTGCTACCATAGTTAGGGTTGAGTACCCCATTTAAGGTTAAATAGTGAAACCTTGCTCCTTAATAACTTTGCCACCGTTCAACAGATCTGCCTGACATTTGGCAGGCACTGGGTGTAACCATAGATCTTGGGGTCTGCCAACTTCCGTTCTGGTTAGATATACAGCTGCGGAATTATTAAGTGACATTCTGGGGTGCATTTACATTTTTTGCGCATTCTTTGCTTGTGCCTACAGGTCGCACGGTGTGTGCAACCAGTCCAAAAACTTCAGGGAAAGTGTGGCCAAGGTCCCTGATGTGCTTTTTGAAGATTTTGTGAAAAAATATTGAACAGTTCAAAAGTTATTTGAAAAAAAAGTTCCCATTATAAGTCAATGGGAAAAATTAACAAAAAATTCGACACTTTGGAAAATGCACTTTTTAGTGTCTCAAATGACCCAAGTAGTGTCGCAAATCCGCCATTTTTGTTTTCAGTTAATGATCACAGAAATGCTTGGCATTTAAAATTGGGACCATCTAGGGACATAATTCTTTTTGTGTTTACCTAGTCGAGTCCTGAGGATGCTAGCCATGTCTTTATTTTGGGGCAAAACACCCCAGAAATATGTTTTTCAAATTTGTGGGAAAAGTAGTGTCGCAAAGTAGTGTTACAAACTTGCGACACTGTAGCAAATTTTTGCGGAAGGTGTCGTAAATCATAACACTACTTTTCTAGATTATGGCCCAAATGACAGGAATTCTTTGCCACCCTACTGCAAAAGAACAGTTTGGTCTTTTGGGCTGAAATTTGGAGGAAAGGCAGCCAACATCTCACAGAAGTGCCTTTTGGTAGTTTGGTAACAAAATATTGCACAGGTACAAAGTTACAGTACTCTGAAGTTGACATTTTTTCCCATAGACTAACATGGTGGCGTCCGCCGCGCATTTCGGGGCTCGAATCTCGGAAATGGTTTGAGATATGGAATTTTTGTCACAAACATGCATAGCCCTATGTGGTATGCATTCAACAAAATCCTAGCCAGGAAACTCATGAATCATGTGAAATTTTAATTTGTTTTCTACGTCATACGGTTACTGAGGTATTAGCAATTTAGTATTACAGCTGATCGTTTCCTGCTCTGAGGCACATTATTATGCATACATTCATTCTTTTCACTGTGTTTCTCAATGGAGATTTTTGGGAAAAATAGGGTGTGCACTCCAGTTACTGTTACACGTGGGCTTTGCACTTGTGTTTCCATGCCTGTTTGCATTACCTTTCCCATGTACGCCAAATGTGTCCGTTACCCTTTCCATTTTCATTTGCGCTTGCGTTTGCTTTGCTGTTACCATTTGTGTATCCACTACTGTTTGTGTTTGTGTTTCTCTTAGCGTAACTCTGCGCATTACCATTTCTGTTGGCGGCTGCCCTTCTGTTTCCATTTAAGTTTGTCTTTCGTTTTGCATCATCGTTGTTCTTACCATTACCATTTCTGTTTCCAATTGTGGTCCCTTTCCCATGCTCGTTATGGTTTGCGTTTCCATACGCGTTTGTGTTTCTGTTTTCTTTGGTGTTATTGTTGCTGTTACCGTTACTATTTGCATTTACAATTGCGGTACTGTGACCGTGCGCATTGTGGGATGCTTTTCCATATGCTCTTGCATTTCTGTTTCTGTTTCCTTTGGCGTTATTGTTGCTGTTACAGTTATTATTTGCATTTACAATAGCAGTATCATCACTGTCACGTTACCAGTTGCGCTTTCGTATGCACTTGCATCTCCGTTTGTGTAACTGTTCAGTTTTGCATCACTTTGCAACTGCTTTTCTATTAACATTTGCTTTACAATTTACATTTGCGTGACCATGTGCATAACCATTAATGCTTGCGTTTGCGTTGCACTTACCGTTACTATGTCACAAAAAAAATGTGGTGGGAGCACAGGGCCCAAAGGTCCCCATGCTCCAACCACCACATTCCTTTCAGCACCCCACCCACCTGCCACCCCGCTGCCCACCGACTGACACCTCGGTAGGACTGCACACCCATTGGTTCACAGATTGAGCCAATGGGCATGCAGCGAGGTGTCAGTCAATGGGTGGTGGGGTGGCAGGTGGTGGGGTGCTGCCGCCCACTGGCTGACCTGGGGGAGCGGGGTGGTGGGACCAGTTTGGTGGGTGGGGGGTACCACTAGACCACCAGGGATATTGGAATTAGTTTTTTACAAATGTCCACAATCGGGCAGATAGCTAGTCCACTGGACCACCAGGGATATTGGAAGGGGATCTGTTTTTTAAACAAATGCCCACGATTGGGCAGATAGCTGGTCCACTGGACCACCAGGGATATAGGATGGAATAGCTTCTCTTTTTTTTACAGATGCCCACGATCGGGCAGATAGTGGTCCACTGGACCACCAGGGATATAGGACATTAATCTTTTTTTTACAGATGCCTATGAACGGGCATGGGGGCACTGCCAGGTGCAGCCAGAACTCGGGTGGCCACCCACAGGTGGTAACTGCCGTGTTGTGCCCTGCAATGTGGCAGCTCACCTGTGGGTGGCCATCAGTTGTTCCTTTTTTTGGCGTAACTTTGTGCTGGCACAGGTAGGGGTTACGCATGCATGGCTCTGCACATCCTGGGCTGAATATCGGGCTGTGCAGGTTATGCATGGGCATGCCCCCTACCTGTGCCTGCATACATTACTGATGTGCTCTGGTGCATCAGGATTTGTGCCGCGCACTTTTCCCTTTTGAATATCGCACCGGGGCGCATCAGTGGGTTGAGCATGGTGCAACACTGTTGCGCCATGCACAACCATTTTGAATATGTGGGCCATAGTATATATTATACTGGCCCAGTAGGGCCAGTATATTAGGGTTGTGCAGCCACTTCTATGTTAAGCTCAAAATTTGTACTTTAATAACTTTGCAACCATTTCTCCTGTTCACCTGAAATTCTGCATGCGCAGTGTGGTACCATAGGTCTCTGGATCTGGAAAGTTTTGCTCTGGTTGGATTTGCAGTTGTAGAGCTGTGAAGTATGAAAAAATGTGAAAAATCCTCAACTTTGTGAAATTCTTTGCTTGTCTCCACATCCTGAATGTTTTGTCTGTCTGGTCTGACATTTTCAGGGTATATGCAAACTGGGTCAGGGAAGTGCCTTTTGAAGGTTTGGTAAAACAAATATTAATCCGTTCAAAGGTTATTAAAGTTTTAAGTTTCCCATTATAGCCTATGGGAAAATTATACAGTATGTGCACCACAAACTGAGCATACTCAGAACCTGACATTTCAAAATTTTATAACTTTTGAATGCATTATTATTTTGTCACCAAACCAATGCTGAATTGTTCTGTAGGAAACCTTCTTTCTACCCTGAAAAGTTCAGGCCAAAATATTACTCTGTTCAAATGTTATTAAAGTTTAAATTTCCCATTTTATCATATGAGAAAAATATATGTGCACCCATGTTTATTGCCACTTCATAGCAAAAGAATGGATAGGGCTTTTGGGCTGCAATTTGCAGGGTGGCAAGCCCTTGTCCTAACAATGTGCCTTTTTGTGGTTTGGTGAAAACAATTTCATTGGTTCCGTAGTTATGGCTCTCCAAAAATGCACAATTTCCCATAGGATAACATTGTGCTGCCCATGGCATCTTTCAGCACCCATACCTCGAAAATGGTTCAAGATATGGATTTTTCACTATGTGTTACTTAGTCCAGGTGGACTAAGCTTGTGTGGAGTTTTCCAAATCATGCTTATGACTGCAGTGAAATTTTTTTCATAGTTGCTATGGTTACTGAGATATTGCCAAATTTGCATTATGAGGGTTCCTTGTCATGTCTCTAGGCCTGCAGTATATCTCTGTACTTATGTGTAAGTAGGCATACAGGGCCAGAGAGCCCACACTTCCACATATGCATATTAGTTTAGCGAAAGTACCAGGTAGTTTTGCAAAGTACTGATACTTTAGTGAAAGTAACAGGCAGTTTGAGAAAGTACCAGGTAGTTTCACAAAAGTACTGGTACTTTTGCAAAAGTACCAGGTAGTTCCACAAAAGCACCAGGTAGTTTCACAAAAGTACTGGTATCTTCATGTATGTACCAGGTAGTTTCAAAAAAAGCACAAGGTAGTTTTGCAAAAGTACTGTTACGTTCTCAAAAGTACCAGGTAGTTTCGCTAAAGTACTGGTATTTTCATGAAAGTATCAGGTAGTTTCATAAAAGTACCATTGACTGACATGAGGAAACTTTCAAAAATGTCCCTCAGTACTTTCCAAAAAGTTCCCTCATGAAAACCAATGGTACTGGAGGGGCATGACTTAACAGCACAGCATGGTGGACATCTGTTAATTTGTCTCTTTGAGGCACAGAACTGAAAATCAGAATAAATAGCATAACGTTTAAATAATTCAAGGTAAAAGGTACAAATCAATCAGCAGGAGATTATGGCTTCACAAAAAGCTGAAAAAAAACAGTCAACCTTGCAATTTGAGGGCTCGGGAAAAGTGACAGCTGGCACCACAGACGGCCACACCAGGGCACAAAATACCACTATGGAAAACACCTAGCATAAAGCAAATGATGACCTGACAGTGGCTACCTTACCCATCTTAATAAACAACCTGCAAAATGAGATGCATGCTGGATTTACAAATGTTACAACCCAAATCGAACACTTGCCTGGGGTAGTCACTGGCAGCACTGAAACCACTGTGGATCATGGCACCAGGTTAATGGAACAGGAGGGCTGGGTGAGCATGGTGGAGGATCAGATAGCAGACCTGACATGAGACAACAGAGTCCTGAAAGAAAAAATGGTACTTCTAATGGCCAGAATGGACAATCAGGTGAACCGAGCCCAAAGAACCAATATAAGAGTAATGGGTCTACCAGAGGGTCTAGAAGGCAAAGGAGGAGGAAAGGTGGTCCAGAAATGGCTTGTGGATCATCTTGGACTTGAAAACAAAGCGACCAAATTTGAAATCCAAAGGGTGCATCATACAGGTCTGGTCCCTAAGCCAGGGGACAGACAACGCCACAATTTGATTAAATATTTATGATTCCCAGGAAAAGAAATAATGCTTAGGGTGGCCAAGCCACATGGTCCCATCAATGTGGAAGGGGGGGCAGGTGTCAGTATACCAAGATTACTCGAGGGATCTGCAGCACCAAAGTCATAAATTTGTGGGGCTTAAATCCACCCTCCATCTGTTGGACTGGTAGTTTGCACTGTTGTAACTGAAGGTGACAAAGCCAGGCAGGCCACCTAAATTCATCACCTCACCTCAGGAGGCAGAAATGTACATTAAAAAGGAGGAAGGAACACCAGGAGACAAAGTAAAGATAAATGCCCCAGTGTTGGCTGGCAAGTAAGCCCTAAGATGCTTTTTCTTTGTCCTCTATAACCCAATAACCTTTGTAGCAGTCTGGGAAGGAAGGAGTAGAAATGTACAAATGATCCCTAGTAATGCAACATAAGTGCTTCCCAGGGGTGTGAAACATGCACTCATGTGGCCAGAAGCTGACCGGGCTTTCCTAGGCTGATCAAATGTATTATATCTGAACACCCCCCCCCCAGCATCATGGTGTTAGCGTCCAACCCTGGTATACAATGGAAATGTTAAATTGGATAAAGGTTTTGAGAGGAAGGTGGAGGAGGTGTATGGAATTTCGAGGAAGAGATGGTGACTTGGTAGTATTTTACTTACAACATGTGGATTTAAAATGGCTGCAGAAAATTGCAGAACCCCCTCCATGGAGACATTGTGGTGGGCTTCATGGGCATGTGTATAGTCAGACTGGTGATTGTAGGGGGCATGGATCTATCTTTGAAATTGACAGTGCCCTTAGAAGCCAATGGGGGAGTAGAGGTGGTGACCACCCAGCACACACTCACAAGGGGCCATTTTCATATACGCAGGCAAGCGCTGTGAAGATAGAGTAAAGCAAGCAGTGCAGAATTCGGGAAAAAACTCCAAACAACTTACTTTAGGACTGACAACAAAAACAAAGTGATGGAGAGATGAGAAAAGGGAGGAATATCACTGGAAAACTAACTAAATGTACATTACAATCCCTGTGCAGTGATTGATTGAATTCTTTGAGGGGGGGCTAAAGAAAGAACAGGTTGGGATCGAACCTGGTCCACAGAAGAAGAGGGAATGGCCATATGATCCAGCATGAGACACAAAACAATGAATTGCTCCCAAATGGTGCATTTTATGGGGAAGAGATAAGGGGGGTAGTGGATGGAGGGGGAAAGGGACACCATAAGCTATTGCACTGTACCAGACTGGACATTTGTGGCAGTCAGTACCCAAAGCTCTGGACCATGGCTTGGGCTGTGGGTGTCAACGAGCCTCTGAAAGAAAATTGTCAATGGCTGGAGAAGCCAGAGTGATAACTGGGGAACATTATAGATTCCAAATGGAGGTGTGCAGTGTACCTTGGGGTGTGGAGGGGATATCAGTCTATTAAATATGTATATTTTAAAATTTTTGAGATGGGAACTCATCCCCTTCCTAGGTGTTCTGTGGGGAAGAAGATCTGATGATGTGATGTGGGCAAGGGGCTTCACCTGTTGGGTACATTGAGCTGCAGGGGTGTACTCTTGGGATGTGGTTTCCCTAAGTTCTTTGACCATTTCATTTCCACAGTTAAGTTGTGGGGAAGGTCTGGGGAAAGAACTGGTGGTAGGAGGGCATGTGCTGGAGTAGCATAAACAAATGAAAGATGAGGGAAAAAGGTGGATTTGCAAACATATTTTGGCACCTGGTGCAGAGGGAGTGGGGCAGTGATATAAAAATGCTCAGGCTGAGCCATACAAATTTTGTTGCAAGTTATACCCCTTTCCTCCAGTGATGTCTGAAAGAATGGGGGGGGGGGAATAAAAATGTATAAACTATTCTGCTTAAATATGTGTTTTTTCAAATGTAGATTGATTAGAAGTGCCTGAAAAAAATGGATTCCACCAATAAAAATGGGAAAGAACTGCACTACTACAGTGCAGTGGGGCAGGGGGAGGAAAAATCAAAGTTGTGTTGGGGCAGATGGTTGTTTTGGGGGGAGGAGGACATGGGTGTTGGTTACAGTTTAGCAATGTTGTTGGTATGCGGGGGGGATGGCCTCAAAAATATTTAAGAGGCATGGTTTGCAGTTAAATGAGTTCTGTAAGAAAACAAGGTATCAACACTGTATAAAAGAGGATCAGACAAAAGGTGTGTGAGGTACCAGAAACTGTAGTATAAACAAACAGTTGGACAAAGGATAATATGTTAAAAGTGTGTTCATGGAACAGTAATGGGCTTAAGTCACATAAAAAATGAAAGAAGAAGGTCCCGAACAGAATAAAGAGTGCAAAGGTGGTTGTGGCCTGTTTGCAGGAGACACATGTCTCCTAACAAGGGTGCTCACATGGCAAAGGAATGGAGAGGTGATTGGTGTGGTTCATACGTCTCCTCCAAAGCGAGGGGGGTAGCCATATGGGTTAGACAGAGATTTCCTGGCGTGGTCACCCAGGTAGTTGTGGACAATGGGGGGAGGTTTGTCCTGCTGCAAATACAGTTGAACACGGGAAAGAAGGTTGCAGTGGGCTCTGTATATGCTCCTAATGTAGACAACACTGAGTTCTTTACTTACCTCTCCCTAGAAATGACTAACTACAGGGACCCTGGATACTAAATGGGGATTTCAACTCTACCCTAGACAATACATTAGACAGATCTTCAAGAACTAATGTTCCTGAGTCTAGAAGCACCAAAGCATTGAAAGATCTTATGAGCGATCATAGATTATTGGCTGCATGGAGGTTTAGGTACCCCACTGACAGGAACTTTTCACATTATTCCTACTTAGACAAGGCATACACTCACTTGGATATGGCCTTGGTGTCCAGGGGCATCATATTAGTAGTGCAGAATGCAAAATATGAACCAATATTAGTCTCTGATCATGAAATGGCTCAAGTGGAAATGGTGGGGATGGCAGCCTCATATAACACTAGCACCTGGAGATTGGATCCAATACTAAATAAAAAAAACAGGATTAATGTTATCCTATGGGAAAAAAATAAGAAGTTCGGAGTGCCATAACATTGGCTCCTTGTAATATTTTTTCACCAAACTACAAAAAGGCACATCTGTGCGATGTTGGCTGTGTTCCCTCCAAATTTCAGCCCAAAAGACCAAACTGTTATTTTGCAGCAGGGCACCAAAGGATTCCTGTAATGTGTCAGACACCGTAATGTTATCCTATGGGAAAAAGTGTCAACTTTGGAGTGCCGTAACTTTACCGACATGTAATACATTTTCAACGAAACACTGAAAGGCACATCTGTGAGATGTCAGCTGCGTTCCCTCCAAATTTCAGGCCAAAACACCAAACTGTTCTTTTGCAGCAGGGTGCCAAAGAATTGCTGTCATTTTCCCACAGCCTAGAAAAGTACTGTCGAAGTTTGTGAAAGTTTTTGCAAATTCATTGAAAGTGTGCATAAAGTCATGACAGTGCTTTCATAGTACTTTTTCCAGAAATTTGAAAAACATATTTCTGGGGTGTTTTTCACCAAAATAAAGACATGGCTAGCATCCTCAGGGTCCGACTAGGTGAATACAAAAAGAATTAGGTTGCTAGAGCATCCCAATTTTAAATGGCAAGCATTTTTCTGATCGCTAACTGAAAACAAAATGGTAGATTTGAGATAGTAAAAGGGCCATTTGCGAAAGTAAAAACTGCATTTTCGACACTGTCGAACTTTTTGTTAACTTTTCCCATTGACTTATAATGGGAACTTGTTTTTTGAATAACTTTTGAACTGTTGTGCCCAACGTTATTTAAAATTAAAAGCCTGTGGAAGAAGAAAACTGTCCCCCAATATCTTTTCTTTGATGCAGAATCCTGCACTGAAATTTGCAAACATTTTGATGCAGTATCCTACATCAAACTAGTATGTCCCATCCACTGACACACTGCTGATGGGGGTGCCCAATCCCGCTGTCAGAATCATGTATGCCCCTCTGACTCATCTGTCACACTGGGAGCCCACCCCAGTGTGCTCATATTTATCTTTTATATAACTTATCCTGTTAATGCAGAAAACTGTCCCCAGTAGTCTTTCATTTAAAAAGAAAAACAGAAAAAAAGAAAATGGTCCATCGTCGTCACCCCACTCACCCATCCCCATCCTCCCTCTGTATACCCACCTCCCTGCACCACCCTCACCCCATACTTACTCTCCAGAGGTCGGGATCAGCAATCTTCTCTTGACCGGGACACGTCTGTACTCTACAAAGCTGAACTGCAATCTGAGGAATCAAGATAAGCAGTATAATGGGAGTCATTGGGGGGGTTCAACTTATGTTGATATCTAGGTCGGTTTTAGTAATTTTTTCACCAAATTTTCAACATGGGGATGTTGGAACCCCACCTCGTGAACACTGACACTGTCAATTAGTTTCTCAGTCCCGAAGGGTGATTTCTTGGTTGCTGTGTGGATTCACCTTTCTGGACTGATTCAAAAAACAACAGCACCACTGTTCATGAGGTGGGGTCCCAAAAATCCCATGTTGAAAATTTGGTGAAAAAATTCCCCCAAATGACTCTGTTATGAGTGTGCAATGTGCAGTTTCTATGCACGCTCATAACTTCACCAATTTTTAATATTTTCACTTCAAACTTTCAACATTTCCATTTTTGTACTCCTCCTTATGAGCAGTACAGCTGTCACTTTGTACATCCTGCCCAGAATGTGTTTTCGCACCTGTGGTGCAAAATGGCACAGTCGCTGTATGAAATCAACTTTTGGAATGGATTGACAAACTCACATTTACACTATTTATGAGGGGAGGTTCTATAATGCCATTGTTGACAATTTGGTGAAACAATTCCAATAAATGACCATGTTATGAGCGTGCTTGCACAGTTTTTACACATGCTTGCAATGTCAGCAATTTTTCCTGTTTTCACTCCAGATTTCTTACATTGCCATTTTTCCACACCACCTCATGAATAGTACAGCTATTATTTTTCAAATCCTAGTGAAAATCTTTTTCCACAACTGTGGCACACAAAAACAGTGTTACAGTTGCGTGGAATTACATTTTCACAGGGGTTTGAAAGTTTGTTGTACTGGGTACATGTGTTAAGGTGCTAAGTAGGTTATGTTGAACATTTGGGGTGAAAATTCTCTAAGGCACTTCTTGGACTACTGTCCCCTCCACTCCATCCTCTGATGCACTTCTCACACCTCATCCCCTTCCCCTTTGACAATGGCCTCTCTGCCTGCCTACCCTTCCCCTACCCACCTTCCTTACCCTCTCAGAATTTCAACTCATGTATAATGTTTTACCCTGAAATGTGGAATTTTTTTTTAAGGCTCAGCCTTCTTACTGTTTTCATGACTGTGTAACGTTGGCTATCTTTGTATGTATGTTTACCCTCCATCATTTGACATGGAACCTTTGTAAATGAGTAGTTCTTGCTCAAAGGTACTTGTAATCCTAGATATCAATAAATAGAATAATTAAATAAATAAATTATTTGAGATGACAGAGTTATGACTATTTGTTGCAATTTTGGTGTACCTGCTCATAACTTAATGTGTGGAAGTGCAGGGGCCATGGACCCCTGTGTTTCTACAGCTAAATACATATATGCATCTGTGGAGAGATGGGAGCACAGGGTCCAAAGGACCCTGCGCTCCTACCATCACATATGAACACTGTTGTAATATCTGGATGGAGGGATGGGATCACCAGGTCCAAAAGACCCTGCGCTCTCACTGTGACATATTGACAGTATTGTACAATCTTGATGGAGGGATGGGAGCGCAGGGTCCAAAGTGACATATGGATACCGTTGTACTATGTTGTACTATCTGGATGTAGGGATGGGACCCACCATGACATATGGATACTGTTGTATTATCTCAATGGAGGGATGGGAGTGCAGGGTCTGAAGGACCCTGTGCTCCCACCATGACATATGGACAGTGTTGTACTATCTTGAGGGAGGGTCCAGATCCTGCTCTCTCACCACGACATATGGATACTGTTGTACTATCTCGATGGAGGGATGGGACATATGGATACGGTTGTACTATGTTGTACTATCTGGATGGAGGGATGGGAGGACCAGTGCTCCCACAGTGAAATGAGGATACAATTATACTATCTGAAAAAGAAGAGAACTTCTTTGCAAAAAAACTTCATTAATGCATCAGTGGGTGAATACCACAGCAACAAGAAAGAAATGAGGCATTAGGTTTCAACCTAATGCCCCACTGTAGGGGTTCCCACCCTACCACCCCCCCACTCTTCCACACAACAACAGGTGTCAGGGTGTGCCATTGGGTTGTCAGAGCTAACTCTCACCCCATTGTTCTATACTGTAGCGTGTAGCTTGTTTACACATGGAATGGCGTGAGAGCTGGGCCTGATGACCCAATGGCACACCCTAATGCCTGTTGTTGTGTGAGGGTGGGGGATGGGGTGGGTGGCATGGTGGGAACCTTTGGTGGGACGTTAGGTTGAAACCCTAACACCTCATTTCCCTGCTTTTGTCGCTGTGGTATTCACCCTAACTGATGCATTAACAAAGTTTTTTGCAAAGAATATATACATTTATATGTATATATCTATATATTTATAAAATGAGATCCAAATACAAATACAAATCCAGTGTTCTGATTGTATAAAACACATCACATGACTGTGCGTATATCACAGCATGATCGCACACCTGCACTTTTACCCCCATAAAAAATAATTTTGCCATTTTATAAGATAGATAACCCACTCTACGGTGTGCTGTCGTGCTCTGATATGTGCATGCCTTGGGTGGTTGATGCACTCGACCTGTGTCCTCATGTGTACACTGCACACCAAGGCATGTATATACCAGAGCATGACCGCACACCTAAGACTGGGTTATCTATTACATATACACATACAGTATATATATATATCTATCTATATATATATATAATGTATATACACAGATATTCATTGCAAAAAACTTTGTTAATCCATCATTTACAGTTGAAGCAACAAAAGTAAGGAAATGAGGTGTTATGGTTGAGACCCTAACACCTCCCCCCAACCCTAGTACCCCACTGCCATTCTCTATAGTCCAACAGGTGTCGAGGTGTGTCTTGGAGTTGTCAGCCCAAACTCTCACCCAAATCCTTGTGTAAGGAAGCTGAAATGGTACAGTATAGGAGAATGGTGTAACCATAAGTGTATACACATTGTAATCAACCCTCATCTCCCTGTGGGAGCACAGGGCCATCTGGGCCCTGTGCTCCAATCACACTCCCATCACTTCATAATGGTATCTATTTGTGGTAGTGCAGAGCCCTATGGGCCCTGCACTCCCATCTTTCTATAACTGTTTACACATTTTTAGGATGTGTCATCTCCCTGTGGGAGCACAGGATCCTCCATGCTCTGTGCTCCCAGTACTTCATAATGGAGGGCCCTGCATGTCTGGTACTGCTTAATGGTATCCATATGTGGCAGCACAGGGTCCTCTGGGCCCTGCGCTCCCATCTACCTATAATTGTAGAGACACAGCACAGCACAGGCCTATAGTCATTCCAAGTAACCCCTGTGATGCAAATGGTGCAATATCTCAGTAACTGTAGGAACATGGGGAAAAATTCCACTGCAGTTGTCATCATGGTCTGGCAACCTGCACGCATGCTTAGTTTATTTATTTTATCTATTTATTTTTATTTTGTTAACCATGTAAGGATACTGGGACAAGCCCATTTTCCTATCCAACCTGACAAATAGACATGCAAATATATGAAACATTACTAACAACAATTTACATATAACATGTACAAACTTCAATTGAATTCAAGTAAATCCTTAAATTATTCTTAAACTGCAATAATGAAGTAGATAATCGAACAACATGGGGTAATGTGTTCCAAAATTGGGGTGCTGCCACAGAAAATGATCTTGTTCCAACCTTAGTTTGAAAACAAATATTGGTTAGAGTTAGACCATCACAAGAATGAAGATTACATCTGGAAGACTGCATTTTCACCAAATTGGATAAAGGATATTTTGAATTGGAAAAAAAAACTTATTTAAACACTTGACAACCAAAATAGAATATAATTCTGCTTTTTAATGATAGCCAACCAAGTTTGGAATACATTGAAACATGATGAAATCTAGGTGGGCAGTCCAAAACAAATCTACAAACATTATTGTAGGACACATGGAGCTTATTTAGCTCTCCAATAGAGAGTAGATGGTAAAGACTAGCAACATAGTCAAAATGAGGTAAGAGAATTCCCATTGCAATAGACTTTGTTTTATCTTCGGAAAAATACTGCTTCATTTTAAACAACAAACCCAACTTTTGATGAACCTTTTTACATGTAAATTTAACCTGTGAAGAAAAAGTTATGCCTTTATCTAAAACAACTCCCAAATATCAAAATTCATTAAGAAATTCAACAACAATCCCCCCCCAGTATGATGAATTAACAAGGAGGGATTCTCTCTCATCATAAAGGAAATGCCAAACAACATTACCTTTGTTCAGTAATATTAAGCATCATATGATTATTACTAAACCAGGTACAAACTGTATTGAAATCAGATTGTAGATCAGCTTTAATAGAGGAAATAGCAGTAGAATGAGAGAAAATTATCAAATCATCTGCATATAACAGACATTTATTGACCTTAAGTGTAGAAGGAAGAGCATTTACAAATAAACATACATAGATACATAGATACATAGACAGTGTCGGCAGATAAGGGTCTATGGCCGACCCAGTCTGCCCATTTGAGCCTGTAAGTTCAGTTTATGTTTTCCTAGAAGTCTGTTGCCTCTTATCCCTGACCTCCAGAATTCATTTATGTCTATCCCATGCATTCTTAAATCCCGTGGTTGTTTCAGCCCCCACCACATCCTCTGGCAGGGTGTTCCACTTGTCCACCACCCATTCTGTGAAGAAATTCTTCCTCACATTTCCTCTGAATCGTCCTCCCTCCAACTTCATCCCATGACCTCTAGTCCTGGAACATCTTTTTTGCTTAAAATAGTGTATTCCTGCACCTTGTTCCTCCCTGTAAGATACTTGTACAGTATGTCTCTATCATATCCCCTCTCTCCCTCCTCTCCTCCAGGGAGTACATATTCAGTTCCTTCAACCTGTCCTCATAGGACTTGTGATGCAATCCATGTACCATCTTAGCTGCCCTCCTCTGAACCTTATCTACCCTGTCTATGTCCTTATGTAGGTAAGGTCTCCAGAACTGTACACTGTACTCCAGGTGGTGCCTCACTAGTGTCTTGTATAGTGGAATGAAAACCTCCCTTTTCCTGCTGGTGATGCCCCTGCATACGCATCCCAGCATCCTATTTGCTTTACCTGCTGCCTTGTCACACTGTTTCCCTACCTTGAGGTCATCAGAGATGATAACCCCAAGATCCCTTTCCTGCTTGGTGCATGCTATATCCTCACCCCCCAACTGAAATACTGTGCCAGGGTTTTTGTGCCCCATATGGATTATCTTGCACCTCTTTGCATTTAATTTCAACTGCCAAACCCCTGACCATTCTTCAAGTTTCTGCAGGTCCCTTCTCAATCTGTCTACACCCTTTGGTGTGTCTACTCTGTTACAGAGCTTTGTGTCATCAGCAAACAGTGAAATTCTGCCATCTAGGTCCTGTGCAATGTCACTGATGAAGATGTTGAATAGTACCGGTCCCAGCACTGATCCCTGTGGTACCCCACTGGTCACTCTTCCGTCTGTGGAGTGACAGCCATTTACCACCACCCTCTGTGTCCTGCTGCTCAGCCAGTTACCTACCCACCACACTACTGTCCTGCCCACACCCATATTCCCCAGTCTGTGTAATAGTCTTCTGTGTGGCACAGTGTCAAAGGCCTTGCTGAAGTCCAGATAGGCCATGTCCACTGCCCTCTCCTGATCCACCTCCATAGTTACCCAGTCAAAAAATTCAATGAGGTTGGTCTGACATGACCTCCCCCTGGTGAAACCATGCTGCCTTGGGTCCTGTAGTCCATTGACTACCAGATGTTCCACCAATCTCTCCTTCAGTAGTGCTTCCATGATCTTCCCCACTACCAAGGTAAGGCTGACTGGTCTGTAGTTCCTCGCTTCCTCTTTGTTCCCACTTTTGTATAAGGGGACTACATCTGCTGTCCTCCAGTCTTTGGGTACCTCCCCTGTTTCCAGTGATCGGCTAAACAGGATAGCCAGAGGTTCAGCCACCACCTCTCTTAGTTCTTTAAGGACCCTGGAGTGAACTCCATCTGGCCCCATTGCTTTATCAACTCTTATTACTTCCAGTTCCTTCAGGACCCTTTCTCGTGTAAAGAGACTTGTGTCCATTTCTGCACCATTCTCACCCCTTGTACTCCCTTCAGACCCATTACCCTCCTCTTCCTCTGTAAAGACTGAGCAGAAATACCTGTTCAATATGTCAGCTTTACTGTTGTCATCCTCCACGCGGCCCCCATCCTCCTCCTTCAGTCTCACTATCCCTCCCTTTGCCTTTCTTTTTTCACTTATGTACCTGTAAAAGGTTTTGTCCCCTCTACCCACTGATTTTGCAATGTGTTCTTCTGTCTGAGCTTTGGCTTCCTTTACTGACCTCCCTGCCTCCCTTTGCTTCTCCTGGTACTTCTCCTGGTACTTCTCCCTATCCCCTTCTGCCTGTGTCTTTTTGTATTGCCTGAATGCAATATTTTTGGCTTTCACTTTCTTTGCTACCTCTTTGGAAAACCATAATGATCTCCTCTTCCTTTTCCTCTTGCTAACCTGCTTAATGCATAATTCTGTTGCTCTTGTAATCCCCATTTTAAATACTGCCCACTGTTTCTCAACCCCTGATTCCTGCCCCATTCCCCTTAATGCCTCTTTCAAGTATCTCCCCATTTTCCCAAAGTCTGCCCCTCTAAAATCCAGGATACATGTTTTTGTGTGGTTTGGTTCTGCTCTTTCTGTGATTTCAAACCACAATGACTGGTGGTCACTGTTCCCCAGGTGCTCCCCCACTGTTACCCCATCACACCGTCCCCGTTTGTGAGTACAAGGTCCAGTATTGCCTTCTGCCGAGTTGGTTCCATGACCAGTTGCTTGAGGAAGGCACCCTGAAGGGAGTCCAGGATAAATCTGCTCCTAGTTGATACTGCTGCTGGGATGCTCCAGTCCACATCTGGAATATTGAAGTCTCCAACCTGTACTACCTCACCCTTGTCTGCCATCCTTTGGATGGCTAGCATCAGCTCCCTATCTGTTTCTTCCTCCTGGTCTGGTGGTCTATAGACTACACCTGTGTGGGTGGCTGGCCCCATTTTCCTTTTCAGCTTAACCCACAGTATCTCTCTCCCATTTTGTTACTCCTGGATCTCTGTGGCCCTTATGTCATTTTTCATATACAGTGCCACTCCTCCTCCCTTCCTACCTGCCCTGTCTCTTCTGAATATGTTGTAGCCAGATATGGCCATCTCCCAGTTGTGGTTATCATTACACCAGGTTTCAGTGATGGCCACAATGTCCAGGTCTGACTGCACAATGACAGCCTCCAGATCTTCTGTCTTGTTGCTAAGGCTCCTGGCATTGGCACACATGGCTTTCCATGATTTGACCACCCTAGACTGTTTCACTGTTCTACTCCAGCCCCTTTCTTGGTTGTCCTTTATCCCGGGTTCTCCTTGCTGTCTGCCCTTCTGCTGAGTTTTGCCCCTTTTCTGCCTATCCACCTCTTGGGCTCTAATCTCCATCTTTTGCACATTGCTTTGTAGAGATAGCCACTCCTCCAGTTCACTGGTTCCACTGTTAGCTGTGGGGGGTGAGCAAGTAGGTACCCTCCTTGCTGGTCTGTCACCCCCCTTTGCTAGAGACAAACAAGGTACCCAAAATGGACCAATAAGGAACACTCAGACTCATTGGTTTAATTGAAGAAATAACAGAGCCTATACCTACTATCTTAGACCTATTTAACAGATAATCTATACACCAGAGCACTGGCCCTTCATAAAAGCCAAGACCTCCAAGCTTACCACATAACAATGAATGATTAATAAGATCGAATGCCTTGGTCAGGTCCACAAACACCACCCCCGTAAGTTTATCTTTATCAATTCCCTGAAGGACAGTGTCAGTGAACCTGACCAAGGCAGTCTCTGTACCATGGTTTGGTGAAAGCCATGTTGCTCTGGGCAAAGAACATGATATTTTTCCAAATATTCAGCAATTTCAGTCACAACAACCTTCTCTAATAATTTTCTCAAAGAGTTAAGTATTAATATAGGTCTAAAGTCACCAAAAGAGTTAGCCCCAAACTTTTTAGGGATAGGAACAACCCTTGCTTGTTTCCAACTAGATAGAAAATGGACAGAAATCAAATGCCGGTTAAAAATTGAACATGGGGAGAAGCAATGTGGAATGCAATTAATCTAAGAAAATGACTATCCAGCCCTTCCCCACAATCTGAAAACTTATTAGGCAATTTATAGATATGTTTCAGCATTTCCAACCTGGTTACTGCTTTAAATTAAAATTTTGGTCTGTCACAATAACTATTAGAGATACTTGATTCAGACAAAGAACCAGAAAGATGATGGCTGTAAGTATAAAAATCAGAACATTTCCTATTAAATTATTCAGCTATGGTCAGAGGATCTGCAATAGGACCATCAGGAGATGAAATGCTAATAGTTGAAGATACAACAGGGGCCAATACATTTTTACTGAAGACCAAAACTTTTTCGGATTAGACCAATTTTCATCCAATTGTTTCTTATGAAAAGACTTTTTTGCTGTCCTCACTAAATTCCCAACTCTATTACTCAAGAAGAAACCTTGTGGGAGCTGATTTACAATTTTGCCATGCCAGATTTCTTGCTTTAATCCACTCTTTAATTTCTCCGTTAAACCACCCATTTTTAGACCCTCAAACTCTTAATCTATGCAAAGGAAAACAAGAATCCTACACCATCAATAACTGCCTATAAAAATAATCTATTGCACAATCAGGATAGGGGATAAGTTCCAAAAAAGAACAATCAATTAAGGAAAGACTATGCTCAAACCTTTGAACATCATAACTGTTGAAGCAACATGACTGAATGGTCTTAAAAGGAATCCTTCCCTTCCTGAAATTCAACACACAATAAGTGCCTGGTGGTCACTAGTGGATTCAGTAAGTACCCTAGAAGAAGAAATGACATCAATATGATTTGTGACTATCCAATCCAAAATAGAATTATTTCCTGTTAAATAATTAAATCTAGTAGATTCAGAGAGCACCTGAGACATATCATATGACTGCAACAGGACTTCCAAGCCCAATTTATCCAGTTGTAACCAGTTTAAATTGACATCACCCACCAGAAGAAAATCAGAAGATCCTGAGTAAGTTGAAACATTTTTCCAAAAATTCCTTCAGCCCATCTAACCCACTTGTTGGGAGATTATAAATACATCCCAATGTAACATATTTCTTACCACCTAAGATGAGTCTTATCAATAACCAATCATTCTGAGAATCAGGGTAGCTACTCTTATCCAATTCTAGTACTTGCAAATTATCCTTTAAGAAGACCAACCCCCCCTTACACCCTTTCCTATCAGAACAAATTATTCTATAACCAGATATATGACAAGTACTATCAGAAGTAGATTGTTTTAGCCAGGATTCTGACAAAGCCAAAACAACAGGGTTATTTTCCAAAATTATTTCCTCCACATCAGGTTTTTTGGGGATGAAACTTCTTACATTTAAATGCATTATTTTTAACCCATGTTCCATCCACCACCTTGGTTCCTCTGCAACAGGTACACTGTTTGCATGGGGGCCATGGTTTAGTTCAATATCTCCAGATGTTATCAATAATAAATGAAACACTACACCCCTCAAACAGCTATATACAGTTTCCAGGCCCCCATAGCAAACATGTGGAGCACCAGAAAGAAAACACTGACTACAACTCCATAATTCAGAGTCACTTTGTAATAACAACCCTTTAGAATCAATAACCCAGACTTTTAGCAATCTTAGATTAGACATGCTATAATTTTCTGCTACATTTCTCTGTTCATCCACTCTAGCTACACACCCCATAGAAATAAGATTAATCATTAGTAAACACACTACAATTCCAAGTTGAAAATAACATGAACAACATTTTCAATCCTCAATAACTCACTATAACCAGCAAATTATTCTGGCCCACGCTCCCACATCTCCCTTGGACTCCACACTTAACCACATTTTGCCACAGAGAGCTGCCGCTTAAGATGCTGTCGCCTCTTACAAATGGAAGAATTTATATCCAAAAACCCTCCAAACTGGGCTGCCACCACCAATCGGGGGGTGGATTAATTAAGTAGGCAGATGCTTGGCAACACAGGTGAAAAGAAGTTAGGTAATGCTAGTAAACAGGGGCTAGTTAAGCGAGATGTAAGTTGCTTTGCAACACAGGGCAGTCACCAATCTAGCAGCACTGGAAATTTTCAGCAGTCATACAAGCTGATCACAGCTCCATTCACAGAAAACATGCAGCATTTTAAAAAACAATCCAACTTGAACCAGCAGTTAGCAGGCAGGAGTAAAATTTTAGCAGCACACAGTCATTTATAACACACTCTCAGCAATGCACTAGCAGCTTCATTAAATAGTACTAGACTTCTCTTGCTGCCAAGAGTATCATTCAATAGCTTGACAGAAGCTCTTAGCAGGACAATGCAAGCAGGTAAAAACACTCACGCCCCTTAAGCATCTACAGACTGGCTCCTTGATTGTGGATATAGAGCTCAGCAAGCCCCTTGACTTTCACCACTTTCAGCACTGCTGGAGATGTAAACAATGTTTAGCACAAAATCCATATCTCGAACAGTTTTTGAGATATAGGCAGTAACCAAGTTAGTAAGACAGGTCAAGGCCTCCAAGAAACTGAGGCTGGCTCGGGGCATCAGGGAGGAGAAGGAATTTTATAAATCCATAAGGGAGAAAAGGAACTGCAGGGACGGGATAGTATGGATCAAGAAGGATGGGGGTTGGTGGAGAAGGAGGAGGAAGAACAGACAGAAGTAGTGAATGGATACTTCTGCTCTGTGTTCATGAGGGAGGTAGGAGGTCCACTACCTCCATGGACTGGGAAGGTGGGGATGAGGGGGAAAGAGGTGACTGATGGGGTGGTTCTGAAATGCAAGGTACTGGAAGAGCTGAAGGCAGTTAGGGTGACAAAGGCACCAGATCCAGATGGCATTCAGTCTAGGGTGTTGAGGGAGATGGTGGAGGTGTTGGCCAGGCTGCTGGCTAACCTGCTCAAAACCTCCTTGGACACAGGGTGCATGCCACAGGACTTAAAGTTGGTGTCTGCTTGAGGCAACACAGCGTAGGGCAGCAAATATAATACAAGAGATGGAAGACAGAACCTATGAGGAAAGGCTGAGACACTTGAGTCTGTACACCCTGGAAGAGAGATGGGATCAGGGGGATATGATTGAAACTTTCAAATACATGAGGGAATCAACAAATCTGGCACAGAGGGGTTGTTTAAGCTGAGGAAGTGAAGGGACACAAGGTGGCATGGGCCAAGACTGGAGATGGGCAGAATCAGGAGGGAGATAAGGAGGCATTTTTTCACTGAGAAGGTGGTTTTGAAATGGAAGACTCTACCAGAGGAGACGGTGGTATGCAGGAAAGTGGGCAGTTTCTAAAGATCCTGAGACAGGAAATGGGGGAGCTGAGTAAACAAAATTTAGCAGTTTCCGAGGGTTAGAGGTAGGATGGGGTGGGGCAGGTGCAGTATAGTGGTGCTATCTATGAATTTGAGCAGACTTGATAGACCATGAGGCCTGTTTCTGCTGGCAAGTTTCATATGTTCATAAAGGTACTGCATCCATCACGTAATCCTATGGGAAATTTCCAAACTTTGAAATGTTATAACTGTGGAATTAATATATATTTTATCACTAAACCAACAAAAGTCACAAATTCTACTTCGAAAAATTCATCCCTTAATTCCAAACTGGTTCTTTGAAGTGAAGTGGAAAAGAAACAGCAAGGTTTTAAAATCCCTCTCAAGCTGTCAAAATCCCTTTCACAAGCAAATCCCTTTTTCGAGGTAGGGCCATCTGGTCATCAGGTCATGAAAAGGGATTTTGACAACTTCCTTGAAAAGGACTGTACGCAAAATAGGATTTTGACTCTCCACGAAAAGGATTTTGACACAGCTTGAAAAGGGATTACAAAATGAATCCCTTTTGCCAGTTGTCAAAACTTTTTCGTGAGCTGATCCCTTGGTGAGTTGTCAAATCCTTTTGGAGCCAATCCCTTCCGTGAGGTAGGGCCATTTGGTCGCCATCTCATGAAAAGGGATTTTGACAGCTCATGGAAAGGGATTGCTCATGAAAAGGGATCTTGACAGCTCACAAAGAGGGATTTTGACAGCTCAGAAAAAGGGATTATTAAAAGTTATCACTTTTCGCGATCTGTCAAAATCCCTTTTCGCAAGCTGATCCCTTTGCGTGAGCTGTCAAAATACCTGTTCATGAGCCAATCCATTTTTGCGAGATAGGACCATCTGGTCACCATCTCACAAAAAGGGATTTTGACAGCTTGCGAAAAGTGATCGGCTTGTGAAAAGGGATCTTGACAGCTCACGAAAAGGGATCGGAAGTCAGTTGTGAAAAGGCATTTTTAAATTACAAAACTAGTATTTTTTGTACAAAGTAAAGCAAACCAAAGGCACAGAAGTGTGCAGGACATCCCTATAAATAAAAAACCCATACTTAGATGTCTACAAAAGACATCCATGGGACAAGTTATAATATTTTTTGAAGAAAATGGAAAACAAGATGGCAGCTCGTGAAAAGGGAATTTTTTATCCCAAAGAGGAATTTTATAAATCCCTCTTCATGAGCTGTCAAAACCCCTTTTTGTGAGCCCTAAATCACTTTTTGTACCATTCAGCTATCCAAAAGATTGAACTGAGCATGTTCAGAGCTTGAAATTTCAAAATTGTTTAATATTTTTTCACCAGACCAATGCTGGCTTATTCTTTTGGTCTTGCTCATTCTACTCTGAAAATTCCAGACCACAGTTTCAAATGGTGTGTCCACAACATGATGAGGAAAAAACAGCAAAAACTAGCGAAAAAAGTGACTTTTACACTTTTTCACTATACGCTGCATGAGAACCATGCATCTGATCAAAACAAGACTCGACACATCAAGAAATCTACCCACGGGACAATACATACCAAATTTTGTGCAAATCCGTTAAACAGTTGCAACGTTATTACAGTGCAAAATTTGAGGTTTAACATTAGCCTGCCTACTCAACCTTAACTATAGTGGCTCTATTGCGCCACTATAATATATATATTCATTGCAAAAAACTCTATTAATGCATCAGTTAGGGCAGATTTCACACAGACAAAAGTCGGGAAATTTGATATTAAGGTTTCCAACCCTATTACACCACCCCTTCCCCACCATCCACACACCAACAGACGTCAGAGTGTGTCTTGGGGTCCTCGGACCTAACTCTCACCCATTCCATGTGTAAACAAGCAGAGATGGTACAGTATAGGAGAATGGGGTGGGAGTTAGGCCCAGTGACCCCAAGGCACACCCTGATGCCTGTTGGTGTGTGGAGGGTGGGGTTGGGGTGCTAGTGTTAGAAACCATAACATCGAATTTCCAGACTTTTGTCAGTGTGAAATCAACCCTAACTGATGCATTAACAGAATTTTTTGTAATGTATTTTCCTTCTTTTTGAGAAAGTGTGATGTTACTTGAATCCATACTGTGTGTGGGAGGATGGGACATCTGGGTCCTGCGCTCCCACCTACCCATAAGCACAGAGACATAGCGCAGGAGGGCCCTGTACTGCCAGTATTGAGAAATTGTATCCATAGGTGGAAGTGGGGGCCATCTGGGCTCTGCGTTTCTGCCTACCATAAGCTAGAGATATAGCGTAGTAGGGCCTTGTGCTCCCAGTTTTGCATAATGGTATCCATATGTGGTAGCATGGGACCTCTGGGCCTTGTGTTCCCCCACCCACCCATAGGTATAGAGACATAAGCGGGAAGGCCCTATGTTCCCAGTTTTACAAAATAGTATTCATAGGTGGGAGCATAGGCCCTCAGGGCCCTGTGCTCCCACCTACCCATAACTAAAAAGAGATAGTGCAGGAGGACCCTGTGCTCCCAGTTTTGAATAATTGAATCCATAGGTAGGAGCATGGGCCTTTTGAGCCCTGCGCTCCTACCCACATGTAAGTGTAGAGGCATAATGCAGAAGAGTCCTGTGCTCCCAGTTTAGCATAAATGGTATGCATAGGTGAGAGTGTGGGCCCACTGAGCCATGCACACCCACCTACCCATAAGTACAGACACATAGCACAGGCCTAGAACATTCCAAGTAATCCTTATACTGCAAATGTGGCAATATCTCAGTAACCATATCAACTTTGGAAAAAATTCCACCACAGTTGCATTCATGATCTGGCTACCTGCATGCATAATTAGTACACCTAGAGGTGTACAAAGCTGCGCTTAGTGAAAAATCCATATCTCAAACCATTTTTGAGATACAGGCACTGAAATGTGCTGCAGTTGCAACAGTGTTATCCTACAGGAAAATTTGCAACTTCTGAGTGCTGTAACTTTTTGTGCTGTAAATTCTTTCACCAAACCAGCAAAAGGCACATCTGTGGTGCAAGCTTTTGCTACCCTACAAATTTAATCACAAAAGTCCTAACTGTTGGTGTGCTATGAAGTGGTAAAGAAACAGTTTTATGGGAGCTGTTTACCCATGTAACTTTCACAAAATTACTGTGGACTTTCACAAAAGTACCACGGACCTTTCTTTGTGTAAGTTCAGTGGCTAAAATGGAGGTAAATATCAGAAATCATATTTTGGGCATCCTATTGAAAAACGAATGGCAGGGTCATGCTCCTAGGGCCCCGATTAGGAAAACCCATCCATTGGTGTTTACCAAGAGGTAGTATTTTTAAGCAACATCATTTTTTCCACATCACTAACTGAAAATAAGATGGTGGCAGCACGAAAGTAAAAAACACAAGCACGGCATTAAAATGGGCTGGTATCTCATGAGTTAGGCGACCGCAATTGAGTGCCTACTGAAATGGTAAGACAATTGTGGCACCTCACATTGCAGCGACTAGAGAGGGAGGACAACCAAGATGGAGGGGTATGTGAATATACAGATATCCTGTTGCTACATGTATATGTGAGTGGGGGGGTGAGCATGTACAGCAGGGGCAGGAGGGATTGTGAGGGGTGGTGCCATGGCAAGCTCCCAAGCTGCTCCTTTGGTGTGGTGGGTGGATACAGGGCTGAGTTGCACAGGGTGCCAGGTTCATGGCTGGGCCCAGGTACCTTTAGTTGTGCCCAGCCCAAAATGTTTTTTTTTTTGCTTTTGCCTGCTCCCCGACATTCACCCCCCTGGAGTTGAGAATCCTTCAGTAGGGGGGCATGGAGGTCACAGCCCCCCTAGAAACATTTAAATTGTAAGCCCCAGTGCACTTTTGCTGTGCGCCGGGGAGTATATTGCCAAAATATTTTTTTTGGTGATGTGCATTCACACTAATGGCGATCACTATTCCGTGATCGCCATTATCACATAGATCCCACAGGGACTTTCACAAAAGTTTTCATGGTGCACATATATGTTTCCCATAGGCTTTAACAGGAAATGAAAAGGTTTAATAACTTTTAAACGGATTAATATTTTTTTACCAAATCATCAAAAGGCACATTGGTCAATCAGTCCCCATAAAGCCCGAAAATTTCAGACCAGAACCACAAACTGTTCAGGCTGAAGAGACATGCAAAGAATTTGCAAAAAAGTGAGAATGTTCACACTTTTTGACACTCCACAGCTCTGAAACCACACATCAGACTACAACAAAACATGCCAGATCCAGAGGGCTGTGGTACCAGACCATGGATGCAAATGTTCATGTAAATTGATCAAATGGTTGCAAAGTTATTAAAGTTCAAAATGTGGGGTTTAACATGGAAGTGGGCATGCAACCCTAACTATAGTGCCACTACCATGGCACTGTAGATATATATATATATTCATTGCAAAAAACTTTGTTAATGCATCAGCTAGGGTTGAAGTGACAAAAGTAAGGAAAGTAGGTGTTAGGGTTGACACCCTAACACCCACCACACCCTACCACCCCACCCTCCACAGATCAACAGGTGATGGAGTGTGCCTTAGAGTCATTGACCCTAAGTCTCACCCAATTCCATGTGTAAGAAATTTTACATAGTAGAGTATAGGAGAATGAGGTGGGAGGCCCAAAGACCCCAAGACACACCCCATCAACCTGTTGGTCTGTGGAGGGTGGGGGTGGGGTGGGGTGAGGTTGTAGGATGTGGGGGTGTTAGGGTGTCAACCCTAACACCTCATTTCCCTACTTTTGTTGCTTCACTCCTAACCGATGCATTAACAAATTCATTTGCAGTGAATTTCTTTAATTTTTGAGAAAGTGTAATCTTACCCTTATATGGTTTTTGGGAGCACTGGGCCCTCTGGGCCCTGAACTCCCAATGTATTAGTTTTTGGGAGAGCAGGACCCTATGGGCTGTGTGCTCCCATCTGTCCATAAGTGCACAGACATTGTTAAGAACTGTGATCTCACTGTGGGTGTGCAGGGCCCCCCTGGCCCTGCACTCCCATTATTGTATAATGGATGGCCAGCTAGTCCCATCACTGCATAACGGTATCCATATGTTGAAGCACAGGGTTTGTGGCCCTGTTCTCCCACCTACCTGTAATTGTAGAGGTACAGTGCAGCCCTAGACACATTCCAAGAAAGCCTTGTGCCTCAAATGGTGCAATATCTCAGTAACCGTAGCAACTTTGGAAAAAGTCCACTGCAGTTATAATCATGGACTGGCAACTTGCATGCATGCTTAAGGTGTACTAAGCTGTACTTCATGAAAAATCTGTATCTTGAACCATTTTCGAGATATAACCACTGAAAGGCGCCACATTTGCCATAACGTTACCATATGGAAAATGCCTCAACTTTGGAATGCCATAACTATGGATCTGTTGCAACTTTTTTTACACCACACCAGCATAAGTCACAACTGTGGGACATCCCCTTTGAACCCTGCAAATTTTCAGCTAAAAGTCCTAACCATTTCTTTGAAGTGAACTTGCAAAGAAACAGCAACCTTTAAAAATCCCTTTTCATGAGCTGTCAGAATCCTTATTCGTGAGAAATCCTTGTTCATGGGATAGAGCCATTTGGTCATCCCCTCACGAACAAGAATTTTGACACTTTTCAAACAGGGATTTCTCACAAACAGGGATTTTGACAACTCACAAGCAGGGATTCCTTTTTATAGTCCTTACTTATAAGGTGTCAAAATCCTTGTTCACAAGCCGAATCCTTGTTTGTGAGGTGTAAAAATCCTTGTTCACAAGCCGAATCCTTGTTCGTGAGATAGGGCCATCTGGTTGTCCCCTCACAAACAAGGATTTTGACACCTCACGAACAAGGATTGGTTCATGAACAAGGATTTTGACACCTCACAGACAAGGATCAGTAGCGAGTGATGAATAAGGATTTTAAAATTTAAAAACAGCCCTTTTTTGACAAAATTAAAGTAAGCCAAAGCCATGGGTTTATAGAAGATAACTCTGTGGCAAGTTACTAGGTTCTGATTGCTCAAAAAACTGAAAACAAGATGGCAGCTCACAAAAAAGAAATTTTTTCTCATGAACAGGGATTTTTATAAATCCTTGTTCGTGAGTTGTCAAAATCCTTGTTCATGAGGCAAATCCTTGTTTGCAAATTATACACCTATCCAAACGACATAACCGAGAATGCTCAGAACTCAAACTTTCAAAATTGAATAACTTTGGAAAAGATTAATACTTTTTCATCAAACTAATGCTAGCTTGTTCTTTGGGGCAAGCTCTTTCAACCCTGAAAATGTCAGTCCAAAATTCCAAACGGTGTGGCAGCAGCACAAGGAGGAAAAATAATGAAAAAAATGACAAAACTCTGTGAAAAACAAGTTTATTTCACTATCGACTGCATGAAATCCATAAATCTGAACAAGACAAAACTTGGCACATCAAGAGACCTACCCCACAGGACCACACATACCAAATTTTGTGGAAATTCCATTTGATGATTGTAAAGTTATTAAAGTGCAAAATGTGTGGTTTAACATTAAATTGAATGCTCAAGTCTAACTACAGTGGCGCTATTGCAACACTATATCTATATATATACTGTATATATATATATATATATATATATATATATATATATATATATATATATATAGACATATACAAAAAAATCACACATGCCCCCATAATGCAAAGTATCATGGGCTGCATATGCAAATCACCACAGAATATTATGCTGGTTCAATCTTAAGCAGAAATGCATGGTGCCGAAAGGCCTCTCACACAGTTTGCAAAGGGTGCCAACAGAAGTTACAGACACATGTTTCATCCTACCAGGACTCATCAGTGTGCCTCATCTGTTTGACACCCCAGTGGAATGAACCAGCTACCCTAAGATGGTCTATCTGGGTTATGTTGTTGTGAACTCAATTAAAAGAAAAAATAAGTTAAAAGACAATGAACCTCAGTGCACAAGCACTGAGGCAATGGTTACCCCAAAGGGCATTGGCTGAGAAGCCAAGTTTAAAAAAAAATACAAAATCACACATGACCCCATAATGCAAAGCATCATGGGCTGCATATGAAAATCACCATGGAATATTATGCTGGTTCAACTTTAAAGCTGCACTGTCAGATTTTTCTAAGAATCTGTACTCTCACTCACCATTCTGAATTTAGGCTCTGTGGTGCTCCATATTTCATCCATCAAGACACAAGCATTTGTTTGTTTTTCTTCCTTGTACTTTTGTAAGAAATCTAAATATAACTTTGTTATTCTGTGCTGTGTGAGACCCCGCCTTTGGTTTGATAAGAACCTGCCCTTGGCTCTGCCTACACTTCTAACAATGCCTAAAGCAGGTGGGGGAGGTGTGCAGCCACTATCAGTAATTCGATCCTACTTCCTTCCTCCTACAGTCCTTTTATATTTACTTCCCCATTTCTGTCCCATTCTCCTTGTGCATGACAGCTAGTGTCATCCTGCCTACAAGCTTCCCAAAGTCTTGCAATTTCACCTCAGAATGGCTAGAAAATTGGTAATTACAAATGATCTAATGCACAATGAAACCTATTATTTATAGCTTTATTTATCTATCATTTCTGTTGTACTGTAGCCTGCTGCACTTTTCACACATCGTATTTATTAGTTATCAGTGTGTCAGTGAGCACCCCATGAGCTTTAGGTGTCTACAAGTGCACTGATGATGAGACACACATTTGTTGTAACATTGCCTTGTAACACAGCTTATTTATACTTTTTGTAATGCACTCCTATGTCATGTTCCCTAATGCAGCACTTAATAATTTTTGTATGTATGCCATCTCCCTCCTCAGAGTCTTAATTGTTTCCTTGATGTAATAAATCCCACATTTCAGCACCCTAATTTAGCGCTCACTAATATTGATATGCAATCACTCTCCTCAATGTCCGGTGTCTCCAACCACACTGTAGTGTTCTGCTCCATGCTGATGTTTGTGATACAGATGTTTATTATAAATCAATGTTCCCTTTCCACGATGCTGATGTTTACTTCTTTGAGATCACCATCCCTTACGTCCGAGGCTGCCAGTTCATGCGCCATATATACCCCCCAAAAAAGCACATGCTCAGTGGTCTACTTGACTGAACCACCTGCTATCATGCACAATGTACCCACCACCTTCCACGAAACCCCATGCCATCACCTTGACACATTACCCCTATCACCAACACCTCTGTTTGGTGACTGCGCTGTGCATGTGTACTGTTGAAGTTCACTATATGGTTAATGGAGTGTACATTCCCACTCACTGACAGTCAGTCGTCAGCTTGTGGGGGTAGTGAGAAGAGGATGATATACAGCTGCACCTCCTTCAGGGTTTGGTTGTAGTAAGTGTTGTGAGGTGATGTGAGGGTGGTTGCACTAGATCACTGTTAATTTGTTGTGTGGAGAATATGTATTACTGTATACATTTTTTTTTGGTGGTGGGGGGGCACAGGAACATGAAGAATTTCCATACCAGTTTGTGAATAACATTACCTAAATTCAACTATCTGTGCAATGTAAAGATGCACTGAATAGTGGTGCCTCACTTATCTCCTTTATTTACAGGCAATGCATTTCAACATGGTCTACCACCTCTGAGACATGGAAGAGAATGAGATTCAAAAATTAAACTATGTCTGCTGCTTGGTGCATATTCTCATTTTCCTAAGTGTAACCCCTTATAAATGGGGGTTTACTAGAATGCCTCTAGTGGTCTCTTTAAGAGCTGACAGCTTGCTGACCTAGTCAGTTTACTAAGAAGGAGGGACTGTGGGTTCTCTTTTGGAGTCCCGACTGAGCCGTGTGGTAGGTGCTCTATTGTTGCCATTGCTACGTATGCAAAGCGGGCCCCTTATTGGGCTGTGGTATTTATGTATTATATGTTGACTGAGTATTAAGGAATGTAGTTTGTCTAACCTGTTTTCCCTTGCAGCGGGGACTTTGTGCATTTTGCCCCTCCATTTTGGACCCGGACTGTCTATGGGGTCCAATGAGGATCCAGGTGCACTTAAAATGGAGCATTGTGCAGCCAATTAGGGCTGGGACTCTTTGGGAGCTGGCTGCCAATGGGAGGTATGGCCTATGATCTGGGAACTGAAGTCCAGAAGGTGGCTCCTTTTGCACCAATAGAAGGAGGCAGAGGGGATTGGCAGTGGGAGCCCTTCCATAACATTGTGTCACACCTGAATGAGGACCCCCTGCTTAATGGCTGAGGGAGCAGAGTCATTGTGGCCATGAGGAGAGAAGGAGCTCTGGGCTTCTGCACTGTAGAGTCTTCACGTGGGAAGCGCACGTGGAAGGCCAAGAAGTTGGGTGACAGTATCGCCAGAAGGAGCCAGCCAAGATCCGCTGTGGCATGCAGGCAGAGGAGGCTGTATATGTGACAGCTACCTCACCAAACTCACCCTGTAGAGGACTGGAGAATCTGCTTCAATCGCTACCGGGTCTGTCACAAAGTGAAGCTGGCGCTGCATTACCCGGTTCGTGCAGTGAAAACGTTCGGGAGTTTAAAGCAGCTACCTGTTATGGTACCCTCTGTCCTACATATAAATGTGTGAGAAGTGTTTGATCACAGGCCTGTGTCCTGCAAGTGGTGTGAGAGGAATCCTTCTACAGGAGTCGTGAGTACTAAATCAGGGTAGCTCCCTGTCAGCTGTTCTATTGAGTGCAAGTTTGGTTTGGCTGCTCCACTGGCCACATGAACTGAGCCTGCTGGCCCTAAGATCTCTTGGGATAGCCACATGGGGATATGTTACATTGATAGTTGTGGATCAGCTGCTGTTTGAGAGCATCTTGGCCATGCCTGTTAATATTTTTTGTGGGGTGGGTTGCTTGGGTGGGTGACTGCAAGAAGTTGACAAATTTTATTTATTTCAATTCTAGGATTACAATTACCTTTGAGCCCAGGGCTCTTTTACACAAGGTTCCACGTCAAGACATAGGTATCACATGACAATAGACAAATTGTTACAAAATAAGGGTAAATAATATCAAATTAATTTCGAACAGACAGGAAGAGGGTAAAGTGGAAAGGAAGAGGACAATGGGGTGGTAGAAAGAATGGGAGGGCAAGGGCAGGTAAGAAAATGAGAAGAGGAGAGGAGAGTGGGGTGAAGCTGCCAGGAAGGTGGCATTGTCAGGTGCTGTAGAGTGTGTGGGGCAGAGGCCAAACTATGACAAGTGCGTTATGTAAGGAGCTAGATATAGGAAATGGGCAAGTAATGACTAAGGTGATAGTTGTAACTCATTTTTCCAAAACCTCAAATTAATACAATAAGTATAAACACAATGTTGTATGTTCTCAGTCAATCAGCAATGGTTTTGTTCACACTGTTATACTATTGATACCCCCTCTTGCTGAGATGCACAATAGCATCAATTTCAATGGTTGACACACAATTGAGACAGTAGTGAGGGGAGAAACCGGCAGCATGCAACCTGGCCTTTGGTGCGGGTGATGAGAGACAATGGGAGGTGAAATCATGTATAAGTGGGAATTGTTGTTATGAGACTGTTGCAACTTTCATCCAACAGGAAGCGAGCAACTATGGCAGGTGGACATTTCCACAGAATTAGCAAAGTGACCAGAGGTGTCCAGGGGGAGCCTCGAAGGGGGGTGGGCATTGGTTGGCGTGCCAAGTCTCTTCAGTCATGTAAACCTGCTACACCATTGGTAAGAGGTGAGCGGCGGATGGGAGGATGCAAATGATGAGATATCATTGATGTTAAGACAGGGAACTATTACAGCTGTGCAGGTACAAACCAGGCAGGGTGAAGTAACACAGCAGAGGAGACATCAAGGAGATCGGGAGGCATTGAGGCAAACATGGCTCAGGAGTGTGAAGACAGTAGGTTCAGGAAAAGAAGGAAGAAGCTGGATATTGAGGGCCTACATTCAGATGTGGGGTACAACAAATATGGAAGGACAAGCTTGGTGTCCAGCATGAAAATAGTTATGCACCCTCGTCACACTGACAGGGGAAGGAAGCAACTGATAGTAACTATTGGAGGAACGAGTAGGAGCAAGGAAGAAAGGAAAGCACTTCCGGAGGAGGGTTCCAGGCACAATCTGGGAGACATGGGGGAAATTCTCTTGGGAGCTTTAAAATTTCCCCAAACAAGAAAGAAATTTTTTTTGAGGGGGCACCTGGAGGAGACACAAGTAAAGTGAGAAAAGGGCTGGCATTGGTCAAGATGGAGGGGAAATGAGCTGGGGTGGGGCCAATGCCCTGTAGGAGATACTAGGTTGCCCTTGGGCATCACTGGCAAAAGAAAGGAGACTCCAGGTGGCAGCTCAGTGAGGAGGAAGCTCATAGACGGGACTCTGTGGGTGGGGCCTTGCTCTGGCAGTACAACCGTCATTGTCTACAGTGATCCTGCAGGATATAATGGAACCATGGAGCTCAGGACAATGGAGATATAGGGTTCTGAGCCTGGGGGATGGACATGGTCTGGGCAGGAGGGAGGGTGGAGGAGACAAGCAGGCTTATGTAGGGGATGGACACACAGATAGTGAATGGTAACAGGGATAATGAGGCAGTAAGAGTGATGCTCTTGGGTGACTCCTTGACTGCCAGGGACACCAGAACAGCCACTCAGGAGAGCAGGCCACCAGAGGACTCTCAGTGAAGCAGGAGGTGAAGAACAGTGAGGGGAACCAGGGGTGGCTACTTCATTGAAACAGTGACGTATACCTGTAATCCATGACTCTGAGTGGGCTGGCCGTGATGATGGACAAGCCATGGGTCACTTAGGGTGAGCAGATGCTTACCTGTATAGGTCCCGCTTGGCAGATGGAATGGCATAGCAGTCTTTGTCTGCCATGAATATCCATTTTCTTATTTGTTTGTGTAATCATTCTGGTGTGTGCTGGTTCCAGTTTTTGCCTTGTGCTATGTACCCTGTGTCACACTTTGTGGTGCGTGTCCACTCCAAGTGCTTTTACTGTCCACTCAAAATAAAAAATAAAAAACAGACACTGATATTTGTTTTTATTACCATGGTATTCACCTTGCTACAACATAATTATACTTATTTTCTGTTCTTCTGCTTTGGGTGGGTGTGTGTGTGTGTGTGGGGGTTCATTTGGTAGTTCAACAGTCCCATTGTGTATAAATGCATCCCTTGATGGCAGTTGACTGCACTCATTATGACTCCCCACTGAGTCTCAATCAGGGGCTGTTCTCTTGCTTACCCTTGGTAATGTGCTTCAGCCAAGTTTGGGCACAGCACCACTCACACAGACAATTGGCCTACTGGTTGTAAATGTAGGAGTTTGACAGCACTGCAAAGCACCATGAATTGAGTTGTGTCTTTGGCATCAGATTGGCAGTCACACTGTCAGACATATCTGTGTTACTTAGTGGCCTATTTTTTTGTACTATGAAACACAATTCTGCTGGGAATGAGTACTGGGAAATTTTCCATAGTGGTCGATATATCTATGTTCCACCGTCCCGGTGTCACTGTTGGTTTAGGCGCTGTATGCCACACCTCTCACTGCGCCGTCAATCTGTGTTTATTTAGTAAGTGAAGCTGATGCACCAGCCATCGTTGGCACTGTAGAGAAGTCAGGACACAGACCGAGGAGGCAGAAGGGTGGAATAGCGAGGGAAGCTAGGGAAAGGGACCATTTTGAGGCAGTGAAAAGAGCACGCAGAAAGAGAAGAGAGGAGAGCCCATAAAGGTCAGTCGTAATTCTGGAGGACTATATAGTAAGAGGAGATCCTTAGTAGTGGTGAGCAGGGGGACAGGACAAGCAGCATCTGGGTAGAGTGCATGCCTGATATGACAGCAAATAGGGGAACAGCATATTGATCATTGTGTACAGAAGGTGGTGGTGAACCACACATCAATGTTCACCAGGGAACATGTGCTTGGAAGTAAGACATTATGCCATGGACAAGTGCATGTACAGACTGAGAAAGCGGGACAGTGAACTTCAGCGGTGGTTGATTACTATGGTTTTACCTTTCTAAGGTTCTTCAAAAACTTAGTGTGGGTAATTCTACCTTTCTCTGTACCAGCCCAGCATCGCTGATGGTTGCAGGATGGATGCCACACCATGCACCACGCTGGTGACCAGTGTTTGGAAAAGCTCTGGCTCGTGGGTAGGCAGGGGCAGGAAAGAGATAGTAGTGTCTGCAGGACTGCTCACCTTTCCTAGGGTAAGGTTGAGTAGCTTGCTGAAGCTTTTTAGGCACATGGCATTTGCTGGGTGCCGAGCTCAAGCAGCATGTGAATATGCCTCACAGCTCAACAGAAGCTCCTATGCATGGCAGTGGAAGGTCACCATGGAGTGCAGAGCTACTCCCGGCATTAGCACTTCGAAACTAAGGGAAAACAAGGTAAAACTGTTGTTAATGGTGGGACCAGTAAGACACCTCCTAGTGCTGGATCTTCGACTGCCCATGATCCTCTCCCAGCAGCTTGTTTGCACCCACGGATTTGCAGACAGGTCACCAGTAGGAGCTGTTAGACCATGCCCTGGCGTGCCCATCCAGGGGGTCAGCTGTCAGGAATGAGTTGACAGTTCACCCCTTGTATCCATGTGCTGGAGATATTGGGTGTGAGTGATCATGCTGGTTGTGAGCTTTCCATCCAGAGATAGTCTGGTGGTCCAGTTTACGTGGAATGCAATTAATGTAAAAATAAAATTTCTGCTTTCCTCATTATTTGACAATCTTTTAAAGTGTGCATTGCGATGACTCCTTCGTGTCCCACTTATGGATTACCTATGATTGCATAGCTATGGCTGCTTTATAGATGCCATCAACATTTTTGTGCTTATTTAAAATGTTCACAACTCACTACATTACATAATATTTTTAATGAGCTGATCACGTGCTCCATGATGGACAGTCAATAATTGTCTTTCTCCTTTCTTGGAGAAATGGACATCCTTGTTTTGGACCCAGCTGTGCTGACTTTGGCTACAAGTTATCATCAGACATTTTCTCATTGCCTCGGTAGATACTAATGATCACAGGCATTCAGCATACCGTCAACGGTACATCTTGTGAGCACCTGGGACGTCCTTGGGCAACGAGTGCGTGTGCCTGTTCACCATAGGCGTGTGGCATATCCAGCGACCTGCAGACCCATGCTGTACAGTCCACTGGTTTCCGTCCCTGATCAGCTAGTTTGACAAATGAATTTTTTTGTCACCCATTACTTCATAATGATTTTTGTTAATTTGTAATACGATTCACCACTTTATGAACATGTATTTCACACTTTTCTATTAAACTTTTAATATCGTGCTGTACATGTTATTTTTTTCTCTGCCTCCTGATTCCATTGTATGAAAATGTTTGCAAAAGCAACATGTTGATTGTTGTATCTACTGATGCACCTAATTCATCATCAGCCCAGCAGGGAAAACACGATGCAGACAATTTCATGAGGTCTCCATGGGCATGTGTATTTGGCATCATAAGTCATGTCTGGTAATGACAAACAATGACAGAATCACAGTTATTGACTGGGTATTAGGAAATGTAGTATCCAGCACTTGCAACATTGTATGGTTCAGCATTGGGACACAGACTACAATCTCATTAGTCAATGGCTGTGATTTCAACAATGTTAACTTTGCTGAACTGTGTCATGGTTTCACCAGAGACCATGAGAGGCCAGGTCAGTATGGGAGTGGAATAGCAGTGGTAGTGGCTAAATGAAGCAACTTTATAGATTCAGAAAAGTGATACCTCAGAGTGCTATCCACAGAAATAAAGTAGTGAGCAACTGTTATTCTCAAGACATCTTTCAGCACAGGTGTGGTAACAGGTGAGGGCTCGAATTAAGAACACCCAAAGGATGGAACAAGGATGGGTACCAGAATGTCGGACTGAAACTGGCAATGCATTACGGAGAGCAAACACACACAGTAAGATACCAACATACTGTCACAATCAGATTAGGCTATGGTTCATCCTGAGTGCTTGATGGCACTAAGATACCTCCGGTTTCCTTTCTCATTTGCACCACTGAAGCCGATTAGTGTCCTGCTGCCACCAACTACCTGCAGACACCCCAAGGCTTCCTATATTCATTCATTTGAGATAAGTGACATCCCATATCATATCCCAACTGCACCTTTTCCCTTCAGGAAGTAGTGGGTGATTTCCCATCTCGCCCCAGAATCTGCACTAGCCACACTACTATCCTGGTCACCACTCACCTCTACAGTACAGTAGGAAGCAAACTCATGCATTATTCAGAGCCCTCACCCAGCACTGCACAGTGTGAGCACCGCACGACTTTGAGGCATCACCCTGGATCCACTACAGCATTTTATTTCACGAGCGCAGCCAATCCACACAGATATGTAGATACACAATCAAGCAAGAGGACAGAATTCTTCAGTTGCATTACAATAGCTGACATGCAATACTAGAGGTCTGACAATGTTTTATTTACCTATTTAAACAGCAGTTTGAAAACGCTGGTAGGCTCATTTACAAAGATACCTTGTCACATAAGATAAACAATACACAGTATAACAGTACAACACAGTATAACAGTAACTTAAGACATTGATACAAACAAGCTGGTACAGGTAGGATTGTGCAAACATACCAGAGTTATGTTGTCCTTAGCAGCTTAGTAGTAAACTTTATCAGAAGTATTGAGATGGCTTGACTAGTGGCACTACAACTTGGTGTTAACAAGGTAGTTCGTAAGGATGTTTGAAGCACCGATATAGTTGGGCTTTGGAGATGGAGGGCAGTGTGTTGAACCAGGAGGCCCCAAAGCTGAAGGCTCTCGGCCGTGAGGGTCCTAGCCTAGGATAACAAGAGGTTTTGCCAGAGGTCCAAGTATGAACTAGTGGGACAGAGCGGGGGATGGTGGTGGTCAACCGGTGAGGATAGCCGGAGGTCTACATGGCGGCACAGTTCAAATATTTAGTGCTCATCAGATCAAGTACAGCGCTTAGCGCATAGCAGACAGGCAAAGCAGGTGCCCCACTAACCCAGGCCTTACCCAGAGAAAAATTTATATGGTCTGATCACAGCACCATACACCGGCAGTCCATAGTCCACCAGGGCCAGGATAGAGAGGTGACTACAGATGAAGAGCTCTGGGGAGGCAGGTTATAATTAGATACCCAATCGGATATTAGTAGCAGTGGTTAGGCAGCCATGTCCATGGAAGGAGAGAGAGGGCCAAATGGATCCCTAGGTATTTATAGACAAACATTCAAGGGAAAGAGGACCCAGGTGATGAGGAGTCAACTCCAGAACTTGTTTGAGGACCGAGTGAAGAATATGTTTTTACTTTTAGATTTATCACCAATCTATACCTGAACCAGCCCTCGGTAGGACTTCAGAGTATCCCGAGGGCAATAGGGTTAACTTAAGGCAAAGATGACTGCATCATCAGCTGCAAAAGAATATTCCCCGAGCAAGAGCAAGAAGGTGTTAAGGTAAGGAGAATAATAAGGGCCCAGAATGGAGCCCTAGGAACCAGAAAAGATGGGACAGATGTCTGAGAAAGTCCATTAATTTTACAAGCCAGACAGTCAGACAGATAACTGAACACCAGACAGGCCCCAGCAAAACCAGAGAGACTAGGCATCAAGAAGAAGGAGGTGGGAGACAGTGTAGAAAACTTAGAGGTCAACAAGACCGCACCAGCCAGAGAACCAGTGTCTAAGGAGGAGTGGAGAAAGGAGAACTCAGGCTGGAGGTTAGTAGTGTCGCCCGCTCTCAAGCATGCTGCTCAGGACATAGGGCATTGTAGGTGGAGAGGTATTCAGAGTTGAGAGGCCACCATTTTTCCAAGGCCCTGGAGAGAGAAAGAATGGAGATTACGTTTCAGCCACAGTCTATCACCACCTTAAAAGATAGGGGTGCAGTGGTGACTTTCCAGGCAGTTGGAAACCTCAGGCAAAGAAAAGGGTTACGAGGCATGATCGGGTAAGGACTGTGTCTAAGACCAGCCAGGATACATGGATGCAGGGTGTCACTGCCCATACTATTACCTTGAGGGCAGTGACAAGATGCGCCATCAGTAGTCCACAGAATACCTAAAGTCAAATATTGAACCTGTTTAATAAATAGTCTCAAACTGGTCTTGAAGCCCTCATGGTCCCACACTCTCTAATCTGATGAGGTAGAGAGTTCCACAGGGATGGCACCATGAACATAAAAGCCCTAGCACCTGATGTCTTTGGTCACACCCTGGGAACTTCTAACAACCCCTCATTAGTTAGGTGGAGAGGTCAGCCCAGGCTGTAAGGAACCAGGAGCTTTTGCAGGCAATTCGGTCCCAGACCATGTAGGACTTTATAGGTCAGGAGAACGATCTTGAATATGGACCACCACTGTATAGGCAGCCAGTGCAGATAGCGCAGCACAGGAGTAATATGACTGGTGTATGAAGCCCCAGTCAATAACCATGCCGCAGTGTTCTGCACCAGCTGCAAGTGGTGGACATCAACCCCCAGAAGCCCTAGGTATAGGGAGTTGCAGTAGTCCAGGCATGAGGTCACAAAAGCATGGATCAATGTGGGCACATCATCAGATGGAACAAGGTGCTTAATTCTGGTGATGTTCCTAAGATGGTAAAAAGAAGATTTTATGACTGCTGTCACCTGTGCCCACAATGTCAGTCTGTCACCAAATACCACCCCCAGATTACACACCCATTCAGAGGTGGGCAGCTGTACACCATTGAGCCAAAGCCCAGAAGGTAATCTCACCATTGGCCTCTCTATCCGGTGCCCAGGATCCACAATTAACACCTCAGTCTTCCCAGAAATTTCAGCCAACTGGACTTCACCCAGTCATGGTTTTCTGCCAGACAGTTGTTAAACATCGAGACCGCACTATCCTAGTTGGGTGCAAAAGACAGATAGAGCTGTATATCATCTGCACAGCAGTGAAAACTCAGCTCATATCATCTTACAATGTCTCCGAGGGGCAGCAAATACACTGCAAACAACATGGGGACAGCACCAAACCCTGAGGTACCCTGCATGGCAGAGAGAATGGTTCAGAGGAAAAAAATCCCTGAAACCACTCTCTGAGACCTGCTGGCTAGGAAAGAATGAAACCATCTGAGAACTGGACCAGCCAGTCCACAGATGAACCTCAGGTGCTCGAGCAGAATCCCATGGTCCACAGTGTCAAATGCTGAAGAGAGATCTAAAAGCACCAAGATGGAATTGCACTTCTGATCTCAAGCCATCAGGAGATCACTGAGCATCTGAACCGAACTCAGTACTATGTCTCTTTTGGAAACCTGACTGGAGAGGATCGAAGACATCATGGATGGTAAGGTGGTTCTCCAGTTGCAGAGCAACTACTTTCTCAATCACCTTCCCAACAAAGGGAAGGTTAGAGATAGGTCTGTAGTTTGCACAGATGCCTGGGTCCAAACAAGCTTTCTTAAGAAGCGGTGTCACCATTGCCTCTTTCAGGGAGCTAGGGAATTCTCCTGAATCTAAGGAACACCAGACAACCTCTGCAAGGACCGGGCCAATGATCTCCAAACACACTAATACTAGACGTGTAGGGCCCGGATCCAAACTACAACAAGTTGGCTGCAATTCCTGGACAATCCGTATGATGTCCCCTATCTCCAGCCAGTCAAAAGATATCTTAGAAGACTGATGGAAAGTGACCGTACGCCAGCCTCTACAGACTCCCATAGAGGTTGTTGGACAGATTTCAGCCCTGATGTCAGCCACCTTATCTGCAAAAAAGTGACAAACCTGATACACTTATCTTGTGAAAATGCTCCTCGAGCCTGAAGACAGGCTGGGTTGCACAGCCTGTCCATGGTTTGAAAGAGCTGAGCCAATTGGTTTTGAGCAGCAGCTCTCTCACCAGACAAAAACTCTGCCTTCTTACGTGAGATTGCAGATTGATAACTGTGATAGTGGTCCATCAATCTAAGGTGGTCAACATCAAGGGCTGTCTTCTGCCAGTGATGCTCTTGCCTTCGATCCACCCATCTCAGCTCCCTCAAGGTCCCATCAAACCAGGGGGACCAAGGGCAGAGAGAGAGGGGGTGAACACGGAATGGGGTGATAACATCCAGAGCCTCAGTTATAGCCTTGTTATAGGCCAAAACTAGATTCTCTGGATCCTCACCCACCCTCAAAAATCCTGATAGGTCTAACACCACCATAAGACCCTCTGGGGTTATGCCCCTCAATGGGCAGTATCTAATCATCTCCACAGGGGCAGGCCTATAAGGGAGGGGCTGGAGACTGAATTTCATGGTGTAGTGATCAGACCAAACATCTGGCTCCACCACCAAATCACAGGAGGAAGACCAGGTCAAGTGAGTGACCGTGATTATGAGTAGCAGAAGCAACTACCTGTGTGAACCCCAATGATGACATAAGTTGAAAGAAGTCTTGTCCAAACTACAAGAGTTCATCTTCAACCCAGGCATTGAAGTCACCCAGGACCATCAGCCTGGGTAACTCCAATGCCGCATTAATGATTAAGTCTGCCACTTCTTGCAGGAACAATTTCTCACCCCCAGGTGGACAGTAGAGGAGAATGATGCTGCAGCCCACACCTGCTACTGTGGTGAACTCAAATGATCTGGCCTCCTCTAGTGGTACACCAGTGAGGCCCAATTCTGATCTAAAACAGACAACCACCTGCCTGCCTCTGCAGTCCGATCTCGAGTGGTGTATCACTGAAAACTCGGCTGGGACTGCCGCTTCCAAAATGGGGCCTGCATTGTCATCGAGCCAGGTTTTGGTGATACAAGCCAGGTCTGTTGTCCCAACAAGATCAGCAATAATTGCTGTCTTATTTCTGATAGATCTTACATTGCATAACACCACCCGAGTCGGACAGGGTTTTGGGGCTGACCTAATTAACTGCCCAGAATTACAGGAGCACTTTTGTATGGAAACCAGACATGGCAAGTCACGATCTAGAGACTATTTCACCCCAGGGTGTCTCCTGGACCTCACAACCCCGATACGACCACCCCACTCCCCCCCGAAGTCCTGACCCCCAAGCCCACCCCCTCTTTCTACTAACAATACCCAAAGCTCTGCATTTGTTATAAACCTCTGCAGGCAAAGGAGGAGAATAAAAGGATTGGTGGTCCTGCAGTTCGGCAGGAGAGTAGTGCCTGACCAGGAGGGCAATAGGCCAGCACATCTTCTATCAACAATATCCCATTTTACCCCACCTAATAAAATTCCAGCCCACTCCTAAAATTACCAACTAATAAAATAAAATAAACAACTCCAAATGAATCTTTATATAATAAACAAAATAAAAATAAACTAAGTATGTTACACTGGGGTTCTCTCGCATCTCCAGCACTAAATTGTCCAAACAGTCATCTCCGCTGCCTCTCACACAGAGGAGAAAAGAAGATGTGATTAACTAGAGTCCTCTCACCACTCCAGTTCAATGTTTAGTAAAAGTCACCCCCACCACCTCTCACGTAGTGGGGAAAAACAGCAGACAAAAATGAGAATAACAAAGAAATTAAGATTAATTTTCACACAGTAATGGAAGGAGAAGGACCCTTAAAAAAGTCCACCACTCTCAATTCCAGGCCATCACAGAGCCATAACCCACAGTTCAGGATCTTCAATAACCAATGGGGGCACACTCCAGACCCACACAATAGTCTTCAACAGGGTTCACATATCAGAAAATAAACAGTAGGCTGGGGTGTATAAAACTGGCCACTAGGGGAGGACCCCCCCACCAAGATACTCAGCCTGCAACCCCCCCACCTCCCCACAACCCACAACTACAGTCCCTCAAGGAACAATCCCAAGGCACCCTGTGAGGGACTTAGGAGAAGCCAAAATGGGTCACTGACTCCCCAGTGCCCAAAAGACAACTCCCGTTTGGTCATGGGAGAGAAGGGGGATACAACAAACTGATGACCCAAGGTGTAGAGGAGAGATTCCCCTTCCCACACACTACCCAGACTCACTAATTCTGATGTCAGTCTTAACCGATTTCACATGAATATAGCAGTTCCTACTCACAATACAAAAACAGAGTAGGAGCACTTTCCTTATTCCTTCTGTAGATTCCTCTTGTAAGCTCAGGACTGGGAGACCCATACAGAATCCATTCCAGTAATACTGTCAGCCTCCAAATAAAATCCAAAATGGAAGTCTAAAATATATCCTCCTTTAGGACTCTAAGTACTTTAAGTCTCAGCCGCAAATTAAACTGTCAGTCAATGAACCAGCTGAAATGGCAAAATGGAGCGATCTTTGCGTGATAGTCATGACAAGAGCAAAAACCCAGCAGACTATCGTGGCACTGATAATAACAATCCCGGGCCTCTAGAGAAGCAACAGCAGTCCAGTGCATCTGGGGGAGTCCAACACTCACAGACTTTCCCTCAAAGACGCTAAAACAGGTGAAAATGCCACAGCTACAAAAGCAATAAATAAATTAATCAAAAAATTACTTAAACAACTAAAACTAAAATCAATGGGAAAAATGGCAAACATAAACAAGTGAATCAAAGAAATAGCTCAACACAACACAGAGCTCTTGATGGTTGACTCAGCCTGGTCACCATTTTGCACTCCATACATACCTGTAATAAAGGAAACCATCCCTCATAGCCTCCTCAGTCCCCTTCCCCCATCCCCACCCTCTCTTTGCAAACCCACCTCCTTGCACCCCCTTGCCCATACTTACCATCTGGATGCCAGGATTGGTGATTTTCGGTGAATCGGGAACACGTCTGCAGTCTTCAAAGTCCAACCACAAACTGAAGAAATTGAGGTAAGCTGTAAAATAGGAGTCAATGGGGGGGGGTCAACTTAGGTTGGTATCTAGGCCAATTTTAGGAATTCTGGCCCCAAATTTTAAACATGGGATTCTTGGGATTCCTCATCATGAACATGTCACAGTCGTTTTGTTTCCTGGTCCGAAAGATGGTTTCTCAGTTGCTGTGCATAATCACCTTTGGGGCCTGATTCATCAAATGACAGTGCCACTGTTCATTAGGCGGTGGCTCAAAAAGCCCATGTTGCAATTCGGGTGGAAAAACTCCCAAAAATGACTGCGTTATGACTGTGTGTTGCACAGTTTCTACACATCCTCATAACTTCACCAATTTTTTATATTTTCACTCCAGATTTTCAACATTGCCATTTTTTAACACCTCCTTATGAATAGTAAAGCTGTCATTTTTCACATACTGCCCAAAATGTGTTTTTGCACCTGTGGCACAGACTGGCGCGATTGCTGCTCGAAATCAACTTTTGGAATAGATTAACAAAATAACAGTGCCACTGTTCATGAGGGGAAGACCCCTAAAGCCGATGTTAAACATCTGGTGAAAAAATTCCCCAAAATGACTGTGTTACGAGTGTGCATTGAGCAATTAATACGCATGCTCATAACATTTCCAATTTTTCACATTTTCACTTCAGATTTTCAACATTGCCATTTTTCACACCACCTTATGAACAGAACAGCTGTCATTTTGCACATTCTGTCCTGAATGTGATTTCTCACCTGTGATGCAGAATAGCACGGTTGCTGTGCGAAATCAACTTTTGGGATGGATTAGCAAAATCACAGTTGCACTGTTCATGAGGGGAGGTCCCATAATGCCAATGTTGACAATTTAGTGAAAAAATTTCCAAAAATCAGCACGTTATGAGCCTGCATTGCACAGTTTCTATGCACGCTCATAACTTTACCAGTGTTCCCCATTTTTCACACTGTTGTTCTATCTGGATGGAGGGATGGGAGCACAGGGTCCAAAGAACCCCCACCTCCCACCATAGCATATGGATACTGTTGTACTATCTCAATGGAGGGATGGGAGTGCAGGGTCAGATGGACCCTGCACTCCTTGGAAACTGTGCTCCCATCATAACATACAGAGACTGTCATACTATCTGGATAGTGGGATGGGAACCCTGTGCACCCACTGTGACATATGGACACTTTTGTACTATCTGGACTATGGGATGGGAGCACAGGTTTTTAAGGACCCTGTGCTCCCACTATGACTTATAGACGGTGTTGTACAGTACTATCTCGATGGAGGGATGGGTGCACAGGGTCTGAAGGACCCTGCACTTCCACAGTAAACTGAGGATACAATTATACTATCTGAAAAAGAAGGGAAATTCTTTGCAAAAGACTTCATTGATACATCAGTTAGGGTGGATACCACAGCGACAAAAGCAGAGAAATGAGGCATTGTGGTTTTACCAACCATAATGCCCCACCCCCTGGGTTCCCACCGCTACATCCCATCCCCATCCCCCCACCCTCTACACACTTACAGATGTTGGGGTGTGCCATGGGGTCATAAGGCTTAAATCTCACCCCATTGTCCTATACTGTAGCATGTAAGCATGTTTGCACATGGAAAGGTGGTGAGCATTGGGCCTTAGAAACATAGAAACATAGACTTTGACAGCAGATAAGGACCACTTGGCCCACCCAGTCTGCCCATTTCTCTACCTATTGGATAAGCTGCAGATTCTAGTTAACCAACAGCCTACTTCCTGCAACCCCCCACTATACTTGCCTTATGTCTGTCCCATGCATGTTTGAATTCTCCCACTGTTTTAGACCCCACAACCTCTCCAGGAAGGTGGTTCCATGCATCCACCACTCTCTCCGTGAAAAATAATTTCCTCACATTACCCCTGAGCCGTCCCCCTCTAACTTTAAATTGTGCCCCCTTGTTCTTACACATCTCCTTTTCCACCCCATGGTGCACTCAACACCTGTAGGAGTGTGGAGGATGGGGAGATAGGGTGGGGTGGTAGGGGTAGGAACCCATGGTGTGGGGCATCAGGGCTGGAAATCCTAATGCCTCATTTCTCTGCTTTTGCTGCTATGGTATCCATCCTAACTGATGCATTAATGAAGTTTTTTGCAAAGAATATATACATATTCTATATATATATATATATATATATATATATATATTCTATCAAAAAACTGCGTTAATGCATCATTTAGAATAAAACCTAAAAAGTCAGGAAAATAAAAATCTTTAGGGTTGCCCCTCCCCAGACCTCACCTATCATCCCAAGACTGACACCTGACGGGGTGTGTCATTGGGGTTGTGAAGATTAAATGTGACCCCATTCCATCTGAAATTACATTCACAGGCCACAGTAAATAAGAATAGGGTGACATTTAGGCCTCACAACCCCAATGACACACCCCATCAGCTGTCAATCTTGGGATGATGGGTGGGTCTGGAGGGAGGTGCAACCCTAAAGATTTTTCATTTCCTGACTTTTTGTGTTTTAATCCTAAATGATGCATTAACACAGTTTTTATGCATAGAATTTCCTTACTTTTTGAGAAAGAATAAAAAACTAAGAACTTACACAAGTTGGTGGGAGCATGGGTCTGACCAACCCGGAGAAGGTGGTGGGAGGGCAGGCCCTTCAGGCTCCGTGCTCCCACCAACTTATAAACATGTGTTTACCATCAACACCCTCCAAATTTCAACGTAAAACACCAAACCATGTCCGAGATATAACATGTTAAAGTTTGAGATTTTCAGTTGTCAGAGATGCAGAATTCCACACCTGTTAATATTTTACATGCACAATGACTGAAAACTACATCCATGACCCTAAGGCTATGTACCCTATCAATTTCAAGCCACCAGCACCATGCAAAACACTGTCTGCAACACATAAACAGTGTCAAGCAATAGCTCCACAAAAAAAAATGTTCATTGAAATGTAAGCACCGTAATTCACATCTATAGGATATGCCGAGAACACCCTCCAAATTTCAATGCAAAAGACCAAACTGTGTCCAAGATATAGTATGTTAAAGTTTGACATTTTCATTCATCAGAGTTGCAGAAATCTGCACCTGTTAACATTTTACAGGCCCAATGATTGAAAACTACATCCATGACACCAAGGCTGGGTACCCTATCAGTTTCAAGCCGCCAGCACAATGCAAAACACTGTCTGCAACACGTAAATTGCGTCATGCAATATCTCAGCAAAAAAAAAGTTTCTCTGACACGTAAACACCATAATTTGCATCTACAGGACATGCCAAAAACACCCTCCAAATTTCAAGTAAAAAGACCAAGACTCATGACAACTTTACCTGAGGTAATGCTTAAGACAAATAGTGACCAGGTTCATAAGTCCTGACATAGACTCCCCACATGTTAATGAACTGCACTTGGCTGTACTTAAACTTGCATACTAGCATGACACTTTCTGCATCGACTATAAGCCATAAAACGTACTTATGCAGCATTTTCTGCTTTAGCTGCATCCTGTGTTTGCATACTAATATACATTTTCTGTATCAGCTATAAACCATCTAACATACTAGTGTACCATGTTCTGCTTTAGATTCATTCTGCTTTGCATACTATCATAACACTTTCTATATTAGTTTAAGCCAATAACTTACTTATGTAACATCTTCTGCTTTGGCTGGATCCAGCTTCTACCTACTAACATAGCATTTTCTATTCTGGCAATGAGCCAATTAGTTTACTTGTGAGATGTCTTCTGCTTAAGCTATTTCCAGCAGCTGACAGTTTTAATCAACTAGAAGGGGGCAATTTGCCAAAGTCATCTAGATTACTGGTACACAATTTTGCTTATATTCTCATCAACACAATCAGTGCCTGAGCTTTCTTTAGGGATTAGATTAATGGCTGTCCAACATAGGATATTACTCCACTTAATAGCTTTTTTAGCAGAAAATCCTCTGTATCATTATATTGTTATATAAGTATCTTATAATCTGTACAACATATTTAGTAACTAATCAAAACATCTTATAAAAATCACTGTCACATGGAAATCACCAGCAACCGAACATTGGCCAGTACAAATTTATGAAACTTTATTAATAATGATATGATGAAATGAAACACTACGTTTTGTAGGCTCCAAACATATGGGAGCCCTGAAGCCCAAATGCTCCAACCAAGTTCAAGGTCCATGAATTGTGAAACAGGCAAATATTTTAGATATTAAAACAGAATTTTCACGGTCAATAAATTACAACCAGTGATTCCTGCAGCTTAAACCACAGCACACAAACTGCATTAATAAAGTAAAAAGGAAGTCAGGAGGAGTAAATAGGCAGTCGACCAACTTCTGTAATTCTAGCCTCCTTAAATTACCGGCAGATTGAACAGGTGCACTCATGAAATCTAGTAGTTTTATTGAGCATTCGGAGCATTCAGGATTTAAATTTCAGTCTGAAAAACACTATTAAAACCACCATTTAACCCAGCATGAAAACAGTTTCCATAAACTTATAGTTTCAGCATTCGGCTCCACTAAAAGTGTTCACTGTTCAATGTGCCTTGTAATAAAATCAGACATTTATCCAAACAGGAGTCAGTTCGCTCACATTATGTCTCCACATTTAGGAGTCTCGCTGTGCAAGTGATCAATACCGTCAAATTTTGGTAGCCAGTAGTCTTAATAGTTGTGCTGAATAGTAAATATATCAGTGCATAAAGGCTCTATCATTGCACCTATTAAAGCACATTTGTGATGATCTTCTGAAGGGGTTACCTTGAGAGAATTACCTTAGGAACTACAAGCACTTTGTGCTGGAACAGCATCTTTTTTATCCAGACAGAAAATGGGGATACCTTATTCCAATATGCAAGCATGGCTCCTATTTCATCCAGGAGTCCCTTCAGCTTAAAGAAGCTCACTCCGTACCTCCACTTCTAAGTGCCCAATTCCATTCAGTTTTGGTTACAATAGTTCCTATGCCATTTTTAGTTGGCTTTTGGTCAGTTTCTATCTGTTTCACTGGTCACCGAATCATTTTTGAATTGCAGGCACCTAGGAGAAAGGGAACAAAACTGCTCCTCTGAGCCCAGTAAACTTAAAACATTCAATGAAATAAAAACAGGACCCATGAACCCTAGGCAAAGGTAGCATACCTCTTCAAGGTAATTTTCAGATGTTTCAGCATATATTGTGTTACTGCTGCGCACCGCTCCTTGAAGGCCTTTGCAGCTGGGTGCCTCTTCCTCGGGAGCCTCCTCGAACAACTTCCCAATGGTCTCTGAGTGCTCCATGAGTCCAAATCCAGATCCTTTACAGCCACCAATTGCCCCATCAGCTCACTACAGCAGGCCATCTCCACAACCAAATCGCAACAATTCGGAGTGCATCAAACAATGCCGATGCCTTCTAATGGACCAACATAGATGTAACAACAAGAACAAAGTGCTCTAGCTTTCGGACCAACCAGTCCTTCTTCAGAAGCTCATGGCAGTTGTTTAGAAAATACAATACTTATAACAGCTAGATAATGCAGAGAAAAACAGAAAAAAATCCCCATTGGTTTAAAATACTCATTAAAAAAAAAAAAAAAAAACAGAAGATGATGTCAGAGAAGTTAAACAGTACAATACTGCCCTCAGTCCGAATGAACCTTGGGTTAAGATGTGCTTGGTGCAACAAACATAAAGAATCCTAATGCACATAAATTTAATTGACATAAGATAACACTGCTGAAGCAGATAACTCCCAAATCAAGCCATGAGTGTCACAGTCAGTATAAGGATGTGATTACTTAAAGGCAACCCCCACCCAGCTTAAAGACAAATTAAGATAGTTATAGGGCTCATGAAATTACAATGTATGCATTAAAGACAAGAATACCAGTAAAGTTGTCTAAAAAACATCAGTGCACACTGTGTGATGTGTAAAACCTAGCTAGACATGTCACCCAGCTGTATTCTCAAGCTAAATAAAAGGCCCAAGAAATTACAAAAACCTCAGGACTATATAAATGATAATATAAATATAAATTGATAATATTAGTGTTAAACAAAAACTCTAGTAGAGGAACCTCAAGGAATTCAGACCATGCATCCTGATATGTACTGATGTCAATATATACTGAGAATGTAGCAACTACATGTACCACAAGTGTCTAGGAATCTGAAAAGAGTTAAAAAGTAATTTATCTCCTCCTGCTCATACAAACAGTACAACCTAACCCACCCCACATCACAATAATGTGGGTGGGGGAGATACATAGCTTAAACGAGATGTTGTCTCTCTCTCTCTCCCCCCTCCTTTTCTCTCTCTCTCTCTGTCCCCCACAGACACACACACACACACACACACACACACACACACACACACTCTCAATCTCTCTCCTAGTGAACCTATATTAACTTCAGTCACTGTAATTGTTCCCCAAAGGAATACAACTTGTAATGAAATTCTGAGTAAATTACTACAATATTAGCCTAATGTAAAAAGATATGTGCAGGACCCCCAAGCAAATGAGATCACACATCCCAATATGTACAGAGTTACAAAAATTATATATAACAGTATAAGATAACACTCCTGTATGTACACTAGCAGGCTGGGTAAACTGAATATGGTGCAATGGAATCAACCCCACCACAGGCAAAGATAAAAAGTAAGGAGAAATTTGTTGTGTGTGAAATGAAAATAGTAACACATTATACCTCCATATAGCTAAATAGAGACTTACCTCAATGTGACAGCAAACCCCACATCTATTATATCACATACCACAGCACATACCCACACATACATACACACACACGCATCCACATCTCACACATGCTGAAGTCCTATAATATGTCAGCTTGAAGAAGAAAAGGTCTGTGGATGTTAATTTCTGTAGTGTCCCATAAAGCCAATATCCAAGTTCATCCCATCTGCTACCATATTGAGATTTAAAATAAGTTTAATCTCAAAAGCTCGTCTCTGTTGTGTGTTTTGATTTCCTTTTAAGACCATTACTGACATATCTGAGACTGAGTGGTCAGGCTGGAGAAGTGATACCCCACTGGTTTTCAGTCTTCCTTGCTGTAATAGTATGCCTGTGAGTTATGCATCCTAGTCTTGCGGAGCTGTTGGCGTGTCTCTCCTACATAACCTGTTTGTGGACATCTCTTGCACTGAATGAAATAAACAACATACAGTGACATGCATGTATAACTCCCATACCTGGAATTGTCTGTTTTGTGATGTAAACCACACAGTCTGAGGCAGAAATTAGCCCACAAGTCTTGCAGGGCGTTGATTGCAGAGGTCGTGTGCCATTGTGTGACATGGTATTCTGTTCGGTGAAAGTTTGCTCCTAATAATTAGGCTGGATAAATTTGGCGGTTGTTTAAAAGATAGTAGTGGGAGTTCCTTAAAAAACAATTAAGGTGTCATCCTCACTAAATATTGGGTGGAGATCTTTAATAATCTTACATGAGCGTTCAAGGTCTGGATGATATGTGACTACCAAGGGTATTCTTTCTGTAGCTGTCTTTTCTTTATATTGAAGTAGTTGTTGTCTTGGTACTTGCGTTGCCCATTCTGTTATCCTGTCAATTTCCCTGGAAGAGTGTCCCTGCTCCATAAAGGTGTTTTCAACATAGCCAAATGTGTATCTCTGTCATCCTCATTTGAACAAATACGTTGACAACGAAGTGCTTGACTGTATATGACAGATTTTTGTATGATTAGGGTGGTTACTTTTCCTGTGCAGGTATCTCTGTCTGTCTGTTGGCTTCCTGTAAATACATGTTTGTAAGGTTCCATCCTTAATGATGACTGTGGTGTCCAGAAAGTTAACCTTGGTGGTAGAGTACTCAAGGTAAGCTTTATAGTAGGGTGGAGATTGTTAAGTTTGTGATGAAAATCTTTGAGTGCATCTGTGCCTTCCGTCCAGATGATAAACAAATCATCAATGTAACGGAAATAAGCCAGTGGTTTGTGGGATACTGCCTTAAAAATCCTCCTCCAAGTCAGCCATAAAGAGTTAGCATACTGTGGAGCCATTTTGGTGCCCATTGCTGTTCCCATAGTTTGAACATAATGTTTACCATTGAAGTTGAAGTTGTTATGTGTTAAAATAGATTCCATAAGTTCCCCCACCACTCCAGGGTTGATGTTTTGGTCAGGTCCTTTCTCACGTATGTATTTAAGGCATGCTGCAATGCCATCTGTGTGTGGAATATTAGTGTAGAGGGATGTTACATCCATTGTCACTAAAATGGTATCAGGTGGTAAATCCTTATAACCAGAAAGTACACGCAACAAGTGCGTAGTGTCCTGGATATAACTGTCTCTTTCCATAACCAGCAGTTTCAAAATGGTCTCTACAAACCCTGAGATCCCCTCAGTCAAGGTACCATTACCAGAGACTATAGGTCTCCCTGGATTGCCAGGTTTATGTATTTTAGGCAGCATGTAGAATGTCCCTGGCTTTGGTTCAGCAGGAATGAGGTGAGCTAGTTTCTTTCAGACATGGTCAGGAAAAGTTTTAGTTAAGTCACATAGTTCATCTTTATATCTTGTAGTGGGGTCACTCTCCAGTTCTCTGTAGTATGTAAGATCTGTTAGCTGTCTATTAGCTTCAGTAATATAGTCTTCTCTGTTTAAAATCACCACTGCAGAACCTTTATCAGCTTTTTTGATGACAATGTTGTGGTTTGATTTCAGTGTCCCTATAGCTCTCCGTTCCAGTGGAGAGAGGTTATAATGGGTTTGTTTTTGCCTGGTAAGGATCTGACCACTGACTTGTTGGCGGAAACAATTAATATAATTGTCTAGTTTTTTATTACGCCCACTTGAGGGGGTAAAATCAGATTCCTTTTTCTTATCCATTACATTATTGCTGTTTGCACTGTCTTCACTACCAGTGATTTCTTCCCTGCCATGAAAGAATTCTTTAAGTCTCAATCTACGGAAGTACTCCTCTAGTTCACCACAAAACAGTATGTTATCCAGTGGTTTTGTTGGGCAGAAAGTGAGGCCCTTTGAAAGTACATTCAGTTCTCCAGTAGTCAGTGTGTGGTTGGACAAATTAACAACTGAAAGGTGCCCATCAGTATTGTGTTGTTGTTCAGTGACTCCATTATGTGCTTCATGGTTGTTAGGAAGTATGGTATGTTGAAGGGCATCTAATTTCCTATTTTTCCAAGCATGGCTTTTCTTAAGGTCCTTTGGTAGTTAATGTATCTCTGCAAGATGTCTTGAATAGGTTCCTCAGACACCCTTTCCAGAGTGGTTACAATTTCAGCAAACTTTTTGTTAAGAACAACTTTTTGGGCATATGACATGCGAATCCTGTGATTTCTCAGTTTCTCAGAGGTCCTATGACAAAGCTGTTTTGCATAAGTAGAATTGTTTGTATTTCTTAATGGATTCCAAATAGTAAGACCTTTAGGGATAATGTTTCTCCTCTTGCACTGGGTTAGAAAATAGATGTCACTGTCTAGCCGTGCCAATTTCTTCTTGATGTTATGTAACTGCCATATTCTACGGCGAATTCCGGTATCTTCCATGCTGACATCCTGAGATCAACGCCCCTGCAAGACTTGTGGGCTAATTTCTACCTCAGACTGTGTGGTTACATCACAAAACAGACAATTCCAGGTGCATGGGAGTTATACATGCATGTCACGATATGTTGTTTATTTCATTCAGTGCAAGAGATGTCCACAAACAGGTTATGTAGGAGAGACACGTCAACAGCTCCGCACTAGGATGAACTCACACAGGCATACTATTACAGCAAGGAAGACTGAAAAACCAGTGGGGCATCATTTCTCCCAGCCTGACCACTCAGTCTCAGATATGTCAGTAATGGTCTTAAAGGAAATCTCAAAAACACACATAGAGACGAGCTTTTGAGATTAAACTTATTTTACATCTCAATATGGTAGCAGATGGGATGAACTTGGATATTGGCTTTATGGGACACTACAGAAATTAACATCCATAGACCTTTTCTTCTTCAAGCTGACATATTATAGGACTTCAGCATGTGTGAGATGTGGATGCGTGTGTGTATGTATGTGTGTGGTATGTGCTGTGAGGTATGTGATATAATAGATGTGGGGCTTGCTGTCACATTGAGGTAAGTCTCTATTTAGCTATATGGAGGTATAATGTGTTACTATTTTCATTACACACAACAAATTTCTCCTTACTTTTATCTTTGTCTGTGTGGAGGATTGATTCCATTGCACCATATTCAGTTTACCCAGCCTGCTAGTGTACATACAGGAGTGTTATCTTATACTGTTATATATAATTTTGTAACTCTGTACATATTGGGATGTGTGATCTCATTTGCTTGGGGGTCCTGCATATCTTTTTACATTAGGCTAATATTGTAGTAATTACTCAAATTTCATTACAAGTTGTATTCCTTTAGGGAACAATTACAGTGACTGAAGTTAATATAGGTTCACTAGAGAGAGATTGAGAGTGTGTATGTGTGTGTGTGTGTGTGTGTGTCTGTGGGAAAGAGAGAGAGAGAAAGGAGGGGAGAGAGAGAGACAACATCTCGTTTAAGCTATGTATCTCCCCCACCCACATTATTGTGATGTGGGGTGGGTTAGGTTGTACTGTTTGTATGAGCAGGAGGAGATAAATTACTTTTTATCTCTTTTCAGATTCCCTAGACACTTGTGGTACATGTAGTTGCTACATTCTCAGTATATATTGACATCAGTACATATCAGGATGCATGGTCTGAATTCCTTGAGGTTCCTCTACTAGAGTTTTTGTTTAACACTAATATTATCAATTTATATTTAATTATCATTTATATAGTCCTGAGGTTTTTGTAATTTCTTGGGCCTTTTATTTAGCTTGAGAATACAGCTGGGTGACATGTCTAGCTAGGTTTTACATCACAGTGTGCACTGATGTTTTTAGACAACTTTACTGGTATTCTTGTCTTTAATGCATACATTGTAATTTCATGAGCCCTATAACTATCTTAATTTGTCTTTAAGCTGGGTGGGGTTGCCTTTCAGTAATCACATCCTTATACTGACTGTGACACTCATGGCTTGATTTGGGAGTTATCTGCTTCAGCAGTGTTATCTTATGTCAATTAAATTTATGTGCAGTAGGATTCTTTATGTTTGTTGCACCAAGCATCTTAACCAAGGTTCATTCGGACTGAGGGCAGTATTGTACTGTTTAACTTCTCTGACATCATCTTCTGTTTTTTTTTTTTTTTTTTTAATGAGTATTTTAAACCAATGGGGATTTTTCTGTTTTCTCTGCATTATCTAGCTGTTATAAGTATTGTATTTTCTAAACAACTGCCATGAGCTTCTGAAGAAGGACTGGTTGGTCCGAAAGCTAGAGCACTTTGTTCTTGTTGTTACATCTATGTTGGTCCATTAAAAGGTATCAAATCATTTGCTTCTGGATCTATTCTTGCAAGGACCAATACGGCAACTACTAAATCAAGATTTCAAACAATGCCGGTCACTCCAGATATCAGTAACAAGCTCCAAATTGAACTATAGATAGAGTATGGCACAAATCAAGCATAAAATTACGAGGGAGACGATGATTATGACCTGCTGAGTTCAATGTGTTAAAGTTGGCAGCTTACCTTGCTCAAAGGATCGGACTCCCATCGATGGACAGTTTTTACCAAAAGTAAAAATATATTAAGATAATCCCACTTTTATTCATCAGCAGGTCAGGTCTGGGGTAGAAAAAGCTGTTGAATGCCTCAACAAGCATGGAGCTGTGCGGAGCAGAGCAGTACAGCAGCCATCTTCAGTGCCAACTATTGTAACATATTGTATATATTTGTTTGCTAGCGATGGTAGTCCAGCACCATATGGAGGGTAGCAGCTCCGTGCTGAAGAGAGGCTGCCAAAAGGGGCTATTCAGCAACATCAAGGTGAGAAGCTTGCTAGCCCTGGTGGCTCTCAAAATGGTCATTGTGGCTACTTGGGAGCAATTTGGGCATATTGGAGCAACTTTTAAAGTTTTTCCTTTAAAGTGCAAACACATAAACTTGAATGAGGGACAACAGTGTATTACTACAGTATATTACCTGTAACTAAATAACAAAATAAGTCAAAATTTTCACATAACTACATGAAACCAGTGGCATGGTCCAATAAAATGAAACCCTCTGAGCAAAACCCATTCTAAATTGTGTTTGTAGGTGACCCCTGGGCTTAGAAATTTAATTTTTTAATCTGGCCATCTGATCATCATCTCATGACCAAAGATCATGGTCAAAGAACCTCGTGATCAACGAATTTGCAGGCTCGCAATCAAAGAATTTGCAGGCTCACAATCAAAAATTAAAAAATGTTCAAATTCAAATTTTACAGATAATTACATGAAACCACCTGCATAGTGCAATAAAACGAAGCCCCCTGAGCAAAATCCATCCTATTTTGTATCCCTAGGTGGCCCCTGCGTTGAGAAATTTAATTTTTAAATCTGGCCATCTGGTCCTCATCTCGCGATGTAGGATCACAATCAAAGAATCTTGCTATCAAAGAATTTGCAGGCTGATGATCAAAGAATAAAAAATACTGAAAGTTGACTTTTAGGCAAAATTAAATCAAACCACCACCATGCCTCTATAGAACAAAGCCCTCTGAACAAAACCCACCCTCATTTGTGTTCCCAGGCCACCCCTGAGCTGAGAAATTTGCATTTTTCAAAGGGCCATCTCATCCTTCACTCACGATACAAGATCGTGATCAAAGAATCTCACGATCAAAGAATTTGCAGGCTCGCGATCAAAGAAATTGCACGCTCCTGATCAAACAATAAAAAATGGTGAAATACGAGTTTTTGGAAGATTTAGATGAAATCACTGCCATGCTGCAATAGAACGAAGCCCCCTGATAAAACTCCACCCTCATTTGTGTTCTTAGGCCACCCCTGAGCTGAGAAAATTGTATTTTTACCTCGCAATGCAAGATCGTGATCAAAGAATCCCGTGATCAAAGAATTTGCAGACTCATGATCAAAGATCGTTAGTGAGTCATGATCAAAGAATTTAAAACATTATAACTCTATTTTAGACCATTTTACATCAAACCAAAGGCATGGCTCGCTAGATCGAAGCCCCCTGAGTAAAACCCATGTAAGTTTTACTTCAGGAGTGACCCCAGAGCCGAGATATTTGATTTTTTACAATCGGAATTTAAAAACAAGATGGCAGACCTCATGGTCAAAGAATTCAAGGGGACAAAGTTTCTTGAACCATGAGGCTACAATTTCTTTGACCACCATGTGGGACGAGATGGCTCAAACCCCATTCTTTGTTCACAAAACAAACAAATAAATTTTCCAATTGACTTATAGTGGGAGCTTTAAAGTGGCATAACTTTTGAATGCCTTAATATTTTTTCACCAAATGAAAAGTGTCATGTTTGGCCAGACAAGCTCTTTCAGATGAGCCATCTCACAAAGTGGCACACCTCATGACGGCCATGCAGGGCCACAGACAAAATCCCCCAAACTGCCTCCAAAACTGGATAATTTTGCATTATTCAGCGTGTTCATGTGCAAAGACCATAAGTCAAACCGAAATGAACTTTGGCAAATCAAGAGATCTAATATGCCCCACCACACATACCAAATTTCAGGCAAATCTGTTGAACAGGTCCAAAGTATATTAAGGTGTAAAATGTTGACTTTAACATAGAAGTGCATTTATAACCCTAAATATAGTGGCACGACTGCACCACTACTATATATATATATATATATATATATACATATACTATATATACACACATATAGATGCATATTATAGTGGCACAGTAATGCCACTATAGTTAGGGTTGCATAGCCACTTCTACGTTAAATCTCAAATTTTGCACTTTAATAACTTTGGAACCTTTTGTCCTATTTGCCTGAAATTTAGAATGCTGACCCACCACCTTAGATCTCTAGATCTGGAAATTTTAGTTATGGTTGGATGTATGGTTGCGGAACCATGGGGCACTCAAAAATTGAAATTTCACACTTTATGTGCATTTTTCAGTAAGCCATATTGGACTAAAGAATGCATTTCAGTGGCTTCAAATTTGTTTGTCTACATATAGCCTGTGTTGAACTGGTGCCTTTTGAAAGTTTGGTGAAAAAATATTGCTCCATTCAAAAGTTATTCCATTTTTTCATGTCCCATTATAGTCTATGGGAAAATTGATATGTGCACTGGGAAAACTTTCACGATCACATTTTTGTTGTCGAGCTCCCCTAAATTATTTTTGTGCTGCCACCTGTGATAGGGTGGGTGACCCTATCCCAGTTGAAAAACTGTAGTGATGGTTAAAGCAACTCATCTTCAACAAAGTTTACCCAATGGTGCCAAATTAAGGATAAATGAATAAATTAAGTAGTTCCTGGAAGTAAAATAAAGTTGTAGTTACCTTTTCTTTCCTCTATGTAAGTCTGTTGTACTTCATATTTTGTTATTCATCTCTGAGCCTTGTTAGCTGGCCACTACCAGGTTAGTCTATCTAGTTTGTGTTCTGCAATTCCCCCTCTCCCCTCAGTACAAGTATAACAAAGTGTTGAGCAGTAAATCCAGGCAAACACACCTCTGCTAAATAGTTTGCTGTTTGCAAGCTGCTGTTGATTTTAGGAAACAGTTGAGGCTATCTTTCTGTGAAACAAAACATGATATAAGGGAGTATTTGATAGCTTTAGAAAAGGAGATTTGTAAAAACTATATAAACTATAAAAGTACATACAGGATAACAGTTAAAATAGGTTAAGTTCATCTCTAGAAGAATCTATGCTTTTTAAAAGGAGTTTTTACCTGGAAGCTGGGAGTTCAGAAGCTCCTGGGTCTGTGTTCCTGCTCATGCTACGTCAGCAGCTGCAGCCATTTTAGAAAGATGTTCCCTTAGGGAATGGCTGACCCTTAATTGCATTAGTATATAGGGAAGGCTTGGGTATTGTCCTGCCAGAAGTGACTAGTTTAGAGGGATGAACTTTCTGTAAAGGAGACATTTTTGTATTTTTTGTGTTTATGCTTATGTAAGGGGTTTAGCATTGTATAACAATTGCCTATATATATATATATATATATATATATATATATATATATATATCCTGTATATTTCCTTGAAAATAATGCAACTGTGTGAATTATAAATCTAGTATTCCTCTAATTGTTTAATAGAACATGAGTGACAAATCATGTGACACCTGAGCAGTATATAAGGGCTGCTCAGGTAACCTACAGCCAGTTTTCATTGTGTGCTGAGGAGCAGAAAGGAACCTCAGAGAGAAGCAGTGTGGAGCCAGAGAAGAAGCCAAAAGTGAGATAGACATGCCAATGTTGAATTACTGAGATCTTGGTTACCCAAAGGTGAAGGTGAGGCAAGCTTAAGGTGGAGCTCAGGTTGAAAGTCCTGTAAAGCCTTAAAGCAAGGAGGAATCATTGTGGCCTGGGATTGGCCCTGGACCTCCAAAGGTCAGGTTTGGGCTACCTGGATGCTAGAAACTGCTCAGCTAAAATTTACCAAAGGGAGAGGCCTCAGATTGGTGAGAAGCTGCAGAGGACTGAGTGTGCAGATACTCAGAGTGCAGAAAAATATGACGAAACCCAGGGGGTATTGGCAGGGTGACCATACCATGTTATGGGTTCAGTTCCTTGTCTCTAGAGGGCATTGTAAGGTCCAACTGCAGTGTTCTAGTGAGAGGTCTTCTAGCTAAGCTCCCAGCCCATACTCTTTATTGTTTTCTTATAGTAACCCAACAAAAGTTTGCATTTGAAAATATCACCTGTACATAACTGGCAATGAAACAACACCACAGTGTGTTTTGCACCCTATTTTATGATTCCTGCTGTCTTCTGTAACTGAACCCCATGACACCGCCATCTTGTTTTTCAGTTAGCAACAGAGAAACAACACTGTACCTCAAAAAATAATGCCCTTTGGTAAACACCAACAGTTGTGTTTACCTAATCGGGCCCTGAGAAACATGCCCCTGACATTACTTTTTTATGAGGTGGTCTGAAAATATGTTTTTAAAACATTTGCCATTTTTTGATACTGGCAACATTTTTTGGTGGTGCAAAAACAATCGTGCTCAAGGAAAAAAGTTACCTTGGCAACATTTATGTGTGCACGATAACATTCCCATTATAGAGATAGCAATGTCATGATAACATTAAAGTAATTGCAGTAACACTGCAAAAACACATGTTGCTACAGTATGTGTTGCTTTATTTGTCCCTTTATTGTGGTAAGGTGGATTGTGCTATAGGCCTGACAATTTCAGGGTGGCAAGCCCTAGCCCCACAGATGTGACTTTCAGTGGTTTGATACAAAAACATTGAACAGACCCATAATTACAGCATTTGGATTTGAGAAATTTTCCATAGGATAACACTGCAGCACCCGTGACACCTTTCAGTGCCCATATTTCGAAAACGGTTCAAGATATGGATTTTTCGTGACAAAAATTCCCCTATAGGGGGATAAAGTGCAGAAGTAGGTTGGAAAGCCATGAATACCATGAAATTTGAATTTTCCTTCTGTCGTTACTGAGATATTTGAGAATTAGTATTCCAATTGCTTATTTTCATATCCATGGGCCACTATTATGCTCACAGGGTTAGCATTAAGTTAGCATTCACAGGGCATTTTGGTGCCCATATCTCACGAACTGTGGAAGATATGGATTCAGTCTATGCATGTGTTGTGGACATCTCACTGTCATGATTACAATGACCCTTGAATTTTTGATCTAGCTGCTACGGTTCCTGAGATATTGGCAGATTTGTGTTACAAGGGTTCCTTGCCTTATAAGATTCCTGTATGGCTCAATAGTTATGTATAAGTGGGAGCACAGAGCCAGAAAGGCCCACAGTCCCAAAGACACATATCATTATGCACAAATGGGCAGCTTGGTGGGCCCTGCGCTCCCACCAACACATACCATTTACTACTTATATTACACTTTTTCAAAAAGAAAGGAAATTCTTTGCAAAAAACTTCATTAATGCATCAGTTAGGGTTGTTTCCACAGTGACAAAAGTGTGGAAATTCAGCATTAGGGTTGTTATCACTCCACCACCCAACCCCCACTCCCCATCCTCAAAACCCTAACTCCACATTCCCCAACCCCCAGTAACACAAACGCAAGTGGGAATGCTAACTGTGGCAGTAATGAAAGCACACACCCTTATTTTTACCAACAGCTGCATAGAGAAACACAGTGAATACAAATAATGTATGCATAATAATGGACCTTGGAGCAGAAAATGAGCACTTGGAATACTAAATTGCTTATATCTCAGGAACCGTACAACGCAGAAAACAATTTAAAATTTCATATAAATTATGACTTTCCTGGCTTTTGTTGGTCCTAACTGTCACTCCATTCTCCTGTACTGCACCACCTCAGCTTGTTTACACATGGGATGGGGTGAGAGTTAGGACCGACCACCCCAATGCACACCCTGATGCCTGTTGGTGGGTGGTGGGGTGGGGGTGGGGTGCAAGGGAGGTGGGAACCCTAACATCAAATTTCCTCACTTTTGCCACTGTGGAACAACCCTAACTGATGCATTAAACAGAGTTATATGTGGTCAATGTGTGTGCCAGAAAATGCGTGGACCCAGTACTAATGCAGGCAGCAGTGTATGTGGACGTACAGTGTACAAAACTGTAAAAATATTCCCCGAACTGTTTGCACAGTGCTAACACATTTGCTTGGGTTTAGTGCAGGGCTAAACCATTAGCCCAGTGCAAACATGTTTTCCCAGAGCTAAACTTTGCCATATTCAAAAGTGACATCCAAATGAGCCTACTTAGGTAGTCTGTGGGCAAACATCCAGATTAGCATCTCATTATGCCCTGATTTGGATGCAGTTTGTGCCGGGCTAACTGTTTAACTCTGAGCTAAACCAGCACAAACATGTTAGCGCTGCGCAAACAGCTTGGGGGAATACTATACAGTTTTGAACACTATTTCCACATGCGCTGCTGCCTGCAGCTATACTAGGACAACACAGCATAGGCACAGATGGTGGTGGTGCTGCATGCAACTGTCACACTGTAGGTCATGCTACAGTGCACAGCAGACACTACAGTGGCAAGGGGGCCAGTAGTGTGGGGACACAGCAATGCCTATGGTGTGTAGGGCAGTGATGTTGACTGCACCATACACAGTGAGAGGCCCAACCTGCAGGTGTTTACTGACAATGGACATTACTTTTATGCTATTGTGTGACCCACAGATGCTGCACCTCTGGCATGGGATGCTCACAGTAAAATATTCATGTCCAGTTTTGTGTGCTGTGGCAGTTGTACAGCTGTGCGGTATGTGGCTGGGGGGGGCATATATTATCTGAAAGGCACACTGGTGTTGGGATATTCCCAATACTGGCCCACATGCACTGCATAATGTGTCCCAGCCTTGTGGCCACACCTGGTCTGTGACACATCCTGGCCACCCATACACTCTCCCCTCAACATCCTCCATGCCCACAGTGCTGCATGTGTGTGCTGGCATCTGTTGGTGTCCACAGAAGTGTGGTCCATAGGTGTGTGCTGTATGGACACACTGCCATGCTGTTCACTAGTGGCAGGGTCACCACTTACTGTCTGGCATGGCTGGGACTGGTGGCAGATGATGGCATCATTGTGATGCCATCAGTTAGCAGCATGCTTCCTCTATGTTTGGCTTTGTCTATGTGTCATATTTATTTGTTAGGGTCACATAAATCCCACGCAAACACCATGCAAAGCCATAGTGTCACACAAAGCTGATTGCCCAGGGTTAAGACAAGCTTTTCCTGGGCAGTAATGTGCACCATGCTAAGTGTCACGCTAAGTTGCGCAAAACCACTTTACGTGGCACTAGTCACTGAATACAGCATTGTGCCTGTATTCATGGCAGTTTGCCCCTTGCATACATTATGATTTTGCCCGGTGCTAATGCAGTTTGCCAGCTCTATTTGGCCTTTTCAATATAGCTGACCCACGCTAATCCTGCGTTAAACCTGTGCAAATGGTTTTTGCCCGGCCCTAAGTTTTGAATATCTGGCCCAGAAAGTTTCATGACAGCAGCTTTTATGATTTTGGAGATATAAAGTGGTCAAAAATGCAAAAAAAGAATGTTTTTTCCAGTAGGATAACATGGGATTTTTTGCTTTCATGTATAGCACACGTAGAATTAAGTTTGCTTCTGATATTTTCAGGGATGATGGGGTGTGTGCCAAGGGTGTGCCTTTGGATGGTTTGGTGAAAAAATATATTACCATTTTTGAATTAGAACTATTTTTATGCTAGATACAGGACAGGCAGTGAGAAAAGTATTTTGTAAATGCAGTGTGAACGGTAATTAGAAAAAACATTTACACTATATTTTGCAAATACAGTTCGAATGGTATTTTTTATTACCTTCCAGTTTAAAAGGTTCTCCTGCTGAACAAAATGCTTGTAATTAGTAGTGTAGCCATGCGGTAACTGTGAGAAGTTTTGTGATAGTTGCAGGGCAGGCAGTGCGAACTGTATTTTGTAAATACAGTGTGAACGGTAATTAGAAAAAACATTCCCTCTGTATGTGGAAAATACAGAGCAAATGGTAATTAGAAAAATCATTCGAACTGTATTTTGCAAATACAGTTTAAATGGTATTTTTAATTACCTTTTAGTTTAAAATGTTCTCCTGCTGTACATTAGGCTTGTAATTAGAAGTGTAGACATGTGATAACTGTGAAAGTTTGTGCTAGATGCAGGACAGGCAGTGCGAACTGTATTTTGTAAATACAGTGTGAATGGTAATTAGAAAAATCATTTTCATGGTATTTTGAAAATAGAGTGTGAACGGTAATTAGAAAAGCATTTGAACTCTATTTTCAAAATACCCAGCGAATGTTTTTTCTAATTATCGTTCGCATTGTATTTACATAATACAGTTCGCACTGCCTGTCCTGCATCTATCACAAAACTTTATTTGCCACCTCACTGCCACTACACAATTTGGACTTTTGGGCTGAAACTTGAAGGCTGGCAAGCCCTTGCACCACAGATGTGCCTTTTGGTTTGCTGAAAACATTTACACTAGTTCCAGAGTTACAGCTCTCCAAAGTTGCAAATTGTCCCATAAGATGACATTGTGGCAGCCACAGTGCCTTAGGACCCATGCTCCCATCTATGGAGACCATTTTGTAAACCTGAGGACATACATATGGGTGGGTGGGAGTGCAGGGCCCAGAGGGCCCATGCTCCAACCTATGAATTCCATTTTACAAACCTGAGGAGACAGTTATGGATGGGTGGGATTGCAGGACCCAGAGGGCCCATGCTGTCACCTATGCATTCCATATTCTTAACATTTCCACCATTCCAGCTGCAAATTCCCCAACACCCAGCACTTACAATCAGTCTTTGCACCCCTAGCACCTTACCTGTCATATTCCCTCGACAAGGCCCCCTGGCTGCACTGTCTCCCACCCTCGCCCACCTCCCCCTTATCTCCACTCCTGCCCCCACCCCAACCACCTCCTATATCCTCCTTACCCCTGAACCTCCTTCCCCTCAATCTTCTACCCTCACTTCCCCCACCACCCACTCCCCTTCCCTTGTCTTGCTCATAGCTCAAGTCTTTGTACTGGTTATTACATGTCTGTAAGTCAATGACTATATGTTTGTAACTAAAAATGATGACTGTTACACACGCTGACGTGGAACCTTTGTAAAATAGCCTCAGCTCAAATGTATTATAATCCTAGATTGAAATAAATAAATAAATAAAATATGATTAACATTTCACTTTCTGAATAAGAAGGGGAATTCATTGCAAACAACTCTGTTAATCCATCAGTTAGGGTTGATTCCATACTAATAAAAGTGTGGACATCTAACATCAGGGTTTTCAACTCTACTACCCCACACCCCACACCCCCACCCTCCAGACACCAACAGGTGTTGTGTGTGTGTTGGGGCTGTTAGGCTGAACTCTCACCTCATTCTCCTATACTGTGCAAACTTAGCTTGTTTATAGATGGAATGAGGAGAGAGTTAGGCCCCACGACCTTTTGTTGGTATGGAAATCAACCCTAACTGATGTATTAACAGAGTTTTTTTCAATGAATATATATATATATATAAATATATATATATAGCTAGATAGATATAGGTACCCATTGCAAAAAACTCTGTTACTACATCTGTTAGGATTCATATTATAGTGACAAAAGTATGGAAATGTGATGTTAGGGTTCCCAACCGTAACATTTCATCCCACTCCCCAACCAACTCTACCACATCCCCATCCTCCACACACCAACAGCATCGGGGTGTGTCTTGGGGTCATCGACCCTACACTCACCCCATTTCATGTGTAAGGAAGCTGAGATGGTACAGCATAGGAAAATGGAGTAAGTGTTAGGGTCTCACGACAAGAAGAAGACTCCAACACCTGCTGGTGTGTGGTGGGTGAGGATGGGGTGGTGTTGGTTGAGGGTGGAATGGGGTGTAAGGGTTTGGAATCCTAACACCACATTTCCATACTTTTGTCACTGCAATATCAACCTTAACTGATGCATTAACTGAGTTTTTTTGCAATGAATTTCCTTACTTTCTGTGAAAGTATCACCATAGCAGTAGTTGTTTATGGGAGCACAAGGCCATGGATCCATAAGAGCAGATACTTTCTAATTAACCTTCATCACCCTGTTGGAGCGCTCTCCCATGCTCCATGATTTTCTTTATTTTATCGTGGGAGTGCAGGGTCATTCAAACCCTGCACACCAATCCTTCCACCAATGCATGAGCAAATTATCACCAAAGCCATCTGAATACCCCAGGACATGTACCTGGTACAGAAAATTTTCAAATAACCACCAAAACATAATTCTGCACAACTGTGACACCATTCCGTGCCACAGGTGTGAAAACACATTTTGGGCAGGATTTGAAAAATTACAGCTGTGACATATATGAGGTAGGGTAATTAGAAGGCTATGTTATAAATCTGGGGTCAAAATTCCTGTAGTTATGAGTGGGCATGCCAAAATTGCAATGAATGGTCATAACTTTGTCATTTTTTCATATTTTGACCCCACATTTTCAACATAGTCTTCTTATCATCCCACACCTCAATCCCCATAGGTGAAAAGGTTGTAATCTGTGGCAGAATGCCATTCTTCACCACAGGTGCGGAAACACATTTTGGGCAGGAAGTGAGAAATGACAGCTATACATTTCATGAGGTGGTGTGGAAAATGGCTATGTTGTAAATTTGGAGTGAAAACATTAAAAACTACCACAGTTATGCGAGTGCATAGAAAACTTTCAATGGCTGCACATAATTTGGGCATTTTGTAGGTATTTTTTCACAAAATTTTCAATATGGGCTTTTTGGGACCCCACCTCATGAACATTGGCTCTGTCATTTTGTTACTCAGTGCCGAAGTGTGATTTCATGCAGCAACCATAAAATCACCCTACGGGACTGAGTAAGGACAAAACAGTGACAGTGTTCATGAAGTGGGGTTCCAAAAAGCCCTTGTTGAATATTTGGTGCCAGAATACCTAAAAATGGCTGTGACATTACCATAAGTTCAAAAATGCTATTGAAATCCATTGTATGGCACTTACCTTGATTCTACAGTTCACAGTTCAGCTTTGAAGAGTGCAGATGTGTCTCGGTAGACAGAAGATGACAACCAATAATCTCCAGTGGTAAGTACAGGGCAAAGAGTGTGTGGGGTGGTGGGTGCTCAGTGGGAGGGGAGGGATGGAGAGGGGGATGGGGAGACAATGAGGAACCCTTTTCTTTTTTGCAAAACTAAAAAAAAAAGATGTCGGGGGACTGTTTTCTTTTTTTACAGGTACAGTTTAGTCAGCAGTACCCACTGGTTAAAAAATATAAGTAAAATAAAGGAACATTCCAAAAGTTCACTGCTAAATGAGGCTGCTGGTGAACTAGTAAATCACAATCGGCACTGTAGCTGCTGTTAGTGAGTGAACGAATGCTCTAAGGGAAATGTTATTGGGGTGGGTAAAGGTTGGAAACTGGGATATGAGTAATGGCATGGAATGGTGACCCCTTTGGGACGTGTGAGCCTTTTTTGGGGAGTTGATTGTGTACTGATGGGATTTCATCTGGTGGTAGGGTGCCCTCAAATGGGAGTTGATAGGGTTGTGGTAGTAGGAAGGGATGGTACTATTCTGTCAAGCTTTCACTACTGCTAAGCTTTCTGGTCTCTGTGGGTTTGGTGATAGCAGTTTCAGCTTTGCTAGACATGTGTGCTATCCCTGGACGGTTATGTAAAGGCTTACACTTAACCTGCAGACATCATCACTGCTGAACTACACTTATCAACTTTTGTGACTAAAGAAAACACCAAAGCTGCAGACACCATTAAGATTGCTTTGAAAGTCTGCCAAAGAATCAGTTTTGTTTCTGATATATGTTTCATTTTGATATAAAGCTTCACATATAGTAGCAGGTCTGATCAAACTTTGAACAGATCTGCTACCATAATGATTATAGTAGCAGATCTTATCAACGTTTGATCAGACCTGCTACTATATGTGATGCTTCATATCAAACCTGAAAGACTTATTTGGCTACATCAGCTTTCAGCATTTTGTTTTTTTCCCCTTCAGCTCTTTTGTTTTGCCAATTGAATTGATTTGCCACCCAGGGAATACAGCTAAAAGCTAAAACTAGCCTGCTTCCAAGTCCGACCTATGAGGTATGTTTTTTGTTGCACCTCTCCTGCAAATCGGATAATCAATGACAAAAAGTGGGTTTGAATTTCACAACAGCATTTTTTTCAGAAACAATTCAGTATGAAACCCCCGAGTCACCCCTGAAAAAGGGATCTCTGGTCTCAGTGGGTTTACCCGGTTACCAAAATCTAAATAAATAAATAAATAAAATAATTGAAAAAGTAAAAATTACATATTTTACCTTCTGTACTTGAATGGAAATAATACTAATGTCCTTCACACTTTACCACAAAGCTGATGTATCAGTGATGTTTTTTTGCGGTTTTAGCTATATTTTCACTTTAAAGTGCCTGTACTTCTGACAGAAGCACCTCAGCCATGAGTTTGTTTACCACGCATCACATGAGATGAACTATTTCAACACAGTCAGTTTGAAGAAAGCACTTTCAATAAAAAAATGCAGTCTACAACAGGTTATGACAAGTATGACATGTTCTTGATGCACTTGCAGCATTAGTGACTGAAAAGGAGATGAACGCCCTGAGTTGAGATATGAAATGGGAGTCGATAACAATTTATTCAAATAAGTAAATACAAAATGATACACAACAAAGGACCGTTTTTATTTAATGACTCTTTTGGTATGGAGTGATTTACTTTATTGTAGTTGATGCTTGCCAAGTCATATTTTATATGGAGAATAAAGCATGGGGTGGTGTGTAATGAGACGTTTACACTCACCCGAGGGGATTATGTTAGCATTTAACCCCTCGGGTGTGTGTAAACTTTGAGTTTAAACACACTACCTCATATTTTATTTTATATAATTGCTAGGTTTCCCTTTTTCACCTCAGCAATTCAAAAAAATATAGTCCTTCCAGTGTGGCTGCAGTTTGGCTTAGTTTTAGTCCGGTGCCCAGATGTGAATCGCGTCTTGTAAAAATGTTTTCCTTTTTTTCCAGGTTTCCAAAGTTTCTACTGTATATCAGGAAAAAAATAAAACAAAAAAAAAAACTTACCACTGAGTTCTGGCAGTGCTGATTTGGGCGAGATGGAAGCGGTGAGTGGTCAAGACCAGTCGTGCTGCTGCATGCGCATGCACACAGTGAGGGAAACCATGTACATGTTTGCCATTATAAACACTCCTTTATAACGGTAAATTATGCCATGGTTTCCCTATGGGGAAAAAGGGGAGCCAGTTATAATAGTTTAACCTATTTGGGGCTACTTTCAATGGGCTGTCACTGCTCTTAAAGCTCTCATTGCTTGAGTGACAACACATTCGCAGCTACTTTATTTCATTAAGTTCAGCTGAGGCAAGTTTAGGCAATTGGATTAACCCATTCACACCTCCTTATTCCTGCCTGCAGACAGAGACAACAAATTTTGCTACGGGCACCCCTGCACACCAAAACAAAGAACTCACCTTACAAAAATCAAATAGAGAATAAAGATGCTGATAAGATGCAAACATGCTTCCTGAATTTAATCCACCCTGATTCGACTCTGTTGTGATTTGAATTTGTAACTGCTGTTGAAAGTTTTTTTTACATGTTTTGTAACTTTCAGACCACAAGCTACAGCTGAACCTTCAAGGAGACCCTGCTGTGAAATCCAGCCTGACTGCAAGTTGTGGCTACAATGTCTTCATGTTGCTCTTTGTTTGACACCAGTCCCCTCACTGCAAATTAGGGCTACAACTTCAATAAGACCATACTGTGTGAAACAAACAAATCATTCAGTACTGTGAACTATGCAGTTCATTTTTACAGTCCAACATATGGCGATTTGTACTTGACATTCAGCACTTGGGGGTGGGATAAAAAAACAATAAGAACTTTTGCTATAATAATTCATCTAAAAATAAAAGCTAAAAACAGTTTAATAATGGCATTAAGGCACTTCTGGGACTAGGTTGCTTCTGTTAATCTAACATTACATCATAAGTTATGCCTTGTATGACATGATCCTCTTAAGGTTACAATAAACAGATTTTGTAACATGGCATAAAAACGAAAAATGAAATGAAGCACTCAGATAGGTGCAAACACAACCGTGTGGTACAGTAGAAACCATGGTCTAATACCATAGTAGATCATGGTTTGTATTGTAATACCTTGACAATCCACTACAGATAAGAAGCAGTATACAAGTGAAAGCAATATGCAAATAGCTTGCAGTGTATAGTTGTCCTAACTTGTATGTACTAAGAATTTTCCTGGCACAGGATTTTGACTTTTTCAAGATTGTTCTATGTTGTAACTACAACAGAAGTTCATGAGTTATTAAAGATTGTACATTTAAACTCCACATATACTGTTAATTATGCTGCGGCAATATTTCTGTAGAAGTGAACAGTTACATACTGTTACCATCCCTTCTGATTTACTGCTTTCTAAGCAACTGTGGGTGCAATGCATTGTGGATGACTGAATAACATTATCTGGCCTAGCCTTTTCCTGGTGAATACACAGTGGTAAAGATGAGCATGCAGCTTCTATAACCAAAAGCAAAAATAACAGACACTGAGATAAACAAAGCAAAATTAAAGAGAGAGGATACTTCTGTGGGTGAAAAGAAAAATAAATTGAGAGAAACAAAAGGAAATCAAAGAAACAGACTACCAATAGTAGTCAAAACAAGTATTTGAAAGGTGAAAGCAGTAAACGTTATGTTGTTCTATGTCCTGCTGAGTTAGGTAGTTTAGAGGGAAAAAAAGTGAAAATAATATTCCGCAAAATAGTAGTTGTTCAATAAAGAGTTTTTCAGATTGACTTAGTTCAGTACATTTGGAGAAAAGGTGCTTATGCTACTAGGATTGTGTGACAGCCACCTATTGGTCTGCAAAGGAACTGAGGAAGAAACTAAATGTACCATAGCACACTCCCATCATGCAGTGCAGCCCATATCTTCTAATACATAGAGAGGAAAATCAAAGCACCTAGAATAGAAAGTGAATTGCAAGGTTTTGAAAAGTTGTAAAATATGTTTTGATGTTAGAAAGCTTAAAGCTTGTAATGAAAGTTATTTTAACAAAAGTGAAATTGCAGCCACGATATTTCCAACAGGTGTGTTCCAATTGTTTTCAAGTATATGTACATCATGTTTAATAGCTCAATTTATAGTATTCTGAAAGTAAGTCAGTGTGTGTACTCATTTATTCTAAGACTATTAGTCATACACTCATTGCCATGTTACAAGCAGATTAAGTCACTCGAAAGGATGGGTCTATAGTGGAATTAATCCATGGTTGGTTGGTTGGACCCACTTGGCCTTCGGCCTCGTGGTCCAACCTCCCAACCATGGATTAATACCACAGTAGACCCATGCTTTCTCATGGCTTAATCCTTACGTAACACAACATCTGATCATAACTTAGTGCTTAGCTAACTGCATGGTCCAGTTACTGGATTTCAACAATCACAGTACATTTTTTCACTAACCCATCTTATAATTTTATTGAGCATGCACTTTAACATTACACAGCACCTGAAAACAAAGGAGTTAAATATCTCTAAAAGACAGGAACAAGATTTTAATTGCTATTTAAAACCTTTCCCCACTCATTCTTAATTAAAGAGAAGACCACTTGATCATGACTGTGCTTCACAGGAGGAAAGGGGAGCTCACTTTTGTGGCGTCTTCAATCACTTGAGAAGAACACCGGGTGGGATGGATTAGTCAGAGTAGCCCCACAATGGTCCCATGGCACATGTGGTACAAGCAGCCAGAAGACATCAAGACTGCTATGCACTGGGTGCAGTTTGTTCCACTCATCAAGAAAGCTTGTGGCTGACTGAAGTCTGCAGGTGACGATTTCTCCTGGCCAGTTGTTCTGGTGAAATCCACTCCTCTCCACCACAGAACATTCTAAATAAACAGAGTCTGATTTGATTTTTTTTCATACAGTGTATTTAGAGGCAGAATAACCTAACTGAGATGCAGCATATTGTTTTCAGGGGGACTCATCCCTGCACAATTGTACAGATGGATCACACTGTGAGGAAGTGGCAATAAAACCTGTTACTCCCCTCCCCCCCCACACACACACCATTTCACACATACAGAAATATTGTAGTTTGCCAAAGTGATATGGAGGGTGGAGGGACTTCAGTGTGATTCTCCAGTGGACTTGGGGGTTCAGGGGTGACAACTTTTGGCACCTTTTTTCCCCTTGGGTGCTGCCTCTTTTGCTTTGCTAATTGAATTGATTGGCCACCCAGGGAATACAGCTAAAAGTTAAAACTATCCTACTACCAGGACCTCCAAGTCCGACCTGGAGTGTGACATCAACTTCTTTTCAGCAGCTTTTTTTCTTGAACTTTTTTGTTTTGAAAACACTGCCGTGTTCTGACTGCCACCCAAGGAATACAGGTACAGGCACAGGCACAGCTAAAACGATTAAACTAGCCTACCTCTGACCTGTATAATGAATGCTTTTGCAGAGAGACAATTTAAACTAACCTTGCATTTAAAAAAGAAAACAGCCTTTAACTTACTCAGTATGAGTCTTTGTGACTCACTGTGACTTATATCATCTTCAATGAGTTGGAAGAGTGAAGTCATCAACCAAGAATGAAGATTACAGTTACATGAATTTGCAGAAATTGAAACAAAGAGCCTGAAACTGAGACTTGATCTCTGCTGCAGTCCTCTTAAACATCCAGGTGATAGCTGCTTCAAAATAAAAGAGCAAGCCAGACAGGTGAGGGTTTGTCCAGTCTGGTGCAACTATTTTTCTACTGCTGATGCCGGTCCGAGTCTTTGTGTGGTGCAGGATGCTAAAGATTCTGTCTCAGTCTCAACTGCTGCCAGTGCTTCTGGTCACTCACAATATTCACAACAATGGATCAGGATGCTCCTGGTGTGGTTGCATCCAGTAGTCTAGTCATTCCAGAGTCTGTTCCAAACAAAGGAATGGGGTCGAGAGGCTGCAAAAAAAACCTTTTCATGGCCTGGATACAAACACTGCTTGAAAAGCCCATTGGTTGGGGGGACTTCTACTGCTGACATGGGAACTGGTCACCCCGCAGTCAGTGAAACATTTATTTTTCATGTAAACATGCCTTTGCCTCCTTGGAGGCAGTTAAAGGATAAAAGATCCTTTAACTAGGTAAATACAAATAGTGTTTACCTAAACAAGGGCTGGGGAATCAGATTCTACCATTATTTTATACAAATAATGGGCAGAAAAGGTTTTGCCTGGTAGGGGCCAACTTTTTTTTAGTAAAGTAGTGCCGCAATTTGTGGCAGTTTAAATGCAACAGTGCCATTAGTTGCATGAAAACTGCCACAATGTGCAGTAATTTTGCAAGAATAGTTCTACAAATTTGCGACACTACCAATGGGCAATATTAAAAAACATATTTCTGGCCACTACTTTTAAAAACTAATGGCAGAATCGTGTTCCTCAGGCCCCAATTAGATAAATAAAACGGTGTTTACCAAGAGGCAGTATTGTTTGAATTACAGTGATTCTTCCCCTTTGCTAACTGAAAACAAGATGGCAGCAGCACAACACTACTGATCCATTTGCAATAGTAAAAAGTGCTTTCACGAAAGCAGAAACTGCTTTCTCATGGCACAACATTTTTCCCATAGGCTATAATGGAAAATTTAGAAGTTCAATAACCTTTGAACAGATTAATATTTTTCACCAAACCTTCAAAAGGCACATCTGTGAAAGAGACCCCATATGCCCAAATAATTTCAGACCAGACCCCACTAGCCATTTTGGAGACATGGCGTGACAAAGGATTTGTACCTAAATGGTAATTTTCAAATGTTTTGACACTACACATCTCCATAACCACAAATCCAGCTTGAACAAAAATTTCCACATCAAGAGATCTATGGTACCTGATGGCACATAATGAATTTCCTGTGCATCAGTCATACAGTTGCAAAGTTATTAAAGTGTAAACCTTTGGGTTTACTATAGAAGTGTCATGCAGGAAACTGTGGCATTCACTTCATCCTTGCAGTGTGATATATATATATATATATATATATATATATATATATATATATATATATATAAAGACAAAGAACCTCTGTGCTAAACACTGAGGCAAGAGTTACCCAAAGGGCATTTGGCTGGGAAGCCAAGTTTCAATAAATACAAAATCACACATGCCCCACAATGCAAGGCATCATGGGCTGCATATGCAAATCACCACAGAATGTTATGCTGGTCCAACTTTAAGCAGAATTGCATGGTGCCGAAAGGCCTCTCACACAGTTTGCAAAGGGTGCTAACAGAAGACATAGACACATGTTTCGTCCTACCAGGACTCAACTTAAAGTTGGACCAGCATAACATTCTGTGGTGATTTGCATATGCAGCCCATGATGCTTTGCATTGTGGAGGCATGTGAGATTTTGTATTTTCTTATATATATATATATATATATATATATGGCAAGAAAAACTCCATTTAATGCATCAGTTAGGGTTGTTACATAGTGACAAAAGCAAGGAAATTCAATTTTAGGGTTCCTACCCCCCTGCAACCCATGCCCACCCTGCCCCCTCCAATAGGCATTGAAGTGTGCTTCTCTTTCCTATTACCTCCAAATAAAAAGGAAGTTTATAATCTCTGCTGGTTCTTATTCCTTAAAAAAATTACTTCCTTACTTATGTTGTAAAAGAGTCATAGGTTAAGATCGAAAGTATATTTGCATCCCTGCTACACATTGTAACACTAAAGCATGTCTTTAGATATAGAGTCACAAAATTAAGTTCAGCTCCTTATTGTTAATGTGGATCCGCTATTGATAACTAAGACCACATCAAAAAGCTACTTTGAGTTCAATTATATATTGGCAACCAGAAGGTCATTCTAATAGCCCCTGAATTAGGTGATAAATTATCCATAAGAGTCCATTATTATTGACCATATACAAATAAAAATTGCGTCTTATACCAGGCAAAAGACCAATATTTAGGCATTTCCATGTATGTGCTTTGCAACCAAATTGGATACCGTTATAATAAATCATTTCACTATCAAAACAGGATCATCATTCATTAGTATTTCCAAATGCAAACAGAAACCATGGCTTGATCAATCCCTCTTATCCAGACAGTTATAGGAATGAGAAATAAAAGGAGTGCTAAAAGACACAATGCAATGTTAAAAAAAAAAGTCTGAGTTAAAGTGAAATTGGTTTCCCAAAAACGTTGACAAACAAAGCACTTAATGCAAGCACTTAATAAAAATATAACAGCTGCAGAATGAAACTTCATAACAAGCTAAATTCAAGATCCTTATTAAAAAGTTCCATAAGTTCATGCTCCGATCCCTTTCCAGAATTCACTTAGTTACGGGACCAAATGTCCGCAACAATCATTGTCAATAATAAATTAATCAAAGGCCTGCCAGCGGTCCGAGTTTCAAAATCACTACTTGTATGCAAAACATTCCACAGTTCTTTATATAACCCATAAGGCAAGTGATCCCAAGTTTGCTCCTAACAAGGAGTCCACCGGGTGCTCCATAACAGGTAGTCTGGTAAACTGTTCCGAACATGAGCCCCCTGAGAATTAAAAAAAAATAAAAAAATTTTTAGCTGAATCTCAGTCAAATATGGGCTATGAGGTTTGAGAAAAAGTGTTTTATGGCCCACAGAGTTCAGACAGAGTTAATTTGTTTGTGATTAATTGCAAGCCTCATTAGTTAAACTCCCATGCATGAAAGAAGTCATAAATAGAATTAAGCAGAAAAGCATGGAGTTAGCATTCTCATAGAGAGAACTTCATCAGTTAGAGTAAATCTGTGCTTGCAAAATAGTCCCCATTCATGGAGTCCCAAGTTCTCAGTCACATCAGTTCATATAGAGCATAGTGTTTATTCAGAAATAATGTACCTCTGACCACGTACTCTTGGTGCCATCATTTCCTTAAAGTAGGAAAGTTCAAGGCAACTCATGAAATGATCAGCTTCTTATAAGATATTTAATCATTTACCATCCAGCCCAACTATATCTGTTCACCATTCACTCGATACCAGGTCTGGTCTTCAAACAGGTTAAATCTGTGGAAAAAATAAACACACATTGCTTTACTGAGCATAGTAAATCAGGGCTGATCTAACAAAATTCACTGAATTCCACAATCAAAGATAACATACCTTTTTTAAATCATAATGTGCCTTTTAGCAGATATAGTGTTCCCCTGGGACAATCTGACTCCCATTCCAGTCATGCTCTGGAGTCAGCGCTATCAGCCCTTTTCTCTCCATTCTTTCCATTCCACAGAGGAGGACCAAACCACAGATAGTCCGAGTATGAGTTCACTCACAATTGAAGCATCACAGCTGAGTAACAAATGATGGCTTTCAAATGAACAAGCTGACACAAAATTGCCCCTTTTGTCCTCTCATTTAGTTTGAGACCTCAACTTTTCAATCACCACAGCAGCTTCACTTCAAATGCTGGTTGCTAGAATGCTAAAAAATGGCAGTATCTAAGACTGAGGAGAGAATTGCTTGGTAAGAATGCCCAAGGTTAAAATATTACCACAACCAAAGAACAAACCTCAGTTGTTAAAAAGTTTTAAGATATCTATAAGATAAACATTGAATGAGTCGAAAGACTCAAAACAAACACACTCCATGCAGTGTGGTGAGGAGGGGAGCAGCAGCATGGCCATCTTGCTGCTCCCAACTCTACTTGTGATTATGCCATGTCTTCCCTGTCCAGGTCCCACCATCCCCTTCCCCTCTGACTGCTGCTGGGGCTGCAGGTCCTGCTGGGGGGACCTCACATATCTGTACATTTGGTCAAGTTTCCACCAGGTTTACAAAGTTTGGAGATAATTATACTGAAATATCAACTGTTAGAATGATGCTATCTTGGGAAAAATATGGGTTCAAACCAACTATACTAATCATTTAGCTATCCATACATACTCATTAACTGACTTAAAATGGAATCCTATGTTGTCATCTACTAGGGCTACTAAATACTGTACAATGTAGGAGTAATATATATAAATGAAATCCTTTTTTGCAAATTGCAACAAAGGATACTGCTTCATGGTAAAACAGAATCCTTTACTGCAATTTTCGGAAAAGGATCCTATTTTGTGGTTATAGATTTCTACGATTTGCAGTTAAATAATTCTGCTGAAAAAATAAACATATTTGTGGATATTTAATGAAAAAGCTGGCCCCAGAATCTGATTCCTTGGGCCCTGATTAGGTAAACACAACTGTTGGTGTTTACAAGACCCACTACTTTTTTAGATCTTTAAGTTTCTTTCCCTCACTAACTGAACACAAAATGGCGGCAGCACAAAGCAGGATTCTGCAACTGTGATCAAGAATCCTGGGCCAGGTTCACAAAAGGCAAATCAGGATGCAAGGCAACTTGCATCAGACAAAATGGTCCAAGTAGCACTTGCATCCTGAATTGCATCCTAATGGGATTCACATAGTCAGTCTGCAACATGTTGTAGGCCACCTGTGCCCAACTGCACCTATGTACCATAAACCCCCTTGTGACATGGCGTAAGGGGGATTATGGCAGCATTTGCACCCTATTCAGGTAGAGTGGCTGCTATGTCCACAAACGGGATTCAGAGACAACCACCAGCGAGCATCTGTTAAAGACCATTTACACCAACAAAAAGGTGGTCTACGTGATCTTTGCTGTTCACTGAAGGTTGCCACTGTGCCTCAGCTCCACATCCCCTGTGGGTTACAGCCCTTCCATGGGCTCCAGGTCTCAGGCATGGCATGCACTGTGCCAGGATAGGTGTGTGGAACACCCTCAATGCCCAGACCCCCACACACACACACGTTGAGGCCCCCCCATGCCCTGAGGCATGATCCCCCCCTGCAATCCCCATAACCCCTATTAGTCTAGTGGCCCCCCACCCCACAGTGAGCCACCCCCACCCCCAAACACCTGGCAACTGGCACAGCCCTCTCACCACCAGGGCCAGCCGCCATCTGAACTGTGCCAGGAAAGTGTACTCTAATAATCTACGCTCTGTGAATGACAGTGGCTGTCATTCACAAGTGCCATATACTTACAGTATGCATCATGGCACAGATGGGTCGGGTGGTTGGCCCTGGTGGTGAGAGAGGGCTGTGTTGTTGCCATCTCACCCACTGGGTGTGTGTGTGTGTGTGTTGTGGCAGGCACCACTGGGAGGGGTGGGGACCACTGGGCCACCATTGCAGGTAAGGGTGATTGATCTGGGGGGTCCATAGCAAGGGGGGCTTGGGGCTGGAGCCCACATCTTATGGGGACTTGGAGGTGGGCATGGGGGTGCCATGGTGCCCCTCGACTGGTGCATCTGCCACCTACCCTGTCCTATGACCTGCAGCATACCCTGAAGCTGCACCCTACCTTGAGCAGCTACCGCAAGTCGCAGGACACAGACCCCTGGACCGATACTGAAGCAGGTGCATGAGCCAGGTCACAGGGATGGTTGGTGCAAGCTTCCATTGTCACAGTTTGTGGTGGACCGTTATGAATCTGGCCCCCTATTTCTAGATTGCCTTCTAACTTTTCCCATAGGAAATAATGGGGAAATGTAAAATTGAATAACTTTAAAATGGATTAATAGTTTTTCACCAAACCTTCAAAAGGCACCACTGTGACACAAGACCTATATACCCTAACAATTTAAGCCCAATATTCCACAAAGTTTTTGTGCAATGTAGTGACAAAGAATTTGACAAAAAGTGGTAATTTACATGTTTTTGACACTCCATATCTCTGCACCACAAATCTGACTGGAACAAAACTTGCAACATCAAGAGATCTTTGGTCCCCAAAGGTGAGTGCAAAATGTCATGCAAATCACTTGAACAGTTGCAAAGTTGTTAAGGTCACAAATCTTCAGTTTAACATAGAAGTAAAGATTTAACCTTAACATAGGGGTGCAACTGCACCCTTATTTATATATATATATATATATATATATATATATATATATAGATATATATATTCTAGAGAGAGAGAGAGAGATATGTCTATATATAAAAATCCAATGCAGGTATAAGCTGCAGGTAGTGAAAAATCTGTATTGCACTTTGTTTTTGAGATACAGGCACCAAAAGGTGGCACAGGCACTGTAATATTATCCTACGGGAAATTTCTCAACTTCAGAAGGCTGTAGCTGTTGAATGTTTTGGGAAGAACATACCAAAAGGCACATCTGTGGGACCAGGGCTTGCCAGCCTGCAAATTTCAGCCCAAAAGCACAATCCACCTTGGCACAATAAAGTGACAAAGAAAACAACACATGGGAAAATGTGTTTGAACAGTGTTTGTGTGATAACTTTAATGTGTGTGTGGCACTCCTATCTCTATAACAGCAATTTTGTCTTGCACAGAAAAATGTTGCCACAGGTTTTTTTTTTATCATGGTTATTGCTGTAGCAACAGAAAATGTTGTTGCAAGAATAGAACTTCAAAATGGTGGAAAAAGTTTGAAAAGCATATTTTCAGACCACCTGCTGAAAAACTAATGCCATGATCATGTTTCTAAGGGCCCAAATAGATAAACACAACTATTGGTGTTTACCAAAGGGCATTATTTTTTGAGTTGCAATGCTTTTTGTCTCTCGCTAACTGAAAACAAGATGGCAGCAGCACAAAAACAATTTAAGGGAGCACAACAACAAAAATGTGATTGTGAAAGTTTTCGCATGCACATATAAATTTTCCCATAGGCTATAATGGGACATGAAAAACTTGAGTAACTTTTGAAAGGATTAATATTTTTTCACCAAATTTTCAATAGGCACCAATTCAACCCAGGCCACATATAGATATGCAAATTTGAATCCACTCAGATGTGTTCTTCAGTCCATTATGCCTGACTGAAAAATGCGCAAAAGTTGACTAATTTTCATGTTTTGGATGCTCTACTATTCCACAACCATACATCGGACTGGAACAAAACTTTCTAGATACAGAGATATGTGGTTGGGTGCTCCACATGCCAAATTTCAGGAAAATCAGAAAAACGGTTGGAAAGTTATTAAAGTGCAAACTTTGGGGTTTGACAATAAAGTAGCCTGCCAACCCTAACTATACCTGCACTACCATGCAAGTATAATATCATAATTTTATTTATATCTATTTTCAGTTTCCAAAAAGAAAGAAAGAAAACAAAGAAGTATTCTTGTACAGTCCCCATCCACAAAACAAACAGAGAAAGAATGATGATTAAAGATCAATATAAATAAAAAGAAAGATTTACATTTTATTAATCAAACCTTATACCATCATTCTGTGTTTTGATTTCTGTTACTGTTTTAAGCATATCTGAATCAGAATTAGAACTGGACTCTGGATCCAGGTCAGATGCATTATCAAGACCTGAGCTGTGTTTTCACAAGAACTCCATAACCTGGTCTGGGTCAAAAAATATGTATGAATGACCTTTAAATACAAGTTTAACTTTTGATGGTGTGAGAAGAGAGAAGGTAGCACTGAGTTCCAAGACTTCTGCTCTTTGATTAAGGAATCGTCTCCTCCTTTCCTGGGTCACAAATGAAAAATCCAGAAAAATAGATTATCTATGTCCCTTATAGTCCAATGTTTTCCTAACGTGTGCCAACTTGAACACTAAGTCTCGATCAGTCTCAAATGCGAATTGAACCAGGATGGGTGATTTTAAGTTATTAGGATTTCGCTTTGTAGCTACTCTATAAGCCTTCACAATAATGGGAGGATTGTCTTCTGGTAACTGAAAGATTTCGAGTAGTATGGTATTAATTAAACTTCTCAGATCTGGAAATTCTTGGTCCAAGGTTGAAGGTATACCCAGAAAGCATAGATTCTTATATCTATTTGCTTTTTCAAGCACTTCTAGCTTTTTATTAAATGCATTTTGCCCCAGTATGACAGCAGATATTTTCGCTTCTGTGTTAAGATTTTTATTTTCCTGCTCTTTAACAACTGTATTTATTTTCTCCACTTCAATTTCAATTTCCTATTATAGTCTATGTGAAAAAATATATGCGCCATGCGAAAGCAGTTTCTGCTTTTGCAAAAGCACTTTTTACTGCTTCAAATGGAAAAGCTACTACAATGCTGCCACTATTTGTTTCCAGTTAGTGATGTGGAAAAACACTGCAATTCAAAAAGTGCTGCACCTTGGTAAACACCAACAGTTGTGTTTACCTATATGGGGCCTGAGGCACACAATTCTGGTCTTATTTTTTTTAATAGTGGCCGCAAATATGTTTTTACCACTCAGTCGTTAGTAGTGCCACAAATTTATGGCACTATTTTGCAAAACTGCAGCATATTTGCTGCAGTTTTCACGTAACTAATGGCACTGTTGCATGAAAACTGCCACAAATTTGCAGCACTACTTTAATTAAAAAAAAATTGCCACTGTAAATGGCAAAAATTTTCAAATCATACTCCTTGGCTACCGTTTAGGTAAACACCTGTTGGTGTTTACCTAATAAAAGGAGTTTTTTTTTTCCTTTTACCACCTCCAAGGGTGCCAAGGCACATTTTAATAAAAAAAAATATTTCTGTTGACATCAGGGCACCCAGTCCCCATGTTGGCATTTTGCCACCCCCCAAAGTAGTGTGGAATACTGGGGAGCCTACCCCCAGTTTCTCAGTTCTGACACCAGGATGCCCACCCCAGTGTCAGATGGCCCCACCCCAAAAAGAGCCCCTTGTTAAAAATATGGATGATGATATCGGGGTGCCCAATCCCTGTGTTGGCATTATGAAGTTCCCACCACACCTGGTCCCTCCCTATGTGTGCTGTCCAACCCTCCATTGCCAGCCCCCCATACTTACAGCCAGCAGAACCCCCTCCCACTCCCTCCCACTGTTTGCTGTCCCATCCTCCACCCTTCATTACCAGTCACCCATATTGACAGGCAACAGAACCCTTCCCACTCTGACCCTCTGTGTGCTGTCCCACCCTCCACCCTCTTTTGCTGGTCCCCCATACTGACAGCCAGCAGAACTCCTCCTGCTCCCTCCCTCTGTGTGCTGTCTCACCCTTAACTCTTCTCTATGTCTGCACTCTTCACAGCTGAACTGCAAATTGAAGAATCAAGGTTAGTGCCTTATAATGGATGTCAATGTTGTTTTTCACTTATGTTGATATCTCAGCCATTTTTCAGTATTTTTTCTCCAAAGTTTCAACATAGGCTTTTTTGGACCCCACCTCATGAACACTGTCACTGTTGTTTTGTTAATCAGACCCGTAAGATGATTTTGAGGTCACTGTGGGAAATTATCTTTTGGGACTGAGTAATGAAATGACAGTGTCAGTGTTCATGAGGTGAGGTCCCAAGAAGCCCATGTTGAAAATTTGGTGCAAAAATACAAACAAATGTCAAGTTATGTACGGTCATAAAAATTTTCTACACACACTCTTAACTTCAGCAATTTTTTATATTTTCACTCCAAATTTTCAACATAGATATTTTTTTAGATCACCTCATGAACAGTGCAGATGTCATTTTTCACATCCTCTAGGAAATGTGTTTTCACACTTGTGGTGTGGAATGGCATGTTAGCTGCATGAAATCATCATACTGGACTGATTAACAAAATCACAGTGCCTGTGTCCATTAGGTATCATCACAAAAGAGCCATGTTGGAAATTTGGTGATAAAATTCCTTAAAATGCCAGAGTTACATGTGTTTGTTGAATTTATTGTACGCATGCACATAACTTTGGTACTTATCAATATTTTGCTGCCAAATTTTCAACATAGCCATTTTTTCACACCAGCTCATGAACAGTACAGCTGCCATTTTTCACATCCTGCCCAAAATGTGTTTTCCCAGCTGTGGCACAAAATGGCATTGTAGTTGTGCATAAATACATTTTGCCTTGCATTTCACAATTTCTTTGTGCTGGGGTATATAAGGTGAAGTTATAAGATGGTTATGCTGACAGTTTGGTCACTGTTGTTTGACACATGGAAGTGCAAGGTCCAGAGAACCATAAATTTCCACATCTACATACATATGCACATCATAAGAGGGATTGGAGTGCAGGGTCTTTCAGACCCTGTGCTTCCACAGTAAAATAAGGATATTATTATACTATCTGAAAAAGTAAGGACATGCATTGCAAAAAACTCCATTAATGCATCAGATAAGGTTCCTATTACAGCAACAAAAGAATGGAAATTTGGTGTTAGGGTTCCCAACCCTACCACCTCACACCATGCCACCCCACACTCCACATACCAACAGGCATCAGGGTGTGCCCTGGGGTTGTCAAGCTTAACTCTCACTCCATTCTGCTATACTGTACAATCTCAGGTTCCTTACACATGGAATGAGGTCAGATTTAGGCCCGATGACCCAAAGGCACAACCTGATGCCTGTTGGTGTGTGAAGGTTGGGGGGTGGGGTGGTAGGGTTGGGAACCCTAAAACCAAATTTCCAAACTTTTGTCATTGTAAAAGGAAACCTAACTGATGCATTAAATGAGTTTTTGCAACAAATACATATATATATATATATATATATATATACATATATTTATATATATATATATATATATATATATATTCTACTATACATTATATATATATATATATATATATAGAGAGAGAGAGAGAGAGATTTATATTAGAGGCAGAAAACTCTGTTTAATGCATCAGTTAGGGTTGTTCAACAGTGACAAAGTGAGGAAATTCAGTGTTAAGGTTGAAACCCCCCCAGACACCTCCAGCCCACCCCCCCACCAGCATTGGGGTGTGCATTGGGGTCATTGACCTTAACTCTCACCCCATCACATGTGTAAAGAAGCAGAGGTATAGGAGAATGGGGCGAGAGTTAGGACCGATGACCACAACGAGCACCCTAATGCCAGTTGGGGGGAGGGCTGGAGGTGTCCGGTTGGGGTTTCAACCCTAACACTGAATTTCCTGACTTTTGTCACTGTGGAACAACCCTAACTGATGCATTAAATGGAGTTTTTGCCTCTACTTTCCCTTCTTTTTGAGAATGATGACGACAAATAGGGAAAGTAATGAAGCGGTTGGAGCGCAGGGCCCTTTGGGCCCCGTGCTCCTGCCATGTGATGTCTTGTGACATAGTAACAGGAACAGCAATGCAAACAGAAGTGCCGACAGTGGCTCACATGGTAACAGAAGCTAAATGGTAAAGGAAACGTTAATAGAAACTCGAGTGCAAAGTGATACCAAAGTGAACAGTGATACAAACGGACATTGAAGTGCATACAAAAACTCCACTGGTAACATGAACAGTGATGGCAGTGGTATTTTAAATGGAAATGTTAAGTGTCACAGCAAAAAGAATGTGAAAGGGAATAGAAAAACGGAAACACGAATGCAAGCGCACAAGTAAATGCAAACCATAACGTGCACAGGCATGGTACCGCAATAGTAAATGAAAATGGTAAAGTTAACATGAAGAATAATGCCAAAAGAAAGAGAAACAGAAATGAGAACAGAAGCGCATACGGAAATGCAAACCGAAACATGCACAGGCACAGTACCGCAATTGTTAACGCAAATGGTAACGGTAACAGGAACAATAATGCCAAAGGAAAGAGAAATGGAAATGGGAACAAAAGTGAGTACAGAAATGCAAACCATTACATGCACAGTCATGATACCGCAATTGTAAATGCAAATGGTAACAGTAACAGCAAAAATAACGCCAAAGGAAACAGAAACGAAACAGAAACACAAACGCATACGGAAACGCAATCCATAACGCACGTGCATGGTATCGCAATTGCAAATGAAACAGGTAATGGTAACAGCAACAATAATGCCAAATGACACAGAAACGCAAAAGCAAGCGCAAGCAAAAACGCAAACCGTAACGCACACAGTGGCGTAGACGGCAACGGTGCCACAAATGGTAATGGAAACGCAACTGAAAACGTTAACTGGCACAGTAATGAAAGGGCACACCCTTCTTTTTCCCAAAAAATGCATTGGAAAACACAGTGGAAACAAAGAATGTATACATAACAATGGGCCTCGGAGCAGAAAATGAGGACTTGGAATATTAAATTGCTTATATCTCACGAACCGTACAACGTAGGAAAAAAATGTTAATTTCATATGAGTTATGACTTTCCTGGCTAGTTTTGCACTTAAGCATTTTTGTGATGAAAAGTCCGTATCTCGCACCGTTTCCAAGATACGGGCCCTGAAATGCGCGACGGATGCCGTAATGTTATCCAATGGGAAAAATCATTAAATTTGGAGTGCCGTCACTGTGCTGCCCTGTAATATTTTTTCACTAAACCACCAAAAGGTACATCAGTGCAATGTTGGCTTTCTTCCCTCCAAATTTCAGCATAAAAGACCAAACTGTAATTTTGCAACAGGGCAGCAAAGGATTCCTGTAAAGCAGCGGACGCCGTAATGTCATCCTATGGGAAAAAGTGTAAATCTTGGAGTGCTGTAACTTTGCTGCCCTGTAATATTTTTTCACCAAAACAGTGACGGGCACATCTGTGAGATGTTGGCTGCGTTCCTTCCAAATTTCAGCCCAAAAGACCAAACCGTTCTTTTGCAGCAGGGTGGCAAAGAATTGCTGTAATTTTCCCACAGCCTGGAAAAGTACTGTCAAATTTTGCGAAAGCTTTTGCAAATTCATTCAACAGTGCCGCAAGTGCGAAAGTACTTTGTGAAAGTACTTTTTCCAGAAATTTGAAAAACATATTTCTGGGGTGTTTTACCCTAAAATAAAGACATTCCTAGCATCCTCGGGGTCCGACTAGGTGAATACAAAAAAAATTAGGTTAATAGAGGGTCCCACATTTAAATGCCAAACATTTTTCTGATCACCAACTGAAAACAAAATGGCTGATTTGTCAAAGTAAAAGGGCCATTTGTGAAAGTAAAAACTGCATTTTCGACACTTTTGAACTTTTTGTTAACTTTTCCCATTGATTTATAATGGGAACTTGTTTTTTGAATAACTTTTGAACCGTTTAATATTTTTCACAAAATACAAAGGCACATTGAGGCCCCCAATACGCGTTACCTGAAGTTTTCGGTTGAGTCCATGCAAACACGTGCTACCTGTGGCGAGAGCAAAGAAATCACAAAAAAAGCGTAATTGTGCAATTCATTGTTGCTTAATAACCCCGCAGCTGTATATCCGACTGGTACGAAACTTAGCAGATCCCAAAATCTACCATGCCCAATCATGCATTCCAATTTCAGGCAAATCTGTTGAACGGTGCCAAAGTTATTAAGGTGCAAAATTTGACCCTTTAACCTTAAAAGTACTACTCAACCCTAACTATGGTAGCACTACTATACTACACATTATATATATATATATATATATATATATATATATATATATATATGTATGAGATATATACATATATATATATATATATATATATATATATATATATATATATATTATACTGGAACAGTAGTGCCAGTATAGTTAGGATTCAACAATCACTTCTGTGTTAAGCCCAACATTTTGCACTGTAATAACTTTGCAACTGTATGACCGATGCACACAAACGTTTTCACTCACTGTCAGGTACCACTGTTCTCTTGATGTGGCAAGTTTCATTCCAGTCAGATGTGCAGTTGTGGAGATGTGTAGTGTGAAAACATGTGACAATTACCATTTAGGTGAAAATCCTTTGCTGTTCTGCATGTCTGGAATGACTTGGGGGTCTGGTACAAAACTGTTAGCATATATGGGGCCTGGGTCATAGATGTGACTTTTGAATGTTTGGTGAAAAAATAATAATATATTCAAAAGTTATTAAAGTTTTAATTTTCCCATTATAGCTTATGGGACAAATTACTGTAGATATTCCATTTGAAAGCAGGTTTAGGTACTGCGAAAGCAGTTTTTGCTGCCTCAAATGATATCAGTAGTGTTGTACTGCTGCTATCTTATTTTCAGTTAGCAACAGGGAAAAACTGCTGTAATTCAAAAAATACTGTTCCTTGGTAAACACCAATAGTTGTGTTTACCTAATCAGGGTACGAGGAATATGATTCTGGCTTTAGTATTTTGGAAATAGTGGCCAGAAATAGTTTTTTTTTTTTTACTTAGCCGTTGGTAGTGTCACAAATTTGTGGCTCTATTGTTTTTAAATTACCACAAATTGTGGCAGTTTTTGCACAACTGAGGGCACTGTTGTGCAGAAACTGCCACAAATTGCAGCACTGTTTCATGAAAACTTCTGTAAATTATGACACTACTTCAATAAAAAAAGACATCTGCCCATGCTAAATCCCAAAAAGTGTTGTGGCCATTTAAAAAAAAAATGAGGCCAGAACTGGATTATTTGGCTACTATTTTGGTAAACACATCTTGGTGTTTACTGAAAAAAAGATCTTTTATCCTTTTCCTGCCTTCAAGTGGGCAAAGGCATGTTTAAATAAAGAAAATGCTTTTGGTGACATCGGGGTGCCCAATCCCTGTTTCAGCATTTGGCCCCCCACAGTATTGTGGGACACTGGGGAGCTCACTCCCAGTGTCCCCAGTTATGTCCTACCCCCTCCACTACTGTTGGACACTGGAGAGACCACCCCCAGTGTCCCAAAGTATTGCTTTATGTTACCAGTAAATAAAACAGTCCCTCGACATCTGTCTTTTTAATGGTCTGCCCGCAGTGGGTGCCCAATATCCCTGTCAGCACTTGAGCACCCCCCCACCTGTGTGGATCACTGGGGATCCCACTCCCAGTGTCCCTAGTTGTGTCCTACCACCTCCAGTAATGTTGAACACTGGGGAGACCACCCCAGTGTCCTGAAGTATTGCTTTGTTTTTTTAAAACTCTGACAAAAAGAAAATGGTCCCTCGTCATCTCCCCATCCCCTCCCCTCCCCATCCCGACCCTCCCACTGAGCACCAACCACCCCACACCCCCACTTGCCCTATACTTACCTCCAGAGACTGTTGGTTGTCACCTTCTGTGGACCAAGACACATCTGCTGTCTTCAAAGCCAAACCATGAACTGAAGAGTCAAGGTAAGTGCTGTATAATGGCTGTCAAAGGTGTTTTCAACTTGTGGTGATATCTCAGTCATGTTTTGGTATTTTTGCACCAAATTTTCAACGTTGGCTTTTTGGGACCCCACCTCATGAACACTATCACTGTAGTTTTGTTAATCAGACCTGTAAGGTGATTTTGGGGTCACTGCGCAAACTCACCTTTTGGGACTGAGAAACAAAATGACAGTGCCAGTGTTCATGAGGTGGGGTCACAAAAAGCCCATGTTGAAAATCTGGTACAAAAATATGAAAGAAATGCCCAAGTTATGTTCAGTCATTGAAAATTTTCTATACACATGTATAACATTGGCAATTTTTAATATTTTCACTCCAAAATTTCTACATAACCATTTTTCACACCACCTGCTAAGCAGTACAGCTGTCAGTTTTCACATCTTTCCTGAAACTTTTTTTGCAACTATGGCATGGAATGTCATGGTGGCTGCAAGAAATCACCTTTCTGGACAGAATAATGAAATGACAGTGGCAGTGTTCATGAGGTGGGGTCTCAAAAAGGCAATGTTGAAAATTTGGCGCAAAAATTCCTAAAGATGCCCGAGTTACACGTGGCCATTGGAACTTTTCTACTCATGTGTGTAACTTTGGCAATTTGTAATATTTTCACTCAAAATTTTCAGCATTGCCATTTTTTCATAGAACCTCATCAACAGTAAAGCTGTCAGTTTTCACATCCTGCCCCAAACCTGTTTTCACACCTGTGCCATGGAATGGCATTTTGCAATGGATTTAAAATTCATGACCTATGGGGTTTATGAGGTTGGGGGTAAGAAGACTATGCTGAAAAATTGGCTTCAAAATATGAAAAAATTACAAAGTTATGACCATTCATTGCAATTTCAGTATTCCCACTCACAACTATGGAAATTTTCAAAATTGTTACCCATATTTTCAACATAGCCTTTTTATTACCCCACCTCATGTATGCCACAACTGTACTTTTTCAAATCCTGGCAAAAATGAGTTTTCACATCTGTGGTGCAGATCGGCACTGCAGTTGTGTGGAATTATGTTTTGACAGTGATTTGAAAATTTTCTGTACCAGGCACATGTCCTGGGGTAATCCAATGGCTATGGTGATAGTTTGCTAATGCATTAAGGGAAGGATGGGTAAGCAGGGTCCAATGGTCCCTGTGCTCCCACAATAACATAAGGAAAATCACAGAGCATGGAAGCAGAGGGCCCAAAGGGCCATGAGCTCCAACAGGGAGATGAAGGTAATTACAATGTCTCTTCACTTAAGGATAGATGGGAGTCCATGGCCCGTAGGGTCCTGCATGCCCATAAACAACTATGGCTGTGGTGATTCTTTCACAAAAAGCAAGGAAATTCATTGCAAACAACTACATTAATGCATCAGTTAGGGTTCATATTACAGCAACATAAGTATGGAAATGTGGTGTTAAGGTTCCCAAACCTAATTCTCCCATCCTATCTCAGTAATCAATCTCTTACCACTACCAACCACTAGCATCAAGGGTGTGTCTTTGGGTCTTCAATCCCAATGCTCACCCCATTTCATAGGCTGTACCATCTCAGATTACTTACAGATGGAATGCAGCGAGTGTTATGGTTGATGACCTCATGAGACATCCCAATGCCTGTTGCGTGTGGAGGGTGGGGTGGGGTGGTAGGGTTGGTTGGGGTGAGATGGGGTGCCATGTTGGGGAACCCTAATTCCATTTCATGCTTTTGTCACTGTAATATGAACCTTAACTGATGCATTAACAGATTTTTTGGCAATGCATATATGGTATACTGGCACGATAGTGCCAGTATGATTAGGGTTCAATGGTCACATCTATGTTAAACCCCAAATTTTGCACTTTATTAACTTTGCAACCATACAACCAATGCACACAAAATTGTGCATGCCTTGTCAGGTACCATAGATCTCTTGATGTGACAAGTTTTGGTCTGGTCAGATGTGTGGTTATGGAGATGCGTAGTGTCAAAAAATGTGAAAATTACCATTTTGGTGAAAATTCTTTGCTGTGCTGCATCTCCAAAATGGCTTGGGGACCTGGTCTGAAAATTGTTAGGATATATGGGGATATATGTCCTTCATTAACTAAATTATGTTCCTTTTATTGATGAGTCATATATAGTGACCTTAGCAAAAACCCACATGCAGTATTCAGTAATTTTTCATTATTAGGTTTAAGAGAGTTAATACTATCTAAGGCATTCATTTTATATGGTACTGTAAAATATTTAGGTTGCCAGAATACTTAAGGTATGTAGAAAGAATGTATGAGAATGTATACCTATGAATTTCATAAATATCTTTTCGTATGTGAATTGGGATAAAATAGCTTAACAAGAGAATCTCCTGGTGTGAATAGAATTCCAGGTAAAATGAAATTAGTAGAGGTTTATTAAGAACATTTAAGGTGATGTTGATGCTACTTATAAAAACACCTATTTCAATAAGTGATGTATTAATCAAAGGAAACTATAATAGATATTTCCTTGTATGTATATATGGAAACATCCTGAACACTCCTGGATTTTTTATGTTTGTATTACTTAAATTGTAATGACCCCCAGGTTGAACAAAAAACTTTGAACTGAATTTTACTAGCATCACAAACTGTGACACTGTTTTGTGAAAGCTTTAGCAAAATTTGCGAAAGTGTTGCAATTTGTGACACTACTATAGCAGAAATGCCTGTTTCTTTGACATGGCATAGGAAACAAATGGTTTGCTCTTATGGGCTGACATTTTCAGGGTACAAAGGGCTTGAACTACAGATGTGCCTTTTGCTAGTTTATAGATAAAATTTACATGGGTTTTGTAATTATAACATTCCAAAGTTTAGCAATTTCAAATAGGATAACATTGTGGTGGTTGGATACATTTCAAGGGTTGTATCTTGAAAATGCTTTGACATACGGATTTTTTTATGAAATGCAGCCTAGTACATCTTTAGGTGTACTAAGCAGTTATGCATGCTGCCAGACCTTAATTACAACTGCAGTGGAATTTTTTTATCAATGTCCCTATGCTGACTGTGATACTGTGTCATTGGCAGCACAAGGGTTAATTGCAATGTCCCTACACTTATGCACAGGTTGGAGAAGAGGGCCCAGAGGGCCCTGCACTCACACATATGGATTACATTATGGAGTGATGGCCCTGTGCTCCCATTGGAAAATGAAGGTTAATTACAATGTCTCTACACTTATGGATAGATGGGAGCGCAGGAACCATAGGGCCCTGCTCTCCCACATATGCATACCAAGGGCCCTGCACTTCCACATGAAAATCAGGGGCAATTACTATATGCATATGTGATGGGACCTGTGCTCCTGCAAAACACTACAGACTGAAGGGAGCTCAGGGCTCAAACAGCCCTGTGCTCCTACAACCAAATAAGGGTAAGATATCACTGTCTCAAAAAGTAAGGACATTCATTGCAAAAAAATCCATTAATGTAGCAGTCAGGGTTCCAATTACAGTGACAAAAGTATGGAAATTCAGTGTTAGAGTTACCAACCCTATCACTCCACTCTCACCCTCCACACACTAACAGGCATTGGGGTGTGCCTTGGGGTCATCGGGCCTAACTCTCACCTCATCATCCCATTCTATGTGTAAGGAAGCTGTGATGGTAAGAATAGGAGAATGGGGTGAGAGATAGGTCTGATGACCTTAAGGCACACCCTAACACCTATTGGTGTGTGGAGGGTGAGGGGTTGGGGTGGGGTGGTAGGGTAGGGTTGGTAACCTTAACACTGGATTTCATCAAAGGGCCCTGCACTCCTTTCACTGTATACTGTGATGTGGGAGTACAGGGCCCTCTGGGCTGTGTGCTCCCAGGCATGCATATTGTAATTGTCTCGGATTTTCATGTGAGAGTGCAGGGCTCTCCAGGTCCTGCAATCCTATCTAACCACAAGTGTAGAGACATTGCAATTAACCCTCATCTCCCTGTGGGAGCACAGCTGCCATTACTGCATAATGGAGGGCCCTGCACTCTCATTACTGCATAATGGTATCCATATGTGTATGGACCCAGCGCAGGCCTAGAGACATTCCAAGTAACCCTTGTGCTGCAAATAGTGCAATATCTCAATAACCATAGGATCACTGGAAAATATTCCACCTCAGTTGTAATCATGGCCTGGCAACCTGCACGCAAGCTTAGTACACCTCAAGGTGTACTAACCTGTGCTTAGCAAAAAATCTGTATCTCAAACTTTTTTCAAGATATAGGCACCGAAAGGCATTGTGGATGCCATAATGTTATCCTATGGGAAATTTCTCAACTTCAGAATGTTATAAATATTTTTTTCACCAAACCAGCAAGAGCATATATGTGGTGCAAGCCCTTCCTACCCTGCAAATGTTTGCCCAAATGTTCTAATAGTTTATTTGTTATGAAGTGGCAAAGAAACATTTTTTTGGGGGGGTGCAGTTTTGCAAATTTCAAAACTTTCGTACATTTTGCAAAAGTAGGTTTGTGAAACTTTAGCAAATTTATGAAAGTTTCGCATACATACTTTTGCAAATTTGTGACACTTGAAAGAGAAAAATTGAAAAAACATTTCTGACCATTATTTTTAAAAACTAATTTTAGGATCGTGTTCTTCAGGCCAAGATTAGATAAACACAAGTGTTGGGTGTTTACCAAGGTACAGTATTTTTTTGAATTACAATGTTTTTCCCACGTAGCTAACTGAAAATAAGAAGGCGGATTTGTGAAAGTTGAAAACCCATTTGCGGCAGTAAAACCGACTTTCTCAAAAGCGAAAAGAACTTTCGAGACATATATATAATTTTTTTCCAAGGACTATAATGGGAAACTTTAAGCTTGAATACCTTTTGAATGGATAAATATTTTTTCACCAAACCTTCAAAAGGCACACCAGTGACCCAGACCCCCATATACCCTAACAATTTCAGACTAGACACCCAAATCACTTCAGACTTATGCATGAGCAAAGGATTTGCATAAAAGTGGTACATTTCAAATTAGATACAGAGATGTATGGTGCCAGATGGTGCATGTAAAATGTCAGGCAAATTGGATGAACAGTTGCAAATGTATTAAAGTGCAAAATTTTCGATTTAACATAGAAGTGGCTGGGCAATACTAACTATAGTGGCATTACCATGCCACAATAATATATATATATATATATAGATATATATATATATATATATATATATCTATATATATATATATATAGATATATATTTTGAGAGAGAGAGAGATGATATGCAATGAGTGTCAATGGAATAAATGACTTATTTGCACAAGAGAAGTTTTTAGGAGCAAGTGTGAGTAGGCACAGGATCATAGTCCAGAGTGTTCCCATGATTTCATGTCATTATGGCCCCATTTGCATGAGCTGAGCAGGGCCATGCAATTCTGCTTAAAGTTGGACCAGCATAACATTCTGTGGTGATTTGCATATGCAGCCCATGATGCTTTGCATTGTGTGGGCATGTGTGATTTTGTATTTTCTGGTGAAATATGCCTGGTGCTCTACACAGCATGTGGTAGGGACAGAAGGGGGCCTGGGTCAACCTGCCCACTTAGAAAGGATTGCAGTACAAATAGATGTAAACACTCCCTGGTAGTCTAGTGCTACTTCCCTGCCTCCCTCCTGTAACCCAGATCACTGGTAATAGTAAAAAAATGCAATCCATGGTAGTCTAGTGGTAACTCCACTCACACCACATAGCCTGCTCCCCAGCAGACAGGCAGGCATAGAAATAATCCCTGGTGGTCTAGTGGTGATCACCCTCCCTCACATAGCCATGATCGCAGGTTATAAGAAATGAGCAAACACCGTGATGGTCTAGTGGTACCCCCTCTCCGCCCCATAGTCATGATTACCAAGAAATACATATTCACCCATTCCCTGGTAGTCTAGTGGCACCCCCTCCCTCCCCATAGCCAGGATCACCAAAAATTACATATGTCACTAGCCCTGGTGATCTAGTGGTACTCCCCACCCCTCAGAGTGTTTGCTCATTTCTTATTACCCATGATCATGGCTACGGGAGGGAGAGGTGTGATGGCTAGACTACACAAGTCCCCCTTTTGAATATCACCCCAGGGAGCATTACTGGGGTTGCGCCAGTGCACCTCAGTTGTGCTGGGCGGAACCCCTTTGAATATCTGGCCCAATGTGTATAAATCTGCAATGACACGTCTACTGTGTGTATAAATGCGAGATTTAACATTTATACACATAGTAGCTCAGATTCATATATTTGTCACACAGGATTTATGTCTATACCTGTTGCATAAATATATTATAGTGGTTGTGGTCACACCCTTATAGTTTGGGTTCATTCTTCACTTCTACTGTATGTTAAACTCAAAATTTTGCACTCTAAGAACTTTGCAACCATTCAAGTGAGTCACATGAAATTTTGTGTGCACCATCAGGGACCTAAGCCCTCTTGATGTGCCAAGCATTGGTCTAGCTGGATGTGTAAGTGCAGAGATACGGAGTGTAAAAAAACATGCAAATTACTATTTTTTGTAATATTCTTTATCACACTACTGCACACAAATGCTGTGGAAGTTTGGTCTAAAATGTTCAGAGTACAAAGGTCATAGGTCACCGGTGTGCCTTTTAATGATTTGGTTAAAAAATATTAATCAGTTTAAAAGTTATTACATTTTAAAATGTCCCATTATTTTCAACGGAAAAAGTTAGATGTTCACTTCAAAAAAGGATCCTATGTCACAAATGTGGAATCCTTTGTAGTAAATGGAAAATCTTGATTTAGTAGTTTCCGTATTGGTCCTTGCAAGAATAGATCCAGAAGCAAATGATTTGATACCTTTTAATGGACCAACATAGATGTAACAACAAGAACAAAGTGCTCTAGCTTTCGGACCAACCAGTCCTTCTTCAGAAGCTCATGGCAGTTGTTTAGAAAATACAATACTTATAACAGCTAGATAATGCAGAGAAAACAGAAAAAATCCACATTGGTTTAAAATACTCATTTAAAAAAAAAAAAAAAACAGAAGATGATGTCAGAGAAGTTAAACAGTACAATACTGCCCTCAGTCCGAATGAACCTTGGGTTAAGATGTGCTTGGTAACAAACATAAAGAATTCTACACATAAATTTAATTGACATAAGATAACACTGCTGAAGCAGATAACCCCAAATCAAGCCATGAGTGTCACAGTCAGTATAAGGATGTGATTACTGAAAGGCAACCCCCACCCAGCTTAAAGACAAACTAAGATAGTTATAGGGCTCATGAAATTACAATGTATGCATTAAAGACAAGAATACCAGTAAAGTTGTTTAAAAAACATCAGTGCACAATGTGTGATGTGTAAAACCTAGCTAGACATGTCACCCAGCTGTATTCTCAAGCTAATTAAAATGCCCAAGAAATTACAAAAACCTCAGGACTATATAAATGATAATATAAATATAAATTGATAATATTAGTGTTAAACAAAAAACTCTAGTAGAGGAACCTCAAAGAATTCAGACCATGCATCCTGATATGTACTGATGTCAATATATACTGAGAATGTAGCAACTACATGTACCACAAGTGTCTAGAGAATCTGAAAAAGAGATAAAAGTAATTTATCTCCTCCTGCTCATACAAACAGTACAACCTAACCCACCCACATCACATAATAATGGGTGGGGAGATATATAGCTTAAACGAGATGTTGTCTCTCTCTCCCCTCCTTTTCTCTCTTCTCTCTGTCCCCACAGACACACACACACATACACACACACACACATACACACACACATACACTCTCAATCTCTCTCCTAGTTAACCTATATTAATCTTCAGTGTAATTGTTCCCCAAAGGAATACAACTTGTAATGAAATTCTGAGTAAATTACTCAATATTATCTAATGTAAAAGATATGTGAGGACCCCAAGCAAATGAGATCACACATCCCAATATGTACAGAGTTACAAAAATTATATATAACAGTATAAGATAACACTCCTGTATGTACACTAGCAGGCTGGGTAACTGAATATGGTGCAATGGAATCATTCCTCTCACACACACACAGGCAAAGATAAAAAGTAAGGAGAAATTTGTTTGTGTGAAATGAAATAGTAACACATTATACCTCCATATAGCTAAATAGAGACTTACCTCAATGTGACAGCAAGCCCCACATCTATTATATCACATACCTCACAGCACATACCCACACACATACATACACACATGCATCCACATCTCACACATGATGAAGTCCTATAATATGTCAGCTTGAAGAAGAAAAGGTCTGTGGATGTTAATTTCTGTAGTGTCCCATAAAGCCAATATCCAAGTTCATCCCATCTGCTACCATATTGAGATGTAAAATAAGTTTAATCTCAAAAGCTCGTCTCTGTTGTGTGTTTTTGAGATTTCCTTTTAAGACCATTACTGACATATCTGAGACTGAGTGGTCAGGCTGGGAGAAATGATGCCCCACTGGTTTTTCAGTCTTCCTTGCTGTAATAGTATGCCTGTGTGAGTTCATCCTAGTGCGGAGTAGTAGTTTGTAGTAAATGGGTAATTCTTTGTGGCAAATAGGAAATCCTTTTTCGTCCTGCTGCCATCTTGTTTTCAGTTAGCAGTGGCAACTAAATAAAATAACCAAAAAAAATATAGGGCATTAGTACACACCAACAGTTGTGTTTACCTAACTGGAGCCTGTAGAGTGCAATTCTGGCCTTAGTTTTTTCATAAGTTAGTTACAAATGTGTTTTGTTAACATGCCAAAATCCTTATTCACAAATTACAAAAAAGCAATCATGAAACAGGATCCTTTTTCAAAATTTCTGAAAAAAGATTAATTCATTTGCTACAAATTGTGAAAAAAACACCTGCAGAAAAGGATTCTGAGCCATGGAGAAGGATTCTTTTTCACAAATTGTGAAAAAGGAACCACAGAAAAGGATTATTTTTCACAATTTGCAAAAAAAATGACCGCCCAGGTGGTCCCTCCCCCGATGTCCAATCGGTGTCCCAGTATAAAAATACGTATTTCCCTGATAGTCTAGTGATCCCTGCCCCCATCTCTGATCGCAGTCCCATATAAAAATATATTTTCCCCTGGTAGTGTAGTGGTCCCTTCCCCAATGTCCGCTCACCGTCTTAGTATAAAAATATGTATTACCCTAGTAGTCCATTGGTCCCACCTCCTCCCTAATCTCTGATTGCCATACCCATATAAACAAATATATTGGCCTGGTAGTCTAGTGGTCCCTCCCACCTCTCCCTCCCTGATGTCCAGTCACCATCCCCATATAAAAATATACATTTTCCTTATAGTCTAGTGGTTCCACCCTTCCCCTGTTCACCGATCACAATCCCTGTATAGAAAAATATCTATCCCTGGTAGTTTAGTGGTATCTCCCCTTCCCCCGATGTCCAATTGCTGTCACCATATATAAAAATATATATTTCCCTGGTAATATAATGGTCCCTCCCTCCTCCCCATATAAAAATTGTCTTTCCCGGGTAGTCTAGTGGTCCCACCCCATCCCCCGATGTTCGATCGCTGTCCTCATATACAAAAATATATTTTTCTATGGTAATATTATAGTCCCTTCCCCTTCCCTGATGTCCAATCGACATCCTCATATAAAAATATTTAATTTCCTGTTGGTCTGGTAGACCCCTAACCTGTGGTAGTCACTACCACCGCCTCACTCAATCTCACTCCCAGTCAGTGACCAGCACAGCCTCCACTACACTGGCTGAGCACAGACTGGCTGTGAATGAGCGCACTGCATACAGTACACTGTCATTCACAGCTCAGCAGGCTGCCACAGCCATGGTGATGAAATGAGGGTTGTGCTGTCACTGACTGAGAGTCGGATCAGGGGTAGCAGGGTGGTGGTGACTACCCCACATGGTGGGGAGTCCAGTAGACCACAAGGGAAATTAAATATTTTTTATATAGGGATGTTGATTGGACATTGGGGGAGGAGGAGGAGGGACCATTAGACTACCAGGGACACACATTTTCTATATGGTGATATCAATCCATGAACAGGGGAGGGGAGAGGGACCAGTAGACTACCAGGGAAATATATATATTTATATATATTTTTTGTAACTTTCATTTATAAATTTTTTTCTAGCAAAACGTACAGCAAAAAGAAACCATGACAGGATATACATTCATGTTAAGATACATTCACTTACTAAGGCTGTTTAAAACACTCATCATGGAGATACACATGGGGTAAATACTACAATACATAAAAACAACAGTCAGTACTTTAAAGGCTAAATGCAGCTTGGAACTAGATAGTGTTACATTAATATAATTTTTAACAACTCGTGGCCTTTTTAACAGTTTGCCCAATTAAATGTTGGGACCCAAGTAACCCGAATGTACAGACATCTGTCTAGAGTGACACTTCTGTCAGTTTCTCAATATCATTAACTCGAACTCTGTGTTGATTTTAGCAATGCAGACCTCCTCCCCCCACGATGTTAACTCCCTGAGCTCGGGTCACTGTTACTTTTTAGTGGGTACTAGTGTTCCTTAATTAACTTTTATGGTCTGACGGTATGCTTAAATTTATGGGATCATTCTCCCCCCTAAATGTGTAAAGTTTTCTAATAATGTTTTAAGCACTACTGCCAAATGTTCCACTTCTGAGCTCTGGGAGGCAGTGGTGGGGGGATGGGTCCCAGCACAGTGTCACAGCTAAGTGTTTCAGCTCTAAATAATATGTTGTTTTACCTCTCCTAGACTTTCTGTTCCAGGGTGATTTTTGGTTAATTTAACCATGTTGGGTTGTAATCTGAAATGTTGTCTAATGCACAACTCACCACTTATGTTCTAGACATGGCAGATGGGCAATTAAAAAGAAGGCAGGTGAATTAGAATGATGTTTAGAGACTCCACCTTGGGCTATAAGTTCTAAAATACATTGATGTCTGAAATATATATTTTTATAAGGGGATAGCGATCGGACATCAGGGAGGGTCCAGTACAGTACCAGAGAAATATAAATTTTTATTCAGGGATGGTGATCTAACATTAGGGAAGGGGGATGGGACCACTAGACTACCAGGGACATATATACATTTTTATACAAGGATGGTGAAAGAGATGGGGAAGGGGGAGGACCAACAGATTTAAGAAAGTAAGGTAAATATCTTGTACTTCTATTTTGCCTGCTGAACCCAGTCTCAGTTGTATTTAAATGAAACGTTTGTGTTTTTATACATTTTAAAAGTGCTGTGTGTGTAATTGACCTGGAGCTCTGCGCAGTAGCATAGCAGGAGGACGGGTTGTAGTCCATTTACAAAACCGAGGACTGCAACTCATTGTAACAGCTACAAAATTGTATTTGGGGCACAGAAACACATTTAAGGGGCTCTACTATATCACAAGAGATTCAAAAATAGTGTTTAATACTCTGCATTTGCAGACTTAGAAATCACTCGATTTCGACCTCAGAATCCACTTTTGGGTTACTGTTTGCTTTAAAAGAGCATTCTACAGCAAGCAGGGTGAGCCTGAGCAGGGCAAGCATGCATCAGCAAGTGCAAAGATGTGCGTAAAGACATGTGTGTTTGCATGTGTTATGCATGTTACACGGGTGCAGTGGGACTAGAGTGGAACAACAATGAAGGCTATAGGGACTAGAGCATTTCAGGTAGGCCTGAGAGTGATATTTGGCTATTAGCTGTTAGGAAAAGAACCTATGCAAGATATATAGTTGACTATCAAGGTACAGGGTGTATAAACATATACAGCATGGGTACAATTGAGACAATAACAAGGGAAATGGGAACTAAATGCAATAAATGTGAAATGTATTTAACTTCAAAGGGACCAGTAATAAAATTACCATTTGCTTGTGTGAAATGTAAAGATAATGTAGACATGTTTGCTGAAATAACTCTATTTAACACAAGAGTGGAAGCACTGGAAAAAATCAATAAAGTATGGTATTAAGAATGAACATAGTAGAACAAGCAGAAAAATGGACCAATGAGGCCCTATCCCTGTTTCCCAACATTGTTAGCACAAATACTACCATACAGGATGCAACTGATGCACATAATGAAAATATGAGCACTAACTGTAATAAAAAAAAAATCAAGGGAGGAGGCACTGGATGAACAAGATAATCAATGGTACCACATACAAAGTTCCAGGCCATCTAAAAAAGGAAGGAAAGCTGATAAATTCACACTACCAGTACATAAGAGTTTTGATCCACTTAGTGCACAAATACAGAATGAATTATCTCATATACGTGACATGTCAGTCCCAAATAGTCATGAAAGTAGCACAAACCTATTGCCCCCACTAGTGCCTACAATACCTATGACAATGGGTATTAGTAATACAAAGCTGTCAAATGACAATACAGAAATGAGTAGGGACACAGATAAAACAGAAATTAACAGAGGGAGCTCTACATATTTAAATGATGGGCCAACAATTTCCAGCCAACAGTTAGAACAAATATTTATCCTAGGGAATTCAATTACAAGATACATGGATAGATATACAAAATGTGGTAATAAAGAAAATACTGTAAGCTGTATCTACAGTGGGGGCAACAATTAGAGCTATAAAGGAAATGCTGCCTGGCATTTTTGGGACAATTATAAGTCCAAAAACAGCAATCATACACTTAGGGACTAATGATTTTGGTAGACAAAAAATCAAACAGATAATGTCAGATATGAAATCAACAATAAAAACCCTCAAGGACTTAAATGTAAGACCCATCATATCAGAAGTTATATCAGTACCAACAACAAATTACAAAAAAAAAAAAAAAATCAAACATATAATAATTGGTTACATCTTTGGTACCTTACCAACAACATAGACTGCATCAGAACCTAGGAACAATTTGAAAATAATAGAACATTATTTGGGTATGATGGATTACATCTAAGCAAACATGGTTCGAGACTACTGGGGTGTATTTTCAAAAAACAACTGATAAAATTACAGGACAAAAAAAGCTAGATAAAAGGGGGACTAGGGAAAATGGCAACCAAAAGTTGATTGACACACAAATGACAAGTAAACAAAAGAGTATCCATGGCAATGTGGGATTATCCTTTCTTCTAACAAATGCCAGGAGCCTGAACTCCACCAAAGATGATGAATCAGAATTAATAATGAAACAAAATTATATCGCTATTGTAGCTATAACAGAAACAAGATTAGAGAAACATAAGATTGGAACAAAAATATCCCACAGTAAAATGTCTGCTATAAAAATAGAAACTCAAAAAAAGGGAAGGGGAATAGCACTGTTTATTAAAAACAACATTATGTACAAACCCATTAATGATTCAATTGAAAAAGAGCCTAAAGAAATAATTTGGATAGAAATTCTAAGAAAGCAACAGAAGAAATTGTTAGTAGGACTTTGTTATAGACCACCAGACGCAAATATGGAAAAGCATCAAACCCTGTTACACTATATTTTTTTTATTTTTATTTATTTAACAACTCGGAAAGATCTTTGAACCAAGGGCTCTTTTACAGAGGTTCCATGTCAAGTCACAAGAATAGCAAATTACAATGGTTTCAGTAAGTAGTACAACATGAGGAAAGTAATTACATAAACAAAAGAAAAATATGGCAAGATGAATATTGTGTCAAGTGCAGCCAGTGGCCTTGTATGAAGAGGGGTTGAAAGGGCTTACAAGGAGAGAAAGTACAGGGGGTGAACTGGGGGTTGGAAGGAGCAAAAAAAGAGCAAGAAGGGAGATTCTACAATGAAGCTTGAGCAAGAAAGACCCATGGGTCGGAGGGGATAGAGGGAGAGAACAAGGTGAGGAAACAGAGGAGAAAGGGGGGAAGTGGGAGTGGAGGGGTAAGGGAAGGGAAGGGAGGATGAGGTAGGATGAAACAAGGGCAGGAATGTGAAAGGGATAAGGGAGGAAGTGCTGTGAGTGGAACAGTGCAGCAGCAGCATAGGGCTATACAGGGGCAAATGGTAAAAGAGGGAGGTCCCATTGCATTTAGCTGTCAGCAGAGATTAGGTATAGCAGTCCCAAGATGCTGTGGAAACTAGGAATTGATGCAGCTTCTGCTTAAATGGTCCCAAGGTTACAGTCATCTCAATCTCAGGAGGAAGGGAATTAAATAAATTAGCAGCTCTAACTGCAATGGATCACTGTCGGAATGAGGTTCGACAGCAAGGGACAGTAAATATTTGGCTCACAGAACTTCGTGTGCTCCAAGTGCCTGGAAGGGGCTGAAAAGCTGAAGGGAACCTAGTGGTAGGAGACCAAGATCTGCCTTCTTAGCCAGAAGGCAGGCTTGATATTCAATGTGAGCCTGGAGCTGAAGTCAGTTTGCTTGTTCGCAAAGGTCACAAGTGTGAATACGATACACTGCACCCGTTAGTAGACGGCATGCCTTGTTCAGCACTGTGGTGAGCCAATGTAGGGTTGTGCCTGTGGCAGAATCATAAATGACCAAACCATAGTCAATAATAGACATAATTGAACTTTGGATAGCCAGGCTGAGGGCTTTGTTAGTAAGGCAGTGTTTATGTCTGTGTAGGCCTAGGCGAATGTTAACTACCTTGGCAACATTCTCAACATGGTTGGAGTAGGCGATCGTACTATCCAGAGTAACTCCTAGGTAATTAAAAGATTAAGTCAGAGCAAGGATAACACCCGCACTGTTTTTAATCACCAATTGTTTGGCCTTGTGCTTGCTGTGGGTACCATGGAAGAGCATGACCTTAGTTTTTTACAGTTAAGCACCAACTTATGAGAGATGAACCAGGACTCAGCTTCAGTAAAACTTTTCTGAAGTTGGGCCTGAAGAAGGGTAGGATCAGCAGTCTTTGAGAAAATGACCGCATCATCCGCATAGAGGAGTACTGGTTCGGAACAGGATGCTGGAAGACCATTGAGGAAGGTGCTAAATAGAAGGGGTCCCAGTATCAATCATTGAGGAACCCCAGAGCAGACAGGCGGTTTAGCAAAAAGGGCAGACCCTATTCTCACCTTCTGTGTGCGGTTTGCTATATAGCTAGTGAACCACTTTAGGGCTTCTGAAGATATACCAAGCCCAGCAATTTGATGTATCAGCAAATGGTGATTGACCATGTCAAATGCTTTAGACAGGTCAATAAAGGTTGCACCAACAAGTTGACCCTGATCAAGAGTATGGTGAATGAAACCTGTGAATTCCAGTAGGGCTGTAGATGTGCTGTGCCCTTTCCGAAAACCATGTTGTTGGACACATTGTAGGTTGCATTTTTCCAGGTACTCCACAAACTGGTCAGCAACAATCCTTTCAAGTGCTTTGGACAGCAGGGGAAGAACAGATATTGACCTATAATTCCAAGGTAGTAATCAGTCCTCACTCTTAAAAACTGGTGTAACCAGAGCAGATTTCCAGATCTGGGAGAATTGTGAAAGTATGAGGAAGTGATTGAGAAGCTTGGTGACGGGGGATAGGACTTCATCTAGAGTTAGGGTAAGAAGTTTTAGGTCGAGGGAATCTGCTTGTCCTAGTTCTCCTAGAACTTTACATAGGTAGGTCTTGGTCTTCCTTTCTGAGATAGCTTTGAAGTTGAGACATGGGTGGGTAGTGGTCTCTTCTGATTTGGTGGACATAGGAGCTGTGCTGGGTGGTTCAAAGGAATTTGGGGGCAGAGTTTGGCTAAGGTCTGTGAAGAATGAATAAATGTGTTGGCAATTAACACAGGATCATGGGTGATAGATCCATCAACATTTAACATAGTTGGAGCCTGTTTGGATGCTTTCCTAGTGATTTCCAAGAGGTTTTCCCAGAATTTTTTCCCATCAGCCAAGGTCTTGGCAAGGATGTCCTTATAGTAACACACGTTGTGCTCATGGGAGGCCTTAGTTCAGTGTTCCTGGCCATCTTCTAGGCCTGTATGTCAGGTTGACTGCCAGAGGTTCTATCTCTATGCCAGAGGTGGTCATGATCTTTTATTTGAGCTAGAAGGCTAAAAGAGATCCAGGGATTATCAAGTCCTCTTATCCTACATGTCCTAAAAGAGGCTGGATGTCACAGGATTCATTGAAATGTTCAATGAAGTATTGTAGAGTAGAGTCAATATCAGGTGTGGTTTCAATGTAAGACCAGTCTTGTTGTCGGAGGAGAGACGTTAGTAACTGAAGCTGGTCCTGGAAGAGCACTCTACTTGTGATTGTTCTGGCAGGGGGCTTAATAAATTTGTTAGACCAATAACACTTGGTAGGAGAGTGATCACTGATAGTGTAGGGTAATACTTCAGAATGGAAGATATGTGTTGGACGATTCATTAGGACCCAGTCCAGGAGTGTGCTAGTCCCAGTCTTATAGTTTATCCTGGTTGGAGCTGTTATTAACTGGGTAAATTTCAGGCCTGTTAACTCATCCCTATGCAAAATACTGAAACTATACTCATGGATGATTTTAATCTTCCAGGGTTAAACTGGATGATGGGTACTTACAGCAATAATTTTGAGCATACATTTCTAGACAATTGCATAAGTAATGGAATTCATCAAATAGTAAATGAGCCAACTAGAAACAATAATTTATTAGATCTGGTCCTGACTGACGTTCCAGATCAAGTAAACAATATAAAAACCCATGTTCCTTTAATGAACAGTGATCATAAAATAATAAAATTCAATACTTTATTAATAGCTAACATTACAACAGGTAAAATTATGTTTAAAAATTATAACAAGGCAAATTATGTTAGTATTAAAAAGGAATTCAGGCAATGGCAGTGGGAAAATGGCTCTTCCGACCCGGAAGAATTATGGACAAGAATTTAAAAACAAATTCTGGAACTAGAAACTAAATATATGCCAAATAAAAAAACTTACAACAAAAGGGGTAAAGTACCCATTTGGCTTTCACCAAAAATATCAAGACTCATTTCAAAGAAAAATACAACATATATAGCATAGAAATGATTATAATAAATACAGATATAAACTCACCTTAAAGGAATGTAAAAATGCAATCAAAACGGAACAAAGAAAAATCGAGTTTAAATTAGCATATATGAAGAATGGAGGAAAGAGTTTCTATTCATACATTAACAAAAAAAAAAACCACCAAATCCTATAGGCCCCTAGTTAGTAGAAATTAAAAACATAGTGGCATTTCAAGAAATAACAGAACTGAACAAATATTTTTGTTCTGTATTTAATAAAAGTAGCCTTTGTATTCAAACCAAGCATGCTAATAACTTAAATAATCAAGAGTGCATACCAGAAATAGCAAAAGAGGACATATTTAAAAAAACTGAGTGAACTAAATGTGAGCAGTTCGCCTGGACCTGACAAATTGCATCCAAGATTAATAAAGGAATTAGCCTTTTTTCTTGTAGACCCATTGCACAGGATCTTTAATCTATCCCTTACAACGGTAAAAATACCAAATGACTGGAAAACAGCAATGGTCACCCCTATTTTTAAAAAGAGAAACAGGGGAGACATGAAAAATTATAGACCAATCAGTCTTACCAGCATTGTAGGAAAAATGGTTGAATCATTCATCAAGGAAAGACTTGAATTATACATGAAAGTAAAAAATATAATGGATAACACACAACATGAATTCAAGAGTGAAAGATCTTGCCTTACAAATAATATGATCTTTTGTGAAAGGGTCAGTAAGTTTTTGGATGACAAAAATCCAGTGGACATTTTATACTTGGACTTCTGCAAAGCCTTTGATAAACTCCCTCACTCAGGGCTTATAACAAAAATTTATAAATTGAGGATAAACTACTTTCTTGTTAAACAGGTAGAAGAATGGTTAAGCAATCATACCCAAACTGTATGTATCAGGGGGTTTTCACTCCAGTACAGGATTGGTTACTAGTGGTGTCCCCAAGGGGTCTGGGCTGGGGCCCATGCTATTTTCCCTTTTTATCTCTGATATGACAAATGTGCTTAACAATTTTTTGATAACATTTACTGATGACACTAAAGTGGCAGCTAAGGTCACCAATGACCATGACATATGTACACTAGAGAAAGATTTAGTTACACTATAAGAATGGGCATTCAAAAAAAATATGACCTTTAACAATGAGAAATGTGTAATTATGCAGTTAGGCGACATACATGCTAGACATCGATACTGGTTAAGTGGTGTTGCCCTAAAAAATGTCAACACTAAAAGGGATCTTGGGATTATAATTTCATCTAGTTTATCCTTTACTGAACATTGTAATGAAGTAGTAAAAAAACGTAACAAAATAATTGAGTGTATAAAAAGAGCATTTACCTCTAGAGATAGAAGCTGTATATTGCCAATCTACAGAGTTTATGTACGTCCACATTTGGACTACTGCTCAGCTCTATGGAGCCCACATCTACGAAGTGATGTGGTAAAACTAGAAAGGTTACAGCGATGGACAACAAAAATAATTAATAACATGGAAAGAAAAAGCTATGAAGAAAGACCAACGGAGTTACAACTGTATCCTGTGGAGCTTCGGAGAACCAGAGGAGACATTCTACTAATATTTAAAATATCTTGGGACACTGCACTAATGAAATAATTAGGGATGACATTTAATACAAGACTATGTAATTTAAGAAGTCACAAATACCCGTTAACATTAACATATCCAAAGAAAAACAACAGAAGTTTCTTTTTTACACAAAGGATTATACCAATCTGGAATGCACTTCCTGGTTATATAGCAGATCTTAAAAACACAGATATTTAAAAAAAAAGAAATAGATAAGTATCTGTGAGTAAACATTGCCGAGCTTTGCTGGAGGTGTGCTTACATGGGCTTTGGCCTGCTGTACACCTAACTCACTCTAGTATGAATCCTAGTATAAATGTGGTTCAATGTATTTCAATGGGGGGGGGGTGTTTCAACATTGGTGCATAACATTGTCACTTTTAAAGATTTTTGACACCAAATTTTCAACATACCCTTTTTAAGGCTTCTCCTCATAATGGAGTTTGCCTTTTAAGGGGCACACCATGTTGTCCTGGTGTACCCCTTCCCTTTCCATCAAGATGGTGTGCTCAGTAGGGAAGGGGGGTAGGAAGGGGAGGGCCAGGGGATAGAACAATGGGGCAAGCAACAGGAAGGGAAGGGGCAAGTGGAGGTACATAAAGGACAACACAGAAGTGGTTCAGCCACTTTTGCTGGAGTTTTGATCGAGCTAATTGGAACTGCAGCACATCAGATTGGCAGATTAGTTGGAAGGTTTGTGCACTAAGAAAAAGAGGTAAGAAACAAAATAATATGGTAGAGGACGTTTAAAAAAAAAAGGGGAGAGGAAAAATATATATAATAGACATATAGACCACTCAGTAATATAGATAGTAATCACAATAGCTAGAAAATTTCTGAGAAGCTGAACAGTTGGTAAAGGCGAGAAGGAGGCAAAGTTTAATGTAGTTGCATATGTCAAGAGTAAAATATCGCTCTTTGTGGAAACAGAAGTGAGAACTACATTACTGCAATGCATTTAAAAAGTGGGGTTGTGAAGCAGATGGTGGATTTTCATATAAGTGGCTGAATGCCTTTTGTAGAGGCATAGTTTATCATGTTCACTTTAATGAGGATAGCAGCGTGCGGAGAAGCAGTGAGGCAGAGCTGCAGGCAGGGGACTGAGCTTAAAGGGCATCGACGGCATAACAGTGGCTTTCTGCTGGTGGAAATTGCAGAAGCACAGGCTTTTGAGGGCAGAAGGGCAGTGATGGGGAGCGCTGGGCTTGTTTGCAACGTGGGGCCAGAAAAGGGCAGTTCAGTTAAAAGCTGGGTTATTTTAAACCCCAGTGTACAAGAAGCTGTCTTTTACTAAGGTATCCATGGGGGCCCTTTAATGAATGAGGAGTGGAGCTGGTGCTAGGCGATGGGAGCGGGATGGGTTTTTGAAGCCTTGCAGTGGAGAATCTCTCCTTGATGCGTGCAGTATGGGGCTGAGCAGCTCTCCACGGAGCTTGACCACACCAGCTTGACCGCGTGGCATGAAAACCGACCCCTCCCCCTCCCTCCAAACTCCCTGCTATCTCCTTGTGGCCTCAGGGATATCCTGGTTTCTCCCACTGAGGAGGTGAGTCAGGAGACAGCAGCAGGCTTGCTGCCCCAAGGGGGGTAGCAGGGCAACATGTTGAGAGCCATGCGGTCTCAAAGGGCCTATGCTTGTGAAAAGCCTGGGCTGTCACTAATAAAGGGGCAGTGAAAGCGCCACAGGACACTTCAGAAAGGGGACAAGGTATCCTCAGCTGATCCAGTGGGGGCTATGTCAGGCCTATGACAAGGCCTAGCTGGGAGGTTACGAGTGGCAGAGAGGCGTGACGTCACATGCCAAAGGGGGAGAAAAAGCGGGAGTTTAGCCATTTTCTGAGGCAGGAAAGGGTTTTGCGATAACGGCAATGGGGTTTAAGAGGTGCTGTGGTTTGGGACACTGGATGGGGAGTTCATTGGGGGACAGAATGAAGCTTGTGGAGGCCTTATGGAAAGCCTGGAATGGCGCTACTATAGGGGCAGTAAAAGCGCAACAGGACGCTTCATAAATGGGAACACGGTATGCTCTGCTGATCCAGTGGGGCTAGGGCAGGCCTACGACAAGGCCTAGAGGGGAGGTTACAAGTGGCAACATGGCGTGATGTCACACGCAAAAGGGGGGAGGCAAAAAAAAAAGCGGGCAGCTAAGCCATTTTTCCGGGGCAGGGGAAGGTTTTTGTGCTAAAGATGACGTGCTAAGGGGGTTTGTTGTTTGGGATACAGAACAGGGAGTTCCTTGAGGGCAGAGCAAAGCTCATGGATACCACAAGGCAGGGACTAGTAGGAGCAGGCAGGAGGCCTGGAAAGGAAAGGCCTGGCCATGTGGCATGATGTCACAAGCCAGGCGGGCCAACCGACGGAAGGAGGCCTAAATAAATAAAAAAAAAAAAAAATAATAAAACATAAAAAAAAAAAAAAAACATGGGGTCGATGAGGGGGATGGGGGGATCAGCCACAGAAGGGGATCATGGCCTAGGAGTTGGAGTAACATTCTCAGGGAAAACTAGCACCCGGTATGACAGCTGGGGGCAGAGCAAGGGAAGGGGAACGGGGTGGCCTGGGAAGCCTTAGCATCCATAACAATGCGAAGGCATGCAAGGGGAATAGAGTTAGGCCTGGACAGCCATAGGAAGCAACGATAAAGAAAAAAAAAAGAATAATAATAAGAAAAGGGGGAGCCAATCTTTGGTGCCATTGGTCGACTGTTTATCTTGGAAAATGGGGCCGGGTCATAGGGAGAGTATTATGGGCAAAGAGGTTTAATGAAATTCTCTTTTCTTTCCTTCAGTGTTTCCACATTTGATGGACAGCAAGGAACATGGCCCCAAAAAAGAACAGGCAGTCAAAGGAGGACGCCTACAGGGTGATAGAGGAGCTGGCAGAAAAAGCCAATAAAATGTGGGAGCTGGTCAAAGGGGAGGAATGAGGAGGCCTGGGGAGAAAAGGAAAGCGGAGAAGGGAAAAGGGGACAGAGGGAAGTGACCAGCCAGGGGGGGGAAAGCAGCCCGGCCAGGACACAGCCACTGATGGAAGGGCCCAACTAGGTGACTAGTCCAGCACCCCTGCACCCTGTTAACCCGGTGCCACCAGTACCTCCCCAGGACCAGTTTGGTTTTCTCCCAGCGGAACCCATACCAGATCCCCAGCTCACAGTGGTTCCTCCGCAGCCACTAGCAGAGCAACCACCTCCCCAACCACAAGGCACCATACTTGGGCATCAGGAGGATGGCAGGCAACCCGGGGTGGACAATGCCACAGGTAATAAACCCGGATCTGTAGGGGACAGCATCAAAGAGTATATAAATCAAATTATTTCAGCACTGGGGACAGGGGGTCTGGGGCAGATGGAGTCAGCACTAGCAGAGATTGGATCAGAAAAGGTAGTGCCGAAAGAAAAAGAGGGAGGGGTGGAGAAAGAAGGAAAAGGAACGAGGGAGATAGGGGCTCCGGGGATCAGGGTAGGTGAACACGTACCGCTGGCCATGAAAGAGAAAATATGGAAGGGGTAGTATGTAGATATCTTTGCCTTAGTAAGCCGTGAAGCAGCAGCTAAATATGAGGAGACAGAAAACATAGGGAAAAGTGAGATGGCAGCAGCTGTAGTTTTGTTAGGAAAGAAGGAGGAGGAGGATAAATTCATGAAAGGGAAGACCTGGGAAGGTTGGTTAGTAGGTTTTGCCATATTCTCAGCCATAGTATTGGAAAAAAGGCTGGAGTTGGGCATCCCACTCATCACGTACTCCTTGATAATAAGAAGGGCAAAAGCAAAAGGGGCTGTGGGGTGGATATACTATGATGAATTCTTCCGGCAGAGAATGGCAATGTATGGGGACGTAAGATGGGACACGAAACAAATGGACTTATGGACAGACTATGTAACCGATCAGTCCACACCAGAAGGGGAGTTTAGGAAGAAAGGGGCCATGCCACAGAGATGTTGGGCCTATAATAGGACCTTTTACTCCTGGCCACAATGTTGTTTCCGGCATGCCTGATCAAAATGTGGGGGATCACATTCGGCAAGCAGATGCAGGATGACATGGGTCCAGGAAAGCCAAGGATCTGGGGGGCAAGGGTCAAGTCAGCAGTTATTTTTGGGAAAGGCAGGGATATAAAGGGCATACATGGAATACGGGGGGAGGGGTAGGGGACAGGCAAATAGAGGGAGTCAGAATCATTGACCAGCAAGGCCAGCCATCAACCAGAGGGGGAGACCTTGGCACAGAAAAATAAATGAAGACAAGGGCACAATTTAAAGAAGCTAGAACCCCCATCAGGATAGCGGCATGGAGAGAATGGTTAGACAGATACCCAGATAAGGAAATGGCAGAAATTATTAAAAAAGGTTTTTGCGCAGGTTTTTCATTGCAGTGTGTGGGCCCAAGGCAAGCCAGAGAAGCGAACAATTTGGGATTAGTGAGGGGGAGGAAGGAAATGTTAAGACAAAAAATAGAGAAGGAAAAGGCAGCAGGGAGAATAGAAGGACCATATGATACCCCCCATTGCAGAATATGAGGATTTCTCCATTGGGTTTGGTCCCCAAAAAACAGGAAGGGGAATACAGGGTGATTCACCACCTATCCTTTCTGGAAGGTGACTCAGTGAACGATTTTATCAGCGAGGAATATAGTAAAGTGACATATTCCACTCTAGAGAATGCAGTCCTGATTATCCGGGCAACTGCGGATGCATGGATGGCAAAGACAGACATAGAGTCAGCTTTCAGATTACTTTTGGTTAGAAGAGAGGATTGGGACCTGTTGGGTTTTAAAATTGGGGGACAGTACTATTTTGACAAGGCCATGCCCACGGGCTGCTCTATAGCATGTGCGACATTTGAAGCATTCAGCACATGTTTGCAGTGGATATATCAAGAAAGAACTGGTTATAAAACAGTGATTCACTATTTGGATTATTTCCTTTTTGTAGGCAGTGGCAGAAGAGAGACAGAAAAAATGTTGGCCAGCTTCCAAGAACTATGTAAAGAACTAGGGGTCCCATTGGCACCGGAAAAAATGGAAGGGCTCAGTGGGGTGTTAGAGTTTCTGGGTATTGAGATAGATGCCCTGGGGGGAAATATTTCGGCTACCAGACAAAAAAGTGAAAAAATTGAGGGAACTGATTCAGATACATACAAGCAGAAGAAGAGTACAACTGAAACAGGTACAACAAGTATTGGGACATCTGAACTTCTCGTGCAGGGCTGTTGGGCCATTGAGGGCTTTCACCAAAAGGTTAGCTAGGGTTACAGCTGGAGTGACCAGACCACACCATTGGGTAGACATGACAAAAGGAGTCAAGGAGGATTTTAAAGTGTGGGAGGAATTCCTGAGGGAATATAATGGCTGCTCTTTCTGGCAGGAGGAATGGGTGTATAACACAGACCTTGATCTATACACAGATGCAGCTGGGAGCCTAGGCATGGGGGGCTACCTGAAGGGCAGATGGTTTGCAGAACCATGGCCATTAGACTGGGCAAGGGATGGTAAGGTAAAAGATATAACATTTTTAGGGATCATGCCCATCTGGGCATGCACCCTGGTGTTGGGGGAAGAGTTACGGGATCAAAAAGTGACATTTTGGTGTGACAATAGAGCAGTGGTAGAGGGCCTGAACAACAGGCGAGCCAGGTCAGAGATGGTCATACAAGTTTTGTGACTTCTAGTGCTAAGGGCATTGCAGTTGAACATGTCATTCAGAGCAAAACACGTAGAAGGGGTACACAATACCCTGGCTGACAGCCTTTCCCGTCTGCAGCTGGAACATTTCTAGAGGCTGGCACCAACAGCGGAGGAGCAATAAATGCCCATACCAATGAACATATGGGACATTGGCAGGAAGGAGCAGAAATATTGTTCCACGGTTCATGGGCACCATGGACTCTGAGGGCCTACAATGGGTCCTGGCGAGTGTTTCAAACATTCAGGGCAACACACCACATGGAGGTAAGTAGGCCACTCACAGAAGAACAATTGGTGAAGTTCACCATAGAGCAATGGCAAAAAGGAACAGCCCATGCCACAATGGGAGTCTACTTGGCAGGGAGTAGTGTTATCTGCAGTCTAAAGGGATGGAAGGACCCAACCAAATCAACGTTCATCAGAAGAATGATGCAGGGATGGGGTAGGTTAAAACAAGGGACAGTGGATAGTAGAAGACCGATAGGGGAACAGTGGTTGGTGAAACAAATTGTGTAGTAAATTATGTTTTAATTGTTTGGAGTTGTATATTTTATTGATTGTATTGTGTTGTGTTGTTTTTATTTGATGGATGTACGGTGCCCAGAGCCTCCGGGATGGGCATCCTTTTAAATAAAATTTGCCTTGCCTTGCCTTGAAACTGAAGGGTGTGTTACCAGCAATTTGCAGATCAAAGGCTGAGGTCCAGTTATTTCACACGATTTACGTGGTAATGTTTGCAGGAGCCTTGAGAGTGAGTGAGGTGGTAGGCCATGGCAAGCAAGACAAGGAAGGGGGCTTAGGATGGAAAGATATAAGCTGGGGGATGAAGGAGATATAGCTCATGATCAAGAGGTCAAAAATGGATCAAAGGGGACAGGGTTGCAAGGTAACATTAAAGAAGCATGAAAGAGGCCCAGTGCAAACTTTGTATTTCTCACCAGAGAGCATGGAATAGGACAGGAAATTATTTTGCATGGTGATGGATGTAGAGTCACAAGTTATCAAGTCACAGCATTGCTCAAGAAAGGCATGCAATTCCTGGGAGGATCCGATTAATTATTCTTCCCTCCTTACAGATAGGGGCTGCCTCACAGTGGGCAGCGGCAGGTGAGGCAGTGAATAAAATTTTTGGAGAAGGGCACTAATGATTGGCCAGTTATAAAGATACATTTGAACACTGCAATGTGGAGACTAATGGATCACCTATTTTATTGATCAGATATGGAGCCCGCGGGGGGTAGGGAGAGGTGATATGATGGTAAGAAACTAAGACCATATATAAGATATTCATTTTGTTTAAACCCTAAAGGAAGAGGGAGGAGCATGGAAGTTTGGATCTGCGGCCACTCTTATATTTATTGGGCAGAAAAGAGAGCTGAGAAAAAGGCTGGGGGAAAACAACTTTACCAAGATGTGAAGCAATGTAAACTGGTATGGCGTGGCATCTGAGGGATGAAATAGGCACAACTGCTCCCCACCTTGAAAGAGCTGAAGGAGCGGTGACCCATTCCAGACTTAATTATTATACATTTAGGGGGTAATGACCTTGGGGCAAGCCATGGGTGGACAAATACATGCAGATAAAAAGGGACTTAGGGACAATACAGCAGTGGTGGCCTGGAGTATGCCTTGCCTAGTTGGATATGATACCAAGGAGGGTTTGGAGACAGGAGCACAGCCATAGAGCTGTGGATAGGGCCAGGAGAAAGATGAACAGAAGGGTAGGGACATTGGTAAAGAAAATGGGAGGACAAGTAATACTGCGGGGCGTGGAAGAGTGGGTAGAAGATTTCTACAGGTCAGATGGCATGCACCTGTCAGATCTAGCCATAGATATGTTCAATACAGGAATGATGGGTTTCATAGAAGCATGGAGGAGGCATGCAAAAAACGGATAAAAAAATGGGAAGAGAAGGATTGGAAAGTGGTTTCCCTGAGGTATGGGGGAACAATACCCTAAGTGAGGGGAAAGCCAGTCATCCAATGCAAGCTGGAGACCAGCTAGTGGGGAAAAAGGGGGGGGAAGAAGGATGGGAGGTGGGGGAGAAAAAGGAATAAGACGAAAAGAGGAAGAAACTGAAGGAGAAAAGTGGTCTCAGTTTTCACCGTTACCTAACAGAAAAGAGAAGAAGAAGGCACCTAGGTTTTCACCTGGGGGAGCAAAAAGAGGAAGAAAGAAAGAGGGATGATCAGAGATTGATATATGGATGAAAATAAAGGAGATTGTGAGAGATATAAGAATGAAAGATGATAAATGGAACATGGAATTATGATATATAAATAAATTAATTGCCGATCTGAGCACAACAACAAACAATGGTCTCTGTCTTTTTGTGAGGGGAAAAGGGGGAATCTGAGACAATGGAGTTTGCCCTTTAAGGGCAGACCATGTTGTCCTGAGCACCTTCCTTTCCATCAAGATGGTGTGCTCGGAAGGGAGGGAGGAAGGAAGGGAGGGCCAGGGGATAGAACTATGGGGCAAGCAACAGGAAGGGAAGGGGCAAGTGGAGGTACATAAGGGACAGCACAGAAGTGGTTCAGCCACTTTTGCTGGAGTTTTGATCCCTCCCACCCAGCCTACAACATAGAGCAAGAGGGGAAGATAGTCAATAAGGGACTGTATGGTAGGTCTGTCAAAGGTGGATGACAGATGTGTCCGGTAGGATGATTATTGGACTGCCAAAGGTGGATGGCAGAAAACAATATGGTTATTTGGACTGCCAAATGTGGATGGCAGAGGAAAGAGGGAAAAAAGGGGGGAAGGAGGAGAGGAGGGAAGAAAAAGGAATAAGATGAAAAGAGGAAGAAGCTGAAGGAGAAAAGTGGTCTTGGTTTTCACTGTTACCTAACAGAAAGGAGAAGAAGAAGGCACCCAGGTTTTCACCTGGGGGAGCAAAAAGAGGAAGAAAGAGGTATGATCAGAGATTGATATATGGATGAATATAAAGGAGATTGTGAGAGATATAAGAATAAAAGATGATAAATGGAACATGGAATTATGATATATAAATAAATTAATTGCCGATCTGAGCACAACAACAAACAATGGTCTCTGTCTTTTTGTGAGGGAAAAGGGAGGAATCCGGGACAAACAATGTTGATGTCATTTTGCAAATCCTGCCTGAAAAGTGCTTTTGTGGTTGGTTGGTGAAATCACCTTTTGGGGTGGATTTCAAAATTTTCACCATACTTGTTCATGTGTTGGGGTCATAAGAAGGGTATGTTGAAAATCTAGTGTCAAAATATGTTAAAATGGCAAAGTTCTGTGTGTCTGTTAACATTTCACTATGCTCACTCCTCACTTTCGCAATGTTCAATATTTTCACCCCAAATTTTCCACATAGCCATTTGTTTATATCCTCTCATGAATGTGATAGCTGTCAATTTTCAATTCCTTGCCAAAATGTATTTTTCACTTGTGATGTGAAATCACGTTGTGGTGGCATAAAATGATGTTTAGGCAGACATTTAAAAAGTCTCAGCCCAGCGTTCATGGAGCATGGTAATAACAATACTTTGCTGACAATTTGGTTGCTGTTTTGGCTCAAATGCTTCCACGGCAACATACATGTACACACCTATGATGGGATAGGAGCACAGGGCCCACCAAGAAGCAAGAAAGGCTATGATTATAGTTTCTCAAAAAGTAAGGAAATTCTTTACAAACAACTTCATTAATGCATCAGTTAGGGTTCCATCAACAAACGTTTAGAAATGTGGTGTTAAGGTTTCTTATCCTAACACCCCACCCCAACTCTGCACACACCAACAGGTGTTGGGGTGTGCCTGGAGGTCATCAGTCATAATGCTCACCCTTTTCTCCTATACTGTACCCATCTCAGCTTATTTACTAATGGAATGAGGTGAGCATTAGGGATGATGACCCAAGGGCACACCCTGATGCCTGCTGGTCTGTGCAGGGTGGGTGCACAATTTCAAACTTTTACCCTAACTGATGCATTAATTATTTTTTGCAAATAATGTATATATATATATATATATATATATATATATATATATATATATAGGGGCCCAGTCATGCCCCTATGTTTAGGGTTATGAAGCCACTTCTATGTTAAACTTGAACTTTTGCACATTAATAACTTTGGACCTGTTCAGCAGATTTGCATTAAATTTGGAATGTATGGTGGGGCATGGTAGATCTCTTGATCTGCCAAGTTTTGCTTTGGTTCCGACTTACAGTTTTTGTGCACCAAAACACTGAAAAATACACTTTTCACCTGTTTTGTGGGCAGTTTTTCAGATTTTGTCTGTGGCACTGCATGGCTGTTGTGTTATGTTCCAGTCTATAACTTGGGATATAGAAAGAGCATAGGTCAAGGAATATGCCACTTTTTGTTTGGTGAAAAAATATTAATCCATTCAAAAGTTATTAAACTTTTTATCTCCCATTATAAGTCTATAGAAAAATTTATATGGTTATTTTGCGAAAGAAGAATGGGGTTTTGGCCATCTGGTCATCCTTGTGATCAAAGAATTTTCAGGCTCATGAATAAAGAATCTTTGATCACGAGGAATTCTTTGATCGTGACAGCCGCCATTTTTTTTTCATTTTGCAGTCAGAAAAAAAAACAAATATCTCAGCTCAGGGGTGACTTCTGAAGTAAAACCATGATGAATTTTGCTCAAGGGTCTTCCTTCTATTGAACCATGGCTATGGTTTCTTGCAATTATGTCAAAAAATAGACTTTTAAAGATTTAATTCTTTGATTGCAGCTCACTAACGATCTTTGATCACGATCCTGCAAATTCTTTGATCGCGAGATTCTTTGACCGCAATCTTTGATTGTGAGAGAGGGACTAGATGGCCAGATTTAAAAACCAAATATCTCAGCCCAGGGGTGAGCTATGAGGCCAGACTAGGATGGGTTTTGCTCAGAGGGCTTTGTTCCATCGAGTCGTGCCTGTGATTTAATGTACTTCTCTAAAAAATTGAGTTTTAAAATTTTTTATTCTTTGATCGTGAGCCTGCAAATTCTTTGATCACGATCTTTATTCATGAGGGTGTGACTAGATGGCCAGATTTAAAAATCAAATATCTCAGCCAAAGGGTGACTTCTCCACTCAAACTAGGATGGGTTTTGCTCAGGGGGCTTCATTCTGCCTAGTCATGCCTGTGGTTTAATATAATTCTGTGAAAAAATTGAGTTTTAATGTTTTTTAATTCTTTGATCATGAGCCTGCAAATTCTTTGGTCACAAACCTGCAAATTCTTTGATCGCAAGATTCTTTGATTGTAATCTTCATTCACGATGGCGGGACTAGATGGACCAGATAGCCCAATTTTCACAACTTTTAAAATTGAATATCTCTGAAACAGTTCGGTGTTTTAACTTGAAATTTGGAGGGTGTTGAGGGGATGTCCTGTAGATGTGACTTATAGGGCTGGATATTCAAACTGCACTATTTTGTGGCGCAAGCCCTTGCGCTGCACAAAATAGTTGCGCACGGGTGTGTCCGGGGCGATATTCAAAGGAGTTGTGCTATTGAGCAACTCCTTTGAATATCACCCCCCGGTCATAGCCACTGTGCATGGCACAGTGGAACTTGTGCCACCGCAAGTGGTCAGAGTGGAGCATCTAAGTTGCGGTGGCACAAGTACCATTGCGCCCTGTGCAAATTTCCCATATTCAAAAGGTGACATGCAAATGGGGCCATAATTCATGCAAGGTGCAGGGGGGGGCATTTGCATCTATTTATGGCCCCATTTGCATGCCATTAGCATGCAGGTGCACCGATCCTCGAGGAATTGTGCCTGGCGTCCTGCCAGGCAGCAGTTGTTGGGGATCGACACCCCCTGCAGCCCGATCAGGCAAAAGTGAAAATCCCCTCCCCTCGACTGGCCCGATCAAGGGCATTAGGTTAAACAACCCCCACCAGTCCGATCGCTGGGCATAATTAAGCAATGTCCCCCACTACCCGATTATGGCAGCACAGAGTCCCTCCCCCAGAACATATCCCTGGTGGTCCAGTGGACCGTAAGCCCGATCGCGGGCAGCAAAGTGATGAAAGCTCCTCCACCCCAAGACCAAATCCCTGGTGATCTAGTGTCCCCACCCCACCCCACCCACCCACGAAACCCCACCACCCCACTCCCCGGCGCGGCGGGCGGACATCCCACCCACCTGCCACCCCGGCCACCCGCCGACCGGATCAGCTTGGTAGGCTGCACGCCTACTGAGCAGAGCAAGAGCCAATGGGCATGCAGCCCATACTGTACAAGGCAGTCCAGATATGTGAATGAATTGGGATCATAGCGTATATGTTTCTTGTGCGGAGAAGTACCAAAAATGCAGTTTCTGCTATTTTTGTTCACTGCCTTCCACGAGACATAGCACAGCCACTGCATAGTCAGTTTGTCTGCACTTTGCCAAATAGAAAGCCCTCTGTTTATGGAACATGCTGGTTTTTGTTTGGTGAAAAACTGTTGTACCGTTTCAGAGTTATAAGGGTTTGAAGTTGCTCCCCCAAAATCAGATTTTCTGCTATTTTTGTTCAATGTCTTCCATGACACATAGCACAGCCACTGTGTGGTTTATTTGTATGAAACATGGCACATATAATGGTCTTTGTTTAGGTTACATGCCAGTTTTTATTTGATAAAAACATGTTCTTCCTTTCCAGAGTTATAAGGCTTTAAATGTGCCCCCTAGCGATCAAAGATTTTCAGCTATTTTGGCTCACTGTCTTATGTGACACATAGCACAGCCACTGTGTGGTTGATTTGTTTAAAACTTGGCAGATATAAAGCTCCTTGTTTATGGAACATGCCAATTTTTGTTTGGTGAAAAAATGTTGTTCTGTTCCAAAGTTATAAGGGTTTGAATTTTCCCACCCCCTCTCATGATCAAAGATTTTTATCTTTGATCGTGAATCCACCATTTTAGGGCATTTTTGGCAGCCAGTTCTGCTATTTTGTGTATCGCAGATGATTCTCATGATCAAAGAATTCTTAAAGGTGCACAAACTTTGAAACTGAATATCTCTGAAATGGTTTGGTGTTTTAACTTGAAATTTGGAGGGTGTTGAGGGAATGTGCTGTAGATGTGAATTAAGGTCTTTAGGTGTCAGAAAATACATTTTTTGCTGAGATATTGCATGGTGTAGTTTACGTTTTGTGGATAGCATTCTGCATTGTAGTAGTGCCTTGAAGTTTATAGGGTAGCTAGCGTTACAGCCCTGGACATACTTTTCAGTGATTAGGTGTGTAAAATGTAAACAGGTGTGGAATTATGCCAATCTGATGAATGGAAATCTCAAACTTTAAAATTTAATATCTCGGAAATGGTTTGGTCTTTTAACTTGAAATTTGGAGGGTGTTGAGGGGATGTGCTGTACATGTGAGTTGTGGTATTTAGGTGTTGGAAAATTAATTTGCTCTGGAGATATTGCATGATGCACTTTACATTTTGCAGGTAGCATTTTGCATTGTGGTAGTGGCTTGACATTTATAAAGGAGGTAATTTTCAGTGGTTAGGTATGTGAAATGTAAACAGGTGTGGAATTATGCCACTCTGATTAATGAAACTTTGTTTTGTTTCAAGCTGGTGGGAGCGTGGGGCCCCATTCTTCTTTACTGTGGCATGTGAACATGATTACACATGAAATGGGGTGACATTTAGGCCTCACAACCCCAATGACACACCCCGGTGTCTGTCAATCTCAGAAGGATGAGGGGGTACATGGGGGTTGGGGGGCAACCTAAAGGTCTCATTTCCTGACTTTTTGTGTTTTAACCCTAAATGATGCATTAACACAGTATTTTGCATAGAATATATATATATATATATATATATATATATATATATATACACACACACACACACATAACATGGGTAAGAAAAATCAATGAAATCCACAGTCCTGATTGCCTGAAACATGTCACATGAGCCTGCATTATTCCACAATGACCACATTCCTTCCACTACGACCACATGCCTGAACTCATTTCCAGCCCTCAAAACCTTCTCACCAGCAGTGATAGCATTACACACCTGGCACAGATAGGCAGCCATACATGCATGCACGCACGCGCACACACACACACACACACACACATACACAACTGGCACACTCAGCCTGCCTACCACAGGCATAAGTAATGAATATGCCAGTCCCACACTGTACACAGTGATGTGCCTGATACTGCCATCATTTTTAAATAATACATCATGCTAAAATGTTATCTAGTTCATCGTACCATTTTCACATAATCTTGGTGTACAAGCACTGTCACTTTTATTATTGTAACGTGACCAAGCAGTCTCAATCCTGCTAAATAACATACTGCCAGAGGTTTAAGATAAGCATGTCTGTTTTTAAAAATATAAGAAAACTTTTTTTTTCCATTTATCTTACTTGCATTTTTGTGAAAGAAGACACCTTTTGTAGAGAGAGGAGAGCAAGCTCTGAGTACTTTTGTTTTTATTGCCGAAAGGTAGCATGACTGAGTGGAGTCAAAAGCAGTAAGTGACAACCTGTGAGAACTTGAAAGTACACCCCTGTCTGTTCAGAAACTAAGAAAATATGTCCCTCCTGTTAGCTTTGCTTAGTTTTCAGTCACAGAAGCAACATACCGTATTGAGAGGAGAGCAAGGACACACTGAGAGAGTCAGAGGCTTTAGAAAGGCATACACAAGCTAAAGCAAGTGTTGCTATAGCAATGGTCACTGTGGCTTGCATCCACCTTTCTAAATCCACCAACTCACTCTCTCTGTCCTCGCTTTCCTCTTGATACAGTCTGTGGCTTCTGTTACTGAAAACTAAGCAAAGCAAAGCAAACAGGAGGAACATATTTTTCTTAGTTTCTGAACAGAGAGGGGTGTACTTTTAAGTTCTCACAAGTTGTCACTGCTTTTGACTTCGCTCATCAGGCTACCTTTCAGGAATGAAAGTGAAAGTGCTCAGTGCTTGCTCTACTCTCCCTACAAAAAGGCGCCTTCTTTCACAAAAATGCAAGTAGAATAAATGTAAAAAAACTAAGTTTTCTTACTTTTTTTAAATACAGACAGGCTTATCTTAAACCTCTAGAAGCACTTTTTAAGATTGAGACTCCTCGGTCACACTGCATTACAATAATCAAAGTGACAATGCTTCTATGGTGAGAATGTCTACAAATGGCAGGATCAACAAGATAAGATTTTAAAATATAATTTTATTTAAAAAAATATGGCAGGATCAACCAGATAACTATTACCTACAAGTTAAACCAATCCCAATTATAACATGATCAACCAGATCATCAACTCTAAATGAAATACTTATTTGTGCCAGACAGGGTCTACTTTTTCCCACCCCCACCCTCAAAATATTTGTGGCCATTTTATAAGATAGATAACCCACTACAGGGTGTGCAGTTGCGCTCTGATATACACTCTTCTTGGGTGGTTGAACACACACCAAGGCATGCGTATATCAAAGTGAGACCATGCGCCCAGTAGTGGGTTTCTTATTACACACACACACACACACACACACACACACACACACACATATATATACTGTAAATATGTATTTATTTATTTATAAAATGTGTAAGTAAAATTAGTGAAATCCCACTTAAATGATCAGTCAAAACACATCACATGACAGTGCATTATTTCCCAATGAACGTACACCTAGCAGTATGACATGTCTGAACTACTTTCTAGCTGTCAGAAAACCTCATCACAAACCCTACCTACTCTATCACTCCACACCTGTAAACAACACTTTCACTTTCAGTCAGACTGCACTGAAACAGAAACTCCAAAGCAGAATCCAGAAATTGGCAGAATTACCTCATAGTTCAAAAGACCATCTATCAATCCTCAGTAAAGATGAATGGTATAATAATGAACTCATCAAGGAACTTAAAGAAAACTTACCTGAGAAGGTATCATAGCAGTCAGCACAACAAACTGTAGTAGGCATGCCAGTCGCCATACTGAAGAAATAGATGACACAGAAGAAGACAGGGCTGAGAAAACATAAAAAATTATATATGGGCAACAAAAGTCTTCACAGATTGGCTAGTAGAAAAACACATATAACTAGATTTAAAATCAGTAACAGCACACAAATTAAACACAATCATAAGAGAATGCTAAGCCACTGTTAGAATCTCAGCAGGTGAAGAATATGGTGTCTCTAGATTTATCACATTAAGAGTAGGACTAAATAGATATGTAAACTCTGCCTTTGTCTAGAAAAAGGAACACTGACAGATAATGAGTTCCAGTCAGCTAACAATGTTTCTGTGTTCATCATAAAAAAATACAGGAAAGAAGGGAAAGACTATACCCAACAAAATGGCTGTCTCACACAATCAGACTTTAAAAAATTAAAAAAACTCAGCAGAATTATCACCAGACACTGTGCCAGGACTAGTTAAAGTCTGGTTCGATTTACAAATATTCATGGCATGAAGAGCAAGGAAAAGTCAGAGAGAGCTTAAAAGAGGCTTTTGAAATTAAAAAAGATGAAACTGGACTAGAATACATAACTCTTACACAAAATCCAGAGACTAAAAATCACAAGGATACAAGAGAACTGCAACAAGCATCCCTAAGAGGCTTTGTCTTTACCCAGCCAACCGACTCTTTATGACCTATCCTCTCCTACAAAAATACCTCAGCAAATGTCCACCTGATGCCACTGCATTCTTTTTGCTTCAGAAGAGAGCTATACAAGCCATACTAGACCAACAAAAAATATAGTACTCCAGAGAACCAATGAGGCTAAATTATCATTCCTCTATGATGCCTCAACTAACCACTGAAGCTGCACTGTCTCGTAGATATACAAACCATTGTCTCAGATTGACAGTAGTCCAGATGCTCTCTTCAGCCGGTCTGGAGTAAAGCAAAATAATGACCATAACAGGCTATAAATCATATGTCAGCCTGAAGTCATACTGGGCACCAACCTTGCAGGACATAGGAAATTGGGCAAACATCCTTGCTGGCACCTCCACCTCGGAGCCACAAACATCCTGTCAGCTCACAGTTTCTTTGCCAAAAGAAATGGCTTCAATCACACAAAAGGGCACTGTAGCTGAAGAATCATCAATAAAGCAGCTAGCACTGTGTACTGCCACAGAACTGCAAACCACAATCTCCAGTACCACTGAAACACAACGTTTCTTTGAGGAGGAATACGATGTCTGCCGTACTGAAAACCAAGATATCCTCAACTTTCCAGATGACTGAGACTCCTTTGAAACTGGCAATGATGACAAAACCGGAAACTCGGCACCATCAACAGTGCTGCCCCAAACTTCAGCCATCCTGCCACCAGCTCCAACAAAGCATGTACTTCCAATGAAAAAAAAAAACACCAACAAAAGTGTTAGAATTCCACAATCTTGATACAAATGCCAAAAAACCTGAAGTGACACAACCTATGACCACAGGATTGCACCACTTGCACCATACATACAGAACGTTACAATGCATGGCAACCTGTAGTTCAACATATATTACAATCACCCAAAATGAAAGACTGCTAGCAAAAATGCTGCAGATCAGTAAAACTCTAAAAATCTTATTAAAAATGAACAGGTCGCTGGCAAAATGTTTAAAACCTGTACCTCCAACACTCCTGTTTTCACTTTGAATTTTGCAGCTCCAAATGCAGAACATGTTGCACCACTCTTAAAGCTACACATCACTCTTAAATGATACAGCAGTATTAAAGCTACAAAGCACTTTTACTTAAAGTAATACAGTTCTTTGCTGTAAAACTATTCTGACCACTCTTAGAGCAATGCACTTCTCTGTTGTTTAAATGCAGTTCTTTGCTGTTTTAAAAGCAATGAAGTTCTTTGTTGTTTAAATGCAGTTCTTTCTTGTTTTAAAAGTTATTCTAGTCACTGTTTGTATTCTTAATAGAAATCCATAAAACAAATTCAAATCAAACTGCAGCCTAAAATGTCTTTTTCTAATGTGTCTCCTACTCATGTTATGCTGTTCAGAAAGGGGTCCATACAGAAAGGGAGCCATTTTATAAGATAATTAACACACTATAGAGTGTACAGTCATTCTCTGATATATGCACGCCTTGGGTGGTCGAACACACTAAGCCTGTGGCCTCATGCATCACAACGCTCACCAAGGCATGCATATATCAGAGCATAACCGCACACCCTAGAGTGGGTTATCTGTTACATATACACACACACACACACAGGTACACAAAAATATATGTGGACTATACAATGGGTCGAGTCATGAGTGAGTTATGAAAGTCCTGCCACTCACAAGTAAAGATAAACTGACTTTTTTAAATCTTGCTATCGTATATTTCATATACACAACCACAGTTTAGAAATTATAGCTTTTAAATCTGCAGTCTGTTTGATGATTTGGCTGTGTTTTTGTTATTTAAAAAGATAGTTTCAGTGCTGTACTGGCACTGTAATGTCATCAGCATAGTGAAAGCTGCTGTCTGAGTGGTTCAATATTCCACTGTGATGACAGTAAGCTAATAAATATCCATTGTGGCTACACTAACAATACCATTTGTTGTTGCTGTTAGTGATCTCACTAAGATACATTTTCATCTTGTCATTTTTACTCTCACTTCTGCTGTCCATATAAGGGATATGCAGAGGGGACCCATGTGATACATGTACATGAGTGCTGTTTGACCTTGGGCAAACACTCAAGTGGTGTAAGCCATTCATGAGGTGCCTAAGGTCAAACAGCACTCGTGTACATAAATCATGTATTACCCATGCCCCCCTGCATATTCCATTTATGGACTGGGCAAGGACTGTGTGTGTGTGTGTGTGTGTGTGCGCACGTGCACGCTTTCAGTCTTATGTTACATTTATAAAAGTGTGAGGGTTTATTTAGTAAAATAGTGTGTTTCCATAGCTTTAGTCCCTTGGTGCTATAGGAATTATTATGGAAGCCATATACTGACAGTGGCTTTTACATGAAGAGGTTTTATTTGGTTAGTGGAATTTAGCTTGTTTTTGAAGCTGCCAAGGAAAAATATAGGTGCTCTTTAGTGAGTGTTTCATTTTGGGGAGAGTGAAGGAATCTATGAAACGTGACAGTGTGAATCATTTCTGCTAGTCACGTTTTCTTTTTTATTTAAATTAATTCAGAGTTTTTGGGTGCAGTTAGTGGTTCAGTGGGCAATATTGAACTGACGTGGAAGAAAGAAAGCTATGTGGAGGTTGGGTGGCGAGAAGGTGGAGCGACTTTGAAAAAGAGGCGTTGTGTTTTGTAATGGCATGGCAGAGAGTAATGCTACGGCACAGAGCTGTTTGCTTTTCTTTTAAAATAACAATCACATGTTTCCGATGGAGCTAGAAATGGAGTCGGGGCTCCAGTGAGGACAGAGCATGGGAGCATGCAGAGGAACTGTGATGTGTTCAGATAGGAACAGAGTCTGAAGCAGCGAGTTTAACCAAGATATGGTAAAAAAAAGCTGTTAAACGGAACAAAAGGGTAAACTGTGACTACTAGTGGGGAGAATGGGAAGAGTTTCTATGGTAAATGATTAAGTGATGGATGGGGCGGCAGAGGCGTTGGCAGGTGAGCAGCCTGAAGAGTGGGTGAAAGGGAAAGTAAATGCAGGATATGTATTGCCGGACAGCTGCCGGGGTGGAGAGTGGATGTGTGATGTAGAAACTGTGTACATAAATGGAGAGTGATGTACAGTAGTAACTGTGTACATAAATGTAAGAATCTTATATTTATACACACAGTTACTCAGATAAATGGATTTATTGCACTCTATTTATGTCCACCACTATTGCATAAATAAATATATGTGTATGTATGCATGTATGTATGGGATATGACATAGATGAGAGTGAGAGTGAGATGTGGAACATGACAGCTGTGAAAGTCAGATAGCAGAAATATCTTCATGACCTATACCACCTGACATTCAGACCTCATGAGTGGCAAAGGTCAGAAGCAGTCAAGTATAGCTAGTAAAGACATTTCTACAATATCATTCTCACACGTCATATTTGATTTGTACGACAGGTGTTTAGGTGATTTTGTTATAGAAATGATAAAATGTTAAAAAAGGAAAAAAGTACAAAATGTACACTCCAACCAATGGCTTAGCATGAAAGTAGCAATTCAGTGCAGTACAAATCAATTTAATCAATACGGTAAAAATCTAAACTATCAAGACAGTACAAATCAATACAATCGCTAGACATGCAAACTAGAAAGCAACAAAGTCTACAAAGCATTTCACATCTGCTGGCTTCAGTGCTGCATATCTCTACTGCAATGTCATTAGAATTGCGAAAGCTGCTCTTTATTGGTTCAGTACTCCACTGTGACATACCCAGCTTTGCAGGGTAGTATAACATGTGAGATAGTAGTATTGTCTTCTAAGTTGATCACAAGATAGTAGTTTTATCTTGACTAATCCAGACCCACACCTGTTGTATAAATACATATTCTTTGTAAAATAATCTGTGTTAAGTCACCAGTTAGGGTTCAACTTGACACAACAAAAACAGGGAAATAGTGCATGGCATTAGGGTTTCCAACCATAACTCCCTATTGTCACACCCCAATCAGCAAATGGTAAAAAAACATTAAGGTTTTAGGTTTCCAGAGTCTTGTTGTATCAGTGGTGGGGTCTTGCTTGGGGTTGTCAACCCTAATGTTCACCTCCCTCAGCCCACAGCCTCCAGTCTGAAACACAAGGTACATCTCCAAGCCAGTGCCTCATAGTGATACAATCTTCAAAGGTAGAGAAGTATGCCTCACCACATGTTGCCAAAAAAATCTGTTGCAGCGTTCTTTGGGGCAGTGCATGAAAAAAAGAGATTGCATCTTACCTTCTTTGCTCAGGGGAGGTGGACAGCATTACAGTCGACAACTCCAAGGAAGACCACACCACTGGTTTGCCATGACTCCTGAGATCCAAAGCAATAATGTTGTCTTCCTTTTGCTTCTTGGAGTGGGGTGGGGGTGTGGAGTTATGGTTGGGAACCTGATGCCACATTTCCCTACTTTTGTTGCTTTAGGTGCCCACTAATTGGTGAATTAACACAGTTTTTGCAAAGAATGTCCTTACTTTTTGAAATAGTGGAATTGTAATCTCATTCATGCAGGTCTCATCGAGACTTGCATTAACAAATGCAGATGTGCAGGACACTGCATGAAGGGAAGACTCCATCTGCCTATGAAAGTGCAGGGTCCTGCAGGGCCTGCACTTCTGTGCAGTGACAAATGTCAATAATTAATGGGGCTGTCTGGTGGGCTGCAGAAGCACAGGGACCACTGGGTCCTGTACTTCCATGTGGCTGCAGATACAGATGCAAATGGCAAAGAGTTCATGTCTCAGCCAATGCACAAGGCTCTCTGATACCCATGGATGCAGGGTGAAGGCCCTATGCCAAGGGAAGAGGAGAAGAGTTGTTTCCATTATATGGTACCTGGGCTCACACAGGCAACCCTGCACCTTTATTTCCCTGGCTGGGGGGAGTGGAACCACATAACAGTGTCGCCCCCTCTAGCCTCACTCCATCCAGCTGGCTCACTGAGCTCACCCCCAAACTCAGTTCACCATTACAGTATCACAAATCCCTTCCTGCTGGGGTAAAGGTTGGCACTATATGTAACATTTCTTAATAATAACTTAAAAAAATAAACCTATTGACACTTATTACATTTATCCAGAGTTGTAAAAAAATGGCTATGTTTAAAATTTGGAGTCATAAATATTGAAAATTATTGAAGTTATGAGTGATGTTGACATACTTCAATGTTGACTCATAACTTACATATTTTACTATATTTTTACACCAACTTTTTAACAAAGCCTTCTTATTACTCCACCCCATAAACCCAGTACATCAAAAGTTTGACTGAAACATAATTTTGTGCCTCAAGTGCAAAAATCTATTTCAACTAGGATTTGAAAATTGACAGCTGCCATGTTCATGAGGTGGTATGAAAAAATGGCTATGTTGACAATTTGGGGCCAAGCGGAGTCAAAAGCAAAGGCATCTTTTAGCTGCAAGGGAGAGGGGACTGGACCAGAGATTGAGAGGAGCAGCAGAAAGAGGATTTTCAGGGAGCAGTGCTATGGGTATCGTGTGGTGAATTAACACAGTTTTTTGCAAAGAATGTCCTTACTTTTTGAGATAGTGGAATTGCATCCTCGTTCATGTAGGTCTCATCGAGACTTGCATCAACAAATGCAGACATGCAGGACACTGCACTAAGGGAAGACTCCATCTGCCTATGAAAGTGCAGGGTCCTGCAGGGCCTGCACTTCTGTGCTGTGACAAATGTCAATAATTCATGAGGCTGTCTGGTGGGCTGCAGAAGCACAGAAACCTCTGGGCCCCTGCACTTCCATGTGGCTGCAGATACAGATGCATAAGGCAAAGAGTTTATGTCTCAGCCAATGAACAGGGCCCTCTGATACCCATAGATGCAGGGTGTAGGGCCCTATGCCAAGGGAAGAGGAGAAGAGTTGCCTCCACTATATGGTACCTGGGCTCATGCAGGCAACCCTGCATCTTTATTTCCCTGGCTGGGGGGGGAGTGGAGTCACATAATAGTGCCATCCCCCTAGCCTCACTCCATCCAGCTGGCTCACTGAGCTCACCCCCAAACTCAGCTCACTGTCACAATATCACAAATCACTTCCTGCTGGATTAAAGGCTGGCACTACACACATTTCTTAATAATAACTTAAAGAAACAAACCTATCGTCACCTATCACATTTATCCGGAGTTGTAAAAAAGTAGCTATGTTGAAAGTTTGGAGTCAAAAATATTGAAAATTAGTGAAAGTATGAGCGAATGTTGACATACTTCAATGTTCATGCATAACTTGCATATTTTACTATAATTTTACACCAAATTTATAACAAAGCCTTCTTATTACTCCACCCCATAAACCCAGTACATGAAAATTTTGACTGAAACATAATTTTGTGCCTTAAGTGTAAAAATTAATTTCAACTAGGATTTGAAAATTGACAGCTGTCATGTTCATGAGGTGGTATGAAAAAATGGCTATGTTAAAAATTTTGAGCCAAGCAGAGCCCAGAGCAGCAGTATCTTTCCACAGCTGCGGCGGCATCTTTTGGTCACAAGGGAGAAGGGACCAGACCAGTGATCGAGAGGAGCAGCAGAAGTAGGATTTTTGGGCAGCAGCGCTTGGGGTTTCATGCAGCAGCCAATCTAGCCACAGAGTAAATGACCCAACAAGAGAGCAAGCCAGAGTGCAAATCAGGGCGGGGGTATGCAAGACAAAATCCTTCCAGGCTTTAAAAAGAAGCCACAGTTCAAGAAGGCAGAGAACAGCAGTGGCTTCTTGAGGCCACAAGGAGGGGAGCTGCAGGCTGCATCTTCCAGCTGCAAGGATGGGTCCTCGGAGCCCACAGCAGTGGCATCTTTTGGCAGCAGTGGTGGCATCTTTTGGCTGCAAGGGGGAGGGGATCGGACCGGAGACCGAGAGAACCAGCAGGAGGATTTTCACCCCACCCGCTCCAGCCCCAACGTCTATTAAATGCACACAGTAGGAGGGGTCATCAAAAAATAAAAAAAGAAGGAACTCATTGGTAATCTCAAATAACAGAAAAAGGTACAGAAAAGGGCAGATCACTTAATCTTGTGCAAAACCAGGAAGGAAATCATTGGTAATCTTAAAGCATCAGAAAAGGGCTAATCACCTGAAACTGTTATGAAAAGGGGACTGGGAAAGTTTTATTGCTTCTGTGGGCTGATAACTTGAGAAACATAGGAGAAACAAATTTCTGCTTGTTGTGCTAACCCAGGAATGAAATCATTGGTAATATCTAGCATCAGAAAAGGGCTGATCACTTGAAGCTATTCAGAAAAGGAGACTGGGAAAGTTCTGTTGCTTCTGGGGGCTGATCACTTGAGAAACAGGAGGTACAAATTTCTGCTAGTTGAATTAATTATGGTTGCCTGTTAGTTGGCTAACTGGGGGGACAGTATATGCTGATCACTTGAAACTGGTCTGAAAGGGGGGCTAGGAAAATAAGGTTTTTATTGCTTTGGGGGCCACTCAAGTCAGCAGGAAGGGGCTGGTCACTGATCAACAGGGGGAGAAAATACTGCTTGTTGAAATATTTATGGTTGACTGTTATTTGACAGATCACTTGAGCAACAGGGAGAAAACTACTGCTTGTTGAAATAATTATGGTTGTTGGTTATTCTGACTAACTGAGGGAACAGTATCCACTGGCACGTAGGAGGGGCTGTAAGCAGATACATAGGGGGCTGTTTCAACTTATGTTTTTGGGAGGACTCCTGGCTGATGGAGTATAGAATGGTAAAAGTGGGCAGGGAGAGGTCCGAGCTTGAGGAGAAACAAACTAAGCTGACTGAAGCTTACAGGGAAGGAAGGGCCTAAGTTCTGTCAGAAAGGACCCTTAATGGACAGGTGAATTGAGAGTCAAACAGGAAGGAGGCAGGGCAAGGAAGGAGAAATGAGGACAGCAAGGGAGGAACCAGTTGGGCCGGGGGGGGAATCATGGCAGATGGGATTGGGGGGATCATGGGGGGTGGGGCCTGAAAGGGTTGGGGCAACAGCAGCAGGGGATAGAGACAAAAATAAGCACCAAGCAAGGAAAGGCAGCAAGGGGTATGGGTGAGGGAGAATAGTTGGCTATAATGGTTGTGGAGGCTGCTGTTTTCATGAGAACAGTATGGATGATAAGGGAACATCCTATTTGTCAAAACCTAAGGAGGATGGGGGCTGAAATAGAAAAGTTGAAGGGGTACTTGAGAGGAGGGACAGGGAAGCTAAAGGATGAGGGGAAGGAGGGGGGAGAAGGTCCGTAGGGGTGGAGAGGGAAGCAAGATGGGGAAAGAGGACAGCGGGTCCCAGAGCAGAAGTAGAGGGGCTCGGAGATGGATGAAGCCACAAAGGCTAAGGACAGGAGGGAGAAGAGGAGGCTCAGCAGGAGATATACAGTGCAGTCAAACAGGTATTGGCCTCTGCATGGACTGAGGAACATGAACGGTGCAAAAAGAAGAGGAGTGGGGGGCCCTTGGAGGCCAAGTGAGGTAATGGAAGTTGAGAAGGGTGCATGAGAAGAGGAGGAAAGGGCAGCAAACAGCACAATAATGGAAGGGGAGGGCAACCATGTGGGAGGGACATGAGGGGAAGGGAGAATATGCAATGCAACAGGAAACAGGGAGGAGGGCATGGAAAAGCATATGGCTGTGGGGAGAGGAGCGGAAGAGATGGGACTGAGAGCAGGGACTCAGATGGAGGGGGACTTCCCAAGAGAGGCAGGGAGGAAAGCCAGTAGCAAGGAAAGAGGAGAGGAGGACAAGAGAGCAGGGGTAGCCAAAGTGGAGAGGACAGAGGGGGAGGACTGGAAGCAAAGGTCAAGAATGAGAAGGCACCTACAATGGAAGCAAGAATGGAGAGGACAGTAGGGTAGGAGCAGGCCTGGGGACAGAAAGGCCAGGGACAGTGATTTTATATGGAATTCAATCATTAAGGGAATTCAATGGCAAAGGAGGAAGCTAACATTCAAAGGGAGGTCAGTGTTCTGTGATTGAGGAATGGAGGTGAGAAGGGCACTCCCCAGGATAAAAGACTGTGTCACTCTAGTGGGAGGGAAACTGCACCTGATAGTGCATCGGGGAAAAAATGACTTGGCGGTGGAAGAGGTGGAGGTGGTGCAAAGGAGGTTCAGGGAGTTGATGAAGGGCTGTAAGGGTCTGGTCAGCTCCCTGGCCTTCTCGGAGGTCCTACCAGTGCATTGCACTAGCATTGCCAGGCAACTCAGCGTAAAGGATTTTAACTTCTGGCAGAGGAAGTGGTGTGAAAAGGAGGGATTCAAATGTCTGTGAGACTGGGGGGGGATACATGGGGGGATGAACACCTGTACACAAGAGACAGACTACATATAAGTGACACAAGGGCTAGGTTACTGAGAGCGAAATTTCAGGGGTACATTAATGAAGGTCCACGGGTAAACTGGGATTTAAACTAGACGGGGGGAGTGCAGCACCCGGGATGAAGGGGATCCTCAGCCTAACAGAGACAACCCAGCCTGCACTCTCCCAGCATGTGAGGTGGGGAACAGATTAAGGCAGGGGTACTCTAATGGCAGAGGTGTTGGACTGGTATCCCAGCCAATGCCAGGAGCCAAGCAAACAAAATGGCAGACCTGGAGATGGTGGTGGTGGGGCTGGATAACCCAGACCTTAAAGCATTAACAGAAACATGGTGGATGGAGGGACATAGCTCGGAGGTGGAACTACAAGGGTACAACCTATTTAGAAGAGATAGACAGGGTAAAAAAGGGGGTCTGTACGTGCAGGAGGGGATAGAGGCAGTGGAAGGTAGGGGGGCAAGGGATCTGCTGAGATCCTTGGGTTACATTGGGGAGTAAGGAGAGGGGGGCAATAAAGATGGGGGTGGTATACAGGCCACCTCATCAGGGTGAGGGGGTGGATCAGGAACTGGCTAGGGAGATACAGGAAAAGGCCAGAAAAGGGGAATCCTAGTGGTGGGGACCTGAGTCTACCAGATGTGGACTGGCAAATCCCAGTGGCTGCAATGGAAAAGAGCTGGGGCTTATTGGAATTCCAGCAGGATGTGCTCCTAAGCCCACTAGATAAGGAACATACTAGGGGGAGGCAACACTAGATGTAGTCTTAACAAATGGAGACAGAATAGGGGAGGTTGAGGTTGGGGAATACTTGGGGGACAGCGACCATTGAATGGTCAGGTTCTCTATCCAGGCAGGGGCGGAACTGGGAACATCATCAACTAGGGTGCTCGACTTCAGGAGGGCAAATTTCAAGAAAATGGGGGCATCCTAAGAAAGGAGCTTGCAGGGATCCAGTAGCTGGAGGAGGTAGAGCAGCTGTGGGAAGTAATTAAGGGAGGAATTCTCAAGGCCATGGAGCAATGCATGAGGAAAATCCACAAACATAAAAGGGGAAGAAAACCACTGTGGTTCATGGCAGGGGTTAGGGAGGCTGTCAAGGAGAAGAGGAATGCCTCCAAGGCATACAAAAGGGCACAGGGGATGACAGAAAGGAACATCTACAAGGATAAACTCAGGGAAGTGGGAATAACAATTAGGAAGGCAAAGGCAACCACAGAGGAGAAAATAGCATGGGAAGTGAAGAGGAGAGACATGAGATTTTATAGGTATGTGAGCGATAAGAAGAAAAACAGGCAAGGGATTCTAAAGGGATTCTAAAACTTAGGTGGGTAGAATTGTTGCAGAAGAAGAGGAGAAGGCAACACTCCTAAATAAGTATTTTGTACCAGTGTTCATGACAGAGAAGGAAGGTATAGGGCCTGAATTGAGTAGGAAGGGGAGGGAGGGCAAGGAGGCAGACAAAAGTCCCTTCACAGTGGAGAGGGTGATGAAGAAGCTGGGAAAGCTAAAAATGGACAAGGCTATGGGGCCCGACCAGGTACACCCCAAGGGTACTTTGCTAAGGGAGGATCTGGCAGGGACTCTGACAAGGCTGTTTTGTCTATCCCTGGAATCTGGGAGGGTACCGGGAGACTGGAAAAAGGCCAAGGTGGTACCAATATACAAGGAAGGGAGGAAGGAGGAGCCTGGAAGCTACTGCCCAGTCTCACCTCAGTGGTGGGCAAGCTGATGGAGACTCTCATAAGGAAGAGGCAGAGGAGGTGCCTAAAGGAGGAGGGTCTGATTGATGATAACCAACATGGGTTCACAGGTAGCAGGTCTTGCCAGACCAACCTGATTGAATTCTTTGAGAGGGTTATGGAGGTATATGATCAGGGGGGGTTGTGGATGTGGCCTATCTGGATTTCTGGAAAGCGTTTGACTCTGTCCCACATAGAAGGTTGGCAAGCAAATTGAGCAGTCTGGGGGTGGGGACTAGGCTTGCAAAGTGGGTGGATAATCGACTGGATGGGAGGACCCAGAGGGCAGTGGCCATTGGGAAGCACTCCTGGGAATTAAGGGTGAGAAGCAGGGTGCCACAGGGTTTGGTGCTGGGGTCCATACTATTTAGTGTGTACTGTACACTGGGGACTTGGCAGAGGGTCTGAATGGAAAGGTGTGTTTATTCACAGAGAACACAAAGTTTTATAACAGAGTGGCTGCTGCGGGAGGGGGAGGATGAAATACAATCTAGCCAGGCTGGAGGTGTGGGCAGAAAGGTGGCAGCTGCAGTTTAATGCAGATAAGTGCAAAATAATGCATATAGGTCAAAATAACCCAAGAGCCACTTACTACCTAGGAGGGTATCACTGCAGGCCATAGAGCAGGAAAAGGGCCTAGGGATATGGATCACAGACATATTAAGGGCCAGGAGGCAGTGTGAACAGGCAGCTGGGAAAGCAACAGGGGTGCTGGCATGCATCGGGAAGGGCTTCAGGAGTAGGAAGAGGGAGGTGATCATGCCATTATTTTAAATACTGGTCCAGCTGCAGCTGGAGTATGGTGTTCAGTTCTGGGGCCACACCTGCAAGGGGACAAGGATAGGATGGAGAGAGTGCGATATTCAGCGGGAGGCAGATTCGCCCCCCAAATCACAATGCGCAAGAGAGCAATGGTAATGAATGCATGTGCAACTGAAGGGGAGGAACCATGAATAAATGGCAGAGTGCGATATTCAACAACATGCGCCATGCGCAACAGAGGAGCAAACAGAAGTTGCGCGATAGTGGAAATGATCCAAAATAAAAAGGAACAAGAGAGAGGCGCAAGAACACTACAGGAAAGCCATATGTGGGAGACTGCAAGCAGGCACACAGTAACTGTGAGCAGGACAGGGCAGGACAGGACAGAGCACCTGGAACCACCAGGAACAGGGAAGGGTGGGAGCCTGTGCCACTGCGCAGGACAAAAGGGGGAAGTGCCACACAGGACTGAGGGCATGGACACTGAGCAGTACATCCAATACTGGGAGGTGTTCCTGGTGCAGGGGGAGTAGCAGTAAGGACAGCGGGGAGAATGGTAAAACAGCTGCCGGTGGGGTAATACAAGCCAGGGACATGGCCAGTGCCACCATTCAGATGGAGGCAGTAATGAGGGGTGTGAGAAGGCAGACAGCAGGGGGGGCGCAGCCGTGGAAGGGCCCATCGGCAGTATGCCCCCAACAGGCAGTACTGAGCCAGCACCAGCTTCAAGCAGTACACTGACACTGAGATCGTGGGCCGGTACCGCCTGAACCGGACGATCCTGAGGTGGCTCTGTGAGCTGTGCAGTGAAGTGATGCAGGAACCCACACGATGAAGCCATGCTCTGTCAGTGGAGACCAAAGTGACAGCTGTCATGTGCCTGCTCACCACGGGTACCTTCCAGAGACCAACAGGGGACACGACAGGCATAACCCAGTCGGCCGCGTCATGCCTACTCACCCAATTCCTCAGCACACTGCTGCCACATGCTGTGGAATAGATCCGTTTCCCCAGCACACTGGCGGAGCACACAGAAAACATACAGGAGTTCCACAGGGTAGCACGTATGCCTGGCATGCTCGGGGCCATAGACTGCATCCATGTGGCCATCTGCACGCCACCTGGCCCCGAAGGGGCCGCTTACATAAATCACAAGGGGTATGCAAGCATCAACTGCCAGGTGGTGTGCGATGCCAGGGGGTGCATAACCAATGTCTGTGCCACACACCTTGGGGGAGCACATGATGTCTTCATCTGGCACCAGTCTGCACTGTGCCACAGGTTCGAGAGTGGGGACACCCCACTGGCCACCTAGTGGGTGAGTATGAAAATCAAGCAGAAAGACATGGATCTTGGGAGGGGCATAGTCAGAGGTGACATGGTTACTGGTCTAGATGGCCCATGGCAGAGCGACGTTGATCACCCAACTAATGTCCACCCTCTACACACAGGTGACAGTGGATACCCACTCCATCCCTGGCTGCTCACACCATACCGGCGGCCCGCGACCCCATCGCAGCAATGCTACAATAAGGCACATGCCACCACACGCAATGTCATTGAGCGGGTGTTCGGGATGCTGAAGGCACATTTCCGTTGCCTGGACACATCTGGCGGTGCCCTACAGTACAGCCCCTCAAAGGCCTTCAGGCTATTCCTGGCCAGTTGCATCCTGCACAACATGGCCAATGACTGTGGGATAGCTGTACAGGTCGAAGAGGGGGACAGCAATGGGGACAATGAGGACACTGGTGAAGATGGTGATGGGCAGTCCCCCCTTGGTCGAAGGGACCCCCAACTGATCCAGATGGTGCAGCTGCACCGGGACACTATCACAAAGGACCACTTCAACCAACCCAGGTAAGTCATGGGGTCATGTATAACCACCAATGGCAAGGGCACAACCCACAAACACGCATGGACAAATCCAAGGGGTGCATGTCATAAAGGGAATTGGCTGAGCATGGAACCGCAGACGCCATCAGGGATGGGCAAGGTCTAACACGGCACGCGGTCACACACACACACTTACACACACACACACACACCCACAAGACATGCACAAAGGGTAGGAACACGCCGACCCCAGCACCACCCCTAGCCACACACACGTCCACAGACCACCACACCCAGTGCCTGTCATTGTGCATGTGTCAGACGCTTGGCACCACTGCACAGTGGTGGACAGCGCAATGCAGTCATCATCATGCACACGCCACAGCAGCTGGGAGGGTGTGCAGATGGAACGAGTGTGTGTGTGCAGGGCCGGGTACCCCACCCGTGCATTGCACATTGAACAACACACTGCACACAGGGCAGCGTCAGACAGTAGCCTTGGTGGGAGACAGGTCAGTCACGCGCAACAGTGCCACAGCTGCCACGGATGCATGGGCAGCCCCGTCAAGACCTGCCAGCAGTGACAGGCTGACCAATGGCCTCATGGGGTGGCACCGACGATAACCCAGGGGTTCCGCTGCATAAACGCGACCGTGCTCGCGCAGGGGTCTACAGCACACTGAACATGCCTGTGCCAGGCGTGCTCAGGATGCCCACAGCTGAACCCGGTGTCAACAAGGAGGGTGTCGCACGATGCCGGGAATGGGGGGGTGGACATTGCACTGCGCGGTGTCTGCGATGCATGGGCAAATAACTGTGCCCACTGTGGCCATGACAGTTGTGATTGTCTGTGTCAGCCAGTCAATGGCAGCAGTCATATCCTCCCTCAGCCGGTCCATCCCTGCCAGGAGCAGACCAGTGTCCCTGCTGTGCCGCTCCTCTGCCTGGCGCAGGGCCGCATGGAGTGCATCCACCACCGTCACAAGCCACAACTGCTGATCGACTGAATCTTGGAGTATGCGGGTGTGCTCATCTAACAGGTCATCCGCCAGATCGGCATGCTGTCTCTCATGGTGTTCACGGCCCTGATGGGCAGCACCCCTTAAGAGTGGGCACTGTTCACCAGGGGCATGCCTGGGCATGTCCACAGGTGGTGCACTGACTCTGCCCTCTGACACTGTACCCCCATGGTCATTGTCCGACTGCTGACACTGCCCCTCCAGCTGCCGCTCTCCAGGGCTCAACTGTGCCACCACAGCGGCTGCAACAGCCCCACTGTCCTGGACACACACCAGTGCTGCCCTACTGGTGCATACAGGCATAGGCTGGGACTGTGATGTCACGCAGGCCTCCATGGCGGCACCATCCACGGCTATGCCCATGCTGTAACCTGCTGTGTGGCCATCCTGCTGCCCACATGTATCACTGTCCATGATGTGAGCTCCATCATCATCAGTGACGGATCTGGCACCAGTCTGAGTCTCAGAATGCTGGCATCCATGGACACTGGCAGGCTGAGACATGGGCAGGGCCTCCTCCACACCTGCTCCACCAACATCAGTCTGGACAGCCAGGCGGGCCCACTGTCACCCTGACCCTCGGACACCTGTGGAGGTGGATGGGCCCTCCACTGTGTCCATGGTATCACCCTCAGTGGACAAGCCCATCACCGCTGACTCATGTAGACACTCAGGAGCTGTAAGGGAACACAGTAGCATTAATGTATCTGCCCTACCCTGTGCCATACCCCCCCCCCAGTGACAGCTCAGGACCTACCATGCAGTGATGGGCTACCACCCATCTGGAATCCACCACCTGGAACACCCTCGATGGCAGAACGCTGCATGCTGCCAGCAACCCGCTCTTCTTGTGGGGTCAGGTGTTGCACGGCTGGCTGTCCCCCACTGGTCGCAGCCCGTGCTGCTCTGATGGCAGCCACCTTATCCTTAATCCTCTGCCTGTCCGTGCCCACCTTCTTCTTGCACTCCTGCACAGACTGCTGGTGGGTGCCATGCAGGTTGACGGCACGCGCCACCTCTCCCCATGCAGCAGCATGGGCCTGCATTGTTCCCCACTGTCCACTGAGCAGTGGCTCCTAGTCAAGGTAGGCCTCAAACAGGGCATCTGTTTCTGCCTTGGTGAAGTTTGGCCTCCTCTTCCTCCCACGTCTCTGTTCCTCTTCTTCCACCTCATGATCGCTCATTATTGATCCTGTGGGAATGACAAGTGTTACCTGTGACTGTGCAGTACCATGCATGTCCCACACACCACAGTCCATGCTCCCAAACAGCATGCAACTCATCACAATAGACTGCAATACCAGACTATGGCCTCTGCAACCCAATGTTGCATTTATATAGCGCAACACATGCAAATGAGATGAGGAGCAATTTTAGGTGGATGCTAATGCGGTATCTACGCCATTGAATAGCTGATTTGCATATGCCGGCTGAATATCACGTTGTTGCGCCTTGCGCAAATGTGTTGTACATGCTCAGGCAAGGGTGCATATCTGTGACATGCACAGTGGACACCGAATGGTGCATGCCTGGGGTGCTGACGCTGATGCCTGCCGCGCTGCTGATGTGCTGTTCGTAGGAGGCAATGAAGGGCACGGCCACCATTGTGCCAGTGGCGCTACTACCCTGTTCACATGTATGGCGCTCTGGCACTGGGGCACCATAGGCGCAGTGGGGCCACAGCATGTTAGGCCATTACAGAAAGTACCACACAAGTTCCCTACCGCTCTACATGTGGTGAGTACCAATCATGCTGTGGCGGTCCGTGCGCGAGAGACCCCTGACCCTGTGCCAACCTTGCCCCTGGGCGCCATGCGTCCGTGCTGGTGCACTTATCATGCCGTTCGGTGACAGCACGATGGGTAATGGCAGCGCAGTACCACGCAGCATCTGTACGTGGTGGATGTGCGCCACAGAGTGCCATTTTGATACTGAAAGATTACAGGATGGCATGGAGACGGGCACCGATCTGGAGCCAGGTCGAACTGGCCAATCTAGTGCACTTGGTGGAGCCCCATGCTGCTGCTCTACTTGGGGAGGCACCCCTGGACAGGGCCAGGAGTGCCGTGTGGGAGGAGGTGGCGGCGGCCCTGGAGGAGGTGACAGGCATGGAGCACACGGCCAAGCAGTGCAGGCACTGCTATGTGGACCTGCAATGTCAGGACCCAGACAGGCTTGCCCGCCTGCGGTCACGCACCAGGAGGGGCGCGGTTTCATGGCCAGGTAGGTGCATCCATCACACTGTTAATGTCCATACGGGTATCACGGTGGCATGTGTCCAGCACATGGGGGCGTCCAGTGTGGGCCGTGGTGGTGGTATAGGGGTGGGGGGCAGATGGGTATGGCTGTGTGGGACTGCACACACACGGGTTGGGGGGACTTTGCTACCAGATTGTACTGATATTCCTCTCTCCATGTTTGCACCCTAGGCCCTGAGGAGGGCCAGGGTACCAGGGAGGGGAGTATGTGGCATGAGCCACATCATGCAGCAAGGGCAGCTGGACCAGACCAGCACAGGGACCAGCCTGATGATGGTGAGTGCCTTACATCCATGATTATTTTTGCATGCTGTGTAACAGGATGGGCAGTGGGGCATGGTCACCATCCACTGACACCACTGCCATGCACACAACTTGGTACAGTCAGCACTGTCCAGTGGCACTGCATGTCTGGGAGTGCATCAATGGTGGTCCATGCATGCACCGGGTACATGGCTGTGCCACTGCCTTTGCACCGCATAGCCATGTCACCATACAGCCACGGTGGTGCTGTGCGGGACTAGGCCGGTGGGTGTGTGCAGCGGTCCACATGTCTGTGTGCACCTGGGTGGGCAGGTCTTGGGGACACAATCACTGCGTGTGGTCACACACCATCACAGAGGCATGTCCCACAGCCGTATGCCATGCACAGTGGGTGGGCTGAAGGGGATTGTGCATTCACATCTATTGACTCTGCTTCCTTGTCCTAGGTGGACAGCAGTTGCAGACAATCCAACAGACACTGCGGGAGATACTGCAGGTTGCCAGGGCCTCCCTGGAGATCTTGGAGCTACTAGACCATCTGGGAGTCCAACGGCGGCATGGCGGGAGGTGCAGTCAGAATGGGGAATGGGGCTCCCGCTGAGCATTTTACACCCCATGATTTCCCCTACCCCCCTGGACCCACCCTCACACCCCTCCTTCCCTCTACCATTTGTTCACCCTGCCCTTACCCACCCCCACCTTGTTTGTGGCCTCCCCAACCTTTTGTACATAGCTGTAAATAGTTGTTTTTGATCTTTTACAATACATTTGCTTTGTTATGCCTACTGTGGTGGTCTCTGATTTGCAGCGGGCTATAGGTGCTCAGCTGCAGTGGTGTGCATGGTGTCAGGGGTGGTGCAGTCATGTGGGGGTGTGTGTGTGTGTCCATGGGGAAGTGACTATGGTGTGGCGGTAGCTATCAGTCACTGTCTGTGGTTTGTGTGTTGTTCCCTGTGCACTGGATGACTGTGTGCAGTGGTCCACGGTGCATGCTCTGTGTCCATGGTGCACCTGTCAGACATTCCATGGCCTGTGCAGCTGACACCCTTGCATGTCTGTGACCTGCACGGTCCGCTGGCATTTCAGTGGTGGCTGTTCATGCTGGACAGCCACTGTACCCAACACAATGCCCGGGTTGCCTCCTGCCACTGGTGTGGTGCATGTCTGCCTCGGGTGACACTGTGGTCTCTGCTGTTGTTGTCTCACCTCCATGCTGTTGCTTGTGTGTGTCACAGGGGATGTGCACCACTGTCTGTCACTTGTGCTCCGGGCGCATGCTGGTGGCGTACAGCTCCATGGTGCCTGTGCAGGGTAGCTGGCACTCCTGTGCCATGGAGGGGTGCTGGCCATGTGTACGCGGTTTCCATGGCCACACGCTGGGGGCTAAGTTGCCCCGCTACTGTGTCCCTGTGTTGGTGTGCCCTTGGGTATGGGTGGGGTGTTTGTCCATGCACTGTGTTGCATCCTGTGTGGCGCATGCTTCCATGCACCACTGTGGGTGTCTGCACTGGCTGTTGTGGCCAGTGTTGGGTTGGGGTGTGTCCTTGGGAGGGTGTGCAGGGTGATGTACCACTGGTGGTGGGGTCTGGGGCATGTCCTGTCATGTGTGAGGTACCTCGTGTGCCGACGCATGGTCGTTCTCTCAGCTGTACCTCGGGAGGACATGCATGGTGGCACTGTGTGTGCAGTCATTGCACCGCTGTCTGCTGCCACCCACTGATGGGTGCTCATGGTCGGGCTGCCTTGCATGGTTCTGTGGTGCACAGGGTTGCATTGTCACAGTGGGAGTGGTGGCATGCAAGGGGTGTCCTGCACTGGTGTATGCTGCTCCTGGGCAGGGTATCTGTGGATCATGGTGCAGGGTGTGCTCTGCATTGGTGGGATGGTGTGGCATGGGGTGGTTGGACCTCCTTGTGTGCCGGTCACAGCTTGCCAGGGGGTATGCTGGGGCACCATGCCCCAGCTGTGGGTTTGTTGCTGGTATCCATGGGCCGGTGGTTATTCCAGCTCTCCACCAGTTGTGCAGTGCATGGGGTGTGGGGGGCAATGTCTGTTCTGCTGTGTGCTCCTCTGCCTATCTGTGGCATGGGTGGTGGGCCCCTGCATCCTGTCCCTGTGCATCCCTGGTTGCACTGTTGCACTGCTGCCCTGCTCCACTGGGCATCCCTGGTTGTGCTACTGCACTGCTGCCCTTCTCCACTGGGAATCCCTGGTTGTGCTGTTGCACTGCTGCCCTGCTCCACTGAGCATCTCTGGTTGCACTATGGTGCATCTGAACTGTGCCACTGCACATCCCTGGTTGTGCTATGGCACAGGTGGCATGATATTCAGTCGTGTGCCGCAGGCGCATCTTGACCTGTACAGTTTTTGAATATCGCGCTTCTTGTGCATGGGCGCAGTGGACTTGCACTTGCTCCTGCTGTTGTGCACTTTTTGGGCGCAGTTTGAATATCTGGGCCATGATGTGAAATTTTAGTAGAATGGTGCCAAAGCAAAACTAGCAATTTTTGTATCAAAACACTAAAGTTTGCTGAGCCCTGATGATTAGGGAATTTGAGCATTGTGGAATAACATGGATTTTCAGTGTGCATGCACTCATCGCCTTTCATTCATTACCATGGCACAGCATGTAGTATAAAATGCTTCAAATTTTTTTCGGTCTTGTTCACAGCCATATTTTGGTTTCTCGGTTTTAAACATTTCATTTGTGCTGAACTTAGTGGACATGATTCACAAAGCTGATGCACTGGGCACAAATGAGATGTGCCAGCACAACTGGGATATGGGTCTGTTCACAAAAACGGGTTATCAAGGCACCTATTACTTTGATTGAATTCTGTTACAAAAATAAAAAAAGATTTCTCTAATACAAGTGGTGCTTTTTAAGGGTAGTTGGTAGTAGAGATAGGTAGCATAATGTTTTTTTGCAATTACATCCCTAACACATATATTTTTTTCAATTGAAGTTAATTTACTGCTGATTTTCTTGCCTCAAAATGTGACATCAAAACCAACGTGTTTGTTGTGTGGTACTGTGAACTCATTTTACTTCACAGTATTCAAACTAAAGTACTGTGTTGCTCAAAACATCTTGTTTTAAGATATCCACACTGTCTTGGCCCTTTACTTTATTCACTTTGGCTGCAGAGCTGCTCAGTAGTTTCCGTGATGGGTGTAACATGTATTGTCCTAATTTGTTACATCCATCACAGTGAACCCCACACTGACTTCCAGTCAGTTATTTAAAATTCTTGCACTTTTCCTTGCTCCCTGGATCTCTCAGCTTCTTAGAGAAAACATTTATTTGTCCATGGCCCCTAGCACAATGATATGTGGTTGTTTGATCCCCCACCTGACATGGCGTCCTAGATTTGCTTATGTTCGCGCATCACAGGTGGGGAGTCAGTCTGGTAGCCCAGTGTGATACTTGTCTTATGCCTGTGCCAGAAAAGCAGTTTGAGTTGGTGGCAGTATAAAAGTTATGTTTGTGACCGGATCTTCCTCTTTTCCTTCACATCCAGTGAGAGTTAAAGAGTGGTGTCTTTGCCACTCCTCAGTGTTACACCCATCACGAGGTGAGTGACTAGTTACAACCATTATGGGGGACAAGTAACAATTAGCGAACTGGGCAACTGAGATCAATCCTATAGGATTGATTGTTCACTGGTGGCATTAGTATGCAAGTTCTCTGATTTTGGAGATGAGGGGCTTTTCATTTCACTGACTGAACTTGCTGGAGTTAGTGAAACACACCAAAACCTGTGGTGTGTTTGATCACCTATCATGATGTTCTCTCATGAGTGTCTTTAGTGAGGTTAGAAATGGAGCCAGTTAGTATACATTTTAAAAAGGCTATGTCCCTGTATTGTCAAGTATGTAAGCTCTGTGGTTTGATCCTGGCACATTTACCTGCATTTTTGTTTGTACATGTTCCCCTTTTGAAAGAGTTTAGTAGTGGAGTTCTCTTCTGGACAGTTTTAACTCGGAGGCATAGGTTGCATGGCAGCAACAATATTAAATGCTTGTTCAAGTATCCTTGTGTTTTGTTCTGGATGTCAGAGTTCTAGTGCAATAAATTTCATTGTGATGCTAACTGTGTGAGCTCCAATGCAGCAACAATGCACAGCCTAGAAGGCAGAAGCTGTGAATGAGCTTGGTACATCTAACAGACAGACCTGGGTTTGATTCCTTCAACCTCCACTTACATACTCTATGACTTTGAGCAAATCCCTAAATCCCTAAACTTCCCGTGTGCTCCCTGGTCATTCCTGAACACAGGCACCTGTACCTAGTGGGCCTTACCCGGTTACCATAGAATAAAATACATTTTAAATGTGCTATTAAATTAGTTGATGTTCTGTTTTACCAGGGTATGTTTTTGTTTCTGGTTTTTTTGCTGCCAAACATTTTGATGTACCTTGTGTCCTGTTGTATTATTTTTATTTTGGTATTGTTTACAATCTCCTTCCCAGGACCTCCTTGTAACTGAGCTGTGTAGGTAGTGGAGTCATTTTACTCATGGTCTGGTGCAAGGGTTCATCAGACGAAGGGCTAGGTCTCATTGTTTTGTCATTACAAGTAAGTGTGAGAGGGGCAGTGACTGAAATAAAATTTTGGGCATTCTTTGTAATTGCTGTCTACGCATTTTGTACAGGGGTGGGGTTGGGAGCTTAATGTACTGTGAACTGTGAATGCTTTGTTTTTTATTTTTAATGTTGGAATAAATGTTATATAGTATTAGAAAATGGGCAAATGAAAACTTGTCTCCTGATTGGGTAAAACAGCCTGGCACCCGGGCTGTTATTTCTTGACAACGCCAGGTGAAAAACAAGTTCCAATTCGGGGTGCCCTACTACTGAGACTATCCTTGAACACCCCAAATTTTAAAACTGGACAGCTGCCACTTTCTCTCCACTCACTTACTGAGACTGACTTCTAAAGCCTGCAACAACAGTAATTGTTTTTTTTTAACTAATTTTACTTTCTTTACCGAGCGCGATTGTGCTCCGTGTCAACACACAGCCAACTGTTACACTAACCTGCAGACTCGTGCAACTCCAAGAGTAGAAGAAAAACACAGTACCTCTCTTCAAATATAAAGAACCATGCACCATTTCCCCGTTGTAATGAACAACCCAAACATCTAAAATAAACATTTCTCCTGTGTCTTTCTGTGTGCCACTGAGCAACAAACCAGAGAAACCAAAACAATAAGAAGCTGAAGAAGTAGCTCTCGTTCTCTGTGAGACACTGTAAACAAAAAGAGCGAGTGAACAGCCATGCCACACACAAACACGGCAGCGCTCTCCTGTGGTAATTCCAACAACATGGATTATTTTTTTTATAAAGTTTACCTTTTTTATTTTCTATTTATTTGTTAAATATGTTTATTGTTTTTTATATATACATATTTTATAAATTACACCTATATCCCATTTTCTAACTGTAATGATACCCTCCAGGGTGGGCATTATGGGCTATAATGGACCTTCCAGGGGCTATAAGGCCCTCTGCCTGTGGCGTCAGGCCTCATTATGCCCCGGCCGGTCCGTTATATCTCAATAATGCCCACCCTGTCAGGTATTATTACTTACATAATGTATATAGAAAAAGTGAAAATGTGTTTTGACTCTGCCTGTGTGAGCATTCATATTCAGCCTTCATGAGCACCATGTGGCTTCCCTACTGGTGGGCTGTGGTTGGGGAAGGTACGCTTGCTGCCTTTGACACTAGTCTCATTTTGGCCAAATATGAATGTTTACACAACCTTGATGCTTCTGATTGTCTGAATAATTGTGTCTGGGTAAAATAAAAAAAGTGGTGTAGTTATGCTGTGGTTATTATGCTGGCCTGGGAGCGTGTCCCTGCCAGTCTTTTGACATGGCTTGTTTGAGCATTCATATTCAGCCTTCATGAGCACCATGTGGCTTCCCTGCTAGTGGGTTGTGGTTGGGGGGGTATTCTTGGTGCCTTTAACGCTGATGGGGTACTTAACAGACTGTTAATCTAACTCTTGGGAGTGCCTTATTGCAATTATAACAAGCATTTGTCAATGCCGAACGTTCGCTTGCAGGTATTTGCAGTGGTGTTTGGCATGTATGGTGCTTTACCCTAATGCCCTGTGCGATTGCTGGTATTTGCACAATAAATTGTCAGCATGATCTGTTTGTTACCCCCATTGTGCGCTACATAGGCGGAAACACGTTTTGGGCAGGATGTGAAAAATGACAGCTGTACTGCTCATAAGGAAGTGTGGTAAAATGGCAATGTTGAAAATCTGGAGTGAAAATATTGGAAATTCGCAAACTTACGAGCGTGTGTAGGAACTGCTCAACACACGCTCGTAAAACAGTTATTTGTAGGAATTTTTTTGCCAAATTTTCAACATAGCCATTTTAAGATCTCTGCTCAAGGAACAGTGACACTCAGGATTTTCCTTAATGTGACCCATACACTGAGTTCACACAATCGACTGTGCCATTGTGCGCTACATGGCGGAAACATCGTTTTGGGCAAGATTGAAAATGACAGCTGCAGTGCTCATAAGGAGGTGTGGTAAAATGGCAATGTTGAAAATCTGGAGGAAAATATTGAAAATTCAAGAACCATTTGTGCCGCATGAGGAACTGCGCAATCTAGGACTCATAAACAGTCATTCTAGAATTTTTCACCAAATTTTCAGCACAGTCATTTTAAGACCTCTGCTCATGATCAGTGTCACTGTGATTTTCTTAATGTGTCCCATACATTGAGTTCGCACACCGACTGCGCCATTGTGCGCTACATGGGCAGAAACACATTTTGGGCAGGATGTGAAAAATGACAGCTGTACTGCTCATGAGGAGGTGTGGTAAAATGGCAATGTTGAAAATCTGGAGTGCAAATATTGAAAATTTGCAAGCGTACTGAAGTGTGCGTAGGAACTGTGCAACGTCGTCAGAAACAGTCATTTTTAGGAATTTTTTCACCAAATTTTCAACATAGCCATTTTAAGACCTCTGCTCATGAACAGTGTCACTGTGATTTTCTTAATGTGTTCCATACATTGATTTCGCACATCGACTGTGCCATTGTGTGCTACATGGGCGGAAACACGTTTTGGGTGAGATGTGAAAAATGACAGCTGTACAACTCATAAGAAGATGTGATAAAATGGCAATGTTGAAAATCTGGAGTGAAAATATTGAAAATTTGTGAACTTATGAGCCTACTTAGGAACTGTGCAACGCACGCTTGTAAAACAGTCATTTTTTGGAATTTTTGCACCAAATTCTCAACATGGGGTTTTTGGGACCCCTTCTCATGAATGATGTCACTGTCATGGTGTTATTCGAGGGCGAAGGTGATTTCACACAGTGACTGTGCAGTGCTACTAAAATCACCCTTGAGGCCTGAATAATGACATGACAGTGACATCATTCATGAGAGAGAGGCCCAAAACCCATGTTGAAAATTTGGTGCAAAAATTCCAAAAATGACTGAGATATGCAATAAAGTTGAAACCCCCTATGTAGCCCATTATACAGCTTACCGGCATTTCCTCAGTTCGCGGTCAGCTTTGAAGAGTGCAGGCGATGTTCCCGGTCCACGAAGATCATAGCATCGAGTCCGGAGGTAAGAATGGAGGTGGTGTGTGTGGGGAGGCTGGAGTCGCTGATGGGTAGGTGCGGGTTGTGGGGGGTTGGGAGGCAGCGCCAGGACAGTATTTGTTTACAGGGAAAAAAAAAAACAAGATGACGAGGACATTTGCCACGCTGGGGTGGGCTCCCAGCATGGCAGAAGATGTGTGAGGGGGCTGAGGAGCTGATGGGGGATTGGGCACCCCCGTCGGCAAAACAAACAACATGTGCCACACTGGGGTGGGCTCCCAGCGTGGCAGAAAAGCTTTGGTGGGGGGGCCAGCGTCGGACGCCGCGAGGGGCACGTGGCGGAGGGGCAGGTGGCGGCGCTCAGTATGGCAGTGGTGTTTTCCTTTGAAGCAGGGAACACGCTGTCATGCTGAGCTCCTCACCATTGGTGCAGGACCGCCCGCCTGCTCAAGGGATCAGTGCATTGGGTGGGAGAGGCACACCTCCAAGTGTGCTACTCTCCCAAAACATTCCTTGCGCATGCGCACAAGCGAACGTAAAAATTTAAGCTATGGTGATCAGGCTGTACATGACAGTGTAACAGGGATTATTGAAAGGCTTTTGGACTCCTAACAGCCAATCACATTGCAGCATTTCTGAAAGCCTTTTTATAATATCCCATCTTTTGTTCCATCAAATTGTCCTGAGTGTTCCATGCATCTCCCTTGATTGAAGAATCATGTGGAGTGTGCATGCTGACTCTTTTGTACCATCAAATGACCTTGAGTGCTCTGTTCCTCTCCTGTCAAATGGTCTTGAGTGTTCCATGCCATGTAGAATAGTTTAAAGTAGTGTAATTATAATGAACATGTTTTTTAATGTAATGTCGTGTTTAAAAAGCCTTCAGTTTACATAAGTAAACCTTTTTACTCATCAACAGTTGTGTGGTGCCCTTTATTACACTCGCAGTGATCTGTGGTGTGTCTTGTTACACTCATCATGGTGTGTTACAATCATCACACTAGACCCCAATTTTCTTGGGAACCTTAACATTTTTTACATTAAAACATTGTGATTTTTTCACATGTGGGTCATAGTATCTTAACCTGTATTACACAGTTCATCTATGGTCACCCTTTATTACACTTGCAGTGATGTGTGGTGTGTTTTGTTACACTCACCACGGTGTGTGATGTGAATTGTTGTGCTCATCACGGTGTGTGTTGTTACAATCATCACACTAGACCCCATTTTTCTTAGGAACCTTAACATTTTTTATCTTAAAATATTGTGATTTTTTCATATATGGGTCATAGTATCTTAATCTGTATTACACAATTATTCTAAGATCGATTTGAAAATTTCACTCCCATGTCACACTTTGGTAACCCTTTTTCATGAACAGACCCATATGCTGTCCCCAAGCAGTGTGATTCACAGAAGGATGCACCACAAGATGCACTGTGCACATCCCCACTGTGAATTGCACAGATGCAGTATGGCACAACATGACATGCTCCAGTGTAACAGGGATGCACCAAGGCACCCAGGGCAGCATAACAGTGAATATGGAGCAAGTCAGCAAGGGATGAAGAAGCAATAGGGGGAAACTGCAGTGGCACAAAGGATGCAGGGGAACACACCTGCAGGAAATGACCAGAGTGCCAAAGGGCCTGACAGTGGCCACAGCAGAAGAGGTGAACAGAGCACACAGAAAAACACCCAGAAGCACCTGACAAACCTTACACAGGAGCCCAACAGACACAGATGACATGCCCAGGGGTGCCTATCAAGGTGTGCCACAGCTGCAGAGGGGCACCATGCAGCATGGAAGTGTCACCATGACATGGCCTGTTGCACAGGAACCCAGTGGTGTGGAGAATGGAGATGGCACACAAGTGGACAGGCACAATGGTGGACTGGCCAACAGCCACACACCACACAGGTGTAACAAGCCCACAAGTAATGTGGACCACACACAGCATGTGGACCGCACATAAAGCTGCACAACAACAGGGCACCATTGTAACAGATGCAGCCCACATGCACCGCACACTTAACAGGGGCACTGAGAAAGGCAGCATGACACAGTGCTCACCCACATGCCACAGGCAACAAGGAGGGCACACAGTGAGGCAGCCACATCAGGGGGACAGGATGCATGTGTGCACAGTAACAAAGGTACACACATGTGGATGGGAACAAAGGGACAGTGGACAGCAGCAGGCAAAGACAGACAACATGCACAATGTACAATGAATGACATTCACCGGTTGCAATAGAAAACAGTTTAGTAATATCAACACAACACAATAAACTATTTGCAATAACAACTGGCAGAAGCAACAGGGAAGGTGAGGGTGGAGGATCTGTACAGTTACAACAATGGTAAGCAGGAGGGTGAAGGTGTGTGTGAGGGGAACAGGGTACAGCAACATACAATGTGGATGGGCATGGAATGTGAGGCATCACAAAGGAGCTATATACAAATGTCCACATCCCTAATGTGTGGGATGTGCCACAGCATGGTGCCCATGCCTACGGTCTCTTGCACTAATTACTCTGAATAGCATGGTCAGTGCCTGCAGGAGCTGTCCTTGATGCCTGTAGAGTGGCTGTAGTGTCCTCTGTAATGCTCTCTGGAGCTGGATCCCCGCTAGCTGCAGTACTTCCAGATGCCACAGACAATTGTGGACACATGACCGAACACCCCTTGGACCTACACTGGGGGACATAGACAACAGGTACTAAGTGCCATGTTCAGCACTGCCTCCCCACCCACTCATGAGTGTGCTGGAGGCATCCACCACACCAATGGGTGACAGCCTGTTAGGCACACCGCATGCCAGCAACAGGCTGGCAAACAGTGAAACACCACAAGGTGCCCATGGTGTGCATGATATGTGCACATGGTGGATGTGCACACAGAGGCCAGGTGCACTGTGGTCCATGCACATGCTGCCATGCCCACTACCCAATGTGTGTGCACATCTAGCAGCACATGGACATGCACAGGGGACCAGCAATGGCCTGCAGAGGGCACCGCTGCTCCCAGAACACACAGAGGATACATAAGACATACACTCACCTGCACCAGCACGTCCCTGTCCATGGACACTGACACTGGCCCTATTGTGCCTGGCATCCACTGCTGCCATGACCCTCCACCTGCCTGCCAGCCTTATGAGAGGAACAAAAGCAGAGAACAGCATGAGGAGACTGGAGGTGTGAGAAGCCTTCCAGCCCCCAACCCAGCAACAACACCAGTGCCAGCATACAGTGATGGCAACACCCCAACAGTGCCCCAGTGATGGTGTCCCTGGCTGTGTGCATCCATACACAGCACCCCTGCCCATGCCCACCATGTGTGCTGCTGGACATATGCCATGCCAATGGCTGTTCCACCCCACGCTCGTCAAAGTAGCCTTGCATCCCCCACCCATGCACCATGCTGCACACGTCTACTCCCTATAATCATGCTAGCACAACTCATGCTGTGTCTAGCCCATGGTCCACACATGTGTGTGTGTGTGTGTGGTTGCATGGGTTGTGGTGAGCAATGTGCCAGCCCCCTCACAGACATACTCCATGCTGCCTGTGTACATGCGGTGTACCGTAACTTACCTGGATGTGCATGCACAGTCAAGTAGGCTCCTCAGCCTCTCTGGGTCCCTGCACTGCAGATCACTGTAATGGTGCCTGCATTGCTCACCAGTATGGGCAACCCCTGTCTTGCACACCAGCTGCCCAGCAATCCTGTCCCACACCACACAGTATGGCTCATTGAGATCATCAGACCCAAAGAGCTGTCCCACATCCTTCAGCACCAGTGCCACAAGGCTGAGGAGCTCCATTTCCCACCATTTCATGGCCCTTGGGCCTGTTCTCTGTGCATGTGGTATGATCCCTGTTAGTGTCACCAGGTCAGATGTGCACAGATCTAGCTGCTGGTGTACATTCATATCACATGCGGGATTGGTCGTCATGCACCACAACACACAACACAGTACAGCAGCATGTAAATTCACAATTGCCACCAATAGCGCCTTACCGTGCATGCTCACAGTGCCATGCATGGGTGGGAACACAGGGTCATGGGTCATGACTGGGTCATGCAAGTGCACTCTGTGTGGATCTGCCATATTGTGAGTGGCAAGCAATGCCATGCACAGTGCAATGTCACTGCGCACACTGCCAGTGATGCGCTATGATCCGCAGGTGCTCAATAATGATAGGTCACTGTGCAGCACAATACATTCAACAAACGTGACAGGCAGCACCACAGTCATCGTGCAAGTGGAAGTGTCTGCACAGCAGGATGCGATCTCACGATCAGTAACACCGGATTATTTGTGCTACGCCTGTTATGCCACTAACCCCCCATCGCGCATGTGTTGCAATGCACCGTGACAGTTGTGCTGTATTCAGGAAATGCTCTATGTGCCACGCTCATGTTCTGGAAATGAACTGTATGGGGATGAGCTCAACACAGCAGTTGCACTCTGCTGATTGGGATGAGCTGGGGGCAATTATGCAATTCACAGACATTCCTTCAAATTCAGCTCATTGTCAGATTCAGGGGCATCTCACCTGATTAGCATCTCATTATAGATGCTCCCAATCTCATTTTCATGCCCTGAGCTATATATGCTCCAGAATGCACTTCCACAGAGCTCAGTTGGCTGAGAGGAATTGCATCCTTGAAGGCAAATCGGTTTACATTCTTCCAAAGGCAGTATGGCAGCACAAAATGACAGTGTGAGGCTTAGGACATACAGCCATGAACCATGCCTGTTTCTGGTCAACAGGCACATCCAGGTGAGTGCCCCAAAGTGCCCTACTGTACAAACTAGGTTTGACTTGTGTGGTGAGAGTTCCATTGCTGATGTGTGGGGTAGCAGGGTACCACAGACTGAGGACATGTGTGTTGCAGGCTGGACCACCATCTGGTGGTACACGGCAAATAACGCCAGTCACATGTGCAGGACATGTGAGCTTTGTGTACCAGAGCTACAGAACTGATCCTGCCAATGCCCAGCTGTCCTTGACAGTCCCAATACCTGTTCCAGATATACACAGCAGGCGGGTGACTGGTATGCAGACAGGGTGCTATGACACTGCAGCAGCCAGTCACCATGACCTCACACATATAGAACTGACTGTCATGTGCTAATGGCTGCATAATCTCACCCACAAAAGCCAATATGTTTGGAAAGGACACAGCTGCTGGACACAGATGTCCCAATTTCACCAGTGATGAGGACAGGGTGCTAATAGAGGCATACCTGTTGCGAAAGGACATCCTGGTTGGCAGTGATGGCAGCCAGCAGCTGCAGGATGAGGGCTGGGAGGCTATGGCAAGGCATATCAATGCTGTTGGAAAATTCAATGGGACACCCCAGGAGTGCAGGAAGCACCTGAATGATGAGAAGAGGAGAGCCAAGGAGAAGGTGGCACACATTGAGGCCTCACTAAGTGGGACAGGGGTGGGCCACAGACAGGTGTGCACCTTACACCTATGAAAGATCTGCTGTTGGCCAGCATGGGCTGGGCAGCTGTGAAAGGTGTTCCTGGAGGGGGCTTCCAGATGGGTGGCAGTCCATCACAGCAGTCTGAGTATACATGCCCAGGACATGTGCCCATCCATGTGTGTACCCTGTGTGCCCTGACTGTGTGTGACTATTGGACAATGTGCCTGTGTGCACCAACCATGGTTCTGTACACTCCATCCGTGAACCATCTTGTACAGTCACAAGACAGGCCAGGCATGAGCTAGGGATGGGACACACTTGGTGTGGTGTTCCACTGCACATCATTGATGTCATCCATGTGGATGGTGACCAGGGTGTTGTACCGGTCCCACACATGTACAAGGGGGTATGTACAGGCACTGGGCCTGTCCAGCTGTAGACAGTGCCCGGTTACATTATCAGAACCATTGTTGACTGTCACCCACATGGCATGTCAGGTGGTCCACTGGCACACATGTATGACCACCTGTACATGCCTGTCTGAACACAACTGTCTCACATGTATGTAATCGTGTATCCCTTCTTTCAGTTATAGCTACATCACACCTCATGGGTGTTGCTATGTGTGGTGTACTGCAGGATGGCACTGCAAAGGATGGTGCCAGGCCATCTCACCAGGTAGCAGCCAGGTCAGGGAACGATAATGTCCCATGCCCGTCAAATGCTACAACTGCCTCAGATGTATCACCAGTGGTAGCAGGGCCTTCCAACACCTCGGCAAGCGGTGCCATTGCTGATGAGTGGGATGGCACATGGCTGGAAAGATTCCTGGGTATGGCTGATTATGACAGAGGGGACATGGTGGACATTGCAGATGCCCTGCTGGCACTGGCATCTGGCACACAGGGGCGTACAGTGATGTTGATGATGATCCAGATGCCACTCAACCTTGGGGGAACATGGCCAACAGTGAAGCGAATGATGCACAGGTGGCACCAGTAGGCATTGGGGATCCTGCAGCCCCTGGCACACCTGCAGGGCCTGCACAGCTGCCCGCAGCCACAGTTGCTGTGGGCTCTGTACCTGGTGCTGCTATGATGCTGGGGACAGCCAGCATGGGTCAGCAGGGTGTTGTGGTTCTGCTGCAGGTGGCAGAGGCCCATGATGCAGCCATCCCTGGACACACAGTGGTTGCACAAGCCCAATCCCTACCCATACTGTAGCCTGCTGTGGTGCATCCACCTACAGTGGATGCACAGCAGCAGGCTGGCATACCACCTGCCCGTCGGCGCCATTCCCGTGAGTCATCACCTGCCGATGAGATTAAGGGCTATGCACGTCTCCTGCTGGCCACTGTAGAGGGGCAGGCATCCTTATGGGTGGAGCTCTGAGGCATTTGGATGCTTCTGGCTGTTGAACATGAGTCATCTGCTGTGTGGCAGGCCCAGATGTTGGCAGAGGCTTGCCTACTGTGGGTGGGCATGACCGCAGCTCTGGAGTGGATTGCGTATGCTGCCGAGGCACTGTGTACAAACAGTGCACCACGTGGCAGCCGTGCCTCCAGCCAAACATCCAGGAGTGCCTCATGGATGCCCAGGAAGCAGTGTCAGGTGGACCCATTGTTGCTGACACCATCACCACACCTCTCCATCCCCTTCAACCCCATATCTAACATGGATTGTGGGGCCAACACACGAGTCAGCATCCATTCACAGTATCTCTGCAGTACCCCTCCAGGGGTGTTGGCTACCCCTACTGTGGAAAGTGGTGCTGCATCAGTGACGACCGGTCATGGGCATGGCCACCCACATGTCCATGGCAGCTGTGATGCCTCCCACTGATGCCTGGATGACAGCTCACATGGCCGCCATCAACTGCACCTTTTGTAGCCCACTCACCTGGCAACCTGTGCCTGGGGTGGTGTGGGTGGTATGCGCCTGCCCCAGTGCTTTGCCTGTGTGGGTCACCTGTGTGGTGCTACATGCATGTCTGGGTGTGCCAATGTTGTGCTGTGTGACATGGGCGTGATGAGTATGGTCCTATGTCTGCAGTGCACATGTGCCAGCAGCAGTACACTGATCCATGCCATCCTCAGTACATACACTGTGCCACTGGACATGTGGATCCTGCCGTGTGCGTGTGTGCATCATTGTCACCCTCATGGTTGCGCTACACAGTGGCAGTGTCGCAGATGACTACCCTATTGTTTGGTTGTGGGAGTGTGTGTGTGTGTGTGTGTGTGTGTGTGTTGGGGGGGCCGCTATGTATTATCCACCTGCATTACTAACCTGCGGACCCTGAAGTTCTCTTTGATGATGGTGTCCCTGTGCCACTGGGACCTGAAAACCAGGCGAGGGTCTCTTCATGCCAGTGGTGGTCCATCACACTGCCCCTAGCCTGCTGCATCTTCATCCCCCTCCTCCTCCTTCTCCCTAGAACGGCCACCCTCCTCGGCCTGGACAGCTATTCCATGGTCAATGGCCATGTTGTGCAACATACAACAGGCCAAGAATATGCCACAGGCCTTCTCTGGGCTATACTGTAAGGCACCACTGGACCTATCCAGACACTGAAAGTGCATCTTCAGCATGCCGATGACATGCTCGATGATGACTTGTGTAGCAATGTGTGCCTCACTGTACCATTCCTCCACCTCTGTGCTAGGTCAGCAGAAGGGTGTTAGTAGCCAGGGTCAGAGGGGGTATGCTGCTTCACCTGTAGGAGGCAAGAGCAGTCCGTTACACCACTGCATACCTCTGCATTTTGTCCTCCTGCCCCCCTACTGCACCATGGTGCACTGGTGTGTCTGCCGACTGTCCACCATGGTCCCTGTGGCGAGCCTCCCTGGACGACTACATCCCCCTCAAACCTGCTATGGCCTGCCCTGGCTGAACATGCCTGTCTGTACCTGCCCCTGCACACAGCCATGGCTGCCCACACATGTTCCCGTCACCTTTGTCTGCCCACCAGTTCCCTGCAGTCACCCATGTATGGCTGCATGTGGTGTATTCTGCCCTGCCACTCATGCCAGCTGTTGCACTGCAACCTGCCTCCTGTGCTTTGCAGTTCTGCTGCACTGTTCCCCTTGTGTGTATGGTTCCATTAGTGCCCCCACCTCCAGTGTTCCACCTGTGTATATCCCCCGATGCATTCTTTGCCATGGCCCTCGCACACCTGCTCCTTCTCCCATCATTTGTTGCGCCATGGTGCCCCATTCATGGGCATTTCTACATGCCCCACCCACCTACTAGATGGCTGCTGGGTATGTTCCCAGACTCAAACTGGCAGCAAAGGGTGGACTAGTGCCATGTGAAGGCATCATGTGTACTCCTAGGGTGTGTGGTGCAGATATTGCTGATACACCCAGTGGCATTGCACATCACCTGGCAGTTGACAGAGTGGTAGATCTGCACTTGATATATGTCATGGCCTCATCACTTGGTGGTGCATGTATTGCCACATGGGTGCAGTCAATAGCCCCTAAGACACCTGGCATGCATGCCACCCTGTGGAACTGCTGCATGGCTTCTGTCTGCTCTGACTGTGTGCTTGGGAAGTGGAAGAATTCTGAAGCATATGGGAGCAGTGCAGTGATTAATTGTGTGAGGAGACGGGATATGGATGGCTGGGGTATGCCAGTGGTGTCTCTGGCTAGCCTCTGGAAGGTTCAGTTGGTGAGTAGGCATATTGCTCTTGTCACTTTCAATTCCACTGATATGGCATGACCTCTTCCAGTGGGTGCCTGCATTTCGTCATGGTACAGCTCACAGAGCTGCTTCAGAATAACCCTGTTCAGGTAGTATTGGCTGACTGTTTCAGTGTCCATCAGCTGTTCAAACATCAGTCTAGCATGATACCACCTCAGGGCTAGCTGCCTACGGTGCCTTCCACTGCCATTTTGCTGGTTCCCCTGTCTCCTCATCCCCATTAACATTCCCACCATCAGGAATGGTGCTTCATCCATAGTACTGTTTGGCTGAAGCTCTCCTACTGCTTGCTGCTGCTATCCTGCAGTCAGTCTGCTGGGGGCTTACACTTAAGTCTGCTCCTTTTATACTTATCTCCACATGGTGCATTTGAAACTTGCACTGTGAATGCTCCATATTTGTGCATTCATTTTGCTCTGTGAATGGTTCTGCACTGTATATTCAGTTACAAACCCCCTCTAGATGCACTGCATATCATTTTAAGTCTCCGGCACATCCTGTTTTGTGCAGTGCATCTGAGTTGTGCCGGGGCATCTGTGCTCTCTGTGAATGGCTACATGGTGCATTTCACAGTTGTGCCAGTGCATCTCATTTGTGGCCAGCACATCTGCTTTGTGAATCCTGACCAGTAAGTCTTTGTTGCAACCATTGTGGTGCTATAAATATTTTGGATTTCCAATACAATCCCAAAATTCAGTCCCCTGATCTACATTATGCCAAGGTCAGGAGACTGCATTTCAAAATCCAGATGGGGATTTGCTTTATGAGGGGGGGCTTTGCCTAACTAAAATGTTCAACTCAGAGAGGGAGCTAACCTCGGAGTTGGGTGTTAGGATTGGGCTGAAAAATGTTTTTGTTTTATAAGTTCCCACTGCAGGAACAGAACCCCATCCCCTATATGTTGTTGGCCAAGCTGTAGGAGCATTAGTACGCCACACTATGGGGCAGCTCAGGCAGCACCTTTTCCTACTGTCTCCAAATGGTTACGCCAGGCAAAACAATGTTTCATGAGCGTAACCCAGTATTATACCTGGCGAAATACAATTTCACTCAGCAAAATGACATTTTGCTGTTGGGCTGAAATGTTGGGCATCCCTAATTACAGGATACCGATGCCTGGCTCCTACATGTAGGGAACCTCAGCTTCAGTACCACATAAGGGTACCAATATTTTGTTAGTGTAGTTTTTATGGTCATTTACATAATTTAAACATTTTGTTTCTGCAGAGTTTTGTACATTTTCTTTACAGTTCTAAATATGCTAAACTCTGAAGCACACCCCCTCTGATGAAGCCCTTGACAAAACCGGTTACAGGTTCCCTTCCCTCACTAACTGCTGTTGCTGATTTTTACTGGTTGAGCCTTTTGTCTGTGACTACTAACATATTTTATAAATAAATATTTTTTGGCACTTGCACTGGTGCCCAGCCTCGTTTGTTTGCTAAACTATCAAGCAGCCTGATTGTTTTCAAACCATTGAGCAGCGGACTGTTTTTGAACCCATTGAGCAGCTTATCTATTTTAAAATCATTAAGCAGCTCAACTGCTTTAAAAGGGTAACAATTCTGACTGAAAATCTTAATGATATTGTTTTTCTCTCCAACAGTTTCTAGGCTTTTCAAGTTTTTTTTATTTATTTTAACTTGTAACATCTAATTAATTAGCAATTATTTTCAAAACATAGTGGCCAGGATATTCATATGTGATGGTTAGGCCTTACTAAATGTTTGTTCCAGGAGCAAATTAGTGCCTGAAGTGAGCCAAAGGTATATTGGAACATGATTAAACACTATGCAAGCCCAAAAGACATGTTCCAATATACCAGTCAGGCACTAATCTCAATTGTGATTGCAAATCTTAGCCCCCTACTGGCCACAGGAGATATGTTTCCAAAAGTGTGCTATGGGGATTGGGATCGCAATTGGGCTGTTAGGGCTCACTAATGGCAATTGTTCCTCTGGAGCAATCTACCATATTCATACCTTAAGAGGCAAATGACCTCTTAGCACTAGTAAGGCACTATGAGGTCATTTACAACTTACTAAAGCCTCATTACAGGCCAGAGCAGAGTTTGTGATGCCCCACAGCACCTGTCAGGGCTGTCTGTACTGGTGGTCTGGTGCTCCCCACCCAGTGAACACTCATTCCCTCATGGCTTGTGGTCCCCCCACCCATGAACATCCTACAACTAAGTAGTCAAGCATTCCCTGGAGTATTGTGGTCCCCCATCCCTGGGGTAAAATCTTCCCACAATGCAATACCATACATTCCCTGGAGTCTGGTAGACCCCAAGTCCTAACCGCCAGCAGTACAACACTACAACTTCCCTGGTATCCTCTCATCTCCCCACCTGCTAAATATCCCTGACTGTATTTATTTAATTATTCTCAGTGTCCAGTGGTCCCCCCACCCCTGAAAAACCCTGCCTGTATGTATTTAACCATCTGTGGTGCCCAGTGGTCCATCCCACCCTCACAGTTTCAACTCTCCTCACTGATACTTACACAATTTCTTTCTTGATGTCCAGTGGTCCCCTGCTTCCTGTAGGTTTGAATCTGATCCTGCGCAAGCCCCCAGGTCAGACCCCCTCATCTGCTTCCCCTATCATTCACAGTTGATTACAGTCAGGGCAGAATTATGAAATGTTAGTCAGTGGCCAGCCATGTTGGTGATAAGAGGGTCTGTGCCCCTCACTGGGGGGGGGGTGCATGTTGGGAACAGGGCAGGAAGGTGGGGACTGAGGGGGAAAAGCAGGGCCAGATTAGAACCAATGAGAAACAGGGGATCACTAGACACCAGGAAAGGACTGCATTAGTATCAGAGAGGGAAGTTGAACCTGGGAGGGCCTAAGGGACCACTGGACAATTAAATACATACAGGCAAGGGTACTTGGAGGAGAACTGGATACCAGGGATAATTAAATAGATACAGTTGGGGGTATTTGGCAGGTGGAGAGGACTGGAAATCAGGGAAGTTGTACTGGAAGCATGGCTGGTGGCTAGGGGGCAGGGGATCACTGGACACCTGGGAATGATTGAAATTGCAGTAGTAGGGTGTGGAGAGTGAAGGGCCTATGCCATTCACTGTGGGGGGCATGCACTGGGAACAGGGCAGGAGGGTTAGGTGGGTCTGACCTCAGCGGGACATGTGCAGAGACTGGGCTGGGGTATTTAAACTTACAGGGAGCAGGGAAGGTCACTAGACACTAGGGAATGAAAATGTTAGGATTGGCCAGGTGAGTCAAATCTGGGAGGATAGGAAGGGCAACTGAACACCAGGGATAATTAACTACATACATTTGGGGATATTTGGGAGACAGTGGACCACTTGATACTAGGGATAATTAATCAAATGCAGTTGGGGGTGTTCTGGGGTGGGGCAACGGGATATCAGTGATTCCTAGATACATATAGTTGGGAATGGAGGGGTATCCTGGACACCAGGGATTACTAGATACATACAAAGTGTTCAGGGGAGACAGTCAAGGTGTCCAAGGATGGGGGGGACTACTGGACAACAGGGATTACTAGATACATACAGTTGGGAGTGTTCAGGGGATGGGGGCCATGTTTAGGGGGTGCAGGTCATAAGATTTGGTGGGGGGAGGTGATAAGTAGTTCAGCACTGATGGCTACCTACCACCTCTCCAAATCTACCAATATTCTCATGTACCTATATGCAAGGCATTATCAGATGCTTTGAATAATCATGCTGGCATATGTTAGGGCCAGTCACAAATGGGTTAGTGACTCTCTAACCATGCCATCAGGTTCTATGTCATAACGATGATCACAGAATAGTGATCATTTTAGGGCAAGTGTACATCACTGAAAATGAATTTCAGTGATACACACTTGTGGCGCAAAGCAAGAGGGCACCCGAGATCTAAGAAATTTTATTTAATGCATGCGGCTGTGCCCCTCGCACCCCTCCCCATGGGGGGCTTCTCCCCCCACACCTCCTACTAATGTATTTTCAACTCTGGGGGGGGTGCATGTCAGGGGGGGTGAAATAGTTTGAAAATAAAAAGCTGCCTACCAGAAAAAAAAGAGGTGCCACGCCAGACCCGAACCCTGCACCTCCCAACTGACCACCCTCCCCACCATGCTACAGGACCAGCTCAGCAGCTGCCTGCCCCACCCCCTCCCACATACCTTCCCTCCTCTGCTTCTCCCCCCACGCGTGTGCGCATGCTCATATACATGTGTACTTCCTGTCTCCCTACCTCACCCACCCCAGTATCTGGTCGCCCCTCTGCCAGGTAGCCATGAACACAGGCACTGTAACTGAGTCACCAGTTTGTAGACACTGAATTGCAGTTGCCTTGTTCACAGGTTACCATACCATCCAATATGGAATTTTGCAGTCCATCACTGCTTTTGGGCCAAATATGGTGTTAGTGACTCCCTAACCCATTTTGCAATCGCAAACTTGGTTTGACTATCCCAGATAATATGTCTATCATTAAACCCTTACCTCAGCTACATCAGTTTAAACTAGAACTGATAAGTGTTTTTAGAGTTTCACTACAGTACTTCAAAGTTTTTGTTTATTAAGGATTTTAAAAGGAAAATACTTGCGTTTTTTTACCTATTTGTTTTGGAGAACTGAGCATGCATGACCAATTAATGATTAATAACATAAAAATCATTTAATATTTTCTCACCAAACAACCAAATGGACTTGTTATCCCATAACATATAATGAGCCTGTAAGTTCAAATGTTAATACTTGGGGCCTGATTCCAAAAGGCTTATGCCTGGCATAAGGTTAATTACACTGAACCTGATGGCTCAACTGGCAACTTACGCCAGGCATAATGCCAGTTGGAATTCCAAAAGGCACCTTGCGCCATGCCAAATGTGGGCTGTGCCAGGCGTGGGGTATGGCACCCACTACACCTGCCAACCACAGCGGCATGGCACAAGGGTGGGTTATGGCAGTAACTGCACCCTATTCCAAAAGAGCGGCTGCCATAACACATGAACGCCATTCCAAGAGCAGCATTGGTGCAGTGGAGTTAGACCAGCAGGGAGATGGTCTAAGGGGCATCTGTTCATGCCAGTTGATGGATGCCCACTCTGCAGTGCCACAGCAATGTCCCAGCAGTGTTCTCCATGCCCAACACAGCACATACATGTCCCCAACCCCCGAATGTTGGGGACCCCCGTGATCCATGTTTTGAATTGCCCCCCGAATGACAGTGCCATCTGCCCAGCCCCCCCCATGCCCCCTGGTGCTTAGGGTAGTGTTCCAGGGCATATGGGGCTCAGGGGGGCAGTAGAATGCATGCCATGACTTGCGGCACCTGGGCCGAGTGCACCATGCATGTAGCACTAGCCTGCAGCTGCCGCAAGTCATGGGCATAAGTGCTGGGGACCTTGCTTATCCTGAAATATGGTGCAGGGTCCCCGGCTGAATGCTGCATGGTGCAACTCACAAATGCCTGCGAGTTGTGCTATGCCTATTGGAATCAGGCCCCTTGTGTTTCTTCCTCTATCAGATGGCAAAATGTTTGGATAAAAAATGGGCAATTTTACACAACTTTAACACTCCATAACTTAAAAACTGCCAAACAGATTTGTACAAGACTTTCCAGATAATTAGGCATTAGGACTGTGATACTTCATTCCAAATTTCTCATCACTAAGGACCCGATTCCAAGACAGCTACACCAGGCGTAAATGCAGTACGCCAGTCCCAATGGTGCAAATCACAAGTTACGCTAGAGACTTGTGACACGCGATTCCAAAAGATCTCTTATGCTGCAACCCACAACCGTTATGCCAAATGCAAGATACAGCACAGTTATGACAAAGAAGGCTTACGCCTCTGCGTAATGTGGCTTGTCACATGCGGAGCACACCAGCACGATGAAACTGCTATTCCAGAACAGGTGGCATAAGTAAATATGACAGAAGTAGCCAATGTAAGTTAGACCAAGGAATAACCTGTCTAACCAGAGCACAGGCTATATAACTCCTCCCCCCCCACATAGCCAAACAGTAGACAGCAGTGTAGTGAGACACACAGCAATGTCAGCCATTGGAGCCCTACTGGAAATTACATTAGCAGAGCACCGTGAGTGTAGGTGTGCCAGGAGCAGAGGCAGGACCCAGGTGACTGAGCCACAGTACCCACCAGTGGAACCAGGGCCACTGGTGCACAGAGCAAGATACGCTCTCAAGACCTTCAAGGACCTGACTGAGCAGCAGTGCCTAGCACACTATAGGCTCAGCAAGAACTGCATCAGGAAGCTATGCCAGGACTTGGGTGGTGACCTATTCAGCACCAGCAACAGAGGCCACCCACTGCCACTGGAGGTGCATGTGAGCGCAGCACTGTGCTTTCTTCCCACCGGCACTTTTCAAATGCCTACAGGGGACACGGGGCATCTCCCTGCTGTCAGTATCCAAACACCTGAGGAGGTTCCTCGCAGCCCTTATAAGGCACACCCCATAACATATCAGCTTCCCATGGGATGCCTAACAGCAGTACCAGGTGAAGCAGGCATTCATAACATGGCGCAGTCCCCTCATGTGCTAGGTGCCATTGACTGCACACATGTGGCTATCAGGGCCCCAAGCAAGGATGGGGATCCATACATCAACAGGAAGGGGTACCACTTGATGAACATCCAGGTGGTCGCAGACAGTGGTGGTCACATCCTTGATGTGGTGACCAAGTATCCTGGGTCCTGCCATGACTCCCACATCTGCAGGAACTGTGGGCTACATGAGGTCTTTTAGAGAGGGGACATCACTAGAGGATGGCTTGCAGGTATGTACCATGGGAAATGAGAACTGCAAAAGTGTGCATGTGGCAGTGTGCGTGAATGTGGGCATGTGGGGACATAGTGGCACAATGAGTGCACAGGGTGGACAGGCACTGCAGTGGGCAGGGATGATGGCCATGCAGTCACATGGCACGCCACAGATGGGAGTCAGACTGGGGCATGACACACACACTGTGAAACACACACAGGGGTCTGGGAAGGCCACAAAATGTCAAGAAAAGCACAAGCAGTGCATGAACACAGTCAAGCATGTGCGTATGACTGAGAGTGTGAACCTACATGTGGGTGCATGTGCATGCAGCAGTGCATGCCATGCAGAGGATAGTGAGATGCTGTTTACAGGGGTGCACACAGCAACATGCAACTAACCTCTCCCCCCCACAGGTGAAAGTGGATATCCCCAAATGCCATGGTTGATGACCCCTGTGAGGATGCCCCACACAGCAGCTGAGGTCAGGTACAACGAGGCCTAAACCAGCCCGAGAGGGGTAATAGAGTGCACCTTCAGACTACTGAAGTCCCAATTTGGATGTCTTGACACCTCAGAGGGTGAGCTCCAGTACAGCCCTGCAATAGCCTGCAGGATAGTGCTCACATGCTACATCCTCCACAACATCACCATGGCACACAGTGTTCCAATACCCAACAGCAATCAGGAGGATGGTGCACCGCAGGAGGATAACAGAGATCTGGACATCATAGAGGTACACCAGGCACACAGTGGTGCAACAGCGGGCCACCGTGCATGACATGAGCTGATCCAGCAGTTCTTCTGAGGCGGCATAAGGACACCACAACTGACAGCTCCAACACCACCACCACCACTGCCCCATCCACACTACCATCACCACCATGGTGGCACCTGCAGCAGTACGGGGGACAAACTGTGGTGCAACATAGTCCCAAAAATGGCATTGCACCCATGCCATCTTACTGTGCCTCAGGGGGAAGAGATACTGCCTGCCAGGTGCAATGTGACATGAATGGCAGCACTGGAGCTGAAACAGTGCCCATGCATGTCATACAGCATCTGTGAGGCATGACCGCGATTGTGGGATGGCTCCAGAGGCATCACACAAAGGACCACAGCATACATGGACAACATACGTGGAGACACAGGTGGGTGATGGACACACACAGGGCAGAGGAACAACGCTGCGATGATGGTGCCACCAGGCACACTGCACCTGCCATGGCCACTGATACATGTAAGCAGTGCAACCACAACAGGGACACAGCACCAGGTGGCACACACCTGCATACATATAGTGGTAGGACACACCATTGCATTGTGCCACTGGAAGCCATACTGGCCTATGGCTGCCACACATCCAGGACATGCACGGTGTGGTGGCATGTGAACTGGACCAGGCACAGTGCACTGCTGCACACAGGGCACCATGCAGCCGTGACCACTGGTGTGCGCCAAAGGCTGTGAGGTGCATAGCCAGCACACAGATACCATGTACACATTTGGGATGCACATGAGATGGTGCAGGCGTGCCACATGCATGCCTCCATGTGCACAGTGACACACACCCACGCCCATGCATACCAGAGACAGACATGCAGAGCCAGGGGTGCAAACACAACATTTAATGGAACAGTACTACACACTATTGAACAAGGGCATAAACAGTAACAACAACACCAACATCAGGAACAAACAGTAGCCCCCACGCACCCGCACATTACACTTGCTATGTACAGTCACCAACCCCCATCCCAGGTGGACATGCCACCCCACCCCATATGTACAAGGCCCCCACCCCATATGTACAATGCCCACCCCACCCAGCAGTAACACACAGCAGATGGCCCCCTGTAAGGACCCCATCCAAGCACCACCCCACAGAACCCCAAACACATTGTATGCAGCCCCCATACACCACCCACTGCCCACCCCCACATACACACAACAGGCTGACCCCCACAGGCCTATAACTGCCAATGGGCCAAAGGCTGAAAGGTCCATAGTCCATGGCCCCTGTTCACAGTGTGCAGCGCTAGAGCCTCTGCAGCACCATGAAGAGGGCACCCAGGGAGCCGTGCAGGTGCGCCACATCCTCCATAATGGCAGACACCAGCACAATGAGCTGCTGGTCATCTGCTGGCTGCTGTCCCGGGTAAATCATAGTCCACGGCCCAGGCTGTCCTCTAGGTGATCCATCTCCAGCATCCTTTCCACCCAGCTGCAGCTGGTCATGCCACCGGTGTCTGACTGGTGGTCTGCATTGTCCACGGCCAGCATGGCCTCGTCCTCCTCCTGTTCGGCAGCTGGGAGCGCCACCACCTCCTGTGCCTAAGCAAGCTGCTCCTCTACCTCCAGCTCGGCAGCAGGCAGCTCCAACACCACCAGTCTCTCAGCTGCCTGCACTGCTTCCACCAATGCCTCTGCAGGTGGTGACCCAGCTGCTGCCACACCACCATGCTGTAGGGGCACCCCCAGCACTACAGCCTGTCAGTCGTCCTCCTCCACCTCCACCTCTGGCAGCTCCACCATCCCCTGCTGCCCACTGTCCATGGTGTCTGGCTGATCCCCCTCCTCCTCCAGTGATGGCGGGATGGGGCGAACCCTATGTATCTGGTGCTGTGTGCAGCACTGGTAGGCTACTGCGTCTTCTGCCTTCACCTCCGCCATTTCCCACAGCAAGGCCCTGTGGTGGGAGTCAGTCTGCTCCACACACCTGTAAGGAAGCAAAGATGGTGGTCAGTGTTGTGCTGGGACATGCTGCACACACACGCAACACACTGCCACCACCCCTACCCCCATGGGCCACCACAGCATGGACACAACAGATGGCATAGAGTGCATGCACCTGCCTGACCTCCAGTGACTCGGCTCATGCTGCTGTCCCTCTGTGCACTGCTGTGCACCATCCAGCTGCCCCTGCAGATCCTGGTCACCATTCCCTGCACCTGTGGGGCAGAGGAACACAGTCAGATGCATGCACCAGTGCTGGCCATAGCCTGTGTGGCAGTGTAGTAACATCATGCGGCTAGATGATGGAATACCCACCTGAACCTGGTGCCTAGCCTATGCGCATCTCCACATCCCTCCGCTGCTCCATATCCAGCAGATACTGCAGGATCCCTGGGTACCTCCATGCCATGTCTTGCCAGTAATGCTGCAGCTGGTGCACAGTGTGGGGCACACCGCTTCTGGCACCTATGCATGCCCCTATCACCCTCCACACCTGTGCCTTCCCCTGCACTGTGTGCACCCTGCAGCCAGGTGGGATGAGTGTCATCCTCCACTGCTGCACGAGACTGATAAGCAGTGCAGCCTCGGGCAGTGTAAAATTGGGTGCCCTCCCACTCAGGCTTAGTCCGCTGTGGCAGGGCATGTTGTCTGTGCAGCTTCAACTGGCAAGGGGGATACCTGGCACATGTGGCTCTGACCTGCAAGGAAACATGTCACAATGAACGTGTCAGTGCACAGTACTGGGGCATCATGCTGTCTCACACCCCTACATGCTGCCCTGCATCGCTGCCCGTAGACAGCAAACCACACAGGGCAGGTGTACAGCAGCAATGTGTGCAGCAACGCATCCTGCATGCCATCCCTGGGGTGCAGCACAACAGTGCAGTGCTGTATACCCCTACCCACTGTGTACACGCCACCCCCTCACACCACTCCCTGCATCCCTGCATGACAGTGCTTTGTGGGGCCATGCTCATACATTGCGCAGTGGATGACCCCACAACAGCTGCCCACACCTCACTCCCCCACACTGCCACTTGCCACAGTGGTCAGGTACAGCTGTGGTGTCCCACCCTGCACTGCCTCCCAGTGCACTGTGTTGGCATCCACAGGGGTGCAGTCCCAGCTGTGCAGCTGTGGTGCAACTGCAACCAGCACATGTCAGGCCTCAAATGCACCCAGGATGCTGTTCAGTGATGCTGTGCAAACCCCCTACATATAGCTGCCCTGCCTGTCTGATGCACTGGTGCATGCCAGGTCCACATTGTATGGCAACAGTGCTCCCTCTTCCCCTATGTGGGGACTAGGTCCACGTGCACTGTCAGCAGGTGCAGGCACAGTCCTCTGTGGCATGCTTCACAGGCCATTGCTTACAGGTCATAACTGACTGTCGGAACAGATAGACAGGCAGTTTAACAGTGGTCTGGCATCCCGGGGGTAGGGTCTGCTGCAGTGCTCCACTGTCTGCACATGTGTTCCACAGTGTGATAGCCACTGTTCCATGGAAGAGGGACAGAGGGATGCATGCAAAGCAATGGTGGGGACATTGTACAGTCCCACTACCGACTGCCATGGGTGTAGCCAGATACTGCCGGTATGTACACTGTCCCTACAACCACAGCCCCACAGTACACATCTGTATACATCCCATCTGACAGCTGCCCTGTCCCCCCCCATGCCACACATATCAGACCATCAGATGACCTATTCAAACCCTACACAGGTTGTACAAATGTACATGTGGTACCTACTAATATGTTTCACAGTTACAGACACTGCTCAGCATGCCACACTGACACATGTACAACCGGGTACAGTGATATTGGTAACACAGGTGCATATGGTGTGGGACAGGTACACACCACAACTATACACATCTGTGTACAGTGGGTATGCCTACCTACACCCTTGCTTACCTCTCTGCAGTTATCCAGCCCAGTGGAAGTCCAGCTCTGCCCTCTGCATCCCAGCTCTATAGTTCACTGCTGCCAGTTCAGCATGTGGGCTGTGCAGCCTGTCTCTCACCCTCACGGCCCCACCTCACACATGGCATATGTACAGCCCACATGTGTGGTCTGCTGTGCAGACACACTCCTGTGGCCTACATACATGCAACACGCAGACATGCAGTACACTAACACATGCCGCAGTTGCGGCCTACATGCACCTGCAGCCTACATTATGGCTGTGCAGGTGAGATATGGGCCATGCACCCATCTCAGGCACCTATTCTATGCTGCATGTATCACCTGCTATCACGGCTGTTGGAATGAGTGAGGCCACACAGTTGTATAGTGCACAGTGTATAATTGGTTTAGTTGTGATATGGTGCAGTGCTACAATACCTGTGTGACAATAACCATATACACACACCCACACCCAGTGACAGTTCACAGCATACACACCAAACATATGCTGTTCAACATTGCACCCACACCTGCATGCAATGTACACATACACACCAACATGAACACACACCCCACACACACCACATGTCCACACACAGTGTCCTCCCATACTGACACCCTGTCCACTGCCCACCACCCATTGCAGTGGCGTGCCATAGTGGCATGGTCAGTCATCCGCATTGTGCTGCTGCCCACTCTTCCTGTGCTTGGGGGTGCACATGCCCTGTCCAGCACCCTATGCTGCAGGCTCAACTGCTCCGTGGCATCACTGGGCCCACCCTGCTCTGCTGCATGGCCTCAGGTCCACCACTGTCCAACTGTCCTAGCAGGAGCACTGTCCTCCATCTTCCATTCCTCCCTGGGGTGGTTGCTTATTGACTTGGCACAGTCCCTGGTCCCGTGTCGAGTGACCCACTGTCATCTGCAGCCTACAGGTGCACTGACATCTGGGGTGTGCCCTGTGCAGGTGTGCCATCCGGTGCTAAGCCACCCCCTCTAGCACTTGTCCTGTACCCTGTACCCACTGCTGCATGCCCCATGGCCATGGCAGTGGGTGTTGTTGTGGCTATTCACATTGGTGGTCCAGCCCCCAGTGGTTCCACCAGTGGTGTTGGTGGTGGCGGTTTTGGTTGCTGTTGTGCTGGTGCTGCTGGTCATGGTGTTTGTGGTGGGGGCTGTGACGATGGTGTTGTTGGAGGTGGTGGTGGTGACGGTGAAGGGGGTGGTGGGGCAGGTGCCACTGCTGGCCCTGCTGCCTGCAGTGGTTGATGGCTGTTGTGGTGGTGTTGGTGGGGGTTGCACCACCTGTGCCGCCTGCATGGTAGCATCCCTCCAAGATGTGCCTCACAGTGGCAGGCTTGTGAGTGCACCCAGTAGCGCCACGGACAGTATGTCCACCTGACTGGTCTTTTGGGCCACTGACTCCTCCAGAGCCATGGCAAGGTGGGTGATAGCCCATGACTGCACCTGCACACTGGCCTGGGAAGCGAGCATGGTGTCCATAAGTTGGTCTGTGGCTGCCTCTGTGGTGTGTGCCCCTGTCTCCAGCACCCTATGAGGGTGCCCATGTGCTTCTCCATGATGGTGTGGTGTACGTCCATGCTGAGCCAGATGCAACCCAGCATCTGGGACTGTTCCTTGTGGGTGGTCACCAGGGTTTTGCAGGACCCGACAGAGTCTGTGGGTCCTGCTGTGCTGTCCTACTGCGGGGATGGCATGGCCCCATCCAGGGTCACCTCCAGTCTGTCGTATGATGCAGAGCTTAGGTCCTGTGCTTTATTGTCCACTATGCTGCCACAGCTGAACAGATCATTGTTGTCGAGCCCCTCCTCCTCCTTCCACTGTTGCTGCTTCACTGACTGCGGCTTCCCCACCACAAGTGTCTGGGATGTGTTCGGCAGCACCACATTAGTGCCACCAGAGGTGTCCGACATGGTGGCTTGTTGGGTGGTCGGCTGAGTGTGTTCTGTCTCTGGCTCAGTGCCTGTATCAATACTATCTTCATCCCCTGTATCCACTGCTGCTGTTGTGCCTGTGGGGGACAACCGTGCATCAGTGCTACCCTGCCATGTCAGTCCCTCCATGCATGCCTACATTCCTGCCCCTGCATTGCTGTCCCATGTACTGGGGGCAGTGCTGTCCACCAGTTTACCTGCCCCTGTGTCCACTGCTGCTGCTGCACCTGTGGGGGAATGACAGTACATCAGTGCTACCACACCCTGTCATGCCGACTGTAGATGCCTCCATTTCCACCCCTACATTGCTGTCCCATGTACTGGGGGCAATGGCGGTCATCCACTTACCTGCCCCTGTGTCCACTGCTGCTGCACCTGTCAGGGAATAACAGTGCATCAGTGCTACCAAACCCTATCATGCTGACCATACATGCTTCCATTCCCACCCCTACATTGCTGTCCCATGCACTGTGGGCAGCACTGGTCAACCACTTACCTGTCCCTGAGGCCATCTGCATTGTGTCCAGGTCTGTATCCCCATGGACACTGTGCTGGCTCAGGAACACCAATATCCTCTCCTCATGGCCACTGAGGGATTTCTCCTCCTGTGGTCCCCCTTCTGTGGCCACTGCCTGTTGCCTGTTATAGGCCTCCTTGGCCTTCACGTGGTGCTTGAGGTCATCATGTATGGTGTGCTTAGCATCAGCCACCACATTCACCTTTTTGGCCACCTCCTCCCATGCCTTCTTGCACTTGCAGCGCAGGTCCCATTCCCCGCCCTTGCCCAGTAGGAGGTCTGCCTGAGCCTCAAGTTCCTCTAGGAGGACATCAGTTTCCTCATTTGTGAAATTCCTATTTCTGTGCTTAGCTGCAGTAGCCAACTCTGCACTGCAACCTGCCCTATTTCTCACAAGTGTAGCTGCTATGCCATGTCTGTGAGTTGAGCATTTTTATATGGTCATGAGGTTGCGACATGCTTAACCGCTACGACAGTTATTGCCTGTTATGCCATGTGTTGTGGGCACAACTTGCGACATGCATAATTTGGCACTTCTATGTCATAACTGGCATTTGTCTTGGAATACTGCGTACCTCACATGTTGCAAGGGTTTGGTCATAACTTTAGGCACTTGTGCATGCTTTGCCATGCTCTACTCGCTCTCTTGGAATCGGGCCCTAAGAGTTTAACAAGAATGATATAAGAGGGTCAAATTCAAGGGTTTTAACAGAAACCCCAACAGAACAATAACTATAGTACCTTGTTAAAAAAAAATCTTAACTAGAAGCTGCTGCCTTTTTAAAAAATATTCTTACATAGAAGCTGATGCCTTTTTAAACAAGCATTTTAAATAGACACTGATGCCTTTGAAAACCTTTAAAAACCTAAGACGGGAATACAATGCAGTTTATACTGCATTTAACATTTATTTTTGTATTGTGCTTCCTTCTATTCCTTATTTTTAAGGACAATGAATGAAAACATAATATGTGTCCCTTGGCTTTGATCTGCTCCACCTCCTTACTCCACTCCTGAGGTAAGAATGTCCTGCTTGAGGCATCAAGGTACTTTTTGTTAACAGAAGATGATGTCTGTAGCAGAGAATTATGACTGTGAGTAAGGGTTACTCACTCTACAGGAGGAACAAGTAAAAAGGCTGGAGGGGTTGGCACTACACATTAGTGAAGAATAAGAGGCCATAGAATATATTATACTGGTGGGAAAGGTCATGGAATAGGAAGAGTTTTGTATAAATGACAGTGGGAGGGGGTTCAAAGATCAAGGTACAGTGATGTATAAAGAGATGAACCAATATGAAGAAGAGGAAAGGAAATATGGGGAGGAGAGCAAGAAGGCTTCAGCCAAATGAGAGGTGATGCTGGGGAGAAATCTAAATATGACAGATGGAGACTGAGAAAACCTGGCAGCCACCAGTCAAAGAAGCACTGGTGAATGTGATGCAAGACTGCTTCCTCATGCAGTAGGTCAAGGAACTGACCAGTGAGATGGCCACCCTTGATCCACTGCTATCAAATGCTGAGCTACAGTAGTCAGAGATATAAAGATGAAAGTACCCTAGAGGTAGAGTGAATACAATACAATGTGTTTCAACACAAGCACAGGAATGCATCTCTCGTGTTCAAAGATTGTGGCCCTGGATATTAGAAAAGTAGACTTTGACAAGATTGGGGTAATGATGATAGAAATCTGTTAGGGGTGGATGCAGCAGAAGGGGTAAAAGCCAAATGGCATATATTTTAGAGATGTGTAGTGGATGTGATAGCATTATGCATGAGACAAATTGGGAAGAGGAAAATGCACAAAAAGCTGATTTGGTTCTGCAGAGGGGTGGGAGAGGCAGTAGGGGCAGAAAGGGTAGCATTCCAAAACTGCAAGGGAGAAAACAGAGTGATACCAACCAGGAGGATTATCTAAAACTGATTTAGACCAGTAAAATGGTAAGAATAATGGTAAGAAAAAGTAAAGCAGTGATGGAGTTGAGAATAGTGAAGGGGTCAGGGGGGCATTATTTATGTACATTCAAAAAGCAAGTATAACTAAAATAGGAGAGATGGAAATGTTACTAATTTTGAGAAATAGTTGTAACTTGCCATTTCCTTTTTTTGTTTTGCTCATTAGAAAGTGTTCTATGTGATATTATTATGCTGGATGTTTTGAAAAGCACTTCACCTTGCAGCTGACATATCTGTTTAATTTCTTCCCACTACATCATCAGCACTGTGACCTCATTGAGAGTGACATCACAGGTGACTGATCTGGCAGCTATTGAGTGGCTTTTCTGAGTAGCTGTGATGTCACCATGAGGTCAAAGTACTGATGATGTAAAGGAAGTAACAGATCTAGATATGTCAGCTGCCACGCAAGGTACTGTTTTACACATCACACCTACTAACATCAGGCAACAAATCATCTAATTAACTGAAGGGAAAAGAAAAAGTATCTCAGATTTAAAGGCACTAGTTAACTGCTTTTAAAAATTAATAGTTAGTCAGTACACTAGCTCTTTCAGAAAAAAGGAAAATTAAGGACAGCATTATATTAATAAAGGAACAGACATAGGTGGAGGTGGATGTGTAAATGGCAGATATACTGATTACTTTTGTTCAATATTCACGATGGAGCAGGGGATGCCACTAATGTATTTATTTATTTAAGAGTTTTACTAGGAAGGCATGCTGAGCAAGGTACCACTCTAATAGGGGAGTGCCGAGTGAGGATCAAAAAGAGGAGGTGGGAGGACTGGAGTTAGGACCCTTCTCAGATGAGAGGGTCCTCAGGGGCCTTAAAAACCAGAAAGTGGACAAAGCACCTGGTCCTGATGGGTTGCAACCTACAGTGCTGAGGGGGATGGTGCAGTTAAGCCTACACCTGGAATATAGAGCTCAGTTCTGAAGTCTGCACTTCAAGAAAGACAGGGAAACAAAGGGGTGATGCAAAGGAAGGTCATGAAGATAATCGAAGGGCAGCAGGAATGCTTGTGTGAGTACAGATTTGCAGACCTTAACATGTATGCAGAAGACTCATCTTTGGGGTTGGGGGGGTGGCCAACTACCAAGCAAGATGACAGCTTAATTTTTTTGTACTGGGAGATTGTCAATTAAATCTGGAAAAATCCTATAGAAGGGCAACAACATCAGGAGATATAAACTGCAGAATCTATCAGGGCAGCCAGCTACCTCCTGAGGGATACTAATATTGTGGATAATGGACTATCAAATCCAGAGAAACAACTTGCCAGCTTTGAGCCTGGCACTTGTTCAACAGCACCACTACTCTCGTGGATCTAAGCCTTGAAAATGAACACAGAAACTTCACCAGACATTGACCTGCACCACCTTGCCATCATGCTTGCCAGGGTCCTTGCAGACACAGCAGAATTAAAAGAGACCACTCCTGACACTAAACAAGAAATACAACAAATGGGCTCCAGAATCACAGTGGTTGAGAGTAGGCTGAAAGATGTGGAAGGAGCTATGGACAAAACACAGGCACAATTAAGTGATCAACAAGCTAACATAAACTACTGACTCGAAAAAAATCGACAATCTGGAAAATAGATTGAGGAGGAAAAATTTACATATTGTTGTCTTTCCAGAGGGCTGTGAGCTCCCTGACACCATCAGATTCCTTCAAGCAGTTATCCTAATAATCCTGAACACCCCAGATGGCCCACCTATAGAAATAGAAAGGGCACATAAAGTCTGGCCCTAAGACCCAAGTCTGGGCAGCCCCCTCAACTGATTCCAGCAAAACTGCTTTGATTTCCAGTAAAGGACAAAAATACTTCACCTTGGCAGGGAAAGAGGACCTTTGAGCTGGCAGGTCCATACGATCTGCCTATTTCATGATTACTGAGCAGAATTATCAAGTTGCACATGGGCCTTCACAGCAGCAAGGAAGCAATTAGCCCAGAAGAGCTACCAATACTCTGTGCACTACCCCACAATGCTGAACATCTTGGTAAATGGGATATAACAATCGTTCCAGGATCTGGAGTCTGTGAAGCACTTTATTAGGAACCATCTCTGACCATCAACTGATGAAAACCGCATGGATACACTTCTAACACTGGAATCACCAAAGAAGAATCCACAGCTCTAAATGCCAGCACCCAACCATAAAATGAATACTGCAACTGACTCCTCCTAGCAGTCAGTTAAGAAGAACTGGGGCCAGCAAAGAACCCATGGAGCAGTGAGAAGGGAACCACATCCTGAACTGCATAATTCCCACAGCTGAACCAGAAGCACAGGCTCCCACAACTTGGCCCATGACTTAATGAAACATATGAGTGCTAATAGATATGCATGCCTAGAAACCCAAGAAACATCTATTAAATACCATATTGGAGCTCCGATAGAAATCACAGACAGCTGCACTCTTTCTGGGGATTCCTGATCAGGGGCTGATTGGTTGGCGAGACACCACTCCTGGTGCTCACATCATCAGGTGTGGAGGGTCCTTGTACTCCAAAGAAAAAAGGCCCAATCCAGTGATTGGAGTAAGAAGTGACTGCCTAAAGGTGATTTCCATGTGGAGCTGAAGTATTCCTCATGGTGTGAGAGACCTGAATTGCTGGCCTCAGGGGATCAAGCAGGTTCACTAACTCTATGTTATAACTTTTATCTTGAATTTGCAGTCTAAAGTGTATACAAAGGCTTACACTGGGCTGTTAGAAAAAGCTTCGGCATTAGAAGCACCTGGGACCTAAGTTAAACCAATTCAGAGTGTAAATAGAGGGTCCTTACTAATTTCATGGGAGCCAGATAATAAAACAGTCTTGAATTTAATGATTACGGTATGAGAGGGCAACATAGTGGTCTAACAAATGCCGGGGGAAAATGTTTGCACCAAAGTGTACAAATAAACCATATCATACAGGGTAATTATTAGACTGAACTCTGAACTGAACTGATACGTTATCTCTGGCTGGATAGCAGGGGAGTTCTATGAATAATTCTGCTACCCAGCCAAGAAACACTGGAGCCCCATGTTCTAGCCCCACTAGTGTCAGTAGACTGTGGTTTTAAATGAACCGGGATCCACAGTTCTCCAGCTCTAACTGACGAAATGGAAATTCCATGTGGTTGGATAATGGTCTCTGAGGCATGGTTAATGTGCTGAAATCAGCCATAGTGGTAACGCAAGCCCGCTCAAGCAAGCCATGGTATACCGGGCTGAATTCAGATAAGGAAGCCTGCTGTATGTTTTAAGGGGGCAAGAAATCCTTACTAACTGTTATGGTTTCAAAAGAAATCAAGGTCTGAGTGTTATTGGACCTGAGTTCTGTTATATGGTTACATTTAATATTTCTGAGTCTAGTTGATCAAGAATTCTCATCAGTGTGGTGTCTTCAGCGAGAGGACTCCATAAAGGGTTAATATGCATGTGCTGGGAACTCCTGCAACTAGAATGAAAGGTTTTATGCTAGGCACTGCTGTGGCACTTACAGGCATAACTGCAAGATCTGTGCTGTTCGTGAACAGAGAGGAAACGTTCCTGTTAAAACCTCCTGCCAGTCCAGCTATTGCTGGAGCTCCACAAACTACCCCTGATCTGTCTCAGGTGGCAGAATCTCCCAATGATTTGGGTCATCCCTGAGCTGTATGTCACATTGATGTCTCCCTCCTCAACCTTATAGGGAATAGCTTAGCAGTTAACATCAAGGAATGAATCCCCCACCTAGGGTTTGGGGGAGGTCTCCATCAATAACAGTCATGATAAAGATCCAGAGAATAAGCTCAGTCAGGTAAACCTCCCACTTAAGGAGGCACTTCAGTGGTGGGGGAAACAAAGAGAAGGCTTAGTGCATAGGGTCCCCTTGTCAGAACTTACCAGGGGGTTCCTCAAGTGGTATCCTTCTTGCAATGGACTGCAATTTCTTAATGTGCAACAGGATTCATATTTATCAGATCAACCCCCACTGATATCTGGCCTTACCTATTACTTCCCTGACACCTCAAGCATTAAGGAGTTTCAGGGGCAATGAATGTGGTTCCCCTTGTACACAGTCCAATCAGTCTTAAATACTGTATGTTACACAACCCAATCTGGAAAGGCAATTTCTTCCCTTCATGCTTTCCTGAAGAGGAGCAAGACTGGTTGGAGTGGACAATACAAGCACCCCTCATACCAAGTACATAGGACAGGGGTCCAAGCAGACCCAAGATAGATAAAAAGGATTGCTCTTTGGACACACTCATTTCACACTCGGAATCACTAGGTGGTCTCATTGCTTGCAGAAGGCTCCCCTGAAATTTTGACTGAACCCGCCCTCCTCCTCTTTTGTCAGTAAATCTGACAACATAAATGCTGATCTCCCTTTTACCCTAGTTAGCCACAGGTTTATGAGTGAAGATGTGCCCCCCCCAGATAATACCCAGGCCTTTGGTGTCCAGTTGGCAGCAGGTCCTATGGGGATCAGAACCCTTTGTTTAACACTGCTTTTGGATTTCCAGTTGAATAGTTGTATAGGTTTACATGTCTTCAAATTTACTACTGTTCTGCTTTTTTATATGGTTTTCTTTATGGATAGCAGTAATAGATATATAATGTACGGTATATTAATTGCAGGTACTGGATAACACAACCTAATAGAGTACAGGGTATTATCACTATGATGATCCCAATTTGGAGCTTTTTTCATATAAATGTGTATATTGGACAAAGACACCCAGTGACAACTCAACATCATCCCACTCCTGTTAGATCACTTTTAGTACACCCTATTAAATGGGCCACCAGTCTCCAACTCCCCATAGAGTTAATAAAGTATAAATACACTCATAGCTGACCCGAAATGCGTTACTTGGAACATGAGGGTCCTTAATTACCCCATCAAAAGGAAGCAGGACCTATCACATCTTAAGAGAATAAAAACCAACATAGCCTTTATGCAGGAGACTAAACTAATCCCCTTAGAGGCGGCTAAACTGCATAAAGAATACATAGGCCTGGAGGCCCATAGCTGCACTTCATCATCCAAAAGAGGGGTTTCTGTATTAATACATAAACCACTCTCCAGGTCCATTGTAAAACAGGAACACAATGTTGAAGGCTGATGGGTGTCAATACAGGTGTCCACCCCTCAGGGACTCTTTTTCCTAAACTCAGTATACGGGCCTAACTCTGACTCTCCAGACTTCTTCCATACCTTCTCCCAACACCTCCCCGATGGCTCTCCTACTAGGGTCCCCTGCATGATAGGGGGGATTTAAATGCCACACTCCACTTGGATCTGGACAGGTCTTCCAAATCCACAGAAATGTACCCAAGGATAGCCAAAGCCCTCAAACAGATGATATAGGAACATATGCTCTCAGACCTTTGGAGGTCCCTTAACCTATCCACCAGAGACTATACATACATTTCACCAACCCATGGCTCAGCCAGCAGAGTAGAACTACTACTGGGTTCCCCTCAAATAACTCAAAAATTGGCTACATGCGACATAGAAAACCTGATCATCTCTGACCATGCTCCAGTGTCAGCCCTAGTGATTTGGGACCCCAAAACCCCCAGATCATCTCAATGAAGACTAGACCCCCTGCTCCAGAAAGACAAAAATTTCTGTGAATAACTCATGAATGAAACCACCCAATTTTTCAGGGAAAATGATCAGGGAAATGTGTCATATGCCACCTTGTGGGAAATCTATAAGGCAACAGTCAGGGGCAGCATAATGGGGTACGCAGTCAGGTGGAGTTAGGAGAGAAAGAAAATATTTGCAGCTTTGGAGCTTGATCTAGTATAGAAGGACAAAGAATATAAAAAAGCAAAGTTCTTGACCCAGAGACAGGCCCTTTTAGCTGATGCTAATGGAATACAGCTTCAGATAAACTCCCTATTGGCCAGGAAGGTGGAATTATTTATTTATTTATTTGCTTTTGGTAACAGGGTAAGCACACTAGACAGCCAGTGCCTATTTTCAGGTGTGACCCGGGAGAATAACAGGGTAATTACAAGGGAGAGGATACACGGACAACAATTGCAATCAGGAGCATTAGAGAACAGTTACAATCTGGAGTGGGTATACTCCAACAATAAAGCAGAATAGAGGTTACAGAGATAACATTTTCCAGAAAACATTACAGAATAAATTACAAATAACAGTTAGATACACAGATAGTTCATGTATTCAGGAGCAAGACATTTGTCAGGTGAGCTCGACACAGGATGAGGAGAAGCTGTGGGGCTACATGGGGGAGAGAGACACCCCCCCCAGGGTGGAAGGCAGGAAGTGGCAACCTGGCCCAGTCGAGTACTGCCCTTAGCCAGCAGCAAAGGGGGGAGAGCTGGATGGAGAATCGTACGGCTGGGGAGGTCAAGGGGCAGGGCACAGGCAGGTAGCAGCAGGCTTCAGGAAGTGCCAGAGGGAGGTTTTGAAGCAAGAGTGGGAGGGGGAGGCTCGGACCTGGGGGGGAGCAAGTTCCATAGCTTGGGTGTGTGAGAGACAAATGCCCTGTCACCAGTGAGGATGCGGGTCCTAGGGACCAGATGGGTCTGGGACTCACAGGACCTAAGGTGGTAGGTGGGGGAGGCATGTTTCATGGGGAGGGCAAGTGAGGCAGGGACAGAAGTATGGATGATGTTGTCAATGAAGTTGCCCAAGGAGTATGTCCGGAATTTGTCGGGGGGGGAGCCAGTTAAGACGGGAGTAGAGCTCACAGCGGTGGGTAAGCCGGGGGGCCGAGAGTGCAAAGCGACAAATGTTATTGTATGTGGTGTCCCATTTAGCCAGGCATGAGGAAGGGGCAGAGGCAAAGGCAACAAGACCATAGGAGAGGGTGGGCAGGAGTACCCCCCTGGCTAAGGCCAGCTGAGCAGCGGAGGTGAGGCAGTCCTTGGCTCTGTAGGCAAGGCCGAGTTTACCATTTGTGGCATTGCATATGTTCCGGATGTGCCAGCGAGGTCCAGCTGGGAGTCAAGGGAGAGTCCTAAGTACTTAACAGAGACTACTGTAGCCAGGGGGGAGTTGCAGGCATCAAAGATTTTTAGGGGCGTAGTGCAGGAGGCAATTTTGACTGTGGAGCCAAATAGCATTGCCTGGGTTTTCTTGAGGTTCACTATGAGTCTATGCCCTTCCAGCCATTTACAGACTCGGGAGAAGACAGAGTTGAGTTGGGCATTGATGGTGGTGATGTCGTGGGAGCTGGCCAACAGGACGAGGTCATCCACATACATGGTGAGGTGCCCTTCAGTAGCAACGGAGGGTAAGCCATTGACAAACAGGGAGAACAGGATTGGCCCGAGGACAGATCCTTGAGGGACTCCACTGGATATGGGCGGGGGGGTGAGAGGGGATGATTGAAGCAGGTGAGTTGCATCCTATCCCCTAGGTAGCTAGAGAACCAGTTGAGGGAATGGCGGGAGAGGCCAAGGGTGCGAAGTGTGCCAAGGAGGAGGGGATGATCTACACTGTCGAAGGCTTTGGATAGATCCATGAATATGGCCCCCGTGAGTTAACCCTGTTCGGTGTCGGTCCTGATCCTTGAGGTAACCTCAGCCAGAGCCGTAGAGGTGCTGTGATTTTTATGGAATCCATGCTGACAAGGGGAGAGGACATTGTATTCCTGGATGTAATGTTGGAGCTGAGACACAACTGCTTTTCTAGCAGTTTGCAAGCAGCTGAGAGTATGGCGATGGGACGATAGTTGTTTAAGTTCTTGGGATCACCATTTTTCAGTACCAGAACGACCCTAGCAATTTTCCAAAGGTTGGGGATGACCCCGGTTATGAGCGAGGTGTTGAAGATGTGGGCAAGAGGCCTGGCAATAAGGGAAGCCCCCAGGCTGAGAAGCTTGGGTTCAAGGCCATCGTGACCCGCCCCCATATGGTGGGAGAGACCGACAAGGAGGGCCTGGGTCTCCTTCACAGAGATCCTCTTGAGGTAGAAGGGTGGGCGGGGGGACTGGGGGTCGGAGCCGAGTGCTGGGGCTGCAGGTAGAGGAAAGGGGGTGGATGGCAGGTCAGTGAAGAGATGGTTAAAGAGGAGGCAATGGTGAGGAGGTTATTACAGTTAGCATCACCAATTGTCATGTCAGTAACTTGAGTTTTGCGTGAGCCACTGACTAGGTTTTTATGTTCGCCAGAAACATCTGGGGTGTAGCGCAGTGGCAGTCAGTGCAGAGCTACAGTATTGGCTTTTCGCAGAGCGGATAGACTTCTTGCAGGAGTTTCTGAGCTGGCGATACAGCTGGAGATCCGTTAGGTTAAGTGATGCCCTGTATTTTGACCAGGCCTTGTCCCTCTGCTTCATGAGAGATAGGAGCTCACTGTGAAGCCATTTAGTTACCAATCCACAAACCCGCCTTTTGGAAGGGGGGGCATGCCTATTTTGGAGAGGAGCAAATGTCGCAAGGAAGAGGTCAAGGGCTGTGACAGGGTCAGGTGAAGCCAGGATGTGGTTCCAGGACACACCCTGAAGGTCCTGGAGGTAGGAGGGGATCGAGAATTTCGAGTAGTCCCGCATTGTTACCACTCTCCAGGGGCCCTGGTGAGTTAGAGCCCCAGATGCAGTAAACCGGAGAGTGGTCAGAGATGGAGTCGGGAGGTCCTGACATAGCAATTTTGTCCAGGCGGTTGGACAGGATCCAGTCAATGAGAGATGCCCTGTCCCCACGATTGGAGAGTCGGGTGGGTTCTGCAATGACCTGGCTAAGGGAGAGGCCAGAGAGTAGCGGTTCATACGACTTGGCGTGAGGCCCCAGCCAGTTAAGGTTAAGGTCACCTAGTAGGAGCAGCTCACTGGAGCCCACCTTCTCCTGAAGTAGCTCCAGTAGTGATGACAAACCCTGCAGACCCCCCTTAGGAGGGTTATAAGCACACACTGTGTGTACTTTTTTGGTGCTACCAAGGAGAAGGAGAGAGTGGAGGAACTCGCAGTGCAAGGTTTGAGGGGTGTTGTGAGGCACAATGGAGATGTTTAGGTGCACCCGGAAGTATACAAGTACACCTCCACCTCTTTTGGTGCTGACCCGGTCAAGTCTAGCCACATACTGTAGCCGGGAGAGAGCAGGCGAGTCAGGCGGGGTTTGAAACCATGTCTCAGTAATGCACAGGGCGTCAGGTTTGTAGTAGGGAGTCCACGCGGTTAGTTCCACCAGGTTCGGGAGGAGGCTACGGATGTTCAGGTGGGCTATTTTTAGCCCCTTGGCTGTCCCCCAGGAGGGGGGAGCAGAAGGGTGTGGGGTGCTGCAGGGGACCCAGGCTGCCGATGGATGGGCCAGCTAGAGTGGGGGGGCATGCTATAGAGGATAGGCTGTTCTACCACAGCAGTTCCCTGGGCAGAAGGTCAGATAAGGAGTTGTGGGGAGGGAAATTAAATGGGGGGGTCTTGGCTGGGGGGTAGGAGACCCAGGATAGGGAGCAGGAGTAGGAGGAATTAACAGTGGTTCGCATGAGGCAAAAATACTGGGATGCTGGGAAGAAATCAGGTTGGCTCACTGCATACCACCTTAAAACACAGCAGGCAGCACAATACATCTTGATGCTAAAAGACAAGTGGGGGGCACCCCACCATAGTCCATCAGACATAAACAAAATAATATCACAGTTTAATCAGTCTCTCTACAGCTTACCAGGAACATCCCACAACAGTCAACTAGATATCTTTATCTCAGCCCTGGCCCTTCCCCATTTATCAGCCCCCCCAAAAAAAGGTTGCATTAGAATCCCCACTCTCAGCAGCTGAGATATGCATTGCAATCCACTACATGAACGAGAACAAATCCCCAGAGGGAGATGGAATCCCCCTGGACCTCTACCTTCACCTGAACCAAATAGTTAGGTCATACATTCACAAGATGTTTTCAGAGGCTCACACAAACAAAACCCTCCCCCAATGATTGGAGAGGCTATTATTACTGTCTTACCCAAAGAGGGGAAGGACCCACACATACCCACAAGTTACTGGCCCATATCATTGATCAATGTGGATGCCAAGATATTGGCCAAAGCCTTAGCACTCCATTTGGAAGACACCCTCCCTATATTGGTTCACCCAGCCCAAAAAGGATTTATTAAAGGCCGATTAGTGTCTGATCACCTTGATCCCTAATTTCCCTTATAGCCATGGCCAATTGCTTGCCCACTCCAGCAGACACAGTGGCCATAGATTTTGAAAATGCCTTTGACTCCATGGAGTGGGGGATATCTTCTAAACAACTCCAATGCATGGGGTTTGGGCCATATTTTGCCACATGGATACAGATGCTATATCAGGCTCCCAAGGATAGGGTCCTGACAAATTCCATACTATCCCTGTCATTAAAACTTCAAAAGGGAACAAGACAGGGATTCCTCCTATCTCTGATGCCATTTGCTTTGGCTGCAGAACCATTGGTGATAGCAATTTGTAATCACCAGAATATGCAAGGGATCACTACTAAGGAGCATGATTTCTGAACCAGCATGTATGCAGATGATCTGTTGGTATTCCTCTCAGAAGCCCCAAATGGTCTTCCACACCTTCTATTGCTTCTTTATGAGTCTTCTCAGATTTCTGGTCTCAAATTGAACCACCAAAATTTTGCCCTTAAATAAACACTGTACATCTGAACCTTTTCAGCAAGCTGGGTTGATATGGTCCCCTGGATTGATAAAATAACTAGGCATCTATCTATATGGAGACCTCACAAAAATCCCCATCTTAAACTTTACCCCTTTACTATAAAACTTAACAGCAGATATGGACCGATGCAAAAAGCTTCAGCTTTCCCTAGCAGGAAAGATTGCAGTGATCAAAATGATGGCAGCACCTAGAACCTTTCACTGCCTATCGCACCTCCCTATCAAACTGCCAGCTAGCTGTTTTTTAAAGCTGGACACACTGACTGGATCCTTCCTCTGGGAAGGTAAAATACCCCATCTCAGCCAAGCCAAACTCTGATCTCATTGGTCCAAGGGGGAATGGAATCTCCCCTGGTTCCAAGGATATCACACCACATTCAGGGGTGCACAAACTGGCTGGTGGTTTACCACGGTCTCAGATCCCCCACCAGTATGGAATACAATTGAGACCCTTTTGTGTTCTCCCATGCCTCTATTAGCCTATCTGCACTCCCTCTATCCCACCACCTTCAACAGTGAAGACCACTGTGGGGTCTAAGGTTGCATGGGGATGACGGATCCATAACGGGAGTCTGACAAAAATTTTGTTGAACACCCCGTCAGTGACACCAGCAGGTCGACTGCATTCTGCAATCAGCTGCTGGTTCACACTTTGTTCTCTTGTATTCTTCATGAGGCTTCGCCCCTGAACACCCCACATGGGGAGCTGTGCCCCTGCACCCCACCACTTAAGGATTCTCAACTCCAGTCAGAGCTGATTGGGGAGATGCAGGACCTCCGACAGACAGCACTGGGTTTCAGCGTGTCTACCACCATGGTTTGGCACTGTAGTCACTGTAAGGGACCTCGCTGGCAAAATGTCGCTGTCGGAGGGTAACTGGGGATGACTATCTAAACACACTGGCACCTGTCTCACACACCTTGGATGGCTCCCCATCTGGGACAACCTAGTGTTACTCACAGATGAACACACTGTGCACTGGGACAAATGGCTTCAGAAGGGTATAAGCCATCTTAAGGATACTTTACTCTCTGACACCAGATCTTTGGACTCATTTGCCAATCTATAATTTAAATTCTCCCTTGGGAAAGATGATTTTTGGAGTTTCATATAATTATGAAGTGCCATGTCCTCCTTATTAAAACAACTCCTGTTAGCAGGTACTCAGGAACCAATATTGGATTTACAAGCATGGCTATCCAAACTCAGAGGGAAGGCAAGTATACTTTATGCGCAGCTCCAAAATAATATCCCTGATCAAACACAGTCCTCAGTGGAATACTGGGCTATATCCTTGGGTATATCTATCTCCAAAATAGAGTGGGAAAACTCCTGGAAAGCTGCATACAAAGCTTGTACAGACAGTAGAAGTCTGCTCATTCAAAACAAGTTTTTGCATAGAACATATAATACCCTGGATAAGTTTCAGAAAAAGGGCCTCCTGGATCAGGACTCCTGTTGGTGATGCAGCTCTATTGGGGGGAGACCTCCACCACATCCTATGGACATGTCCGAGGCCACAAATATTCTGGAAGGAGATCTTAGCCTCATCCAAACTTGTGGTAGGTCCCTCTATATCTTTTACTCCTAAACTGATGCTCCAAGGTACCCCCCCCCCACACACACATTCATTTCAAGGACCTTTCCATAAGATAGTGCATTGAAGCTGGGGTAGAGGCAAAGCACCTGCTCCTGAGGAAATGGCTCACAATGGTCATACCTTGACTACTTGTGTGGCAACAAGCTATCCAACAAGTAGTACAACTCTCCCATATGTCCCATATAGCTAAGGGGAAGCCACATCAATACAACAGTATGTGGTTCCCCTATTTTACCTCCCCATTATGCAAAATAAACTCCAACTGGGCATTTACATAAACTATACCAACTGATTTTTGAACCACAGATCATACCCCGGCTGCATGAACAGGTATTTGGTCCTGCTACTGCTATGGAAGAAAAAGACATAATGTCAATGGTTAGTGGTTCTAATGTGTAAGGTACTATAACTGGTTGTACTGTATAACATACTTTAACAGATCTACTGCTCATTGTATAGCATAGAGTATAGATGAATAACTCTCGTGACCCTGTACTGTAATAATCTGTCATGTATTCTGCAATAAAAATTAACTGAAAAAATAAATGGCCAATCCGTTGTGCTATTTTATTTAAATCTCCCTGCATACATTTGGCTTGCTTTATTGTTTCCACCTTTCTGCCCAATTCTGAATCATCTGGAATTTTTGAGGCCAGCATCTTATCTCCTGCCTCTTTTCAGACATAGCAAGCCAATGTTGTTGTAAAGGACACAGTGTTGCATACCACTTACACAACCTAGTGCAAACTTACATATGTTGTATGTGGTTGTATCTTTCTTGGAAAGTTGCTGCATCCATCCTATAGGCTTTCTATTGTATTATCCGGTGCAAGAAGTAATAACTGTTTTTGTATTTTATTATTTTAAATGTCAGAATTAAGAATTGAGGGCTCCATATAAAATCACAGAGTACTGATGTTAACAGGGTTCAGTACCCATGTTACAACAGTCTCTTGTTTTACTGCCCCACTGTTGCTGAAGAATTGTTTCAAACCTTTCCTGGCACAGGACAAAAGTGCAGTGAAACTGCTTGGGAGAAGGTGCAGAGCTACCATGGAAATGCAGTGGCCAGCATGCTAATATGCTGGTATACAATGGTCAGTTGCTTGTTAGACCACATATGCTGGCTGCAAGACATAGCACCACTCCACTCTGTTGCATGCAGTTCTAGAGAGAGTGCTGGTTTACAAAGTAGAATGAAAGCTCTGTTGTGTGAAGGCATAAGGTGGCACAGTACCAATCCCCCCCCCCAAAAGTCAAGAAAGAAGTAGAGAAGGGGAGGAGTTAATGATTACCAGGGAACAGTTAACATTGCTGGCATGCTATGGGGTGATGGACTATCAGGTACCATGAGGCCTCAAACACAGCAGACCACAAATGGGCATCATGGTGAGATTTAAGTGGATGGGGAACATAAATAGTTGTAGTGCCATGTTGCCAGGGTGATGTTCACGGCACAGACCTGTTGGTGGCTGTATATTAGTGTGTTAGTAGTTGCAAACCATGTTTCCTTTAACTAACATCAAGATCCAACTCTTTTACATTTAGTAGATTGACAATGTTGCAAAGGTAACAATACTGCCATCCCAGCCCTCAATTTGGCATAGCAACAATAAAATGGTGGCACCATAGGGCATCTTTGCACCCTAATTAATGATACCACACATTTTGTTACTTGGAATTGGACTCAGCATGTATAGAAATTCAAATTGTTTTTGAATATTATCAGATATGAGTCATAAACACTTGAACTGGCTACCAACTAAGCTCAACTCGAAGTATTGTTTGCTATATTTCACCTTTAGGCTTTTAATTACAAAAACTCCAGATAGTCTACCTGATCAGTTGAAAAACTATCACAGCAATTTTAATTCCAGATCCATCACAGTTAGCCTACCTCATGTCCCTTATAATCCTACTTGCATTGGACAGTGCTCTTTTGCCTACCCAGTTTCAAATGCCTGGCACTTGATTTCCCAAACTTGAAATTGAGTACTACCATAGAAAGAAAATGTAAGGGAAGCACCAGAGCACTCTATATATATTTGCTTACACCTGCTCATCTTCAGTATGTGTTGTTTTTTGTTGTTGTTTTAACAGTGCACTAAAATTTTATCTTTTGGGACTATTAACAGCTACTATATATGGGATATGCCATGGGCTGACTGAAAATATAACAGTTATTTTTATCTGCAAGTTTTGACGTCTATGACCTCACCCAGTGACAGAACCACAAGCAAGGTCTGTAGAGGTCAACCCTGCAGATAAAACTAAATGTGCTATTTTTGGACAACCCATGTCATATGTATTTTATAAAGACAGTGTCTCTCTGGCAAGATTGGTTCTTTCTGTTACAATTGTACTTTTTCTGTTTGATTTCACTTCTCCACTTTTAACTGTAGCAGATGTGATAGTGATGTCATCAGTCACTGCGCAATCTGTTCTCCCATTGGTTAAGAGGTCCTTTGTTAACATTATAAAATGGAAATAAATGTTGATGGCTCACCTAAGATTGAAATAAATGATTTATTTCCCCTTCAGGCCTGTCACACATGAAAATAAATGCATTTATTTCGAGCAGTTTATTCTCACAACTAATGTACAGTATAAACTTGTGTCACTTGATCTTGTACTCATGTCTTTAGTTGTTGCATGTCTGCCAAGGAATTATTGCCAACTGTATTTTTCAGTAAATATGTTGCAGAACACTGGAAAAGCACATTACATACAAACTTTACTATCAGTTATGTCTGCAAACACTATTTATTTAGATGCTGTGATGTACAGTATAAGCTAACAAAACAAAAAGGTGGATCTAATACAGTACTAAAGTGGGTAATTTCCGAAATGTAGTATTTCTGCATACTTTTGCCTAGTTTCTTATAGATCATCACATTGATCTTTTTTTTTTTTTTCATATACTTTCTCGGTACTGACTGTGGATTTACAGATGCCCTGCTGGCCCATCCTGGGCATCTCATAATATTTCCCAGCACACCAGCAGAGCAAACGGCAACCATACAGCAGTTCTATCCAGTTGCCCATCTACTAGCTGAAACTAACAACCCTGCACCATATCTTTTGACAGTCATCCACAAGTAATAAATGAAACTGCATGTTTAAGTATATGTTTATTTAATTATTATTAACTGGATATACCTATGGGCATCCAGTGCCAGTTTTCCCAGTTCATATACAGCATATTAGTAATGCTGCATAAACAATTAATAACAACTATACTTTTCACAATCACGTAAGTACAGTAAGACTTCAATAACAGTGTACAGCTTTGAAAAGTACCACTCAGTCAATCCCAGTTCTTAGCAAGCAGGTTGGTCTGTTCTGGCACACTCCACCTTGCCATACCTGACAGTCTAGAACTAAAGCAGAGGGCTTTATACTTTGAAGGACACGTACTAAAACTGTATCCAGCTGACGCGTGTACACTAGCACATTTCTGACTGGGAGCATTTCAAATGATGATATTTTCTTACAGCTCCCATAATGCTATATGTTATATTTACGGGCCTGGAATCTATAGGACGAACCCACATTATTCCCAAAAAAGCATGCTTTTTATTGCATGTCATAATAGTTCAAGTGACTGCAACGCACGTAAACATGAAATGGTGTGTGTGTGTGTGTCGCCACGGTATATCAGAAAGTGTGTGTGTGTGTGTGTGTGGCCGAGGTATATCAGAAATTGAATCATGTAATTGTGCAGCTCTAAAGGTTTTTTTTGTTCTATTATTGTTATTCTGCATGCCTGGCATTCGTAATGTGTGGTATTATTAAAATAAGCTACTATACTGATGTGTCCCCTCACCAGCTTGTGTATAAGCAGCTCGTGGACAGAAACGGGATCATAAAACTTGGACCTGTAGTGCAAGGCATCAGCTCGCAAATGGAGCACATCCTATTGCTACGGCTAGGACATGGAATCACTGCTGACTGTCTTGATCTTGGTAAAGGACACTCGCATTCCAGTCGATGGTTGCGGAAGCGGCAACCTCGTTATAGGACTACTATGGTGCGACCCTTTTAAAAATTACGTTCAAGAACATGTATGTGTTTTAATTGTAATGGCTTTTTCCAGTCGATCAATAAAGAATGTTCTACTACTACTACTATAGTTTCTCTGTATGTCTCCTGTTTGGTGGTGGAGGTGTGTGTGTGGGGGTGATGCAGCGACTCTTAATTTAACTGGAAACCAAGTCCAATGCGGGACATCCATATCGCAAGTTAACCCCTTACACGTCTGCTACCTGTTTCTCGGCAAATACCCTACATTCCAAGAGGGACTTAAAGAGGTGTTCTAATGTACTACCTATAAGCCATCTGTCACATGTATTATACTGTAAAATAGACAAATTCAGATTAATCTGTGATGCTGAATGGTAACAATACATGGAATGAACACACGGGCACTATTGTTCACAAACACTGAGGTTGTCTTCCCTGTGGAGCTGTTGTAGGGATTTCACATTCAGGTATTAGATTCAAGAGAAATGTTGATGGTTGGGAGGGAACATAAGGGTTCTGTCATTAAAATGACAGACCGATCAATCCTAAGAGCATTTCAATGGTGCATGAATTACTGGGGCTCGCTGCAGAGAGATGGGAACTAAACCCATTGTTCCCTTCCCCCAGCCAAATAAAATCCTAGACACACACACACCCACACACGTTTATTATATCTGGACGACCAAAGGCTGAGACAAGACGACTAGGCATGACCCTCACAGATCGTTTCTGAGCCGCTCTGAGACTTGAGCCAGTAATCATGGAGAGAGTGTAGATGGGTGCACGGCCCTACTGCTCTGAGATACATTAGAAAGCCAGAGGCACCCACTTAATTTATAGCCGGCCAACCTCAGTATTGTAATGATACTTGGTGAGCTTTGAGAAACCAAGACGGATCAATGAGTAACCCTTTTTACATAGACCATGCGGCCATAGAATGGCATTGCTCCTTTATGGAGCGAAACCACAGTCGCCCCGCCCACCCCAGTAAATCCAGCACTGCGCATCCTTCCTCAATCAGGTGAACGCGTGCTGCGAAGTCAGGTAAGACGTTATCTACAGGTCTGTTTTCGCCCTTTTTAACACCCTCCCTCAGACCATCTCTCCCCTCCTGGTCCCACAAACTGGACAAATCCTTTCGATGCATTCTTGGAATGGACATTTTACAGTCATACCTTTCAACTGCCTCACATTACAAGTACCAGTTCCTCATTTACCTCAGACAAATTCCTCTGTCCCACACTGAAAGGACGTTGTCCCATGAGTTATTTCTACAGCTATCTTTTAAAACAAAAATTTAACGAATGTAAAAAAAAATGTTTTGCCCAAGTAACAGCAAACTGTGTGAACACATAAAAGCACGCATTTATTTCCCTTGCGTTCCCATGCGTCAGTTTTGAAGATTTGGTGGTGTCCTACAGTTTGCCTCTTTGTGCACATTTTGAGGGACCACGTTCCACATCTGGGGAAGAAACGTGGGGTATACTACACAGCAGTATCTGGTCGCTTCTCTGTATCTTGCGATGAATTCCCTCCCAGTCGATTAAATCCGTCGTCCCTTTCTTGTTGTTCGCTCTAATTCTTTCTCTCTCTGCCCCTTTAGCTGGGATAGTTATATTGGGGACTGGGGGAGGAGCTCCCACCCTCCCCGTGCTGTTGCTGTGATGCTCGTCTCTCTCTGTCTCTCCTAGGCAACCCACTCCGAGTTCAACGTGCTGTGTGTTCAGTAGTGCTGCTGTCTGGTCTCCCTCTATCTCCCTCTCTTCCGCCGGCGCTCGCCCCCAGTCTGTCACCTCCTCTCCAGCCCTTGCCTGGCTGCCTCAGCTGCAGCTCTCGCTCACTGGCTCCAGTCAGTCCCCCACCTCTCCTCTTCGGCTCGTCGTGGCTCAGCAGCAAGGCTCCTCATCCTCCACCTGTGAACGACAGACCTCCTCCAGCCAACTTCCTGTCTCTGTCAGCAAGGCTTCTCTGCTCTCGCTCTCTCGCCACACTTCCAGGATATAACAGCATGTCCCTGTGGTAGCGGAAGCGGCTCTATCTCCTCTCTCCTTTTCCTCTGTGACTGAATCGTCGCTTTTCATGGTGTCCCGAAGTTCACTTTTCTGTTTTTTTCTGCCGGAATTTCTACTGCGATCCTTTCTGTTTTTTATATTAGAGGCCAATGATTTTCTGTATCTCTCTCGCAATATGATGAGGCTAATCTAACATTTCAGACGTATGCGATCGGGGTTCCTGGGTCTAACAAAGCTAGTTGCTGCTACTGCTGGGTCACTTACAATCATTTTGCAGCGGTTTTGACTGGATTATAATAATATTTTATTAAAGCGCTATGTGGGCATGTGGAGGAGATGAAGGGACGAAGCAAATGGATGACGTTGCGCATTGACTCAACATTCTGATCGCTAGGTGGGTTTTAATGTCTAATGGGTTTTTCCCTTCACTAACTAAGGCAACTATTTTTATGCAGAAAAGCTCCACAAAGTGACGCGAGCGTTGCAAAGAAGACAAAACGCCCCTGTTTTTCTTGGATTTTCTTTCTCCGTCCGCCAACAATTAACAGGCAATCGGGATTAACAAAAAAAAAAAAAAAAAACTATTACAACAAACACTTCTTGACCTGGCTTCCCTTCCTTGGTGGGAAATCTCAAGAAAATGGAATTTTTTCCAAGGATCTTCATTCTGCCTATCTTCTGGACTTTAACATGGGACGCTGCAATTGCCGATTCAATCATTCACATTGGTAAGAATTGCTTTAAGAGTTGCAATGCTGGTTTGATTTGCAGCAGTCTCTTTTCTAAATTCCATTCTCTTTTTTTGTTTCCGTTATACATACATGCTTATACTTTTCCCGCCTTGCACTTTTTTATCCGATCGGTGCCGGTTCTCGTTCTGTTCCATTCTTTTCCCATATTTTTGGTTTGTGTGCCTGTGTGTCAATTCCAGGCTGCACGCCTCCTTATTTTCTACTCTGCATCTTGCAAAAGTACTGTACTTGTTCTTTACATTTAAAGGGGTTACATTAACAGACAAACTGCAGAATACTGTACTGGTCAGCTGTATCATGGAACAGGTGGTCTGTGATACATTGCACATTATTTTACATAATATTGTTGCGCTAATGTGCGATTCATGTTGGGGTTTAAAATGAAGTTTTAAACAGATGTGTAATAATAATAATAATAATAATATGCAGTCTAGCCGCCTGTTTGTATTATCATAGCACATCATTCCATAGCATCTCCAGTAGCCTGCATGTTGCGACAGGTTCTGTCTGGCAATTGAAAATTAGCAAAACGTGCAGCAGAGGAGCCGAAGTGGTTCTGTTGACCAGCCTATGTGAATTACTGCTGAAGAGATTATAACATACCTCTCTACTGCTATGAATTTTGTATAAGGCTATGACTGTTGCATTCAAATTTACCCTTGATCCGTGAAGGTATGCTGATATTCCTCATAATATTAGCGTTATTTCTGGACAAACTAATAAAGCATTGAACTAACTTGACAGAAACATTCCTTATCATAGATTCATAGATTCATAGACATGTGTCTGCAGAAAAGGACCTTACTGGCCCATAGGGTCTGCCCATTCCTTATTAGTAAACATACCATATTATTCTTTAAAATCGGAAAGTGCTACACTCTTTGACCATTTGCTCTGAATTTTTAAGGCCACTGCTATGCATTTTGATGCGGTTGTGAGTTATGGGTTATGTGGAGAAATATTTCATTTTTAAGCCATCGTCGGGGCTTCTTGTGGGTCTGACTATTGGCAGCACCTTATGAATCGCCCGTCTTTAACGCCTCATCTTGGGAAAGTACAGACGGCCTTATATTATCAATTGGGGAAAAGCTGCTATATTAGGAATCCGCTGTGTTGTAGAGTGAGTAATACTGTCTGGAAGCAGCAGCGGGAGCAGATTCTGAAACCAAAGACAGCACACCTCCTCATACTCAGAGTTTGACGAATGTTTTCCTATTTATGTTGGGTGCTAGTAATGGATCACATAACACATATTTAGCTTTTGAGGTTCAAACAAACCACAAACACGCACACACACACACACACACACACACACTGCAGCCATTATTATGACCCTCTATTGACACTCACAGCCCTACTTCATGCAAACAGTTGAATAAAAACAGTGATTTTTTTGTTGTCCGTGGTTAAAATTCCCTTGGTTACCCATAGCTCAGCTAGGTCGGGAATGCCAGAGAGACCATACTGATGTGCACTTATTAACACACCATTAGGTGAAGGGGGGGGGGGGTCTTCTATTCAGACACACCAATATCGTAAGAAAGGTGCGTGAGCATATTTAAGCTCCCATATGAAATACAAAATAATAGTATATCAGTTTAAGAAAGCGTCGTCTTAAAGGCTGTCTGTTTAAGGTGTTTGATCATAGGGGAAGCGCTGCAGCACCTGTACATATTGCGGTCTATAATCCAATAGGTTTTTACTTTTTATCTGATGACATTTGCATCGTAGAATTTTATTTTTCACCTTTGAGGTATTCTGCTGGCTCTAGCGTTTTAAAGATGTTATTGCAGAGATTCACCCACATATGATGCATCCCACAACAAATCCCACTACTGCAAGGAATGCAGAGGCCGCTTTCAAGAGAGACAATTCTGCTTCAAAGACAACTAGAACAACTGCCAAGTAAATTATTTGTTGTTTAAAGGTTTCTGTACAATAATGCCATGAAATGACCAATAGGTCCTAACCTGCTACACTGCAGTAATTAATGGAAACACATGCATTCCCAACATCAGTTAACAACGCAAGGGTGTTTAAGTGGGTTTCCCTGTGTGGAGTACACATTTAAGAAGCATAACCACATCTGCAGGCCTGCAAGATAGTACCCTTCCCATCACCGCTGCCACATCCAAGTTTAGCAGTATTAAGTGTCTGCGTTACCTAGACTGTTCGTTTAATAGCATTTGGCTTAAGCAAAATACTAACTAAAACAAAACATCATTCTTACTGCCTGGATAAATTGTGTGAGGACGTTATAAATTCGCCATATGGAAAACAAAGTGCTGCTCTGTCAAAATACAAATCAGAAAAACCTCTGAATCTCGTAGCTTTTTAAAACCATTTTTTTTGAGAGTAAAGGCTTTATTTTCAGAAACGGTTATGCTTGATATACAATACTTCACAACAAATTCACCGCCCCCCCCCCCCATGGTTTACGCCACCTGTCAGCCTTATTTCTATTCCAATAAGAGCAGTGTAAGGAGAAGAAGGGTATAAGGCAGGGTTAATGCTGATGTCTAGTACTGCAACAAGTTCTGTGGAGTTGGACCATAAATTTGAAAGTCACTTAAAGTATGCTCTGTATTTTTTTTTTTATAAATAACATTCAAGCTGAATAATTGGAATTGCAACTACCAACCAAATGCAAGTTCAAACATTACACATGTGGTTTAAAGTGGGGCCCCCCATTCTTGCACACACGTGATTTGAGGAGTCTATATCCTTCCGCATGAATGGGATTAAATGCTTTGAGACTACAATCACACATACTGTTTCCCCTCATAAAGCAAAATCTTTGTATTAAAGAGCAATGACATTAAGGGGAGATGGAATGGTCGCATCACTTTGATTACTTATGTGGCATTTGACTGACTGGGAAGCTGCTCTTAGATTTATGAACATTTTAATACTGTACATTACGGAAAAGCTTATTATATGACTGAGATCAGCAATGGCTGTCGAAAACAACATTGTTAAATGATTGATGAGTTGCGAGTTATACCTGCACCATGAGGACATAGGTTCATTTGCAGTTCAAAACTATTGTAACCAATGGGTTGAGGGGCATACTAGCCTCATGCTTTGTGGATTCATTTCACATAAAAAAATGCAGTGATTGAGGAGTTGAGGGCTGTACCAGCCCCTTGATTATATAGAATATGGAGTCATTATTTATATTTCATAAATCCTGACCGGTGAGTTGAGAGATGCCTGCCCAACCGAATGTCGACACGATTTAATTTCACAGGTCTTAGGTAAATGATGAGTACAGGCGTACCTATCCTATGATTATATAGAATATAATGGATTCATTTAAATTCAATTAATGTAATGATTGATGTGTAGTGGTGAGTACAACTACACCATATTTATATAGAATGCAAGTTCCTTTCCATTTCAGAAATCTATAGTGACTGATGAGTTCAGTGATAGAACTGCCCCGTGTTTACGTAGGACGTAGATTAATTTCCATTTAACAGTTCTATAGTTGATTGATGAGTTAAGGTGTATCATGCATATCATTGTGTAGGATAGGTATACCATTTCCATTTCACAAATACAATGGCGGATGCTTTTAGTGGGTACACCTGCCCAGTGGTTATGTAAAATGTGGATTCCTTTTAATTTCAGAAATCCATAATGGCTTGAGTAGAAAGGTATACCTCATACATCAAGGGAATTCATTTCCTTTTGACAAACTCAACATGCATATTGACAGATTAACCGGGAAGGGAATAATGATGTGGATTAATTTCCATTTCAGAAATCAACCGTAGCTGATCATATATGGGGTTTACCTGCCAAGTGGTGTTAAAGAATGTGGATTCCTTTCCACGTGTAACTTTGCAGGCTTTATTTACTTATAGCACAGCCAGCGCTTGCTGATTGATACAGATACCTTGCTAGATCTACATTTCAGAGTAAGTGTTGGGATTGTTGGCATGGCTGCCTGTGGGCAATTTTTTTCTGCAAGCCTGGGGAGAGTAAACTGAAGCTGACAGTTTAGAAAGACTGCATTAAACACCCTTCTGGAAATTGAGCGAATCACCTCCATTGTGATGCCCCTGTCCTTCAAAAAAGGTTCTATAACATATCAAAACAACTGTATGCAGTTTTATTGTATAAGGCTGCTTCTCCGCGCTTGGGCATTGATTGAGTAGTTTCATCAGACTCGCATTACTTGATTGCTTAGAAGTTTCCTAATGATCTGTATGCTGAAGGGAGAGCACAGCCGTCGTGAGTAGAATGGCAATGATATTGTGTTTTATGAGGCTATTCAAAAAAAAGTCGCTCTGATTTATGTAGCTGGAAAGCTCCAAAGTCTCTGAAATTAGCCACGCTGCCGCTATTTTCTCCATACATCAAGTCCTCCCACAGTACCCCCCACACACACACACACTACACCCACACACACACACACACACACCTCAAACGGGGTGATCCACAAGTTTGTTTGAATAAAAAGGGTATATCCGCTGCTGCTGGCAGTGCAATATGTTGATGATGAGCTTCGTAGCCACGGTGTGACTGTCACGGGTGTCATAATTTCTCAAGACTGCCTTTTTTGAAAAAGAGCACCTTTAATAACCGGAGTGTAGGTCTATAGCTGATAGGATCACATCATTGGAATGGGGCCCGTTTGTGATCTTATCCAATGTGACTGCTGCTGCAATGTTAATGATTGGAGCCTTGTAAGGTCACATTGGCAGCAGGACTAAACAGCACTGTGTTCTCATGCAGAGTATTATCTTAACCCGTGGGATAGCTGACTTAATTTTCCTGTAAAGGGAGGAAACTGGGACTTTAGAATAATGCAGTCTTATCTCCCTCATCATAAATTAAGTGACATAATTGTCCATTTCTTAGGATCATACCTTCGGACCTCAACAGAATTGTAATCTCATCCAGACTGATCACTAAAGGACGTGGATTTAACGAAGCCCATGATACGACATGAATTCTACAGAAAGGATCTTATCAGATTCATGCAAAGAAATTAAAGTGTGTGTGCGCGCGCGTGTTTCATATATGTAATTTGTAGCTGAGACACATACATATACAGCAAGTGGTCCAAATAAGATAACATTACGGACATTATGTAGACAATTATTGCTGCTTCTTCTTATTCATTTACACTGCACTCATTTTCCTGTTGATTTCAGCTCTGTACAAATATTAGTGTTGCTGAGGCTTCTGAATATCAGAATGCTTTTGCCCCATATTCATGTTAAAGAGTTCATTTTCTAACTGCAAGCAATTAAGCAGGAGACAATCACACATTATGAAAATCCTGCTTGCATTACAGGTGTGGTCTTATGTGAAGGTAAGGGGCCTTTTGTAGTAGGAACGAACAAAACGCAAACAATGCAAACATATAACTTGAATACTAGTTACAACACTTAGTCCCCATTTGTCACAGCATATGGAAATGCATTTTTGAAGTTATTTTCATTTTCAGTCATCATTCAGTTTTAAGATCAATGCATTACAGCTCAATGGCATGGCAGAGGTTAGAGAAGGCATTTAGAAACTTTAAAGAGCTACTGACACCTCAAAGAAAACTTTAAAAAACAAAATAATTATGTACAATTTTGCTTGACTTTCCATATATATTCTATATATTTGTCCTCCATTATTTATTACTGAAGAAATCTGCATGAATACAAGATTTTTAGCCCTTAGAGTTCTTTTAGAGTTCATTAGCCTCTATAGCTTACTCCCTAATTCAAGTCATAATCCTCTGTTGTGACATCACAATCTCTTGCCATGGGAATAACTGTGATGTCACATGCAGTGCATTATAACACCGGGTAGGGAGAAAGCAACAGCAGCAAATAACCTGTTTTCATGCAAATGATCTCAGTAATAAATAATGGGGAGGAGAAATATGTGGTCCTGTGTGGTCAGGCTGCCAGCATTAGGGCACCGTCATGCAGAGCACCAGTAACAGGGCACCAGCAGTTACAGCACCATGCTGCATGGTCACCAGGGATGGAGCACACTGGCAAAGCCGGTGTGGCAGGGCATGGCCACACACAACATGCCCACAGCCATGCCCACCGTATGTCAGCTGGGTGGTGACGGGCACAGTGTCACCAAGGTGCACCATGGGGGCCAACATGACAGTAAAAAGGACCTCCATGAACACACAAAACAGGGCAACAGTGCAGCAAGTGGTGGAATGGCCATAGACCAGCATGCCGAGGGCCACAGTGCTGCAGCGCCCACAACACAATGGTGGGTGACCACCCTGCAGCCATGCACTGTGGACACCCATGAAAGAGACCAAGGGGGTGGGCAGGGGCAACCAGAGGCACAGTGGGGATGGCCATGCACCCTGCTGATGGGCACCTGGGTAGACCAGAGGGGAGATCCACACCACAGGACAGAGATGCACCACAGAAAGGAAGGCCTTTGGGATGGAGGCCACTCCTGACTGGGTACAGCATGGGAGAGCCAGCAGCCACCAGTACAGATGTGCCCATGTGTGGCACAGGAGGGTGGCCCTAGTGCCACATGTGGTAGGTGGCACCCATGCACTGGGTGGAGGGGGGCAATACACCTGCACTTGATAGTCCCACTGCTACCCTAGATGAAAGGATCAGCCCACCACAGCCCATGGCCCTGGACACATGCCCACACCATCCACAGTGACACAAGGCACATCGGCCACACATGGCAGTGCAGGTTGCAGACACACACCAATACAACCATTCACACAGCCACACCCACACATGCACATGCACACTAACAAAGAATACTGGAGGCAGACATGCTGTTCACATAAATTTATTATTCGCTACAGGACTTGTTAGATGGCACACGTCTGCATGCACTGTGGGACACCCATGGTGCAGAACTGTATGTATGCACGTGCAATGGGCAGGCACCCATGCCTACACCTGCAGCTGGAAGTGCATGGCAATGCCCTTCAGATAGTCCTATATGCTGTGCTCCCCATACTGCACTACCAGATCCATGATCCGCTGGCTCCTGTACCAGAACCTCATGCGTGCTGGTGCAGCGGGCTCTCCTGCCATGTATAGCTGCACCTTTATCTCATGCAGCTGTTCCTCATGCTGCAGACAGTCACTGAATGTCCAGATGGAGGGATGTGCAGCTCTCAACAGGGAGTCAAAACCCCTGTGCCAGCCCTCCACAGTGTTGATGATCCTTGGAGTTCCAGATCATGAGGCTGTGCAACAGTGCCACACAATGACAGGTAAGGTAGTCTTGCACCTGTGCCCACTGTGTATGGGCCGCCCAAGATAACTGTTCTCAAAGTAATCCAGTAGTGGTGCCAGCATGTCCTCCCACTCAGCAAAAATTGGCCATGTCCACAGATCCTCGAAGGTGGGCACCACATTGTCCAGTGGCACATACACCAGAGCAGGGAGCAGCCATATGTACATGGTGTAATTGGGTTCTGTAGTGTACTCCTGCAATACCTCTGGCAGCTGCTGCACCTTCCACCACACTGCCTGGCACAGGTGGAAGAAGCATCCCCGCAAGGTGGTATTGGGGAAGATGGTGCAGTATGCCTTCTGCATAGCAAGCTCATAGTCCATCATGATGGACTCTGGGGACAGGCTAGGGTGCAGCTCTTCTAGCTTCCTGAAAACAGCTGTGTAGGTGGCTGTTGTGCACATTGCCATGAGCACAAACACAGTGGGGATTACATTACTGTATTGCAGCCCATGGATCATGTACAACTGCCTGAATAGGGATGGGCAGCATTTGAAGGTGCCATTGGTGTACCAGTTGGTACACCGCTATATTTACTGTAGGTTCTGGGTGGTGGAAAAGAGCAGGTGTCTGTCTGGTCCAGTCCCTGAGAGGAATGGCTCCCCATTCTGTGTGAGGCTGTAGGGCTTGGGCACTGTCAGTTCAGTGAGGGAGTTCAGCAGCTGTGGTGCCATGCTTGCTGCCCTCCTACTATGCTGCATGGACCACTGAAGGTTTTACAGGCATGGGAGCCACTCCCCAACAGCCTCTGGCAGTGCACTGCAGCATGCAGCCACCACCTGTTGTGGTGTCTCTGGTATATGTACTGCCCTCCTCCTGATGTTGGGATGCACACTGCACATGGTGATGTTGTCGCAGTCTGGGACATGGTTGTGGGTGCTCAGGGTGGTCACCATCTCCCCCTGGCAGGTGTGGGCCTGTGCCTTGCAGCTACCCCCTCAGTATTCAATGCATTTTCAGTATGTCTTGAGTTCCCGTGAGTGCTCCTTCCTGTACAGGAAACCATCATGCAACAGGAGTCTGTTGCCTCTCGGGTTGTCCACATATTCCAGTGACATGCCTGCTATTCCACATGTGTGTGTGGCTGTTCAGCTGTGCCACTTGATATGTAGCTGACTGTTGCCCACCTGCAATATGGTGCGCCTGCCTGCCAGCAATGCTGCACCAGTTTTCCCTGATTGTGCTGTGCGAATTGCGAGAGGGGGGCTCCTCTCTTCCCCTGGTCTGCCCTGTGGTCCCCCCACGTCACCACCCATCACTGCCTGTACCTTGTGACTTCCCTGGTGCTGTTGCCATGGTTGTACCGTTTGTCCCACCCCACCACCTGCACCCTTCCTGGTGGTGCTGCACACCATGGCTGCTGCCCTGTGTGGTACCTGCCCTGCAGGTGCACTTGGTGTCTTCCCCTTGCTGCATGTCCCCTCCACAGAGTGTGTGTGTGTCACCCTGGCAACACACATTCCACAGCATACCCGCATTTTTCTAGACTCTGTGGCTGTAGTCTACTCTGGGTGCCTGCCGCTGTGTCCCCGTTGCCACCCTGCCTCCCGGTTCCCCTTCCCTTGGTCCATTCCTGTGCAGCACCTAAGCTGCAGCTCTGGCCATACCTTTTTGCTCTGTGCAGGCACTGCATCCTCCTGGAAACCCTGTTTGCCTGTGTCATGCTCAGTCTGTGAGTGCCAGGTGTCCTCTTCCCCAGTGCTCTGCTGGTGAGTGTGCTGTTGTGGTCCTCGGCCCTCCGGTACAGCTGTGATTTGCGGTGCCCTAATGATGGTGGTGCTGCGAACACCCAGAACTGAAATACAGAACTAATGTGAAATACAAGTTGAACTGTATCTAAATAGTATGTTTGTTTAATGTTCTCCAGAAGGTGTCAGCTGCTATTTAAGGACAGTTTTTGCATTCCACTACCACCACTTGTTGTGTGATCTTGAGCAACTAACTAACCCTTCCTGTGATTCAGCCTCTCTCTCTCTCTCTCTCTCTCTCTCTCTCTGCCTTCCTCTTTCTCCCTTTGTGTTTTAGTGCTCTGTATTCTCCTGAACCCTCTTCATCCACTTTCCTCACTCTGTTTGCCCACTAACCCAGGCTATTGATTTATGGTGAATTAAATAATCACATTTCCTTTTAAGGGTTTGAGAATCAGGGGACTCCCAAGAAGCACCCACCCACCACTGCCTCCTGTACAAGGCTGCCAATTAGCTCTTTATCAAAGACAGAATCAACCTCAAAATCCTGCCCTTTTTCTTTAAAGTCCACCAGGGACTTCTCCCTAAAAGCATCACTTCCTGTTTCCAGAGGCCTCCCAGGGTTCATACCACAAGATCCTCTTCCAATCATTCCTTCCTTGTCCCTTTCTTCCACACAACCTTCATAATTCATTCTCTTTCCTCTTGGGGCACTCAACTCTTTACCAGCCTCCCTCAAGCTCTTTCTGAATGTCCATCCCCTTGGATCCATCAAATATAGCATCATTACCTACTTCTGAATTCTATCTGTTCCTGCACACAACATCGAGCTCCTGCTAAATGTACCTCTCTCTGTTCTTATGATCACTGATGTCACCAGTACCAGGTCAATATGTTGCTGTAATAACAACACTGCATTAACTGTGCTGTTACAACAGCAAGAACACTGACAGTGACAGGGGTAGAGTAGTGTAAGGGAATTACTGCTACCGCTGTCACTGTCCACTGGAATGTGGGAAGGACCATGTTGCCACTGCTGAGGTGCCTGGTTGAGCCACTCCCATGGTGGAGTGTCTAAGACACCAGCACACAGCGGTGTGTGAGACCTGGACCATGGTTTGGTTCCCCCCCAGGTCTCTTGATCTTGCAACATTAAAAAAAAAAAGATGAAATTTCCCCCCTCCCAAGTTTCTCCCCCTTCCCGAAGTTCACACCCACTTGGAGTAGGCTATTTTTAGTCCGGGGTGGGTGGGAGGTGAAGCCCCCCACAAAACAACAAATCTTCAATGTTGCCCTATGACTTGGTGATGTTTTGAGTCAGGAGTTGTTTTCACATATGTGTTGTGGGGTTTTGGCATTTTGCTTGCTGCATTGACTGTCACACATTTTTTGTTGCTGACATTATGACCCTGTGCCAATGTCACCTTTACTTCCTTTTTTTATTTATTAATCCCCTGTTTATATACAGCTCTGAAATGTTTACACTGTTATTTGGTCTGTTATCCACAGTGCTCCTCAATTTTATTTTACTGTACATTTTCTCCTGTAAATATGTATGCAAAGTAAATATCATCCCTATTTTAGTTTGTAGACTGGACGCTTGTGAAAATGGGCAGTTTTTGCTCTTATGCCTTTTGAGTATAATCAATAAAAATGAAAATGAAAAATGAAAAGAATTAAGCATTGCTTTCTGATAGCTCGGCTATTTTTCTGAAATAGGGGTATCAGGATTCTTTTGTCTAGATTATATGATCTGCATAAATATACAGAATGATAAATTTAAATATACAGCATTTTGAACAAAGCAGAAAGAAAATAGAACAGGAAACAATATGCAAACTACATGTTATGTAGCTTCACTACTCTGGTGTACAATTCCATATTCTGTGAAATTATGTGACTTGTTGCACAGTCACATTCTGGAATTTTACCTTTTGTCTCATAAAAAACATAAATCCGTAGCTCTTGCTAATGACCGATGAAACTCCTCATATCTTGTAAAGTGCTTTGGGACACATCATCTATGATTGTTTCCATTAGTGACATCATCATTGTGTGACTGTCTGATTCAACACTGTAAATATCCTGTCTATTAACTGTCTTATTTTGCTTCCTTTGTGTTGTAGCTAATCTTTGTTTCACTGTTCCCTAGATCTGTCCCTCTCACAATCATTCCTTATTGTATTGACAATCATCACTGTTCAGATATTGTAACTTATTCACATGCACTGACAGTCATCACCCGGCAGGTATTGTGACTACTATGCACCCTGTACTTCCCTGTACAATTATTGCTGTTATTGCACCTGCTATTGTTGCTTTTGCCATTTCTTGCAGATACTGTACTATGTATTGTTTCTACCTTAACAACAGTTATGTTTAATTATGAATGTACCCGTTGCTGTATTGTTTTTGCATTGTCACTTCCTGCCACCCCCCCCATTCCCCAGGACACATATGGATATGAGCAGTTACCAGATCAGTATCGCTTTTCTGGTAAATCTTTTGAAATAAACAAATAACATAACAGAACATAACAGAACACCACACTCTTTCCCATTCTTTCCAATATAATAGAGATGAGTTGGGAGATCAAGTCAAAGATTTTTTTTTTACATGATTTCTTGAAAATTCGTTGCTTCTTAAAATACATTAAACAGATGGGCTGCCAATGGTTGAAGTGGCAGTGATGTCACGTAGGATACATATGACCTGGGTTCATGTTCAAGCCTTGGACTGCAAAGAAGCAAATAGGAGGCTAATTGAGCAAACAAAATACAGCTTCTTCAGAGGGATGCTGCAATCATTTCATGGCTCATGAATACCCTCTGGTGTCCAAGGGAGAGCATCACAACACACCAGTCCTGGGGAAAAGTGTGTTCTCTGCTGCCCACACAGGAAATTATTGGATCAGGTATCCAGAGACTGGGCTTAAGCCTAGAAAATGATGTGTTTAATGACTGTTAGGTGCCATCTTGTACTGTTTCCACCTTGTTCTCATCCACAGTGCTCTAAAACAAGTATTCAGCTGTCTACGTGCCATTGTTGGCATGATCCCAATTGGAGGGTGAGGTCTAACCTCATACATTTGTTGTGTAATCAGGACATATGCTTGTAGAAACAGGAATGATGTGTTAGTGAGGTCTGCACATGAAAGAAAGATAGTGTGGTAACCAAAAGAGTGTAACTTAAAAATAATAATAAACCTTTAAATTCTTCCTGCAGAGACTTCATAGTTGGTCATTTGTATACCAGCCACTAGGATGCAAGAATCATTCTGTTCATGCCTAGAATTCCTAAACTCCACCCTGGTTCCACATTAATAATGCATGAGATATAGAAATCTGAGGATTATTTTGAAATGTTTTCTGCAAATAAGCAAAACAATTTTATTAATTTACAAACTTGTTTCAGATTTGCAATATATTGGTTTCCTTGTTTGTTAGGAAATGCAGCAGAAAAGTCTTGCAGGCCAAAAGGCAAAGTGTATTTTAATGCATTAAGACAGAAACTGTGAGCAGGGATTCTCTATAATTGGCTCATGTGTTCACCACTAGGACAAGGATAAAACAGATGAGAGAATTCCTCTCAAAACATCATCAATTTCATTAGCAGAGTGGACAAAAAGGGGAAGTATGAACTTAATTCTACTTGAGCAAAATCCTAAAATATATAATACATACCTCACAAAGGGATTAACTGCTAAAAGTTATCAGCATTGCATAGGTTATGCTAGAAATGATAAAAAATGACTGGAATTGGAGCAATCTGATTGGCTGATTGCATTATAAAAATGTTATGCTAACAGCTACAGTAGAAACCCTCATGAACAATGACACATCCAAAGCATAATCATTTAGATCTTAGCTTACCTTCATTAATCTAAACCTAGGGGCAAAGGCAACTAAACTTAGCCTTATACCTCATCCCCTCAGGAAAACTAAATTATAGTAAGACAACCCATGCTTAGGACACTGTCAACCCCTTAGGTCTCAAAGTTTAAAAACACAATTTATGAAAGGGATGCAAGATCCTGGTCTGTATAGGAAGAAATATCAGCAGCAGAAATAGGGCTGTGATTCTGCCATTGTATAGATCACTGGCTAGACCTCATTTGGAGTGTTGTAGCCAGTTTTGGGCACCCCATCATGTTAAAGAGCTGGTAACACATTCAGGAGAACTCTAACAACCTAATATTTAGACACAGCCCAGCTTGTATTTCCCATTAGTGCTGTATTCCTCCTCCCCTTTATTTATTATTGAGGTCATTTGTATGAAAACAGGATATTTTCTTCTTAAGAGTTTATCTATTCCTGCTGCTTTCTCCCTACCTGAAGTCATAGAGCACTGCTTGTTGTATCACAGTTACTCAAATAGCAACAGATTGTGATGTCACAGCAGAGGATTATGACTTGAGGTAGGGAGTAAGCTATAGAGGCATATGGACTCTAAAGGAACTCTAAGGGATAAATATATATTCATGCACATTTTCTTAGTAATAAATAATGAGGAGGATAAATATACAAAATGTAAATGGAAAACAGGCAGAATTGTACTAATTATTATGATTTTTAATGTTTTCTTTGAGACGTCAGTGGCTGTTTAATGATATTAAAATTATTAGAGAGTGTCCAGAGATGGGCAATGAAGATGATGGGAGGCTTGATGGGGGAAAACCTATAAGGAAAGAGTTAGAGAGCTGAATATGTACACCCTTGAGAAACGATGACTGCAAGTGATATGTGGCAAGTATATAAAGCCTTCCATAACTGAGACCTGTGGAAGTGATTAGGGTTTAGAGCAAAAGGGTGTACCTATGAAGGAAGAAGAAACAGTAAACAATTAAAAGGGACATTGCATAGAACAGCCAGAAGAGCTTCATGGTATACCAAGAGTGTGGTGAGTATCTGGAAATCACTGCCAGATTCATCCTTACAGAAATGTAAATGTGCTGTGTACATGCAGAATTCATGCCACATGCTTAATTATGCAATGTTTGCATGGGGTTCACATACACAAAGTGAACCTATGTGAACCTGGTCTAAAAAGCACATAAGTTTCACATGCTGCAAGCTTGTCATGTGTGCAGCAGGTAAGCTGGTGTGAACATCTTCTGAAAATCACATCAGGTTTGCATGTTGCACACTTGACATGAGTGTAGCAGTTAAGCTGGTATGAACATCATTTAAAAATCACATCAGGTTCACATGTTGCATGCTTGCCATGTGTGCAGCAACTAAACTGGTGTAAATCTCATCTTAAAAACAGATCAATTTCTATTTATCATATTACTGCGAGCAACTGGAACCATTAAAATACATTTTTCATTGATTTCCAGTTAGGTAAACTCATTAATTCTGATCCATTTTCAAGTTGTTTAATGGCTTTTGATTTTTGTCATTAAATCACCATTAATTTGTAAAGTATTGTTTGCTTACTACATTAAATGCCTAGGATATAGTCAGCCAGCATTCCCCATCCCAGATGTACAAAAAGGGGCCTCTGTGTTGTGAAGCCTGACATTTTTGTTTTGGGCCATGCCAATCTTCTTATGCATATTTACTGCTACAAATGTTATTCTCCATGATTGCTATAGCTCACGTATCCCTTTGTCATTTGTTATGGAACATATACACTATGGCCATGCTCAGCACTCTTTGTGCTAAGTAGGGTCTTGGAAGCATGCACCATACCTCACATTTTGTCACTGAAATGAGGGACATGGACACTCAAAATGAGGGACAATGAGGGACACTAACTCTTATGATGATCAGGACACACCCTGAAATATGGGGATACAGTACCTCAGAACTCAATGGAAACCATTGTATTTACTCTTACTGATGTTAGCCCCTGTGAATTAATTTCTACCATAAAGCAGGGGTGTCATTTAGGTAGGGCAGAGGGGGCAGTTGCCCCCCCCCCACATTTGTGCCTAGGTTGTTCTTATGGTGTGGCAATAATGGCATTGAATTTGGATTTAATCTTTTGCACGTTAAGTGCCCCTCCTGGCTTGTGCTGTGCTCACGCTGCAGGTGCACTCCTGACTCGACTGTGTCTGTATTGTGTTGTCCACTCTCTCCTCCTATTAGCAGCAGTGCTATCACATGTGACATGGCTGAGCTTCAGCCAAGCAAGAGCACATAAGTCATGCAAGTGGGACACTGACTTTCCTACCACAGAGTAGACAGGTTGCACACTACAGCTTGGAGGAGTTGGTGAGCACTGAACTCTCAATAACAGTGTTGTGGCGGCATATTTTTGTTGGTCTGCTCTTAGTGAATCTCTGTCTCCCTTGGTGGCTGAAGGGGCTGGGAGTGAGCTAGAAGTTTAACTCGAGACTATGCTATGTACTTACTCTACTAGGCTCACCTCACAAAAGAAAACAGCGTGGGCCCCCTGCTGCAGCAAGCTAGGCCTCACAGCAGCAGTGACACTGTTGTGGGTGGCTTTCATAGGTCTTGATCAGTGCAGTGTGGCAGCAGCTAAGCAAGAAGCAAACAACACAGGTTGGGTGGGTTTGGATGGTGAAAGGACTTGGTCACAGACCATGTTAGGGACCTGGGATGGTCAATTATAGCACCCAGCTTCTGGCAGAATGACAGAGGTGAAGCAGACTGAATCTATGCTTGTGCCACACCTGACTAGGCCACAGGTTCTGGCCAGATGGCTATATAAGTAAAACAAAATATATATATATAAAGGATTGAGGAAGGAGGAAGTACTGAAATATTGATGTGTTTCTCATGTTTCTGCACCTTTGGGTGGCTTCATGACCCATATGGGATGGGTATTGAATGGAATGGAGTTGGGCAAAGAAATTAGAACAATGTTTTTTTCTGGGGGGGGGGGCAGAACTTCAGGTAGGAAAACAATTGGTTAGTAACTGGGTGAGTTTAAGCCCAAATCTGATGCACTGCTCTGGGTTATAGACAGATTAATCTGTTACATTTGAATTGTTCCTGATTTGCATATCACTTTTCAGTCACAACAAAAAACTTTTACTTTTAAAAGATATTCCAGACATTCCAGAGCTTGCCACCAAAGGGCTAACTAGCACCTGACCTCCACTTGTTGTTGGCTTCCTCCTGCTGAAATCTGAAATAATGCCTCTTCCATAAAGTCTAAATATACAGGACATCCTCTGTGTGATCAACATGTTTTCCATGAGGGATGCATGAGGAGCAGAGCAGTTTTCAGGGGTAAATGAGGGCTATCCCTTGCAATCAGGGACAGTTCAGTGGTATTGTATGCACAGACTACTGGAGCCACACTATTGTCAGACTTATGCCCCCACCCAGTGAAGCTGATCTCCACATCCCCACACTCAGGCACTGAGGGTATTTTTTTATTACTGTTTTATACATTATTGATGGAGAGTTGGAGATTAATGAAGGCCACTACTTGACTAACAAGGGCCTTGTTTGTAGAACAGTGACCTTCATTGTTGTCCAAATGCACCATCATAATGTATAAATAATAATAAAACATAAATCTGTTTATTTCAAGGGGTACACCCCAGCACTCTGACCCATGGACATCATCTTTTAAATACTCCTACTTCTAGCTCCCTAGTACTCAGGTAAGAGCCTCTTGACATATCTATTCTTCATGGGTTGTCTGTAGCAACATGGCTGCACTCCCATAGAGTGTGTGTGCATTGGGGGGGAGACTTTCCATGTGGGTGGATGTCAAGTTATTGCTACTTTTGTGTTTGCCCCTTAAAGTCTGTTTGGGTGGAAGCATTCAAAACTACGGAGTGAAAATAGTAGGAATATATGCTAGACAGAAGTAATTAAGTAGATCTGTGGGTCTGTTTGTTTATTGGGGTGGGAAGAACCACATCTGTTTCCTTAGGTATGTGTGCTACAGTTCAGCTATGTGGCTAAGATGAGGGGGGACAAGAAAACTATAAAGTATATCAGTGGCTATATGCACGCTGCATGTGTGTAGATGTATGCAGATTTGTACTGAAGTACAAGAGAACCATATGTATGCAGGCAGTACAGCTTAGTGGTTAAAGGCACAGAACTGCAGACCTGAAGACCTGGGTTTGAATCTCATATACCCCAACTTATGCACTGTGTGTTCCTGAGCAAGTCACTTAACTTTGTGCAGTTATAAGTGACCACATGCTTTTTGCACACATGCCACATGCATGCAGTCTGTTTCAATTTAACAATAAAAGTATGCTTTCCACACTTGCTTGCTGCACGCATGCAATCAGTTCCAATTTAACATTTAAATCATGCTTGCAGCACACATATCACATGGGTAGTTTTATGTGTGCATCATGAAAGCATTTCATATAACAATTTATGTAGGGGCAGTTATATTAAGTAAGACTATACAGAAAGTTTCAAAACAAAACCACATAATTTCTTGGATGAAGACTTCATTCAGAGATATAACCTTTGGTAACAACTGTGAACATCCAAAAGACTCCAGCAGCCTTCTTGCTTGTAAACAAAATTTGAAACATATGAACTGTTGCATGCTGTAGAGGTTCTTGTTATAGCTGGTAGTTTGTTTCTGGTTCCTTTTCTTTCTTTTTTAAAATTGAAAACAGGCTGCCCACCATACTGGTATTAGCACATGAAAAACATGTTTACAGTTCTTTATCAAGTCCCACTGCATCTCTTCTATACTTTGGAACAACCCAATACAGTCTATTCACTCATGATGCAATAGGGGAAAATATACTATTGCATCATGAGTAGCAACACTATTTGGAGTGTTCCTAAAGTTTAGGAAATATTCAATAAGATTAGATCAAGGATTTAAAACAAAGCATGTTTGGTTATAATAAAACCATTAGCATTGCATTTTGGTTTTACTATGAAAGGAGGCAGATGAAACAACCAGCAACATCCATGAATTTTAGAGAAGGTAAGCACTCATAAAATGTGGATTTTCAGCTAGAAAGAACATAATGCAAAAAGGGTTGGCAGTGTCCCTTTAAAAGACAGATCTGACTTGGAGACCCACCAGACATCCTCAGGCTCAATGCACCCACAGAAGCAAGCAACACCACAGGACACCAGAATAATCTATAGTAGATGGGAAGGATTCGGTCCCTGCAGATGTGACAAGTTTGATTCCAGATCCATAAAGTAATTTTGCAGTCACTTTAGAGCTTAAAGTTACATAACCAAAGTTAGAGAGATGTGCAAGAGCAGTGGATGAAAGTTTAGGACATGTGGAAGATCATTTTATGAACTCAGGGAAGAGAATTGCATTTGCATTGCTGTCAGAGATAACATGAAAACTAAATAATTTGGAAAATGTCAATACATTATCAAGTTTGAGAGTTTACAAGTTAAGCTACAGAATGACAATATGGTATTTTCTTTCTTTCTTCCTTTCTTTCTTTCTTTCTTTCTTTCTTTCTTTCTTTCTTGGAAAGGTACAATAGGCAAAAGCTCATTTCCAAGTGAGATCCACTGGGTATGCTTTATGGAAGACCTCAATGGTCCCAGAAGACCAATTTTAGAACACAAAAAGAGCACATGGAGCATTTAGCCAAACACCAACTTCAAAAAAGTCACCTCAAAAATCAGTTATTCTGAAGCTTCTAGGAGCTGGATAAAGCAGAGAGTTTAGTTACCAACTTGGACCAACCATGTGGAGAAGGAAAACCACACAGTTTACCATGGTTTTCCATACTTTAATTGCACAACAAAACTGTAAATAAATATACACAAATATACAAGGCTATAAAGCTGAAGAGAATTAGTTACAGGACTCCATACCTTGCAATACTGATTATGTGCAAGGGTATGTGTCCCTTGTTACATCTGAAACCTCAAAAGGCCATGCAGACCAGTTAAAAGGAAATAATACTGCAAGGTGTCATTTAAAGACAGAACCTTGAAGGCTGTGGTTTTGAAGAAACATGCTTGACAATGCACTACTTTGAAAAGTAAACAAGTGAATGAACAAGAGGAAAAAGGAAGAACAAGAACTGGAGTTGGAGCATTAGACTTATTTCACAGGATTGTGATAAATAGGAATAAAGAAACATGAAATAGAAGTATGCGTTTCAGCTGTATTTGATGTTAACTGGCCTGTAGACAAATAGGTTAGATGAATTCATTTTATTATTTGCATGTTGGCTAGAATATAGGGAAACATTTTTGCAAGAAAACAACCCTTGCAGTCTAAACTAAAATAGTGTGGTCAAACCACTATGGTTCTCAAAGTAAGTGGCCAAGAAAGTAAAGGAGAAAAGGGTGGCTTTCATGAAATACAAGGAAACACAGAAAGAGGAGGACAGGGCAGTGTACAGTATCTAGAGAAACAAAGGGAGTCAGGAGCACAAAGGTGCAGACAGAAGAAAAGTAGCTAAAGAGGTGAAGAAAGGGGACAAGACTTTCTATAGGTACAGTAATGAAAGCAGAAAGACCGGGGTGGAATTGTAAGACTAAAAGGGGAAGAAGGAGATGGTGTAGAGGAAGACCAGGAAAAAGCATTAATACTGAACAAATATTTCTGTTCAGTATTTACAGAAGAAGAGGAGAGTTCACAACTAAGAAACAGGATTGGAAGAGAGGTGAACACCAGTCCATTTACAGAGGAGAGAGTCCTTAAGGAACTCACAAAACTGAAGGTGGACAAGGCAATGAGACCAGACAGGATACATCCTAGAATGTTAAAGGAGTTAAAGGAGGCACTGGCAGCACCACTGGCTGACCTGTTCAACAACTTGCAAGATACGGGAGTGGTTCCAGAGGATTGAAGAAGGGCAGATGTAGTCCCTCTCCACAAAAGTGGGAGTAGGGAGGAGGTTGTAAACTATAGACCTGTTAGCCAAACCTCAGTGGTGTGGAAACTTAAGGAATCACTGCTAAGAGAAAGGATTGTGGAGTACCTTGAATCCAGCGGAGCACAAGATCCAAGGCAGCATGGATTCACATCAGGAAAGTCATGTCAAACTAATCTGATAGATTTCTTTGACTGGGTGACCAGGGAAGTGGATCGGGGGGAGCGGTGGATGTGGCTTGCCTAGATTTCAGCAAGGCATTCAACACAGTTCCACATAGGACGCTTATGAACCAGCCAGGCAGCCTGGGATTGGGTCACAAGATCATGAACTGGGTTAGAAATTGCCTGATGGATGGAACACAGAGAGTGGTGATAAACAGAGCTAAATCTGAAGAAAGAAGGGTGTCCAGTGGGGTGCCTCAGGGATCAGTTCTGGGCCCAGTACTGTTTAACATTTTCATTATTGACATTGCAGAGGGACTGGAAGGGAAGGTATGCCTCTTTGAAGATTACATCAAGATCTCCAATAGGGCAGACACTCCAGGAAATTAAAAAAAATGAGAAACAACCTAGCTAAACTGGAGAAATGGTCCACATTGTGGCAGCTAAGATTCAATGCCAAAAAGTGCAAAATCATGCACTTGGGATGCAGGAACCCAGAGGAGGATTACATAATGGATGGGGAATTCCTACAGCCACAAAACAGGGAAGAGATCTGGGGGTGATCATATATGATAACCTAAAGGAGGCCAAACAATATGCCAAGGCTATGGGTAGAGCCAGTAGGGTGCTGGGGTGCATATGGAGAGGAATCACAAGCAGGGAAAAAATGGGTTGTAATGCCATTGTACAAATCTTTGGTGAGATCTCATTTGGAGCACAGTGTCCAGTTCTGGAGGCAACATCTCTGAATGGACATAGACAGAGTAGTGGCAGTTCATAGAAGGGCAACAAAAATGGTACAGAACCTGCAACAAAGGCCACATGAGGAGAGACTGGAGGCAATCAATATGTATACCCTATTGGAGAGGAAAGAGATGGGAGATTTGATAGAGATCTTCAAATACCTAAAGGGAATAAATAAGGTACAGGAGGGTAGCATCTTTGAGAGAAAGAGATGTTTTAGAACAAGAGGTCTTGACATGAGACTGGAAGGGGGTAGACTAAGGGGCAACATAAGAAAGCACTTTTTCACAGAAAGGGTGGTGGAGGCATGGAATAGCATCCCAGCAGAGGTGGTGGGGGCAAATGCAGTGGAGGAATTCAAAACTGCATGGGATCAACAAAGGGAACTCCAACGATTCAAAAGGAGCGGTAAAGTCAGAGATCAAGTAGAATCTTTTCTTTATGCAGTAATAAGGTTAAAAAGGCAGACTGGATGGGCCTAGTGGTCCTTATCTGCCATCAAATGTTATCTTTCCTTGTTTCTATGGTGAGTAGAGCATAGGCTGGGGAACCATGGTTCAGATTACACCAACATCTCTTATATGCTTTGTGACCATTAATTAACAAGTCAACTAACCTTTCCATGTTTCTGTCCAAGCTCTGCTGTAAAAGATACAGAATAGTAGGACCCCACTGAATATGAAATATTACATCCCATTTGGGGTATCCAGGGTAAATTAAATGCAATAAGTATAAACACACCTTCAAAAGATGATGGTGAGATACATGTATAGATTTTCACCCCAAACTAGCGTGTCTCCTGGAAGTGGTGCCATGGGGGCTCCATACAGATGCTGGCCACTTCTCTACTTCTGCTGTCCTGCCTGGCTCCCTGGAAGATTTTTGCACTGACTAGGGCATCTCCTGGAAGCAGCATCATGGGTGCTCCATACAGCCACCAGCTGCCTCTCTGTTTCTGCAGTCTGGCCTGGCTCCCTGGAAGATTTTCACCCCGACTAGGGCACCTCCTGGAAGCGGTGCCATGGGGGCTCTATACAGCCACCAGCCGCCTCTCTGCTTCTGCTGTCTGGCCTGACTCCCTGGAAAATTTTTGCCCCTGACTAAGGTGTCTCCTGGAAGCAGCACTGTTGGGGCTCCATACAGCTGCTGGCCTCCTCTCTGCTTCTGCTGTCCAGCACTGCTCCCTGGAAGATTTTCACAACTGACTAGGGCATCTCCTGGAAGCAGCACCATGGGAGTGCCATAAAGCTGCCAGCTGCCTCGCTACTTCTGCTGTCTGGCCTGGCTCCCTGTAAAATTTTCACCGTGGACTAGGGCATTTCCTGGAAGCAGTGCTGCAGGGGCTCCATACAGCCTTTGGCTGCCTTTCTGTTTATGCTGTTTGGCCCAGCTCCCTGGAAGGTATGCTCAGCTTTGCTTTCAATTTCTGGTGCCTTCTTTTGCTGTCTGCTCATTGGACATACCACCAGGCAGCTGCACATCATTGGTTGCTCCCCTTCCTTGATTGAAACTCTGCTCCAAACCTTTGATTTAACTTAAATATAAATGGGATTGTTGTATTTTTTACTGCTAGTTCTGCCTGTTATTAAGTGAATTAGCTCCTTTGGGAAGTGTTTTCTTCTCCTTTAAAAAAAAAAGAGAATCGCAACTGCAGACCACTGTGGAGATTGATGTACTGTGGGGATTGTTAACTGAATTTGAAACCCCCTTTCAACCTCTACCTCTCTTTCCTGTAAACTCCTTTGGGAAGTGGTTTTTTTTATCTTTTAAAAAAAGGGAATTGCAGCTGCAGACTACTGTGGGGATAGATGTACTGTAGGGATTGCTTAACTGAATTTTAAAACCCTCCCTCAACCTCTCGTCTCTCTTTTCTGGGCCCTCTGCTTTTCTCTGTTCTTTCTTTTCTGCTATTTTCTGCCTGATTGTCTATAACTCGGCGGTGCACTCCCAAGCTGTAACTCCATTTCCCTCCGCCTCTGCACTTGCTTTCTTTTCTGGCTACTTTCTGACCACTGGGCCAAACTTGGAGTGGACTCCCAGACATCGGTTCCATTTCCCTCCCCCTCTACACTTGTGGCTCTGCATATCTTCCCCCCGCCACCACCAAACTAATCTGCTCTGCTCCCTTTTGTTCTGTGAACCCACCCACCGATTAGCTGATTTGAGCAGCCATTATATTTAATTGTTCTTTCCAACTTCCTCCCCATCTAGATTTTTGCCCCTGACTATGGCATCTCCTAGAAGTGGAGCCACAGGGACTCCATACAGCTGCCATCCACATCTCTGCTTCTGCTGTCTGGCCTGGCTCCCTGTTATCCCACCACACTTCATTCCAGCTCACCATTCCTCCGCCAACCCACCCGCCCTATCTGAACAATTTATTTTATAGGCTTAGAAGGCACGAGACTTGGGGGGTTGAAATTTGTGAAGTGTCTAAACTCCTATAGGCTCCTTATACTGTATCATTCCTAAGGTCACTATAGCTGCCTCGGCACACCTCTGTCACAGTTTATAATCCATTTTGTAGCTGCCACCATGACAAGTAGTACTGCTATTGTTAGTTTTAACTCTGGCATTGTAATACAGCTCCTTTTGCTCTCACCAACTATTTCTGACTCTTGTCCACCCTCCCAGCTATTGCTTACTGAACCCCTCCCTGCATCTCAAATTGGCAAAGCCTTCTCTGCTTGCAGTGTGAATCTTTGTGTGACAGGTGGCATTGTACTTCACTAGGAGAAGTTCTTCTTCCAGCATCTACATCTCGACCCTCTACATTCATAAAATTTTGTTAATAATAACTGATTATTTCTGACCCGCTATTGCTCCAGATCCTGCTCTCCAACCCTTGCTTACAAGAATGACAAGGGTGTTCATAGCTTATTCTATTTTGTTGCTTGATGTCCTTCCATTAGTGGGACAATGACTCAACTTCCTCATGCAAAATGTTGGTAGGCAAAATACAACTCTTTCCTCAACCACTATGCCACAGTCTGGAACACTATCTAATACACATTGCAGAAAGTCATCCTTACCCTTGCCACCTCTCAAACACTTGTTTTTCGCCAGTAATACTGTCATTGCCCTGGCTCAGATGCTTGTTCCTCCTTTCAGGAGAAGGCATTACCCCCTTATTTTCAACATCAGGTACAAAAGCGTCAGGACAAAACTCTGCCTCCTTGTCACAACAATAAATATCCTTCTTAGCTGCTTGTACTCTGAGGAGATGTGCATCCTAATTCTGGACCGCCTTCCTCGAAGTCTTTGACAGGAAAAATGGATTGTGGCTTAAAAATTGCAGATATTAACATTTGTAACTTGCTTCCAAAACTACCCAGTTCCATGCATGGACTTTACATGCATTGCCCAGATATCATCTGTCTGACTGAGACCTAGCTATCCACCAAAATAAAGGATAGTGCTATAGCTCTCCAAGGGTATGGAACCTTTAGACTAGATAGAGCAGGGAAAAGGGGCGATGGCTGCCTCATCTATGTCAAGGAATCTATCCTGGGGATTGTTCTGCCCATGACCTGTGTCACTGGGGATTATGAGCTGCTTGCAGTAAAACTCCTTATTGGAAGACAGAACAAGTATCTCACTATCGCCGTTGTCTACTTGTCTCCCAGTAAGGCTAAGCAGGGTCTTGGCCTAGTTATGGAGGTGAGCTCAAAGATTAAAAGGAATAGTGAAGTCATCATCATGAGTGACTTCAGAATTAATTGACTCTGCAAGGAATTGAATCCTTTAAGGACCAGGTTGCTAGTGTATACCTTACTCAGATGGTAACAGAACACACGAGAATGAACTATAAGAGTGGTAATAGTACTCTTCTTAACTGGATCCTAACCAGTTGTCCCTCTAGGATCACTAATGTTGCAGTACTCTCAGACTCCCTTTGTGACCTTTCCCCAGTAATATGTAGATGGTCAAACAAACAGAAAAGGGATCCTCCCTCTACCATAGAAAGCAGAGTAATCAAGAGATGGCAACTAAATGCTTTAAAAGCAGCCCTAGCTTAGGTTGATTGATCCCCTCTTGACGAGCAACAGGATTTAGACTTTGCCATGACATACTTCTCAGATAAGTTTAATAACATTTGCAACATCTACGCCCCTTTGAGGAAAAGAAAAGTCAGAGGATCTTCCAATGGGTGGATTACTCGGGGCCTTCTAGAGCTGATGAGGGATAGGGACAATTTGTGGTGCAAGGCAAGGAACTCAGGAAATCATGTTGACTATCAGAACTACAGGGCAGTCAGAAATATGTGCACAAACCTAACCAGGCCTACTAAAGCAAAATACTATAAAGAACAGATGGACAGGAGCTTGAGGAATGGAAATAGGTTCTGGGAGAAAATAAAAAATCTGCTTGGGAAAGAAGACAGGAAACATCCTATGATGCTAAACATTTCTGGTACCCCCATTGTAGATCCTCACACCATCTCAGAATCATTCATTTCAGCTTTTTCTGATCTTAGCTCTGTTCTCCACCCCCCCTCCCCGGCTACCTCAACTCTGTTGATCCATCTCTGAAAACATTGGGTGCCATCTCTAACCACCCAGATTTCTATTTTAAATGTGTAGCTCTCAAGGAAGCTGCGACATAAAGATCCTAGGCAAAACAAGGCTCAGCAGTGATAATTTTGACATGAAGCTTGTGTCAGTAGCTCTTGATGAACTTTTGATCCCCAAGACCAAAATCTTCAATGAATCACTTGCCTTGGCAAACTTCATCTGGAAGTTGGCACTGGTGACCCCTGAATTCAAAAGTGGGGATCAATCCAGCCCAGCAAATTAACTGCCTGTTTCAATACTATCCCCCTTCTCAAAAGTGCTTCAGAGGATCATAGCCAATCAGATCACAGAGTACCTCCAGAAGTATGATGTACAGTGTCCTCAGCAGCACGGCTTCCAGAAGAGACACAGCACGGCTACTGCCTTAGTTGAATTTTCTGACTATGTCCTCAAGGCTTTGGATGGAGGCAAGTTAGTGGAATCCATATTTATAGATCTCACTAAGGCCTTTGACACAGTCAACTACCCTATCCTGATTGAGTTGCTTCTTTCCTTGAGGTTGGCCCCTAAAACAGTCCATTGGTTCCAGGACTACCTATCTCATAGGACCCAGAGCATAAAAATAGGGATAGCAGCCTTGTCCACTAATGAAGTCACACTCAGGGTACCACAAAGATAAATCCTGGGTCCCTTGCTTTTTAGTTTATTTCTGAATAACCTTCCAGATGCATGCAGTAGTAAAATAATTCTGTATGCAGATGATGCAGTCATTCTTAGCAGTAGCTCCTAGCTTGACCTACTTCAAAAAGAGTTTACAGTCCTTCTTCTATCTAGAGGAATGGTTCAGCTTGCAGAAATTGCTGCTCAAGTATAAGAAGACAAAAACTATGCTGATAGCACGCCACCAGCATAAGAAAATGTACCCATTACTGATCATTGTCAACAATAAGGCCGCTCCCCTTGAACAGGTACACTCATTGGGGTCATGGTCAATAATACCCCTCTTTCATGCAGTATATAGACCAGGTGGTAGAAGCTGTTAACACCAAATTGGGCATACTCTACAGACACAGACAATACCTCACACCCTCTGCTCTCTGTCTCTAGCTCTGTTTTGTCAATAATTGATTACAGCCTGATTGTGTATGGTGCAGCCTCAGACACTGCATTTAAGCAGATAGTTATAGCTCTCAAGAAGGCCTACAGACTCACCCTGGGAGCCAATAACCTAACCTACTCTTATTCACTTCATGAACAAACCAGTTGGCTATGCATGGGTAATAGGATAAAGTTTCAAACATGTCTCTTGGGCAAAAAAAAAAAAAAACACTACTAGGAAAAAAATGTCCTTGCATTAAAGACATTCTGCATGCAAGTCAGTCTAATTATCAGACAAGAGGCATGATGGCCACTGGATGTTCCCGTCAGAAGAACTTCCCTTGAACAGTGGTCCTTTGCATATAAAGTTCCACTTTGGTTAAACAAGGTCCTTTCACAGGTACTTAACCATTGCAGCCTCCCTACCTTCAAAATTGAACTGAAACACCACCTTACCATAACTGGATACTGTGCTTGTAGGCCTCTTATTTGATCCTGACCACTGCTACAGACTACACTGCTCCTCTCTCTCTAGACCAGCTCTGCTTGTTATATGGTGGAACTGCCTATCTTCTGCGTTGACTTATTTGTTCTCCTTAGCATGTATTGTGTTTAATACCTCTGGCAGCCCCATAATTTACCCTTTGTCTCTCCTTCTTACCCTCGCTGCTCCCTTCCCTCACTCACTGAGTATCCTCACCTCCAATACGCCATCTTTTCAGTCCACCACCCTTTTCTGCAGTTTTTATTTCTTTCAAATCCTAGCACTGATCTCTACACCCAATGGGCCTACACTGGCCATTACCCCACCTTTCTTCTCCACCCCCCCAGTGTATTGCTACACAAACAAAGCCTTTTTACTGGCTGCTTTCCCCTAGCTACTAGACTGCTCTCTGTAAACTTATAGTATATTAATCTGTGTCCTTAATTATTCTTTGTTGTGCCTATGTATATGTAATCCTAAAATTATCACCTTTCTACTTCTGCATGTACTGTATTGCTTTCTGTTGATGTGGGACCTTTTGAAAAAGAGCATCTTGTTCAAATGTTATTTTCAAAGAATAAATAAAAAGAATGAATAGATAGATAGATAGATAGATAGATAGCAGAAGAGGAAAGGGGGAAACATCATTTAAGCAGGAAAGGCACACTAAGCCAAACCTTGTTTCCAGGTGCAACCTGGGAGCACAAGGAAATTAAGTGACTTGCTCAGGGTCACACAGTATATAAGTGGGAGCTGTGGGATTCAAATCCAGGTCTCCAGGTTTGCAGCTCAGTGCCCTAAACCACAATGCTGTACTGCCTCCTATGTCTCTGTTATCTCTGATGTGCAAGTTGAAATGATTTGTGGTGACTAAAAGGAATGAGGATTTTGTTTAAGGCAGTTTAATGGTTCCCCAGCCTAAGCTCTAACCACTAGACCACACTTCTATAGTTTAGATTGTAAGGTGTGTTTTGTTGCAAAAATATTCCCCTATGTTCTAGCCAACATGCAAATAATAAAATTGAGATAGCTAAATAGATAGATAGATAGATAGATAGATAGATAGATAGATAGATAGATAGATAGATAGATAGAAACTGACAGATTCTTTATTATCTTCTGATGTGCAAGTTGAGATGATGTGGAGTGAGTAAAAGGAATGAGGATTTTATTTAATGCAGTTATAATCCTTTAGAAATGTATTTGCAGAACAAAAATTATACCATTGATATTTGCTTTGAGTCTTTACAAACCAAAATTTGAAAATGTTGAAAAAGTTCCCAAGTTTTTTTTTGTTTAACTCTTTATGTTGATCCAGTATAAGTGTATCATTAGTAAATCAATATAGTACAATATAATTATATTCATGCCATATCAACATGCTGGATCTGTTTCTTTCTGTCTTTCTTTTATTGTTGAAGTGCATTATTTGTATATTGATTACATTTATGTACATTTCAAGTACATCATTGAACTGGACATGCATTGATGCAATGTATAAAATCAACCTGACTCGAAAACTTCTTATAAAAAATACATTTCTAGTCTTTACAGTCCAAATTTGAAATCTTTTCAAATGAGTGTTTCTTTTGAAAGGGCTATGTTTTAAATCATAAGGGCTGGACATTTCTTTTGCTTTTTTTTTTTTTTTTGAATCATGAAGGTAGGTTGAAATGGATACATAACACTGCTGTATTTTCAGTCATTTAGTACACTGTAAATGCACTTTTACTGTATCAACATACTTATGCATTTCTACTATATTGACACACATTTCATTATATTAATATAATGTTAATACACTTAGGGAATGAAGAATGTCGAAGTGTTAGAATGATGGTGATGCCAAGCGCAGCTAAATCACAAATAGATAAAAAAAAAGTGTTGTACTCACCAGTTCCAATTAAACAATTAACTGTTTAAAAGATATTGTACAGCGGCACATGGAAATCCAAAAGTAATTCTTGCCAGTTTATCTCAGCAGCATACACATATATAGCAGTTATGCTTGAAGGTACTCAAAAGAGTATTGTAGATTACCTGTTCTTTTTGAACTCCGTCAAGCAACTTTGTACACACCCACTGAAATCAGTTGTGGAAATGGAAATAATTTAATTGGAGTATCCATCACCTTTGATGCAGTATCAAACATATTGGACAGCAATCTGGCAATAAGTTACTTCATTATCTGTTGTATTTTTACACTTTAATCGTATGCCTTTGGAAGCACATTTTAAACCTTTTTGTGCTTGGAACTGAGTCAGACTTGTAATTTCACTCTCATAACTGCATTCCCCCAGGGTCCCCCCATTTCCACCACTGACTGAAATAAATTGACAGGATTTACTATTGTATATCCATTAGCTGCTTTATCTTTAAAGCAGATCATTGTCTGATCAGGGTTGGTGAATGCCACTTTTTTGTACACTATTTATAAATACACTTATACTACACTATATTAATATAGTAGTAATGCATTAACACTATACCAGTGTAAAACAATTAAGCAACTTCTATTCAGAGGAATTCAATCACATCAAATACAGTATACTGGTGGCCATCCATCAAGGAGAGCCACAACCCCTTTTCTCTGGTTCCTAAAACACCTTTCCCTGGCTAAAAGTGCTAAATAAAATACAACACAATAAAAAAGAAATGAACAATTAAGTTAAACATATTAAACCATGCAGTATAATTATTTAAATTTAAAAGAAAATATTCTCAGAAATATTTTTTGGTAGGTGCTATCAATACTTGTGAAGGGCTTGGTTAAAGCCAGGTTTTAAGGCAGGAATTAAAAAGTTCAACTGAGAAAGCAGTACAGATAGACAGTGAGAGGGAATTACAAAATCTGTTGGGCTGTTACAGCAAAGGTTGGATTCTTGTCAGATCTTAACCTAGATTGGGGGAGGTTAAGAAGTTCCTGCATAGATGTACAGCACAGATGGTTCATCATCACACTACATCCTTCTGGTCAGTGGACAACAACTTTCAAATGTAGTGTTGCAGGGGCCTGATCTATTCAAGGCCTTAAAACATAAACAACACTAGCTGGCCTGGTGGTACTGAGGGTTGATATGCTGGATGTTTGTCTGAGGCACTGCTGTCTTCCTCCAGGGAGAGAGGACTGCTGGCTCTGCAAGAAGACTGCCACCAGGTGGATGCCTGGTGGTATTGCAGGTTGGGGCGGCAGTAGTGAATGGGGCTGTAGAACTCTGCAATGTGTATGTTCCTCTACATGTGCACACTGATCTGCACACCCCAGCAAGGTGTTATTAGGAGAAAATCATGATGAAAGTGGTGATGGTGAAGGCAATCATAAAGCACTGCCTGACAATCCCTTACTCCCCTCAAAACCAGGATACCAGGGCAGGACACTGGATATATTTACCTGGGGGGATGGCCCTCCTCCTCCTCCTGACCCCCCATTTGGGGGGGAAATCAGTGGGGGTGTTCAGGCCAGCCTGGTAAGTCATGGTTCAACCAGGGACAGTGTGGGTCCGCAGGACAGGGCTGATGGGAGCCTAAGCCTGTCCTGGCAGAGAAGCATAAATTATGAATGAAAAAGAAATCATAGACAACAAAAGGCTGTCCACACTTCCAGTTACTAGCCTGGCCCTGGTGCCATCCCAAATCATAAACAACAGAAGCAAGCAGGAGGGTAGCACACTCAAAAATACTGAAGAAACAAGGTGAAAATGATATGCTGCAATGCTAGAGGATTATTCTTGACAAATGCAAAAGCTGAGAGTTTCACCAGAAAAATATCCCATTGCTTTGTACCTCTATGAGTCTTTGTTGGGGGTGGCTCACACAGAGCAGAGGAAATATGTTCATAGTTAGGTATGGGCATCAATAATGTCACAGCACAGCAGTCTTCTGCACCAACTTGAATCATCAACAAGCCGTGGTATAATGCATTATATTGGTAAAAGTATGATGTGATGAAAGTCTGAGCTAGTGTCCATGAGTCACATTGATCAGTGTTGGGGCACAAGAAAAAATTACTCACCTTAGTAATTATGTTTCTTCTAATGGAATCTTGCTGTATTCTGACTATTGCAGTTAGCCCCAGCACTTAAACTGCCCCGGAGAGTAGATGGTTAATTTTCTATGCAGAGCATAGAACATTGAGCTCAAGCTTGGTTCAAACCTCTGTCTGCTGTACTTTGAAGTGCAACTGTCAGATTCTTACAAGCTAATACTAACTAACTACTATGTGGAAATTGTAAAATTTCTAGTAGCCAAATGGCAATCAAATAGACTCAAGTCAAGAAATCTAAAATCAAAAACCAGGTAGTGAACAACTTAAGACTGTTAAATTAATAATATAACCTACTCCCCCTCTCTAAAAGGAGGGAGTACCCAAATGCACCCCTGGGGTGCAACACTGCATCTGCCAGCCCACTTCCCAAAAACAGATTCTGAGAGGGGAGGTAGGGAGGGAAGGAGGTCAGAATACAGCAAGACTCCATTAGAAGAAGCATAATTACTAAGGTGAGTAATTTTTCTTCAAACAACATGAAGTCTTGCTGTATTCTGACTTAATACAGACTACCAAGCAGTACCTCCATGGAGGAGGGAATTGAACCTACCTTGGGAATAGGCTCTGCAATACTGCTGTACCAAACCGAGCATCACTCCTATCCTGGATATCCAGGGAGTAATGCTTGTTAAATGTATGGATTGTTTTCCAGATGGCTGCTTTACATATCTCTAGCAAAGGAATATCCCTGGCCGCAGCCAGGGAAGCAGCTGTACCTCTAGTCAAATGAGCCCTCAGGCCTGAGGGAGGTATTTTGCCTAGCTTCTCATAGCAGAATTGAATAAATGAGACAATCCACCTGGCAATAGTTCTCTTAGTGGCAGGTTTGCCCTTACTCACTTCCCCATAAGTGAGAAACAACTGAAGGGAGTCAAACCTGTGAGCCTTAGTATGCTCAATGTAGTAACTAAGGGCTCTTTTAGCATCCAAACTGTGTAAACTTCTTCCTGAAGAAGAATGATCAGTGAAGAACACAGGGAGAGACATGAATTGGTTCAGATGAAAATCTGAAACCACTTTAGGTAAAAACCTCCTATTAGTTCTAAGGACCACCTTATCTCTATGGAATGAGATAAAATCAGGCTCCACTGACAGAGCTTGCAATTCACGTATACGCCTGGCAGAGGTAATAGCTACCAGGAACAAAGTTTTCCAAGTCAAGTACTTAAGCTCTGCTGAAGACAAAGGCTCAAAAGGGGTTGCATAAGCTGAGCAATGCAAACATTAAGATCCCAAGCAGAGGTAGGATCCTAAAGGGAGGATTGGTATAAACAATCCCTTGAAAGATTACAGAATACAGGGTGAGATGGCAGTGAGGAAGGCTTTCCCTGACGAGCAAACTGAAATAAATGTGGAAAGTAGCTGGTCTGAGGCCTAAGCAATTAAGTGAACATATTCGAACTAACAATACAATGTATGGGACCCTTCTTAGAACACCAAATGCTGAATCTTTTCCATTTGGAGTTGCAAGTTTTTCTGGTGGCAGGCTTTTGAGAGGCTTTGAGAATATCCAGAACCCTTGGGACAGATGCAAATCTGCATACTCTAACTCTTCAAGAGTCATGCCTTGAGATTGAGCAAACGAAGATTGGGGTACCAAATCCTCCCCTGAAAGGAGGTTAACAGGTTGTAATTCCTGGGAAGAGACAGGGGAAGATGGACTGCTAGGGACAGCAACAGGGGGTGCCAAGGCTGCCTGGCCCAGTCTGGAGCAATCAGAATCACTTTGCAAGGTTGTGACCTTACCTTGACCAGAACCTTGAACATTAGAGGAAAGGGAAGGAAGGCATATAGAAATGTCCCTTCCCAGTTCAAAATCAGAGCATTCAGAGGGACTGAGCCCAATACTGGGGGTCTACAACAAAAAAAAGGAAGTTGGTGATTGTCTGGGGCTGCAAAGAGATCTATCTCCAGAGTGCCCCACCTTGAAAAAATCACTTTCAACACCAGAGGGCCCAGGGACCATTTGTGATGGCCCTGGGAGATCCTACTCAATGCATCTGCTAGCACATTGTCCTTTCCTGGAAGGTGGACTGTTATCAGAGAGGTCTGCAGAGAATAAGCTAGAGACCACAATTTCATGGCTTCCGTGCACAAGGTCATGGACCGAGTGCCTCCCTGCTTGTTGATATACCATATGGTGGTGGTGTTGTCTGTCCGGACCTGAACCACCTTGTTCTGCACTGACTGGGAGAAAGCTTGCAGGGCCAGAAAGACCACCCTGAGTTCCAAGAGATTGATATGAAGAAGGGATTCCTGAGGGTACCGCAGTCCCTGGGCTGTGAGAGCCCCCAGATGGGCTCCCCACCTCAGTAGAGAAGCATCCATGGTTAGGACCACAGAGTGAGACTGAGTGATGAATGGGACTCCTTGCCTGAGGTTGCCCTGATCCTGCCACCATTGGAGAACCTGGATCAGAGTCTAGGTCACTGGCACTAGTTTGGTTAGAGAATCTTTCTTCTGAGACCAAAAAGCACCTCAGGTGAAACTGAATGTTTCTCATCTGAAAACTGACCCCTTGGACCACTGCTGTAGAAGCTGCCATGTGGCCCAGAAGTTGAAGGAAGTGCCTTGCTGGCCAAGAGACCAGAAAGTGGAATGAAGAAGCCAGCTCTACAATAGCCTTTGCCCTTTCCAGTGGAAGAAAAGCTCTTGCTTTGACTGTATCCAACTGTGCCCCTATGAAGGTGAGGAGCTGTACAGGCTTGAGAACTGACTTCGGAAGATTGAGAAGGAATCTAGGGAAGTGAGCACTTGCTGAGTCACTTGAAGGTGCCCCCACGGAGGATAACGACGTCCGGTGGTTCGAGAGGGTGCATGGTGCTGCCTTCCCCCGATGAGTCCTGCAGCCTAGCTGAATACAGGTGCCCCCACGGAGGATAACAACGTCCGGTGGTTTTGAAAGGGTGCATGGTGCTGCCGTCCCCCGATGAGTCCCGCAGCCTAGCCGAATAGGGATTGTGACCACGCTGCTATGCTGAGTCGAGCTGTTGCCTTTATATCCCCACACGAATGCTGACTGTTTTTTTTGGTAAAAAAATATCTTGTTGGACCAACGAGGTTTCACTGATGCTCCATGGTGTTACCTTAAGAGCCAGTGGGGATTTCTGATAGAGATTTTGACTATTTTCTACTTACGACTACTTTCAGCTGCCACACTGCACTGTATTCCTTTATAGGCAATTGTTATAACATATGGGACCATAACTTACAGCTGCTCCTATGGCGCTACCGCATTAGTCTATTGGGGATTTTAGTGGAAATATTTTGTGCCTACTAAACTGCTACTGTGTTTGTCTATGTTTTTTTTGTAACTGCAGGCAATTTTGTCAAAACCACTATCTAATACTTCTGCTTGTGAACAGATTTTGTTTTAGTGTCCTGAGTTTCTGACCCTTAAATTTTTGCTTTTAAGATCCTGCTTGAGAACAGATTTTGTTTTAGTGTCCAGAGTTTCTGACCCCTAAATTGCTGCCTAAGCCACCATTTTGGTGCCAGCCTCCTATCTTGGAAAAATTTCACGGAGTCCCTGGCCGGCATCCCTTTTTTGCTCCATAACCTTTTATTTCCCTGGAAGTACCTACAATTTGCTAATTCCAAGGCCGTTTAAAGGAGCACTTGCTGTCTCACGCCCCCACCAAGCCTGCAGTAACATACAAAAAAAAAATACAAAACTCAGATCTGTAAGCTAAAAACTCAGATTCTAACGTTAATTGCTAGGTCTCAGCAGTGCACTCCTTCACCGAGCCTAAAACCTCCTCAAATTCCTACTGCAAGGTAGCTCAGGGATCGAGGGTGCAGTTGGTGCCTGAAACTTACTATCGTGAAACCTCGTTGCCCGTCAAACCCCCCCGCTGCCTATAAATACCTGTGTTTTCTCTGCTTGCTTCTCAGGTGCCCCCACGGAGGATAACGACGTCCGGTGGTTGGAGAGGGTGCATGGTGCTGCCCTCCCCCGATGAGTCCTGCAGCCTAGCTGAATACAGGTACTACATACGTGGGATTGTGACCAAGCTGCTCTGCTGAGTCGAGCTGTTGCTTCCCCACTGATGCTTCGCATCAGCTGCCCCGCTGCCCCCACCACCACCCTTGGTGAGCACTCCATTAAATAGCACACATCAGGTGACTGATTTAACCAATCAGTCTACTTTCCCATCTGCAGGTTATCATTGCTTACCACTAGTGGCCGCTACAGCTATCTCCCTTGTTCTTACTGTGCTTAATCCCCCTCCTGGTAACATTATGTCACACTTAGACCTAAAATCAATATTAGAGATAGTACTCCTTGCAACTTTTGTATCCCTACCACCTACGGTCCACCCAAATCCACTAGTAGGTCCCCCAAACCTCTCCCTATTCCACAGCCACCCCAGTCACAGCTCCCTCACCTCAAATGGCCTCTCCTCCCCGGGGGCACACTGTTCCTGGATTCCTGGCCCATCCATCATCCCTCCATCTTTCCTTTCAGGGCTGGCCTTATTTAAACTGCACACGCCAGACTTGTTCACGCAGCCTCCCCAGTCTCCCTTACCCAGCCGCAAACCAATAAAAGTACTACCTAACCTAAAACTGTTTCTAACTCTAGCACTCCTACTCGCAGGGGACATTGAGTTAAATTCCGGCCCTACCACCAGTGCTAGCCAACCCCCCCCCACTGGCCAACTACCCAGAGGCCTGAAAATAGTCCACCTAAATATACGCAGCCTCCTACAAAAACTGCCACTACTTCAGACTCTAGCACATACACTATGCCCTGATGTCCTAATCATCACAGAGACCTGGCTGAAACCCTACAACTCGGATGTTGAAGTGTCTCTTCCTGGTTACTCCATCACCCGACAGGACCGCCCAGGCAAAAAGAGAGGTGGTGGCACGGCCATCTACGTATCATCCCAGGTACATTTTTCTCCTGTCACGTTACCTGCCTTCCCTGGCAACATCGACTCCTCACTGATAAAAATCTCCCTACCACACTCCATCCCTATTTTTATAGCAGGGACCTACTGTTCCCCTGACTTCACTTTAACCTCCATTGCGGCTCACCTAGACACCTTAAAAAACATTACCTTGGGTGAGGAGCTCCACATCCTAGGTGATTTAAATTTAAACTGGCTAACTAGTGCTAGCTCCAAACTCCGTAACCATGTAGCCAGCTTAAATCTGACTCAATTCATCACTGAACCTGTGCGGCTAAACCACAAAATGCTAAACCACTCCCTACTCAACTTGGCCCTCACCTTTCATCCACATAGGATTATAACCTCAGGCCTCCTTCCAGACTCTCTGAGTGATCGCCATATGATATATATCATACGTAAAGTGTTCAAAGCAAAACCACTCCCTCCAAAAACACTCCATATCAGATCCTATGAATCTCTTAACCTAGATGGACTTCAACAAGACTTAGCAAACTTGGATTGGTCCTTCATACCCCAGGCCCCTTCCATGGATCATGCCTATGACTTCTTTAAGTCAAGATTTCTTGCCGTCTGGGATTACTATGCCCCACCCAGAAAGGTTAGGGTAAGAGGTGCCCATCTGCCATGGATCACTGCCGACCTTCTGGAACACCTCTGTGCCAGGGATCAGGCGTGGAAAGTTTATAAGACATCAGGGTTGCACACTGATCACCTACATTACCGAACGCTCAGAAATACCTGCACCAGGCTTATCCGCAAGGCTAAAGCCCACTACTTCTCATCATCCCTCCAAAATAATCTCAATCATCCAGCCAAGTTCTGGAGGTCTATAAAATCAATTTTCTCCCCTCTCGCCAAGCCACCCACTCCTGCCCTAGATGTGGGCGGCTCTATCATAACTGAACCTCTAGCAGTTGCCACAGCTTTCAACTCAGTGTTTACTAGCAGTGGGTCCCCTCTCTACTCAAACCCCCCCCACCTGCCACACAAATTGCGACACCTTCATCCCCACCCATGCCATCCCCTCACCGGTTTCTCCCTTCACTCTGGTTACCCCACCAGAAGTACTTAAAACCCTACTCATCCTAAACCCCTCTAAGGGTAGATGCACTACAGGCATAGATGCCAAAATGCTCTACCTTTCCGCACCAGCAATCGCCGTGCCTCTAGCGTCTCTTTTCAACCTCTCTTTCACCTCTGCCACCCTACCTTCAAAATGGAGTCACGCTACAGTCATCCCCCTTCTGAAAAGCGGTGACCCATCCTCCCCTAGCAACTACCGCTCAATCTCCCTACTGCCCACCCTAGCCAAAATCCAGGAACATCTCGTCCTCTTGCAACTCACCACCTTGCTTGACTCCTCTTCTTTCTTCACCCCTTACCAGTTCAGCTTTAGAAAATTCCATTCCACTGTTACATCCCTCCTCAGTCTCACTGATTCCATCCTCACGGGCATGGATAATAGCCTCATCACATCTGCCATTTTCATTGACCTAGCCAAGGCTTTTGACACAGTCTCTCACACCCTCCTTCTATCAAAACTCTCTAAAGCTGGCCTCTCCAGTGTGGCCACATGCTGGTTCAACTCGTACCTGGGAGGCAGGTCCCAATCGGTAAAAATTGGTGCCTCCACCTCAAACCCCTCCCCGTCTCCATTGGTGCCCCACAAGGCTCTGTCCTCGGCCCTATCTTATTCTCCATTTTCCTCAATGACCTTTCCTCGATCTGCCAGCATGCTGATATTCACATGTACGTAGACGATACAGTCTTGTACATCTCAAGTCACTCCCTGCAGGAAGTTGCATCCAAAATCCAGCAAGACTTCACAAAAGTCCAGCACTGGTTTCGTAGAAATCAACCCATCCTAAATGCTAAAAAAACGATCTCTATGACCTTTGGTACAAGACAAAGACTCTCCCGTCTCCCTGCTTTCCCCATTCTCAAAACACTAGATGGACCCCTCTAGAAGTCTGCACCTTTTTCAGATACCTAGGGTTCTGGCTGGACCAACATCTAGACTTTTCCACGCATATCGAAGCAACCCACAAAAAACTATGCACTCAGCTGGGGGCATTATACCAAAACCGTAGCTGCATCCCTCTCCAGGCCTGCAAAGAGATCATCCAGAAAATTATCCTCCCTATGATCGACTATGGGGATGTAGTCTATAGCTCTGCCGCTAAATCTACCCTGGCTAAACTGGATTCTCTTTATAACTCCTTCTGCCACTTTGCACTGGATTGCCCTCCCACCACTCACCACTGTGACCTCTACAGCCACCCTAACTTACCCTCCCTCGTCAATCAGTGCCTTTACCACTGCAACAGACTCACAGCTAAATTCTGGACCCGGCTACTGTGCCCTCTTACCTAGCCACTACCCTAACAGCCCAAAAACCATTAGTATACTCACTCAGAAATTTTGACTCCCGCCTACTACAAATCCCACACATGACTACCTCTGCTGGGAAGTCGGCTTTTAGAGTCCGTCTACCAAAACTATGGCACTCTTTGCTGGCTGACATCTGGCTCTCCCCCTCCCCATGGCAACAAATCTCCCTACTAAAAGGGCAAGTCCCCATAAGCTGCTCATGTAAACTTGGCATGCAATAGCATGGGCCATGACTTAACTTGTGAGCAAAAATGTGATGGCAAACCACCCAATGCAATCCATATTGTCCACCCAAGCGCTTAACTAGCAAATTTTAATTTGCCACTACTTTTCCCCTTCATATTCTGCCTACAAATACAATGTCACTCTCTGTTTCTTGCATCCTGTACTTGTAGCTATTTGTGATTATTCTTCATTGTAATTATACAACCTTGTACATGTTTCATGTAACCTTTGTAATTTTTTTTTTTTGCTGTCTGAAAAAGTTCTGTATGATGGCTTGTATGTACTATCCCATTTCCCCCTACCCCCAGGATGCATCTGGAATCGAGCGGTAGTCTGCTCAGTATGTTTTTCCTGGTAAAACTTTTAAATAAATAAATAAATAAGGTCTGACTTGACTTGGTCTGGGGACTGACCCACAATGAGCCAGTCATCCAGGTATGGAAATATGGAAATATGTTTCCTTCTTAAAAAGTCCACTACTACTGCTAGACATTTTGTGAATACCCTTGGAGCTGATGTCAGGCCGAAGAGCATAGCTTTGAACTGATAATGGTCTGAAGGCAATTCAAACCTGAGGTACTTTCTGTGGGAGCACCTGATGGTAATGTGAAAGTAGGCATCTTTTAAGTCCAGGGAGGCTAGCCAGTCCCCTAGCCTTAGAGAGGGAAGGATTATTTCCAGAGTCACCATTTTGAATTTTGGTTTTAAAAGATGTTTGTTCAGGTATCTTAAGTCTAGGATGGGTGGCCACTCCCCTGTCTTTTTTGGGGTAAGGAAGTACCTGGAGTACAGACCTTTGCCCCTGTGCAATGTTGGAACTCTCTGTACAGCCTTTAGAGCCAGTAGAGATGAAACCTCTGCCTCTACGGCAATGGTTTTGGAGGTGCTTGCAGGTGAAAAAGATCTGGCCCTTAGCTTTGCAAATTTCTTGAAGCTGAGAACCAGCCCCTGGCTTGCCACCTCCAGGACCCACTTTTCTGAGGTAACAAACACCCAGTCCTGGATGAAGTAAGCCAGCCTGCCTCCTACAGGAATGGGGGAGTCGGCCAGGGCTGACACATCAGGATGTCTGCTTGGCAGAAGCCTTAGGTTGAGGGATGGATACAGCCCTGCTCATCCCCTTTCTGCCTCTCCCTCTGAAGAACCCCTCTGAGGAAAGGGAGAAGAGGCCTGTGCTTGGTAGAAAGGCCTATGAAAAGGCCTGCCCCTGCCCCTAGCCTGCTGCCTTTGAGGAGTTGCCTGCCTTTCCTTAGCCTGTGCACTCCTATAGGTGGTCCTATACTCATCCACCTTTTTCATGTAATTCTCTGTCTGCTCCCCAAACAGAGAATTACCCACCTCAAGGAAATCCATGGCCTTAGCCTGGGTGTCCTATGAGAGACTAGTACATCTGAGCCAAGCCATTCTCTGAAGAGCCACAGATGTAGCCATGACTCTAGAGAACACATCATTAGAGTCCACAGCAGCATGGAACTGTACCTTAGATGCCTCAATCCCATCAGCAGCCACCCCCTCCAGCTCTGAGGCTAGCTGGGAGGAGGCCTACTTAGCCAGTGCCAGTACAGTGCCCCACCTGGACTTCTGGTACCAGACTGCATAGGCCACATAATTAGCCTGCCTGAGTCCCAAGGTGGATGCCATGTACTGTTTCTTTGCCATGGCATCCAGCTTCCTTGAATCTTTATCTGGGGAGTGTCAGGCCAAGGGTATAGTAGCCTTATCAAAGGCTGCAGCCTGTGCAACACCAACATGGCTGCATTGTTGATAAAAGTACTCTGTACCAGAACCTGATAAGGTGTACCTTTTGTCCATTCTTCTGTCAACAGGAGGTACAGAATTTGGAGTTTTTAAAATCTTTTGTGTCTATTTCCCAAAAGACTTATGAAGGGGAATAGACAATCTTGTGGACTCTGGGATGTCCATCATCTCCACATAATCAGGTTCCTCTTGTTCCTCTTCAGCTTCTTCCACAGGGAGCTGGAGGGTTTCTGCCACTTTCCTGTAAAACATGTAGTGGGAAGGGGACTCAGAAAACCTAGGAGGGGAAACACCAGAAGGCCTGTCTGGGGAGATGTCCAGTTCAATGGGCTCAACCAGACCTCCCACACCATCGTCATCATCATCATCATCATAATCTTCAACCCCTTCCAAATCCGGTTCATAGAAATCTTCAGGGGCATAATCTTGAACAGGAGGAACTGACTGAACTGAGCACCTGCCAGAAGGTGCCAGATCAGATGGAACTGGACAAAGCAATTCTACAATCCTTATCACATTGGCAATCTCTTCGGCGGTCAGAAAATGGGTCTCTGGAACCGAACTGGATGATTTTTCTTTTCTTTTTCTTTTTGTAGGAACTAATCCCTCAGGATCAGCTCTCCTCTTGCCCAAAGAAGTGTCACTTTGGTCAGAGTGCACTCCCTCAGGTTCAGTCTGGGCTGGCCATCCAGGTCAGCAGACTTCACAGCCTCCTTATCCCTGAGCCTATCTAATCTTTTTTCCAGGGTAGACTTAGGGAAATGTTTACAGATTTGGCAGTCTGAACTGAGGTGGTCAAACCCCAGACAATAAACACAGGTGGTATGGGGATCAGCCTTAGCAAAGCCCTCCCCACACACACTGCAGTGTTGAAACCCAGTGGACATGGATTTTCTTTTGAGGTTTCTCAGATATAGCCATCCTAACCACAAACTTACCCTTTTTATGGCAAACAACCAGGCAAGACACCCTTGTTTCTAACCGTGTTACAGGTATTGGAAAAAAAACACAAGAAAATGCAGTTTTTTTTAAACCGATAAGGACCGGTAACCACACTCTAAGTTTAAAAACAAAGACAGAATGTATAAATCACTAAACGGCTGGTTCAGGCGAACTGGTTGAAAAATCAATTTTACAATTTCCACAAGTTTATTATGTCTAGTTCACTACCTAGTACTTACTGTACCACAGACAGAGATCTGAACCGAAAATTTGTGAAAAATAATCAGTAAAACCGAGGACTTTAACCGACTTATGAACTGTGAGCAAAGGAGAAATCTCCAGAGCGGCCGTTCAGTTAGGTGGAGTAAAGAATCTGACAGTTGCACTACAAAGTGCAGCAGATAGAGGTCTGAACTGAGCTCGAGCTCAACGTTCTATGCTCTGCATAGAAAATTAACCATCTACTATCTGGGGCAGTTTGATTGCTGGGGCTAACTGCAATAGTCAGAATACAGCAAGACTTCATGTTGTTTGAATATGGCAGTGTTTCACTGATGATAAAAGCTGTTTAGAACCATGGCAGACACCTGAGAAATAAAGGTCAGCTCACCTCACATCAAAAGCTTTACCATGATTATGGGCAGACTCATTTACCTCCATCAACTTTGAAAAGATTAAAGTAATCCTAGTGAGATGACTATGTGATTTAGCAACAGTTTGGTTTTGTCTGGGTTAATTTTCAACAGCTGATAGCCATCCATTTTACCATTTCTTAAACACATCTCTCATTCACAGTCAGACACTAGTTATAGCAACTCTAACTCTCAGTCAGTTTTTCATAGCCATACTGTAAGACTTTTTATATGACTGCATTTCTGTTAAATCATAGGTTCACATAGATACCAGTCTGAGCCACAACAATGACACTAAATAGTATTTTGAAACCTGGACCAATCTGATAATATCTAAGTTTAAGAAATATTGTCTTGCTAGTCTGATGTATCTGAATCATGATTTAGTATAACTTCAGCTTTCTTAAATTTTACTAAGCAATGTATAACATTGGGGGAGTATCCTGATGCAAAGTGACACAAAGCAGCCCCAGCAAAAGCAAAGAAAGGGCTTCACAAGAGTTTTCTGTCAATAGAGGGTTGTCTGAGATGTCTCTTGGTTAATCAAGAACATTGTCTTTTGATATCTTCAGAACTCAAGGACCATATCATGAAACTGCTGCTTTAAAAGAAAGAACACATTTCATGTCCAACACATGTCTTGTCTAATCAACTGTTTCCTTACTTGCATCTTAGGGTTCCAGAACTGGTGTTCTTTCTTTTAAAGCAGCAGTGCAACGAAAGTGGGTTAAAATTTAACCCCACCTTTTTTTTTCTCCTAATCAGTGCTACATGTCTTCCAGTTTATTTTGGGGTGAAATTTTCAATTTCAGTTATCATTTAAGAATTTTATGAAAGTTTAAAATAATTATTTCTCAAGAAGAAAAGATGGCTGCCTCATTCTTGCATTTAAATAATATTGAGGACCTGGGGAGGGTACAAATCCAGACAAAAATGCAAATGTACCATACACATCATTGGAAGCATCCAGAAAATCCAAATCAACAGTTCTGCCAATATTTTTCATAACCATAGCAGAAAATTAGCTTTCTAGAAAAAACTTTTTTCATTCCACTGCTGCTTTAAAGGTTTTCTTTTTTGAATTCCAACACGATTAATAGGGCTTTTCACACCCATTGTATCCTAAAATGATCTAGAATCAATAAATAGTTTAGTGGAAGGCATTAGGCATGCACAGCAAGGTTAAATGAAAGACTATGGGAGGTTTTGGAAGATCTGCAGACTAAAATACAAAAAAAGAATTTGTTAGAGATGAGATTGGTCCAGGAAGGTAAGATGACATATTCTGTGTTAGACAGCTAAATAATTCAGATTAAACTGCAGACAGGAAATTTCACTGGTAACTGTCTTGGAGGCATTGAAAACTACAAAGGGGATGGGATATCATAAATGTTTTGCATAACAAATATAAAAGAACAGGAAGTGGAGCTAGAAACTAATTTAAAACAATGAAACCAGGAATGTAGAGTTTAACAAAGTGGGCCATCCTGTATGTCCTTTAGAAACTGCAGCATAGTTTAAAAATCTCCAGAAGGGTAAAAAGAAACTTCAATTTTAAAAATAAATATATAACTGCTGATCATGCGATACGTAGATGTAGAAGAAGCCTAGGTTTATACAAATAGTAAAAATATAATCTAATGATCAGACTTGGGTAGATTTTTTTCTTCCAACATGGACATGTATATAATGTAAACTGATGTGAAACCGACAATATGCAGATGCTAGTGTTTTACTCAATGCAATATACCAGTGCATAAACAATGTGAACAAACACATGTGCTTCCCCTTTCCTGCATTTTTTCTACACATTAAACTATATCTTTTCCTGGAGTTGATTCAGACTTTGGAAAGCACAATCACAGGAGTTTATATGTAAACAAAAAAAAGGAAAAAAATCTAAAATACAACATTTAGAAGGCAGAAACATAATTGGGATGATTTGCCTTCCAGATTTCTTAAATTATTTCTAGAGTTCTCAGATATATGCTCTTGTAATTAACTATGAATTAACATATTTATGGAAGCAGATAGATATACTGTATGAGATGTTGGCCAAATGTCTTCAGATACAGAATTCTTATGCAACAGAGCAGTAAGACAAACGTGTATAGCCTTCATTTCATTTTATTTCATTTTTATTTTATACTGGGAAGGCATGTGAGCAAAACTGCCCATTTTCACAAGTGTTCAGTGTATCAGAGTTAGGAAGAAAACAGTACAGGGAGCGAAACTAAACAATTTCAGAAGACATACAAACTATACTTGAGAATTGTGTATAAATAATTGAGGTAAAACACAAGAATTTACAAATAATTATATACAAATCATAGAATTATGTACAAATCAATTAAGGTAGTAACACCATAATTTACAAAGGTAGTAACACCATCATTTAAAAAGCTTTGTTGGGGAAGCTCTGGGAACTGTGGGATGGGCTGGGTCACTATGGGGAGAATCAAAGGAATTAGAGAAAAGGTAAAGGTGAAGTTTATGGACAGTTGCATGAAGAATTGTTAACGAGGAGGTTTGTTAGAGTGCTTTTGAAAACAGAAATGGACGGGCACTGGGTGAGAGACTGAGGCAGAGCATTGATGAGTTTTGTGCACCTGTAAGCAAGTGATCACTGACCATTGGAGGTGCAGTACAGTGGGGTTGCAAAGGATCTACCTGAGGATTGTCTGGGGGGGTGGGAATGAGCAGGCCTGGGAATGAGGGAGGTGGTATTATCAGGGAGTAGACCCTTAAGGGATCTGAAGAGGAAGGTACAGGGTTTGCTGTTGTATCTGTCATTGAGGTGCTGCTCAAGGAGATAAAAAGAACCTTAAATCCAGGAGGAGGAGGAGAAGGCTGTGGTCTGCAGTGACTAAATGGACTACATCAGTCAGTAACTGCTTAACTCTGAAAAGGAGCCTTATCTTCTGATATTCAAATTATACAAAATGTTTTGAGAGAAGTGAAGACCCATTAAAACTTCAAAATAAAACAGTTATATTCCAACCTATAGGTCAGGATTCAAACGTTTCCCTAGCATATTGGCCATTTTCCTTGATGCAGGGAAGCCAAGGAATTGTATACAATTTTTTTTAGCTCATAACAGCAAGTAACATAAAACATTGGGAACACTTGATAAGCATTACTGTATACTTTAGACTGGAAATGCATGTATTTATTTAGTTATTTATTTAGACTTTGGCAACCGGTTGAAGCCCGCTGGGACAGGGGCCATTTACAAGGATAGCAGGGATGGGCTAAATAGTATACAGGGCAAGAAAGTGGTGCAGGTAGGTATGTGCCAGAAAACAATTACATTTCAGATCAGGTAAAACAGTTTATTTTTTAATTATTTATTTCTAATTTTTGACCAGGAAAGGTACACTAAGATATGCTAGCCTATTTTCTAATTGTGCCCTGGGGGAAATTTGCAAAGGCCAAGAATGTTTTATTTGTACAAACATTTAAGGGACCAGAGATTATGTCTCCCTCAGGTGGGCCATTAAGGTGTTCTGAAGTTTGGAAATTATGTAATCAAAGGAATGCTGACCCACAGAGATTATGAACTAGGTAATTGACAGTAAATTAGCCGATGTTGATCTGAGTGACTAGAGCCTGTCTGGGAATTAGAGCAACTTTGATGGACATGAGAGGGTGTTAGGAACACATATTTTATCAATGCTTCCGCCCAGGATATTGTTAAGGCTAGCTTCAAGGGATAACCAATGCCAATTTCTAGAGATTAAACAATGTGTATTAAGGACAAAACACCATATCAAACTGTAAAGAAACTTGTACATTACCTTGAAGTTTCTCTGTTGGACAAGGAGGTAAAAAGAACCCCTAATCCAGGAGGGGTAGAAGGCTATGGTTTGCAATGACTAAATGGACTTCTTTAATCAGGCACTGCTTAACTCTGCAAAGGAGCACAAGTTTTCTATTTAGCTGAATAGTTAGATGTTCCAGGTAAAATATGAAAAATAGACCATGATCAAAGTGGATCCCTATATATTTAAAACTGCTGCCAAACTTAAGACATAATCAGTTGTAAAACTATAGACTGTTAATACATAAATAATGGACCAAAAATATATCAATAATTCATTTGTAAAGAGCACACACATGCTTGCAAATGTACACACACACACACACACACACTATGCCAACACACACACACACACAAATAGACAGGCCAACACAGCCAGAGAGAGAGTAAGAAAGAGACTAGATATAGATAGATAGATAGATAGATAGATAGATAGATAGATAGATAGATAGATAGATACAGAGACAGACAGACAGATAATTACATCACATGAGAATCTATAGTGCATCGGAACTTAAGAGTCCAGACTGCATAACACTCAGTGCAATCTGTGCAAACCTAGAGTGATATGTAGCAAACATAAATGGCAAAGAATACATTGTTCAGTCACTTCCTAATTACCAGTGGAAACATATGTGGACTAATTTCACATGTCACAAACTCAATTGCCTGGAGAGACTTTGCCTTGACATCTGCAGCAATATTTTTAACTAGCTATATTAATAAGGTAAGACAATAAATACTCAGGGCAATTCTGGAGAGACTGTGCTGTGGAAAAACCTAGCCAGGTATTTCTGGAGTATATAGTAATCTTGGAAAATTATTTCAAATGGTATCTTATGATGGGAGATAGAGCTGTGCAGAATATAAAATTCCACCAGCGGAATGCCCACAGAATGACAATTCCGATTCCATGTAATTTCATGGAATTTTCATGAAAAGTCTGTGGATTTTTGCCAAATTTTAATTTCAGTTATTGTGCTAAAATTGTAAAAGTAGATGTCCAAATCATATATTTGGAACATACACAGCAGCCAGTGACTTACAAAAGTGTACCACATTTTGAACTCATAGGTTGAAAGGGGGCAGAGTTATCGGTGGCCAAACATTTAATCAAAATTAAATCTTCAGTTATTTTGAGATAATTTTAAAATTTCTTATCCAAATTTCTCCACAATGTCAGAATTTAGAGAAGCATCCAGTATGGGTATATGCACTATGTTTAAAGTCTCAAGCTTCAATGGGAGCTGAGTTATAGGTAGCAAAACATTTATTCAAAATTTAGATTTCTATAATTTTAGTTTAATTTTGAATGTATTCTTTGAAATGTTATACAATTTGACTTGTATACAGGTTATCACTACATTTGTATATGTACATAGTTTCAGATTTCTAGCTTCAAATGGACTGTGTTATACCCTGTCAAACATGTTGCCAACATTTAAATTTCAGTTATTTCTTTCTAATTTTAAAACAATGTATCCATCTTTAACCAGAGTTGAAACATTTGAACTATTGTACCACATGGTCATTTCTGAAAAAGTTCATATTTGCAGCTTTAAATGGGATTGAATTAAAAGTGATCAAACTTTCACATCGTTTAAAAATAAAATTTTGCAAGAATGTAAACTATAAATTTATAAACTCCTGAAACTTTAAAACTAGATAATGCAATACCATTAAATTTGGCAGGCTCTTAGACCTTGCACCGTGACTGTGTGTGCCAATTTTATTAATTGTTTGTTGCCAGAAATTGCAAAATAACATATGTACTTAAAGCCAAATCCCATGAGTCTATGTGAAAACAGTAGAATTTCTTGAAAAATTCCAAAAAGAGGAATTTGCTAATTTCACTCAGCCATATCTGGGGGATTCTAATTAAAGGACAGTGGTACGAGAGAGAGGCAGTGCAGAGGGTCATCAGGTTCAGGAGTTAGATGCACAATTTCACCAAGAAATGGACAGCTGAGAAGGGTAACACAACAGTGGTAGACCCCCAGATTGGAGCAAGGAAGCACAGAGTGTCAACAATTCCAACCTGAATGCAGGATATCTAAGGATTACATCCAGTAAATATATGACCCAGGGAGCCTGATGTACATGCAAGTCTGGGAATTAGAGGTACTCAAAAAGACACAGAGGGGGAAGACAATGTCTGGAGCAGCAGGAAGGAAGAATACTAACTATTCCAACAGGGTAGGTCGATAGAAAAAGGAGTAGGTGACTCACGTTTTAAGGGAGTTTGTTACTGTAAAGAACAAACAGGATATCAGTGGGATCAGTAGTTCTACTGAGTCAATCTGGCTATGCCAAAAGAGAAGGGTAGATAGTCACCCAGAGAGGAACAGCAGGACTGAAAAAAGTTCAGCCCAGTTTATCAAATGTAGTAGTGATACATGCATTGTTAATGTTAAATTCCACAAAAAAACTCTGAATGCTTCATCTATATGCTACCATAAATATATGAGAAAATGTTACCGATAATTTTTTCTACTGCAAATTTAAAACTTCTACACCAATTTATCCAGTTGTGTTAGACATCAGGATACACTGACTATGGGTATGCATGTCAAATGTTAGGTCTATGTCTAAAAGAGCAGAGATGTTACAAACGTCCACATGTTTGAGAGTTTTCTCAAAGTTTTGCAAATATTTACAAATTAAAGTTTTGAACCCCTGTAACTTTAAAATTCTCTCATCCAATTCTCTCCATATTTAGAGCATTCTATAAACATTTCAAAAAAGGTTATTCTTGCTAATTTACACACGTCTAGCTCCAAAGTGTCTGAGTTATATGCAGATTTAATGTTTTCACAAAATGTAATGCAACAAATAAAATGACAGAATTTGAGCACTCATAATTTTAAGAAGATGCATCATATTGTCATGTAATCTGGCACAGTGTTAGAACTCCTGTCATCAAATAATCATGCCAAATTTAAGATCTCTAACTCAATAAACAGTTGAGGTATATGCAGATACAAATGTTCATGAAATTTTGCACAAAAATTAAAACAACAGCATTTGAACAATTTTAATTTTAAAACTATCCATAAAAATGTTATGATATTTGGAATGTTATTGGCTCCCTACACATGAGTGCACATTCCAAAGATTAGAGATTTAGTGTAACAGATGGCGAGTTATGACCCAGTTACTAAGTCTTAAAAATTCCACATAATTCTGATGAAATTCCATGAATTTTATGAAATGCTATTGAAATTCTGTGAATCCAGAATGTTCCAATTCTGCACAGCTCTAATGAGACATTATACATCTGGAAATAGATGGTTTGCCAGGGAATCTATTGTTGGATTATTTTCACAAGGTTAACTGAATATAGTACTAGAATGTATAGATTTTAAAGTTGTTGCTTTTCCACTCCATGTAATTTCTTAACATTTAGAAGAAACTTTTCAAAATATTCACATTTTATGGACCTAGGCAAAAAATAAGTAGGCAATTTCCCCAACAATATAATAAGATATTCCTACCCATGTTCTCCCTTGTGCACCCATGAATCATTTATTAAGAAATTGGCAACCGGGAATGACACGCTGAGCTGAGGCTTGTTTGCAGGTGGGACTTGCTTGGGAGGGGGAGTTACAATGGGAGTATAAAATCCATATAGTAGTAAATTGGATAAGATATGCTGTGCAGAATACATTGGAATGTTATACTGTTCAGTAGTATAAATGCAAATATCATACCATGCAAATCATCAACTACTATTTAAACACCTGACAGCACTCGGCTCCTGTTGCTACAGGTTCTAACCTTCCCCTCATTGCTGGTCTCCCACCTTCTGTTTCTCCTCTCCCAACCACCTAGGCCCCCCTCTCCCTCCTCTCCCCTCTCAGCCCTCTTTAGTTGACTATTACTCCCTCTGACTCCCCAACCCCAGTCTTATCCTATTACCCCAAATGCTCCCTCCATAACCAACCACCACTCTCCCCAATATTCCACCCACTTGATACTGTTTCCTTCTCTCACATCTCTCTTCCCACACCCCTACTCACTGCCTCTCTAACTTTGTCGAAGACACTACTGTCTGTTCTATGTTCTCAACTCCTACCCCAGCCCGTTCCCTCCCTACCCCGACAGTCAGTTATGACTGTGCTGCTATCCACCATTTTTACCTCCTCTCACCGCACTAGTCATGTTTTCCTTTTGTGCCCTATAGCAAAACTAGTATGAGCCCAATCTGTACTTTTTTTCATATGAATGAGCTGCGCTTCCTTCCTGTATAAGGTACTGTTTACTATTGTGTAATTGCTTTCTTCTTTTTCTTTGTTTAACCCTAGGAACTCACCAATGTGTGCAACTTATACTTTACACTTGCCCATGTCTGTAATTAATGTTCTTTGTATCCAAATGTACCAATTGTGTGAACATTACCTTGACATGGAATCTTTGTAAAAGAGCTTTTAGCTCAAAGGTGTTACTCCGAGATGAACAATAAATAAATAAATAAATGTATATGTAGTACGTGAGAAAAATGTGGAAAGAATACAGTGCACAATTTGAAACAGAATAAGGTTAAAAAATTACAATTTTTGAATACATTCGATAATCCTTTTTGAACAGATTGCAATATTCTGTATAGTGGAGAGGGCAATCTGCACAAAGAGATACTGTCAAGAGTACAATAAACAGTGAATATGGTGATCTGTGCAATAAGGTACTGTGCAGAAATGCAGAAGCATAAATCATTCTGTGCAAAGTGTAATATACAGTAGATCAGGTATTCTGGGGAAGAGGTATTGTGCAGAGATATGGAAGCATAGGTCAAACTTAACAAAATACAATAATCAGTGGCTAACAAATTATGCAATGGATGCAGTGTAATATTAAACATGTTGTACATTGGACTTACTGGAATTATGGCCCTTCTTTAGGGGGCAGTCCATGGAGAATTCCATGGACAGAAGGACAAGACAATAATAGGGGCTGAAGGATGTACCCCTCCAAGGGAGGGGTCATAGCCCCATTTGGGTCTGCAGCAGTGTAAAAAAGTAGATATGGAAAAAAAATTTACAGTGAGATGATCATTGCAAAAAGCAACACTAGAGCTCTATACAAGTGCAAGGAGGACACTTTGGGACAAAGTGGGAAAGAGGAGATAATGGCAGGTACTGTACAGGAAGAAGCAAACTTGCTCTAATAAGTCATTTTAGGAAGATGTACTGCAACTTAGATTGTATGCCACCATGATTCAGTTACAAATATCTTGCTATATATAGACTGTACACTCCCCTACTCTAGTTCTCATCCATGCTACCATGTACTCTATGTACTCAGCATGCATACTGCAATGTTCTTTCCCTTTCTGTAATTCATTACTTGTACCCAGCTTTTGTTGCTCATATATATGCACTTATTGTTGTCACAATGTTTGCTATTGCTGTACCCTCCCTGCTGTATCCCTTCTCTCTTATCACTTGAGGAAATTAGTTCTTATATGGTATATCATACCTTGCTACAACTTATTTTGTTAAACTCTCATCAAGCAGACAGGCATTCTGTGAAGTCCAAAGAGTGCTAACACATCATTTTCTCATAAGCCAATGCAGCTCTAAGGGGCAATGAGATTTCAACAATTAGAAAATTAAGACCCCCTGAATAGTTGCAGGGATGGATGAATATAAACAGTGAAAATAAACTGAACCAATCACATATAGCTCTAACAGCAACATAAAAGTAGTTGTCTGTTGATATGGAAACAAATACAATTTACAAGATATGAGGTGTAGTTTTCCTTTAATGGTGCACTAGTTAGGAGTCTAATATCTACTGAATGCAACACATGAGTTATGACTCTCAAGTTCATATGAAGGAACCACATTGTAACTACAGTGTGGGCCAAGTGCAGATCATTAAATGTCCCTTAAAAATATATATATACTAGATCAGTGGTGAACACATAAGGTATACAAATCATATTATTTTTAAAAAGGGTAACAATTTATATTTTCTCCATGCGGTGAACCTTGTTTGCTACCTGACTGTCATGTGGCCTGCATTGTTCTGGCATGCTTCATTTTGTGCTGCCAGTATTGATGGTGACACTGTTTCTGCTGCTTTATTTTTGTCGACTTTATTTTGTTTACGATGTTACTGACCGGAACCGAGTTTACAATGAGAAGGACAGTTTTAAACTAAAATGAGGTAAAACACTAATTCAATCATTATAAACAGTGTGACATATAAAAAGTACAAAATGGACTGTATTAGAATAAAACATTTATCCCCATACATGGGTGGTAAGCTCTTCATAGATAACTTCCTACTGCCACTCCTCGATATGGGTCTTACCACTCACTCTTCCTGTGTAACCAATAAAATAGGAGAACAAAGTGTGGGTTAATGTACTGTAGCTTAAAATAAGAACTGGACTATGGACTTCCTCCCATAAAATAGTTTTAGGTTTATTAAAAAAATAAATAAACATCATAGCCTTGATTTTTATTTAGTTGAATGAGGTACACTATATGATCTCAGTCCCATATGAACTTATTTTTGCCACTCATGAAGCAGGACTGTGTATCACCGATTTTACAAATGCATTTGTAAAATATTTATCTAAAAAATTGTGAATTCTAGTTAGTTATACTTATTTCTAAGACCAATATGCCAATGCCAGAGACTTCACTAAAGGGATTACAGTTTGAACTTTGGCTTGATGATAAGCTTGTATTATCTAGGCAACAGCTACCATATTCAGTTGTTCTAAATTCTAGTGGAAGAGTTGGTTTTTCGTTTTAAGGAGTGTTGTATTATTTCAAGTGTTCTCTCTGTGGCCTTCACTGGTAAAGATGTTTGATCTGCACAGACAACCTGAGGTTTTCTGCATTCTGAAATGTAATTATTGTTTTAATTTGCATATTTTAAATGTTTTTACAGATTTCTGTATTGTTTTCATCTAACCTGTTTTAATGTGAGGCACCCAGAGCCTCAGAGATTGAGTGCCACAGAAATAAAATGCGCCTTCCCTTGCCATTTCTTACAAGTAAACAAATTTAAAGGGAAAATGTCATCCCATCCTCAGGTCTCAAATATAGCTGTGTGTAGGTGTCGAAATTCCCTTTGTGAAAAAAAATTAGCAAATTTTGTCAAATTTGCTTCAATGATGACTGCAGTTTCAATATTTATTTCTTTGGTAAACTGCCCAAATTCACATGGTGAAGCTATGCAAATTGTTAATTTGTGGCTGGATTGGGCAGTTTGCATATTTCTGCTGTGCAGATTTGTGCAATTTGTCTGCAAAAATTATCAAATTGTGGTGTGTGAATTACATCAAACCCTCTCCCACCCACTGTGATGTCATTTTCCACACTTCCTAAGCATTTTTAAATATTTGAACCCTTCATATCCCTGCTAGCACCCTCCTCCCATCACTGCCCTAGCAAATAAATATATAACATCACATCCCTGATTTCCTATCACTTACTTTATATATACTGTATCCTTCTCTCCACCTGTGCTCCAAACACACTCCTCCCCATATCTTTCTGCTCAACTAGACCCTATTTTACAAGTAGCTCACCCACCCCCTTCTGGGCCCCACCACCCTCCCTCCCACTAGCATCATGAAAAGTAATTTTAATGTAACACTGTAATAAAAAAAAAACCCTTGGTGCAGAGCGTCTGCTTTCTTCAGTGTCCCAGTAACTAATGACATGGTTTCATGCATTAATAATATATGGTGATGCATTTACTCCTAGTGAAGCCTGACTGGCCCAAAATTCAGCCAGTCAGGTTTTACTATGAACAAAGATGTCGCCATTCAGGCATGTGACTGTGCCATTACTGAGAGGGATGTTGAACTGAGCAGATGCTCTTTACAGAAGAATGGTTTTCTTTATTACAGTATTACATTAAAATATCTTTTCTGGGTGCTGGTGGGGAGAGTAGGGTGGCTGAGGCCAGAAGTGGTTGGGTGGGGGGTGTTACAATAGGGTCTGATTGGGTGGAGTTAGGTGGGTTACGTATGTTTGGCACATAGATGGGGGGAGGGTTACATAAGTGATGGAGAATCAAGGATGATTATGTGATACAATGATGTTATTATACATAAATTCACCAGGGCAGGTGAGAGGGTGCTGGGGTGGATGAGAGTGGAGTTATAAGATTTAAACATGTTTGGGAGGTGGGAATTACAGCACAGTGTCTGTGGGAGGTAGTTTATGCAATTTGGAAGTGTTTTTGTTTTAAATAATAAATTCACTGGTGAAGTTAGTCTGCCAATGGGAAAGTCATAAAGCTTTGCAAATTACAAATTTCCAAAATTCACGCCAGTGTCCCTGGCAAATTTAAAATTCACAACTTCTCTAGTCTCAAATTGCTCAAATTGCCCTGGGTCCCAGTACACTAAACCTGTTTGTTTATATTCCTTAAAAGAGGACTTAATTTATTCTGTAAGCCTGGGGTTTCTGTTGAAGCTGATTCTCAAATACTGGCACACATATTGTTATTGTTCCATCTTTGCTGGCAATTTGTTAAACACAGTGGCTGTTTTCAGTTTACACACTGCTACTAGGGACCATTTGAGAATTGTATGATATATTTTAAGTTCTTGCTCAGGTATTCCATTGTTGGAACAATGCATCCATGTTCTATTATAGAACTCTGTGGCTGAAAGAGGCACAAATAACATCATGCAGTTCTCAAATGGCACTTGTCATCAGTGTGTACATTAGAAACACTCACTGTATTTACTAAATGACCAGTGTGCATTGACCTCTCTAAGGCCTTTGACATGGTCTCCAACCCCCTCCTACTAAATGCCCTCTACCATACAGGTTTCTCTGCTGGCCCCCTCACCTGGTGTGCGAGTTACCTATCAGCCATTCCCAGCATGTCAAAAACAATGGGACACTCTTGGAAACCCATTCCATCTGCTCAGGAGTTCCCCAGGGCTCTATCTTGGGCCCACTACTCTTTAGTCTCTACCTAAACACCCTGCCCAGTACCTGTTCTGGCAATATTCTCCTGTACGCCACTGCCACCATTATTTATGCCGCTCACAGAAATCCCACCTCCCTCCAAGACTCCCTCCAACACTCCTTCAATGATGCAGAGAACTGGTTTAAGGAGAGCAGACTAGTCATTAACCTCAAAAAAAAAACAAGTCAATGCTTTTTGCCCAACACCAGAAGAAAGCTAGCAACAACCCCCTCCAAATCCTCCCCAGCACTCTTCAACCACTTGAACAAGTTTACCATTACAAATACCTTGGGATCACCTTCTACTCAACCCTCACCTTTCATGCCCACATTACATCCCTCGCATCCACCACTAACTCCCGTCTTGGCATCCTCTACCGTCACAAGGACTGCCTCCTACCTGATGCTCTCAGGCTTGCCGTTACATCCTCAGTAATTTCTCTTGTGGATTACTGCCTACCGGTCGATGGTGCTGCTGACTCCATGGCCCTCAACAAGATTTGACTCAATGTAAACAAGGCTTGCAGACTAGTGACCAATGCCCCCAGGATCACCCACACTCATCAGCTTTATGACATGGCCAAACTCCTTAACCTCGATGAATGCCTCCACTACCAAACTTGCCTAATAACTAAAAAAAACTTTGCTCAGGCTCTCCCCCACTGGGGTTTCTGCCTCCGTCCAACTTAAACCCTCCACAGTCCCTACCCAAACCACTGGGAAGGTCACCCTACTAGTACACAGAACTAGGACCACCCTGGCACAGAGGTTGTTCAGCTAGAGAGCCCCAACCTGGTTCAACTCACAGCCATCTCCAACACTACCAAAATTGCCCCTTCAAAACTGCCCTTTGGAACCTATTGTTCAACACCCGCTGCTGCACTTGTTTCTAACAGATGCTCTGCTGCTCTCAAGACATTATTGACATAGCCCTCTGGGCTGAACTCCCCACATCCCCCCTCCACTCCCCCATGACCTCCCTTCCCACTGCCAGTACCTGCTGGTACTAAATCTGTCCCTCTGAAATGTTTCTAATTATTCATTGTGCTCGAGCAACTATGTAAAACAGTGTTATTCTATATGATTGTATTCTGTAAGTATGTGACTCTGTATGTCCTCTCTGTGATGAGGTACCTTTGTAAATGATCCTCTGGTTCAAAGGTTGTAAATCCGATTGTAAAATAAATAAGTAAAACTAACATAATGTCATACTTTAAAACAATATTTAAAATCCATCTTAAATGAGGAAAAAAAGGACACCAGAGTTGGCACAGTTCTCCTTTAAACTTCTCAAACTACATGCTTTCTAAAACTTGGTAACAGCTCCAAACAGTCAAGCTACTCGAGGAGCAATGATAGGAAAATTCTATGCTATGAGTGGCTGAACTGGGCATGGTCATTCTTAAAGTTTAATATGGATACAATGAGATTTGGAGCAAAACTAGGTTTGATATGATTACACCAATAGCTGCTTTTTCTTTTAGTTTTCTATTTATTTTGTATTTTCCCTAATACTATGGGTTTGTAAAACAAAGAGAATGGTTAGGAAACACTTCCTACCCCAAAGGATGGTAAACCTATTGAAAAACCTATACAGAGACAGTGGACATAGAGACAGTAAAATCATTCAAGGTAAGCCTGGACATATTTTTGCTTACCTAGGAATTCACTGGATACCCTGGGTAGTAGAGTTGCTAGGAACCACTTTATTTATGTCAGCACTGCATGATTATTCATACTATACCTGAATATTATGCAGGGTGGAGACATGATGGACTTACATCCCGTTTTAATCTTAAATTACTGTATTACTATGTATAATTACTTTAGTATGTCTCAGAATTCATTTTTCAGCTGTTTGAAAGGTCACTTTGGTTCCTGCCTACTCACACTCCTAATTAGCTTTGAACTTAAGACATTTACTTATATCTCTAGTGTCAGTGTGGTTCCCATGCTCACCTCTGTGTAAGACTGGAACAGTACAATTCTTAACAGTTATGGGTTCCTTCTGATCTGGGCTGCCTCATACCCAACACTAACGTTGCAATTTAAGACAAGAGAGTTCTGCTCTGTTGGAAGGGCTGTTCTTTAGATGAGGTGTTAAACCATAGACCTTAAGCTTATCTGAGGTACTGTAGTTGCTAGGTAGAAGTTAAAGATCAAATGGTGTTATTAGAAAAGGGTAGTAGATAACCTCAATGTGCTTTCCATCATCCCCTCTGTGAATAACTCATGTCTTAACTGCTTGGTTTCTATGTATCCATTCCAACCTCATCCATATACTTTAAAGCCTAAAATCCAGTGCAGAGCATTATGGTAGCAGCATGCAAATCCTTGTATATGACAGCTTGACAAGGCTTCACTGCAACACAGGTTTGCTGAAAACATAGGGGTCTCCATATACAGACACCAAATGTGGTTGCATGAAACAGACTGTCCTTAGCAGCCACATGGCACACGCTCAGTTTGGGTCCTTGCACAAAAGTGACTCTTAATCACAATGGGGAGGCATCCCCCCCCCCACACACACACACAGTGACTAAGTTAAAATACAGATTAGCTAGCCAGGTGTTAGTGAGCAGAAACAGTTTGTATCTGCTTAATGTTTGATAGTTTCTACAATAGATTCACAGCACGGCCTAGTGCAAGTTGTATCGTGCTATGCCACCCTACAAGCATGTGTCAGTGTTGCCAATAGAAGTTGTCTCCCCCTTACCAGTTGGTCAATGTCTGTGCTAGTATTATTGAATTTGTCTTTAACATCGCTGATCTAGTGTCCCCCAGCTGCTTCCACTCCAAAAATATCACTTACATCCATTGGAATCCTTCTGCCTAGCCTCATTCCCTTTAAGTTTCCTGCCATATCCAATGTGGTACAAGAAAGAACTTCGTTCTCTATTGACTCTGTCTGGCTACAAATTTTCTGACACTCCTCCTACCTGTAGTAGTTCTACAGGCAGGGCGTGTTGCAAAAGCCTGCAACAAGATACTGAGGGTCACTCTGTTTTGTGCATGGCCCTGAAATACATTTGCACTGCAGTTCCTGCCCCCTTCCGTAAATTATTATAATGTGTTTTGAATCACACAGTGAAGGGCTGTGTATGGTACATTGGGGACAGAAATTCGTATATTTTACTGAGTGATCTTGAAGCCATTTAGTGGCACTCCTTTCATAATCATATTTCAGTCCCCACTGCTGAGATATAAATGGGAATGCAGATGCTGCTCTAATTACCCATACACTGTCACTGCACTATGAGTATGTAACCCTTGACTCTGGTAATTTCTTTGAGACACTCTACACTTCGAAGAAGCTATTATAATGCCAGTATTGTCTGTCCTGCTCTTTCCCACACTATATGATAATTTCCTGCTACAGCACAGTACACTGCTTTACAGAATGAACATTGACACATTGATTTTGTTGCACTTGGACACACTGTAGCAACATTCTGTCATAAAATGGGGTGATCTTATTTTTACCAGTCTGACTCCTTGCAATTCTATGGGGCTGCTATTGTACTGTAAACTAAGATTCTAAGCAAAATTGTATGTTTACTTAGGATGCCTAATTAACATATTGAAACTGTTGTGCATCATAAATGCAATTGTTATGTTTTTCTAACTCCCTTTTTAGGAATGGGGACTATTCCACATAACAGGGATTGGACATACATGAATAGTGTATACTCTACACATTCCAGATTCAGTTATACATTTCTAATCCCCCCCCCCCCATCATTTATTGATGGAGTGGAGCACAGATGTGCTGGAGACATTTCACGACAAATCTGGCCCTGGCTCCAGGCATCATGTCAGATGCCTTGGCTGGCACCAGAATGGGTCTCTGTCCTTGCATAGTGCAGGGAATTGTAGGATACTACAGCTCTCAGCAGATCTTTAAGAGCTGCTGAATCACTTTATAGGTAAAGGAATGTTTTCAAAAAAATGACAGTTTTCCTCCCACCCCTAAATGTGAACACCACTTCCCACTCCACGAGTCTGCATGCAAACAGACTACATGCATAGAAGTATGGGAAAAGCAGCTGGGCTGAGGACTGCGAAGGGATACTTCACATGAGAAGAGGGAGCACACTGTGACTTTTTTTTATATGGTATATGTTAATACCCTTGTACACCCAACTGCCCCACTTTGGTCCTGCTGCTGTTCCAGACCCATCACCGACAATCCCTGGGGCTTAACTTTGCTTGTTTTTCTTCAAGACTGACCCCTGCAGGGTAGGATTGCTGGTGGTAGGCCCAGTTCCTTCATCCGAATTTACCTTTGGTTCTGGCATGAGAGTCCAGTTGGTGGTGCAGGATTTGCATCAGCTGGCAAAAATGCATGTTCAAGATTGTATTGCCTAATATTATTCATGTATTCATTTAACACTTTTATTGTGTTCAGTGTAATATTCTGCATGGTGCTTTCAGCTGATTGGGAGAGACTCATTATTAATAACGTGAATCTGATTGTATTTTGTAATAAATCAATAGAATGTGTGTTTTTTTTTTTTGCATTTTATTTACCTAGTTGATATTTACTATAGCATATCATCTAATTTCATGTCATAGCCCAATGGACTGAGGGCTGGTTAAGTGACAAGGCTTCCTTGGCAAGCTTTTAAACTAGCCAAGGGGGGAGGTGCTGATAGGAAACAGGAAAGTTCAAGCCTCCTCCCACAAAACATGGCAGGTAGTAGGGTAAACACTGAGGTACAGAGCTTGACAGAGGGCAGGACAGGGGTAAATGGAAAAATGGACAAGGGCAATAAGAGCAGGGATGGGGCAAAAAAGGATAAAGCCAACATTAAATGGAGGGCAATGAGTACCAATGCCCATAGTCTGGGAAACAAGCTTCCAGAGCTAGTAGCCCTGATGGAAGAGGAACACTTGGATATTGTGGCAGTCACAGAAACATGGTACACGATGAACCATGACTGGGATGTCAACATACCAGGGTACACAATCTACAGAAGGGACAGGGAGATTAAAAGAGGAGGTGGAGTAGCTCTCTACATAAGAGAAGGGATCAAAGCTACAGAACTAAAAAGTAAAGGGGGAGGACAAGAGGAACTCTGGGTCACCTTGGAGACAGGGAATGACATCATAATCCGCACAGGGGTTGTATACAGACCCCCATCTCAAGGGGAGGAAATGGACAAGAAAATGATAGAGGGAATTCTCAAAATGGCTGAAAAAGGGGAGATACTGTTGATGGGGGACCTGAATATGCCAGATGTTAACTGGGCAACATGGACTGCAGAGACATCCAAGAGCAGGGTCATTCTCAATGCCCTACAGGGGGCATGCCTTACACAGCTAGTGGTGGAACCCACTCGGGAGGGAGCAATATTAGACCTGGTACTCTCAAATGGAGAGAGGATCACAAATTTAGAAGTCAGTAGACATCTGGGAACAAGCGACCACTGCACAGTGTGCTTCACAATAAACACAACCATGGAGACAAGCCATACAAAGACAAGGATACTGGACTTTAGAAGGGCTGACTTTGGCATAATGGGTGAATACCTGAGGAATGCATTAGCAAATGGCCAGAAAGGAGGGGTGGAAGAACAATGGAGAAAAATCAAAACTGCCATCATGGAGGCAACAAGCCTTTGTATGAAACAAATAAAGAAAACAAAGCAGAATAAAAAAACACTATGGTTCTCAAAAGAGGTGTCAGGAAGGTTAAGGAGAAAAAGGCTGAATTCAGAAAGTATAAGGAATCACAGACGGAGCACGACAGGGGACTGTATCAATTAAAGCAGAAAGAAGTGGGGAAGGCAATCAGAAAAGCAAAGGTCCAAACCGAGGAAAAGATAGCCAACTCAGTTAAGAAGGGGGATAAAACCTTTTATAGGTACATTAGGGAGCATAGAAAGGTTAAGGGAGGGATAGTGAAGATTAATAAAGGAGAGGGGAGGTGGGCAGAGGGAGACAGTGAAAAGGCAGAGATACTAAATGAATACCTTTGCTCAGTAGTCACAAAAGAAGAAGAGGAGGAGTTACCTAAACCAAACAGTGGAAGCACTCTGGATAGTGGGGTTGACACCAGTCCATTTACAGAAGAAAGAGTACTGAAAGAACTCCTAAAACTCAAGGTGAACAAAGCAATGGAGCCTGACGGGATTCACCCTAGAATCCTAAAAGAGCTAAGGGAGGACCTAGTGACACCACTAACCACACTTTTAAACAAACCATGGGAAGATGGGGTGGTACCTGAGGACTGGAGAAGGGCAGATGTGATTCCCCTTCACAAAAGTGGGAGCAAGGCAGAAGCAGTAAACTATAGACCTGTTAGTTTGACCTCAGTGGTGGGGAAAATGATGGAATCACTTCTGAAAGAAAGAATTGTTGAGTACCTAGAGGCCAGTGGGGCACAGGGCCCAAAGCAGCATGGATTCACAGCAGGAAGGTCATGTCAGATGAATCTAATCGATTTCTTTGACTGGGTGACCAAAGCAATAAACCAGGGAGGAGCTGTGGATATGGCCTACCTAGACTTTAGCAAGGCATTTGACACAGTCCTGCACAAAAGATTAATAATTAAGTTCGCCAGCCTGGGAGTGGGTCCCAGGGTGGTAGCCTGGGTAGCAAACTGACTGCACAACAGGACACAGAAGGTAATAGTGAATGGAACACATTCTGAAGAAAGGGGGATTACTAGTGGAGTACCTCAGGGCTCAGTACTGGGTCCTGTCCTCTTTAACGTCTTTATAGGTGACATTGCAGAGGGTCTGGAAGGAAAGGTATGCCTCTTTGATGAATGACACAAAGATCTGTAACAGAGTTGATACACAGGGGGTAGAAAGGATGAGAAGGGACTCGGCAAGGTTGGAGGAATGGTCAGACATATGGCAACTTAGGTTCAATGCAAAGAAGTGCAAAGTAATGCACCTGGGAAATAAAAATCCAGGAGAAGAGTATACAATAGCAGGGGAGGTACTAATGACAACAATAATGGAAAGGGATCTGGGTGTAGTCATATCAGATGACCTAAAGGTGGGTAAGCAATGTGAGAAGTCAGTAAGGAGAGCCAGAGATACTGGGATGCATAGGGAGGGGCATCACAAGTAGAAAAAGGAAGTGGTTATCCTCTATACAGACAGTTGGTGAGACCCCATCTAGGTACTGCGTGCAGTTTGGAGACCTCATCTATGCAAGGACATAGACAGGATGGAAGCAGTCAGAGGAGAGCAACTAAAATGGTGCAGGGTCTACATCAGAAACCATAGAAGGGAGACTGAGAGGCTTAATATGTATACCCTTGATAAAAGGAGGATGGGGACATGATAGAAACTTTTAAGTACCTCAAGGGAATCAACAAAGTCCAGGAGGTAGCATCTTTCAGAAAAAGAGATGTGTAAGAACAAAGGGACACAATTTAAAGTTAGAGGGCGGCTCCAGGGTAATCTGAGGAAATTCTTTTCACGGAGAGTGGTAGCGCATGGAACCGCCTTCCTGGAGAGGTTGTGGGGTCAAAAACAGTGGGGCAATTCAAACATGCATGGGACAGACATAAGGCAACTATAGTGGGGGGGTTGCAGGAAGTAGGCTGTTGGTTAACTAGAATCTGCAGCTTATCCAATTGGTAGGGAAATGGGCAGACTGGGTGTGCCAAGTGGTCCTTATCTGCCATCCAAGTCTATGTTTCTATGTTTCCAGTGGTTATTTATGTGAGGAACAACAGATGACCAGCAAAAAAATGACCAGTGGGACTCCAAACCCTGGAGTCCACATCAGGACCCCTACTGTTCAGTATACATATTAGTGACCTATCATTAATAGTCAGAAGTAAAGTAATGAAATTTGCAGGTGGCACAGTGCTAACTGGGGTGGTAGACTTCAAAAGGAAGCAGAAGACAAGATTCAAAGGGATCTAAACATATTGTCGGATTGGGCCAAGAAATGGCAAATAATAATAATTATACATAAGTGCAGGAACTGCCACTTAAGTTTAAATAATTGAGATCGGGGATACAATGTAAATGGTATAAAAAAACTAACAGCTATTTACAATTGTAGCCTTGGCTTATCATTAACGGGAAGCTGAAACTGTCACAACAACAAGCAGTATTAGTAGGCAAAACAAATTGTGTTATGTGCTGCATTAAAAGTGGAATAAGAAACTGTAACTGGTATGTTATTCTGCCCATATAAGGTACTAGTGATGCTGCACTTAGAGTACAGTACGAAATAATGGTATCTGCAGTATAAAAAGGGAAACTGTGGCAATTGAGACTGTATAACAAAAAATGACTAGAGGTAATGGAGAGGTTATACTATGGGAAATGAATACATTCACTGGGTATGTTTTACCTGGAAAAAAATATATAATAAGGATATATAATTCAAGTTTCTAAAATCTGAAATGAGATGCATTGTGTGCATTGGCTTAAACTACTTCAGCTTTGTTAAAACATTAAAACTAGAAAACATATGTTATGCTTAAGTTGGGGGGGGGGGATTAAAGATAATTATAAGCAAGTATGTTTTCACCTAGAGAGTGGTAAACCTCTGGAACAATCTTAAAAAATATGTGGTGGAAGAGTGATTGCAGAATTTTTGAACATTGGACCAGATTCTCATGGAAAGTATAATTAATGGGTACAATATCTAAATAATTGAAGAATACAGGGTCATAGTTTTCATACTCCATAACTGAATTAATGTTTGAGAGGAACAAGAGGATCACTTGGTCTCAGGTTCCCAGAGGCTTCCTTCAGTGGTGTTTATTCCTCTACTTGCTGTGAAACGTCACAATTATTATTATATCGAACATGATCTGACATTACTTCCCTTTAAACAGTTTTCAACAACTGTGTTGAATACTAGTTAATGCTGCAACCACCTGTAAGGAAGGATATGAGGAAAAAATTATAGACTCTTGGAGCCCAATTTTCCAGAAAAGTGGACATGGATACAATGTTGTGGTCTGCCAGTATCTGAGTTTGAACCAGCATCTACATTTATCAGGCAGTAAGGCATGAGCTGGGGTTATGTTACTGTTATTTTAATCACCATCTAGGGTACCAAGTGCTACATTCCCATAGAGTGTGAATAACTGGCCAATAACATAACCTCTTATTACCTTATTACTTAGTACCCTAGTACCTTATTACTACAGATATAACAAAGTTTTAATATACCAAAAAAGTTGCTGCAAAATCAGGAACTTATCACTTTGCATAGCTGGGCAAAATTTCCTGACTTCACCACTGCTTTTTATGATGAAGATCTTAAAAAACATTTCATGCAGTGCAAGCCACCCTCTGGTCACTGTGATCCCAATGCCCACACCACCCAATCCTTTAGAAATTATGCACCTGCACTCTGCCTCACTCTAACATCCTTCTCCCCTTCCAATCCACATTCCCAGTTAACTATAAAAAAAGTAGTTGCTGCTGCCTGCCAGCCATGTATAGAAGATCTCCAACACCTGCTCCACACCACCTAAACACGCTCACCTTCCCATCCTATGCTCCTTACCAATATGATCACACCAAACTGTCATGCTCTAACTCCCAACCTCCCTCCCTCTGGCCACAAATAAAAGGTTACAAGTAGCAGCACTGTAAAAAAAGAAAGCCATCCATTTTTGAACAATGATCTATGAGGAACCCTCTTATCTCCATGTCCTATAATAGAATGAAAGAATCATGACATCCTCACCTACTGTAACACCTAATGGGACACTTGTCAGCCAATGAGATTTTAGTATAGGTGGGATGTCTTCATTCATTCTATTGCAGGACACAGACTTACAGTGAAAGAATGTCTCACAGTTTGCTCTCCAAAGCTCCACATTTTTCTTTTTTAAAGGTGTAGCTACTTGCTGTATCCTTTAATTTAACAGTGGGGAGAAGAGAGGTCGTGTGCCAGAGGGTGGTGTAGCATGGGGGTTCAGAGGGACCATATTGACAAAGGGACATGGGGTAGGGAAGTGGATGCGCTTAGATGACATGGCCCAGGTGGAGGAAAGGGAGTTCTGTACATGACTGGTAGGCAACAGCACCTATTTGACTATAATAAACTTCACTGGAAATGTGCAGGGAGCAAGGCGGGTGCTACATGGTGGTTGTGTGGTGGTGCATAACTTCGAGCGGTCAGGGTGATGGTAGGGTTGGTGATTGTCTCACAGAGGATGGGGGTGGCTTATACTGTTTTAAAGAGTTTTTTTTTTTAACTAAACAAAGTAATGCTTTGTGCAGCTTTTACTGGTGAAGTGCTCATTTGTCCAGTGAGGACTACACCAGGTGACATTTTGCTGACACTTTCACTAGCAAACTGCCACTATGCATAATATTCACCAGAAAGTTATAGGCACTTCACCAGGCAAAAACTACTTAAAGTGTACCACCTGACAAAGCAAAGTCAGGTAATTTCTCAAAAACCTTCATAAAGTGAATTTTCTGACTTTGCACACCTAGGAGTTTCAAATAGTGGTGTGCCTTGTTCAGCAAGTTACCATGCTGTCAGTATATGTTAGACAGACAGTAATGGAAGGCTGAAATAATGCTGACAGCTACAGGAAGCTCTGGTTAACTAATCCTGTTTATAATATCTAAAACTGCATCAGAAACTGCATAAAATTTCAAACGCTGTGTCTGAGTAAAATTTGTGTGCAGATGTGCATCCAAAATTTGTCCCCCAAATCAATACTGTATTTATACTTGCACTTGTACTGTAGCGCATTTGAAATAATGTGCCCAGTTCTGGATCCCCCATCTAAGAAAAGACAATGACAGGCTAAAGGCTGTGCAGCACAGGGTAGCCAAAATGATTCAGTGAAGCAGGGCAAATCCTATGAGTATCGGCTTAAGGCTCTGAACAAATACTTGCTTGAGACCTGAAGGGAGAGGGGCAATATGACAGAGACCTTTAAGTTGCTGAAAGGAATAAACAAGGTTAATTGTGAGGAAATATTCAGCAGAAATGGTGAACCATGAACACAGGGGCATGAGTGAAAGTGGTGTGTGTCCGGTGGGGGCAGGAGAGAATTGAGAATGTTTTATTTGATAGAGATTTGTTGAGTCATGGAACAGCTTACCAGTGGAGGTGGTAGGTTCAAGAACCATTAATGTTTTCAAACAAAGCTGGGGCAGAGTAAAAGACTTAATAGCTACACAAGGTGAAGCAGTAAGGCAAGGAGCAGAGGCAGGGGCAAAACTCTGACTAGACTATCGGTCCAGGATAGAACAGGGAGAAACAGGACAGACTGTATGAACCAATGGTCTTTTTCTGCTATTTTCTGTTGCTGTGTTTCCATGTATTACTCTGATTTTTGATGCAAATTGAGTCAGATGGATGGAAATGTTAGACCATTTAAGGAATGTCTAGCCTTTTTAGGCAGACAGAGATGCAACTCTACTTTTCAAAATCTGGACAGATATATCCTGGACAGATTCTTTTGAAAATCCTGCCATCCTTTTTTTAGTTTTCAGCGTGTATCTGTTTTGACACAGCTTTATAACTAATTGGACTGAGGCATAGGGAGGTCAAAGAGATTGTCTAGTTTCCTGAAGAAAGACAAATTTACAGTTGGCCTAGGCAGGAGTCAAACTTCATAACATTCCCCCAAAACTGGATTTTCAGGACATTCCTTTCACTGTTACTAACAAGATTTGAATGAAAACAGGCTCTCTGGTCATTAGACTTAATTTATTCCTGCTGACTTATCTGCAATGTTGTCAAAATCCTATGTTTGTGACATCAGAATAAATTATGGGTCAGAGCCAGCCCAGTGGCACTGGGGTTGAGGTGCTGGACACCACACTTCATGCCACTCTGGTGACCCAGGCTTGGGAACAGACCCAGGTCATTCGGGGGTCGGCCAGGGAGGTAAGGATTGAAAATCCAGAGGACTGCTCTCTTTTCTCAGCATGGGAGGTTTGTGTTGCATGTGTCAGCACAACATCAGGGGTTTGGCCCACACCCAGGGTGCTCGGTTGCCTCCATGGAGGTGGAGAAAGCTGCTGTACCCATTGCATAGGCATGGGCATGGGGGAGAAAACAGAGGGGGGGGAATAATGGGACCCGGCAGGACTCATGATGGGCCGGAGGATGTACCCCTCCAAGGGGTGGGTCGTAGCCCCTGCCAGATCCTTTGCAGTAGTGACAAAATAATGTATTGATAAAAAAAGAATAAATTATGAGGCAACTGATTGTGATGCCACTGATAATCGTGATATCAATTCATATGCAGGCAGTACGAAAAGATGATGTCCAAGAGGGAAAGGAACCTGTTTTAATGAAAATGTCTTCAGTAATATCAATGAATGGTCTTGCAATTTAAATGAGTGTAATGTTAAGTAACTGACTTCAGCTGACTCCAACTGTGAATTTTTCCACTGGAAACTGAAATCTCTTTATGTACCACGCTCAAGGTCATACAGTGAGCCGTTGGTAGTGGTGGGAACATGTAGTCTCTCTGTTTACAGTTTTGTACTTTAACCACAAGCTAACACTGTCATCCTAGTTCAAATCAAGGCTAGACCACTGAGTGTGTGTGTATTTGCTTGAGGAGAGATAGTTTGGATCCAAAAATAACTTTTTACCAACAACTGGAGGGGGGACATGATATTAATTACTGGTGACAGTGTTGCTATAAAGTATGGTTCATTTGCTATGTGCCTGTTAATTAATGACCTGCAACAATGAACAAGAATGTAATTAAAAATAATACAGTGTATTTTACTTCAGCTGATTGGCATATGCAGAATATTGACACGTTGAAGATGTGAATAACCTGTGAGTGCAAGAATTTTCCACTTAAAGTGAAGTAAAAGTTATGTGACCTATATTGGCTCTTTTGATTGCCCCCCTTTATTTGGAGAGTTTCAGGGCACTAATCTATTCAGGTTAGAGAACTGCCATTTCCCAGGAGCACACAATCTGCCCAGCATTTGGCTCCCAGAGCTGGTAACATGCCAACTGCTTTGGAAAAGGTTACAGAGCTCCAGTCTTAACCTGGGCCTTTTGTGTAAGTGCAGTCTTGAATGTCAAATCCTCCACTCTGTGGTGTCTGACAAAGTTTTATTAAAATATACTTCCGTGTCCGATTGACCCTCTCCCCTCCATGATCTCAGTGTTTAACCCCATTGATTTGGGCACAAATCGGTTGAGGCATATCAATGTAGAGCAATCTTGGCAATGTCACCCAGGCCTGTATTCACGGAGATTGATATGCAAATAGACCTTGATGCAAATGATCCTGATTCAGAGAGTTTTAAAATGGCCCTGCGTAGCTTTTTGTTTCCTTGAAATGCAGACTTTGGTGTCAGGCACATTGCTTGTGCAATGAGTTGATGAGCCAGATGAGTCTCAGAAGTTGGGGAAATTTTGCTGATATAAACTGCCAGATTTGCACTATAAATTAAACAAGGCATTGAGCAAAGTAGCACTGTCATATGGACTGTTTTCAGGTGATGCACTATGGCATCACAAGGTCTAATTCAGACTCTAAATAAATAAAATAAATGAAATGCTGCAATTCTTCTTTTCCATATTGCAATAGAACCTGTAATATTTCTCTAACGTGGATCTCTGCTTCAGACCATGAAGTATGGCATTGGTGAGCAGCTATTTGTTTCTTTCCTTTGCAATTTATTTTCCCAGGATATCCAAACAGAGATTCAACATTTCATTTCCAGTGGCTTCCTGCTTCTACCCATTTTCAGAGCTGTGTGGACTGGAGAATTGGGTAGGTTAAATGACTTGCCAAGGGTCACACAGTGAGTATTGACTTTTTGTGGGGACTGAACCTTTGATCTCCTGGTTCCTGAGTCAGTGGTCTAACCTGGCATTAGTTTCTCCATGTTCAATCATTTCATGCAATATTGCTATACTGTTGGACTGCTACAGGAGATACAAAAATCCCTGTATTTGTCAAAAGAAGGGAGCAGTGCTCAAGAAAATTAGCACTGACTGCCTTTGTGTATGCAGGAAAATTAAGAAATATTCTCATCTAAGGAAATATAAAGCAATGAAAAAGGAAGACTCAAGGTAAAAAAAAACATGGAGTTATAGGAACAAATCTCAAGCTGGTCTAGCATCTCTGTTATTCAGTTTTAGGGGTTGGTACCTAAACATCAAATGTAGCCCTGTTGGTGATGTGGCATGCAGTGGACCATTGTTTTTATCCTTATGAGTAGGACTCAACATGTCCACTAAAATGGTGGTCATACTCCATTTCAGTTTGCCAATGGTCATAACAAATGTTAGCAAGTGGCCTGTGTTATAAGCTGTAAAAAATGTACTTAAAAAAAAAATATATATATATATATAGCTAGATAGATAGATATACTGGTATATATCTAACAAAATGTTAACCCATTTCAAAAATGATTCTTTGGCTATATGGAATATTATTTTGACTAGTTTGATTTTCAATTACAGGCCAAAGAGACTAGTCTAAATTTTAGGCTGGATCACTGTTTATAAGGTTGAATGTTTACTGCCAAGTAAAAGGAAGATAACATTGAGTAACTGAGAACAAATGGCGAACAACCCAGTCACAGCTGCTGCACAGCATGGGTGGATTTTTGTACTATAGCCTGTTTGAAATAATGAAAAACATTGCATAACAAAATTCAATCATGTTTATCAGAACTGTTGCTGTTATTCCTCCATTTACACCTTCATGCTCTCTCCTGTAAAATATCAAAATCAAATATGTATAGCTATGCAATATATACATAGAAACATAAAATTTGTTAGTAGAAAAGGACCACTTGGTCCACTCCATTGGCTTAGATGTTTCTGCCTTATCTGACTGCACAGTCTCAAACTGGTCCTTGGCGATCCTCCCTCTTCTCTATCTATTTAAAGAGCAGCTGATGCCAGTACGAGAACTTTCACAAAACATAATATTTAGATAGAGTCCAGCTTGTATTTCACATAAGTTATATATTCATCCTCCCCACCATTTGTTACAGAGGTCATTTGCATGAAAACAGGATCTTTGCTCTTGAGAAGTTAATTTATTCCTGTTACTTTCTCCTTACCTGAGGTCATAAGGTACTGCTTGTGACAGTACAGTTTCTCCCATGGCAACAGATTGTGATGTCACAACAGAGGATTATGACATGAAGTAGGGAGTTAGCTATAGATGCAGATGGACTCTAAGGGAAAAAGATAATATATTCATGCAAATTTCCTTAGTAATAAATAATGGGGAGGAGAAATCTATAGAATATATATATGGAATGCAAGCTGAATCATAGCTAAATATTATGTTTTTAAATGTTTCTTTGAGGTGCCAGCAGCTCTTTAATAACATATCTCTATGTCTGACTCATGCATGCTTGAAGCCCAACACTGTTTTCGACCCCAACACTTCTGCTGGAAGTCTGTTCTAGGTGTCTACCACCCTTTCATTGAAGAAACAATTACTCACATCTCTCTTAAATTTCCCCTCCAGATCAGTCTCATGCCCCCAATCCTGGTGCTTTTTCTCATTTGAAATATACCCCCTCCTGCTTCCTGTTTACCCCTATGAGGTAACTGTACATCTCTATCATATCTCTCATCCTCCTTTCTTCCAGGGTGCACATGTTGAGATCCCTCAGTTTCTTCTTTCTTAGGGCTTCTGGTACAAACCCTGCATCATTTTAGTTGCCCTTCCTGGACTGTCTCTACCCTGTCTATGTTCTTTCTGAGGTGTGGCTTCAAAAACTGGACACAGTACTTCAGGTGGAATCTCACCACTGAGAGATATAATGGCAACAACACTTCCTGGTGGGGTCTCACCAGTGACAGAACAGTGGCAACACCACTTCCATTCTCCTGGTGGAGATACCCCCTCCCAATGTACCCCAGCATCCTACTAGTTCCAATTACTGCTTTGTAACACTGCCATCCACTTTGAGGTCATCAGATATTATAACTCCAAGGTCCTTTTCCTGTTTAATGAGTGTCAGTACCTCCCCCCATCCTATACTCAGCTCAGGTGTTCCTATGCCCTAGGTACTTGATTGTGCACTTTCTGTCATTTAACCATAACTACACACGTTTGACCACACCACACGTTTTTCAAGCTCACTGTGCATTCTCTTCACCCCTCCTCTGTGTCTACCTATTGCAGACTGTGGTATCACCTGCTGAAAGGCATACCTTCTCATCCAGTTCTTCTGCAGTGCCACTTATGAAGACATTGAGTTCTGTGGCACCCAGCTGGTCACTTTCCAATCATTAGAGTGAGTGCCAATATCTGCCTCCAGTGTGGTACAGTGTCACAGGCCTTGCTAAGGTCCAGATAGGCCACATCCACTGCCCTCCCCCCGATCTATTTCCCTGATCTATTTCCCTGGTCAGCCAGTCAATGAAATTTATCAGATTTGTTTTGCATGACCTACCCCCTGGAAATCCAGGATGCCTGTGGTCTTGCAGCCCATTGGATTCAAGATACTCTACTGGTCTTTCCTTTGGCAGGATTACCATTAAAGTCCCCACAGTAAAACTGACTGGCCTATCGCTGCTAGTGTCCTTCCTGCTGCCCCTCTTATGGAGAGGGATGTCACCTCTTCTCCAGTCCTCCAGAACCATGCCTGTTTCTGGTGAGCTGTTGAATAAGGCTATCAGTGGGGCAGCTGTCACCATCCTGAGTTCTTTTAGAAGTCTTGGGTGTATCCCATATTGTAGTTTTGTCCACCTTCAGAACTTCAAGGCCCTTCTGGACTCTTTCTTCTCAAAAATGGAATTGTGTTTACCCCCCCCCCACCAATTCCTGCCAGTCCCTGGTGATCCTTTCCCATTCTTTTCCTCCACTGTGAAGAATGAGAAGAAACACCTGTTTGGGATGTTAGCTTTTTCTTGGTCCTCTTCTGGGCAGACATCCCCTTCACCTTTTTAATCCTCACTTTTCCTCCTCTTGCTTTCCTCTTTTCACTTATGTATCTGAAGAAAGTCTTACCCATGATCTCTTTGGAAATTCTTTCCTCTGTCTGTGTATTTGCTTCACTTTCTGCTTTACCAGCTTCCTTTTGCTTTATTAAGTATACATCCCTGTCCTCCTCCCTCTGTGTTTCTTTATACCACCCAAAAGGCATCCTTTTTTCCTTAACCACCACTTCTTCAGAGAAACTATAGTGGCCTATTTTCCTTCTACTTTTACTCACTTCCTTCATGCAGAGAGTGGTTGCTTTAATTATGCCCTCCCCTTATTGTTTCATCACTCTGCCTTTACCCTTCCCTGGCAATCCTCCCCCCTTGGAGGCAGTTTCTGAGACTGTCCCCTGTTTCCTTAAGATCTGCCTTCATAAAAGTCTAGGACCTTTGTCCTCAGTGGTTAGCCCCTGTTTCTGTCTTTATGTTAAACCACACTGTACAGTGATCTCTAGTACCAAGGAAACTGCCTCTGTGACATCTGCAATGCTGTCCCTGTTTGTATGCACCAGGTCCAATGTTGCCTCATCCCTTGTGGGTTCTTTGACTAGTTGCCCATGAGAACACCCTTGTAGGGAGTCAAGGATGGCCCGACTTCTTGTAGAACCTGCAGTTGAGCCAGCCTGCCAGTGCAGTGGTAGCACTACCACTTGTGACACTAACAACCCAGGTTCAGAAGTGAACTCGAGGCATTGGAGGGTGGCCAGGGGTAGGAGGACTGAGCGTCCATTGGACAGCTCTCCTCCCTTGGGGGGAGATGGTTGGAGAAGAGCTTTGTGCTTGACTGACCCTAGCAGAAAACAGTGGAGATGCAGGTCCAGGTACAAGAGATGGGGGAGACGTGGCACACACTGGCACATGTGCCTTGATGTCAACAGACACCACATCTCCTAGGAGAGAAAAATGAAAAATCTCCCAGTCACGCTGGATGACTGCTGGCCTCCACAGGTCCCACACTTGATGACTCAGGCACCTCCCAGAATCTGGATCTAGTCCTGGTGGGTCGATGGACTCCCTGCCACCCTCCCACAGAGGGCAAGCCATGGGGTAATGCAGTAGAGGTAAACTGGGGGGAAGTCGAGGCTGGAAGGACCAGTGAGAAAGAGGGCTGACCAAGATGGGGAGCAGAAAAAAAAGAAAAAAACAGAACCTGCAATTGGAAGGCTCTGTGCCACATCAGGCAGTGTGCAGCCACCAACTAGCAGCACCACTTCCTTACTCGCCATTCTGACGATGTCTTCCTCAAGTGCCTTATCTAACTCCTGTCCCTATGTTGAAGGTATGTGCACTACATTGGTATGGATAGTAGTCCTGAAGTCTTTCTCTACATGCCTTGCATCATCTTCCCCCCTCCTTTTCCTCGTGGTGCCCCAGGTACCACAGTGGCCTTGATTCTGTACTTACATATAAAACAGCCCAGTTTAATTTTATTTATTTACAGTTTTACACTGAAGTTTTTATTGATGTTAATTATTTATGCTGTTTATTTCTATTTCTTATTTATTGTTACTCTTGTACTTTATGGAGCGGACCTAGAAACAAAATTGCAGCCAGTTTATTGGGATCTACAAAACTGGTTCACAGAAAATAAACTTTTGCTTAATGGAAAAACAAACAAACAATGACTATGGTATTTGGTCTAAAACAAAGGTTACAAGGAAATAACATGAACATAATGGGAAAAAATGGTGTAAGACTGGAAAGTGTAGAAGCATTTAATTATTTGAGTGTATTATTGGATAACAGAATGTCTTTGAATAATCATATTTCTAAGGCAACTAAAAAAGTTAACAGCAAATTGAGCTGCTTGTATAGAAATAAAAATCGCCTGACTCCTCAAGCTAAGAAAACAATAACAAGTCATGTGTTGTTACCAGCCCTAGAGTACAATTCTAGTCTTTTGAATAATGCACCAGATGTGCTGTTGCAAAGATATACAGTAACATTTAACAACATTATAAGATTTGCAACTGGTTCTACAAATAAAAATGAACCGTTGTACCAAAATGTTGGGATACTACCACCTAAGCAAAGATTTACAAACACATCGCTTATGTTTATATACAAAATATTAGATACAGGAACACCATCGATTTTATATGATAGATTTATAACATCTAATAAAGCTAGATTATTATGTATAACATCAACAAAATATTTTACAGAAATTAAAACAAGCACAAACATTGTTGAACGTTCATTAACTACAGACCAGTGAGCCTCACATCCATCATGGGTAAGCTGATGGAGACTATCCTGAAGGAGAGGCTGGTGGCCCTCCTGGAGGCCAAAGGACTACAGGATAGCAGACAACATGGCTTTGTTCATGGCAGATCCTGCCAAACCAACTTGGTGGAGTTCTATGACTAAGTAACTAGGAAATTGGGTGGTGGCCATGCGGTGGATGTCCTGAACCTGGACTTCAATAAGGTATTCAACTCGATACCACATGGGAGGCTGGGAAGTGAGTTAGAAGTCACAGGGGCGGGTGCAAAACTGGTGAGATGGGTAGGGAACTGGCTTCAGGGAAGGCAACAGAGGGTGGTGGTGGGTGGGGAGCTCTCATCCCCAAGGGTAGTGATGCGTGGTGTTAAGCAGGGCTTGTGTTGGGACCAGTGTTGTTTGGGATATTCATTGCAGACATATCATTGGGCATCAAGAGCAATACCAGTCTGTTTGCTGATGACACCAAGATGGGAGCAGTAGTGGATGATCTAGGGGGATGGCAGGGGTTGCATGATGATCTGGCAAAGCTGGAGACCTGGTCAGACACCTGGCAACTGGGGTTCAATGCCAAAAAGTGCAAGGTGCTACCAGCTGGGGGGAGTGCAGCTAGCAGAGACAGAGAAGGAGAAGGATCTGGGGGTGCTCATTATGGGGTCAATGAACAACTCAGCACAATGTAGGAAGGCAGCTTCAAAGGCCAACGAAATGCTGGGTTGCATTTCAAGGGGTATATCCTCGAGGAGGGGGGAGGTGATTCTGTTACTGTATAGATCATTAGTTAGACTGCATCTGGAGTACTGCGTGCAGTACTAGGACCCGTATCTGAAAAGGGACATTAAGTTACTGGAGGGGGTGCAGTGCAGAGTGACAAAGTTGATCAAGGGGCTGGGGAACTTACCATACGAGAGGTGGCTGAGGGAGTTGAACATGTACTCACTGGAGGAGAGGAGGGATGGGGGGATATGATAGAAACCTTCAAGTACATGGGAGGAATAATCAAGACAGGTACAGAGGGGCTGTTCAAAGTAAAGGAGGGGAGGGACACCCATGGCCATGATATGAGACTGGAGGGAGGAAGGTTCAGGAGGGAAATGAGGAGACACTTTTTTATGGAGAGGTTGGTAGCTGGGTGGAATGCGTTACCGGAAGAAGTGGTATCCAGTAGAACAGTGGACTGCTTCAAAAGGGACTGGGACAGGGCAAGGGGGTGGGTCAGGGGAGGGGAAGGGTGGGAGAAAGGGGCAATTGAAGAATAAGGAGTGCTAGCTGTACATTCGAGCAGACTTGATAGACCTCTAGGCCTTTATCTGCTGGCAAATTCCATATGTTCGCATTAACTATTTAAGGACCAAAAATGTCAAATAAGCTATTGAAATTGTGTCTTGAATTCAATGTAAAGAAAAATGTTTTTAAGAACAATACAAGAAATCACTTGGGAAAACAGTCCATATGTGGCTGTTACGAGGTTAGCTAAATAATAACTTCAACTATGTGGATATCAAATCACAAAGATTTCCTGATTTATTCCAATGGTCATTTTTTGTACTTATTGTATATATCTAACTGTAACACACTTGCAAAGTGTTTTTTTTTTACATATGTATTTTATTAGAGTTTGTAAAAATTAGATTGTCTGTACTCCAATTGTATTACCTTCCCTCAGGCGTGTCTGAAAATTGGTCTCTGATCCAGTCCACTTTCCTGGTAAATCAAATAAATGAAATGAAATGAAAATGAAAGGTGCCTTATGCCTCTGGAGAAGTATTTAAAATACCAATAAAACTACTGGTACAATAACCCCTCCTTCCTGCCTTGTCTTTCCTAAACGTAGAATAGCCCGGAATGTCCAAGTACCAGTCATGGTGCAGAGTGAACCAGAACTTTATTATGGCCACTAAATCCATGTCAGCCTCTGCAATGATGGCTTCCAAATCTGGAATTTTGTTTACAAGACTCCTTGCATTAGCACACATCACTCTTCACATCTTCCTTCCCTTTGCCTGCTGCCCTGCTTCTCCCTTCCATTCCTGCTTCTGTTTTTCTCTGAAGCTCACCCTGACTCTTATATTCCTTTTTTTCTTCTGCATTCCTTGTCTCCTTTAATCCTCTACCCTCACTTACCTGAGTTATACTACCCTTTCCTTCTGACTTGACTCCATCCCTGCATTTCTGCACACCTGTCCTAGGGGTGTTTTCTCTCCTCAGGCCCTCCCTCCCTACTCTTCATCATCTGGGGGAGCAAATGCTGCCTTCCTTGGTTTTGCTGCCTATCCCATGGCTTGTTTAAATGCCCATCTAAGTAACATTTCAACCTCCCCTTTCTGAAAGGATGCAGACCTTCTTCCTTATAAAGGCCCATATCCTGCCAGGCTGGCCCTCAGTACCACATGTAGCCGAAGATCTCCTTCATGCACCTTGTGTTCAGTGTCCTTTGTCTGAAACCATGTAACTTATCCTGTCTTTGCATATGCAATATCTCCAGTGAATGGTGCTTTTTGGAATTTGTGTACGTACCATGTGCATTATTTAATGGTCACCCCATGTTTGTATCCTTATTGTGTATCAATTTCTTGTATTCTTGTAATACACAATATTCCTGTAAGTATTTAACTCTGGGTCACCCCTGAAAAAGGGGCTTCTTGTCTCAGTGGGCCCACTCTGTTAACAAAATTCAAATCAATCAATCAATCAACAGCTATTCAATTCCCTCATGCACAGTATCCTGGCTATACACAGGTAACACCTAGGAAAGAGCCACTGTGCATGCCACCTACTTAAACCCCCTACTGAACTCCTTGAAGCTATTCTACACTACCCCTACCTTATTCCTTGCCTTGTCTTTTATCCCCAGTTAGACAATATTGTCTAGCTCCCTCCCAGCTCCTGCTGGCCAAATGATCCTGTGGAGACCCTCTCCATTCCTCCAAGCCAAAGCATTGTTCAGGCACATCATCCTCCTGTCCCTTCCTTCCATGCTTCCAAATCTATCCCCCTTACAATAGGGTCCCTAGCCAGGTACTGCTTCCTCCTGGGCTGGGGGCCTCTCCCTCCCTCCCTCCTCAGGGCCTCTACCTCTGAGGACCCCCACCACCTCCCTTTCCACAGTGCAGTGTGTCTTCTCTTGGCTGCCCCATCCTAACAGTATGTGGAAGAAGACCTGTGGCGGTATAGGTGGAGGGGTGTGCAACCTTGCTGCCACCCATCCTCATAGAACCCACCACTGTCCCTCTGCTCTGCTCTGCCTTAGCCTAAGCATCTTCGGGGAGAATTGTAGCAGACTTGGTGGCCCCCAAATTGGGCAGAAGGTCCTCTGTATCCATGCCAGTTTGGCCTGGAGTCCAGCAACTTTCACTTGCAACACAGAGAGGTGAGTACATATGAGCAGCAGCTCAGTCTTCAGAAGGTGCCTCGAAAGACTGCAGCCCCACAGCCATTGCAGTGCACTACACCTATGATCTCCTCTTTCTTTACCTAGTGTCTGTTCAAGCTCAGCTCTACCCTTTTACATCCTTCTTACTCCATTTGTACTGCAACCTCTCCCTTTTGCTTTCCTGCATCTGCTTCTTTTCATTTCTCTGGTGGTATATTACACTTCACCAGATAAGGGTCTCCTGTTTTTCTTTTTTTTAATCCTCTCTGCTCCTACCTTTTTGCTTGGGTGTCCACTGCCCTTTACACACTTGTAGTATGTCTACAGTGTGTAGGTTCCTGCCCCCAGCTGGTTTTTGCAGTATATAAGAGCAGTTATGTGGTACCTCCTATCTGATCCCAGTGTCCCAGCTGCAGAGTGTCCTGCAGCCTGCAATCACTCTGCTGAAGACCTCTAGACATCCTGCAGACAGATGGTCCACTCCTGTGCTGTGCCACTCATGCATAGAGAGTTGTTCATAATGGTACCTGCTGGGTGTTACTCCTTACATCTCCCTTTTGTGCTTCCCAGTGTCTCCTGATAACCTGTCCCCATCAAGCCTCTTGCAGCTCCAGCATACCCCAAATCACACACCAGATTTAGTGGGCTTTGCTAGTTTATTCACTCCCAAGATTAATTTCCTGAGCTAGGTTCCACATACTACTTGTTACAATTAAAAGGAATGTCTCAAAGTGCTCCAAACACTGACTTAAAATATGTTTCCTCCACCTATCCACTTACACTGCTGCATTAAATATACACCTCTAGGTTTCAGCTTGGTGCTTACTCTCTTTCTTTGAGCATTTCCAGCACTTCCAGCACAGGATTCTTACTGTCCCTTAAACATGCTGTCTCTTGTTAAAAGGCACTAAGCCTCCTGCAGCTCCACCCTCCAATCACATACCTGATTCACGAGACTTTCTTATTCTACTCAAGCCAAAGATTAATTTCCTGAGCTGGGTTCATCACCCTCTTTGTTACAAATTGAAAGAAAACTCTCAAAGTGCTCTGAACACTGACTAAAAATCTCTTTCCTCCACCTACCCACTTACACTGCTACTTTAATTATGGATACCAGGTAAGATACAGTAGGCATGCATATGTCTTTTTTTAGGCACAACCTGAGAGAGTTACAGACTAACTGCAACAATACAGCAACACTAAGCACATCTGAAAAACATCAGCAGAGTTAGTTAATTTACAGCATAGTGAAAAACAGTAGTGCAAACAATCCAGTTGTAGATGCAATCATATGTGATTGCAAAAACATGGTACAGTGACATAAGAAAATAAATCAGTAGATATAGGTGGCCTCGTCACTGTGATACAATACAATTTACAGAGCGAAATAACACTTAACATTTTTAGTGCACATCAGAGACTTAAGCATAAAGTGCACAGTGCTAGGTCAGGCCGGGCCTCGATTTCTAACAGAGCAAGGGCTGGATAGCTGCAGTGAGTCCTTGAGTGCCTTGCAGAAAATCAAGTGGGTGGGGGAAAGTTGCAAATTTGGTGGAAGGAATTCCAATAAATAGGGGCATATACTGCAAAAGTCTGTTTTTCAGTGCCTGTGGAACACCTGCACTCAAAGAGAGGCATGGAGTCCACAGATCTTAGTGGATATGTAGGGGACAGGTGCTGCAGGTAGTACTAGAGAAGATGGGGAGGCTGTCCACAGGAGTTTGTTCACAAACTGACCTAGTGCAAGGGATCTTTGGCCAGTAGGTGAGGACAAGCACAGCCTAGTGTAGAGGAGGCAGTGATGTGTGAGCACTGGTGAGGCCAGGGCAAAATGACACAGTATTGTATGTCATATCCCATCTTGAGAGGATGGTTTAACTCACACCCGTAATGCCATAATGTCATATGTGAGACCTGGTAGGAGTACCCCTTGAGCTATAGACAGCTGGGCAGCAGAGGATAAGCAGTGTTTGATCCTACAAGCCAAGCCCTGCTGTGTATTTACAGATTTGCAGCTTGAGGGGATGTGGGGGGATCAAATGAGGGTTCTAGCAATGCTTCCAAGTATTTAAAACTGCTCCCATCCTTGAGTGGGTCTCTACCTCTACAGGTAATAGAGAGTTTTGAGGTAATACAAAGCTTCAGCTTGGAGCCAAACAGCATGGGCTTGGTCTTTTTACTGTTTAGGATTTGCTTGTTTGTTGATAGCCAAGACTGAATGAGTGCAATGTAGAAGCGTGAAATAATAACAGACATCCAGACAGAAGTAAGATGCATAAAAAACACAAATAAATGCGTTTGTCAATTTATTTTCCAAAATAAAAAAAAACAAAAAAATTCACAGAAAGGAAAAAAATTTGTGTTATTCTTCACACCCACAAACAACAAGAAATACTTCTTTCCACAGACTCCTGAAAATGTCTTTTTCTTTCATCAGCAAAAATTAATACTTGTGTGAAACCCTACACACAGATGTCCTCCTCTTACTGCGGTCAGTCCAATACTGACCCACCTCTCTAAAATTACCCTATGGTGGAGAGTTCCTATAGTACTATTTTTGGTGATCTCATAACCATGTGACTCTTCAATTAGCAAATATTTAGCTAGTGCTGGTAATAATAACTGTCACACTGGCTTTGGGTAACCGATAATGTCACATATGATTAGGGGCATTATATTTCTTAGCATATACCACACTAAAGGCTCTTAAAATACATTTCTAGACCTTAATTATAGGAGGGGGCGTGGTTTGAAACTTAGCTCCCTCCCCTTTGTGACATCACACTTTCCAGTACCTATAAGGGCAGCAATTTCATGGGTATTTCAGGTAATTACAACTTTTATACAAAAATTTCATATACAGAGAGGAAAAGCATGGTTACATTCTTGGAAAAGAATCTACAACCTTAGCAGGAAAAGCAGATGAGGGGCGTGCTCCCTATCTGTTTTCCTGCAAGATTCTAGAATTCAATCTATTCAGGATGCATAACAGAAATAAAACATTTATCTATTTCATTTATCTACAACAGTGTAGTAATCTATAATAGTAATAATAATAATAATAAAACTTTATTTTTATGGCGCCTTTCCAAAACCAAGGTGCCTAACAAATAATTAAAATCATATCAAATTTCACAGCAGCGCAGATAAATAAAACAGAAAATACAAGTAAAGGAATTAATAATATGTCAGTCACCAAATACTTGGTGCCAAAGGTGTGTTTTCAAAGCTTGTTTAAATCCCTCCATGGTCGCACACTCACATAACTGATGGGGTAGAGAATTCCAAAGGGATGGGGCCACATGCATAAATTCCTGGGCCCCATAAGATTTTAAACACACCCTTGACATCTCTAGCAACCCATTGTCAGCTGAGCATTGTGATCACCCGGGCAGTAAGGTACCAGAAGCTCTTTCAGTTAGTACAATAAACTCCTGCATCCTTGTTCTTTATGCAGCATCTACTGTAAAAACCTTTTTCTAACAACTTTTAAAGGTTTTTCATTCATAACTTTAGTTCACCCGATGGCTACAATTTCAGCTGATGGCTTTTGTAAATTTCAGCCTTCTGTCTCTCTCAGAGGGCTTCATATCCAGTGAAAACAGCTGTTTTTTGATTTATTTGGGCACTACAGGGCTCTACTCCTTATGCCTTTTGTGTCCTTTATTTGATTCAATATTTCAGCCCCTTTTTAGTGTATCCGAGGAGCTGACACTGCAATAGCACTTCGGGGCTTTAAACAGTAGTGTGCCTTATCTCCCTGGCAACTGTAAACAGTTGTGCATCTCCCAACTCCTTCCTTTCAGCTGCACGACCACTGCTTTTCCTAATTGCAACAAGCAGTTGCATTTCTGCAGCTCAGCGGCTCTATTTCAGGGATCCTTTCCTGTGCGAACATGCGTAGGGTCCTCTGCGAGTGTGTGCACACATGGAAACACGAACATGCACACACTTCGCAAGGGCTCCAGTTCGGGGATCGCTGAAAATACAAAACATAGCACTAAGTGCTTTCTTTGGAAAAAAAAACATTCTTTTTCTTTCACAGACAGAGGCATAAGAAGCATGCTTCTGGACAGAGAGCAAAGAATCTATACTAGCTCTCTTGATTTTTAATCTTTGTCTGTTCCCTCAGGTTCTGTACTTGCTAGGGCTTTTCAAATAAGGGCAATTATACTATATTTAAAGCCCTACTCTATATTTATAAACAACTGCCCACCAGCTTGACAAAAAAAAAGATATAGATGCAAAAGAATACATTTGGAAGAGTATAAAAAGGATAGTAAAGAAAAGATATGAGATTGCCAGGTTGGCTACCCTGACAAGAAAAATAGGATAGATAAAAAAACAGAAGACAGGATAGAGTGAAAATAGAAAACAAAATGGGGGGGGGGGTGCATCTCTTTAAAGTTTTTATTCTGCTTCATTTTTCATAACAAGGCCCCTCTGTTACGTGCAATGGCATCTGCCAGGTACATACGGATGGTGGGAATGGTTGTGTCACTGTAGCATAGTACAAGATCATCTGCATATAGCAGGGAGCTGCAACAGGCAGCAACTTCCAGGAGGCTATTGATATAAATAGAGAGCAGGAGTCGGCCCAGGACTGAGCACTGGGTAACAGCAACAGTAATGTTAGCTAGGCATATATAAATATATAGTTGTAACTATCTATCAAACTGCCCCTGTCTGTCTGTCTGTCTGTCTGTCTATCTATCTATCTATCTATCTATCTATCTATCTATCTATCTATCTATCTATCTATCTGTCTACCTACCTATCTATCTATCCATCTATCCATCTATCTTATCTTGCTTATTTGTTTATCTGTCTAACTTATGTTATCTAGCTATCTATCTTGCTTATTTGTCTATCGTATCTATCTATCTATCTATCTCTGGCTTTAACTTGGGTGCTTACTCTCTGTCAGCATTTTCAGCACTTTCAGGCACACTTATTGTTCTGATGCTGTGGGTCTTCTTATGTATTAGAAGCACAGAATCTGAATCTGATGGCAGATATGGGCCACTTGGCCCACCCAGTCTGTTCTTTTTTACCTATCTACATTCTCACTGCAGATGCTATATGATCTATAGCTCTTCCTCCCTCCACACTTTCTTTCCACTATGATTCCCCTGCAGCTATACTGTGCATTCTTGAAACTAACAACTGTTTTTGCCCCTGCTACCTCTTCTAGAAGGATGATCCAGGAATCCACCACTTCTTCTGTGATGAAGTACTTCATCACATCTCTCCTGACATTAACCCCCTTCCAGCTTCCTATTATGTCCCCTTTTTCTTGAACACCTTTTTTTCTGAAAACTACTGTCCAGGGTATGCATCCTATGTGCTGTAGTTTGGATCTGGGTCCAACTACCCTGATTTTGGGCTGGGGTGACATTCTTGGCCCGGTACTAGCATGGATAGTCTACTGCTCCTTGGAAACAGGTGAGTTTCCCAGCTCCCTGAAGGAGGCAGTGGTGACACCCCTCCTGAAGAAAGCTTCCTTGGACCCACACTGCCATGCGAACTACAGAGCAATTTTGAACCTCCCTTTTATGGGAAAGTTGATCGAGAAGGTAGTGGCCATACAACTGGAGGACCATTTGGCCATCCATGATGTCTACGAGCCTCTCCAGTCTGGTTTTCTAAAGAGGTATAGTACCGAGACGGTGCTGGTTCAGGTGCTCAGTGATCTCCTGATGGCTAGGGATCAGAAGAACCGCTGCCTCTTGGTCCTTCTTGATCTCTTTTCAGTGTTTGACACTGTGGACCATGGGGTCCTGCTCGATCATTTGAGTTCATCTGTGGCCTGTCAGGTGCAGTCCTCAGGTGGTTTTCAGCTTTCCTCACAGGAAGAACTCAAAGGATGGTGTCAGGGATTTATTCCTCTGACTCAGTCCCTTTGTCAAGTGTGGTTCCTCAGGGATTGACGTTGTCCCCCATGTTGCTCGCAGTGTATGTGCTACCTCTCGGAGACATTGTAAGAAGGTATGAGCTGAGGTTTTATTGCTATGCTGATGATACCCAGCTCTACCTTTCTTTTGCACCTGATTAGAATAGAGCTCTCTCAGCATCTATTAACTGTTTCACATAAATCCAGGAGTGGATGGCTTCAAGCTGGTTGAGGTTGAACTCAGCAAAGACTGAGGTGTTAGTGGTGGATCTGGGTCACCGGATAGAGGGGTTCGGGATGGGGTTACCCTCAGGACTTTTTCTTTGGGGTCTCCCACTCCCGACCTCTGAACGGGTGCGAAACCTGGGATAATCTTTGATGAGGGTCTGACACTGTATTCACAGGTGTCAGCCATTGTCAAATCCTCTTTTTATCACCTGAGCAATATCTCCAGAGTTAAGCACCTAGTTCCATCCGGTGACCTTCCTACACTGGTCCATGCCTTTGTGTCTTCTCGCCTGGATTATTGCAATGCCCTTTACCTCGGGCTTCCCTGGGTTGATATTCACCACCTGCAGCTGGCGCAGAATGCAGGAGCCTGGCTATTGGCGGGAACCTCTCAGTCCTGACATATTTCACCAGTGCTGTGCGAATTGCACTGGCTGCCAGTTCAGTAGCGAATCACCTTTAAAGTCAGACTTCTGACTTACAAAGCCCTGCACAGACAGGGCTCGGACTACCTGAAAGAGCTACTGGTTCCTTACTGCCCGGGGCGATTGCTCCGCTCGACTGACAAGGGGTTGCTAGAGATACCAAGGGTTTGTTTAAAATCCTCTGGGGGCCCATGCATTTATGCACGCAGCCCTGACCCTTTGGAATTCTCTACCCTGTCAGATATGTGAGTGTCTGACCATGGAAGGATTTAAACAGGCACTCAAAACCGTTTCATGGAGCCATGCTTTTGGGGATTAGTTCTATTTTATTGACTGTTTATAAATATTTTACCCTGTTTTAATATATGTAATTTTATATTGAAGTTGTTTTAATAGTATGTAAGGCACCTTGGTATTTGAAAGGCACCATATAAATAAACTTGATTTGATTTGATTTACTTCCCTCCTGCACCTTATTTATCCCAGCACCACTCCCAGCATTTCCAATTCATACTCTCCTTGTGTTACTTGAAAATCTCTTCCCCTTATGCTGTTTCTTATACTCCTTGTACACTCACCCTAGAATGAGTTTTGCTCCTACCTCACTTTTTGCCTACTCACCTTGCATTACTTGGAAATCACTTCCCCTTATGTTGTTTGTAATACCCCTTTGTACACCTAACATAGAGAGTTGCTCCTGCTTCACTTTTTGCCTATCCCTTTACTTTAACTCGTCCCTTTCATACCCTTTACCTGTGCTAGGGTGTTATTAGTTTTACCTCTTTATGATGTTTGTTTTACCCCTTTGTACACTTACCCTAGATATGGTGTTACTCTTATTCACAGTTTGGTTCTGACTTTTGCCTTCCTCTCTTCCCAGCAGTGACTGCAACAACAGGAGTGAATTATGTGCCTTATCTTAATCTAGACAACTACATATTTCTAAATGCTGTGGCCCATGCTGTCAGGATGAGATGCTCTTTTATTTTGTTCTTGTTTATGAATGTATTCATGCTTTAGTGGATGACAGAAGACAAAAAGGAAGCTTTGCAATGGAGAGTTCTATACACCCTGAGATCAATGAGGGTGTCCTATCACCTCTGACTGGGCAAAGTAAATATTATTTGAAACTGTAAATTTGTTTAGAGAGCATTGCTGAAATTTAGCCAACTCACTGGATCTTTGCATCACGTCTTTTGTTTAACCCCCCAATAAAATACCAGTACCGCAACTGCTATGAAACATTTTATGCACAATTATGCTATACAGTTACCAGTAAGGCTGTGCCTTTAAACATTTAATACATGCTCCTTCTTTAAAACACTCCTTAGAAAACACCTGCTCACTACTCGCAGTTGCAGCTGCTTCTAAGTCCTTTTCCTATTCTTGTCTAGACAAAGCTCACTGAGCGGCTCACAGACCTTCTGACTATCTCTACCTATATTTGCCTCTCCCCTCCCCACATGCCTCTACACTGATTTTCCTCCGCCTAGCTGCCTCTGTCAGCCTACTGCACTATTCAGCTTGTATCAACTATTTAATGTAATCCTGTACAATCCTGTAATGCTCAACTGTAATGGTATTGAATTCCTTGGTCCGACTCATGCTTTTCCAACTCGCCTTGTCTCTTAACAGTACACTGTTTTTCTTGTATGTATGTTGTTTGCACTGTTTTGTCCTCTCTGTGACGAGGTACCTTTGTAAATGAGCCTCTGGCTCAAAGGTCGTTAATCTGATGTTCCAATAAATAAATAAATAAATAAATAAATAAATAAATAAAATACTTTATTAAAACCACAGTCAAATCCATATTTCATCCACAGTCACAAATTCAGTCATGCAGGGTACCAAACAATTCCCACAAATACCATTTGCTGCTAAAATATAGAAACCACCATTACAACTAAATACAAAACTATAGTTACTGTACACCAGGAACAGAAACAAGCACTGCTATTCAATAGAGATGTACAACACTGCTCCTTCTGACCTAAACTTATAATACAACAGAACAGGAAAGTTCAATGCAGGGACATGCTGCAAGTTCTGCCAAGCCTCGGCAAAATACTACAAATCCTACTCTGAAAGGCAAGATTTGAAAACACTGCAATACTGTAAGAACTGCAATAACTTCTAACTGAAGAACAGAGCTGGAAAATGCCTTACTCAAAACTTTAGTCTGCCCCTGAAAAGTCACCTTCCAGCAACATATACTAAAGGTGGATTTTCCTATACAAAGTATTCTACTTGTTTAAGTGAAACATGCTCTCATTTCATAGTGAGGTAACGCACTTACAGGCTGTGCCCAGCAAAGAATAATATACTCTATGGGATTGAGTGCACACTCCTGGTTGCAAACACACTTCACCAAGATTTCATGATTTCGCAGTCTCATGTCCAACAGTTTCATTTTCATTTCATTTTTATTAAGGTTATAATCAATGAGCACAGCACATTTACAATGGTGACCCATAGACAGCACAACACAAACACACATTTACAATATATTCATAAATACGTACACATAACAATAAAATCCGTTTTTTTACAGTCATATGAAAAGTGGAGGTGCACTACAGCAGCAACCCCACTGTGCTGAAACTGAATCTAAAAAACAGTATTTCAAAACTTTAACTGCTGGAAGTTTTAAATTCACTGTAGAAACATAGAAACATAGAAGTTGATGGCAGACAAGGACCACAAGGCCCATCTAGTCTGCCCATTTCTTTTTATAACCTATGAATGTGCCATCAGCCTTTGTTCTGTCAATGGCCTATCTATTCATTCTCATCTGTATTGCTTCCTTATGCCTATCTCATGCCTGTTTGAAGCCCTGCACTGTATTCATATCCATCACTTCCTGAGGTAGGCTATTCCATGCATCTACCGCCCTTTCTGTGAAAAAGAACTTCCTCACATTCCCCCTTAATCAGCCTCCCTCTAATCTCATGCTGTGTCCTCTTGTCCTGCTATTTTTCTTATACTGAAACATGTTAGACTCTTTCTGTTAATGCCCTTAAGGTGTTTGAATGTTTTGATCATATCACCTCTCTCCCTCCTTTGCTCTAGGGTATACATATTGAGCTCCATTAATCTGTCCTCATATGTTTTCTGATGTAGTCCCTGCACCATTCTGGTTGCCCTTCTCTGGACTGCCTCAATTTGGTTAATGTCCTTGTGAAGGTGTGGCCTCCAGTACTGCATGCAGTACTCCTGATGGGGCCTAACCAGTGTCTTGTAAAGAGGGATTATTACCTCCATCGTCTTATTTGTGATACCCCCTACTAATACACCCCAACATCCCCCTAGCCTTACCTACTGCTCTAGTGGTCTGCTTGGATGATTTCAGGTCATCTGTGATGATGATGCCCAAGTCTCTTTCTTCCCTTTTGACTGCCAACAACTCTCCTCCCAGCCTATAGGTGGCTTCAGGGTTTTCTCTTCCCTATGTGCATGATCTTGCACTTCTTTGTGTTAAACCCCAGTTGCCACTCTTCTGACAATTTTGCCAGTTTATCCAGATCTCTTCTCATTCTGCCAATGGCATCTGGATCACCTACTCTGTTGCAGATCTTGGTGTCATCTGCAAACAGAAAAACCTTACCCTCCAGTCCATCTGCAATGTCACTGATGAAGATATTGAAGAGGACTGGCCCCAGGACTGATCTCTGCCGTACCCCACTTATGACTTGCATCTCTTCTGACTGTATAACATTTACCACCACTCTCTGTTTTCTGCCTATCAACCAGTTTGCCACCCAGTTGACCAACTTCTGACCCACCCTGAGCCTACCCAGCTTATTAATCAATCTTCTATATGGAACAGTATTGAAAGCTTTGCTGAAGTCAAGGTAGGTCACATCAACTGCTCTCCCTTGGTCCACCACTCTGGTTACCAAGTCAAAGAAATCTATGAGTATAGTTTGACAGGACCTTCCATTTGTAAACCCATGCTGTCTTGGATCCTGTGCTCCTATGGATTCCAGGTGTTGCACTATCCTTTCCTTAAGGACTGCCTCCATAATCTTGCCCACTACTGAGGTAAGACTGACTGGTCTGTAGTTCCCTGCCTCCTCCCTGCCACCACTCTTGTGGATTGGGATCACATGAGCCCTTCTCCAGTCTTCTGGGACATCTTCTGTGCTCAGAGTCTCACTAAACAGTTCTGATAATGGCTCTGCTAGTTCCGCCCTTACCTCCTTTAGTACCCTGGCATGTATGCCATCAGGTCCCATTGCCTTGTCCACCCTGAGCTTATCAAGCTCTTTTAGGACCCTTTCTTTTATGAAGGGATTAATGCACACCTCCCTCCCCCTCTGTGTCCTTGGTGCTGAGCTGTGGGCCCTGTCCTATCTTCTCTTCAGTAAATACTGACCTGAAGTATCTATTTAGGATAGATGCTTTTACATGGTCCTCCTCCTCACATGCCCCCTTATCCACTTTGATCCTAGCAATACCCCCTCTGGACTTTCTCCTTTTACTAACGTATATATAGAAAGTCATGTCACCTTCTTTTACTGTTTGTGCTAGTGTTTCCTTGGTTTGGGCATTTGCCTGCCTTACTGCCTTCCCTGCTTCCCTTAGGGAAGTTTGGTATGCCTCCCTATCTTCATCCCACTGTGTTCTCTTTTATTTCCTGAAGGCCAGCCTTTTGGCTTTGACCTTTTCTGCTACTGTTTTTGAGAACCAAAGTGGTTTCCTTCTTATTTTGCACTTTCTTTTCTCTCTAACACAATGGGATGTTGCTTCAAGTATTGCATCCTTAATGCTTACCCACTTTGTCTGTACCCCCTCACCTGTATTTCTTGTTGCCAAGGCTAGCTTAAATCTGTTGACCATCTTATCAAAGTCAGCTCCACTGAAGTCCCATATTTTTGCTTTGGAATGGGATGGTTTTGTTTTAGTGGCCAAATTGAGCCATACCATGTGATGGTCACTGGCTCCTGGGTGACCTTCAACCTGGAGATCTGTGATCCTTTCCCTGTTAGTCAGTGCTAGATCTAGGATAGTTCTGTCTCTTGTGGGTTGTTGTACCAGTTGTTTGAGACCTTCCCCCTGCAGGGAATCCACCACGTGTCTAGTTCTGGCAGATGTTCCTGCTGGTATTGACCAATCTGTATCTGGCATGTGGAATTTATTTGACTGGAAGTTGATTCCACAGAATAGCTACATACTGGCTGTTAAAATACATAAACCTGTGGATTTATGTTCTTGGAACCACCATTTTTCAGAGATTTTAATTCCTCAAAGAGGAATTAACTCTCCTCACAGACAGCCTATTCCCAAAACACTGTGGCAGTTGACCCAACACACTCTTGTAAGCTAACATTAACTGGTGTAACCTTCTTCTGTCAGGTAGGGAAATCAACCTTAACCTTTCATAAAGGTCGCAATGATGAGTATCCCTAGGGCACTTCAGAATCAATTTGGAGAGGTGGGTGTACAGGACTGCAAGTTTTTGCAGTCTGTTATTTGAAGCTTGATTATATAGGATAGCTATATAATCAAATAGAAAAACCTGTACCTGGACTATCTTTCTAACCATTTCTGGATCCAAGCAATTTTGGTTCAGTCCAACAGTCCAGTCCTCTTACCCACTGTGCAACCAATTGTCCACATGCTTACTTTCTGAACCTGAGAGGTCTAGCCAGCAGCACAAATACTGTATTTACAAATATCTATCAGTTCCAATGAGATAGCATTCTTATCTTTTATTGAAATGTGTGTACAGGCCTTAATTTTTGTATCTGTGCCAAAAAACATAAACATAGTCTTGGAGGAATTTAGCTTCAGTTTTGAGGTATTAAAAAAAGGGTATTCTGTTAGAATGGTGACTGAGTTTTGTCACTGCAGTTAGGGCACTGCAACAAGAGTGACAATGACAGGGGTAATCTTGATTTTAGATCATATCTCAGTCATGCTGCCCTTTGTGCCCACACAGTTTCTGCCTCCTCCATGGAATGCCTACCCTGGAGAAGGTTATATTTTGTTGTGTGGCGTGTGGGGGCGAACCCCCCCCCACAAAAAACCACTGTTTCCTGGGAGGGTGCTTTGGCACTGTAACTCCTGGGAGACATACTGTAATGCCTGGTAATGTAATGCCGGGCAGCATGTTGCCTGTACCATAATCGGTGTTGGCAACATGTTTTTTGCACTGACATGAGTGAACCTTAAAAAATGCCTATAACCGATTAAAACTTCACTGTAACTTGTCTTGAATCTCCAAGGCTAAAGGGCTTGAGGTATAGACTACTGTGCCATCTTCTTATAAGAGTTAAAGCGAATTGTCCACACTAGCCTCCAAACCTCTCAGATAATTAAAAAAAAGGAGCAGATCCATTACTGGGCCCCAAGGAACTCATTTTGAAATGACCAGTAGGGAAGACTCAATTCCCTTTACCACAGTAGTTTGCCTTCTTTGACTCAAATAAGAACAGAACCAATTTGGAGCTTCCTGATTTAATCCTACTTCAGCTAACTTATCCAACAGGATTTAGTGGTCAACAATGTCAAAGGCCTTGGAGACGTCAGCAAAGATGGCCCTGGTAATTTGCCCATAGTCCATTGGTTTGCTGATGTCAACAAAGACTCTCAACATGGAGACCACCATGCAGTGATTCTTACAACAATATGACTGGAACCCATCAATCAGGCCATGGTTACACCAGTTTGCTACTACCTGCATACCCAAAAGTTTTTCCAAGTGACTTAGAAACCAGAAAAAGTTGCAAAATGGTGCCATACTAGTTGTTTTGTTATGGTTTCCTTTTGGGAGTACTATTGAAGAACACTTAGGACTCCTGATATTTTTTCATCCTGGTTATCTGTGGATCAATTTGCAATTAGCTTCAGACACTAATCGGGGTTGTTACCCATAGGGCAGAATTTTCAAAGCTCTGGGCACAGTACTTGCATCCATATTTCTGATGCAAGCTACATCCTGATGAATGTGCCAAGGTATTTGTATCCCATTTTCAAACATCTTGATGCATTTATGACACTTTACCAATTTACAGAACAAATTATGCATGCATCTGAATTAAGACACGTTTTATTTTTGGAGCTCAAGTCATGGTAATCATATCCAAATGTAAGACCGCATTTTAGGTGGTCTAAAACTCTGGACAGATTCCACACTCATTAATCCAAGAAAATAAATAGATGCAGATCTAAATTAGGATCTAATGCTAATAATTAAGCCTTGTTAAGAAATCTGGTCAATCTTTAGTTTGAAATGAAACAGGGGACCTGGTCTTTTTTTTATTTTATTAAGAGGAAACATTATGGGTCTGAGAAACAGGAATACAATTTAACATTGTTATTCAGCTAATACAGTCTCATTATCTGAACAGTCCTACAGAAGATTTAACCAATTGTCTAAAAAAGTGGGACTCCAATTTCATAAAAGAAGGAGACTGAAAATCCTGAACTACAAAGAATACTCATAAAACTAGACCAGTGGATCTGGACCCTTTCAGACAGTCAAAGCAGGAAGCTGGTATTAGTTTTTGAACCTTAGATCCTTAGATTAGTATTTACTCATTTTTAATGGCATAGCTAAGATGTTTTCAAAAAAGGAGTGTATCTAAGGCACTGAGATTTTGTCTGATTCTAATTAATATGATTTAAAATTATTTAGTTTGATGTAATTATTTTTGTTATTGCTCTTAGATTTCTGCAAAGATATCAAATTAATACTAACAGTTATGTTGAATATACTTTATAATATTTATTGTTTATACTAAATGTAGTTAGAACTTTTAAGTAGGAGCTTTGGGGGGGGGGGGTTCAAAGCCTATGTCTAGATTCTATTCTCTACTGTGTACCCATTTGGACATAAGAGTAAATTGCTCTTATGTCCAATTTTTTAAAGCTCAGATGATCAAAACTTTATGACTTAGTTATGTCCAATTTTAAAAGGTCAGGTATAATTGTGACTTTAAACAGTTGTTAGACTAAATGTTACCTGGTCGTTTATTTTTATCACTTTCTAGTATTTTGTGTTCTCAGCTGGATGCAGAAGGATCTATGACAGATGGTCAACAAATTCATTGTCGACGGATGTTACAGTGACACCTTTATGTCAACTCCATTTGTGGTTGGCATAAAGCTGGTCACTTCAGACTGCTTTTTCTTTGGGGGGCTTTGCTCCTGAGCCCCCCAAGCTGGGGCCTCCTCCCCTTCACCCCATAACTAAAGTAATCAATTCAAAGATGGAGTTGATTCAGGGAGGTGGTGCAAGAACCCCAGAATGCAGTGCCAGGGTTCCGCACCCACACTACAGCCACCTGTTGCTATTGTCAGTGTAGTGTCGGTCGTAGTAAAATTGTTACCATAGCAATTGCTTACAGATGTAAAATACCATGAAATAGTTTGAAATGCTACAGATAGGACCATCCTTTAAAAACTGCCCCAGTTAGATAGAACATAGTCTAGATATACTAGGGCAGTGTCTGATATTGAAATAAGTAGATGATGCATCCATTTTATGGCTTTTGAAAATCTCATCCTCAGCCAGGATGGCAGTGCTGAAGGTAGAAACACTGGACCCAACACCTCTCTCCACACCAGTGAATATGGGTTGCTGGGGGATATCCAGGAAGGGAGAGGACTAAGCATCCAAAGTACAGCTCTCCTCTCCCAGAAAGGGAGAACTACCAGCTCTGACAAATGACTGCCACCAGGTGGTGGCCAGGGGGCACTGTGACTCAAGAAGCAACAGAAAGGGAGAGGTGCTGTGGAACTGGCAGCATACACATGCTTCCACATGCACATGCTGATGAGTGTGCCCCACCAAGGGGAAAGGACAGAAAACCTGGAGGAAAATGGTGGAAGGCAGACTTTATGGTACCCCACCTGCAAATCTCTCACCTGTCTCACAAACAGGGCACCTTGAGCTATACTGGATATGAGTCACTCAGGGTAAGGCAGTGGCCCTCTTTCTCCCATCCCTACCACAGTGGGGATGAAATCCATCAGGGTAGCTGGTGACTAGTACATCCTGGGCAGTTGGAGACAGTGTGGGTAGTGTAGGTTAATGTGGTTGGGTTGAGGGGAGCCCAGCCTGTCTGGTCACACAGAGCAATAAAAACCACTGTGAAAAAAAGAAAATCCTGACCTCAGTATCTAATTATTTTCAGCTAAAAAAGGCTAATACTAGAAGTGGTAAGAGAAATGATGCCTCAACCAGTATCAAAACAAAGAAAGAATGTTGCCTAGGAAATATGAAATGAAAAGTGCCCTGAGAAAAAGATAAATGGCAGTACTGTCCTTCTCATATTTATAGGGTTTTGACTCATTATGACTGTAATGGTATTGACAGGGAAAAATGATATAAAAAGTAATTTATTGACTTGAAAAAGAAAATATAAACAACTAGCACTATGGTTAATACTCTGGTTCTTAAAACTGCTTGTTATTATATAGAAACTGTGGGCTTGATTTTCAAAATGCCCTATAGATCAATGCAAGCTGCAGCAAACATCAGCTTGTGTCAGTCACCAGTGCACTGGGGACTCTGCACCTGATTTCAGGACAGATGGGGTCCAAGCATCAAAGTCTTGCAGCTCAGCGCACCTGCTCCCATGTGCCACACAGCAGGTGCATGGGAGGGCATTGCTAAAAGCTGTGGGATGGCCTTCCAACATGGTAATCAGTGCCAGAGTCTACAGTCTGCATGCCAGGGTGACTGCCAGCAGCTGTGGTTGGGGGTGGGTTCTGGCAGGAGCAACATTGGGGAATAGTGGGCACCGCAGGTCATCATAGCTATACATAATGAGGACACTACCAGTAACAGGTCATGCTGATGGACACTGGGCTGGATGGGGAGTGGAGTACAGCTGTTTTTTTGGGGGGGAGCAGCATACAGCTGTGAGCCATGACTATATAGCCATGCACAAGCACAGGCATGGCACGGGGGGACACCACAGGAATTACTGTAACAGCCTGGCATGGTTGCTGGGGAATACCTGATAGGACCCCAGGAGGCAGGGGCACATGCCCTGGACCTGCAGTGGTCCAACACTGTCCCTTCACCCTGTGGCAGGACCATGGTTACTGCTTTGGGCCATCTTCAGTGGGCATGAGGGCTCAACATGCACACTGTACCAGTGCTGTGGACAGCACATGGGCTGTTAGAACAATGATAAATATTATTATTGTAATACTAGGCATCAAACAGGAAGTGTACCATATCAGATAAACATGTTACTCAGGCAACACCTTCATGCAATCTCTCTAATATTAATGCTAATGAAATGTTGCATGGAGATTCTGCAAGGGTTAGAACTCATATAACAGAATCATATACAATGCATTTATTACATGCAATGGATAAATCCCCCTTAAATGCTAGTTACCTTAAGCCTCCAAATAATCAGGGAAATGCTTCTGTAAGAATGAACTTATTGACTCTTTTGAGCTACTCTTTTTCCCATATGATGACTCAATGGCAGCTATTCTGAATGATTTGCAGAACACTATAGTTGATCTTATAATTGAATCAAGAAATAATGAGTTTCACAATGACAATTTGTATGTGGTAGGAAACAAAAACAATGGGGAGGAGTGGACGGTCACTGATTTTCCCATGTAGCCTGGAGCTGGTGGTACAAAACCTAAACTTTTGTTATTCTTACAGCATTTTTAAAATATCATTCTTCACCTCTTAACAGAGATCTTATCAATCTGGACAGTGCTCAGAATATTTCAAATATTCATGTCATGGAGCAAATGACTGTATTCAGGGATGAAATTAAATCAGAGAGGAAACCACATTTTTGCCTACAGCACTGGATAATTTACAGGTGTATGTTCGGCAGGACATTTCATTAATATTTATTGAGGAAGCTGATGTACAAAATTTCCCACAACTGACTCCATCATACAGAGCTGAACCCACTTGAACTAAATATACTGGTGTGTTTAGCTTCACTTCTGTTATTATTTCTAGCTCCCCTCCCAAATTACCAAAAATAAAATAAGAGAAAACACAGAAAGTAGGCAAATGACGAAATAAATAAAAATAAAAATATGTTAGATAAGCAAATACAACTATAGCAAGGTTTTAGCTCTAAAAGGATGTGCAACATTCTGCTTTACCAGAACCTAGATTTGGATAACATTTTTTTATTTTCTGATCCCATAAAGTTCTTTCTGATTTTATATCCCGAGTAATTTTATGGGAAAACCTATAAAATTTGAAAACTGAATATAATTTATTATATGCAATCAAGCTGATTGTTCTGATACCCTGTCTTGGATAAATTATAGTGTAAACTGGAAACTTATTGAATATTGTGCTACTAATAAAGGGATTAAAGAGGACTGGATCCTGGTCCTAATGCTATTGAACATTTCCATAAATGAAAAGTCTTTTCATTCACCTGACATAAGCTACCCTGCTCTAACTTATGCCATCCACACTGTGGTCTTTTCACTTATGCTAATGGATTGCAGAAAAAAAATATTCTATCAATTGCCTAAAACTCTGCAATGAACTTTAACTGTAACTCAATATTGCAAAAACTAAAATTTTGAAATTCGGATGAACGAATCAAATTTTCTTGGCATCTGAATTTATTCATTTAGTTAGTTTCTGGTGACCAGTCAAGTGCATTAAACATGAAATTGTCATTTTTCAGGCTCAGGCTTCGTGGTTACAATATGGTTAAAGAGTGGATGAGTTACAGTACAAATAACAATTTAAACAAACAAGTTGAGAAAATGAAAAGTGTACCAGCAATTACAAAGTTACAAAATACTAATTCAAAAGAGGAATAGTTACATGCAGATATAAATAGTTACAAGTAAGTCAAGAAAAATTACTATGTATCACTAACATACATAACTTTAGGTCCAGAGAACAATTTAAGCAATGCCAAAGCATAGGTACAATGAGGGAAAAAAGCAAGCTCTCCATTTTTGTATATGGCACTTTCAGATTGATAAGATGGGCTGATTTAAATGCATACATGTGTAGGCACAGGATGATTCTGTAAGACATATGGCTAAGAATGAAGCACTTTGATGGCAGATAATTTTATTAAGAGATCCAAGATTTAAGGCACAGAGCACAGCAAAGATAGCCAATTTAGTTCCAAGTAGAGCAAATTAAGTGTTAAGCAGGTGGTAGCTAGAACAAAGTGACAAATTATATTGTGATTGGTTGGCATCCCATGGCACTCCAGACATTACCTCATGGGTTACAGCCCACCTGATAGGCTAATGATGCACATGACCCAGATCAGATTTCCAGTATATCCAGGTCCCAGGAACCCCTGCTCTCCAGTTGTAATTTGTGCATCTGATTAGGCAAGAAGCATCCAGAGAACCCCTGTCTGCTCCTTACAATTCTAAGGTAGGAACTGCACTGTTATTTCTCTTACAAGAGCTCCCATGCTTATGCTTTAAATTATTTCAAAAATTTCAGTACTGTGTTTTGTTGTCCCATGGCCTATTACTGTTTTGTTTCAGGCAGCGTGCCTTCTGTGCAGGATCCGCGCGGTCCTGTGGGCTCATCCTGCAGGCCCGAGCCCTTAATCCACACTGCGAGTCGCCTGGTGCCCCCCGCGACTCTGCAGCTCTGCAGCACTGCTGTGGCTTGGCCATGTTCAGCCCAGGCTCACATCAGCATCACCGCGAGTCGCCTCTTTCCCCCGCGACTCCACGGTTATAACAACCCCAGGCACACCAGGCCTGACCCACGAGTCGCCTCTTTCACCCGCGACTACGCGTTCCTACAAAACCGTGAGTCGCCTCTTCTCCCCGCGACTCCATGGTGACTTCAACCCCCCCCGCTCGCCGGTCCTAAAGACAACCTGAGTCGCCTCTTTCCCCGCTGCCCAGAAGTCAACCCAGGCTCACGCCGCATGGCCTCTACAAACCATGAGTCGCCTCCCCCGCCGACTCCACGGTTACTCCCAGCCTCCCTTGAACCTTGCCGCGAGTCGCCTCTTTCTCCTGCACCACGAGCTCTAACCCCGCTGAGTCACGCCGGGCCTAATACCGCGAGTCGCCTCTTCACCCCGCAACTCCGTGGTTGCCCCAAACCACCAGCCCCTCCCTCTCCTCACGCCCAATCAAAGGCGCAGTGCCTCCCAGCCCAGAGGCGAGCTCCGTCAGGCCTCCTTTCCACTGGCGCGTCCGCTCCTCGACTAAGAGGAGCACTCGGCCATGCACCACACCCTTCACCTGCTCCTTCAGCCTACGGCCTACCAGTCGCGGCCTCCAGGAACCTCGAGGCCTAACAAAACATAGCCTAGCCACGTGGGCCTACAAAACAGATTGGGCACAGCCTCCCTTCCCCCGGAGCCACTCAGGAGCAGCGGCCTTGGCTTTTCCACTTCCCCCCCCATGCCCTCACTGGCCCAAGCATGCAACCTGGGAGGGGGAAGGCCCAAAACGCAGGGCAACGCCCTGCCCCATAAGGGAGCTCCCCATCTCTGGTAGGCATACTGCAGTGGTATGACTAAAGCTGCCGCTGGGAATCAGGGTTCTAGGTTTGATTCCCAGCAAGGTCTGGAGGTGCAGCAGCCCATATAGAGGGGGCAGACAGTGTTGATCAGCTTGCGCAGTGTCAGTATTGTAGCTAATGAAGTTATCTGAGGTGGGCTTTTGTTAATTAAAAACTTGACCCAATACCTTGTTTTGCCAGCTTGGGTCGACATGGCAATCTTGATAGTCTCCACGGAGACTGACCAGTGTGCCGCTTTTACAGGCGGGCTTCAGGACAGGGGCCCACACCTCAGAAGCTGGGTCTGTTCCACAGTGCCCACCTCTGTAGGCATTAGGGGCTCTAAAAAAAAAAAAAAAAACCTCAGTCCACTCAGGTCCCTCACATAGCGACCCAAGGAGGACACTGCAGAGTCTATGCTAGGGTACCTCACATAGTGACCCTAGCAGGCTCTAGCAGAACTATCCCTTCCCTCGGTGGCCGTGGTCCCCTCCCACAGCGGACCCAGGTCCACACGGGCTAACAACCATCTGAGAGGGGATAGTCAGGTAAGGATATAAGAACAGGGGGCCTAGGGGACAGCTTCTGAAGTCTCTTTCCTCTCTCAGACCTTCTCTTTATCTTTCAGATGGTCAAAGCGAAGAAATGTACCGTGTGCAATGCCTCCCTCCTCCCACAAACCCCAGGCCCTCTGCGAGCCTGCCTCTTGGACGATGACCTGTCTTCAATGGATAGAACCACGACTCCTTCCTCCCAGGCCCCAGCACTTCAACCTGGGTGATCCAGGCCCCTTTGATATAGAACCAACAAGCGGGTCGCCATGATGGAGAGTCAACAGAACTTCATGCTGAAGATCATGGAGAAGCTGGAGGCGCTACCCAAAACAGACCTCGCCACCCAGCGCAGAGCTCATCCACCAGAGAGACCTTCCAGAGGACCCACCAGCCCCAGAGGACCCTCTTCCCAGCATTCCCATGGATGACAATCAGGAAGATAGGGACAAAGAGGAGGAATTCGAGGACGAGGAGGAGGAGCATGGCGTGGAGTCCGACATGGAGTACACCGACCAGCAGGCAGCTCCCTCGCTGACATCAAAACTGTGTGCATTCGACACAATTCCCGGCCTTATGAAGGCAATCAAGGCCACCATGGGCCTATCCACAGATGAACAAGAAGTGGAGAAGATGGAATCGAAGCTGGACCCAATGATCCAGCTCAGGACCACCACACCGAGACCTTCCCAGTCTGCCCGGCCATTGAGGAACTGATCCACACGGAATGGCAATCCACAGACCCAGGCAGAATGCCAAACCGACGGAACTTACACAAAATGTATCCGTCCAGATGACAAATCAGACGCCTGGTGCAAGGCGCCCTCTTCTATCGATCCACAGGTGGCGGCCTTGAGTAAGAAGACGGTGCTACCATGTGGCACCATAGCCCTCAAGGACCCCACAGACAAAAGAATCGAGGACATGTTAAAAAAGACCTTCAAAATTGAGGGCACCATGGCCAAGGTGATGACGGCAGCCATCTATACCTCTCGCGCCCAGATACGCTGGCTGGAGGAACTTCAGGAACAGGTGGGTCCAAAGTCCAGGGAGGCTGAACTGTTAGACTGCACCCTCGATGCAGCAAAATACCTGGTGGACATGGCAGTGGACTCCCTACGCCTCCAGGCCAGAGCGGCCGCAATCACAAATCGGGCCCGCAGAGCTCTATGGCTCATGTTCTGGGACACCGATTCAGAATCCAAGACTCTTTACAGAACTTACCCTTAAGGGGACTCTATGTTTTCGGGAGGGTCTCCAGAATTACTTAAAACAGAAAGAAGAGGGTAGGGACCTCCTAAGAAACCGCCAGACCTCACACCTACCTTCCGCTAGACGGAGGTTTCATCCGGCCCCAGACCCAAACTCGTAGGGATTCCTACCCCAGAACCACCCTTTTGGGGTAGAGCATCACCATCCTACCCCCGCACGCACCTTCAGCAGCTACAGGTCTTCCCTTCCGACCCCGGGACAAAAGTCCGGAGGTCGAGGAAGGGATTCAGAGGTAAACCGTGACCGACTCACCAGCCCCCACCACCAAAACCTGCACTTCCTGTCGGACAGCGGCTAACCCTATTCGCTCACTGCTGGGCGTCCACCACGTCGGACAGGTGGGGCCGGGACGTGGTCTCGAAGGGGTACACCATACAGTTATACCATCCTTCGGTCCCCCCTCACTTCGTCTCGTCCCCGATCTCCAGACGAAGAGCCTCACCTCACCAGGTACAGGGTATTCTGGCAGATCTCATCCAGAACAGGGCCATTCAACCAGTTCCGGTCCAGGAGCAGGGGGAAGGCATGTACTCCATCTTCTTCCTGGTTCCCAAGAAATCGGGGGAACTAAGGCTCATCCTGGACCTCAAGCGCCTGAACCGTTACGTGATCACACGTCAGTTCAAAATGGAGACCGTTCGATCCACCCTACAGGACATCAGGGTAGGTGACTTCCTGACATCCATTGATCTCAAGGACGCCTACCTACACATCCCCATCATCAAGAGTCACAGAAGATTCCTCCGTTTTCACATCCTGGGACACCACTTCCAATACCGGGCGCTCCCGTTCAGCCTGTCATCAGCCCCCAGAGTCTTCACCAAGGTATCCATCACCCTGGTAGCCAGACTCAGGGAGCAGGGGCTAGACATAGTGCCGTATCTAGACGATTGGCTCATACGCGCTCGATCCGAGGGTCAGGCGCGTGCTACACAGAGCTCAGATTACAGCACTCGAGGACCACGGCTGGGTGGTAAACAGGAGAAGAGCCACCGCATCCAACCCAACAGATCGAACACCTCGGAGCTATCATCAACTCAGCAGAGGGTTGGGCGAAGCCGGCACCGGCACGGATCCACAGCCTCCGCAGCCTGGCTGCACAGTTAAGGTCACATCCACACACCACGGTGGAGAAGGTGGCGAGACTCCTGGGATGCATGTCCTCCTGCATCGACCTCATCCCCTGGACCAGGTGGCACATGCGTCCACTCCAGAACTACATTCTGGCACGCGGAGCACCCAACGAGTGCAACCTGCACTGAGCGGTCCGGTTACCCGCAGAAGTAAGATCATCTCTGGACTGGTGGGTCACCCCGGGGAATCTGACAAGGGGGGTTCCCCTGGAGGCACCGCACCCAATCCCCATCGAGACAGACGCGAGTCTATCCAGCTGGGGAGCCTGTCTGGGGGACGAATCAGCACAGGGCCCCTGGTCCCCGGCGGAGTCACAGCTCTCAATCAATATCCTGGAAATGAAAGCGGTGTTCAACGCCCTGAGGGCATTCCGACACATCATCCAAGGAAAGTCGGTCCTGATCAAGTCAGACAACCGCGTGACAGTGGCTTACATCGCAAAGCAGGGGGGTACCAGGAGCAGGGCCATGTCACGAGAGACCGCAAAGGTGATGAACTGGGCACAAATGCACCTATCACACCTGGGGGCAGTACACCTAGCAGGAAAACTGAATGTAAGGGTGGATTGGCTCAGCCGACAGCAGATCCACCTCAGAGAATGGTGCCTACACCCGGATCTGTTCCAGGTGATCCAGGAGACATGGGGTCCAGTGTCAATGGACCTATCGGCATCAAGGGACAACGCCCAGGTGAACCACTATTTCTCCCAGTTCAGAGACGCCTCCCAAGGCACGGACGCCCTCTCCCAGGTATGGTCTCAGGACTACGCGTATGTCTTCCCTCCGATTCCTCTCATCCCACAGGTTCTGAAAAAAATCCGAACATCCAGGACCTACGTCATCTTGGTGGCCCCATACTGGCCCTGTAGAGCCTGGTTCACGGCAATCTCAGAGATGTCCCGAGCCAGCCTCCGGATCCCATCCCATCCGGACATGCTGACACAGGGCCCCGTATTACACCTGTCCCCCCGAACCCTAAAGCTCACGGCCTGGCTCCTGAGAGGGAACGACTAACCGCTACCGGGTATCACGAGTTGGTCATAGGCATGCTCCTACGGTCTCGACGAGCCTCCACTACTTCTACCTACGAGAGACAATGGGCCATCTTCACACAGTGGTGCCGCCAATGAGGCTCAACACCGGAACAAGCAAACCTCCCACTATCTTGCTGTTCTACAGCAGAGAGTAGATAAGTGACTGACACCTTCCTCCCTAAGGGTGCAACTAGCGGCCTTAGATGACCAGAGACCTAGTCGAAGGGCACCACACAGGGCCCATCCAGATGCCGTCTGCTTCTTATGGGCGGTGGATCTCATGTGGCCCAGGACCAGACCCACCGTTGCACCATGGGACCTACCACTAGTCCTGGACTCCCTAAGAACGGTACCGTACGAACCACTCACAGACTCAGATCTGTTCTGGGCAGGACTGAAGACTGCCTTCCTGGTGGCCATCTGTTCAGCCAGATGGATAGGGGCGCTCGGCGCCCTGTCTTGCGCTCCACCCTACACCATCTTCACCCCCGAAGGGGTGAGGCTCCGGACGGTACCGGCTTTCCAGCCGAAGGTTCTGATGAGGTTCCACAGAGAACAACCCATAGATCTTCCCACCCTGCCTCGCGCAGCCCCTCCGGCCGAAGGCGGCGCCCCCGACCCACTAGACGTGGGTTCGACTCTTTCTCTCTACCTGACCAGAACTCAGGCCATCCGTAAGACGGAGAGACTCTTCATCATCGTGAAAGGCCAGAGACAGGGGCTCACAGCGTCCAAAGCAACCATCGCAAGGTGGATCAGAAGGGTCGTTCGCCACGCCTACACGGTGAAGTGATTGACACCACCCCAGGGAATTAGAGCTCACTCCACCAGAGCGGTATCCACATCCTGGGCGGAGAGAGCATCAGTGTCATCCGAGGACATCTGCAGGGCAGCTACCTGGAGTTCCTTACATACCTTCACCAGGCACTACAGACTGGAACACCTCCAGGATTTCAGACCAGCCTTCGCAGCCCATGTCCTGGCAGCGGCCCCATCTCCCGGAACCCCTGATCCTTCTGAATCCCACCCGGAGGTCTAGACTGCTTCTTATCTCCCATGAGGTAATGTCTGGAGTGCCATGGGATGCCAACCAATCACAATGGGTGTTTACTCACCTGGTAAAGGTGATTGTGTTGGTTGGCATCCATGGCACTCCAAGGCCTGCCCTCGGGAATGATCGGAGCGTCCAACCACTAAGATCAGGAGGTCCTTACACCAGCACATCAAGGTTAAATTCCTCTGCTAACAATCAGTCGAACCACAGTTCGAGGTAGTGTGTACATAATAGCGAATAAACTCAGGCCTCTGGCCATTGCTATTGTCACCATGTCGTAGCAGACCTCATCCTTCTAGTCTCTATTGTGTGTATTGTTTCTCTTACTAACATCCTTCCTTTCAGCTATGGAAAATTCAAACTGGAGAGCAGGGGTTCCTGGGACCTGGATATACTGGAAATCTGATCTGGGTCATGTGCATCATTAGCCTATCAGGTGGGCTGTAACCCATGAGGTAATGTCTGGAGTGCCATGGATGCCAACCAACACAATCACCTTTACCAGGTGAGTAAACACCCATTATAAAGTACAACCAACCCCTTCAAGTTGGATTTGGATGTGTTGGAGTAGGTTACAGTGCAATAGTTTAATTTGGACAGTAGTATGTCTTATGTTATTGTCACAGAAAATGAGATGTCAAATTATGTCTGATTCTGTATGCAATGCCCAGCCTGGAATTATTAGTTACACACCATGTGTAATATTGAGTGCGAAATCATGAGTGGGGTTCAAAGTAATGTCTAAATATTTAAAAGATACTGCTGACTCAAGCCAAGAGCTATCAAGACAAGTGATTTATAATTCATTAAGGTCACCATGGACTTTCAGTCTAGACCAAAACAGCATGGTCTGAGTTTTGATAGTATTTAAAACTATTTCTTTTTCATTTTTTGCTGTTTGAAATGAAGTGAAATCCTGATTTATCCATCTGTTAACATCATTGGTACACTCTGTACTGTATAGGAGGAAGGGTCATCTGCATTTATAAGGAAGGTGCAGTGGAAAATTTTAAGGGACAGACTGTTAATACAAATTGAGAAAAACAAGGGACCAAGTCTGGACATTTGAAAAAGTGCCATTAGGGCACAAAATACTGTTGGGTTGAGATCCATGGCCACTGTGGAAGTTTCCACGTTTTGGCAATATGCCCAACACTGCTAGCACTTTTTGGAATTTGTAAGTAACAAATCTTTTTAAACTTATTATTCTGGTCTGTGCCTTATCTGACTGATTGAGTATTTGGCAAGTGTGGGGGTCCTTGGTTTGGCTGGTTGTATTACTTAATGCACTGCCATTTCCAGAGAGTGACCCCTTACTTTTGTGCATACATTTGTAGAATGCCCACTAGGGTACAAGCCACATTTCAAGACACCTGTCAATATTTTACACATTGCTTTATATGGGAAAGGTACTGACTAAACCAACTTAATGCTGTGTGGCCTTAGTCAAACCAACAAATATGGGCTCTTTTAAAATGACATTGTCCATTGTCAATTGGAGGGAGAAGATTAGATTTGCAGTATGCAGGAAGTCATTTGTCTAGGAATGGCTATGATCTAGTAATGATATATAGATTTAGGTTTTCCATTTCTATAGACAGGAACAAGGTACACTTGATGCAAAAGATCAGACACTTTATCTGTAGTGAGCTATACATTGAAAGTCTCACTACAGAACAAATAAGTTGATGGCAGAAAACTTTAAGAATATTGAAACAATATTGTCTGACACAGCACTTTTTATTGCAAGTATACATTTTACCTACCTGCAGACTTCTGCAGAACTAAGCACCCTCAGTTAAAGTAGATGTGATCCAGGATAAGTAGAACTACTTTGTTGAGTAGATCTGGTGTTTGGAGTACTCAGAGGAGTAGTTTGTGGAGGGGCACTGGGAGCTGTTGAAGGCGTACAGGTCAGAGAAGTGAGTATTGAAGGCATTAGTAATAGTACCAGATATATTACAGTTGATTCCTTTCAACAGGCAGAAGGGGATAGGGAGAAGTACCAGGAGAAGCAAAGGGAGGCAGGGAGTTCAGTAAGGGAAGCCAACTCTCAGACAGAAGAACACATTGCAAAATCAGTGGGTAGAGGGGACAAAACCTTCTACAGGTACATAAGTGAAAAAAGAAAGGCAAAGGGAGGGATAGTGAGACTGAAGGGGGAGGATGGGGGCCGCATGGAGGATGACAACAGTAAAGCTGAAATATTGAACAGGTATTTCTGCTCAGTCTTTACTGAGGAAGAAGAGGGTCATGGGTCTGAAGGGAGTACAAGAGGTGAGAATGGTGCAGAAATGGACACAAGTCCCTTTACACGAGAAAGGGTCCTGAAGGAATTGGAAGTAATAAGAGTTGATAAAGCAATGGGTCCAGATGGGGTGCACACCAGGGTCCTTAAAGAACTAGGAGAGGTGATGGCTGAACCTCTGGCTATCCTGTTTAGCCGATCACTGGAAACAGGGGAGGTACCCAAAGACTGGAGGACAGCAGATGTAGTCCCCTTACACAAAAGTGGGAACAAAGAGGAAGCGGGGAACTACAGACCAGTCAGTCTCACCTCGGTAATGGGGAAGATCATGGAAGCACTGCTGAAGGAGAGATTGGTGGAACATCTGGTAGTCAATGGACTACAGGACCCAAGGCAGCATGGTTTCACCAGGAGGAGGTCATGTCAGACCAACCTGGATGAATTTTTTGACTGGGTGATTAGGGAGGTGGATCAGAGAAGGGCAGTGGACATGGCCTATCTGGACTTCAGCAAGGCCTTTGACACTGTGCCACATAGAAGACTATTACACAAACTTGGGAATATGGGTGTGGGCAGGGCAGTAGTGTGGTGGGTAGGTAACTGGCTGGGCAGCAGGACACAGAGGGTGGTGGTAAATGGCTGTCACTCCACAGAGGGAAGAGTGACCAGTGGGGTACCACAGGGATCAGTGCTGGGACCAGTCCTATTCAACATCTTCATCAGTGACATTGCGCATGACCTAGAAGGCAGAATTTCACTGTTCGCTGATGACACAAAGCCTGTAACAGAGTAGACACACCAGAGGTGTAGACAGAATGAGAAGGGACCTGCAGAAACTTGAAGAATGGTCAGGGTTTGGCAGTTGAAATTGAATGCAAAGAAGTGCAAGATAATGCATATGGGGCACAAAAACCCTGGCACAATATATCAGTTGGGGGGTGAGGATATAGCATGCACCAAGGAGGAAAGGGATCTTGGCATTATCATCTCTGATGACCTCAAGGTAGGGAAACAGTGTGACAAGGCAGCAGGTAAAGCAAATAGGATGCTGGGATGCATAGGCAGGGGCATCACCAGCAGGAAAAGGGAGGTCATAATTCCACTATACAAGACACTAGTGAGGCCCCACCTGGAGTACAGTGTACAGTTCTGGAGACCTTACCTACATAAGGACATAGACAGGATAGAGAAGGTTCAGAGGAGGGCAACAAAGATGGTACATGGATTGCATCACAAGTCCTATGAAGACATGTTGAAGGAACTGAACATGTACTCCTGGAGAAGAGGCGGAGAGAGGGATATGATAGAGACAAGTATCTTACAGGGAGGAACAGGGTGCAGGAATACACTATTTGTAAGTGAAAAGATGTTCCAGGACTAGAGGGCATGGGATGAAGTTGGAGGGAGGACGATTCAGAGGAAACGTGAGGAAGAATTTCTTCACAGAATGGGTGGTGGACAAGTGGAACACCCTGCCAGAGGAAGTGGTGGGGGCTGAAATAATCATGGGATTTAAGAATGCATGGGATAGACATAGAGGAATTCTGGAGGTCAGGAGTAAGGGCCAGCAGACTTCTAGGAAAACATAAACTGAACTTACAAGCTCAAATGGGCTGACTGGGTGGGCCATAGGCCCTTATCTGCCAACACTGTCTATGTATCTATGTATCTTGTTTGGTACAGTTTGGATTCATACCCATTGCACCCTTAATACATTTGCAAAGGTTTCTGTAGGTCAACCGCAGAATAGGAGACTAGGTTTTACACAATGACCTTTTAATAGTATGTATATATTTTTTCACGTTCCTCTATATTCTGTAGTCCTCCAAGTCAACATTATGGGCTAGTAAGTCACTATTTTCCATTCAGGGACTGTAATTCTGACTCCTATTGATGAGAGGCCCATGCTTAATCTGAAGTTGCCAGTGCAATAAGGCAAGGCATTGTTCCTGTCAGTTGTTTTCCAGAGATGCATTATAACCAGTCAACATGATTTTGATAATTTAAGTGAGCATTATGTAGGGACTTAGAGTATTCCCTAAACTGAATAATTATCTGAGGGGCACTTGTAGACAGAGATTTCAAGACAGAGTAGATGGAAAAGTGATTGCTTATTGTATTTTGGAGGACATCTGTACAGATGAGCTTTTCTTTTCTGTTTGATATTATCTGATCTACTAGGCTGGATTAATTACCATTAGTAGATAATCTGGTAGGTTCACCAATTAGTTGTGTTAGATTGAATTTACTTGGTAGTGACTTGTATCTGTTTGCTTTACTACTTACCCAGTCTAGATCTGCATCCACAATGATGACTAATTTATTGTTCTTTATTGATGTCCCATAATTTTTGGTAAAAGTGGTAAGGCCAACATGTCCATCTGTACAGGTATGTTTTTTTAAGCAAACCTAGTGGAGCTCTATCTACTTTGCCTATCAATAAAAAGGTATGACACCATTCAGAGGGAGAGTCTTGAGTTGAGGATTGTCCTAATTCACTTAGGTTCACATGAGAGATTTAGTATATCAGAGCCCCACCATTCTTTTTTTGGGGGGGGCGGGCAGTCACACCTCATCAAATTAAACCCTGGAATGGAGCACATCGAGTTTGGAGTTGAGGGTTTTAAAGTCACTAACACTGAATCTTTCTACCCAGAACCAAACAATAAAATAAAAAGCCCAAAATATTGGGTCTGATTAAAAACCATTTTATTGTATAGATAAAATATGTAAAAGCCATAACAGAATTTGCCCAAACAAGACACTAACGTTATGCACAGTGATGTGCTCTTTTTTAAAGTACAAAACAAGTTAGCTATCCCCACCCCTCCCACCTCTCTTTCTTCCTCTTTACACCAGCCTCTGGCTTCGCCTCCCTCTGTCGGATCGCTATCTATACAAATCTATATTGTTTAAATTGTTATAGAAGTGATTTGCACAATTGCAATGTTTTGGTAATTGACAAAGCCATCTGGCTGCTATGTTTATTTCTCTTTTACACAATACCAATACCTATTCTAATGTTTCAAGTAACCTGAGGTGGAACCTTTGTAAAAGAGCCCCTGGTTCAAAGGTGTATCTGATTCCCTTAAATAAATAAATAAATAAAATAAATAAAAAAGCCACCTTCAGATACAGTAATTGTCAGTTGGGGTCTTAACCTTGACTCGGTGATTGCTAACATATCCAAATTGTAATAGGTAACTCAGGTGTCTAGTTCTGTCTTATTACCTAGCAGACTACATATATTAAGATGGGCTATTTTTTGAGCCTTTTTATGTTATGCCACTTAGGTGTTATAGCTCCTTTTTACCTTTGTAATGAATTGGTACACTACACATCACTGGGGTATCCACACGGTGACCTCATTTACAGGGGCACTAGTAACTTAACTTGTTATATCAAGTTACACAAAAACAAACAAACAAAACACAAAATCAAACTTTTGCTTTCATTTTTTTCCTTCTAATTACTCTGACCAGGTTATAAACCCAGCAACTTATCTGGAATGGATATCATTAACTGCAGGTACTGCAGAACACTTTTCAGAAGGGTAGTTTTACAGGATTTAGGACACTGTCCTATATGCTGGGCCATTGGAGATCTTAGGGTTCAGCTCCACGCAGCATGGGCAGAGATTGCGCACCTCAGATTTCATATTCAAGAGGAAATGTATTATAAGAACCACCTGTCCTTTCCCCAACATCCAACAGAAGCACCTCAACCACAGAGGGTAGTAGATCTGGGAGGTTGGCAGGTGGTTAGAAGGGGCAAATCGGGTGCCTTATCACTTGGTGCTCTCCAACATATTACCTTCACAAACCATATAAAAACTACAAACAGGTTGCCACCTCTATCTCCAAGGGGCAGAGGACACTGCAGAGCAGGACACTGCAACACAGGAGCTAGCACAACAAAAATTGCCTAAAACAGGAACCAAAACAAAAAAGCAAAAAGGAAATCCAAAAAACTTCTGATCATAGGAGACTCCATGATTCGGGGAGATGATACCTATCTCCTGCCAGGGGTAATGGTCAGATATCTCCCAGGTACATCAGCATGGACAGACACTGACTGCATTGCTAAAATTGTTCAGGAAGTAGGAGAAAACATTGACATCCTGGTACACATAGGGCCTAATGATCTCACCAGCCGATCAGTTGTGGAGACCAAGGAACACCTGACCAGGCTGGGTGACAAGCTATTATCCTTTTCATCTGGCATCTCCTTCTCTGAGATCCTTCCAGTCTGGGAGAGGGGGGCAGATGGACGGATGGTAAGAGAAGGAGAGACAAGGGAGCTAAACATGTGGCTCAAGGGCTGGTGCCAGGGAAAAAGTACACAAATTCGTAGGGAACTGGCAACAGTTTTGGGAGCGAAAGTTCTTTAAATTTGATGGACTGCATCTAACTAAGGAGGGAGTCAGTGTATTGGGGCAGAAGTTTGATGTATTTGCAGAATATTTAAACTAGCAAATGGGGAGGGGGTGCAGCACCCCATACATCAAATGGGAAGAACACCCTTCCCCCCTCAGCTAGTGGTCAAACAGGAGTTCAGCATGTTTGCAGTTCATTTGCATCACCAGGAAAGGAAAAACATCTGGCTCCCCATACAAAGCACAGGGGAAACGCCAGACCTTGCCCAACAACTAACACACAGAAATCTGGTCAATGGAAAATCATGTACACAAATGCTTGCAGTCTGGGAAAGAAGATCCCAGACCTGCAGGCAATAATGACAGAGGCTAAACTGGACATAGTAGCAATTAACGAGATGTGGTTTACCAGTAACCACACTTGGGAGACTTCAGTACCTGGCTATGTACTTTTCAGAAGAGACCAAGGTGCAAAAGGGAAGGGGGGGTGGAGTGGCCCTGTATGTCAATGAAAATATCAAAGCCACAGAAATTCAGAATACACATAAGGAGCCAGAAGAACTGTGGGTCACCCTGGAAAAAGAAAATGGGGCAGCCATAAGAATTGGGGTTGTCTACAGGCCCCCAGATCAGGAGGAGGACATAGACACATTACTGTTGGAAGATATACAAAACATAACAGCTAAAGGGGAGGTTCTGATAATGGGAGACTTCAACATGCCAGATACAGATTGATCAATACCAGCAGGAACATCTGCCAGAATTAGATACATGGTGGATTCCTTGCAGGGGGAAGGCCTCACACAACCGATACAACAACCCACAAGAGACAGGGCTATCCTAAATCTAGCCCTGACTAGCAGGGAAGGGATCACAGATCTCCAGGTAGAAGGTCACCTGGGGGCCAGTGACCATCACATGGTATGGTTCAATTTGGCCACTACAACAAAATCATTCCAAGGCAAAAATATGGGACTTCAGAGGAGCTGACTTTGATAAGATGGCCAACATAGTTAAGCTTGCCCTGGCAAAAAGAAATACAGGTGAGGGGGTAGAGGCAAAGTGGGCAAGCATTAAGGATGCAATACTTTAAGCAACATCCCATTGTGTTAGAGAGAAAAGGAAGTGCAAAATAAAAAGGAAACGACTTTGGTTCTTAAAAACAGTAGCAGAAAAGGTCAGAGCCAAAAGGCTGGCCTTCAGGAAATATAAGGGAACACAGTGGGATGAAGATAGCTAGGCTTACTAAACTTCCCTAAGGAAAGCAGAGAAGGCAGTAAGGCAGGTAAAGGCCCAAGCCGAGGAAACACTAGCACAGACAGTAAAAGAAGGTGATAAGACTTTCTATAGCTACATTAGTGAAAGTAGAAAGTCCAGAGGGGGTACTGATAAGATCAAAGGAGATAAGGGGGCATGAGAGGAGGAGGACCACGTAAAGGCATCTATCCTAAATAGATACTTCTGCTCAGTATTTACTGAAGAGAAGGTAGGGCAGGGCCCACGGCTCAGCACCATGGACATGGGGGGGTGAACACTAGTCCCTTCACAAAAGAAAGGGTCCTGCAAGAGCTTGAAAAGCTCAGGGTGGACAATGCAATGGGATGTGATGGCATTCATCCCAGGGTAGTAAAGGAGCTAAGGGTGGAACTAGCAGAGCCATTATCAGAACTGTTTAGTGAGACTCTGAGCACAGAAGAGGTCCCAGAAAACTGGAGAAGGGCTGATGTGATCCCACTCCACAAGAGTGGTAGCAGGGAGGAGGCCAGGAGCTACAGACCAGTCAGTCTTTCCTCAGTAGTGGGCAAGATTATGGAGTCACTCCTTAAGGAAAGGATAGTGCAACACCTGGAATCCATAGGAGCACAGGATCCAAGACAGCATGAGTTTTCAAAAGGAAGGTACTGTCAAACTAATCTCATAGATTTCTTTGACTGGGTAACCAGAGTGGTGGATCAAGGGGGAGCATTTAATGTCGCCTACCTTGACTTCAGCAAAGCTTTTGATACTGTTACACATAAAAGATTGATTAAAAAGCTGGGTAGGCTTGGGGTGGGTCAGAAGTTGGTCAATTGGGTGGCAAACTGGTTGACAGGCAGAAAACAGATAGTAGCGGTAAACAGTACACACTCAGAAAAAATGCAAGTCACAAGTGGGGTACCTCAGGGATCAGTCCTTGGACCAGTCCTCTTCAATATCTTCATTAGTGACATTGCAGATGGACTGGAGGGTAAGGTTTGTCTGTTTGCAAATGACACCAAGATCTGCAACATAGTCGATGATACCGATGGGGTGGGCAGAATGAGCAGAGATTTGGATAAACTAGCAAAATGGTCAGAAGAGTGGCAACTGGGGTTTAATGCAAAGAAGTGCAAGATCATGCACATAGGGAAGAGAAACCCTGAAGCCACCTATAGGCTGGGAGAGGAGTTGTTGGCAGTCAAAAGGGAAGAAAGAGACTTGGGCATCATCATCACCAATGACCTGAAATCATCCAAACAGACCACTAGAGCAGTAGGTAAGGCTAGGGGGATGTTGGGGTGTATTAGTAGGGGTATCACAAGTAAGACGAGGGAGGTAATAATTTCTCTTTACAAGACACTGGTTAGGCCCCATCTGGAGTACTGCATGCAGTACTGGAGGCCACACCTTCACAAGGACATTAACCAAATTGAGGCAGTCCAGAGAAGGGCTGCCAAAATGGTGCAGGGACTACATCAGAAAACATATGAGGACAGATTAACAGAGCTCAATATGTATACCCTAGAGCAAAGGAGGGAGAGAGGTGATATGATCGAAACATTCAAACACCTTAAGGGCATTAACAAGGTGAAAGAATCTAACATGTTTCAATATAAGAAAAATAGCAGGACAAGAGGACACAGCCTGAGGTTAGAGGGAGGCCGATTAAGGGGTAATGTGAGGAAGTTCTTTTTCACAGCAAGGGTGGTGGATACATAGAATGGTCTACCTCAGGAAGTGGTGGATTTTAATATAGCACAGGGCTTCAAACAAGCATGGGATAGGCATAAGGGAGCAATACAGATGAGTATGACTAGATAGGCCATTGACAGACCAAAGGCCAATGGCACATTTATGAGGTAGAAAAAGAAATGGGCAGACTGGATGGACCTTGTGGTCCTTATCTGCAGTCAACTTACATGTTTCCATGTTACATACAATATGCAGTGGCAACCTCCAAACACCTTTGAGGAGGACTTCCTTGGGCAGCAGTCTTTCCTGTACAGAGCCATCAAAGTATTGAACTCAGAACCTACTGAGTTTTATGAAACTGTGTCTCTGTCTTCCTTTAAAAAACATGCAAGGTTTTACTTCTATGACAAAATGTTGTGTAAGTATAACGAACCTGAGCTTATCTCATTATCACATTATTTAATAGTCTTATATGTTACTGCTCATTACTGATATACTGTCCATTGTTGAACCATTGCTTGTAATTTATTGTATTGTGTAATGTTCTATGACTCGCATGCCTTTGAAAAAGGGCTCTGAGCTCAATGGTCTTCCAAATATGAATATAATGAAAAAAGAAAAATATTGAGTACAGCAAGGACAGAAGGGCCAGGGTTATTCTCAATGTTCTCAGTTAGTAGTAGGGATAGCAAAGCCAGAGTAATCTGATATACGCTGTAGGCTAGTAATCGTAGTGTCTGATGTGGGTACATACTAAACACAGTGGTTCAGATAATTATAAACTAATATAATCCCTTGGGGATGGAGTAGCCAAGTCGGGTGGGTAGTATTGTTTTTAGTCAGTATGGCATCGGACATGGAAATGTCAGCTGGGAGGCTTGCACATTCGTACTTCTAAGCTGTTGCTGCTATACAGTCTGCTAATAGAAGGAGATCAGGAGTAATGAGCCCTGTATAGACTGAGATTCTAAAGCCAGCCATAGCTGAAGCAGTAACCCTGGTATATAAATGTTTGATATATAGAAAATACAATTAGCTAATAAGACAGCATTAATAAATAGTTATATGTACAGTATGTAAAAAGATATGATCCAGTAAGGTAGGCTGCCACATAATTTCACAAGGTAAGGTGTACACACCATTGCAACCATATGATTACATTCATAGAAAAACTCCATATATGACTTTACTCACAAAAATGGTGAAGACATGAGGGCAGAAAACAATGGGTTCCCACCTTGGGAGCAGCACCTCAAGCTGATTCACCTCAGTGTAATGCTTTTATGCTTCTGACTTTGTGTTCTGGCCCATTGTGCAAAGGCTCTGTTGAAGTGACTGTCCCTTTAAAGTCCTGGGCGAAGATCCACCTTTCTTGTCTTCCCCCCCCCGACTGATTGGTAGGTAGGTGTTATATGACCAGCACCTCTTGGTCCGGTCATCAAAGTACTTGGAGGAGTGAGTGGAAAAAGAAGTAGGACAAGCTCACACCTCTCATGACCCTTGAGTGCTTTGTAGTGTGCCTCCTGGAATGACATCAAACACTTGGGATCAAAACTGTAAACAACAGATTCAGACCCTCCGACTGAGGGTCCACCTTTTCAGTCCTTCTCCACTTCCAGATTGGGGGGTTGGTGCCATGTGACCAGGACCTCCTTGTTCAGTCATTGAAGCCAGTGGAGGATTGAGTGGAAAGGACATGGGGAGCTCTGGCAAACTCTCACTTCTCACAACCTTCTGAGTGTTCTACAGTGTTCCTTTTCTTTAAAAATTATAATTTAGAAGTGTTGCCATTAAATCTGAAGGCAGATTGCCAAGGTAGTTACAAAATTGAAAAGTAGCAGAGAAGTGGCATCGGATCAATCCCCCACCCCTCGCTGTCTGTGTTTGAGAAATTAGGGTCTGTATATTTCTGTAATCTATCTCTATACTCCTGTATTGCAGTATATACATATTGCTGAGTTGAGAGGTTTCTTAACAAAAACATAAGAAACACAAACCATCCCTTGAGATCATGAATGAATGTAGGTATCTGTTGACTGTGGAGTTGGCAGTAAAAAAAAAATCTCTGAGGTCCTGCTTGGTAGGTTTCAGTGCTGGTGGCTTTGAAATGTACTCTTGAAAATTTGTCTAACAGATGAGGTCACAATCAAGACAAAAATGGGCTATAAATTTACAAACTAGCTGAATATGACTAGAACTAACTTTAAGAACCACACAAGTCTTTCTAAAAATTGACTCATCCTATCTAAAAGCCCATGTGGCCCATAGAACACTTACACATCCTGCCTCCTTGTTAACTGAAGGAGTAGAAGTTGTGAAAAAATATCAATTTTTCAGCGTACAATTTCCTAACAGTGGGAAATGGTATAAACAATAAAACATAATATAATTGATATCAAAGCTAGGCTGGCACCACTTAGACTTTTACCCATTTATAGACTGTATGGGGCACTTATTAAAGGGTATAATCAGGGTGTAACAGGTGACATTAAAATCTTAAATTCTTTATGCTACAGATGATTCTTTATGCTACAGACATTTGAGGATTTACTACTATCGATCATTAGGAAACGGTAATTCATTGAGTATACAAAAGTGCACTGCAGTTATGCTTTTCCACCTGTGGAGCAACATTGGCAAGACTTCTACTTAGCTAACATGGTTAACTCGGCATATGATATTTTCCACAATATACTTGTTGGGGCCCTAAATATGTATGCCCCTATGGTAAAAATTTGTATAAAAAACAAAACATGTCATTGGTTCTCTGACGAGCTGAAAGCTGAATTGCTTGGTAGGCATAAGTTGTGGAAAAAAGCTCGCTGGACAAAGCTTGACTCAAACTGGTGTCAATTCAGAAGTGCACACAATGCTTGTACGATAATGGTCAGGGATGCTAAGGCTGCATTTTATCTTACCGAATTGGATTCTGCATCAAAGTGCCCCTCCAAATTCTGGAGGACAATCAAGGACATGTCTGGATATACGTCTGGTAATTCCTTGCCACCTAAGATTACAACTGGGAGTACTACTATCAATGAAAAACTGGGAGTCCTAGATGCATTTAACAATCATTTTGCCACAGTTGGTCTTACTTTCGACAATTCCCCTGCATCCCTGGTCCACTCCCAATTAAGTGTCCCATGCTCAGACTCTCCTGCCCCAGTACCTGGCTTCTTGTTCCACCCGGTCTCACTGAAAGAGGTTGAAGACCTCATGCTCCAATTGGATATTAAGAATAACAGCTGGTGCTGATTCTTTGGATCCTTATTTCCTTAAAATTGCCTATCATGTCCTAGCTGTTCCTATCACCCACTTATTTAACTTATCATTGTCCCAAGGGCTTATTCCCCAGATCTGGAAAATTGCTCATGTCATCCCCTTGTTTAAATCAGGGGATCCCTATGACCTTAACAATTATAGACCCATTTCCCTCCTCCCAACTTTGTTGAAACCTCTGGGAAAGATTGTCAGCAACCAACTAAGGGACTACCTCAAATCCAATAACCTACTAAACCCTCTGAAATCTGGCTTTAGAACTAAACATAGCACTATTTCGGCCCTTGCAAAGTAACAAATGATTGGTACAGACAACGGGACAGCAGACACATTGTCTGTGTTGTATTTCTAGACCTTAGTAAGGCATTTGATACAGTGGATCATAGCCTACTTCTCTCTTCTCTGAAGAGTATAGGCCTAGACTCAGTTTCTTCGCATTGGTTTACTGAGTACCTTGTAGGACGGTGTCAACAAATTAAGGCTGAGGGTGAGATATCCCCACTCAAACATCTACTGAGGTGAGTATCACAAGGATCCATACTTGGTCCCTTACTATTCACTATCTATGTTAATAACATTGATGAGAGTAGTAACCAGGCCAACATACACCTATTTTCTGATGACATGGTTGTATATATAAGTCATCTGACACCTGAAGTCACTTGTGCTGACCTCCAGGAGGAATTTAACCAGCTCCAGAACCAGCTCCTCCATAAAAAAACTTATTCTAAATGCTAAAAAAACAAAAGCAATGTTGTTCAGGCCCTATAGCCGTGTGATGAATCCGGCCAGCTCTAGATCACTACCTCAGATTACCACAATTCTTGGAGACAAAACTGGAGTTTGTCTCAAAGTTTAAATACCTAGGTGTGTGGTTAGACCATACTCTATCATTCACTGAGCACATCAAGGACCTTGTAAAGAAGTTAAGGCAGAGGCTGGGGCTATTCTTTAGAATTAACCAGTTTCTTACTAGTGCCTTGTCCAAACTACTTTTCTTTCGCTGATCAATTATGCAGATTTCCTTTATAGTCAATGTCCCAAAGCCTCACTTGCAAAGTTTGATACGCTTTACCACAGAGTCATCCAATTTATTACTGGTCTCCCCATCTCTACCCATCATTGTTCCTTTTACAAAGCCATAGGGTGGTCCTCTCTTATGTTTAGGCATAATAGAAATACAGTCCTTTGGACTTATAGAGTCTTCTTGAAGCAGCTTCCACAATATATAATAGACTGTCTCCCATTAGATGAGCCAGGGTCATATGCCCTAAGAAGCGCATCCTACATCACATTATGTAATTCCCAAGGCTTCCTCTCACCATGGCAGAGAGGCCATTAGTTTCCTGTTGCCAACATTGTGGAACAAAGTACAAAAAATATTGAAATTATGCTGCCTCTGCAGTATGAATGCCTTTACATCTCTATATGCTCTGTATGTGTGTGAGCCATGCAACTTCTACCCCAGCCCCTAATTTTAGTCCGAAGCATCAGGCTGCTGCCCTCTGTGCATAGTTGAATTTATGATGCTTGTAACCTTTGGTGACTTTAACTCTGTGAGCGTCTTATGCCTTAAATGTTTTTCCCCCTCTAGAAATCCCTGTAGGGTTATTATCTCATCATGGCTTTCATGGCTGCTACACCATACTCACCCTGCTGTCTTTTACATATTGCTTAATCTGTGACTCTTATTCCCCTACCCTGTACCATTTAACTGCCCTGTTACATCTTTGTAGTCCCTTTCCACTGCATTCCACTCTTACTATCTCTTTCCTTTGTCCCCTAACTCTCTTCCCTGCCATAGACTAGACCTTCAGGGGCTCCCTGCCCCTCAGGTGGGAGAAATGTGGATACCAGGCAGTTGTTGCTTTCATAATTGCCACCTGAGACACCCAGACCAGACTCCTTACTAGGAAGGTGCAGCATTGCTGATACACAATCAGAACATGAGTGCTTTTCTGCTCTGGCATCTGATTGGCTCCTGCAGTCTGCTCCTGTGTCTCCCTCAATACTAAGCTTGATCTTCTGTCTAAAACTGGCACAAAAAAGAGCTGTACTTACTTATTGCCTAACAGTTATGACATCTATTTTTTCCTGTTTAGAGTGTCAAGAGTTGGGGCTCTGTTTGATTACACTCCTTTCTGAATTTCTGTGGTTGGGCCAGTCTTTAGGCATCAATGAATACTAAACTCTGTTGTCCTGCTGTTTTGGTCCTCCCACTGGTTCAGATGTTCCATTGTCCATGGCCCATGGCCCAGTACTTAATACTGACCCCTTCCTCCATCCTCTGCCAAGGATATGCTCTCCATGGGCTCCCTGCCCATACGGAGGAAACCCGGGCACTGGGCAGTTAGCGCTGCCTCTACTGACACCTAAGAAACTAAGCTTGGACTCTCCATTAGCAAAGCATGGCATTAGCAGCCATCCAATCAGAACGTGAATGCTCTTTGGCGTTGGCTTCCGATTGGTTCCTGCAGTCTGCTTCTGTGTCCGTTGTAAACCAAGCATAAATCTGATTTCCATGCTGAAATTTGCCAAAAAAAGAGCTGTAATTACTTTTCTCCTTGACTGTTAAGACCCTTATCTTTCTGTTTAGAGGGTTACATCTAGGGATACTGTGTGATTACACTACTTTTAAAATTCTGTGCTTGCATCAGCTCCCTACACGAGCAGCCGATCACTTCTCCCTGCTGAAGTTACTACTAAGCTTCATCTTATGTCCTTCTTAAATATTACAGAAGCACTCTGAACTGATATGACTGATGTAACATTGAGTACTTACTTGCATTAATTGCATTAATTGTGTTTTTACTTGTGTTATTTGGCTGTATTGTAAATATCTCTGTATGCATTGCACCATTTGACCCAGAGCTAACCAGGTCCATCTTGTAAATGAGCTTGCTCAACGATGTTCATTTGGATAAATAAAGATTTTGATTGATTGACTGATCTTGTAAGAGCTGAGTTTGGTCTTATTATGTTGCAGTTTATTGCACATTATAGACTACTTGCATGGAGTAAAATAAATAAAATGGAGAATGGCAGAATTCCATTAATCTGCTAAAATGAAAGGATTAAATACTTAGCCTTTGGTTACATAACCTAATGGATCATGACAGTTAAAAGAATTTTTGATATTTCAGGAATGCATTATGTATGGAATTTTTTTAGTTAAAATATTTTCATTCATGAAACCCATGAATAAATCATTAAGAGTTATTTGTTTGACATAGCAAAGTATGTGGCTAAACATAATTCTTCACCATACAGCCACTGATTTTTATATCTGAAACATACATGAGTATGACCACAATTTGGTTTTGATTTATAATCATATTAATAGAAAACCTTTTACCATCACACAGATTCCAAACGTTAACAAGAAAGTATTAGGAAAAAAGCTTTAATAACAATAGTGACACCATCTCTTTAGAATGTTACTGTGGAAATGGCAGCTTTGAGAATCTGATTCATGTTACATTATTTTATCTATGATACTGTATATGGGTATTAGATAAAAGGTGGCTTTCTCCCCTTAAGGTGTAGGGGGATTTGGGGACTTGGTCCCCTCTTCTTCCTTTTTATGCTGTCCCCCCTTTTCTTTTTATACCCCTGTTCTAATATAATTGCTCCCTCTGCTGTGCTCTGGGGGGCTGGATAACTGGATGAGTTGGCTGGGGTGGGTGGGAGGTAGGGATGGTTTTTGTAGGGGTGTTGTTGGGGTTCCCCCTCTTTTCTTTTTTCTGTGGTAAACCTGTGTACATTTACCTAATGTTACTGGTCAGAACATTGCAACTTTTTTTTATTTTCTTTTTCCTTGTTTTTGTACTTTCATGTTATAACATCTTCTTTGCTGAGACAATTACAGTTGGTATTGTGAAGATCTGTTGGTAAATGCTTAATAAAGTATATTTAATTAAAATAATAAAAAAACTGGCTTGGTTCACTGCTTGGTGATATATTTTTGCCTTCAACTTATCTAGTTAGATAGTTTTTGTTTACTCTTTAAATGTGGATGGATCTAATGAGAGTGTTACAATTGTGTTAGCTTGCAAACAAGAAAAGAAAATACCTCAAAGGATTTAAATAATAATTATATGGAGATCCTAAAGTAAGTTTTCATATGGCTAAATCGTTATAAACTAAGGGCCAGATATTCAAAACTTGCCCTGGGGCTAAATTAGCACTGCCCAGTGGGCAAACTTAGCCTGGAGCACAAATCAAGCTATATTCAAAAGGAATAGCCCTGGGCAAACAACTTCTGAAGATAGCATGGGAATGAGGCCGGGCAAACTGGGCTGGGAGTGTAGGGCAAACTTAGCCCTGGAATAAGACAGCTCTGAATATGGCAACCAGGAAGTGCAAACCACAACAGCAAAACAGTGCACAGCGATGTGAAGGTAAGTAGAGGTGAACTATGTGGCCGATGTGTGTGCCAGCAAATGCGTGGACCCAGTACAGCTGCAGGCAGCAGTGTATGTGAAAGTACAGTGTTCAACACTGTAAAATATTCCCCAAACTGTTTGTGTGGGTTTATCACAAGGCTAAACCGTTAGCCTGGTGCAAACACGTTTGCCGGCGCTAAACTTTGCCATATTCAAAAGTGACATGCAAACGAGCCAACTTATGTAGTCTCTGGGCAATCATCCAGATTAGCATCTCATTATGTCCTGACTTGCATGCTGTTTGTGCCAGGCTAACTGTTTAGCCCTGCGCTAAACCCGCGCAAATGTGTTAGTGCTGCGCAAACAGCTTGGGAAATATTATACAGTTTTGAACACTACTTCCACATGTGCTGCTGCCTGCAGCTGTACTGGGACAACACTGCATAGGCACAGATGGTGGTGGTGCTGCATGCAACTGTCACACTGTAGGTCATGCTACAGTGCACAGCAGACACTACAATAGCAAGGGGGCCAGTAGCGTGTGGACACAGCAATGCCTATGGTGTGTAGGGCAGAGATGATGACTGCACTATACACAGTGAGAGGCCCAACCTGCAGGTGTTTACTGACAGTGGACATTACTGTTACACTGTTATGTGACTCACAGATACTGCACCTCCGGCATGGGATGCTCACAGTGACATATAATGTCCGGCTTTGTATGCTGTAGCAGTTGTACAGCTGTGCGGTATGTGGCCGGGGGGGGCATATATTATCAGAAAGGCACACTGGTGTTGGGGTACACCAGATACTGGCCCATGTGCACTGCATGATGTGTCCCAGCCTTGTGGCCACACCTGGTCTGTGGCACAGCCTGGCCACCCATACAGTCTTCCCTCAACATCCTCCATGCCCACAGTGCTGCATGTGTGTGCTGGCATCTGTTGGAGTCCACAGAAGTATGGTCCACAGGTGTGTGCTGTATGGCCTCACTGCCATGTTGTCCACTGGCAGGAGGGTCACCACTTACTGCCTGGCATGGCTGGGACTGGTGGCAGATGACGGCATCATTGTGATGCCATCAGTTAGCAGCATGCTTCCTCTATGTTTGGCTTTGTCTATGTGTCATATTTATTTGTTAGGGTCACGCAAAACCCACACAAAACTCGCACAAACATGGCACAAAGCCATAGTGTAGCACAAAGCTGATTGCCCAGGGTTAAGACAAGCTTTTCCTGGGTGGTAATGTGCACCACGCTAAGTGTCACGCTAAGTCATGCAAAACCACTTTGCGCAATGTTAGTCACCGAATATAGCATTGCGCCTGTATTCATGTCAGTTTGCCCTTGCATACATTATGATTTTGCCCGGCGCTAATGCAGTTTGCCCCCACTATTTGGTCTTTTGAATATAGCAGACCCACGCTAATCCCGCGCGCTAAACCTGTGCAAATGGTTTTGGCCTGGCATAAAGTTTTGAATATCTGGCCATTAGTCTCTGTTCATGATTTGAATTAAATTTTATGGTATTTTATAGCATATGCATTAAGATAAAATTGTTGAAATGACTGAATAAGTGGATCAATAAACTTTTCTACCTACCTACTTCATGCCTTCTTAGCAGAAGGAGTGTGTATTCAATCTTTGCATCCTTACTTATCCTCTCTATTGCACAACCTGTCATGTGTTCACCCCAGGTTAATTTCCTCTAACAGATGTACCTCCAAGAAATGTTATTACCTAACCTGCAATGCTTACTATGTTTTCACTGGTCTGAAGAAATACCAGTATACTGTTTGTTTAAATAAAGTAACAGCCCATGCATGAAGACGCAGTCACTTTACATTTTAATAAAGCATACCATAGTGGATCACAGAATGCTATTAACGTTTTGAAATGGCTGTATCACAAAAACAAAACAGTTCATACATTTCAAATGGAATCTCAAGTCTTGACACAACTATCTTCTTTGTTACCGCTTATATAGGATGCATATGACAAACACTCCACACTCCTTAATTCCCGTTTATACAAAAAATAGTGTAAATTGTTCTTTTTGAAGTCCTTCTCTGCAGTAAGGATGGTATCTAAATCTACTCCTGTTTTAAATTACAAAAAAAAGTGATTTTTTCATAAAGCAAAACGTGGTTGAGAGAAGACTACTTCATATAGCCTTTGTTTATTCTGGGAATTTGCTTTCCAGGTGAATGTTCATAAATGAATAAAACAGCAGCAAGTGTCTAACTCCTGTATACCCCCTCCATACTCCATAGCCATGATCAATTTGCTGTTCATGTGTTACACTTTTCTAGGTGCCACATTGCCTTTTTTTGTATTCTGGAGCCCAGAACTAAAGATAGTACTCCTCTGCTCTGCCATTCTCTTTTGATACATTATGCTTGCCCTTTTGAGAGAGGCTACTCACTGCTTGTCATGATTTAGTCTCTTGTCTAAAATGTCACTCTTTTCTTCCTCCACTGCAGAAAGAGGAGCCACATGCTGTGTGTTGGTCCTTCCTTTGTTTTCCTTCCCAGGTATAGCACCTTGCAATTGGCTACATTGAATCTGAGACATTAAGAGTTGGACCAATCACCAAGCTTATTCAGATCCTCCTGAAGTTAATCACCCTTTCTAAGGGAGTACAGCACCCTAGCCAGTTTAGTGTCTTCAATGAATTTAAGCAACCTTCAGGAGGCCCCAGCTTTCAGAACACTGATGACGATGATGAAGAGCAATGGCCCAGCACCAGTACTAGAGGGAAACTGCTGAGTATAGTCCTGCACTTGAAATGGTGCCCAATCAATGCAACCCTTTGCTTCTTGCCCAAGTGAGTTAGCAATTCATCTTGCATGCGTCTCAAGTATATCGCAGTAGTCTACTTTGCTAAGAAACTAGTTATGTGCCACTGTTTCAAAGGCCTTGCTGAAGTCCAGACAGACTACATCTACAGATGCACCCCTTTCCATCTTCATGGTCATCCCCTTAAAGAAGGTGATATTGTTGATTTGCATAATTTGCCCCTCTTAAAGCCAAGCTGAAAGGGGTAGAGTACTTTCCTCAGCCAAGAACTCCATTATTCTGCACTTAACCCTTAGGCAGCTGACAGAATTTGAATGTATAGGAGTTTTGGACTGATATATCAGTCCACAACCCCGCAAGGGTTAATAATTGCTTTCTTGAACTTTCCCAGTACTTAGATCATGCTGGTTAGAATGTAGCTATCCAGGGTCAATGTTGCCTCTGTCTTGAAAACGGAGACCACATAAACTACTTTTTCTTTTGCACCACACCAATTCAGTCAGATTCAGATCCTGTGGTGTATCCAATCTACCCCCATGGGACTTAGCTAGTAAGAGCATTGACAGTTAATAAACTTCCAAGAAGGGTATGATGTTTGCAGGCTGCACTGCAGCTACTCTTAATGCAATTGAGCCTCCTAATGTGGACTGTTACTCTCCTAGGTGCCCCGGGGTGAAAACTGAAGAAAAACATTCATTAAGCATATTTGACTTTGACTCTGTCTTTTCACAGTTTCTTCTCCTGCCCTTGTTTTTGGAGGTTCATTATCCTTGTTTACTTTCCCTTTTTCATTCATCAGCTAGAAGAAAGCTTTGGCATTGTCTGCAGGTTCCTATTGTTATCTTGGTTTCCAGTTTCTCCACAGCATTCTTAATTCTTGTCTTATAGTCTCTCAGTGCTGCTCCTTACTCCTCTCTGGACAGGAAGCAATTAGTATCTGCTTTGAAATCAAAAAAACATTTGTTTGTTTAAAATCAGTTGCCTTGGATCCATGTGAAGATAAGGGGCACTATTTTGCCCTTCTCCACTATTACATACAGGAATGCAAAAATCTGCAGCTGCTTTGAACACTATTTTTAACACACCTAACATGTTTTCTGAATTACCAGCCTATGTAGCTGCTACAGACAACTGGTCACCAAGGTTTGACCTTGCCAAAGGCTTCCTATCTGGATAGCTAGGTGCTGGGTGCTAAGGCCCAAATAAGCTACCCTGTCACCAATAAAGGGTTACATGGTTGCTGTCACTTCCTTCCACTGATTTCTTGCTGTTCACACAACTAGAGATGTGACATGTAATTTTTATGCCATGTAATTTCTATATCATGCAACTCAATGAGTAAATTGCTGATGATAAAAGACCACAGGGGTCCATTAAATGTACACTTCAAACAGAAAATGTAATTATAATTAATATCTGGACAGTAGCTCTTTTACAGAAATTAGCTATAAAGAAAACAGTAAAATACAAGAAAGTAAGTATACCATAGTTATTTTCATAGATAATTCATGGAGAAGACATATAGCCAAATCATTGGTTGTAATGCTACTAGTTTCAGAACACATTTAAAGGGACATTGCCAACACCCTTAGGCCTCTAGTTTAAAAAACACATGTCATGACTGGTCACATTTTGTAAAGATTGCTGCTGTAGGCAGTACTTTGATTACAGTTCATTTTTTCATTTCTAAAAGTGAAAAACAGACTGTCCACCATACTGGTGTTACCACACAAAAATGTTTTTGTCTACAGTCCTAGTTCAACTCCTGCTGTACCTTTCTTGGACTTGGGACCACCATCAACAGTATATCCACTCAAGAGCAGTGGAAGAAGAGCTGACTCTTGCATCATGAGTGGCTGCACTGTTTGGGGGTGTTCATAATGTTCAGGAAGTATGCAACAAGAGAGAGCAGGGATTTGAAATGTATTTACTGATTTTATTTATTTGTTGATGGTGGCATTCAGACAATGTTTGGAGTAGATCCCTAAATGGCTACCAATTACTCAGTAAGGAGAGAAATGTCTGAAAGGGAAGAGGGGTTGCCATCTATATTAAAGACAATATAGACTGTTACCAAATTAAAAGCAAATGAGAGAATGCAGTAGATACTGACTCTGTCTGCCTTAGTATAATAGGATTCTATAGAAAGAAAATAACATTGTGAGTATTTTACAGACCACCCCACAGCACTCCTCATTCTATCAATGCATTGCTTAACCACACTGCAGAAATGGCAGCGAACAGCAACACACTGGTACCAAACAATTTAAATATGCCTAACATTGTCTGGAAGACTAATAGCACACAGGAACAAAAAATATTTGCATTATTGGCTTCACTAGATTTTAAGCAATTGGTTGCCCAACCCAATTGGGGGGGGGGGGTATCTTGGACATACTTATAACAATTATACCTACTGAAATCCACAATATTAATATTGATGCCCTTCTGAGTTATAGCGACCATAAGACCATATGGTTCAGCATTAATAGGAGGAAGAAAATTCTCCAAAGGGGTAGCTATCATTAAAAACTATCAGAGAGCAAATTGTATTGCCATTAAAGAAGAACTAGATAATAATAAGACGTAGTTCAGACTTGCCAAATGTGTTGTTATGCACTTAGGCAGCTTTAAGAGGAGTCAGGACAGGGTGAAAGGGAACTGTGATGAAGAGGGGTGGAGAGGTCAGGGCAGCTGCAAGTTGAGGACCTAGCTGCACAATTGAGCAGACACAACAGATTGTAAGGCCTGTTTCTACTGACATTTTTGTGCATTTGTATGTTCATAAGAAGTAGAATGACTCACCTTGAGGTGGATGGGGCATGGGACCTACTGATAAAAAAATGTCAAGTCACTAGAGGAAAAATATGTCCCTGGTAGGATAATGTATAACAACAGAGGCAAGAAGCCAATATGGTTAAATAACAGGATCAAGAAATTAATAACTTTAAAAACACACTGCTTTGCAGCTATGAAAAAGACTAGCTCAACAGCAAATATTAGAAACACAAATCTGTCCTGAGACAGCTAAAACAAACCATAAATAAAGTGAGGCTGGGTACCGAATTTAGGCTAGCCCACACTAATGACAACAGGATGGCTTTTTCTTATTATATAAATGGTAAATAGGATCAGCTAGAGTTATTGGTCTGCTCATCCATGAAGAAGCATTATATAGTATCCCTGAGGATATGGCAAGCTTATTTAATGACTACTTTTGTTCTGTGTATACACGTAATGATATAACTGAAGAAATCACTATAGTGGACTTGGCTAGTAGTACCCCAAGCAATAAGATCTTATGTAGGTCTGACCACGTTCAGAAAAAATTGATGACATTGAACTATAATAAGTCAGCAGGCACAGATGGACTGCATCCCAGAATGATTAGGGAACTCACCAGGGAACGGGTGCCCATCATATCTGATATTGGCAATAAATCTGTGAATGAAGGATGCGTGCCACTCAATTGGAGAAAGGCTGTGGTGGTCCCTAAATGCAAAAAATATAGTAAATCCATACCTGGTAACTATAGACCAATAAGCCTCACATCCATAATTGGCAAGAGAGTTGAGATTAGTATTGTTATGCTTTGGTTATGCCCCATCATCCCACATACACCTCACACTGTATTCCTCATCTGTTATACTGTGATACTTCTATTTTGCACTAATATTGTATGTAAGTAAGAAATGTGCATGCAGTTTGAACTGTCAGCATTTCTTTTGTCTAAGCTATAATGCTAATGGAAGCATATCCTGTCTCATATGATACTCATTAGTAATTCTGTCTCCTAAGTCATTCTCCAATGGAGAATGACTTAGGACCAATACATATTGTTTCTCATATCTGTAACTATGTTGTAATCTCTGTTGCTATGCTGTTATCTGTAGTATTTAGCTGTCTGCAACCCATTGTAGTGTGCTCGAGACACTACTGTAGCTTCTCTAGAAGGGCAGAGAGCTAGAGCGCGGGAGAGATGGAACAAGATCTTAGAGAACCTAAGATCTACAATTCTGGAGATTATGTACATTCTTCAGGAGTGGTGAGAAACCTATCTCCCTTGTGATTTTGTTTGTCACATGCTTGGCATAAGTAGCATAAACCTTATTAGTACTCCTTGCCTGTTTATGAATGTTTCTTGGCAGACTCCGAGACACAAGAATCTGTATTATTATTATTATTATTATTTTTATTGTTTACCCTACACACCAAGAGTGTTTAGACAACATAATGGTGACCTCGGCAGGACCTGTTTAAAGGAGATTAAATTACTTTCCCATACCTCAATGATATAATGGAGAAGATATCCAGGGACCTTGGTGACCATGGCCTATTCAACTGCACACAACATGGTTTTACAAAAAAAAACAGGATCTGTAATGCCAACCTGATTAGTTTCTATGAACTGGTTAGCCAAAGAATTAACCACAATGAATTGGTAGATGTCTTTTTTTTACTTCAGAAAGGCATTTGACACTTAACCACATAACAGTATCGTAAGCAAACTTCTATCGATGGAGATTAATGACACATTTGTCAGATGGATACATAGGTGGCTCACTGGAAGGAAGCAAAAAAGTGAGAATTAATGGAACATTTTCACCAAATGGTGATGTGACCAGTGGGGTTCCCTAGGCTCAGTTTTGGGCCCTATCTTAATCAATATATTTATCCACAATCTCTGTATAACAAGTGGAAACAAACTGATTGAATTCACAGATGACACCAAACTGGGTGGGGCAGTTAACTCTGATGCATGAAGATTACGAATGACTAATGACCTAAAACATATTGTTGACTGGGCAGATAATAGCAAGATGCAGTTCAGACTTGTCAAATGTGTTGTTATGCACTTAGGCAAAAACAACTCAAAGCAGGAATACTTCATCCATGGGAAAAATCTTCAAATAGTAGATTTGGTCAAGGACTTAGGTGTGGTGTCAGTAATAATACGAAAAAGTAGCAACCATTGTAATTATGTCATCAACAATATTAATCACCTAATAAATTGTATAAGGAGGTCCTTTTTTAATAGATCTCAATCTGTACTGATGCCATTGTGCAAACCATGCAGTATATAAGGCCACACCTTGACTATTGCTCACAGTTCTGGAGTCCTTGCTTAGCTAAGGACCAAGAGCTTTTAGAAAGAACCCAGTGCCAATATACAAAGTTAATCCCAGGAATGAAATTTAAACATTTCAAGGACAGACTTGTTGACCTGGGTCTATGATCCCTAAATCTCAGAAGACCCAGAGGGGACTTGCTGTGTTTACATAAAATACTAGGGGAAGTAAATTTAATCAGTGAACTGGAGCTAAATTATAAGGAATGTCAACATAACTTGAGAGGCCATAACTGACAATTCATGGATAGTATTCCAAGAACCAACCTAAGGAAGTATGCTTTTCTACCTAGGTCAGTTAGAATCTGAAAACAACTACCAATGGATATTGCACACAAACAAAATTTCATGAGCTTCAAACATAGGCTGGACATATTTTACAGGAATGTGACTCCAGTAGTTACAGTACATCCAATGAGAAGTGGGGACAGTTAACATGGGCAGATGCCTTCTACTGCCCTAAATCCACAGTATAAACCACAGTATAAACTGCAGTATTTATTTAATTTTGTTAACCAGGTGGGCCCACAGAGACCACATGGATCCCTTTTTCAGGGGTGACCCAGAGTTAGTTACAAAAGATATACAAACAATCACAGTTAATTCTACATACAGTAACAATTTGTAAGTAAAACATGGTTGGGTATAATTACACCTGGGCATACATTTCAGTTCTACTAAGAATGGAAGCAGATAAAACAACATACATCATCAATGAATTTTACAGAAGGTAAGCAATCATAAAATGTGGATTTTCAACTACAAATAATATGATACATAAAGGGTTAACAGTGTCACTTTAATGTAGCCTTTTTGGTATCATTTTCAGCTCTCGTGCTGATACAGCACTCTGTCTTTTGTTTTAATATGCTCATGACAGAAAACCTTTGTACAGTATGCTAGATCACTGTTTCTCAAATATGGCCTCTGTGGCTGCATGATTTTATTTGAACAATTGTGTACAGCACTGGAGCCCATTTAAAAACTGTTTCAAGAACTGTCAGTTGCTCAACCATAAAATAGGGAAATACATTATAAGTGAGAGGGTAGAAGGAATGTGATTTACTTGATAATCTGTAAAAGGTATTTGCAGTATAAGACAGTTTGTGATGAAAAAAATAGAGAAATATCCAGCATGTTCTGATGGCCACACTTTGAAGCCACAAGGTTTTTAGTCCTTGGGACCACTGTGTAAGATTACGTTATGTGATGTATAAGAACAAAAACATGTTTTAATTGCATAAAATAAATAGAATTACTCTTAAAATCCAATTAAAAAAGCAGATGCTTAGCACCTGTAAGCCTGTATGTTCTGGTGGCATGGCCCTATTGCTCACAACCAGGCAACCCCATAACTAACATAAATGAACTCTTCTTTAATTATTTTTGTATTTCTCTGAAGTTCATTACTTGTACTGTGATTTGTTTGTACATGTTTATGTACCTATTGTTGTCACTTTGTTATTGTAGTTTCACTCCCTGTCGTACCCCCTCTCACGGGTGGGACCTGGAAACAAACCCTGACTCACTGTCTCTGTACCATTTACAAACTTTAAATAAATAAATAGCATAGGGTTATGGATCAGAAGATTAAAGTTAAAATCCCAGTGCACCCATGTCTCACTACTTTGACCTTTGCATGAGCATATCCCATAATTGCTCCCCTGTGCTTAAGTACACCCATCTAAAAATACATACTGCATCTCAGTTGGGCTATTCTGGATGAATAATGTCTAAACTAATATAAGAGGCATGTTTAAATAGTCTGTTGAGCTAAATATCTCCATCAGGTATGAAAAAGGAAACAAAGACACGACCATTGGAACAACTGTTGTTACCATCTTGCCAGTCAGGGCATGAGGACTATGGAGATATCTCAGTAACCCTAGATAAGTTCTGTTTGTATATTAGAAGGAGATGTTTAGATACTGTATATTTGTGGAAGCTAAATGCTCTGGACAATGCCCCCTTATTTAGATGGATAGGAAAATTAGGATACTTTTGTTCAGATAGGTTCTCCTATCCATCACAATGTATTTCCAAATAAAAGCAGATAATTTGCTCAGTAGCATTTTGTACCCAGCTAATGACTATCTAGTCTAAATGAAGTATATATGGAGCAGGTAGCTAACCTGATTAGCTAAAATCTAACCTAAATATTACCTGCCAAAAATGACTGTCAAGATTTTCCTGAGGCCTAAAATTTCAACTTGTGTGGCACAAGTTGCAAGATAAGAATTAATCCATCCATGTTTCCAGTTATTATTTTACCTACGTTCTGGTCCCTGTAACATGAATTCTCACAATATAGTGCAAAAGGTGAACATTCACAATGCCCCAAGTAACACTGGAACAAATGAGAAGACTCTAACCATACCAAGAAATTGTACCATTTCAGTCTGTGTAGCCCCTAAGGCAGCCTGTGTTAAAAAAAAAACAAGCATACCCTGGGTATGTTCAATTAAGTTCAGACTGACAAGTTGCCTTCTGTGTGGAACAGCCCCCGGTAATGTGCTCTGGATGGCACCATGCAATGTCACAGCAGCTTCTTTGTAGATTCTAAGAATAAAAAAGCACACCAGCACCAAGCACAGTATAATCTTGGTACTTTGACTTTTTTTTTTTCAAGAAATACTAATAGGAAAGAGTGTCAAAACCCTAATACACCACACAAATGTATAGCAGATTACTCATACCTTCACTTATCCAGTGGGGGGGGTTAGCAAGATATTGTTTAACCGGCATTTCTGCATATGTTCTGACACATTTCATGCAGTTGTGTCCCTTTCCTAGAATGTCCCTGGGTTACTTGTAAATAGTGTTCACAGAACTATAGCACAATTGCTAACTTGAGTATCCTTCATGGGCTGAGCTGTGACAATGTTTTGATCCTCACTTGGATAAAATCTGGTCCCAATTTTCTTAGGTTGGTTTCACAACTCACAGTAATAATTGCTGCTATTATACAAATAAAGGCAGTGGTTCCTGCACCCAGCTAGGATCTCAGACACCCTGGGCTACTTTGGTTCGCAGCCCCTACTGTTAGCTTTTTCCTCATCCCATGCTAGACAAGATTAAATGGCTTCCTTGCCTTTCAACTATTATAACTTTCCTGTGCAGCAGCACTAAGCATGTGTGAGACATTCGAAAATGGCCATTGTACAGCCACTGGGCTTAAGGCACACTAATGACCTTCACAACATGACCACTAGAATTGGCAAATATTCTGATGGGCATGCTCAGAACATTGCAGATTACACAATGGGGCCCAGCTTACACATGGCCTGGATTCCTGCATCTTAACTAACCTATTGTCTGAACACAAGGTTGGAGAGCAGGTGTGAGGGGTTACACTTGCACAGTTTTGGGGGGCTTGGAAAATTTACCCCATAATGTATGATATGGAGCAGATCACAGTAAGACAGTGACACTTATTAAGTGAAGGATGGCTGACTGGACAATGCATAATATGAACATCTTTAAAGTGTAGTCCACATCAAAGTTCATTTGTAAGTAGCTTGGTAAAATGTGCTAAAAAAAGGATCCTTGAACTGAATAAGAATAGAGACTAAGGTGTTTTGTTCAAGCATTTCCCATCCCCTGCCTCATGTAGATCTAGTCTTCGTGGTCCAGATGTATTGCAACTGCTTGGTCTGAACTTAAATTACAGAAAAAAATGAGTTTATGCTCCTCACATCATCAGTGCCTTGCATTTCAGCAGCACTCAAATCAAGTCCATTGTAAAAAAAGTCTCTTGTTTTCTTTGCAAAAATGCTAGTAAAAGCATTATGTGAGAAACAGGAGACACTACTCAGGAAACAAGTTCAGAATACAACTCCATTAGTCTACTGACCTCAGCAGAAACTGTAAAAAAAGTGCATCTGTTTCTTGGTGTAATTTCAGAGTGCTAATATATAGCTTTTAATTAGATCCCTGCAACTGGGTGTCTTCTAATTTCATCCCAGTCAGTCATGGCAAATCCACTGTCTCATGGGGTGGATACTGTTGCAAGCCATCTTTCTACATTTGAAAAAATTCCTTCAGCTTCCATGCTGTTCCAAGGGAGTGATTCAAGTTAGTGAAGAGAGTCCATGGTGTCCATAACCTTAACCATTAGGTTCAGAGTAGGTCTCTGTGTACCACTGTATTTCAGAAGATTGGGAAAGCAGCATGGCTCAGCAGTAATATGGAGGTGTGGCTCAGAATCAGCCCCTTGAGGCTTTCTGTCTCAACAGAATCTTTAAACATGTTAATTCTGCTTGACACTGTCAGTCTGAGACATACTTTTTTTGTTGTTGCTGCTGAGATACTTGGGAACTTTTTTTGGTATTTTTTAACAAACAAGAGCACTGTAGATCTGTCATTTTATTCCTTTGTTCATCTTTTGAGGTGGGACCCCAAGATGATGTCTCCATGTTAGGCAAAATGTCTCTGTTATCAAAGACAAAGCTGTGATTTCTATGTTATGTACATGCCATTGCATGCTAAATGTGGAAGTGCAATGTTTCCCAAATATTACCATGCAAATCTGGAGAAAAGAAAAACATATAAGAATTAAGTTTTCTTCTGTTCTGGTGGCCACCTGTACCACCATACCAGGTTAGTAGTCTCTGTACCGAATTGAATCTAGCAGATGACTGGACAGAAAAATCCCAAACCTGTAGCATGGTTTGAATCAGATGGTATTCAAGTTAGATGGTGTGCTAAAATAGTGTAACTCAGACAGTTTTTTTTTTGTTTTACAAGGTTGCCAAACACTAATCTATGGACAGTCTGGTTTCTGCACCGAACAGTGCCCGGAATAGAAATCAGTAAGAAGCCTAGCTGGGTTGCCATTTGTTAAAGTTTAGTAGACCAAGTAGGATTCTAGTCCCCCTACAGTACTGCCCTACCTATAGAACATTTTAAATTCATTGTTCATGGTACTTAAACTTTTCATGAACTATAAGATTGCATATATCCAAAGGAAAGAAAAAGAAAAGGCCAAATCAGGTTGAGCAAGTTCCAGTGATCTGGTGGCCAATGGTCACCAAAAAATGATAGTAGCTGTCAACTGAAGCAATATGTGAAGTGGCCAAATGGTTAATAATAAATGTGGGCAAATATGTTTTCCCCAGTAGTCACCTGAATATTCAGCATTCTGCAGCCAAATATTCTGGTATTCGGTATTCAGTAGTCATGTATTCAGTTTTCATGCTGGTATTCCTTTTCTGCTCTTCATTTATTTATTATTATTATTTATTTATTTTATTTGAGTTTTGGTGACTGAGTAGGACCAGTGAGACAATTACAGTCCCTTTTTCAGGGTCAACCCGGGGACATACGTGGTACAGTAGAGCAGAGCAATTATATAGGGAGTCAGTTCATTACAGTATCAAATTTGACATACATTGTGCAGTGGATACAAAAATGTAGAGCTAGTTATGCACATCATATCTACACATTTATAAGTTCTATAAGTTCTAGAGCTAATTATGTACACCATATCTGCATATCTATAAGTTCTATGTACATTAAGATTTTAACTATACACAGACAATAGATGTCACATTTTGAGCATGAAAAAGAAAGGAAGAGTAGGGCTGTTGGAGTGGGGAGGGAGGGAATGGTAAAGGTGTTAGGGATCAGAGGTCAGGCTAGAGAGGGGAGGTTTAGAGCTTCAGCAGAAGCAGTAGCAGGAGTGAGAGGCTGCAAGAAAGGCATGCAGATTGGACTTGAATATAGGAAGAGAAGGACAAGTCAGGATGTGTGGAGGAAGGGCGTTCCAATCAGAGACAGCAGCAAATGAGAATGATCTCCTGGAGAGGGATAAACGTAGATTGGGGGGACTAGCAGGGGGAGTGAGGAGGAGCATAGGGTGCGGGGTGCCTGCTGGAGGTGTATCAAATCTCTAATGTAGGGTGGAGTAAAGAGGTGGACAAGTTTAAACACTAAGCACATGGAGAAGTGTTTCAATTTAGCTTTGTAAGGCAACCAGCCTAGAGAGGAGAGGACGTCACAGTGGTATGATCGTGAGTTAGCCCCCAAGGTGAAACTTCCAATCCTATGGTAAGCCTGGAAGAGAAGAGAGAGAGATGAGGTATTATCAGAGAGTAGCAGAGGGGCACCATATGTTAGGAGGGGAGTAAGAGATGAGGAGGCAATTTTTAGGCAGGAGGCAGAGGTGAGATATGGGCGTATGCGGTAGAGCAGACCAAGCTTCTGCTGCATATGTTTAACTATATTGGAGATGTGAATGTTAAAAGAGAGTGATGGGTCCAGGGTGAATCCCAAGTATTTGAAGGACGGAACGGTCTCCAAGGTATCTTCCATGACCAATGTTATGTTAAGAGTGAGAGGAGCAGACTTGGAGGTAGAACGGGGGGAGAAGAGCATGCATTTGGTTTTCCTGGTATTAAGAATGAGATGCTTGCAGCTGAACCAGTCCTCAAGGTAGGTGAAGTCAGTGGCAAGTTCTTGATTGATTTGGTCATAGTCAGGTGATGACTGATAGATAATTCCATCATCTGCATAGAGATGTACCATGGCACCACCACAAAATCGTGGGAGGACGTTTATAAAGAGTGAGAATAATAATAGTCCCAGGATGGATCCCTGTGGCACACCGTGGGTTAACGGCCTAAGTTCTGAGAGGGAGTCATCCCATTTAACTCTTTGGGAGTGGTCAGATAGGTAGAGTTTTGCCCAATTTATGGCAGTCTTATCCAGACCTAAGACATGTAGTTGGTAGAGCAGGAGATCATGGTTAACCAGGTCAAATACTCTAGTGAGGTCAACGAAGATGGCACCAGTGACACAACCTTTGTCCATAGCATGGAATATATCAGATGTCACTTTTATCAGGGCCGTTAGAGTGCTGTGATTCCTTCTGAAGCCGTGTTGATGAGGGGATAGCAGATTGTGAGATTCCAGGTAGTCATGTAGGTGGTTATAAAGAATGCGTTCCTGTATTTTTGCTAGATGGCAGAGGAGGAATATGGATCTATAGTTGTCTACAACAGTATTGGAACCCCCCTTGTGCACTGGAATTACCACTACCACCTTCCATTTATCAGGTACCGAGTTGGAGATGAAGGACCGGTTGAGTAGGTCCCTAACCAGGTGAACAAGGGCAGGAACACCCAATTTAAGAAATTTTGCCTCAAGGGAGTCATGTCCAGATGAGCTTTCAGGATTTAGTTGACAGAGAAGTTTCTGGACCTCTAAGAGAGTGGCAAATTTTAGGTGGAACTCGGGGTGGTTCGCAGAGGTAGTTGAGGACAGCAGGACAGTGTTAGGAGAGGGGGTGTTGTGGAAGAGCGAGGTATATTTGAGCAGATCTGTAAAAAATTAATTCAAGCTGGAGGCAATGGAAGTAGAGTCAGTAAGGTCTGAACCATTGGCATGGACTGAGCTTGGGGTATTAACAGTGTTCCCTTTTAATAAGGAGTTTACTTGTTGCCAGAATTTCTTTGAGTTGCAGAGGTCTTCCGTTTGAAGGGATTTAAAGTGGAAGCACTTGGCTTTTTGCAGGGAATGTTTGCATTTGTTCCTGAGGTGCCTATATGCATGTTTGCCCGATCCTCCAAAGTCCACCTCTCTAGGTGGTCTACTGCCTATAACAATGTCTGCTGCTTCACTCTAGCTGCCCCCCATCTCACCCACCATTGTGACCTCTATAGCAGGCTAAACTGGCTCTCACCCTCAAATCACATAGACTTTGACCTAGGGTGCTTCACTGGAAAGGTCCTTGGCACTGGCACCCCTCCAGGGTTGGCGAAATTCCTCATTCTGGCTGCCTCCTCATCCTACTCCCTCAGGTCCCAGGGGCATGCCTTCCTTAAGATACCGGCTACACGGACTCAAATGGGAGGTTGAGATTTTGCTGTGTGCGCTCCCAGACTGTGGAACACTTTCCCTGCCCAGGTCCGTTCCTCACACTCTCAGGTGTGCCTTCGCTCCACCCTATGGAACCACCTTAAACTTTCTTTGGCCTGTGGCTGTCCCAAACCCCCATGAACTGATCCACCATAGCACTCCTCTGCCCTGGAGGTTTCCCTGGACAAGGTCTCTAAGCTGTAAATAGTGTTGTATCTGCTTCATCTCTAACTGTACCTCCAGTACTGCTCTTAGTTACTACATGTGATATTTTGTTGTATACATACTGTATAAAACTATGCCTTACTAAGATTTGTATGCTGTTTTTAATCTGTAATCATGTTGTCCTCACATGACTTGTAACCTGTTCTAATCTGTACCATGTTGTTTTATGTATTTAAATCTGTTATTCCTGTACTCTTCCGGGTCATACCTGAAAATAAGCAATTGACTTGTCTAGTGTACTTACCTGGTTAACAAAAGCTAAATAAAAAATAAAATAAAATAAATGCCAGTCTGAGGGGAGTTCACTTTTTTGTAGGCCCTCCATGCTTTATTACGGTGCGACATGAGCATCCAAATCTCTTTGGAGAGCCACGGAGCCTTGATACCCTTGGACCTGCACTTTTTCAGAGGGGCATGTTGGTTAACTATTTGAGTGAAGTTTGTGATAAAGAAGTCTAGGGCATGGTTAATATCTGGGAGTGAGTTAATGGGATGCCAGTCAGTATTGTTGATGGAGGTGGTAAAGCTGTCTACATCGAACCTAGACATGTCACGGACTAGGGATATCCTTGGATGATTGTTAGGACAGTTGTTTCTCCACACACAAAATGTGGGGGAATGATCACTTATGCAGTCAAGGAGCATGCCCGCAGTTCTGATCCTCAGTTGGTAGTTAGAGACCATCCAGTCAAGTAATGTATGTTTGCCAGACTTGGTGTTGATTCATGTGGGGTGCTGTGTAAGTTGAGTTAGGCAGGAGTCAGCCATTGTGACATGCAATTTTACTGCATCTGGGTGAAGCTAATCTTGGTTAAAGTCCCCACAGAGAATGAGGTCATGTCCGGGGAGATTAGATAGGGAAGCTAGGATTGAGGATAGGCCAGAGGTAGCTTGACTAGGGGGCATGTAAACACACTCTGTTATTAGTTTTTTGACATTTCCAAGGGTTAGGGAGGCAAAAAGATATTCAGCCGGGGGTTCCCCCCTACTGGGATCAGGGAGCTCAGTGATGTCTAGATTAAACCTGAAATATAGGAGTACACCACCACCCCTCTTATCAATTCTGTCCTTTCTGAGACAGCTGTAACCGGGTAATGACACCTCATGCTGCTTAATGGCTGGTTTGAGCCAAGATTCAGATATACACAGTACATCTGGTACCATCTGCAAGACCTAGGCTTCCAGTTCTGCCATTTTAGGGCATAAACTGCGGATATTCAGATGTACAATTCGCAGCCCCTTTGTCAGGGGTATAGACATGTACATGGGTGGGTTTGGAGCATTACCAGAGGGACCAGGGTTGGTCTCAATGTCACCAGCACAGACAAGCAGCAGGAGGGTGTAGAAATGAAGCCCAGGTGAGGCAGGGGATAAGAGCATACTTAGGTCTGTAAAGCCATAAGGTATCCAGAGACATTTTTGAAGCCATAGCCCCATTAGTGCAGCCTCCCGTTTTGGGAGGCATGTGATGTAAAGGAGCACAAGAGAAGATTCAGGCCATAGGTGATGGGAGGGATGCGAGCTGTTCCAGGAGGTATGCCATATGGCCCTGGCAATAATATGGTTGATGCAGCAACTCAGGAGAATAAGGCATGACACGGAGGTCAGGAGAAATAGGCTTTTCATGATTGTGTCAACTGGTCAGCCAGTGAGGCAGGAGGAGGGATTAAGAAAATAGATGGTATTAGTGTCCAAAATTGGTGAGAGTAGAGTAATACACAGCCAGAGAAAGCAGAGAGCAGGGTTATACAGGGAATGCAATTTTTTGTAAGGATGTCTTTAAATGGAGGGCAGGAGATGAGTGTGCAAGGGAAGGGGCTTAGCGAGTGACTACTGTCCTGTGGGGGAGGAGGTGTATTTAATAGCGTGTCGGGATTGAAGTGGTGGGCAGGAGAAAATTATTAGAGAATGAGGTTGCAGCAGGAAGCCCAAGCTGTACAGGCTGTGCACATTCAGTCCGGTCCAATGTTTTTGGTTTTTTTTTCTTTTCCTTTTTTAAATTTGTTATGTCCGCGTCAAAAGACCCGCTCCAATTTGGAGCCAAAAGATGGTCACAGTGAGGAGGCTCAGCCAATGCTCAGGCTGAAAGCTCAGGTGGTAAACAGTAAAGTTCTCATCAGCGTACCTTGCTGTGGAGGAGCCAGGCAGAGAGCGCCGCACCCCTTGGGGATTTTTTCTCAGCTGATCAGGCTGCTGGCAGAAGCGGGAGTGCCCGCCAAAATGAAATGGGACCCTGTGGGCAAAAGAACAAGCAAGGAGTTAAAAAGGGGGACTGATAGAGCCTCAGCAGGGGGCTGTATTTTTAAAGAAAATAAAAAACAAAAGCCCAGGACATGAGTTAATGGGGGAAGGGGGGCTGGGAGAAGAGATTTACCAGCAGGGATCTTGGGCTGGCGCCAAGAATAAGTCCCTGCAGACAGGGAGATTAAGTAAGTTAAGTAAAGGGGGTAGGGGAGAGTGAGACGGGGAGAGAGGAGAGCAGGCAGGGGGATTCAGAGGAGCTACTGAGAGAAAGTCTTTTGAGGAGGTGTTTAGGAAAAGGAGATAGTGCAGAGAGCAGAGGCTTTGACTAATAGATACTTTGCAGTAAAAGAACATTCATTCAGGAGCATGTGTCACTTAAAACAACTGTAAAAAAGACTTTGTTTTTAAGTACAGATCTAAACAGTTAGCATGCTTAATTTAAATTTTTTAGCAATTCAATCTAAGCCTAACAGCTGTAGATGCCTACACAATATTATGTCTTCAAAATTATTATCGAAGAGAACAGCCTAGAGTAAGAGTACTTTTCTGTTTATCACTTAATTTCTTAACAATTCAGTCCAAGCTTGATAGCCCTACATGCCAACACAATAAGATGCCTATAAAATTATGATCGGAGTTGCCAGCCTAGAAGAAAATTATTAGAGAATGAGGTTGCAGCAGGAAGCCCATGCTGTACAGGCTATGCACATTCCATCCGGTCCAATGTTTTTTTGTTTTTTTTCTTTTCCTTTTTTAACTTCGTTATGTCCACGCCAAAAGACCCGCGCCAGTTTGGAGCCAAAAGATGGTAATAGTGAGGAGCCCCAGCCAATGCTCAGGCTGAAAGCTCAGGTGGTAAAAAGTAAAGTTCTCTGCAGCGTACCTTGCTGTGGAGGAGCTGGGTGGAGAGCATCGTGCCCCTTGGAGATTTTTTCTCAGCTGATCAGGCTGCTGGAAGCAGCGGGAGCGCCCGCCGAAATGAAATGGGATCCTTGCTGTGGAGGAGCCGGGCAGACAGCGTTCCCCTTGGGATTTTTTCTTAGCTGATCAGACTGCTGGCAGCAGTGGGAGCACCCACTGAAATGAAACAGGACCCTTGCTGTGGAGGAGCCGGGCGGACAGCGCAGTGCCCCTTTGGGATTTTTTCTCAGCTGATCAGGCTGCTGGCAGCAGCTGTAGCGCCCGCCAAAATGAAATGGGATTTTTCCCCCATCCTTGCTTATTTTTTTAATTTCACTCTCATCTTCTTGTCCACAGTCAGACACACAGTAACCTTACCCCATCTTCCTACCCACTGTCTGCACCACATGCCACTCCCCCCCCCTCGGCATCCACAACATTGTATTATTATTACTAATTGTTCCATCTCATGGTGGATGACCAGCAAAATCTGCTTACCTTCATCGATGTCTGTCATCTTAAATGCACATGTTTGTGCTAACATATGTAACCTCATAAGTCTCCCCCATCTCCTCACCATGGCAAAACCTTATCCCCCTCAGCATTCTCGTGACTTGATTTTCAGAACTTAAGACACCATGCCAATCCCACCTATTTCCTCACATCCATCTTTTGAATGATGTGCTCCTGCTCTTTGTAATAGTAAAACCAGAGAGGTGATGCACATTAATTCAAAGGTGGCTGGTATCAGAGAAGGGTGAGTGGTGTCAGTTATCATAAGATAATAAATCAGGTGCTAGAGAGGAGGAGAATAGCTGTGCTGCCAGAGTGGGGGAATGGGTGGAGACTTACAAGGTTATGTATGTAAGCATAGACACATGCTTTGAAGATGGCAGCTGGCTGTGGAGATGGGCAGGGATAGCTGGTCATCATCCATGGGATGAAGCAATTTAATATTACAATATTGTGGGTACTGGGGGAGGAGGGTAGTATGGGGTGCTGCCAGTGGGTGGGGGAAACAGGTAAGACACAGGGGTACTATGTGTTTGTCTGAGTACAGTAGTGTGGGAGTGACATTTGAAAATAAGCCAGGATGGGGGAAAGCTTTTCCTTTTAGTTTTTCTTTTGCAATTGGATAGTAGTTTCCAAATGTGAATATTCCTGCTATCAGGAAGGGCTACTGAATATTCAGGTGCCCTACTATTTGTGGTATTCTGGAAATACTATTTGGCCCTTGCACTCCCCTAGTTACTAATAGTAGTTGCAAATGTACAGAAGAGAAAAAGAAATAGGTGCCCTATCTGGGACTTGAAGCCTGGCTGCCCAGAATACCATTCCAGTTGCACTATTAGCTGCACCACCAAGGCAACTGGAAACTTGGACATGCTGGGGTGCCTTACTCTTCTCTATTGCTCAACTGGGTGCCACACAAGTAATTATATTTGATTGAAAATGTGTTTCAAATGCATATTCTTCATTTAAACAATAGCGTATGACAGGACCTGTGTCATGCAGGGATAATGTCACATATCAGGTAGTTGGAAATGAGGTCATAGGGTAAGTGTATCCCACAACTGAAAAGTGGTATTATTCCAGCAAGATACAAGCCCTGGAGTGCATTACTGTGATAATAAAATGGCTAATTAAAGAAAACACTGAGAACATTTTAAAAATAGATTTTAAGCTGATTTATAATGGGGAGTTATATGTAAAAAAGAAGTTTTATTTTTTCATGATAGGGCGCTGCCGTTGCATGCTGCTTCTCAACTATCCTCCTTCAACACCACCACCACCTGCACCATCACCTCTCACTATCAATGTCCGTTGCTTATAGGAAGCTGTGGCCATGTCCAGTATTTATAGTCAAGGTGTGTTCTTAAAACAGAGCTGTAGTTCTCAATCTGATCTGATCAGTGGAAGATGCAAAATTATCAAAAGTATTGATCGATAAATCATGCAGTCTGCTTTTGAACTACGCATACACTGTTGTTGGTTGCACTACAATGAGATGGTACTTGTGACACCAATCACAGTGTCCACTTCAGTTTGAATGCTGTTGTCTTAAAAACAAGCAGAGACTTAAGAAAAATTGCTGAATGGGTAATTTGGAAAGTCTAAGGTTATTTCCCCACCACTTCTGGGTCAGTTTTGCCACAGTGGGAGAACAGGCATTCCAATTCTGAGCAACATGGACATGGGAGATGTAACGACTTTTATTTCATGCAGTTATATGTGCCTGAACTTTTTACAGTGATATTGTACTGGGTAACATCATTGCTTAAGAAAGGTATTTGCCAATCACAGCCCATGATTTTTCTTTCCATTTTACATTGATTCTTTTTTCCATGTATCCACCTTTCCCCATTACTATGATTTAAGCTGCCACAGCTGCACTCTTCCTTCAGCCAGGATGGCGGGTGAATGGCTGCTATTACTGTCAATGCTGCTGTATGATTAACTGCATGCTAATCCTTTCTCCTAGGTAACAATGGCATAGGCTGCCTTCTTAACAACTTCCATAACGATATCAGTATTGGATAGTCACACTGTCTAACTTATTCATATCATTTTTAAACTGATCTGGCGACAAAAGGAAAGATTCACAAACCTGTTTATCTTCCTTTACACCAAGGACATGATACAGAGCTATAAATATAGTGGACAAATTGTGGCAAAGATCTCTTTTTACCCATGGCAAGTTTGGGATCCTGTTGAGCCATGTTCTTTGATGTCACAAAACATTTCTGGACACTTGCAAAGTAATTTGCTAGCACCCAGGAAAAGAGTCACCATACAGATGCACACAACATCATTGCCAAGAACCTGAGTTGCATGCAGCTATGAGAAGCTTACTGAGTTACCACCTGCTAAAAATAGGTGAAAACTTAGTGAGCCCATTCATAACCCTTCAAGCTGAGGAGGAGTAACTGGTGAATGAGGAAGGATGGAGTTTCTGGACACCAGCAATGCCATTAGAGCATATCTGCATCACTATCATGGAGGAGACTGTCATTGCCAACAGTGGGTATTAGCATCACTTGTTGGGGAGTTTATGTTGATTACCAGCACCATGTGACATATTGAAATACTGGTAAAAGGGTTGGGTGATGAAGATTACAATAGACACCAGAGAAAATTAGGTCTACAATATGTGAGGAAGTGGAAGGGGGTGATAATATGCACCAGGAAATGCATGGGAAAAGCCAGGAAGGTAGGGGATGCCTAGCACCACATAGGCAATGCTACATTGTAGCAATGTAACAAGGGTTGTGTTTATGTCACAATGTTACATACCACCACATCTGGGAGGAGCAGTCACTGTAGATGCAGTGCCTTCCAACATCTTGGCTGGTAATTTGCATCGTGCTGTACTTGTGTGGGGGTGAGGGCAGGATTAAGAATCAAAATTTGTGATGAGGTTGCAACAGAGTGCACAAAGTATCCATTTTGCTCCATGCTTGAGAGTGACAGAGCATCCCCTGATACAGGAGGCTTGTGCTAGCCTCTAAAGCTTCTGTTGCATGTTTCTTATATTTGTTTGCTTCATTAGAGACTCTCTTTGCAAAGAAAAAGTTTTAACTAAATGAGTTAGCATTTACTGCCCTTGAGCTGCTAGGGTGCTGCTAAATGTTAGGAAGGTGCTAAAGTGACAATTATCAGTATACTAGGTACCAATATTAACTGAAAAGGGTTTAACACCTGTGAAATGGTAAATTAGCACAAAGAAGAGAAAATGTTATTTAAAAAAAAACATCAGAACTCAATAGTACAAAGGAAGGATCTCCTTAGGAAAGGTTCTACCCAAGCAAAAACTAGCTGCTATTTTATTGCTGCTTAGAACAGCCAAAGCACTTTGCTCATAAAAATGAGAATGTAATGATTGCATGTTGCCACTAATTTCAGGCACAGATGTTGCATGCTGCGCAAATGTGCAAAAGCATTGAATGTTAGCAGATCAAGCCTGCTGTCTTCTGAATTCTTCTGGTATTTAAAGAATATATAGATATATGCAATCATTATAAGGCTTAAAACAGTGGCACTGGGAATATGTTCTTCCCTAAGTATACACTTCTGTGTAGTACTTTCATTGTATGTGGAGCAGAGTTTATCTTTTACATTTAAAATTGAAGGTATCTGGCACTCATTTCTAGGTACAGTAAAGGACAAACATTATTTAGGGGTCTTGTCAGCTGCTGTAGCTGAGAGAGAGAGAGAGAGAGAGAGAGAGAGGGAGGGAGCAGCCACCAACTTCCTTAAAGCAAGGAGATGATTTAATAGAGTGCACAGAATTGAATTCTTAATTTTGGGGCCTGTATAAGTAAGTAGGAATCAGTGTTTTGGTTCTCTGTTTCCGGGGTTGACTTTTCTTAGTGTAACTTTTATTTGCCAGGGAAGAAATCTAGCTGGGAGAATATTTGCAGTCATTTGTGACTAGACCTGTTATTTAAACTCTGTGAAATAGGAGTCTGAAAGGAAGGAAGGCACTCTGGGAGTTGTGGGTCAGAGTTATAGTTGATTGTTTCTGAGGGCACATGCTTATTCCCACCCACCCTGCCTCCCTCACCCCACCCACCCCAAGGGCATACTTTTCTTTTATATTAGGGTTCTGACATTACTTCCCCAAAAGTGCAAAGGACATACACCTGTTTATATCCTTAAAGGAACAGCACACTGAATAGGGGGTAAAGACACTCACACTCTTGCACACACTAAAAAAATGAGAAAAAAACACATCTTATACAGGAAGGAAGACAGACATGTGGGGAGTGGTGCAATGCACTGGCTGTGGAGTGGCAGTCTTCTGGGAGATGTTGTGGAGGCTACATTGCTGCCCTGTTTGCAGGCACCACTCTTGTCTGAGGGAGGAGGCTGCTCACCTCCATGCTGACCTGGCAAGGATTTGGGAAACCTCCTCCCCCACCCATGAACCACCCAGGCCACCACCACTGCCTCAGAGGTTGCCAAGAAAGAGGAGTGGTTGAATCACAGTGGGCTCAGGAAGGGTGAGGGTGGTGAAACAGAGGCGCATCCCTTCAGTTGTGCCTCTCCACAATTTATTTACCATTCTGTTTGAGCATGGTTCTTCTATGGAGGGATCTGCAGTGGAGACTAAGAAGGATGCTGGGAACCTCCACAAAGGAGACCCACAGGAGGGTGGCATGGGACCCCACAGGGGAAGAAAACAACTCCTAGTGGGGGACTCAATCATTAGTGCAGTAGAACTGAAGGAGGGAGGGGAGAGGTCAGTAAGGTGCCTGCCCAGTGCCATGGCTTGGAGGGACAGGAAGTGAATTCTAAGGAACGTGGGAGCAGCTGCATGGTGGAGGGAGCTGGATGTCACTGTCCATGAAGGGACAAATGACCTGGCTGGGAATGGGATCAGATTAGTGCAGCAGGAGTTTGTGGAGTTGGGGAGAAGCCTTAGACAAGTAGCATGCATGGTAACTTTCTCGGAAGTGCTACCTGTCTATGGCATGAGTGAGGCTAGGGTAGTCCACATCATGGGACTCAATGACTGGTTGAAAAACTGGTGCAGAGCTCAGGAATTTGGCTTCATTGTGGACTGGGGGTCCACCTGGAGGGATACAGTACTATGCTGACATAATGGTCTGCATCTGTCTGGGAGGGGAACCAGGATCCTAGGTGATAGGTTTAAATGTTTCATTAGCAAGCATTTAAACTAGCCAAGGGGGGGAAGCACTGAAGAGAAGCAGGGAAATCCCAGCCCCCCCCACAAAATAGGTAGTTAGTGAAGTAGACATAATGGTAGAGAAGGCGACAGGGAGCAGGACATGGGGTAAATCCAGAAAAAGGCAAAGGCAGAAAGGACAAGGATGGGCCTAAAAGGGGTAAGGCCATCAAAAAATGCAGTGCAATGAGTATCAATGCCCATAGTCTAGGTAACAAGCTCCCTGAACTAGTGGCCTTGATAGAAGAGGGATGCCTGGATATTGCAGCAGTCACAGAAACATGGTACACAGAAAACCATGACTGGGATGCAAAATACCAGGGTACATAATTTACAGGAGGGACAGGGAGGGTAAAAGAGGAGGAGGAGTAGCTTTATACATAAGGGAAGAAATCAAAGCAACATAACTAAAGGGTAAACAAGGAGGGGAGGAGGCACTGTGGGTCACCCTGGAGACAGGAAATGGCACAACAATCCACACAGTGGTTGTTTACAGACCCCAATCTCAAGAGGAAGCAATGGCCAAGGAAATGATAGAATGAATCCTTAGAATCACAGAAAAAGGAGAGATATTGTTGATGAGGGACCTGGATATGTCAAATGTTAACTGGAGCACTTTAACTGCAGCCACATCCAAGAGCAGGGTCATTCTCAATGCCCCACAGGGGGCATGCCTCAGACAGCTAGTGTTAGAACCCACTCAGGAGGGAGCAATCTTAGACCTGGTACTCTTAAATGGGGATGGAGAGAGGATCTAAGATTTAGAAGTGGGTAGCCATCTGGAAACAAGTGACCACCAAACAGTGCGATTCACAATAAACACAGCTGTAGAGTCAAGCCATACAAAAGCAAGAGTGTTGAACTTCAGGAAGGCTGACTTTGGCAAAATGGGAGATTGCCTCAGAAAAGCACTAGCCAAATAGGCAAGAAGGAGGGGTGGAGGAACAATGGGGAAAATCAAAACTGCTATCACAGAGACAACAAGCCTTTGTGTAAAGCAAATCAACAAAACAAATTGAAAGAAAAAGCCACTATGGTTCTTGAAATAGGTGACAGAGAAAGTTAAGGAAAGAAGGATAACATTCATGAAATATAAGGAAACACAGAAGGAGCAGAACAGAGAACTATATCAGTTAAAACAGAAGGAGGCAGGGAAGGCAGTCAGAATAGCAAAAGCCCAAACTGAGGAAAAGATAGCGAACTCTGTTAAGAAGGGGGATAAAACCTTTTGTAGGTACATTAGGGAGTGAAGAATGACCAAGGGAGGGATGCTGAGGCTTAAAAAAGAGGAGGAAATATGGACAGAGAGTGACAGTGAAAAAGCAGGGATACTGAATGAATATGTCTGCTCAGTATTCACAAAAGAAGAGGAGAGGAAGGTACCTAAACCAAATAATAGAAACACTCCAGATGGGGGATTGATACCAGTCCATTCACACAAGAAAGGGTTCTGAAAGAACTCTTAAAACTGAAGGTGGACAAAGCAATGGGGCCTGACGAGATTCACACCAGAATTCTAAAATAAATAAGAGTAGAACTAGTGACTCTACTGACTACCCTCTTTAACAAATCATGGAAGGATGGGATGGTACCTGAGGACTGGAGGAGGGTGGATATGATTCCACTTCACAAAAGTGGGAGCAGGGCAGAGGCAGGAAACTATAGACCAGTTAGTTTGACCTCAGTGGTAGGGAAAATGATGAAATCACTTCTGAAGAAAAAATTGTCAAGTACCTAGAGGCCAGTGGAGCACAGAACCCAAGGCAACATGGATTCACAGCGGGATGGTCATGTCAGAAGAATCTATAGATTTCTTTGACTGGGTGAGCAAAGTAGTAGACCAGGGAAGGGCTGTGGACATGGCCTATCTAGACTTTCACAAGGCATTTGACACAGTCCCAAACAAAAGATTAGTATACAAGTTAGCCAGCCTTGGAGTGGGTCCCAAGGCCATAGCCTGGAAAAAAAATTGGCTGGACAACAGGACGCAGAGGGTAATAGTAAATGGAGTCCACTTTGAAGAAAGGGGGATTACTAGTGGGGTACTGCAGGGTTCAGTACTGGCAGCAGTCCTCTTTAATGTCCTTAGAAGAGACATTGCAGAGGGACTGGAAGAAACAGTATGTCTCTTTCCAGATGACACAAAGATCTGCAACAGGGTCGATACACAAGGTGTGATGGAAAGGATGAGAAGGGACTTGGCAAGGTTGAAGGAATGGTCAAATGTATGGCAGCTTAGATTCAACCAAAAGAAGTGCAAAGTAATGAACCTGGGAAATAAAAACCCAGGGGGAGAGTACACAATGGGAGGTGAGATACTAACAACAACAAAAAATGGAAAGGGACCTGTGGGTAGTTATATCAGATAATCCAAAGGTGGGCAAACAATGTGAGAAGGCAGTAAGAAGGGCTGGGGGGATACTGGAATGCACAAGGAGAGGCATCACCAGTTGAAAACAGGAAGATGTCATCCCTCTATACAGACAGTTGGTGAGAACCCATCTGGAGTACTGTGTGCAGTTCTGGAGACCCCATCTCCTCAAGGACATAGACAGGATGGAGGCAGTCCAGATAAGGGCAACCAAAATGGTGCAGGGTCTGCAACAGAAGACATACTAAGAGAGACTAAAGGAGCTTAATATGTGTACCCTCGAGGAAAAGAGGGACTGGGGGACATGATATAAACGTTCAAGTATCTCAAGGGAATCAACAAAGTCTAAGAGGGTAGCATCTTTCAGAAAAAGAGATGTGCAAGAACAAGGGCCAACAATTTGAAGATAGTGGGGGGATGGCTCCGGGGTAATGTGAGGAAGTATTTTTTCATGGAAAGGGTTGTGGATGTATGAAATGGCCTTCCTCAGGAGGTCGTGGAGTCAAAAACAGTGGGGGAATTCAAGAATGCATGATACAAACATAAAGCAATTCTAGTAGGGGTAGGAGGAAGAAGGCTGTTGGTTAACTAGGATCTGCAGCGGGAAATGGGCAGACTAGGTGGGCCAAGTGATCCTTATTTGCCATCAAATTCAATGTTTATAGCTGGCCCAGTGGCACTGAGGGTTGAGGCACTGGACGCCACACCTCGCTCCATGCCGGCGACCTGGGTTCAGGAACGGACTTGGGTCGCAGATGGATCGGCTGGGGGGGAGAAGGATTGAGCACCCAACAGCATGCCCTCCTTCATGGGGGGGAGATCGGGATGCTTTCTCCGCTGCAATGCCGCCACCACCTGGTGAATTAGGGGGATGTTGGTGTGGTTGGGGAGATGCAACAACACAGGGGTTGATGCTGGCTGGGAATGCCTGACCCCTTGTTCCCCATCGCATGCCAGCATCAGGAGCAGAATGTGGAAAACAACCTTCACCTCTCCTAGGTGACCACCTCTCCAGCAGCAGCATGTGCACCACCCACCATCAACATCAGGGCAGACTCCACTGTGCAAGCCCTCTTCCTGAAACATTTGGAGGAAAGGTAAGGGGGACCTCTCCTCACCCCGCCTGGGGGGGCAATCCGTGCCATCAAGGACCTTAGGGGAGTCGAGCTGGGCACTATAGGAGCAGACCTTGAGTCGGGGGAGGTAGGCATGCATGGTGCATTGTAGGGGTCTGATTGAGTGGAGAGCTGAGGGCAGGCAGAAGGTGGGATAAAAAGAGAGTAAAAATAAAATTCTGTGTTTGTCTTTTTGTTTCACTCTGGCTGAGTTGTGCTACATTGATTCCAATTAAAGATGGAGACAATTGGCATCTGGGTACCAGAATGCAGTAAATGTACACATTATGAACTCCCTGATAGACAGGTTAATTTTAATGTTGTTGACTTAAGTCTGATTCCATCTCTCCAGATCCCTTAAAGGAGCAGTACTAGCTGTCAATAATTTACATAACTTACTGGGCAATTAGGACAAAGCAAAATATCAATACATCTGATGTTCTTTTTGATTTATTTCATTTCTGAGGCAAGATAAAGGATTTTGAAGTTCTTAAAAGTTATTGGTTTTTGCCATGTCAACAAACATTGATGTAAGCAAATCAGGATTGTGCTGTGCTTCTGGCCATCAGACACATGTGCTGGCAATACCCTGACATAGTTGCATTATAAATACAGTGGGTGCAGTTAGTGTGTGCTATCTGGGGAGAAGATTTTTGAAAGTTGCTGGGGGCTACCATGTTTATTACAGAACCTCACAAATTACAAAAGTTGTAATTGAACATGGTCTTAAAAATAGCGAATTAATTTAAAATACCCCAGTGAAGAATCTAAGATTATCAGGAATATTTTACTGCTAAAAATGGTAGGATGATATTTTTTGCTGAAAAACTAGTACTGCTGCTTTAACAGTTCATTATCATTTTTGGCCCTGAGCATGTAGCGACAACTTAACAAGTACCCTATGGGCAGCGCATATTGTGAACAGTCAAAAGAGAATAGACAACCATACAACATCAGCCCTTGGGGTATCTGTTGTCCAGTTTTCATTAGGTGATGCCACATGGGTTAATACTTGTGGCATGCTACCCTTACATAGAAACATAGAAGCTGAAGGCAGATAAGGACTGCAAGGGCTATCCAGTCTGCTCATTTCTTTTTCTACCTTCTGCCCTTAAGGTAGACATTTTATGATTAGATGTGTGTGCAGCCCTTGAAGTATCTCTTATACAGTGTTTAGTCAGTTGTGCCTTGTGGGTGGAATACAGCCATTGGCTTCTCTCCTGTCTGTTGCTGCCTATTGCCAATATGCGGTGCTCTGGGGTACTTGTTAAGTTATCACTACATGCTGCCCTTGGGAGTACCACTTGAGAAGTTTGCACTGTGCAATGCTTTTGGGTCATATCACCAGGGAACAGCATACCTCACAGGGCATTTACAAATGAAAAACAATTTCCCAGAGAACAGCAACTTCTTAGGCATGCCTATTGAGTGCTGCAAGGGCAATATGCTATACCAAGTGTGTAATCAGTTTCCCATGGCGAGTACCTATGGTGAACTGGTGCTGGGGGAAAACACACACAGAACTCTGAGCAAATGCTGAACCAATGCCACCTGCAGGATCAGCAATGGCAACCACAGTTACTCAAAGCACTATAATATTATTTATATAATTACAAATATTAATATTTGTAACATGTTTAATACTGCACTATTGTGGCAATTGGGAAAAAAGGAGAATAACAGCCAGAACAGCAAAGGCGTGACTGGGAAAAACTGAAGTATCAATATGGGCAATAGGGTGCTTAACATATAAATAAAATTACTATGAGTAAGCACTCAGCAATTATTTCACTTGATTTCAGTATTCCGGTGTAGACAGACCCTCTGCCTATGGGGCAGTGCTGCACAGCTGCAAGCGATGACCGTTATTTCGGCATTCATGGGCCAATGAAATGATGAGTTCAACAATCTGCTGCATCCAATCAGCATGAAGAGGGGGTGGGATGAACATACTGCCCTGGGGCAGAGCTGCCATTAGGTCAGTGATGAGGGGGGAAAAAAAACACCTTGTGCACCTTAACATTGGATATATCTGGGCCAGATAGTAAACCAGTTTCCCATACAATTTGTTCTCTCTTGCAAACTTTTAAACATATTTTGTTGGGTAGTAACAAATGACTGCCCTAAGTTCTAGGGGGAGTGCCATTCACCAGAATTTACAATGGCATTAATTCATTGGCTATCTCTAGAGGCATCTTCTGTTGCAAAAATTGTTTTTAAAATGGCAGATGCTGGGCCACCCAGATGGTCCAGCAGAAGGGCATCATGCTACCATAAACATGACTTCACATCAGGAGAGAACCTGGATAAGCTGCATTCAGGCGGTCATATTTCAGGAGTGCTGCTGCAGACAGTGTATCCTTGGCCAGGGAGGGAGGTACAGTGCTTCTTCTATAGAGCTGGGTGGAATGTAGAATTCCTCGGTAGAACTCATGCAGAATGGCAATTGTGCCACCAAAATGGTCTCTGACATTTCTTTTGTAATTCTGCAGAATTCCAAAAAAGTATTTCTATGAAAATTGTGGAATAATATTCCTCGGTTTGTGGAAAATGAATCTATGATTTAAAAGAAAAACTGTGGAATATGATTTCTGTAATTAACATTCCACTTTCAGACTTTCAGAATTCCACTTAAAATGGAATTCCACAGAATTTGGCAGAATTCCATGAACTTCATGCAATTTCAGTAGAAGCAGAATTTGAAAATTCTGTGCAGCTCTATTCTGCTGCCACAGTGATCCCTGTAACAGGGTCTTGGAGGATCCAAGTTCCACTGTTGAGTAGCTTCAACTGCCAGATCAGCAAGTCTGGGCAAAGTGCAATGGGGGAAGTAGGGGCAGGGATAAAAACCTTAATCAGAAATAAATTGCCAGAGCAGCCAATTACACACATAAATATTTTGTTTCTTTTATTTGTTTGCTTATTTTTGTTAACTGGTTGGGCCCACTGAGCACAGTGTGCTCATTTTCAGGATTTGAATATCTTGGCTATGCCATTGTAGTCCCAAGTTATTCTAAGTCCATTTAATTATTTTGTATTATTAGTTTTTAGACTAAACCACAGAACTGAAACTGGGAAATGATATGCACTTCAAGAATGTTTTAAAGTTTAATTCTAATTGACACTGGGGCTGAAAAACTTTCTGCAGAAGTTCATCATTTGATTTCTGGTTTGGAATGTTGCATTAAGACACCTTTCAAACAAAGGTGATATAAATTGTTGGCATTTTGAACTGCTGCAGTCATGGATTCCCAGGTTAAAGCAAGATTTGCTGAGATTCTAAGAGGAGATATCAATGTTTTCTTAAATTGTACATCACCACTCATAACAGATAACTTTATTAATGGTGAGTCAAGGACAATTAAAAAAAAACAGTCTGTTACTCATCACCTTTTCCTATGTTCCACTAAAGGAAAAACAACTTAACAACCAAGGTCAACTTTTAAGCAATAAGAGGCATAAAATAAAATACTACAATCTTTAACCCATTTCACAAACCATTACAAGAAAATCAGTAATGAGACGTTCTTTGTGTCAAACAGTAGTGTCACCAGAGGAAAATGTATTAGGGAGTACAACAAAAAGTGTGTTTACCGAGCTTGGCCAATAATTAAGGTGAAATAGTTTTCCTCCTCAGACTGGTTGCTGTGACACCACTGTTTACGTGCAATTTTGCCCAGGAAATTAACTTCATCTGTAAATGTCCAGTACAACACTCTGAAGAGGATTCTAAGAGAAAGAGTTCACTCAGGATAATTGTATGGTCTGTAGGGACAAGGCCACAACAGATTAGTAGAGGCATTTGGTCCTTTTTATTCCTGGTACAAAAGTGTTTCTTCCCAACATGTCTGTGGGTACACAATAATTCAAAACACACAATTAATGGGATATGTGCAGTTCCTGAAAGTTTAGGTAATTGTGCAATGGGGCAAAGACTCCCACACATATCTAGTTTGTCACACCTCAGTGCCACCTTGATATTTGGCACATGAGCAGCTGGCTTGGCATCAGACAAGAATACCAATCCAATGACTGGCTAATGGCCCATGACCTCCTTCCCCAGCAACCAAGCACCTCCCCTTTGTGACGTGCCTGCCCTCCTGCAGTTCCCAAGACAGGAAACAAGAGTCAAAAACCCACCTAGCTCTTTCTGTAGCTGCATGGATCACTAACATCACACCACTGGGCAAACTTTTGAGGTTTTTAAGAACAAATGAAGAAGAATATGTATTAATTTAGTGCTTTACATAGACACTGAATGCTAAATAATTTTACAAACAATGGTGGCCTGTGCACAAAGGAAATGCAGTAGCTGCACGGTCCACAACCTGTGCATGTAAGGACATAGGACCCTAAAACATGCATGCCAAATCCATGTAGCTCCATGGTGGTAGCACTGCACATGGGTGGGGAGGTGTGGCCACGTTATAGCAGGCAAGACACAGATGGAAGTACATTCATGATGTGCAATACTATGCCGAGGTGTGTGGTTGCCACATGCCCAGTACTACACCATGTGGAGGGCTGACATAAACCACATGCATACAGAGCCTGCACACAGAAAGGATGGCTAAAACAAAACTTGACAAGCACTCCACTGTATCGGGATAAAAAATGTGCTTTATTACATCAACTGTGCAAAACAAATAAATACATAGTAACCATGCTGAACCACCATATTGATAAGCCCCAGCACTTCCAGGCCAAAACCACCTCTTCCTCAGGGGGAGTGGCTACCCACATATAAAGCATGAAATTTATAGGGCTAAAACAGGAGTATCCAATAAAGTGATAAAATAAAACAACCATTGACTCATGGATTCCAACTGTCTCCATGCCAGTCTATTCATTTTTGAGGATTAGTATCTATCATAAACTTATAGTCATTGAACTACATGCTCGGCACAAAGAAATAAAGCTGGGATCAAAGAGCATAAATTATAAAAAACACATCAGCATTTCAAAGTGCTTGAATTACCCATATGTGAATATGGGTGACATGGGAATTAAAATAATAAATTAAAATCTATTTGGCTCATACTCTGCACGTCACTCCATTATTTTATGTTTATAATTCAAAGTAACCTCTAAAGCTTACACACTGCATTTTAATATAATACTATCAGAGTGGTGCAGGTACTGTCACAGCTAGTTATAATGTATAGTGGCTCAGATGGCGATTTTTCTTTCAAAAATAAATCACTGCACTAATAAAGCTGCATAGCTTCAGTATAAAACTTTAACATGCAGCAACCACAATACATATCATTCATATGCCACCCCGCCCCCCCCGCTCCACCAGTTGCATACATACCTTGCCTGGCACCTTCACCTCCCATATGGAGGCATCCTTCTCTGAATCCTGGTAGGTCTTTTCTGAACTGCACCACAACTTACGGGGGTACCGCTCCACCCTCCCAATCTCCTGCACAGACATACTAGTTGTCATTGCAGCAGCCATTCTATACCACTGTAGGATATAGTCATGACCTGGTGATGCAAGTGCATGCCACGTTACCCTCCAGTCAGCCAGGTACATGTCCCTTTAAAGGAGCTCCCATCTGCACTGGGCCATCTGTGCTGCATTCCTGTCACTGTCATGGTTGGTGGGGGCAGAAGCTGCCATATACCACACACCAGCCATCATCCATTCCAGGTCCACTCCACAGGTGTACATGTGATGTGCCATGGATTATTACTGAATGTCCTCCTGCTGGATGGGGAGAGGTCACACAAGCAGGCACTGAGGCTGAAACTATGGCCATATGTATTCAGGCCCCATCTGCATGCCAATGTCCTGTGGACACATACTGCATTGAGCACTTCTGTTTGGGCTATGCCACTATCACATGTCTGTGTGACATTGTCAGGGCCCATGTGGCCCCACATATCCAGCAGTTGCAGGTGACATCTTTAGAGACAAAGGTGTTATTTGCATTGCTGTACTATGCCACAGGGTCATGCCAGAGAATGGCAGGGGATGTCATGGGTGTCAGCCAGTCCTCCATGTTCAGGACACTGCACCAGGTCTCCAGTGCCCTGCTACTGCATGAGCATGAGCATGTAACATTCTTCACTGCAAAGGCAAACATTCAGTCAACAAATGAGGCTTTATATGCAATACATGGCATGCCAAATGTACTGGGGCCATTAACTGTGCACATGTGGCAATCCTGGCATCACTGGTGGATGAGGAGGCATACCAGAACTGCAAGGAGTATCACAGCATAAACTGTCAGGTAGTCTGTGATGCTGCGGGTATCATCACCACTGTTTATGCCAAGTACCCTGTGTCTTGTCATCATTTCTTCATCATCAACTTGTCCAGGTTGAGTGCCCTTCTTGCTGCATGTGGGGGCAGAGATGGATAGTTGATAGGTGTGTATTCATACACTCCATACATGCTACATTGGTGGATACATTGCCGCAGCACATCACAATACATCATTTATCCACTGCATAGGTGAGAGCAGATACTCACTACAGCCATACCTGGATTCACACAGTGCAGCAGAGGAGGCATACAATGAGGTACACAGGAACACACTGTCTGTGATTGAGAGGATGATGGGGCTGCTGAAGATGTAGTTTGGGTGTCTGGATCTGACAGGTGGCATTAAGATGCTTGCCCTGGGTAGGGCATGCAAAGTGTTCACAGCACGTGCCATGCTGCATAACATGGCTGTGCAGCATTGAATACCCTTGTCATGGGACATGCAGGGTGATGTCCCTCTGGGCAACAGGGTAGAAGGCGCATGTAATGGGCTTGGTGCAAAGTCTCTGTTGGGATGGGCAGCACATCATGCACTTATACAGGGGTCATGCCACTGTTACAGCGGCAGCAAGCATGGCACTGAGATGAGACCCACACTGAGTGCCATTCTGCTTGAGGGTGCATCGTTGTCCATACTCAGAGATATAGGTGAGAGGGTATATGTGATGCTGTACTGTGGCAGAGTTATATGGTGATGTACTGTGGAGAAGTATATGTTGTGGTGTACCATAGGGAGTTTATGTGGTGGTGTACTCTGTTCTATGGTATGTGGATGTTATTTATTTTATTGGCACTCTGTGTTAATAGCACAGGGTTGATGGCAGTGGCATTACGTTCTCCTCATCTGTGGCTGGCCTAGCTATGATGATGACCATGTGCCTGATGATGTGTCTTGGCCATTGGCTTCTCCTCTGTGTGGCCACATGTCTGGCTGAGTGTCTGACCCCCACTGTGGTTGGCTGTTGTCCTGTTGCTCGGGATCAATGGAGTTGGCAGGTGTTGGGTGCATCAGGATTCTGGTTGTGCCTCAGGGACAGGCAGTATGGTTGTGATGGTCCCAGCTAACAGGTGATTTGTAAGCCTCTGAAGGAGGTCCCCAATGTGGTCTATGACTATGTGATCCCTCTCACCTCCATGGTCAACTCCTTAAGGGCCTCAGTGTTCTCACACTGTGCTTGGAGGTAGTCATGCTCCAACTGCCTTACTTTAGGGTATTTCATCTGCAGTATACCCCCGATGGGTGGCTGCCATGTCCGGCTGGATTAGTGGCTTGATGGGCCTTCTACCCCACTGTCACAGGGGTGCTGTGTGTTACCCCTTGGCCCTATTGAGGTCCACTGGTTTCTGATAGTAGGAGAACCACCTGTGTCCTGTGTCTGCCTGATGATGCTGACATGTACCTATATGGCAATGTATTTGGTACCTTTGATGCTCTCACAGCCATCCCAGGGCAGCTGTCTGAGGTGTGACTGTGGTAAGTGTTCTGAACAGGGGGTTGTTGGGAAGTAGCTGTCAGCAGGGGCGTGTCTATCTCTGCCTCATCCACCTGTGTATCCTCCACTGTCTCTGTGCAGGTGTCCTCTGGTACATGCTCCTCATTTGCCATGCAGGTGGACACTTGCATTGTGCCTGGGAGCAAGAGAAAGGTTGGGTGTTACAGGCTGTGGCAATGCTGAGGGCATATTGGGTGTGCTGCAGCCCACCTAGGGTACAACCTACCTGCACTGTCCGCCTGTCACCAGCTACCAGTGTGGGACCCCAGATGCATGTCAGGCTCCACAGGAGTTGTGACCTCCTTGTCAGAGGTGTGCCCTATCTCAGGGTGTGTAGGGTTCAACACAGGATGATTAGCATGTCTATAGTGTCTTGGACACTTCTCCACTTTCCCCTGCATTGTACTACATGCCTGGCAGTTTGTCCATGCTGTCTTCCTCTCCCCTTCCAGAGCCACTTCAGTGAGGGTGTCTGCCAATATTATTTCTATGGAGGTTAGGCGGCTGTGTCCCTGTGTAGCCCACCTCCACCCATGCCAGTCTGTAATCTTTTGATGATAGCCAGCTTACTCTTGACAGTTGATCACAGGTCACACCCCTTGTGCCTTATGGTCAAGAGTATTCATGCCTTTGGACCAGCTGCTCTGAAGGTGGTCAGTACATCCAGTCACAGAGGGGGGTCTATACTCTGCCAGCACCTACAGGGACTCTGCGCTATACAAGATGGCACAGTGCTCATGGATATCCACAACCATGGTTACCACCTGTCCATTGATGAGGTTGATGGACCATGTTGGCCCCCTACCACTTGTCAGATACTGTTCTTGCTGCTCGGTGTGGCTACGATCCATGCCATTGGGCTTCAGCAGTAGATGAGTACCTCAGGTGTACCCCTGCCTTCCTCCAACACTGCTTGCTCCCCATCGCCTTATCGCTATTTATTTTCACTTTTCCACATGGAGCAGCACTAATGCCTGTATATGGTGGGATCAAGGGTTGGGGCAGCATACTGTAGGCCCACCCAGGGTCTGCTTCATTTGACCTTGCATGCATCTGTATGCCACACCCATGCCTCAGCTGGTTGTGAAGGTGTGTTTGTGCATAGCACATACCTAGCCCTGTCTGCATGGCGCATAGCTGTGTGCCACTGCCATGGCACTTACGAATGCAGTTCAGATGCATTAGTAAATAGGTCCCAATTAGAGTGACTGGTAGTGCAGAAACTGTAATAATGTAGAAGTAGCCATTCCTCTCATTAACACCCACACATGCATAGAGAATTGCCAGAACCAGTTTTAATGGGTGAGGAAATGTTGCCAAGACACCGAGCAATATCACCTACTCCCATAGAGGGTGCCATAGGTTCAGTGACTGTAAGAATAAGGCTATGAAAACTAAGATACTAGTTGGTTTCAAAATAATAAACAGCAGAAGTGTTTATTCTGTTTCACAACATTCAATAAATAAAAAAAAAATATATCGTAGTCTTTCTAGCCTGTTATTTTGGCTGAGTTACCTGTCACCTTCTCACACTGTTCTAACTGTGCTACAGCACAGAGCAGGTAAGCAGTCATGTCCAAGATCAGTGCCATGTTTCACCCTTGGTCTGGTAGGAGATGCTCTTGAGCAGTGTATGCAGATCCCTTCCTGAGAAAGTGAGAAGTTTGTAGATGATATTTGAACCAGGTCTCCCACATTGTAGTATGATGCACTGTTGCCGTGCCATGCAGTCTGTTCATGGTACTTAAGCTGGACCCTGCTTCTGGGACTGATACTTTACTCATCTACTAAATGGGTTTTGGACATTCCCAAAAGTTATAAAAATCAGAACTCAGTGCTCTATTAAAGTAGTACTAAAACAAAGACCAGCGATATTAGTAATTTCAACTGTCTGTGAGTTTCATGTGTTTCACTCCAAGTGCATTATCCTATCTCCTAATTTGGGTAGGTGTGACTGAAGTACAGGGTTGTCATTTCTCTCCTGTATTGTCAATTGACTACTTAAAAAATCTGTACAATTGGGTTTGTGTTTATAACTGTCTCGTAAAAAGTACTATATAAAATACCCCTTTACAGAAACAGCAATGCGGAAGCAGCATCCATGGTTGACAGGAAGGAAGTTGAGGTTGGCATGGCTTCAACAGTCTTGTCAGAGTACTGAGAATAGTGAGAAGAAAGAGCTCCTATGGACAGAGATCCTGTTGAACAGTGAAGAAAACATTGGATTTTATGTATGTCAAAGTGTGAGAGCCCAGTGTTTTCTTCATAGTTAAGAAATGTGTTCTTAGTAGACTGACTGCACTCTTGTGATGTTGCATCATCAGTAATGCCAACTTGTCTACAAAAGAGATGCAGTAACCAAGCTTCTGCTTGATTTTTAAAAGATGTTTTCAATGTTTTACATGCTACATTCATTAACTCTAGTGACAAAGTTACTTGTCTAGAATTAATCAATAAGAAACAACAGGGTGTATATTGCTGGAGCGTGTCGGGGATAGTAAACCAAGGAAATTGGGACACAATGGGAGAGGAATACCTCAGACATCAAGTAAGTGGTATTATCCCATTAATGTTGATATCCTACAGTGCATTAATGCCTCTCATGATTTTTGACTGCTATATTAATTTTTAAACTGGTTGATGTGTTTCAGAAATGTAGGTACTTTTGACCTGTTCTGTTGTGCAACAATGACACATGGTCATATGATTACATTTGATAAATTACATTCCTGGTTCATGTTACCCATTTTATGATAACCTTTAAAGAAAGCAGTTAGGGAATAGTACATTCTCACCAGTACAATGTGAGAAGGGCCATGAAGTAGAACACTTTGCCACTTAAAATAGTGCTGTCACACAAGGGGAATTGCGATTATAAGCAGAAATTCATATTACAGTAGATGCTGCCTATTGACCGAGCTGTTCTTGTAAAAGAGATTTGTATCTCAACAAGAAATTCAAATAACAGTAATAATAAAATTAAAAATAACAATAGTGTCAGCCTTCAGAGAGTCAGTATAGCTGAATGGGTAGAGTGCATAGCTGGGAACACAGAGACTCAGATCTGAATTCCACCATTCCTAGAAAACACAGGGAGGGTCACTCTGTGGAAACTGGTTGCTGCAGCTGAAGAAGCAACATGCTCCAGCATGGCACAGATGCATTGCATTGCACCTGTGGAGAGAACAAATGCCAAAGACTGAAGTTTGATGAAGTGTAAAAGGTGCAAACTCACATTTTATAGAATCCAAATGGTAGCCTGGACTGGAGGTGATCCAAGCACCAAAATCACTTACACAGATCAAAGCAGAAGTGAGCCAAAAGGTGCAGGGTGTTCTGCTTATCTCCAGTTGTGGCTATCCTATCATTTAGATCAACTAATGACAATAACATTTGAGTTCATATATTTGAAAGTAAGAATTTTTTATTATTATTGGGGGGGGGCTTCTTTTCTTCAGTGTGCTGCATTATGTTTATGTTGAATCCCTTGACTGACATTTATTTACGGTGTGATCTTGAACAAATCACACTATACAGTATAGGCTAAACCTCCTCTCTTACATTGTCTGTTTCACATGTCATTGGCTACATAGAGCAGTTCAGAAAGCTAGCAAAATTCAAGCATCCTTGGGTGCTGATCCCAGAACATGGGTGAAGAACAATGTCTGCTTAAAACTATGCAGACAGACCATCTAATGTACGGTATTTGTGATCTGGTGAAAACTGCTGTACCAGCTTTCATAATCCTGATGACCCATGCTTGGATAGAGTTTTCATAGAAACACAGCAACATAGTAGGTTAATGTAAGAGGGGACACTGGGCTCCTTAATGTTCAATCTACATGCTTTATAAGTTGGGATAAAAAACATTCATTATGAAATGGGTAAAAAGAATGTTGATTCCTGACTGGCCAACAGGTACATTCAGATGGGCCATTATCTCAGCATAACAGCCTGGCTAAAAGTACTTCAAGGAAAATATGTTTAAAAATACGTCCAATTTAATAAAATATACCTATTTTATAATCGTAATAAGGCACTCCAGGGGTTGCGTTATGGTGGGTTAACAGCCTTTCTTGGCTGGTGGAAGCATCAGCCCAACCAAGGCAGGTTGTTATCTTACTATAACATGTCCCCTATCATGCCTTATTGCTTAAATACAAATATGTACTAATTATTTGGCAAGTTAAAAAGATGGGCTTTCTGTTCCACATGTTTTCTAATTTTTTTACTGTGATGTGGTTCATAGTAGGTGATGTGGCTCCTCCTGTGTAGTATATAAGCAGAACTTATTCTGCACCAGTGCTTGGGGTTTAACAACCTGACACAGGCAATGCAGGAATTTTGTTATAGCAGTATTTTGAACTACTATACTCCGTGTAGTTAATAACATGTGAATCAGTTACTCTTAGGGTTGGCTACAGAACAATCTGCATGAGGGCATTGGTCTAGTGGCCATGGCAGGGCACCATCTCTGCACATATGGAGAATGCCACACCATTCAGAAACCCTCCAACTCCAGTAGCCAAGATCACCCCTTATAATCCCAACCTTTTCCGCAACCTGACCTACTGTATGTGATTGGATAAGCTGAGAGGCAGGGGGTTCAATCACACTCAGTGGCATGACTCAAGTCAAGTATAAATGGTTTTAGGCCCAGAAAAGGTGCAGCAGTTATGCGGGGTGTAGGGGGGCTCAAATAATTGTTCTATGCCTGTCTTCCCCAACAACACAGAGTGTTTGGGACCCCATTGGGCCCCATACATGTCACCAGTACTTTTTTATTTTAAAATGATGATTTGTTTTAATGGTAATATGGCAGCCTTGGCTGATATGTCAAATGAAAGAGGTGCACCCTTTTAAATGAGCTGTATGTCATAATGGATTTATGTCATCTAGTCTTCCTTATTAGCAAACAAACTAAACATAAACAACATTATGTCTCACTATTTTCTTGTTCGGCTAAGCAGGCAGTTCACATTCTAATAGTTTGTTCTGGTCGAGTTCTGCATCTTGGGCATCCTAATTCTACTGCAAGGAGTTTGGTGATTGCAGTCTGCGGTAGCCAGTGCACATGAATTCTGGCTACAAGTTATGTTTGTGAATTAGCTTGGAAGGTAGAGAAAGAAGGGCATGCTACAGTATGAGTAAACTGAGAGTATATCAGACCGATATGTGGATCAAGACACTAATCTGACATTTTCTGCACTTAAAGGGAAACAGTTGGCATTAAGAGCTCCACACCCCAGTTTTTTACTTACTGTGTACTGTAGTATAGTTGACTGCATCAGATTCATTTTACTTATTTCCAGGCCGACATCTTCTGTAACTACAAATCCCAGAATTCCTGGAGCTGATGTCAGAGCAGGATCGTAGCAGTGGAGATTAGTAGTGCCTGCAGTGCATGTTGTGTTTATTTAAGCTTTGAACTTTTGTTTGCTGGTCCCACTGTACTCCTTAGGCTAAGTACATTCACAGAGGACTGCACCTAGCTCCAGGAGAAAAGCAGGACCAGAGAACATCTGCTCTAAACTTATAAGAACTGTAACATGTACTGCAGGCTATTGAATCTCCCACTGCATCTGTTCTGCTCTGATGTTAGCTTCTGGGGATTCTGGGACTTGTAGTTACATAATATGTCAGGTTGGAAATAATATTAGTTTGATGCAATTACTATACTACAGAAAACAGTAACTAAAATATGTTTTTGCACACAGAGTGCACATTGAGAACAGCCTCCACTTTGGTGTGGAACTCTGAGTGCAGGTTGTTCTCCTTTAACCAGCTAAGCTTTCCTTACTCTCCCTCGCTCAATCTCATTACACTTTTCCTGCACATGCTTAATGTCTGCTGCTAATTGTTCATGGCTTGCAAAGCACTCTGGGATACAATATTAAGAAAGGCCCTGTATAAAATCCAACATGTTTCCTTTATTTATTTGTGGTTCAATCAGCAGGTAACATGAAAACAATCAATCCTTCACTGTTTTAAGCTTCTGCCTCCAGTGTTGTGTGTTCCACAATGTTGACTCTGCTTCTCACAATTTAGGGTCAGTGTCTCCACATTTGGACAATAAACACTTAAGAGGTAAGATGAACCTTTAGATGTTCAGGGAAACCCAGAACACAAGACATTTAAAAGCACTCCAGGATGAAGAAAAAGAAGATCCTTTGATCCTCTCTTTATTTTTTCCTCATGAAGGAAAAAAAACAGACTGGAGCTGAAAGCTGATAGCATCGCTATGTGACTAGCATTTTAAACAACATCATAGAATGCTACAAACATAACAATAATAAGTATTCAACCCTCAAATCCATGAGAGCTGTTTTCTCTACTTCTCCCCTTACTCCATGGGGTGACCCACAGCCTGTTTGTTCTAGCAGTTTCTCTAACCACTATGTTCATTAAGGCAGCAGTTATGAAACCCTCTATTTATGTTCTGCATAAAGGAAAAGAGACTGACACCGCAAAGTATGTTAGTAACTGCTTGCCTTACCCTTTCTCCTTTATTTGAGTGAATAAAGCAAACTCAGCACAGAAACTCAAGTTTTGTAAATCAGCTATGACAACCCAAAAGCCTTCTTTGAAATAAATATAAACTATGTCATAACATCACTTGCATTAAATAATTTACATTCCCGAAGTGTTGAAATCTAATGCAAACACTAAACTCTGCAACCCCTCCCTACTAAAAGAGGGAGATCACTTGACATGTACTCACTGCTTTCACTGTTTTTCATGATCTATTCCCTTACCCAGCTGCTACTCAAGAAAGATGTGCTCTGTTGGGTTAAATGAGTATAAACATATGCATATTTATATAGATGAATCAAAATGACTATAATGTAATCATGCATGATGTGCATAGATTGGAATCTCAGTTCCCACCCTCCCCTTCTACCAAAGGTGACAGCATTCTTCCATGGATCTCATTCCTCATGAATAAGATCCACTAATAAAAGCTTCTTCATCCAAGAAAGGGCAGAATAGCAGCTGGGATGCTCAAAGGGAAGGGAGGAGCTTTTATTGTTCCAAACCAAGTGCAAGTCTAGATGGACACCTCCCTTGCTCCCATGGAGGATGAAAATCTCTCAGGGGAATCCCATCCATGTGCTCCTCTCCTATCTAGCAGGCTATAAACATTGTAGGACTAAACAAAAAGAGAGTTGCTTTAACCCATCCAAAACAGACAGGTTTTATTTTTGAAGTTAACATTTTTTTTATTAAATATAAAAAAGGTACATACATGCATAGATACATCAGATATAACCTTTGATTGTAGATTAATTGGCATACAGTTTACAATAAATAGAATACCAGGTAAACATGTCATATAGTATCACATCCTGAAGTTGGACAGAGTCAACCAGCATGCTGTTGTGTTAATCTAGGTTTTATTTCATAATATAAAATTGTTTTCACTATTGTAAATGACAACGCTGCCTTTGTATTTGTATGGTGTATTATGACTAAAACTCTTGATTCATCTTTATATATTTGTTTGTATATGTGCAAACCTTATTGTGATGTTAATCAATGAACAATAAAAGGTACCCTGACACCTCAATCTTGTGTCCTTATTGTTGCTTAAAGCATTTTCTTTTAAGGTTTAAGGTGTTAAGCATTATGTGCTATTTTAACTTCTATGTAAGTAGAGTCAGAATATCACCTTTATACATGTTCTGTACCTTATGCAACTTTTACCCATTATTTGAATGAAACTGTGTGGCCTGTACTTTATGTCTTTTAGGTAGTCCAGATATCTATGTAAGTAGCACCTGTCAAATGCCAAATGCCAAAACTTCTACATTCTACTAATAAGACGTATAAACTATGTACAATGGATGCAAGTGGTTAAGTGAGATGCTGATAGCCTTGTTTGGTGACTATTATAAGCTCTGTTGAGAAGCCTGTAGAGGTATCATATCATGGATGTGGTAGGCAGAGGGGGTGCCCATGAGTTACCCAGTGCTCTGTACTCTGCAGGTGACAAAGTGGATCATATGCACTTTGTGGTTACCCTATGCCTGTTCTTGGGTGCATAATCGAGGAATCTCTGGAGACTGGGATTGAAGAGTGATTAGGTTGTATATAATGGAAAAATGGTGCCCAGGTCTTGTCATATTTTGCTAGGGTGTTGGAGGAGATGTGGGACAGTCTTTTGTATTTTGCTAGCACAGTAATGTTATCTAGCAGTTCTTTAAGGGTGGGAATTGTTGTGGATCTCCATTTACAAATGTTGAGTCACTTGACTTGTACACTAAAAAGGATCAGGAAATCCCATTGACTTTTCGAGAGATGAATGTCTGCAATAGAGGCCTTTGAGCCTAGTAGATATAAGTCTGCTACTAGCGAGAGCTTAGTATTTAAGATTTGCTGTAGTAAGTTGTGAGCTAGATTTGACATATCTATAATCTTAGGGCATGGCCATAATATGTGGAAAAGATCTCTGTGTATATTACCACATCTCTAGCATTCATCTGAGTTTATTATGTTTGCTGAGAATAAAGCTTATGGTGTTCTATACCACCAGTGAAGTACTTTATTTTGGGTAAGTCTGCTGTGGGTGTCTCTAATAGGTTTATGTGCAGCTACCCAGCAGGAGTCCCATTCATTCTCTGGTATATCTCCACCTAAAGCTTGCTCTCATTTTCATTTTGCTTTTTTGGTTTGATCAGGAATTTTATCTTGTAAGATTGAATATATAAGGCTAGTTCTGCCTTTGTTTTTTGTTAATAAGATATGAAGTGGATGTGGATTAGGTAAACTGTGTAGTTGTTTAACCTTCTTAATCAGGGGAGCTGTAGCATGTCTGATCTGCAGAAATCTTATTTTGGTAAATCGTATCTTTTTTGCAGTTTCTGGAAGGATTCCATATCTGATAATCCTGGTATTAGTAGATCCTGTAATGTATGAATCCTTTCCTTTTCCCAGGTTTTCCAGCGTATTGATTTCTCCTCTATCTTAATGTTGTTGGCACCCCCTAGTCGATTATATTTGGGGTGTGCTAGGTCTTTTTTATTTAGTTTCCCTAGATTTTACAGGTGGTTATGGATGATGTTATTGTAAGTAGTGAGGTGGGGGTGTTGGTTTGGATTCCTATAGATGTATGTGGTAGGCTGAAAGCCCTTTATCAGGGATGATTTTATTGTAGACCACAGTGGGGGGGGGGGCGGATGTTTCTGATACCTCAAACCATCTTAAGGTTTGTGTGGCTTTATATGCCAGGTAGTAGCCATTTATCCATGGTAGTCCCCATCCCCCTTTGGTCCAATGTGTTCTCAGTTTATTGCTGCTGAATCTTGGCTGCTTCCCTTCCCAAATATAACTTCCTAAGAGTTTGTCTATTCTAGTGAACCATGATTCAAGGATTGTTATGGGTACATGTGAGATTAGGTATAAGATCTTTAGTGCAATAATCATTTTTAATGCCTCTATTTTCCCCACTAGTGAGAGTTTCAGTGGTTTCCATCTTTCTAGATCTGTCTTTATCTTGGTAATAAGTGGTTCCAGGTTACTGTCTATAATTTTTGGTAATTTAACTGTGATTTTAATTCCTAGGTGCATTATGTGGTCCTTTGCCCATCTCAGATTTAGAGCTGTAAAGTGGGGTTCTAGGCATAGTTTGTTAAGTGGTATAACTTCAGTTTTACTTTGATTTATTTTTAGTCCTGACAGGTTAGTGAAGGTTTTTAGTAACTGTAGCAGTGGACGCCATGAGTTATGTGCATCTTGCAGAATAACTAAAGGATCATCTGCGTACATTAGTGATTTGATCTCTATATCCCCTGTCCTTACCCCCAGTATGCTCTGGTGCTCCCTAATGGCCTCTTCTAATGGCTCTATGGCTAGGATTAAAAGGAGTGGTGAGAGTGGGCAGCCCTGGCGAGTCCCTCTCCCTAGGGTGAAAGGTGTTGATAGAGTGTTGTTTGTCAGAATACATGCCTTAGGGTTGACATATATAGCTCTGATCATATTGATGAAATTTGCTTTAAAGCCCATTTTTTGCAACACAGTATATAAGTAGTGCCACTCCACTAAATCGAAGGCTTTTTCAAAGTCGATAGCAAGTGCAGCTGCCAGAGTGGGAGAAGAGAATGATAACTGCATTATGTCTAGTAGGATTCTCATTTGATCAGAGCTATATCTTCCTTTGACGAAGCCCACCTGGGAGGGGTGTATTAGGGAAGCAATGAGCTTTTCAAGGCTGGTCACCAATATCTTAGCCTAAATGTTGCTGTCCACTATTCTAAGCATGATAGGCCTATAACTAGTGGGTAGTTCCTTGTCTTTCCCTGGTTTGGGGAGAATTGTTATGGTTGCCTCACACATTGTAGGAGGAAAAGTGCCTATTTCTTTTGTTCCTGAGAAGAGTCTCTGCATGAGTGATGACACCATTTGGGCTTGAGCTTGGTAAATCTCTGTTAGTAACCCGTCCACCCGGTGCTTTTTTTTCTTTGATGATACAATGGCAGTTTTTATTTTGTCACTTGTGAAATTTTGATCTAAGGCTATGGCCTGTGCTGGGGTTATTTGGGGGTGGTTAAGCTTTTCTAGGAATGCTGTGAGGGCCTCAGTATTATTGTTCATAGATGAGGTGTATAGTTGGGCATAAAAATCTTTCATTAAATCATTAATTCCTTTTTCTGAGTGTTTTACTGTTCACATCTCTGAGGGTATTTATGTGTCTCTTGGCCTGCTGTTTTTCTTAGTCTGTAGGCCAATAGTTTCTCACATTTTTCCCCTTCCCAATATTTGTGCTTAAGCTTCATAATCACCAGTTGTACTTTCGTAGCTGTCAGGGAATTAATTTCATTCGTTATTTTTAACATTTCTTTGTACAGGGAGGACATTGGTGAAGCCTAGGGGTGTGATTTATATTGTAGCTATAAAGCTATCTGCTAATTTTCCATATCTGTAAGTTCCTGATTTCTCTTCTTGCTCCTGAACCCAGCATAAGAGATGATGTTCCCCCTCCTGGTAGCCTTGAGTGCTTCCCATAAGGTGGCTGTCGAGACATCTCCGGTGTTGTTTATTTTGAAAAAGTCCTCGGTGGCTCTGTTGAATGAGGGATTGAATTATGGATCTAGTATAAGTAGGGGATCCATTCTCCAGTTAGTTGATCTGTGGCTTACTGGGCCATGTAGTATATCTAATTGAAGTGGAGCATGGTCCAATATGATGAGAGGTTTGATGGATGATGCTGTTATCATATTAGTGATTTTAGGAGAGATAAGCCACATATCAATTCTGCTATTAGTTCCATGTCTGCTTGAGTGGCATGTATAGTCTCTAATTGCCGGGTTCAGTACTCTCCATGCATATGAAAGTGCTATGTCTGACATCCATAGTTTGACTGCTCTAGCGGCCGTAGTATGAGGTTCAATGGTACCTCTACTTCTGTCTATATCTGCCTCTAGTACCAAGTTGAAATCCCCCCTAGCACCATTGGGACATTTTTATCATTGAATGAGGCTGTTTGAGCAGCTAGGTTATGAAATAACTGTGGGGAGCCTGTGTTAGGAACATACATGTTCCCAATCACAAGTGGACCCAGAGGTGTCCAGAAAAGGGCTAAAATCCATCGGCCTTTCACGTCATATTTAGATTTTGTTAGGTTCCATGTTAGTGATTTATGAATAAGAATCAAGAGCCCCCTGGCTTGGATTGGAATGGGCTATGAACTTCTAGCCCCAATCATTCTCTAACTAGCTTACTGTATTCATCATAAGATAGTTTTGTCTCCTGCAGTAGTGCTAGTTGTGAATGTAGTTTTTATGTTGGCTTGCACATGCGCAAGCAATATCTTGTGGTATTAGCACATTTCAGAGGTGTGTCAGTGTTTTCGCCAATGCAGGGGACACTTTAGTGGGTGCGTCCCTCTGCTGTCAATCAGTGAGCATGTTGGCGATGACAGCAGTTTCAAAGAGAGGCACATCCTTGAAAGAAATCTTCCACTCCAATGAGGTGCAGTTTTGTCATCGCAGCAGCATATGACAAGACTCCGGTCATGCACATTACAGTGCACAGTAATGCGCATGGCCAGAGTTACGAGCATGGCAGGAGTTACGAGCAGTTGCTTGGTGTGCCATTCCTGGTGAAACATTTCAATAAATTAATAAATCAGGTCCTGGTGCAGCATTCCACAATGACAGCTCCTGCTGCTGACCACACACTCCCACAAAGCCAACATCAGGGGTGCCCAATCCCTGTGCCAGCATACATACCCCACCAGCCACATTGTGGCACACTAGGAACCCACCACTCCGCACCCCCTCTCACCCATACCAGAAGTCCGGCACTGTGATCTTCTGTGGACTGGGACACATCTGCACACTTAGAAACATAGAAACATAGAAGTTGAAGGCAGATGAGGACTGCAAGACCCATCCAGTCTGCCCATTATTTCTACCTTATGAATGTGCCATAGGCCTGTACTCTTTCAATGGCCTAGCTATTCGTACTCATCTGTATTGCTCCCTTATGCCTATCCCATGCCTGACTGAAGCCCTGCACTGTCCCATGCATCTTCAAAGCCAAACTAAGAAAAGAGGAATCAGGTAAGCACTTTATAATGGGACTCAATGTGGGGTTTCAACTTAGGCTGATATAGCAGCCATTTTTAGGAATTTTGGCACCACATTTTTAACATGGGGTTATTTGGACTCCACCTCATGATCACATGACTGTCATTTTCTTTCTCTGTCCCGAAAGGTGATTTTCTGGTCACTGCATTGAATGACCTTTCAGGACTGATTAACAAAATGACAGTACCATTGTTCATGAGGTGGTGTCACAAAAACCCTATGTTGAAAATTTGGTGAAAAAATTCCAAAAAATGACTGCGTTATGGGCATATATTGTGCATTTTCTATGCATGCTCGTAACTTCGCCAATTTTTAATATTTTCTCTCCCCATTTTGAACATTGCCATTTTTAACACCTCCTTATGAACAGTACAGCTGTCATTTTTCACATCCTGCCCAAAATGTGTTTTCACACCTATGGTGCAGAATGGCACGGTCACTGTGCCAAATCACCTTTCAGGATTGAGTAAGGAAATGATAGTGGTACTGTGCATGAGGTGGGGTCTCAAAAAGCCCATTTTGAAAATCTGGAGTGAAAAATACCAACAAATGCACAGTGCATTAAGATTTCCAACCATTATGTTTACCGTGTAGAGACTGACAGGTGTCGGGGTGTGGCTTGAGTTTGTCAGCCATAATGCTCACAGTACTCTACTCCTACCCTATAGCCACTGACAGGCATCAAGGTGTGCCTTGGGGTCTTCAGCACTAACGTTCATCCCATTCTCCTATATTGCTCCCACCTCAGCTTATTTCCTTATGGAATGGGGTAAGCATAAGGGCCAAAGACCCCAAGGCATACCGCAACACCTGTTGCTGTCTGCAAGGTGGGGCGAGGTGGAATGGCTTAAGTGTTATGGCCGTTATTGTGCCTTACATGCATTATAGCTCCATTTGCATATTTCAGTTTGAATATCAGGATTTTGCACCTGGCATAACTTGGATGTTCTGGCGCAGTTCCCATTTCTGGTATTCAGACCTGTATGGGGGATGCATCAGTGCATCGTATTTGTGCTGCCCATATATTTTGATATATTCAAAAGGGATGTGCCATTGCTCATCTCTTTTGAATATATCCCTTTGTTGCTTCAGCACAACTCAGTTGTGTGGAGCAACCACATACACCATTGCCAGGTGCACTTTTAAATATCTCGCCCGTAGTGTATAACTTTAGCCAATACTGTCTGGACTTTTTTTCAGTTTATGATTTGTAGGGAGAGAGAGATAGAGTAATACAGGGAAGAATAGCTTCTTCATCAAATTGAGGTTGGACATGTCTCTTACTGTACTCTTGGGTTTAGGTACCAGAACATAACAGAACATAACCAATCAAAGAACAGCATTTTGTACCTATGTCTGAGCCTTAGGCACTTTGTGACATAATCCCCCTCCCCCCTTTTTTTTGGTCAATGCAAAAGGAATATGCCACATTGTCAAAAGCTCTGGGTCAATTTTAGTGGAGGTCTGCAGTCTGCCCTTTTGCACTGAGATGCAATAACTGTTTTATATTTGGGGTGACCCTAAAACAGTATACCAGGAGTAGGTTTCAATGAGACAAGCCCTGTTAGCTCAGGTGGTGTCATATATGAGAAGGCTGACTAAGGCTAGCTCTGCCTTCATGATGTTAAGAAAAGTGACATATGAGGGACCTATGAGGGAGGATCTAACAACTTAGTCATTTAACCAGCATAACCTACATAACATCTTTTGGATGAGATGTTAAACTGAGGTCCCATCTGCCTGTTCTGGTGGTATTTCATGTGGATGTTAAAGATCCAATGGCACTTCTAGAAAAGAGTAGGGAAATGTTTTATTTAAAACCAAAAACACACATTTACAGTTTGTACATTATTACTTAAAAAAACACATTACATACCAACCTCTTCACTTTTACCCAATCCCAGATATTTCTTTCCACATTTCTTTTGCTGTTTCTTCACCAAATTTCTCACTTTCTTACTGATATAGTCTATCTATTTTATGTTGAATCTTAAACAATACATCTTGCATTGATGTTTCCTTGTTCTGCAAAACCTTTTGACATCTATTCTGTCAAATTACCCATTTACGTATTGCTAATATAAAATATATTGTATGCTTATTTGTTTTTCCCCATGCTTCAGGTATTTGTCCGTACACTAAAATCTCATACATCATATTTTTGAAATATTGCATCCCCCAAAAGTTTGCCAATGCATTCCAGAATGGTTTTATAAAAGTACAATCAAAACGCAGGTGTCTCATACTTTTTTCTTGATTTCCACAATTCACTTCCCCGCAGATCCGTACTTCCATTTACTTGTGTTTCTGGTTCCCTTTAACATTTAGCTTTCCATGACTGCACATCCATACTATTTCCCTCATTTTTTGATATTCTTTTTTCCAAAGTAGCTTCTAATATTTGAATAGTGCTTATGTCTCTCTCTACTTTAAACACTGGTGACTCAAAATAATTTCTTTCCAGTATACTTTTATAGACTTGTTTCCTATTTTCCTAACTAATATTTCTATTGTTACCCCCCCACACTGCATTAGATATTTTCTACTGATCTCCATATACCAAGGTATTTCATGTTTCCCTTTTATATTTCCTTTCTTTCCTATATTATACAACATAATAGGGCTCCATTTCTGTACTAGGGATATCCATATTTTCTTGTCACCTTTCAATATCGGTACTATATTTGCATAAAAAATATATTTAAGTAAAATACTATTAGCTGTATCACATTTAGACCTCCTTCACTTATAAGTCTATATGTAATGCCTGTCTTAACTGGATTTAGTTTATATCCCTATAACAACTGAAAAACAGACTACTGTTTTGGTTTGCATCTGTTGCGGTACTGGATATACATATGCCACATTAAAAAATATTGGTAATATGAAAGTTCGTAATAAATAAATTATTTTTTCTTTCATCATTCTCCACTCTCTCCACCTGTTTATCTTATTTTGTGCTGTACTATATTTTTCTTCCCAATTCAGTTGTATAGCAGCCTTTCCTCCAAAAAGTATCCCCAAAATTCTAATATTACCTTCTACAATCTCTAGTGCACCTTCTTTTTCTAGGTTTACTTTCCCTAATGGATATATTTTGCTTTTTTTCTTTATTTTTATGCCTGTGTATTGACTATTATTTTCAACTACTTCTATCAGTTTTTTTCCTGCCTCTTGATCTTGTACTAGAACCACACAATCATCTGCATATGCACATGTTTTCTTTAACTATTGTTCCTGCCATTTAATATTTCCTATCATCCTGTCATTCTCAAGTTTTCTAAGAAGAGGTTCCAGACAAAAAATATATAACAAAGAACTTAATGGACATTCTTGCCTAACTCCATTTTTTATAAACATGGGAATTCCTAAGTGACCATTCACCATTGGCCTTATCTGTGCTTCTGTATACAATATTTTTATTAGTTTAGTTACATTTTCTGGAAAATTATATTCTTTCAGTGCATCTCACATATAATTATGTTCTATTACATCAAAAGCTGTCTCCTGGACCAGCACATATAAATACCCTTCCAATTTTTGCTCCTGACCTTCATTTATAATCTCTCTTATGTATAATAAATTTTGTTTTATATCTCTACCTGACACAGCACACATTTGTGTTTGCATAATTAGTTGATTTGCAAAGCCCCTTACCCAGTTCTTTATTTTTTTTGCTAATATTTTGTAATCTGTTGTTAACGGGGTAATGGGTCTGCAGTTTTTAATATTTGCTTTGTCCCCTTTTTTATATAAAAAAAAAACAGTTACTCCTTGCTTCATAGTTTCCATTAATTGTCCTTCTTCAAGCATTGCATTATACACTTCTGTTAACATAGTAGCAACTTGATCTTTGTAAATTTTATAAAAGGTGTTAGGTATGCCATCTATGCCAGGGGTTATGTTCATGGTTAATGTTTTTATTGCCTGCCTAACTTCATCATCTTTAATATTCCCATTTATTGCCTTAGCTTCTGTCTTCTTGAATTTTGGCACCCTTGCTGTTTGAAAAATCTTCCTTTACTTTACCTATTGGCTTTTGATATTTCTGTTTTAGAAATGCTTGTATTACACCTTTTATGGTTCCTATATCTGTTTGTAAAGTGCCTGTACTCTCCCTTAATTCATACATTACCCTGTCCTCAATTCTCTCTTTGTTACTATTGAATGGATTAGTATGCTATTTGGTCCCTTGAATACCACTATTAGGTTTCATTATGAGATTTTATTATATCAATAATTTCTAATTTTTTCTTTAATTTCCTCTATTTGTTGCGACTCATCCACTTTCTTTTTTCCTGTATTATGATCAGCTTATATAATTTTGCCCTTAGACTTAAATATTTCCCATACTTCATTGTTTCTGCTTTTTGTCCTTCTGCAATCATCAGTTGTTTTATGTCCCACTTAGTGTCTTCCCACCACTCTAGTATGCTATCATACAGTTCTTTTACTGTTTGCTTTGCCTCTAAAAGCTCCTTTATTTCTCCCCCACACTTTTCATCTTGCAATCTTTCCACATTCAACCTCCAGTACCCTCTACCAAATTTCATTCTGTTTCCTATGTCCATACTTATTTTTACAGCCATATGATTTGATATTTCTATCGGTATCACCCTAACAGCTTTAATACTTATTCTCTTTGATATCATCCAGAATTGATTCTTGTTGATATTCTGCCTTTATAAAAGATATGTTCTCCTTTCCTCCCTGCTATCTTATAGGCATCTTCTAGTCCTGCATTATGTAATATTTTCCTGAAGAAGTTTGAGTCACAGTATACTTTTGTAGTTTTCTTCCCCTAAATCAGCTTTAGTTAGGCCACGGTTGAACCCCCCCCCCATATTACTGACTTGGAAGTGTGTAAATATGGTTCTATAATGCCCATTATCTTATTTCTTTCTGCTTTAGTTTGTGGGTTATAAATAACTATTACCCTTAAGGTTGTTTTTTTTTAATTACACCATCTATAATAAAAGCTCTTCCAACGTTTAGTTTAGTTTAGTTTAGTTTATTAGTCTAGGAATTAATACCTTTGAGCCAGGGCTCTTTTACAAAGGTTCCACGTCACAAAGAACATTTAACAAAGCACGATACACATTACAGGTAAAACCAGACAGGAAAGTTACATCATAAATTTGCTATTAACAGTTTAAGGCAGTAACGTTTTTAAGTTTCATAGAAAAACAAGCTATAACAGGTTCAAGTGAGTAGACATTCGAGGTTCAGGAAACTTCCAGGGAGAGGGTCATCATTTGGTGCCAAAAGAAGGCTAGAGAGGAGGGAAAGGTGGTGAGTGGGACAGTAAGTGAGAGGGGACAGGAAAAGGGGGAGTGAGTTTGGGTGGGAGACAGGAAGTAGTAGAGGTACCAGAGGGTTCATTAGTCAGGGAGGAAGAGGCCTCAGATGTGAGGATGGACATGAGGAGTAGTAGTCTTTATCTAGCGCAATCACAGGCACTGGATCCACTATTTTCAAGATTTGTATCTTATTTGACATAAAAGCCACCCCACCAAACATCTCTCTCTTCCCCTATTGACCATGCTTGCCTTAGTTCCTCCAAAGTATGCAATCTAGTATCTTGAAACACAACAATATCACTTTTTAGTAGACTTAAAATTTTGAAAGTGACTAATCTTTTTTTCTTATGTTTGATATTATTCTCATTACTTGTTATACAGTTTAACTGATTCATCAGTTTTTAGCATTTGTCCTTTGTCCCTCAGCCTGTATCTCTGAATTTTTTCCTCTTCTTGGATACTTGTGTGTCGGTTGTATCCCCTTCTTCTGTCCCCTCTAAGTCTGAGGAGTCTGTGCTTGTTTCAATAGAATCTTCCTCACCTGTAGCCCATTCTTAGTCTTGTAATAACGTAAATCTTTTCATTAATTGTACTCCTTCCCTGTCTTTTTCAAGTACTGTTTTCTGTTTAAACTGTTTTTTCTGTTTAGACCTTGTCACCATGATCAATTTTGGTCCCTTTGATGTTTTATTTCCTTCTGTTTTCTCATGCACTTTCCCCATTTCCCTTGCATTTCCATTCTCTGGCCTTTTCCTGTTCCTTCCTCCCTCCCTCTGTATGTGGAGAGGGCATTTGAGCTTGACCTTTTGCCCCTGCTTCATTTTTTCCTTCACCTCTTTATTTTGTGTTCTATCTTCATTAAATGCCTCAATCACTACTCTCTTCTGCTTTCCTTTTTCCTTCTGTGCCAGTGCCAGATACACATCTTGCTCTGCTCTTTCTCCAGGGTCTGGGCTATTATGCAAGGCTCAGAGGCAAACCAGGTACATGTGCCCTTCCTCTTCATATAGGCTACATTTCATTGTATTCTTACATTCAACCCCAAAATGTCCAAAGTTCCCATATAGTCCACACTTAATTTTTTCACAGGCATTACTTAGGTGCCCTCTTTCCCCACATCTATAACAGGCCTGAGGCTGCCCTGCATAGAATAAAATTCCTCTATCCTGGCCCAAAATAAAAACAATTTGTTAGATGCTGTATTTCCCCATCTTGCTGTTTCAAGGTAATTTTACATTTCCATCCTCCCATCCACAAGCACTCTTCATTCTACTCTATGCTGATGACGCGGTACTGTATTGGAAACACCCTCAACCGAGTGCCCTCCAACTGACCCTTCAGGGTTTTTTCTGGGAGCTAGAGAACTGGTTCACTGAACTTTCGCCGCCTGATCATCAACTACAAAAAAACTAAGTCCATGATCTTTGCGCATCGCCAAAGCCCACATAGTCAGTCGGCACTCCTAATTAAGAACACACTAGGTGCCCCACTGGAACATGTAACAAACTTTAAATATCTGGGTATCACACTAGACAGCTCCCTCTCCTACCATATTCACATCCAACTTCTCTCCTCAGCTGTCAACGCTAGAGTGGGCATCCTCTACAGATTCAAGCACTGCCTACCCACACAGGGCAAGCAACTTGCAGTCACCTCCTCCATCCTCTCCCTAGTTGACTATGGGATAGTTATATACGGCTTAGCAGAACCCATCACGCTAAGCAATATAAACACTGCCTTGAATAAAGCCTGCCGCCTAGTCACAGGCAGTGACAGACTAACCCACACCTGCGATCTTTATACTTTGGCTGGTTGGCTAAACTTCCAACAAAGACTAAAGTACCACACCTGCATCCTCGCAAAAAAGATACATCTTCAGCTAGCCCCCATCGGCCTACTCCCCATAATCAGTGCAGCACCCCTCAGGCGCAATAAAAGACTCACAGCAAACTCATCATTTCTGGTCCCCCTTTGTAGAACATCCCTTGGGCAAAGATCCTTCTGCTACCATGCCCCTCTCTGGCTCAATACGTTACCACCCCCACTATCCCAGACCCATAGCATCTCGCTATTCAAAACAGGCCTCAAAGCTCAACTACTTGACAGTGCTAAATGTGACTGTGGCTAACGCTACCCACCCTATTTGCTTCCAAACCCTCCACATTTCTGGACACAGGGTCTCTCTAGACCCCATGAATCAGCATCCTACAAGTCTCTGTCAAGGGATTCCAAGAATGCCGCCTAATACCTCACCGGTTAAATAAGTTCAAGCCTGGACTGCTCTGTCAGTACTGTTACTGAAAATACTGCCTGTTTATGTATGTCTTTGACTGTATTTGTTTACCCTCCACCCCTTGTAACCAACGTGGAGCCTTTGCAATAGAGTCTGTGACTCAAAGGATTGTAATTCCGATTGTATTCAATAAATAAAAAAAAATAAAATATTGGTTCTGGTGGCCAATGTACTACACACCTCCGTTTTAACAAAAAGGTTATATCCATCATGTTTCCTCCTTCATTCCTAAATAACACTGTCACAATTTTAAAAGCTGGCATGGGTAATGGTATTGCCAAAAAATCTTTTGACAATGCTGTGTGTTTCACTTAATGGTATAGTTTCCAATATCTATCCAGGGTACCTGGGTGTTTGAAACTAATATCTTATTCTATACTCCCAGCAGGGTGGGACAAATCACTTTTTGACCTGGTGGCCAGTCTGGCCACCATACCTCAAAATCTGGGTGCCAAAATTTTTTTTACACCAGCTGCAGATGATGGGACCAGCAGAGAAACACTGTGACCAGACTGGACCCCCCCCCAGTCAGCACATCATTGTCTGCTTTAAATTTAAACTGTCTCATTTGAAAATGCCCAGATCTAGACTGAAAAAACAGTGTAGTCAGTGTCTCTGTGTAACTTTTATTCACCGAGCCCTTAAAAGGGCTTTTGATGCAGTGCCAGTGACTATTTGATCGCTAATTCAGCCCCCCACCCTCCACACACACACACACACACACACACACAGAAGCAAAGTTACGGTCTCACTGAGCTTACTTCCATCTCCCTCTCTTACTGCCTGAAATTAGAATGGTGCATGGTGGGCTTTCCCAATGATAATTGAGTCCCACCAACCAGGTGAGCACCCAGTTGCTCACCTCGTGATTCCTCCTTGGTTTCCTCCTCTGCACAAACTCGCTGGTGGGTAATGCACTGGACTGATGGCTCTCTTCCTCCTTCTCCCAGGCACGTAGACAAATTGAGGCAATTCCATTCACATGACCGTGCTGTCTCTCACTCATGGCCATGCATTTCTAAAGGAGTCTCGATCCCACATGCATGATTCCAGCAGCTCAGCTCAAAATTCATTGACAAGGCTGCTGAGCTACCGTGCATCTTGGCATGAGTCAAACACTACTCATCAGAATGGCGAGTTCTTACATAAATCTGGTGGCCAGAATGATTGGCCAGGTCGCATTTGGTGACCTGGTGACCCAATTTGTCCCACCCTAACTCCCAGGGACATTGATCAAAGTGTATATTTCATACGGCTAATATTTCATATTATTTTTAAGTAACTGCCTTCCAATATATAGTCTGTCTGGGGCATCAGCTGTAGACATTCTAAATTTTAGTCTTACCATGTTCCTTCATTTGGCTTGCTGGGGTTTTGATTCTTTTGGGAATAATTGTTCCTTTGTATTTTCCCTCCATTCTTTTTTTTTTCTTTTTGTCTATTTTCCTCCTCACTTTGTTCTTTATCAGTTTGTACTGTTTTCTGTTCAAGTTCCATAGAGGAATCATTGTTTTCTTCACTTAGCAAATCTTCTAATTCTTTTGTATCATTTTCTTCTGCATTGTTATCTGGACCAAAGTTTTCCTCTACTTGTTCATTTTGTCCATTTTTCCCCTATTTTTTCTTGTTCTGTTATTTGCTTAGAGGTGCTGGGCCTATTTGAGTCCCAGCCTGACCCATCCTCTTTTGTTTTACAGCCTGCATTTAGTAAAGCATTGGTGACTCAATCTGGGGTGTCTGTAAAATCTGCAAATGTCTCTTTTTTCAGAAGTTCCATTAAGTCTACATCGGTGCTTTGTCCTGATTTGGGGCCCCCTTGTTTACATTCTTTCTTTTCTTGAGATTCCAATCCTTCTCCCTTGCCTTCTTCCTTTGTTTTATTTTCATCTTCTCCAATAACCCTTCTTGGGCTGAGCCGCTTCTGACTCATTTTGACTGATCCTTTCAGGGTTTTCCCCTTTTATTTTCTCAGTTTTGTCATTCTTAACATTTCCTTTTTGAAAGCTGGGCACGGCACCCTTCGATGCTGATGCATCATCTGGCTTCAACTGTTTTTGTCAGGCCTCTCACCCGTCATTCTCACTTTCCCCTATAAGGTCTCTTTGCCTACTATTTTCACTTGTTTTTATGCTGCATTTACTTTTTACAGATTTTTCCTTACTCACAGTTTTAGCATTTTCATCCTCCATCTCCATGGAAGACATTTCAGCTTTTTTCCCATCTCTGGTTCTTTCCATTTCCTCTGTAGTTCTTTGTACACCAACACCCAGTTTTTCTGCAGAATTCTCCAGCCTTTCTTCATCCATGGTCTCTAGAAGGAATCAAGGCCATGGAGGAGACCTGCTCCTAGCCTTCCACATGTCTTCACTCTCCTGCTCCCACAGCAACATGCATGTTCTTCTGTTCATCCAGCATTGATCCCACTACCGGTGAGTAGGGGAATTTCCCCAGTGCCCTGGCCAAATTTCCAACCATTCACTAAAAATGCCACCAACAACTTTATCTGGTTCAAGGTCAGTTGGCATTCATCTGTATCCCCCTCCCGCAGGTTGTGCCTGAAAATAGGTAGAATTTGTCTAGTGCACTTACCCAGTCAACAAAAACTAACTAAACTAAACCAAAGTAAACACTGTATCAATAAATTAGTACCACAGTACATCGGTATAACAGTAAAGCAGTATAAACTGTATAAGAGTGTGAGAGTGATTTCCATCTATCTATCCACACTTCACTTCCTTCCTCACTGTGAGACACTTGAGAGAGGTAGTATGTTACCCTTTAATATTTTAGTAGATATATTCCTCATGGAGTTTGGGGCTATAATTTGAAAAGCTGGGTATTCCATTAGTACTGACCTCTGCATTTCAATAACATGATGCCATTAGAGGAATGAGTGCTAATGTGAGCAAGTTAGGTGATGCTTGATCTGGTGAGGTTGCAGTGCCACACCATTAAAAGATGTGGCATGGGACAGACACTGTTGGATACACAAGCAGGCAGCTAAGTAGGGGGATAGGAAGCCAAGGACAGACTTGATGGATCATACAATCCCCAATCTGCTGACAACATCAATGTTTCTATGTTTCACGGTGATCTTTAGCTGTGCAGGGTAATGGAGGGAGAAAGGGACCCTTAGATTGTGCACTGCACATCTTACTGGGGAAAACTCCCTTCTACGATCGTTCAGGTCTCTGGTGTAATGTGGACAAATCATTATAGGGTGCCCTTGCCAATATAGTTGTTTAAGTTCTCTGGCTCTTTTAAGTATATTTTCTTTTTTTGGAAAATGCAAGAACTTTGCCAGAATTGGTCTTGGACATATGCCCATTTTTGGCAAAGGAGCCAGGGATCAATGAGCCCTTTTGATGTTGAAACGGAGATCCCTTGGTAGTTTTAGCACCTGAGGAAGTGCGTGAGATAGGAAAGAGGCACAGTTCCCTAGTTCTGCTTCTTCAGGAATCCAAAAAACCTGAGATTGTTCCTCCTACCTCTGTTTTCGAGGTCATCAATTTTGTCTGCTAAAGAGTGTATCACGTTGTCTTGCTGCTGTAGTCTGCATGAGTTTTCCTTGCAAGGTCTGGGTGTTTGTTTTTATTTTGTTTTCGGCAGTCACCGACCTCTCCTCCAGGGTTTTAATTTTTACTGTGTTTATTCCATTTTGAATTTTCATGTCCTGTAGTTCAGATAAAAGTTGAAGGAACATTGTCTCTACCCATTTGATTGACATTGCAGGCATTGCAGGCTCCATGATGGGTGATGCCATGAGGTCTGAGTTGGGCACTCTCTTTAGTGTTTTTAGGAGTGCCAAGTTTGATTTTGTTGGTCCTTTTTTCCTGTGACTTGAAGCCATAACAATGCTTAGGATACTGTCCTCTAAAGAAATATAAGCCCAGTAGTAAAATCTGACTTTTCAATACCGAGAATTTTGAAGAATGAGGGTTGAAAGATAGTAAGCTGTTAGAAGGTTGCTGCTCACTCCATGAGCGCTAGACACCAACAGACAGAGGGTTTGACATTACCTTTCTTTACTAATCAGGAACATGTTTGTTTTGGGATGCAAAGGCTCTCATCTCTACCTGTAGGCAGTTAATACTGCTCTCTGTGTGGAAAAAGCCCTTGAGAGGCTTCCAGAATTTTTACATTGAAGTTGTGACAACAGATAAAAATCTTGCCTTGAGCAGTCTGGTTGAGGCCAACAAAAACAACAAGAAAAAGCTCTTTTACTAAGGAAAATGGAATCATTCTACCCGAACCTCCAATGTTTGTACCCTGTAACAGAATAGGTTTGGGCTTAAGCCCACTGTGTTCTGTGTACCAGTGTCCCAGAACAGGTGAGTGGATTACATCAGTCTGCTGTAAAAAGGGAATACAAAAGAGAAAAAGGGTTAATGAGTTACCTGTTTACAAACTGCTATCTGCTCCCTCCTGATTGACTGTCAAGCATCACACTGGGTTGAGTGCACTAGAATATGGTCCCTGGATCTGCCTCAGTCTGGTTTTGCTCAAGTTCAAAATGTTAAGGCCCCCCACCCCACCCAACACACCATGGTTTGAAAGAGGTGCTTCAGTGGCCACTAGATAGGCTGTGAGGTCAGGGAGAAAGATCAGAAACTAATACCCTATCTCTGTTTGAGGACTCACAGAATATGCATAAACAACATATTAATCATTCTCTACCTCCTACTGTATGTTACATTTTAACACCCATTCAGTCCTTAGTTGCATAATGTATGTCATTTCAGTCTTTTACCAGAAGTAGCAGTATTAATATTTTAGCTTAGAAATGTAACAAAAATGTTGGAGTCCATTAACCCCCCCCCAAAAAAAATATTCCCTTATTACACTACAGTAGTTTTGAGACACCCATATTCTAAACTGTATTGCCCCTTTTGACAGCACTGGCCATCATGATCCTGAAGATCTGCACAAACCTCTTTGGTGGGACCCCATAACAGAAGTGTAGAGGCCACAAGAAACATCCTCAGACTTGCAATGACCTCATCATACTGTAATTGTATCTTCCCATTCAGCAAATTTTGTACATACACTGTACTCTCTTGAATTATAATGTAATCTCAAATATATTGTGGGAAGCACATATCAGTGGTAAATTCTGGAGAAATCTGAACACAGACACAGAGAAGGAGGAAGAAATGTGTCCAGCTGAAGCTTCTTGGGCAGCACTCTTCTCCTGGGGACCTTTGTAGATGCACAGTTCACATGATGAAAAGGCCAGCTCTGGCATGAGTAACCACCACATTTTCTGTATGTCCGTCTCTCTGTTCATCTACCTATCCACCTTTAGTGGCTATTTTCTTGAAAAATGTTCACCTTGATTTTGCAACCTGTTTGCTATAAGCATTATCATATGCTGCTACAATTTTTTTTTTTAGAAATAACATATGCTAACTATGATTAGGAACACATGCACTGCATGGTACTCATTTTATTTTTCCGCTAGTGCATAATTTTGTTCCCTAATTCTGAAACAAATGGGCTGACTAGGTACAGACAATAATGGAAATCCTAAAAGGCAAAGAAAAATTTTAGGCAAAAGGCAAGAATATTTTCCTGACAGCGATACATGTGCAGACCAGCACATTTAAATGCTTCTTTGTAAGAGTCTTTGTTAGGTAGTTTAAATTTGACTTCAGTAAAAGGATATTGAACTGTTAACACCTTTATGATTGATTTCCTTATACTGAGAGGAATCTAGGTTTTACTGATTAATTTCAGCCAATTCTTAAAGTCTGATGAGTCAGCTTGGCAAGCTTCCATTTTTTTTCTAGGGAAAAGGTGGACAGTAGCATTAAGTGCACTTACTTTCTATATTCTTTTCTCCATGTCTTGCAAAGAAACTACCTTTGAAAATGATGATCAACTAGCCCAAAGAAGAGTCAAGACTTTCTCTTATGGGTCAGAGTTGGGATGTTTGATTTCAATTTATATGCCACCAAACATAATTTCACAACAAGGGACAGTGACTGTCCTTGATAGGATGCTTAATTTTCATTTAGCAGCATTGGAATTATGTTGTGGGGGGCACAGGGTCTCAGTCCTAATAGGTTTGATGTGAGCCCTAGTGGCTCCCGTAATACTGACTTTCACTTAAAATGAAAAAGAGAGCTCAGTAAGAAAACACAGCACCCACTCACAGTTCCTTAAGCTTCTGCACATAGTTCTACATAGAATGTTTAGTAAAAAATAATTAAATGTAAAAACAGTCAACACTTACTGGCTATACCTAGTAATGTACAGACTTGCAGTTACACACTCTGTAATACACATGTGATAATACACATATATATGTTATCAACCTTGTATTATGGAGCTTGTGTTGGGCTTAATTTCACATCAGCTGTCTAAGCCCATGGTAACACTTCCAATGCCTCCTTTTATGGCAACTAGCCTAGCAACACTGGTTTCAACCAACAGCAAGGGGCCACTCACTCAAAGTAAAAGCATTTGTATGGAGAGGCAGTCACTTGTGGTAGAAGAATAGGCGGACAGTACCCAAAACAGCATGCAGCCCTACGTTTCCATTTTGTCTTCACATCATAGTTCAGTGAGGTATGTTGTTCTGTGGGAACTGGTTGATTTGTGTCACTGAGCATGAGATTCCACTTATAAAGAAATGCAGCTTAGGTGGACAACTAATGGTCCAACACTCCCAAAGGTGCTGTAACCAAAGGTGGCTGGTTAATCATGGACACCAAATCTGCTCTCTAGTTGAGCTTTTTGTTTTGATGGGGTGGGATTGGTAAATAAAGGTACCATCTCATGAGGAGAATTCACAATTGGCTCCCCCTGGTGCTATCACACAATGATTCTCTACCTCCTCAAGTAGGAGGAAGGGAGCTCCCTGCTCCCTCATCATGATTACCAGTTATATGAAATAAACCATGGGAAGTGATTACAAAATTTGTTTTGTACACACCCTCAGAGTGTGATGTCTACGTTAACCTCTTGAGTTTTGTTGTCACAGTTTATGATAATCGCACACTGAGTGTTTGTATGAAAAGCTCTAACAAAATGGGTAGGAAAAATTATTCAGATCTGGTTAGTAGAAAGCAGGAATGTTCCATAACAGCACTGTAAGAAAAAGTGTAGGCAAAACATTCCATATTGCATAATTCATGGATTCCACTCTCTCAAAAGTCAATAAATTGAAGTGTGCAGTCTTTTCCCCTCCTGCCACTAACCTCAGCACCACCACTAATTAATTAATTTAAAAAACTGTCCCTTACAGCATGTGTTAAAATATGAGCTACACTATTACTGTATACCAACAACCACAATTACCCTAATAGCATCAACATCTTCCATTTTTCAAGATCCAATTTTGGCTTGTTTTGGCCTAATCCTGAATCTCCCACCTCCTAGAACTTTCTTCCAGTTTTACCCTGCCATCCAAGTCTGTAGTGTAACTGCGTGGTATGTCTGTTTTTGGCACATTGCTCAATCAAACTATCCCACTGCTGGATTGAGAATGTTCAAGTTACTTCCTGGTGCTTAATCTGTGGCCTGTGAGACCCTGTAGTGTGACATCATGCACAGGAGCACAAGCCCATCAAGAGCTGATGGCTCTGCCCCTCCCCAGGTCCAGGCCCAGTACTGATAACACAATAGTCGGATGCATGGCCAGGTATTGTGCAGCCCACAGCTCACTATGCCAATCAACAGAGTGAGAGTCCCTGAGTGATTACCCAAAAAAGTTTCAAATGCACAGACTGAGCTGCTGACATGATGCTGCCAACAGACCTCCTGAACCCAGTTGAAGTGTGGAGACCTTGCCTGACTGAAGACCTGATCCATTCACACCTGAATCTAAACAGTAGGAGCAAGCACACAGAGTCTACCTCACATAGAACTAGGGTAAGTAATGTGTTGCTTAGCTTTATATTTGCAATAGAAGAAAAGTAGAGAGGCTCACATCAGCTGTCTCAAAGGTGCTCCATTCATAATAATATACAACTTGAAAACTGAAAAACTGGGTACATACCAGAATGCTGAGTTTCATTAAGGATTATTTATTAAAGAATCACAGCATGTACAAACACAGGGCTAACACCCATATTTTTTACCCAGCCAGGTGGGTCTTCCTCAGGGAGTGGAGTTAGCCTACCAAGACCATATTTAAATACCCCCTTTAATTATATAATTCAGGTAAAAGGCAGTTTCAGTTATATCAACATGTGTCCTAGTATAGGAATAAAGTGATCTCATGTAATATCTGTTAAACAAGTAAGTCTTATTCATACATTTCTTTTGAATAAAATAAAGTTTGTAAATCATAAAATAAATCCAATGTTACTTAAAAGACATATATAGAAAATTTAGAATATCACCATTTACTTGAACAGACAAATGGTAACAAACACTGCAGACCATTAGATTTGCTCAAGGGTAAAAAGCAGTAAATATTTTATTCAAAACATAGAACCCATTATGATAGTGTGTAGTCCTTGCCTTCCACTGTCCATTCAATTTAGTTAATGCTGTCTGTGAAGGGATAAAATTGACATCACTATGGAAGGTTACCAATTGTTGCAAAAGGTCACCATTTCTTACATACTATTTTTTACAGCAATAGAAAGTCAGAAACAATTATCTTTTGCAACAATTGGTGACCTTCCATAGTGATGTCAATTTTATCTTTTCATAGACTGCATTAACTAAATGTTTTGAATAAAATTTTCTGTTTTGAATAAAATATTTATTGCTTTTTACCCTTGAGCAAATCTAATGGTCTGCAGTGTTTGTTACAGTTTGCCTGTTCGAGTAAATGGTGATATTCTGAATTTTCTATATATGTTTTTTTTAAGTAACATTGGATTTATTTTATGATTTACAAACTTTATTTTATTCAAAAGAAATGTATGAATAAGACATACTTTTTTAACAGATATCACATGGTATTCATTTATTCCTATTCTAGGACACATGCTGATATAATTGAAAACTGTGCTTTGCCTGAATTATTTAATTAAATAGGGTATTTAATCATGGTCTTGGTAGGCTAACTCCGTTCTCAGAGGAAGACCCAGCTGGCTGGGTTGATATGAAGGGGTGTTAGCCCTGTGTTTGTACATGTTGTGCTTCTGTAATAAATAATCCTTAATGAAACTCAGAATTCTGGTATGTGCCAGTTTTTTTTGAGTAGATTTGTTCTTAAACAGGACAGATTACAGTCATGGGAATTCATCCTGCAGGACCAAATCACAACCTCTGCAATTCCCTTTCTCCAAAGCCATGCTGGCATTGTGGAATTATACTGTGACCATCACATTCTCACTAGATCCTGGTTTTGACCTACACCATAAGTCTAGCCTGAATCCAGTTACTCTTCTCAGTCAGTTGTCACCCCAACTTGCCACTGGTGAACTTTAATGGGACTATCCAGGCTTTGGTAGCACAGGCATTTAGTTCCACTAGGTCCCATTGCATGTCTGCTCATGTATACTGTATATCCAAAACAGGACTTCTGATCTAGGTGAGCATATAATTCAGCTTCAACTATTGTCTCCAAGGCACTATGCCAGAGTCTCCGACCTCTGAACTTTCTCATGGATCAACTGTACCCCTCACTACTGTGCGCAGACTCATTGAGAAGACCCCCCTCAGCACCTACAGCTCACTCTGGACTAGAGAACTCAGCTCTTCTTCTGGTAGGAGACCTGAATTGGGCATTCCTGTGGTACAGTAAGATGTCATCCTGGCTTATTGCCTGTAGTCTAACACCCCCATGTTCCATTGCAATATGAACCAGCAGGGGTTGTCTGGCATTGGAGTACTGAAGGCCTACACTTGCCATGGTACCAAGGTATCCCCCTTAGACACACAGTCACAACCACAGACTCCTTGTTGTCAGCTCTTCTGCTGTTTTGCTGCCTCTGCCCCTGGGATTTCCTGTGCTCCCCCTTTATACCCTGGGGGCCATATCAAGTGAAGGCCAGCCTCACTAATGGATGTACCCACCTGAATGGACCAGTAACACCAAACTGAGAGGGGGGTTACATCTGTTTCTTAAGAAACAAAATAATTGCAATTGCTTAATAAAACCAGCAGTGAAATCATTGATTTGCATGCATAATTGACAACTCTTTTTTAAGAATTGTTTGAACTGGAAGATTATAAAATGTAGGTGTCCTATGCCCTTGCACAGACTGTCGCACTCATTTACTTTGGCAGAAAAAGATAGTTATTAATTTTTCTAATACAGAGAAGATACAGCTGTTGTGCCGCATAACTTCAGCTGTGGTCTGTCAGACCTAGTCTTACCATTGTGATGTAAATACTGCACGGGGAAACATTTTAATCAGTGAGATACTACAGCAAAAGTTATTTTGCACTTTCCCATATGGAAACATCTTTCTGGTTTCCAAATGTCAGCCTTTCTAATTATCAGACAAAGAGAATGACTGCAGGAATGCTGCATGAAACTCAGAAACAGCCCCAAAGCCTCTTGCTGACCTGAGGCTGCAGAAGTTATCTATTCTTTACATGTGAATCACTGCTGCAATGTAAATTACACCTTCAGGGTTCCCATGGCTTCCACGACAAGGGAGTTATCTGACATATTAGATGTTTTAAGAGGTCTTGTGCTCATTAGAGGTAGAAGGACTCCCTATCCATCTTTCTTCATCAGAGGCAATAAATAAGGAACCAATAAGAATGGATTGCTTCTTCATTGTTTGATTATCTTGGGTATTGAAATGCACTGTTTATAATACCCTTAAGGAACGTCAGAAAACCCACAACACTGCAAGAATCTAGTGCTTATTGTGCTTCTGGGATTGGAGAACAAAATAACATGTACCAAACCTGACAGGTAGTAATGTCATATAAAGTATGAGCCTTGTTATGAGAAAAAAAAAGAGAACACTCAGCTAAAATGCAGTTTTGGGAAGTAGCACAGTTTTATGGAGATTTCATTCACAGAAAAAGAATACTCAACACTATAGTATTCTGCTATCCACATGGTGTATAAAAATGCTTTCTCCTCCTTTATATCTATCTGTAATCTGTCAGCATATTGCTGAATATAGCAAGCACTATCAGTTCATGAAATAATTGAACCCAAATAAGTCTTCTTGTTATACCCAGGTCAGATTTTCACAAAGCATTTTCCCCCTCACATTGGGAAAAATCTGAAAGTAGAGGTTTGGGATCATGCAGAGGGTAGACAGATCTATGATTTTGAGTTTGGTGATCAATAGATAAGCACACCAATCACTAATGTTCAAACTGTGCAGTACCCAGTTGGATGTACCATAACACACCTTGCAACAGTCATTCACTAAAGGTAAGGACAATCTCAACTAGGATCTGAAGCCTTAAACCTTAGGAAAAAAATTGCAGACCCCATCAGTAGCTGCAGTGCAGTTGGCAAGTAACCAATGGCTGTGCCCAGCTGCATGCTGACTCAAGCCTTAATATCAGAAATATGTGGACCTGATTTGGTTTTGGCATTCCCTTCCCCATGATAACAATGTCTGCCACCCATAGTCTTTTAATCCCTTTGTTTCCTTCTGCTCTTGCAGTAATAAACAGCATGGCCTCTGATTCATAAGATTTTGGTCAGAGGTGGAGAGGAGGAAGCTTATAGCCTCCTACCCCCCCATAATGGATTGCACAGTATATAGCTTTCACCTTCCTTCCCTCCCTCTCAACATACCCCTATTCAATGACCTGCCATCTTACCAGTGGGAATGAGTCTAATTTGAACTCACCTGAGCACTGATAGGCTTTAAGATGATATTCTTATCAGTAATGTCTCAGTAGTGTGGGTTCTAGGCCCTGGGTGGCCTTCTCAGGTTGGTGGGTGGTGCTAGAGGTATGATGAAGTTCGAGTGGTAAAGCTGATTCTGCTTCAATTCTGGACCTGTTTTATTTGGCTTGACTTCTTGAATTTGTTCCAAAACTGTCATTCACAGCATAGTAATTAGCATGGAGATAAAGCAACTACAGATAGGGCTGTTGAAAAAGCTTTGGGTCCATCCCAGGCATTTACCACCCTTTACCTCGGCCATGTTCTCTCATGTATGCACACATAAAAGGCAGTTCTTGGTATTACTCAAATAGCTGATTGTTTCTTTCAAAAACCACTCCCTCCCTAGTACACCTTCTGTCTTTAAAAATTCATCTTTTAACAGTGTCACCAACCATGATCCATGATTTAAGAGACAATAGTTGTTGAAATCTTCATTAACTCAGTTGCTCCCCTCCTACACATATCTGACTTATGTGCAGGGTGTACCAGGACAAGCTAGTTAACAGCTTTTATAAATCTCTGCCAGGGGTACCAATTTCTACTTCTTCTATCTAAATAAGAGCACAGTTGGGCAAACAGTATTTATCTGTTCTCACAGGTTATTAAAGTACTGAATTACTGGGTTAAAAGTGTCATCAATGGGTGAGAAGAGATGGCCTAAACTTTGCAACAACAAAAAGGTATTGTATAATAATAGTGGTATTAATAGACAAAGGCCACAGGATTTTCAGAACTATGCATCTAAGATGCATCTGCCACTATTTTCAAAGCAGAAATGCACCCAGGCCTGCTAGACTATACATTAGATGGCCTAACAACATACAAAGTGTGCAGCCCAAAACAAATGCAAGTGGATCCAAACAGGATCTTTTATTTATTTATTTATTTATTACAGTATCAGAATTGCAACCCTTTGAGTCAAAGACTCATTTACAAAGGCTCATCTTTGTACACAGAATACGACAGAGCAGGAGAAACATACAGTGAGTGGAAAACGGACAGTAGTGCAGGAACAGCAGCATGGCAATAACATTTACAATAAAAGATTTTGTACAATTAAATACAGGTGGAGTGGGCCATAGCAGCGAGACATTCATTTTCTTTTGCATGTTTTGATTATTTGTCATAAAGGGACACAGCTTCTGAAAATAACAGGAGGGTTCATTGGATGTAAGTGGGTGCATGCAGACACAGGCACAACTTACATCTACATCTTACCCTTTTCAACCCCCCTCCCCTACTACTTTTACTTTGTCATTGTTTGTTGTGAATAAACAAATAGTCAACAGTCCAGCAGGGCACAACTATAGAATCTGTCACTCTCACCTAAAATAATTAGTGAAGCTAAAAGGGGGCATAGTGAAGGCAACACACCTCAGATTCAAGCAAGTGAGTGAAAGCAAGAGGGAAAAAGAGACTACTATGGTTATCAAAAGAGGTGAGGGAAAAGGTGAGAAGGTAAAGGCTGAAAGTGTAGCATTCAGAAGGTTTAAGGAGATGCAGAGGGAGGAGGATAGGGGGCTGTGTCAGGGGATGCAGATGGAAGCAGGGAAAGCAGTAAGAAGTGTAAAGGTACAAACTGAAGGGACACTAGCCTAGGTGGTAAAGAAAGGGAACAAGACATTTTTTAGGTACACTATGTAGATACAGGGTCATAATGCTGACAACAAAAAACACACAGCCACAAACACTGCAAGCAACACAGCGTCCAAGCAAAACAGGGTCAGAAACAACAGCAAAAATAATGAAAGGGTGTGGCCATTGAAAACGATGGGACTTTCTTTCTTTAATGGGGGCTTTGCCCCCAAACCCTCCGACATGGGGTCTTCACCCCACATCACCACAAGAATTAAGATAGACTCCGAGAAGTTGTGGATTTGGGGTTGAGACAAAACTCCAAGAGAGGGAAAAGTTTACATTTAAAAAAAAAAGAACAGAAAAGCTGCAACACCAGGACACCTGGGGGGAACTGGACCACAGTCCCAGGTCTCCCATCCTGCTGTGTGCAGGTGCCCTAGCCACTCCACTATTGGAGTGGCTTGACCAGCCACCCCAGCACACAGCTAATTAATTCTCTCCAGTAAGAGTGCAGAGTGACAGGGGTAGCAGTAATTCCCTATCGCTGTAATACCCCTATTGCTCTAAATCCCACTGCGCTTTACACCACGCAGTTAATCTTGTGTGGTTTTTGTTTTGACATCTTGATGTTAAGTGAAAAGAGGAAGACCTGAGGAGGGATTGTATGGCTAAAAAGGGAAGAGGGGTCTGTGCAGAGGGAGACCAGGACAAGGCAGACATACTGAACAAATACTTTTGTTCAGTGTTTACAGTGGAAATAGAAGGGAAGGGGAGACAAAAAAAGTAATAGGAGATCTGAAGGGCTAGAGGTGGACACTAGTCCTTTATCAGAAGAGATAGTCATGAAGGGACTCGCTAATCTGAAAGTGGACAAAGTAATGGTGCTGATGGGGTGCATCCAAGCATACTGAGGGACATCAGGGAATAACTGGCTATACCTCTGACAGCCCTATTTAACAGTTCACTGGAAACAAGAGTGGTTCTGAGAACTGGAGGATAGCAGGTGCAGCCCCACTTCATAAAATTACAGGATGAAAATTAAACTCTGAATTGCAGTCATTAAAGAAAGTCAGTATAGCCAAAACAGCTCTTTAGCCATATGAAAGCACATTGGCCCAAAGTTGATTAATAAAATAAAAAACAAAATTAAATAATTGTTTCAATGAGCTCCAGTCTAACGGCTGCATTTTTGCTCTCAATTTTCACTCCAAAAGTTAAAACGGCCTCAGGATCAGTATATAATAGTGTTTTAATATATCATGCCTGCAGCTGGGTTGGGAAAAGCAACTGCCCCACCACACTGTGTTCCAGGAGAATCGTTTTCACCATGTGTAACTCTTGTTTCACTATATGTAACTCTTGTTTGCTCCCTTAAATCTATGAGGATATATCAGGAAAGAGCAATTTTACAATCTTTCCAGTCTCCTTTATGTTCCCATGATCCTTGGTCATTTGCAAAAGTAGGATTTGAGCTTCTACATAGAAGAGGTAGCAGTAGTCATTAAAGGCCTCTGTGACTACCATCCCTGATCTTCAAAATGGCGCAGTCCAGTGTTGAAACTATCTCTGTGTGGCTGGCAAAGCAAAGTGAAGCCCACAACACATACTATATGTTCAGTTGGTATGGTCTATTTTCTGAAGTCTCCACCTTAACTCTGAGGAAGTTAATAACTAGTGTGGTATCTATTGCTTTTGCGCTTGGTTACCAGGGTAAGCTCTACAGCTGCATTTTATATTCTGTAATCTGATTTTCAAAGTCTCCCAGTTTTGTCTCCAAGGCATTGATTTGTCACTTCTCCTGCTGCTTGAATATTTTGTGTGTTGGCAGTATCTGAGCTGTGGATAAGTCACTACTACCACCTATGTGTTGTAGACCACTTTGATCCAGCTGCTTCTGCAAGGTACACCTTCATTCCCTGAGTCATATGTTTTGGTCCTTTCTTAGTGATATCTGGCTTCCCAGTCCACCATCCAATACTGCAGCAAACACCTAAAGAATTATCAAACCTATTTATAAAATAATTGCAAAATAAATTATGTAAATACAGAGCTCTCTAAAAGTGTGCCCACCCTGTAAGCTGCTCCAGAGCACCCTATGAAAAGGTCAGATGACCTAACACTTTTCAAGTTTGCTCTTTTCAAAGACATTTTCTTTTGGAAGAGCTCACTAGACAACTCAATGTTACTGAGCAGTAAAAAACTGCTCTGGCATAGAGGTAGAGGTGTGCTTAGGACATCCAGTGAGTGTCCAGCTGGGAGGGGGCTAACCCTCCAATATTATAAAAGCAAGGGGACGAAGGCCCTGTTGTGGGACTGAAGCACTGGGACAGCCCTCTACAGTCCAGTCCTTGTGAGAGCAACTGTTATGGAATAAAAGCTTTGAAATTACTGAACAGAGTTTGGAGAATTTTTTGAGAACTAGAGTGCCAGACTCTTTGCATCTGGCATGGAAGCAGCCTGCATTCACACCCTGCATCTAGGCCATAAGTGGGGTGACCAGCCATCTGGGGAATAAAGCCACAAGTATAATGAAGGCTATTAGCACCTTTTGCACCACCCGTGATTACTTCAGAAGTCATTTGCATGGGTTCTACAACGGGGCACATTAACACCTTTTAAAACACCTGCATTTCAGCAGAGGACAGCATGGAAGATTCAGAGTATCCCTTGGATGCTCTACTTCTTTGGTATAAGGGATGAGTTGCACTACTTCTGTTTGCAGCAAATCTTGCTGACATGTCCAGTGGAGGTGCTTTATTCAACATAGGTGACAGTGCATTGCTTGGTGCTCCCATGACATTTCAGCATGCATGCACTGGGATGGGAAGCTGGGAGACAAACTGGGAAAAGCAGTTTGTTGGGCTGCTGCCTGACTTCATGTGCACAGTGGAGGACCCAAGAAAATTTGCAGACAGAGTCTGGCAGTTGTGGCTATGTCTGATAGGCAGCAGCCAGGATTCAGTATAATAAAAGTCTGAAGGAGTAGAGGAGCTCTGGGTAAGCAAGAAGAGTAAGAAAATTACACAAAAGCAAAAAGCAAGAAAATATCCTTGAAACCATAAATGATAGAAATTTCATTTTGTTGTTTATTTATTTTATTTTTTGGTTGTTCATCTAACACTATGTCCTGGTTCCACAGTTATCTATCTGGTAGATCCCCGACTGTCATCATAGGCAAAGTACACTTTTCCACTTTACCAGTTGGTACTGGTGTCACCCAGGGCACAATACTTGGTCCTTTGCTTTTTTTTCCTTCTTTATAAATGCAATCCCAACAGACAGCTTCACTCGTAATTCACTCTGACTTAGTCCTCTACCATAGTGACAACTTGCTTGAATCTATCTCATCCACCCTCTCTGTCAACTACAGCACTGCTCACAACTGGTTCCTCTCCAACAAACTGCTAGTCAATAACAAGAAGACTAAGGCTATGCTGTTTGGCTCCAAACCCCTCCTGACCAAGGCTGTTAAAGCAACTTGTCCTTCCTGGTTCACACCCCTGCAGGTCCCCCACTTGACATTGTCCCCACTTTTAAATACCTTGGTATTACTCTCGACCCCTCTCTTACTTTTGTGGAACACATCAACAACACCGTGCAGAAAATCCACCAAAGACTTGGTGCTGCCTACAGGATAAACATAGAAACATAGACTTTGACAGCAGATAAGGATCACTTGGCCCACCCAGTCTGCCCATTTCCCTTCCCATTGGATAAGCTGCAGATTCTAGTTAACCAGCAGCCTACTTCCTGCAATGCCCCACTACAATTGCCTTATGTCTGTCCCATGCATGTTTGAATTCCCCCACTGTTTTAGACACAACAACCTCCCCAGGAAGGCAGTTCCATGCATCCACCACTCTCTCCGTGAAAAAAAAAATTTCCTCACATTACCCCTGAGCCGTCCCCCCTCTATCTTCAAATTGTGTCCCCTTGTTCTTACACATCTCTTTTTCTGAAAGATGCTACCCTCATGGACTTTGTTGATTACCTTGAGTTACTTAAAAGTTTATGTCATGTCCTTCCTGTCCCTCCTTTCATCAAGGATATACATATTAAACTCTCTCAGTCTCTTTTCACATGGTTTCTGATGCAGACCCTGCACCATTTTAGTTGCCCTCCTTCGGACTGCTTCCATCCTGTCTATGTCCTTGCGTAGATGGGGTCTCCAAAACTGCACACAATATTCCAGATGGGGTCTCACCAACTCTCTGTACAGAGGGATAGCCACTTCCCTTTTTCTACTTGTGATGCACCTTCCTATGCATCCCAGTATCCCCCTGGCTCTCCTTACTGACTTCTCACATTGCTTACCCACCTTTAAGTCATTTGATATGACTACCCCCAATCCCTTTCCATTTTTGTTGTTGTTAATACCTCCCCTGCTATTGTGTACTCTTCTCCTGGGTTTTTGTTTCCTAGGTGCAATACTTTGCATTTCTTTGCATTGAATCTAAGTTGCCATATGTCTGACCATTCCTCTAACCTTAACAAGTCCCTTCTCATCCTTTCTACCCCCCTTGTGTATCAACTCTGTTACAGATCTTTGTGTCATCTGCAAAGAAGCATACCTTTCCCTCCAGAACCTCTGCAATGTCACCTATAAAGATGTTAAAGAGGACTGGACCCAGTACTGAGCCCTGAGGTACTCACTAGTAACCCCTTTCTGGAATGTGTTCCATTCTACTATTACCTTCTGTGTCCTGTTGTGCAGCCAGTTTGCTACCCAGGCTACCATCCTGGAACCCAGTCCCAGACTGGCTAACTTGGTTTTAGTCTTTTGTGCAGGACTGTGTCAAATGCCTTGCTAAAAGTCTAGGTAGGCCATATCACGGCCCCTCCTGGCCCTATTACTTTGGTCACCCAGTCAAAGAAAATCAATTAGATTCATCTGACATGACCTTCCTGCTGTAAATCCATGCTGCTTTGGGCCCTGTGCCCCGCTGGCCTCTAGGTACTCAACAATTCTTAATCGACTACTATCCATGGAAGCTCTCCTTGCCATTGTGCAAGGCAATCTTCTGTCCTTGCTAGACTACTGCTCCCCTGTCTAGTCTCTCATGTCCTCCTCATTGCACACCCATTTAAACTCAACTTACAATTCCATATGCCACTTTCTGCTTCAAGCTCCACACTCCATCCACCACTGTGCACTCAACCAGTCTCTTGGATGGCTCCCATTACAGGGTCACTTTGACTATACCATGGGTTGTCTAATTGCAAACTCCACTCAGGAGCCACCAGTCATCCCCTACTCTTCTTATCACAGACAGAGTGGTACTCTTATTTGTAGGGTAACCTCTGCCCCCCTGAAGTGCCATGTATATCTTCTGTTATGTGCAGTCAAGCTTTCTCAGTCTCTGTCCCCACCCTGTGGAATAAATTACCTGCATCCATTCACTCCTCTGCCTCTCATCTGTCATTGTCAAAACTAATCTATGCAATTGGCTTCTAGTTGGGCAGGCTGTAATTGCCCCAAGACCATACCAGAGGGAGTGGGTAATCAAGATGCTAGGACCTGTTGAGCTGTTGGGACCACTCCTCACCCACATATGTTGCCTTTTCCACTGTGTTTGTCCCTTAGCTTTCTCTACCAGCATCAATTGTCCTCAAGATAACACAGTGGGTGGGGGCCATCATAGTGCCAGGACCTTCTGTGCCTTCTTTTGGGATCCTCCTCTTCCTTCAACTCACCTCCCTGTTGCCCCCTAGCTTTATCTACCTGCATTGTACCTCACAATACTCTCTGCTTTCCTAACCTGTTCTTTCCTTTTTGCAGTACTACTGCTATACTGATCTGATATTTCTCTAGCAAGTCTGAGCTTCTATGACCTAATTATCCTAGATCATTGCCAGCTTGTATAGCTTGTATGCTCTTTGTAAGCTTCCATGCACTTACTAATTTAGCCTGCTGCCACTGTTACAGCAGGTAGCCATCTTAGATACACTTTGAAGACTGAAACTATGCTTGCAGACCTGCTTTGTCTCCTCACGTGTTAGCTACCTCATCTTGAGGTATGTTATCATATCTTGTATTATATGTGTTATTTTGTATTATTGCTATTTTTGTGCACCATCTCTGTTGATTATGTTATTTTGTAGCCACATCTGTGGCCTGGTTGCAACTGAAAACAGTTCAATGGATCAGGACACTTACCTGATTACCAAAGACACAAATAAATAAATTAATTAATTATTAAATAAACATTTGTGGTCCTGTCAGCATAGTTTGTACTGTTGCTGTAGTTTGTGTGCATTGGTACAGTCCTGTTCACCAGTGTCAAGTACTCTTATCACGCTTTCTGCTGTAATGTCTTGGAGGATACAGAAGGAGCCTCTGTTATCCAAAGACAATTATTGCATTTTGTCCTACAGTAAACCTTGACAGCTCACATAGAGAGCTTGATCTGGTGGGTGTCACTGTTTACTTAAATATATGTCAATATATTCAATATACCTGTAACCCCATAGATGACCCTGTGGTGCAGAGGGCTGAGGCACTGGGCACCTCATCTGCTGCCACACTGGTGACCCAGGTTCATGAGTTGACTAAGATTGATGGGGGTTGGCCAGGGATGGAGAAGACAGAACTTCTGAAGGACTGCTTTCCTCTCCCAGGAGGGATATGGCACCCAGTGCAAAAATGCCCCACATTGATGGCTAGGGCATGGTAGCAAGAGACCATTATGTTTGGGGATGGAATGGCAGCTGCTGATATCCTGTGCATGGGAGCATGCACAGGGCTGTCCTGGGTGGTATTGCATGTCTTGTCATCCCCAAGGTAGAAAACACTAGAAATAGGTGTCTGGTGGCTAAATGATTTCCAGCTACCCACAGGTCCTGCATTTGATGAACACTTAGGCTGTGCTGTGGATGTATGAAAGTAAGTCCTGGTGGAAAGCCATGGTGATTGGGCTGCTGTGGCTAGCCAGAAGGGAAGGCCACTCTAACCTGGAGACAAAAAGAACATTAACTGAAAATATTACTTATAACCATAACGTTATACTTGCAAGTGTATTGCTTAGGGTTGTCAGACTTAGTTTGAAAAGATTCCAACCATGCCTAAACTCTAATGATTGAGTTTAAATTTGGAACACGGACACTAGAGGGTTCACAGAATGGTTCAAACCCATTTCTTTATTTTGTGTTGACTGATTTTGGCTCACCTCTCTGCTGATGAGTTGCTTGCTTCTTTCCCGAGGGTCCTGGATCAGTCAGTACAGCACTAGTGGTAGTGGCAAGTGGCAGCAGAGATACCAATGCAGGGCAGGCTGATTCTTGATGGAGGGACTGAATGGGCTGTGCAACGGAACTTAGGAGGAAGACATGACTGGCACCAGTGGACTTGAGTGAAGATGGGACACTGGATGAGGAAGTGTTGCATCCTAAGTGACTCATCAGGTGCTACTCCTGATGAAGGGGTAGAGCACCCTGAAGCACTGAGGCTAGTTTATCTTCATTATGGGAGCTGGAATCAGTATATTTTGTATTTTTGCACACTGTTGTGAGTTGTAGGTACTGATTATTTTGTGCAGTAAAGCAATATCACTACTATCACTAAAGTTTTGTGTCTGGAGTGCTGATTCTTCAAATATTGATGCAACTTTATTTTTTCAGCACCTTACTTTACTTGAGAGCATTGCTTACATATTACAATAGGCTACTACGCTGAGTATGACTGTGGATGTTGGATGGAAGCTGGTGGTACAGGGTTGGGCCGATCCATCATTAATGGGATGGGTCAGATCTTGCAGCTTGTTGAAATGTGCACTTGTCTCAACGCATCACTGGGCATTTGTAGGGGGAGAAGGAACTAAGGGGTATGTTGCACTGCTGCTGTATTGAGGTTGGTTGGGTCATGCATGGAGGAAGAAGTTGGACAAAGATGAGGCAGAGCAGAGAAGGCGACAGATTATGTTGACTAGTCAGAGCAAGTGAAAACTCATGAGATGTGCTGCCTATGATTCAGTCAATTGATAACTAAAGCTCAGTTTAGCAGCCTGCAGTGCAAATCTGTGGTGCAGTTCAGAGGCAATTTCATGAGGTACAGAGCAAAGACACACATTCTTGACTCAGGTTGGCAGCTTGTGTCCAAGACTGAGACTATTCAATTCCACCACACTCCTCCTAAATTAAACAATCTCTACTCCTTGTGTGGAGAGTTGGAGAGAAGTTACTGTACATAAAAGGAAAAAGAAATATAAGATGAAAAATGAGGCGGGCCAAGTAGGGAGGAACAGGCAGTGGGGTGAAGGAGGGTGGCTACCTCTCTCCTTCCAATTTCACCACAAAATCAGAAATCCTCCTAAATGAAACATTCTTTCCTCCTTGTGGGTAGGGTTGAAGATACCTGCAACTGTACAAAAAGGGGAAAGAAAAGGAAAATAATAATAAGAAAGAGTGAAGAAAAACATGGCAGGCCAACCAGGGAGTGATAGGCAGTGGTGGTGGCAGGGGAGGGTGACCATCTTTTTAATGAAAAAAATAAATAGACATCAAAGAGACCAGATTTATTTTGGTTTAGCCAGTATGTATCATCTTCTCAAAAAAAATCCCAGCATTATCTGACTTCTGCATGGCATGATTGCTAACTGTGCTGTGCTCCCTTAGACTGTGCTGTGCCCAGTGTGTGCCTGTATGGCATCACAAATACATCCCAAAGATAGTTTGGGTGACAGGGGAAGAGAGACAAATCATTTATTTATTTACATATATCTATGTCTCTTGTGTGGCATACTTGTCAGCTGTGCTGTGATCCCTTGGACTGCACTGTACCCAATGTGTGCCTGTGTCACATCTCAAATCTCAGAAATATTAGGGGTGACAGAGGAGGAGAGACAAATTATTTCTTCATTTAAAAATATCTGTGACTTCTGCATGATGTATTGGCCACCCGTGCTGTGCTCCCTGGAACTTCACTGTGCCCATTGTGTGCCTACATGGCATATCAGATAAATCCCAGAAATATTGTGGGTAAGAGGGGAAGAGAGACAAATAATTTATTCTTTAAAAATATCTGTGACTCCTGTGTAGCATGCTTGCCATTTATAACTGCAAACGTTACTGCCTACTGTCTGTGCATGGTATCTTAAATAAATCTCTGATATATTTTGGGTGAGGCAGGTTAGAGATCTACAAAGGCAAATTTACTACTAAAAAAAACATTTTTTTGAGAATTCCAATTCCTGACAGTGTCTTGTTCATGCCCATTCTGTAATCCTTGAACCTGGGATCTAACCAACTTGATACTTGCTTCAATTAACTTCTACTGCAGATCTTACTGTCACAAAGCCAAAATCAAATATGTAATTTAAGCCACACCATTTTGTAAGGCAGGAATTGCACAGAATCACCGGTGTTATTATGGCTGACAACAAAGCTGAAGGATCTGGCTATGCTTCTCGGGTGGTCCAGGTAATGATGATAGGAAAATTAAAATACTACAACTGATTCAGGGATAATACAAGCACTAAAAGAGTCACAATAAACCATGCTAAAGGGGGACCTTTAAGGAAAACTTGTGCAACTGCTTTCATCACTTGTAGAGGCACTATAAGGTATGCTCTTCATGTTGTTAAAATCCGACTAGCAATAATAGTAGTGCAAATGACAGTTACTCTGACTCAGACAGTAGCTCTTTGTGTCTTAGTGACTGTTGCAATAACAGCCCCTCATCCTAGCCAAATGAGTGAGGCTGCTGACAATGCATCAGGTAGTGCAGTTGCAAATAAATACATCAATGCTTGCATCTACCACATCTTCTACATCAGATCCAAGTGAAAACGCATCAAGTGCCCACTCTACCAGCACCACAGGTACTAAAAGGACAGATGGCCTGAGTTAATTTTGCACAGATGAAGAAAAAACAAATTGTGGTACAGTTTCCAGTTATCTTCTCAGCACTAGAACCAACTCTGTCACTTCTGCAGTGTGCAACAATTTTTCAGTTGGTAAAATTAATCCCTGCAGAGCAGTTTGTAACCATCTGTAAACATAGGGTAAGCTGTGGTAAAGTTGTTCATGTCTTGGCACTACAGCTCTCAACGCCATCTGAAGACACACCAATATTCATAGGATTCATAGGATATCAAGAGCCATATATATAGACTTTCTTCCATGGTGCTCAGATTCTTGTTGGTTATTTTCTTTCTGCTACCCCTAAAGTGCTTATCCATATATTTTTAAGTGTTCTGTGGAAGTACATACTATAACCTCTGGGGGGTGTCTATTCCATACAGGGACTACTCTCTGATTATATCACATATTGCTTCTCATCAGATAATATTTTCTGTTTTTCAACTGGAGAGGATGAGAGCGAGTGGCATATATCAGTTCTCTGGTTTGCAGACCCAGGATGTCCCATAACTCATTAATGGACCATGCTTTATGCAGCAGGCATATGTCCCCTTGTTTGATCAGATAAAAATTATATCCTCCACCTCTAAGGCTACTAATGAGAAGGATCAGGATGTAGAAATGGAAAGTGAATTTTGTCAACTTGATGTGGACAGAACAACTACCAGCCCTAGAACCACCATTACCACCAACACCATCAGCACCAGTTGCATATCAAGTGATGGTACTGAATGTATAAGTCCACCACCCCAATGTCCATCTGGTAAATGAAACACAGTGTCTAATGAACCAGCAGGAACATGTTGTAAGCTGCTAACATTGTCTCAGGCATTTGAGAAAAGAAAATGTTTTAATAAAAGTCTTTCAAAGAGTTTTCATCTTCATGATAAAACTGGTGAAATGATTGCTGGAGCCCTTCTCCCAAAAACTTTAGTAGATTGAGAGGCTTTCGGGGAAGTCATGAAACTTGCAGAGCCTCATTACAAGGTTCCTCATCAAAGGTACTTTGCCTAAGTTGATATGTTGATATACTAAACATTTATCAGAAATAAAAAGCAACAGTGATGCTTGCACTTAAAGTTGCATAGGGTGGGGTTATTCATATCATGATAGATAGATAGATAGATAGATAGATAGATAGATAGATAGATAGATATACAGACAGACAGACAGATAGACAGATAGACAGGCAGACAGATACAATTTTATTTTATACAGGAAAATACAAATTGTTAGGGAAAAATGTTTGTAAAACTGTTCTGTGCATGTTATATATTAGTTGCAATATAAAAACATTAAGTTGTACATTACAAGATACTACATTGTTACAACATAGCACATCAAACACTGATTATGAACTGAGGATCATAAATAGAGGAATCTGATTTGTCTCAAGCTCTTTGAAGCAGTGATTATATCGGGCTACATCATCACGGCTTCAAAAAAGTTCTGGCACCACCAGCCTCCTTGCTCTCTACTGTCTGAGAAATATTTTTTCAAAATGTATTCCTACACCACCCGAAAACTCATTCATAAAATGTTTTAAAACCTGTCTTTTTATTTTTTTTATTCATAAAACTTCATACTCGGTTCATAGTAGCAATAAGTCACTCCAGGGTGTGGTATATAATGGGATATCGCCACTTCTCAGGTCTTTGGATGCACATGGCCTGCAGCCACGTGCCCAACTACCCAAGGCGTGATGATATCCCACGATATAGCACACCCTGTTGTGCCTTATTGCTTAAGTATACAAGCTGTAAACATATATTATCTTCATTAGCGATATGAAAATTAATTCCAGTAATATTTTCACTAAGTTCACGGATGACACCAAACTGGAGGGAAGAGTCAACGACCCAGTTAACATGAAATCTCTTGCACTTGACCCAGGTTACATAGAACAATGGGCATCAATAAATGGAATGGCCTTTAATGTCAATAAGTGTTCAGTAATTCTCCTGGGTACTAATAACCCAACTCAGACCTACACATTAAATGGTGTCAATATTAAAACATCTTCTTGTGAAAAGGATCTAGGGATTATAATAATAATAATAATAATAACATTTATTTAATTGAGCACCTTTCAAAATTTCAAAGCGCTGCACAACAAATACAAATGCAAAAACATATTCAAATAGATTCAATATGAAATTAAATACAAACACATAATCAAATACCTTCAATATAAATTCAGATTAAAATAGGAAACACCTTTTCCCATGAAAAAGTCTTTAGTACCTGCTTAAAACTCCCCACCGTCCTGCACTCCAGGAGCTGACGGGGCAGAGAATTCCAGAGGGTAGGTGCAGCAAAACCAAATGCACGAGCACCAGATGACTTCAGATTTACCCTCAGAATCTCCAGCAACCCCTTGTCAGCTGAACGGAGCTGTCACAGAGGGGTGTAGGGTACCAGGAGCTCTTTCAGGTAGTCGGGACCCAAACCGCGTAGGGCTTTGTAGGTCAAAAGACCCACTTTAAAGGTGATTCGCCACTGTATTGGCAGCCAGTGCAGAGCACGCAGCACAGGGGTGATATGGAGATCTTCTAGAAGCCCCAGTCAACAAACGTGCTGCCATGTTCTGCACTAGCTGCAAGCAGTGGATATCAACCCAGGAAGCCCTAGGTAGGGAGTTACAGTAATCAAGGCACAATGTCACAAAGGCATGGACCAAAACTGGCAGGTCATTGGCGGAACAAGGTGCCTAATCCTGGCAATGTTCCTAAGATGGAAGAAGGCCAGCTTGATGGCTGCAGACACCTGATGTTGAAGGGTCAAACCAATGTCAAGCTCCACTCCCAGGTTATGCACCCATTCAGAGGTGAGGTTCTGGTCCTCCCCCAGGATTAAACTGGAGGGAAGCCCAGTCCTCAATCCCTCTTCCCTATGACTGGGGTCCACAACCATAACCTCAGTCTTTCCTGGGTTCAACCTTAGACCACTGGAATTCATCCAGTCTTGGATTTCTGCAAGGCAGTTGTTCAGTACCGAGATAGCACCAACCTGGTCAGGTGCAAAAGACAGGTAGAGCTGGGTATCATCAGCAAAGCAGAGAAACCTCAACTCATACTGTCTTACAATGTCTCTGAGGGGTAGCAAATATACTGCGAATAACATGGGGGACAGCACCGAGCCCTGAGGCACCCCACATGGCAGAGAGAAGGCCCCAGATGAAAACACACCCAAGATCACTCTCTGTGTTCTTTCTGTGAGGAAAGATGAAAATCATCTGAGGACTGTACCCAACAGCCCACAAATGGACCTCAGGCGTTCGAGCAGAACCCCATGATCCACAGTATCAAAAGCTGATGATAGATCAAGGAGAACCAATATAGAACAGTGTCTCTGATCTCTCGCCTTCAGGAGATCATTGAGCACCCGAGCCAGAGCAGTCTCAGTACTATGCCTCTTTCAAAAACCAGACTGGAGAGGCTCATTTAAACTATGGATGGCCAAATGATTATCCAATTGAGCAGCCACAACTTTCTCAATAACCTTCCCACGAAAGGAGGTTAGAGATTGGCCCTATAGTTTGCTAGGTTATCCCAGTCTAGAAGTTTCTTCAGAAGGGGATCACCACCCTCCTTCAGGGAGCTAGGAAACACTCCCATATCTAAAGAACACTGGATAATCTGAGCTAAGACCGGGCTGATGATCTCACTACAACCCAAAATCAGGAAGTAGGGCCAGGGTTTAAACTACAGCACATGGGATGCATCTCCTGGACAATCCTCATAGTATCTACGAGATCTGGCAAGTCAAAGGCACTCCAGGAAACTCTGGGCTTTGTGAGGGCACCGATCAAGAGCAACACCCTTAGAATGAAGTTGAGGCACTCCTCCTGATGTCTTCAACCTTATTCGCAGAAGAATTGAGCCATCTCCTCACAGTCAGTTTGAGGAAAACTCGACGGATCTGTTGACAGGCTGGGCTAGTAGTCTGTCAACAGTTCTGAAGAGCTGGGCCAGTCAATCTCAGATGACAGAAATTTCCTGACAGAATTCTGCCTTCTTATGGGAAATTTCTGTTTGGTAGAGTTTATAATGCTCTAACAAAATAAGGTGGTCGGCATCAGTGGTTGTCTTCCTCCAATGATGTTTCTAACCTATGTCTTGGCCCCCTCCGCAATCCTCTCAGAGCTCCATCAAACCATGGAGTGCTGGGATGATGCGGAAGGGGGCAAACACGGACAGGCACAAATCTGATCGATGGCTACCGATATGGCCCTATTATAGGCCACTATCAGCTGCTCAGGATCAGTGCAGAACTCATCCAACAGTGAGAGGTCAATAACCACCATCAGGTCTTCAGGGACCATGTCCCACAATGGGCGGTATCTGACCAACTCCACAGGGGCCGATCTACCAAGGGGGGCCTCAAAATTGAACCCAACTGAGTAGTGATCGGACCAACTGACTGGTTCCACCACCAAATCGGAGGCTTCAATCCCCAGGAGGAAGACCAGGTCGAGAGAGTGACCTCCCTTGTGTGTAGCTGAGGAAACAACCTGTGTAAAGCCCAGAGATGTCATCTCCTGGAGGAAATGTTGACCAAAAAGCAAAGATTCGTCGTCGACTCAAGCATTGAAGTCACCCAGAACCATCAGTCAGGGTGACTCCAAAGTCATGTCGGTGGCGAAATCTGCTATTTCCTGCAAAAAGAGCTTCTCATCACCTGGTGGACGATAGATGAGGGCAATCCTGCACCCTACACAGAATCTTATTTATTGATTAGACTCACAGGTCCTCTCACAGCCTGGGGTCAACCAAAACTTAATCAAAACAATTTTAAATTACTCCCAGGTCCTCTCACTACCTGGTACCTACAAAACAAATTAAACACTCTATTACTAAATTTAGAAATAGATAAACAATGAAAATAATAAAATTACATAATAACAATAATAATAAACAAAGGAAATAGTTTAGAAACCACCCAAATTATGGCTAACTGCAAACTCTCACCAGTTGATCATTGTAACAAAATTGTTAATTCAACAAATGCTTTAATCAGACGTATTAACCACACATTTATATCCAAAATGGAACAGTGCATATTAACTTTAAATAAAACTTACATTCGACTTATACAGACTATGGGTCACCATTTTGGAGCCCTTATCTTTGTTTTGGACATTAACAGAACTGAACAAATACAACATAAGATCACAAAACTGTTCCTTACTTGTCGAATTTGACTATAACACCAGATTTAACTTTACTGGCCTTTTTCCCTTGAGGTGAGAAGGGCCAGAGGAGATCTCTTACAGTTGTTCAAAATAATTCAGTCCCTAACTCTAATGTCTCAATGCGGTATTGCATATAATAACAGGAAAATTGTTCCAAGACTACACAGCAAACAGCTTTATATCCAAAAGGCTAGAACTAACAAAATATTATTTTTTTCCATTAGGCACCCAGAGTGTGGAACAAGCTACCTCAGCACCTTGTAGACAGTCCTAATATAGGCACCTTTAATTTAAATTTGGCAATGGCTCCTTAACCAACAATACTAGGGTATATTATTCCACTCATGTGGGGGCAATCTTGATGGGCAGCTTGCCTTCTTTTGTCCTCTAAACCAAGTAAACCAAGTAAATATCTAACTAAAAACACTAGTAAGAGTTACAAACAAAAGGAAAACAATTTTCCAAGGCAATTATGAATGATCTAAGTAAAGAAATGGCATGTACTGGAAAAGGCAAGCTGTTTCAGTATGTTGCAGCCTGATACCATAGGTTTTTTCACCAAATTTTGTTTTACATCTAGTAAAGCTGACTTTGTTTATATGTACCGATCTGGTTAATTTGCACACATAGTTTCTGTCTCTGTTAGAGACTACTCATGTAATGCAATGGTAAGGATTTTGTGTGTAACTCCTGTGTAAAAGTTTCAGCCAAACTATGATATATAAGTCAAGATACGTGGACCATAATTTCTGAAATTGCAGGGTTTAAGTACACAGATAACAGTAGAAGTACTCCCTCAAGGAGAACCACACCCTTTTTCTTATTTTTCTTTATTGTACTCTTTTCTAATTTCATGTCAGTCCTAAAGGGGTGCTTTGCATCAGGAGTGGAGAAAAATTACAAAAAGAGTGCAAAACAGACTATACTAAAACTGAGAAAATGCTTCATGAATAGCAAATAAACCCTAATGACATGGAAAACTGCTTCATGAATATAGGCCTTTGTCTGCATAACTGCAGTTTCTCAGGCATAATAAAAGAGTGTTAACAATTATAAGACAAGAATAAAATCTGAATAAAAACTTCTTTGTGAGAGACAGCAAGCTAGAGAGTGTGTGAGAGAGAGAGAGAGAGAGAGAGAGAGAGAGAGAGAGAGAGAGAGATCAGTGTTAGGACCCAGTTCTCAAATTGGGTCAATCTGCTATGCATCTGGTGAGCATAGTCAGAGGTATTATTCCGTGCTTTCCCAGTCTCTTCATCGTGTAGCAGCTCTACCCCCCACCATAGTGAAATAGAGCCAGAATATGCAAATGGATGGTGCTACTCATTGCGTGGATGGATAGAGTCTCCTTTCAGTCACATTAGCATTCACAAACACTGGCAACAATATATAGCCCAGCACAGTCAGTTTAATCCCACCCCCACCAGTAGAACTGTTAAAGGCAGGTGGAGCAGATATTTACAAAGCTGTGGCTGGGCCCTTCTTCTGCAACAGTTAGTGTCCATAATTACCTTGGTGGTTGTTCCAGCAGTTAAATGAGCTGGATGCAAATATGTCTGGCCATATTTTAACATCTGCACTATCAATGCCTACATGCATGTATGCTGTTTCTTATTATATGTGGCACATGAAGAGCAACAAACATTTCTGACACTGAATACAAGTGCAACAGCCTACCAAATTACTTGAGTTGAACATAGTGCCTAGGAATAATGGGATGGTGGGTGCCCTGTTTGTTTTGGATAAATTGTGAGAGTCCTAGGTTAGGAATGGAGGGAGGTTTCACAGGACACCTGAGATGTTTGTGGCATTTGAAGTGGGTGGTAAACCACTTGAATTCAAAAAGATGCCATTGGGCATGAATTATTTATAAACCTTCTAGCCATGACAGACAGGAAACAGAAAGTGAGGAACATTTACATGTGGCATAACCATTACACCATGTCTTGGCATGGAAAAGCACCACATGATGCTGCTATACCATGCTGCCACCTCTGTAAGACACTAACCAGAGTGTTAATAAGAAAAAACATATGCACCCACTAAAGGTACATCTGAATATCAAGTTTGCATTGTGAATAAGTATGAGCACTATGTGTAATGAGAGTGGGTTGTGGTGCAACTGAAATTACAAGTTGCCCCCTGCTTTGCCTCATTGCTCATTGCAACTAATAAAGACCCTCCAGGTTTCCTACATGTTCTTCATATACAGTTGTGCCCATCAGGACTAGATGCTTGATCCTGCAGAATTTTGCAGCAGTCTTCAGAAAACAGTGCCATTCTTAAACATGAAACAGTGATACTGCAATAAATCCTGGCTGAAACCAGTGTAACTGTGACTCATCAAGAATGTATCAGGGAATTCTATTTATCTTTTTTATTTGTAATTTTTGGATAGGAAAGGCACACTAAGCAAATATATATTGTTTCCAGTTGTATCGGGGGGGGGGGTGGAGAGTAGATTGTATGGACCTGTTTTATTGGCAGGGGAATGTTGGACATGACACCAGGGAAACTCCCATTCTCATTGTTGAAAAGTACAATGGGTTCTTTTGCTTCCACCTGGACAGTGACTAGAGATAGGTAGAAGGGACCTTAGTTTAACATCTCATCTGAAGGACATCACCTCACCAGAGCAGCACGCCCTCATACCGCACTATAGTGGCAGTTATGGGTATTCTCCCACATTCCAGAATTATGAGATTCATGCCATTTGTGTAAACTACAGTACATGTACAAATCTTTATTTTGGATCAGTACTCTTCCCCATCAATTGAAAACACACAAAATGTACATGAACTGAACAGTTTGTTCAAGACAGCTATTATTTAGTAAAGGAGAAAAATTTCCTTACATTACTTGATGTTATAAAAACGGCAGAAAGTTTACAGTTATTTGATTGGATAAGAGCCACATTTTGGTGTGCTCTTATCCAGCCATAATCTGACAACCTGTCCTAGTTAGACTATCAAGGACACTGCACAGCCAGAGATACATATCTGTGAACCAGTTTAAAAAAAAAAACATTCTGACCTGCAGTCTTCGTTGTCATTCAGCCGCCCCTCCAACAACTCGCCCACATCTTCCTCCGGAAATTCCAGGCAAAACAGCTTTATTTTTAAAATCTAACTCATTTTGTACCTCTGTTTTCACTGGCTGTTGTTTTCTTTTCAGTCCTGCCATTTCTCTGGTCTTCCATTCTCCTTCCAATATGTGTCCTGGCTTCCCTCCCACCTCCATTTAGAGAGCAAGCAAGTGGGGCGATCAATACAACTTTAATGACAGGAAGGACTTTTTTTTTAAGTTCTGTGGCCGGTCACTCATACTAGGTGAGAAAGCACTCAATACAGTGGCCTTAGAGGGACACGCTAGCTCCCAATGAAGAATGCCACTCGCATAATGAAACAACAAACCCACCAAACCAAGTCAGCACTACAGAGCAGAAACCATTTGTTTCTCCATGCTGCAGGAGGGAGGGGGGTGTGCACACAACACCTCACTAAAAGATGCTATAATGTCTTGCAGACAAAATGGAAAAAAATCTGCTCTCCTAACTCTGGATTGCCTTTGAAAGTTGCACTTGCTAAAGAACTAGATGTTCTAATCACTGGCATCTTGGAGAGGGGGCTAAAAAAGATTAAAACAAAGTTATAAATAAAATGAAAAAATAAAAAATGAATTCTGTGTATGTGGAGGGAGAAACAGTGTGTGTGGGGGGGGCAGACACAAATGCCTTTCAATAGCTGAGCAAGAACTATTTTTTCATGTTTATATCTATTTTTTTTATTTTATTTCCTTCCGGATGCGGCCCCATGGACCTCTCTCAGGCATTCAAATCTGTGTCCTGCCTGCCAGAGGCCCCCCTGAGCTGTACCTCCTCTCTCCCCCTCCCTCCCTGCAGCTGGTACCCCTGGTCTAACCTTCCCAGGGTGGGTCACCCTCCTCCTCTTGGGTGCTCTTACAGTCAGAATTCAGCTGCAGGATAGGGCCGGCCGTGGAGGACTGGGAAGGTCAGTCAGGGTTGGCCCAGGGAAGGGCATGGGGGACTGGTGCAGTCGCCTATCCATGGCGTCATTGTTTTCCCTATTCTTATGTGTGTCCCTGGAGCTCAAACGTGCAATGACGTCCAGCTCGGCTGGTGCATGCTCCTTATATCCCCGAATGATGTCCACTGCAGCTTCAATCCTCAGCATCTTGCGGCTGTGCACTGTAGTGCCTCCAGCCTCTGCTAGAGGTCACCAGTGCATCAACTGGTGGATCCCCCCCCGGGGGAAGGAGAGCAGTCCTGGGGATGCTCAATCCTTTCCCCTCCCTGCCGACCCCGGAACTGGGCTTGTTCCCCAACACGGGTCACCAGCGTGGCGCAGGTGTGGTGTCCAGCACTCTCAACCCTCAGCCCATTGGGCCAGCTGTTTATACCTATTTTAACACTTATGTTTATCAGACCTCTTTTAGTAATACATTTTTTCCAGGGTTGGATTTTTACAGGGAGCCATTTTATAAGCTGGATAAGACACTCCGAGAGTTTGGTTTATGTGCTGAAAGGAGCAATTCCTAGGTGCTTAAGGCACTCAGTGCAAGCACCTCATGCCTCATTACACACCTCGGGCATGCTCTTATCAGCCGATAAACCACACCTCGTCATGTCTTATTCCTTACATAGAAGAGGAGTGTACATAAGCAGTATCATCATTCTCTGGCAAGCACAGTTTAAATCAGGAAAAGGAAGACACAACTCCATAATATTTGAAGTGCACTAGTTTATTCAATAAAGCTTGATGGTTTACCTGTTAGCCACTGATCAGCGCTCTCCGAATTAGTGATCTGCTTTTCTCCATGGGCATTCTTAAAGCCAATGTTGTGGCAGAGTTTCCATTGATGAAGCCACCCAAATGAGGAAACTTGTCCTTCCCTATGGCTGCAGCAAGCTGAGTGGCTTTTTCCATCAGGAGGGGTCTATTATCATGACATCCCTACCATGGGTATAATAGAACCATCTCAGAAGCACATCCTCAATGTCAGCATCTTTTCCCTTCCATTTGAATTTTCTGTAAGGGTTCTGATTCATGTGCCAGTTGGAAAGGAGTTTATCTTTGTCTCTCTGTAAATCTGGCAAAGTTGATTTTGGAACAGCGAAGTGAATTGATGGATAGTATACTTGTCTTAGATAAAGTCTGCCATTCTGTAAAAATTTCAGTCTTTTCTAGCAAAGCTTAAGTTATTACATTTCAGAACCATACTGACATTTTAACATCAGGATCTGTCAGTACAGAGAGCAAACAGAGCATTTTATAGCATCACTATGCAGGGTTCTGCAATCAGCTGTGTGATCAGCTGTTTACCAAAAACTGGAAGCACCTCAGAAAGAATGAGTGAGAATGAGTGAATGGCACTGTAACCACAAGTGAAATGTCTGGTAGGGGACTACTAGATATGCTATAGCAAGAAAATCTGACATTGTGAGTTATATGGATGGCGTTTTGTAAAGTGACTCCGTCCACTATAAGTGGGAATCCACCTTAAAGCCATCCATGGTAAGTGGGCTGCACTGTATTGATGTTTTTCAGCATCACACCTTTTCCTCAGATTAACTGTGTTTCCTAGAATCCAAGGAGATGGCGGAACAGTGTCACACTTAGAAGAAAAGTGAGAACACACTCTGTTGTGGTCGCAAGATAGAGGTTCAGAGAACCTGAGACAAGCAGCACTAAACTAAAAATTTGAATGAACTGGATGGGTTAAATGATGCAAAAGTAGGTCTAAGAAACAGACTGTGGGCCCGATTCTAGGAGGGTGGTGCCAGTCACCACCAAATGCAACTTGTGCCACCCACAACTGCGACATTGACCCTGTGCCTTATTCTAGAAGGGTCAGGGTCATCGCAGCTAAGTCCTGTGACTTGCGACATGCGGCCAGGTATGCTGAACAGAGGCACACCTGGCGAGCATGTCATAAGCTGCATCGCAGATCGCAAGTGCCTCGCATGCCCAGCTAGTCACAATAGGCACCCCACAGGGCTGGCCACATCTACTGCCCCCCCAGGTGTACAAGTAGAGTCCCACAGGGCTGCCCACCTCCCTGCCCCCCAAAACATACATTAACTGCCCCCAGGGCTGCCCACACCAACTTCCCCCAAATCCCTGTGTATTTACTGCCCTGTAGGGTTGCCCACACCAATTGCCCCTGAATCCTGTGCATGTAGTGCTCCATGAGGTTTCCACACCCCAGCCCAGATCCCCAATGTAACATGCCCCGCAGGGCACTGTCATCCCCACCCCGTGCCCTGATCTCTGAGTCGCCAGCAGCAAAAGCAGCAAATGCTCTGCCCTGGTAGTCTAGTGGCCCTCCCACCCAGCCATGCCAACCACCCAGCACCCCACCCATCCCCAGCTTGCGACTGGCACAGCCCACCTCTCACCACCACGGCCAGCTTGCTGACTGATTTCAGTATGTGCGCATACTGTAAAGACATGCTCATACTGAACTCAGTCGGTGCTGACCATAGTGGTGAGAGGTGGTCTGTGCCAGCGTCAGCTGAGGATGGGTGGGGATGTTGAGTGGGCTGGCATGGCTGGGTGGGGAGCCACTAGACTACCAGGGCAGGTTATTTGCTCCTTTTGTGACCGGTGACTCAGGGGTTGGGGCACGGTTGGGGGGATGACAGCACCACCAGGGGCATGTTACATCAGGGGATCTGGGGGCTAGGTGGGAAGTTCTGCAGGCATTACATGCACAGGGATTTGAGGAGGCGAGGGTAGCCCTCATGGGCACTTGCTGTACGGGTGTGTACAGTAGGGGATGGGGCACGTATCATGGCCCAGAGTCTAGAACTGTTTGTGCGGTGCCCATTGGGGCAATAACGGGGCGGTCTGGGCATGGGGGGGCTACATGGACCTGGTTCTGCAGAACCTCGAGGACGATGTAAGTTACACCAGCTAAATGCAGGTGTAACTATAATGCCGTGTTCCCCTCCAGGGGTTCTTGTGGAATCCTGACATTGGGGTCTTTGTTACTGCCCTTCTGGAATGGGGTGCAACTGCTTGCTAAACCCCCTAGTGCCATGTCACAGGGGGTTTATGGCACAACTGCCGGTGTAACTGCTGTTCGGTACACGTTTGTAGAATCTCCCAAGTCACAACTGCTGGCGTAAGTTGCTACTTGTGCCATTCTACTTGTCACAAGTGCTGTTATGCCAGGCATAACTTTTCTAGAATCGGGGCCTATGTATGGCAAAAGAAGTATTATTGCTTATTCAGCACAAAAGTAACCATTGATGAATTTTGCAAAGAATGTCACCCGAATATAGAGGCAACACAATGGGACCTGAGGATGTGGCGATGCCACAAAACTGTTGCTCATATTCTGTTTGTGTGGTGAAAATAAAAAGATTGATCAAGATTGCATTCAGAGGAGTTCATCCTAATTAATATTTTCAGGATTCTGGTGCTAGTGGATGACCCAAAAATTTTACACATTTATACTCAGAGAAGTATAAGAGCAGCCTGATTCTCACATTTCATATAGCTCAGATTAACCCTGGCACTAAATTGAAATCTTGCAAGCTGACACTAGAAAATCATTTAGTATCCTGAGCATCATCTTCTGTAGATACAGATTAAACAATGCTTGTTTTTCCACCACTACTGATAGTGTGCTAAGAATAGCAGCAAATGGCATGAGAACAGCCATTTCCTCCTCTTGACAGGGGCACAATGTACTGTACCCACTGCCTTTGATAACAGGTGAGTGATATTTATGTGTTAGCTACTAATTCTGAGTTATGCAGTGAACACGTGTCTGTCAGGGGACTGCAGAGAGTGTCCTAAGAGCCAACATAGAAACACAAGGCTGCTTATCCTGCTGAGTCTCTGGAAACCTGAACTGCATGTGATGTTGCACAGGCATCATACAGAATGTGTGTCATAGCTTCATGGCTTAATACTATATTCTTATTGGTAGGATGTTCTCGCTTATAGGGCTTTTTTCTTACTAGGAAACCTTGCATCTGTCTAGTAATATTTAAAATGAGCAGCCCTGTCACAAATATATTCTCCATTCTGCTGAAGGAGTGTTTGATTTCAGAGGTTTATAAGATATTCATGTGACTTTCTGGTAAACTTGTCAATCTGCCTCTGTGCCCCATAGTAACCTTGTGTCCTGGTTAATGGAAGCTCATACATAAGCCTACAAGCCAGGCAAAAATCTGTTTCTGTTCTAAGAGGTTCAAGCTCAGTTATGAAGTCATCAAAATGTTACATTCCTCACAGACTAACAAGAAGAAAAATGAACACACTTTTTTTTCTAAAGTGGCTTAGGCTCTCACAGGGGTTCAGATTTTGTTATTGTTTTCTCATGACTGGCTTTTGATGTAAATTAATTGATTATGAAGGTGGTGCATTCTAATGCTTAGAGCCTAGGTGTGGGAGCAAAGAGAAGGTTTGGATCACATTCCACCACAGCCTTTTACTCATTACTATAAGACCACAATAAGCAAGTCCCTTAACTTCACAGTGCTGCAGTATGTGCAGTGGTAAAACAGAGTAAAAGCAGTACTCCACTGAAAACAAGATATTAAACTATCCACAGTGAATAAACTGAAAAAAAATCCTTGTCACTTGATCCCTGATTAATTCAGTAATGATGTAGTTTCTTTACTTCAGATTTTCAGGCACCAGTGCATCAAAAGGGTCATATAGAGTAGTGCCATACCTTTCTCATGAAACTCATGGAGGTCATGGATTCCATGATTTTACATAGTCATATAAAGCTTCCATAATTTGGGCATTTTCTTTGACAACTCAACAATTGTTGGCATTTTGCATGACAACACCTTGATTTATTTAGTGCTTTCAAATGACAGAACCATAATTTTGTGCCTCCCCACCACAATGCACTAAATCCTCTGTTGATATCACCTAGGGATTTGGGCCTGTATGCAAGCCCTGATCTCCTGGATGGCAGCACTGTGTGCTACCTCCTCCTATTGGACCAGAATTACAATAAAAAAAACATTTAAAATCTTCGCTGCTATGCTTACATAAGAATATGTCAAAATAAAGATAAAGAGCTAGATTTCAGCCACTTTTATCATGTTTTTAGTGTAGTTGTGCTACTTGTGACATGATCGTTCAACCACAAAAAAAGCATTTGTCAATGCCAAATGTTTGCTTGCTGGCATTAGCAGTGGAATTGCAGGAGTTAAACAGATGCAGTATAGGAATGGCAATGAAGTATTGAACTGACTCCAACTTCACCCTCACCCTGCACAGATGGACAGGCATTGGGGTGTGCCTTTGGGTCGTCGCCCAAAGCAGTCACAACATTTCACCTCATCCTACCCTGCAGACACTGACAAGTGCTGTGGTGTGCTTTGGGGTGTTCGGCCTTTACACTCACTTCATTCCATAAGGAAATATGTTGAAATGGGTGCAGTATAAGAGAACGGGGTGAACTCTGGGGCCAAAGAGTCCAAAGCTCACTTCGATACCTGTCACTGGCTGCAGGGTGGGGGTGGAATGGCATAAGCATTACTGTCAACAATCCCAAGTCATACCCCTGACACCTGTCAGTCCCTACAGGGTAGGGTGTTATGGTCAGAAACCCTAATGCCCTGAGCATTTCTTGGTATTTTTACTCCAAGTTTTCAACATGGGCTTTTTGTGACCCCACCGCATGAACAGTGACACTATCAATTCATTAGCCAAAAGGGGATTTTGCATAGCAACTGTGCCATTTGGTGCCACAGGTGCAAAAACACATTTAGAACAGGATGTGAAAAATGACAGCTGTACTGTTCATAAGGCGTTGTAAAAAAATGGTAATGTTGAAAATCTGGAGTAAAAATGCAAAAGAAATACCTGGTGATGTCACAAGTGTGTCTAGAAACCGTGCAATGCACACCCATAATGTAATTATTTGGGAGATTTTTTATACCAGAATTTCAACATAGGCATTTTGGGACCTCTGCTCATGAACAGTGTCACTGTCATTTTCTTAATCTGTCCCGAACACTGATTTTCCACAGCGACCATGCTATTCTGCGCCAGAAGTGCGAAAACACATTTTGGCCAGGATGTGAAAAATGACAGATGTACTGTTCATAAGGAGGTGTGGAAAAATGCCAATGTTTTAAATCTGAAGCAAAAATATTACAAATTTGTGAAGTTAAGTGGGTGCGTGGAATTGGGCAATGCACGCTTGTAACACAATTATTTTATGGACTTTTGTCACCAAATTTTCAACATAGGCATTTTAAGACCTCTGCTTATGAACAGTGTCACTGTGATTTTCTTAATCTGTCCCAAACATTGATTTCGCACACTGACTGTGCCATTGTGCGCTACATGTGTGAAAACACATTTTAGGTGAGACGTGAAAAATGACAGCTGTACTGTTCATAAGGAGGTGTGGTAAACTGGCAATGTTGAAAATCTGGAGTGAAAACATAAAAAATTCTCAAAGTTAGAAGCGTGTGTAGGAACTGTGCAATGCACGCTAGTAAAAGTCATTTTGGGGAATTTTTTTGCCAAATTTTCAACATAGAGTTTTTGGTAGCCTACCTCATGAACTGTGACACTGTTATTTCATTAATCCGTCCTGAAAGGTGGTTCAAGATAGTGACCACAAAATCACATTTCAGGACTGAATAACAAAATGACAGTGATAGAATTCATGAAATGGGTCAAGAACCCAATGTTGAAAGTTGGTGAAATATTCCCAAAATGGCTGAGATAGCCACCTAATTTGAAAAACTATTTATGCCATTATACAGCTTACTGGCATTTCTTCAGTTCGGGTTGGCTTTGAAGGTGCAGACGTGTTCCTGGTCCACCTAAGATCATCATGCTGGGCACCAGAGGTAAGTATGGGGTGAGCAGGTGTGGGGAGGTGGGGTACACAGAGGGTGGGTGTGGGTTGAGGAGGGGGCACGAGAGACCGCGAGGGACCATTTTCTGTTTTTCAAGCTTAAAAAAAGTACAGCTATGTGGATGCTTTTTGCATGCTGGGTGGGATCCCAAACATGAGCAGGAGTGGACTTGAGGCTGATGATTCAGGATAATTGGGCATTTGTAAACATGTTCTGGAGGAGGTGGAACCATATCTAAAAAGGAGTCATTGTACAAAGGATCTAGGGAAGCAGCTGTAACATATGAGAATGGGCTGCTGTGCATTCAGTCACTGGTGTGTATACTAGGAACTGAGCTTGTCTGAAGCAGAGATCCTGGATTACTGGAACAATGAAAAACTGCCCTCCTGGCATGCACAAAGCACCTCCCCATCACACACAAATTCTTTATTTCTTGGGGAAATTGTCGCAATTAAAAAACAAAATCTTTTGTTGCAAATTCACAGCCAGAGAGCTGCACCATGCACGCATTGCAGGAAATACAACCCGGGGAAATTTGGTGCTTCTAATTTTTCTTACCATGTTTGCTGAATATCTCGGTTCCTCACTGCATGGAGAGAGCCCTGCTGCTGCTGAGAAAAGAAAATTGCGAGGCAGGGTTCTTTTCAGGGAATCTGATCAGGGCTATGGAATTTAAGGTCTCTCCACCTCTCTGTGACGTGGCTGAGAAAGCAAACAAAGAACCAGACAATGCAGCTGTAATTGGCTACTGCAGTCAGGGACCACCCTTGCAGCAAAAACAGCTGATTGTGTAGTGATGGGGCATTTCCTGATTGCAGTGGACAGTTTCTTTGAGCACAGTGGCATGCTCATTAACTGCTGTCATCGACAGCATGCTCCTTTATTCGCCGCAGCAGAGACCAGCCCCAGAATGGACTGCTGCCATTCGGCACAACACTGCCATGTCTCCACTACCCCCTTGTGAAGGAAGCTGACACAATGTGTTTCTTGCACATGCATGCAAGCAAACACAAAAACATTGTCTACCTTTATGTCACAAGTCCTGCAAGTTGTGCATCAAAAATCATACATGAGTCAAAGAAATCGACACATGCATCATTTTTTTTTGGCTGTAAAGTGAGCAAAGTGCCCCATATGGGTTAGCATTTTTGAAAATAGCATTCAGACATTTGAATGCATTTGTAGTGATGCAGCTCCAGCAGAAATACTACCAAAGGTACTTTCATCAAAACTTTTGAAAATGCTGATCAAACTGGATACAATAGATGAATGACTTTTCAAGACTTTTGGTGACATTTTCATAATTTCTCTCATTTTGACCATGACAGTACCATGATTTTCTTCAAACATTTTTGTGAAAAAAAGTACTGTATTAATTATATGTTGTACTACTGCTGCTGCCATTTGGTTGCTAAATCTCACTGCCATCATGACTAAATCAGACGTAACAGAAAATCATAATATGGTAGTGGCTGAATAATACTATCTGTAATTTCTTCTGCAACAACAACAACAAAAAATAAATAAATACAATAGGTGTACAGGAGCATCATGCTAAATAAATGTTTAGTGGGCAAAATTATTAAATACCAATGGAGTCTGGGGCATGTATAGTAGATGTTAAAAGGTGCATTCTTGTGCATTACATCCCAGTTCCTGAGGTCAACAATGCACTATAAATGAAAGATGGTTTCAAACCTCTGTCCTGGATGCTGCAGGCACCATTCCTGCCCTCTGGCCTAGTTGTCATGACTAAAAGAAAGAGGACTCAGAGTAGACAGACACAGGTCTGTGCTGCTGTAGAAAGTGACAGGCTGATAGTACAGAGAGCAACATTTGGGCTTGCACCATCAGACACAGAGCCTTAAGGCCAGCAGCCACAGTTTGGGATTAAGCTTGGGAGTCGGGATCCAAATGACTACTGCTGGGGAGTGCTACTGCTGACATTGCAAGCCAGCCTAGTGAGGGAGGCTGTCAGGTTCTGCCATTGCAGTGATGTTTTCAAGTAGGCCATGGAGAATGCTCCTTTGCAAGAGGTGGTGAGTGCACACATTATGCTGCATCATGTGAGGCAAACACTAGGCTGGTGAAGAGGGAGGGACATGGGAGTAAAAGCAGAAGGAAAAACCCTGCACTGCAGAATGATGATTGCATACTCCGTCGGTCCAGCACTTTGGAAGAGTCTCCCACCTCCACTTGATCGGAACTCCATCAAGGTTTGGGGAAACTTGATGGCTCTAACAATGTGCAAGCCATGGAAATTATCTCTGTGTGTTTACCTGGTGAGACAATTTCAAATGAATAAACAGACAGATAAGTATAATATCTGATCTAATCAAATATGATGCATGAGAAGATAATATAATCTAACATGTTAGAGAATAATATATTCTGACATAATATAATATAAAATGGCACATTTTACAAGATTAAACAATTTGATTTCATCTGATATTAAATTATATATGGCATAATTTAATACTGTATATGATCTTTTTTAGTTTGTATTTATTATTATGTTTATTCATGGACCAATAAAATATGAAATATGAAATCAAAGTCATGTTTGGACTTACCACTTGATTTCCTTCCCTCATGCTGTTTTCAGAAGATGCTAGTGACAAAAGGAGGGAAGTGGGACTTAGAGGAACTGGGCAGCAAATGCAAGATGATTTTTTTCTGCAACTAAAATGTACATTTCTAGATGAATTGCTTCTCTCCCAAGTAGTGGAACCAGAATCACTTGAATGAGGAGGGGGAAACTAGTATACATCTAGATTGCTCAGGAAGGTCTGGTTACCAGATGCACTGGATGTCCATCAGGAAGTCTGCTTTCAGTGCAGTAGGGGTTGAACCAGTAGATTCCTGGTTGGGGGTAATACACCATGGTTTTTTGATGTACAGTTGCAATTGATATGATAAGATAGTTCCTGAAATTTCTGTGATATCTGGAAAGAAATTCTCCTGCTTGCAGTACCACTGTAGGGCCACCAGAGAGAATTTCTTTTGAAATATTGAGAAATATCTGGAAACAGACGGCCATGTGTAATGATACAATTGTACTATGAAGCAGCCAGCAGCCCTTGTCCTCACAGCCCCATGACCATGACTCCCAGTCCCTCTTCCACCACAGTTAGCTTGAATCTCAACCATCACCTCATGCAGAACTTGTACATGGTGAAACTGGCATGGTGGAGCATTTATCTTCACCTTTCCTCCTCGATGAATCCTTTCTCTTCCTTTTCTTCTCTTGTTGTTTTCTGCATGCATTGACAACACATATACTCAGATTGTGAACCACCACTAGATACTAACTAAAATATGATGATGCAGGACAGTCATTGATGATTTTAAATCCCAACATGACATGCTTGCCTGAAACATGGACAAGCTGTAGTGCCATATGACTTGCAATGAGAAATAAAATCCATCGAGGCTATACTTCACTGACAGACCACACACCATGCCACGAGACTTTTGCCTCACATGATAGAAATCATTTTATGTTTCATTCACAAACTGGCAGGATGGATCAGTTGAGTTATTACTGAGTTTATTCAATAAAATGTTTGTATACAAAAGAAATACATCTTTTATTTTTGACAGTGTGTGTGATCCTTCCTGCTAGTCAGTGAATGAAATGTAAAGTATACGCCTGTTACGTGAGGCAAAAGATCTCTCAGTGGCATGGTATGTAGTCTGTCAGTGAAGCACGGGCCTGTAGGTTTTGCTGTTTCTTTTCACACTGCAAGTCATATGGCACTTTACAAAAGTGGGAGCAAGGCAGAGGCAGGAAACTACAGATCTGTTAGTTTGACCTAAGGCTTTCACTTTGTCTAGTGGGGATCCATCCAGGACTGAGATTTGCAATGAATGGGTTGGTCGCTCATTCTCTGTGAATAACATGACTTTTGCATTGAATAGGGCTGGGTGAAATTAGAAGATGCTGATTTCATGGAATTTTCATGAAATTTTGTAGCATTTCACAATTTTGGGGTGAACTTTTCACAATTCTTTAATTGGTCATAACTCAGTCAGTATTATAACTAAAGAGCTGAGATTTGGCAGACATGCATATTGGCTGGAAGAGGCCCTAAAAGTGTACTAGGTTTCATGACATTTGCATGAGGGAAGGGAAAGTTATAGGGGTTCAAAATGTTGTAATTCTTTATTCATGTGAAAATTTCTGAAAATATTTCTATGGTTACAACTTAGCACCATACTTTCTTGGAAGAGTCATAGAAACTGCTAAATATTCTAAGTTACAGGTATTCACAACTTCACAATTTGTTTGCTAATTGTGTGAGCGTTTAAAATATTTGTATGTTATACATCTACTGCTATTGGAGGTATACATTCAAAATTTGGCATGTATACCAAAGTAAATATATCCTTGAATCTAATTAAGTTGGTTACATGCAGTTTAGTAGGTTATATTATATTACTGATACTTTCAAAATCACTAATCGGCAAAATTGGCTCAAAATTAATGGACACATATATGTAATGCAACTAGAATTCCACTGTTGGAAATTAACTTCACAAAGCACTTATCACCACTGAATCACCTTACCTGCACTAGCATCATGGACCTGCAATACCCTCCAACACTCCTGCAACAGTGATACCCAGCACCATGCTACATCATGACTACAGATATCCAGATACTTGTGTCAAAGTGTACCAAGTCACAACTAGTTGTTAGGCTTAGCATCACTGGGTGCCACTATTTTCAAACAATAAAATATACATTATGTATTGCATCGAGGTGATCTTGTACAGAAACAATGCTGCATGTGCATGTGCTTCCAAAGTCATTAAGACAGTAAGCTCTAGTAGTTATCTGGCATATTGCCAGAATTCAAGGTGGTGCACAGTGATGTCCATGACTATTCCTCGTGGGTCATCACCAAGATAGTGTCTTAACACTTGGCACCAATATATTTTTACTATGGAGTCTCTATGACTGCAACCATGTTGCCACGTTATCCAACCTTTACCTTCCTCTACTGTGGCAACTCAAGTGTATTACTGGATAAAATGTATAGACATGGCTCTGACAAAAGTATCACAAAGATCAACAATTTAACAATCACTCATGAAATTCACCTTTACTTACCAATGTCATTTTGAAAATGTGGCTGCTTATAAGTTGGCCAGCCCTTAAACAAGAGATTTGAGAGTTCACACACAGACTCTTTTTCTTTCCATATTAGTTTTTTCTTAGGGTCAGTAGCTCGTATCTCGTGGATGTACCCTGTTCACAAAGATATACCTTGATCAAGCAAAGCAAAGTCATCATTCAGTTAGCTACTAAATTTTTCTCCAACATGTATTTCCTTCCCATCTCCTATGTTGGAGGCGGTGGTGCCTCTCTCAGCCTCACACAGCTACAGCTTTCTAAAGCAGGAGAAAGGTTCCTGGCTCAGTCACAGGGGTCGCTGTGTTAGTGGAACCCACTGCTAACCCTCTACAGCTGAGATGCACTGCTAAACAGCAGGTGTTTCAGCCATGGCCTTCCTCCTGATATGATTTCCAGAGCTGACTTCTGAACTCAAGCCGTCAGCATGGAAAACATGATGATGATGAGCTGCAAGGCCATGGGGTGGTCTGAAAGCTTAATATTTAGGGTCAATGAACCTAACAAAATTGATGATATTTGTTCTCTAGTTTTAAAGTTATAGGGCTTAAAATTCTGCAGTTTACATAATTGTGAAATATAATTTTAAAATGTCTGAAAGTTTGGACGCTTATAACTCAGTTACCTTTAAAGATAGAGATCTGAAACCTGGTTCACATCTGTATGGACTTCGGTAAATTCAGCATTTCAGATTGTTGCAATTTGTACTAACTCTTTTGAATTTAGATAGAAATAACTGAAATTTCATGGAAGCAAAATCAGCATTTTGGCAGAATTTCACTGGCAGAAGACAAATTTCATCTAGCCCTAGTGCTGAAGCTATTCAGCAGGAGGCTGTATGCTGTCTCCCAGTTTAGCACCTTGTTGAATGAGATATGCAGCACTGTGTTGAGGTAGTGTTGGCTTTTGCATATATGGCAGTGTATTTCTTCCTGTAGTAGTGATTTACATCAGTTCCAAAGTGAAATCCTTCTACATTTGGATGTGTTCCTTTTACTTTTATCTTCCAGTAGCACTCCATAAAGGATATATTGGTTGCTATTACAGATACAGTATATTAAGTGCATTTTAAATTTGCATACATGTCAAACTTAATAACAAAACACATTTTCACATGAAGTAACACATTTGTGCTGGCACTTAATGTTTGTTCTGAATTAAGAACAGCACGTCTGAAATTTGCATTGATGTAAACCTAGTCAATATTTATGTTATCATTTTTCCATTAAGGAAATGCTTTACTACTCAGCTTTGTAATCATGTACTGTATGACCTCCACTTCAATAACATTGTGGCCTTCTGTTAGCATTGTATGTCCTTCTTGAAAATGCAGAGCTAGTTTTAAATGCTTTGTTCTGAAATTCTTGGAAAGAAGAGCTTTGTATTTACTACCCAGCTAATGTTGTGGGTGCAGAATGGCAGTCCAAAATGGACCCCTTTTTTTTGTTCCAGTCATACAGTAATTGTGTGTAGCTGAAATATTGGGGGATAATAGGACTAGGACCAATCAGAGGTAATGTGAATTCTGTTCAAACCAAAACAAGTGGCAATTGCCATGGACCCTATAGCACAAACTTCCAAATGTTATTAAATATTGAATTTTCAGAAAACTTTTAATCTCCAGTTATACAGTACATAATGGCATTAGTACCGACACTTACAGTGTTTGAAAGTAAATTTCTAGTACAGCAGCAGCCCTTTTTAATATCAGTAATGTGCTGGTGTGCAAAAACAGAGAGGCACTCCTATTTATAGGGCTTAAAAAATATTTAGCACAAAGAATCAGGAGGACTCGAGACATGAGGGTAGCTCGGTGGAGACTTTATTCAGTTTTGGCCTGAGGGGGACCACTAGACATCAGGGAGATGCCCATTTGCAAGGCACAATTGCAGGCAATCCACCATTTCCCAGTTTTGCAAAACATTTCATGTGGCACAATTGCTGATTTTGTGGCAATTTCACTGGCAACATTTTATTTTGCAACATCTCTAACTAGGAATGCAAGAACCACTGCCTTATGGTTAGGATAAACTAGGTAACCCTGCCTCTGGAGTGCTCCTGCACATTTTTTTTATTAAATTAATATTTGAGTTAGCATTCAGACAGTTCTATTGTACATAGGAGTTTTCAGAAAAATGCTTACAGCCAGTCAGAATGCTCCATTTTAAATCATTGTTTTAAAATTGTTATAATACAATACATGAAAAGATGTTATATATCATGAGATATCATCGCACTTTCATTGTGTTGTGAGGCACAAAGGGAATCTGCATTCTTCAACCATTCAAGAATTGACAATATCCAATGCAATACCACACCCTGGGAATGCCCCCAAAGTGTTGCTTTGTGACTGACCTTTGTTATCAGTTCTGACCTGTGATGATATAATAAGTTATCATTTTTGGTCTAACACTGCATCGGCCAATCCGCTTTAAGGATGTCTTATATTTAGTTTATAATCTAATTTAGTTATTTCTCACAAGAAAAATATGCATTGCAGCAACGTGTACATATTGTGTTGTTTCAGTATTATTCAGACATTGTAATGATACATGCAATAGCAATTGTTTAAATTTACATTAAACAAAGTATTTGCAGGTGTATTTAAATAACAGAAAAATCTTCTCTTCAGTTTTAAAAGCACATGAACATTTCAAAGTGACACTGTCAATTTTGTTTTTTTGAAATCATAATTTATTTTACCTAAGGTTATGAAATGTTTATAATATATAGTAGGTTACTAATATCCATTTATCTATGTAATATGCTTTCTTCTTTGTCCAATTTTCACAAATGAGTCTTCATTTTCATGGATGACTCAAACACATCTCACAAGATCCCAAGTACAACATTAATATTTTACACATTAACTAGACATTTTATGCATTATTATGTATACCATATTACAAAACGTATGAAACATACAAAATTGCCAGCAGATAAAGACCACATGGTCTATCAAATCTGCTGAAGTGTGCAGCTAGCTATCCCCTTACATTGCAGCTGCACCTCCCTCCCTCCCCTACCCACATATCAGTGACCCTTCCCCTCACTTTGTCCCATCCCCTCTTAAAGTTGCCCACTGACTTACAGGAAACTACCTCCTCAGGCAGCATGTTCCACCTAGACACCACCCCTTCTGTGAGCTAGTGCCTCCTCATCTTTCTCCTGAATCTTGCCCCTCCAGTCTCAGCCCACACCACCTTGTGTCCTCCGCCATTTAACTTGAAAATTCCCTCTGTACCAGTCTTGTTTATACCCTTGATATATTTAAATGTCTCTATCATATCACACCATCTCTCCTCTCCTCCACGGAATGCAGGTTCAGTTCTTTTAGCCTCTCCTCATAGTGTTTGTCTTCCATTCCATGGATCATATGAAGACATCACATTTAATTTGGTTAGTCTCAAGACAGTAGGAGGAAATTTGTCATTTACTGTTGATTTTATTTGAAAAATATCTCATACATGTCTTTGGCTATCTAATGGGTGAAGGAACAGCATTCCATAGTATACATCTCAGATTAAAGAAAGGTTAGTCCCCATATTTAGTCTTCCAGATACATACCTATATTTATGGAAAGCAGGCAAATATTGGAGCCTTCACATCTTTGACCATAGGCCCTTCTCCCAACAGATGGCAGAAGATGACCAGGAAGGAGGTATGATAGAAGGGAATAAGGGAGGAGCAGCTAGTAAGTGGCAGCCAACAGAAGGTGGAGTTGAATGGGGAAAATCTAGAGGATACTTAAAGTGATATAGTAAGGTTCCCAAATGACTTTTTCATAGTATGCCATTGCCAGCTGTGCTTCAAATGTTGCAGCTGCAATTTGTTCTATAACAAAATCTACCATATTCATTTCTTTATGTTTTGTCGGCATTTTGTCCTCCAGTTTTCTGTGTATGGCCACACTTCCAGAATGATGTCATACCAGGAGCTGTCAATGTTTTACATACAGCAACAAGGAATTCTGGTAATTTATAACAGTGACTTCAGTGTGCCTTACTCAGAACTACTGTCCAATATGTTGATAGTGGTGAGCACTTATATGTAAATGGACATAGCAAAGCACCGTTGGTAAAATAAGAACCCTTTTTCCAGTTTCCTTACTGTGATGCTCTCTCATATTTTGTAGTGGTATCAACAATATAAGCTTTTGTAAGTTTATTTTCACAACAATGCATTGTGCACACTTTATCTAGCTGCAAGACTTCTATACTGAGAGATGTAGTCTCCTATTTCTTCAGTGAGCACATAAATGTGATAGCCTGTATACTAATGTACACAGTGAGGCATTGTGGGTACAGTACATAGTTGATTTGTCTATCTAAAACTAAAAAGTGACACTGTCCCTTTAATAACTTTGTTTCCCTGGTATGATGTCACTGTTGGGTGTTGCAACACTGAGAAAAAGAAGGTCGGGTTATGCAAATGAAGCAGAGCACCAAAATAAAATTATTGTTTTCATGGAAAACAGCACTATTTGGCAGTTTGAATGGTACGAGACTGATTCATAACACCTACAGGTTACTATTCCCATTTGTTATGGCAAACATTTGTAAATTCCTTCAAGGGCCAATGCATAGGTGCCCAACATGTTAGCTCTATCTACTGGCACTGATTTGGTACATACTCTACATGTATCCAAAACTGAAACACAGTTAAAGGTTTTCTTCCAAAGTGTATTTTAAAATTCAAAATTTGTTTTAAAAGTTTTAATGCCATACTAAAATTACATTTTTTCCAGACCTCAGTTTAAATTTATTAACACCACACGCCACAAAATTGTTTACTTCATTCTGTCTTTATTTACAGTACCAGTAAAGCTGATTTTGTGTTTGAGGGCCTCCAGTCCACACATCAAAATGCTCCATCACTTCCTAATAGCAATTGCTGGTCTTAGCTTAAGTTACAAAGAGGACTTTTCCAAAAGTCTCATTCACACGTTTGAGTGGCATACTGAAAAAAGCTATCAAAATAAAACTTTAGTTACTTATGCAAAGCAAAAAGAAAGGGGGCCACTCATCTACCCAGTTTAGTGCATATACTGTAGATGAAGAAAGTTCACCTCTTATGGTTGAGTGCAAAACAACAGTATTTATTAAAATTGCATATCAGAACAACCACACCAGATAGACACATACCTTTCTCTTTATATTGTTCCACAGGCTGAGTAACTGATTGGCCTTCTTTCCACTTGTTGTGCCTCACTATATACTGAGTGGTACACTACCATACTGTGACACCAGTCCACCTTCACTTTTGCTCAGTGTATTTATTACTTATGCCTACTAACCTGCACTGACCAGCTGGTTTTCATGAATTTTATTTTTATTTATTTAAAATTTTAGCAGAAAATACTTACTGAAATAAGAACAGCATTTTTTTTCCTGGCATCCCGTGGAAAGGTATAAGGAAAAAGGTAGATATACAATAATAATACAAAATGGTAAACTGTATAATGTATGACCTCCTTGCCACAGGTGGATGCCATGCTGGTCCTGAAGACTACCAGCATGTTCAGAACATCAGTGATTCATTGTGCTACTACCCAGTGGAATCTATTGCATCACCTGCAAAGGTGCTCATGGTTCCTATTATTTAAGGTTAGAGTCTGAAATATTTTCTCAAATATATGACTCCTATATGGGAGCACTCTGCTGCAATGGCAGGCCAGAATAGGCAGTTGCTTTTGTTTTTCACAAAAGCCTTTTTCCCCTTTTCTTTGTAAAAAATGAATTCCAGATTCTTCCCCAAATAGCAGGGCTGCAGTTTGTGTATAGCAATGAAACAATCTTTCTGTAGTGTCCATTAAACAATACATTTTAATGAGTACTGTAAGCAGAGTTGTGCATTTAATGGATTGGCACAGCCTTACCTGATAGACATTGAAGTGAGCGCACAAAGCTATGAACCAGGAGATCCAAGATGTACATCTCACTGCAGTCTTTGACTTATTGAATGACTTTAATAATTTATTTGACCTTCCAGAATTTCAGTTCCACCAGCTTATAAATTGGGCAGAAGCAGGAGCCCACTCTAAATGAGATGTTGTATTTCAGCTGAACTATGCTAGGTACAGAACATAAATTGAAAAATAAAATTAGAACAGTCAACATCTGGCAAACATATTGCTTTTGAGTTAGGCTTTGTTGTAATGTGAGGGCCTTGATTCTCTGTAGTGAACTCAACACAGGGATCCCACATACCCTATGAACCCACTCACATGTTTTTGAGGTAATGATTTAGAAAATATTTGTTGCACCAAGGAAGCTTGGAGATGACATCTGGATTCCAGATTGAATATGGATCTTCTGAAGATCTCAAAAAAAGCTTTTGTTGTTGATTGTACTAAGAGTACATAGTGAATGGGTAAATACACATTTTTTACAGTGAAGATGACCAAAAATGTTTACTGAAACTCATTATGGTGGCATGGTGCCACCATAGTTAGGGTGGGAGGGCACGCTCATTTATGACCTCAATTTTGGCTGCTTATACTGTATCTCAACAGTCTCTTGACACTCAGACATGAAATTTGGAAAGCACTCATTCTGGCTGAGGATCTCAGGACTTGCTAATTGTACGGTCATTTGGTTTGTCTTTTGTGGGCTAGAAAGAGGCAAAACAGTATGAAAAGGCTTCTTTTTTTACTGCTTAATAACAAATTGAATGGTTGGTATTTCATACATAAAACGTTCTGGTTCATTAGATCCTATCCTACGGGTATTTCTTTTGATGTTTTAAAACTACTTTTTTAAAGTTAGAAAAAAGCAAAATTCCAAGTTTGTGCATGTGTAGTTAACATAAAAAAACAGTCAAAGTCAGATAGGGCCAATTTCCATGCCATTCTATTCCCTCTTGTCTCAACCTTACACATGTCAACATAGGTGCCAGTGTGGGAAGGGGGGTACTGACACAGATGTGTTCATGGTGTCGAGTAGCAGTCCTGTCCCCTGCAATGTGTGCTTGCTGCACTACCAATGGGAATCTGTCAAGTTGTAATCAAGCAGCAAAACACAGTATTCCCATATCCCAAAGAAGGACAGCTCTATCTAGAATGCTTCATCCTCCCTCCCTTGGCTGGCCCTTGAGCAGATTGTATTTGTTCCTGAACCCATGTTGTCAGTGTAGCAAACAGTATCACTACCAGGCCAGGATGTGTGTATTTTTATAAAATATTCTGTAAAACATAAAATGTTCAGTGATGTTTTATTTCTGCTATTTTTACACATTGAAGCAATAAAAAGGATGTGGTTACAGTAGCACTGGCATATTTGTTTTCCCATCATCCCTCCAAAATTCTGGCTCCACGTGCCCAATGTCAGTGTCGGACAGTGTACAGTTAATATGATGTAACCACTGGGAGACCACTCAGTGGCACACTTGTGTCTATCATCTTCCCAATCCACTTCTTATACCAAAACACAGAACAGAACTGCAGTCCAAAGGCATTGGTGTTAGTGCAAATTTAACATTTTATTGTGCGCATTGCAAAATAACATGCAGTAGTGGACAGTGACTCCAGCCAGAAGCCCCAGCACTTTGGTCATGTAGATCTTTGTCAGGGCCCCCTGATGAAGATCTACATGACTCTGGTTGGAGTTGCTGTCCACTACTGTTTGTTATTTTACAATGTGCACAATAAAATGTTAAATTTCTACCAGCACCATTGGTTTTGGAGTACAGTTCTGTTTTGTATTTCTGTTCTGCCTATTGGGCTCAGCTGCCCCTGAACTTCACCTTGCTTTGGAGGCACAAGCCCTTTGTGTATGTTCACATCTAACACCAGATGCCTAACCCAGCCAGGTGTCAAAACTTAGAATATTTAATGATTCATCCACAGGGAGCCCATTCCCAGTGGTGACCTTGTCTCCCCCCCCATTTATTCCAAAATCAGGTGCCTAATCCATGCATATCATGTAATTAATAAAAAAAAATGACCAGCATGGACCCAACACCGATGCTACTAAATGTCTTCCTTATTCCAATACATGGTGCCCAATAACAGTGTCAGAAATACCAAATAAATAAATAAAAGTTACCCATCCCCCTCACTAGCATCCATCTCACCCTCTCACCCTTTCCCAACTCAATATTTTAACCCTCCATTATTCCAGCCAACTAGCACTTCATGTTGTCCTCCACCCATGCCACATGTAGTTTAATAAAAAAGTTGGCTACCAGCACATCCTTTTTCTTACCATCAAGGCTGGTCACTGCTTGATGAATACAGAGTTAGAATAGACAGCATAATCTGCACTCCTGCAAACACAGATTATGAAAGTCACTCTCACTGTCTTTGTTGGTGCTTCTTGGAGTATGAACTATTGTGTGACAAAGCACTGGCATTGCCCTAACTTTGGCAGTACATGTTTTTTTCAAGCATTGGTCTGTGACTATTTTTCTGAGCCTGGAAAAACCATGCCAAAGATGCCCATGTTGCACAGCAGTTCATACCACAAGAAACACCACAACAAAGGTTCACCTTGACTCAAGCTGTATACCCAAACTTCACATTTTCTTACTTTTGCAGCTTTAAGTTTCAACTAGGTGTTTTGCAAGGAATTTATGCAATGACATCAATTTCTACATCATGTAGAGATATCATAGAAAACCATACTGCTCACAGAAACACATATTCTTTTAAAGTGGGGCTATGGTCAAAATGTCTGGCATCAATAAATTCAGAATTTGGATCAGCATAGACCCAATTAGCCTCATGCCAAAAATGAGATCTCTAAGTTGTGTTGTTTAAAAGTTACAAGTCATTTTACAATCCCAAATTCACTGCCTGTTCAAAGAACCTAATGTCAGTGAAGAGCTGCTGCTGATGTCATCTCCTGAATTTACAGTCTAGTCCTCCCTGTCAGCAAGCTTATAGGAGCTGTTTCTGCAAAGTTTGAAGTGATTTATGAAAGTTCGCCAAATGCCTTTTTCATATAGGATGTCATTGCCAGCAATGTTTCAGATCTTGAAGATGCAATTTATTTTGCCAAAAAAATCTGTCATAGTTTTATTGATGTTTTATCAGCACTTTGTTTCTGCCTGCCCTCCATTTTTCTTTTTGAGGCCACACCCCCAGAAAGATGTCATGCAAGGGAGCTGTCAATGTTTTATATAGGCACCAAGGATTCTGGAAATTATAAAGGTGATTAAAATGTCAGTTACTCAGAGGTGCAGTCCTTATTTTGGTGGTGGTGACTGCACCTAATAGGTAGATGTAATATAACAAGGCATTGTGGGTACAATAAGAAGTTGTTTTCCAATTCCCCTTACTGTGAAGTGTAGTCTCATATCTCTAGTGGCTTCAACAATAAAAGCTCTCATATGTTTATTTTCCAAACAAGGCACTGTACATATAGCATCTTGCTGACAAGATTTCTTTATTGAGAGATGTAGTCTCCTGTGTCGGTAGTGTAGATGTCTACAATATTGAGACTGACTAACAGAGGTCTCTGTTTCAAAACAGTGCTTATAAACTTTGTTTCCATTGCATGACATCATGCTTGGGGTTGCAGCACTGAGAAAAAAGGGTGGGTTATGCAAATGAAGCAGAGAGAAATAAAATAATTTATTTCATGGAAAAAAAAGCACTTTTGGCAGTTTGAATGGTAGGAGATTGATTCACAACTCTTATAGGTTAGTACAGTTTACTAATCCCATTTGCTAAGGCAAAGCTTGCTAAATCACTTAAAAAATGTTGTTTCCCTTGCAAGATGTAAAGGCTGGAGATTGCAGCACTGTGAAAAAAGGGGCAGGGCTATACAAATGAAATGCAACAATGAAATAAAAGGATTTGTGTCATGGAAAACAGTACTTTTTGGCAGTTTGAATGGTAGGAGACTGATTCACAACTCCTACAGGTTACTATGCCCATTTGCTATGGCGACCTTCCATAAATCACTTTAAACGTTGGAGAAACAGGTCCTTCTATATAAGCTTACTGACAGGGAAGACTAGACTGTGAGTTCAAGAGATGACACCATCAGCAGCTCTTCACTGAAACAGGCTTTTTTGAACAGGTAGTGAAATTAGGGTTACAAAATAGCTCATAACTTTAACACAAAGTAACATAGGAACCTAATAGTTGGTATGGGATTTATTGGGTATATGTTTATTCTAATTTCACAACATAGCACATTTGGCCAGAGTCCCTCTTTAAATTATCTTATATATTGATTGGCAGGTAAACCAGTCTTTCATCAAAACATATAGCAATGCAACAATGCTGTTATATTGAACTCTGTTTGTTTCTGTTGCTTTTAGGATTAAGGATTGCCTAATTCCCAGTTATGTATCTAAATCTATATCTGAATCTGTTCCTCGAGGACGCTCAGCATCTCAGGATGCTGGTCTCATGAAAAGCCCCAGCAGCAAGTTAGATATGTGTGTTTGTGTATGGGGGGAGAGGGTATTCAAATTAGAATCATGTACTTCTCATAAAGAATTGCATGGTTCTGAATCTATGTCTTATTTAAAGTCAAGTTAAGCTTTCATGGTACAGCCTGAGGCCAGATCAGCTCTGAGTTGTTAATTTCTTGAATTTTTTTTATCCAAGTTCCTCATTTCTTATCCTGCCTTTGTAAAGTGCCTCAAGAGGTCCACACTTCAGGTGATACAAAAGCTCATAATGCTGTCATTTCTGTTTTTATTGTTGAACACAGTGCCAGGTTAGTTTACTTGGCAGTGATTCTCAGTGGTCTACAACTGGGAATGTGTAGACATTGCTTTACAGTCTGTATTTTGTTTTTATTTTATCTTGAATACATTTCTTCAAGAACAAAAGAACAAAGAAAAAAACATTAAACAAAACATGGGCCCAATTCTCAATTACAATTTTGTAGGTTGCAAAATGGTGTGCAAAAAGACACTCCATTGTAATAATCCATAAAACTCCTATTCTCAAAACTGAATTTATGTCCCAAGGGGAGATGTTTTCCCAGTCAATATGTTGGGCTGCAAATTTAGCTTTCTAGATTATTACTGGATGAAATCTAAATCTGAACTTGCACCCTGTAGCTCTGCAGAACAAGGACTCAGGCACATCTGTGCAAGGCACAGTTCCTCCATGGACCTGCATGAGCCAGTCCATCACTTGCTTACATCACCCCACTTGCCTGACCAGTACTTTAGGCCTGCTTGGAGGCCACAAAAACTTGTTAATGTTTTACCCATCTACATCATCCCTGGTGGACTACTAGTTCCTCTCCCTTACTCCTGCCAGAATCATCGTCCATAATGTCCATTGGCTTCCTCTCTGTAACCTTGTTACTCCACAGGCACTGCTTCAGTTTTTGGTTTCTTGCTGATTTTGGTCCCTGGAAATGATTTGTGCAGCAGGCACAGAGATCTGACCCTCACCACATGCCTGAACCGATCTTAGTGCAACGGAGATGTCATGCTTTGAGTATGTCACTGTGCGCCATGGTCATGGTAACCTGCTACCTTCTGAGCATGGTTGCACCTTGAAGTGTAATCATGTGGAAGGGAACTATGACCCTCTTTGAGTACAGTGTGGTTGGAGATGGGGTCAAAAATATGGGACTGGCACAAAATTGCTGGCAGTAATTTTGTGCAGTCACCTGTGACTGAGAATGGGCATTTTTTTTATGAAAGATCTGGCACATCTTCTGAGAATACAGTAATGTTACAAAAACTGCATAAGCCAAAATTTACTTTTTATAACTGAAGTAGTTTTTTTTTGTTTTCGTTTTCCTTGTTGGAAGATTTTCTACATGATTTTATAACTTATAATGTGCAGAAGTCTACAACACCTACAGGCTGACATTTCTAATGTACCGATATCCTTCTTCATGCTTCATCATAAATTGAAACTGAAATTGATGGCTCATCATAGTGGTGGGTTTGCTGACTGTGACATCATCATTTACAAAGAACAGCCATTAAGCTTCAGCAAGATTGGTCACTTGTGCTGTCACTGATGAAGACACGATGAGGATGATGTATGAACAAGTGTAGCATAACTGTACATATGTTATCTCCCAGGTATAGAGCTATGTTCTAGATAACACTCATTATAGCAGCATGTAGTGTCACTATAGTCAGGGTTGAAAAGGCACTTCCTAGCAAAATATTAGTTTTTTGTCTGCTCATATCACTTGCATATCAGCCATCTCTTGAAGAATGGACACTGCTTGACTACACTGACAATTAATACATGCCTGGGACTTGATTTTTTTAAAAGGATCCATCTGAGATCTGCCCATCATTATTTTGCAAAAAAAAGAAAAAGAAATGCATCCATAACCTTAACAACTTCTTACAGCACCAACATTTTGTGCAAAGAAAAGTGATGTTGGGGCATCAAATATTCATTTGTATCATTGTATTTCTGTAATTCATGACTTTTTATCACAAGTGGATGCATAGATGTATTTGGGTGGATGCAGATTTAGGCTGCAACATGTATTTGTGTCCCTGTCCACCCTTTTGGAAATCCTGCCCCTGAGCTTGACAGAAAAGCTCCTAAGCTGACTAGAAATAGCAAATTCACTTTAGCTGCTATATAAAAGGCTCTAGATACCTTTGGAACAATTTTGAAAAATGCAAGGTTTTAATATAGTTTGGTTTGCATTTCTATATGTTTTGTGTCATTCAGTCCTACTTTTTCTTTTTTAATGAGAGCAGTTGAAGGATAACAGCATCACCGTCCCCTAGGTTTCATGAAATCAGGATCCCTGTCTATAACCAACATCATAAATGTCTTTCTATATCATCATAACATATCCTCACAGCAACAGATTTTGATGTCGAAAGTGAGGATTTGATGTTCAGCGAGGAAAGCAGATGGAGGCAAATGAGGAGAGATTCTTTTTCAGACAAATGCCTTTGTAATAAAGAAATATTGATGAAACTTGACAATGCATACGTGTTGTGGTATATGATACTGTATATGATCACTCCTGGGATATTGAATGTCTTTGTACCCTGTTGTATTTAATACCTGCATTGTATACATCCTTGTACTTAATATACTATAATTACATGATTCCTACTACTTTGTAAAATGTGCTGTGCCTGTGCCTTGTTAATGTCTCCAATAAATATTGTCTAATGCTCTCTATGTAACCTCCCAGGTCATGCCTGAAAATAGGCAACTGTATGCCTAGTGCACCTCACCCAGTCAACAAAAAGTAAATAAATAAAAGAAAAAAACTAAATAAGGTTTTCTCAACTATATCAGTGTCTTTTTTAAGCAGCAATTTGTGATAAATAGAATTGAAATAATCTATTCAGAAGTTAAAGCAAACAAATATTCAAGGATACCATTTACCCAACCAGTTTTTTTTCATTTCCTATACAAGGCAAATACTTTTTAAATTCTATTTTAGTTCATATCAGCCTTCTGACCCTTGGACATTTCTCCAGCCTCTGCCTCACCCCAAATAATTCCCTCATCTTCTCCTAGGAATTACCATCACCACATTGCTCCATGATTTGTTCCCCACCATGGGGCCCTCAGGTTGGAGCTAGGACCCTTGAAACCAATTGTCTGGTTGGACCGAGAGTGCCCAGGTTGGCAAGTGCAGGATCTATGGGTGTGGCAAGGCATTCATACTGCATACTGGAGAGTTCCACTTTGTACTGCAATGCCCTTGAGGAGTCTCACACTAAGAAATCATGTCAGATGTATGCTTACATACACCTGATGACATTTCAGACATCCTCCCCTCCTTGCAGTCTCTGCTGCACCTCCCCCTATGGTCATCAATCCAAGTCTTTCAAAGTTTTTAAAGATACTGCTCCTTTTCCAGGCAAACCTTCATAAAGTAAGCTGGTTAAAAGCATTACTACAGTGTCAATTCTCATCATAGCATGTGCTCCACCTAGACATATCTACAGTCTGATGACAGCTTTCAAAGCTGAAATGAGACCTCTGGAGGCTTTGGGATTTTGAGCTAGATGGTAGAGTTTTCAGACTGTGAACTTCCCTTCCCCCAGGCTGTCTATATGCATTCACATCACTACTGGTCAGTGCTGAATCCAGGATTCTAAAAAGGCTCTGCAGCAGTAATGAAAGAGGACAGAGTTAAAGGGGTTGGGCTGTCAGATAGCATCCATAATGCTTCTGTATCTGTTATCTTGTATTGAACATGACAACGCTTGGTAGTAGACAATGATAAACTTAATTTTTGTTGTGTTAGAAATTAATCGTGGTATGTTGGATTGCTTATGTAACATTTAAATATCAAACAAGGGTCCTGCTGTGGCATTGTCAGTAATAATGCTGTATCTGCCACTGTCTTTGGCTTCTGCTCATGCTCAGCACAGAGTGCTGCAATTAGGTAGCGTAGGCAGATATTTTATTTTAATATAGCTGCTTTCTGCATCTCAAAGAACCCACCTTTAGAGCCATTTTGGGCCTCAGTGTCTTTCCAGACCCACTTGGTAATCCTGTTCTCTCATCAGGCTCCTTGCCCCAAAGCAAGTATCTGACATCCAGTAGAACCCCTGTCCCTACTCCCATTTTCCCATGCATGCGTGATACTAAAGTGGTCTCTTCCTGAGATCTATCCCAACCAGTTCCATTCATTATTGATGTAGAGTCCCAACACCCATACCACCCATTTTTTTTATCAGTTCTGAGGGCAAGAGGCATTATGAAATTCTTCTCCTGCAACTGCAAGAATCACCATGCTTTGTAAATTGAACTGCAGGTTATTTGCATGGCAACACCAACCCTTATCAACACATTCACAAAGTAATATGGGAATATGTGGTAAGGTTGTTCAACCTACTTTAATTATAAGTCAGTAGGGTTTTAGTCAAGGAATCTGTACAAAATTGTCAGGCATGCACTTTTGCTGCAGTTCTGTGGAGCTGAGAATCAGGCCACATTTTAGGATTTTGTGCTTCCACTTCCTCTTCACCCATAGTTGACACCCGAACTCAGCAGGATGACATTGAGTTTCTTTATTTTTTTTCATTATTTCTTTATCCTCCCCATGGGCTAATGCAGGCAGGTCTCTTCACTCTACCTGCCACCTGAGACCATCCACCACTTCCCCCAGTACTGCTGAGCCTCATTTCTACCACTGATTTCCCCCTGTGGTGGGACCAGGAAGGGAAGGGTTGTCCTCCCCCATCTTAGCCTCACTACCAAGATCAGGGCTTCTGGTGATCTGGTGGTGGAGTGGGACACTGGTTGGATGCAGGGGTTCACAGAGTCTGCTGTCACACTTTTTCCATCTTTCATCCTTCCCCTTCATGGCCGTAAGTGTACACACATGGATGTGCCTGCACATCGTGGCAAGTGCGTGCCCTGCAGTCACTCTTCTTGCTTCCCTAACTCCTGTTGCTGCCACCTGACCTCCACCAGGAGGTAGCCAAGGAGTGGGACAACCTTCTCTCCCTCCCCAAGATAGGAGAGTTGTCATCATATGCTTGATCCTCTCCCACCCCTGTGACCCCATCATCCTGGACTTGCTTCCAAGCATAGGTCACTGGCATGGTGCACAGTGTGGCATCCAGCACCTCAACCTTCAGTTCCACCAGGCCAGCTGACATTGATTTCTTTATAAACTGTACACCACTATATTGCTCCATGGAGACAAAGCTGAGATAGTGTCAAGGATATGAAGATCATTGGGGAACCTGCACTTGTTAATGTCACAGGAGGGGACATGGTTGTACTCACCATGATCCTTTATCAAAAGGATACTGTCTTATTTAAAATGTTGGGTAAGGGGTAGGTAATGACTTCATTACCTCTGGGAAGAAGGCAGTCACTGACAAACTGGTGAAAGACTAATTATAAAATGATGAGACCTGAAATTCAATATTTGGTTTTATATTCATTGCTAATAAATGGGGGTCACAGGGTTATTTTGGTACTGCATATACTGTATCTATTAGACTACAGTTGACCATGGTTGGTTTACAATAACAAAAAGAAAGTATTTTGAATTGAATATTACAACCTACTAACCTATTGAACAGAAAAGGATTTATAAGACTAGGGTTTCAAGTGATCATACAGCTATGGCTAAAGAAAACAATATTTAGGATATTAGAAGAAGGAGTATCCTCTTGTGGCAAAGGAGATGACAAAGATCTCAGGTTACTTATTACTAGACTTATTTTAAAAATGCAGCTGAAGTTCATTTTTGGCCACTATACTGAGATAAATATTCATTCTAACTGAAAAGTTTACTTGTAAACATTGGATGTGAACAGATTTGGGATAACTTGATTCTGCTCATAGGGACTGTTAAGGATTTGTTCTTTTAAAAAGGGGGGATAAATCATATGAAGGAAATACAAACTATGGGCAAAATGTTCAGAGCATTTACTTTTGTAACTAGGGTGGTTTGGCAAGTTTTAACATTTTTCTGAGGGGGCAGCAGGAATGCCTGCTCTGAATTTCAATGAAGATTTTTTTGGAATTTACAAAAGCTTCAGATTTTGCTGACATCTCTGGAGACTGTTAACAGTAGCTGTTCTGCCAAAATGAATATTTAAATTTATGGGAAAAACTGCAATGCATGCACATATGTTTTGAATATTTATCTTTTTATTGGAGACCTCAGCTTGGCAGTATTTTTTTTTACTTTTAAACTGCAGCATTTTTATTACCAGGGCATATTGCATCATAATATTTCATCATAGCACCAAGCATGTGTTTTTCAAAGATAATTTCTGCTTGAAAATATTTAACTTTTGAAAAAATCAACAGCTAGAAATTATAAAGTTTCTTAATTTTTTGTTGTTGTTGTTGTAGTTGTTGTTATATTTTGTTTTGTTTACTGGGTAGATTACACAAGGCAAGGGAATGCCTAACATCAAACAGTATATTTTAAGCCAGTGCCCTTTTCAATATTAATATGACTTTAACTGCAGTACTTTTTAATGATGGAAACAAAGCTAAACAAACTGGATGCTGTTTAGAAAAATATATTGTTACAGTATGTGTTTTCAGAATTCATTCAGTGTTGCTCTTTAACACTTGTGCATATTCTATTGGTACTGAGAGGAGCTAAACCTACGATCTCCCTACAGGAGATAACAATCCTATTTTGTGAGTGTATGCTGCAATAGTGTACTGTGCCTGACTGTTTTATTTTAAATTTGCTATATATACCATCCTGTGTTGTTTTGGTTGTTCTTGCACCTTACTTCCTGATCTAGGACCACAGGGGCAGTGTGGGATACTGGAGGACTAACTTACTGGTGCCTCCTTTTTAACAGCTATTCTCCTCACTGACTGACTGTGCCCTATTAAGGGACTGTTTTATAACTGAAATACACTTCAAGGGCTATTCTAGTGCCCTAAAAACTTTTAAATTTGGCCGTTTGTGCTAGCACGAAACTGGAAGTGGCGTGACGACGCACTTCCGGTCCGACTAGCATTAAAACACTCGCTCTAGTGAGCGGGGCGAGCGTCCGCGGGCCACGCACAGAGACACGCACGTCTTAGCGCATGTCTATCGTGTCCATCGTGACCATCGGGGTAGCAGTTTTTAAACAACAGTCTATGGTCTTATACACAAAGGGAAATCCAAGGTACTGTACTTATAGTTGGAACTTTAGTTTACATCATAATGAAGAAAGCAAATAAATACTGTACGTCTTGTCAAATGTACGCAGTAGGCAAACAAGTTGCGAATTATGTATGTGACAGATGTATTTTGATTAAAACTTTACAGGATGAAATATTCTGTCTCCGTAATCCTGGGGAGGCTACTTCTGATATTACCCAGCATACTACTGATCCAGAAATAGAAGCACTAGAAGAATACATTGACCATATGTCATCCCTACTGGAAACCAATAATTCCCCCCTTCTCCATGCAAATTGCCCCAGGGTACCCTAGTGATCAACAAGTCCCACAGTGAAATCACTAACACTCCACTGAACCCCAAGGGTAACTTGAGAATAAAGTCCACTTTAACTTACGAACAAACCGCTTCTACTCCGCATTGTTTGGACCCCTCACAAACGCGGATAGTGACTGACACTACCACTTGGTCAACTACTGCTTCGAATAAAAATTTAAACTTACAAACAGAGGAGCCTAAGATTGCCACCCCTCCGATCTCACTACATAATTCCTATGAACCACTGGCTTCCCTTACTGATAGAGATAACTGCAGTGTCGAGTGTCCATCTAATATTGCCCAGGACAAAAGTCCATATCTTCCTCTCCAAAAAAAACAGTACCCCTACCCAGGTTGTAGTCCTAGGTGACTCTATGGTTAAATTCATAGATCGAACCATTTGTAACCCTGATAAAATTAATAGATCTTGCTTAAGCTAATGGGGTGCTAAGGTCTCTGATATAACTGCCATGACCAATACTGTCTTACATGCAGCAGGCACTAACGCTCTAGTTATAATCCATGCTGGGACAAATGATATAGCAAAAACCCCATTACAACAACTTAAGCAGGACCTAGTTGGTCTCTGTAATGTACTAAATGAAAGGGGATGTAACATTGGCATTTCGGAAATTCTCCCAGTACCTAGAGCCTCCTTTTATATTCAAAGGAAGATTAAATCTATGAACGAATGGCTTCGGAAATGGTGCCTAAGACAAGGTATTACATGCATCACCCACTGGGAGGAATTCAATGATAACCCTTCCCTCTTCTGCTGGGATGGATTACACCTCAGCTGTAGGGGTAGTTCTCTCTTAGGTCGACAATTTTTATCATTCATTAATGACAATTTAAACTGAAACCGAAGGGGGAGATTGGAATCCATAAACCATCTCTAAATAATACATACAAACTGAATATCTTGACTTGTAATGCGAGAGCACTTAGCATTCCTAAAATGGTGGAACTGGAACTAAAAATTTAGGAGTCTAACATTGGCCTGGTTGCTATAACAGAAACATGGGGTAACCAAGATAAACAATGGATAGTAAATATTCCAGGATTTAAACACTATTTTAAAACAGACCTGATGATCAGAGGGAGGAGGGGTTAGTCTTTATGTAACAAATGATATTCCCTCATTTGAGGTTTCAACAACTGCATCTACTGAGAGTGTTTGGGTATACTTGCACCAAGGGCATCCTCAAATCTTGGTTGGGAACTGTTATCGGCACCCTCTTCAGACCTTCTTATCTACACCAATTAACTTCAGAAATGGCTCAAATAACAGATAATGGCTTAGTCATAATTTTAGGGATTTTAATCTCCCATCTATAAATTGGGTTACTCTCTCTGGACAAAACTCATACGATCTACAGCTGATTTCTGCTATTACTGACCTTGGCCTTACACAACATGTAAGAGATCCTACTAGAGGAGCAATATTCTCGATTTAGTCTTTACTAACATGAATACAGCTTTATCAAGCTTACGGGTGCTGGATTCCCTGGTAACAGTGACCATTTGTTCTATCCAATTTTCCATGGCCTTAACTCACACAAGTCGCCTTAATAACAGCTGCATGATCAAACAATATGAAAAAGCTAATTTTATTAAGATTAATGAACATCTGGCAGCTCTATCTTGGGATTCATTATTGGCACTCTTAATGCAAATGATGCTTGGAACACCTTGAAAAAATATACATAATTTAGAAGAAAAACATGTACCTGTGAGAAGGAGATATAATAATAAAGGAAAGGTCCCTGCTTGGTATAGTAACAATATCAGAAAACTTAGTAATCATAAACGGAAATTATTTAGTTTGCTAAAAAAGAGCAAACCAGAAGATAAGAAGGACATTTATACTAAGTACAAGGATGCTTTAAAAAACTTAAAAACATCTATTACCTTGGCTAAAAGGAACCTAGAATTCAAGATTGCCCATACCAAGGATTCACATAAAAGTCTCTATTCATACTTAAACAATAAAAAGGGTACTGTTAATAAAGTAGGTCCAATAATCATCAATAATTCTACTATTCTCTCAGATATGGTGACTGCTTCTGAATTTAATAAGTACTTTTGCTCTGTCTTCGAACAAGACAAGGAACCTAGAACGATCTTTCATACTCCTGTTTTTCAGAAATATACCATTACTATTTCTGACACTTATAAACTTCTGGGAACTTTGAAACCAACTACGAGCCCAGGCCCCGATGGTATTACCTCCAAATTTCTTATGGGAACCATAGACAATATTGTCACCCCACTTACAATCAAATTTAATAAGTCACTCACTGAACTAATTGTGCCTACTATATGGAGAACAGCTATTGTTACCCCAATTTTTTAAAAAGGAGTGCATTCCAAAACTGAGAATTATAGACCTATCAGTTTAACCTCTATACCTTGCAAACTATTAGAGAAGTATATCAAATGTCTAATAGATAAAGAAATGCTCAAACTTAATATATATGACCATACTAACATGGATTCAAACCGGGTACTATGCACTACAAACTTGTTATCCTTTTATAATTCGATAAGTAATAAGCTTGACCAAAATATTCCAGTAGATGTTGTCCTGCTGGATTACAGTAAGGCATTCGGCAAGGTCTCACACTCAATGCTAATTAATAAACTGGTTACATTAGGATTCTCTAAATGTATTGTAACTTGGGTGAATAACTGGTTACACGAACAAACTCAAACAGTTAGAATCAATGGGTATTATCAGAGGACAGACCTGTGACAAGTGGAGTCCCCCAGGGTTCTGTGTTGGGCCCCACTTTGTTTGGCATTTTTATAAGTGATCTAAAGATCAGATCACAGAATAAGTTATCAAAATTCGCGGATGACACCAAATTGGGGGGACCTGTGCATAACGATTACAGTAGGAACACTATATTGAAAGACTTAGAAATAATTGAAACATGGGCGACCACCAATAAGATGTCTTTTAAAGTATCCAAATGTTCGGTGCTGCATTTTAGTAAAAATAACCCTGTACAACCATATTACCTCAATGGAACCAAAATACGAGACTCAGTTGTTGAAAAAGATCTGGGTATCATGATCGACGATCGTTTGTCCTTCTCAAACCACTACAATATAGTAACGAACAAAGCCAATGCTTTGTTGTGTAGGATAAAAAATACCTTTGTTTCTAAGACCGAAGAATGTATTATGACGCTATATAAGTCTCATGTCAGGCCCTATCTGGATTTCGCTATCCCTTGTGGAGCCCATATCTGATAAAGGATATTGCAAAAATTGAGAGGGTGCAAAGAAGGGCAACTAAAATCATACCCCACCTCTCTCGTCATGATTACGCAACTAGGCTTCAGAGAACAGGATTATACTCACTAGAAAACAGAAGATTAAGAGGTGACATGCTGCAATTATTTAAAATTATCTCATCTTCTATATTAATGGAATCTTGTGGCTTGTCCTTTGCATCTAGGAAAATTGTTCCCCGACTCCATAATAAACAAATTATAATTGAAAAAACAAGAACAAATAAAAGACAGCAATTTTTCAATGTAAGAGCTCCAAGAGTATGGAATTCCCTGCCTCAAGAAATTGTCGATTGTGAGAACATTAATACCTTCAAGCTTAAATTAGATAGATAGCTTTTGAATAAATAACAAACTTATTAATGGTCCACATGTGTGGAGGACATTCTCGATGGGCTTCGGCCTTTTTATGTCCCAATTACCAAGTTACCAAGTTAGCCATTGTGAATTATTTCTAGAACATGAATATTCATTGGCACATTCATAGTATTCATTTCTAGACCATGAACATTCATTTGCTACTGAGAGCAGATGCACACATGGATCTAGCTGCAGCCTTAACCTGGTTAACTTTTCAAGAAATGCTGTAATAATGTCATACTTTTACCCAGTTATGTGGTTCTTGAGCTCATTCTTATTACTCCAGAGAGCTCTTTCCATTCCTATCAAATGTCATTAGCTTTGAGCACCAATGAAAATATTATGAACAGAGTTTTCAAATTTCTAGTTTATATAATACTATTTCATTAGGTAAAACACCAGTCCCAACACTAGAAACCATGGCTAATTAAGCAACAGGCATGACAGGTGCATTGGGTGGGATACTTGCTGCTCAAATGAGTTGAAGTAAGAGGCCAAGGCTGAATGCTTCCACCAACTGAGAAGAGCTGTTATTTGTGCAAAACATGCACCCTACTTGTCATTATGAAACAGGTCAATTTCTTGAGTAAATATATATTTTTTTAATTAAAACAGTTTTCCTATCTTTAATTGGTACACAGAAAAAAGGTTAACAAAAAAAGAAAAAGTAGTGCAGTTTGTACATTTGTCTGTACATTGTTGTGGGGCCATTTGTCCACTAGGTAGTATCAATGAGCAATGTAGCCTATGAACATGTGCTTGTAATTCAAAGTTAGCAGTTAGGGCATTCTACAGATTCAACTGGGTATGGCTTGTAGCATCAGACTCAATACAGGTACAATAGTTCTTTGCGTGACTCCTGTTTGTTTTTATGAGAAAACATTGTGGAGCTCACTAATGATCATTATCCTTTCTGAGTCATGGTTGGTGAAGGCAGAAGACTTCAGGAGATTATGGACTTCAGGAGACAGTAAATTAATGGTTGGTGTTTAAAAAAAGTGAATTTGTGGTTTTAATCATTTGTAGTAGTTTTTGAATTTGGGGGCACTTGCTGTGACAGTTGAAATTCTAGCCATCAAATTTATAACATGGTCAGCAGTTGCTCTGGAATCAGCAGTTTGAAAGAGCAGGAGCTACTTACATTAAGCCAAGGTTGCAGTTGTTTGACCTCAGCATGGGTGAGAAGTAATGGTTATTTATTTGAAGAGCACAAAGTAGTTGATTTAGTGCTGGACAGAAGTATTATATCTCAGTGGTGGGACAGGGTAAATAGGTCATGGATCTTTTCCTGTTGTTGTGGGTTGAGATATCAGAATGGGATTCTGAGCTCCTCAGCCAATTAGGTTTTAGATTTTTTCACCCATTTCATAATATACAATATACTGTAGCACAGCACTGAAAGACTGTTAAGGTTCTGCCCTTTGATGAGTTCTTAATCTGAGGTCCCTTGTGCTTCTGCCTTCTGACTATGAAAGCTCCTCACCTCTGCCCCCCAATTTTGTGGCCTGAAGATTGTCAAAGCATCTGTAATGGGAATACCTCCTCCTTTTCCTTGTTCTGCAAGCACTTCTCCGTGATACCCAGAATCTCATTTCTTAGATTTATTTTAACTACTTGCATTGTGCCAGAGTGCTGGGGATCATGCTGCCTCTTTCCACTGTGGGACCCTCCAGGTCCTTCCCGATAAGCTGAGATATCTTTGCACCTGTTCTCATGATGGGGGAAGTTTCTGGAGTATATTCTTCCCCTAATGCAGCTGAGTGACTTGCTCTTCAGTCACATGCTGACCCACCTGTGTTGCCAGAGACTCCAGGAAGGCATCAGTTTCATCCTCCTCTGTATCCTCTATGCCTGATATCAGAGCTGCCCACTCCATAACTAGAGGACCTGTACTAGGTTCATTAAGGCATTAAGTTCATTAAGGCAACATACCCAGGCTTCCATCTTAATACCTTTAATCTCTTCTGCCCTTGGTGGTTATCAACAATTTTGTCCTGACCTACATTCATCTGGGCAAAATTATGAACTGCCCATGGGCATTGCTGAAAACATTGTCTTTACTCATCATATAAGTTACATTTGGCCCTTGAGTACTATAGTGAGTGAAATGTCAAAGCAGACAACACTGGCCACATTTAATCTTTTCACACATGGTGCTCAAGTGAGTTTTAGCACCACATTTAAACCATAGTTTCACTAGTCCTTGGTGAAATATGACCTCCTGTCCACATCTAATAACCACAGACACTGTCAAACATTTTCAGTATAAATGGCTAGGGTAGGGAAATTGACCACCTCATAGCTCTGCCAGAACCAATATTCAGTATCCCCATATCATATTCTCACATTAAACATCTCAGTAATGTTTTTAAGAGAGGCATTAATTAAAGGGATGGCAATGAAGTGTGACCACAAAAATGTACCTGCCAGGATGATTCCTTCAAAAAGGTGTATTAGGGCTTCCTTCCATATCATGGCTGCAGGTGCATCAAATGAGGCCTTCCCAGATTCACATGCATACTGCTGCCCCAATTTTCACTGACTCACTTGTTTATCATTCCTTCCTCTCTTCAGCTGCTGGCTATAATCATGACTTCTCTACTGCACATGACTCACTTTATGGGAGCTGCTTCATTCACAAATGACCAATGCTCACCCTGAAACTAAAATCCACCTCCTTGACAAGTGCCAGAAGGTAAAGCCTCTATTTTCTGTTTCACTGCAGTGTTAGCATTCAGATTGTTCATGGGCTAGAATTGCCTGTGAATCTGTAATCTCACCATCAGGGCCAATCAGAGCAACACTTCCCAGGCCAGGGCCACCACCTGAATCTGAATCCATCCACCATAAAGTGGAACTGGAAAAGTAGTGGCATGTCCTGTGTGCCCTAGCCAACTATAAAACAGATTCATATCCCTCCTCGACTCCTGAAACTAGCTGTCAGAGCACAGTGTGTCTTTCATGATCAAAATTTACAAATTAAAAATACAAATTAATTATGGGCAGAACCAGTTCTAAATAAGAACCTCTTAGAACTTGGCCTTTTCTGAAATTTTGAACCAATTAGAACCTCTCTTGACAGCAGTTCTAGTACTTTGAAGTGCAAATTCAGCTCTGTTAACATCAAATTATCATATTATGAGTATGCAAATATTTGTACTTTGTTAGATTTAAAAATAATTTGAAACTAAGAACCTTTCAATACCTTTTGGATTTCTTATTAGAACAGGTTTTAAATAGATGAGGGAGTGATTAACTGATCTCTAGGACTAATATCACCATACCATAACCAAGACACTTACTAACTTACGGTATGCCCTCCCAACAGCAAAACCTTTACAGCGAACATGTCAATGTTGACATCCTCGACAGTTCACTGTAAAGTCTATCCAGGGCCCCAGCACTCTTTCCACTGGTCCTGCACTCCCTCCCCAAATCAACTTCATCTTGGAGTTGACTATCCTTAATTCTGGGGGTGCAGGGGGCAGCGCCCCACTCATAGGGGGGTTCAGGGGTGAAGCCCCCCAGTGAAAAGCATCTATTTCTCTGATGGATTTATGTCAACTGTAAACTGTGGTCTACATAAATCTGTCACTGTGATGTCAATCAACAAAATATTTGTCAAACCGGCATCATAGAGCCCTCTCTTTCGATTGCTATGGAGTCCACTCTTTCATTTGAAAGAATGACCTCACACACATTCTGAAAGGGTGAGAACAACAAACCAAAGCTGAGCAGTTCTGAAACCATAGGTATATAACCAAGATCACTTTTACAACTGTGTAAGTGGTCTCTGAGGCAGTATTAATACATTATTAGTCAAGGGTGTTCAATAATATATTAAACATTAAAAATCATCTAACTGTGCCCTTTCCAGGACACTGCATTACACACTCTCAGTAAAAAGGGTGTGTCAGGTGCATGGGCAAAGGGATCTTTGGTTGGAAGCACTTCCTCAATCTATAATGAATATTGTAGTTCCCAAGATATTATTGATGAGGGACTTAAACTACAGGAGATCAGATGGACAACTACAGTTCCCAGAATTAAGAGAGAAACTAAAGATGTTTTTCACAGTAACATTAAATTACTGCAAAATAACTAAGAACATACATTATACACAAGAATAAATATGGGCAGACAAAAAAAGTGAAAACATTTGCTCAGTCAGTAGTACTATGGTAGTAATGGAATAATTTTATTGAGAAAATAGTTAAATCAAAGGAGACCTATTTATATAAAGCAACTGCAGTATTTTCAAAACACAGGCATGCACACACATGCACACACACACACACACACACATACACACCCCTAACAAAAGTCAAATGTTAGAACAGGTGAGGACATTCAAATGTCTTGGGGAAGTTCTAGACCACACTTTATTTTTCACCCACCATGTGGACAATCTGGCATTGTGAGGACATTCAAATATCTTGGGGAAGTTCTGTACCACACTCTGTTCTTCACCCATCATGTGGACAATCTGATGTCCTCAGTAAATAGAAGGCTGAGTGTCCTATTCAGAAACCAGAATGGCCTTACTGCTGATGCCAAGTCACTGATTGTGACCAGCTCCATCCTGTCTCTAATGGACCATGGACTACCTAGCTATGCAGCTGACTCTGATTCAGTATTAAATATGGTCAAGATGTTATGTAATAAAGCTTGTTGCTTTGTGTAAGGAACTGACAAGCACACCCACAGCTGTACCCTTTACTCACTAACCAACTGGCTTTCCCTACCAGGAAGAATAAAGTTTCAAACCTGTCTCCTATCCAAGAAGGCAGTGATGGGCCTAGCACACACCCTGTGCTAAAAAACATTTCCCCTAGTGTTGAAATAATATAGCATGAGGGGCATGGCCAGGAATGCTCTTGAACTATCTTTACAGAAATCAGCTGGTGTAAGTGTTCTATTGCTACCAGGGCTGCAGGCTAACTAAATGAACTGCCAAAATCCACGCTGAACCTCACAGCTTTATGCAGTTCAAAAATCCCTGCAGGTTTCTAGCAGTTCAGTGCAATTGCAGTTTGTCACTGAACTATTTGTAATGATCATCTTTCTGATCTGCTGTCTGTCAAGCAGCCTGCTACTGGAACCTGTTCTAGTTCAATCAGCATTGAATGTATACAACTTTGTTGTATCTTGATTGTTTAGACAAGCTTTTCCTCTAGAATGTGCTCATTCTCCCTGTCTCTGTCTGTAACATGTATTACAATCTTATTGCAACATATGCTGTAATATTTGTAATTCTGACATGGGACCTTTGTTAAAGAGCACTTGTGCTCAAAGATGTCATCTGAATATTCTCATAACTAACTAACTAACTAAATAAATAAACACCAACACTGCAGAAGAAACAAAAAAAATCAGTGAAGTATCCAGACTGTTTCTATGACTGATAAACTCTACCCATGAGCATCTGAATATGCCCAAAAGTTCAGACTGGGGGACTGTCTATTTAAATACAACTGTCTTTCTGTATTGCTATATATACAGATGTTAATTAGTTACTGAAACATCTGGAAACAGGTTTGCATTGTGCAGAATTATGCTTTTTCTGTTATTTCCTAACAATACTGTATTGAAATTGAGACTTGAGGAGGCTACTATGCTTGTACATTGTAAAGATTCATTATTTAAAATATGTATAGGAGTTTTCATTCTTCTGAGAGTGAGTGTAATTCAGTGTTCTCTGATTAAAAGTACTCATATGAAGAGCAGCTATGAGGCAATCCATAGAATGTGAAGCTTTTGAGTTATCCTCATGATACATGGTACAGTAATCATGACAAATATAAATTCCAATAAGTGGCTTTTAAAGGAAGTGCCAAAACTATCTGGGCATCATGTTAGGCATTTATCATTCCTAAAGGAAGTTAAAGGGATTAAATAATTAAAAGGTTAAGTGTCCTATGTGATTAGTTAAGTTTGCTGTTTCCAATATTAAGTTTTGAAGAGTGTATAGAGTCTTATGAATTATCAATTTACAGTCCTACTGTAATGAACTGGAACAATTTTGTCTACCAATGGTGACAATAACTTGGATGCATCATACAGTACATAACCTGAAATGAACTAATTTATGCACTGTGACAATATCTGTATATATTACATTGCATGATAATGAATTAAAATCCATAATCTTTGTATATTTAATTAGTGTAGCCAATGAACTTATGGAGCCAACACTTTGCACATTTATGCTAGGCAGTAACCTGATCACCTACTTTGAGGCAGTAATTAGGTTGGTGGATGTGGTGAGGCAGTGGATGTACTCTGTTTTAACTTTTATCAAGGCCTTTGAAACTGCACTGCATGGAAACCTAAATGAGAAAGTAGCACAGTATGTTGTCCACAAAATGTACAGGAGCGGGATAGCAAACTGACTGACAGGTAGAAAGCAAATGGTGGCGGTGGATGATCACCATGCAAAGTGGAGGGATGTTCTGAGTGGAGTAACAGAAGGTGCTGGATCTTAACATATTTATCAATAACCTTGTGAAGAAAATCAGCAACAGGTTTCACAACACTAAACTGGCAAGAAGAGTGCATACAACAGAGGCAGACATGCTTCAGGGGGACCTACACAGATTAGGAGTGAAAGTCGAGACAAGGGGGCTTAGATTTAATGTGGGAATGTGCAACACACTATACAAAGGAACAAGGAATCTAGGTCACAGGTGATGTGCTCTGTTGTCAAGAGAGCAACTGAAATGTTTTGATGCATAAAGAATAGTGCACTGTAAGGTTCAGTTTATGAGAGATGATCCTCCCTCTAAAAGGCCCACATTAGGCAACACTTGGAGACCTGCATTGAATTCTTGACACTGTAGTACAGATATAACATTGAAGAGATTAAGGGGTCCAGCACAGTGTCACAACGTTAGATACTGGATTAGGTGCAAACGTTATGAGTATATATTGAAAGGCTGCAATCTATATTTTTAGCCTAGAGAAGAGGATACTAAAAGGGGACATGATCAAGGTGATTCAAATACAAAAGGAGATAGATGGGGTGATGTATACTCAGATGTTTGAGCTGGTGAGTGGAAGCAGAGTAAAAGAATATGCACTAAAATTGAATGGGGCAGGGTAAACGGAAGCATTATAGAGCACTGCTGAGAAACCTGCCCGTTAAGGACCCATTTGGACCAGAGCATATGTCCTTGATATCATAGGGTTCTTAATATGAAGGCTATACTGTACTTTAAAAGTAGCAGTCAGGAGGGCAAGAAATATCCTCAGTATCATTTTTTCCTTAGTGTGCAGTGTCCTTAATAAGCAGGTACTATTGTACTTCACACAGAGGGTGGTTAACAAGTCAAAGGGCCTATATAGTGAGGTTCTGAAATCTAGCACGATTCAGACTTTCAAAGCAGGACTATATATAGTCCGAAGGGAGAATGGCACTAAGGTATCACAGCATAAGAGTAGCATTCCAGTTGATAACCCTGGTTATGTATCCAATTTAAATTAGCCAAATCACAGTGATATGTAGTAGGAGGGGAATCAGGGATGAGTCCCTTCCATCATCACAATTCAATATTATTATATTTAGTGTTGTGCGAAACTGAAGAATTTCATTCCTCAAAATATTTTGTGAAATTTGAACATTTTGAGAAATATTTTGTGTATGCAAAATGCAAACTTCCTCTGGCGAAATACAGAATTTCACTGGTGAAATGCAAAATTTCACCCGTGAAATGTGGAATTTTGCCACTCGCAGGCAAAATTCTACTGCTTACAGGTGAAATTCCACATTTTGCTGATGAAATTTCACATTTTACAGGTGAAATTTCACATTTCGCACCCGTGAAATATTAGGCATAATGTGCAGAATTTCACGAAATAAAATGTTGCTGCATCTCTAATTATATTCCATGGGCAACTGGTACTCTATGCTACTTGCTACTTTACTACATCTGGTTCATGTGCTTAGTAACTATTTTGATTATCCAAACTTCAAATGTCATATGAGTTGGGATTTATACTGTTATCAGTCATGATTTTATCATTGCTATGAAACCAGTTTCCTTAACCCTTAGGATGCCGACAGAATTAGAATGTATAGGGATTCTGGCTGATATGTCAGTCCATGGCACTGCAAGGGTTAATAATGTAGGTTAATGTTTAGCAAGAATATCTCCATGAATCACTGTTTCTTAGAAGAAAAACACTGCTCTCTGGTGTATGGATGCACTGAAAAAGGCTGCAGAACACTGAAATGTCCTGTTTAAAATATAGCTTTGAGCAGGGCTTTTTGTTAGCAATCTGTTTGTAAATTGAGTTTGCTGTAATACATAGAAAGTTACTGATGACAAAGATACTATTAGGCTTGTTTCCATTGGTGTCTTGTTACTATTTGAATGGTTACATTTATCAAGAGAAATAATCAACTGTACATTAAAATCAGGCATAATACATTACACAGAACATTGACAAGCAAAGATATAAACATCTATATGGTGACACTACAGTTTTTTAATACTTCTTAAGATATAGGCCTAGATTTTCAATATACATGGGAACTAAGTCTCACACCACAGTCAAGCCACAGGATAAAACCTCTGCCATCTGTGGAGTTTCCTTATTTTCTGCTAAGCGCATCTGAGAGATGTTATGCCTGGTCCCACCAGGAATAACATTTAATTGCTTCACGCAAAAACAACAACAAACTACCATAGATCATGAAACCAGTTATAGACTGGCTCAACCTTAAGAATACCACAGCTGCAGGAGAAACTGCTGTTCTACAAGTGGAGACCATTTGGGCCAGTTTTTCCCGCAGCTGTGAAGTTCCAGGGCTATGAAAATCTGGCCCATAATCTACAGTAGCAGTAGGAATTCTCAGTATTGCTCATTGCTCAGGTGTTGGGGTGTTCAGATTAGAATACTGTACGTCCAAATGTAGAGACCACAGAAACAGAAGAAGACTTCTTACCCATTTCCAGTCTGGCTTTGCTCTAAAATAGAGTGGAGGCAGTTATTATGTTTTCTAACTATGCAAGTGGATGCTCCCATAATCAGTACTCTTGTTGATTCCTGATTATGAGTCTAATTGAATATTTATGAGCGCATACTGTGTACGGTACCAGTCACTGACAGTTCAGTCTGCGGCTGACTGTGGTGGTGTGTGAAGGGTTGAGCCAGTCACTGGCTCAGGTTGGGTTTGGGGGGGTAGTGAGGTGGAGGGTCCTGTCCTGATGGGGTGAGGTGTCACTACACTATGTAACTAATGGGGGATTAATTCTGCTATGTTAGACATCGGGAATCAGGGATGGGAAGGGGTCTACTAATCTATGGAAAATGGATTGGAGTGCATTCCTACTTCACATGGGGATTGGGATGGGAGGGGGGTCCACTACACTATGGAAAGAGATTGGGGTTTGTTTTTCTGCGATCAGGGATCGAGATGGTGGGGTACACTACACCATGGAATGGATGGGGATATATTAAAATTATAGTCATCGGGTTGGGAGGGGACCATACACTATGGAAAAGGGTTGGGGACTGTTTTACTTTGATTGGGGATCAGGCATGGAGGGGTATGACTGCACTATGGAAACAGATTGGGAATTAAGTTACATTCAACCAGGGATAGGGGCTGGAAGGGGATACCACTAGACTACCATGATTGGAGGATTCTGCATTTTTTGTTTTTATGATCAGGGCTGGAGGAGGGAGGTACACTACACTGTGGACATACTTGGGGGACATCTATTGTGTTTTAGACATTGAGGGTAGGGGATGGGAGGGGGTATGACTGGACTACCATGGCTGGCAGGGGATTTAACTTTCTTCAGTGCTGATGAGGGCTGGGCAGGGGCTGGCCTGGCACATTCAGCTGGGAGCAACCCTGATAATGAGTTCATAATGAGCTTGCATGGGACCCAGTTGTGCCATGCATGCCCAATAAGCTCGTTAGCATATTCAGGCTGAATATCACTCTTGGGGGGACCAGCACATCCAAGTCTGCTCTGCTCATTCCCCCATCAGTGGTCTTCAGCCCTGATCCTGGATGTGCTGCACCAAATATGGTGACCACCTGCCTTGTGCCACATATCCAGGGTCAAATATTCAAACTGGATGAGTGATCTGTTGTGATCATGCATTCCGTTTGAAGATCCTGTCAGAGTCTGCTGGCCCATTTTTGTGGGCAGTGCATGTGTTTGTGCCGCTCATCCAACTGGCTCTGAATATGTTGGCCCAAATGTATTTTTATTGAATGAGGTGTGGAGGGTGATTTTTTTTTTCAAGACAAGTCTTCTCAAATGTTTTATACAGTATGTATTTTGTTTGGAAAGAAATGAAAGTCCTTTTAGAAATCTTCAGATACTGTATGCTTCTCTTTAAAATTTTTCAGCTTAAATTCATTAATGATATATTGGTTTCAATAGCACCTTTCTAAAACTGTGTATCAAAGCACTCTCAGAAGCAATGGGTTGATGCCAATAATGCATAGAATCTACACTGTCATTCAAAGGCCCTTGGACATGTGCAATTTACATTTAGGTAACTGTATTAGATCTTGTTAAATGGATGGGGATGTTATCCATGACACCAAGAATAATCCACTACTCTTAAGAAAGGTATCATTGGTTTTGTTTTCTTCTTCCTGGATAAGTACCTGAGACAAGCAGAAAGGAGGTTGGTTTTGTGCCTCATTTTAAGGGATGGTCCATCCAACCAGCAGCAGTCGGCATGAGCCTGAATGTGCCATGTATAGCATAGATTTGTACCCTCTGGTTCATTTAATTGTATTATACAGGCCTGGGTTGCACACACCCTACCGGACTGTCTGGTTATATCTGAAACATGGCTCAAATCTGCAACAAAAGATAGTGAAATAAACCTTCCCAACTATCAGCTCTTCAGATCTGACCGTCTATCCAGGGGCGGTGGGGTAGCCATCTATGTCAAAGCAAATATCTCTGCATCCTGCCTCAATTCTACATCTCAACCAAAGGAATTCAATGTTTGTCTATTAAAATAACCCTTCCCAACACATCTTCCTTTCAACTGGTTGGTTGCTATAGGCCCCTCTGCAGGCCTCAAACTCCCTATCCCATTTAGGATCCATACTTAATCTGGGCCCTGAAGACACCATCATCTTAGGAGACATGAACTTAAATTGGCTGACTAATGCATCTGCACCCTGGTAACCTTCTGTGACACCTATGGATTCTCTCAATTAATCAAAGAACCAACAAGGATCAACCCAAAGAATACTCAACAGCACACTCCTGGATATTATATTGGTAAATAAACCTCATCATTATCCCTATGCAGGAGTACTTCTCAGTGACATAAGTGACCACTGTCCCATAGCTGCCATTAGATCAACAATCAAGCCACCCAATCCTGCAAAATTCCTCCACGAAGGTCAAAAAGAACTTTAAAATTACAGGATATCTCCATGATCTGTGCCACACCACCACGTTGGCAATAATTCTATCTCACAGCCTCAATAGAGTCAGCTCTTCAAATCCTAAATGATATAATCATAAGTGCCTCAATTCATGCACCCTCACCAGTGTCAGAACCAAACTCAAATCCTGTCGCTGGTTCTCTGCCAACCTTAACCAAGACTGCTTGCCAGAGACAAACTCTGAAAAGGGCAAGAAAGACAAAGGACCCAAATGACTGGCTCCAATTCAGAAAAGCCAGAAACTCCTGCACAAAACAAGTAAGAAAAGCCAAGGCAACCTTCTACACAGCTGAACTAGATGCCTCCTATAACAACCCTTCCAGGTTCTGGGGTACCATAAAGGGCATCCTAGGTCAAACTCTACCCTGTCTTACCATCCAAAATTCAATTAAATAATATTGAAATCACCGACAAGCAAAATATCTTGAATGCCTTCAATGACCATTTCACTACAGCTGGCCTGGCTTTACTCCTCTCCTGCAAACCTATTAAGATCATCTCTAAACCTACAATCTACTGAGAGTCAAAAGGTTGCTTCCACATTCTCATTCAAACCAATATTGTTCAAAGAAGTAGAAGACCTCCTACTCCAACTAGATACCACCAAAAGTGCAGGTGCAGACCCTGGATCCCTACTTTCTAAAAGTAGCACTGTATGCCTTAACTCCTCACCCACCTCTTCAATCTATCACTTGTCACTGGTACTATCCTCAATATGGAAAACAGCTCAAGTGTTTCCATTACTTAAGGCAGGTGATCCCATGGACCTCAATAATTATAGGCCCATCTCCATCTTACCAATACTATCCAAGATGCTTGAGAAGCTGGTAAACTCTCAGTTAACTGCCTACCTTGATACCAACAATCTCCTAAATCCAGCTCAATCTGGGTTTAGATCTATACATAACACCATCTCTGCACTAGCAAAAGTCACAAATGACTGGCAGACTGCCCTAGACAAAAGAATAATACCTGTGTGTGTTTCTGGATCTAAGCAAAGCCTTTGACACTGTGGATCATGATCTTCTAATCACCTCACTAAACTCCATAGGCCTTGACTCACTCTCTATTAAATGGTTCAGATGCTATCTCTCTGAAGGCTACAACTGGTAAAGAATGATGGTGATCTATCTACCCCTAAGCCACTCCTAAGAGGTGTACCGCAAGGCTCCATCCTGGGTCCCATCCTTTTGCCATTTACATCAACAATATTGACTCCAATCTCTCTCTTCTAATATCCACCTTTTGCAGATGACACTGTACTTTATGTGAGCGATCCTCACCATCAAAAGCCTGTGAGCTCCTACAGTCTCAATTCTCCCTCCTCCAGCATAACCTATTAAAAAGAAATTATTACTAAATGCTAAGAAAACCAAAGCTATGTTCTTTGCCCACAAGAACTGTTCTTCCACTATCCCATCATTCACCCTCCCACAACTCTCACCATCCTTGGTGAAAATCTGGAATATGTTGACAAATTCAAATACCTAGGAGTATGGATAGACAATAAACTAGACTATACTACCCACGTTGAAGAGCTTCTGAAAAGCTAAGACAAAGACTTGGTCTATTCTATAGAATCAAACACTACCTGACCAAAGATTCCAAACAAAGATTAATCCTTGCATCATTCATGTCCCTCATTGATTATGCTGACTCTCTATGGTCATTGCTCCTCTCCCATCTAAACAAACTAGACACCTGTATCATAGAGCTATTAGATTCATTACTGACCTTCCCTCTAGCACCCATCATTGCTCTCTCTACAATGCAGTCAGCTGGACATCCCTGCAACATAGAAGAAGAAAAATGCTGCTACCTGGATCTACAAAGCTCTGACAAACAAACTCCCTTCCTACATCTCAGACTGCTTCAACCAGATCACATCCAGGCCCTACACCTTGAGGATCAACAAACTGATCCTGCTGAAGATTCCTATCACCTGCACCGGTATGGAAGAGCTGCAATCAGTTATTCCCTGGCACTTATCTGGAATTCTATCCAAAAGACATTGAAAATGGAAACACTGATCCCCTTACATCCTTCAAAAGCTGTACACCAGCCTAATCCCAGATTCATGCAATTGCTTCCACAAGGCCAGTCCTCCCACACCCCATCCCCCACACCCTCTCTCTCCCCACCCCCCTTCTAAATCTCCTCCCTATTCTTCTATCATTCCTCTGGTCCTTTCCACATCAAACCTCAAACATATATGCCCATCCATGTACCATTATCCAAGCCTTATCCCTACCAGACTGTTTGTTTCTCACCTTTAATAGGTTTTTGGTTTACTGTCCTTTGCCTTGTATATATATAAATAATTGTACATCTATCTCACTCATAAATGTTTGTATTTGTGCTATTTCAATATCATGTTTTTGTATACACTCTGTAACCTTTTTTTGTTATGACCACTCAGGTCCATCTTGTAAATGAGCTATGCTCAATGATGTTCGCCTGAATAAATAAAGATTTTGATTGATTGATTGATTGATTGATTATGAATGAAAAATAATATTATGCTTATTTCACACAAGGTCTTGTCAGAAAGCACTTCATAGTAGATATCAAAAAATACATGAGGTTGACATCTGATCTGAAAGAACATAGATAAAATTAGTTGAACATTCAGTAGAAGAAAATCATTTAACGAACCTGTAAAAGTCTGAAATGGAGGATAGATTGTCAGCAGTGCACCTCTTACAGCAACTAGTTGAGACAGAGGCAATAAAGTGTAATTCCATTAAAAGCTGTGAAAGTTTGATTAAAACATGTTACCACTAGAATACAGCAGTATACATGTGAGCATTCTGATAATAGTGGCTTAGAGTCCCATAAAATGGTTTTCAGAAGCCAGGATGGTCAGAGATTGTTCTTGCAGTTAATCACATATATCCCATACATTCTGTCATGGACTATGATGTAGGCCGGTCTTGCTGCCAGACAAGATACTGCACTCTGAAGATGCTGTCAAAGTATGGAAAATATTTCTAAGTTAGCAAAAATCTAGTATCGGAATGTCAAAGACTAAACTATAGATGAAACTCTTTTCCTTTCCTTCTAATACGGACTTTGCAAATAAAGGAAGACATACAAGTTATTTGACAGAGTTAGGCATTACACTAGACTTGGTTATTAATCTGGCATTAGCAGTGGTGCAGTAGAATTCAGCTTCTGGTTGGGGAGATGCTACATTAGGATATGCATAGTACATTGAGTGATTCATATTGAAGTCAATGTTTGAGGGCTGTAAAGAAGGATGCAGTTAGCATGTGTGTGAGTTAGAAAGCACAAATATGGCTGCTTTTCCCCTACCAGCTTAATTGATGCTGTTCCACTCAAGAAATGCAGATTCCATTGTGGTAAACTCCAGAAGGTGAGATGCTTGCAGACCTAGAACAACATTGCAATTGCCTCTTTGTGACTTTACATGAATATGATAGAAACAAGAGACAGAGACAAGAAAAGCAATCTTTTCACTTGTGGTCTGCAGCAGGCTCATAATGGATGCAGGGGTGTCTGTCTCCACATTCCATAGTACTCAGGCAGCTCATGCAGTTCGAATGCTAGCACCAATATGGGGAGTTAACTATTTTACAGAGGTTTCAGCAGAAAACAAAGAGTTGTTTTAGCTGAATGCGCCCAGTGTAGGAAAAGATTTTCTGCAGCACTTCAACATCCCTGTGAGTCAAGCTAACATAGTTAGTGAAAGCGGATACTTGCAATGCTTCTGAGCACCAGCATCACTTCATGCTTAAAACTGAGTCACAGGAGCATGTGTTAGGGTGTTACCCAGCTAAAGTAATTTTTTCAACTGCATTATTTTCATGTTCTGCTCCCATAACCATTCCATTAATTCACTCCGTGCAATGCTACACATATGACTGAAATGAATGAAAGAAAATGTAACTAACACTTTGATGAAATAAGGAAGTCTTCAATAAAGAAAAGCTGAAAAATAAGAAATAAGCATTTGTCAATGCCGAACGTTCGCTTGCAGGTATTTGCAGTGGTATTTGGCACTTGGACATGGCTTAAAAAAATCAGTGACAAAGAAGTACAAGCATTTGCCAATGCCGAATGTTGCTTGCTTCTATGTGCTGTTTAGGTATTTGGAAGTCATTGGAGTGCAAATATTGAAAATTCGCAAACTTACGAGCGTGCGTAGGAGCTGCACAACTCACGCTTTCTAAAACCAGTCATTTTAAGGATTTTTCACCAAATTTTCAACATAGCCATTTTAAGACCTCTGCTCATGAACAGTGTCACTGTGATTTTCTTAATGTGTCCCATACATTGATTTCACACACCGACTGCGCCATTGTGCGCTACATGGGTGGAAACACATTTTGGGCAGGATGTGAAAAATGACAGCTGTACTGCTCATAAGGAGGTGTGGTAAGATGGCAATGCTGAAAATCTGGAGTGAAAATATTGAAAATTCGCGAACTTACGAGCCTGCGTAGAACTGCGCAATGCAGCTAAATAAAACAGTCATTTTGAATTTTGCACCAAATTTTCAACATGGGTTTTAGGACCCTTCTCATGAATGATATCACTGTCATGGTGTTATTTGGGCCTGAAGGGTGATTTTGCGCAGTGACTATGAAATCACCCTTGAGCCTGAGCTCTTACCATGACAGTCGCATGTCATGAGAAGGGTCCCAAACCTATGTTGAAAATTTGGTGCAAAAATTCCAAAAAATGCCTAAGATATGCAATAAAGTTGAAAACCCCCTATCTAGCCCATTATACAGCTTACCGGCATTTCCTCAGTTCGCTGTCGGCTTTGAAGAGTGCAGACGTGTTCCCGGTCCACCGATGGCCATCTGGCTGAGCTCCAGAGGTAAGTATGGGGTGAGGGGGTGTGGGGAGCAGGGTGCACAGTGGGTGGAGTGCGGGTTGTGGAGGGGGCTGGGAGAGCGCCGTGGGACTGTTTTCATTTACAGGTTTTCAAAAAAGCTGACATGGGACATTGCCACACTTAGGCGGGCTCCCAGCATGGCAGAAGGATGGCTGGGGGGGCCATGGAGCCAATGGGGGATTGGGCACCCCCGTTGGCAGACGACGCGGGATGTTTGCCATGCTGGGGTGGGCTCCCAGCGTGTCAGCAAATATTTGGGGGGGCAGCATGACACGGTGCTGTGTATGACAGTGGTGGTTTTCTTTGAAGAGAAGACCACTGCTGTCATACACAGCACCTCATCTGATTGGTGCAGGACTGCCACTCCTGCTCAATGGAGCAGGGGACTGCAGAGGAGGGGCACACCTCCAAAGTGTCCCATTCTCCCAAGACATTCCTTGCACATGCATGCAAGTGAATGTAAAAATAACAGAACACTTTTTGATAACACAGAACAATAGTAATTCAACTTAATATTTGTCATGAAGCCCCTCCCACCGTTCTTCCAGGACTTCTCAGAAAGAAAAAGAACATATATCCTGCTAATACAACTCATCCAATAGAGAGTGCAGAGCTTGATGACAAGCTTGGGCCAAAAAAAAACAACAAAAAAACAACAAGCCCATGTATTCTGTCCCTGTCCCTGTCCCTGAGTAAACAGATGAGAAAAGACTAAAAAAATATTTAGACTCTCAGAAAAAAGAGAAAACATAAAATTACCAAAAAAATAAAGATGAACAAAAAACCCTGATAAAGCAGAAAAAGCAAAAGACCAAGGTCCCTTAAAGCAGCCTCACATTATGTTTCCTTTGCAGTATAACACAACCTGGCTGAAAATGGCAGCTAAAGACAGCAGTGAGTTGGATCAGACTGTTGAATGTCCTGTGCTAGAAGGTAACATTGGGAATGGTACCAACACAGAGCAAATAGATGGGGATGAGATAAAAGGAAAACAATTAACAGAAACTGAAAAATGCAACTGCTCCAAAATGATATAATCAAAAAAATAAAGAATCTGAGAAAAACCATTGACAATGTGGAACAGAATACAAGACCCAGCACCCAACCTGACCTAGAAAGAAAAATAAAAACTCAACAAAATCAAGAAATAAACAGACAGTACAAAAAATTTACTCTGCCTAACACAACAAATGAGAGTATGCCCCCAAGATTGGTGCTGAAACTAATACTGACTGTTTGTAACATCCAAGAGAGTATTGGGCAACAGAAATCTGTGTCTGATAGCCTACAACAATGAAATAATAGAATAGAACATCTGGAAAAAAAACAGTAACTAATGAAGCAGCTAGAGTTAATACGCTTGAGGAAAGACAAGTTTCCTTAGAAGATAACCTAAAACCACTGCTTCAAGAAATAAAAGGACCTGAAACAACAGCAGGAAGAAATAAAAAATGACAAGAAGGCCAAGAACAGGGCCAGGAGGAAGAATGTGAGAATCTTTGGTATGCTACAATTGTCTGGAAAAAAAAATACAAGTTTGTCACAGTTGGCTACTGAATTGTTCAAAAAACTGTTGAAGGACTCTGGTAGACAACAGATGCAAATAGATTTTGTTTACTATACAGGAAAACTCATAATAAAGATGGTCTGTGACCAATAATCATAACATTCTTGAAGTCTAAAGATAATTAAGAATACTGAAAAAGGTGCTGTATCAGCATGTGTTCTGAAAACAAAATAAAATGGTACTATTAAATGCACTCAGAAAATAGAAAATAGAGCTAGAATCAATGTTTCAACAACATGTCTTCTTCAGGAATTATCTAAAATAGAAAAAAGCAAAGTTAGTGGGGTCACTGACATTGCTTTTTTCTCTTTTAGATAATTCCTGAAGAAGACCTATGGTTGAAACTTCATTTCTAACTCTACTTTGTGTTCTCAGTGTGCATTTAATATTATCATGTTGTAATGTTATAAATGCCATCATTCAACAAAAAAGGTTCAAATATAAAAATCAGAACATTTCCATAAAGCAAAATTTATCTTATGAACTGTTACAAAAAGAAATTTGCTTCAGCAAAAAAATAGAAGAAAAAAATAAGAGCTGATTTAGTGTATCCAGCAAAACTGTTTTTTTTTCCCTTAATGGCTAAGTTCTGCTTTATGACACATGTGAAGATGCTCTGAGAGATCTGAATTTATGACTACCAACCATCTTCTAGTGAACTGATTGTTACAAACTGAAAGGCTTGTAGGATGCAACAATCTGTACAGCCTTGAATCCCCAAATAATGGAACATTTTGAAATTCTTGATTCGCTAGGACATTTCCACATGAACTGCTTTTTTTCTGTTTCCTTTATCTTTGCTTCCATGTTCCAGGTCCATAGACATGTGAATGTATTATATCTGAGTTATGACTAAGAGAGATGGGAGGTGTGTGAAATGTTTATTGAAACCACCCAAAGACCTCATATCTCATGGAGACTGAACAATGTGCTACTAGAAGACCAGGTCTTGGTAGAGAAGGGTAAAAATGGGAATAAGACAATTTTGGGACCTTAATGATGGTTCTGGCCAGTAACAATGTGGGATGAAATACCGCAACCAAAAATAAAGTGGCAATAACATCACCACCCACAATGTCGGCAGCACATGACATCAAGGGACGTAACAGTGCATGCCAGTGAACAAGGAGGCAGCAAACACAGCCTGCTACATGGAGACACCACACAGCACTACAGCAAGAACCTGAGCATAAGAACAGCACAGGGGTGCCTGAGTAGGTACCAGTTCATGGGACCCCATGCCATTGTGGTGTAGTTGTTTGGCCCCCAACTTGCCCATACCCATCAGTCCTGTCCCGTGGACTCCTGATGCAGCCATAGCCTCTGCCTGCTGTCCCATGCCTAGCACAACCTGTACATTCTGTGTCCTCTGTTCTGTAGAGTGACATACTATGCCATGTTCCCTCTGTTGTCTGCCCTGCAGAGTCCTGGCATAGCACCCTTTCTGCTGCCTTGTGGTAGGGCCTGCCTGGTGGTGGGCACTGCACTACCTCCAGTGTACCCCTGTGCTCGGGGTCCCAGTATTGGTCCCTAGCAGCAGATACTTCCACTCAGTCCCCCCCATGCATCCATATACCGGTGTGTTGTAGATGTGCTCACTGTCTTCTAAATTATTTCACTACTTTGTACACATCAGAATGAACACCATGTAATAAAGATTGAATATATAATATGAAGTGTATAACTGTTTTCCCCTTTCCACAAATGAACCAAATGCTTTAACAATACAATACAAAACTGAGATTGAGATGTTATTTTATGGTATACTGTTGCTACAGTGACAATTTTACAGTGACGTGGTCGATACTGACAATATTGCCATGTCACTGTAAAGTCCACCAGAGACCCTGACACCATTCCCCAAGGTCCTGCACCCCATCTCCAACTCAGCTCCATACCAGAGTTGATAATCTCAATGAGGGGATGCAGAGGGCACAGCGCCCTGCATGGGGGTGCAAGGGGCACTGACCCCCCACAAAACAAAAAGATTTAGCATGCCAGCACCTTCCCAACTGCAATTGCAGTCAATGTAGTGGTGTCGAGGTAATGTTGCGTGGACAAGAAATTGTCAATGCAGCATCATGGATCCTTATTTTACAAATGATAAAAGGAAAATGCCTGGGTGAAGAGGGTTTTGCCCTAGAATACGACAAGTCATTTATTGACATACTTGTTCCTTTGTTGGAGAATTAATAAAAAATAGAAATTCAGCTTAAAACACCACAATCATTTATGAAGCTATAATTTCCTTAATTCCAAAAGCAGGGGAGGCCCCTTAAAAAGTGAAAAATGATGGACCAATATCTCTACTAAACTGTGAATGCAAAATATTTGCTAAAATTATAAAGAATATCATTTTGCCTTTTTAAGATAAAATCATACATCTATATCAAAGTGGTTTCACCTGGGTAGAGTTATATTTTCTGCCATATATAATATTCACTATATATAATAATATATATCAACCAGCAGAAACTAAATACAATTTTTTATACCACTGGATACCACAAAAGCATTTCACATAGTTGAATGGCAAGGCCTTTTTTTAATGAAGGCATGGGGATTCCCAGTAGAAATGGTAGATTTAGAAAAAATCTTATGCAGACCACGAAGTGCTAGGACAAAAGTACATAGCACACTACTGAAAGAACTTTGTTCAGGGAAGGGGGTAAGGCAGTGGTGCCTCTTATCATGCACTCTCTTTGTTTTATCTGTTGAAGTGCTTATGAGTGAAACAAGGGAATAACAATACAATAAAGGGAATACACATAAGGAAAGTACAGTGCAAAATTAAAGCCGGCACAGATGACATTTTACAGTTATTTGAAAATCCAGAGGACAGCTTATTAGAAACCAAAAAAGTGATCCAGTGATAGTCGAAATGCTTAGGCCATGTCAACAAATTTAAAATGTGCACAATGTTTAATGCAGTCATTAAACATGACTACATAGTCTACCTAGGTACAAAGTTAATTTATAACTTATCATAATTATATAAAATAAATTTTTCATCAATATTAGAAATAAGAACCAATGTACAGGCATCACAGAAAATAAGACTCTCACTATGGGAAAAATTACAATTCTCAAAATGACAGTAATCCATCACATTCCATATACTTTCCAAGGAATATTAATATCAGTTCCCATAAGTTGGCTCTGTAATCTTACTAGAATACTAAAACAATTCACTTGGAACATCGAGGCTTCTAGAATTGCCTGGACTAAGTTATGGCTTGGCAAAGAAGAGGGTGGTATGGAATGCCCTGATCCCCTGACTGTATGCATGGGATGCTCTATTAAATTAATAACTACATGGGCGTGCAATAGTAATATCAATTTGGATATAGAAAACTAGGTGACTCTGTATGAACATATTGATAAATTTTCCATTGCAAATATTTGGTATTCAGCAGGAATATTTAAGAAATCACATAATGCAATTACCAAAAGCCTTGCAGAAGTAGTAATCACCTATCAAAAGAAAACTAATATTAAAGCAAACATCTTTAAGTCCAATAGTTTATGACAGAATCTAAATGCAAAAACAGAACAGAAATCATGTTATGCCTGCAGACTGGAAAAAAGGGCATCAATAGATGATCACAAATAGTTAAAGTTAATTATATACTATATTGGAATGAATGAATGCAGAACAAAATAGAGTCCAGAAAATAAAGATTTTTGGAAACACAAGATAAGAAATGCCTTCAAAAAAGGTTTAAAAAGATGAGAAAGAGAACCCAATACAGCTTTTATTGATTTACAATTTACTGAACAATTAGTAAAAAAAAGGGATATGTGGTGTGGGTACAGAAAAATTTGTCTGACAAAAACATTTATAAAAAAGACTCTTGAAATAAAGAACTAGAGGTATATTTAACAGAAGCTCAATAGAATAACATATTACAACTTCTGAATACAAAACAAAAACAGGTTTATACAAATTGAAATTCTAAACAATGCCTATTTTACTTCTTCACATCTCCTTAACTTGACTATGTAAAAGCTGATAAAATTTTGGAAATGTGAAAAAGATGACTCTGGTGCTCTCCACACCTTCTGGGACTGTGAAGTAATAAAGAATTGCTGGTATGAATCGTTTTATATTTTAAGTAAATTTGGACTGAAAATTAACAGTCATAACTTTATTAAAATTGTGCATGAGCAACTTTCTCTTACAAAGATCAAAAAAATCTTCAAAAATATTTAAAACTAATTGAATTTCAGTTTAAAAGACTAGTCAAAGTATTGCATACCTCCTGAAGCAGCACAAATATTTTCTAGAGGTAAGTGGAGAAATTTATAATTTTTCTTACTTTTATGATGTTAAATTCTTTAAAAATGATACAACCTTTCTTTGTTTTATAACTTGATTGGAAAGTTTACTTGCTTAGATTGTTCTTGAGCAATAGTTCTAGGTCTGTGAATACTTCACTCACTGTTCATTTTACTGATCATTGACTGGCACTTTATATGCCATTTGTCCTTTATTGTGTTTTATGTGCATCACTTTCTGATCAAGTTTAATGAATCTTATTAAATGTAAAAAAAATTATACAACCTTCTGGAATATGTATAAGTTAGATATTCAGAAATGGACAGAGGTTTTTCCATAGTCAATTCTACTACGGTTATTGCTATGCTCTTTTGTTGCCACCCTCACTTCCCATACTTCTGCATCTTGTCAGCAACTGCTAATTTATATCATAACTATACACCCTTACATGTTGTTTATTTTTTAAAATCCAATTGTCTACAGTGATAATTATGATCTGTATTAGAGTATTACTGCCAATTATTACTTTTTTACAATCTCATATTGCTTATATGTATTTTTGTACTGTGATTTTTATATTCCAATTTAAAATATGGAACAAGGTGATCTGCATACAAGCCTGCATGAAAATGTGGCAGTGTCATGATCTGTAATACATATTGGGTAAAACTTCTTTTAATACTGTACAGAATGATAAAATAGTTTGTGAACCTTAGTGTTACAGTATTTGCTCTACACTAAAACAGTAAATATGGTTATAGAAGAAGAAGAAGAGCAAAAAACAAACAGGATTAAATTTGAGAAGGTTGTGCCCATGCCAGTAGCATTAGGGACAGGGAACTGCCATGACTGGATCTGAAACTAAGCACTTCTACTGCAAAATGTTCAGTGAGTTTACTGTTGCACCTTGTTTTTCAGTGCTGGAGTTATGAACACTAACCAACAAAATACACTCGCCTCTTAGCCAGAGTATGTGCTTCTTTGCACTTGGTGAGTGCAAGGCTTTCTTTTGTATTCAGTTGTCTCTAGTGGCAGGATTGCAAGTTTACTGAGGTGCCTTTTGCTTTTTTCTGAAACTAATGTTATCTATAGGGAGTGCCCATCCATGTGGTACCTAACCGAGAAGGATGACACTGTTTATTTAATATGACGTATGTTATCCAGTATTTTATACTTAAACAAGAGAGCATTACCTGTAATGTTTTCAAAGTCTGATGTCTTTCTATTTTGTGGTGCTGCCACAAAACTGAACATGCTGTTCAGTAGCACTGAGCATAATCCTGATGCTAACATGAAAATGTTGCTGAAGCACTGGATTTCTATAAGCAGTTTACTACTGATTTAAAAAAATCAAACAAAGAAATATATTCTTTGCTAAATAATGATTCAGACTAAGGGTAAAGGAATGTGAAAACTGGCAACTTCAGTTTGACTCTAATTCAGATCCTCTGTTTTCAGCTTGACTTTGACTCTTTGTCTTTGTCACCCAGGTTGCTTGGCATTGGGGTTTTGCAAGCCATAAATAGGATTAAGTGGTACCCCTCCACCATGCCTCACTTACCAAGTCAATCCAAACCACGTCCACCCTCCCCTTGTTCTTCAGCCAGATGTTCAATTAAAAACTCAGTCTGCACTTGGCACAGCTACAGGAGCCAGAAAATATTTTTTAATAAACAAATGTCTGGGTAGGAAGGAGGATGGTAGAAAATGGATGGGGTGGGAGAACATATGGTCATAAAACTAGAAACACAACAGAATGGGATGTGATGTGTACCTGCAGGGCCATCAAGTGCTTAAGCAATACTTCACTGATAATTTCAACAAGGTTTATGATATCTATACCCTGGTCAAGAAAATAAAATTCCAAGGGTATAATAATGGGTGGATCACTGTTGAGCTACTGGACACCATGAGGGACAGGGATAACTGTTAATGTAGGGCAAGGGCTACAGGGGCTGAAAGTGATATGCAGACAATAGGGCCACCAGAAACAAATGCACTCAGTTAATTTGGAGTGCCAAGGCCAATAACTACAAGAATCAACTAGAAAGTAGTTGGGGGCAAGGAGGCAGTTCTGGGAAAATCTAAGGGAACTCACAGAAAAGGGCAAAACAAAGAAACTTCTATTACTTAATATAAATGACTCTAACAATATGCATCCCTATACTGTCGCTGAAGAGTTCAGTTCTGCATTTTGTTAACCTATCATCTGTTCTCCCGACTGACTTTATTAAGCCTTGTGACATGGATCTTTATAACACTCCTGTGCCTAAGCATCACTCTAACTTCTATTTCAAGAATGTTATAGTCAAGGAAGCCCTGAGGTTTGTGAAAAAGGTCCTTGGTAAAACAAGAATGGGTTGCGATAATATCGACATGGAGATTACGGCTCTTGCTATTGATGTGCTTATTGTGCCCATCTCCAAAATATTTAATAAGTCTCTTACTCTGGCAAAGTTCCCATCACTTTGGAAGCAAGCACTGGTGACCCCCATCCACAAGGAAGGTGACAGGACTTGCACTGCACACTACAGGCCCATCTCTATCCTCGCTCCTCTCTCCAAAGCTCTTTAGAGGATAGTGGCAGACCAAGTCACTGAGTTTATCCAGAAGTACCAGCCGCAATTCCACCATCAGTATGACTTCAGGAAAAACCACAGCACTGCCACTGCCCTGTTGGACTACACTACTTCTGTTCACAAGGTGTTTGACGAGGGAAATCTGGTAGGCTCTATTTTTATAGACCCAACAAAGGCCTTAAATAAGGTCAGCCACCCCTCCTCCTGTATCAACTGCATTCCCTAGGTATTGCCCCCAATGCTGCCCTATGGCTCAAGGATTATCTTTCATCCAGATCCCAAAGAGTCAAAATTGACCACTCAGTGTCCGACTCTAAGGAAGTTTCCTTAGGTGTTCCCCAAGGATCCATATTGGGATCCCTGCTGTGCAGTTTATTTCTGAATACACTCCCAGAGGTCTGCTCAAGTAAAATTATCTTATATGTGGATGATACAGTCATACTTAACAGTCACTCCCACATTGAGCAGCTACAGGCTGAACTGCATTCTATCTCCCAGTAGCTGGAGGTCTGGTTCAGCTCCAAAAGGTTAATACTAAACTATAAAAAAAAACTAAAACAATGCTCCTATCAAGCCCCTAGCTTAAGAGGTGGCACCCTGTCCTGACATTCACTAACAACAGGTCAGTCCCACTTCAACAGGTACACCCCTTCAAATACCTGGGGGTCACGGATGATGTCACCCTTTTCTATGTGCAACACAAAGACACTGTGGTGAAGGCAATGAACACCAAACTTGGCATGCTGTTCAGACACAGAAAAAACCTCACACCAAATGCACTTTGGCTCTCCATCTCCAGCTTCATTCTTTCCATAGTCGACCGTGGTCTGGTAGATAATGGTGTGGCTGCTGATTCGGCACTCAGAAGAGTGGTCACAGCCCTGAACAAGGCATGCAGACTACTGCTAAATGTGGACTGCCTTACGCATACCTACACACTTTATGAGAAATCTAACCTGCTAACCCTCAGGAACAGAATAAGATACCAAACATGCCTCCTAGGGAAGAAGGCTTTACTCAGCCTAACCCCACCTTGTATCTCCAATCTGTTTATGGTAGCCAAGTCACAGTACAACACCAGAGGTGCAGAGCTCATCCTGCTCTGTGTTACCTTTCAGAGGACTGCCTTGGGGTAATGTTCCTTCTCCTTCCGAGCATCTCTGTGGCTTAATGAGACCCCATCAGCTGCACTTAACTTTGCCAATCTCCTAAGTTTCAAGACTAAACTTAAGCAGTTTCTATTAAGCAAGAGCATCTGTGATTGCCTGGGTTGATCCAGTCATTTCCCACTAGAACATCTCCCTCTGCACCCTAATGATATCCTCTTAGCCATCGTACCCTGTCCCCTTTTCATAACTCATTGACCTTGTCCCCTTGTGATACCAGATCCCCTTTCCTTTAATCTTGCTCTCCCTACATTGTTTACACATGCACTACTACATATTTCATTACACTCCCCATCCCTCTCTCCCTCTTTATAGAGAAAGCCAATCTACTATCCCTCGGAACAGAATAAGATACCAATCTTGCCTCCTAAGGAAGTTGGCCCTACATGGCCTAACCCCACCTTGTATCTCCAACCTGTTTATGGTAGCCAAGTCACATTTTTGCCCACTCCCTTGATCTCTCTCTCTCTCTCTCTGTCTATCCCTGTCTATCACAATTCTCTCTCTCTCTCTCCCTCTCTCTCTCTCTCTCACTATCCCAACTCCCTCTCGCGCTCTCTCTCTCTCACCATCCTCGCCACACGTCCTCCCCCTCATTATACTGTGCACCTCCCTGTCTCTCTCCCTCAGGGCCTTCCCTATCTCTCTCCCTCACACCCTCACACTCTCTTCCAAGCCTCCTCCTTCACTTTCACTACATGCTATCCCTCATCCCCCTCTCTCCAATATCTCCCTAACACTTCTGTCTCTCTCTCTCTCTCTCTCTCTCTCTCTCTCCCTCCCTCTTCACTCTCTCTCTCTCTCTCTCTCACTTACTCTCCTTCTCTCTCCCCTTAGGTAACTAAGATATGACTTCCCATATCTTTTAAGACTATATCAGACAAGGATCCTCCGAGGCTGCTCTTTATTATTATGCACCTGAGATCTCTCATATTGTGATTGTGTTTTCCTGCATTTTTGTACCCATGTCATGCCTCTAGAAGAATATGGTGTACCTGTACTAATTATATGACTGTAAGCATTGCCCTGTAAATGAATACTTGTTTATGTGTATGTATTATGTTCATAACATGGAACCTTTGTAAAAGAGTTCAAACTCAAAGGTTGTATCCGAATATACAAATAAATAAATACATTTAAAAAAAAAGCACAGCAAACAAATCAAATCAAGTACACTCCAAATACAAAAACCCATACAGCAAAAATGAGGCATACAGCACAGTATACAACAGCATAAAGGCTATGTTTATTTGACCTCAAGTCCACAGTCACAATGTATATCCGAAAAAGTGCAGTAGAAAACAAAAGAATTGAAGTGGAGAAATACCAGAGTCAAATACCCCAGCGCTTCAAGTGTTAGCACTTCATCAGGCGGTGTAGTTTGGGGGTCTCAGTGATTTGGCTACATACTGAGGCCTTGAAAGGGAAGGTACCATTACCATATCAATTTCTGTATTTTCATATCAGTTTGAAAGAAGACACTGAAAAATACAAAATGGCCACACTAAAATATTTATTTTAACATAGCCATTTTGTAAAATGCAGTAATTCACCTCAGATATAGAGCTCAAATATCACTGTGGATGAATAATGAAACATGCGCTATTTAAGAGTGAATATAAAACTCACAGTGTGCTATATTATGCTATATGCTTTTGCTGTATCAGTTTTTGTCTATGGAGAGTACTTGATTTGACTTGTGTATGGTTATAACATTAGCCCTGGCACCTGAAAAGGGTTAACTTTTTTTTGTTTGTGTTATTTATTTTCACCCCTCGTGCCCCACGACTCACCACTCCTTCAGGCTGCCTAGGTCCTTCACCCACTCCACCTGTCCCATACTGAGTCCTCCAGCTTCACATTGCAGCCACCCCAGGGTAATATGGACGTAACCCATCACCGGGTGGGTCCCCCTCCTCTGAGGGGGAAGGCATCAGGGGGGGGCAACCAGCACATACTTGACCTCAGGGTGCTGCTGAAGTGGAGGGACTCTTTCAGGGCATCGGCAGTAACAGAGGACTGGTAGCATCATTTGGTCAGTTGTGAGGCAGATTTACACTTTTCTATGCTGTTCCCCCTTGTGTCACCTTCTGCAGTGCTCCTGGTCTCCACCAGAGGCCGCTGCAGAGCGACACCAAGCCACTACCCACCCCAGGAGAGGAGAGCAGTCCCTACGGATGCTCAGTCCTCTTCTTCCCCTGCCAGCCACCAGCATCCCGAGTCCATTCCCAAACCCGGGTCACCGGCATGGCACGAGATGTGACATCCAGTGCCTCAACCTTCAGCACCACCAGGCCAGCTGTTAATGTTTGTTTTAATTAACTGGCTGAAGATCAAAGTGGTCCCCAAGTTGTCCAAAGGGTAAGTGAAAATTGCAGGGTTTGTTCAAATTATGAAAGCCCATTAAAGGATATTTCAAATGAGGTACTGAGCTTCCTTGTAGGTGTCAAGAGTCCTGAGATATGAATATCTAACACACGGTAGCAGGCGTTTCTTGGAATCTTGAGACAGAAAGAAATGTCACTGAGGGGCACACCAATTACCAACATACAGCTTTCCCCTCTGTGACATCACTGTCTGTTTTAAGACTACTTGCAATGGCTGCTGCTTTTATTTAGGTATTCACATCTAAAGACTCCTATCCCGACACCAACTGCTATGTCAAGTATCTTGTTTGAAAGGTTTTCTCATGGGCTTTCCCAGTTTGAATGACTCCTGCAATATTTGCTTCTCCTTTAAACTGGACTGAATTAAATGAAGAAGTGTTGAATTTCACCACATTCACACAATACAACTCTGGCATTGATTCACACTTATTTCAGAGCCTCATTCATTTTAAGAACATGATAATATGCCCTTGTTTCATGATTAACTAGGTGCCAGTGCAGACACTACCATAATGTAAAAAATTCTGCATTTGGATGTTTCACCTGCAAACTCTAAGGATGCATTTGTAAATAAGAAACAGAAAAAAAGTGTTTAAAAGATTAAACTACATTTTGATGGCTATGTTTGGCTTTGACATTCATAACAGAGCCAATTCAAAACCAATAACTTATATAAACCCAGATCTGATTTGATTACTACACATTCCATAGACACACAGAGAGCATTTTTGGCAAAATGCCTGCAATAGATCTTCAAGTACAGTATTTTTTTTTTCTTTATACAGCACAGATGTACCATCCTTTGTCAAACTTTCATCAATCATGTTATTAATTATAGTATAATTTGCATATCAACTAATATAATGCCCTGCATCGCTCTGTGTCAGATTATCCACATAAATGAACAAATCTCCATAGATCACCATATATATTACCAAAAGATCAACAAGTTAATATAAAAGCACTGTAAATTAGTGTAAATCTAATATGCGTATGAAAGCTCAGGTCCCTAAAATCACTCAGTGAACTTAGTATGCTTGTATTGTATAATGCATTCAACAAAATGTAAAAAACACAGTCAATAGCTTATATTTATTTAATTGGTTGAAATGAAAACTACTCAGGTATAACAACTGTCAGTGATTAATGAATGCAAACCTTTATTTGCCTCTCTTTCTTTTCCATTAAATGTCAGGGCATCAGTGTGCGTGTATATGTATGTGTGTGTGTGTATATGTGTGTATACATGCACGTGCTTGCATGCATGTGTGTGTGTGGAATAAATATACAACTGTGGTGTACAAGGAAGGAAGCAGTTTATTTTACTTAAAAGTTGCATAGAATACAGGATAAGTTGCATGAGAAGCATGTCTCATTTACAGAACATCCCAAGTTGATTAAAATAACAATAAAAACACAAACTGGCATACAAAAAATCAATTAAAACAAGTACAATTAGATTGTTTCTGAAACACTAATCTTTTTAGGCCATGTTTGAAAATACCAAGGGTAGGAGACATTCTGAGCTGAAGAGTGAGGTTGTTCCATGAAAATGAGCAACACAGGAAAAACATTCTTTCTCAAAATGTGTTTGAAACTTAGGCAACAAAAAGTCATGATGAGATACATCTATAAGAGTATATTTGTGGCTGGGAAATATAAGCCTTTCAGACAGGTAAGTGGGGTCTGGTTATTCAGAGTTTTGTAAAAAAGGGAAAGCCAATGGAAAATGCATCGGGAGGATGGTGACAACCAATTAAGTTGATATAATGGGGTGCAATGATGTCATCCCAGTCAGATGCTAAAATAAATCATAGTAACTCATAATATAGAAGGCAATATAATGCAGTGGTTTAGGGTTCTGAGCTGCAAACCTGGAGACCTGGGTTTAAATATGACTGCCCCCACTTGCATATTGTGTGACCCTGAACAAGTCACATAACTTCCGTGTGCTCCCAGGCTGCACCTAGAAACAAACTCTGGCTTAGTGTGCCTTTCCTGGTTAAACAATTTCCCCATCCCACCAATAAACAATTTATGGAAGAAGATTTGAAACAGAGGTGTGGTGGTAAACAGTGCTGCCATTGTCCAGAATAGGGAAGATGGCTTGTGCAACAATATGTTTGTGATTCAAGCTTGACAGACAATGGTTGCCATGTTTTAGATTGCCCAGACATTGACAAACATTTAGTAGTTTTGGCAGTGTGAGTTTTAAGGGTAAAGGAAGAGCAGAAGGTGAGACTAAGATATTAAAATTCACTTACAAGTTCAAGTGGGTTGTTATTTAAAGGGATTGAGAAGAAGGGATTTGCTAATGACAAGGCTGACTGAGACCAGAACAGTTTGATTTGAGAATTTTTATTATTTAGAAGTAGAAGGTTACTGGAGAACTAGTTCACAATTGTGTCTAAACCATCCTGTAGAGTGAAGGAAAGAGAAGATGGATTTTTGTGAGCATAAAAAAGACGGTGTCATCAGTGTTAAGTGGTAGCTCGTAATAATAGCGACTGAAAAATAGCGCCGTACAAAATAGCGACGTAACATCAGCGAATACTACAATAGCAAACAGCACATCATAGTGACAGACAGTAATGGCGTAGAAGGCCATGTCAAAATAGCAAAGATGTAATGCCGAGTAGTGTTCCTATCTGCCTATGTCTGAAGCTGTAACGAATCTCCTCATTTCTAACACAAAGTCTCTAGGGATCACATAAAATAGCTCTGCCTATGTCTGAATCCTTAGGCTGATCACATAAATCATTTTATTTCCAGCTATTGGAAAACCATGTTTCTACTGCATTATGGAGCACAGAAAATATTGCTGCTCTCTAGGCACCACATAATGTCATGGCAACTGTGTGCATATTTAATCAATGTAATTTAACCAATGCCCTAGACACAGAGTCATGAAAATCAATCAATAATATTTGGGTAGAGTGATTTGGTTTAAAGCTTGACTGAAAATGGAAAGGATCTGACAATTGCCAAGGTATTCAGAAATCTGAGAAAGGACAATTTTTTCCCTAAGTTTAGAAATTATAGGGAGCAAGGGAAATGGGTGGTAATTTTCTACTACATAGAAACATAGAATTTGATGGCAGATAGGGATCGCTTGGGCCACCTAGTCTGCCCATTTCCCTACCTAATGGACAAGCTGCAGATCCTAGTTAACCAACAACCTACTTCCTCCTACCCCCCACTAGAATTGCCTTATGTCTGTCCCATGCATTCTTGAATCCCCCCACTGTTTTTTACTCTATGACCTCCTCAGGAAGGTTGTTACATGTATCCACAACCCTATCTGTGAAGAAATACTTCCTCACATTACCTCTGAGCCATCTCTCTCTATCTTCAAATTGTGCCTCCTTGTTTTTGCACAACTCTTTTTCTGAAAGATGCTACCCTCTTGGACTTTGTTGATTCCCTTGAGGTATTTGAAAGTTTCTATCATGTCCCTCCTCTCCCACCTTTCCTCGAGGCTGTACATCTTTAGTTCCTTTAGTCTTTCTCCATATGTCTTCTGATGCAGACCCTGCATCATTTTGGTTGCCCTCCTCTGGACAGCCTCCACCCTGTCTATGTCCTTGCGGAAATGGGGTCTCCAGATCTGTACAGAGTACTCCAGAAGTGGTCTTACCAACTGTCTGTACAGAGTGCCAACAACTTCCTGTTTTCTACTGGTGTTGCCTCTCCCTATATATCCCAGTATCCTCCAGCCCACCTTACTGCCTTCTCACATTGCTGGACCACCATTAGGTCATCTGATATGACCACCCCCAAGTCCCTTTCCATTTTTTTTGTTGTCAGTATCTCACCCCCCATTGTGTACTCTTCCCCTGGGTTTTTGTTTCCTAGGTGCATTACTTTGCAATTCTTTGCATTGAATCTAGGCTGCCATACATTTGACCATTCCTCCAACCTTGCCAAGTTCCTTTTCATCCTTTCCACCCTACCTTGTGTGTGTAAAGGGATACCGAAAGAATGTTTCCATGTGAAGGGAAAGGTTTGGATGGTAAGGGATAAATTAAAAATGTAGGTTAAAAGAGGGGCCAGAATGTCAGCACTACATTTAAATACAACATTGTCTAGATTATCAATTCTCCTAGCAGTGTCCTCTCTCAACAAATATAGCAATTTAGATACTTCCTCAGATTTAATGTACCTGAAATAAAATTTGGGTCTTGAGAGAGGGGACATTGCCAGGGGATCAAAAGACAATCTAGTAGTGGATAAACTAGCATTTTTCCACAGCAGGGCAGGGGCCTCAGAAAAAAAAATGAGTTAAACATACCACATATACCTTCTTTAGAATACGCAGTGGAGACATCATATGGTACATTCGTAGTGGCGGATGCAGATGGCACCTTCCAGACAGAAATAGCAATGCACCACAATTTCTTAGGATTATTTCTAATATTAGCTCGATTGTCTTAAAGAAGGAAGATTTGGATTTCCTTATAATGGAGACACAAAAATTTTAAAAAATTACGAAGTCTATCATGCCTCTGGAGAATCTAGTTTCTTAGTATTTTCATATAGCTTGTCTCAGGACTTCAGCTTGGAGATAATAAAATGAGTCACCCAAGGAACATGCTTAGATTTAATCTTTTTTTCAGAAAAAAGGGGGGGGGGGCATGTTGGTTGCAGAGCAAACTGAACTGTTGCAAGAAATAGTGATAGTATACAGTCTAGGTCTGATTACTAAGCATACGTTTGATGGAGAAATACCACTACTACATGCAAAGTTTATATTTTGGAAAAATAATAAACATAAACAGAAAGCTTGTCCCCCACCCTCTATGACCAAGTAAAACAAACATCTTGTCACACTACCATAATAGTACCAATACCACCCTTCTTCCCCAGTCCCAGTGATGTAAAAGCAGTCAGTGGTTGTGACCAAGATTGCGTCATGCATAGAGTCACAGGTTCAGTCCCAAGTTTTCTTAATTTGGCTGCTTCTCACATACTGCCCCTCTGACTTGGAATAGTTTGCTTACTGGCCTGTGCCTGGTCCATGCCACCCCAACAACATTTGACTTTATATGTGGAAGGCACAGTCTGCATTGCTTGCAGCCTAGGCCATGCTGTACCTCAGCAAAGCTCTGAGATTGTATGGTATCGGTGACTATACACTATACTGACCTACAGTATGTTGTATAGTTAATGCAGTTGGGTATATCTGCCTATGTCAGACACATGGAAAGTTAACTGTAATCTGTTACTGAGTTAAACAGTGCATGTCACCATGTGATGGATATGATAAATACTATTTACATAGATCTGAAAACTTGTGTTTGCATTCAGGTTATAATGTATAAACTCTATCTTCTCAAAGCTGTAACCAGATCCTGTTGATTTATGTATTTAAACATTTTCCCAAGGAAAGACATATTTAGTAACAACTTGGTTCAAGACGCATTCTGGGGGGGGAGTAGAAAATAACAAAGGTACATAATAAGTAAAATACAGAATACGGGATACACAGTACAATAAGGTGTAAGAGCAATAAAAATACAATACAGCTGGGTAGTTGTGAATTGAAGATAAATCAGCATTGTAAATATTAAAGGAGCATGATCAGAACGAGAATAAGTGCAATAGTGACCAGTAATACCAGCAAAACCAGATGTAAATTTAGTTAGGAGCAGACTAATGTCACACAGACTTGGGACTTAAAGTGGTCCAAAAGATATTGCTCTGAGCCATGGGGGGAGGCACATAAGAAATGGGTTAGGAGGGAAGGGGGGCACTATGACAGGGGTCATGTGCAGTTGAAGAAGGGGGTAGTACATTCACAAAGAAGGGGCATGAGGGAGGAGAAGGAAGAGGTAGCATGATTAGACAGGAAAGAGAGGACCACAGCTTATGAAACAACACAAGAAAGCAGCTTGGCCCACAATAGTTTTCCTGATAGGGAGGAAGAGGGAATTGGACCAGCATTCTGGAGATGGTAGCAGAAGAAGATGAAGAGGAAGAAGAAGAAGAAGAAGAAGAAGAAGAAGAAGGAGAACAAGAAGAAGAATCAGTATTTATATAGTGCTTTTCATGCACATTGTCACACGAAGCACTTTACAAGCAATAAGAAACTGGTAGTCAAGTGACTGAATGTGTAGTGGTAGTCATTTTACACATCCACACCCGCACAAAGCCTTGGGTAATTGCATGAACTGGTTCTATGGGAAGGAGAATGTTGGCTATGGTACCAGGGACAATCCTCTACTCTTGAAAAAAGTGCTTTGGGTTCTTTTACATCCACCTGGATACCCACCAGGACAGCACCAGAGATGGGTAGAAGTGACTTTGGTTTAATGTCTCATCTGAAGGACCGAACACCCCAACAGTACAGCATCCCTCCAGTACTTGACTCAGGTGCCAACATTAATGGTATAAACCTGGTCCCAGAGAGGGACAAGAACCCACGACATTCTGGCCTGGAGGTGATTGTGCTACCAACTGAACCACACTAACACATGGGTAGCAGAACTGGGGAAAGAGATCCTGCTGATACTGGAAACCATTATCAATGAGTCCCTGACTCAATAGTGCATTCATTTCTCATGAAGAAATTATTATTATTACAGGTCAGTTAATGTGTAAGTCCCTTCCCCCACCATTGTAGCAGTTTCCACTACAGCTCTCCTCTCTCTAGTCCACCATAGTAAAGAATTAACATCCCTAGCCCCCAATCCCCCACACTCTATGCTCTCCAGTGATATAGAAATATAGAAACATAGAATTTGAATGCACATAATGATCACTTGGCCTATCCAGTGTGTCCATTTCTTCCTACCTATTCTATTACATCAGACCGTGCCCAATGTACAGCTCTTTCTCCTCCCCCTTACCTTTCCATTATGATTCCTTTGTGCTTATCCAATGCATTCTTGAACCCCACTATTGTTTTTCTTTTTTTTCTCCTTCTTTTTCCCTCTGGTCGCGGCGCCATGGAACCTCTCTCAGGCATCCTAGTCCTGTATCCTGCCCAGCCTGAAGCCCCCCTGATCTGAACCTACTCTCTCCTCCCCCTCCCTGCAGCCAGCAACCCCAGTTGGGTCGCCCTCTCCTCTTGGGCGCGTTTACAAGTCATACTCCGGCTACAAGGTAGGGCTGGGGAACGGAGGACCTGGAAGGTCAGTTGGGGTAGGCCTGGCAGGGGGGCATGGGGAACAGGTGCCGTCGCCTGTCCATGGTGCCATTGGTTTCTGCTGTTCTGTGTGTTACCCCCCCACTCCTTCCCTGTGTGGTGCACATCGACGCTCTGGCACACGGCAACCCTGCTGGCTTCATCCACGCCTAATACGTGCTTGTCTTTTTTGGCTACTGCAGTGCCTCTGGCCTCCACAGGAGGTCAACAGTAAGCTGGGACATCCCACCCCATTCTACCCGGGGAGGAGAGCACCACAAGGGCACTCATCCTCCACCCTCCCCGGCCAACCCCTGGTGGCCCAAGCTCGTTCCCGAACCCGGGTCGCCGGCATGGTGCGAGGTGTGGCGTCCAGCGCCTCAACCCTCAGAGCCACCGGGCCGGCCCCACCATTGTTTTAACCCTCACCACCTCCACTGGAAGGCTGTTCCAGGAATTCACCACTCTTTCTGTGAAGAAATACTTCCTCACATCTCTCCTGAATCTACACCCCTCCAGCTTCATAGCATGTCCCCTTGTTCTTGAGCACCTTTTCTTCTGAAAAATACTCCCCTACTGTACCTTATTTACCTCCATGAGGTGTTTAAAGGTCTCTATCATATCTCTCCTCTCTCTTCTCTGTTCCAGGGTGTGCATATTGAGGTCCTTTAGTCTGTCCTCATAGGGCTTTTGATGCAGATCCTGTACAATTTTAGTTGCACTCCTCTGGACTGCCTTCACTCTGTCTATGTCATTCCAGAGATGTGGTCTCCAGAACTGGACAAATACTCTAGGTGGGGTCATGCCAGTTATCTGTACAGAGGCAGCACCACCTCCCTCTGTCTGGTGGTGATACCCTTCCCTATACACCCCAGCATCCCACTTGCCCTTTCTACTGCCTTGTTGCATTGCCTGGCCACCTTTTGGTCATCCGATATGATTACCCCCAGATCTCTTTCCTGCTTGGTGGTTATCAATGCAACTCCAACCATTTTGTACTCCACCCCAGTGTTTCTGTGCTCTAAGTGCATTATTCTGCACTTTTTTGCATTGGAACCCAGCTATCATACTCTTGACTACTCCCCTAGTTTTCTCAAGGCTCTGCTCATCCTTTATACACACCGCAGAGTGTCCACTCTACTGCAGATTTTTGTGTAATCTGCAAAGAGGCAGACCTTCCCCTCCAGCTTCTCTGCAATGTCACTTATAAAGACATTAAAGAAGACTGGTCCCAGCACTGATCCCTGATGCACCCTACTGGTCATCCTCCCTTCCTTGGAGTGAACTCCGTATACCACCACCCTCTGTCGACTATCCACTAACCAATTTCTTATTCAGTTTATTACCTTTGGATCCACTCCTAAGCTACCCAGCTTACTTACTGGTCTGCTATGAGGAATGGTGTTGAATGCCTTACTCAAATCTAGGTAGGCCATGTCCTCTGCTTCACCCTGATCTAGTTCCTTGGTCACCCAGTCAAAGAAATCTATCAGATTCATTTTATATGACCTCACCCTTGTGAAACCATACTGTCTGGATTCAAGATATTCTACAATCCTTTCCTTCAGCAAGGAAGCACCACTTGTAGTTGACAGTGATGTTACCAACATCCATTACATCAATGACACAATGTCAACACTTTGCATTGTACCGTCAATGTTTGAGGTGTTTTTTTGTGGTGGGGCTATGCCCCTTGCACTCCCCGCATGTTTAATCTACTCCGGGTCAAAAAAGTTGTTTCAGAAAAGAGGCAAAACACAGAGAGAAACCGCATCAGTGAAACCCGGACCATTACAGCGACTTTCACTGTAATGGTCTTTTCTTGGGTTTTGCTGTTGTGGTGCACTGTGCAGTGGGTCACTGTTTCAGCAGTGATTTCATTAACTTTCCCACCACTGACATCAGGCTGACTGGCCTATAAATGTCAGTCTCCTCCCTGCTACCACTTTTTTGTTGTGGGACTACATCCGCCCTCCCCCAGGTCTCCGGAACCCCTCATGTTTCCAGTGAGCTGTTAAATAGAACTGTCAGAGGTACAGCCAGTATTTCCATGCGCTCCCTCAATACCATTGGATGCACCCTATCTGGTCCCATTGCTTTCTCTACCTTCAGATTAGTAAGTGACTTCAGGGCTCTCTGCTCCAAAAAGGGCTAGTGTCCACTTCCCTCCCTCCAAAGCTTTTGATACTTTTTTGTGCCCCCTCCCCTTCTCCATCCTATCAAAACACTGAACAAAAGTATTTGTTCAGGATGTCTGCCTTTTCCAGGTCCCCCTCTGCACAGTCCCCTCCTTCCCTTTTTAACCTTGCAATTCCTCACCTGGTCTTCCTCTTTTCTCTTACATATCTAAAAAATGTCTTGCCCCTTTCATTACCTGCTGGAATATTCTCTCCTCACTTTGCACCTTTGCACTCCTTACTGCTTTCCCTGATTCCCTCTGTTTCCAATGATACACCTCCCTACCTTCTTCCCTCTGAGTCTCCTTATATGTTCTACATAGAAACATAGACTTTGATGGCAGATAAGAACCACTTGGCCCATGTAGTCTGCCCCTTTCCCTACCTATTGGATAAGCTGCAGATCCTAGTTAATCAACAGCTTACTTCTTCCTAACCCCCCACCAGAACTGTCTTATGTCTGTCCCATGCATTCTTGAATTCCCCCACTGTTTTTGACCCCCTGACCTCCTCAGAAAGGTTGTTCCATGCATCCACACCCTCCATGAAAAATACTTCCTCACATTGCCCTGAGCTGCCCCCATCTTCAAATTGTGCTCCCTTGTTCTTGCACATCTCTTTTTCTGAAAGATGCTACCCTCTTGGACTTTGTTGAATCCCTTGTGGTACCCTTCCCCCCTCAGCTAGTGGTCAAACAGGAATTCAGCGCGTTTGCCATTCATTTGCATCACCAGGTAAGAAAAAAGGTTTGTCTCCCCATACGATGCACAGGGGTAATGCCAAACTTCACCCAACAACTAACACACCAAAATCTGGCCAATGGAAAATCATGTATACAAATGCTCACAGCCTGGGAAATAAGATACCAGACCTGCAGGCAATAATGTCAGAGGCTAAACTGGACATAGTAGCAATTAGTGAGACGTGGTTTACCAGTAATCACACTTGGGAGACTTCAGTACCTGGCTATGTATTGTTCAGAAGAGACCGAGGTGCAAAAGGGGAAAGTGGCCTTGTATGTTAATGAAAATATCAAAGCTACAGAAATTCAGAATACACTAAGGAGCCAGAAGAACTGTGGGTCACCCTGGAAACAGGAAATGGGACAGCCATAAGAACTGGGGTTGTCTACAGGCCCCAGACCAGAGGGAGGACATAGACAATTACTGTTAGAAGATATACAAAACATGACAGCTAAGGGAGGTTCTGATAATAGGAGACTTCAACATGCCAGATACAGATTGGTCAATACCAGCAGGAACATCTGCCAGAACTAGACTCATAGTGGATTCCCTACAGGAGGCCTCAAACAACTGGTACAGCAACCCACAAGAGACAGGGCTATCCTAGATCTAGTACTGACTAACAAAGAAGGGATCACAGATCTCCAGGTAGAAGGTCACCTGGGGCCAGTGACCATCACATGGTATGGTTCAATTTGCTACTACATCTAAATCATCCCATTCCAAGGCAAAAATATGGGACTTCAGAGGAGCTGACTTTGATAAGATGGCCAACAGAGTTAAGCTAGCCCTGGCAAAAAGAAACACAGGTGAGAAGGTACAGGCAAAGTGGACAAGCATTAAGGATACAATACTTGAAGCAACATCCCATTGTTAGACAGAAAAGGAAGTGAAAAGAAGAAGGAAACCACTTTGGTTCTCAAATACAGTAGCAGAAAAGGTCAGAGCCAAAGGCTGGCCTTCAGAAAATATAAGGAACACAGCGGGATGAAGATAGGGAGGCATACCAAACTGCCCTAAGGGAAGCAGGTAAGGCAGTAAGGCAGGCAAAGTCCCAAACTGAGGAAACACTAGCACAAACAGTAAAAGAAGGTGACAAGACTTTCTATAGATACATTAGTGAAAGGAGAAAGTCCAGAGGGGTATTGCTAAGCTTAATGGAGAAAAGGGAGCATGTGAGGAGGAGGACCTGTAAAGGCATCTATCTTAAATAGATACTTTTGCTCAGTATTTACTGAAGAGAAGGTAGGGGGCCCACAGCTCAGCATCATGGACACAGGGGAGGGAGGTGAGCACTACTCCCTCTCACAAAAGAAAGAGTCCTACAAGAGCTTGCTAAGCTCAGGGTGGATAAGGCAATGGGACCTGATGGCATACATCCCAGGGTACTAAAGGAGCTAAAGGAGGAACTAGCAGAGCCATTAGCAGAATTGTTTAGTGAGTCTCTGAGCACAGGAGAGGTCCCAGAAGACTGGAGAAGGGCTCATGTGATCCCACTCCACAAGAGTGGTAGCAGGGAGGAGGCGGGAACTACAGACTGGTCAGTCTTACCTCAGTAGTGGGCAAGATTATGGAGGCACTCCTTAAGGAAAGGATAGTGCAACACCTGGAATCCATAGGGGCACAGGATCCAAGACAGCATGGGTTTAAAAGGAAGGTCCTGTCAAACTAATCTCATAGATTTCTTTGACTGGGTAACCAGAGTGGTGGACCAAGGGGAGCAGTTGATGTCGCCTACCTTGACTTCAGCAAAGCTTTTGACACTGTTCCACATAGAAGATTGATAAATAAGCTAGGTAGGCTCGGGTGGGTCGAAGTTGGTCAACTGGGTGGCAAACTGGTTGACTGGCAGAAAACAGAGTGTGGTGGTAAATGGTATACAGTCAGAAGAGATGCAAGTCACAAGTGGGGCACTCAGGATCAGTCCTGGGGCCAGTCCTATTCAACATCTTCATTAGTGACCTCGCAGATGGACTAGAGGGTAAGGCTTGTCTGTTTGCAGATGACACCAAGATCTGCAACAGAGTAGATGATCCAGATGGGTGGGCAGAATGAGAAGAGATCTGGATAAACTAGCAGAATGGTCAGAAGAGTGGCAACTGGATTTAATGCAAAGAAGTGCAAAATCATGCACATAGGGAAGAGAAACCCTGAAGCCACTTATAGGCTGGGAGGGGAGTTGCTAGCAGTCACAAAGGAAGAAAGAGACTTGGGCATCATCATCACTGATGACCTAAAATCATCCAAGCAGACCTCTAAAGCAGTAGGTAAGGCTAGGGGGGTGTTGGGTGTATTAGTAGGGGTATCACAAGTCGTAAGAGGGAGGTAATAATCCCTCTGTACAAGACATTGGTTAGGGCCCCATCTGGAGTACTGCGTACAGTATTGGAGGCCACACCTTCAAAAGGACATTAACCAAATTGAGGCAGTCCAGAGAAGGGCAACAAAATGGTGCAGGGACTGCATCAGAAGACATATGAGGACAGATTAACGGAGCTCAATATATACCCTTGAGCAAAGGAGGAGAGAGGATATGATCGAGACATTTAAACACCTTAAGGGCATAAACAAGGTGAAAGAGTCTAACATGTTTAAATATAAGAAAAATAGCAGGACAAGAGGACACAGCATGAAGATTAGAGGAGGCCGATTAAGGGGAATGTGAGGAAATTCTTTTCACAGAAGGTGGTAGATGCATGGAATGGCTTACCACAAGAAGTGGTGGCTATGAATACAGTGCAGGGCTTCAAACAGGCATGGGATAGGCATAAGGGAGCAATACAAATGACTATGAATAGATAGGTCACTGACAGAGCAAAGGCCGATGGCACATTTATAAGGTAGAAAAAGAAATGGGCAGACTGGATGGGCCTCGCGGTCCTTATCTGCCGTCAACTTCTATGTTTCTATGTTTCTATGTTTACTAGAAAGTTTCTATCATGTCCCCCCTCTCCCTCCTTTCCTCAAGGGTATACATATTAAGTTCCTTTAGTCTCTCTTCATATGGCTTCTGGTGCAGACCCTGCACCAATTTAGTTGCCCTCTTCTGGAGTGCCTCCATCCTGTCTATGTCCATGCAGAGATGGGTTCTCCAGAACTGCACGCAGTACTCCAGATCGGGTCTCATCAACTCTCTGTACAGAGGGACAACAACTTCACATTTTCTACTGGTGATGCCTCTCCTTATACATCCCAGTATCCCCCCAGTCCTCCTTACTGCCTTCTCACATTGCTTGCTTACCTTAAGGTCATCTGATATGACTACCCAGGTCCCTTTCCATTTTTGTTGTTGTTAGTACCTCCCCCCATTGTGTACTCATTCCCTGAGTTTTTATTTCTCAGGTGCATTACTTTGCACTTCTTTATATTGAATTTAAGCTGCCATACTTTTGACCATTCCTCTAACCTTGCCAAGTCCTTCTCATCTTTTCCACCCCCCCCCGTACATCAACCCTGTTACAGATCTCTGTGTCGTCTGCAAAGAGTCACACTTTTCCCTCCAGTCCCTCTGCAATGTCACTTATAAAGACATTAAAAAGGTCTGGTCCCAGTACTGAACCCTGTGGTACCCCACCAGTAACCCCACTTTCTTCTGAGTGCACTCTGTTTACAATTACCCTCTGTGTCCTGTTGTCTGGCCAATTTTTTACCCAGGCAATCACCCTGGGGCCCTTTCCCTAGCTGGCTAACTTGTTTATTAATCTTTCGTGTGAGACTGTGTCAAATGCCTTGCTAAAATCTAGGTAGACCATGTCCACAGCCCCTCCCTGGTCTACTACTTTGGGTACCCAGTCAAAGATATCTATTTGATTAATCTGAGATGACCTTCCCACTGTGAATCCATGCTGTCTTGGGTCCTGTGCACTGCTGACCTATACACACTCAACAATTCTTTCTTTCAGAAGTTATTCCATCATTTTCCCTACCTCTGAGGTCAAACTAAAAGGTCTGTAGTTTCCTGCCTCTACTTTGCTGTCACTTTTGTGAAGGGGAATCACATCTGCCCTCCTCCAGTCCTCAGGTACCACACCATCCTCCTCAGGTCCCACACCATCCTCCCATGATTTGTTAAAAAGGGTAGTCAGTGGTGTCACTAGTTCACCCCTTAGTTCTTTTAGAATTCTGGGGTGAATTCCATTAGGTCCCATTGCTTTGTCCACCTTTAGTTTCAGGAGTTCTTTCAGTACCCTTTCTTCTGTGAATGGACTGGTATCAACCTCCCCCCCCCAATCTGGATTGCTTCTGTTGATTGGATTAGGTACCTCCTCCTCCTCTTCTTTTGTGAATACTGAGTTGAAGTATTCGATCAGTATCTCTGCTTTTTCATCATCACCCTCTGCCCACCCACACTCCCCTTTATCAAGCCTCACTATCCCTCCCTTGGTCTTTCTTCACTCCCTAATATATCTATAAAAATTTTTATCCCCCTCTTAATCAAGTTGGCTGTCTTTTCCTCGGTTTGGGCCTTTGCTATTCTGACTGCCTTCTGCTTTAACCAGTACAGTTCTCTGTCCTGCTCCTTCTGTGTTTCTTTATACTTCCTGAATACTACCTTTTTCTCCCTAACCTTCCCAGCCACCTCTTTTGAGAACCATAGAGTTTTTTTTTTGCTTCATTTTGATTTGTTTATTTGCTTCACACAAGGCTTGTTGCCACTGTGATGGCAGTTTTGATGTTTCCCCATTGTTCCTCCATCCTTCCTTCTTGCCTGTTTGGCAAAATGTGAGAGTGCCTCAAAAAAAGCACTAGCAAAGTCTGCCCTCCTAAAGTCCAGTGCTCTCACATTTGTATGGCTTGACACTGCGGCTGTGTTTATCGTGAACCACACTGTTTGGCAGTCACTAGTTCCCAGATGGTTACCCACTTCTAAATCTGAGATCCTTTCTCCATCCCAGTTTGAGAGTACCAGGTCTAAGATTGCTCCCTCATGAGTGGGTTCCAACACTAGCTGTCATGTAGGGCATCAAGAATGACCCTGCTCTTGGATGTGGCTGCAGCAGAGGTGCTCCATTTAACATCTGGCATATTCAGGACCCCCATCAATGATATCTCCCTTTTTCTGTTATCTGAATGCTACACTTTTAGCTTTTACATTTTCAGCCATCTCTTTCAAGATCCATAGCGTTCTCTTTTTCTTCTTGCTTTTGCTCACTTGCTTGAGGCAGAGGTTTGTTGCCTTTACTATGCTCCCCTTTATCTTCACCCCCTGTTCCTCCACTCCACCCACATCACCCACCCCCCTGCTAGGTCATCCATGAGGCATTCACCCACCTTTTTAAAATCTTCCCTCCTGAAGTCTGTGACCATAACTCTTGTGTGGTTTGATTCTGAAGTCATCCTTATATTGAACCACAACTGTACGGTGATCACTGGTCCCCAAGTGGCCTTCCACATTGTCGTCTGCAACACTGTCCCTGTTAGTGTGTACCAGGTCCAGTATTTTTTTTAATCTTTGGTAACCGGGTAAGGCCCACTAGGCACAAGTGCCTGTTTTCAGGGGTGACCTGAGAGCACTGGGTGGTTAAGTGACTTGCTCGGAGTCACACAGTATGCAAGTGGAGGTTGTGAGAATCAAACCCAGGTCTGGTCTGCTGGATGTACCAAGCTCGTTCACAGTTCGTTACTGTAACCTCTAGGCTATACTGCCATCATGAGTGGGTTCACTGAATAGTTGCCTAAGGAATGCCACCTGCAGAGAGTCCAAGATGTCCTGCTTCTAGCTGAAGTCACTGTAGGGAGGCTTCAATCCATATCTGGCATGTTGAAGTCCCACATCAGCAGCACCTCCCCCTTTTCTGCCATCTTGCCATTGGCTTCCACCAGTACCTTATCTAATTCCTTCCTCTGTGCTGGAGGTCTGTAGATCACTCCAGTGCAAATGCTGGCTCCATTTCCCATCTCCAGGGAGACCCACAGTATCTCTGCCTTCCCCCAGTCCCTTTATCTCCATAACTTTTTTGCTTTCCCTCTCCAGGGACAAACAAATATTAACTAGATTATTGCACTTTTTTATGTCTATTAAACTACAGATTGCAAATAAGGCTGTCTAAAGATGAATGTCAATATATGTTGGAAATTTTTAAATATCTATGGTTTATTAATATGATATTATTGGAATGATACATTAGTATTCTCTTTTTATACTATTTATACTGTGTCATGTTTTTAAATTATTATATTGGCTTTCTGCTGAACAATAAATTACTATAATGATTAATGTTTTCCCTCACATAAAGCACCACACCTCCTCCTTTCCTTCCCACCCAGTCCTTCCTGAACAGAGTATAGCCTGGTATGGCCATGTCCCAGTCATGGTTTTCAGTGCACAATGATTCAGAAATGGTCACAATATCCAGGTTGGCCTCTGCCATTATGGCCTTTAGGTCCAGAATCTTATTTCCTAGACTTCTAGCATGCAAGCATATGTTCTTCCATATTTTGATTCCACTATGCTTGTTGCCCACTTTTTTCTTTTTGCCCTCTCTCCTTCCCACCTCTTTTAAATGTTCCTGTTCCTTTCCCCCTTTATCCCTACCATCCTGTTCCTATTATTCATTTGTACCCTGGCGGATTCCTCTCCCTTTGTGTTCTCCTTACTCTCTACTTCAGCCTGTGGGGGAGGCAGTTTATGACTCCCCGATTACTTCTGCCACCCCCTTCCCCCGGTTGTTTAAATGTTCATCAAAGTAACATTTATATCATCCACTGAGGACTGTGGTTACCCTCCCAGATGGATGCTGGCAATCACCCCTGTATAGGCCCTTGTCCTCCCAGGTGGGTACCCAGTCACCAATCTAGATGAATCCTTCCTCTTTGCACTATTCCTTCAGCCATGAGTTGAAGCTCCTGGTGCAGAGTTCCCCTCTCCTTTTCTTGTCTTAGACAGGCAGCACCTCACAAAAGCCAGTGAGTGAGCTACCTGTCTAAGAGCCCAACCCAGCTCCATAAACTCTCCCCACACTATCCCAGCCCATTTCTTTAGCCAGATCATTAATCCCTAGGTGGACAATGACATCCAGATCTCCCTCCTGTCCTGCTGCCCTAGCAATCCACATGATTTGCTTCCCATTCCTCCAGGCTGTGGCACCAGGTAGGCTCCTAACCTGCCTCTCCCCCCCTTCCTATTCCCAAATCTATCCCTCTCACATTTCAGCACCCACCAGAAGTTGCTTCCTTCTCCTTTGGGGTCCTTTACCACCCTCTTTGGGGTCTCCACTATGGAGGGCCCCCACATTCTCCTTGGTCACTACTGCAGGTGCTTCCTTCTGGTAGTCCTGCCCCATCAAAGTGGTGTAGGAATTTCATATTGGTACTTGTTGTGGAATGTGCCTCTGGCCCATCACCCAACCCTTCCAGAGCCACCATAGTCCAGCCATTCCTTCTCCCTGGCATCCTCTGAGGTAATGGTGGCAGACTTGGGGGCCTCTGGGTGAGTGGAAGGTCCCCTGAATCCTAGTCAACCTGGCCTGGATTCTAGAGACCTCCACCCTCAACTCATAGTGGTGTGTGCAGATAGGGGAAGCACCACAGTCTCCAGAAGGTCTCTCTGAAAACTGCCGTCCCCACTGCCACTACACTGCATCACTCCCAGCATTCTCAACCTCTGTGCTCCCTGTGCTACCTGAAAATATTATTGTACCCTTAGCCCTGATTAGGTGTTTCTAGTTTCCTTAGTTTTGTTTATTTCTATTTATGCTCTCTGTGACTTGTTTAAATCATTATATACTCCTACCCTAGATATTGTGTTTCTCTCATTCCCAGTTTTGGTCTGTCTTTGACCTTCCACCCTTCCTAGCAGTAAGTATTACACAGAAGTGAACAGGGTCCTTGCCCTAGTTGACCAGCAGAATACCCTGCTTCTCCGCTTCCTTCTGCTGATTCCTGCTGATGTCTTAGATGCCAATCACTTGTTCCACTCACTCACTGGGGCACAAATGTGTGGGACACATTGGAAGTGGATGCTTTTATGCAGAACTTGCTCCCTTTCTGATGGCATACTGTTGGCTATGGGAAGTCAATTATCAAGTAGCTGAGGCCCCAAGCCATACAATTAGGACTCCTCCCTCAAACTACAGGCTAGACATGGGTCTTATAATATCGTGCCTAAATGTGGGCTACTCTGGCTGCTCTCAGATTTACCCTTCACTCAATAAGAAACACACTAGTTCAACCAAGTTTCACCACAACTTACCCCACTTATGTTGTCTTCAAAAAGCAAACCTTTTTTGTCCCTTCTGTTGCAAATACAGGAAGATTCTGCTTAAGGCAGGTATGTAGCCACATTTTTAACAATCACCACCTCCTTGCCAGCCTCACCCCCACCGCCTTGGCCCCCCATTAACCCCCACCCTGCTTCAGCCCCGCACTCAGCTCCACTTTTGCACCATTCTCCCATGTGACTGACTCAGAACATAACCTCTCTGTATTACTGCTGCAGCTCTGTGTCTTTCATCCTCTCAAGCACCAAATAAAGCTGCATCCCTAGAGCTCTACAGAATGGCATCAACACCACACCTCTTTTAAATTATTAAAGCAACTACAATTATTGAGCATGGGCTGCAAAACATCAATAAAAAATTAAATAATTGGGATGGGTAACAGACAACACAATTTCTTGCTTATTTTTCTCTTTTTTTCACAGCAGAAAGCCTGGCAGCACACTACTGCTATTATTAATTTGCAGGAGATACAGACAGGAGGAGACAGAGAAGCAGGATGAAATACACAGGAGGGTGACAGATTCTGGCCTGCTCAAAACAAAGCCTATTGGCCAGTGTTTTATTATCACATTGTGTAACAGCTTTCACATAGCACTAGATAATTGCATTACACCAGTAATTCCTTTTAGTTTGCGCTTGCAGCCACAATAGTATAGCTGCAGACCATGTGTTTAATAGCATAAAGCTATGATGAATGTTATCATGTGTCACACATATGTGGACTCACTGTACCTGGCTCCAGGGCTACTCCTTAGTCCTGACCTCCCCCCATGAGTGAGTCCCTCCCTGATGACTCCCTCAGCTCAGCCAGGTGGACCCCAGAAAAATCCTCCTCCTCCTCCTCCTCTTTGGACAGACTGATCTTCTGTCTGTTTCTCCAGTCTTCTTCTCTCTGTGAAGACAGGTGCCAGACAGCAGCAAGAGTACTGAGCTAGACCTGATTCTGACTTCAGGCTCTCATCTCAGGAACCTATCCTGAATCCCAGCCCATTCCTGCCCAAAACACCCAGATGTTGACTTCATTATACAGCCACTGTCAGTGATGGGTCTCTCAACTCCTTGACAAAGAAGCTGGCAAGTTCCACACACTGAGCCAAAATGGTGCTTTCAGTGCCAGCCCTTAACTGCTGACTCCCACCCTGCATGGCACACTTTATACCACTGACACATAGCCTCCCAGTGTCACCATGAAATTGATGGGTGAGGTTGGTCATATTGTCGCAGATGATTGGTCAGAAACAACACTTTGAGTGACTGACTGCATTGGATGTGAGCATGAGAAGAAGGGGTGGCAGCATGCAGTGGCCTGCAGATGGCTGGACACCATTAGGAGCTTGAAATACATAGGGGCTGGGTACAGCCACAGTGGAATGAAACAGAGTGTGCATTTCAACATGACAGACCTCACATTCCCAAAGTGTCTCCTTTTTCCTCGAGTCACTTAATTGTTTAGCACAGCAGGAGAAGATATAACAACACCAAAACAGTCTGGTCTAAACTTTCTTATGTGCTGGAAATACCAGGTTGTGTGAGCCGGTAAAAACACTTTAGAGAGTTAACTACCAGCTTGAGTAAGCTGGTATGAGCTGGCTCCAGCACATCACTGATGTGCACCCATCCAACCCTCTCCAATGTGCCCAGAAACTGGTTCATGGCTCATGCCTTACTGTGGATGACCAGTACAGCTGTCCCTCCAACTTGACAAGCATATTTTAACGAATGAAACGACACACACGTCCTTTAGTAATCACCTTATCATCTGCTGATAAAGTACCTTATGACAATATCATTAAGACAACCAAAATGTTTAAAGAGGCTGTACAGTGTAAGATACCTTATGCCAAAAATGAGATGTAGGGGACATTCCATCAACAAACTTTTTTTTTTCACTTCTGTCCTGTAGTTGATGAAACAATCTTTCTTGTTTTCATTTTGATTTTCAGGTTAAGGCACATCACATACTGTAGTCCATTTACATATTTTAGGTCTTGAATTATAAGAACTTATGCATTTTCTTAGACTGTCATATACACTGACCTTTGCTAGATATGTGTCAACATGACTTGAGGATTAGGCAAGAGCCATTCAGTAACACCCTAGAAAACAGCACCAAGAAAGAGAAGCATGATTTCTTAAGCATCTGATTGTTCAACAAAGAGTTAAATGCACACAGAGGACTGTACTGACCTATTGCCTTGACATAGTCTAACAGTGTGGAATGAAAACATGTTCAACAAGTTGATATGTTGGTTCCTTTGGGACTGATTGGGCTTGAAAGGGGGGATCTCTGGCATGTCAAATTTCCCATGCATTTTCTCAGTATTAAGAGTAAGACTGCAGTGAGTACACAGGGATCACCTGTGAAACATCTCACACTAAATGAGGAAATGGAAATGTACAGTACGTGTCCTGTGATTCCATAAATCACAGAGCCGATAGCCTATATACTTCTTTCTCCTTTGCCCATCAGCAAGAAAGAATACAATTCCTTTCCCAGAACTGTCATCTCTTACCTTGATGAACAGTAACAAAAATAAAGAATTATATGTTGGAATAATGCATGTAAGTAATTTATAAGCCCTGTGATGGATGGCAGACATTTACATACTATTGTGGCAGAGTTGTGTAACTCATACTTCTTAATCCTATTTATGTCAGATGCTGGAGATGCCAAATGTACCTTCAGCAGACCAGATTGATTTAAAATGCAATATCCATACTCAGTGGTAGTTCTTGCAACCAAGCTAAAGCTAGCACTGAGTAAGGGGCTGTCATGAATGTCAGAGCAAACATGGCCCATATCAAATGTTTTGTGGTAGATTTATGATTAGATGTTTACCCTGATAGTATGTTTAAACAATGAAATGACATCAGCCCTGGGTGAAATGTTGAGCTATATACCTAAACAGACATGAAAGAGATGCATAGAAGAACACACACTGGGACATATATTTGGTTTTCCTGATTAAAAACCATATCCATGTACATTCTGGGAATGTCTCTACAAATTCATGGCAGTCTTTTCTGTCCCCAACTCCCTACAAAAAATGGTTTGATGATCTGCAGGGGTGTTCCAGCTGCAAGTGCAAATATTTTTAATATTTGGCAATACATCTTACAGAAATATAAAGTACCAAAACACACACACTCATAATCATAGTATTTTATTTCTAGATAATGCAGGTATTTTCACACGTTTTGTTTTGCAGTGTGGTCTCTAAATATTGTTGGTTGGGTTTTCAAAGCCTGGTGCATGGCTTGCATCCAGTCCTGCACCATGACACTTAGGTTCAGGTGGTGCACTGATGCCTTAACCATAACTGCACCCAATTTTACAAGCTCGGGCACAGTTGTGACAGGTTCCACATATTACGGTAACTTGTGCCATATATCTGGTGCAAGCTCTGTAATAATGGCTCCCAAGATTGCAGCAAGTTAGACCAGAAAAAGTTGATTTAACTTGTGGCAATTGCTGCAGGGGATGGGAAACCCTGTTAGATCACCTCAAGCCCTGTACGCTGTATCATCTGTGCACTGGGGCTTGAGGTGATCTATGGCATTTGAAAATCCTGCCCTGTATTTATAATTTTCTATATTGATATCTATGGACCACATTTTCAGTCCCTCCCTAAAAAATCTATAGGCACTAACTAGTAGGGAAAAGTCTGTGGCCTGTCTATGAACACACGGGGATGGGGAACCAGATGATCAGATGGATAGGCAATTGGCTCCAGGACCGGACCCAGAGGGTCATGGTTGGTGGGATAGTCTCATCCCCAAGGAAGGTCATTAGTGGGGTCCCACTGGGATCAGTCCTTGGGCCCCTCCTGTTCATCGCCTACATCTCTAACATAAGGACGGGTATCAGGAGTGAGATGAGTCTCTCTGCGGATGACTCAAAACTGGGGGTGGTGGTGGATGGGGAGGAGGGGAGGATTTCCCTACAGGGGGATATGAAGGCTCTGGAAAGGTGTTCTAGAAAGTGGAAGCTGAGCTTCAATGCAGGGAAATGCAAGGTACTGCACCTAGGAGCCAGAAACCCGGGCCAACTGTATATCCTGGGGGGGGGGAAATGCTACAAGTCTCGATGGCTGACAGGGACCTGGGGGTGGTGGTGGATGTCATGATGAACAACTCAGAGACTTGTAGGAGGGCAGTGGCCAAGGCCAACAGGATGCTGGGATGCATCACTAGGGGGATCACCTCCAGAAAGAGGGAAGTGATACTCCCTCTGTATAACTGCTTGGTGAGGCTGCGCCTCGAATACTGCATGCAGTTTTGGAGGCCACACTTAAAGAGGGATCCTGAACTCCTGGAGAGGGTCCAGAGGAGGGCAACCATAATTATTTGGGGTTTGGGGGACAGTACCTATGGGGAGAGGCTCGAGGAGCTAAATATGTACACATTGGAAGACAGAAGGGACCGGGGGGATATGATAGAGGACTTCATGTACATGAAGGGGGTAAATAGGGGAGGAGCAGTCAGGATGTTTTGAAGGAAGGGGTGGCGGCTAGAGGGCATGGGTGGAAGCTGGAGGGGGATTCATGGGAGAAAGAAGGAGGTGCTGCTTCACTGAGAGGGTGGTGGAGCCATGGAATGTGCTGCCCAGGGGGCTAATGGAGGCAGAGATGGTGTAGAAGTTCAAGAGGGGGTGGGGCAGGTACAGGGAAAGAGTTCTGGAAGCAAAATCCAGTGCAGCGAGAATATCCGGGACTGAGAAGAGAGAAGCCAGAGAGGGTGAGGGAGGCAGCAAGGTCAGCTCCCAGGGTGGGGGCTGACCAAACGAGCAGACACAAAAGACAGGCCTATTCTGCTGGTAATTTAGTATGTTAGTATATTTCTTCCTCTAGTAGCATGTTTTATTTAACCATAACTAGCTGATGAAGGACTCATCCAAATATAAAAATGCTCTTTCCAAATTATTAAAAAAAAACTCTCCCAAATTATCACCCTACTCATGAGACTCAACTAGGCATGACAGAAGCAGGTGAAATTCACTTCACAAATTAATTTGCAAATTCCATTTGCAAATTCACAGAATTCATGAAGTTTTGACACGTGAAGTTGTCATTTTTTGGTGAACTGACCATAATTCACAGTTGATGTGGCCATTTTGTTGAAAAAAATGTGCAATCTTAGTAAAGCCAAAGTTCCTATATTCTTTAAAACTTTGGGTAGCTTCATGAAAGTGAATTTCACCTGCTTCATGGCAACTTTGCAGGTGAAGTTTTTTTTTTTTTCAAAGTTTAAATTTGCCACATCTCTAGACTCAACTATACCCACAACCATAGCCTTCTAGACTTGATTATTTTTTAATTGGTCTGATAGAATCTCAACTTCTGGTGTACTTTCAGGATGCTTCAGTAATCATTCCATCATCTTCATCAGTAAAAAATTCATTGAAAAGTCCCCCTCAGAAAATAATCAAACTTGTAAAGGCTGTTGGATGTCTATTCAGATTTATCCACCATAACTTGGGGCTGAATTAGCCTTATTCTCTCTCTAGCTGATGCCAGTAAATTCTTTGTCAGTTAATTTCTCAAACATCTGTAAAAAACATGAGCCAGTCAGAAAATACATGGTCATAGGACACCATTACCCTTGAATCTCTACGTGAGTTATTGAAGTGTTCTCACAAAGAGATGTTGCTGGGCCAGATTCAGAAACACCAGATCCCTTAATTCCATACAGTATTATAGAAAACTTCAGAATCCAAGTAAATTGGCAATAGCTAAAGCAAAAGTGAACTACTTCCACAACTATTGTGAGACAACAAATATCATTACAGCAAAAATAATTTGAAATTTATCTAAGAGCATATTGATCAAATCTGGAACCTCTGGGAACTGCATTACCTCTCTCAGATATTGCACATGCTTTTTTCACCATCCTCTGCATCACTGCCAAACTCCTTGGTGCCAGCCATGGTTGGTTTCTCATCAAGTAAACTGGAGCCTGGCCCTCATTATCTGCCAAACTTTAACTTCCAAAAAATTGCTACAGCAGAGGTTGTCAAAGCCATAAATGGCATCTGCCCAAACAAGAGTGGTGGTGCTGACTCCTTTGATCCAAAATTTCTCTGCCTTGCATTGTATCATATCTGCATCCTAGTTACCATGCTTTTAAACTTCTTCCTTGCCTCTGGTGAGATGCCCTTTATCTGGAAATGCACCAGAGTTGTGGCACTACACAAAGTAGAGGGTAAACAGGATCTGAATCAATGCAGGCCCATTTTGGTCTTTCTTGCAATCTTAAAGGTTCTGAAAAAAGTGTGTTTTGACTAACAGTTGACTGAGTTGAGTCCTTGGTCATCTGCAGTTCTCCATGCTTGCCAACAACCTTCCAAAGTACACTGGAAGGTGTCATCTAAATATCTGTGTACATTAAAAAGTGCTGCAACAGACTTTTGGTGCTTTCAAAACCTCTGAATAATTCACTGTACCCAGCATGCATGAAGGCTCCTTCATTTTCCTGGGTGCTGCAATATTTTCTGTGCATATGCACTGTCTATTGAATGTCACACACCAGGGGCCACTACCCCATCCAATCATGCTAAGCCAAGTTAGTGTGGTGCTAACATGAATAGCAGCTCATTAACCATCAATAATTAATGGTCTTCCCTTTTTCCCATAGGGAAACTGTGGAGTAATTTGCCATTATAAAGGAGCGTTTATAACGGCAAATACGCGCACGCTTTTCCCCACACTGCACATGCTCGAACTCCTCGCTTGCTGTATCCTTCCTGAACAGGAAACCGCAAACCCATGGTAGAGAGAAACTGCCATGGACACTCGGCAGTAAGTAATTTTTACAATTAGTTGAAATGTTCCACACAGCTACTGGATTGACCACCCTAAAAATATTTTAAATAAAGTTAAAGTGGACCTCTCGCGCTGAGGTAATCTGACTGCGCCGGCACAGCAGTCTTTTTTTATTTTACATAATTACTGAGGCGAAAAAGAGAAGCCCAACAATTATATAAAATAAAATATGGGTCTCGCTGTGTAAACTCGAATTTAGACACACCCTTGGGGTTTGATGCTATGCATAAATCCCTCGAGCTTTTCTATCTGGGTTTATGTAGCATCAGACCCCTCGGGTGTGTGTAAATTCTCATTACACAGCAAGACCCATACTTTATCATCATCTTAACCATCTGAAGTGTGAGGCAACATTGTTTACATACATTTCCTGAGTAACAAATAAGCTGGGGGGTGAAATCCATTGAAAACACATATAATACAAGATGAATTGTGTCTAAACATGATGTATTCAAAGTTTTCCCTTAGGTGTCAGCAGCTCTTTAAATGTTGACTTTTAGAGATGCCATGTTAGCAATGCATGTGATTGCAGTTTGTGTCTTTCAAATTTACCCCTAGGCAACTTGATGAATACTGCTTTGATTAGTTTCACTGAATCTCTTACAATAATGGCAATTAGTAGGACACTGGCAGTGGACTTCAGGGGGGCAGACTTTATGGGCATGGGAAATATTCTCAAGGATCACTTGAAGGGGATTACCTCAATGACAAGTGTGGAAAGGAGATGGGAGGTCATAAAATGGGGACTTCATGAGGCAGTCAGGATCTGCGCTAAGTTGAAACGTAAGGGAGCAAGGTCACATAAACCATGCTGGTGGTCCAGTGAGGTACAGGTAGCAGTCAGAGAAAAGAAGGTGGCCTACAAAAATATAAAACAACAAGAGGGGATAGGGATAAGAAATGTACCAGCTTGCATCTAGAAAGTCACCAGATGGTGAGGGGAGCAAAGTCCAGTAAAAGAGCAGCGGCTGGCACAGGGGATACATGGAGGGAAAAGGGGTTCTTCCGTACATTGGGGAGTGGAAAAACTAAGGGCCATCTCAGCAGATTGAGATCAGAAGGAGGGTGGGTGGAAGAGGTGAGGACCAGGCAGAGGTATTTAACGGTACTTTGCCTCTGTGTTCACTAGGGAGGGATGGGATATCTACAAAGCAAGGCATGAAGGGATAGAAGTGGCAGGAGTGGGATCAGGGAGCAACAGAAATGGAGCAAGAGGAGGAAAGGTACCCAGGGGTGTCACATCTGGGTAAGGATAAAAAGACCAGTAAGGTGGAGGGGAGGGATGATGCTATCTCCGCCAAAAGGGTGTGGTTAGCCCTCAAGGACCTAAAGAAAGACAAATCTCCTGGGCCGGATGGCATTCATCATAGAGTACTATGGGAATTGGCGGACATACTGGCTGCACCCCTGGTGGAGCTTTTCAGCAGGTCACTTGAGACAGGGAGGGTACCTAGGGATTGGCGAGAGGCACATGTGGTACCAATCCATAAAGGGGGGTCGAGGGAAGTACCAGGGAACTATAGACCCATAAGTTTGACCTTGGTGGTGGGAAAATTAATGGACAGTATACTAAAGGAACGATTGGGGGTGTACTTGGAGGAGGTGGGAGGTCTGGATAGTCAGCAACATGGGTTTGTGCCAGGTAGATCATGTCAAACCAACCTTGTGGAGTTCTATGAATGGGTAACATCAGAACTGGACAGGGTAAGCCTGTGGATGTATTATTCTTGGACTTCAGCAAAGCGTTTGACTCTGTCCCCACAATGGACTGGTGGAGAAACTGATGGGGTTAGGAGTAGGCCTTTGATGGTCAGATGGATTGAAAACTGGCTAGCTGGATGCACTCAGAGGTAGTGGTCTGTGGGGAGCTCTCGAACCCTAGAGAGGTTGGTAGTGGGGTACCACAGGGCTCGGTCCTGGGTCCAATCCTGTTTAATGCATACATATCAGACATCAGGGAGGGTATAGGGTGTGAAATGAGTCTCTTCATGGATGACTCCAAGATGGGAGCAGTAGTTGAGGAGAAGAGGAGATTGGCCCTGCAAGGGACCTGGACACCCTGGAAGCTGGGCTCACACATGGAAATTAAATTTCAATATCACCAAGTGCAAGGTGTTGCATCTTGGTCGGGAAACCCAAACACAGGTACACCCTGGGAGAGGAGGCTGGAGCCTAATTAGGGAAAAAGACCTAGGGGTCATGGTGGATACATGTATGAATAACTCTGAGCAGTGCAGGAGAGCAGCTAGCAAGGCAAACAGGATGTTGGGATGCATCGCATGGGGATCACCTCTAGGAGCAAGGAAGTGATTCAGCCGCTGTACAGTGGGCTGGTTAGACCACACCTTGAGTACTGTGTACAGTACTGGAGACCACACTGAAGAGGAACATACAGCTCCTGGAGAGGTACAGAGGAGGCAACAAAGATGACACGAGGCTAGGGGATTTGACTTATGAGGACAGACTTGAGGAGCTCTGCCTGTTTTCATTGGAGGAGAGGAGACAGGAGGGACATGATTGAGGTCTTCAAGTACCTCAAGGGAATAAATAGGGTAAACATGGAGGGATCTTTAGACTAAAGCAGGAGGTATCACTAGAGGCATGGTTTGAAGTTGGAAGGTGGAAGGGTGAGGGAAAGAGGAGTAGGTTTTCACTGAGAGGGTGGTGGACCCTTGGAATGCACTGCCTGGTGAGCTGGTTCAGAGATCCACAGTGGAGGGCTTCAAGGGAGGGTGGGACAGACACAGAAACCGGGGGTGGGGTGGGGATGGATGATAGGGGTTTCTGGAGCACAAGGGATGGGAGGGTCTCGGCACCCAACTAAGGATCTAGGTTCGAGCAGGCTCGATAGACCGTAAGGCCTAATCTGCTGGCAAATAGTATGTTAGTATGTTAATGGGTGGCCTCATTTAAAAAGCTGCTCCTCATTCCATAACTGTCATGCTATTAGAAATTAGCACTCATTGTTGTGTTAGTTACAGAGTACTTGCTTGGGATAAGAAAGGTCAGTGGAACTCGTCAAAGCACCACCACATTGCTGACAGACAGATCAATCCAGAAAAATGTACACTTCTACAAAACAACACTTGTAGTTGTGGTTTTGAATGGCTTTGGTCACAGGCTACAATTCACTTATGTAGAATTGCCCTATTTTATTGGAGGGGGTTTAAAGTGTTATTGGGATATACTGTAGCATGTACATTACAATTGCTTCAATACTGTTTATAGTGTTGAAAAACTGGAGTGAATCATTTTGATTAGCATAGCAGTTTGTTGGTCATAATAACTGAGCTGATAGAGTTCAAATTGACAAAATCGACCCGGCTTCTCCTGTGTGACCACTGGACCCTTGAGAAACAGTAGGTAAATTGTACAAAAGGAGCCTGGTCTCATTATTAAAACTGACAGCTGTACCAAAAAATCAAAAAGACTGGCAGTTGCTCAAGTCATTGTCGAGGTACTGTTTCTTTACTCATATATTACGGATCACCATTTATACCCCAACATTTTGTGGAATACATTCTAGCACCATTTCTTCAAGGGAGCAGTCCTGAATGTATACAAACAAATATATGAAACATGTTGTAGAAGATGATTAAAGCAGATGTAATGTACTGTAAAATAGCAACTCAAGAAATGTGAAGCAAAATCAAATTGACCTTTCTCACACAAAATTATCATTTTAAAAGTACATATGTCAACAAAAACCCTGTACATTAACACAATACCAAAACACATTACACTAAACAGTGAAAAAGCTTTATTCAAAATAATATTCAAAACATGGTGGTGGAGCAAAAGATAGCTACTAGTTTTCCTTCCAAATGAAGTCACTGAATTTATCAAGTACATCCATTGTATCCCTAAGATACGAGCGTAGTTCATGTACACAAGACTTAAGGAAAAAATCCATAAACCTGCATAAGTTATTTGTTAAGGAATCAATGACAGAAACTATTCAGGAATTGGATTTAATGCCATACTTGTAATATATTTTTGCATTAAAATTTATATTATCTACACAATATATTAATATTATGAAGTATTACTGTATTTGCCTAATTCCTTCCTTTTAGTAATCATGTGATGCCTGCACTTAGTGGAAGTAACCAAGTTTGAAAAAGCATTTAGCAAATAAACGAGTACTAGGTGTAGTGAGATGGCAGTTTATTTAAATCTTTGTGCAATCATGCGGATTCTGCACAGCATGAATGTTACTGAGTGTTAAATGCCATTTAAATGAAATTGTTGAAATTTGAGCAATAGATGTAGTAAAATCGTAACATGTTTTTATCTTTTATATACATACATGTTTTTTAATAATATGACTATTTATAATGTATTTTTGGCATATGCATAAGCATTGATTTGCTTGAATGTATGTGTGTTTTTAACACTTTGCAATTGTGTCACTGTAGTGTCATTATGGGTTCAACTCTTGCCTTGACTAGGAAAGTCAGTCAATCATAAATGGTCACCCAGTTGGTAGTGACCATAGCGTCCAGGTATGTAAGGTGGGAGTTGTCACCAGAAGGCCACCCCCTGATGAAGACTTTTGTTGAAGCCCCAGGGTGTTTGGTGAAAGTACAGTAGTTATTTTTTGCTCCACCATCACGTTTTAAATGCAATTTTGAATAAAGCTTTTTCTCCTTTCAGTGCAACGTGGTTTGGTATTGTGTTAGAGTGCAGGGATTCTTGACTATTTGCTAATTGTCTAGTGGCTTGAGTAACCTTCCCCTAGCACCTGCTTCTCAATTCCACCTGATCTTGAGCCGTTTTCTTGTTTTTCAGCAACTCTGAAGTGTTTGCAAACTTGGGGAGCCACAGGGGCTCATTCACTACAGACAAAAATAATTAAGGCACCTTATGAACTGCCAATTGCCTGTCATGTGACAGACCTCCATAACTGCCAGTCCTGATTGACAATATGGTGGACCAATCAGTGTTGCCATTTGACCTGTGAACAGCAGGGGATATTCAAACCCAACTTCAGTTTTGTGTTGGCACCTGAGGAGAACAGACTTGCTGACTGCCTCTGAGAGCTGCTCAGTAACAGACTGCGTGTCTGCTGTTTGACAAACTCAGTTATGATGAGTAACTTTGAGATGAAAAGGCGATCTCATGCTAGCAAATCATACCTGCGACTTGACTTACTGTTGCTTATATGACAGCCAAAGCCAACTGACTGTTTAATGCACAGCAGGATCCACTCAGTGGGTGCAATAGCCCAGTATTCAGCAATCGCTACCTGTTAGAATTAGATACCTTGATGTGGCAGATGGCATAGATCCATAATTGACTGATCAATACAAAGACAGCCAAACCTCCAAGCTGTATAGCCTTTATGACACACAGCAAGAGAGTAAGAATGAGACACTGGAGAGACCAACCAGCTGAGAAAAAACAGAGAAAGTTGCAATAGAGAACCCCTCCAGAGTGAAGGAGATCAAGTGACACAGTAAGTATAAGTCAAATCAGGGATTCTCCTGCAACCAGGGCACTGTAACGTAGTGTGCTAGAAGCATTTACTGGAGTTAGGCAAGCTGACCAGGAGTTACAAATACCTCTGTTTTAGGTTTGTTTGCTTGCTTTTTGCAATTGCCTGGCCTTTGGGTTTGGCATTTCAGTTACTGAGGTGCTAATTCGTATACCTCAGGAGCAGCACCACCAGCCAATCACATCCTGTAACAACAGGCCTACACATCAGTTCTATGACTTGGTACTCACTGTTACTGGAGGTTCTTTAAAGACAGCATAAACAATAAACAACGCTGTTTACATTTTTAACACAACTGTAAATCTGGGCAAGGGTGAAGTCTGTTTTATTGCCCCAGTGTATTGTTTTGTATGTTTGTTTTGAAATAGTCCAGTTTTTTTCTTATTTTGGGTCCCATATTAATGCAGCAATTTTCCCAACCAATATTTATTTTTATGTTGATTGCGTGCATGCGCAAGAAACATGTTGCATCAGCTTTCTCCACAAGCAGGTTGTCGAGGCATGGCACTGTTGTGCCTAATGCCCCCACAGTCTGCAAAGGCTTGTCCCCCGTCCCCCAATGCCGTGTCACGCTGCTGCTGATGCTAGTTCAGCCAGCATGCCACAACCTTCTAAAAAAGTAGCCGCTGCAATCAAGGACCACCTCGTCATTGCAGTGTCAGCCATCTGCTGCAATGAGGGAGTGACCCATCATTGCAGGGCGGGATGTGAAACCTCTGATATTGTTTGTGAACATGGCGGCGGCTTGCCACTGTGTTCACAAACAATATCCCCCGTGTTGCACCAACTCCCGTCGGCATAATGAACCCCGGTTTTGTTGCTGCCGGCGGGGTGCCTAATCCCTGTCAGCTGCTGCTGGACCCCAAACCAAAGCCTCTGCTGACATGCTGGAGCCTCCCAGTGTGCCAGATGTCCTGTGAAGGGAAAAAGGTCCCTGATGTCTTTTTTTTCCTGAAAAAGGAAACTGTCCCTCGGCGCTCACCCTGCCCTCCCCACCCAACCCACACCCCGCACCCACCCACTGCATCCTGCCTCCCCATACCCCCTCACCCCACACTTACCTCCAGAGCTTGGCGCGATGATCTTGCGTGGACTAGGAACACGTCTGCACTCTTCAAAGCCGACCCACGAACTGAGGAAATGCCGGTAAGCTGTATAATGTAATAAATAGGGTTTTTTCAACTTTAGTGCATATCTCGGGCATTTTTAGGAATTTTTTCACCAAATTTTCAACATGGGGTTTTTGGGACCCCTTCTCATGAATTCTTAAACTGTCATGGCGTTAATCGGCCCCGAAGGTGGATTCGCAGTATGTGCAGAATCACCCTTTGAGTGATTGATGAAATGACAGTGCCAGTGTTCATGAGGTGGGCCTCAAAAAGCCTATGTTGCAAATTTGGTTGAAAAAATCCAAAAAATGACTGTTTTACGAGCGTGCATTGCGCAGTTGCTACGTACGCTTGTAACTTCACAAATTTACGATATTTTCATGCCAGATTTTCAACATTGACATTTTGTCATACATCCTTGTGAGCAGTACAGCTGTCATTATTCACATGCTGGCCGAAATGTGTTTTCGCACTTCCGGCACGGAATAGCACAGTTGCTGTAGGAAATCAATGTTCAGGACAGATTAAGAAAATGACAGTGATACTGTTCATGAGTAGAGGTCCTAAAATGCCTATGTTGAAAATTTGGTAATGATACTCCGTAAAATGACTGTATTACGAACATGCGTTGCGCAATTGGCATGCACGTTTGTAAGTTCGCGAATTTATAATATTTTCACTCCAGATTTTCAACATTGCCATTTTCTCAGACCTACTTATGAACAGTACAGCTGTCATTTTTCCCATCCTGGCCAAAATATGTTTTTGCACTTCTGATGCAGAATAGAGCGGTCGCTGTGGGAAATCACTGTTCGGGACAGATTAAGAAAATGACAATGATACTGATCATGAGCAGCGGTCCTAAAATGCCCATGTTGAAAATTTGGTGATGATAGCCCATCAATTGACTGTGTTACAAGTGTGTGTTGTGCACGTTCTACGCACCCTTGAAACTTCGCAGATTTGTAATATTGTCAGACCAGATTTTCAACAGTGCCATTTTTTCACACCTCCTTATAAGCAATACAGCTGTCATTTTTCACATCCTGACAGAAATGTGTTGTCACAGTTCCGGCGCCGAATAATGTGGTCACTGTGGGAAATCAGTGTTCAGGACAGATTAAGAAAATGACAGTGGCACTGTTCATGAGTAGAGGTCCTAAAATCCCTATGTTGAAAATTTGGTGATGAAACTCCATAACATGACTGTGTTACAAGCGTGCATTGAACTGTTTCCCTGCACCCTTGTAACTTTGCAAATTTGTAATACTGTCACACCACATTTTCAACTGTGGCGTTGTTTCATAACTCCTTATGAACACTACAGCTGTCATTTTTTACATCCTGGCTAAAATATGCTTTTGCACTCCTGCTGGACAGTAGCATGGTCACTCTAGGAAATCAGTGTTTGGGACAGATTAAGATCGACCGAGTGAGAGGGGAGAGTGACCGACCTCAACTGAGCTCTGTCAGAACTGGTGCGGATTTCTTTGTGTTCAGACAAAGGCCCAAACACAAGAGCCCAGTAAAAAAGGGCAGCCTGCAGCACTGGGAGAAGCAGAATGAGAGAGCGAGTGAGGGAGGTGGAGTGAGCAAACTCACCCAAAGCACTCATCAGGACTTCTGTCTGGTTCTTGTGGGCAGAAAGAGCATCAATACAGGCAGGAGCCCAGTACAAAAGGCCAGCCTGCAGCGATGGGAGAAACAGAATGAGCGAGTGAGACAAGGGGACTTAGTGAGCTCAACAGAGCTCTATCAGAACTGCTGGGATTTCTTTGTGGGAAGAAAAAGGCGCCAGTGCAGGCAGGAGCCCCGTACAAAAGGGCAGCTTGCAGTGCCAGGACAAACAGAATGAGCGATGAGAGAGGGAGGGAGACTGAGCAACCTCAATGGAGCTCTGTTGGGACAGCTGCGGATTTCTTTGTGGACAGACAAAGGTGCCAACGCAGCCAGGAGCCCCATACAAAAGCACATTCTGCGGCGCCAAGAGAAACAGAACGAGTGAGTGACAGAGCGGTAGTCAGTGAGCTCAGCAGAGCTCTAGTGTGACTGCTGCAGATTTCTTTGTGGGTAGAAAATGTGGCATCGCAGGCAGGAGCCCAGTACAAAAGGCCAGCTTGCAGCGCTGGCAGAAATGGAATGCGAGAGTGACAGAGGGGGAGTGAGCGAGCTCAGTGGAGCTGTGTCGGGATGCCTTCAGATTTCTTTCTGGCCAGAAAAATCCACCAATGCAGGCAGGAGCCCAGTACAAAAGGGCAGCCTGCAGCACCAGGAGACACAGAATGAGCGAGTGAGGGATGGGGAGTCAGTGAGCTCAACGGGGCTCTGTTGGGACTGCTGCAGATTTGTTTGTGGGCAGAAAAAGACAGCAATGCATGCAGGGGCCCAGTACAAAAGGGCAGCCTGCAGTGGCAGGAAAACCAGAATGAGCAAGTGAGTGAGTTCAACAGAGCTGTATTGTAACTGCTGCAAATTTCTTTGTGGGCATAAGAAGGCAGCAATGCAGGCAGGAGCCCTGTAGAAAGGCAGCCTGCAGCATTGGCAAAACAGAATGAGTGAGTGAGAGAAGAGGAGTGAGCGAGCTCAACAGAGCTTTGTCAGGACTGATGCAGATTTCTTTATGGGCAGAAAAAGGCACCAACAGAGGCAGGAGCCCAGTACAAAAGGGCAGCCTGCAGCGCCAGGAGAACCAGAATGAGTGAATGAGACAGGGGGAGTGAGCGACCTCAACGGAGCTCTGTTGGGACAGCTGTGGATTTCTTTGTGGGTAGAAAAAGCCACCAACACAGGCAGGATCCCAGTACAAAAGGGCAGCCTGCAGCGCCAGGAGAAACAGAATGAGCGAGTGAGAGAGGGGGGGAGTGAGTAACCTCAATGGAGCTCTGTCGGGACAGGTGCGGATTTCTTCCTCAGCAGAACAGGTGCCAACACAGGCAGCAGCCCAGTATAAAAGAGCAGCCTGCAGCACTGGGACAAACAGACTGAGCCAGTGACAGAGGGCCACTGAGCGAGCTCAACAGACCAATGCAATCAACATTGGGCATTGACAAATGCTTGTTTTAACCACTTAGCAGTTTGAGAACCCAATGATATCAATTGAGCTGAAACTAAAATGAAGTGGAAAATAGTGACATCAGCTGAGTACATGTTATTGTGTTTCACTTCACTATAGTTTTCTTCTCAACTAATGTCACTGAGTTCTGGGACAACTAAGTAGTTAACAAAATAAATATTGGTTGGGGAAAAAGGGCTGCATCAATATGAGGCTCTAAATAAGGAAAAACAAAGACCAATGTGCTCCTTCTTTTATCTGCCAGCCTTGTTACAGCCTAAAATTAGGCAGCTAGAAGAGGGTGGCAGATAACAGAGGGTAGGAATTTGCCCAGTAATATTCAAAGAACACCTAGGGCCCCTCCATACACCCCACTCCCCAGCTTATGCTCAAAAGGCCACCTAGTTTTGAAGAGGAGCTGATATGAGTTTTCATTATTTATAGCACAAAAGGAAGTAGCCAGCATAGTTTTTAAGTTTAAAAGTGAGAGAGAGAGCATGCACAAGAAACAGAGATGGGGAGGTGAGAGGAGTTTTCATTATTACATTGTAAAAAGAAGCATAGGATGAGATTTAGGGGTGAGACTCCAGAGAAGCCCAAGAGAAACCAGAGAGCTCAAAATCCTTGAAGGGGAAATGCAACACACAGGCAACAAAGAAACATCACTCTTTTAGTTCAGTTTGTGCCAAAGCTCTTACTTTAACTCATTTTAACGTGGGTTTTCTTGGGCAGTAAGTGAGGATAATTCAGGAGTTTACAGGACAAAAGAACCAGTGCAAAGAATGGTGATGCTTATAGCAGTTTAGATAGAATAGACAAACACAGATTTAGATGTGTGTGCACTGGTTTTCTTTCCCTCAGTCTGTTGTTGCACCAGCAGCAATTAATGATCGTACACTGTCCGGTTTCTATTGAGCTTCTCTGTCACTTCATCACCAAATCTCAGTCTGTGCTTCTTTCTGTGTTGTAATAACAAAATCTCCTGTCATGCTCCCCCACCACGCCCTCGTTGTCTCTCCTGACTCTCCCACAGCATTGGACATGCATTTGTTTAAATATTTTAACCAGTACTATTCAAATAAATCAGTAAAAAGAATGAGAGGGCGTAAACTCCCAAACTACCCTCCCTTATCACCAACCTGCTCCTTGGTAAGTAACAGCAGTGCCACAAATACTGTCATCTGTCATCTCATGTGGAAATAGCTACAAAATGGCTACACTGATTAATAAACAGTAAATGGCTCAGAGACTAATATCCAATACAGTGTAAGCATACAAAACAGAATTCATTTAAAGCAAAAGTCTTTTGTCTCACTTGCACGACAGGGGTTTGCAGTCATTTCCAGCCATTTACAGTCATGTAGCACTGGTGCCACCTGGGGGATAAGAGAGGGAAGTTAATGCTACTCTCGATACAATCTGTGTAGCGGCAATACCTGGCTGATGGTGGATTGTGAGGGTGGCATTTAAATGAGAGAACTAACACAGCAGCAGAATGGGTTCAGAGGAGTAGGTTGGTGATAAGCAAGGGTGGCGGATAAACCAGGAGTAGATAAACAAAGGAGAACTGTATTTCAAAATAAATACACAAAACAATACTCCGGAATGATAAAACAGACTTTGAACATGCATTGTTTATGTTTCCTTTAAGGGTTTAAAAAGACAGTTCTCTGGGACCAATGGGGAGAGGGTACTGTAGAACATCCAGTACAGAAGAGTAAGAGCAACACTATATTAGGTATGGGTAGTGTTTGAGGCTGTGCATTACAGTCCATTATAAAATGGGTCAAGAGTTTTCTGCATCCTGACAGGTTAAGATGTACCTTTGGCCGTGTCCTTATTAGGGCATATTGTGCCAACTGGCACTTTCTTAGCCAACCAGGACACAGTGCAGTGAAAGATCTATTCCTGCTCCAAGTTCCTTTCTTCTTTTGGCTGACACACAGATAGACAACTGTGGAACCAGCCGGTAATCCCCGAGTGCTGAGATAAAGTAACACAGCCCCAATTTCATGTACCAGATATGGAAAAATTATCTATATCTGACCTTTTTTTAATTTCTGTTCAACTTACCAAATGCTGCTGTGCTGATCCAGGGCTCTTCCACTGAAAGGCACATGCTGCAGGTCTAGACCATGCCTAGTCCCTACTGAACTGCTGGCTGTTCCTTTGCCATGCAGTCTGCTGTCCATGCTCCATCACCCCCCCCCATGCTGACCATGACCTGAAGCCTCCCTGGACCACTGTCTGCTCCATGCCCTGTATAACAGACATGATAACTTTCTCCTCAAAAGCAGCTTGTCCCATTTCAAACTCGCTCTGAAACCAGGTGCGCTGCCCTCAGCAACGGCTTCCCTCATTGTATGGTGAGATGCACCGAATGATAAAGCAACTCAGCATATTTTAAGACAAGCAAACAAAGAAAAAGAGTGAGTAGCTTTGCAGTGCCATGAAATCGGGGTGATCGGGAAACTGCCTACTTCAATATTGCAAAGCAGAAACCGCTCAGTACAGCGGCTCACAAGGAACACACTTGCGCCACATGAAACTGATTGCTCACTTGCAGTCATAAAGAACTGTTATACTTGATGCTAAACCAATTTCAAAATAACAGTCATAAAAAATACTAAAAATGAACCATATTGGCTGTCTCTCTGTGTGTCTCTGATGGGGCAGGAAGTGGAACAGCACTCAGTGAAACCAGCTACTGTTTAGTTGTCCTCCCCAAAAAAATAATTGTTTGCATGTAGAGAGTTGGGAAAGGGGTGCAGGAAGAGAGACAGACTTCTCCCTTAAAAAAATAATGAAACTATAATTATCAATAATTAAAATAATTAATAATTAATAATTAAACAGCTCCTTTCAAAGACAATGACAGGGACTACTTTTCCTTTTTTCTACTGATAACGATTTTTTTGCTACTTTTATAAACACTTTTTTTCTGTGCATTTTTTAATTAACTTCTTTTATGGGGGACCCATTTTATAAGTGGAATAAGACACTCCGAGGTGTGGTTTATGGTCTGATAAGAGCACTTAGCAGGTGCTAAAGGCACTCAGTGCAAGCGCCTTGTGCCTCATTACATACCTGGGGCATTCTCTTATCAGGCCATAAACCACACCTCATCTTGTCTTATTCTTTATGGAAACTATTTGTTTTGCAGTCCCTGTTCAGTGAATTGAAGGGTAGCCTTGTGTTTGGACTGGCACTACATTGTACACTGAAAGACCAGCTATTTTGCACAGCTTGCTTCATTTTGCTGCTAGCCCCATTTTTCCCTATTCAGTATGCTGCTGGAACTAAAAAAGCTCAGTTTACTTATGAAGTGATTGCCTGCTGTCTATCATTATAAAGATTAGTGCATGTTTAGTGTGGACTGTATAGCCATTGTGTGGATCCATGATTGAGTTGATCTGTAGTGTTAGAACTACAAATGACAAATTTGTGAAAAGTTTACACAATTTGGAAAATATTGGGCCTACACCAAAATCAGAATCCTCTGACTGTGTTGGCAGTTTTTGACCCATTCCCCAAAATTGTCTGGGTGACTTGTGGGATGATACACATGAACTGTGGAATGACAGTTCTGTGGAATTCCATTCTGCGCTTTAATACGTCGAGCCACAGTGTATGCAATTATGGGGGGGGGGGCACTTTACTTGCAATCAGGATGCAGCGCATTGCCCATATCCCTACCTGCCAGAAACTTTAAAAAAAAATTTCTGAGAGTCATGTTTGTATTGTAAAGCACCACTAACTGCCCTAACACAGTAATTCAATTTAAAAAATGTTCTGGACATACAATACAGGTGCACACCAAATTTCAAGTGTTCAGTGACCACTGATAAAAAAAAAAACTGGAAAAACGCAAAGTTGACCTCATGTAACTTTCTGGCAACGTTGTTTCAATGGAGGCCTGTAATCGGCAGCCTGGGTTGATGGTGTCACCTCCCATCCCACTTGTCTGTTGGTGTTGTTTATGCCCATGAGTCCGTCCTTCATACTGGCACCTTCACAGCCATTCATTCTGATGATCTTGCTCTGTCCACCCCACCATCCACTTGAAAGTCAGTCCGTGAACCATGCTATCTGTAGTAAATGTGGGCCAAATAGCATATCCTGTTATTCTGAAATAATATAATGACCCTGAAGGGTTTGAAGTGTTTGCCCCAACCTGCAGCATTGGTGGCTTTGTCATCCTCAGTTTCGGCAATTTTAAAAAAGATTGCGCACAGTCAATGATGGCTTTTCATGCAGTTGCACCCCCGCTGTGTACAGCTAATGGATTTATGCAGCAGAAACATATTTATATTCCATAAAGTCTGCAGCTCAGAAGTCGACATGGGGGAACAGTAGCACAAATGTACACATTACAGGTGCCCTCTAATGACAAGTTAGCATTTATACATTAGGATTACACTATTTTTAGTGTAATAGGGAACTATTTCACAATAGTAAACAAAATGTTTTTAAAACTTTTTTTTTATCTTATAGTATTAACTTGTGGGACCCATTTTATAAGTGCAATAAGTCACTTCAGTGTGTTGGTTTTGTGTGTAATAAATTCACTCCCCAATTGCTGTTGGCACAATGTGCCTTGTGCCTCAAAATGCACCTTGGGTCCTGCGTTTATCAGATAAAGATGCACAGTCCAATTTGACTTATTGTTTACTTATTCCACAGTTAAGAGATCAGTTCTGTATATTTCATTCTACAATTTAATACATCGGTCTGCAATTCATACATTCGTTCTGCCATTCTAAGACAGATTTTTGTCAAAGTTGCCAAAATGCATTCTGAAATTTTACAGAAGCAGAATTCTGATTTTCACAGTAATTCTGTAAGCTGAATTTTATTTCCACACAGCACTATTGACCACAGTCTAAAGGTGGCGAGGTATAGCATTCCAAGGAGTTGTACCACACTGCTACCACCAGGCTAACTGTACTCACTCGCTAGGTAGCGGCCCTCCACTACTTCTTTCTATCAAAGGATAATAACTCACTCACTGCATATCAGAGGCATCACAAACCAAGGTGTCACCATGAAATTTACAGTGAGGAGGTGGCATTACAAAGTAGTAGTTTCTGGCTTTATGAAGGCATCTGGGATGGAATGCCTCAGGAAGACCTTTCACCCCAGAGGGCATCTTACATATAGATATTGACTATTTGTATAATCATAAATATGGGATATCCTATTGTCTGACTCACATTAAGTAATTTATGTTCATGTGTGAAGAACAGAACAATAACTCACAAAGTAGCAGAGCAATGCATAAGTCAGTTTGGGGCTGAAAATTGAAGCAGCAGGAATTGCATGAGTGTCCTGGGTTTGTGTGAGGCTAAACTAAGGGAAGTACTTTTGTTTTTTGTGTTTTCCTTCATTTGCTTTAGTCCAAATTGCTTGTACTGGGAGTGGGATATGTATGTGGGTGTTTAAAACATACTGTTTGTATAAGAGCTGCATTTTGGGTGTGTAAACAGGGACGTATTCTGGAGTTCAGTTCTGTGCCAATTGAAAGACAGGAAGTGTTTGCTCCTGCCTGAGGATAAACTGAGGTGTGCAGTTGTGTAAGAGGCTGAGTGACTCACACCAGAGTGGCAGTGGGCTCTAATCCCACCCTCTCCATCCCTCCCTCCCCCACCTTGTCCACACTTATTGGGGCAGTGCTGCATTGGGATTGGTGGAAAGCACTACCAGGTGCATCCACTAACATGCTGTAACAGAGGGAATTGTTATTTGTAATGTTATGGTGTGATATGTAGCTCTGGTTAAAGAGGTAAAAAGTTACAGACTTATAGATAGGCAGTACGTGTTTTGTACTTGGATGTAGCACCTCAAGCTGTATGTTGTTGGGAAACGTATGGATGGGATAGTATCATAGTTAGTAGTGTTTTATTTTTCTCTGCTAGTGGAATTGGTATTGTATTGTTAAGTAGGGACTGGGCTGGTTAGAAACTTATAGACAGAACTATATTTTGTAGTTAGTACTGCTATCATGGATAGGATAGTGGGCTGTAATGGATGTGGGGCTGCAGTTTGAATTAACATATTGTGGAAGCTAGGAGGATGTCCAGTCTGAATCTGGTTGAGGAGGAAGTGCTGTGGCTTGGTAGAGAGCTGGAAAGGATGAGGGAAAGGGGAAGGGGCTGGGAGGCAGGAGGGTCACAACCAGGAAAATATATGAGGACATTGTAGGGGAGGAACAGTGACTCAAGGCTAGACTCAGAGAGAGGGAGCAGAGGCACAGCCAGGCAGAATGCAAGGAAATAGGTTTGCTGAGCTAGTGACACTGGTGGAGGGGGAGGGAAGGGGTGATCACCCGGGGAGAGCAGATGAGGGAGGAAGGGAGAAACCCACAAGGGGTAGGAGTCAGTCAGAGGAGGTGACATGGGTGGAGGAGAGAGAAGCACTGCTGGAGGGGTGGATGACATGGGTAGAGTACAGAAGGGGCAGGGATGAGGGAAGGGGAGGGATGTGGTGGATAGGGAGGGAGCAGTGATGGGGCAGGGGACAGGATTGGGGAGAAGGGGCAGACAGCAGTAGGGAGGAAGGATGGAGTTAGTCAGCTGGCATGCTCTAAGAGTGGATACCCTGGGAAAGTGGTGGGGGCAGGGACAAAGAATGAGGAAGGGGGTGTACTAGTGCTTGGTGATTCCATACATAAAGGGATCAGATGGGGTGGCAGGGGGGAGAGACATAATAGAATATGGGTGGAAGCTATACCCTGGCTAATGGCAGACAGGGGAGGGCAGGCAGTTCTTAAGTGCAAAAGGAGGTGCTGGAAGAAACCACATGTAGTCGTGCATGTGGGCACTAATGATCTGGTGGGGGAGATTGTGGAAGTAGTGAGGAGGAGGTTTGAGGAATTAGCAGAACTATGTGAGGAAGTGGGGGAATCAGTGACCTTTTCAGATGTGCTCCCAGTACCCTTTTCAAGTATGGAAAAGAAAGGGAGGAGGATCTATATGCAGGGGATAGGATGCACCTGAGTGGGGAGGGGAAAGGGTATTAAAGCAGAGGCTGGAGGAGTACATAGTGTCAAGGATAGATTTAAACTAGGTGGAGGGTGGCAGAAGGACAGCTAGTAGGTAGGGATCCCAGGGTAAGCCAAGCATGCCTACCTCCAAACTATCTGAGAGGTATTTGAGGTGGGGACACAAGGAGAGATTAGGAGAGGGAAATCAGGGTAGGGGAGAAAGACACAGGTTGGAGGGTGGTCTTGCTGATTGCGTGAAGCTTAGGTAACAAAGCAGCTGAACTACAGGCTCTCTTGGCTGCAGGGAGTGTAGACATTGCAGCCATCACAGAGACATGGGCTACCCAGAACCAGGACTGGGATATGATGATCCCAGGGTACAGGATATTCCGAAAGGACAGGTCTAGGGGGAAGGGGGGGTGTGGCAATCTACGTAAAGGAGGAGATAAGGTGTATGAGAGAAAGGAGGGGGTGGAGGGTAGGACAGAGGCCCTATGGATGCAGTTTCAAGACTCTAAAAGAAAGGCACTGAGGGTGGGGGTAGTGTACAGGCCGCCAGCTCAGGGGGATGACCTGAACAGTGAGTTGGCCAAGCAGATTAGCGGAGTCTATAGGAACTGGCACACTGTAGTGGTGGGGGACTTCAATTTCCCTGTGGTGGACTGGAACACCCCTACCACCGCTCGTGCAAAGGAGCAGAGATTGCTAGACGCATTTCAGAACAGCTTCCTGGTGCAACTTACCCACAGACCTACTAGGGAGGGTAAGACTCTGGACCTGGTATTAACAAACAGGGAGGCTGTAAGGGATCTTGGAGTGGAGGACCCCCTGGCTGTGAGTGACCATAATACAGTGTGGTTCACACTCAATATGGGAAGAGTAACAGAAGGAGCAGGTACCAGGGTGATCCATTTTAAGGGAGCGGACTTTAAAAGGATGGGGGAAATTTTGGTTGAGCATCTGGTGGGAATTCAGACATGCAAAAGTGCCAGCCAAAAATGGAATGTTGTTAAGAAAGGGCTGGCAGAGGCTACTGAGACCTGCACCAGGACAGGGAGCAAGAAGAGGAGAGCAAAAAAGCCAAGCTGGCTGACTTGGGAGGTAATGTAAGGGGTGAAGGCCAAGAGAAAAGCATTCTGGAGGCTTAGGAAATCAGGAGGGCAAGGGGACAAAGACGAGTACATGAAGAAGTCCAGGAATGTTACCAGGCTGGTCAGAGTGGCCAAGGCTTCCAGACAGCTGAGACTGGCATAGGGAATCAAGAACTGGGAAAAGGACTTCTTCAGATACATTGGTGAGAGAAGAAGAAACAAAGACCCAATTGTGAGGATTAAGAAAAATGGGTGGGTGGAGAAGGAGAGGACCAGTCAGGCACTGAAAGAATACTTCTGCTCCATGTTCACAAAGGAAAGGAGGGCAGATACCCCATGGGAAGGGGGATTGGGCAGAGGGGGTGGGGGAGACTGATATTAGAATTACAGAGGACAGGGTGCTGGAAGGACTAAGGGCACTGAGGGTGGATAAGGCTCTGGGGCCAGATGGCGTTCACCCTAGCATACTTAGGGAGCTAGAAGAGATACTGGTGGGACCACTGGCAGACCTGTTCAGTACATCACTAGACATAGGATGCGTGCCACAGGACTGGAGGATGGCCCATATGGTGCCCATTCATAAAGGTGGACAGAAGGATGATCCAGGTAACTACAGACTGGTGAGTCTGACTTCAATTGTGGGGAAACTCATGAAGTCAGTCCTAAAGGAGAGACTGGTAACCTGTCTGGAGGACAGTGGGCTCCAAGAGTGCAATCAGCATGGTTTTGTATCGGGCAGATCCTGCCAGAAAAACCTAGTCGAGTACTACGACTGGGTTACCAGGGAACTGGACAGGGACCATGCAGTGGACATCCTATATTTGGACTTCAGCAAGGCCTTTGACTCAGTGCTGCACAGGAGGCTGTGGGGGAAACTGGAATACATTGGGGTGGGGACAAAACTGGTCAACTGGATTGCCAACTGGCTGAAGGGTAGGCAGCAATGGGTGGTGGGGGGGGGGACTCTCATCACCAAAGGACGTTACAAGTGTGGTGCTCCAAGGTTCATTACTGGGATCAGTGCTGTTTGGGTTATTTATATCTGATATCTCAAATGGGATCCGGAGTAGGAGCTGTCTGTTCATAGATGATACTAAGATCAATGCATTGGTAAATGACATAGAGGGGTGGAGTGGCTGCAGGAAGACCTGACCAAACTACAGAAATGGTCAGATACATGGCAGTTGGGGTTCAATGCCAAGAAGTGCAAGGTACTGCACTTCAGTGCAAAGAACCAGGGGAGGAAATATCAGTTGGGAGGGGTACAGTTGGTAAGCACAGTGGAGGAAAAGGATCTAGGGGTACTAATAACGGGGAGCATGAATCACTCAGCTCAGTGCAGGATGGTGGCTTCAATGGCAAAAAAGATGCAGGGATGCATAGTGAGGGGAGTCTCCCCTAGGCACAGAGAAATGATCCTACCCCTGTACAGGTCACTCATCAGGCCACACCTGGAATACTGCATATAGTACTGATGTCCATTCCTGAAGAGGGACATCAGATTGCTGGAGGGGGTGCAGCATAGGGCAATCAAGATGATACAGGGACTTGAGGGTAAATCTTATGAGGAAAGGCTGGGAGAGCAGCAAATGTATTCCCTGGAAGAGAGGAGGGATGGGGGGATATGATTGAAATCTTTAGTACCTAAAGGGTATTAACAGGATTAATACAGAAGGGATTCTTCAGATCAGATGGGGGAGGGACATGAGAAGGCATCAGCTGAGATTGGAAGGGGAGATTCAGGAGGGAAATCAGGAGACACTTTTTCACAGAAAGGGCGATAGATAAGTGGAACACTCTGCCCGAGGAGGTGGTATCGTGTAGAATGGTGGGAGGATTTAAGAGAGGGTGAGATAGAGTGAGGGGGTAGGTAATAGCAGGGAAGGGGAGGATGGGACAGCTGCAACTTGAGGGGCTAACTGCACAACTGGGCAGACTCGATAGACCATGAGGCCTGTTTCTACTTGCATTTCGTATGTTCGTATGTATGTTTGTAAACTATGCCTCTTTACAAGTGATTATAAGTGGCTTATCATGTCATTGTGAAGGCAGTATAGACTAAGGGTTAGAGAACCAACTTGGGAACAAGATCACAAGTTAGAAACATAGCAGATATTCAAAAGGGTTGCGCATGGGCAAACAGTGTTCTGCTCATCTGCAACCACTGATCTTGAGCGCTATATTCAAAGGAAAAGTGCGTGGCACAAATCCCAATGCTCGGAGCTCATCAGTAAAGTATGCAGGCGCAGGTGGGCGTGTCTATGGCTACTCTGCACACCGATATTCAGCCAGGGATGTGCAGAGCCGTGCATGTGCAACCCCGACTTGTGCCAGCACAAAGTTGATCCAAAAAAAAAGGAACAAAGGATGGCCACCCACAGGTGAGCTGCCGCATTACAGGGCACAACACGGCAGCTGCCACCTGTGGGTGGCCACCCGAGCTCCGGCTGCTCCTGGCGGTGCCCCCCATGCCCGATCAGGAGAATTTGTTAAAAAAATGAAGAATGCTGTCCAATATCCCTGGTGGTCCAGTGGACCGCTGTATGCCCGATCACGGGCATTTGTAATAAAAGAAATAAATATGTCCAATATCCCTGGTGGTCCAGTTGACTTGCAAGCCCAGTCATGGGCTATAGCACATAATATACCCCATCAATATCCCTGGTGGTCCAGTGGACCCCCACCCCACCCTCACTGAATCCCACCACCCGCCCTCCCCACCAGCAGCAGGCAGCAGCACCCGCCTGCTGCCCGCTCGCCGCGCCGACTGACACAGTCGGTGTACGCCATTGAGTCCGCAGTGTGAGCCAATGGGCATGCAGCCATACGCACTGCACATTCCAGATATGTGAATGGATCCCATTCACATATCTGGAATGTGTAGTACGGTATGGGTTGCACACCCATTGGCTCACGCTGTGGACCAATGGGCGTACAGCCCTACCAACTGTGTCAGTCGGCGGGCGGCAGGGCGGCAGATGGGTGGGGTGCTGCCGCCTGCCGCTGACGGGGGGAGCGGGGCAGTGGGATTCAGTGGGCAGGTGGGGTGGGGGATCCACTGGACCACCAGGGATATTGATGGGGTGTATTAATGTACTTAGCCCACAATCGGGCTTGCAGGTCCACTGGACCACCAGGGCTATTGATGGGGTTTATTTATGTACTTAGAAACATAGAAACATAGAAACATAGAAGTTGACGGCAGATAAGGACCGCAAGGCCCATCCAGTCTGCCCATTTCTTTTTCTACCTTATAAATGTGCCATCGGCCTTTGCTCTGTCAGTGACCTATCTATTCATAGTCATTTGTATTGCTCCCTTATGCCTATCCCATGCCTGTTTGAAGCCCTGCACTGTATTCATAGCCACCACTTCTTGTGGTAAGCCATTCCATGCATCTACCACCCTTTCTGTGAAAAAGAATTTCCTCACATTCCCCTTAATCGGCCTCCTCTAATCTCATGCTGTGTCCTCTTGTCCTGCTATTTTCTTATATTTAAACATGTTAGACTCTTTCACCTTGTTTATGCCCTTAAGGTGTTTAAATGTCTCGATCATATCACCTCTCTCCTCCTTTGCTCAAGGGTATACATATTGAGTCCGCTAATCTGTCCTCATATGTCTTCTGATGCAGTCCCTGCACCATTTTGGTTGCCCTTCTCTGGACTGCCTCAATTTGGTTAATGTCCTTGTGAAGGTGTGGCTCCAATACTGCACGCAGTACTCCAGATGGGGCCTAACCAATGTCTTGTACAGAGGGATTATTACCTCCTCTACGACTTGTGATACCCCTACTAATACACCCTAACACCCCCTAGCCTTACCTACTGCTTTAGAGGTCTGCTTGATGATTTTAGGTCATCAGTGATGATGATGCCCAAGTCTTTCTTCCTTTGTGACTGCTAGCAACTCCTCCCAGCCTATAAGTGGCTTCAGGGTTTCTCTTCCCTATGTGCATGATTTTGCACTTCTTTGCATTAAATCCCAGTTGCCACTCTTCTGACCATTCTGCTAGTTTATCCAGATCTCTAATCATTCTGCCCACACCATCTGGATCATCTACTCTGTTGCAGATCTTGGTGTCATCTGCAAAGAGACAAGCCTTACCCTCTAGTCCATCTGCGAGGTCACTAATGAAGATGTTGAATAGGACTGGCCCCAGGACTGATCCCTGAGGTACCCCACTTGTGACTTGCATCTCTTCTGACTGTATACCATTCTTAGCCCGCGATTGGGCTTGCAGGTCCACTGGACCACCAGGGATATTGGACATAATTCTTGTTTATATTACAAATGCCTGCGATCGGGCAGACAGCGGTCCACTGGACCACCAGGGATATTGGAATCTATTTTTTTTATTTATACTGAAGCCCGTGATCGGGCGGGCAGCGGTCCACTGGACCACCAGGGATTTCTGATTTTCTTTTTTTACTGCAGCCTGCGATTGGGATGTGGAGCACATTGCCAGCTGCAGGGGGCATCGGTCACCGATGGCTGCTGCCTGGCAGGGTGCCAGGTGCAAGTCGCCAGGCATCGGCACACCTGCATGCAAATGAGGCCATAATGACATGCAAATGTCCCCATTTGCGCCTTGCATACGTTATGGCCCCATTTGCATGTGCACTTTTGAATATCGCAGTTGCTGCACATAGTGCAATGGAACTTGCGCTAGCGCATCCCCCTGCTTCACTCTGGCCACTTGCACTGGTGCAGTACCACTGCGCCATGCACATTGAGGGTGGCCAGTGTGCAATTTTCAACGATGCTGTGCCATGGCGTAGATCTGTTGAATATTGCCCAGTCCACACCCCTGCGCAGCCTAGTTGCACTGCACCCAAGCTTGCGCCACAGCCTGGTGCAGTTTGAATATCTGGGCCATAGAATTCTCTGCAGAAAAGGACTGCTTGGCCTACTCAGTTGTGTGTGTGTTGTGTGTGTGTGTGTGTGTGTGTGTGTGTGTGTGTCTGTCTGTCTGTCTGTCTATCTATTTATCTATCTAGTCCTTGCAAAAAACTGTTTAATGCACCAGCTAGGGTTTACCTTAATGTCGTAAAAGTAGGGAAATGTGTTAGGATTCCCAACCTTGACCGCCACCCCCCAAGCAGCAAAAGGACAAGATTACAAGCAACCACAGAGAGCCATCATCTGGTAAGACAAACAACATACAACTGTTTCAAGATGACACAAATGCAGTATCACTGACCTTCATGGATTTGTATCTGTGGTATGTGCTTTGCAAGACTTACACTTGCTTGTGGCTGCATATAGAAAACCTAAATACTGAAATCACAACACTACTTCTGTGTGCTGAAGCACAGGCCCCTGCAGCCACAGATACAAATCCTTAATACACAAATTGCAAACGTTCTTTTCACTGCAGAAGTGCAGGCCCTTAAGGTGTCAGTACTTCTGTAGCCTTAGGTACTCATACACACTGTAAGACATACATACCCTAGATGGGCCTGTGCTTCTGCAGCTGCAGGTGTAAGACATACCTACTGGTCTCTGGCTGCAAAAGTGAGGGTGTCACAAAATCCATGATACCAAAATTGCAACAGTACTTCTGTCTGCAGAACTGCAAAAGGGGTCTGAACCTCTTCACCACATGTTTAAGACATACTGTATACATTGATTTTTGGCTCCAGAAGTGCAGGCTTCTGTGGAGCTTGTCATTATGCAGACAAAAGTTGGATATCATTGTTTCAGCAGTGAAGCCAGAAAATTGTTCAAGTGAGGGGATGGCAGTTTTTCAGTTATGCCACTGCATATAGAAAGCCATGTATTATTAGATCATGCTATCTAGCAAGGTACCTCATACAGCATGCATCAGTACCTCCTGTTACAGGGATTCAGGCTCCATGAGGCCTTCTGTCTGCAGAAAATCAGGCTCCCATGGAGCCTGAGCTTCTGCAGTCACACGTTTTCATGAATGCAGAATGACATTCGCACATAGGTTTGGCTAATTAGCTGCAGATACAAATCCACAAAGATAGCTCATCAGTGCTACTGAATTTGTGTCATCTGGAAACATGCAAACATATGAACATGTATGTTGTTTGTCTTACCTGATGATGGCTGTCTGTGGTTGCTTGTCTAGTCTTTCCCTTTTGCTGTTTAGGGGAGAGTTAGGGTTGGAAACTGTAATGCCACATTTTCCTACTTTTGTGGCATTACTGGTGCATCAATGCAGTTTTTTTGCAAAGAATTTCCTTTCTTTTTTTTTTCTATTTAGTATATTTTTCCCTGCTTCAGGGTCATCAAATTCAACTTTTGGTCATGGCCCCTTGCACCTTCACCTCCAGCAATCACCGTGCTTGCCACAGTTACCCCTGGCTTACCCCCCAGAGGGTGGGGTTGTGGCACTGTTCCCGTACCAGTGCCGCACTACTGGTACTGGCTGGGAGAGCTGGTACCAGAGGCTTCCAAGGCCCAAGGCAAGAGTGCCATGGAGATGACATAGAGCAGCATTTTCCCCCTGTAAGCAGGGGTGGGGATGTGCAATGACAACCAGCGTCCACCCCACCCCACCCCTGAAGTCTTGACGGCGTTGCTGCGGTGAGGTAAAATCAGCTCCACTGGGTGCCTCTCAGCACCGGACACACAACCTCCCTCCTCCCTCCTCCCAGAGAAGGCGAGCAGTACAAGGGATGCTCAATCTATTTCCTCGCTGCCAGCCCTCTGATGACCCGGATCCATTCCCAAACCTGGGTTACCGGTGTCGCAAGCAGAAATCCAACTGCTGTACTGATGGGCCGGAGTAGAATTTATTTTCTTTTTGAGATAGTGGAATTGTATCCTCATTCACACAGGTCCATTCAGGACCAGCATGAACAGATGCAGATGCACAGCACCTTGCACTTCCATGCAGCAAGGTATGTCAAGAATTTATGGGGCTGTCTAGTGGACTGTGAAAGTGCAGAGTCCTCTGGGCCTTTCGATTCCATGTGACTGCAGATGCAGATACACAGGGCAAAGCATCCATCTTTCAGCCAAATCACATGGCCCTCTGGAACCTATGACTACAGAGGTGCAGGGCCCTATGCCAAGAGAAGAGTTCTTTTCACTATATGGCAATTGGGCTCATGATGGCAACACAGCACCTTCACTTCCCAGCCTGCAGTGTGGTGTCACAGGGCAGGGCAATCTCTCAGCCTCAGACCATCCAGCTGGCTCACTGATATTGCCCCCATACTCAGCTCACCGATATTGGATTACAAAGAATTACATGATACCAGGTCAATACAGAGCTGCATGAACAGCGCATCAAAAAACGCACATGAGAAACTTTGAAAGGACCTACAGCGACAGCAGTTTCTGAGCGTTTGAAAATAAAAGCTACCCATGTCACTGTAGTTTCACATTGAGGAGTGTGAAGTACGCCACCAGTGCAGTACCTGGCTGAGCTGCTTTCGTGGTGGCTAGAGCACTGGCATCCGGTGGCATCGGGGACCTGGGGCTGTGATTTGATTCTCCCCAGGTTCCTTTTTGATGCATTTTTGTTCTGTTTTTAAAACACAATTTTCCCACTCCCAACCTGAGCCCCATCCCCTAAGTCCACACCCCCTTGGAGTTAGATAATTATATTCTGGGAAGGGGTGAAGCCCCCCATGTCAGGAGATCTGGGGTCAGAGACCCTGAAAAAACAAAGATATTCCTCCGGTGAGCGCCTTTGTTTCCTGGTCGCTATATTGTGCCGATGTTATTTTGCCACACGCTGATTTGCATGTGGCATTCTTGATATACGTGGCTTTGACTGAAACATTATGACCCCTTGCCGCATTACACAATGTTTCTTTATCATTTTTGTTTTTATTTTGACCCCAAATTTTCAAAATAACCATTTTAAGATGCTCCTTTATAAACATGGTATGTGGTATTTATAGACTACAGTACTTGCCAAAACATCATTTTGCACCACATGTATTAAAACACATCTCATCCAGGATTTGAAAAATGGCACCTATCATGTTTATTTGGTGTGTGAAAAATGGCTATGTTGAATGTTTTGCATCAAAGTATTGAAAATGTGTGAAGTTATGAGCAAACATTGAAATATTTCAATTTTCACTAATAACTTGGTTATTTTAACATACTGTTAGATCATATTTTCAACATAGCCTTCTTATGATCCCATCTCATGAGCCCAGTAGGTGAACATTTTCAAATCCCACCAGAAAGGTGATTTTGCAGAGTGACTGTGAAATCACATTTTAGGACGGATTTGAAACATTTCAATTACTTGTTCATGAGGTGGGGTACCAAAAATGCCACATTTAAAATTTTGTGAAAACATTGAAAAAATGACAAAGTTATAAGTAAAAGTTCAAAACCCATTGAAATACATTGAACAAGACTTACCCTATTTTCTTATATAACAGTCACCAGTTCCAGCAGCTAGATGTGTTTTCCACCAGAGAGTGGATTCACATCATGGGACATGCTCAGTTGAGAGAAGGTGCATAGGTGTGTGTGTGGAGTGATAGATGGTGAGAGGGCGGTTGGGGTGGAGTGGGTGGGGATGTTTGGGGCAGATCAGTGAGGGACCATTTTCTTTTATAAAGGTTCATTACATAAAAAAAAATGATCAGCAAAGCATGGTTTTCTTGTTTCCCAGGAGGACCTGTCCAACACTGGCTATTGAGCAACCCAATGTGTCAGGATACTGTTTGTCAGAAGTATGGTGGCACCACTGTGCAGCCCCCTATATGGGGATCAACCAGGAGAGGAGGATTGTTAGAACAAAGTGGTACAATGGGTGGGCACTCTGGTCTGCTTAATATATATGTATATATATATATATATATATATATATATATATTATGGTAGCACGGTAGTGCTACCATAGTTAGAGTTGAGGAGCCATTTACATGTTAAACCTAGTATTTTGCACCTTAATAACTTTGCAACTGTTTAACAGATTTACCTGAAATTTGGAAGGCACGATCAAGAACCACACATCTTGGGATCTGCCTACTTTCATACTGTTCAGATATACGGCTGCGGAGTTATTAAGTATGATCTGCTCGCGCATTTATGCTTTTTTGGAATTCTTTGGTCATCTCTACAGGTCGCATGGTTTGTGCGACCAGTCTGAAATCTTCAGGGAACATGCGGCCGGGGTCCCCAATGTGCCTTTTGAAGATTTCATGAAAAAATATTAAACAGTTCAAAGTTATTCAAAAAACAATTTCCCATTATAAGTCAATGGGAAAAGTTAATAAAAAGTTTGACAGTGTCGCAAATGCAGTTTTTACTTTAGCAAATGGCCCTTTAAATGTCACAAATCCACCATTTTGTTTTCAGTTGGTCATCAGAAAAATGCTTGGCATTTAAATTTGGGACCCTCTAGCAGCCTAATTCTTTTTGTATTCACCTAGTCATACACTGAGGATGCTAGGCATGTCTTTATTTTGAGGTAAAACACCCCAGAAATAAGTTTTTCAAATTTCTGGAAAAAGTACTTTTGCAAAGTACTTTCGCATTTACGACACTGTCGCATGAATTTGTGAAAGCTTTCACAAAGTTCGATGGTACTTTTCCAGGCTGTGGGAAAATGACAGCAATTTTTGGCCACCCTGCTGCAAAAGAACGGTTTGGTCTTTCGAACTGAAATTTGGAGGGGAATGTAGCCAACATCTCACAGATGTGCTTTTCAGTATTTTGGTGAGAAAATATTACAGGGCAGCAAAGTTACAGCACTCCAAAGTTGACAGTTTTTCCCATAGGATAACATTACGGCGACCACTGCATTACAGGAATCCTTTGCCGCCCTGCTGCAAAATACCAGTTTGGTCTTTTGGGCTGAAATTTGGAGGGAAGAAAGCCAACATCCCACAGATGTGCCATTTACTGGTTTGGTGCAAAAATATTACAGGGAGCCAAAGTTATGGCACTCAGAACTTCTCTTTTTTCCCATAGGATAACATTACGGAGTTTGCCGTGCCTTTCAGGGCCCGAATCTCGGAAATGGTGAGAGACACAGACCTTTTGTCAGAAAATTGCTTAGCCCCCTACTGGGGGCTAAGTACAAAACTAGCCAGGAAAGTCATAAATCATATGACTTTTGTATTTTTTTTCTACGTCATACAGTTCCTGAGATATAAGCAATTTAGTATACCAACTCCTCATTTTCTGCTCTGAGACCCATTATTATGCATAAATTCTCTGTACTCACTGTCTTCCTCTGTGCAGCTTTTGGGGAAAACCAGCCTGTGCGCTTACATTACTGTTATCCTTACCGCTTCTGCTTGAAGTTCCGTACCCGTTTCACTTACTGTTCCCATCTACAGCACCATGTGCTTTACCCTTTGCATTTTCATTTGCACTTGTGTTTGTGTTATTTTAACCATTTGTGTCTACAGTACTGTTTATCTTTGTGTTTGCTTTGCGTCATCATGCACATTACCATTTGTGTTTGTTGGCACCGTGTTACTATGTGACAAGACATCACGTGGCAGGAGCACGGGGCCACCGCATCCTAACTCTCACCCCATTCTCCTATACCTCTACTTCTTCACACAACTGAGAGTTAGGGCCGGTAACCCCAACGCGCACCCTGATGCTGGTTGGGGGTGTGGGCGGGGAGGTCCAAGGGGGGGCATTCAGCCCTAACACTGAATTTCCTCACATTTGTCACTGTGGAACAACCCTAACTAATGCACTAAATGGAGTTTTTGCCTCTATATATATATATATATATATATATATATATATATATATATATATATATATATATCAAATCCACAAACACTGGGAAGGGAGGAGTCAACCTTGAGGGGAAGTGAAAAGCAAGTGGTACTGAGGGTGGGCACATCAGTCCTCTTTTATAATAGAATACAAGCTATGTTGGCAAGCAATGAGAGAGGGTTAGCTGAGCTGGTAGGGGAAGGGAATAAAACATTATTATAAAAGATAGATAGATAGATAGATAGATAGATAGATAGATAGATAGATAGATAGATAGATAGATAGACAGACAGACAGACAGGCAGGCAGGCAGGCAGGCAGACCGATAGACAAACAGATTAATAGAACAGAAAAAGAGAGAGAGAGAGATCTGCTGATCACCCTTTCACTGCTTGCACTCAAGCCGGCAGCATGACTCCAGCTGTGGTTACGCAAACCTAGAAAGTCCTGCTTTTGTCATATGGATAATGCAGGTGAATAACTCCACTTGCTATGCTGGGCACCCAGAAATTTTGGGTCCTGAGAAACCAAATTTGCAACTATATTTTGTAACAAACTAACACCAGAATCTAGTTAAATGGGCCTAGAGGTGTGCGAAAGTTACCACTTCTGCTTGAATGGAAGTTTTGCAAAAACCTGGCAACTTTCACAGACATTTCCATGCTTCCTCCTGTGGCAGATCAGAAAACGTCCGAATAGTAGGGGTGAAATTTCACTCTGTTTTGCTCTCCCCAGCACCCGATGTGTTTAAAAAATAAATAAATAACCCTGTTGGCTAGCTGTCCTTCCCCCCACCAGATCACCTACCCACCCAATGTGTTTTAAAAAAAATAATAAATAACCCTAATGGCTAGCATTCCCTCCTTCACCCAATCATCACCCTGCTGCCCACCCAATGTGTAATAAAAAAACAAACACCCTGTCCCTGGTGTCTAGCATTCCCTCCTCCCCACCTGATCATGGCATCCAATATTGCCTGACCCCCAGCCCACCTGATCATCACCCGCCCGCCCGCCCTGAGCATTGCACACACGCCATTCATTCACATCTCAGTGGGCTGCAGGCTGTGTAGGAGGGCTGTGCCAGTGGCCTGCTCTGTTTCAGGATGGGGGAGCAGGGTGGGAAACTACCTGCTGGGGTGGAAGGTGAGGTGGGCATTTAGACCACCAGGGAGAATAAGTAAAAAATAAAAGTACTTTCGATCAGGGATATAGAGGGATAGGGTTCATTATACCACAAGGGAAAAACAATTTTTTCCACTATATGGGGATCTGGGCTAGGGATGGGGGATGGGCAGTAAGGGACATCATGATCAGGAGGAGGAGAGACTGCTAGCCACCAGGGACAGGGTGTTTTTTTTTTAAAACACATTGGGTGGGTGGGTGATGATCAGGTGGTATGGGGCATAGGGCAGTACTGGACACTGTGATCTAGTGGGGGAAGGGACTGCAAGCCACCAGGGACATTCTGGTTTTGGTATCCTCTAACCCCCTCCATGCAAATCCCTTGCCGGGCAGGCTGCCTTCTCCTTCCACTTTCCTAAACTCTGGGACTGTCTCCCTTTACCCATTCACTCTGCTTCCTCCAAACATTCTTTATCCTCTGTACTGCAAGCTCACACCTATCCTTCCTGTAACTGCCCAAATTAACTGCCTCCACCCTCCCTCTCTCCTCCCTCACCCTCACCTCCACACCACCCCTTTCCCTCTCCCTTTTCTTGTCTCACATCTGCCACTACCCCTAAATAATAGAGCATATTCCTCCACCCTCCATACTTCCTCTCCCCTCTCCCCTCTCCACCCTCCAGTCACTGCCCTAGTTGACTGCCCCCTTCCTCCCTCCTCCAGTTCCCTCCACCTCATGCATTTATCCTCTAGTTGGTCATCCCCCTCCACCCAGCACCTCCCCTTCTACACCCTTCTCTTACTTCTGCTCTTCTCAACCCATCCCCTTCCCCCCTCTTTTTGCCTACCCTTCACTTACCCATACCTACCAGTTCTGCATGTATTTGCCTCCTCTCAAACTCCTACACCTACATGCACTACTAAGACTACCCCCCAAGGCACTGCATCTTAATTATTATAGTCTCATGTTGTTATTGTCACTCTTTTGAAGAGTTGCATTTATAGCCCACCTTTATCATTTTATACTGTCTAGATGCACCACTGCTATATTATGTCTATATTTACCACTGTTATATTGTGTACTCTTTTCATTCTATGTACTATCCCTCTCCCCCCACCACTCCAGAATGCATCTGGAAACAAGCTATTTTTGTGTTCAGTATGTCTTTCCTGGTAAAACTCTTTCAATAATAAATAATAAAGTGGAGTCACTAACCTTCTACCACATGGCTACTAGTGATGTCAAAATGAAAAATATCACACTTTTGATGAAGTATGAAATGAATGGAACTACATACATCAGTCTCCAGGTACCGCACTACTCTTCATATCATGCCTGATACTATCAGGCAGAAAACACTCTAATCAGCAAATGGAAAAATTAAAATACATGAGAAATAACAAGAACTGCATTCTTTCAAAAATTAATAACATTTCCCATATGCTATTTTTGGTTCCACTAGCTCTTTGAATTAATTCTTTTTATAAAGGTATAACTGTTTCTTTTTGATGTAATTTCTCTAATTTGGCCATTGAGATGTCATCAGACATTGTGAAAACCATTCTCCCATTGATTAAAGGTTCTTTTGTGACCTATCCAGTTTGGAAACAACTCTGATGTTATACCGAATATTTAAAAAAATGAGTTTGGTACATTTAGAATTCTAAAGTCACTAAACATTGGTTATTTGCAAAGTTTGACACTCACCTACACTGTACAGTATAAAAAGAGTACTGTATACCATACAGTGGTGAGAATATATCTTGCAATCTGATTTGTTAAGGTCACCATGTACAGTAATGTTATCCCAACACAACATCACTGTATCAAGGTCCCACATATAAATGACCCACTTACTGGCACAGGAAATCATGTATTCTTCTCCTGATTCCTACCTCCCACTTTGTCATACAGAGTCACTGCCTCGCCCCAAAATCTAACTCAATTTTTAACTTACTGTTTTACCAGAATAAAAAAATGAAAGTGAAGCCATCATTTTGATTGGCTTAGTGTCCCCACCAGGCAACACAACAGAAATGGCAGCATGTGAAGTTTTCAAAACAAAAAAGTATGCCATTAAAAGCTATCAGAACAACTGGTTTCACGAGCACAGAATTGAACTCTTTCTCTGTTTCTGAGATTGTAAAGCTAATCAAGTGGACAGTTTTTTTTCTATAGTATTTTTTCATCTCTTCCTGTTTTAAAAACATTCCCCCCACAATTCCAGGTGCAAACTGCTGCGAACATGCATAACATGTATCCCTCTTACTTACTGCTTAGCGCCGCTAACAGTAAATGGAGATTGGAGTGAGGTAAAACCTGTGGCTATGGAAAACCAGGTGGGCAGGGACTAAGAAAATTATGTATATATATATATATATATATATAGAGAGAGAGAGAGAGAGAGAGAGCAAGAGCAAGAGAAACATGGTGGGGGATATTGAGAGAGACACAGAACTACAACACAGCCTAGTGTCCAAAAGAGAAAGAACAGAACTTTTGTTTTAGACTGTATCCTTACCTATACAAAAAAACAGAACATATATTTAAAAATTGTATGTTTCCATGTTTTAATTTTTATTTTTCATACAAGTGAGCCATTGTATAATAGCAATAATGCAGTCCAGGTGTAAGTCATCTGGGATAATGTCACTTCTTCTGTTTTGAATGCACTCCACCTGTGGCCTTATGCTTCAAACCACATGAGGCATGACATTATCCCAGTATGACATACACCCTGTTGTGCATTATTGCTTAAACATAACACATTTATATTGATCAGAAATGCTTATATCAACATCCAAAGTGAGTACTGAGTTATCCTATTGACTGAAAACATTAGTACTGAGTTATCCTGTTGACTGAAAATATACAGTAAATACTGACATGAATACTGAGCATCAATTGATATTCACTGCATTATCAATAGGAAATTATTCCATCAACTTAAACCATATGTTCCAGTGATACAGTATATTTCATGAGAACATGTTGACCCTACATCAAAAGTGACATAGTAGTATAAACAATATCAACATGCCATATTTAATTGTAAAAATGTTATGTTAATATTAAATGTCAGGGAAAACAAAACGCTGGAATATACTACTATATGTTCTTTCTTAGAGCTATAGTAGATACTGTACATTATTTCTAGTTCCATTTATGCCGGCAAAGAATTCAGCTTTTTTTTTTAAAACAGTTTGTAGGTACTTGTATCATTTTCCCAAGGAAAGCCTGACAGAATTGGCAATCTTGTTAATTATGCATTTGATAAATTAAACTGCAGCTGATAAATGTAGTATGAGCAGATCCATCCTGAAGTACTATAAATAATCACATTATAGAATAAAGTTATGGTCTATTGTGCATGGATTTCCATGCTCTCCCACATGCTGTTGAATTATAGTAGTAACATACAGCAGCTACTATGGTACAATGACTTTTACTTGTATCACAGAGGCTACAACAAAGTACAGTAAAAGTGAAAACACATGCAACTTCTTCTATCCCTCCTCACTGAATCAATAAGTGCTTCTGCAGAGAGCTACAATCTCCTGCAAACTAAACACTTACTGTTTTGTTACTCAGTTATTAAAAACATGCCCGTGCCCAGCTGTTTAATACCCATCCAGTGCCCACAGTTGTTTGTCTTTTTTATTTCTTAAAAATCTCATAATTAAGCTGTATCTACATAGAAAAGTACTGCACCACTAAACAACCCTCAGATTATAAGCACTCATTCAAATGGAAGTGCTTACTATAGTAGAATCATTGACAGGCACAGCAGGTTTTCTGTGAACTGAATAAAAGTAAGGGATTTTAAACAAATGAAGAAATGTACAGCTTTGAGCACTGGGAGGGTATAAAGATGTTGGGTTGGAGCATTTCTTTTAAGTATACATATACAACGTAACTTTTTAGGATTGGGAACTGTGTTTAAAAGAAGCTAGAACGGCATATAAATGATATACTATGCTATGCAAAACAATATATTGGTGACCGTGCAGTACATGCCAAGGCTGTGTTTCCATATCATGGTTGTTATGATATCAAAGGACCTCTTGAGCTTCCTTCTCCAGGTCACAGTGATGACATAACAATCCCTTGCTGGAATCTCAACACTGTCATGTATCGTCACCCATACATTATTCTCTGTATTAACACCATATTGGGTCTAGTCTTCATTGTTTTCACTTAAAGGATAGATGATTGAGCTCAGCTGTGGAGTCACACTAATAAAACACAATATTTGAAGATGTTAGCCTATAGTTTTACTTTTGTCCTTGATGTTTTAACAGCAGGAATTTGTGTTTGGTCACTAGCTCAAATTGGTATCCTGCCAGCAGTCTAATAGTCAGTACTATAGCTTTGAACCTGAATGTGAATATTTTTCTGCATCAAGCTACACTTTAAAATGATCTTCAATTATCAGCATGCAAGTTGCCCATTGAGATGAAGTTTAAACAGTATTATCTAGAATGCAATGTCTGCTGCTGATAAAGTACGAATAATTAACATGACCATTCTGGGCCATATTTTATTAAATCTAAAACTAGTACAAGAAGTATGACAATGAGTCAATATGCAGCAGTTAGCTTCAAGCAAGTTTAGCATCTGTTTATACAGCATTTAATTTTCCAGCAGGTGTATTTTGCAACTATCTGTGCCCTATGTTGATTGCTTAAACCACTGCAAAGTGTGAGAGCTATGCCAATAAATGGTGGATTTGATGTACCCATAAATAACATCTTTGATCTCAAAAACCTAATATATTTGCACAGTTTTTCTTTCTTCAGTGCATTACAGGGTTTAAGTCATTCTACCAGGAGAAAAGACCAATTTTATACAGGTATTTTCTTAAATCATGTTGGCCAAGTCTTGTTGATTTGGGGCTCATGATGATTTCAGGTGGGGTTCTCCTACATTACAATTGTCCCATAAAAGGCAATAGTTCCTCATTGTCACAGCTATGGCTGTCTGATGCCAAATCCACCAAATTGAAAATCATAGTGAATATGTCTGCCTCAATAGTCTAGCAGTATGCCTATGTGCTACCATGCAGGCAACACATGTTCAGATCTGAAAATGAGCACTATGAAGATAGAAACCCCAGAATATGCAATGTGCTAAACACTGTGTTTCCAGACTTGGGGGTGGGGGTGCTGTCTGTGATTTTGGCCTAGGCTCGTAGTGCTACCAGCACTATGTCAAGAAAGGATATGCACATACAGCATAAAGATGCAATGTTTGGGTAGGGGGAATGATGGAAGAGATATGCTTTGGGATGCAACCCTTATGACTGTGCTTGTATACTAAAATGTTTGGGGTGGAGTCATACAGGAAAACAACATGACCCCTGCCTGTGGCTTCCCTTCAGATTTCCTCCAATAGTCCTCATAGATTCCACTTTGTAGTGCTGGATCCTTGTTTCTACTATATGTCTCCAAGGAGATGGACACCACTGCAATGAGGAGTATAAGCCACAAAAGAACAATCCAGCTATGTAGTTTAAATATAAACATATGCAGGATGATGGGTTAGTAACTATATACAACAAGGCTGTTTTTTCTATGAAGGAGTCCTGATGACAGCATAGAACTTGAGAACAAAACTTGCAAGGTCTTCACTATTATCAGAAACCCCAAGTTGGATACATGTGCCTTGTCTGTGTATTGCATGCTATCCATTATTTTTAATAGTATATTACAGAGGCATTGTATTTTTATTAGGATTACAAATGCTGTTCTATGTTAACCCCTTATTATTGCACCTTAAAGCAGCAGTGCAACAAAATTGGGCAACAAATTTGACCCTACCTTTTTTCACTTTAAAAAAATCTAGGCATCTTCCATTTTTATTCAGTGGTACAATTTTTAAACCCACCAAAATGTGAGGATATTATAAATGTTTCAATTTAGTTTTTTCTCAAGAAAAAAGATGGCCACCGCATTTTGCATAGAAATAGCATTGTAGACCTGACAGGGTTATGAACAAAACAGTGAAAAAAAAAAAGACTCATGGTGTGCAGCATAAAAGGTACCTAGACAAGTACATTTGATGTGTATGCTAATATTTTTTCTTAATTGTAGCTGAAACTAACTTTTTGGGAAAAACATTTTTTGTTGCATTGCTGCTTTAATAATGCAGCCATTATTGTGAGGAAGAACCTGTAATTTGCCATACCTGTATGTGTTCTCAGGGTCTCTGGATCCTGATAATTTGATTTGGTAACAATTGATGCAGTTGTTTAAAAGTTCTAGAAGGCTGAATGTATATAAAAATATATACTTATGACCTTTTTGCTCACTTAGACTTCATAAATGGATGACAGTTGAAACTATGAAGCATTTACATTATTATAGATTGGTCCAAGGAGGAAGGTGCATTTTATGTGTAGTTTTGTTGCTACTTTCTGATTGATATTGAAATAGCCCCAGCTGCAGAATGATTATTGATGACACGTGCAATGTGCAAAATAAATTATAGTAACATATTCAAAATCTAAATAACATTTTTATTTTAGAGGTTGCATAAGTCATCAGCAAAAATAATGGACCAGTTTGTGTACTTTTCACTTCACTAGTGATATATGAATAGAAGATATGTCATAGCTGCAATGAGAATATCAGATTTATTTTGATGAGTGATTTCATATCCCAGAGACCTCACAAGTGCCATGGCCACCAGTGAAGCCAATGAGTTCTGAAAGCACACATAGAAAATCAATCTTATATTTTCAGTGCAGTCATGACATATTCAATTAATGCAATTATCTCATTTTTTCACCAGTTGTGTATTGATACATGTAAAGGCTTTATTAGAGCTAGATGTGTGTCCAGCTTCCTTTGTATAATGTTTTGTATCTTACTATTTGTGCTTAAGCAGAGTGCTTTCCCTTTTTTGTTCCTTGACATATTATTGTTGTTTTCCTTGGTGGCCATGGCTTATTTATTTGTTTATTTATTTGTAACTAGAGCTGTGTGGAATGGAAACATTCTGAATCCACAGAATTTCAATCAAATTTTGCAAACTTCCACAAAATGTTGTGGAATTTAGTTGGAATTTCTTGGAAGTTTTAAAATATAATAATTTGGTTATAACTCAGCAATCATTCAGGTTACAGCTCTGAAATTTGGAATATGTACTCCATTGACCAATTGCCATGACTGTGCTAAATATCATGTAATTTGGTAGGAAAGTTTGAAAATTATAGGTGCTCAAATGTTGTCATTTTATTGTTTGTGCAAAATTTCATGAACATTTTTTATCTGCATATACCTTAACTGTCTATTATGTCAGGGATTTTAAATTTGTCATGATTTCTTGATGACAGGTGTTCTAACAATGTGGCAGATTTCATAGCAATATGATGCATTGTCTCAAAATTATATATGTTCAAAATCTGTCATTTGATTTTTTTCAGGAAACTTCATGAAATCATTTCACCTGCATATTGCTCAGGCACCTTTGGAGTTAGACATGTGTAAATTGGTACAGATAACCTTTGTGTAATGCTCATAGAATGGCCTAATTATGGAGAGAATTAGATAAGAGATTTTGAAGTTACAGGGGTTCACAACTTTACTATGTAAATATTTACAAAACATTGTGCAAACTATCAAAAATGTGGATGTTTGTAACTGCTCTGCTTTTGCATGCATATCATTAACATTTGACTTGCATATCCATAGTCTGTGTATACTGGTGTCTAACACAACTGGATAAATTAGTTAAGCAGTTTTAATTTTGCTGAAGAAAAAAATGATTAGCAATATTTTCTTACATATTTATGATAATATATTCTGTAGATGAAGCATCCAGAATTTTTTTTTGTACAATTTAATGTTAACAATGCACATATCACTACTTCATTTGTTAAACTGGGCTGAGCTTTTTGCAGTCCTGCTGTTCCTCACTGGGTGACTAACCCCCCTCTCTTTTGGCACAGCCAGATTGCCTCAGTAGAACTACTAATCCCACTGATATCCTCTTTGTTCTTTACAGTGACAAACTCCCCTAAAATGTGAGTCAGCTACCCCTCTGTCTGGATCATAAATTTACTGGATGTGATCCTTAAATATCCTGCATTCAGGGATGGAATTATTGATGGTCTGTGCTTTCTTGCTCCAACCTGGGAGTCTATCATTGTTGAGCTACCCAGCTCAGCTTTCCATTTCTTGGTGAAACTGTGCATCTAGCTCCAGTACCTGGTGATCCCCTGCACTGCCTGCCTATTATACCCCTATCCTTTAATTAGAATCCCCCATATAAGGCTGAGTTAAGTTAGAAAATTCCAGTTTTATGGAATTTTTCATGAAATTCTGCAATTTTCACAATGACTCATGGGATTTGACTTTAAGTACAGATGTTATTTTGCAATTTCTCACAGCAAGCAATTAATAAAACTGGCACACACAGTCTCCTTGTAAGGTCTAAGAACCTGCCAAATGTAATGGTACTGCATTCTCCAGTTTTAAAGTTGCAGGGGTTTATTAATTTGTAGTTTATATTCTTGAAAACCTAAGTTGTTAAATGTTGTGAAAGTTTCACTACTTTTAATTCAATCACATTTAAAGCTGAAAATATGAACTTTTTTCAGAAATGACTGTGCAGTCTAGTAGTTAAAATGTTTCAACGCTGATTAAATTTGGATATGTAGTTTTAAAATTAGAAGAAACTAACTGAAATTTAAATTTTGGCAACATGTTTGACAGGCTATAATGCAGTCCCATTGAAAGCTAGAAATCTGAAACTATAGTATGTGCATATACAAATGTAATGATACCATTTCTGCCTGGCAATGTTTGTGATATTTTAATGAATACTATCAAAGTTATACTAAACTTACAGAAATCCAAATTTTGGCAATCCTTTTGGCTACCTATAATTCAGCTTTCATTAAAGCTTGAGACTTAAAGGAAAACTACACCCAAAACTTGAAAAAATATATGTTGTGCAGAGTGTTTTAATTTGTATGTGAAGTTCTAGTGTTTCATTCCCTGGTATTAGGAGTTTTTCCTAAACTAGCCTGCTAGCTTTAGGGTAGTTTTACGACCCCTGGAGACCTCCATATCAAATAGCTTTATTGCATTTCTTTGTCCTACAATGCACCTTGTTTCATGTGATGGTGATGTAGCAGAGCCCATAAATCCAACAGAAAGCATTGCATTACAATAAGTTCACAACAATAGAGATGGCTATATTTTAAAATCTGTAGAATTCAGCTTGGTGACCACCCTCATCCTAAAGGTTTTACTGTCCTATAAAACTTTGCTGCTGGTAATTTTTGTGCAGCTTGTAAAGCTTCCAAGATATTTAGTTTGGCATGTGTGTGCTGAATGTTGGGTCTCTCTTACATCACAGTCACATGAGACAAGATGCACTGTGGGAACAAGAAATACACTCAAGCTATCAGGTATGAAGATCCCCAGGGGTCATAAAACTAGCATAAAGCTAGCAGGCTAATTTGGGAAAAACTCCTAATACCAGTCAGAGGGAAGGAAACACTAGAACTTCACACACAAATTAAAACACTGCACAACATATATTTTTTCAAGTTTTGGGTGTAGTTTTCCTTTAAAACATGGTGCATATATGCATTCTGTGTAGTTCACTAAACTCTGATATTGCAGAGAAATTTGGATTAGAAATTTTAAAATTATGTCAAAATAACTGAAAATTACATTTTGATTTAATGTTTGGCCACCCATAGTTCTGTCTCTTTTCAATCTAGAATTCTGAAATTTGGTACACTTTTGTAGAGCCTGGAGTACTGCTTATGTTCTAAATATGGTGTTATCTGGACACGTGCTGTTAAAATTATAGTGAAATAACTGAAATTTAAAATTTTGCAAAATGCTGCAGAATTTTCATGCAAATGTAGAATTCTATGGAATTGGAATGGTCATTCTGTGGGCATTCTGCAGATGGAATTTTGTATTCCACACAGCTCTATTTGTATCATATTTATTTGTAACATATTTTGTGAGGTAAGCAAGCAGAGTCCAGATGGTGTTTTCAACAACAACCAGGGGGAGGGGTAATAACAAGGAGATGCAATAAAGGCATCCAAAAAGTTAATATAAATAGATACCATAACAGTAAAAATGTAAACAGTCACTCTAAACAAAGCGTACAAAATATCTGCCATGGAAGGTACAGAAGGGATTTTGTGCTAAATGTTAGAGGACTCTGATTATTGTACATCCAGACTAGACAAGTCGTACACTACTTATAGACTACAACATATGCAACTAAAAGGAAAAAGCCCAGAAGTGTTACAGAAGAGCAAAAACTTCAGTAGCCCTGATACAGCAGAAAAATAATAACTACACAGCCCATGTACAATCTTAGTAGAATAGGAATAACAATTTGGAACCTGCTACAATACCAAATTTAAAATATAATTATGTGGTAGGGAAAAAAATATGTCTCAAAACCAAGGACAGAACAGGAACACACCCAGATTAGACTACTGCCTTATAAGGGGCCCGCTAGGAATTTACTATGTGCCTACTTAGGGACAATTATTACAAGTCAGAGGGGCCATGTACTATTCCTTGACCAAGGTCTTCATGGATATGAAACTGGAAATAGCTTTGAGTGATATAGGAGACTATTCCAGATGTAAACAAGACTATACCTAATAGAGGCAAGGCCCAAATTAAATCTGCACTGAGGAATTAAGAATCTGTTACCATCCATTGATCATAAGGAATAGGAGGAATTGGAGACAGGAGCGAATAGCTCAATAAGGTACTCCAGCAATTTACTTGACCAATATTTTGCACATAGAAGGGCAATAAGGAGAGAATGTCTCGAAGGGGAAGGGGCCGAGTCTAGCTCCTTTACATAGTATAGTGAATACAAGAGGGCATGATAAAATAAATCTACATAGGGCATGGAAAGGGGGGGAGCTTAGATGATTCCATATTGGAAGACACGGAGAGTACTATGTCCCCATAGTCAATTAGGAGAAAGAGTGAGCTTTCAACCACAGTTTTCCTTGTACTAAGAGGGAGACAGTTTTTTGGTAACATGTAGATGGCCCCCAAGTGTATAGAAACACTTAAACAAATTTATAGGAGGTTGTTGGAGTCAATCATAATGCTAGGTAAGGAATGTAGCTTTAAAGTGGAAGGGGCTGAGCAAAGGCAATGGTCAGTGTTGAAAAGCATCAAAATAGTTTTCTTTTGATTCATGGCAAGCTGATTGGAGAGAAAACATTTTTCCACATTGACAAAGTTGATCTGGAGTGATTGTTCAATGGATCAGATTGCGTGACCAGATGAGATGGTGTGTCTTCCACATACTTGTGGAATTCACAAACAGTTAAAGAGCTGGGGAGGTCATTTATAAAAACAAGGAAAAGGAGGGGACCTAAGACTGACCCTGAGGGACCCCTAATATGAAGTATAATCGATGGATGATAAATGGTCCTACTATATCTGATTGAGAACTATCTGATTTGAAAGATTTGAATGATACTCCCAGAATATTAATGTATATTGCTCAAAATCAGCTAGGGAGTGTTTGAGCAGCATGTCACAAGTCAAAGTTCAGTTGAACTTTTAGATAATGTTTTCCAAGTGATGACAGGTCAACTGAGAATTCTTACAACATGTTAGCAATGAGATTAAGTAGCCTGTTTATTGTCTCAATTGCCCTGTCATAAGCTGATATAACTCTTTAGGGAGAGGTGCTAAATTTATACACACTACCATTGCATATCTATCTATCTATCTATCCATCTATCTATCTATCTATCTATCTGTCTATCTATCTATCTCATATGCAATGCTAGTGTTGATAGATAGACAGACAGACAGATTGATAGGCATGGAGTTAATGCCAGGATTTCTGGATCCTGAATTTTGTGACAGTTGGTTGGGGGTGGGGCACAAAGTTATAGATGTGCAAAAAATGTAAAAAGGACCAGTAAGATGCCCTTTTTCTTGCTCACCAATAGTTCAAAAATCTGTTTTGTTTTTAAACCTGAAACTTACAGGTCTGGCAGGGTTTGACCAAAGGTACACCCTTTTGCAACTGGCAAGTTTTTAACTAATACAGTTTCTGAAATGTAAGATAAAACTGTGCTTTTTTGAGCACAACCAGTTTAAAAAATGAACTTTCTATAGTTAACTGTATATCTTTGAAAGTGAAAGTTTTCCTTCAAACTGTTTTCATTAGCAGAGATTCATGGCTGGTGCTAGCAGTGTGATTGGAATCCTTTTCTATCACACTACTTTTGTATTAAATACAGTTCTTTTTTAAACTGTAATCCCCCTCTCTCCCAATTTCCAGAGTGTTTTAAATCAGTGGCAACTGCTGAAGGCCACAGCCAGTATCTCTCTCCAGACTGGCTTTGTTATTTTTTTTTTATTGAAAACCAATGGTCATTGCTCAATGGTGTCCCCCTCCTGCCAGACTCCTACATATATTAACATATGGCAGGTGCCTAATCCTACAACTATTATATAAATTGGATTTATCAACACCAGGGTGCCTAACCCCTGGTACCACCACACACACACACACACACACACACACACACACACACACACATGAGCAGCAGAGGAGTGCTAACCCCCAGTGCCACATAGTGAAATCAGTCACCCCTACCTTCTCCAGAGTTCTTGTCTGCCTGCACCTCCCATACTGAGTCCTTATGACACTGGGGTACCCATCCCCAGTGCCACCTAACAGCTGGTACTACAATGGACTGCCTAATCCCTAGTGTTGGTATAATTATTTTGTATGTATAATAAAACAAACTCTCCCTAGTAATTATTTTTTCTGTCTTTTTTTGTTATCTAAAACAAGGAAAACCTTTCACTAATGTCCTTTGCACTGTTACCCCAACCCCCATCCACCCACTCAGCACCCACCAGCCCCAGCATGCAACTCACTCACCTACATAAGGTCCTTCAGTCTTGATGCATTGTAAATGAAAAATACATCCTCCACCAGCTACTGCAACAGAGAACTGAAATATTCAAGTTAAATTCAGTCAATGTATTTCAATGCACTTTAAACTTTTCCTTATAAATTAGTCACTGTTTAATATTTGTTCACCAGATTGTCAACATGGCCTGTTTTCAATCCCTCCTCATGAACAAGTTATGCAAAATGTTTCAAATCTAGGTCAAAAGGAGATTTTACAGTAACTTTGTGAAATAACCTTTTGGGTGGGATGTGAAAAATGTCACCTATCAGGTTCATGGGGTGGGGTCGTAAGAAGACTATGTTGCAAATTTGGGGTCAAGATGTTAAGAAATGTAATATTATGATGGTACTTTGACATTTTTCATTGTTCATGCATACATTTGGTAAGTTTCAATATTCTGACCCAAAATTTTCAACATAGCCATCTGCCTCATGATCATGACAGATATTGCTTTTCAAATCCTGGTCAAAACATGTTTTTACAGTTATGGTGCAAAATGACATTTAGGACAGTATTTTATTATTGACACCTGCCACATTCAGAAGTGTGTGTGTGTAAGTGGGGGGTTTTGTCATAAAAACACAATGTTGAAAATTTGGTGTCTAAAAAAATTAATGAAGAAACATTTTGAGCAGGGCCGGTCATAGGCCAATGGGAAGCATGTTGAATTACCATGCAGGTTAACTCAGTTTGGGGGTGAGCTTAGTAAGCCAACTTGCTGGGCCGAGGCTGGGCAGCAATGACACTGCCATTTGGCACTGCTCCCAGCTTGGGGAGGACTGGTGCAGTGCTGTCTGCACAAGAAAAAGTAACCACAAAGTGAAGATAAATCTTCTGTTGGTATACTGCCCAGAGGTACCTGTGCCTCTGCATCCCTAGCTGCATGGAAGTGCAGGGCCTAGATGGCCCTGCACTTCCACAGCAGGGAGACTCTTGGCTCTGCATATCTGCATCATAGCCACATGATGGCACAGAGCCCAGATAGCCTTGTGCTTCTGCATCTCCCAGGGAAGGGGGTGGGCATTAGGGTTGACAACCCTAAGGAACACCACACCACCAATTTGCCAAAACTCCTGGGACTCCAAACCCTAATGTTATTCATTTCTTTACATTGTCTGCTTTCCATTCTTCAATCCTAATGTCTGCAGTAAAGTAGCTTTTTGGAATGAATATATATGGTAATATATATTATAAAACCATAAGATAAAATCCTGGTCACTACTTGGTCTAGAGCCAGTCACTTGACCTGCTCAGATTTTGAACTATTGACAGGTTTTAAACAGAAACTGATAATACTTCCTCAGAATGAGAAATAGCTGTCTTAACCATTCCTCACCAAATGCATGTCAATCAAACCCATACTCAGGCAAAATGGGGCTGCCTTTCTCAGATGCCCATGAGCAACACTTAGGTTTTTTTTCATGGTTCAAGTTATTGCCCCTCCTACTCATAACTTTTTATCACAGTCCCTGGTAGTCTAGTGGCCTACTTCCCCCCCCTCCTAGCTTTGATCTCTACCTCCATGCTTCCCCCAAACCATCATCTTGTCACTGAGATCATGGCTGGCATAACTGTTCACTGACCTCCAGTACCAGCTGCCTTTTCAAGCAAGTACTGTGACTTGTATATTTTTCTTTTTAAGTCCCATTTTTAAATCCATGGTAGTCTAGTGGCCCACCCACTGACCCACAAACTACATTTCAAAATCACAGCCTCTCACCTCCCCCGACCCCAACCACAAACTCAGTTAGAACTATTTAAAGTGAGATGGTGACTGGTATTAACCTCCATTCACCTCTGCTGCCAGACGTTGTCTCACACTAAAACACAGAAACAGGTCAGTGACATGCAATATTCAACTCTATGACATAAGTCACTGTACTGGTATGAGACAGTGGCTGGCAGCAGAACTGAGTGGTGAGGAGTACCTGCTGCATTCTCTCTTTTAATATTTTCAGTTGTGTTTGTGGTTGAGGTCAGGTGTCAGGTGGAGGTTGGGATTTTAAAAATGGAATGGGTGGGAGAGCAGGCCACCAGACTACCAGGGATTTAAGAAAGGGAATTACAAACCAAAAGATTCAAGTCACAGTACTTGTTCCAGATAGTGATTGGTAGTGCAGGGGAGTGGGTCACACCAGCTGCTGTCTCAGTGTTATCAAGGCAATCAGGTGGGGTGGAGATAGGGGTATTTGAGATCTGAAGAGTGCACTAGACTACTAGAGGATATCAAGAAAAATTGGAAAGGGGTACCACTAACACCAGGGGATGACAAATTACATAAAATAAAGAAGCAAATTTGTGTGAGGAGGAAGCACTACTCAGGCTACCCCAGAGACTTTTTAAAAATAAAGTAAATAATCAGAAACTCAGAAAGACTACTGGATCACCACAGCAATCACATGATGCAAAGGTAAGAATGCACTTACATTTATTCAGTTTTAAGGAGGGGGCACAAATCAAGTAACACAAGGTTTTATAAAAGACATATTGACTGAAGTCCTTCCAGGAAATAGTGGAAACATCTTGACTCCTCAGGATGAACTGTTGCCTTCTAGTAGTCATATTGCCTTCACCCTTCAGCTTCAGGAAAAGTAACAATTGTCAGATAATAGCTAATCCCTTAAGGTGAATATTTTTCTATTATGTCACTTGACTCCAGTCAATATATGTGTAGTTTATAAAATAAGAGTGGTTGGGTGCTGTTCTTCAAAAGGAGTTTATTGGAAGGTAGTAATTTACTATTTCAGGTGGGAGCATTGCACAGATGCATTAAACTGACATCAGGGGTTGGGCTTTAAAAGTATTAGATCAGTTTGATTAATAAAATGCATCTGTTAGTGCAATTGGATTGAATTACGTTACATTATACAAGAGTTTTAACATTCACACACTTGATATGCTGTATTACACAGCTCCAATAAAAATGATGGCCTTAATGGACTACATGGTTGTCTTCCATCCCAAGACCTCCAGTTTTTTAGGCCCAGCAGTTGCATTGTTTGCCACACTGTTTATTTTCTTCTTTCAAGGAGTTTAGTTGTCAAAATACAGTACTTATAGGTTGTCTTATTAAAACTGTAACACCTCTAACTTTTTTCAATCCTTTGTTCATCTCCATATATTCTTTGACCAGCCCTCATATGGACTGATCCCCATAGCCCCATTACCTAACTTTTCTGGGCTTACCTCACTCCAGTGTTTGCTTGCTACAGGACTTCATTTGGAGGGTCAAGTTGGTGCAGAGCTTGAAGGGGACTTGATGCCACTAAGCTGTGACACAACTTTTTTTCCTTCATTTTGCACTGGGCCCATGTGCATGCAATGACACAATGTGCATGGTACGCTTCTGCAAAAATGACCGTGGTGTCCAGGCATGGGGTCCCTTCCCATGCATCTATAGTCCTGCTGTTCTGCCATCAGATTTCTGCAAGTGGCAGATGACCAGCAGAATCCACATTCCCCCTACCCCTAAGAAGAAGAGCTGTCCATGGGATGATCAATCCTCCCTCCCCCAGTCAGTCTCTGAGTGGCCAGAGTACATTCCCAAGCCCAGATTCCTCACAAATGCAGGTAGCAGTTCTACCACCATATTACTTGACCAGCCTTGAAGCTACTTGGTTTTTACAAGCTATCCTGCAAGTACTGTATTGCTGTACATGCTTGTAGACTTATGTGAGGTTGACACCTGAAACTCCCATAGCTAAGACTGCAGACAAATGGACTAAATATAATAAACATCAATCACTATCTTCCTAATGCTAGAAGTTTGAATAATAAGTTTGACAAGCTTTTAGCTGTAGCTACCATAGGAAAAAAAAAACAGATATAATGGCAATTACAGAAACATGGTTGTCAGGCAATGATGTTTGGGGAAAAATATAAGTGGATATGACTGTTTCAGTCACAACAGAAATAATAAAAAGGGTGGTGGAATTGTCCTTTAAGTAGATGCAATACTTAAGGCAACAAATATTAGTAATGAAAAAAAATTATGATGACCGTTGATACTGAAACCCTATGGATTAAAATTTGCCCTAACTCCCCAGACACTTTAATCACTGGGTCATGTTACCATCCCTCTGTCTCATCTTCAGAGGTCACTAGTCAAATAATCATCAAACTCAAATCTCCCTGTGATGTGGGTGAGGTTCGCTTTATGGGAGACCTAAATACTATAGATATTGATTGACAAAACCACACTGCAACTTCAACACACAGTAACAAACTGTTATCCTCATATGACCAATTATTATTAAGCCAACACATGCTAGAACCAGCAAGAGATCCAAATATTGTAGATATTGTTCTGGGAACATCTAACTTAAATACAGTAGTCACCACTTAATATGGATGCTGATTGGCCAGACAGTCAGTTAAAGCAGACACTTTACGTTTGCCAAAAGCCAAAATCAATATCTGCAGCATTAAATATGCTGGCTGTTGTGTACCTTGTCTGCTATCCACTGCAGACACATAGATCTTCGGAGGAAGGTGTTTTCTCCCAAATCTGTGAATTCCCCTTCACATTGGTCCCTTCCACCACAGTCCTGCCACATAAACATTGTTTATTACAGAGCCGTAAGCTGACCTCTGCCTGCATATCACACTGGAGGCACCAGTATGCAGCTTGTACACCAAACGCTGCTCACATATCAAACTGGAGGTAATGGAAGTTAATTAGGCTTGTATTCCAAATGCTGCTCGCAAACCAAACTGGAGGCACTGGAAGTCGATTCAGCTTGTGCACCTAATGCTGCCTGCTTACCGCAACAAAGGTACCAGAAATGTCTGTCAGCTGGCGGTCATTCAGCTTATCCGTCTGACCTAAAGTTTTGTAATTCTGTATTAAAAAAAAAAACTACTGTTTTACTATACCACAGGGTAGGTTGCTGGTGTAAAGTGGCTTTCTCCTATTTCTGACATCAGGAGTGTATTTTATGTGAATTTCTCATATGGTCCATAGTTACCAGCATGTAATCAATGCATGATGCATGCTTCAAATATCAGTCCAGTCCCCTATTCAGCATGATACATTACACCACACAGGACTTTATTTGATATTATATATATATTTCTCTAGGGAGAGGCTCAGAGGTAATGTAAGGAAGTATTTTTTCACAGAGAGGGTTGTGGATGCATGGAACGGCCTTCCTGAAGAGGTTGTGGAGTCAAAAACAGTGGTGAAATTCAAGAATGCATGGGACAATTGTAGGGGTTGGGGGGTAAGAAGAAGTAGGCTGTTGGTTAACTAGGATTTGCAGCTTATCCATTAGGTATGGAAATGGGCAGAATGGATGGGCCAAGCATTCCTTATCTGCCATCGAATTCTATGTTTCTATGTATCTATGTTTCTATGTGCACAGTTAAGTTTATAACAGCACAATGCACTGTCTGTAACAGTGTATGTAACTATCTAAGGGAACTCCTCCTCCTCCTAAATAAGTGTTACAATGTAACTCCACCCACCATATAATATGATATTATGGATGTCTTCTATAATAGATGAAATGGAGCAACACCAATGTGTCCATTATAAGTGGTGCATAATGTATACAAAACTGCAAGGTTTGTCCACCCTTAGGCACTGGTGACCACAATTCAGTTGTCTTTGATGTAAACGTTTCATGTGTAAATATAGTAATATCTCTTACTTTTGTGACAATAAAAAGGCCAATATAAATAAAATAAATTCAGCTCTATCAAAGACAAAATGGGATCTTCTACTACGCAATACTGAGGAAATGTGAAAATGAATAAAATGTGCCATATATATATATGAAATAATGGTAACTGTATTCCTAAATACAAGAAAACAAAAAATAATAATAGGCAAAAACCTAGAAGGCTTAATCAAAATATTAAAAACCTAATTAATAAAAAATATAAGGTTTTCAATGCATATAAGAAAAATCATACATCCTTTCATTGGAATAAATTTAAACATACACAAAAAAATGTAAGCAGAAGATCAGAAAGGCTAACAGGAATATGAAAATATTCTTAGCAAAAAATGCAACAAAAAATTATGGAACAACTTTTTATAGTTGCATTAACTCTTTAAAACAACCTAAGTGTAGTGTTGAACCATTAACTTATAACAGTGCTGTTGAAAATATGGCAGAAGAAATGGTTGATCTATTCAACTAATATTTTTGTAGCATTTACAACAAAAAAGATAATTCACCCATTCTACCTGTGGAGAGTATAAATGAATTTATAACTATTTCAGAAGAGATTAGTATAGAGAATAATGAATGTGTGACCATCCATAACAAGGCTTTGTTTCAGTGAGAGAAGTGAAACCATCACGACCTTTAAAGCAAAGCTCAAGAGGTCACTGTGATGGTTTCACTTCTCAAGAAGAAACACAGCCTTTGTTATGGATGGTCACCCATACGTTATTTTTTATAGTGTATGTTTTTTGGGGAGAGGAAACGATGCCAGCAGATGAGGAGTGGATGTCAGCTCAGGTATGGTTGACAGGGGATCTTGTTGCTCCACCCCGATGCTCTCATGATGGCTTAGTGACACTTTTTACTGGTGCAGAACCTGTTTTTTGGCAGTGATCCTGCTTGAAATTTTTTCTTACCCACAGCAGCTTGATGTACCTTTGAGGGACCACTATAAACCTTTACTTTGCATTAAAAAATACAATGCTAAACAAAGAGAGCCCTCACCGTGGCCACCGGATCCCTACTGTCAACCACTAACACTGGGGACTGCTGCTGTTCACCAGATTGCCGCCACACCGAGAGGACCTGCTGATGGGGTGGGTGGGGAGTTTATGTTTAGAAGTTTTCCAGCAGCTGTCCCAAACATACTTCTTTGTGGCTGAAAATGCCTCTGTTCAGGAGAGTTTTTTTCTGTTTAAAATGGTAAAGCATGAAGGGGGATGTGTTCAATGTCGTTATACTGCAGTAGCTATGTAGCTAGTGCAGCATAACAGCTAGGATGATGTAGCTACTGCAGCATAACAACCCTATGCTAGGGAAGGATTTCCATCCCTTACAATGTTCCAATATGCACTATAATAAGATTAACAATATAAAAACAGAGTGCTCCCCTGGATCAGATATGATTAATGGTACCATGATTAAACTAATGTCAAAGGACTTCTTATACACACTATTTTTTGTTATTCTTTTGGTAACCAGGTAAGGCCCACTATACACAAGTGCTTGTTTTCAGGGGTAACCAGGGAACACTGGGGAGGTTAAATGACTTTCTTAGAGTCACACAATCTGCAAGTGGAAGTTGAGGGAATCAACCCATGTCTACTGGATGTAAAAAGCTCATTCACAGCTCATTACTCTAACCTCTAGGCTATACTGCCAGCCCAAATAAAGTCTTAAGTTTAAATTATTGTTTGAAAGAAGCCTACATTATGGTGAGGTACCTATGGAATTGAAGATGATCAATGTAACATCTCTCTTTAAAAAAGGTGATAAACAGTTTGTTGAAAATTATTGACTAATTAATCTTACACCTATTGCATGTAAACTTCTAGAGAGTATTATAAAAGACAAAATTATGCCATCATTAGGAAATATTGACCATGAGTAGCATGGTTTCACCAAGGGTTGATTCTGTCTTACAAATCTTATATGTTTCTATGAAAAAATCAGCAGCAACCTGGATATGAAAACACCTTGTTATATAATATTCATAGATTTTAGCATGGCCTTTGACCTCGTTCCCCGCTGAGCCATATTACAAAAAATAATATCTAGAGGGAGTAACCACAAAATAGTAAATTGTATATCTAATTGGCTCGATGATAGAACATAGAGGGTGGTGGTTAATGGCATTCCTTCATCAGAAGATGCTGTGACTAGCAGTGTTCCACAGTGGTCAGTCTTCAGCCCTTTAATTTTTTTATATATTCATTGTAGACTTAACTCACGAGCTTATTAGCTGGTCTGTAAAATATGCACAGAACACTAAAATTGGTGGTATTAGTGCTACAGCAGAAGACTGCATGCATATCCAACATGATCTAGATACCATAATTGCTTGGGCTATTGAGTGGGATATATGTTTTAATCTGGAAAAAAGTAAGCTTAGGCATTTGGGTTTTAATAATCACTTCTATATTTATGTTTTATGTGGGAAGCAGTTGATGATAACTTCAGAAGGCACAGATCTTGGGATCTACATTATGACTGTCTTATCCCACTCAAACCAGATAAATGAATCAATTAGCAAAGTGAATAAAATGAAATGGTCTATTAGAAATAATATTAAATCTAGAGCCCCAGAGGTATTATTACCTTTGTATACATCTTATGCCCATCCACATTTAGACTACAGGTATTGCTCCCAGTTTGGGTATCCATACAAGAAATAAGACATAAATTAAACAGAAAGGGTTCAAAGAAAATTTAGAAAACTAGTAAATGGATTGATGGAACTTAATTATACAGTAATGACAAACTAAGTTGACTGAACATCATCTTTCTTGAAAAGAGAAGATTACATGGTGACTTGCATTTAATGTGGGACATAATAAATGACCCATATTTATTCAGTGAAACTGGTTTTGAATTTAAGCAGGAAAACTAAAGACTAGAGGCCATACATTACAACTACAGTGTTTTAAATTTAACAGTCTTCAGAGAAAGTTTTATTTCTCCTAAAGGGTGGCAAACCCCTGGAATGCAATCCCATTAGATATAATACTTAGTAAAAACAAATCTATCTTTAAGCACAAATTAGATGCATGGATTATGGAAAATCAGATGAATTGGTTCTATGGGTCATGAGATGGGAGCTACTGTATTTATGGGTATGTTTACCTTTTGCTCCCAGATGTGCCTTAGTATGACAGCAGCCAGTCATAGAGGTGAAAAGTGTATATGTGCTTGCCTCTGTCTGGGGGGAGCTATGTGTTTGGTGGTGGTGGGTTGTACCAACAGACTACCAAAGAGTTTACATGCTATAGAAATGGGTTATGGACAAGAGCTGCCACTGGAGGTAGAGATACTTATCTACATATATTTGCTGCGGGACCAGTAATGTGGGGAGGAAAATAATGTGTACCCCTGTGTGGTGTTAAAAGTAGGTTTTCAGTGGCATTTGCTTGCACAGTGCTGCCAGACAAAAGCAGTTGAATATGGCAGAGTGCTCCTGTACAATGTTATGCAATACCGTTGCATATATGTACACTAGGCATTAATTAGCACACACATGCAGATAGTTTTATGCAGCACTTTGCCTTTTGATATTGCACTTGGATATGTTGCCAAGCACTGGAGCATGCAGTGATCAGTTAGCGTAGTACAGCTGTTGTTTGTGCTGCTTTAACTGTAGAATATCAGGCCTAAGGAGTAAGGATGGTTAGGGGAAAAATAGTACCTACCTATTTCCTTGCTCCTGTTTTGTGTGTGTCTCCTTCAGTTTACTGAACATTAATTCAGCCTGAAAATGTTTAAAACTAACATTTGTACTTATCCAACATGGTACATGTGTCATGGGTTGAACAATGTAGGCTCTGTCCGGAGTCTGCCTGTCAAATGTGGGCTGGAGCCTGCTTTGTTTAACTGAGTTTATAATCTTATTTCTAACCTTCATACTTATGATAATTGCAAAACAAAGAAATTGAAACAATAGCTTCAGTAGGTATAATATTAAATCAATATTTTATCATTACAATTAAATAGCTAAGGAAACAATGATATTGCACAAGGTATGACTGGAAAAAATCCTGAAGGTTTTGTGTTGATTATTTTTGGAAACATCAATATTGTGACTTTAAGCTTCAGGACAAATTATCTCAAACAATTTAAAACACATTAGCACTGACAATGTTGCCAATATAAGTTTTAATTGGCTGACAAATCCATTCCTAATGAAGGCCAACAAACTAGTGTACAGTACAGTAATCAAGCTGACAAAAAACATCCATCAGCAGGACAATACAAACATCAGCAGGCTTCATGAATATCCATATTTCTTTACAAAGAAGCCACTGAACATAGTAACTATGTAAAACACACAGCATTCTCTGTGGTGAAATTATCACATGAAAGATCATCAATGACCTCAAGTCATCCGATTGATAAGTCTTTATAAATAATAACACAGAGACACTGGTGTAAGCACTGTGTAAATCTGTTGAATAAAGACAGCTACAATATTTCTTAAATTCTGTGTTTACTATTAATCCATAGACAACAAATTGTTTTATTTATTGTGTTTTTATGCATTAGCAATTACTTTCTACTTTTTATAATAGCATGTTTGTTCAGTGAAAAAGGGGACTTTCTCCTTTGCTTTTCACACTGCTAGTAGAAAGGAATTCAATAGAATGCTGGTACTATGATGCTAATTAGTTATGGAACTCAATGTATTTCAGTAAGAAACTAAAATAGATATTCATTTAGCTACACACTTTACTGTTTATATATTTGCACTACTGTGGTAAATCTGAATGATATTACATGTTTTCAAAACAGTAATCAATTTCTCTTTTCTTCTTCCCATGTAAAATCTGATCTGGAAGAACATATTACCTGCTAAATCTTAACAAAAGATAACAGGTTAAAAAAAATCACACATTTCTATTAAATCTGAAATATTTTAGTGCAAGAAAGTGTCACTTCAGTATAAAAATCTGAAAACAGATTTTCCAATTTACACTGAAATGCACCACCAACCTTACCAGCAAAGATGTTCAGAATGCATAATACAAGGATTCCATTGAATTCCTTTTTACTAGTAATTGGTAAACTAAAAATGAAATGATGAATAAGTAAGGGGGGAAAAACAAAGAAAAGCAAACACAATTCCTATGGCACATCTAAAGACCCCAAAACTTCATTCATTAATAGACACCTATTTACTAATCACATGATATTAGCATCACTTTTATGGTACAAACTCTCATCAACAATTCCTGCACAGAGCAAAAACATCCATATAGACACTGGGTGCAAATGCCAGGCAATATCTGTATGACACTATAAAAACACAACAACATATACAGTACTACTAGTACTAATGATGCCAGATAAAGTCTGCAAAGTGTGAAATAATTATCTATTGAAATACAATATACTGTAGTTGGATTTTGACCACTGATCCGTTGCCTGATTAGTGAACACACATTCAGTGCACCACTGAACTGTAGGTAAGGGAATTGCAGTTCTTGTGGTATAGGTGTGAAGTCACAACCAGCAAACCAGGTGAATTTGAATTTAATCCCAGCAGGTGATTTATCTTCACAAACCTCTTATTAGCCAAATTTACTTTTCATATAATTCACTATTCTACTCCCAACACTACGAATCACAAGTAAATTGAGTTTCCCTCTTTCAGAAAAAATGGCAAACTTCCTGTAGGGATTAGAACTGCTGTATGTGCTATGCAAACACACATTAAGTGTGCCACTGAGCTGCAAGCAAACAGGTTGCAATTTCTATTGTGCAGAAGTTATGTCACAACCTGCAAATCGAGCAACTGGGGATGTAATCCTAGCAGGTGCTTCACCTTCATAAACTATTGTTCTTAGCTAAATTTACTTTTCATATGATTTACTATTCTACTTCACACCACCATGAATTGCTACTCAACTGAGTTCTCATTTTACAAAAAAAAGTGTTAAGTCCCTGTGAGGAGTCAAAGTACATCTACCTGAATTTAAACCTTCTGATTTTTTGCTAGATAAGCAAACACCCATTCAACAGTGCCACTGAGTTGCAGGTAAGGAGTTGCATTTTCTATTGTGTAAAGGTTATGTCACAACCTGCAAAACAGTTGATTGGGACTCTAATGCCAGCAGATGATTTACCATCACAAATCATTGCTCTTAGCTTCTCATATAATTTACTATCCCCTCCCTCCCCATGAATGGCAACTCAAGTGAGTTTCTACCTTGCAAAAAAAAAGTTTGTACCCCTGCAAGGATTTAAACCACTGGGGCCAGATTTATGAAACCCTGCACCATGGCACTTAGGATATGCTAGTGTGCTAAATCCCTTTTCTGCAACCGTGCCCCAATTTCCATTCCCGGGCATGATTGTGACAGTTCCCATGTTTTACACCAGCTTGTGCCTAATATCTGCGCAAGCTCCATAACTCAGTCCCCCAGGAGTGGTGCATGATAGACCTCAAATATGTGGTGCAAGGTCCTGTGAGTGGTGCATGGGATGGAATTTCCTGATTGCTGTCTGGAGACTGCCTCAAGACCCTGTGCCATATGTTTGGCACACCAGGGGCTTATGGCAAACTTTCTGTTCTAAAAATCCAGCCCCTGATCCTTTGTTTGTTAAACAAGCATACATTGTCTGTGTCCCTGAGCTGCAAGTAAGTGAGCTTTATTTCCTATGGTGGAGAGGCTATGTCACAACCTGCAAAAATCGTTACTCAAATTGTACTCAAACCTCAACAAGCCTCAGCCGGGACTTATGTAATTGACTACAACATTCTGTATAAATAAGTTATCTGAAAGTCTGCTATTTAGCTCTGCTGAAACTCTTCATTACATCAGCAATGACATATAACAATTGCTTTCATACAACCAAAGTTGTAGTGAGAAAGAAAAAAAAAACTGTGCAATACAGGGTATCAAATCCAGGTTTGTGTAGATCTGAAACCTTATGCCTAGACCTAAAATCCCTATCCCTGACATCGTCAGTGACATCAAGCAGCTGAATCATTCTTACTGAATGTTACCTTAAACTTGACTAAATGCACAAAAGAGTATGCATGACCACAATAGGGACTAACAACTATGCTGTTAGTCCTTAAAAATAAATTTGATTAAATCTCTCAGACACTGACAAAGGATCAGCTTGATCAAAAAGATGTGTCTCACTCTGCTAACAAACTGTGCTAAAATATAATTTGTTGATATTTATATGTTTTTTCTCTGTTGAGTAGGGGTCAATGTTTTGAGTTTTCAGGATGAAAAATAGATGTTTTGAAATGTGCAATCTGAACTCCCTCCCAGATGTTATTAGTTCCTATTTATGCCCCCTTTTCTCTAGCTGGCCCCTTCCATCTGCTGCCATCAGGTTCATTAGCCAGTCTCTCTGTGACATACCCTGTCCTCTTCTACCTCTGTGACTTACCCTTTATTGTGGCACACTTTCATTATGGCTAGTTATGCAGGCCTGGCCTCTCAAATCTCTTTATGCCTGCTTCCTGGGTACCACATATGACAGTGCAGGGCCTGCAGGGGGGAGCATTACCATCCTGTCACAATCAAAGTTTCTTCCCTTATGTTTTTTCACATTTTATAGATCTTGGAGTGCTTGGAGCTCATAGGGGGTATGATCATTCATGATAGTGCTGCATCCTTCAGAACTGCAGTATCAGCCTTTCCACTCTGCTTCTGCTTGACTACCACTCATGTTCACTCAGCTGGTATTATTGTGGTGGCAACAGGAACTTTCCCATCCAGAGGAGGATAACATCCTCTAGGATGTTCAGTGTAGTCACCCACTACCAGTGTTCCAACAAGTGGAAGCACCACTATTGTGTAATGGGTCAGCAACAACCCCACATTTTGTTACATACTATATACTGTAGTTGACCATGTTTTGCACGTGTTACTTTCTGACTATTCATTTGAAGACTAATGTGTTACAAATGGTAGTAGTAGTAGTCTTTATTTTTATCTGGCACCCATCTTAAGAGGCCCAGGGTGCCATTACAATAAAAGAATGAATACAATCACTAATCCATAACAATTTAAAGTAAGTATAAAATAAACAGCTTATTCCAGAAAAACAGCATAACTACACTAAAACTCAATAAAACTATAACATGCGCTGCATACATACATTATACAGCATCTTGAAAAGCTTGCTGAAAAAAATACATTTTCAGCCCCCTTTTAAAAACATCCACCAAAGGGGCCTCTCTCAAGGTCCTGTGCAGGGAGTTCTAAAGGGACATGACTGCTACCTCAAAGGCTTGATCACCCAAGGTCTTCAGTCTGGCCTTCAGCCCCACCAGGAAGTCCTCCCCAGCCAATCACAGTGAGCAGACTGGGGTGTGGTGGTGCAGGAGTTCTGCCAGGTAGACTGGGCCCAGTCCATGTAGGGCTTTATATATTAATAAACTTATCTTAAATGAGATACGCCACTTTACCGGCAGCCAGTGCAGGTCATGCAGTTCTGGAATAATATGGCTTAATCTTCTTATGCCTGTAAGTAACACAGCAGCTGAGTACTGCAACAGTTGTAGGCATCAAAACATACCCACATTAACCCTAAGATACACAGCACTACAATAATCTAACCTAGAGGTCATGAATGCATGGATCAGCATGGCCATTTCCTGGGGGAATAAGGGATCTGATCTGACAGATATTCCAAATGTGGAAAAAGCCATTCCAGACTACATTAGACACCTTGGCCTCCATTGTCAATCTTTTGTCCAGTATGACTCTCAGATTCTTCACCCTAGGGCAGGCAAGTAAACCAGAGCCACCAAGTTGAAGCCCAGTCACTGCTGCACCTGCTGTCATTCCCCCTCTTCAGCCCAGCTTAACCAATAACACCTCAGTCTTCTCGGGGTTTAGTCTTAGCCAGGTAGAAGACATCCAGTTCTGGATCTGAGCCAGGCACTTATTAAACACATCGACAGCACACTGAGTCTGTGAGCAAAATACATAGATCTGGGTATCATCCACATAGCAGCGAAGCCGTAGCTCAGAATGTCTAATAACATTGCCCAGGGGTAGCATATAAACTCCAAACAACATTAGCAAAAGGACCAAACCCTGGGGCACACCACAGGACAGACCCACTGGGTTGGAGGAAAAATTTCTTAGAACTATCACCTGGTTTCTATGCTGTAAGAATGACTCAAACCAGTGGATTACAGTACCGGTGAGTCCAGCACACCCTCAAGAAGATCCAAAAGTATGCCATGGTCCACAGTATGAAATGCCAAAGATATATCAAGGAGGACGAGAATCAATTGCTCTCCCCATCCCTTGCCCTAAGAAGATCGTTAAGAACCCTGACTAGTGCTGTCTACATGCTGTGCCTGGCTTTGAAACCAGACTGAAATGGTTCATAAAATTTTAGAGACCACTAAGTGCTACTTGAGCTGGAGTGCAATAATTTTCTGAATAGCCTTCCCCAAAAAGGGAAGGTTGAAGACTTGACTATAGTTCACCAAGACATCTGTTTCCAAATAAGTTTTTTTTAGAAGAGGCTTTACTGCAGCACATTGAATTACTACTAGAACCAAACCCTTCTGTAAAGAGCACCGTCGGGCCCAAATAGTTGACACAACTCACTAAGAGTCATGTCAGGCCCAGATCCAGGTTACAAAATGTCAGCCACAGCTCCAAGACAACCAAGGATAACTCTTCCACTGTTACTGGCTGCAATTCACCCCATGAACACCTAATGCACTCCCAGCCCAAATGCAGACCACTGCTGGGCTCATAGGGCCCCACTGCAGTGATTCCGGCCCTGATGGAGGGCGCCCTATCTGGGAAAAAACAATTTAACTCCTCACATTTTGTGAATGTAATTTCTCTCATGTGCTCCAGGCAGGCAGGATGAAGAATCCTATCTACAGTCCAAAAGAGCTGAGCCAGTTGGTTCTTCCTGGTGGCAATCTCTCTCAGCAGAAATTCTGCCTTCTTCTGACTGATTGCCTTCTGATATTCCTCATAATGAGAAATCAGAACTAGTTTGTCCTCCGAAACCTTAGACTCCCTCCAATGATGCTTCACTCTCCAACCCTTGGTTTTAAATGCCCTCAGCTCACTGTTGAACCACAGTGAGCTGAGACCTGACACGAGGGGATGTATATGAACTGGTGCTAGAAGGTCAAAGGCCCCAGTGATAACCCTATTATGAGCCAACACTGCAGCCTCTGCACCACCGGCACTTGCTTACAATGTTTCCTAGGTGTCCAGTATCAACATCAGTCGTTCTGGTCCTATCCCTTTCAAAGGTCAGTACTGAGTCACCTCCACAGGGGATGGACTACAAGGAAGGGCCCTGAAACAGAATCTGAGAGCACAGTGATCCAATCAACTGACCGGATCAATCTCAAGCCTAATCACCTCAAGTCCCAGACAGAAATCTGGTCCAAAGTGTAGCCAGGTTGATGGGCAGTGGCAATAATAACCAGTGGTAGGCCCAGAACTTCCAGTCTGGAGAAGACCTCTACCAAAATATTAACCTTTATCATCAACCCAGGCACTGAAGTCACCCAGGATAAGCCACCTAGGTGTCTCCAAAGTCAGGTCAGTGATGAAGGATGTCATTTCCTATAGAATCTCACCTTGCAATCTGGAGGCCGGTACATGAGGAGGATTCTGCAGCCCATACCCAGACCACCACACACAGCCACAAACTCAAAAGACCTAGTATCCTCCACTGAATGTGCCACCTGGTTTAGTTTAGTTCTAAAACAGATGGCTACCCCTCCTGCCCTGTGATCCCTCCTTCAGCAGTATACCACTGAGAAACCAGCCAGGACTGACACCACCAGAACTTGGCTGGAGTCATCCACAGCCAGTTCTTGGTAATGCACGCCAGATCAACAGAGTAAATAAGATCCACCATAAGTGTTGTCTTATTTCTCATCAGTCTGGCATTGCACAACACTGCCCGAAGTGGACAGAAGAAGCCAGCAGGCACAATGCCCACCTGACAACTTGGTCTGGTAGGATCCATGGGCAAGGGAATCAGACAGGATAAATCCCTCTCTAGCCCTTCCTAACCCCAGGATGTCTCCTGGTCTGCACAACCCCAGTAGGGATGACTCCCTTATTACTCCCCACTCTGCAGGTATTCCTTCTCCCCTCCACATGATTCCCTCCTCCCTACATCAGCAGTATACTGCTGCTGGCACTGGGGAGGGGGGATGTTGACAGGGTGAAGGTCTCTAAGCTTGCATGGGAATTAATGTAACCATAAGGGGTTAGCATAGCACATATACTGTCCTTATTAAATCACCTAAAATCTTCCACTGCCTCTATGTCTTTCCCACACCAATGTTTTACCCAGGCTACCACCCTGGGACCCACTCCCAGGCTGGATAATTTGACTATTAATCTTTTGTGTGGGACTGTGTCAAATGCCTTGCTAAAGTCTAGGTAGGCCACGTCCACAGCCCTTCCCTGGTCTACTACTTTGGTCACCCAGTCAAAAAAATCAATTAGATTCATCTGACATGACCTTCCCGCTGTGAACCCATGTTGCTTTGGGTCCTGTGCAACACTGTCTCTAGGTACTCAACAATTCTTTCCTTCAGAAGTGATTCCATCACTTTCCCTACCACAGAGGTCAAACTGACAGGTCTGAAGTTTCCTGTCTCTGACTTGGTCCCACTTTGGTGAAGGCGAATCACATCTGCCTTCCTCCAGTCCTCAGTTACCACAACATCCTCCCATGATTTGTTAAAAAGGGTAATCAGTGGTTTCACTAGTTCTCCCCTTAATTCTTTTAGAATTCTGGGGTGAATTCCATCAGGCCCCGTTGCTTTGTCCACCTACAGTTTTTGGAGTTCTTTCATAACCCTTTCTTCTGTGAAAGGACTGGGATCGACCCCCCAATGAAGAGTGTTTCTGTTAATTGGATTAGGCACCTCCCCCTCCTCCTCTTTTGTGACTACTGAGCAGAAATATTCATTCAGTATCCCTGCTTTTTCAATGTCCTTCTCTGCCCACCGACCGTCCATTCGATTCAGCCTCACTATCCCTCCCTTTGTCTTTCTATGCTCCCTGATGTACCTATAAAATGTTTTATCCCCCTTCTTAACCGAGTTGGCTATCTTTTCCTCAGTTTGGGCCTTTGCTATTCTGACTTCCATCCCTACTTCCTTCTGCCTTAAGTGGTACAGCTCTCTGTCCTGATCCTTCTGTGTTTCCTTATACTTCCTGAATGCTGTCTTTTTCTCCCTGACATTCCCCACCACCTCTTTTGAGAACCATAGTGACTTTTTCTTTCATTTTGATTTTTTTTTGCTTCACACAAAGGCTTGTTGCCTCTGTGATGGCAGTTTTGATGTTTCCCCATTGTTGTTTCACCCCTCCTTCTAGCCTATTTGCTAGTGCTTTTCTAAGGCACTCTCCCATCTTGCCAAAGTCAGCCCTCCTGAAGTCCAGTACCTCACTTTTGTATGGCTTGACTCTGTAGCTGAGTTTATCATGAACCACGCTGTTTGATGGTCACTTGTTCCCAGATGGCAACCCACTTCTGGATCTGAGATCCTCTCACTGTCCCCATTGAGAGTAAATAATAGCTTGGAACCAAGATGAAGGGGACCCACCATTTTCAGTAAGAGGCTTATTAAACACACAAAGAAGCAGGAGGCTTACTGTATCTTTAAAACATTTATAAAATTCAGCCAGCAGGCCATCTTTGCCAGGACATTTCCCATTCTTTAATCTACCTATCTCTGCTTTGAGTTCTGCTGTTGATATGGGCCTCATTAAACTATCATCTTGTTGTGATGTGAGCTTTGGAAGATTGAAATGTTCCAAAAACCGTTTGATAGACTCATGATCGGGGTCAGAGTTGGCATCATAAAGGACAGTGTAATACTCCCTAAAAGCTTCAGCAATGTCCATAACAGAATGCAAATTTTGAGTGTTTTTGGGGTGTTTTAATGTAGAAATAAAAACGTGGGCACTTTGACTATGTAGTCTGCTAGCTAAAAGTTTTAACGAATGGGGGCTCACATTGTAGTTTTTTTGTTTTTAAGAACAACAAGTTTTGCTCTACATAGTAGTCTAGGAGTTCTCCCTACTCTTTTTTAATTATCTGTATATTGGGCCAGCCCAGTGGCATAGAGGGCTGAGCCTCTGGTGCCTTACCTTGACCAATGCCGGTGACCCGAGTTCGGGAACGAGCCCGGGGCATTGGAGGTTGGCACGTGGTGGTGGACCTAGATAGAGCTGCTGGCAGGCAAGCTCTCCTCTCCTCTCTAGGGAGGAAGTGCTGCTTCCCTCGGCTGATGGCAACCCCTAATGGAGGCTGGGGAAAGCACAGGCCAGGGCGCCTAAGGCAATAGGCCTGGGGTGGAGGAAGGAGGCCATTACTGGGGCTGTGTGGCACATGTGCGCCTCCACATGCATGCGCGCTGGCTCCTGGAGCCTCCAGGAGAAAATAGGAGGAGAAAAAAGATGCCGGTCAGCAGGATGATGACAGACTCCCTGCAGGCACCACTCCTGGTCCGGGCAAGGTAAGAGCCAGTTATTCTGGGAGATGAGGCTGGGAGGTTCTGTCAGATGGGGGCTGACTGGCAGGGGATAAAGCAGTTGTGATAAAAAAAAGTACCTGTAAATCTTTCGTTCAATGCCTGTCCACCTTCACCTTTTGTTGATCTTCCAACTGTCAGATTTACTCAGCTAACTTTACCTACCTGGCCTCCCTCATTTTCTTTTTAAGGGCTGAAATCTGAATAAATTTCCCTTGAAGGATAGCTTTGGCAGTATGCCATAGTATGGAAGTGGAGACATCTGGAGAAGTATTCTCTGCAATAACCTGTTTGTAGGCATCTTCTATTAATTATTTAACTTCTGAGTCTTGCAAAAGTGAAACGTTCAGATGCCAAAAGATTGTCTTTTCAAAATCCCCTAAGTCAGCTTTCGAAAACAGGGAGCATGATCAGAGAGGGTAAAGTCACCAATCTAGCTGTCTACCACTTTACCTCGGGCTTCCTTGGGTAGTAAGAAATAATAAATATGGGAGTACATCTGATTGGCAGCAGAGTGTAAGGTATAGTCCCTCCACTGCCCATGCAGACAATGCCAAACATCTTCATACCACATATCCCCCCAACAGTCTAGCCACTTCTCGAGCCACCCAGTGTTCTTGACATGGAATCTTTGAGGTGCAATCAAGTTGTGGGTGGAAAACTAAGTGTAAATCACCCCTATAAATAATTAAACCTTCTGCCCAATTTTGCAGAGCTAGGAAAAAGGATCAGTAGGAGGAAAAGGGGGAACCAGGTGGACAGTAAACAGTTGCTAATATAATTGGGGCACCCTGAAACTTTCCCATCATTAAAACATAACACCCTTGTTTGTCGTTGACAGTATCTAGTTGTTCAAATGGGATCCTGGAGGGTACCAATGTGGCCACACCTCATCTACAACCATTGTTATAAGATGAAGTAGCTAAGAAACCAACACCAAATTTGGCTAATTTTAAATGCTGTGTGACAGACATGTGTGTACCTTGTAAAAAAAAAATCAGCAGAAGAATACCAAAGATAAATAAGCATTTTACTCAATTCGACAGGATTGGAGAGCCTGCTTACATTGTATGAAAAAAATATTGACCTCTTCTTATCCATTCATCTTACTATCCTAAACAGTGCAAATGACCTCGGAAATACCAAAATTATACCAAAAGAACAGCAGCTGTTTCAATGGACTGTTATTAGGAGACCAAAAGTATCAGACAACACTACAGAAAACAGAAGTGCCAAAAGGGCACTAGTAAACTCAGAACTTTGAAACTTCCATGGTGGGAAGTCTTGAAAATCTGACTCCTTGGCCCCTTCTGAATTCACATTCATGTTAGGGTGCAAGGAAGGGGATAAGAAGAGGGAGGGGAACTCCTCTTTAGTTAGAGGCCCTCTTCTGGAGCCAAAACCACAGCTATTGGCTTCTGTAACAAAAAGGTACATCCGTAAAAGGGAAGGAAGGATCTTATTCAAGGGAAATGCTACCACCTCCCCTGAGGATTAGTGATGTAGTCTAAAATTTTAAATTGGGCACCAGAAAAGTCTTAAGCCTGAGACAAAAGGAAGTATTATTTCAGCAATAACATTATAGTACAAGCTTTCAGAGCCACCCATGTAGTATAGCTAAACTATATAAAGACAGAGACCATGGTAAATATTCTGGGATTGCTGAACCCCACAGAACAACACCTTAAACTTGTCTGCTCAGCTCAAAAAAAATTAAAGGGCTGAGCATATCAAGCCTTGCAATGTTGCATAACAAATTGCCAAGCCAACTCAAAGCTCAAGGATGACAGCAGGTTACTTCTTTATGTCTGCCAAGTGCTTTTTTTAAATGTAGAAAATATTACAACAAAGGAAGGTTCTAACTGTAAGACATGTAACTATTGATGTAAATATGAAATAGCAAAATAGCAATCAGCATCAGCTACTGATGCTGTGGACCTGTCCCAGCTCAGAGTTAAAACATTCACTGAAAACTCTTAGTGGTAACCTGGGTTAAAATGTTCAAAGACAGCCCCAAAGTCTACTCCATAATAATAAAGCAGTTTTTAATAGCACTTATAACGTGTTTCTGAACTCTGAACACAAAGTTCCACATATGATAAGTTCTGATATGAGGACCCAGGGCTTGCCGTTAATTGCCAGCGCTGTGATCTAGTCGGGATCCTGCATTAAACAAAACTATTACAGAGCAATCCTATGTACACTAACTCAGCATGAACAGTGGATCGATGCCAAAAGTAAAAGTGACCTGTGCCCTGATGACTTGATTGGCCAAAGGAAGCCAACTTAATATCAGCAGAGTCTTCAATCAGGTCTTCTTGGAAGAAGATGGGAGAGAGAGTCCTGCCATTTCAGGTTTTTCAGCAGAGACCTGATCTGTTGAAGTGCTTCCTGAGTCTAGAGGAGATTCAGGCTGGGTTTCTTTTTGCTTGTACCCAGCTGCCATTCCAGGCAAAACAGATGCTTCCAGGCATTCCACCCCAATATCTGTACCTGGTTACCTTTCTATAATAGTGTTGCTCTTGCTTCTTCAGCCAACTGGTACATAATGGAGCCATCTTCCCAATGAATACTCAGCCAGGTGGGTAATAGGGTCTGAAACCAGATATTTTCCTCATTCAGTCTTTGGAGAAGTGGAGTGTAAGCAACCCTGGTTTGTAGATTTTCTGGAGGGTAATCTTGGTCAAAAGTCAGTTTGGAGGATAGTTAGGTAATATCTTTCTTTGATGAAGCCCTCAATAGCATGTCATCCTTGACTCTGTAGCATGCAAATTTCAATACAATGGATCTTGGCTGAGCTGTAGAATCAGCTAGTTTAGGGATAAGCAAATGATGAGCTCTTTCAGTATGCAATTGATAATCCACCAGCAGTTCCAAAACATCTCATAACATATTTTCAATAAATTCAGAAATTGGGTGAGTTTAGGAGCCCTCTGCCAACCCATATATCAGAAGATTTTCTCTACACAACCTTCCTTCAAGGTCTAAACCCTTAGGGTTAGATATTCAACAGGATTGTGCATGGTGCAGCTGAGTTGTGCCAGCGCAACCCCAGAAATGTGCCCTGGGGCAATATTCAAAAGGGGGAATTGTGCAGCTCAATTCCCAATGTGCATTGGTGCAAAGATACTGTATGCGGCACATCTCCAGGTGGCATGCCCATGCATATGCAGCACAGCACAATAGTCAGCCTGGGATGTGCAGAACATATGCTGGCACAACCCTGAGATGTGCCACATACCAGGGCCCAAAGTTGAGCCCAAAAAATAAGGCTCAAATGGTAGCCACCTACAGACAAGCTGCCATAATGCAAGGTGTATCACTGCAGCCACCTGCTGTGGGTGGCTGACCCCCCCCAGCACTGTACACAAGCACCAGTAAGTCCCTGGTGGTCCAGTGGTACCTTGCTCCCTACCCATCACCCCAGTCACCTGAAATAAAACAATACTAGATCCCTCGCTGTCTAGTGGAACCCCCCTCCTGACCCTCTGATAGCCCAAAATAACATATAATTCTGTCCCTGGTAGTCTAGTGGTACCCCCTTGCCATCCAGAACACTGATCGCCCATAAATTAGAAGGGCATAATTCCCTGGAGGTCCAGTGGCACCCCACCACCCCCACCCACATAGGACCCCCCACCATCATCAGCAGGCAGCAGCAAACCCACCCACATACCTTCATGGCTGCCCTCCAAATGACAGCTTACAGTATCAGCTGACAGCTCATTGGTCCTCACTGTAGACCAATGGGCTTGCAGTGCATACTCTAATAGTCATTCACAAATATGTGAATGAAGTCATTCTGCTTTTGCTGAAATCATTCATATTTTGAGGCTGTATTAGCTGCTAAATAATACCACTGACAATTTTGGAGAGAGAGAGAGACCCTCCCCCCCAGATATTTAGAGATATATCATTTATCCATTTTCAGTCTTGGCTTTTTGCCCTTCCATAAACATTTTCTAATGATTGTTTTCCATTTAAAAAAATGTTATTCAAGATTATAGATATCGTTTGGAATAAAAATAAAATTGTGGGCAAGATATTCATTTTGAACACATTTATACAACCAAGGAGAGTCAGAGGTAATGTTTCCCAGTGATCCATATCTTTTTTAGCTTTTCCTATTAATGGTTCATAATTATTAAGATATAGGTTGGCATTATCATTAAGTAAACTCCCAGATATTTTAGTGTAGTAACCTTTCTTATATTCAGTAGGTGGGTTAATCTAAATGCATCTGTGTGGGTTTTGGATTCAAGCAATTCTGTTTTACCCCAATTAATATGACATCCTGAGAGGATGCCAAATGTAGTTAAGGTTGTATTTAATTCAGCATAGATCTTATTTAAATTCTGTGTATAAACCAGGGCATCATCAGCATATAAACTAATTTTGTGTTCCATGGTGTCTACTTTTAAGCCTTGTATTTTATTCTTTCTGCTAGAGGTGGCAAGTGGTTTAATAGCCAAAGCGAAAATTGGGGGGGGGGGGAATAGTGGACAACCTTGTCTGGTGCTCCTATGTAACTCTATTGATGTAGACAGTCCCCTATTTGTTCTAACCCTGGCTGTCAAACGGTGATATAATATGTCCATCCAATTTCTGAGTTTGTGTCCAAATTTCATATGCAGCAATAAAGTCTTAATATATCCCCACTATAGCTGATCAAATGCTTTCTAGGCATCTAGTGCAAGAATTGAAAAGTTTGAATTTTTGAATTTATCAATGAGATTCAGTGTTCTCCCAATGTTTCTTTTCAATTGTCTACCTTTGATGAATCCATTATGATCCAGGTGGATTATATGGGGAAGAATTGTGTCTAGTCTATTTGCCAGGACTTTAGGTAATATTTTACTACCTCTATTTATGAGAGAAATGGGTCTATATAAACTGGGATTGTTGGGGTCTTTTTTTTTTTTTTTGAATAACAGAATTGTAGGTGCTTAGCAGATATATGACGGGATTGGTGTTCCAGTATATAATCATAAAATCATAAAGGATTTTTAAGTGTGGGGTAATCAAATCTGAGAAGCATTTATAGAAGTCAATTGGATTTAAAATGCCATCCAGGCCCGGGGCTTTCCCACTAGAGTTTAAATTGTCTGTTCAATTTCAATTGTAGTTATTTCCTCATCTGAAAATATTGCAAGTCAAGCTTAATCATAACTCAGCTGATTTATGAAACCAAGAACGCTTTTAGGGAAAGGGTTTTGGGTAGGCATCATGGCTAGAAACCCCTTTAAGATGGCAGGTAAGGGGGATAGCAAGGGAACTCCATATAGGTAGATTGGATGCATACTTGGTGTTTATCTGCTAACAATGTCTACAGTATGATTCTGTTTTAAAAACATGACATGAAGAAAGAAAGTGAGTAAGTGAACTGACCAGCTTTAAAATGATTTTCAGGATCCTCTGAGCAGCATTTAGAAGCAGGGATGCAGATACTGTGCACTTCTGATATTTGTCTCACATGAGTAACACACCTACAAAATAAAAGAAAATGCATAAGAAATGTGAATAAAACTCAGTGGATGAGCCAGTGTTCTGCTTGTTATTTCCTTAAATACCAAATGATCAGGAGAGGTGTAGAAATCTCCTATTTTGCATGCACCTCACTGGCCTCCTGTGAGCCCATTACAGACCTGCACTTTTTGTGAAAAAAGCAAGCCATAATGTGGTCTTCACCCAAGACAGAGTGGGCTGTGAGAGATCACAGCTCATGTTGGCATATTAAAATTAAGAGAGTAGGTAACTGGCTATGAGGTGTCACCTTGTTGGTGAGCTGGCATAATTACAACCTGGCCAGATTGTGAGGGCCAGGACTTGGCCAATGCAGGTCAGACCATTTTCTGACCTGCTTGCTGCATTAATTGTTGGCCAAATGGCCACAATCCTTTTTTAAAGCCAGACTCCAGAGCAGGCAAGAAGGCAGGTAAGAAGGCATGCATGGCACTCGGCCCTATAAAATCCTCCCTCCAACCAAGTGTTAACTTACATCATTTGACTTACTTGCAAAGAATCAGAGGAGAGGACTCAGGGACAGATATATATATATATATATATATATAGAGAGAGAGAGAGAGAGAGAGAGAGAGAGGGAAAGAGAGAGCATTGAGGAGGATATGTGGCTGCAGTCAGCTGTCAGTCAGGCTGGGGGAGCAGACCAGCCTAGACCTTAGGCGGCTTCTTGGAGGACTCAGTGGATGGGAAAAAACAAAAGAGCGACGATGGACACAGGTGTGACTAGCTGGCTTAAGGGAGCAGGACCCTACAGTGGTGGTGAGAGCATATAGCAGTGATATAACTATGGGGGTAAGTAAATCATTATATGCCATTATTGTGCTGGGGGCTGTCATGGACTACATCTAGTGCCTGTCAATGGATAGAATGGAGGAGGAAGCATAATGTCTGGCTTCTGTGGGGTGGTCCTGGTGGATCAGAATCATGCTGCAGCAGCAGCAAGACAGCTCACATTGAGAGACAGAGACAGTGGGTGATTGTCAGCTCAGTTTGCTAGCTTGGGGAGGATGTCTGGAGTCAAACTCATAAAAAAAAATTGGCTTTGGATAAACAGCTCTTAAAAATACTGATCTGAACAAACAAAACAAGAGAGAGAGACATAATGACTGGAGCAGTAGCAGGACCTGAGCCTCATAGGCCATCCAGAGCAGGCAGTAGGCACTGGGCTTGGGGGGGGACTAAAGTTAAACTGCACTGAATAAAATACCCCCAAAATAATAATATCTTTGAAAATATCAGAGAGTGAAACAGACAGAGACTGGGATAGAAAAGGGCTTGACAGCAGTTCAGGCAGCAGACTCTGGGCTTAGGGGGAATAGAGCTGAACTGCCCCAAACAAGATACCTGAAAGAAAACAATATCTTAAGGAAAATTAGAAAAAGCGAGTGAGACAAACAGAGATTGGAGCAGTAGCAGAGCCTGCCACTTGCAGGCAGTCCAGGCAGCTGGCAACCATCTAGTGTGGAGCCATTGAGTGATGATGTGGTGGGAGGAGGGGAGTTAAACTACACTGTGAAAAAATTGCCAAAAAGAACAAAAGACTTAAAAAAAAAAAACCTCACTCCAATCACCAGATCACTGTCTCTCTTCCTGCTAAGAAATGCGTTCACCATACACATACTGGCAGTTAGATGCCTTTTCCTTCCCCGATTCTGAAAGATTATCTATTGAGGCATGTCTTCATGGTTCTCTTACAGGACACATGCCTGTTGCCTTTACCAGGTCAATATTACACTGGTTTAGGGCTCTACAAGTTGAGCAGAGTAGCTGGGATCTAACAGATACTGGAAAAAATCATGCCACTAGTTCACACCAGCCTTTTCAGTGTAGCAGATCCAGACCTGCTATGTTACATTAGTTTTGTGTTGTTCTATTGATTGCACCACTAATTAGTAGTATACATAACATATTTGGATTGGATCTGGTTTTGGTTCTCGTTCTAATTCACTGAATCACAACTGGAAAATCTGATCCACACACCCCTAATCACAACTCAACTGATTTATAAAACAAAGTACTCCTTTTTTAAATTATGGAATGAAGGAAGAAGGTGAATAACAAAATAGAAACACTTTAAAAAGACTTGAAGGCTCCTTTTAGCAGCATGTGTTGTTTTTTTTGGGGGGGGGGTAGCACTGAATACTGTTGGTTTCTGATATTTGCTTCTCAATAGTGGCAACCCTGCAAAAAATGTACTGTATTGGAAATGTAATTAATTCTCAGTGGATGAGCCAGGAATATCTACAGTATGTCCTTAATTACATAAATGTCTAATGTGTTAACAACAATGGGCTTTATGTATATGAAAACATATGCATGTTCTTGACTTTTAAATGAGCTTTTGTTCACAAGATGCTCATTACAATCAAGAATACTGAAAGTGCTAACACAATTATCTCAACTGTTTATTTCAGATGCATTATGGAAACAAATGTTGCTGATGAATATGGTGGTAGCTAGAGACATGTTCCAGTAATGTTTACATAAAGTGTACTGTATATGAAAATATCATAGTAAATCCCATTGAAATGGATGAGGATTGCTTGTGAAATATCTAGATTTACAGGGACATATCTCTGACTACAACTGTAAATTGAAAGATAACAAGGAATGTGCATTGAATGTGGCTTTAATTTAATCATGTAACCTTAATAGATTATTTGAGTGTAACCATCTTTAAGTATGCAGTTACACTACATGGCAAATGTTAGAATTTAAGTCTATCTCCTTTGGAGAACTATGTCCTTTATATATCCATTGCCATGATCCTAGTATTAGTGAAAAGCTGTGTACTGTTTCTCAGCAGGTGTTTTGGGCATGCACTTATTTACTAATGAAGCTGGTGTAAGCCTATAGTAATTGACAAATGCCTTCCCCAGTAATACCATGGACATTGAAAACCAGGACTTAGAGAGCCAGTGAATAGGTTCTTGCAGGTTTATTAGAGCCTAGTGCAGCAGAGACTTTTCTTTGATTCTTGGAGCTGATGGTCAGATTGAGAATCAAAACAGTGGATGCAGTGAGTCTCTCTGAACCTTTGTTTATCAGGCAGAGGGTTTGATCTTTGTAGCCTTTGCCAAAGGGGATGGTCATCTCACACTGTTGAGCTAGCATTGATGTCTTTGAAGTCGCAGTTGGCACAGGCAAGACCTTTCTTGAAGGGCTACAGTATTTCGACCCCAACCCATTTGTTAATGTTGCTATGGACATCAGTCAGAGAAACCACTTTGAAAAGCGAAGAATCATGAAAAAGGGAGTGAGGGGAGAAATTCTATGGAAAGAAAGACAAAATGAAAAAACAAAATAGGTTACCTTTCTCTCAGCTCTAAACTGCAGACTATGAATTTTGTACTGTGAAAGATGGATTGTTAAATCATTGGTTTTAAGCAAGTTCTTATTTAGATTGGTTTGCCCTGCTCAAGTGAATTGAGGGCACGGGGTAAACATCCTACAATTTTATAACTGAATAATCCTCCCTCTACTTTTACTTTTACCACCATTTCCTCTGTACGAGCTGTGGCCTGCTGACAAACATTAATACTTACTGGGCAGTATATTGGAATAGTTAGCACTGTGCTTACAGGCTTTGTGCCATGCTGACTGTGCTTTGTACACCTGAAACTGTGTTAGCATGGCAGGTGCAATGTTCAAAGGCACAGTTAACTCTTGCAAAACCAATTAATGCAGATCACTAATGAACACTCAGCGTGTATGCAACTGAGGGTGGAGGCATGTGTAAAGGGTTCGCTGGCATATTGTAAGGTTCTAAAAAGCACTAACTGGGCTGGCCCACTGGCACAGTGGATGGATTTATGGTTGCGACGTTGACAATCTGGGTTCAGGAATGGACCCAGGGAGTTGGATGGCTGGCCAGGGAGAAGGATTCAACATCCTACGTACTGCTGTCCTTCTCTGGGGGTAGAGATGGGTAGACCATCCTGTGCTCAATGGACCCCTAGTGGAGGCTGGGGGACCAGCGCCAGTACATTGAGGGATGAGGTGGATGCTGGATTCATTGCACGTCCCCACCCCTGGGGCAACATATACAAAAATTGCAGTCTGCCAAGGATGAAGCCTGTGCTGATGCCTAACATCTATGGTTCCCCACCTCCCTGCCAACCAGTTCTGGCTCTGCAGCATCACTGACCCTGAACCCTGCCCGGGGGGGGGGATCAGGGAGGCAATGTCAGTGGTCTGCCGACACCTTCTCCCATTGTAGACTGTCTGGTTCAGTGCCGTGCCCTCATCCTGGGGGGTAAGTCAGGAGTTATCCACAGGGACATGGCAGTTATGGAAAGAGGCAGGCAGTCGGGGCTGGAGCAGAATTTGGGGCAGATGGCAGCCAAAAAAAAGCAATAAGTGGCATATTGTGTAGTGTTATTTAATACTGTTAAAAACCTTGTTTTAATGTCCTGCAAACAGCACAGGTACTCCCTCCCTGAGTCCTAACAGTCATCCCCTGACTGAAGGGGCACTACACTCCCTCAAATAATCTGAATTGCTTAAGGCCCTGGTGTCCCTTGACATCCTTTTACCCTATCCAGGTAGTAAATTCCCTGGTGTCCAGTGGCACCCTTCCACTTCTGACACAGGTAACAAATTCCCTGTTGTCCGGTGTCATTCCCACCCCTGGAGCATCCAATCCCAAATACTTGGCAAAATATGACATTCTTTTATCCCTATGACCAGCCTCCATATTCCACATGCTAGCATCATATCAACATACAAGCCAGCATATTGATACAATACTTGCAGTACATCTTTTTTTAAAATCATGGACTCTCCGTGAGTTTGACAAGACACCGAGCCAGTACTGCATCAATATATTGACTTGTATAGTGATAGAATACTTGCCTGTGGCAGATGGTGACCAGCCTTGGAGGTACTATAAGCAGAGAATATTCAAAGGTTGCTGGCGCTGGACCAAGGTACGGTGTTGATGGTCTCTGCAGGAGGTGTGGAGGTTCACAGGACACCATAGAATTCACTACCAGTACCAGGAAAGGCAGGGGTTGCCATTGCATGCTAGATAATGTCCTACTAGGAATGTGAAGGGATGCCACTGGATACCAAGGGCAGGATATTCAAAGTGTGGTGCAGGGCTTGTGCCAAACCCTGCACCATGACACTTAGGTTCTGGCAGTGTGCCAACCCCATCACTGCAACTGTGCCTGATTCCACAATCTCGGGTACAGTTACAACAGTTCTCACAGTTTACAGCAGCTTGCACCAAATGTCTGGTGCAAGCTCCATAGAAAAAGGCCCCCAGGATTGATACAAGTTAGATGAGAAAATGTTGGTCTAACTTGTGGCAATTACCACATGGGATAGAAACTCCCATTAGATTGCCGCAGCCCCATGCACTGTATCATCGACACACCCAGGACTTGTGGCAATCTAAACCTTTTTAAAATCCTGCCCCAAGAAAAAAACTAACAGGGGCCAGTGAGTGTGCTACTATATATCCTGATAGGACAAGAATTTTCACTGACAGCTCAGATCACAACACTATCAGCAGCTGATCTTAGCAAACAATGGATTTAATGTGGAATCATACACGTGAATGACATGTGCAAGTATTCTGTATGTGGATTGGGGTCATTAGGATTTTATGTACCAATACAGCAGTTTAGAGCTTTAGCACTATCACGTATAGGCCACACAGATGTTTTTATCTGGGGTGGTTTTGCACAGTTTCCCTGATTTCAGTTTTGCATTCAGGACAGGATTAAAGTTTGCCTCTGGCTTGTACTGTATAGAATTATACTGGAAACGACTTAGCTCAGCCCAGGCAGTTAACATGAGGTTTCCAATACACCTGCTTTTGTGACTTGAGCACATATACATGAATGCACCAAACACTGTGTGCTAGCTCACAGAAATTTTAGATATACTGCCCTCTGGCTACTACAGTCCAAAGTAATATTTCTATACACGTCTTCATAACAGCAGCATCCCCATTTCCAGCAAGGTTAATTCAACAGTGATAAGCAATAACTCCAATTACACTGGTTTCTTCTTGTTCCCAGAATGAAATTCACTTATTCCATATTCATTTTTTCAAATAAATCATGACAGTGACATTCTGGCCCAAATGCTTTCCAATCTGAATCTTTTGATGTTTTGTTGTTTGCATTTTCTGATTGCTTGCCTGGGGGATTCTTGGCATTCAAAATTATAAAAAAAGAGACAGTTAAATACCGTGGCATTTATTATGACTGCTGCATAGCATAAATTCCTATAAACTAATGTTTAGATTTATATGTGTATTTAGGATGGGCAAATGAGTCACTTACTCGTTCCTTTACTCACTCATCTTTTACCACTCTGTGAATTCATGTAGGCTTTTAAATTGAAATACAAATGGAGCAAAGCACTTGTGACATTGTGACTGAGTAAAAATAAATGTAAGTTATATGATAATGACAATATGATAGCTATTTACAATGGTGGTATACAGTATTCTGATGAGCATTTCAGCTTAAAAACTTCATGAATGCACAATGCAGAAAAATTCTTTAGTCACATCACTTAAATATAGGTATGTACACACTTGTTTCTTGTCATTCGGATGGTGGCCAGCCAAAGTGGTGGTTAAAGGGTTTGTGCTGGTTGCCATCAAAATGATCTGCGTGCAGTCCTGGACAGAAGATGTAGGGTGAGTCAGGTGCCAGGGGTAAGATGCTGAGGGGCTTTGCCAGGGAGGCTAGCAGATCATTTGAGGTGGATGCCACTAGACCACATGGGTGCTTCTTGTGACATCAGGGATTGGTGTTGTTGGTTGGGGAAGGGGGAGACCACTAAACTTCCAGGGTATCTTCAACATTGAAATTGAGGATCAGGGCAGAAGGACAGTGGGTTTCATGACACTGCAGGACAACACTACTACCTGGGGGGCTGGGGGAGGGGTCACACACAACTGTATACATTGATAAGAGTAGAATTTTGGAAATGTTAAATAGCATTGCCTCGGCTGCCATTTAGTGTTCCCAAGGTCCATTAAATACAGAATACACTGTTTTGTGAATGAAAGAGATTTCCCTCAGTTGCATAGGTGCTGTGGCATTTAGGAAGATTATGCTAACTACTCTTAAGGGCTCTTTGCACATGACACTACCATGTTCAGAAACACTATGTCCAGTTAGCATGGCACTATTCCTGTGAAGTCTCTGCTAACCTCCCAAATATGAAGGCCAATATTTATCAAGTAGTACATTTACGTGTAAAGACATAGATATTGTTATATACTCCACTCTTTCAAGGCCAATACTAAACAAATGAATATTTCTTCTGATGAAGGCAATATGCCAAAACACCAAAGTGTACAGCAAGGTCTGTTTCTAGGAAAGCAAAAGTATCACTTTAACACCTTATGGAGGTGGCATGAAATGGGCTCTCAGATGTTAACACCTTATGGCGCACCATGTGACTTAAGATAGTTGACCACCTCATGTTTCAGTCATTCCAGCTAAAATTTGGTAGAAGCAGAATACCACTGAAAATGGAATACTGATTATAGTTTAATTATCCTGGAGAAAGCAACTGTAAAAAAAATACATTTACATGATAAAAGCACAAGAATATGCACATTCGTGTAACACACAAAAATGTTTCTCCATTCAGGTCTTCCCCATGTAGATTTATGTGAGTGCCATGTCCTTTCTTGTCCCAATATTTTTTCCCCTCACATTCTCAAAAAATGTTTTATCTTGTAAGCCAATGTAAACAATTTGCTTCAGTTGCATTATTTGGCAGTTTATTCTATGTATCCATTATCTTTTGAATGAAAATGTTCTGTCCAATTTGTCATTTTTTCTCTCACTTGGGGTGTTCGAAAAAAGTTTAGCAGGCGGAATTTTGACGAAAGTTGAATTTTCACTTCCGTGAAAGTTCGGAAATCATTTTGCCAACTTTCATGGAAACTCCACTGAAAACTGTGGAATAAATGTAAGAAATGCAGGTTAAAGTGTTATACTGCTAGGAAAAAAACTCTGCAGAACTGATAACCATCAGTGTTCGGTTCAGCAGTTTACAGTATGTATTAAACTGTGGGGAAAAAACCCTCAAAAGTATTGCAAGAGACTTTTTTTTCCACATGTCATGTAAAAAGTTCACAGTTCGTAATTAAATACTGCAGTACTAGGTGGAAATCCACAGTTATTTGGCAAATGTTCAGAATTTTGCCACAGGCAAAAAGAGCAGAAAATTCTGTGAAATTTTCAAAATTTCAGGGAACCTCCACAATGGCGGAAATCTACACTTTTGCCCACCCCTACTCTAACTTTATGAATGTTTCAGTTTATGTACCCAATTCTGTAAGCCACTGATCATTGTAGAAAATTAGACCAAATCAACTGTATCACTATTTAAGGAACTGTATTGACTCATTATGAGTGTGGCAGTCAAACTATGATATTTTGTGTTTGCTTGCATACCAAAGAAACATATTTTTTTTAATTTTATTTTATTCTTTTGGTAACTTGGTAAGGCCCAATAGGCACAAGTGCCTGTTTTCAGGGGTGACCTAGGCACACTGGGCTGATTAACTGACTTGCTCAGAGTCAACACAGTATGCGAGGGGATGCTGTGGGAATCAAACCCAGGTCAGATGGATGTACCAAGCTCATTCACAGCTCATTATTCTAACCTCTAGACTACACTGCTACATTGATAGCATACTGCAGTCTGTGTTTCAGTCTTTCCAGCCTGTGAGAGTTGGAGAAAACAATTACTTCCATTTTTCAGCCAATGATATAGTGTGTTTCTGTCTTGATTTGAGTATTGACATGTGACTCGTTTTGCACATTGCTGCCACTAGTGTTTACATGTTTGTACTTACAGAATGTGATTTGTTAATGCAGATACAAATTCCTCTTTTTTACCTGTGATTTGCTTTTAGGTACGAATTTTTGTCTTAGTTGTATGGAGAGCAAGACAATAGCATAGAGCTTTTCTTCCCCGCTCACATGCCAATGATTTTCATTCTTTCATGCAGCACCTTTTACGTCACTGGCCAGATCTATTCTTAAATGGATATTTTCACAGATATCCCCTCCAGTGTCTCACCAACCTGGAAATTTCCCTGACTACCAGAGTATTATGCCAGATTCAGGACCTGGCCCAGGCTGAATGCCCAGCCTCTTGGGGAGAAGAAGAGGGCTTTAAAGGGGCCTAAATGAAGTCCTGGGAAATGATGAAGTGATGGGGTTAGGATGGAATGGGGATCCGATAGGGCACCAATGGGCCAGTAAGAGTCCATGAGAGAAGCAAAACGTTTAAAGAAAAGAGTGGAAAAGAATAGAGAACTGAAGATAAAATTCAAAGCTTTCATTCAACTTTTAGTTTTCTTTGGCTTTTGATACAGATCACAGAATTATTATACAAATAGTAAGCTAGAAGGGGGCATTGTTTTTAGATATTGCCAGATACATATTTTACTGGATATTTCTTCTGCTCAGATGTATAGAAAACACTTTCTGCAAGTTAGGGAGGAGTTACAAAATTTGAGAGCCACTGGGCTATATTTAGGTAATATACAATGAGAGGGTGTGGGTGATGGCAGGATTTACCCACACCCAGTGTGGTGGTTTGCTCACAAGGCTGCAGGCTCAGTGACAAAACCACACCAGGCATCAGTAAATCCTGCCATCGCTCACGCCCTGTCATGGCATATTGTGATTATATAGTAGTCCCCTTCGGTTTATGTAACATAAAAATTAATAGAAACACAATTTTTTGCAGTTTTCAATATTTGGGGGGTGGAGGGGATTTATTGTTGGCTACAAAAAATAGTTCCCTTTTGGTATGTAGAATAATCCCCCACATGTTTAGTCAAAGAGAACACCCTGTGAAGTTTTAGATTTTTTTTTTTGTTATCATCCCATCTCCTGCAAGAGAGTTACTGAAAGTGCTGGTCACCACGGCACAAAACAGGTCCTGCGAGCATCAGTTTTTTAAGTGACAAAGTTAACTGACAGTGCATCAGCCACCAGAGCGCTGAAGCCCCAGATAGCTTGTGGTCACCTTCCACCATCCCCACTGTGCAAATCAGTTATTTGAAAACCTTCATTAATGCTGAAATTAGAAACGTGTTTCTTTATTGAAAATGAGGGCTAAAACTTTAAGAAATCATTTTCAAAAAGCTGAGTGGTTAAAATCGGCATGTGGCTATGCATGTGCATAGGCACATGCCCAGTATTACGTGTCAGCTTTTTGGCAGTAATTTGTCTAAATTTTAGCTGTCATTTTTTTTTTCTTAATCCTTTTTACCTGTATGGCCCTCCAGTCTGCTGTTCACATCCTGGCATCTATCCACCATCCGGTCCTGCCCTAGCCCCCAGTGAAGCCCCCATCACCATCTACCCCTGCAGCTTGCCCTCCCGGTGGGGCAGCAGATAGTTCCCCTCACTCCCCACTGTCACAGGATCCAGTACTGGGTGATGGTGCCCCTGAGGCCAGGCAATTCCCTCGGACAGCCATCAAGCCACCGTGACTGAGCGCCATGTTTTTCCACTTTTCTGGCTTGGTTTAGGCTGAGGTGTGCAGTGATGCTAATGGAGGGAGTGTGCACATGTCCACACATTCACCCTCCCAGCACCATGCCCCAAGCTCACCCCCATCTATACAGTGCCAGCACACACCCCCCAGCCTCTGCCAGAGGTTGCTAGTGCACTGGAAACTGTTGGCCCTCCTCCCCCGGAGAGGGAGAGCAGTCCATGGATGCTCAATCCCTCTCCACCCCTGCTGACCCCTGGTGACCTGAGTCCATTCCCGAACCCAGGTCAACAGCATGGAGTGATGTGTGGCATCCAGTGCCTCCACCCTCAGCACCACCAGGCCAGTGTTTAGCTGTTGGTTTTAATTAAGAAAGCCTTTGCGCTGTTCAGTGTGTGTGAAATATTTGAAGATAGGTTTCAGATTACATGTTTTTGTTTTTTGTGTTACTGAGGAATTACTTTTTGATAGAAGTGGAGTGAGTGTTTTAGGGAGTGCAGCTACCATGGTTTTAAGAATGTGAGAAAGGAGCCTGTTTCACGAAGAAAGCGGCTAGTAGTTTTTATGTGGGAGGGGTCATTGTGATACTGGGTCGGCATTATATGTGACTGGCTGACACTATTTTCTGTTGGGTGATAGCATGATTTACAAATTGTAAATTGTGCCAGTCAGCCAATCAGGAAAGAGTATTTTTTGAGCGTTTGTATAATCATAATTATACAATGGGCTAAAACATTATGGCTTGTGATTGGCTGGCTGGTATGATTTACAATGTGTAAATCCTGCCATCCCCTGTAGGAAGAAGTGCCAGCCAGCCAATCCCCTCCCCCCATTTCACTCTGGTACTAAACTTCAAAGCCACCGGTGGCCATATTGTTTTTGCTCTGTAACCAGAATGCACAAAACTCCAGATAAGTAAATTAAAACTTCTCTCTGTTACTTCCCTATATTGAGCAAACCACCACACCAGGCATGGGTAAATCCTGCCATCACCCACACTCTCTCATGGTATATTGCTTAATTATACAATGGGTCTTAAAATGCTGCTTCCTGATTGACTGATGGGCATGATTTACAATGTGTAAATCATACTATCACCCTACAAGAAGAAGTGCCAGCCAGCCACATCTAGAATGCAGTGTGTGAAACCAGTCTCACCCTATAAATGAAAAAAACAAAACCACGGCATTGGATTCTCCGTAAACGCAGTGGAGAACTGCAACCATGGCAAAGAAAACATGCTCTCAATGTCTGTGAATTACTACAAGCTTTCTAGTGCCCTCCAAATCAGGGCTTACCCAAGGAAATTCTTCCCCTCTGCCTCCCGAAAATTTCAGTCTCTAGTCCCAGAACTGCCAAAGAAGAGGACTGGAATGGCAGTCAAAAAACAGCTGCACAGTTGAAATGTGTAACCATTGCCACTCAACCCCCGCTGACTCTCCCCAACAAAAGAAGCAAGGGAACCCATCTTTACCTCTCTTTCGCTCTCTCTCTCTCTCTAGAGCCTGTGCCAAAAAGAAAAAAAAAAGAAAGAAAGAAAGAAAGAAAGAAAGAAAGAAAGAAAGAAAGAAATGCTGCTCACTCTGCACCGAATAGACAGCAAAGGTAGCGTCTCCCTGGAAGCACACAATTGAGGATAGCATCTCCCTAACAACACTGAACTACTTTATGCGGTGCAGCAATAAATTTTAAAAAAACAAACAAACATTTAAAATACCAGAAGTGTTTCTTTAATTCTCACTCAAAAAAACCCCAAACAGGCACATTATATAATCACAACATGCCTCTCGAGGGTGTGGGTGATGCCAACATTTACCCACTTCTGGTGTGGCTTACTCACATAGCTGCACCTTGTGAGCAAACCACACCAGGCATGGTCAAATCCTGCCATCACCCACACTTTCTGGTGGTATATTGCTTAAACCTTTGGTACTCATAAACACTTACTATCATACTTTACTTTGATTTTACCTCACTATACACAAAGCACTTTTAAATTGTTACTTTTACTTAATTTTGCTTTTTTTTCCTCCTGCTGTTGATTCACACCACCTTTAAAGGGCTCTGCTGAATCAAGAGTGGAGTAAAACCACAAAAAAAAGTAACCCCTTCTAGGATAGGTGCCTTGTGTTACATAGAAACAGAAGCTAGAATATGAATGTAGAAACTTAGAATATGAAAATATATCTACTGTGACCCAGCCAAGTTAAGCTAGTTCCGGTGGAAGAAACAAAATTGGATGCAGCTGAACTGGAGGAGGAAATACTGCAGAACAGAGAGTTTGACCAGATAGATATAGATTTGACTGACCTCCTCCTCTAGAATAACAAACTATTAAAACAAATTAAATGTGAGTCTGCTTGTATAGCTCTATCATACTGTACGAGCAAACAACAGTGAGAAATTAAGAATGGTTTCAAAGCCTTTTCTGAAATCCCTGGTTACAGTTTTGTTTAACATATCAGTTACATGTAAACATTGTAGTGTTATATAGTGTAGTGTCACCTACTGTACATGTGATTTCCCTTAGTGAGTAATTAATGAGTAATTTGCAGTTATATTTCAACCTTGGCCTCCAGGATCACAACACTGCACTCAAACCATTAGACAATTCTGCCTTCCAATTTATTGTAGGGGAAAGTTTCTGTTTTTCCAAGAGGCAAATATGTCTATTTGCAGAGAACCTCATTCCATAAAAATGTTGTTCAGTACAAGTTGGTTGAGAAAGTACTTGTGAGATGTGGTTTCCAAGTGATTGACTGTGTCTGTCGGACAATTCAGGTAACTTGCAACATGTGCTGTCAACAGATGGGTTTTGGTGGAAAAAGGCTAGTTTACACAGTACCAGAACCTCCTGACAATCAATTGGAGGATCTGACACCTCTGGTTGTTCAAGCAGAACATTACAGACAAAGAGGCTTTCCACTAAAGGGCAGACCAGATTGTCCTGGGACCCAGCCAGGAAGGAATACATAGGGAGGGAGGAGGGAGCACTGAGGATAAGTAAAGGGGGGGGCTATGACCTCATAGGTAGGGTCATATGACCAACCCTGGGGCTCACTGGCCATTAGCTAAGGGGATGAACCAGAAGGGGTCCTGATCTAGGGTCCTTAGGGGCTACTTAAGGGAATGCAACCTACGGTAAGCCCTCTTTCTTGCTATAGAATTCAACTCTCCTTGAACTACAGCACATCGTTTGGCATATAAGGTAAGGTACAGTCAAACCCCATTTATCCAACCCCTCTACTACCGAACCTCCCTATTTAACGAACCTGATATGTGTCCCCCACTGTTTTCGTATGTTCATCATACGCTGTCAAAGCTGTCAAAAGCTGTCATTAGTATGCACTGCATTTAACTTTAATTCTTTGTAGCTGTGACCTGATGACCTTAACGAACACTTAATGAGCTGTGTCATTCTAACAGGATTCATGCAGTGTAGTAGCAGCGTACAGTACTGCCTAGCGATGGATTCTCCCTCAGGCAAAAGAAAGTGAGTTGTCCTTTCCGTGTCCCAGAAACTTAGAATCATTGACAGGCTTGAAGGTGGCGAGCATGCTGTTGCTTTAGCACAGGAGTATGGAGTCGGGAAGTCCACAATTAGTGATATAAAGTCTGCAAAAGAAAAAATAAGGGGACTTTGCTGTCAGTATGGAGACGGCTGCTGGATCCGATACAAGAAAAAACACCAGGATGTGTAAAGAGGAGTAGAGCGATGCTGCAATTTACACATGGTTCAGGCAGGAGAGGAAGAAGGGCACCCCGATATCTGGCCCGCTCCTTAAAGAAAAGGCATTACAATTTCACACTCGTCTTGCCATTTCGGGACCATTCTCAGCAAGTGAGGGGTGGCTGGACAGATTTAAGAAGCGGCATGGGATTTGCCAGCTTCATCTTTGTGGTGAGAGGCTAAGCGCAGCAGATGATGGCATTGAGCCTTTTATTCAACAGCTGCTGGATATGATAGTGGCTGGTGGTTTACTGCCAGAGCAAGTGTTCAATGCCGATGAAACTGGGCTGTTTTGGTGAGGTTTGCCTGACAGAACACTTGCTCGTGGCTCAGAAAAAGATGCCCCAGGGATAAAAAAGCAGAAGGACAGGCTGACAGTGCTTGGCTGTGTCAACGCTGCTGGTCACAAACTGAAGCTGGTTGTGATTGGCAAGTCAAGAGTGCCTAGATGTTTTAAACATTTAAACATGGCATCCCTCCCTGTGCAGTATGAGGCTCAGAGGAGCGCATGGATGACTGCTGACATTTTTTCGGTCTGGTTTTCAAGTCAGTTTGTCCCTCAGGTAAAGCACTACCTTTGAGGGAAACGGTTACCACAGAAAGCCTTGCTTCTTGTGGACAGTTCACCAGCCCACCCAAACATCGCCGATGTTTGCACACGAGATGGGACAATCCGCTGCATTTTCTTACCATCCAACACAACATTTAAGTTACAACCTTGTGATCAGGGAGTCCTTGAAATTTTTAAGAGGGCATATCTTAAAAAACTGCTCCAGACCGTGCTTGCTAGCGATAACCACGATACTCCTTTGGCCCACATTATCAAAGCCATAAATCTTAAGGATGTTGTTTACATGGCTGCTGAGGCATGGGATAGCTTGTGCCCTGAATCTATACAAAAAGCTTGGCAAAAATCAGGAATAAAAACAAGTCTGGAAGCCACGGAAAATTACCCTGACACTGAGCAAGCTGACCTCCCTATCCCACCAAACACTGATGTCACTGTAGAAGAACTAGAGATCCTTGCGGCAGACCTCTCTGATCCTCCATCTGCTGAAGAAGTGCAGGAGTGGTTGCTGAGTGATGCCCACGAACAAGGTCAGGAGATTCTGTCTGATGAGGGCATCATGGTGATGGTGACAAAAACAGAGCAGGAACAAGAAGAAGACCCTGATGAAAATAAGTCAGAGGCAGAAGAGTCCGCTCCTATCGTGCCAAGTCACACAGAGGCAGTACATCACCTTGAAGAGGTGATTCTTTACCAGGAATCACAACCGGACTGTGACCCTATACAGATCATGCTGCAACGAAGCATTAAGCAGCGTGCGGCAAGAAAGCAACATGATGCGCTTAAACAAAAGTCAATTGCTGACTATTTTAAAAGCTAAACTAAACTACTGCACATAAAATATTTTTAAAGTAAGCACCAAGCACTAAAAATGAAATAAAGATTTGTATTTTTCGCATTTTGCACCGGGAATAAATTGTTAACTATTACTGCATCGTGAGTGTATTAATGAAAGAATGAGGACTGATTTAATGATGGAATCCCATTTATCCGACCCCCCCGCTTATCCGACATATCAGATGTCCCCAGAAGCGGGTCAGATAAATGAGGTTGAACTGTACTGAGGCCTGAGGGCCTAGGTCCATGGTGAGGATCCCAGGCTGGAGTATGTGTGTGGGGGGGGCTCAAAAAAATGTTGGTTGTACAAGTTTTACATTAGCAGTTAATGTTTTATCACCTGTGGATCTCCACAGCTGAAGGGATACTGTGGCTAGGCTGAGATATTCATTGAGGGGCAGTGGTTAAGTTTATTATGGTTCGTTGTTGTGCCTGTTGGAATTGCAATGCTGTTGGCCTGCACAGTGGCAGGATTGTGAAGAGCTGGAAGTGTGATCAGGCAGTGGTGGGCTGCTGGGCCCAGGTTTGGGGGCCGTGGGTCTGGGGCAAGGGGGTGGGGGCAGCTAGTGTGATGGCTGCAGAAGGGTTGTGGTGCAGAGGAAGCAGGCAACTGTTGGGCCCAAGCCCATGTGTGATGGTATTGGCATTTTCTGCTTTTAGAGTGTGTGGTTTCTCACCTTGGTTTAAAAAAAAAAAAGAGAATCAGAGTTTGGAGTGGTTTTCTATGCCACAAGGGCAAAGTCGTGCTAGTCTTGGAAATGTGGAGGCTTCGGCGGCGGCCCACTGGGTGAGGGTCTGGTGGCTTGGAGTGTGGCTGTGCCGGTTGCAATTGCACCGTTGGACCAGCACATCTGGGGCATGAAGCTTGAAATGGACTGAATGCCGGAATGTGGGGACAGGAGGCAGGGCGCTCAATGATACCGTGGACTTTTTTGACTGTGCAGTAGTGCTAGGTCAGCTAGGCCCAAAAGAGGGGTGGGCACAACATGGGGAGTGGTTTTGCTGGGTGGGGGACAGTACAGGACAGTGCATGGTGCGATTGCTGATGGAAGCGTGAGTGGGGCTGGAAGATGATCCGGCAGACTGAGGGAAGGGGGGTGGCTGCATGGAGCACTGAGATGCAGCGGTAGGCCAGGAGTATGCCAGGAGGCCTAGATGCAGATCGTGGGCTGGTAGAGACCCAACGGCGTGGCACGTCACATCTTGGCAGTGGCATGGGTGGGCCAGAAGGCCTAGAGGCAGATCGGGGACTTGTATAGGCCCAATAATGTGGCACAGTGCCATTTGTGGTAGTGGCATGGAGGGCCCAGGAGGCCTAGGGGAAGATCGGGGGCTTTATGAGGCCTGACCGCATTGCACGGCACCATCTTGGGCAATGGATGATTGGGCCAGGAGGCTGAGAAGCAAACCAGGGATTTCCTGAGGCCAGCACATGGTGTGGGCACCAGTTTGCGAACATGGTATATTGGGCCAGGAGGCCTAGAGGAAATATTTTGTTTTTCTCTGCTGCTCAACTTCTGCAGGTAGGGGGCATCATCATGGGGGAACAAGGAGTATTGGATCCAGGAGGCCCGGAGATGAATCAGGACTGCTGCGGCCTTACCATGTGGTAGGAGAGCCTGCTCAGGGGGCCTGCAATCAAATGGCAGATAGCATGGGCACCTCTGATTTGGAAGCGATGCAAAACAAACAAAAAAAAAGAACTCGCAAACAGGGCAAGTAGTGGATGGAAGCGCATGGGGGCTGAGCTGGGGGTTCTTAATTTTAGCAAATGGACATGGTCTTTGACCTCACAGCAGGCCAATGAGACAGGAAGCCAAGCTGCTGGGTGGAGGGGGGCCCGCAAAGGCCCAAACATGTGGGAGGCCACCAATAGGGTCAGGGGTGGAACAGGGGGGAGGAGAGCTACGGGGGTGGAGATGCTCCAGCACAGTGGCTGCGGGAAGGGAAATAGAGGGTGAGCCTCCGGCAGCTGTAGTGGCCCAGGCTCCCCCAGAACAGAGGCAGGGGCATGGGCAGGCCTGAGATTGACAGTTGCAGTGGACAGTGGCTTCGGGACATGCAGATGGCAAGGGTGCATACACAGGCTGTGCGGGCGGGGCCACAGGTCAAGCCACACAGCCCACCAAGGAACCAGGAGGTACATGCTCTGTGGCACATGCTCAGAGTGGTGGACCTGCATATGGTATGGGGTCTGAGGAACTCTGCCCCACAGGCAAGGGGGGAGGGGTCTTCGTGTATGGCAGAGGAGGCCGTGGTGACTGAGCCCGATGGGTCAGTGGTGCTAAGGGAGGCGAATGGCAGGTCAGAGGGACAAGTGATCATTTGGTGTTTTTTACACTGCAGACTAGGCACGCAAGAATGGGAATGGCACCTAAGAGAGCACCGTTATCCAGTGCGACCATGTTGGCAGAGGATGCGAAGCTGATGACCCAGATGACAGATTTGATGGAGGCAGCAAAGAAAAGGGAAGTGGAAGAGGAGGCCCAGAAAAAAAGAAGGAGCAAGGCAAGATGGCTGGGAAGCCCAATAAGAGACCAGGGAGGGTGGGAGCCAGCCCACGTGCAGTGCCCAGCGGGAGGACCAAGCCCATTCCAGTGCCGGCAGAGCCACAGCTGGACAGTGGTAAGGACGATGGGGACATAAACAATGAGACTAGTCTGAAAGAGTATACTGAGGGCTTGTTGGGTTACATGGGGGCGGAGAGGGTAGCTAAAATTGAGAAGGACTTGCAGGCCATACAAGGAGGGGCCCAACTGGATGTGGATGGGTCTGGCACCCCGGAGGAAGGGTGGAAACTGTACAATGGACCATCGGGTTTCACACTTGGTGACCACGTGCCATCCTCAATTAAGGAAAAGATATGGAAAGAGGAGAATGTCGACATCTTCAGTCTGGTGGATGAAGAGATGGCAAAAAAGTATGAACAGAGGGAGTCAGAAAGCAAGTCAGAGATGGCAGTGGCAGTCACAGGACAGTGGCATTGGCAGTGGTGGGGCACAAGGCAGAGGAGGCCAAGTTCAAAGGGAAGAGCTTGGACATGTGGCAGGCGGATTTTATGATTTACAGTGCTCTGGTGTTAGAGAAATAACTGGATCTGGCAATACCGCTCTGACTTATATGGCAATCATTAGGGACACTTATAAGACGCGGCTGGGTTTCAGTTGGATCAAGTACGGTGAGGCCTTCTGGAGGAGGATGGCATCTAAAGGCGACCTGAGATGAGACTGCACCCTTTCAGAGATATGGGTAAGGACTTGCCCACACCCCCATTAAGTGTTGGATAGTCGAGGCCTGGACGAAGGATTACCCCAACAAAAGTAGGGCAGAGCTACTGAGATTGGGGTTTACAAGTGGTTTCTCACTTGGTTTTGAGGATAAGAGGGTGGCATTGTGGGCTAAGAATTTGGGTTCCGTGAGAGGAAAAGAGGACACAGTCTGGGGTAAGATTCTGAAAGAGGTCAGAGCAGGAAGGGTGGAAGGGCCCTTGCCAAACCCCCTTGCTAGCAGTTCCAGGTGTTGCCCTTGGGGGTGGTACCCAAGAAGCAAGCGGGGGAGTTTCGACTCATATATCACCTGTCCTATCCAGATGAGGGGTCGGTGAATGGAGGGATCCAGGGGTCATTAAACATGGTTTCTTATACCTCACTGGATCAGGCCATGGACTTGATCTGGGTGCTGGAAGGGGCCTGGCTGGCAAAGATGAATATTGAATCTGCATTCCAGCTTCTGCCAGTCTGCCCATCAGACTGGGACCTCCTAGGTTTCCAGTTTGAAGGCGGCTGTATTTCGATAAGGCAATGCCCATGGGTTGCTCGGTGGCATGCTCCACATTCGAGGCATTCAGTTCATGGATCCAATGGGTGTTTAGGTGCTGCTATGGGCAAAAGAGGGTGGTCCACTACCTGGATGACTTCCTGTTGATCAGGGCCAGCCAGGTGGAAACCCACGGGATGTTGGCTGATTTTAGGGACACGTGCGGGACCATCGGGATTCCCCTGGCAGCAGGAACGACAGAGGGCCCAGCCCACAGGCTGGAGTTCCTGGGGACTGAGGTGGACACCAAACAAGAGTGTTTCCGGCTGCTGGGGGACAGGGTATCACATTTAAAGGGTTTATTAGCCTTGGTGGGGGAGGAGGAGGGTGCTGCTGGTACATGTACAACAGCTACTGGGGCACCTTAATTTTGCCTGCAAAGCTATAAGCCCAGACAGGACTTTCACGAGGAGATTGGGGCGAGCCACAGGTAGGGCAAAGCAACACCACCATTGGGGGGACATCAGTAGGGGCGTGCGGGATGATTTGCAGGTGTGGGAGATGTTTCTGGAATCATACAACAGGGTGACATTCTGGCAGGAGGACTGGGCCTCCAGTGAGGACCTGGAGCTGTACACAGATGCGGCCAGAGAGCTGGGAATGAGGGCCTACTTTCAGGGCGAGTGGGCCTTGGAGGCCTGGCCAGCCCAGTGGCAGGAGTGGGGATGGACCAAGGACATCACGTTCTTGGAGATATCCCTAATCTGGGTGGCATTAGAGATATTGGGTGACAGGATGGCAGGATGGCGCATCGCATTTTGGTGTGATAACAAAGGGGTGGTGGAAGTGATCAACAGACAGAGTGGGTGCATGGAATCGGTGGGATGGATATTAAGGGACATGGTACTGCTGGGACTATGTCTGAACCTGTCTTTTAAAGCACTGCACATCGAACAGGCAAAGAATGAGGTGGCTGATTGTCTTTCTTGTTTGCAGATAGAGCAGTTCTGGGAGTTGGCACCACCCGCAGCACCTACCTGGACTGGAGTCCCGGGATGGCTGTGGGAGATTGGAGAGAGAAGGCCAGGGCTTTCTACAGGGGTTCATGGTTGGCCAACACCTTGGAGGCCTATAAAGGTGCCTGGGAAAGTTTTCAAGCCTTCCAGCTCAAGAGGGACTGGCACGTGGTGGACCCCATGCAGGAAAACCAAGTCATGAGATACATGGTTGAAAAATGGGAGGATGGAATGGCCCACACCACCATGGTGGTCCAGTGGCTGGGGGTTAGCTGGACATGCAGGAATCAGGGTGGGTGGACATGGCAGCCGGCCAGGCCACCCAGCCGATGGTGGCAGGCTGGCAGAGGGCTCAGGGCAGAAGGCAGGATGGGAGAAGACTCATTATGAGAACCCTGCTCACAAAGGTGGTGAAAGCACTGGATAACATTTTCCATTCAGTGAGTGAGGCCTGTCTGTTTTGGGCCATATTCATGGTAATGGCAAGGGGGGCATTCAGGATGGGGGAAGTGGTGGCACCCAATAAAAGGGCGACCTCAAGGGGTTTGCAAGAAGAAGATTTTAGAATGGAGGCAGAAAAAGTGATCATCTGGCTGCAGAGGTCAAAAACAGACCAGATGGGTAAAGGCACCACCGTAGAGATAGGCAGACAGTCAGAGGTGGGGGTATGCGCAGTCCAGGCCATGACGGAATAGAGCAGGCGGTGGGGCCGCTGGCAAGGCACCTGGTTCATACATGGGGATGGGTCACCAGTCACAGATTTCCAAGTAGGGGCAGTACTGAAAAAAGGGTTGACATTTGTGTGGAAGGATCCCTGTAACTTCGCCCCACACTCCTTCAGGATTGGTGCAGCATCAGAAGAGGTTGCGAGGGGGGCAGTGGAAAAGGAGGTCAAGTGGGTGGGAAGATGGGCATCAAACTGTTATAAAAGATATGTGAGGTGTTGACAGTGGCTAATGGGTGCCCCCTTTTTCTCTTCCCACAGCAGATTCCAAGAGGCAGGTCTGGATTGTGGATCACTCATTCATCTACTGGGTAGAAAGGTTTGCGGCTACCACAAGGATAAGGACACAGCTTTGTCCAGGAGCAGATCGCACCAGGGTGTGGTGGAGGGGCTTGAGAGGCTTGAGGTGGCCACAGTTACTCCCCTTGCTGGAGGAGCTTCAAGTGTGCTGGACCTCACCAGATTGTATCATTGTGCATCTTGGAGACAATGACTTGGGGGCGATGCCATGGGGGTCCTTGATGAAGGACATGATTGCAGGTTTGGAGAATGTAAAAAGCTGGTGGCTGAGGGTGGTTATCGGATGGTCTGAAACTACCTCCCGGAGGGTATGGAGGGGAAACAAAGGGCTGAAAACAATAGAGGTGGTGAGGAAATGTCTGAACAGGAAGGTGCCAGGGCAGTGATCAAGATGGGGGGGTGCACATCCAGCTTAGAGACATGTCATTTGACCAGGAGGCCATCTACAGGACTGATGGGGTTCACCTGATGGAATTCGGCATGGGCCTGTTTCTCCGGCCTTGTGGTGAGCTAATAGGGGAGATTAACAAAAAGGGCCTTAGAGGTTAACCCGAAAGGGGGGGCCCATCTTTCTTCGCAAGCTGGAGATGGGTCAGAGGAAGGGGTTGGGAGCAAGGGGAAGAAAGGGAGGGCAGGCAGAGAGATGGAGGAAGGGGGTAGGTACCATGGGCTGGGGACAAAATAACCCAGGCATGGGAGTAATGGGGGAGGAGGAAGGGATATAGAACTAGGGTGAGGATCGCCGTGTCCACACCTGTCGGGGGGGGGTAGTGGTCCGGGTAAGTGTGGTACCCAGTTATGGAGATGGAAATGGGGGAGCTGGATCACAGTGTCTGGACTCCAGGAAGCAACCATAGAAGAAGAACACAACAGGGGAAGAACACAAAGAGGGAAGATAGGACTCTTACGTCCTAGAAGCAACTTGGGACTGTTATGTCCAAAACTGTACATAATAATTGTTAGAATTTTGACTGATGTAAATTGATGAATATGAATTGTGCTTTTAATAAATATGCTAGCAAGCATCCAAAAGTGAATAAGTAGTGGCCTCAGTTATTTCTGGGTGGGGATCCAGGGACAATGCAACCATTTGCAGCATGACTGAGTTTGGCCATTTTGTATGACTGGTAGACTACTGTCAACAAAAGGGAAGTACACAGACAGAACAACTATTATGTACCACTGAGTGTGGTGTTATAGTACAAGCAGTGTATGCAGAAAGGGCAGTCATTATGTATTAAATGTGGCACTGTTAGTACAAGGAGTGTATGCAGACTGACAGAGCAGCCATTATGTACCACTGAGCGTGGTGATGTCAGCGCAAGGTGTGTATGTATACAGAATAGCCATTATGTACCACTACGTGTGTGGTGCTGTTATTGCAAGAAGTGTTTGCAGACAGTCCAGCAAATATGAACCACTGAGTGTGGTGCTGTTAGTGCAAGGACTGAATGCAGGCAGGACAGATTATGTACCATGGAGTGTAGTGCTGTTAGTGCAAGGAGTGTATGCAGCCAGGACATACAGATTTAGGCTCTGCCCTATTGATCCTTGTAAGAACAGATGCAGAAGCAAATGATTTGATACCTTTTATTGGACCAACATAGATGTAACAGAAATAACAAAATGCTTTAGCTTTTGGACCAACCCAGTCCTTTCTCAGAAGCTTCCAAGGAAGGACTGTGTTGGTCCAAAAGCTAAAGCCCTTTGTTCTTTTTGTTACATCTATGTTGGTCCAACAAAATGTATCAAATCATTTGCTTCTGGATCTGCAGACAGGACAGTCATTAAGTACCATGGAGTGTGGTGTTGTTAATGCAAGGAGTGTTTGCAGACAGTACAGCAATTATGAACCACTGATTGTGGCGCTGTTAGTGCAAGGCCTGAATGTAGACAGGACAGTCATTCTATACCACTGAGTATGGTGCTGTTAATGCAAAAAGTGCAAGCAGACAGACAGAACAATCATTATGTACTAAGCGATGCATGGCGCTGTAACTGCAAGAAGTATAAGCAGACAGTGCAGACATTTTGCACTACTGAGGGTAATACAGTCAATTCATGAAGTGTGCACTGACAGAACAGCCATTGTGTACCACTGACAGTAGTATTGTTAGTACAAGGACTGAATGAAGACAGAGCAGGCAGTATGCACTGTACCACTGAGTATGGTGCTGTTAGTGTAGGAGTGTATACAGATAAGACAGCCATTTTGTACTTATCTGTACAGTTTTTTTCTGCCTTGTATATTAACTATTCATGCTTGGTTATACTAACCTATTTTGCTGCTGCCATACATTGGACCTTCATGAACATGAAATGCTTCATCACATGGGGCTATTTTGGTTATAATACAGTATTTTAAAATAAACAAATGATTGAGAGCAGTGCTACCAGTGCAAAAAGTGCTTGCAGACAGCACAGCCATTATACACCACTGAGTGTGGCACTGTTAGTATAAAGGGTGTATGCAGACAGAGTAACCCTTACTTACTAATGCATGCAGTACTAACAGGGCATGGAGTAAATGCAAACAATGCAACCATTTTGTACCACTGCGTATGGTACTATTAGTGCAGGGAGCGTATGTAGACAGCTCATATATGGTGTGTCAATTTAAAAAGAATGTACCCTTTCTTTATTAGAGATGAGGGAACCAGCCCATCAGTCAAGCAGTGGCACTACAGCTTGCAATGCTGGCAACCTGCATTCGGGAATGCACTTTAGTCCTCTGGTGCCGGCCAAGGGAGGAAGGACTAAGCATTGTGAGCACTGATGTCATTCTCCAAGGAGGATGATCACAACTCCTGCTGTTTGCTTGGCACCTAATGGAGACCAGATGAGAGCACATATGGGAGCTCAGAAAATGGATGCATTGCAACCGAATGCCTGGCATCCATGGGTACTTGCAGGATTGCATGTTGGCACCTCTGGGAAGTAAATCAGGAGGACAGAAGGAAATGCCCAGTCTTGCCAGGCTGGCACTCCCCCACAGGCTTTCACATGACTGACAAGTTAGGCCACCCACCACAATATTGTCCTGGTTTAGCACTGAAGAACTGGTAAGCCTGTGAGAAGGTAATTGACAGGGCTACAGGAGGTTGCCATCAGCTGAACCAGGGAAGAGAAAAAGCTTGATTAAAAAAAAGATAGGGGTGGGAAATCTAGGTTCCTGTAACACAGAGAGAATGTTTCAGATGAGAGCTATACTCAGAGCAACAATGCACATTGAAAAACAAATGAATAAACAAGTTGTTTATAGAAGTTTTAAAACAAAATAAAATATTTGTTGCCTTTTCATGTGGCCACAGTTGTGCAGCTACAAAATCCTGATATTTTCTGATAGTTAATAATTTCTTCAGGAGGGGTCCAGGATCTCAGAAGCAAGTTCCATTTAAAATTAGTCTTGGGCAGGATGTAGCAGGAACTCTGTAGTAGGAGGGGCCTCAGAATATGCACACATACTATACATACAGAATGAAGCCTTTAACAATGCCTGTCTCCAAATATTAATTTGAATGGGGGGATTGTTTAACCAGGAAAGGCACACTATGCCAAAGCTTATAGCAAGGTGCAACCTGGGAGCACAAGAAAGTTATGTGACTTGCTCAGGGTCACACAGTATGCCAGTGGGAGCTGATGGGATTCAAACCCTGGTCTCCAGGTTTGCAGCTCAGTGCTCTTAACCACTGAATGGAACTTCCTTCTGAAAGTCTATACCACTCTCTCTGAAGAAGACATTAACTATCATGAAACATTGTGGTATAGCTACATGAAATGTAATAAATACCGTATTTTGTTTTGAAACATTGGTGAGCAGCTATCTTATTAATTTTTTCCTTCACAAAAAAAATGTCTTATACATACTGTAAATGGATAATCACATTGTAATAGTTATTTATAAAACAGATTGTATTTTAATGTCTGTTCTGCTTTCTTTCTTATGTCTCTGATTTATAAAATAGTTGTTGTGTGGGTGCATCCTGTTGACGGGAATTGTGGTAACCTTTTACAGCACCTGTAGTATGCAAGAACATTGTTTACAGAAACTCTGCTAATGTATTGTTTAGTCGTTTGAAGGGTCATTTATGCATTGTTGAATGTTTAAACAATGGAGCTGTGAAGTCTGCCAGAGCCTCAATAGACAAAGACCCCTACCATGGCTGTAGTTAATCGTTACAAAAGGGGCAATTAAACTAATGGACTTCAGCAATTCCCCAATTCAGAATGAGCACAGCTACATTGAAAACCAGTCTCTGCTAGAATCTAGGGAGACAGGCTTCTTTGAAAAAGTCGTTCCCAGAGGAGACAAGAGAACTGCATCCTAAGAGTTCTTTTTTTATCATATAATATTTTATTGAGATTTTCAGCCCCCCCAAAAAAAAAACATACTGTACATTGCAATATGCAACTCCGAAGAGTCTAGCTTTCCTTATTAGTTTAGTTTAGTTTAGTTTATTGTTCTAGGAATTACTACCTTTGAGCCAGAGGCTCTTTTACAAAGGTTCCACGTCAATTAGGTACAGTACAAAAGGTTACATAGATAACACAACAATTTGTGTTGTGTCAAGAGCAAGAAAACATATACAAATACATATCAAATCACTTGTGCAAAAGGACATGAGATATCAATAATCACATTATTATTATTACAAGAAAGAGGTCATGCCAGATTAGGAGAAACAAATAGGGAAAAAGTCCAGAACAGAGAGGTTAAGTGAAAGATGTGGGGAGCAGACAATAGCAGGAGAAAAGGTTTCCCAAGCATGTCTTTGTCAAATAACAGAACAGGGTGGGTAGTGAGAAAATAGGAGGTTTAATCAGGGCAGTCACAGGAGCTGGAGGTGGCAAGGTGAGAGAAAAGCCTTGATTTGAAAATACCTAGAGAGGTGGAGGCAGTAATATGAGTGCTGAGGGCATTTAGCCAGCTGGGGCATGATAGGCAAATGATCTTTGTCCCTGAGAAGTCCGCATCGGGGACTTGGAGGCTGGTGTTCTGATCTTCTGGTAAAACGGGTGCTAGCGCCGGGCATAACAGGTCTTGGATACAGGGTGTGAGTGAGGCCCAGAGTGGATTTTTTCGTCATCAGGCAGGTAAGGTACTTTATCCGGTTTGAGAGTTGCAACCAACCTGAGTCAGCATAGAGTTCACATGTGGTCGTCGATGTGCACCAGTGAGCAGCCGACAGGCCTTATTTAGGGATGTTGTAATGCCACTAAGTGCTGTAGTAGTGGCAGATCCAGATATAACTAAGCCGTAGTCAACGACTTGAGATGATAGAAGATTGGATGGCAATCCTCAGTGCAGAATGGGTAAGGCTGTCAGTTCCGATACGGAATCCCAATTCGCTGATTAATAGTTTTGCTGTACTATCAATGTGAGTTGCAAAGGTTAGGCCTTGATCAAAGTTGATTCAAGATATTTGAAAATTGGCACTTGTTCAAGGGTATTTCCCAGGTATGTATTAATGGTGAGTGGGACTTGCCGTTTCTTGTTTTCGCGGGTTAGAGAAGAGCATGGATTTAGTTTTTTGTGGTTTAGAACCAGCTTATGTTCAAGGAACCACATCTCAACTTTGGAAAAAGCATGCTGAAGGTTGAGGCGTAAGAGGTTCGGATCTTTGTGAGTGGCAAGAATCACGGCATCATCGGCATAGAGGATTAATTGTTCAGAGCAGGATTTGGGGAGGGAGTTTAGGAAGAGGCTGAAAAGGAGGGGGCCCAGGATGGATCCCTGGGGAACTCCTGAGCGAACCGGTTTTGAGTCTGAGAGAACTCCAGCTACTTTTACAGATTGAGAGCGCTGAGCAAGGTAATTTTTTTCCAGTCACCAGGACTCTGCGAGAGCCCTAGGGATAGAAGTTGTTTGATAAGTAGGCCATGGTGAACTGTATCAAATGCTTTGGTTAAGTCAATGTAGACTGCTCCAGTTAGGTTTCCTTTATCCATGGCATTGTGGATTGCTCCTGAGAATTGAAGTAGGGCAGTCGATGTGCTGTGCCCTTTCCTAAATCCATGCTGCTGCGTGCATAGGATGTTGTGCTTTTCCAGGTAGTCTGAAAGTTGGTCCGCCACCAAGCGTTCAAGGGCCCTAGAGAGAGGTGGTAGTATTGATATCGGGCTATAGTTACCAGGCAGTGATTTATCACCACTTTTGTGCCTCGGAGTGACAACTGCAGCCTTCCATTTCCTAGGAATTGGCTGTAGCAGAGGGAGAGATTGAAAATTTTGTGAGGGGGACCAGTACTTCCTCCAGAGTGAGGGACAGAAGTTTAAGGTCAATAGTGTCGCTGCTTGCTCGGGACATAGAAATGGCCTTCTTTACATATTTATAGACTTCATGTGCCTTTACTAGTTTGAAATGGAAGGGTGGTTTGGTTGGAGAGGCAGTAGTAGAAGTAGAAATGGAGGGTCAGCATCAGTAAAGAAATCAGATGAGAGGACACCACTAAGGTCCGTGAAGGTATCATTTAGGGTGTTTGCAATGATCTCTGGGTCTAATGTAGTGGTTCCATCCATCTTCATTATTGTAGGAGAGGATTTAGACTGCTGACCCATGATATTCTTTATGTTGTCCCAGAAGGATTTCCCTTCGCCCCAGGAGTTGGAGAGGGCATTCTTGAAGTAGGAGCTCTTCATCAAGCGGATCTGTTTAGTACAGTGGTTGCGAGCCTGTTTATACTTTTTAATGTCCGACAGAGTGCCAGTAGCTCTTGCAGTGGCCCAGAGGTGATCCCTACTTTTGAGTTGTGCCAATAGCTTTGCCATGAGCCAGGGATTTGTGAGTGCTTTGATTTAGTGCTTTTTTACTGGTGCGTAGGTGTCACAGGCAGTGTTGAAAGTAGTAATAAAGTAATCAAGGGCTAGGTCAACATCTTGAGTTTTGTAAATCAAGGACCAGTCTATCTGCCTAAGATAGGTCTTGAGATGAGTAAGGTTGCCATAAGGTAGGACTCTGCTATAGATGGTTTTTGGAGGCGGCTTACGAAACTTATTTGTCCAGGTACATATTATTGGAGAGTGATCACTGAGTGAGTCAGGAGAACACTTACATTGGTTATACAGGTAGGGTGGCTGGTAAAGATCCAGTCAATGAGGGTGCTGGTCCCTGATTTGTAGTTTTTCCTGGTAGGGGAGTTTACCACTTGTGTTAAATTTGCTGCTAGGATGGCACCTTTGTTTGACCCTGCATCAGGAGCAAGCCAATTTATATTAAAGTCCCCAAGGAGAAGGAGTTCGACGTCAGAAGGTTGTGTACTTACGAACTTGAGGACAGCCTGTAGGCTGGAATCAGGATCTTTTGGTGGGATATAGACAGCAGCAATCGTGAGGAATTTGTTTTGGGCACCAAGTAGTATCTTGATAGGGAGGAGTTGCAGTAAGGTTTCTGTGGTGGAATAAGAATTATTATACAGTGGATGTGATAAAAATTTCAACCATCAATGTCAAAACACACAGCTGGGCATTATAGTTATAACTGTGCAGAAATTTGTTTACCTAAAGCCATACAACTGCAGAAAGCTAAATCGGTCAAAACTATAGCTAATGATTAACATCTTAATTGTGGTAACCCCATATGCCTTACCCAGGAATGTCATACACTCTTCAAGAGACCAGAGAGTTAATCCTTACAAACGGGACAGATAAACTGTTTTGAAAGCTAGTTTTAACCAGAACCTAGGAGGCAGTGGCCAATTCTGAGGAAAATGTTTGCTGTGTTCAGAGAGATCTTAGTGCAAGACTTGGATTTTTAGCAGGTTTAGTTAGAGTATTTATTTGCTGCACCTTTGTATTTAAACCTGTTTATTTTTAATTTCCTAGTGCATGTGTAGTCCTCATTACTTTAGTTTATTATTTTGTAGCTACTGTAAATCATTTATAAATACTATGTATTTTAGATTTAATATACCTACGACTGCAGTGTGTTAAAAACAGGTAATCTAGTTTCTTGTCAGTTCTGTGATCCCACTCCAAAAAGCCAAGCTTCAAGCATAAACTGGAATGGGCATCAGTATAGGGATAATAATTATAAAGATAGTTTTATTTATTTATTTTTTAGCAGTTACTGCTGTTTCTCCCCAACACTGAGCAGCCCTCCAAGCACCAGCCACCCCAATCCCATCTCAGCAAATTTCTACCAGGGCTTAAAATTGTGCTAAGGAAGCACAGCCTGTATATTCATCGAGTGCAGGGCTTGCAGCTGGTGGCAAGTCAGCAGCCCCCCCAGGAGTCCATTTTTTCCCTGAATTTTCTCCCTTGCCTGGAGGAGGAGCTGGCATGCAATGCTGCCCAGATCTCCCAACACATGCAACCATATGTGGGATGTCAGCAGCCGCAACTCTGCCCACCTCCCTATCTTGACCGTCCTTGGCTTGCATATCCCTAGCTGATGCAAAGAACTAGGCTAATGCTGGGTGCTGTTACCCCCCCTGCCTTGGGAGAAGACAGTGGTCCTCCATACATTGTATCCATTGCTGCCCTGGCCAACCCCACATGAGCCAGGTCTGTTCCCAAACCTGGTTTACACTGGCATGGCAGCAGGTAAGTCATAAGCACTTCAACCTTCTACACCACTGGGCCAGCTTCTAAAAAGAGCTTTATTGAAGATATGTTAATAGCCAAAACACAGGTAGCTAGTAGGTAGCTTAGTGTTTTGCAAATTCCTCATGATTTTAAATCTTATATAAATATTTCATATTTTATATTTCATGTATCTGTGACTGCAGTGTGTTAGTAAATAAATACATGTAATCTATTTTCTGGACAGTTCTGTGATCCACATTACATAGAGCACTATCAAGTTAAAAGTAAACATGCAGCTGATGCAGAGCAAGGGTAAGGAGTACCCAAAGTGACAAGGGGGATTCTTCTGTCCAAGAGGTCTTGAGCTGTGTGGGCAAGAGCCTGGCCTTGTTCTGTGTGAGCAGAAGTCTGTGGTAGGACTTACAGGTAGCAGACATGAGTGAACCTTGAGCAGGTTGGTGGCAGCATAACTTCAGTAAACAAGTCAGTTCAGAGCAACAAACTAGGGTATTCTTGGAAGTATTGTGGCATATACTTTGATGGGAATGCATATTAATGGTTTAACTGTATCTGCCAGGTATTGTACCCAGCCATGTTTTGAATTATTGAATTGCTGGTTTAGCAATAATTCACAATCTGTAGATGTCACAAAATGTATTTTTGTAGACTAAAACTTAAGTTTTAGAAACAGGAGAGAAAGAATGGGTCCCCATGTGAAAAACCTGAATCTCAGTTACATAACTCTTCAATCACATTCATTTCTTGTTGTCGTACACCCTCACAAAGGGCTCTCTAATACAAGACAAGATAAGGCAAAAGAACATTGTCACTTGTTTCCATGTTCTACAAATGTCCATTTTGAACTTCCAATTGGCAATCAATCAATCTGATCATTCCGGCAGCAGGCTGCATCTCACAATGCAGCCACTTATTTAGACTGTTGAAAGTCTCCTTCTTGACCCTGTAACTGAGCAGTACTTGTAATTATATTTTTTTATTATTTATTTGTTGTTATGAAACCACTGGAATCTTCTAAATCATATTTACAATTTATAATTATAACAACTATGCACACATAGCAAGCTTTCATGTCAAATAATTCATAGAAGGGGACCCTAGCAAAAAGATAATATGTTGAGACCATTAAAGGTCAATGGCAACCATTTTACACATTTAAAAAAAAACATTAAAAACCCTAAATTCAAGTCCCTGTTTCATGAATAGTATTACCTGAACATTTCATGCTATTTGGGTTTGTGGTTTTCTTTAAATCAGCATTTAATAACTTGTTCTGCACTAACTGGAAACAGGCTGTTTCTGTCTCTCTGACTGAGCCTTGAAGAGTGATGACATCATGTGGGACAAAGCTACAGCTTCAGCAGTATAAGTACTTGCTTAACTGAATAGCTATTAACTTCCCAATTAGAGCAATCTGTGAGCTAATTGTTTGCTGCCAAGGGTTTTTACTAACTCAGTCTCTGGTGTTTGTTCAGATGAATTAGCTGAAACTCCACATTTTGATCTTCTAAAGAGCTGATCATTTCAGCTTCAGTGCTGAATTAAAATGGTATGCATTTGAGAAATAAGCTAATCTGTATCACAGCTGCTGCCAGTTCTTTCTCATTAAAACTTGTGTATTTTTCTAGCTATATAACACTGGGTTGTTTAATGGATATAAAATAAATCTAAAGTGTGTTAATTCATACAAGTAGTTTGTCTTTGATGTAGCCTCAATAAATAGGATCATATAAGAACAATTGTTCTTCCTGTCAGATTGACAAACAGGTATCTGCCACACTCTGCTATTTCAGGCACATGCACAATATGAACTCGCAAATTTCAGTTCATTGATGGTTTCTATGTGAAAATACATAATGTATAACTAGAAACAGTATATAACATCCTGAAACCCCCTGTCTCCTGCAACATAGTTGAGGCAGTTGCACTCTGCTGTCCTGTCCGTGTCCCCACAAGCCCTATATCTCTTGCACCACATTCAAGGCTGCTGCACCCTGCTGCCCAGTGTCTTCTCCCACACAGTTGTGGTTGCTGCGCCCTGTTGCCCACCATCAGCCAGAACAGTCAGGGCTGCTGCACTGTGCTTCCCCAGGCCTGAACAGTTGGTGTTGTTGCATCTTGCTATCTGCTGTCTCCAAAAACCACAGTTGGGGACATTGCACCCTGTTGCCCCATGTTCCCCTCTCTACAGTCAGGGCTGATGTGCTCTGCTACACCCTAAGGTCCCATGTATCTTGCCTCTACAGTTGGTGCTGCTGCACTATGCTGCCCCATACCACCAGAGGTGGGGCGTTTGCTGTACCCTGCTAGCCACATGCAATGTCCCAAATGAGCAGGGCTCCTGCACCATGCACACCCCATCCCACAGTCAGAGCTGCTGTACCCTGATGCCCCCTTGTGTCCTGCCCCATAGGCAAGGCTTCTGCACCATGCTGTCCCCTGTCCCCTGTCACCACAGCCAGGGCTGCTGCATCCTGCTCCTGCCTACTTAGGCAGGGATGCTGTGCCCTAGAGCCCCTTGCCTCTTCAGTTAGGGTTGATGTACCATGTTACCACTTGCCAAAAAAGTTAGGGCATTTGCTGCCCCCATCCTCTGCCCCCATAGTTGTGTCAGTTCCCTCCAGGTGTGGCTGCTGCATCCTGTCTCACAGTTTGGGCTACAGTACCCTAAAGCCTCCTTTGTCTCCTGGCCAAACAGTTGGGACTTCTGCACCCTAATGCCCTCTGTTCTTCACCCCCATAACACAAGATGAAAGTATTTTTCAGTTTTTTTCTTTTGGGCAGTGCAGCAAAATAATCTGACTTTGGTGGCAGGGGCAGCATTGTGCAGCAACCCTAACTGCAGAGTCATGGGTCTGTGGAGGCATGGCTCTGTAGGGTGTAGTGGGGTACAGCAGCCCTGATTGTGTAGACAGGAACAGGGTACAGCAGCTCTGGCTGTGGTGGCAGGAGACAGACTACAGCATTGTACAGAAGCTTTGATTGCGGGACAGGACATGGGGGGTATCAGGTTATGGGTAGCAGGGTGCAATAAAAGCCCCACCTCTGGTGGCATGAGCATCATGGTGCAGCAGCCCTAAATGTGGAAGCAAGGGAAATGGGATTCTAGGATATAGAAGTGCACAGCATCCCCGACTGTGGTGACAGGGACAGGGGTAACAGGGTGCAGTGGTTCTGACTGAGGGGGTGGGGGACAAAGGGCAGCAGCAGGGTGCAGCAACCTCAACTTTTCAGCCAGGGGGTAGCAGGGTGCTGAGGCCCTGATTGTTCAGGCAGGACATGGGGCAAGAGGGTGCAGCAGCCCTGACTCTATGGGAGAAGGGAGTGGGCAACAGGGTGCCACAGCCTTTAATTTGGGGCAGGAGACATGGGGCATGTGGGGCAGGTGACAGGGGATAAAAGAGTGCTGCTGCCTCAACTGTAGGCAGGAGATGGGGGGATCAGAATGCCATGAAGTGTTTCTAGTTATACATATGCATGATGTATTTTCACTCATAAACCAGCAAAGAACTGAAATGTGTGAGTTCATATAGTATATGTGCCTGAAATAGTAGAGTGTGGCAGGCACCTGTTTGTCAATCTGAGAGGAAAAATACTGTTCTTATATGAACCTATTTATTGAGCCTACATCAAAGATAAACTACTTGTATGAATTATCGAATGTTAGACTTATTTTATATCCAGTAAATAAACAACCCAGTGTTATGTAGCTAAAAAAGACAGCGTTTTGATGAGAAAGGACTGGCAACAGCTGTGATACAGATAAGCTGATTTCTCAAATGCATACCACTTCAATTCAGCACTGAAACTCGAATGATCAGCTCTTTAGAAGAAAAAATGTGGAGTCTCCGCTAATTCATCTGAGCAAATACCAGTGACTGAGTTAGTAAAAACCCTGAACAGCAAACAATTAACCCACAGATTGCTCTAACTGGGGAGTTAACAGCTCTTCAGTAAAGCAGGTATTTACACTGCTGCAGCTGTAGCTTAGTCCAATATGATGTCATCACTCTCCAAGGCTCAGAGGGACAGAAACAGTCTGACTGTTTCCAGTTAGGGTTAAGCAAATTAACAAATGCTGTTTTAAAGCAAACCACAAAAGCAAATAGCACGTAATTTTCAGGAAACACTACTTATGACACAGGGACCTGAATTCAGGCTTTTTTTTTAAACACTGTGTAAAATGGTTGTCATTGATCTTTAAAGCATTATGTTATTAATTCAATCATTCACAAACTAAATCCATTTAAATGCATTTTGGTTTGGCTGAGAGGTTTTGTTGTTTATTTATTGTTGGATTTCTGCAGTCACTGCACAATGCAGTATGTTGTTGCAGTTTAAGCATGTGAAGAAGTAAACAAACATATGATGAGTAGGTTTTTAAATATGGAGCATCCACTTACTCCAGTGCACATAACCATAGGTGTAAATATATGCTTTTCTCTTTTTGTGAATTGGCCCATTTAAATGTCACAAACGTCATCCATAGTCTCAGGAGCTCCTGAGTAAGATCAAAGGAAAAAAAACTGCTGGATAATCCAATGCTGCTGAAACCTAAGATTCCCTAACTGCTAGCTATGTGGTGTCTTGGCAGTCCATGATCAGTACTTCATGTAGGGCTGGGATGCATTTTCTATACTTTTCAGTTCTAATTCAGACATGTCCATTACACAGTCACATCTAGAATCTGTAAGAATGTTTCCGAAGACCTGAAATGTTTCATTAACACTTAAAGAGCCCCTGATGCCATTGTGACAGCTTTGAAAAAAAAAATTAAATTTAGGCACAATTCAGTATATATTTAATATTTATTCTGTAATTCTCACCCTTACTTCTTTATTACTAAGGACATTTGCATGTAAACAGGATTGCTGCCTTAATTGTCCTGGATGCTTGCCTACTGTTGACATCACAGTTCTGTTTATGACATCACAGTCTGTTGCTGTGGTGATAATTATGATGTCATAAACAAGTGATTATGATGGCATGTGTAGGCAAGCAGAAAGTGCAGATAAAGCCTAAGGGACAGTAATCCTCTTTCACACACCTGTTCTCGGTAATAAAGAAAAGAGGGAAAGAATTACAGAAAATATATGGAATATAAACTGAACTGTGGCTAAGTTTCACATTTTGTAAAGTTTTTCTAATAGTGTCAGGGGCTCACTAAAGTTCATACTTGGATAACTGCATACGAGCAATTAAGTCTTAATATAATATCTCATATACTAAAATCCAAGTATGACCTTTAAATGTTAGCTAAACACTTACAGATTGTACTTGGATTACAGTATATGAGATATTAGCGTATCAGCACTCACAAGTGGCAGTCATAGTGAGTTATGGCCAATTTATTCCCAGTTAGAACAGTACAGCATTACAAATATACATAAGAGCATACAAAGACATCAGCAGAAAAGTTCATTTGGTACATTTTGTCTGCTCATATTGCAGGGTGCTTACAGTGCAGCATTGTGTTTCATATAACACCTTTCATGTGCATTTTGCCTTAAAGTACTTTTAAAAAAAAATGTTTTAGATACTGGTAGTGCACTGGCTGTATGCAGATCAATGGAATATCTTTACTATACTCAGTAATGTTTCACACACTGTGAAAGCTAAGAAACTTAGAATTTAATTTACTGAGAGAAGAAAGTCTGAATAGAGCAACAGTAATATCAAATGCAGCACTCTTTTTGAAAACTGTCACTGAATCTTTAAAACTTTCAGTTTGACAGCCACAATGTATTTTCAGCTGGGGACTTTGTTTTAGTATGTCTTCCAGTAGAAAACATACACAGCAGGAAAGCATGGCCTGATACTACTCTTTAATATCAGCATTTCTTACTCACCCCTAGAACCCATGATCCTCTGGCCTAGAGATGAGGTACATTTATTAAGCCACACTGCTCACTCACTCATGGGATATTATAGACATAGAACATAATGTGCCTCAGAGAAAAAGCCACTGGTCCATCCAGTCTGCACAACATTATTCATATCTCATGTAAGCTAAATATGTTATGTACCAAGCACACAACCTCTTCGTATATCTCAATACATAAAAGTTAAATTTTTGTAACAGCAGTATATTAGTGCCTATATAGGTGAAGGGGGAACTTTATTAGAATTAGTTGCAGTTTTGAAAAATCTTTGGGTATGGAATGATCAAGCCTTTATAATTTATTTCCATGTCTCAGATTTTGTAAATAAAAATACAAATATTAAACTCCAGTTTCTCTGATAATTTTAGTCTTGATGCAGGTTCTAGGTTATGAGTTGCCCAAATATCCATTATTGACTACGATGCTGATGCAGCATGTAAGATGGAAGATAAGAATGGTATAAGAATGTATGAATTAAACTGTGGAAGATAGAGGGAGAAGGTAGTTGGGGCATGGTTACTAGGCCAGGAGCATGAGCTGGTTGACTGGGGCAGGAAGGGTAGGGCAGCAGGGCCTATGATCTCCAGTTGGAGAGATGGAAGATGGATTTGAGTGGAAAAGGATAAAACACAAGAGATGGAAGATGGATTTGAGTGGAAAAAGATAAAAAACAAGTGTGAACTTCTGTCTGATGCTTCTCCAAGGACAGTACTCAGTGGCACTCACAGAGACCTGATGGGGAAATAAAACATCTGGGACACCAGCATAGAGGGTTAAACATGATTCTGAAGGGAGAGGCATGACAAAAAAGGGGTTGGTCACTCTCATCATAAGGGATTCACAGAGGAGAACATGGAGAATATGGGGGAAGGCAATGCCACAGAGTCCACTTGGGTCAAGCTAACTGGAAGGGGAGGCATGAGAGTAACCTTTGTGGTGTTCTACAGGCCCCAAACAGTTCAGCAGAGCATGATGCCCAGGTGTTTCTGAACATTACTACAGCAATCAAAGCAGGTGCCATGAGAGTTCAATCTATGGGCATAGAGTGGCATCCTAAGAATGCAGATGGTGGGGCTTAGATTGAGTTCCAGTCCACTTTCAATGAATGACTTCTAGAACCACATGCCAAGCAAATAATTTGCTTTGATGCAATCCTTGACCTTGTCTCTACAGTGGGGGAGTGATATTCTCCAGTGTAAGCATCAAAGAAACAGTGGGAGGCAGTGACTACAATCAGATAACTTTCTCCTTGGAGAAGACTAGGGCCCAGAACTTCAGAATGGCAGACTTTGTCCCACAAGGGTTATGGAGACCAAGGGCCTGGAGATTCTGCATGGGACTAGTAATGCACAGCACATATGGGGTTTGTTTATAAAAGTGCTGTGGAAGTCTGCATCCCTGCAAGCAATAAGAGGCAAAAGAACCAAAAAATACACCCTGGCTCAACAGCTACCTACAACAATAGTCTGTACAAAAAAGAAGGGTCTGTATCTACTGGAAAAGGTGGGTTGCCCAGAAACATGAGAGGAGTACTGTGCAGAGCAGCACTGAAGAACTACAAAATAAGAATTAAAAAAGCCAAAGTGGGTCTGAAAACCAAGATGGAAGTAGAAACTGCAAATAACAGCAGAGGCTTTACCAGTACAATAATGGAGAAAAAAGAAGATTATGAAGGGACTTATGCATGAGTCAGGAGTAATGACTGAGCTGCTGAATAAATATTTTGCTTCTGTGTTCACCAATTTGCCCCAAGAGTGGGTTCATTTGGTGGGTCCATAATATCAACAGTAACTGTGATGTCACCTGCAGACAGCCCCCTCAGTAGCTGATTTCCTGGCAAAGATCAAGCCAGTTAAATGTCAAGAGGCAGATAGGATATACCCCAGGATCATTGCAGGGCTAAAGGAACAATCAGTGGGGGTTTTCTTGTGATAATCTTTCATGAGTCTGTCTGCAGTTGGGATGCTGGATTATTGAAAGATAATCAGATTGGTCCCCATCTTCACAAACTGGAACATAATCAAACCTGTAAAGTATGAATTTTTGGTCAGTCAGCCTGACACTAGTGCTAGGCAAGATCCTGTAATCTATTATCAAGGACTGAATAAAGGTCACTTGACTGAGACTAAGGATCCATCCCCCTATCAGCGTGTCTTTGTGAGAGGCAGATAGAGCAGGGTTGAAAGTGAAATTCTGTTGGTGGGAATCCTGGAGAATGGCAGTTCCATTTCTGGAATACATTTTGAAGTTCTGGGGGAGATTCATTCAAATCTGAAAAGCATTTTTTTATTCATTAAAAAATGTAGACAGTGGTTCTTTGCTTTGTTTATTATTTTATCATTGCACTGTTTTAAACCGTCAAGTAGACATTGCAGGGTTAAAGTGTCACTGCAGGTTTTGTATTGAAAATGTAAAAATGTCACTGATGACATTCTGTAGGCAGCAGAGTGAAACATTTGGTCCACGTGGGTGATTTTTGGTGTCTAGCTGTTTTCTCTCTGCTCACATATTAGTTCACATATCACACACTGTACAATACTTGCACCATAGGTGATGTAAGAAAAGCTAGCAGATTTAACTTTGATATCTGTTTTCCCATTACTATGGTCTTTCTGTGAGTGCACTTTCCTTTTTCACTAGAAATTTTGTATTGAAACCACGGAATGGTATTTTATGTGCACTCTTCAATAATACCACTTTATAGAATCAGAATAGCATGCCACAATGTCAATGGGAGATTCAAGTGGGAGTTCACAGAAGAGAAGTGGCAGGGTGGTGGCATGGAAACTCATGATTTATTGCATGCTACAGCAGGAGCAGTAGATATAGCTTGTGAACTGGCATTGGAACTGAGGCAGATTTGGTGTAAGATACTGTGCCAGGCTCATTGTCTCTGGTGCAGTGTGCAATGGGTCATAGACTTTTGGGCTGTTGCCTTGATTTTTGCTCCTTTGTGTAACACCATTGTAATCTGCTTTGTCTTGGTTTGCAAGTGCACTGGGAAGCTCTGGTCTGATGCCTCTACCCCAGTGTGTGTCTCTCTCCCCCTATACTTGATGCCATGGATTCAAAATGATAGTATATACCATGGAATATGATTTAATTGGTGTGTTCAGATTCCATAGTTTTGGCATGTGCTGGCATTTTAGCTTCACTTTTGAAAGCATGAGATTTGAACAGAGGAAGATAGAGTGTGAGAGGTGATGCATTAACCTTAAAAGATAAAATCATTCTTCAAGATGTCTGCTTCCAGCACACACCAAAAAAGACCATGTGTTGATTGTAGAGTAGTACAAGTCATTCAAATTTCAGCATAGTGTGGTTCCTCTAGAATCTTTCAATAGTATATATCATGGGCACACTGTCCATTGGTTCTGAACAGTGTCCCAGGTGGGTCTTGATTCACTTAAGACTTATATATTTGGCATAGTGCCACATTCTTATAACATTTGTTAATGACACAGAAATCCCAAACTACAGAATAGTGGTATGGGGGAGGGGTAGTGTTTAGCAGTTATCAATCCATTGGGGGCACTGGATCCTGCCTCTACATGTACCCTCTGTATCCTCATGCACATCCTTATCTCCTCCTCCTCCTTTACCTCCTTTATCACTGTCACTTTTCTGTCCCCTTACCATTCATTAAACCAACTTCTTTCCCTTCCTTTTTGATCCAGTGCTGTTGGGTCTGCACCTTCCCCCTCATCCTTCCTTTTCTCCTCTTGTTCTTTAAATGTCATTTCTTTGCAAGTAAAAAATGACCTTATGCATTTTGGACTTCACATATGGTGTTCCTTCTCCCTATCTACAGTACAGTAACCATTGGATTGTCAGCATCACTGCTGCCCTCATCAGGCTTCATTTCCATCTCCACCTCATCTGCTTTATCATCTGGCATGGCATGATAGTGACTGCCACTATGTATAACACCATCTATAATCTTCTCATGTGACTCTTCCACCTCTTGTACCTCCTCCTGGGAATATTTGTTCTCCATCTTTTGCTGAGATTCCTCCACCTGTGCTACCTCCGCCTATGCACCATCCTCCTCCACTAACAGATCCTTCTTAGTCTCTTATTCAGTTATGTCATGTTACTATGGCTCAACTGACTCACCCTGAAATTCCACCATTAGCACTGGTGCTATATCAGCAACTAATTTTATTAACATGGTGAATGTTAACATCACTACTTGTTACAACTATGACCTTTCCCAGCTTCCCATGGTACCACTGGCACTACTGGTGGTAGAAGTAGCATCTGAAGCACTGAGGGCTATGTAGAAGATGCACCAGATGATTTTCCTTTCTCTTTCGCAGTGGTTTGTGACTGTATATTACTGTGCTCATGATCACTTTCATTGATTGAAGTGATCTTCTGCCTTGTCTCCAGATATGACCTAACTAGTAACACTGGAGGAAAACAAATACTTCTCTTGTAGCAGTGAGCATCAGAAACCAATACAAATATTTCTCACACTCAGTAGACTGCAGAACATGAAATATCATTAGAGCCTCTGCTAGCTTGTGCTTATCTCTTTCTCTGGCTGGCTATCATTGGGCTGTTTAGAGAGAAAGCCCTCACCCTCACAAATCTACAATAATTGCAACAGCTACCAAACACTGAAATATCAGCCACAACCAGCACTGCACCAATAATCATAAATAAATAACTAAAATGCATTGAAGTCCTTTTATAGCCTTCAGTTTTATTCTTATTCTGGCTAGCTGCTAGATGATACTGGATAATGCAGGGCCCTGGAAAATCATTCTACAGTCCAGCCCTTTCCCATACACCACAACAACCACAGTTTGCTACATCACATGAAAATACATAAAATCTTGCAATAAAAAAACACTCAGTATTTCCTTGGCACATTAACTACAAGCCTGCAGTAAACATATGCCAGTAAATGCAAGTTTAAAGCAATATTTTGGGTCAGTGTTCTACAACAAAACTGCAGCACATTCAGAGATCCTTCTCTCTCAAATACCTCATGAGTTCTGCAAGGCTGCAAGTCACCTCAGGGAGATCACATGGTGTGCAGATTCTGTCTCAATGGCAACCATGTGCTGTCACTAATTATCCACAGAATTAATTTTCATGAAAAGACTTGTTTCATTAAATACTTAATGGATTTGGGGAATACAAAGACACTTTGTGGAAAACTGTGGAATATAAAAATTGTAGAAACTGAAAGAAACCTTGATATAATTATAAATGAGGCTTTAAAATTTACAAAACACTGTGGTAAAATAGCACATACAGCAAACATATTAATTTCAAATACAAAATGGATGTTTATTAGCAGAAATGAATTATGCATTATACTAACATATAAAATATTAAGGCCATATTTAGGTTACGGGTCACAAATATGAAGCCAATATCATAAGAGTGAAATACAGCTATTAGACAAGGTGCAACACAGAATTACCAAAATGGTACCTGGATTAAGAAACTATAACTATGGAAACAGGTTAAGTAATCTCAATCAATTTTCACTTGAGGAAAGACACATTAGAGGGGATATGTTAAAAATATTTAAAATTGTTAATGATGATGAGCTTAAAGAAGCAATGAATATTTATTTTCAGGATAATGGCTTTAACCTACATTCTTATAACAAACAAAACTGGATAAGAATACCAAAAATAACAGGATAGCTTTTTAATTTTTTACTCAATGAGCAGGAAAGTTCTGTAATAATTTGCAGAGGGAAATTATTGAAGCAACAAATATGTGACAGAGGACCAGGTTAAGTCACAGAGCAGGTGCAGATGGGCTGGAAGGCCAGGGCAGTGCAGATGGGGGGCAGCTGGAGGGGGGAAGAAGCAAAAAAATGTGCAGTGCAATCTGCCATTCTACTTCTGAGGTAATTTTTGGAAATAGATTGGCATTTTCCAAAATTCCATGGAATTCTATTCCTTTAGAATTAGAAAATTCAACACAGCACTAGGGGCAGATCATATCAAACCAACCAGACTGCATTGTTTGAGAGGATGATCAGGGATGAGGGCAGGGGCAGGATCATTGCCATAGCATATATGAACTTGAGTAAGGCCTTTAGCATGTGGGTGCATGATGTACTTTCAGTCAGATTACCCATTGTGTCATACATGATACATGCAAAATGTGAACTGCTAGCTGTCATGTGGGCAGAAAGTAGGGGGTTGTGCTTGATGGCCACTGCTCAGAGTGAAGAGGATTATCCAGCGGCATCCCTCAGGGATTGCTGTAGTGGCCACTGTTTTGCAACATTTTCATTTATGATCTGGATACTGGAGTCTCCAGAACACTGCTTTAGCTTGCTGATGACAATAATCTAGCCAGGACTGTGAACTCCCTTGAAGATGAGGCCAAACTTCAAGGAGAGTTTGAAAAAGCTGGGTGACTGCGTGGAATCTTGGAATCTTAGATTCAGTCTAGCTAAATTCAGTTTGATGCACTTGGAGAGAAGAAATAGAGATAATAGAACCTATGCACCCTTTGGGGCTCCTCTTGCTATACAGAGGAGGAAAAGAACTTGGGGTCATAATAGACAAGAGTCTAAAGCAGGACAAGCACTATGTTACTGCTGTCAACTAGTCATGAAGACTGCTGGAATATGTTAAAAATGTGATGAATATCAGAGCAGGAAAATCAATGATACCACTTTGCAAATTACTGGTCAGGCCTCAGCTGAAGTACTGTGTGCATTTGTTGGCTCCCCATTATTAAAATGGACATTGAAGCAGTAGAAAGGGTTCAATGCAGGGTAACCAAAATGACGAGATGTATGGAGATAAAAGCTATGAGGAGAGACTGGCAGTCCTTAATATGTTTACCCTGTAGATAAAGAGGATAAGGGGGACCATAATATCAGTGGTATACATAACAAAGGGTATAAGTAATGTTGAACAGACATAAATATTCAATCTGGTTTGCTCTAGTGGGGACTCACCCCCAATCTCAAAGGTGGTAAATATACAGGTAATGTTAGGAGGTATGTCTTCTCCAAAATGATGACGAACCTGTGGAACAGCCTATCAGCAGATATTGTGGACATGAAGGAAATGCAGACCTTCAAATTAAGCCTGGAAAATGTTGTGCTTACCAGGAGAATTACAGGGTACCCTAGGTATCAGCTTTGGTGGGACATTTCTTTAAAGCAGCAATGCAATGGTACTGGCAAAGAATGTGACCTACCTTTTTTCACTACAAAAGACTCTCGGCATCTCCCAATTTTATTTGGTGGTAAATATTTGTAGTTCCACCAAAATTTAAGTATTTCATTAATATTTTAATTTACTTTTTTTCTCAAGAAAAACAATTGCCCCCACATTTGGTTAAGAAACACCATTGTAGACCTCCTAAGAGTTATTATCCAGAAAATAAAAAAAAAAAACTAATGGTGTACAGCACAAGAAGTATCTATAAAAGTAGGTTTGAGAGATATGCTAATATTTTTGTTAATAGTAGCTGAGACTAGCTTTTTGGAAAAATGTTTTTTGTTGCACTACTTCTTTAAATTAGAATGTTGGTACAGTACAGCAAGCTTGTTGGTCTCTTCTGAGAAAGAAGCGGGTTGGGAGGCTTACTGGTCCCACAGTCACGTCCAACCATAAATTTCTCTGTTATGTTTGTCAAATGACTCCAGTATGGAGGCTAGGAGGTTACTTTATAACATACTATTTATAGTAAATGTATTAAGTGTGTTCCAAAATCTATTCCTCATTGTCTGTTAAAGCAGCAGTGCAATGAAAAATGTATTTCCAAAAAAGCTAGTTTCAGCTACAATTAAGAAAAATGTTAGTATACCTGTTAAATGTTGTTGTCTAAGTGCCTCTGATGCTTTATGCTCTGAGACTCTTTTTAATTTTTTCATTCCTAACACTTGCCAGGTCTGCAATGCTATTTCTATGCAAAATGTGGTGGCCATATTTTTTCTTGAAAAAAACAAACTCATATAAAACATTTATAAAATACTCAGATTTTTGGTGGAATTATAAAATGGTACCACCAAATTAAAATGGATGATGCCTGGAGTCATTTATTGTGAAGAAAGGGTAGGGTCACTTTTTTCACCCAGTTTTGTTGCACTGCTGCTTTATGTTATGTCATGTCATGTCATGCCATGTCATGTTACTGTATATTATATTTTTGGACATATTAATTTGTAGCATCTATGACAAAGGCTATACCGGAGCTGACTAATAACTGCTTTTGTCTACTGTATTGTTCTCCATCTGACGTGGAACCTTTGCAAATAAGCTAGTTGTGATCAAAGGTTATTACTGAATAGTACAATAAATAAATAGAACAAGGGATCAAGTTAAATGCATTCTGTAAATAAAAGATAAACATAGAATCAATGCTTCAACCATGGATCTTCTTCAGGAACTGTCTATAAAGAAAGACATACAGTAAGCACAGTGCTCTGTTATATAGTATAATTGGATGTTTTACTGCTAAAAAAGGAAAGCAAACTGTTGACTTTATTAAGTTTTCTTGGTCTTGCCCTTGCATTACTTTTTTTAAATTCCAGTACAGGATGCTTTTTCCTTAAGCATGTTTACACACTCTTTTTTTCTGAACCATTGTGGCAGGTTTGAAGATCAAATATTTCACATTTGTAAGTGTAAATGATTGTGGTGCCAACTTATCTGGACTGCTCATTTCAGGCATTTGAAGAGGCAATGCATATGAACACAGCCATAAGATGATATACACCCCACAATACACCAGAGCATTCATTTTTGGATGAGTCCCAAAATGTACCTGGCAAGCAGTTTTAACAGCATGATTGCCATACTGCCAATCAGTTTTATAATGGCTGAGCCAGAAAGGGTACAGAATACCTCAAATGTAAATGTACTACAAGAGAAAGAGAGCCAAAAAAATGGGTTTAATCTTTGGGTGAGTGAACAGGGTTAAAAGTTTGCGATGAAAGGAAATTGTTTTGGCCTTAAAGTCAGAGTGAATCTAGGGAAAGTACTTTCTTGCATGTCAACCCTCTTTCTTGGCATGAACTTCTACTTAACCTACATTAGAAATGTCATTGGGCATTTTGAAATCTTTATTAGATCACTACTTAAAGGGGAAACATTCTGATAAACTAATCTTGGACTGAGTGTGATGTGTTGGCTCATATGTATTCTGTAGTCCCCAGAAAAAAACAGACAAATCAAAGCTTCACATAAATACATTTTCTCTAGGACAGCATGTTTTATCACACCTCTTTTTAATTAAAATGCTGCTTTGCAGACAGTTGCCCAGATTTATACATTTCCTAGTACATGGATATGAGTGTTTATATAGGTGAGAGAAAAAGAGAGAGAGAGAGAGAGAGAGAGAGAGAGAGAGAGAGAAGAGAACCTGATAATAATTTATAAAATATTGCAGGTTTGTTATAGAGTATTTTCATGTTAACTTTCAGAAAATGTAAGTGCAAGTGAGAAGTTCCAAGTATTGTCTGAAGTAATAAATTAGTACTCCATGTGTTGTTAATGGGCCCTAAAACCTGTTTTGAATTTAATTTACATAGTGCAGTCTCCTGAGCCTCATCAGTTTGTTCTCTCTTCCAGAACACTGCCATCTTACGGTTGTGCTGATTGAGAAAAGCATCATTAGAAAATCCAAATGAAACATTGCCAAAGCAATACCTTGCAAGTGCTTCACATCAGGTGTAGTGTTACACATGTTACATCAAACTCTACTCTTGTTCAAGAAAGACATAATGATTTTTCACATCACTGGAGCTGTCCCCACAGATGCAAACTATAGTACTTGACCAATATTAAACTTTTAAGCAGCTTCATTGCTATTGGATAGATACTGCTTAAATCTATACCAATGAGTTTAAGCTTTGAAACAAAATGTTTTGTGATGATCCAGACCTGGTGGCAATGAATTGTGAGTTTTATGCATCCATCTTTATGCAATACTTTAAATATATTAGCACAGATTTATTTCATCTTACTTTTTCTGACTCATTTTGTCTCAGGCAAGCTTTGTTTCACTACACCAATCCCTGTTCCGATCCACATAGCATTGAGCTGCCTTCCATTTGTGGTGTGATCAGTGCACCACCAGAACTTCTGTAACTTGCCCCCCTGTATAGGGTCCCAACCAGTGCCAGGATCACTGGCCAAGGTACCATATTTATCACTGAGGTACAAGGATGGCCAGAGTAGAAAGGTCAGCATGGTGGCCAATTAAGCTACGGTGGAAGGTGGGTTTCATCTGCTTACCCATGACACATCAATTATTTTCTCCATTTTTGACCACTCCCAAACATACAACTTTTTGTGTCAATTTGTTCAATTAAGATCACTGCTACAAAGTTCAATACTAACAAGTTGAAGAGAGGTATGTTGCCAACACAAAGACACTGTGCCCGCTTCACGAATGTTTCAGAAATGCCACAAGCCCCTGATATATCGAACATATGGCACATGGGGCTTGTGGCATTCCCTGGCTGGCAACCAGGATTCTCTATCCTGTAAGCCAATTGCCACAAGTTAGGCAATTTTTTTTGCTGGTCTAATGTTTGGCAATCTTGGGACCCTTTTTTATGGGGTTTGTGCCAAATATTTGCTGCGAGCTGCTGTGAAGTTGGAAAAGTGTTGCAAATGTTCCTGATTTTCTTGAATCTGGTGCATGTTGTGGCAATGTTTGGTGCAAAAATGGGTTTGATAAAGGGCTTGATGCAAGCCCTGTGCCAACTTTCATAAATTGGGCTGATTGAGGAATATTTAATGAAGGAAGTCTGATTTCTTACCTGTGGCCATGCCTGTTAACAACAACAACAAACTGTCCATCCAATGAAAAGGCTTGCCCAATACTAGTGTTGCCCTGAAAGTTGAAAGCAAAGAGAAAGTGATTCATTCCACAATCTCAAGTGAAACCAAACAGCACAGGGGAGAAAATTTATGATGAATAGTTCAAATATTTTATTTTCCACACAACGTTTGAAAACTGTCTGAAACTGGGGCACACAAACCAGTCTTGTGATAGTTCTCAGCACTTCAACAGAGATTTTACAGTTCCACCCATTAAACATTGTATAGTAAAATAATCCATCCTGGCTTGGTACGCTCCATTTAGATGTCAGACCTGGACAGTATCAGCTACCATGGTTTATACTGCAGCAGTAACAGTAGGGCATAGATTCAATGTCTGAAGAGTTCTTGTTTCTTATTCTCAATGGCCATCAAAGTTGAGCAGTCTCACTGTAATATCTGTGCAGGAGGCTGCATTCTTCAGTCATAGCTTGTTATCAAACATGTGGAAAATAAAATAGTAAAACCATTCACAAGTGTGTGCAACTTTTTCTCCACTGTACTTGCCAATCAAAGCATTAGCCTTACTCAATAAGAATACTGTACATAAATCTTTATCTTTTACCCTAGAGAACTGTCACACACGGTCCTTTCTCAGCAGCAGGAAAGTTTAAAATGACAGTTTTTTCCTAAAATTTTAGAACCTGGCCCCCAGTTTTCATATCTTTTGCAAAACACATACAATGTTAAACAAAAAATTAAACACTGATGCTTATCACCATTCAACATCCTGTCGGATCTCTTATAGAACCATAGATTTCTAAAAGAACTTTGGTTTAATGATAAACTGTGTGGAAAGAAACCTGATTGGTTTATTATATAGACCCTTCTCTGAATGAGCTGTACAACTTTAATCAGTGTAGTAGTCAGCCTCATGGGAATTACTGTAATGTTCAATCCAATGACAAGGGAATCATGGAAATGCTCTCTCCATCTCTGCATTTAAAATCAAGTTTAGGTACACTTTGCATATCAAACTGCAATGCATTTAAATGAATTTTTTTTACTGTACTACTGTAATGCCTGGGACAGAATTGTAACATTCAGTAATATCCAGACCAATCTACTTGAGAGTAACCAGTGCAATGAAAGGCATTCTCTTAAAACATTAGAAAGTTTTGTGATACAGGAGTGAGCAATTTTGGGATGTAACCATCTCATGGGAATTGCCTACTGCCTGCCACATTGTTGCGTCTGTAAACTGGTTACTATGGGGATAAAAGGCACCTCAATTTCATGTTATTTTCCCACCAGTTCTAAAAAAAAAAGAAATAATGTGTCCATTAATCCTTTATCCAAGTTTCATATTCTGACACATAATGTTTAGAAAATGTTTTTAACAAAGAGGTATAAATCTGCTTAATTGTGCCTATGAAGTGCTGAATTTGCAGTTTAGAAACTCCTAACAAATGAGTTGCAATTGCATGAAGTTTATATGTCAGCATAAGAAGAAAAATACTTATACTTCCCTACCCTTGAGAATATGCTTTCAGAAATAATCCCCCCCCCCTTAGCACTGTGCCAACTGTGGTATCTAGGTAATAAAGACAGATCTCCCAGTAGGGTCTATGAGGCAGCTTCCATTTCCACTGACTGAACTAAATCTAAAGTTAACTTTTTCCCATTGGCACCGTTTGTATGCAAGCAGTCAGGAGTCAAAAATATCACTTTCTTTACAGTACATTGGGAAGCTTTTTTTTTCCCATTGGGACCAAGTGTTATGGAACCTTATTACAAGTCAGCTGTCAGGACCAATAGGAATATCCTGTTGAAATATTTTTTATTGAAAGGCTATGCCTGCAGTTCAGTGGATGAGCAATCAGCCACACGTACTTCTTGAGCTACAGTTTATAAGCAGTTCCTCCCAGACTCCCTCTGAAGCACTTTCTCTTTGCCAGATGGAGGCTTTTTTGGTCTGTCTTCTTCCTTTGTGCCTGCTATGGATTTGCCTGGGTCTTGCCCCCCACCACCTCCACTTTCCCATTGTCAGTGCTCTGGGACCTGTTTGGGTCTTCTGGATGTGTTTGTGTGTTTCTCCTGCTTGGTTAGTATTTATTTTGTTTTCTGCAACTGTGTGCTTCCTCCTGTGCTTGTTTTCTGGTTTCCTGTGTTTGTGTGCTTGTTTTGTCTTTTCTTTTCGAGTTGTCATTGTCCTTTGTGTGTGCTATGTTAATTATGTGCCTGTGCTCAAGCCTCTTTCCTTTTCAGCTGCTTACCACCCTCATTTTTCTTGCAATTGTTGTATGTTTCAGCTCCCATTTCAACTTCTCTGCTGCAGCCACTTTTGTTTATTCATTGCACCTGGCCTAGGCTCATGCTCTCAGTTTGATACCTCTCCCTGTTGCAGCTTGCTCTCAGTTCACAGTGCTAGCTCTACTCTAATACTGCCAGTAGCCTTGCATTCCACTATGGTTCTTTCCTGCTTATTTACTTCAGTGTTTCATTGATTTACTTTGCAATTCCTTCCATATGCCCTCAGTTTTATCCAGCTCTTTTGAGGATTTAAATATACTCAACATGTTTATTTGTACTCAGGGGGAATTAAACCTGAACCTACTGAAATTCTATATTACTTTCTCCATGTGATTCAAATCTGCTTAAATGCAATTGTACCAAGAAATTATTATTGTTGTGTCAGTGCATTATTGCCCATGCCTACAAACTCCTATGCTTGTTCAGTTGTTCAGCTCAGCTACTGCTAGAATCTATAACTAATTACTGCTGGAAGCTAGTCACTATTCATACAATGCTTCATTATACTCTGGAGGTCAGCTCAGCTACAGCTGTCATTGTAAACTACTTTAACTATTTACTTTTGGGTCACAGCACTTTACAGTAGCTTCTTTGTTTTTCCTCTGGTGGAGGATGAGGGGTTATAATGGAGAGTTATGGCTCAATGTGGTTTAATTACCTCATATTCGTATATTGCCTTTATCGCTAAAATCCTCTGGTTATTTATGTCACCTTTAATTGGCGCTCATTGATGGACTGATTGGCTAGTATTCCTCCCCTCTTTACTTGCATTACATGTCCTATAACCTTAACTGGCAAGTGCCTTGCACTGAATAAAGGAGCAGGTTACCCTCAGCTGTTCGTGCAATTCCTGCTGCTAAAATGCTTCTGAGTACTATTTGTTTACCATGCTGCCCATTGCCTGTTCCTCACTGCATTACCTTGTATGGCCTGTTCCATTACTAAAGGTGTTTACCATGCTGCATATTGCCTGTTACTCCCTGCATTATCATGCATGACCTGATCCATTGCTAAAGGGGGCTAGTCAACCATGTCCATCAATGTATTGGCTTCAAGCTCACTCTCAGCTGACAGTCTTGCTCTACGCTCTAGTCTGTATCCTGAGTGTGTGAAGCCTGAGTGGGGTCCTTTCTTTCTGGCCCATAATTGGAATGCCCTTAGTCCAGGTGAAGCTTTAGCCATTCATGCATGGAGGTGCCTCTTGATGTTATGACTAGAGGCAAAGGGTGGTTACGTGCATTCCCCCTTTGGCTGTAGTATTAATTTACTACATTTGCATCATCAGTGCATCTCCCTACAACTGCCTCTGGTTCACCTGGTTTGTATTTTAGATTGGTAAGCCAGCTGAGTGGCTCAGTGGTTGTTGCTCTCCTCCTCCTGCCTTGGAGGTGCTTGTTTCAGAGAACCATCACAACCCTTCAAGGAGTTCCCATTAGAGGGATAGAGTGAGAGCCCTCCACCAAATCAGAATTTTTTTCCACCCCTTAAAATTAATTTCAAATGTCGCAGCCAAGCCATCACTAAATAAAATAGCCCAAGTCTGGAGGGAAGGTGATCTCAGCATTGGATCTCAGAGAGTTCCTCCTCAAATGCTTGTTTTCTCTCCACCGTGCCACAGATCATAATACTTAGTTAGTTTTAGTAATATTCTTAGTTTACTTAGGTAGGTTCCACTGTTGGATGGAAAGGGATGGTGTCCCTACTAGCCGTTCCCTCTCTCCTTAGGAAGCCCATTGCTATCATCATCACATGCCATATTATTGGAGCTATCCTGCTTACTTGTGTGTCTCATTGATGTTTCAGTAAGCTGCCTGTTGTGGTCAGTCTGCGTCTCTACTTCCTAGTCATTGATAGCTACTACAGTTCTTTTGGGGTTCCTTCCTAAGGTACCTTTAGCCAAGGGACCCTTTCTGTAACACCTCTATGGATGGAACTCTTTTACAGGGTTCTTTGCCTTGAGTACCTCTACAGCAAGGTAATTCCTAATGGAATAGAGTGAGAATGACCACAACATTGTTATACAGTTGCACAAGCATAACATTATTATGGTTGCTCAGGCCATTGAATTGAAAGGCTATGCCTGCAGTTCAATGGGTGAGCAACCAGTCACACCTACTTCTTGAGCTATGTAAGCAGTTCCTTCCAGCCTCCCTCTGAAGCACTTTCTCTTTGCCCCACCATCATCCCCTCATCCTCCAGTGGCTCACCTCTGTATTCCCAGGATGTTCCTTCCTAAGATACCTTTAGCCAAGGGACCCTTCCCATGGCACCTCTAGGGGTGGAACCCTCTTACAGGGTTCCTTTCCTTCAGTACCTCTACAGGGTGGTAATTTCTAATGGAACAGAGAGTGTGAACAGCCACAACATTGTTATACAGTTGCACAAGCATAACATTATTCTGGTTGCGTTATACATTGAAATAATCAGATAGTTTGCATCTTTACACTATTTGTAGTTCTGCTTTTAGATCTGAAAAGCACACCCAGAAAAGGTGACTTAGTAATTTAATTATTTATACTTAATTTAAGGGATGAAATTCCACACCACTGTTTTATTAGATTTTTGTTAATCAGGGAAGTACACTAGACAGGGCAAACATCTATTTTCAGATATAACCTATATCCAGCTTTTGTTTCTGTTTCTTCCCCTTGCCAGACTGCCCCCATCTGCCAGCACACCCCAGTCTGGTTACCCCAACATTCACTGGGAATTAACTGGCAGCCAGTCTTCTTCAAGGGCTTACCCTCCCTAGTGGTGTTGACAGGATCATCCCCATTCCCCATCAGAAACAGGATCCAGTTCCTAGTCTGGTGGCCCCAGCTGGTTGGGTGCAGAGCCTTTGGGTGTCCTGATGCAATCCTGCCACTGGTAATTTTTTTTCCTTTTTTCAATCCCCAAGTGGTGTGGTGTGTAATGATGCCATGATTTGCATCACAAACTCCCATGAACCACAAGTCAGCATCTACCAAGCCCAACCTTGTCATCTGGGCAGTCCTGGATGCCTTTCCTTTAGCTTCCATTAGGGACCAGGCAAACACTGGGCTCCACAAGCCCTTCAACACAGAGGAAAAGAGAAGTCCTCTGGATGTTTGAGCCTCCTTCCCCCATTTGCCTTCCAACACCTAGAGTTCAAGTCTGAACTTGGGTTGTCAGTGTTGTATGTGGTACTGCACTGACAAACCTATAAACAAATCTAACTATAATAATAGTTAGTTTCAGTAGGTTCTTTAATGATTTTTGTGCCTGCTTATCATTCAAACATCAAGAGGTCTGTATGTGAAATATGACACCAGGGATGGACTCTCTGTGTCACAAGCTGCAAATTGATGTTGGGTCCAGGATTTTTGTAACACCAGAAGTGGATTCCCAGTATTGCTACAAAAAAAATAATCTTTTAAAAACTGCACTGGAAAAGAGATCAATTCATGCTTTCAATTCTAGCTTACACAAATGAAGAGATACATAGATACATAGACATTGCTGGTGGAAAGGGGCCTATGGCCCACCCAGTCTGCCCATTTGAGCTTGTAAGTTCATGTTATGTTTTTCTAGAAGTCTGTTGCCCCTTATCCCTGACCTCCAGAATTCCCTTATATCTATCCCATGCATTCTTAAATCCTGTGATTGTTTCAGCCTCCATCACTTCCTCTGGCAGGGTGTTCCACTTGTCCACCACCCTTTCTGTGAAGAAAGTCTTCATCACATTTCCTCTGAATCACCCACCCTCCAACTTCATTTCATGCTTTCTAGTCCTGGAACATCTTTTTCACTGGATAATAGTGTATTCCTGCACCCTGTTCCTCCCTGTAAGGTACTTGTATGCCTCTATCATATCCCCTCTCTTCCTCCTCTCCTCCATGGATTACATATTCAAGTCCTTCAGCCTGTCCTCAAAGGACTTGTGATGCAATCCCTGTACCATCTTTGTTGCCCTCATCTGAACCTTCTCTTCCCTGTCTATCTCTTTATATAGGTAAGGTCTCCAGAACTGTACACTGTACTCAAGTGGGGCCTCACTAGTGTTTTGTGTAGTGGAATTATGACCTCCCTTTTCCTGCTGGTGATGCCGCTGCCTATGCATCCCAGAATCCTATTTGCTTTACCTGCTGTCTTGTTGCACTGTTTCCCTACCTTGAGGTCATCAGAGATGATAACCTCAAGGTCTCTTTCTTGCTTTGTGCATGCTATATCCTCACCCCCTAAGTGATATGTTGTTTCAGGGTTTTTGTGCCCCTTATGCATTATCTTGCACTTCTTTGTATTGAATTTCAACTGCCAAACCTCTGATCATTCTTCAAGCTTCTGCAGGTCCCTCCTAATTCTATCTATATCCTCTGGCATGTCCACTCTGCCACAGAGCTTCGTGTCATCAGCAAACAGGGAAATTCTGCCTTCTAGGTCCTGCACAATGACACTGATGAAGGCGTTGAATAGGACCAGTCCCAGCACTGATTCCTATGGTACCCCACTGGTCACTCTTCCCTCTGTGGAGTGACAGCCATTTACTACCACCCTCTCTGTCCTGCCACCCTACCAATTATCTACCCACCACACTACTGTCCTGCCCACTCTCATATTCCCCAGTTTGTTTAATAGCCTTCTATGTGGCACAGTGTCAAAGCCCTTGCTGAAGTCCAGATAGCCATGTCCACTGCCCTCCTGTGATTGATCCACCTCCCTTGTCCTAAAGTACTACAAAAGTAACATCTGAGACCATGCCAAATTTAAGGTGTACCTTTCTTTCAATATTACAAGCATTTTTGTAACCCTGATTTTCATTGCCTGTTGAAAAAAGCTGGCTTTAATGATAAGCTACTAAAAATGTCAGCTCCAGAAATCACAGCCTAGTCTTCACTGCCAGTAACATTATGCACTGATAAGATGAGTTGTATAAGTGTGCTTGGGTTTTCATTTACTAGATGGCTGCTGAACACATTGGAGGGAGGATCTGCATGCTGATTACCCATCATGGGACCTTTTCAACTTTTTTAACAACACCATATTCTTGATTTCTACAAGGGTGGCATGGGGAATGGGAGGCTGGCGTGCCTAGAAAGTAAGGATATTGGGATATTGTCTTCTTTTTTTACTGTGTCAGGTCTGGGGAGGAATTTGGAATGTGAACGCTATAATGGTGGCAGAAGGGTATACTTCATTATACTATGCTATGAACAACTATGCTTAAATTTACCAGGGTCTGAGGGAGAGAAGAGGGTGGGGATATGTTGCAATGAAGGTGAGGGATGGGGATTGTTTTAGATGGTTGGTGCAGAAAGAAGAAGGATTGGAAATGGTGTTATGCTGATGGATGAAGGGTTTTTTTTTTTTTTTTTAAATATAATGTAGTAGCACTTTCCTACTTTTGCTGCACAAAGCACTATATGAAGTGGCACATAACTGGAGAAGTACCATTTCACATTGTCTTCAACTGACTTAGGGCCTACATTGTCAGATAAAGAACTATGCAAAGGTACAGTTTGCATTACTTCATGTCAGAAAAATCTGTGTAATTTGTAATGAAATGAAGACTTCTGACTTCACCTTTCCATGGACCACAGTGCTGGATTTTAGTTACTAAGATTCCAGTTCAGTTCTGAACTTAATACTGCTGTGATCTCTGTACCTGATTGGGTCCTCAAATGTGCTATCCTGGAAAATGTCCTGGCTGAACTGTGCCAGGTCCAAAACTGCTTCCCCCTGATTACTTCTCTCTCTCAGTGTGTAATAAAGCAACCCTGCGTTACCTTTATAAACCTCTGCTTAGTTCAGTTTACTGCCATCAGAATGTCCCAGTCTTTGTCCAGGGGACTGAGGTCTCCCATGAGTATACTTCTACACTGACTTGCTTTCTTAAGTTTTCCTTCTTGCTCCTTGTTTTGGCCTGACCCTGATTTAGGGGTCTTTATTTGATAACTGCACCATATTCTCTCCCCCTCCCCATTGTTTGTTTTCTGGAACCATAGTGATTTAATCCCACCCCCATGACAGATATGTCCTTTGAGACCATCATGTCCTCCTTTGTATATCTGTCATCTCCAGTCTCTTGGCACCCTCCCTATCCCTTCTAAATGGAGCATTGACAAGGACATTAGATCCAAGCTATTGTTTTCTTTCACCCATGTTTCATTTATTGCTACTATATCCATATCCTCTACATTCATTCTCACTTAAGTTCTTTCATTTTTTTATCAAAGTTTCTTGAATATGTATAAATTACTCTCCATTTGCTGTTGCCTCTGTCTCTTTTCCTCTTAACTCTATTTAATTTTGATTCCCCCAAGATGGCCAGACTATCCTATGCCAGCCTCCCCTACATTCTTCTGTTCTTTGTGTACTAGGGGAAAGCTTTACTGGCTCCCTTTGTATGTTCTTGTGTGTTCCTGTCTTCCGTCACTTGCACTATCCTCCATGTGCCTAATTTAAAATCTTATAGACTGTTATATCCCACTTCTACCTTAGTGCAGTAGTTCCCCACATGTTAAGATGCAAGTCTTCCTTCACAAATAACCCTCTATCATCCCAGAAGGATCTTCAGTCCACCCAAAAGTGGAACCAATCATCTCTGCACCAACTCTTTGGCCACATGCTAAACTCCAGTAGCACCTCTAAGAAGGCTACTATATCTGCTAATGACATCAGCTTATTGCCTAGATCACTAAAACTGACCTTTACCCCCTCTGTGCTGCAGTTTGCCAAGTCACTGGTACGTAGCTGTGGCACACTGTCTGCTTTCCTATCACGCTGCTGCTCAGCTTCTCCCAGTAGGGAGATACACTTTTTGCAGTCTCTCCAGGGAGACACAGAACAGCTGTCTCTACCTGTCCATAGTGACATATCAGGATATCCATTCTTCTAACTATAGAGTACCTGATGATGTGATTCTTGCTCCTCCATTCAGTCTGTCAATAGTGACAACGTCTGCTTCTGTTGCTGAGCAGTTATGAAATTTTGCCAGCGGTGCAAATCAAGTCAGGATTTGTATGACTATGCCCCCCAATGCTGCATCCACAGTTCCTTTTCTCAACCCACCCTCCCCACTGTAGTCCATACACCAGTGTAGAAACATGGTCACATAGAAGAAATGGGCTCACAGTTGACAGCAGTCCTTATGCCAAGTTGCTTTTGCAGGTACAGTTCTTCAGCCTTGAGGGTAGCTAACTCTGTGGTGAGAGCCATGAATCACACCCACAATGGGCATAAATCAGCCTTCCAAAGCACGCATTGGAATGTGCCTGAGCCACAATCCATTCTGTACAGCTAACCAACTCCTTCTTCCCCCAACATTCTCCCTGTGCTGCATGTCTGTCTGAGGGCATGTTTGAATGTGTGTTTGGTTTGGAAGTTCATGAGAAGTACAGTAAGTCCTGTGGCATTTCCTGCTCCTTCCATTCTTCTTCTTTCTACGTCCCTCTTCACTAAAAGTCCAGGAACTTACACTCATGGTACTTCAGTGAGTGGCAAGATTCAAATGACTTGTCTTTATTCATGGGGAGTTTCCTTATAAAGTATTAGTTGTCTCAGTTCCTGTTACATAGAAACATAGACAATGGCAGAAAAAGACCAGAGGTCCATCCATTCTGCCCAAGTTCCCTATAATCCTTGGAACCTACTGTTCCTCCAGGGTACTAACTTTCACCATCCTCTCTATTTTACTCCTTGGTTCTGTCACCCCCGCCAACCACTGTTCCCTTTATTATGTCCCAGCCCTGCTTGAATCCCCTAACTGTTTTAGCACCCACCACCTTAGCTGACAGACTATTCCAAGATTCTACCACCCTTTCTGTAAAGTAGTACTTCCTCACATCCTTCTTGAACCTACCGCCTGTTAATTTCCATTCATGTCCATGTGACTGCGAATTGGTATTCAGGCTAAAGAGTTCCTCACAGTTCATTCTGTTAATTCCTTTAAGGAACTTGAAGGCCTCTATCATATCTCCCCTCTCCCTTCTGGTATACATTTTTAATGCCTTGAGCTGCTTCTCATAGGATCTGCCCTGCTAGCCCTGAATCATATCTGTTACTCTGCACTGCATTGACTACAACCAATCCTTGCCCTTTCTGAAGTGAGGACTCCAGAACTGGGCCCAGTACTCTATGTGACACCTCACCAGGGATCTGTAGAGGGGAAGTACTACCTCTTTTCTTCTGCTATCAATACCACTCCAGATATATCCCAGCATCCTGTTAGCCTTGCTATAGGCCTTATTGCACTGACTTGGTTGCTTAAGTGAGTTGCTAATGATAACTCCCAGATCCCATTCCTCAACTGTAGTGCTAAGACTCTCTGCTCAAATCCAGTACTCTGTCTTGGGGTTCTTTTTCCCTAGGTGCATTACCTTGCACTTTCTAGCACTGAATTTTAACTGCCAGACCTCTGACCATCCCTCTAGCTTTTCTAGGTCTCGTTGCATTTCCCTTATTCCCTCATCTCTATCCACCCACCCACATAGTTTTGTGTCATCTGCGAAAAGACACAACCTGCCCTGGATTTCTTCTCCAATGTCACTAATGTACAAAAAACTGTTGCAGTTGCCAGCCTGATGGCACTGAGTGTTGAGGTGCTGGACACCACACCTCGCGCCACACCGGCTACCTGGGTTTGGTGCAGACTTGGGTCATCAGGGGTTGGCAGGGAAAGGGAGAGGATCGAGCATCCCAGGACAGCTCTCCTCTCTCTGGGGTGGGCATGGCACTTGCATCACTCTGCAGGGACATCTGGTGGCTGTCAGGTGCACACACAGTTGCAGCACATAGAAAAGGGTTGAAACTTGGCAGACATTGGCACGCAAGTGTGCTGTACATCATTGCACGCCAGCTCCAGGGGGAACACCAAGGTGGAAAAATAGCTGGGTGGTCACAGCAGCCGATGGCCGTGTGCTGCTCCCCAAGACCTGAGAGGTGCACCCCCAGGTATTGACTCCAGGTCCTTGGGGGGGATACTGTGTGCACGCCAAGCCTGTGGAGGAGAGCGTGTTGCTGGCCAGACTGGGTCTGTGGGTGCAGTTGCCCACGGCCAGATGACCTGCCATGCCTGCACCGCAGGAGGAGAGAAACAATGATATGATAAAAACAAAAAAAAACTGTTGCAGTGTATTTCAAAAAGTACTTCTCTTCCCAGGCCTAATTTTGGATCCTACTGACCCAGTAACAGCTATGTGACAAAGATGATATTACCCGCCTGTCTCCTGACCTCAGGGCAACCTACAGCTTGTAGTAATGCAGCAATGTTTTATAGCTGCAGGATCTCCTGTCTGGTCCAAGTGTAGATTACAGACACTAAAATTACATTTATTTCCATTACTCACCCTCCTGGTAATATTTCCAATCTTCCTCATTATCTGATATCCTCTTCACTTTACTGGTATCCCCTCAATCTTTGCAAAAGAGAACTTTTAAGTTCTGGACAAATTCTTAAATCTCATTTTAGAACATTACAGTATGGTGGGGAAAACATGGTTATGACACAAAAGTCTCTCAACCCGGCGCATACACTTATACTTTTTCCCCTTGTAATAGTTGCAGCTGGCATAACATGTAAATAATAAGTTCTTTGTTTCTTCCATCCCCAGCTTACTGCCTCAGATTGATCCTTTCTTTTCCACTTATTCAAGACTACCTCCCATTCTTGGCAGTCACTTAATTGATTTGTGTCTCCCACTGATTGACCCCATGATGGGACCTTTGTGGGTATTCCCCCTCTGGAGCAGGATCCAGTGAATTCAGGGCTAGCACATGACCTGAGAGTGACCAAAGCTGTAATCCTTTTAGGTGGTGAGCTCCTCTCACCCACCTTGATGTCAGCAACAAGGGCTGCAATGAGCCTTCGTGCATTAAATTGCTAATACAATGCCAACCAAATTACTGCATTACTTTAATCAGGCACCATGGTGTATTTTTCTCTTTGTCACCAGAATATGAAAGAACACCATGTTAACCAGCCTCCTTACCCCAAAAGTTGATGACATCCTGGCAGACACCTACCCAGTCCTCTGCTGGTTGGCATCAATGATCCAAATTTATGTCATGAACTTAAGTCTCTGGTATGGCAAGTTGTTTCACAACAACTCCTGCACTTATGGTCAAACCCAGGAACTGTAAGTTTTGATGTAAACATTCTCACCTTCTTCTGGTATTAAATCACAAGTTAGTTAAAACCCAGCAACAGGTCTGCGCCTGCTACAAATCATGTTTTTCCATATGGCTCTAATGTCACACCTCATTCTAATAAATAATCACTCCCTTCCTTTAAAAAGCATAGTTTTATTTAGTATAAAGGTGGAGTGGTGGGCATAGACAAAACCCAAACAGGAGAATTACCAATTTGTTCGGTCCACATGATGGCCACTTAGCCAGATTCTGACCAAGGAATAACAGCAACGCAATGATGCAGATCACATTATGATCTGGAGCATTGCATAGCAGCATGAATGGGGAGAGACACTGCCAACAGGTACTGCGTGCCATCTAACTCATCACTTTGCTGCTTAACATCCTCATCCCACTGTGTTAAGTCATGGCTGCCTCTTGACCCTTTCCCCAGCTGCCAAAGAACACCCACTCTCTACCACAAGTCCCTCCTGCATTCCAGCACATTCCCCCGTCACCAAATAACACCCTTTCACTGACAAACTTCCTGTCATCCTCCCAGCACATTCCCCAGGCCACCAAACAACACTATTGCCCCAAGTCCCATCATCCTACTCATTCTCAGAGCAAGTATTTGTTCTGCACAACTACACAATATGAAATCCTTAAATATATAAATCTCTGTCATCCAGTTATATCCCTTTATCTTCTTTTATCCCATGTTAATAAATCCCTGGTGTTCCATGATACTTCCTCTCACAGCAAGTCCTAAGCTGAAGGTCAAAGGTGTCTAGCTGCCCACATGCCTCATCCCATTCCTTGCTAAAAGTCTTTGGCAGTTAGTACCTCCCCTGATGATAATTGGCCTAGTCCTTTCCTCACCTTCTTGATCAGTGGTCATCTTAACTCATTATCACAAACATATGCTTATGATATATATGCATACTGCATGTATTTCATAGATCATGCTGTGATTTGCTTTACAATTTATTAAGTACATGAAGTAAGCTTATATTTCATAAATTGTTGTCCATGATAAAGGGTTCAGATGGCAAAGGAAATGAGAGGAGGCAGTGATGGTTGCCATTGGTGGGATGATGGGGTGTCATTGGGTAACAGGAATGTTTGGCATAGGATGGGTGAGGGGAATCATACAATAGGGTCCATGGGCATGGGATGGGGTAATGCAGGGAAACAACTAGACACTGGGAACTTTAGGTATGGGATGGGTTGAGGGATTTATTTAGTTATTTGGATTTTGATGCCAGGAGAGGCATCCTAAACTGTAGCATGTTTCCAGGTGTATGCTGGGGTGTTCATATGACCTGGTTTTTTTAATGGGGGAATGCTAGCCAAGACACTGGAAAAAACTATACTCTTCTGCATCAAGCACCATGGGATCTTTAACTTTGATCGACACAGTGGCCAGAGATGGGAAAAAGGGTTAAAGTCTCATCTGAAGGATGCCACCAAAACAGAGCAGCACCCCCTTGTACTAAACTACAATGTCATGTATGGGTATTTTGGGAAGAACCTGGTTTGAGGCTAGGACACACAGATCTTCTGGCCCCAGAGATGAGTGCAATACCTACTAATCTACTGAGAGTGACAAGTAAAGGATGTTTTAGCATGGGATTTGTTGAAAAAGGGGATACCAATGGATACTTGAAACTCACTATTTTTATTTTTATTTATTTATTTAGTTTTTGTTGACCGGGTAAGTGCACTAGACAAATCCTGCCTATTTTCAGGCACGACCCGGGGGAGGGGGATACAGATGCATGCCAGCTGACTTTGAACCAGATTAAGCATGGGATAAGGGCATGAGGGAAGCAACTGGACACCAGGGTATTTTGGCATGGGATGTGGTGAGGACAGGAAGTACCACTGAATGGCAAGGACTTATAGACATGGAACTGAGTGAGAAAGGGGGCAACTAGACATCAGGGATTTATGGTATGGGTTCGAATGTGGGAGTGAGTACAACTGAATGCCAGGGACTGCCTCCGGATAAGGTGTGTGTGTGTGTGTGTGTGTGTGTGTGTGTGTATTCTGTGTGTGCATGCAGAGCCAGAAAGTGCTACTTCTGCATTAGTTTGATGTATGTATGTATGATGTATGATGTTGAGTAACATTTATTTTTATGTTATCTTACGCGCACAGCGCAAGCAACATATTGTGATAGCTTGGTGTGGAGTAGCAGGTTTTGGAGGTGCTGTCATATTGTGGTCAATGGCGCCACTGCTTTTTCAGGCTGATCTCTGTGGCATGAATGAAATGGTGCACTGTCTATGACAGCACTGCAGAAGCATGCCACCAGCTTGAAATGATTTTGCCACTGCAATGAGGGAGCTCCCTGTTATTGCAGGGCGAGCCTTACCTGGTGTAATATTTCAATAAACATGGTGGCGGCTGTCACCATCCACCTCTCACAATCCCCAGCAAGCCAACTTTGGGGTGCCCAATCCCTCTGTTAGCATGCCCCCTCCCCAGTTCAATTGGTTTGCCAATGTTGGAGCCCAATCCCCATCGGCATAATGTCCCCCTACTTTAATTTATCTGCTGAGGGCGGTGCCCAATCCCCCTCAGCATTATACCCCCCCAACACAGACATGTTTTCTTTGCCAACAGGGTGCCCAATCCCTGTCGGCTCCAGTACCCTCCAAAACTCCCAGGTGGCACGCTGGGAGCCCACCCCAGTGTGCCCAAAGCAAACCTGGGAAAAAGAAAACCTTCCTGTGAAGTGTTTTTTTTAATCACCTATAAACAAGAAAAAGGTCCCTCACTGTCTGTTGTAGCCCCTCCCTCAACCTGCACCCACCCTCTGTGTACCCTAACTCCCCACAACCCCATCACTCCATACTTACCTCCGGAGCCCGGCACAATGATCTTTGGTGGAGCGAGAACACGTCTGCACTCTTCAAAGCTGGTCACGAACTGAAGAAATTACAGTAATCGGTATAATGGCATCAATGGGGGGGGGGTTAACTTAGATGGATAAGTCTGTTATTTTTGCGGCTTTTGGCTCCAAATTTTCAACATGGGGTTCTTGGGACCCCACGTCATGAACTCAGTCACTGTTATGTGATTTTGCTGTCACTGTGCAGAATCACCTTTTGGGACTGATTAACAAAATGACAGTGTCACTGTTTACGAGGTGGGCTCCCAAAAAGCCTATGTTGCAAATTTGGTGAAAAAATACCCAAAAATGACTGTGTTACGAGCATGCATTGCACAGTTCCCACTCACGCTCATAAGTTCAAGAATTTTTAATATTTTCACTCCAGATTTTCAGCATTGCTGTTTTTTCACACCTATTAATGAACAGTACAGCTGTCATTTTTCACATACTGCCCGAAATGTGTTTTCGCACATCTGGCACACAATGGCATGGTAGCTGTGGAAAATCAATGTTTGGGACAGATTAAGAAAATCATAGTGACACTGTTAATGAGCAGAGGTCCCAAAATACCTATGTTGAAAATCTGGTGAAAGAATTCCACAAAATGACTATGTTACGAGCGTGTGTTGTGCATTTTCCCCTCACACTCATAACTTCGAAAATTTTTTTATATTTTCACTCCAGATTTTCAACATTGCCATTTCTTCACACCTCCTTACGAATGGTACAGTTGTCATTTTTCACATCCTGCCTGAAATGTGTTTTCACACATCTGGCACAGAATGGCGTGGTTGCTGTGATAAATCAACATTCGGGACAGATTAACAAAAATCACAGTGCCACTGTTCATGAGCAGAGGTCCCAAATGCTTACATGAGGTGGGGTCACAAAAAGCCCTTGTTGAAAATTTGGAGTGCAAACACCAACAAACGCCCGGGGCATTAGGGTTTCTAACAATAATGTCCCACCCTGTAGAGATTGACAGGCGTCAGGGGTGTGCCTTTGGATTGTCAGCTGTAATGCTCATGCCATTCCACCCCAACCCCCACCCTGCAGCCATTGACAGGCATCAAGGTGTGCCTTGGACCCTTCGGCCCCAAAGTTCACCCCATTCTCCTACACTGCACTCATCTCAATGTATTTCCTTATCGGGTGAGCCTAAGGCCCGATGACCCCAAGGCACAATGCAACACTTTTTAGAGTCTCCATGGTATGGTGAGGTGAAATGGCATGAGCATTATGGCTGATGACCCAAAGGCACACCTCAATGTCTGTCAGTCTCTGCAGGGTGGGGGTGGGGCTGAAGTCAGTTCCATACTTTACTGCCTTTCCTATTATGCATCTCTCTAACTTTTGCACTACCAATGCCAACCCTAACAAGACAACATCTGACATTGACAAATGCTTGTTGTTCTATTATTGTAACACAAGTGTGTGATTTTTACATCTTAATAATACAAGTAAATTGCAATTCAAACCACATATTAATTCTAAATCCCATAGAAGATTAATACAGTAGCAATTATTTTAGCTTTGAAAAGTTTATTTTTTCCTTCCACATTTCTATGTTACCACTGAACAGCCATTCCGTATCATATTTCTTGTGGGCTTATCAATTGCTGCACAAGTCCTACAGCTCCAAGAACTAGTCACCGGTTAAAACTAAACAGGCATTCTTTATCTATTGTTGTCCTCAAAGTATGCAGATACCAATCCAATGATCTGAAATGGGTATTTCATATCGCACAATAGCCTATCTCATAATCACCTGACAGGAAAGGGGTAAAGTTGTGACAGCTTTCAAATGCCAGTCATTCAAAGTGTATGCTTGTTATGGCAATGGTCTACATAAAGTAGCTTTCAAAACGTACCAGGCCAGAACCATACATTAAAAAGTAAACAGCAAAACATGGTAAAAGGGTTTATAATTCTGACACCAGTGCTGGTACTAATAGTCTATTTCACAGATTTATTGACCACTTTGACGCTTCATTTCTGTGAGAAAAAGTACACTGTAGATGAGTCAGAGCTAACTCAACAGGCTACCTCCTCACAGAAAGTCCTGTTGTTGGCTGATATACTCTATTATTTATGGTTCTGAATGCCTTAGTTACTGAGACTCCTATTACTGATCATTTGAGATAAATGAGACTCTCTGGTAGACACAGCAGTAACATTAATAATATCAAAGATCTATGAAGACCTTTTTTTTTCCTGCCGAGCTCTATTTTTCTGTTGTGTCAAGAGCAATATTTCATTTTGTGAATGTGGCTGCTGAATGCAGCCCATGTGCTTGCTTGTTTCCTTATAGCAGTCAAGATAAAGTACTCCTTGGGTGGGGGGAGGGATAACACTGTTATGAATGTAGAGGTCAGCCCATGAAAGACTTTGTCAAGAAGAGACAAGTCTTAATTTCTTTCAGCTTCATTCCACTTTCTGAACACTTCCATAAGTCAGAGTTAGCCTCTTGGTCTTCCTTGGGCAGAGAGAAGATGCATAGATTGAAAGAACCTCTGACATCTCAAAGGAGACTGAGAAAACATTGCTTTTACACAATTCAGCTCATATTTTAAATGTTTTCTGTATTTAGCATGTTCATTTTCATTAAAGTAATTGGAGTTCAGAGCAAGCAGTCCAGTGAGTTATACACATTTTGAACTGAGCTGCTTGTTGCTAGATCATCATTTTTGAGAAAATACTATTTATTGCAGCTCAATTTTCTTTATCTGTGGGACAAGTTCTCTAGTTTTAAGTATAATTCATTGGTGATAGATTAGTTATAGGATATTTGAAGGCTGACAATCAGGCATGTGGGAGTTGTAGGCCCACAGCCCTCCATGTGCACATTGAGTTTCATGGTACACTGATCTCTTTGCAATTGTCTGTCACAGAGTTAGCAAGATTGGTACAAATTTTGATAAAAAGCCTGAATGACTATTCAGCACGGTTGGTCACTACATAACAAAAAAGTGAAGGAATGGGACCGCAGCAGTGGATTCAGCATTGATGGAAGAGAAGGCTATGATAGCAGCGGCCTCCATTGAAAAGGATTAAACCCTCATGTGCACCCAGTTGAAGCAATTAGAGAATACAGTTCAGGTACAGTACCTAATATTCATTTGTTTGGGATCCCTGAGGATGTGGAAGGATAATTGTGCAGCTTTCCTGGAGTGATGGCTAACAGAAGTTCTCAACCAAGAAAATACTGTTACCCTGATGAACGCCTAAAGAATTAAGCAGGGGAGGTCCCAAGCATATTTGGATGGACCTTGGACTTTCCTTATGGTAACATCCTCTGTGATAGCCTAAGGGCCAGATACTGAGGCCAGCAAGTAACAGAGTTTGATTATTCTGGTGGAGCAGTGTGATTTATTCTTTAAGATTACTGCTATGTGACACACCTGAAGCATAAAGCATTTGAAGGAGTCAGAACAAAACCTAATGAAGCAGAGGTAACATATAGACATGTTTTCCTGCAATGCTACAATTTTCTGTATCAGATAAAATGTGCTCATTCTCTGACCCAAAAGCTGCCAGGACTTGTCTAATTTGTTTGCAAACTGCATGTATCAGGCTGGGGAATCAGACCACACAGAAGCATACTGATGGTAAAGAGAACCATAGCCTCCAGCTTTCTTATCCTGGCTGGCAGTGTATGCTGATAACACAGTACTGAGTTTTGTACTATTACTGTTTAATTATGTTTGAATTAGGTAACAGAAGGTTTTCAAGTGAGATGCTGGTGCAGCTCCTCGTGGACTATCCTTCTTACAGTAGCATCCTCTCTAAGAAATAACTAAGCATGAATAAAGGCTGAGGGCAACAGAAGAGGAGGAGGGGCAGATGGAGAGCTAAAGCAAACTAAGGCAGGGAGATTTGGGATAGCATGCATTTAAACAGGTTGCCCTTTCATTCAGTGTGACAGCTGGCTACATGTACAGTTTATAAGTAGTGCTTATGTAAACATAACTTTAATCTTGCTCTTTTTGGGTACTTCTACCTTCAGTAAAAAAGTCAAGAAATAATATCGTGAGGCTAAAAGGAACTTTTGAGCATGAATAAAGGCCAAATGTTTACATTATGGAATCAACGATGAACCACCTCCTCCAACTCATGCAGTGAGGACTTGATGAAATCAGGAGTAAATCCCTTGCCCTCCCATGCAGGAAACCTTTGGAGAATCAAGTTGCTGGGTTTGACCTTCTCTGGGCTTGCTAGGAGCAAATTAATCTATATGTCTATCAGAATTCTAATACTGGATCTCTAATGTAGGATTTGTATCTGAAAGATGACTAGCAGCCTAGAATCTTGATGATATGATCAGGAATGTTCTGTCTTGATGCAGTAGTGGCTGCTTCCATATGGAAAGAATAGCCAGAGTAATTGAGAGGCTCTAGGCCAATATGGGTCAGAAAGTCCTTAGCTGCAGTCTAAACTAGGTAGTGTTAATGATATTGTTCCTTCTGTTTTATCCAAAAAGAGGGCCAGGTAATGTTTCTAGTTTTTGGAAGGCTACCAGTTGGTCTAAAATGATGATGGAACATCACGGTTTATAGTTAGGATAGTCATTAATACCGATCTGTTTTGACAGATGATCAGTTTTCAAAGCTCTATGTAGTAAAATGCATGTGTCTGATTATTTGCTGCATTATATGTTATTAATGAATAGTTAGGATAAAGGCTGCTGGTGCTGCTTTTAATTCACCAGACCATAAGAATCTACAAAATGAGGCCCATCCAGTGGCATTGTAGGCTGAGTTGCTGGCAGCCTTGCCTCTTGTCTCACCAGTGACCAAGGTTTTGGAATTGACCATGGTCACTCCAGGGCTGGCCAAGGGAAGAAGGAGTGAGTGTCCAATAATGGCTCTCCTCCTTTGAGGAGGGTGGGCAGTGCATACTACTGCTTGGTTGCCACCTTGTGGAGCAAAGTGGCACAGCAGCAGTCACATTGCTCAAAGGCCAAGCTCAGGCATTGATTTGTGCAGTGTCTTTGTGTGGGTTATGGCATTTGTGCTAGCCCCAACATGTGGAGAAATGGGTCAGAAAAGCACTTCTGATGGCAGGATGACACTGGTGACCCTGCAGGCTCTGCACCATCTACATGCACCCACTCACCCATGGAGATCATATAAGAAACTGGGTAAGTCCCAAGGATGCTGGGTGATGGGGCTTTTGGTTGCCTGCAAAAGGGGGCCACAATAAGGGAAGCAGAGTAGAAAAAAAAATAGATAAAAAAAATCCATAGAATGCCAGGACAATGGCAGCTTGTGGCACCAAATCAGTTTTATGGTGGGAAAATGTCACTTCTGAGAAGACATATGATGTTCTGAATATGGTGAAATCAATAGGTTGCCTTACGGTTGGTTTTGCAGGGGTACTTTTCTTCAGACTTTGTATGAATAATTTAATTCGAGAACTCAAAAGCAAAGATGGACAGTCTGGGATCACCACTAAAATAAGCAATTGAATACCTCCAATACATTTCTTGATAGAAGAGATGGATAGGTGTTTTTTTCTGGTATAGAAGGTAACAAATGCTAAAACTTGATGAACATGAGGCTTACAGGGGTTTAGATGTTGCAGTATTCAGAAATTTAAATATTTGTGCAAGACGACCAATAAGCAGAATTATGTGATAAGGATGAGTTCGTAATCATGCCACACACAAAGAGCGATGCATATATCATCTGAATTAAAAGGGAAACAGAAATAATAAACACAAATCACTGCAAACAGCAACAGTCCTCAGCAAAACAAATAAAAAATCTCATAGCTTCTTTTTTTGTGGGAGCTACACTGACCGTGCCCCCCGCACCAGTCAAAAATTAAATATTCAACTCCAGGGGTGGGTGGACTTTAAAAAAAAAAGAATATTTTATTTCCTACTCTAGGACCCAAACTCAGATCTGCTGGCTCTGTAGGTGGTGGCTCTAGCCACTACACCAAATGACCAGCTTGGCAGGGTTCAGCCACAGACCTTCCTACATCCTGTCATAGCAAGTGTAGTTCACTACTATCCTTGCTATGCAGGATCCTTCACTGTGATAGAAGGTTTGCCCTAAACATGAATGGTATTACTGAGTCATTCATATTAAGCTGCTCAATAATACTCACCCATATAGGGTGCTACCCCAGTAAAACATTCTGGTGGTTGGATCAAGGGCTTGCAAAATTATCTTATTTGTATAAGTCAAACAGAAATGGGCACTAGGTCAACATGCCATATGCAAGAACAGTGCAGTCAAGAACTGCATATTAAAAATGGTGCTGACAAAAACAGTTCCAAGAGAAAATGCTGCATTCAACAATAGCGCCAATGGTAGCAGTCCAAAAACACACAGAGGACTGCTATCATGGCAAAGAAACAAAAGGAAACTTGTTTTTGCAGGTGGGGCTCAGCCCCCTGCACCCTCTGACATAGGGGGCTTTGTCCCCCAAACATCCCAATATTTAAATAACCAGCTCTAGGAGGTGGCTGAACTTGGGGGCAGGGAGAACATTGGAGGAAGGGGACAAGCAAAACACAACAGTCGGGGAACAAAAATATCACTTGTAGGGGTGGAAAACATATACAACATTAAAAATCAGGGGGAATGGACAAAATTGAAAATATACAAATTGGGAGATAGGGAACAGAACCCAGGTCTCCTCTTCTTTCTGTGCTAGTGCCTTAACCTCTCCACCATATGAGTGGATTGACCAGGCACATTGCTTTCAACTACTTGACTCCTTCTTCCACTCTGCCTTGACAGTGACAGGTGTAGTGGTAACTAACATGCTCTATCCTACCGCTGTTGCTGTCAAGGAATACACTGTTTTTGAAGCACAGTTTTCACTGTGTTATTCTTGAAATTGTGTTTTAACCCAGTACTACAGAAATGTATTTCATTATCAGTTCTTTGAAGTCCAGAGGTGAGGTTACATACTCTTCAGCAGAAGGGACCAGGAGATTGAAGATCTGGAAATCAAAACATAACAAGCTGTCCGCAGCAGTATTATCAGTGCTGGGAATATACAGTACACACAGTGAAGATAGAAATTATTTTGAAGGAACGACCAGGTTTATCTGCACAGAATGTTTATGATTACAGGTGAAGAACAACCTCTGTTAATAAGGGCCACAGTGCACTAATTATCTAAATACACATTGACTTATTGGTTGGATCAATGTGGATCATAGGTTAATGGTAGATGCTATGATAAGAGTTATCATAAAAAATGATGGTGTGTTAGGATGAGAAAGAATGATACTGACTGTAGGCCATAGAGCAGTAAACCAAGCAGTCTTATATATAGCAATATGGCTGAATGAGGAAGTAGCATTGTAAAACACTTGTGAAAAAAATACAAACAGGGCTTGTGGTTGAACAAGCAAATTCAATTGATTTGCTTCCAGAATTAGAACCACAAAGTTAAATCAGATTTTGCCGAGGACATACAATAATAGATATAAGATGGTCCAGGTAGGAGAAGATGAGGAAAGTAGTGATATTAGTTCTCTTTGTACAAGATGATCGGGTAGAGAAAGAGGAGACAAGAAAGAAAATGCAGGTGTATTTGTCTTGTAGCGGTTTTGCATTCATATGTAATGTATCTAATTCAATGCCAAGAAAATCCGGAGTAACAGCACAACTCATGGTTTTTGGAGTAGCAAGTGTAATTTGTATAGAGTCAGAAAAAGTTTAAGGCAAGAGATGGCAGCAACTGTTGGGATACATAGTGGATCTATGAGGAGAAACCCATCCAAGAGATGGGGAACAAATGATCATTTGTAGGTATTCTATATAATCCAACAGAGGGACTTGAAAAATGTATTGAAAAGTTTATGACTGCTTTTGAAGCCAGAGATCCAGTTGAACTGCAAAATAACATAAATTATCCCAACAGATAATACAGAGATACCAGGGGTTAAGTATGTATAGTGAGAAGTTTGAAGGTGTGCAATATATTGGCATTAGCTAGCCAGACTCCCTGACCTGTGGTTTAGGGAATAGTTGAAAGAGGGTATGAAGGAATCGATAAATGGAATGAGGAGCAGATAATTCAATGATCAGTCTTTTCTTTCCTGAAAGCTTATGAACAGTTATATTGATAGGACTGATACTGTATTGTGGGAAAAGTAGATGTTTAAAAGGACCTATAATATATACTATTTCAGGTTTTTTTTCCTTGAGTAGGGAACTGGGCTGAATCATGATCTTAAGCTGTAAATTGAAGATTTTTGCAGATTATGGAAGTGGTAGGGGGTGCGAGATTTCCTTATGAAAATCATTAGACAACTCATTGAATACAAATGCTACTCTGATAGTAGACAGGTCATTAGCAAAGAGTTGTCAAAGATGATCAGCATCAGTGTACCCTTGAGAAACACTGAAATTGTCATTTTGATCGGGGGGGGACAAAGGTCAAGATCTTTTGTGTCAGATAACCTTGGCATGTGCATCATTGCAATGACTGCAAATATGGAGTACAGTGACACTAGCCAGAATGCAGTACAGTACCTTGAAGTATTAGTGCAATACGCTGCAGTGTGCTGCAGGGAGCAATGTAATTCAGTGGCCATTAAACCCTTTTTTCATGCAGCATTTTGTGATATGTAACTAATTGCAAGTTACTGCACTGTATCCTGGCCTGCTCTGTTGTATATGACAAGATGATTTATTGCAGAGTGATTCATCAAGATTGTTGTAAATGGTACTGCCCACTGAGAACACAATTTGCTGTCCTCTATGGCCTTTCAGATGCCTGGGAGCATAGAATACATTTTGGGAAGTTAGAGATGCATAGGATGATGGAGAAAGTGGAGTAGGAGAAGGGGTTGTTCCTTCCTGAACTGTAACAGGGCATAATGTATTGAATTGAAAGAAGGATCCCTTCTTATCAGTATAAGGTGTGTGAGATTACAAAATGCTGGCAGAACAACTCATTATCTGTGCTGGTCCACATGATGTTGGTATTGAACTGAGAGTGGGATGCAGCACCTTTAGCAGAGAAGGACTTATGGTAATAGTAGAATAAAGTGCTGCCATAGTGGATAGCTAAATCTACTATGATGGATAGATAAAAGTTCAGTTCCTCAACCCTGGATGGTTATGTGGAGCTCATGAAGGCATGGAAAATGCATAGGGCTGCAATGAATTCTGATATATTCATTTTTTTCAATAGCCTATCATCTTTTCTTTCACCACTGCCATGTGGAACTGATCCATTCTCTGCATTCTAACGGGAGTAAATAAAGAATGTACAGTTTGCAACTTTCACTTTAATAATTTCCTTCTATATCTGATTGGATATCAGGGTACTGGACATAAAATTGAAGAAACAGATCCAGAAGGTGAAGCATGTATTGGGAGGTTACATGATGAAATTGGAAGTTGAGATCCAGCTGCATGTGAGACCCAGCAGTGGGAATAGATGACAGAGGACCAGAAGCTGGAGTAGATGCAGGATTAGGAAAGAGGGAGGTGTTTGAGGCCCTGGAGTGAAAGTCAGAGTTGGCTATGATCCTGGAGTAGTAGGTACTGGAACGGGGTTTTGAGGAAATTCAAGCCCTCGTGGAGGATTCTTATGCTGGGAAGGACCCAACAGATTAAGATCTGAATATATCTGTAATTCAGTAGCTATTTATGACTGAAGGAGAGAGGCAGGGGAATTCAACTGGCAGATACCATCTTGACATATCTGAGCTATGATATCCTGATATTCTCGAAACTGAGCAGCAGGAACTGGATTAGGTTCCTTGTCAATGGGAGTAGAAATGTAAGAAGATGCAGAAACATATTGATTAAATAAGTCCTATATTTGGTAGAGGAAGTGACAGGACTGTTTGCAGCACAAAGAGCTGGCATCAGTTTGGGCACTGTCCATTCCTTTAATTGAGGGGCAGGAGTTCATAGGTTCATAGGTTAGGGTGTCAGGTCCAGTAGCTACTAGAGCCATTATGGTTCTACCACTATCAGTGGATAAATTCCCATTTCCGTTCTCCCATATATTTGTCCAATGTGGTCTTAAACATCTCCAGACTGCCTACACCAACAACCTCAACTGGAAGCACATTCCAGTTGTTCACCACCCTTTGGCTAAACCACCTCCCCTCTCCTGGTGGTATTATATTTTGCTCCTTTTAATTGCAGTGAGTGCCCTCTTGTTTGCATGCTACTGTTTCCTCCCAAGATAACCCTGTGAATTCCCATAATAAGTTGTTCTTTATAGCTTTGGACGTAAAGCATAGGTCACCTCTTATTCTATGGTATGCCATGGAATATAAGTCCCCAAATAGAGTCCATCTTTATACTCCTTGTCCTTCATCCCATTAATTTTCTTACTGAATTTTCGTTGGACTGATTCTTTTTGCACAGACATTGTTCCTGTGGCGTGCAAAAGGGTGCCCCATATTCGAGCACTGGCCTAACCAAAGATTTAAACAGTGGAACCAAGACTTTGCTGTTCCTACTTTTGATATTTCTTATTATTTTCTATGAAACTCTACTGGCCTTTGTAACCATTTCATGGGTATGTTTAACAATGTCAAGTCATTTGATATAACCATTCGCAGATTTTTTTCGTGGTTAGTAACCGTTATTGGTTTATTGTTCAACTCATATTTTCCCTGTCTGTTGTTGTGACCAAGGTGCATTACTTTATACCTGTTAGAGTTAAATTCCAGTTTATTCTCTTTTGCCCAATCCCCCAGTTTATCCAGTTGTTTCTGGAGATTCATTACCGAATTGTTATCATTTATCACTGCTCCGACTTTAGAATCATCAGCATACTTACAAATCCAGACCCCATCTGATACTTGCATAGATGATATTAATATACTGAAAAGCTTAGGTCCCAGGACTGAACCCTGCGGGACCCCACTAGTGACACTCCCCTCCTCGGACAGGTATCCTCTCAGCCTTACTCTCTGTCACCTGTCATTCAGCCAAGAGGGCACCCATCTAACCAAGTGTGATTTAATTCCTAATCGCTGCATTGATGCCAACAGTATTTCATGTGATACAGAGTCAAAAGCCCCACTAAAGTCTAAATACACCACATCCACTGGGAGACCTACATCCAATGTTTTGTTGATAGGTTCAAAAAAGGTTGTGAGGTTACTAACACATGATCTCCCTTTTTTAAACTCATGTTGACTAACATCTACATGATTTACTATTCTTAAGTTTTCATCTAAAAATTCTCCTATAAATCCTTCCATAATCTTCCCAATTATACATGTTATACTCATTGGTATGTCATTTTTAACATTTTTTGTATCTCCTGTTTTGTGTGTTGGTGTTATATATTCTATTTTCCAAATAACCAGAATGTTTGCTTCCCTTAAATATTTATTAAATAACACTGCCAAAGGCACTGCCAGCTTCTCTGCTTTTTCCAACAAAAATCTTGAGTGATACCCATCCGGACCTTTTGATTTATATTTATTTAGATTTCGTAGTTTTTGATAAACCTGTTTTGCTGTTATTAATGGATGGTCTATCTGTTCCTCTCCTAAAGCCTTTTTAATTTGGTAGTGTCCTGTCTCTTTCTTATACTTATTTACAAAATGTTGGTTGAAAACATTTACAATTTCTTCCTCTCCTGTAACTTCTACATCCCCTTCCTTTATTATGTATATTTGACTTGTACCTTTTTATAAACTCCCAACATAATTATAAAAGGATTTGCCATTATCCTTGGTTTTTGTAGCCAGTCTTAGTTCTGCATTGGCCTTAGCCTGTCTAATATCATGTTTACATAATCTTATACACTTTGTGTAGGCTTCTTGCCTCCTTAGTGATGTTTAAGTATTTTAAAAGCCTTCTCTTTCCTAGAATTTTTTTTTATTTTCTTTTTGAACCACATGGGAACCCTTCCCTTCTTATTGTATTTATTAATATGAGGAACATGAGTTTTAATACTGTATTGTAGAATATTATCTAATTTGTTCCACATATCCTGTAATGTTAAATCTTTCATTTCTGTCCAGTTTTGAGCCCTTGATATTTGTTTAATTTGTCTGTAATTTGCTTTAGTAGAATTTCTAATTGTTTTCCCAGTAATTTCCTGCTTATCCTCTGATATAGTACATTTTACCATCCTGTGGTCACTGCCATCTAGTGGCTGCTTTACTACCACATTTTCTATTTCTTCTTCCATGTTTGTTAATACCAAGTCCAGTAAGTGTTGTTCTCTGGTGTTTTCATGTACTGTCTGCTTTAACCCATAACTAGTACATATATCTAAAGATTTCTTTTCATATACTGTTTTTCCCTGATATAACTCCCAGTTGATAGCTGGGAAATTGAAATCCCCCAATATAATAGTGTGTTTAGTTATGAGACTACTGTCAAGTGCATCTAGAAATTCAGTATTTTTCCTTTTGTCTAGGCTTGGTGCTCTATAACATAGCCCTAAAGTTATAGATTTAGTTTGTGTTTTAAATTGTAACCATAGTTGTTCTACCTGTTCAGTCTTCCCATTAGTATTATCAAGACTTTGTTGCGGCTTTACAAGATTTAGGACTAGAGGCACTGCAATGGGTGGAATGCACTGATTCTGCCTCTTTGTTGCCAAAATAATGTCAAGCTGGGATACCAAGAGATAGCTCTTGAGTATGAGAATCTGGAAAAGACATGAGACAGCCTAGTGACTCCTAATAAATGTCCTCCCTTATAAAGCATATTTTTATTCCTTGTAGTCTTTTGCCTGTTGTGTTTCCATATAATGTAACTATGAATCTAGGTCCTTGAAAATAGGTTCATGCCTAAAGAATTTTCTGTGCAATAAAAAAAAAATGAAAACGGAAACTGAATTGCATGGAGCAGTGAAGCTGTCTTCTGAATGTTCCCAAAAAAGGGACAGAATACCCCTGTTTCACCAAAGTAGCTTTGTGGAAGGGACAAGGTTCCAAAAGCAAGACCTAGTCTGGCACCTGTAACAACAGCAAAACATTTCCTAAAATAAAAACACCAGTATTATAGCCCACACACTAATTGCTACCACAATAGAGATGTGGAATTCTGAGCAAGGAGACTGGAAAAATCCTTGGACTGATATTAGGTGAATGAAGGAAGATATGAATGTAACTGTGTGTTCTGTTTATTGAGATCTGAGTCACCTTAGAGACCCAACATGCAAAAAAGGCTTAAATAAGAGTTCTGACTACTAACCAGTAATCAGTCTGCAGGTTCAAAGTTTGAGCATGCAGTGGAAGAAAACAGTAATTGAAGATTGGTAACACACCTCAGTTGTGCAAAATTCTCAATACTCGTACAACAACCATGTATTATTCTGTATTTCAAGGGAGCCACTGGGAGAAAGTGACCATTGCACAGTGTGGTTTCAGTTGGATATGGGCAGGAAAAACATCCCAACTAAAACCAAAATCTTGGATTTTAGGAGGGCAGATTTCAGGAAAATGGGAGAAGTGCTAAGGAGCCATCTGGTGGGCATCAGATCAGATATGTGGGTGGACCAAAGGTGGTCCATCATTAAGGAAGGAATACTGGTTGCCACAGATGAGTGCAATAGGCTCAGGGTTAAGAACACAAGGGCCAAAGTGCCCAGCTGGTTCAGTTCTTGGGTTGCCCAGGCAGTATGGGAAAAGAGGTTGGCCTATAGAAAATTCAGGAAGACCAAGAGAGAGGTGGATATGGAAAATTATCTGAGGTTGGCTAGTGAGGCAAGTAAGAAAGTCAGGTGAGCAAAGGCACAGAAGGAGCTGCAGATAGCTGAAGGAATTAAGAAGAGGGAGGAGGCTTTCTTTCACTATATAAGTGAGAAAAGGGACAAGAAAGAAGGGATTGTTAGGGTTAAGAAAGGGGTGGAGTGGGTGGAGGATAATGGGGGAAAAGCAGAGATACTAAATGAATCCTTCTGTTCCATCTTCACCAGGGAGAAGGATGGACCAGTGCCTTCAGGATGGAAAAGAGGAGCAGGGGAAAGGGAACACAGAAATAGTGATAGAGGAGGATAGAGTGAGGGAGAGGCTGCTGGCATTGAAGGTGGAAAAATCACCAGGCCTGAATGGAATACATATAAGGGTACTAAAGGAACTGGCTGAGGAGCTGGCAAGGCCACTGGCAGACCTTTTTAATAGTTCACTAGAGACAGGCATAGTAGAACAGCACTGGAGAGCAGCACATGTAGTTCTGCTCTACAAAAGTGGTCCCAAGGATGACCCACAGAATTACAGACCATTCAGCCTGACCTCCATTGTGGGCAAGCTCATGGAGACCATACTACAGGAAAAGCTAGTGGAATATCTAGAGAAGCATTGTCTCCAGGGTGCAAGGCAGCATGGGTTCATGGGGGGAGAGATCATGTCAAACAAATCTGATTGACTTCTTTGACTGTGTCACTAAGATAGCAGATAGGGGCCAAGTTGTAGACATCCTCAATCTTGATTTCAGCAAGGCCTTTGACTCTGTGCCCCACAAAAGGTTGATCAGGAAGTTGTTGGATCTCAGAGTTGGGGAAAAGATGGCCAGATGGGTGGAAAACTGGCTGAAGGATAGAACCCACAGGGTGGTTGTGGGAAGAGTTATGTGGCACAAGACAGGTGACCAGTGGTGCTGGGGCCGGTGTTGTTCAATGTCTTCATCAATGACATTGGAGATGACTTTAAGGGCAAAATGTGCCTATTCACGGATGACATCAAGCTCTGTGGGAGAGTGGACACAGCTGAGGCATGCAGGACCAACAGGAAGATCTGGAAAAGCTAGGTAGGTGGTTCAGGATCTGGCAGCTTGGCTTCAATGCCAAGAAATGCAAAGTTATGCATACTGGAGCCAAGAATCCTAGGACAGAGTACTACCTGGGTGGAGTCTGAGTATCTGGATAAGAGGAGGAGAAAGTCCTGGTAGTGATGATCTCTAGAGTCACCTGAAGCACTCAATGCAGTGCAAGAAAGCAGCAGCAAAGGCATATCTAGGAGAATCAATAGTAGAAGAGAGGAGGTTATACTGCCCTTGTACAGGTCACTGGTAAGGCTGCATCTAAAGTATGAAGTTCAGTACTGGTGCCCACACCTCAAAAAGGACATTAACCTGCTGAAGAAGGTCCAGGGAAGGGCTACAAAGATGATAGCTGGTCAGCAGAGTAAGGCATAAGAGGAGAGGTTGAGGCAAAGAACACGTACTCCCTGGAAGACAGGAGAGAAAGAGGGGACATGATTGGGACCTTCAAGTACTTGAAAGGGATAAATAAGGTTGATAAGGAGAGTCTTTTTAAGCTGAGTGGCAACCATAACATAAGGGAGCACAGACTTAAGCTGGATGTTGGGAGGTTTAGTAGGGAGATCAGGAAGCACATCTTCACAGAGAAGGTGGTGGATACTTGGAATGCGCTGCCAGAAGTAATTTCATTAAAGACAGTGGGCAGCTTTAAGAGAGGCTGTGGCAGGTATAAGTGGAGGGTAAGGGTCATTGGTAGGGAGGATGGGAGGAATGGGGAGAGGGGGCAGGGACAGTAACTCAAGCTGTGGACCCTGCAACACGACCAGACTTGATAGACAAAATGGCCTTCTTCGGATGGCTTCTTTGTATGTTCATATGTTTGTAAGTACTCATGTGATGTATTACCTACATTCTAAGACTCATGTCCTGCAGTTCATTGAAAGTGAAATGCTGTTGAGAGAGAAAGTAGATCAGAAATTATATTACAGCAGGTTTGGTGATTTCCCCATCACCTTGGTCAGGATTCATTAGTTTTGACCCATTTTAAGGGTTAATTGCTGCCAAGAGTGCAATATTCCTTAAACACTAGTCACAGTCATGACAGACTATAAACCAGATAGTGGATTGAGAGCCATGCTTCTTGAGGTAATAGTGAAAGCACACAACTGCAATCAAGATTCACCTTAAGTGGCAGAATAGCTTAGTGGTTTGAGTTCATAACTGCAAACTTGGATGCCCAGGTCTGAATCCCACCTGTGTTACTTATTGTGTGACCATGAGTATTTCATGTAACCTCCATGTGCCTAATCCCTTTTCTTTCTCTGTCGCTCTGTTTTTTCATGACCCTTCCTAAACCTTACTCATTCTATTCTAATCTCCCCATACTCAGCTAATAGCTGATGCAACTACTACAGGAAAAAAGGCTCAATATGAAGTATATTTATTTTTATTTGTTTACTATTATTAGGAAACACTGCAATTATTTTTGAAAAATTGCAAAATCTGTCACAGAATACTGACACATAGATTTGCCTACACATTGTAAGTCCCAGTAGTTTCCTGTTTATTTGATAATCAAATGGCAAGAGGTGAAGTGAAGTAGTGTGTGTGTGTGTGTGTGTCTGTGTGTGTGTGTGTGTCTGTGTGTATGTGTGTGATTAAAAAGGAATAACACATTAGTGACAAGGTATTATAGTACAGTGCTGCACAGGCTGGGAGGATATATCCCAAGACCATCGGCCAAGAGATTTAAACAGCAGGAGGGACGTTACTATTAACTAAAGTATAAACCTCTGTTTCAAAAGTTTTATACCACATATACAATGGTTTTATATTAAATTAAGTCAGTTTCAGTATCATAGGTATTGCATGGTGCTGTGGCTTTAACTCTTGCATGTCCAGGGACTGATATATCAGTCCAAAAGTCCTATACGTTCTAATTCTGTCAGCAGCCTATGGGTTAAGACATTTTTTTTCTGGGCAGGGGGCATTCTGAGAGAATGAATCTTCAGTGCTTGATGTATTGTACCAGGAACTTTCAGTAGGAGTAATTTTGAGATGGCACACTTCTACTTTTAGGTTCTGAAGCAGAAAGATGGCCATGCTACAACAAGAAAAAGACCATGTTGTTCTATAAATTTGTTTGCTTTCCAAAAAGGTCACATTCTTTCATTTTCAATGCTGAAAGTTTAGTTTAGTTTATTTTTAGTTGCTCAATTCCTTGTTTGTATTTTGCAATTCCTTGGGCAGTAAGGAATATAGGGAGAAAGCAGCCTTTTGAGAAAACATTAGTACATTTTTATTTTGCTATTTTTTGCTGCTTTCTCTGTAGAGTGGTGGCCACAAAGAAGTTCTCAGTTGTTGTGGAATGCTGCAGAAATTGTGGGGCCACATACTGCAGGACACAAAAATGCTGGAGTTTATGCTTTGCTTTTGTCTTGCATACCTTGTGTTCCCGAATAAATCTGTTTTGAAGCATACAGTATATACAGTATATTTGGCGGCACATTTTCAAAAGGGATGTTTGGCACAACCCTAGATGAGCTTGCACATCCCTGACTTGCAAGGACCATAAGGAGTGTGACAGTATTCAGAAGCCCCTTTGCAATCCGCTAACCCAAGTGCACCACGGCGTAGAATATTGTGGTGCGGCCATACAAATTAGGGTCCCACATGCATATACCAGTATCACAATATTCAGCTGTGCCCTGGTGAAGACACAACTGCATGCGCTGGCACAAAGTTAGGTTTGCAAACCCAGCCCTAACCTTGTGCAGGGTCAGGTGGTGACCCACGCAATAGCTAGGGCAGCTCACATGACCCTCTCCTAGCTCTGATCCCTGCAGCAGTCACAGTATCACAAAAGCTGACTTTCCATAATGTAGTGGACCACCCTCCCCATTCCTGATCCCATTACAATAAAGAATATCATTCCTGATTATCACTTTTCCATACTGTAGTGTCCCCCTCCCAGCCCCAATCCCCAATCTATTTGATAATAGCATCCCTGATTCCCACTTTTCCATAGTGTAGTGTCCCCCCCAGCTCCGATCCCCAATCTGTTCAATAATAGCATCCCCAATCCATACTTTTTCATAGTGTAGTGTCACCCCATCTGCTGCCCGATCCCCATACAATAACATCATCCCCAGCACATTCAGTAATGTAGTGTCCCCCATCACCACAGCCCTGAGCATTGCCATACACCCTGACTTCCCCACCCTGGTAACCATACTGTCGATCCCACCCCCACGATTGCCAGTGCAATGTATGGCTCCAATGCCCCTCTCCTGGTGGCTACTGCCCCAACCCAGTAGACAGTGGGGGCCCTCACCCTACTCCACCCAGACCATTGCGGTGATCAGCACATCCCATACCTTTCGTTACGGTCAGCCAATGACTGATCTAGACTGTATGTGTACAATATGTAGTATGTGCTCGTTGGCTGACACAAAAGCCAATGAGTGTGTACTGCATTCTGTATGCATATGGTCCATATCAGTCAGTGGCTGGCCGTGGCAGGGAGGTGTGGGCTGTGCTAGTCACTGGCAATGGTCTGGGTTGGGTGTGGGTGAGGGGAATTGCTACCATATTTCGGGGTGGGGCACTAGCAATCAGGGACAGGGGAACGGGGTCATGCATTGTACCAGCGATCAGTGTGGGGGGGTTCCACAGTACTGTTACCAGGGCTGGAGGGATCAGAGTGTATGGCAATGCTCAGGACTGTGGGGAAGGGGGACACAACATTACAGAATGTGCTGGGGATGACGTTATTGTATGGGAATTGGGAAGCAGGTGGGGTACACTACACAATGGAAAACTAGGGATCAGGGATGATAATATTGAACAGATCAGGGATTGGGCAGTGGGTGTGGGGACTTTACACTATGGAAAAGGCAGAGATCGGGGATGCTGTTAATTATCATTACAGGGAACGGGACTGAGGATGGGGGTCCACTACACGATGGAAACTGTGTTTCTGTTGTACTGTGATAACTGCAGGGATCGGGGCTGGGAGGGGGCTGGCCTGGCGCATTCTGCTGGTGCAGCCATGCTAATGAACCCATATTGGGAATACATGAGGCCCCTTTGTGCCATGGTTACCAATGAGCTCATTAGCAAATTTCGGCTGAATATTGCCCTTGGAGGAACAGGGCATCCAGGTATGCACCATGCATTCCCCCACTGGTGGTGCTCAGTCCCGAACCCTGAATGTGCTGTGCCCAACGTAGCAGCCAACAGCTTTGTGCCACACATCCAGGGTCCGATATTAAAATCCAATTTGCACTATGTTCCAATTGTGCATTCTGTTTGAATATGGCATCAATTCCAGCTGTCGCATCTGTTTTGTGCAATGCAATGTTCTGTGTGATTATCCATCTGGCACTGAATATGTCCCCCTTTGTATCTTGCCTGCTTTAAAACATTAGTTCTTCCAGAGCCTGACCTTCTTGGTTTCTGTCTGCTATTTATCTGTGCTTTGTTCAGTTGACACCTAGTCCACTGCTGCAAGTCCATTTTTTTTGTGTTCCAAATACTGCAGCAACCTTCTGTTTCAATGAGAAGTTGCAACAACAAAATTCGAAAGGGACCTGAGAGTAATTATATCAGATGACCTGAAGGAGGACATGCAATGTGAGAAGGCAGTAAGTACGGCTGGGGGAATACTGGGATGCATAGGGAGAGGCATCAACAGAAGAAAACAGAAAGTTGTTATTCATCTATACAGACAGTTGGTGAGACCCCATCTGGAGTACTGCATGCAATTCTGGAGACCCCATCTCCGCAAACACATAGACAGAGTAGAGGCTGTTCAGAGGAGGGCAACCAAAATGATGCAGGGTCTACACCAGAAGTCATATGAAGAGAGACTAAAGCAGCTTAATACGTGTACCCTCTAGGAAAGGAGGAAGAGGGGGTACATGATAGAAACTTTCAAGTATCTCAAGGGAATTAACAAAGTCCAAAAGGGTAGCATATTTCAGAAAAAGAGATGTGCAAGAACAAGGGGGCACAATTTGAAGATAGAGGGGGGATGGCTCAGAGGTAATGTTAGAAAGTATTTTTTCACGGAGATGGTTGTGGATGCATAGAACAGACTTCCTGAGGACATTGTGGAGTCAAGAACAGTGGGAGAATTCAAGAATGCATGGGACAGACATAAAGCAATTCTAGTGGGGTAGGAGGAAGTAGGCTGTTGGTTAACTAGAATCTGCAGCTTATCCATCAGGTAGGGAAATGAGCAGACTAGGTGGGCCAAGTGTCCTTATCTGCCATCAGATTCTATGTTCCTATGTATTCCAGTTAGCCTGCAGTACCTTAAGGTATGCTGCAGTATGAGAGACATTTTTTTTATCTCAAGTGCTGCATTTTGCAAGTTATTGTGCAGTAAGATAATGGTGGAAACAATACATCTTTCCCTCATTGAGGGAGTGGAGCTGCTTACTTAATTTGAATTAGATTTTCCATTTTTTTCTTGTCTTGTCTGTATGTAGTTCATTGACGTTGCATTTATTTTCTTGAAAAGTTATGATTGGGGCTAGTTACCAGAGGGGTTGTCCTGAGGTTGTAATTAATCTGAATATTCATGTTCTGAGCTGTAATGGTAATACAGTGACATTTCATGATTAATTTGTGGCTTCTGTCACATTGTATGATTGGAGCCACAATAGCATGGAGTTATCAACAGAATAAAACAGCCTCATGTGATGGGGTCTTAGCCAATTACAAGGCAGAAACAGACAGACCCCATTTTATAATGAAAGGTAACTCACCACAAGTAGTACTTTGCTATCTTACTGTAAATATTTAATATGGTGAGGTGCTTTCTTGGTTGAAAAATTTAATACAAAAAAAAGAAAACAACTTACTATATGTTTCCTGCAAGAAAAGAATGTACACAGGCCACGTGGTTAGCTGCTTATCATATGGTATCACCATTGTCGCCATAAAAGCAGCAGAAGTCTGGAATTTGGACGCCAGCTTTATAATGTGAATTAATGACCTCTGGAAAAATAATGCTATGGGCCATCGTAAACAGTTCATATTAAAATTTTGCATTGATAGGTGAGTAAACTTGCCTGCCAATGCATTTCTGAGATAGAAAAATTCTAAGAGTTGTGCTTGTCAGACTGATAAAAAAGAGGGAAAAAAGTAAAGGATCCTGCTTCTTACTAGAATGGTTGTTCAGCAAAAATGATTACGCTAAGTCTCCACACAGGTGGTTGTAATGTTTTGGAAAGGTTAATGATCTTGCAGGTTACCTACACTTGACAGTTGAGGATCTCTTATTCTAAAGAACACAACTCCCTCCTGACAGCAGTGTTCTAGCAGCCCTTACAAAGCTGGCAACAAAACCTCTTTGAAATCGAGGGAAAAGAAAACAAACTGATGATAAGTATAGACAGATAATTAATTGGCTCTCCAGAGATACTCATAGGGAGGAAAAGAAGGTTTAAAAATGTGTGGCAACCTCCTGCTATACACAATGTCAAATGCTCTGTGTTCAAATGTGGCATGAATGGACAGCATCCCTCCATGAATATACTGAAGCTGACATGATTGATAAAAGATGTCACCTATGGTGGTGCAGTCTTGGTTGAGATACAGAGATAAAAAGGAGTCAAATACAACTGAAACAATCACTTCCAGTGTGGGGGTTGTGAATATAGTGTACAAGTCTAAGTCAGCTTTTTGCATGTGGAGTGGCAGTGGCTCAATTAATGGGCAACTACAAAGCCAGTTCCTGGCTTTGATTTACTGGAGGTCAATGCATGGAGTTAGAGTGTGTGTGTGTGTGTGTGTGTGTGTTTGTGTGTGTGTGTGTGTGTGTGTGTGTGTGTGTGTGTGACAAAAAGGGTTTCAGAGCTGAAGCAATTATGGAAATAGAGAGGGAAATGGCCTTTGGAAAAATTCAAAGACAATTTAATGCCTTTATGATGCATAATGTCAGTGAGGCTGGAGAAGGCAGTAGCTTCCAGTAACATTATGAGTTACTATGTAGCATTTGCATTTATTATAGTCATTAAATTGATTATGTTTATTAGGAAGTTCTATTGACTCGCACATGTCAGTGGGGCCAGTCTAGTCACATCTCTCTTTAGTAAATGTGACACATATAAAAATCATAGGCAGGACTCAGTGTGACTGCAGCATTGCAATAATTGCATTGCATTCATCAATAAAGCATGAAGGTGTCACAAATATAGAAATAAGAAGACAGTGATATATTTTGCTTTGTCTGCCAATGCAACCTTTGACACTGTTGTAGTATTGAACAACTTTCATCTTCACAAAAAGAATTGATGTTACCTTAATTTGAAAATGTTAAGTATTACTGTTTTCTTCATGGAGCATTGTGCATACCAGCTTGAGTTTAGTCCCATTACCTTTGAAACAAATCCACTACTATCTGAAAAATATGAAACATCTATGTTTTTCATGTTGAGCCATATGAAAGTACAGAAAGGTAAAAAGAAATAAATTGTTCAGTCAACTGAGTTGATTGGAGGAAGGGAGCTTACAGACCAAAGGGGTATCCCATGAATATAGCAAGTGTTTTTGAACAAGTCAATTTGGGTGACGTCAAATGAGCGAAGGTAAAGATGGCTATGTGCTGTTAGTAGCTATGTGCTATTAATAGCACAGTGTAATTGAGCACTTAGTTTTCATATGTATTTTAAAGCATATGTAAGAGTTTGTTCACTGGGCCAGTTCTGAGCTGGCTGTCTGGTGTGCTGGTAACTGTTAATGCCTTTGTGTCAGGTGACCCAGGTTCAGGGCTGGCTCTGGGGATACTATTTTTTCTTTTATAATTTCTGTTGTTTTGTATCTTAACTTCTGTTCCCTGAAGTGGCCCCCTCCCAAATTTCCTCTCTCCCAGAGTATCAGCCCCTCCCACCCCTCCCAGAGTTGAGTATAATAAATTTTTGTGGGGTGAAGGAGGCATAGCCCCCCCACATAAAAAGAAAAGTAAATATCATTACAAAATGTCAAAGTTAGCATCGGTAGCTGTTATGGGGGCTGTAGTGCCACTGTTTTACTTTTCAGCAGTGCATACTTTCTGTTTGGTGCCATTATAAAAGTGCTACTATGAAATGGAACCAATCAATGGTCTTCTTTCTTTTCTTTTCAGGTGGTATGCTATACTTGCATAGCCTCATGTTGTCATGCAAACTCTTTGGTTGAACTATTATATAAGACATATGGATATTTATCCAATATGGCAGATGCAATATCAGTTTCAATGTATACAAAATATACATTTTTTTAATGATCAGGGTTTCTGCCACCCCATCCCTTGTTTATGCTTTAAAAATAATTGATTAGCACATCTTAACCTAATAAAACGATACTCTGACTTCAAATCCTTTATAGCTTCCTTCAGTGACCTATTCATGAAGTAATGTCCATGTACTTGCCCAGGCTGAGGACCCTAAGCATCATCTTCGGGGTTGCTACATAATCCTGTTACAGGCACGCCTTCCTCCTTGTCAATGTTTCTGATTATTTATCTGTTGTTGCAGTCATAACCATTGTTTATTCTAAATTACTTTACATGTTTTGGTTTTGATCAGTTTGTTATTGTCATATTGCTTCGCTAGTGTTGCCGTGGAAACCTTATGTTTGCACCGCCCTGCTGACTTTGTGGTTGAATCTTACATTGACCGTTGTATGCAATTAAACCTGGGTCACCCCTGAAAATGGGACATCTAGTCTCAGTGGCCCTCCCTGTTAACAAAATCCACATCAAAAAAGGAAGGAAGGAAGGAAGGAGGAAGGGAGGGATGGAGGAGGGAAGAAAGAAAGAAAGAAAGAAAGAAAGAAAGAAAGAAAGAAAGAAAGAGGGAGGGAGGGAGGAAGGAAGGGAAGGAAGGAAGGAAGGAAGGAAGGAAGGAAAGTGAGAAAGCAAGAAAGAGAGAAAGGACACTGTTAATAAATTCTCATCTGGAAATCTTAGCCACTATACTGGATTTTACACTGCGTGTCATACAGTGTTATCTACCTATACTCCTTTGTGCAGATTTCTAAGATTTAAGTAGGTTAACATTTACTGTGTGTGTCAGCTACGGTATGTTGAATTCTGCATAGTGCCATGTGAGACAGACTGTGGTATGAGTTATCCATTTTCCTAGTCAATTTACTCCCCCACACACACACACACACATATACAGGCATGGATTTCTATACACATGATGATTTGTGTTGGGTTTGAGGCTTTTGATTGTAAGTATCTTTTCAGAAACCACACAGATTGGACGGTATCTACCTTCTTGTATCATTAATGTATCATACTGATCAGCATTTATATTACTTCACCACTTTCCCATCACCACAGTAGTAAAAAGACTTCAATAATACCTATACTGTATGCTGCTGGGAAACTCAAGTCACTGAAGCCACTCATCCTTATGAGATACAGCTTGGCCTGACTCTGGAAATATTGGTGGTGGCTGTAGTTAGCCTTCACTTTTATTGTTGCCAGACTTCACTCCATTTATGAAACTGACAATGTGAAAACAGTGATTCATCTCTTTACTGTCTCAAATCACAGAGGCAGGCAGTGCCATGAAGAGTGATAGTGGACCATCGTGCCTCCCATCCCAACTCTGATATTACTAAAACTGCACTCAGTTGAACGCAGCTTTAGTGACTGATGTTGCATTATGGTCTACCAGCACAAGTGATATGCTAGCAGATGGCCCATGACAGACATACAGCAGAGTCAACCATGATGCAAAACAGTAATCTGCAGTTAGTGACATACTGTATCACAAAATACTGCATGACAAAAGTGCTTAACTGCCATTGAATTGCACTCTCTCCTACAGTATACTGCAGCATTACTGTGCTGTATACTGGCAGGTGCCATTGTATGTGTAGTATGCTAGGCCAGATCAGATACCTGCAGGTACTTTGATCTATTCTGTTGGATTTTAAAAGGAAAAAAGTTTTGATATTATGTTAACCTGCCCCCAACCATGCAGATTTTGAAAGAATTTCTATATTTTTGTGACAGACAAATGGCAGCATTACATTTTCCATTTAACCTCTGATTACCCTGTCCATACTGCAAGGATCAGGATTGCCAAGGCTGCAGCCTTCCTGTAGATGATAGAGGTGAGCAATTGGCTGCCTTCTCAGTGGATGTCAATGCCACTCTTGCATTACCCAAAAGGGGTGCACAACTCCCTCTTCATTCCTAAAGGAACACACAGAGTCCCTTATTTCAAAGGAAAGGCAGTCTCTGTTTGCTTCCAAGACAAGAAAAGTTAATTTGTTTGTAAGGCTTTTACATCTTTTGGCAACCATCATAGTGGCAATATTTGCAACAGTTTTCACATTATGCAGCTGACTTGTAAATGCAACTGGTTACAACATTCACAATGATAGCAAGCAATAACTAATGCCTAACTAATTTACATGGAACATTTCATTGCCAAGGTCTCAACAGTGAAAGCCTTACTGGTCATTGAGTTTATGCCACTTTTTCTGAAAACTTAGGAACCTTGGACATCTAGCCTGCAATTTTCAAATATGACTATGCCTTGTAAAGATTTTTATTTATCCTATCAGCAGTCTATAAATGAAGAATCACTAGAGCTATGCAGGTAGTATAAACCCACCTAATGAAAATGTTATTAATTTTCCATTTCCTGCTTCTGGTGACTTTAACTTTCACTCATTTACTACCACAGCTGCAAATAATCCTCTTCCTAGGAGCCACCACAGAAAGATATATTGTGCTTTGTGGGGGGGAGGGACATGTTGTTTTGTGAAATCAATAAAAAAATTATTTTTTTTATTTTATTGTTAATTTTAAAATTCACATAATAGGAGAGTTACAGCAGTTACAGTGATAGGTGTTACTTATGGTTATGGTCTAAACCAATGATTAATACATATGCATAAATATACATTTATAGTTTAAATATATTCACACTATTAATACACTATTCAAATATTGCAATACCCATCAACATTTGTGCAGAAGAAGGAAGATGTTAGGTGGGTTAGTATCATTAGAAAGTGGCTGTAACGATGGAGATTTTTGGGTGTCAGTAGCAGAGATTTGTAGGCAGCTGCATGGTGCATGAAGATGGTTATACATTGCATGTATGAAGGCATGCATGGTGGCAGAGTCTTTGATGCTGCTGGGGAGGGTATTCTATTGTAGCTAACTCAAGCAGTCTGATAGACTTGTAGGCTCTGGGAACTTGTAGGTTTTTAGATTGTGACCTGAATATGAAGGCCTGAATAAGTCCCTTAAGAATCATGCTTGGGGATAGTGGTTAGAGTCTTTATGTGCATTTATCAACCACAATAGATCACTTATGTTTCTGCTTCACTAGAGTTGAGAGGAGACCTAGGATACTTTAGAGTATGCAGAGGTCGGTGCTCTGTCATAACTAGGTGCAAATCTATATAGACTGTTGTACGCAACTGTGATTTTCTGGATTGATGTGGATGGCACAGTCCTGCAGACCTCACTCCCCTGTTCTACAAGCAGTAGGTATTGTCACAGTATCAGTCTTGGTGTTTTGGGATAGACAGCTCATGACACTATATAGCGCTCCAAGTTTCTGGTAGGTTCCTGTAACATTCCCGTTGATGGAATGTGAAATGTTAAGTTTTGAAACTCACCACAGACTAAGATATTATACTTGAAAGATTGTACACATTCCATTGGAGAACAAATGTATGACCCAACATTCAGCGGGCTCAATGGAATACCCTTCCCACTGAGGACCACAGGCCAGCTTTTTAAATGGCCATGAGTGTGTAAGCACCTGGTGTGCCAAAGATATGGCAGACCGGGTTTGAGGCAATCTAAAGGGATCTTCTATCCCTTGTGGCAATTGATGCATCCAGATCATCTTTTTGTGGCCTAATTTGTGTACATACTGGGAACTCTTTTCATGGAGCTGGGACTCAAGATTGGATGCAAGCTGCTGTAAAGTGGGTAAATTGTCGCAACTGCACCCGGAATTGGAAAATCAGGCACAGTGTGGTATGGATGAAAAGCCATTGATCACATAGGGTCGGTGACCACATACAATGTATAGGGCCTATGGGCAGACTGGATGGGCCTAGCGGTCCTTATCTGTCAACAATTTCTATACTTCTAAACAAAAAGGGTTTGATGCTGGGCTTGATGCAAGCCCTGTGCAACCCTTTGAAAATCTAGTCTCGTAAGTCTAGTTTTGGTATTGTTCAGTAGTAAGTTATTGGTGTTCATCGAATATTATATTTTACTTAAAACTCGTTAACATTTTTTGTTTTGTTTCGTTTGTTGAGGTTACTGACAGTTTTTGACTTGGCACAGATAATGGGCAGTTCTCAGTCAAATGGCAATAATAAATCTTCCCGACTGACATTAGTTACAAATAAGGAAATTTTGACTGGTTAGCACAATATTATTGAAAGTTTCAATAATTATTTCGATAGCCATGAGCAATTTTTAAAAGATCTTCCTATGCCAGAGAATCAGAGCAAAAATGGGAAAGACCTGTTTAGGGGTATATACCCATAATTCTACCTTTAGAAAATTTCGGCAAAAACTGTATCAAGATATTTACAAAAATTAAATGATAATACTAAATTGGAACTTGATGGCATTGATATGAGCATTGTTAAATTGGTTAAACAAAAGGTTGCTGTACCTTTGACAAAGATTATTAATATTTCCCTATGTACTGGACAAATGCCAGCATTATGGAAGAGAACTGACATTGCTCCAGTTTATAAATAAGAAATACAACATCTGTTGAAACAGAAACATAGAAACATAGAAACATAGAATTTGATGGCAGATAAGGACCTCTTGGCCCACCCAGTCTGCCCATTTCCCTACCTAATGGATAAGCTGCAGATCCTAGTTAACCAGCAGCCTACTTCTTTCTACCCCCACCCCCTAGAATTGCCTTATGGCTGTCCCATACATGCTTGAATTCAACCACTGTTTTTGACTCCACAGCCTCCTCCGGAAGGCCGTTCCATGCATCCATAACCCTCTGTGAAAAATACTTCCTCATACATTACCTCTGGAGCCGCCTCATCTTCAATTCTTCCAAAACAGTATCAGTGGCTCAGTAGGTAGCACACTTCTGAGGCGGAGATCAGAGGGCTGTGGGTTCAGTTCCCACATCTGGCACTTGGGTTAATATCCCAGTACTGACACTGTAGTGCAGCATGAGAGGGGTGCTGCACTTCTGAGGTGCCGCCTTTCGATGAGACGTTAAACCGAGGTCCCATCTGCCTGGATTGGTGGTAGTTCAGGTGGATGTTAAAGATCCCATGGCACTTATCGAAAAGAGTAGGGGAATTTCCCCGGTGTCCTGGCCAAATTTCCCTCATTCACTAAAAATACCACCAACAGCTTAATCTGGTTCAAGGTCAGTTGGCATTCATCTGTATCCCCCTCCCCCAGGTCGTGCCTGAAAATAGGCAGGATTTGTCTAGTGCACTTACCCGGTCAACAAAAGCTAAATAAATAAATAAATAAATAAATTGTGCCCCCTTGTTCTTGCACACCTCTTTTTTAAAGATGCTACCTCTTGGACTTTGTTTATACCCCTTGAGGTACTTGAAAGTTTCTATCATGTCCCCCCCTCTCCTCCTTTCTCGAGGCTATACATAGTAAGCCCTTTAGCCTCTCTTCATATGTCTTCTGGTGCAGACCCTGCACCATTTTAGTTGCCCTCCTCTGGACAACTTCCATCTTGTCTATGTCCTTGCGGAGATTGGGTCTCCAGAACTGCACACAGTACTCCAGATGGGTTCTCACCAGCTGTCTGTACAGAGGGATAACAACTTCCTGTTTTCTACTGGTGATGCCTCTCCCTATGCATCCCAGTATCCCCCCAGCCCTCCTTACTGCCCTCTCACATTGCTTGCCCACCTTTAAGTCATCTGATATGACTACCCCCAGGACCCTTTCCATTTTTGTTGTTGTTAGTATCTCACCCCATTGTGTACTCTTCCCCTGGGTTTTGTTTCCCAGGTGCATTACCTTGCACTTCTTAGCATTAAATCTAAGCTGCCATACATTTGAACATTCCTCTAACCTTGCCAAGTCCCTTCTCATCCTTTCCACCCCACCTTGTGCATCAACTCTGTTGCAGATCTTTGTGTCATCTGCAAAGAGACATACTTTTCCTTCCAGTCCCTCTGCAATGTCGCTTATAAAGACATTGAAGAGGACCGGTCCTAATACTGAACCCTGTGGCACCCCACTAGTAACCCCACTTTCTTCAGAGTGCACTCCATTTACTATTACCCTCTGTGTCCTATTCTCCAGCCAATTCTTTACCCAGGCTATCATCTTGGGACCCACTCCCAGGCTGGCTAACTTGTATATTAATCTTTTGTGTGGGACTGAGTCAAACGCCTTGCTAAAGTCTAGGTAGGCCATGTCCACAGCCCCTCCCTGATCTACTACTTTGGTCACCCAGTCAAAGAAATCTATTAGATTGGTCTGGCATGACCTTCCTGCTGTGAATCCATGCTACCTTGGGTCCTGGGCCCCTCTGGCCTCTAGGTACTCGACAATTCTTTCCTTCAGAAGTGATTCCATCATTTTCCCTATCACTGAGGTTAAACTAACAGATCTGTAGTTTCCTGCTTCTGCCCTGCTCCCACTTTTATGAAGGAGCATCACATCTGCCCTCCTCCAGTCCTCAGGTACCACCCCATCCTCCCATGATTTGTTAAAGAGGGTAGTCAGTGGTGTCACTAGTTCTACCCTTAGTTCTTTTAGAATTCTGGGATGAATCCCATCAGGCCCCATTGCTTTGTCCACCTTCAGTTTTAAGAGTTCTTTCAGAACCCTTTCTTCTGTAAATGGGCTGGTATCAACTTCTGTATCCAGAGTGTTTCTATTGTTTGTTTTAGGTACCTCCCCCTCTTCATTTGTAAATACTGAGCAAAAATATTTGTTTAGTATCTCTGCCTTTCACCATCACCTTCTGCCCACCTCCCTTTATTAAGCCTCACTATCCCTCCCTTAGTCTTCCTTCGCTCCCTGATGTACCTAAAAAAAGGTTTTATCCCCCCTCTTAACTGAGTTGGCTATCTTTTCCTCAGTTCGGCCTTTGCTGTTCTGACTGCCTTCCCAGCTTCCTTTTGCTTTAACTGATACAATTCTTTGTCCAGCTCCTTCTGTGATTCCTTGTACTTCCTGAATGCTTTCTTTTTCTCTTGAACCTTCACTGCCACCTCGTTTGAGAACCATAGTGGTTTCTTATATTGTTTTGTTTTGTTTATTTGCTTCACACAAAGGCTTGTTACCTCTGTGATGGCAGTTTTTATTATTCCCCATTGTTCTTCCACCCCTCCTCCCTGCCCATTTGCTAGTGCATTCCTTAGGCACTCACCCATTTTAGCAAGTCAGCCCTCCTGAAGTCCAGTACTTTTGCCTTTGTATGGCTTGACTCTATTGCTGTGTTTATTGTGAACGATACTGTTCGATGGTCGCTAGTTCCCAGATGGCTACCCACTTCTACATCTGTGATCCTCTCTCCATCTCTATTTGAGAGGACCAGGTCTAAGATTGCTCCCTCTCGACTGGGTTCCAATACTAGTTATCTAAGGCATGCCCCCTGTAGGGCATCTAGAATAACCCCACTCTTAGAAGTGGCTGCTACAACTGCACTCCAGTTAACATCTGGTATATTTAGATCACCCATCAGCAATATCTCCCTTTATCTGCCATTCTAAGTATACTTTCTATCATTTCCTTGTCCATTTCCTCCCTGAAAGGGGTCTGTCATACTACCGGCCAAAGTGATTGTGGTGCCATTGCCTGCCTCAAATTGACCCACAGTGCTTCTTCTCCTCCCTGTTTACCCTTTTGTTCTGTTGCTTTGATTCCTTCTCTATGTAGAGAGCTACTCCTCCTCCTCCTCTTTTACCCTCCCTCTCCCTCCTGTAGATAGTGTATCCTGGTATGTTAACATCCCAGTCATGGTTCTTTGTGTACCATGTTTCTGTGACTGCCACGATATGCAGATGTTCCTCCTCCATCAAGGCCACTAATTCAGGAAGCTTGTTACCCAGACTACGGACACGTACTCACTGCTCTCCATTTTTTGATGGCTTTACCTTCTGTAGCAGCATCCCCCACTGACCTTTCTACCTTGGTCTTTTTCTCATTTAGTACCCTGTTTTGTAGGGGGAGGCTGAGATTTTCCTGCTGCTTATCAGTGCCTCCCCCCTTGACTAGTTTAAAAGCTTGCCAATGAAGCATTTAAACCAATTGCCCAAAAGATTTGCTCCCTTCCTGGACAGAAGCAGACCATCCTGTCAGTATAGGCTGGTGTCCTCCAGGTGGAACCCCAGTCCCCAATGAAGCCAAACCCCTGTGCTCCACATCATTTTTTCAACCATTCGTTAAACTGCATGGTGCAAAGTACCCTCGCCTCACCCATGCCATTGACAGGCAGCACCTCTGAGAAGGATACTGTGTGTGCTACTTGTCTTAGGCCCCTCCCCAACTCTACAAAATCCTTCTGCACTGCTCTAATCTCATGATGAGCCAAGTCATTTGTCCCTAGGTGGACAATGACGTCCAGCTCAGACTCCCATGCAGCTGTTCTCATGATCTTAAGGATGTGCTTCCTGTACCTCCAAGCCATGGCACCAGGCAGGCACCTTACTTCAGTTTTCCCTGCTCCCCCCAGTTTTATCCCCCTAATAATTGAGTCCCCCACCAGGAGCTACTTCCTTTCCTTGTGGTGCTTTCTGCCTCCTTCCTGAGGGCCTCCCTTGTGACAGTTGTCTGCACCCCCGTTAGTCTCCTTTGTGGGTGCATCCATAGGGGAACTATGCTCCCCCAGAATGGCATATGGATTGTGGAGCGGAACAATTGACAGGGTGTGCCTCTGTTCCACCACCCTTACCTTCCCTGAGCCCACTGTGGTCCAACTGCTGTCCAATTGCACTGCTTATGTCACTGTCACAAATCCTTGAAAGGGTAATATATGGCCAGTTGTGTGATTATTTGTGTAAGTACAGTATTCTCACTACTTATCAGCATGGGTTTCGAGAGCACCACAGCACTAACATTGCTCACTTGCCTTTTACAGATTTTTCATGCACTTCAGTTAATGTTCTTCTGTTGTGTTCATTTTTATTGACTTTTCATAACCTTTTGCTTTAGTTAATAATAAGCTGTTACATTGTAAGTTGAATGCTGTGGGACTATCTGAAGCTGCTCTTGAACTGGGTTGAAAGTTATTTGGAGGGAAGGGAGTTTAGAGCAAAAGCTGAAATGTTTACTCGAAACAAGGTAAGCAGTATTGGTGTTCCACAAAGTTTCATTTTGGACCTCATGATGTTCAGCCTTTTGTATTAATAATCTCCCTAACATCTGTGAGGGTACATCTGTATTATTATATGCAGATGATGCTGTAATATAGGCATGTAGTAAGGATGTAAACACAGGTGGAGCCTGTCTACCTAAGGACTTTTATGTCCAACAGTACTAGATTAGAGTGCATCAGTTACCACAATGAAAATGAAGGCTATGCTTTTTGCTAGTTTCCATGCTTGCCATCAGAAAATATTATGGCTACAGATATTTACATTAGATAAAATTGTCCAGTAGATTTATCTTCATTCAGATATTTGAACTTAGCACTTGATAGTACCCTTACTTATTCTTTCCATATAGAAACCATAGTTGAGGCAGTTAACAAGCAGCAGCAGATGCTGTATTGTTGAACAGAATGCATCCTCAAGTCCTCTTTAATCCCAATAGCCGAAGATTATTGGCTCTCCATTATGGGCTATGGAATATTAATATATTCTGTGGCTAACCCAAATAACCTGTCTAGAGTATAATTGATCCTAAATTGTATTTGTTACTTTTGCCTAAAAGTTGACAACTATATCTGACGTTGCAAACATTATGAATCATTAAATTAGCTCCCTCTTTTGGAAAGAATGAAATATTTGCAGGTAACCCTAACAGAAACTTTTAAATGCTGTAGCTTCTCCAAGTTTAAAATCATTGGTTCGGTATCAGTTAGGCCTTGGTTAACTAGGGCTGATTCAAATCACGATCTTGAGCTTCCTCTTATGAAATTATGTATATTTTCCTACTGTGCAATGAAAACATCGAATGTTTTGCCTATGAACAGTATATAAGAACTGTTCAAACTATATCTGGTTTTAAAATGTATTGAGACTATATATATATATATATATATATGTATATATAAATTGTTTAACCAGGAGTGGCACACTAAGCTGAAAGCTTGCTTACAGGTGCGACCTGGGAGCACAGGGAAGTTAAGTGACTTGCTCAAGGTCACACAGTATGCATGTGGGGGCTGTGGGATTCAAACCCAGGTCTCCAAATTTGCAGCTCAGAGCCTTAAACCACTACATTATACTGACTCCTATTTGCTGGCTACTAGTAAATGTACCTGTTTTAGCACTTTATTATTAGATTTTATAGATCTTAATATACAAATATACGAAAATGCCAGCAGATACTGGCATATCATCTATCGAGTCTGTTCAAGTACACAGCTCCCAGTCTAATCTACTGCAGCTTTCCAACCACCCCTTGCCCGTCCATCTGATTTATCACCCCTTCTGCCGACTCCACCTCCACAGCTTTCCCCCAGGTTTGATCTTACCTTTGACCCTGTCCCACCCCTCTTAGAACTGCCTACAGGTTTCAATAGTATCACCTCCTCTGGCAGTGCCTTCCACCTCACTACCACCCTTTCCATGAAGTAGTGCTGTCTTATTTCCCTCCTGAATCTTCCAACCTCCAGTTTCAGACCATGTCCCCTTGTGTCCATCCCCCATTTAATCTAAACCTGCCCTCAGTACTAACCCTATTCATGCCCTTTAAGTAATAGAAGGTCTCAATCATATCCCCTTTCTCCCTTCTATCCTCCAGTGAATACATGTTGAGCTCCCCTAGTCTTTCCTCATATGGTTTGTAACCCAGCCCCAGGATCATCTTTGTCACCCTGCACTGGACCCCCTCCAGTAGTTTGACATCCTTTAAATAGGGGCACCAGAACTGCACACAGAACTCCAGGTGAGGTCTCACCAGTGACCTGTACAGCAGCAGAATGACTTCCTCTCTCCTACAGGTGATTCCCTGGAAGTGCACCCCAGCATCTTATTAGCCTTGGCTGCTGCATTCATATACTGTGCTGAGTGATTCATGTCCCCTGTGACTAGTACCACCAGATTCTTCTCCTCCACTGAAGTGGATAACTGCATTCCCCCTAGCAGTAGCAATTCCAGGGATTCCTGGCTCTCAAGTGTATCACTTTGCAATTCTTAGCATTGAACCCCAGCTGCTATTTGTCTGACCAGTGCTCAAGTCTTGCCAAATCCTCTAGGAGTACCTCCCCCCTTCCACACTGTCCACCTCCACACCAATCTTTGTGTCATCTGCAAAAAGGCTGATCTTACTCCTAATCCCATCCCATATTTTGTCAAAGAAGATGCTAAATAGCACTGGTCCTAGTACAGAGCCTTGTGGTATCCCACTGGTGACAGCTCTGGAAGTCAAGAGTTCTGCCCCTACAACTACCTTCTGCTGTCTATCCAGCAGCCAGCTCCTAACCCATCCAATCAGTTTCTCCCCTGATCCCAGGTTTCTTAGTTTACTAGTCAACCTTTCATGTGGCACCAAGTCGAAGACCTTGCTGAAGTTCAAATACAGGACATCCACTGCATGGCCCCTAACGAGTGTCCTTGTCACCCAGTAAAAAAAAACAGCCAGGTTTGTCTGGCAGGATCTACCCGAGACAAACCCATGTTGCCTATTGTGCTGGAGACAGTAGTCACTGTATTTTATTGTTTGTTATTGTCATTTTGTATTGTGCTTTGCATACAGGTAACCCCTGAAACTTGGTACTTCTACTCAATGGACTTACCTGGTAAACAAACAAAATCCAAACAGAGATGTAAGCAAGGATTACAGCTATTATAAACTGACAGAATGCCATTGACAAATGATCAAAATTGCAGCTGGGTCTAGGAGTGGAGCCCTGTGAAGCATCTCGTGTGAGTGTCTTAGGGAAGGAAGTTTTGCCTTTGATATGACAAGTCATGATCAGCTGATCAGTTAGGATCATTGCCAACTCACCACCTATCTGGTACAACTTGTTTAGAAGACTGGAATGGATTATAGTTTTAAAAGTCTTTGTCAAATCTATGAAAATTGGTCTGGTATAACAACTTATACTGAGGATAGCCAAAAGGTAATTTATCACCTCTAGCAGGGCAATGCAATGCTGCAGGCCAAAGCTAGATTTTACTTCAGTGAGTATTTTTTTGAGAATGCAATATATGAACTGTCTATGCAATAATTTTATACTCAAAAATGAAATATGTTTAAATAGTAATTACGGTAATGGCTGTATATGTTCCCAAATTTCACTTGCATGTGATTTGAAATTAAAATACATGCAGAAAGTGCATTGCCTTGCAAAGAAATCAGATTGAAGTTCAGTTTCTTTAAACCAAGCAGGAGAAGTTTACACATTCCCCAAACATTTCACAAGTACCCCCACATACACATGCACATGTGTGCACACACACACAGACACATATGTGATGCTTGACCAGCTGGTTATGATTGTTCTATGATATTTGTAATATAAAAATATAGTATGTGATTGTCTCACATAAGACAGCCTGTGTCATGGGTCCCCCCCCCCCAGGTTTCAGTTACAGGATGTAACTGATAAGGAGATCTCTGTAATGTAATTAACTTACTTGAGAAATTGCATTTTATGGCCTTTTTATGACCTGTTGCTTCATCTGAAGTTGGGAAGCTAAATATGCACTTTATTACAGGACAGGACATAACTTAGCTGATTCCTGTTGGCTATATTCGCACCTAAGTGATGTATGGCAGAATTGTAAAAACCTTTGATGTTCCTTGAGAAAATAAGAAACCAGCCACCAGTTCAAAGGAAAGGCTTGATTAAAAAGTATCACAATTTGGGAAATGAGTTTTTGCTAAAGTCACAGTATTTAAAATATTTCCTGACAGGAAATCATGTTTGTATTTTTTTGGTTCTAAAAGGAGGAGCAGGATGACTCATAGAAGGGGTGTGGAGACACAGAGTTTTAAACTGAATACTGTGTCTGAACTTGTTGTTATATACCATCTTGGGACACTAGAAAGACAGAGCTCCCTGATAAGCACTGAGAGGTAATACATTACATAGAAAAGTTGTTAACTGTACTGTATGTTGGTAGGAGTTTGTCTGTAGTTGTCTTTATGTTCTTTTAAGTGATTGTATACTTTTTGATGTAGTGTTCTGTGTCTACATATCACATATTTGTATCCAGTTTAGTAAACCTTTTATTTAAAAGACTGCTTGGGTGTCTGCAAGTTCTTTTTTTGCATGTGATGTATAGATGGTTAAGTTTGACAAAAGTTCAGCAGCTTGATGGTGATACTAAACTGGGAAAAGGTAAGAATATACATAAGGCCTTTTATAGAGTTTTAAGGGTTCATTTTGGAAGCCTGACTGGATACCTCCTGGCATAAGATTGTACTGCAATCCCTGAAGAGGGCACGAATCTGCACCTGTACATTGGGTATGCAAGCATAAGGTTCACAGTAAGAATCCCCCCAGAACTTGAGATTAAAGGTGATTCAGATCCACAAGCAGACAGGAGGGTTACCCTGTCTGTTACCTGTTCACACTCTTGCCTCTGAGGCTGGCACTGTGGGAGCAGAGAGCCTGACCTGCTGAGTGCATTTGTAACAGATTTGGTTGGCAACGGTGGGATAAAATTGATAACACATGCTTTAACTGTTCAGTGTGTCATCTTAATACTGTACAACTCACTTGCAAAATCAGGCAGTGATTTTATTTTTAAAAATGGAAACATAACTATATCATTTTGCCTACAGTTGAGTTCCTACCTGTTTTATTTTTTTCTAAAGTGCAAGGAAGATTAGCCATAGTTAGGGAAGAAGATGTCTTCTAACTACAACAGGTACACTGTAGAGTACTTGAGGCAGTTGTGCCAGGACAGAGAAGTCCTGCATGAGGTGAGAGCCACCAAAAAGAACCTTGTGGATGCCCTGATGGCAGCAGATGCCCAAAGCATCAAATCACAGACTGTGACTGTAAAGGACCCAACCTTGGGCATGGAGGGGCCAGGGCCAGTGTAGTGTCCAGATCTGGTGATGAAGGCAGTAGGGCCAGTGCCAGTGAAGGGCCACAGCAGCAGGGGAAGGTCATAATCATTCTGGAGCCAGAAGCAATCAAGTGGCACATTGAGAGCAGTGAGCTGTAGAGGAGAAGAGGGAGCAAGAACAGCAAGAGGCAGACCATGAGGAGTGTGAGCACCATAGGTGACATGAACTGGAGAAGCAACGACTCCAACCACTAGCACCAGAGCAAGTAAGGGGCTTGGGTTTAACTGGAACTACAGAACTGGGTTACAAATTAAATTCCAAATTGAAAGCTGAATTTAAAGAGGGGGAGGATATGGATGCCTTTTTAAATTCCTTTGAAAAGGTTTATATTCAGGCAAAAATTCCTAGAGGGCCCTGGAGCTTCCAGCTATCCCCACTACTTACCAGGAAAGCTCAGGATGCATTGGGTTAAATGGACAATGAGGATAGTAATGATTACAGCAAACTCAAAGCTGCACTTTTAAAAAAGTTTGATTTAACTGCAGAAGCATACAGAGCTAAATTCCATAAGCTCAGGAGAAGCTCTGACATGAGCTATGAGGAGCTAGCCATGAAAGAGCGTCAGTATTTAAAACGTTGGTGGGAAGAAATTGAAGCCAACTCTGTAGATAAAATTGAAAATGCTATATTGTTTGAGCAATTTTTGGGGCATGACCAGCAGAGCAGAGCTGAAAACCTGGCTGGAGGACCGAGATCCCAAAACAGTGCAAGAGGCTACTGAACTCTCGGACCACTATGCCAAGAGCAGATCTGCTCTGAGAGCGAATGGTGCGGGCGTGGCAGTGTAGAAAGGGAAAAGCATGCCTTCAGGGCAGCTAAAACCCTCACTGCCTCCACTGAAATCAGTTAGCCCCAGGTTTCAAAGAAAATATTTTTCTGAGAAAAGAAACGAATGTTGGGTTTGTAAAGAAACTGGGCATATTGCCAGACAGTGTCCCAAAAGGATGAGCAATACACAGAATGGGGCTATGAAAGAAGTGGGTTATTTGTGTGTCCCTGGAAGCATGCCTGTGAACATGAGGGAGCACATGCACCCTGTCAAGTGAATGGTGTACAGACACAAGGGTTAAGGGACACAGGGGCATCCCTGGCATTGGTAAAAGGGGATCTGGTAGAGCCTGTTCAGCTTATACCCAATGAATTTGTAATTGTGAAAGGGTTCACTGGTGAGGAGACCACATTGCTACTCTCTAATGTTCTCCTAGACTGGGGTGAAACAGGGGGAACTGTGTAACAGGTGGCTGTAGTCAAAATGTTAGCAGTTGACGTCATCCTTGGCAACAATCTCAAACAGGGGATGGTGTGTACAGTTACCCATAGCCAAGGGGGATGGGGAAATTGTAGTTCCCCAGACCCCACAGAAGCCATTGTGGAAACCAGTGGGAGGCTGGTTCCCTAGTCTGTGTCTCCTGATATGGAGACTAATGAAATGGGGTTAGAAATTTCCAAAGTAGCAGTTAACCACACAGTTACAGAGGGTTACTCTGAAGAAGGAGGGGTGACCCATTGTCAGAGGGTTAGTGATGGTAGGGATCTTGAGTGCCCTGATGCTAGTGCTAGGGACCCTAGTTTAGAGACTGAAGGGGACCTGTCCCATGCCTTGGGAATGTGTGAGGAGTTTGCAGCTGCTTAGAAACGTGACTCTAGTCTAGAGAAGCTGAGGGCTTGGGCAGACTCTGATGGAGCACAGGGAGGTGACAGTAAACAAAAGGTTTACTGGGAAAATGGACCGATGTATACTCAGGATGTGAAGACAGAGGGAGGGGTGATAGACAGGCAGCTTGTCATTCCCCAGGGGTACCGTGAGCAGTTGCTCAAGATTGCACACGATATTCCCTTGTTTGGCCATCTGGGAATCATGCTCACTATGCAGTGGTTGGCCCAGAATTTCTATTGGCCCAGCTTCACACAGCAGGTGAAGGAGTATTGCAGGTCTTGTCACCAGTGCCAAGAAATAGGGAAAGCAGGTAAGAAAACCCAAGCCACCCTAATTCCATTGCCCATAATGGAGGAGCCATTCCAGAGGGTGGGAATGGATATTGTGGAGTCTTTAAATACCCCCAGCTTCTCTGGGAAGAGGTTCATCCTGACTGTGGTGGATTATGCCACCCGGTATCCAGAGGCAGTCACCTTATCCTCACTGAAGACAAAGTGGCAGATGCCTTACTTGGGATTTTCTCCCATGCTGGGTTTCTGCAGGAGGTTATCACCGATCAAGGGGTTTCCTTCATGTCGGACCTGATGAAATGTTTGTGGGAGGAATGTGGGGTGGTGCAGAGGTACACAACACCTTATCACCCACAAGCCAATGGGCTTCAGGAAGGATTTAACGGTACCCTGAGGTCAATGCTCCAAGCATTTGCTGAACTGCATCGGAGGGACTGGGAGAAATACCTTCCCCTCATGTTGTTTGCATACAGGGAGGTGCCCCAAGAGTAGACAGGATTTTCCCCCTCTAAGCTCTTATATGGGCGCTGGGTACATGGGCCCCTAGACTTGATCCAGGGGGACTGGGAAGGCAAGCATGCCACCCAGGGAACTCCCATAGTGAATTATGCCCTTAGCTTTAGGGAAAGGCTGAAGGAGCTTATGGGGACAGCCCAGAGCAACCTGGCAACTGCCCAACAGAAACAAAAAGTGTGGTTTGACTGCAGAGCCAGAGCTCACTTGTACACGGAGGGTCAGGAAGTCATGGTTCTTATTCCGGTCCAGAAAGAAAAGCTGCAGGCTGAGTGAGCAGGACCATACAAAGTAGTTAGAAAGGTAAATGACTTGAACTATATCATAGAGTTATCTAACAGAAGACATGCAGATAGAATGTACCATGTCAACATGATGAAGCCATATGCTAATAGGACTGACATGGTGTTTACAGTATGTAGTCCAGGGGAGGTGACAGATGAAGGAGACCCCCTTCTGGACTTGCTGGAAGAAAGCAAGTGGAAGTCCTCTGTGGAGGCAGTTAAATTGTCACCCCAGCTGGCCCCGGACAAGATCCAGGAAGTAAGGGAGGTTCTAGAAGACTTTGCCCCACTGTTTAGCACCAAGTCGGGACTAACCCCTTTAGCGACTCATGATGTAGAGACAGGGACACAGATGCCCATATGGCATATAGCATATAGGGTGTCAGAGGCTGTCCAAAAGGACATTAGGAGGGTGTGGAGGAAATGCTGGACTTACAGGTAATCCAGAGGTCTCACAGTCCCTGGGCCTCATCCGTAGCCCTTGTGTCCAAGCCAGATGGCTCTACTCATTTCTGTGTGGAATATCATGGACTGAATGCAGTCACAAAGTCAGACACCCACCCAATGCCCTGGACGGATGTACTCCTGGACAAGTTGGGAGGGGTGACATACCTTATGACTACTGACTTGACAAAGGGGTATTGGCAGGTAGAGTTAATTGACAGAGCTGGGGAGAGGTCAACCTTCATCACTCCGATAGGCTTATTTGAATTTAAAGTAATGCCTTTTGGAATGAAGAATGCCCCGGCCACTTTCCAAAGGTTGGTGAACCAGGTGTTAAATAGTGCTGAAGAGTATGCCGTGACGTACCTGGATGACATTGCCATCTTTAGTGTCAGATGGGAGGAACACCTGTCCCACCTTAGGGAAGTGCTGGACAGGATACACAGGGCCGGGCTCACTGTCAAAGCTGAGAAGTGCAGGAGGCCATGGCTGAAGTGGCATACCTCGAGCATGTTGTAGGCTGGGGCCAGCTCCATCCTAACCAAGTAAAAATAGATGTGATCAAGGCATGGCCCAGATCAGAAATGCAGAAGCAGGTCATGAGTTTTTTAGGGACAGCAGGGTACTATAGGAAATTTGTACCCAATTACAGTGCCCTGGCTGCTCTCCCATCTGACCTGATAAAGAAAAAGATGCCTAAGAAAAATACCTGGGAACCAGCCTGTGAAAAAGCCTTTACCAGACTGAAGAAGGCACTATGCAGTGCTCCTGTGTTGACAAGTCCTGACTATAGCCAAACTTTTATAGTCCAGACTGACACCTCAGATGTGGGTATTGGGGCAGTACTGAGTCAGACATCCAACCAAGGGAAAGATCACCCTGTAGTGTACCTGAGTAAAAAGTTACTTTCCAGGGAGCAGGCTTACTCTACTGTGGAAAAAGAGAGTCTTGCCATAGTGTGAGCCCTAAAGAAGTTAGAACCATACTTATATGGGCAGCATTTTGAGGTACAAACTGACCACAACCCCCTGGTTTGGCTGACACAAATGGGAAAAACTAATGGCAGACTATTAAGATGGAGTCTTGCCTTGCAAGGGTATGACATGATGATCTTACATAGGGCTGGATCGACCAATCAGAATGCAGATGGCTTATCGGGTCTGTATGAGGAGTGAACTGACTTGGGAAGCACATCCCATGCAGGGGATAGAGCTCCCAATTCAGTCTAGGTGGGGAGGACTGTGACACTTGGCCAGCTAGTTATGATTGTTCTGTGATATTTGAAATATAAAAATATAGTATGTGATTGTTTCACATAAGGCAGACTGTGCCATAGGTGCCCCACCCCCAGGTTTCATTTACAGGATGTAACTGATCAGGAGATCTCTGTAATATAATTAACTTCCTTGAGAAGTTGCATTTTATGGCCTTTTTATGGCATGTGACTGCCTCTGAAGTTGGGAAGCTAAATATGCATTTTATTACAGGAGAGGACATAACTTAGCTGATTCCTGTTGGCTATATTTGCACCTAAGTGACGTTATGGCAGAGTTGTAAAAACCAGTTCAAAGGAAAGGCTTGATTAAAAATTGTCATAATTTGGGAAATTCGTTTTTGCCGAAGTCACTGTATTTAAAATATCTCCTGACAGGAAATCATGTTTGTATTTTTTTTTGTTCTAAAAGGAGGAGCAGGATGACTCATAGAAGGGGTGTGGAGACACAGAGTTTTTAAACTGAATACTGTGTCTGAACTTGTTGTTATATACCATCTTGGGACGTTAGAAAGACAGAGCTCCCTGATAAGCACTTAGAGGTAATACATTAGATAGAAAAATATCTAAGTGTATGTTGGTAGGAGTTTGTCTGTAGTTGTCTTTGTTTTCTTTTAAGTGATTGTATGCTTTTTGATATAGTGTTCTGCGTTTACATTTTACATGTTTTTATCCATTTTAGTAAACCTTTTATTTAAAGGACTGTCTGGGTGGCTGCAAGTTCTTTTTTTGCATGTGACGTATAGATGGTTAAGTTTGACAACTGTTCAACAGCTTGATGGTGTTACTAAACTGGGAACAGGTAAGAATATACCTAAGGTCTTTTATAAAGTTTTAAGGGTTCATTTTGGAAGCCTGGCTGGGTACCCCCTGGCATAAGATTGTACTGCAATCCCCGAAGAGGATACAAATCTGCACCTGTACTTTGTGTATGCTAGCATAAGGTTCACAGTTTGAATCCCACCAGAACTTGAGACTAAAGGTGATTCGGACCCACAAGCAGACAGGAGGGTTACCCTGCCAGTTACTTCTTCACACTCTTGTGCTCTGAGGTTGGCACTGTGGGAGCAGAAGACCTGACCTGCTGAGTGCGTTTGTGACAGATTTTAGGGTAATGGCTGTGTATGTTCCCAAATTTCACTTGCATGTGATTTGAAATTAAAATACATGCAGAAAGTGCATTGCCTTGCAAAGTAATCAGATTAAAGTTCAATTTCTTTAAGCCAAGAAGGTGAAGTTTACACACTCCCCAAACATTTCCTAAGTACCCCCCACACACACATACAGACTCATACACATACACTCACATGCAAACAACTAAGTATTCCTTGCATGCTGTCTCAAATGAGCAAAACTAATGCCTACCTGCCAGTGCAGATATACCACAGGGGGAAGACCTGATTTGATATGTCTGGTACAAGTACATGAATGAGTAATATGTTGTAATTGGATAAATAAAACAAAAATGGTTCTGGGAAAGATAACCTGTGAAAAATGGTTAAATATTAAGAAAAAAAAGCTTTCATTTAATTTTATTTTCTACATATATTTATTTATTACACACATTTTATTTCACATACAGTAACTCCAGTCCAGTTTGTTTCCTTGGGTTAAAGCAATGCCCTCAAATTTGCTCTGGACAGTTGCTTAAAGTAGAAGTTGAAGAACTGCCACATTTCTTTGCCATTGAGGGGAGATGAAAATATTTTGTTGGCAAGATATCTGCTTGGGGAGCGATGCTAAGAAGTTTCTCTATGACTCACTGGCTCACCCTTTTACACCACTAGTGGAAAGGTGAAATACAGAGGGAAAAGGGCACTGGGGGCTGATGAAGTCTTTGCCTTTCCATTGTCCTGTGAGGTCTCTTGTGATCTTGTCTGCATTTTCCACCAACCTATAACTTGAATTTGTCTCCCTGCCATGAAGAGAGAGATTCATCTGGGCTCTGTGTGGGTGAGGATGGGATGTACGTTGGTGGGATGATGTGGTACTGAATGGGTAAGGTTGGTCTACTGGACTCCATGGACAAGAAGCTGGCAAATGTGAGTAATATAAGGAGACGCAATGCGGGATATGGTGAGAAGAGATAAGACATGGATTAAAAATAAATAAATAAAAAACTATTGAGCACCATACATTCAATAGTATGGAATGCAGCATTACAATAATCATTCTTTCAATAATTTTTCAGTCGACAACTAGTTCCAATATCATGCAAAAGAGTAGTGCAGTTTAGTTCTCTAGAGCAAGAATGTATTTAGATGTAAAGTGTATAACAGGATGCCTAACGCATAAAATAGTGGATACAACCTGTAAGAAGAATGTCTTTGCTCTGGATAACTTTCATTGTTGAGGATAAACACTAGTGTTGCTCAAGCTGGGCTTTATCTCGTCTGAGCAACAGATAGCAGGCTTATATAATGCATTCTCTGACCAATTGTATCTGATCAAGTACTGGATCAGATTTTATGACAGGACAATGGATTAGCCTATCTGAATCCAGTATCTGGAACAGAGAACAGTTAAGTACAATTCACTATCCAGTTAATATACTACATGAGAAAATGTAATACACATGGTGCAGTAACACTACTGCTGCAGGCTTTGTGTAACTCTTCCACAGTCCTACTTAAATATGAAGTACTAAGTACTTCTATAATTACAGTGCTCACTAACCTATTGGTACCATTCCAATTTATCCCTAAGAGCCCAACATGGCCTTAAACTCTCAAAGGAATTCACCAATCACATGTTCAGGCTGATAACTCAGTTATGAAGCATATTTTTCCCTTGCTGTGCTGATGGCAAAACAATCTTTTGAGCATAATTAATTTTATTATTGTTTGTGTGGGTAATGTGCAGTCTAACAAACAAACAGCAAATGCTGATTATGCACCATCCAGAAACATGTCGCTCACATTCTTCTTTCAAATGTTCCCATTATGAGACACACCATGAGCAGAAAGGCATGAAAACTATGTGCACAAGTGCTATAGATAGTTATATTTAGTATTTGCTCTGTGTGTGTTTGTGTGTGCATGTGCATGCACTTCTCTAGTATTTGCTGTGTGTATGTGTGTGTGTGTTCATATGTGATCTAAATACCAATTGTCTAGCTTTTGCCATGTGTTTGTGTGTGGCTGTGTCTAATGTTACAGGTGATTCCCAAGTCTTTCCTGGAAATAATTGCTATTGCTTGTAAATTGGTGTGCTAGTCAGTGACATGATGCAGAATATCCAGATATACCATGATATATCATAGGAAATTCACATTAATTTCAATTGGATTTCTGTGATATTCCTGATATATCTTGATATATAGTGCATCTTGTCAGTGACTATATGTGTATTAAGAAATGATAACTTCAGGCAATACCATGGTACAGTCATTGTTTGGTATGACACAGTGACTCATTTGCAGGGCTCTGTGTGCTAGCTAGGAGATCCAGGCTTTCTTATGGACATGAGCTCTGAATTGGGGAGGCAGTATTGCCTAGTGGCACTATACTGCAAACCTGGAGAACTGTGTTTCAATCTTAGAGCCACCATTTGCATACTGTGTGATCGTGAGCAAATCACTTAACTTCCCTGTGCTCTGAGGATGCACCTTGAAACATGTCTCAGCTTAATGTGTCTTTCCTGGCCAAAAATTGTAGGTGAACGTATCATGTACGTAAATCTCTAAATCCTTTGGGGTCGTGGAGGTGAAAAAAGCCATAGAATGGCTTGGGATTCTATTGGATGGTAAGCCCTTGGTTACCCACCTGTAAGGAAACAAGATACTGCCAGTCTGATAAGAAATGGGAGGGGAACAATTGCACAGCAGGGGAGACCCAGTGCAAAAATAAGTCAGATGTTTCACAGATCTATTCAGCATATTTTCCTTTTCATGGCTGATCACAGAAATAAGCTTTCTCCTCTATAACTGTTGTGGTATTAATTGGTTACTGAGCATGTACATAGTTGTTTATGAGAAATTAGCAACCCATGTGCAGTGAAGAGTAATGCCATATGATTCTTTACCTGTTATTAGCAGTAGACACTTTCAAGACTACTTTACTTCTTCTCTTAGTCTAATGGCAAGATAAAAATGATGTATTATGCTAATAATAATTAAAGATTATGAAAATGGAGTTCATCCTTAGAGGAACGGTACTGGACTAGATGGCGTTGATTTTCATGGAGCAATTAGGAATTAAAAGTTGTTCATTCCACAGTTTTGTATGTCGAAGTTATTAAGGGTCCCCAGAGCAATGATAACATCTGCTTTGAAACACAGTTTTGTTTATTAATCATGGCTGGGTTTCTGCTAACTGGCATGCAGTTGAGGTAGAGGTTGATATGAAGCATCAGATTTTACAGATCTCCAAATGCCAGTACATGCAAAAGAATGTGCACTATTTCTGTGCACAATGCCAACAAAAGTACTGTATTTTTCTGTACTTCTTTGCCTGACACTGATTGGGCCCCTTGTGCCACTCTGCACTGCCAAGCCCCATCACCCACCATCCCTAGGACTTAATTCTCTCCTGTGCCCCCCCCCCACAGATGACACCCCTATGGGAAGGTTTGCTGTGGGACTGCTACTAAATCCTGAGCACAGATTAGTTTTGGATAAGGAGAAGGAGCACTAGTCAGTAGTGTGGACCTGTAGCAGGGTGGTGGGATTCATCCTGTGTGGTCAGGGATTTTTTCAATTTTCCTCTTTCCCTCCCACAAGGATCATGAAATGCTATGTCTGGTGCCTAGACATTAGAACACCAATGCTACCCAGCCTGTGCTCTGTGGCAATGCTACCTGTGATCACCCACATAGCAGTATTGTGGTGGACTCCAGGATCCCTCCCTCCACTGAGGAGGTGGACATCAATGAGATGCTCAACCCTACTCCTCCGTCTGGCCCGCCAGCAGTCCAGGCTTGTTCTCAAACCTGGGTCACTGGGGCCACAGGCAGTAATGCTACCATGATGCTGTCTGCACTGTACAGTATGTTATGGTGAGAACCTACCACCTATCCTTTCTGGGCCTAAAACAGATGCTTCTTAAAGAGACAATTTTATTCATTTATTTAGTTATTTATTGGTTTGATCAGGGAGTGGGCTTGGCCACATGGGCCCATTTTCACTTTCAAGGCTGACGTCCTTCAGTTCTGTGCCTCCATGGAAGAGTGACTATTTATGTTCTTGAAACTGAATTCCTGAATATTCACCTGCAAATGGACTGTTCTATATTCTCTTATCTGCTGTGTTGGAACAATTACGCTTTTCTTAAAAAAGGCCATCGTTTTTCATGATCCGAAATTAAAATTTCCAGCACAACATCAATTTCAGTTTTTTATCATTTTAATGGTCAGCAATCCAATGTAATGTATGCCCTTAAAGTTACTGGGGAAGAAAAGGTGGAAATGCTGCAACTTTGTTAAATTGCTTTTACCATGTTTTACCATATGCCAGTAGTAGAATTTCTAATAGGACATTTCATTTGATAAAATAAATTCAAAAGGTTTGTAGGTCACCACACTCCACTCCATCCTCATTATAGTTGTCTTTTCTGGGAGAAGCAATTCAAGCAAGGCAATGTGGTAAGAGTTTCAAGTAAGAATTGAAACATTTGGGATACAAGGTACAGCAGAATGAACTGAGAGATGATTGTACTACAGTGCAGTCTCATAGAGAAAAGAAAGTCATTCTGGGATCAGTGCTATTATTAGCAATTTTGGTATCTGTACTTTGGGATGGTATGCTACTGACTCATACTTTGTGTTCCTCATGTAGAGGATTGAGGAATACCCACTCCATAAGGTAAAGGAATATACATTACACCATGGGTTTTAGTTGCCACAATGTTACATATACTTTATACATGCATTTCCTTGAAACACAGAATTCCATTCTGATAAATTTAATCCGCATTTATTTATTTTGGATAAGAACCATGGAGCAATACTTATTTCAATAGTGTCCCATTAAGTATACTTTACATACAATGGGGCCTATGCATGATGGTGCAAAGTGCCTGCACGCAGTGGATCCATGGCACATAGCCACTCTGCACCCATTGTGCCCCCTGCATGGGATACACTACTAGTGCACAGCCCCTACACACACCGACCCCCAATGCACAGACTGCAGCCGCACCGGGTGGTGGTATGCCAGCACTATGTGCCATGCACAAAGGTGCTTAGTACCTTCTGTAGGGGGGCATAGCTGTGTGCAGGTAACCACTGTATACAAAGCAGTGCATGCAGTCTCCCACCCAGACCAGTTGGATGGACCCAGCCCAACGCAACAGTCATCCCAGCACTCATCCCCCGATTCTGTCCACCCACCACAGCACACATTTCTGGCCATCCCCATCACTGCATGCCCCCCCCCACACATGCATGCAAGGTGCACCATCCAAGTGAATGCATGTCCTCCCGAGGCACCCATGCCCCATCCCCATAGACCAGCAGTAGGTGCCCCTCGGAGTGGTGCCTCCATCAGATCAGACAATGGTCACATGCATCAGGGGCCATGTAGGAAAGGATACCCCCTGCCAGGGACCTATGGACAGTGAGCCACCTGTGGCGGGCACAGACTGGCTATCCCAGTATACCCCCATCCCTGATCCCATCTCCTCCAACCCTCATTGGTGTTCAGTGCCCCCATCCCCCATGGCACTGAGCCCCCCCACTGTAACCCACATTGTCGGTGTCATGGCATGGATGGCCAGTGGAACGTTTCTCTGCACACATCCATTAAAGCCAGCTGTCTATGTGCTGCTGGGAGTGTACATCCTATTTATAGGGGCATGTTCCCAGCATCACATGGATGGCCGGCAGCCGTGGAAGTGTGCAGAGGGCTGTGCGCTAGCTGTCTGAGCCACAGCACTGACACTGCAGGTACGGTTGGAGGGGTGTCAGTTCCATGGGGTTGGGGGGAGCCACTGAACACCAGTGTTGGGGAGGGGGTGCCAGGTTTGGGGGTCAGCTGCATGGCTCGAGAGCACCTGTATGTAGTGTGTGTGTGTGTGTGTGTGGGGAGGGAGGGAGACCTTGCCACATGGGTGCTGGGGATACCATGTGTTGGGGGGAGGTGTGGTGGGTGGCCCCCAAGCTCCAGGGGCATGACCAGGGGTCCACCACCTGACAGGGCATAGCTGTGTGGGTCTGGGTGTCCACTGGTGCTTTTCATGCACCCTGGATCTGCACCCAGCCATGCAAGTGATCCACTGGGGACCCAGGATGGGCATCCGATTGGATGCCCCGCTAGATCCATTAATCCTCACCAGGGCTCCCCTGGCATGGATCTGCTCACCGGGGGTGGTGCCATGAATAGGTGGTGGCTGTTGGTGAATGCCAGTCATACTTACCTGTTCACAGGTACGGAGTTACACGGGCGGGATATGCACCTCCGGCATGTATTTCCCACCCATTTGTGCATAGGCCCCAATATTAAATTGAAAACTATATCCGATAATAAAACAAGAGCCTACCTTCATTTAGAGTCATTGGATTATCAAGCAGTTGTATTGAATACACATAACAAACATAGTATAACATCATCAGATACCATATGATGTGCACTGCAGTATGCACTTTTGTACCTATTGTGTAGTCCACTACTGACTTTAGAATAGCTAGAGATTGTAAATTTTAAACATTTGATTGCTTTCCCCAGGGTTTACATTACAGTTTTGCAAACTTATATGGTACATGAAGTCTTTAAAAAACCCTCATTTGGGATTTTCTGGCATCATGGTAAACATATTTCACAAGCCCCTTGTTTATGCAGTCTGACAGTGTAAGCACAAGAAGCAGTATGCAGCTCTAAATGCTGAACAAAAATCAGTCTGATTAGGTTTAAAACTATCATAGTTTCTATGAACTAGTTTCAAAGTTTGACTGCTGAGGCTTTGTAGAAAGGCTCTGAAAAGGTTTTATTGACAAAGAAAGCAATTTTAGGAGATATTTTAATCTGTTTATTCTGATAGTATAGGCAATGAAGCAAGCACCCAAACCAAAGGTCAGATTTAACATTAATGTTATTTAAAGTACCATAGTGCAAAGCTAGAGAAAAATATTTTATTGTGACACTCCTACATCCATCAACATGGTGGCAGTAATGGACACAGGCATAATTTCCATTTTGCATGCCAATCTGCCAGGCTTCTTCAGAGATGATCTCTGAAGAAGCCTGGCAATTTGATGTGCGAAACATAAGATGTGCCCGTATCTGTTGTTGCCATCACATTGGTTGATTCAGGAGAGCTGTAAGAAATATTTTTCTCTAGCTTTCACTATGGCATTTTGAGTAAATTAATGTTAAATTTTACCTTTGGTGTGGGTGCTCTATTTGTGACAATGTCCATTTGAATTATAGTAGCACCAAACTGCAGTACCAGTCTGACCTTTTTTGTTTGTGTGTTTTATTTTGATTTTGCATCTTATTTATTTATAAATATTTATTTATTTTAGCTAGTTAGTTATGTAGTTATTTATTTACAACTGGTTTAAAATTACTACATAATGAACATATAACCAGTATAATGAAGTACAGTGGGAATAGGTCTAATTCAGTCATGAGGATAAGAAAGATTGACCGAATCATCATCATATATCAGCATAAGAAAAAAAAAATAATATAATTTAGATGAAGTTAATAATTTAATGTAGCATTTAAATTGTTGACATCCAAGCTGGCCCAGTGGTGCTGGAGGTTGAGAATGAGCCCTGGCCACCTGGGGTTAGCAGGGATGAGAGAGGCTTTAGCATCTGGAGGACTACTCTCCTCTCTCGCAGAAGGGAGGTTTGCCATCCCGCTTGCTGACTGCCCTCTGGCAGTGGCTGGAGGCCAGTACGGGTCAGGAGAGTATGAGCCAGCATACTTACGTCAGTGGGGAGGGGGGGATGGGAGAAAAGGGAAAAAGAGCCAGCAGTTTCCATAATGGCCACACCAGTGCCCAGGTCAGTCCCCTGACATCTGGATTTCACTATGGAGGTTGGGAGTAAAGCTGTCATCCTTTCACCCCAGACCTGCCATGGGGGGGCCTGTGGTGAAATTAGGGGTGTCGGATCAGGGAATGGTGTGGCCGGAGACTGAGTTCCTCCAAGGGAGGGACCGGAGCCACCTGCATGGCTTGGGGGTCTTAAAAACTTTATGAAAAAAATTGTCCACATCCTACATCCTAGATCCATCATATTAAGTAGGATAAAAGCATTCACATCCTACAACCTGGATTTTTCATATAAAGTTAATAAAGAATACATATAATACTATATGTTATTTATACCATTTGTGTGTAGGGTGGAGATGCAGTACAATAACACATTAGTAAATAAACAAAAATGTAAACTGGATTTCCTTTTTTAGAACATAGTAGGTAACCTTAAACTGACAGAGATAAACTGATACCGAATACTGTATGCACTAGGAAAACAGAACTAGACTTCCTTATTTAAAACTAAATGGTAAGCTGTCAAATTAAAAGGAGAGCCACTTAAGGTTATGTTAGATTACTTTCTGCCTGTTAAACGGTCTTGTTTATGTTTAAATTATAAGTTTTAGTCACTCTGTAGTTTAACTTACAATGAATTTCAATTATAGTTAGCTTCCATAGCCTTTGCTATTTCAGAAAACTCTTTATCTGACTTTGAGGGGGAAATTATTGAGTCACTCTCAAAGTGTTCTGCATAGTGGGTCTGGAGGTAAGTAGCTGGTTGTTCATCTTAAAAAAAACTAAATCAGTTTTACTGTCCATAATCGTACGCCCATTTGCGGAACTGAATAAATTAAACTGTGGTCTCATCTCCAGAATGTTTTGCTGGTAACTAAGAAACCAACAACGTCACTGCTGGGTCTGGTAGGGATAGTCTGGGTATAAGAACCTGCAATGATTGTTATAAAAGAAAACAGCCAGGCAAAAGATGAGATCCTCATTGCTTTCAAAAGCAAAAGTGGCAAGAACTGTAGATTTCATACTGAGGGGAATGTTGTCAGAAGAATGTGAGACATGATTGCCTGAAGCAGTTGTGAGTGTCTTTCTGACTGAAACTCAAAAAGCTTTTGTCAAAGGGTGGGAGGTTAGCAGATGGTAAATCAAATATATCAATTAAAACCTCCTTAACTGTGTCCTGTATAGTAGTAAAGTCCTTATTGAAGATATCTGGTGGACAAAGGATCTGAATATTTCTATGAGGGACCTGATTTTCAAGTAATTTGATCTTGCAAGTAAAATAGCAATTATCCTTTAAGGAGTTAGCAGAACCTGATTTCAACACCTGAACATGAGGTTCAATTTTTGGAACATTTTTCAAAATCTTTTCAATTTACTTCTCAGACTGACCAACCATGTCTTTCATGGATTATAGTTTTGTTTGCAAATAAATAATTTTTTCCAGATATGGCATTAAATTTTGTATCAAATCACTAAATCAATCCAGCCAATGATTTTATTTATGGAATTTATCAGACCATTAATTGATTCTCCCAATGACTGAATTGTGTGTAGATATGGAGTGAGGGGAAGAAAATTTCAAGGTAGGTAAATGCTTTATGGAAATGTTATCTGCTTGAGAGGATAGCAAAATTTGCCAAGGGGTGTAACTCCTTCTTGAGCACCATGTATAGCTTGTCATTCTGAAATGGCAGGTAACTCAGTACTAGTATTTCTTTCCTCCAACTCCAACTTTGAAATTTGCAGATTTTGAGATCTACTTTCAAAGGTTTCTGAGCAGGTTAAATCAAGATGCAAACATGGTGTCAAAGGATATGTAGATAAAGTCTGTTCTAGTGAATTAGTTGCCACTGAGGAAGGCTGGATTGGGGAAACCTCACTGTCCCACTTCTATGCCGACACTCAGGGCTCAAAATAATAGAACAAAACATTTTTTCCATAGGGTCAATGCTTGGAGACAAAAACTCCTCAGAAACATTAAGAGGAAGGGAATGTCAGGTCTCAGTTTTATTTTTGCTTGACTAAATGTTAATTTTTTTTTTACCAGAGCAGTGGGTTGTTTCATTCTCTTTGTTGCTGACCACTGATTGTGAAGGGTCACTGCCAACCATATCTTTGATTTTGGAAATGAGTTGGCTTCTTTACAAATAGAATGTGATATCAACAAAATCTCTTTGGCCTATGTGAGACAACATAGTTACTTGTGTAGAGCTCAGAAACAAAGTCCTGGATATGTAAGTGCTCAGGCCATTATCATTTTTGAAAACTAAATATATAAAAAAATATTATGGGGTTGTGGGTAGAGAAGGGAACAGTTACTGTAGGCCAGGCTAACTCAGCATCAGAGTGAGTAGAAGGAAAGCCAGAGATCATCGCTAATAGATGAGGTAGGTAGCAGCACTAACCAACCAGCATCCCAAGGCAGAAGCAGGGTGATCTCCTGCTGATTTGACTTCCATGGGTCTAGATGAGAAAAGCAGGAAGACTGAACTCCAGTGTATCCCCACATTAGTTCAAATACCTAAGGAGGGGATCTATTTGATAAAATAGTTGTCAAGGATAAGGAGGCCTGATTTTTTGTCTGGTTTCAGTTGATATATTGAAAGTGGGAAGCAGGGATTCCATACGAAGACAATAACAAAGATAACCAATTAGATAAAATCGTCATTGACGAGTTAGTCCATTGTCCTGACAATCGTAAAAAAATACTTGAAAGAGTATTAAAATGCAAGCCATTTCTTCTCAGGGCCTATTCCAGTGGGCCTATCTTTAATCCCACCAAGTTCCCTCCTCTACAGGGACCAACTTCACTCTGCCTTCCTTAAGTCAATACAAGCCTCCTACTCCTCCTCCTTCACACATGCCAGACTGGCTTACATTTTTGAAACACTGATGACCACCATTTGGGCTGCTGCACCTGCTTGTTAGCCAGTCACAATAAATATGTCAACCAAGCATAATTTTTGAAAAAAATTGTGAACCTACTACAGAATGTGGGCTGTACTTGCAATTCTGCCAGCAACAATAAAAATGTAGGAGAGATATAATGTTTTTGAAACACTGGCAGCCTACTCTGTGAGCTTTAGGACCTGTTAGTCTGCCAGAGATGCAGCAAAGTTAAATTCTGCCCGTGAAGTAGCCCACTTCACATTATTTTCAGGCTATGTGAAGTGCCCAATAAAAATCGCTACTTTGCCTTGTAATAATGGTGATAATGACTTTGCATTGCTCACTCCACCTTACTTTGCTTTAAAGATGGAGTGAGAATTTACAGGCAGCCCATACGCATCACATGGCTTACACAGTCTAGGTCACCCCAATTATGCAGCAGCAGCCCCTGGCTCCAACAGCACCTGGGCCCCCCCCACCTGTGCCTGGTCCTCCTCGCACCTCATTAGTGTGGGAGTTTTTTACTACACTGCCTGGGGACTGCAGTGTAGTGAATTGTAATATGTGTGGTGTGGAGGTGCACTGTGGCCCCAAAAGAACTCACCTTGGCACAGGTGGTCAGTGGCACCCCCTTGTACAACCACCACCATGTACAGTGGCAGGCCAAGGTCACAGAATAGGGCAGTAATGCACTTGCTGGCCTTGCTGGGGAAGAGGGGGGCAGCATGGCATCCACCTGCACATGGTGGTGTAAAGTAGGGGAGGGCCATGGCTCAACCAGCTTCTCCACCACCACAACCTGCAGCAGGTGACAGTGGCAACCCTGTCCAACTACCTGCCACACAGGCTGTCAACCACCGTCTTGACAATGTTGAGAAGCAGTTGAAGCAAATTGAGGGGCACCAGCTACACATTATGGGGATGTTTCAACTGCTGCTGTCCCATCAGAATGTTGATCATTAGTTTTAGTTTGTCCTTGCAACCACCACTCTCTGTGTGAAAAAATCATTCCAGGTGTTGCCCCTAATCCGTCCACCCTCTATCTTCAAATGCTGAGCCCTTCCTCATGCACATCTCTTTTTCTGAATGTTGCTACCCTCTTGTACATTATTGATTCCCTTTCGGTACTTGATAGTTTCTAACATGCCCCCACCCATCCTTGTGTTTATATGTAATGTCCTTTAGTGTCTCTTCATCTGGCTTCGTTCTGGTGCATACCCTTGAACATTTTAGTTGCCCTCCTTTGTACAGCCCCCATCCTGTGTATGTCCTTGCAGAGATATGCTCTCATCACTGCACACTGTACCTAAGATGAGGTCTCACCAAATATATGCACATAGGGATAAGAACATTCATTTTTGGACTTCATTTTAATATGATGGCTCCCAATGCATTCCAGTATACCCCCAGCACTCCTTACTGCCTTCTTGCATTTCTTGCATACCTTTAGGTCATCTGACACAGGTCACTGTCCATTTTTGTTGTTGTTAGTCTCCCCCCATTGTGCACTGTTTAGTGTACAAAGTTAAGTGTGTGTTCCGTCTTTCTTTCACATAACCTAGTTTACCTCCAAAAAAATTGTAAGAACCATGCCCCCCAAAACAGATGAAATAAATATAAAGTACAAGAGTGGTGTCCTTGCCCTCATTATATTCTTGCTTAATAAAACTAGAAAGCAGCATTCCAGATGAACAAATGCCAAGAAAAAGTTTTCATTGCTAGTGCAAATTTATTGATGGCAAACAAGCTGCACTTTGGTGATTAGGCCTTCATTAAGGGGCCCCTCTATTTAATTTTTTTATTTTTTATTTTAGTCTTTTGTAACTGGGTAAGGCCCACTAGGTCCAAGTGCCTGTTTTCAGGGGCGACCTGGGAGCACTGGGTGGTTAAGTGACTTGATCAGAGTCACACAGTATGCAAGTGGAAGTTGTGAGAATCAAACCAAGGTATGGTCTGCTGGATGTGCCAAGCTCATTACTCTAACCTCTAGGCTATACTGCCAGCCCAAACCAGCTAAAATGGTTAACTGGTCAGAAGTGGAACTTGGGGCAGTAATACTCATGCCAGCAGCAACTTAACTAATACCACCAGAGAGGACAACAACATCTTCTCCAACTGTCAGTGAAGCAACAGATTGCACTGTAAAAAACATTCATGGAGAAATCCCTTTACTGACATCAGCTATGCACATCTGCATACTACCATGCCCATGGCCAGTCTTGCCACTGGCAGCAGTGCCACGGCCAGAAACAGCTTTGCTTGCACATCTCTTTGCAGGCACTTTTGGGGATCACCAAGAACATTCTAAGCAAATTTTGATTTATGAACTTTCAGTTTGGGGTGGATGGGAAGCCAAAAAACAACAACTGTGGCTTGCAGATAGAGATTGGGAACTAAACAGATGCAAATGCACGGACGGATTAAGATTGTGTTGTGCACTCAAGAGATGCAGATGCAAAGTCACAACAACACCTTAAACAATGCTCACAAATCCAAAACTAGAAAAGAATATCTTTTGCCAGTTGGGGGCAATGCACTGCAGTAACAGTCCACTACCAAGATACCACAAAGTAGTACAAAATAATGCAGACAGATAACATGTTCACAGTGCTGCAATTACTGTGTGGCACAATAAAATGTGTCTGATTTAATGGCATGCATCACACATGTAACCCCTAGGTGGCACTATCCCAAGGGCTACTACCCCTACCTGCTTGCCTACGGACAGGTTGAGGGGCCTAGGTTCTATGACGGGTGCCTCCACCCAGAGGTCAGGGTTTGTAGTGGGTAGACTAGCTTGGTCACAGCCCTCTGGGGCACTGTGACCCACTTTTATCCTTTCTAGTGGCTCACACAAGGCACAGAAATTACAGTCCCAATACCCCACATATATACACTTTTCAATCATAAAGTACCAGTTATCCTTGAGACTGATTCAGAGGTTTATCTCTGAGGACCCCCTGTAAAATAAGGTTATTCAGCATACACCAACCACTACAATACTTGATAAGTAGGCACTGACACTTCAGACAGTTTAAAGTTTAACAACATCAAAATCTGGTTTATTAAGGGGACAATAACTGCAGGAGGGAAAATTAGGTTAGTGGTAACAAAGATCACAGTACTGTGCACATTACAGGGTCTAAAAGTCACCTCCTGGATACCCAGGTTGGGGGGGGCCTAGCCAGGTCCATTGCTCGGGGTTGGCCGGCAGGTGCAGATGGATAGGGCCCTGTAGAAGAAAATATATGCATAACACCCAATTGTAATCTGGAGCCAGATGGCTCAGCCTTTGAAGCAACGAAGAAAAGGAAATCAGATGAAACACTGCTGATAGATAAACGGTCACAGGGGATGCCCTGATTAGTGCTCACAATACCCCACACTGAAAACCTGGTGCAGATCCAGACACACACATGCAGCAGGGAGATGAAACTCTACAAGCCAAGCACACAGCTCCAATCAGCAGACGGATTCAGTCCACATACATTAACTTGGCTTTCAGTCTATACCACACGGGGACAAGAGAACCTGTTTAGCTGTTCCTCACAAGCATTCCACACATTTATATGTAAAGGAAATTACTATACCAGGTAGCTGCTTTGAGGTCACGCTCGTACTTACTGCTAAACCCGGAAGTTCACACTGTAGCTTCACTTTCCTGACAGACTGAGCGCGATTCAGCAATTTCTCCAGTCTTCTACAGGGTGAACCTGGTTTTCACTCTTTCAGTCTCTCTTCCTCTCTACACAGTCTCAGATTCAGTACGAATTAAATTAGCAGCACAACAACCTGACTTCAGGCCTTCCACGTGCTTCCCACACAAAACTTATAAAGCGCAGAAGCTCAGCGCTCCTTCTCTCATCATGGTCACAACAGATTAGATCTGTCCAAACACAAGGCAGAGCATTCCCTTCAGGCGCCACCCAGTTCAACTGGTGAACTCAGCTGTTAATCACTCAGAACTCTTCCCATTGGTGAAATAGGCGCCAAGGTCCAGAACTTCACTTCCCAGAATTACTAGCTATATCTCCTCATGATGAGCTGGCTCCCAAGAGAGTCCCGATTCTGGTTGGTCCGAACAAACTCCATTTTAGAAGTCCCCCTGCACTGACTGGATCCATTCAGCAGTTTAGATCCCAAATGGAGGGCCAAAACACACAGAGTCCCGGCTACAAGAAAGGCAGGTTATACAAACTGCATTCCACTTAATACTTTAGCTGGTTGCAGGCAAACAGTTGCACCTGTCATTTAGGCTCGCTCTGCGCTCTTAGCAACTGCAGAAATGGAGCAATTAAATGGCAGCTTGAAGTGGGATTCAAGCATTAACTACACAGTCCCTCCATTCCAACTAATTTAACCTGCGAGCAGGCAACTCTTAAAGTGACAGTACCAGAGGCTCTAATAGCACTCACAGATAAATGGTTTAAAAGCCGAACACCATTCAGGAGGGGAGCACTCAGCCAGCTCCTCGGAGACTTTTTGGAACCCCCATTTGCAGGGGGGTTACACCCACACACTCACAAACATACACTACAGGTAATGTGCAGCAAATTGAAAACTTCAGTAATATAGCCAATTCTTTTAAACAAACTGAAATTATGCACTGCACCACAACAATCCCCCAAAACATGTCAAACATTACTGAAAATATTACTGTGTGTATGTGAACACAGTTATACAACAAAAATATAACCAAAACAGTTAGAAAGACTGCCTTTCTTCCAGTTAATCTACTTCCACCACAGATACGCCCCTCCCCCAAGCACACTTCAACAGTGTCTGTCAGCACACAAACTAAATGTTCTAAATTAACATTCAAAATACCCACAAAAACAATAAACACTCAATGACATGATCACAGGAGGGTTTTCTATAATCGATGTACTAAATGATGAGCAAACAAATGGCTCAAAAAGGCTTTTTGAACGTTTTTTAGAGGGTTTGAATCTCAGAGCTCTGAGAGCACATGGTCTCCAGCTACCATTACACACACAGTACACAGAACTGAGGCTGTTCAGAACAATCTAGATCCCATGTGACCTGCAATCCCATGAATCACTGAAAAATTCACTTTAGAGTTCACAAACAATGTGTGAAGTACATTGAAATCAATGCACTTCACATTAAAATTGGTGTAGAAGTGGTTGGGGAAAGGCAGAGTAATGCGAAGTCAGTGCTTTCAATGGGCTTCACGATCATAATTAGAAGGCGAAGTACACCACTTCAAGTTGTGGATTACTCCACGGATTCCACCTTAATATACAAATTGCTCCTCGTAGCGGATTTTGGTCACTTCGCCTGCCTCTACCAGCAACAATAAATATGTCAGACATGCCTCATTGTTTTCAATACTTGAAGCCTAAAATGTGGGCTGGTGTAACCTGCTACTCTGCCAGCCACTATACACATGTTAGAAAGGCATCATTTTTGACATACTAGCTGTATACTCTGTGAGCTGCTGTAATGCCTCAGATGAACTGTAAGATAGGCAAAGCATGGCCATTGTTTTCACTGTTACTTGCTTGCACTTCAGCAGCAAGTAAGCTTGGTTTATTATCATGTTTCTGTGGATTGTGATACCTGGTGTTCTGCCAGCACCAATAAACATGTCAGACAGGAATCATTTTTTGAGACAGTGACCTGCTGTGTGTACCACATTATCATGATAGCAAATATTAGAAACTCCCTCAACCTCAGCTCACTTTCACTTCAATTCCAATCACAGCTAGAGTACCAGAACTGAGAATAAACAGTCAGTATTTGTAAATATTTCTGTATTAAAACACTTTGATGAACACAGCTGACTTCTAAAAACAGCTCAGAGAATAGCCACAGCATAAATGCACAACTATTATATCTGTGCAGCAAAACACATTTTTAAACACATTTCATTCTAAAGTATCTCACGTACATTCACACCTAGGAGCACCTTAAACACAATCAAGAACAATGCTGCCATATAAATAATTGTTTTCTGTTTGTATCTGAAGTTCTTTACATGATGATAATGACACATCCTACATCTTCCCATAATGGGCAAGGAATTTATACTGTTTTATGGTTAAATCTCTGTACTTCCTGCAGCAATGTATTTATTTATTGTTTTGAAATTTGGTAACCGGGTAAGCCCACTGAGACCATGCAATCCCTTTTTGAGGAGCGACCCGGAGGAGGGTACATAGGACAAAAGTTTACAACATACAAAGAGTCACAGTACTACACAAAATCAGAATAAAAACTAAATCAAAGCTATACAATAGACAGGACTATAATACATATAGAAGGTCACAGCACAAATATATGATCTATGGCAGTGTCCAAAATGCAGTACAAAGTTTTGTTTTGACAGGAATCAAAGCAGGGTACAAGCTTGGGGATGGCTATACAGGTGTGTAAGTATTAAGCAATAAGGCAGATGAAGGTTAGGATCATGAGGATATCGCCACCGGGTGGTTGGGCACGAGGCTGGCCGAGAGGCCCAACCGCCCGAGAAGTGATTTATATCCCATGATATACCACACCCTGGAGTGACTTATTGCTATTTGAACTGGATTACAAAATTGTTGTAAATAAAAAATTAGCAAAAAACCTCCCAAATATTTAAAAAAGCTTTGTAAGGGACAGTGTAGGAGTACTGTTTCAGAAAATAGTTCTATTAGGGTTGCCGTCAGGAGGTGGCGCTACTGTAGGAGCTGGTAGGAGGTAGTGTAGTGTAGGAACATCTCCCTGTGTGTTCTGTTGTGTCATCTCCCCAACCCAGCATGAAAAAAACATTCGTAACGGCTGCCATGGTAATGTCGTGCTTTTGAGGGAACAGTAAATGCAAGCCACAGCATCTTAAAGTCGTTGTCTCGATGGGGAGATTGTGAAGGAGCAGTTCGTAGATGTACATGAACTGCCGTTTGGCGCGAGGCAGCATGCTGTGGGGAAAATGTACTGGCGTGAGGGTCTGTTTCTATACTGTAGTAGCTGGTGCTCCGAGCGGAAGCCAGGTTAGAATTAAAATGTCTTCTGTCTGGAGAGCGGGTGCTGTGGGGAAGATGGATGGGGGGGATTTGGTTTTACGCTGACTAGAGGTCTCAGTCACTTCGGACTGTGACACAGAGAGAAACTTTGCACGGTAAGTGAGGAGGCTGGTGACCGGAGGTTTTCTGAAGCCATGATGATGTAGCCCGATATCATCACGGCTTCCAAAACCTCTCGGCCAATCAGCTTCCTCCATTTATGATCGCCAGTTCATAATTTACATTGTAGAACACAGATGTACAATATAGGTGCTCACATGGTTACAGTGCAATGTAAGCATATGATCTTCCATTTGCACACTATGTTATCTGCTCAGGTATTCACCCTTCATGAAGTAAAACTGACTTCAGGGCCAGACTGGAGTATGGGGGTCACCTGGATATTTGACATAGGGGCCCACTGGGAAAATCGATAGGATGACACACTCATCAGTATTTCGCTTCACTTTAATACTCTTGCTCTGTGATACTCTTTCTCCGTGTTTGCATCTTACATCTATTTGCAGGGCCCAAATTATCACAACAAATCAGAAAATAGATGATAAAACCAAATATTCGCAGAGTTTAAAAGGTGGCTAGGTACCCAAAGTGGGAGGGGGGCTCCCCATGGAAATGGTCAGGTATCCTGGTGGTCCACTCTGATTCTCTCTGACTTTGCCAGCAAAGGTCCTTGCATAGTCTCATAAAGTGCACTATGTTTACTGTGTGTATATAGCAGTGTCAGTGGCTCAGCAGACAACAAGCACTTAGGATAAATCCCAATATTGACACTGTAGTGCAGCATGAGAGAGGGGGTACTGCACTCTTCAGGTGCTGTCTTTTGAATGAAACATTAAACCGAGGACCTGGCAGTCAATTCTGGTGGTTGTTCAAGCGGACTTTAAAGATCACAAGGTACTTCTCAAAAAGAGTAGGGGAATTGTATATTGAAGAAAAATCTATTAATAATGCAACAGAAAATACTGAAGTATGCATACAAATGGCATAATATGAAAATTATGAATTACATAGCTCTAAATGTAATGGAAAGGATATGAGTAGGGGAACAATTTATGGAGGCAAATCAAGTAAACATTAAGCCACAACGAAGGTGGCATCTAATGCTGGATTGATGCATGGTTGGGAGGGTTGTTGCCTGAGGCCAGAGGCTGAGGGTGAACAACCCCAACCATGCATCAGTCGCATTACATGTCACTGCCGGAGTGGCTTAATACGCTTGTTACATGGACCGCATGACGATGGAGTCACCAGGAGCCTGCCGGGTGTGCATCGAACAACATAACACAGGGAGTCAGAGCTGTGAGGAAACATTTTGACTGCACTTTGAAATCTTAGCAGATACCACCATTAACATACTGATGCAGTCAACGTAATCAGTAGCTGGAACTAAAGAACATACTGCGGCTCACGTCGCAGGCTGGAAATTCTACCGATCTGTGTGGGTATTTGCCTCATACCCGGCACTGGAGGTCTCCGCTGCACTGTTCACTCACCGCAGTGTGCGACCACATCCAGATTTGCATGGAGCCCCCCGGTGACTTCCCCTTGCCTCTCGCTCAGTCCTCTGACATCGGCATCTTGCTGGCTGCTGCTGTTCCTTCTCTCCATCGCTGCTTCGCCGCCTTCCTTCTCTCGGCGCTAGTGGCTCCTGCCCCCTCAAAATACTCCTCATTCCACTGCTGCATCAGAATGCCTCCTGTGCCCAGGAACCATATGCAACTTGCCTGCATGCTGTATGTGTCTCACGCTGTGCTATCTCTCCATTCGGTGCCCCTTGGTTCTTGTCCCCCCTCCCCATTTCCATCGGCGGGTAGCTGGTCTCCCTGATGGTCTGCCAGTCTTGCGCCTCTGACACTCGCTGCCCACCTGTGCCCAGTACTACTAGGCTAGGGGTCTGGCTCACTTCAGTACTAACATTTTGAGGATGGCATATATCGTGGGTTAATACCCACTACAACTTGGGCCCCGTGATGCCGTTTCACCAATCGCCGGTGCCCATTCCAGCACTCTGATTATTGCCATGTAACAAATATGATTATGCCATTTTTCAAATTGTGCACAGGGACAGTATTGCCACCATTTGCTCCATAATGCCAGAGACACAAAAGTGAGTTCTATAGTACAGTGCTTTCTCCTAGCATTTTCGAACATTTTTAAAAGTGCATTTTGATCCAAGTATAACTGTGGTAAAACATATTCACATCTAACTTGCCAAATCGAAAAGGGGGCGGAGCAGCAAGATGGCCATGGTGCTGCTCCGCTCCCTGCAGCTCAGCATCTATTGGAGCGTTTGTAACTTCTTTTTGGCAAAAAAAGCTTTTTTTTTCTTGTATGGCTAAATGAAACTCCTGTTATTTTAGCACACCGTACCCATTTATATCAAGCATTTATCTTACCAGGTGCTGAAAAAGAGGAGCGGTGGCCCAAGCTGCATACTTCCTGGTATGCTGGGTTGAAATGCTGCTGCTCCAATTTGAAACGCTGCACTGTCTGCAGTTTCTTGGGACTACTCAGATTCGCTTTCTCATTTTGGAATGTGAGTGTTTTCTTTTGGGGTGAGCTGTGGAGTCCACGTTTGAGACACCTTTATGGAGCTGATTTTGCTCATAACATTGGTACATTTCTGGCTGTTGGGATGGTGTGGCTCAATCTACCTGGGGCGTACGCATTCTTACATGGAAAAAGAAGTGATTAGCTAATGCCTTGATTCTAACATTATGGAAGTCGGGTGAAGCACCTAGAGTGTAGAAAGGCACTTTTCTTATTTTACAGGTATGCTATCTGTTGCCGAGGGGGGATTCGGTTGTTCCTATATCCTACTGTACTCTAAGTTATTGCTCTAGTGGAGCGCTTTGTCTTTTTGTGTATTTACAGGTGCAGGTATATGAGGTGGAGTGCACAGGTGGCAGATTCTGGAGGGTGAACTGGACAGCCTGACTTTTTATATGGACTCCTGGATGGAGCAGAATCTTGCCATGAAATATAGGAGAGATATGGCCAATCCAGACAGAATGGTAAACTAGGGGTTGCCAACTCAGAAAATAATGTGCCCCAAAATTGGGGAAAGAGAGTTTTATACCTGGCACCTGCTGTTGTTTCTGTCCCTGCCTCCGCTGTGGTTGTTGCAGCATCTGTGGCAATGGGAGAGAAACTTATTTGAACACAGGACTGAGTTGTTCTGAGGTGTTTTTGCTTCTGAGGTATTTTTTTATAAGTATATTAATTTATAATAAGGAGTGCTGCAGCCTTCAATTACTTCCAGCAGGTGTGGCGTGGCTGCATCTACGTGGAATCTAACTTTGGAGTATATTATTCACATGGTGGAACTCATTTTCGTAGGCCTGAGTTGGAGTTTGAACTCCCGAAGAGTTTTTACTTTTAGCCCATGTGATCTCTATGGGAGCTCTGAACGATGTGTTGTTTTTTTATCTAATCAAAAGCCTAAGATATTTGTTATGACCCTTTGCTTCTGAAATATACATTTGACACAGGAACACATTCCCCGATTATAATATGGTTTTGGGGAGCTGGTCGGCGTGCCATAAAAAAAATTTCCTTTCCATTTAAAATCAGTGAGATGGTTAGACTCCTTGCTATGGAGCCACAGTAATGGTCATTGGTGTACAAAACTTTTACATGTTTCTATTTATCAAGTTTGGATGGACCATTAAATGCATATGTAATAAGTTCTAATAAGTTATAAGAAGCTGAACTTTTTCTGTAAATGAACAGGTCTTCAATATGCACCAGTTTCTAAATCTGTATCCATCTGTTTTCTGGCTATGTTATATGTTTTAATCCTACTTTTAAATCCATGGCATCTTTAATTTTAATCAAATGGAAAGACTCATTTTGTAGTGGAGCCTCTAAATTGGTGCCTAGCTTAATTTAATCTTCATTACCAAATTTTATAAATACTTAGGTGTTTATGTTTGTTTACAAATTATTCTGTGTCTGTTCTAAACCATGCAGGTTTGGAACACATTTTCTTGGTTTATGGGAATTTGTAGCTTTTTAGAATATTTTTTCATTATGATAAATAATTGAAAGTAAATTAGGCTTCATAGACCCATTGGAGGCTGAGTATGAGACAAGGAGATTAACTGAGAGCCTTTCCTTTATATGAATGAGGCCTTGTTTGAATTAAATTGATGTCGACTGACAGGATTAAAAAGAAATATGGCAGTAAACTTGCCAAATCAAAATGTTAATACAAAAATAATTAAGAATAACACAGAAGGGTCAAATTTGGAAGACTGGTGTTGTACATCCCTTTATATCAGCGTATCATAAGAAATAGTGGTCCAAAAAGAATCAGACTCAAAATAACCCATAGAGGCCTAAAACCATTGGATAAAAGGACAATCAAAATACAGGTGTCTAATGGTTTCATACTAGGCCACACAGCAACTTCTGGGGCAAAACCTTTCGGTTATACTCTTATGTTTATTGTTATTTTTCACATTTAAGCTACCATGGCAACAAAGCTAGGTGACATCCTAGCATTGAGCAGGTTACATACACAGGAATGACCCAGAAAAAAAACAAAACACTTAGCTCCCCAGCCCTCCAAAAGCAAATTTTAAATGTGGCCATTGTGCCCAGTGCAATAACACAGTAAACATGAACTGTGTAAAACATCCAAGAACCAGAAAAAAGTTTAATGTGAATTCTTTTATTAACTGTTCCACTGAAGGTGTTTTTCACCTTTGATTTGTCCTTGCAGTTTGGGGTACATGGGGCAGACTAAACACACTTTAAGAGAGAGGATAACTGAACACAAATCTGCAATTAGAACTTCATCACAAACAAATGTAATGGCAAAACATTATGCACTGGGCAAGTATGGTTCACCAGCATGTTTAAAATTCTTTGGCGTTGAAAAAGTAGAGATGGGCATGAGGGAAGGGGATTTTGGAAATAAGCTTCTGCAGCGTGAATGCTTTTGGATCCACACCATGGATACTTTGACTCCTCGTGGATTAAATGAGGAGATACCACTGTACTGTTACTTGTGATCAAACTGAGTCTTTAATTCTGGACTTTTTTTGTTTTTAACCAATATTGTATGAATACCTATTTAAATGTTGTGTGTCAAATGAAATGTTCCCTTCCCTATTTTCTATTCAAACATATGCATGGGTGATTTGAGTGAATGGTATATAAAGAGTGGTGGTTGTGGGAGAAAATCAGCTCTGAGGAAACCTACGGGAGAAACATCGGCTAATTTTGACGTCACACATTTGTGTGCATCTGTAGTCTGACTGCTGCTAGTATGTTTGTCTGCGGTACACCATATGGGTGTCGGCGTGTGATTTTATTTTGCTTAAATATTATCGCTTGAGTTCAGTCGCCTCTACCATTTGGTGACGTACTTTCACTTGTATGCTATGCAAGTGAGCACTTTGTATTTTCTGCAATAATAAAGAAGATATCAGCTATGGTAAGCTGTCTTATTTATTTTTCATTAAACTGGTGCTTAGAGTCTGTGCTGTAGTGTTTTGCAGACTTGTTCTACTTTCCTTTGTTGCTTCAGTTTAGTTTTTGCTACAGGCACCAAAGTGGTCACTAGAAGTGAAATGAGTCCCACAAATCTTGTCTTTTTGATAAGGCACCACATTTGACCTGCTTGGAGACTGAGTTACCAGCTGACCAGCAGGCTCTGTTCATAGTGCAATCTAATCCATTATCATATGTTCTGAGTCACTTGCAGACTACAGCCTCGTATTTGGGGCAGAGGTACTTGACTGAACAGTCTGGATACCAGGTAACAGCACCCTTGGTTCCTCAGCTGCAATGCAACAGTCACTGAAGAGGCAACATTTTCCATTTTGGAAGTAAACTGAGCAGCCTAATCAGAAGCAGTAGGAACAACCACAAATGGAGCAGCTTCTAATGCAGTGGAAACCTGCTGGCGTGCCATCCGCGGTTGTAATTCAGATATGTGGGTGAGAATGTTATAGCTGGTAGACAGAGTGTTAAGAATATTAAAAGAACAGTAGCACAGACCTGTAAGTTGAGTTGAAAATTCACCATCTATACAAGAAAACTGCATATTGTTCATTTTGCCTTGCAAACATAGGTCCTGTTTAGCCTTCTGAAAGTTGGCTTCCTCAGATTCCAATAACACCTAGAGCTGCCTCTTTCTTTCAGCCAGCTGTTCTGTGAGGCATTGTTCTGCCATCAAAAGTTCTGTGTCTGATTTAGAATTCACAGGTGTTTCTCGCGCAGTATCCAGAGATGAGCCGGGCACAACCAGCCCTTCAGGATCCGTTGCAGTAACCACAGTATGCTCCATCACAGTTACATCCATCGGGCTCTCAGACCTATTTTCCTGTGGTGTTTCTGGTGCATCAGACTCTACAGCCATGTCCACAGCAGCTGCTGCAGCATTTCCTCCACCTCCTCCACCCCCTGGGTCAGCCATCATGGCAGACAGCCAAGTGTTCCTCCTAAGTCCCCCCCTAAAAGTTTTTAGTATAGAGTAGTGGTTAAGGGCACTGAGCTGCAAACCTGGAGACCTGAGTTTGAATCTCATCAGCCCCACTTGCATACTATGTGACCTTGAGCAAGTCATTTAACTTCCTTGTGCTCCCAGGTCACACCTGGAAACAAACTCTAGCTTAGTGTGCCTTTCCTGGTTAAATAATTATCCCCACACACACACACACACACTTGCAAGAGTATGGGAATTTTTATTACAGAAAGCACAACTCAATACAAACAGGTACAAAGGATGGCATACGTGGTTAAACCCCCCAAAACAGGAAGTAATACTATTACAGCATAGTAGGAAATACACCTAGAGGGAGAAAAATAAAAGGTAGAAGAATCCATACAAGGACTCACAAAACATGAGGCAAGTGTGCCACAAAAGGTGCAGTCTTGCCAATGGATAGGAGCTTTGTCTCAATCATAAACCTATTAAAATGCCAACTGAACATTAGTAAACAATTCTTGATGGGAATCTACTGTCTGTTGAAGGACCAAAGAACACCTTGTTTGCCAAATATAGTATTTAAACTATGCCATCAAGACTTGTAAGGAGGAAAATCATAAAGACCCCATTTGGCAGAAAAGATACCCAGCACCAACACCTGATAGATGAGGGAAAAGAATGAAGGGTGACCCTGCTGATTAGCAACAAATTCCCAGAAAAGTTGAACATATGGACAGTGGAAAAACAGTGCTTCCAGAAAGGTTTCACATCCTGTCCTTGGGCAGTATCGCTCGGACAGCTGTTTCTATCCCCCAGTTTGCCATGACAGCTTAACCACACCACATCCCATACAAAAGGAGGCAACCTAGAATTAGACAAGTGACGGAGAACAATTGTGGTAGTTGTACCAGCACACTGGGGGAACTGCAACTCTAGGTGAAACTGTTCAGCAATGGTTTTCTGGTTAAGCTGTTACCATCATTCCAAAGGATAATATTCACTTTTTCACCTTCAGGAATGCTGTGATGATGTAATCAGGGACAAAGACAGCTTTCCTAATATTTCATAAACCAGAGGATTGCCACTTTATGAGTTACACCAAGAGCAATTCTTAAACAGCCTCAGCCCATACCCTGTTGACCCTCTGTAGAGCTGTCATAAAGTTAGCAATGAAAAAGAAACTACAATAAAAGGCAAGTGGGTTGATCATCCCTCAGCCCCCTTGTCTTTTAGGCCTATACACACTGTCTCTCTTGATCGGGCTAAGCCAACTACCCCACACAGCCTGAAAAAAACACCCTATAACTTGGTCTCAAGGCTTGGTGGGGGTGGAAAATATCTCATATATAAAAAAAAAAAATATGCAGCAAAAGGGACTTAATTAGCAAAATACATTTTAGTTTGGAAATCTGTTTGCCTTTCCAATGATTCATCTTAAAAGTGGCTGCTTGAAAACACGATTCTACTTTTTAACTGCCATGTCCTATCGGCCAAAAAGGAGGTCTAAAATCTTAATGTCAGCTTTGAAATCACAATTGATGCTAAACTTGTGGGATGAGCGGAGATGAGCTTCCCAAGGGAAACCCCAACTCTTGCATAGTTTACATGGGAGGCCGATACCTCAGAATACATCTCTAAGAGTTGTCAAAGTGCCAGGCCTGCTTAAGCATTTTGGAACATCACAACAATGTCGCTAAGGCCAGCTATTACCTTTAGAGGACCAGACTGTGGGTCGGCTGGAGTCCTGTAATAGAAGTGCAGGAGTGTATGTTCCATAAAAGGGGTCCAACTTGAAAACATAGAGCAGGGGCTCAGGGGGCAGCCTTGGAGAATGTCTCTGTAATAAACAGTGTGGTCCAAACCAACTGTTGATGAGGAGATGAATAGAAGTCTGACTATACAAGCATTTCATCCGCTGCACAAACAGGATGGGGAGGCAGGGGGTAGGTGGACGAGTTCCCAAACTTTAAACAAATACTCATGAGATATTCTGTCATATGCCTTCTCCTGGTCCAAATTCAGCACAAAGCCATTGACCAGATTTTCCACATAATGACTAAATAATCCCCTAAGGGTTATTAAAATATCCTTGCTGCATCGGTTTGAAATCGTGCAGGTTTGGAAAGAGCAAATCAAGAGCTCAGCGATACAGTGAGTCTACCAGTCAGGATTTTAGCCAAGATGTAATAGTCTGCATTAAGGAGACTCAGAGTCTTCCAGTCGTGGAGATCCACTTCATCACCTTTCTTGTATATGTAAACCAGAATAGCTTTCATCAGGGATGGGGGGAGGGCTCCTAACTGGAGACAGTGACCAAATACCCCAGCAAGGGAGGGTACTAGTAGGTCCTTGAATTGTTTATAAAGTTCAGAGCCAAGGTCATCAATACCTGGAGCAGTGTTTGAGTTGAGGGAGTCATACTCTAAGCCCCTTCCTCTGTGGTAATGGAGGCAGTGAGAGAGTGAATGTCAGCAGCTGCCGGGGTGGGGATGTGAAGTTGAGAGAAAAATGACAAATCAAATGTGGTGGATGGGGAGGTGGCAAACATGACTTTCGTTAAAGCAGAGGCCACCAGTATAGAAACATAGACGTTGATGGCAGATAAGGACTGCAAGGCTCATCCAGTCTGCCCATTTCTTTTTCTACCTTATGAATGTGCCATCGGCCTTTGCTTTGTCAATGGCCTATCTATTCATACTCATCTGTATTGCTCCCTTATGCCTATCCCATGCCTGTTTCAAGCCCTGCACTGTATTCATATCCATCACTTCTTGAGGTAGGCTGTTCCATGCATCCACCACCCTTTCTGTGAAAACTAACTTCCTCACATTACCCCTTAATTGGCCTACCTCTAATCTCATGCTGTGTCCTCTTGTCCTGATATTTTCTTATATTGAAACATGTTAGACTCTTTCACCTTGTTAATACCTTAAGGTGTTTGAATGTTTCGATCATATTACCTTTCTCCCTCCTTTGCTCTAGGGTATACATATTGAGCTCCATTAATCTGTCCTCATATGTTTTCTGATGCAGTCCCTGCACCATTTTGGTTGCCCTTCTCTGGACTGCCTCAATTTGGTTAATGTCCTTGTGAAGGTGTGGCCTCCAGTACTGCATGCAGTACTCCAGATGGGGCCTAACCAGTGTCTTGTAAAGAGGGATGATTATTACCTCCCTCTTACGACTTGTGATACCCCTACTAGTACACCTCAACTCCCCCTAGCCTTACCGACTGCTTTAGTGGTCTGCTTGGATGATTTCAGGTCATCGGTGATGACGATGATGCTCAAGTCTTTTTCTTCCCTTGTGATTGCCAGCAACTCCCCTCCCAGCCTATAGGTGGCTTCAGGGTTTCTCTTCATTATGTGCATGATCTTGCACTTCTTTGTGTTAAACCCAAGTTACTACTCTTCCGACCATTTTGCTAGTTTATCCAGATCTCTTCTCATTCTGCCCACTCCATCTGGATCATATACTCTGTTGCAGATCTTGGTGTCATCTGCAAACAGACAAACCTTACCCTCCAGTCCATCTACAATATCACTGATGAAGATATTGAAGAGGACTGGCCCCAGGACTGATCCCTGAGGTACCCCACTTGTGACTTGCATCTCTTCTGACTGTATAATGTTTACCACCACTCTCTGTTTTCTGCCTGTCAACCCGTTTGCCACCCAGTTGACCAACATCTGACCAATCCCGAGCCTACCCAGCTTATTAATCAACCAATCTTCTATGTGGAACAGTATTGAAAGCTTTGCTGAAGTCAAGGTAGGCGACATCAACTGCTCTCCCTTGGTCCACCACTCTGGTTACCCAGTCAAAGAAATCTATGAGATTAGTTTGACAGGACCTTCCTTTTGTAAACCCATGCTGTCTTGGATCCTGTGCTCATATGGATTCCAGGTGTTGCACTATCCTTTCCTTAAGGAGGGCCTCCATAATCTTGCCCACTACTGAGGTAAGACTGACTGGTCTGTAGTTCCCTGCCTTGTCTCCGCTACCACTCTTGTGGAGCAAGATCACATGAGCACTTCTCCAGTCTTCCGGGACCTCTCCTGTGCTCAGAGACTCACTAAACAGTTCTGATAATGGTTCTGCTAGTTCCACCCTTAGCTCCTTTAGTACCCTGGGATGTATGCCATCAGGTCCCATTACCTTGTCCACCCTGAGCTTATTGAGCTCTTGTAGGACCCTTTCTTTTGTGAAGGGACTAGTGCACACCTCCATCCACCCCCTGTGTCCATGGTGCTGAGCTGTGGGCCCTGCCCTACCTTCTCGTCAGTAAATACTGAGCAGAAGTATATATTTAGGATAGATGCTTTCACATGGTCCTCCTCCTCACATGCCCCCTTATCCCCTTTGATCTTAGCAATAACCCCTGTTTACTTTCTACTTTTACTAATGTATCTATAGAAAGTCTTGTCACCTTCTTTTACTGTTTGTGCTAGTGTTTCCTCAGTTTGGGCCTTTACCTGCCTGCCACTGCTTCCGTAGAAAGTTGGTATGCCTCCCTATCTTCATCTCTGCTGTGTTCCTTATATTTTCCTGAAGGCCAGCCTTTTGGCTCTGACCTTTTCTGCTACTGTTTTTGAGAACAAAAGTGGTTTCCCTCTTCTCTTGCACTTCCTTTTCTCTCTAACACAATGGGATGTTGCTTCAAGTATTGCATCTTTAATGCTTGCCCACTTTGCCTGTACCCCCTCACCTGTATTTCATTTTGCCAGGGCTAGCTTAACTCTGCTGGCCATCTTATCAAAGTCAGCTCCTCAAAAGTACCATATTTTTGCCTTGGAATGGGATGATTTAGTTCTAGTGGCCTAATTGAACCACACCATGTGTAACCATATAATGTACCTATGTCGTCATCTACTGGCTCCAAACTGCCTAACCGCTCATGTGTGCACAGTGGGTCAACCTGACCTGGAGGGAACAATAAGTTTCACTCACACCATAGCAACATACCACACCACAAGCCTACATGTCCTTATATGGATCTAGCAGAAACCAAATTATAAAATGCAATCAAAACATGTCCAGACAAGTTCTGCCTAGAGGCTAGTAACAAAGTAAGCCTATTGGTGCATGAGTGATTTTATGCTGAGGGGGGGGGAGAGATGATGTGTATGTGTGTGTATATATATATATATATATATATATATATATATATATATGTGCTTGCTTGCTTTTCCAAGGAGAAGAGAAAATGTAACATCAACAGCTGCATAGCATCATGCTGAAGTAAACGTATCTTTTACTCTTCCGACTGCGTCTGTGTCATCTGTATTGTAATGTGCAGCTAGGTCCCGAAGTAATACGTAGCCTGGAGGACCCCAGTTATAATTCCTCCACTACACCATGTGATGGTCACTGGTCCCCAGGTGACCTTCTCACCTGGAAATCTGTGATCTTTTCCCTGTTTGTCAGTACTAGATATAGGATAGCCCTGTCTCTTGTGGGATGTTGTACCAGTTGTTTGAGGCCCTCCCCCTGCAGGGAATCCACCATGTGTCTAGTTCTGGCAGATGTTCCTGCTGGTATTGACCAATCTGTATCTGGCATGTTGAAGTCTCCCATTATCAGAACCTCCCCTTTAGCTGTCATGTTTTGTATATCTTCTAACAGTAATGTGTCCATGTTCTTCCCCTGGTCTGGAGGCCTGTACACAACCCCAGTTTGTATGGCTGTCCCATTTCCTGTTTCCAGAGTGACCCTCAGTTCTTCTGGCTCCTTATGTGCATTCTGAATTTCTGTAGCTTTGATATTTTCATTGACAAAAGACCCTCCCATTGTGCACCTCGGTCTCTTCTGAACAGTACATAGCCAGGTACTTAAGTCTTCCAAGTGTGGTTACTGGTAAACCAGGTCTCACTAATGGCTATTATGTCCAGTTTAGCCTCTGTCATTATTGCCTGCAGGTCTGGGATCTTGTTTCCCAGACTGCGAGCATTTGTGTACATGATTTTCCATTGGCCAGATTTCGGTGTGGTAGTTGTTGGGCAAGGCCCGGCATTTCCCCTGTGCGTCGTATGGAGAGCCGGACCTTTTTCCTTACCTGGTGATGCAAATGATGTCTGCTCAGGGGTGTACCAAACTGCCATCATCGCACATGTTCTGCATAGTTCTGCTTTCTACACAATGCTTGCAATCTTTAAATAGGCCGAAGGTTTGTTCAGTACATTGTGTGCCAAACTGCATCTCCTGCTGTAAGGACTAAGACCTATCATACTAAAGCTTCCTCATTTCAGATTGAAGTGATCGAATTTGGGCACTATAATCAGCATTATGCCATTCAGCCCATGAGTAAACCTTTTTGCAACTGTCCACGAAGAGACAGGTATCAAAGGTACTGTTATGTGGCCCGGCATCCTGTGTACTTTGGAACATGCTTCTAAAATCTCCCTTACTGTCTACTCACCAGTCAGCAACGTCCTCATACATACACTGTACAGACAGATGTGAATCCTAGAGAGATTCACATTCCTTGACCAATGACAGGTCTGACAATGCCAAGACATTCAGATACCATGGACCTTTCTGGGGAGTAGGAGCCTCCTCCCCCCACAAGAGTGGGAACACAGCAGAATTTTGTGATCAGAAATTTCTGTCTCTCAGGTGTGTGCAGTCAGAACAGACATGAGATTAGAGACAAACAAGTAATCTATTCTGGTGGGCAGGGTGCCTCAGAAGTAAGTGTGCCACCCCCCCAGTCAGGTGCTTCATCCAATCAGCATCCTTTAATAACATGTTGCCCACTATGGAATTCAAACAGATAGAGTTGCTGAATAATTTGCCAATCTGTAAGCCTCTGTTATCCATAGCTATACCACAGTTAACCCCCCCCCCACTGTATAAGGTGAGAGGTGTGTAAATAGGGTTGGACATGGAGGAACGGGGTGCAGGTATACACTATTTTTAAGTGAAAAAGATGTTCCAGGACTAGAGGCATGGGATGAAGTTGGAGGGAGGATGATTCAGAGGAAACATAAGGAAGAATTTCTTCACAGAACGGTGGTGGACAAGTGGAACACCCTGCCAGTGGAAGTGGTGGGGCTGAAACAATCCACGGATTTAAGAATGGGATAGACATAAAGGAAATCTGGAGGTCAGGGGTAAGGGCAACAGACTTCTAGGAAAACATAAACTGAACTTACAAGCTCAAATGGGCAGACTGGGTGGGCCATAGGCCCTTATCTGCCTACACTGTCTATGTATCTATGGACATCCTGAAATAATTGAACTTGAGCAGCCTTAGTTAGTGGAGCAGAGATTGCAATCAGGCAGAGTCTGTCACAGAGTTCTGCATGAGGCATCTAAGGACAACTCCCATCTGCGGCATATTTCCACCAACTTCATCACCTGCATGTCTGTAGTATTCAATAAAATCCCTACCCTGTCACAGCAGGCAATGCCAGTAGACCAAAAAGCTGGGCCTTTTTTCCACAGTCTAGATGTCTGGGTTAGTTCAAATTGGGTCTTCAAGTGTATGTCCTGCAGGAAAAGAATATGGGCTGTGATGGCATGTAAGGCAGCAAATATTGAAATTCTCTTCCCATGGCTCTTTATACTATTAAGGTTGAGGGTGGCAACTTGAAGGGTACCCATGTAGAACAAAAAAAGAGTGAAGAAAACAAAGAAAATATCATTTAACAACATCCTGAGATCTTGTCTTCTACCTAGACATTTTAGGGTCACGTTGGGAGGTCTCCATGTCTGAAGAAAAGTCTTGTGTAGAGGAGGGGATGGAGGAGGCCTCCAAGTCCCCCTCCTTAACATTGGAATCTCCCATTCTTCACCTTGTGCTAAGACACCAAAATGATTACAATGTACCAAAGCCTCATTACCCTCCTTCCTTTTGGCCTAGGTGCACTGACAACTCAAGGCTGTCTTTTCATTCCCTTAAGGGTGACAGGAAGAAATTCAGTAGGGGTGGTGGGTGGGAGGCATGTGCACCGTGAGACTGCAGATGTGCAGAGTTCTCCACCAACAACGTAACCTCATCAGGACATGACATGGACAGGACATCAGTGATGTCCGAGCAGGATAGACTAGCAGTGAAGGGACCAGGGTGAGGGCCATCCAGGTGACAGGGGTCAGGGAAGCTAGGAAGACTAGAAGAGGGTGGAGTGGAGGCTGCAGTCACTCCCACCTGTGCACTTATGATAGGGACATCATGCCTCTGTGCAGCGACTGGATCTTGTTCATTCTGTTGACCCTGGAAAACCAAATCATCCAGGGACAGGAAGCTGTCCTTATTACGGGACTCTCAGGGGCACTTAGCATAGGAGTGGCCCCAGTGCTCACAAAGGTTGCAACAAAATTTAGTTTGACAATCTTTAGTCAAATGACTAAACAGCAGAAAATGGCTACATCTTGCACTGTCACAGGTGTTTCTAAAATGGGATCTGGAACCACATTTGAAGCACAATTTTGGTTGTCATTGATAATAAAAGTGTCCCCCTGTCTCTACAAAGGAAAAAAGATGCATAACACCAAAATCTGTTTGCAACAACTTAACATGAATTCTCCAGCCCCCAGTCCAAATCTGTTCAGAGTCAATTATTGATTCAGGTCAGTTTACAACCTCACACTGTTGCTGTAGCCAGCACAAAATGTCTGCAATGCTGACACCTTTGTTCCAAAAGAGAACAGTAATCATTCTTAGGGTAGGGCAAGTGAGTGGAACTGGCAGAGAGTGTCCATAAAGTAAAGTTTCTGTGGGCGTTGTAGTGGGCCCCACAGCGACATAGCCCAGAAATCAGCTTGAAACTGATGTCAAAACTGAAGTCACCAATATTGATCAGGGCATAGATCTCAGAAGCCAGAAAACTACATGACTCTTTCAGCAATGTTCTGGCAACAAATAACCCTGTCCGGGGCGCATTCAAGCCCACTTTATAGATGAGTTGCACTGAATTCCAGTGTGCAGCAGGCTCACCCCTGGATTGAAAAAGATCAGCATATTGGCGAGGTCTTTGTGGGGCTGAGGTATCAGAAGGGTGCAGCAGTGCAGCTGCTGCAGTGTTCAAATTCTGCACAACAGGCTCCAGTGTAGTTGAGGGAATCCTGTCCAGGGGGGGTTAGCAGCAATAGGGTTGAGGCTCATGGACTCTGCAGTATAAAGAGCAATACCTGGATCAACAGTCAGGTGCTCATCTGAAAGTGTGGAAAATCCTGACACGGGCTCTGGCTGTTCCATAGGCACCACTTCCATCATCAAATCTTCTGGTGTCAGAAAAGGCTGAACCACAGCATCTAGTGGGAGGTATGCAGAAGAAGAAGAAGAAGAAGCTGCCTTCATCACAACTACAGGCTCAGAAATCAGGCCCAATGGCACACCACGGTACCATCGCATCTTCAGATCATCGTCGTCAGGAATCGAGGTACTAGCAGCAGTCTGTTTCCAGTCTGCATCCTGCAAGGCTCATTCTGGGAACCAGGGCTCAGGGGGCAAAGGGGTTTGGGATTTAAAGGAGCTCAAGGAAGGTCACACTGCCAGTGTTTTATGATCTCTGGCAACAGAGGTTGCAGTACCCACTGCAGGTAATCCATGCCAGGACAGCTATCCAGCTGCCATCTCAGCTTAGCTCGCAGACGGCATCTGCCACTGACAGCATTCAAAGTGCTGAGCAAAGTGAGCTCCTCCATAACTAACTGGGCAAGCAAGAGTTGTTTTTAGTGTAAGTCCTCACATAAAGACTGTGCAGCAGATTCCAAATCTACAGCAGGCAAAGGCACTTAGAGCATCCTGTGGCAGTGCTGGAGTCAGGATCCAAAGTTACTTCTGCAACATCGACACTGAGACCTCTAGCATTGAAGTGGCTGGGGTAGATGTTGATCTCCCAAACACCACTCATACAACAGACTCCTCACCAACATTTGGGAGTCAACCATCTTAGATAGATGGCCAAGAGTTCCCCTACAGCAAGAGTAAGGGAATTTCCTGTGTTCTGGCCAAATTCTCCATTCATTAAAAATACCAACAGCTTAATCTGGTTTAATGTCAACTGGTTTTCATCTGTATCCCAATTGCCTAGCCCTCCTTTCCCAGTCAACAAAAATAAAAATAAATATTAAAAAAATAAATCAAATGTACAGCAAAGTGGATTCATTTCATGAGGTCTTCATTAGGATGAAAGTTTGTGACTTCACCACATCTTTGTCAGCAAAGGAAAATTAACAACATCTGTACTGATTATGGAGCAGATTGGTGGATATGATGAACCCCAAGTCCCTTGCTACCTCAAATGGAAAAAGCTTAGAAAGTAGAAAGAGTCAAGGAAGGGTGGAGTTGAAGAGTGCCAGATGGAGTTTAGCCAATGCAGAGATAAGAAAATGGTTCAGAGTAATCTATGGTAGAGATGTCATTACCTTTATCATGCAAGATAACCTGGCCCTCTTCCAAATGACTGGAACTGTACCATTGAGGAAAGAGAGAATAAGGAGAGCAGGGGAACTTAAAAATGTGTTAGTGAAAGACAGCACTTGTGTGTAAAATGGTGCTCACAACAAAGAACAGCAGAGTTCTGCCATGGGAAGATTTTTCATACACAGTGGGAAAACTTTAGTGAACAAGATAAAGCTCTCTTTAAGAGGGTTACACAGTATTCAGTGTTTTGTTTTTATTTGTGCCTCACAAATTTCAAAAGAAAGACAAGGAAAAGTGTTTCTTACATGTTCTAGTTGTTTTGGGTATCCTGTGAAGAGAGCGAGGGCAAAACAGTGAGTTAAAAATGGCTACTCAATAATAGCAAATGCAACTTATGCTACATTGTTTTTACAGTGTATGAGTAATTTAGTGAGATAGGCAATGGTATTGTATGGTATTGGTCTGCTATGTAAGTAAGCCACTGAGAGGGATGAGCTGTGCTGCTGGTGTAGCATAAAGGTTAGAGTCACTGCCTGTGTGTTGTAGCTAGGTGCAGCAGATCTGGGTTTGATACTGGACATTAATGGAGTGTTTTTTTTTTAACTTTATGCGGGGTTTGGCATCATACAGACATGTCCCTGCTTCTAACTTTGTCCCCTTCCCCAAGTTGTGTACCCCTCAGAGTTGGAATATTAAATCTGCCCTCCTCCTGGCTTTGTCCCACTCCCCTAGTTGCATCTCCCTCAGAGTTAGAATATTAAATCTGTCCCCTAGCAACTTTGTCCCTCTCCCCTATTTGCATCTCCCTCAGAGTTAGAATAATAAATCTGCCCCACTCCCAAAGTTTACCCCCCTGTTCCCAAGTGCTGTGCCCAATTTTGTGCCATTCGAGTTTTTCTGTTGGGTGCCATTATGTTTGCTGTTATGGTGTTCTGCTGGTCACTGTTTTGCTTGGCGCTAAATTGGTTTCGCTGGTTTTGAAGTCACTTTTGTTTTTTCACTGTCATCACATAGAACTGTTGTTTTGAAGTGTCTTTAATAGTCATGACCTCTTGACCTTTTGTTAACAAACGTATTTCCCAGCTGTCCTTTATGAAGGGGTGTCCTTCACTTTGCTATTAGGAAGTATTCTTTCCCACGTGGAGAATATCTGGTGCCTCATTGTACACTGTGATTTTGCCGTAAAAACTTACATTAATCAGCTTGTCTTAATAATCAACAAGCTTTATCTATGTGATAGTATTGCTTTCCACTGTGTTCTGAACTTCTAATAGGTCTGCCTACAAAAGTTGTAGCAGATGTACCATTTTCAGGTGCCCCTTCCCCAGCCACTTGACAGACAGGTAAGGTAGGTTACCCCCAGCTGGGGGCTGGAGTTGGTTGGGTAGCTGCACCCAAGGGGGGATTACTGAGGCCACCCAAATTGTGGTGGCATGAGGCTGGAGGGAGGAAAGAGAGGGGTTTAAAAAAAAGCCAGGCATTAGACTCCCCTCATTCTCTCTTCTCTCTGGACCAAAGATTAGCCACCTGCCCACCCTCGTAAAATCAGGGTTCAGGGGTCAGGTCAGTCAAGCAACCCCTTGTTTCTACTGAGAGATAATGATTGGGGGTCAGGGAGGACTTTTCCCAGTTTTCCAACAAAGGTTTTTTTCCAGACTTTTTGCCTCCAGCAAGGGAATTTAACAGTAGTAAGAATAAACAGTTTAATTGTTGCAGTCATTGTAGGGGTGTCGACTTTGAAGCTCGCAAGATGATGGTACAAGGGAAAATGGGAGTGGAGTCCCATTTTTCCAAAAGTCTCCATTCCCCAGTCAGCTTGAGATGTGGGACACGTGACCTGGTGCCAGGTTCAGGAGGGCTGTGGCCAATCTCACTGGGCTTACCTGCAGGTATGGTGACACAAGATGTGGTGGGTATTCTAACCCCTGCCAGGTGACCACCCTACTCACTGAGGTTTGAAGTTCAAACCCTGGGAGGTACATCTTTTCCTTAGTCCATTCAGCCCTTTGGCAAAGGAGAGCAGATACTCTGAAGTTCTCTTGGTGAGATTCCTGCGCTGTGCATGTCACTGCAAGTCTGTAAAATTATTCAATAAACATATGCTAGTGGCCATTTCTTCCAAATGAAGGTGTAGGGTGTGTCTGTTCAGTGGCGGTGGATGTAGGAGTCTATCAGACAATATCTCCTTGACATGATTATGTGTCCCACATTTTACTCCTTTTCCCCACATACTGTAGTGTCCTATATTTGATTGATGAAAGGCAGATGTATGTTCACAATTACCAAACATCTCCTGTTACAAAATTGTCCATCTTATTTGATGCAGTTCTTTTCAGTTATGTACCTTAAAAGATCAGCACATTATGCAGTTACAGTTTCAGTTTGGTATTTCATTATGGCAGTAATGCTTGACATAGAGAATGAAAAGCTTAATATAATTATTCTGATGGTAAAACACTAGAACAAATTATCTGCAGGCAGCAACTATTTGTCCTCCTTTAGGTGTTGGCAGAAATTACCATTTTGTAATGGCTACATTGAGGATGCATCAGACTATTCAGTAACTTCAGTTTGCAAGCTTTGGCCAACATTTCTGCTCCTATCCACCCCCCCCCCCCCAAATCCACTGGTACAGGGAGGCCAACCTCATCTTGGGCAGTCACACCACATACAGTGATGCTCAGTGTCAGGTTATTTTTTGTGTAGTCATGTCAATCAGCAGCTTTGGGCATGAACTGACAAGAATGGACACAGCCATCACTTCTAATTGCTATGTGTTTCCTGTCATTACTGTATGTCTTGTAATTACTCAGGGCTTTGTGACAATGAAGTCATGACATGACTAGACAGTAAAACACTGAACTGCACTGTATCTGCACAATCCATGCTCTGTGCTGGGAATCCCTTTATTTTAGTTTGCTATTTAATATACTAAGGGTGGGATATTCAGAAGGGTTTGCACATGGCGCTTAACAAAGTTGCGTCATACCAACATCCCTGGCATGATATTCAAAGGGAAAGTGTGTGGCACAAATCCCATGCACCGGGGCACATCAGTAATGCATGCAGCGCAAGTAGGGGGGAGTGCCCATGCATACCCCCGCACATCCCGATATTCAGCCCAGGATGTGCGGAGCCCATGCAGGGCAACCCCTACATGCGCCGCATACAGTTGTTCCAAAAAATAAAGGAGCAACAGCTGGCCACCCACAGATGAGCTGCCGTATTGCAGGGCGCATCACGGCAGCAGCCAGCAGTGGGTGGCCACCTCAGCTCCGGCGGCACCCTCCGTCGGGTAGCGCCCCCCCCATGCCCGATCGCAGGCATATGTATAATAATTACAAAGTCCCATATCCCTGGTGGTCCAGTGGACTGCTGGCAGCCCGATCGTGGGCATATGTAATAAAATCAAAATGTCCCATATCCCTGATGGTCCAGTGGACCACTCGCAGCCTGATCACGGGCAGAAGTCTAAGAATACATCCCATCTCCGGTGATCCAGTGGTAGCTCCTCTCCTTCCCCACTGAGCCCCACCCTCTCTCCCCCAGTCAGCAGTGGGCAGCAGCCTCACCCGCAGTTACTTGCCACCCGCTGATCGATTGACATAGTACAGTTGTACGCTCATTGGTCCACAGCGTGGGCCAATGGGCGTATTCATATCAGAGCCATACAGTCCAGATATGTCATATATCTGATGTTAGTACAGTATGCCTGCACGCCATTAGCCCATGCAGTGGACCAATGGGCATAGCAGCTGTATTGGCGCAGTCAGTCGGGCGGTGGCTGGACAACATGCAGGTGGGGAGCTGCTGCCCGCCGCTGACTGGAGGGGGGCGCTGGTGGGGCCAGTGGGAGGGTGGGGAGGAGGTACCACTGGACCACCAGGGCTGGATTTGATCTTTCTTTAGACTTCTGCCCACGATCAGGCTGCGAGCGTCCACTGGACCACCAGGGATATAGGACGCTTTGATTTTACTACGATGCTCGCAGATCAGGCTGCCAGCAGTCCACTGGACCACCAGGGATATGGGACGCTTTTTAAATATATTACATATGTCTGCGATTGAGTGAGCGTCCACTGGATCATCAGGGATATGAGACATTTTAAGATATATACATATGCCCGTGATAGGGCAGTGGGGCACTTTGACACTTGTGCAGGGGGCGTCAGTCCCCGACGGCTGCAGCCTGGCAGGGCGCCAGGCACAAGTCACCGGGGATGGGCGCACCTGCATGCAAATGGGGCCATAATGACATGCAAATGGCCCTATTTGTGCCTTGCATGCATTATGGCCCCATTTGCATGTGCACCTTTGAATATCGCGGTTGATGCACCTAGCGCAACGGCACTTGTGCTGGTGCATTCCCCTGCCCCTCTCTGGCCACTTGCGCTGGTGCAGTGCCACTGCACCATGCACAATGTGAGTGGCTACAGAGCTATATTTAATGGTGCTGAGCCATGGCGCAGCACCATTGGATATCACCCTGTCAGTGCCCTGGCACATCCCAGTTGTGCTGTGCCCAGGCTTGCACCACAGCCTGGTGCAGTCTGAATATCCCACCCCAAGTGTTTAAAAAGATTATATAGCTGTTCCATTGCCCTTATGCCAACGAAGCCCAGTGGTAGGACTCAGGTCTCTCCCAGACTTAAATATGAATGATTGTGCAGATGACAGATGGTCAAAGTCAGAGCTCTGCTACTCTGATAGCAGGTTTGCAGATTTTTTATTTGATTATTTATTTTTATTTTATGATTTTGGCTTGAAAGGCACTCTGAGTGGAAACTCATTTCCAAGTACATCCTGAGAGCGCAGGGAGGTTATGTGACTTGCTCAGGGCGCACAGTATGCAAGTAGTGGTTGTGGATTTCAAACCAAGGTCTGTTTGATCTCCAGATTCACAGATTGGTTCTTTAACCATCTAGGCTACATTGCCTCCCATGTAAGAGGTACAGTCAGAAGTTTTAAACAGTAGTATTTTTAAACAGTAGTGGATGGGTTTGATGGGTTTGTGGTCCTTTCTACAATTTTATATGTTTGCACAATATGTGTTTAGAAGGCTTGCTCTAGGCCTAACCGAATAGCTATGTGATACTAACAACATTTGGAGAGCAGTTACTGGGTGAGCTGGAACCCGGAAGGAGCAGCAGACAACAATAAAAACCAGAGTTAGTGACCAATGACCTGTGTTAGGGCCTCTATGAGCCATGGAACAAGAAAAGCAGTGCAGCAGTTCCACAAGAGAAGACTGCTGTGATGGACACTACTCTTACTTCACTGAAAAGGATTGCAGGTGTCACTACACTTTAGTGGATGACTTTGCCCAACAGGGATGTGTTGGGGGATAGTAGACCAGGTGATGGCAGAAAGGACAGAAAGCAAGTTATAGTAATTTTGGACTCCATCCTGTAGTTAGAGGATCAGAGATGCTGGTGTGTTGCATGAGCTAGCAGGTATCCAACTGATGAAGGGGAAGTAAACTTCTGTTTCTTTTGTGCAAGTCCTATGTGGCATACCGCTGGCACACTCAGGCCTCTCAAAACAAAATGAGCTACCTGTATGAAAGCTGGATCCTTATCTCTGATTTTGATCTGTTCTACATCAGGATGACCTGGTTGGATGCCCACATGAGACTTGAGTGCAAAGGGTGTGGCCTTCTTATTTGGAGTTGAGATAAATCTAATGATGTAACCTGTGGAACAACTGGAGTCCTTTGAATGGGCTAATATTTCATTCATGACCAGGTGAGATGTAGTATTACCATTTTATACTGCCCTCCATTGTCTGAGACTGAATTCCTGTGTGGATTTGTGGACTGGCTATCAGACATGGCACTGCAATCCTCCAGACTTCCTCATCTTAAAGATTTCCATGCAAGTGTCAATGACCATCTGATGATTTTTCAAGCAAACTTCTACAGATTACAGATGCTCTGTGTCTCAAAGAGGTGATTACATGAAATGAGTCATGCACTGGACTTTATTTGTGCTTTGGGGTAGGAGGTACTTCAGTGGATCCAGTTGCTTGATCAGATAACTACACCACGTGTTTTCAACTTCAGAGCCCTCATTAAGCCACCTCTGACTGTGGAGGTGATTCAGGTTTGAGCTTTTATAGACATGGATCCTTGTAAGTTTCTAAGTCTTCAGGACATCTTATCTCTTTTAAAGGCCAATACCACCATATAATCTGGCTCTCATAGAGTGATTAACTCCTGGCACAATCTGGGAGTGCACTAATACTTCACATAGGCATCCATCTTGGTTTTTTTTTAAGAGCTTTAACCAGAGAAAGACCTGGGGTGAAAATTAGAGTGCAAGTGGAGGAGTTCAAGGGCAGATGCCAACATGCTTGTCCTGATGACTTTTTATACAGTTATCAGAAATCTACAGTTTAAGGACCAGTAGACCTAAATGTATTTCAGCTCCCACAGCAGCTGAGAAGAGCAGGCTAGACACTCTTTTCCACTCAGTGGACACGTTATTACAATCCACCTGTCTGCAGAAAAAGGAAGAGGTTTATATGAAGAAGTATGAATGGCTAAAATACTGTATATACTTTTTAAAATTAAAGACTGTTGGCATCTAGGACAGGATTGCCACCACCACAGCTCATGTCCAGAGCAGTAAGAGAAGGGGATAAAGAATGTTAGCAGTCTGATGGTCTGCAATGGATTTAATCAGGTGGATGTTGTAAAGGTCATTCAAATAATCTCCAGGCTGAGCCATATCACCTGTAGGCTGGGACCTGTTGCAACCCAGCTGATGATGCCTGGTTTGCAGAACTAACTCTGGTCATAGACAGATTTGTTAATGCTTCTTTAAAGGAGGGGGGCTATCTGGCATATTTGAACAAGCCAGTCATTAGGACCATCCTGAAGAAGCAATCTTTAGATCCGGTTAACTTTCAACCAATCTGCACCCTGCTGTTTGTGACAAAGGTTGGGGAGAAGGTAGCTGTGGCACAGCTACGGGATCCCCTGAAGAGATTTAGTATCACTGAACCTTTCCAGTTTCACTTCCATCAGTACAAAATCCCAGGGATGGCCCTGATCAGGGTGTGCAATGATCTTTGCAGTTAAGAGACTGAGGAGCAATGGTGAAGGCATATTCCCTGTACACATTTATGTACAGTGTTTAGTACCTGTGCCAAACCATATGCCTTTACAAACCCTTATTATTCTAATGTATACTATGAAGAGAACATGCCACTTCTGTACTTTGTGATGGTCACTGAACTGTGGCTATGGCAGTTTATCTTATTGTTCTGTTATTAAGGGCAGGAGTAGGATACAGTACATGCACGGAACCTGTTTTGATACTGTGTGAGAGAATGTTATTTCATTTTGCATTCTGTTCAGTTAAATGATACAATAATCTTTTGACAAAAGAGGAAACAAAATGAGCATGCACTCAGGAACTTTGGAAGTATAAATTTACTATTTGAAGTGCAGTTGCTAGTGCAACAAGGAGTGGTAGATCCTATTGCCATGATGGATGACAACTCCTCATGTGTATTTGTACCTGTTGGTTCCATCCTCAGGGATGAGCACCCCCAAGGAAGGAGCCTTTAGATCCAAATTAGCATGGGGAGCTGTAGTTGTTAGGGCAGTGGGTTCATCCACATCGTGTTGCAGACTAGCAAGTGCATATTTAAATAAGTGCAGTAAAAGATTATGATATATTGGTACTTAGAGAACAGGAGTCACTGGACAGTTTTATACATTTTAGTGGACACACATATGATATATCTTGTACAAAGATGAAGTAGTAGACAAGCTTTCAGAGCCAACAGGTCCTTTCATTAGGTGAAATAGAAAACTAAGCAAATGAAGCTATAGTTATATACACTGGAAATGCATTGTTTCTACATAATACATGACACTAGTCATAAGACTTAAAAGAACTTTAAAGGATGGATGGGTGAACAATGAATGGAACAAATCTATAGCTGTGAGCCTGTAGTTTAAAGGCCAGTCAAATGGCCACACCCTGTTCTTCCTATTTAAGGACTGCTATCCTCACTCCACACCAAAGCATTTTTCATTTCCTCCATTCACCCCATCTCCTACAGTGACATGCCTCTCTCTCCTGTGGGCTTCTCCCTAAGGTATCTTTAGCCAAGAGAATCACTTCCATGGCACCTCACGAGTGGTACCCTCCCTAGGGTTCCTTGCCTTCGTACCCCTACAGGGTGGTATATCCCATGGATAGAGAAGCGAACAGCCAAAGTTTATCTATATTACACAAGCACAAAACTATCTGCACAGGCACATTGAATTCATATCTAAAATATGAAGGGACAGGAGGGTTGGAGTGCATGCCCAAGTTTTGGAAAATGCCTCCTGTCCTTAGGAAGATTACTGGGTTATCACTTTGGAATGTAAATTGATAAGTGGTTCCTCAGTAAGGCCTTCCCGGCCCTATAAAGTCATGTAGTTGTGCAGTGTTCTATTCATTAGATATGTTGTGCTATTTTACTAACTTCATTCTAGTTATTGATTCTATATCCTGTCTGTGTGTATTCATATAATATTGTAAGGTACTTTCAGTTTTGCAGAAGTGTGCCTAATAACAGCACTTCCCTCTCTCCCTCCCTTCCTACCTCCCAACAAACCCACAGTACCTACCTACCTATTAAAGTGAAGTGATGCACAAGGTGAATTTATATCACTTTAAAGTATCTGTGTCCCATCCTTCTTCCACCCTTCCCAATTTTTTTTTATAACATGGTAGCCCTGGATATGTAAAAGATCTATTTAGAAGCTGCCATAAATATTACAGATGATTGTAATGGCAACATATAGTATGTAATGATGAGTAACAAACAATAAAGTGGTAATCTCAACACAAAGATTCCATTAGTACATATATTTAACATTTCATTTAATATTTTATACAATTTTAACTGATGAAATCGTACCCTGCTAAAGATCTGCATAAAAGGTTTGACTTGGTTAAGCAGTGTCCTCTCTAATTGCACAGTATTATATGAGAGGCATCTCCCCTCAGCCAATAGGAACATGGAATTGCCGTCAGTTATTATCCCCTAAACTGCACCGGAGAACCCCCAGAGTCAGTTTTTCAGTCAAACCTCACCCACAGTCATTTAATCAACCCATAGCCACACCTACAGTCATTTAATCAACCCATAGACATGCCTACAGTGGTTTAATCAACCTACTTCCATGCCCACAGTGGTTTTGATTGCTGACCATGTGACTGCAGTAAAAAAGCAAAACAAAAATGCTTCCTCCTGCCACGTGGTCTTCTCTTCCATGTTACTGCACTCCAGAAAGACAAAACCACAAAAACACACTCCACAAACAAAAAGGTATGTGACTCCACTTTCCTAGTGCGACTGACTAACCCTTCAAATCACATCCACTACATTCTGTGCTGTCGACGAGCGCACACAATGGGGGCACAACAAAGTAAAGAACTTGGGCAGTTGAAAAGCTATGCTAGAAACTCCAACTCGTATAATAGTGATAACATCCAGCGAGATGGAGTATACTCCAAATAACCTGCTTCTGTGCATGATTAAATGCCTTGGCTTCGCCTCGGTGTTTAATCATCCACAGAATCAGGTTATTGCTCATATACTCCATTTCGCTGGATGTTATCACTTAAATATAAAGTATAACTAAATGTTTATTTAATTTGTATCATTAATCAGGAAGTATCATTTAAGTAATAAGACCTGTTGCTTGGTGGGTCTTGCTTTCTGCTCATCCCATGGGCTGTTACAGCTGAAAAGGAAAATCATGCTGTGGTTAGAATATTTGAAAGTGTTCTATGTTTATTTTGAAGGTAGAAATACACATGCTATATGCGCAGTACTGGAAAATAAACATACTAACTGGATGAGTGTATAAAATTTTTTCTTTACTTTATTTAAATATCCTATACAGTACAAAAGAGACCTGTTAGGTGTTAATGGGAAATACAGTATTTGTCCTTCAGTTAAGTAAGTGATAGCACAACAGGGCATGCAGTTATGCTACAATAACAACATGCCCTGGGAGAGTTGTAAGGCACAAAGTGCAGCCAAGTGCCTTCAATACCCTGAGAAGCATGATTGTTGGAGCATAGGCAACCCCCACTGAGTGTGCTTTCATGCTTATAAAGATGTTGCAAAAAGCCCCCAAAAGATATGTGTTGGATAAAGCAGCATTTCATGTGTTACTCGTTGGACAGATTATTTATTATCCATTGAATAGAATGGTACGTCATCATTTATCTGTTTGAATGAGTAGTAATCCATGTATTATCCATGCATAAAGCAGCATTTTCTATGTTATCAGCTGTACAAATTAATAGTTTGTTTGTTATTGATTGGATAGAATAGTAGCTCACATGTAATTCAATGAACAGAGCAAAGGATTACATTCTATTCAATGGACTGAGCAGAGGTTCACTTGATATTGGAGAGAGAGACAAGTCACTTGTTACAGGATGCACAGATCAGCATTTCACATGTTATCTGTTAGATAAGTCATCAATTCAGAAGTTATGTTTGACAGATTAGAAGTTCTCATGTTATCCTTTGGATAAGACAAACAGTTCACATGCTACTGTACATGTTGGATGGAGCTGTAGTTTGTGTGTTATTATTTACACAGAGCAGCCATCCATATGATATGGGTTGCACAGAATATCAATTCACATATTCTCTTTGGTTGGAGCAGTACATATATTATCAGTATCATTGAACAACAGTTCAAATGTTATACATTAGAACAGCAGTTCATATTTTATCAATTTAATACATCAGCAGTACATTACATCATATGTTATCAGTTATAATGGAGCAACAGTTCAGATTTTATTCCTTGGACAGAGCAGTAGTTCATATTTATCCATAGATAGTTTAACAATACATTAGTTATTTATTGCACAGATGAGCAGTTGGTAATTATCAGTTGCATGAATTAACAGATGACATGCTTTTCACTGGACAGAGCAGCAGCTGATTTACTATCAGCTGAACAAAGCAGAAGTTCAGATGCTAATAGATGAATAGAGAGGGAGTTCATATGTGATCCAGTGGAAAGAGCAGCAGTTCACATGTTATGTAAGTAATGATGGGGAGTGCACTTTGCAGAAATAATTGCATGCCTACTGGCATAAAACGTGTCTCTTAAGCCTCAGAAAGGGTATTTGTCTCAACAAAATGCATACTCCCAGAGTGTTTTATTGCACTTATAAAATGGGCATATTGTTTTTAAATATGCTTTAGAATTAAATAAAAATACTTTTTTTATTTTAGTCTTTGGTAACTGGGTAAGGCCTACTAGGTACAAGTGCCTATTTTCAGGGGTGCCCTGGGAGCACTGGGTGGTTAAGTGACTTGTTCAGAGTCACACAGTATGCAAGTGGAGGTTGTGAGAATCAAACTCAGGTCTGGTCTGCTGGATGTACCAAGCTTGTTCACACCTTGTTCCTTTAACATCTAAGCTATACCAGCATGCTTAAATATACAAAAACTGAAATGTGTATATACATTCTCTGTAAAATGGTTATTCTACATGCTAAAATGTGATAGTATTTTCTTTTTTAAGGAAGGACATTTGTTCTACTGTGGTTTTGTAACTGTAGTTTATGTAGTTTTTATGGTTTTAACCCCATCTCCCCTTTGTAGACAAACATATACAGATATTTGAATTTCAAATCATTGTTTGACCATGAGATCAGACTTTGTTTCAGTTGCAAGTTAGCTGATGGCACCTCAATGGCCCAGAGGGTTGTGGCACTGGACGCCTTACCTCCTACCATGCCAGTAACTAGTGCTGTATGGAATTTTCAAATTGTAGTGGAACAAAATTCAGCAGAATTTTCAAAATTCCAATGAATTTCACTGGAAATAGAATGGCAGAATTATGTGGCAGAAAAATGCAGAATGAGTTTTTCCACAAGATTTCCACAGAATGTTGTTCCATGAATCTTAGTATTTTCTATGGAACTGGTTTGAATAATTTTCTGCAGAAAAATGCTGTTCCACAGAATATTATTCCATGGATCACAGCAGAGAGAATTCACAGACAAACCACTGAAATTCTGGTAGAAATTCCACTGGAAGAATGGTTATTCCATGCTAATTTTGCTGGCAAAATTCTGCATTCTGCACACGCTACCAGTGACCCATGTTCGGAACAAGCCATGATCACTGGGGTCAACCTGGGGAAGGATCGAGCACACAACAGACAGCTCTCCTCTCCCTTGGTGGGAGGGCATGTTGACTTGGCAAGTGGCTGCCACCAAGGGGAGACCTGGGGGTAGCACTGTCAATCAAGGAAATTAGATGGGAAGGTCAACAGTTCTGTAACATGTATACACCTTCACATGAACATGCTTACATGACACCATGGCAGGGGAACCAGAGGAAAAAATTGAAAAAGTCTGTACAGGCTATGTGAAACCATGTCCACCTACCCCCAGGCCTACACCACTGCCTGGACCACTGGACCATCACTGGATGAAACTTAGCAGGTGGAGGGAGGATGGCCTCACTTCCAGGCCCACCACTGTGGAGGGGGCAATCTGTAGGAATCATTGGGTCAGGTGATCCTGGGGAGGTGGGTGCCATATGGTGTAGGTGGAGACAGGGTTGAGAGCCCAACTGCCATGACATCAAGTCAAAAGCTTTGTGGAACAAAAGAAATCTGCAAGCCAGAGAGGGCAAAGCTGGGTCAGACTAGACAAACCTATCCAGAAGTGCACATATATGCAGATAAACTTTGTACTCTGGACTAGAGATGTTGTGAAGTTTTTCATCACTGGCAAAGTTCCAGCAAAGTGGTAAAATTCACCTTTGTGAATTACTTTGTTATGTGCCCTCTTCACTCAAATTTCATACTTTGCAGTAAGTTCTCTAGGTAAAAGGGCACCTTTTCCAGTGAAGTTATCATGAGGTGGCAACATGGGCAGATGAATTTGCACAACTTTTCTTGAAGAAGTACACTTTGAAAGCCAAGTATTTCACTATGTTAGTACTTTGTGAAGTTGGCAAACAGCACACATTTATGACGTTTGCCAACTTTACTCATCTCTACTCTGGAGGACAGTTTTATGAGGAATACTTGTCAAAATGACCCCATGATTGTCTCTTTCCATTATGGTGCTTTTACCAGAGAAAATGTTTTACTGTTGGTATTCTTTCAGGTCTTGCTGGGTTTACTGCTGCTGTCCTGGTTCTGAGGTGTGTGCCATGCAGGAGCTCAGCTCTTCGAAGATAAGGCTCATTGCCTGGTGAACAGGAGCAGTAATAATGACTGGCATACCAAACATCCCTGTCAGTCATGGACTTTACATTTAATTATCTGACTCTTTTAACACTGCATATTAGCAGATACAGCTTTGGAAATACAAGTCAGAAATAGGTCACAACAGCAAGACAACTGAAAGGCTGTGATTGAGGCAGAAGAATGATTCTGACTGACATATTGGGACATGTGTTTATTTAAAGTGTAAGAGATGGCTTGGACATTTAGTAGGGGGACTTTTATTTTTTTTTTTATTTTTAGTTATGTGGTTTATGATGGTGCAGGTTTGATTAGTGGCTCTGGAAGCGTGCCCTGAAAATTAGCAAATAGTATTTCTATTGCCTAATGGTAAAAAAAAAATGTTTGAAAACACTTTTTTAATTCTGTGGTGGAGTAGAGATTTGTGATGATGTAAAATAACAATTTGACCAAATTCTGTGTTGATGCAGGGATTTGTGATGATGTCAAAACCAAGATGTCTATGCAATGTGTTCTACTAATGCACAGCCATGTGACTGATTTTGACCAATGACAACTCTCAGTTTAATTTACCAACTCTATGCCTGTTAGATAAAGCAACAGACCACATTTTACATCTTGGCTAAACAAGCAGTTCATAGACATAGGTTATCAACTGCACAGAATTCAGAAATTAGCAGAGAAAAAGTGTGGACCTTAATACTAGGCAAAATATTTAAATATTGAATGCCTTTATTTGCTAGACTGCCAAACTGGCATTCTAACTACTCTTGATACCAAGCATCATGGTTTGGTTACACGGAAAGTAAATACAAGGTTATGCTAATAGACCTTTGCATATAATGATGCTATTACTTGTAACACATTTCCTCCTGATCTTGGAAACACTGAAACAATGAAACAGTTTCCTTGTTGGATTACCAAACTGTTATGAAATGCATGTCAGTGTTTTTAGTTGTTTCGGGACAAATTCAAACTATGGTGCATTGCAAATGTTATATTGTTGTTTTATTGTGTTCTGTTTATTATGTTTTTTATATTTTGTAATGTTCAGGAAGATTCTGTAAACAAGACTTGTCCTAATAATCTTATCCTGATGAAAAATGAAATGTTACCTACTTACCAAAGAGCAGTGATTTTATATGTTATGGGTTGCACAGAACAGCACTTCACATGTTATCTTTTGGCTATAACAGAAGTTCATTTGTTATTAACTGGACAGATTAAGCGCTTCTGTGTCATTCATTGGCCAGAATAGTACAGTACTTCATATATTACCCATTTGATAGATAAGCGGTTCACATGTTATCCATTGGATGGAGCAGCAATCCATGTGTTATTCATTGAAAAGAGCAGAAGTGCTTATGTTTTTGGTTAAATAGTGCAGATGCTTATCTGTTATCCACCAGATAGAGCAGCAGTTTACATGTTATTAATTGGACAAAACAGCAATTCATATGTTAACACTTAAATAGAACAATTCAGTTATTTATCTGTTATCCACTGGATAAAGTAGCAGTTCACATATTATGGATTGTACTTATCAGCAGCCCAGATGTAATCCACTAGGTAGAGCAGCAGTTCATGTGTCATCTGTTGGATAGAGTATTTCATATGTTATCCTTTGATAGGGCAGCAGTTCATGGGTTATCTGTTGGACAGAACAACATTTCACAGCTTATCCATTGGATAAGGCAGCAGTTCATATGCTAATTTGTAGCCACTGAATATGTGTATTGTCTTATTGTCCACCCTGACATGGAACCTTTGTAAAAGAACTTACGCTCAAAGGACTTTCCAAAATACTAATTAAATTAAAAAAATTAAATTAAAATTAAATCTGCTGCAGAGAAAAGCATTTTATGTTTTTTCATAGAAAAGATCAGCAGTTGTTAGGTTATACATTTGATACAGCAGACATTCATATGCTATCAGCTGTAGAGAGTAGCAGTTTGTTTTTTCATAGAAAGATCAGCAGTTTATATGTTATCCAATAGATACAGCAGAAGTTCATATGCTGTCAGCAGCAGTGAGCTGCAGTTTCTGTGTTCAAATAAAGTGCATCTGTTCATATGTTATTAATTGGATAAAGCAGCAGTTTAAATGCAATCTGTTATATAGTGCAGCAGGACACATGTTTTGAATTGAATAGAATGGCAGTTTCTATGTCATAAGCTGCACAGCTGGGCAATTCATATGTTATTCATTGGACAGAGCAGCAGTTCACATGTGATTCATTGGACAGATCAGTAGATCATGTGCTAGTCATTGGACTGAGCCACAGTTTATGTGTTTTTCATTGGATAGAGAATGAGTTCATATGTTATGGGATGCACAAATGAGCAGTTTATGAGTTATTCAATGGATAAGGCAATAGTTCACATGTAATTTGTTGGACAAATTGGCAGTTCACATGTTGTGTATTGGCTAGAGCAACAGTTCATATGGTATCAATAGCACAAATCTGCAGTTCAAGTGTTATCCATTAGATCAAGTTGCAGTTCATATTTTATCTGTTGGGTAGAGCAGTAGTTCATATGTCATCCATTGGATAGTGCAGGACTTCATAAATTACTCATTGGCTAGGGTAGTAGTTCATATGTTATCTGTTGAATAGAACAACAATTCATATTTTATCAGCTGCACAGATTAGCAGTTTATGTTATTCACTAGCTACAGCAGTAGTTCATATGTAACTCATTCTCTAGAGCAGTAAATTATATGCTGTTTAATGGATTAAGCATTAGTTCATGTGTTATTCATGTATACTGAAGAAGTTCATATATTATGGGATGCACAGATCAGCAGTTCACATGTTATGCATTAAATAAAACAGACCTTCAAATGTTATCTGTTGGGCAGATCAACATTTCAAATTATCTGTTGGATAAAGCAACAGTTTACATTTAATCTACAGGAGAAACAGGTCAACAGTTCATATGTTGTTTGTTGGATAGAGCAGCAGTTCATATGTTATGGGTTGAACAGATCAGCAGTTCCCAGGTTATCAGTTAAATATAGCAGCCATTTATTTGTTATCAGTCACAAAAGTTTCTAATTGCCAAGAAATGTCCTTTGTATAATTTTAGTTTGCTTGAGTGATGTATTTCAGTGCTTTAAATAATGTAATTTGTTAGGTGCTCTGAGCAATAGAGGAAGGGTGGACAGTAGATTGAATAAACAAACAAAGACCACTTCAGACTGACTATGTTCTCTGTTGTTTTCTACTATCAGTTCTTTGGTTAATGATAGCAATGAACCCAATGGGTGGGCAAATACTGGCATGATTATGAACTGAATGTCATTACCATAGCCACAGTCTTCATTCTATCATTACTATATGCCCACTTCATTAATTTCATAAAGCTTGACCAGTGGTTTGGTGTCTGCATGCTACATAACCTCATGGAAGCAATCTCAGGGTTCTTTCTCACTGGGCTGTTGGAGGGTCGCTGCCTTGAAGAGCTGATATGCTTGTCCTTTAGAAGGATGAATTATGTCACTTTGCAATGCCTCCATCCTGCATGACTTGAGTTATGAGAATGGCATGAAGACTCATAGGAAATCACTGACCATACCGCTCATTGCTGATTTTTTGTGGTATGATGCAAATGGGGGATTACGTAATGTGGATTTATGAGAAAAGGCAGAAATAAGGGGAGTCTGGGATTGAAAAAAGTAATTTCAGAAAAGGTATATTAGAACTGATATTACCAGTATTAAATGGAATATTGTTAAACGGATGCTGCATTTCTCCTACCCATAAGGGAATTATGACAATTTTACACTATAAAGGGGGCATACAAAATAATTATGTAGTTTATGGCCTACAGTATCTTCAGGTTCATCTGGTTAATAGGTATGTTGTATAAACATATAATAATTTATAGTGATTCTCCATCCACTCACTGCCCAGAGTACCCTGCCATTCCTTTGGTATGCAGAAATATCTCCAGGATTATCTTTGAGGCCTGTACTATCTTCATATTCACTGAATCCTATTGCAGTGTTCCTTAGGTTCACCGTCCTCTTTATAACCTTGAGTATGTGGAAGGGTGAGATCATGTCTCTTATCAGTCTCCTTTCTACAGAATGAACTGACTAAGGACTTCTGTTTTCTTCTCATGACTGTTCACCTCCATACCCTAAATATTTTGGTGGCCCTCTGTTGCACCCTCAATTGCCTCAGCATCTTTTTTTATTTGTCTAGGCAACCAAGAACTGCATGTAGCACTCAAGTGTGAGCTAATTAGTTTCTTGTAATGTGGAAGGATTTTGGGGTTGCCCACCAGCATGAAACTCTTACTGTATTACTGTTCTGTCAGTGATGTTTTGCAAGATCCTGCAAACATGTAATGTAATCCAATGGCAGTTACTCCAACTCATCACACAGGAAACACTAACATTATTACAGGCTGCTTCATCCTGCATGGGGCATTGTACTTCCCCTGCTCTGCTGGTCACCCTCCATTTGAGGCACCCAAGCCTTATTCTAACATTATTTACAGAATTTTCATCATAGAGTACAATGCTGCATGATGCTTTATTTTCAGTGTTACTGTGAGGTACTGTAGGGAATTATTAATAACATGAAGTTAAGGTAAGTATGACATAGTACATGCTTGTTGCATGTAACTACATCATAATTGCCCAACAGTTAGTGTACACTAATTACACAGTAACTATAGTGCAGTTAAGGGAACCTCCTAGTGTACTGCCACCAGAATACAGAGCTCATTTTAATTTTATTGAACATACACCCAGTGCCGTCATCTGCATAGTCCTGATATGATGTTACTTTTTTCAGAGATGGGTTTCCAATTAGAACCCATGATATCATAATAAAATTATGTTATGTTTTTATCTATAAAACAATTTTTGGTAAAATCTTTCTGCATCCTTTTTTTTGGTATCTGGGTAAGGCCCACTTGGCACAAGGCCTGTTTTCAAGGGTGACACAGGACATTGAAGAGATTAAGTGACTTGCTTAGGGTCACACAGTATGCAGTGTGCTGTGGGAATCAAATCTAGGTTTGTCAGGTGTACCAAGCTAATTATCAGCTCTTTAATTTCTAGGCTATACTGCCAGCAGGCATCTTGTTTCTACTATTCATTTCTGATCCAGATTATATAATCTGCATTGCCTAAAATTAATCTGTAACTTGCCACAGCACACTGGTCATGGAACAATCTGCAAAGAATATAATACTGTCTAAACTAGTTTCACTGTGGGCATGTCAATATATTTAAGATGAATAAATAACTGTAGATGAGGCATATTCTTGTTTTATATATCACAGAGTAAATTTTTGATTACTGTAGAACAGTACTGCAATAATTGTATATACTGTAGGTGAGATCAGATAGTCTCTTAATTGCTATACATATGTTCCAGAGGATATATTGATTATCCAGTGGTAACTATTATTGGGATACATACTTTGTATGTCAAATGTTCAGCATAATGCATTCCATATCTGATCTTAATTATTCATCTCATAGGTCAGTATTTATAACAGGATGCTTGGATACCTCTGAAATCACACTTCTAACAGCACAGATATTTTCTATGGAGCTAATATTGAGAAATCCTGGTTATTGTCCTGATTGATTATTCAGATTATTCCGGACTAGACAGCCAAACTGGTCTGCTATTCAAAGTGTTTCTATTGGATAGGATAGATAACATACTAATTGCCAGCAGATTAGGCCTTACGGTCTATCGAGTCTGCCCGAACCTCAGATCCCTAGTTGGGTGCCGAGGCCCTCCCCCCCTTTGTGTTCCAGAAACCCCTGTCATCCATCCCCACTCCCCTGGGACAGGCCATCATCTGATACATCCACTTTCTGTGTCTGTCCCACCCTCTTGAAGTCCTCATCTGAATCTCTGAACCAGCTTGCCAGGCAGCGCATTCCAAGGGTCCATCACCCTCTCAGTGAAAACCTCCTCCTTCCCCTCACCCTTCCACCTTCCAACTTCAAACCATGCCCTCTGGTGATACCTTCCTGCTTTAGTCTAATGATCCCTCCATGTTTACCCTATTTATTTCCTTGAGGTACTTGAAGACCTCAATCATGTCCCCCTGTCTCTCTCTCCTCTCCTCCAATGAAAACAGGCAGAGCTCCTCAAGTCTGTCCTCATACGTCAAATCCCCTAGTCCTCATATCATCTTAGTTGCCCTCCTCTGTACCCTCTCCAGGAGCTGTATGTCCCTCTTCAAGTGTGGTCTCTAGTACTGTACACAGTACTCAGGGTGTGGTCTAACCAGCCAATTGTACAGCGGCAGAATCACTTCCCTGCTCCTAGAGGTGATCCCCCTTACGATGCATCCTAACATCCTGTTTGCCTTGCTAGCCACTCTCCTACACTGCTCAGAGTTATTCATACATGCATCCACCATGACCCCTAGGTCTTTTTCACCTGTTGAGGCCTCCAGCACCTCCCCTCCCAGGGTGTACCTGTGTTTAAGGTTTCCCCGCCCAAGATGTAACACCTTGCACTTGGTGATATTGAAATTTAATTTCCATGTACGAGCCCAGCTTTCCAGGGTGTCCAGGTCCCCTTGCAGGACCAACCTCCCCTCTTCCCCTCAACTACTGCTCCCATCTTGGAGTCATCAGTGAAGAGACTCATTTCACACCCTAAACCCTCCCTGATGTCCGATATGTATGCATTAAACAGGATCAGACCCAGGACCGAGCCCTTCGGTACCCCACTACAGACCTCTCTAGGGTTTGAGAGCTCCCCACCGACCACTACTCTCTGGATGCATCCAGCTAGCCAGTTTTCAATCCATCTGACCATCAAAGGGCCTACTCCCAACCCCATCAGTTTCTTCACCAGACCATTGTGGGGGACAGAGTCAAACACCTTGCTGAATTCCAAGAATAATACATCCACAGGCTTTCCCCTGTCCAGTTCTGATGTTACCCATTCGTAGAACACCACAAGATTGGTTTGACATGATCTACCTGGCAAAAACCCATGTTGCTGACTATCCAGACCTCCCACCTCCTCCAAGTACACCCCCAATCATTTCTTTAGTATACTCTCCATTCATTTTCCCACCACTGAGGTCAAACTGATGGGTCTATAGTTACCTGGTACTTCCCACGGCCCCTCTTTATGGATTGGCATCACATGTGCCTCTCGCCAATCCCTAGGTACCCTCCCTGTCTCAAGTGACCTGTTGAAGAGCTCCACCAGGGGTGCAGCCTGTATGTCCGCCAATTCCCATAGTACTCTCGGATGAATGCCATCCGGCACAGGAGATTTATCTTTCTTTAGGTCCCTGAGAGCTAACCACACCCTTTCGGTGGAGACAGCATCAACTGTCCGCTCTACCTTACTGGCCTTTTTATCCTTATCCTGATGCGGCACCCTTGGGGTACCTCTTCCTCCCTCTTGCTACATTTCTGTTGCTCCCCTGATCCCACTCGCTACCGCTTTTATCCCCATCATGCCTTGCTTTGTATATATCCCATCCCCCTCCCTAGTGAACATGGAGGTGAAGTACTTGTTTAACACCTCTGCCTGGTCCCTCGCCTCTTGCACCCACCCTCCTTCTGAACTCAATCGGCCGAGATGGGCCTTAGTTTTTCTCCGCTCCCCAATGTACCAGAAGAACCCCTTTTCCCCTCCATGTAGCCCTTGTGCCAGCCATTGCTCTTTACTGGACTTTGCCCCCCTCACCATCCGAGTGACTTTTCTAGATGCAAGATGGTACACTTCCTTTTCCCTATCCCCTCTTGTTGTTTTATATTTTTTGTAGGCCGCGTTCTTTTCTCTGACTGCTACCTGAACCTCACTGGACCACCAGCATGGTTTATGTGACCTTGCTCCCTTATGTTTCATCTTAGCGCAGGTCCCGACTGCCTCAGGAAGTCCCCGTTTTATGACCTCCCATCTCTTTTCCACATTTGTCATTGATATAATCCCCTTCAAGTGATCCTTGAGAATATTTCCCATGCCCACAAAGTCGGCCCCCCTGAAGTCCACTGCCAGTGTCCTAGATCTCTCCCCTCCTCCCCCATGCTTATTTGAAACCAGACAGTATTGTGGTCACTCCCAGTCAGGAGATCCTCTACAACCAGATCCCTTACCAGATCCCCATCTGCCAGAGCCACGTCCAGGACATGGCCCTCCCTTGTGGGCTCCATCACATGCTGTGTTAAGAACACATCCTGGAAGTCGTCCAGCAGCCTCTGCTCCTTGGCCACCTTAGAGGACATGGTTCCCCAGTTTATACCTGGCATATCAAGGTCCCCCATCAACACCACTCCTTCCCCTTTTGGTCCACACTGGCAATGATGTTGTCCAGCAAACCATCCTCCAGAACATCACCCATCCTGAGGGCCCTATATACTACTCCCAGTTTGACTTACCTCCTGCTGGCATTCTTAAGGTGATCCATAAGGCCTCCACGTTTCCCTCTGCCTCTTCTACCCTAGCAATTTCTATATCATCTCTAATGAATATAGCCACTCCACCCCCTCTGCCCTCCTTTCTATCCTTCCTAAGCATAGTGTACCCCCGGACGTTTAGGTCCCAGTCATGGTTTTGTTGGCCCACATTTCCGTGACCACCGCCACATCCACCCCCCCCCCCAAACAGCATGGCCTGGAACTCTGGCAACTTGTTTCCCAAGCTCCTGGCATTTACTAACACCACTCCCCACCCCTTATCCCTGATCCCTTTGTCAAACTCACCCAGGTTCCTTATACTTCCATCCTCCTCTGCTCCTCCTGAAACCTCCTCCCCAGTCTGTTTCCCCTCCCCTTGGTTTTGAAGGCTACTCCTCATCTGGAGGAGAGGGCTTCTGGTCAGCCCCTCCTTATCCCTACCCCCTCACAAGTTTAAACCCCACCTTTCTTTAATGTAGTCAGCCACCCCTGTTTAAGGACTTCCTTCCCTAACGGGCAAGATGAAGCCTGTCCTTGGCATACAGTCCCTTATCTTCCCAAACTCCTTTCCAGTTTCCTAACACCCCCAACCCACTCTCTTCACCCCACTTCCTGAGCCAGTCATTAACCTCGGTGATCTTCATTTTTTTCTCCACTTAGGCCTTTGGTACTGGCAATATCTCCGAAAAGGAAATGTTGCATCCATTATCCCCACAGACTCTGGCAAGTTATTGGAACCTTGCTTGGATTTCCAAAATGCTATTTCCATCTAGATCATTAGTTCCCACATGCACCAGGAAATCCGGTTTCCTTCCACAATCCCTAACCAGTTTGTACACCATGAACTTTGCTCTGTGCTCTGTCAGCCTAGAGATACTCACTACCTTCACCTGGCTATGGCATCCACCCCCCTGTCCCTTCTACTGGATACCCCTAATCATCGAGTCTCCCAATAACAGAACCATAACACCGCCATCATCCTTATGGTTACCTCCACTATGCACTCTCAACCCCCATCCCCCCCTTTATTCGTGATCTCAATTCCATGGGAGTCTTCCTGCCTTATTAGAGACCCCCTTGTCACCCTCCCCTTTCTGTCTCCCTTGTTATTTCTCCCATTAACTCAGACCCCTGAATAGGTGTCCCTTTAACCCTCTCTTATCCGAACCATTTATCCTGGCCCTGATGGTTTCCCTTCCCCCCACACAGCCATCCTCCCCTTGTAATAGTACCCCTACCTCCAGAGGCCCTCTGTGGGTCCCCTACCTAGGACCCCATCCTTGATACAGACCCCCTGCTGAAGGGGCTGCTCCCCACCTCCTTGTCTCCCAGTTTCTCTCCAGTCGTGCTCTCCTCCCTCATGTCTGCAATATGTTGCATCTTCCCCATCTGCTTAACATTTATGCTTCCCCTTCTCCCTCTGGGACTATTTCTATCCTTTCCATTGTCGGTCTGTGATGCCCTATGGGTGTCCAACTCCCTCCCCCTGGCCTCTGTATCAGTTTCCTCATTTCCACCAATCCCTTACTCCCTCTCTAGGTTGCTTAGTAGCTCAAATTTATTGTAACACTCTATGCCAGCCTCCATCACATAACCTGAGTTTCCCCCAACTGCCCCTCTAAACTGCCCCTCATCCTCCCCTCTTGCCCTGTTCTTTTTAAGAGCTCCCTTCTCACAGTCTACTCTTTTAGGCTTCGCCACAACAGCCCCTCCCTTCTCACTGTCTGCTCTTCTAGGCTTCCCCACAACAGCCCCTCCCTTCTCACTGTCTGCTCGTCTAGGCTTCCCCACAACAGCCCCTCCTGACTCTTCCCCTCCACTCTCTTTATATTCAGAATGTTTACCCCATACGTTTTTCCCTTAGCATCAACGTCCCTATCTAAGGGTCCTCTGTCCCTAATATTCCCCCTCCTGCTTGCTGTAACATAATGTCCTGTAATTTTGGAGAGATGCACCAGCATCCCCTTAGCCCCACCCTTCTGCCACCCATATCCACACCCCTTATCATTGGACACTCCCTCAACTCCCCCAGCTTACTCCTTAACCAATATACTTCACTCCTGATACAAAACAGCTGTCTACAGAGTGGGCAGTCTCCCTCTCTCCGGGCCCAATTGAGAATTATTGCCATCCCACAGCCTGTGCAGCCTACAACCCTTCTTAAGATACCTGCTATGGTGGAATGTGGCCACCCTGTTTGTCCCTCTCTGTTCATAATGGCACACATACCTTTTTTCAGTCCCTTCCCCCGGAATACAGTCTCTCTCTATACTGACTACAGTTATTACAAACCCAGTATCAACCCCACCAATAAAGTTCCCAAGTCTCACAAACACATACAGTCCAGTGTGTGTGTCCAGTCCCACTAACAGTGTGTGTATGCAGATATCAGGTACCGTATGATGTCACAAGCCCACCAGTTCCTGTTGCTTCAAATTTCAGTCACAAACAGAAATGCACAGCCCTTCAATCCCAACCTCCAGTGGCTTTTCAGTATTTAAGAAACCAGGCAAACATCACATTTAAATTTCACTCTAATTATCACTGCCAAACAAGTGTTCTCACACCCAGCACACAAGCCCCAATAGTTACAATATCACAGCCCAAGTAACAGTTCTAACTCAAAGTAGTAATTTTTAACACACAGAACTAATTTCAAGTACAAAACTATTCAAATATTTCAGTTAAAACAGAAGATAAAACCAAACCTCTTTCCTGAACAACCTAGATACTACAGTATTATCAGCTCCAGAAGCTAGCCTCAAAGGAAATTATACACAGTCACTAAAGCATGCAACAGAGTGATGGGAAGGATCATTTCATGGTACAGTTCAGCCTTGCACCCCAGCATGCCATACAAACTGGGATCACAAGACTTTTTGTGCACTGCCGCAATGGCCATTGTACCTGCACAGGGAAAGGTAAGGGGATCAGTCGGCTAATGAACTGCAGTCACTTCTCTGCTCCCAGGTCTATCGCTGCAGTCTACAAAATTTTAAAAGAAACATAACTCAATTTCAGAGAGCTAAAACAAATATCCACCTATTCCACAGGCAACTACTGTAAGGTGTTAGTATAGCATGTTTGTAACGGGTTGAATATAGATACACAGTTTAGTGTTGTAGATTAATTTGAGGTACTGTAGGATGCTTAGTACAGTTGAACATTAAGTTAGAACTGTGGTAAGTTTGAATGTTTATGCAACCCACAAGTGACCATTCACGGTATCTGTCCCATTGCAGGATCTTCCATGGGGAGACACCCAGTGTGGCTCTCTGCTTCTGTGAATAATCAAAATAAGAATCTGGCAAGTGGGATGAGAATAGCAAGCAAAACAGCTCAACAGTAGAGAGTGTGCAGACCCAATAATTCATGAAAGGAAACAGCAAAAAGTCGCACCACTCGGGAGACCAAAAATAAAGGCAATATATACTTTATTTTATAAAATAACACCGCTGCGCCACTGCGACCACAACAGGTGTGTGAAAGGCAAGGTAACCTCTACCGGTTTCACTCAGTTAGCGTCATCAGGAGGATAACCAGTCCTAATACATAGATCCTTTTATAGGCAATAAAATTAACCAATTTAAAGTGGCATACACATCATTAAAAACGAATCCACATAACATGCCTACACCTAAGAAAACATATCTAAAGTTTCTAATAATCACAAATTATTTCCATCACATATACTATTACTAGTGTAACAAATTTTATCTAACATAATACTTAATTTGATTCATAAAAGTGAAAGAATATGTCCAAAAAAATATAAATTCACAAATGAAATATAGTTAGATAAATACTTTCACTTTACCATCTTGATTTCATTATCCAAAACAAAACTTTAGAACATTAAAAGTAAAGACAGGATGAAACTGAGGGAAGCACCTATCCCAGTTATCTGTAAAAGAAACAAACAAAACATCAAAACCTAAACATATATAAATCATCATTATATATCTACTATATTCGATGTAAATGTGGAAAACAAAAACTTTTTATATCAAATTCTCACAGCAAAACTATCTACATTCAAATGTATATATACAATCGTAGTCAGCCAGTCATATTGATTCTACCGGTTCAAGTCCCACCACAGATATGAATTGAAAGACATGGTCTCATAAAAATAATTTTTTCCCTTGCCTGACACATGTCAGCAAGTCAATACTATCATCAAAACCAAGAGATATAAAAGCTCCTAAAATGAAGTATGTATATATACTCACAGTCGACCAGTCATATTGGTTATATGGGTTCTAGTCCCACCACAGGTATGGATCAAAAACATGGTCTCATAAAGGTAATTATTTCCCTTACCTAATACATGTTAGTAAATCAATTCTATCGAGATCAGGAGTTTAAGAGCTCCTAAAGTGAAAATCCAAAAGGATTCATTGCAACAGTTTTCTTCAAATTCCCTACGTGGCCCTAAATGACTCTCTCGACAGCACAGAATTTAAAAGAATGGTTGTGTTTCCTTGTATTATTAATATGTATAGCCAATGCATTCTTGGCATCATTGTTAATAATAGAATGAATATGTTCACCAATTCTAATTTTAAACTGCCTGCTGGTTTTGCCTACATAAAATGCCCCACATTCACATGTTGCTAGATATATCACACTACTACTAGTACAATTGAAAAACTCTGTAATCTGGAATTCCTTATGATTATTACATGAAGTGAATTTGTCAGTCTTTAAAATCAGGGAACAATATTTACAGTTCCCACAACTGAAATTCCCAACAGGTAATGGTGGTAACCAGGTTTTCAATGTCGGTTCCACCTTATTTTTTCAAATGACTATGTACCAGTCTATCCTTCAGGTTTTTACCCCTACGATACACAAAACAGGGTTTTTCTTGAACATCACGAATCAAGAGGGGGTCAGTTTTCAAAATGTACCAGTTCTTATTAATAACATCCTGTACTTTATGTGAGTGTCTAGTATAATTAGTCACAAAATTCATCCGAGGTAACACAGGTGAATCAGGTTTAGCAGTTAGTAGAGTTTCCTCTTAATATCAAAATGTCCAAAAATGTTTCATTTACATGTCTAGGGAATAGCCACGTGCAATAAACTTATTGCACATATTACTACCCTGGACCAAAAAGTTTCATGTTCAAGCATTTGAACCTACTTGTGTCGCTTCTTGTGTATTGCAGACTTTCCAGCGTGAGTAATATAATTGACTGACCTGCTTGATTGAGGAATGTCTCAAGTACATTTCACTGACACTCTCTTTGGAGCCACAGCAGGTTCGTGTGCTGCACGTATTTTTCTAGCCTACGGGAGAGAAAGAATTATTTAGTGATTTATATGATGAAACTGGTATTTGAGCTAATGGGAATTTAGTCACCTCAGATCCTAATGTGAATATTGTGATATTCGGGCAGCATTTACTTTATTGGAACGAGCTATTGCTAGAGGCTCCATGCCACTACTGGGGTAAGATTACTCTGGAAGCTTGTTTACAAGCAGGTTGTTCACCTAGGGATTGAGGGTAATTAAAACCCTGGATACGGTTGGGATAGAGAATCATTAGTGACTGATTGGAAATGAGCACAACAAGCAGCTACAGATGAGTTTATGCATGTACTTATACGTGACTATGAAACTCAACAGTCTGAAGTAACAGCTGATATCATTAATCAAGAAAAATTGGTTCTTCAATTTAAAGATCATTCTGATTATACATTGTTTCAACAAAAACTTAAAGATAAGGTGAAGAGGGAAGATGATAAGTTGAAACAAATTAAATTACACAAATTTGAAAGGGATAGAGCGGATTACCTGCATGATAGAGTGTTTAATTGGAATCAAAAATCACTTTTTAGACGTGGAGGCATTAAACAACATACTGCCCCACATTATAAATCTATTTTGAGGAATAGAATTAATTCCCACCTATACCACAGATAACAGTGAATCGGAAGCAGAAGACCTTTTTAGATTCAGATCAGATTGAGGAGCCAGATATACAACGGACTGTGCATTTTCAATTACCCAAATCCAACAGGAGCAGCAGGTCCAGAGGCCAAGGATTCCATCGAGACAATCGAAATGTCAAGGAGCTAAGAGGAAGACTACACGACGCGGGGGGAGAAAACATCAGCAGCCGTGTCAGAGGAAGACATCTGGTCTAACTTCTAAGGAATTGGTGGCACAAGAGGACATAGTTATTAATATTTCCGGACAGGAACTTACATTAGATCAACAAAAGGTTTTACAAAAGGGATTATCTTTTGTTCCTACCCAGGATTCTAACCAATTTGATCTATATGTAGATTTACATCGCTTTACTAGACTACTTAATCTGAAGCTTTTTCTATAGATCAGAAATGTGTCGTGGTAATTCTTTTGGTATAACAGCAGAAGGGAGTACATCTCAGGAAAAGGTGAGTCCCTTCCATGTTTCGTCTAATTTTATGCCCCCATATAATGAGACTGTGCATGTCTTTGAAAATGTGTGTGAGAAAGAACTTGAAGCAATGTTTGATTCCGACACAACAACAGGATTCATTAATGTTTCTAGCAAGGAGGCTACTGCTTTAAAAGAACTTGAACAAAATTGTGATATTATCATTAAACCAGCTGATAAAGGGGGCTCAGTAGTGGTAATGTCGAGAGATATGTATATTAAAGAAATTACTAGACAGCTCTGTGATGTAGAATTTTATATGCCTCTTAGAAATGATCAACGCTTAAATATAAACAGGAAATAGACATGTTTATTAATGATGCTCTTGTATGAATGTCATTTCTATGATGGAGGCTAATTTTTTACGGTATCTAAACCAGTTAGAGCCAGTATCTATATTCTACCTAAAATTCATAAGAACTACCACAATCCACCAGGGAGGCCGATAGTGTCTGGGATTGGTTCACTTACTGAACCATTATCTAAGTTTGTTGATGCACACATTAAACCCTATGTTGATGTGTTGCCTTCATTTATTAGAGACACTACTCAGATGTTGGGCATATTAGGTGAGATGCAGATTGAGAGGGGAGTGGTATCTTGTTTCGATGGATATTGCTGCCCTCTATACTAATATCCCTCATTCAGGTGGGATACAGGCACTTGATTATTGGCTATCTATGGATCAGAATATCACTGAATCTAAAAAACAGTTTCTATTGGAGTGCAGTGAACATGTACTGACCAAGAATGTTTTTCTTTTTGGTAGTGACATGTATAGACAAATTAAGGGGACAGCTATGGGGGCAACTTTTGCACCAAACTATGCTAACCTTTATTTGGGCAAGTGGGAGAAGATGTATATCTACGACGCCAATAATAATTCATATCGTGATAAGATTGATATTTGGCGTCGCTTTATTGACGACATCTTCGTGGTGTGGACTGGCACACGAATAGAACTTGAAGCTTTTGTGAGGTTTCTTGAATCCACGGACTCTAACCTTAAATTCACTATACAAAGTAGTTTGGATAGTGTTTCTTTTTTGGATTTAAAGATTTCTAAAAATCTGGATGGTACTTTGAGAACTGATTTGTTCTGTAAAGAAAACGATCGAAACTCACTATTATTAGCTTCTAGTTGCCACCCACATCATATGATTAGAAATATACCAAAAGCCCAACTGTATAGGACCCGTAGGAATTGCTCGAAGACAGTGACTTTTTGGTCCAGGGTAGTAATATGTGCAATAAGTTTATTGCACGTGGCTATTCTCCTAGACATGTAAATGAAACATTTTGGACATTTTAGATATTAAGAGGGAAACTCTACTAACTGCTAAACCTGATTCACCTGTGTTACCTCGGATGAATTTTATGACTAATTATACTAGACACTCACATAAAGTACAGGATGTTATTAATAAGAACTGGTACATTTTGAAAACTGACCCCTCTTGATTTGTGATGTTCAAGAAAACCCTGTTTTGTGTATCGTGAGGTAAAAACCTGAAGGATAGACTGCACATAGTCATTTGAAAAATAGGTGGAACCGACATTGAAAACCTGGTTACCACCATTACCTGTTGGGAATTTCAGTTGTGGGAACTGTAAATATTGTTCCCTGATTTTAAAGACTGACAAATTCACTTCATGTAATAATCATAAGGAATTCCAGATTACAGAGTTTTTCAATTGTACTAGTAGTAGTGTGATATATCTAGCAACATGTGAATGTGGGGCATTTTATGTAGGCAAAACCAGCAGGCAGTTTAAAATTAGAATTGGTGAACATATTCATTCTATTATTAACAATGATGCCAAGAATGCATTGGCTATACATGTTAATAATACAAGGAGCAACAACCATTCTTTTAAATTCTTATGCTGTCGAGAGAATCAGTTTAGGGCACGTGTGGGAATTTGGAAGAAAAACTGTTGCAACGAGAATCCTTTTGGATTTTCACTTAGAGCTTCTTAAACCTCCTGGTCTCGATAGAATTGATTTACTAACATGTATTAGGTGAGGGAAATAATTACCTTTATGAGACCATGTTTTTTGATCCATACCTGTGGTGGGACTAGAACCCATATAACCAATATGACTGGTCGACTGTGAGTATATATACATACTTCATTTTAGGAGCTTTTATATCTCCTGGTTTTGATGATAGTATTGACTTGCTGACATGTGTCAGGCAAGGGAAATAATTATTTTTATGAGACCATGTCTTTCAATTCATATCTGTGGTGGGACTTGAACTGGTAGAATCAATATGACTGGCTGACTACGATTGTATATATACATTTGAATGTAGATAGTTTTGCTGTGAGAATTTGATATAAAAAGGTTTTTTGTTTTCCATATTTACATCGAATATAGTAGATATATAATGATGATTTATATCTATGTTTAGGTTTTGATGTTTTGTTTGTTTCTTTTACAGATAACTGGGATAGGTGCTTCCCTCAGTTTCATCCTGTCTTTACTTTTAATGTTCTAAAGTTTTGTTTTGGATAATGAAATCAAGATGGTAAAGTGAAAGTATTTATCTAACTATATTTCATTTGTGAATTTATATTTTTTTGGACATATTCTTTCACTTTTATGAATCAAATTAAGTATTATGTTAGATAAAATTTTGTTACACTAGTAATAGTATATGTGATGGAAATAATTTGTGATTATTAGAAACTTTAGATATGTTTTCTTAGGTGTAGGCATGCTTACTGGATTCGTTTTTAATGATGTGTATGTCACTTTAAATTGGTTAATTTTATTGGCTATAAAAGGATCTATGTATTAGGACTGGTTATCCTCCTGATGACGCTAACTGAGCGAAACTGGTAGAGGTTACCTTGCCTTTCACACACCTGTTGTGGTCGAAGTGGCGCAGCAGTGTTATTTTATAAAATAAAGTATATATTGCCCTTATTTTTGGTCTCCCGAGTGGGGCGACTTTTTGCTGTTTACTTTCAAGTGGGATGAGATCTTCTCAAGCAGACTGAGAAACTATCACTGCTAGACACCAGAAGACTCACTTACTGAGGCTAAGTATAGGTGTTAAGAAGTTTTTGTTTCATTATTTGTTCATGTACAGATCCTAATAATTCAGTTTCCTCAATGATTCTGTCTTTTACAGCTGCCTTTCTGTCCTGCATTGTAGTCAGTGTTTTACCTAACTTTCTCTGCACTGCTGGACCCATTAGGCAGCCATCCTAATTTCTCACTGATTTATTTTGAACTTATTGGCAAAACATTGACTGCAACACTGGATTGAATTGCATCTGTGAAAAAATAACATTGAGGCAATTGAATTGCATGGATTGGTACATGAACAAATCACAGAAAAGATTTTTAACAGCTATAGTCTGGCTGAGTTAGTCATTACAGGGACTACCAATACTTGCAAAGTGGCATGAAGGCACAGGAACCATCTTGAGCAAGTTGTTCAGAATCAGATTTCCCCTAGGCTAACGTTACCATACACCCAATGCCCAAAAGGACAGAGCTGAAGGTTCCGACACACATCTTCAAATGAGGAGAAAGAGAACAGCAACTGGAGATGAATAGACAGTTGGTATAAGAAACCATAGAGAAAAGTGCAGCCACTATCCAAACCAGTGGATTTTATATTATATTTATATGTATTTATAATATGGCCTTGCAGGACAGGAATGAAATGCTTTTGGAATAAACCTCTGGAGATCCAAAAAGAAATTATTAAAAACATTTATAAAATACCTATATTCTGGTGCAACTGGGCAATTTTACTAGCAAATGAAACTAGAAGAAGTCTGGTGCATGTTACAATTCAAAACAAACAAACAGAAAAGGTAGTGCCAACTGTTTGCCTGCCTTTGCTGCACTGCCTTTTTCATTGTATTAGAAAACTTTCATCTTGCCTCCCCACCAGCCCCACATCTTCCTTGTTAAAAGTTTGAAAGGTAATAATAAATGGAGAAATGGAGAAATAGACAGGCAGATAGATAGATAGATAGCTAGATAGATAGATAGATAGTTACAGAGAAAGAGAGAGAGAGAGAGAAACAGAGAGACAGACAGACAGATGGATGGACAGATAGGTATCCAGTGACAAGATGCACTATATATTGTATTGGATGTAGTGAGTAATGTCAATGAAATCCAATTCAAATGCACAGGGATCTCCTGTGATGTAGCAGGGTAGATAAAGCTAATTTCACTCCTTTCCTCTCCTGTTAACCTCCAAAAGTCTATTGTGTTCTCTAAGCTTGCTGATTTCCTTTACTCCTCAACTTTCCTCTCACCTTACCAGTCTGCCTTTAAAAAGAACCACTCTATCATTTCTTCTCTGCTGCATGGAACTGATTCTGTATTCTCTGAGACAGATCAGAGACTTATCCAAGCAGCCATATTTATCAATCTAGCCAAAGCTTTCAACTCAATGTCCCACCCACTCCTCACAGACAAGCTGAATTCTGCTGGCCTTTTGGCACCTGCAGTGGACTGGTTCTGCTCATACCTAATGGGCTGTCAATGGTCAGTTAATGTGGGTAGTGTTCTGTTCCCACCCTCTCCATCCTAGCAGAGGTCCCACAGGACTCCATCTTGGGTCCAATATTTTTCTCAATCTTCCTAAATAATCTCCCCTCTGCCTGTGTCTCCTCACATATCCATATGTATGTGAATGACATAGTCATCTACACTTCTGGCCCTTCAACATCTGCTGTGGAAGTTCCGCTCCAGCATCACTTCCACAAAATTTTGCACTGGTCCCATGCCAACTGATTCATGGTTAAAACCAAAAAGACTGTGTCCATAACTTTGGTACCAGCCAGAAACTGGCTAGGCCCTCACCTTCCTTTGTCTTTTCTACCTTGGATGGCACCCACTTGGACATCATCCTTGCTTTCAAGTATCGGGGTGTGTTGCTAGATAGTGCACTTGACTTCTGTGCCCACATTGACACCATCTATGCCAAACTTCATCCCAAGCTTGGTGCTTTGTACTGCAATGAGGACTATTCCCCCCCCAGTCCACCTGGAGTTCTTAACCAAAATGATACTACCAGTTTCCAGACGTTGTCTATAACACGGCTCCCTCCTCTTCCCTTGTGAGACTGAACAATCTCTTTAATGCCTTCTGTCGTTTCGCTACTAACTCACTACTTTGCACACACCACTGCTCCCTGTATTCATCCCTTTCCATCCTCCCAATACCCTCACATCACCAGCCCCACTGCTCCTCCTTTATTTCCAAATACTGGTTCGGCTATCTGCCCTCCTACCTCTCCTCACTCTTCTCCCCACCCCCTCCTTTTCCTACTCTCTACTCTCCAGGGATTCCTGTACCTTCTCCATTCCCCATTCTCACTCATGTGCTGGGCATGATGCTTTTTCCTGCCATCTCCCCTCCCTCTAGAACCAGCTCCTCTTTTCCCATCACATCTCCGCCTCTCTCCATACCTTTAGACACCTGCTAAGGTACATTCCTGCTCTCCCTTGTATCTGTCATTCATCCTCTTGAACCTTCCATCCTTTTTCTCACAATTTCGCTTGTCCCCCCACCTGTCTATTGACCAAGACTGAATTACCAGGCTTCTGGCCCTCAGTCTACTTTCTATTCAGTGCAATAACTTTTAATTGTTATTTCATGTGGGGTTAATTATTTAATCTCCTCACCTGGACCGTAGGAATCTTGACTGCCTATGTATTTTGCACTGTACATTTTGTACCTTTTGCACTTGTATGCTTATAATGCCTTGTTGTCTGTACCCCCATTCCCCCCACCCCCATGGGTTGCACCTGGAAATGAGACTTGGCTCAGTGTGCCTTTCCTGGTTAACAAAAAATTTAAATAAATAAATAAAAAATATAGGGACATGCAGTGGAAATGAGTGGAATAAATTATTTATCTGCACAACTGCAGTTTGACCTCAGGTTACTTCATGAATGGCATAAGTCATGACTGAGGTTTCCGAGGTCAAACTGCTTCAGTGCAGATAAATCACGTATGCCATGGGTTTTCCATTACGTATTACATTTATACAACAGGAAGGGAGTTTAAGGAAATAAGTTTTAATTTTTCTTTAATTTACTTATTTTTTTAAATAAAATGAGTAGCATTCTTCTGTGCTGTCATATGTATCCTTGCCCAGTTACAGGTGGTTGCTAGGGATAGCGACATTAATGCTAGGAAAGCCATGTCCGCATGTTTAGAGTGGTAGTTCCGATTGGCTGTTACTCTGCATGTGGGTGGGCTGGAAAGTTAAAAAACATTGCAGCTCTGTTTCTCGCTTAGCTTAATGTGCTGTGTCAAATGTTTATTTTATTCAAAATAAAATAATATTTTTTTTTATTATCTGGTTGGTCCTGCCTTTTCTGTGTAGCATGTTTGCAGAGATTGTGCTGGCTTTTGATAATTTTTTTATTTTTTAGTTGTTTAACCAGGAGTAGCACACTCAGCTGAAAGCTTTTTTACAGGAGTGACCTGGGAGCACAGGGAAGTTAAGTGACTTGCTCAGAGTCACACAGTATGCATGTGGAAGCTGTGGGATTCAAATCCAGGTCTGGTCTGCTGGATGTCACCAGATTTGCAGCTCAGAGTCTTAAACCACTGTGCTATACTGCCTCTTGGACCAAGCAAGAGAGCAAGAGAGCAAGTGGCACCAGGAGCATGCCTACATTTGTAATGCTAGTCTTGGAGTTTGGCAGTTTGGTTTTAAAAAAACAAAAATAATTAATTTTTTTGTTTCTGGCATAGGAAGTTGGCTTAGTTTTTTTTTAAACTGCTTTGATTTTCTACTGGTACCAATATTCGAGGGTGTGAGTGTGAGCTGAGCACCACAGGTGGGAGCTGTCTGAGAGGAATTGCTGAGGGGGGCAGGAGTTTGAGAACTGAATATGTGTGAACGTATATAGATTTTGGACGTATATATACGTCCACAGTCTTCTAAGGGTTAAGAAATGACAGCAACAGCTTGTGTGAAGGAGAAGGATAAAAAAGGTACAGTTTGAAAGGGCATTATATAAAAGGATCATGAGAACTGTACTTTACTGGGGATGAGTGCGCATGAGGACAGATTGTTCATCCAGATGAACACTGAGCAGATGCCATAGGTGCTTGAGTATGCAAGTGAAAAAGAAAATATTGTTTGTCAGTAGTGAAGTGAGGATATGGAAAAGATTAGATTTTATACTATGACTGCTTCTTTGTTCTTTAAAAAGGTTTCTTGGTTGTGCTAGTCTGGTGAGCAGTGGAAGGGCAACTCTGTGGGAAAGTGAAAGTGGGTAGTCGTGAATGAAAAAATGCTAGGAGGACTGGGGTTGCTTGAGAGAGGGGGTGTAATAAATCTAAGGTTCCATGATTTATTGAACACCAGTAGAAATGCATGGATTTATTACACCCCCTTCTGGGTCTAGAGCTATTGCTTCAATCTGGATATTCTGCATTATGTCAGTGGCTAGAAAGACAGATAGATAGATAGATAGATAGATAGATAGATAGATAGATAGATAGATAGGTACAATAAATACAACATAATTTAAGCACCAGGTTTAGCTTAAAAATAGACCAACTTGTAGAGTATTGGAAAAACAACTGTTTCTACAGTATGCATGTAGTCAATCCCTGTCACTCAGATGCCAGTCGGCTGATGTGCAAAGACAAGAGTCTGTACCAGTCATCATCTACAGCTCTGCCTGCAGTCTTGTATTGTTTTTTGGAGGGTTAGTGGTGCCAGATGGGGGGTGCTGAGTGGCTGTGCCATGGGTGGGTCCACCATAGTATAAAGGAATTGGGGCTGGAGGAGGGTACCACTGGTCTACTAATGATTTTCATGCTATATCTGGGATTACAATGGTGGAGGTACTGCTAGACTTCCAGAGAGTGTTGGTATTAACACTGGTGATTCTGCAGAATGAGGGACCACTAAGCTTCCAGGGACTGCATGTGTTAACATCAGGGATCGTGCATGAGAGGTTTACCACTAGACTGCTATGGACTGCTTGTATAAACATTGGAAATGAGGCAGGAGGGGGAAGGGTTCTTGACATTGTGTAGCACCACTGCTGCTTTCAAGAGTAGGGGTCACTGCTCCACTGTGTGCATCAAAGGTAGGATTTTGGAAGTGGTAAATAGCACTTCAGCATTTAAACGCCTTCAAACACCTCTGAATATACCCCAGTGCCCTGTATACAGTAGGTTTTCCTCATTTGGATGGGCCACAGTGGTGTATTTAGCATGTTTGTGATACCCACTGAATACACTACACCAGGGACCTTTGAGTATAGCACCTGACCATTCGTGCGCTATGCCCAGTTAGCAAGGGGATATTCATGTTAGTGCTGTGCTATGCTTCTGACTACCCATCTGACTATCAGGGCCTTTGTCTTTTCATATTTACACAGATTCTTTTTTCAACAATTACTATAGTGTTTTTTTTTCTTTTGCTTGCATAATTTTACTTTGTCATTGCACATGTTCTGTATTCTGTTGGAGGAGCAAGCACTTAAAGATTAAGAGGGGTTGACAGATGCAGCAGAGATGATCCTCATTAATGTGATTTTAAAAGATTTGTGTTTGATATATAATGTTTTACATTAAATTACTTGCAGTGGAATTGAGGCCTTTCTAAATTAAGACACTTTGATGTTAATGAAATGCGATCTTATCCAATTTTGACAACAGCACATGGCTCCAGTACAATTATGTAACCAGAGACCTGGCAAATTCTAAGTGTTATACTCTGCCATAAGAGACTTAGTTTTCCTGCTAAAAAATGGAAGGTCATACAGTTCCAGTTCTCTCATCTTTCATTTTTCTTTTTATGGATGATTCTTTCTTTCGTGTAAGTCATTGGCAAATCAAGAAATTTTTTCTATGTAATGACACTCATTGTCCAGTGCTGGTCAGAAGTAGCCGCAGGCTTCCGCAGTTGCTGCATGCCACTGGTGCTTCCTGATCAGCAGCAAGCCCCACTCTAAGTACAGTACCTAGTTGATGATGATGACAAATCACTAATCCCATTTTCAACCTCCTTGTAACCATAAAGGATGACCCCCTGCCTGCTGCAATCAGTATCTCAGTGTCTTGGAACCTACAGTGCTATTTGTTTCTGCAGAAGATGATGGATAACTGTAGCATACCCAGGGGCACAAATATTCACAGCTATGACATCAGTGGTTCTAGCCGTGGCATACAGAAGATAGGCATTGCATAGTAAAAGTAGTAAGGAGGACTACAATGTGGATACAGTATATTTGTAATGGGGTACAGGTGCCACATGACCTTGTAAGAACTACTACTGTTTTCCACCAGCAGCTTTTGTTGCAAAACATGCACATTGAACAGCTCAATGGCCTTCTGAAATGCTCGCTGTATCCAGGGTCTGTGTCTAGTACCTTTTTTTTAAATCATTTTATTTAGCAGTGCGTTTGTCTCTTTTTGGTGGGACAGATAATATGCTCATGCATTGAATCACCAGTAAATGAAAAAGCTGAAGTTTTCCTGATGCTTATTATATAAAGGAAAAATGTCTGTTCACTTTTCTACATTTGTTCCCACATTTAATGTGTCAAATCTTGGAAGCAGTACAATTAAGAAACTTTGCTATTGCTAAAAGAAGGGAGAGGCATCTTTAAACATGAAGAACTGTGAAGATAGTTTCATTTAATATTATTTTGAGAAACCCCAAAGCTGAACATGACTAAAATGGCATGGACTGCTCTGAGAATACAGTAATAACTAGTTTAGTCTTGGTCTGGGTGAGAGACTTAATCTTACTGTACCATCAGTCGGTTAACCATATTTTATTGATAGATTTCCCCATCCCAAACACGCAAATCCCTCTACACAAAAGCTCAGAAAAAGCAAGATTTTCAGAAAAAAATCATGTCAATTAAAAACAAGCATTTGTCAATGCCGAATGTTTGCTTGCTGGTATTGGCATTGGAAATGCAGGAGGTAGACAGATGCAGAATAGGAATGACAGTGAAGTATTGAACTTCACACCAACCCCACCTCCATCCTGTAGAGACAGACAGGCATTGGGGTAAGTGCTTGGGTCATGACCCATGACGGTCATGCCATATCATCTCACCCTATTCTGCAGACACTGGCACATGTTGATGTGTGCCTTAAGGTGTTTGGCTTTATAGTCACTCCATTCCATAAGGACATACGCTGAAATGTGTGCAGCATAGGAGAATGGGGTGAAGTCTGGGGCCGAAGAGTCCAAGGCACACCTCAATGCCTGTCAGTGGCTGGGGGTGGGAAGGCATGAGCAGTATAGTCAGCAATCCAAAGGCACACCCTGATGCCTGTCAGTCTGTACAGGGTGGAACGTTATGGTTAGAAACCCTAACACCTGGGGCATTTGTTGGTATTTGCACCACACATTTTCAACATTGCCTTTTTGTGACCCAACCTCATGAAAGCATTTTGACCTCTTCTCATGAAGAGTGGCAGTGTGATTATGCCAATGTGTCCCAAACTTTGAGTTCCAACAGCGGCCATGCCATTCTGCACCACATGTATGAAAACACAGATCGGGCAGGATGTGAAGAATGACAGCTGTACCATCCATAGGGAGGTGTGAAGAAATGGCAATGTTGAAAATCTGTAGTGGGAATATTAAAAATGCTCGCACTTCCGAGCATACGTAGAAACTGCGCAATGTACACATGTAACACAGTCATTTTATGGACTTTCATCACCAAATTTTCAACATAGGCATTTTAGGACCTCTGCTCATGAACAGTGTCACTGTGATTTTCTTAATGTGTCCTGAACACTGATTTCCCACAGCAACCAAGCTATTCTGTGCCGGAATTGCAAAAACACATTTCGGCCAGGATGTGAAAAACGACAGCTGTACTGTTCATAAGGAGGTGCAGAAAAATTACCATGTTGAAATTCAGGAGTGAAAATATTGCAGATTCATGAAGTTACGAGCATGCTCAGCAACTGCTCAATGCATGCTGGTAAAACAGTAATTTCTTGGATTTTTTCCACCAAATGTAGAGGCCACCTCATGAACACCGGCACCGTCATTTCGTTAATCAGTCCCGAAAGGTGATTCCATGCAGTGACCCCAAAATCACATTTCAGGAACGAATAATGCCATGACATGTTGAACATTTAGTGCCAAAATTCCCCAAAAATGTCTGAGATATTCACCAAAGTTGAAAAAAATCTGTTTATGTTATTATGCAGCTTACCGGCATTTCTTCAGTTTATGGTCGGCTTTGAAGAGTACAGACATGTTCCCGGTCCACCGAAGATCATCACGCTGGGCCCCAGAGGTAAGTATGGGGTGAGGAGGGGTGTGGGGAGGCAGGGTGCGCAGAGGGTGGGTGCGGGTTAGGGGGTGGGCCCACTGGACTCAACGAGGGACGGTTTTCTGATTTACAGGTAAAAAAAAAACAAACATCGCAGGACAGTTTTTGTTTTTTAACATGGACATTTGGCATGCTGGGGTGGGCTCCCAGCATGCCACCCAAGTGCTTTTTTTGGGGGGGTGGCTGTAGCCTATGGGGGTTGGGCACCCCCAGTGGCAAAAAATAACTGTTTTTTTGGGGGGAACATTATACCGATGGGGCTGGGGCTTCCCCATCTGCAAATTAAACTGGGATGGGGGACTGAAGCCGATGGGGCTTGGGCCCCTCGTCGGCAAACAAAGACTGTTTTGGGGGGTACATCCTGCTGAGGAGGATTGGGAATCCCCTCAGCAGTGGGGGCTGTTTAATATTGTTTATGAACATGGCGGCTTGCCGCACTGTTCACAAACAATATTACACTTGGTAACATTCCACTCTGCAATGATGGGTCACTCCCTCATTTCAGCAGAATGGCTGACACTGCAATGATGAGGCTGCCCCTGATTGCTGCTGCAAAAATGTTACAACTTGGTGGTACTTTTGGAAGCCAGTGTCATTAGCACACTGTGCCTCCATTGGTCCACCAATGCCAAGCCCCCAAATGCAATGCCTCCATTGGCTGTCACTGTGCCGCTTCCCCACAATCCGCTTCTCTCCTAAGCTGCCACATAATGTTTCTTGCACCTGCATGCAAACAAACATAAAAAATTACATATTTCATCAAAGGCCAGGGAAAACAAATGTGTTTTTAGTAGTGCTACAGGTGCGGTTCTATCAAAGAATCAAACACTTCAAACATCATTCGATTCTTGCAAACTGTGGTGAACATTTGGGGCAAAAACAAAGACATTTGATTTGACTGGTTCACCTTGGTTCACATAGTGTGGTTCAGTCAACCCAGCTGAACAGCATACCTCAGTCCATACCTGAAATTGTTAATCAGGCTCTGTGAGTGATAACCTTGTTTTCATGTCAGAATCCTTAGACTCGGCTTAACACCATATTGCAGTAAGAGAGCTCTGTCACATTCTCAGGGTCAGAATGCTAGGTAGCTGAGACTGGGCACTCGAGCAAATTTATGAGCAGACTTGATAGACCAAATGGCCTTCTTCTGCTGGTTTCTTCGTATGTTCATATGTTCACACGGTAGCTAGATAAGCAGGAAAAATCTTCAAAACCCAAATATCTACATTAATTTTTCCAGCAAAGCACGAATAAAAGCCTTCAACAAAAGGGATGCTGCTGGGCACATTTCCTGTTTATTTAGCAGGAGGAAAAGAAAATAAAAACAAGAAAACGAATTCTGTCAAGCTGTGCAGTGTGAAAAGCAACAGACTTCTTGGACAAGGGACATGGTGGAAGTGGAAACTGGGATGGGAGAGTGTGCTTGGGTATTGGGCAGCAATGGAATGATGTGTTGGCAGTCTGCCAGTGCCCAATACAACCATTTTAATTTTTGAAGGAAGATCAAGAAGACACAGACTGAGCTTGAAATCAAGTAGGGTCTGCAGTGACAGTATAGGCTGGGGGGAAAAAATGGGCAGACTGGGTGAGCCAAGCAGTCCTTATCTGCCATCAGATTCTATGTTTCTTTGTCAGATTGGACTGCAGCATTTTTTGGCAGTAAGCAGGGTGTAGTACACAGACACCTGCAGCTGGATTAGGGAGTTACTGGACAGTGAGCAGCAAGTGTATATGGGTTGCATGACTGGCAGTGCACATGTGTAAAAAAACATTCACTTTAAACTAGAAGAATTGAGGGGACTGCTGCTTTTCTTTCAGTAAATGCACTTCTTTGAGATTAATCTATGAGCATACTGTATTATAAAGTCAGCTAAGTTTCTTAACCAGTCAATGTTAAGTATTAAAGTACCTCTTATGTGTGGTACAGAAGTCGTCTTGTCCTGACAGCTCAGCTAATTCCTGCTGCACTGACTCCTACTGTCACTCGCCTGTCAGAAAATTGCCACTCTGTAGATGCACTGTTTAATTCGTATTCTGCTATGTTAATTTTCTATTAGAACTGTTAAATATTAAACTGTCTAAAAAGGAAAAACTGGCCATGTTTCATCAAAGAAATACCTTCAAAGTACATGAACAGTGTGCTCTCATCCTTCAAACCATGGACTGTACCAAAATGCACTTTAACTGAAGGGGGCAAAAAACCAAAAAAATATTTTTAAAAGTTTAAAATTATCTCTGAAAGTGTCTTTTTGTGAAAAACTTACACTACTTCATAATATATTACTATGTATATTTGGGTTTGTTTCTTACAGCATAAGAATGTTATCTCTTGCTGTTTGGACTGACACGTGCTCAGCTGCACTATGTGGTCCTCTCACCCAAACAGCATGAGATAACATTCTTATGTTATTATAGATCTGGGGAGCATTCTGAACAAATCACAGTGCTTCCTTTAGTTGTGCGTGAGGTACTCTTATTGCCCTGTGAGTACCTTACATGCTGAGCAGTGTAAAGGGCTTCTAGATGACTGCTTATGCTCCTAACTGTATTAAATAAAAAATATTTATTTTTACTTTATAAAGTTATTGATCTATAACAATATTATGGCTCCAGTAGTGCGGCTTCTTATGGCTATAAGAGTGTCACCAGTGGTATAAATTGAAATGTTTAGGAGGTGGAACTGTAATGTCTACATTTGTAGGAGGTGGAACTATCATCCCTAGGAGGTACAACTCTCCAATAATATTCAGTGGAGAAAGGTGTCAAAGGAGATGGAACTTTGTTCCTCTGAGCTCCTTCACAATTTAACCCTGGAGTGTCATCTCTTGTGTCCTTGGGACCACAGAACTGCTCACCTTTGGTTTGCAGTCCTCTGGTCCTAACAACGCATGAGGCGACATTCATAGCCATAAGAGGCCCTCACAAACTTATATAAGAAACACACACAAGTATGCATAATTATATATAGAGCAAAAGATTCCCCTGAGGCTTGCAGCCAGGGGAGTGTGCTGCATGTGGGTTACCAATGCTGGTGCACACAGGGATACCGTTGCTGCGGCGAACCTCACACAAATGATTGACTCACCAACCAGGAAAAATTACCAGACTGGCACCAGCACACTCTTGGACTGGATCCTTACCAGTCACCCATCGTGGATATCTAACACTAACGTCCTCCCTGACTCTCTCAGCGACCACTCCCCTGTTAGCTGTACCTGGTCAAATAAATTCTTCAAACAACCACCAAAAACTATCACCAGCAGGGTTCTACCCAGTGGTCACCTTCCTCGACTTAAATCCCACCTCCTCCATCAAGACTGGTCCTCTATCTTCAATGCACCCAACGTAAACACTGCCCTTGACCACTTCATAAACATCTGCACTGTGGCCTGTGACACATATGCTCCTATTAAGAGACGCAAAGTCAAATCACTCAGTAACCCTTGGCTCACAGGTGACCTCCTCAGGATACTAAAAACAAGAGACCTCCTATGGGAACTGGCCAGAAACTCTGGAAGGCAAAATGACATCCAAAACTACAAACGTGCCAACAATGACTGCACCAAAACCATCCGGCAAATGAAGTCCACCTACTATAAGCATGCCCTCACAAAATCCTGGAGCAATGGTTGGGAATTCTGGAAGAACATAAAGGAACTCACCGGGAATCCACCCAAAACCCGACCATCAATACTCAACATCAACGGAACCACAACTCTCAACCCAAAACCCATTGTGGATACCTTTAACAAAGCCTTTGCTCTAACTCAGCTGTCTCTACCCAGGACTGCTTCAAAGATGGTGAAGCCCTCTGTCCGCAATGAACACTACTCCCACCAGCTCCCCCAGCTTCTACTTCAAAGCAGTCAAAGCTCACCAAGTATGCAAATATGTAACCAAAGCCCTTGGTAAATCAAGATTCAGTAATGACTCCCTCGATCTCAAAATCCTGTCTCTCACACTTGATGAAGTGCTTAGTCCTCTGACCAGAATTTTCAACCTCTCCCTCAGCCTTAGCCAGTTCCCAGACAGATGGAAATCTGCCACTGCACCCCATTCCATAAAAGTGGTGACAAAACTGCCCACGATAACTACAGACCTATCTCCCTACGACCCCCACTCTCCAAGGCACTAGAACGCATCGTCTCAGACCAGCTCACAGAATATCTGGATACGTACAACATCCTGTGCAAGCAACAACATGGGTTCCACAAAGGTCACAGCACCTCCACAGCCCTACTTGAATTCCCTGGCGCAATCCACAATGCACTTGACTCCGGTGAACTACTAGGCTCAATCTACATTGACTTAACTAAAGCCTTCGACACCGTCAATCACCGCCTCCTGCTTGTCCAGCTTCAGAACACTGGGCTGTCAACCAACTCCATTGGCTGGTTTAAGAGCTACCTTGAAGAATGGTCCCAAACAGTAAGAATCGCTGATATACTCTCGGACCCAAGACCGGTCCGCTCGGGAGTCCCCCAGGGCTCCATTCTGGGACCCCTCCTCTTCAGCCTATTCTTAAACTCACTACCAGACAGCTGCCCAGAACAAATAATTCTCTACACCGACAATGCTGTGATCCTCACCTCGGACCCTGATCCAATCCAATTACAGAATAAACTTCAGCAGGCCTTCTCCTCCATCGAATCCTGGTTTCTAAATCATAAACTGCTTCTCAATCAGAAAAAAAACAAGTCTATGGTCTTCTGCAGCCCCCACAACAAAAACAAATAACTCCACCTCTCCATTGCAACCAAACAAGGAGCCATCCTAGAGCAAACACAATTGTTCAAGTACCACCTCGGCATCACCCTTGATCCCCACCTCTCATACGCTGTCCATATCAGCAATGTTGCAAAAGTCTACCAATGCGAGGTTAGGCATATTATTCGGCTGGGAAACACTAACCCCAGAAGCACTGGCAGTGGCCATCAAGCTCCATCATCAGCTTCATAGACTATGGTCTTATCATATATGGGTCTGCAACTACCTCTGCTCTCAAACGTATCACAACCTCCCTGAATAAGGCCTGTCGTCTGATTACTGGCTCACATCGCCATACCCACACATGTGATCTTTATTCCCAATCTGGATGACTTCAACTGGACAAACGCATAAAATACCAAACCTGCATCACAGCCAAGAAAATTATAATAGGTCTGGCCCCACCTGGTGTCTGTGCCCTCCTTAAGCCTAGACATAGGAACGTCACTACAAGGAGATCCAATTCCCATCTATTACATATCCCACAGTGTCGCATGACCCAAGGACAAAGATCATTCACCTATTAGGCATCCAACTGGCTCAACTCTCTTGGCAGCGACATAGTGACCGCTCCAACACTCAGCCTCTTCAAGTTCAAGCTGCGCCTCTCACTGCTTGTATTCTGCGATTGCCCATCTTAACATTTCCACCATTCCAGCTGCAAATGCCCCAGCACCCAGCACTTACAATCAGTCTTTGCACCCATAGCACCTTACCTGTCATATTCCCTCGACAAGGCCTCCTGGCTGCACTGTCTCCCACCCTCACCCACCTCCCCCATATCTTCACTCTGCCCCACCCCAACCACCTCCCATACTCCCCTTACCCCTGCACTCCTCCCCCATTCTCCTACCCTTACTTCCCCACCACCCCCCCTTCCCTTGTCTTGCTCATAGCTCAAGTCTTTGTACTGGTGATTACATGTATGTAAGTCAATGACTATATGTTTGTAACTAAAAATGATGACTGTTGCACACGCTGACGTGGAACCTTTGTAAAAGAGCCTCAGCTCAAAGGTATTGTAATCCTAGATTAAAATAAATAAAACCTGCCCTTGCCTGACCACTGCTAGTAGGCACTTCTGTGGCATCCTAGCAAAAATAAAAATACAGACATATTTTTTTTGTCTTACAGTCTTCATGCTGCCAATAAAACATAAATACAGACATATTTATCTCTTATAGTCTTCATGCTACCAACTTCCTGGGTTCCTCCAGTAGCATTGTGTTCCCTTTTGAACTGTGCTAGTGAAGTGGGACCTGGGCAGTGTGTTTCAAGTGGGTGTCAGCTGACAGTCTGCTGGTACCTGGTCACTGCTACTTGGCACTTTTGTGGCATCCTTTCAAAATTAAAAAAAAATGCAAGCAACATATTTGTTTTTCTTCCAGTTTAAATGCTCCCAATTTCCCAGGTTCTTTCCTGTAGCATTGTGCTTGTCCCCCTGAACTTTTCTAGTGCAGTGTGACCTGGGTAGTGGATGGCAAATGGGTGTCAGCTGGCAGCCTGCTGGTGCCTCTCCAGTGCCTCACCACTGCTAGTTTGTTTATTTTTTATTTTATTTAATGGTATCGGAATTGAAAACCTTTGAGTCAAGGACTCATTTACAAAGGCTCCATGTCATGGTACAAAGACAGGTAAACATACAATCACAGATATAATGTAGTCACAGTGAAGTTATAAAAGGATATATGAAGTTTCTATGCAAATATGTATACAATGGTCAGATAAGGTGAGAAAGTAAGGCTTTAGGCAGGATACTATACAATGTGGTAGCTAATTGCCATTGCATGTAACAACATAAGGCATGCATTTATTTTACCTAAGCAGCTATAGGTAGAAAAAGGCGCTGGGACATTGGGGTGGGGTTCCAGGTGAGGTTGGGTTGTCTCAGCTATGTGCAATTACAATAGTGGTTGATGACCAGATGGTGCTTAAGGGTTGTTTTGAAAGGCCGCATCCCTTGTTCTGAGGAGACATCAGAGGGAAGGGAGTTGATCCAGAACAGGGCTCGGTAGGGAAATGACCTTTGGGCCAGTGATATCTTGACTCTGGGTACTTGAAGTGACCATTTGTGGGAGTTCCAGGTGGAGACAGTAAAGACAGATGGGTTGAGGATAGTAGATAGGCCTGGAGGTGTTAAATCAGCTAGTATTTTCTTGGTGAAGAGACAAGTTTGGTAGTGGAAGCTGCGCTCAGGGTTGAGTATATCTGCCTGTGCATATAATGTACAGGTATGGGTGAATCTGCTGGAACCAGTAAGTAGTTGGCAGGCCTTGTTGAGAGATGTTTTGACTTTGTTGAGTGTGGTTTTGTCTGCTGCACCATATACTAGAAGGCCATAGTCCTCTAGGGATAAGACTCAGGAGGTGATGGCCAGCCTCAGGACTTCAGGGGGGTGACAGTTCTTGTGGCAGTAAAACAGGCCAACACATGAGTTTATAGCAGATGCAAGGGTGCACGTATGGTCATGAAAGGAGAGCGCAGTGTCAGAGGTTATACCAAAGTATTTATAGGTGTTGACTTGCTCAAGGGGAAGGAGTATACTAGACAGGACAGAGAGAGACAGGCATCCTTGTGTGAGTTTTGTTTGTGTGAGGAAAGCATGAGCTTAGTCTTTTTTAGATTGATTACAAGTCTTTGGTCCAGGAACCAAAATTCAGCCTGGTTAAAGGAGCTTTGGAGAGCACTTTAGAGGTGGACTAGGACCTGGTGGGATGTGAAGATGACCGCATTGTCTGTGTAAAGGAGTATTTTTTTGGAGCAGGGGTTGGGGAACGTGTTTAAGTACAGACTAAAAAGCAGTGATTCGAGGATCGAGCCTTGCTGGACTCCCGAGTCGATCTGCCAATTGCTGGAGAGGGTACTGTTAATTTTCACACACTGCAAGCAGGAGGTGAGGTAGTTGGTGAACCAGGCCAGGGGACCTTGTGAGAAACCTAGTTGCGAGAGGGTGCATATGAGAAGTGGGTGGCTGATGGTATTGAAGGCTTTTGATAGGTTGATGTAAACTGCACCTACAAGGAGCCCTTTATCAAGGGCTGTGTGTGTATAGTTTGAAAATTCAAGGAAGACAGTAGTGGTACTATGCCCCCTGTGGAAGTCATGCTGCTTCACACAGAGGAGATTGTGTTTGGAGATGTAGTCAGTCAGTTGGTCTGCTACAATCTTTTCTAAGGCTTTCAAGAGGGGGGAATCGATATCGGTCTGTAGTTCCCGGGGGAAGTATGGTCCCCACCTTTGTTTATACAGGTGATCACGATGGTCTTCCAGGCATGAGGGAATTGGTTGAGGCAGAGGAAGTGATTGACAAGGCTGGTAAGGGGAGCAAGTACTACATCCAGGACTAGTCATAGGAGTTTGAGGTCCAGTGTGCCATTACTGTGGTTAGTGCCATTGAGGGGTTTGAGCAGGTAGGGTTTGGCTTCTGGTGGAGTGAGGGTCCGGAAGTAGAAATGGGGGCAGAGGAGGTGGGGGATGAGCAGGGGCTGGGTCAAAGAAATTAGTGGGGAGAACTGCACTGAGGTCCGAGAAGGCAGGGTTAAGACCATTTGCGATATCTTGCGGGTCTGTGAAGAGCAAATCATTGACGTTGAGTTGGGCTGGGGGGGATGGTTTTCCCATTTAGTTCCTTTATATTGTCCCAGAACTTATGGGCAGACCCCCAGAGTAGACAGTGGTAGTCCAATTTTGCCTTGCGGATGGCCCAGGTGCATTTGTTGCATGCAGCACTGTAGGCTTGCCTGTCCGCGGGCTTGCCAGATTCTAGTGCCCTGTGCCACAGGTTGTGTCTGCTCCACAATTGATTGATAAGGGAAGGGGTAATCCATAGAGAGTCATGCGTCATAATAAACAGTTTAGTAAGGGGAGCAAAGATGTCACACGCTGCATTAAATGAGTGGACAAAGTAACTGAAGGCAGTGTCAATGTCAGGGGCTACCTTAATCGGGGACCAGTCCCAGTGGGCAAGGTGCTCTCTGAGTTGAGCCAGTTTACCAGGGCGCAGGCATCGCCAGAAGACAACTTTGGGTAATGGCTTATTCATCTTACAGGACCAGGAGAGGATGATGGGGGAGTGGTCACTTAGGGCACTGGACAGCATAGTGGTGTTGGTGATTTTATGGGGTCAGCTGGAGAGGACAATGTCCAGCAGCTTAATTCTGTGGCATCCTTTAAAGAAAAATACAACATAATTTTTTTTCTTCCACTCTTCATGCTTCCAACTTCCTAGGATTCCACCTGTAGCACTGTGTGTGTGTCCCACTTAGGAATCCTAGTGCGCTAGTGTACTGTTGTTTTTGCAATTTGTTTTTATGCACTTGTCCATTTCAACCATGTCTGATATATCTATGTCATGTCTGTAAATGTTCCTTTTTGGTTATACTTAGCCGGTAACCAAAACACTAAATTAAATAAATAAACATCCTGAGATTCCACTTGTACCATTGTAGAGTCTGTGTCCTACTGAGCTATGTCAGTATAGTGGATCTGGCAGGTGGTCAGTAAATGAATGTCACAGGTAGCCTGCCAGTGTCCCAATACTACTACATGGCACTTTTGTGTTATCCTACCAAAAATTAAAAAATACAAATACAAACAACAATTTTTTTTTTTTCTGTTTAAACATTCTCTACCTCCTAGTTTCCGCCTGTAGCATATGTGTGTCTTTGTGAGATTTGCTAGTGTGTTTTGATTTGGACAGTGGGGGTCAGCTGACAGTCTGGAAGACTGTGGTCACTGTTTGCTGGCCCTTTTGTGGCATCAACATAAGTTGTAATAAAATATAAAGTTAAAGATATATGAAAAGCATTTTGGAGGCTACCTGCTTTAGGTAATGGAGCAACAGAGAGGACAAAGAAATGGGCATGGTCGGATCATGTTGAAGCATCAAACGAAAAACTAGAATGGTGTCAGGTTGTCCAGAGTTCCTGAACCTTATTGGGAACTCGAAGTGTAGAAAAAATGTCTCTAACAGTCTGTAAAACAACACACATTGTAGGAACCACTGACAGTGGTACTGCAAGGGTTGCAATTTGATTAATAATTATAGAGAAGAGCAAAAAGAAAGGGATGTAGCAGGTGATGATACTGGAAGTTGAGGAGGAGCAAAGAGATTTCCGACAGCCTGGGAACAGAGACACAGACTGTGAGTACTTATCCAGTTAAACTGATATTAGCAGCAGTTCTGTGGTTAGGAGGAAGAGGTAGAACAGGTTGGAGCAGAGATGTGTGAAATTAGGAAATTTTGTTATGCAAAATATTTTGTGAAATTCACGCATTTCGCAAAATATTTTGCGAGTGAGAAATGTTAAATTCCACAGGCAAAATGCAAAATTTTGCTGCAAAATGGTAAAATTCATTATCAATTTTGCTGTTTTTGGCAAAATTGTGCATTTTGTGATTAAATTTTATGTTCCATGAGTGAAATTTCACACACGGTGAAAAATTTTGCAGAATGGCGGAATTTCGCCAAATGTTTTACACAGGGAAATTACCGGTTTCGAGGCATTTTCACTGGAAAAATGTAATTTTGCAGCATCTCTAGGTGGGAGTAAGGCTTGGGGCAGGGGCATGTACAAGATAAAAAAACGACAGTGGTGATCAAAAGAAATTACAGGAAGAGGCCCAAAAAGGCATTAGGGAAAACAAGCATCTAAACAAAAAAAAAAAAAGCCAAAAGACACAAACTGTAGAACACCATGGTTAGGAGCGCAAATGGTAGACATGGAAGAAGTAACTTGCCCTGGACCCAATGAACTGAAGCTGCTGCTGTTGATGATGATGATGAAGAGTGGAGGGAGGAGAATGTTGAGGGTAAAGGAGAAGAGTAAGTCATTCAAGTGGCAGCCAAAGCACAACTCCAACGTCATTCTTCATTAACTCATTGATTCCCACACCTCTGCAAACCACACATCCCTATCCACTTATACCTCTATGGATGACAGAAGTAGAAGCCACCTGTCAGTTTCTGCAAAAATAACACTCAGCTATCCCTGGCTGAATCTCTGGAAAGGAACAAGAAATCTAAAGCCAACAGGCCTATTGCCATTAAATTAAAAAGACAACTGTGGAACTGCTAGCCACTGTCCTTCTGCCAATCTCCTTTGAGAGCAATGCAGGTTTTCTATCACTAATGCAAGCTGCTCCACCAGGTGCTCCACCTCATTGCCCTGATTAACATGCAGCTTAGAACAAACTGCAAACAAAGCACAAATCTCCCCCTGCACAGGGGAGAAATACAGGCACGCAAGTCTCTTTTAATAACTCTTCAGTAAATGTATTTATTGCTCAAGCTTAAATACAGTTGTGCAAAGGACAGGTCAAGTGCAAACATTCAGCAGAGTCACTTGTCAAAGATACTTGTTTTAGTAGCCTTTTAACCGTTTAGCAGCAATTATATCAGCATTTTTTATATTTTAGCTCTTATGCATTTGCAAGTCCATAATATTATTTTAGACTGGTCTGATATTCAGATGGCAGTTGGGTTTTAAGGTGCTGATGCCTGCGAGTGGGGAGCTTCATGTCCACAAACGTACTTTCACATCAGTTCGCTTTTGGACTGCTTTCTCTGGGGATTCTTTCAGCTCCCTCCTGGTGTCCATCTGCTGCCTGTGATATTGCGCACCTTCCCGCTGGTCACATGACGTGTGTGCTTACATACTGGCGCTAAGACCTCTCATAGATGTCAATGCCTGCAAATGTTTGACTGCATAATAATTCTGTCTACTATGTATTACTGTTGTTTTTTATATTTGTTGATTGTTTTAGTCACCCATGTAAATGGATGTTTGGGCTATGATCTCATCCAGCTTTTAAATAAACAAAACAAACAAACAAGACTGCCTTCTTGAGAACATGGATGCTGTGACACTGGCTTTCCTTTTAAATAGCAACTGAGCTTAAATATAAAGCTCATAATTAAAGACTAGATTAAAAACATATAAATAAACAAATATATTAAGTATGCAATAAAGCATGACAGGGTGTGTGATAATGGGTCAATAATCACACACGTCTCTGGGTGTTGTTATATATGAGGCTCCTGTGCAAGTGTCTTTAAACACCGTAGAAAGGTGTGTGATTATTGACCATTATCACACATGCTGAAGTGCCTTATTGCCCTTATAAAATATGTCCTACACAACACAGATAAAAAAAAAGTCAAAACTTGAATGTAAAAAATATGACTTTTTCCCATGTTCTTTCAAAGGTTGCTCTGAACATGCCCCATTCCATTCCTATGACACACATTCTGATGCAGGCTATGTCGCACAAACCACCTGGTGATAACATACATACACAGATACATACTTAGAAGTTAGCGGCAGATAAGGACCTCTTGGTCAACTCAGTCTGCCCACTTTATCCATATCTAGTGTGAAGTCTGATGCACAAACTGAACTCCAGATCACCCCACCCTTACCTCCAGAATACCCTTGTGTCTGTCCCACTCCTTCTGGAATCCTGTGACCATTTTAGCCCCTACCACCTCATCTGGTAGGTTATTCCAAGCATCTCTCTCTCCCTGTCAGTGAAAAAAATATTTTCTCACATTTCCCCTAAGCTGTCCCCCCTCCAACTTCCTCCTGTGCTCCCTTGTACTGGAACATCTCTTACTTTGGAAGATGCACCCTTCCTGTACTCTCTTTATACCAGTGAGGTATTTGTATGTCTCTGTCATGTCTCATCTCTCCCTCTGTGCCTCCAGGGGTTTACCGTTGGAACAATGAACCCAGGAGAGCAAAACCAACACAGCAACAACAACCTGTTCAACATCCACAGTGTCAAACTGGTTGTCAGAGCGCTACACCAGTACAGCAACTCTGGTGTTGACTGCTCTCCCCAGTAATCTGCTCCCCCTGGAGTTGATTATATTTAAGTCCCGGGGGTGCAGACAGGACAGAGCCCTCTGTGTGGGGTGTGTGGTTGGTGAAGCACCCCAGAAACAATCTTCAGTATCCCGTCGCCACAGTGGTTTGATGACACATTTGCCGGGTGATGTGATCACCATCGGCAAAATGTTTTCGCTGTAAAGTCCGTCAACAACTTTGTTATTGATGTGACTTGGTGGAACCACCTCCAGGGAATACATATTTAATTCTTTTAGGCCCCCATATTCAGACAAGATGCATGGCACAACCCTGGATGCATTGAGAATCTTCATACTTGTGAGGGCCATTGGGGGCATGGCCATATTCAATGAACACCGATGTGCACCTCTGACTGTGCTGCTGTGCACAGTATTGTGATGCACCTATGCAAATCAGGGGTCCTTCATGCATATGCCATGAATCATAATATTGAAACGCCCCAAGCATAACGATGGCCAGCTGCACTGGTGCATAGTTACACGTTTGAAATCCTACTTTAACTATATGTAGGGTTGGGTGGTGCCCTGTGCACAGTCTAGGGCCAGGTACACCATCCCATCCCAAGCGCAGAGTACTGTTTGCGTGAATATAACACTCCAACCCCTTTTCCATAGTGTAGCGGCCTCCCCTCCCCAACCCCAATCAGTGTTAGTAATACAAAAACATTCCCCGATCCCCTTTTCCTTAGCGTAGCTGTCCCTTCCCCAGCCCCAATTAGCAGTAATAGAAAAACATTCCCTGATAGCCTTTTCCATAGTGTAACAGCCACCCCACGGAGCCCCAATCAGTGTTAGTAATACAAAACATTCCTCAATCCCATTTTCCATAGTGTAGTGGCCTCCCTCCCCTGCCCCAATCAGTGTTAGTAATACAAAAACATTCCCCGATCCCCTTTTCCTTAGCGTAGCTGCCCCCTCCCCAGCCCCAATTAGTAGTAATAGAAAAACATTCCCTGATAGCCTTTTCCATAGTGTAGCAGCCACCCTACGGAGCCCCAATCAGTGTTAGTAATACAAAACATTCCTCAATCCCATTTTCCATAGTGTAGTGGCCTCCCTCCCCTGCCCCAATCAGTGTTAGTAATACAAAAACATTCCCCAGTCCCCTTTTCCATAGTGAAGTGGCCCCCTCCCCAGCCCCGATCAGTGTTGGCAGTACAAAAACATTCCCTGATCCCCTTTTCCATAGTGTAACAGCCTCCCTCACCAGCCCCGATCAGAGTTAGTAATACAAAAACATTCCCTGATCCCCTTTTCCATAGTGTAACAGCCTCCCTCACCAGCCCCGATCAGAGTTAGTAATACAAAAACATTCCCTGATCCCCTTTTCCATAGTGTAACAGCCTCCCTCACCAGCCCCGATCAGAGTTAGTAATACAAAAACATTCCCTGATCCCCTTTTCCATAGTGCAGTGGCCCCCACCAGCCCCACTCACTTGTACAATGATCATGATCCCCATTCCCTGATGGCTAGTGGTCCCCCACCTCCCCACCCTGGCAGGCAGTAACCTACCACCCTGCACCCCCCATCCCAAGCCGTGCTAGTGACTGGCACAGCACTCCTCACCCTGCCATTGCCAGCCCCGGACTGATAGGTACCAGAGCCCATACAGTAAATAGTACGCACACATTGATTGTCTTGACAACCAATGAGTGCATACTATGTACTAGCACAGCCCTCCTCTCACCACCTCAGCCAGTCACCATATGGAAAGACAGGGAGGATGTGTACTGTCTACAGTATAAGGAGCATCGTTATACTGTAGACAGTATGAGCACTCCCTACAGCTGCTGTCTGAGATGGTGAGAAGAGGACTGTGCCAATCGATGTATTGGATCTATGCAGCACCTGCGGCAACAGAGGTAAGGGGAGTGGTAGGGGGTTTGCTTGGTGTGAGTGGTACAGGCGGATTGCTTGACACCAGGGAATAACTCTTCTATGACAAGGACGGGGATTCTAGGGTGGGGTAGTGCCACTAGACACCAGAAAAGGACTAGTCTATTATGCAGACAGGAATCTGAGGGTGGGGTGGTGCCACTAGACACCAGGGAAAAACTATTCAATTACAGAGACAGGGATTAGAGAGCAGTGGGTACTGATAGACACCAGGGAAGAACTATTATACAATGGCAAGAAAAAATCCTGGACTCTGATTGGTCAGTCTTGGGCTGGACCCATGATGTTATCCCAGCACAACATCACGGGTCTAGTCTCAGCCTCACTGTGAACCTGTCGATGATTGTTTGCTTGATTTTTTTTCTGCTTGATTGTTTCATCTTCTCTTAAAAAACAAAAATATTTTTCCACACAAAAACATTTTTAAAATTATTTTTTTTATTCTGTATAACAATGAGCCATTGTATAATAGCAATAATGCCCTCCAGGGTGTGTGTCATTTGGGATAACGTAACGCCTCAGTCATTGGATGCACTCGGCCTGCGGCCTTGTGCCCAGCCACCTGAGGTGTGACGTTATCCCAGCACAACACACATCCTGTCGAGCATTATTGCTTAATTAAATTACAGTGACAGAGATCGGAAGGTAGGGCTGCCACTAGACACCAGGAAGGATTATTCCACAATAGGGACAATGATCGGAGGCTGGGGGGTACCTCAAGACACCAGGGAATAACTATTCAATTATGGGGACAGGGATCGGAGGGTGAGGGTTGACATTAGACACCATGGAAGAACTATTCAATTAGGGAGACGAAGATTGGGGGGTATGCCACTAGACACAAGGGAATAACTAGGCAGTTACGGGAATAGAGATCAGATGGCGGGGCTGCCACTAAACACCAGGGCAAGCATAGCTGCATCGGGCTGCAGTTGGGTCATGAGGTAGTGGCTGCTTGCAGTACCTTTGCCCACCACCAGGGCCTTGTACCCTGTTAAGTCAGGGTGTGCAAAGATTCAGGTGGCATTTGCTGCCTCTGCAAACCTCTCACTATCCTGTTGCACCTATGTGCAGGGGAGGACCCCCCTCATTTACATGGTTACGGTGGAAACATTGCTCTCAAGTGATAATGGTTTTTGCCCACATTGTGGGTATGACTATAGACACCACCCACAAAATTGGGCACAAATCCCAGTTAGCATGGGCAAACACCCCTTAGCACCTAGGCTAAGTTTTGAAATCAGGTCCCATGACTTCTGACCTGAAATGTAGAGATGCTCACTTTTTTAAAGTTAACCTGACTCTTTTTCCAGAGTCCTACTTGTCAATGTTTATGGAAGATGAATCTTTTGAGTTAAAGACAGAGGATGATGAGGTAAATGGAGAAGGTGTCTAGGTGTCTGCAGGGCTGCAGCTAGGAATTTTGGGGTCCCAGACAGGTAGTTTGATTAGGGACCCTGTATCCCTAGCCAAATAAGCCGGGAGGTCCCCAGAAGCTCTGGGGTTTTCAATGTTCTCTGGTGAGTTTTGGGGCTTTTATTGAAGCTAAAAACAAGATTTTGTGAAGCTTTCACTAACCCATAATCCATGAAAGAAGTTATTTATTTATTTATCTTTTTTTTTACTTGCCTGGCTCCTCGGCTTCAGAGGGGGGCCTCATACCCCCTCCTACTCCATCCACCAGGTCCTGCCACCAGGATCCCACTGGTTTCACTTGTTCGTTCAGTCGAGGGTGTATTTAATTTTCCCCCATTTTCTCCCTGTCCCCCTGACGACGCCATCACAGAGGGTAGGGTATTTTCCCAATTACTCCCACTGCCCAGGCTCATCAACGTAATCCATGAGGTGGTGACCCTTGGTCTTCCCACCTGTTTAATGCTAGAGAGCGAGAGAGAGAGACAGAGTTTTACACAATGACCAACACCACATTATCTCCCCCCCCTAGGGCTGACAAACACTTCCCCAGGGCTGGATGGCAACAGGGAAAATTACTCTGGTGTAGGCAGCACAGCAATAAAAAAAGTAATACAAAAAAACAAGCATATGACCACAGGTGGGCCCCTCAGAGCTCAGGGCCTGGGAAAAAAGTCCCGGTCATCACCTTATAATGGCAGCCCTGGGTGTCTGTGCCTGTTAGTCTACAATTTGTGGAACCAGAAGCCTAGGCACACCTTCTGGGATGCTGCACCACAGTCTAGAGTCTTCTGATTACAATATTTTGCAGAGGTACATGAGTAGGCCTAATACGTTTTTGGGCAGTGTTGGCCATGTAACTATCATAGGCAACACTTGCTTATTGCATGACAATAAGCCTTGTCAGTGTTTGGCATGTCCCAATCATAGAATCATACAGTCATAGAAATCGGGTGGCAAAAAATGATCCTCTGGCCCATCAAGTCTGCCCCACCCTCCCTTACTCATTACTTATGTCAAAGAACCCCCCCTTCCCCACACTTGCCAATACCTTATGTCTGTCCCATGCCATCTTGAATCCCTCCACCATTTCCGCCACCACTACTCCCTCCTGTAGTTTATTCCAGGCCTCCACCACCCTCTCTTTGAAGTAACATCATCTCACATTGCCCCTAAATCTTCCTCCCTCCAATCTTAGACTATGCCCTCTAGTTTTAACCCCCACCTTCCTCTTAAATAAGCTTGCCTCGCTTACCTTCTTGATCCCCTTCACATATTTAACTGTCTCTATTGGTTCCCCCCCCTCCTTTCTAGTCTCCAATGGGTACAGTTCTGATTCCCTCCATCTTTCCTCATATGATTTCCCCTGAACTGCCTACCATCTTGGTTGCCCTTCTCTGCACCCTCTCAATCCTGTCTATGATGTAATCTATCAATGGACACAATTTTTTGAACCAGTAGTCTACACACACTGTGGGATGCTGTACTGTGACTGCTGACTGCAATTTTTTGAAAACTTGTGTGCCAACATAGATCTGAAATTGTTTTAGGCAGTGCTCTCTATGTACTCGGTGTGTACAGCACTTAACCATGCCCTAACAGGACTCCTTGAAAATTTTTGGCACTGCCCAGTGGACACTATTTTTGGAACCAATAACTTACACACCCTGTGGGATTCTGTACTACTGTCTTTTGTCTTCAGATTATAATTTTTTACAATAACTGGTGAGCAATTTTTTCTGTGGGGGTGAGCCAGTGGACGTTCGCTGTAATAACCTACACTATGTCATTCAAAATCAAGGGCTCCGTTATTGGCTTTCATCCTGTACATGAGCAGGCTCAACAGTCCGTTCAGCATCGTGGCTCTGTATCTCCATCAGTGAGGAACCACCATAAAAAGACTGCACCTTCCAGTAACCATTTATATTTACTTTATCTGGTTAATCCTGCTGTTAATTGCTTTTGGGGGATACTGCGAGCAGGAATGACACTGTGGCTTACAGCCAACAGCACTGCTGAAGTGCGATCGAAATCATGATCCCAAATAGTAAGTTGAAAACAGAAAAACAACAAAATCCTCATCCTGAAGAAGAAGGGAGAAAGGGGAAGTGAGGCACTGTGTGTGTGTGTGTGTGTGTGTGTGTGTGTGTGTGTGTATGTATGTGAATTTCCTGTATACCCTCAGTGTGGAATGCTTTAATAAACACCTCAGGATTCACCCTCGGGGCTCATGTAGCATCCCACACCTTGGGTGTGCATTAAATTCTCATATCACACACATCCCCATCCTTTATTCTATATTTGTCCCCCTACGCTCTCAGTGGTCCCCTTCTGCTGGTCCCTGGTCTCTGCCCAATCACTCTTGTGTCCTCCAGGACTTTTGTGGGTCCTCCTCTTGTTCACCCAGAGCTTTTCCTCTCTGGTGGGGGTGACAGAGGCTCACATACCTTCCATCATCAACAGGATCTGGTTGGGGTGGGTCTGTGCCTGAGTATCCAGGTGTGGGGCCTGTGGTCCAGGTGGCTTCATCCTGCTGCTGGGGAGAGTTTCCCACTTGTCTTTTTTCTGCATGCTTGACTCCCCTGGGATGTCAGCATCAAGGGCACACCCAGTACGACACAAAACAACCACGGGACATGCAGCACCTGCTGACATCCCCACTCCCATTTGCTGCTTCAGCTACATTGCCTCCTGTGATCATCCAGGTGGCAGTAGAGCAGTGGAGCTGGCTACCCTCCCTCCCCAGAGAAGGAGTGTATCCATTGGGATGCTTGATCCTTCTCTCTCTCCGTTTGACCCCATGCAGCCCAAGCTGGTTCCTGAACTTGGAGTGCCAGTGTGGGTGAGGTAAGATGCCAAGTGCATCAGCCCTCTGCACCACCGGACTGGCTCAAATTATGAGGCTTTGTGAATTTACAGGTCTGCATAAGCCTGATAATTTTTTTTTTTGGGGATGTGGTGATGTAACCAGTGTATAGAACACTCATTTGTGGCATAACAGGAAGCCTTATCCATGTTTGGCAATCTTCCCAACACATACAATTTTTGGAACCAGTAGACTACACACACTGTGAGATGTGGACTGCTTGACTGTGCCATTTTGTCAATCTGTAGGCCTTCATAGGCCTGGAAATGTTATGGGCAGTGTAAGTTATGTTAACCAACCTGTTGAATCCTGTTAAAGTAATTGATGCTAACACAATACTGGGCATCATTTGAGAGATAATCCTCCTTGTTCTATAATTGGAATGATATTTAAGTTGTCTTTCTATGAGATTTAGCAAGTGAAATTATGTGTCTATCTCTATTATCATATACTATACACAAGCCTAAATTGAACTTACAAAATAACAGATGGTACATATTTAATGCTTTACCCTCCCTCCCATTTCACTCTTTAAAATGTCTCTCACAGAACAGCACTGGAACATGTTTTATAGCAACTAAATGGAAGCACTTGTATGCTCAATGATAAAACACTGCAATACAAACTGTCCCTGAACACTGTTGATCTAAACGATTAATACTTGGTTAATACAGTGGACATTAAATGAGTTAATTAAATTTTAAAATTAAACAAAAAGATCCATGGATTCTGAGAAAGTAGAAGGCAGTGCTACTAATCTTAGAAAATTTGGAGCCTTCCAGCTACATAAATCAGAGCGACTCTTTTTGAATAGACTCATAAAACACAGTATCATTGCCATTCTACTCACGACGGTTGGGCTCTCCCTTCAGCATACAGATCATTAGGAAACTTCTAAGCAATCAAGTAATGTGAGTCTGATGAAACCACTCAATCAATGCCCAAGCATGGAGGAAACAGTGAAAGCACTGGATGTTACGGAGCTTTTCTTTACTGAACTAAGGCCCACTGTAATAGCATTCCAGGAGTCACACAAACAAGGTGCAGCTCTCAAAGTATTTTAATAATGCACAAAAAGCAATAGAAACCAATGCATCTGGCAGCTACAGACTGTATTTTCAGCAGTTGAAATATTTTTTTTTAGTATTCTGGGATCCATGCTTAATGCTCACTGTTTGCTCCATGCAAAGTCCCTATCCTGAGCATGAATTACTGCATTAAACTACAGTTACTGGCCTGGATTTTTAAGCTATGGAAGCAGGGTTTTCAGAAGATATTCTGCTGCATATGAGCACATGAGTCAAATGTCTGCATTTGATTTTGAAACATTCTGACAAATTTGTGACACTTACCTTACTTTATAACATTATGCATTATATTGAAACATTCAAACACCTTAAGGGCATTAACAAGGTGAAAGAGTCTAACATGTTTCAACATAAGAAAAATAGCAGGACAAGAGGACACAGCATGAGATTAGAGGGAAGCCAATAAAGGGGTAATGTGAGGAAGCTCTTTTTCACAGAAAGGGTGGTGGATGCATGGAACAGCCTACCTCAGGAAGTGTTGGACATGAATACAGTGCAGGGCTTCAAACAGGCATGGGATAGGCATAAGGGGGCAATATAGGTGAGTATGAATAGATAGGCCATTGACAGAGCAAAGGACGATGGCACATTAATAAGGTAGAAAAAGAAATGGGCAGACTGGATGGGCCTTGTGGTCCTTATTTGCCATCAACTTCTATGTTTCTATTTTTGTAGCACAGCTTGCAGCATTTGTGACATGAACTTAGATCATGTTTTATGTGGGCTAACAGCCATGTCACATATAGAGCAATTGTATCAAAAAAGAGGTGTCCCAAGACAGTCAGTACTCTTGCACTAACTTGCTGTATATTCAAAAGGTTCCATGCAAATAACTTCTTTTCCCAGACAGAGTGATAAGAGGTAATTTGCATCTCATTAGAGCCTCGTTACACACTCATTGGCCCCGTTGATTGTGTGCTGGCTGTGGAATTGACACTGCAGTCTGTGGTTAGCAGTGCTACTATTAAAAAAAATTATAAAAAGATAGGATTGTCCCTCCCTCTTCCAATCCCCATGAGCAAATAAATAAATACAATTCCTTGCTGTCCAGTTGTATGTCCCACCCTCACCTGATCCCAACTGGCATTATAGTAATATAATTACTGGGTAGCACTTTTTCCCATAGGGAAACCCAGTTATAATTTGCCTTTATAACTGGTTATAATGGCAAATTATAACTGGGTTTCCCTTGGATAATGTATGTGCCACTCGTGCGGTCTTTCTTTAGTGTGCGAGAGGGTTGGAACATTGCCCTGTCGCACTCGGTGCTGAATGTTTTTTTTAATTTTAAAAAAGTCTCTTCCTCTAGTCACTGGCAGGGAAAACCAAACAGAAAATATTGAAACATGCATCTGGTTTTGGTTTCCCTGCCAGCACGTGAGAACCAGTGGATCTATCCACCTCTTTCTACCAGAAGCACTCCACAGCTCAGCAACCTCCGTTCCCCGGTAACTTTCAAAATAGAAAAAAATAATAGCACACTTGTTCTGACTTGGTAAATTAGCTGCTCACTGTAAGTTGGCAGACCATGGACAAGGACAGCACAGAATCCTGACTAGTCTATGGCTTCCTGATCGCCAATCTACTGCCTGATTTTTTTACAATTGCTGAGGCAAAAAGGTGCACACCAGCAATTATAAAAAAATAAAAAAAATGAGGTGCTGTGTAAAACTCTATTTTACACACACCCTCGTTGTGGGATACATTTCATAAACCCTGAGGGCTTTGCCCTTGGGGTTTATGTAGCATTCCACAACTCGGGTGTGTGTACAATCTTGTTACATATACCACCCCATGTATTATTCTCTATATTTATTGATTTCCAGGTGTACCACCCACCGTCACTTGGTCTCTCTCTATACAATAGTGCTGTGCAGAATTTTCAAATCCTGGTGGAATGAAATTCTGTGGAATTTTCAAAATTCCATCCAATTTTGCCAGAAATGGAATGGTGGATTTCTGCAGCAGAAAATAATTGCAGAATGATTTTCCACAGAAATAATGTTGTTTAGCAGAATATTATTCCACGGATCTCAATATTTTCCATGGAAATTATTGCAGAATAATATTTTGCAGAACAATGCTGTTCTGCAGAATTTTATTCTGTGGATCACAGTAGGTGGAATTCTGCCGAAGAACCAGTGAAATTCTGAATGGGATTCCATGCTAATTTTGCTGGTGAAATTTCACATTCCGCACAGCACTACTATACAATAATTCCCTGATGTCCAGAGCTATCCCCCTCCCTTACCTGATCCCCATTGGTACACTAATTATATTCTCTAGAGTCATTAGTCCCTCCTCCTCCTTGTGGCCTTTGTCCCCCCACCCAATGCAACCCCCCAATGCCCTAAAATGGTGGCCAGCAGTCCTGACAAAGCACATTCAGAACAAAGCATCTGAGCATATAGGGTCACATCCCACAGGATGTCTCCATACTGACAACAATGTATGGACTTTAATTTGCACTTCAGATGGTACTTAAATTTGTAGCAAGTGCAACTGCTGATGTTACTACTTGCCATTTGCATTAAAAAACACATTTTTACTAGTTTGAACTTAGTGTCAGTAGTGCTGCCTTTTCAATAAGAGTGCAAATATTTGTTGTTTATTGATGTTCCTACCCTTGACTATTTCAAAGTTACCCCTTCTCAAGGAAATTATCTCTAGAAAGATCTAACTTTTGAACCAATAGGGCTAGGTATATCTTTTTTTTTAAATGATAGCTTGGAGTTAAAATGACTTACCTTAGGTATGTTGATATAGTTTCTATGTTTCAATATGTAGTAAAATGTATTGGTATACACATCTATCTGTCTAGCTATCTATCGATATATATATTAATATATATCTATATATTTCTATATATATAGATATATATTCTAGGGGCACAGTTGTGCACCAACAGTTAGGGTTGAGTAGCCTGTTTAATGTTAAACCTCAAATTTTTGCACTTTAATGACTTTGCAACTGATCACTGCATTTGCACAAAACTTGGTATGCGCTGCCATGTGAGGCAGATCTCATAAGGTGGCAAGTTTCTTTCTTGTCAGATGTATGGATTCTGAGATTCACATAGTGCTAAAACCCTAAAAGTCAACATTTTTTGCAGTTTTTTCCTCATCGCATTGCATCCACAAGGTGTGGAATTTTAGTGTGATTTTTTTTTTATGGTAGAACCAACTTGGGCAACAAAACTGCCGTGTTTAGTTAGGTGAAAAAATATTAATCTGTTGCAAAGTTATTCAAGTTTTACATTCCCATTGTTTTCAATGGGAAGTTCACTGTCCAAATTAGAGGGATAAAGTTTGACAAAGAACTGGCCTCGTGAAAAAGGATTCTTTCTCATGAAATCCATTTCTTTTTCATGAGTGAAAAACATTTTACGCCAGCCAGCATTTTTTTTCACAAACTAAAAAGCATGAAAAATACATAAAATGTAATTTCACAAATCAAACACCACATCCTAACTAAATGGGCCCCGTTTAGCTAGATTGTGGTGTTTTTTTTTTATAATTAAAGAAAAAGTATTTTCTGGGCACCTGAAATCCTGGGTGTTCTGGTTAGTGAGAGGAGCCTTCCGCCATGTTCTCTGTGGATTTTATTTATTTCTGCAGCCACAGCTGAACTCCTGCTGCGGGCTGCAGTGTGAGTTCTGTGCCCTTGTTTTCCCTGGTATCTAGTGGCGCCCCTCACTTCCTGATCGCTATTGCCATATATTCCCTGGAGTCTAGTGGCACTCCCACCCTCTGATCACCATCTCCTAGTCCCTTCATTATTTTATTGATGTAATCCAACACCAGATGCCCTCCACTGGTGCCAGATGACCCCCAGCCCCTTGTTTTATTATTTAGCTAGCACTGGGGGGCCCAATCCCCATGTTGGCAGGTAGAGTCCTCCACAGCAGTGTGGGATACTGGGGAGCCCACCCCAAGTATCCCAAAATATTTATTTACTTGGATCCTGTAAAAAGAAAACAGTCCCCTGATGTTTTTTTATTTTTTTAAGATGAAAAAAAGAAAATGGTCCCTCATCATCCCCCTCCCTCATCCCGAGCCTCCCGCTGAGCACCCACCTCCCTACACCCTCCCTATCCTATACTTACCACAGAAGGTCATAAGCTGTCATCTTCTGTGGACTGAGATGCCTATGCACTCTTCAAAGCCAAACCATGAACTGAGGAGTAAAGGTAAGTGCTGTATAATGTATTTCAATGGTGTTTTTAACTTATGTCATAACTTTGCCATCTTTGAGACTTTTTTCACCAAATTTTCAACATGGCCTTTTTGGGTACCCACCTCATGAACACTATAACAGTCATTCATTAATCAGGCCAGGGAGGTGATTTCATGGTCATTTCATGAAATTAACTTTGGGGACTGAATAACAAAATTTCACCATCAGTGTTCATCAGCTGGGGGTCCCAGAAAGGCCATTTTGAAAATGTGCTTAAGAAATTCCTAAAAATGTCTGAGTCATGCATGTACATTGGCATTTTTCTGTGCAAGCACATAACTTTGGAAATTTTCAATATTTTGACTCCAAATATTCAACATAGTCATTTTTTTCACACAACCTCAAGAATAGTACGGCTGTCATTTTCACATCCTTTCCAAAATGTTTTTTTGCACCTGTGGCATGGAATAGCATTTTGTCATGGATTTGAACATTTTCATCTATGGGGTTTATGAGGTGGGGTCATAAGAAGACTATGTTGAAAATTTGGGGTCAAAACATGAAAAAATGCCAAAGTCATGGGCATTCATTGCAATTTCGCTTTGCCCGCTCGTAACTTCAGAAATTATTAATATTTTTACCCTAGATTTTAAATATAGCCTTCTTATTACCTTACCTCATGTATGTCAAGCTGTCATTTTTCAAATCCTGGCCAAAATGTGTTTTTGCATCTGTGGCACGGAATGACATTACAGTTGCACAGAATTACATTTTGGCCAGTATTCAAAAATGTTCTGAACTAGGTACATGAGGTGGGGTAATAAGATGGCTATGCTGATGATTTGGCCTCTATTGTCCTATAAATGGAAGTGCAGGGCCTAGAGGACCTGGACTTCCACAGCTACATACATATATGCATCTACAGAGGGATGGGAGTGCATGGTCCAAATGACTCTGAGCTCCCACAGTAAAATAAGGATACTATTATACTATCTCAAAAAGTAAGGAACTAAGTTGCATAAAACTTTTACTCATTCTCTCCCAGTGGCCATTTTGGGTCAGGTTCAGCAGTGGATGGTTCCGACACCATATGGCAGCTATGGGACCGAATGAGTTAACGCTTCGATTAGGGGCAAAGTGATAAAAGTTGGGAAATGAGGTGTTAGGGTTTCCCTAACACAACACCCTCCCAAACCAGGCAGGAGAGTATGTGTGGGGTGTTCCTTGGGCTTCTCAAGCCTGACGCTCACGCCATTCTCATAAAGTGTGCCTACTGACTTTATTTACTGATGGAATGGGGTGAGCGTTAGGCTTGAGAAGCCCAAGGCACACCCCACACCTTCTCTCCTGCCTGGTTTGGGAGGTTGGGGTGTTAGGAAACATAGAAATTTGTTGGCAGATAAGAACCATCAGGCCCATCTGGTCTGCCAGTAAGCTCTCCCCATGTTTGCAGCCTCTGACCCTAATAGAGTGATGGCTTTCTCCTCTCCTTCCCACTTCTAGGGTTCCATTATGTTTGTCCCAGGCATGTTTAAATCCCTCCACTGTGCTTGCTCCCACCACCTCCTGTGGCAGACTATTCTGTGCATCCATCACCCTGTCCATGAAGAAAAACTTTCTCACATTTCCCCACAACCTGTCACCTTCCAATTTCATATCATGCCCCCTCTTTCTTGTACTCCTCCTATATTGGAAGATGTCACCCCCCCCGCACCTTGTTTATGCTTTTAAGGTGCTTGAATGTTTCTACCATGTCACTCTGATGCTTCCTCTCCTCCAGTGAGTACATTTTGAGGTCCCTTAGTCTCTTCTCATATGTTTTCAGGTTCGAGACTGCCTAACCGTCCAGAGTTTTAAAATAGCTTTGAAAACCTATCTCTTCAGCCTGGCATTTATTGATTGAGGTTTAGTTTGCTTTCCTATGCTGCTTTTATATTGTTGTCTGTTGAATTATATGTTTGTTAGAATAATTTATTCTGTTCTATGTATTTATTGTACAGGCGCCTTGGTTTTAGAAAGCCGCCTTTTTATAAATAAAATTGATTTGATTTGATTTTCTGGTGCAAGCCCTATACCATTTTTGTTGCCCTTCTCTGGACTGCCTCCATCCTGTCAATATCCTTACAAAGATGTGGCCTCCAGAATTGTACACAGCACTCTAGGTGAGGCCTCACTAGTGTTTTATATAATGGCATCACCACCTCCCTCCTTCTACTAGTGATACCTCTGCCTATGCACCCCACCATGCCACTAGCCCTCCCTGATGCCTTTGTACTCTGCTTTGACAACTTTATGTCATCTGAAATGATAACCTCCAGATCCCTTTCTTCCTTGGTGATCACCAGCAACCCCTCATCCATTCTGTACCTCTCTCCAGGGTTCCCTCAACCCAGGTGCATTACTTTACACTTCTTTGAATTGAACCCCAGCTGCCAGACCTCAGTCCATTTTTCAGCTTTCCCAGGTCAATCCTCATTTTCTCCACTCCATTTGGAGTATTCACCCTGTTGCAGATCATGGTGTCATCTGCAAATAGGCAGCCCTTTCCCTCCTGCCCTTCTGCTATGTCACTAATGGAGACATTAAACAGGACCAAGGACTGATTCTCGAGGTATGCCATGGGTCACCTCCCTCTCCTCAGATTGGATTCTGTTTACCACCACCCTCTGCCTCCCATCTGTTAACCAGCTTCTCATCCAGTTTACTACCTTGTGGCCCATGCCCAGACTACCCATCTTTCTAACCAGCCTTTTTTGTGGGACAATGTCAAAGGCCTTACTGAAATTGAGGTAGGCAACATCCATCATTTCTCCCCAATTTACCTCCCTCGACACCCAGTTAAAAAATCTATCAGATTTGTTTGATCAGTCTCCCTGCTGGAATCCATGTTGCCTTGGATCCTGGGCATAGCTGGATTTCAAGTGTCCCACTTGTCTTTCTTTAAGTAGTGCCTCCATGATCTTCCCTACTTCTGAGGTGAGGCTGACAAGCCTAGAGTTCCCTGCCTCCTCTTTGCTACCACTTTTGTGTAGAGGGACTACATGTGCCCTCCTCCAGTCTTCCAGAACTACTCTTATGTTTAAAGACTTGATGAACATGGCTGCCAGAGGTGCTGCTAGCTCTCTGCACCTCCTTTCCCAACTTTTGTCTCTTTGACCCTAACTGGAGCATTAATGAATTTGTTTCATATATATATATATATATATATTCATTCTTTAAAAAAAAGGCTCTGTTAATGCACTAGTTAGGGTTAAACTGACAAAAGTAGGAAAATGTGGTGTTAGGGTATCAAAACCTAACACCCCATCCCCACCCTGCAGGCAGCAACAGGAAGAATCATTACAGTTTGACATCTCCTGCATCTTTTCAAATCAGGTACAGGGTGTGCCTTAGGTTGTTCAACACTCACACTTACCCATTCCAACATTAAAGAAGCTGAGTTGTGTAGAGTACATGAGACTGGGCCAACTGTTAGTGCTGACAACCCTGAGGCACACCTCATACCTGATTTGTGAAGTTGCAGGAGAAGTTAAACCATAATGGTTCCTCTTATTGCTGCCTGCAGGGTGGGGGTGGGGTGTTAGGGTTGGAAACCCTAACACCACATTTCCCTTCTTGTGTTAGTTTAACCCTAACTAGTACATTAACAAAGTTTTTTGCAAAGAACTTCCTTTCTCTTTGAGATAGTGTAATTGTGTCTTCATTTACCTGTGGGAGCATAGGGTCATGGGTGTACATGTATGTTGTTGTGGAAGCACTTGTAGCAAAACAGGGACCAAATTGTCAGCATAGCCTTCTTATTACTGCACATCATGAACTGAAAATGTTCAAATCCCAGCTGAAATGTTTTTCCATGCCATTGCATTGTTCCACACCACAGGTGAAAAACACAGTTTGGCCTGTATTTAAAAAAATGACAGCTGTCACATTCATAAGGTAGTGTGAAAAAATGTCTCTGTTCAAAATTTGGGGTTACACAATTTAAGATTACCAAAGTTATGAGAGAGAGTAGCAAAATTTAAATGCATGCGCATAACTTTGGTATTTTTACAAATTTTTATACCAAATTTTCAACATAGCCTTCTTATGTCCCCACTTCATGAGCAAGGGTGGTGAAAATGTTCAAATCCTGCTCAAAAGGTGATTTTACCAATCAACATCGAAATCACCTTTCAGACCAGATTTCTGTAATTCCTCCAACATTGTTCATGATGTGTAGTTGTCATTGTTCATGTATGGTAAGGAGAGCAAAACTCAAATTTTATGCACACCTTCAGTGTGGGGTGCTTTCATAAACCCCTCGGGCTTCACCCTTGGGGTTTAATTAACTCAATTCTTCTCAAAGAAATTGAGCTGGAGTTACAGAGGGAGGAGCTGAGGTATGGTACTAGTTCCCGCTCCATCAGCATCCTGCAAGTTGTGCAGAAACTCAGGTGCTTTATTTTCAAAGATACTTGGATATTTATGGTGTTTCCATAACTTGCAACAACCCAAAATGGAATAATGACAATTGTAGCATTTTTACAAAGCTGTACCATATTTGCTGCAAATCATGTCAATCATACATGAAACTTAGACTACTCTGTTGGTGGTATAACTCTCCTGCACAAGCAGTGGGATAACATCAGAAGGGTGCTGAAAGTTATTGCCCTTACCTCAAAAATCCTGCTTATTGTTGGTAAGGTATTAAACTGAGAAGGCTAGAAACTTCATTTTTTTAATGACACTTTCAGATGGACTGACATACTTGATCCATGTTGATACAGTTTCTGTGTATTGAAGCATGTTGAGACATTTGTTTACACTTATATGTAGACACACTTTTTCTCTCATTTTTCTAACATTTTAAAAAGAGCCTTGACTTTTTCTTCACATTCAGCATAAGCAGATAGGAATGTCCTTGTTTTCCAGTGGTTTGCATTTTCTCTAATGTGGTGCAATAGCATAACAAGAACAATCCATTTCCACTCAAACCACCTCACATGTATCCTATATTGGGCAGGATAGACCTGCAAAAGAATCAGATAATAATAAACAAACAGTTTATACTTATTTTTACAATAACTTAGAGGAACAAATTGCAAAATGCCACTACACCTTTTCTTTGCTGAGGAAAGTAGCACTTTGTCAGCAACAACTGTGCAAAGTGTTTTTTTATTAAAAAAAAAAAAAGCTTAACAATTGTGAAAGCCATCCTTTACTCGTAGTGAGTCAAATGCCCCAAACCATCTATCCTTTTAGAAATTATGCACCCTCATTCCTGCCATCCTCTATCACCTACCACATTCACCAAACACTCCAGGTAAAATTGCTTTAATAAACATCATAGGTGCCAGTCACGTAGCATACAAATCTCCCTCCCCAACCCTCACCACATTACCTAAAACACACTCTCCTTCCCCCATACTGTGCCTGTCCACCTAAGTCAACCATAAGATCTGGTCATTGAAATCCCTATCCTACCACATCCTCTAGCAATCAACAGTTTTAAAAGTTTGTTGTTGTTGTTTTTTCAAACAAAGGAATACTTTGTCTTGTTGTCACTGTGCTACTTTACCAGGTGAAGGTTAGGCATAGTGGCAATTTGCTGACACTTTCACTGGTGAAGTCTCACTACATTAAGTCTTTGCCAAGCAAAGGCAGGCACTTCCAAGGGGAAAACTACATGACATGTAGATGCAGGTGACATAAATTCATGACACTTTAAGTACTTCACTAAGTGAAGTCTCTAACTACAGGGAACTCTGGATAGCAGATTGGGTAGGAAATCTCAATAAATGAGAACATGTTTGCAGAGCACAAAGCCATTAATTCCTGCTCATGAAATGGTGAGGAGCGGAGTGTGGACATGATAGATCAAGAGTTTCTGCCAACCTTAAATTCCTGTATTACTATATTAAAATTTCCATAGGACTCAGAGTAATTTCCTGTCTATCATTGCATTAGCTGCAGCTGTATTGTTAACTGTTGTGTCTGGTACCAAACCCTACTCTTAGAGAGTACTCAGGATCCTTCTCATAGGATGTATAAATATTTATTTTGTAAGCACTTTTTTACACATTTCCAATCATGTTTATCCCAAACATATGTCTGTATAAACAGAACATGAAATGGCCTAACAGAAGATATCATATTTATCTACATGAGAGGCCATTGATGTTAACATAGCTTACTCATGGTTTTGCCACTTGTGGTATATCATAATATCATTGACCTCTCATGAAGATAAATAAGATATATTCAGCCAGTCCATGTTGTATCCCTTATATTATATTTTAAAATGGTAAGAAAAAATCTAGAAATCTCGTTGGCCAATACAAATCAGCTGACCATACATTAATTCTCTGTATAGACACAGTCATCCTGGTTCTAAATCACATTACACACTAAGCAAATCAGTCCTCCTACAACCAGAACTATCTTCAATCAGTCTCTCTACAACCAGAACTGATCTTCCACCACAAACATGGCCGCTACCTTTACACTGCAAAAACTTTGAACTGGGATCTAAAATTAAAATTATCTTAAATATAATATAAAACAAATTAATTAAATGTCGTTTACCAGATCGTCACACTCTCCTTACACATATAAACAAATTAAAAACATTAAGTATTGGTTATAGTTTTCATTACAACTGTTTGTTTGCTAACAGTGAAAAATCCCCCTTCTATCTTTACCTGCTCATCAGGGAAATCTCTTCTGCTTTCCCTGACAAGTGAGATAATTGAGTCTCTGGCTCTAAAACAGGCCTTTGTTGTCTGTGTGTACAGTATGTAAGCACAGGAACATTCTGCTAGTAGAACTGAGCAGAAGTTTGAATCCCTGTATTTCATGGTAAACATTCCATGATAAACATTCCATTTCTTGAATGTGGGAACACACAGAAGGGAAAAAAACAGAATGAAGAAAGTAAGCAATAATACTATATAAACAAAGAGAAAAGGTGGTAAATGACTCATCCTGCTGTTTTTCTTTTAGGACAGAGTGAGCAGTTCATGATGCTGTCAGTGAGTGTGGCAATTTTTAACCACGCTCAAGTTTTCAGCACTGGGGAAATGAGAAGCCTCTGTTATGGCTTCCTTTTAGTTTTGTCTACAGAGTGAGGAGAATGATATAAAATAAGGGGGCTATGTGTCATACTTAGAATGAGAAAAACATAATTTGTGAATTGTTGTGGCTGGCAGGGGAATATGAAGTTTAAGTGGGCAGGGAGGCACACACTGTATAATACTACTTTAATCTAGCACCAATATGCGGAAGGACTATTTTATGTTAAAAGCACAGATTCACTTACATTTTTACTTATTTAAAAATGTGTTTAAAATTAAAAAAAAAACTGCTTCTAAAAATAAAGAGACATTGTATAAGTGCAATTAGACACTCCGGGGTTGTGCATTATGGTGTGATAACCACACTCCTAGGGACGACCGGCACTCTGCCTTCAGTCTCGTGCCTAACTATGTCCCTAGGAGTGCGGTTATCACACCATAATGCACAACCTGTCATGTCTTATTGCTTACTTTACATATGTTTGTGTACATAAGTGCTGTTTGGTGTTAAGTAATTCAAAAGTGGAGTTAGCCACGAGTGAGGTGGCCAAGGTCAAACAGCATGAATGTACATAAATCATTTATCACACAAAGTCCTCCCTGCATATTTTATTTATGCGCTGGAACTGGACCTTATGTTATGGTTTATTTTATTTTTATCTTTTTCTATTAATTAAGAAAGTATGTGGGACTTTTTAGTGAAATAGGGTGTCCATCTCCTGTGTGCCCTGTTGCTATGGGTATTGCTATGGAAATGCTGTCATAACACTGACACCAATGCTGCTATGTAGCGGCTGACTGGCTTAGATGCTGAGGCTCTGATCTTGTTTGGCAAGATGGCAGCACCACTTAGCAAGACAGTTAAGACCGTTTGCAATGGCTGTAAGAAGAGCTCATTAGAGTTCCTTCTATTGATATCAGAAATAACTTTATATTGCCATGCAACACACAAGAGCAATGCCCATCTGTTTTTCAGAGCAAGTGAGCACTGGAGAAAGTTAACTTGTTTTGTTTCTATGTTTACTTTTACCATGTTCTGCTTCAGCATGTTTGTGAGGTTAGTAGTTAGAGCAGAATGGGTCGGGCACATTTTTTCTAATAACAAAACAACAAAATGGAAAGGAAGTAATGTTTTCCATACTTCATCTGGTTCTTACTGGTGACTACAGTTTGAGTGGTGGAGTAGAAACTGTCAAGATGATGATGGAGCTTCTAGTTGACATGGTAGTTTCAGTGGATAGAGGAGCAACGCTTATATGGAGGTATGTCCTGCTTAAAAAAATATACACATGTTTTACAACAGTAGCGCAGTTTGAGCAGATGTATGCTGGCAAATAACCATTATTAGGTTTGATGCACATATGCAACAAACCTTTTGTTATGAGTGGAAGGGGATTCCAGAGGTGTGTCTCTGTTAGCCTATTGCAGTTAAAAACTGTGGGGGCAAAGCAGTCTAGACCAGTAACCATGCACTTTAACTGTGACACCACTCTTCTTCAACTGAATGCACTTCAAAAGAACCAAGCCAATAAATTACAGGGCTTCAGTCCTTTGATGTGAATGAAGCTATTCAACAAACAGCTGACGGGTTGTCAACACCAGCAGCATGACCAGACTACATCAGAAAATTGAGGGAGATCTACAGAAAGTTTGAACTGTGTTGTGCCAGTATTTATTATTTTATTACTGTTAAAGGTTTTCCTGCTTCCTCTGCCTAGTCTGTAGGCAGCTTGAAACTGGCCATGATGTCTCAAATGACAGCCTTTTATTTCTCCTAAACTAGTAAGTCTCCTAAAGAAAAATTAACCCTTGCCTGCCTCTCTGTAGTATAGAAGTTAGTCTTCTTACTGTGGCAACTTTTAAATATAGGGAAAAATAATAATATACCTCTGTTTCTCTCCACCAGCAAGTGTATATTGCAAACAATGTTAACCTAGGCAAAGACACATATTCATTCTAAAATGTTGTGTCTATATTACATGAATGCCATTTGAAAGGTGAACTCACACTTATAGAACTGTGGGTATATGGTTGTCACCAACTTTTGCAATCCTTTCCTGCTCCCTCCCCTATTTCCTTTTTCACCACCCCTCCTCTAATAACTCTTATGTTCCCTTCCCCATGCCCTAGCCATCCATACCCCTCCTTTGTATGCTACCCTTACCCCAGCCTTTTTAACTCTTGCAAATATACCAAGATCTGCTATGATCTGAGTGATGCATAGATCTTGACATGGTTATGATATTACAGATATTGAAATGAAATAAAAAGAATAACTGGCAGATCCCTACATGTATTCTATTTTTTCTTGTGCACAACTCTTTTCCTTGCCATCCTTCCTGCAGTGATCCCCATATTTGCCTTCTGTCCATGGTGATCCTCTGCACCAGCTCTCTTCTAGCCTCAAGAAAGTTATTATTCTCTTAAATGCCCTGTCTATTCAGTACTCTTGATATCTGTCTAGGTGTAAAGAAACAAAATAGATTTTTTCCCAAAGTGAATCCTTACTTTTCAGTGTTCTCCATAGCATCCTGTAAAAGAGCTGTTTGCTGTTCAAAACATTACTTGCAATCACAGCCCAAGTGCCCATGTAACATCTGAGGATGTACTGGTGCAAAGTATCAAACCTTCGACATTGAAAAATGCTTGTTTAATTCAGCACCACTTGTGGAGGGAGGGTGAGACCAGAGCAGGAATGGGATGTTGCAGACTGCTAAGCTGTAGGCTGTAAAATGAAACTAGGAAGTAGCACAAGTGATGGGGAGTATGATGTAATAACTGTGTACATACTGTATATGGATGGTGACATAGTAACTGTGTACATAAAATGTAACATTCTACATTTATACACACAGTTACTCAGATAAACAGATTTATCACACTCCATTTATGTGCATACCAGTTGTATAAATATAGGTATAGTCTTTGCAAAAAACTGTGTTACTATACCAGTTAGGGTTCAACATAATGCAACCAATGTAGGGAAATGTGGTGTTAGGATTTCCAAGCCTAACTCCCTCACCCCCAGCAGAAAAAGGAAATAAAATGAGTTTAGGGTCTCCAGAGACTTGGCAAATCATGGTGGGGTCTTCCTTGGTGTTGTCAACTCTAAAGCTCTCCCCTCCTCCTGGTCAATAGCCTCCTGTCTAAAGCATAAGGTACAACTCCAAACCAGTGTCTCACGGTGGTACACTCTTCAATAGTAAAGAAGTATGTCTCACCACATGTTGCCAACAAAATTTCTTATAGATTTCTTCTTGCATTGCCCTGTAGGCCTGCTTGAAGAAAACAGACCACATCTGACCTTGTTTGCTTAAGGGAGGAAGGGAGGCATTAGGGTTGACAAACCTAAGGAAGACCCCACCACAGATTCGGCCAGTTGCCAGTGACCCAAAAGCCTAAGGTTTGTTTTCTTTCACTGTTTGGGATGTGGGAGTGGGCAGTTAGAGCTGGAAACCCAAACACCACACTTACCTACTTTAATGAGACAGTGAAATCATATCCTCATTCACACAGGCCCCTTTGGGAGCTGTATGATCAAATACAGACATGCAGCTCCCTCTGGGCCCTGTGCCAAGGGAAGACCCTGTTTGCCTATGGAAGTGCAGGGCCTGAGGGCCCTGCATTTCCAAGCAGTGACAGATGTCAAGATTTCATGGGGTTGTCTAGTTGGCTGCAGAACCACAGGGCCCTGTGTGCCCTGAACTTCCATGTGCCACAGATACAGATGCACAAGGCACAGAGTATTTCTTTCTTTCCACCTATGCACAGGACTCTCCATCACCCATATGTGCAGAGGTGCAGGACCCCATGTCAAGAGAAGCATTGTCCTCACTATATGGTACCTGGGCCCATGCAGACAACCCTGCACAATTCTTTCCCTTGCTGGGGGGTGGTGGTGTCATATAACAGTGCCATCCCACCAGCCTCACTCATTAAGCTGGCTCACTGAGCTCACCCCTGAACTCAGTTCACAAGCACAGGACTGCAAAGCACTACTCACAGGATAAAGTTTGGCACTGCACACAAAGGGCTTGATTTATGAAGGTTGATGCAGGGCTTCTGTCGAGCCTTTCATCAAATTTGTGTTGTGACACAGCTGCACCAAGCACATTGCCACAACCTATGCCCAGTTTCAGAAGATCAGGAGCATTTGCAACACTTTTCCACTTAACAGCAGCTTGCACCAAATGTTTGACTCAAGTCCCATAAAAGGGTCCTAAGATTACCAGAAAGTTAGACCAGCAAAAAGATGGTCTAACTTGTGGCAGTTGGTGCACAGGATTGAGAATCCTGTTTGCAGGCCATGGAATGCCACAAGCCCCATGTGCCATAGCAGTATCGATGCCATAAAGCCAAAAACTGCAGAGTAATTATAGATAACAACTGCAATCTAAAATAAACATTCAACCATTGGTCATACTCCATTTAAATGCTCAGGATGCCCCCAAATTCCCTGATAAACATAAAATGAGGCATTGATAGTATATTAGCAGAAACATCATTTTGCTCCATAAGTGTGAAATCACATCTCATCTAGGATTTTAAAAATGTCATCTGTCACGTTTATGAGGTGGGGTGAAAAAATGACTATGTTTAAAGTCTGATGTCAAACTACTGAAAATTAGTGAAATTATGAGTGAACTTTGAAAAATTGCAACATTCAGTCTGAATTTGGTAATTTTACCATATTTTCACCAAATTTTCAGTATAAACTTCATATGTTCCCAAATCATGAACCCAGTAGGTGAACATTTTCAAATCCCTCCCTAGACATCATTTTGCACTACAGGTACAAAAACACATTTTGGACAGGATTTGAAAAATGGCAGCTGGCATGTTCATCAGGTGGTGTGAAAAAATTGCTATGTTGAAAATGTTGGGTCAAATATTGAAAATTACCAAAGTTATAAGTGAGCATAGAAACATTTCAATATATGCTCATAACTTTATTGTGTTTTAATATTTTGACTCAAATTTTCAGCATAGCCTTCTTATGTCCTCACCTTGTAAACCTGGTAAGTGAAACTTTTTAAATCCCACCCAAAAGGTAATTTCACACAGCCTCCATGAAATAGCCTTTCAGGCAGGATTTCAGAAATTCCCCCACCTCCCTTGTTCATGAGGTTGGGACCTTAAAAGGACATGCTGAAAATTTGATGTAAGATATTTAAAAATGACAAAGTTATGAATAAAAGTTCAAACAACATTGAAATACATTAAATTGAACTCACCTTACTTTCTCATATCACAGTTGATGGTTCCAGCAGTAAGATGTGTCTTTGGTTGGAGAGTGGAACTAAGCCATGGAATATGTTCAGGTTGAGTGATGGTGTGTGTGGGGGATGTGGGGTGGTGGGTGCTGCATGTGGAGCCAGAGTGGGGTAGGTGGGGTCTGAGGGGATCATATTGGCAAGGGACTGTTTTCTTTTTTCATGATAAAAAATAAAGATATAGAGGTATGGTTTTCATTTTTTCAGATTTTAGAAAAAGGAAGACATTGAGGGGCAGTTTTCTTTTTTACAAGTTTTACAAACACAATCAATGTTGGATTCAGCACTGGGGACTGGGAACCCCAGTAGAGGTTAAACTCCATGGCAGCACTGAGGTTGGGCATCTTGGTTTTTCCACCTATTGATGGGGAAGTGACATGGATGGGAGGGAGGTTGGCAAGCAATACCGGTGAGCATCCCAGTCTGCTTTTGTAAATTAACACTTAAGGAGGAATGGCTGGTTGAGCTGGTAGGGGGATGGATATATATATATATATATATATATATATATCTCAGTAAGATAGACAGATTAGGAAAGAGACAGGGAAATAAACAGAGAAAGTGAGAGAGAAAGAGAGAGATAAAGAGAAAGAGAGAGCAAGAGACAGAGAGAGCAGGGAAGCAATGGCTCACTGCTCCAAGTTAAGACATCAGCACAACTCCAGCTGTGGTTTCACAATTCAAGAAAGTCCCACTGTTCTCATACTGAGAATGTGGGTGAAGAGTGTTTCTCACTAAACTTGGCACCCAGGATTTTTGAGTAGCAGAAATTCCATTTCAAGGGAAATATTCAAACAATGAACACCAGAATCTAAGTTAATAGGTCCTGTTTACCTTGGTTCAGGTGTTTGCTTTTTGAAAATACATAATTTTTATATAATAATTGGGTTTTGCTTTTTCCCATAGGGAAACCCATTGCATAATTTGCTATTATGAAGGAGTGTTTATAATGGCAAACATGCATTGGGTTTCCCTTGCTCTACACATGTGCCAGCCACAGCTCCTCCATTCCTGACTGCTGCTCACCTTACCTTGCCACCTAACTGCACTGCCACTCGGACTCATTGGTAAGCTATTTAAAAAATCACTGCTCTTAAACATTTTAAAGAAAGCAAGCACCAGAAAAAAAAAGTAACTTTCAGTAGGTGACCGCACACTGTGGCCGCACAGGAGCATCTTTTATATAATAAAATTGCTATGGCAAAAAAGCGAAACCCAGCAATTACAGTATATAAAATAAAATATGGAGTGGTACAGAAACTCAAATTTTACACACATTCCCTGTGTTGGATGCCTAGATAAATCCCTTGAGCTTAAGCTCTTAGGTTATGTGGCATCAACATGGAGTGTGTGTAAAATTCTTGTTACACACACCACTCCTATTATTATTCTATATGTATTTTCAATGTGTTTCATTAAAAAAAAAACAAGATGGTGGGTATCATGACAAGTCATTTCTCATGACAAGTAAATCATTTCATTTCATTTTGTTGTTTACCCTGGAAAAGCACATTGAGCAACATTGTTCTTTTTCAAGTGTGACCAGCATTTACAAAACTACATGCAATACATACCATAATAAACGAATATGCAAATTATTTACAACATGCAGACTATGCATCTAAAATACTTAACAATTGTTTCTTAAAACAGGTATAGATCTAATAGATTTAAGTGATTGTGGTAAACTGTTGTAAGTACTTAGACCAACATACTCGAAAGCTCTTTGTCCAAAACAAGTCTTATAAAAGGGAATGGTAAATACAGTTAAATTCTGCAGTCTAGTACAACAGGATTTATGCTCTAGTGTGAATAATTCTCCTACTGAATATGATGAACTTATGGAAAAAGATTACATTTTTTCTTTACTTGGTCATCCAGTGACAGTAGTTGCACAGCCAGGTACAGTAGACAAATATGAGTTTTAAATGGGAGGCCTGTTATAAAATGACAAATCATGAAAAGAAGCACTCACAATCAGTGTTTTTTATTTTTTTTACCTTTCATGTCAGAGGATTATTCAAAGAAATTAACTTTAAATCCTTATAACTCTGGAACCCTTTAATATTTCTGCAAGAAACCTTCAAAAGGCACTACCTCAGTACAGGACACTTCTACCCTGAAAGATTTGTTAAAGAATTCTGCATCATCTAGGCTGCACATTACAGCAAACAAAAAGTGGAGCCAGCTATGATGCAATGCAATAACTTGTAGTAAATCATGTCACAAAGTACTACAGTAAAAAAGGGCTTAATTGCCATTGAATTACACTTCCCTGCAACATACTGCAGCTTTTTTGTGATATACTGCAGTATTACTACATAGCATCCTGTTGGCAGTACTGTACCTCTGACTGTAGAGGTGCAGGCCCCATAAGGCCTACTGTCTACAGAAGGGCAGATTTCCATGGGGCCTGTGCTGCTGCAGCCACATATACTTACTCATGCATGCAATATAACATACACACACACACACACACAGGTGTGCCTGCTATGGGGCCTAGATTCATGCAGCCACAGATGCAAATCCTTAAAGGTAGTACATCAGTGCTACTGCATTTGTGTCATCCAAAAACAATTGCATGTTGTTTGTCTTACCTAAGGATGGTTGTCTGTGACTGCTTGTGTAGTGTTGTCCTTTTGCTGTTTTAGGGAGTTGGGAGTTATTTTTGGAATCCATAATGCCACATTTCCCTACTTTGGCTGCATTAAGTTGGACCCTAACTGTTGTATTAATGCAGCTTTTATGCAAAGAATTTCCTTTCTTTTTGAGAAAGTAGAATTGTGTCTTCTTTTAAACAGATCCCTTCAGGACCTTTGTGAACAGATGCAGATGCACAGGGCTTTTGAGCCCTGCACCAAGGAAAGAGTCCATCCACCTATGGATATAGGCTGTGGAAGCACTGGGACCTCTGATCCTTTGCTTCCATGTGGCCACACATACAGAAGCACAGGGCAAAGAGTCCATCTCTCAGCCAAGGCACAGAGCCCTCTGCCACCCACCAGTGCAGAGGTGCAGGGCTCAATGCTAAGGAAGAGCTGTCTTCAATATATGTTACTTGGGCCTGAGCAGGCAACCCTGCACCTTTTCTTTCCTTGCTGGGGGGGTGTTGCATAATAGTGCCATTACCCTCACCTTCACCCCATACTGTGGGGTCACTGAGCTGATCCCCAAACTCAGCTCACTGGCACACAATCACAAAGCACTACCTGCTGGAGTAAAGGTAACACTACATAACATTTTTCTTAATACTTTGTTTTTATTTTGACCCCTAAAGTTTCAAAATAGTCATTTTATGAGTCCTCTTATAAAGATGACATTTGGAATTTATAGAATATTGGCCAAAATGTCATTTTGCACCACAAGTGCAAAAACACATCTCATCCAGAATTTGAAAAATAACACCTGTCAAATTTATGAGGTGGTGTGAGAAAAAATGGCTATGTTGAAAGTTTGGAGTCAAAATATTGAAAATTAGTGAAGTTATGATGGGACGTGGAAATATTTCAACATTCACTGATAACCATGTCATTTTACTATATTTTTGCACTGAATTTTCAGCATAGTCTTCTTATGACCCCACATCATGAACTCAGTAGGTCAAATCCCACCCAAAACATGATTTTGTGGATTTACTGTGAAATCAGATTTTGGCTGGGATTTGAAAAATTTCAACTGCCTTCCTCATGAGGTGGGCTCCTAAAAAGGCTATGTTGAAAGTTTGGTGCATAAATGTTAAAAATTAGTAAAGATATGAGAGAATGTTGAACTATTTCAATGTTCACTCATAACTTGGTTATTTTAACATATTTTTATACCATGTGTTTAACATAACCTTCTTATGACACCTCATGAACCTGTTGGGTGAAAATGTTCAAATCTTGCCCGAAAGGTGATTTCATGCAGCGACCATGAATTCACATTTTGGGCCTAATTTGAAAACCTCCATCTTCCTTGTTCATGATGTAGAGTTTCTAAAAAGGCTATGTTGAAAATTTGGTGTATAAATAGTTCAAATGGCAAAGATACAAATTAAAGTTCAAATCCATTCAAAATACATTGAATCATACATACATGATTTTCTCATATCACAGTCACCAGTTCCAGCAGCAAGGTATGTCTTCAACTGGAGAGTGGACCTACATCATTGGACATGTTCTGGTGAGTGAAGGTGTGTGAGGGAGGGGTGGTTGCTGAATGGGGGTTGGGGTGGGAGGTGGAGGCCTGGGGGAGGTGGGTCAGATTACTGATTGACTGGTTTCTCTTTTACAGGTGATTATAGAAATAAAGACAACAAGGGATTATTTTCTTTTTTTACAGTTTTTTTCTTAATTAAAAGAGGTATTGGATCTGACACTGGAGATTGGGTGTCCCAGTGTCATCATAATGCTATAGTGGCATTGGTGGTGGGCACCTCAGTTTTGCCACCTAAGGATTTGTTTTGGGTCTGTCAACCTCAGGGAAAGGGGGTTTGGGCAAGCGGTGCCAAGGGTAGGCACTCCAGTCTGCATTTGTAAAATAATGTGCTGGACTGGGGACAAACTGGGAAGGTTGGCTATGCTGGGAGGGCAAGGGAATGAAAACAATAGACTAAGATAGATAGATAGATAGATAGATAGATAGATAGATAGATAGATAGATAGATAGACAGACATAGAGATAGTGGCACGGGTTGCTTCTACCCTGAATGTTTAAAATGCCCATGTTAAGGTTAACAGAAACAATCTTCACATTTCCAAAAATCAGTGTTCCAGTTCTCAGAAACAAAAAAAAAGCTGGCACAAAACTTTTCACATCTTGAGGCTTTGCCACCCTAACCATACATGCAAATTGTTTGAGTATTCTGGCAAATGCCACCAAACTTATTAAGAAGCAAAAATTAGGTTTAACATTGAGCACTATATTCAATCCTAACTATACTGTTGGGTTTCTCATTGAGTATTCTGCTCAGCCCTAACTATGTTGGTGCTACAGCACCAGAATTATATATATATATATATATATATATATATATATATATATATACGATGCCACTATAGTTAAGGTTGAGGGCCATTTACATGTTAAAACCAAAATGTTGCACCTTAATAACTTTGCAACTGTTCAATGGATTTGCCTAAAATTTGGAATACATGATCAAGACCCATATGCCTTGGGATCTGCCAAGTTTGGTACCGGTCGCATATACGGCTGTGGAGTTATTAAGTGTGATCTGTGCACGCATTTAAGCTTTTCTGGAATTTTACTGTCATCTCTATAGGTCGCACTGTTTGCACGACTGGTCCAAAATCTTCAGGGAATGTGAGGCCAGGGTCCCTGATGTGCATTTTGAAGATTTCATGAAAAAATATTAAACGGTTCAAAAGTTATTCAAAAAACAAGTTCCCATTATAAGTCAATAGGAAAAGTTAACAAAAAGTTCAACAGTGTCGCAAATGCAGTTTTTACTTTTGCAAATGGCCCTTTTACTGTCGCAAATCTGCCATTTTGTTTTCAGTTAGCAATCAGAAAAATGTTTGGTATTTAAAATTGGGACGCTCTAGCAACCTAATTCTTTTTAAATTCACCTAGTCGGACCCTGAGGATGCTAACTATGTCTTTATTTTGGGGTAAAACACCCCAGAAATATGTTTTTCAAATTGCTGGAAAAAGTACTTTCACAAAGTACTGTCACGCTTGCGACACTGTTGAATGAATTTACGAAACCTTTCGCAAACTTCAACAGTACTTTTCTAGGCTGTGTGAACATGACAGCAATTGTTTGGCACCCTGCTGCAAAAGAACGGTTTGGTGTTTTGGCCTGAAATTTGGAGGGAATGCAGCCGACATATCACAGATATGCCTTTCTGTGTTTCATTGAAAAAATAGTACATGGTGGCAAAGTTACAGCACTCCAAAGTTGACGCTTTTTCCATAGGATAACATTATGGTGTCCGACGCATTACAGGAATCCTTTGGCGTCCTGCTGCAAAATAACGGTTTGGTTTTTTGGGCTGAAATTTGAAGGGAACACAGCCAACATCCCACAGATGTGCCTTTTTGTGGTTTGGTGAAAAAATATTACAGGGAGCCAAAGTTATGGCACTCCGAACTTCTCTTTTTTTCCCATGGGATAACATTATGGCATTTGCTGCTCCTTTCAGGGCCCGTATCTCGGAAATGGTGCGAGATGTGGACTTTTCGTCAGAAAAATGCTTAGCCCCCTACTGGGGGATAAGTGAAAAACTAGCCAGGAAAGTCATAAATCATATGACTTTTAAATTTTTCTACGTCGTACGGTTCCTGAGATATAAGCAATTTAGTATTCCAACTCCTCATTTTCTGCTCCGAGAACCATTATTATGCATACATTCTTTGTACTCACTGTCTTTCTTTATGCAGCTTTTGGGGAAAACCAGCCTGTGCACTTACATTACTGTTACCGTTACTGTTTTCACTTGTGGTTCTGTTCCCGTTTCACTTACCGTTCACGTCTACGCCACCATGTGCATTAGTTACCCTTTGCGTTTTCATTTGCGCTTGCTTTTGCATTGTTTTTAACATTTCTGTCTACACTACTGTTTCTCTTTCTGTTTTGCTTTGCATCACCATGCGCATTACTATTTGCGTTTGCGGGCACTATGTTACTATGTGACAAGACACCATGTGGCTGGAGTGCTCCCACCGCCGCATTACATTACATTCTCTATTTCTCATTTTCATTCTCAAAAAGCAAAGAAATTAGAGGCAAAAAACTCTGTTTAATGCATTAGTTAGGGTTGTTCCACACCGACAAAAGCGAGGAAATTCGGTGTTAGGGTTGAAAGCCCCCCTTGGCCCCCCTGCCCACACTCCCAACCGGCATCAGGGTGTGCATTAGGGTTGTCGGTCCTAACTCTCACCCCATTCTCCTACACCTCTGCTTCTTTACACATCAATCTCAATCAATCTCAATCTTTATTTATTTATTTAAGGCGCCTTTCTAAAAACCAAGGCGCCTGTACAATACTAGATAAAACAATTACAAATACAGTAAACAACAATATTAAAAATCATTATATGCTTTACTAAAGAGGTGAGTCTTTAAAGATTCTTTAAAACTATGGACAGTAGGGCTTTCCCGCACCTGTGATGGGGTGAGAGTTATGGCTGACAACCAATGTCTCGCCCCAATGCCAGTTGGGAGTGTGTAAGCAGGGGGCCAAGGGGGGCTTTCAAACCCAACTAATCGACCCCTACTTTTTGTTGGTGTGGAACAACCTCAACTAATGCATTTAACAGAGTATTTTACCTCTAATTTCCCTTCTTTTTGAAAATGATAACGAGAAATAGTGAATGTAATGTACTGCGGCGGCGGGAGCAATACAACAACAACAATACAACAACATAATTAAACATATACACAAAACACAACCTTAATGTGAACAACAACAATAATAACAAGCATTTGTCAATGCCGAATGTTGTCTTGCTGGCATTGGCATTGGTAGTGCAGATGTTAGAGATGCATAATAGGAATGGCAGTGAAGTATTAAACTGATGCCAACCACACACCCCCTCCCTACAGAAACTGACAGGCATTGGGGTGTGCCTTTGGGTCATTGGCCATAATGCTCATGCCATTTCACCCCACCCTACAGTGTGCCTTGGGCTCTTCAGCCCTTACGCTCACCCCATTCCATAAGGAAATTTGCTGAGATGGGTTCAGTATAGTAGAATGGTCTGAACTTTGGGGCTGAAGAGTCCAAGGCAAACCTCAATGGCTGTCAATGGCTGAAAGCTGGGGTGGGGTGGAATGGCGTAAGCATTACAGCCAAAAATCCCAAGTCACACCCCTGAGGCCTGTCAGTCTCTACAGGGTGGAGCGTTACAGTTGGAAACCATAACACCCCCGTTGTTTGTTGGTATTTTCACTCCAAATTTTCAACATAGATTTTTTTGTGACCCCCACCTCATGAACAGTGGCACTTTCAGTTTGTTAGCCAAAAGGTGATTTTGCACAGCGACTGCACCATTTGATGTCACAGGTGTGAAAACACATTTTGGGCAGGATGTGAAAAATAACTGCAGTACCATTCATAAGGAGGTGTGAAGAAATGGCAATGCTGAAAATCTGGAGTGAAAATATTAAAAATTCTCAAACTTATGAGTGTGCATGGAAACTGTACAATGCATGCTCATAGCAGTAATTTTTTTGGAATTTTCTCACCAAATTTTCAACATAGGCATTTTCAGACCTCTGCTCATTAACAGTGTCAATGTGATTTTCTTAATCTGTCCTGAACATTGATTTCCCACAACGACTGTGCCATTGTGCACCAGATGTGTGAAAGCACATTTTGAACAGAATGTGAAAAATGACAGCTGTACTGTTTATAAGGAGGTCTGACAGAATGCCACTGCTGAAAATCTAGAGTGAAAATATTACAAATTCTCGAAGTTACGTGCATATGTGGAAACTGCACAATGCATGCTCATAACATATTCATATTTTGGAATTTTTACACCAAATTTTCAAAATAGGGGAGTCCACCTCATGAACAGTTGCACTATCATTTCATTAATCAGTCCCAAAAGGTGATTCCATGTAATGACCACAAAATCACCTTTCGGGACCATATAACAAAATGATAGTAACTAATTTCATGAGATGGGATCCCAAGAACCACATGTTGAACATTTGGAGCCAAAAGTCAAAATAATGGCTGAGCTATCCACCTAAGTTGAAATCTTCCCCATTGATGCCATTATACAGCATACCACCATTTCTTCAGTTTGTGGTCGGCTTTGAAGAGTGCAGACATGTTCCTGCTCCACCAAAGGTCACAGTGCTGACCTTCAAAGGTAAGTATGGGGTGAGGGGGTGTGGGGTGGTGGGTTGCGCAGAGGGTGGATGCAGGTTGGGGAGGGGGCACTGCCAACAGTGAGGGACCATTTTCTTTGTTACAGGTATTTTTTAAAAAAAAGGAACACTGTGAATGGCTTTCTTTCTTTACAGGTGTAAGAAGACAAATGTCCAGTGTGCCCCATGACTTGGGGGGTGATGTTGGCCACACTGGGGTGGGCTCCCACTGTGGCACACAATGAGGGTGGTGCATGTGAAGGAACATGCCGACATGGTCGGCTTCCAAACATCATGGAGGCACACTGGGCTGGGCTCCCAGTGTGCCACTCAGACATGGGGGTATTAAACATGCCAACACAGGGATTGGGCACCCCCAAAGTTGGCTTCCTAGGGATTGTGAGAGGCAGACAGTGTGAGCCGCTGCCATGTTTATTGAAATGTTTCACCAGGCAAAGCACATGGGGAGGCATGTCATTTGTGCCACTGCATGATGAGCTTGTCTGTAGTTGCAGTGGCAAGTTTGATTCAAGTTAGTGGCATTGCATAAAACTTGTGTCCCCACTAGCATGCCCACTAATTGGCGAATAAGGGACACACCTTCTAATGTGTGCCCTGCATTCACCAAAACTGACACACCTCTGCATTTCTCATACTACCATCTCCTACTGCCACAAAATGTTGCTTGTGCATGTGCAAGACAACATAAAAAAACAACATACAGTACAAAGAAAAACATATTCCAGCAGGAGGTCATTTGATTGTAATCAATTGTAAAGGAAGCAGAGACAGGATCATATAAACCTTTAATCCATCTAGCAGCTGCTTTCTGATTAAGATGAAGGGTCAGTAATTTTCTAGCTTTTTCCTCTTGTCCCATGTACAGGAAATGGCCTTGGTTTTAGTGATAGCCTTGTCCACTTGTTCTAACAGATAGTCTGAATATTGTGCCCAGAGCTGGGAAAGTTGGATTCACACTGTTACCGGAGAGAAGGAGGAAATGCACCATTCCAAATTCCAGATGTCACATAACCAGTCATTTACCTGAGATTCCCAAAATTTCTTACGGATCATGGCTAGATGAATAAGCCCCCCCCCAAAGACTCTTTAAAGAGCTCCAAAATATGTAAAAGCAGGAATCAAACCAAAGTTGTCTTGCACAGATTGTAAAAGAAAGAATCTAAAGTGATCTACCAAGGAGAAGTCTCAAAGTTATTGTGTGTTCAGGGACAAAGTGTGGTCTCTTTTTGAGTGACCAGAAACATCAAAGATCAGAAAAGTCAATGTGTGGTCCGAAAGAACAATAGCCTCACAGTTCTCTGATGTTAACAGTAGTGGCCGCTGCTTGAGTTCTCAAATTTGTTATTCTGCTTGGTAGTCTCTAATTTTATCTTTCTTTGTTTGATTACATTGCTTCCTATACAACAGGAGTAGTTAGTGCCTCCATTTGAAGCATTTTAGACTTGTAGATTTTGCTGCTGATGTATTTGCTTCACCATTGTTCTCCAGTGACGTGAGACAGAGTGTATTCTGCTCTTGCTTTATGAAAATATATGATATTTGCTCCCTTATACCTTGTGCTGCCTGCTTTGTGGACTCTTGTAATTCTTTTATTGTATCTAAAATGTTCCAGATTGATACAGTCTTTATCACTCCCTTGGCTTCCTCTTTGCCACACTTTACTGATGCACTAGCTATGCCCCATACTTTGGCCGTGAGTCTGCAGATGATTTGGATGAACCAATTAGTAGGTCCCATTCTAGCACTGCACTGTCAATAAGTTTATCACCAGTATTCAGTCATTTCAGGTGTTGCTTGTTCAGCTGTTTTAATTTCCCTAGAGAGTAACTTCTCTCATTATCTTGTGTGTTTTATTTTAATAGTGGCAAAACACTGTTTTCTATCAAGACATTTTATACTGTAAGTGCAATAACACACTCAATATTGTGCGTTTAAGTATTTGATGTCCTTCCCAGGGCTTAAGGCTATACCTTACAATTCATAGGGCATGCATGACATGTTTCTAATATGCACTCTGTCATATGTTACTGCTTACAGAAAAGCCCAGGAATAGATAGGTGAGCTATTTTTTCTAACAGCACTCATACACCATTTTTAGAAACCATAAATTAGATAGAAGAGATACCAAAACAAAAGACTGATGTTTTTGTGGTGGTTATATCCAAAGGTGGGAATGACCTGGTCAGATGTGTATTGTAAAAACCCATTTCACTCTAAATGCAGACTTGAAGAAGACACTCACATATATTCTGTCTATAACAATGGAACCAATACTACCAGGGTTGATTCATCCATGTCATGGTGGTTATATTATGAGTATACAGACCCTTGATCACACAACAGAGATCATTAAATAAGAAAATAAAAATGGCTTTTATGGGCCTGGATACAGAAAAGTCCATGCACTGGGCATCCTGGAGATTTATATATAATGTCATGAAGGAAGTCATGAAGAAAATTAATTTTCAACTGATTTTATAGGTTTTATTTATTTAATGAAATATCCCCACTTGAGATGCAGCATCTCATCTCTGAGTGGGTTTTGTGGGCAGTAAAAATCAAGGCACAGGTTGCAGTCAGGCACAGGTACAGACTCACAATCAGATATATATCAGAGTGCTACCAAATTTGCAAATGTTGCAGAATGGTTGAACAATGTCATGTTATATTCCACTTTATGTGTGAGGGTGCAGTGTGCAGCAACTAGTAAAACCATTCATTTTTGAAGCTGGGAAGCTTGGGATAAACCTGAAAAGTGCCAGTAGCTTATTCTCAGAATAAGCTCCTAGGTTTAGAAATGATTTTTGACCTATGGTTTTAGAGCTCAGCCTCTCAATCTAATTAAGGATATTGCGACTACAGCTCTGATGATTTAGGTTGACATAGCTTCAATTAAATATTCATTCAGGTATGAAAGAGTTGTGTTGGTGACTCATGTAGGAAAAGAAAACATCAGTTTATTTTTTTCTTGTGCCTTTTATTGGTATGTTACATTTACTGTAATTTGCCTAGTTGTGGATATGTTGATGCACTGTAAAATAAATCTGCTTATAAAATAGGATAAGATGGCCACCACAAATGCTGCTCTGTGACTGAATTAACCAGGTCCCCTGCTGTACCTATAGCATACATACTCATAAAAGAACAGTGCTACATTTTATAATACCTGGTCATTTTGTAAGTGCAATGCCGCATGACAGGGAGCTGCATTTGTTGGGTGATATAGGCACTCCTTTGGTGTGTGTGGAGGAGCATGCAGCCTAAATTCTAATGCTCAGAAGACATTGGCAAAGTACTTATAGTACCCAACAAATGCACATTGTCTTGTGTTTCCTTCCCCAAATAATAAAAGTTGTGGGTGCAAATGTAAAACAAAGATAAATGCAAACAACTGTTATCCTCCTCCTCTCAGATGCCTCCAAAGGAGTTTATACTTGCTCAAAACCTTTGTGGGCCTGTCCAGTCTGAAGGTCAATCCTTCCAAGGTAGAGGTTCTCCATCTGAGCTCTTCCTGCACTCCACTGCTGATCACAAGCTTTCATCTTAAGTCATCCAATGAATCTTTAAAATACCTGGGTATATACTTGACCAAATTGTAGCCTCCAACCTGGTGACAGGCAAGACTAATTGTGTCTCAGCTAGCAGGGGTGGGAACTTCAGGCAAAGATCGAGCTAGGTAAGCCCAAGGAGCATAGTAGAGATAAAAGAACATTTGGCTGAGCTGCTTGTGGTAATGTTTCATCTAGAAAGATGTGGTGCCACAGAACTTGAAAGTGGCTAATGTGGTCCTGGGTAACTGTAGGTCAGTTAGCTTGACATCAGAGCTGACAAGGTACTGGAAACCTTTATCGAGAACAGGATAATGGCTCACTTATTTGAGGCTAAGATTCTTGCCCCTTCTCAGTATGGCTTTATGTAGAACAGATCATGTCAAAACCAACCTGACACCACCTTGGGGTGGCAGTGTCAAAGTTAAATGAATGGGGCAGGCAATAGACATTGTCTTTCTGAATGTCAACAAGGCCTTTGACTTTGTGGCACACGATAAGCTTCTGGTTACAGTACACCAATATAGTGTATAGTAAGGGTTTGTTCTGCATGGATTTCCATGACAACAGAAACCATGTTGTACTAAAGTTCACAGGTCATGGAATGCGGCTCTACCCTTCTGTGGTACAACAAAGTTCCAGCTGATCAAAAATCCTGGAGGCAGCTAGTATATTTCACAGTGCTGCCACATGCAAAGCAATCAGTTGAAGTACTGAACTAAAACCACCTGCCTGTGCTGGAGCACTGTGAAAACACTTTTTTTTTAAAACTAATTTATATAACATAAATATTTATATATATATGCAATAGGCATGGACTCTGAAGGATCCTGATAAACATGTTTGTCAGAGCAACTATATGAATAAATCACTGATGACATCAGTACTGTACAGATAAACTAGTGTACCACAATTTTATCTGCATAGTACTGTTGTCATCACCCATTATTCACACAGTTCCGTCATTATCCGAACAATCCCCCCATCAGCCCACCAGCATTACTTGCTGGTAACAGATTCCACAGTTTACAGACAACAGCCACTTCTCTGTCTCCCACTCACCCCAATACCATCTCCCTACCTGTTCCCTTTCTGCAAACTCCCTCTCTTCCCTTCAACTCTGCACTCCATCTCTTCTTTGTGGCTCACAAGAAAATTTTCTGTCTTCCACTCCTAAACTGCACATTATGACCAGCGCTGCTTCCTCAGTCCATGATTGACACTTGCTCACTCACATTTCCTTAGTCCTGCCCCTCCAACTTGATACACTTTGTCACAACTTAAAAAAATGCAAACCATAAAAAGTTTGATCAACCAGACAATTAATTAGCTCTATTAAAATAAAAATATAAAGGCACCTTACGGACAAACAAAAACCTGTCTCCCTCACTAAGTGAGAGACAGAACTCTCTTGTCTGCCAATATAAAAATAGTCACTCACAACAGTGCAGACGATGCAGAAGAAAAATCCACTTCAGAAAAAAAAAAACAGACAATGCAATTTAATGATTAAACAAAATGACACACCAATAAAAAGAAAAAGCACCTCAAAAAATGCAGGCCTATTGCATAAATCAAATATGTAGTAGTAAGTAGTAAATCATTTTTTTATTCATATACGAATAAATGGATACATTCAATTGAGAGGAGCTCATTTTCAATGAAGTTCCATATTGCTATAAAATAAGGTTCCACATCAAAAACATAACATCAATCACCAGAGGACAACATATAAATTAAAACAATTTACAATACAACAATAAATAAAAAAAAAAGAGAAAAATGTGATGGCCAGCTGTTGAATAACTGATTTATCTGAACTCCCCTCGAGTGACCTCGGGGAACTTAATTCATGGCTCCACTATGCTCCACCACTCATGAGGCTATCTGAGGTCACTCTCAGATGATTTAGATGAATCAGTTATTCAACAGCCAGCCATCACATATTCTTTATTTATACATAAGTGGTATGCTATGGTGGGGTGTCAGATAAATGATTTATTTTTATGAGTTCCCAGTGAACTTGGGTAATCTCATGAGTGGTGTTGCATAGCAGGGCCATGAGTGATGTTCCTGAGTTCACTGGAATGAGTATAAATAAATAATTTATCTGACACCCCACCATCACATATTCAATTTATGCAACAGGTACTTTCTGTGTAGTGAAGTCATTTTTTTAATGTATTCATTTTATTTTTATTTATTTGGGTATGTGTGACTTATTGCTGTTTTTTGTTGTGTAGGTGCACCTAGTCTTCTGGTTGCTAGACTATTGCTAAGACACTGTGGCATCTTAACATGCCTAACTGTTTTTTTTATTGGTGGAGTGAGTATCCTTATGAAAATTTGTACAGGAAAATGGTGTCTGCTGTTTCTGAGAAACTGGAGTGGTTGCTGGTGATGAGTCTCTGTGTGACCGTTTTTTAAAGCTTAAAGAAGAAGAGATGGAGCTCAGAGTTGAAGGGGAGAGCAGGAGTCAGCAGATGAGGAACAGGTAAGCAGAAGGAATTGGGGGTGAGTGGGAGGACGGAGCAATGGCCATTGTCTGTGAACCATAGAATCTGTTACCAGCAAGTAGTGCCGGTAGGTGGGTGGAATAGGGGAGGGTGGTTGATAACAGTACTGTATGAATAAATGGGTGTTGATGACAATATTATGCAGATAAATTTGTGGTCCACAAGTTTATCTGTATAGCACTGAAATCATACACAATTTATTCGTACAGTTGTCCTGATAAATGTGTTTATCAGGATTCTTCAGAGTCCCTACCTATTGTATATATATATATATATATATATATATATATATATATACAGTATATCTATATATCTATATATATATATATATATATAGATATATATATATATATATATATGTGTATACATTTTTTTATATATATATATGTATGTATACACACACACACACACACATATATAGATATGTGTATATACACACTACAAAATACTGGTTTGGACAAGCACATGTCCAACAAGCCTGAGCTGCCACTTCGGGCTTTTCACTAAATCAGATCTCTGGAGCTTTGCTGTCGAGGTCTGATGTAATCAAAACCCCTCTGTGGCAGTACAGGCTGGTTGGGCATAGTTACCTAACCAGTATTCACTATGTAGAATACAAAAGATACAGTATGTACAACACAGAGTCCTCACTGGCTTGGTGACAGAATGCAGAGTGTTATGGAGGCACTAATCCCAGTTTCCAGTGCAGATAGGTGCTCAGAGGCATCCTTCAGATATAGGCAAAGAACATACTGGTATTATTAGTCATTAGGATTAACAAGTCCTGGTGCAGTTAAAGGTTTGTTGCAAAAAAGTCTTTAGGCCAAATGACCTAGTGTAAACTGCACTCTTAGTGCAAAGAAATGGATAAAACATATATAAATAAATTATGCCTTTCCTGCATCCTGTTAGTCCATATACTTTTGGTTTCTAGTGCACATCAAACAAAACATCAAACCTCAAAAGGCACATCACAGGCAAAAGGTCACGCTTTACCTTACTCAGGGTGCGCGTGCACTGAAGAAAACTTGAATCTGCAAGTTGAAATGTCAGCTAGTTGTACACACACATCCAGTGTGCTTGCTCCCCTGAATAAAGTGATAGGTGACTTTTGGCCTCTGATTTTTATTTGAAGATAGAGGTGTTTTTTGATGTGCACCGGAGACTGAAGATAATGTGCCTACCAGGATGTACATTAAGTAAGGCACACCTTGTTTATATGTGTTAAATTGATTTCTATACACTACAAGCCATAGGTCATTGAGCCTACTAAAGCCTTTTTCTGCATCCCACAGAGATCTATAATGTGGCAAGGGCTGCCCAATCTTTTCAGCAGTGCTTGAATCTGAGCTCTCCAGCAGGCTGCTTAAGTTCACTGAACAATAAGCTGGCCTGGGTGGTGGACTCCATTAAGGAAGGGGACACATTTTAAGATGACCCACAAAAGCTGTGCTACAGGTTTAGAGACTTCCATTCCATGTAGCCAAATGTGAGGTGCTATACTTGGGGAGGAAAAGCAGAGAGATAATCTGTACATTATGAGGGTCTCCTCTTGCTACAGTGTAAAAGGAAAAGAACTTGGAGTAATAATATGAAGAAGAACTTTTTCAGGTACATTAGTGAAAGAAAAAAAGACTAAGGCTGAGATTGTGACAGTAAAAAGGAAAGGAGAAAAGTGTGCAGAGGGGGACCAAGAAAAAGCAGAAATCCTGAACACGTATTTTTGTTCAGTATTCACAGAATAAGGGTATGGGAAGGGACCAAAGTTAGGGGATGGAAGCACCTCCGGGATGGAGGTGGACACAAGTCCATATAAGGTGGGGAGAGAGTCTTAAGGAAACTCACTAATCTGAAAGTGGACAAGGCAATGGGACGGGAAGGGATTTATCCCAGAATATTAATAGAACTCATAGAGGTGCTGGCAGTACCACTGACAGCCCTATTCAACAGTTTGCTGGAAACACGTGTGGAGTAGGAGTGGAGTAGGGTGAATGTAGTCCCTCTCCACAAACTTAGAAACAGGGAGGAGGCTGGCAATTACAGGCTAGTCAGCCTGACCTCGGTGGTGGGGAAACTAATGAAATCACTACTAAAAGAAAGGCCTGTGATATATCTCGAATCCAGTGGAGCACAGAATCCAAGGTACCATTGATTCACTGCAGGAAGATCTTGCCAAATAAATCTGATAGAGTTCTTCGCTTGGGTGGCTAGGGATGTGAATCAGGGAGGGTGGTGGATTTGGCCTACCTGGATTTCAGCAAGGCCTTCAACACTGTCCCACAAAGGTGGCTAGTAAACAAGCTGGGCAGCATAGGAGTGGGTCCCAAAACTGTCTGAATGATAGGACACAGAGGGTGGTCGTGAATGGAGTTCAATCCAAAGAGAGGGGGCTAACCAGCGGGGTCCTGCAGGGATCAATGTTTGCACCAGTCCTCTTTAATGTCTTCATAAGTGACATTACAGAGGGGATGGAAGGGAAGGGAAGGTGTGTCTCTTTACAGATGACATGAAGATCTGCAATAGGGTTCACACTCCAGGAGAGGTAGAGAAAAAGAGAAGGGACCTAAGCAAGCTTGAGGAGTGATCAAGGGTGTGGCAGCTAAGATTCAATGCAAATAAGTGCAAGATCATGCACTTGGGGCACAGAAATGTGGGGGAGAAGTATATGATCAGAATTGAGTTCTGACAGCCACCCAACAAGAAAGGAACCTGGGAGTAATCATATCTCATGATCTAAAGGTTACCAAACAATGTGGGAAGGCTGTGAGGAGAGCCAGTGGAATGCTGGGGTGCATAGGGAGAGGTATCTCCAGTAGAAGGAGGAGGTGGTGATGCCATTGTATAGAACATTGTTGAGACCTCATCTACAGTAGAGTACTGTGTCCAGTTCTGGAGGCCTCATCTCTGGAAGGACAGAAGCAGTTCAGAGAAGGGTGACAAAAGTGGTGCAGGGGCTGCACCAAAAGTCATATGAGGGGAGACTGGAGGATCTCAATAAGCATTTCCTGGAGGAGAGGGGAGAGAGGGGGATATCATAGAGACTTTCAAATACCTCAGTGGTGTAAATAAGGTACAATAATGTAGCATCTTTCAAAATAAAAGATGTTCAAGAACATAGGACCATGATATGAAAATTGAGGGGGATAGACTTAGAGGTTATGTGAGGAAGTATTTTTTCATAGAAAAGGTGGTGGATCCATGGAAGAGCCTCCCAGCAGAGGTGTAGGGGAAAAATCGGTAGAGGAATACAAAAACACATGGGACAGTCATAAAGTCATAAAGTAACTCTAGCAATAGGAAAGAGAGTGTAAGCCACAGATCATTCAGGATCTGAGGTATATGTAACAGGTTGGGACAACGGGCAGACTAGGTGGGCCAAGCAGTTCTTATCTGCTGTCAAATTCTATTTCAATAATAGGCAAGAGGCTAAAGTATGACTAGCAGTCTGCAACCACTGCCAAAAAGGTTGGATAAAAACAATGGTGCATTAAAAGGGAGGAGACCAGAACAGCAGAGGAAGCAATCCCACCCTTCTACAAGTCCTATTCAAGCCATAACTAGAGCACTTCATTCAGTTCTGGGCTTCCAATACAAAAAGGACATTTAAATATTTATTTTTGTATTTGGTATACCAGGAAATGTGGGCTTGGTCAAAGATCTGTTGTTATATATGTCATGGGGCAGGAAATGGTACTAAAAAAATTACAATAAGAATGACAAGAAATACGCTAGTGGAAAACATAATAAATGTTACATGATCAGAGTAAAACGTATAGATAACTAGTCAAGTAACAATTGCACATTGAGATTTGACAGGTACAAGTAAAGGTGGTAGCTGAATGAGGATTTAATGACCCGTTAAATCTTCTATTTTATTAACTTTTACTATCACTTCTGAACAGGAGGTGGTAGCTTCCTGAAGTGATATCAGAAGTTGATTGAAAACATCTGAAGAGTGACTGAGCCGCATTCTAGAACAGATTCAGCAAGGGCTTTGCAACCTGTGTTCTACTGCCAAATGAAAATATGTGAAACAGAACCATGATCTAAAATCACTCTAAGAGACCTGAGTAACATTAGGAGGTACCATCACATGTAGTAAGCTCTGAAGAAGTGGTACTGAGACACAATGCATCAGCTTCAGAGTGTCTGGGTGGAAGTGTATTTACAATAAAAATCAGGTTTTGATTGTCACATATGGAGTCGAACATGCTTTATTATTACTTTATTATTAAGGATGTAATCCCCAATTAAACTCTGCAGTGACTGAGTCTGGATGTGGGTCATATAAAAACACTGTGGCTGTTGCTGCAATATATTTAAGTCAGAACATTCAGGAGCTATTGGGAAATGGTGTGGGTGATAGTACAACTTCCATCATTCATTCATATGTGTGAGGGTATGGCTGAGGCTGAAGTGGGATCATTTGGAGAAGGAGGAAGAGCTGCACAGGCATCAAAGGCTAAAGAGGAAGAGCAACCTTAACACTCAATCTCTGTGGAGGTTGAAGTGGAGAAGGGCAGAGACAGCTGGTATACAAAGGCTTTACTGTCAGACAAGCCAGAGTCCAGCATCACTGACAGTGAGAGTTAGGAGGGGGCTGATGATAATTCTGTACTCAATTCTATTTGGGATCCTCTCCCAGGCTCCCCAGAAAAGGGTAGCCCGAAGTTACTGGAAGCACCCATTAGTACCTGTCTATAAGGAAGGAAATGTGAAGGGAACTTAAGGTAAAAGGGAACATGTCAGTAGTACTGAAAAGGTCAATGATGAAGATTATCATCATTTATAGTAGCAGCATGAGGAACCAGGTTGGCCCACCTCTACAGCCTCCATCAGAACCCCATTGATTGGGCAATCACTCATGTGGGATATCTTTGTAGTTAATGAGGTGGATCAAAGCAATTCTGCCAGATAGTGTATGTAAGGTAAAGTATTGCAGATGTAAGGTTGGAAGACACCTTCAAACAACAGGAATGCACAAGCATCTCCAAATGAAACATACAATTTGTTAGGTACAGTATATGAGGTAAGCATTACTGGATACTCAGGTTTTGATTTCAGGAGGGAGAAAGAGAGGGCAGGCTCCTAAGCATTCCAATACTAGTTCAGGTTCGAGCTTGTACTGATCTTTGGTGCAACCACATGTGGAGTACTACATGCATCTCTTTACCTCGTGCCCTTACTGGTCAAACTTAAAAGGGCTCACGATTGCCCATATGAATATGCAAAGCATCAGGCATAAAATGGCTAGCTGGAGGCCTGGGCTCTTTACTACAAGCCAGATGTCCTCTGTATTACCAAGACTTGGTTAAAACCTTCAGTCATAACACACGAGGTCTCACTACCTGGCTTCTCCTCTTTTGGATGGGCTCGATCTACCAATCAAGGTGGGGGTGTACTGATGTACACCAAGACTGAGCTGGATGTTAGTGAGCTGCATGATATATGGTTCAACCTTAATATTGAGCAGTTATTTATCTCAATTACCCTTGGTCGAGTCTTATGCCTATCTATAGGATGTGTTTACCTTCCCCCCAGGACTGCTTCAGCATCCATTTCAAACCTCCTCTCCTGTCTCAACTATCTTCCCCCCACTGATACCATACTCTGTCATGATTTCAATCTTGATTGGACAGGACCAAATTATGTCCAATGCCTACATGCTCTCATGGATGCCAGACTTGAGCAACTAATTGATCAGCCAACCAGGCTTAATCAAAAATCTGGAAACCACAGTCTTCTGGATTGAATACTCACCAATAACAAGTCCTATATCAAAACTGCAGGTACACTTCCTGACATGCTTAGTGGCCACTGTCTCACTTTCTGTGTTTGGAAAAACAACTTCACTCACACACCACCTAAACTTATTAAGTTAAGGGATCTATCTAATTTCAACCACATGGCTTTTCAGCAAAGCCTGCTTCTGTCACTTGGTCCCCATCACCTCTCTTCCTAATATAAATCAGGCTCTGGAATACCTCATTACTACCTTTAATGCAATCCTGGACTCCCACGCCCCCTACAAATTGAGGCATGCCAAAGGTACTTATTCCCCCTGGCTCTCTCAGGACCTGAGGCACTTAATGTGCTCCAGGGACAAAGCTTGGAAGTCATTTAAGAAATCCGGTCTACAATTGGACTGGATTATCTACCGCCAACTAAGGAATGCATGCAAGGCCAAAACTAACAAATCAAAGAGGGACTATATGTTTTTCGATACAAGGTTCAAGTCTCTCCAACCCCAAAAGTTTTTAGACTCAAATAAATGCCTTCCTCAAGGGCAACAGGAGGAGCACCCCCATGCCTTGAATCTGAATGGCAACTTAACACATTCACCTCTGAAGATAGCTTCCAGTTTTAATAATTTCTTCACCGACCTAGGAGTGTACAAAGCGTGTTTGCCAACTTCCCACTCTGCTTCACTCCACTCACCTCTAGAAACCACTCTTCCACTTAAAACTCACCTCAACTGTGGAAGTCCTCAAACTCCTCTCGGGCTTCAACCCTAATAGTTCTCTGGGATTTGAATCCCTGCCACCTATATTCCTCAGAATTGGAGCCCCCACACTTGCTCGGCTGATCGCACAGTTAATTAACAGATCTTTCCTAACCCAGTCTATCCCCAACAAATGGAAATCCACAATCATTGTCCAAGTTCATAAAACTGGACCAACAAACCTTCTTGGGAACTACCGACCTATATCTATCCTTTGTCCTATTGCCAAGATACAGGAAAGAATTATATACAACCAACTCTGCTCTTTTCTTGAGCAATCCAATGCCCTCACCAAACACCAACGTGGCTTTAGAAAATCACATGTGACCGAATCCGCCCTTCTGAAGGTCACCTCAGATTTAAATCAGGCCACGGATCTTAGGCAGGCCACAGGGGCTGTCTTTATTAACCTTACAAAGGTCTTTAATCTAGTTAATCACCCACTCCTCTTCTCAAAGCTCCACTGTCTTGGCCTTGATTCCACCTCTCTGACCTGGTTCTCTAATTACCTATCCAGTAGGTCACAATATGTTAAATGGTCTGGTGCTCACTCCTCCTTATCTCCTATAACTGATGGGGTCCCTCAAGCATCACTCCTTGGGCCCCCTCCTATTCTCCATCTTCATCAATGAGCTGCCTATGAACTGTGGTGGAGCCTCGGTCCAGCTATATGCAGACAATGCCATTCTATATAGGGCTAACACCGATGTCTCCTCCATTAAGACTGACCTTCAATATTATTTCCAGAAGCTGGAATACTGGTTGAAGGAGAATCTGTTGGTCCTGAATTAAAAAAAAAATAAAACTACGATGTTTTGTTACACCTCCTTTGATATAACTTCACAGCTCCGCCCTAGTAATCCACACCTCTTCTGGTGAGCCACTAGAGAAGTGACCTCCTTCAAATACCTGGGACTGACTCTGGATATGCATCTATCCCTTGAATCACACACAGCAAATGTCATCAAGGTACCAAACCAAAAACTTGGTCTATTATACCTTGTTGCCCCCTATCTCTCTCACCCCATGCTTGAAAGACCATTGCCTTAGCTGATCTTCTCTCTGGACTCTTCTCTGCTGCCTTATCACTCACTCAGCCAGGACCCCTATCCAGGCCAAACTTAAGTAGGCCTATCACAGAATTGCCCACTTCATGGCCCACTCCTACTCTCAGGCACACCACTGTGATGTTCTCCGCATATTGAATTGGCAGTCCTTCAAGGCCAAAATGGATTTCCCAGCACCATGTACTGTCTTCAAACTAATCCACCTTCCTTCCTCTCCTCCCATTCTCACCAATCTCCTCTCACTGAAATCCTTTTCTAGGACATTTAGATCCTCTCATCACTCCATATTAAGTATCCCCAAATCCTGCTTAGTCAGAGGCAGCAGATCCTTCCATGTTGCTGCACCTCAAAAATGGAACAAACTCCTGCACAAATTACTTTCCTGCACTTCTCTTCCTCACTTTAAGAGACTCTACAAGGGAATCTTCTTTCATCCTCCTACTTACAGCTGTCACTAATTTGCAATACTTCTTCTGCCTTCCCACTTTTTTCCCTTTCTCCCTCACCCCTGATCTCCCCACTATCGTCCCCCACATCTTCCCCATCCGGCTCATATTCTCTTCTGTTACGCTATAGGCTGAGTTCCAACCTACTATACTTTACGAGGAGACTGAAAAATCCCCCACCAGTATGAACTTGATGACTGATTTAATATTTTGTCTGTATTTTAATTGACTATTGTCCACTGCTTGTTTGCACTTTTCAATTAATTGCTTTATATGCTAATGCTGAAGAAGTGTCTGCACACATTCCCCTTTTATCTGTTCTTGTTAAGTGTCTGCGTACACTTCCTTTTGCTCCTCTTGTTACCCCTACCCTGGGTCACCCCTGAAAAAGGGATCATGTCTCAGTGGGCCCACCCAGTTACCAAAATTCAAATAAATAAATAAATAACATTTTTGGATTCAATACTTGAAAAAAAGAATATGGATAAGGTTGAGATGGTACAGGCAATGGCAACACAAATGTTTTAGGGATAGCAGGAGAAGTCCTACATGGAAAGAATCCAGGATCTCAGTGCATGTACACTGGAGACTAGGAGGGAGGGAGCATAAATGGAATTTTTAAATTTCTTCACAGGATGATCAAGGTAGACACTTGGAAAATGTTCACAATGACTGGCAATTCTGGCACATTGTCTAACTCAAAGAAACTTGTGATAGGGAGATTCGGGAAAGACATCAGAAAGTATTTCTATTCAGAGAGTGTTGTGGATAAGTGGAACATGCTACCATAGGGCTTGGTCTGCATCAAATTAGTGGTGAGGAGCATGCAAGGGTGGAACAGGCATATGGGGATCATAATGATAGTAGGTGAGAATGACACAGGGAAGGGGAAGTAAGTGCCCACAGTGGCATTCACATCATACTGTACGTAGGGCTGGTCCGATTAGATGGGCCAGGGGGCCATTTCCTGCCATCGGTTTCTATGTTTCTATATGTTCCTATAAGCCAAGGCAGCAGGAGCAGCATTACAGTTGTGAAAGCCGCTGCCACCACCATCACCAACACCAACCTGTTACATTCCAAGCTAAAGAAGCCAAACATTAAAGGGGCATTAACCATATTTACAAATGACCTCTGTATTTTCCCTATATCCACTCCCCACCCCACCCCGGTTAAACACTGTAGTGGCATCTGTCAATTATACTAGTGCCTCCTTCCAGTTGAGTCAGTATCTCCCAGTTACCATAGTAACACCTGCCAGTTATACCATGCTATTTCCTCCCAGTTCCACCAGTATCTCCCAATTACTGCAGTGAAACCAGCCAGTTATATACTGTATCCATGTGTCCTTCCAGTTATAGCAGTCACCTACCAGATAAGTCAGTATATGAGTTACAGCAGTGTTTGCTCCTAGTTATACCAGTGTCACCTCACAGTTATGCCAGCACGACAGTGCCCATTTGCAGCAGTGTACTCGCAGTAAATCCAGCATCCCCTCCCAGTTATACCAGCATCCTACTTGCATCAGTCTCTATTCCTACTCTAGCTAAACCATTATCAGCGTCCATTTATAGCAGTGGTTCTCCCAATTATGCCATCCATTGCTTCAGTTACAGCATTGTCTGCTTCCAGTTATGCCACAGTCTCCTCCAAGTTATGGGCAGCAGTATCTCCCCAGTTATTTCAGTGTCTTCCCCTCCCAGTTACTTCAGTGTCTCAGTTATAGCAGCATCTACTTCCTGGTACCTCAGTGTCTATTCTGAGTCCAAAATCCAGTCCCAGTTTTAACAACAGTGTTCTTTCAATGCATAACACAGCAGTCACTTTGAATCTACAATTCAGTAAATAGATCCAGAATACATGCCAGAGTTCCATGGTATAAGTCATACATTTTCAAACCTTCTCAGAATTCATTCTGAAATTTTGTAGAAGTAAAATTTAGACATTTACGGAAATTCTGCTAGTGGAATTTCAATTTTGCATACTGTAGCACTACAACTTCCACAACTGAACTACCATATGAATTGCTGTACTTTGCATCTCTGACTGATTGTAGCTGGCTACAAAGTAAAAGGTTTCCTGTTTGTTATGCTAGCTCAGATGTTTATATAAGTTTATATAGTTTCTAATATGCTTTGCATTTTGAAAGCTGCAATAGCACAGCAATTTTGCTTTTTAATGCAAGTCTCTGTATGGTGTAAGTCTGCTTATTGTATAGCTAATGATAGATCAGAAGACCCACAAACACAGCTTGGCAAATTTTCAACACCAGATAACTGACAGCTAGTAAATGCATTTGTATGATATAGATACCATAGACTTCATTTAGTGTTGTTATGCATATGAGGCAGAAGAATGATTATCGAATACTAACAATACCTACACTGCTTAGTGGGCATCATGCCTGAGAATGGCTTAAAACTCATTAGTTTAATGTTTAATATGCTACTGCAAGTATCCATGTGTTAGCATCCTGTTTTATGTCATTGTCAGAAAAGGCAAAATGGTGGGGGTGGCTGGGAGCAGCCTACTGTTTCATTGCTGCAGAAGCTTGACATGTGTGAAGAGATGAGCTCAGTCCCCCATTTTAGAATTACTGAGGCTTCTGAAGATGATTAATATTCATATGTAAATCTATATGGGTTCTGCAACAATAAAGTCATGTTTCATAGTTGCTTTTGAGAGCAATTTGCACAGCATACGGTATGTCATTTATAATGGCCAGGTACAAAAAAGCTGAAGTCAGGAAACAGTTTTCTAATTAAGGGAAAAAAGCTTGAATGAATGTCACTTTATCCTAACTGAAACATTCATATGAATATCTATCAGACATAACAGGACAGCCTCTGTTTAATAACACTGTGTATAGAAAGTTCTTGCCATGTTATGCTGCTCAGGGCAATAAAAATGTACACATTTGGTGTACAAATGACTATACTTAGTAATATGAACAAATAATCATAAACAAAATTTTAGGAAGATAGTTTGCTATGTGATTTTATGAAATAGGCTATAAAATTTGCATAACCATATTATTTATGAGACATCACATGACCTTTACAATAATTTAAACATATACCCCATTCCTTCATTTGCTCCATGTAATAAAAAAAAAGAAGAGAATAAAAAGTGTAACTCACAATGGAACATCCAGGTTCTTTCTCCACTCCTGAGACTATCAAGCTGCCAGTAGAGTGCCATACAATGTAACTTCTTATCACCCTGAACATGCCACAATCCCTCCCTCTCACCCACAGCTGCCTGTAATGTGATAGCTGATCTGAAGACTCAGATATCTAAAATGAGAGTGAGCCACTGAGCGCAGCAGGTCTGATGCACATGAACATTTCTATTGCACTGTTCATGTACTGCATGTCTTGCTAGCCTCACTCAGCTGCAAATTTACATTTGAAAGATGCCTGAGTTAGCAACCTGGCACTCATATTTCAGTGCGCTGCAGGGGTATGGGAGTGATTTTGGCAGCTGGGTGGTCATGGTGGAATATACATCATTGTATTTGAAATCTACTGACATAGTAGTGTGAAGGGAGACTGACCTGCAATGCAAGGGGAGGGACTGACAGAGATACCTTCCTCTTATTAGGCTAAGGACTACATTTTTACAATAAAGCACTTTGTACTTAAAAAGGCAAAGAATTTTCTTTAATCCATTTTTATGAAAAGCAGCATGATATCTAACTTTGGGGTGTGTGCTTGTAGGGGGTACTGTATATACATTTCAGTATGTGTGGTAGTAAGGATTATACAGGCAGTACTCAAGGCCTCTGACAAATAGGCAAAATTGTGGCCAAGAAACACTAGGGATTTTTATCCAGGTTTTGGTCCCATAACTTTCATCTGCTGTTTAAATCTTGAAGTGTGTTTACAAATAAAATAAATGCACAGCATTACTGCAAGCAGCCTTGGCTTTTGAGCACTTACTTTACCTGTATCTGGTTCAGAGCTGCACTCATTTGGATAAGCACCAGGATTTATCCATAGTGCACCCTCCCCCTTTCTATTTAATACTTGAGGGTGTGTGGTTGTTGGCAATATGTATACTTCAGGGAGTCTGAGCATACCAGATATTATACACACTTCTTGAGTAGGCAAAATCATTAAGCAGTGCCCCCATGACATATTTAAAATTCTTTAAAACCGCATGGCATAATGTGTATTGCCCCTTACATTATTGGTACCTTATTATAAAACAAAATACGATTAAACTTGAAGTAGAAGAGCACTCACATTGTGGAAGATTGGGTGAAACAATGTTTCCTATTCATTTATTTAAAATTTGGCAACATAATAAGAACCCTAAGCTAAATCTTGTTTCAAAATGTGACCCAGTGGAAGTGGTTACAAAGGCAGACACCACTACACAGTCAGTATGGCTAACCATAACAAAAAATAATCTAACTATACAGACACAAATGAGAGCAGAAAAGTTGTACAAGTCAGCCCTTCAGTATAGTGGCAGTGGTACTGCCCCCAGCTACAACTGTGAACTGTGTTCAGGAGGAAGCCTGGGATAATGGTGTCTACCTGTGAGTTGACAAGTATCTTAGTAGATGCTCTCCTCCTCTGGGGAGGAAGAGCTGCTAGCATCTCCTGTGATACTATCTCCTGGGTGACCACAGGCTGTAGGGCAACAGGAGCAGATTGTGGAAGGAATACACCATATCTCGGCATGCATCTACATGTGTATGTGCACTTGACTGACCCTTTTCTAGTGGCATCTCATGGGATTGGGGAAAACAAAGAGAAAAAAATAATGGTGACACTCTCAGGCATTGATGAGCTTACCAGCCTGTGCCCCCACAAATATTGTCTGTACTGCCTGAAGTGTCCCATCACAAAAGACTCCAACACTGGGGTAAACCTGTGAGGTAAAGTGGCATGTGCATACTAGAGAAGGCAAGGATGGAACTGAGAGGTAGCCAATTGAGGTGTGGCAGCAATGATGACTGTGGGGACAAAACAAAGTAATGAAAAAATACTGTGATCCAAACAATGAGTAAAGCTACATTTTTTTAAGATGGCAATATCAAAATAATTATTGAAGGCAAATAAAGTGCACAGAAGGAAAACTGTAAAACAAAAAAAAAACACAGTAGAAGCAAAAGCAGAAAAGCAGTTGAGGTAGGGAGGAGGACTGCTAGCTTCAAGAGAAACAGGAAAAGGAAAAGAGCTCAACCTTTAGAAATGGTTTGACAGAGAAGGAAGAGGAAGAGAGAGAGTTGAGCAGATCAGGGAGAAGTTGTTCTAGAGATTAAGAAGGTGCTCAAAGAAGGCAGATTGGCCAGCAGAAGATTTTCTTTGGGAAATGTGGATGTCCCAAACATCAAAGAAGGAAAGGGAGGACAAGGACAGGATATGGGGGAGAGGGCAGCAGACAGGTAGGAAGGGAAGAAGAAGAAATGTAATTTTGCTAGAAAAGAGCTATAGTGCAAGTGGCATTATGATGCAACCCTTACAGAAATAATTATAGGAAATGTTTTCATGCTGCACACATAAAACTACCAATGTGATATGTGTGCTGCAAGCATGATTTAGATGTTAAATTGGAACTGAATGCAAGCATGTGGCAAGTGTGCAGCAAGCACGTGTGGAAAGCATACCTTTTATGTTAAATTGGAACAGACTGCATGCATGTGGCATGCGTGAAAAAAGTAAGTGGTCACTGATAAATGCACACATAAAAGCTAAGTGAGCTCCTCAGGATCACACCACATAAAAGTGGGTGTTAACGAGATTCAAACCCAGATCTTCAGGTCTCCAAGTCTCCTGGTTAGCAGTTCAGTGCCTTTAACCACTAAGCTATACTGCCTGCACACAATGGCGGCTTGTACTTTAATACAAATCTGCATACCTCTGCACGCATGCAGCATGCTTGTAGCCATGGTTAAACTTTTTAGTTTTCTTGTCCCCTCTCATTTCAGCTGCACAGCTGAACTGTAGCACACATACCGATGGAAATATGTGGTTATTCCCACCCCCAATACACACAGTTACCCACAAAACTACTTAATTACTTCTGTCTGACCTGTACTCCTACTATTTTATCTCCATAATTTTCAATCCTTTCATTCAAACAGACTTTAAGGAGCAAACACAAAAGTAGCAATAACTTGATACTCGCACCCACCAAGGGCCAGTCCCCCCCCATACACACACACTGCAGGAGGTGTGGCCATGCTGCTACAGACAAGCAACCATGTATATATATATATATGTTGAGAATCTCTTACCTGTTTACTAGGAAGCCAGAGGCAGGAGTCTTTAAGAGAGGATGTCCATGGGCCAGAGTGCTGGGGTGTACCCACTTGAAATGAATAGAGTTATTTTTTTTTACTACTTTATACATTAGGATGGTGAGTTGAAGAATAATGAAAGCCACTGTTCTACTAACAAGGCCACTGTTAGTCAAGTGGTGACCTTCATTAATATCCAACTCTCCATCAATAATGTATAAAATAGTAATAAAAAAAATCCCTCATTCATTAACTGGTGCACGGCCCTGCAGTCTCCCTTGCCCTATGTCATACTGTGATTAAGAGTGGGGATGTGGAGGTCAGATTCACTGGGAGGGGAGGCATAAGCTTGACTATAGTGAGGCTCCAATAGTCCCTGAATGCAAGGGACAGCCCTAATTTTACCACTTAAAACTGCTCTGCTCCTCATGAAAAACATGCTGCTCATACTGAGGATGTCCTGCAAATTTAGACTTTATGGCAGGGGTACCATTTCACATTTCAGCAGGGGGGAGCAAACAACTAATGGAGGCCAGGTGCTATGTAGCCCCTTGGTGGGAAGTTCTAGAATGTCAGGAATGTCTCTAAAAGATAAAATGTACAGTATTTGTTGTGACTGAACAATGATATGCAAATCAGGAAAAAGAATCAAGCAAAACAATGAAACACCCTTCACATGGACTTGATAAAGACACCAAATAAGTGTCTGTGAAATTTTATTCTTAACTCTTTGTGGAACAGCAACCAGCAGCTAAGGCTAAAAAACTGGCGCTAATGGGGAAAAAAGCTTATGTTTCACCCAGCTAACTGCTGCTCTTCCTGTTTTGCTTGATTACATTTAGTTTAACAAGCACCATCTTTTTGCCTAGTACTCCTTCCCTCTCTACAGTTTTAAATCAGGAAAAATTCAGATGTGTAAGATTCATCTCTCTGTATCAGTGCATCAGATTTGGGCTTACACCACCCAGTTACTAACCAATTGCTTTTCTGGCTGAAGTTCTGAATTCCTCCCCACAAAAAAAAAAAAATGTCCTGATTTCTTTCCCCAACTCCATTCCATTCAATGCCCATCTAATATGGTCAAGAAGCCACCCAGGAGGCACAGAAATATAAAAAACACATCAGTATTTCAGTCCTTCCTCCTTTCCCAATCCTCCTTTAAAAAAATGATTTACTTTTACTTACCTGGCCATCTGGCCAGAACATATAGCCTGGCCTAGTATGCCACCAACCTAGTTTTCAGCCTACTCCTCCTCCATCCTTCTGCCAGATGCTGGATGTTAAACCCGACCATCCCAGGTCCTGAATGACCAAATCAGCTCACCAACTGAACACACCCAACCTGTGTTGCTTGCTTCTTGCTTGGCTGCTGCTGCACAGCACTAATCAAGGGCTATTCAGACTGTTCACACCACTGTCAGCCCTGCTGCTAGGCCCAGCTTTCTGCCATGGAGGCCTGTGTTTTTTTTTGTGGTGAGGTGAGCCAAGTTGAGTAAGTAGGTAGCCAAGTCTTGAGTTAGCTTCTAGCTTACCCTCTGCCCCTTCAGACACCAGGGGAGACGGAGGCTCACTAAGAGTAGACCAACAAAAATATGCTGCCACAACACTGATATTTAGAGTTCAGTGCACACCGACTCCTCCAAGCTGTAGTGTGCAGCCTGTCTACTCTGTGACGGGAAGACAGTGTCACACTAACATGACTCGTGCTCTTACTTGGCTGGAGCTCTTACATGTCATGTGTGATGGTGCCACCACTAATAGGTGGAGAAGGTGGACAACATAATACAGATATAGTCAAGTCAGGCATGCGCCTGCAGTGTGAGTGCACACTGGCCAGGGGAACACTTATTGTGTAAAAGATTAAATCCAAATTTCATGCCATTATTGCCACACTATAAGAGCAAGCTAGGCACACATGGGGGTTGGGGTGGCACCCCTGCTTTATGGTTGAAATTCATTCTCAGATGCAAGTAAATACAATGGTTTCTTCTGGGATCTAAGGTACTGTATCTCCATGTTTCAGGATGTGTCCTGATCATCATGATGGTTAGTTTTCTCATTGTTCTTCATTTTGAGTATCCATGTCCATGATTTCGGTGACAAAATGTGAGGTATGGTGCATGCTTCCAAAATCCTACCAGCACAAAGAGTGTGGCCATAGTATACATGCTCCATACAGAATGACAAAGGGAAAGTAAGTGCACCAAATCAGTCATATAGAAGCACATTTGAAGTACTAAATATGCCTAAGGGGATTTGCATGGCCCAAAACAAAAAGGTCAAGCTTCACAACACAGAGGTCCCTCTTCGCACATCTGGGATGGAGGATGTTGGCTGACTATATCCTACAATTTAATGCATTATGCAAACAATACCTTACAAATTGATGGACATTTAATGACAAACATCAAAGCCATTAAACAACTTGCAAAAGGATCAGAATTAATGAGTTTACCTAAATTGAATGGGAAATCAATGACAAATGTATTTTAATGTCTCTAATTGCTAGCAGTAGTATGAGAAATAGAAACCGTTGAGTTTTGTTTAGATGAGATTTGCACCAGCTTAGTTGCTGCACACATGCCAAGCATGCAGCATGTGAACCTGATGTGATTTTTAAGTGATGCTCACACCCGCTAAACTGCTGCACTTATGTCAAGCATGTAACACGTGATCTTGATGTGTTTTTTAGAAGATGTTTGTACCAACTTACTTGCTTTACACATGTCAAGCTTGCAACATGCGAACCTGATTTGCTTTTTAGACCTAGTTTGCATAGGTTCACTTTGTGTATGCAAATCACATGCAAACATTGCACAATTAAGCATGTGGCATGCATTCTGCATGTACGTAGCACACATATTTCTGTAACGGAAGGGAGAAAAGATCAGGCTTAAGGTAACGAATGAAGTGTTGAATGAGAGAAGGGGTGTCAAGAGCAAAACAGCAGAAGGAGTACAGAAATGTGTCGAGTTTGGCAGGGGATGGATTTAGGTCAGCATTATAGACCACATCCACATAATCAAACACCAACAAGAACATCATGAGGATGATCTCATGTCAGACTGGGAGTGACAAACACAATTTGTTGCATTGTTTTGCACCAAGCTTAGGGTATACATAACATTGACAGGGTGGAAAAGTTGAGATTCTGGTCCAACCACACATCAAATACTTGAGGAGGGAACATCTTCAAATGAGGTGCCATCAAGTCCTGAAAACTAGGGAGTGTAGAAGCTGCTAGCCTCTACTTAATGCCAAAAGTCCTGGTATATCTCTACTCTTGTAAAAGAAGTCATACATTTTACTCTGCTATCTTTCACTTCAATTGGGGTTTAAATATGTTTAATTTGATTCCTCAAGAAATGAATGTCATGTTTATCTTTCACTGTCCTACTGCTCTCTCAGTTGCATGATGTCAGTACTTGCATAATCTATACAAAGTCAACTAAAGGACAATGCTATACAGATATACTGTTTGTTATTCACTGTCCCCAACAGCTTAGAAATGCAGCAGAGTTAGGAATATGAGAAGGAGAACATTGACAGAGTTGCTCTATATGTCCTCTTGTCCCTAACTGTTTCGCTCACTACCCAGGATGCAGTAGCTTAAACCCATGAGTTACTTAATGTCATATTCACTTTCCCCTGTTCTGTTCCACTGGTCATTGCCAAGATTTATCTCTCCTCTGGCAGAAGCAGTAATATAATCATTGAACTTATTACTGGCATCCTCTCTAGGCTCAATATGTTAAAATGTGAACACATCCTTCCTCGTAATTTACATTTAAATTAGTTATGCCCTGAAGTCTCATATTTTCATTGCAAGGTAAAAAACCTTTATCCTACATCAAATGCATTCAACAACTAGCAGTCATAACAATCAGTCCCTAGATTATGCCCTCATAGACTGGTTTATACTGCTTCATCCACACTGTATCATCATTTTGATACCAATCTTATCTTTTCAGTGACCACTGTATAACATACAGTGTCTGAAAAGTAAGACCCCTTAAGGCTCCCCCTAAGCTTTTTCACGCTCACTATGTTCACAGTTTCAATTGAGTTGACTTCCTATCTAATCTTACAAATGTTGATTGTAGCTTGGTGTACCAATCCCTTGTTCCTGAAGAGGCCTATCTGCATTCCCACTCAACATTCCAAACTATCTGTAATATCCATGCTCCAATAAATATAGCTACAGTACATGGTGCTTACCTTGTATGGCTTTCTTCTGGTCACAGAGAGATGTTTATCTTGACAGCTGCTGTTTGGGAGCCCCCTTTGATATCCTCACCTACACCAGCCACCTTAGCTCTACAGATGTTCCATGTGAGCTATCCTGGCTCTCATTCGGGGTTAGATGACTGACCATCTAAATTTTAAAAGCTGTGAGCTTCTGCCAAAGCTGCTGTCCTTACTCTTTTTCTCAATTCCTCCATTGTAGTAGGGATCTTCCCCTTAGTTAGGAAACATTCGACCATAGTCCCACTTCATAAAGAATGTACTAAATGTATACCTTTCAACTATAGACCCATTTCTCTCCTCCCAGTACTCTTCAAAGTCTTCAAGAGATTAGCTGTCAATCCATTGTCCAACATTCATGTTAGAACAAGCTTTTTTATCAGTTTCTAATCTGACTCTGGCTCATTTCACTGCCACTTCTCTTCAATGTCACACTGATTAATGTCTCTCTTACACAGATGTTGGTTTACCCATTGGATTTCTTTTCATTGACCCAGCAGAGATGTTTGACAGTACTGGTCACTGACTAATGTCCTTCAAGTGCACAGATTCTTTTTTTTAATTTAATAAACTTTATTAGGTTTCTATAAGAATACAAACAACCAAAGAAAAAACACTCTGAAAGCAAACCAATACAAATAAATGTAGTACCCCACCCCCACACACATTGACCCCTCCATATGTCAGGCCCTGGAACAGGGAAGGAAGCAAACAGGTATGCATATTTACAAAAGGTCAAGATACTAAGGAGGGGTTTGGCACCCCAGAGTAGACAGTCACATGCCCAAGTGGGTCCAGCACTTAAGGTAGGCTGAGAAACATTGTCTCATGCAGGCTTTAATTCTTTCAACTCTTAGAATGTCCAGAACTTCCTGGTGCTATTCGGCAAAGGATGGGACAATCTGATCCATCCATTGCCTGAGGATGATTTTTTTTTGTGGTCATAGTGATTAATGCTAAATAAAAGTGACTGGTACTCTAGGTACTCTACCAAAAGGCTTTCTGGGACTGCTTGTGTCAGTAATGCCCCAGGGAGTGACAGACAGTGAGCAGTGGTCAAAGATAACTTGCATTTGCTGTGGTATAAGAAAGGGAGGAGACAGGAGGGAAGAAAGAAAGGAAGGAAGGAAGGAAGGAAGGAAGGAAGGAAGGAAGGAAGGAAGGAAGGAAGGAAGGAAGGAAGGAGAAGGCTCACATTGTAGTTCCCATCCCAAGTACACAACCAGTTCTGGGTTAAGGTAGAATACAGAACAACAGGTGGAAGTGGCAGAGGCTATAATTGTTTGTTGCCCTTCCAGTGAAGAAGTCATGTGGGACAGATAAGTAATTTGGAGACTGACTCCATGGAACTACAAGAAGAAGTGAATAGACTAGGCTCATAAAGTAACCATCTCTGATGAGTTCTTCATGTTCATAACAGTGTGTATGCAATGTCTTCTGGGACTGGGAAGTTACTGTATGAAAGGGATTTCTAATGCTTGACTGTTATAAAGGTAAAAAAGGTTTGGGACTCTGGATTCAGAACCAGTGTTAATTATGACTTCAACTGTATTAACTGAAATGAACTGAATGATGTGCTCGGCATGGCCATAGTCAATATTTTTTCAGATATGTATCCGAAGATGTGTCTGGCATGGCAGCTACATGAGATTGGGAACTGAATAAGTCTATCACCTGTGGAGTCTTCATGTCTCAAGCATCCTTAAGTGGGTAGGACGGAGCAGTAATGAAACACCAGAGGTAAAAGGGAAATGTTGGAATGTATAGAAACTGGAAATATAACTTGAGAGTGTTGAATAAATTCCCTGTGTGAGAACACTGTTTGTGGATGTGGACATTGTGATAGCACCTCGATATCCCTTAGGACCACACACTGTGTACTCACCTTTATGATCTCCTTGGAACTAGGGAGCCCTAGCCCAATCCCTCCCCATAGCGGTAGGGCATTGTACATAACTCAACTCCTGGGGTCAGCTTACATAGTGAAGTAAGGTGGTTATATTATCAAATTCAGAAAAAATAAAAAAATGTAAACATTCTAAATGCTGCTGGCCCACTGGTGTAGAGGCATGGCTGCTGTCTGTGATGCCAACGACTCTGGTTCAAAAATGGATCCGGGTGTCAGATGGACCGGCCAGTGGGAGTAAGACAGAGCATCTGCTGGAATGCTCTCCTACTCTGCAGGGAGGTGGAGTTGAGCTTCCAATGCATGACAGATCCCTAGAGGAGGTCGGGAGTACCACAGCAGTTGGTTACAGCACTTATGGGGGCAGGGCAGAAGTAGGCCATCATTGCATGTCCCGGCCCCCGAGGGAATCGCTCCACAAAAATACTGGCTTTCCGTAATGAGCCAGCTCTGCTGCTGTCCCTCTGGCTATCTAAGTCCACCATTGGCAGCCCCACTCAAAGGCCCCAAGTATGAGGGGAAGGCTGCTTGAGCCTGTGAATTCCACTCACGCAATAGGGATGCACAAAAAATAATACTAAAAAAAAACTCTAAATACTTTTCTTTAAAATTCTATCATTTTAATACTATAATAAAACACAAAAGTTGTTAATATTATTCTTTTTATTCTTTGGTAACTGGATAATGCCCACTAGGCACAAGTGCCTGTTGTCGGGGGAGATCTCCAGAATTTGTTAAAATTAGTTATATAGAAATTGCCTAAATTTCACACTATCAGTGTCCAAATACATTTATAGCATTAAAACTACTTTTGTAAAGTAAAACAAATTTATCAGTATTCATGTTTGTTACCAATATATTACATCAATGAAAATAAACCTGTATCAACACATGGAAACTGTATTGATCTGTTGTTTGTTTTTATTTCAAACTGGCTCTAAGATTTCACTTAAACAGAGTTTCTTGATCTAATGATTGAAACGTTAGATCTTTCTAAAAGTAATTTCTTTTCAAAAGTGCTACCTTTGGAACTTTTATAGCTAGGAACTTCATTTCTACACAAAATCCTACATACAGTAGCAGTGTTGCTATATCAATGTATCATACTGCTACATCTTTCATATATCAATATATAAAAACATAAGATGGTTTTAAAAATGTTAAATACTATTGATAATCATTGTAAGATTCTAATGTTTGTTCTGTAACAAAGCAAACATTTTTTTCTACTTCTAGATATGAATCTGTCAGGACAATTGTATAGGAAATCTACAATATATAGTGGAAAGCAGTTTAAGAGGCAAATCAACAGGCCATGTCACCATACTAATTTAGTGATAAAAGGGATATTTTTTCAAGTTTATACCTTTAGCTGTGTGTCAGGCAGTGATATACATGGTAGAGTGCACCTAATTTCAAATGACTCTATTTATGAGTGCTTAACTGTGGTTCGCAGAGATTGGTAAATATTCTAGCTGTAATCCAAGATGCAGCACTTAAATTATCAAATGTACTTTGTCAAGGTGGTGCATTGTGGAAGTTGATTTTTGGTAAGCTGTAAGAGCTCTTACATGTATTATTGTCTGCAGTTATATTCTGTCTTTTGAGTGCCATCATGACTACCAAAGGAAATCACAATGTTCATCACCATATAGGGAAATGTTTGAGCAAGTTATCAATGACAACAGATTCATAGATACATACATAGATACATAGAATTTGTCCACAGATAAGGAAGACCAGGCCCATCTAGCCTGAACAACAGCTGGAGCCATTTCAATATGTTCTTTTCAAGTGTGAATAGACTACTGCCTAAATAACTAAATGTATTTGTAAAAAAATGCACGTTTTGCCAACTTGGTGCACCAACAACATTTCCGCGTATGATGCCAACAACCCCAGTTTGAAAACAAGCCCGGGACATCAGAGGACCAGTTGGGTGGAGGAAGCTCAAGCAATCCAGGGGACACTCTCCTCTTCCAGGATGAAGGGGTTATGCTTTCTACTTTTTCTGTCTTTTTTGTTCTCTCTGGTACATCAATCACATTTACATGAGAAGAATGTGAAGATGTTATTGCGTCAAACATGCTGGCACTGTAAGGATACTTATCTACTAAACTATGAGAGTTGTTTAAGTTTGTTGGTGGGCTTGCTTAAAACTTAGTCTGCACAATACACAATGGTAGATGAGAGGATAATTGTTTTTTAGAATTTGGCAACCCATTTTGGATTTCTTAGCTAGGTCATTAAAGTTAATTACTAACATTTCTTGAGTATTTGGTTATCTATTTGCCTCTATAAAGGGTGCAATGCAAGGCCACTAAAATGATGAGGGGGTTGGGGGACAAGAGATATGAAGAGAGGCTGGTAGCCCTTGACATGTTAACACTGGATAATAGGAGACTGAGAGGGAGCATGATTTCAAACATCAGCATACTCAAAGCTTTCGACAAGATGGGACAGAGATGCTTGATCCAGTTCCCTACAACAGAATGTGGGGACACACCCAGAAACTCTGAGACAGTATATTCTGGGGTAATGTTAGAAGTTGATTATCTGCCTTTGGGTAGTAAATCCATTAGAGAATGTTTACATAGAGACAATACAGGCCTTCACGGCAAGCCTGGACAAATGTCTGTTTACCAAGGGAATCATGAAGTACTCTGAGTAGTAAAGTAGGTAGAGAAATCCCCATACACAGTATATGATTGCACAGCATAGTTATTCATCCCTGCTGATAACTAGTGCAACCAGCACCCTTTTCTGTGTTATTACTTACTTAAAGCAGCAGTAATAGTTAAAAAAATCCATTTTGTGGTTTATTTCATAATCTCACGCCCAATTATCACTGACCTGTGTTCTTTCTGCAGCAACTGCTGTTTTCATTCATTAATTAAATATTATTTCATTCTTCTGTTTTGTCTATTTTTGGCAGCGCCATCCCTCAGGTCATGCTTGCAAATAGTGCTGCTGTAACACATGTCCCTCAACTTCTAGTTTTGAAGCATCATGATGATCAGTGCTACTACTGTACTATCCAGTATTGTTTTTGGCCCCAAAATAAGCTCAACTAGCATCACCACCACCGATTTTGAACTGCACAAATCTGCTGCCAAGATCTTCCATAATCCTGAGGTACTGAGAGTCCTCCTGCCACCTTACTGTCATGGCACTTTTCCACCCCCAGCCTCAACACATAGCCCCAGTGTAATTAAAAAAGGAAGGCACTGTAGATTTGTTTGTTCTCTTATGCAACCAGTAAATACACTCTGCTAACCACCCCTTAGTCAGCCACCATAAGAATGAGTGAGGAAATCAGCACTCATGAATTGTTACGTCAAGTGGTTGAGGTGGTGAGCAAAAAGGGATTTGCCAGTCACCATAAGAGCAAAATTAAATCTACAATACCTTCCTGTTGTGGGTAGGGTAGCAGAGTGCCATGATTATAAGGTGACTGGAGAAACTTCATTACATCAGGGTTGCAGATGGTTATGGCATCAGGTTCTGCAGAAGGGCTACCAGCATGTATGGTCAGTTTTAGATCTGATGCCAACATGTGGGTAAGAGATCATAAGGTTGATCATTGATGTGGGAGGCACTGGAAACCAGGGAAAGGCATTTTAGCCTACTAACAGGGAAAAGAGAAGCGAGTAAGGTATAGGAGGGGAGCAGCAACTTAAAATTAAAAAACAACAAGACAGTAATAGGTTAACATTAAAAAAAAGAACTGCAAACCCTTGATGAAATTAGGACACTTTTATTCTGTTGACCGGTGTGAATACTGCTTCATTTAGCAATAGGGGATCATGAACACAGAGCATAAGGGCACAACAGAAGTAAATAAACGGCATGCAGGAATGTGAAAAGGGTGAGCAGCTGTAAATACAGTGGCTGCCATATTTTCTGTAGATCCATAACAATGGTTTTATTAAAAATAAAAGACAAAGCTCTGTTTAAAAAAATAATTGCAGATCATGAAACCAGAATTATAGCTGTACCACTGTATTAAATAATTACTACTTAACTAGCACTGCTGCTTGAAAGGCTTCCTTTTTTAGCTGGATTGAAAATTTTTTTTACAACTTATTTAACCAGGATAGTTTAAAGGAGATGCAATATCTCATTTTCAGTGGGATCCTGCATTTTATATGGTTAGAATGGACCACAAGGAGGTTAAACGGCTTGCTCAGGCTCACAACCGACTGTTAGGAGTCTCTGGCAGGATTTGAATCTTGATCTACTGGTTTCCAGCTGTTTGCTGAAGCTACTGTACTGTACCATGCTGCTGCTCCAGAATTTCCAAATCACTGACTTACAGGTGTATATATAAAGTATATATTAAGCCTTTCAGGTTTATGTTATTGAATCCAGTCAAAGTCTGTTTTTGCTTATTGGATTTTCAGTTTACGCTGCTGGGGGTATTGGTAAGTTGTTATAGCCCTGTAGTTTCTGCTTTTTTCTTTATATTGCGGGACTTGGAAGCTAGTCAGTGTGCACTACAGGTGTTCTGAAGAATGACCCCCTGTTTCTTTTAAAATGACAGAGGAAATTTTGGAAGGCATTGAAACTCATTGCATAAGAGATTGCAGAACTTGACAGATGCTACCCAAAAGTAGCTCATCTCAACTCTATGGGAAGGAGTCTTTAAAATTCTAAATCAGTTTTTCTAGCCCATAGCTAACTACCAGATAGACCAATAATGAATGAATGAGTCCATTAAGGTGTTCCAGTACATACTGAGTTGTATCTTTCACACAAAGTAGGCAGGATTTTCAAAGCGACTAACACCGATGCAAATGTTTGTTGTACAGTACCTGCATTAACATTTGCTTGAATGCATCTCAGCAGCCCTAATGTTATTTTGAAAAGATGCATCCATTTGTCTCTCTCTCACACATATACCCACACACACAACCATTTTCAGTAAAAACTGATGCGAGTATGGTGTGTCTCATTTTTTGACACAGTTGCTTCTTTTTAATGCAAGATTTAGACACTGTAAACTATCTAATAGATGGTCTAACAGTCTTAAGGCACTTCTATTTTGTCAAAAGTGGCATGCAGATCTTGGACATATCACCTTTAAAATACTGCTGAGTGAGTATCTCAAACTGCTTTACAATGTATTGTGCTCAATGTTGGTAATGCAGGACTATCAGCATACATTTTCAACAAAAATAAACACATTGAGAATCCACAGAATAATATACTGTAAGTTAATAGCTGCTCCAATGCGTGTCTCTTGTGATCTAAGAGCCATTGCATGAGGTTGGACAGTCAAAATTGCAAAGCAAACTTCATGTGATGACTGTCTCACACCATAAGATACACCAGTCAGAACCACAATGTCAGGAATAATTTAGTTCAAATCATTTGTGATGCTGAAGTTGTGTAGAAGACATTTTTTTAAAGTTGCAGTGTACAGTGGTAGAGAGTGACAGGATGCAGAATATTCAGATGTGTATTTCCCTATATATCCAGCTATACAATGCAGCTTGTCATTGACTACCATTGTAATGGTGATCTCTCACAGGTGTGAGAGTCAAAATGGTTCAGGTTTAACTTTTGTTGTAGCATGCACATGACAGAAGAGTAGGCATGTTACTGCCAGGGAAGCATGGTTGGTTGCAGGGTATGTAAAAGAATGCAAACTGTATATTTTTGAACAGCACTTTTAAAACACTCTGAATGAGCCAATGACTGAGCTACACAGTGTCTGGAAGATGTGTTGTGTAAACAACTGAGGAAGTGCTTTGATTCCACCTGAGGGGGAGTATTGTGACTGCCAGGCACAATTGCCTTAGTGCCAAAGGCAAGAATGAGAACGTGTGTTTGTTTGTTGTTTATAGTTCACAGCAAGACAGAAAAATATGCCATCTTCACACAAAACAAAAGGTAGGTGTGCAGCAGTAATTGTCATGACATGACTATTGGTGATGTCTTGATTGATAATATGGCAATAGCACTACAACCTGTTTTACTGGTAAAGGGAATGCTAGTCAGGACATGGGGTTGGGAGGGGAGGACATCCCTTGATATTATGATTTTACTTCATGATCTTTCACTTCCAACTGGACTACCACAAGCAAGCTACACCTGAAAGATTGGCATCTACTCCCTCTTCAGTGCATGGTAGTGTCACCTAGCACAAAAACTCAAGTCCTTGGAGTGGAACATGACCCAATGACCTTCTGGCCCTGAGACATGGGGGCTACCAGCTGAGCCCTGCTAACTGTCTAAAACTGAGTGCTGATGACTGAGAAGCAGCATGGTCTAGTGTAAGAGTGCTGGCTTGGGAATCAGGAGACCCAGGTTCAGTTCTGACCACAGACACTTATTCTCTGTGTAACACTAGGTAATTAAGTTATCCAGTGAGTGCTTCTGCTCAGGTAAATGAGTCCCAATGACAGTCATGATAAGAGTGAATGCAGCTGACTTGAGAAGCAGTAGAGTCTAGTGAATAGAGTACTTCCTCAGGAACCTTGATCCACGGTGTAACTCCCTTAGAGTCACTCGCACACTGTTTGAACCTGTGTAAGTCTTTTGACTTCTCAGTGCTTTAGCTCACCTAACTGTGATGCCAGGTAAAAGCAAGACCCCAGCAATACTGCAGCTCAGCTGTGATATTCTGGAGAAAAAAGCTGTAAAACATAAATAAATTTGAATGGAATGATCTCATAAAGTTAAAGTATAACTTCTACTGAACTGTTATTCTCTTTGGGAAGCATTAGAGAAAGAGTCAAGCATATAGACCAAACTATCTTTAAATAAGTTATCAGTGTCTGAGCGTGATGAGGTAAGATTGGTTTAAGGATGGGTCACATTACCTGTATTTAAAGTTTGGTTCTGTGGCTGGTTCAGCAACTGAGGATTTGGTTTTGAGATTAATAACTTGATGAACATTCAACAATCTAGGTATTTACTGTGAAACAGCAATAGAATAACAGCAACTGATTTAGATATGGACTACTTTGATGGCCCCAGTCTTTGCTAGCATCGATTTTGAGGTAGTTTGAGTCATATATGGGTTTAGCATAGACTGGATTGGATGTCAAGGCATGCTGAGCATGGTCTTGTGACATGAGTTACTCATCGTGGGACTGCCAAGCATCTTCATAATCATTGAGGTCCTTCATGTATTCTATGTAGGTCGGGGCATGAGGTATGGATTCTGTTATGATGGGTTTGGCTAGTGATTAGTTTATGTATGTATTTGGAACCTGATGACTGAGAAAAATACACTGAATCAAAACATGTTTTCAGTTGTGATACAGGATGGGTGATTATAGAAGGGAGAATTCAATAAAAGCAAATCTTTGAATATCAAGTAATAATAATAATTACAAGAAAACAGCAGCAATCTAGTGTCATGGTGTAACTAAGAGTACAAAAATAAAATCCTTTAACAAGGTGAATGGTAAGGTACAAAATGTAATAGGATAAGGAAAATAGTACACAATAAAGTGCACAATTGCTGCCAGAGATAGGGTCATGCTAAACAACAGGGTACTCCAAGGTAGGCGAGGAGAGAGGGAAGTCCTAGGATAGTAATGAGTGAGGAAAGAGCTAAGCTAAAGGGAAAAGTAAGCAAGGAAGGGGAGAAAATAAATGGACCTGGGGCATGAATACAGCAGTGGGGAGGAGGAACAGAAGGAGGATGAAGAACTAAAGATAGATGATGAAAAGGAAGGGGCAAGGAAGGTTAACTGCAGGAGGAATTATAGATGGAAAAGTCCTGATGGAGGACTTCAAAGAAACAGGGGAAGCAGAAGTCTAGAGAAGCCAGTAGGAGGCTGTTTGAGATAAGGTGGAGGTGGAAGTGGGAGGAAAAGGCAGACTGCCCAGTTGATATGGTCATGTGACACACTTGGTGCTCTCAAGTGATTCCATCTAGGTTCTCCTTAAAATGCTATTCTGCTACTAGAAACACAGAATCATAGAATTTGTCAGCAGAAAAAGACAGCTTGGCTCATCAAGTCCACCCAGATTTTCCCTGCCTAATCTGTCTCCGTTGACCATAACTGATCTCTGTCGACCCCCCCCACCTATTTGCCAATATTCCCTATATCTATCCTACACATGCCTGAATCTCGTGACTGTTTTTGCCTGTACTACTTCTGTTGGCAGTCTGTTCCAGGCATGTATTACCCTTTTTTATTGAAGTAGTATTTCCTCACATCCCTCTTAACCCCCCTCCCGATTCATTGCATGTTCCCTTGTCTTGGTGTTTTTTCTTCTTTGAAAGAGACTCCCCTCCTGCATCCTGTTATCCCTGAGAGGTACTTGTAGATGTCAATCATGTCACCCCTCACTCTCCTCTCCTCTCTTCCAGTGTGTACATTTAAGATCCCTCATTCTCTCCTTGTAGAGCTTCTCATACAACCCATGCAACATTTTAGTTGCTCTCTTCTGGACTGCCTCCACCCCATCTCTGTTACTTCTGAGGTAGGGCCTCTAAAACTGGACACAACTTCGAGGGGGGGAGAGGTCTCACCAGTGAGCGATACAGTGGCAACATCACCTCCCTCCACTTCCTGGAGATACCCCTCCCTATGCAGACCAGCATACTACTAGCCCTGCCCACTGCTTTGCCACAGTTCCTTGCCACTCTGAGCTCATCAGTTATGATAGACCCAAGATCCCTTTAATGTTTATTTGACTATCAGTACATCCTTCATCCGATTCTCTGTTCCTAGGTTCTTATGCCCTAGGTGCATAATTTTTTTCATTTTTTGGCATTGAACCCAAACTGCCATGCTTCACACCACTCCCTGAGTTTTTCTGGATCCCTGCACATTTTCTCTATCCCCTCCTGAGTGCCCACCCTATTACAGATTTTGGTATTATCTGAAAAAGGCATGCAATACCTTCCCTTCCAGTTCTTCCACAATGCCACTTATGAAGACATAGAAGAGGACCAGTACCAGTACTGAGCCCTGTGACACTCACTCTAATGATAGGTCATTTCTCTCATCATTCGAGTGAGTGCCATTAACCACCACCCTCTATCACCTACCCATTAACCAGTTTCCAACCCAGTTCACCACTTTGGATCCCACCCCCTAGGCTGCATAATTGTTTTTTTTTTAATCTCCTGCGCAGCACAGTGTTGAAGGCCTTGCTAATGTCCCCATAGGCCACATCCACTGCCCTCCCTTGGCCACCCAGTCTAAGTAGTCAGTCAGATTCCTCTGGAATGATCCCCCCCAATGAATCCATGCTGCCTGTGGTCTTGCCACCAATTGGATTCAAGATACTCTAGTAGTCTTTCCTTCATCAGGGTTTTCATTAACTTCCCCATCACTGAAGTGAGACTGATCAGCCTATAGTCTCCCCCATGCCACCCTCCTAAACATCCCTATCCTTCCTCTTGCTTTCCTCTTCTAACTTACAGTATGTATGTGAAGAAAGTCTTATCCCCTTTAGCTACCCCTTTGTATATCCTTCCCTCTGTCTGCACCTTTGGTCTCCTTGCTGCGTTTCCTGCTGCTCTCTGTTTTATTTGTTCTACTTCCCTGTCCTCCTTCCTCTACATTTCCTAATATCCTCTTTTTTTGCCATAAAAGTATTTATTGATTTTTTTTTTCATTTACAGTTGTAACAATCAGCAACTAGGCTGTAGCCTGGTATGTGAACACTGCAATCATACAGTGTTAGCTCCAGCAAAGAGAAAAATTAGGAGGCTGGTGGCAAGTCAGAAATAACAGAAGGCCTCTCGTGCCATCCTAAAACATAACTACATTATTACAGACATTCAGTAGGGAATAACATCAAATTAATCTCTGTGATATTAACATTTTCTACACGTTAGACTATGTAGCTAAAGATAACCATTTAACTAATTCACTGTTTGGTTACTTGGTTCCTAATTCTTGATACTAATATGCTCTATCAGCTTTATAGCTAGAGGAGAGTGATGACAAATCTTAGAGTGATTCATTGAGCTGGATTTTCAAAGGGCCCTTAGATCCTCTCAAGCTGTGTCAAACAACCAGCTTGTGTCAGATCTACATGCACCAAATACTGTGTGCTATATTTTGCAAGAAAAGCATTCTCTGTGACAAAGTCCCCTGAACTGACACAAAAGGTCCACTGTTTCCACAGAATGATGCAAGGGATGAGAATGATGCAAGCTGCACAAAAATAATGTATATTGAGACAAAAATGTGTACGTTGAGTCAAAAAAATGATTCAAGGAATGATCTGGTAGTCTGAATCCTCCCTCTCTCCAGTGACTTTGAAAGGTTTTGAGTTTTATTTTTAAGGGGTTTGCCCACACATATGATAGAGGACATTTTGGAAGAGAGTATTTAAAAAAGTTGCCTGGTAGTGAGATGGGCAGATTGGCCAGTATGTATTGTATTTTAGGAAGTGCTATGAGCTTCAAAGCATTGAACTTACCCCATAAGGAGAGGATATGGGTTTTTCAAAGTAATATATCTGAGTTCAGGGTGTCCAACATTTTCTGTGCATTAGCTACTGCTATGGCTGGAATTGTTGCTTTAAGGGCAATACCCAAACATACCACTCTATTTAATCTGCACTTTGTGTATCTGAACTGTATCTGAATTGCACTGTATTGTTTTTTCTACATTATTAAGTTTTTGCTTACTCTCCCATTTCTTGTACCCCAGGACACTTCTGAAATGAGCTGTTTATAGCTCATGTTTTCTCTCCTGGTGAAACCTTTTTAAATAAATAAACAAAAATAGTGATCATTGGTAGGGGCATGTTGAGAACAAGTTGGCAGTACATGCTTCATTAAGGGGTAGGAGTTGTGATTTTGCACCATTCAGTTTACAGCCAGACAAAGAGAAATAGTCTGTTATTATTTCTTGTAGGGCCAACAAGGAAGTAATAAGATGTGTCAGAAAAAAAGTAGCATCATCAGCAAATAATGTAATTTTGTTTGGAAGACTTCCCACTGCAAATCCCATAAACAAGGGTTCTGCCCTGATTTTGAGTGTCGCAGATTTCACTGCCAGCAGGAACAAAAATGGGGACAAGGGGCAATCCTGTCTGGTTCCTCTGTGTAGAGAAAAGTAGGGGAATAGCACCAAATTGGTTAGGACAGCTGCTGAAGGTGAAGTATATAGAAGTCATACCAGGGAGATAAAGGATGTCGGGAAACCGAACCTGACCATTTCATTTAATATGTACTCCTATTCCACCCTGTCAAATGCTTTTTCTGCATCCAATGACAGGGTAGCAACAGATTGAGATAGAGTGAAGGCCTCCCTGATAAGATCTAGGATTCTGTGGATGTTATCAGATCCCAGTCTCCCTGGTATGAAGGCAACTTGATCAAGGTGGATTAAGAAGGGCATGATGGGTTCCATTCATTTAGATATTATTTTGGCAAAGATTTTTGCATCTACATTGTTCAGGGAAATTTGTCAGAACTGAGAGCAGAGGATGCTGTCCTTTCCTTTCTTTGGGATGAGGGTAAAGATGATCTGGGAAAAGGAGGGCAGGAGCACACCCCTGTCCCATGCCTCATTGAACACCAAAGCTAGTTTTGGAATTAGCAGGTCAAGAAAGGTAAAGTTGAATTAAGGAGGGAAACCATCCAGGCCTGGTGATTTCCCTTGTGCCACATTCCGGATAGCTTGCACAACCTCTTCTGTCTGAATTAGGGCTGTGAGGATAGGGTGGTGTTAGACTGGGACCTGTGGTAGGAGGAGCTGGTGGAGAAGGTTGAATATTGATTGGGTGTGGGGTTCATCTCTTATGAATATAGGGAAGATAGAAATTTTGGAATGCTTGGTTAATGTCTTTTGGTTTTTGGTCCTGAAAAGGTTATTCTGCACAGCAACTGCAAAATCACCTTTCAGGATTGAGTAACAAAATGACAGTGCCAGCTGTCATGAGATGGGGTCCCAAAAAAACCCATACTGAAAATTTGGTGCAAAAATATTGAAAAATGGCTGAGATATCAACATAAGTTGAAAACGCCATTGACAGCTATTATACGGCGCTTACCTTGATTCTTCAGTTCGTGGTTCTACTTTGAAGTACAAAAACATGTCACGATCCACAGAAGATGAGAGCCGCAGATGTCGGATGGTAAGTATATGGAAAGGGGGGGTGGTGGGTTGCACAGTGGAAGGGTCAGGAAGGTGGAGGGGGACAGGGGAGACAAGGGACCATTTTCTTTTCAGCAGAAAAAAAAGATGTCGGGGGACCGTTTTCTTTTTTTATACAGAGACGGATTACTGGAACATTTCAGTACACAAGGATTGGGCTCCCCAGTGTACCACAGTACTGGGAAGGGGGGCTACTAGTAGTGACATGGGGACAGGGTCTCCATTGTTGGGTTTAATTACCAGAAAAATGGGAGTGGGAGTGGGGGAGCATCTGATACTGGGAGTGGGCATCCCGGTGTCAGAATACATAAAAAAAAACAAAAAAAAAACAAGTACTGGGAAAGGGGGCCTCCTAGTATCGACCTGGGGGTCAGGGCCCCCCATTGTCAACTTTAATTACGAAGCAACAGGAAGCAACCAATTTAAAACAGAAAATGAAGCCTGCAGGGCAGAGCACTCCCTGAGGGTAGAAATGATTGAGGAGCTGCACCACTGCTACAGATGAGCCTCAATGGGCTGTATAATGGTGAGTGGTGGGGGGGCAGCACAAAGGCAAGCAAGGAGAGCATTAGGACATCACCAATCAGCTGTTTGCTGGGCAGTGTTCCTCACACACATCGAAGAAAAAGCCACCATATGATTGGTGCAGCTTTTTCTTCACAAGTAGATAACATTTCCACCCATGGAAAAAATTCACAATTTGCCTGCCTGACGATAGGTGTGGCACTGTTGAGCCCCTTGCAGAGCACACTGCACTGGACAGACAGTGCCACACCCCTCAAAAGGCACTTACAGTATAATGAGAAGTTCGCTGTGCATGCGTGCACAGCAAACTTAAAAACTGAAATACATGGAACGTGTAGGCAAGGAGGTGTTAACCCATTCTACCTTACCTTGTCAGTTAGTCCTGTCTAGGCTGTAAAGAAGGAATGAGGACTCCCACTCCCAGGTGGATTGGTAGATCTGAGTTTTGAAGGGTAGCGTACCAATAACATTAGGTTAGTGAGGAGAGTTAGCTGCATACTAATATCTGGGGTACATGGTGGTTTTAATAGATAAGTAGCCTAAAGGTAAGTCTAACTTATTAGCCACAAGTTTCACTGATAATATGTAAGACAAAAACACATGCCAGCCTTAATAAACATGATTAGAACAACATTATTAACTGAACTATTATAAACAATACAGCATTTTGCAGATGAGAGAGCAACACTGAGCTACAGAGGACATCTGATTTAGTGAGCTGTGCACTCCCCATTTTTGTGTCTCTCCACCCACTTGTAATTTGCTAACTGGTACCATGGCTAAACATAACTAGAGCTGCTTAAATACAATGTCAGGCATGTGTGTAACCCTGCTTCTGTGTTTTTCAGTGGCTGCTGTCAGTGGGAAATTCAAGGAAGGGGGGGCTCGCAGAAAATCTGTCCCTGTAAGTTAACAGGATTTGTGTTGCATCACTGATATAAAAAGTAGCCTTCAGGGAAGTAACAAAGTGTTTCTTCCCAAAACACAGTGGCCTTTTGGATTTATTTAGCTTGCACTGTGGAGCTGGGTAAGTACTCCGATAACAGTCTCATCAATTGTATTTAGTTATACAGTGCTGGGATACTTGTTGAAATCTGTAAGGCACTGAGATTTTAAACTTTGTACGTCCTGGGGTGTATAGTGTGTATAGACTCCTGCCTCTGAAGCCACGATACCTGAGGGTCATAGTAAACATGCAAAGGGGTCAAGGAAGGGTATTGTTGATTTTAATTCCATGGACTGGGGGAAACAGCACCAATACAACAGCCTGGGGTGAAGGATTCCTCAAAATAGCCATAGTTCTGTGTCTCTCGATGTCTGCCATGAACAGGTGGATTGGGAATCCAGTACTAGGCGATATGTTGCCTTCAATGAGGTTGGAAGGATGAATGCTGTACCGCAGGTGAAAAGTGTGGCTTCCATGGTAGATCAGCAATGGATACCTCAGGTGTTTGCATATTTTGAAAGCTCTCCAGTTCAGTGGAAATGATGGTGTCCTGCTATATTGAACTAGCAATTTGAAGTAAGATACATGGGGGGGGGGCAGCATAGAGCTGGATGCTTAGGCAGACATTTCTCTCAGGCACTCACGTGACCTCATTTCCCAATAGTTCTTAATGCCACCCTTTTTTTCCTTCACTTTCTTGGCCACCTCCTAAAGAAACCATAACAGTCTCTTTTTTTCTTCTGCTTTTACTTATGTCCTTCATTCAGAGGATGGTTGCCTTAATTATGCCATCCTTTATTGTTCCCCACTGTGCACCTACCCCTTCCTGGCAATACTTCCCCATGAAGCAGTCTCTAAGGCAGTCTCCCATTTCTTTAAAATCCAGATTCCTAAAATCCAGGACACTCATCCTCATGTTGTTTGCTTCTGCTCCTATCTTTATGTTAAACCACACTGTAAATTGATCACTGATTCCTAGGGGACTGTCCACTGTGATGTCTACAGTGATGTCCCTTTGTGTAGACACCAGGTCCAGCAGTGCTTTGGCCCTAGTGAGGTCAATAACTATCTGCCTGAGAAAAGTTCCATGTGTGGAGTAGACGATGTACCTACTCTGTGCCAAAGCTACTGTTGTAGGGTTCCACTCCATGTCTAGAAGATATGTTATCAGATAGCAGCACCTCTGCCTTACTTGCCATACTGATGATGGCTTCAACAAGTTCCTTATCCATACCCAGTTTTGTTCCCTGGGCTGGAGGTCTTAACATTACTCGGGTACAGATAGTGGCTTCAGAGACTGTCCCAAGGATGATCCACAGCACTACCAGCCCTTCCTTTTCCTCCTGGTGACCCTGTACCTCCATGGCCTTGATTCCCTTCCTCATACATAAAACAACCCTTCCCCCTTGCCCTGTCTCTCATGAAGACAGAGTAGCCAGTTATGACCATGTCCCAGTCGTGGTGATCAGTGCAATATGACTGTGGCCACCAAATCCAGGCTAGCATCTTCCACGATGGCCTCCAGAATACTGCCCTCCTTTTCTCCCCCCTTTCTGCCTATGCTGTCCACCAAAGCTCCACCGGACTCACCTCTTCCCTTTTAACACTTTCCATTCCCTTTCTCCTTTACTCCTTTATTCTTGCTTACCTGATTTATATCGGCCTTCTCCTCTGTCTAGTCTCCATGCCTATCTTCTTTCACTCCTGTCCTATAGTTGAGTTTACTTCCCTCATTCCCTCCTTTCCTAATGCTATATCTTTCATGCTGGCAATTCTTGCCTCCTTCAGTTTTACAGCCTCCCTGTAGCTATTTTAAATGCTCCTCCAAGTAGCATTTAAACCTCCCACTAAGGACTGTGGTCTCCTACCTGGAACGATGCAGACCATCATCCTTGTAGAAACCCATATCCTCCCTAGCTGGTCCCCGGACCCAATGTAGCCAGAGATCTCCTCCATGCACCATGCCTATAACCAATTGTTAAATGCCTTGATGTTGAATACCCTTTCCTCCCCCTTGCCATGCACAGGTAAAACCTCATCGAAAGCCACCTTTTGTAGCACCTGCTTGAGGCCCCTCCCCAGTTCCTTGAAATGATCCTGCACTACCCCTATCCTTTCCAGGTCATATATCCCCAAGTGGACAATGATGTCTAGTTCACAGCTCCTGCTGCCTTAGTGAATTTCTGGATATGTTCTCCATCTCTCCAAGCTGAAACATTTCTCAGGCACTTCCCTTCCCTCTCTCTTTCTCCCCCCACTCCCATGCCTATCCCCCAACAATAAAGTCCCCCACCAGCAGCTGCTTCATCCTTGGCTGGGACCTCTTCCTCCTCCTTCTTGTGGCCTCTCTGTCTGAGGACCTACACTTCCTGCCTTTCCATTACTATCGGTGCCTCCTATTGGGTGCCCTGTCTCATCAGTGTGGCAAAGGAATTCTGCAGCAGTACAGGATAAGGAGCATGTACCCTTCCCACCACACTTGTACTCCCAGAGCCCACTAATAATCTGAACTTTTTTTTCCAAACTTTAGCCACCTGCTACAATTCAATACTAAGATCACTTTAATAACTGGCTCTTTACAGCTAAACAGAAATGTCCTACCCAACCTTTGATCCACTCCCACAGGGGACAGCTGACCTGCCATACAAAGCATGTTCACAGGCTCAAAGTGCCACAGAACTGACTCAGCTCTCAGAAGCACCAACAGTTTGACCTGCAAACCAAAAGAATGAACAATATTGTCACAAAGCTTTCCTTTATTTATGTCAGAGTTTTCACTGCTTTTCAAAATTTTAAAATCATCTCCAAAATGATTCACTGCTGCACTGTGGATTTCAAAGCCAGTGTCATCTCCATGGAAGACAGTACTGCAGATGTCTTTAATGGGAGGGCTTTAAGCTTGAGGTTCAATGGGCGGAGCAACTACATCACTCACCCGTCGGGGTTAAAAGGTCATATATCCTGGGCCTCACCAGGATTCATTTTTCCGTTGCAGCCGGAGGCCACATTGGCTGCACCTTCTCATGCTCTGTTCTCCACTCGTTTGGCCTCTAGCTGCTCCCACTTGCATCGATGACTCTTTCCTGCTCACTCCCATTTTGCCCCTTCTCTGTGGTTGCCTCCGGGTGCTAGCCTCTATTCTCTGATTGTTCCCTCCCCCCATACACCTTCCTGTCGCTGTACTGCCGCACACCTCCCTCTCGGCACCACTTTGTGCCACCACCCCTTCACTCCTTTCAGTGTTGCCTCCTGTTTTGCAACTCTATGGACCACTGACCTGGTCCCCCACTGAGTTTCCCTGCTGCTGTTCTTTTAGCTCACAAATGGCACAAACACTGCTGTTTCGTGCTTCTCCTAAAGTTCCACTCCTCCACTTGTTCCCTTCATCTTCAGAGCACTGCCTCAACCCTTCTCCTCCTTTGCTCTCCCACATCACACCTGAATGGCTGACTGGACGTGGCCCTCAGAGTTTTACCCCCCCTTTCTGCCACTTGTTTGCAGCCCTCCTTTCACTCCTCACCTTGAGCAGTCTTTTGGGATTTATTCCCCTTTCTTCAATTCCACATCCAAGGAGTATGCTCTACTAGCTCGCTTCTTTCCTCCTTTCTGCCATTTCTGTATTTCCCATTCCTGCCTGCTTTCATTTACAAGCATTTCCAAGCCCTTCTCAGCTGGAGATCTACATTTTCAACTCTGCTGGAAATTCCAGCCCTGTCAGTTTCTCGATCAGCCTTTTATGAAGTTCCCCACCAGGTGTGACTTCCCATTGTCCTTGATCTGGATTATTTTATCAAGCTAATAACTACTGAGGCAGTCCATTCTTCACGGATAAGTTTTCATTCCTGACACTTCCTTCAGCTTGCGTATGCCATGCTGCCTTCAGCCTGACAAGGGCTTCTGAATCAATAGTGGTTCTGCAAGACGTATGACACCTATACCAGGCGGGTTGCTACTTACACAGACTGACATTTCCAAATAGTGAATGTATCACATTTTCTTTTGTTTTCTAAGCTTTCAACGTCTTGCAATTATTGATCTTTTACTATTTTTATGTACCTGAAATTCGTTATTTTCCACTGTGTTTCAGACCCCTCTTCCTGTCATTACCCACCATCCCAACTCATATCTTTCTTTCCTTTTCAGCTGTACGGAATGAGGGAAGTGGTTTGGGAAGCATTTTGCAGCAGACCTAGTTTGTAGCTTTTGTGTTCTCTTAATTTCCTGCTCCATTCTCTATTGTTCAGCCCCCATTCCTTGTCCTGTGCTTCTTTTGGGGTTTCCCTATCCTACATCTTGCCCTATCCTGCCATCGCCTTCCTTTTTGTTTCCTCCTCTCCCCTTAGTCTGTTGGGCCTATCAGTGCCACCACGTTCTCAGTCTGATCTCAGGGTCTATTCAGTTCCATTGCTTACTCAAGCCTTCAGCCAGTGCCTTGGCACCTACATTGCTTATGCCTATCTTTGAATCTACCTAAACTAGACCCACTACCTCAGCTTCTATCCCTCGCTCATCTGACCTTTACATCCTGCTCATCTAATTCAGCTATCACTCAACCTCTCATTGCCTTCAATGCCCTGACTCCACTCAAGGCTTCGCTACATTGCCATATCACTCAACCTGTCTCTGGCTGACTCATTCTGGTTCATTTAACCCTCTCAGCTCCTTGATGCCTCACACTGCCCTGCTCATCTGTTTCCATCGCTCAATCTGTCTGCCTTTGCTGACCAATTAGTATACCTCAGCTGGTTCTGTCTGGCCTGCAATTGAGGTCCTAGCTTTCTCACGCTGCTCTATTGAGCGTACTAACTTCATAAATGTTCATTTCAAGTTCATTCCCATCTCCTCTTCTTCATGTTCTGTATAGGCCATAAAGGATTTACTCCAATCAAAGCCTGCAATCAATATTTCTTTTGGGCATACCTATCATGACTCCTATGCCACCTCATCGACCTGTGGCCATCCTGCCACATCTTTCAGGTTTCTGACTCCAGTCATCATTCACTTCTCATTACCTCAAGGTTTATCTATTTACATTGTTTACTTGAGCATTCCTATCATTGAATCCTATGCTACCTCATTGACTCTGACCTCAGGGTCTAATCGTTTACAGCACTTAATCAGGCATGCCCTATCAGCCTCAGCATCTACTTACTTGCATTGCTTAATCAAGCATTCCTCTCATTGTGTCTTAAGCTACTTCATCGACCTGACGCCCTCCTGCAGCGATCATCATCATCAGTCTTCATCACTGCGTCATGTTCCTTCTTCGATCTGTGCCTTCTTTTGGGGTTTATTTCCCCTGTCCCATCATCATCTTCCCTACTCATATCCTTCTCTTTAATGACTCCTTCTCTTTACCGACATATGTCCTCCAATCAAACGTTGTCTTCAAATCAAACATTGTCAGCCTGGAGGGAAGGCAACCTAGGCCTTGGATCCCTAGAGGTTTCCTCCTCAAAGGGTTTTTTCCCTCTCCTCCATGCCAATGGTCATAATATTAGTTAGAGTTAGTCTTTTCTTAAGTTACTTACTTAGGTTCTGCTGTTGGATGGAGGTGGATGGTGGCCCTCGGCTTTCCCCTCTCTCATTAGGAAGTCCACCCTTATCATCTTCACAGCATTCATTCATTCATCATCCTCACCTGTTTGATGCTCAACACTTTTGGGTATTCTTTTTGGGCTTCTTCCTAGCCTACCTTTAGCCGACGCAATCATTCCCATGGCACCTGTGGGGGGGGGACTCCTCCTCTAGGGTTCCTTGCGTCGTACCCCTACAAGGTGATATATCACATGGCTAGAGAGGTGGAAAGCCACAAAGCAAATCAAGTTAGACAAGCATCATCTCATCTCATCTAATTGTGCAAGCACATTAAATGGGAGGGCTTTAAGCCCAAGATTCGAAGGGTGGAGCAACTGCGTCACTCCCCCATCGGGCTTAAAAGGTCATACATCCTGGGCCTTGCCAGGATTCATTTTTTCGTTGCCCACCATCCACCCCTCCTCCTCCAGCGGCTTGTCTCTCTTACATAACTTAGTTATTTAATCCCTTAAGTATTAGGTCAGAAAACCACATCCACAAACCAAAGAAGTGGATCTCTCTTTATCATCATGCAACATGCTAGCAAAAACACATTGTACAGCCGAAATATACTATAAATCGTTCTTTTTTTGGGGTCAATTCTCCTCATTGTCCTACTCGGCCATGGCATCTCTCGGAGGTGCTCTCTTGGCTAGACTCCTCTCCTCTCCTCTTCTCCCTGAAGCTCTCTCTTCCAATCCAGCACCCCCAACTGGATTTTCTAGCTCCCTGGATCACCCCCCCCAGAGGAGGCCCACTTCACCTACCTGGTGGCCATTCTGAAAATTAGAGGGTCTGTCCGTTGGGGGGCTCGGCCAGCCTTCAGGAAGAGAGCCCGGCAATGTGGATTTGGGAGTCTGCCACTGGAGCAGGGATTTTTCTTACGTCAGTTGCCCCTCAGAACTCGGACATGCCATGATGCCCAAAGCACTACGTGCCGAAGTCCACTGCAGCTCCGCCCCCACATCTTGTAGTGCCACCAGTTCCTTGTGCTGCCCCTGACCACCATCAGGGGCTGCTCAGGAGCAGTGCATTCCTTGGATCCCTCCCTGGGAAGAGAGAGCAGTCCTCTGGACTCTCAATCCCTTCCCTTCACTACTGAACCCCAGTGGCCTGAGCTCATTCCCGAACTCGGGTCGCCAGTGTGGCCCGAGGTGTAGCATCCATGCCCTCAACCCTCAGCACCACCGGGCCAGCAGTACCATAAATCGTTCTTGATGTCCAAATCTGCAAATTATGCCAGTTGCCTTTATTGTGGAAGAACTGTTTAACTGCAAAAAGGCCAAATTAACTGGGATGATGTATGAGACTCAGTGTACCACTTCACAAAATGTAATACATGTGGTATAATGCAATTTACAAAATGCATAGATAGAGTAGAGCAATCTGATTGGCTGGCAGAACTTGCCAGCTATATCTTTTATTTAGGTTATACCACAGGGAAAAACAAGACCCAGCATCACTGCCTCACACTAACACAAAATATCCCTGTACCACCCTAGCAAGACATTCTCTTATTTCCCAACCATCATGAACACCAAAGCCTTAAAAACACGTGCTCTTTTTCAGTCTCTGCCTCCCTCAGTACCGCTGCAGACAAGACATCCTAATAGTTATTTTTTTTCACACAGACCTGCACAAAACCAATACCCAGTAATTCATGAGTCACCGATTCAGTGCAATAAGGTAGCCACCAGTTTGTTTACCTGGGCTGACTCAAGCCACAAAAAATAGGCATTAAAAAAGAGAGAAAGCAGTGTTCTGTAGTCACCCGAATTGCTGTTGGTCTTTTGCTCTTGGTTCCAATCAGCACAGAGTGAGACTGCCAGCACTTTTACAGAACAGCTGCCACAAAGGGAAGCCTGCTGCTGGGAAGACCACAAGGAAATCTAGGTCTTGCCAGCGGCCTAGTGACCCACCATGGTAGCACTTTAGGAAAGTATGGTGGAAAGTAGGCAAAATGAGAAAAAAGTCTTACTTCCCTCACTCAGGCTGGCAACAATACTCAATCAGTAGGAGCTTTTTTTTCATGAAGCAGCCTCAAACCATTCATCCAGTGTGACAGTGCCTATCCAGTACCCCTACTGACAAGTGGAGGGACTCATTTTACTTCAAACAAGAACAACTTAATAATTTATTAATTAAAAAAAGCTATTTAGTATTTTTCAGCATATACTGTACCCATTTTATAATTGCATTAACACACTCCGGTGTGTGGTTTATTCTGGATAAACACACTTCAAGTGGTAATAAGGCACTCACCTGCTGTGTGGTGCCTCACTACACTCCTAGGCATATGTTTATCCAGAATAAACCACACCCCATCATGTGTTATTACTTACTTATTACTTACTTAAAGTGCTTAATAACATGTACTGTACACATTCTGAACAGCACAAGATAGAGTTTCTCGATCTCCAAATACACTATGTGCAGAAGACTTGGTGAGGGTACACTGAACCACACCCTGAGGGATTGTCCCATGTAACACTTTTTAGGGACTCTGTTAGGCATAAACTAGATCTTCACTAGGTGTGGAAAAAAACTTCACCTCTTAATTTGCATTATTGCTATTAGAGTTTTCTGATTGGAAATCAGAGATACTACATTGTGATACAATCCGTTGTAGTCATTAGGATTACATCTAGTTATAGTACATCTAGGCACTGGATGGACTTTGGACACTCCAGCTGCACAAAATGGCACAACAAAATTCTGGAAGCTCTCAACACAGAAAAAATGATATGAGGCATAAAGAAAAGGCCTCCATTTTGCAGAACAGTTTGGGAACCATGTTGCATACATTTAACCATATAATTTACAAATTCAGCCTAACACTTTTAACCATATTATTTACAGCTAACCTCAGCCCATACCACTTGGATCCCTTTCCCTTTGCAATCCACATATCCCCAGTCCACAACGTATTAATCTCAAAGATAATTGCTACTACTGGACAATCAATAGTGATGCAATTAATTAGTATCCCAGGAATATGATATATCCATTGCATATGTAATGGAACCTGGATTTGCATTGTTGTTTTAAGTATGTTTCTCTGTTTGAAAACCAATAACATTTACTCATTAAAAAAAAAAATTACCCAGTGGTATTAGTACTCTGAGTAGTTAGATAGGCAGACTGGGTGGGCAGGGAAGCCTTTATTTGCAAACAATGTCAGTGTATCTATGTATACAGCATATGTAAGTGGTTTTGCACTGGAGACAGAAACAAAACGGCAGTTAGAGGAAAGAAGACAGCAGGGGGTGATAAGGGGATATGAGAGAGCAGAGTTAACAGAGTAGAAAGGGGGACCAGTAGATTCAGAGGACTAGTAGGTGCAGTGAGATTTTCTCTGTGAATCAAGGGAGGTGAACAATAAGTCTAAGTGCAGTAGAGGGGACAGCAGTGGGTGTGAGTAGGGAAGATGAAGGCAAAATGGTAGAAGGAAAAGAAGAGGGGTCCCAGCCTGATCAAGATAGAGTTAGGCATGGCACTGTATGTAAGGGGGGGGGACTTTTCTGTCATCCACATCCAGCACCCCCTCACATACAGATCTACTTTGTGGTCAGCCTGGGTTCATTTGGGTGCAGTACACAAACAGGATACCAGGAACAGGTTTGGTGCCTCCACCTGGGGGCAGGGGTATGTAAAGGCTACCCAATGTGGCCCTAACCTTCCACTAGGAACAAATATTATATTCCCTTCCACACACACAATTACCTTTTCCCCACACAGTAACAACACACACTAAGCAATAACCATGAATATCAACTGTAAAATAAACTAATCTCTGATCTATTATAGGGGAGGGGTAAGGGGAAGCAAAAACAGAACAATTTTGATTTCAACAATTTCCCCACACAGTCCTCTTACCACCACCCCAGGTGCACCCAGTTTTCTCCCATAGCCATAAGAGTTCTTACTGTCCATTGCTGTAAATACCTCACTGGGTTGCTGGTGGCCAACCAGAGGACAAAAGTTTGCAGGCAGTTTGGGATACAGAGGGAATAACAGTCTTTTGAACTTAAAATGACTGAACTGGATATGGGTGCCCCAAAACATTTGGCAAACAAGTGTAAAACAAACATTTTTAGTAATCTTTGGCCTAGGCTTTTCCTGCCAATTAACAAAATCCTGCCCAGGAACTTAACCCCCTTTATAACTAGCTAAACTAACTAACTTGGGAATGATCTCCTCAGGACCACAGCCCAGAAGTACTCACAATTTGTTGATAGTCTCAGGGGGTGCCAAAAAATGCTTTGGATTGGCGATCCTGCTCTGGAGTCTGTAGACAGTCTTGGGGTGCACCACAATGCCTGGAGAAGGATATGCAACAAGCCAGACCTTCACATGTCAGGCCTTTCCTCAGCTTTGTTCCTAGGTCCTTTTATCATCTTCATCTGACAGGCCTCTCACTGTCTTCACCACTTGGGCCTTTTGTTGTCTTCACCACTTGTGCCTTTCATCGACTTCTCAAGGGGACCACCCAGGCTTGAGGTCAATCAGGGCTGCTCACAGGGCACATGCAGATTCCACAGAGTACGAAAGTTCAATCTGGGCTTCTTTACAGTCTCTGGTCAGCCCAATTAACTTCGCCTTCCAGCTAAGAAAATTTCAAAAATTCACAGTCTTGACAATGGGAAAACTGCAGTTCAAGTAAAATCACAGGAAAAGCAGGTTAGCAGTCCAGTTTCTTTCCCTCTGGAGCAAAAGGTCTAGTAGGCACTCTGTCTCAAGGGTTTGGGTGCTCAGAGGGTCCTAAGTCCCTCAAATCTCAGTTGGACTCCCCAACCCATGACAAGCTCTGCACTCAATTTTTATAGCCAGACCAATCTCTCTTTCTGAGTGTCCAGTTAATTCCTAGGCTCTCTTTGGTGCCCTTTCACCCTTTCACAGCAACCTTTATTGTTGGAAAACCTATGGGGGTTGCCATTACTGTTTGCACTAGGCTGCCCAGCTTTGGCAGATCATAGTTTTAATTCTAAGCCCTTTTACAGGCTATTGTCCATATGTCCTAGCCCCGTGTGCACTGATGAGGCCAGGAAACTCTTTATTTGTTTGGTGGGAGCCCCATTTGTACCTGAAATAATAGGCACCTGTTTCACGCTCTTTACCCACTGCTAAAACTTAGTCGCGGCTTCTGTAAGGCACCAAGGCCACCCATGTGCAGACAACACATGCCGGCCATCATTTTTATTCACATTTTTGGTCCCATGCTTCATGGCTAACCCTCAGACCAAGCAGCTGCCCCAAGCACACGCAGAAGCAGAGATCACCTTAAAGACCTCATCCCCCTCTTCTAATGGGGCTGAGGAGTAGAAAATATTAACAGTCACAGCCACAGAACTACAGAAGCCCTCCAGTCCCACTTTCAGCAGCATTGGGGACCAGAGGCTGAAGTCGGGCACAGGGGAGCAACAATGGGGATGTAGACCTCCAGGTAACCCTCACATGGTGGTGGGAGGCCTTGCAGTACATGTACTTCACATCTGCACAGCAAAATACCCAGAGGAACAGCTTAAGGACAATGTCATGGCAGACAGAAGTAGCTCCAGTGGTTTAATTGGTGTCTGAAGCACTTGCTTAGCCACAGGCTCTTCAGGTTAACTCTACTGGTCCTGCGGATTACCTTCCCTCCATCCTGGCTTCCATCTCTTTTATCTTTCTACCAGAGTGTTCAGAGGTGGAAGCACTGGAATTTTCCTCCCTTTACCACTTTCCTTAACATGTCTGATCAGCCTGCCTTCCATTCACTATTTATCTCTTTCGCTTTGTTTCTGTGCCTCCACTCACAGAATGAATTATCAGCTGTATGGAGCAATTAAACCATGTGTATTTATGTTTCTGTACTGGACAAATCAATAATCTGAGTGGTCGTTCATCTCTTCAGCCTCATTACTATTCTATTCAATATGCACAATCAAACACATGCACTTTTCTGAGCTTGATTCTGCCCAAACCAGAATATAGCAGGCAACTTAACTTGTGTTTGGGTTTCAATTGCCTTTAAATGGAATCATAAAATTTAAATGCACAGTCAAAGAAGGGACTCAGTGCTTTGAGTAGGAAAATGTGGATCTGTACAGGCAAAGTGAAAGTAAACAATGGAATGAGACAATAAAACAACATCTCCGCCTAGAACAATTGAAGCAATTTTTTCTAGCTGATTTTCTGACAGCACCTGGGAGTTGAAGAACTTAAGCGAGTATCCAGAAACTAACAGAGAATCATTGCCTTTTTACTACAATCATTTATATCATAGAAGTACTAACTAAAAGCAGACTCATTAAATATTGTGGTTGGTATATGCCTGAGAACCATGATTTTTATTTCACGTTTTTATATCCAAGTTAGTAGTATAAATTGGATCCTTTTCATAATGGTAAAGTTATACTGGGTAAGTTATAATACTTCAAGGTGGGCTTAATAAGTCACATAGGAGTCTATGCCTCCATATTGGTATATTGACATTGTGCCTTAAAAAATAGTTGTGCAAAGTTCTAATAAACCCAGTGGCCTAAAGGAGTTATTCTGGAACAGAAACTGTACACATGTCAAGTGAGAAAATCATGTACTAATATGCTCCCTTAAGTTCTGTGCAATATAAGGCAGTAGCAGGTGCCTTTGCCTAGCTCACTGCCCCTTGCTTGTCACAAACTGGTACATGGACAGGCTCCTGAATGTGGTAGTGTATGAGCAAATTGACAAGCAGGTAGATGTGCAGCAAATTAGCCTGTCCCTTGGTGCAGCGGTAGCACTGCACCTTGCAATGCTGATGACCTATGTTCAGGAATGAGCTTGAAGCATCAGGGGCCTGGCCTGGTGGAGGTTGGATGAGTATCCCATGAGCAGCTCTTGACCTCCAGTGGGAGGATGTTGACACCCCGCTCTTGAGTGTTACACAGTGGTGACTGGGTGTGCACCAGGCTGGGACCACATTGTGGGGGGGGGGGAGACAGCAACGGAATATCTGCAGGCATGTGTGGAAGCATGCATGCCTGCACACTGGTGTCATTGCATGTCCCCCTCTCTGGGGAAATCTAACACAGTAAAACCCTTTTCAGCAGCTGCAGCACGAACTTTCCTCTTCTCAGATGAAAGATTCCACAGCCTAAGTCTCAGACAGATTACTTGTGAATCTTGGACTCTCCTTAGGGTGCTCTGCTGTGGGGGTATATGGGAACATCTGAACATATAAAATTGCTGGCAGAAAAATGCCCACAGGTCTATAAGTCTGGCCGATTGTGCAGCTCTTAGTTTCATAGCACTACAGCTGCCCCATCCCCACCCAAACCCCTCCCTTCCTCCTCTTTTCCGGTCCTTCCCCCTTCTTTGTGTTTTTGTCTGTATTAACCCTGCCCTTGACTTGATCCCAGCCCCGCTTAAAGCTATCCACTGTCCTATGAATGATTAACTCCTCCAGCAATGAATTCCAACCCACCAGCACTCTTTCTGTGAAGTAGTGCCTCCTCATCTCCCTAGTAAACCTTCCCCCTTCCAACTTCAGACTGTGCCCCCAGTGACCCTTTCCCTCTTTAAGCAGAACACTCCTCCCTCCCTGACTTTCTTTATGCCTTTCAAAATCTCAAAAGTCTCTATCATGTCCCCTCTTTCCCTTCTCTCTTCCAGTGAGTACATGTTGACCTCCTTCAACCTTTCCTTGTATGACAACTCCCCTAGTCCCATGATCGTTTTTGTAGCCCTACGCTGCACCCCCTCCAGTAATCTCCCATCCTTTTTGAGGTATAGGCAACAGTACTGTACACAATACTCCAAGTGTGGCCTCACCAGTGATCTGTACAATGGTAGGATGACCTCCCCTTTTCTAGAGGTGATCCCTCAGGCAATGCACCCCAGCATCCTATTTGCCCTTGCTGCCACCCTCTTACACTGTGCTGATACCTTCATGTCCCCTGTAACTATTATCCACAGGTCCCTTTCCTCCTTTGAAGCTGTTACCTGCACTCCCCCCAGCCAGTAGCTGTTGCTGGGATTTCTGACTCTGAGGTGCATGACCTTGCACTTCTTAGCATTAAACCCCAACTGCCACTCCCTAGACCAGTGTTTGAGTTTAGCTAGATCCTCTCTGAGTGCCTGCCACCTTTCCTCACTGTCCACTTTTGCATAAATCTTAGTGTCGTCCTCAAACAGACTGATCTTACTCTTGACCCCCTCTTCAATGTCTCCAATAAAGACATTGAACAGAACAGGGCCCAGCACCGAATCCTGTGTTACCCCACTCATTACTGACCTTGGCTTGCATGTCTCCCCCCCTTACAACTACCCTCTGTTGTCTGCCCTGCAGCCAGCACTCCACCCACCCAACCAGTTTTCCCCACCCCATGTCCCTCAGCTTGCTCATTAACCTCCTGTGCAGCACCAAGTCAAAAGCCTTGCTGAAGTCCAGATACAGGACATCCACAGCCTTCGTCAAACACCCTAGTGACCTAGTGGAAGAAGCTGATCAGGTTAGTTTGGCAAGATCTTCCCATGACAAACCCATGCTGTTTCTTGTCCTGCAGACCATTGCTATTGAGAAAGGTTATCAATCTCTCCTTCAGGATGGTCTCCATCAACTTCCCCACTATGGAAGTCAAGCTCAAGGTCTGTAGTTTCCCAGTTGGTCCTTGGGTCCACTCTTGTGAAGGGGCAGCATGTGAGCCATCCTCCAGTCCCTGGGTACATTCCTCATCTCTAAGAAGGTGTTGAACAGTTCCATCAGAGGGCCTGCCAACACCTGTGCCAGTTCCTTCAGGACCCTTGGGTGTACACCGTCTGGTCCTGGTGCCTTGTCCACCCCCAAGGCTTTAAGGCCCTTCAGAACTCTATCCTCTTGGATGACCTCATCTGTTATTTCTGCCCCCCTCCACCCTTGCCCCCTTTCCCCTTCAATATTGGGCCATCCCTTTCTTTTGTGAACACTGAACAGAAATACTCATTGAGTGCCTCTGCCTGATCTTAACTTTGTTCTGCCCTTCCCTCCTCTCTCTTGATTCTAACAATATCATCCCTACAACTTCTCTTCTACCTTATGTATGTAAAGAACCCCTTTGCCCCCTCTCTGATCCCCTGAGCCAACTTCAGCTCCTTTGCTGCCTTGGCTGCCCTGACTGACCTTGTCACCTCTCTAGATGCCTTTGTGAACACCTCTCTATCCTCCAAAGGCCATGATTCTTTGAACTTAATGAAGGCCAATCTTTTTTCCCTCACCTTCCCCTCCACTTCCTTACTGAGCCAACTAGATCTTTTTGACCAGGACTGCTTACTTTGAGATTTAGCACATGTGTTTGTGGCCTCATTCAGCCCCTTCCTAATGATTGCCCACTTTTGTTCAGCATCCATCCATGGGTTAATTTTAGTTACATACCCCTCTAGGATGCCTCTCATTCTGACAAAATCTGCCTTCCTGAAGTCCAACACTCTTGTGTTGGTCTTAGCTGACTCCCTCCCTGTGTTGAGGAGAAACCACACTGAGCAGTGGTCGCTTCCTGCTAGAGGGTCCTATACTACCACATCCTGGACTTGATCCCCATTTGCTAGCACCAAGTCCAGTATGTTCCCCCCTCCCTAGTAGGATCCATCACCCCTTGCACTAGGTAGTTGTTTTGGATAGCCTCCAGCAGCACCTGTCCTCTGGTGTGTGCTGTAGTTACTGTCTGCCAGTCAACCTCAGGTAGGTTGAAGTCTCCCACTATAACTATATTCCCTTTGCCACTGACCTTCCTGATTTGCTCCCCAAACTCCCTATTTACTGCCTCACTCTGTTAGTGTGGCCTTTACACCACCCCATCCTGAACTTCTTACCTTTAGGGCTTTGGAGCAATATCCATAAGGCTACTGGTCTCCCCTTATCCACCTCCTCCTTGGTACACAGTTTATTTATTTATTTGCTTTTGTTAACTGGGTAAGCACACTAGACAGCCAAGTCCCTGTTTTCAGGTGTGACCTGGGAGATTACAAGGTACATTACAAGGTACATACATGAACATCAGGCAAATACAAGTAGAGGATTACATTACATAGAATTAGCACAACAGAGACTTTACAAGCATCAGATTTCATCAAGCAAATAGTAGTGAAGAGTTAATATAAAGTGACCAGAGCACAGGGACATTGTAAGACAACAATACCAAAAACAGGTATTACAATACCTTATTTAACATTGCAGTCAGTAGGAAGAGGTGCAGTGTGAATTCATCGCTCCAGGCAGCAAGTTGTAAGGCTAGCAGTTAGAATAAGGAGGAGTCACAGTTGGGATAGAGTGGGCCCAGTCTTGAGAGAAAGGGTGCACAGTTTAGTGCTCACCCTGTTTGCGGTAGGCTAAATGGTCCATTTTCATATATGCTGTGAGAACAGGAGGAGTATGAGCACAGTTGTGCTCTGCCCAGTCGTAATGTTTGAGGTAGCATCTCAGTTAGTTGGGGCATCTCAGGCTGGAAGGTTTGTCTAGTGCAGAGACAGGTGGCAGCCGTTTGAGAAAACCCCAGAGGGGAGGCTTTAAAGCTCTGGTGCAAGGGAGAGGAAGCCGAGTGCTGGTTGGAAGAGTTCAAACCCTGGGCTCATCAGCGTAAGGCTCGGTCACCCATTTGTGTGTGGGTTTTAGGGTACCAGGAGGGCATAGGAGCTCTGGATCGCAGGTTGTAGGAGGGTGCAGCAAGAACAAAGGGTCTCAGCAAGGTTTTGAGGGGTGGCAGTTCTGACAATATTGTCAATGAAGTTGCTCACGACATAAGAGCAATGAGTTTCCGGTAGGAGCCACTCAAGCCGGGTGTAAAGCTCACAGCGGTGAGTGAGGCGGGGGGCTGAGAGTGCAAAATGGCATATGTTGTTGTACGCTGAGTCCCACTTTACTAGACCAGTTTTTGCAATATGGGCAAAGGTGATTAGTCCGTAGCAAAGCGTGGGTAGGAGGACTCCCCTGGCTAGAGCAAGACGGGCAGCTGCAGTTAGACAGCTTTTTGCTCTGTAAGCCTGACCCAGCTTGCAGTTTGAGGCCTTGCATGTATTTCATATGTGCAGGTTCATATCCAGCTGTGGGTCAAGGGTTACCCCCAGGTACTTGACCGAGCCTGTGACTGTCAGCGGTGACCCATCTCAGTATCCCTTCCCTGACATAAATAGCCACCCTTCCCCCTTCCCCTTTCCCATTCCCTGTGGAACACCTTGTATCCTGGGATTGTGAGATCCCAGTCATGGTATTGAGTGGCCCAGGTCTCTGAGATGGCGGCAATATCTATCTCTCCCTCTGCCATCATTGCCTGGAACTCTGCCACCTTGTTTGCTAAGCTCCTTGCAGTCAAGGATACTACAGTCCACCTTGTGTCCTGCCACTTCTCTTCCCGTATCTCCCCATTTCACTTTTGTCTTGGTAACATTCCCTCATTCTTCTCCTCCTCCTCCCTCTCTTGGGGGAGGCAAGGCCTCTCAGTCTCCCCTGGAAGGTGCCTCATCCCTACTATCTGACTCAGCCCTCCCCTTTCCTCAGTTTAAATCTATGTTGTTTTTAATGTACTTTTCCAGACCCTGTCCCAATGCCCTTGTACCCAAGATGTTAAGATGCAGCCTATCTTTGGCATAAAGCTCCTTATTGTTCCATGTCTTGCTCCACTCCCCTACTACCCCGTACCCCGCTTCTGCAAACCACTCCTTCAGCCACCCATTAAACTCCTGTATTCTTAGCTTCCTCATCGTGCTTGCCCTAGAGAATGTCACTGAGCTTCTCACCCGATTGCAGATACCCCCCACTTCCCTGAACCTCTCCTGCACTTCTTCCACTGTACTTCCCTCTAGGTCATTTGTTCCCAGGTGCACAATGATATGAGGTTTCCCTCCCACCTTCTCCACACATTTCTGAATACACTGCCCTACTCTCCCCGCTGTCATACCTGGCATACACTCCACCCAGGTTGGGCTCTTCCTTGCTCCCTTATCTCCCCATCTCACCCCCCTGAGCATAGAATCCCCTAATACAAGTGCTCTCTCCCCCATCCCTTGCACTTCACCATGGTTTGCCCTCCTATGAGACCCTTTTTCTCAGTGTCCTCTCCATTCATACCCTGCCCTTTTCCCCCTCCCTTCTCCTTCAATTGCCCCTCCACCTCCACCTCTTCTCCTCCTCCTTTGTCCTTCCTGTGCTCACTCCCTTCCACAACCACTCTACCTCCACTACTTTTCATCCTTCCACTGCCCCCTGCATTGTGTCTCCCCTTCCCGCCTCCCAACATGTTTTGGCCTTCCTCCCCATTTGTTCAGTGTGTTTGTGCCAAATTGGCCTACTTCACTGCCCCTTCCCACTTTTACCCCCCATTGTTCCCTCTCTTCTTGTACCCTGCATTTCCTCACTCCATCCTGGTCTACTGACTCTTGTTCTATGGTGCCTTCCCCTACCCCCTGCTCTGTTTCATCAACCAGTACTGCATACCTGTTTGTTGTCTCCAACCTCCTGCCCTTGCCCTCCGCTGAAATCCTTTCCTGCCTCTGCTTACCCTGAACCTCTTTAATACTTGCCCTCTGTCTACCCATGTTCCCTACCACCTGCCAACACCCACTTTTTGTGCTCCCAGGACCCTGTGGACTTGTCCCCCCTGACCAAGTGCCCCTTTCCGGCTTGTGGCGGCCTGGACTCTCCTGAGATGGAGCCCTCCCTGCCACTCTGCCCAATCTCCTGCTCACCCCCTCATACCTGTCCCCTCCTCCTATTTCCCATCTCAAGCTCTCCATCTCCAGCGTAAGCTGTCTGAACATCCTGCATACTGGACAACCCCCCACCTTCCACCAGGTTCCCAGAAACAGTACTGCCCCACACCCATTGTGGCTCACAACCCTCCCGGCCTCCCTGTGCCCCCAACCCCAGTCATTCCTACCTCTCCACTCCCCCCACCATACATCCACCTGCCTCCTTGCCCTGGCCTCCACTCCCCCCCTTCTCTCTTAGTCTCTGAATATTCCACAGCTCTTCACAATTGCATCCATATTTCTATAAGAGCTCTAAACCTGTAGTAGTGCCGCAAAACTTTTACTCTCTCCTTCTGTAGGGACTTACAACTTCTCTCTCCTCCTCTTGTATGTGCCCTGTGGACCTAGTTGCTAGCTACACCCTTTGTAATTCTGCCTGTATATCAGCTAGGCTATTGCTTGTGCTGTGCTGCCTATCTGTTCCTGCCACTTTAAGTAGGTGTGGCTTAGCCTTCCACTGTAAAGGCAGAGCACCAGGGGGTGGTTGGGGAATAGGGGTTTGTGGGGGGGATGGTCCTTTGATACTCAGTGTCTACAAAAATAATCATGCAAAAAAGACAGTCTTCTGTAAACTACAGGGCAGAAACTCACAAACCTACCAGCAAACAATGTCTCCTAGTCCTGCTCACACAAACTGGCAAATCCAACTGAATGTCAGTTAGGCACACACTTGAATTTTAACCCTCCCTAATCCCCTGCTAAAATGTGATGCCTGCAGTTAAAGTACAACCTCAGACAATTTCAAAACCTTACAAACCCTTCCAGCAAACAGAGCCTACTAGTCCTGCTCACACAAACTGGCTACGGGGCCTCCGCTCTGGGTGGCTGGTAGGGTTTTCCAGGTGGGGGGATATGGTGGTTTGATATGGGTATATTCCTGCTGGTGTTCATAGGAAATTAACAGAATTAAAAACAGATGTCACATGGGAGGTTCTTGTGAAGCTGGCAACTTCACATTTCTTGAAATTTAACAAAGTTTTCCTCACCCAACCCAGCTTCACAAAAAAGACTTTGCATAGTGGATTTCCCTGCAAAGTTTAATGAACTTTATGGTAAACTGAGTATAGAAAATCAGCAATGAATGATGGCAGAGGAGGAGGAAGAATATAAAGTTGCCTGAATGTAGTGGCAAACTTCCATCATCTTTTCTATAGTCTGCAGGGCAGTATCAATGGCAGCAGAGGTGGTAGAGGAGGAAATAGCATGCAGCAGCAATGGAGGAGAAGGCCCATAGCTTTGTGTGAATGCAATTATATAGTTCCATTTTCTTTTTTATGGGTAGCTGTCCCCATGGCAGAGCCTGAGGAAGAGGTGGCAGCAGCAGGAATGAAGGATTAGGTTCATAGCTACAGTATGTGTGAATGAAATGGTGGAGCTGTATCTTCTTGTCTTCTGGGCAGCTACACCCATGAAGGTGGCAGAAGAGAACGGCTACTAAAAGTGGACAAATACCTCATTTCAAATATTCTGCAAGTATTCATATTTTGAGGCCCAAATATTTGGTATTCAGGATTTCAATGTGGTTCAGCATGGGAGGTAGGGAGAGAAAAAAAGGCCCCTGCAATTGGCTAGGGCTAGGCTCTTGGCAACCCTCCCAATGATTTCAAACTTTTCTCACCCAACTACCCCTTTCCTTGAGTCCCACACACACACAAGAAAAATGAGAACTGACTCCTGGCACCTGGCCAGGAGCCAGCATTGTCTTTATATCATCCTTGCCCCCTCCCCAGTCTGACTACCCTAACCACTGATAAAAATGACCATAGTTGTGGGGTGCAATACTCCATCCACTCCAGTCCTTGATCGTTATGGGCCCTCCAATCCCAATCATTAATTTGGGGGTGACCTAGTGCCAAATATCCAGTACTGTTAATCACCCCCCCTCCATCCACCCTCTGCATTCTCAGCCTGCTCCACTCACGAAATCAGCTGATCAGTACATGTGACATAAAGCAAGTTTGAGTGGGGCTGGGAGAGAATGATCATGAGGGAAGAGGCATCAGTAGTAGTGATGTTAGGCAGGCTAATTGGTCAGGCTGCCTAGCAGTCATTACTACTGATGCTACTGATCTGCCCCCTCCCTCAAAATCTTCACATCCAGCTCCACTAGTACTTGCTGTATGCACATACTAATCAGCTGATTTGTTGAGCAGAGTGGGCTGTGTACCACAGCAAAAGGAAGGAAGGGCTTGACTGCCTGACTGACTATCCTGAATAGTTGGCAACAGTCCACCCCACCGATCAAGGATTTGGCTCGAGGAGTGAGTTGGCCCAGGGGAAGTGAGGAGTGGATGAAGTATAACTCAACAACTAAGGTAGTTTTTATCAACTGAGGTAGGGCAGTCAATCTAGGGAGGGGCCAGTGAGGTGAAATAAACATGATGTTGGCTCCTAGCATGGTGACAAGAGTCACTTCTCACTTTTCTTACCTGTGTGACACTTTATGGAAGGTGTAGGCCAGTGGGAAAAATTTGTAATCAGGAGTGATGGTAGCCAGGGGATTAGCCCTGGGCATCGGGCAAGGGGGAAGCTTAGTATATTAATTCCTGAATACCCAAACATGAATAGTGAAAACTATTCATTATTTGGCTGAAAATTAGGGAAACCCAATATTCGTGGTAATGTGCAACTAATATTTGTTCATCAAATATCTGTAAATGCCACCACCTTTCCTGACTGCCTACCCATTCCTTCCCCTCTACCACTTATTCATACATGGTTTGCATAATAATAATACTGTAAAGATAGTAAAAAAAATTAAATCAAAATTATTTTTTAAAAATTTTTCAAAAAGAAAGAAAAGTGTCATCCAAAAAATAATAATCAAAATATTATAATACTAAAGTTTTAACACTGCCTGCCAGATTCCTGGACAGACATTAGGATTTTAGCAGCACTGGAACACTGACAGTGAGACTGGATAAACTGAAACAAAAGGCCGCTACTGTAGACAGGAACCTGCCCCTTCCCACAAACACAACACTAGTCCAGCAGCACACAGAAAGAGAAAGGAAACAAGCAATTGTTAATATCAAACGTGTTTGCTTGCGTACTGTTACAAGTTACAGCAGCAGCAACATCTTATTTTCAATGGGGTCCTGCTTTTACACAGTTTTACAGTTTATTTACTCATGTTAGCACAAGCAAGATGCAATGGGCCCGAATTTGCAAGGTGGAGGCAGGGCTTGCGTCAAGCCCTGCATCCACGGAAAAGTTTGACTCAGCTGCACCAAAGCCCCTAGGATGCAGTTTGTTACGATTTTTGAAGGGTTGGTGCAGTTGCGACACTTTCCCCACTTTACAGCACCTTGCGCCAAAGATTTTGCATAAGTGCCATGAAAGGGGTCTCCCAAGGATGCAACGTTAGACCAGGGACAAGCTGGTCTAACTCCCTGCATCCCACATTTCAGATTTGCAGTGGGCATTTGAGGCACACTACTTTGAAAATCGCACTTGCCGCAAGATGTGTTGCAATTTGCCACTTGTGTCACGCACCCTGCTGGAAGTCTGCTACACTGCCGCATATCTTTGTAAAACCAGGCCCAATATCGTCAGTGTCCTTGCGAAGGTGTAGCCTCCAGAACTGCACACAGTACTCTAGATGAGGCCTCACTAGTGTTTTATACAATGGAATCGCCTCCTTCCTCCTTCAGCTGGTGATACCTCTGCCTATGCACTTCAGCATGCCACTGGCCCTCCTTGCAGCCTTTGTACTCTACTTAGACACCTTTAGGTTGTCTGAAATGATAACCCTCTGATCCTTTTCTTCCTTGGTGACTGTCAGCAACTCCTCCCCCATCCTATAGCTCTCTGCAGGGTTCCCTCATCCCAGGTCCATTATTTTGCACTTCTTTGAATTGAACTTCAGCTGCCACACCTCAGACCACTCTTCAAGCTTCCCCAGGTCCCTCCTCATTTTCTCCACCCCATCTGGAGTATCCACCCAGTTGCAGATCTTTGTGTCATCTGCAAACTGGCAGACCTTTCCCTCCACCCCTTCAGCTATGTCACTGATGAAGACATTAAACAGGACTGGTGCAAGGACTGATCCCTGAGGCACCCCACTGGTCAACCCCCCTCCCCCTGGACTAGATCCCATTTACCACCACCCTCTGTCTCATGTCTGTTAACTAGTTTCTAACCCAGTTTGCCACCTTGTGGCCCATGCCCAGACTACCCATCTTGTTAACCAACCTTTTAAGTGGGACAGTGTCGAAGGGCTTGCTGAAATCAAGGTAGATGATGTCCACTGCTCCCCCCCTTATTTACCTCCTTCGTTATCTAGTCAAAAAAAATCCATCAGATTCATTTGACATGACCTTCCTGCTGTGAATCCATGTCGCCTTGGATCTTGGGCACCATTGGATTCCAAGTGTCCTACCATTCTGTCTTTAAACAGTACCTCCATGATTGTACCACCTACTGAGGTGAGACTGACTGGCCTGCAGTGCCCTGCCTCCTCCCTGCTGCCACTTTTGTGAAGAGGGACTACATGTGCCCTCCTCCAGTCCTCTGGAACCATTCCTGTGTTGAGTGGCTTGGTGAACATGGCTGCCAGAGGCACTGCTAGCTCTCTCTGCAGCTTCCTTAATATCCTCGGGTGTATGCCATCTGGCCCCATTGCTTTGTCCATCTTCTCAGTTTTGTGAGCTCCTCCAGACTCTCTCCACATAAATGGACTGGCGTTCACCTCTCCTCCACCCTTCGTATCCATTGCCCAGCTGTGGTCCCTGATCTTCCCCCTCTTCAGTGAATACTGAACAGAAGTATATATTCAGTATTTCTGCCTTTTCCAGGTCTACCTCCTTACACCTCCCTTCATCCACTCTGAGCCTTACAATGCCCCCCCCCCCGGCTTTCCCTCTTTTGCTGTTGTGTCTATGGAATATCTTGCCCCCTTTCCTCACCGTCTGTGCTTATCTTTACTCAGTCTGTGCCTTTTCACTCCTAACAGCCTTCCACAGTTCCCTTAGACACTTTAAGTACACCTCCCTGCCTTCCTCATTTTGAGTCTCCTTATATTTCCTGAAACCCACCCTTTTGGCCCTTACTTTGTCTGCCACATCTTTCAAGAACCATAGTGGTTTCCTCCTTCTCTTGCCTTTGTTTACCAACCTGATACACTGGTTTGTCACCTCCTCTATGGCTACTTTTAGGTGTTCCCACTGCTCCTCAACTCCCCCTCATACCTTCATCCTCACCAGGGCTTTTTTGATACATCTCCCCATCTTAGCAATGTCCACACTTTTGATATCTAAGACTTTTGCCTTTATGTGACTTGACTGTGTCCCTGTCCCCATGTTAAACCACACTGTGTGGTGGTCGCTGGACCCCAGCTGACCTTCTACCTGGATGTCTGTGATTCTGTCACCACTGGTCAGTACTAGATCCAGAATAGCCCTGTCTTGGTGGGATCAAGCACTAGCTGCCTGAGGCCTGCCCCTGTAGGGAATCTAGGATGTATCAGCTCCTTGTTGAAGGAGCTGCCAGGGTAGTCCAATCCATGTTTGGCATATTGAAATCACCCAGCAGCAGGACTTCCTCTTTTGTTGCCATCTTGAGTATTTCATCTATTAGCTCCCTATCCACCTCTTCACCCTGTGCTGGAGGCCTGTAAATCACCCCTGTGTTGATTACTGTGCCATTACCAGGTTCAAAGATGACCCACAGTGCTTCGGCCTCCCCTTGTCTACCCTGTACCTCAGTTGACTTTATACCTTCTCTGATGTACAGCCCCCCTCCCCTATTTTATACTTCTCCTATCCCACCTGAACAGAGCATAATCTGGTGCATTTATGTCCCATCCATGATTAGCAGTGTACCAAGTCTCTGTTATTGCTGCTATGTCGAGGTCTGCCTCTACTAGCAAAGCCTCCCAGGTCTGGGATTTTATCTCCCAGGCTGCGGGCATTTGTAACCATGACCTTCCATGTTTTGCTGCCTGTCCTACCTCTACTCCTGTTTTTGCTCATCTACTCCCCCCCAGTTTTCTTTCTTATGCTGCTTTGATTCCACTGCTTTCCCCCTTTATGCCCGGTTCAAGTGTCCCTGTCATCTACTTATCTTCCTACTTCTCAATTCTGGTTTCTGTGCCATGCGGGAGTGAGCTGCTTGAGTTTTCCTGCTCCCATTGGCACCCCCCCCAGCTAGTTTAAATGCTCACAATGACACATTTAAACCGCTCATTGAGGACTGCTTTCCCCTTCCTGGATGCATGCAGTCCATCACCCTTGTACAGGGCCACATCATTCCAGGTGGGTTCCCAGTCCCCAATGAAGCCGTACTCCTTCTCATTGCTCCAGCCCTTCAATCATGTGTTAAAGCTTCTGATATGGAGATTCCTATCCCCACACTGCAGTGGACTGGCAACACCTCTGAAAATGTCACGGAGCTTGCTACCTTTCCCAGGTGCCCTCCCAACACTCTGAAGTCCTCCTGCACCTGCTCCAAGCTTGCCCTGTCCTTTGATAGATCATTTGTTCCCAGGTAGACAATGACCTCCAGCCCTCCATCTCCTTGCCACCGCTTCAGCGATCATCTGGATCCGCTCCCTCTCCCTCTGAGCTGTGCCTCCTGGAAGGCATTTAACCTCTCTTTCCTCTCTGCTGTCTGTGCTCAGATCCATTCCCTGGACAATTGAGTCCCCCAACAAGAGTAACTTTTTCTTCTCTTGAGGTCTTCTTTCTCCCACCACTGGGTCTCCTTCCTGGAGGACCGTAACCTTCCCCCTGGTCGCAGCCTTGGATTTTCTTATGGGACTGTCCCACTCCTCCAAAACAGTTAGGAATTCTTAAGCTAGACTGGAGGGGGGGATGTGCTTCTGACCCCTTCCCTGACCCTCCCTGAGCCCACCATAGTCCATCCCACACTCTGCCTGGACAGCTGCTGTGGCAGTGGCTGGGGACACGGTGGCCTCTGGATGGGGGCAAAGGTCCCCAGTACTCCTTCCAGCTTGGCCCAGAGACTGGCCACCTCTGCTCTCAGCCCAGAGAGGTGCCTGTAAATGGGGCAGCAGCACAGTGCCTAGAATGCTCTCCTGAAGACTGCTGCCCCAAACCCAGTGCACTGCACCACTCCCTGCAACTTGCTCTTCTGGCTTATCCCCCCCCCCTTACCCTGTGCCCTGTGGTTGCTTTTTATCCCTGTAAAGGTCTTTTTTTTACATGCCTCCCGTTCTCTTTACTGCCTACTGCATTTGTTCTGATCTACTGAATTGTACAGACCTTGTATTGTTGTCTGTATATCAGAGAGGCTACTTTATCATACAGTGCTACCAAAATTCCCCTGTGCCCTTAAGAAGGCATAGTCTATCGGATGCCTATAAAGGTAGATCAACACTGAGGTGGGTGGGAATGGGGTAGGATGGGAAAGTTCGACTTCTGTGTTCTGCCAGAAGAAATACAACCAGTTAAATCAACCTGGCTCCACAGAAACTATACAGGTAAGCACAAAGAAACCCAAGTCAATTCTCCCCAAGCCAGTCCCTGGCAGCCCCTGCTCATTCCTGAATGCACATCACTAGCATAGCAAGCAGTAGCACTACCACTGTGCCCTACTGGGTCATAATATCGAAGACAAAACCGTGGACAGCAAGACCACACTGCCAGTAGCACGTGTGGCTTTACAGCAATAGGGAAATTACAGCGATAGAAAGTGTCGCTACCCCCTGACGCTCACCAGCAACAAGGAAGTGAATATAGTCACTGCCGGTCCAGTGCTCGGTTGTGCTGTTCCCATGGTGGAGTGGCTAGAGCACCCAACCCACCAGTGGATTGGGTTGGGGGAAGTGGTTAGATTCCCTTCTAGGAAAACTTTTTTTTTTTTTCAATTTTATTTCTTGCCCCTGTGTCTACACCTCCTCGGAGTTGATTATAATAGTTCGGCGGTGTGGGGGTGCAGGGCAAGCTTCATAAAAACACAAGAAAAACAGTCTGGTGTTTTGTGGCACATGACCTTGATGTGCACGGTTTTGTCCGTGACATTATGACCCCATGCCTCACTGTGCTACCAGGCCAGCTTGTGGTCCTAGTCTGATCCATTTTTAAACAGTATTTTCCTAGGACATACCAGCTGAGATGCAGTATCTCATTTTCAGTGGTGTCCTGCTTTTATCTATTTTCACACTGTATGTTACCCAGGATAGCAAAGTGGTGATGTTGTATCTTGTTTTTAGTGGGGGGGGGGCAGCTTTTCCCCATTTTTACAATGAATTTGCCCAGTATAGGCCACCAGACAAAATGTATCTAATTTTCAGTGGAATCAGACATTTTAACCGTAAATTTCCAACACAGTCTTTTGTGGCCTGATGTTATGATTAAGACAGGTGGAATGTTTTAATTCCCATCCCATAGATGATTTGCGGAGCAACTGCAAAAATATGTTTATGATCCCATGTTATGATGAAGACAGGTGGAATTTTTTAAATCCTGTCCAAAAGGTGATTTGGCAAAGTGACTGCAAAAATATGTTTTGAAGAGGATTTTAAAAATGACGCATGTCATGTTCATAAGGTGGGGTAACACAAGGGCTATGTTGAAAATTTGGGGGCAAAATGTGTGAAACATAATAAAGGTATGGGTAGACACTGGAAAAATTCTATGTTTTTTCATTGCTTTTGCTTTTGTTTTATATTAAGACCCCAGACTTTTAACATATCTTTTATGACCCCAGGTTATGATGAAGATAGGTGGAATTTTTTAAATCCCATCCAAAAGGCCTGCCCAGTGGGAGAGCAGTAGTTCCACCCCCACGCTGGTGACCCAGGTTTAGGAACAAACAAGGTTCACTCAGTAGGCTGGCAGGTTGAGGAAGGATTGATCACCCCATGGCACACCAGTTCTACTACAGATACTGCTACCTGGTGGAGGCTGGGTGACAGCACTGTGGGACAACACTCCGAGGGGGTGGGCTGGAGCATGACATGCTGGCACACACGTCTCTATGCTCCAGCTCAGGGGAGAAAACCAGGCAGAGAAAGGCTAGGCTGCTACAAGCCGGCACCTCCTGTAGGCTGTCCCATGTCCGACACAGCTGATCACCCACCAAATGGGGTCCTGTGCATGTGGTGGATAACTGGTAAGTCCGTGAGAAGGACAGTGATAGGGCTGGGGGGATGCCATCTCGCAAAGATTAAAATACTGATCTAAAAAAAAATCCTTTCCAAAAGGTGATTTTGAAGAAAGACACTGAAAACATGTTTCAAAGGGGATTTATGAAATGACACTTGTCATGTTCATCAGGCGCAGCAAAAGGCTAAGTTGCACATTCAGGGTCAAAGTCTGCAAAATCACATAGTTATGAGTAAATGTTGAAAAAAATCAGCGTTCCCTCACAACTTTATTATTTTTTGATATTTTGAGTCTGCATTCTCAACACTGTGTTTTTATGAGTTCTAAATTATGATCAAGAAAGATGGGATTTTTTTAAATCCCACCAGGAAAGTGATTTTTGTGGAGCAACTGCAAAAACATGTTTTGGGGAGGGGGGTGGTAAAATGATACCTTTCTGGTTCATGAGGTGGAGTAGCAAGGTGGCCATGGTGAAAATCTGGGGCTAAAATCAGCACAAATCACAAAGTTATAAGTAAAGATTGAAATAATTCAATGTTTTATCATAACTTCTTTTGTTTTTGATATTTCAACCCACAATTTTCAACATAGTCTTTTTATGACCCCACCTTATGAACAAGACAGGTGGAATTTTTTAAATCCCATACAAATGGTGATTTCATAGAGTGACTTGAAACACATGTTCCCTAGGGGATTTTAAAAAATGTCTCCTACTTTGTTCATTAGATGGGATCCCAAAATGTCTGTGTTGAAAATTTGGAGTAAAAATATTAAAAAATGATAAGGTTATAAGTAAATTTTCAAAACACATTAAAAGCCATTACCCAAAGTTACCTTGTTTTCCTGTTCGTGGTCAATGTTGGAAGCAGGAGGTTGTCCCGATCATTGTTGGAACAGGACCGGACAATTAAGTGAGGGATTTGGGGGTTGTGAGCTGTGGGGTGGGGTGTTGAGGTTAATCAGGATGGGGGGGGTTGGATCATTAGAGGGAGCAGATAATGAGGGACATGACAATTAGAGACTGTTTTCTTCTGTTCAAGACTCTGATGTGTGTTGGTTGGTGGCACTGTGGTTGATCACACCACTACCACATCATCTTTTGGGAGGTTAGGCAGCACTGGGGGAAGGCATCCCAGTCTGTGTCGGACTGTGTGGAGGAGATGGAGACAAAACCCATGTCAGTCAGGATGGGGATACTGGCAGCAGGGTTGGGCACCTGGGTGCAGTGATACATATGTAGTACTTGCGGGTGGACTGGAATACCAGATTAAGTGTGAGGGGGGATACCAGCAGTGGGGTTGGGCACTCACTGCTGGTAATATGTAAACACTTGTGAGGGGGGCAATGCCAGGTCAGGTGGGAGGTGGGATACCAGCAGCACGTGTCCAACCCCATGATATTAAAAATGTGATCAAGTGGGTGGAAGGGGTGGTGAGCGGATACTGGTGACAGGGCTCAATGAGCACCCATAACTGGGTTAGACATTGAAAGGTGGATCGGGCAGAAATGGGGATATGGTGGCAGAGCCAGCAGGGGGAGGTAGGTTTGGTGCTGGTGATCATGCCCAGTCAGAATGCTAACATGCTAAAAATTTGTATTGTAGGAGTGGTTGTATCCTTTCATATGTACAGTATGAAGTTTCTGCCATCAGCAAGCTGACTAGTGTTATCATAGCCTGCTTGTAATAGAGGTACTCACAGTTCAGTCTCCCCAGTGCTGAACTGAATGGGACTCAACACGGCCCCACCTACAAAAGCCCTACAGTGCTGGAATGCTGCCAGTATGTTTGCTGCATGTGCAAGCAAGCAAACATATAAAAGAACTAAATTTTAGGCACAAATGTCCAAAATGGAGGCTGCAGATGCAGAATACTAAGTAGAATGTATATATTTTGTTAAAGTTTTGATTTCTTACCACTGAACAGCAGCACTAATCATTTAAACTGAGCTCTGAGTAGACAGCTCCTACCTCCAGAACCCACTTCCTAGGACAGATCCAGAAGCATATGGTTTAATACCTTTTAATGAATCAACATAGATGTTACAAAAAGAAAACAGTGTCTAAGCTTTCAGACCAACAAAGTCCTTCCTCAGAGACTCAACCATTTACTTCTGGATCTGTTCTTACAAGGACAAATACAGCAACTAATCTATTTCTGCACTTCCTAGGACTGCACTCAACATAGTTTTCATGGTTTGTTTCCTGCTGCAGTGCCACCATGTTACCTGTAGCTCTTCAGGTCACATGGTACAGCAGCAGCACTGAATGACTCGGCTGTTTTCGTGAAGTTTCACAGATCTTCACCATGAAGTTTTAACTTTGCAACTTTGCAAATTGCCATTACTGCAAAGTTCATCTTCATGAAATCCAAAGAGCTTTGCGAAGTAGCAGAACTTTGCAAAATTAATGCAACTTGAAGTTTTCTCAGCTTCACACATCTCCAAAAGCTGTGCATCCCAGCTAGTGCCTTTGCTCCAAACTGTCATATTCAAAAAAAAGGCAATAGAACATTTGAACATATGAACATACGGAAATGCCAGCAGACGCAGGCCTTGCAATCTATCAAGTCTGCTCGATTGTTCAGCTAGCCCCTCAACTTGCAGCTGCCCCACCCCTCTTCATCACAACCCCCCATCCTATCCCAACCCCTCTTAAAGCTGCCCACCATTCTACAGGATACCATCTCCTCGGGCAGAGCATTCCACCTGTCCACCACCCATTCAGTGAAAAAACGTCTCCTGTTGTCCCTCTTGGAACTTCCCCCCTCCAGTCTCAGCTGATGCCCTCTCATACCCCTCCTTCTTCTAAGCTAGAAATCCCTTCTTTATTAGCCCTATTTATCCCCTTAAGGTATTTAAAGTTTTTAATCATATTCCCTATCTCTCCTCTCCTCCAGGGAGTACATGTTCAGCTCACCCAATCTATCCCTGTAGGACTTTCCCTACAATCCCTGGATCATCTTGGTCACCCTACACTGCACCCCTTCCAACAATTTGATGTCCTTCTTCAGGAATGGGTGCCAGTACTGCATGCAGTACTCCAGGTGTGGCATGACCAGGTATCTGTAGAAGGGAAAGATTGCCTCCCTATTTCTGGAGGAGAGTCCCCTTGCTATACACCCCAGCATCCTGTTGGCTTTTGCTGCCACCTTCCTGCACTGAGCTGAGTTGTTCATGCTGCCCATTATAAACACCCCCAGATCCTTTTCCTCCATGGTGTTTTCCAGCTGCACCCGTTCCAGCTGATAGCTCGTGGCCTAGTTCCTAGCTCCGAAATGCAGTACCTTGCACTTCTTGGTGTTGAATCCCAGCTGCCATGTTTCTCTGACCACTCCTGTAGTTTGGTCAGGTCCACCTGCAGCCCCTTTCACCCTTGGATGTCATCTACCACAGCTCCCATCTTTGTATCATCAGCGAAGAGACTGATTCTACTCAGGATCCTGTGTAAGATATCAGCTATGTATATCCCAAACAGCACTTGTCCCAGTACCAATCCCTTTAGCACCCCACTTATCACTTCCTTTGGTGATGAGGGTCCCCCCCACCATCACCCTCTGCTGCCTTCCTTTCAGCCAGCTGATGATCCATCTGGTCATCTTCATTCCCACCCCTATGTATTCCAGCTCCCCCCCAGCCTCCCATGCAGCATGGAATCAAAGGCCTTGCTAAAGTCCAAAAACAAGACATCCACCACATGGCCCCTGTCCTGATCCCTGGTCACCCAGTCGTAATACTAAATTAGATTTGTCTGGCAGGATCTGCCTGAGACAAACCCATGTTGTTGGCCATCCTGCAGACCATTGTTCTCCAAAAAGGTCACTAGCCTCTCCTTTAGCAATGTCTCCATGAGCTTCCCCACAATTGATGTGAGGTTCACTTATCTGTAGTTGCCTGGTTCATCCCTAGGACCACTTTTGTGAATGGGCACCACAGGGGCCATCCTCCAGTCTTGTGGTATGCATCCTGTGTCCATGGATGTATTGAACAGGTCAGTCAATGGTCCTGCCAGGCTCTCCACTAGCTCCCTGAGTACCTTAAGGTGAATGCCATCTGGTCCCAGTGCCTTGTCCACCATCAGTGCACTTAACCCTTCTAGAACCCTGTCCTCTGTAATCCCTACGTCAATCCCCCCCACTACAAACTCCATCCCTCCCATGGGTTATCTGCCCCCCCTTTCTCCTTTGTGAATGACACCAAATGCATGCAACTCACTCAAATGACCTTTGCTTGTCATTATGAGGCCATTATTATGTCTGTAGAATACCTCTGTTCCATGGAGGGCATAGAGTATGGTGCAGTCTCTGTTAAACCCCTACATGTACACCCAGTCCTGTACACATAAATGGTACACCCTTCCCACACCTCATTCCAGAATAAGAATAGCTTGTGTACCTGGCAGACTACTAGTTCCCCCTCCCTCTCCCAATCCCATTGTAATTTAAAAAAATATCCCTGGTACTCTACTGGTCCCTCCTTTTTTACCTGATACTGATATACAGTAATATCAAAAAGCTATCCTTGGTTGTCAAGTGGTGCCTATCCCTCACCTCATCCCAATATCATGTTAAAAATATCCCAAGTAGTCTAGTGATCCTGATTCTCCCTCTTTCACTTCAACCTGATTTAATTTTGAAAACAAAGCCCTGGTAGTCTCTTAGCCCCCACCACCACCACCACAACCACCTAAACCCAATTTAATATTTAAAAATCATCCCTGGTAGTCTCCGGGTCCCTCTCCTTCTCTTGGAACTAGTTAATTCAATATAATCCATATGTCCACCTCCTCTTCCAGTCGCAGCATAGGTTCTAGTTATATAATCCTTATTCTTCTCTCCCAGAGGCCCCACAAACTCTCACTAACACCCCCTCCGGCTGGTGTCCAGCACAACCCATCACTCCCCTCCATAGCCAGCTGCCATATGCCACATGCAGGTACTGTATCTTTATATACCAACATGTAGAAACATACAGTACTTGCTGGTTGTCTCTGATTTCTGAATGACATCCTGTAAATACTATATCTCTAAATAAACTGGTATAAAAATACACTTGATTGCTGCAGATGGTGGCCAGCCATGGTGGCAAGTGGAGAAGAGTGAGAGTCGAGGGGGTGCACAAGACACCACATCTGGCAATCAGGAAGAGGAGGGAGGGATAATGATTGGGACTGGAAGGAGGAGAAGAAATCTTGATTATATTTAATTAACTGGGATCAGAAGAGTGAACAGGAGGGGGAATCACTAGACCAGAGATGCAGCAAAGTTTAAATTCACTGGGGAAGTTCTGGTGAAGTTGGGAAATTTGCCACCATAGAGCAATCCATGATGTTTTGCTCCTAGGCAAAAAAAGTCTCCCATCTGACTTCGACATTTTTTGTGCCGAATTTCACTGCGAAGTGCAGAATTTTGCCCACGAATGGTGGAATTCGCCTGTGAATGGTGAAATTTCACCTGCAAATGGTGAAAGTCTGGCATTCACAGGAAAATTCCACCATTCACAGGTGAAATGTGGCACTTCGCAGGCGTAATTCCACACCTAGTGGGTAGAACTTTGCAATTTGCATCCACAAATTAATACGTGAATTGTGCTAAATTTGCAGATTTATTCACGGAGCGATGTTTCCCAATTTCACCCATCTCCACACTAGACCACAAATGAGACAATAAGCAAGTTCTACTCCTTTCAAATTTTGAGATTTATTACACAGTTGACTTTTCACCAGAACACTCTAAAGCTTAAGTTTCATGGCTACCAGTTCTTCAGATATACATATAGATGATGTTATCCTTATGTATTTTTCCTCTTTTTGCCATCAGCAATATATTGTTCACAGGAAAACATCTAGTGTTACTCAGTTTCTGAACCATCCCTGTATCCGTTCCAATTCATTGATACTATGGCAGACTATTTTCCTAATTTGAATGCTGACATCATCAAGGAGTCATTGCCTCTTGCACTGTTTCAGGAGCACTATGGATGTATTTTTTTCATTTTACCTGCACCAGGAAGGGTAGGGGGACCACAAAACTGCCAAGGATAGTTGTTAATATTATATCGGGATCTGTTGAGTGGAGGGGACAACTAGCATCAGGGATGGCTGCTCAAGAAATGGATAGGGGAGTTACTGTGAATCACTGAGAACACTGTTAAAACAAAGTCTTCTCAAAAATTAACTAGTGCTGCACAGACTGCTTGTTAGTGCTTACAAAACAATTTCAATCTATCAGTTCACCCTGTATGTATGCCTGTGCCCTCCTTTGCATGTACAACTGGGTGTCAGCACTAATGCACTAACAGTTAAGTGCTGCACAACCTGCTTTTGAATGTGCCACTGAGCATACAAAGTGCTTGTTGGGTGTGCAGTTAGTGTGACACTAAACCTGTTAGTGTAGCTCCAGCTGTTCTTATATCATGGCCTGGGTGCCTTATTATTACTGCTTCAGTCTTTGGAGGGAGATGAAAATGTTCTAGCTTCATGCTGGAAATAAAAGTTAAATTTCAATTCGGCTTCAATTTAGTCTGACAAAGTATATTGAAAGTGAAGATATATTACAACTGCATCCTGACACATAACAATTATACAACTAAGCTTAAAACATAAATGATAAAAATGGACACACCACATACATAAGTAAGCCATGCACAGTTAGTAAGAAGTCATTCATAACATTAGCAAAACTTGTAAAGAATGTGGTAAACCATACATTTCAAATGAACTGTAGGAACCAAAGTTTATAATTTCAACATTTTCTGCAAGTCATTCAAATTAAGCAGCTCTGCATACTTTTAAATCAGATTGATGGACCCTTAGTCCAAATATTGGTGGCTTTAAATAGGTGATGGCACTTAAAGGAAGGCTATATTAGGAAGCTTGAAAGTAAATTAATTTAGATACACAGGCTGGAACCTTACTACTGACTGTCTTATAAACAACTAAATGCTACTGAGTTAGGCTTCAGTCAGCTAAGAACATCCAATTTATAAAGTAAATAATAATCTGTATGGTAATGTGCCCAGTAATAAAATGCACAAGGGCTGCCTCAGTGGCCTAGCAGTTAAGGTATTTGCCTTCTACTTGCAGGATTGCACATTCCTATCCTTATTCATAATCATAATTAGTGGCATCAGGAACTCTTGGAACTGTCCTGAGGATACCCACTTGGCTTCAATAGGGAGGGGGCCCCTGCATTCCTCATTAAACAGATACCCCCTGGGTGGCCTAGGGGGATGACAAGTCATTCAGTATGGGACACTTATAGTTCCACCTCCATTTCTTTTGCAGCGGCTGAGAAAAGGATCCAATTTATGAGCATGCCAACACCAGATCTCACCCCCAATGAAGGCACAATCATAATGCTCAGGACCATGAGCCATTATAGCAGAGGCTGCTTATTGACAGATTGACCATGGAATGATATGCCCCATCTTGCCTGTGGTGCAATGACACACAGTATAAAGCACAGAAACTGCACTGAGATGAGGGCCCTAACCAATCAACAACAGGGACATATTGCTAACAGACAAGGAGATAACCTGAAGTGTACAGACGCATGGATTGCATATGGTATAAATGGCCTATGAGAAACTGATGGATAAAAATAAACCAATTGAAGAAGTAGCACTATGATAAAAGGGATCTAGCAAGGAGAGCAAGGAATGAGATGCAATACACAAAATTCTATTGCCTTAATCCAAAGTGGTTAAAAAGAATACATTTACCAGCTTCAATTTGATTTTATAGTTAAGGAGTTAGTGCATTTCCTGAAAATAATATTATTTTAAAGTAGCCATCTGTTTAATTTTTGTTTTTTATATCTGAGGTACTTTTTCATTGCATTTTATTTTATCTGACAATACTAAGTGTGATATGTGGAACAGTACTCGACAAGGAGACTAACATATGTAATTCTATTTACCTTGTTTCATTATCACATTGTGACCGCAAGGTTATGACAAACCAAAAAAAGTCTTTCAACTGCTGCCAGTTTGGTTACCTGTGAGGTAACAGAAAGTGAAATCACATTGCTGATGTGGTATGAAAGGAAACCGAACTAGCTACTGTACGTCTGCTTGCAGGTAAAGTACTCTGAAACAACACACCCCATGCTATCAGGCAGAAAATCATCAAAATGGAAAAAGAAAAAAAGAATAATTGAAAAGTAAACATAACCATTGGCTACATTTAAAACAATCATTACATTTTACGTCTGCTATTTTTGGAACCACTAGTACTTTAAATATATAGAAACATAGAAACATAGAATTTGATGGCAGGTAAGGACCGCTTGGCCCACCTAGTCTGCCCATTTCCCTACCTAACAGATAAGCTGCAGATCCTAGTTAACCAACAGCCTACTTCCTCCTACCCCCCACCTAGAATTGCCTTATGTCTGTCCCATGCATTCTTGAATTCACCCACTGTTTTTGACTCTATGACCTCCTCAGGAAGGCTGTTCCATGCATCTACAACCCTCTCTGTGAAGAAATACTTCCTCACATTACCTCTGAGCCGCTCCTTTCTATCTTCAAATTGTGCCCCCTTGTTCTTGCACATCTCTTTTTTGAAAGATGCTACCCTCTTAGACTTTGTTGATTCCCTTGAGGTATTTGAAAGTTTCTATCATGTCCCACCTCTCCCTCCTTTCCTCGAGGCTATACATCTTAAGCTCATTTAGTCTTTCTTCATATGTTTTCTGGTGCAGTCTCTGCACCATTTTGGTTGCTGTCCTCTGGACAGCCTCCACCCTATCTATGTCTTTGTGGAGATGGGGTCTCCAGAACTACACAGTACTCCAGATGTGGTCTTACCAACTGTCTGTACAGAGGGCTAACAACTTCCTGTTTTCTACTGGTGATGCTTCTCCCTATGCATCCAAGTATCCCCCCAGCCCTCTTACTGCCTTCTCACATTGCTGGCCCACCTTCAGGTCATCTGATATGACTGCCCCCAGGCCCCTTTCCATTTTTGTTGTTGTCAGCATCTCACCGCTCATTGTGTACTCTTGCCCTGGGTTTTTGTTTCCCAGGTGCATTACTTTGCACATCTTTGTGTTGAATCTAAGCTGCCATACATTTGACCATTCCTCCAACCTTGCCAAGTCCCTTGTCATCCTTTCCACCCCACCTTGTGTATCAACCCTGTTGCAGATCTTTGTTTCATGTGCAAAGAGACATACCTTCACCTCCAGTCCCACTGCAATGTCGCCTACAAAGACATTAAAAAGGACTGGCCCCAGTACTGAACCCTGCAGTACCCCACTAGTTACTCTCCTTTCTTCACTGTGGACTCCATTTACTATTACTCACTGTGTCCTGTTGTCCAGCCAGTGTTTTACCCAGGCTACCACCCTGGGACCCACTCCTAGGCTGGTTAATTTGTTTATTAATCTTTTGTGCGGGACCATGTCAAATGCCTTGCTAAAGTCTAGGTAGGCCATGTCCACAGCCCCTCCCTGGTCTACTACATTGGTCACAGTCAAATAAATCAATTAGATTTGTTTGACATGACCTTCCTGGTTTGAATCCATGGTGCCTTGGGTCCTGTGCCCCACTGGTCTCTAGGTACTCAACAATTCTTTCCTTCAGAAGTGATTCCATCATTTTCCCTACCACTGAGGTCAAACTGGCAGGTCTGTAGTTTCCTGCCTCTGTCTTGCTCCCACTTTTGTGAAGTGGAATCACATCTGCCCTTCTCCAGTCCTCAGGTACTGTACCACACCATCCTCCCATGATTTATTAAAAAGGGTAGTCAGTGGTGTTACTAGTTCTTCCCTTAGTTCTTTTACAATTCTGGGGTGAATCCCATCAGGCCCCATTGCTTTATCCACCTTCAGTTTTAAGAGTTCTTTCAGAACCCTTTCTTCTGTGAAAGGACTAATATCAACCCCCTATCCAGAGTGTTTTTATTGACTGGATTAGGTCTCTCCCCCTGCTTTTCCATTGTGAATACTGAGCAGAAATATTCATTCAGTATCCCTGCTTTTTCACTGTCACTCTCTGTCCAACAACCTTCCTCTTTATTCAGCCTCAGTATCCCTGTCTTCACCTTGCTTTGCTCCCTAATGTACCTATAAAATATTTTATCCCCCTTCTTAACCGAGTTGGCTATCTTTTCCTCAGTTTGGGCCTTTGCTATTCTGACTGCCTTCCCCGCTTCCTTCGGCTTTAACTGGTACAGTTCTCTGTCCTGCTCCTTCTGTGTTTCCTTATACTTCCTGAGAGCTATCTTTTTCTCCCTTACCTTCCCCACCACTTCTTTTGAGAACCATAGTGTTTTTTTCTTCCATTTTGATTTGTTTATTTGCTTCACACAAAGGCTTGTTGCCTCTGTGATGGCAGTTTTGATGTTTTCCCATTGTTGCTCCACCCCACCGTCTTGCCTGTTTGCTAATGCTTTTCTGAGGCACTCTCCCATTTTGACAAAATCAGCCCTCCTGAAGTCCAGTACCTTCACTTTTGTGTGGCTTGACTCTACAGCCGAGTTTATCGTGAACCACCCTGTTTGGTGGTTGCTTGTTCCCAGATGGCTACTCACTTCAAGATTAGAGATCCTCTCTCCTTCCCCATTTGAGAGTGCCAGGTCTAAGATTGCTTCCTCCCAAGTGGGTTCCAAAACTAGCTGTTTGAGGCATGCCCTCTGTAGGACATCAAGAATGGCCCTGCTCTTGGATGTGGCTGCAGCAAAGGTGCTCCAGTTAACATCTGGCATATTCAGGTCCCCCATCAGCAATATGTCATCTTTCTCTGCCATCCCAAGGATGCTTTCTATCATTTCCTTGTCCATTTCCTCCACCTTATTATGACAGTGAACTCTTAAGTTTAATTTTTAATCTTGAAACAAGTACAGTACTATGTTCTTTACAAGAAATATTACTGTCTAAATGAATACCTAAGTATTTATAAGAAAGGGTGATTTTGTTAATGTATGCCTTTGCCACAGTGATGGAAATACCGTGAAGATCATTACAGCAGCAAAATTGGCAGTTCACTGTAATGGTCCATGATATTGCTGACACTGCTTTCTCTGGGGATTTCACCCCCTCCCCGAAACAGCACCAACTTGGAGCTGATAATCTATAATGCGGGGGTGTGGGGACCAAAGAAGTTCTACGGTCAAAAATGTATTTAATCATGATTTTATTTTAACTATTTGTGAGATTTATTGTAGTTACTAGCAATTAGGGATCAAAAAGAGAACAATTATGTTGATAAAATTGTGATATAAAACCTCAAGAGCTGCAGCAAATGAACTAACAGACTGGGAATGACATGATGAATGAGCAAAGAATCCTTGGACAGGAAATGTAGAGCACCTGCAGTAGTAGAATGTTCTCCAGCTGCTTGGGTTTAGCAGTTAGAAGAGGTAAATAATCATGGATTGTCCGGTAGTCATTCCAGGGCTCCCAGATCTACATAGATTCCTGTATTTTACAGGGGTTTGGAGCCATCTGCAGGGAAATTCTTCCCACAGACTTGCATTTGTTACACAGGAAAACACAATAATTCTTCTTCCATAGGAAATTATGTAATCTACAAGAAAAAAAAGGAGAATGACCCTGCAGTTACTGGGAAAATATAAAATAAATCAGGTAGTACTGTCATTCTCAGGTACTTTTCTCCTAATCACACATCAGTCTACCTACTAGAACATTAAGAAAGCACCTCTGATCCCTTTCTGTAAGAAACAAGGTACACAATACATCAGTGTTGTAAGGCTGAGAAAACTGGGCCTGAGCCAGCTTTGGTTCAGCCTCGACTTGAGGCCTGAAAGTTCAGTTGGGTTATGATGATTCCACTTTTCTCCCAATGCAGTAATTGAAATAGCATAAAACAGACCATAAATATTGGGGGGGGCTTGAGATGAGTAATGAATATCAGTAACCTTATTTCACTTGTGGCAAGTGCTGTTGGCATGCATCTCCTGTAGATTACTGCTTTAAGTGTTGTGACAAACTATGATCTCCACAACCCAGTGTGAGCTCCAGTAATAGTTACTATTCATTGTTGACCTCGAGGCATATACCCCCTGCAGTCTTCAACTCTCCACTTTACCTCATGCCAGTTATTATATTCTCCCTTGCAGCAACACAGATTTTACAATATTTTTTATTTTATTTTACTTATTTATTGAAAGAGCTTTACCAGAAAAGGCATACTGAGTCATAACAGCTTGTTTCCAAGGCCTTCCTATGAAGAGGAAAGTACAAAAGAAAAACACAAATACAGTAGAAATAGTTTAGAGTCTAAATCAGCAGTTTGATTGGAGCTGATTATTTTATATTATCTCTTTTTATTTTTGTGTTGCATATATTACATAATTCTTTGCCAAAAAAAACCCCTCCATTTATGCAACATTTAGGGTTCAGGCTAAAGTGACAAAAATGGGGAAATGTAGCTTTAGGGTTTCCAAGCCTACAACCCCAACAGCACCCCTAAACAAATCAGGGCAGAGACTTCCTAGGGGTTGTCAACCCTAAAGCTCACCCCATTAGATGTGTGTGTTTGCAGAGTGTATAGAATTGGGTGAGCACTAGGGTTGACAACCCATAGGAACACTCCACCTCTGATTTGCTTTAGGGGTTCTGTTGGGGATTTAGGGTTAATCCCTACTTTATTGCTCTTTAGCCTGAACCTAAATGTTGCATTAACACAGCTTTTGAAAATAATTGACTTACTATTTGAGATAGTATAATCGTAGCCTTATTTTCCTGTTCAAGCACAGGCCCCCACCAGGCCCTGTGCTCCCATGCATCCATACTTTTTGAGATAGTGTAATTGTTTCCTTATTTGTATGATGGAGCACAGGGCCCTCTGGGCCCTGTTTTCCCATCTCTCCTGCATATACTGTATGTATATTTATGTGACCTGCACTTCCATTTGTAGGACAACAGCAACCAAATTGTCAACTTAGCCTTCCTATTTCCCCACCTCATCAACCTGGTATTACAAATTGTCAAATCCCCACCAAAATTGGCCTGGTGGCACTGAAGGTTGAAGCGTTGGATGCCACACTTGGTACCACACAGGTGACCCAGGTTCAGGAACAAGCTTAGACCACTGGGGTGGGCCCAGAGGAGGAGGAGAATTGAGCATCCCAGAGACTGCTCTCCTCCTCCTCCTCTGGGAAGGGTGGGGAGGGACACTGGCTCATGTGCTGGCTCCTAGTGGTGGCTGGGGGCTAGGGCAACTTATGAAGCAAGAAAGGGTTGGCACTGCAGACATCCGACGAATGGTGCACGGGAGCATGTACCACTGCATCACTGATGTCATTGCATACCCATGCTGTGAGAGGGACTTGGGGGTTAAAAAAATCTGCTGAATCCTCTGGTGCATGAGGGTTGGACAGTGGCATTGCACTGATCACTCCTAAAAGCTCCCTCTGACCCTGATCCTTTTGTCTTCCACAACTGGGGACCACAATGTGGCCTAGAGAGAGGGTGAAGGTGAGGATGTGGTAGCTAAGGGATGGCATCTAATGCAGGAGCTGCCAGTCATAGATCTGATATGGGAACCATAGGAACACTCCAGACAAGGAGGTACGGCTAAAATAAATAATAAAAAAAGCACCACCAAAACATCATTCTGCACCACTGCAGCATAATTCCCAAGCAGGGGCATGAAAAGACATTTTGGACAGGATTTGAAAAATGACAGCTATCACGTTTATGAGATGCTGTCAAGAAATGGCTATGCTGTAAATATGGGGTAAAAATATTGAAAATTACCAAAGTTATGAGTCTGCATTTGCAAAATTCAATGGAGGCTCATAACTTTTTATTTTATTTTATATTTTTACACCAGAATTTCAACACAGCCTTCTTTTGACCTCACTTTATAAACAAGGGCAGACAAAATTTTCAGCTACTGCCCAAAAGGTGATTTCACACAGGGAGTGCAAAATCACCTTTCGGGACACATTTGCCTAATGTGTGTGCAATTGTTCACAAGATGGGGTTCCAAAACAGACATGTTGAAAATTAGGTAAACAATATGTATAAATGGCCAAGTTATGCCACTAAGTTAAAAACCCCATTGAAATACATTGAACCATATACCTGTTTCTTCAGTTTGCGGTCTGGCTTTGAAGCGTGAAAATGTGCCTGCGGTCCACAGAAGAAGATGGTGCTTGACTCCTGCTGGGTACATAAGGGCTTGGGAAGGGGGTGTAGGGTGGTGGGTGCTGAGTGGGAGGGTCAGGTGAGGGGAACACAAATAGCCACAAAGGACGTTGATGGATGGTTTTCTTTTTACAGCCTTAAAAAAAAAAGCAGAGACATTTTTTTATTCTGAAATATTGACACAGAGGGATTGGGCACCCCCAGTGTCACTGTTATGTTTTGGGGAGGTGGGGTAGTGAGTCTTCTTTAGGAGGCCTGGAGGAGCCTGCACCATACCATGGGGGTTTCACTAAATGGGTGTCGATACTGGGAGATTGGGCACCCCAAGTATCACTCTTATTATATTGTATTATTGGGACAGGGATCAGATGGTGAGGGTGCAAGTAGACACCAGGGTAATTCAGTATTTCAGGGTAGAGACATGACAGGGTGGGTGGTGCCACTGGACACCAGGGAAAAGCAGTGTTTTTTCATTACTCATAATACAAAAAAATAATCTTTTTACATATCATGAGTCACGATAAAAGATTTATAAAGTTTTAAAAAAGAAATAACTCTATTTGGGAGTAACATTTTTTCATGAAAGTACAAAAAGTCACATCTGTGACACAGCCCCTGTTTACCACAAAAATTTCAGACCAGAATTCCTAACAGTCTGGGTGCTAGCCCAGTTGACACTTTAAATGCATAGGGCCCTATGCACGATGCATGCAGAGTGGCTACATGCATGCAATTGGGGTGGACATCCACTTTGCACCCTAAGTTCCCCCCATGCAGGATGCACAGATCCCCCGACCATGCATGCAGCAATGTGCTGAGGGTGGGTGAGGGGCAGGCTGGCACCTACACACCATGCACTAAGGTGCATAGTGCTGGCCACAGGGGTATGTAGGGGGTCACCAGGTATGCCAGGGAGACCCAGCCCTAAACCCCCAATGCACCCCATGCAGACACCCCTGGACAGGGAGAACAGCCCACCTACCCCCCAGGGTCATAGGACCGGGATGCTGGATGCCACCCACCCACCCCAGCACACAGCAGTGCATTTGGTGACCCCCACAACATCATGGTCACTCTGCACAGGGGCATGGGCACAGGGCTGCCACCCCCCCACACCCCCACTGCAACCCACAGTGATTCACCCCTGTGGTGCTGGGCATCATGACCCCCCTCTGCCTGGTGGAATGCACCCCATCCATCCCACAGCACTGATTGGTGCTGGAAGAGGGCTGGCAGCATTGCCCTCCCTCACCTTTCACTGCTGCCAACTGTCAGTTGTCCAGGGGGTGCGCTACATATGTGCTCCACTCCATGCAAAGGATCCAGTGCGGGTCCCAGTCCAGCCATCTGACTGGGTGCCCTGCCTGTCCTGAAGCCCAACCCCACCTGCCCTGTGGAGTCCTGTGCCCTGGGGGGGGCAGGGCCATGGACAGGTGGCCAGCGGTCATGCATACCACTGGTGTGCATCTGTTCACAGGCGCGGAGCTATGCTGACAGAGATACAAGTGGATTCTGCGCACCTCCACCCCTTCGTGCATAGGGCCCAATATGAGGGGCTGGCAGCATGAGAGTGGAGAACAAGATGGCAACCAAATGAAACAGGATTTCTCCTCACAAAAATGGATGATGTCCATTTGAAAAAATAATTATTTTTTATTTCATACAGCTGTTTTTTGATGCTTACCGAGCATACTCAGAACCAATTATTAAAAATTTCAAAATTAAATAACTTTGGAACAGATTAATATTTTTTTTTACCAAAAAAGCAAAAAGCACATATTTGGGCCAGTCCATTTCTACCCTGAAAATTTCAGGACAAAATTCCAAACAGTCTGAACACTAGCCAAGTTGACAGTAATCCCATTCAAACCAAAGGGGAAAAAATCCTGAAAAATTCACTTTTTTCACTATCTGTATCTCAGAATCTGCACAACTGACCAGAGCAAAACTTGGCATGTTAAGATATCTACCTCCACGAGACTGTGCATCCAAAACTACATGCAAATCTGTAGAACGGTTACCAAGTTATTAAAGTGCAAATTTTGTGATTTAACATTGAAGTGCCTGTACAACCCTAAATATAGGGGTGCAACTGCACCCCTATTATAAAGAGCAATATGTGGGTGATAGTAATTTATATATATATGGTTATTTTTATGTTGTCTTGTGCACACACAAGAAACATATTGTGGTAGCTTGGAATAGCAGGTTTTGGAGGTGTGGTCATGTTGTGGCCAGTGGGGCCACTGCTTTTCCAGGCTGGGCTTTGTGGCACAAATTAGAGTGCATGCTGTCTATGACAGCAGGGCAAAAGTGTGCCACCAACTTGAAATGATTTTACTGCTGCAATGAGGGGGCTCCCCCTCATTGCAGGGTGAGCTTTCCGTGGTGTAACATTTCAGTGAAGAGATGGCAGTGACTGTCGCCATCTGCCTCTCACACTCCCCAACAAGCCGACGTCGGGGTGCCTATTTCCCTCTTGGCATGCCCACTCCTCAGTTCAATTTGCTGACAAGAGAGCCCAATCCCCATCACTATAATGCTCCCTAGTATTTAATATGTGTGCAGAAGGAGTGCCCAATCCCCCACGGCATCATGCATTCCCAACAGAGACACGCTCGTGTGCCGATGGGGGGGCTCAGTTTCCATCGGCTTCGGTCCTTCTCCCCTAAAATACAGGTGGCACTCTGGGAGCCCAACCTAATGTGCCAAAACACACCTGCAAAACAAGAAAACCAACCATTGTTGTCTTCTTTTTTAATCCCGCGAAAAATGAGAAAACAGTCCTGCAACATGTCTGTTGCCCCTCCCCTAACCCACGCCCACCTTCTGTGTACCCCACCTCCCCACACACACCCTAACCTCATACTTACCTCTGGAACCTGGTGCAACAATCTTCGGCATACCAGGAACACATCTGCACTCTTCAAAGCTGACCGTGAACTGAAGAAATGCCAGTAAACAGTATAATGGCATAAATGTGTTTTTTCAGCTTTGGTGCATATCTCAGCCATTTTTGCAAATTTTGGAACCAAATTTACAACATGGGGTTCTTGGAACCCCACCTCATGAATTCAGTCACTGTCATAGCGGTATTCAGTCCCGAAAGGTGATTTTGCGGTCATTGCGTGAAATCACCTTTCAGGACTGATTAATGAAATGGCAGTGTCACTGTTCATGAGGTGGGCTCCCAAAAAGCCTATGTTGCAAATTTGGTGAAAAAATTAGAAAAAAATGACTATTTTACGAGTGTGCTTTCTGCAATTTCCACACATGCTCATAACTTCAAGAATGTTTAATATTTTACTTCAGATTTTCAACATTGTCTTTTTTCAGACCTCCTTATGAACAGTATATCTGTCATGTTCCACATCCTGCCCGAAATGTGTTTTCGCACATCTGGTGCACAATGGCACAGTTGCTGTAGGAAAACAATGTTCAGAACAGAGTAGGAAAATCACAGTAACACTGTTCATGAGCAGAGGTCCCAAAATGCCTATGTTGAAAGTCTGGTGACAAAATTCCACAAAATGACTATGTTAAGAGTGTGCATTGCGCAGTGTCCATGCACAGTCATAACTTAGAGAATTTTTAATATTTTCACTCCAGATTTTCAACATTGCCATTTTTGCACACCTCCTTATGAACGGTACAATTGCCATTTTTCACATCCTGCCTGAAATGTGGTTTTGCACATTTGGCATGCAATGGCACGGTCGCTGTGGGAAATCAATGTTCAGGACAGATTAAGAAAATCATAGTGACACTGTTCATGAGCAGATGTCCCAAAATGCCTACATTAAACATCTGGTGAAAAAATTCCAAAAAATGACTGTTACAAGTGTTCATTGTGCACTTTTCACACACGCTCGTAACTTCGAGAATTTTTAATATTTTCACTCCAGATTTTCAACATTGCCATCTCTTCACACCTCCTTATGAACGGTACAGCTGTCATTTTTCACATCCTGCCCAAACTGTGGTTTCACACATGTGATGCAGAGTGGCATAGTCACTGTGGGAAATCAACGTTTGGGACAGAGTAACAAAATCACAGCACCACTGTTCATAAGTAGAGGTCCCAAATGCTTTCATGAGATGGAGTCACAAAAAGACCATGTTGAAAATTTGGAGTGCAAATACTAACAAACGCCTGGGGCATTAGGGTTTCTAATGATAGCATCCCACCCTGTACAGACAGGTGTCAGGGGTGTGCCTTTCAGTTGTCGGCTGTAGTGCCCATGCCATTGCACCCCCACCCTGCAGCCACTGACAGGTGTCAATGTGTGCCTTGCACTCTTTGACCCCAAAAGTCACCCCATTCTCCTATACTGCACCCATCTCATTGTACTTCCTTATGGAATGGGATGAGCATAAGGCCCGATGACTCCAAGACACAACGCAACACTTGTCAGAGTCTGCAGGGTAGGGTAAGGTGAAATAGCATGAGCGTTATGGCCGACAACCCAAAGGCACATCTCAATGCCTGTCAATCTGTACAGGGTGGGGTGGGTTTGATGTCAGTTCCATACTTTACTGCTATTCCTATTATGCATCTCTCTAACTCCTGCACTACCAAAGCCAATGCCAGCAAGACAACATTCAGCATTAACAAATGCTTGTTTATTTTTTATGTCATTATTTTTATATGACAAGATAACATGATTTTGATATTGAATGTTTTCTGTTTTGAAGAATTAATTGACTTTTGTAGTTCCTTTTTCATTTTAATAGGTCATTTCATTATTATTTTGTTTTTTAGTTTGTATTGTAAGAAAAACAGTTGCATGCTTGTATAACAGTACACGTTACTAGGTGTTGTAGTAAATTCTAAATAACAGAGCATAAGACATTCAAGTGGACTAACCTTGGGATGGACCATAGTAAGGGTTGCCTATTTTGCAGTTTGGAAAACTGTATGGTCAAATAAGTGAAAAAGCATTTCAGCATACCCAACCATGTACCCTATCTGGACCTGGCATGCCTAGACAGTGTGAAGCGTGATGACATTTTTTGTTCTTTCTTTTTTTCTTGCTTCAGTTCATCATGCAACAGTCTTTGAAAGGAGTGTCTCCTATAGTGGAGAATGCCTGAAGATCACAAGCCATCGTTACTCCCCATTGAGTTGTCAAATGAGTGCTAGGACACTGGTTCTTGTGCCTCTGCTGGCAATGGCAGGGGAGTGTCATAGCAGTACATTTATTGGAGCAGATGATATTAACATGATATACTTATTTTAAATATGTTAAATGCATTTTTTTATTTATATGACAAAAAATATAATTTCAGAATGAACACATAATGAGTCATGAAGATGTTAATAAATAGTTCTATCGATGTTGGCTCATGCTGTGTAGGCAATTGCCATGCCCATGGGACACAAGTGGATGTGGTGCCATTGGCACTGGCATCTGGTTTCATGTTGTTTATAAACATGTGACAAGTCATGTAGATGATAATACATAGCACCATCTATAATCCCTCAAGGCAGATGGGCAATTGTCCACAACCACAACTCATAGTACCACCTGCTACAGTGATGGATACCAGTTCTACAGCAACATATGTGCTATGTGCAGGCAGTGAAGATAGTGATCACAACAAAACTGAATTGTGTGCAGTCTATTGGATACCAGGTATGCCCAAAGAGCAGGAACTGAAAGTGTGAATTGATGTGATCAATGCTATGCATGAACACATTTATTTCACTTTCAAAAGACTAATGCCTACAGTCACTGCAGTGATCAACATTCAAATAGTCATTTTTTAAGCAGTATACCTGTGTATCATACCCAGTTCCTTGACAAACTGCTAGCAGTCACCCTAGTCCCAATGAATCTCCATTGTTTTATAAACAATAGATGTGAGCAACCATGTAGTGGAGTATTAAAAAAAATGTTTGACCCAGCAGACTAGCAAGTATTGTTACTCAGTATTGAAGGACACTATTACCTAAAAGTTAGCTCTATGCAACAGACACAAAAGTAGCTTTCCTTCATGTTAGCAAAGATTAGGTCCAGATATTAACATTTCCATATATTTCATTTCAACAAAGTCCAGTTCACATAAAAAGCTATAAATCTGTGCAGTTATGCAAAACAGTGATATACCAGTGTTAGCTGCTTTGAATTCAATAATTTGCTAAAATATATCACTAATTGAAAAAATACAGCATCTTACCTGAGTCCAGTGGTCAGCCACTAACCCCAGCACTTTGCTCTGTGAACTTGGTCAGGTGGCATGTTTATGTTGGTCAAGGTGGGTTCTTAAGTACAGTACCCGTGAACATACATAAGACATGGAGGAAGGAGGATAGGGTGGTATATCAGGAGAAGCAGAGGGAGGCAGGAAAAGCAGTCAGGAGCACAAAGGCACAAATGGAGGAGAAAATAGCCTGGGCAGTGAAAAAAGGGGATAAGAACTGTTTTAGATATGTAAGCGAGAATAGAAAGACCAAGGGAGGGATTGTAAGGATAAGAAGGGAAGGGAGGAATGTGTGGAAGGGGACAAGGAAAAAGCAGACCTCCTGAACAAATATTTTTGTTCAGTTTTCATGGAAGAAAGGGAAGGAGAAGGACCACAGTTAAGTGTCAGGGGCATCAAAGGAAGAGAGGTGGATACTAGTACATTTACAGGGGAGGCAATTCTGAAGGCACTTGCAAATCTGAAAGTGGACAAGACAATGGGGCCAGATAGGATACATTTATGGATATTAAGGGAGCTCAGAGAGGTACTGACTGCACCTCTGAAAGTCCTGTTCAATCATTCACTGGAGATGGCAGTGGTCCCAGAGGATTGGAGGAGGGTGGATGTAGTCCTACTTCACAAATGTGGGAGTAGGGAGGAGGCTGGGAATTACAGGCCAGTCAGCCTGACATCGATGATGGGAAAATTAATGAAATCACTTCTGAAGGAAAAGATTGTGGAATATCTTGAATCTGGTTGTTTACAAGATCTGAGGCAGCATGGATTCACTGGGGGGAGGACATTTCAAACAAATCTGATTTCTTAGACAGGGTGACCAGAGAAGTAGATCAGGGTGGACCAGTGGATGTGGTCTACCTAGATTTCAGTAAGGCTTTCAATTCCATTCCATTCCACATAGGATGAATCATAAACAAGCTGGCCAGCCTAGGAGTGGGACCAAAGTTAAGAACTGGGTAAGAAAGTGGTTGGAGGATAGGCGACAGAGGGTGGTTTTAAACAGAATTCACTCCAAGAAAGGGAAGTTCACCAGCTAGGTGTTACAGGGATCAGTACTGGGACCAGTTCTCTTTAATGTCTTTATTAGTGATATTGCAGTGGGGCTAGAGAGGAAGGTATGACTTTTTGCAGATGACACTAAGATCTGAAACAGGGTAGACACTCTAGGATGGTGGAAAATATGAAGAGGGATCTAAGGAAGCTTAAGGAGTTGTCAAGAATATGGCAACTACGTTTCAACACAAAGAAGTGCTAAATCATGGACTTGGGGTGCAAAAACCCAGGAGAAAAGTACAGAATGAGGGGAGTGGTACTGTGGTACTGGTGACCTCCAAAAAGGAAAGAGACCTGGGGGTAATTGTAACTGATGACCTAAAGGTGTCAGTGTGACAAGGTTGTGGGGAGAGCCAGTAGAATGTTAGGGTGCATAGGGAGGGGTATCACCAGCAGAAAGAGGGAGGTGGTGACACTACTGTATAAAGCAGTGGTGAGACCTCACCTGGAGTACTGTGTCTAGTTCTGGAGACCCCATCTCCAGAAGGACATAGACAGAATAGAGTTGGTCCAGTGGACGGCAACTAAAATGGTGCATGGTCTGCATCAAAAGCCCTATGAGGAGAGACTGAAGGACCTCAATATGTACATCCCGGAGGAAAGGAGGGAGTGGGGAATATGAATGAGACTTTTAAATACCTCACAGCTATAAGTAAGATTCAAGAGTGAAGCCTTTTTCAGAGGAAAAAAGTGCTCTAGAAAAAGGGGTCATAATAAGAAGCTGGAGGGGCTAGACTCATGGGGGATTTGAGGACATACTTCTTCACAGAAAGAGTGGTGGATACCTGGAACACCCTCCCAGCAGAGGTGATTATAGTGGGGGGGTGGAATTGTAATGGGATTCAAGAATGCATGTGATAGACATAAGGGGAACTTAGTGGTAAGGAAAGTGGGGGATGCCAGAGATCCAGTAGGGTCTCCAGTGTTACAGTAGTTAGGGAAAATCGGCAGACTAGGTGGGCCAAGCAGTCCTTCTCTGCTGTCAAACTCTATGGGCTTGATTATCAAAAATCCCTTACAACACCACAATTTGTGGCAATCTAGGGCTGCATCAGGGACCCTGTGCCCAGTTCTGTAAGAACAGGTGTCCCTACACATAAACCCAGGGATTGCTGCAGCTGCAGGCTAGTGCCAAACAAGTGGCGCACCTGCTGGAATTGCTGCAAAGATCCAGCTCCCTCCCACCTGGCACAATACTAGAGGGGCTGGGATAGTTTGGGGATGGTGAAGCATGTTTGCCAGGAGAGGTATGGGGGCAGAAGGGTCATGGGGTGCCATGGGGGAGAGGGGGAGATGGTAGGCATGTGAGTGGGTGATGTGGCATTCGGTAGGGGTGCCGTTTATATAACTATTAAGCTAATGGGATGGTACTGGGGGTTCAGGGACAAACAGTGCTGGTGGCTGGGGCTGCTGCCAGGGTTGTGCCCACCTGGAGCCATGGCACTTTTTGTCCCTGTAACCCCCATTGGTGGTACCATACCATTAGCTTAATAGTTATATAAACTGCATCCCTGCAGGGTGTCACATCACACCCTTTCATGCCCACCATCTCCCCAACTCCCCCTATATCACCCCAATGCCCTTTCTGTCCCCAGACTCCACTTTCAGAGTCCCCACAATTTGCCAGATTGGTGCACGGTGCTTAGACCATCTCATGGCTAGTCTAAGTAGAGACCCTTTCAGTGCCTATGGCAGGGATTACAGAATACAAAAAGAGAGGATGGTGCAGCCTCGATGTGGTGTGCTCCCTGTGACTTCCAAGTACATTGGCATTTTTGTTGCAAGGTTGTCACAAGGGGACTTTGCCATAAGGCATCCAGATGTCACCACAACTGGCATTTAAGAATCAGTATTGCCACAAACTATGACACAAGGTGCCACTTGCATCATCCCTGTTGGTGCAGACACTTTGCATCATGGTTTTTAGGGCTGTGGGTGGAGCCTACAACCAAATTGGGATCAGATTGTAGCTCTAAAAATGGCTGATCTTGGAACTTCCTTTTTGGACATTTGGAAGTATTCCTCCACAGCTGCAAAATAGTGCACTCCCCCTCTGATTTTTGTTATTTGCTGCTGTATGTTAAAGGTATCTGATGAGATGGGGGGGATGCTATTGTATTGTACCTCCAAACTTCTCATGATATTAACAAAACAACACTTTTGAAACTGCTGTTTCTAGCCCCTGAATTAAACCTTTGCAGGGTTGAAGACTTTCAGCAACCTAGGGGTTAACTCATTATCTGTTGTACTGGAATTTATTGAAGCTTTGAAACAGTCAGGCAGACTACAGTGTCAGATTACAGACAGTCCAGCTATAGCTATTTTCTTCTGTTTTTTTTTTATATTTTTCTATTCAACCTTTGTATATTTGCTAGCCAGTGCTAGTGAAAGGTGGGCACTTACAACACCTCTGCTTATCCACAGAATCAGATTCACTGCTGACTGCTAAACTGAAGCTCTTTGTTTATCGACAAGGACAGGTACTGTGCAGCCCCCCCCACCCCACACTCATCCATTGTGATGGATTTAGTGCTGGTAAAAGGTAGATAAAGCCCTCAGTTTATCCACAGGTACAGTACCATGTGGGGCAGACTCAGTGCAAACTTACCCACACTGTGATGAATTTAGTGCTGGTAAGAGGTAATGGACTGACACCACTTTCCACAGCCTCTGCATTTAGTCCTGGTGAATGGTGAGAGACTGCCAGAACTGGGGACTATAGCATTTTATCTACAGTGACAGGTTGCACACACACACACACACACACACAGAGCAGCAGGTACTCTAAATAAATTCTAGAGGACTGAATTAGCAGCATGCCAGTTTTTGATGATTGTGACTGAACAGCACTATACGGCACCAAGAAAATAATAAATTGCTATCTGAAATGCTTATCCAAAATAATATTTGAGTAAAAGTATGGAAAGATTTAAAAAAATGTTTTCCATATTTGTCCATTGCTTCTTAATAGTCATATAATATTACTTCAATATGCAGTGTGCATTTTAGATAGTTAACTTATAAATACTGTTTATACTTGTTGTTATGACCATGTCATGTACTACAGCAAAAATAATCTCTTTCAAAATAAAAACTCAAAAAGGGAATGTGTTTGTATTGGAGATGGAGATATTGTAAATTATAGTTTGCCAGTGATGTTGGTAAAAATCTGGGAATGTCACACTTCCTGAAGCTTTGCAAAGATCCCCAACCTCATATCAAGTTCGCTACCAATTTCTGAATATTAAAAAATAGCACTTTCACTCTGCAAAATCACCTTTTGGGACAAGTGAACAAAATAATACTGGTACTCTTCATGAGGGGGGTCCCAAAAAGGCCATGTTGAAAAGTTGGTGTAATACCTACAAAAAAATGGCCAAGTTACACCAGGGCATTGCATAATTTCTATGCACATTTGTAACTTTGGTCATTTGGTAGCTATTCACAGCCCTACTGGCTCTGGCTAGGTTTTGTTCTTTTGGGAATTGGGCCTCATGTTTCTATTAAAAAACCTTTAAAGTGACAAGTTTTATAACATAGCTTCCCCTAAGTAGCAGTAAAAGTAATGGAGTTTTCTACAGCCTCTGAAAAAGCTTGGCAGCCGTTCAAGTGAAACATTAGATGTACCATGCCACAATGATGTAGTTTGCTGGGAACCTTAAATAAAGTTTTTTACCATGAATGTTAATATTGTCTGTGGCTCATTAGTCTCGTGGCTGCGGGTGTGGTATTTTTTTGTAGAAAAGAACTTCTTGAGGTGGAAATTTCTCTCCATCTATGCAATGCCATACCAAACTGTATTGTTTCCTACCATGCTATCCCACATGGATGCATACATACATGTGCATGGTGCTTTTCACGATATATATCCAAGGATGCTGATCGCAAAAGGATTACAAAAGTAGCTTTGCTGCTTAACTAATGGCCAGAAGAGGTAGGCGGAAAGGCCTTCAATTTCCTATTAAAAGTGTTATGGATTGCAGCTTAATATCAACAGGAAGATCATTGCACAGTTGTTGTACAACAAAAGTGTGTGTACCAATGGACTTGAAGTTGCTGAGTTGTGATTTTTGATCTGCTCCTGCCATTTATGTGCAAATGCAGTAGAGAAGAATATATTACTGACCACATTGACTTTGAAGAGGTACTTAATGGATAAAACTGCAGAGCATCTGGTAATACCTGTGGAAAGTTTCCAGGGTGTGAAGGGTCTGACGTTACTACAACTACATAAATAATTAATTATTTAGAAAATATCAAATACAAACAGAACAGCTGAAAAAAAGAGTTTCACTCATAGTTGCATAGAATTTAATGGCTGATATGGACCACCAGGCTCACCTAGTCTTCCCATTTTCAGTACTTGCTGCAAAAACCAAAGACTCTACTTGATGTCTGGATTTGGTCTCCTACCTATTGCTAGGGTGCCCCTATGCAAATACCATGCAATTTTGAATTCCCCTACTGAATTTGGCCCCACCACCTCAGCTAGGAGGCTATTCCATGCATCCACCACCATTTCTGTGAAGAAATACTTCCTCATGTTACTCCTTAGTCTACCCCTTCCAGCCTCATATCATGACCCCTTGTTCTAGAACATCTCTTTTTCTGAAAGATGCTATCTTCCTGTACCTTATTTATGCTCTTAAGATATTTGAAAGTCTCTGTCATATCCCCCATCTCTCTCCTCTCCTCCAGGATGTACAAATTGAGGTCCTCCAATCTCTCCTCATATGACCTTTGGTGCAGGCCCTGCACCGTTGTTGTTGCCCTTCTCTGAACTGCCTCCACCCTGTCTATGTTATCACATAGATGTGGTCTCCAGAACTGGACACAGTACTCCAGATGAGGTCTCACTAATGATTTAAATAAAGACATCACCATCTCCTTTCTTCTGCTGGTAATACCTCTCCCTATGCACCCCAGTACAGCACTGGCTTTCCTCACAGCTTTGGCACATTTCCTGGCCACCTTTAGATCATCTGATATGATTACCCCCTGATCCCTCTCCTGTTTGATTGCTGTCAGTATCTCTTCCCCCATCATATAAGCCTCCCTTGCGTTTCTGTGCCCCAAATGCATGATTTTGCACTTTTTTGCATTGAATCTTAGCTGCCACACTCTTGACCATTGCTCAAGTTTACCTAGGTCCCTCCTCATTTTTACCACCCCTCCCAGAGTGTCTACTCTATTGTAGATCTTAGTATCATCTACAAATAGGCATACCTTTCCTTTCAGACCCTCTGCAATGTCACTTATGAAGACATTAAATAGGACTGGCCCCAGAACTGACCCCTGTGGCACCATGCTGGTTACCCTCCTTACCTTGGAACGAGGTCCATTTACCATCACCCTCTGTGTTCTATCACTCAACCAGTTTCTAACCCAGTTTATCATCTTGGGACCCATTCCCATGCTGCCTAACTTACTTACACACCTTTTATGTGGAATGGTTATGAGAGCCTTGCTGAAATTCAGGTAAACCACATCCACCGCTCCCCCGATCCACTTCTCTGGTCACCCAGTCAAAGAAATCTATATAGCCTCACATAGACTCTGGGATGTAAACAAGAAATAACAGTCAATCAGGGCTGAACTCTAAGGGACAATGTGCTTGGTCAGATTTCAGTAGGCCCTTCATGAAAACTACTTTACTAAACCATTTTCACTTTTATAAGAATCTTGTGATCAACAGCTATAAGCAAGATGAATGATGTTTGTGTCCTTAAAGTGAAGAAAATGTCTTCCTGCTAGTACATGTCCATGATAACATAGTCTGTAATCATCACATAAAATGACTCTCCTGGAGGCCTTGAAGAATTGTGCCTACATTGTTGGCATTCAGTATATCATTTTTTTTAATTTATCGAGTGTGATACTCTTCTTGCAGATCCTTCCAGGATGCAAGACATTTTCCAAATGAGACTGCATATCAAAGTAATGGCACAGTTATATCAATGCAATAGGAGGAGGACAGAGCTCATCAACTTTGATAGAAATTCCAGTGGTATATTACAGTTATGAAAATCAACTACATGGGGACTTCTACAAATTATTCTTTGAACAGGCATCAAAATGCCAATAGAAGAATATTACACCAACAGCCATGTTAGCTTTAAAAGCGATTTGATCAGTGCAAAACATCACCTGAAACTTTCAAGCATCTTTGAATAGCTAAACAGGGCTTACACATTTCTTCTTTATGACACCCTTTGGGTTTGGATTCTCAGCAGCAGTAACTTAAGGATGTTTCCTGTAGATGCAGGATATCATTTATTAAATTTCAGAAAAATGAAGTAAAATGGTCTAGGCTTGAGAAAAACTGAACATTTGTGTCTAGAAGTTATTTTTCTTCCTTTATTGCAAAGCAGATGTTTTCAGCATGGAAGGCATAGCCTTCATCACCCTTCAGTGGTCCTCCACAAAACCTTAACTAGGTTGAATTGAAATGGACTCCAATACATATTTCAAGAGACCTAGAAAATTCACCTTGGACTTTAAGATCCCTACAGGACTTGGTGTGGCACCGGGTAGGGGGGCGCTATGTAGTCTAAGCCCCCCCCATTCTCTTGTTGTTTTTTTTGCTGTTGCTTAGCCATTTCCAACAGAATGAAATAGTCAACATTTGTGACTGTAACATATTAGTGATTTTGAAAAAGAGGAGTTTATAGAGGAAACTATTTGATTTGCTTGACATAACAGCTGAATAGAGCCGCACAAAGGAATGGGTGCTCTACGAACAAGCAAAATCACTACAAAACAGTCTTGGCTCACCTATTAAAGGACAAAGAAAAACTCTCCACACATTAAGAGTAATATAATTACTTATCTTTACTGGAAATATCAAAAAACAGCGACAGCAGACGTAAAGTGCAAAACACAAATGCAGACACAGAAAAAACTCCTCATGCATGTTTCACCTGAACACAGGCTTTGATTTGCTTACCTGTTGTAATAAGATAAATCTTACGGAGAAGGTGGAAAATCAAACACAATATTTTTTTTTTTTTTGCTACATACAGTAGCTTACTAGGCACAGGCTAGAGTCTTGTGTGAGTTTTGTATTTAAGCACTGTAGTAAGACTGTGTTTATATAACAGAAGCAGTTCAGAAGTGAGGCTGACGATGAAGTACAAGTAAAAGGCAAGTGCATTAACTGACCCAGCTATCTGGAAATGTTACATAATCTGCATCTGGAAACTCATTATTGCTGTTCATTTACTCTTTCATGTTATTTTGTAATTAACATTTAGCCTGAATTTGGTGTTGGCCATGAATAATAGAGGTGCAGACCAGATGTTTCTGTCTTGGACCTGTAGCCAGTAAGTCACAGTTCAAGGAAGGCAGTGGGAGAAAAGCCATAATTATTATAGTTATTACAATTATATTTCTTTTTGAACATTATTTCATAAATATTTGCTAAGACACGAGTTCAAGCTGCTCTAGGAAGGTTTTCAAATCAAAAGCCTGACATATTGGATTTTCTTCTAGTATGTCCTAGGAACAGATCCCCCCCAATGAATTAAACCACTTTTTTTGCTTGTTGAATTACCATAATGATGACAAGGTAGATTCATAGCCATGTGTTTAATTAAATGAACTCCTGACAGTATGGTACTGTCCCACTGTCTCTTAGATTGGTTTACATAACTGGACATTTGCCTTCATAACCAAGTTATTTGACATTTTAGTGATTAACAGTTAGCATGTAAATCTGCCTAATATACTTAAAGCACACAAATGGTTGCACAAACAGGTTTAGGTAATGAGGGTTAAGTTGCACGAGAAACATTCTGTGCTGCTAAATGTGATTCACAGTTGCTTTATCACCACTTCAATACTGAGATTTCTTAAAACTGTGGTAGCTAGGGAATTCAGGTTAAATGAAAACCATGTTGCCATTCAGTGTGCCTCCCATATACAAGGACAACACAGCTGTGCTTTCAGTTGTTCATAACAGAATCACAGCTCATCTTAGATTACACAAAACAATGTTATTTCAGATCACTAATAGTTGTATGGGAACTCAAGCATAGCACATGATACTGGGGTCAGATATGCACTCATTCTGCTTAAAAGTAGTCCGTGGCAAGCTGGCCCAGTGGTGCTGAGGGCTGAGACACTGGATGCCTTACCTCACGCTGAGCCGGCAATCCGGGTTCGGGAATGACCTTGGGTTGCTGGGGTTCCAGCATGGGGGGGTGAGAGCAGGATTGAGTGAAGGTTCTCCTCTCCTGAGAAAGGGGGGTTGCCCACCCATAGTCCTGCCATCACTGGATGTAGGTCCAATGATAGGCACAGGTGACAACGGTGCAACCTGTAGGGTGGGGGGCATCCAGCAAGGCGTGCATATGCCTGCCTCCACACACATGCATCACATCAGGGATGCACGGGAGTGGGACTAAAAGGGAAAAAGCCAAAAGTACATACTGAAAAAAAAAAGTAGTCAGTGGCACTGCAGTAAGGAACTAGCAATGGGTAGCCCTAAATGAGATCCAAGATCTGTTCCATAGGAAGCAATACGGAAAGTCATACTTTGAACTTCAGTGTTTTGTTTAACAGGGGGATCTTACTATTAAACATACCATCAAGACAAAGAAGGGAAGACATGTTTGCTCATGGGTACCATCTCCTCACTACTTAATAATAATAAGTGATATAGCACTTCAGCATTGTTCTATCAAGGCCTGCCTTAAATTTATCTTGTCCTCTAACTTTATGAGTTCCTTCAGCAATATGTTTCACAACCTGACCACTGTTTGACTGAAAAAAAAATGCTTCCTTCTATTGCTCCCAAAGAGCCTTCTTTGTGTTTTGCTTGCTGTGACCCCTGGCAGCATTGTCATGACTTTCTCTTACTAACCCCATACACTCCTGTTTGGGATAGTTTTGGGTACAACTGAAAGGAGTAATAAATCCCCTTGTTCTCCTACTTTCAGAACTGAACACTTCAACCTGCATTAATCATACTTTAGAAATAAGATTAATGGGATGATTTTACTTTCAAGGGGTGCTCTGTTTTCCCCTGTTCCCTCTCAACTTAATCTCTGACAGTAGCACAAGATACAACAGAGTCTGCCAGCAGTGGGCACAGCAGTTGAAGTAAGAAGCTACTTTTAAGACACAAATAGGTAGGGTAAGTTATAGGGACATTGTTATGAGAAAGTAACATCTTGAAGGGGAGGCCACCTCATGACTGAGGGCAGCCAATTGGCTGCTGGTGGAGGGGGCTTTACAACCAAATTTAAACTACATAGCTGCAAGTGACCCTTTGTGTGAGTGACCCTGTGACATGAGGACCATGTTGAAGGAGGATGGTATCTGCAGGGTATCCACAAGGTAATCTACAGCTCTGCTGGACACTGCCCATTTTGTTGGTCAAAGAAAAGAGCCTTATGTTTTCAAACACTGAGGGTAGTCAGAAATAATCACATTGAGTACAGCTATTAATGGGTCTGCAGTCTCTTTGATTAGAACACACACTAACTGCTGATTCGTTTTGGTGAAGGCCTAACAAAACCCTATCTCTGGTAATTCTTTGTAGGGTATTGTATATTAGGGAGGTAGGTCTTGGGTAGTTCTTTTTTTTTTCTTAATTTTTCTTTTAATATTGACAGAGTAATGGGTGCCTCACTTTTTCTGCCTGAAAAAGTTTAGTATGAACTTTAGTATTCAGGGATCATTGGGTAGGAACATGGGAATAAATAGAAAAGCCCTGTCTGGAGTAGTGCTGCATAGGGGATTATATTCAGAGACTGTTGGGTAAGAACATGGAAAGCAGTAGCAAAATCAGATCTGGGGTAATGCTGTATAGGGGATTGTATTCAAGGTTCGTTGGGTAGGAAAGTAGTAAGGGCTATCAAAACTCAATCCAAAATAATAGTTTAAGGGTTTGCACTCAGACATAGTTCGGAAGGAACTACTGAAGAAGTAGAAGAAATCACTAAACAGGAGGGTAATATCCCCATCAAGAGTACATCAAGGTATAGAAAATACAAAAGGGACCAGGAGTAGCCATGCTCAGTAGGCTGATAAGGGTACCTTGGGAAGAGGATTTAGTGAACTGTAGGACCTGTGGGGAAACACTCCTAATGGGTATGCTGTGATGTTGTGGAGGCTGTTCAATCTGTAGGAGGTTGTAGATATTCCACTCTGAGCTGTCAGAAGCATGGTCCATCATTTGTCAGTTGCAAAGCAGGTCAAGAGAAGACCAGTGCTTCCCCTCTTCCTCAGAAAACTCCAAGTGCTCTCAATGGAGGTTAGAAGGGGGTAGGCAAGGGGGAAAGCTGGTAAGTGGTAAGAACTTGGGATAAAAAGGCTTTGGTAACAAAACAAGCAACCATTTCACCCCACTGTCCACACCTGGCTACAAAAAAGGATCAAGCAGTGGTGACACCTGCTGGAGGGTGCAGCAACCAGAAAGAAATAGTTAAGAAAAGGGTGCTTATTGTACATGATTCTCCTATCGGGAATATTAAGACTGTGATCTGTGACTCAGACCAGGAGGGGAGGGTGTTGTGTTGTCTTCCAGGGATGACAGCAGATAGGGTACTCTCCAGGATAGATGGGTTGGTTTGAAAAGTAGGGGGAAGCCAGATATTTATTTAACTAGTTAAATTATTTATACCAGGTGATCTGGCAAGGCGCACACAGCCAAGATTTATTTCCTGGTGCAACCAATTAAAAGGGTGCAAGGGTAAAAGTATGTAAGAATACAATCAGCAAGATAGTGCAAAAACACAATATTAGTGCCGGTAGAAAACAGTGTTTAAACTGATAAAATAAAATATGGACAATACAATGTATCCTGAATAAAAACTATGGGAAATACCAACAAAGGAGTGCTGAACAAGCAATGGAATGTATTGTAAGTGGAGAGTAATTTTTGTTGAACTTGGAGTAGGTTTAAAAGTGAGAGTGATTACATATAGATAAGACTACATTGTGATATACTATGCTACACTCTGGTTTACATGTAGCTGATACCCATCACAAAAAAATACAAACAAAATTTGTTTTGCTCCCTGGGAGATTGGGTGACTTTGGGGGAAGGTGGCAAATGTATTGGGACAGAGGTTTGAGGCACACATTTCAGGAAATTTAAACTAGCAGGCGATGTGGCTGGGGCTAGAAACATCTGTTGGGAGAATGGGGTGAGAGAAACCTAACTAGCACTCCCCCAACTAGTTGGGGAAAACAGTGGGTAGAAGCAACTTAAATCAGTGTCAGTGGATCAGTAGGTAGCACACTCACCTCTTGGGCTAGAAGATCGGATGGTCAGGTGGTCTATCCCCACATCAGGATCTTGGCGTAATACCTATAACTGATACTGTAGTGCAGTACAAGGGGGATACTGCACTGGTGAGGTGGCATCCTTCAGATGAGAACATTAAAGTGAGGTTCCATCTGCCCAGCTCTGGTCACTGTCAAGGTGGAAATAAAAGATTCCATGATACTTACTGATGAAGAGGAGAGGAATTTCCTAGTGCTATGGCCAACATGAACACAGCTGCAAACAAGCTATATTAGCTTAGTGTGCTGTTCGTGGTAAAACATTCCAAATAAATTAAACAAAAAGTAAATACATTAGGATGGTGAAAAGGGCATGTATCAGAGACCAGAGACAATAATGGGGATGGTAGTAACAAAGGCACAACAACACAGTGAATGAATATGGTAGGGCTGGTTAGTGTAAGAAGCAAGGGCAGGAGACAGGGGTCCTAGAGGGTGGTCAGCTTAAATGCAAGATGCCTCGAGTACAAAATGTGTGAGATCCAGGCAGTAGCAGCAGAAGCTAAAATGGACTTGTTAGCCATAACAGAACTACTGGCAAAAGGAAGCAATGTTTAGGATCTTGTAGTATTGAGCTACTCATTCTAAAGGAGGGACATGCAAATAAGTAGAAGTAGATAGCACAGTACGTTGCAAACAGTATCAGTACAGGATCCCAACATACAGAATCCTGACCCTCAAAAGCCCTACACTGAAATCTCGACAGCCCAGCATCCCAATGATGGGAAAAATCCCAATGTGTGGTGATTTGTGCAGTTTCAGGAGATGTTTATATATACGATGGGTGGTGCAGGGGGCAAAGCCCCCTGTGAACACTTCCTCCAAATTTCACATCTCTTATCAGTCATCATCGGGATTCCTGCTGTTGGGATTTTGTTGTCAGGCTTTCAAGGGTCGGGATTCTACATGTTGTGATTCTGTACTATATCCTTGCAGACAGCATAGCTGCCATGGAGGATAATATGCTGGGAAGGGCACAGAATAGAGATGATTTGGGCAAAACTGAAAATGGAAGAGGGAGAAATGGTCAAGGTCGGATGGTGTATAGACTGCCAAACAAGAAGGAGGAGAATGACATGGAATTGGGGAAGAGATCAAGAGGACAGCAGCTAAAGAGCAATTGGAGCTGTTCGGAGACAAAATATGTTGGATGTGGATTGGGAAACCCCAGCAGCCAGCAGTGAAAGAAGCCAGGCATTGGTGAGTATGATGGGTAGTCCATGAGTAGGATGCATGGGGAAGTGCACTGTCCATAATGGTGACTCTTTATCAGTGAAATCGCTCACGGTGATGGGAGGGTAGATTGACCGGATGGGGGGTTGGGTGAAATGGGCAAAATGGGCAACAGGATGTTACTATATGTACTCATGCGGGGGTGGGAGAGAGCACGACAAGCATGGGCTGGGAGGGGGCGGAGGAGTTGTAGGGTGGCACTGCAGTGGGTTGCTGTGCTGCTGTCGGCATCGGGGTTGGCCTGTGGTTGGGGGTTGGTGAGGTACTGGGTTGGGTCTGGAGCGCTCGCGATTTTTATTGCGCCAGCCCAAACCTTTATTTTTACATGCTTTCACACCCCCGACATGCACCCCACTGGAGTTGAGAATCCTTAGTGGGGGTAGGAGCAAAGCCCCTGTGTGGGTGGGGCACAGCCACCCACAGAAAGCATTGAAATTTATGTCCCCATCGCTGTTGTCCCAGTAATCGGGTGTCAGTAGTGCCAAAATGTTTTTGAATGACTTGACTGTAATAACGACGATCGCCTTTAGGCTTTCTACATTATCACACAGAACCGTATGATGCATGCAGTGGGTCATGGAATCAACCACTGAGGGGGCAACCTTGATCTGGTTTTGGCAAATGATGAGATAATAAGAGATGTATAGGTGAGGTAACATCTGTTGTCCAGTAATGACAATACAGCGTGCTTCAACATAACCACAGGAGCACATCACCCTAGTTCAAAAACTTGTGTCTTGGGTTTCAGAAGGGCAGACTTCAGCAAGATGGGGAAATGCAGAAGCACTTAGTAGGGATAGAGGGAGAGTAAGGGGCAGAAGCCAAATGGGACATCATGAAGAGAAGTATACAGGAGGTGAAAGCATCATAAAAAAGTCATGTTGGGAAGAACAAAAAGCACAAGAAGACAAGGATCTACATTCCAAAAATAAAAGAGGGAAGAGAGTGAGATGAACCACAAGGATTATTTGCAAAAGCTAAAATAAGTTAGAATTGGGGAGTCATGTGATGACAAGCCAAGGGTAGGCAGCAACTCTGAGGCCAGGAGATTCGAAGGCTGTGAGTTCTAGCCCCACACCAGGCACTTGGGATAAATCCCAATACTGACACTGCAGTGCAGCATGAGGGGGGTGCTGCACCCCTGAGGTGCCGTCTTTCGATTGAGATGTTAAACAGTGGTCCCATCTGCCTGTTCAGGTGGTAGTTCAAGTGGATGTTAAAGATCCCATGTCACTTCTCAAAAAGAGTAGGGGAAATTTTTATTAATATTCAAAACCAGAAATCCAGCTGAAAAAAAACCTTCATATATTTCGTCATACATGTATTACATAAATAAGCAAAACCAAAAATGTCTATCTTATTTGCAGTACTATTGCTATATATACTCCCTCAGTATCAAAACAACCTGATCTGATACCTGTATCCCATAATACTATCTATCAGCCAGGCCCTCCCCCAAAAACAAAACATTCTTATACAAACAGCAATGGGGGCTAGACCTCTTCTGCTGGTCAGCCCACCTAAGTCATATCTTTCCATAGAAACTCACATACAGCTTGCCCCATGGTATTCTTTTCATATTGATAGATTTTCTCTAATTCAACCTGGATTTTAAAAAACACATCTTGTAGTACGATGTCTACATTCTGAAAGAATCTCAAACAGTGAACCTGCCATAAGGACCACTTGATGCAGGCTAGAATAACATATATCACGCTCTTCTTCCATTTGTCCCATTCTGGTGGAATCTATCCCAGCATTAATATTTCATAAGACATATCTTGAAATACTCTTTCACCCCATAGAGCAGCCAAATCCCCCCAAAAATGTCTAACATATGTACACTCAAAAAATAAATGTGACATGGTTTCCATCTGCCCTGCACACTGTGATACCCCACAGAACCTTTCCTCCAACTGCTTGTGTTTTTGGGTTCCCCTCACATTAAGCTTCTGATGTCCACAGAGCCATACCATATCCTACATTTTTAGAGGGATTCTTAAGTCTGTCATACTACTACTAAGTATATCATCACAAATAATACCATACTGAACTTTAAACATGGGCTGTTCCCAATAACATTTTTCCACTATTAATGCATACAATTTCTTCTTATCCTTAGAGATAAACTCAGATAATTCAATATCCCATTGTCTAATATATTTCAGAGTGGTTTGTACATAACCCGGTAACTGTTTATCTGAGGCATAACACCTTCATCTCCCCCATGCCATAAAAAACTAGCTGCCCCAAAGTTCCATACACTTTTGTCCCATTCCTTCCATTTCCAATACTACAGGCTTAAGGTTAGAATAAAAAAAAATTCTCCCCAAAAAACACCAAAGGGAGCAACATATGCAGACTACCTGTTTTCCATGTCCTATAGGTGTGGGCTCTTTTAACAGGATTAAGTCGGCTTCCCCATAAAAGCAGAAAAAATAAACTCATTATCTTCGTATGCATAGTATATGGCAGTGGATGCAGATGTGAAACATACAAAAACAAAGGGGCAATATATGCTCTTATCCAAAAAACAACTTTTTTTTGTCATTTTCCATGACTTCTAGACCTGCACTTTGTCAGATGCTGTCTTATACATTAATTCCCAATTGAATAACTCCTTTTCCCTAATACTAAAATACAACCCTAGAATTTTAATTTGCCCTGTTAATATTGGGATAGGGAACTCAATCTGCCTAGGGACATTACCTAACCCATCAGTTTACTTTTACCACTATACAACTTTATTCCAGTAGTGTTTGTCAAACCTTCTAATAATGATATAACTGCTCTCCCTGACTCCAAATCTGCTAAAACCACAGTGCAGTCATCTGCATATGCTGTAATTTTCCCAGAACGAACTCCTATCCTATTACTTATCAGTTTAATATCTCCTATATCTTCAATAAGCCTCAATATGGGATCTAACCCAAATACATATAAAAGCAGACTTATAGAGCACCCTTTACAAACCCCATTTCTTAAATAAACCGGAAGACCAAAATGACCATTAATAAGAGAAGTTACTTGTACCTCTCTATATATTGTCTGTAACATAACAAGCATCTGAGTAGGAATACCATAATGCACAAGAGTGAGCCATATATGATCTTGCTTTATCACATCAAATGCCATCTCCTGAGCCAAAGTCATAATGTAACCATCTAACTTCATCTCCAAGCCTTGCTCTATAATTTCTCTGACATTATTTAAGTTATGTATAATATTTCTGCCCAGTATTGCACCGGTTTACGCAGGAATTATTAATCATTTTGACACTTTTGCCTGCCGTTCTGTCAAGATTTTCTTGAGAATCTTGTAATCTGAAGACAGTAAACATAAAGGCCTCCAATTTTTTATCTCCTACGGATCCAGTCTTTTATAAAGAAATGTCATTACCCCATCATTCATACTAGGGACCAACCGTTCTTCCTGCTGTATAGCCAAAAAACTAACTGTAACTGAGGGGCTAAAATATCCACAAATGTTTTATAAAAATCATTTGGAATACCATCCTTTCCAGGCATGGTATGTGCAGATAATTTGGAAACTGCTTCCTGTATTTCTTCTAAACTTATTTGAGCTATCAACTCCTGTTCTTCCTGAGCCATCAATTTTGGAACCTCTATATGCTGAAAAAAAGGACACATTTCTCCACTTTCTTCCTTCTGAAATGTAGCCTGTAAATTATTTTGAACTATATGCTGCATCCCCTATCTATCCCAAATTAATTGTCCCAAGCCATCTTTTAGGGTTGTTATAGTTACCCTTGACAATGTCTGGGGATCTATACTGTATGGATTTACCTGTTCTTTAGACCCTATTGTCATCAATTTTTGCTGTCTCGCTGTCCTCTCTTCTTTCTCCTGAAGATAGCTACATTTTCCCTTTAATCTTGGAAAGTTGTGTCATCAGATCTGGTTCTGTTAATCTCATCTGCATCAACAAGTTCAAATACTGCACCCTGAAACTTAAATAGTGTAAGCATTTAGTCCATGCTTTTTGACATGAGAGGGAAATGAACAAGTCTTTTAAATCCATCTTAGTGTCTTCCCACCAGTCAATAAAACTGTTGTACAGAAATTTAATATCTTCCCTTAAGTCTAAAAAATCCATTATTTCCATTGTATATGCTTCCCCCTGTAACAAATCCGTGTTCATCTTCCAGTAACATCTACCAATAGAAGTTATTGGCTGTTGCCTTATTGTTGCCTTTATGGCTAGATGATCAGAAGCCTCTAATGGCTGCACTGTGACCATAACTGCTTCCACTCTGACATGAATACAAAATCTATTCTTGTGGACAGAGTTCCCTTGTTAAATGTATGTTCCGGAGTTATCCCTTAAATTACAAGTGTTCAAAATGTTACATAGTGTGTTGGTATCACTATAAATCTTCATGGTCTTCCTTCCCCAATCTCTATATGTCAACCCACAATTGAAATCCCCCCAATACAATCTGTTTAGAAGTATGCAAATACGGGGTAATTGAGTGGAACAAAATAGATCTTTGTGCCTTAGACTGTGGTGCATAAATGTTTATCAGTCTGTAAGAAATGTTTTGTAGAAGAACATCTATTAACATGGCTCTCCCTGGATGTATATCCAAAACTTTCAATACTTTAACATCAAGGCCCATAAACATAACCCCAGTCTTGAACATTGGTCCTCACCTATCGACCAAAGCGAGGGGCCCCACCTCCATTCTTTTTGTGCTGCTGTCATCTCTGGGATCATATGGAGTCTAGTATCCAGACCAAAAAAAAAACCTGCCCCTGTCCCACCTTTAGACTAGCAAAAGTAATAATCCTTTTTGTTTGAGACTTAATACTATTAACATTTGCGGTTATAAGGGTAATGCCCCTATCTATAATAGAAAGAAAGTAAGAACATCAAATAATGATAATAAGTACATAAAGATCAACCCCCCCCCCCCAAAAAAGAAGTCATTTTTGTTTCTTTCATTTCCTAGGCTTCGGTTTCTCCCCTGATACAGTCACTGATATCCGTTGCACCGATGTGACTGAAGACACATCAGAGCCCCCCCATATCATCATCTTTCAACTCCATTAAAACCTCATATGAGTTAGTCACTGGTATACATCCTGGTTCTACAGATTCTTTTACAGGCTCCATAAGTTTCCTTGCTGCTTGCTGCCTTCGATCTGGTCACTCTCTGAAAGGATGAGTCACTTGCTGCCTCTGGGGGTAACATTTTTTCCTTAACAACCATCGCTTCTTGAGTGGGGTTCATCTCCTGAGAAGGCTTCCCTGCCTCTGGTTCAGGGGGGTCTGCCCACGTCCCTCTAATTCCTGTATTGAACCATTCTCTGCTTCTTGGGGACCCAAGTCTACTGCTCTGTTTTCTTCACCCTGGACCTGTGGTATAGAATGGGGTATGATCTCAGGTCTTTGCTTCCTGATATCTTCTGACTCAAGACCAGGTATTCTAGTATGCATTACTCTCTGGGACTGTGGTTCACCCACCTTAGGTTGTGACAAGAGTTCTTGCATCCTTATTCTTTCCCTCTGTGCTGTTGCCACATATCCTTCCTGGTCAACTTGCAAAGATGTATCCAAACTATTGTGGGCTGCCCATGAACAATTCCTATACATGTGCCCTTGCTCATCACATACTGCTATATGCTTTATTGCATCACACAGACCACATTTCTGCTTTTCACAGATGTTACTGAGATGACCCACCTCCCCACAGGCCCAGGGTTGGCCCAGGTAGAAAATCACACCTCGGTCTCTTCCCAAGAAGAAACAATTTGGCAAATGTTTGGTGTTGCCTGATTCTTGTCTCAAAGTAATTTTATATCTCCAGCCCCCAGTCCATAAATGCTCCTCATCCAAGATAGGCTCCAGACAGCCTGTCACCATACAATGTTGTTTTAAGCAATACGTGATATCTAACACATTGACTCCTTAATTACAAAAGAGCACAGTTATTTTTTTTAAACCTGGGTTTCGTCAGTGGTATCACCAAAAAAGACTTCTATACTGCTGTGTTCTTAAGCTCTAAATATAATTTCCAAAACCTATCCAGGCCAATGGGATGCTTAAATCTGATATCTAAGATTGAATCACCCGGCATATGTATTAGAGTGTAAATCTCGTACGCATATTTCATACTTTTTTTAAGCAGAACTCGACCCACAAAGAGCCTATCTGAAAGATCGGCCATGTCACCCCTATATTTTAGATGCACAGCATTGCCTCACACTGCCACTGCTGATACATTATTGTGTACATTATTGGGGAATAATCTGTCCCTTACATTAGAACTCCATATAATGGGGGGTTGGTCTAGGTGGTACTGTTGCCTGTTTTGAAGGGACAGATGTTTCTACATTTACCATGAAGGGGTGCTCTCTCACTTCAGCAGGGATATCATTCTCTCTCACTCCTTTGGGGGAGTGGGGGATCAGTAACAACCAGTTCTTTTGGTATTTCCCTTTCTAGCACAATTATTCCTTCTAAAAGTTGAGACCGGCATCAGAGTCAGTTCCTTCCACCATCACCTGTTGCTGACCAGGGGTAATCTGGGATTCCTTAGAAGAAGCCTGCATACTAATCTCTAGTCCCCACCAGCCACATTTATACTTTCAGTATCAAAATTTCCTCCAAGAGAGATTGGGAGATTTGCATCCCAGCCAACCCCATCTGATGTTTATTTCCGACCTGCACCCTGCAAGGCTTGAGCTAACCAGGCCTGTTGTACAGGGGAGGACTTGTAACAACCTTTTGTTGCGCTTCAGTGAGCCTCACCTTCCATTGTATTCATTTCCCAGCTCCTTCTTTACAAGACATTTTTTTAACTGTCCCCCCTGTAGACACTACAATACTAAAAGGAATATACTTCTCCTGCAGCAGGTTATGATCAGTAACCTGGGCAGTATCATGAACTTTATTCACTGCTATCTTCTGAATTGTAACAGGGATCCCTCCTTCCCCATCAAGTTTTTGCTGCTGTTAGAGGGAAAATATCATGGCTCCCATCCAAGACAACTGCCACCATAATGGTATTAACTTGCAGGCTCATAGAGACGTTCTGGGCTGATGCCATCAATTCTTCAGGTTTCTGATCTCTATCCTGCTGTTTTTTTCATCCACTTGCTGTGGTGCACCTCTGGCCTCCTGAAAAACCTGTATGGGTGCCATCTCCACTTCTCCTTGTAGCTGTTTTAGAGCCTGCTCCAATAGGCTCTTTCTTTCAAAAAATCATCTCTCTTCATCCACAATCAGACACTGAATCTCCTCCACCAATTTTCCTTGTTCTTCAGTCTCTCTCTGAGGCCCTGATTGTGTGGCTTCCTGAAGAATCTCTGCATTCCATTGCTTCAAGATTTCTACCACCATCACAAAGTTTTGCTCCGTGCATTCTCAATTTCCATTGCAGCCTCTCATGGTACAGAGATCAAGGAGGAGACCTGCTCCTCAACCCCAAAGACATCTTCCTCCATTGCTACTTTGTTCAACTGTCCTTACAGCATCCACCACAGAGCCCCCTAGCAAGAGAAGGGGGGGTTTTATTGTAATCAAAAAAACAAAAATACATACAAAGCTATATAACAGCATACAAAACGAAAAGAAAAATAATATTAAACAAATTTACCCCAGTTCAACATAGTGAACCCCCAAAATGTAAACAAAACCCTCCCTCAGTAACAAAAAAAAATGAGGTAAATATCTGGGGAAGCCATAAAACCACCAAAATAAAACAGTATTTCATCATGCCATATTAAAAACAAAATACACAAAAAAATAATAATGGATCATAATACATCATAATACATCTCTAAATATAAAACAACCCTCCCACTAAAAGCATGGGGGGGAATTAATAGTACCAGGAAGAGATATACAAATCCTATAGTACCTTCAAACCTGTAGACAGAAGAAATACCCAGAAAATATTCCCACTATCTAAAAAACTGTATTCTCAGAAAAATAAACACACACACCCCCTCCAGTACTAATGGGGGGGGGGTAATTTGTGCTGGAGTCAAAAAACCCATACTGGATCACCTCCAAATTCCTGAAAAAGGGGAAAGAGGAGGAAAAAAGGGGATCATGTCAAATAACTAAACCAAAAGAAAAGAAACCTACACAAAGGGGGAAAAGGGGGGGGGATAAGGGCAATATACCTTGTCTACTAAACTCAAACCAGAATTCAAAAGAATAAAAAAAGGGCCAATGATTTGTCCCCATTTCACAAAAAAAAACACAAGAAACCAACCAAAACCCCAAAACGTCAACTAAATAGTGGACATCAACCCAAAATAAAACTGCAAATCAGAGGAGCAAACCCAAACACCCTACACTGAACAAAAAGGAAAAAGGGGAGATATGGGAGCCTCAAAGAAAATCAAAGCCTCTCCAGAGTGGTTCCCATTTCAAATCTCCAAAAGAGACTCTCTCCCTTTGTTTCAAATTTGACAAATATGTATAAAACATAAAAAAGTTCAAGTGCCAATATGTTCTGTTGCTGTAAAACCAGATGGCACATACTTATCTACATTCAATAAAGAAAATAAGCATGAATGATCCTAAAAGTACTAATATTACCCAAAGTCCATAGTCCAGTACAAATCCCATAATACGACAGTTTCGGACTAGGGGAGGTGTCAATCACCCCTTTCCATAGCTCCTTGGCAACATCCCAAAATCAAAAAGCATATGAACAATGAAAACAAAGATGATCCATGGTCTCAGTTTGCAATATGCATCTTTCCCTGGGACAATAGTGGTCTCGTAAGGATTTATGCTTCTGATTACCATTAACATTTACATGACCATGAATCCCAAGCCATACTGTATCCCACAATTTCTCCAGAAGTCTTACTTCTGTGATATAATCGGAAATATTAGACTATTCCAAGATGGAAAACCCAGAGAAGGGAGTTTTCTGGAAACAATTCCTTAAAATATTAGCATAAAGTATTTTTCTAGAAGATCATAAAACCATTGCATATCCCACCTTCCATAACTGAATTTTATCAAAAACGCCCACCCAGCAAGTAACCAAACGTGGGCTACACTTATTCTTATGTAAGAACACAACTGATTTCCATTTTAATAGAACTCCCTGTAAAATCTTCAGACCCCATTGCTCCCAAAGTTGACCACGGTTTTGCATTAAAGGCGCTAAATTATTATAAAGAAACACTGTAAAGAAAAATGCCATCGGATTTATCATATTTACCCCACCCTCAGCAATAGCTTTATATTACACAGCTCTCTTGACCGGATTGAGATGGCTACCCCAAAACCCACTAAAGAAAACCTGCCTAATACCTCAAGGGATTTGGGCAGAAAAAACACAGCAATAATAAATAAAAAAACTGGAACAAGAAATGTTTTAATACAATATACACATTTCAGTTTCAACATTTTCCACTTATTCCAGTTATCAACCAAAACTTTCCCTCATTGTAATGCACTATTCCAATTATAAACAGACAAATCAGGACCTCCAAAAAATATCCCTAAAATTCAGCATGGAACCATAGCCACAGGGAATCCACCGACCTCCATAGTAGATGATGGAAATCAATCCAAACTTAAACAGATCATTTTCTTATCATTGAGATGAGCCCCTGTAATCGTTCCTAAAGTCTGAATCAAAAGACTAGCAATATGAATTGAAGCCCCATCAGGGACTACTAAACATAAATCATCTGCATATGCCAGTACTTTACACTGCTTGCTTAAGGTACCTGAAACATGTTTAATACAAGGGGATCTATATAATACTCTTATCAAGGGATCTAATGCAAAGGCATACAATAAGGGGTTCGATGGACACCTTTATGTATTTGGTGCCAAGTCCCTTGCCAACCGTTATCACAAGGTATCACATACGCCAAAGAAAAACACAGTTTCAACCATTGGATAAAGAGAGGTGGTATACCATAAGCTTCCAAACATAACCATAGTAAGGAGAGTGAAACTCCATCGAAGGCTTTTGGCTGGCCCAAACTGACTAGGTATTCAAATCCTCTTAAAGGCCTATTTTCCACTCCACTCTGTGCCATTAATTCTTGTAAAATAAATAAAACCTTCATTATACTATAACCCGGGATCAAGCAAAACTGCACTGAACAGATCAAATCCAGCATTATCAAACTTAACCTATTCCCCAGAAGATTAGCAAAAATTTTGAAGTCCGTATTCAGCAGGGTAAGTGGTCTCCAATTCCCAATCTCCACTTTATTCCCCGATTTATAAAGAAACATTATTAAGCCTTCATACATAGAAGTGGGCAAAATTAAATCAGTAAGAAAAAAATTATATAAAATCAAGTAATTCTTGTGGTATACCTTCCCAAAGAATTTTATAAATTTCACTATAAAGCCCATCAGATCCGGGTGAAATATTGTTATGAAGGGACTTAATAACTGCTTGTAATTGAAGCCGAGTAAAGGTTTTAGTCAAAGTATCATGCAGGGATGGAGAAAGCTGAGGAAGATCAGCAGTTTGCAACAACTGTACAGCAAACAACGATTCAGGAACTGACACACCAAATTGTTTATCAATGTACTCATCCAGTACCTGCATGATACTTTGATTGTCGTAAACTTCTATTCTGGATGAAGTCAGCAAGCTACTAATCTTCATTCGATCACATCCCTTTTGGCAAGCTAAAACGGATTGATCTGTCCAGCCATCCCTTTAATATCAAACATCTGCTCCTGATGTAAAGAAACCAACCTATCATATTGAAACTGTCTCGTACTTGCTTTCACCTCTCCAGTTTTTTTCCACATGATCAGCGACACCAGAACACTGTTGTGACAACAGCAACCCTAACTTCTTCTGGGGCTGTGAATACTTTTATACTTAGAGGAAGCTTTCAACATACCTATAGCCTGAAAAAAACACTTAAGACAAAATTTTAATTCTTCCCACCAATGCCCCATATCATCGAATAAAAATATTGATAATTTATCCCAGATGACCTTATACAAATCTTCCAGGATTTCAGCCTGTGATAGCACAGAGGTATTCAACCACAACAATCCATGGCCTGAAACTCTAAGTAATGGGGAAGAGATCTCAAGACCAATCAAAGAATGATCAGAAGTTTCTACCGCAACATTCATGGTAGCATCAACCACCAACGACTGATGTATAAATATAAAATCAATGCAGGAAGACAGACTCCCTTTAAAAAAAGTCAGCTTAACCCGCTCTTTCCCAAAACTATGGACAGATCGTAATCCAGCCTGACTGATAATCGACTTAAAAAATGTTTTATCACAATATTGCTTCCCCATAACATCTTGTGGTTGAAAATTTATATTAAAATCACCTCCAAAAAATATCTGACAAGTAGTAAATAAATAAGGTTGAACCATTTTCAATAAATCTATGTGATGAGCCTTAGTTTGTGGCCCATAAAGATTAATAAACCGGCAAAAAATACCACAGATCACCGCATCCAGCAAAAAAGCATGACCAAGGTTGATGTCCACCATCTTGGATACTATTACCCCATGAGTCCTAAAACAAAATCCCACACCACTGCATTTCTCCTCATCCAGCGACCAAAAGGAAGACCCCCAGACCCAATCCTGAGAGGCCTGACTTTCTTCACCCAGCGAATGCAAACGGGTATCCTGCAAAAAAATAACATCATAATTCAAATGCTGCAAAACTCCAAAAGTGGAAAGTCTTTTCCCCACTGGCTTAATGCTAATAACGTTAAGACTTGCTAGCTTTATGGTAAAAGGTTCAGGAAGGGGATTTCAATAGATTAGCACTTGACCTAGTTACTCTTTTACTATGCCCAGGGACCTGAGACTTAGCAGATGGCAGCTCTAGAAATATATTAGAGGAAAGTGGTTCTGTTTGGATAGGCAAACCTTCCATCTCCATAGGGCATTCAGTATCAACTTGATCACCCCAACTAGCAAAAGGAGCAAATGGATTAGACAAAGGCAATGGTGAAAAGGGTACAACAGGAATAAGTAACCCTTGTTGAACTGGGGAGGTTGTTGTTGGTGCCTCTTCAGGAAACACCACCACCTCATTTTCTATTACAAGAGGATCTGTAAAACAAACCACAACTTCAGTTGAAACATGCATACCCCATGGGGAAAGCCTCACTGGCGTACAGTCTGCCCGACGAGGGGAACCCTGAGGGGTCACAAAGGGAGTTTCCTTGGCCTGAGGCTGATCATCAGGGACAGGGGACAATGTCGGGTCAGATGTCAAGACAGGAGGAATGAGACCCACATCTAAATGCGATAAACTCAGACCTTGTACCCCATGGGGCTGTTCCCCAACAGAACCTCCACGACCCTTACCCCATCTTCTGCCACAATGGTCCAATTCATCTTCAGGATGAAAGGGCTGGCCAAAGGATCTCCTAGCTTTGGAAAGAAAGAAATCTTGATCCAAAAGCTCAACAGGGCTATGAACGGCCCAAGGGCACTCAGCATAGAAATGATCCTCCTCCCCACAGAGATTACATTTTGGAGGAGCCATACAGTGTTCAGCCAAGTTACCCAGGACCCCACATTGAAAACATTTCAATTGATCACAATCCACATTTAAATGAGAAAGGGAACCACATTTATAGCAACTCTTTGGCTGCCCCACATAAAATTTAATGCTTCTATCCCAACCCAGAAAAAAGGAACTAAGCAAGTGATGTACCCAGTCTTAGTTTGTTGAAATTGTACCCACACAGTCCACCCCAGTCCAAAAACCATTGTCATCCATAATTGGTTTAGGTCTCTCAAAAATGAAACAATGTTTTTCTAGCCAAAACAGAATGTTAACCAGATTGACTCCCTCATTCCTAAACAGGATGGTCACCATCTTCATGGTAGGTTTAGCAATGGGAATCGTGATAAAATCCTTCCAAACTTCACAATGTTTAATGTCATAGTATAGCCGCCACAATTTATAGAGGGAATCTACTGTACAAAAGCTAACATTGTAATTATGGTCTCCTATTGGGAGTATAAGTGCATACACCTCTACCGGGGTAAACCTCATGAGTCAAGTAAAAGAGTTTTCCCCACCCATAGCCAATCAGGAACAATGGGTGCAAGTCCCATATAATGAAGCTGGACCAAAAACCATCATTTGGCCGCTTATGCAGGTTTCCAAAAAAGCCCTGCGTAGGACTTTGGCCATTGTATCCCAGGAAATGAACCCTCCAGCTGCCTTTCATCATGGCTTACCTGTCTTCCAGGTTTCAAATCTGAATGCGTAGCCTCAGCTGGTAATGAAACAGGTTGAATCATAAAACCTGCATCTGTAGAGAATGCAGGAGATTCCAGTACACAATCTGTAACTCTAGACCCACCCAGTGCAGTAAGAGCATCTGGCGAAGCAGCTAAGTCAATTGCCTCACTTCCATCCAACACAGCTGCAGTGTCCAAAGGGGGGGACTTTGAAAAAGTCAAAGAACCAGTCACAGGCAAAGGTGTGCATGGTCCACCAGTTTCAGTAGGTCAGGCCAAAAGATGGTCCGGGGAACCTGGAAGAGGAATGGAAGGATCAGGCACCCAAATGTTCTGCTGTTTTATCCAGCCTGCCTTCAAAAGTGCTTCTCCAGGTGTCCATAAAACAGAAGGGTCTAGAGAACCCACATCTTGAAGCGCAGACCCACCTTGCACAGGTGAGTCAGCAGTTTGGTCAGGGAGACTACACGGAACCTCAGTAACCAAATCTAAAGGAAACCTTTTATTACCTGACAATACCGGACAAGGCATAAATCTTTTCCATTTCTTCTTTTCGTCCTCAAGCTGCTGCCTACAGGACTGGAAATCATGATCAGTCACTGAAATTAATTCCAACAGGTGCTTCTTTTTCCATTCTAATTCAGATTGTAACTCATCTTCTACATCCGATAATTCACCATCTATATTAATCCATTCCATCACTGCCCCAGCATCCAAAGCTATGTCTTGAGCCAAGTCATACACAGGAGTAACCTCACAACCTGGCAACAGCTCCGGAGCAACAGCAACAGTACAACCTCCTCCACCAGTGTCCTGGATAGGAATGGGGACCTCCATCCTTCCTGCCATGCTATAGAACCATCTACAGAAAGAGTAGGGAATTTTTATTCAAAACTCAAAAGGACAATCAAACAGAATTGTATTCCATCATACAAAATCATAATAATATGAAAAGAAAAAACATACACTCTCAGTGCAACATACTATAAACCCCCAACTAAAAGAAAAAACAACCCCCTTCCAAAAGAGAAGGGGAATTTTCTTCAAAACTAGAAAGCAAACCATATACACAGTAGTGTTGCATCACACAAAATCATAATACAAAAAAATATAAACAAAAATAAGTATTACAGCGTACATTCAGGAATAAAATAAAAACAACACTGTCATAGAGTTCTTTAAGTACTACAAAACAAAAAATGTACTGCATCATACAAAGCACAATTAAATAAGTCCAAAAATAGAAATGAAAGAGAAATAAACAATATAAATAATACTTAAATATAAAACTCTGTAATACCTAAGAATCTCACCCACCCAAGGGAATATATAAATCATCAATATGTAGAAACAAACAAACGTGTAGTAAGACATATTTCTTCTGCAGAAAAGAAACACATGTAACATTTGCACAAAGCAAAAGTTACCCTAAAATAAATCAAGAAAATAAAGAAAGAAAACAAATCTCTGTCCCGTTCTCCCACTGAATATATCAACAAAGTAACCCCTCAACAAACAGTATGAGTGACCTGCAATAAAGAAAAACGCAGAAAACATTCTGAACTAATATGTCAATAAATTTCCCACCCATATGCCTTACACATACTAAAATTTCCCAAAAGAAAATCTAAAGCCAATTATAAATGCCCCACCCCCCACCCAAAAAAATGAAGAGTTATAACATACATTCCTCTGTATAATTTAAGGACATGTAGAAGCTTCCCTCCATCCCACCAAAATGATGAGAAAGTTCCCCCTCAATTCAGAACCTTCAGGGATGTACAACATCAAAAGGATATAAGAAAAGCTTTCATGAACTTCAACCCGTATCTAGCCAAGACATCTTTCTCCACCAAAGTTTATATAGATCTGGATGTACTCTCTCCCTTTCTAACGTCTGCCACCTAATTACATCTTTCTTAATGTTGTGCAAAATCTGACTTTCTGACTTCAGCTGTTTTCTAAGTGTTAGGCTACAACAGGCCTGCCAAAGCTGATAGCCAATACAGCCCATCAGAAGTCTTATAGTAGTTGTATCATAAATCACCCATGAGCCCGGAAGCACACGCTCCATCCAAATATCTGATGACTGACCTTGAAAAGGTTTCAGTGGCCAGGCAGCATGAAAGGCAGACCAAAAAGACACAGCAAAAGGATACTCAGTGAAGAAATGTGATAATGATTCAACTACGCCCATGCATGTCTCTTCTCTGGGACAAAATCTCTCCAATAGTTCCTTATGCTTTAAATTTCCTTTCACTCCCAATTTTTTATGCATACAGAGCCACAAAAAGTCCCATAAATATTTAGGGATTCTCTCATTGGACAAGAACCTCAGCTTTGAAAGTTGGTCAGATATGGGCAATTCCAGGAACTATGGAGCAGCATAAAAGAAATCCTGTACCACTCCAGTATAAATTTGTTTCTGGGAATATAAACAAAGGAATTGTTTAGGTATCTGCCAAGCCTTCAATTTCCCAATCATTCCCCGAAAATGACTAGGAAACTGAGACACCCTAGTTTGGTGGGGTAAAAATTCAGAGAGATTCCAATTGTCGATTAATTGACCTATAACATCCTCCACCGATGGGGACGATACCTTGTCCTCCTCCTTCAACAGAGGTGTCAAATTATAAGTAATAAAAATAACATAAAAAAACACCACAGGGTTCAACATCCCCAAACCACCCTCACTAATGGGTAAATATGTGATACCCCTCTTCACCGGGTTCAATCTGCTCCCCCATAAACATAGAAAAAACATACTATAAAGTGAAGCCTCCAAGGATTGTGGGGGAGGATTCATCGCTGCCAAAAACAAAAAAATAAGGTAATAAAAAAGTTTTCATAAGGAAAATACATTTTGCTTTCGACATCTGTCCCTTATTCCAAAGGACCACCCTATCTTGAGCTGCCATTAACTGCCTCTCCCAATTATACCTATGAGCATCTGTACCACCAAAGTAGATACCAAGTATTCTTCTGTAACCTAAATCTACAGGCATATTCCAGTTTAAGGCAACATCAGCAGCATCATAACCTAATGATAGTATCCCACTTTTTAAAGTGTTAATAGATGATTCAGAAATTTCAGAAAAGGTCATCAATATCAAAAAAGCTTCATTAGCAGAAGAACTGTCAGCTAAAACCAAAACTAAATCATCCGCATATGCCACAGAGACAATCTGTTTATCTTCACAACCGGCAGAGAGACCTGTAATCCGATTTGACATGTTCAGGGCATACAGTAAGGGGGCCAAAGACAGCACATATAACAGAGGACTCAGTGGACACCCCTGTTGCACACCTCTATGCACCCATACCTTCTGCCCTATCCATCTATTAATGCTCGGTAGTAAACTAATACCTCTATAACACGTCTTTAACCAGTTTATAAACTCAAAAGGCAACCCATAGCAATGCAGCATCTCCCAAAGGTATGCATACTCCACTTGATCAAAGGCTTTATTTTTATCAAGGCAAACAAGGTGACCAAATACCTCCTGTGAGACCCCTTTCTGCAAAATCTCCCTGAGAAGGATAAGTGCATCCTGAAACCACCTTTTTGGGACTCCACTGAATTGTGAGGGATGTATCAGTGTATCCAAAACCCCCAGTAACCAATTTCCCAAAACCTTCATTAGAATCTTATAATCAGTGTTAAGTAGTGACAAAGGTCTCCAATTTTCCAAATCACCTCTTTCCCCTTTTTTATAAATTAGCAACAAAAGACCCTGTAGCGTACTTTCAGGGAGATTCGCAGACTTCAAACCAACATTTAAAACCTTGCCCGGTTCTACCCCCAAAACTTCCCATATCTCTTTATACACTTCTTGAGGAAGCCCATCAGAACCAGGGGCAGTCTCTGCTTTAAGTGCCCAGATTACAGACCTGAGTTCTTCCAGGGATATAGGTTCTATAAGTGTATTTTGAAATTCTGGTGCTAACTATGGTAACTGCCAACTACTCAACCAGGATCGCATGGAAGCAAACGGGAGGGGATTGCTCTTAAAAGATCTAGAAGCATAAGTATGTATTTCATATAAAATACACTCATTAGACGTTACCTGCCCTCCTTCTGCAGTATTCAAATACGCCATACTCCGCTATTCTCTTAAAAGCCGAGCTGCTTCAAATGGTAAAGTGTCTCGTTTAGACCCAGAAATCCCATACTTATGCTTTTTTTCCATATCACTTAAAACTTTTAATTGCAAACAAGCCAGTTCAGCCTTTAACCCTTTAATTTTATTTTGGCACTCAGACCCTAAATGCTGTCGAAAAGTTGTCCCGAAACTAATACAATCCCTCAAATACCTCATTTCATCATGCCGCTGTTTCCCATTAATACAGCCAATTTTCTGAAAATACACCCTTATTTCTGTTTTCGTGTCCTCCCACCATTTAGTCATATCCTCATATAGAAAAAAACTGACTGGCGTGCAACCAAAAGGGAACGAAACCCCTCCCTCACTATAGGGCTATCTAATAATGTTATATTCAACTTCCATATCCCAGGACCTCTCTGGGTCTCAGGCACATCCCCCAAAACAAGCTTAAGAAGCATATGGTCAGATGTAGCTACCTCCTGCAATGATTGTGACTGTATGAGAAAACCAGAGTAAAGAAAAAAAATAATTGATCCTAGATGCCCTAGGACCACAAAAATAGGTGTTTCTGTTTCCTCCTGCATAAGACCCAAAAGCATCAACCAAACCTGCATCAGTAATAACCTGCGCCAAACAAGATGCGTCACAATAAACTTTTTTTCCCAAAACAGGAGGTATCTGGGAGGGCAGGGAGCAATTAAAATCACCCCCCAAAATAACTGGATAAGAAGTGCATAAAAATGGGAAAAGGGACTTAAACAAAGCAACCTGAACAAACTTATTTTGGGGAGCATAGATATTAATTGATCTTATAAAGGTAGTACCCCATTTAATATCTAAGAGCAAAGCTCTACCTTCTACAACCTCTATATGATGTACCACTTGAATATGTGAAAGAAAAAAACAAATCCCAACCCCACTGAATAAATCCTGTCCTTGTGACCAGAAACAGTCTCCCCATATCCACCCAGTAGTAGCAGCAGACAAGTCATCTGAAGAGTGCAACCGGACATCATGAAAAAAGACACAGTCTAAGTTCACATGCACAAACTGTGAAAAGGTGTTTCGACACTTGACAGGTGATTTAATGCTATTAGCATTCAAGGACACCACATAAAAGTGAAAAGGAGCCATTTGTCATCCTAAAACAGACCTCACTTCACCTTACTAGAGGCTCTTGTCACCCTACCACGCATACAGTCCTGAGTTCTTGGTTCCTTCTGAACTTCTGAAAGTACCAGTGATACAGGCTGTGAGGGAGGTACAGCCTCATCCAAACCCAATGATTCATCCACCAAAACGTCATATATGTTAGGGTCCACCAAAGGAAGAGATGTGGCAGACGTAGTAGTTTTTTTCGACTATTTAGCTTTCCCTTTTGGCTGTTTCCCTTTTTTACCCATGACCAAAGTATAGTCCTCCCCTGAGGACATCTGGGCAGGGGGCTGGGAGGTTATTTCACTAGCGTCTTCTGTGCCTCCTATTACAGGATCCTCTGGCACTGGAACCATAGGTATGGGATCAGTATCAGTTGCAGGAGCTATCCCGTCTCTCAAAGATGGCTTGGCCACCTGCATGGACTCTCTTATGGGCCTCTTTTGGGGTTAAAGAGCAGGAGGATCTTAATACAATAGATATTATTCTTCTATCATTTCTAATTTTTGTACACTGTGGACTAGGGTGCAATTTTATCAGAAGGGACAATACTCTGAAAATTAAGTTAAGAGGTTACCACGAATCATAATTCTGAGCATTTGTGAAGCTTAATTTTCATTTTGGACCTCAGAGTAAACAATTTGTTCTAGAAAGTTCTGGGGTTTACTATTTTGCTATAAGGATGCAGAACAGTAATCCCCCTGTAGTGGCCTCCCCTGTGCAGTTTATTATTCATTGAGCTGGGGATTTTATTTTCTCAACAGTATTATGTACAGTGTTCATTGTTTTTCTTTTCTTTCTTCCTAATACATTAGATGTTAACTGGGTACTACTGGTCTGTGAAAGGCTCCTAGTTAATTTATTTTATGGAGTTATGTTATGGTGTCTTTTCTTTGTTTTATTTAAATCTTAATAGGGAGACCTATAACTGCTTAAATAGTATCTATTGGCAATTAACTGTTTAATTAAGATTCCCTGAGGTAACTATACGTCACAGGGCCAAGGTAGCTGGTTTGTTCAAAGTGTTAGGTACTAAGTTATATTTACTATTCTCGCTTACTGCTTTATTTTGAGTAAGAGGTGTCTTGGCCCTAGAAGGTTTGACATCATGGGTTTGATTTGGATAGCAGGAGTCATCTAAGGGAAATGTGTTATTGGTGGAGTATATTCAATCAGTTTGGTTGGGTCTTTAGCTTTAAATATTGGGTGTAGGAGGGAATGATGAGTTAGAGAAAAGGGGAGGCAGAGGGTGGTGGGATATTTTCTCGTTGCTGGGAGTTTATTGGTTTATATGTTTCTTTGGTATCTGGGGGAGGGAGGTCTGGGTGGATTTGTCAGTGCCTATGTCAAATTGGGGAATTGCACTATTTGCTTGCTACATGGGCCACATGTTTGGGAGTGGGCTTAGGGTGCAGAGCCTTGGGAAGGCTTTAATTTTTTTTTGTTCTGTGGAGGGGAGAATCAATTGTATGGGGGAGCAGGGGTTCACTTCTATAGGGACTGTTTGGGGTACGTATGGGGTATTAATTGCAGGTTGTGCAACATCTAGGGAGCGGTCAGGGTGGGATAGTTTCTGTTCATATATTTATGCAAAAGTGGACAGTAATGTCCTGGAATGTTAAGGGGGAGAGATAACAAAAAATATTGTATTCTGAGGCATTTACAGCGATATCATCCACTTATAGTTATGCTTCAGAAAACACACCTGCATATGGAACAATTTTCCTATTTGAAGAAATTAGGGATGGGTCAAGTTTATGATGCAGGACTAAGTACCAGACATCATGGGGTGGCAATACTTTTTCATAAATCTATCCCTTTTCTGCTTTCACATGAATGGAAAGACTCAGCGGGGTGGTTTGTTTTCTTACTGGGTAAACTGTCTCAGGTGGATATATCATTGGGTGTGATCTATGGCCCCAACCTGAATACAACCTAGTTTTTTCCATCACTGGCAGAGATTATAGCTCAATCAGTGAGTAATCCTTGTCTTTTTATTTTATTTTAATTTATTTATTTTTTTATTTATTAAACTCTAGGATTATACATACCTTTTGGGAGGGGACTGGAACTTAGTCAAATCAAATGATCTGGGCAGGTCTCAAAGGAGAAGGGTTGGGTTATCCCCTGCACGGAGGTTGTTGCGAGAGTTTTTGCAGGATATGGGTCTAATGGATCCCTGGCATTTTTTACACTGGGAGGAGAAGGAATTTACATTCTCTTCTCTGCCTCATGGGGTCAATTCAAGAATAGATTATTTTTTAGTCAGTAATATTCTAGTGACTATAGTTATGGATGCTAAGATATACCCGAGAGTCCTTTCTGATCATTTCCCTATTTCTTTGGAGGTTGTATTAGCACAATGTCCATGAAGCCCTGGTACTTAGTCCTTAAATTTCAAATTACTTATGGATTCATTTACTGTTTCTCATATGAAAAAGTTTATAAGTGACTCTGTGAAACACAATTTACCTTCTCTTGAAGAGAAGATGTGGTGTGGGGATCATTGAAAGCATTGTAGGTGGGGAATTTATTAGGATTACCACTGTAAGGAAGAAGAAGCTAAATTTCCTGGTGGAAGAATGGTGGACCAGGATTCGATGTCATGAAGCATAGGTGTCTAGAACTTTGGATGACTCTGTAAAACAGGAATTGGCAATGGTTAAGGCTAAGTATTCTAGTCACATGTTGGACAAGGTTCCTAATGTGGCAGCCTCATTAAAGGTTACATATTTAGGCCATGGGGACAGGGCGGGGAAATTGCTGGCAATGCATTTAAAGCAACAATGAGAATCTACAGTAGATGGGTGAATGCTTTGACAGACCTTGTTTTAGGGGGCCTGGCATGTGATCCCAAACCCATGGTGTAGCTATTCAAGCAATTCTATTAAAATTTATATGCAGCTCCAGATGATATTCCAGATTTTGCATTGAAATTGTTGCAATTTCTGGATGGATTACAACTACCCTGGTTAGATGAGGTCAGTCAAGAGGAGTTGAAGGGTCCTGAAACTATGGAGGAGGTTTCAAGGGAGATTGACTCCCTCCTCTGAGATAAAGCTCCTAGGCCAGACAGGTTTGTACCCCTTTTTTTTATAAAACTTTTAAATGAGAACTGATCCCTATTTTACACATTTTATTTAGTTACCTTTTTCACTCAAACATCAAGGAAACAGCACTTTTTAAAGCCAGAATTGTAGTTTTGCCCAAGCCCAGAACACACCCCACCACTCCAGAGAATTCTAGACTTATCTTCCTTCTTAATATTGATGTCAAACTCTTGGCCAGTATCTTAGCATCACATCTTAAAAGGGTTTGGTCCATTTTAGTAGGGGAGGAACAGGTGGGGTTCATCTCAGGAAGGAATTCCAGTGACAATTTCTGGAAAATTTTTCATTTGCTCGCCATGTCCAAGGAGGCAGGTGCCGATGAGGTGCTCATCTCCCTGGAAGTGGAGAAGGCATTTGATATGGCGGCCTGCAATTTTTTGTTGAGATCTTGCCTAGATATGGGCTTCCAGTGGAATTCATCCGGTGGATAAAAATTTTATATACTTGCCCAACAGTGAGGATTTTTTATAATGGGGTATTATCTACACCCTTTTCTTTGACACGGGGTATGAGGCAAGGGTGCCCCTTGTCTCCTATGTTATTTAATTTATATATTGAATCTTTAGCTCAGAAATGTATTGCTTTCTCCCAATTTATTGGTATTTCCCTTGGGGTAGGGAATTTCAATTATCTATGTTTGCAGATGATGTTCTTTTGCATATTTTCCATTGGGATACAGTAAGTCACCTCCTGCTGTGTTACAACTGATAGAAAATTTTAGTAGTTTATCGTCTTACAAATTGAACCTCCATAAAACCATAGTGTATCCTTTATCCCTATCAATCCTCAAAGCAGATATCATGGCTATGGAGCTACAGTGGGAGTCCCAAGCGATATCCTATGTAGGGATTAAGCTCACTAGTGATTTTTGATTGTTGAAAAAGCTGAACCTTGACCCCATGGTTAAACAACAAGAGTTAGATTTTCAATGGTGGCAGCATCTACCTATGTCTTTGTGGGGGCATGCAAATGTCCTTAAAATGGTGGCTTTACCCAAATTACTGTATCTGCTCTCTATGTTAAATGTAATTCTCCCCAAACTGTTTTTCACCAAAGTAACTTCTAGTTGGTCATCATTTTTGTGGGTGGGGAAGCCTCCTAGGAGAGCCTTTGGAAAACTTTGTAGGTCGAGGGATTTGGGGGGTTTACAATTGCCTAGTCTCCTCCACTACTACTTTGCCTTTCATGGCACAAAGTATTTTCAATGGGTATACCAGGAATGACAGTCTCATGTCCCTGTGTGGCTTCAGATAGAAAAGGATAGAACTGCACATTATCGCATTGCCTTATCGGCCTTGTTATATGTCCTGGTGGCTAAAATTCTGAAGCCCTTGAAAGATTCACCTATTGGTTGGTTGGTTAGGGCTCATTTGTAACTTTGTCATTCCCTCAAAATGCATCCTCAGATAGATGTGGGACAACCATTCTTTATAACCCGAACATTACAGTAAAGGGAAAAGTAGTCCAGCCTACTGCATGGAATAACATAAGTGTTTCCAAGTTGGCAGATTTTGTAAAACCAGATATATTTCTTACTTTTGAAAGTTGAGACATAAATTTCACCTCCCAGCGTGTTATGTTTTGAAATTTGCCCAGATTAAACATAGTATTAAGTCCCTTCTAATGAGGACACTTTGGCATTCAGATGCTAGTTCTTTGTTTGAAATTCTTTTGACTTGTAATGTTTTAAGCAAGCCAATATCTAAGATTTATAGAGAGTTGAATTCGCTGTCTTGGAAAGCATATATGCCACAGGCCCTTTATTGGTAGCAGACATTGCAGCTGGCATATGATTCAGCTGCTTGGGTATCAATTTGGAGAAATATTTATACCTATGTTAAGCAAGACAGGCTACGTTTGGTACAATTTAACATTCTCCATAAGCTTTATAATATGCCACAAAGGCTGTTTATTAAGACATCAGTCTCTCTGTGTCATAAGTGTTCCCAGGCAGAGGGAACTCTGTTTCATATGATTTGGACCTGTCTGAGGTTGGCAGGAGATCAAAAGATTCATGGCGCCGTTTTTCAGTTATGTGGATTTTTTTATTCTGGAGATTTGCATGTTGGGAAATTTTGACAGTTTACACACAAAATCAGAAAAAATGCAGGTGGCTGCCCTTGTAGGTGTTGACAAGCTTCTGATTATGTGACATCGGATACAAGAAGGCTATCTCTCACTAAGAATTGTTGATGGCGATAGCTGCTGAGAAAGCAGTGGCCACCTTTAATCATAAGTTATAGGAGTTTCTAGTTTTATGGGATCCTTTTCTTCATTTTATCACTGGGAGGTGAGGTCTAAGTTGTCAGTATATATTCTCTCTCTCTCTCTCTCTCTCTCTCTCTCTCGGGGAGAGTGATTAGGGAGATTTATTTAGGATTTATGTGATCACCTAGGGTACTATGATTAATAGTCTGATTCCTGGGATAATCATATGAAGCATAACACCTGCGGGGGGCAGGGGAAAAGGGGGGTGAGGATGGGGGTGGGGAAGGGAATAGTTTTTGTTGTTATTTTTAGTTTGAGTTATATTTTGGTATTTCCAGTGTCTTGGGTGGAGGGGGAGGCCTAGTTGCTTTCATTTTTCTTTTGGATATTACCATAGAATCTTGCTGGCAATGCTTGTAGTCCCCTCTGAATGTTCTGAGGATCAGATTTTCTGCTGTTTTGTACATTTATTCTTTTGTTTATTAAGTTTTTGTTGACCAGGTAAGTGCACTAGACAAATCCTACCTATTTTCAGGCATGACCCTGGGAAGGGGGATACAGATGAATGCCAACTGACCTTGAACCAGATTAAGCTGTTGGTGGTATTTTTAGTGAATGAGGAAAATTTGGCCAGGACACTGGGGAAATTCTCCTACTCTTTGGATGGTGGCACTGTGCTGGTGCTGTGATGGCCAGTCTGCCCAAGACTCCGATGAGGATGGTCGTGCTTCGAGCCAGCGAACAGGCCTCACCCCCAATCTTGATTTCTACTGAGGCCTTTTCTGGAATTGCTACCTTTGGGGTTGCCTTGGGTGAGGCATCCCTACCTGGGAATGGAAAGTCATGGGAAGTACAGCTTTCTTCGAAGTTGACTGAAATGGCAGAGGACATCCACAAGCTGCTGGAAGCTGAAAAGTGCTGTTTTGCTGCACAGAAGAAGGAACTGGAGTCTCGACTGCATGTGTGTCTTCAGCAACAGGAAGTGAGGGACGTTTCCACCAGTGCTACTATTGTGAGTACACAGCAAGGGGATGGCATTGCTCCGCTCCCTGATACTGTTATGGGAGATGTTACTGCTTGTTCAGAGGATTCTGCACAGCTGAATTTGGCTGTAAAGGTATTTACTGATAAGGACATTACTGTTTCTGACACTGTGACAGGGGTTTTTGCATCTCCGACTCCTCAACACACTGCATCTGCTGGTTTGCCTGTGGGATTTCAGGCTAAGCAGAATAGACATGCTGCAGTGCTTTCTACTGAGAAATTCACAGGAACTGTTATGGACTGCCCTAAGGTTTCCTTCAATATGGAGTTTCCTTGGGGGGGACACCATTTAAAAGCCCCAAGAAATTTCAAAAATCTCGAGGGAAGATGTGTGGGGTTACTGGGTAAGGATTTGTACCCCTCTTACCATCTATGGTGGCCCCTCTAATAGTACAACCTTTTAGTCCCCGTGGACTGGGTCTCTCATTCCTTGAAGGCAGCTGGGTGGGTTAGAAACACAACTGATTCAGGCTGGGATGCTAATCTCTCTAAATCAGTGGGCAACACAGTGGATTCAGATGGTTCTGTTTGTGTACCCTTAGCTTTGACATCCTCCCAGATGACTCCTGGTCAGCATGTAACTGTTGATACCTCTTTTAATGTTAATTCCCCGATGGATATCTTATCTGACATTCGGGAACTGGAAGGGGACTCTGCTGCTCTTGCAGCCTCCTTACTCCCTGCTCCAGGCCCACAACAGTCAGTTGTATCTCCCTCTGACATGGATATTGCACCTGTGCAATCTACACTTCCTGTCTCTAAAGACTTGGTTTCTGTTTCTGCCCCTTGGATCCTGTAATCCCAAAACCTGTGGTTTGGCAACCTGGGACAGCTGCTAAGTTGTTCTCCTCCCCTGTTAGACATACCCCTGAACCAGCTATGAGGCATAATGTGGTTCGGTTGCATTTTCAGGGTTATGCCTCTAATGTACCTGATCGTTTGTATGTTGGACGGGCTTTGTTGAAAAATAGTATGAAATTCTTTGCATATGAAATTTATGCACTTATTCATATGCCTGGGGACATGAATTTTGATATAAGCTTTAAACATCCTAATAGCCTAGAGTGATTTTGGAAGCAATATAATCTTCTAAAAACTGGTCCAGTGTGGCGTCCTTTTTTGGCTATTCCCCTAACCAAACCTATGACCAAAACAATCACAAATTCTCTTCAGGAAAGAAAGTGTAAATGTGGCTGACATAACCTATTGGTTGAATCAACATTGTAAAGTTAATGGTTATCCTGATCCAATTCTGGACGAAGAACACTTCTGGACAGGGGGCTGGAAGTATAAGGTTACGTTGCAACAAGACCAAGGGGTAATTAAACATTTGCCTAATTGTTTTTTTTTGGGATGGGATAGAGGTGTGATCTTTTATCCAGGACAACCAAGAGCATGCTATAAATGTGATGAGCTTGGGCACCTTAGTAATGTTTGTGAAAAGTTGAAATGTGGCTTATGTGGGGGATCTGGGCCATGTTGGGGCTCACTGTAGGCAGCCCAAAAAATGTAATTTATGTGACGAAATTGGGCATACTTTCTGTCATTGTGTTTGGGCTTCACATAATAGCCTAGACCAGTCTGTCTGAGTGGAACATGAGGCCTACTTGACATCTGCACAAAAGGACAAATTGAAGTCATGTACTCTTATGGAGCAGTTGGAAAAAGGGGATCCCCATCCAAATCTGGCTTCCTCACCTGCTCCTTCTGTTGTAGAAGGGGATGATTTTGGCTGTCCTCCTGATTCTATACAACCTGCTTTGGATTCCTCTCAAGACATATTGAGTGACACTGCTTCTAAAGTTTTGGACAGTGACCCTATAGTACATGAACAGTCTCAGACCACATCACTGGCAGTAGAGATACAACCATCTGGTAATCTTGTTGTGGATGATTCTACTATGGTTATGCCCCCTCCTGAGGTTCAGGGGGACATACCATTTCAAAGAGTCACCCGTTCTAAAGCAGCCTTGAAGAGCGTTTTTGTGGACACTGATATTTCAGTTCATAATTCTTTTGACATACTTACAGATGTACCTGGTGAGGAAGGGGAGGGTGAGTCTGATGGTTCCTCAGTGGCTTCCATGTCTTTGGACTTCCCAGATGGAACAGGGAAAGTGGAGAAGTGCAAACCGAAGAAGAGGAAGAAAAGGAAATAAAGTGTTTTCTGACATGCTCCTTTCTTTTTTTTACTTTCTGATGCATGCATCTCTCTCTATTACTACTATAAATGTTAATAGTATTCTCAGTCCCAAGAAATGTACTATTACTTTTGCAAGTTTACATGATAGAAATACTCAGATTGTTTTCCTTCAGGATACTAGATTGCACACTGTTTCTGATTTGGAATGTGCAAAAAAGGATTGGAGGTGGGGGCCTTCATTGTGGTCGATGGGGGAAGATATGTGTTCTCGGGTGGGTATTTTGTTTTCCAATTTACATTTTTGAGTTCTGAAAGTATTTCATCTCTTTCCAGGGAGGGCACTGCTAGTGGATCTTGTTTTTGGAGGTATTACATACAGACTGATTAATATATATGCACCTAAAACTAAGGCAGAAAGAGTGGTCTTGTTTCACCTAGTTGCATCATTTTTGTATACCTCTAAATTGATTGTGTGGGGGGGGGCTTTAATTGTGGATTAAATGCTAGGGATTGGGGTAGAAAAACCACAAAAGGTGTTTAGTGATACAAATCCTCTGTTATCTATCCTGAGTAACTCTGGCTTGTGTGATCTTTATGACATAATGGAAAGGACACCTGTACATACCTTTTATAAAGGAAAGATATCCACTCACATAGATTTTTTGTTTACTTCTAAAAGGATAAATTGTACTGATATTAAGATGTTGCCATTAGAAACTTCTGATCATCTTCAGGTTCGTGCTGAGACTGATCTAAATTATAACATTACTTTTGGATGGGGTTATTGGAAATTGAATACTTCCATTTTACAGCGTGACATAGTGAAAAGAGACCTTTGGGATATCTTGCAGAATAGACTTGATATGCGTTTTTTGTATGATGCATGGTGGGAGGATTCCAAAAATGATGTTAAACTTTTTTCTTCAAAAAACTTCTGGCTCCTTGGCAGCTTCAAAATATCTGGATTATTTATCGTTAAGAGCAAAGTATTTGGAACTTTTGACTTTTGAAACTTTTGACTCACATGTGGGAGGCTGGTACGGATTTACAGGCAAGACTTCACATTTTAAGGGATCAAATGTGTGCTTATCACTCTCAAAGAGAGAGAGAGTGAGAAGGCTTACTGTTAAACATTTGTTACACAAGGAAAAAAGGACTGTGTTAATCCTTATGATTTAGAACTCCAAGGAGTACAGAAGTTGTCAATAGGGGCTTTGTTTGGGCAGGATGGGACTTTGCATACCTCCCATTATGGTATTACTGGAGTAGTTGCAGAATATTTACGGTCTACTTATCAGATGAATGGTGATACTCAGCAGTCTGGCTTGCTAATATCTAAGATATCGCCTGGGATTCCATGTAGTGAGGTAGAGGCTTTAATGCATCCGATTTCAGAGGAAGAAATCTGTCAAGCGATAGACAATTTATCGGCTAATACAACTCCTGGTTTAGACGGTCTCTCTCATGATTTTTACAAGGTATTTAAATCATAAATTTCAAAGATTCTTTAGTCTGTGTATCAGGTATTTTTGAAGGGGGGGAATTTGAACCCAAGTATGCAAGATGGTGTTGTGACCTTTTTGTATAAAAAAGGTGACACATGCCTTATTCAAAATTGGAGGCCTCTGAGTTTACTAAATTCAGATTATAAAATATTTGTTAAAATTTTGACGTCTCGGTTGGCTAAGGTTGCACCTCATGTAATTTTATCCTGTCAATCTTGTGCAATACCAGGCAGGTACATATATCAACATTTGATTTTTCTTTGGGAAATTGTGGAACAAGGTATGAATATGAATTTGGATGGGTATTTGCTCTCTCTAGACCAGGAGAAATCATTTGATGCGGTATGACATAGTCATCTTTGGAAAACTTTGTTGCATTATGGTATTTCCACTGCTTTTGCAGGTGTATTACGTTTATATGTTTCAGCACAAATGATACCATTGATTAATGAACACTTAGGGCCCCCTGTTCAGTTACGGAATGGTATTAGACAAGGGTGTCCTTTAAGTCCCCTCTCATATGTCTTTGCTATTGACCCTATTTTGAGATTTATTGAACAGTCAGAGAATATTAAACCAATTTGCAATATTTTTGGTATGCAGTATCCTAAAGTGTCAGGGTATGCAGATGGCTGTACAATTTGGTAAAGGATGAATGCTCGGAGAGAGTTGTACTAGATGTTTTAACTACGATGCGTGCCGTTACAGGGATCAAAATTAATGTAAGTAAAAGTAGTTTATTTATATTGGGTTCTGCGATAGTTCCTATACAATTTCCAATTCCGATTGCTCAGGGTGAAATTGGGCTCTTAGGATTATGGTTTGGGTCATTCCATGCTGAACAGATGAATTGGGATCATGTGTACCATACTGCACGTGAAAAAGTTGAGTCCTGGAAATCCTGGAAGATGACTAGAAAGAAACGTATTTATTTGTTGAAAACATACTTTTGCCTGTTTCATTATATATATCTCATGTTTATCCAGTACCTTTCCATATGCATACTAAGATTATGGGGCTTTTATTTTTATTTTTATGGGGTAGTCGGTTAAATCCGGTCAAAAGAGCTCATACATGTAGAACTAGAAAAGAGGGAGGGCTGGGAATGATACAACCATTACTCTCCTTATTTAGTAATTTTTTCTATAGTAACGTTCGCCCACTGTTCCTTGGTGAAATGACTTTAGGGGTTATTGGAACGAAACATTGGGAAGCTAACTTCTTGTCTGCCTGGGGACAAGGTAAATGGCATGTTTCAGATAAAAGTTTACCTGTCTATGTTCAAACCACGTTGAAATATGTTCGGCTATGGAAAATTGTCTTACATTGGTTTATGGATTCCAACAAACAGCTTTTTTATAATGAAGTTGTGGCTCATTGTTACCTAGAATATCCAGTTTTTGCTATTTCTCCTCAGATGGACTGTCACCTTTTCATTGCTAGCATTATTGAACCATGAATTCTGAAAAAAATGCAAGATGTTATTTGGTTGTGTGGACATCAGAAGTTGAACGTCAAGGGCAACCAGAAACATAAAATAATGCAGGAAAGACTTTGTCTTGCTGAACATTGTGTGGAAAAAATTGAGACTATGCATCATTTGTGTTTTGACTCATTTATGTATCAGGTTTTTGGGATGCTTTGAGTGCGTTATGGGGAGAATGATTATTTTCTCATATGTCTTATGATGTTTGGTTTTGGGGCAGTTAGGTATGGGGTGGACTAAATGGCATAGAAGTATGGTATGGGTAGTCTTAGCATGTTTGAAATGGGTGATCTGGCATTCCAGATGTCTCCGAGTTTTACAATCAAAGGAAATTACTGTATGAGATATGTTATGTCAGGTACAATTGGAATTGGACAAAATTTATCAGTATGAATATAATACTCTGGGGGTTGTTTTCTGTTGGGACCTTTGGAAGGGTGTGGAATGGGTGGGATAGGTATTTTTGTGTATTATATGTGACATGTGTTGCATGTTTTAGTTTTCCTTATTTCTCTGTTATATTACTTTTTTTTTTGTTTCTGATGATTATGTTTCCTGTTTTGTTGTATATACTCTTTGTTTCTTTTTGTTTTGGTTTTCTAATAAAAATTTCCCCTACTCATTTCGATAAGTGCCATGGGATCTTTAACATCCACCTGAACTACCACCAATCCAAGCAGATGGGACCTCGGTTTAACGTCTCATCCAAAAGACAGATATAATATAATAAAGCATATTAAATTGCAAAAGAAAGAAAAAAAATATACCAGAATCATGCTTAGAAAAAACTAAAGAAGAGATGGAGCTAGAATAATAGAGGGGACCATAAAGGGGGAGCAAACCTTTTTAGGTACATTAGGGAAAAATAATACTAAGGTTGGTATTACTAGATTAAAGAAGGCAGGGAAAAGGATGGAGAAGCGCAGGAAAAAGTCTGACAAAATGAACAATTTTGTGCAGTATTCACTGTGGGGGGCACATTACCAGTGTGTGGTGCAGGCCAAAGAGAGGGCATGAACGACCTGGAATAAGAAACAATCTCAGTGGAAAGGTGCTCAGGGTCCCAAACACCTGAATGTGGACAGATCACCTGGTCCTGATGGACTGCACCCTTGAATGCTGGACGATGTGGGGCAGACACTGGCAGCACTGTCAGAAGATCTATTTAACTGTTCCCTAGAGATGGCAGTGATTCCAGTAGACTAGAAGGTAGCAGATGTGATTCTGCTTCACAAGAGTGGGGACAAGAAAGACCTGGGACAATACAGACCAGTAATTCTGACTTTGATTGCATGCAAGATTCTGAATGCCATCATTAAGGAACAAATAGAGGAAGCAAGTAAGTGGCAGGATAGAAAGCACTATTGGATTGCAGCAGGAAGATCTTGCAAAGCTAATCTGATCTGCTTTTTTGAATGGGTTACAAAGGCAGTGCACAGGACAAGCAGTGGATGTTCTATACCACAGTGTTAGCAAGACCTGTAATTCCATCCCACACAGAAGGCTCATAAAAAAGCTGGATGACCTGGGACGTGGGGGGGTGTTGGCATTGATCAAGCAGATATCGAACTTGCTGGAGTGCATGATGCAGAGAGTAGTCATTAATGAGCCCCACTCAGACCCCAGGGGGTTCATGAGCAGTGTACAGCAGGGCTCACTTCTTGGACTGGTGCTCTTCAATATCTTCATTTGTGACACAGGAGAGGGAATCCAGAATAAGGTATGCCTCTTTGCTGATGACACTAAGATTTGCAGCACAGTAGACACTGAGGATGGATTAGAGAACTTAGAATGGAGATGGAAACAGTGGATAGTGATCCAGTTTATGGCAGCTAAAGTTCAGTGCAAAAAAAAAGTGTAACGATGCATATCTGTAGAAAGAGCTCTGAAATGGGCTCCTGGATGGGGAAATAAGGGTGGTGCAACGACAGATGAGAGATACCTTCGGGTAATCATTACTGACAGCCTCTAGTCTACTGTTCATTGCAGAATGTATATGGGAAAGCAAACAGGATGCTGGGATGTAAGGATGGGATTTGACAATGGGAGAAACAATGTGACACTGCTCCTGTACAAGTTCCTGAAATGGCCACACGAAAAAACTAGTATATCAGCAAAACATTCACTCCATAAACTCATACATTCTTCCTTCTGTAGCCAGCATGGTTTCAGGAAAAAAATAGATACTTTTACCACCTTAACTACTTTTATCAGTTATATTTACTAGGCCACGAACAATGGTTTGCTGTCTGGCATCCTGTTCTTAGACATGTCCAAAGCTTTTAATCTGGTTATCCAATAGCTGCTACTCAGCAAACATAAAGGATAGGGCCTTTTCCATCAACTGGCTTCTGGACTACCTCACAGGCATCCACAGATTGCTAAATTTCAAGGTACCCTTGCCTCATCTCTAGGTATTAGACAAGGTGCCCCTCAGGGCTCAATCCTAGGCCCTATTCTCTTCAGTCTGCTTATCAATGCCTTGCATACTATCTGTAAACACTCTGGAGTCCTGTTGTATGCTGGTGATGTGTTATTATATTCAAAGTCCAACAGTATGTACTGACACTACTAGTTTGGGCCTGGGCACAGACCTACATCTTCTACAGACCTGGTTTCACACAAAAGGCTCCAGCTTAACAAAAGTAATACTAAAATGATGCTTTGTGGCTCTAGGCCTACAGTTCTCAAGCATATGAAGTATCTCTCTCCACTACTGCTAATAATTCTTATACTGATTGTGTGGATAGTTTTGCATACTGTACCATGATGTACACCTTAATTCCTTCCTGCTCTATGCACAGCAATATAAGACCACTAAAAAAAGGTTCACCAAAAACTTGGAATACTATACAATGTCAGGTCTTGTCTGTCTCCTGAAGATAGATTCAGCATAGCACAACAGGTCTCTTATCCTTCATTGTCGGCAGGTTTCTATTCTGTGACATAGCCCAAGCCTCCAAACTTTGAAAGATAGCTGGGTTATACAACCATACTGCTAGGTTTCCTCTTATGGCTAACCTGCACACACACCACTGCGAATTGTATGCCAGGTTTAACTGGCTATTACCGGACAGTAAAAATATTTCCAGTGTCAGATGTCTGGTTCACAAGATAATCTTGACAGGGTACCTGGCCTGCTCTACCTCTGAGTTTGTTCTCACCACTAGAACATGGGCTCTGTGCTCACATAACACAAATTTTCTGAGCATCCCGCTCCTGAAGACTGCCATGAGTAAAAAAAAGCTTCAGATTCAGGGCCACAAAAATCTGAAATTCCCTGCCTCCTCTCATCCATACTATCAAATCCCATATTACTTTTAAAGAAAATCTTAAGAAATGTCTCTCTATGAACATTATCTGTAAATGTCTCAGATGCACTGTTGAACTCTTTTGCCTTTGTACTGTAGTCTTGGTTTCTCTATTGTATGTTGGGTCAATCTGGGATCACTCCTATAAAAATGATTCTATCCCAGTAAGCACAACCGGTTAGCAATGTAAATAAAATACAAAGAAGGGACACAAAGATGATGCAGGGGTAGCAGTGGAAGTCTTCTGAGGAAAGGCTGACAGACCTTAAAGGGACACTGTTAACTTCCCTTAAGCCTCAAACTGTTGCTGCTTTAAAAAAACACATTTTATGATTGTTCACATTCTGTGGAATGTGCTGCTGTAGATGGTAATTTGATTCTGATTCTTTTTTTTTTCGTTTTAAAAGTGAAAAACAGAATGACCCTCATGCTGGTGTTACCAGACCAAAATGTGCTTGCATACATTTTTTAATCAACTCCCAGTGCATCCTTCCTGGACTTGGGAACACCCCAACAGTATAGCCACTCATGATGCAGTGCGAGGAGTGAAGACTATTGCATAATGAGTGACAGCTCTGTTTGGGGGGTGTTCCTAAAGTTCAGAAAGTGTGTAATAAGAATAGATCAAGGATTTGAAACAGAACAAGCTTAGGTATAATATATAGAATAATGCATGGGAAGTGTTTATAATGAGGATTTTATGCACACCAAGGATGTGCATAAAATCCACATTGAAACACTTCCCCATGTTTTATTTTTTATATTTACTGGTTCTTGAAGTCATGCCTCCACTGCACAAGTTACTGTCGCTCTATGGCTGCAAATGACTGTAGCGCCCCCCAATAATGAGCAATCTCCCACCCAACACATAACACTTCTCCCAAAACACAGAATCTGCCCTTTTTTTAACTGCAATCACACTGACTGCCGAAACACAAAACTTGTCTTTTTTTTTAAATAGTGAAACCCAGCGACCCCACTACTACAAGTGGCCATTGTTATGCGTGGCACCACATTGCTGCACTCGCTCCACCAGTCACCACACACAGAAGCCTTCATCGCCATAACAAAGAGAAAAATTAATAATAAATAAAATGTGAAAGCAAGCCTTACATATAATAATCTTTCTCCTCCTCAACAGAGCTGCGGTGCCTGCACTCGGTGATCAGCTCCTGCTCGGTATAGCGTTAAATTGTTTTATCTGTGGTACCTGACTAGGAAGCAGTTTGCACATTTGCAGTTTCCAGATGTGGCACTAGTGACTTGGCAGCACAAGGGAAGGCAGCCCTGCAGCTGCTCACCTGGCATGGGATGTCTTGGCAGAAAGGTGGTTGATCAAACTCTGTTATTCATGGTTTGGTATTCACATATGTGAATAACGGAGTTTACCAGCCACTGCCAGCAATTGATAAATATCCCTAACCAGTAAACATTATATCATTACCATGCATTTCAGTAATGCTAAGAAAGGATGCAGATTAAACCACAAGCAACACCGTGAATTTTAGAGAAGGAAAGTAATCATAAAATGTGGCTTTTCAACTAGAAATCATATTGTGCACAAAAGGCTGCCAGTGTCGCAATAATATATGATGGAGGCAAGGAGGGAATGAGGGGATATAGACAAGATATACAAGTTCATATGAGGAATACACACGGTAAAACTTCAAAGGCTTGTTCATGAGAAACAAGGGAAAAGTGACTAGGGGCCCGATTCTAACAGGCATTACGCTGGTGCAAGGTGAGTTACACCACACCCGATGGTGCAACTCGCACCTTACACCAGGCATAACACCAGTTGGCATTCGGAAAGGTGCCTTGTGCCATGCCGAATGCAGTATGCACCATATGTGGATTACACCACCCACTATGCCACAACCTGCAACGGCATGGTACATGGGTGGGTTACGGCAGCATCTGCACCCTATTCTAAAAGGGAGGCTGTCATAACTCACCTATGCAATTCTAGGAGCCGCAATGGCACAGCAGAGTTAGAACATCCCAGAGGTGGTCTATGGGACATCCATCAGTGCCAATCGATGGATGCCCACTCTGCAGTGCCATGGTACAGGTCTTGCAGTGCTCCCTGAGGCCCCACTGAACACGTCCATGCCCCCACCCCATATGTTGGGGACCCCAGGGTCCATGTTGTAAGGTGCTTCCCCAGATGCCTGTGTCACCTATCCAACCCCCAACCCCCTGGTGCATGCTGTGGTGTTCTAGGGTGGGGGGGCTCTGTGACAGCTGTTTGCAGTGGACCTTGACTTGCAGCATGCAGGACACTTGCGCCATGCCCGTATCACATGCATACACCTGCTGCAAGTCACAGGTCATAGGTTCCAGGACTCTGCCACTCTTAGAATATGGTGCAGGGTCCCCAGCATAGTGGTGAATGTCGCAGCTTGCAGACACCTGCGAGTTGCGACATTCATCTTGGAATCGAGCCCTAGATGACATGGGTGGAGGCTGGTGGGGGGAGATTCAGGAGGGCTGTAGGAAAGCACTTTTCATGGAGTGGATGGTGAATGAATGGAATAAACTCACCAGCGAGGTGGCTGAAACCAAGAATGTGGTGTGTTTTAAATTTGGTTAGAACAGACATAAGGAAATACTGGGAGCCACAGGCAGAAGAAGGGAAGGATACCTAGGGAAGGGGTATGATCAGCCACTAGCGCTAGGGCTGAGTATCAAGCTAGACAGGGAAAAGGGCAGACTGGATAATCCACTGGGCCTTTTTCTGCCATCACTGCTTGTATTTCTACGTATCTGTGCTGGAGCTAGTTATTTACTCATTCTGCTCAGAATCACCAAAGCTGTGTGAGAAGGAATCACATCTGCCTTAGAATTGTGGTCTGTTTTTATTCCTCATCAGCTCTGGGTGTCAACATGAAAAGGCTTCACATTTCCCACATCATCTGACTAGTTACTATGGTGACATCTGATGCAATTTCTCAGTATTCAGTCATGGCTGTCTGACTGGGGTAGCAATTGTTTTCCACCCAGCACATTGAAATGGTCATTTCTTACACATCAGCAGGATCCTGAATGAGACTTTTTTTCTTTTCAAATAACATCACACCTCAGCTTTCCTGGGAACAGAACAGAGAAAGCAACAGAGTGTGACAGAAGTTGTAAATAAGACTACAGTACTGAAAATGTTTGTTTTAACCTGTTTGAGCCTTCTGTAAAATGTGTGGCATATATTTGATAGCTTGGGAAACCATTCTGTAGTCTTGCATCATCTATGGAAACATGCCTTGATCTTTCTTGTAGCTGTATGTCAGTTATACAGAAGGACTGGATTGTAGATGTGGACAACTAAAGATAATACACCAGTATGACTTTGCTGGTGAACAAGGGATCAATTTTTGGAACATATTGTTTTGTGGTCACATACACAGCATGCTTCCGTTCTTCACAGAGGTCTTTGCATCCCCAGATGGTTGCAATTTGCTTCTCAGTACTTTGATTTTTGATACAGATCATAAGAGTATGGAACAAAATACAAAAATGTGCCTTATAAAGTGTGCCTTTAGCATTTGCATTTAATGCCTCCTGTTGTGTGTGTGTGTGTTTTTTTAAGAAAATGCCAGGGCTCTCCTGTGGCAGTTGAAGGGTGAAATAATTTCAGAAGTGTTTTTTTTAATTATAAAACATGAATATAGCAAATCCATTTAACCCATAGCAATAGCAGAATGATCATCTTATAAAAAAATCTTGTTTTACCATAACTCAAGTGGGCTAATAAATTTAATTTATTCATTTATGTCTTTGGTAACTGGGTAAGTGAGCTGATCCAATGGACCATTTTCAGTCATGATCCAGGCCACAAAGTGGCACGCAACAAGAGAAGTACAATAAATGGGTGCAGGCCACAATAGAAATGCACTAAATGGGCACAGGTTTTTTTTTACACACCTCAACCTGAGGTCAAAATACATTATAAGTAGTACAGTCAGGACATACAGTAAAAACAAATTCAGGGACACAGGATATGCACTCATAAGACAGTTTGAACAGTAATAATTGTACAGAGAGACCCAAAAAAAAATCAAACTATAATACAGAAGAAAACATTGGTAAATACTGTAACAGAGAACGGCAAATGGTACAGATATCAGTTGCTGCATGCTATGGCATGCTGTGGCCTAAGCTAACATAGGGTAAGTAACAGAGCAGTGAAACCATCCAATTTCTGGCAGGCAAACTGCACGGACACTACAGTAGGAATAAGAGCAGGATAGGAGGGCATATGTGTAGAAGTGCTGGAGAGTAAAGGAGATGGGAAGGTCAGAGGAGATGGCAGGGTCGGGAGATATGGCAGACAACATAGTACATCCTTGACAGTGAAGGAAGGTAATGCTGGAGAGTAAATGAGATGGGAGGGTCAGAGGAAATGGCAGGGTTGGGAGACATGCAGGCAGCACACAGCACATCCTAGGAACTAGTGCAGTTTTGAACCCTGGTGTAGTCTAGGAAACAGTTACAAGTACACTCTGCCAGGAGTCAGGCTCACAGGTTGGTTTTGAAAGACAGGTGGGAGGTGGATAGCAGATGGACAATGGGAGTTGGTTTCAAAGGGAGGGGGCAGAGACAGAGAAAGCTTTGCTGCCCATAGCCGTTGAGATATGAGGGACTTTTAGAGGAGTAATGAAGGAGAACCTAAGGCTCCTGGAAACCACCCTGTCAGTATGCAGTCATGCGTAGGGGGGCAGCTGGTAGTTCCTGAGAGAGTTATCTACTAAATATCCCATAGAATAGTCAAAACTACCCTGTAGTGGGAGCCAACCTAGGGACTGATAGAGTGTGCAGTGGTGGGTAGAGAAGGGGTCTTGAGGAACAAAGTGACAGATGGAGTTATATGTTGTGCTTAGATGAGAGCGTAGTGAAGAGGACATGAAAGGGTAGATAGAGGAACAGTAGTCAAGTAGGGGCAGAAAATTACCTTGTACAACAGCTAGGCAAGACTCAGGGGACAAAAACTAATTAAGGTGGTAGGAAGCACCTAGCTTTTGGTGAATTCTCCTCACAGTAAGATTGATATGTTCATTGAAAGTAAGGGAGGGATCAAGGGTCACACATAGATATTTAAAGTGGGGGACAGTTTTGAGGGGGGGACTGCTGGTGTGAGTACAGTGAGTGAGGAGTTTGATTTGGTGACCTTGGCAAGGAAAGGCTTTGAATGAAAGAGCATGGCTTTGGTCATTTTCATTTACAAGGAATTTGTTGGAGAGGACCCAATTATGTGCAGTGCCATAGTTTAGTGTGAGGGTGGAAGAGATGGATTCCAAGGATTTATCACTAAGGTAGAGAACTAGGTCGTATGCATGGAGGAGTGCCTTGCAATTTAAGCTGTAGGCAGGGAGTGCTTTAATGAACATGGAAAAAGGTGGTGGGCCAAGAATGGATCCCCGAGGAACTCAAGTGTGTGTGGGTAGGGTAGTAGAGGAATCGTTACCTATTAGCACAGACTGGGTCCTATTGAAGAAATAACTACAGAATGAAGCAGCAGTTTCAGGTGAGCAGCCAAAGTGCAGCATGGTGGAGTGTAGAAGGTGGAAGTCTACTAGGTCGAGGACCTTCAATAAATCCATAAAAACCACACCTGTGGCCTTGCCCATGTCCATATTTCAAAAGACATGGTCAGAGAAGAGGGCCAAGGCTGAGGAGGTACTATGGTGTTTGCGAAACCCATGCTGAAGGGGACACAGGAGCTTGTATTTTTCAAGATGTTCTGATAGCTGGTAATGCACAATTGTTTCCAGTAATTTACTTAAATGCAGGAGGAGGTAGATGGTTCAGTAGTTCTCAGGAGCGAGGGGATCACCTGCTTTAAAAACTGGTACCACATGTGCATGCTTTCAGGAGTCATGCACTGTGGATGATAATAGTGTCAGATTGAAAATATGAGTTAGGGGTTTGACAATAGCTGTAGAGATGAGCTTCAGAAAAGTGGGGTAAAGTCCATCACTGCCAGGGCTTCCTCTGGATGGTAGTGTCTTCAAGAGTTTGATGGCGACACTCGGTTCAATGGCTCTAAAATAAAATGGGGGAGGAATGGTGGGATTTGTAGAGGAATGGGAGCAGTGAGCATTTTTGTTCTCGCCTATGGGAGGCTAAGGAGAGAGTTTACTAAAATAAGAGGTTAGGTCAGTAAACATTGCGTTGAAAGTGTCTGCAATCTTAGCAGGGTCGTAGATGGGGCCTGAAGGGGATGCGAGTTGTGTTATTTGTTTGTTGGACTTGGGATTCAGGAGTAGAGATGTTGCGAAATAATATTTCTCCAGTGAAATTGTCACAAAATTGGCAAAAAAATTTTTTTTTTTTTAGCACAAGTTGTCGGGAGGACCAAGACATGAGGGTAACTGGGGGGGGGCTTTATTCAATTTCAGCCAGTGATCTGCTGGGGGGACCACTAGACACCAGGGAGAATTTAGTGGCAAAATTGCAGAATTTCACCCATGGCTAACGAAGGTTCGCCCACAAGCAGTGCATTTCGCCTGTTTGCGGGTGAAATTTCACTTGGTCCATGGGCAAAATTTAGTATTTTGCCCTGCAAAATATTTTGCAAAATGTGTGAAGTCCACAAAATATTTTGCAGGGCAAAATATTTCAAGTTCGCACAACAGTATTCAGGAGGGATCAATGGAGGCCCAGAAACTGCGAGGTTTGCCAATGGTGCTTTTTTGTTGGTTGATGAAGTATTTATGCTTAATTGATTTGGCAGCCTATTTTCATGAATTGCACAGTTGTCGATAGGTGTTCCATAGTTGGTGAAATGGGGACGCTTTGTAGGCTTTCCATTTGCTGTCCCTGTCTTTCATTTGTGCCAGCAACTCCCTGGATAACCAATGGATGCAGCCGCCTCTAACCCTTCTGATAGTGGGGGGAAATGTTAGTCCTGTAGCTTTTGAAGGGCATCAGTAAAGAAAGTAACTATGGTAGAAACTTTATTGAGCAGGTAGATGGAGGACCAATTTATGGTCTTAGCATCCCTTAAGATGGAGTCATGGTCCTGGCTATTAAATTTCCTGAAACACAGAGATTTTGGGGGAAGATGACTAGATCTGGTAGTCAGAAAAATATAAGTGGGGGTATGGTTACTAATTGAATCAGACATTGTGCCTGCCCAGAGGACTAGATCAGCCTGATTGGTGACAATCCAGTCTGGGATGGAGTGGTTTAGCGAGTAGGAGTTGTATCTGGTAGGGGGAGGAGATGACTTATTCCAGGTTATGGGACTTCAATAGGATCACATAGTCAGTTTCAGAAGCTGCAACTCAGTTGAGATTAAAGTCTCCAAGTAGGATGGTATCTCTCAATGGTGTGACGCTTGCAAGCCCAACTAGAAAACTGGATAGGCTCTAGATGCTTTCTGATGGGGGTTATAGCAGCAGCCTAGGTAAAGTTTTTTAGATGCACCCAGCGTTAGCTCTGTGAGGATCCACTCACTCGAGGAGGTGGGAGTTGAGCAGCCAATGGTGGTGGCAGAGATGTGGTCCTGCACATACAGTGCAACACCCCCACCCCTCTTTCTAACTGGTCTGTCCAGGCAAAGAAGTGAGTAACCATGAAGCTGGTATGAGGCATCATTATGATATGACTTTAGCCAGGTCTAGGAGAGACCTAGCACATGAGGTTCGTACATGGATAGCCAAGCCTCAAGCTCAAGAAACTTTGATGGAGGCTGCGGACATTTAGGTGTGCAACTCAGAGGCCAGTCTGTCTTGTCCAGGTAATGTTAGTATGATCGATATGTGTGTTTATGGGGCCTGGGTTGCTTTCCACATCACCAGCAAGGAGATCAAGGAGAAGGAGGGAAAGGAGATGACAGGTAGGAGGGAGCCAGCGTGGGGACTGGATGGTAAGGAAGTGAACAGAAAGTCCAAGCAGACAACGCTCAAAGTCACCAGAACAGCAGGGCCCATGGGAATATTCTCATGTCTAACCATGATGGGTGTGGTGTCATGTGGTGAGTGTGTTTAGGTACTGGAGTGTAGGCTTAGCTGATCTACAGCAAGTATCGATGCACAAAAATCCATAGCCAGCAGTAGGCCAGTCATGGAGGTCATCACCAAGAGGATCAGATTTATGTTCATTCTGGATATAATCATACAACAGGTGACTGGGGGCGATGTACATGTGTTACAAGGTCAAAAATCAAGTGGTACTGGTACTTTTATTTGGCTAAAAAGTAGGAGAGGCACTTTTAGAGGTGGCAATTTAAAGAATCATAGGAAAGGCCAGGGATGCTGTCGGAGAAAAGAGCATTTAAAGAGTGCAAGGGACAGGGGTGGGCCGGTGGGAGAAAAAACAAGTTACAGTGGAGCAGACAGAGGTACAAAAGCACTTCGGTTTGAAATGAAATTAAAAGCACTCCTATTTTAAAAAATGGAGCCTGTGTGAATCCAATTGGCCAGAAAAGCAAAGGGCTGAAGGTGCTGGCCAATCAGCTAGGGAAGCATGTATGTGCCCAGGCTTCAGACGGGCAGGCAGGGAATGGCTGGAGAAGCTGCAAGAATTATCTTGGAGGAGCCGAGAGGGAGCTTCAGCAGGTGGGAAAGGAGGAGCAGCAGTTGCGGTGAAGAGAGTAAGCCATGCCATCATCAGCACAGCAGGGCACCCGGTCAAGGGTGGATAGAAGTCTTGGAGGAGCTGAGAGGGAGCTTCAGCAGGCAGGAGAGGAGGAGTGGCGGCTGTGGAAAAAAGAGTAAGCACTGCCAACAGCACAGCAGGGTGCCTAGTCAGGGTCAGACAGGAGTCTTGGAGGCGCTGGGAGGGAGCTTCAGCAGGTGGGAAAGGAGGAGTGGCAGCCATGGCAAAGACAGTAATCAGTCTGAAATGTCTATAGAAATTTGCTGTGCTGCAAGTCTGAAACTGTATAACAACACAACATTGTTTGAGCAAAATGATAATCTATTGAAACCAAATGAAATGTCACAGACTCAAAGGCCTAAATAAAACTGAGATACTGGCGGGAAATCTGGCTGAAGCCACAGGTTAAGTCAATTGAACTGTGCCCATTTACCAGATAGCTACAGCCACAGCTAAACTGCCAGAAAGAGTATGACAAGATTGGATACTACTGGCAGCCTGACACTTAAAGGAATAACAAACTGAATAAGCAAGGAAAAGCAAATGTTTTGTTTGTCCAATCCCTTGAACAGCCCTTATTGGGAATCAAACCTGGGACCTTGCGTCCCAAAGGTAACAGTGCTAACCTTTCAGCTAAGGTAAAACTTCTATTAGAAAGGAGATCACAGCACTCTGGGCCAATTGTTGCTTTTACATCTGGATGGGGCAACATTCTACAGGCTGCCTGTTTCACACATACAACAGAAATGACTCCATGCATAACACCATCTCCAGTGGTCCTTAAAGACAGGGATAAAATACAGTAGAGGAATAGAGGTGGGAAATAAACCTCCACTGTGCCTGCTGCATTTGTATCAGAACTACTGATATCAGTAGGCTTATCGTTAGCATTCTTCCACCACCATCCATGCCCTTTTATAAGTATTAATTTATGTGCTAATTTATTAAAATTATGAATATGCAGAATAAGTTTATTGAGAAGTGAAATCTCATTTGCAAGAAATTCCATTGCACAAATTATAAAATTACACATTTTTAAGATGAAATGTAAATAGCTAAACAAATAAACATTAAAGATCGAGATAAAAAGGAACCAAGCTACAGTACATATTACTATAATCACTGAAAAATAAAATGCATCAAATAGCTCTGATGGTGCTACTGTACAGCTGTACTGCCATTATTTACCTTTACCCAGTCCAGGATGGGGGGGACAATCATAGTAGAGCTGTGGGGCTATGGGGCAGATCGACTGCAAACAAGTCTGATCTGTGGGATGCCCTACAAAGCCTTGATATTTAATTTAATTATGTATATATGAAGTGTGAGGACTGCTCAGAACTTCAGAGTGCATAATCCAACATCAATGCATCAATCATTGTATGTACTGTGTTCTGGTTTGGAGACCACACCTCAGAAAGTACATAGACAGGGTGGAGCCATCCCAGAGGAGGGCAACTAAAATTGTGCATGGTTTGCATGAAATGCCCCATAAGAAGTGTCTGAGGGATCTCAGTATACTGTATACACCCTGGAAGAGAGGAGGGAAAGAGGTGCCATGATAGAGACCTACACGTTTCTAAAAGGGGTGAATGGGGTGCAGTTAAGGAGTCTCTTTTAAATGTGAACAAGCATCAATGCCAAGGGGTATGCAATGGAGCAAAATTCAGCAGTGATGTGAGGAAATTGTTTTTCACTAGAAAAGGTGGTAGAGGCTGAAAGAGTGAGGGGCTTCAAATATGCAAGGAATACCCATAAGTGTATATTAGAAAGGAAGCAGGGAGGTGGGAGTGTCACTAGTGGTCGGATAGGGTTTGCGGAGAGAGAACAGACAGGGAACATCTAGGCAGACTGGGTGAGCCAAATGTTTTTTTATCGCCATCAAATTCTGTGTGTTTCTATTTATCTCTCTGTGACAGGAGAATAAGCTTCCAAAGCCCAGACAGACTTATGCATCTCAAAACAGAGAAGGGCTTGGCAAAAATCATTTGATTTGCTGCTTCCAATTAGCACGTTTCTTTTAATCTGCACATTTTGTGCATGATCATTTTCCAGAGCACTGCATCACACAAGGTGTTTAGATATCAACACTCCCCCTTCCCCCAAGGACACCAGGTCTAAGTCAGTTTAATGCTATATCTAACACATTTAAATCAGAGGTGAAGAACAAAAAATGCTTGCTGTACCAGAAAAGAAGCACGGAAATATCCTAGAAAATCAATGCATTCACTTCCACTTTTACAGTGAAGGACTAAATAACATATATTGTTTAATTTTTTCATTGAACGAAGATTCAGGATACAGATAAGGGAACCTGACAGGAATCTTCTGTAATTACATGCATAGGTACTGTACAAGCAGCTTTGAAGAGATAAGAAGACCATGGGTCCATCACGTTTTGCTCTTCCTCCCTCCTTCCCTCCCTCCTGTTCAGTTGGAATTACTAAAAGCAAAAGTCACCCATCCACTGCTTCTGGGATTTTTGTATGCAAAAATTAACAACAATATCAAGTAGGAACTAAAAAACAGTATTGCACACAAGACACACAGACCAAAATAAACTGATAGCTCAAGAATGTATTAAATAGACATCTCATCTGTCCAAAATCATGGAACTCACAGAAAGAAACAAAAGCCAAGGATCTAATTACTAGCCTTTTCCTAAAACAGATGGCCACTGCTGACACCCAGCTTAACTACAAAACAGGGAGCAACTCTCTCATAGACTGGCTTCTGACCACACACCCTGAGCATATATCTGATGTCACTGCCCTGCCTGACAGCCTCAGTGACCACTCCCCTGTGAAGTGTACCTGGTCTAACAATTTCCCCAAGAGTTCACCCAAGGTGTGCAAAACCCGCTTCCTGAGGCCTGGACTACTTGAACATTTCAAGCTGTATGTAACACAACTGGATTAGTCCCCGCTGACTGGGGATATAGATGGTAATGAGGCACTTAACTACTTCATAATGGTTTTCAACCAAGCTTGTGATATTTTTGCACCATACAAAATTTAAACAATTAAGGGAACCTCTAATCCCTAACTCTCCAACTCCCTTATTGGACTTACGAAGAACAGAAACAATCTTTGGCACATAGCAAAAGCAGTTGGTACACTTGCTGCATTTAATACCTACAAAGCAGCTAGAAAAACCTGCACCAGACTCATCTGACAGGCTAAAGACTCCTACTATAAGGATCAACTAACCAAAACCTGGGGTTCTGGAAGAAACTCTTGGTGCTCTCTTAAATCCTTATGGGTCAAAGCCCCCAAGACCCCCTAAATCTACTATTGACTGTGAAGGGGCCCCTACAGGAACCCATCAAAATTGCCAATGAGCTCAACAACACGTTCACTGACCTTTCAAGTGTACTCCTGGGTGACTACTTCAAAGATATGCTTGTTCAGCAATGCCCAACTGCCCCACAAGATCCTCTAAGGAAAGATGTACCACCCTTTTACTTTAGACATGTCACCAAAGCCAAAACCATCAAGCATATTAAAAGGGCACTTGGCAAGACCAGGAAGGGGTGGATCTGCTTGACATGAAGCTGGTTGGTCTACTCCTTCATGAACTTGCTGGTCCTCTTACTATGGTGTTTAATGCCTCTCTAAAATCAGCAGTACTTCCAGATGCATGGAAGTCAGCTAATGTAACACCTGTCTTTAAAGTGTGGGATAAAACCCAAACATCCAACTACAGACCTATATCCATCCTTACTCCCCTTTCGAAAGTACTCGAAAGAATGGTCTCGGAGCAGCTTTCAGAATACCTTGATAACCATAACCTACTCTGCCCACAACAGCACAGCTTCCATAAAAAGCACGCCACACTCACTGCTGTAGTTTATTATTCATCCCAACTATATAATGCCTTGGATAGTGGTCTGGCAATTGGATCAGTCTTCGTCGACCTTTCAAAGGCTTTTGACTCTGTTAATTACAACCTCTTCATAAGCTGCCTTCTGTCTACAGGTCTGTCCCCAGATACGGTGCTATGGTTTGGCAGCTACCTCTCTAACAGATCACAATGAGTCAAAATTGGTGATACCCTATCCACTGCTAAGGAGGTGCACCTCGGGGTTCTACAGGGATCAATCCTTGGTCCTCTACTCTTTAGCCTCTTCATCAACTCTGCCCCAATGGCTTGCTCAGCAAGCACAGTTCTCTATGCTGATGATGCAGTGATCTCAGTCACTGGCAAAGATCAACAATCCATCACAACTGAACTCCAAAGCAGCTTCCATAAACTTGAATCTTGGTTTACAGAAAACAAGCTACTATTAAACGTAAAAAAAAATAAAGAATATGCTCTTCACCACCTCGCAAAGCAAAAAGAAATACCAGCCCTTGCATATTCATAACCAAAAGGGTGAAATCCTATAACAAGTATCTAACTTCAAATATCTTGGCATTACCTTTGATGACATGCTCACCTTCTCAAACCACATTGACTCTGTTATCAAGAATGAAAATATAAAACTTGGTGTACTTTATCTTCACAGACATTCAATGACACCGGATGCACTCAGACTAGCCACCAGTAGCTCAATACTTTCTACCATTGCCTATGGGTTGCCTATATATGGGGTGGGCACAAAAACTGCTTTTAACAGGATCAACGCACTTCTCAATAAGGCCTGTCATCTTACTTTGGGGGCTACTCTCGACACCCACACCTGCTCACTGTACACTGAAACTGGGTGGCTCCCACTCCATCTTAGAGGGCAATACCAAACCTGCCTACTTCTAAAAAAAGTACTACTTGGACTGACATCCCCCACACTGGTGGGACACTTTAAGCTTGCTGTCCCAACAAAATCTACCCGTAGTGCAGTCACTGACAAGATGGTAAATCCCTTCAAAAGGACAAAACTTGCCCAGAACTCCATCCTGTATCAAGGACCAAAATGGTACAATGAACTACCTGCTGACCTCACTGATACTACCAAGATTAGTACCGTCAAAGCTGGGCTCAAATCTCTCCTTGGCTCTAAAATGAATTGTACCTGCCTGCATAATGTGATAGCACCTCGCCTCCAGTTTTCCATTTACCTATCCCCCCTACATCTTTCTGTTACATACCACTTTTTTCTTAACTCGCTCCCCTACCCCCAATTACCTGACAATGACCTCACTTGGTTGAAAGCTCCACCTCTCTCCCACCTCAGACAATGCCACCTCCAGCTGACCCCCCAACCCCCCAACCCCCTCTTATCTAATCAGTCTGTCTGTTAATATGTACTAATTTGATTCAAATTGTACTATTACTGCCTGTATATATGCTTTATTGTTTTTCTTTTTTTTTTTCTCTGTAAACCTTGTAGTTTTGTAATGTTTGTTTAACACTGACGTGGAACCTTTGAAAATAAGTCCTTGACTCAAAGGTATTAATCCCAAACTGAAATAAATAAATAAATAAATGAAAAAAAGACACTGAGAATCACAGAGCAGAAGAGAAATGGTAAGACCCCCCACACACCCTATTACATTCCTCCTTCACACCAGCTCTATGGGAATAGTTTAGTGCTCCTCTTTTTAAAAAAATATATTGTGAATACTACTGTGTTTATTTCGTAGTATTGTGTATCATTGTTTAATCTCAGGACAATGTACATGGAACTGCAGCCATGCAATTCCAATGGCGTGGAATGCAGGTAGGTTTTTTGAGGATATATGAACTTCTATAGGAATCATGAGATCAAAGAAAAGGAAAGGTAAAGACAGCAAGCAAATTTAATGATCTCAGTGCATAGTTCACAGGATTCTGTCCTCTTGAGAAGAGTTTCACTTGAGGCAAAGCAGAAGGCTACAGTATAGGCACCAAAACAGAGTTAAACTAAAATAACCCCACAGCTTTGGTAGCCCTGTTCTTTTTATTTTACATTGTATATTTACCCAGTATAGCCCAGCTGAGATGCAATATCTCATTTACCATCAGGTCCTCCTTGCATCTACCTAGTTTTATAGCTTGGAAGACTAAAGCTCAAGGAGGGCAAGTGACTTAAAGAAGCAGTCATTTGTTAGTGACCACATAGTTTTTTCTGCAATATTGTTTGACTGGAAAAAAGTATTAGGATAAACCCATTTTCTTTTGGAGTCTTACATTCCTGAACCAAGATATAGGGCCCAATTTTCGGACGAGATGCTGTGGCTCATTGGACTTGCAGCAGGGTGTGTGATGCAAGTGGCAACTTGCGTCACACCTTGTGGCAACTTCAATTTTTGAAGAAGTGTGCTGCAAACTCCTCCCACAAGTCCAGAATGTGGGATGCAGGGAGTTAGACCAGCTACTGCCTGGTCTAACTTTGTGTCCAACCCTTTGACGCAAGGTGCCGTAAAGTGGGGAATATGTCACAAATGCACCACCCCCTTTGAAAATCAGGCTGTTCTGCATCCGAGGGGCTTTGGCACATCTGTGACCCCCTTTGCATCAGACTTGTGGCACAACACAAGCTATGCATCCACATTCTAAAATCAAGCCCATGGAATTTTAATGTTTTTAAAAAGTTCCCAGTCCTGTGCCCTGCCCACCATGAAAAAATTAAAATCTTAGTAGAGTGTTGTGCTGTTTAGTATCAGAAACATGTGGTAACACCATCATAATACATTCACCCTATGAATCTAGCATATACATTCAACAGGTAACCTCAGTGGAAGAGATTCTTGTAAGACTTTAGAATGGTGGCCATCATTAATGACATGCGTCATTAATTACAAAATTAGCTATAAAAGATGTTTTGACAATAATTGAGAAATCTAAAAACAAACTGAGCAAGAACCTAAGGATGTCAGAAATTCATTTGTGACCAAAAAAAAGCAAACTATATGATGACATATTTTGCTGACTAACAAATATCGCTACTTTAAAATCACCCAGTGAAGTAATAGCTGAGGTGGGATTCAGTCCTGTGATCCCTTGGTTAAAGGCTTTGAGTACTGTCCACTTGATACTCATTGTCTTCCTTGTAATGCATAAAGGTGAACTATCAATTATTATAGGACACCAAGGCAGTTACCGTGCCTTCTAGATTTACTTTCCATCTAGTTAAAAGTCAGATTTCTTTGCTCTCAGACCAAAAACACTTTAAAAATATGGAACAAATGTAGTAAAAAGGGGAAGCATAGTTGCTATCTCCCCCGTCTCCTGGGGGTAGTATAGAGTAGTGGTTAAGGGCATTAAGCTGCAAACCTGCAGACCTGGGTTTGAATCCAGTCAGCCCCCACTGTACTTACTGTGTGACCTAAGCGAGTCACTTAACTTCCTTGGCAACCCAGGTCACACCTTCAAACAAGCTTTGGCTTAGTGTGTCTTTCCCGGTTAAACAATTTCCCCTTTCCCCTTTGAAGTTCTTTATTCAAGTGGTAATGCTGAGTTAAATTTGTTATACTAAAAGAATCTAAAAAAATTGCTGACTTCTCTCTTTTAAAGCCAATGTCATATGTATTTGCAGTGGCAGCTATACACCAGGGCATTCTAGGAGATGTGTTCTGGCAAAAAAAAAAAACAAAACTGTGCTCAGTGGTGCCACATTTCTTGCAGAGTATCCCCTAAAGCAGCAATATATCAGTGTCCTGACGGCCAGCAGTCAGGCCCAACCTGCACCCTGGTAAACAACAGAAGCTAGAGCCACCACTATTTGTATGAACCCATGACTCAACAACAAAAGTGATACTCATCTGCATTCAAAATCACATCTACAGGCAAGGGGTGTTTAAATAGCTGTCTGTTTCTGATACTATGGGAATATAAGAGAGTAATATGACAACTGTTATGGAAGTAGACATAGCAGTCTTCATCGTTTTGTGTCACAGTGCAAGAGTACACCATCCTTTGCCTTGACAGCACTTCCCCATAGGTTAGCATTTTTCCCAGTTTGCCTTCAAACTGGTGTAACAGCAGACAGTACCAAGTTCTGAATCAACTAACCTTTGGTTTTATACTTTCCCTGCTATAATAAATCTTTTGATTTGATCAAGGATTGTGAGTGGTATTTTAATGATTTATTTATGCATTTACCTAGTAGCAATGGAATCAACAAGATGCCTTGGGGTGGGGGGGAGATGTATATGAGATCACTATGCATGTTAAGGCAGAAAGAGTGACTGAAAAACTTGAATAATCAGACAGGTGGGGTTACCTAATGTAGTGTCCACTTTATATTCTAAAATGTTTTTATTTGGATTTAAAAATTCATTATCTTAAAACAATATATATTTAACTTGCTAGAATGAAGGCTTTATGGAGCAGTGCATTCTACAGTTGCTGTTTTTTTAAACCGTGTCTTACCCATGTCATTGGAATGACATTCAAATGTATGACATTACCAAGTATTACATTAGCAAAGGTACATTAAAAATAGAATAAAGTATGGGGTGGTGTGTGTAATGAGAAGTTTACACACACCCAAGAGGTTAGATGCTACATAAACCTTGAGAACGAAGCTTGAGGGATTTGTGCAAGCATCTAACCTCAAAGGTGTGTAAAACTGAGTTTTACACTAATAATTACTCCTACTATATTTTTATATAATTGTTGGTCTTCCTTTTTGGCCACAGCAATTATATAAAATAAAAATAAAAAAGACTTTCTTGACTCCTGTGCATCCACGGTCCTTTGAGTGCACAGTTCGGATTTGTTTTTATTTAACATTTTTTCACTTATTTGTGCCTGCAGGTGAAGGTTTAATTTTTAATGTGTTGTTTTTTTTTATTTTTGGTAACCTACTGCCGAGTCTGAGTGGTGGTTCTGTCTGCTGTGGAGAAACGAGGCGGTCAGCAGTCTTGGAGGAAGAGCTGCGGCAGGCACATGCACAGACCAAGGGAAAAACCTGTGCATGTTTGCCATAATAAATCACTCCTTTATTACGGCAAATAATGTAATTTTTTTTCTTTGAGAATAAGGAAGACCAATTAATTATAATATGGAAATAGAGCATTCTTCCAAGTTTCTATGAGTACTTTGGGCTAGGTACATGAAGGTAAAAGTATCACACAGTAAATAAAGATGCCGCTACTGTTTCTGCAGTATCAGAAGGTTAAGGAAAATTAGAAACATAGAATTTGATGGAAGATAAGGACTGCTTGGCCCACCCAGTCTGCCCACTTTTCCTTACCTACATTACCACAGACCATACTTGATCTACAGTTCTTTCTCCCTCCCCCTTCGTTTCAGCTATGATTCCCTTGTGCCTATTCCATACATTCTTTAACCCCACCACTGTTTTTCCCCCACTACTTCCACTGGAAGGTTGTTCCAGGAATCCACCACTACTCTTGTGAAGAAGTGCTTCCTCACATCTTTGCCCCCCCCCCCCAATCTTCATAGCCTGTTCCTTTGTTCTGGAGCACCTTTGTTCTGAAAAATACTTCCTTCCGTACTGCACCTTATTTATTCCTATGAGGCATTTAAAGGTCTCTACCATATCCCCTTCTCCCTCCTCTCTTCCAGGGTGTACATATTGAGGCCCTTTAGTCTCTCCTGGTAGGGCTTTTGACGCAGACCCTGCACCATTTTAGTTGCCCTCCACTGGACTGATTCCACTCTGTCTATGACCTTCCACAGATTTGGTCTCCAGAACTGGACACGGTACTCTAACAGTGGTCTTACCAGCAATCTGTACAGAGGTAACACCAGCTATGTCTTGTTATGCTGGTGATACTCCTCCCTATGCACCCCAATATCCCCAGTTCACCCATATTGGTGCGACAGTCATTTTGTTGATGCCGATTAGGGCTCAGGCAATACGTTGCCTGGCATTGCTGCACCAGGCATTGCTCCTCCCGGGAGTGACAGCACTAAAGCATCATCAGTACTCTAAGGGTGGTCTTTCTAGCAATCTATACAGATGCAACACCAGCTCCCTCTTTCTGCTGGTGATACACTTCCCTATACACTTCAACATCCCACTAGCCCTCCTGACTGCTTTGTAACATTGCCTAGCCATCTTTTAGTCATCTGATATGATTACCCTAGGTCTCCTTCCTGCTTCATAGTCATCAATACCACACCACCCATTTTGTATTCTTCCTCTAGGTTCCTCTGCCCTAAGTGCATTATTTTGCACTTTTTCACATTAAAGCCCAGCTGCCATACCTTTAACCACTCCTCTAGATTTCTCAGATCTCTGCTCATCCTTTTCACTCCTTCTCCCCCTGCAATATCCACCCTATTGCAGATATTGGTGTTATCTTTAGAGGGGCAGCCCTTTACTTCTAGCTCCACTGCAATGTCACTTATAAAGATATTCAAGTGGACCGGTCCCAGCACTAAGCCCTGAGGCACCCTGCTGTTCACCCTCCCTTCCTTGGTGTGAACTCCAATTACCACCATCCTCTGTCATCTATTCCCTAGGCAATTTCTCATCCAATTCACCACCTTTGGACCCACTCCTAAGCTACCCAACTTGCTTAATAGTCTCCCATGTGGAACAGTATCAAAAGCCTTACTGAAATCTGTGTAGACCACATCCATCTCTCCACCCTGATCTAAATCTTTTGTCATGCAGTCAAAGAAATATATCAGATTCATTTGACATATCCTCCCTGCCCCCATGAACCCATACTGCCCAGGGTCTTGTAACCCACTGAATTCAAAATATTCCACACTACTTTGTTTCAGTGATTCCACTTACTTTCCCACCACTAATGTCAGATTGACTGGCCTATAATTGCCAGAATCCTCCCTGTTACCACTTTTGTGTAGTGGCTACATCCACCCTCTCCCAGTCCTCCAGAACCACTCCTGTTTCCAGTGAGCTGTTAAATAGAACTGTCAGAGGTGCAGCCAATATCTCCCTGAGCTCCATCAATACCTTGGATGCACCCTATCTGGTTCATTGCTTTGTCTGCCTTCAAATTACTGAGTCCCTTTAGGACTACCTCCTCCAGACACAGACTAGAGTCCACCTCCCTCCCTTCAAAGCTTCTCCAAAGCGTTTGTTAGTTTTTTGTGGCCTCTCCCCTTTTCCTTCCTTTGTGAACACTGAACAAAAGTATTTATTAAACTTGTCTGCCTTTTCCTGGTTCCCTTCTGCACAGCTTGCCCACCCCCCTTCCCTTTTTAACCTTACAATCCCACCCCTGGTCTTCATCTTTTCACTTACATACTGTACCTAAAAAAATGTCTTGTCCCTTTTGTTACTTCCTGGGCTATTCTTTCTTCAGTTTGTACCTTTGTGCTCCTTACAACTTTCCCGGCTTCCCCCCTGTTTCCCTGATACACCTACCTATCCTCCTCCCTCTAGGTCTCCTGATACTTTTTGAATGCTATCCTTTTAGCCTTTACCTTTTCAGCCACCTCCTTTGAGCACCATAGCAGTCCCTTTTTCCTCTTGCTTTTGCTTTTTTGTTTAGTGCACAGTTTTATTGCATTTATTATGCTCCCTTTTAGCTTTGTCCACTGTTACTCCATCACAACCAGGCTTTCCTCCTGCCAGGTCACCCTGGAAGCATTCTGCCCTTCTGAAGTCCAGGACCCTCACCCTTGTGTGGTTTGATTCCAAAGCCATACTTATATTGAACAACACTGTACAGTGATCTCTTGTCCCTAGGTGGCCTCCCACCTTGACATCTGCAGTACTATCCCTGTTAGTAAGTACCAGTTCCAATATTGTCCCATCATGAGTGGGTTCACTGACTAGTTGCCTGAAGAAAGCCCCCTGCAGAGAGTCCAGGATGTCCCTGCTTTTAGCTAAAGCCTCTACTGGGAGGCTTCATTCTAGATCCATCAGGTTGATGTTCCTTACCAGCAGTACCTCCCCTTTTCTGCCATCTTGCCAATGGCTTTCACAAGTAACTTATCTAATTCCTCCCCCTATGCTGGAGGTCTGCTGATCACTGCATGGCAACAGTGTTTCCATTCCCCATCTCCAGGGTTACTCACGGTACCTCTGCCTCCCCCTGTATTCCCTTTGTTTCAGTTGCATTAATGCATTCCCTCACACAAAGAACCATATCCTCTCCTTCCCTTCCCACCCAGTCCTTCCTTAACAGAGTATTGCCTGTTATGGACATGTCCCAGTTATGGTTATCAGTGCACCATGACTCAGTAATAGCCACAGTCTCCAGGTTGGCCTCTGCCATAATGACCTCTAGTCTGGAACCTTATTTTATAGACTTCTTACATTCACACATGGCCTGTCAGATTTAGTTTCCACTCTGCTTGTTGCCACCAACCCTAACACCCCCCAAGCAGCAAAAGGAAAAAAATAGGGTTTGGGGTCTCTGGAGTCTTAATAAATTAGTGGTGGGGTTTTCCAAGGGGCTGTGAACCCTAATACTCACCCCTCCTCCCAGCTCATAGCTTCCTGTTGAAAACACAAGGTGCAGCTCCAAGCTAGTGCCTCATATTGTTACACTCTTTAAAGAAAAAGTATATCTTGCCACATTTTGCCAATAGCATCTGTTGTAGCTTTCTTCATGCAAGTCCCTGCATGAAGAAAGAACATCATGTTTGACCTAGTTTGCTCAGGGAAATGGGGTGGGCATTGGGGTTGACAACCCCAAGGAAGATCCAAGCACTGATTCACCAAGACTCCAGAGACCCAAACCCCTAATATTTTTTTTTCCTATTGCTGCTGGCAGGGGAGTTATTAGGGTTAAAAACCCTAATGTCACCTCTCCTTTCTTTCATGGCATTATTTTAAACCCTAACTGGTGCATTAATGCATTTTTTTGAAAAGAATTTCCTTGTTTGTGAGATAGTGGAATCATATTCTCATTCACACAGGTCCCTTTGTGACCGGCATAAACAGATGTAGATATGTACAGCCTTCTGGGTCCTCCACCAAGGGAAGACTCCATTTGCCTATGGAAGTGCAGTGACAGATATCAAGAATTCATGGGTCTATCTGGTGGGCTACATAAGTGTAGGGTCCTCTGGACTTGAAAGACAATATAGACAATAAACAAAAAATAATTCCCCCAGGCAGATGATAATAAATTAATGCTGACAGTAAATCACAATTTACTAAAATATATTTAATCTATTTCACCATTATGTAACACATAAAAGAAAATTACTGAAAAAGTGGTACTAAGTCTCAAAATTCTCATGGAATTTTGAAATGTTTTAGTTATTTTTATATGCAACAGCATTTACAGCCTAATAAACAATGACACATATTTCACAAAATAACTATTCAGTACAACATATTAGGTGTGATATACATTACTATGCAAACATTTTGGTATTTCACTTTATTACATAAATGAGTTAGAGAATTTGTGGATAACAATTTCTGTAAAAAGGTTGGCAGGTATTAACATGGGGACTGTGACCCCTGAAACAAGCCAGATGTAGTATAAGTATATCCACATATGAATTCTGACATGATAATGTGGCATAGAATAAGGGCATATGTGCATATTAGTTCTGTGTATCCCCTGTCCCCCCTTCTTTTTCTAAGTCAAACAGCTTGGTAATAGATAATATTAAACAAACTTTATTAGCAACATGTTCATGTGCTGACTTACAGTATGAAAATGATATAAAATATATTCCCATATTATGTCTTAATTATGTGGCCTAAACGCTGAAATTAATGCCTTCTGAAAACTTCCATTTCTGATCAAAGTGCTTTAAGAGTTTGCTTTGCAGACTCCCACTCACACTCTTATACACTAAACATTTCACTAAAAATACCACCAACAGCTTAATCTGGTTCAATGTGAGTTGGCATTCATTTGTATGCTCCTCCCCCATGATGCTGCTGAAAATAGACAGAATTTTTATTTATTTGTTTATTTGCTTTTGTTAACCGGGTAAGCACACTAGACAGCCAAGTGCCTATTTTCAGGTGCAACCCGGGAGATTACAAGGTACATTACATGGTACATACATGAACATGAGGCAAATACAAGTGGAGGATAACATTACATAGAATTAGCACAACAGGGACTTTACAAGCATCAGATTTCATCAGGCAAATAGTAGTGAAGAGTTAATATAAAGTGATCAGAACACAGAGACATTGTAAGACAACAATACCATAAACAGGAATTACAATACAGTATTAAACATTGCAGTCAGCAGGAAGGAGTGCAGTGTGAATTCAACGCCCCAGGCAGCAAGTTGTAAGGCTAGCAGTTGGAATAAGGAAGAGTCACAGCTGGGATAGAGTGGGCCCAGTGCGAGAGAAAGGAGTGCACAGTTCTAGTGCTCACCCTGTTTTGCTGGTGGGCTTGAATGGTCCATTTTTATAGATGCTGTGAGAACAGGAGTATGAGCACAGTTTGTCTAGTCCTCCTTTCCCAGTCAACAAAAACTAACTAAATAAATACAAGAAGCAACCAGAAACATGCTCTGGGTGGTAGCGAGTAGATGCTGCAGTGACATATTACATCATAGGGCATAGGAGGTTACATAGGCTCAAGAAGGAGACACAGTCAGCTGGTGTTCTCTCTGCACAGACACCATTCTGGACACTGTAAATGCTGTAAGTAAACTATAGGCATATAAATTCAGAACATTTTGAGATAATTGCTTTAAATCCACTATCTCCTTGTAACCTAGCCTCCAAAACTTGTTTTGTTTCTCAGATGCTTTGTAACTCTGTTTAGCTTACATGTTTATAACCTTGTCCTATGTATTGAATTTGTAATCTGACTTACATGTCTTATGTTTTGAATTGTAACCTGATGGGGAACCTAAAACTATGCTTGACCCTAAAATCATAGCAAATACCTTCAACACTGCATTCACCGATCTCAGCAGTGTTCTCCCTTCTGACTTTTTCCAGGACTATGACTATCCCTCTCCACCACCCAATGCCTCCTCCTCCTCTAGCTACCCACCTTTTTATTTAAAAGCAGTCAGGATGCATGACGCCTGCAAATACATCACCAAAGCCATCACCAAATCCAGATCCAGCAGTGACACACTTGACCTTAAACTGCTGTCCCTCACCCTTGATGAGGTGTTACATCCACTGACATATATTTTCAACCTCTCACTTAGGCTTAGCCAGTTCCCTGACAAATTGAAATCTGCCACTGTTACCCCTGTTCATAAAAGTTGTGACAAGGCCACTCATGGAAACTACTGTCAAATCTCTATATTGCCACTCCTCTCCAAGACCCTTGAACATATTGCAGCAGATCAGCTCACAGATTTCCTGGACAAATACAATATCCTATGCTCACAGCAACATGGCTTCAGGAAAGGTCATAACACCTCATCTGCCCTACCGGAATTCTCTGGCATTCTTCACAGCTCACTGGACAATGGTCAGTTAATTGGGTCCATCTTTATTGATCTGACTAAGGTGTTCAACACTGTCCATCACCGTCTACTGCTTATGCAACTTCTGAAAGCTGTGGTCTCTCCCGACTCCACTGCCTGGTTCAAAAGCTACTTGGAGAACTGGACTCAAAGAGTACAAATTGCAGATGTTCTCTGTGATACCAGGCCTGTTCGCTCACGTGTCCCACAGGGATCCATTCTGGACCCCCTACTATTCAGCTTGTTCCTGAACTCCCTTCCAAATTCTTGCTCCAAAACAATCATCCTCTATGCAGATGATGCTGTAATTCTTGCCTCCTACAAGGATTCTAAGCCTCTACAAGTCAACCTTTAGCTTGACTTCACATCTATTGAAAACTGGTTCTCAAATCACAACCTGGTCCTCAATAATAAGAAAACAAAGTCTATGATGTTCAGCAGCTCTCATAACAAGCATAAGCTGCACCCCCTATCCATCAAAACCATTCATGGAGTCACCCTGGAACTGGTTCAAGCCTTTAAGTACCTTGGGATCACTCTAGAACCTCATCTAACTTACAGTGCCCACATTGACTCTGTAGCCAAAGCAGCAAATACTCGCCTTGGCCTTCTCTTCCAGCAGAGGGCAACATTTTAACCCCAGAAGCCCTGACTGTCACTGTTCAGAGCTCTATTGTCTCCATTATTGACTTTGGGCTTATCATCTATGCCTCTGCCCCCACTACTGCTCTTAGACACATATGCACCTCCCTCAATAAGGCCTGCTGACTTCTCACTGGATCCCACCACCTCACACATACATGCGACCTCTATGCACAAACTGGATGGCTGCAACTCACCAATTGGATAAAGTACCTAACCTGCACCATGGCAAAGAAAAAAACTATGGGCATTGTGTCTCCTGGAGTGTGTGCACTCCTGTACCCTAGCAATAACCCCCGCTCAACCAGAGGTTTGGAATCACAGCTCCTGCAGGTTCCAAGTTGTTGTTCCTCACAAGGTCAAAGATCTTTTGCCTACAGGGTGTCTAGCTGGCTAAATGTTCTAAACAGTTACAGCTCCTCCACTCCTACCCTTGGTGCATTTAAATCAAGGTTCCGCCTCTCTCTCTCTCTCTCTCTCACTGCCTCTAGCTCCTGTGACTGCCTTCACTAGCTGACCCAATGAATATTTCCCTAACCTTATGTAGTTCTCTCTCCTATTAGCACTTAGTTACCCCTTAGCACGCACTTCCCCATGTTATGTCTATGACAATGCATCTGGCTGCTGTCCTCCTCTATAGCTCTCTGCCCCCCTCTACTCTTCCTCTCGCTTGTCCTCTATCCTCTCTGCACCTCATCTGCTATCTCCTTGTAACCTAGCCTCCAAAACTTGTTTTGTTTTTCAGATGCTTTGTAACTCTGTTTAGCTTACACTTTTGTAACCTTGTCCTGTGTATTGAATTTGTAATCTGACTTACATCTCTTGTGCTTTGAATTGTAACCTGATGTGGAATCTTTGTAAAACAGCCCTGGCTCAAAGATATTGTAATTCTAGACCTAATTAAAAAAAAAAAGAAATTAAAAGATATTATGACTAACAGACTGATAAGCAATGTAACTTGTTATTTTTGTAGGATAAAGAACAGGCCTAAAAAAAAAAAAGACTTGAAATTTTACATAGAAAAATGATATTCACATGCAGACAGGTACCCACACTGATTCTGGGGTTATGAGGGATAGCAGCAATAGCACAAGTAAAAATGTAGAGTGCTGTTGCTGGAGATGGTACACATGTAATATATAACTAAATGATTAAGTGAAAAAACAGTTTTATATTTACATTGCAGCAAACACAAACAAAGTTTTTATGATTAAGTTAAAGACCAGGAATCTATGCATCAGATATGGTAGGTTCTATGTCATAACAGTGAACACCAAACTGTGACTCACAGAAGAGCAAGTGCATATCATCGAATGCAGTATCAGCTTGCCACACACATCAAGGAATGCAACATAGTGAGGGCACTATACAGTGCCATAGGTGGACAACATAACCTAATGTTTAATGCGGGGGGATACACTCCCTACACACCCCATATTATCATAACCAACTCCAGAGGGAATGGAGAAACTCATGGGGGACGCACCTTGGGCAGAACCACCTGTCAAGAGTGGAAGAACAGTGTCGGGGAAGGGAACAAACTTGGAGGTACAGAACCAAAAAAAAACTTCACCCTGAAACAACACCCATCCCACACACTAAAAGTAGTAGTGCACCACCAGTTCCAATCTTGGGTAGCCGGCATCAGTGGATGTAACCCTAGGATCTGCACCACACAAAGGGCTTGGAATTGGCCTGCTCAGCAAAATCTCATATCTCATCCATAGTCATCCTTCCAAGCTATACCCTCCAGCAAGTCACCATCTTTCATGACTCCCTGTACCCTCGCTCTTTCCTCATGGTCGAACCTGTCACAGTTGCTCAAAAATGAGTCGCTCAAAATTGAGTCCCTCATTTTGAGTCGCCGTTATGGTGGGATACCGATATGGTAATATTCTGTTAGTGTTAAATTTATGCAAAAGATTAACTTTGAATAACAATACCTAATACATGTGTTATCATTTTTATTGTAAAACTGAAAAAAGATCCAGTTTAGGGAGCAAAATGTTGGAGTATATTATTAAACTTAAGGAAGTTAAATCAAACGTCTTTTGGCTCATTGTGTGAGAAGCTAAGAAGTCAACCCCAATCACATTTATTTAAGTGAAAACCAATACATTGCCCATTTGGTTATGCTAGGTGACAAACCCATGTCAGACAATTTACTAACCATTTTTTTGTGTGAAACCATACAAATGCATTCCTGAAATTTAAGAACATCACATTGATTGTAGTTACTCACTGTCTAAGGCTACATTTACTTGTTCATGAAAAAATGTCACATTGGCTACTTACGACCTGTCTGGTTTACCCTCATGCTGGGTTTTGCCAGTGATATCTCAATTTTATTTATGTAATTTGTCATGGTTTCCTTAATGATGTTTTTCATTAGTTTCCCCAGTATTTATGTAAGGATGAGTGGCCTTTTCTGTAGTTTGGAGGCAACATCTGGTACTTTTCTTGTACAGTACTGTGGCAGCAATTGACATGGTCAGATATTTTTCCAGATATTTCACAATATCTCTGAACAGATTATCTGTAGTGGCCCTACAGTGGTACTTTAAGAAGGCATGGCATTTCTCTAGAGATATCAAAGACATTTCAGGAAATATCTAACCATGTTAATGGCTTCAATTGTATAGCACAGGATTACTATGGCTCTTGTCAAGTCATATGATATGTATTGTTAAATGAGTGAATAAGTTATACATATATACGTAAGTGGTTTGACTGTCTCTTTTAATATGTTTGATAGAAGGCAATTTATGGACATGACAGGTGAAAACATAATGGGTTGACGACTGGTATTCTGCCCTCTATTTACTAAAGCATCTCTGTTCCTTTAAACACACATACTGTAGTTCCATTCACTTCAAACAGAGTGTGGATTGCCTCAGATTGCAAAGTCTGATTTAAACGTTAAAAGTGAAAACACTAAGGCCCAGATATTCAAAGGGGTTGCACCTGGCATAACAGAGTTGCACTAGCACAACCCCACATTGCACCCCAGTGGGATATTGAAAAGGCTGCTTGGTGCAGCGCAACTCCTGATGCACTGGGTGCAATGTAATGGTATGCAGCACAGATACAGGGGCATGCCCATGCATATGCGGCACATCTCGATTTTCAGCCAGGGATGTGTGGCACATATGCTGATGCAACCCTTCATTGTGTCATTTACATATTTGGGACCCTCTAGTACAGTATGCACTGCAACCCCATTGGTCCACACAGGGGACCAATGGGCTTACAGCCCATACAGTACCTGTCATTCAGCGGGTGGCCGGGCAGTATGCGGGTGGGATGCAGCCGCCCACCGATGATGGGGGAGGGAGCCGGGTGGACAAGGGGTCCTGTTTGGTTGGGAGTGGTAGGGGGTGCCACTGGATCACCAGGGACATCTGTGTGGGTGATTTACTGTGATCAGGGACTAAGAAGGGAGGGTGGTCCACTAGACTACAAGGGAATGTTGTAATTTACATGTACCACAATCACAGCAATGGGTGGGTGGGTTCACTAGATCACCAGGGATGGTCATAGTAACATATATCAGGGAATCGGGGACTCGGGTCAGAGGGGGAACCCTAGACCACCAGGGATGGTCATGTATGATACTTATTGGGGACTCGGGGACTGGGGGGGCCACTAGACTACCAGAAATTTCTTTGTAAACATATACCGAGCAATCACGGCTATGGGGTGGGGGATGCCCTGGGATCCCCACAGCGCACATCATGCTGTGCAGGGCACCAGACATAAATCACTGGGCTGCCCTGCACAAGGCATGTAAATGGGACCATAATGATATACAAATGGCCCCATTTGCACCTTGCATATACAGTATTATGGCCTTATTTGCATGCCCTCTGTTGAATATCGTGGGTGATGCACCTAGCGCAACTGCACTTGCTCTGGCACTTCCCTGTGCTCCCTATCTGTGGCATGCACTGGTGCAGTGCAATTGCGCCATGCGCATTATGTGTGCTGACCCTGCCATAGTCAATGGTGCTGCGCCATGGCGCATCCCCATTGAACATCACCTGGACCTGGCCCCAGTGCATCATAGTTGTGCTGCATCCAGGCTTGCAACATTGCCTGGTGCAGTCTGAATATCCGGGCCTACATGTTTTGTTTTGTTTGCTTCCTGTATTACACACCGCTTCTCAGGCTGCCCCCTTTATTACCTGTTTGTCCACCTCCCTGCCCCAGCAGCCCTGACTCTGGTCTTCAACTCCACAAAACATTACATACTGCATGAAGTACCATTTTTAGGAACTCTCACATGTATGAGAGCACATTTCTGCCAAATCATTATGGGTTTCTGTCACCACTAAATTATGATGCATTTTACCTTCACTTCTTTTGATTTAGGCTGTAAGGGCTACCATGCCAAATGTGGGGTTAAAAGCATTGAAAGGCATATGTATATGTATTAATATGCCATACTGAAATGTAATGCTTAGATAACAATGAGACTTTCCAAGTTTAAAAAATGGCTGTTGTATTGGTTTGAAAAAAATGCTGAAGAGGTGTTGTTTCAATTTTTCTTCCAGCCTCCAACAGTTGTATTTACTTGGGTACAACAATGATAGGTAAAACTAATAATAATAAAATTGTAGATAATCTGTTGACAGCAGGTCCAACCTGCACAATCCCAAACAATAAGGCACATGTTAAGCATGAGTGCATCTATTAATTTCCTTGTCAAAAATGGCATCTCATACAATGCATACCATTGTTCCTGTAAGGCTGCTAAATTTATTATATGCATCTTTAAGATGCAGGTTGTTCTCAGTAATGTGCCATGCATTTACTCCAGTTGTGATAAAAGAGAATGAAGGGCAGAGAAAATTAAATGGATAGAACAATGGAGCCATATTTTTGTTGGGACAGAACACAAAATTCATGTCTGTCTGTTCTGATTATTCAGGTGGATATTAAGGGTGCCATGGCACTTCTTAAAAAGAGTACAGGAAGATTTATTGGTGTCCTGGGCAAATTCCTTCCATTCACTATAAATCGCCAACAGGTTGATGTCATTCAATGGCAGTCTATTTCAATCTGTATCAATCTCACACTGATAAGAGGCTGAAAACAAAATGTATTTCCTAGCCCTGCTTTCCCAGTCAACTAACCCTAACTAAACTGTGTAAATGACATTGAATGAGATGTTAAGTGTTTTTTAACACAATATGCTTCTTTGATTTAATAAACATAAACATAACATCACAATTAAAAGCAATACAGAACAGAGATAAACAGTACAGAAAACAAAAACATCCCATGCCCCCCCCCAACAGGAATTCAATTTTTTAAACATACAATTGTTATAAGGTATCTATGCATTAAACATGTTTGTGCAGGTGACTGAGTACATTACTAGTTTAAATGTAATCAATTTTAGTCAATAATGCATCCCACATTCCTTGAGTGGGGAGCATCTTATGTGCATGCCTTTGAAAGGCTATCATTCTTTTCATTCTGATGACTTGGAGGATTAATTGGTGCCATTCCATGAAGCTGGGGATGGACTGATCCATTAGATATCTTAGCATAATTTTTTTCTTTTGTGACCATAGCTGCTAATTACACAAAGTAGTATCTATGGCTTATCACTTTTTTTTGCCATCACCTAAGATACATATTTGTGGTGTGTAAAAATCCTGTAGGTCCAGAATTGGGTCTAGTTTAGATCTGATTGTTTGACACAGGGGACGTGCTTTATGACAAGACCACAATATGTATAGTACAGACCCCTCTTCCTGATGCCACCTTGTACAGATTGGTGTGGGAAATTTTCCACAAGCTGCTAGTTTTTATGTGGTGTTTTATATATTTGTGATAATTTTATACAACATAAGTCTGTAATGAGCAAATTTAATAAATTAGTAAACATTTTGCCAGAGTTAATGCCAGTCTGGGTCTTTGAATTCATTTATGTTGTTCAGTAGCTGGTTGGTTTGCCCCAGGTGTCCTGTACCAGCAAACCAATGGCTGAGTATAGCTTTGACACTGCATGCAGATCTGCTGTCATTTCCAATGGGGTTGTATTGAGGGGGTTTTACCCTTTTCCAGTGAATTTTCTTAGGTATTTTACCTACTCTGCATAGGATTTGCATATATATGAATGATTGTTATTGAGATTGTGTGACCTCTGTATTTCTGTAAAGGTTGCAAATTTTTCTTCCCTCAGGGGATGGCCTTCTTCTATGCACCTTGCTGTTTCCAAATGTCAGATTTAGCTATAATTATTGCAAGTTGAAATTTTGGGTTATTCCAGAAAGACTGTTGAGTGCTGTGCCTGGGGATATAATTGATCAGTTGGCAAATTTGTTGAAATGCATTAAGAGCTATTCCTATTGGAATTGGTTTTAAGCCTGATAGAATGTGTTTGTACAAGAGAGAGATAGTAATATTTCTGGGTTTATATTGTTCATTTTGCAGAGATTTCTTTCTTGTTAGACAGTGATGCACGCATGTTCTATATGTACACTCTAAAGATGGCCTGTCCCATCAAAGAAATGTGTTACCTTGTAAATCCAAGCAGTACCAGAAAGTATCTGGTAATGTTAAGCCTTTAAGTCTAAGTTTCTGTTAGTTTGTAATAAGAATGTCTGGGTTCCTTATTTGCCCATATGAAGGAGGAGATGATGGCATACATTTTTTTAAATCTTTTTTTTTGGGGGGGAGTGTACTATGAGCATGCCTAGGGGACATAAAAATATATTAATTGAAACTGTATTTATATATGTCCCACAGGCACAGGGGGTAGAGACAACCATATCTCCAGGTCCTGCTTAATCTTAACCTAAAGGGCATCTAGGTGTTTTTACTTCATAAGTGTATTACTAGTGCCAATCTCTATATGCAGGCACTTCAGTGCATGGGAATGGACCAAATTATTTGAAGTTCTGAAGGGTCTACATCAAAGCCCTAAGAGGACAGTCTAAAGAACCTCAATATGTACACCTTGGAATAGAGGGGGGAAACAGGAGAAATAATAGACATTTAAATACCTCACATAGTAAAATAAGGTACTGGAGGGGAGTATTATTCAGAAGGAAAGGTGTTCATGAACAAGAGGACATGCTATGATGTGTGAGGGGGTAGATTCAGGAGAGAAGTGACAAAGTACGTCTTAGCAGAAAGAATGATAGATTCCTGGACCTGTCTTCCAGCAGAGGTGGTGAGGCCAAAAACCATCAAGAATGTATGGGATAAGCACAAAGGAATTATAGTGGAAAGGAAGGTGGGAGGGAGGAAAAGCTGTAGACCAGGCATGGTCTGATGTAATAATGTTGGTAAGGAGAAATGGGCAGACTGGATGGGACAAGTGGTACTTATCTATTGTGAAATTCTATTTTTTTATGTTTAGATTTTACCTTTATCTCCTCTTGTTTAAAGGCAGCATGCAGGTCTTGGTGATATTCAATTTATAATTTGCAAAGTTCCCAAATTGCAAAATAATTGTTATGGCCATAGGCATGGATGTCTTTGGGTTTGCCAGATGAAGTAGTATGTCATCAGTGTAAGTGGAGATTTTAGAATTACACTCTACAATGTTAATGCCCTTCACCCCATCATCTTGAGTTTACTTTCTGACAAGGGGTTCTACATATAAATTGAATAAGAACAGTGATAGGAGACACCTCTGCCTAGTGCCATTGTGCTAGTCAAATTGTTCTGAAAATACTCCATTACAGGGCGTGTCCACAGTAACAGGGGACATATGTGGGACATGACTGTAGAAAAAAATGTTTTTATCATTTCTTTCTTCTTTCACCATCAATATTTTACCCTTAAGGTCCTTACTTAAACTGTAAACAGGAAGATCAAATCACTAGTGTTTTCCTGGTACAGTCCCCAATGTTTGGAAATAGCAATAGTGCTGTGTGGAATTTTCAAATTCCAGCAGAATAGAATTCTGCAAAATATTCAATATTCCTCCAAAATTCCACCAAATTCCGCCGGAAATGGAATGGCAGAATTCAGCAACATAAAATAGTTGCAGAATGATTTTTCACAAAAAAATCACTGTTGGAGCACATTATTTTCCATGGAAATTGTTTCAGAATAATTTTCTGCAGAAACATTTTGTGTTCTGCGGAATATTAGGCAGAATTCCACAGGTGAACAAGTGAAATTCTGGCAGAAATTCCTCAGGCGGAATTGTCATTCCACACTAATTCCACCGGAGGAATTCTGCATTCCGCACAGCACCAAACAGTAACCATGTGACATATGTAACAGGGACAGAGAATATGCAAAATAAAAAAATATACATTTATAAATATTTTTTGGTCTTCACATGAATTTGCAGTACTTTACTTCATTTTGTTAATTCACTAAGGAAAACCAAAATATCTGCATGCAACTGTGTGTGATGAGCTTCAATCTAACACATGGTGCTATTCTATGGGTCAAAGTAATTTCAACGTTTTTCCTTACCCAGAATTCCTGGGTATTCGTAGATTAAAATGCATTTGTGTGTAAATAGGGATAAGAGTAGATAACACTTTAAACTTTTTTTGATTATTTTACAAATTAACTTCCCAAAAACCAGTGAAAGAGCAGTACATTAACATATGTAACAGGACAGAGAAAAATCCAGAGCTTGCACATTCTCGGGGTAAATAAGAGCTGTGATGAATATCTAGCATCTATTTTTTGTGAATTACTGAGTCCCCCTAACCTTTTACTATCCTAAAACACAAAAGATACTCCTTCTGCTTACCAGTCCATGTTTTGGCTATGGCTACCATCAAGTGATTGCCAACACTGATTTCAGAGCAACATAAAATTGATCTGGCCATACTAGAGATGGCTCACTAAAGGAGTTGTGGGTCTCCAGACTGTGAAGTCAATACTCCTGCGGGGCTCCAGATATTGCTAGCATGGTTTCTGCCTCTCCCCCATTGCAACCATTGATTTGGTTATTACCCTGTATAGCCATTGTATAAGAAGATAAAAAGGAGACCATCTATTATCTTGAAGAACAGATTAACAGTCATCTTGTTAAATAACTTGCTGAAATGTTTGTAAGGAAGTAACTATATGTTCTGGAATGTTTGGGCAGGGTTTGATGGTTAGGGCAAAATGGTCAATATAAGCCTTGAAAAATTCCCTGTTACATGCCTAGGAATTACCAATCTGCTGCCCTCCCAGTTCAAGCCACAACAGAGCATAATTTTTAAATGACACTAAACATAAAATCCTAAATTATTGCAGCTCTAAATAGTCAGCAGGACACCTAATGAGGACATTTGGAACAGTATTTGTCATGGTTAGTCCTCATTAATTATATAGTGAGTGATCATTTGTCCTGTACATTTACCAGTTTGTGGTCTGTTTTTTTTTTTTTTGTTCTAGTGGTTGCTGGTGTCTGTTTACCCAGAATCTGAGTGGGGAGGGGCTGAAGCGACTTTCATTCAAAAGCAGAGAAGAGCCTTTTTTTCCCTTCAGCCAAAGTTATGGGAGGGTTAATGGTGGTATTTTTCACCTGGAGGGCAAAGTGTCTAAAGTCTGATCTATGACTGCTCAATTTCCCCCCTCCCCCTGTTAGTAATATGACAATACTTATAGTGTGGAGAGGTCAGTTGCTGATGGAGGCTGAAAGAAATAATCACTAGGGGCCAAGCTGCTAGTTGGAGGGAATTGTAGATCTCTGAAAATTGATTACAGTTGGTGCCAGCCATCACTAAGGATATGTTGCCCTATTCTATGTCCCCCATTTCTCCAGATGTGTCCATGTGGGATCTCTTCCAAGTTCAGCAATCCTCTTCAAGGCATGATGAGTTGGTGATGTAAGGCTATGCAGTGCATGTTAGTGAAAGTTAGGAACAGGAACAAGTTGATGAGACACCACCATTAGTAGTGTCTAAATAGTTAAATTGAAGAACATTTGAGCTTACATCTTACAGTGTGTCTGTGCTCAAAGCACTAACACTTGACAGCAGGATGTTATCTTTTCTATACAGTCACTATGATGTAAATTGGCATTTAAGTGATTGCAAAATAATGAATCTCATCCTGTGTCCCAAGATGTCAGTTTTAAATGGGTGTTCTGTTTTTTTCTTTCAGGGCTTGTACAATTTCCAGGGATGGGATGTTTAAAACAGCTTTGGTATTATCTTGTGACCATTTCAATTGATGTGCGTTCTGTGAAGAAACATTCCATTCCATCCTGTGGTTTGATAGGCTTTAGAGGGGAGGTGGCTCTGGTGGGAAGTTGGCCCTGTGGCACTTTGATGCTTGGGAGATGGCCGGGAGTGGAAGTGGTAGAGCCTGGTGATTACGGTTATCATTCTCCATTTCTCTTGCATCAGATTCTGACATCCTTCAGTGCATTAGTTCAGATCAGTTAAATCTTAAAAATATTTAGTAATGATGTGATGGCTATTTTGGGATCTTTAGTGGCAGTTTTAGCAATTCCGTTACAGCAACTGATAATGGAGTTGAGCTCAAGATGTTCATCACCATCAAGTGTGTCACTGGATATCCAGGGATTAAGTGTTTTGATGTTTTAATTTTTGCTTTAAGTTGTCTGAAAGAGTTTAAGGGGAGCACTTACTAAATTCTGCAACTGCAACACAGTGTAATGAGAACTAGTTCTTGCTTGAGCAGGATTGGTGATGGTTATAACTATGTTGATTGGATTCATATAAGAACATATTTTTTCTCCTCAACCTGATGTGGTTTTTGCCATTACATTTCTTTTAATGTTCACCATTTATTGTACTATTAGTTTGCATTTATTAACATTTTAAATATTTTAGCCAAACTGTGTTTGTCCTCCATCCTTTCAAAGTGACTTCCTTTATTGTTATACAAAGTGGAACCCATTTGTTGTATTAGAGCTGTACCATCTCTGCAAATTTCCAAACAGTGATGCATAGCAGAACTACATTAGTGCTAACCTAAACTTGATGGCAACATGACTGCCAGATTTCTGATTCTTAATAATAGCATTGTCTGTTGTGCCAGGACCTTGTAACTCACTTCAGTTCTTTGAGTTCCATTTGTGACCTAACTGGTAATACTGGGATTTGCATGCAGGGTCACTATGGGGGCAGAGGGGCTCCACAGGCTGATATCAGTGTGCTGTGAAGGAATAGTTTACAAGTTATGTACTTTTTGCCTGCTGTACTTTTATTTTCATGCTACGTCCATTCTAAGTATTCTTTGCTAGTTAATAAGCCACAGCATGCTTCAGGCAAATGAGGCTGAATATAACTATAAGTCTGTTTTCTAGATGGCAAAGAGGTAAAACAGTTTTGCCTCCACCTAAAAAAGTCATGACTTCAAGTCACATTAAATGATGACAGTGTTCTCTGTGGTTTGCTTTTTATGTGTTTTCAGGTTGAATAGCTTGATTTATACTGTATATTGTACACATGTTTGTGTGTGCCACATAAATAATTCTGTACTCATTCTGACTGGGACAAATTTGCATAAAACCATCAGCTCAATGGCTTTTGCACCCTTCTGTGATGTGAATAAACTTACTGAGTGATTGAAATGTGATGGAGTCACTTTCTAATATAGTTAATCCGGGCGATATCACTGGTGCAGTCTTCATTGATCTCACTAAAGCATTTGACATCGTTAATCACCCTCTCTTACTTAACTCACTCTCCAACTTTTATCTCTCTCGAGACACCATTGGCTGGTTCTCTGAAACCGCTACCAGCAGGTCAAAATATGTAACACCCTCTTCTCTAAAATGCCTGTCCTCTCTGGTGTTCCACAGGGCTCAATACTAGTACCACTTCTTTTTGGACTCTTCCTTAACTCCCTCCCAAAGTACTGCCCTAGCAATCTACTACTTTACATGGATGAATCCATCCTTTATTCCTCCAACTCTGACCCCATTTTATTCCACCATTCCCTGCAATCTTCTTTTAGATGTACTGAAACCTGGTTCTCCTTTCAATGCCTTATTCTCAACCAGAAGAAGACCAAAATCATGTTATTCTCTCACCCCCAGAACTCACTGATAGAGCTCTTTCTGCAAGTACTAACTACTAACTTTACCCCTTTGGAGCAAGTGGACTCCTTTAAATATCTAGGCATCACTCTAGACCCAGTCCTTAATTTCCATCAGCATATCCCACTCCTGTCTACCACTCTCAATGTGAGGCTAAGGTTATTGTATCATCTCAAGCACTGCCTTACCTATGACGCACTAAGGTTTGCTGTCTCCTCCTCGGTCAGCTCCATCCTAGACTATGGTCTTCTCATCTGTAATGAAGCAAACTCCTCGGAACTTGATAAACTCCATCTCTCCCTGAATAAAGCCTGATGCCTCATACTGGGATGTGACCATCTCACCCATACTTGCTTATTGTATAATGATACTAACTGGCTAAATCTCAATAATAGAATCCAGTTCCACACCTACCTCATGGCAAAGAAAATTTTCCTCAGCTTTCCCCCCCAGGGCTCACCAACATAGTCCACAATGCCCCGATACTCAAACATACCCGTAGCTTTGGCAAACAACTCATCTCAGTCCTCCACTGCTGAACCTCCCAGTTCCAAAGGTCTTTCAGCTACAAGGCCCCTTTTTGGTTGAACAACCTGCCCATGTCACTTGTGAATGAAATCAGAATTGGCTCATTCAAAACCTACCTTAGGGCCCTCCTTCAAGTCCTCTAACACCTGTGACTGTCCCTGATCCTGCATGATTCCCACTCCCCTGCTTTTTTGCTTTTCTCACCCAAGACTATGACTGCTAGCCTGCTTATATGAGTTGCTGATGATGATATATTTATCTGAGTTAAACGTACTCCTGAAGACTTGCACAAAGTAACCTGTGCCAGCCACCTGGTAGCCTTCGCTGCTCTTTGTAAACTATGTTGGACTATATTGCTTTTTTGAATTATCCTCTAACTGTCTGTTCTGTTGTTATTCTATGTGATGTGGAACATTTGTAAATGAGTCCCTGACTCAAAGGTATATCTGAATACTTAATAAATAAATAAAAAAATCCAAATGTTTTGGAATATATAAGGCATTTAATATAAAGTACTGTACTGTGCTTCCCAGTAATTAACTGAGAATGGCATTGTTATCATTATTAATATTTATTAAGAACAATCTACAAAGTATCAAAGTGCTATACAGTCATAAAATACAATTAAATCCAAATAATAGCATTAATAACAATACTCTACAGCATGGTCTGCACTCTTGACATTTAGACTGGTTCAGAATTTTTTTTTTCATGAAAACAAATTGCACAGTATGTAAGAACCTTGATGGAAACACTCAACATTTCAAGTGATTAGTGTTGGTGCTTTCAGTATTTAATTCTAATTTATGGAATGAGGTAAAGACAAAATGGGTGTTAAAGAAGGGCATTCTGAAAAAAATATTACCATCTTACATGCACTTATGTTTGTTCCTACATAATCTCAAAGTACTCTCTGGTTTATTTTTAAGTGTCTCAAATAAGACTTGGAAAATGAACCATATATCTTTATTATTCTTAGCTTTTTGAATTACATTGAGATGATCGGTTGTACTGCTTGCAGTTTAATGCTTTATTGAAAAACTTAATTTATCTACCATTTTCTGGATTACCTGACTATCTTTGCAAATCAGTTTATTCTGCTTTGCTTCTGCAAGAGCAGTCAGGCTGTCATACTGCACTTTTTTATAAAACAACATGCAGGTTAGAAAAGTCCCCTGCCTACCCAAATGGACTATGTGCTTGCATGCTCTGACCTAGTGTATCTCCTGTGATACCAAAAAAAGCTAAATTCTGTAAATCCATCCTTGCAGCATAATGTTGGAGCAGCTGCCTAGCGTTACATGTATCCCATCTTTGGGGTAATCTTCCATGAATATAAATGACTCTGCTAGTCTTGAAAATGTTGCTATACACCGAAACTTATATCTTATTTTGTTCTTTTTAGTTGTTTCTCCTTAAGACCCATATTGTCTGCACCCCCACCGTGTTTTTCTCTTAAATGCTGATGTGGTTCCTATTATTGAGTTTCCAATTGATCTTTTTTTGTTTGTATTCAAATGCGCATATTTGCACTATACAGTACTTTGTGGTATTCTCCCTTATGTGTTATGTGCTATTGTATTTTCCAGTTGATTAATTGATATCAAATTGTTTATAGTTTATTTGTTATATTAATTGTGAGATGCTGGTGGTCTCTCAGCAATCCTCTCTAGCCTGTGAAAAAAAACAGAGCTCTCTTTTAAAACTACAGGAATAATCAACTCCATGGATAACATTTAACACCTTATATAGTTGTATTAGACATGAAAAAAATATTTTTAATGATCTATTTTGCACCTGGCAAAACTGGAGTCCTGTGGCATGGCACTTCTGGTCTGCCATTTTGAAAGACAGCAGCCAGCAGCCTTTGTGGCACACTAGGGATAGCAGATTTTATTGTAATGTATATGTTGTACACCAATGCTGTAATAAAGATAAATATATATATATATGTAATAGATAAACTACTCTGAGGTGTACGGTCACACTCAGGTATACGCATGCCTTGGTGTGCATTGTACTCATGAGGTTGCAGGCCGAGTGCATTAACTGCCCAAGGCGTGCATATATCAGAGCATGACCGCACACCTCAGAGTGGTTTATCTAGCTTATAAAATGTCAAAATTGTTTTGGAGGGGGTTAAAAGTGCAGGTGTGTGGTCATGCTCTGATATATGCAAGGTCACCTGATAGTCTTTCACCAATTGATTAGCTTCATTTTTTCAAACCCATTTTATATATAAATATATAAATATATATATATATATATATATATATATATATCATCACAAAAAACTCCATTTATGTATCAGTTAGGATTCCCATTACAGCAACAAAAGTATGGAAATTTGGTGTTAGGGTTCCCACTCCACCTCACCCTCACCCTCCACACACCAAGGCATTTGGGTGTGTCTTGGGTCATCAGCCCTAATTCTCACCCCATTCCATGTGTAATGAAGCTGAGATGACACAGTATAGGAGAATGGGGTGTGAATTAGGCCCCAATGACCCCAAGGCACACCCTGATGCCTGTTGGTGTGTGGAGGCTAGGGGGGTAGGGTGGTAGGAGTGAGAACCCTAACACTGAATTTCCATACTTTATTTGCTGTAATAGGAACCCTAACTGATGCATTAATGGATTTTTTTGCCATGAATTTCCTTAGTTTTTGAGGTAGTATAATAGTGTCCTTATTTTACTCTGGGAGCACAGGGTCATTTAGACCCAGCACTTCAATCCCTTCATAGTTGTGCATATGTATGTAGGCGTGCTTCAATGTGTTGAACAATAGTGACCAAATTGTCAGCATAGCCATCTTATTACCCCACCTCATGTACCCCGTGTACAGAGAAATTGTGAAATGCAAGGCAAAATGTAATTATGCACAACTTCAATGCCAGTCTGTGCCACAGGGGTGAAAACATGTTTCAGGCAGGATATAAAAAATGGCAGCTGTACAGTTCATGAGGTGGTATGAAAAAATAGTTATGTTGAACATTTGACATCAAAATATTGAAATGTACCAAAGTTAAGCATGTGTATTGAATAAATCCAATGGACACACCTAACTCTGGCATTTTTAGGAATGTTTTCACCATATTTTCGTCATGACCTTTTGGAGACCCTACCTAACGAACACTGGCACTGTCATTTTGTTAATTGGTCCTGAACAATGATTTTGTACAGTGTACACACCATTCTGCACCACAGGAGAAAAAACACATTTAGGGCAGGATAAAAAAAATGACAGCTGTACTGTTCGTGAGGTGGTGTGAAAAAAATGGCACCATTGAAAATTTGGTGTGAAAATATAAAAAATTGCTGAAGTTATGAGCATGCGTAGAAAATTTTCAATGACCTTGCATAACTCGGGAGTTTTTTGGTATTTTTGCACCAAATTTTTAATGGACTCTTTGGGACCCCACACCATGAACATTGGCACTGTCATTTCATTACTCAGTTTTGAAAATTGATTTTGCACACCTTATGGGTCCGATTAATAAAATGACAGTGACAGTGTTTATGAGGTGGGGTCTCAAGAAGCCTATGTTGAAAATTTGGTGATAAAATAACAAAAAATGAATGAAATATCAACATAAGTTCAAAACACCATTGACAGCTATTATACGGCACTTACTTTGATTCTTCAGTTTGTGGTTCATCTTTGAAAAGTGCAAACATGTCCCGGTCCCCAGAAGATGAAAGAAGAGGATCTCCAGTAGTAAGCATAGGGCAATGGGGGGTGAGTTGGGGTGGTGGGTTGCTCAATGTAAGAGTCGGGATGGGGAGCGGGATGGGGAGATGATGATGGACCATTTTCTTTTTTACAGAATAAAAAAATGACATTGAGGGGGCTGTTTTCATTTTTTCAGGTATATAGAAATAAACATTTCAGGACATTGGGGGTGGGCTCCCCAGTCTCAGATAATACTGGTGGTGGTGTGGGGGTATGACATAACTGGGGACAATGGGAGTGGGCTCCCAAGTATCCCACCTTGGGAGGGCTACCGCTGACACAGGGATTGGGCGTCCCATTGTCAGCAATGTGGGAAACTGTTTTCTTCTTTTGGGGACACTGGGAGTGGGCTCCCCAGTATCCCATACTGGCGGGGTGGTGGTGGGGTGTCCAGTGCTGAGACAGGAATTGGGCACCCCAATGTTGGCAGAAACCTTTTTAGAAATAAATATTCTGTCTTTTCGGATCATGAAGTAGGATCTTACGTCATAGCTTGATATACGAAGTAAAATCCTACTTCGTATTACATGGTTACAGTTCAGGATGTTAAAATTTAGAAAACACACTTCCTTTTAACTTACCAGTTACAAAAATCTCAAATCACAGCTAATAGGGAACTGATGAGGCACAAGCATAAGTTGGAATTGCCCAGGTAGCCTGTGATTATGGTGACCACGACTGAGCGCTTTCAAAAAGGGTGACTCAATCATGGCACCTGTGCACAGGGCTACAGGGCAGGGAGGGTGACCGGATGGAGGGGTCCACTAATATACCTACAGGATTTCACTATATGTAGACACGTTTGGGTGGAGGGGCCATGCCATGCAAGGAGCAGAAGAGGAGGGAGGAGGGAGGGTTTGTTGGGGTGTAATGCAGTGGTGGGCTGCTGAGCTGGCCATGTGGTGTGGTAGGTTGGTGGCAGGCTAGGTGGGAGGGTGCCAGGTTCAATTCTGAGTGCAAGTTCATTTTTTATGCCAGTCCGAGAATTTTATTTTTGTCTTTTGCACCCCCATACCCCCGGAGATGAGACTCCTTTAGTAGGGGGTGGGGATGCAAAGCCACCCATGGGGTATGTGGGGTGCAGTCCCCTCATAAAAAAAAATCCAAGTCTCCTTCTCTCTTTTGCTGTGCGCCAGAAGTGTACATCGCTGAAATTGATTTTCGGCGCTGTACACTCGCCCTAACAGCAATCACCTTTCCGCGATCATCGTTATCACATGGAACCATTACCATGGCATATCATTTTGCCATCTTTTGCACACATATTTTTGGAACAAAACAGTCACAAGATGGTGGAAATACAAATGATGATTTAGACCATATGAAGGAGGATTCCTCTTTTGTTTCATACAGCTATCTAAAAAGTGCTTACTGAGGATGCTCTGAAATGATTTTTTCAAATTTTCAAAATACAATAACTTAAAAGCAGCTTATTACTTTTTTACAGATCTAGCAAAATGAACCTCTGTTGTCTATCCCCTTCTGCTCTGAAAATTCCAGACCCTAGAAACAAACTGAGCTGTAGGCAAGTTCAAAGAAAAATCCAAAGTCAATGAACAAACACTTGTTTGTTTCACTTCTCCATATGTCGGAAACCACACATCCAATCATAACGTAACTTGCCACATCAAGAGATCTATCCCATAGGAATGCGCAGACCAAATTCTGTGCAAATCCATTAAACAGTTGCAAAGTTATTAAAGTACAAAATTTTAAGTTTATTTATTTATTTATTTAGTTAAACATCAGTTTAGAAACCTTTGAGCCAGAGGCTCATTTACAAAGGTACCTCGTCACAAAGAGGACATCAGAACAGTAGTACAAGGGACACAGTACTTACAAACAAAAAAGTTACAGTTCAATTACAATTTTGTTACAATAGAATACAATCTCCAATGAAGCAAAAGATAACAAAAGGTGCAAAACTTATGGTCGGGGGAGAGCTGGTGGGAGTAGAAGGGAGGGAGATAGGGGAGGAGGAATTAGTAGGGAAAGGAAGGGGGGAGCCGCTCAGTGAGCATTGTCAAACAGAGTATATATATATATATATTTTTTTTTTTACACTAGGCTAGCGGCAGTTGCATTTGCGAGAGCTAAGCAGGAAGTTTCTGAGCCTGGGCTTAATGCAAGCTAAGGTTAGTGAGTTTGAGACACTGGCAGGGAGGGAGTTATACCAGTGGGGTGCACGGTAGGGGAATGCCCTCTGATCTTGAGAGGTCCTGGCTCTCGGAATAACTAGGGTAGCTCTTGACGAGCTGCACGTGATCAGGGTCAGTGCAGTACAGTGAATGGAGTTGGCTAGGCCTATGGGGGATAGGCCACACAGGGCTTTAAAGGTGAGCTGGCATGTCTGATACATGAGTCGCTCTTCCAGGTTGAGTAGGGTAGCCAGGGTGTACAGCTCACATGTGTGAGTGAGTCTGAGAGCACCAGTGATAAGTCTGCAGGCCTTATTAACTGTGAGGCGAACCTTGTTGAGGGCAGTCTGATCTGCTGAGCCATAGACCGGAAGGCCATAGTCAATGAGAGACATGACAGAGGAGGTGACAGCCAGGTGGAGGCATCAGGAGGGAGGCATTTCTTGTGCCGATAAAGAATGCCTAGCCGTGAGTTGGCGACAGAATTTAGGGCAGATATATGTCCATGGAATGAAAATGCAGGGTCAAAGGTTATACCAAGATATTTATAGGACTGCACCTGGTCAATGAGGAGATTGGGTGTGGAGTGGACAGCTAAGGGAAACTTGCTGTACTTATTTTGGGGTGGGAGAAGAGCATCATTTTGTTTTCTTAAGGTTGATAGCAAGTCGGTGCTCAGTGAACCAGGTAGCTGCAGAGTCAAAGACTAGTTGGAGGGAGTTCTGTAGCAGCATGGGGTCATTGTGGGAGGCAACGAACAGCATCATCAGCATAGAGAAGCATCTTACCTGTACAACTGCTGGGTAGGGAGTTAAGAAAGAGTGAGAATAGTGGGGTCCAAGAATTGAGCCCTGCGGCACCCCAGAGCGAATGGGGCATGTTTCAGAGAGAGTACCGTTGACTTTCACACATTGGGAGCGGGCGGAGAGATAGCTGGTGCACCAGGAAACAGGTCCTGAGGCAAAGCCTATTAGGTCGAGGGTGGAGAGCAAAAGAGGATGCAAAACGGTATTGAATGCTTTAGACAGGTCAATGAATATTGCACCAGCCAGGGCACCAGAGTCCAAGGAGGCATGGAGGAAGTTGGAAAATTCCAGGAGTGCTGTATTGGTACTATGACCTGCTCTGAACCCGTGTTGTTCAGGGCAGAGAACATTGTACTTACAGAGGTAGTCGGAGACTTGGGATGCCACAATTTTCTCTAATGCCTTAGAGAGGGGGGAGAGGATTGAGATGGGTCGGTAGTTACCCGGAAGAGTCCTGTCACCACCTTTATGGACAAGGGTAACTGTGGCAATCTTCCAGGCAGAGGGGAATTGTCCGAGACAGAGTGATTTGTTGAAAATGTACGTAATAGGTGAGAGGACCTGATCCAGGACCTGACGTAAAAGGCAGGGATCAAGTAAGACATTACCGATGGTGTTACCTTTTAGGACTTTTAGCAAGTAAGGCCTAGCTTCTTGCATGGTGACATGACGCAGGTGGAAAGAGGGGCGGGCAATGGGTGGTGGTACAGATGGAGGAGGTGGACTGAAAAGTTACCAGGAAGTACTGAGCTAAGGTCGGTAAAGGAGTTATTGAGGTGGGTGGCAATGAGGGCAGGGTCAGAGGAGACGGTACCATTGATGTTGAGAAGAGAAGGAGAGGGACTGGGAGTGACCATTCAGTTGCTTGATGTTGTCCCAGAAGCACCTGGGGTTCCCCAGGAGGGGTAAGAGAGGCTTGGTAGTATTCGCTTTTGCTTTGCGGATGGCCCAGGTGCACTGGTTGCGGCGGCAGCATAGGACTGCCTGGCAGCTGAACGGCCAGTAGCAACAGCAAGGTGCCAAAGATTGTCGATTGCTTGCTGCCACAGTAGGGCAGGGTGATCCAAGGCATGTTTCACTTTGGACCTCCTAGCAGTCATGGGAGCAAAGATATCACAGGCAAAGTTGAAAGTGCTTACAAAGAAGGCCAGGGCCAAGTCAATGTTGGTTGCCCTCGTCAGAGGGGACCAATCAGTGTGGGCAAGGAAGCGCTTAAGGCCTATGAGTCCCCCAGGCCTAAGCCGCCTTCGAGAGGTGGTTTTGACCGGGGATGAGGGCCGAGGGGTTTCCCAGTTGAAAAGCACAGGGGAGTGGTCACTGAGGCAGTCAGGGAGGATTTGGATGTTGTGGATGCGGATTGGCCTGTTGGTGAGGACCACATCCAGGAGGGTGCTTGTCCCCCCAGGGTTTTTCTCAGTAGGCTGTGTGACCAGTTGAGTTAGGTCAATTGAATCGAAGCCTCACGGTGGGAGGAGGACTAGGGCAGAGCCAGTTTATATTCAAGTCGCCCACCAAGATTTGGTCCGACGAAGTTGGGTAGGGAGGTGAGGTAGTCAATTAGTGGGCCCAGGGCCTGGGATTGGTTCTTGGGGGTATGTAGGCTATGGTTAGGAATAATGGGCCTCTAGCTGGGTCAGGGACAGCTTTAGAGTAAGTGCCTGGGCCTTATGGTCGAGGTCAGGCGTGGGGAGTGGTGAATCCCATGAGAGAATCCTTCAAATAGAAGACACAGCCCCACCTCTCCTGCCGACACGGGTCCAACTGGTGGGAGAGTGCAGCCGAGGAGAGAGACATGAGGTTAGGAGTGGAGGGAGACAGCCAGGTTTCAACCAGGGCAACAACATCAGGTTTATGAAGCGTCACCCAGCAGTGTAGAGAGTCCAGTTTTTTCAGGAGGCTACAGATGTTCATAGAAGCAATGCGCAGCCCAGGAGATTTCAGGGGGAGGACCAGTGCTGCCAGGCCTGGGATTGGGGTGGACATTGCCTGACAGGAGCAGGAGGAGGAGGGCTGATCTGGGGAGTGCACAATGGCAGGATAGCTTTCGACGATTGGAGAGGGGGTGATGAGGGGGTGATCACCAAGTGAAAACAACTACTAGAGAGCAGTAAAATGTGACAAGTGAGGTATTGGGAGCAAATTGTTCAAACTTAATCAGGCTCCCTCTAGTGGCAAAACAATATAAGGAGCTAATGGAGAAGTTGGGTCAAGCACAGGCAAAGATTAACTTGCTGGGGGCGGGCTGGTAGTGGGTGTGTGGAGAAGAGCAAATGGGCTGTGGGCAATCAGGTACTATTGTGATTCAAAAAAGAAGGTGATTACTAGCAGGGCAAACTGAAATTCTGCACACAGGAAAAGCACTTAGAAGTTAAACAGTCCCCAAATGAGTTTTTCACAGGGGGTAATTCAGTTACAACTGGAAATGCACTTTACAAATTAACAAACAGTCCCCAGTGAGATTTGCACAGGGGGGATTTCAGATAGAACACAGGTCCTGGGCTTGCAGTGACTCTAAGCTTTAAATACAGTTACAGGCAAATGCAAATAGTTTTAGCTGGTTTGTTTTAAAGTTTCAAAATCAGGCACAAAAGTAACAGTTCTGTCTGTTTGAGCCTGGGCAGCAACTCGGTGCTACTCTGGCTGGGATTCATGCGCTGAGCAGGGGAGCTGTGGCGTTTCAGAAAAGCCAGATGTGTGATGGTGGCAGCCTGGAATCAAGGTAAAATTACCTGGTGTGTCTAGGGTTAGGGCTTCTGCGGGCAGGGAGGGCTTCAGAGCAGGCCTCGCGACCTCCGGTCTCCTCAGGGAGGGGTGGTCTCTGGTGTCTCGGGTTCGGGGCTTCTGCGGGCAGGAGGGCTTCAGAGCAGGCCCTCGTGACCTCGGTCTCCTCAGGGGAGGGGTGGTCTCTGCAGCAGTTTAACATTGAAGTGCCTACTTAACCCTAACTATAGGGTGCAACCTCACCTATAGATATATATATATATATATATAGATATCTATGCATATACTGTGTATCTGTATGTATATATATATATATAGATATATATATAGATATATATATATAGATATATTTATATATCTATATATAGATATATATATATATCCTGTTTCTGTCTTCTGGGACTTTCTGTTTTGGGGGAAACTCTGTGGGGCCAGCAAAGGATTATGGGCTGCTGGAGGTCTCACTGGAGTCCTCTCCAGCCTCTGCCAGAACTGTAGTGATCTTTTTATTATTATTATTATTATTATTATTATTATTACTGCTTCTCTCCTGGCATCTGTTATTCCCAGTGGCATCCCTCCAGCTTCATCACTGTTTTGTCTCGTGGGTTTATTGGTTAACCAGCATTTATGCAGAGCCATGTTTGGTTGATGGCCTGCACATAGGTTATGTGAGACCTGTGAGGGTATGCTGAGTGAGCCAGGGCAGTTTCTTCCATTTTTCTCCTACTGGCATTTGCGTATGATACAGACTTGCAGGCTCCTTGATACACATGCCGTTTGCATCATCACAACTTCCACCCACGTCTGCTGCCCAGCTTCCACTGGGCTGCAGGTAAGTTGCAGGACTCAGTGTCACTCTGCCCCAAGGGAGGAGAGCTGTCCATGGGATGCTCAATCCTCCCTCTCCCAGCCAGCCAGTGGGTGACTCAAGTTCAGTCATAGCCCCTGGGTGACCCTGAACAGTGATGGAACCTGGGTCCCTGGCGTGGGTAGAGGTAAGGCATCCAGTTCCTCAGGACCCCTATGCCAGTTAACCAGCTCTGTATAGCACTGTTTTAAAACTATAGGAGCTATCAACTCCATGGGTAAGAAATAACATCTTAAATAAACAAAACAAAATGGCAATATTAAATGCACGCTGAAAACAGAAAATACAGTTGGAATCAACATTTCAACCATAGATCTTCTTCAGGAATTATTTAAAAAAAGGAAAAAGCAAAGCTGGAGTATTTTTTAAATTTTTTTTGTCTTTTAGATTATTCCGGAAGAAGACCTATGGTCAGAACATCGATTCTAACCCAATTTTCTATTTTTAACATGCGTTTAATATTGCCATTTTGTTTTGTTTCCAGACCTCATGCTGTTGCAGCACCATTTTTTTTTCTAACACCTTATCTAGGTGTATTAGACATTTAAAAATCCTTTATAATGATTTATTGTACAAAACAAGAAGTTTCATGGTATAGCACATCCAGTCCACTATTTAAAAGAGCCAGCAAACACACAGGTATTGGTGAGCGGGCAGCAAAGGTGATGCAGCAGCAATGGCAAGCACATCTGCTTGCAGCAGCTGGTGCAGATAAGCAGATGGCACAAAACTCTGCCATTTTATAAGCGATACTTTCTGTTTAGTCTAATCTTAGTTTTTAGTGCTACCTGCTCAATACCATGGATCCCAGCTGGGACTTTTTAGAACTACTCTGCAAGGAAGGGTCCGTTGTAAGATATATAAAATGCTGTTTACTCCTTCATATGACTTAATAGATTACTATACATATGGAAAATGCCTTGTGTTCCAAGCACTTACCACAGAAATAAATTCAGTTAAAGCTGGCTTACATAGCACACTAGAAATCATCAAAATAGAAACTCAATAATCACAGCAAAAAAAATACTCTGCTTGCATCAAAGGTTTTTGACATTGAGAACAAGGGAAGAAAAAGGAAATACGGAGAGGGGAAAGAAGATAAGAAGCACAATTCTCAAAGCTCACAGCAGGGTGCAAGGGGCTTGCACCACTGAGAATGGCACAAAGTGACCCCTTGCGCTAAAAGATACACTGGGAGCAGTTCACAAAGGCAGCCTGTGTCAACCACGGACTTCCTGCCCCAGATGGGATTTATGCTGCCCATGTACCCAGGAATGGGCTGCAACCTAGAACTAGGAGCATGTGGCAGATGTAAGCTGCCACATTCCCGAAAATGAGATTCATAGATCTCTCCCAGAGGGAGAATTTCTAAGTACCCTTACACCAGCCAGGGCTGGTCAAAGGGTACTTAGAAGAGTCTCTACTGGGGGATGATCTTTGTGGGACAATGTGCCACGCCCCCTCCCCAGCCTGGATGCTCCTGGTAAATATTGTTATAGTAGCACACCCTTTCCTGGTAGTCTAGTGGCCCTCCTCCTCGATCTCTGATGGTCCCCACATTTTAATCAGTAAAATCTACCCTGATCCCAGATGCTGCTCTTATTATATCTGATACAGTCCCCCCCCTCGTCTCTGATGCTGTCCATGGTTATTATACTGTATGACCACAATCCCCAATGATGATGTTATAATTAATAATAACCCTCCATCCTCGATGCAGTCCATAGCTCAAAATTCAGAATATGTCTCCTGTCCCCAATCCCCATTGCTGCTTGATCATAATTAGTAAATCCCCCATCCCGGATGCTGCCCATATCATATATGTAATACAGCCCTCTCCCTGATCCACAATGCAGCCCTATAACTAATGAATACAGTAATTCCCCCCCCCATGGTGGTATAGTGTCCCCACCCCAGCAGGTAGTATCCACTCCCTTCTCCCCCCATCCTGAATGCCAGCAGGCGCCCCATACAGCTCAACTCTCACCCCCGCGATCAGATGCCGACTGAACTGTCTATCAATGAACGTGGACTGTATAGTGTACAAGCTCACTGATAGACAGCACAGAAAATATCAGTGAAGAAAGAAAGCTGATTGTCATTATGGTGACCAGCACTATAGCGCACTGCAAAGTCAGTGACAATTTCAATGTTTTTCTGCAGGAAACATCTATACTTTGCCCCCCACACCCTCACACCACCAACACTTTAAATAACAAACACCATGGTGGGGATGAAACATGGAGAAAGGGGAAAATTCAGGAGGGAACAAAGTCTGGCAGGTGGAACAGTTGGAATGAAATACTCCCCTAAAAGAAACAAAGTCCCAGAACAAAAAAAAAAGCAAACTGTGCCGACCCAGTATCAAAGCCGGGTCAGCAAGGCTCATAGGCAGAGACTCTATTCTCTACACTAAGTGACTAGCTCAGAAGCAGCTCGAGATACCAATGCCTACATCCTGTACTGATCACGTTCCTTGATACCTCCCTACCACTAGAAACTCTGTAACATTTACACTCGCTATGAAATCACAAGGTTGCCCTTGTAACATTTGCTCTTTTGATTTCACTTAAATTGACTTACTATTATGCACTCTCTCAAATCACAGGATACCATATGAACAGATCTCATGACACGTTGTCTCCAAAGGAAACCAAGTATGAACATGGTCAACCTCACCTCTGCCCACATCACTATTCAATTTAAAGTAGGGCAAGAGAGACTAGGGGTCATAAGTGAAAGCCGTGCTCTACAAATTTGTCTTAGAGGGTGACTAGGTTTCCCCTGCCTTTTTATGAGATTATATGATTTGTTTTTTGTTTTGCAAAACACAAAGCAAATGCCTGAAATGAGTGATGCTGTAAGTTTTCCACCCTTACTTAACACTGTATAGGTGGAGACAACGGTTTGCAACAAACAGAGCCACTGTGTGTGAATTAGGGTGGATAGTATTGCCCATTCATTAGAGTGCAGGACTGTTAAATAAAAGAACCTGACTGAAATCCCAGTATAGGCACTAGCTCACTTGATGGCCTTGAGTGAATAAATTGACCTCATTGTTCTACAGTCATCACAGATGTAATTTGGGAGTGCTGTCATTGTAATTCCACAATAAATGAGATATAGTGTATGGTAATGCATTGTTGTTTATGGAGATCTATACACCTGAAAAAGTCATTCTGCTGCAGCAGTGACAGCTATTACAGTAGGATAACTTGTCATTCTGCTGCAGTAGCTATGTCACAATACAAGTGTCCCCATCAACACTGTTCACTGGACAGAGGGCATTTGAAGTGCTGTGCACTTGAGCTTGATAGTGGATGGATGACAGTGAAATGCGTGTGGAGGAGGGCAGAGACTGACTACAGTTATGACTTAAAGTAAGCTATTGTGGGGTTTTTTGCACCATACACTATATAAAATAGTGTATGAGAGTCCAATTATACTGTACACCAGCGCTATTCTTAAACCTCTTGGTTACCAATTACGACAATGGGACCTCTCGAGCTTCGCTTTCAGTGTCCTTGTTGTCATGGTAACCACTCGGTGTAAGAATAGTGCTGTAGTGTATGGGCTGTCATACACTATTCTATGTGTTGCATGTCATTTGGATTATGCTGAGCAGAATGCATTCTACACTGGCCAGCCAAAACAGTGGTAATATGCCATTTGCCATCTAGGCAACAGAGGTTCATGCCCATAGCCCAGCATGTTCAGTGCCCAATTAGGAAGGAAAGTAGCTTCTATCCCATTATGGTCCCATCCTCCAGTGAGTATTAAGGGATGGGAGCCTTGGGGACAGGGAATAAGCCCTTTCTTCAGAGTCTGTTATATTTTCATGCACCTACACAATGGCACAGGATGCAGAGGTATTTCATATTGAGGGTGGGGCCAGCAGGGGACTCTGATGGGGAAACCACTTCATTGCATCTACTAGCTGGTTCAGTTCAGCCACCTCAGTTTACAGAATGCCCAAATGTGGAAAAGGTTTCAAATAGAATAGAAGAAAAAAGACCTGGTAATGTCAGCCTAATAAAGCCTCCCTGCCTATCACACACTGTAATGGTCCTCCAGGATCTGTCCCCTCATCACTGTTGTCATCACCAACAGCCTCTAAAATCAAACCAAATTGCTTCGGAAAGATAGGGAATTCCCAGGTCCCAACAGGGGGCATAAGATACAAGCTATAGCATCAGAATGGCCATGGCTTGGGAATCAAAGTCTGGATCTTGAGAAGGGCTTCAGTTTCTCCTCATATTAGATGGAGATTTGGGCTGAAGGAAGGCAGTTCTGGAGCTGGCCAAGGTGGTAAACTAGTAAAACTTAAAAGGTATAAAAAAATCAACAAAACAGTGTTTATTCCTGCCTCAGTCATGTCAGTAACATCCTTATTGTTCTGTCAATTTGCTAACAAAATAGTGTGATACCTTTTATTACACCAACATAATGCTGTACACAAATGCAGTGTACAGCATCTGTAATATCTGTGTACAGTAGCCATGTTTTACACAAATATTATACTGCATTAGATTTGGGGCCACATTGGTCCCTTATTAGGTACCAGGCAGAAAAGAGTTCTAGTGACTTGCTCAGTCTCATACTATGTGTCAGTGCCTGTAACAGTACTCAAACCTGGGATCTTCATGTGCACAGATCTGTACTTGAACTACTTTAAAATGACACAGTAGTGTAGATTTAATATCTGTACACACATCTGTAGAAGGAAATGATAAGGAACCATTTGAATTGTTTGCTCTCAGTTGGAGCTGAAGACCTGTAGAGGCAGCATGAGATGAAAAGGAAGTACTTTCTATGTGCTGTTTGTTTGTTTTCTTTTAGTATTGTGGTAGCATTTACTGAGAAGGCAATATGTGCTTTGTTATTTAAACTGTGCAACTGCAAAACAAGTTATTTTTTCTTGTGCTGGGAGGAGGGAGAAGCTAACTGAGGGAGGGAGAGGGTTGGACTACACATGTGTGGGAGGGGTGGTTATGTGACTCAGACCAGCCAATAGCAGGGTTGGTATCCATTATATTAGAAGGGGGACCAAGTGACCCTGAAACATGAGCGACCCCAAAGCTTGAGTGCCATGAAGCAGGAGTGTAGTGCCTCGAGTAGCATCTGCAGGGTGTCTGCAGGGAGGACAGCAGGCAGCAGACCACACTGGGGCGGGGAGAGTAGGAAATGGGGAGAGGCGTCTCTAAAGGGAGTGCTGACCAGGTATAGCTCAGAAATATATCATATGGCAGGGATCCCAAGGAGGATGGGGAGTCTCAGGGAGTGGGCCAGTAAGCAGGCATGGGGAGAGAAGATGTTTGTGGGCAGTCATGAGGGATGGATATTAAGTTGTAATTGATGTGGGGCAGCCATATTCTTGGGAATTGCACGGAGGGCAGGGGGATGTATGGTGTGTAGGCAGTTGATACAACTTAGGGAGGAGCTGGGATGGCTGAAAAGGGATCTGGGTAGATGGGGGCAGGTGTGGGGGGGGAACACCAAGGAAAAGGGGACCTGAGGAGGCCATCACCAGTGGTTGCAACAGGCAAAAGAAAGGATAGACAAGGTGGGGGACCAACAGTGGCAGTCAATAAGGAGCAGCTGGGGGCAGTCACCAGTGACTGGAGAGTGATCAAGCACCAGGGAAGATAAGAACAGAGGCAGGAGAGGGGTATAAGTCACACAGAAGGGTAGCTGGAGTAGCTCAGTGAAGGGAGAATGGCAATAAGAACAGATTCTTTATTTTGGCTAGCCTGGAGGAGCAGGAAGGGGTGGGAAGGGAAACTGCAGAGAATGGAAGGGTGGAGAGCACTATGAAGGGTAAGGGATACAACAGTGAGGCGGAAGGCAAAAGAGGTAGCCTAGGTGGCAGCAGATGCAATGCAGGGCAGAAGGAGGTGTTGAAGCAGCAGGTACCAGAGGGGGCAGGGAGGGGCAGGTAAAGAACAGACAGGGGGGCACAGCAGGCAACCCTGGAAAGGATAGCATAAGGAGGATGGGGAAAACAGGCAATAGAAAGAGAATACGTCAGTGGGGACAAAGGACGCAAGTGGCAATGTTGTGGGAAGGTAGGCACAGAAAGGGAGGAGGTACAGCAGAAGCGGAAGGGTGTGAGGGTGGAATCAGGTAGTCTGGGCACAAGTGATACAGGGGAAAGGACAGGGCAAAGAAAAGGGGACATAAATGGCTCAGGAAAGGCACAAGGGTACAGAGGCAGGGGAAGGAGGAGGAAGAGATTAAGACAGGGGCAGAGGATTAGCCGGCAGCAGGAGGGTGAAAAGGATAAAAGAGAGAACGTCATTATTCTGGGGGACTATACTTAAGGGTGTAAGATGGGGGGAAGGGGCACCAGGAAAAGCATCATTTGGGTGGAGTGCATGCTAGGCATGACAGCAGGTAGTGTGGGACAACGTATTATCAGATGTGTAAGGAAGGTAGCAGAAAAACCACACATTGTGGTACACCCTGGCACAAATGACCTGGAGGGGAGAAGAAAAGAAGAGGTGCAGGACCATTTCAGGGACCTGGGGAAACTATTCAGTATGGTGGGAAGGTTGGTATCTTTCTCAGAAATTCTACCAGTTCCAAGAGTGAGTATAACTAGGAAGCAGAGAATCACTAAATTCAATAGATGGCTGAAGGAATGGAGTGGGTCCATGGAGTATGGATTGGTGGGTGGGGAGTGAGGTGGGGCAACAAGTGAGAGAACACAAACCTGTATGCAGAGTATAGGTTGCATCTTAGTAAGGAGGGCTCACATGTACTGAAGCATAAGTTGGTGGAGTTTATCAAAGAAAATATAATTTAAACTAAGTAGGGGGGGCAAAGTGGTGGGAATTCACCAAGAGACGGAGTCCTTTGGACCTCCCTCAAGGCAAAGCATGAGCCAAATTCAAATAGGAGGGGAAATGATGGGGAAGGTAAAGGCACAGAGCACAGTAGATCAAAATGGATTGTAGTACAACTGAATGCTAGGAGCCTGGGGAACAAGATGGCAGAGTTGCAGGCATTGATGGCAGAAAGAGGAGGTGGACATAGCTGCCATCACAGAGACATGGGCAACCCAATACCATGACTGGATCCCAGCCATCCAAGGTTTCAAGCTATACTGGAGGGATAGGAAAGGGGGTGGGGTGGTCATCTACATTAGGGAAGGGATAAGGTGTAATAGGGAGCAGGGGAGGAAGGCAGAATGGAAGCCATATGGGTGCAACTATATAACCCGAAGAGTAGGAAGGTTATACTGGGGGTAGTTAATAGGCCTCCGACAAAGAATGAGAAGATTGATAGGGAGCTGGGGTAGCAGCTAAAGAGGTTTAGCGGCAAAAGGAGCACTGTGGTGGTGGTGGGGAACTTTAATCTACCAAGGGTGGTTTGGAGCATCCCAGCTATCTCATGTGCCAGGGAGCAGATCCTCCTGGAAGCCTTCCAGGACAGCTTCCTGACACAGAAGGTAGCAGAACCAGCTAGGGAGGGGAACATCCTGGACCAGGTGCTGGAGGAAGGGGAGCAAGTCAAAGATGTTGGAGTAGATGAACACCTGGTGGAAAGCGACCAACGCACAGTGTAGTTCTCAATCAGTCTAGGTATGGAGGTAGCCACTACAAGGACTAAGGTCCTGGATTTCAAAAGGACATACTTTGGCAGGATGCATGCTATACTGGAGGGCACATAGCTGGCATCCGCCCAAACATGGACACCGAACAAAAATGGGCAATCATGAAGAGGGGCCTGGCTGAGGCCACTAACACATGCATCAAGAGCCAGATCAAGAAATCCAGGACCAAGAAGCCAAGCTGGATGAACAAGGAGGTAGGGGAAGGGGGAGGGAAAAGAGAACTGCATTTTGAACATACAAAAGACCCAACAGGGAAGAGGAGAAGGAGGACTATTTGAGGAACTCCAGGGAAGTGAGTTGAACAGTAAGGGCAGCCAAGGTGTCAAGACAACTGAGGCTGGCCCATGGGATCAAAGAAGGTGAAATGGATTTCTTCAGGTATACAGTGTAAGGGAGAAGAGAAAGAGTAAGGATCAGATTGTTAGGATCAAGAATGGCAGTGGGTGGGCAGAAAAGGGGGCAGAGCAGGCAGAAGTACTCAACAAGTACTTCTGTTTGGTATTTACCAAGGAGAGGGACGGGCCCATACCTAAGAGGAAGGGCAGGGTGGGGGTAGGGGGTTGGGGGGAGGAGATCACGGATAAGGAAATCACAGAGAGAAGGGTGTTGGAGGGCCTTACGTCCCTGAGGGTTGATAAGGCCCCTGGGCTGGACAGAATTCATCCTAGAGTGCTGAGAGATTTGGCAGTAGTCATGGTGGGGCTGTTGGAAGACCTGGTCAATGACTCTCTGGAAATGGGATGTGTACCCAGGGATTGAAGGGGAGTGCATGTGGTGCACCTCATAAGAGTGGGCCCAAGGATGAACCAGGGAACAATAGACCAGTCAGCCTAACCTCAATTTTGGGAAAGCTAATGGAGACTATCCTCAAGGAAAGGCTGGTAAAATTTCTGGAGGATAATGATTTCCAGGAAGACAGACAGCACAGGTTTGTCTCTGACAGATCCTGCCAGACAAACCTGGTGGACTTTTTAGAATGGGTGATGTGGGCACTGGACATGGGTCATGCCGTTGATGCCCTATACCTCGACTTCAGCAATGTTTTTGATTCAGTGCTGCATGGTAGACTGACCAGCAAACTGAGCAACCAGGGAGAGGGAAGGAAACTAGTTAGTTGGGTCAGGAGCTGGCGGCAGAATAGACAGCAGAAGGTAATAGTGGAGGTTGAGGTATCTGAGCCCAGGGTAGTAACAAGTAGGGTCCCACAGGGCTCGGTGGTGGGACCAGTGCTGTTTAATATTTTCATTGCCGACATCGCAGAAGGGATAAAAAGCAAGATCAGTCTCTTCACTGATGACACCAAGATCTGTGCCAAGATTGATGGAGGGGAAGGTGGTACAGTACTCCAGGAGGATTTGGCAATGCTGGACGAATGATCTAACACATGGCAACTTGGGTTCAATGCCAAGAAGTGTAAAGTCATGCACTTGGGAGCCAGGAACCCTTGAAATTGTTACTGGTTGTGGGCATGCAATTATTCAAGTCAAAAGAAGAGAAGAATCTGGGTGTACTAGTGACAGGGGAAATGAACCACTCAGCCCAGTGCAGGAAGGCAGCGGCAATAGCCAACCAAATGCTGGTGTGCATCACAAAGCGAATTACCTCTGGGAGAGGGAAAGTCATCCTGCCCCTGTACAGGTCCCTGGTGAGGCCGCACTTGGAGTACTGCATGCAGTACTGGCACCCGTACTTGAAAAAGGACATCAAGCTATTGGAGGGGGTACAGTGTCAGGCAATGAAAATTATCCTGGGATTGGGAGACAAATCTTATGAGGAGAGACTGAGAGAGCTCAATATGTATTTGCTGGAGGATAGAAGGGAGAGTGAGGGGGGATATGATTGAGACCTTCAAGTACTTGAAGGGTATGAACAGAGTAAGCACCGCAAGTATTTTCAAATTAAAATGTGGAAGAAAAACCAGGAGGCACAGTCTGAAGTTGGAAGGAGGCAGATTCAGGAGGGAAATGAGGAGGCACTATTTCACTGAAAGGGTGGGGCAGCTTCAAAAGTGGGTGGGACAGGATCAGAGGAAGGGTTCAAACTTTGGGGGGCAGGGGGTGGAAGTGAAGGATACATGGACAAAATCAAATGGGGGAGGCAAAGGGGGGGCAGGTGCAGTCTGAAAGACTGAAGTGCTGCACACTAAAGCAGACTAGATAGACCGATAGGCCTGTATCTGCTGGCAGTTTCATGCATTGGTATGTACTAGGCACAAAAATGTTTCTAGACCTTTTTATAGAAAGAAAATTTAGGAAGGTGATGATGCTTTAAGGAATCAAACATTAAAAAGTTATTTCTTTTTTCAATGTTTGGCTTGGACAGAAACACTGAGTCAAGGTTCACGTCTAGGTGGATCCCAGGAGCAGGGGGAGGTTAAGAGACTTTCTCATTGTCACATAATATGTAAGTGGAGGTTGCTGGATTCAAACCCATGTCAACTGGGTTTTGAGGTTTACAGTTTGGTGCTCTAAATCTTTGGCTATACTGCATCCCTACTTTAAATGGGCATAAATACCAACACATTTTAAAATATAACCGAACCAATTGTGTTTTTTTTTAATAATGCCAGATTTGGTGTATAGTACCTAAATCCTTAATTGCTACTAATCTGGGTCAACAGTAAGAGATTTTGTAATCCAATTGTCCTTTTATGAAATCCATCTGAATTCTTAGATTTATATGACAGGAGAAGTGTGCAAAATAACATTTGGCTTTGAATGCTGGGGTCATAATACCCTAAGACAAACCCAACAGTCAGGATTTATAGCTACTGGAGGGCCCTGTATTGCCATTTCAAGGGCCTATCTACAGTACCATGGCACTACATCCTCATCTTCATCCAGGCTGCAGTTACAGTAGAAAGGACCGTCGCTTCCTTCTTCTTGAGGTTTGCAGTTGCTGCTACATGCTTTAAAGAGTTCATTTCAAAGAAAATAATAACTGTGCCATTATGCCAGATGATTGTGCTTAACATAATAATGTGGATAATGATCTGATTATACCAAAAACTGTAAGGTGTTCAAAGAGCACAGAATCTTTACAATTAGAAATTTTGCAGCACTGTATGCAAGGTTCAGTGTATTGCTGAATTCAGTGGATTGCATTGGGTACAATCTCCTGCTTATATGTTTTCATTGTTCTGTTTACTTGGAAATTAATTATACAGATGCAGCACAAAAACACATAGAATGGATTCCAGTTACATGTTTTATTCCTCTGAAATGCCACTTTGTGTCTTGAGGATAAAGTTACTATATCTTGATAAATTAGGGGCTCATATAATGCATATTGTCTGGTTCAGATCAATGGATCTTTGTTTTAGGACCAGACTTATTCTTTACCTTTTTAGAGCTACATACTACACCCTCCATGTAAGATGTAAATGATTTAAAGCTTTTTCTGTAGAGATGAGAACCTAACCAAACAGTGGACATGATCCTCAGGAGTTGAGAATGGTTCAGTGCAGGGCACAGTGTTTGGATTTTTTTTTATTTCTTTTATTTGTAGTTCTGTGAGAGGAACATACATTTTCTAATGCAATTTTCATTCTGCCACTTTTCAGAGCAATTTCCCTCTGTGCTGCATCACAATTCAGTATAAGTAAGGTATTATTGCAAGCAGTACCATGCATTCAGGCATCCTTGTTTTTAGTTCCCTTCCAGCAAAGTAGGCCAAGATGATTTCTTTCTGTTTACAACACTTTCTGGAACCGTGTGACACACATTGTTGGAGGCAGCTCTCTGCTTTTCTTTCTAAGTCAGCATCCATATCTCATTGGCTCAGTAAATAGGTATAAATTATCTCATACACATGACCCCAGTCTTGCAGTGCATGTCCAAAACTAGGGAGGTAGTGTAGACCACACTGAAACTGATTTAAATGCAAAATTACCTGTTTATGAAGATAGCTCAGGGGTAATACAGTACCTAACCATAGTAACATAGGAACAGAATGGAAGGGATTTAGGGTACAGCTTTTCTGCACCTCCTGCCACATATCAGTGATTATTTCCATGTTTAGTATGGACATAATCCAAGATCATCAGCTGGAATGCTACCCGTACCCATGCTGTGTGATCTGCAATGCTACTCATTCTCAGGAGTCTGTCTAGTCCTTTTTTATAAAGCCTGAACAGTGCTAGTTATCACAACCCTACTTGTAGGCTATTCCAGAGATTTATTACCCTCTGTGTAAAATAATAATGCTTTCAAATGACTCCCCTTATTCTGATCCCTGCCAGTTTTAGAACATGCCCTCTTATTCTTCTTGCCCTAACCAGCACACTGATCTGTGGACTGGAGTCCTATTAAAAAGCCCATCATATATTTCCCTGTATATCACACCAATTAGTCATATGTGATGTTCATTAAAGGAGAACAGCTAACAAAAGGCATGTTGTGATCATTGCAAAGTTTGGGGCTTCAGCACCCCCAATTCCCCTGTACTCACACTGTGCAATGCAAGATTTTCATACCTTAATACTTGTAATGTTTGAGAATCCAAAGGGTGCAGCTGGCATTTTGTAACAGGTGGGCATAGAGCATCCAAGATCCCGCTGCTAATAATATGAGATGATGATGCTCCACTGCCCCTTCCAGTATTGTGCACATATGTACGGAGATTCAATAATCTTTGTATTTACCATGCCCAGTGCTATTTTTACAGAATTTGCCTAAATTCCATGTATATGTCAACATACACATGGCATTTAGATAAATTCTGTAAAAATAGCACTGGGCATTGGAAATATAGAGATTATTAATCTCCATATATATGACCACAATACAGGAAGGGGCAGTGAAGAGTCATCATTTTGTGTTATTAGCAATGCAATCTCAAATGTTTCATGCCTACCTGTTACAAAATGCCAGCTATACACCTCAGATTCTCAAAAGTTACAAGCATTAAGGTATGAAAATCTTACATTACATAGTGTGAGTAGAGGGGGAATCAGGACACTGAAGCCCGGAACTTTGCAGCGATTGCTGCATGACTTTTTCTAGTTGTTCTCCTTTAAAGTTCTATATAATGGCTGGCCATCATAAATACTTCAACACCATGATATATGACTTTCGCTGCTATGATACATGGCTTAAGCCCTGCACCTGTACTCTCTTTCCTCCCAAAAAACACAAAGATTCATCATAGCCCCAACCCTCTCTGAAAAATTCCCTCCTTTAACCACACACTCTTCTCCCTCGATAGTAGTTCTTGCTACTCACCCACATACTCCATGCTATTACTCCTTCCTCCAGCGTGCTCTAACATGCCGAACTACTTCTTTGAATGGCCGCTCCACAGTACCACACCTCTGATCCCCTCAACTGAATCGCCACTCCAAACTGTCAAACCTCCACACTGGAATGCTGAATCGCCACAAAAAATGCCGTATTAACCCAGCTGCATGCCTTTCTCGCTCCTCATAAAAACACTGTAAAGGACTGACCAGCCTATCCTCACCTCCTTATATAAGAGGACTATGCACTACAGAAAACCAGAACAGCTAAAAGGCATCAAGGTAAACCTGGAAATGATGGCAAATTTGATCCAAAAGAAAAGTTAATACCCATCACCATGTATTACACAAAACAAATGCTAGGAAAGTGTTGTATATGAGAATATAATGCAGTCTTGTGGGTTAATTAGAAACATAGAAACATAGAATTTGACAGCAGATAAGGACCACTTGGCCCACCCAGTCTGCCCATTTCTGTACCTAATGGATAAGCTGCAGATCCTAGTTAACCAGCAGCCTACTTCTTCCTACCCCCACCCCCTAGAATTGCCTTATGACTGTCCCATGCATGCTTGAATTCCACCACTATTTTGACTCCATAACCTCCTCCGGAAGCCGTTCCCGCATCCACAACCCTCTCTGTGAAAAAAAACTTCGACTAATTACCTCTGAGCTGCCCCCATCTTCAAATTGTGCCCCTTGTTCTTGAACACCTTTTTTTGAAAGATGCTACCGTCTTGGACTTTGTTGATTCCCTTGAGGTACTTGAAAGTTTCTATCATGTCCCCCCTCTCCCTCCTTTCCTCGAGGCTATACACATTAAGCTCCTTAAGTCTCTCTTCATATGTCTTCTGTTGCAGACTCTGCCCCATTTTAGTTGCCCTCCTCTGGACAGCTTCCATCCTGTCTACGTCTTTGCGGAGATTGGGTCTCCAGAACTGCACGCAGTACTCCAGATGGGGTCTCACCAGCTGTCTGTACAGAGGGATAATAACTTCCTGTTTTCTACTGGTGATGCCTCTCCCTATGCATCCCAGTATCCCCCCAGCCCTCCTTGCTGCCCTCTCACATTGCTTGCCCACCTTTAGGTCATCTGATATGACTACCCCCTGGTCCCTTTTCATTTTTGTTGTTGTTAGTACAGTATCTCACCCCCCATTGTGTACTCTTCCTCTGGGTTTTTGTTTCCCATGTGCATTACCTTGCACTTCTTAGCATTGAATCTAAGCTGCCATACATTTGACCATTCCTCTAACCTTGCCAAGTCCCTTCTCATCCTTTCCACCCCACCTTGTGCATCAACTCTGTTGCAGATCTTTGTGTCATCTGCAAAGAGACATACTTTTCCTTCCAGTCCCTCTGCAATGTCACTTATAAAGACATTGAAGAGGACCGGTCTAATATTGAACCCTCAGTGCCCCACTAGTAACCCCCTTTCTTCAGAGTGGACTCCATTTACTATTACCTATGTGTCCTATTCTCCAGCCAATTCTTTACCCAGGCTGTCATCTTGGGACCCACTCCCAGGCTGGCTAACTTGTATATTAATCTTTGTGTGGGACTGTGTCAAATGCCTTGCTAAAGTCTAGGTAGGCCATGTCCACAGCCCCTCCCTGATCTGCTACTTTGATCACCCAGTCAAAGAAATCTATCAGATTCGTCTGGCATGACCTTCCCGCTGTGAATCCATGCTGCCTTGGGTCCTGTGCCCCTCTGGCCTCTAGATACTCGACAGTTCTTTCTTTCAGAAGTGATTCCATCATTTTCCCTATCACTGAGGTTAAACTAACAGGCCTGTAGTTTCCTGCTTCTGCCTTGCTCCCACTTTTGTAAAGGGGAATCACATCTGCCCTCCTCCAGTCCTCAGGTACCACCCCATCCTTCCATGACTTGTTAAAGAGGGTAGTCAGTGGTGTCATTAGTTCTACCCTTAGTTCTTTTTGAATTCTGGGATGAATCCCATCAGGGCCCCATTGCTTTGTCCACCTTCAGTTTTAAGAGTTCTTTCAGAACCCTTTCTTCTGTAAATGGGCTGGTATCAACTTCTGTATCCAGAGTGTTTCCATTGTTTGTTTTAGGTACCTCCCCCTCTTCATTTGTAAATACTGAGCAAAAATATTTGTTTAGTATCGCTGCCTTTTCACAGTCACCCTCTGCCCACCCCCCTCCCCTTTATTAAGCCTCACTATCCCTCCCTTGGTCTTCCTTCGCTCCCTGATGTACCTGTAAAAGGTTTTATCCCCCTTCTTAACTGAGTTGGCTATCTTTTCCTCGGTTTGGGCCTTTGCTGTTCTGACTGTCTTCCCAGCTTCCTTTGGCTTTAACTGATACAGTTCTCTGTCCTGCTCCTTCTGTGATTCCTTGTACTTCCTGAATGCTTTCTTTTTCTCTTGAACCTTCACTGCCACTTCCTTTGAGAACCATAGTGGTTTCTTACATTGTTTTGTTTTGTTTATTTGCTTCACACAAAGACTTGTTACCTCTGTGATGTCAGTTTTTATTATTCCCCATTGTTCTTCCACCCCTCCTTCCTGCCCATTTGCTAATGCATCCCTTAGACACTCACCCATTTTGGCAAAGTCACCCCTCCTAAAGTCCAGTATTTTTGCCTTTGTATGGCTTGACTCTTTTGCTGTGTTTATTGTGAACCATACTGTTCGATGGTCGCTAGTTCCCAGATGGCTACCCACTTCTACATCTGTGATCCTCTCTACATCTCCATTTCAGAGAACCAGGTCTAAGATTGCTCCCTCTCCAGTGGGTTCAAATACTAGTTGTCTAAGTCATGCCCCCTGTACGGCATCTAGAATAACCCCACTCTTCGAAGTGGCTGCTGCAACTGCACTCCAGTTAACATCTGGCATACTCAGATCACCCATCAGCAATATCTCCCCTTTTTCTGCCATTCTAAGTATACTTTCTATCATTTCCTTGTCCATTTCCACCCCCTGAGAGGGGGGTCTGCATACAATGCCTGTGCGGATTGTGGTTCCATTGCCTTTCTCCAAATTGACCCACAGTGCTTCTTCTTCTCCCTATTTACCCTTTTGTTCAGTTGCTTTGATTCCTTCCCTTATGTAAAGAGCTACTCCTCCTCCTCCTCTTTTACCCTCCCTGTCCCTCCCGTAGATAGTGTATCCTGGTATGTTTACATCCCAGTCATGGTTTTGTGTGTACCATGTTTCTGTGACTGCCACGATATCCAGATGTTCCTCCTCCATCAAGGCCACTAATTCAGGAAGCTTGTTACCAAGACTACCGGCATTGGTACTCATTGCTCTCCACTTTTTGATGGCTTTACCTTCTGTTGCAGCATCCCCCACTGACCTTTCCACCTCGGTCTTTTTCTCATTTAGTACCCTGTTTAGTAGGGAGAGGCTGGGATTTTCCTGCTGCTTATCAGTGCCTCCCCCCTTGACTAGTTTAAAAGCTTGCCAATGAAGCATTTAAACTGATTGCTCAAAAGACTTGTTCCCTTCCTGGACAGATGCAGGCCATCCTGCCAGTATAGGCTGGTGTCCCTCCAGGTGGAACCCCAGTCCCCAATGAAGCCAAACCCCTGTGCTCCACACCATTTTTTCAACCATTCATTAAACTGCATGGTGCAAAGTACCCTCGCCTCACCCATGCCATTGACAGGCAGCAACTCTGAGAAGGATACTGTGTGTGCTACTTGTCTTAGGCCCTTCCCCAACTCTACAAAGTCCTCCTGCACTGCTCTAGTCTCATGGTGAGCCAAGTCATTTGTCCCTAGGTGGACAATGATGTCCAGCTCAGACTCCCGTGCAGCTGTTCTCGTGATCCTTTAGGATGCGCTTCCTGTCCCTCCAAACCATGGCACCAGGCAGGCACCGTACTTTAGTTTTCCCTGCTCCCCCCAGTTCTATCCCCCTAATAATTGAGTCCCCTACCAGGAGCTGCTTTCTTTCCCCTGTGGTGTCCTCTGCCTCCTTCCTGTGGGCCTCCCTTGTGACAGTTGTCCTCAGCCTCCTTAGTCTCCTCTTCGGGTGCATCCATAGGGGAACTATGCTCCCCCAGAATGGTGTATGGATTGTGGAGTGTGCCTCTGTTCCACCATCCTCACCATTCCTGAGCCCACTGTGGTCCAACTGCTGTGCTTTGTTTGCAACTTCTGAGGTAGTGGTGGTGGTGGCTCTGGTGCTCCCTGGATGGGGACATTCTCTTCCTACCATCCAGTGTGGCCTGGGGGAAGGTTCCCTTACTACTGTCCAGTGTGGCCTGAAGATGGGCAACTTCCTCCCTCAGGGCAGAGAGTTGTCTGCAAATAGGGCAGCATCTCAGCCTCCAGAAAGACTCCTGGAAGACTGCTGCCCCACAGCCATTACATTGCACTACTCCCCACATGTTTATCTACTTTTTTTTGTGTGTGTGTGTGTGTGATTGGTTTGTTATATAGAACTATATATATTATACAATGTATATGCTTATATTGTCAGTGCAGTGTGCTAGAGAGGATACAACAGTGATATGCACCTTGCACTCTTGAGGAAATGATGTCAGAACCCCAGGTATAAAGGAACTATTTCCAGGGGTGGGTGGGGTGAGGGTGGGCAGGGTTGGGCCTAAACTGTGCCCTCATGAAACAATCAGCTAAAAGATCTGACCCACTTTTGCAATGAGTGCCTTCCTGTCAGCAGGATGCCCTACACAACAATTTGACAGAGAAAATACCCTGCTAATCAAACAGAGAAAAATCCAGACATCCAAGTCAGACACAGGTAAACCTCCCCAGCCCCAAAACAGCCTGGTGATTTGTGCTCTGAAAGCAGTCAGCCCCAAAATAAGTATTGCAGACACTATGGTTGAAGAAAACAAAGCGCACAAAGTAGGGAAATGAAAAACATTAATGTTTTGACTTTCTGAGGTATTGGTGAGTCAGTAGTGGGGTCTTCCTTGGGATTATCAATCCTAGTTTTTTGCAATTAATTTCCCTTTGTTTCTGATAGTAGAATTGTATCCTCATTTATGCAGGATCCTTTGGCCACTGCACAAAGTCTAATAAATAGAATACTGCAGATAGTTCTTATCCAGTGCATGGGCACCTCAGGCCTTGATATGAATGTCAACATCTTGAGAGGAAGGCTCTCCAGCCCATAACAAGATGCTGTGTGTACACCAGAACACTGTTCGATCCCTCCCCAGTGTGCAGCACCTTCACCCACAGCCTTTGCTCATAAACCAGCTCACTGTATTTACATCTGAATTCAGATCATTGGCATGGAAAGGCAGTGTGACCCCTCCCCCCCACTGGGCTAACAGGCATTCCTTCAAACAACCTTTCTTCATAATTTTTTGTGACATTTTGATCCCAAAAGTTCAGTAGAGTTTTTATGAGCTTTCTTTCTGAACATGACAGATGTCATTTAATAACATTCTGGACAAAACGTAATTTTGCATCAGCAAAACAAAATCACATGTTGGCCATTATTTGGAAAACAGCACTTGTCACATTCATGAGGTGGTATGTCAAAATGACTATGCTGAAAATCTGGGTTGCAAATACTGAAAATTATCAAATGTATGAGCATATATGGAAAAGCTACACGATACCTTTTTAACTTTGTTGTTTTTAAATATTTTAACCCCAAAATTTCAACAGTCTTCTTATGACCCCACCTCATGAACTTGGAGCATGAACACACATTTTAGCAAGGATGTGAAAAACAACAGCTGTAATGTTCATGCGGTAGTGTGAAAAAAAATATTGAACATTTGGGGTCAAAATGTTGAAAATTACCAAAGTTATGAATGAGCATAAAAACTGTTCAATGTACACTCATAACTTGATCATTGTTTAATATTTTTGTGCACATTTCCAACATAGCCTTTTTGGTACCCCAGCTCATGTACAATGATGGTGTAATTACATAAATCCTGCCCAAGAGGTGATTTCACTCAATGACCAAGAAATCACCTTTTGCATGGGATAGTCATAACTTAACCTCAATTGTTCATAAGGTGGGGTCTCATAAAGTCCGTGCTGAAAATGTGGGCAACAAATATAAAAAAAATTACTGAGTTTTGAAGAAAAGTTCAAAATGAATTGAAATATATTATATAGCTCTTACATGGTTTCCTCAGTTTCCAGCCTGGCATTGAACCATAAAGATGTGTCTCCATTCCAGAGATGATTATGGCATTGGACCAAGGCTGGGTATTATAGTGTAAGAGGGTGTGTGTGTCATGGAGTAGTGTGGGGAGATGCCGATAGACAATTAAGGACTATTTCCTTTATTAATTTCAGGTTAATAAAAGCAAAATACATCTTCGTAAGGTCTTCTTTTTCCAAGGTACATCCAACACTGTGGATTGGCACCAGAGTGTTGGCATAACACTTGAGGACATTTGGAGTTGACACCTCCGTGTCCCAGACTGCTGGATTGGGAGGAAGGGAGGTTGTCTGTACTGACACTGGAGATTGGGAACCTCAGTGTCAGCAAGTTGAAAGTAAGGGAACTGGGGGGATATTATGGAGGGGAGGAGGAAGGAACATTTTTCTTTATTGCAGGTAATGTACCTCCAGCACTGGAGATTGGGCACCCCGGTGTCAGTGAGATACTTGGGGCACCATGGTTTGGACACCACTGGTATCCCAGACCTCTGGCAGGATCAGGAGGGTTGGAGTACTCTGACTCTGGGGATTGAGCACTCTGGTATTGGCAGATTAAAGTTGTGGGGTATGGGAGGTCTGAAAACAACAGGGGGAGATGATCAGGCACTGGGGGTGGGCATCGCCATGTCAGGATACATAAAAACAATAAAGACACTTAGCTGGCACTGGGGAATTGTTTGGCACTCTTGTATCCATTTCAAAAGTATGAAGCCTATCAAATAGCTAATGGTGGTGCTCTGGTAATGAGCCAAAAAGCCAGATACACAGCACGTCCAGCAGGGGTTGGGCTACATGCTGACACATAGCCCCATCTCTGCTGAATGAAAACAGCAGGGTGCTATATACAGACAGGGAACTTGTGCTGACACCTGTTAAATGTGAGCATTTTCATAATATGATCACATGACTTCAAGAGGTCATAAAAATTCAGTTATTTTTAGAATGCTGATTTAGCTGCACATGCTCAAAAATGAAACCGTTTTTCTTGAATATTTAAAAAAACTACTACAGTTTGGAAGATATAAACAACAAAAGCACACAACTTGGGCCAAACTCAACCTAACCTGTCAGTTTCAGATTTCAAATCCTCCTGATGGTTTAGTTATTCTTGAACAAAAAAAGTCTTCATTTCAATAGTTTTGGTGATTTTTACCCCTCTGTATCTTTCCTCCAGTGTACTGGGATCCTGGCACCATCTCTGCATATTCCAAATGTCAAGTAAATTGGTTGAATGGGGGCAAAATTACTAAAGTGCAAAAATTGGGGTTTAACATTAAAGTTCTTACTCAATCCTGATGTACCAGCACTTCCATGCCTGCATAATACAGTCACTCAGATTCATGGCTATCCCCTTTAGTATTCAGAAAACCATTATCATTTCCCCTTTCAGACTTCTTTTTTCTAGGCTAAATAGTTTGAGTATGTCTAATCTCTCGTCATTGCTCTTGACTTTTAAGCCACTAATCCACTTGATTGCCCTGTACTGAATCCTCTTGATCTCTTCATTGTACTTTCTGTGTTTAGATAAACATAAATAGACATAGTATTCCAGATGTGATCAAACCAAGGCCTTTGCAGGGAGGCTGGGGGTGGGGAATCATCTTCCTTGACCTGCTTTCACTCTGCTAATTCACTCCAACATTGCATTTGCTTTTTGGACTATGGCATTACATTGCCTGGTAAAGCAGCATTTGATGAAATGCAGGATGAGTTGTAAATATTTAGTAACATGCACTGTGCAGAAATAATACAGTTACTACACAATATATGTTATGTAAACACTATAGCAAATCAAACTGAAACATAGGCATAACATGTTTACAGTTAAGAATGTATTTTTAAGAAATCCACCTGAAATCTTCCATGTTACCATCATTATACTGAGGGCTTTTGCTCTGTATTGTCTTTCTATATTTATAGTATGTCATCACAGTGCAGATTATTGAATTCAACATACATTACCTCCTGTAGAGTAGCTCATGTGAGATCCAAATAAGCAAACAACAGCTAAACTACTTGTTACTCTGTAGCAGTGCATATTTTTTCTAAAATATAGTTTTTATTGATTTTACCATAAGGTAAACAAGTGTATTCAATGTAACTGCAATTAACGAGAAGCAAGCTTACAAGGGTTTTTACAGAAGTACAATAAATATCATGCATGATCTGTACGGAATGAAGAAATATAATATAACTCTCAATTTGATATTTACAAATTCATCAGTGCAGGTAATAATTTAATTAATTCCTTCCGTGAGCTAATGCTAATATCTTTGTTAACCAAGTCTTCAATAACATAACCCAATTTTTTGGAAAGCAGAGTATCTTTAAAACAGTACCACCATTTATTTTTGATCTCCTTATTGGAGGGGAGGGAACAGGCATTCTAGTTTTTTAGGATTGCTCTTTTTAAAACTAGAGCAGCTAAAATTATGACCTTCTCTTGTGTTTGGTCTGTCTCTAGTGAATCATATAGATTTCAAAGAAGTATAATAGGTGAGCATGGAATATTTATTCCTATAATATTCAAAAGTTCATTAGCTAAATCTTGCCACCAGGTTTTGATAACTGGGCAGTTCCATAAATTATGAACTGGTACTCCTTCAACGATACATCAATGCCAACAATTTAGTGAATATTGAGGATGGAGTTTTACAATTGTATGAGGTGTGATATATGCTAGGTTTATGATTTTATGTTGAATACTTCTATTTTTTTGCATAAATAATTTTAGCATTGGCTACCATTCTAATTGCTCTTCATTGATTTATATGTAAAATAAAACCTAATTCTCTCTCCCACTTTATGTATTGTTTTGTTTTTACATATTTTTGCTGCTTGATGACTTGATTGTAGAATAAAGTCAGTCATTTATGTTTTGCTAGATTAATTGTTCTTTCTTCATTTTCCTATTTCCTGAGAAGGTTATCCGATTAAATTCTATCTTTATGCAACATTTCTTAAAGTATGAAGAAAGATTTAAGTATGTGATATAATTTTGAATATTCAGATTCCTGAATAAGTCTTTGTATTTAGTATATTTAATGCATTTGTCATTCTCAATAAAGAAACCACACTGATTCATATCTTGTTTCTGTAGTATATATCCAGTCTTGCATACATTTTGGTCTGGGTTTGTGGGCAAGATAATTACAGATGAGTGTAACTTCATAATCATATGAGATATGAGTTTCTTCTTTGTGGTAGATAGCTGCACTAGCATGGTATATATCAATTCAAAGTATTTCAGTATTTTAAAGTTATAAAAAAATAACAGATCTTGAATATTACATTTAGGAATTTTCCTTCTAATAATTTCCTGCATAATAAAAGCATCTTCTTGGGGTGAATCAAACCAGCTCCATGATAGAATATAAGTTTGTGTGGATAAGTAAGTAGAAGGATCTGGACACCCAACCCCCACCCCAACAGGTAGTATCAATAAAGACCATGCAATTCTTGGTTTGCCACCTCTCCATAGCAAATTGGAAAAGAAAATACTCCTTGTATTATCTAACCATTCATCATTGGAAATTCCAATTAAAGACTGTAGGACAAAAATTAAATGAGGAAGAAGCATCATTTTAATAGCTTGAACAGGTCCCCATAATGGTATGGATAAGTTGTTACGGAGTTGTAATTTTACCAAAATCTTTTCCTTTGCCTTCTGATAATTCTGTTTGTTTCTCTAGTATTATTTGTTAATGGGATTCCTAAATAGGTTAATTCTTGGACTTTATTAAAGGTTGTGCAAGAGATAAATTCTTGATCAATTGTCCCTTTCAATAAAGGTAAAATCATAGATTTTTGTTGATTTAACTGATATGCAGTGAATGAGGGAAAATAACCTATGATTTTTAATAGGGCAACTACTGATTTTCTTAAGTCTGTGAAAATTAGGAGAATGTCATCAGCATATACACTAAGTTTATGCTCAGCCTTATCAATAATCAAACCATCAATTTCCTTTGATTTCCTGATATTGTTCAATAAAGGTTCAAGACATAAAATGAAGATTATGGGGGAGAGGGGGCAGCCCTGCCTCACTCTGGCATCCATATTGAGTTCCAGAGTTAATTTACCATTAATTAGAATATTGATTGTGGGGTTATTATAAAGAATTGTAATAATTTGCAATAGGTTTTGAGGGATGTTCCATTTTTGCAGAATATACATTCTATTAACTAAATTGAAAGCCTTAGAGGCATCTAAAGCTAAGGCATAATAAGGTTTATTACAGTTTTGAGCAAATTCAAAACATAGTTGGACTCTTTTAATTGTAGCAGATGCTGTCCTACCTGGAATGAAGCCTTTCTGGTCTGGATGGATGTGCAGGGGCAGCTGTTCAAGTAATCTAAAAACTACAATTTTAGCAATATTTTGTAGTCACTGTTCAAAAAAGCTACTGGACTGTAACTGCCTGGAAGATCTTTTGGCTTATCCTTTTTATGGATCAATATAACCTTTGCTTGCAACATTGAAAGGGGGAGTTGCCTCTACACAGCCACCCATTCTCGAAGTAACCTCAGTAATCATGGGGCTAATAATTCAGAAAAGGTTTCATTAAAACCTTTAGTGAATCCATCTATACCTGGAGCTTTATTACTGGGGTGGCTTTGAATTGCTTGCATAATCTCCTCTAAGGTAATTTGTTTCTCTAGAAGGTTGAACAGTTTTATTTCACTATTTTGTATAAAGGTTTCCATAAAGTCATTATCCTTTATAGGAATTTTTTTATAAGTGTTGGTATAATGAACAGACATAATCGATGCTGTGTCTGACCAGTCCATTTTTATTTGGTTATGGGCATATCTTAAACCAATAATAATGTTAGCGTCTTTCCTTTTTTTAAGCAAATGAGCCAATATTTTTCCTGTTTTGTCCCCATGTAAATATTTAGCATTTTTGACTTTTCAAAATGTTCTTTTCACACTCATTGTTTATGAACTGTTGCCTTTTTAGTTTGTAATCCTGCCATTCCTGTATATATTTCTGATAATCTTCTAGAATTAATTTATTAAGTTCCAAAAGTCTATTTCGTATGCTTTGCTCTTCTTTTCTCTCATTTTTATTTATATGGGCTTGAGTCAAGATACATACTCCATGCAAGACAACCTTCATTACCTCCCATAATTGAGAAAGTCTTATCACCTATCAGATTTGTTGACCAAAAATCCTTGATAGCTGACATAATTTTTGAATGAAATTTTCATCATTTAAGAGCTTAATATTAAAACTCCAAGAGTATGTTTTATCAGTAGCATTCTGCATTTTAATAATGAATTTCACCAATGCATGATCAGAGAGGTGAATTGCATCAATATAGGGATCACCAACTGAAGTATCTCATTTGGCAGTGTTTCACAATGACATGAGCGATCATGGAATTGTTGCTTGCATAATATCTCAAATTAAGGCCCGGCCGCAACACATCTTTATAACAAAAAGATCCTTTCACAAATTCAGTGCAGTAAACTTCCTATCTGACCTGAGCATGATCAGATGGCAAGATCTTTACCTAGCCAAAGATGTCAACAAGGCAGCTTGCATCCTTAATGACAAACTCACTACAATAATAAATAAGCATGCCCCTTTCATCAAAGTAAGGGTACATAACAATTCCAATCCCTGGTTCACCTTGGATCTCAAGGCAGCCCTTATAGCTCGAGATAAGCTCTGGGCTAAAGCTAGACATTCCAAAGAATCTTCGGATTGGCAGGCCTTTAGAACAGCCAGGAATAACTGTGTGAAAAACTTCGCTCTGCTAAAGCTAACTATTATATTTCTACCTCGAACAAGCTAAAGGTAACCCTCATAAAATATGGAAGACTATCAAGCTATAGAAGGACGGCCCATGGCCCTCTGTCCCAACAAAGATAGTGCAGTGGCAAGATTGTGGAAAACAAGTCCCTAATCCTGGAGGAACTTAACTCCCACTTTGCCACAGCTGGATTAGCTTTTGACTCGTCACCTTATGCTGGTGCTGCGGTGAGCCAGCATACCCCTCCTGCCACATCTAGTTCAGGACCCAGTCCCTTCCAACTGCGCAAGATAACTGTTAAAGAAGTAGAAGATTCTCTTCTTAACTTAGACACCATAAAAAGTGCAGGGGACGATGGCTTGGAACCCTTTTTCCTAAGGTCAGGCTATGCCCATCTCACTGCCCCAATTCTCCACATCTTCAATCTTTCCATTACATCTGCTACTGTGCCGTCCTGCTGGAAATCAGCACATATCCTCCCTCTATTTAAATCTGGTGACCCATGCGATGTAAACAACTAGGCCTATCTCCATATTGCCTATCCTTTCTAAAGTTCTCGAAAAACTGATCCATATTCAGTTAAATCTCACTTGGAAACCTTCTCTCTCATTAACCCAGCTCAATCTGGCTTCCGGCTAATCATAGCACAATCACTGCACTAGCAAAAGTAACCAATGATTGGATCTCTGCTATAGATGCTAAGAAGTAACTGGTGCAGTCTTTTGGACCTCAGCAAAGCTTTTGATACTGTTGATCACAAACTATTAGTCAATTGCCTTGCAGAGTTGGGTGCCACATACCATACCACCCAGTGGTTCTCTAGCTACCTAACTGGAAGATTCCAAAAAGTAAAGGCGGAAGGCTTTTTTTCTGCATCCTTGCCAGTTGCAAGAGGAGTCCCCCAAGGATCCATCTTAGGCCCTATCTTTTTTTCTCTGTACATCAATGACTTAGATGCTAACATATCTACGTCCAATCTGCACTTTTTTGCAGATGATACTGTATTGTATACTTCTGGCTCAGCCGTTATCTGAAGTCAAGGGAGTGCTTCAAGTGGACTTGCACAACATTGAGCATAATTTAATAAAGCAAAGCTTCTGCTCAATGCCAAGAAGACTAAAGCGATGATATTCTCTCGCAGTGCTGTCTCAGGCCCCCAATACTCTTTTGCCCAAGACTTCATTGTCACCACGTAAATGAGCCTCTGGAAGTTGTAACCAAATTTAAATATCTAGGTATCTGGATCGACAATAAATTATCTTTCAGTGACCACATCGAAGATGTCTCTAGAAGGTTAAAAAGCAAGGTTAGGTTTCTTCTACAGAAATAGGCCCCTTTTCCCCTTGAAACTCGAAACAAGCTTGTACAGGCCACTTTTCTCCCCTACTCAGACTATGGCGATGTAATCTATTCCTCCACCACTCTTGCAAATCTAAGTAAACTGGACATCCTTTATCACCGTATGCTACGTTCATTACCAACCCTTACCATTCGCACCACTGTGACTTATATGCAGCTGTTGTTGGACATCACTAACTACTAGATGCCTGCTCCATGCTGGGCTATGGACTCTTAGACTGCTCCTGCAGAAATTGCCAAGCTATCTCTTCCCTTATTAGTATCTCCGCATAGTGCATACTGGTTAAGAAAATCTGACTTTATTATGCTTGACATACCAAGGACGGACTTCCTTTGGTAAACGTATATTGCATATGCCCTTCCTCCATTTGGAACCAATTACAAACCATACTGAAACTAACTAGCACAGTTTCAATAAACTTCTACAAATCGCTAAGTTCAGCCAAAATAAAAGACACCTGTAACTGTCTTTAAGTCTCTTCCTTCCCATGTGTGCCATATTTATCCACTGGTAAGGTATAATTGATTTGTCATATTAACTGCTTTCCTTCCCTTCTACTCCTGGCTTTATCTTTGCTTACGCCCACTGCTACTCTATCAAATTTCTCCTCCTCCCATATCAGTTGTAGACTGTTGTTTGTTCTAGCTGCCAAAATACTGTATATTTGATTTGATTTGATTAAATCAAATCACACCAGTCATCATGTTTCATTTATCAGTATGCGACCTATAAGTCGCTTCCTGTCTCATATCAATGTTTACCACCCGGGTCACCCTGTGTGGTACCATTGTATGTATATCCAGCCTGCATCATGTAACGTGTATTTCATGTATATACTGTTATTACCTATCTGTGTTTGTACTTTAAGTGTTTATGTCACAGGACCTCCTTGTGAATGAGCTTGCTCAATGGAGTTTTCCTGCAATAAACTTGAACTTGAACTTGAACTAACTAGGGAGTTTGAAGCAAATATAAAATCTAGTCTGGAGAAATTTAGATTTTTCTTATCATGGAAAGTAAAAGCCTTCAGTTTAGGGTTTTTTAATCTCCAGACATCTGTTAAATTGTTTTCTTGTAGAAAAAAAATCAGTTGTTCTGAAATTCTGATGTTAGTATTAGTAATATTTTTATTTTTGTCCAGGTATGGGTTATTTATAACATTAAAATTGCCCTTTAAAATGAAATTTTGAGCTTGAATATAAACAATGGCTTGAGTGATTTTTCTAGGAATGATGATTATTGCTGAAAAGGGCTGTATGTGGACCAGACTGCAATGTTGAAGTTACCAAAAATAGTACCCTTGACAAAAACTATTTTTCCCTCCCAGTCCATCCATTTTACTATAAGCTGGAATTTTAATTATTTCCTGAATAGTTTAATTACCCTACATGATTTATTAGTGCCTGGCGATGAAAAATATATGCAATATCCAATTTCTATTTAATTCTTTAAGATCTGAAATTAAAAGATGGAACTCCTAAAATGCAATAATATCTATTATTTGTTTTTTTAAATATGTTAATATATGTGCTCATTTTTTTGGAGAGCTTAAACCATCTACATTCCATGTGGCACATGTAAAGAAATTATGATACGCCATTGTTGAACTGCGATGTTGTACTTATCTGAAGACTTGATTCATTTGGGAACAAATTACAATCCTGTTTAGAAAATATATTATAATTTAAAGTAAGCATGATCGTAAAACCCTTTTCAATTCCATGCTTTTCCAATCCTTTACCATTGATTTTTAATAACAACACACTTATAGATTTCATCACTTTTTTACCCTCTGCAACCCCTAGAGTAAACCTGTTGAAGGAACAAAGGAGATATTTATAAAGACATTGTAGTGTTATGCATTTCTTTTCCCTTGAAAGCATCATGTATCCTGAAAACTCTTGTTCCCCCTTGTGTTCCTATTGGAACACTAAATACACCCAGTATATTGCAGGAACCATCCCCCTTCCTTACAGCGGCTAAAAATCCTAAAAGAGAGGAAAACAACACACTTGGACATAGAGCAGTCCAATTCAATTAGGTTTTCTAAAAATCAATAATGTGTCAGCATAAAAGCAACTAAATTAGGATATCCCCAAAGTCATTTCATTTCAAGTCAACCCCCCGATGAACAAGCAACCATGGATGTCATCTATGCTGTGTTAAGCTTAAACATTTACTTCTCAAGGTGAAGGCATGTGCTTTAGAATATACTGGGCAGGATTTTCAAACCTGTTGAAATGCCACATGCCCCCTGGTGCACCGAACATAGGATGCATGGAGCTTGCAGCAGTCTCCAGTCAGCAATCAGGATCCCTTGCATCAATGCACGTCCTCAGACCACATATTTGTGCTCTAGCATGCACCACATCCTAGAGCCAAATACAGAGAGATTGCGCTGGACATTTGGAGCAAGCTGCCGTATATCAGGGATACTGCTACAACTGCACCTGGTGTTTTAAAATCTGGTGCAGTTGTGGCAAAGGGGTTTGGAGCATTGTCGATTTCAGAGTCCCCTGGCACAGGACTTGTCACAAGCCCTGTGTCATTGTTTGAAAATCCTGCCCACTATGTTTAAGAAGAAATATTATAACATTAAACTTCATTCAATCCTTCTCCTGACACTACAGTCCTTGAGATTAAATTCTTCCAATGTGTTTCTGTGCTTCAAGAAGAACACAAGTTCCCTCACCTGCATCAGCAAAATCACGATTATTTAACCCCCCACACACACAATCGGTTAACCCATTATATGTCTACTGTGTTAAACTTATATTTGATATCACTGCATACTGTTTCAGATATATATCTAAACTTTGAAAAGATCAGAAAGTTTAACTCTTAGTGTCTTCAAAGCTTCTTCCAGTGTAACAAAAACCAAGCTGACTCCATCAATTAGAACTTTTAGTCTAGCAGGTGGGAGAATGGAGACTTTAATGTTATTTCCCCCAAAGTTTTTTTCTGATGAAATCAAAACTTTTCTTAAGTGTTACAACTTCCGGCTAGAAATCATGAAAAATTGAAATTGATGCACCCAGTAAGGAGACATGCTTTTTTTTTTCTATAAACTGCTGACATAAGCAAATCTTTGTCATCAGACTTGAAAAACTTGGCTATAATGGGTCTGAGTGGACCCGGTCCTACATTTGCTCTAAAACCTCTGTGGATATGATTTACTTCTATGTTAACTTTTGCAGGGCCAGAGTCAAGAAAAGCAGCTGCAACTTGATTTAATGTTTCCTGTAGTGTCCTTTGCAAATCCCAGGTTTCTGGGACCCCAGTTAACTGAATTTTCTTCCTGCATGCTCGAGTTTCAAAGTCAGTCAGTTTGTTTTGAAATTCCTTTTGGGCTTTTTGCAGTACTTCCACCTATTGTTGTAAGGACAGGATACAGGCCTCAAGATCTGATATTCATTGCTGTGCTTGCATTAAGTTTGTTTTTAACTGGTGATTTTCTTTCAAAAGCTGTTGTGTGAGTGCATGGAACTGGTCTATTTTCTGTTCACTACCCACCATTTTTTCAAATTTAGCCTCTGTCTTTTCTAAGTTTTGCAGAAGTCAGTTAGCCCAATCCAGTATCCCAAATCAGAGCCCCCATTTTTGTATTCTTCTCTTGTTTTTCAGGAACAGTAAAAATGCTCACAATCTGTTGATTTTGGCCAGATTGACTCTTAACATACAATTGAGTCTATAGCTTATGTTCGTCAGCCAATAACTGATTCAAAGTTATTTTGGTTTAGATTTTACCAGAAGAATTTGAAATAACAGCTCCTGGGTTAAATGTTGACTCCAAGTTCACAGATGAGATGCGGTCCTTGGCTTGAGGGCTAGTGTCAGCATCTTGCGATGTCATGTTATTTTTAGAAGATTCTGGTCCAGGTGAAACAGGTGTTGCTGTTACTCTTTCAGGTCATACCTCATCCATCTTTTTCTTTTCCTTGTATGGATGTGTACTCACAGATTCAGGCATTTAATTTACTTCTGACATACTTTGCTGAGTTTTGAAAAAGAAAATTGGAGTCATCAGAATAGGTTGCTTTTCAGTCTCCGCCTTCTCCAAAACTGCTTGGGGAGAAAGAAATTGGTTTGGTTTACCTCTATCTGCTTTTAAGTGGGTTTGCATGTCTGAATGCTTTAAAGTTTTTGACAGTGTTTTGGGGGTTTACCGGATGACCCACATTCTGAGCTTTCTTAGGCTTCATTTGCAGACCAAATAGCCACAAAATTTTGTCACTGTTTCTTTCATGGTCAAAAAGCTCAGAGGCGGCAATAAAGAGCTTAGTTGAGTCTGTCTTGATGAGGGGTAGTCTCATAAATTAACTACCAAAGCTGGCTGCTGTGGCATTATTAATGCATGAAAGAGAGAGAGAACACTGAGCTATACCCTGTAGCTCACTGGAGATGCCATCATGAATCTAGCTCCACCCTCTGCTCCAACACATGTAGGTCCTAGTCTTTGCATAATTTTTGCAGAGGGATTCAGTGTGTTCACTGATTGTCAATTTGTGACTCTGTAGCAGTGCATATGATGATTACTTGAAATCACTTTGCTGTAGTAACAACTCTGGCATGACAAGGGTTCAAGCTTTTTTATTGGATCTGGACAACAGCTTGGGGCTGGGGGATGTTGAGTAAATTGTAATTCATAGAAAATATGCTACAGTTTGTTTTACTGGATTGAAAACTGAAGGCAGCTTGGGGGGGCAGGTTTTGATTACATGAGGCCAGGATGGGATGGCAGTTAGGAAGGGACAAAGTTTGTTTTAGTGATATTTTTAATGGTTAGCAGTTAAATGTATTGTTAAATGATAAGGTAAGGACAGCAAATGAGCTGGGGGAGTCAGGTTTTCTCTGTGTGGCATCACAAAGGGATGGCAGCTACAGTTTGAGAGGTGTTGGGGTTTGGTTAACTAGTTTTTGGTTGGTAGCTGGAAGAGAGACTGAGATTTTGTGATTGTTGTTGAGATAGCACAGCAGCTGGGAATAGGCAAAGCTTGCTGGTAATCATCCAAGATGGAACTGAAGATGGGACAAAGATGGTGTTTGAATTCAAGTTTGTTTGGTCTGCAGCAGGAGGTTCTGGAATTACCTTATTCAGTTGGGGATCACTTTATGTCAGTTAACTGAGATTGTGTATGGGGACACAGAACTGTATCAGCTGGCAATAGAGCAGCTACTCAAGCTAGCTGGTGAGAGTCTGGATTTAATGTCAGCCAAGTTCATTATCACAAGCCACATCTTCTCCTTGATCTCTTTTTTGTACTGGTAGAACTACTAGTAGTAAAGTACTTTTGAGTTATCCAGACAGTTAATACACATAGATCAAAGCAGGGTTGCTAAACTGGTACTTGTGAAGTTGAGATTAGCTGATGACTGGTTTCTTTTAGGCATAAGTGAAGCCATTCAATAATATGAAACATTCTCTCAAATTACCTGTAGACATCTCTTTTTAAGATGTTGCTCTATAGGGACGTACAAAATTGGAAAATTTTGCCAGTGAAATATTTATATGGACACAAAATTTCACCCCCAAGCCAGCAAAATTTTACTCACTGGTAAAATTGTGCACCCACGGGTGAAATTTTGCCACCTACTGGAGTAATTTAGCCTCCCATCGTGAGATATTGTGGCCACTGGCCAAAGTTCTCCCTGGTTTCTAGTGGTTCCCCTGCCCACTTACTGGCCAAAATCTTTTTTTCCCTGGTGTCCAGTGGTCCCCCCTGAATGATCACTGGCCAAAATTACATTAAATAAGCACCCCACTCACACAAGTTACCCTGCCCCATTTGTTTTATTTAAAAAAAATAAATAAAATTCACCCTCCACTCCCTGGTGTCTAGTGCCCCCCTCAGCCAATCACTGGCAGTAATAACATGAAATAAGCACTCCCCCAAGATACTCTACTGCCTCCATTTGTTTTATTAAAAAAAACAAAATCACCCTCCACTCCTTGGTGTCTAGTGGACCCCACCTCATCAATAGATATTACTTACCTAGCCCCCAGTAGCCTCGTCCACAGGCAGACTGCTTCACTCACCTCCATGGCTGGCCACCCAACTGGGCACCACTGAGCACTTGAATGAAAGAGAATGCCTTGCTCATTCATTCATTCATTCAAGCACTCAGTGGCACTCAGTTAGGCTGCTAGCCATGGAGGTGAGTGGAGGGCTGTGCCAGTGGCCTGATCAGGTTACTGGGGAGCTGGGTAGGTGCTGATCTATTGATGGGTGGAAACTAGACACCAGGGTGTGGAGGGTGTATTTTGTTTTTTTAATAAAACAAATAACTAGAGGTGGCAGGGTAACTTGTGGGGAGGGCTTATTTTATCTTATTATGGCCAGTGATCGGCTGGGGCGGGGGATAACTAGACACTAGGGAGTGAAAGGTGAATTTTTTTAATGAAACAAATGAAGAGGTGCAGGGTAACTTGTGAGTGTGTGGGGGTTCAATTTATGGACTTGTGGTGGCCAGCGGTGATGGGTGAAATTGCGGGCAAAATTGCAAAATTTTGCTGCATTTTCATGAAACATTTATCCTGGCGAAATTGCCAATTTCACCACAATTTCACTGCATCTCTACTGCTTTATGCATTGCTTGAGCAGCATATTGTGGGTGCATGTGGAATAATATACATTTATCCTTTCAAACTGGAACTCCTGTGACTGGCATTTGAACATTTAGCGTGGCAAAAGGATTGGCAGTCTGTACTGTGTAAGTGATTTATTTGTATACAATAACCTACATAAGTAAGAGCAAAAATAAAAGCAAAATATTTCGTAATATTCATGCTTACCTGCTTAATATTTCTTACATAACTTTCATGTTTCGTATCTTTTTTAATTGCCAAGGCAGACCAGTGAATATATTCTTGGGACAGATTACTTTTGTTCATGACAGGAAGACCAGTTAATCTTCTATGATAACATAGTAATATTAGTAATCTGCAGTTTATGCAAAATGGAAATGCCTGTTAAGCCAATTCAGCAATAAACGTGATCAATGCATTCAGATTGGCTTTTTGTTATTTTTTTTGTGGTTGTGTTATGTTCAGTATAAAGTACTTATTTCATGGCTCAGTATTCAAAACACAACAAATGGCACATTAGTGCCTCCAAGGGTGATGCCTCATCAGGGTTTTCTCTCATCATATGACTGAGTGTTGTGGCACATTGAGGGAGTGGTAGCCATACCCAAAAGATGGATGCCATGAATAGCCACCCTACTATTGTATATCATGTGTTATTGTTTGTACAAGAGCTGCCACTCTATCTGCAACTTATATTCAGGGACATTATCCTTGTTTTTCATTCTGACAATGCATACTGTAAATATAAGCCTAGTGGGGAGCCAAGCTAAGGCCTTGGCTCCCCAGAGGTTTCTTTCACAGTGTGTGTCCTCTCCTTTGTACTGAACGTTGGAAATTCTGCCATATGTTACAGCTCAGATAAGTATCAGGTAACTGGTTGTTGTTGTCAGCATTATATTCTTTTATTTCTCCATCAGGGAATAGCACCTGATACATCACTTGATGGATCTTCAATAGCACTGAATTGCTCTGATGCCTCCAGGGGGGTAATGTAAACCCTTCCTGTGTTATCCTTTGATCACATAGCCATGCTCTGTGGCACCTTTGTTAGGGTTGCAGTGTCAGTTTTGAGACAGAGTGCTTGAAAATACTCATTATTCCTTGCTGGCATTTCAAACTTCTTATCTGTTATTGTTACAAAAAGGATTCCCTATTATACCCACATCTAATTAAGGAAGCAGAATGAGGCCTCAAGCATTACATTCAGAACCAAACAATGAAAAAGGTCTTTGCAAAATCACCCATAAAAATGAACTGTATCATGTCCACTATTGTGTATCCTAGACCACCTGCCCGTCATCCCCCTTTTCAATTTAGTATTCTCACTTCTGCTATAAATAGTGTTCCACAATATTTGCTTTATTAAACAAAATACATTGATTAGTTTAGCCTGGGTGTGTACCCTCCACATCTGTACCATGCCCTGCACATACAACTGCTCAGTGTATACATTTTGCCACTAAACATAGTCATCTCCTCAGCATGTATCCTTTTTCAGTTTCTTAAACTAATGTTGCTTACATTCAAGTGACCATGTAAACACATGCTGTAATGCAGAAAAGGGTTTGCATAATTTGGGTAATCTGGCCAAGCAAATTGATTTCTTATTTTACATAAATTTGTATTTAACTTAAATTTTCTCTAGATTTTTAACTTTGCTCCATTAATGGTCTTTAACCTATAGTAGTATACATAAATTAGTGCATATCCTACTGGGTGAATAAGAAACCAAGCACTGGATTGCAGCTAACAAGTCTATCATTTGGAAAGTTGCAGTTAGTTGTCATAAATGCAGTGCTGCTGACATGTGTCACTTTCTCCTGTGCTAAACAATGGCACATGGTAGAAATGCTGAATTCACAGTTCTGCATCATTATTTGCTTTATTCAGATAATGACTTCAAATAGTGGAAATCACATACATCCACAGTGTAGCAGTGAAATAAGCTCTTTATAAAAGTATGCACGGAAGCAGCTACCTGCTCTTTATGTTTTAGAATAGAACAGACCTTTTTGATGCAGCATCTTCCTTCCAAGAATGTCCTGAAGGGTAGAGTTAGAAGTACAGCAGGAGACAATAATTAGAAAAAAAACATACATTACTGACTTGAAAGATTGCACATAATTCTTCACAATCTAAAAACAGCTATGAGGCATGCTCTCATAATTAAAGGAGTTTACAGAAATATAGATGAAGGGCCTGAAATAATAGGAATTCAGCATAAATGATTTGTGTTAGTAACTACTGTACCTCTAGCAGATGTTCATGGTAAATGTTGAAGATACATGCAATTAAAGAGGACTGAGCAGGTTTTAAAAGTTGCCTTATTATTAACGTTAAAGGTTTTGTCAAACAGGGTTGATATATGAAGTGGCAAAAATAAGATTTGTCCTGACTTCTGTTTCTACATCATATGGGTTGGGTTCAAAAAAGTAATCAAATTAATGGTGGCCCCTCCCAGAAGAGGAAGGTTCCTGCCAACTAGTCATCCAGTTGTGATACACAGACCATGGACTACTCACATTCTCATCTTCTGATACAGGTTCCTCCTTATTAGCATAGTAAAGTCTTGAAATCAGTACTGGAGGGGACCCGTCCTATGTACAGTAACATCTATGGGCTGGAGGAAAGTAGGGATTGGTGACATGGGATTAGTTATGACACATCTAGAGGTGCAGGTACCCAGGGGCAATCCAGGTAGGTAGAAAGAGAGCCAAGTGAAGACATGGTGCAGGAAGTAACAAGGAAAAATATGGGGATTCCTTGAGGAACTGACCCCCTTCAGTATTAGGAAAACATTTCTTAGAAAGGACTGGGACAAGGTTTCCTGCCTCCTTTTATTTTCACATGTACACACTTTTTGGTGCACTTGTATGCATTTTTGTTTGGGGGTAAATTTTCTATAACATTAGTTGCATTTTCTTTTCCTTTCTTTAATTTTGTATACTTCCTGCCCACTCAGCAGCAGTCTCTGGTCACTTTGCTTCTGCAACTCAGTCAAACCTTCAATTTCAGTTCTGGAACTATATTCCTGACCATGTACATTACTGGTCCTTATGGATGACCTGACATAAAATTTGTATTGACGAATTTGTCAAAAGTGGGTCCTATCACCTTTGATTCAGCCAAAAAAGTAAACTTTTTGCCCACTTCAGGTACACTTTGCCTTTTGCCAGTTAACCAAACAAAAAACAAAACAAAAGAAAAAAAATTAATAAAATAAACACTTTAACCCTTTCCAGGTTGTCAGGGCTTGTCACATGACAACGTCCCCATCCTCAACAGTCATTGCTCAACCTCTTTATTCCCTCTCCAAAAATAATTGTATTAAAAAAATCTAGCTACCAGCATTGTGCCAAGTGCTGAATATGTGTTTTATTCTGAATGAAGTGCCAGGAGAGGATGGATGAGGTTGGGATTGATTGAGGTGGTGGAGGGTTGTCACATACCCCTCTCTAGTTGTAACCTGCAAAACCCATTTCCATGGACCTGAAGTGTCTAGCCCAGCCAAAGATAGAAGGTCCAAATCAAAGCCATGCCAAAGTTGCTGATTTCCACATTCATTCACCCTTACTGGTAATATGGCAAGGAGTTTGTAAAACAAGGCAGCGTCTATATTATATGGAACAGCTTTACCACATCTCGAGTGGCATCCCCTCCCAAGACTGTCAGGGAAACTTGGTGACTTCTAGACAAGGAACAACGTTTGTATACCTTACCTAAGTCATGCTACTGTTATTTGGAATGGGATTGAAACTGCTCCAGTGTCACTTGCAGTTCCTTTCTTTCAGTAAAGACAAATAATTCTGCTACTTCCAGGATAAAAAGAGTCATGGCTCAATCAGTGTGTTAGGTACAGTAACCTTTGTACCTTTGCTTCTTGATGCCAGAAGCTCCAATTTGTCTTGAGAGGCTGGAAACATGATGCTTGGAATAATTCATGCCCTTCCCCCCACCCACCCACAAGGCATAAAGTAGAACTTCCCTAAACTGCAATGTTTTAAAGAGAGAGCTTAGTTACATGCAGAACAGCATCCTTACTGGATTCAGCAGAACTCAGGTACTTCAATCCCCCAACACAAAAAACTAGTTCTCATGTCATTTCATTATTTTTGACAAAACATGTGTATGAAGGCAGAATCTTTGCAGCTTAGAGCTCATCAGTTACTTTGAAACTACTGCTTTACCGTATTTGAACAGGATGTTTCTGACAATTCAGATCTGTTGTAACATATGCTGTAAAGTAGAAGAGATCAGATTAAATGCACAGAAATAATAAAACTTTCAAATCAGTAACAGACAGCAAGGCCCAGTGTATGTTATCTCAGCATGAATTCAAGTAGACCTCCATATTTTGTCTTCAAAGATGGGACGTTAGAAAGCAGACTTTGTCATGTTCTCAGGTCTTGATATAATCATAGTCTTAGTAAATCAGGCACTGGAAATTTGGTACCATGTTATCTGAGCAGTACTTTAGCATTTCCTTGGCTTTTTGCCATCATGAATATTAAAAAACAATACATTTGTTTGTGTAGATCATCTTATTGAAAATGCCACCATCTTCTAAAATAAGGTTAAGACCTAGCAAGCCTTCCCAAAATGAAAATATGATTGTAAATGTGTTTTTATTTTTCTGCAAAAGAGAGGACATGTTTGGACATTTCCGCAGACTATATAGAAAGGGCCAAGGCATTCCCTTTGGCATGTTGTATAATTATTGGACTCTTACCAACCCAATTTGTCTAATGTTAAACTAGGGCTATATTGAACAAACATAAGGGGCCAAATTTTCAAAGCCTATGAAAATCTCACAGCTGAAGGGAAAAACTTGGTGCAAGTGGGTTGGCACTTGTGGAACCACAGTTTCTCCTGGAGCTATGATATTCTCAAAAGTGGAGCCAGTTTACGACTGACTCCATCAATTAATCAATCAATCAATTTATTGTTTGTTAAACATCCAATCCAGGGGGCTCTGGGTACCGCACAATAAAAGAAAGCAATACAATTACATATATAAGATCACATCATAAATAGTTAAAAGATTCTGCAAGTGCAAAATAAAAGATATCTGCAGGGATTTAACAGATATCAGCAGGAAATGTCAAGTTAAAAAGATGAGTCTTTAGGCCCCTCCTGAATGCCTCCACCATAGGGGCCCTCCCTCAAAAGTCCTGGGAGTGAGTTCCAGAGGACCAGGCTGGCCATCCCATAATGAACAGTCATGGTTTATGGCAGCTTACATGTAGTTTTCCCCCCAAGATGTGGAAAAATATTATGGCTGGTGGGAACAGGAATAACATCTCCTGCAGCTGTGGTGGACTGAGAATACTCATTTTTACAGCTGTGGAGATTCTGGTCCACAACTGGAGTTGTGGTGTGGGACTTAATCCCAAATTGTTTTGAGAATCCAGCTGAAGGAATTTAAACACTGCAAGTCATGTTTTCTCTGATTGAATTTCACCTTCTTTTTTGGGGGATAGAATCTCCTACATTGTGGGAGTTTATTAGGAGGATCATTTTTACTTTTTAAAAACATAATTGCAAATTCTGGAAAAAAGTATGCTTTTTTCCCCTAACCAGGTCAAACAATTCTTAGAATTCCTACTGGTGCATTAATTTCTATGGTGCAGGTTGCACTGTGTTTGGTATTACAAAACAACTTAGTAGATACCTTGCAACTCCCAATTTGAGCTTGAATGGGTGTTTAATTGGATAAGAGGCTTAATACTATTATGTATAATAACTTGTCCTAAGTGTTTAATGTATTATCTGCTCAAGGGACAATATGTACTTTTGCAAAATTTACATAAGTTTAAAAGAGAATTTTATAAGCTTGGTTTTAAATCATGGCAGTTAGGAATACTATTTGATATTTTAGAGGCATTTTTGAAATTTAAATATGAGTATCCAATAGGAGACAATTTATTGGTTTTCAGAAATTTATTTAAAGCTCAATAAAACAGAAATGTCAGAGTTATTGAAAATTATGATGTAGGTTATTCTCAGTACAATACTGAATTAAAGAGGCATATACGCTAAAGAATTTGTCAGATTTGCAATTCTTCTCCTTTGTTGATATATTGGTGTGTGGGATGCATGGACATATAGATTACAATCTAATACCTGATATTATTAGGGGGCAGCATATTAGAAGCACTAAAAACCCCACTCAGAAAGTTAGTTTTGTGCACATAAAGTAGTGAATTGATGCAGCAGTGAGCATATTCAAGCAGTTACAATGCAACATTTGTAAGCACATAAAGAGAAAGACTGTGTCATCAGAGCTGTAGAACACTAGGCACAAGCTCTACTATGCAAGTAATAATACCCACAGGGTGGGCGGTATTTGGCAATACTGGACTGCCCTGGGGCATAATGAGGCCTGATGTCACAGGCAGAGGGCCTTATAGTCCCTGGAAGGTCTGATATTGCCCATACTGCCCACCCTGGAAGGTATTATTGTGTTTTTGAAAATGGGCACCGTGTCAAATTAATTTAAAATATATATATTTTTAAGTTTTTATGGTGAAATTATTTTATTTACTTGTCTGTTAATAAAGTAATCCCTGCGTGTCCAGTTTTGATGAGGTTGTCATGGTTACACTAGCACCCCCGTGCACGTGTTGTCATGGTTACACTGCAACCCCCCTCCAGTGTGTGTGGAGAACAAGGACTAATGGCAATTTTTAAAATGTATTTTTTATTGAATGTTTTTTGGGTTTGTTTGTTTCCGGGTAGTGGAGAGGTGGTAGCAGGCAGTAGGCAAGGTGACCTGAAGTTTAGGACAATGGTCACGGAAGATCACAGTCTGAAAATGAGCGAGTGAGGGTGAAAGTCGTGAGAGTCACAGAGAGAAATAAAACTGCAGGACAGAGTGAGGAGCAGAAGCTTGAAGTAGGAAATGTTTACATTCATTTTTGATGCTGCAGACTGGCACGGCAGGTGGGGAAGGTGGTGCATGGCATATGTTGTGTGTGGTGGCTCACTCGACTCACTAAATGGCAAAGAAAAAATGGTGGCAGATTGAAATTTTTTGCCCAGTTCATTAGCCAATGACAAAGCAGGCTGGGCACAAGGATACAATGTATGAGGCTGGCAGGGTTGGCATGGCTGGTACATTTTACTTACAGGGCTCTCACTGTAAGTTAATGTACCCCATGCCAGCCAATCAGATTTGTTTATTTGCAAAGCTCATATTCTAAACTTGGAGAATCACAACATGATATCACACACATCTTAACTGGGACCACTGATATGGGCAAGCTGGACAAATCCAAAAATCATTGGCATGTTTCAAAAAACAAAATACCTGTTTGTGAGTCACTAATGTGAATGTGGTTGAACTGAAATTCTCATATTGGAAACTATTATGCAAATGAACCTACTCTTTATGCAACTTTCAAAACCAAATTTACCAGCTTACTTACTGCAGTGTTCAACTACTTATAAGAAAAACATCCACCTTCTATGCAAACAATAGTTGTATGCTGCTTAGTAAAGCAAATAAAGCAAGCCAAAGACATAAAGCCCCAGTACTACAGGCATGTGGAAAAGTTTCCAGTGGTGATGTTGTACAACTACTCTTCTGCCAGGATACAGCACTGATGACAGCAACAATGTTTTGTTATCAATTTCATGTCATGCTTTGCATTAACTATACATTATTTTGATAAATTCAGTAGTATTGACAAGGTAATTTAAGTCATTATATGGTATGATATTTTCAGTACAGCTTTTAGCATTAAAATAAACATTTTAACAAGTAATACATTAACTATAGAATAAACAATGGGGAAGCGTGAGTAAGGTGTTAATTCAATCAAGAGGTTATGGAACATTATGATTGACAAGGGCAAAGGCTGAAGGAATTGTGATGTTTCATAAACCCCTAGTATGAATTGTCACCTTGCAACTCACACTTCCTCATCATTTTATTTTTTTATAATATAAGAATAATCCAACACCACCATTGAAATGGCTTGTTTCACACACACACAACAGCTGCAGTCAAGTCTACATAGTAACCTGTTTAAGAAATCATCTATGCAGCTGCAATAACATCTACACAGTAGCTCCTTAAAGAAATCAACGTATACTGTAAAGGGAACTAAGTTTTTAAATACAGTACCCAAGAGTGAGCTCCAAACATTCAAGGAGTTACACCTCTCGATTAGACAGTGCATGGGCGTGTAAGCAAAAAGGAAAAAGGAAAATTTGCAGTTTACTTACTTGCAGACCTGCTTGTATTTTGTTTGCCAGCTCTGGCGTACAAAGGAGGAACAGCAAGTGACAGAGAGCAGGGAACCAAAGGAGACTTGGGAACATGAGCAAAACAAGTGGATATTGAAGACAGGAGAGCTGGTGATGGTGAAAGTGAAAGGAACAAGTGGGGTACAGGAGGAAAACTGAGAATGTGAGAAAAACAGAGACTGCACATATGAGAGCTGGTGGTGAAAGTGTAAGCAGGGAATGGGGAAGGAGAATCAAGCGGGTGAAGGACTATCATTTTTGTATTTAAGACTGCTTAAAAAATAAAGTCAGCCCTACAGTCAAGAGCACAGTTATTTATGACTCTCTTTTTGAAATCTAGAGACAGTCTTGATGGCAGAGCGGGCAGCTGTGAATATGTGGTGTGTAAGGTAATAATGATACAGCAGTGGTGTGGGCACATTTTTGGTCAGTTTGTGATAATACACTGTTGGTGACTGACTGGTAGCAATGATCCATGCTTAAGAATTGATTATCACTACCTGTCAGTCAAGCACCATTGATTATCACATGTAGAAAAGTGTTGCATTCTGTGGATTATTGGTCTTAGCCATTTAATAGAATCCAATTATCACGCCTACTTCAGCCAGTTATGCAGATTTGTGATGCTGTGTGGCCTAGTGTTTGGAGCACTGGCATGGAAATAAAGAGTTAATGGGATACACCCCACCCCACTCCACCCAACCCCCACTAAAGTCAACATACTCACTGTGTGATATTGGACACATCACTTAACCTCCCAGTGTCGCAGTCCACTGAGCTGCAGAGGTGAGTTGAAGCAGAACACACCTAACAACAAGATGCTTCATCTGTGTTAAAAAGTAAAACCTAACATAAACATGCAACTATTGACATATTTATGATTTTCTGTACCTTTTCCCTCACAAATGGCTTGCTTTCATTACTAGAGCATATGGTGATATCATATCCTTTTTTTCATAGTGTACTAGTACAGTAGTACTTGCTAGTATCCTGCAGCCATTTGCAAATAGTGAAAGAGTGCTTTTAGTGCTCCTTAACTTTATGAGCAGAAGCAGGCATTTAATGTGCTTACTGAAATTTCCATATTCATTTATGACTTGTATCCATGATTCTGTCTCTCATTAGCATGTGCTACTGGCCTGTATTCACATGCACTTATAATCTACTTTGCCCCTTTCAAACTACAGCTTCCAATATGGGTGATATTTTTTCCAAACTGCTGAACCATCTTACTCTAGCCCTGTCTGTGATTCCCCAACCTTTCCAATATGCTGACTTAGGTGGGCTGTGAAAAGCAGTATTTTACCTGCATATGGACAAATCTAGTGCTATTCCCTTTGTACTTTATCAGCATCGGGGTGTCACCTCATTGTGAAATCAAGAGTGACCAGTCTGAAGGAAGGTGATTGGTTCTTCTTTGTCAGTCATGATATCACAGTGCAAAAGAGATATGGGAATAAAACCAAATAAGTTAAAACAGTTCTCCAGGTGAGTGTTGCTCCACACATCATGCCTATTACAGTCTGGCAGAATATCTTTTAGTAAGCAAATGGTAAAAGAAAAACAAAAAATACTCCAGATATACAAAATACTTGCTGACTATTTTTAAAGGGTACTATTAGTGCTGTATGAAATTAGCATGGGATAACCATTCTGCTGGAAAAATGTCCATCAGAATTTTGCTAGTTCTTCTGCAGAATGTTGCCTGCTGTGATCCACGGAACATTATTCTACAGAACAGCATTTTTTCTATGGAAAATCATTTCACAACTATTTTGGCAGAATATATTGAGATCCACAGAATAATATTCCATGGAACAGCATTTTTTCAACAGAAAATCATTCCACAAGCATTTCCATGGAAAATGTTGACACCCATAGAATAAAATTCCACAGAAATTCACTGTTCTGTTTCTGGTGATATTCAGCAGAAATTTGGCACAGTTTTGAAACTTCCATGAAATTCCATTCCACTTGAATTTGACAATTCTGTACAGCACTAAGTAATATTAATTTTTAGCAGTGTATTAGCTGTTTGACTTTTGTAAACCAGGTGATTGTTAATGATAAATGGCAAGTCTCTCTGTTTCTGATCATATTCCCTAGCTGTGGTTATATAATCCTCTAACAGTGTGGTATCACAATCTTTCACAGCAACGGTTTGAGACATCCCAAGCAAGGAATGAGGGCAATAGCTAAGGAATAAACTTCAAGAGAAGTTTAACTTTAAGGGATAAAGGCACAGTTTCCATACAAATGGTCATAATAATAAAGAATGGAAGGGTTTGACATAAAACGTTTTTGATTATTGTGCAACAAAGCTCTGCTAATACCAATCGTGATTTGATTTTTGTTGAAGATATCATTCCTTCTTTAAAGAATTGGTTCGTGATTTCATGCTATATGTGTCAATGTTTTTGCTGTTGTTATTAGAACCCCCAATCCAGACGAGGTATGGATGATATTCACTTCATTTATGCATGGGAGATATAAATAAGCAGAAATAAATGTTGCTGGGTATAGCCCTGTGTGTTGCTGTGTTGCCTGTGATCAATTATGATACATTATAAAAGCACCAAACCATACTGGCATAACTTCTATGTGGAGCTAAACTAGTACACTATTCTAAATCATTATAACGTTAGATTCCTGAATTCATCTGAAGTTTTTAAAAACTAATTAAACCTAAGAGGCTTCAGCTTCATGAATGATTTTACTTATCCAGCTGTTGGGAACAGTACTATTAATCAAAAGGCAGCACACTTACTACAGTACATAAAATAAAAGTGAACTTTTGGAAAAGGAACACATTAGGGAATGAGTTAAATACATGTTTTGACTTGTGGAGTCTCTGCTCATAGTGGCAATTTAAATTTAAAAGTTGTGAGAGTCATTTCTCTTAATGATGTAAACTTTTATAAAGCAACCGGACATGTCTCAGAGATGGGCTAAAAAAGCCTTATTATTAATATGGTACTACTGTTTGAATAAGAACACAGCCCTAGGTTTAAAAAGTTTGATTGGATTGAAAGGTAACTTAAAAATGTGAATGTTGTTATTGATTTGCTATACATTTAATACAGTGTTGCATTCTACAGATGACACCCAACTATACTGATTTTCTGATCTATTATTACAAACAGTTATGCACACAAACACATTTCCATGGGTTGTTCTCCATTATTAGCAACTGTCATTCTGAAATTATGAAATGATTGAGAATGAGCTGGCTTTGATTTAATCCACACAAAAAAAAAGGTTCCAAGGGTAAGGCAGGAGAATCAGCTGGAATTTTTGAATTTGATTCTGCCTTTCCCTGTGATGCATGCGGAAGATCTGTGTATAGTTAAAGAGGTACACAATCTGGCACTGTTTTGAAGCAGTTTATTTTTGAAGGACACATTTTGGCAATGGTCTAGAGTGGTTTATTTCATCTCTGTGATATCGGACAGGTGCAGAATATACTTCTGGCTGCTGGTCAATGTCCTTAGTGCATGGCATCATGACATGAGGGTTGAACCATGGGAATGCTTTAAATAGTGGGTCATCTATAAGGCTTAATACCTGTCATGAGCTCATGGAAAATGCTTCTGTAAGGATATTAATGGGATGGGATACTCGTAAGTGCATCTCTCTTTTATTGATAAAATTGCATGTCCACCTATTAAATGCTGAATTAGCTTCAAGGTATGGTTGGTTCCATGTAGAGCCCTGCATGTATTGGACTCTTCTCTCTTAGTAATACATGTTTCAGACCACCATCTGCAGTCCTCCACAGACAAACTGTTAGCAGTGCATGAATCTACTGTCAGTTTAAGTCTGTGTGTGATAGGGCCTCTTTAGTAGCAGCATCTCAACTATGGAGCTCCCTGACCACAGGGTCAGAATTACAAAGGTGATGAGAAGTTATTGGAATCCCATCTCTTTCAGGAGGCTTTTGATAATATGAATGCTGAGCATTGATTTGACTTTGTAACACTGTATTATGTCTGATTTTTCTTCAGCTGTGCTGCTGCTGTTTTGTATTTATTATTTGTTCTACAATGTAAATACCAGTACTGCATGAAGTAACTGAATTTTTATTGTTCAGCAAAAATTGCCATTACAATTATTTATACTTTATAGCACATATACGTATAATACAAACAACATATTTGACAGAAACAGACATATATAAGTACATACATTACTCATGAAAACCAATAGTCCTGCTGGTTTAAAACATGTTTATATGTTAAGGAATTATGCAGTACTACAAGTATATGTACATTTTAGAAAGAGCAGGGGTGCTGTAATTCATATTATACAATAACAAGAAAATTTCTAGGAATTTGATTGGCTGCTGAGTTCTAAAGGCAGTGATGTTATTTCACAATAACATCATTGCATCTAGGGCAGGCATGCAGATGACCATAGTACAGTTTAAGCAATTGCACCCTGCTCAACCATCTCTGAAGATAAAACAATGTCATATTCGTAAACTGAAACCAAAATGACTTTATATTCCCACACAGGCACAACAATTTCTAAATACATTTAATTTAGCTACCAAATAAATGACTATCGAACAATGGCCTCTGCGTGTCTCATTTCTTTATGGTAAATGTTCAAATGCATATCATTATGCCTTTTTAATTTCAGAACTGCTGATCAGCTTGACACCATCTTTTTTATTTCCATTGCTAGTCAGCTGTCATTGACTCCCAATACAGCGTGCAGTTAATAGTAGAATAACTGTTCCAGCTGCTACAGTAAAAATGGACAACTGTATGTTTCAGTCTTCTTTATTGTTTCCCTTCATCAGCAATTCCATAACAACATCGCTCTTTCCATCTAGTTTGGAGGGCTGTATATTCTCTATATTTTTCCGAAAGGTTGCTAGCTCTTCTATTTTTCTGCCATTTGTTTACACTTTTAGATGGCTTCAAATAAGTTTTAAATCCATTTAGATTTATTTCTTGTTCTCTTGCCCATGATTCTTGTAGTCAGATACATTGACATTTATTAAAATATTCTATATTGTCCAGATCAACCAGATTATCCTTGAGGCCTAAGATATTCCAGGTTAATATCTAAGTTATTTTCTTATCTGTGCTTTGGGATGGTTCATTTTTGGAGTCTGTTGCCCTCTTGAACAACTGTCAAGCATATATCAACCCGCATTACACTCATCCCCTAAAGTTGAAACAGTTAGAAACCCCCATAACAAACTGCAGGGGCATAGAGATATATACTTCTGAACTTTATCTTTAAATGTTTATGTTTGTCTTCTTCTTCTATTATATGGATGCTCAAGGGATCCAAAAAAGGTGCTTTGTACAACAGCTTATCACACGAAGTAACATCATTCAACCATATTGTGATCTGACCATTTCTTTCCAATTTGACAGCTTTATTACTCTGATTATATAGATACATAGATACATAGACAGTGTCGGCAGATAAGGGCATATGGCCCACCCAGTCTGCTCATTTGAGCTTGTAAGTTCAGTTCATGTTTTTCTAGGAGTCTGTTGCCCCTTACCCCTGACCTCCAGAATTCCTTTATGTCTATCCCATGCATTCTTAAATCTCGTGATTGTTTCAGCCCCCACCACTTCCTCTGGCAGGGTGTTCCACTTGTCCATCATCCATTCTGTGAAGAAATTCTTCCTCATGTTTCCTCTGAATCGTCCTCCCTCCACTTCATACCATGCCCTCTAGTCCTGGAACATCTTTTTCACTTCAAAATAGTGTATTTCTGCGCCCTGTTCCTTCCTGTAAGATACTTGTATGTCTCTAACATATCCCCTCTCTCCCTCCTCTCCTGCAGGGAGTACATATTCAGTTCCTTTAACCTGTCCTCATAGGACGGACTTGTGATGCAATCCATGTACCATCATTGTTGCCCTCCTCTGAACCTTCTCTACCCTGTCTATGTCCTTATGTAAGTAAGGTCTCCAGAACTGTACACTGTACTCCAGGTGGGGCCTCACTAGTGTCTTGTATAGTGGAATTATGACCTCCCTTTTCCTGCTGGTGATGCCCCTGCCTATGCATCCCAGCATCCTATTTGCTTTACCTGCTGCCTTGTCACACTATTTCCCTACCTTGAGGTCATCAGAGATGATAACCCCAAGATCCCTTTCCTGCTTGGTGCATGCTATATCCTCACCCCCCAACTGATATATTGTGCCAGGGTTTTTGTGCCCCATATGCAATATCTTGCACTTCTTTGCATTGAATTTCAACTGCCAAACCTCTGACCATTCTTCAAGTTTCTGCAGGTCCCTTCTCATTCTGCCGATACCCTCTGGTGTATCTACTCTGTCACAGAGCTTTGTGTCATCAGCGAACAGTGAAATTCTGCCTTCTAAGTCCTGTGCAATGTCACTGATGAAGATGTTGAATAGAACCGGTCCCAGCACTGATCCCTGTGGTACCCCACTAGTCACTCTTACCTCTGTGGAGTGACAGCCATTTACCACCACCCTCTGTGTGCTGCCACCCAGCCAGTTACCTACCCACCACACTACTGTCCTGCCCACACCCATATTCCCCAGTTTGTGTAATAGTCTTCTATGTGGCACAGTATCAAAGGCCTTGCTGAAGTCCAGATAGGCCATGTCCACTGCCCTCCCTGTTCCACCTCCCTAGTCATCCAGTCAAAATTCAATGAGGTTGGTCTGACATGATCTCCCCCTGATGAAACCATGCTGCCTTGGGTCCTGTAGTCCATTGACAACAAGATGTTCCACCAATCTCTCCTTCAGTAGTGCTTCCATGATCTTCCCCACTACTGAGGTGAGGCTGACTGGTCTGTAGTTCTCTGCTTCCTCTTTGTTCCCACTTTTGTATAAGGGGACTACATCTGCTGTCCTCCAGTCTTTGGGTACCTCCCCTGTTTCCAGTGATCAGCTAAACAGGATAGCCAGAGGTTCAGCCACCACCTCTCTTAGTTCTTTAGGACCCTTGGGTGCACCCTATCTGGCCCCATTGCTTTTCAACTCTTATTACTTCCAGTTCCTTCAGGACTCTTTCTCGTGTAAGGGACTTGTGTCCATTTCTGCAACATTCTCACCCCTTGTACTCCCTTCAGACCCATTACCCTCCTCTTCCTCAGTAAAGACTGAGCAGAAATACCTGTTCAATATGTCAGCTTTACTGTTGTCATCCTCCACGTGGCCCCCATCCTCCCCCTTCAGTCTCACTATCCCTCCCTTTGCCTTTCTTTTTTCACTTATGTACCTGTAAAAGGTTTGTCCCCTCTACCCACTGATTTTACAATATGTTCTTCTGCCTGAGCTTTGACTTCCCTTACTGACCTCCCTGCCTCCCTTTGCTTCTCCTGGAACTTCTCCCTATCCCCTTCTGCCTGTGTCTTTTTGTATTGCCTGAATGCAATTTTTTTGGCTTTCACTTTCTTTGCTACCTCTTTGGAAATCCATAATGGTCTCCTCTTCCTTTTCCTCTTGCTAACCTGTTTAATGCATAATTCTGTTGCTCTTGTAATCCCCATTTTAAATACTGCCCACTGTTCCTCAACCCCTGATTCCTGCCCCATTCCCCTTAATGCCTCTTTCAAGTATCTCCCCATCTTCCCAAAGTCTGCCCCACTAATATCCAGGATACGTGTTTTTGTGTGGTTTGGTTCTGCTCTTTCTGTGATTTCAAACAACAATGACTGGTGGTCACTGTTCCCCAGGTGCTCCCCCACTGTTACCCCCATCACACTGTCCCTGTTTGTGAGCACAAGGTCCAGTATTGCCTTCTGCCTAGTTGGTTCCATGACCAGTTGCTTGAGGAAGGCACCCTGAGTAGAGTCCAGGATAAATCTGCTCCTAGTTGATGCTGCTGCTGGGATGCTCCAGTCCACATCTAGAATATTGAAGTCTCCAACCAGTACTACCTCACCCTTGTCTGCCATCAGCTCCCTATCTGTGTCTTCTTCCTGGGCTGGTGGTCTATAGACCACACCTGTGTGGATGGCTGGACCCATTTTTCTTTCCAGCTTAACCCACAGTATCTCTCCCCCATTTTGTTCCTCCTGGATCTCTGTGGCCCTTATGTCATTTTTCACATACAGTGCCACTCCTCCTCCCTTCCTACCTACCCTGTCTCTTCTGAATATGTTGTAGCCAGGTATGGCCTTCTCCCAGTCGTGGTTATCTTTACACCAGGTTTCAGTGATGGCCACAATGTCCAGGTCTGACTGCACCATGACAGCCTCCAGATCTTCCATCTTGTTGCTAAGGCTCCTGGCATTGGCACACATGGCTTTCCATGATTTGACCTCCCTAGACTGTTGAGCTGTTCTACTCCAGGCCCTTCCTTGGTTGTCCTTTATCCCTGGTTCTCTTTGCTGTCTGCTGTTCTGCTGAATTTTGCCCCTTTTCTGCCTATCCACCTCTTGGGTACTAATCTCCATCTTTTGCACACTGCTTTGTAGAGACATCCACTCCTCCGGTTCACTGGTTCCACTGCTAGCTGTGGGGGGTGAGCAAGTAGGTACCCTCCTTACTGGCCTGCCACCCCCCTTTGCTAGTTTAAATGCTTGTCAATGTAGCATTTAAACTTATCATTGAGTGCTTGGATTCCCCTCCAAGATGGATGCAGGCCGTCAGGCTTGAACAAACCTCCATCCCTCCAGGTGGGTCCCCAGTCACCAATGAATCCAAACCCTTCCTCACAGCACCAGTTCTTCAACCATGAGTTAAAGTTCCTGGTGCATGCACCCCTATGCTTTCCCTTGCCTCTCACAGGTAGTACTTCTGAGAAAGTGACAGAAGTAGCTACTTGCTTGAGACCCTTCCCCAATTTCCTAAACTCTTCCTGAACTTCCTTTGGCTCCCCATTTGCCAGGTCATGAGTACCCAGGTGGATAATGACATCCAGCTCACCCTTCCATCTTGCCTTCCCAGTGATCCCCAGGATCTTCCTTCCATCCCTCCATGCCGTGGCACCTGGTAGGCACCTCACCTCCCTGTCCTCCCCCTCCTATGTTCCTAGCTGGATCCCTCTTACGATGGAGTCCCCCACCAGGATTCACTTCCTCCTCCTCTGGGTCCACTGCTTTCCCCGCTGAGGTCACCTGCTTGGCTAACCTCCACATCCTTTCCTTCCACTTCTCTGGGTACCTCTATTTGGTTGTTCCCATTTGCCAGTGTGGCATATGAGTTCTTGAGTGGAATAGGATCTGAGATGTGCCTCTGCCTGACCACTCTAACTGTCCCTGAGCCCACTGTCATCCAAGTGCTCCTCGTTCTTGGCATCCTTTGAGGCAGTTGCATTGGACTGGGTGGTCTCTGGATAGGGGTGATGGTACTCCTGACCCAGTTTACTTCCACTCTGAGTCTTGCTACCTCATCCCGCAGTCCAGAGAGATGCATTCAGATAGGGCAGCACCTCAGTGTCCAGAAGGTCTGCCTGAATATGGCTGCCCACAGCCACTGCATTGCACCACTCCCCATATTATACTGCAATTATACTGGTAGTCCACTACTTGTCTGTTACTGAAGCTCTCCTAGTTCCCATTTTATTAATTTACTGTCCTAAAAATCCTGCCACTGATCTTCAGATACTTTTCTTTTTAAAAAAAGAAAATACACCAATAAATAAATAAATGAGTCAAAACCCTTGTCGTGCTGAGGGTGGGCTTCTTCCCCCTTATGCCCCTCCTACTCCACACCCCTCACTATCCCCTGTGTTTATCTCCTGTCAATCAGATTTAACAGGGCATATAATTAAGAGTTGGGGAAGGGGGCGCAAAAATTAAATTAAATTAAATTAAAGAGAGCAAAGAAATACACCACCACTACGTTTTAAATTTTCAACAGCCCAAAAACAATTCTAAGTAAAGACAGCAAAGAAATTAGAGTGTCACTAAAAGCCCACAATCTAAGTTTAAAGGAAAAATAGCAATTACCAGTTACTGTAAAGCACTGAATTGAATATGTTTCCTTCCCCTTCTGGCTTCTTCTGAGAAAACAAAACTCACTTGCTACCTCAACTCTGACTAAGCCCCACCTCCAGTTATCATGTAGCTGAGGTCAGAGGCCAACACCCCTCACCCAAACTACAGGGCAAGTCAGACAAGCCAAGACTAAATTTGCAGCAATTAAAGACAGCAAAGAGGCTGGCCCGGTGGCACTGTGGGTTGAGGCGCTGGACACCACACCTCGCTCCACGCTGGCGGCCCGGGTTTGGGAGCTGACTCGAGTCGCTGGTGGGCTGGCCGGGAGGAGATAGGCTTGAACGTCCCATGACAGCTCGCCTACTCCGGGGAGGGTTAAGGCTACAGCCTGAACACTTGTCTGACTCCGAGCAGAGGCTCAGAGTACTGCAAGCCCATAAAGTTAAGGGGAAGGGCTGCTGACATACAGCGTGATGTCAGCACTCTGTGCCTTGACGTCAGGGGTCCTACGCTGTAGGGGGTGGGAGGAAAAGTGGAAAAACGCCTGCCATCGCTGGGAAGATGGAGCCTCCAGAGATGTGCCCTCAATGTGCCTTCACCCACCCGATGGCCCCCGGACTGATGAAAGTTGATTGTTGGGGTAAGGGGGCTCTGCCTCATCCCCGCTCGGGGGTAAAACCGTAGCTCTATGGGGTTCCTGTGGGGTCATACAGGCAGGGGGAAAGGCAGAGGGATGTCTACCTTGAGGCTTCTGAAGGGTCGGGGATGGCAGGCAGGAAGGAGAAAAAATAGTAATTTCAAAAAAAAAAAAAGACAGCAAAGAAATACACCACCACTACATTTTAAATTTTCAACAGCGCAAAAACAATTCTAAGTAAAGACAGCAAAGCAATTACAGTGTCACTAAAAGGCCACAATCTAAGTATAGCAATTACCAGTTACTTACAATGGTGTTTTCAGCATGAGTTGTAATGCTGTAGTTATCTAACTCTAAGTTTCTTTCATTCCTATTTTCTATATGGTTCCAGCCTAATATTGATATAAGTTTCATGTGATCATTCTTTTTTATTGTTTGCACAATAATCGTAAAATTCTGAGAATAATGAAAATAATGTAGTTATTCCTTCAATTTCTAGATGAACATTAATTAACTCATGTTTCCCCAGAAAATAGCATTAAGTATATAAAAATGTGTGGATACAAAAAGGATAAGTTCTAGTGTGTGCACAGGACAAATTATTGTAATTTGATCTTCAAAAATTCTATTACCTCCCAACATAACTGTGAGAATTAATTTTATGATCTGACTAAGAATGTCCTGGCTTTCATTTGGTAACTTACAAACATTAAATATAGGTAAAACAAATTATGAGCCTTTGAAAGATTTTAAAAAATTCCTCAAAATCGTTACCATTTATTTTTAGTTTCTCTGGGTTCTTGGTCTGAAGTCTTCATAGCAACCTTATTATTGTCTTCAGCATGTCTGCTTTGTTTTCCTATAGAGGTGTTAACTTCTCTCTCTTCTTCTTGAATTGTACTTACCTTGTCGTTTATGTGAGTCTTTAATCCAAAGTCTCCTTCAGAGGTTCCTTTATTCTTTCCCTCATCTGTTCTGTTAGGATTTTCATTTGTCTATGTTTCCACTGTGTTTATAACTCTTAAGCTTTTTGTTTTCCCTAATCTTCTCTTTTTGTGGTTTTGTTTTGTGAGTTTTGGCTATTTTATTATATTATCCTTTGCCTTTATCAACTGTCATTGGGAATTTCTCAAGTTATTATTCATCTGACCTCCATTTTTTAATCTTGATTACTTCCTGTCAGTCTGCTGGTGTCCTCTCCACTATTAATATCAGATTTGAGGGGAGTTTATCTTTTGTGTCCACTATTGGTGTTTTAGCTTCCAGCTGTTCTACTTGTTGCTGTGCTTTAGTTTTATTCATACCTCCTAATTCACTTCCTTCAAACCCCTTTCTTTATTCCCTTTCAAACTGTACCCTAGTTATGCATTTTCCTCATCCTTTGTTTTACCCACAGTCCCTAATGCTGTTCCTTCAATTTTCTTGCTATACTATACTTACTAGATAAAGTCTTTAGTTTTATACAGGCAGACATGTTGTTAGGGCAAAACATCCCTGTTTACAAGACATTCCTGTGTGTGTGCAATTCAGTTTCATTTAAAATACAAAATACATTGCAAGATACATTACAAAGTACACTTCACAGTATACAATTTGCTTAATGATACAGACATCAGAGAAACAGCATCTACTACACTTAAATATGACAAACATTGGAGAAGCAGCTTTTCATGTTTACAAACAACATGTCTACTTACATAAAAATAAAGATGTTGTCTTTCTATTTATTTTCTTTTCTACATTGTAAATAAGGTAGCATTATTAATTCTTCACAGAGTGATTCATCTATTTTTTCTTCAATGTGTTTTATCTTCTAAATTGGTATTATTTGTTGGTATTACAATTTGATCCTTCTCTAATAATTCCTGTAATAATTCTTGTAATACAGGCATATTTATTTAACAAAGCAATATCATGTTTGATGGATATTAACCGTTCATATAGGAGTTGGTTGGTTGTCACTGGCTTTGCCAATACAACTGTCACATCTTTAGATACATTTTCCATATGTGGGATATGGAAGCTTTAAAGACTCATAACTGGTGTGTAATCATACAAAGTGTTAGAAGATGATTTTGTAAGATCCTCTTGCTCTTTATCTGTTTAGCATCATCATCCATCTCTATATTATCTTCATCCTTAATTATACCCCTGATTCCCTGAATAATTCTATTTAAAGTGTTCAATTTTCAAAGACATCAGAGAAGCCTATCACTACATTGGTTTCCAAAGCATTGTGTTGACCCCTCCTATTATGTATTTATTTATTTGCTTTTGTTAACCAGGTAAGCACACTAGACAACAAGTTCAGGTGAGACCCAGGAGGTTACAGTACATAAGACACAGAGTACAAAATACAGAGTCAGGGTAACATGCTGGCCCACAGACAGGTGGGAGGAACAGCAAATGGTACAGGTGGCTATACAAAGGTACAGTTGGCAGTATGTCAGCAGGATACATAATGGCAAAGAGAGGTTGAATATAAACAGGAACATCATCTCAGAGAGTTGGCACCAAATACATAACAGCAATTGAGAGGTTGAATAGCAACAGGTAACATCAAGGCAGAGCACACATCAAAAATTAAATATAAGTACGGCGTGTATATTAGCATGCCATGAGGGCCTATCCTGAACTACAGTGATCATCGAATTAGTACAGCTAGAAACAAGTACCTATATGACAGGATCGCCTCTCCAAACTGAAGGGTGAAAGGTGCCTAATGCTGGTTCTCAGCAGAGATTAGCAGCTGTCAGTGAGTCAGCTCACAGTCTCCCACTAGTGAGTTGGGGTCAGGGGTGAGGGAGGGGACTACTCAATGCCTATATAGCACACAGACAGGCAGAGGTGGCTTTGAGGAAGGTCCATAGGGAGGTTTTGAAGCAGGGATGGGAGGGAGAGGCATGAACTAGGGCAGGTAGGGAGTTCTACAGTCTTGGTGCACAGATGGAGAATGCCCTGTCACCTGTAAGGGTGCAGGTCTCAGGGACCAGGTGGAGCTGGGCAGCACTTGATCTTAAGTGGTAGGCAGGGGTTCCATGATTGAGGGAAAGGGCAAGCGTGGAAGGAGTATCCATTCTGACTATGTTATCCACGAAGTTGCCAAGGACAAAGGCATGGTATTTTTCAGGGTGGAGCCACTCCAGCTGAGATTAGAGCTCATAACGATGCATAAGACATGGGGCAGTGAGTACGAAGTGACATACATTGTTATAGGCAGTGTCCCATTTTGCTAGGCTAGAAATCAGGACTGGTTCAAAGGCTACAAGCCCGTAGCAAAGCATTGAAAGGAGTATACCCCAAGCTATGGCGAGCCATGCAGCAGGGGTGAGGCAGTCTTTGGCTCTGTAGGCAAGTCCAAGCTTGCCGTTTGTGGCTTTGCAGATATTATAAAGATGTGCGGTGAGATCCAGTTGTGGATCCAGGATTACGCCTAGATACTTGATGGAGTCAATGACCAGCAGGAGGTGGTTCTATTGTCTTTTCTGGTTTGCCACATAAAGGGGTTTCTTTCTCTCTAAAGTTGTCTATGAATGGTCATTTTACTCCATTGCTTGTGTTTAGTGTTTGACTATGTGTTGGTATTATTAAGGAAGCTTTAATTAACTGAATCTGCTTGTGTAATGGTTTTTATGAAGTTTTATATATATATATATTATATATATACATATACAGACACACACACACACACATATATTTTTATTTATTTAGTGTTATTTATTTAGTTTTTGTTAACCGGGTAGGTGCACTGGCTATAAAATGACTATTTTCAGGCACGACCTGGGAGAGTACAACAAAAGGATAACAGTTGAACAATAGCAACATGAGTACAATAATACAAATAGAGGAACAGTACAGCAGTGCTACAAAAATACAATGGGTAGAAACAACAAAAAATAATGGCAAGCATTATACAGATAATGGCAGTAAGATATATAATAAGTGCAGAAACCATGGACCTGACCTGTGGAGTGAAAGGGTTAATAAGACAGTAAGGTTATATAGAGAGAAATGTGAGGAATGTTCAAACATAACACGAAAGACTGACAGAAGGAAGGTCAGGGGTGGTAATTGGCAAAACAACAGTGGATGGTCAGCAACAAGGTTCAAGAAAGAAGAGAGCTAGTAGTCAAGAAGTTATTTACAAAGAGAAGGAAAAATATGGGGGGGGAAGAGGAGACAGTCTTGGAGCTGGATTAGAGCAGTGGTGACATTACTGGTAAGTCTCAAGAGCTTCAGGTTGGGTCAAAGCATGTACAAGCATCAGCTAAGGATAGATAATGATGATATTCACTTTTAAATCCAAAGTGAGACTGGGACAGCCAGAGGTTGAGTGGAAGAGCATTCCATAGCCTGGGAGTAGAAAATTGGAAGGCCCCGTGCCTTTAGTCATCCAACATCTCGGAACATAGAGCAAGGATTTGTCAGCTGATCACAGACCATGGGAGGATGGTTGAGGGACCAGCAACGCCGCCAGCTGGGATGTTTTTTTTTCCCAGATTATCAAGTCCATTAGTGATCCAAGGTAGTATTGTCTACTGGCAAAGGGTGAGAGCCAATTCAGATCCTTATAAAGAAGGCAGTGATGTTTGAGTCGAGGCGACAAAGAGGCAAATCAGCATATATTGTTATAAGTTTCATCCCATTTTAGTAGGGAAGTTTTATGGGCAGAGGTAAGAATAGAGGCACAATGAGTAAGGGTTGGGAGCAGAATACCTTGAGCAATTGCTAATTTGGCCGAGGGTGTAAGCATGTAGCTCATTTTGTAAGCTACTCCTAATTTCGAGTTTACAGCTTTGCACAAGGACTGAATGTGAAGATTAAAATCCAGGGACTGGTCCAGGAGGATGCCAAGGTACTTGAAGGAAGTAACATTTTCAAGTGGAAATCCTCCTGGGTGAAGAACCTCCAGCAAACTAGAACAGGTCTTAATCTTCACTGCGGAACCTAGGAGCATGGCTTTCATTTTCTTTTCATTTAGTACAAGCTTACAGTCTAGTAGCCAGTCTAAGACCTTATTGAAGTCTGAAGTAAGTGATGTGTTTATGCAGGTAATACTAGAAGAACTAGTGTAGATGATCAGGTCATCAGCGTAGAGAATAGCTGAGCAGGATTCCAGGACCTCAGCTGCATTGTTGATAAAAATTGAGAAAGGAAGGGGCCCAAGGATAGAGCCCTGGGGGACCCCAAGGTTGATAGTAGATGTGTTGGACAGGGAGGAGTTAAATATGACAGCTTGCGACCTGTTTGACAGGTAGCTACAGAACCAGTCCACAACAGGGGTAGAGAAATGGAATTTATGGAGAGTGGAGAGAAGCAGGATGGTCAACAAGGTCGAAAGCCTTAGTGAGATCAATGAAGATGGCACCTGTGAGTTTTCCAGAGTCCATGTTGGACAGAATATCAGTAGTTAGTTGAAGAAGAGCCATGGTGGTGCGATGACCTTTTCTGAAACCATGATGAGTGCCTGAGAGGAGATTGTAGAGTGTAAGGTAGTCAATGGTCTGTGATGCAACTATTTTCTCTAGGATCTTGTTCAGGACAGAGAGAATTGCTATAGATCTGTCATTGGCCATGTCCTTTGGGTCACCTTTTTTAAAAACAGGCGTTACTCTTGCAGATTTCGATAGGTCTGGCACAATGCTATGGATGAGGGATAAAGTGTAGATTCTGGCAATCAGAGAGGCAATGAGTGGAGCAGCCAGCTTAAGAAGACGAGGTTCCAGTGAGTCAGAACCAGAGTTGGTATTGGCAGATATGGATCTCAGTAATTTCAGAACTTCTGCTCTTGATATAGCCTTGAAATAGAATGGTGGCACTGGAGGAGCATCATATGATAGGGCAGTATGGTTGTCTGATGGTAGTGTGGTAGGTAGATTGGAATGCGATCCACTAGGTTGTAAAGCCAAGGTATAGTATGAAGGATCAGAGAAAAGATTGTTAAAACTGTTTGAGATGGTCCTAGGGTCATTACAATGTGCCCCATTTATGATCATTTCATCAGGAGTGACCGACTGTGAGGTACCGAGAAATGTTTTGACAAGGGCCCAAAATTTTCTCGGGTCACAGGCTGAGCTTTGTAGAAGATCCTTGCAGTATTTGCTTTTAGCAACTCTAACTTGTCTCTTACATCTGTTCCTTAGTTCACGATAGACAATAAGATCTGACTGTAGGCCAGTTTGCTTGTAGCGAATCCAAAGCTTGTCCCTCTGGTGCAGATATAGTAGTGTAGTAGGAATACTATACTGATGGTTGAACAGGAGTTTCTATTTTAAACCTCAGATTTTTCACTTTAATAACTTTGCAACTGTTCAACATATTTGCATGAAATTGTGCATACATGTTCTCCTTGGCTAGATCTCTGGACATGCCAAGTTTTCTTCCAGTCAGATTTACAGATTTTGAGATCCAGATGCTGAAATAAACTCAACAATTGCCACTTTTTCCATTTTATTTTTCTCATCATACTGCACACAGATGGTGTTAAATTTTGGTCTGACATTTTTGTGGTAGAAAGATATTGGGTCACAGAAGAGGTAACACTTATTTGGTGAAAAATATTAATCTGTTCCAAAGTTATAGCATTTTTAAGTTCCCATTATTTTCAATTGGATTTTCATTTTTCAGGATAGCTGTACAGAACAAAAAAGGATCTTTGTTCATGAGGGGACATTCCTTGTTCACCAGGTGGCAATCCTTGTTCACCATAGAAATTCCTTTTTTGTGTGGTACCATCTTGTTTTTTGATTTTTCCCAAAAGAAACAATTATAACTCTGCACAGGGATGTCTCTTTCAGACATGGAAGTATGTATTTTGCTCATCAGGAGTAGATGAGCTGTGCTTTGTGGTTTTTGATGTCTGCATGCCCCACATAAAAATGTTTTAAAGGAATTAAATCCTTTTTCACCACTCACTAAATTTCTTCTTTGCCATTTCTTTTTCATCATGGTGAACAAGGAAATTGGCTGGGGAAAAAAGATTCCTGGTCTGGCCTTCTAGTCATGAAAATTTCATGACCAAATGGCCAGACAGGGAATCCTTGTTCAACAGATGATTTCCTTTTTCACCATGATGAAGAAGGAATGGTGATCAGGAAACTGGCTGGTGAACAAGGATTCTGGTCTGGCCATCTGGTCACGAAAATTTCATGACTAGATAGCCAGACTGGGAATCCTTGTTTGCCAGCTGATTTTCTTGTTCAATGTGGCAGAAAAGACTGGCAAATAGGGAAATGGGATGGCAAAAAACTATTCTTTTTCAGGCCATCTCATCTACAAAACTTTTTGCTGGACCATGTGGTCCCCAAAACATGTACCCAGTTGGCCGTTCTCCCATAAAAAGCCTTGTTGTCTAGTGGCATCCCCCACCCTCAAACTCTCTCTCTCTCTCTCTCTCTCTCTATCTATCTATCTAATCTATCTATCTATATGTATATATATATATTCTTTTCAAAAAACTGCATTAATACATCATTTAGGGTTAAAACACAAAATGTCACTAAATGAGATCTTTAGGTTGCCCCCTACCCCGTCAAGTAGCCCCCATCCTCCTGAGACTGACAGATGTGTCATTGGGGTTGTGAGGCCTAAATTCACCCCATTCCATGTGTAATCATGTCGATATGTCACAGTAAAGAAGAATGGGGTGACATTTAGGCCCCACAACCCCAGAGTCCTTACTTTTTGAGAAAACATAGAAAAGTTCAAACTCATACAAGTTGGTTGGAGCATTGGACCTGAACAACTTGCAAATTTCTGACTGACATACCAGTGCAAGTACTGAATATCATATGTGTTGGTGGGAGCTTGAAACAAAACACATTTTCATTTGTCAGAGTGGCATAATTCCACACCTGTTTACATTTTACACACCGAACCACTGAAAATTACCTCTGTGGCAGTAAGGCTAGCTACCCTGTAAATGTCAAGCCACTTCCACAAGGCAAAACTCTATCCACAAAATGTAAAGTGCGTCACACAATATCTCTGCAGCAAATTAATTTTCCAACACCTAAATACTATAATTCACATATACAGGACATCCCCTCAACACTCTCCAAATTTCAAGTTGAAAGACCAAATCATTTCCGAGATGTTAAATTTTAAAGTTTGAGATTTTCATTGGTTGGAGTGGCATAATTCCACACCTGTTTACATTTTACACACTTAACCATTAAAAAGTATGTCCATGGCAGAAAGGTTAGCTACTCCATAAATTTCAAGTCACTACCACAATGCAGAATGCTCTCCGCAAAATGTAAATTGTGCCATGCAATATCTCCACAATAAATATATTTTCCAACACCTAAGCACCGCAATTCACAGCTACAGGACATCCCATCAACACCTTCCAAATTTCAAGTTAAAACACCAAACCGTTTCAGAGATATTCAATTTCAAAAGTTTGTGCACCTTTAAGAATTCTTTGATCACGAGAATTGGTCATGACACACAAAATGACAGACCTTGTGGCTGAAAATGCACTAAAATGGTGGATTGGCTATCAAAGATAAAAAATATTTCATAGCGAGGGGGGCAACTTTAAACCCTTATAACTCTGGAATAGAACAACATGTTTTCACCAAAGAAAAACTGGCATATTTCCTAACAAAGGGATTTCTACTGCAAAGTTTCAGACAAATCAATGACACAGTGGCTGTGCTATGTATCACAGAAGACAGTGAGCAAAAATAGCAGAAAATCTTTGATCATGGGGGGAAATTTCAAACCATTATAGCTCTAGAAGAGAACACCATTTTTTCAGCAAACAAAAACTGGCATGTTCCTTGTACAAAGCACTTTCCATTTGGCAAGTTTCAGACAAATCAACCACACAGCAGCTGTGCTGTGTGTCATGGAAGGCAGTGAAAACAATAGCAGAAACTGCATTTTTGCTACTTTTCTGCACAAAAATACATATACACTAGTGAAATAGAAATTGGTAAAATCTTCAAAGGACACCACCAGACCCCAGCACCCATTCATACAACCCAATCTGAAGTCACTCAAATGCATTCTTCAACCACTGCTGGGAGCACAGAGCCCTTCAGGCCCCTCACTCCCACCAGCATACCCATTTCTCCCAAACATCACAGTACAAGTACTGAATATTATATGCATTGGTGGGAGCACAGATTTCTGGGAGCGCAGGACCCTTCAGGCCCCAGGCTCCCACCAACTTGTCCACATCTGCCTAACATCACACTGCAACTACTAATTATCACACATATTGCTGAGAGAACATATTGGTGGGAGCACAGGGCCTGACCAACTTGTCTATTTCTGCCTAACATCACAGTACAAGTACTAAATCTTATATGTATTGGAGGCAGTGCAAATTGCTGGGATTGCAGGCTCTTTGGGCCCCATGCTCCCACCAAGTTGTCCATTTCTACCTAACATCACAGTATAAGTACTAAATATTATATGTATTAGAGAGAGAGTGCATATTGCTGGGAGGGCAGAGCCCTTTGGGCCCCACGCTCCCACCAACTTGTCTACTTTTGCCTAACATCACATTGCAACTACTCAAAATCATACATATTGGTCACAGCACATAATGGTGGGAGTGTGGGGCATGACCAACTTGTCCATTTCTGACTAACATCACAGTACAAGTACTAAATCTCATATGTATTGGTGGGAGCACATATTGCTGGGAGTGTGGGCCCTTCAGGCCCCACACTCCCACCAACTTGTCCACATCTTCCTAACATCACACTGCAACTATTGATTATCATACATATTGCTGGGGGCACGTACTGGTTGGAGTGCGGGGCCCTTTGGGCCCCATGCTCCAACCAACTTGTCCATTTCTGCCTAACATCACAGTACAAGTACTAAATCTCATATGTATTGGTGGGAGCACTTATTGCTGGTGGGCCCCATGCTCCCGCCAACTTGTCCACTTCTGCCTTCGGGCCCCACGCTCCTTCCCACATTACCCAGCACTCCATAACCACATACATCTGCCATACATTTTTAGCTCTCCTATACCTTATCATGAAATCTTCCTATATAACCAAATATATGCTGGCCATGCCTTTTCACAACACACAGAAATATTTTCCCACTAACTTGTCCACATCTGTCTAACATCACACTGCAACTACTAATTATCACACATATTGCTGAGAGAACATATTGGTGGGAGCACGGGTTAATATCTGCTCCCTAGGGTTAATATCTGCTCCCTATCTTAAAGCTTTGTTTGTGGGCACTGTGGAATATTGGAGGACTGAGTTCATTTCTGGAATCTTGCAGCACCGGTCTCTCCCTTTCCTAAAAGCACTGCTCCTAGCTTTTGAGGATTGTAACACTTAAAAACCTAATTCCACACTAGGTGAAGCCTTTTTAAAGGCTAGTTACTTTTATTTTCATTTTAAGTCATAGCGCAAAGCCGGAAGTAACGGGAGAACGCACTTCCTGAAATAGCGCTTAAAAAGAAGCTCTTAGCGAGCGGGGCAAGCATGCATGGGGCCACGCGCAGAGATGCACGCAGAGACACATGCATCTTGCGCATGTCTGCCATGTCCACCGGGGGCACCAGGACCAGGCGATTTTACCAAGATACATCCACCTAATGTAATAAACCCACAAACCATCACCCTTATATCCTCACTATCTTAGATCATGAAGAAAGCAAATAAGATGTGTTCTGAGTGTAAAATGTATGCCATTGGTAAACAAGATTCAAAGTTTTTACGTGATAAATGTATCCTAGTTGGGAACTTACAGGAGGAAATTAAAAAACTGCAACCAAGTGAGAATATGAGCTCTGACATTAAAGCACTAGTAGAATACATTGACCATATGTCATTACTTGTGGTGGCTAATACCTCCTCCTCAAAATGTCTGAGAAACTCCTTTTCCAATGATCCACCACTTAATTGCTTACCACTTTCTATTCTGGTCGAACATCCAGCAACTACCTCTACCCCTTTAACTACTATTACTAAAAACTTAGCTGATCATCCCATAGAGGCCAATAACTGGACTCTAATTTCCCCAAAAAGGCATACTAAAAATAAACTTGTTCCCAAACCTTATATGATTGCACTTTCAAATTCTTTTGAACCTCTCCCCCAATTGGTTGAGGATGACTGTAATGATACCCTAGGTATCACTGAACAGGTAACTGACAACCTGAACAAAGGAAGTCATATAATGCAATCAGATCACAAAGTAATTGTGACCTCAGCACTTAAATCTTCTCGGGTTACTGACCCCCTGAACACCTCCCTTGTGCCTCAATCTCTGCATACTCCTGATGTGTTTATTCCAAAAAAACAGGTATATGTACTAGGTGACTCCATAACAAAATACATTGATCAAATAGTCTGTAATCCAGACAAAGAAAATCAGACTAGCTCTAGTTATAGAAGAGCAAAAATAGCGGACCTTACATCAATGGCAAAAGCAATTCTGTGAGCTGCTGGAGAAAATCCCCTAGTAGTTGTCCATGTCGGTACAAATGACATCACTTGGTCCCCACTCCAGCAGATTAAACAGGACTATGTGGCTCTATGTAATGTATTAACAGATCATGGTTGCAATATATGTTTGTCTGAAGTCTTACCCATTCCAAGAGCAACCAGACACATTAACAAAAAAATAAAAGCATTAAATGAATGGATTCATAAGTGGACTTATCGACAGGGCATAAGCTGCTTAACCCACTGGGAGGAATTTGATGACAGACCTTCACTTTTCTGTTGGGATGGCTTACATCTCTTCAGAAGGGGTAACAGAGTCTTAGGATGAAAAATAGAAACTTTCATAAACAACCATTTAAACTGATAGGAAGGGGAGAGATAGGGACATCCCCTATCTCTTGTAAAGATAGTCCATGTTTATCTTACTGGACAAATCTCAATAATCTTTCAGTAAATGCCCGATCACTAACAATCACTAAACTTGCTGAACTTGAAATTTTAGCTAAAACTTTAAATTTAGCTCTAATAGCAATCATTGAAACCTGGGGGAACACAGATAAAAAGTGGAGAGCATAAATCTCTGGTTTCAAGCACTACTTCAAAAACAGAGTGGACACAAAAAAAAAGGAGGTGGGGTCAGTCTGTACGTTCAAGATGATATTCCATCATATGAATCAACAACTATTGTACATTCTGAAAGTGTTTGGGTCCATATTCAACCCACCAGCATCCATCAATTTCTTGTAGTCACCTGTTATCGTCCCCCTTCCTCTGATATTGATCAAACTAAACAACTTTGTAGTGAAATTACTCAAATAGCTAATAAAGATCCAGTTCTCATTTTAGGGGACTTTAATATCCCCACTATAAATTGGGATGCACTTTCTGGTATTAATAAATATGATGAACAATTCTTGTTAGTTATAATCAATATGGGACTTATTCAATGTGTAAATGAATCAACAAGGGGGAATAACATATTGGACCTAGTTATAACCAACCAGGAGACACATATATCTGATATCCAACTACTCAGCCACCTGGGAAATAGTGGCCACTTGTCCCTTTTCTTCTCCATCCAATTGCCCTTATTACCAAAAACAAACAAACTAAAAATAAAACAATATAATAGGGCTGACATTGAAGCCATTAATCATCAGATAAAATCCCTTAACTGGGAACAAATAATGCATCCAATGAATACTGAGATGGTCTGGGGCTTTTTAAAAACTAAGATACTAGAACCTGAAAAAAAGTATGTCCTGGATAAACTGAAGTATAACAACAAAGGGAAAATCCCCCCATAGTTCAATGGTAATATTAAAACATTAATCAAACAGAAAAACAAATTGTTTTAAGCCTTAAAAAATGTTTATCCGACCAGAAAAACGTCATCCTGCTCAAATATAGAGAGGTGGTTAGACAATTAAAGAAAACTATCATACTTGCTAAATGTAATTTTGAATTTAAAATTGTGCATACTAAGGATTGTCATAAGACACTATACTCTTACCTAAATGGTAAGAAAAATAATAACAACATGATAGGTTACCTAGTCTGTAATAATATGACTATAACATCCGATATAGAAACAGCTTCAGAGTTAAACAAATATTTTTCATCTGTTTTTACTCCAGAACCTACTAACATTACACCCATTGTAGCAGATTTTAAACTTGAACCATATGAAATTCTCTTCCAGGATATTCAGTGGGTCTTTGACACCCTAAAACAGTATACTAGTTCTGGCCCTGACAATATTAGCTCTAGATTTCTTATAGAGACAAAGGATACAATAATCCCTGCTTTGATTATTATTTTAAAAAAATCACTATATGAATCCTCAGTTCCAGCTGACTGGCACACAGCCATTGTCACATCCATTTTTAAACAAGGCTCCCACTCTAAAATTGAAAATTATAGACCTATTAGTCTTACATCGATACCATGTAAACTCTTGGAGAAAATAATTAAACATCAACTTGAAAAAGAAATGTCTACATTAAAAATTAATGATGAGTATCAACATGGTTTTAGAACAGGATTCTCGTGTACCACAAACTTGATCACTTTTTACAACTATATTAGTTTCAACCTTGACTGTAAACTACCTACAGACATCATTCTTTTGGATTACAGCAAGGCTTTCGATAAAGTATCACACAGTATTTTGGTTAATAAACTTAACTGTTTAGGTTTCTCAGCACCTATCATATCCTGGATAAATAACTGGCTGAGTAACAGAACACAGAGGGTTAGGGTGAACGGTGTACTTTCAGAGATGGGTGTGGTGGCTAGTGGCATGCCACAGGGAACCGTCCTGGGCCCGGTGCTGTTTAATTTGTTTATCAGTGACATGAATGTTTCACCAAATAACATAATGGTTAAATTCGCAGATGATACCGAACTTGGAGGAAAGGTTAACACCCCTGTAAACTGTCATAAATTAACACTGGATATTGCACTAATTGAACAATGGGCTAGTATAAATAAAATGCATCTTAATACAGCTAAATGTGCGGTACTTCATTTTGGAAAAGATAACCCTAAACAAAAATATTACTTGAACAACAGCATTATTAGGACATCTTCTATAGAAAAGGATCTGGGTATTATGGTTAATGACAAACTATCATCTTCCTCACATTGTTCAAAAATTGCAAATCAAACTAATGCATTACTGCACAGAATAAATAAAACATTTATTTCTAAATCAGAAGAATGTCTCTTAACTTTGTATAGGTCACACATAAGGCCCTATCTTGATTATGGATCTCCATTTTGGAGCCCTTATTTAAAGACAGATATAAACAAAATTGAACAGATTCAACATAGAGTTACCAAGCTAGTACTGCATCTTACTCACTTGGAATATGATACTAGATTAAAAAACTGGATTACACTCTCTTGAGCGCAGGAGAACTAGAGGTGATCTTCTACAACTGTTTAAAATACTTAAATCACCTGATCAAATGGAACAATGTGGTATGGTTTATTCAGTAAGAAAAATTGTACCAAGACTTCATAGGAGACAATTGGAAGTGAAAAAAGTAAATAACAATAAGAGACTAAATTTATTTTCCTTTAGATCACCCAGACTATGGAATAAATTACCCCAAGATATTGTCAATTCAACAAATATTTCAATATTCAAGAATAAATTAGATAAATGGATGAATGAATGGGACATGAGCAAATGATCCATCAATATGGAGGATAATCCTGATGGGCTAATAGCCTTCTTTTGTCCTAAAAAACCAAGTAACCAAGTAACTATAATGAACATGAGCCACAACTCAGCAACTATAACTGACACAAAAATTGACACAATCCAAGATCTATGATGACTCTTTCTACATACCAAATTTCATGCAAATCATCAACATAGTTCAAAAGTTACTGAAGCAAAATAAACCACATTTTTATTTGTTGGTGTGACATAATTCCACACCTGTTTATATTTCATACACCTAACCACTGAAAATGACCTCAGTGGCAGTAAGGCTAGCTACCCTATAAATTTCAAGCAACTAGCACAATGCAGAATGCTATCTGCAAAATGTAAACTGCATCACACAATAGCTCTGCAGAAAATTAACTTTCCAACACCTAAACATGATAATTCACATCTACAGGACAGTCCCTCAACACCCCTCCAAATTTCAAGTTAAAAGACCTAACCATTTCAGAGATATTTCATTTTAAAGGTTTTGCACTTTTAAAAAGTCTTTGATCGCTAGAGTCGGATGCAAATTTACGATCAAAGATCATCTTTGATCATGAGGGGATATCTTGTCATGAAAATTGGGCTATCTGGGCCCTCCAGATTTGGCCATCTCATCCTACCCTCATAAACGAAGCTCGCAATCAAAGAATCTTGCAATCAAAGAATGTGCAGGCTTGTGACCAAACAATTTGCAGGCTTGCGATCAAAGAATTAAAAAACATTAAAACTCAATTTTTTGACACAACTGCATTAAATCACAGGCATGCCTCGATAGAGGGAAGCCTCCTGAGTAAAACTCATCCTAGTTTGACTTTACAAGTGCCCTTGTGCTGAGATATTTGATTTTTTCCAACCTAAAAATCTGGCCATCTCATCCCTCCCTCAGGAACGAAGATCACGATCAAAGAATCTCGCGATCAAAGCATTTGCAGGTTCACAATCAAAGAATTTGCAGGCTCACAATCAAAGAATAAAAAATGTTAAATCTCTATTTTTTTACAGAACTACATTAAACCACAGGCATGACTCGATAGAACAAAGGCCCCTGAGCAAAACCCATCCTAGTCTGGCTTCATAAGTCACCCCTGGGCTGAGATATTTGATTTTTAAATCTGGGCATCTCATTCCACCCTCGCGATCAAAGATCATGATCAAACAATCTCACGATCAAAGTATTTGCAGGCTCGTGATCAAAGATTGTTAGCGAGCCATGATCAAAACTCTATTTTTTTGACATAACTACATAAAACCACAGCCATGGCTCGATAGATGGAAGACCCCTGAGCAAAACCCATCATAGTTTTACTTCAGAAGTCAACCCTGAGCTGAGATATTTGTTCTTTTCAGACCGCAAACTGAAAACAAAATGATGGCCATCACGATCAATAAATTCCTCACCATCAAAGAATCTCTGATCACGAGCCTGCAAATTCTTTAATCATGAGGAGTGACCAGATAGCCAAAATCCCATTCTTCTTTCGCAAAATAACCATATCAATTTTCCCATAGACTTATAATGGGAGCTAAAAAGTTTAATAACTTTTGAACGGATTAATATTTTTTCACCAAACAAAAAGTGGCACATTCCTTGACCCAAGCTATTTCTACATGCCAAGATACAGACTGGCACACCACACAATGGCCATGGCACACCACACAAAATCTGAAAAACTGCCACAAAACTGGTGAAAAATGCATTTTTCAGTGTTTTGGTGTGTAAAAACTGTAAGTCTGACCAAAACAAAATTTGGCAGATAAGGAGATCTACCATGTCCCACCATGCATACCAAATTTCAAGTACATCCATTAAACAAGTCCAAAGTTATTAACATGCAAAATTTCAAGATTAACATACAAGTACCTTCATAACCCTAAACCCTAAATATAGGGGTGCGACCACACCCATATAATACATGTATAGTTTTTTTTTTTTTTACTGTTTTTTCCCCTTTGTGGCATTCTTCCACTTTGCCCTTTATCCCTGTTGTCTAGTGGCACCCCTACCCTCAATCCATATATATATTTAAATAGATGCATTTTCTTTTTCTGTTTTTTATTTCCCCTCAATTGTGGTGTTCTGCCACTTTGCCCTTTATCCCTGGTGTCTAGTGGTACACCCACCCCCACCAGGACCCTCCAGTTTTGGTCCAGATTGCTCGATGGTGGTTAGTGGCATCCCCCACACTTTGGTGTCAACCTGTAAAAAGAGAAAATGGTCCCTCATTGTCTCATTTTTTTCTTAAGCTATAAAAAACAACCATTCCCAATTACTTCTGCAACCCCCACCTGACCAACCACCATGCACCCAACTCTCCACACCCCCCATGATGCCCCCACAGACTGCCACTCACCTATAGATGTCCCAGGTTCGAGACCCACTCTGCCGATCGAAGACACGTCTTGCTGCTGGAACTGGCAACTGCAAAATTAACTAAGGTAAATGTGCTTCAATGTATTTTAATGGGGGGATTTCTACTTTTATGCATAATGTTTTGTTGGAATTTTCACCCAACATTTTCAATATGGCCTTTTGGGGTACCCCACCTCATGAACAATATGACTATCCTTAGGAAACTCCTATCAGAAAGGTGATTTCATGGTCAGTTTGAAATCACATTTCTGGTGGGATTTGCATAATGACAGCTGTATTGTTCATGAGGTGGGGTCCCCAAAAGGCCATTTTCAAAAATTGAGGACAAAAAAATCAAAAACATGGCTCAGTTACAATGGCTCATTACAATTGCACTATACACATTCATAACTTTGTCAGTTTAAATTATTTTGACCCCAAATCTTGTACATGGACTTATTACCCCCACCAAATGTGTGTTACAACCGTCATTTCTTAAATCCTGGTTGAAATGTGTTTTTGCAGCTGTGGTACAGAAATGACATTGCAGTTGTGCAGAATTATGTTTCAGCAGGGATTTGAATATTTTGTCTAGTGGATACATTAGGTGGGGTAATAACATGGCTACAGTGACAATTCCATCAGTTTTGTGCTATAAATGGAAGCCATGCACTTCTGAAGCTATGTACACATATGCATCTATGGATGAATGGGAGAACAGGGCCCAGAGAACCCTGCACTCCCAATAGCTATGTACATATATGCATCTATGGAGGAATGGGAGTGCAGGGCCCAGAGGACCATGTGTTCTGACAATCAAATTAGGATATGATTATACTATCTCAAAAAGTAAGGAAATGAATTGCAAAAAATGTGTTAATGCATCAGTCAGGGTTAAAGCAACAAAAGAAGGCAAATGTGGCATAAGGGTTTCCAACCCTATCACCACACCCCCACACTGCACAGACAAAGAGTGATAAGGGGGTAGCATTGAGGTTGTCACCCTAATACTCAGGCCATTCTCCTTTGCTGTACCCACCCAGCTTATTTTCTAATGAAATTGGGTCAAGACACCAATGCCACTCTGATCCCTCTTCATCTGTGCAGGGTGGGAGTGAGGTGGTAGGGTTGGAAACTCTAACACCATATTTCCCTACTTTTGTTACTTTAGCCCTAACTAATGCATTAATGGAGTTTTTTGCAATTTAGATATAGAATATAGATATAGATATAGATATAGATATAGATATAGATATAGATATAGATATAGATATGTTGCAAAAAAACTCGTTAATACTCCAGTTAGAGTCAAAGCAACAAAAGCTGGGAAATGAGGTGTTAGGGTTTCCCTAATACCCCACCCTCCCAAACTAAGCAGGAAAGCAGGTGTGGTGTGCGCCTTGGCTTCTCAAGCCTAGCACTCACCCCATTCCATTTGTAAATAAGGTAAAATGTGTAGACTTTATGAGAATGGGGTGAGTGTTAGGTTTGAAGAGTAACAGAAATGAAAAGGCAAAAGATAATTCAGTTTCCTTTCTTTCAGGCTAAATATGGGGGATGGTTTGAAGAGTAGCAGTCACCAGTTTTGTTTTAATATTATAATTTTTTTTGTAATGTACAGTAAATCTGAAAAATTGACAATGTGCAACACAAAACTTCATCCACAAATGATAGTGTCAGTCAACTCACAGTAAAATGAAGCAGTCTGAATATCATAAGCTCATGACTCATATAGCAACTATTTTGGGACCAGTCACACAGTAAGGAGTTAGAGTTTATAAGTGGATGAAATGTTATGTCAGAACCTTCAGGGCCACTTTTGCCACCAGAGAACTACAGAATCCACCAAAGGGAGTTCTGATTGGCAAGATACATTTGTTGATGTGTCTAGAGCACATCAGTTTTGTATGTTTTGAATATTTATCTTTCAGAGAAACCTGAAATCAAAATGACAGCTAATGAAAAAGGATTTTTTTTTCTCTTGATAAAGGATTGGATCTTCATGTAAAAGAATCCTTTTTTGTGAGACCAAGTTCCTTTTTATTCCATTCCTCTAACCTGGAGAGCAACATTCCTATTGAATATAATGGGCACATAAAAATTGAACAACTTTGCAACAGAGTAATATTTTTTCACCAGACAAATGCAAGGCAGTTCTGTGACCCCAGCTGTTTCTATCATAAAAAAATCACACCAAAATTAAACACCATCTGGGTGCAAGACAATGAGGAAAAAATTGCCAAAAATGAAGAATTTTAAGGTTTTTGCGCTATCTGGTTCTCAGAATCCATGCATCCAACTAAAGCAGCACTTGCCACAACAAGAGAACTACCCAACAGGACAGCACATGCCACATTTTGTGCAACTCTATTGATCAGTTTCAAAGTTATTGAAGTGCAAATTTTGAGTTTTAACATTAAAGTACCTACTCAACCCTGACTATGACCGTGCCCCTAAAATATATATATGCTCTCCCTCTCCCAATCCTTTTGGCTTTGGTATAACTTTGCATATTATTTAAAGTAATTAATGTCAGTTGCTTTAAAGGTTTGAGGTTATTTTTCATTTCTTCTTATTTTGTATAAATGTAATCTTGTTGATGATTATTTTCGTATCTCTGCAACTTCAATTAATTGCATGATACTAAATAAAATGAGCAATATAAGCCAACATTTACATCTCAGTAAATACTGTATTATAAATGCTTTTAATATTTAGGCTGCCACTAAATAACCAATAACCAATAATCAATGAATAGATAATAGGAATATAAATAGACAATAAGTATAAATATCTGTGAGATTAAATATGGAATAAATAGGGAAAAAATTAACTATATCCACCTGTATCATGCCCATTTATTATGATCGTATCGTCCCAATTCACTAAGGTCTGAAAGTTATTGTGTTTACCTCATACTGGGCACCACAATTTAACTGTGCAAAAATGCTTCTTTTATTCAAAAATGCTCAATGTGCTCAATGTGTAAGCAGTCACCCAACATGCCATATACACCTCGACTGGTTTTGCATGTCATGTGCTTCTTTGGGTCCTTCTGAATACGCATGAGACATGCAAAACCAGTTGAGGTGTATTTGACCTGTTGGGCGGCTGCTTACACATTAAGCACATTGAGCACTTTTGAATAAAAGAAGCTTTTTTGCACAGTTAAATCATGGTGCCCAGTTTGTGGTTCATGTATTGATGTGAGTAATGTAGGCATGCATGGTGCCAGAATTTCATTTTTGACTGCTTGTGTTTACCTCACAGAGTCACCAGAACAAAGTCCAGTTTAATTTAAGAAATGCCCTGGCTAAGTCTTTCTCTTTCTGCTTGGTCTCACCAGGGTGGTGACATCTGCAGTATAAGCTCTGCTGGCTCTATTAGATACAAGTTAAAGTGTGTTTACCTAAAAGTAATATGCATACAGTACAATTTAGTGCAAACCCATAGAGATTCCAAAACAAGGTCCAGCTTGATTTACAAGTTGTTCCAGTATTTAAATCAATCGATTAAATCAATGTTCTAAGTCTGTCTCTTCTGTATGGTCCCAATAGGGCAATGACATTTTCAGTGTATGCCTTATTGGCTCTATTATAGACAATGTTTTTACATATGTATTCCTAAGCAATGTCCTTTCTGATAAACATAGTATAAACACAGAGTGAAACCTGTTCCAAGATAATCTTGGCAGTTTCCCAGTGTTATTCTGATCAGGTTCTATGAGACTATATCTGTCAGTATGGCAGTGAATGCCTAAGCAGCAAAAAATATCAATAGTAGTTGTAATACAGATGCTTGTAAGAGTAGCCTACATGTTTCTTGGAATATCTAGCAATATAAGGAAATGCTAAAAAATGGTAAAATGCTATATTACTAAAAAATTGCTAAAAAAATGCTGAAGTGCTAAAATACTAAATTCAATAGTCTTCACAAGGGAAGTATTGTAATATATAAACAGTCTTTTGCTAGAACCTTAAATTTAGTTGTAAGGGTGAATTTTGCATTTGGCGATTTGATAAACTTAAAAACTGCTATGCTGCTCACATGCTAACAGGGTGTGTAAAAGGTCAAATCCCACAATGTACCAAACTAAAAAGCCAAAGCACAAACTCTCAAAGGAGATGGAGGTATACATTGTCAAAAAACAATTAAAAGATATTTTATTATAACATACAAGATTTAAAAAAAATACATTACAGTGAAAAATTGAGGTGATGAAAGTGACAGTACAAACCTCAATGTTTTACACCTGTGCTTTGCACTTCTTAAAGAGGAAAATGGCCAGGATCATATTGGCACCACTTTTATATCAGTCCATTACAGTACTTGTCCAATCATTAGCAACAACCAAAAGATCACATAGTGCATTGAAAACTTCCATAACAGTGAAAGTGCAAGTGCTGACATATACCCCACAGACTATTAAAAAAGGAGACAGACCAGATAAAAATATAGAATATTATACCATATAGAAAGTTTTTTCCCTTTTTAGCTAAACAAAAGAAAGTTCTAGAAATATATGATGATCAATTCAAAAAACTTCCGTCATAAAGATATTATTTCTCATGGAGTTCCATGTCAAAATCTGGGACTTGTTGCATCCAGGGTTTCCCGACAAGGAACTTATCCACCTCATATGTAAAATATTTTGAGGGTAACTAAAGATAAAAAAAAATGTATATTAGTGTATTCTCTCACACCTGAACTATGGTTGTGTTTGAAACTGGCCAAAATAAAATCCATGACTTGACTCTTCTATTCTTCCACAAATTGTGAATTTTTATAAATGTGAAGTCTTAAAAAGGTGCAATTGCAGCAAAAAAATTTCAGTGTTTGATCACAAAAAATTACAGTGCTTTCATTATAATATACTGTACAGCTGCTACTTCAATTTCCCTGTACAATTTCAGATGGTGCTGCTGCTGCTATATGGTGAACTTATGTGATGATTATTGGGAATTGCAGAACTACATGCATACCATGCTGCTGAGCATGATGCAAGACCCTCATAAGAGCAGTAAACCTGTATTGCTACTGGCTCATCAATGAAAACACTGTTTCAGTACATAAATGCTAGCAAAATTTCCCTCTGCAATGTTAGCTGGTGCTGCTGCTATATAACAAATTTAAATGTTGATGCTGGGGATTTACAGCACCACATGAGTACTGCACTTTTATGCATGACACAGGAGGATAACCTTATGAGAGAGGCGTTTGCACTGAAATTGGCTGATGACAAAAAAAAAGGTTTTCCTTTTTATATTTTGCTGCTAGCATGGTTCCCCTACATAATTTCAGCTAGTACTATTGCTATGCAGTGAATGACAGCTGATGCCAGTGAATGACAGCAAACATGTGTACTGCGCAGCTGATGTACAGTACTGTATCATAAACTAAATTTTAAAGCTCAGAAAAAAATTGTTCCTTCCTTCTCTGCAATACTGCACACACTATAAATTAAATGCACAGCAGAAATAAAACTAAATGGATTGCCAAGTGATATGTGACTGATAGAAAAATAAAAAAATACAGTAGATTATCAAATTTGCTTTCTCTAGGATTTATCTAGTATAGTAGATTGTTAAGTTTATTTTCTCAAGGCTTTAGCTAGGTTGCAGCTATGGAGGTCTAACTGCTCTGACAGCTATGCATGTAGACAGCTGACCAATGCTGGAGCATGCTTGGTGTATGCCAAACAGGAATCATGAGGACACCCCCTCCCAAAAGTGCTACTAGCTTATATTGCATTAGGTTTTCCTAGTTGGGCACTTTTGAAAGTGCACATTTTTTAAAACCTGAATTGATAGAATCATGCAGTCTTTTTAGTTTTTCTCAAAAAGCCACATTAGTCATGTCTTCCATATTGCAGGATTACATCTATTCCTATTTAAAATGAATCACCGTGCACAAATTACACAAGAGTGCATATTTTTACCCATACACAATCATACGGTACTTGTAAAAACTGTGTGTAAGATTCACAAAACACTTTTAAGGCAAAATAAAATGTGTAAAACCTCAACATTTGCACAGTTGCAGAAAAAAGGAGTAATTGCTCTGTGTTATATACCCAAGATATACACAGCCATGGAAAAAACACACTGTGGACTATGGAAAAAAAAAACACAGCTGTGGAAATTCCTGTGCAAAACAAATGCCTTTTATAAATATGGCATATCCCTTAAAGATGATTCTCAGCCACTGTTTTTCCGCAGTTGCGGTACAAATTTTGCACACATGCTGCACCAAAGAGAGTGAGGTGTAACTCACCTTGAGGAAAAGGCATAGACCTAACAATTGGGGAATACAATCATAATGGGGGTTCAGGCACCAAGCAACAGCAAACCTCTGTGCTGTATAGTAATGTCATTTGTTACAACAAACAGAGCACACATTGCAATTGACAGTCAAAAAACCACAACCACATGACCCAGTGCAGCCCATAAAGGAGCCTGACAGGAAGTACGGGCAGAGATGAAAACAGTCAGAAGTGTGTGCTACAGATGCAGGCAAAAACAAAACCTCACAGAGAGACACAGTCAACTGTTATAGAGTGCCACTGGGTGCAAGGCCCTGCTGTTTCAGGTGGTGCTACTGTGGTCACAGTTGTGGGACTTGCTGCTGGCCTCACTGTGAGTGCTGGTTCTGTTGCAACATTTTCAAGACTGTCAGTCTCCTGCTCCTGTCAATACGGATCACCTGTTGCTCTGTCTGCTGAGCTGTTTATAACAGCTGCAGATCTGCACATACACATTTCCACACTTGCTGAATTTCATAACTTGCCTGTTTTGTGATTTTCCACACCTGCGGAAATTTGGACTGTGAATATGCTGCACTTTCAGTTCTGCAGTTTTGCATGCCTTTTTATCTGCATGTGCAGATTTTTTGGCTCTCTTTGTGAATCTAACCCTATGTTTTTAAATATACTGCACTCAATTTGCAGAAATGTGTGAAAGTTCACAAAAACTGTACAATTATGGGAAAATTCCAAAAAAAGATTTTCCTAATTTTTTGCACCACTAGTGAGAAACTTCTGTTATCACAGTCCCCTCTACTTGAAAAGATGGATCTCCAGACCTTGCTGTGAATCATTCCTGGAATGCCAATCTGAGGCTGTAACCATTCAGTTAAAAGAAAATTCCTCTCAAGCTGGGAAGTTCTACTCCTCCATTGCTTTAATGCTTTCTATCCCATGGACCAACATTAGAGGTCTTTTTTGCTTTCACACTTAATCAGCACTGATTTAACTCTTATTCACTATTAGATATAGAGAATAATGGATAAGCAACAGTGAACAACAGTGCTGTGTTCAATCTGAGAGGTTGTCATGACAACCTAGTAAACCTCAAGAGTGAAGCTGCAGAGGTTTGCAGTTGCTATGAAACCTCAAGAAGTGAACTCAGGATTGCTGTTTAACTGTATCTCATCCATAGTCTTTTATAATGTGTGGGCAACAGCGAAACATGCAGTGAGCATTTATTGAGCATGGCTGTCCTTTTGTGCTGCTGTTAAGATCCCGGTCCCCCCATCCCCAACCACAAGTACAAGCCCCACTGTATACATGGTCCCCCGCACTCACAGACTCAGTTTTTTTTAAACAAAAATACAGCTACATGCACCTTGAATACTAAATTGTGAAAGTGTCCTTATGCTGCCAGTTTTTTATTGGCTCTGCTCTCTTTCAGGGACGGAGAACATAGCCACTGCCATTTTCCGAACAGCAGAGCTTTGACTAATGTGCAAGCACAAAGATATTAGATGTTATTGTACCATTGATGTGACTTACGCATGATGGTACAACAGCAATATGATATCACATCAATGGTACAACAAAATTATCTTTTGATCAAATTCAGTGCATAACAATGCTCTCCCATATACTGTAACACTGTTCTCCAGCACATAGCCTTAGCCCATAACAAGGCCTGTCGGCACCTCACCTCAGCCGACCACCTTTCCCACACATGTGATACCTACAAGCAGGCTAACTGGCTCCAGCTTACATGTAGACTAAAGTACCAGACCTGCATCCTTGCAAAGAAGACCTCGTTGGGTCTCTTTTCCCCAGGGGTTCAGACTTTACTGACCCCACACTGTGCCACCAACCTAAGAAGAATTTCTGAAACACTAGCATTTACAGTACCCCACTGCTGGATAACACACAGACAAGCACTCCTATAAAGTCAGAGCCTTGAATTGATTCAACTCTCCTCCTTTGGAAATCATCAACACTAAGATTATCTCCTTTAACTGCAAACTGCATCAGCACCTCGTGGCCTGTGCCTCCTGTTTCACTTAATCTGTTCATGGTATGCTCCCCTCTTGCCTTCCCTCCTGCCATTGGACACTCCCCCCTCACCCCCTCTTACTCCCTGTTAGCACTATTCCACATCTCACTGTTGCTTGCCCCTAGTTACTCCTAGCCCTCTTTATATTCCTCCTTATATTCTTTCCTTCACTCCTGAGTCCCTTCTCCTATTTTGCCTCCCTCCCTCCCCCCCAACTCACAGCCTCCTATCCAGGCATATCCACTACCCACCACTCCACCCTACCAGCTCTCTCAGCCCTCCTACTTCCCTTTTCATCTCTACCTGTTCTCCCTCTCTCTCACTCTCTTTCTACCACAGACCCACACCCAGCTCCTCCCCTCCCTTTATTCACCTAACTTCTCTTCTCTCGTATCCTCTCTGGACATTGTTCACCATCCTGCCTTCCACCCCCTCCTACTTTTACACCTAATGTTACCTTCTGCCTCTGTAAGCATTTGTTCCTGCTCTACCTCTCATGCAACATCCCTAGGCATACATTGTACAATGCCTGGTGTATGGTTCCTACTGCAAAAGTTATTCACATTTTGATAGTTGACAAAGCCTTTGGCGGCTTCTTAGTGGAAACCTTACTGTATGTTTGTACCTCATCAGTTCTCTGTTTTGCGTTTTCAACTTGTCCTTATTATGAGATGTGGAACCTTTGTAAAAGAGCCTTTGGCTCAAAGGTGTTTAATTCTGAAAACACAATAAATAAAATAATTTAAAAAAAAGATATAGAAGACTACCAGTTCTCATATAAAATACCCCAACTGATACATAAGTCCTTCAGACCAGTGTAGTCTAGGTTAGTAGACAGCATCTGTGACCACTTCAAAGACCAATGTAACCACAAGAAACTGCAAGGAAAAAAAAGAAAATATGCTATGGTGGCAGGAGAGGCCTGGAAGGCCTTTGGCTTGAAGAGTTTTGTTTTAGTCAGATGAGTAGATGGATATTCTAGGATGTTTAACAGAAGTCTAATTAAAATTTATTTGCTTTGCTGCATGTTGAAATTCATTGATTTTGTGTGGTGCAATTTTGCTACAGTACCACTAGCCTACAGTGGCCCCTCATGTACTAACCCACAGTCCACTGTCATGTGCTCAACTTTTCTGTTGCTGAAGTGCATATTTAGATCTAGCTTATCTCCTTAATGAAAATAAAATATTTCTATTTATTTTACCAAGGGATTAGGACGATGCTCATTCAGTGAACCTATCTGGCTGGCTGGCTGTCAAGCTAGCTCTCCTGTTTTTATATGCAAGTTTGATAAGTAAGAGAACATTCTTACATGTGCATTATACAAAAATTGGTTATACTGAATACAAGGGCTAATGCTTTTTCTAAGGACAAGTTAGATGCATCAAGTCACCAGACCTTGGGGATTTTCAGTTGTGCTTCATTTGGAATGTAAGTGTCTATGTCAAGTATAGGAAGTCCATCAGATTTCCAGCACTTTCCTTCCCCAAAATCATTCATGGACCTTGAAAAATGTAAACTTGTTTCTATGGAGTTGAGCCTGAGTTCAATTTAATCCTAGAATTGCCATGCTGCATTACTCAGACCAGGGTCTGACAACTGTAGGCTAATTTGTTGTTGCTAAACAGAACATTAGTCTGTTGATTCTTCTTACTGCGAACAACAGAACAGGTCTTCTGCTGACACTCAGAACTGGTCTCATATATTTTCCTGTTTATGACTTAATAGGTACAACCATTATATTGGGTGTAAGAACCCTTCCCCCCCCACTTATGTAATATGGGAAAAAACTGCTTCATTCTCTATTTTGCTCCTTCTCTATTTTTGTTAGCACAAGTGACACATACTGTAAATAGGGAAAATATTTGATTTTTCACATACACTAGTAACATAAAAATCATTTGTGAAGAATCCAACGACATGCAGACTGCAGCTGCCAAGAAACAGCACTTAGGAAGGTGGCTTCCCCTGGCAAAGAATGTTTCCTGTTTCAGAGATTCACTATAATGAGATTAAGCACCACATTTTCTCATTTGTATTTTTTAATTTTAGCAAGCAAAATAAAAATGCTCATTTTATCTGTAAAAGAGCCACATTCGGGAGATATCAGCAAACCTTTTATTCTGTAGCTAATTGCACAGTGAAATCTTGTTAGTGAGTTGGTTTGAGAAACATATGTTTAATTACATTCTGAGCTGAAATAAGCTGATGATATCAGCAGATATTCACACTGCTTTTAAGAGTTTTCTGTCAGGATAAAATAATGTACTGTAAGTGAGACTGTCAGCATCAGCCCTCATAAAGCAACACAATCATCTTGTAATATACAATATGTTCTGTGTAGACTATTGTTGCCCACCATGTAATGAGCCCACATGGGACTAATATATTGGGCAAAATGTCAACTGCAGGTATTCACTGAGTGGTCATTTTAATTTATATTCTTGTTAACAACCAACTATACATTAATCTTCTTGCAAACTTTTGGAGTTTTAAATTTCTTTAACCTTCTAGGAAAAAGTTACACAATTCTGGGTGTTTTTCTGTGATTTACCTACATAACAGCATAACTTCCAGAACACAGTATGTCTAACAAAAGGATTAAAAGAGGTATTTTCTATGAATACTGTGTGATAATGATATAGAATCAGGTTGTACTGTGTGTGGGATACACCATCAGGTTTTCTAGGCAATAGTGTTGACATCCAATGAGTGGTAAAAACAGTAAGAAAGGAATGCTGTAAGTGAAGACTTCTGTTTTTTGGCAATATGAGTGCCCTGGTAGTATATATGACTTATTGTTGATGTTAGTGAACTAGATTAGTGCTGCTATTACTTTACCAATAGTGCATGCCAATGTACAATGTTGGCTATCCCAATGCTGCTGTATCAGTAGTTTGTGCTAGTAAGGGGATTCAGACACTGCCAGTGTAGTTGCCCCAGTAGTGTTAACTAAGGTAAATTTACTCACCTGGTAAAGGTGACTATAGAAGCACCCTTTACAGTAGTCTGAAGTTATCATAACTGGGTAGTATAGGCTTCCTCAGATAGGCTGATGCACAGACCAGACAAAGACACTTTGAATCTGATCCTGCCTCTTACCCTTCCAGTTGGATCTTCCTCAGTTAAAAACTTCCAAAGCTTCTCTAATCTGGAGCATAAGGTAATCAAAAACAAGTGTCAGAAAGAAACATGTACTAGCCAGAGCTGATAGTGCTGCATGGGAGGAATTGTGAGTAGAAATATTGGAAAATTACCAACATTACGAGCCTGCATTAGGAAAATGTAATGTAGGCTCATAAATTTGTTGTTCTGTAATATTTGTACACAAATTTTCAACATAGCCTTGTTATGACCCTGGCTCATGATGAAGAGCAGAGCAAATGTTCAACTCCTGCCTGAAAGGTGATTTCATGCAGGGACTGCAAAATCATCTTTTGGGATGCAAAAAATACATTTTGGGCCAGAGTTGAAAATTGACAGTTATGACATTCATGAGGTGCTGCAAATAAATGGTTATGTTGTAAATCTGGGGTCAAAATATTGAAAATTACCAAAGTTATGAGTTTGTGTTATCAAAATTCAATGTAGACTCATAACTTTGTTGTTTGTTGTTATTTTTACACCACATTTTCAACATAGCATTCTTATGACACCACCTTATGAACAAGGGCAGAGAAAATGTTCAACTCCTACCAGAAAGGTGATTTCACACAGGGACCACAAAATCACCTTTTGGGATCTGAAAAAAAACATTTTGGCAAGGATTTGAAACATGACAGCTATAACATTCATCAGATGTTGTAAAGATATGTCTATGTTGTAAATCTGGGGTCAAAATATTAAAAATTACCAAAGTTATGAGCCTGTGTTCACAAAATTTAATGTAGGAGCATAACATTGTTTTTTTTTAATATGTCTACACCCAATTTTCAACATAGCCTTCTTATGACCCCACCTCATAAACAAGGGCAGAGAACATTTTCAAGTTCTGCCTGAAAAGTGATTTTGTGCAGGGACCACAACATCACCTTTTGTGACAAATTTGCCCAATGACAGCTCAATTATTCATGAGGTGGGGTCCCAAAACAGTCATGTTGAAAATCTGAGCCAAAAATATGAAAAAATGGCAAAGTTATACCGATAATTTCAAAACACCATTAAAATGCATTGAACCGGATACCTGTTTCTTTAGTTCGCAGTCCAGCTTTGAAGAATGAAGATGTGTCTGTGGTCCAGAAATGATTATGATGTTGGACCCCCAATGGATAAGTAAGAACTTGGGGGGTGTGGGGTGGTGGGTGCTGAGTGAGAGGGTCAGGTGGAGGAGAGTTCAATGGCTGCAAAGGACATCAATGGACTTCATTTTTTTTACAGGATGAAAAATATTGAGGAGTCCTGCACTGGGTGATTGGGCAACCCCCCCCATCCCTGTGCCACTGTTACATATCTGGGGGGATAAAGTGGGGTGGTGGGTGCAAAGAGGACGGAGGTGGTAGATGAAAGTATAAAAACAAATAAAAAACATAATCATGCATGCACGGTAGTGGATGGAGGGGGATGAGGATTCTTGCACTGAGGAATTGGGCACTCCACCAGTGCCACTGTTACATTTCTGGGTGGGGAGTGGGGTGGTGGGTGCTGAGAGGGAAGGTTGGGTGGGGGGAAACTATAAAAATATATTTAAAAAAAAGCAACACAACTGTGACTGCAACATGGCATAAAGTGAAAGAGCTGAGAGTGTACATGCAGTTTACTGGTATGCCACCCAACAGGGACATTTCTACGGCCACATGTGTCAATCTCAACAACAGCACCATGCCACTGTAAAAGTGCTGCTTGAAGGGGGCAACCACTTTCTTCAACCTGCACCCCCTCCTCAAACTAACTCCAACCTGGAGTTAGAATCCTTTAGTTTGGGATGTGCGAGGGGCAAAGCTCCCACGTGGAGTTTTCCAGGGACAATGCCCCCACCATAAAAAATTGAGCCAAACTGTGTGGCTTCATGCTGACTGCAAGTTGTAGTCAACATGGAACCCTTCGCTGTAATGCCGGTTGCAATCTTTTTTGTCGTGCCGGCATGGTAGAGCCCAGTTTACTGATACAGTGAGTGGGCTTAGAACAGTAAGTCTTATGCAACACTTTTCTCTTTAGCCTGACCACACTGCTCAGAATATGTAATGGCAGATGGGGGTGAGGGTGCAAGCACATTGGGGAAATCAACTTCATTGTAAAATCATACACACTATATCAAATAAGAAAAAAACACCAGGCATCTTAAAATCTTTTATTTATAGGCTGTTTGAAAGTAAAATCATAACTATTTGCTATCAAATATTGCTGTTTAAAATAAAAGAAATTGACCACAGACAGTAAAGTAGTGCAATGTGGAGTGCTTCACAGATGTGGTGGTGACTGTGTTGGAACTCGAACATGTTGTTTGGTCACAAGCAATGTGGGAGTCCTTTTCTCATAGCAAGAGGTCTGTAGGGCTTCACCCACTGCAGCCCTCAAAAACAAGGAACAAGATCCTGTATATTGATTTGAACTAAGTACACAACAAGCAAATTTAGTAGAAAATACAGAATACTACTGCTAAGTATTAAAGGGAAACAGTCAGCACAAAGGGCCCCCACACTCAATTGTGGGGCTGGTCCCAATGTACAGTTTGTGTGAAAAACATGTTGGTTTCCTTATTGTTTACTGACTTTTAAAGCCCTACGTGGAATTGGCCTGGACTACATGAAAGAGCTCCTGATTCCCTACCAGCCAGGTCAATCACTCTGCTCATCCAGCGAGGGGTTGCTAGAGGTTCCAAGGGTATGTTTAAAATCTTCTGGGGCAACAGCTTTTGAGTTTGCTGTGCCTACCCTTTGGAATTCTCTACCCAGTCGGATTCGGGGTGCTCAACTGTGGAGGCATTCAAGCAGGTGTTAAAGACTTATTTGTGGCTTCACATTTTTAACAATTGAATTTGTTGACTAAATTATGGATATTTGTATGATTTTATTGAATATGTTATGATTTTATTATTATTGTTGTTTTAAAATGTGAGGTGCCGTGGTTTTGGATACGGCGCCATACAAATAAATGTTATTATTATTATTACTGTAGTATAGCAGAATGTATATGACTAATTTTGTTTAGTTCTAGCCTGACATTTTCTGCTACTACTAATCCCATAATCCCCTGCAGCTGACATCAGAGCAGTATGCAGCAGTGGTAGATTCTATGGCCTACAGTGCGTATTAGTGCTTTTATAATCTTGGATCAGATGTTTTCCTTGTCTGATTTTCTTCAGGGGCTAAGTATGGTCCTCTGAAACTGTACTTAGCCCAGGGAGGACAGTGGGGCCAGCAAACAAAAGATCAGAGCTTACATAAACTCTCATATGCACTGCAGGCTATTGAATCTCTCACTGCTGACTTCTACTCTGATGTCAACTGCAGAAGATTGTGCTATTTGTAGTCACAGATATCAGCACAGAACTAAGCAAAATTAATCTAATGAAATCTACTATACCATAGTAAACACCAAAATGTTTTTGTACACAAAGTACACATTGGAACCAGCCCCACACTTGTGTGTGGGGCCTTTAGTGATGATTGTTTCCCTTTAACTATTGTAAACTAACACCATACTACAAGGAGTTAGCAGATGTGGCATGATTTGGAGCTGCTTCTTCCTCACTGTGTGAGATTAAGAGTTCTGGAAAGGGTGATCATATAATAGCATTAACCAGGTGAGTAAATTTGCATTATGAAATTACTCCCTTTACAACACTCTGTGGATGTCACAATTGGGTGATTAAGGAGTGCTGAAAATATTAAGAGTGACATGGCATACATGGCTCCAACACAGAATGCTACACCCTGTGGCCAAAGGCCACTCTATTAGAATCCAAAATGTCTAGTCAATAGAAATGAGAGAACATGTGCGCTTAAGCCCAGTTGGTTGTTGAGCAAATATCTGCTATGAAGCCACATTTTCTCTCTGCCCAGGAAGTAGCCTCTGATCTGTTCAAATGAGCCTTTAGCCCTACCAGTGTAGCCCCTGTGCAACATAAGAGTTAGGGATGGATGACCTCAACCATCATGCAGTGGTGACTCTGGAGGTCAAACAACCCTTTTTTGGATTCTCATAACAGAACAAACAATCTGTCTGACTTCTCAAAGGGTGACGCTGTATGCAAATACTCCTTAACGGTTCTAATGACTTTCATGGTCAGCAAGGCTTCTCTCTGGAGATCTGCCAGTCTTGGGTTAAATGACATGGAAAAGATGTGGAAGTGAAATTTCTTGGGCAGTATGGAAAAGGCACAAGACATTGGGCAGGAAGGATGGCACCATCTTAAGAATCACCTTATTGTGGAAACTCAGAAAGGGCTCTTGGCAGGACATGACTTGGAACTCACTAGTCCTGTGGTCAGAGCAGACAGCCACTAGAAAAATGGTCAGGTAATACAAATATACTGAATCCAAATGTTCAAAAGCAGGTTTGGTCAATGTCACTTTAAGTTGTCAGGACATTAATGTTGTCCTCTTCTTGGAGCAAATATTCTCTGTAGCCTTGAGGAACCTGGTCACCTCCAGATGGGCCTCCAGGTGGGACCCTCTGACTTCTCAATGTAAAGACCCTATTGTAGCAGCCTGAACACATGGAGATGCTGAAGACAGTCCGTTCTTTAATCCCTCTTGATGAGTGTACTGAACATATGGGGTATGGAGCAGTCCAGTGAACTAACATTGTTGTTCTTACACCATCTTGAGAAGCTTGCATTTGTGACTGCAAAATGGCATGCACTACTCTGTTGGAAAATAATGGTTGCTAACAATCTCTGCTTTTGAGCAGCCATGCGATCAGGTTAACAATGTGGAATTGTGGGTGGTGTGTGGAGCCTTGTGATAAGAAGTCCTGTTTGGCTGATAGTGTCATTGGTTTGTCTTTCAGCATCTGTATCAGGGATGAGGACCAAGTTCTTTTGTGCCAATCTTGGGTTATGAGAATGACTGTTTCTCTGGAGTCCAGGATTTTGCATATCACTTGCATTATGAGTGGTATTGGTGGTGAGATGTATGCTCATCTGAACTGCCAAGCGATGGATAGTGCATCTATTCCTGCTGGCCCAGGCTCCCAGTACCTGGAAAAATCTTGAGAACCTGTCTATTGAGTCTTGTCAACATCATATTGATGTTGCATGGCCTCAATAGTCCTGCATTGTTTGAAAGGTGGCCAGATTGAGACACCACTCTCATGAGTTTAACATCTGACAACTCACTCAGTCTCTCTGTTTTTTGAGTTACCTAGTAAGGTGTATTGCAGACACACTTCAGATGTGGACCTCTTCCCATGCAGTGACCCTTACTTCTTCATGGGACATCTGAGAATTCCTGATTTGACCCTGTTTCTTTTAAAGGCCATAGTCAATTTGTGGTCCATTCTGATCCGTTTGTACTGTCCAGGAAGCTGCTGATGGGAATGTTTCAGAGCCAGTAAGACTGTTCTGGAGTCCAGCACATAGAATAGGAGCAGTAATTTGGAGCTTGACCATTTTACCTGTGCTGTCCTGTTGTCAAATATGATTCCTCAGCCTAGGAGACTGTATCTGTCTCAATAACCACAGTAATCTGGCAGCATAGCCTGGATGTTAAAGTAACACGCTGTGAATGAACCTGGCATATTCAACAGACCTAGGTTTGATTCCCACAACCTCCACTTGCATAGTGAGTGACTCTAAGGAAGTCATTTTACCACCCCAGTGCTTCCAGGTTGCCCCTAAAAGGCACTTGTGGACTTATCTATTTTCAAAGAATGAGCCTATTTCTCAATCTAGTATTGTCCCATGCTTGACCTTGTCTTCGATCACCCATAAATAACTTTATTGCTTGTCTTACTCACTGTGGTAAGATGAGATATGACTGGTAAGTTTGCATGGCATGGTTCCAGTGGTTGCGTAGGAATCCATGGAGTGATTTCACGGTCAATTTGCCCATTTGTGCAAGTCTATGCACAAGGCCATTTGGTCTAAGCATTGCATTAAATCCAATAGTGTGGGTTTATTTCAAGCAAGGATTGAATAGAAAAATAGGAATATAGAATATGATGCCAAGAAAGGACCTCTTGGCCCTTCCAGTCTGCCCAGATGTTCCCCTGTCTATTCTGTCTCTGCAGACACTATCTGAATTGTAATGGTCCTTCCACCTTCCTTCTTCTTAACTAATATGCACTTAAGTCTATCCCATGCATTCTTAAAGCCCCCACTGTTTCAGCCTCTATCTTTTTGTGTGGTAGTCTATTCCAGGCATCTACCACTCTTTAAGTGAATAAATATTTAATCACACCACTCTTACATTTTTACCCTCCAACTTCTTTGCAAGCCCTCTGGTCCTGGTACTGGTTCTCTTTGATTGAGACTCTACACCTGCACCCTGGTTAACCCTTTTAGATACTTGTGGGTCTCAATCATGTCACCACTTTCTCTCCTCTCTTCCAGGGTGTACATGTTGAGATTCTGCTGTCTCTTCATGTAGAGCTTCTTTTGTAAACCATGTACAATTTTAGTTACCCTCCTCTGGACCACCTCCACCTTTTCTATGTTCTTTCTTTCATATGGTCTCCAAAACTAAACACAGTCCTCCAGGTGTGGTTGCACTAGTGAGCGATATAATAGCAACACCACCTCCTTCATTCTGCTAGAGATAACCCTTTATATGCACTCCAACATTCCACTGCCCATACCAACTACCTTGTCACATTGCCTTGCCAGCCTGAGACGACTTGTGAATATGTAAGTAGATAAGGCTATAGGGCCGGATGGGGTACACCTAAGAGTGTTGAGGGAGCAATGGGAGGTACTGGCTGCACCTCTGACAATTCTATTTAACAACTCACTGGAAACAGGAGTGGTTCCAGAGGACTGGAGGAGGGCACATACAGTTCTGCTTCATAAAAGCAGCAGCAGGAAGGAAACCGGTAACTATAGGTCAGTCAGTCTAACATCAGTGGTGGGAAATTTAATGGAGAAATTTTTAAAAGAAAGGCTAATATCCAGCAGGTTACAAGATCTTAGGAAGCACAGATTTAAGGTGGGGAGGTCATGTCAGATTAACCTGATCGATTCCTTTGACTGGGTGGCCAGATAAATTGATCAGGGTGGGTCAGTGTACATGGCCTACTTAAACTTCATCAAGGCCTTCAGTACTGTACCATATAGGAGGTTTATAAGGAAACTGGGTAGTCTGTCAGTGGAATTCAAGGTGGAAAACTGGATACAGAACAGGTTGATGGATAGGCAACAGAGGGTAGTTGTAAATGGCACTCATTCTAATGAGCTGAGAGTGACCAGTGGGATACTACAGGGCTCAGAACAGGGACCAGTCATCTTCAATGTCTCTATAAGTGACATTTCAGAACAGCTGGAAGGGAAGGTACATCTTGCTGATGACACCAAAATCTGCAACAGGGTAGATACTCCAGAGGGGGTGTAGAGAATAGGTAGGGACCTGAGAAAACTCAAGGAGTGGTCAAGGGTATGGCAGCTGGGTTTCAATGTGAAAAAGTGCAAAATCATGCACCTAGGGTACAGAAACCCAGAAGCAGTGTATGAAATGGTGTGCTGAGGTACTGACAGTCAATAAACAGGAAAGGGACTTTGGGGTTATCATATCTGAGGACTTCAATGTGTAGAGGCAGTACGAGAAGGCAGTAGGCAAGGCCAAATGAATGCTGGGTTCCATAGGGAGGGAAATCACCAGCAGAAGAAAAGAGATGGTGTTACCACTGTATTGTTGGTGAGATCTCACCTGGAGTACACTGCCCAGCTCAGGAGACAACATTTCAAGAAGGAAACTGACAGGGTAGAGGCTGTCCAGAGGAGGGCAACTAAAATGGTGTATGGGCTGCATCATAAGCACTATGAGGAGAGACTGAGGGATCTCAATATGTACACCCAGCAAGAGAGGAGGGAGAAGGGGAACATTATAGAGACCTATAATTGCCTCATGGGGGTGAGGTACAGGAAGAGAGCATATTTCAGAAGAGAAGGTACACAAGAACAAGAGGACATGCAATAAAGCTGGAAGGAGGAAATTTAGGAGGAATGTGAGGAAGTACGTCATCGCTGAAAGAGTGATTGATGCCTGGAACAGTCTTCCAGCAGAGATGATGGGGCAAAAACAGTGGTGGGCTTCAAGCATGAATGGAAGAGGCACAATGTAATCTTTGTAGGAAAGCAGGAAGGGGGAAGTAGCTGGAGATCAGGTAGAGTCTGTGAGGACAGTACAGGCAGGCACAAAGTGGGCAGTCTAACTAGTAGTAGTAAAAATATGTATTTTTAGACAGGATATACAAGACTTTAGGTCCGAGGACCTATTTTCAAAGTTGTTCTGTACTAAAACAATCAGGTTACAGGGTAAATATCATTCAAAAAATCTTACAGTACATTCAATACAATACTCTTTCATACTTCAATACAGAAATAACATCTAATTTACTTGATATAAATCATAATTCAAGATTAAATACTTCATTCCAGTTACGTGTCAGACAGTTAACATCATACTCCCCTTATAAAATCTCACTTCATACAGATACAATTCATATAGAATATTTCATTCAGACCAGTTTTGAATTGTAATAATTTTGTCACATTTCTTAATTGAGTGGGAATCTCATTCCAAATTTAGCCACCAGGGCCTGCAATGTCATGTTCCCATATTTTGTGTTAATTTTTGGAAAAGTAAAGCCCCTATGTTTCACATCCCTTAAGGCATAATGATGACTCTCATAGCCGAAGTCCAAATCCATATTACCGTTCATCATCCCATTGTTTATCTTATGTATGAATATTGAGTATTGTTTTTAAAACCGTACCATTAAACCATCCCATTTTAAATCATTGTACATGTGCAATGATGGGTTGAAAAGTTATAGTTAAGGGTAAATCTTGCCAATTGGTTGTATGATTTGACAAGTTTGTCAAATGTTTTTGTCCCGCAAAGTTGTACACTATGTTACCATATTCCAATATGGGCAATATTAACTGGTTAGCAATTGTCCTCCGAGTCTGTTGACTTAGTATTCCAGAGGACCTGCGCAATGCCCCAATTCTGTTGTTAACTTTCTTTGTTGTGTTGTTAATGTGGGCAGAGAAAGATAAGGTAATGTCTATCACAACTCCTAGATATTTATATTGTTTTGTGATTGACAATTTTTTCCCATCCCTCAATAATTCCCTATCACTCATTAACTTTGTTGTTACCTTATTTGAATTCTTATCAAAATACATAACCTGAGTTTTCTTATCACTCAATGCAAGTTTTGAACTGGAAAACAAGTCCTGAAGAATGTCAAAATCATATTGTATCTTTGCCATCATTTCACCATGTGATTTTGCTGATGCTCGAAGTACAGTCCCATTCGCATAAAGCATTATATGTGTATTATTTATTTTTATGGGTAAATCATTTATGTATATCAAGAACAGTAATGGCCCCAGGATTGATCCTTGGGGCTCACCTCTTGATAATCTGCCCTCATCAGAGACCATCAATTTCTATTTGTCATTTCCTTTGTCCCATGTAGGATTTAAACCATAGTATGGACCTAGGAGCAAGTGGGCCAAGCAGTCCTTATCTGTCGACAATTTCTGTTTCTCTGTTTCAAATTGTGATAACCTCCAAGTGCCATAAAGGAGGTGATTTGATAATGAGTGTGACCAGTAACTTTTTGTGCTGTATTAAGTTTTTTCTGCTACTGTAGTAAATAGTGATAATTACTGTTAGTGTTGTTGAACAAACTATGGCCAGACCCCCTCCCCCCCCAAGCAAGCTGCAGTAGTCCTTAGTGTAAGAGCAAGCTATCAAGAACTATGGCTTTTTTAACTGGAAAACTTGCCATTATTCAGTCAGGGCTTAGTAACTTCTACTTCCGGACTTTCATAAGTATATAGAATAGTGTATTTATGTCAGTAGTGTGCTAGTCACAGGGTCAGCTTCAGCCAATGCTGATATACATATAGTACTAGTAGGACTGTGCATGCTGGTGAATAGAACTGGTTACTGCCCTTTCCATACTTCCAATAGTGCACATATCAGCATTGAGTTTGTTACTGCTAATGATGCTAGGCTAATACTAGTGAATGTTAGGGAATAGGGTAAGTTACGTTCAGGTCTGTTGTGTTGTGCTATTAGTGCATAGTCCATTACAAATAATTTGAATTACACAGGGCATTCATACAGTATGGATAAGGTAATATAAGGTTACCCTATACACAAGGGTCTGACCGCAACCAGGGACAGTTGCAGTGCTTCCATCAAAAAGCTACAAAAAGAACAGTCTGGGACTGGCACCTAACAAATGTCCATCTAGTAACTTTGTTTCATATGGATGAAGACTGTGGACCAAAATTTAAATGTGCAAAAATCTTCTTTAATCATAGAAAATCTTTTAACAAGCACCATCATTGTAGATTACACACAGTAAATCACAGAACAAAGTTCTACATAGTCCTCATAGTCCAAAAAACAGTTTTAAAATGCCAGCTGGCATTAGGTTAGGGCTTGAACCCCACCTAAGGACAGATGTCACCTGATGTGTTTGACGCACAAGGTACATTCTCAAAGGCTGACTTCTTTCCATACACCCCATACATTTACCACCATTTAATGTGACAGTACCACGTCTAGCAATCCACATATGTCATGAGTCCAGGTCTCAACATACACACAGGTTAATAACACAAACACATAACATACATAGCATATAGAACAACATATTTACAGGTGTAAAATCTTGTGCAAGCTAATAACTTCATCTCATCCAGTCACTAGGGATACATGAAGTCATATGCACTTTTACATTACATGGTGTACAATTAGCTGCTCATATACATTTTAAAACAGCAATAAGAACATTTCTTCACAATTATCCATATTGAAAAACGAACACTCAAATAATTATTGGGGTAAACCCTGGTGCATGTCTACAAAGGAAGACATAACATTTTAATATCTGCAATATACTGGAGCCTTAGCATGTTGTACACAAAACAGTTAATTGTTGTAGTTCCCAAAAAATCCCACATTCATTAGTCAAAAAACTAGTGCAAACATAGAGGCCTAGCCCCATATGTACAGACAGCTCCGTCTACAGCAAACTTACTTATCCAGAAAGAGGACAATTTATTTTCTGCCATTAAGCCCCCTATTCTCTATTGCTCTAAAGGAAAAGATACAATATTATTCCCTCCTTAGGAAAATATTGTCAAAATTGCACCCTCCCCCCAATCTGGATCAGTTTTTCTATGCTAGTGAATGAAAACTCATATTCAGTTTTATTTTTTGACTTCAACACATATACAGGCAATGCACTGGTCAGGTCCTTCCTCTCTATTGCATGCATGTGTTCCCCAATCCTGGTTTTAATGGCCCTTTTGGTCTTTCCCACACAAAATCTCTCACATTTACAGCTTGCCAAATAAATAATACTACTGGTATTGAATGTGATGAAGCCCCATATCCTAACCTCCCTAGTCATTTCTGGATTAATGTTGGTGTTTTTTTCTCACAACTAGGTAATACTTACAATTACCACATTTATAACAGCCTTCTTTTTTATCTGGTAGCCACATAGGTGGTTTGTCATCAAGGGGTTGCATAGAGTACACAGTTATGCCCTTGATATTCTTCCAACTACAATGTACCAACTTCAGGCCATCAGCTTCCAACTCCCTTAATCCCATGTCCTTCTTAACTAAATGCAGTGTAATTTAATGATAGCTGCAATTTGTTGTGACTGTGGATTATATGTAAACATGAAACCTATTTGTGGATCACAATCATTGACCATATTTTTCTTGCAAAAGTTCCTGTCTTGGGATTTTACCCACCCCCTCTGTAGCTCTGAAAATTGGTTCCCTACTATATCACCTGTCCTGAAACCTCTTCACCAACTCCCATGCTCTGGTATGATATTTATCATAATTGCCACAATTTATTTTTGTCCTAATGAATTGTCCCTTAGGAATGGCTAAGATCACGTGCTGGAGACAGCTTCTACTGGCCAGTAAAAGCATACTCCATTGGCCTTCTAAATAGTTCTGTAGTAACTCCACCTACACCATTCTTAATTATAATCAAATCCAAACAATTAATTTGTGTCTGACTGAAGTTCACACTAAACCTTAGGCTGGGATTGCTATCTTCCAGGAACTATACAAATCCAAAGAGCTCATCTTCAGTTCCCTTCCAGACAATGAGTATATCATCCATAAAACATCTCCATAAATCAATTATATGAAAGTAGGGGTTTGTTTCTTCACTACGTATGACATCAAAGTCACATTTCCCAATATATAAGTTTGCATAATTCAGTGCAAAAATCACACACAATGCAGTACCCTTTTTTTGTAGATAAAAATCAGCCTCATAAAAGAAGGTATTCAATTCTAACAGAAATGTAGATAACTGCAATAATACTTCTGTTGGTGGATTAGCTGTAGGGCATGTATTCAAAAAATATCTCATTGATTCTGGGCCTTCCATATGGGGAATATTAGAATACAGGGAAGCCACATCTAAAGTAGCTAACCAGCTGTTCTGTTCAATAGCCAGGTCCTCAAAAACCTGGAAGATTCCCCCTGTGTCTTTAATATAAGAGGAAAACTCCTTGACAACATCAGAAATGAAATGGTTGACATATTTTGTTAGTGGTTCAGTTAGGGCATTAATCCCAGAAACCATTGGAACCCTGGGGACTTACCAGGTCTTTATGATGTTTTAAAACTGTCTTTTGGAATAAGAGGACTATGTGGAACTTTGTTTTGTGATTTACTGTGTGTAATCAACAATGATGGTGCATGTATAAATTTTAGACGTTTTTTCTATGAATAAAGATGATTTTTGCAAGTTTATGTTTTGGTTCACAATCTTCATCCATATGGAGCAATGTTACTAGATGGACTCTTGGTAGATGCGAATCCCAGTGTTTGTCCATTTTATTCTGTATAGTACCTTATTAAGAGTCATGGACCAGAATTCACAAAAAAGGCAAAGTGCAATGTTTGTGCTGTACCTTGCCATTGTGCAGAGGGCAAAAAGTGCTATTCACAATTGGATAGTGCACCGCACTATCTGACTGTGAATAGGTGTAGGCAGGGACAATGCTAACACCAGAATAGCAGTGGGAAACCAGGTATCACTGCCCCCACAGCCAGCCAGGAAAATGGCCCCACAGCAAATAGCACCCACACTCTAAAATGCTATTCATGAAAGTAGCCATGCAAATGAGCACATTGGGCAATTCAAGGTGCTAGTGTCCATTAGCATGACCATTATGGGCTAATTTACATGGCATTAGTTTGGCTGTGCAAACCCCCCTCACCAGCCCATGCCCCACACAGCCACATTCCTCAGTAGTCAGTGACCCAACAGTAAGAGAAAAAGGTTCCCATTGTGTAGTGTTCCACCCTAGTCCCCGATCACCCAATCAATGATAGCAAAAATATTTTCCATAGTGTGGTGTCCCACCCCAGTCCCAGATCACCCACTTGATGATAAAAAAATATTTTCCATACTGTAGTGTCCCACCCCAGTCCCCAATCACCCATAAGAAGATAACAAAATATTTTCCATAGTGTAGGGTCCCTCCCAGGTCCCAAATTTCCTACCCAGTAATGAAAACCCATTTTCCATAGCGTAGTGGTCCCTCCCCCTCCCTCCCAGACACTGATCACCATCCCCATCACACACATATATTACCTGGTGGTCTAGTGGCCCCAATCCTGCAAGTTAATCACCCAACACCCCACTCCCCGTCAGCATGAATGCCGGCCAGCAAGCAGCACAGCCCTCCTCACACCTCCATGGCTGACCACCAACTGAACTGTCAATAACTGGTTACAGTATACACTAAAAGCTGTAGTGTTTCCTGTATGCTCTCACTGACTGTTCAGCCAGCGGGCAGCCATGGAGGTGTGACATGGGCAGTGCTGCTCACTGACTAGCAGTCATGCTGGGGGGAGCGGGGTGGTGGGTGATTACTTGGGGGCTGAGGGGGCACAAGACCACCAGGTAACATATATGTGTGATTGGGGGATGGTGATCAGTGACCAGGGAGGGAGGAGGGACCACTACACTATGGAAACATTCGTTTTTCACATTGCATGGGAGACTAGGCACTGGGGTGGGATACTACGCTATGGAAAAGTTAGTTTTTCATGTTGGGTTGGAGATCAGGTACAGGGGAGGGGAATGGGGGGTGCAGTACCTCTGCCAGCAACTATGGTTGTGCGGATTACCACCAGGTTTTTTTTTGGTGGTACTTTGCTCCATGCAAGGACTTTCACAAAGGCCCTTGTGTGGAGGGAAACCTTCATGAATGTGATTGTGGGGATATGCAGGTCCCTTCCCCTTCATTTGCATTGTGGCCCCACTCACTACTTTGTCTTTGCAAAACCCAGTCTGGGGAAGGGGAAAACAGGGCTTTGTAAATACCACTTATTCAAAATGCCCAATTTGCCCAGGGCAAAGTTTCGTGACTCTAGCCCATGGTGTCTTACAATGTGCATGAAACTCATAAAGAAAAAAATAGTGACAGATGTAAACAGATGTGCAGTGGAGTCAGACAGGATGCAACACTCTTATCACAACTTTTCTCGGTGACATGCTGCAGAATTCTTCAAGAAGACAATGTAATACAGTGGCAATTACTGCAATACATCAAGCAGGAAAGTGTGACATGTTTCTCACCAAGTGGTGCATCATGACTGACACCACTGTACAGTACAATATATAGAAGAAACTCTGGTTAGAGCCAATACGGCTGCTAATGCATTAGCCTGATAAGGAATATACTGTACTGTAGACTATATCATGGCTTAGTTGTAATTTATTAGTAGTATTACTGTGATGTAAAAACCTCACCTTTACTGCACAACAGGGTAAATGTTTATGAGGCAGGGATTTGGCTGTCTTCTGGGAACTTCTTGAAATGAGAGGGTCTTAAGTAGCTGGTATGCAATTCAATAGATTCCTACTCAATCTTTATAGCTATGATATTGTCAGCACCTCGTTGACTTTTTCATTTGGAGGGTTTAAAACAGCAAAGTTCACCTTTTCTAGTTTGAGCCATGCCCAGCTTAACAAGAAGTCTGATTTTAGTGTTGGAAAAGGAAAGAATTCACTGAAGGAAACCATCACCTTTGATCTACTATCGCAAATATCTTACCAAGGTCTGGGATCTGTTTCTTCATTATATATTAAATTTTTACATTTTATTTAGTCAGTTTAATGTCTTTAGAGGTGTACATTTACCATAGAAGCAGTCCTTCCTCATTTTATTTCTGGAACTGAGTCAGCTTTCTAGTTTCATTCCCAGAACTGAGTTCCTATGAGTTTCCTTCCATTATACTGCTCAACGTTAGCCATAAAATACATAGCACTGGTATTCAAAATTCAAAACCCATAGTCAGAATGTGTAGCACTTACTTACTCTTTTTTTTGAGTTTTTTGGCCTGAGGGCCCACCTCCACCTGCTTCAAGCTTTGATCTAGTGCCCCCTGTAACAACAGCCACTCTTTTGCCATCCCTGTGATGAAGATCCACATTGAGAGAGACAGGAGGACACCAATGCTGTCATTCACAGCTTCTGCAGCACATGGGTTTTCCTGTTTTCTCCCTGGCTATCCCCCACCCTGATGCCCTGGTGCAGACAATGCTTCCCCATGCATGCCACCTTGGTCACACATAGTGACATCCTGCAGGGGAAACAGGGTACCTTGTCCCACTGCAGGGGTCAGTATGGTGTCAGAACCAAAGTGCTTCCTTCCCCCTGCCAACCATAACTCTTAGCTAACATTGTTCATATAACAATGGAAAAACAGGCAATTAACTATTGAAAATGCACCCACCATAACCCTCTAGATTAATATACTGAAAAGTACAAATAACAGCATGAACAGTAGAACCCCATCCCCTTCCAGGCACATATAGATAAACACAAGGCACATACTGTAGCATCCCAGTGATGTAGAAGAGTCCAATATGATCCCTGAAGCCCTAACAAAAAGAAAAGGTGCTAGAAGCTCAGATTCCCCAAATGAAAACAATCCTCATGTATGGGATCATTTAAACATAAAACATACAGGAAGTCCAGTGGCTGTCGAAGTGGAAAGATTGCAAGTTTCATCTTGCTCCCAGTGAAGACAGTGCAACATCACCCTATATATATATATATATATATATATATATATAAAAAATCACAGCATATTGGGGCAGTCATCAGGACGTGCTATAATGGGGTAAGAAGCCAGGGATATGTGCTGCAAAAACAAACCTTCATTGGATCTTCATGTGATGAAAGCGCCGGAGACATGTGCTACAAAAACAAAGCTGCAGGTAGACCTTTGTGCGATGAAAACATCGCTTCTGAATCCTTGTACGAAGCAGGGCCAGCAAACATGGAGAAAGACCATACAGTGATGAGGTCCTGGGTAACAAATAGGGAACACAGCAGTCCAGTCAACGAAGTAAATCCAGGAAAATACCCAAGACACTGTTAAGTGAGGAAGCCACTCGAGGAAAAAGACAAATTCAGCCTGATTTAAACAGGTCCAGGAGGAGTCACTGAAAGTCCTTTACTGCTTTTTCACTCTCATCAAAAGAATGCCAGCTGTCATGGATGCACAGCTGTAAGCAGGCTGGGTATTGCATACAAAATGTTATGCCCACAGGAATAAGTCTGGCCACTACCCAGTGGAAAGTTGACCTTTTTTGATGCACCGAGTTGGGCAAACCTTGGGAGATGTGGATCCTATTTCCTTCCAAGAAAAGTGACTGAATCTCTCAGAATTTCTTCAGAACATGTTGCTTATCTAAATAATTAAGAAGCGTCAGCATGTAAGGCCAGGGTGGTGAACCAGGAGGGGTTTTTGCACATAATGCCTGGTGTGCCCGCTCCACTATATAACTCGAGCCATTCGATGATGGCCCCGCCAACATTTCAAGGAGTCATTGTGTAAATTGAACTGCAGTGGACCCTTCAGAGTCCTTGGGGAGCCTGAAGACAATGAGGTTATTTCGTCTACTCCTTCCCTCAAAATCCTCGTGTTTTAATTCCATCTTGTGAAGCTTCTGTCTGAGAGAGGACAATTCTGGATCCATTCTATCATGCCACTTTTCAATGGAAATGGCCAGGGCTTCTACATCTGCTACCCTCCATGAAATGTCCCCCATCTCCCTTCTCATGGAAGCAAGCTCTGTAGTTAAAAGTGAAAGAGAGTCCTTCAGCAGTTGTAATTCTAAGAGAAAATGCTCTTCTGTAAGTGGGGTGGCATCTGCCTTGGTAGTAGTGACAGATCTGGATTTGTTGCTTTGGCTTTTTGACTTCTGTGAGGCCTTGTCCAGCATCTGCAGGGGTCTATGATGTGGCAATCTTTGCTTCATCTCCACGTCCATGGTACACCGACTTTTGCCAAAAATATCACTCTAGCCACCGGAAGATTACTTCTCACTGTGGAAGTATGTAGCATTCCACAAATTACGAGGTAAGTGGTGAAAATATTTAAATTAAAGCACAGCGGGAGTGAGCTGAGTAGGAGAGCTGCTCACCCTAGCCAGGCATCGTGACTTCAACATTGCTAACTATTGTTACAAAGAAATGCATCTTATTGAAGTGGAAAGACTCTGACCCACCACATTTTGAAACATGGCTAAATATGCTGATTGTTATTTCAAAATTAGAACAAGCTTGGCATTGCAGAAATGGTATGAAAGAACAATTTGTAAAAATGTGGATCCCATTCAAAATTGCACTATCACAAGTAGTATTATAATTAATAAATAAGATAGAGTTGTTCCTGGATCCCCCCCAGGCAATTATGATGTTGTAAATACAGAAAGACCACCTGAAGAATATCTCTGATGAAGGATAAAGGTCTCTGTAAACGAATCTGAACTGAGGGAGAAAAAAAATTAATTCATAAGACAAAATATTTTATTTCACTAACAAAACATGCTGACAAATAACACCATATATTATTCAGCACAATACAAAGTGATAATGCTCACTATTGTTACTGTATTTTTGCTGCATCTTACCACTTTGTATATGTTTGCATATTTGCAAGTTACTATCATGTGTATTTTGTATACTTTGTCTTTCTATTTTCTTTCCCTTTGGATCACACCTGGAAATGAGTCTTGGCTCAGTGTGCCTTTTATCGTTACATATTTTCAGTATATAACAAAATTAATAAGGCTACCAGCTCAGAATGAATGGCCTTTGACACTTTAGATCGTAGTTATCTTATGAGATTCAGGAGACAAATAGATCCAAAATTTAAAGAAATAATCCAGCATTAGTAAACCTTAATGGAGCAATGGTAAATCTGTATAAAAACGATACTGCAATGTGAAATTCAGAATGGTTGAGAGGATTGCCTCCCATTTCCACTGCTTTCTGACAGCTTCACTAAGTAGCTGTACAAATGTGACAAGGGGATGGTATTGCTGTGTAGTGGATAGATTGCAGGCTTGGGAACCAGCAAGTTCAGGTTCAAATTACACCAGGACCACTGACTCACTGCTACCGCAAGCAAGCTGCAATCGCATTAAGTGTAACTGCAAGGTTCATGAGATATCAGAAATGTTGGTGTTTTGCAACAGATTAATCTGGGGTTTGCTCTGCATCTATTAGGAAGCAAGTGCTGTTGTGCACTTTCCCAACAAAGCTGTTGTAGTCACATCGTGTCCTTTCTTTGCCACTCCCTCTACCACTGATCTCTGCAGAAGACATTTGTGGATAACAATGTGGTTCCATGAATCTAAATGAACATGTGCATGCCAAGCAAAACACTTTGGTCTGTTCTGATGGAGAAATATTGTGGCCATATTAGTCCAGTGTATGATGTACAAGAAAAAAATATTTTGCAATTCATACCTTTTATTCGACTGACACATTTGTTTTTGAGACAAGTTTTTAGAGTTAAACTTCTTTCATAAAGTTAGTGGCTACTGTGTTTATATTTTATTTATTCTGATTGAATATAATGAAATTATATATATTTATTGTCTTGAAGTGGTAGTCTTTCCTTCACCCTAATAGATGCATTAAAATAATGATTTTACTATATATCTTTATAGATATTAAATCTATATTGCGGTAGAAGCGGGAGATGCAAAAAGAGAGAAATTAAGAGAGAGAGATAGGTATAAGAAAGGGTATGAAGTACTGTTTGAAGAGTCACTGTCATGTTGTTTGGATTTTATGTCCTGTTTTACAGTATGTGACAGTATAATCTGGAAGGGTGAATTTAGTAATCTACTATCCTGTTCTCAGCAGCCCTGGTAGATAGTGTATTCTTTTACTAAACATTGTTCTGCTTTCCAAGCCACCATTGATTTAGAAGAATTTTAAAAACCTTGATGGGCACTGAAGTATTTAAGTTGTGTGCAGCTATTATTGCCAGGAACCCTCATGAAAAGGGAGACTGGGGCAGAACTACACAAAGCCAACTTAACAACGCAGCCACAGAAAATAACCATATTTAGATGTGACAGAGGAAAAGGTAAGGGAGGAGGCCTAGCCCTAAATGTCATGGAAAGCACAGAGGCAGTGGAGGATGGGAACATCAGAGGCAGTAATGGGGAAAATGAATCACTGTGGGTTCAGGTCACAGCATCATCAGGCAAGAAATTACAGAATGGGGTGATCTGTAGATCTCCAGGACAGGGGCAAAAGAGAGATAAAGAGCTAGGGTCAGAACTAGAATGGAGGGGCAAAGGAGGAGGTGGAGTTAGAGGATCTAAATCTGCCAGACATTGATTGGGTCATTGCAGTGCCCAGCAGCACCAGAAGTCAGGAAAAGCTAGAAACATTGCAGGGCTGTCTGCTGGTATAGCTGGTTATGTAACCCACTTGACAGGCTGCTATTCTCGTTGTGGTGCTCACCAGTTCAGAAATGGTAGGATGAGCAAGGGTAGGGGAGCTTCTAGGGTCCAGCGACCATAACTCTATATGGTTCACCCTGGCCCTTGGAAGTAAGCCCTCAGCAAAGGGTGAAGTCCTAGATTTCAAAAGGGTAAACTTCAAATGGATGAAGGAGCTGGGCTGACACAAGTTAGTTGGAGCAACATCATCAGGGATGCAGAGGTAAGATAGGGGGAATAAAGGGGGCCATTCTTAAGGCAGGAATGTCTTACCTAAGAAGGGCAATCAAAAGAAACAGGTAGAAGAGACCAATATGTTTCTATGGAAATGTCAAGGAAGCAGTGAAAACCAAAAACAAAGCCTTCACCGGGTACAAGGCAAGGACGAATCAGAAGAGTACTAAATGAGAACGAGGGAATGGTGGTCAGAGAAGCAAAGGCAGACACAGAGCTGTCTCTTGTGGAAGGGGTCAAGGGAGGGAAAAAAACAGCTCTTTAGATACATTAGAGAAAAAAGAAAGAAGGGAGAAGGAATTGTTAGGCTACCAGAGGAAGGTGGGGTAATTGAGGAAGATGGGCAGAAAGCAGCCACTCTTAATGACTACATCTACTATGTCTATTCACAAGGGAAGATAGAGGGCATCTGCTAGAAAGTGGCATTAAGGCAACTGTAAGGGGTATCCCGATGATGAGGCTACAAGTATTTACCAATGAAATGGTTAAGAAAGGGTTCGTGACCCAAAAGGTATATAAGGTCTTGGGACCAGACAGGATGCATCCAAGGGTGCTCAAGTAATTGGACACAGAACTAACTTAGCCCCTGCTAGGGTTATTCAATAGCTTCATTGACATAGGGGTTGTTCCATAAGACTGGAAAGCAGTGGACATAGACCAGCTGCATAAGGGGGGGACTAGGAGCAATTATCTAACTACAGACCTGTCAGTCTTACCTCTGTAGTGGGTAAACTGATGGAGACACTCGTCAAAGAGGACCTCATGGACTACCTGGAGAGCAATGGATTCCATGATGGTGAAAAGCATGGATTTGTGGCAGTGAGGTCTTGTCAGACCAATCTGATAGTGTTATTTGAGTGGGTAATGAGGGAAGTGGATAAGGGCCATGCTGTGGATATACTCAACTTTGATTTCAGCAAAGTTTCTGACTTGGGGCATCACAGAAGGTTGCTGAAGAAGTTAGAGGATCAGGGTAAGGACACAGCTAAATGTGTGAAAAACTGGTTGTAAAGGAGATAGCAGTGGGTTGTGGTTAATGGAGTTAAATCAGAAGAGATGGAGGTCACTAGTAGGGTGCCACATGAATCATCCCTTCATCTTTCCCTTTTAAACATGTTTGTCAGTGCATGGGAGAAGGTATCCAGGGCATGATGGGTCTCTTTGCAGATGACACTAATATCTGTTCAGGGGGTTAGGGAGATACAAAGAGACTTGCAAAGGCTAGAGTGGTTGCCAAAGGTTTGGCAGCTAAAATTCAATGTCAAAAAGTAAAAGCTGATGCATATAGGGAACAAGAACCCCAGAACAGAGTACTGGATGAAGGGGGTAAAGCTGGGCATGACCACTGAGGAAAGAGACCAAAGGGTCATCATCAGTGACTCCCTAGAACACTCAAGCCAGTGTGACAAGGCCTACAGGAAGGCAAACAAGATGTTGGCTTTTATAAGAAGCGGTATTAACAGCAGAAGGAAGGATGAATTACTACCTCTCTATAGATCACTGGTGATGCCCTACATGGAGTCCTGTGTTCGGTACTGAACTAATCCCCTAAGGAAGAATAAGGACAGGCTAGAAACAGTGCAAAGTAGGTTGACCAAAATGATTCAGGGCCAGCAGGGCAGATTTTACAAGGATCGGCTCAAGGCACCGATCATGTACTCACTGGAGGCCAGACGAGAGAGAGGGGAGATCATGATAAAGAGACTTCAAGTTCCTGAAAGGAATGAACAAGGTAAACTGTGAGAAATTGTTTGGCATAAGTAGTGAATCGAGAACATGGGTGCATGAGCAGAAATTGAGAGGGTCCAGTTCAAGAGGGACGTGAGAAAGTTTTATTTTTCAGAAAGGGTGGTGGATCCATGGAACAATGTGTCAACTGACGTAGAGGGTGCCAAAACTATTAAAACTATCATGGTTTAAAACACCATTAGGACAGAGTGAAGGGATTAGTGGTTTCTCATGGTGGTAGCAGTAGGATGGGGAGCATGTGGGTAGATAGTGTGTGTTAGAACCCTGTATAGACAATAAGTCCTGGGTTTGTTAGGGTTTTCTGGGCAGAATGGATGGACCAGTGATATTTTTCTACCATTGTTTTCTACATTTCTTTATTTCTATGAAAATCTAGCCCTTTAAGATTAACCCAATGGCCCTCAGTCTAATATCACTAGAAAGCCAGCTGTCAGAACCACTAAAAGGGAATTCCATAGGCTGCTGAAAGCACGTTGATAAACTATGGATTTCATTCTTTGAGATCACACAGGTGCATAAAACAAACCAAAATGTTTTAAAAACCTGCAACAGAGCCCCTCTTTTGCCTCTTTTTTCTTCTGCTTTTAACACTGACAATGAGTTGCAACAGGGCCACCCCATCAGCATAGCATTAGCGCTACCACTTGCAGTGTCGATGATCTATGTTCAAAGGGCAAACCTGGGACATTGGAGGGTCGACTGGAGGAAGGAGGACCGAGACTCTCCTGGAGGGATACAGTGCCTTGTGCAAGCCTGGCCCCTTGCAGTGCCTGGGGGCAGGCATCCAGGGATGAACAGTGTTGGGGGTGGGGGGAGCAGCAGCTGCTGATGTCCTGCATGCTGAAGTGAGCACATGACAGTCTAAGCAGTATTGCATACTGTCTTCCTGAGAGCACACAAGGAAGAGGAGAAAAAAGCAAAGGGCAGGGTAACATACCAACTCTCTGCAGTCCCAGCACCCAGAGACATGGTGTGCCTCCAGTCTGAGGATCCAAGTTGCAGCCTCCAGTCAGCCCCCTCCATGGGGGGGGGGCATGGGGAAGACAAAAGTTGGATGGTAAATCCGTGGACTGCCAGGGTGTCAGGGCTAGGAGGGTCGGTGCTTGATAGGGGTGCAGTTGAGCAGAAGAAATAGAATTATGTGCAAAAAAAGATAATGGGGTGCAACAGATGCTCCTTCCATCTGGGAGGGTGAATGAGTAGTTACCTTCATGGCTTACATCAATGGCACTCCTTAGCCTGCCAGACAGAGTGTGGGAAGTAAACAAATGCCAGATTCCTTGTGCCCTTGCCAGGAGTAAAGCATTACACTTTGGTGATGCAGATGCCCATTACTCCAGTCAGTCTTAGAGTGGAATGTGAACCCTGGCCTCCCCGATGACATCTCAGTGAGGTTCACAACATTGCTGGGCCTTGACAGAGCTTCTTTAAATGTATTGTATTTCTTATTGATAAGTAATAGTTATATAATTCATAATGCGAAAACTGGTAATTTTCTAACTGTTTTGTAGGCATTAACATGAAACCAGTAGAGCGTTTTTCTAGGGTGTACTGTGATATAAGTGAATATTATTGAGCAGCTCAACCTGAGTGACTCAATAATACCGCTTATAATTTAGAGCAACTGAAAAAAGACAGAGTAGTAATAGCGAGTGTAGTACTGAGTTATACTTGCTACACGCACTATACAAAGCATATTTTGGGAGTAATTTGGTCAAGCCCTGCCAAGTTGGCCTTTACGTGTAGTGGCTTGAGCCACTGACCCTGAAGCCTGTGGTATCGGGTTCAGGTCCTGGAGCAAGCAAATATTTTGCTTCATGGGGCTTTTATTTCTTTTCTATGTCTGCTCCCCCTGGAGATAGTAATCATTATTTTGAGGGGTGTTGGGGATGCAGCCCCCCCACATAAAAATGCTTGGTTTATTTGTCATATTTGTTGTATTATGTGACCGTCGCTATTTGCGATGGTCACTGATATGCAGTTTGCTGTTTTGACTTCGGCACTTTAGCCTCCTCCCTGGGGTGGGGTGGGGGTATTGATGCAGTCTTATTTAAATTACTCTCGCGATTCTTTTTTACTCTGTTTCTCACAGCCTCTACCACCAAAAGGTTTGCTTAGTGAGTTTATGGATGTCCGCTGAGTACTGCTGACTCCTGTGCTGTTTAGAGTGATGAAGTTTTTGGGTGCTGTCAGCAGGCAATTCATGATTTAAAAATATTTGAAACAGCTGGCAGTATAGCCTAGATGTTAGAGTAATGAGATGTAAATGAGCTTGGTACATCCAGCAGACCAGACCTAGGTTTGATTCTCACAACCTCCACTTGCATACTATGTGACTCTGAGCAAGTCACTTAACCGCCCAGTGCTCCCTAGGTCACCCATGAAAACAGGCACTTGTGCCTAGTGGACCTTACACAGTTACCAAAGACTAAAATAAATAAAAACAATTGAACTAATTAATCTGATCATGTTATTTTCGTAAACGAGGGCAATTTGGAAAGGACTCTGGGGAAATTGCCCTTCACTTTTTGAGAAGTGTCTCTGGATCTTTAAGGTCCATCTGAACCATCACTCGAAATGGTAGACAGAACCTGGCTTGATTGTCGCATCGGAACGTTCATCTTCTAAGTAGTAATAGTGAAATGTCATTGCTTCCACCATTGAATAAAGATAACATTTCGAGGAAATGGTGGTCACTCTCACATTTTCTAATAGTCACTAACCTCATGAAGAAATGCCATGAGAGCAGTTTTATTTCCATGTCTGCTACACTTAATGCTCTCAGTGATTCTTTTTTACTCTGTTTCTTATAGTCTCTACCATCAAAAGCTTTGCTTAGTGTGTTTATGGATTGCCTGCTGATAGCTGCCAAAAACCTCACCAGTCCAAAACAGTGCAGGAGTCGGCAGTACTCAGCGGGCATCCAAAGTGTGAGGAAGAGAGTGCAAATGAAGCATTGACAGAGTCAAGTGTAGCTGACAAGCAAATAAGACTGTTTCCATATCATTTCTTCATGAGGTGAGTGACTAATTGAAAACTTAACAGTGACAACCACTCCCCGATGAAGTGGCACTAGCCACAAAACTTTGGGTTATTCACTGGTGGAAGCAGTTTCATTACTATCACTCAGGAGTGGAACCTTTTCTTGTTTGAAGTTGTTTGAAGTTTGAAGTGTTGATCCTTTGGAGACTCCACTGACTTATCCTGGTTTTGCCCTATGGTAGGGATTAGTGCATCCTGGGGCCTGCAGGTGTTTTCATCTGAAGCATCCCCTTAGTACTGCACTCAGGTGCCAGCATTTATGGTATGAGTCAAATCCCATTGTGTGACTAGAAACCATGATCTTCTGGCCCAGAGGCAGATGTGCTATCAACAGAGCCATCATGAAACCTTTTAATATACTTTAATTTTAGTCCCATCAAAGCAGTCATGGCACTCCCCACACATAAATAAACAGAGGAAATCTTAGGTAAATCTCAACCAACTTTCCAAGTTTGATTTCTCACCACAACAGTGTACTTTCTGTTCAGGCACAAGATCAGAAATCAGCAACAGAAGCTTCTATAACACAACACAATTTTAATTTTAATGTAATTCATTATTTTATTTAAAATGTGTCCACCCCAGTATGCTTCTAAGAGGTAAACCTACCTTATTAAAATAAAAGATTTGAGGTGGTGGCAGTTGTTTTCTTATCATTCACACTAGAATATGTAATCTATTGAACATAACAATTTACCATGAGATAAGGCTATAATTACAACATAAAGTATTTTGCAGCGTGTTTATAAATTCCTCATCGTTGAACACTTGCTAGATCAGTTGCCTCAGAGATCTAAAACTAATATAGAAATAAGAGCATGGGTAGTAAAGTAAATATTAGCATTACTGGAGCTTTACTGTACCTGCTCTAGCGATCAGAGAAAATAAGGAGTTGCATAAAGCTTTCCTTAGCAAGCACTGAGCAGGAAAGCCTCAGCAAGCATCAGTTCAGATTAAACTGGATTATATGCATGAGTGATGATGAAAATTCAGTAAATGGACCATCAGAATTGGAGGGTCTCTGGTGTTATTGTATGTTATGAAATGGGTTGCATTGGAATATTATATGTATTCCCATCACCGAGGCATAACAATAAAATCCACATAATGCCACATGAGACTATCCCATAAAATAATATGGGGACATGTTTGCTATGATAGTGCAAGTGATTCCATAGCATTTTCAATGGCATACTGCATTTGGACTGGATGTCAGAGACAGTGAGAGAGTTTCCGTTAGACTTATTAGGGGTTAATAAAATAAGTCTCTCCTGGTAAAAGAGATTTGTACTAACTATTCAGTTGACCATCTTTTGTGTTGGGGGCATTTGAGACTCAGTGAACTGAAATGGAAAGGTAGTCAGTCATCTGTCAGAGTTACAAACTGTAACACGTCTTAAAAAAATAATAAAAGTGTTATGAAAAATGAACATTGAAAATAGAAAATTAAGCCAGAATTGACATTTTGAACTTCAGGCATCTTAAGCAATGACAGGTACAGAAACAAGTAATTAAAGACTATAACAAATAGAGGCAAGGAGAGGAAACCAGATAGTTAAAATTTGCATTTTGGCTGCTGAGTTACGGACAATGAAGAAAAGGAAAGGCAAATTTTTCACTATCTGGATTTCTGGACAAAGGCTTAGTGACCAGACATTGATTCTACACTTTCTGTTCCATTTGTTTGTTTGTTTATTTATTCATTGTAAATGTTTCTTTCCTGTTTGTGTTTCTGCCCATTCTGTCATGAGACACAGCTTTCATGGTGACAAGACATTACAACACCAACCGCCACCACCACCAAAAATATAGCACAAAGACTTCTGCCATATAGATTTGTTGAAGTCAGAGTTTGTGCTGGTATGGAGATTTTCCATGTTACATTGTTTTCATACAGGTGATTAGTGGCTTACAAGATCTGAGGCAGCATGGATTCACTAGGGGGAGGTCACGTAAAACTAATCTTATAGATTTCTTTTACTTGGTAACCAGAGAAGTAAATCAGAGTGGTGTGGGGAATGTGGCCTACCAAGATTTCAGTAATGCCTTCAACACTGCTCTACATAGGATACTCATAAACAAGCTGGGTAGCCTAGGAGTGGGACTAAAAGTGATAAACTGGGTAAGAAATTTGTTGGTGGACAGGTGACAGATGGTAGTGGTAAACAGAGTTCACTCTGAGGAAGGGAAGGTGACTAGTGGGGTGCCACACATGGACCAGTCCTCTGTAATATCTTTATAAGTAATATTGCAGAGGGACTAGAAGGACAGGTATGTCTTTTTGCAGATGACAGTAAAATCTGCAATAGAGCTGACACTCCAAAGGGGGTTGAAAAAATGGATAGAAATCTAGGTAAGCCTGAGGAGTGGGATAGAAAGTGGCAACTAAGTTTCAATGCAAAAAAATGCAAAATCATGCATTTGGGGCATATAAACCCAGAGTCAGAGTACAAAATGGGGGACTGGTACTGGCAAACACCAAACAGGACAGAGACTTGGGTATTATCATATCTGATGACCTACAGATGGCCAAACAGTGTGACAAGGCAGTGGGAAGAGCCATTGGGATGCTAGGGTGCATAGGGAGGGGGTATCACCAGCAGAAAGAAGGAGGTGGTGATATCTCTGTATCAGTCTCTGGTGAGACCCCACCTAGAGTACTGTGTCCAGTTCTGGAGTCCTCATCTCTGAAAGGACAAAGACAGAGTTGAGGCAGTAGAGGAGGGCAACTAAAATGGTGCAGGATCTGCATCAAAATCCCTATGAGAAGAGATTGAAGGACCTCAATATGTACAAATGGATGAAAGGAGGGAATGGGGGCATATGATAGAGACTTTCAAATACCTCAAGGATATAAATAAGGTTCAAGAAGGAAGCCTTTTTCAAAGAAAAAGTTGCACATGCAGAAGGGGTCATGCGATGGTGCTGGAGGGGGGTAGAATCAGGGGAAATGTAAGGAAACACTTCTTCACAGAAAGGGTGGTGGATGCCTGGAATAGCCTTCCTGAGGAGGTGCTGGTAGCAAAAACAACTGTAATGGGATTTAAGAAGGCATGGGTATAAGGGAACCTCAGAAACAAGGAAAGGGGGGGTGAAGCCAGAGATAAAGTAGGGTCTAAGGTGTTACAGTAGGTAGGGAACATGGGCAGACTTGGTGGGCCAAGTGGTTGTTATCTGTTGTCAAATTCTATGTTTCTATGTTTCTATCACTGCTGCATGTGTCACCAGCTTATCCAAGTCAAACATACATCACAAATCAGAGATCACACCCATAGATGGAATGTAACATGCTACATCAATGGATAAAATCCATATCCATGGCTGAAGCTATTTTGTAAGCAATAAGAATTGAGGGGGTATGCATTAGACATTTCTAATGCAGAAATGTCTAATGCACACCCCTGGAGTGTCTTATTGCACTTATAATGTGGGACTCTATTTTACAGTAATGTTAAAATTAAAATTCTGAGATCTGAATAAGCAAAAAGTTACATTTTTTTGATATATGTTTACATTAAATAGTCCCTCCGCCTTTAAGGGCTTTATGCATTTTTTTTTTTACTTGAGGAACTTTGTTCTAGGTAGGCTTCTGTAGTTGTAGATTTTCTATTGTGTCCACTACTTCAAAGTGTTTGCCCACTGCTCCTGTTCTCACCAGCAAATGTACTAATTAAGCAGTAAGCCACAAGGAGGTGTGGGTTATCAGGGGGTTTACCATGGCTGGCATGGTTTGTCCATGAGGTGCAACCGAGTGGGTAAATCCTCAACAGCCATGGTAAATCTCCCGATAACCCTCATCCCCAGAGTGGCTCATTGTGACTATATCATGGTCTTCTTTTTTTTGAAATACAAAAAAAAAAAAAACATGCTTTTTTTGTGTTTTATTTTATTTTTATTGTAGTTGTTACTTCACCAAAACATATAGTCCTTGGTTGCCAGGGCTGTTGCCATGGCTGTGGAGTTGGAGGTAAAATAGTGAGATCTGAGAGTGGTGTCCGCTGCAGTGTGGAGAAAGAGAGAGGGAGGTCTGGTAGTAGAAGAGGAACATCTACTAGAGTTTCAGTATGGTTTCTTGGGGTGGGGGGATTGAGGAGCGAGAAAGAGAGACAGAACTCTGGTATAAGACCAATGTGTGGTGCAGGAGACTCTTGTTACTTTTTCTTTTTTTTGCTCAACAGTACAGTGGGGATTAGCGCAAGGAGAGGAGGACTATAACAGAGAGAGAGAGAAAGAGAGAGAAAGAGTGGGAATGTACAGGACATGCAGTTTGCGTTGTCCACATGTATACAGGGGATTTGTTTTATCCTTTTTTTCCTGTGTTTCCACGTGGCTGAAAGCAGGGATTCATATATGGAAGAGTGTTCGAGGAAGTGGCAACGGAGTCGAGTAGGCCATGAAGCAGCTATTATCAGATGAGCAGAGTGGAACTGGTTTTGGGCAAGGAAAATAGTTTAAATAAAGTTTCACTGGGTCACTAACAACATTTAGGTATGTTGTGGAGTGAAGTGTGTTTAGATTTCACGGTCAATTGTGGGAGATGCCAGTTAAGCGGGCATTCAACATGGCGGTTTTAATTTTGTGGTTTCAGGGTCGGATTCCTTTTTTTTTTTACAAGTGGCTGGCTGGAACCTTTTGCATTGGTTATCGGGGGATTTACCATGGGTAAAAGGTGCCAGCCAGCCAATCAAAATACTGATTAGTGTTTTGTTTTCTGTCCATGGTATAATGAAACTTAAACAAACACACACACACAGACACACACACACACACACACACACACACACACACACAAACACTTACTTTCTAATTGTGTATCTCACCTGATTTTCATTTTTGTCAGCTGACACGGAAAAGTAGAATCTGAAAGCACAAGCTCCACACCAACGGGTTAGATAGGGCACGTGGGTGCAGCTTCTGCAATTTGAAATACTGTACCAGTCACAAAAAAATTAAATTCAGTTGAATTCGATTTTTATTTTACTAGGAAAATACACCATTAAGCAGGCTCATTTACAAGGTGGTCCTGGGAGGACACAACATAAAGAATACAGTGCAGTAATTCATACAAGGACAGTTACATTGTTTAGCAATACATTCAACAATAAAGTAATAATTACACTAAATAATTAGCAACCTGCCTAGAAGTAACAAGAGGAAACAATAGAGGAGATTGTACAATTAATGAGACCAGACATGGTAGCTGTGTATTTCACAATAAGGGAAATACAAGGAGGCTAGAATGGTCACCCAGTTGGGGATAGATCGTGGAGATAAGAAAAAGAAAGAGGGATGGGAGAGGTGATCGAGAGGGGTAAGGATCCTGAAGGGGGAGGTCTTTAGGCTGAATGTATAATATTGTTCAGTAATAGTAAGGAATAAAAAGTCAGGGAAGGACCTGAAAGGGATCTTGAATATACAGTATTTGGTAGTGAAAGAGACCAGGAATATAGGATGGAATAGTCTATAAGGGTTATGCAAAATCTATGAATACAGCAGCAGAATAGGTGGGTTAAAAATTATGTTAGAAAGGAAAACTAAGGGAAACTGTACACCGGTTAGCCTGACGTCGATAGTGGGCAAAGTGATGGAGGTCATCTTGAAGGAGTGCTAGAGGGGGTTCTGAAGGCACGGGGTCACCTACATGATCGCCAGCATGGCTTTGTTAAGGGCAGATCATGTCAGACCAACCTGGTGGAGTTCTATGAAGGGTGATGAGTGCACTGGATCAGGACAGGCCAGAGGATGTCCTGTTTCTGGAATTCAGCAGGGCATTTGACTTGGTGCCACATCCCAGGCTACTGAGGAAGCTGGAGTATATGGGGGTGGGGAGGCAGATGGTCAGGTGGATAGGAAACTGGCTAGTGGGGCATGTAGAGAGGCTGAGGGTGGGGGGGTCTCATCCTCCAGGATAGTCATTAGTAGGGTCACACAGGGGTTGGTACTGGGCCCACTCCTGTTTAACACCTACATCTCAGACATCAGAAGCGGTATGTGGAGTGGGATGAGCCTCTTTGCCAATGACTCGGAGTTGTAGGAGGTGGTGGAAGGGGAGGAGGGGAAGCTTTCTCTCCAGGAGGACCTGGAGACTCTGGGGAGGTGGTCACGAGCCTGGAAGCTAAAGTTTAATACTGGGAAATGTAGAGTTCTGCACCTGGGGGCTAAAAACTTGGCTCATGTACTGTATACACCTGGGGGGGGAGGCACTGCAGGTTTCTAGGGGAGAAAAGGACACCGGGGTGGTGGTGGATGCAAAAATGAATAACTCAGAGCAGTGTAGAAGGGCTGTGGCCCAAGCAAATAAAATGCTGGGGTGCGTAGCCAGGGGGATAACCTCAAGGAGTCGAAGGATGATCCTTCTGCTGTACAATTGCCTGGTTAGACCACACCTTGAACACTGCATGCAGTTTTGGTGTCCCTACTTAAAAAGAGATATTGCTCTACAGGAGAGGGTACAGAGGAGGGTGACCAGGATTATACTGGGGTGAGGGAAAAGGTCCTATGAGGAAAAACTGGAGAAGCTCAACCTGTATTCACTGGAGGAGAGAAGGAACAGGAGGAATATGATAGAGGTCTTCAAGTATCTCAAAGGAATGAATAGGGTAAGCCTGGAGGGGGTTCTTCAGCTGAGGGAGGTAGGGACCACCAGGGGACACTCAATGAAGCTGGACAGGGGGAGACTGAGGGGGAAACAAGGAAATATTACTTCACTGATAAGGTCGTGGAGCCCTGGAATGTGCTGCCTGGGCAGTTGGTGGCTGCTACAAGTCTGGAGGGGTTCAAGAAAGGCTGGGATAGGTATAGGGGGGAGGGTGCATCCCAGAGCCCCACTTGGGGGGACCTTGTAGGGAGGGAGGGCTAAAATCAGTGCCCTGGGAAGGCACTGATAATCAAGCAGACTCAATAGACCATAGGGCCTAATCTGCTGGCTTCTTAGTATGTTGGTATGTAAAGAGGAGGACTCATGAGAGTTGTGGGCTAGAGGCACAGGAGGGTATTGTCTGCTAGCAGCTATGGGAGTTGTACAAGTGCTGATAGGCAGAGCTATGGGCTAAACATAAATAAGATGCAGGGTTAAGTATAGCAGCTACAATTTTCTTTCAGTGCTTGTCTAAGCACAAATTTGAAGGCATTCATCCCAATTATATGTTAGTTTTAAAGATCTTTGCAGGGTATTCCAGAGTGGAGAGAGGGCACAGCTAAGTGATGAGCAGTCATAGTGAGTCTGTATCCTCGGTATAACTAACATGATATAAGTAGCTCCTGAGCAGGTAAGTATCAGAGGTGTATTTAAAGAGGCCAGTGATGTAGGAGGGCAAATTGTTGGTAATGTCTCTGTATACCCAGAAAGAGGCATTTTTTTGTCTTCTAGTGCTAAGTGAAATCCAGCCTAGCTGTGCATAGAGGGCACAGTGATGAGTGTTATATGGAACTCCTGCGATAAATTTTAGCACTCTATGGTACAAAGTATCCAGTTTGGTTAGAGTGTTGAGGGAACAATGACTGTAAATAAAATCTGCATAATCTAGGAGAGGGAGAGATGTGGTCTGTACCAATCTTACTTTGGCTTCATGGGTAAGCAGATGCCTGATTCTGTAGAAGAGGCCTAGTCTTTGTCATAACTTTTTAGAGAGCTCCCCTACTTGTGTAGTGAAGGACAATCTACAGTCAAGCCAAAAACCCAGATGTTTGAATTTCTCCACTACCTCTAATGGTTCACCCAGTAGGGTCTTGATATGGAGTTTGGTATTGTTGGGACAGGTACTAATAGAAGATGCATGAGAAGATATGAACATAATTTAGTTTTTTTGGCATTGAGCAGCAGCTTTAGCTGCAAGAGGTTTTGCTGTAGTATGTTAAACTCCTGCTAGAGCTCTGAGCATGCAAGCTCAAGTGTAGGCCTGGCAACATAAAGAACTCTGTCATCTGCATAGAGATGAACAGTAGCTGTACAGATTTTGGCATCATTATCATAAATATTTATTGTGAATAGCAATGGTCCCAGTATTGATCCCTGAGGAATGCTTCTTGGTAATGTTTTAAGGGGGGGGGGTGAGATTGCCTTGGGCTTTAACCTGTTTTTTTCTACCTATTAGATAACAGGTAAACCAATTCAGGGCTGTGTCATCCAGACCAATATCATTCAACCTAAGTGACTGCAGGTTATGATCTATGATGTGGAATGCCTTACTCAAATCTAAAAAAAAAGAGTGCTGACATGATTTCTGGAGTCTAATGCATTTATTACCTTTGCCAGAGCAGATATGTTTAGGTCTGAATCCAGATTGAAGTGGGTTTAGTATGTTATTGTCTCTAAATGTTCACTTAATTGTGCATTAATGAGTTTTTCAAGTAATTTGGAAAGTATGGGTAGAAGGGATATAGGTCAGTAATTGTTTAGATCACTTGGGTTGCCAGATTTGAATAGTGGAATAACATGAGCAATTTTCCACTCAGAGGGAAGAGTCTCTTGGGAGAGAGACACATTGAACAGATGGACAATGGGTGCTGTCAAATCATGGTAACCTAATTTAAGGAGAAAGGGTTCAATTTGGTCTGCTCCTGCACTTTTTTTTGTGTCCAGGGTTATTAGGAGGTCTTCAACCTGCTTAAAGGTTATTGGAGTAAAACTAAACTTGACCGATTATTTCTTGAATAGGGAGCATGGCAAGTTATTGTGTGGCTGACCAAGGAGTTTGCTTGCTGGAGAGGTGTCAAAAGCTAACCTCACAGTGGCAAAGTGGTTGTTTGGTTGCTTTAGGATACATTGTTTATTAGTATAGGTGCAGCCACTGGAAACAATCTTAGAAGGTAGTGATGACAAAGTACTGTGCCCTTCTAAATCCCTTAGTATTTGCCAAAATTTGGCTGCATCGTTATTGGAAGATTCTAGCGCAGATTGGAAGTATCTGTTTTTTTGGCCCTTATAAGATTGGTACATTGGTTTCTGGCAGTTTTAAAAGCTACTCAGTCTGCTGAAAGTTTAGTTTTGCAAACTTTCTTCCATAGGGTGTCTCTATTGTATACAGCAGATTTTAGTTCACTGGTGAATCAGGGGCATGTTCTTTTTCTTGTCCTTATTTTTACTAGCGGTGCATGTTTACCAATCACTTTCAGAACAAGGCTGTGGAACAGGTTGCAGGCATCTGCAATTGTGGGTGCTAAATAAAAGTCTTGCCATCAAATTTTGCTTAGATCTAGGAGGAAGTTGGTGCAATTGAATTTAAGGAGGCTCCTCTTAATTTTGAAGCTTGAGGCAGATAGGGGCTTTGGCAAGGACCTAACACAAGCTATGGCCTGATGGTCATTTATATCATTGTGGAACACCCCAGTGTGTGCAATTTTATGGGGTTTATTTACAGTATTTTGGCCTTCCTCTCCTTCTGGGAGACCTATGAGGACCGCGTTGTTTCGGTGACTGCGGCCTTCTAGGTCTTCCACTTTTAATTCTAGTAAGGACATTTTTTTGTCCGCAAGCCTCTGACTCTGGATTTATTTTATCGATTCTCTTCTCCAGGGAACAGATTCTGGAAGAATTATCTGAAGTCCTCTGAGAAACGTTCTCCAGAGCTTGGGTAAGAGACCTAATTTCAGATGTTATATTGTGTAAATCCTCCCAGAAGGGTTTGAACTCCTTCAGAAATCATTGCAGAGTTAGCAGTTCAGAATCTGCAGGTATGGGCCAGGTACTGGGTCCTGAGATTGAACTGGAGGCCCACGGCTTCTTTGGGGCCTTTTCTGGTGTTACCGGTGGGGTATGTCTAGGCAGTGCTTTTTTCATTTCAGCATCCTTCGATATTTCTGATTGCTCCAATTGAAAGTCAAGGGTTGTCTCATAGCCCAGTAGAAAGTTCAAGTACTTTTCTGCAGTATTTTAAGTAAAAATTACAAGTAAGAGGAGTTGGGTGGCTGGAGCGATGTGAGGGAGCTGCTAACCAGTGCGCTACAAAACTGGATGTCCTCGCACTATTCCGTCTTTAATTGTCTTAGTTTTTAGGTTATAGGGATGGAAACTCCAGACTAGGCCACTTTACTAAGATGTTTTTATTGCTATCATAGTTACTGGACTGTAGGAACTTTCTATATTGTACCTACATTAAGTATACTGTATATAGGCATGATGACAAAGTATATTGCTGGTTTTATGTTTTGCTTTTGTTCAGAGGCATGGGTCAGTACTCTTTAAGCACATTAACTAAGTATATCACTATTAAGTAAATGTATCCCTCTCTTACTGTGGACCCAAGAGGCTCAATGGCCTACCTCCAGCCCTACTTGAATGCCAGACACCTTAAAACTGGTCACAAGTAGCTCTGGCTTGTCCTCTGTGGACTACAGATTTGTGATATCTGGGGCTGGTTCCCACACCACAATAAAAAGGGTCAAAACCGTGTTAAAAAAGGCCTGTTGCCTGGTCCTGGGAGACCACTACCAGATGCACACATGTGCAGTTTACTGTGACACTGGTTGGCTCCCCCCACATCTCAGACTACAATACCAGACTTGCCTGCTGGCAAAAGAAATCCCTGCTGGGGATCATGCCAGAGTCCACCTCCACCCTATTTGAAACAACCCAACCCTCTATCAGCACCAGAAGTGCAGCAAATGATGGGGCTTGTAGTCCCCTTCAAGTGCACCTCCCTTGTCCAGAGATTCCTCTCTTACCATGGACCCAAGTGGCTCAATGACCTACCTCCAGCCCTATTTGAATGTAACAAACTTAGCCAGTTCAAATCAGGACTACATGCACACCTAGCCAACAACTACGCATGTGACTGTGCAATCTAATTGCTGATGATCCATCAGTATCCTAATTCTAATCCTGCCCCTGCCACCCCCAATCTCTCAATTAGGACAATGACAATCTCTGGCTACTTCTACCTTTTCCCTTGCTTCCTCCTCACCTTTCTTTACTCCACATACCTCCCCCACTACCTCACAACTGGACAAGGCTATCACTGGCTGCTCATACCTTTTCTCCTCTTTTTTCATCTTTCTCCCTACCCCCTTGTCGCCCGGTCCCACTGCCCTTGCTGCCCCCTAGTACTCTACTAAGCACTAGGCCTTCTCTCTCTCTCTCTCTCTCTCTCTCTGTCTTAGCATCCTATTTAGAAAAATTGCTCATGTTAACCTGTATTCTTACTCACTGAAACTGTAATCCTGTTATACTATAGTTGATGTGAAAGCACTTGTTAACTTGTTATTTTATGTTCTCTTACATGTACTGTTATTTCCTGCCTTGTACTGTGGTATTTTGACGTGAAGCCTTTGTAAATGAGCTCTCAGCTCAAATGTATTAATCCTAATCTGCAATAAATAAATAAATAAAAATGATTTTGCATTAGTGTTGTACTTCCATGGGGTTCTCCCCAACCAGGAATGTTCTTTTTTCTGGATTTGTTTATTTCTCTTTGTAGTCTCCTTTTTATTGCATATATTTTTATATATTGATAGTAGTTGCTGCCATATATGCCTACTTTACTATTGTAAATGAAAAATCAATAGAGTCTTTAGATACAAATAAAATAAATAAACATTCAGTCCAAGACACTCCCTCCAGATTTTGTAGGAAAAGTTATTTTTCCCGTGTAATTTCCCTCAGAGCTACCATTTAAGACTCTTATATTAATGTTTTCTGTCCATGATATGAATGTATTACTTTATTTATTAAACTTATGAGAACATTTCCTAAGAGGGATTGTTAAACAGTCATCCAGATTAAAACTGTGAGTGCTAACTTCAATATTTTCCCTTATATGGCTATAGTACATGGTTACCCTTTGTTATGTATAAAAATCAGCCTGCTCAAAATCCTTGTTAAAAGTTGCCACAGTGAGTCCATACAATTATCCAAACAGTTTGAAATATGAGAACATATCCTTTCCCAAGACTTTGGTGAGATGCAACCTTTCACAATAAGAAAAAGTTCAACTGGCACCATTAGCAATAACAGGTGATAAGAAGTATGGAATACCACATTATAAATAGTTGCATCTGGAATTTGTATGAGATGTTACCAAGATTATGAAACCACCCTTTAATCTTCCAATTTTGCTCTCTATATGCAGGGACTAAAAACTTTTGATAGCCATTAAGGTTATCAAGGTCCTAAGTATTGGCCCATATTTCTTGGAAAAAAAAATCTCATATTTCTTTATAAAGTGAAACCAAGATTAATTTTGAACAAGAAACTCAATTGATGCAGAGTGTAAATCTAGATCTAGGACAGTGACATCAGTGAACTTAGATACCTTTGGGCTGAAATCATCAGATGTAATTTGAATAGAACCCTTATCCGGGGGGTTGGAGCCTGGATCCTACATCCTACCCTGTGTACTGTCCATAAGATTTTCAACAAATCCATAAAAAAAACAAAGTGGTCACTGGGCAGACTTTTTACCCTTAAAAGGTCAGTCTTGTCATTCTCCAGTACTGTATGAATAAATGAACACATTTAGTGTCTTTAATTAGGCTACTGTTTGTATTATTGTATTTTATAAAATGATTATTCTCTTACTGTAAGCATGGTGAGATCTGGCAAATTCATTTGCTTTTTGGATGGAATTTCAGGTGTTTATTAAGCTTGTTTTATCAGTTCACCAGGGTACTGTACACACTTAACTGTTTAGTATATTAAGTACATCCAAATAAAGAACATGGTATGTCTAGAGAGTGTGAAGAATGATAGAATGTTAAATTTGTGCTTTGATCCATCATGCAAGGGTCTTTGAAAGCCAGTGTCTTCTACAATAGAGAATAGCTGAAGCTCTAAAGCCAGCATCACTCCCCTTGGGATGCAAAATCAGTGGCATCACACTCATTTTTGTACTTTGTCTGGAGAAGGCAGAGTAGCACAGCAGAGCATGACACTGTCAGCTGTGTGACATGATTATAAATGTATTGTAGTAGATGATAATAATATAATTTTTTACTATTTTATATTACAAAAAGAATGACTAAACACTTCATGAGTCATAAAGATGATGATAAGTAGCACCATGATAATAAGTAGCAACCCTCTCTTCTCCTTTCTTTCCTCAGTAACCCTCCCTACTCCAACTCTCGGGCATACCTTTATCGCGGGGCCGTAGCCACCCATGGAGCAGCTCCTCTGCCCACCCACCAGCAAGCAACAGTAACCCTCCCTCCTACAACTCTCATGCATACCTCCACTGCTGGGCTGTAGCCACCCATGGAGCAGCTCCTCCACCTGACTGGCCAAAAATCAACAGTAACCCTTCCTCTTCCAACTTTCAGTCATAGCTCCACCATGGGTCTGTAACCACCCATGGAGCAGCTCATCTGCCTACCCACCAGCAATCAACAATAACCCTCCCTCCTACAACTCTCAGGCATACCTCTACCACAGGACCATAGCCACCTATGGAGCAGTTCCTCCGCCAGCCCACCAGCAATCAACAGTAACCCCCCTTCCCTAATTCTCAGGCATACCTCTACCACGGAGCCACAGCCACCTATGGAGCAGCTCCTCCGCCAGCCCACCAGCAATCAACAGTAACCCTCCCTTCCCCAACCCTCAGACATACCTCCACCGCAGGGCCATAGCCACACACAGAGCAGCTCCTCCACCCACCCACCAGCAATCAACAGGTATAGCACATCTCAAGCAGCCAGGAGCCCTACAGAAACTGTGCCTTGTGTTTTAGATACTTTTTAAACTTAGTGCCTTTTTTGTTCTGTTCCATGCAGCACTACAATTTTAAATTTCAGTCTGTTCCTTTTTAGCTTAGGGACACAGTCTTGCAATTTTCAACATTCTTGTCCTTAAATTAATCATTGTCAGCTTACATTCACCATTTTTCTACATTTTGATATTAACTAATTCTTTTCAGCATTTAGACTAGATATGTATTACCTACATGAATCAATTTCTGCATTTTGGTATCCCTACTCAACTCACCGCTCAACTCACAAAGTAGACCACCACCTTCTCTAGGCTGACCTAAATTCAGCAGACTGGTCCCCTGTCTTCTCAGCCTAAGATGTTAACTTGGCCCTCATGCACTTCTCCTCCATCCTGATTAGTATCTGGAACCTCCATGCCCCTCTCTGCACCACAAGGGTCAGACGTCTCCACCATCCATGGATCTCACCCCAAATCCTATCTCTTTGCAAAGCTCATGACAAAGCTTGGTTAAAATTCAGATTCTCAAATGCCACCTCTGACCTCCAACAATATCACAAGCTTAGAAACTCCTGCACAAAGGTAATACACCAAGCAAAATCTGGATATTTTAGAACTAACCTTTCATCCTGCCCTTACCCCTTATACTTTTGGAGTGCTGTTAAATCCCTCATCAACCCCACCAGCAAGATAGTGAACCCAACACTCCAGCTAAATGGGTCCTCTGTTTCAGATCCTACCTCAGTTGCCGACACGTTTAACCATTTTTAAATGTCCTGTGCATTACCAGACAACTCGATCCCTCACTACTCCCCCAACCCCTCCCACAGGTTTAGCCCTCACTCCACTGTACCCAATGTAATCTTTTAAGTCCTTTGCACTCTAAATCCACATTACTGCAGCCCAGATGTTTTTCACCCCAAGCTCCTGTGATTATCTGCCCCTGCAGTAGCCTCTCCTTTATCTCACATAATTAACCACTCCTTCCTCGCCAATATATTCCCTGCACAATGGAAACTGGAAAACATCATCTTACCTCATAAAGGAGGTGACCCCTCATCTCCTGGAAATTAAAATATAATTTCCCTGATTCCCTCCCTGGCAAAACTCCAAGAAACCTTAGTCCTCTCTAGACTGGCTGAGTTCACCTCATCAAACTTCTTCTCTGACTGTTAATCTGGTTTCAGAAAAAAAACATTCCACAATTACCTCCCCTCTCCGAGTTACTGACTCAATCCTCTCAGCATTGGACAGAGGTTACCTAACATTAGCAATATTTATTTACCTCACCAAGGCCTTTGATTCCATCTCCCATCCACTCCTTTTACAAAAGCTGCATTCCGTCGAACTTGACTCCTCCACCATCCTGTGGGTTCAAATCTTACCTCTGTGAGTTTAGGAAATTGGGGAGGGGTCTCAAGCAAGTAGCTACTTCTGTCACCTTCACAAAAGTACTACCTGTGAGATACATGAGAGAGTGTAGGGGCACACACACCAGGAACTTTAACTCATGGTTGAAGAACTGGTGCTGTGAGGAAAGGTTTGGATTTATTTGTTACTGGGGACCTACCTGAAGGGATGGGGGCTTGTTCAAGCCAGACAGCCTGCATCCATCCTAGAGGAGAATCCAAGCACTTAATGATAAGTTTAAATGTTACATGGACAAGCATTTAAACTAGCCAAGGGGGGTGGCAGGCCAGTATTGAGGATACCTAATTGCTCACCCCCCCACAGCTAGCAGTGGAACCAGTGAACAGGAGGAGTGGATATCGCTGCAAAGCAGTGTGTAAAAGATGGAGATAAGCACCCAAGGGGTGGATAGGCAGAAAGGGAGCAAAATTCAACAGAAGGGCAGACAGCATGGAGAACCAGGGATAAAGGACAAACAGGGAGGGGGCTGGAGTAGAACAGCTAAACAGTCCAGGGAGTTCACATCATGGAAAGCCATGTGTACCAAAGCCAGGAGCCTTAGCAACAAGATGGAGGATCTGGAGGCTGCCATGGTGCAGTCGGACCTGAACATTGTGGCCATCACACAGACCTGATTTAATGATAACCATGACTGGTAAATGGCCACACCCAGCTACAACATATTCAGAAGAGACAGGGCAGGCAGAAAGGGAGGATGAGTGGCACTTTATGTGAAAGATGGCATAAAGGCCACAGAGATCCAGGAGGAACAAAATGGGGGAGAGATTCTGTGAGTTAAGTTGGAAAGGAAAATGGGGTCAGCCATCTGCACTGTGGTGGTCTATAGACCACCAGCCCAGGAGGAAGAAACAGATAGGGAACTGGTGCTAGCTATCCAAAAGATGGCAGATGAGGGTCAGGTGGTGCTGGTTGGAGGTTTCAGTCTTCTAGATGTGGACTGGAGCCTTCCAGCAGCAACAACCAGGAGCAGATTTTTCCTGGACTCCATTCAAGGTGCCTTCCTCAAGCAACTGGTCATGAAACCAACTCGGCAGAAGGCAATATTGGATATTATGCTCACAAATAGGGACAGTGTGATGGGGTAATAGTGGGGGAGCACCTGGGGAACAGTGACCAGTGGTCACTGTGGTTTCAAATCACAGAAGGAGCAGAACCAAACAGCACAAAACCATGTATCCTGGATTTTACGGGGCAGACTTTCGGAAAATTGGGAGATGTTTGAAAGAGGCATTAATGGGAATGTGGAGGGAATCAGGGGTTGAGGAACAGTGGGCAATATTTAAAATGGGGATTATAAGAGCATCAGAATTATGCATTACGCAGGTTAGCAAGGGGAAAAGGAAGAGGAGGCCATTATGATTTTCCAAGGAGGTAGCGGAGGAAATGAAAGCCAAAAAGATTGTATTCAGGCAATACAAAAAGTCGCAGGCAGAAGGGGTTAGAGAGAAGTACCAGGAGAGGCAAAGGAAGGTAGGGAGGTCAGTAAGGGAAGCCAAAGCTCAGACAGAAAAGAGCATTGCAAAATCAGTAGGTAAAGAGGACAAAACCTTTTACAAGAACATAAGTGAAAAAAGAAGGGCAAAGGGAGGGATAGTGAGACTGAAGGGGGAACATGGGGGCCATGTGTAGGATGACAACAGTAAAGTTGACATACTAAACAGATATCACTGCTCAGTCTTTACTGAGGAAGAGGAGAGTAATGGGCCTGAAGAGAGTATAAGGGTTGGGAACGCTGCAGAAATGGACACAAGTCCCTTTACATGGGAAAGGGTCTTAAAGGAACTGGAAGGAATAACAGTCAGTAAAGCAATGGGGACAGATGGGGTGCACCCCAGGGTCCTAAAGGAACTAAGAAAGGTGGTGGCTGAACCTCTGGCAATCCTGTTTAGCTGATCACTGGAAAAAGAGAAGGTACTCAAAGACTGGAGGACAGTAAATGCAGTCCCCTTATACAAAAGAGGGAACAAAGAGGTAGTGGGGAACTACATACCAGTCAGCCTGACCTTGGTAGTGAGGAAGATCATGGATGCACTACTGAAGGAGAGATTGGAGGAACATCTGGTTGCCAGCAGACTACAGGACCCAACGCAGCATGGTTTCACCTCGGGGAGGTCATGCCAGACCAGCTTCACTGAATTTTTCAACTGGGTGACAAGGGAGGTGGATCAGGGGAGAGCAGTGGACATGGACTATCTGGACTTCAGCAAGGCCTTTGACACTGTGCCACACAGAAGGCTATTAAGCAAACTGGGGAATACGGTAGTGGGCAGGACAGTAATGTGGTGGGTAGGTAATTGGCTGGGTGGCAGAGCACAGAGGGTGGTGGTAAATGGCTGTCACTCCACAAAGGGAAGAGTGATCAGTGGGGTACCACAGGGATCAGTGCTGGGACCAGTCCTATTCAATGTCTTCATCAGTACATTGCACAGGACCTAGAAGGCAGAATTTTCCTATTCGCCGGTGACATGAAGCTCTGTAACAGAGTGGACATGCCAGAGTGTGTAGACAAAATGAGGCGGGATCTGCAGAAGCTTGAAGTATGGTCAAAGGTTTGGCAGTTGAAATTCAATGCAAAGAAGTGCAAGATAATGCATATGGGGCACAAAAACCCTGGAACAACATATCAGTTGGGGGTGAGGATATAGCATGCACCAAGCAGGAAAGGGACCTTGGGGTTATCATCTCTGATGACCTCAAGGTAGGAAAAAAGTGCAACAAGGCATCAGGTAAAGCAAATAGGATGATTGAATGCATAGGTAGAGACGTCACCAGCAGGAAAAGGAAGGTCATAATTCCATTATGCAAGACACTAGTGAGGCCCCATCTGGAGTACAGTGTACAGTTCTGGAGACCTTACTTACGTAAGGACATAGACAGGGTACAGAAGGTTCAGAGGAGGGCAACAAAGATGGTACAGGGATTGCATCACAAGTCCTGTGAGGACAGGCTGAAGGACTTGAATATGTACTCCCTGGAGGAAGGGAGGGGAGGGAGAGAGTGGATATGATAGAGACATACAAGCACCTAACAGGGAGGAACAGGGTGCATGAATACACTATTTGCCAGTGAAAAAGATGTTCCAGGACTAGAGGGCATGGGATGAAGTTGGAGGCAGGGTGATTCAGAATAAATATGAGTAAGAATTTCTTCACAGAAAGGGTGGTGGACAAGTGGAACACCCTGCCAGAGGAAGTGACAGGGGCTGAAACAATCACAGGATTTAAGAATGCATAGGATAGACATAAGGGAATTCTGGAGGTCGGGGGTAAGGGCAATAGACTTCTAGAAAATCATAAAGTGAACTTACAAGCTCAAATGGGCAGACTGGGTGAGCCATAGGCCCTTATCTGCCCACAGTGTCTATGTATCTCTGTATGTATCTATGTGACTGGCAAGAGTCTGTCATAATAGGCAATTCTGTTTCCTCCCCTGCCCATTCTATTGGGTGTCCCCCAAGACCCCATCCTGGTCCTATCCTCTTTCCAATTTTTATAATCAATCTCCATTCAATCTGCACTCAATCTAATATTCACCTCTATGCTGAAGACACCATCCTTTACATTTCTGGCCCCACCACAGACTCAGTCCAGTTACCTCTCCAGTCCAACTTCAACTGCGTACTGTCATGGTTCACAGAAAACGTCCTTAAACTGAACTCAAAAAAGAACCTGTCACAATGACTCTTGGCTCCCCTCAAAATTGACCAAACTCTCCTCCCCTCCCAGGTTCACCAGCTTAGATGCCTCCTCCCTTGACACGTCACATCCTACAAATACCTTGGTCTTTGGCTAGATCAACACCTCAACTACACTGTCCCTGTCGACTCACTCTGCTCAAAGCTGTGCCCAAAGCTAAGCTTGCTCTTTTGCAACAAACAAGCAATCCACATACATATCTGCTGCGACCTTGTCTAAAAAGCTATCCTCCCTATCTTTGACTAAGGGGATATTATCTATGCCTCTGCCTCCTCTCTCTCTCCAAGCTTGACACCCTTCTCAACTCTTTTTACAGATTCACCACAAACTCCTCTCCATGCACACATCACTGCACTCTCCTCTCCTCTCTAAATTTTCCTCCCCTCTTTCACAGGTGGCACATTCATTCTCTTACAGTCACAGCTAAATTCTGGCTCAGTCTCCTCCCTCCATATCTCTCCACACTCCTCTCCTCTTCACCCACTCCCACCTACCCCCTTAGAGCCTGGCATCCGCACTGTTTATCCATCCCCCACTGGTTCTTATCTGCCAGTGCCTCAGCTTTCTCTTACCTCCTTCCTCACCTCTGGAATCAACTGCCTGCTCCCTCCCATGAATTACACTCCCTCACGGCTTTCAAACAAATAATCAAATCTATCTCCCCACTCCCTTGTACCTGTCCCCTCACCCACTTCCCTTCCTCTGCTGGACCCCATTCTGCTCCCACCCCACCTCTCCTCCTCTCTCTGTTACACCCTCCTTATAGCTGCTCTCTTCTTCCCTATTTGTACAATATGAATAATATAAAATCATGAAAACGTTTGTTTTGGCTTACATATCTAACTCACTCTACGTAAATAACCATTGCATTATTACTGTTATTGTTTAACTTCATGTATCGCCAACTGTATTGTATATGTTTGCTCTGTCCCCAGGTCACACATCGAAATGAGCCTCAGCTCAGAGTGTTTTTCCCAGTTAACACATTTTTAAATAAATAAATAAAAATCTAAAGTGTGGCAAGATGGAAAGGCAATTAATTGTCCTTGCCCATGGCAAATGGGTAGCAGTCACGGCACAGCCTTGTCAGCATTTGTTGTTTCATGGCATTAGCAGCTGGTGTCATGTTGTTTGTAGACGTGATGAATCTAGAAGATGACAAAAAACACTAACTTTGGTACCTCAAGACAGATAGGAAATTGTCCATGCCCACAATGCATATCACAGCCTCTTATAGTGAAGAATACCAGTCCTACTGTAACATCTGTACAGTGTACAGGCAAGGAAGAATGTGGTCACCCACATGCTGCAGAGATGCATGTGACAAAAACATGATTTGTGATGGAGGAAGGAAGATAAAGAAGATGCATTGTTTTCTAAAACTGGAGTGTTTCTATGGTTTTCATTTTCATGTACTTATTATTAGTTATTATTACTTCTGGCTTTCTTTAAATGCCAAGCATACAGGATTTCAGTGGGTTTGTGGTGTCATCTGTAATTACTTTCACACTTCAGAGGATCATTTGATCATTTTTTTTTTTTAGGTACAGTGGACTGGTGGTATTGGTTGGAGTAGGAGTATTTTTCAGAAGAGGAATTGGGCGCTGGGGTTGAGATAGTGAGATGATTTTTTTGGCCACTGTGGAATGATGTACCTGTACCTTCAGAAGGCATGGACAGGGCAGCCAATATGATATGCAAGCATATAAAATAATCTAATATAATGTATAATACATGAAAAGATAATATAAATTGATATAATATGATAGATGAGAAAGATCCTATAATCGGATATAACACAGTATGATATATATAGAATAAAGTATCAGTCGGGTGTATAAACTTCGAGTTTACACACCTCAACTCATATTTTATTTTATATATACTGCTGAGATTTCCTTTTTTGCCACAGTAAGTATATAAAATAAAAAAGACATTCTTGTGCAACTGCGGTCTGCTTAGGTGTGAACACGCTCTCTACGGTTGGTCGGTCACTTTTATTTAATTTTTTTTTTTATTCAGTTTTGTGTGGAGCCAACATTTTCAGGGTATTTCCCTCATTTCAATTAGTTTCTTCCTGCTGGCAATTACTGCAGAGTTTGAGTAGTGGTCCAGTATCGGGGGAAAGACAAAGTGGACAGTGTCTAAGAGGAAGAGGTTCAGAGGTGGGGGCACCTGCATAGTGCGAGGGAAACTGGGCAGCTGTTTCGCCGTTATAAACACTCCTTTATAATGGTGAATTACGCCATGGTTTCCCTATTATTATTATACACATGATCATTATTATTTTTTATTTATTGGTATTGTTTATTTTTATGTGCAAAGAAAACATAAATCATGAAAGTGAAATTGTGCAGTTTGCTTTGTACTTGCTGCTTGACTCCTTTTCCTCATGCTGTCTTAAGTGGGTCATAGTGAGGGGGTGTGGAGCATTAAGGAATTGGGCAGTAAATGTTAGATGATTTATTTTTCTGGATAGATCATTTCTATCCTGAGTAGGGAACTGGATATATTTAAAGAAGAAAACGGTGGAGACTGACCTGCTTCTGGAGCACTCATAATGGTTTCATCACAAGGTGTATTGGATGACTGGCAGGGACTGAATACTGCTTGCATTATTGTGGGAGAAGAACCAGTACATTTCTAAGGAATAATAAACTAAGGTTTCTTTGGCTGCACTATGACATGCCCAGCATTTGCCCTCAGAGTCACGTTGCCATGAATGCCAGTCCGTGTTCCACCATGATCAGTTTCTTTTCCATCCACACCAGTTGCAGAACTTGTACTTAGTAGAACTAGAATGGAGGAACATCTATTTGCTCTTTCCACCCTGTGCCTCCCTTTTTCCTCCTGTTCTACTCATGTTTTCTTCATGCATCGACAACACACATACAAGAGATGATGACATGACACTGCCGCTAATTGCTAATAATGATGACTCATAATATTAATGATTCTTAGATGCCTTGGTGACATGCATGTTAAGCACATGGACATGCCACAATTCTGTATCACTTGCAGGGTGATAAGAAAGAGCAACCTAACTAGGACCCTCCTGTTGACAGACCATACACCTCCCCACTTTGAGACTCTGGGCCCGATTCCAAGACACATGTCGCAACTCATGTGCATAAGCAAGTTGCGACATGTGCCACTATGCCAGGGACCCTGCACCCTATTCCAGGACAGGCAGGGTCCCCGGCACTTATGTCCTGTGACTTGCAGCAGTCGCAGGGTTGTGCCACGGGAATGGCACAATGGACCTGAATGCCACAGGCCACAGAATGCGAGGAACAGCCCCCCTGAGACCCTGCCCTGAAACAAGCCTGCAATCCCCTGAAGGCCATGGGGGGTCAGCAGTGTTGCACAGGCACAAGGGAGGCACCCAAAAAAGTGGACCCGAGTGGCACCCAGACTTGACGTGGCAGCACTGTGATGGGGGGGTCCATGGGGCATGGCTGTGTGCATGTTGCAGCTCTCCGGGGGGGGGCAACCATCATTTTGCCAGGATGGATGCCCCTTAGACCAGCTAATTGCTGGTCTAACCCCGCAGTGCACAGTTGGACTTGGAATCACTTAAGGGGGTTATGACAGCCACCCTTTCAGAATAGGGCATAGTTGCTGCTGTAACCCCCCCTTCTGCCATGCCATAGGGGCTGCGGCCAGCAGAAGGCCCCTTGGTTGCAGACTGCCCATGCCATGGTGTAGGCCACATCTTGGAACAGCACAAGGTGTAACGCATGTCACAAAGTGTGACTTGGACCATTGGGTTTGGCATAAGTTGCCTTGTGACATGCTTAACCCGTTTTGGAATTGGGCCCCCTGTGTGTCACACAGCAGTCTACTGTACATTTCATTCATTGACTAACTGGTAGGCTCACACACAAAGACAAAAATTAAAAAGATGGGTTCCTGTGCCCTGCTGTACCACAAGTAATGCAGTAAAGAATATCTGTAAAATAATTCCTTCAAAATCCTCCTGCACCTTTCCAAGTCAATTAAATTCAATCAACCCTGCTTCTGCTTCAGGGGAGGAAAATACAGTCAAAATAAATAAGGGGGTTGTGCCCTCTACACCAGCAGCATGCAGTCAAAGCATGTTTATCAAATCTTTCAAAAGTGCTTATGCACCTCCCCCAGTGTGCTAAATTAATTCTGCCCTACCCATGCTGCAGGGCTTGCAGTTGCCAGTGCCGGTGCTCACTGTGCACTTTATCCTCTCTTCTTCAGCTCAATTTCACTAGTCTGTCTGCCTGAAACTTCAGTTAAATGTAGGGAGAATTAGCTAACTGAAATGATAAAGCATGCTTCTCTGAAAACATCACGTTTTCTGATTAAAAGTCTATTTTCACATATAAGGAACTCCTTTCTTATCCTCTGTTGTCCCCCTCCTCTGTAAGAGAGAGCCAGAAATGGCACTGCAATGTGTACAGTGCAATGAATTCTCAATCTGCAGCCTCACTGACTGGCTGCTGCAGGTCATACATAGTGTGTGCTTCCTGTGAAACGTATTGCATTGCATTGATGTGGTAAACTGCTGAAGGAAAACTGAGTTTTTTTGGACCTGTTTTGCCGGTGTCCAAAATGCCTGATTTTAACATGTTCACCAAATGCAAATTCCACATCGGTTCATCTTTAGTGGTGACACAACTGAGTGATGGCAAAGCATCTATATTTGCACTGCCCCTTGTGTGAATCATAATCAGGTCATCTTGGTGTCAGAAAATTACCTGCCAGAAACATCTGGGGCATAACTGAAATTTAGCTGAGCAATAGATTCTGCTTAGGTCATTAGCAATTAAGGGCCGATTGCTTTTTTTCCGGAGTGAAGGCATTTTAACATGTGCTCTAGGAGGATTAGCCCAATAATCCAATGACTGTGTAACCAATTTGAATGCCAGTTGTTACCCAAATTAATTTCAGAAACCCATGACCTCACTGTGGATTAAGAGAAGGTGGATTAACCATCCTGGAGGATGATCTTCTACCTGGAAGAAAGAAGGTGGTAGAATCCACTGCTTTATTTCCACCTGGGAAACCACAGGCCTTAGGGTAGCTGAGAGGAAGCGTCAAAAGAGTTTGCAGGAAAAATGGTGGGGAGTGCTGCTAGTGCACTGCATCCCAGTGGGTGGGGATTCAGACAGGAAAAAGGGGAGGGCCACTTGTGGATGATGCCCTCATGTCCACTACATTCACCTAGGGTCCACTCGCACTCTTCCAGGACTTTCCACCCCTCCTTTACAAGATCTAGAACCTGACCATCTGACTAAGCAGGTTGGGCCCAGCTGTGTTAGTCAAGCCACAGAGTCTTAAAGAGCCCCTGACACCGTTGTGACAACTTTGATAAAATGTAATGTTTAGGACTAGTCAGCTTGTATTACAATATTGTTTCTGTATTTCTCATTCTTCTTTGTTACTAAGGACATTTGCATGTAAACAGGATCGCTGCCCTATCTGTTCTCACTGCTTGCCTACATCTAACATCACAGTTCTGATTGTGACATCACAGTCTGTTGCTGTCGGATAATTACAATGCCATAAATTGGGGAATATTTATTTTATTTTTTTATTTATTTAAAACTTGGTAACTGGGAAAAGCACCATGAACAGAAGCTTGTTTCCAGGTGCAACCTGGATTATGATGTCACATGTAGGATAGCAGAAAGAGCAGATAAAGTCTAAGGGACAATAAGCCTATTTCATACAGCTGTCCTCAGTTATAAAGAAAAAAGGTAAATAATTATAGAAAATACATGAAATATAAACTAAACTGTCTAAATCTCACATTTTTTCCAAGTTTTTCTAACGGTGTCAGGGGCTCTTTAAAGGACATACTGTAGATGTTGGGTCACTTGAGAGAGATGGGTATGGGTTCACCATAAATCAGAAAAAATGATAAGTGTTGTGGCTGAAGGAGGTCCATGGAACACCCATAAACAGTAGTGGAATAAAAGAAATTAAAGAAACGAGATTTGTTGATGTAACCAACTTGTGTGTGTAATTGTTTTGAAAATCTGAAAATCATTGTCAGATTTGGGTTTTACAAGATGCGTGACAATGAGTATTGTTGGTGTTGTAAGTGTGAAAAAGGAAGTCTTTACATTGCAGCACCATCTACATGTGAAAGCTACAAATGACAGTCATGCAGTAATAGCACCAGCAGCATGACCCCTAGTGTTGTTTGATAAAACTGCTACGTGTGAATATCAAAGGCTCAGTCTCACCTCCCAGCAAATAAAGATTTTCCCTTTAGCTAAATGTTTAGAGCTGCTGTCTTCCAGACTCATGATCCCAGGCTTGATTCAAAGCAAGAATTTGATGTATGCCTGATCACATACAGGGGACAGACATAACTGGTGCCTTTTAACTCAACTCAGAAATGCTATGGTATTATTTAAATGTACAAAAATAAAAAAAGCTCCAGGCTACTTAGCTGACTATTCTAAACCGTATGGTTCATAACATGCACTGTGTGATATCCTGGGGAGGGGACTAACTGTGTCAAGCATATGCATTAGGGTCAGCAAAATGAACTTTCAATATACTGCTGCTAGTCTTTGGAATCGGCTTCCTTTCTCGTTATGAAACCTCTGTCAATCAAAAGTTTTAAAGCAGCAGTTTTAATATTGATCCCATTTGAATGCAATTGCATGTACAGCATGGAACATTTGCTTATTTAATTGATTGATGATTGATTATTTTATGCTACTGTATGTTCTTTGTGTGAATACTATTTGTTATGCTATTTTCTTCTCACTTGTTATGTGTCTAGTTGTAACCTTGTGCAGATCAATCCTAGAGATCCTCATCCTGTTGAAATATAATAATAAAAATAAATACAAAAAAAAGTCACTAGAGGGAAGGGGGTGAATGTTAAGAGTACATTTCCTTATTCCAGTTTGTTTTTCAAATGCTTAACCATGCCTAATACTGCATGAAATGGTCCTTAGTACCTTTTAATAACTGAACAACCTTACTTACAGTCTGTGTGCCTTGTCAGTGTGTAAATACAGAGGTTTTTGTTTTCATTTTTAATTTTTGAATTACTTTAATTACATTTTCATTCTGTGCCATGTGAAGGAGGAGGGGGTCAGACTCATTTGATTGCAAATATTTAAATTCTTGCCTTGCCTATAAAACAAAGTGCATTGACAGATGTCTCAGACACCCATTCTGCTTCATCTTTGTGCTGCTTTAATCTTTAATAAACAATATTTCTTCTTTCCAGGGGCGATTTTTGATGAATCTGCCAAAAAAGATGATGAAGTGTTTCGCTTGGCAGTAGCCGACCTGAACCAAAATGAAGAAATCTTACAGACTGAGAAAATCACATTTTCTGTGACATTTGTAGATGGGAACAACCCTTTCCAGGCTGTACAAGAAGGTAAGTGATTCCAACAATTTTGCTGTTATTCACTTTGCTTACATGCTATAATTTTGCTGATAGACACAGCAAGCATGGCAAACTGCTCAAGGTGTTAGAAAGGAGTTTACCTTCACCGTTTATTTTCTCTGCTTGTAATACAAACAACTGGTAGAGTATGTGTGCCTGTAAAAACACCTACTGGGTTTGTTTGGCTTTGTAAGTTTTCTGGTCCTTTACAGTAAGTGGGATGTGTTCAGATGCATGCTCAGTAGCCACAGGATGTCTTACTGCTTTACTGCGTTCAGTAGTTCTGGTAACAGTCCCAAAAAGGCGGTTTGCATAAGTACATATTAAGCTGTGGTCACTATGCAATGTGCAAGGTGCATCCATATACTGTACTTCAACATATTGTATGAGTGGTAAAGCCTCTGAGCAACATTGCTATGGTGGTTCTGTTGTGATCCAATAATAGATGGCTCACTAGAACATAAATCTCAGAAGAATCTTTATTTCTTTGTGCAGCCCAAGTGAAGGTGCTAATGAGGAGAAAGACCACATCCTGGTTGTTGCTGTTTTTATTTTCTTTATTTTGCTTCAGAAATGATGTTACAGATTTAGGATAGTACTAACTCTAATTCTGCATGAAGGAACGCATAATTTATTTCAGAGAGGAATGTGAAATACCAAGTCTGTTTCACAGATTTTATACATTTTGAGTTATCACTGGAGTACAAAAACATTCTTTTTCATTTATTATGCTCATCCTCAGTCACAGCCCCCTCTGCTCTCATTCCCACAATAGCCACGATTCCCTGATACCCTTGGCTTAGCCCCCAGGGTGGGGTTGCTGCACAAGACTCCTAAGTGCCACAATGTATGGGATAGGTCTGGGAGCTGGCCTGGGAGCTCATTGGAGTGGATGGGCAGGCTTCATCCTGGTGGTAGGCAGCTGTAGTTTTCTTCCCTGTATGCGGGGGTGGGGACATGCAATGATGGCCAGCATCTGCCCCGCCCCTCAAATTACATTCTGGTGCCAGTTGCAATGGTGCCCCTGGCCTCCACCAGGGGTCCGTCAAGCATCGGTCACACTCTCCTTCCTCCCCACAGAGAAGCAGAGCAATCCTTGGGATGCTCCATCCTTCTCCCCCCGCTGGCCCACCGATGTCCCAGGTCCATTTCCAAATGTGGCTGATCAGCATCGCAAGCAGAAATCCAACCGCTGCACCGACGGGCTGATACAATAAACATTTCGATGCATTTTGATGATTATCTGGAAGTTTGCTGAACAGAGAGGCATACCCCCAGCCTGAGAGCTTATCATTCCTGGTTCATAATTTTTCAAGGTGACTTTCAAAAACTCAAAATTATATTGCAGTGTATTCATGTGCTAGTGTAAATTTTTAAAACACTGAGTGAATTCTTGGTGGAGGGTATATACTTTGCAACCAAGTCTATAGTTTTCTTGTCACATTCGACATCCTGATACTGATCTGCACATACTGCTGCGCTACATCCAGCACCTCAAATGGTTAAAACCCACACCATAAGCAGGATGGACTCTTCCAAGTAATTATAAGCTGCCAACAAATCATGCAACCTATTGTCAACATAATTCGCCTACACTGAGCAAGCAGAGCAAACCAACAAAAAAGGAACTGTGTTTCATTCAATATATTGGTATGATACAGGATACAAGATCTATTAGAAAGCATTTCATAGTGGGTCTGTAATGATATGCTGCACTATCTTGAGAGGGGATAAGGTTCGGGAGTGTTCCTGGGTCTCTTACTGCACCATTGGAGAACATCACAGTGAAACGTTCCTCTCAATCTCCAGGAAGGGAGGGTGAAAAACCCATCACTCTGCAGCACCCCTTGTCACTCTGCTATATGACCAGTTGTTGGTGGCATCTTGTAACTGAACAGCACCTGAAAAGCACCTCTGGTGGGAAATGTCAGGTGCAATGACATGCTCTGTGAAGAATCTGAAAAACTGACTGCAAAAGATGTTGATGGACAGTTTTCAATGTTTTAGGGGAAAAAAATAAAGACAAGTGATGTAGAACTGTTTACTTTACTGCAAGTATACTGGCCAGCTGTTCGGTGACTCTAGGGGTGGGTGCCCCGGTGTCACTATGTATGGGGGGGCAATGAACACACAGAGGGAGTCAAGTATGGCAGCATTGGGGGTGGGAGATGGATAGATACAGTAGATAGACAGACAGACAGATAGATAGATGATATAGAAAGATAGACAGACAGATAGATGTACAGGTAGATAGACAGACAGACAGGCAGACAGATAGATCAATAGATAGATAGATACAGCTCAGAAAGGGGCAGTGAAACATTCTTTGAGCCCAAAATGTTCACAGCAGCTACTCTTCATATTTGGGAGTCTGGACTTTGGGTAATTGAGGCTTATAAACACCAGGAAGTGTCTTTTATTAGGAAAAGTAACCCTATTTATTTTTTTACCAGTTGTGATTGTTGTACTTCCTGGTAGCTCTTCCATTTAGGATACATCAAATGTGCAATCTTTTTTAAAGTAAATCCTCATGGAATGTATTTAAAAAACTCCAGTCTGGGTTTGGATTTGGATATAGGATAAAAAGTCTGGGCTCTGAATTCTTCCAAGTTTTTGCAAAACACTGTCCCCTTTCCCACACCCAACATGCCAAAGAGACAATTACATTTACCAATTAAAGTACAGTACTTTGGGTGGCACCATGTGGAAGTTTGAACTAAGAGAGAAAAATAAAATATTTCAAACAAATATGGGGCACAGATTTTGGCAGAATTGGAAAATGGCTCTGGTTTCTGCTACTAACTTGGTCTTTAAAGAACACAAACTTGTAATGCAGTCGAAAGACTTCACAGCAGGACTTTTAACAAATCGACTGTGGGATTCCATATGTAAATATTCTGACCTCCTGCCCTATGGTCAGTTTTGCCCCTCCACACTGGAGCAAATGAAGTCTTTTGAGAGTGTTGCAACTTTTAGGTAGATCAAATCCTGAAGCCAGACATTCAAAGAGGCGCAAAGCACAGTGACAAAATTTGTGCTATGCCTTGCACTTGCGCAGAAACCCAAAGATGCTATATTTAGTGTAATAGCACACCAGTGCTATTTGACTAAATATAGGGCCATGTCAGCCCAGTGTTAAGCCACAGTGCTGGGCAGACATGGTTCCCAAAATAGGGTGATGCAATGGCTTGTACCCCCACTAAATTTCCCATATTTAAATGGACCCATACAGATGAACTCATTGGACATTCAAGGCACTAAAGGGCCGTTTGCATGCCCATTATGCATGGGGAGGGAGGCTGCATTGTGTGGTGCCATCCACCAGTTGCTCCTTCCCAGAGAGCTATCCCTAGTACTAGTGCTGCCACCTTTGCTGGCCCAACACTGAAAATCAAACCTTCCCTGGAGCTAGTGGTCACCTACTCTGATTGTCAGCGTGATGTAAAAAATTAGACATTCCCTGGTGTCCAGTGGTCCTCCTCCACCTGCCCACATGCCCAATGTTTCATTCATCATTCCCTGGTGTACAGTGGTCACTCTCCGCACCTGCACACATCCCTGATGTTTCATTCATCATTCCCTGGTATCCAGTGCCCCCCCCACCCACACACATGACTGATGTTTAATTCATTATTCCCTGGTGTACAGTGGCTCCCCCTCCACCTGCACACATGCCTGATATTTCATTCATCATGGCTCAATGTGCAACTTAATATTCCCCGGTGTCTAGTGGTCCCTCCACCCACCCAATGCCATGCCCGCTATGACCACTCCATTTCCCTGGTGTCCAGTGGTCCCACCCCCCATTCCAATCCCCTGTATATTACAGTACAACCACTGACCCCCCCTCCCTATCCTCAATCCCCTGTATAGTGTAGGAAAACCATTCCCTGGTATCAAGTAGAACCCCCATCCCCCCAACCTGATTGGTAGTGTGCCACCACCTCACACCCCACCCATCCCGAACCAGAGTCGGTGACCGGCACAGCCCTCTGGTCTCCACAATGGCTGGCTACAGACTGAGCTGTCAGTGAGTGCACACAGTAATTGTACAGTACATGGTCATTGACAGCTCAGTTGGAGGTCAGCCATGGGGAAGAGCAGAAGGCTGTGCCAGTTGTTGGCTCAGAGTTGGGTTGGGAGGTGCCTGGTGGTGGGATACTACCAGCAAGGGGTGGGTAATCTGCTAGACACCAGGGAATGGTTTTCTTGCAGTATATAGGAGATCAAGGATTGGGATGGGTTGGAACTACTAGACATCAGTGAAATGGAGTGGTCATAGTGGAAACAGCATTGGGTGGGGGAGGGACCACTGGACACTGGGGAATATTAAGTTACACATTGGGCATATGAGCAGGTGGGGGAAGGGCCCACTGGACACCACAGAATGATGAATGACACATTGGGAATGTATGTGGGTTGGGGAAGGGACCACTGGACACTAGGGAAAGTGTAATTTTTTACAACAGGCTGGTGATTGGTAGGAGGGACCTCTAGCACCAGAGAACATTTAAGTTTTAACATCAGGCCAGTGATTGAAGGGGTGGACCACTAACACCAGGGAAGGTTTGATTTTTAATGTTGTGCTGGTGATTGGTGGGGGAGGAGCATGGCTAAACACCAGGGACCACTGTGTTGGGGGGGACCGATGCACTTCCACTGCCAACCATTATGGTTGTGTGGAAGTAAGTTGTTTTTTAGGTCGATGGTATTTGCGCTGCACAAGGGGACCATGCAAAATGGCCTTGCACAGTGCACATACTCTGAATATTGGACTGTGCCAATATTCAGGTCTCCGCCCTTTATCTGAATTGTACCCCCTCTGAATGTCGCCCATGTGCAAACTGTGTTTGCCCATGCTAACCAGACTTTTCAATATACGACATCTGTGCAAAACCCAGTTTGCACAGGCAAACAAGGCTTTGTGTCCAGGCAAACTTTTGAATATCTGGCCCCTCATGTTTAGTGAAAACAATTGGAAAGCAAGCCCCAGCCTGGAGGCAACCATTACACTCTATCACATACTACATAACTAATGGCAGTCAAGGGTGTAAACATACAACTTTGTGACTACCTTATCAGCAAATGTCTGATTGCCCAGTGTTGCTTCCACGTGCAGTGCAACAGAATTCTGAATCTTGATTCTTACGGTGCATCACTAATGCAAATAATTTCTTATACCTGTCTTGCTAGAGCTGCAGTAATTGATATTAAACAGTAAAGTATAAAACAACTACAAAAGAACCACAGAGTAAATGTCCTGAGGCAAGGGTTGGCCCGGAGGATATTGGCCATACAGTCAAATCTTAAAGAAAACACAATTGTACGTACCTCAATACTGCAAAGCATCATGGGAAACATTATGCAAATCCCCATGAGAGAATTTGGATTGGCTCAGCTTTAAGCAGAATTGCATGGCGTTGGAAGGCCTCACAGTGAAATCAGCAAAGGCTAAGAACAGCAGACACATACACATGTTTCGTCCTCTTTTGGACCCATCAGTGTGCTATATCTGTACCTTAGCTCAGGGAGAGGGAGCTAGCCACCCCTTAAGGGGGATGTTTATTTGTTTCAGCCATGGGGAGCCCAAAATAGAGAAGGAAAAGAACTACAAATGAAGTATAAAACAGTTATTTTCAATCATTTGCAAGTCCTTCTTACAATTTTTCTAGTTTGTGACTACATTTTTTCACACAGCCAAATCTAAAGTGCATGTTTATGCTTGACATTTTTTATGGACCCTGTAATTTTGAAGTGTCATAGGTTGGCAGACAGAATACTTGGAGGAATCCTTTTATTTTCTACAGTATCTTCTCTGTATCACATGGACACCAAGGTTCCACTTTAGAGTAGCAAGGTTTTTTGTGTGATATACAGACAGCATGTGTATTCCTTTGTGATCCTTCAAGGCACAAGCAACAACAAAAGTATGAAATTTACTTTAACATATGGCTCTACAATGCAAGTGTTACCAGACAATATAAATATATATATATATAGAGCTGCGTGGACAGTATTCGAGAGACAAAGTATGACATTCATACACTCAAAAAAGTTTTATAATTAGGCATGACTCAACCTTAATTGTAATGTGCATATGTGGTAGTTGCATAATACCAAATATAAAGATAGTTCTGTATTTCTAAGTTTGGAAAAATGGCACAGTTATTTATGACATGCAAACTGCCTTCGTGGGTAACTCGGTGTCCACTATGCATTATTTCCCATTTCTAGTAATAAATAAAATTTTCAAATGCAGTGTCTCTGTCTTCAATTTAAGTGTATTCATTTGCAACATCTAATGATTTGACGTTCTTCCATACCTATGTGTTGCTATCTATCCTCCAATGTAGACAGCACTAAAAAATACAAACAGGAGGTTACCACAGTTTCATTACTTCATGCTTATATTGTTTATGTTCAGTCTACATGCCTTTCACACTTATGCTGGGCATTAAGTAGAAAGATAAACATGAACAAATCACTTGGTTGCGCTTGATTTATTATGTGACCATCTCTTTTGCATACTACTACTGTGGGTAACGCGAACACCACAGTAGCAATGCAACATGTGAAATACATGGTGCAACTTTTATCAATGGCTTATTATCAACCAAACAGACAATACACATTGATAAGTACCATGCCACATCAGGGGCCATTTTGACATCACTGTAGCTTTGCAGAGCCAGACTGAGGAGAAGCCCAGCCACAGTTAACAACCAGAAAGCACCCAGGCAAACTGTTTGGTACTCATAACTATAGATGAGGGTGCCACATGATGCTCTCTGGCAACCCTGTGCTGGTCTTTGAGGGGAAAATGATGCCAAAATATCACACAGGCCCACCCTAATCTCACCACCACATGCATCACAGGGATGCCACTGCAGCAAGGTTCTTGTTCTGCACGTGGAATGCCACATTCAAACTGCTCTACAAGTCAAAACAATACACCAAAGTTCCTCATGGACAAGCAAAGGCAAGGCAAGAGACAGCTGGATGTTACACGGTGGGCCTGAGCCACATCAGGGGTAATTTTCACATCACTGTACCTCCACAGAGTCAAACTGAGGGCAGGCCCAACCACAATTAACAACCAGAAAGCACCCAGGCAAGCTGTTTGGTGTTGATAACTGTAGATGCAGGCACTGCATGGCATCCCCTGGCAACCCAGTGCAAGCCGTTATGGGGGAAAATGATGCCAAAATATCACACAGGCCCACCCTGTGCTCACCACCATGAGCATCACAGAGACTCTGCTACTGCAGGGTTCTTCTACTGCACATGTAATGTCACATCCAAACTGCTTGAGTCAGGCCCAGGTGATGTATTTTTTTTTATTTTCAAACAGTTCCAAGATAGTATGCCAACACTTGACATTTCATTTATAGGCAGTCTCATTATAAATAAATCTGCTAAATGTTTTTGCCAGATGAATCCAAACCACTGATGTTGCCCAACAGGCACCAGTACACCCAGGCAATGACCAGATTACAGTACTACACATGGTATACCTCCCATACCCCTGAATGTACTAAGCAATGCCATGAGCAGCCTTTCTGAGGTAAGCCCAAGTGCTGTATTTTTTTATTTTTAAACAGTTCCAACATATTGTGCCATCATTTGACATCTAATTTAGAAACAGTCTTATAATAAATAAATCAGGAAAATGTTTTTCCCAGATGAATCCAAAACAATGATGTTGCCCTATAGGCACTAGTACACCCAGGCCATGACCCAGTTACTACACATGGTACCCCCCCCCATGCCATGAGCAGTCCTTTTGAGGTAGGCCCAAGTTCTGTATTCTTTTATTTTTAAACCGTTCCAATATATTATGCCACCACTTGATGTCTAGTTTAGAGGCAGTCTCATTCCTACACATAGTAACCCCCCATAATGAACTGACCAATGCCATGAGAAGCATTTTTGAGGTAGGCCCCATTGCTGTAGTTTTTTTTTATTTCAAACAGTTCCAATATATTATGCCACCACCCACTCCTGATCCCCTAGATCAGTATGCCAATACAATGATGCTCCTTTATAATCTTACATCAAGAAAGGCAACTTTATCATTTTAAAATAACACCACACACACACACACACACACACACACACACACACACACACCATGCATGCACACACACTCACACACACACACACCTACCTTAACCAGAGCTTGCACCACTCCCTCTTTCCAAAAATTACAAGCATCTCTCACAAACTGCATTTATTTTTATTTAAAATATTTTAAGAGTGCAGCTTTTATATTCATTCCACATACACACTTCTAAAATAGAGCCATCATCATGTCAACAGGTGCAGCATTCATTCAACAAATACTCATTCTCAGAATTTACTAGTAGGAACCCCACAGGTGTTGTTTTTTCCCCATTTAAACATGATTAAAGTCATCATCAGGGGAAAGTTCACCAATATTAACAATATTCTGAAAAAATTAAATCATACAATGAAAACCCACTGGATGGATTGTAAACAAAATACTATTAATCTCAAACAAAACTCTATTTGATTAGATTGGTCACCTGTATGCACAGCCCCATTTTGAAGAGGTGCCCTTCACAAACAGCTGGGCCATGAGAGAACACACAAATCTTACTTTTCTGCCCCCAAAGATGATAGAACACAACTGTTGCACTATAGCCACATAGTATTTAATATACCACATTTAAACAGTGCTAGCACCAGAGGAAAGTTCAGCTGATATACAGTACTTCCCAAACAAAACTTTAAAATATACTATTTATTATGCCCCATTTAAGCAGTGCTAGAACCAGAGGAAAGTTCTGCTGATACAATCCCTAAACAAAACTTTAAAATATACTCATTATGCTGCACAGCCCACTAATCCAGTCATCCTCTATTTTGAAGACGGGCCTTTCACTAACAGCAGGGCCATGACATCTTAAGGTGAATACTTTACTTTTTCTGTCCCCAAAATGACACAGAATAACTGCTGCACTTTATCCAGTCACTGTTTAATATGCCTCCCAGAAATGTAACTTGCTGTTTTGTAGCAGAATGCTGAAGATCATGTTTTCTAGTGACTGGAGACCTCTGAGATCTGTCCAAACTCCTGTGCAGCACACCAGATTTTAAAATGAACAACGCTTCATTCTACCTGTTTTTAAGAATGGTAAATGGGAGAAGCAGTGGGAAGAGAACAGTTTTGCTTAGAGCCAGAGTACCAAAACTGAATGCTTGATGTCACATTCGGGTCCAGGCTATTTGTACCAATACCAGCAGCATCATCATCCACGTGGGTAACATGGACACGACAGCAAGAGCCACAGCTTTTGATGCTGCTGCTCCTCCTAGCAGGCTCTATGTACCACTGCATTAAGATTGCAGATTTGTGCTGGGGAAACACATTAAGCAATGTGAACTGACACTGAAAAAACCCTAAAAGCATAAAGGCAGAATACACAAAATAAATTATGCAGCTATATAAGACACCACAGTAATGCACCAAAGTAATAAATTACATGTGGTGTCATGTAAATGTAATTACAGCTGCATAAAATCAATAATCACTGGGGGACAGTTACACATCCACTCTGACCACTTAAAAAGAAAACTTTAGTATTGTGCTTTAAATACAGTAAATTTAATGGTCACCAAGATGTGTAGCACAGCCATGTTACAAAATGGCTGCCTTTTTTAAGGCTATTTTCATTATTAAAATGTTGCCACAATTAAATAAAAATACATACACCCTTTTTTTATGCACACTATCTCTTGACCATATTGGCAACAGTACAGAGCACACATTCGGTATTTTTAATAAATTATGAGTAAATATAGACCTTATTTTAAGTGCACACCCAAGTCTCTCTCGACACTGTCCACACACACACACACAATATATATATATATATATATATATATATATATATATATATATACATATATATATATATATATATATATATATAGAGAGAGATAGATATATACTAGATGAGTCAGTGACCTTGACTTGAAATTTTATATTCTAAAATGAATAACTTGCATAGATATATTCCATAGGACAATCTATCTTATAATTCTTTTGTAAGATATTGAAACTAATCTTTTAGAACAATAAATCAATCTTAAAAGATACTGTCAAACACTTTATGAATATCTTTCTTAATCCATTAGAATTTTTTTTGCTTTTTATAAAAGCTTATATGGTTTTGCTGTACCTTAAAATATGTGTTCTAGGATTTTTTAGGACTTTGCAAGGTTGCACAACACATTCAATCTTTTCAAACATTAGATCCAACAAGAGTATCATGTGTCAAAGACTCAGAAGTTCAAAGACACATAGAAACATAGACAATGATGGCAGAAAAAGACAATTGATCCATCCAATATGCCCATAAGACCCTATAAAACCCAGAATCTATTATACATACAGGGTTTTAACCCACAATATCTACCCACATCCTACTGCTGCCACCATGACCAACCACTAAGTTCTTCATTGTGTTCCAGCCATGTTTGAATCCATTGATAGCTTTTGCACCCACCACATCAGCTGACAGATTGTTCTACTGCTCTACCATCTTTTCTGTAAAATAAAACTTTCTCATTTCCCTCTTGATCCTCCCATCATCAGTTTCTACTGGTGCCCCATGTTCTTGGTTCTCAATTTATGCTAAATAGTTCCTTGTACAGTAGTCCACCTTGTTCATTAGTTTAAGGAACTTGTAGGTCTCTATCATATCTAATGATCCTCCCTGAGGAAGTGCACATGCGCAAAATTGGTCAGGGCTAGGAGGAAGTGCTTTTTGTTCACCTTGGGTTGAAGGAGCTGTACACATTGAAGTTCTGAATAAACCTGAAAATCATTGGAAATTGCTGGTCCTGATTTTTTTTGTGCCTTGAATCATTTGGTCAATGCATGGCAAGTATTGGTTCTGCCTTCACCGTAAACCTCTATCATATCCCCCTTCTCTCATCTGACCCCCAGTGAGTACATGTTCAGTGTCTTGAGCCGATTATTGTAAGATCTGCCCTCCAGGCCCTGTATCGTTTTGGTCATCCTATAGTGCACTACCGCCAGCATGTCCTTATCATTTCTTAGGTGAAGACTTCAGATCTAGGCACAGTATTCCAGGTGGGGCCTCACCAGTGATCTACACAGAGGTAGTAATTCCTCCTTCCTTCTGCTGTCAGTACCCCTTCCTGTACACACCAGTATTCTGCATGCCTCACTGTAGGCCTTGTTACAGTGGCTTGATTATTTTAAGGAGTCACTGATGATGACCCCTAGGTCTCTTTCCTCAGATGTCATGCTCAGCTTTACCCACCACATCCAGTATGCTGTCCTGGGGTTCTTGCTCCCTATGTGCGTCACCTTGCACTTACTGGCACAGAATTTCAACTGCCAAATCTTTGATCACCTCTCTAGCCTTTGCAAGTCTCTTTGCATCTCCTTTGCCCCTTCGTCATGGTCTACCCTGCCACAGAGCTTAATGCCATCTGCAAAGAGACACAGCTTGTCTTAAATTCCTTCATCATTGTTGCTAATGAACATTTTGAAAATAACTGGATCCAGGACCAGTCCTTGTGGACCCCCACTGCTGACCTCCAATTCTTCTGTTTTGATTCAATTAACCAAAACCCCCTTCTGTCTCCCTTCTAACCAGTTTCTCACCCATCTAACAATGTCCTTCACTGCAACCAGATGCTTTAGCTTATTCAGAAATCTTCTGTGAGGCACCAAGTGAAAAGCCTTGCTGAAATTGAAGTAGAGTAAATACACAGTATAACCCTTAACCGTACCCTCCTTATCCAGTCAAAAAATACTATCTGGTAGATCTGTCAAGACCTTCCCGGCATGATCCTGTGCAGTTTACTATCCTGGAGTTTATTGCTCTCCAGGTAGTCCACACAGTTCTGACTAGTGTCTCACTTAAGTTTACCACAATACCGGAAAGACGGACAGGTCTGTAGTTACCCGGTTGCTCCTTGCCCCCCCCTCCATTGAGCAGGACTATATCCACTGTCCTCCAGTCTTTTGGTACTACCCATTCTGAACTTTGCTATTGCATAGCCCTAACAGGGGTTCAGTTATTTCTATTGCCAATTCCTTGAGCACCCTCAGATGCATCCCATCTGGCCTGAGGGCCTTATCTATCTTTAGGGCTGGAAGCCCTTCCCAAACATTTTCACTGGTAATTATTTTCTGCCTCATCTCAGGGATCCCCCTTATAGTTGCCTTGATGCCATTCTCTGGCAGATGCCCTCTGTCAGAAGGCTTATATATTTTCTTAATGTTGATATCATGGGACTCATCAAACCATATACAGTATAAGTTTAACTTATGCATATAAGGAAATTTCAAAATTCATAGCTACATTTAGATAGGTCTATAAAAAGACCGTTACTACATTGTGTTATAACTGGCTTTGGGCTAGACCCCGGAGCAGTCGTCGGCAGTTGAAATAGTCAGTTGCAATTCAATGCAGTTGCAATCAGTTGCAATTGCATTGGATTGCAGTCATACAATAGTGGAGTTGAAATCCACTGCAGTGGATGATTCCGTGACCCGTCCAGGTTTATTTTTGTGGTGATTTGCAGTGTGATTTCTCTTTTTTTCTTTCCTGGGGGGAGGAGGGGGACCAGGGGGGCTGTGAATGTCTAATGGTCCTTAACCACTGGCATCAAGCCTTACAGCCAATAAAATGTACCCCTGGCTCCTGGACATGAAGCATCCACCAATTAGGAGAGATAGAAGGAGGAGAGCCAGAAGCTTGAGTGTGCCTTTGACTGGCTGCACGAGATGGCGGGGAGAGCGTGCCTAAGTAGGAGAGGAGACTGTCAGGAGAGGAGGCATCTGTTTTGGTGTGTGAGCAAAGAAGTGAGCAGTGTTTTCTGCAGGGACAAAGTTTGGTGGTTTGGCCTTTAATTTAAAAATAAGTTAACTGTGTCCACTGTCCTGATGTGTCTGGTGCATGGAGAGAGACTAGTGTGTGGCTGTGCAGGTCCCTGTCAGTCCTCCAGTAAAGCCAGGCAGCAATCGTGTGAAGGCAGCAAGTCAGTGGTCTGGTCATGGTCGGGATCAGCCCGTGACCCCATCAGCTGGGCCTGTTGAGTGACTCTCACTCAGTCTCGGTCAGGTGTTCAGAGTAGGTGAGGAGGAGGAGTGGTAGGCGCACTAGTTTCACGGTGCAGAGTACCAGAGTAGGGACATGGGTCTGGGTTAAGGAGCGACTGTGTGGGATGGGAGGAGGGAACACACAGATAAAAAAAAAACACTGGCACCACCACCAAGTAGAGCAACAGCAGCAGCCTAAGCCATGGAGCCACCTGATGCTGCCAACCAAATCATCACCTGACACCTGACCGAACTGGCAACAGGCTACTATAGTGAGCAAGGTACTGTATGGGATGTGAATGTAAGGCCCTCCAGGGCTAGGCAGTGGGCAGTAGGAAGGAGGAGGATCATCTCTCACAGACTACTCAGTCTGTCTGCTGTGTGCTGGGCTGGCTTGTCTGGCTGGTTGAGGGCTTGGGGGCTGTGGGGCATGGGGAGCCAAACTTGAAAAGCCAAGACAATTTATCATCATCAATCTGCTGCTGGTGGCCCAGCTGGTCTCTCTCTGACTGTGGTGGCATTGTGAGTAAGTCAGATTCCCCACAAGGTCGTGGAGCAGGCCAGGTGCAGATGGTCATTTGGTGAGTTCCCAGACCCATAGGAGGCCGGAGCACGGAGCATGGTCGGGTGGGTCCAATGGACAAAATGTTTGTTGTTTACCATTGTAGGAATCAGATAGACTAAATATTAAAGTCCTCACGGCAAGATGAATAAAATTTAAAAAACACATTAGTGTACATGCTGAAAGCCAAAACATGTTCAGAAACTGTGTTGAAAATGTTTTTTTAATATACATGAGGTTTTTTAGCTTTAAATTTAAACTATGGATACATCTCAGTTCTGGTATACCATACAGGAGGTATTTCTAGGGGTCCTCCCTTAAACTGTTTTTAGTCTTACAGATTCTACAACTACTAGTAAACTAACATATAATGATGGTTAGCTGTTTGCAAAAGGGTACCGTCTAGCTTCCATGGGGTGTTTAAGAGGCCCTACCTATACTGTATTTTAGACTCAGTTCTTTTTCTAAGTAACTAGTATTACTGCTGCTTATTTTTCTATACCTTATACTGTTTTACTGCCCTGCTTCAACTTGTTACTTTCAGGGACTTAGTATATTTTGTAGCTGTTTCGACTGGTTATTGTGCTTTAATGGGTCCTTACTGTGTGTAGGTTTATTTCACTACACTTTGTATTTGCATTTTAAAAAGTAGCCAACTTCTTAGCTGCTGCTGCTGCCGCCTAGTTGCTGCTCCCTCCAACATATGCAATACTTCACCTGCCCCAGAGATGAGGGGCATAAATAATTCCTTTTGTTTCTGCCCATTTATGAAGTTATAATGCTGCTAAATCCCAAATGCTAAAAACAGAGCTGCTTCCTGACCTTAACCCACCAACACGCCCCCACATAGGCACATGTAGCCTCATTTTGTGATGTCAGAAGGCAAAGGCTGTGTGTGCGCATGCCCCATTGATTTCAAGGGAGGTGGACTTTTCCATACATTTTATTGACTTTTATAGTCAAAATTTTAATAAAAAAAGATACGAAGTTAAAAAAGTATGACAAACTACTACATAATAAAATTCAACAATGGTGAAAGTTGAAAAAATTGGTTGGATTTTCTTCAGTTAGTTGAAGTCAGAAATTTCAAACTAGTTGAAAAAATCAGTCATAATGTGTCGTAAGTCAGTCATAACTGTTTTTTCAACTGACTCCGGTGTCTACTTTGAGCACAGTCTTTTCTCTTTAGCTCCCCTTAAGGAATACTTTTTTCAACTCCAGTACAGGGAACTAGAAGCCCATAACAAGCTTCTTAGACCTCAGTTAAGGCAAATTGACAACAAGGCTTGTAACTCAAGCAGAGATTTGCAAACCATCAGTATGGTACAGTATTTCCTGTTTCTACTGTTTATCACTGGTTTGGTTTCTTTTTCAAGTCTTGTCCCAATCCAGTCTTTTGGAACTGCTCTTGTCTGATCTGAGCTATTGAACAGCTACCTGTATACCAGGAATTTATTTAGTTCTGTTGCCAATTACTTGAGCACCCTCAAATGCATCCCATATGGCTCCAGGGCTTTATCTGTCTTTAGGGCTGGTAGCCTTTTCCAAACGTTTTTGCTGGTAAATACAGTGCTGGCTGCCTCATCCTGAGCCCTACCATCCCTTTAATGGGAACTACAAAGGTGGGGCTGCCAGCCACCAGCCTGCAAAGAAATGGAAGCACTGAGGAGGTTATGACTTTGCTCCCTGGAATTAATGGCTATTTGTTGTTAAACTTTTTGTTGTTTTCAGATAACACATTAGCAAACATAGCAATGAATGAGAGGCTGAAGTACTGTAACAGAATTACATGGGGAGCAGGTAAAGTATCACTTAATGCAAGTCAAAATATGTGATACATACCAGTGTTGGAATGAGTCTCAAGCATACGGTGCAAGCTGGGTGTTTGGCTCATGTGTAGTCATGGCCTCCGGTATGATCATATGAACCTCCACAGGTTCCTCCTTGTGAATGAGCTTGCTCAATGGAGTTTTCCTGCAATAAACTTGAACTTGAACTTGAACAGTACCTGTTTGCACTGGATGCAAGGAATCCTTACATTCTGTAACAGAGCAGATATAACACAAAGCATACAAAACCAACACTATGAAAAACTATAAACTTGAACTATGTACACAATGGTGATAGCATGAGGAGGCAAATGACCAAGCCTGTGGCACCATTTTGATTACTGTAATCAGGGGGATGGGGTGTATGTCACCCCAACTAGCCAATACCTGCTCGATTAGGCACATATGCTATGAATGGATCCCAACAACTATAAAAAACTGGGCATCTGGTTGGCTGTGGAATGTGATAGCCAATCCAGCTCAGCTAGAATAATTAGAGAGGTAAGGACTTCCCAATAGTAGGCACAAGTGTACTGCACCATGTGCCGAGTAACAACTTGGCTTGCATACTAAAAAAGGCCCAACCATCTGTACTCCGGAATGGTCAAGAGTTCTGCCACAGGCTTCATACCTAGTAATAGTAAGAAGGCAGATAGAGGTATGGATTTGCAAAGTAGCTTGTGGCCAGGTTGGCCAAAGGGTCGGTATTTTAGGGTAGGACCATAACATGTTAAATAAATCCCCTGCATATTGGAGACATCACCAGCATTTGTCATTGTTGAGAAGCCCAGCTCTGTGCAGTGCCATGGGGGTTCTATACTATAAGTGTAGAACTTTGTTTTTGAGTAATTTACTCCAAACATCCTTATATGTGGTATAAGCAGTACACCAGCATTGCTACCACTGTTTATTGGTGATCGATATACCCATTGCTCCTTCCCACTTTATGTTAGAGTCTATGGATTAACTGGGTAAAGTGTCCCTTAGCAAGGAGTAAATATTGCCTGCCAGTCCTTTGGACATAGGCAGTTATCTCGGGGAAGAGAGCCCCCATCTACTTTGTAACAGTTGAAAGTCAGCTGCCACCCATTTTTTAACCTCTAGAATGTCTGCAAGAAAGTAAATACCCCTAGCAGCCCATTGTGGCCAGACAAAAAATCTATTATTGATTAGGATGTTGGGGTTATGCCATAAAGGGATATGCTGGCGAGGGATTGGGGCACATCCCAATCTCCGGTGAAGCTGGTGCCAGTATCTTATTGATGGGCCTATTGTAGGGTGGGGATTTGTTGAGCTGAGTGGGGTAGATTATAACAGTGAGGCCAGTATGGTTACCTTCCCTTTATTGGAGTTCCATATGAACCCATTGCTTAGCAGAGTCAGAACATGGTCTGAACAATTCTATGGTTTGTACTGCTTGGAAGGCCAGTTTGTATCCCTCTATCCAGGGGAGGCACCAAGCACCTTGTTTCCAGTGAGACCGTAGATTATTACAACTGAATCTTGGCTTCTTCCCTTCCCATATGAAGCCCTTTAGTAATTTATCGATTTTTTGGCACCAGCTTGCTTAAAGGTCAAGGGGAATATGGGACAATAGGGATAATATTTTGGCGGCTATGATCATCTTTAACACAGCTATTTTTCCTGCCTTATTCAGCATCAGGAGTTTCCATTGGTCAAGCTCTGTTTTACAGGAAATTAAAAGGGGTTGTAAATTAACATCCCATATCCAATTAATTTGTGGCAAAATGTTAACTCCTAGGTATGTAATATCTATTTGTGCCCATTTAAGACTACGACTTTGAACTATATGGACCTGGCAATACTGAGAGGGAGTACCTTGTTTTTGGATTGGTTCACCTGCAGGCATGAGTATTCAGAAAAGGATTTTAGCAACTTCAAGAGGGGGACTAGAGCCTGATTTATATTGTACAGGAGGATTAGCAGATCATTTGCATATATTAGTGTGGAGAATCATTCCTTTCCAACTGCCAGACCATGAATTTCATTATACTGCCTGATTGCCATTGCCTGTGGCTCAACTGCTAGCACAAAGTGGAGGGGGATAGATGATACCCCTGTCTAGTCCCCTGGCATAGTAAGAAAGGGTAAAAGTCTACAGAGTTGGTTAGAACTCATGCTCTGTGGGAAGAATAGATAGCCCTATCTCAGGACTGAAATTGGTCTCCAAAGCCCAGGCGTTGCATCACTAGGTGTAAGTAGTCCCATTCAATAGAGTCAAAGGCCTTTTTGAAATCTACCAATAGGGCCACAGAAGGGGATGTTAGGCCTTTGGCTGTATGAATAAAATTGATTAGTGATCTGATGTGCTCTGCACTAAATCTGCATTGTATGAAGCCTACCTGAGAGGGGTGTATTAAGGATGGAAGGAGGGGGTTGAGCCATAAGGCCAGTGCCTTAGCATATATTTTGCTATCTACATTTATGAGGGATATTGGTCTATAGCTGGCATCTGAAGTAGGATCCTTTCCTTTTTCTGGCTGCACAGTTATTACTGCTTCCTTAAGTGTGGGTGGGAAAGTAGCTAGCATGGCATCCTCTGAGTACACCTTAGATAGGACCGGGGCTAACTGTGGGGCCAAGGCTTGCAGGAACTCCACTGAAAATCTACCCCTCCAAGGTGATTTGCCTGTCTGAAGGAAGAACAAGGCCTTGTTAACTTCGTGTAAAGTCAGAGGGGCATCCAGTAACTGCTTTTGCTGTGGCATCAGCTTGGGTAGTTCGAGTTTATCCAGGAGAGACTGGATCCCCTCTGAGGTTTCTGTATGGGAGGATGTATACAAGACAGAGTAGAATGACATCATTATGCTGTTTATTTCTTGGGAACCGGTCTGTATCCTGCCTTGGAGGTCACACAGTCCTGCAATGTGCCTATCTGCCTGTTGCTTTTGCAGTTGGTATGCCAGGACATTCCTTCCCTTTTCCCCCTTCCTAAAATGTGTGTTTTAGGCAAAGGATGGCAGTCTCAGACTTTTTGGAGAGCAGGGAGTTAATTTCCATTCAGAGTCCTAATACCATCTGGCCTTAACTGGAATGCAGCGACGGGGTTCTGTTGAGCATTGTATACAATTTCTTTAGACTTTAACCCTCTTTTGTGTTTTTTTAACTGAAAATTCCTATTTAACATTACTAAACCAAGCCCTGTGTGGCCAGTCCATGAGTAGGACATGGCAGCAGGCTCAACTGAGTGTTGAATGTTTGCTTTTGAAGCATGACTGCTGAGAATACATGGAGAAAAGATAGATAACAACAGGGGAGCACCGGACCATGAAAAACATGAAGGTTTGATTTTCATTCACAAGGGTAAATTCCAGCTTTGAAATAACTTTACACTGTCTGAACTTCCATCATTCGTAAGATTTAAGGGATATGCAATACCCTTGACTCAACATATGCAATCCTCTTCATGTGTATGGACCATAACTCTTGAGTGGCAGAAATTCCTACACCATATTCAGTTTATACTTTGTCATAGTTTTTAAATATTCTGTTTGTTAAAAGATTTATTATTTTGTTTGTACGAAGATTTAACTATTGTTCTTTGATTTCAATTGCTGGGTTCAGTGATTCAATTGGCTATTGAAATGTCATCAGCACTGTCGAAACTGTTTTCTGATTGGTTTAGTTTTCCACTGTGATATACCCAACTCTGCTATATTTCCAACTGTGTAATAACCTAAACTGAAAGATACCATGCTATCTTGCAAAGTGCATCCAAAAATATAAGTTTTATTCTGTCATTTCTCTCTACACCCGTTGTATAATAGGACATATTAAATGTCACTTTCAGTAATTGCTCTATATTTCTTCCTAAGGTGCTCACATCACCTTTTCAAAATGTCATATTAAATGAACGCTTTAAGTGGTTTGAACCTGTCTCTCAGGAAATATTGACATCAGCAATTTGAAATGAGATGTATTCATGTTAAGAATTCATTATTACAGGTGTTTGACATGATGGAGGAATATAAATATACAGTACAGTACAGCACAGTACAGTACATTATGGTACAGTACAATACTTGTCTGTCCTAACCACGGATACAGCAATGAAGGAGTAATGAATCATAATAGCTGCAGAGAAGACCAAATCAATGGAAACTGTTCTCTGTAGTGCCATAGCAAGATGCCAGCTGCTAGAATCCAGACATCCAAAATATGTAATAAATAATAATCAAGAAAATCCTAAGTAGGTGTAAGATACTCATCGTAAAAATGTAGTTAGTTTTTTTTTCTTACATTTATTCAAAGGTACATTTTTTCTCCAGGTTCCCCTGGTGGACATCAGGCTCATGTCTCTCCTCACCACACCACCCCCACCCCCCACCACCACCACCACCACCCTGAAACTTGTCCTTGTGCATGAAAAAATATAAGCCCCTCTGTATTTTTGTTTGGGGGATATAACGTTTTTCAATCTAAGCAAACCTATATATATATATATATATGGGCTCTGTCATACTGGCCCTCCTTAACCATGATTGTCATCTCTTTGTTTTGTTCTCCACTCCTTAACTATACACTCCCTCCACTGGCACCCCCCCCCCACCTGCTACCTCCTGTCACTTATCCTTCTCACAGGGGATATAGAAACCAACCCTGGACCCTCAAACGTACGTATTGACCATGTCAATGCTATCTGGACTGGACACTGCAGCCTCAGAGTCACACACCTGAATGTGTTTAGCCTCCCAGCTAAGTTCTCAGAACTCGAAGCTTGGGAGTGCTTCACCAAGCTACATGTCCTGGGTCTATCTGAAACATTGCTTAAGCCATACCACAGTGATGCCTCCTACCAACTCCCCAGGTACTCATTACTGCGGCTTTATAGGCCCAGCAGAAAGAGGGGTGGTGGCATTGCACTATACATGCAAGACCGTATTAATGCCACCACTATTGCCTACTCCACCCCCTCCGCAATCAGTGAGTGGCTTGTTGCTGAAATTGTTTTGGGTGCATTGAAAAAATGATACATAGACTGTTGCTATAATCCTCCTTCAGGTGGGATACAGGGACTATATAACTTCCTGGATGGCCTTGCATCTGCTCCCTCCTCCAGGGACACCATCATACTCAGGGACTTTAACTTCCACTGGACAGAATCCCCAGCACTGGAACATGCACACCTGTTAAAGTTGCATCACTTTGAGCAAGTCATCTCCTCTCCCACCTGATATAACCCCCACTCCCCCAACCACACCACCATCAACTGGATTGCCGCTAACTGTAAGAACCTAGTCCTCCAAGCTGGCACTGTGGCCGACTCTATCAGTGACCACACCCCTAAGTATATTAATTTAACCACAAAATCAATATGTCCTCCCCACAAATTGCTATCTTTTAGGAAATTCAAAGCCCACAACTCAAACCTAGTGTTAAGGGATACTTGGGCCTTAAACTGGTCCTCACTTTACCAACTCACAGATTTCTCCATGGCAGTGACAATTTTTACAAAAGCTCTTCATAACCTCCACCACCAGGAGGATTAGAGGTGGCTGCACCAGTTGGCTGGCACATGAGCTTCTGGTCTAAATGAAAATTAAGGACAAAACATGGAGAACCTTCAAGGCATTCCCCCTCCCTTCAGCTATGAAATGCATAGAGGCAGCTTCGGAACTCCTGCAAGCAGGCTGTGAAATCACTTAAACGTAAATATTATACCAATCTGCAAAATGAGTCTCTTACAAACCCCCATAGTTTCTGGTCCTCAATTAACACCCTCCTTAACCCTAAATCAAATAAACAGATAGCCAAACTTACCTCACCCTCTGGTCCCACTACCGATTCAGATGAGATTGCTGATCCCTTCAATAGTATATTCACTGGCCTTACCTCCTACACCAGCAAACTCCCTCCACAACCTCCCTCTGCCCAGAATAACCAGCCATGTCATCCTCATCCATCTAGCCCTGTCTTTTACTTAAGAGCCATTGATCATAGGGTTACTGGCAAACTCCTAAAGATACTGCCCACCAGAGGCAGCCCAGGCAGTGATGGTCTGCATCCCACCTTTTTGAAAATCCTCTCACCAGCCCTTGTAAGGCCACTGACTCACATATTTAATCTTGCCCTCTCATGATTTACCATGCCTGACTCATGGAAGCATGCGCATGTGGTGCCTATTTTCAAATCTGGTGATCCTGCTGCCCTGGAAAACTACCATCCCATCTCCTTCCTCCCGCATCTAAGCAAACTATTAGAAAAAAACATTCACCACCAAGTATCAGAGTGTTTAGAAAATTACAGCCTTCTGAGCCCACTCCAACATAATTTCCACAAACAACACAGCACCTCCTCTGCCTTGGCATTTTTCTTCAACCATGTCCTTAGAAACATGGACATGGGCATGGCCACAGGTACAGTGTCTGTGGACCTATCTAAGGCCTTTGACCTTGTTGACCACCAGCTTCTCATGTCCACTCTGCTAAGCTTAGGCTGCTCCCCGGATGCCACCACTTGGTTCAGCAGTTACCTCACAAGCAAATCGCAGTCTGTTCTGATAGGCTAAGTTAATTCTGCTGCATTACCCATCCTGGTGTACCCCAAGGCTCCATGCTGTGGCCTCTATTATTCTAACTCTTCATACATAATCTTCCCATGGAGATCATAAACTGTAATGCACTTCTGTATGCTGCTGACCTCGTCATCTATCACAGCACCATGTCCCTTGAATCTATATCTTCTACCCTCACCACTAACTATGGAGCAGCTCAAAATTGGTTCTTCTCTAAAAAACTTCTGGTAAATGAGAAAAAAACTAAGGCCTTGTCTTTGACTTCAAGCCATACCTTGCAAAGGCTGCCAAAGCAGACACCACATTACACATAGTAACTCCTGCAGGCCCTCCTCTTGACACTGTATTCTCCTTCAAATACCTAGGAGTGACTTTTGTTCCTTCCCCTACCTACAATGTCCACAATGCTAACATTATAAAGAGGGTACACCAGAAGCTGGGGGCAGCCTACTGTGTAAATCACCTCCTGACCCTTGAACTCACCTTGCAATTGACCAGGAAAATCTCCTGCCCCTTCTTGATTATTGCTTTCCTGTTTTCATCTCCTTATCCTCCTCACTTCTTTCTTGTCTAAATATCACATATAACTCTTTCTGTCACTTTGCCCTTCAGGTCCCTTCCTCCACTCATCACTTCTCTCTATATTAGTCCTTAGGCTGGCTCTTTCTGCATGTCCATTTTGATTATTTCATGGGCTGTCTAGTCGACATCTCTCTCAGGAACTCTCAGAGGTCCCCCTACTCCCCGCTTCTCACCACAAGGGTGGTAACTTGTTCTCTCAGGGTCTCTTCCATTCCCCTCCGGTAGTCCCCCGTGTATCTACTGTCATGGGGAGCAAGGCCTTCTCTGTCTCTGTACCTTCTCTCTGGAATAGACTACCTCCTGCCATCAGAATATTACCCTCTCATCAGTCCTTCAAATCTGAGCTAAGAGACTGGCTCAAGTCTCAGGCTACTTGTACTTGCTCCTTAGAAAACACCCCCACCAGAAATCCACCCTAGGGGCCAAACTGTATCACATGCCTTACATTCCCATGCACTGGCTACTAAATTAACTTTTTGACACTTGTTGGTCTTCTTTGTAAAATGTTGATTGCTGTAATGAAATCCATTATGCACTGTATTTGCTTAACCTTGACTGGCTAAATGATGCCTTGATTTGCCGTATGTGTAATTACTGCGTTATCTGTAATGAGTCGTTGATATGAACTTATTTTTCTCTTTTAGATATGATGTTTATGTATCACTGATTCCACTGTACACAATTTCCATTGTACTCAATGTTATATGCACCCACTGTATTTCTAACTTGTACCTATTGGGCCCGATTCTAGAAGGGTAACACAAGTTGCAGCCAAACCAACTTGCGCCACCCACAACTGCGACATTGACCCTGCACTCTATTCTAGAAGGAGCAGGGTCTCAGCAGCAAAGTCCAGTGACTTGCAACATGTGGCTAGGTACACCTCACAGAGGGCTTACCTGGTCAGCATGTCGCAACCCACTGCCACAGGTCACAAGTGCACTCCCCTGCCCAGCAAGCCACAATAACCAACCCACAGGGTGGCCCACACCGCCTGCTCCCCCAAGCCTCCAGTATGTGCCCCGCAGGGCTGGCCATGCCAACTGGCCCTGAAACCTCAGATATGAGCCCTGCCATTCTGGCCACACCAAGTGGCCCCAAACCCCCTATAGATATGCCCTGCAGGGCTGCCCACACCCCCGTTATAAATTGCCCCACAGGGCGGAGCTGTCATCCCCCCACCTGTGCTCTGACCCCACAAGTTGTCCGCCGCAAAGGTGGCAAAAACCCTGCCTTGATAGTATAATGGCCCCCCCACCAAGCTGTGCCAGCCCACAGAGCACCTCCCCACCCACCCCCAGCTGGCAACTGGCACAGACCACTTCTCACCACCACAACCAGCCACCAACTGAGTTCAATATGAGTGTGTACTGAAAAGACATGCTCAGAAATTAATTTCTGAGTGCGTCTTTACAATGCACAGTGCATACTGAACTCAGTTGATGTCTACAAATGGTGAGAGGTGGGCTGTGCCAGTCACTGGCTGGGATGGGTGAGGGTGCTGGAGGCTGGCACAGCTGGGTGAGGTCCACTAGACTGCCAGGGCAGGATTTTTGCTCGTGCATGATGGGTGACTCGGGAGTCAGGGCATGGGTTGGGTGATGACAGCGCCACCTGTGGGGCATTTTACAACAGAGGATTTGGGGGGTTGAGGGTGTGGGCAGCCCTACAGGGCAAGTATTGCTCAGGGAGTCAGGGGCAGGGGGTGGGCAACCCTGCGGGGCACTTACTGTACAGGGGCATGTACAGTAGGGGGATGGGGTGAGATTGTGGTCCCAAGTCTAGTGCTGGTTCTGTGTGGTGCCCATTGGGGCAACAACAAGGGTGGTCAGGACATGGGGGAACACGTGGACTGGGGTCTACAGAACCCTTGGAGGATGTATGTAAGTTACACCAGCTAATTGCAGGTGTAACTTATGATGCTGGTTCTCCTCCGGGGGTTCTTGTAGAATCCCGATATTGCGGTCTTTGTTGTCGCCCTTCTGGAATGGGGCACAACTGCTGCCATAAACCCCCTAGCTCCATGTCACAGGGGGTTATTTTTTTTTTGCGGTTATCTTTTTCTCCTCCTGGAGTCCTCTGTGCCCCTTCTGATGTCTCTCCATGCCCGGCACTGGGTATGAGACCCCCTCACCCTAGACTCCACGACTTACCCTTCATGGCAGGGGCCGGGGAGTGACTCGACCCACTGGACCAGATTTAGTGTTCAGGGAGATGCCTTCCCAGGCCGTCATGGAGGGGACCATCTTCATCCTCACAGAGGACTCCCATTTTTCCTCTTTCCTTCCCTGAGGTCTCAGCATGCAATGGCACCAGCGTCGGCGGCTCGCACGCTCCCAGGTGCATCCTCACCTAACGCCAGCCGCAGAATCTCGCCCACAGATTTAATGCTGGCTTGCCTTCTCCCAGCCTCCACTAGGTGGCAGGCAGTCGCTGAGCACTGCCCCCCCTCCCTGGAGAAGGAGAGCAGTCCTGGGGACGCTCAATCCTTCTCTTCCCTTCCAACCCCCGGCACCCCATGTCCATTCCTGAACATGGATGGGTCGCCGGCGTGATGCGAGGTAAGGCATCCAGCTCCTCAGCCCTTAGCACCACCGGCCGGCTCACAGGGGGTTTATGATGCAACTGCCAGCGTAACTGCCATTCAGCACAAGCGGCCTGCGACATGTCGCAGGCCACTTTGTAGAATAGCACAAGTCGCAACTGTTGCCGTAAGTTGCTACTTGCACCATTCTACTTGGCACAGGTGCTGTTATGCCAGGCATAACTTTTCTAGAATCTGGCCCATTGTCTGCAACTTGTACCTATTGTCTGCCTTTGTCTTTGTCTGCCACTGGATGGCCCATGTCGCAACTGAAAATGGTCCATTAGATCGGTTTGCCCACCCAGTTACCAAAACATAAATAAATAAAATAAAATATAAGGTGAATTATAACTCCACTGCCCTTCCTCTCAATCCCCTGGGATGTTAGAGCATCTTGTGCCACATGCCACAGAGGTTGAGCAGGGGCTTCTGTCTGGATCCTGGCAGTCTGGCCATACTGCACTTGCAGCCCTACCTCCTTCATGTACTGTGACTTTCTACAGCTGTACTGGAAGTGGATTGGTCATTAAAAAATGTGGTTGCTCCCTGAGGAAAGAGGGTGAGAGTGAAGCTGAATTTTTCACTTATGCCAAGGTCAGAATTGCACAGTGACTTACTCTCATTAAGAAAAAAAGCCTGATTGTGTGTGTTTATAATTTTGTAATTGCTGCATGTACTGTATGGTTCTGTAAATTAGATTTAGCTTTGTGAGAAGAACAGGATGGAGCCACTGCTGCAAAAGATCTCCTTGTGTTTTATGCTGATCTCGCAGAACAGGCATGACAATTCTATGCCTCAGAAGCATGTTTAAAATTCATAGTTCTGAAACTCATTCCATCAGATAAACAACAGAGCTCCCATAACCTTCTCAAGCTGATTTTTCAAAATTTGAATGCCAACTTTGTCATTCCAGGAATGTCATGAGTACTTACACACAGTCGCTTTTAAGGTTTTATGGAGATCAGTGAAGTAACTAAGGCACTGAGTCACAGCTAAATGGAATTTAGCTGTGCAGTGACCTAGCTTTACAGGACAAGAATGCATATCGGGGTCATGCAGTACATTTCTTTACAGTTAAAGCTTTACCCTGGGATTTTTTTTTCTTTTGTGGATTCATCTGCTCTTTTTTGTATGTGATCTGTAAAGCATAGAGAATGACTTACCCTCTGAAATTATGCACCTATCCCTGCAGAAATTCTCAAGCATCCCTTACTTTCCTGGCAAGTTATATATTTTTTTGAACTGTTATTCTGTGTGAGCCTCTTTGTCAAACATGTTCACTGCAATCACTCAGTTGCCAGTGTGGTTGTGCATATTGCCATATACAGTATTGCCGTGTGTCTTAAAGCTAACTCCTCAGAGATGGGAGGTGCCTTCTATCTGGCAGTCAAAACCAACTGAAAGACTTCCCTGCCACAGGGTGAGAGCTTTCTCAGTAGTGTATCCTGTGTTATTTCCACTGCAGTGAGAATAAATCCTGAAAATGACATTTATTCATACTCTGCTGATGTCACCAGAGTGAGAATAATTGCACTGCAGCTTGTAACCTAAAGGAAACTGCCTCAGAAAACACTTTATCTTTTACCAGAAGAGAGACACACTATGCTGAAAGCTTGTTTACAGGTGCAACCTGGAGTACAAGAAAGTTAAGTGACTTGCTCAGAATCACGCCCTATGCAAGTGGGGGCTGGGGGATTCAAACTTAGATTTTCAGAGTTGTAGCTCAGAGCCTTAAACCACTGTGCTATACTGTCTCCTTAAGGTTTTTCTTATCTCTGTCCCACTGAAGCTGCAACTTACTCAATTACCTTTACAAATGACTCTCACCTGTGTCCCATTGTGTTTCTGACTTTCCTAGCCCATTACTGTGCTGATCTCAGCTTCAAAATAACCTGAATTCTAAATGAAACTCTTTTACAAAGCACTTTCTGTTTCTCAGTGCTACCTGCAGCAATTTGTCTTTCTCAGTGAGCCTCTGACTCACTCAATTAGCTTTGCAAAACACTGTCAGCTGTGTTTCTCACTCCCAGTCCATTCAGAACACACACACACAGCACACACAGAATGAGCAGGAAACACACAGAATCAGAAAAAATGTTCCTAAAGCTCTCACCCGTGGTATAAATTGCACACATGATGGGCAGATCATGGGATAGGGTAAATATTCTCACTCCTGCCTCATGAACAGTGTATTTTCACTCGTGCCTTGGGAACTCATGAGAATACACAGCTCACTCTGCAGGAGTGAGAATATTTTCCATATCCTACTCCTTTCCATCAAGTATCACCTATATGTATGTGTGTGTATATATATATATATATATATATATATATATATATATATATATATTATGGTAGCACAGTAGTGCTACCATAGTTAGGGTTGAGGAGCCATTTACATGTTAAACCCAAAATTTTGCACCTTAATAACTTTGTAACCGTTTGACGGATTTGCCTGAAATTTGGAATACACGATCAAGACCCATACGCCTTGGGATCTGCTAGGTTTCATACTGGTCAGATACACAGCTGTGGAGTTATTAAGCATGATCTGTGCATGCATTTATGCTTTTCTGGAATTCTATGGTCGCACCTACAGGTCGCATGGTTTGTGAGACCAGCCTGAAATCTTCAGAGAACGTGCGGCCAGGGACCCCAATGTGTCTTTCGAAGATTTCGTGAAAAAATATTAAACGGTTCAAAAGTTATTCAAAAAACAATTTCCCATTATAAGTCAATGGGAAAAGTTAACAAAAAGTTCGACAGTGTCGCAAATGCATTTTTACTTTCTCAAATGGCCCTCTTACTTTCGCAAATCCGCCATCTTGTTTTCGGTTAGTGATCAGAAAAATGCTTGCCATTTAAATTTGGGACCCTCTAGCAACCTAATTCTTTTTGTATTCACCTAGTCGGAGCCTGAGGATGCTAGCCATGTCTTTATTTTAGGTAAAACACCCCAGAAATATGTTTTTCAAATTTCTGGAAAAGTGCTTTGCAAAGTACTTTCATGCTCACGAAAGTGTTGCAAATTTTTGTGAAAGCTTTTGCAAATTGCGACAGTACTTTTCTAGGCTGTGGGGAAATGACAGCAATTCTTTGGCACACCGCTGCTAAAGAACGGTTGGGAGTTTTGGGCTGAAATTTGGAGGGAACGCAGCCGGCATCTCAAAGATGTGCCTTTCAGTGTTGTTTTGAAAAAATATTACATGGTGGAAAAGTTACAGCACTCCAAAATTGACAGTTTTTCCCATAGGATAACATTACGGCAGCCGACGCATTACAGGAATCCTTTGGCACCCTGCTGCAAAATAACGGTTTGGTCTTTATTCCTGAAATTTGGAGAGAAGAGAGCCAACAGCCCACAGATGTGCCTTCCAGTGGTTTGGTGAAAAAATATTACATGGAGACAAAGTTATGTCACTCCAAACTTCTCTTTTTTTCCCATAGAATAACATTGCGGCGTTTGCCGCGCCTTTCAGGGCCCGTATCTCGGAAACGGTGCGAGATACGGACTTTTTGTCAGAAAAACACTTAGCCCCTAGCAGGGGCTAAGTACGAAACTAGCCAGGAAAGTCATAAATCATATGACTTTTAAATTTTTTTTCTACTTCGTACGGTTCCTGACATATACGTTATTTAGTATTCCAACTCCTCATTTTCTGCTCCGAGACCCATTATTATGCATACATTCTTTATACTCACTGTCTTTCTCTATGTAGCTTTTGGGGAAAACCAGCCTGTGCACTTACATTACTGTTACCGTTGCCCTTTCTGCTTGTGGTTCCGTACCCGTTTCACTCACCGTTCACGTCTATGCCACCATGTCCGTTATCCTTTGCGTTTTCATTTCCGCTTGAGTTTCTGTTATTTTTTTCCATTTCTGTCTACAGTACTGTTTGTCTTTCTGTTTCACTTTGTGTCACCATGCCCATTGACATTTCCGTTTGTGAGCACCATGTCACTATGTGACAAGACATCACGTGTCGGACCGCTCCCATCTACGCCACCATGTGTGTTACCCCTTTCTGTTCTCATTCACGCTTGTGTTACCATGTGCGCCACTGTTAGCACTTCTGTTTGCATTGCTGTTCCTGTTACTATGTCACAAGACATCATGTGGTGGGAGTGCGGGGCCTTTTGGGCCCCGTGGTCCAGCCACTGCATTACGTGGTGGGAGCATGGGGCCTTCCGGGCCCCGCGGTCCCACCGCTGCATTACATTCACTATTTCTCGTTATCATTCTCAAAAAGAAGGGAAATTAGAGGCAAAAAACTCCATTTAATGCATCAGTTAGGGTTGTTCCACAGTGACAAAAGTGAGGAAATTCGGTGTTAGGGTTGAAAACCCCCTTTGACCCCCAGCCCACCCCCAACCGGCATTGGGGTGCATATTGGGGTCGCTGGTCCCAACTCTTACCCCATTCTCCTATACTTCTGCTGCTTTTCATACATGTGATGGGGTGAGAGTTAGGCTGATGACCCTAATGCGCACCCAATGCTGGTTGGGGTGGGCTAGATCCAAGGGTTTTTCAACCCTAACACCGAATTCTACTTGTCTGTGAACTTTTTATCTGCTAGAAAACAACCCTTCAACTTATGTAATAAATGATTTTATATTTATATATATATATATATATATATATATATATATATATACACACACATTTTTTGAAATATTAGGTGAATCAATGGGTAGAAGTGACCTGTGCCAAGGTTGTGGAACCGATAATGCTACATAAATGAAAACTTTGATTTTCCTGGTCATACAGTAGATAAGGCTCTGTCGCTTCCTCAATAGAGCTGTTAAGAGCGTGATGAGATGTCTGCTGGTAGTGACTATAAAAGCAGAAATACTATAGAACATTGATAAAAATTATCCTACTCAAATGCAATGACATCAAAAAGTGATTTTATCACAATATTTTTCACATCATTAACACAGACATGTGACTTTTAGCTAGATGAGTTTAACAGGGAAAAAATTAATACAAACAGGATCTAATTCTTAGTTACAAAGTACTGGTGCGGCATCATTGTGACAACAGTTTTGCACCAGTCCCTTGCTTGTGACCCCTGAGCTATGCTGAAAGGGTTTGTTATACCATTCTGAGCTGTCACATTTCAGTGTGTGCTTGTGCATATGGGATTGAGGGTGTGGGCTAACCATGCTAATGGCATGCAGTGCCGTGTTCGAAGTACAGTGATTACTGCCATGGTGGTAGCACTTTTACAGTGACTCAGGCAGGCAGTTGAGGTAATTGCAAATGTATGACCAGCCCTCTTGGATCTGGTGGGGCACAGAGAATATCAAGAGACCGGCACATTGGAAGATGATAAGGAGGTGGCAGGGTTAGAGATTGGGTAAACAGTCAACACCCCAGGCAGATATTGGGCTGGAGTGGCAGACAGTGGCCACTAAACTATTCAGGAGCAGTTGAAGCACTTCACATGAATCACAAGTGAGTCAAATGTACCTGTAAGTGAGATGAGAAGATTGCTAGTGGAAGACATGTCATGAATGTGTGTTCCAAGTCATGCATGAAAACAGGTATATTTATGCCTAGTGCATTTATAAGGTGAACAAAAATAAACATCTATACATATTCTGCCACCATGCACAGATGTACATGACTTCTTATTTTGCCCAGTAAATGTGCATAAACCTAGTCTTTACATGTGAACATCTGGAATACCTTATTCGTTTACCAAGTTATGCACTGAGGGGACTCCTCTGCCAGTGCATACGTCTGGGTGAAGCATAGTAAAATTGTTATGTGTCACAATGTGGGGGTTGGTGTGTGCCTCAACCATATTGCAATCAGTAACAACTGCAATTGAGAACTGGTCCCACCATACCATATACAGATGGAATAAGACCGATCTAGAGGGAAGACAAGGCTGTAGTTCACTGAGGCACTGCTGATGTCATGAACAATGGGAGCACAGTTTGAGTGGTTTATAAATGGCAGTGATGTGGAAGAAACATGACATGGAAAGCTAAAATCTTATGTCTTTATTATTGCAAGCTAGCAGTTACTTGAGATACAGTGGTATCCATGAAAGTTATTGGATGTTATGGTGCACCATAAGGTGATATTGCTGTCACTGGCTGTATGTTACCCATGCATATAAAGCAATATCATCATGTGACATGGCTTGACATGGCCAATTACAGATACTGATTGTGTTGGCTAACACTGTAGTAGCCTGTATGGTAAACACACTGCTATAATATTTCTTAATTCATTCTGAACTCCCCCACCCCATAAAAGACAGTAGTAGTAGTAGTAAAAATATTTGTTTTTATACAGGAATATGATGGTAGAATCACATCATTAGGACCAATAGGTCTCATTTTCAAGGTGGTCCTGTTTACAGATTAAAATACAAGGGAATAAATATAACAAACAAGTTACACATAGAACACATACTTATAAGTAAACAAGGTACATGCAATACGTATATCAATAATCATTTCTAGGCCATTCTAAAATTAAAATATTATCCGGTACGCATACAATAAACAGCCAATTCTTATCTCAGGACTGTAACAAACATGTCTGATGTTTTAGCAGAATTTTTAAATGAATCACTCATCTTGTTCCATAATGATATGGCCACATATGGAAAAGTCATCTCATAGGTACCATCATAGGTATCATAGGTATTGTACAAGCTAGTTCAGCCATAGGCCCATAAAAATAGCTTGCCATTTACACAAAGGGATAACCCTTAATTCCTACTTTCTTAAAATAATTATCTAATCTTGTTTTAAATACAGTCATTGAACTGCTGACTATAACATCACATGGTAGCCCATTCCATATACTAACAACCCTTGGACTGTACCATCCTGCTTTCCTCTTAGTTAAACTAGTTGTTTCTCCAATCTCTCCAAATTTATTTGAAGGTTTTGTCAATTTACATTGTCTAGATCTATTATTTCTCAGACAATATTTAAGTTCAATCTTCTCAAATTTTTCAAATAAATATAGTGGCTTGCATTCATTTATTATTTTCAAGATTTGGTTAGCCTAAATTAATTTCATTTTATTTTCCAATGGTAAACAACTTAAATCTACATATACAGTGGTAGTCATAGAAATGTTTTGCAGTACTGAGGTATACCAAGGTATACTGAGGCAGAATGAGGCAGGATCACATTACAGTCAATGCAAATTACCTCAGTGGTACCTTGGTGGTACCTCGAGGTTGGAAACATTTTGATAACTACACCTGTAGTTTACAGTGATGTGTCCTATAGTCCCACTGAAGTATAAATCTAGCCCTTTGATTGTATAGGCCCACTTTGCAAGCCAATTTACTATTTCTTTAGGGGGATATTTATATTTTTCCCTCTCAACAGGGGGCTATTTTTGTCATGCCAAAGATGTCTTCTTCATCCACCTAAAACTTCAAATTATGAGACACATGACTACAGGAAAAGGTAGGTCAGTCCCTCACCCTAAAGTGGTGAGACATGGGGGGGTGCCTGGGATTGTGGAACTGAGTGCTTCTCTAAACTTGCCTTCTTTGATTTGCAAAACCATGAGGTGGGCTTATGGGTGGCCAAAGGAATTTCAGTGCCCTGGGAGATGGAGGCCATGAAACAGTTGAAAAGAGTGTACACTTTTATCCTTCACAGATCTACTGAGGAGCTAAAGGGGGCTAGATATCCTCAAAGAAATATAGACTGTTTCAGCAGAAAAAAAGAAAAGGAAGGCTTTTAAGATGAATAGAATTTCTTGAATTCTAAATCCAAGCTGTAGCTGATTGGTGTTGCTTTATACTCCACAGCTAAATATCCATTGTTTTGAGACATAAAGGCATAACCAGGGTTTGGGTGCTACAGATTAATCTAACTGCTATGGGGGTTAAGTAAGGCACAGGGCAAAGCCACATGCCCAGTGTCCTATGATTACTTTAACTCACAGTAATCCAATCACCAGAATGTCTTAATTCTGTTATCAAATGAAAATGATCATATTTTTAAGCCAATGTGTCTATAGTTTAAACTCTAATGTTCTTGATTTTTTTTTACTGTGCAGAATGGGTTCCAGCAATGAAAGTAACCTTTTAGGATGCAGTCAACCAGTTAGGGTACCATTTCTGATCATTATTTAACAGATGCTATAAAATGGGTAACATAGCCAAAGACTATGATCACATGGCCATTTGTTACAGTGGTAGCCAGTAACAAAAGGCACCATATACTGTATCTGTATATAAGGGGGGATGGAAAATTGTTTAACCAGGAAAGGCACACTAAGCTGAAGCTTGTTTCCAAGTGCAACCTGGTAAAAATTAATAAAAACCACAGAATATCAAATTGAAATGAATAGGGACTTCCTGAGATATTTTGTTATATTCATTGCAAAATTTTTGTTAATGCACCAGTTGGGTTAAATCTACAAAAGTAGGGAAATGTGGTGCTAGGATTCCCAACCCTAACACCCCACCCCCATGATGCAGGTAGCAACAGGAAAAAAGCATTATAGTTTCACCTCTCCTGAGTCTTTGAAAATCAGGCATGGGATGTACCTTGGGGTTGTCAGCCCTAACACTCTCTCAATCTCATCAGTAAATAAGCTGAAATGTGTTGGGTATATAAGAATAGGGTAAGTACTAGGGTTGACAACCCCAAGGTAACCCCACACCTGATTTGCAAAGACTTAGGAGAGTGGAAACCATAATGACTTTTCCTGTTACTGCCTGCAGGGTGGAGGTGGGGTATTAGGGTTTGAAACCCTAACACCACCTTTCCCTACTTTTGTCACTTTAACCCTAACTGGTACATTAATGAAGTTTTTTTTACAATTAATTTTCTTCCTTTTTGAGAGATAGAATTATTGTATTTTTATTCTAGCAGGTCCTTTTGGGACCTGTGTGAACATATCCATTTGCCTGGAGGTCCCTGCACTTCTATCACTCCATAGGTGCATCCATCCATGTTGGTGTGGAAGCACAGGGCCCAGGGAGCCATACACTTCAATTTCTACCAAAAAGCAATTTATTTGCTTGGTTATATGGCTTGTTAAACTTCCATTGTTATTCTATAGGAATTTTGATGTTTTAATTTTGATGTTTTTTATATGCCCCCTAAATTGTTGGCGGATATTATGTGTAATTGTTGTATTAATCATTAAGACCTTTGTTTTGATAAATAGATTGTCCCTTAAGTGCAAATATTGAGAGAGTTATGGCTTGTTGAAGTTGAAATATGGGGAAAAAAATTAAGTCCAAAATCTATTTTTTGCATGAGGACATCCTTTTTCATATGAACAAAAAAAACTCATATGAAGAATTATCCCTTCATAGAAATAAAGAATTGAAGAAAATAAGTCCAAAATCTTTTTTTTTTGTATGAGAGCATCCTTATTCATATAAATTAGAAGACCATATGAAAAATGATCCCTTCACACAAAAAAAGATTGAAAAGAAAAATAAGTCCATTTTTTTCCCATAAGGGCATCCTTTTTCATATGAATGAAAAAAAAATAGGAAAAAGGATGCCTTCATACATAAAAAAATCAGAAAAAAACTAAGTCTAAAATATATTTTTGTATGAAGTCATCCTTTTTTGTATGAATGAAAAAAAGCATATGAAAAAGGATATCTTCATACGAAGAAAGAATTTGGACTTAGTATTATTCCCTGATTCTTTTTTCATATGAAGGGATCCTTTTTCATATGTTTATTTTTTTATTCATACAAAAAAGGATGACTTCAAACAAAAAAGAATCAGAAAAAAACTGAGTCCAAATTGTTTTTTCATATGAAGGGATCATTTTCCGTATGGCCAAATTCCTTTTCTTATGGCTATATGAAAAAAGGAAATCAAGTCACAATAAAGGATTTTAAAATGTATAAAAAATAATTTCTGGGTAACTTTTCCAAAAAGTAAGAGCAGAATCCACCTCACATGGTCCCGATTAGCAAGATGTGTTGGTGTGTGTGCAGGGTGTCATTCTTTTGTTTAATTTTCCAAAGTTTTTTTTTTTTCTTAAACATGGAAACAAGATGGCGGCCATAGGAAAACATATTTTTTCTTCACGAAAAAGGATTACTCTCATAATTTTTTTTGTTCCAAGAAGCTATTCAAAAGACAATATTGAGTGTGCTCAGAACTGAAATTTCAAAATTTAATAACTTTGGAACAGTTAAATGTTTTTTCACCAAACCAGTGAAAGGTACACCTGAGGCCCAAGCCCTTTCAACCCTGAAAATTTCAGATGAAAATTACAAACTGTCTGGATGCTTGGTAATGACAAAAAAAAAGCAAATAAACTCACTGTTTTTCACTTCTTTTGCTATCTGGACCTCAGAATCTGCACATCTGACCAGAATGCAAAATAGCACTTCAAGAAATCTACCCCCAAGACTGCACATACAAAATTATGTACAAATGCACTGAACAGCTGTGAAGCTATAAAAGTGCAAAGTCTGATGTTTAACATAGAAGTCCCTGTTCAACCCTAACTATCGTGGTGCTATCGCACCACCATAATATCTCGATATTCTGCACCATGTCCTGGGCTATGCACTAAATTACCCTTATTCCCAAGAAACAGGGAGTGGTCCTTTGTCCTCAATGAGGTGAACATACATGCAATAAATGGCCTTTATGTCCAAGAGGAGGGAGTAATCTCATGTTCTCAATGGTGTGGACTCACATGCAATAAATGGCCCTTATTTTTGGGAGGCAGGGTGTGGCCTTGTGTCCTCAGTAGGGTGGACATACATTCAATAAATGGCCCTTATGTGCAGGAGGGGTGAGTGGTCTTATTTTCTCCAGGAGGTGGACCTACATACAATAAATGTCCCTTATCTTAAGGAGGTAGAGAGTGACCTTGAATCCTCAATGAAATGGATCTACATGCAATAAATGGCTCTCATGTGCAGGAGGTGGGAGTGGTCTTGTGTTCTTCATGAGATGGACCTTTGTACATGCAATAAATGAAATTGCCCTTTCAAGCCTGGGGGTGGGTCTGGCTAGTGAGATAAATATTGGATTAAAAGTTACATTAGGTCATGTATCACTGCCAGTGGCCTACAACTTTTTTAAGGTATCTGTATTGGAAGATGACCAAGAGTAGCCACAGGACTAGCCTAACCACATGGTGAGGTTGAGAATTAAAAAATGTTTAACTTGTTTAATTTTCTTTTTTTTATTTGAATTATGAATAACATGAATAATGAACATTACTCAGTATTTGGTCCCAAGGACTGATTACCCTATTATTAGCAGTATTTGGAAATTAATATACCCTAACCACACAACCCTAGTATGAGGTCAATTATCAGGCAGCACTGCTATGCTGTATTGAAACACTGTGTTTGGAAGTATCAATGGAGGGCAGTGATGATTTGGTGTCCCAGAACATTGTTGGAGCATACAAGTGAAATAAAGTAGATGTTTGAATTGATTCTTCATTGTAAGTGACTCTCATTTACTTGTTATGCCACTCTGCCATGAACTTTTAATCAGAGATTAGGACTGCTTGGAAAACAGCCATGGTTTATGACATAAAAGTGCCCTGTGAGTGTCTGTGAGAAGAAACATGATAAACCAGTGGCCTAGAGTCTCAGTCCAACCTAGGGACCAGCAATCATAGTACTGTGTGGTTACATATAAGGACAGCTGAAGAATCAAACCACACAAAGGCTAGAGTCCTGGGCTTGAGGGGGGCAGATTTTGAAAATATGTGTGAATGCCTTGAGGATAACCTGCAGGGGAAGGTGAACTGGGTGGGTGGAGGTAAAATGGGGGAAACTAAAATGGGTCATAGTGAAGACAACATACCTCTGTATCATGGAAGGGAGGAAAAGGAAAAAGAGACTGTTGTGGTCCTTGAAAGAGGTGGGGAAAAAGGTAAAAGCTAAGAGGTAGCATTCAGAAGGTACAAGGAGCCACAGAGGGAGGAGGATAGGAAGATGTATCAGGGGAAATAGAGGGAAGCAGGAAGAGCAGTAAGAAGCGTAAACACACAAACAGAAGAAAGAATAGCCAAGGCAAGGGGACAAGACAATTTTTAGGTATGTAAGTGAAAAAAGGAAGACCGGGTGAGATTGTAAGGTTAAGAAGGGAAAGGGAGGACTGTGCAGAGGGGGAAAGACAGGGAGAGGCCACAGAAATGTAACAAGAGCATTGGAGTTAGTCTGACACTAGCCCATTTTTGGAGGAGAGAGTCCTGAAGGGACTCTCGTATCTGAAACTGGACAAAGTAATGGAACCATACGGGGCCCACCCAGCAGTATTTAAGGAGCTCAGAGAGGTACTAGCTATACCTCTGATGGTCGTATTTAACAGCTGATTGGAAACCAAAGTGGTCCCAGAGGATTAGAGGAGAGCAGATGTAATCCCACATCACAAAAGTGATAGCAGGGAAGACACTATAAATTATAGGCTAGTCAGCTTAACTTTGGTGGTGGGAAACTTAATGGACTGCTGAAAGAAAGGATCGTGGAACTGTGGAATATCTCGACTCCAATGGGTTACAAGACCCGAGGCAGCCTTGATTTATGGGGGGAGGGGCATTAAAAAGGATCTGATACAGGTCTTTCACTTGGTGACCATGGAGTAGATCAAGGGTGAAGCAAAGGACGTAGCCTACCTATATTTCAGTAAAGCATTTGACAGAGTTCCTCACACGAGACTAGTAAGCAAGCTAGGTAGCTTAGGACTGGGTCAACAGGTGGTAAACTGGGTAAAACATTGGTTAAGTGATAGGTGGCAGAGCGTGATGGTAAACAGAGTTCACTCAGAGGAAGGGACAGTGACCAGCAAGGTGCCTCAGGGATCAATGCTGGGATGAGTTCTCTTAAATGTCTTTATAAGTGATATTGCATAGGAGTGGGAAGGGAAAGTCTGCCTCTTTGCAGATAACATCAAACTCTGAAACAGGGTGGACACTTCTGGGGAGGATGATGAGCAGCAATCTGAGAAAATCTGAGGAATGGTCAAGGGTATGGCAGCTGAGTTTCATTGTGAAAAAGTGCAAAATAATGCACTTGGGGCACAGAAATCCAGGGGCTGAATACAAAATGGGAGCGGGGTTAATGACAACCACCAAGCAGGAATGGGACCTGGGGATGATCATAGCAGATCATCTAAATGTGGACAGGCAGTGCTACAAGGCAGTTGGGAGTGCACATGGGATGCTGGGATGCATAGGTACGGGTACCACTAGCAGAAAGAGGGAGGTGGTGCTGCCTCTGTATAGACTGCTGGTAAGACCCCACCTTCAGTTCTCTGCCCAGTTCTGGAGACCACATCTCAAAAGGGCATAGACAGAGTGGAAGTAGTCCAAAGGACAGCAACTAAAATGGTGTGGGGTCTGCATCAGAAACCCTACACGAAGATATTAAAGGATGTAAATACTGTATCTACACCATGGAAGAGAGGAGACAGAGGGAGATATGATAAAGACTTTTAAGAACCTCGTGGGGGTAAACAATGCACAAGAGAGAAGTATTTTTAATTTAAAAAGGTGCTTAAGGACAAGTTGGCATAATAAGAAGCTGGATGGAGATAGATTCAGGAGAATTGTGAGGAAGTACTTCTTCACAGAAAGTGATGGATTCCTGGAACAATTTTTCAGCAGAGGCTGTGGGAGAGAAAACAGTGTGAGGGGATCAAGAGTGCATGGGATAAGGCATAAGGGAATCTTAGGAAAAGGGAAGAGGGAGGTGAATGGGTTGAAGATCAAATAGGGTCTATGGTGATACTATAGGCAGAGGAAAATGGGCAGACTAGGTTGGTCAAATTGTCCTTGTCTTGCAGCAAATTCTATATTTCTGTATTTATATGTAATGTGATGTATTGTATGGTTATAAAGGAACTACAGATTCATCCACAAAACTTATCAAATACATATATTTTATTCTGTTTGTGTTCCTTGCCTCTCTCTGCCCATGGCCCCCACTCAAGCCTCCATCAAACCACAGCCCCATCACCCATTAGCACCTCATTTATTTATTTAGTTTTTGTTGACCGGGTAAGTGCACCAGACAAATTCTGCCTATTTTCAGGCACGACCTAGGGGAGGGTGATACAGATGAATGCCAACTGATTTTGAACAAGATTAAGCTGTTGGTGATATTTTAATGAATGGGGGAAATTTGGTCAGGGCACCGGGGAAATTTCCCTACTGTTTTCGAGAAGTGCCATGGGATCTTTAGCATCCACCTGAACTACCACCAGAACAGGCTGGTGGGACCTCGGTTTAACGTCTCATCCGAAAGACGGCACCTCAGGAGTGCAGCACTCCCCCCATGCTGCACTGCAGTGTCAGTATTGGGATATTAACACAAGTGCCTGGTGTGGGGCTAGAACCCACAGCCTTCTGATCTCCCGGCCTCAGAGGTGGGTGTGCTACCTGCTGAGCCACTGACACTTACCTCATGATGAAGCCCACAGGATAGGGGTAGGTCCCTTGGGTGCACTATATCTGGCCATCAGGAGAATGCCCAGGTCAGTGAGTGCAGGCCTGTGGGTGTGATGGAGCCATCATTCTGTATGGGAGAGGCATTTCCTCTTTTCACCAGTTCCATCCCTCAGGATGCAGAGGGCTTGGGTACGGGATGCACATGAATGTGAACGTGCATAATGCAGCACCTTCACTGCCCCTTATCCACTCTGTTGCACTGCCATCTGTGGTCACTCAGGTTGTAGTATAGCAGTGGAGCTGACAGCCCTGCCTCCTAGGAGGAGAAAATCATTTTCTGGGATGCTCGATCCTTCTCCCCTCTGCTGGTCCTCAATGACTACACTCATTCCCAAACGCAGATCTCTGGCATCACAAGTGGTCATGCTACAGCTGTGCCAATGGGCTGACTGTTTCAAATATTTTTCTAAACAGTTAATACAAGAGTAGCTTCATTTTCCCAGGTCTTCGGAAACAATTTTGTATTTTAGGTTGTTTGTTCAGATTTCTTTGAGGGCAAGCCTAGGCAGATTCAGAAGACTTTCAGTATTTCATTTTCCAGTAAATGCATAAAGTTTAAGGCCAGAGTTTGCCTGAGTTAATTTTGTTTGGTCAGCACTTGGTCTTTTACTCACAAGTGATTAAAATCTCCTGCTCAGCTAGTGGTGTGGATAGGGGACTGAATCCCTTTGATGGAAATTTAACCATGGACGTTGAGTCCCAATAGCAACAGTTCTATAGAAGCATAGACTCTGTCAGCAGAAAGGGACTAGTAAGTCTATCTAGTCTGCCCCTTTTCCCTGCCTATTCCAATGCACCAGAGCCTTTTTGGTCACTGGCATATCTCCCTCTCCACTTCCTATACCCAATTTGCCCGGTGCCTGTCTCACATCTGTTTCAAGCTCCACATACTCATTACTTCCAATACCTCCTCTCGCAGACTGTTCCAGTTGCCCTCAGCCCTTTCCATGAAGAAGTATTTTCTTACATCTCTCCAAAATGTCCCCTCCTTTAGCTTCATTGCATGCCTCTGTGTTTCATTGCTTTCTTTTCTCTGAAAGAGACACCCCACCTGCACCTTGTTCACCCCTATGAGGTACTCATAGGTCTCTGTCATGTCTCCTCTTTCTGTCCTCTCCTCCAGGGAGTACTTGTTGAGTCCTTGCAGCCATTCCTTGTGTGACTTTTCATGCAACCTTGCACTATTACGGTTGCCCCCCTCTGCATCGACTCCACCCTGTCAGTGTCGTTGTAGATGAGCAGCTTTCAGAACTGGGCACAGTATTCCAGGTTGGGCCTCACTAGTCAGCTATACAACGGCAGCACCAACTCCCTCCTCCTGTACCCCAAAATCCTTCTAGCCTTTCCCACTGACTTGTCACACTGACCAGCTACCTTGAGGTCATCAGATGTGATGATCCAGAGGTCTCTTTCATGCTTGGTGACTGCAAATACCTCTCCTCCCATCTTATATGTAGCTCCTCTGTTTCCCTGCCCTAAGTGCATAACCTTGCACATTTTGCCTTGAATCTCAGCTACCACACCCTAGACCATTCCCCCAGTTTCTCCAGATCCCTTTGCATTTTCTCCATTCCTTCTTGAGTGTCCACCCTGTTGCAGATTTTTGTATCATGCACAAAAAGACACACCTTCCCTTCCAGCTCCTCAACAATGTCACTTATAAAGACATAGAAAAGGACCAGTCCCAGCATCAATCCCTGTGGCACCCTACCAGTCACTTTCCCTCCCATGAGTGTCTACCATTAACACAACCCTCTACCTCCTGTCCTTTAACCAATTACATGCACAACTTACATTTCCTCCCCCAGTCCCAGGCTACTTAGTTTTTTCACTAATCTCCTCTGTGATACTGTTTCAATAAGTCTTACTGAAGTCGAGATAGGCCACATCCACTGCTCTCCCTTGATCCACCTCCCTAGTAACCCAGTCAAAGAAATCTGTGAGAACTGTTTGACATGATACCCCCCATGAAACTGTGCTGCCAGTAGTCCTGCAGTCCATCAGTTTCCAGGTACTCCACAACCCTCTTTTTCAGTAGGAGCTGTGTTCCTTTCCCCCACCACTAATGTGGCCTGACCTGTAGTTGATAGCCTCCCTACTGACACTTTGTGCAGAGGTACCACATTAGCCCTCCTCCAGTCCTCTGGATCTACCCCATTCTCTAATGAGGTGCTGAATAGCATTGGCAGAGGGGCAGCTAGCCCCATGCTCAGATCTTTTAAGACCCTTGATCCAGCACCATTTTATTCTACTTTAGGGCTTCCAACCCCTTCCAGGCTCCTTCTACCATGAATGGACTTGTATCCACCCCCCTTGTGGTTGTTGGTACATGCTGGACTGGTCCCCCTCCCTTTACTGTGAAGACTGAGCAGAAGTTATCATTGACAATTTCAGCTTTCTCTTGACCTGCCCTGTACAGTCCTCCCTCCATCTTTTTGTTTCTTACTATCCCTCACTTTGCCTTTCGCTTTTCACTCACATACCTGAAGAAAGTTGTGTCTCCTTTTTTGACTTCCTTAGCTATCCTCTCCTCATTCTGTACTTTAGCTGCCCTCACCCTCCTTACTCATCCCTTTGCTTTACCAGCTGTATCTCTCTGTGTACTTCCATTTCAGTCTTTTTGTACTTCCTAAATGCTGTCTTCTTCTCCTTCACTCCTTCACCACCTCCTTAGAGATGCCTGGCAGCCTCTTCGTCTTCCTCATTCTTTTTCTCACTATAATTTAGCTGAAGGGCAAAGGACTCAGTTTTCAAAAGATTGTTGTCATAGGCACAGAATGAGAAACATCCTGTTGAAAATAGGTTGCAGAAACTCCTGTAGTCATTAGAAAGAGCTGTGCATTTAACCTTCCGCACCTTGGTAATCTGTCATCATTAGAGGGCCTTTTCTTTTCCCATCTATCTTTTTGGCCATCTAGTTGCTGCCTGCCTTCTGCCTCAAGGGATTCCAGTGTCCCAAACCACAACCACAACTACCCCTGCTGTCTTAACAGCAGATATCCCCATGGATGTATGTACAAAGGCACCAGCTTGTCACCATTAATGGCGACTGGAGTGCATACAATTTTATCCTTTTTCTCCCTTGCCTGTCAACCTTTCTAAATTCAGACTGCGTCCCAATGAACCTCACCCACATCTGGGGTACCCCTGCAGAGTAGGCAAGCTCCTTGACCCTTAGTGGCAGAATCAGATGTCTGTTCCTCCCTGGCTAGTAGCACAAGCACCCCATGTAGCAGAACCTTCCAAGCACCCTTGAGCTACCCAACTGGCCTAAAAAATCTGCTCCTGAACCCGGCTCTCTAATTTGGGGTCATGTTGCACTATCCATTGGGCCATCAAGTGGTCCCAAACTAGAGGGCTCTTCTTTTGCAATCTCTTAATAATTCTGCTTTGTGATACACAACACCATGTAGTACCATTTGTGTTAACAAAACATTTGTCACAAGATTCTTTGATGTCTTTTGAAAACAAAATATTTTTTTTAACATGAAACAACACACTTCCATTTTTTCTTTAACTAAAAGAAATACCAGGAAATGTATACTGTATTTCAATTACTAAGCTCTTAGAGACTGGCTGAATTATGAAATGCCCTTGGCTTGGCCTTGGAACCCTTATTGTCCAACTAGTCTGTAAATGACTGACAGTGGAGCAGAACATTGTTCCTTACTGCATAATTAAAATATTATCTATTTTAATTAAATCTTGTAAGCTTCAGCCAGAAAAGATGATGGCTTATATGATTAATTGATCAGTTAGGTTTTAAATTGATGGAGATTTATAAGTCGGCCAAGTCCATATGCCCCCCAAACACTTACAAGTCAAAGCTAGCTGCAGACTGCAGAGACAGGTATAATGCCTATCGATGTTCCAGCTTAGTTCTCGTGTTGAACCCAATCTGAATCATATGGGACCCAGGTCCAGTCATGCCTTTCTGGTCAAGACAGCATTTTTTTTAGAAATAGTGAAAAAGGTAATATAGGACTCTAGCTGCATTGTTCAGACCAAGAATTCCACTTGATAAGTACTAAATCATAACATGTTAACATAAGTTTGGAAGGTACTCAGGATACATCACATCTGCCCCCTGTCCCTCCTACATAAGCTGGTACACCTAAGTATGGTCTGCAAAAGTGTAATCATTTACAGGTGTTCCTTCCCCACACTACTATCAAGGGTGTAATGTGATTCCCTAGGTAAACAGAAAGTTGCCTAACTAACCTAAAGTTTAGAAAGGAGTAAAGGCAATGACAGGGAAGAAAGAACCAAATGCACTGAAACAAAGACAGAAAGGAAAGAAACATACAAAAATAATGAGAGAGCAACACCTGTGAAAAGTTGTTCTAAACATTTTAATGTCTAGAACAACTTTTCAGAAACACTGAAAAAAGACTCTTGGGGTGTATGATAGCTGTATCTTTTAAGTATCTCTAGTTACCCTTGCCTGACTACTTGTTTGTATTTTGTTGCTCAGTCTACCCTTTAAAGCCTATGTTGGTATACCCTGTAATGCACAGCCCCCTTCCTCTTCTACCTCCCCCATCGGTCCCATCTACCCTCTCCTCCTGTACCCACTTCCTATTTATACTGTACATTAACTCCTTCTGGCTAACTGTTCCTAATTTTGATTCTCATTCTCCTACCTTACTTCTACAATTTATATTTACACACTTGGCTTCCTTTTAGCTCTCCCCCTTTTTCACTTCTTTACCTCTGTGCCCTATTTTCTTCCTACCCTGAGGCTACCTGTTCTGTATGTATTTCTGTCTCCGTCCCCTTCTTATCATCCCAGTTAAAATGATCATGAACTGTTCATGTATATGCATGTACTACAGTATTCAAGAATAGCTCATGAATTCAGCCCTGAACATCCAGCAAGCATGCATCAAATTTTCTATGAATGTTCATGAATTGTGCATGAACACTGAACAGCACTTTTGTGTTCATGACTGTTCATGAAAATAAAGTTTCATAAAGGTCCATATAAATTTATGAAAAGTCCTCCAATGAACTTTTATTTACAATGGCAAGAAAAGAATGCTGGCCTCGTATTGGTCAGTCTGGGACTGGACTCGTGATGTTATCCTACTGCAACATCACAGGTCTAGGTCCAGCGTACAGATGACCGCATCAACTTTTTGTGGAATAACTCCATGCAGCCCACCTCTGTGATTCCCAGTCGGTAAAGTTGCTTCAGTGATCCTGTTCATAAGCAGTGCTACAACAGGTGCACCCACTTGAATTATTGTTGTCGCAGGCCACCCTCACTTTTTCCTGATCTCTTACTGTTAAAACTTCCCTTCCACTAAAGCACACTTTTTAATCCCCCAGCACACAAAGGTTACACAATAAATTTTCTCCTTGCCATTTCTTCCCCAAACCCAGTAGCTTTACTTAACCACAGAGACCGTAACTGCTGGTGACACAGTTCACTGACGTTGCTCTGTTCATGAGGAAAAGAGTGCCATGAAACACTAGGGTATTTTTCCTCAAAAAAGAAAGTCTTAAGTTTTTGGAAAGTGTTCTCCCCAGACTCCTCACTTATTACCCTACCAGAAAAAAATCTTACATACCTGGAAGGCATTCTCCAGTCACCAGCCTACCCGATATCGCCCCACTGAAAGCTGTCAAAATGTCAGTCAGCAGGTCACCTCTACTTCCCTGACAGACCTGTACAACCTAAAAAACATGTTATCAAAAACTGGGACCAGAACGAGGTGGGGGAGGTCATCATGTATTTGAAGCCAGGAAAGACAAACAGCTAGCACCGAGAGGTTGAATTAAGTCATACCAAGAAACAGGGATATAATGACACTGCCATCTGCTGGCCAACAGCAGTAACACCGGACATTTTTTTATGAATGTACACCTACACACAGAAAAAAAATTAAAAAATAATTATAAAACAGTATTTGTGTTATCTTTTTAATTTTTTTTTTACAAAACAGCCATTGTATAATAGCAATAATGTACTCTAGGTGTGGTGTTGTGTGTATAAGTCATGCCTGGGGGTATTGATGTACTTGGCTTGCGGCCTCAGCCCACCACCCCAGGCATGACATTACCCCAGCACACCACACACCGTGTCATGCATTATTTCTTAACTGACACAGTCTATCAATAGTTTTGATGACCAGAAATTCCTTGCCTTAATAATATTGGTTAATTCATCAGGCAACTCTGCTTTAGCTCTACTGTTAAAAGAGTTTGGCCTTGGTTGCAAAATCAGTGGCAGACCCATTGAACCTTCAGTTGTTATATCACACAACCTAAACAATTAATCATGGCTGGTGAATTATTTAAAAAATCATAACAACTTTGTTATTAAAATGTTTTTCTTATGATGCATTTTTGAATTAGTAACTTACAATATATCAGGGGCATCACTAGAGGTATAAAGTTGGGGGGGGGCCTAATGTCTCACAGTTAAAATCTTAACAAAGCTAGGAGGTACAGAGGCATGCTCCTTCAGAAAAGTTTGAATATTTTACCTTCAAATTGTGGCTTTTCCTGCATTTTAATGGTGAAAGTAGTGTTTGAAAAGACTAGTTATCACCTGTATTTTTTACATGTGGAAAGATTTGGTTACTGGACCACCAAGGACAACAGACAGAGAGATGCCATTTTCCCAGTGATCTGCTGGGAAGGTTATAGGACCCCAGGGGATAACAGACAAAGATACATCATTATCCCAGAAGATCTTCTGGGAAGGTTAAGGACCCCAGCATAAAATAAAGGTTAGCTAATACACTACGTCACAGTGAGCTGACTCTCACAGAGAGAGAGAGAGAGGGCCCCCCCACACACATACACAGTGGTCAAAGAAAAATGTGCTGTGCAGGTTCAGGTAATTTAATTTAATTCTCAGCCTGAAAGGGAAGCTGCTACACCATGTAAAGTGTATTGACTCTCACACACACTCAGTGGTTATAGAAAAATATTTTGTTCAGGTTCAGTTAATTAAATCTAAGAAATGCTTAGTCACGTCACAGCATGCTGGCTCTCACAGAGCAAAGTCCCCCCCCCCCACACACACACACACACACAAACAGTGGTAAAAAAAGTGTATTTTGTTCAAATTCAGTTGATTTCAGTTTAATTCTCAACCAGGAGGGTTAGTGAATACCGCACGTCACAGTGGACTGGTTCTCACAGAGCAAGGTCCCCATCTCTCTCACACACACAGTGGTCAAAGACAAATATTCTGTGCAGATTAAGATAATTTCAGTTTACTTCTCAGTCTGAAAGACAAGCTGCTATGCCATGTAAAAGGGGCACACACACTCACTGGTCAAAAAAAAAAAATTTGTTCCAGTTCAGGTAATTAAATCTGTGAAAGGTTAGATACCACTAGACACATTACAGTGTAATGTCACTCAAAGAACAAGGTCCCCCTGCCCAGACTCACTCTCACATACACTGTGGTCAAAGGAAAATATTTTGTTTGGGGACAAAGTTTGTTAAATGTAGTGTGGCTGTCACATAACTGGGTTCTACTCTATCACAATCACACAAAGACTCTGGTCAAAGAAAAATATTTTGTTCGGGTAATTCCAATTTAAATTCAGCTCTCACAAGCAGACTATGAGCCTCCCAGCCTGCTTGCCTGCCTTAATTCACACTGTATCAAAAACAAGTGTTATAGGCTTAGCTTAGGCAGCAGTATCAAATCACAGGCTGTCTGGGCTAGCTTGCCACAAACCCTTGTCTCAGAGCTTGGGTATTAGATTAACACACATAGAAAGTGCTGGTGGTAAAAATATTTCTTTGAACTCTCAGCTCTAGCTGTTTCTGTATGAGAGCCCTGGAATTTTAAGAGAGAAGTAAAGTTAATTAAGTCTACTACTCCGACTATTCTAAAATGTAGAGCAGATCTCCCATAAGAAGGCAGAGTTCCTGTCCAAGGAGATTGCTGCAGCACAAAACCAGCTGTCTCAGCTCTTCCAAACTGTAGACAGACTGCGCAATCTGGTCTGTCTGCAATCCTGAAGAGCTTTTTCAGAAATGAAATTAGATTAATTTTTTCTCGCTTTTTTGCCAATAGGGTTGCTGACATCAGGTCCGAGATTCACTCGGGATGCTCCAGTGGGGCAGAAGGTGATTGGTGGGAGGTTGCAGCTCCTCAGTCTGTCTGACTTGACTTCTGCCGGCCGGCGATCGGGGATGTTGTGAAGATTATCCAGTCTTTGCAGCCAACCTGCTGTGGTTTGGACCCTGGCCCAATGCATCTCCTTGTGGGATGTGTTGAGACTATCGGCCTGGTCCTTGCTGAGATAATCTGGTGTTTGTTAGATTCCAGGGTGTTTCTGGACACCCTCAAGCAGGAGGTAGTTGTACCCCTTCTTAAGAAACCATCTCTTGACCCAGACTATCTTGCTAACTATAGACCCATCTCTAACCTCCTCTTTGTGGGTAAGGTTATCGAGAAGGTGGTTGCACTGTAGCTGGAGGATCAGCTGACCATCCATGACATCTACAATCCTCTCCAGTCCAGTTTTTGGAAACAGCATAGTACCGAGACGGCCCTTGTTCGGTTACTCAATGATCTTCTTATAACAAGAGATCGGAGGAGCCATTTCATCTTGGTTCTTCTTGATATCTCGGCAGCATTTGACACATTGGACCATGGGGTGTTGGTCGGGCACCTGCGGTCAATCTGTGGACTGTCTGGTACAGTCCTCAGATGGTTTCATTCTTTTCTCACTGGCAGGTTTCAGAGAGTTGCATGTGGGATTTATTCCTCTGACAGGGTCTCCCTGCCATGTGGGGTTAGACAGGGCTCTGTACTGTCCCCCATTTGTTTGCAGTGTATATGCTGCCATTAGGAGACATTATAAGGTGGTATGGGCTGTTTTCACTTCTATGCAGATGATACTCAGCTCTACCAGTCCTTTGTGCCCGATGGGGGAAGGGGAGGTTGTCACGAGTTTTAATGATTATGTTTCCGAGATTGAGAATTGGATGAGTGCCAGTTGGCTGAGGTTGAATCCGGATAAGACTGAGGTGTTGGTGATGGACCCAGGCCATCGGGTAGAGGGGTCATCGGAGGGGCGAGCCTCAGGGCTTTGGCTCGGGGGTCACCAGCTGATAGCCTCTGAATGGCAGCGGGATCTGGGTGTGATTCTGGATGATAGACTGATGCTTAAACATCAGGTGTTTTCTGATGTCAAGACTGCTTTTTACCATCTAAAGAATGTAGCCCAGATCAAGCACCTAGTTCTGCCCAATGACCTGCCAGTTTTGGTTGGTTCATGCCTTTGTAACATTGTGCCTTGATTACTGTAATGCCCTGTACCTAGGGCTGCCAGGGGTTGATATCCACCGCTTTCAGCTGGTGCAGAACACAGTAGCTAGACTGTTGACTGGGTTGCCTCGTAGCTGTCATGTCATGCAGGTGCTGCGCGATCTGCACTGGCTGTCTATTCAGTGGTGGATCACATTTAAGGTTGGTTTACTGACCTATAAGGCCCTACACAGACAGGGTCTGAGTTATCTGCAAGATCTTCTTCATCCCTATTGCCCATCCTGGCCGCTTCTCTTCTCCGATGAGGGATTGCTAGAGACTCCCAGGGTTTGTTTAAAGTCATCTGGGGCCAGTGCATTTGAATTTGTGGTCCCATCCCTGTGCAATTCTCTACCTCACCAGATTCGACAGTGCCTGATGGCTGAGAACTTTAAATCTGAGTTAAAAATGCATTTATTTAGCTTGGCGTTTTCTGATTTTATTTGATCTGCTACAGCTGTTTTTATCAAGGTATTTGTTTTTTTGGATTTTATGGTTTGTACTAGAGCTATGGTTTTGGAATAACACTATTTTATAAATAAATAATGATTGATTGATTGATTGATTGATTGAAAGAACAAGTGCAAGCAGTAAGCATAGCCATAGACAGTCCTACTCTCACATTGCCAAACAACAACTGCGTTAGTCTCTCTCACTGCAGAGCCACTGGACTGATTGTATACCACATGTGTGTCTGAAAAACACACCACGTGTCTGTACACTCACTGACTGGCTGTGCAAGCAATGCCACAGAAACTACAGTAAAAGGCGGTTGCTTCATTGTCACTATGAAGTTGAACCCCCCCTTTGTCAATCACTCCCTGTCCCTTCCACAGAGAAAGGAAGGCAGATGCCCAGGTATCTGCACCCACCCCTCACACTGAACTGAATGGAGCACATGTCAATCAATGTAAATCAACCACCAAGTACCCTACCAGAGACTATTCTGGTAGTCTACAGTGGGAGTGACACATAAAGATTCTTGAATATCACTATAAATCTCCTTTCCCAACTCCTGATCATCATCAGCTATCTCTGTGCTCACAAGACTTTCATTTTCTCGGTTGGACTTTGTGAGTGCTCAGAAAAAAACGAAAAAAAAAATGCGGTGGCTCTGTAAAGCACCACGTTATTAAAGAATCACAGCTTCTTTCTATTTTTCTCAGCAGTGAAGCCGTGATTCTTTAACACATTTTTTTTCCTTATTTCATATTATCAAAGAGAGTTATATATTAGTTCAGGCATACATCAGTAGCATATTAATTACAACATACAGTATTACAGAATGCAGTCCATATTAACATCTTCATTATACACTTAAAACAGTTATTAATAATCTCGTGGGGCTTCATCATAAGAATATTGAATGTGTAGAGAACATTTCTGTTAGCATATAAAGAGCTTAGTTGATAACTTACTTAGGAACTCCATTACCCCCTATCTAGTGTAATACATGGATCGGGATCAGTGAACTATACAGAGATATTAACAATATTTACAGAAATTTAGTTCAGCCATTCATTCATTACTACTCAGCTGCAACGTAACATATGAGTTTAATTTATTGACAAATGAGGTCCAGATTTTACTATATTTGTTCATTTGTTTAATCGTGATATAAGTACTGGGTAGCCCTTTCTCCCATAGGAAAACCAGGTTATAATTTGCTGTTATAACCAGCTGGTTATAATGGCAAATTATAACTGGGTTTCCCTTGGAGTGCACTTGTGCCAGTCACGCTGTCTTCCTTCAGAGTGCAAAGGTTGGAATATCACCCCATCGCAGTTGCCACTGAATTTTTTTTAATAAAACAAAAAAGTCTCTTCCTGTAGTCACTGGCAGGGAAAACCAAAACACAAAATATTTAAACATACATCTAATTTCGGTTTCCCTGCCAGCACACAAGACCCACTGGATCTGCCCACCTCTTCCTACTGGAAGCAATCAACAACTCTACAACTGCCATTTGCCGGTAAGTTTTAAAACATAAAAGAAAAATACCATACTTTTTCCACACAAGTAGAAATTTGTAACTTGGCAAATAAGTGGCTCACTGTAAAGTTGGCAGACCACGGACCAGGATGGCACAGAATCCTGACTAGTCCATGGCTGCCTGTACGCCAGTCTATTTCCTGATTTTTTACAATTGCTGAAGCAAAAAAGTGCATGCCAGCAATTATAACAAATAAAATATGGGGTGGTGTGTTAAACTCAATTTTACACACACCCTTATTGTGGGATGCATTTCATAAGCCCCTCGGGCTTCGCCTTCGGGGTTTATGTGGCATCCCACAACTCGGGTGTGTATAAAATCTCGTTTACACACACCACCCCATATATTATTCTCTATGTAATGAACTCGATCAATTCTGTGTATAGCTACATTATCATAGAGTTCAGCCATGCATCAAATATTGGAGGATCTTTATCTTTCCATTTAATTAAAATATGCTTAAATGCAGTAATCATGGATGTATTTATCAAACTACAAGTGGTATATGGGAGATTGTATACTGGACCACCATACCTAAGTAGCAACCAAAAGGGATTCTTATGTAGCGTCCATCCAGTGACCATTGTTAATAAGCTGAGAATAGCATCCCACCATGAATGTAATGTTGGACATAGAAGTAACATGTTTTAGTGTGTCATATTCTTTATCGCACCTAGGACATTGTGCAGATATTGAAGAACTCATTTTATTTAATTGATAAGGTATGTAATAAATACAATGTAAAATGATACATTGTATTTGTATCATTTTTACTGATTTTAGACCCCACTCTTTAATATTCATAATTTTTTTCCATAACTTTGATTAAATGAATTGTTTCATTTTCTCAACCCATTTTTATCTAAGAAGAGCGCTAAGAGGTTTTCCTTTAGTTTGAAAGATTTTATATAATTGAGAGATAATTTTATTCTGTGAGGGGGTAGATAGTATCTGTTCAACTTGTGTCAACATTAAGTTAGAGAGTTTATGCTGTTTTTTTTAGAATATAATCTCTTAACTGCAAGAAGTCATAGAATTGATTATTAGGAAAATTAAATATTGCATGAATAGTTTCAGATTTCACCATTTGATCTGACTCAAGGAAGTGACCAACTTCCCTCAGACCTTTCAAGTGCCAGCTCTTGAATATTGGATCTGTTATAGTGGGGATAAAATAGGGATTAAGATATTTACAGTAGGTGAATGTACTGAAAAGCATTCCGAAGAATGGAAATATTAAATAATTTGTGCCAGATCTGAATATTGGGTCTGGTACAAAAAGTTAAGTGTTTTAGTTTGTTTACATGCGATTCAATGTATAGGCTGTGTTAAATATTAGAAAATTGGGATTTGAATGTTTCTATATCCATTGAGGGATCTGAAGTTTCTTCGGTAACCCATATTGAAGTTACAGCAATATTTGCTGTGTAATAAGTTTTGAAACATGGCAGGGCTAACCCTCCTTCCATCAAGGGAATATACAGTTTATCAATTTTAAGTCTAGGTTTCTTCCCTTTCCAAAGACATTTTTATGAGAATTTATAAACCATGAATGCATTGTTCTTTTAAAATAATTGAAATATTTTGAAAGATATACATCAATTTGGGTAAAATAATAATTTTAATAGCATATGTTCTTCCTATAAGTGTAAGAGAAAGTTTTTCTCATCTTTCCAAAATGGTTTTAGTTTCTTGTACCAGTGGATTGAAATTTAATAATTGCAATTTATTAATTTCATTATCTACTTTGATGCCCAAGTATGTAATATTTGACACTAGCTGAATAGTTAATTTATCTGGTGGAATAAAGGGAACTGAGTGATTTTTTGTTTCTAGTACCTCTGCTTGGACCAATTTACTTTATATCCTAAGGTCATGCCATACTGTGTTATAATTTCTAATACATGAGGGAAACTGTTATTTAAGTTTTTAACATAAATAAGGGTAATGTCTGCATACAGACTAATTCTATGTTCCATTCCGTTAATTTGTGGGCCTTTAATTAGTGTGGATTTCCTTATGGCTATTGCCAATGGCTCAATAGCCAAGGCAAATATAATAGGGGACAGGGGACAACCCTGTCTGGCACCATGCTGAGTAGTCATTAGAGGGGATATGTTCTGATTGGTTTTAACTCTGGTCACCAGACTGGAATGTAGAATATCAATCCATTTACCGAAGTTTGCTCCTAATCCATAACTTCTTATCATGATCTTAAGAAAAGGCCATTCAAGGCAATCAAATGCCTTTTCAGCAAACAGAAGTAATATAGATAAGTTATTTTTCCAACAATTATCCATGATATTATGCAACCTTCTAATATTACAATTTATGGATTGGTCCTTAAAAAAGTTATTTTGATCATAATATATTATGGAGGGTAATATTTTTTTCCAGCCTGGTGGCCAGAATTTTCCACAAGTATCTTAGCATCTGTGTTAATGATGGAAATGGGTCTGTAGGATAAAGGTAATAATGTTTTTTTTATCTAACCCATTTACATTTTGGTTGGTAAAATGATTGGGGGAATTTAAGTTACATTAGGGGGCTATAGCCTCCCAAAACCAGTGTGATAATGCCACTGCAATATATTAAAATTTTTTTCTGTTGCTCTTTCAAACAGAATTTCTGCTCACCTTCCTTTCATAAATAGAATTATCCAATTGCTGTTTATATCAGCAGGATCTGAAACTTTTCTAAAATACAGTGGGCTTGATTCTCAAAGCACCCGGCATGGTGCAAGGGGCTTGCACCACAAGGAATAGCACAAGGTGCCGCTTGTGCCAAAAGATGTGCCAGGAGTGATTGACAAACACTGCCTGCATCAATCACAAGCGGTGTACACCAAAAAACCACAGGCTGTGTGCACCAAAGAGGGCTTGTGCCATCCATGCACTACAGAATGGGCCACAGCATGGTTCTAGGGGGCATATGGCAGATGCAAGCTGCCACATTACCTAAATTGGTATTCTTAAAACCTTCCCAGAGGGCAACTTTCTAAGCACCCTTAGACAAGCCAGGGCTGGTCTAAGGATACTTAGAATATTACCCTTTTGGAGGGTTTGACCAGTTGCACCACTGTCAGAGCCCTCCATCACCATGTGCAATGGCCCCCCAGCCCCAATCCCTTTGCAGTAAATGAACTTACATCCCTGGTGGTCTAGCAGAGCCCCCACAGCTCTGATATGCCCCAATAATAAAATGCTAATAGAATCATTCCTTGATGATCTAGCAGTCCCCCCTCAGCCCTGATATACTGGTATATTAAAGTATTAATTATAATCATTCTCTGGTGATCTGGTGACCCCCCCAGCCCCAATATTCCCATATATTACAGTGTTCACATAAAATCATTCCCTGCTGATCAAGTAGCTAAGCCAGCCCCAATATGCAAGTATATGAAATTGTTAATAAAAACATGCCCTGGTGGTCTAGTGGATTCCAACACCCCGGCAAGTAGTGCCCACCACCCAGCTCCCTCCCAATCCCAAACCCTGAGATGGTGACTAGCACAACCCTCCTCTCACCACAATGGCAGGCTGCCGACTCAATTGTCACTGAGCACATAATGTGTGCAGTACATGCTCAGTGACAGCTCCTGTCAGCAGCCAACCATGGTGGTGAGAGGAGGGTTGTGCTTGCCACCAGCTCGAGGTTCAGGATGGGGGGCCTGGGTTTTGGGCATTTCCTGCTGGTGTGGGGTTGGAGATCCACTAGACCACCAGGCAAAGATTTGAGTAACATTTTCGTATACGGCATATCAGAAAGGGGGGAACCACTGGATCACCAGGGAATAACTATAATTATCACTTCAGTATACAGGAATATCAGGGCTGGGGGACCACAAGATCACCAGAGAATGATTATAATTATCACTTTAATATATAGGCATATCAGTGCTGGGGAGGGGACTGTTAGATTATGAGGGAATGATTTCATTAACATTTTAGTATACAGGCACATCGGGGCTGGGGGACCACTAGGCCACCAGGCAAGGGAATATAATTGATAAAACAGGGATCAGAGCTGGGGGTGGTGGTGCTGATAGCCACCAGGGGTGGCTTAGAGTGGTGCGCAACTGCCCCACAGCTTGTGGCAACACATCCAGATGTGCCTTCTGTTTGGCGAACAGCCACAGTTGCTGCAAGCTGGGGGACTTTCTTGCTGGAACCCTACTCAATAGAGAATCGGGCACAGGGTCCCTGGTGAACCTGCAATCAGCATGGCCTGTGCTGACCTTTGAAAACTGAGCCCAGTGAGTTTAAATGGTAATCATTTTTAATAGCGCAAATAATGACTTACAACACAGAACACATCTTTTCCACTGTGAAACTGAAATGTTCTGATATTGTGATGCTTTATAACTCTCACAGTATGAAATGCATTTTAATGTGCAATTTTGTTATGAAAATTGATTTTTTTTCTTGGTTCATCATTGTGCTTTAAAGGTTCAGCAACTTCATAGAAACATGTAATTTCTCAGCAAGAAAGGACCAGTAAGCCCATTTAGTCTGTCATATTTTTCCCTGCCTATTACTACACCCTGGACCCTAATTGGTTGCTGGTGTTCCTCCCTTCTCACTTTCCTGTACTTACTATGCTCATGTGTCTATCCCATGCATGCTTTAGGAAAGGGAAAATTGTTTAATCAGGAGTAGCACACTAAGCCAAAACATGTTTCCAGATGTGACCTGGGAGCACAAGAAAGTTAAGTGAGTTGCTCAAGATCAAACAGTACGCACCTAGGTGGCTGTGGGATTCAAACCCAGGTCTCCAGATCTGCAGCTCAGAGCCTTAACCCACTGCACTATACTGCCTCCTATCAGTGAACTGATTTGGGAAGCTCATCCCATACAGGGGATAGAGCCCCCAAATTCAGTCTAGGTGGGGGCTGCCCACTGTCTTCACCACCATTACCTCTTGTGGCAAGGTATTCCAGGTGTCCTCTGTCACAACCACACTCAGCAGGTCAGGCCCTCTGCTCCCACAGTGCCAACCTTCGAAAGCACTATTGTGAACAGGTAACAGACAAAAGTAACCCTCCTGTCTGCTTGTGGGTCCAAATCACCTTTAGTTTCAAGTTCTGGGGGGATTCAAACTGTGGACCTTATGCTACAATACACAAATGTACAGGCTCAACTAATCTGCTCTTCAGGGGATGTCTGATATCCTTAGCCTAAGGACACCTAACCAGGTATCCAAAATGAACCCTTACACCTCTATAAAAGCCCTTAGGTATATTCTTACCTTTTCCCAGTTTGGTAACATCATCAAGCTTATGAACAGCTTTGTCAGTCATAACCCTCTATACATCACATGCAAAAGAAAGAACTTGGAAGACCCAGGCAGTATCTTTCAAATGAAATGTTTACTTAAAAATGGATAAAAAATATGTTAAATGTCAATACAGAACACTATATCACAAAGCATACAATCACTTAAAAGAAAAGCAAAGAAAGCTACAGACAGGCTCCTACCAACATACAGATAGACTTTTTCTATCTAATGTATTACCTGTATACAGTGTTTAAGTTAGATCTTGTTTCTTAAGAGTCCAAAAAGAAATGTCACCTAGTTGAAACACAGAATACAGTTTAAAAATTCTGTTTCCACCCTTTCTATGATGCCATCTAGCTCCTCCTTTTAGAATATAAAAATTATACAAGCAATGGTCTTCCTTTCAGGAGATATTTTAAATACTGTAACTTCAGAAAGCACTGATTTCCTAATATGACTCCTTAATTAACATCCCCTCTTTGATATTGAGTAGTTCCTTTTCCCAGGGCACCTCAAAGGATTTTTATGACTTTTCATACCATGGCATAAAACATTTCTTTCCCTCTAAGACGTCATAAAAGTTTTCGATCCCTATATCCTGGCAGCTGAGTCAGTTCTAATTACAGGAGACCCTTAATTAAGTCTCTCTAGTCTTTTAATTACCTCCTAGTTTCAGGTCACTTGACTGTAACTGAAACCTGGGTGGGCACTCATGGAAGCACTCCAAAGTGACAATCACACACTATATTTTTCTATTACAAATATCATCCAACAATCATAACCAGCTGGCCAAACGTCACAGTTCTCCCCACCTAGACTGAATTTGGGGGCTCTATCCCCTGCATGAGATGAGCTTCCCAAATCAGTTCACTCCTCATACAGATGTGACAGGCCATCGCTGTTCTGATTGGTCTCTCCAGCCCTATGTAAGATTATCATGTCATTCCCTTGCAAGGCAAGACTCCATCTTAACAGTCTACCATTAGTTTTTCCCAATTGGGTCAGCCAAACCAGGGGATTGTGGTCCGTTTGTACCTCAAAATGCTGCCCATATAAGTATGGCTCTAACTTCTTTAGGGCCCACAGTATGGCATGACACTCTTTTTCCACAGTAGATTAAGCCTGCTCCCTGTGAAGTAACTTTTTACTCAGATCCGCTACTGAGTGATCTTTTCCTTGGTTGGATGTCTGACTCAGTACTGCTCCAATACCCACATCTGAGGCGTCAGTCTGAACTATAAAGGGTCTGCTATAGTCAGGACTTGTCAATACAGGAGCACTGCACAGTGTCTCCTTCAGTCTGGTAAAGGCTTTTTCACAGGCTGGTTTCCAGGTAATTTTCTTAGGCATCCTTTTCTTTAACAGGTCAGATAGGGGAGCAGCCAGGGCACTGTTATTGGGTACAAATTTCCTATAGTACCCTGCTGTCCCTAGAAAACTCCTGACCTGCTTCAATGTTTCTGGTCTGGGACATGCCTTGATCACCTCTATTTTTACTTGGTTAGGATGGAGCTGTTCCTGGCCTACAACATGCCCAAGGTATGCCACTTCAGCCATGGCTACCTGGCACTTCTCAGCTTTGACAGTGAGCCTGGCCCTCTGTATCCTGCCCATCACTTCCCTAAGATAGGACAGGTGTTCCTCCCAGCTAGCACTAAAGATGGCAATGTCATCCAGGTATGCCACATCGTACTCCTCAGCACCATTTAACACATGGTTCACCAACCTTTGGAAAGGGGCGTTCTTCATTCTGAAAGGCATTACTTTAAATTCAAATAAGCCGATCGGAGTGATGAAGGCTGACCTCTCCCTAGCTCTGTCCGTTGACTCGACCTGCCAATACCCCTTTGTCAGGTCAGTAGTCATAAGGTATGTCGTCTCTCCCAACTTGTCCAGGAGTTCATCCATCTGGGGCATTGGGTGGGCATCTGACGGTGTGACTGCATTCAGTCCATGATAGTCCACACAGAAATGAGTTCAGCCATCTGGTTTTGGCACAAAGACTATTGGTGAGGCCCAGGGGCTCTGGAATCTCTGGATTACCCCTAAATCCAGCATTTCCTCCACTTCCCTCCTAATGTCCTTTGGGACAGCCACTGACACCGGATATGCTGTCCGCCATATGGGCGTCTGTATCCCTGTCTCCACATTGTGTGTCACTAAGGGGGTTAGTCCAGGCTTGGCACCAAACAGGGGGGCAAAGTCTGCTGAAACGTCCCTTACTTTCTGGACCTGGTCCAGGTTCAGCTGTGGAGACAATTTTACTGCCTCCATAGAGGACTCCCACCTGCTTTCTTCCAGCAAGTCTAGAAGGGGGGTCTCCTTCGTCCGTCCCTTCCCCAGGACTACATACTGTGAACACCATGTCAGCCCTATTATCATATGGCTTCATCATATGTACGGTCCTGCCCACTCAGCCTGCAGCTTGTCTTTCCGGACCGGAATAAGGACCATGACTTCCTGACCCACTGTGTATGTGCAAGCTCTGGCTCTGCAGTCATACCTCACTTTTTGCTTCTGTTGGGCAGCTTCCAGATTGCTCTGGGCAGGCCCCAAAAGCTCCTTCAGCATTTCCCTAGACCTAAGACATAATCCACTATGGGAGTGCTCTGGGTGGTGTGCTTGCCTTCTCAGTCCTCCCGGATCAAGTCTAGGGGCCCATGTACCCAGCATCAATACAACAGCTCGAAGGGGGAAAATTCTGTCGACACTTGGTATTTCTCCCAGTCCCTCCTATGCTGTTCAGCAAACGCTTGGAGCATTGACTTCAGGGTACCATTAAATTTTTCCACAAGCCCATTGGCTTGTGGGTGATAAGGTGTCATGTGTCTCTGCACCACCCCCCACTTCTCCCACAAACATTTCATCAGGTCCGACATGAAGGAACCCCCTCAATTGGTGATAACCTCCTGCGGAAACCCAACAAGGGAGAAAATCCCATGTAAGGCATCTGACACTTTGTCTGTCCTCAGTGAGGATAGGGTGACTACCTCTGGGTACTGGGTGGCATAATCCACCACAGTCAGGTTGAACCTCTTCCCAGAGGAGCTGGGGTATTTAAAGGCCCCACAATATCCATTCCCACCATCTGGAATGGTTCCTCCATAATGGGCAATGAAATTAAGGTGGCTTGGGTTTTCTTACCTGCCTTTCCTATTTCTTGGCACCGGTGACAAGATCTGCAATACTCCTTCACCTACTGGGTGAAGTTGGGCCAATAGGAATTCTGGGCCAACCTCTGTGTACTGTGTGCAATTCCCAGATGACCAGACAAGGGAATAGCATGTGCAATCTTGAGCAACTGCTCACGATACCCCTGGGGAAAGACAAGCTGCCTGCCTATCACCCCTCCCTCTGTCTTTATAGCCTGAGTATACATCAGTCCATTTTCCCAATAAACCTTATGTTTACTGTCACCTCCCTGTGCTCCATCAGAGTCTGCCCAAGCCCTCAGCTTCTCTAGACTAGGGTCACTTTTCTGAGCAGCTGCAAACTCCTTATACATTCCCAAGGTATGGGAAAGGTTCTCTTCAGTCTCTAAACTAGGGTCCCTAGCACTAGCCTTGGGGCACTAAGGATCACTGTCATTCCTAACCCTCAGACAATGGGTCATCCCTCCTTCTTAGGAGTAACCCTCCATAGCTGTGTGGTTAACTGCTATTGGAGAAATTTCTACCTCCTTTTCATTAGTCTCCAGATCAGGAGACACAGGCTGGGGAATTGGCCTCCTCAGGGATTTCCACACTGGCTTTTGTGGAGTCCAGGGAACTACTATTTCCCCTTCCCACTTAGCTATGGGTAACTGCACACACCATCCCCTATTTGAGAGTTTGCCAAGGATGATGTCCACTGCTAAAGTTTTGGCTACAGCCACCTGTTGCACAGTTCCCCCTGTTTCACCCCAGTCTAGGAGATCACTAGCGAGTGGCAATGTTTTCTCCTCACCAGTGAAGTCTTGTACAGTGACATATTTATTCGGTATAAGCTGACCAAGCTCTACCAGATCCCCTTTTACCAATGTCAGGGAAGCCCCTGTGTCCCTTAACCCTTGTGTCTGTACACCATTCACCATGACTGGGTGCATGTGTTCCCTCATGTTCACAGGCATGCTTCCAGGGACACATAAACAACCCACTTCTCTCCTAGCTCAATGTTGCGTATTGCTAGTCCTTTTGGGATGCTGTCTGGCAATATGCAAGTTTCTTTACAAACCCAACATTCATTTCTTTTCTCAGAGAACTCATTTCTTTGAAACCTGGGGCAAACTGGTTTTAGTGGAGGCAGTGAGGGTTTTAGCTGCCCTGAAGGTGCGCTTTTCCCTTTCTGCACTGCCACACCCACTCCATTCGCTCTCAGAGCCGGTCTGTTCTTGGCATAGCGGTCTGAGAGTTCAGCAGCCTCTTGCACTGTTTTGGGATCTCAGTCCTCCAGCCAGGTTTTCAGCTCTGCTGGGCATGCCCCAAAAAACTGTTCTAACAAAACAGCATTTTCAATTTTATCTTCAGAGTTTGCTTCAATTCCTTCCCACCAATGTTTTAAAAACTGATGTTTCTTGGCTAGCTCCTCATGGCTCATATCAGGGATTCTCCTGAACTTACAGAATTTAGCTCTGTATGCTTCAGCAGTTAAATCAAACTTTTTTAAAACTGCAGCTTTAAGTTTGTTGTAATCATTACTGTTCTCATTGTCCATTTGGCCCAATGGATCTTGAGCTTTCCCGTTAAGTAGCAGGGATAGCTGGAAGTTCTTGGACCCTCTAGGAATTTTAGCCTGAATACAAACTTTTTCAAAGGAATTTAAAAAGAGATCCATATCCTCCCCCCTCTTTAAATTCAGCTATCCTTTTGGAATTCAATTTGTAACCCAGTCCTGTAGTTCCAGTTAAACCCAAGCCATTTACCTGCTCTGGTGCTGGTAGTTGGAGTCGTAACTTCTCCAGTTCATGTTGCCTCTGGTGTTCACACTCCTCATGTTCAGCTTCTCGCTGTTCTCACACCCTCTTCTCCTTTTCAGCTCGCTGGCACTCACGCTCTTCAGTCAGCCTCCTGCTGTTCCCAGTCAGCCTCTCACTGTTCACACTCCCTCTTCTCCTCTGCAGCTCATCTCTCTCACTCTGCTTCTCTCTGTTCTTGCTCCCTCTTCTCCTTTGCGGCTCATTTCTCTTGCTCAGCATCTTTCTGGAACTCCAGCTCCATTGTGCACAACTCAATCTGTAGCCTGAGTGCTTCTGGCTCCATAATGCTGGTGACCTTCCCCTGCTGCTGTGGCCCTTCGCTGGCACTAGCCCTGCTGTCATCCTTACCAGATCTGGACACCGCACTGTCTGCTAGCCCCTCCACACTCAAGGTTTGGTCCCTTACAGTCACAGTCAGTGACTCAATGCTCTGGGCATCTGCTGCCATCAGGGCATCCATGAGGTTCTGCTTGGTAGTTCTCCCCTCATACAGGACTCCTCTGACCTAGCACAACTACCTCAAGTAGTCTACAGTGTGCCAGCTGTAGCTAGAAGTCATCTTCTTCCCTAACTATGGCTACTCTAACTTGTACTTGAGAAAAAAATAAAACAGGTAAGAACTCGACTGTAAGCAAAATTATATAGTTCTGTTTCCTTTTTTAAAAAATAAATAAACCACTGCCATTTTTTTGCAAGTGAGCTGTACAGTATTAAGCTGACACACTGAACAGTTCAAGCTTGTGTTACCTAATTTATCTGCACTGCTGCCAACCAGTCTGTCTCAATCGCACTCAGCAGGTCAGGCCCTCTGCTCCCATAGTGCCACCCTCCGAGCACAGTATTGTGAACAGGTAACAGACAGGGTAACCTTCCTGTCTGCTTGTGGGTCCAAATAACCTTTAGTCTCAAGTTCTAAGGGGGATTCAAACTGTGAACCTTATGCCAGCGCACCCAAATGTACAGGTTCAGATAATCTGCTCTTTGGGGGGATGCCAGATATCTTTCGCCTAAGGGCACCTAACCAGGTATCCAAGATGAACCCTTCAAACTCAATAAAAGCCCTTAGGTGTATTCTTACCTTTTCCCAGTTTGGCGACATCATCAAGCTTATGAACAGTTTTGTCAGTCTTAACCCTCCATACTTCATATGCAAAACAAAGAACTTGGAAAACCCAGGCAGTATCTTTCAAATGAAAGGTTTACTTAAAAATGGATAAAATATGTTAAATGTAAACACAGAACACTATATCACAAAGCATACAATCACTTAAAAGAAAAGCAAAGAAAACTACAAACTCCTACCAACATACAGTTAGACTTTTTCTGTATAATGTATTACCTCTATACAGTGCTTAAGTTAGATCTTGTTTCTTAAGAGTCCAAAAAGAAATGGCACTCAGTTGACATACAGAATACAGTTTAAAAACTCTGTGTTTCCACCCCTACTGTGATGCCATCTAGCTCCTCCTTTCAGAATATAAAAATTATACAAACAATGATCTTCCTGTCAGGAGATATTTTAAATACTGTAACTTCAACAAACACTAATTTCCTAATATGACTCCTTAATTAACATCCTCTCTTTGATATTGAGTATTTCCTTTTCCCAGGGCACCTCAAAGGATTTTTATGACTTTTCACACCATGGTATAAAAATGTTTTTTTCCTCTAAGACATCATAAAAGTTTACGATCCCTATATCCTGGCAGCTGGGTCAGTTCTAATTACAGGAGACCCTTAATTGAGTCTCTCTAGTCTTTTAAATTACCTCCTGGTTTCAGGTCACTTGGCTGTAACTGAAACCTGAGGGGGGCACTCAATGAAGCACTGTGACAATCACACACTATATGTTTATATTACAAATACCATCCAACAATCATAACCAGCAGGCCAAGCATCATATCCACCACCTTTTCTGTGGAGAAGTATTTCCTCACATCCCTCTTAAACTCATTCCTCAAATTTCATTTAATGTCCCCTTTTTTCTGGTGCTTCTCTTCCTCTGAAACAGACTCCCCTCCTGTAACTTGCTCTCCCCCATGAGGTATTTACAAATCTGAGTCTTGTTTCCTCTTGTTCTCCTCTCCTCCTGGGAGTATATATCAAACTCCTACAGCCTGTCCTCATATGGTTTATTGTGCAATCCCCACACCATTTTGACAGCCCTTCTCTGGACGTCTTCCACCCTCTTGATTTTCTTGCAGAGGTGTGGCCTCCAGAACTGGACACAGTACTCTAGGTGGGTCTCACTAGTGAGCGATACAGTGGCAACACTATCTCCCTTCTCCTGCTTGATATCCCCTTCCTGGTGCACCCAGTATCCCACTAGTCTTGCCTATTGCCTTGGCACACTGCCCCACCAGCATGAGATCATCAGATGTGATTACCCTAAGCTTCCTGTCCTGCTGGTGACTGTAAGTACAACCCATCTTATACACAGCCACTGGGTTTCCCTTCCCATGCACATTACTTTGCACTTTTGGGCATTGAAACCCAGCTGCCACACCCTAGACCACTCCTCTACTTTTCCTACATCACTTTGCATTCTCTCCATATCTCCCTGGGAGTTCACCCTACTGAAAATCTTTATGTAATTTGCAAATAGACACAACTTCCCTCTAGTTCCTCAGCTTATGAAGACATTGAAGAGGACAAGATCCGGGGTATTGATCCCTATGGCACTCCACTGATTACTCTTCAGTGCCCTGAGTGACTGCCATCTACCACCACCTTCTGCCTCCTATTCTTCAATCTGTTTGCTACACAGTTTACCACCTTCTCCCCAACCCCCAAGTTGCTAAGTTCATTAGCCTCTGTGCAGCACAGTGTTAAAGGCCTTACTGAAATCCAAATAGGCCACAACCACTGCCCTCTCCCAATCCTCCTTCCTAATGAAACAGTCAAAGAAATCTATGAGATTTGTTTGACATGACCTCCCCTCTGTGAAACTGTGCTGATGGTGGTCTTGCAGCTCATTTGCCTCCAGGTACTACATCAGTATCTCTTTCACAGGGACTCCATTAACTTCTCCACCACTAATGTGAGGCTGACTGGCCTGTAATTGCTAGCCTCCTCCCTGCAGCTGCTCTTATACTGAGGGACCACAGTGCCACCCACCCCAGTTGTCTGGAACCACCCCCGTCTCCAATATGGTGCTGAACAGTGTTGCCAGAAGGGTGGCTAACACCATGCTCAGTTCTTTTAGAACCTTTGGGTGAATCCCATCTGGCCTCATTACCTTGTTTTCCTTTAGGGCTTCCCATCCCCTTCAGACTCTTTCCTACAAAACTGGATTTGTGTCCACTCTCCCCTTCCTCCGGTGCATGTTGATACATGTTGGTCTGCCCCCCCACACTGTGGAAACCAAGCAGAGGTTTAAGATTTTAGCTTTCTAAAAAGCTCATGCAGTTTGTGTTGATAACCAGTTAATGGATGTGGTTCATGAACTGATTTGAAAAAGAGTTGCTGAACTTTGATAGATGTTCATGAACCATTCAGGCATGTTCCATAAAGGTTCATAAGTTGATTAACTTCATTTTGCCTGGGATGCTTTTCCTACCCCTCATATTCCTATTTCTCATCCTTATTACCCTTTGTCCTCCAGCTTCCCCATCAGCCATCCACATTCTCCTGTTTGTGCTCACTTATCCCTCTTTTTAACCTACCTATTTACCACAGCATCTTCCCTTCCCCCATATGCCTTAACCTTAAAATTCTTCTGCACACTGTCTGTTTCCTCCCCAACCCCCATTCTAACTATGTGCCTCTCACCTAAATACACAAATCACACTTCCAACTGCTCCACAATGCCCTTCTCTGGCTGGTGATGTGAATATAAACTCTGGTCCCCATCCCTCATTTTCCCCTTCACCAAAAAGCTAAGTGTTATTCATATTAACATCATGAGCCTCCTACCTAGGCTTAACTAACTGAGGCAATGGGATGAACATTATGAACCTGATGTCCTGGTCATTCTGTGTATGCTCTCTTTCCTACTACTCCTCCCTCCAATTTCATTGGTAGGATCTACTTCTCCACCAAAGCTAATCTTGAATCCTTTCCTATCACCCTTGCATCCCTCTTCTTTTTCTTTCCTTCTGGTGAGTTCTTATTCCCTGGGGTTGTAGAGTAAATGTACATTGGCTCTCCCCTTGGCTAAAAATCCAGCCCTCATAACTGAATCTCTCAACCTCAAGCAACTGATTACTCATCCCACCTATCTCAACCCTAACTCCACAAACCATTCCCTTATTGACTATGTCCTATTGTCTAACCCTACCACATTACCCCCCAGTGGCAGTCTTCCATTTGCTATCAGTGACCATTGCATGGTCTATTACATCCACAATGTTGAACACACTGAAGCTTCCTCCCCAAAGTTTGTCTGGTATTTAAGGTCCCTTGTAGTTTGACTCATCCCAACTAGATAATCTTCAGAAAAATTGACTAGTCACCACTCTCTTTATACACTGATATACTTTAGATAATTACCTGACCTTTTTTCCACCAGATTCAGAGCTGCTTGGAATAAACATGTCAACTTAAAGATATTGTATGTACATGGATACCACCTCCCCAGATCTCTGCACAGCTCATTGTCTTGCTCTTATTCCATGATTCTGCCTGATAGCTCTGCAAGGTCTTGAACTCCCCTGAGGATCTGCAAGGAAACAAGTATACAATGCTAGCACCAAGGAAACCAGGGAGGCAACATCAAATTTCTTCCCCTCCAGACTTCAGAACAACCTAACTGATTGATTCTGGAAAGATATTCAGTGTCATTTTGACCTGCCCCCCCCACACGAACACACACACAGGCATGCCCTCATCCACAAATAAGGAATCTCATACGTCTTTGAAACTTCATAGGCTGACAGTGCTATTAATCAATTGCTGAGGACCTGTGTTAATTCCTACTTTACCTCTCTTCTCCCTTCCACTCTTCAATCCCACCTCCCCAATTTAAATATCCCATTTTCCTATTGCCCCTACTCTTCATCCCTCCACCTACTTGTTTACTGTTGCAGGGTGGAGCCCTGCAGATGTTTTTTGTTAGGATAGTAGAAATAAGGAGCTCACCATATAATGGACTTCTTTTAATTGGACTTTTAAAGCAATCTCTGTGCTCAGCAGTCTGCTTACGATACTATTTTTTTCTCTGTTAGTCTGTGTTTCTCAGTGAGGAGTGAGGTTCTGATTTCTCAGATCAACACAGAATGACATTTTGTTATTTCACTACATGAGCTCTAGGCTCATAAATATGTCAAGTCACTCTGGCTTTCCCAAGCATAAAGTTTGACCAAGAGTGAGGAAGGAGGTTTCAGATTTCAGATGCTGTGTTAAAAGGCCTGAAACAGGCCAAAGAGAAATCTGACTAGAGATCTACTTTCACATGAAGTGTATAGTTTTATTTGTCATCAATCAATACTCTTTATTCCAAACCAGGCAACATTTTGAGATCATAAACACTTCTTCATAAGAGGATTGGCTGAAATTCACATAATAATCATAAAATTAATATGCAGTGTTTCACTGCTAACATACCTCACAAAATAATTCATATAATCATTATTTTATTCTTTTGGTAACTGGACAAGTGCCTGTTTTCAAGGGCAACCTGAGAGCACTGGGGTGGTTAAGTGACTTGCTCATGATTAAACAGAATGCAAGTGGAGGTTGTGGGAATCTAACCCAGGTCTGCTGAATGTACCAAGCTCATTCATAGCTCATTAACCTCTAGTTATTCTTCCTGGCACTGGGTGTGCATGAAGAGTCACCACCATCACCAATGGCTACTGTAAAATCAAGATGGCTAACATTTCTAGGCTCCCTTTCCCTACTGTGGCTAAGACATTTTGATGAATGTAGGCAAGGCAAGGCAAATTTTATTTAAAAAAGACACCCATCCCAGAGGCCCTGGGTGTAGAACATGTTAAAATTACATACAAAACACAATCAATAAATTATATATACAAAATGACACCACAATATACAAAATAAATATTCAATGCTATAACTCATTATTATAAAATTTATAAATACTATGATCAGCAATAACTACTGGCTAAAATATAGCCAGGGACCAGTTTAGGCATGAAAGTCAGGGATCAGAAAGAATGATAAATCAAAGTATGGGAAGGCCTGATTATACAGGAAAGCCTTGAGGTGGGCTTAGAACACCTCAACAGAAGGGGCCTCTCTTACAGCTGGAGATACCAATTTCCACAGGATGGGGCAGTGACACTGAACGCTCTGTTACCTGCTGTTTTTTGCCTCTTCCTGAGAATCACAAGGAGGCCCCTAGATGAGGAGCAGAGGGAGTGGACCGAGACAGCAGGTGTAAGAAGGTAACTGAATGTGGCTGATTGTCGCACCACACCACAGCAGGCTGACACTGTCACATCCACCAGTATGCTTGTCCAATTGGTGACATGCAGCAGAGCAATTTTTTTTTTCTTCACAAAAATCATTAGCAAAGCCTGGTAGAGAGTGCAAGGTCACTCACCCCTTGAGAACATGACATCTGTCAGTCCAGATCTGGCACCAAACAATGAAGAACCCTAGGATGTCTGGGTCAGAGAGACAAGAAAGCAGCATTAGACCATTTTTGTAGAGTGGCTAATTCACTTCACAAGTGACTAAAACACTGGGTGCATTTTAGCCAGTGGCTAATTTTTAGACCCTAGCATTTACTCAGTTGGCATGAAGCAGCACTGGACCAATTGCTGGATGTGTAAGGGAAATATATTGCAGCCATGTTACAAGTGATTTCTAAAAAATGAATAAAGTGTTTAAAATAAAATTCAAGATTTCAAACTATAAGCAGCATCATTGTCTGTGTGTTATTACTGTATAGACAATGTCTGAGTTATTAAAAATAAAACACAAATAAATAAAATCCCATATTGTAGCTTATTCAGCAGTGGTATACAGCTGGATACCATCATAACACAGTTACTTCCTACAGTATGTCCCTATCATAGTATCACCACTCTATGAGTAGTATATTGCATCCCACATGTTCCCCTTGATTTGTTCTCTCTTGCTCAATGCATATATTATTACATAGACAATGACAGCAGAAAAAGAGCAAAGGTCCATCTAGTCTGCCTAGACTTCCCTATTTGCCCCAGGGCCTACTGTCCTTACAGAGCACCCTCTGCACCCTCCTTATTGCTGCTGACCTGAGCAACCTCCAAGCCCTTCACTCCATCCAGCTATGCCTAAAGCCATGTATGATCTTGGGGCCCACCATCTCAGCTGGCAGACTGTTCTATAGCCTCACCACCCTTTCCATAAAATAGACTTTCCTCACATCCCTTTTAAACCTTCACCCCTCCAGTTTCAACTCATGACCTCAGGTTCTTGTTTGTCAAAACATGTGTGTTTATAGTCCTTGATCAACTCCCACTGCATCTTTCCTGGAGGTGGGACTCCCTCCCAAATAAAACAACATTATGCAGGTGGAGGGGAGGAGAATATGGCATCAAGAGTGGCTGCATTATTTAGGGGTGTTCCTAAAGTTCAGGAAGTATACTTTAAGAGTAGGTCAAGGCTTGAAACAAAACAACTCTGGGTATAGTAACATCATTAGCATGCATTTCAGTGCTACAGTACTAAGAAAGAAAAAGATAAAACAACCAGAAACATCAATGAATTTTAGAAAAGACAGACAATTAGAAAATATGGGGGTTCAGCTAGAAATAATATGATGCAAAAAGGGCTGAAAGTGACCCCTTTAAAATAAAAACTAAGTCATATGTGGCAGAACAAAGGCATTTTCTTTCTCAGAGATATCTTGTACCAGAATTCACTCACTCTTAGATCATTCTCAGACTTTCAGGCTATATGGAAACTTCCTAAACAGGACTTCTGGAAGTTATTACAAATTTGGGCAGCTTATAACTATCTCTCTAGTTTAGTGTATAAGCATACTCTTCTAAACCCATACATTTCTCACTGGACTAATTTATCAGGAAAATTGAATAGCTCCATTTACAAAGACATTATTAGTAATCTACCTGATCAGTCTATACAAGCCAAAAATAAATGGAGTACTCTTCTTAACTACACTATTTCAGATGCACAATGGAGTAACTGTTGGCGTCTTGCACATAATACCTTTAAAGATGCCCGTAGTTCTTTAATATAAACTAATGGCAGTGTCAGCGGCTCAGTAGGTAGCACACTCACCTCTAAAGCCGGGAAATCAGAGGGCTGTGAGTTCAGTTCCCACATCTGGCACTTGGGTTAATATCCCAGTACTGACACTGTAGTGCAGCATGAGATGGGCGCTGCACTACTGAGGTGCCATCTTTCAGATGAGACATTAAACTGAGGTCCCATCTGCCTGGATTGGTGGTAGTTCAGGTGGATGTTAAAGATCCCGTGGTACTTATTGAAAAGAGTAGGGGTAAATTTTATTCAAAACAAAAATCGTGATTACTTATAACAGTGAGATATTCGATACATCACAAGTAGTTCATATATTAGCTTGAAAATCTCAACACTTTTCCTACATCTTGAGGTTAATTTACATTATTCTTGTTCCATATCTCTATAATTCTCCAGTTTGTATTGTTCTTATGAGTTTACTTCTGGAACCCAAGGCATGTTTTTCCAAAGTTCTGCTATAGTGTCCTGTGGAAGTTGGGCACCTTCTATTATATAAATATCATTTAAATCTTTTATAATTTTATTCCATACTTCAATATAGAAACATAGAAACATAGAAACATAGAATTTGACGGCAGATAAGGACCGCTTGGCCCACCCAGTCTGCCCATTTCCCTACCTACTGGATAAGCTGCAGATCCTAGTTAACCAGCAGCCTACTTCTTTCTACCCCAACCCCCCAGAATTGCCTTATGACTATCCCATGCATGCTTGAGTTCCACCACTGATTTTGACTCCACAACCTCCTCCGGAAGGCCATTCCATGCATCCACAACCCTCTCTGTGAAAAAATACTTCCTTAACTTACCTCTGAGCCGCCCCCTCTATCTTCAAATTGTGCCCTCTTGTTCTTGCACACCTCTTTTTTTGAAAGATGCTACCCTCTTGGACTTTGTTGATTCCCTTGAGGTACTTGAAAGTTTCTATCATGTCCCCCCTCTCCCTCCTTTCCTCGAGGCTATACATATTAAGCTCCTTAAGTCTCTCTTTCTATGTCTTCCGGTGCAGACCCTGCACCATTTTAGTTGCCCTCCTCTGGACAGCTTCCATCCTGTCTATGTCTTTGCGGAGATTGGGTCTCCAGAACTGCACACAGTACTCCAGATGGGGTCTCACCAGCTGTCTGTACAGAGGATAATAACTTCCTGTTTTCTACTGGTGATGCCTCTCCTATGCATCCCAGTATCCTCCCAGCCTCCTTGCTGCCTTCTCACATTGCTTGCCCACCTTTAGGTCATCTGATATGACTACCCCCAGGTCCCTTTCCATTTTGTTGTTGTTAGTATCTCACCCCCATTGTGTACTCTTCCCTGGGTTTTGTTTCCCAGGTGCATTACCTTGCACTTCTTAGCATTGAATCTAAGCTGCCATACATTTGACCATTCCTCTAACCTTGCCAAGTCCCTTCTCATCCTTTCCACCCACCCTGTGCATCAACTCTGTTGCAGATCTTAGTGTCATCTGCAAAGAGACATACTTTCCTTCCAGTCCTTCTGCAATGTCACTTATAAAGACATTGAAGAGGACTGGTCCTAATCTGAACCCTGCGGTACCCCGCTAGTAACCCTCCTTTCTTCTGAGTGGACTCCATTTACTATTACTCTCTGTGTCCTATTCTCCAGCCAATTCTTTACCCAGGCTGTCATCTTGGGACCCACTCTGAGGCTGGCTAACTTATATATTAATCTTTTGTGTGGGACTGTGTCAAATGCCTTGCTAAAGTCTAGGTAGGCCATGTCCACAGCCCCTCCCTGATCTACTACTTTGGTCACCCAATCAAAGAAATCTATCAGATTCGTCTGGCATGACCTTCCCGCTGTGAATCCATGCTGCCTAGGGTCTTGTGCACCTCTGGCCTCTAGATACTCGACAATTCTTTCCTTTAGAAGTGATTCCATCATTTTCCCTATCACTGAGGTTAAACTAACAGGTCTATAGTTTCCTGCTTCTGCCTTGCTCCCACTTTTGTGAAGGGAATCATCTGCCCTCCTCCAGTCCTTGGGTACCACCCCATCCTCCCATGATTTGTTAAAGAGGGTAGTCAGTGGTGTCACTAGTTCTACCCTTAGTTCTTTTAGAATTCTGGGATGAATCCATCAGGCCCCATTGCTTTGTCCACCTTCAGTTTTAAGAGTTCTTTCAGAACCCTTTCTTCTGTAAATGGGCTGGTATCAACTTCTGTATCAGAGTGTTACTACTGTTTGTTTTATGTACCTCCCCTCTTCCTTTGTAAATACTGAGCAAAAATATTTGTTTAGTATCTCTGCCTTTTCACATTCTCCCTCTGCCCACCCTCCCTCCCTTTATTAAGCCTCACTATCCTCCCTTGGTCTTCCTTTGCTCCTGATGTACCTATAAAGTTTTATTCCCCTTCTTAACTGGTTGGCTATCTTTTCCTCAGTTTGGGCCTTTGCTGTTCTGACTGCCTTCCCAGCCTCCTTTTGGTTTAACTGATACAGTTCTCTGTCCTGCTCCTGCTGGTTCCTTGTACTTCCTGAATGCTTTCTTTTCTCTTGAACCTTCACTGCCACTTCCTTTGAGAACCATAGCGGTTTCTTACATCGTCTTGTTTTGTTTATTTGCTTCACACAAAGGCTTGTTACTCTGTGATGGCAGTTTTTATTCTCCATTGTTCTTCACCCTTCCTTCCCACCCATTTGCTAGTGCATTCCTTAGGCACTCACCCATTTTAGCAAGTCAGCCCTCCTAAAGTCCAGTACTTTTGTCTTTGTATGGCTTGACTCTATTGCTGTGTTTATTGTGAACCATACTGTTCAATGGTGCTAGTTCCCAGATGGCTACCCACTTCTACATCTGTGATCCTCTCTCCATCTCCATTTGAGAGTATCAAGTCTAATATTGCTCCCCTCGAGTGGGCTCCAGTACTAGTTGTCTAAGGCATGCCCCTGTAGGGGCATCTAGAATAACTGCACTCTTTGAGTGGCAGCTGCAACTGCGCTCCAGTTAACATCTGGCATATTCAGATCACCCATCAGCAATACCTCCTTTTCTGCCATTCTAAGTATACTTTCTATCATTTCCTTGTCCATTTCCTCCCCTAGAGAGGGTCTGTATCTAACCCTGTGCGGATTGTGGTGCCATTGCCTGTCTCCAAATTTACCCACAGTGCTTCTTCTCTTCCCTGTTTACCCTTTTGTTCTGTTGCTTTTATTCCTTCCCTTATGTAAAGAACTACTCCTCCCTCTTTACCCTCCTGTCCCTCCTGTAGATAGTGTATCCTGGTATGTTTACGTCCCAGTCATGGTTCTGTGTGTGCCATGTTTCTGTGACTGCCACAATATCCAGATGTTCCTCCTCCATCAAGGCCACTAATTCAGGAAGCTTGTTACCTAGACTACGGGCATTGGTACTCATTGCTCTCCATTTTTGATGGCCTTACCTTCTGTTGCAGCATCCCCACTGACCGTTCTACCTTGGTCTTTTCTCATTTAGTACCCTGTTTGTAGGGAGAGGCTGGGATTTTCTGCTGCTTGTCAGTGCCTCCCCATTGACTAGTTTAAAAGCTTGCCAATGAAGCATTTAAACCGATTGCTCAAAGACTTGTTCCCTTCCTGGACAGATGCAGACCATCCTGCCAGTATAGGCTGGTGTCCCTCCAGGTGGAACCCCAGTCCCCAATGAAGCCAAACCCTGTGCTCCGCACCATTTTTTCAACCATTCATTAAACTGCATGGTGCCAATTACCCTCGCCTCCCCATGCCTTTGACAGGCAGCACCTCTGAGAAGGATACTGTGTTTGCTACTTGTCTTAGGCCCCTCCCCAACTCTGCAATGTCCTCCTGCACTGCTCTAACCTCATGATGAGCCAAGTCATTTGTCCCTAGGTGGACAATTCGTCCAGCTCAGAATCCCTTGCAGCTGTTGTTGTGATCCTGAGGATGCGCTTCCTGTCCCTCCAGCCATGGCACCAGGCAGGCACCTTACTTCAGATTTCCCAGCTCCTCCCAGTTCTATCCCCCTAATAATTAAGTCCCCCACCAGGAGCTGCTTCCTTTCCTTGTGGTGTCCTCTGCCTCCTTCCTGTGGGCCTCCCTTGTGACAGTTGTCCTCAGCCTCCTTAGTCTCCTCTGCGGGTGTATCTATGGGGAGCTATGCTCCCCAGAATGGCTATGGATTGTGGTGTGTAACATCTGACTGGGTGTGCCTCTGTTTCACCATCCTCATCCTCCCTGGGCCCACTGTGGTCCAACTGCTATGCTTTCTTTGCAACCTCTGAGGTAGTGGTGGTGGTTCTGGTGCTCCCTGGATGGGGAGGTTCCCTTCCTACTGTCCATTGTGGCCTGGGGAAGGTCCCTGTACTACTGTCCAGTGTGGCCTGAAGGCAGGCAGCTTCCTCCTCAGGGCAGATAGTTGTCTGCAAATAGGGCAGCATCTCAGCCTCCAGAAGACTCCTAGAAGACTGCTGTCCCAGCCTTTACATTGCACTACTCCCACATTTTTTTTGTGTGTGATTGGTTTGTAATGTAGAAATATATATTTATATTATACAATGTTTATGCTTATATTGTCAGTGCAGTGTGCTAGAGAGGATATGACAGTGACATGCACCTTGCACTCTTGAGGAAATGATGTCAGAACCCCAGGTATAAAGGAACTATTTCCAGGGGTGGGTGGGGTGAGGTGGGGAAGAGGTTGGGCCTAAACTGTGCCCTCATAAAACAATCAGCTAGAAGCTCTGACCCACTGCTGCAATGAGTGCCTTCCTGTCAGGAAGATGCCCTACACAACAATTTGATAGAGAAATACCCTGCTAATCAATCAGAGAAAATCCACATCCAAGTCAGACACAGGTAAACCTTCCAGCCCCAAAACAGGCCTGGTGGTTTTGTGCTCTGAGAGCTGTCCGCCCCAAAATAAGTCAGCTGTGCTTTAAACTCTTCCTGCACTGAAAATCTTAAAATTGTAACAAACAAATGTAAACCTTAATCCACCACCCTCTGTTGCTTGAAGACCGTCTTTTCCTGTTTCACACTGCAGGTTTTCTGTGACCACTCCTTAACCCCAGTAACTCTGTTTAAAAAGAGTTTAACTATCACAAACTCCCACGTACCAGTAAATTATTTAAAAATAGTTTCAGTCCCAAAGCCTAGTAGTCAATCCAGCTCCCCCAAGGGACAACCAGAATGAAGTGTTTAAACACTTATGAGGTTACTTCAAGATAAGCAGAGTTTGCAAGTTTCTTTTCAACTGCTCAGCCACCTGAAATTTAAAATAGTTTAACTGTCAGCAAATCCTAGTAGACAATCTAGCTACCTCAAGGACCTACCCAAATGCAGTATTTAAATCCTTTTTGAAGTTACTAACAAGATAAACAGAGTTTACAAGCCCTTCTTGGTTAAACCCTAAATAAATATGTGAATAAAAAGCAATTACAAGGGTAGTTATTTTCACCTCCCACAGAATTAAGCAAAAGTGCACGTTTGTTGCAGCTATCAAGTGCAATATAGAATTTCTCACACAGCTACTTAGTTGAAGAAAGCAGTATCCTTCCAGTTCCAGCAAATGTGCTTTGTGTCTTTGAAAATTGCAGCCTGTAGTGACTTATAGTAATCTGATCTAGTCTGGATATCTCCACCCAGGGCAATTTGTTGCCAATGGTTATATGTAGCCCTTCCTGTTCCAATACAACCTGTTTGGTCTGAAAACAATGTCCTGCCCCCTAAGGCTGTCTGTGTTTCAGTTCACACTGCAGGATTTTCTGTGACCACTCCTTAACCCCAGTAACTCTGTTTAAAAGAGTTTAACTATCACAAACTCCTATGCACCAGTAAATTATTTAAAAATAGTTTCAGTCCCAAAAGCCTAGTAGTCAATCCAGCTACCCCAAGGGACAACCAGATGATATTTAAACACTTATGAGGTTACTTCCAAGATAAGCAGAGTTTGCAAGTTTCTTTTCAACTGCTCAGCCACCTGAATTTAAAAATAGGTTTAACTGTCAGCAAATCCTAGTAGACAATCTAGCTACCTCCAAGGACCTACCCAAATGCAGTATTTAAATCCTTCTGAAGTTACTAACAAGATAAACAGAGTTTACAAGCCCCTTCTTGGTTAAACCCTAAATAAATATGTGAATAAAAAGCAAATACCAAGGGTAGTTATTTTCACCTCCCACAGAATTAAGCAAAAGTGCACGTTTGTTGCAGATATCAAGTGCAATATAGAATTTCTCACACAGCTCGCAGTTGAAGAAAGCAGTATCCTTCCAGCTCCAGCAAATGTGGAGGAATCCTTCTGCTGGAGAGTGAATAAAAATCTTGCCATCCAGATATTCCATTTTATCATAGTGAACAAGAGACAGATTGTACTTAAATTCCATTTGTTCCATTTTGCAGAGACATATCCGTACATAATATTCTCATATGTTATGGATTCCATTAGTGGTTCCTTCCACCTGTCTGCTATATAGCTCCAAAACCCTTTAATAAAGGAACATTTGAAAAAAAGATGCTGTATTGTTTCTATTGTATTTATACATTGTAATCTACTGCATATACACTCTTGTGCCTGCTTATGTTTTTGATTGTTTTTTATATTGATTTCTTCGTGGCAGGATAGCCAGTGGAAATCCCAGATATGAGTCAGAATTCTTGTATTTTTTAGAAGTTCCCCCAATGATAGTTTGTACTGCACTGGACATTTCTCAAATACTATAGGTACTTCACATATAATCCTTTATGGGTAGGTGTCGAAATTATTTGTCTGGATGATACTTTCCATTGTTTTACCCACAGGAAAGTTTCTCTTAAATGCTGAAGGTGGTCTGGGACTTTTTGGACTCATGGTTTATTTGATTCCCAGTCATGAAACCAGATCTTACAGCTGTCATATAGCCAATCTCCCCAGCTTTTTCCTACATTAGTTACTAAGGGTTTTATGTTAGCTATGAGGGAAATGCTATTAAAGAAAAGGATGGGGTTGACCATCCCAAGGCCCCCCTCCTTTATAGGTAAATATAATATGTTTCTCTTTATTGGGTTTAACCGTCTGCCCCAGATCACTTGAAAGAAAACGTTTAGCAGTATGGTTTCTAACTTTTTTTTTTGGGGTGGCACATAACTTAGAAAAAGAAGTACTGGGACTAAAAGGTTTTTTTTATTAAGTATGTCCTTTCCTTTTTACCAATTTTACTTTTGTTCCATGCCTCCACCTTTTCCTTCTCCACTACTATTTTATCCTCTCAATTTACCAAATCAATGTCTGGGGAACCCAAATTTTACTCCTAGAATTGAAATTGGGCCCTCTATTAGCTTTATGGGTTCAATATCATCCTTATCCCCCCTTTGGGGCCCCACTTTTTTCCACAACATTTTCCTAGGTTCAGTGAAGTTCCAGATACTGCACCAAAGGCTTTACATTCTACTACTCCTGTAAGCACTGATTCTTTATCTGCAACCAATAGGCACACATCATCAGCATAAGTTAATGCTTTAGGCGAAACTTGGCTACTTGGCCCAAAAATGGGTTTAATAGATTGCAAAGTCTCTATTTTATTTAACAGAGGGTCAATAAAAAAAGCATATAAGAAGGGGCTCATGGGGCATCCATGTTGTACCCCCCACTTCATTGGGATCATCGGGCCCAAATTTCCATTAATTACCAGTACCTCTGTAGCCATTCTATATAATGTTTTTACCCATCCCATTAAATTTGGTGGGACCCCATAATGGTATAATGCTTCCCATAAAAATGTGTGGCTTATTGAGTTGAAAGCCTTTTGTTGGTCCAGGGACACTATGTACCCCGGGCATGCTTCAGAAGCTCCATATGCAAAAATCTCTCTTATCCAAATTAAATGGTCATGTATCAACCAATTTGGTATTGCACATGCTTGCTGTGGCGAAATCACCTTTTCCACTATCAAGGTTAACCTTTTTGTTAACATTTTTGTTAAAATTTTGCTGTCTGCATTGAGCATGCAGATAGGTCTCCAATTGCCCAGATTCTCCCTGTATCCTTTTTTATCTATATAAATCAATGTTCCTTTGTTAAAGCTTAATGGAACCTGTTCAGACTGTAACATCTCATTATATACATTTGTTATTTCTTCATTTATTTGCTTTCATGATATTTTGTACAGCTCATTTGGTAGCCTGTCTGGCCCTGGGATATGTTATTTTTTAATTGTTTAATACTTTCTATTATTTCTTTTGAGGTTGCTGGTTGATTGGTTTCCACTGTGACCTAAGGAAGAGGGGGTGGAATGCATATGTTCCGTAAATAATTCCTGATGTCTTGCTCATTCGAGTGGATTTCTGAGAACAGATTTATAGAATATTCAGTGACTATACTGGATATTTTTCCTGCTGAATTTTGTACCTCCCCATATTTGTTTTTTAGTTTAGACACTGTTTTTTTCTCTATTTGGTGATTCTTATGGCTAAAGAGGCATATATCCTCAGCTCTTCCTTGGGTTCCACATTTTTGGTGTTGAAATAGATGGGTTGATTTTTGTTTTTAAAATTCCCTAATTTCTTTTTGGATTAACAGTATCTGGTTATTCACATTTTGGCCTGCAGTATACATTATAGAAAATAAATTTTGTAGCTGATGGCATTGATATAAGTACATTAAGTGTGTCTGGTTGCATTTTCCCCTGCTATATTGTTTTAGCAGCAAGGTCATGTCATGCTTGATGTCTCCCCACCACCTCACACTGCTTTCACAACATTCACAAACTGATTTCCTTGCTGCTAATAGTTGGTTTAAGGATAGCAGTATTTCTTGATCTGATAGTAGGGAGGTATTACATCTCCATACTCCTGGACCTTTTTTGTCTCTGCACTATTGTCCCCCATGGAGATAGATACCCTTTTATGATCGGAGAACTCCAATGGGCTGACTGTAGCTTTAGAAATCACAATTTTTAAAGAGACTAAAACATAGTCAATATGCGTTGCTAAAGTACCTTTTTGAAAAGTGGGAGAGTGTAGTTTTGTTAATTATAAATAGGTGTCTCTTAAATGTGCTGTATCAATAACCTAGCATAGTGATCTAGTGTCTCAATAAATCTTGTTAGCTGCTGCATGTGAGCTTTTATCCTGTAGACTAAGTCCACAATTAAAATATCCTGCTAATATTATACGTTTTGAGGTGTGGAGGAAGGGTTAAATTTGGTTTAGTGGTCTATCCTGCCTGCCTTCGTCTGGTGGGCATATATATTTATAAGTCTGTATGCTTTATTTTGTATCACAGCATCTAATATTAATACCCGGCCCAGTATTAGGTCAAATAATTTTAATAGTTTAAAATTGACACCATGTACTAATATGCCTACCCCTGAACCTGTTTCCCATCCTATGGACCAGAATGATGGTCCACTTAACCAATGTCTCTGAGCTTGTTTGAATTCTGAGTTAGTGTGGAACCTTATGTCTTGCAAAAAAATGAGGCCTAGATTTAGCATGGAAAGGAAGGTGAATACCAAATTCCTTTTCTCAATCCGTTTAACACTATTTACATTTATAGTGTGGCATTCGAAGGTTGAACTGGCCATGTTAGTTCCACTTTAGGGGGAGTCATGATCCTGGGCTTAGGGCCATTTTCTTTATTTTCTCCTACCTGTCCCTATACTACCTTTTGTTTTTGTCTGTGCCTTTCTTTTTTGTGCCCCTCTAGCTTTCGTGCCATTTTCTGTGTCTGTTGTCCCATCAGGGAGTGAAGAGGGGATCGAGGATGTTTCTGATTCCTCTCCAGACTCTCCTGATGAATCTTGTAGGATTTCGTAGGGGTTGGAAGTTGGGATAGGAGAGGTTTTGACTGCTTTCGGGGGGGATATCACTTTCAGTTTTGTTTTGGTTAACCTTCTAAAGCCTACTCATGCTGGCTTTGATGGGGGGGACATTTCTTTATAAACCTGGGTTGTCTCAACAGAGCCTATTATTTCCTTCTCCTGCACCAAGGGTCTGGACTCCACAGGGGTGCTCATGGGGATCTCTTCCTGACTATCCAAGTTTGAAGGACCTGCCATATTATTATCAGGATGCAATGGATGATTATTTCCTCTAATCCTAGCCTTTTGTGCCAGGGTGATGATAAATTGTTGGTCTAATCCCCCATTGTGATGCTCTTGATTGTGAGCTGCCCATATACAGTTTTGAAACATGTAGCCATCACGCAAGTTACATTTTGTTTCTTTAAGACAGGCTGAGCTGATGTGTCCTACTTCCCACAGAGATTACACTTCATTTTGTCACAAATGCTGCTCAGGTGTGTAGGATCCCCACACCTGTAGCAGGCCTTCGGTTGGCCTGGATAAAACAAACCCCCCTGTCTCAGCCCAAGAAGAAAGAGTTAGGAAGGTGTAGAAGACCATTTTCATCAGACTTCAGCAGTACTTTCATTTTCCAAGCACCTGTCCAGATATTTTCAGTACCTAAAATGGCTTCAGCATCTCCTATAACTGTGCATCTCATTTTTACCAAGTATAGTACATCCACAAGGTCCACATCTTCATTCCTGAAAAGGATTGTGACATTTTTATAGGCTGGTTTTGTTAAGGGTATTGCCCCAAATGGGGACCACAAGGCTGTTTTCTTTAAGGCGTGATATTTTGTCCAAAAGCGTTCCAACCCGTGAGTGGTTTTAAAGCTTATATCAAATGTTGATTACCCAGAAATATGTATTAAGGCATATAATTCATGCATAAAAAATGTCATTGAAACTTTCAGGAGGTTCCTTGCTACATATACCCGGTCTGGGGTTTATGGTATTTATAGGCTTCCTATATATGACAATCTCATTGCATTATGCCTTTTAGCTGGTAGCACTGGTAAGCGGAATAGAGATGAAAAGGTTTTTTTCTATCTATCTGGTATCTGGTTTAAGGAAGCCTCCAACTGGACATGAGGAGTTTCATTTCCAGTTGTTACTGTCTCTTACAAAGGCAAATTTAATACAGGATTTTGAGTCAGTTCTAAGTCCTTTGGTGTATTCAAAGGGTCCACTTCTGGCATGTACTTTTTATTATTTGGCACAGGTATCTCAGGGCTTATATTTATTAAATCTTCTGGCAATGACCGTCTTATCTGGGAGGTGCCTGGGTTTCACTGTGTAGCACCGCTGGGTTTTTCCAGCCTGCGCATTGCAGGGCCCTTTCCACAGACCAGGCATCACCTTTAAGGACAGTATCACTTTTTAAAGAGTTAGCTTCCATATTCTTCTCATTTATATTTTTAGAAGAAAGTTTTGTACTCACAGTTCCCATTTTAGGTTTTGCTGAAACACTCATGGGCATTTCCATATTGGTTGCAGCCGATGGGCCTGTGTGCATCACTGTAACATCCAGCTGATTTAGCATGACAGTGTTTGACAAGCTGTCAGTTTGGATCCGTTGAATTCTCTGCATTAACGTGGCTTTCCTCACTCAGAATGTCCACTCTTCCAGTTCCATCTGCCACTGTAACTCTTGTGTTTCTACCTGAGTCATCTCCCCTTGTACTACAGTCCCTCACTCTTCTGATGCTGAGGAGCACTCTTCTGCTTCCATTCTCTCATATTCACCTGAGATCCCATCCATACCTCCAGCTTGTTCTTTTCTAACTACTTCTGTTTCTCTTTCTTCCATACAACATTCAGCATTTTCTATGTTTGGTGAGCCATTAGTCTCTAGCACCGCCGAGGTTTGGGAGGAGACCAGCTCCCTCACCTCCACAACATCCATTCTCCTTCCTGTCTGGCTCCAAACTGAGCTCCTCCACTCTGCTCACTGGAAGTCAGGCAACCTGTTGGCAGAGTAGGAGAATTTCCCAGTGTCCTGGCCAAATTTCCCTCATTCACTAAAAATACCACCAACAGCTTAATCTGGTTCAATTTCAGTTGCTTACCATCTGTATCCCCCCCCCCGGTCACCCCTGGAAAAGGGACTTCTAGGCCCAGTTGGCTTACTGGGTCAACAAAATTCAACAAAAAACAAAAACAAAACAAAATCCTACATCTTTGGTATAGAACCCCCTCTGTGCTTCAACGAATGGGCCTATTAAATAATAATAACTGCTGGCACTGTAATTTGGCCAATGTGGATCTACTGCATATCTTGTGGTCATGTGTTCCCTTTAATAAGCTTTGGCATAAAGTCTATTTACTTGCCTCCAGAGTAACAGGACAAAAACTACCTTTTGACCCCAAGCTATTCCTTCTAGGCATCTTTATCCTTATCTCCAATAGCTCTCTCCTCTCACATGCTCATTTTAGATGGCTAAACATACTTTCTCTTCTGGTCAAACATCTGATTCTTATAAAATGAAATCAACCCTGGTGCCTTCTCTTTCAGATGTTCTTCAAAGCCTTTCTCAGTTTGCCTCCCTAGACAGATTATCTCATGTTACTCATAACCGACTCACTGTATATGACAGATGTTGGCAGGATTACTTCAAGTACATCAAACCTAGTTCATCTAGACCCTAATTCTTAGGGATCTTTAGCCCTCTTCTTATTTTGCTCTAAGATTAGGTTTCCCTGAAACTTTTGTGCACAGATATCTTCTCTTTTTTCCCCCTCTTTCTCCATTTTCTCCCTCTCGCCTTCCCTTCTTCCTTGTTTTTTTCTCTACTTTCTTTCCTTGCATACTTTTCTCTTATCTTTCTCTCCATTATTGAACATTGTTCATACTACCACATTTATCACTTTTTGTAATTTACTGAATGCCTTGCCATAGCCTGCCCTAGCATTTATTTTGTACATGGTTGCCATTTATGATTCTATAATACCCTATTGATCGTAATCCTTCTGCTTTCCACTTATAACCTGTCTAGGTTTGTGTTTTATTATCAATACATCTATACAACTCTTCTCCAATATGTTTACCCTAAATACTGCATTTAAGTGATATTTTATTCGTTATATGGAGGATATTCTTCTATTGTATAAGACATGTGCTTTTTTATATACTCAAATTTCAATAAAAAGATAAAGTGAAAAAAAATAAAAACTAAGGAAACAAAGAGAGAGGTCCTGTTCCTTATCTATCTCAGTCATTAATAGTGGTCAATTTTTATTCATCCTGGCACTGGGTGTGCATGAAGGATTGCCACCATTACCAATGTCTACTGTAAAATCAATGTGGCTAACATTTCTAGGCTCTCTTTCTCCACTGTGGCTAAAACATTTTGATGAATGTAACTGAATGTGGCTGGCTGTCACACCACACCACAGCACAGCAGGCCAACACTGTCATATCCATCAGTATGTTTGGGCATATGGTGACACGTAGCAGAGCATTTTTTTTCTTTGTTTTCACAAAAATCATGAGCAAAGTCTGCTAGAAAATGCAAGTTCCCTCACTGCCCCTTGAGAACATGATATCTGTCAGTCCATTCCCAGCATCAAACAGTGGAGAACCCCAGGATGTTGGGTTCACAGAGACAGGAATGCAGCATCAGTCCATGTTTGCAGAGTGGCTAATTCAGTTCTCAAGTGGCTAAATCACTGGGTGTATTTTAGCCAGTGGCTAATTTTTAGACCCTAGCATTTACTCAGCTGGCATGAAGCAGCACTGGACCATTTCCTGGATGTGTAAGGGAACTATTTTGTACCCCTCCCCACATCATATTCTTTTATACTTTGGAGTTGGACAATAGCAATTTCTATTAGTTCTTACTCCTTATCACAGCCCTTTATGGGAATAAGGAACTTAGAGAAAACTAGACACATATATCCATGGGGGATAACTAAATGACAATTTTACACAATTATGAGACAACTATATATGGATGTATAATGTCCCCTGTTGTCTCAGAATTCCTAGTGATAGCTCTCATGTATTAAAGAAAACACTTTTGGAAACAGGAAAACAATAAGATCTTACTATTTTTTTTATACCTACAGTGTTGTGAGGAGGCATGCCATCAGACTGTACATGGATGGCAGGTAACCAGGCATCCCTCACCACTATGTCCATTGGAAAATGTATGTGACAAGATGTCACTGAGTTTGCAACATGTAGCTGTCTCAACTCCTCTGTTCTCTGTTACCCTTTTGAGTATCGTGTCTGTGTAGCAGAATGCAACATGAATTATGTGTGCCACACAGTTTACAGTATTGACGTTGTGCATATTAATAATTTTACGCTGTAGCCATTTGAATCATATGACCTGTCATACATAGAAACATAGAAACTGATGGCAGATAATGACTGGTGGGCCCATCTAGTCTGCCCATATTTAATTATGTTCACTTTTGCTGCAGATCCAGCTTGGTCTACAGCACTCTCTCTTCCATCTCCTTCCATCCTCCAAACCAAAAGTTAAATGGTTGAACAGAATTACAGTCTCATTACAAGTGATTTTCCAAAAATAAATTAAAATAAAATATCACAAGGTCACAAATTATAAGGAGCATCCTTGGCTATCTGTCATCACTGTGTAGACAATGTAAGGATTATTAAAAAATAAAACAAAAATAAATAAAATCCAATATTGCAGCTTACTTAACAGTGATATACAGCTGGGTACTATCAACATGGGTTATCAGTATAGCCTAGAGGTTATAGGAATGAGGTGTGAACAAGCTTGATACATCCAGCAGACCAGAGCTGAGTTTGATTCTCACAACCTCCACTTGCATACTGTGTGACTCTGAGCGAGTCACTTAACCGCCCAGTGCTCCCAGGTCACCCCTGAAAACTTGCACTTGTGCCTAGTGGGCCTTAGCCAGTTACCAAAGACTAAAAAAAAAAAATACAGTAAAATCATACAGCATGCACCTATCATGGTGTCACAAATCTATGAGTAGTATATTCCTTCACACATTTTCCCCTTGATTTTGTCTCCCTTGCTCAATGCATTTATTATTACTGATTTGATTATCATGCCTGCGTAGCATAGTACAACATGAATTATTTGCACCACACAATTTACTATATCAACATTGTGCATATTAATAATTTTACACTGTAGCCAATGAATCACATAACCTGTAATACATAGAAACATAAAAACTGATGGCAGATAATGACCATGGAGCCCATCTAGTCTGCCATTTTTGATTATGATCAGTTTTGCTGAAGACCCAACTTGATCTATAGCACTTTTCTTCCATCCCCCTTTCTTTCTCTAAGGTTTCCTTTGTGCCTATCTAAGGATTCTTTGAAACCCACCACTGGTTTCACCCCCACTGCCTCCCATTGAAAGCTGTTCTAGGAATTCACCACCCTTTCTGTGAAGAAGTACTTCCTCACATTTCTCCTGAATCTACCTCCTTCCAGCTTCATATCATGACCCCTTGTTCTACAGCACCCTTTTCTCTGAAACGTACCTCCCTTCTGTAACTTATTAAGCCCCATGAAATATTTAAAAGTCTCCATCATATCCTCACTTTTTCTCCTCTCCTCCAGGGTGTACATATTGAACTCTTTCAGTTTCTTCCCATAGGGCTTCTGATGCAGACCTTGCACCACTTTGACATCCCTCAGCTTTCTCCTTGTCACGTTCTCCATTTTCCAATCATTCCTCCTTCCTCACCTTTCTTCTTTGACTGCTACTTCCCCCTTCCTCTTTTGCTAACCCCCTGCTTGGGATCGCCCTACTCTCTATTTCAGCCTGTGGTGGCCCACTTACTGCCTCCTCCTCAATTTGTTCATCACCCCCCTTGGCTACTTTAAATGTCCATCAAAGTAACATTTAAATTCTGCACTGAGGATTATAGTTCCCTCCTTAATGGCAGCTGGCCATCACCTCAGTATACGCTCTTATCCTTCCAGGTTGGCCCTCAGTCCCCATTGAAGCTATACCTCTCCTCTCTCCATCATTTCTTCTACCATAACTTGAAGGCCTTGGTACAGAGCTCCCTCTCTTTCCCCTTATAGTACAAGACACACTCGCCACTCGCATTTTAAACACGTGGGAAACACAGAATCAACTAGATAAATGATCTAACTTTACTGAAAATGAAATATATGCACAAAGCTCCCTACAGCAATTCATCTTTACATTTAAGCCTATGAAACACCATTATCAAATTAACGCATTAGCAGCTGAAGAGGCTCTGACCAGAATTTGTTAACAAATACTGTCTATGGGAAGAAGACAAAGCTTCTATCACTCAATGCCCTTGCTGATATTGTTGCCTCACTCCTAATTCATTCTTTTTCACTTGGGGTCATCCACTGGATCTGGAACCAGCTAAAAGTCATTCAAAGCCACAAGAAGGTGCTCCTCTTTATGAGGTAAATATTGTACCATTTACCTCCTTTCAGTCCTGGCTAAACTACAAAAATAACTCATCTTTACTCAGATTTCCCTTCCCCCTCCTTGTCTCATCCTTCCTCTTTACCTTCTTGCTTTGCTTTTGGATACATCACACCATCATAATTTCCCTCCTTCAGGTTACATGATTCCATGCTTGAAGGCATTGACCAGAGTATAATAAGCATGGCCATTTTCAATACTATGGCAAAGGCCTTCAATTCTTGGACAACCTTCTCTTGCTGGACTGGTTGGGGAGATAGGACAGTCTCATCAGGCAGTTTGTTGGTTCCACTCCTGCCTCCTGGAGTGTCATCAGTTGGTTCAGTTTGGAGATGCCATCTCCACCCCTCTGCCCATCCATGCTGTTCTGCAGGGCTCCATTTCTGTCCTCATTCTGTTCTCTGTTGTTCTAAATAACCTCTCTTCAATCTGAGTCACTTCACATATCCATCGGTATGTGGATTTGGGCCATGTGGTGGATGTCTTTTGCGTGGACTTCAACAAGACCTTTAACTCAGCGCCTCATGGACAGCTGACAAGCAAGTTGTGTAGCATAGAAGCAGAGGAAAAACTGGTTGGATGAGTTAAGAACTGGTTAGAGGACAGGCAGCAGAGGGCAGTCATTGGGGGAGAGCTCTTGGTGCTGAGCACTGTAACCAGTGGGGTCCAACAAGGCTCAGCGCTATAACTGGTGCTATTTAACATATTCATTGCTGACATATTGGATGGGATAAAGAGTAAGATCAGCCTCTTCACAGATGACTCAAAGATCTATGCGGAGGTGGATTGTGTGGAAGGGTGTAAAGTACTCCAAGAGGATTTGTCAAGACGTGAGTACTGGTCAGACACATGGCAAATGGGGTTCAGTGCTAAAAAGTTCAAAGTCCTGCACTTGGGAGACAGAAACCCTGGGAATAGCTACTGGATGGGGGAAGTGCAGATATCCACTTCACTAGAGGAGAAAGATCTGGGGGTACTAGTAAAAGGGGACATGAATCACTCGGTGAAGTGTAGGAAGGCAGGGGCAAAGGTGAATAAAATGTTGGGGTGCATCACCAGGGGAATAACCTCTAGGACACAGGAAGACATTCTGTTCCTGTGCAGGTTCCTGGTGAGACCACATTTGGAGTACTGTGTGCGGTTCTAGTGCCCCTATTTGAAAAGGGACATCAAGCTTCTGTAGGGGGTCTAGCACAGGGTGACAAAGATAATCCCTGTGCTGGGGGACAAACTATATGAGGAGAGACTGAGGGAGCTCAATATGTATTCCCTGGAGGAGAGAAGGGAGAGAGGGGATATGACTGAGACATTCAAGTACTTAAAGGGCATGAACAGAGTTAATACTGAGGGTATGTTTAGATTAAAAGGAGGGAGGGGCACCAGGGGCCACAGTCTGAAATTGGAGGGAGGAAGATTCAGGAAGGAAATGAGGATGCACTGTTTCTTTGAAAGGGTGGTGGTAGGGTGGAATCGCAGCCAGAGGAGGTGATATCATTGTGGTCAGTGACCAGGTTTAAGAGGGGGTGGGACAGGGTCAAAGAAGGGTCAAAACTGAGAGGAAGCTGCGTAAGGGGTCGATGGACATAGAGGGCAATAAATTGGAAGGGCAGGCAAGGGGAGGGTGGGCAGTTGCAGTTTGATAGACTGGGTGCTGCACCCTAGAGCAGAATTGATAGACTGTAAGGCCTGTATCTGCTGGCAATTTTGCATATTCACATGTTCTTAATTTCTCTGACTTTCCTGGCCTCACTCCCTAAGCTGGAGTCATCATATCAGCAACACTTCAAACCATCCCGTGGTAGCTCTGCTCAAACCAGTTCTCACTTAATAAAAAAAAAAAACCAGTAACTATGACTTTTGACACTAAGCAGAGACTAGCAAGGTTCTAACATACTCCAATCTTCCATACTCTCGCTGGTCTTCCCATTTAAGTGGTACCTATTTAAAATTTCTCATTATGAGGCTGGATCAAAACCTCAGTTTCTCCAACAACATTGAAATGATGTATAAAAAAGTTCTTCCCTAAACATGGCACACTGTACTGCAACAAACACTACCTCCCACAGATAGTCTGATGTGAGAATATCCTCAAGATGATCTTGCTGGTGTTTGATTATGTGGATGTGGCATGCTGTGCTGCCCCCAAAATCACTCTTTCCAATCTGACCCCCCATTTACTTTCCTTCTGTCATTTCACACTAAGCACTCTTTCATTTAATCATAATTGCTCACCTTATACTAATCTCTCTATCCAATCTCTTGAGTCCTATCACCTCTGTCATTTGCATTGCATTTCCTTCTTGGCTGATTATTTTCTAAGTCCCCCCTTCCTTTTATTACTTCATACCCCCTACATCTCATCTTTCTGCTCTGTTGGTTCCTTTGATGCTTAGTCTTTCTTTATCACCAGCTGCAAGTATTTCACTGGTCAGTCATCACTTTCCCATAATATAATCAAGTAATTAAATATTTGTTTCACCTATATCTTTGTTCTTTTGCTTTATTGTAATTATAAGTTAAAAGGCACAGTTGAGATATGTGTTAAGTATATTTAAGCTATGATGTGGGAAGAGAACTATGGTTAATGCCAACACTATCAAAACTAAAAATGTTATTATGCGGAAACATTGAGTAATAATACATCAGTTAACAATACAACAAATTAAGAAGATAGCAAAATAACAAATGATTTATTTAACCAAGCAGAAGTGGAATTAATGGGGAATGAAGTGGTGGTTAGAATTTGTGGTTCACTGATACCTCAAAGTACATCATCCCTAGTTAAGACTGGCTGACAACATTATTTATTTATTTTATTTGAAAAGTTTCACCAGGAAAGGCATACTGAGCCACAATAGTTCATCTCTTGATGCATCCTGGGGGAAAGGGGATGGGGAACAACAGCAAAAGTTAACACATATAATATAGGAGTAACAAGTGGATGCATATACACATATATGCAATATAGGATGATGCATATTAAACAAGAGCAAGTAGGCAGACAGTACATGCCAACCTAATAGACAAGTAGGAAGTATCCAATTAACAATTATATAAACATGTAAGCTTAAATACAAGTTATGCACAATCAAGTACTAGATGCAATCAACTGAACAGCAAGAACACAGAGTACATACTGTATATACAGCACAAACAACTGTAAATAACTATTATACAGGAACTTAGTACATTTGGTTACAGCCATGACAAACAGGGTTACATTGGCTTATTCACTAGGAGGAAGGCTGAAACCATTAATGGGATAGTTTTTTTGAGGATAGCAGAAGGGAGGTACACATGATGTAGGAATACAGAGCAAAGGGTTCTGGGAACAGGTGGAAAGGGAGGTAGCCAGATGGACATGTACCCCTTCAGGATGCAAGAACCCTGCAAGGGGAACAGGGAACAGGATGGGAAAAGATTGTGATGAGTCCTGAACCCCCTTGGTATTCATGAAGTACACAAGGGGAAACAGGATGGGAAGGGATTGGGGTAGGTAATGCAAAACAGGAATGCTGGCACACTAGTGCCAGAGAGAAGTGTGACTGTCAAGAGAGTGAATATCCTGAGGTGGTGAAGGACACAGTGGATAGAGAAAGCAAATAGGGGTGGAACATGGGAACAGCATATGAAGGAAGGGAGGATTAGGTGCAAGTGCAGGTGGGGGATATGAATTGATGGAGCAAATGAGATAGAGAATGAAGGGATGTGGCACTGTGGATGTCTAAGGTGAAAGAGTTCCAAATGGTAGGAAAGTGATAAGAGAATGCATCTCTGCCTGAGGAGGTGGACTGGGAGGGGAAGGCAAGAATCCTATGAGAGAAGTTACGTAGGAGGTAGGAGGGGAAAGGGGGGCAGAGAGAAGGGAGTGGAGGCAAGGAGGCAGAGAGACAAGCCAGAATTTGTCAATCAAAGAACTGCTATGTGCAAGGCATCTGGCACTAAGACTGTGTAAGGAGTGAGAGGAGTAAAGGTTGCAGTAATGAGTGAGAGGGGGATGGCCAAGAGCAAATGACAGAAGTAGTTAAACAGGGTGTCCAGTCTGGAGAGGGTGGATTTGGGGGTGGAGTTATAGAATATGTCCCCAAAGTCAAAGATATGGAGGATTATCTTTTGGACAATCTCCCTTAGGGCCAGAAAGGAAAGGCAGCTGCGGTGTCTATACAGAGCACCTAGTTTAGGTAGAAGCTTCCTGTGGATCACGTCCACATGATTAGCAAAGTTGAGGTTCCTAACGAACCAAAGTCCAAGGTATTTGAAATAGGGGACATCTTCCAGTAAGGAACCATTGAGGGTATGGAAGAGGGTTAGACAGCAAGCCTGGCTAGCTTTTGCCTGATACCAAAGGTCATAGAGACTGTCTTTTTGGCCTTTAGAGAGAGCTGATTGGTGTGGAACCAGCACTGGATATTGTTGAAATCCAATTGAAGTCTGGTCTCTACAACTGATGGGGAAGAGCAGGTGACAAACAAGATAGTGTCATCTGCATACATATTGATATTGACATTTAAGCAGTGTCAGATAAGTCATTAAGAAAGATTGAAAAAACTATAGGACCAAGTACCGAGCCTTGGGGGACACCTGTGTGAATGGGAGGAAGGGAGTTTCCAATCCTGACTGACTGGGACCATCCTGAGAGATAGGAAAGGAACCAATAAGTTGCAGGCTCTGACAGACCTGCTGCAGCAGCTTGCTGAGGACAAGGGAGTGGGCAACTGTGTCAAAGGCTTTGGCCAAGTCGAAAAAGATGGCAGAGGTGATGCATCCCTGATCCATACCAGAGAGAATGGAGTCAGTGAGCTGGAGGAGGAAGGAGGTGGTGGAGTGGGACTTGCAGAAACCAGACTGAAAGGGGTTGAAGAAGGAGGAGGAATCAAGGAAGTGAGAGAGTGGAGCGAGAGTTAAGTGTTCTTGTAGTTTGGCTAAGATTGGGAGTAATGATATTGGGCAGAAGTTGCCAGGGTTGGATGAGTCATTGCCCTTAGGAAGTGGGATGACAGTGGCATGCTTCCAGGCATTGGGAACTGTGTAGAGTGAGAAGAATAGGTTCAACAGTGTGGTCAGGGGTGGGCTATGGCATGTGCAGAGAGGTGCAGTAGTTTAGGGTCCAGACCATCAAGGTTTTTTCCCTTGTGTGGGTTAAGAGCTAATAAAGCTTATAGGGTGTCTTGAGGGGAGACTGGTTAGAGACAAAAGTGAGAGGAGGAGGGGTAGCTAGAAGTGAAAGAAGCTGAAGAAGGAGGGACAGGAGGAGGTAGGGAGGCAAGGAGGGAGGAAGCATAGTTAGTGAAGAAACTATTGAATTTAGCAGCTACAGAGGGAGGATCAGAGATGGTGAGGTCTCCAACCTTAAGTACAGTGAAAGGGGGTTGTGCAGGGGGAAAGAATAGGGTGTGGACAACCTTCCAGATTTAGGAGAGGCTACTAAGGTTTTCCTTGAATGAGGTGTTGAAGTATTCTGCTTTAGGTAGGTGGATTGCCCTGGTACAGGTGTTTCAGAGAGAACAGTCCTTAAGCATGTTCTGAAGGGTACCAGATGTTTTATAGGCTGACCGCTGACCTCGCCTGATCTCTTGCTTGCTGGCAGGCCAGCAGATCAGCCATTACCCAGGGTAAGTGTGAGACACAGAACCTTGTCTTCCTAATAGGAGCATACCGATCCCAGGTAGTCATAAACTGAGTGGTAAAGTGGCTCAGAACAGAGTCTATGGAGGAGGCATTAGCAATAGGAGACCAGTCAGCTGTGATAAGATCATCATGTAGGGAGGACAGATCAAGAGATCTAAAGGAGCAGAGATGGAGTATATTTGGGTGGGCTTTGGGCTGGTGGATCTGTCACACACAGTAGACCATGTGGTGATCACTGAGTGTGTGAGGATTATTCCAAAATCAACAACCTGGTGTGGATGGGATGTAGTACTCAGTCTAGGAGGCTATGCTTACCTGATTTATGGTTCAACTGGGTAGGTTCAGATATGAGTTGTTTCAGACTTAAGGAGGAGATGTGGCTGCAAAATTTAGTTTGTTTGCTGGCAGCCAGTCAATGTTGAAGTCCCCAAGTATGTAGAGTTCACCAGTAGAGGAGAGGGTGATGAGAGAAGAGAGGAGGTCAGTGATAGAGGAGGGGGAGGAGGTAGGGAGGCTGGGGAACAGTAGACCCCACTCACAAAGATGGGAGGGGAGCAAGGAAGGGATAACTTTACTAATAGCAGGTCATAGGCAGAGGGGAAGTGGAGGAGAGACAGATGGAATGTTGAATGGTAGATGAGATGTACATGGCCACATAATTGTAATGATCACCCACTTGTGGAAGAAATAGAAAAATGGAATCACATCATAAGGCTAAAACAGCCCATAACAAGAACATAAGAATTAAAAAGAAATATATACATTGTCAGAGTAAAATCAGTGTGAGGTGGATAACATGAACACAGAACACAAGGAGATTATTAGGAGCATGGGTATTAATTTGGTGGAGCAGGGGAATGTGAGGTTAATTGTCATGCAAAGTCTGCAGTCAATTATTCAAGGGCTAGAAACAGGAATAGATATGCTACCTGAGCAGGAAAATCATGAGAAAAATAGTCCTCCACAAAGTTCATACCTTTATGACTTTGATCATTTTATCTCACCTCATATTAAAAGGTTAAGTCTTGAAACTCCTATTATCTCCCCGAAATACCCTGCTTGTGGAAAGAGGATATAGGCAATATTGTCCAGGGGAAAAATAGTTTTAGAACAAGGGTAAACACCAATCATAATATCAAAAGCCTAGAGCATAAAGAGCTCATTCATAATAAAGATCTAATTAATATTAAAAACGAGTTAATAAAGAATAACTTCTTAGTAAGGGAAATGTTAGATCTTTTAAAGAATGAGGAAGAGAAAATAAGGTGGTCGCTCAAGAAGTTATGGAATTGAAAAAAAGCAAAACTGTAAAAGAAATAACAGAGGAGGCTAAAGAAGAAGAAGCCAAAGAAATTAATAATTTAGTGTAACAGCAAGGCAATCAACATAGGAAAAAAATAAGTAACAGAAAAAAGTCCAGGATCCAGCCAAAATTAAAAACCATGCCACTGATAGGATTAATTTTCCAACAGAGAACAATCTGACAAGGAAGTGTCTTAATTAATAAGAACAACAAAGGGAAGGTACAGGTATAAAATAGGCCTAGGATAACTCAAACAAGTAAAATAGTTGACAAGAACAGAAGACAGGGCCATCCCGGTGGCGCTGAGGGCTGAGGTGCTGGACACCTTACCTTGTACCATGAGGGTGGCCTGGGTTTGGGGAAGGAGGTCAGCAGAGGATGGAGTGGATCAAATGTCTGGAAGATTGTTCTCCTCTCCTCGGGGGGGAGTGTGGGCTTTGCTTGGCTCTTGAGTGGCCCCCAATGGAGATCGGGGGTCCTGCAGAAGCCGGTGCAGAGAAGGGTGGAGCAGAGACAGACGTCAGCAGCGTGCCTGCGCAGACATCATTGCATGTCCACGCTCCAGGGGCAAAACATGGAAAGTGCCCTGATCCTCAGTAGGTGATGATGGGGACCGGTGGCCAACCTCCACTCCCAGTGCCAGGTCCACAGCCTGCCCTTGTACTCCTCTCGCTCCTCGCTAACCCATCTAGATTTCAGAAAGGTTGCCAGGAGGAGTTGGCAGTCCTACCCCGGGGGGGGGGAGGGACTTAGATCTGAGGGGCCAGGTTGTTGGAGGTTGTGAAGAGGAGTTCCTTGTCCGAGCGGTAGGAACTGAGGCTTCAGGTGGGAGGGAACAGGTCGTGCCATGTGTCCTACACCAGAGAGAGTCTGAGGATCAGTGATAAAAAGAGTTTAAAAAAAAAAAGAACAAGACAGATGGCAATGCAGGGGGAGGATAAGATTAGGCATAATAAACTCTAAACAAAAACTGAGGATGATAGGAAGAAGGAGAAATCTGTTTGGAAGGGGAAACATGCTTGCTGTGTATATGTATGTTCTCCCAAAAACAAAAATTAGAAAACTGAACTTCCAGAAAGTTATGACCTACCACATCTATAAAGGTGCAGTGGGTGCTAAATGTAACTGGAGAGATATTAAAATCTGTATTTAAAAGACTATGCCTACAGTTCAATGGGAGGGAGCAACCAGCTATGCCTCCTGCCTGAGCTCTTTAAGCCAGCTCCTTCCAGCCTCACTCAGAAGCACTGTTTCTTTGCTGCAGCCAGAGGCTGTACTGGAGAGCTCCCCCTCCCCATTTCTCCAGAGGCTTGTCTCCCACTTTCCCTTTGTGATTTTGGACTTTCTGCTCCATTTGTGCCTCTCTAGCTTTCTAGGTAAGCACTTTGCTTTAGAAACATAGAAACATAGAATTTGATGGCAGATAAGGACCGCTTGGCCCACCCAGTCTGCCCATTTCCCTACCAAATGGATAAGCTGCAGATCCCAGTTAACCAGCAGCCTATTTCTTCCTACTCCCACCCCCTAGAATTGCCTTATGACTGTCCCATGCATGCTTGAATTCCACCACTGTTTTTGACTCCACAACCTTCTCCGGAAGGCCATTCCATGCATCCACAACCCTCTCTGTGAAAAAATACTTCCTTAAATTACCTCTGAGCTGCCCTCCCTCTATCTTCAAATTGTGCCCCTTGTTCTTGCACACCTCTTTTTTTGAAAGATGCTACCCTCTTGGACTTTGTTGATTCCCTTGAGGTACTTGAAAGTTTCTATCATGTCCCCCCTCTCCTTCTTTTCCTCGAGGCTATACATATTAAGCTCCTTAAGTCTCTCTGCATATGTCTTCCGGTGCAGACTCTGCACCATTTTAGTTGCCCTCCTCTGGACAGCTTCCATCCTGTCTATGTCTTTGCGGAGATTGGGTCTCCAGAACTGCACGCAGTACCCCATATGGGGTCTCACCAGCTGTCTGTACAGAGGGATAATAACTTCCTGTTTTCTACTGGTGATGCCTCTCCCTATGCATCCCAGTATCCCGCCAGCCCTCCTTGCTGCCATCTCATATTGCTTGCCCACCTTTTGGTCATCTGATATGACTACCCCCAGGTCCCTTTCCATTTTTGTTGTTAGTATCTCACCCCCCATTGTGTACTCTTCCCCTGGGTTTTTGTTTCCCAGGTGCATTACCTTGCACTTCATAGCATTGAATCTAAGCTGCCATACATTTGACCATTCCTCTAACCTTGCCAAGTCCCTTCTCATCCTTTCCACCCCACCTTGTGCATCAACTCTGTTGCAGATCTTTGTGTCATCTGCAAAGAGACATACTTTTCCTTCCAGTCCCTCTGCAATGTCACTTATAAAGACATTGAAGAGGACCGGTCCTACACTGAACCTTGCGGTACCCCACTAGTAACCCCCCTTTCTTCAGAGTGGACTCCATTTACTATTACTCTCTGTGTCCTATTCTCCAGCCAATTCTTTACCGAGGCTGTCATCTTGGGACCCACTCCCAGGCTGGCTAACTTGTATACTAATCTTTTGTGTGGGACTGTGTCAAATGCCTTGCTAAAGTCTAGGTAGGCCATGTCCACAGCCCCTCCCTGATCTACTACTTTGGTCACCCAGTTAAAGAAATCTATTAGATTTGTCTGGCATGACCTTCCCGCTATGAATCCATGCTGCCTTGGGTCCTGTGCCCCTCTGGCCTCTAGATACTCGACAATTCTTTCCTTCAGAAGTGATTCCATCATTTTCCCTACCACTGAGGTTAAACTAACAGGTCTGTAGTTTCCTGCTTCTGCCTTGCTCCCACTTTTGTGAAGGGGAATCACATTTGCCCTCCTCCTGTCCTCGGGCACCACCCCATCCTCCCATGATTTGTTAAAGAGGGTAGTCAGTGGTGTCACTAGTTCTACCCTTAGTTCTTTCAGAATTGTGGGATGAATCCCATCAGGCCCCATTGCTTTGTCCACCTTCAGTTTTAAGAGTTCTTTCAGAACCCTTTCTTCTGTAAATGGGCTGGTATCAACTTCTGTATCCAGAGTGTTTCTACTGTTTGTTTTAGGTACCTCCCCGTCTTCCTTTGTAAATACCTTCTACCTTCCTTGCTGCAGTTTATGCTTCTCTTTGTCTCTCCTTCCTGCTGCACTCCTGTTCTCGTGTACCTTGTGTTTCTGTTTTGTTTCTCTTTGGGCTTTCAAGTGTTCTGACCATCCTGCCATCTACATTTAATTTTGCCATTTGCTTTTCGGGCTCCATTTTGCTGTTTTTGTTTTCCACACCTTTAGCAATCTCTCAGTTCCAGCTGCAATCCCTAATTATTTACACCTGGCTCTTAGCCAGGCAGCCACTCCCCTCAGTGTTCTGTTTTTGTTCACTAAGCAACTTTGCTCCTAGTTTTAAGTTTCCATATCCAGTACTCCTGATTCCCTAACTGTTTAATTTGTTTATGCTGTCTCAGCTTACCTGGCTTGCAATGCATCAGCAACTAACACTACCCTCCCTTATGGAACTGGTTGGCATACATTCATAATTCAGTCTAAGCTTATATCATTCAGCCTTATTTACTGTCCCTCTTGTCACTCAATGTCTCAATCAGCATGGACATCAGGCTTTGCCATGGCCCCACTGTTCCTGCATTCAGATAAAAGCAGCCATCCAGCCACGCCCACATTTCTTCCATGTGCTTATGGCCATCAGGCTTCACCATGGCCTCCAACTACTTCTGCATTCAGATAAAAAGAAGCTGTTCAGCCTTACCTGTGCTTCATTTCTTCCCTATGCTCATGGTCATCAGGCTTCTCCACAGTTTCCCACTTTCCTGCAGTCAGATGCATGCCAGCCACAATCATGGCATGGCTTCCAGAGATTACCCTATAAACCAACAGTCTTGCACCACCCTTTGAAATCTGTATCTTGAGGGTGGGTTCCTCAACCAATCAAGGTCCTTCTCTTTCTGCCCTTCAGGTAAGAATGTCCTATGCTCCTGGGGAAGCTTTAGTCATACAGATTGACTCAGTGACACCTCTTGATGTAACATTTAAGACTTCAGCTGCTGGAGGGTGTGGCCCTTAAGAACAAGGGGGCCTCCTTTATTTGTGTAGGCCATGTTGGCAGCACCTTTGAAAGCTATTCTCCTTCCAGACACCTAAGGTTCACCTGGTCCCCACGTCCTTCCTTCCCCTGCCCCTCAGACATTTGGCTTCCTCTCTAGGACTCTCTTATGGAGGCTGGGTGAGCACCTTTCAGGGGTTGTTGCTGTCCTCTTTCAACCTTTGGGAAAATACCTCCTTAGCCAGGAGTCTCCCTTAGCTGCAGAGTTCACTTGCAGTCACCTCATGGCATTTCTGTTAGAGGGCTAGAGTGAGAGCTTTCTTCTAATACTCTTCCACTAAATTTTGTCTCTAAATTGCAGTAGCTGAGCCATCACTAAATTATCCCAAGCCTGGAGAGAATGTGACCAAGATCTTGGATCCCCAGAGGTTTTCTCCTCATAGGGTTTTTTTTCCTCTCCTCCATGCCAGGGGTTATAAAGATTAGGTAGTCCATAATGTAGTATATTTTTATCAGTTTACCCAGGTAGGTTTCTGTTGTTGGATGGGGTTGGATGGTGGCCCAACTTCTTTGCTGTTTCCTCTCTTCTTTGGAAGTCATGCTCCTCTGCTATCAGTTCTGATATTTGTCAGTCATTGCTTATCTCAGTCTGTGTCTGTTTCCAGTCATCACTGGTTGCCATCAATGTGTCCTCTCTCAAGCTCTGTGGTCACTACTTCCTGTTCAGTAGTTTTTGGGGCTCCTTCCCAAGGTACCTTTAGCCTAAGAGAATCCTTCCCTTGGCACCTCTAGCAGTGGAAACCTCCTATAGGCTTCCTACCTTCATGGTACCCCAACAGGGTGGTAGTTCCCCTGTGGAACGAGAGAGTGCAAACAGCTAAAAATATTCAGCTATGATAATTTACAACTCATTCAGTTTCCTCAGACTATCAACAAAGTTGCACAAGCATAACTCCACACTAGGCTGCATAAGCCCATTGAATTGAAAGACATTTACATAGGTAAGGTATAATTGCCTTGCCATATTAACTGCTTTCCCTTCCCATCTACTCCTGGCCTTACCTATGTATAAGTTCCAATGCTACACTATCAAATCGCTCCTACCCCCTTATCAGTTGTATTCTGTTTGTTCTAGCTGCCAAAATATATGCATTGCATACACCAGTCCTCATGTTTCATTTATCAGTATGCAACCTGTAAGTCATTTCCCTGTGTTAATCTAGTGTTTATCACCTGCGCTCATCATTGTGGTGCCTTGTATGTATATTCAACCTCTATCATGTAATGCACATTTCATGTATTTACTGTTATTACCTATCTGTATTTGTGCATTGCTTAGTCTATATGTCTCAGGACCTCCTTGTGAATGAGCTTGCTCAATGGAGTTTTTCTGCAATAAACTTGAACTTGAACTTCAGTTCAATGTGGGGAGCAACCAGCCATGCCCCACTGTCTGAGCTATTTAAGACAGCTTTTTCTAGCCTCACTCAGAAGCACGGTTTCTTTGCCCAACCATCCTCCCCACCTCCTCCAGTGGCATGCATCTCTTCTCAAGGCTCCTTCTAAGGTCATAGGCCAGAAAAGCAGCTGTACGTACTGTTGTGCTCAGTCAAAATGAAAATCAGCAGAAGATAAAAGACTGGCACCGTTAATGATTTAAAGCATAGATTTATTTACCTTATTGCAACCAAATACATCTCTAGCACCATAACCACAAAATTGGGAGACAAACACCACTAGGAGCCCCAACCAGTTTCGCACATTCGTGCTTCCTCAGGGAGGCTGGTTATATGTGTAAACCCCAACTTTAAATCACTCAAACCAGGTGCATTCAATAATACCTTAGTGGATTAACAAACACACCAAATATAACAAACAAAAGTCAACCAGAATTGTCTGATGGCAGCCCTGAAGGAATGGGGAAGGGGTGAGCTAGGAGCAGAAAGGACAGGGAAGGAGGGGGAAGGGAAGGAAGGGGGATAGGCTGGGAATGGAGGCAGAGCTGGGTGATATCAGGGCTGACAGACAGGTAGAAGGAGGGAAGGGAACAGGTGAGGTAATGATTGGCAGGTACAAGGGGGTGATGCATACACCTGTGGGGCCACAGGATTAGCTGGGGGCATGGTTTTGAGGGGTCCTTGTCTGGGGTCCTTTGGGGGTTTATAAGGCCAGGGATGATGTTTTTCTGCTTCTTTCTACTAGGATGTTTTTAAATTCTCACCCACCCACCCACCCTGTCACAAGGGACAGAGGAGGGCCTAGAAGGAAAATTTAGAACCAGGCTGAGGCCAATGGTGGAAGGACTGAGGGTCATGGGGCAGGTGGATGGTTCCTGTGGGAGTTGGAAGGTGGCTGAAAGAGCCAGGAAAGATGGGGTTTCTAGAAGGTGAAGATTGAGAGTGAGGGGAGGGAGAAAGGCATAGAGGGCAAAGAGGGGTTAAGACAGGGGAGAAGGTAGGTTATACAGGTCTGGGGCATTGCTCCTGGATGTTTCTAGAAGGTAGGAGGTTAGAGAAGGGCTAGCGGTCAGGTTAAGACATCCTGACCTAGCCTAGGAAGTTAGGGAGGACTGATTGATGGTGGTTAGGGGGGTCGGATGATGCATCCGAATCTCGAGAATGAAGAATTAAAAGGTAAAGATTAGGGACGGAAGGAGGAAGATTCAATGCAAGATTGGATGGAAAGTGTATGGACAATAAAGGAACAACGGTTATGATGATGAATTTTTGATTAATTTTCTGTAATATATTTTAATAGTGTAAATAAATTAATTGCCTTTCGAGTACCCAAAATCGGTTTGGACGTTAAATCATTTTGGAAGGGATGGTCAGAAGACAAATATAACAAACAGTAATGAGTTGTAGAGCTGTGCAGAATGTGAACATTCATGGAATTTCAGCAAAATTTCATGAAATTCTGTGAAATTTTGCAGAATATCATTGGAATTTGCTGAAGTTTTAAAATGTAATAATTTGGTCATAACTTGGCTGTGATTTGAGCTAGAGTACTGACATTTGGCATTTTCACTTTTTGGCTGGAGTGCCAATAACTTACCAAATATCATTAAATGTGTATAGATACTTTCAAAAGTATTGGTGCTCAAAATATGTAATTTTATTTTTTGTTCAAAATTTTATGAACATTTTTATCTGCATATACCTCAGCCATCTATTGGGTCAGAGATTTTACATTTGGAATGATTCCTTGATGATAAGTGTTCTAAAAATGTCCCATATTTCATGACAATATGAAGCATAATCTCAAAATTATATGTGCTCAGAATCTGTCATTTAATTTTTTGCTGCAAATTTTGTGAAAATATTTCATCTGCATATAACTCAGGCATCTTTGGAGATAGACATGTGCAAATTAGCACAAATAACCTTTTTATAATGCTTATAGAATGATCTAAATATGGAGAAAATTGCATTAGAGATTTTTAAGTTACAATGGTTCATAATGTTACTATGCAAATATTTGAAAAAATTTGTGAAAACTCTCAAAAATGTGGATGTTTGTAACTTCTATGCTCTTGCATGCATAGACTTAACATTTGACATGTATCTCCATAGTCAGTGTATCCTGGTGTCTAACACAACTGGATACATTGATTTTGCAGTTTTAAATTTGCAGTAGAAACAGGTATTGGTAACATTTTTTCACATATTTATGGTAGCATATAGGCGAAGTATCCAGAATTCTTTCTGTGGAATTTAACATTAACAATGCACACATCACTATTTCATTTGATAAGCTGGGCTGAGCTTTTTGCAGTCCTGCTATTCCTTTCTGGGTGACTACCCCCCACCTTCTCTTTTGGCATAGCCAGAATGACTCAGTAGAACTACTGATCCCACGGATATCATCTTTTTTCTTTACTGTGACAAACTCTCTTAAAACATGAGTTATCTACTCCTTTTTCTATCAAACTTACCCTGTTGGAATAGCCAGAATGTTTCCTTCCTGCTGCCCCAGACATTGTCTTCCCCCACTACTTCCTTTTTGAGTACCTCTAAGTCCCAGACGTGCATGTACTTCAGGCTCGCTGGATCATACATGTACTGGATGTTATCTATAAATATCCTGCATTCAGTCTGGAGTTGTTGACACTTTGTGCTTCCTTGCTCCAACCTGGTGGTCTACCACTGTTGCGCCATCCAGCTCAGCTGTTCATTTCTTGGTGAAACTGTGCATCTAACTCCTGAAGCTGGTGAGTCCCTGCACTACCCGCTTCTCATAACCCTATCCTTTAATTAGAATCCCCAGATAAGGCTGAGCAAAATTAGCAAAGTCCAATTTTATGGATTTTTTCATGAATTTTTACACTTTTCACAAAGACTCATAGGGTTTGACTTTATGTACAGATGTTATTTTGCAATGTATGGCAGCAAGCAATTAAAAAATGGCATACACAGTCTTCTTGTAAGGTCTAAGAACCTGCCACATTTAATGATATTGCATTCTCTAGTTGTAAAGTTTCAGGGGTTTATAAATTTGTAGTTTACATTCTTGCAAAATTTAATTATTAAATGTGAAAATTTGACTAATTTTAATTCAATCACTTTTTTTTAATCATTTGTATTGTTTTTTTCAGTTAGTCAACATTACAGAAGAATAGAGGAGTGAATGATGTGACATTAATACCTTTTCATACCTCAGAACTATGTCTATTATAACAGGCAGTATGACCACTATCATAGCATACACAGATTAATGTTTATTTATTTATTCAAGTCTAGGATTACAAATATCTTTGAGCCATGGCTCTTTTACAAAGGTTCCACATCATGGCAAATAGACATACAGTGGTAGGAAAGATTATAACATTAGTCAACAATATTGCACTATAGTTATAGGTTAAACAAAATAACATTTTAAGGCCTAGTACTAGATGTTCTGATGAGATCAGATAACCTACAGTGAGTGCACAGTTAGCTGAAAGGAAACAGAGGATAAAGAAGACAGAGAAGGGAGGGGTATAGGAGGACAAATAACTCTGCAGCCATAGGCGGTTGTCAAGTTCAACAGGGGATAAGTGCTGGTGACAAGACGGGGGATGGGAAGGGGGAGTGGAGGGCGGGTGAAGTAGGGATGTCAAAGAAATAAGAGCATCAGAAGGGAAATGGTCCACCCAATGGGAGTCGAGAGAGGCAGAGGAGAAGACAGTTACAGTCATGGTGGGCAGTCACAGGAGCTAAAGGCAGTAAGGTGTGACCGTAGTCTAGACTTAAAAGTGCCAAGAGTAGGTGCAGTAAAGATGACAGGGTTGAGGCTGTTCATCCAAAGGGGAGCTTTGTAGGTGAAAGAGCATTGACCTTGGGAGGTGCAACAGTGTGTGCAAGGCCAAGGATGATTTTCTTGGCCATTGTGCAGGTCAGGTACTTAATGTGATTTGAGAGCTGTAGCCAACCAGTTTTAGAATACAGATCACAGATGTGGGTGAGATGGTGGGCACCAGAGATGAGCCGACAAGACTTATTGAGGGTGGTAGAGATGAGTCTGAGGGTAGTCGCAGTGACAGAGCCATAAATGATGAGACCATAGTCAATAATCGATACCATGGAACTCTGTATGGCAATCTTTAAGGCTTCAGGGGTGAGATGTTGTCTGTGTCTGTAGAGGAGACCAATTCTGCTGTTCGCTGCCTTTGTCACAGAGTCGGCATGGGCACTGTATGAGAGGTACGGGTCCAACAGTATCCCCAGGTATTTGAAGTTTGGGACCTGATCCAGGGTATTCCTAGGTGAAGTGATGATAGTCAAGGGGTGAGATTTGTGCCTATTGTGGGAGTTGCAGAATAACATTGACTTAGTCTTTTTGTGGTTAAGGACAAGTTTATGCCTAGAAAACCATGACTCAACAGTACTGAAGGTAAGTTGGTGATTCTGTTGTAAGGACATAGGGTCCTTGTGAGAGGAGAAAACAACAGCATCATCTGCATATAGGATGATATTCTCAGTGCAGGATTGTGGTAGAGAGTTTGGAAAGAGACTGAAGAGGAGCGGGCCCAGAATTGACCCTTGTGGGACACCCGATCAAACTGGTAAGGTGTTAGAGTGTGTATTGGCGATTTTCACTTTTTGTGAGTGGTTTTCAAGGTAGCTTTGGAACCATGAGGCTGTGTCAGGGGAGACACCAATGTTCCAAAGTTGGTCAGCCAATAGCTAGTGGTGGACAGTATCGAACGCCTTGGAGAGAGATCTATGAAAACCACCCCTGTAAGCATACCCTGGTCGAGGGATTTATGTACTGCCCCAGTGAATTCAAGCAGAGTAGAGGAGGTGCTGTGACCCTTTCTGAAACCATGGTGTTGAGTGCACAGTAGGTTGTATTTTTCCAGATGGTCAGTTAGTTGGTCAGCTACGATTCATTCAAGAGCCTGGGAGAGGGGAGGCAGAATCGAGATCGGGCAATAGTTCTAGTGGATAGACTTGTCACCATTTTTGTGGACCGGGATGACTGAGGCAATTTTCCAAAGGTCCTGGAATTGACTGGTGTGGAGAGAGAGAGATTCATAATGCTGATTAAAGGTAGGAGAACTTCCTCAAGAGTTAGCAACAGAATCTTCAGGTCAAGAAAGTCGCCACTGGTTCTGAATTTGGAGATAGCAATAGTGATGTAGCAGTGTGCAGCATTCAATGAGATTTTCTGAATGAAGAAATGGGGGGTAACGGCCTGTGCAGGATGGATATTAGAGGAGCAGTTATCTACTTTGAAGAAGTCAGGGGGAAGAACAGCACTAAGGTCAGTAAAGGCAGAGTTGAAGATATTGGCAATGACCAGGTGGTCCAGAGTCGTGGTCCCATTAACTTCCAGCAGGGCAGGAGGGTTTTTTGGTTGTATCCCTGTGATTCCTTTAATGTTATCCCAAAAAGCACGTCCATTACTCCAGGAGTTGGTTAGTGCATTCTTACAGAAGGAGCTTTTTGTGAGTCGGATGGCCTTGGTACAGGCATTATGGGCCTGTCTGTATTTTAGCAGGTCAGGCAGTGTACCGGTAGATTTGGCCACTGCCCAAATGTGGTCCCTTTGTTTCAGTTGAGATAGGAGCTTGGCATTAATCCAGGGATTACACAGTGTCTTGGCTTTCCTTTTTTTAACCAGAGCAAAGATGTCACAGGCCTTGTTGAAAGTGGCAATGAATAAGTTAAGGGCCAGGTTGACATTAGTAGCCTTGCAGATAGGTTGCCAGTCATTTACAGTCAGGTAGTGCTTAAGACGAGCAAGTTGTCCACATGGGAGGACCCTACTGTGAATTAATTTGGGGGGGTTGAGAAATATGTTGGACCATTCACATGCGACAGGGGAGTGGTCACTGAGGGAATCTGGCAGTACAGTGGTATTGAGGATCCTGGATGGGTGGCTGGTAAGTACCCAGTCCAGCAGGGTACTAGTCCCAGTCTTATAGTTAGATCTATTTGGTGAGACAACCATCTGTGAGAGGTTAGCAGAGGCAATAGAATCTTTCAGCTCCCCAATATCTGATGCTAACCAATTGATGTTGAAGTCACCAAGTAGGACAATTTTGGCACCTGGAGATTGGGCATTGATATACCTGAGGACATCATTGAGACCATTTACCTGGTCCCTAGGTGGGATGAAGATGGAACCTATCATTAAGACTTTTTGGTTTGGTCCAAGGAGAATTCTTAAGGGTAGCAACTGAGCCTAACTTTTGGGGTGCGAGAGGGAGCACCAGCAGAAGTCTTTGACATAGATGGCACAGCCACCCCCTTTCTTGGTGACCCGGTCCAGTCTAAAGATGTTGTATCCTTGCAGTTTTAATGCCTGATTGGGGACTTTCAGCGTGTGCCATGTTTCCACCACAGCTAGGACAGCAGGGTTGTGTTGCCTTATGAAGACTTGAAGAGAATCAAGTTTAGACAGCAGGCTGCAGATGTTGAGAGAAACATGTTGAAGCACACCTGTATTAGATTTGTTGCTTGATGTGCATGGTCCTGGGTTTGGATGGATTTTCCCTGAGAGCAGTAGTAGTAGGAGGAGTAGTAGGTTTTAAGAAGCCAAGGCATAGCTCCTTAAGGGATAATTGTGACAGTGTTTAGAGTGGGGGCAGTATGTAGGTCCCAGATGGTAGTCCCAGAGTGGTATAGTAAGTTGCAGAGAGGTTACCCCAGCCCACAATCCAGGCATAGTTGAGTTAAGCAGGAGCAAAGTGCTGGCAATAGGTGGGCCAGGAAGAGGCCTGAGTAAGTAGTGGAGGATTCCTTTAGAAAGATAGGAGCAGGCACAGATGCTGGGGGTGTGGGAGAGAGGGCATGGGTAGCAGGGGTCAGGGAGGAAGAAAATGGGGGGAAGAGCGAGGAGAAGGAGGAGGGAGGTAGGACAAAGGTGAGGGGTGACCAAAAGGTAGGCATTTTATAAGGAGGCAGGGGTATCAAGGGGAAATACAGACCGTGGGTAGAGCTAGAGTGTAGTATAAGACAGTGCTAATAGCAGTCAGGCACTGTGAGGGGCAGTAAGCGGAGGCGGGTGAGGTGGGAAAGGACCAGAGACAGGAGAGCCAATGGGCTAAGGAGAGGTGTGGTGGGCAGTGCCGGGGTGGAGTTTAAGAGTATTTAACTAAGGTAGGGGGGTGGGGGGGCAGGCAGCCAAGGTCAGAGACAATGGATATTCCAGACCTGGCTCCAGGGAAGACAGAGAGAGAGAAGAATAATGAATGCAGAAATAGTCACAGGGCTAGAGGGGTCACACAGGAAAGCACTGAGAGGGGGTGCAGAAAAGCAGGGACAGCAGTACACAGAGAGAGCAGTAGAGCAGCACAGAACAGTTTTTAGGCACAGTTAACACTTAGCAGTAATCAGGCAGTAGTGAAACAGTCATGCACAATTACAGTAGGTTTATGCAGGCATAAAAAAAAAACTACAGCAAAAGTCTATGATTTTCAATGGGCGCAGCGCCCAGCATGCAGAGGAAAAGCCGAGAGAAACAGGGAGCCAATCAGGGCAGCACAGGCAGTGGACAACCAATCCAGGAGCAATTCAGTGACAGCTCGACCAATGGAAGCTGCCGGTGGCTTCCCAGACCCCAATCAGGAGTCTTACCCTTCTGTTGTGGAGCTTGGAGGCGGGCAGGAGAGATGGCTTGTGCGGCCAGATATAGGAGCCGCGGCCGCGCCGAGAGATGGACCCAGTGGCCCAATCAGGGCTTGAATCTAGAGGGAGAAGAGAGAGAGGCAAATTACTTATAAGGGGATAGCAGGACAAAGTAGGAGAGGCCAGTAAAGAGATTTCAGCCAGAGGGATGTGGAGTGAGAGAAAGAAAGAAAAAAAAAAAGAACAAAGGCAGGGAGCTTAGCTGAAGCAGGGGGGGAGGTGAGTTGCCAAGGTCAGAGACAATGGATATTCCAGACCTGGCATCAGGGAAGAGAGAGAAGAATAATGAATGCAGAAAAAGTCACAGGGCTAGAGGGGTCACACAGGAAAGCGCTGAGAGGGGGTGCAGAAAAGCAGGGAGAGGAGTACACAGAAAGAGCAGTAGAGCAACACAGAACAGTTTTTAGGCACTGTTAACACTTAACAGCAGTAATCAGGCAGTAGTCAAACAGTCATGAACAATTACAGTAGGTTTAAGCAGGCATAAAAAAAACAATTTATGGCAAAAGTCTATGATTTTCAATGGTCGAAGCACCCAGCAAGCAGAAGAAAAGCCAAGAGAAACAGGGAGCCAATCAGGGGCAGCACAGTCAGCGGGCAACCATCCAGGAGCAAGGCAGTGAGAGCTCGACCAATGGAAGCTGCCGGCGGCTTCCCCGACCCCAGGCAGGAGTCTTACCCTTGTGTTGTGGAGCTCGGAGGCAGGCAGGAGAGGCGGCTGGTGCGACCAGATATAGAAGCAGTGGCCGCGCCGAGAGATGGACCCAGCAGCCCGATCAGGGCTTGAATCCTTGTGTTGTGGAGCTCGGAGGTGGGCAGGAGAGGCAGCTGGTGTGGCAAGATACAGGAGCTGCGGCCGTGCTGAGAGATGGACCTAGCGGCCCAGTAGTGTTTGAGTACCTGGAATAAGGAGGGGGCCCTGTTGTGATTATCAAACCTGATGCATGGAGTATGCGGGTAATCCAGGGTCAACTTTCACTGGCAGCTCAATCTAGACCTGTCCTGTCTCCTACACAAGGCTACTCTATTCTTCAGTTCTAAAAAAGGAAACATGAAACCACAAAGCATCTTGGCTGCAACAGTGTGATGCACATACACATATTGGCAAATATAAAATGGCTTAAGTAAGTTATCTGAGGCTCATTCCAAACTACAGTCAGGGTCATGAGTAAACATAAGAGAATAGCAAGGGCGGATTGGATGGCAATTCAGCCTACACCTTTCCTGGGATCATTATAGACCATATAAGGATTCCAACACTTATAATTCTTGGCTGGGGTACTGCTTAGTGATTGGGTGATCTTATCCAGGAAGACCAAGGTTGTTAGGGAGTTCAGCAGTTCTGGGACAAAGGGAATATCTGTGTTTCTCCATTTTGACAGCATAAGTCTTTTGGCCTGTATCCCTATCACAGCCAGTTACCTCTTCTCAGTGGGGGAGTACACACCTGTGGGCGGGGGGGCAGCCCTAAAAGCCAAACGGCTGCAGTATGGGGGCTGGGTTTGTGCACAGCATCCATTGTCAGCAATATCACCTGTGACCAGAAGGGGGATATTAGAGGACAAGACCATAAAATATGGACAAGGTCCCCTCTGTCAGCTAAGAATCTGGAGCACAAATCCATGGGTAAGAGTTGTGCTTTATACAGCCACGGTGGGGTCCTATACCAGGAATGTAGAATCTTATTCTGTATGAGCTGACTCCAGGGGTCAGGGTATACCTTATGTGCCACTGTCAAGCAGGTCAGCCACTGCTGGTCTGTAATCTCAATATGTAGAGCATGCTCCTACTTAGATTTGGACTCAGATGTTTGGTTAGGGATTTTATTTCAAAGATCAGAGTATATTTGGCTGGCCACCCCTTTCTGAAAGGCTGCCCATCCATGTATTCTACTAGAGGTGAGTTTGGGTGTGTTTCTGTAGGTATGTCTGGACAGCACTTCTCCATTGTAAATATCTCCAGAAATCCACCTGTGGCAACTTAAACTTGGTCTTCAAGGATAGGAATGTGGCCATCTGTCCAGTGGAGGGGGTCTAACACATGTTGGAGGAGCATGATTCCCTGTTCACTCCAGTGAGACCAAAATAGGGGCTTACTGTCAATCTGAATAAGATGGTTGTCTCAAAGGGGAGTATAACTCAGAGGATTTGTCTTAAGGAGCTTATGCGCTTTGGCCCAATAACTGACAGATGAACCTATGGTTGGGTGTGTTTTTTGGTTCATTAGGGGAAGGCCATATGGAAGTGGTGATAGACTGTGCAGTCCTGTTTGCACCTCTTCCATATGAAGCCATTATGGAGAGGAGTTGGAGTGAGGGTGGAGCCAACATATGGTTTGGGTGACCTGTTATGCCATGGTTTACCCCCCCAAATCATGGGAATCACCAGCCTCCTGCCTTTGAATGTGCCCTCAGTTAATTCTGGCTGTATCGGGGTTTACTACCTTCCCAAATAAAAATTCCCAAAGACACTGTCAATTTTTGTGTACCACTGAGGTGATAGGTATAGGGCTAGGTGTGAAATGACATACGGTAGCTTTGGAGAAATTACCATTTTTATGGCAGGTGTTTTCCCCACCATAGTGAGATGTAGTAGCTTTCACCTGGAGAGTTCAGCATGCATCTCACTTAGTAGAGGTTTACGATTCAAGTCCCAAAGCAGAGAATCATCACATGATATTGTTATGTCCAGGTATGTGATGCCTTGAGGTGCCCATCTCAAATTGTATGGCGTGACCATGCCTTTGGTGCTAAGCTGATTTAAGGGCATTACTTCTGTCTTGCTGTGGTTACCTTTAAGACCAGTTAGGGTGGCAAAATGGGCTAGCATGTCCAATAATGGGATGATAGATACTGTTACATCATCTAGAGAGACCAGCAGTTCATCTGCACACATGAGTGTAGAATATCTGATTGGGCCAATGGGGACTCTGTATATTTCTGGGTGCTACCTAATAGCCACTGCTAAAGGCTCTACTGCCAGTACAAAAAGGAGTGGTGATATGGGGCATCCCTGCATATGCCCCTGCCCAGAGTAAAGGGGTCTGATAGGATGGAATTAGGGGAAAGGGGTGAAATTGTTTGACCGGGAAAGGCACACTAAGCTGAAGCTTGTTTCCAGGTGCAACCTGGGAGCACAAGGAAGTTAAGTGACTTGCGCAGAGTCACACAGTATGCAAGTGGGGGCTGTGGGATTCAAACCCAGACCTCCAGGTTGCAGCTCAGAACCCTTAACCACTTTGCTATACTGCCTCCTATTAGTCAGTATCCATGCTGTGGGGGGCAGAATATGAAATACTGATCCATGCTAGGAATGTCGTGCCAAACCCCATATGCACCAGCACTGACTGCAGATAGTCCCATTCTAACGAGTTGAAAGCTTTTTCAAAAGCTACAGCCAGTGCTGCTGCTGGGGTTGGGAGGGACTTGGCAACTGCAGAGATGTTAATCAGGGATCTACTATGGTCTGTGCTGTATCTACTGGGGATGAAACCTACCTGGGAGGGATGTATCAGGTGGGATAAAATGGGACTAAAGTAAGCAGCCAGAATTTTTGCGAAGACTCTGCTGTCTCTATTAATTAAGGATATAGGCCTAGAACTGGCGGGTTGTACAGGGTATTTCCCTTTCTTAGGTGAGATGGTTATCACTGCTTCATTAAGGGTGGGTGAGAAGCGGTCTTTATCCAAGGCCTCAGCATAAACATTACTCAGTGTGGGGAAGATATCTTAGCAGAAAGTAATTTCCATAAATCTATACCAAACCCATCACCTCCCAGGGCCTTCTCTGCTTCTATATCAGATATGGGGGCATCCAGTAGGATCCACTGCTGACTAGCTAATCTTGGGATGTTCAGTGGGGCTAGAAACTCCTTTACACCAACAGGGTTAGGTATGCGAGAGGTTGAGTGTAAAGTACTGTAAAATTGTTGCATTATAACATTTATGTCTTTGAATTGGGTGTGCATACTCCCACTGGTGTCTATCAGGCCTGAGATATACCTGTCAGCCTGCTGCTTTCAAGGTCGATATGCCAGGACCTTAGCTCCCTTCTCCCCTCCCTCCCAGTATTTATGTTTCAGGCACAAAATGGAGCTCTCTGCCTTCCAGGTAAGGATGTCATTAATGTCTATTCAGGCACTCAGGATTTCCCATCCCAGGGGAGAGCTCAGGGTTGCCCATGGGGCTGCTTTAATAGTGACTTCTTCAATCTGAAGCTCCTTTGCCAGGGCTACCAGACGTTTCTCCCTGGCATGCCATTTTGTAGCTGCATATCCCATGATCCCACCCCAGAGGGTGGCTTTGAATGTCTCCCAGGTTTTTCCGGAAGTGGTATCCCCCATCTGGTTCTCTTGAAAAAAGAGGGAGGCTACCTTTCTAGCCCACTTCATGAACTCCTGGTCTATGGGAAGGAGAGGGTCCAGAAGTCTTGGTGGCCCCATAGGAGATGCAGCAGTATCGGTGCATGGTTGGATATCACCATGGGGGCTATGTTGGAATCAAGGCATGCTGGGGGGATGTCAGCCAAAGGTCCAGATGGATGTGTGACCCATGAATCAGTGAGTAGAAAAAATAATCTCTGTCTCAGGGGTGGAAGATCCTCCATATGTCTGCCAGGCCCATGTCCTTCGTCCACTGGGAAAGTGCTGCCAAAGCTCTACTATGTGACTTGGCCCGGCTAGCACTTCTATCCATCACTGGGTCAGGGGTAAGATTAAAATCTCTGTCCAGAAGGACTGAGGTAGGGGTGGGGGAAAGGGATTCTATTCTCTGTGCAGCAGTTCATCTCAAAATCTTATGGACCAGAATGGCTATCCGTTTTTTCCAGGCAGGGCCTGATGAGTGAAACACCCCTCCCCACCCACTCCCTTGCCAATCTAAGATGGTCTCCCTGGGTCAGTTTGGTTTCTTGCAGGAAGGTGAGGTCTGATTTAAGTTTTTTCAGGTGTGAGAGGACCTGTTTCCTTTTGATAGGGGTATTTAGGCCTCTTACACTCCATGAGGTAGAGGTGATCTCACCCATCCCCAAATCAAGGAAAAATGTACATAAAAGGGGTCAGTGATGGGGAGAGCAAACCAGTCAGACCTAGTCTTCAATCCTGGACCGGCAGGAGGTATCAACCCATGCAACACATAAAATACACATTTTGAAAGAGTCTGACTAAGACATAAATTAACCACATAAGCACCATGAAGAGCATCAAATAACATTCTTGTAAAACCATACTACACACTACTCTAAGAACTACCTACATTAAACTATTTACATAGGCTATAGCCCGAAACCTTTCAGAGTAGAAGGTATCAGAGCTAGGCGGTCTGATCCGCCCAAGGCTCACCATCCCTCTCTAGGGGTGTTCTTGGATAGATCTTTCTAGACTCCTTATAGAAAGTATGATAGTGGGGGGGTGGGGATTTAGGTCAACTCAAAAGAAATTGGAGCCTATGTCCATCCTGGGGCAGCCAACTGGTGCAAGGCTGTACATGTGCTTTAGTTGTATCATGTCTACAGCAATTGGTGGGTCACATATTGAGTGCCCCTAGATTGGGTTTCAGGGCAATTCAGATGAGCCACCTTACGCAGGTTTAGGATCATAGGAGGGAGGTTGGAAATCTCAATGAGTACCACATTTATGTCTGCATATGGGTCAGGATTTTTTGTGGAGAAAGAAAATTCCCCTCCTCTCTGCTGCAGTTCCCAGCTTCCCAGAGACTAATATATCAGGGCTGTATGAAGAGAGCTGTACAACAGAAATATACGGTAAACAGAATGCACTAATTCACAAGGTCCTGGTGGCAAAAGCAGTTGTGATAAGAGAACAGTACCAACATCATTTACATCAGTCCATAACTCATACCATGGGTTACCAACCATGGGCTTACTCACTGAGGCCTTACTGGGTCTATGTCCTTAGGCAACTAAATCAGAGTTTACAAGATGAGGAGGTGAAGGGTAGGGCCTGCCACTGTCCCTTGCTTCCAGGTTGTGGGATTACTGCACAGCTCAGTGGGTCTGGTCCCATTCTAAGTTTTGTTAAACCCTCCCACCCACCCCAAAACCTCAAACTGAAAGTAAGCACTTATCTGATTTCTGGCTGATTGGCATCCTCATCATGGTGCTTGTGGACTGCTGCAGGGTGGTTGAGAGCATTTGGTCTAGTCCATAGTGGCTCCTGGCAACAGAGTCAATTGGTGATGCAGCCACTGCCCTCTCTGCCCAGCTGGCAATCTGTTTGGTAGGGTCTAGGGGAACCACCTCAGTGTCCATTGGAGCCAGCTCAGTTAGTCCAGGGAGCAGGAAGGGGGAACAGAGCACTGCACACCTATTCCCCTGGAGCCATGAATCCTCTTATGCTCTGCTTTGTCAATGTCCTTCCCACCTCCTGGGACTTCCTGATCCTGCTCTACTCTCTGTTCATGTTGATGTGAGGGCTGCCTTTTGTGAGTACATGGAGGAAGGGATCATGCTTCCGTTGCTGCCTCTTGGTTGCATCCAGCTTTGGCCTGCTCCTTAACAGAATTATCTCAAAATAATTGAAAATTAAATTTTTATATGTATGGCCACCCATAACTCTGCCCCTTGCAACCTATGACTCTGAAGTTTGGCACACATTTGTAAGACTTAGGGTAATGTCAACTTTCCAAATGTGGCATTATTTGGACATGTACTTTTAAATACATAGTGAAATAACTGAAATATAAAATTTGTCAAAATTCCACAGAATGTTCATGAAAATTCTGTGAAATTCTGCAGTATTGGAATGGGCATTCTATGTGCATTCCATGGGCAGAATTTTGTATTCTACACAGCTCTAATGAGTTGCAACATGAATAAGAAACCCTTTTTTAGTACATAAAATGCAGGGGTGATGTATAGAATGAGATGCAAAACATCCAGCACCAAAACTGATGTCACTATATATATAACGAAATATAGCAAAATCACAAACTATGTGACCAAACATCCTATAAACTGGGAGATCATGGGAGGCAATTGCCGTATATCCGTAATTGCATGTAAAATTATTATATATTCATTAATATCTACCAAACATCTTTATAAATTATAATTAGGGACATTGCATGAGTAAAATCCAAAAGTTTGGAGTGTGCAGCATGTTATTTAAATGGTAGGTCACCAGGGTGATGACAACTAATATGCTCATAATGTGAAGAGCAATTTGAAAACACAATAAAAGACCCACATGAGGAATGAATAGTGTCCAATAGCAAACTAGTGTCTCAGTATATAATAATAAAATCACAAACAATGTAGCCGTACATCCTATTTAATGGGAGGTCACGGAGGTAAATGATTGTTTACCTCCACTTGCATGTAATAATATTATACACTATATAAGTTCATACCTTGTGAACTCTACAATTTAATTTAATGTCTTAATATTATATATATATATATATATATATATATATATATATATATATATATATATATTCATGGCAAAAACTACACTTAATGCATCAGTTAGGGTTGTTCCACGTGACAAATGTGAGGAAATTCGATGTTAGGATTGACACCTTGCACCCCTACTACACCCCAACTGGCATGGGGTGTGCATTGGGTCATCAGCCCTAACTCACCCCATTCCATGTGTAAACAAGCTGAGGTGGTGAAGTATAGGAGAATGGGGTGAGAGTTAGGACCGACAACCCCAATGCACACCTCGATGCAGGTTGGGGGTCGGAGTGTGGGGGAGCAAAGGTGGCCTTTCAACCCTTACATCGAATTTACTTGCTTTTGTTGCTGTGGAACAACCCTAACTGATGCATTAAATGGAGTTTTTTTGCCATGAATTTCCCTTCTTTTTGAGAATGATGACTATAAATAGTGAATGTAACGTGGTGGTGACAGCGTGGGACCTTCGCACCCCTCACTCCCACCATGTGATTTTTTGTGACATAGTAATGGTAAGTGCAATGCAAACACAAGCACAAAGGGTTATGCACATGGTGATTCAAGCGTAAGTGGTAATACAAATGGTTATAGAAATGCAAGCACAAAGTGACAAAACGAACATTGACGGAATGGAGATGCAAAAGCAAGTGCGTACAGAACGCAACTGGTAACACGCATGGTCATGGTACTGCAATTGGAAATGCAAATAGTAATGGTAACAGCAACAATAACACCAAAGAAAACATAAAGGGAAAATGAAGTGCAAGCGCATTCAGAAATGCAAACCGTGATGCGCATGGTCATGGAACCGTTATTGTAAATGCAAATGGTAATGGTAACAGCAACAATGATGCCAAAGGAAAGAGAAACAGAAAAATGAATGGAAATGAGTATGGAAATGCAAACTGTAACATGCACTTGCATGGTACTGCAATTGTAAACACAAATGGCAAGGGTAACAGCAACAATAATGCCAAAGGAAACAGAAATGCAAACGCAGGTGCGTATGGAAACGCAAGCCGTTACTTGCACGGTCATGGTACCACAATTGGAAATGTAAATGGTAACAGTAACAGCAACAGCAATGCCAAAGGAAACAGAAATGAAAACGGAAATGCAAACACAAACGCATATGGAAACGCAAACCATAACGCGCATGATCATGGTAACATGATTGGAAATGCCAATGGTAACGGTAACAGCGACGATGATGCAAAATGCAAGACACACTCAAATGGAAGGTCGACCACAAACGCAAATGGCAATGCACAGGCTGATACAAAAAAAAAAACATAAACAGTAATGGAAACGCAAATGGTAACAGTAATGCAAACAGAAGGCAAACGAAAATACTAACCGTAACGTACACAGTGGCATACACAGGAACGGTGATGTGAACGGTAATGGAAATGCAACTAAAAATGCTAACTGGCACAGTAACGAAAGGGCACACCCTTCTTTTCCCCCAAAACTGCATTGAAAAAGACAGTGAATACAAAGAATGTATGCATAATAATGGGCCTCGGAGCAGGAAAGGAGGACTTGGAATACTAAATTGCTTATATCTCAGGAACTGTATGATATAGAAAAAATGAAAATTTCATATGAATTATGACATTCCTGGCTTGTATTTTACTTAGCTCCCAACTGGGGGCTAAGTATTTTTCTGACGAAAAGTCTGTATCTTGCACCGTTTCGGAGATACAGGCCCCGAAATGCGTGACAGAAGCTGTAATGTTATCCTATGAGAAAAAGTGTAAACTTCAGAGTGCTGTAACCTTGCAGACCTCCAATATTTGTTCACCAAACCACCAAAAGGCACATCTGTGGCATGTCGGCTGTCTTCCCTCCAAATTTCAGTCCAACAGACCAAACCGTTCTTTTGCAGCAGGGTGGCAAAGAATTCCTGTTATTTTGAGCATAGTGTCACAAAATAGTGTCGCAAATCATGACACTTTCTCAAATGAAATCATGAAAGTGTTATGAGTGTGACACTACTTTGCGACACTACTTTTTCCAAAAATTTGAAAAACATATTTCTGGGGTATTTAACCCCAAAATAAAGACACGGCTAGCATCCTGAGGGTCAGACTAGGTGAATACAAAAATAATTGTGTTCCTAGAGGGTCCCAATTTTAAATGCCAAGCATTTTTCTGATCACCAAATAAAAATAAAATGGCAGATTTGCGACACTACTAGGGCCATTTACGACACTAAAAAGTGCATTTGTGACACTGTCAGACTTTTTGTTAACTTTTCCTATTGACTTATAATGAAAACTTATTTTTTGAATAACTTTTGAACATTCAATATTTGTTCATGAAATCCTCAAAAGGCACATTGGGGACCCCAGCAGCACATTCCCTGAAGTTTTCGGACCAGTCACGCAAACCGTGCAACCTGTAGGCGAGAGCAGAGAATTCACAAAAAAACATAATTGCGCTTTTGGTTGTCGCTTAATAACTCTACAGCCGTATATCTGACCAGTACAAATGTTGGCAGATACCAATATCTACCATGTCCAATCATGCATACTAAATTTCAGGCAAATCCGTTGAACAGTGGCAAAGTTATTAAGGTGCAAAATTTCACCCTTTAACCTTAAAAATGCTACTCAACCCTAACTACAGTAGCACTACCGTGCTACCATAAGATATATATATATATATATATATATATATATATATATATATATATATATATATATCAACACAAAGTATTTGTTTGCAAAACCCAAAAAGTGAAACCCACAACTTATTTTTTTGGTGTAAGGTCACGGGGTCATGGCAATAGATATGCTCATAAATCTGAATATATAGACACATTTAAGTGAGGTTGCAATTCTCCAAAACTTGGAATAAACTAGAAACTTCCGTTCTATTAAATTACTACAATGGACTCAAATGGTTTAACTAAAATTGTGTTGGGGGGGACCAAATGAAATATTGCATTCCCTAACTTAATCTAAAGTTAAAACTCTGTCATATCCTAAATCATTAAACCTTCCAATCCTATAATTATCATAAAAGTGGGAGTTTACCTGGTGCTACATTACATTACTTACTCCAACCATGAAAAGCCACTACAACAACTTATGTAAGAGACTGGGAGATTTATCTTTTCTTTAAAAATGAAGCAATATCAAAAACCTCATGTAATCCTGTTATTTTTATTCCTTTCAATTGATAAATCTAAAATGTAATCAAACAAAATTTCCTTGTGTTGCTATAGATGTGTGTGTATATATATATATATAGATATATATATATATCTATATATAGATATATATATATATAGTATTAAAACTTTTAATTAAATTGAACATTTTGTGAGGTATGAAACTATATAGCATATACTATTATAACATGCAAGTGGGGGTAAGCAGTAATTTACTTCCGTGACCTCCGATTATATAGGATGTATAGCCACATTGTTTCTGATTTTAGTATTATATACTGTGACACTAGGTTGCTATTGAACACTATTCATTCCTCATATGGGTCTTTGATTGTGTTTTTAAATTACTCATCACGTTATGAGGATATTAGTGGTCATAACCCTGGTGAATTGTAAATGTGATGATGAGGCAATCCCAAGTGAAACTTCTTTAGATCTACTTAACCTCAATACTTCAACAGAAATGACTACAGGATCAGAACTGGAACTATCAGACTGACAAAGTGAGGATGAAATGCAGCAATGGAAAATTCTATCTTGGAAGGACTAGTAACAAAAAAGATGATAAAGAGTGGATGAAAGGAGTAGGGAGTTTTCATATTTTACTCTTTCTGGAGACCTGTTTAATTGATAAAGATGATTTTTTTTCTTAGATGATTATCAACAATGGAATCTATTAGTCAATAAAGAAAAAAGGATTTGTATGGCCTCCGAGGGAATCTCTACCCTTGTTTCCTGCAGATTAAATCTAGTATCCACAACATTAGATTTGGGATATCCTTTTTGCCTTTGTCTTCTATTTATGGAAAACTAATCTCAAGTTGGAATAATTATTAATACTTACATACCGCCTGTGGTAAAAGGGAAGAATTCTAAGGACTCCATAAGTATTAATATGTTATTATAAAACTATGTAATGGCACCACACTTATTTTAGCAGGAGATATTAAAGCGAGAGAGGGCACTAAGCAAGAATTATATTTACATAATTGGACTCTAGAGGACATTCTTGGTATCCCTTTAAGGTACTCAATGGATCCCAAGTATAATGAAGCGGGGGGTTATTATGTTGGATATTGCAATGGAGCAAAGCCTTAGGCTACTTAATAGCAGGACAAAGGAGATATGTGTGGTGAAATTACCTACCCAACTCAGATGGAAGGAAGTGTTATTGATGTATGTTTTACTGAGATTTACTCATTTAATTTTGTAGAGGAGTTCAAAATGTTAGAATGCTGGGGGAATGACCACATCCCCTTTCAGCAAATTAAAATGCTCCAACCACAAAATTAAAGATTTTCTACAGCCTATGCTACATATTATGGAAGACAACATGTTTGCTTATAATACAAAGAAAGTTAAATTGTTGGCTACTGCAAATAATTAATTAACCGATGTAATACAAAGTAATAAAATGGAAGAGTATAAAAGTAAACTACTTATCAATGGGACTCCAGAAGATAGCTTGTTCCCCTTTTTGAAAATAGGGCAGAATATATTAATAAAGCATTGAGTGAAAGGAATGCAGAGACAAATTATATAAGAAATCTGATATGGGTTGAAGTATGATTTGACAAGGAATGTGCTCATTTAAAGAGTTACATATTTGCTTTTTTGCCTTCTTTACTTCTCCTCTCTTTTGTTAATGTAATTTCTTTTTTCTACTTGTTAAAATTTCAATAAAGTGTACTTAATAAAAAGAGAGATACATATGAACTAGGGAAAAGCACACAATAACAGGTTAATAGAAGACAGAAAAAAATTACTTAAATGAGAAGAAGGAATATAACAATATGAGACAGAAGAAAAAAGCAAGGTATAAATTGGATTTATGGGTGACTTCCAAGATGTTAAGAAAAAAGATATGAAATAATTCTGGAATATGGTGGCCAATGGAATGGAGAATAGTAAGGACAGCACAGACACAGCAACCCCAGAATCAAAATGGTTAAGGCATTTTATGGGCCTGTATAGACAAGCTATAAAGAAGAGTAATAATACTGATGAGCCAAGCTGTGGAGCAACTAACAGATGGGAGGATGTTTGCCCACTGAAGTGAGAGAAGTGATTCTAGTCCAAAGAAACAATAAATCACCCGATCTCGATGGGCTGCCATCAGACATTTTCCAGTGCCATGTAGACTGGTGGGCAGAGATCTTGGCTAAACTCTATACTATAATTAATAACAGACTTAAAAGTTCTAAAATGGGGAACACAGAAATAATACTGCCCCTTTTCAGAAAGGTAAAAGGGAGTCACCATCTTGCTATAGACATATAACACTGTTATGTGTTCCCTTTAAGATGTACACTAGATTGATTTTGGAGAAATTAGAGACATGGGTGGAGGAGAATAATTTACTCTTCATTAACTGGGGTGGGGAGAGGGTTCATGGAGGTCATGGTACAGTAGATCAAATTTCCACACTGCAATTTTTGGTCAAGAAATATTTGTATAATAAGAAAAGAGAGTTATACATGGCCTTTTTGGACATTAAAACAGCATTCAATATCCTTAACAGAGACAACTTGTTGCACATATTCTACATAGTGATGTGCAAAGTTGGAAAACTTTGCTCCATGGATTAATTTGCATCAATTTTGAGGAGTTAATTCACCATGCAGAGTCTAAATTTGTGGAAAACTGATAACTCTGTAAAATCCAAAGTTTGCAACTCAGCTGGCGGAGTTTGGCACAGAGGCAAAGTTTGCAGTGTACTGTGGGATTGGAGGTCACATGTTGTTGAGATAAGCTGTATATGATGCAAAGAGGCTGTCTTCAGTGCAGTGTTCTGAAGCAGAATAGGAGAAACATCTGTTTGTGCTCACCTGTGGAAAAAGAACTTGTAAAATACATCTCAAAACCGAGCGTTATGAATCCAATTTGCTCTCACATTGTTCTAGATAGCATTGTGCTCCTAGATTTGTGTTTTTTTATTTATTTTGTGATTATTTACTCTAAAGTAGTGGTTTCTGTTTTGTCAGTCTGTGAAGCAGTGGGGTGGGGGAGGTTAGGTGTACTGTAAAGAAAGGCAGGCAAGAAAGTTTCTAATCCTTTTTGTCTCAGCAGATTTGTGTTATATTTTGTTTTTTTTCACTCTTTCTTGTACATCATTTTTGATCAATATTAGTTTCTCATTTTTCTTTCTGTGATTTACTTTGGTGTGTTTAAGTAAAATATTGTGTTAGTGTCTTTCTGTAGAATGTTTGGTAATCTTTAGTTACATTTTTCTTAAAGTGACCATGTTCTGTCACTTTTTGTTATACATAATAGTAAAATAGCCCAGTCACCCCTGTCATTTTAATCTCTGTACTACTGAAACAAATAAATAAAAAACAAGAAAAGAACTGTTGTAGTTGTTTTTAGTAGTAGTTTTTCGGATCACACTGCTGATCCCTGATTCTCTAGGGGAGGTGTTGTCTGCTGCTGGTAGTTAATAACATTTTAACCCTTTCACTCCTGTTATGTGTGTCATGTGAATCCCTGTGGTATTTTATTTTTTTCTGATCACATTGCTGATCCCTTATTCCTTATGGGGAGGTGTTGTCTGCTCCTGGTACTTATTTGTACTGCAGGATTTTTTTTTTACATTTTGTCATTTTTCATCAAGTTACAATTAACATATAACAATGACCATGCAAAGATGTTCTACTAAAGGGAGAGGTGCCAGGGAGGCAGCAAAGAAGTATTCAAAATCTGTGGGATAAAATACTGCTGCAGGTAAAACAAAATCTGGTCAGACCCATCATGGTTGCATAATGAAGTTAGTGAAGTTGTGTGGAATTGTTAAGGAGGTTTGAAGCAACAATGCAATTATTTGTAAATAGTGAGATTTGTTTTAGTTTCTGTTCTAAGAAAGGCATACACATTATTAGGAAAATATATGGAGGTGTACATTTTAATGGAAGGAATAGGAAGCTTAGAAAAGAACCCCAGAGCAAATGCCACTGATGTATGTGTCATCCCAGATGATATTGGCCAGACAGTCAAATTTTAAAGAAAACATAATTGCACGTATTCCAATAATGCAAAGCACCAAGGGAAACATATGCAAATCCCCATGATGGTACAGAAGGTGGCAGTACATGAAAAAGGAATGGCTGGCATATGTTCAGCCTTGGGATTATTTACACATTTTAATTTTTTTTTTTCCAAGAGAAATCGGGTTTTTGTCCATGAGGTGTTGTAAGCTATATTTAAGCAATGTGTTGATGTCAGGAAGTCAGGTGTAATGATGGACTGTTAGAGAAAATGTGATATTAACTTTCAGATGGGGTCACTTTTGATAAGGGCAAGGTAATTATGCTTGTGATAATGGAAATATTAGGAAAGCATGAGGTCTACGTAGAAGTGGAGTACAAATATGCACCGTTTCATAAGTATGTGATCAGAGTGCAGGCAAATGTGATATGCAGGTTTGTTTTAGAAACAGCTTAAAATAGCAATGCATGCAATTAACAGAAAGATAATTACATAGACATATAGATAGAGAGAGAGAGAGAGATACAGACAGGCAGGCAGAATAGGAATGGCAGTGAAGCACTGAAGTGATGCCAATCCTACCCCCTCCCTTCAGACATGGACAGGCATTGGGGTGTGCCTTTGGGTCATTGCCCATAACACTCACACCATTTTACCTCATCCTACCCTGCAGATACAGACAAGAGTGGAGGTGTGCCTAGGGGTTTTCAAACTTTACAATCACCCCATTCCATAAAGAAATATGCTGAAATGGGTACAGTATAAGAGAATGGGGTGAACTTTGGTGCTGAAGAGTCAAAGGCACCACTAATAACCTCGATGCCTATCACTAGCTGCAGGGTGTCCCAATCCCAAGTCACACCCATGATGCCTGTCAGTCCCCACAGTGCAGGGAGTTATGGTCAGAAACCCTAAAGCCCTGGGTGTTTCTTGGTATTTTCACTCCAAGTTTTCAGCATGTGCTTTTTGTGACCCCACCACATGAACAGTGACACGATCAGTTCATTAGCCAAAGGGAGATTTTGCACAGCAACTGTGCCTTTTGGCACCACAGGTGCAAAAACACAGTTTGAACAGGATGTTAAAAATGACAGCTGAACATTTCTTGCTTCAGTAACAGTAACACACACACGAACTTGCCAGAACACAGTGGCAAAATGTTTAGATTTGTCTACAAGCATTATTTTCTATGCAAGTTGGAGCACGGGGGGTTAAGGCTGGAGATCAGTTATGGTACATGACATAACCACATGGTCAGAATATTAAATATTTTAAAATAAACATAAATGCAGAAGTAACCATTTCAAGAAGAACATGCAAACTGTGACATTTAAGAGTTATAGGGTAAATTAGCACATCTGGACTTATTTGCTGCATATGCATCTCAATTGATAAGGGGTCCAGATCACGTTCACCCTTCCTCAAGCCAAGCTAGCTACAGGATGTCTAATAATAACATGGAAGGAAAAATGATGCCTTATTTTCAACAAAACATTAGCATTTTAAAAAGACAGTGCTGTAGACTGAGAAGCAGCTTGTGTAGGTACATTCATCGTGCTAGCCAAGATATGTTCTGGTTGCATTCCATAAGGCAAACCAGTGGGAGAAATAGGGGAAAGGAATGGAAATCTAAAATAGAGCCATTTAACCCATTTGTGATTTAAAGTTGCATGACAGAAATGCGTCTTCCAGAACTGGACACCGTATTCCAAATGAGACTTCACCAGTGAGTTACACGGTGACAACACCACCTTCTTCCTTCTGCCGGTAATACCTCTCCCTATGCACCACAGCATTCCTCTGGCTCTCCTCACAGCTTTGGTACATTGTTTAGCCACCTTTAGGTCATCCAGTATGATTACCCCAAATCCCTTTCCATTTTGATGACCATCAGCCCCCTTCCCCCATAATCATTCCCTGGGTTCCTGCAACCCTTCCTTATTCAGCAGGCAGTTAGTGCATCTGGATTTATTTGCTGCATATGCATGTCAATTGCTAAGGGGTCCTGACCATGTTCCTCCTTTCTCAAACCAAGCTAGCGGCAGTAGGTCTAGCAATAACATGAGTGGAAAGATTATGTATATGAAAACTTATTAATTATGCTGTAACAGAGGAAGTGGTAACAGCACCAACAAAAATCAGAGAGCACAGGGCTTTGATGAAAAAATGAAGTCCTTTTATTTAAATACAAAACTGCATATTACATGTGCACCAAGTCCCAAAAATAAGCGGTAAAAGCTGTACCAATACTAATGTTTCCCCTGACCACTGTCAGGCATCATCAGAGAGAATCTAAAACATCACAACAGTGCCTCCATATAAATAGTGATTAAAATACATGTTACTAATTAATTCTAACCAATCATAAACTAAAAACAATTTAGTTTTATTATTAAAAGCAGTTTTCAATAAACAACTCTAGTAACTATTAATTCAGACTTGAAATAGCAGCAAGGTTTGTGTGGAACTTTAAACTTCACATTTAAATCACACCGTTGTCCTTTACATGGGTTAACACTCTCATATATTGCTAGTTGCAGCACCTCATTTTATTTCATATTGCTTCCACATATTTCATTTAAATATTTCTGGCCTATGATCCATACAAAGAATCAAAAACTGTGAACAGAAGAAAAAGAGGGTGCAACTACAGCAAATGTCATGAGCTGACTGTTGTGAGGTTTGGATAAAAAAACTATGTTGGGCTCCAACCCATCTGTTTAAATTGCACTATTGCCATTTAAAACTAAAACAGGGTTTTAAATAATTGATTAGCAGCTTTTTTTCTTGGTACAATACTAACTGTACAGAAAGCATTTATATAGGTTTTCTAGAAGTGTTATATTTGTTAAACACAGTGAGGCAAGTGCTATGCATTTACACCTCATTATATTGTGTTTTGCTACCTCATATTTTATTTAAATATTTCTGACCTATGATCCATATACAGAATCAAATCCATAACTAGAGGAACAAAGACGGTGCAATAACAGCAAATGTCTTGAGCTACCTATTTGTTAAGAGGGTTAAATAGAAAACTATGTTAGGCTCCAACCCATCTGTATAATATATAATGTTCAACAAAGTTACCAATAAATTTTGTTTTATTTCCCTCAGATACAACCCCATTTTATAAGTCATGAATCCTTTTCAGTTACAATACATAAAAATGAGCTGCTATTACAGGCACTGCACTTATTGTGTTGAGGATGCAACCATACTTTACAAAATTAATATGCAATATCCACAAAACATTTTTTATATTTATTAACCTTTGCGCCTTAAACCAAAATAAAAAGGTCACCATCACATGTCATGTTGCACCCTCAATCACAAAAGAACTGGTCATATATGAAACATTTTTCTAAACACATTCTGGAATTATTGGCACTCATTTTATATGTTAGCTATTTCACCTCAACTTCAAAGTACAAAGTATTTCTTCCTAAATTTCTTTAAAAATTATGCTAAATCAATGTGATCATTTAAACTCTGTCCATAACTGCTCCCTAGTTCATAAATCCAAAAAACTTTCTCATCTGCCAATCATTTGTTCGATGCCCCCCCAAACCAAGTCTAACCACTTGTATGCCAACAAAATTAATCTTGTGGTTCACTCTATTATTACCTTTTATGTGCCGGACCATGGCATAAGTCATGTCATTTTTAGCTAGGGCACGCACATGCTCTCCTACCCTTATTTTAAAACTTCTTATTGTCCATCCCACATGACTCCCACAACTGCATTGAAGTAAATAGACTACACATTTGGTGTCATGGTCAATAAAGTCTTTAGTGTGTACATACTGTCCTGTACATGGATTAACAAATCCCTGTCATGTGTGCATGTATTTGCACCTCCCACATCTATGTGTGCCCTCGGGGGGCAGACTAAATTGCTAGCGTAAAGGTTCTGGACTTGGAACTGAGTTAGTTACCAGTAAATCTTTTAGGGTTTTACTCCTCCTGAATACTATTTTAGGACCCTCCTGTACCAATTCTTTTAATCTCAGCTCTAATTGCACTATGGGCCAGTTATTAGTTATACTTTCCTTTATTTTGTCACTTCATTTGGAATATGTAGTCACAAAAGGACAATTATGGATTTATTTGATTCTGTATATGGATCCTCGGTCAGAATTATTTAAATAAAATATGAGGTAGCAAAACACAGTATAGTGAGGTGTTGCAATTAGCAATGCATGAGTGTGGTAATTGTTTTAGTTTTCTTGCCCGCTTGGCCACCCAGTAGACAGGATTGACCCACCGAACACCATTAGTACACGTCTCCCTTAAAGTCACAGAAAAGCCCTTACTTCCTGCACTGTGATGACCCCTTAGTCAACCCATCCTGTATACATCCACCCCCTAAGGCCTTATTTATTCCCTGTACTGAACCACTGCACTCCTTGTACTGTCTGTATTGCTAATACTGTATATTGTCTGGACTGTATTGTTACTTGTGTACCTATGTATCAGGTCCATCTTGTAAATGAGATTGCTCACTGGTGATCTCCTGAATAAATAAAGATTTTAATTGATTGATTTATTGATTGATTGAAATGGAAATAGTGCAATTTAAACAGATGGGTTGGAGCCCAACATAGTTTTTTATCCAAACCTAACAACAAATAGCTCAAGACATTTGCTGTAGTTGCACTGTATTTTTCCTCTGCTCACAGATTTTGATTCTTTATATGTATCGTAGGCCAGAAATATTTAAATGAATTATGAGGTAGCAATATGAAATAACATTAGGTGCTGCAACTAGCAATATATGAGCGTGATAACCCATGTAAAGGACAACAGTGTAATTTAAATGTGCAGTATAAATTTCCACACAAACTTTGCTGCTATTTCAAGTCTGAATTAATGGTTACTAGAGTTGTTTATTGAAAACTGCTTATAGTTATAGTAATTCACTAAAAATACCACCAAACAGCTTCATCTGGTTCAAGGTCAGTTAGCATTCATCTGTATCCCCCTCCCCCGGGTCGCACCTGAAAATAGGCAGGATTTGTCTAGTGCACTTACACGGTCAACAAAAACTAAATAAATAAATAATACAACTAAATTGTTTTTAATCATCTATGATTGGTTAGAATTAATTAATGACATGTAATTTAATCACTATTAATATGGAGGTACTGTTGTGATATTTTAGATTCGCTCTGATGATGCCTGACAATGGTCAGGGGAAACGTTGCTGTTGGTACAGCTTTTACCACTTATTTTTGGGACTTGGTGCACATGTAATATGCAGTTTTGTATTTAAATAAAAGGACTTAATTTTTTCATCAAAGTCCTGTGCTCTCTGATTTTTGTGGGTGCTGTTACCACTTTCTCTGTTACTTTTTGTCAAAATGAGCACCACAATAAATTGCTTGGTGCTTCACTTCATTGTTTTTCTATTAATTATGCTGTACATACCCTAAGACTCAGTGTGTGTACTTTGGCTGCCATAATGTCTGTGGTTAATTTGAAACAAAAAATGTAACAAGACACTGGCATTCACTGGATATATTGGACAATAGAGCAAACTACACTCTGGGAAGATTGCCTCAGACAAGATGCAATAAAAAACCTGAATAACAGGTTCCAAGGAGTATAAACTCACCAGGAATTTTACAAAAACTACCCCTCCCCATTCATTCATAGGTGTCAATGAATGTATTTGTTAACCATGCTGGTTCATCTTCTTGCTTCCCTCATGGTAAAAATGTGAAACTACATTTGTGTTATTTTAAATGAGTGATAAATAGCCTGTCCAGGGGGATGGCAGCTCTGATAGTTGTTCCAGTCTTTCTTTTCACTGATGTAAACTGAGCCAGGAAAACAGTAAGTAGGAAAAAAACAGCCTTTTGTTTCTACAAGTAGTTGTTATTTGCAGCTGGTATTTTTAACATGTGCAAGGCAACGCCACTTCTCAAACTTAAAAGAAAAAATATATGGTAAATATATATCTGGTAAACAAATATTGTTAATCCCAAAAACTGAACTTTGTTTTTAGTATATAAATGTTTAAGAAATACCTGTGGCTCTTTCGACCAGAAAGCGGTCTATTTTCCTTGGAAGCTGTAGTTTCAGACACTTCTTAGTCTTTCCTTTTGAGACACCAGGTGACTCTGATAATCATTTGTTCCAAGGGCTTTTAAGTCAGTTTGAAGGCATTAAGTATCTTCTGTCCTCCTAGTCCTTAACAAAATGCAGGGACTCCAGAGACTTGTTCTGTTCCTTGGTCCAGATCCCAAACTAGTGAGTCTTGTTTCAACATGATAGATCCACCTCATACCCCTCCCACATGAATAAAAAAAGGCAGGGGTGGATCTTTAGGAGCTTCTCGGGTGGTGGTGGGGTGGCTCTTACTCCTCCCAAAAAACAATGCTGCCTCTCACTACCCAGGTTTCAGTTCTTGTACCATCCATTTAAGAAAGAAAATAGTACCCTGCAACCATTGACTAACATGAAAGCGTATTTATTTGAGGGTGGAAAACATTTCTTGGAGGAGGGTAAGTCGGAGGAGACAATTTACACCTTCAGTCAGTTCCATGGACAGAAAACATGACATCACTCCTTTTCTACATGCAAAACATCTGCAGGCTCAGCCTACTGCAGCCGTAAAAAAACTATGTCTGCTGAAGCATGTTCTGTGGGCTCCAGGGCCAGTAGTAGTGAAGGAGTAGCTGGCAGTGGCAGTATTAGTGTAGCCAAATGTTTCTCTGCCACATCTGTGGCAGCCATGCTGGTGGGGGATGTGGGAGGTGACAAGAGAAGTAGTAGTAAACAATCCAGGGGACACGTTTATTGCATAGGTTGCAAGTGACCACACTAACCCTAATGTCCTAGAGCATAACACTGCAACTTTAACAAGCAATAGCACTACCAGTCTTGGTGTTAAAGGACACTGTATACATCCAAACAAGGATCTCAATGTGTACTATAATAGCAACATATAATACTCCTGAAAAAATGAATGTGGTGTATAACACCCCAGAATCACTACCCTACTTGAGCCTGGTGCCAAATCCACAATTTAAGTCTGATCATCATCAAATATGCCCCTCCTCTAGGACTACAACTCAACCAAGTTTCGGACAAATTCAACTAAATTGCACAAAGTTATGCCTACAAAACACAAAAGGAGTAGCTGGTGGAAGTCATTTTGACCCAACGTTGCCTTTGTCTACCCCAAGAAGAAGTTACAGGCAAAGTTGCAAGGTGAAGTTACCAAAGATGAATTTCCTTGTAAATAGAAACACTTTGTGAAATGATCCGTGGAGGTGAATTTGGTGACTTTCCCGGAACTTCGCCAGTGACTTAAAACTTCACAACATCTCTAATTGTATGACCTAGGAATCAATAGTACATTATGGGACATCTTAGAAATGATCTGCAGGGAATGATGGAAACTAATGCAATCGATAAAATTAATGAAAAGGGTACACTAACTGACCCTTTTATAATAAATATCAGCATGAGACAAGGGTGTCTGTTTTGCACCCTGTCTGTTCAGTTTGTGCTACTTGGAAACAGATTGTTGTGGATTGGTGTTCTAATACCATCTGTATTTTCTTTTTATGCTGGCTTTAGGAATTCCTCTTTAAGGATATGCAATACAACTAGACACTACTGTACTTAGGAACATTTTCATGTAATTACAAATCTACATATTGTGTCTTCAGAAGTACATATTGTCACAAAAGCACTCTGCAGGTTGGGCCCTCTGCTCCCACAGTACCAAACCTCGAAGTGCAATATGTGAACAGGAGACAAACAGGGTAACCCTCCTGTCTGTTTTGGGTCCGAACAACTACCAGCCTTGAGTCCTGGGTCAAATATAAACCCTTTTTGCTAATACGCCCATTTAACAGGTTCAAATAGCACACCCTCTTCGGGGAAATGCAGTGCAATACTTAACCCAGTGGGCACCCAACCTGGTTCACAATCCCATTTTACTCAGTTGAGACCTAGGTACTTTTCTTACCTTGGTGGATATGGTAACACACTGTAAGCACTTAACAGTTCTGTCAAAATTATCAACACTGTCCCAGCATTCACATTCAAACTGAGGAAAAAGTTCAGGCAAGATTTCAAGAAAAACAAAGTTTACTTAAATTAAAAATAATAGATGAAATACAAAACACAGAATATATAACATTGAGGGTACAGTCATACAAATTAAATGGACAGTTTAAACAAAGTCACCTTTATACTGAGTGTCTAATCCTCCCCTAGTTTAAATTGGCAAATAGTGGAGGTTGATTTACCTAAAGTAGTAGAAGTGCTCTTGAGAGTGTGTCTTTCAGGAGTCCAGAATCAAAAAGCACAATCTCCACTTAGCTTTGACTCTCTATAGAGAACAAGGTCCCACCCAGTTTGTGAGGTCACAGCTCAGTGGTGATGCTGGCTGTGAGGTCACTCTCTTCCTGCCTACCAAATTAGTCTCAGGCATTTGCATACTGCCAAGCATCCCACAAAAAATATATATATGTACTTTTTTTAAATTGGAGAGCATGCTTTATGGCAAGTCAGAATTACCCCTTTGATCTTCAAGGGAACTTCCAGACAGCTATTTCTCCTAGTGGTGAGAAATGTAACTGGTATTTGTCAGAAGTTGCTTTCCTCCTAATAGGTCATAAAATGCACTACTTTATACAAATGGCTGGTTTTAAAACCTGTTACAACCTGGTGTAAAGAAAGCTCTTAATTAGATATTCCACTGGGTCATTGAGAGTGCAATATCTCCCTACCACACTTTTAAAATTCCAGGTCCCATAATGCTCTTTTGCTGCCTGCTATACTTTTCCATACAGAAATTTCAAGAAACATATTTTTATCACAAATATAATACCAATAATAACAAGTAGATTGACAAAGCATCACACATATTGCCTGAAGGCATATATTATGTGCTTTCATTACAGGCCTCTGAACATAGTTTAGCAGATTTCTATGACTATTTACATGTGTGAAAATACAGACTATATTAAACATGTGTGAAGAAATAGTGAGTTGATGCAAACAGTTGCCATTACAGAAAAGCCCTAACAACACTGAAAACAGCCATATACGGTGCGGGATAAATGAATCACCCAGTTATAGCATAAATGGACTATTATAGAGCATAGGCAGGCATAAATGATTTCTTTAGTTATTTTTTTATTACTGCACACAGGAATCAGACCCTCTGGAATGAAACTTCTCAATATCAGAGGTTTTCCTGTTGCTGGCAATTGAATTGTTAAAATACAATAGTAATAATTGGTCAAGTAGTTTTGCATTTTACATCTATCTTAGTGAAGTTATTATGATAAGCAGCCATTACTGATGTAAAAGTGTAATTTTGGTCTGATTTACAAGAGACACACTTTTTGACAGGTCACTTTTCAGAGAGGAATTTAAACTCTTTATGATTTAATCATGGGGGTTACTTCGTATTTCAATATAATTGTTGAGTTCCTGTCCTTCATAATACAAGTGTGTTTTATAATAAACAGAGAGTGCCTTACATACTGTTGGCCACAGCAATACCTATATGAATCAGTGAGGATCATATACTTCATATATGTTTAGGCAACAATTGATAGCTTCCACCTATTATTGTCTTGCATACTCTTTTGTATACATTTTAAAGATTATTGTTATGTTTAGTGTGAGAGTTAGATGTGGGGTGATCTGTACTGAGACTGCCAGCAGGTTGTATTCTTATTAAACTTAGTAGGTCTACCCACACATACAAACATGGATTTGCATACCCATTATGCTTTGGAGTCCATTGACTCTATGTTTATAGAAATCACTGAAATTGGAAAGTGTCTGCATTCTCTTCTATGCAGTTTTTAAACACCTTGTTACATTGTGTGTGTATAGGTTGGCTGTGGTAAGGTCTGATTAGTGAGATAGCAAGTAAAATGTAGTGCCAGTTGAACATTTTTTTTAGTTACTTTACCACCCCACCCCACCCCCTCACACATGGATTTGAATAATCATGAGACTTAGTGCCTGTGTTGAAGCTTTTGATTGCATGTGTGTTTACAGAAACCAGATAAACTGAAAAGTATCTTATTTCATGTATCATTTATGCATCCTATATACTGCTCTTCTTTCTTATCAGCATTTAAATTACATCCCCTCTATCCACTCATTACAATAATAAGACATTAATAATGCTTATAGTAGAGTCAGCCAGGATGAAACACAATTATCAAAGTTTCTGTTGGTGACATGCTGCAGGAACATAATGTAATCAAATGGCAAATTCTAAACACAGAGTGTCAGTAGTCACAGCACACTGGTTTTTCCAGAACTGCCAAGGATAAAGCTGGAAGGCGAAATGCTGTCAGGAGGATTATCTAGCCAGTTCATAGCTGTCTGTTTTGTATTTTCCTGGCAGTTCTGGCAAAATAAATTCTAAACTAGTGAGGTTAGTTGCTGCCTGAGACTTTGGTGGGGGATTGGTGTGCTGTGAATACTAACCCTCTGTGTCTTGCATTTGTCATGAAGCACCCAGCTGTCTGAGCAGCTCTTGTGATATTGCAGCAAGTACTAAACATTGTTCTGCAGGAAAGGATAACATGCTTATCACAAAGAATTGCATCCTGGTTGACTCCATTTTATGTTTCGAGGAAGCTTAACCAATTATAGCAGCCCATCACTGTGAGATCTAATTAAGCTGACTCTGGAATACCAGGCATTGACTGAAGGTAGGGTTTACTTTTGCTACTTCAAGATTTAAACTATTTTTTTGAAGCTAATTGCTTGAAAACAATTGTGGAGCACTATTCTGCCTCAAAGTATGTAGTGCACTTGGCCAGATCAGATACTGTACCTGCAGAACATGAAGAATGTGGCAGATTGTCACCTCACTTTGGCACTCTACATCATATCGTAGGCATATCAGACACTATGCCTGCAGAACTTGAAGAATGCTGCAGCTTGACCCTTCACTTTGGCACTCTACAACTTATTTTGGCCAGTTCAGATATTGTGCCTGCAGAACATGAATAATGCTGCAGCTTGTCCCTTCACATTGGCACTGTGCATCTTATTTTGGCCAGATTAGATATTGTACCTGCAGAACATGAAGAATGTTGCAGCTTGTCCCCTAACTTTGGTACTCTGCATCTTATTCCATTTGATTAGTGGGAAGAAAGTAAAGACAGTCTGTTAGTCTACTTAATCCACCCAACACACAAACAAAGATTTATATTCCAGCTATACTTTTGAAGCTTCTGATTGTACAGTTTACAGACACCACACAGATTATAATGTATGTGTCTTACATTTTGTCCAGATTTTAAAGCTTATTGTTATATTAAGTGGGTTTGAGTTGGGTGGGTGAGGTTATAGTACTGAAATGGCAACCAGAGTGTAGTACTAGTTGAATCATTCCTTAGACAGTTTACCTCTACTCATACATATAGATTTGCATACTCAGAATGCATTGTGCTGGGTTTCATGAAATTGATTATCTGTTTGCAGAAACCACAAAAATTTGAAAATGGCTTCTTTCTTGAATTACTATATTTATGCATTCTACATACTGTTCTTTCATATCAGGTGTTAAATCAGTTCACCACTTTCTACTCATAACAACAAAGAATACTTCCATATGTCATATAGTATGTGATTCCATAAAACACAATCAACTGTAGCTGCATATCTTTGTGGGATTTAGCTAAAGCTGATTCAAAAATCCCAAGTGTAGCTGCATTTAGGTGTTTATTTTGCCATTGTATGCTTCCACTATTTTGTTAAAGCAGATTATGTGAAAACAGTGGTATAGTCTTATGCGGTCTTAACTTGTTCATTGTATATTGACAGATCAGACACCTGCAGGTTGTGTAGAATTCTGCAGCTTGTCTCTTCACTCATGAACTCTGCATTTAACTGTTGAGGATTTTAGTAGACAAAAAAAAAGTTTATGTACTTTGCCAGTCAGCATCCCATCCCCCCACACACACAGATTTACACACCAATTATATTTTGAGACTTTTGACTGCTTGTGTCTGTATAGAAACCATATAAATTGGAAAGTACCTGCTTCTTCAGTGTGGCGATTTTAAAGATTCGTATTATGTTTAGTGTGTGGGAGTTGACTGTAGGGAGGTCTGAGTATTGAGAGGGCAGGCAAAGTATAGTACCAGTTGAAACTTTTCTTAGTGAATTTACCAACACCCAAATAAACACATACACAGACATGCACAGATTTGCATGCACATTATGATTGTGAGGTGGTGATTGTGTTGGTGTTTAATGAATCCACACATATCAGAAAGTGTCTACCTTCTCTTTTGTGCAGTGTTTTCACAGTGTGCTATACTTCCATTGCCTTATGTTATTATAAGTACTCGTGTGCAGATTTTAAAGATTATTGCTATAGAGTGTGTGTGTGTGTGTGTGTGTGTGTGCATGCATGTGTGTGTATCAGCATGAGTAAAGTTTGAGTATAAAGTACAAACATGGGCAGCAGAATGTAGTCCCTGTTGACAGTAGGTCACCCCCATCAAGAGGATTTGAATACCCAAGATGCTTTGCACTTAATTTCTTTTTTCTTTTAAATGCACATATATGCACTGTTGAAAGATACCCCCAAAAAAATACACTGGAAATTGTCTGTCTTCCTGTCTTGTGTATGCATTCTAAATACTGCCCTTATTGCAAACTGTTTTGCTTTTCATACATATCATGCTGACGATAATGGGTCTGTAATAAATAGGAATGGGGCTAAATTTCACCAATATACTGTATCAAAATGATATAATCTAAAACACATTCTTGGTTCTCTGTGTCTGGCAGTGATTACCTAAGCATAACTCAGTTTTTTTTCAGTTTTGCTGACCTAGCAAACTGACAGTATGGCCCCAAAATCCAGAAGATGTAATTGAAGAAAGTTTGAAATTAATTGTGGAGATTGAAAAAATTAGGGTAACGTGAGCATAGCTTAGTACCTTTCAGCGACATTGTCACTTTAATCAAATATTTCTACTGTGTGCCTGAATAGTATAGAATTTACATTTATATAGTGATTTTTTATATATTCTATCCCAAAGTTATTTATAAGATATTTTTACATGATAGTCTAGCTAAGATGCCACATCTAATTTCCTGTGGAGTACTGATTCTGTTTCTGACAGCTTGCTGCTGCTCATTACCATTGGCATTTTATTCTGTACCTCAAATAGTGCACCTGAAATGGAGCATTTATTATTTTCTGGTTCTTTGGCTCCACCTCCTACTGCTCCCTGGCCAGTCTGGGCCTTGGATTGCTCCCCCCCCCCAGCCACCATGCATTCAATACTGTACTATGTATAGTAACTTAGGCTAGTTAGCACTGGAGGGGAGAAAACAATGACATATCATTTTACTCATCTCCAAATTCTTGACTAACAAACTCCTGATTACTTTATCACTATGTATAAGCCTTAATCCCTCTTCTCTCTTTGTAATGCTGACATATAGTGTTTAAATTATCTTTGCCAAGATACAAAAGAAAACAGTTTGCCAATCTTCTTCCACTGTGTTCCTTCTCTGGTCCTGATCTAAATTTACTACATGGGGATTGCACCACCTCACGATGTAGCTGTTTTTAGACCATTATGAAGTTGTACTGTATTTGCTTTATATCTGTTTGTTGATTTGATTGTTAACCAGGTAGGCTCACTGGAGCTAGTCCCCTTTTCAAAAGCAGCACAGGAACAAAGCATTACTACAGTACTAAATTATTAAGTAAACAAAACACAATAGCATACTTTGACAAAGTACGATGGTGCAGTGTAGTTCTGATAAGACAATACATCTTAAGTTTATGCAGGTACTGTACACATGGAGATAGGTAGTAAACATCTTAGAAGACTGAACTCATAGTTGTAATGATGAAAGGAAGATTCCTTCACATTGTGGCTGTGTGAAAGCCAAATGGACATTTGCCCATATTTGTACAAACAAAAGAAATTAGGAGATGCTTTTTCTGAGGAATATCATTTGTGAAAATTACATAAGTCAAAACTTGTCTGGCCCATCAAGCAAGCTGCTGATTTTTTTGTCATGTGCTTCACACAAAAATTGCCACTGGGTAGTCAGATTTCAGATTAAAGTATTGCCAATTTTAATATGAATAAACTTAATAGTGGTGTATTCTTTGATCAGTCATGATTACAAACTTCTCTACAGGTACCTTAACCTTATTATGCAGAGTTCTTGTCTTCGCCAGTGTGATGATTTGAGCAGCCAACTACAATTGTTCCATTCTTCAGGACAGGTGGAGTTTGACATAGCATAGTGCAAAAAAAATATATCAAATCCATCCATTCAGGGCCTCATCCAAGATGGTAGCTTGTCAAAAGTGCATTTCAATAAGAGCATGGTAAAAACTGTGCAGAGAAAACAGCGTAAGTGAAAACAGCTACGTGTCAATAATAGCACAGTTATTACATCACAGTATACTTTGTTGTTCTCACTGGTGCCAAGCAATACAAGTGCACAACTGTGTGGTGCTTGGCTGTGCTGACACCATGTGTGCAGGGTAGAGTCATGGGCTATGAAATACTTTGGTGCATCCAGCTGACCAGGGTTTGAATCTCAGGCTATTTTTTTGCCATCAGCCATCCCAGTAATAATATTAAATGCCACCCCAAATTTGGCCCCCGGAGCTGATTATATATATTTTAGGGAGCCCCCACATACAAATTTACCAGCCGGCATGTTAAGGTTTGTAGTGTAGTCAGCTGGACCTTTTTTGATCCCCTGGAGTTGCCTGCACTGCAGAGTTGTAATAGTTGTTATGCCCTCCTCCAAGTTTGTCCTACCCCCTTACACTTGCCTTCTCTTGGTATCCACTCCTTAAGTTTTGGGTTCCCTGAGTTAGGTTTCTTGTTTATGATTCCACCTGCATATCCACAGCATTATTCCCACTGTCTGTGTTGATGTTTTTCATGATCACTGTCTTCATTTACACTTCTTTGCAAGCAAGGTCTTGAACCGCACTATATTGAATATGTTCTTTTGACCTACATCAATCTAAGATATATTGTAACCGTAATATTGTAGATATGCTCATAAAATGCTGAGTGTGGATCCAGATGGATGCATAAATACTTACAGCATCAGTATTTTTTGTTGGGAAAAAATAGATGGTTTTATTTAGCAGTAATATAGTTCTACCATAATTTAATTCATACATTTATTTCTCTCTGATATTTTTAAAATGCATTTTATTACTAAGTTTATAACTAATGACTTAAGACATTAAAGATTCATAGGATTCATCAGATTGATACTGAGCTAATGGACATTTGTCTTACATGATCACCATCTGAATTTCTAAGCTCTTGCTAAAAAGCAATTCTTGAAACTCCTGAACCACAAAGATACATTTTGACTTCACATGCTGGATTTATTCATTGAATTATTGTGAGGGTGCTACCCAGATTTACCTGTATGTTTCTTCACAGTGTTGACCAGCAAGCCAATTGAACAATGCATCAGAACAATGCAATGAAATCTGTGATAACTTGCTCAGAGTTTCTGTCATTTTTTTTCCAGTTCCCCCAACTTAAAAACTGTAGGAAGGAAAATATATTCTGAATTTCAAACTGCCAGTTAAAAATTACGTAATGAGGCCAAGAGGTGACTGATGGGATTTCAAGAAGAAAAGGAACATAATGCTTTACTCTTATATTTTTCATGGAATGGACTCCTGAATCAGCACAGGAGCCAGTGGCTTTCCATCATAACAGATATACTGTATGTAGAAGTACAAATAAACAGATAAATATGTAGAATGCAGATATAAGAGATAGCAGTGATTTGCTGGAGGGTCCAGTAAGCTGAGGCTGAAACTTAGAAAACAATGATCAAGCACAAATGGCTTTCTGATGATTGCACTACACTAGAAACTAAAGAGATGCCTCCACAACCCAGACAAAGGGGCATGTAACCATGAAATATCCACTTCTTACCTTGCTGAGGTAGAATTATGAATAAATGAAATACAAGTAAATGTTGCAGTGGAGCATTTTGTTTCTCTTTTTCATACTACTACCGTTGCAACTGAAAAAGGCTCCTCCACAATACTAAAGGAGAGTCCATTCAAGAGTGATGGGCATCCTGGAACTAATTTTAATTTAATTTTTTCATAAATTTTTTTAATTTTTAGTTATTTAACCAGGTGAGACACACTAAGCTGAAAGTTTTTTTACAGGTGCAACCTGGGAGCACAGGGAAGTTAAGTGACTTGCTCAGGGTCACACAGTATGCAAGTGGAAGCTGTGGGATTCAAACCCACGTCTGGTCTGTGGACGTCACCAGATTTGCATCTCAGAGCCTTAAACCACTGTGCTATACTGCCTCCCTTTTTCCTTTGATGGAATTTCATCCATTGAGAAATGTTTGCATGATTTTAAAGAATTCTGGAAATTATTCAAATTCTGCAGTGCAAATTTTGTAATACTGAAATCTTAGTTATGCACTACATTAAAAAAAATCCATTGACATGTGCCACCTGAACAATATTGTGATGGCCATGCCTTCTCCATCTTTAAGTTATACCCAGCTTACCATACACTGTGTGTGAAAGAGCATAACTATAAATAGTTCACTGAATTCTGGAGTGGATTATTAAGAGAAGTAATACATGGTGTCCTAAAGAGCCGTACTAAACAGTAATTTACAGTGTTTTGGGGAGGTATCCAAAATTAAAAATAAATAAATAAATGTGTTGATGAAGCTAATTAGATAATCAGTTTTCAAGATTAGAAAGGGGTAAGGAAAAGTGTCATTTATTGTCTCAATGAGGATATCCAGGGAAGTAATTTAATGTGTTCTGAAGATGCTAGATAATTCCTATAGGGTAGAAGACTGTATCTTCCAAGGGATGAGAATGTGTATGGTAGAACACCTTACTCTTCTAGTAAATGGATTTTGAAGATGTGGTATATATATTACATTGCCCCTAAATGCCAGTTAATAAAACCTGACACTGTACTAAATTCCCTTTGTAGACTTATCCTTGTCTACCCCATCTGGGCATACCACTTCACAACATATGATTGCTTGAGCTGGTTCTCACTGAATGATTGATAGATAGGTACAGTACAACACCTCACTCTCTGTAGTTTCAAGTACTGCTAAATACACCATCCAGCTACCTAAGCATCCTACTCACTCCTGCTACTCAGTCCACACACCAATCTTTGTCCCACTCTACTGGAGTAAAAATTCCTGGTTCCCAGCAGACACAGAATTCTGACCAAATTGCTTTCAATCATAGATTTCCTTCAGGTGTGGAAGAACCTGACCTTGTGAAATAACCCACCTTCAAGCATTGTCTCTGCCAAACAGTTACTCAAACAGAAAATTGTATCCTACTGTAACTTCACCTGCCAGTGTTTATGGTTCCATGTTGCTGTAGCTTTTGGTGACCTCTCCTCTGCTGTTATGCTTATAAATTTGTATATTATAAAATTGTTTGCTTGTAATCTGTGTACTGATATGGAATTTTTTTTATTTGCTTTCACTTCTTCCTCAACCCCCCCCCCCCGTCACATCTGTAAAGATATTATTATTGTATTTCTGCATGTTTTACCTGGTAAATAAATTCCACATAACTAAATAAATAAAACTTAATTACAATATTTGCCTTGTGGATACTATGAAGTACTTTCATATCTATGCTCTATAAAACACATTGAATACTTCTCAATTTTCTTCAGAATGCCTTAAAATTACTTTACTAGTTACCCAGTTCAGTGATGCTGTGAGTATATCACTGTGGCCTAATTTAATAATGATGATGAGACTTCGGAGGTTAGAACACTGAGCTACAAATATGAAGAAACATAGCAAAGTGCATAACAGGAACTTTTCAGCAATTTTTAATAGTGAATAAATAAAAATAATGAATAAGTAAGTTTTCATTTTGAGTTTAAAGTGTAAATATTCACTTATGTACTTACATATCTACTTAAATGTTTACTTTTTAGGTTGAGTGTCACTTGTGATACTAAGATTGCTGGTCATTGTCTGAATGTTGATTTGTCTCTGTAAATGTAATGTTTGTACAGCCTCCCTCCCTATGCAATTTTTGCAGAGTAGGAATGCTAGATAGGAAGTGATGTTAATTGGAGAAATAGCCTTTACTCCCTGCATGATTTCACGTACAGCAAAGCAAAATGAGAATTGCTTTAGGTGCAGAAGAGTGCTTTTTCTAAACATATTGCCTTTCTCTCATCATATGGTTTTCGGCTTGGGCTAAGCAAAAAAAAAATCACATTTTAAGTAACAAAAAGGAAAAAAAAAACACTATTCAAGCCATAGCCAGCAATAATAACAACACAATAGCAATAATAACATCACAAGTGAAACTAAATCTGAAAAGTGGACATGTAAGTAGATATGTGCTCTATAGAAACAGTTAATGTTGATGCTATCTCCTTGTGTTTGAACAAAGGGGTCTCTGTGTCAGTTTGTGTGCTACAAATACAATAGTTATCTTAAGTGCAAACTACAAAGATAAAGCTAGTTCAGTATTTTGACTATGAGGTCTTCTTCAGGAATGTAAAATAAAGAAAAGAAATACATATATTTGCAGTGGACTATCCAATGGGGAAACATGGACAACAGGAGTGTGATGCCTTAAGGGATTCTGATGACATCACAAACCATGAAAGTAGGCCTGTGCAGAATGAGGAATTCCACCATCAAATGTTGTATGGAATGGCAGTTCCACTTCTGAAATTCTTTTCAGAATTTCTTTTTAAATTCCACCTGAATTCTGAAAAGCACTTTCTATGTAAACCACGGACTAGTTTCCGGTGGATTGTGTAAACTGCAGAATCTTTTTCCATAGATTGCCAAAAAAAGAATCCACAGTTTATGAAAACTGCAGATTATAACCTACAAAAACATTTTCAGTGCAAAATTTCAAAATTCTGCTACTAACACAGTTTTGCAAAATTCTATTTGGTTGTAAATTGAACATTCTTTGTAGCCCTACATGGAAGTGAAGCTCAAGTGATCTGATAGCATCAGAATCCGGAGATGGAATTACAGTTCAGTTGTTCTTTTTCCCACAATCAAATATTTTTTAATGTGTATGAAGAAACAGTTCCAAAAGCTAAACATGTCAAACAAATTAATATAACAGGTTTTTCTACTATACCAAACAATGGGGAGGGGAACGGGAGGGGGAATCATAGTTTTCAAAATATCCAAACGTGGCAAATTCAAACTACCTGCAGTAAGGTCATAGGCTAAAATACAATGTTTAACTATAAACTTTTGCAATTTGTGAAATGCTGTTAGATACTGAATTAGTGTAATGCTGTGGGATGCTAATGCTCTGTCAGTTATCTGTTACCTGATTCTAACATGCCCATGCACAACTGTGGACCACTCCCATACATAACAGATGACTGACGGTTGTAAATCATGCACAACACTAGTGTGTTGTCATGGAATTCCACTGCATAAAATGTTCTGTGATACACTGTACTTAGTTACTGTAGTAAACAATACCATATCACAAAGGGCAGAAAAAAACAAGGTTCTTTCATCTCCAAAGACATACCAGAGCCTCAGGCAAAACTGCCTTTATCTATCACCAGCCTAGCTTATGGAGCAAACCTTCCAGCAGAACTCACAGTATCTAACTCTACCAGCACCTTTGAAGGAATGCTGCATCCACATATGGTGTACAGGTTTCATACAATTCATGATTCATAGGAATGATATGTTGTGAAGTAGGCTACTACAGCCCATTATATGCTTGCCATTTCTCAATGGAAATATTCATTAATGCCACTTGCTTTCGAGTGCATATGCAAATGATGTTTTAAAGTATGTATTGTCTGGCATGATAAAACATTTTCCTGGAGTGAGTTCCATGTGATAACTCTGGGTAAACCAAGCTGCCCTCTTTGAGGTTTTATAGTTTTCCAATTTCAATAGTTTGGAAAGCTTTCTACCCTCATATAGACTATCTCCTTTTTCTAGACTGAAACAGTCCCACAGATCCTTATTGTGGAAGGATTTGAATACCAATCACATGCCCCCTTCCATAAGTCTTCTCAGTACAAGGCTGTACATATCTAGCTCTCTTAATCTTTCCTCATAACTCATACCACTCACACAGGTGTACATGCTAATTCCAGTTTCTGAATCCTACCTCCTGCATACCCATTGTCTTCCTACAACATCCCTCTGGCCTTTCATAGTATATGCCTTACAAATTGTTTAGTGCTTAAGTTGATCACAACATTAAAGTAGTACCCTGAATTACTCACTTATTTACTAACACCATGTCTGTGTTACACTTACTGAAATGGTTGTAAGTTGCACTGTTGCACCAATCTCTTTGTTACTGAATATTTGTAGGCTGTCAGTGCCCAGTATGTATTATATTTATGTTATGTACTCTGATGTTGTATTGGCCATTATGTAACCCTCCCCTAAGGACACACATGAAAATTAGTTGTGACCTTGTGTGTCTCCATGTCCAAAAAATGTGAGAATAAAAATGCAGTACATAAATATCATGATCAGGGGATTATAATCTTACATGCAAATACATACAGTAGCAGGAGTGAAAGAAACCCAAGATACAAGGATACTGATTTCAGGCATCCGTCCTTAGTAATAAAGAATGAAGGGAAGAGAAAAACAGTTGGAAATGAAATATACACTGAACTGAATCAAACTAAGTTTTTTGCCTAAAGGTCTACTAGCTCTTTATGATCATGGGGCTAGGTTTTAGAAATCTATGACAAGCTACAGCTTGGCTGCTCAAGGTATTTTAAAACTTAATTATTGCTTTTGGGATTTATTTCCCTTAAGTAATAATGGTAACCGTTCTTTGTTTATTTTCAAAGCCCAAAATACTAAAACCTTGAGACTTTGGGCTGCCGGAATGTAAACAATGCTTGACCATACACTTCAGGGCATCTGAGACGGTACATGGCCTCCGGAATCAAAGTTAACAGCAAAGATTAAGGAAGTAAGACTTTTTCTCCAAGGGAAAAAAAACAAAAGTTTAGTTTCTCTACCTCTTTCTTCTGATTATATGCATAGACTCTGTTTCTTCAAATCCAGTTTAAAGAATCATGGGTAGCAGTATGCATATCCTTTACTAGGACAAACTAACAAAGCTTCAGCCAAACAAATGTAATCCCCAAAGCAGGCTTTTCAGATGTTAAAGTTTAGACTGAGAGCAACACGCTATAAATGTGTTTCACCCTTTAGGCACCAACTTACATGGGTGGGAATGTTACATCTTAAAATATTTTACTTGTTGAAAAAAGGTCACTTAACCCTTGCTGTGCTGCATACTGATGTATTCTGTTCAGATATCCTATATGTTCTAATTCTGTCAGTAGTCTGTGTTGTTTTTCAAAGTGTACCCTTCTTGGTAAATGAACATTATAGGCTCGATTTTCAAAACCCCAAAATTGATGTAAGGAGCCTGCATCAAACAGAATTGATGCAAGTGGTTCCTTGCATCAAAATAAGTGTCAGTTCTGATTTTGTAACACCTGCTGTGTCTGCATCAGGACCCCCTGCACCAAACTGGTCCTACAGCCGCATTGCACCCTACATGGGGGTGCACCACATCACAAAGGGGCATGCACAACAGTGGGGCTACAACATCCCCATAACTAGGATTTTGAAAGCCCTGCTGTGGCTGCAAGAGCTGGCAGTGGTTAGACTAGCCATTATCTGGTCTAACTTCCCTTGCACCAGCCCAACCATACTGTCTGAGACACAACCCCTACCACCCAACCAAACAGCTGCCCTGGGGGGGGCCTGAGGTTGATAGGGAGAGTGTGGCATATGTCGTCAACATAAATGTTTCAGTGCTAGCTTCTGTACTTGTCCCTGTAAGACTGTCTCTTGCAATATTGGTCCCTTACCCACACCCCACCGCACATGTTTTTGTTCCCTATGCTTCAATAGTGACATACATAAAGTAAGTACAGTACTGACTGTACTGATGTCTTCTACGTGTATTACATGGCAGCCAGTGGGTTGTCAGCTCTCTGGCAGCTGCTGCAAGCCCTTCCGTGGCTTGTGACATTCCCCTGTGATGCCACTTCTTTGATGCAGCTGGCACCTTGTGGCAAACCAAGGGAATTTGATGCTGGGACCCTGCTTTTTCCAAAATCGGGCACAGGGTCCCTGGTTGACCCCAGAATTGCCACAGCCCTAGATCACCACAATTTGCTCTGATATATGGGCTCTGAAAAACAAGATCTATAAATTTTGTGAATTCCGTTTTCCTATGCAAGCTGCAGAGATCTTTGTGTGTAACAAAGAAATGAAAATATGGCATTAGAGGGAAATAAGAAGCATCTAAGGGGGACTTCTTAAGGGAAAAGGCATTAAGGGCTAGACAGAGTAGTGGTAAGATTCCAGCTGATAAGCTCAGTTGTGCGTCCATACTTAAAATGAGTATAGTTACTGCTGTGTGGCAGGTAGAGGTGTGAATTTTAATTTTTTCTGATTAAGATGATGTGAAGTGGGAAACTTCGCACTTCACAAAGCTTTGCAAAGTTCCCCGACCTCACATCAACTTTGCCAGCATGGGATTTTTTTTTTTTTATGAAAACCAATTTTAAAAATCTAAAAAAGCCACATCCTCTGTGTTATTGACACCCACCCCTCCTAACCATGCCATATTGTTTTTCATTATATCCCCCACCTATCCTGCTATGCCCCTTCCCTCTCTCTGTATCTTGCATAGTTCATAAAAATGCCAGTATTGCCCTCCCCGCCTGCAAAACCAAGTTCCCCATCCTCCACCCTGTCCCTGCTGATAATTCACAGAAACCTCCCTCCCTCCCTTTCCTATCCTCTTTCAAATAAATATGCCCTACTCCCCCAAAAGCACCCCCAACCCCCAGTTTCCTGTAAAGAAGAAAACCATTCTGCATCAAAGTGAACAGCCTCACTCTTCCATGACTGAACCAGAATGAGTGATGAGTGATGTCAATCCTAGTAGAAATACCTGACTGAGATATCTGACTATGGGGTTCACAAACAGGACCATCGGAAGAATGGAGGTGGTGTACTGCCTGATGCTCATCGCAGTCCCAGCTTTAATGCTGCATCTTCATCCATTGTCCTGTCCTACCATGGGTTTAACCTGTTGCTATCCTTACCTGCCTCCTTCCTCAGTTTCATCAGTGGCATTTATGCCTCCCCTAAAATCAAGCCTGACTCTATTCCTGGAATTCTCTCTTCCCTCCCCATCCTCCATGCTTCTGGTGAGCTCCTGATCCTTGGGAATCTAAACTTAACTTGGCAACTGAATCCATCAAACTCATGCAGCTCATCTCTGAGTCCATCCATCCCAACTCCAAATCATCCAACCACTCCCTTGTTGACTGGGAATTATCTTCCCCTCACCACATTGCTCTCACTGGCAGCCTCTCAAATCTTTAGTAAACCATTGAATGTTGTACTATGTATAGAAGCACCACTCCTCCAATAGCCACCACCAAAGTTTACCCTGACAAGTTCATTCAAGACTGTAGATCTCACCACTCTGCTTCATGATCTTCATAACACTGACTGGCTACTGTACCTCTTTCTGTGTCCACCAACATAGATGTAGAACCGTCCAGTTTCAAATCCAAATTCTTCTCATGCTGAGAAAAAGCACACCCTCTGCCAGAGGTCTTGTATTGTGGGTCTTGCCTTCCCAGTATCACTCCAGAGTTCCCTGGCCTATTCAAAATACACAACTCTGCCTCAAATTCCCACAAGATCACAGGCTCTCAAGAGGACTTGTGGAGACACATACTGTAAGCATCTCATTAATTCCAGGTTCATTGTCATGAGGGAGGCTGTTACTTTACTTTGCACCAACCTACGGAACAATCATTAGCTCCTTGATATGTCTTGGAAAGTTATCCACTTCCTTTTTGACCCTCAGCCCATCTCTGACCTAATGCACACACTACTCCCCCTAACACTCCTTCCCATGTCACTTTTTTCTCCCTTTCAATTGTTTGGTCTTGACCCCATTTCCTTTTTCTTTAGTGCCTTTCATATTGTGCAGTATTTTCCTGTACTCGGTTCTTTCCAGCATGGCAATTTTTGCCTATGTGACATAATAACTCTTTTTTAGTGGGGTCTTGACCTCTTCCACTCCCAGCTTGCACAGCTTTGTCATTCACCCCTTTTGTTTACCTTTTTTATTGCCCAAATGAACTCTTTTTGTACATTTAATTTTAAATGGAACATTACATATTAGTGTTGGATAGTTATGTATTTAATTTAGTTTTTGTGTACTGGTAGATATAGATGGAAACTAACTGAAATTGAATCATTTGAGATTAAGCTGTTGATGGTATTTTAGTGAATGGGGGAAATTTGGCCAGGACACCAGGGAAATTCCCCTACTCTTCAGTAGGGAGCGCTGTCCTGTAGGTGTGTGGTGGAATTTCAGTCTGGAGCCTGACATGGTAGGATGTGGTTCGGTTGGTAATTCTCAAGCGGGTGCAGTTGGCATCAATAGCAGGGACTGACAGTGGTGGAGCATGGAACTGGTGGAACCCGAGGAGTCAGGGGTTCAGTTAGAGGAAGTGGAGCTAGAAAAAGCTCTAAAAGATAAACTTTGTGAACCTACGCGAGTGTTTCAAAGAGAGACTTCCAGATTACAGGAGGAGAAAAAAGAAAGAGGATGGCCAGTGTATCTCCTTCACAAACTCCTACTACATTGAAAGTTTTTCTTGGCTCTCAGGTGAGTGGTATGCCTAACCAGCTGCCGCTTTCCCTCGGTGGTAGCATGGATTTACCGGTTGAGCTATCATTGCCAGGAGATGTGGGCTGGTCGGCGGATTCAGCATTGTGGCAGTCTGGATGATTGAAAAAAATGGATGGTTCTTGAGCTGTGGATCCAATGTTTGTGGTGGGACCATGGAAGGTAGGCCAGGTGGCAGCCTCGGGAGAGATGTCCCACAAACAGAATTTTGGTCCTCATGAGAAGCAGATTCCTCCTTTGCTTTTACATACTCCTTCTTTTTCTCCCCTTGCCACACTGTGCGGGGAGGTTACCCCTGTTGTTTTGGATGTCATTACTACACCTGAATCTGTGGTGGTAGACTCCCTTCCTGATGCAGGGCAGGATTGTGCTGGATTCAGGAGCCGCTAGTCGGACAGGAACCTTTAGTGCAGAAAGACAATGTAAAACAAAAACCTTCTTATGCGGGTTTATTCCACAAGCCTGTGGAATTGGCTAAAATAAGGAATGCTATTCAGATAAGTTATTTGGGAGGTATGGCTGATTTGCCTGACAGGTACTTTGTCGCTAGAATCCTGCTTAAACAATCATTGGGTTTTTCACCCAATGAAGTGTATGCGCTGATTCATGCTCCAGGAGAACAAACTTTTGATGTGAGTTTTAGGACTCAAAATGTGTTGGAGAGATTTTGGACTATATATTCAATAATGAAAACAAACCCCCTTTGGACACCATTTCAGGTTATTCCCCTAACCAAACAGTCATTTCGTATTATTACTGTTTTATTTCGGAATGAAGGAGTCAACATTTCTGATATTTTGTTTTGGTTGGATAAGAGATGTGATGTTCAAGGCACCCCAGAGCCTATGATAGATACAGAGGGCTTCTGGAATGGGGATGGCACATTAAAGTAAAGCTGTTTGCTGTAGATAATGAATTTCAGCATTTACAGAATTGTTTTTTTATTGGTCGGGACAAGTTTTTTTTTATCCTGAACAGCCACGTAAGTGCCATAAATGTGGTGCAGTATACCGCATTAGCACTTCTTGTAACAAAATATGATGCTTTCAGTGTGGGGATATGGGGCATGTTAGTACTGAATGTGATAATTTTCCTACCTACAATTTTTGTGACAAGCCTGGCCATACTTTTTTCAGAATGTCCAGTAGCTGCCCATAATACTCCCAAAGCAGATTTTACTATGCAGGATTATGATATCAATATGGCCTGGGCAGGCAGAGTGCTATCTGATCCAAGGCAGCCAAGATCTCCCCAGGGCTCTGATAAACAAAACCTTCCCTCAGGTCCTGGAGATCTGGCCACTGGTACAGTTTCCCTTGGTATCCCCAGTGATCAGGAAATAGTGGAACCTCTATTGGTGGGTATCCCAGAACAACCTCTTCCCTGGAGAAAGGGGACATGGCACCTCCACCGCCCCCTGCCTGTATGCTGCGAGCAACCCTAGCAAAAAACTTGGGACCTCCCCAGACTCTGGGAATTGCCTCAGATATTACTTTGACTAATTCTTATTGGATTTTATCGGTAGAGGATGATATGGCAGACCTGGATTCTGATACAGCCTGTAAGTCTTCTTCTTCACAAAGAGACCCAGCATCTGATATGGAATCAGGAAAATCTGAGGTGGAGATAAAAATAAAGAAAAAGAGTGGGATTCAGATGGGTTTACGTAAAAGTGCTAGGAAGAAACAGCTGCTCACTTGACATTAACTTCTTCATGAGTTGTATGATTTGATTGTAGCACCACTAAATGTAAACAGTATTCTTACTGACTATAAAAGATTAGCGACTAATTGAGATATTTTCAAAGTTTAAAGGAAATACTGTGTTTTTTCAGGATACAAGATTGTATATGATTGATAATTTTGAGAAGGCCTCATAAGCATGGACATGAGGTCCTTGTTTTTGGTCAGGAGGGGGGGAAAGAGCTTTTTTCAGGAGTAGGAATTTGTTTTTTAACTTCAGATATTGTGGTGACAGATATAATTGAAATTGAAGTAGGCCGAAGTCTCTTGCTAGATGCAACAATACAAGCTTCGGATTTCAGGTTAATAAATGTGTATGTGACACAGGTTAAAACTGACCTCATTGCATCGCTGGAAAAAATTCAATCATATTTGCTCACTAGAAGAAATGTTCTTTTTGGTGGAGATTTTAATATAAATAGGGCAATACAGCATAGGGGAGCTAAAAGTCCCAAATTATATTGTGACTCACATTTTTTAAATAGACTTTTGAAAATACTGGGTTGATTGATGTTTTTCAGTCAAAACCTCAAGATATAGTATACAAATATTTTTCAGGATCCAGAAAATCCCATATAGATTATTGATTTGTTTCTGCAAATTTACTTTTTCACTCACAGGCAGCTGTTCCTGTAGCAACTTCAGATCATGTGCTTTTGCAAGTTACTTTCTTGGATTTCCCAGAAATTTCCAAAGGCCCTGGTTACTGGAAACTAAATTTGTCACTACTAGATTTCCCAGAAGTCAAGGAGGGTTTTATCTCCTTATTACTGGCAAGACAATCAGTTTGCTTTTTAAACGATTCAGTACAGGCGTGGTGGGTTATGACACAAAAGCTGATGTTCGAGGTTATTTTCAAATAATTGGGAGAATGCTGGGTAAAGCAAAACATAACTAATATAATGAGGTAAGATATAAAATAGATATGGCATATTGTAGGTTGCAGCAGGGCTTAAAGGTAGATATGGGTGAGATCCAGGCTTTAAAAATGGAATTAGCTAGGTTGCAATATGAAAAAAGAAAAGTTTTGGAAACAGCCCAAAGATTTGGAGTTTCAGGAGCACAAGTTGAAATGAATCCCTTTGAACTGTGTGAGATGCATAGGCGAAGAAAGGGAATGAAGCAAGTGTTGACTTCCTTTGGGACTTTGGTAGGCTCTCAAGCTGATATTTTGGCAGAACTAGATAAGTATTTATTGAACTTGTTTCAGGTAGATGTTTCTTTAACAGATGAGGAAATCAAGACCTGGTTGTCAGGTGGTAGAAGTATGCCAGTCCCAAAAGATTTAAACACAGTTTTAATGCAGCCTATTACACAATCAGAATTGGAATCAGTAATACATTCATTGCCCAGAGGTAAAACCCCAGGTCAGGATGGCTTGGTTAATGAAATATAACCCATATTATTCTCTATTTTAGGATCTGAACTCTACTTTTATTTCAGACATGTTTAGATACTGGAAATTACCCTTTAAGCTTTAATCAGGGCCTGGTGATCTTTTTATTTAAGTCTGGTGCTAGAGAAGAGTTACGTAATTGGAGGCCCATAACACTTCTTAACTCAGAATGTAAGATTATGACAAAAATATTAAGTAATAGACTAGCAGTGGTTTTGCCTCACATAATTCATTGCCCACAATTTTGTTCTGTTATGGGTCAAAATATTTCAGATGTTTTAATTTTGTTGAGAGAAGTGTTTAGTAGGAGTTCTATGGAGGAAATATCTGGATTTTTGTTGAGTTTGGATCAGTTAAAGGCATTCGATAGGGTGTCTCATAACTATTTATGGTCTTGTTTGGCCAATTATGGTTTTCCTGATAGTTTTATTTCATGGCTAAAGGGATACTATGGCTCAGCTGTTATGGCACCTTATGTAAATGGCAGAATTGGGAAGTTTAGGGCTTATAGGAGAGGGGTGCAACAGGGTTGCCCTCTCAGCTCCTTATTATATATTCTCATGATAGACCCTTTGTTGAGACAGTTGAACTAGAAAGTTACTATTAATTTTATCTCACTTCGTAGTGACATGGTCGAGCTTGAAACCATTACATATGCAGATGATTGATACATTTTATCAGATCTCCCATCTAGTGTTGCTACAGAAGAATTTTTGCATGATTTTATGGTGTGTACAGGGACTAAGATAAATTTTACCAAGAGTAAATGTGTTTCCCTCAGGGACTTGGGCGAAACCTACAAGGTTATTATGGGAATTTCAGTTCTCAGTTCAGGAATAAATCAGAGGGTTTATAAAGGAAAGTATTACTCAGGATGCAATTAAGAATCCGGAACTAGAACAAATGGAGGATGGCAAAACTGAAGAGAGTATATATGATTAAAACTTATTTATTGGGTATATTTTTGCATCTGGCTACTATTTATACATTGCCTAGATGTTTAGAATGTACTGTACTAAGTATTTTCTTTCAGGCGATATGGGGTAACTGTTTAAACCTCATTAAACTAAACATATTGTTCTTGAAAAAAAGACAGGGTGGTTTAAATATGATCAAGCCCATTGTTTTTTTTCTTTTCTGTATTTTTATATGTGATAGTAAGGCCTCTGGTTGCAAATATGCAGAAAATTTGATCCCCTTGGGTGCTGGATATTCTTTCTGTATGGTTTAATGATTGGGCATGGGACAAGGCAGTGGCAAAACAAAAACATATGCAAAATTTGTTGGTTACCTATTCTTTGTGTTTTAGTAAGTTAAAACAATGGCAGGTGACGAAGTCAATGGTGGGACAATTGTCCAGAAAATAATTGTATACAGTAATTCAAGCAAAACATTTTATGCAATTGCCTGAGTATTACTAAAGGCAGCAGAGAAATATTGTTTTTATTACAGCAATGTTATGTTCTGCAACTATGCTTCTAGGTATATGGGATGTGACCTGGCTTTGCGTACATGGGACGTTAAAGATGAAATCTAATTTAAAACATAAAAATACAGAAGATAGATCTTATCCTAGAAGTAACATGTGTTCAGAAACAGTGGAATCTTTGTATCATTTATTTTTTTCTTGCCCTTATATTCAACAAATTTGGACTGTATTGCCACGGCATTGGGCCACTTCACCTTTTTTGAATGTGACTCCAGATATATTATTAATGGGCATTTTACCAGATGAATGGAGTCAATATGATCAATCCATTTTGCAGAGTATTTTGGGATATTTAAAATTTCATATCTGGCAATGTCAGGTCAGATGGTCATTGCAACACTTGTATGTCACTCCAGAACAGTTATTTTGGTTGATTGTTGAAGCAGTACTCTCCCTAAAAAGGTATGACTATGCAAATTTGCCTGTGACAATAGTCAGAAAAAAATGGAATGAATTACATTGGTTAGATACAGGATGACTGGCTGATCATATGTGGTTACATTGTTTTAGGGGTGCTTAAAATTTGAATTTATTCTTAATCTTTAGTTATGTAAATTTTGCTCTGTTTCAATTTTGGTAGGTGTGGGTGTGGGTTTGATGGATTCTTTAAAAGTCAATTAGATCAAGTATGACTGTATTACTCCTTTGTATTAGGCCTAGTATATATTTTGGTGTGCATTAACACAATTTGGTTTTATATGCTTTGCCTTAATTATACCTCTCCTCTTTTAGTAAGGAGAAGAAAGGGGTTTGCTTACTGTATTATGCGTTTTAGGTTTTTATACTTCGCAGTGCTCCTTTTTTGTGTTTTTTGTTTTCCTGTTTTGGTTGATTGTGTATGGAAAAATACTGTTTTTTTCTTTTAAGTTAGGAACTCTTTGTTAATGACCTAGACAATGTATGAATCCAATACTTATTTTAATTTTAATTTTATTTCTTTTGTACTATGTTTGTCTATTATGTAGTGTATTTTTTAACCATTTGATTGTTGAAGTTGCAATAAAAAAATTCCCCTACTCTGTCAGTAGGGGGCCTGGTTTCCAGTGAGCAGAATGGAGGACTCAAGCCATTTGAGGTCTGGAGGTGGAGAGAGAGAGAGACATATCGTAGTCCCAGCAGAGAGTGAACTAAAGGCCCAGAAGTTGGGCCCTAAAGTAACAGAGCATGACTTGGATTCTATAGATGTTACATATGACGAGGAAATGGATATTGCCAAAACAGAGGTTTTACTACAAACAACTATGGAAGAAAAAAAAAAAGAAAACTACAAGAGCAGTTACAACACATAGAACAAGAATATAACATGGAGAAACAAAAACTGGATGATGAAAAGAAAAGAAAACAGTTGCCAAATACCTCCCCAGCACTTCCAGAAAAGAAGCCAGTATTTCAGAAAAGTTTTCATTTTGGAGCATCTCTGGGGACCCCAGATCGAACCTCGGACTCACTCAAGGATGATGTGACACCTTCAAAATCAAAATGGATGCCTGAATGAGCTTTGGAGTCTGCCAGATGGAAAAAAGTCTCTACAGGATCCTGGCTCCCAGACCCTGATATTCAGTTACCTGGTACATCTGAATGGAGACCCCTTAACACAACTTTGGAGTCTTCTGCACTGTTGGAGGAATTGCAGACAGAAATTTCATCGCACACAAACCACCAAGAACTACCACACCAGCCAGAGCAGGTCCCTACAAACGCATGAGATATAGATGCTCCTGACCTGCATCAGACTACAGATATTGGAGAGGAGATTTTTTTATGACCCCATAAATATTGATATAAAGCAAGAGAAATTACCTGTAGGTGTTATAAAACAAGAGCCTGCACAGTTAATTACCCTTGATGTTGCGGTACCTACACTGTAAAAACCCACTTTTGCTAGTTTGCTTCAAAAGCCAGTGGAAAATGCAAAAATAAAACATGCAGTATAGCTAAGATATTTAGGGGGAATGCAATGTTCACCAGACAGGTTTTTCATGAGAAGAGAAATTATAAAAAAATCTAATTTTTTTTTTACAATCAGAAATGTATGCATTGCTCCATGCTATGGGTGAAACAACCTATGACATTAGTTTTAGAACAGAAGATTTACTGAACAAATTTGGGGTTATCCATTCAGCTCAAAAAAATTACGCAATTTGGATGCACTTTCAGGCCATCTCTCTTACCATGATATCCTTGAAAATTGTAACTATTTTGTTCAGAAATGAGGGGGTAAACTTGATAGATATCGTATATTGGCTTGAGAATCGATATGACATTCAAGGCACCCCTGAACCCACCATAGATCTGGAGGGGTTCTGGAAGGGGGGGTGGAAATTTAAAATCAAGTTACACAGTACCATGGAAGGCACTGAACATCTCCCTAACTGCTTCTTTTTGGGGAGGGGCAAAGGTATTCTTTTTTATCAATGACAACCGCAGGTGTGCTTTAAGTGTGGGTCAACAAGGCATATTAGTCCGAATTGTGAAAAAACAACATGTTCAGTATGTGGGGCATTGGGCCACATAGGGTTTCACTGCACTGCAACTCGCAGATTTAATTTATGTGACACTGAAGATCATTTATTTATGACATGTCCATGGGCATCCCACAACATGAATGCAGATTTTGCAGAGCAAGACTTTTATATTAATAGAGCAAGTCATGCTCAAACAAAAACTCCTGCCAATAGGAATGACCCAGATACATAGCCAATGAGGCATACTGACCCTCATGCCCCAACTGTCTTGACCAAGGTCTCACCTCCAACTGAAACTCCTGCTCCAAAAGTAGAGCAAACTAACCCACCAGCAGCAGAAATGCTTCCTCCACCCCCTCCCCCTCTGACTCCAGGTCCCCCAACAGGAGAAGAACATTTTCAGTTTGTTACCTGGAATATACAGAAAGCTCCACCTGCACTGGCCTTAGATATTGAACCTTTACAAACTTCAAATTCCTATTTGTTCCTTTGATGGGGAGATACAGAGATGGAAGAGGAATCAGATGCCACCTTGATCTCTTCCTCTCAGGTGGAAGTCCCCTCAGACATATAGGAATTAGAGAAATCTGATCCAAAGTAAACCCTGGGGAAAAAATGGAAAACAAGATCCGATTCAAAAAGAAGAAAAAAAAGACCCTTAAATAATGAACTAGCCCCCTTCTCTTTCTTATGCACTTGTATAGTATTAAATTATCATAATTAAATATGAATAGTGTGAAATCTGAGCGAAAGAGAGGGGCCACTTTTTCATTTTTTGAAAACCATTACTTTGACCTTGTGTTTCTACAAGACACCTGACTTCACACAGCTAGAAAAATAGGTATAGCTCAAACTGCATGGTTCTGGGGACAGTGAATGGTCCATAGGTGAGGACCTTTGTAGTGGTGTAGGTATCTGCATAAATAATTACAAACCTAAAATCATTCAGTTGGTGGACATTTATCTGGGAAGGGCCTTATTGTTAGATATTATGCTTCACAACATTGATTTTAGATTACTAAATATTTATGCAGGACAGACTAAAGCAGGTAGGATTGAGTTTTTTTAAAACTATAGATCCCTTTTTGTTCACATCAAAACAGATCATTTGTGCTGGAGACTTCAATGTGGAAGGTTAAGATCAGACACAGGTCACCAAACAACTACAGTTTTTTGTGACACACTCTTTCTAAATCAATTACTGTTACAGACAGGATTAATAGATATTTTTTTACACTACAAACTAAACCATCCCATACACATCATAGAGGAAAATTATCATCCCGCATTGACTACTTTTTATTTCTCCCACTTTACCTTTAGTTTCTGTAGATACCCAAACTTCTCCCACTTTAGACAATGACATTTTGGAACTAAACATAGCCAACTATAAAGAGACAACACCAGGGAAAGGATACTGGAAGTTAAATAGTACCCTTCTTGAAGATTTAGAAATAAAACAGGGTTTAGTCCACACCATGACAGGTAAGAAGTCTGTATACTTTCTTTATGATACCCCTGTGAACTGGTGGGTAGATATAAAACAGATTTGGCAGATTTTCTCAAATCGCAGGATGATTAAAAGGAACACATAAAAACTTACATTATAATGAGTTACATCAAAAGTTATATACATTGATCTCTACGCAAAACTCAAGTAATCAGGACTTTTCACAGCAAATTGCTGAATTAAAAAATGACATAATGCATTTCCAATATGATAGGCTAGCTTCATTACACCAGGAACAAAAATTTTGGACACACGGTAAGTCCCTCTTTACTAGTCTTTTTGACAGTTCTCTTCGTCTGGTTCCGGCATGGTCAGGGGCACTGGAATTGGCACCGGGTGTGGGACTTCCTTCCTGGGTTTCTTCCCCCCTCTTCCCCTGCCTGGGCATTCTCCCACCCTTTGCAGTTCCTCTGCTCCTCCTCCTCCTCCTGCCTCTCTCTCTTCTTTGCTGCCGCTATTAGCTCGGACATCTGCCCCATCAGGACAGATGCCTCCTGTAGCATCTGCTAGCTGGTCATCTGGACTTGCTTTGGTGTCATGCCTGATCCTCTGCCTTTGCAATCTGGGGGGGTGAAAAGGGATAAGTTCAGACCTGCCCCATCCACATTACCCCCTTCAGCCAAGGTGTGTCGGACTGCCACTTTTCCCCACCCCTTGTTTCTGCAGCACTCATCCTGAGCCCTGCCCTGGGCCCACCATCCTATTGTCCACCACTCCTACACCACTAGGAGCCCTGCATTGTCTTTCTCCTTCCTTCATGTGTTCATCCTTTTCTTTACTTTTTTTTATATAAACCTCCCCTCTCTTGGTGCCTCAGGCCACCTACACCCCCTCACAGGTGGCCCGCGCTGCCCCCAGTGAGGTTTTGGGCCCTGCTCCTGACCCCTTCACTGCAATTCGACCTTACCCCCATGCTATTCCACCCCCCATGAGGTGCATCCTGCACTGCTGCAGGCCACAGCCTGCCCATGAATTGGCCATAACACAGCCACTATGGCCTAGCCCGTTGTCCTGGTCCAACCCCCCATGCCTGCCGTGAGGCCCACATCCATCCTCAGCCTACCTTGCTGCAGGACCCCCCAGTGTAGCCCAATTCCTTGGTCTGCTGGCCACCTAGGCTGGTCATGCTCCCCATGCAGGTGACTGGCCTGGTCTGTACCCCCTTGCTGAACAAAATTCCCCCTTTTTTTGCAAGTCTCTAGGCCCCTATCACTGCTCCGGGCCATCATATGGTCTGTTGCTGCCCAGGCCTGGCCTGTGGCCCCCATGCAGGCCCTGGGTCCTTGGATCCAGAACTGTGGGCCACCATGAATCCCCAAGCTACTGTATGCTGACCTTCTCACCCTGAAGCCAACCTGTATCCCACTTCCTGCCACTTCTGCCCACTTAGCCAAAACACCTGCCCCACCATCTTCCAGAGCCTGGGACCCCCAATTTTTGACCCCACAGTCTCCTGGGCCTTGTCATCACCCCCCAGGTCACTGGCAGTCCCTTTGCACTCCCTGCAGCCTTCCGCGGCCACCACCGCGATAGTCAACACACCTAATTCCCCTTCTCTCCTTCTTCTTTTCTTTTTTTTTATAGTAGGGACCCCAGCAGTGGATGCACTCCTGTAATCCCACTCGTTTGAGGTGATGCTCGAGGCCTGCCCACCCCAACCGTGCCACCTTGCATTCCTCCCTCACCCTTCTTCCATGCCACCCCCTGTCTGCTGTAGCCACCAAAGCAAACTGCCTGAGATGCCAGGACAAAAGAGTAGGGCTTCCTCACCCCTTGTACCACCCAAAGCCTCCAGTCGATGTTTCCTCACTTTCTACACCACTCCCAACACCAAAGCATCCCACACAAAGGGCCCACGTGGAAACTCTGGCTTGTGGGGTGCCTTGCCCCCAGTACCACCAACATACCCACCAGACTGCCTTCTGCTTCTGTTCCAACAAACGCCCCAAAACCCACCATGCAAACAGTCCAGGAGTGGCCCCAGAGCCCTCTGTCTCCCACGGCTATGACCATACACCACTGCCCAGCCTGCCTACACAGATACCATCCTGTCCTGGCAGCTGCCACCGTTCTCAGCGTTCTTTTCTCCTCACTCACAAAATGCCTAAATTTGCTAATTTCTTCTTATAAAACCTGTGTGAACCAACCACCAGTATAGCCATCCATGTGGATGCAGGCCAGAGACACCGAGGGAGCCCAAATGCCCACACCATGTGCTTTTCAATCACAACGCCATACAATGAGGGCCCACCGTGCTGCCCTGCCCCACGCTATTCATTCTCCATTGCCATTACATCAATCCACAACTCCCCCAACCACAACAACAGCCTCATACTTACATGCTAATGCTATCCAGGGGCTGCATTTGCAAATCTCCCAATCTTCTACTGTCTGATTGACAAATACAAATCAAAATCTGCCTATTGATCCACCAAACAAACTTCTGGAGCTGAACTTAATACCACTTGAAAATGCAGAGTATAATTACTTTAGACAGCATGAAACAAAACCAGTGAGTCTTATTCTCCATGCTTTAGATAGCATGAAACCTAAAATGGCCATCCATATAGAAATTCTCACAGGGTCCATGTAGCCTACAAGGCCCAGTTGTCCCATGAGCCTTATCTAGAACTTTTGCCAACAAAGTGCTGAAATCTACAGTCTGAAAAATTCCCAGCTAAAGAGGTTGTCCTGCCTGAGCCCTGGTCTATTATACCCCTAACAGGCCCCTGGTCAGGACCCCCTTTCAGCTCCACCCCCCAGCCAATCTCTGGGGCTCCTGACTTCCCTTATCATATTACCCTTTTCTGCTTGGTGATGTTATCAGGCCCCTCCCTCTATAACACTCTGTTCCCTCCCTTCCCCCCTCCCTCTTCCTTCCTATGCACTTATTCCTGGTAGGGATCACTGGACAACCTGGCCTGCCTTTTAATGGCAAGCCCCATTGTCAAGCTAGACAAAGAATGATGCCTTTTTTAAAATATGAGACTGGGACACTTAAAACAGATTATACGGAAATTTAAAAAATAGCTGATAAATTTATAACCACATCCTTTAGTTCCCCCGAGACACCTAACAAAAAAACAAAACAAAAAGAATTGAGATGCTGGCTTGTTGAACAACATTTCCTCCAAATTATAAAAGATTTTGAGACTATTCTACAACAACCAATGAAGGAAAGAGAATTATATAATACTATACAACAACTTAAATTAGGTTCAACCCTCGGTATAGATGGCTTACCAGTTGAATTTTATTTGAAAATTATAGCACAACACCTATTGCAAGAACTCACAACTGTTTTCAGTTTTAAGCTAAATAATGGCCAGATACCTGGAATCATTTCATATGGGTTACTGATCTTTATATTTAAAAAAGGGAACAAAGCAGTGATAAATAATTGGAGACCCATTTCATTATTGAATTGCAACTTTAAAATCTTGATGAAGCTCCTCAACAATTGAATATACATAGTTCTACCCCAGATAATACATTCTACCCAGGTCTATTCGGTACCAGGGAGGAAAATAACTGATGTATTTATTTTGCTCTTGAGAAATCATGGCAAAAGGGACAGAAGGAGAAATTATGGGCCATTTATTGTGATGGTATCAGACCAAAGCATCTGATTCAGTATTACACACTTATTTATGGACAGTCATATCTTGTTATGGATTTCTATCTAAATTTATTTCCTGGATAAAAAACAGTTATATGCATGCCTCTGTGCACCCTCTTATTAATGGCTGGATAGGTCAACCATGTTACATAAAGAAGGGAGTCTGACAAGGGTGCCCCATAAGCCCAGCTTTGTACATTCTAGCTCTAGACCCCTGATAAGAGCAATACAAAATAATTACCTTATCACTGGCCTATCACTAACCAGTCAGGACACCGAAATAAAAACACTAGCTTATGCAGATGACCTCATCTTGACTTTAGCTGATGTTCAATCCATAGAACCCACATAAGATATATTAAGTAAATATGAATCAGTGTCTGGTTCTACGCTTAACTGCAGTAAAAGTATTTATCTTCCTATAGGAATGCACCACTCATCCATTGACAGGCTTATGGACATTCTGATGGTCACTACTCTGCAAAGAATTCTGGGCTTCTATTTTGGTCAGGGAGATTTAGCAACTCTGAAATGGGAAAGAGCCATTGGGACAGCCATGTAAAAAGTTAAAATATGGAATAGAAGGAAAATGAGTTAAAAAGATGATTTACGCTATAAATATCTTTTTAATCCCTCTTTTTTTTCACACTTGAGCAACATTTATTTTTCATCCAGACATTTAGAAACAAAGCTATATGTGTGTTTTTTTTTTCTGTGCTGTGGGGTAGCAGACTTAATCCAGTTAAAAGGGCATTTACATATTTACCTATTACAAGAGGCGGTCTTAACATGATCATCTTCCTATGTACAAGTATTAAACCTGCCTTAACTCATAAACCTACATTATGGATGACTTGGCTCTTGGATCACTTTCAAGAGATTTTGCAGGACTGGAACAGTGATCTGCTCATTTCCAAACAAAAACAAATGCAACTAGTCCCTAAACATTTTATTTCTTGCATTGCAAAATTAAAACAATGGAAAATAACAAAAAAAAGTAATTCTTACTATGGACATGAAAGCATTCTAAAACTCCATTATGCAAACCTGGTTTATGCAAGTACCACATTTTTTTAAACCCCATTTTCACAGCTCTAGAGATTTAGAATATGTTAGTAGATACTAGGACCCCCTCTCATATGTGTGATATTATATAGTTATGTGCACGCCAGAAACTAAACATTAAAAACATCTTGAAGCATTAGGATAAGACAGAACATCATTGCCCTAGACCCACCTGTACAGAAACACCTGTACAGATACACTAGAAAGTGTACAACATAGAGGATAATGTATGACCATCGATGGTTAACCAGTTTGTTAACCATTGACAAGTTACTAGGGAAACCATGTAAACCTCAACAGTGAAGCTTGAGAGGTTTAGGTCGCCATGGTAACCTCGAGATGAGTTAGCAAAACGGTTACCCATCGACGTACCATACATTATATTTTATAGTATATGGTATAATTTAGGTTTTATACAAAAGAAAGCAGTTCCTCACTGCAGTTTTTTTATGTTGCTGCTGCTCTGCCCTCACCGCCGTGGCCATTTCAAGGCTGTCCAATCCATTTGCGCGCATGCCCAAACTGTCCCCGGTTGTTAATCCATCGATGTGACATACCATCGATGGGTTAACAACATCGTGATGCCACATCGATGATAAAACGTTCTTCTAAAATGGTAGATTTCTACCTATAACAACATTCTACCATACAATAGACCTTTTTTATGAATGTCCTTATGTTATTATCTTTTGGCAAGTGGTTTAAAAACAAAGGAGGTTGTGTCCTTTTTATAGTATCCCACCAGATACTTTATTATTGAAATTAATACCAACACAATGGAAAAGATTCCACCCCAGTACAGACTAGTTCTTACTTGTTTAAAATACTACATATGGCATTCATGATGTCAATGGTCATTGCAGCAATTTTTTTTTACCTCAAGATCAGCTTTTTCACCAAATCAATCAGGTGTTACACACCATAAAACAGTGTGAAATTAACAGTGCCCCTGAACAGCAAATAAAGAAATGGTGGATACACATCCCTGCTTAATTTTTAGCCTTTTTTCCAGATTATAACTTACATTTTTTAAATAGGTCAGAAGTAGTATAAGATCTTTTTTGCCTACATAAATAGTATGACATTTTTAAAATAGAAATAAGGAATGACGTAGGCTAAGAAGTCTTCAATATCTTCATGGTTATTGGAAAAATAAGAAGGTATGCTTATAATACTTTTTCTGGCTTATTTCTATGCAGCTATGTATATCACTGTTTGTACTTTTTAGTTATAAAATTCCCATATAAATTTAGTGAGGGAGGGGTTCCTTCCTTCTTTTTTTTCTTCTACTTTATTTTGAGGGTTATAAAAAGGGGCTTGGGATGCAATGTATGATGTAATACTTTTATGTTCATTTTATTTAGAGTAGGATAGGTGTGATGTAATACTATTATGTATATATTTTGGTTTTAAGTGATAATACAATGGTTTGTCCTACTCTTTCAGAGGGTGGGGGTGGAGGTTTGTTTTCTGTTTCTGCATTTACTACTTAGTTTTTCAGGTTAAAAACTATTTAGTTTTGCTGTATGATGAATTGCTTATTTATGTTTTTCTTTTCTTTTTTATTAAGATTTTCTGTAAAGTAACACTAATTTGTATATATTTTGTTTTAAGTCATTACAAAAAATTCCCATACCCCTTTAGAGGGAGGGGAGGGGAGAGGGGGTCCATTCTCAGTGTTTATTTTTCAGTTTTGGGGTTATAAATTTCCAATTTTGTTTTAATGTGTGAGGAAATACTTATTTATGTTTTATGTTTCCTTTACTATTATTTGTGTGAAATAACACAATTGTTCTATGTATTTTGCTTTGCTTTTAAGTTATAATAAAAATTCCCCCTACTCTTTTTGAGAAGTGCCATGAGATCTTTAACATCCACCTGAACAACTACTAGAACAGGCAGACAGGATCTTGGTTTAACGTCTTATATAAACTGGCACCTCTGGAGTGCAGCACCTCCTCATGCTGCACTATAGTGTTAGTATTGAGATTTTGCCCCAAGTTCCTGGTATGGGGATAGAACCCACAACCTTCCAATCTTCTAGACTCAGAGGTAAGTGTGCAACCTGCTGTGTCACTCACCCAATAGCATTACTCAGTACTGATTATAAAATAATCACTAAATTAATAATGTTGAAAATACAGGACTATATACTGGATATTATTCATACAGATCTAAACAGCTTTATTAAATACAGGAACATCTTTAATGGTTTAACAGATGTATAACTTGCCATTTCTGCAATTAGCAAAAATGATAATGAAACAATTGCAATTGCATTTGATGCTACCAAAGCATTTGACTTACTAAATTGGCACTATATGCTTGAGGTATTAGAAGCATATAAATTACCACAAATCATAATTACATCAATCAAAACTCTTTACCTAAAACCAACAGAAGTTTTCAAAATTAACCAACATAGATCACAACTTTTAATTATGATGAATGGAGTGAGGCAAGGTTTGCCTGCTCTCACCTTTTTTGTTTATCATTAATATGGAACCTCTGTTAAACCATATAAGGAATAATCAACTGATTACAGGCATTCAAATAGAAAACTCTCAGCATAAATTGAATGTGCATGTATATGCAGATGATATCATAGTGTCCTTAGTAGACTCAATTCTTTCCATCCTAGTAATAATATTAGAATGCCAGCATTTTTTAAAGTTGTCCAGCTATGAATTATATAAATCAAAATCCATTGTTGTACCTATTACTAATTTAAAACTGGCTACTTCAATATTACTAGGGGAAATGAAATTTCAGGATACCATTAAGCATTTAGGAATATGGATTACTAATGACTTAATAAAAACAATGACAACAAATGTAAATTACTTTATGGAGAAAATTGATGCCTTACTAACTGAGTGGGAAAATAAGTCAGTATGGTTATGGGGAAGAATCAAGGCATTAAAAATGATGATCATGCCATTATTAATCTACATGTATCAAGGCATGGTAGGGAAGGTTCCAATGTTTTAGACAGACAAACAAAAATCTTAATTCAAAAAACTTTTGTGGAGAGGAGGAACTCCTAGAATTGCTTGGGCCAAAAAACATTGATAAGATCAGAGGGAGGTATGGAATGTCCTCACCCAGGCAGATATTGGTCAGTTAGAATCAAACAGTTATTAAACTGGACAATCCCAGAACAGTACAAAAAAATAAGTAAGAGACATATCAGACATTAATACAGCATTTACTAAAATCTGAAAATTACAAGTTATTAATACACAAACTACTAACTAACCCCAGTCAGTTTAGACTAATAAAGAATAACATTATTAGGGAATTCTATAGGATAAGTAAGTTTGAAATAAGTTACAAACTCATAAAAATGTTTCCTATTTGAGTTAGTTACCAAACATAAGAAAATTATAAATGGAATAAATGCTGGTATTCTTCTAAAAGAGGACTTAAGTAAACTGAACATAAAAATTTGGTTAGATTTATTACAGGAAAAAACATTTATTACATAGAATGAATTCAAAGAACGAGCCAATACTTATCAAATAAAAAATCTTAACATTTGTTACTTGATTCTAAAAACAACATATGACAAAAATTTTCAAGTTAAAGATTTTGGTAAGACAAAACATCAGTTCTCAGATTTATTTAGATCTCTCGATATATATATATATATAAAAATGCTCGGGTAGTTTAATAGCATTAACATATAATAAATTTGCTTTTATCAACAAAATGAAAACAAAAAGATTGATAAAACTAAATCAAAAATGGGAAAATAAATAAGTGCTTCTGTCTCAAAACAGAATAGGCAACACATTCAATTGAATGCAAATAAATGTTATACATATGCAAAAACAAAGCAATTCAAATAATTGACCAAGCTTATATTACCCCGTATAGATTAAAACAATTTTCTAAGGAAGTAAAAAAATGGACTGTTAGCATTTGTGTAAAACTGCAGGCAAAAAGGATCATTACCATTTATGATGGACCTGCCCAAAAATCCTAGATTGGTGGAAAAAAACAATTAGAATTTAATAAAATATTAAACAAATACATTCCACTGACTCCACAAATATTTTTGCTTAATGGTCTCACATCATTGAATTTAGACAAAAAAGAACAGAAAATGTTAGCTACTGCATCAATGGCCACTAAAAGAATGATATTAGCACAGTGGAATCACCCAATGCTGTCTGATTGTAATATGATTAAGCGGAATGTAAATGTTAAAGAAAGTCTGATGATCGAAAGAATAGCGGACCATTTAGAAATCACAAATTATATTATAGACACCACTTGGAAAGACATTATGTCCATTTTACCCACATTAACACAAATATGAAGTATTCTTAGGTTACCCCAGTACTAATATATTGAATATTAAGACATTGTCTTTATAGGTTATGTCATTATTTTGTGGGTGGGGGGCTGGAAATTGTCAGTTGAAAATAAATTAGTTAATTCCATAAGTAGATATAATGTAACCATAAATAGGTATACTATGTGAACAAAATATAGTTCTATGTATGTTGAAGTTTATTACCAATCGTATGTCTTAATGATGAACAAAACAATAAAAAGAGTTACACACAAAAAAAAATGCTGAGCCACTGGCACTGATAATTGTTATTAATTGATAGTATTCATAGATGAGCTTTGGGTGCAGCTTATTACCATGTGATTTTTCCACTTTGGCATTGTATTTTTATATACAGTGTTTTTAATAAGCAGTACCTGCACCGTTTTCCCAAACTCCTGATGAAGACATATACCGTACAGTCAAAATGCTGGGAATAGTGCAACCATTTCTGTGCAAAAATAAACCTGTTTTACACTTTGCTTTTGGCTCTATAACTCAATAATTTACTGGTTGTTAGTGAGATACCCTCTTGGAGGGCTGCCTTCCTGTGTTTTACATTCCTATCTCAAACATGCATGAAGTTATTAATGATCTCAACCAGTTCTTCAGCTCCCATGCTCTCCCCTTCTGTCTTACCTTCCTCCTTCCTCTGCATCTCTTCTGCCCTCCACACCTCTCCTTCCACCTCTGTCACTTTTACCTTCTCTCTAGGTCTGTGTGGAATGAGGAATTCCACCAGATTAATTAACAATGGAATGGTGTTTCTGCATCTACTAAGCTAGGTGGAATTTTGTGGTGAACTCCATAGAGTTCCACCAAGTGAGGTGCATTTTTGTAAGGTAAATGGCAGGTTTTTAAAGTGAAATTTGTTTTGGTTTTTCAAATTACAGAAACAACTTTTGTGGAAGAAATGCAGAAACAATGACACATTTCATTTTCCAAGGAATTCTAAATCACTTAATGAAAGTTAGTATGTACCATGATTTTATACAGTGGAAAAAGGCTTTTCTACCTCTGGCAGCATTCTCAGAATTTTGGGAAAACCAAAGAATTTAAGCACAAGAGGAATTACACAATTCTGCACAGCACTACTTCTCTCCCATTTCCACAGGGGACACCTGTTCTGCTCTGAAGACTTAGAAACATAGAAGCATAGACTTTGATAGCAGATAAGGAGCTCTTGGGCCACCTAGTCTGACCATTTCCCTACCTATTGGATAAGCTGCAGATCCTAGTTAACCAACAGCCTACTTCTTCCTACAAACACAAGAATTGCCTTATGTCTGTCCCATGCATTCTTGATTTCCCAAACTGTTTTTGACCTCACAATCCTCAGGAAGGCTGCTCCATGTGTCCACCACCCTCTCTGTGAAAAAATACTTCCTCACATTGCCCTTGAGCCATTCTCCTCTCTATCTTCAAATTGTGCCCCCTTGTTCTGGCACATCTCTTTTTCTGAAAGGTGCTACCCTCTTGGACTTTGTTGATTCCCTTGAGGTAGTTGAAAGTTTCTATCATGTCCCACCCCTTTCCTTGATGGTATACATGTTAAGCTCCTTTAGTCTCTCTTCAAATAGCTTCTGGTGCAGACCCTGCACCATTTTAGTTGCACTCTTCTGGACTGCCTCCATCCTGTCTATGTCCTTGCAGAGATGGGGTCTCCAGAACAGCACACAGTACTCCAGATAGGATCTCATCAACTGTCTGTACAGAGGGATAACAACTTCCTGTTTTCTACTGGTGGTGCCTCTCCCTATACATCTCAGTATCCTCTCAGCCTTCCTTACTGCCTTCTCACATGACTTGCTCACCTTTAGGCCATCTGATATCACTACCCCAGGTCCCTTTCCATTTTTGTTGTTGTTAATATCTCACCCTCCTCCCCATTGTGTACTCTTCCCTGGGTTTTTGTTTCCCTGCTGCATTACTTTGCACTTCTTTGCATTGAATCTAAGCTGCCATACTTTTGACCATTCCTCCAACCTTGCCAAGTCCCTTCTCATCCTTTCAACCCCTCTTATGTGTCAACCCTATTGTAGATCTTTGTGTCATCTGCAAAGAGGTATACTTTTCCTTCCAGTCCCTGCACAATGTCACAAAAGGACTGGACCCAGTACTGAACCATGTGGTACCCCACTAGCAGCCCCCCTTTCTTCAGAGTGGACTCTGTTTAGTATTATCCTCTGTGTCCTGTTGTCCAGCCAATTTTTTTACCTGGGCTACCACCCTGGGGCCCACTCCCAGGCTAAATAATTTGTTTATTAATCACCAGCTGGCAAGGTGCATCCAGCCATTACATTTTAATTTTTATTTATTTATTTATTTATTTATTTATTTATGGCTTTGATAACCGGGTAGGTGCACTGATCTGAATAACTATTTTCATGCACGACCTGGGTCACTTACAATGGCACAGGGTTAAAAAGTACAGTACATAATAGCACACAAGATACAGGTTATTGAAATACATAGGTCAGGTATACATAATACATTATATATATATATATATAGAGAGAGAGAGAGAGGGAGAGGGAGAGAGACACACATATGGCTGGTAACAGCAGGATAGCATAGCATGCCATCAAAATATACAATTGTAGTGAGTGGAAAAGAAAAGGGAAATACAGTGGGTAGGGGAGGCATAGGAGGTGGAGTTGTGGTAAATAAGAGGAATAAGCAAAAGGTGGGGTTGAGGAGGCATGAGATACAGAAGGGGAGTGAGCAACCAGGCAAGGTGGGCTACCCAGGGAAACAGTGGCAGGTGGAATTTGCAAGAAGCCAAAGTCTGAGTCCATATTTAAGCCCACAGTTTGTGTCAGTGGAGCAGAGTTCAGTAGGCAGTCTATTCTACAGTGTAGGGCTCTGACAACAATGCTCTGCTTCCCATGTTAGTGGATACCCTGGTAATGGTTGGGCGGGTGCTATTGGAGCAGAAGCAGCGGTGGAGAGTTTGGGTCTTGAGGAGGGCTGTAAGGGAGGATTTCTGGCCAATGCAGATGACAGTATTCACCAGGCAGCAGAGGGTGAGTTTGAAGCAGCCCTGTAGCGGAAGCCATCCAAGGGAATTATATAGGATGCAGTGGTGGCTCGAAAAAGGGGCCAGCAAGGCAAATCAACAGGTGATGTTGCAGGCAGTGGAGATCTTATCCATAGCAGTTGAGGATGTCCTGGCATAGATAGAGGAACAATATTCCAGGACTGGTTGTAGATTTCCCTTTACAATGGCTAGTCTAGCCTCAGGGGTGAAATAATGTTGGAATCTATAGGCTGCACCTAAGTTCTGATGAAACTGATGAACAAGGGAATTGATATGTTTGGAGAAGGTGAGGGAGGGGTCCAGTAAGACTCCTAGATATAAGAAAGAATTGACGTCCTCTAGGACAAGGCCATCAGGGGAGACAATATTTAGGAGGGTGTAGGTCCTGGATTTGGTGAGGAAGGGTTTTTATCCGAACAATGGATTTGTTTTATTTTAGCATTTCCCAGGGTGAGATTATTTGTGAACCAGTTGTGGGTTGCAGCATAGTTTTGAATGAGGACTGAAGAAATAGTGGTGGTGGATTTGACACTGCAGAAGAGAACAAGGTCATCAGTGTAGAGGAGAGAGAGACAACTGAGATGGTCCGAGAGAAGTAAGTTAATAAATAGGAAGAATAGGAGGGGGCTCAGAATGGAGCCCTGGGGAACCCCTAAGGAGATAGGCTGGGTACGGGAGCAAGCCTTGCTGATACAGACAAATTGGGAGCTGTCGGTACGATAGCTCCAGAACCAGTTTGTTACTTCTTGGGAACAGCCCAGGTAAGTTAGCTTAGAAAGGAGGAGGAGGACATGGTTGACCATATCAAAGGCCATGGACAGATCAAACAAAACTGCACCAGTGGCTTTACCACTATCCATATTCATGAGGGTGTGGTCAGTCAGAAGTGCTAGGGCAGTGGCAGTGGAATGGTTCCTGTAGAAACCAAGCTGTTGGCTACACAGGCGATTGTATTTGCATATGTGCTCAGCAATCTGATTGGGGGTGGCTTCCTTCAGCAATTTGCTAAGATGGGAGAGAATGAAAATCGGTCAATAGTTGTCGAAGATTGGGGATCACCTGCTTTGAAAATGGGGATCACCTCAGCGGTCTTCCAGGGGGTCAGGCATGGAGGAGGTGGCAAAAGCTAGGTTAAAAATGTAGGTGAGTGGTTTGGCAATGGCTGGTGAGATCAACCTAAGGAAGACAGGTGATAGGCCATCAGCTGCAGAGGAGCCATGATTCAGGTGGCTTTTGAGGAGCTTTGTTGGAACAGCCTAGGCCAGTGTGATGGGCATGGCCATCTGGTGTTCAGTCAGTGACTTCAGTCTGTTGCCAGTGTGGCCAGTGCCACATTGAAACCCACTCACCTCCACAGTCAGGTCCTTTAGGGCCTCTGTATTCTCCTACTAGGCCTGCAGGTGATTAGGTTCCAGTTGACACACCTCAGGGTAGTACACGTGCAGTATGCCACATGTAGATGCCCTCTTTAGCCAGCTGGGTGAGCTGTTTGAGGGATCCTCATCCCCACCATTGCATGGCCATTGTGTGGAGGACTGGCTGTGTGCATGTGGCTATGAGGCATACAGAATGGCTATGAATGTGTGGCTGTGTCATTATGTCATCAGTACCCTGTATTCTACCACTGGGCAGCCAACTGTGTTGTGCTAGTGTGGGTGGGGCAGGGCTGGAGGTGGCTGTGAGCTGGTCCTCTGTGGTTGTTGTGTCCACATCCTTCACATCTGCCAGTGTCTCCACCACATGCTCCAGTTATGTGTACTCACATGAGGACACAAACATGCATACGAACATACAAAGAAGCCAGCAGAAGAAGGCCATTTGGTCTATCAAGTCTGCTTGTATTGCAGTTTCCATAGCTTGAGCTAATGTCCCTGCCCTCCTTCCCCACTCCTTCCATTCTCTCTACCCATGACCCTTACCCTCGCAATGTACCCCATACCTGACAGTGTGTATATGTTCCCCTTCTCCCATGGAGGGTGATGCCACCAAGGATATCAGCCACCATCCTCTCTCTGGGGGTAAAGCTGGGCACCTGTGTGGGTGGGCTACCACCCGTGCCTAGTGATTCCCATTTTATGGCTGCCAGCTTCCATTTGACAGCTGATCAGAGGTCATGCCACTTGTGTTTAATAGCTGACAATATCCATGCCTGGATATCCACACATAGGCAGGCTTTGGTCTTAACAGGTGCATTTAGGAACTCTACACTATGCAGTATGGAATAATTCACCTGAATATAGAAACACAGAAACATAAACATTGATAGCAGATCCAGTCTGCCCATATACCCTGACTGTATCAGCGGTCACTGGCCCTATTTGGTCATTGGCTTTAGTGTTTCCTTCCCACCTCTAGTGTTCCCTTATGCTTATCTCATGCATGTTTGAATCCCACCACTGTGCTCGCTCCTACCACCTCCTGGGGCAGGCTAGCTGACTCCTGCACCACCCTTTCTGTGAAAAAGATCTTCCTCACATTACCCTTTATCCTGCCCTCCTCCAATCTCATATTGTATCTCCCCTGTGCTTGCATCTCTCCTGTACCAAAAAATGTCTTCTACTTTCACTTTTGTTAAGCCCCTAGGATACTTGAAGTTTTCTATCATATCTACCCATCCCCTCCTCTCTTCCAGTGTATACATAATTAGGTCTTTTAATCTCTCCTCATAAGTCCTCTGTTGCAAGCCCTGCACCATCTTAGTCACCATTCTCTGAACCACCTCCATCCTGTCTACATCCTTACAGAGACATGTCCTCCAAAACTGCACACAGTACTCCAGATGAGGCCTCACCAGTGTTTTGTATAGTGGTATCACCACCTCTCTCATTCTGCTAGTGATACCCCTTCCTGTGCACCCCAACATGCCACTGGCTCTCCCTACAGGCTTTCTACTCTGTTTGGCCACCTTTAGGTCATCTGAGATGTTAATCCCCAAATCTCTTTCCTCCCTGGTGACTGTCAGCAATCCCTCCCTCCCCGTCCTGTAGCTCTCTGCAGGATTTGTGTTCCCCAGGTGCATGATTTTGCACTTCTTTGCGTTGAACTTCAGTTGCCACACTTTAGACCATTTTGCCACCATCTACCACCATGCTGCCTCCAGACCACTTGTGAAGTTCGGTGACTTTCATAGCTCTCAGAGCATCTCCATGTGTGCCATTAGTCCCTTGCATTGGGTCAGGTATGCCAGGTGAAGTACCAAAAACTTCTGCTACTGCCTGTTTCCCTCATCCATCACTATATTCACTTCCCTGTTTATGCACAGGGTGGTGCTCATGGCCATATATGTTGGGGTCACAGGGTGGGCCATATATGATCAGACTGGCTAGCAACACATACTGCGCATATGACTATTTCTTTCTGTGGTCTCCTATTGATGATTATTTATTAAAATAATGACTGTTTTTGCACCATAATGCAAGAGTTGCTGGTGTACTGCCAGTTCTCTGACTTGAGTGCTATTCTCCCATATACTGCTATGCATTTTTTATCAGAAGTTGTATTCTACCTTTGCCACTTTCAAACAAATTATTGTTGCTTTGTATAATGTTACTAAAGTGTTTTTGCTCTTTTGGATAGTTATATCTGTTTGCACTTCACTCTTTTTGCCCCACCCCCAGGTTGCACCTGGAAATGAGCTACAACTCAGTGTGCCTTTCCTAGTAAACAATTTCTAAATACATTAACAATAATCTGCTATTTAATGGGATTTAGTTGAAACTGCTAACCCTTTGAGAATAAAGGCAGTGGTTCTCCAGAAATATGCAAGATTGATTTCCAGATCTAGTTAATGGTGTAACTGATCTTGCCTACTAATTTGATGCCTGTGGTGATACCTCTTTGTTAGCTTTGTTTTTAAAGGTTCAAACAGGACACCTTTTTTGTTACTAAAAGCCACTGACTAAACAAGCCAAATCAGCCTGTAAAGCTTGTAGATAAATCTTTAAAGGTGGACGCAGAAAACGTTAAGGGCAAACATAATTTAATGAGCTTAAAGCAATGCCTTTTTGAAGATGTTTTTCCACTTTTCTGATAGTGATAGCTTTGTACTGCTACTGGTTCATTACTCTAGCCCAGCATTGTCCTCTGAGATAAGCAATCCATGTATTACAAGGGGTGTTTGCACTGAAATAAAAAAAAGATGAGTAATGCATGTCTGTAAACCAGGATATGTGCAGAAAACTATAGGGCCACATTCCTACATTTGTTATATACAGTTTTCTTCAGAATAAAATGTATGCACATTTCATACATTTACCAGAATGGCAAACAGATACTGTATGATTCCAGATTTTCTCATTCATATAAATATTTTCATGCAGTTTGACATTGCCTTCTATTAGAAGTTCTTTATGGCTTTAAGAATTCTATTTTGTAGGGCTTCTGATCTCCCCACCCCAAAGTCAAGAGTGCCTCAGAATTCAAGACTTATACTTACAAATGTTAGATGGCCCTGATATGGTAACATTTTGTGAGTATACCAGACTTACCTGACAGATATTTCATATATTACATTTGGTTGGCTAGTTTTCTACATTTGGGATTATTTGTGGGGTTTGTGGTTTTAGTGTAAGTACTGTAGTTTAGTGTATAACTGTAATGTACTGTTTTTGCATAGTGTAGCTGTATGCTTAGACAGATAAGGTAGATTTTTTCCTGTAGTGTGGTGGTGTTTTGGGGCATTCTGTATGTTGTGCTTTTTTATTTTCCATAGTGTAGGGTCCTCCTATAAAAGGAGACATAGTTGTAGCATTACATCCTGTAGTTTTATTCAGGATGATGCTTGGGAGCAGCATGATGTGTCTGTCAGTCAAGCAGTATATAGTGCACAATCGGGAGTACAGGGCGGGCATTCAGGGTGGTGCTTGTGAGTGATGTAGTATGTGTAGGTCAAAGCAGTATGGAGTTTGCAGTCTGGAGTATTGGTGAAATCTGTGGCAGCAGTATAAAGTTGGCACTAGGAGGAGGGCTTCCCCATGAAGTAGAGGAAGTTGGATCATTGAGGGGCATGACTGTGTTTGTAAGTGAGGCCAAAGTATTATGTGACTAATAGGATTTTAGGTTAGGGTAGTTTTTGTAGGGCTTTTGACTTTAATAATCTGACTAGCCCCTTCTATGGGTTTATTTCCCACACGTACCCATCATTTAATATCTGTCTGTCTGTCTGTCTATCTATCTATCTATCTATCTATCTATCTATCTATCTATCTATCTATACTGTATATAATATAAAACTATTGACTGGAGTTGAGGAATATAGAGAGACAATATTGACCATGAGGTACAAAATATTGTCTGATATTTGTTATATTGCTCAAAGTCGAAGGCTGCGTGCAGTATGACAAATGGAAGGCATAAGTTCATCACTATATCTCAAGACAGTTCCAGTCAATAACTATATATAAAACCTTTCCTGTCTTATGTTGCCCCTCATATGTTCTACCAACCTCACTTGCAAGAACTGTATTAATTAAAAATGATTCAAACTCTCCCCAGCCTCATTCTCACAATATAAAGACAACTTTCTATTTTTAAAACAGAGACCAGAAGCCCTTCTCTTACCTTTGTTTAGCCCTGAGGTGTCTGAGTGTGTAAAGATACCAATGGGCACGTGCCATATGTTGGATGCTCATCAGTATTTTTATACATTTTGCCTTAATGCAATGTGTACACATGGCATTTAGGGAAAGTGTGTAAAAATACCAATGTGCATCTGACATATGGCATTTATTATAGTTCTATATATGGGGCAACCATAAGGGAGGGGCAGTGGACCTTCATCATCTCACATTAATACCAATGAGATTGCTACTTGGTAAAGAGTGCCTTGTTTGCAGATGGGGGAGAGACTCAGGGGTACTGTTAGGAAGTACTTTTTTTTCACAGAAAGAGTGGTGGATGCATGGAACAGCCTCCCAGCAGAGGTTGTAGAGGCTAAAATGATTGGTAAGTTCAAGAATACATGGGATAGACAGAAGACAACCATAATGATAGGAAAGAGAGGGTAAGCTGCTGATCATTTGGGATCTGGAGTTTAAGTAAGAAGGGACATGGGCAGACTCAGTGGGCTAGATGGTCCTCATCTACCATCAAAATTTATGTTTCTATGTTTCCATTTGAATACTGTGCAACTCTGAGCAAGTCACTTAACCTCTCCAGTGCTCCCAGATTGTCCCTGAAACAGGCAATTATTCCTAGTGGGCCTTATCCAATTACCAAAGGAAAAAAAAAATAAATAAATAAATAAACAAGCAAAAAAAAAAAAAAAGCAGTGGGCAGTAATTAAAAGTACCCAACTTGAACAAATAGCTGAACAAGGAAGAGGTGCTCAGGAAATGCAAAGTCAATAACAGAAGTCGGAATTCCGGCACTCTTTTTTTTTTAATTGAACATAAAAACATCATACAAGGTGCATCGATTTACATTTTAACAGTTCATGATTGTTCCATAATTTGCAGAGTACTTTTTTCATCTGGTTCCTAAGATAAGTAATATAAATTAAATATTCTCCAGTCTAATATTTATGGAAATATCTTAGATCTAGCATAATCAAATTATTGCAGTTTTAGAATAATCCTATTGCAGTATATCACATTCCCTTATACAAGCAAGTTATGTAATAAATCATTAATTTTTAAATAATTACTATAATTCTGCCACATTTTGTCAAATATGACATATCTTTCATGCAAAATATAATGTATTTTTTCTAGTTTATATGTTCATTCATTATATTTAAACAATTTTTATGATATGGTGGACATGTATCCTTCCATTTCATTAGTATACATTTATGATTCCAATCATTAGCAGCTTTTGCTGGGTATTATATATTTTATTATTTAGTTGCTGTATTGTTAGTAGTAAATTTTCTGTATTCCTTTTTAGCTGCATGTTTGTAATTTTAAATAGTATATCCAATATTTTTGGCCAAAACCTTTTTAACTTATCACATCTGACCAGCATGTGTTCAAGTGTACCCCATTCAGAGCTGCATCTGTGGCATAAGTAAGTATAATTAGGGGTTCATAAGATTAATTCTGTGAGGGGTATATGTACGATGAATTATATTAATGTATATTTGTATGAGTTTGGTTTCTAGTAATCTCAGTTGTTTAAGATTCATAATATTAGACCAATTTTTGTCTGAAGTCTGTGTATTTATCTTCCCTTCCCATTTTTGTTTTAGTGTTTTTTAATGTTTGTCCTTGTATTGTTTGTATTATATTATAAAATCTTTGATATAAGTTTAGTATTGTTTGGTATTATTAATTGACTCTCTAATAAGTTCATCTGTGGACTTTCTAATATATTTCCTGCATTCTGTAGGTTATCTCTTATCTGCAGATATCTAAAGAAACGTGTTTTGGGTAGATTATATTTTTGCTTAATAGTTTCAAAATCTAGAAGGCCTGTATCATTATACAATTAGTTCAATTCCTTTATACCATGTTGGTGCCAGATCTTAAATCCTGCATCAGCAGTAGTAGGAGTAAAGTTTCCATTACGGTATATGCCTGAGAAGGGTGATATATCTTTTTGTTTTAATAAATCTATTACAGTTTTCCAGATTCTGCATGCAATTATTGTTGACATACATAAAGTAGTAATATTAGGTCTATAAGGGCCTGTATATAATATGTGTTTAATCATTCATAAGGAGTATAACTTGCTTCTATCCGACAAGTTTCTCTATATTTATCTTGGTGGAACCATTCATAAATAATAGAAAGATTAGCCACTTGGCAGTATCCTAATACATTAGAAAGGTATAAACCACCTAATTCCTTAGCCATATACAATTATTTTGATTTTAAGCCATGGTTTTTTACCTTTTCACAAAAAAATTCTTAATTATTTTTGCCATTTAAAAAAATAAGTTATTGTGAAGCATTATAGGGAGAGTTTGAAATAGAAATAAGAATTCTGGGAGAGTGTTAATTTTAATTACATGCACTCAACCAATCAATGTAATTGGAAGAGATTCCCATTTATTAAGTTCTTCTTGTATTTTATTGATTAATGGTTCAACATGATTAATATACAGTACAGCAGCTCAGTGTTGTTATCTATGTTTACTCCTAAATATTTAAGCTTTTGCATATGTTTTTAATATTTATATTTTTTGGTTGTGTAAATTGGTCTGTATGATTTTTTGATTCAGATAATTCAGTTTTATCCCAATTGATTTTATAGCCAGATATTTTCGCATATAATGTAAGTGCATTGTTTAATTCCATGTAAATTGTATTTAAATTATGGGTATAAATTGGAACATCAACTGCACATAAGCTAATTTTATGTTCTTTTCCTCCTGTTTTTAACCCTTGTATTTTATCATTATTTGTTATGCTATAGCTAATGGCTCGATGGCTAACACAAAAATGAATGGAGAAAGGGGACAGCCTTGTCTGACCCCTCTTTGCAATTTTAAAGATGCTGAAATTTCATAATTGGTTCTGAACCTAGCAGAGATGTCCTGATATATATCTATCCATGTGCTAAATTTTGTGCAAAATTTTTATAATTTAAATAAAGTTTTGCTATGACCCCATTCTAGCCAGTCAAATGCTTTTTCACCGTTAAGTGAGAGTATTGAAAAATTACGTTTTTTAAATGTGTTGATCAGATTTATTGTTTGTCTAATATTAGTTTTTAACTGTCTATGTCTAATGAAACCATTTTGCTCAGTATGTATAATATCCAATAGTATATTGTTTATTCTGTTGGCTAGTATTTTGGTTAATATTTTACTGTCTGTATTGATTAGCAATATTGGTCTATATGATTATGTAAGCAATGGATTCTTGCCTTTTTTCTTAAATAGTAATAATGAAGCTTCTGTTGCTGATGGGTTAATAGCCTTTGATTGTAATATATGGTCATAAAATATCTTTAGGTGTGGGGTAAGCATAGTAATATATTTTTTGTAAAAGTCGATTGGAATGCCATCTGGACTTGCTTCCTTTCCATTGGGTAATGATTCAGTTGCTTTTTGTATTTCATGTTTAGTTAAATCTTGTTCTAAATTATTAATATGTACTTCTTGTAATTATGGTAGTTCAATTTTATTAAAAATTTTTTCGATGTCTATATTATCTGTGCTTCTATCTGATATATATAGCTTTTTATAATACATTTTTAATATTTTATTAATTAAAGTTGGTTCATTAATAATATCACCTTGTTCATTTATTATTTTATGAATTGTATTTGTTTCATTTTCTTTTTTGATTTGCCAGGCTAGTAATTTTTCTGTTTTGTCCCTCATAACATAGTATTTAGATTTAATCTTGGTTATTTATTTTTCCGCTTCGCTGGTGGTTAATTTATTAAATTGGTCCCTGAGTTACAATAATTCTTGAAAGGTTCTAGAATCTTGAGTTGTATTTTAAATATTTTTCTTTTGATTGATGTTTTCTTCTTAGTTACTATATTTTTAATTATATGTCATTGTGATACCTCTGATGTAAGCTTTGTATGTATCCCATATTATGGTAGCTGGCGTTTCATTATATTTATTATTTAAAAAAAAATAGTTTTTTTTTGTAATATTTTAGCATCATAATTACTATCTTTAAGAAATGTAGTGTCCAGTTTAAATATATAGTTAAAGGTATTTTTTTTAACCTTAATGTCATAATTAGGGATGCATGGTCAGAAATGTGTATACTTTTATATTCTGTGTCCACCAAATTATTTAGTATGGTTTTGGATATTAGGAAAAAGTCCATTCTTGAATGGGTCTGATGAACTGCCAAAAAGTATGAAACAAATAATGCCAGAGGGGTGTACATGACACCAGGGATCTATTAAATTGATGACTTTTATAAAATCTTTTATCTTAGTATCAGTGATTGTGGAGGGGCCACTAGACCACCAGGGACAGGGACTATAGTACTTAATTATATTCCTGGCCAATTGGAGGATCAGAGAGAGGGGCACTAGACTGCATGGGATGGGAGTACTATCCTTAATTGAGACATCAGGCCACATTGGGATGGGGCACTAGATAAGGGGAGGATTCAATTTATATTATACTGCCACAACTGGATGGGGGGTGCATGACTACTGGGAAGGGGTGTAGTTATTTTACTGCCACATTGATATCGGGGATGGGGGACCATGACATGTTGCTGCACAGTCCTCATCTTACCAATAGGGCAAATTTCTAAGTACCATTAGACCAGTCCTGGCTGGTCTAAGGATACTTAAAAATTCACCCTCTGGATGGGTTTTTTGAATCCTGATTGTGGAGCTATGGCAGCCTGCATCTGCCGCAAGTTCCTAGCCCCATGTCACAGCCCATGTCTGGGTGCACGGGTGGCACAAGCCCCATTTGGTGCAGGCAGCTTGCAGTTGATACAGGCTGCTTTTGTGAACAGCTCAGGGGGCAGTTTGTGATGCAAGGTACACCTTGCTCCATTTATGTTTGGCGCAGGTACTTGGGTCCTACTTTGGGCTTTAAGAATTGGGCTCAAAATCTTTATACCGTCTCCTCCTTATCTAAGCCAGGAGAATGATTTAGCACATTTAGTAAGCTCCTACAACTTGACTGCAATAGCACACATGATATTCAATCTCAAATAAATATATGGGTTTAAAAAAAGGACAGAGAATGGTCATATAACAGAATATTTATTTAACTTCTTTTATTTAACAGACTTTAGGATTACAACCTTTGAGTCAGGGACTCATTTACAAAGGCTACACATCAGAAAAAACAAACAAAAATACTTAATACATATAGACATAGAATGGCAGCTAAATGCTACAGTTTTTTTAGTTATACAATATTGCAGACTCAAGATTAGCTATACGTTGCATTGAACGTGTTACCAAGAGCTGCATTTTACAGTTTACTAGAGAACAATAAGTTTGCTGATAGAGGGAGGGAGTAACAGGTTAGATATTTACAACGAAATAGAGAATTAGACAGATATCTTGTGAGTGCAGCCAAAGGAGGCATTGTTAATAGGTAATGTATGGTAGCCCTATCGGTAGGAACTCAGTGGTGTGGTGGTCCCATAAGATGATAGATAGATGACCCAGCACTAGCTGGTACACTGGCAGCACCGTGAAGTGAGAATATGCTCTTTGAGGGCTGACTTGAAAGGTCCTAATTTGGAGATGGAGGAGGGGAGTTTGTTGTACCAGGCTGGGGCCCTGTGTGGGAATGACCTTTGGGCTAAGGAGGTTATAACCCTCCGGATGGACCATACCTATCTGTTGGCAGTGCAGGTGTTCACTGAGTTGTGGGAGGAGAGGAGCGAGGCAGAAACCCCTAAGGTGGTAAGCCCCAGGTCTATTTTCTTTGTGAGGAGACATGTTTGATAAAATAGACTTTCATCTAGGGTGAAGAGATTTGTCAGGGCATATAGGGTACAGGTATGGGTACGCTTGTCTACCCCGGAGAGGAGTCTGCATGCTTTGTTTATGGCAAGGTGGATTTTGTTAAGGTCTGTGTGGTCAGCAGCCAAGTAGATAATGAGCCCATAATTGACTAGGGAGAGGACTGAGGAGGTGACAGCCAGATTAAGGGCTTTCTGAGGTAGGTAATCCTTGAGTTGATACAATAGGCCTATACGGACATTTATGGCTGATGATAGAGTGTCAGTGTGTGAATGGAAGGAGAGGCTGGAATCAAATGTAAGGCCCAAATATTTATATGTATGGACCCTGTTCTAGAGGAAGGAAATAGAGTGGGAGAGGATTGTTAGCTGTGCATTCTTGGCCTTATTCTGTCGGTGGGCAAAGAGCATGGTCTTTGTCTTTTTTACACTGACCACAAGTTTTTGGTCTACAAACCAGTTTTCAATCTGGTTAAATACATGTTGGAGGGAGGACTGCAATACTGTGGGATCTGGGTGTGAGGCAAAAAGAACCACTTCATCCACATAGAATAGTAGGTTGCCAGAGCAGGACTTGGGCAAGGTGTTTAGGCAGATGCCGAATAATAGAGGGCTGAGGATGGAGCCCTGGGGAACCCCAGAGTGGACTGGCAGGGTGGTTGAGAGGGTGCTGTTTATTTTGACACATTGTGATCTAGCTGTGAGGTAACTAGTAAACCATGAGATGAGTCTTTGGGACAGGCCTATGTGGTGGAATGTGCTTAAGAGTAAGGGACGGGAGACTGTATCAGAGGCCTTTGACATGTCAATGAAGACAGCTCCAGCTAGGTGTTTTCTTTCCAGGGTAGAGTGAATAAAATTAGAGAACTCAGTGAGAGCCGTAGTTGTACTGTGTCCAGATGTGAAGCCATGCTGCTCCCTGCAAAGTAGGTTATGAGCAAGCAGGTACTCAGTGAGTTGGGTGGGTATAATTTTTTCAAGGGCTTTCGAGAGTGGTGGGAGAATGGATATGGGATGGTAGTTATAGGGGAGGTGCTGTCACCACTTTTCACTATTAGGGTGACTGTGGCAGTCTTCCAGGCTGTGGGGAACTGCCCCATGCTTAGGAAGCAGTTAATGAGGTCAGTCAGTGGAGAGAGGACTGTATCTAGTACTAGATGTAGGATTTTCATATCAAAAGAATATTTGCAATAGCAAGAGCCACCGAGTGCTTTATTGAGAAAATGCCTTGCCTCATTCGTAGATATCACCCTGAGATGGAAGGGGGGATGCTGGGTATTAGGGGGCAGGATTGCAGGAGTGGGGTCAAAGAGGTTATTTGGGAGTACTGCACTAAGGTCAGAGAATGATGAGTTGAGGCAGTCGGAGATGGTCAGTGGGTCAGTGGTAGGGACATTGTTGACAGTTGGGGGGAGCTGGGATTTGCCATTGAGTTTCTTGATATTGTCCCAGAACAACCGAGCATTCCTCCAGGAGAAGGCAAGGGTAGTTTTGTGGTAGCCCAATTTGGCCTGTTTAATTGCCCAAGTGCATCTGTTATGAGTCACTTTATAGGCTTGCCTGTCTGCCTGCATGCTGGATGTGACTGCTTTATGCCAGAGATCATCTCTGTGCTTTAGCTGTTGGAGCAGAGCAGGCATGAACCAGGGGCATTATGTTTCTTGGATTGCACTTTTGCTAGTGGGACATAGATGTCACAAGCTTTATTAAAAGAACAGGTGAAATAAGCAAGGGCTTCATCTATAGTAGGGGCCTGGGAGATGGGGGACCAGTCCCATTGAGTTAAGTATACATTTATTTGAGATTGAATATTATGTGTGCTATTGCAGTCAAGCTGTAGGAGCTTACTAAATGTGTTAAATCATTCTCCTGACTCGGATCAGGGAAGGGGGAATTAAGATTTTGTTTGCAGCAGAGTCTGCAAAGCAGTTGACACTGTCAAAATCAACATGCTAAGAAATCATTCAGTTTAACAGGATTTTTATTGCTCATTTCCACACTAGCACATCTGCATGTTGTTTGTTTTTTCTGTGATACTTATGCAAACTGCTGCAGCTAGAAATTAACCTTAAAATTGGACGTGATGAGAAGGCTGTTTGCTACAGTTGTAAAGTACATGAAATGACTTGGGATCAAAGCCTCTACCACCCCCAAGGAAATATTTATATATTGAAAAAGCACACAGGGCTCTAATACAACAAACCCACAGACCCACAAGCCACACCCAGATCTAGTTTTCTTAATCTGTTCAATTAGAATAGCATTCTGTATTCTCCTATTGCTGTACTTTGCAAACATAACATTTTCCTATGACATTGACAGTGCAGCAGCTGCAAGTCAAACTTGTAAGAATTAACTGCTTCCAGATTATGGGGTGGGGGGAGGTTCATTAATAAATCATTAGACTAATTTCGTTTTTTGCTTTCCACTAAGGTGCATATTCCTCCCATTTTGCACCTTTCATTTACCTCTACTAGTCTGTAAAAAGTGAACACTAACTAGGCAAAATGAACTGCCACGTTATCAATGGTAATCACCAGCATCTGCTCTCCTGTATTCTCTTTCCTCCACTACTTCACCAATATGATACAGCCCCCACTATTTCCATGCCTTATGTCTAATTCAACCCATTTTTTCATGTACAATCCAATAATGGGATAGACATATGATTTGCAAATATCAAATTCATAGTAGCGTCCTCTCCACTTTGTTTATATTCCACTACTAATGTATTATTGTGGTATAGCCTCAAATCTGGTTAAACCATTTTTAATAATAGGATGGACCAGACTATAGCCAATATTTTCTTTAATATTAACTGAACTTGCAGTGTCATTCTCTGTTATTTTAAGCTTGTAAAAAAAGAGGAATGGGGCACTGATGATTATGTATTATTCCCCATATTTGTTCCTATTTTTTAATATTTGTGTATATGTTTTACTAGTTCTACTTTATTTTAATACTTCAAGTCTGATTTTATCTATTTACACTTTGTAAAATTTAGTGACAGGATGGCCCGGACTGTAAACAGTATTGTTTTTCATATTATCTGCACTTGCAGTGTTGGGTTCATTCTCCATTGTTTTAAGTTTTTATTTAGAGGGAACGGGGCACTGGTGATTAAGTGATGCTTCACATGATGATATCTGTTTTTTATTATCAATGTATAATAAGTTCTACTAATGCTGCATATTTCCCAACCCCAACCCCGATCTCACTCCTTCACTTGTCTTCTATCAAGACTTGCAGCTGCAATTAAATTAGCTACTTCTCCTGATAATAAATATTTGGTAACAACAGCTAACTGAGCTTACTTTTGAAATGTGAGGAGAGTGACTAAGGGGAGAGGGCACCACTAGACACCAGGGAAACAGTGGCCCACTGTTCTCACTGCAGTCCACAGCATGAGTTTCATATGAGGCTGCAAAAGTTAAGAAAGTCACAAAGGATTTAAAAACTAAAAAAAAAACACATTTTGGGGTCACTTTTCCAAAACAGTTAACTGCAGAATCTACCTAACGGAGTCCTGATGAGCAAGATGCATGTCTTGCTCTCTGTGCGGGATGCCATTTTGGGGTGTGAATTTTTTTTTTTTTTAAAAAAATGGAAAACTAGATGGCGGCAAATGAAAGAGAAATTTTTCCTCAGACAAAAGGATTGGCCCCAGACAAAAATGATCCTTTTTCATTTAGAGCAAATTCTTTTTTCATTCCAGACCACTTTGCAAAACACTGTACTGAGCATGCTCAGAATCTGAAAATGTAAAACTGAATAACTTTGGAAGGGATTAATATTTTTTCACCAAACCACTGAAAGGTACTATTGTGGGCTACTCAGTTTCTACCCTGAAAATTGCAAACCAAAACTCTAATCCATCTGTGCAGAAGGTGTGGACAAAAAAAAACAGTAAACAAACCTGTGATTTTTTTTATGTTTTTTCACTATCCAGATTTCGGAATCCGCACATCCGACTGGAATGTAACTCACTAGTTCAAGAGATGTATCCCAAAAAACTGCGCATGCAAAATTCTGTGCAAATCACTTGAATCGTTGTGAAGATATTAAAGTGCAAAATTTGGGGTTTGACATAGAAACCTCTGCTCAACCCTTAATATAGTGGTATAACCTTGCAAGAGTAGTCTAGAGAGAGAGAGAAGAAAGTGAGTGAAACAAATCCATGATGGCTTATTATGACGAATACCATTCAAGACCAACAGGACAGATCCAATGAGGATCTGCTTAGAGCACTGGACAGGTATTCAGTGGAGGCCATAAGGGAAAGGGGCAACATAACAGACACGTTTAAGTTCCTGAAATAAATAAACAAGATAAACAGTGAAAATCTACTCAGCAGGAAGGGGGGGGGATACAAAATAATGAGGTATGAGCGGATGCTGACGGGTGACATTCAATAGGGATATGACACAATTTTAATTTATGGTGAGAGTGGTTGAGCCATGAAACAGGTTACTGTCTGAAGTGTTGAATGCAACAGCCACTAATGGGTTCAAGAACAGCTGGGGCAGAGTAAAGGGTCTAATAGTTACTCAGGGGGTAGACAGCAAAGCTGTGAACAAAGGGGGGTGGAGAGAAGGGCATAAGTCCTTCAAGATAAAAGGTCACAAGGTAGGATAGGTTAAAACAATGATTTATTGCACATGTGTAACAGCTATAAGTTGATGTGAGCCTTTGCCTTTTTTCTGTACAACTCAGATACAATCTTTACCTGAAACTTGGCTCATTTACCTCCTAAACAGTTACCACATGCATATTACTGGACTGCTTTATTCTGCACTTTATTTTCATAATTGAAACCCAATTGGGCTATACATGCACTTTAGAGGTAGTATGCCGCTAGTTTCATGGCACTAAAAGAATGTGTATTTAAATCATTATGATAGTGTATGTGAGCAATGCTTTTACAGGTATTTCTATTATGCAGTAATGATACAAACCTTGGGTCCTATGCATGATGCCAGTGCACCACATATAATGGGCATGTTGTCACCTCTACACATGAATGCTGCTGAGTGGTGTCCGTGCAGCATTCACCAAAGGGGGGTGCACAACAGTTAAACACCTGATCCCTTGGCTGCACAGACAGCAATGAACTGGGGCAGGTTGGGGGTGTGGCAGAGCATGCAAGCACTATGCAGTTTTCACCAAGATAGGAAGTGCTGGCTGCCAGGATGCAGAGGAGGGTGACACTATGCCAGGGAGACTCTGCCATAACTGCCTACATGCCCTGCCCTGCTGCACACAGGACCCCCACACTGTCCTCGCAGCAGGACGGGACCCCCACACACATGACCACCCATTCCTGGTGGTACAATGTAGCTCCCCCACATGCCTGGAGACCCTGCCTGGACCCACAGTGCAATAGCATACCCCTGCCCCCAACAGAAATCTACCCCAGGCCCCATAGGGTTGATGCATACCCCCAGCACACACAGGTTCCTGATCCACACTGGGCAGATCCCAACCTGGTAACCCCACCCCACATTGGTAGTCAGTGTAGCCTCACTCCCCTGTGGCATCAACCCCCCCCCTTGTATCTGCTAGCCCATAACTGGTGCTGGATGGCCAGCAGCACAACCATCCTCACACCTCTTCAGCCACTGGCCATCCAAGTACTGCTGGGAGCATGCCCCTCTATATAGGAAGCACGCTTCCAGAATCACTTGGATGGCCAGATACTGTGGTGGTGTGAGGAGGGTTGTGCTGCTGGCCATCCAATGTCTGGCACTGGCTAGCAGGTATGGGGGGTGTTACTGCCCTTGGGGGTGGAGCAACACTAACCACCAATAAGGGGGGGTAATGGGGTCAGGGATGTTTGTTCTGTGTCTGGCTGGCCACTTGTGATGGGGCTCATGTTGTGGGGGTCTATGCTAGGGATTGGACATGTAGGTGTGTGTGGGGGGCATGCTGTCACATAGTACCAGGTGGATGGGTCTCTGCTATCTGGCACAGGGGGCAGGGACTCACAGTGGGTCTCTGTCTGTGTGCCATGAGGGCACCTTGTACCTTGGGCTGGGCTACGGGGGCACAGTGGATGTTGAGACATAGCAGTGCTGATCTGGGTGAACATGGGTGCTATTCACACACCTGGAACCATGGCATTGGGTGCAGATGATCCACTCTGGGACCCAGGCCAGGCATCTAATTGGATGCCTGCCTGTGTCTGCAATTCCACCCCTGGCCACCCTGCGGAGTCATGTGTGCTAGGGTCAAGCTTTGGACAGGTGACCACTGGTCAAGCATCCCACATGTGCACACCTGTCCGCTGGTGTGGACCTATTTGGATGGGATACATGCCTCCAGCACATATTTCATGCACGTTCATGTACAGGGGCTAGTGTGAGCTTAATGCCTATGCTAGAACCTTTATAAAATGGGGTTCACAATAGTTCTCCTCTTTGTCTGCCTATTTCTTTGAATATTGTGGAACTCTGGGTAATGAGCCTTAAAGCTGTGGCCTTGAATAGCATGTTTTGTGTTACTAAACTTTTCATGATCAACTCTGTGCTAGCCCCTCCACAGGACTGGTGAAGTAATGGCCCTTGCTTTACCCTGATTCTGTTTCCCATTGGAAGCAAATGTCCTGGAGGTAGACCCTAGGAGGTAGAATTGCAAGCATTGTGCTATAACAGTGTCTGCTGAGCAAAACTCTTAGCTCTGCTGAAAGTTGTTGAAGTGGAGCATGCCCATAAAAGTAGTTTTCTATGTACAGCAGGCAGCTATCGTGTAAGCTGTTTAAGTCTATTGGTCAGCAAAGCCTAATGTGTGGACTAGTTCAAGGTCAAGATGCCAAAAGTACTTTCACAGCTGTGTTGGAGGCTATACAGTATATGTATGGCCTGACTTCTAGCAGTTTAAAGGTTGGCAATTTCTGGAAGCACATGAGGGGCACAGGCTAAGCTGAATGTGTTTCCCCTTTCTCCATTAGAGTGTATGGGCCAGATTCTAGAAGGGTTACACCTGGCATAACAGAAGTTGCGCCAAGTAGAATGGCACATGTAACAACTTATGCCAGTAGTTGCGACATGCACAGTTCTACAAAGTGGCCTGTGACATGTCACAGGCCACTTGCGCCAAACAGCTGTTATGCCACATAAACCCCGTGACATGGTGCAAGGGGTTTATGGCAGCAGTTGCACCCCATTCTAGAAGGGCAGCCAAAAAGTGTCCACATTGGGATTCTACAAGAACCCCCGGAGGAGATCTGGTAACGTAAGTTACACCAGCATTTAGCTCGTACAACGTACGGATGCCCCCGGGGTCCTGTAGACTTGTCGTCTGTCCAGTGGGCAGTGCACAGTCACCCTCCCCCATGCTCAGCTCACCTCAGCAGGGCCCCGCAGGGCTACCAATACCCCAGCTCCCAAAACACCCATTGGCAGATGTCCCACAGGGTGGCACTGCCATCCTCCCACCCATGTCCCAACCCACGAGTCGCCGGCCCGCAAATGCAGAAATTACACCACCTGGTAGTCAGTGGCCCCCCAACCATCATAATAGTAATTATTAATGCCCAAAATCCCGGGTAGTCTAGTGCCCCCAAACTGTATAACAATATTCCCGATCCCATATCCCTGGTAGTCTAGTGCCCCCCCAAACTGTAAAATTAATTTCTGAGCATGTCTTTCCTGTAGCACTCATACAGATCTCAGTCGGTGCCTGGCCATGGAGGTGAGAGGTGGGCTGTGCCAGTAACCGGCTGGGGATGGGTGGGGAGGTGCGGGGTGGGCCTGCACAGCTGGGTGGAGTGGTGGGGGGCAACTAGACTACCAGGGATACAGGATCACTATGATTATTATACAGTCCGGGGGGGCACTAGCCTACCGAGGTATATGCCGCATATGCGGCTGGTGATTCTGGGTCAGGCACGGGTGGGGGGGGGTTGACCGTGCCACCCCACTGTTGCAGCTTGCTACATGCTCGCCAGGTACACCTGCAGTTCAGCATACCTGGCCGCATGTTGCAAGCTGCAGGACATAGCTGTAATGACCCTTCCCCTTTTAGAATAGGGCGCAGGGTCAATGTTGCAGTTGCAGATGGTGCAGGTTGTGTTTCAGTGGCAACTTGCGCACCCTTGTAGAATCTGGCCCTATGAATGCAGTGTAAGCAACAATGGAGGGATTTCTTAACCACAACACAATAATGGTGGTTATCTGTCATTCTTCTCTATAATGTTTGTACTGCTTGGAGTGTTTTTACCATACGGTGAAATCTTGAAGTATACAGTGGAGGGCAGGTTGCTGCAAGCAAAAATTGATAAATGTAAATTCCTCATCTTCTCCATTTTACTTGGTAAATCAAGAAATCTTCATTATAATACACATTAACTTCATTAATAAATAGTCAAATGCATGTAATTATATAATGCTACAGTCAACATTATGGTAATGGTAATGAGAAATAAATTTATAGTATTTAGAAAACAGTGCAAATGAAGACAGATACATAGCAGCTCTAAACTACATGACTTTTTCTTATAATTAGTACAGGATGCTAACTAAATGATGAAATTAATAAAAACTGTAGCTCCTTTTAATGCTTCAAAGATAATAAATAATGAAATTCACAGCATGACTACTGTTCCGCCATATATTTATATTACACTGCACTGTTTTGAGACATAATGATGTGTCAACCTTATTGCTCATCAATAATATTTTCCTTTGAGACCATTATTGCAATTACACTGTTAGTGCTTCTGCTCTATACATTCTTTAGAAACCTTAAAGGGCAGAGACATTATTTTGGCAGAGATCAGGTCCAATTAGAGCCATTAGATGTGACAAACTGGATTCCATTTGGATTCTAAAGCAATATTTAAAGGAACAAACACACGCTCCTTTGAAACAGATGTTACAAAGGAAAGAGCCCTGATGTTTTCAACCTTTCCTTGGGAGCTACCTTGAACACTGAATTTCAATGCTTTTTTTGGCAAATTCTGATTTGTTCTTTGCTAGACATGCATAACAGAGTGCTTTGCCATTGAAAAGCTTTACATATAAGTTGGCCATGGTGAATCTCAAGCTCTGTGTTTTATTCAATAGGAGAGAAACACATGAAAATGGTTAGCAGGGGCTAATTGTTAGTCAGTACATTGTTTTTTCATCTCTTCCCTTGTTTTCCAGTATTGATACTGTATATACAGATTTTGCCGTGTTTACCCACTCATCTTTTCTTTAATCTTTGTGTGAGTGGAGTTCAGTTGGTACCTTGCCCTCAGGACCAAAAGATTGCTGGTTCAAATCCTACACAGGAGGTATGCTGCAATGCAGTCATGGGGTAGGTATACAGTATTTGGATGCATTGTTTTAAGCTGAGTAGTTCAACCCAAATCCCTTCTGCCTATATCTAGTAGATGCATTTACTGCTTGCTATCCCTCCAGGGCTATTGTTAGCCTCTACCTTAGGATCTGTTTTGCTGTACTTTGCCAGGGTGTGTTTTGCTGCATTTAGTCTGAAAATTGCTGTGTTTGGGTTCTCCCGTTTGTGCTGATAGGTAATTTGATGGGTCTGGACGGCTCTGTTCCCTGCTACCCTGCTGTGTCCTTGTAGGATACAGATACAACTCAGGAGAGGGCATGCATAACATGCGGGCCCCTAAGCATCACAGTAGTGTTGCAGACTCCCACCCTATCTGTACCATCCTCCTCAGTTAGCTGCTCATGGCAATGTTCCTCCCTCTCTTCATTATGGTCTGTGCTCCCTCTATGAGACAATCTGAGATCCCACCTGGGCTACCTGATGAGAAGGATTTTACCTTCTCTAACATAATAGCCTGTGACAGACTGTCTCCCTGGCCCATCTGTTGCCTTAATCTGTGGAGCTTTCAGTATTTTGCCATAGTGGTCAGGCATTCTGGGCTCAGGCTGCCCAATAGGGTTGGCTCTCCACCTCTGAGACATCTTCTCCAGCTTCTTTTCATGATACTAGTCCTTACAGGGTATATGGAGCTGAACCCTGGTCCTTCATGCCGAGCCTGCTCCTCTCCTGTGGGCTGGCTGACTGGCAATGGGATAAAAATTGCTCATCTTAATGTCCACAGCCTTCTGCCCAACTTGGCTGAACTCCTTGCCTGGGTCACCTATTTTAAGCCTGACATCCTTGGGATAACTGAAATCTGGCTGAAACCCTCTACCCCAGATTCAGCCTGTGCGCTCCCTGGCTTTGACTTTGTTAGGCATGATCGTACAGGTAAAAGGGGGGGTTGTATACTGGTCTACTACAGGAGTCACCTTAACCTCTCAGTGCTGGCCTGCCCAGAGCCTGAGCAGTCTTCCTGTGAACTGCTGCATACTATGCTGTTACTGGGGAATGCTAAGAAGCTACACATTGTGTGTACCTACAATCTGCCCACTGGTGGAGTAGTGAGTTTATACTCCCTTCTTGACTTTGTTGGCACTAGGATGAGGAATAATGAGCTATTGATCCTAGGGGACCTCACCGTAAACTGGCTTGGAAGCAATACCAAGTAGTATGAGACTCTGCTTGCAGGTTTCTCACTGTCCCAACTCATTAAGGATCCCACTAGGTGAACATCCACTGGTGGTACCGGCTTGCTTCTGGACTGGGTCCTGTCCAATAGGCCTGAGAGGATCAGCTCTTCTGGTACCCTCCCTGACTCTATCTCTGACCATGCCCCTGTGTATTGCATATGGAAGGTCTCAGCCCCTAAGAACACCCTAAGATCATTCATGTCAGGGATTTCTCCAGATTTGACCTTGGTGCTTTTCAGGAGGATCTTATGCTCACGGACTGGTCCGCAGTGATGGATGCCCAGAGTGCTTCCTCAACAGTCTGCCATTTCCTTAGCATCCTTGGGGTGCTACAGGACAAGCATGCCCCTCTTATCAGACGGAGGGTAAGGGGGACAACTACAAAATGGCTTCATGGGAGCCTCCTTGCTCTCATGAGGGCTAGGGACAAATGCTGGGCCAATCTCAAGGTCTCAATGGACCAGGCCATTTTCCAGCATTACAGGAGGTTCAGGAACGAATGTAAAAAGGCTATCAAGGGCTGCAAAAAGCGAATTTTGCAAAGCCGCCTTATTGACCTCAACTAAGGACCCTAGGAGCTTCTGGAGGAATATTAAAAACATTGTGAGTGGTTCCTCCACCTGTGAGGCCCCTGACATGCTTATTGACGGTCAGCTGTACTAATCCACTGACCATCACAAATGCATTTAACTCACATTTCTCGGACTTGTCTGCCTTCACCTCTTTATTCTCCTCCAATGGTAGAGACAGCCTGTCCAGGCCCCTTCATCTCAACTGGCACCTTCCCCTCGTCCTCTGTTCTACTTCAAGGCTGTGACGGTACATGAGATGCAGAGATTGCTCTCTGGTCTCTCCCCCTTTACTAGTGCTGGGCATGATGGTATGGAACCAAAGCTTCTCCGCATTGTGGCTACTTTCATTGCCTCCCCGTGGCCCATATCATCAACCTATCCATAGCCTCTGGGGTTCTCCATGATCTGTGGAAGGTGGGGAGGGTTGTCCCTATTCTCAAACAGGGCAACCATAGGATCCTAGATAACTAGCGGCCGATTGCCATCCTGCTTGCTATCGGTAAGCTTCTTGAGAAAGTTGTGTCGGGGCAGCTCACAGATTACATCCAGTCTCATGAGCTACTGTCTCCCTCACAGCATGGCTTTTGTAAAGGGCATAGTACTACCTCTGCCCTAGTCACTGTCACTTCTGGGATAAGGGCTGCTATGGACCAGGGCAGACTCTCTGGGGCCATCTTTATTGATCTCTCTAAGGCCTTTGACCTAGTTGACCATACTTTGCTATGCACGCAACTTACGACATTGGGCCTGTCCTCGCCTGCACTCAGCTGGTTTCACAATTATTTTCAGGGAAGGCAGCAACTTACCAAATATAATAAGGTGCTCTCAGCCGCCGCCGCTGTGTCCTCAGGGGTTCCCCAGAAGTCACTTCTCGAGCCCCTGCTCTTTTCCATATTCGTCAATGACCTTCCCTCCTCAGCTGTCTCTTGCAATGCCATCCTGTACGCTGATGACCTTGTTATTCTCACTCACACCCGGGACATTGGGGTTATTAACCACCAACTGAGTGAAGATTTCATGAGTATCCAATCCTGGATATCGTCCCACAAGCTGGTCCTAAACCTTAGAAAGACTCAGGCCATGCTGTTTGGGATCCCAGGCTAAGTTAAAGGCCTCCTCTGTCCCTCTGTGTATCTCCGGTATTGATGGTGTTCCCGTGCTCACCACCAACTCTGTCAAATATCTTGGGGTGACACTTGACCCTCAGCTTGACCTTGGTCACCATATCCACAATATGTGTCGAGCTGTTAACTGGAAATTGGGTCTGGCTTACAGGGCGAAGAATAATCTTACCTCAGCTGTTCGCCTTGCACTGGCCAGAGGAGTGCTCTTCCCATCTCTGTGCTATGGGCTCCTTTTGTTTGCCCATACTACCAAGGTCCACTTTACTAGGTGGACTGTAGCCTACAATGATATCTGCCGTTTTGCTCTTGCAGCCCCAAGTTTTACTCACCATTGTGATCTGTACAGCAGGCTTAACTGGCTGTCCCCGTCCAACTAAATGAACTTTGTCTTGGGCTGCTTCACGGGCAAGGTTCTGAGCTCTGGCACTCCCCCTGGATTGGCGGAGTCTCTCATGCCTGCTGTCTCCACTCCCTACTTCCTAAGGTCTTTGGGCCCTGCTATCCTCAAGGTTCCTGTGACACGTACCAAAATGGGGGACAGGGATTTTGCATCCTGTGCCCTGAAACTCCTTTCCTGTCCAGGTCAGGTCTGCCCCTTCCCAGGCATGTCTACGAACCTCCCTGTGGAAGCACTTGAAGCTCTCCTCAGTATGCGATTGTCTCAGACCTCTCTGAGTACTCTGGTACCTGCATTGTTCTCAAGCACATTATCTGCTGTACTTGGCTCTGGCCCTACTCTTGCTGCCTGCCCGCCTGGGTGTGGCCCTGTGTAAATTGTGTATATTCTGTATATTTTTGCTAGGCATATTGCTATAGAAACTCTGTGCTGTTACATGTTCACATTTGACGGTGTCCACTGCTGTAATCTGAGCTATTATGTATGTCATATTTCTCCTGACTTCAGTGTATCTGCCTCACTTGCTTCAATTTGTACTCTGTATGTTCTTTATTCTCCTGTACTCTCCCGGGTCGTACCTGAAAATAGGTATATGTTTTGTCTAGTGTACTCACCTGGTTAACAAAAGCTAAATAAATATAAGCAACAAGAAATGTCTGGGTATTGATTGTAGTGCCATGAACACATGTCCAGACGTGTAATAAAGCATGAGGACAAATGTGGAGTGCCTTCATCCAGTAGAATTGCATTCATGGTACCTATACCAACACTCAGGAGTGTCTTATTGTGCTTATAAAAGGGTAAACAATTTTGCAAAACTACGAAAGTAATGAAGGAAATAATATAAAATGCATTTAAATAAGGAAGAATAATTTCTCAGCATGTGGGTGCTTCTAGATGGCACTATTATGGGGCACAATGGAGGGTGAATTGAATGTGCTGGTACAGATGTAATTTTTAATAAAGGTTCTGATTTTATAGGTCTTTTGTGGGCAATTGTGTATCATGATTTGCAGGAGTGTCACAGAGTAATCGGCATCTTTATGTAGGAGGCCTAAAAATACTGAACTTATACTGGAGTGACAGAGAGTTAGAGTGGGTGGAAGTGAAAGCTTCCCATTTTAAGTTCAGGATTTATTTTAAGTTAACTATTTTTAAAAATAAACAGTGTATGCTGCTTTCTTTCTGGGTTTGGAGTCCAATTCTGGTACTGAGTGAGGGACTAGTGCGAGTAATTGAGGGGGCATGCATGCAGGCAGGTAGTACTCTCAGGAACAAGCTGTTTAGTGGCAAGGGTGTGATGAATGCTAAGCAGGAGGAGAATGGCTGTGTTGTTCAAAGTGAAAATTGTAATACAGCACGGTGATTTTCTACATGACACAGTGATAAGTTAAGTATCAAAGGTGGGACTAGAACATGTCTAGGTTTTGGTAGTAGTGTCACTAAGCATGGCACTTGTCAATCAGAGTGTAGCATTCGGAGCCCTTTTTATAAATAGACTGTAGGTGGAAAATAAAGATATCATAGTTCTTTTTATAAAGAGTAGAGGACTGATCCTAGCATCACAGCCAACCCTGCATCACTTTCAAACAAACTAACAAAGAAGCATTTGTCAATGACTATGTCAAATCATGTTATTACAAACACAGTGGCTGCCACATTTGCTTGTATGCATTCACAACACTACCAATATCTAACGTAGTGTTTTGTACAGCACTTTGAGTTACTTTATATTGTATATTGAAAGTACAACATAAAAAACAAAATATGATCTGTTCTGTTTTACTCTGTACTATTGTACTTTGTTCTTTTTTATTCTGCTCTTATTTCTGCAGTTCTGGGTGATGCTGCAGAGGCACATTTTTCATTTGTGTCTTTACAACATGCCGTACTGGTTACACATCCATCAAATGAATCACAGTCTCAATACTCCATCTGATGATGGGGTCATGTTGAATTAATATTTTGGGACTGGTGAGGGGTTGTACACTGCATCTGAGTAGTACAGAGGGCATTATTTAAGATTTTACTTTGGGCAGACTCTAATATCTCGATGCCCAAATGGCATCAACATTTGGGTGCCGAAATTAATACCGAATGTCACAAATTATATTCCAGTACCAAACAAGTTAATGGGATCTATATTCATTTTCATGTGCTTCACATTTGGATTTTGACCAATAATCAAATTTATTTTCATTCCAGTTTCTTAGATAAAACACCCTCTTTTATTCAACAGCAGTACACTACCCATCTCCAGTCCTAAGACACAAATAACCCCCCCTCCCACTTGCCCCCATGATGCTTTTACACCTTTCAGTGCCCAAACATACAGTTATCCCCATCTCAGCCCAAAGGGTCCTATGACAAACTGGCATCATCTTTTCTATTAGCCTCTCTGCCTAACCCAACCCACAAGTATGGCAACAATAATGGGACTGAACCCCTCTTGGAAATATCTTCTAAATCTCTCATTAATTTCAATCAATAGTAATGCAAAACTCTTGCCTGGTTTACAGCTAGTGGCATGGTCTCAACCACTTTCTCTCTCAATACAAAGGAGTTGGGGGAAAATGTGGCTGATGCTATGTCAATCCCTTCTACTTGGGAAGACATCTCTCCAGTTTCTTGCTGGGAATCAAACCTGAGACCTGGAAACCTAAAAGAAGCAGCCCTAAACTTTCAGCTGAAGGGACTTTTTTATTAGCTGGCAGTTAAGAGGGAACCTTTGCCTTCCTTTATTGTAATCTCAGAAACCTCAACCAGAGGTCACTCTGCTGTTGCCATTTCTCATTGCTGCTGGACGCTGTGATTTGCCACATCTCACATGTGGATGGTGCTGTTTTTCCAGATTGTTTTCTCATGTAAAGCAGCTGAGCCAAAAGAAAATCCTTTTGAAAATTCCAGCCTATGAAAAGTATACAGTATAGTTTTTTACTTCATTTGTTTATACTCCTGTGACAGATGAACATGGAGACAAAGTGATGTGTTTGAGGTCACTTAATAAGTCTGGAACTGTAGTTCTATCCAAAGCGGTTATCCCATTTCATAATTCAGTACTGTAACCCCTAGTCCACACTGCCTAGTTTAAAAAAAACATGACAAATGTTAGTATATGAAAATTCAGTCAATTGAGTTTAACTATGGAGGACTTAATCATACATTCGTGCAAAGGACACTGATAGAAGAGAAGCACAATAGCTACTCTTAGGGGTGGGTTTTGGATCTTTTTTGATTTTGCTCTGCATTTTCCTAAACTTTGAGAGTCTGGGGTGGAGTAAGGTTGGGAGCTGGAGAGTGGTAGGGTGGGTGGTTGTGATTTGAATAAGGGAGTTGGGGTTATTGTCAAGGTGGGGGAGGGGTGGTTACATGATTTGGTGCATGTCAGGGAAGATATTTTACTATTGGGCTTAAACAGTAAATTGTAAGAATTCTTTGCCAGAACTATATGTGTGTGTGGGGGGATGCCACAGGAGGGCAGGGTGGGGGGACATTGTTTTTAAAGGTCTGGGTGCTGGGAGGTGGTTGGACTCAGTGGGACAGTGGGTGGGGTTCAGTTTAAATATTAATTTCTTTTTAAAAGAATTTTGCTGAGTGAAGTAAGGGCTTAAGTTTTAAATGGTATTATACTATGTGCAGTGTGAAGTTCCCCAATTTCAGAACAGCTTTACCTGCAAAGCTTAAATTTACTGCATCTCTAGCTCAAACTAGTGTGTGTGTGTGGGGTACAAAAGATACATTAGGGAATATTTCTTTACAGAAAGGGTTGTAGATCTGTAGAAGAGACTAGCCAGATAAGTGGTTAAATGTTAACATTGTCTCAGGGTTCAAAACCTAATGAGTTAGCTACAAATAGATAATTAGGAAGAGGTGAGAGGTAGAATGCAGTTCTGGCTGGCAGCTCCCGAAAGACTGATTAATTCTAAAAATGCCATAACTGGGGAGTCTGACTGGACTTTTGTCTTTATCTGTCTTTCACATCTGTGTATGTATTGCTTGTACATACAGTATCTGCATATCTACGTGACCTATGTTCTAGCCACTAGACCATACTACCTCTAGCTGACTTTTTATTTAGGGGGGAAGTTCCTGCTGAGTTCTTTGACTAAACATCATATTTGATGGGACATGCCAATAAGGAACATTAGTATTAAAATAAAAATCCAACTGGACTTCTGGTGATGTCATCCATCTAATGACAGCTTGAACCTGTGGGTCTGTCTACCCCTCAGACAAAATCCACTCTAATCTGTCTCATCAAGAATGGATTCACCACCAAAAGGCGCCCAGTCAAAAGTTCTACCACCTAGACAACCGGGGACACCAGTTCAAAAATTAAAAGAACTTATCTCTGCCAAAAAAAATCTGCACTGCATCTTATTTGGGGCCCATGAAGGCCTCGAGGACCAACACCAGCTGGATAAAGATGAAATCCTGGACTTAACAGCAACAATTAAACAAACAGCCAAGATGGTAACCAAAATAGACCACTCTATTACACAGCTCCATTCCAACATCAAACAAATTGGGCAACATATGGAGCAAGTGGAAGAATGCCTCACAATGGTCATGGAACAGACAGACAGGCATGGTTGCCTTCTTCTTAACTTTCTAGCCAGAGACAGGGAGCTCACCCACAAGTTGGATGACCTGGAAGGCTGCAGTCAGCATCAAAATATCACAATATATGGGGTCCCTGAGGAGGCTGAGAAAAGCACTAAAGATAACATTAACTTCATACAAACCTTACTACAGGAGGCTTTGCACCTTCCTGAACACTTCAATCTGAGCATCAATCATGCCCACAGGTCTCTGGGCCTCAAGCCAGCCAATGCAGGAGCCTCACCTTGCTACTTCATCGTTAAACTCCCCTATTAGGCCAGAAAAGAGGAAATGCTTAAGAGAGCCTGGCAGTACAGGGAGACCCAACACAAAAACTGCAGATGTTCAATACATAATGAATACACCACCACTGTGCAAGACCACTGCCATGCCATGTGGCAGGTAGTCAAACAACTAAAGGCCTGGGACACTAAAGGCCAGCTCCTTTATCCAGTCTGACAATGACTGGAGTCTCCTATGGGACCCTGAATTTACTTGGACCTCCTGAAGGCAGTGATTTACCTTGAAGAACTTATGGTACATCTTCCTTCCTTGTCCAAGGAATACCTTGAGAAGGTTTTGCTCCACTCTGCATAGGAAGTGACAGAAGAAGGGCCCACCAATGGATTTGGAGTGTCTCCGAACCAACCTACCAACCTCCGAGCAGATATTGGTTCCCTTCTCAAAATCTACAGAACCAATGAGCAGATCAGTGGTCCGGACCAAACCTAGGAAGCTACAGCGTCACCAGCACCATGCTCTCCAAACAGTCACACAGACATGGAATTGACTGGCTGGATTTCATGCACCCAGGCAATTCACTTTTCCACTGGTGTGTTTTGAGCTGAAGGATCCTTTTACCTTGACTCTCCACTGCCGATGATCACGGCTTTAAAACTGTAAGCACATTTGTTGATCTTGCTAAACATGGAAAGGGGAAGAAAAACACTGCTGAGTGCTTTGTTTATTTTGATTACAGACCCCTACCAGTTGTATTCCATGGGGCTTCCCTCTCATTCACTTCAAATTATTGGATCCAATGGGGGATGGAAAACATTAGGCCCAGGTGCTACCATACCCGGGCAACCTTGGTTTAGGATGGCTGGAGCCGAATTATGACTTAACAAGTGTCCTGCTCAGAAATAGGGCCCATGGGAACACACAGGCATCTTGATTGCCCATGCTGTCTGCCCACTGCAATACCTTGCCTAACAACTTTTCTTGAATCCATAGCAGTAGATCCTGCCTGCGATCTACACATCATGAGGCACTTCAGTTACTTGGTTTGATTCCCAATCTAGGGCAGATACTGTGGACACATCAGGATAATGAATAAACCCGTTGTCTGTTAAATAGCAATACATTAGGATGCTTGGCTCTATCCTGAGTGTGGTGAGGCAGTAGCTAGTAATATGTGTGGGAAATAAAATATGCATAACCTCTTCAGAGCATGGACTGTTAGTGCAACCATTGTGTATCATACATGTGGTAAACAGAATGAACTTAGTCCAAATACATAGCTGAATTCTGTAGCACTTACTATCTAATCCTGTATAAGTTAGAAGGGCAATACAGGGCAGATCTCAATCACCACAATTCTAGTCTATAGCCATGCAAACTTTCAATTTCTCTTCCCCAGACAACTAAAAAACTAATGCTACTGGGTGGGGGGTGGAAGATGGACTAGTCACATGCTACTGGCCCAATCCTAGTTCCTATTTTTATAGGGCTAGCATGGTGGATAGGACTCCAGTATGTTCCTGGGTATGATAACAAAAGGGCATTCTGCTCACTTATACTACATACTGGGGGGTATATCTGACATTTGACACTCTGCATTGATGCCTGACAAATTTATGTGGAAAACATTTTGAATATAGGTTGACCCACTTTTGATTTCTCTTCCTCCCTTCTCTGCTGTAACATCCCCTTTTTAAACAATGGATGGCTACCATCATTAATCTACCCTGTGCCCTGGTTGGTCTATAAATGGAGAACTTAGACAAAAGGACCACACACCTTTCATTTACAGAGCAGGTACCATTATTTGAGTAGTGAACTGTGGTCCAATATGACAGCAGTAATATAAAGGCTATTTATGGAACTGCAAATGTTTAAACACAGCGATAAACTTGTGTCAGCTAAGGGTAGGGGGATAGGGAGAGGTTTATTCCCCACTTTGTTTACTCTGCACAAAAGTGCAGGACAGACCTCAGTTGTAACAGCAGTGATCAATCATAGTGCAGGGCCTCAGTATTCATTCCTCAACCATTTAACCCTCAGGCTGTCAGAAGATTTAGAATGTATAGGGTTTTAGGATGTGTATACATGCCGGCAGCACAGCAAGGGTCAGTGATTGATTTCTGTTGCATGGGATTTTTGGGAAGGTAGGAGAGGCCCATACCACTGCCCCAGTTATGGTTCCTACTTTTCTCAGAACTAACCTTGTGGCAAGAACATGGTATACACTTGTGTACAGTGACAGGTGTGCAATAGACCCTCTTATGCCAGCGGCTAAAGGTTGAACCTGCTGTCATTTAAGTGAAAACTGTACCTGAGTGGAGGATCATCCTTTTTCAACCCCTTCGCTATAATCCTTTCCTCTTGCTTATGTGATTAGGTTTCATTACAACAAGATAAAAGATGTAAGCCTTTATAAATGACAAGGCAGCTAGTCAGTTAAATGGTAAATATTGAAAACCAGGGAGGGAGTAATATACCTATCATATAACGTTTTACACCTTGATGACACATAAGGTGATGTTTGACGTGCTCATAGGTTTCTGGCTAATTTATTTGATCTCAGTGAGCTGGCCTTCCTCCTTATTAAGGAGGATAAGTGGTGTTCCATGAATGACACTCACTGAGCAAGGAGATCCTCTCCCAGTCAACCTTGGAAGTCATTGGGGGGGCAGATGAAGGAGTTGCCCCAGATATCTGACAAGACCTTTTGTCACCCTGGAATTTCAGGCAAATGCTATCAAAACCCATTGTTGTGTTGTTTACAGGGTGATCATCATTATCTAAACTAATGTGCATTCAAGTTTTGGGTTTTTATTTTGGTTTCAATTGTAATTTATATGGCGTACTGTAGTTAACTTACTGTTTCAACTATTCGTATATTTGCCAGTACTAGATGTTCAGAGTATGCTTGACTATAAAACTCAGCAATACAGCTTTAGAAGTTTCACTAATATACAAATAGATTTAAACACAGAAACACAGAAACATAGAAATTGTCAGCAGATAAGGACTGCAAGGCCCATCCAGTCTGCCCGTAAACACTACACGTGTTTATGTCCTCTGACCCTATCTGGCTGGTGACTTTTCTCCTCTCCATCCCATCTCTAAGGTTCCCTAATGCCTGTCCCAGGCATGTTTATATATCTCCACTGTGCTCGCTTCCACCATCTCCTGTTGCAGACTGTTCCATGTGTCCACCACCCTCACTGTGAAGAAGAACTTCTTTACATTTTCCCTTAATCTGCCACCTACCAATTTCATATCATGCCCCCTTGTTCTTATGCTACCCCTGTATTGGAAGATGTCTCCCCCCACATCTTGTTTATACCTTAACGTACATGAATGTTTCTATCATGTCCCCCCCATCCCTACTTTCCTCAAGTGAGTACATATTGAGGTTCTTTAATTTCTCCTCATATGTTTTCTGGTGCAAGCCCTGTACCATCTTAGTCGCCCTTCTCTGGACCGCATCCACCCTGTCAATGTCCTTATGAAACTGTGGCATCCAGAACAGCACACAGTACTCTAGGTGAGACCTCACTAGTGTTTTATACAATGGCATCAGCACCTCCCTCCTTCTGCTAGTGATATCTCTGCCAGTGCACTCCAGCATGCCACTGGCCCTCCCTGCAGCCTTTGTACTGTGCTTGGACACCTTTAGGTCATCAGAAATGATGACCCTAGGTCCCTTTCTTTCTTGATGATTGCTGGCATCTCTTCCCCATCCTGTAACTCTCCCCAGGGTTCCTTCATCCCAGGTGCATGTTTTTGCACTTTTTAAAATTAAATTTCAGTTGCCAGACTTGACACCATTTTTTGAGTTTTACCAAGTCCCTCCTTATCCTTTCCATCCCATCTGGAGTATCCACCCTGTTGCAGATCTTGGTGTGATCTGCAAACAGGCAGAACTTTCCTTCCAGCCCTTCTGCAATGTCACTAATGAAGACATTAAACAGAACTGGCCCAAGGACCGATCTCTGTGGTTCCCCGCTGGTCATCACCCTCTCCCCAGATTGGATCCCATTTACAACAACCCTCTGCCTCCTGTCTGTTAGCCAGCTGGACAGGACATGGTTGATTGACCAATTATGGGAACTTTAACTAAAATCTTAACTTACAATGTGAATGACACAAACAACCCAGTAAAAGAAAACAATTACTTAAATATTTTAAAACCCAAAGGAGTGACATAATTTTTTTACAAGATACACACTTGACTCCTCCCAAAGCATTAAAATTCATGAAATGGGGTTACCCCAAACTCTTCCATGCTTCTCTTGAACCATGGGAAAAAACAAGGGGTTATGATATTGATACCTGCCTCACTCCCATTCAAAGAACAGGAGGTGAATGCAGACCCAGAAGCCAGGTTCCTGATAGTTATGGGGTCCATTCAGGACATGCCTGTTACCTTGGTCAGTGTTTATGCCCCGACAGGCTTCCCCTATATCTTTTACTCAAGCCTGCTTAAGCAAGTCCCAGAAAGTTTGAAAGGAATCCTTATTATGGGAAGGGGACTGGAACCTAATCCTCAACAGAAATTTAGACATGACCTGCCAGATTGCAAGCATGAATAATAATAAAAAAAAATAACTTACTCCTGCAAGAAATGGAGTTTGAAGATATGTGGAGGACTAGGTAGCAAATGGCAAGAGATTATACCTATTATTCTCCCTGATTAAGAATATACTTTAGGTTGGATACTGAAGACATGCCCCAATTCATCTCCATGTGAATTGGTACCTCAGTCCTTTTGGACCATCAACCAGTGTTCATCGAGATGGATCTTCATTTGCCCATGAGGAAGACATGCTAGAGACTGAATGTCTCTCTACTTAGGGACCAACAGTCACACAAGACTTAAAATCTAACCTACAACAGTCAATTGACCATAATGATAGACCAGATACATCCCCACAAATAGTATGAGATACAGTTAAAACAATCTTAAGAGGGAAACTAATATCTATTGCAGTTCATACAAAAAGGGAGATGCAAAAAATGCTAACAAATCTCACCAACAAGTCTGGGAACTTGAATTTAAACAGAAGCAAAAATGAAAGAAGCAAATAGATCCTGAGATCAGATAAACCAAACTTAAAATCCAGGATCTCCAAAAGATGGAGACTGAGAAGGCTCTCCAGTATTTGAAACAAAAAATATTATGAAGGGGGGAGCTAGAGCTACCAAATTTCTAGCATACTGACTCAAACAGTAAGCTGATAAAGCAGTCATTACAAAAATTCAAGATTCCCAAATGGGTCAAATGGTGTATAAGAGAGACCAAATTTCAAATGCCTTCATTTCTTATTACCAATCCCTCTACAACCCAGATAAGAAAAACACCCTAACAGCTAAATATAACTATCTCCTAGCTTTTAATCTACCCAAGCTAACACCTGAACATAGCAAAAAGTTGACTGCCCCATAACACAAACTGAAATAATAACAAGCCAGGACCTTAAAACAGGCAAGTACCCAGACCCAGGCAACTTTAGTGGTTAATTCTATAAGGTATTTATAAAAAAAGGTTACTGCATTACTAAATAAAATCCTTAATGAGATATGGGCGGAGGGTAGAACCCTACCACCTACTTGGACTTATGCTACTATTACAGTTTTACGTAAAGATGGAAAAGACCTCACCTTGCACAGTTCATATCAACTAATATGCCTCCTTAATGCTGACTATAAAATATTTGCCTCAGTCATAGCACAGAAACTTAACCCCTTATGTCCCAATATCATTAACCTGGACCAGACAGGCTTTATCACAGGCTGACAGGCCCCAGACAATGTTAGATGAACAATAAAGGTAATTGACACCATTAGAAGCATCCATACATTGGCTTGCATCATGAGTCTCAGTGCTGAAGAAGCCTTTGAAAAGGTGGAATGGAGCTTTCTCTTTCTCACTATGGAGATCTTTGGATTCCTGCAGGAATTCATACAAGGCATGCAAACCCTTTATGGTTCTCCACAAGTATTTGTACGCACCAATGAGAGCATATTGTGCAGATTTAATTTACATAGATGAACCTGGCATGGCTACTCCTATCAGCACTGCTGTTCACCTTCTACATTGAACCCCTAGCAGAAAGTATCAGGGGTAACAATCAGAGGGAATAGAGGTTGGAGGATGAAAGCAGATGATGTCTTGCTGTGCTTGGCACATCCAAAGACCTCTATATCTGCAGTATGGATGGCCCTTGAGACCTTTGAACAACATGGGGGATACGCTTTCAATAAAACCAAAATGGAGGTGTTCAGATTCAACTATAAACCCATGACCAATGTAACACAACTCCTACCTCCAAACTGGAATGTGATGCAGATCAAATATCTAGGAATCCAACTTCCTAAGAACCTGTCTTAATTATTTGAAGCTAATTTTGTCACCCTCAACCAAAAAATTAAAGCAGACTTAAAATTCTGGACCCTCCTCAACTTCCCAATTTATTCTATGATCCACTCGATAACTATGAATATTCTCCCTCGATACTTGCACCTGTTCCAATGCATCCCATTAGTAAATCAAAAATCCACCTACAAAGAAGTATAAAAAAACAAAAATCCACTCATAAAAATGGCAACAAACCATCTCTAAGTACATCTGGAATGTGAAGAGACCTAGATTCAAATATAAAATTTTGCAGGCCACCACATTTTTAGAAGGTAGAGTAGTACTGGAGTTGAAAAATTATTATCTTGTCCCATATCTTAAAAGCACACTCCTGTTGTCTGTCCCTGAATATATAGCTAACTGGAAAATGATTGACTAGAGGAAGGAAAGAACCCCAACCCTGGCCATGTGAGCCATGGACCCGACCTTCAAAAAGAAAAATGTGGACCTGACCCTTCTTACTGTATGCAACACCTTAACTGGAGCATATAGAACGTGGGGAAAATTCAATATAGAACACACTATATGGCCCTTTAAATGGTTTATGTGGAATGATGATTTTCAGACATCTCAAACTGACTTAACGGTCTGGTGCTGGGCTGTTTGGACTCTGCTCTCCAATACAAATGGTATGTAGGGCAACATCCTAGACTTTCAGACAGTAAAACAAACATTCAATTTAGCCAACTCAGACCATTTTAGATACCATTAACTTTGAACACACATAATAGATCAACATAACCGAGTCCCCAATAACCCATTAGCAAACCCCATAATGGATATCATGGATATCATGGTGGCAATTCTGAAACAAGAAATCACAAAGGGGCATATCTCCGGTACATATAAAGTTCTCAGATCCCTACACAGAGACTATGCTTTATCAATAAAACAAAAATGGACACAAGAAAATAACTTAGAACTCATAGATAAGGATTGGTTTATGATCTTTGACTCAGGAATGAATAGTGTCCCATATATAACCAATATGGGTGACATATAATAATCATCTGCTAACCACCACCTGTAAGACTCTGTGGACAAAGGCTGCATCGGTGTAGCTTTAGACATCCTATCTGTACTGCTTAGTAAAATGTATGACTGGAGACTACATTGCCAGATTGCACAACCCCACACAGATGCTTGTACAACTGTGTTTCATGTGTGATATGAGCTATGTACCCATGTTGCTCACTAAAAATGAATTTAAAAAAATCCAACCATTTAACTGACTGATACAAACAATACATTCAAACATTGTACATGCTTCACATTTAAACATTTCATCAAACTGAAATTTAGAAACATATTGACACAGCCCTATACATATTATATCAAAGAGTCAACAGGAGGCTCTTGTTAATAGTTCCCATATCCTTCTAAGAGCATCTCTCACTGTCATAAGTAAAAGGTTCTGTCTTCCTTATTCTACCACCTAGTACTTCAAAGAGCTGCTACTGGTGAATTAGCATCAGATGGTGCTCTGTTCTTTGGTGCACTTCTATGCACTAAAATAATGTAGTTCCATTCTTTTTGTTGCCTCTTAAAGCCAACAGACTGGATTGATTTCCAGTCGACAGTTTGGGATGGATCTGACATTAAGTCCTTGAGGTGAACTAGGATTGATTAAAGACAATCACACTGAACAGCTGCTCCTCCCAAAGCCCCTAGATTATAAGTGTCATTGGAACCCTGTATATTTGTTAACTAATTAAATATTTATCTTATGTCACAGCAATATTAATTAAATCATGCCACTTGAATCTCTACTAAGTACTCTCATGCAAGTACATTTTGCACTGAGGTTGGTTTGATCTCTCTCTCAAAAAAAGTATAACTATTTGGAACTTATAGTTTTATAGATAAGTACTATATGCCAAGATGTCTCTTTCTTACTGAATTTAGAATATGTCATATGGTGTTATTCAATCATTATCCAGTAACATCACTTACTAACTGCAATAACTAGACTAGCAGCAGCAGACCTGCCAAAAGTGACAATGTGCAACTCATGTTCCTCAGCTATAGATGCAGCTATTTAAATTATTAAAAATTGATCCTCCACATTTTTGGAAAAATAAGCTAAATATTTTTGATTCATCATATTCACTAAGACATATAAAGAATAATTGGATGGACATGCCTAAGGTATAAAATAAATGTGAGGCAATTTCTTTCTTTATGAGGGTGCTACACAATAGAACACTTCATCATTTAAAGAATGAACAGCAAATAGTATAAACGTTTTTAAGAATAATAATTTATTATTAACAAATGAGGATTTACACACTGCACGTTAGTTTTTTTTCAAATTCCTGTTACCCTCCTGTTTTGCCCCAAACTAACTCAGACCTCCTTTGGTCCCAGGTCACAGAGCAACCCTAAACCATTAACCCAAGTAACTCAGGTGAAACCATTACACACTGGAATGTTCCTCCTCAGGCATGCCCTCTGAGGTGGGGTCCACCTACTGCTACGTGATGGTACTCCCCATGCATCTAGTTCCCCCATTGGAGGCTAGTCAGGAACTCCTCGTGTGCCTGGTCAAGGAGTGGCCAGCAGTGGCTGTGGCACTGGGAGGCTGGGCAAGATGTCATCTGCCTGACAAGCCTGCTTCCCCCTTGATCCCTGGATGAGGAACAGCACAGGGCTTGATTGTGCATGCTTCTTCACACAGCATGCCAACATCAGCTGCTTTTCTCCCAATTTAAGTCACCAGTTGCCCATAATCTCAGCCACCATTGGGAGTCAGCATAGCACCAGTAGCTGTGCCCAGTCCACCCCCCACCCCCAGAGAAGAATTTCTGTCCCTCAGACATTTGATTTTCTTCTCCATCCATACTTCCAATGAATTAAGCTCATTCCCTATCTCAGTTAGCACTGTGCCTGTGGACCGGCAGGGTTTTTCAATGATTTGAGTAATGCAAGACTTGGATGTAAGCTGAAATTGAAATCAGTGCTGTGCTGCTAGGGTGTTTTTCCATTGTGTGATTATAAATATGTTTGGATGTTTTTTATATAATCATTGAAGTTTTGTATCTTTAAAGCAGCAGTGCAACATTTTTTTTCCAAAAACTAGTTTCAGCTACAGCTCATAAAAATATTAGCATACCTGTTACATTTACTTTTCTAGGTACCTCCTGTGCTGTGCAATGTGAATTGTTTTTATTTTCTTTATCCTAACTCTAACTATCTCTACAATTATATTTTCTCAGTCAAATATGGTGGTCATATTTTTAGCTTGTAAAAAAAACTAAATGATAACATTGATTTTACTTACATTTTGGTGGAACTAGAACATTTTATAACCAAATAAAAGGGGAAGATGCATGGAATCATTTATAGTGAAAAGATAGGCGTAGTACAGTCAAATTGTTTGCCCAATTTCATTGCACTGCTGCTTTAGCTGACAAATGTAATATGGTACCAATTAGTGTTAAGAGAAATTTCTAGTACATCTGCAAAATTGCATGAAATTGCTGATTTTGCATTCATGCAATTTTAGTGAAAGTACATCAAAATTCAATGGAATTTCACTTTCTTTTTTTAAATTGCACATGTTTAAAAATGTGAGTTCTTAAATATACGCAATTTCAGCAAATAGCATCATTTTTCAAATGGTGCATTTTTTAAAAGTGAATTCTTACAAATGTGCAATTTTAGCAAATAGTATTCTGTTTCCTCAAACTGCACATTTGTTTTTAAATGTGTGTTTTTAAAATTGTGCCATTTCAGCAAATAATGCCACTGGCTGAGAACAAAAAAGACAAAAATAAAAAAGCAATATTTTCCTTTTACTATAAACTGATACTCCATTTCCATGTACAATTTATGCTAGAGCTACTGTTATACAACAAATGTCAGTGTTGATATCTAGGAATGACAGTACTGTATGTGTTCTGCACTGCTCCATACAATGCAGGACTTCTCTATGAATAGGGTGTGTAATGCTACTGGTTGACCATGGAAAATAAAAACATTGTTTTCACTGCTAGTACAGTTTCCCTGTGTAACTTTCTTAGTCCCTGTTGTATAATGACTGCTATTTTTTCCGACTTGTTGGTATTATCCTGCCACTTTTAATACATTGTAGTTTTATACCTTTTTCTAATCTGTTGTACATCATCATATCATAATGTGGTGTATACGCTACTTGAAAATTCCATGTAATACTATGTAGTGGTGTCATGTAATATTGTCAATTCTTTTATACTCTTACTGTCCTAATCATGGCCTCCTTGCATTGCTCAGTGGAGATTTTCCTGGTAAAACAAATAAAAAATAAATAAATTTATGGTAGCGTTTCTGCTATATGGTGATTTTCAGTGCTGATACCTTGGAATGACAGAACTGCATGTGTATTGTGCTGCTACACATGATGCTGGTCCACTATGATTGGTAAACATATACTGTTGCTGGCTGATCACAACAAACTATTGTTTTCCATTTAGTATAGGGCTGATAACACAATTTCCCTGTATGATTTCAGCTGATGCTACTGCTATAGGGTGAGTTTCAGTGCTGCCATGTGGGAATTACAGCACATATCATGTGACTACACACAATGCACAGACCCCTTATGAGTAGGATGCTTGTACTGCTACTGGTCGATTACAAAACAAACACTGTGCTCTTTTAAATATACAAATGCTAGCACAATTTCCTTGTACAGTTTCAGATAATGCTACTGCTAAATGGGTAATTTCAATGCTGATGTATGGGAATAATAGTACTGTGTGTGTGTGCGTGCTATGATGTGATGCACAACACAATGCTTCCTTCTACATAGGGCAATTGTACTGCTACTGGCTAATCACACACACACACACACACACACACACCTTTACTTTTAATGTACAGCTGTTAGCACAATGTTCCTGCACAATTTCTGCTGGCATTGCAGCTACAGTATATGGCAACTGTTGAGTGCTGACACATGAGAATACCAGCACTGCATGTGAATTGCACTGTCACACATGATGCAGACCAACTTAAAGTAGGATGCTTTTTCTGATACTGGCTGATCACAAAAAACAACTTTTATTTTAATATACAGCTGGTAGCACTTTGTCCATGTACAATTTCTGATGCGTCTGTACTATATTTTGAATTTCAGTGCTGATGGATGGGAGACCAGCACTGCATGTGTACCACACTGTGATGCATGATGTGGGACCCCTTATAAGTAGAGTCATTATACTGCTACTGTCTGATCACAAAAAAACTCTACTATTTCACTTTTAATATACATCAGCTAGCACAATTTCCCTGTAGAGTGTCTGTGGGCTCTACTGCTAGTGGCAAATGTCAGTGCTGCCGCATGGGAATTACAGCACTGTACTGTATGTGTACCATGCTGCAACGTGACATTAAACCGCCTTATGGATCTGTAATAAATTTTAAAATCTGCTTCTTCTTGTATTGAGTACTTTGCTATGGTGAAATTAAAACTTCCTAAATACTTTCTAGATACTGAAGCCACTGCATAAATAACATAAAAACGTGTATTGCCAAGTAATTTCAGGCAGATTGCAAATGAAACAAAATATCGAATAAAACATGGGATAGTGTTTGTAACAAGACTTTTACACATGCCTGAAGTGCTGGATGCTACATAAATCCTGAGAGTGAAGCTCCAGCATTTATACAAGCATCCAACACCAAGGGTGTGTGTTAAATTCAAGTTTTACACACTACCCCATGTTTTATTTTATATAATTGCCTGTGAGATTTTTTTCAGCATAGCAATTATATAAAATATAGGTGCTGTTCAGTTGCTGTCCGGTTGCTGAAAAGTTTATTTTGTTTATTTGTTTATGTTCAAAGGTTTCATCAGTAGCTGCAGGACTATTGAAAAACTACATTGATGAGAGCTGAGTTTGTTTTGTTTCAGTTTACTTACTGCCAAGTGCTAGAGGTGGCAAAGTGTCCAGGGGTGAGAAAAGGAACAGCAGAGGCTGGTACAAGCGCAGATCAAGGGAAACCCAGAGTGTGCTTGCCATTATAAAAACTCCTTTATAATGGCAAATTACAAACCGGGTTTCCCTTAGGGAAACATTGCTGACTGGTTATTATGTAGATGTCAAAGTTTATTTTATCAAGGATTATTCTAGATTGTAGCTTTGTTTGTCTACATTTTCTGATCACTCTCTCTCTCTCTGAAATGTAAAGAGTTGGATGACCAACACAGAAGCATGCTCAATGTAAGTCAACAAGGAATCAAGGGAAATAACCTCCCTCCCCACTCAAAAAAAGCACTATTTGGTAGCATTACCTAGTACTGTATGCCTTTGTGAATGTTTCACACTTTCAAAAGTGCACACTTTTAAAAATCTACATCTGTAAAATGATGTACTCTTGTTTATTTTGTGCAAAATGCCACGTATTACTGTATACTGTGCTCATCTCATTAAATTGCACAAAATTTGGCAAAAATTATGCAAATTCATGAACAATGCATGAAACTAGTTTTTACAGTTTTAGTCAGCACTACTGCCTTTGCACAGGATAACTTCTGTAAATAGGACCATTGGTCCTAGATATCATTTTTCCTGCATAAACATGCATTTTGCCTATTTACACCTACCTACCAAAACTGACCTTAGTTTAAAACCATATTTTATGATTACTCACCTTCTCTTGAATTTGCTGATATTCTGTAATTTGTTGTTTTATAGGCTATTCTTTTTCTTATATTTATGATTTTTCCACCTTTAACTACAATGGTGGTCTACCCCTCACCCCAACACTGTCCAAAAGGATTTGCAAATCAATAAAATATTTTTCCCTATTTTCTTAATCACATTTAATCTTTTTAATGTTTTTACCACTATTTGAAGTTTTAGTTGTCATATTTCAGCTAAAATCTGAATAACCCTGTCATAGCAACAAGGTGACTCCCTACATTCCCTCTCAATTTAACTTGCTTCCCAATAGCCACTGGCTGCCTACAAGCTTCTTTGGGCTGCACTCTGTAAATCTGAGATTAGGAAGTTTGAGAGGGGCCCTGCAGAGATGAAAAGAGAGAGGGAGAGTCAAGCAGCGGGTCTTAGCTCACATCAGCATGTAAAATTAAAAAGAATAGAGTAGGCCCAAGTTTATGATGAGTCTTTTTTGTGGTGCAGGTGAGGCTCACTCTCACATCAGCTGAGTAATGAAATCCAAGAACTACTTTTTAAATAATGGCAAGAACAAAGAATACAAGCATGAAAATAGCAAAAAGTCTTAAGATTTACAGGTCATTTAAGTATAAAATAACAAAAAAGCATTATGACTTACAGGACCTGTTGGGTATTGTTGAAGGGAGCACTAGATTCTGTTTTTATAACACTAATGAGATAGGGGCTGGGATTTACGAGTTAATAACCAGATCAGGGTGCAGAAACATGGAGACCAGCTCAGTTATTATTAAGAAAAACCCTAACCACAATACTATTACAGCTATTATACAGAAAAAAATACCAGAATAAAAAGACAGAGCAACACATTTGCGGTCTCACTAGGTCTACAGCATGTCTTTGAGAAAACAAAAATTATTAGGCAATTTGTCACAGACCTGCTGGTGTGATAGTTGCAGTCAATCAGAACATGAGGAGAAGCATACCTTGCTATAGTAAGTCTAGCATCTGGTTATCACAACCTAACAGGATAGAGAGGGATCTTTCTGAGTATAATGATTGATGATTGCCACCAACCTGTAGCAACCCTGCAAAACATAGTAGTGAATTTAAAATGTGACTAAAACAACGTGAATTAACAGGGTGGAGCAGGTTACATTTCCATTACCATATTAGTGTCAACACACTAAAACCTGCTTATTTGCAATCCTTGAAACTGCTCACACTGCATACTTACTGAAACTCAGGAACACCCACACATGCATAAGCCAGTCATGATTCAGCAGGGAGAACCTACTGCATCATGGGTTGATGAACTGTGAGTGGGTATTCTTAAAGTTTAAGAAGGATACAGTGAGATTTAAAACAAAACAAGTTTTAACATGTTTATGCCAATATCTGTGTTTTCCACTTTTACTAAGAAAAAAGATGCAAATCCAAAAAAACTATGATATAGTAATTACAGCCAGGAAGTGACTTTAGGTTTATCAAGTCCTAATGCTCCTGCTACTGCATCAACCCTATATGTCCACAACTTTTATAGCAGGTCAACAATTATACAATGAGTTTTTTAAAACAAGAATCAACATAAGAGCTGAAGTGCTGCTAAGAGCTCACTTTAATATTCTGCCATCCATAAATTCTTTCTAGGCTGTAGTACCTGCTGCAAATGATGGTCTAGTATCTGACTATGAGCAAAAGCAAAAAATGGAAAGAACATTGCACTAAATGCTTAATGGCTTATGCCTTCTTAGCAGTACCTGATTGGCTGATTATTCTGAATGAGCATATCAATGTCGCTGCTAAATGTCAACAGTCTAAAGGTTCTGCTAAGAAACTGGCATTCAGGTAACAAGCAAATGCAAAGGGATGGCAATGAAGCACTCAGTTTGAAAGGTCACTGCACTGGGGTTATGTTCTGAAATCTAACTGTTCAAGAAAATTGAACATGTACCTACAAGATGCTCGACTGACAGTAACTCAGAAATAAATGACAGATGGCTGATCTTTTCCCTTTAAATGTGTAATAAAAGTGTATAGTCTTCTCTAGTTACAGCTAAAGTTATTTATTGTATGTTATCTTTTATTATATAATGGGTAAGAGAAATTAAAACTTATGATTGGTCAGATGTGGTCACATGACAATGCATTATTCTGTTCCAACAGCACAGGGCAAAAATGTTTATGTTTCTACATCTAATTGTGTCCATTACCTTATGCTAGCAACACTCATTTGATCCCAGAAAGGATTTTTTTTCAAGTCCACTATAGAAGGGAAGAGATTGAAAATTGTACTCAGCAGATAGCCAGTTGAACTCTTTCACTTCCTGGTCAGCAGGCCCCACCCCCTCACTCAGATGTTTTGTGATGTCTAGCCAAACAGAGGGAGGGGGTGTTCCACATAGAAGTCAAAGGAGGACATTTTCTGAACTGTTTGATGCTGTATATACTAAAGCATATAACATTGATATAAATGAAAGTCACTGCCCAACAAACAGGAGCCCTATTAGTTGAGCAATGACTTTTATTTATAACAAAGGTTGCTTTAACATACTTAAAACTGTTTCAAAAATTTCCTCCATTGACTTCTATGTGGCACACTCCTGTGTTCTGACTGGTTAGACATCACAAACTGCCTGAGTATGGGGGTGGGACCAGCAGGTCAGGAACTGAAGGGGTTGCCTGGCTATCTGTTCAGCACAATTTTTTATCACTTCCCTCCCATACCTGACTTAAGGAAAGCATTTATTTCTCTGCTCAAATGGCTATCCCCAGAAGAAGGTAATTATCTATTGTACTTAAAATGCCATGAACTGAAATTTTAGTCATTTTCTTTATGAATATATAGACCAGGTAACAGGGCTGGATCCAGACTGAAAAGGACCCTGGGCATATTTAAGCTGAAGCCCCCCACCCCCCAAAAAAAACTGAAAGTATGAGATTCCTTCCAGAAAGTAGGTTATAGAAATGAAAATTAGGAGCTCAAAAGGCTTTTCAGTAGCCCATCACAGAAATGACCAGATGTTAAATAAAAGCCCTTAATACTAACTGTGGCTTTGCTTTCTTTTTCTACTTATTATGCTACCATTCAGAGACTTGCACACACACACACACACACACACACACACACACTCACACTGCAAAACAAAAATGAACCTTTCCTAAAAAGAAAATATTTTTGACACAGTTTTTCTAGTTCTTGAAAACATCTTGTACACACATCTTGTATGTAGATACTTTATATAATGGCTACCCTATTCACCCACATCAACAACCATCCTGAGCAACTTACAGTTAAAAATCCAGAAGCCCACACAAAGGTCCCCCTGCCCTGTCCCCTAATTTCCTAGTGTGGAAAGGCTCTTGGTTACTTGCACATGATCACACAGCAAGATGATGGCTGTGGTAGGATTCTAAATTTATTTTTTTATTTCAAAGATTTTACCAGGAAAGACATACCAAGCTGAATAACAGCTGGTTTCCAGATGCTGGGCAGACTAGGTGGGCCATAGGCCCTTATCTGCCAACACTGTCTATGTATCTATGCATCTATGTGTCCTGAGGGGTAGGGGACAAGGGGGAAGAAAATATAACAAAAATATAACATAATGGTAAGTGGCAAACTATACAGTGAGAAAAAGAAGGAAGCATAATAAACAAGCAGATTATAGCAATATAAACAATTTTGCATTTCCAATTTTACATATACAATTGAATTTATAAGTTGTGGCTAGCTGTTCATAGAGAGGCCTAACAGATGCCCAGTAAGACGTCAAAGTGCCTAGGCATATTATAGCCAAATGCAGAGAGGTACTTAGATGGAATATAATAATTAGGTGGAGAGGGTTGGAGTGGTGAGGTAGTGGTGTGGGGGCTATAGGTCACGGTAAGAGAAGAGTAAAGAGGGGAATTGGAAGGGGGGTTATAGGGAAGGGAATCAGAAGCAGTTGCAGGTGGATGAGTACAGTTCACAGAAAAAATAGGAGACGGTGTGAAGAGAAGTGGAGGAGCAGGTGGTTAGGGAGAGGGAGTTTCACAGTTTATGGAGATGGTAGGAGAAAGCTGCCTGACCAGCTCTAGTTGACCTATGTGGGGGAGAGAGAGGAGGCGATAGTTAGATTTTTGCAGAGAGTAGAAAGAGGGGGGAGGGGATGAGAAGAGTGAGGAGAGAGACGAGGGAAAAGAACCAAGCCAGTGTTAGGCCAGGTAAGAGGATCAGTGTGTAAAACGTCTTTCCTGAAGGGAGGGGAGAGAGAGAGGGCAGAGTAGAGGGAACAGTGGTGGATGAGGAGGGGCAGTCAAGAGCATAGTGGCAAAATCAGAAGAAGAGTGGGTCCAATCTGGCCAGTGTAGACTTAGGAGCAGAACTGTACACTGTGTCTCCATAGTCAAAGATGGGGAGAATCATTATTTGTAATGTGGCTCTGCAAGCAGGCAAGGGGATGCACCCACAGTTATGATACACAGCCCCTAGTTTTGGGTGTAAAATTTTGTGGATTGTCTCAACATGAGCTAAGAATTCCAGGTGCTGGTCTAGCCATACCCCCAGGTACTTGAAGGATGGGACATCTTCAAGGGGGAACCCATCAAGGGTGCGAAAGGAAGGGGCAGTTGTAAGTCTGGATAGTTTTTGCCTGGTTCCAAAGGTCGTGGAGACTGTCTTCTTTGCATTTAGGGCCAATTGATTTGAATGGAACCAGCGCTGGACATTGTCAAAGTCCAGCTAGAGTCTGGCCATCAGATCGGAGGGAGGATCCAGAGACAAACAGTACTGTATCATCAGCGTACATGTGTCTGGACACTGAGGTACTGACTGTAGGGAGGTTATTTAGAAAAATGGAAAAATGGATGGGGCCAAGCACAGAACGTTGGGGTACTCCAGTGCTGATAGGAAGGGGTGGGGAAAACAAACTTTTTTTTATTTTCAATTGTTTAACCAGGTGAGACACACTAAGCTGAAAACTTGTTTACAGATGTAACCTGGGAGCACAGGGAAGTTAAGTGACTTGCTCAGAGTCACATAGTATGCAAGTGAGGGCTATGGGATTCAAACCCAGGTCTCCGTATTTGCAGCCCATAGCCCTAAACCACTGCACTATACTGCCTCCCCAAACCTTGGATCCCTGGATCACAGTTCAGATCTTTAACCATGAAATGTTGAACAAAAAACTCATCATTCAATTTTTGGGCAGTAAAATAATGAAGCATCAAGAGAAAGTGTCCCAACCATAGACCTCTCTATGCTGAATACGCATAGAAGATTTGGAGAGATCTATGGGGGGGGGGCACTTTCACTTTCTCAGGATGCTTCATAATTTTATGTTTCCAATTGCTTCTAGTAAGAGTTTGAAGAAAGAGCAGACTGGTTATTGTGGGTCTGGAGCCAAAGTCTGCAGCATTTTTGTGTGAGACCAAAAGAGTATTTTTAAACCTAAATTAAACAATCACCAAAAAGCAGTTGTCCGCATTTAAGCTACAGTCAATGACATTGGACTTAACATTATGATCACTCACAAACATCACACACCATTCTGAGACAGAATAATTTTTGGGGGGCATTGGGCATTTGGGCGGCAATCTCACTGGCTATTACTGCAGAGTCTTACTGGTAGGCAGGTCTTCTTCACACCTTTAATTAGTGCCAGTAGAGAATTGATCATCAATCTGCAACTCAGCTTCATCTCCTGAACTGGTAGGATTGTGCCTAACTGTGTTATGGCATTGGCAGTCGACGGAAGGTCGAAGTGTTTCGTGACAAGCTGAAGGCAAGCTTAGCAAACCCATGCTCTGCGGTGCTAAGTGAGCATACTGAGTCCCTCTCAGATTGCCATTGTCATCACCACCCGACCTATCGTGTGTCCAGAAGGAGCATCTTCAGGAGCATTCAGAGCTCCCTCAGCAGCTTCCTCTGGCCACACCTAGCAGCAATTCCTGGAACTGAAATATCTATAAATTAAAAAAAAAGAAAATCGTCCTGCTTCAGAAAAAGCAACCGGTGGGTGCATTGCCTCCCATACTAATTTTTTGTTACCCGAAATCTATCCATATTTGGTGGGAGGGTGCCAACTTCCAACCATGAGAGGGGAGGACCAGGGGGCTCCCACAGAGCTTAGGGCCCTGGAACATTGCACCATTTGCCCTTTGGTAAATCCAGCCCTGCCAGTAGAGATGCAGCGAATTTATCTTTGCATTGGCACTTCACTACACAGAGTGCCCCATAGGAAAGGCTCACTTCACCTTGTTATTATTACTTTGCATTATCATTCCGCCTTAAACATGAACTAAGGCAGAGTGACAACAATATTGGCAGCATCCCACCTACCTAGTCACCAGAATTAATGTGCATCCCCAAAATGCTACTGTCTTGTATCCAGAAAACTCCATAGTGCTGATAAAGTGAAATGAGAGTGTAACAAGAAATGCAAAGTCTCCCAGAATTAATGGTGCACTCAGTCATGCATGCGGTGGTCAGGTCACACATAGAGTCACCAGAATTAATGTGCATCCCCAAAATGCTACTGTCTTGTGTTCAGACAATTCCTCAGTGCTGACAAAGTGAAATGAGAGTGTAACAAGAAATGCAGTCTCCCAGAATTAATGGTGCACTGCAAATGCACAGACAGATTAAGGCTGTGCTGCACACTCAAGGGATGTATACGAAAAGTTACAACAACACCTAACCAGTGCTCACAAGTCACAAATCCAAATCTGGAAAGGAATACATTTTGCCAGTTGGGGGATTTGTGCACGGCAGTAACAATCCACTACTAGTAAAGATACCACAAAGCAGTATAAAAAATTCATGCAGGTGTGGTGGATAGCAGGTTCACACTGCTGCAACTACTCTGTAACACAACAAAAGGTGTCTGATTTAATGGCATGCACCACATACACACACTCACGCTCACACTCAAGTAATGTGTAGCAAATTGAAAACCTTTAGTAATTTTCAACCAAATGTTTTAAACAGACAAATCGTACACTGCTGCACCACAACCAATCAGCAAAAAATGTCAAGAATTACTGAAAATATTACTGTGTGTACATTAACACAGTTATACAAGAAATATATAACCAAAACAGAAAGACTGCCTTTTTCTCCCAGTTAATCTACCTACACCACAAATACACCCCTCCCCAAAGCACACTTCACAGTACACAGACTGACTATTCAAAATTAACATGCAAAATCCACACACAGCAATAAACACTTGATGATATGAGCACAGAATGGTTTCCTACAATCGATGTACTAAATTTTGAGTAAAAAAATATTACTCAAAAAGACATTTTAAACAGCTTTTAGAGGTTTTGAATTGCAGAGCTCTGAGAGCAAACTGTCTCCAGCTACCACTGCACTCACACTACCCAGGCCAGAACTGAGGCTGTGCCGAACAATCTAGAGCCCATGTGACCTGCAATCCCATGAAATAACTGCAGAATTTCATTTGGAGCTAAATTACAGGGTGAAGTGGGGTGAACTACATTGATTTCAATGTACTTCACCTTAAAATTGGTGGAGAAGTGGTTTGGGGAAGGCGGAATAATGCAAAGTCATTGGTTTCAATGGACTTCACGTTCCTCATTATGTAGCAAAGTACTCCGCTTCACATTACGGAGTTCTCCGCGGATTCCACATTACTCAGTGAGTCACTTCATGGAGCAAATTGGGGCCACTTCGCCCACCACTACTTATAATACTGTAACTCACATGCTGTATGGAAAAGAATATGAATGCTTATGGCTGTACTTCCCCGATGAGCTGTAGCACAAAACTACCCAAATTAAAAATGCTTATTGATGAGTACAATCGTGGCATGGTGAAGCCTGGAGAGATGCTACAAAACATGCTTACAATACATCCCAGTAACTGGTAAAAACATTAATGTTGTGATTCATGATGTGATCGTGAATCGTGATTTGTGACTGCATTTGTGACCGTGATGATGAAGAACGTGATTCGGTGTTGACGGTGTGAGATAACCAATATGGAACTGTATTGGAAATGCGAATGCCTACAGCTATACTTCCCCGATGAGCTGTAGCACAGACTCTCCAACTTAAAAACACTCATTAATGAGTACAATGGCGGGGTAGTGAAGCCTGGAGAGATACTAAAAAACATGCTTATGATACATCCAAGTAACTAGTCAAAAAATGAGTGTTGTGATTCGTGACATGATTGTGAATCGTGATTTGTGACTGCATTTGTGACCATGATGATGAAGAACGTGATTTGGTGTCGACATTGTGAGATCAACAATATGGAACTGTATTGGGAACTCAAATGCCTATGGCTGTACTTCCCCTATGAGCTGTAGCAGAAACTCTCTGACTTAAAAACGCTCATTAATAAGTACAATGGCGGGGTGGTGAAGCCTGGAGAGATACTACAAAACATGCTTACAATACATCCAAGTAACTAGTCAAAACATTAGTGCTGTGATTCATGACGTGATTGTAAATCGTGATTTGTGACTGCATTGTGAACTTGATGATGAAGAACGTGATTTGTATCATGAGTGACTCATGATGATGGTCCTGACTTAAAAATGCATATTAATGAATACAATGTTCATGCAGAATTATGCACCACACCTATCCAGTACTTTAAAGGGAAGCCAAAGAAACAACTGTGATTTAAGTTACAGATGGAGATTGGGTCCTAAAGAGATGTGAATCAATCAGTCAATCAACTTTATTTAACCATACATAAACACCATTGAGCAAGCTCATTTTCAAAGTGGTCCTGGACATTAATACAATACAATACATAGTCACAGATGTGGTAATCAACAATGTTAAAACATTGTACAGGTGGTGGTCAATACAAGCCTATACATACTGGTCTGACATAGGTGCATGCAGTTATAATTCATAAAAATGTTTGCAGGAAAGAGAAGAGCCAACAATCCTTGGCTGTCTCCAGCTTATTGGTAATAAGTAGGGAGAGGAAAGATGGGAGGAATGGTGTGTTAGTGGAAGGGGATAGGATGAAGAGGGCCAGGATTAGAGGGGATAGACTAGTAAGTGCTGGTTATCCCTTACTAGGGATTTGAGGTGAGCGAGATTCTGAATGCAAATGCACAGACAGAATAAGATTGTGCTGTGCACTGAAGAGATGCAGACACAAAGGCACAACACCTAACCAGTGCTCACCAACAGAAATTCAAATCTGGAAAAGAATGCCTTTGCCGTTTGGGGCGGGCCACAGGGGGGCAGTATACTGCACTGCTGCAGTAACAGTCACTAATACTAGTATCAGTAAAGATACCACTAAGAAGTGCAGAAATCACACAGCTGCAGTTAATAGCAGGTTCACATTGCTGAAATTATTATTTGGCACAATAAAAGGTGTCTGATTTGATGACGTGTCACACACACTCACACACACTAAGTAATGCATAGCAAGTTTAAAACTTCAGTAATATAACCACACATTTCAAACTAACTAAAATTATGCACTGCTGCACCACAACAATCAGCAAAAAAATGGCAAGAATTATTGAAAATATTACTGTGTGTTCATTAACACAATTATACAAGAAAAATATCACCAAAACAGAAAGCACTGTTTTTTTCCTCCAAGTTAATATACCTACACCACAGATACGCCCCTCCCACAAAGCACATTTTCACTGTCTCTCAGTACACAGACTGAATGTTGTACATTAACATTCAAAATCTACACACAAACAATAAACGCTCAATGATATGAGCAAAGGAGGGTTTCTTATAATCAATGAACTAAAGTTTCAGCAAAAAAAAATGATTCAAAAAGGCTTTTTTTAACAGCTTTTAGAAGGTTTGAATCACAGAGAGCTCTCAGAGCAGATTGTCTCCTACAGCTTCCTACACACACACTACCCCAAACAGAGGCTGTGCAGAACAATCTAGAGCCCATCTGACCTGAAATCCCATGAATCACTGCAAAATTCACTGTTGGAGCTTAAAAACAAGTCGAAGTGAGAATTGGTGGAGTAGTGGTTTGGAAGGCGGAGTGCGTGAAGTCATTGTTTTCAATAGACTTCACGTTACACATTATAGTAGTAGTCCACTTCACGTTGTAAGAACACTCTCTGTCACCTTCACACCGTGAATCACTTCGTGGAGCGAATTGGGGCCACTTCGCCCATCTCTACCTGCCAGGTAACTCACTTGTCATATTAATTGTGCTCATTTGAGCAGGCCATGTGGTACTGGAAATTCATATTCTATTTTAATCCATAACAACAATACAATAGGTAAACACTTAGCTTTCCAAATTTTGGATATAAAGGTATAGTGGAAGAACACAATTTACAATGCTGACTATCAGGATAAAGCACTCTTCTCATAGTTTCTGCCTGTGACAGCTTGCGGGAAACTGCATGAGCACAATATAATCCAATGACAATTACCCTGATTTGTCACACAGGAAACTCTGACACCTTTATCACAGAGTGCTATTCTGGTGGGTGGCACTGTTTGTTGAGTGAATAATTATTTACTGTGTTCCTTAAGTTATGTACTGTAGGTTCATTATTTTATTGTAATTTTACTCTAAACCTTAGCAATGACTGGTAATTTAATGTAAGTCTAATTTCTATAGCGAGGTAAGAATTCATGGCCACTGAGCCAGCCTTGTGGCATGGAGGACTTGGGTGCTGGATGCCTTACCTCCTTCCACAACAGCGACCTGAGTTCAGGATCATGCTTCAGCCAGTTGGGGGTCTGCCAGGGTGGGTGAAGATTGAGCATCCAGAGGACTGCTCTCCACTCATAGTGAGGAGAACAAGCTGCACTATTCCTAAACTGCCACAGCATGGAGGCGTGGTATCAGTGCAGTTGAGGGATGCCCAGCAACAGAAGCATGGTGCATGCCTTCACACACAAACACACTTGCATCATTTCATGCTGCCTGGATGAGGGGAAGGAACAAGTGAACCTGTCTATCTCCAGAATAATGAAGCCTGACCTGGCACCTGGCCCATGCTATCATCCAGAGCCACCTCTACTGGATTGTGCTCCAGCAAGATGGCCCCTCTCTCCTGGTCCCACAGTGTGAAGGGGGGGATAGAGAATCTGTGGGAGTATCTGAGGTACTGTAGGTCCTTGGGCAGGCAGTCACCAGTGGGGTGTGGGTAGGGGCTACAAGCCCTGCCAGAACAAGGGCAGAAAAAACTTAATGAAAGAAAAGAATGAATGGTGTTTTACCTGTAAACCCTTAGCTCAACAAGGTTTGTTGTGAAGAGAATTTAGAATTTCTTTTACTGGGAAAAGATCCAAGAACTGCACCCCCCCCCCCAACTTGCTCAACAGAAATCAGTGGTAACTGATTCTCAATAAAAAGAAAGACTGTTACCGCTGGAAAGAAACAGCTTGTTTCAGGACCAGAGAGGAGTACAAAGCAGCTCTGAAAGACTGCAAGATTACAGAATAGCAAAGAAATGATCAGGGAGCCAGGATAGCAGCAAGAGCTGCAGACCACATTGATACTTTCTTCCTGAATATAAATAGAAGGAACATAAAGGAGGGGATTAGGTACCAACAACTAGGGGCAGGGGGTAACCAGCAAGAGAGCCCTAAATGAATACTGTAAGTGCTCACCAAGGGATCTCTAGTGGCAGTAGGGTGCTCATTGGGAGTGTATATTGCATCAGAGGGTAGCCAGAATGCTGCTAGAGAACATCATGCCTGTTCTGTTAGCTGACTACTTGTCAAAGAATAAGCCAGGTAAGCTCCAAGGGGCAATGGTATACACCACAGGAGTATTACTGTGCTAAGAGAACCAATGGCAATGACACTTGTTGTAGTCTTTCCTGGCATGTGTGATGCCAGATAACAGGAAAGTGGTCTGCATGGTTCCCATCTTAAAGAATCTGTCAAGATCAGACCCTAGTAACTATTGGCCAGTCATCCTGATACAGTGCTAAGAAAGATTCTGGAAGCATTGTCAAGGAAAGAATAATGGAGCTCTTTGTTAAGGTCAAGTTTCTTGCCCCTCCCAGTCCCAGCATGGGTTTGTGATGGACAAATCTTGCCAAACCAGCCTGATCACCTTCTTCAAGGGGGTGGCTAGGCGTGTAGAATCGGCCAGGGCAGTGGATGTAGTCTATGTGGACTTTAGCAAGGCCTTGGTACTATGGTACATGACAGGCATCTGGATAAAATTCACAAGTGCAGTATACGTAAGATTAACTTGCTAGCTGGCTTGCAGTCAGGACATAGACAGTGGTGGTAAATGGGCAGGGTTCCATGTGAAAATCATGACTGCTTAAGTGTGACATAAATAACAGCACTTCATCATTAGCAAATGTCAGTTAAGCGATGCAGAACTGCAGCGATCCTCAAAATAGCTAGCACAGCTTTTTAGCGATCAATGTTCTGCATAATTTCATTGCTTAGATGTTGGTATCAGCCAGGTACACCGGTAGTTGCAGGACAACCAAAAAAAAAACCCACATCCCAAAGTTGCAGCTCAGCTAGCAAATCTGTCATAACTATCACCACGGGATACCCATTTTCAAGTGCTACTTTTATTTGTATTATGTATTGTTTATTGCATGCAGCGCCATAAGAAGTAAGATTAACATTTTCAGCGCACACTTTCATCTCGGGCTGCAACATGGCTGTGTCTTAACAGTTGGTCTGAGGATGCAAGGCAAGTAATACCTCTCAGTCTCAGCTACTTTTTTTCCACAAATCAGTGACTGAGCTCTGCATCTCACTATTTTAGTAACTGCAATTGTAGCATGCGATTTGTGCTACAGCCTTTGTTAATTGTAGACCATTTGCACCAGACTCAATGAGAGATTTTCCAATGAACCCCATTAGTTGGTTGTTCTCTTATGTTTTCCATATGCCAGAAAATGAAACACAGCTCTAAAATGGTATGTGAGTGATTTCTGCCATCACATTTCCTTTTCTGCCAACATCTCCTCTGCCTCTCTAGTCGGTTGATTAAATAATGTAGTGGAGCAGGAGTGCCAGGACTTAAGAGGGACAGTATTTCTCACATAATTTTTTTGCCTCCTCTGCATCTTGCTATTTTATTAACTTGCTATTTTTGTGTTACTATTGGCACTGAAATTGCTACAATTGCCAGTCACTGTTGTTCATTGGTCATTCATTTGACTTTCGCCTTTACGTATTCGCGATTTTTGAGTCATGATTGTTGCAGCGCTAAAGTCACGGGATACTGATGGGCAGTACTCCAAACGGAAAGTTGCACTTAGTGGTATCCATCAGGTACTGATGCTAGTGTCACTGATGTTTAACATTTTCCTTCACAATCTAGTAGCACCAAAAATAGCAGGTATAACATTTTAGTAATTTTTAAAAGTAGTCCTTGATTACATTTAATTTCTGAAGCACTGTATTTTCTTTGTGCTCATTAGATGTTTTTTTTGTCCTTAATAGTTTTGGGTTTGACATGAAAAGCAGTGTTTTACCTGGAAGCAGACATATCCAGTTCTATTCCTCCCGTTACATCATTAGCATGTGATCTCACTCCTTGTTACTTCACAAGTCTTGCTGCCTTATTGGTAACATGTGTTACAACTTACCAATCAAACAGCGGAGATTGGCCCTTCTTGGTTACTAGTGATGTCACAGTTAGTGAGGTCACAATGCTAATTATGTACTGCATAGAGAGGAACAGAATTAGCTGTGTCAGTCTTCAAGCACAATGCAGTTTCGCACATCACACCAAGTACTGCCAGGTGGAAAATCCTTTAATTAGCAAAACAGAAAAAAATAATTAGTACAGATATAAGAAGCGACAGCTGACTACTTCTAAAAGTTACCATCAATTCCAGACAATACACTAGCTCTTTAATGATCTAGAACCTGGATTATCCAGCCAGCTGCTTACATCTACAGGTGACACTCAACATGCCATGGTGATGGACTCTCTTGTGGTTGTGGTCAAAGTTTATGAGAACGTGAGGATGCTGGATGATAGCCTCTGACTCAGTTTCATTAGGGGAGTAAAAACAGAAGTAGCAGCTACACACTATGGTGGGATGCTTTTGTTGTAATGAAGGAAGAAAATGATCTGGGGGGTCATGACAAACAAGGAGCTGAAGCATGACAAGAAGTATGCAGCTGCCATAAAAAGGGGCAGTATAATGCTGGTGTGCATCAAACGTGGGGTTACTAGCATAGTAGGAGACATGATCTTGTCTCTTTACAATGCCTTTGCCAGGGCCCACTTAGTGGGCTCCTTAGCACAAAAGATGCATCAAGGAAGTCAAGTGGGTGCAATTTAGGACCACCACACTGATATGGAGTATGGAGATAAAAGCTCTGAGGAGATGCTATAGGCCTTTAACATGTTCACCTGGAGAAAAGAAGGTATTTGATCTGTCTTTGACATAGTCATGGGTAATGACAAGTTTGAACATACTGCAGTGTTTAATCTGGTGCCCCTAAACAGGAACCAAGGAACCCATTCTGGAGCTAAGAGGAGACAAATTTATGGGTAATGTTTGGAGGCACATTTCTTCCAGAGATAAGTAAACCTGTGGAATAGTCATCAAGCAGAAACAGTAGATATGCATATAGTATATACCTTCAAGGTACACCTACACAAATTTCTGCTTACAGCACCAAGGGAATCAATGGATACCAGTATAGAAGAGTGGGTAGGGAATCCCTATGAGTTAGTACATGTTCACACATAATTTTATTTATTTAAATTTGTTAACCGGGTGAGAGCACTGGGCAATTAAATCCCTTTTTCAGGCCCAACCTGAAAGAGCATAGCAAATATGTCATGACATATACAACAAATAACTTAGATGCATAGATAAAAGACAAATCACATAACATTGACACATTAAACAAATTAGCATTAATGAGTACATTTACAAACATCACGACAAGACAAGTATTCTTTCAACCTTGACTTAAACACTTGTAGTGACATTGTAGTATGCAAACTACTGGGATGATCATTCCTAAAAAACTGGAGCAGCAATAGAGAAAGAACGGGAACCCATTTTGGATTTGCACAGTGATGTTGTCAGGAGAATACAGATGTAGACTTCAAACTTAACACTTGAGTACAAACAGTGATAAGATCCTGCAAAGGATAATATGAATTATTGTGAATTGCTCTAAAAATTTAACAACCTAGAAAATAGGCAAACTTACTACCTGGGGATAACCCCTCCAACTGAAAATAAAGAAGACAATGATATAAACATGAAGATGGGGCCAAAACAAAATGGCACGTTATCATATGCTACTTTCAAGATATTACTTTCTTTAATCCCAAGGTTACAGTAAAGACTAATGTTATAATCTAAATGGGACAACAATGAACCCATTGCAATAGAACACCGAGTAGGCAATGGAAAACATTTTTTTTAACTTATACAATATGCCAGTTTTATTATTAGTGGTATGGCTAACTTGGGTCACTTGAGGTAATAAAGTCAGGCTTGTATCCAGGAGAACACCTAAGTATGTAAATTCTGACACTTGTTCAATATTAATACCACTTAGATCATATATCTGCAAACTGAGATGATTCCTAATCATGAAATATGAACCAAATAGCATTGATTTGTGTTTTTTTCCATTCAAAACCATAGCATTCTGAGCGAACCATAAACACATTTTCTGAAATTCCAATCCAGTGAAGTAGCAATTCAGACACTATCATTGGATTGATAATAGATAACCAGATCATCAGAATATGAGTGTATTACATAAACTACATAATGTTGGAAGTTGATTAATAAAGAAGGAGAGCAACAGGGGCTCCAATATGGACCCCTGGGGTACCCAACACCTAAAGGAAAACTGCACTCTCATACCTTCTAAATGTCATTTGTTTCCATGTCAACAGACAACTCTTTTCATGTAGCTGTTAAACATGTATGCAACTGCTTCAGTTAGTTTTCACACTTCACACTTCACAATATGCCCTGTCACTCTCCTGGGAGGGTGCATTTTGTGGTTGTTGGAATCTCATTGTCCCTGAGAGCTGCATTAGCATATGAGAATGTGATGCGTAATCAACCTTTAAACTCCCCAGTATGCCTGTCTGCTTAAGTAGTTTTAAAAGAACCAAGCTCAAGAAGGTATGAAATACCACATTTACCTTCAGTGGGTTTTACAAGCTGTCTGAGTTGTAATGCAGTTTTTCCCCATTAAACTCCATTCTGTTTATAAGTTTCCAGAGAGTTTTTGCAGGGGATTTGTTATTTTAGCATAGAGATACATGATAAAAATGGTTGATCTGACATCATGTTCTCATGTGCTAATGCAGCTCTCAGATCAAATGCTCTGATCAGGTTCACAAACACCACCCCGGTCATAACTCTGCCCTCAAATCCTCTGAGAACGGTGTCAGTGAACCTGACCAGTGCTGTGCCAGTCCCATGATTCTATCTGAAGCCATGTTGCTGGGGGCACATTAAATTATAGGACTCCAAATAGTATTGATTCGAAACCAATTTCTCCAAGATTTTACTCAAAGAATTTAAAAATGCAGATAGGTCTAAAGTCCTCAGCTAACACAGCTCCAGATTTCTTGGGGACAGGCACTACATGTGCACACTTCCAAGCTGTGGGAAAAACACCAGGACCCAGATATCCAAAGGGATTGCACCTGGCGCAACAGAGTTGCACCGGTGCAACCCTACATTGCGCCATGGCAGGATAGTAAAAAGGCTGCTGGGCGCAGCACAACTCCCGATGCACTGGGGCGCAATGTAATGATGTGCAGCACAGATGCAGGGGACGTGCCCATGCATATGTGGCACTTCCCGATATTCAGCCCGGGATGTGCGGCCCATATGCTGGCGCAAGCCTGCATTGCGCCGTATAGAGGGGCTCAAAGTTGAGCCCCTGCAGAGTAGGAGCAACTCCTGGCCACCCAAAAGTAGGTTGCAGTACTGCAGGGTGCAACAGAGCAACCCAGTCTTGGTTGGCCACCTGCCCACCTAGAACACCATCCACAAGCACTCACTGAACCCGCCCCCCATAGCCATGATTGCATGATATACATATAAAACGAAACCAAGGTAGTCTAGCACCCCCCCAGTCCCCAAAATATATTTACATGACCATCCCTGGTGTCTAGTGGTCCCCCCTCCCACCCGGTTCCCTGACACATGTTACGATGACCTTTCCTGGTGGTCTAGTGGTCCTCCCCCACCCATTGCTGTGATCACAGTAAATGTAAATACAACAGTCCCAGGTAGTCTAGTGGACCCCCCTCTAGCCCAAGTCCCCGATCATGGTAAATAGCCCACACCGATGTCCCTGGTGATCCAGTAGCACCACACACCCCTTCCACCCACAGAGAACCCTGTGCCCACCCTGCTACCCCCCCGTCATCAGCGGGCGGCAACATCCCACCCACATACCACCTGGCCACCTGCCGAATGACAGGTACAGTAGGGGCTGTAAGCCCATTGGTCCCCTGTGTGGACCAATGGGCTTGCAGCCATACTAATATATAGACAATCCCAAATATGTGAGATGATTCATTCATATTTGGTACTATCTAATACAGTATGCCCTGCCAAGCCCATTGGTCCACGTAGGGATCAATGGTCTTACAGCCCATACTGTACTTGTCATTCAGTGGGTGGCAGGGTAATATCTTGAGTGAGATCTTCCTACCGATGATGAGGGGGCTGAGGGTGGGCATGGGTCTCGCTGGAGTGAGATGAGGTGAGGTGCCACTGAACTCTGAGGGGTGCTGTGAACTATTCTGATAAAGAGATCAAACGGAGGGGTCCACTGGGCTGTTGTGTTGCATTACGTTAATGACAACATGTGGGGACCACTAGACCACTAGGATGGTCATAGTAAAATATATTTTGAGGACTGGAGGGGCCACTAGACTACCAGGGATATCCTGTCACACATATACCGTGTGATCTCGTCTATGGTGTGGGGATGCCCCGGGATCCCCACAGCACACGTCATGCTGTGCAGGGTGCCAGGCACAAGTCACCAGGCTGCCCTGCGCAAGGCCTGCAAATGGGGTCATAATGACATGCAAATGGCCCCATTTGCACCTTGCATATATTATGGCCTCATTTGCATGCCCCCTGCTGAATATTGTGGGTGATGCACCTAGCACAACTGCACTTGTGCTGGCACATCCCCATGCTCCCTAGCTTTGTCTTGTGCCAGCACAGTGCCACTGCACCTTGCTCAATATGTGCATTGGCCCTGCCATATTCAAAGGTGCTGTACCATGGTGCATCCCCATTCAATATCACCTGGACCTGACCCCAGCACATCACAGTTGCGCTGCACCCAGGCTTGCGCCACTGCCTGGTGCAGTCTGAATATCCTGCCCTAGTAGTCAGGCACAGATTAAAAACACAGGAGAGAGATGGCCAGCCACAGAGGAAGAAACCATTTTAACATTCCTGTTTATAAAACGGGGGGAATAGACATGATGGACCTAAAGGGCTTTCTGCCATTAAATTATTATATTAACTACATTACTATATTGCTATATTACAATGCATAAGAACTAGAAATGGATTTTGGTCATAAGAAATGTTGAATATGGGTAATGGAGATTTGACAGTTGACTATTAGACTATTATGGTAGCAAGTTTGAATGTCAAAGCTCCTGTACTTCGAGGTGGCTTGCACAGAGTGAGGATGCAGGAAGGAACTCATGGACTTAAATATAGATTCTGGAACATTAATAGCTTCTTTTTCTGAGTGTGTGAACATAAAAAGCATCCATCAATTTGTGACTTAAATTCTGATGTTGAAGCTTCTAACTTTATCTTGAAGGGTGGGTCATGTCTGGTGATGACAACAGGCACATCTCTTTAAACATTTATCCATGGTAGCACACACTGTTAGCAAAACAGATGCTAAAGCAGTAGTGCAAAAAATACATTTTCTAAAAGTCTGTTGGCTGCTTAAGTAAATAAAAAAGTAATGCCTGTTCCAAGGGTTTTTGGGTGTGCTTACAGATTTGTTTTTTGATTTTTCTAATGTTGTTGATCCTGTTCTTCTCTCTTCCAGCCCCATGGCATCTACAAGTTCTTTGGGTAGTACATGGGCCATGACATTGAAAAGAAATAAGGTTAACAGTCTCTAGTGGGGCACATAAACAGGGTATCTCCAGCAACTGTAGTGTTCACTGGTGCCTTAAACCAGCTATGAGTACATGGCTGCTGGATCACCTCAGTTTCACTTTCTGCACTAGATGCTGTACAGACAATGTGGAAACTGCTGTCAATCCTCTGAGTGGGTCAGTGGGACAGAGGGAAAGACTGACAAGACAGTGAATGGCCATAGTTTGTTCTTGTTTTCTAAGAATGAGAAACATGAAATGAAAATAAATTAGTGCTGGTAGGAATATAGTATCATGTAAGTATATTAAGTTGGAACATGTCTAAATCTCTTATAAACAACAAAGTGTTAGGTCAGAGTCTTGCCATCTTGCTTTATTGCACTGTTGCTTTAAATGACATAGTATTATTTGACTGAAAGGAAACAGATTGAACATATGGTGGAAAAGAGCAGTAGGATATGTCAGTTCAATAACTTTGTGTACAAAGTAATTGATTGCAACCCCCATGAAAATGAAAGCTTCAGAACACTAATTAGATTTACAGACATATATTTGTAGCCTGTTACAGTCTTGAAAAATAGAAGATCAGACTTATAGAACAACAAGGACACATTTATTCCCCTGGAGCCTTCTTTCCAATCTTGGTGGCTGTCATACACACATATATCCTTCAGCTGGAAGTGCAGTGAATGGCCCAGTCTATATTGGGTACCAATAATGCAGCATGGTTGTTTTGTTTCTGGGGTGTTGCATTCTGCATGGCTGGAACTGTTCCCTTGAAGACACACTGCATCTTTACATTGCTTTCATCATAAAATTAAACCAAGCCAAGATCCTGACCTAATTTTTGAACCCAGGTGGCCAGACAAAGCATAGTCCACTTATTTTTGCAACTGATAATGTTGAGTATTATCAAAAAATAGCAGGTTCTTGATTATAGACTGTAAACATATGGCAAAGAATGAGGGTCAGGGGAGACTGGATGAGTTTTTATAGGTTATTATACTCTTGGCTTTCTAGTGTCAGTGCTAAGCTCCAAAGCCAACTGATTGCACTAAGCATGTTCCAGCAAATCTCTGAACCCACACTCTGAACCACAAATCCCTGAACCACTCCCTCTTGGACTGGGCCCTGACCACACACCCTCACTGGATACTTGACACTGGACTCCTGCCAGACTCCCTAAATGACCTACACATGATTTATGTGGTGAGGAAAATATTCAAGCCCAAGGTGCCTCCCCCTCGTACTCTGCTCACTAGGTCATAAAAATCCCTTGACCTCACAGCCCTCTTAAATGACCTGGCAAATACAGACTGGACCTTCATCCCAGGAGCATCCACCATTGACACTGCTCTAGAAATCTTTAAGTCTAGATTCCTAGCTATTTGGGACTACTATGCTCCACTCAGAAGGGCCCGAGTTAGGGGTGCCCACTTGCCCTGGATCATGGCAAATCTCATAAAGCATCTATGTGACAGGGACCAAGCCTGGAAAATCTACAAGGCAGTAGGCACCCATGCAGCACTCCAACAATACTGTTCACTTCAGTATGCCTGCACTAGGCTTACACGTCAAGTGAAAGCGAACTACGTTAAAGCTTCCTTCCATTCCAACATAAACTACCCAGCTAAGTTTTGGAAGACGCTCAAATCATTCCTCACCCCTACTGCTCAGCCTCCACTCCAGCCCTGGAGTTAAGGGGCACTATCATCACAGAACCAAATGCAGTGGCCTCAGTTTTCAACACCTTTTTTACAAGCTACTCATCTTCCCCCTTGCCCTCCCCCCCCATGCGCCCACCCCCTTCCACCCCTCCAACACCCTCACTCTTTTCCTTGTGCCCAGTTCCCCATCCGAAGTACTAAAAGCTCTGAGGACACTCAACCCTACCAAAGGAAAATGCCCATCAAATGTGGTCAGTAAAATGCTCCACCTATCTGCACCAGCCATCGCCAGCCCTCTGGCTGATCTGTTTAATCTCTCTTTCTTGCTAGCGTCGATCCCATCTGACTGGAAACATGCCACAATCATCCCCCTTCTTAAAGGAGGTGATCCCTCCTCCCCAGACAACTACTGCCCCATCTCTCTTCTCCCCACATACTAGCCAAAATCCAGGACCGCCTCGTTCTCTCCCAACTCTCCTCCTTCTTCTCACCCTACCAGTCTGGATTTAGGAAAGCACACTCCACCATCACCTCCCTTCTTCGACTCACCGATGCCATCCTCACAGGTATGGATAATAGGCACACCACTTCAGCCATCTTTATTGACCTTGCAAAAGCCTTCAACACTGTCTCCCATGCCTTACTATTATCCAAGCTCTCCCTCGCCGGACTTTCAGAAGCTGCCATCAGCTGGTTCCATTCCTACCTGGTGGGTAAGTCACAGGCAGTAAGAATTGGCCGTCATATGTCAGTCCCCCACAGGTCACCACAGGGGTCCCCCAAGGCTTGGTTCTCACCCCGATTCTGTTCTCCATCTTCCTAAATGATCTGCCCTCAGCCTGTCCACACACATTCATTCACATATATGCAGATGACACAGTACTATACGCATCAGGTCCCAACTCCTCTGAAGTGACTTTTAGACTACAGCAGGACTTCAGTAATGCCCAGCTCTGGTTTAGGTCAAATCAACTTTTTCTTAATCCCAAGAAAATGTTCTCCCTAACCTACAGCTCGAGGCAGAGACTGTTCCATCTTCCCGCCATCCCCACCTTCTACACCACTGAAAGGATTCCCTTAGAGGCTTGTACCTCATTCAGGTACCTGGGGGTCTGGCTCGACCAGCACCTTGACCTTTCTGCTCATATACACACAATCCACAAGAAACTGCACCCCAAGCTGGGCATCCTATATCAGAACAAGGGCTGCATACCTCTGCCAACCCGCAAGGCCATCGTACAGAAAATGATCCTCCCAATATTTGATTACTGGGACGTCATCTCCAGTGTTGCTCCTAAGTCCTCCCTAGCCAGACTGGATCCTCTCTTCCACTCCTTCTGCCGGTTCACCCTGGACTGCCCCCCCACAACCCATCACTGCATCCTCTACTGGTCTTTGGACCTCCCATCGCTTCATGACAGGAGACTGGTCCACTGTGCTAGGACAACAGCAAAATTCTGGGACGAGTCCCTTCCCCCTTACCTCACAGCAGCCCTATCAACTCAACCACCACCAGTGTACTCACTCAGGAACACTGACTCCTGGCTCTTTTATGTCCCACATATGTCCACCAGTTCTGGCTAGGCTGCCTTCAAATATCGCATGCCTAAACTATGGAACTCCTTGCCTGTGGACATCCGATGCACCACCAACACCCAGCACCTCCAGTCTCTCCTCAAGGAGCATTTTCCCACCTCCTACACCTGCACTTGCACCTAGCACCACTGAGGGCTATACATCTTGCATTTCTACAATACCCTGACCACCTGTTAGTTGCACACAGGTTCCACTTCAAGCATTCACTGTCCTCTACCCTCAGCTGTTAATATGTAGTAAATCCTAATCCTACTGTTTGGATGTGCTTACCTGCTGTACCTGTATATGATCTGTATAAATCTCTATTGCATTCCTCTCCACTGCCCCCTTCCCCCAGGATGCATCTGGAATCATAGAAACATAGACTTTGAATCGAGGGGTATTCTGCTCTGTATGCCTTCCTGGTAAAACTTTTAAATAAATGAATAAATTAGGTGTTAGCTACAATTCATATAGTGCTTTCTCTCTGTGTTCTTTCTCATATTTGACATACCCGTTACAGAAGGACCAAGGTTTTGAGATATATTTATGATATTGCTTGTCTATATTAATTCAAGCCACTATCCTTATAAGGGTACATATTAGAGATACAATATACGAGCTCCAAATAGGGCCTGGAATGGATTATTATGGCATTCCAACTCCTCAAAACTGGATATCAGCTTATCAATTTCATTACTTCCCACCCAACACACTTTCATAGATTAAGGGGCAACACATCTGCTTTCACTCTAAAGGGTGATGCCATGCACCAGTCATGAGTTACCTGTTATTGTGCAACTACCATGTAATTTCATTTGTAAAGCGCAGACATGCTGACATCTTTTTATGTAACAGCCTCCATAAAGGAAGCAAGACATTTGGGATTATCATATAGCATATTTATTATGTAGGTGCTTAAAATAATGGTATTTTTTTCAGTTAAACATTTTATTGGTTTATATTTGAAAAATAAAACAAACACCAGTGAATATAGTCAAGATATGCAGTAGGAGCATTAATAAACAACATTGAGGTACTATGCAAGATCAGGTATGTTTACATTGCACAGGTTCCAAATACCAGCCTATGGTGTTATTTTAAATACAGTATGTACACTACATTCAAAAACAAGAAAGGCAAAACAAGAATCTGGATGACTTTTACTTATCTGCTGTCACTCATAGATGGCATTAGACATGTTTTATGTTTGCAGTTTTTATGATCCAAAATGTTTGGGTTTTGAGGAATTATTGTATACATATCAAACTCAAGCCCCTGTAATAAAAACAAAAGTTCTTGTTTATTAACTGTATGGCTAACTTGTTTTCACCTCCATTTAGGTATTTGGCATACTGTATGAAACTCAACCTCTAAGCAGGTTTTCTTCTTTTTTTAATTACATGATGCTTCATCAGGCACAGTAGTTGAAGTAATTGGAGCCATGCCATGGTTGATTCAATAGGTTAGGGGACATACAAACTTTTACCAATTATAACATTGTGTTTTGGAAACAGCTCCTTAAAGATTAAAGAGCTAACAAATGCAAAAATGATTAAAAGATGACAGTGAGCAATACAGCTGCACCGCCTACCCCCAGAAAGCACCCACACCAGTGCAGGAATCACAGTTCTATACATGTGAATGCATTTGGCCTTATGAAATGCAAACTGTTTCTCAAGCTCATGAATTTATCTTCTGTTCTTCAAAGCATAGTGTGCTGAACCTGTATTTCAACTATGAGTATTTTCACATGGCACGTTGCTAGGAAGAGCAGCTGAGTGCACAAGGCATGGAAATCATTTATGGTTTTGGAAGATTTACCTATGCAGATGCTCCAACATTGTTGTTGAAGTTCAACATAGCGAGATCCCCAGTGTCAACAGGTGAAATTTTGCCTGTCCAACATTGAAGTGTTTCTGTCAGGAGGCTGTGCCCCCCAGCCCCCCACTCCCCCATTCTAAATGATTATCAGTTCCAAGTCAGAGATGATTTGAAGCAGGGGACACAAATAGTGAAAGGGCAAAATTTCACCCGTAGGTCCCCCACAGTCACAATTTTGAAATCTGTTGAAATTGTTGATGTGGGGGATTTCGCTGTAGGGGGTTCGATGTTCAGTCTGTATACCGGTTTGGTTTGGGAAAATAAGATAGAAATACATTTTAATTTCTGAAAGTTTGCTTTTTTGTCTTTGGAAACTGATACTCAGAACAAGCCAATTAGGCTTCTCCCCAGCAAACTTGTACCACACAGAGCATTAATAGTATTACTTTTATAATGTTTAAGCTGCTCACACCACTGGAAAACTTAAAAAACTGTTTTAGTGGTTTAAAGTGGTTTGTTTTCTAATTGCATTGCCTCCTCACATGGCAATTTGTATTACCACATAGTGCAACTTGACTGACATTAGATGCCCATACCTTCTGATCAGGAGACCTAACTCCATCACAATCCATTATCAGGGCATGGAGATTTTGCCACAAAGTGGACTGACTACAGCTTATTATAATAAGCCTTCAGTACTGTAGTTTGAGGTTTGTTGTACATGCTTTTGGCCTAAGTAACAAAAAATATGTATCTGAAGTCTGCTAGTGGTCAAAGGATGGGAATATTCAGAGTAGCCAAATCCTACAGAGGTGCAAGTGGTATGTCATTAAAAATTAACTGGGGCAGTGTTTGGGATCAGGCTGGCAAATGCCTTTACATTCAAAACACCTTCTCCCAAACAAAATATCCCCACTCACATAAATGTGTTACTGACTATTCCAAAATTAGTAATATGTACTTACCTGCACATACTCCCTACATAAAAGATGATATCTCAGACAATAAATATGCTTGCAGTATTTACTCAGGATGTTCAAGGAATTCACATGAAGGAAATGCCATTGACAGTGGCAGATATAATTTGACTGTACAAAACTTGCAATGCAGCAGAAACATGGCTAACCATAAAGAGCAGGAAAACACTCAGACTTTCAGTTTCCTGAAATAGGCAGTATGAAGTGCCGGTGCCCCCTGATGAAGCTTGGGATGAGGGAAGCGCTTGTGCATGGAGAGGCAGCATCTTATACTGCCTAATTCCAGAGACTGGAAGTTTGAGTATTTTCCTGATTTTATTGCTATATTTTACACTTTACTGTATCTATGCACTTTATATCTATAGACTTGGGTATTTGTGGCTTAGTGGCATAGTCATGTAACTCTTGGATTGTGATTTTTTGCAAAGTCAGACTATGTCTGAAGCTGCTAATGTAATTTCTTTCATGTGAATTGCTTAAGCATCCTGAATAAATTCTGCAAGCAGTATCTTTGTCTGTGATATTATCTTGTATGTAGGAAATATGTGGAGGTAAGTGCATATTGCATATTTTGGAATAGCCAGTAACACATTTATGTGTGCGGGGTTATCTTGTTTGACAGACAGTATTCAGAGTAGGCCTCTATAGCTTAGGTAATGGAGATTTCTCCTTTGGCTGACTGATAGATCTCTCATCTATGGGGCTCAAGGTTCACTTCAAATCCCATTCAAAGCTCTTTCAAACCTACAGATGCAGTCCATCAAATATCTTAGAAAAATGAAAATTAGACTCACACAGAGCAATAGGACATTTTTTGCCAAAAAGCAGATCACTGGTGAGGCTACCTGTGTGGTTGATTTGGACATAACACAATCCCTGTTCCAGTGGTAAAAAAGCAATGTTTTCTACGAATGCACTAACATTATTTATGCAGTATAGTGGACTGTTGCCTAGCTGAGATGCAAGCAACAGCTCATTTTCTGCACAGTCCTGCTTCTATCCATTTTATTGACACAAGGGACTGTAGCATGGGAAGTTAAGGCACTTGCTGAAGATCATAGAGTAAGTAAACAATGGTGGCAGTATTTCAACCTGGGTCTCTCAGTTCATGCACCAACCAATAGGCAGCAGTTGTCTGTCTGTCTCTTTCTACCTATCTATCTATCTATCTATCTATCTATCTATCTATCTATCTATCTATCTATCTATCTATCTATCTATCTACCTATATATCAAGCTCACAGGTTCTTAGAGCTCCAGTGTCACATATGATATATTTGGAGGGGCTATGTGACTGTAGTAAAAAAGCATGCAGAAAAGCATACCTACCCCATACAAGTGCACCAGAAAATACAGCAGGCAAAATAATGTATCTTTTTGTGTGCTAAGTGAATGAACAATTTGTCTATGTATAGGTCACAGGATCAATGTTTCAGCACACTAAGTATGAAACTGCAAAGACAAAAAAAAGGACACAACCTTGTTGTACCCCAGGGAATATACATTTTTATAGTTTCAGGTTCTGAGGCTTTGCTATTGTGCTGCTAGTTGGGAGGGATCAAGCCATGCTAAAGAGACAATATCTGCCCCACCCCGATACTGCAGCTGAACTTCATCAATGGCTAACAATGATTTGTTGTATCAGAAGTAATATCCCACAGAGTACCCTGAGCTTTGATAGTTATTCACTGGGCAGTTGAGAGACACCAATTGTATAATGTCAAGTTTGATTTTACAGATGTTTTAGTGATTTGTGGCTTGCTTTTTGCTATACTCTTTCTCTTTCCAAGGGAGAGGTATGAAATTGTCTAGAGGCTTGCATGAAATTGAAGAACCCTACAGTTATAAAGATTTTATACAGCTTTGCAGATGAGATTAGCTACAAAATTGGATTCACTTTGTACAGAACAAGTCAGCGTGATGCATCAGGAACTGATGGTTCTAGCAGAATCATTTAAATTGTATGTGAAATGACAGAGAATACAACTTATCAGTCAGAATAATTCATGACATCCAGCAGTTTCCTCAGAGGGTGGATATTGTTTTAGGACCAAGAATGGATCTGGACTATTACTATCCAGTCACATTATTTCAATTATCTGGTCAAACTGTACATTAGCCATCTTCAGAACACCTTAAATCTTTTTTGCAAATAAGTGGAATCACCCCCTCCAGGTTAGTGTTGGCACTGCAATAACCACATTTTCTGGGTCTCTGAAGGCCCTCAATTCTGCCTTGTGCCTCACAACCCATTGGGAGCATGTGGCTATTGAAGCATTATCTCAAACACAATTGTAGATTATTCCTTACATATCTGCCTGGATTTGGATTCCAGAGAAAAATCAAAGCTAAGAATCTGGATGGAATGTTGCCAGAATGTTTCCTTTGTTCCGAGGTCTTCAGGGTGGAAAGCAAAAAGTCAATGCACTGATGAGTTTCATTCCTTACTCCTGTAATCTAAAGTTTGTGGTCACAATACATAGACTCATTTAAGGGTATTTCAGTGTATTGGACTGTGTCTCGATGATGCTAAGTGGCTTGATAGGACTGAATATGTCAACAAACTGGGAACATGGTACAAATGTATTATATAAATAATTGGCTTTATCCTTTTTGAACCAGTTTGCATTGTATGGGTAAGGTTCCTGATTTCCTCTTATCCTGGGACTAGGGCTAGAAAAAATTTGCAAATTCTGATCTCACTGAATCTTTGTGAAATTCCATGAAGTTCTGCGAATGTTTGCTACATTTTTTGAAATTTGTAGATTTGCTGAACTTTAATTGGTCATAACCTGGTCAATATTATTGCTGGGGATCTGGCATTTTGCACAGGTATTGCTTACATGATATCCTAAAAGGATACCAAGCTTAATGAAATTTAAATGATGGTGGAAAAGTTATAGGGGATTGACATCTGGCAATTTATTATTCATGTAAACATTTTTGAAAATATATCTATACTTGTACTACTCAGCCACCTTTGGAGCTAGATAATTGAACATTTATATGCATACATTTTGGAAGAGTCATAAGAAACTGCTAAATAAGGGGTAATTGGTTGTGTAAATTATAAGCAACAGCAGTTCAAAATTTCACAATTTAATTATTTGTTAGATTGTGTGAAAACTTTAAAAATATTTGAATGTTTATTGCTCCACTGCTATTGTAGGTATACACTCAAGATTTTGCATGCATACAAAATTAAATATGTCCAGGAATCTTATTAAGCTACATACATGTGTATGTACTATATCTCCTGCTGTCTTCCCCTGAGTATAATTGGGAAATATGTGTTAAGAAGTTACTCAGCTATTACACTTAAAGTACCCAAAGCAAAATCCCGCTTCGGAAGGGCAGCCATAAGCTTCGTACTACCTACCTTATGGAACGATCTACAAAAAACCCTCAAATTAAGCACTCTAATCAGTATAAATGCCTTCAAGATGCTTTATTTCCATACAATCAGAGAAGTATGTAACTGCTTCACCCACACAGACCCAGTACCGGTGTCTGCACTAGTATATAGCCATGCCTCGACCCAGTTTTAAGTACTGACCCCCTAGCTTGCTCCTCACTAGCCTAAGTGTTCTCTCTCTTATCCCCCTGTCTTATCAACACTAGGCCCATCCATCACCTTATTCTTCCTTTCCCAACCTCGGATAGGAGCTCACTACCCTGGGTTGTGACATCCTAGCATGCCCCGTACTTTATAGCATTCAATCCTGGGGCTCACACATACTCCTTTTCTCCATCCACCTTCTCTACATCCCATTTTACTAACTCCTTTCTGTGCACCGTGCCTCTAGCCTTTCTTCCCCTACATCCTCCCTTCCCTACCTTCACCTCTACCTGGTGTATATTTTATTTTATTTTTTCTTCCATTACTCCTGCAACCTTAGATAACCTGCTTTATCTTCCTATAGACACTTCTATGTATGTAAATACCATGTAATCTGTACACTATCTGTATAATTCTATGTACATATGAACTTCTTTTTCTTCCTCTCTGTAAAGAGTATTATCTGTATTGCCTTGTAAACACCTGTGTTGACCTGTATATACAATTGTTCATGCTCCACCCAGGTCCATCTTGCAAATGAGCTTCTGCTCAACAATGAACGCCTGGTTAAATAAAGGTTTGATTCATTGATTGATTGATTTAGTAAGTTAAAATTTATTGTGAATACTTTAGAAATTACTAATTGGCAAAATTTGCTCAAAAAGTCATGGAAGCATGATAAATAATGCCACTAGAATTCCACTTGTGGAATTTAACTTTCACAAAGTACTCATCACCATGAAATCACCTTTCATGCACTAGTACCATGGCCCTGCAATACCCCCACAATACTCCTGCAACAGTGATGCCTAGTATAATGCTACATCATAGTACATCTCTTCTGAACCTAGCTCATCAGCATGGCAGCATGATATTGTAATGCTTGTTCATGGGGGTGGCCTCAAAGCTTAAAATTTAGGACCAATGCACCTAACAAAATTGGTGGTATTCCATTCTCTAGTTTTAAAGTAATACAGGTGTAAAATTCTGCAGTTTACATAACTGAGAAATGTAATTTAAAATTATCCAAGTGTTTGGAGGTGTATACCTCAGTCACCTTTAAAGATACAGATCTGAAACTTGGTACATGTCTGTATGGACCCTGGTAAAGTCATCATACCAACATTGGTGCAATGTGGATACAGTCATCTTAAATTAGACAGAAATAAATGAAACCAAAATGTTGGTGAAATGTGAATTTTTTGCACAAATCCCCTCAATTTCACAAAGCAAAATTGGAATTTCCCCAGAAATTCACTGGTAGAAGATGAATTTCACCCAGCCTTCCCTGGAACATAACTGTAAATGAACTGTTATAGGCTCCATGTGCATTTTCCTGGTAAAACTTGTCTAAATCAATAAATATGAGTGTCAGACACAATGCCCTTCTTGTGACATCATTGTCATTTTCACAGCATTAGACCATGACTTCACAAGCATTGGTTTATGCTTTCAGCTCTGAATAAACCCCACTTGAAGGGAACAGTAAAGAACAATGGTTGATTTCCATGCAGATAGGACAGGCCCATCACCATATTAAGAAGGTGGAGGGCAGAAGTAATGGAAATGGGTGACCACTAGGGCCTACAGAATATGGAACATTTAGGTAGGGTGGGTAGACTAGATGAGCAAACTGGGCCTTTTTCTGTAGGTTTTAATTTTTTACTTTTCTGTATTCCTTAGTAACAAAGAACAGGAGGACTTGAAATTCCAATTTTGAGAAATGTTGTGAATCTGAGTTCTGCTGATGCCCGCTGTGATTCTTTTGCTTGTAACTGGACTCCCTCTTTAAAATACCAAAACAGTAAATAAACAGAAACAAATCCCCTTCCAGCCACTATCTCAAATCTACCAATCCATTACTTGATCAATTTAAAGCAGTTGTACTTGTCTGTTGTCAAAACATTTTACCACACAATTGTTTTAGCTGTAATGGATTCTGTGACATCTATTGATTTATCATTGGTGTATTTCTAACTGCTTCTGACATTTGTAAAACAGTTTTCATTGCTAGTTTCATAATTACTGACTCGCTTCAGTAGATAAGGATGTTCCCAGCAAATTAAAAAATCTCTTCATTGAGGTTACTCTTTGCCTGTGCACACGGGATTTGACTATGAATTGTTCAGGATGGTGTACCCTTACATACATTTCCTATGGTAAATACTGCAGCAAAGCACTATCCTAAGATGTTCAGTATTGTCACGGTGTTTGTGGCAAAGAAGCAGGAACTTTTTCAAACTTCCAAATCACACATTTCATTTGAGAAATGAATTAATTGGAATGAAAACCAAATGACACACTGATGTTTTTGATTGCACTATTTACCAACTATATTACAGTATTGAAAACAATGTTTTTCCCTATTGCTGCATTAAAACAGTAGTATTTGGTAGTCAGCTAACAATGTCATTGAATAATTTTTTTTTAGCATTACTGTGTTTCTGACATAACAAGATTTATCATCAGTATCAAATGTTACAAACAATGACTCCCAAGATGGCCACCATTAGAAGTTTTAAAAATCCTTTCCTTGTTATCTTTACTTATTGTACTCATGCTGCGGATGTATTTGGAGCATGCTAGCACACACTTTTAATGGTAAACATCACAACACCATGTCAAAATGTTTTATTTTTTTTTAGCATGGTCAGAGTGCAGACTTGTAATTACTTCAAAACCCCATGAGCCTGATTGTCAATGCCCCCAGTTGCTGAAAGCCCTGAGAGCACTGAAGATATGGCACACGTGGCATGTGGCAATCACCTGGCTGGTGAGTTTCAACCCTTGTGCCAGATGTCACAAGTTAGACCGATTTTTTTCAGCTTTTTCTGGTCTCGTTTATGGCATTCCCAGTGGCTTGTTTTTAAGGAGCTTGTGCCAGTATTTAGCGCAAGCTGCCATAAACCGTGAAAACTATCACAGTTGCACTTGAGATTCAAGAATTGGATGCAGTTGCCGTAAAGGGGTTCAGTGCACCACCAGAACCTAAGTGTCATGACGCTGGGCAATGCAAGACCTATGTCATGTTTTGAAAATCGAGCCCCATATTTCAGTTCAGGAGTGAAATAGAACAAAAAGGAAAATTGATACTGTTGTTTTTGCCAAAATAAAGAAACATATATTACTATGAATTCCATATCATGAACATCTTCCACAAACAAATATTGCTTCTCTACGTGCATAAACATGATTGTATGAAAAACAGAGAGTAAATAAGCAGTGATCCACAAACAGGAGAGAATCTTCAGTCAGTTAATGACTGACTTCAAAAGGTTTTTAAGGCCTGAGGTTAAGCCAGGGTCCCTTAACCAAACGGGTTGTTACCCTGCCAGTAAATGCCCATCCAGAAGGGTATCATTGCTATCATAAGACAATTGAAGCAAATTTATTGTTTCTTTAAATTAGCCTTCAGATGCACTATCCTTCCTTTCTGTTGAAAAAGAAAACAAAAACAAAACAAAACTGTGAGCTAGCCTAGCTGTTATTTTCTGGTGTTTAATTACTGTCTGAGTAGAAAACCAGATTGCACTAGCCATGATCTAATGATCCAGGAAGTATATACCACAATGCTGTATCAAACACCAAAGTAAAAGTTATCTAATGAGCTCAGGTCTGTAATGAATCTTTCTGCTTGTGTAATGTAGTTACAGCTGAGGCAAAGCAGAGCTGATTTATAGAAGTGTGGATTTGACTCTACATATGGACAGTGGACATGCCTCCTACTGAAAGAAAAAAAATGCACTTAGGTATCCCTCTTTTGGTGATGGAGTTGACTTTAGCAGTTGTAAGGGATTTCTAAGAGTGTCATCACCTTGGGCTATATTACTCTTCATTCATTGAAACATTTTGAAAAAAGCTGTCACTGCAGCCAGCATTAGTTCCATTCCCTGTGTCTGATACTACAAGTTGGGGAGGTGATTAGAACAAAAAGAAAGACATCATCTTTGAAGGACTTTTCTCCCAGATACATTGATTGTCAGCCACTCATAAATGTTTTTCCATTTGGAAGTTGTGTGGCTTTTATTACAGTGCTCAGCTCCATCATTAACTGAGTGACAGTTCAAAAACGTATAGCTAGTGATGAAAAGCAGTGCTTTAATCTTCCAAGGAGCTATTGTAGTGCATCTTCAGTGCATTATTAAATATGACAAGAGTGGCATTTGTTATTTTGTCTGCAGTCATTAATGATGAAATGGCTTCTTTGATGCATTCTGGTGTTCTTTTCATCTAATAAAGTACCCCCATTAATGTGGCAGAGAAAAATGTCTTAATAACCTTATAATACAGAATGATTAATAAACCATTAGTTTACAAAAAATGGCCTATTAGAAGATCACAAAAATCAAAAATAATATACTGGGAAATAATACCGTGTAGTCATTTTATTATGGATTGTTTCATAATTTAAACTATGTTTTTCCCCATTGCACTGCATTAGCAGAGTGCACGAGGTGATGCTAAGCAACTTTAATTCAGCCTCCACTCCTCTGTGCTGTGGAGAACTTCAAGAGTCATTATTTCTCCCTTGTTGTTTGCAGTGTATATGCTGCACTTCATCGAGGTCATCCAGCTGTACAGCTTACTGTTTCTCTGTTATGCAGATAATGCTCAGTTTTGTTTGCCTTTTTCACCTGATGAAAAGAATGCTGCCTACATGCTATACAGCTGTTTAGCTGACATAAAACTAGATAACATCTAGCTGGTTGAGGCTCAACACAGAGAAGACAGTGATGTTACTGGTTGAGTCAGGTCTCCATAGGCCTTATGTGATGGAATGGACCTCTGAAAAATCAGGATAGAACTCACAGGCTCTGTGGTCATGGCCATGAGTAGGCTAAGAGGTCTGGGGTCATTTTGGACCACAAGATAACACTAGAACATTGGGTGTCAGCAATGGTCCAAAATGACTTTTCTAGGTGCTTGCATCACACGGATCAACTTCCGTCTTACAATAGAATACCTAAAAATACTAGTTCATGGATTTGTCACTTTGACTGGATCACTATAATACTCTTTACCTTGGGCTTTCTGGGGCGGAGAGGGGGGATGATGCACCACTTGCAACTGGTGCAGAATGCCACAGATCAACTGATTACCAGGGCTGCCTGCTGCAATCATATTATGGAGGTGCTGCAGGAACTGTACTAGCTGCCAATGCCTTGGTGCATTACTTTTAAGATGGGCCTGTTCACCTGCACAGCCCTACATGGTTTGAACCCAGGCTAACCTAGAGAACTCTTCATCTGATATATACCTGATCACCTCCTCTGATCTTCTGGGGCTAGGCTTGTGAGGGTTCCACATTCCCATCAAAAACTATCTGGAGATAAGGCATTTGCTGTTGTGGCCACAGTCCTTCAGAACTCTGTGACATAAGCTCTTGGACAAGCCCTCTCAGTGGAGGTTTTTAAGAGGAGACTAAAGTCCTAGCTGTTCCAACTGACCTATAGTACCTAGGAAATCCTTATAATTTTATCTCCTGACAAAGAAATGATCTGTATTCTTGGTTTTACATTTTACCTGTTTTATATTGAAAATTATTAACTCTGTGTAAACTACTTTCTCTTTAATGTATGGCTTTTCCAAAAAATATGTACTTGTATTTATTTAAGTCAAATCAGTCAATATAGAAATCACAGCTCAATGCACTTCTGCTGTTAAATGTGGAGTGTAACTGCTTGCCTAATTTTACATTATCGCTGGGTAGTTTCCAAGTATGTGTTCTATGATATATGTACATAATACCAAGTAGACATTCTTGCATTTTCTTTTCTCTGTAAGAACTAACGCCTTGCCTTCTGACTGCATCATTCCTGAGAAAGGGACCTGGTTCCAGTGAGCCTACCCATTTACTGAAGTCAATCAGTCAGTCAATCAATCAGTCAATTGGTACATAAATACCTGAGCCCAAAGGATAGAGTTCCATATAAATGAAATCTACTACTACTACTGCTGTTGCTCTACTACTACAACTAGTACTAGTAATAAATATTACTAATGCTACAACTACTGCTGCAACTGATACAGTACTATTAATATTACTACTACTGCTTCTGCCACCAGTGCTACTACTAATATACTGCTACTAATACTTCTGCCACTACTACCTACTACTACTGCTATAATTGCTGCTGCTGTTACTACTGCCACTACTACATCTACATCTACTGCTGCTTCTGCTATTACTACTGTCCTTACTACTACTATTGCTGCTGCTGCTGCTATTACTATATCTATTACTTCTACTGCTACTACTACTGGAAATACCAAAGTACTACTAATTCTACTACTACTATTTCTGTCCATGGCTAATTGGTTTGGGGCAATACATGACCAATGAATTACACACCTTTTTTTAATTTGATGAAACAAAAAGGAATTGCACCATACCATATGATCATATAGGGAATGGGGAAATTGTTTAACCAGGAAAGGTACACTAAGCCAAAACTTGTTTCCAGGTATAACCTTGGAGTACAAGGAAGTTAAGTGACTTGCTCAGGGTCACACAGTATGCAAGTGGGGTCTGTGGGATTCCAACCCAGGTCACCAAGTTTGCAGCTCGGATCCTTAAACCACTACACTATATTGCCTCCTCAAATATAGCATGTGACTTTGCCTGTAGGCCTAGTCTTGTAAATAAAGAAATTATTTAAAAGTGAAGACATATTAGGTCCAGCTTGGAGACAATTCTACATAAAACAGAGGACTTCTGGAAAACTCTGACTATCTTGTTCATAATCTGTACTCAAATAATGCAATGTGTATGTGCAATCTGCAGTACCAGATTGTTCGGTAAGGGCCAAAAAGAAGACCTTCTATAAATTCAAGAAAAAGCAAGTGAAGGTAGAATGGGAGGATTATCTATAGAAAAATAGGGAGGAAAAGAGGGCTGTTAGGGAGGCTAAGCAAACTCAGAGCTGCATATCACGGGGGGGGGCAGTCAGAAATGGAAAAAAACAGTTTTTCAGATATTTTAGTGAAAAAAGGAAAAAAGTTGGGGAATCATAAGGCTAGTTGAGGAGGCTAGGATAATAGAGGAGGATGGGCAAATGGCTGCCATCATAAATGACTATTTTGCTAATTTTCCGCTAAGGAGGACAGTGGGTCCATGCCAGAGAATGGCATCAAAGTGGCCACTAAGGGAATCCTGGCAATGAGACAACCACTGTTCACTAGCTAAAGGGTTCAGAAAGGGCTGGCCACCCTTAAAATAGGTAAGGCCCTGGGACCAGATGGGTTGCATCTGAGGATACTCATGGAAATAGCTGTGGAACTAGCGGAACCACTGGTATGTCTTTTCAGCAGCTCATTTAGGTCTGGGGAAGTTCCAAGGGATTGGAAGGAGGCAGACATTGTACTGCTTCATAAGGGAGATGATAAGGAGCAATCAGGGAATTTCAAGCCTGTCAGTCTAACCTCTATTAGGACAGCTGATGGAGTCACTGATCAAAGAGGACCTCATAGACTACCTGGAGAGCAACAGGTACCAGGATAATAAACAGCACAGTTTAATGGTAGGAAGATCTTGTCAGACTAACGTGATAGTTTTCTTTGACTGGGTGACAAAAATATTAGACAAGGGCCATGCTGTGGATCTGCTCTACTTTGACTTCAGCAAGGCTTTTGATTTAGTACCTCACAAACAATTGCTCAAAAAGATGGAAGACCTGGGTGCAGCCAAACCTGCAGTGAACTGGTTGGGAAACTAGCTAGAGGGAGACAGCAGAGGGTGGTGGTCAGTGGGGTTAAATCAGAAGAGAGGGAGGTTATGAGTGGGATTCCACAGTGATCAGTCCTGTGTCTGGTCCTCTTCAACATGTTCATTAGTGACACTGGAGAAGGAATCCAGGGCAGGTTGTGTTTCTTTGCAGATGACACAAAACTATGTGGGAGGGTAGATAGTGATGAGGGAATAAGGAAAATGCAGAGAGACCTACAAAAGTTAGAAGGGTGTTCAAAGGTCTGGCAGTTAAAATGTAATGCTAAAATGTGCAAGATAATGCACCTGGGGAAAAATAATCCCAAGAAAGAGCACTGGATGGAAGGAGAGAGGCTTAGCACTACAGAAGAGGAAAGGGGTCTGGGAGTTATCATTGACAACTCATTTAAGCAATCAAGACAGAGCAACAAGGCATATAGCAAGGCTAACAGGATGCTGGGATTTATCTGGAGGGGTACTGGTAGCAAAAGAAAAGAGGTAATACTGCCCCTTTACAAATCCCTGGTAAGCCCTCACCTAGGGTCCTGCACCTAGTTCTTGAGTCCTCACCTCGGAAAGGCTAAGGATAGATTAGAGATAGATAGAGTGCAGCCCAGAGTACTATAAATGATTCAGGGCCAGAAGGGCAGATCATATGAGGAGTGCCTCAAGGCACTAAATATGTACTCACTGGAAACCAGAAGGGAGAGGGGAGATATTATAGAGACCTTCAGGTTCCTTAAAGGAATTAATAAAGTGATCTGTGGGGAACTATTTAGCCTGAATATCAATTCACAGTCACATAGACATGAATGAAAAGTAACAGGAGGTAGGTTCAGGAAGGATGTGAGGAAGTACTACTTTACAGAAAGGGTGGTGGAACCTTGGAAAAGTCTGTTGGCAGAGGTGGTTGGTGTGAAAACAGTCAAGAGAATCAAGCAGCGCTGGAACATAATGAAGGGAATAGTGGTTACCAGAGACAACAGGATTAGAGAGGAGAATAGTGAGATGATGGGGAGGGTTAGTACCCTGAAGGAACAGCATATTCAAGGGATTATAGGTAACTTGTGCAGACTGGATGAAGCTGTGGTCTTTTTCTGCCAGCTTTGTGTATGTTTCTATGTTTTAAATTTCTTCTGTGTTTGCTGTGAATCAAGATAGATTATTAGTCTGTGTGCATTTGTAAACCCATCAGGTATAGTGTTTTATGCAGATGCTATTACTGTAAAAATAAATGCACAGCTGTAACAAATTCAGTATCTTTTTTGCTTAGGACAACCTCAAACAAAATTTGTAAGAAAGTGGTGCATAGTCATTTCAGAAATTAGTTATTCAAAAACCTTATGGAAGGGCAGGCAAGTAATTTTTCTTTTTCCCCTAAAATAATTGTTTTCCAGAACCCCATTATCTTGCTAAAATGGTGGCTGCGCAATTCAATTGTTTATGCCTAAACTGTCAAACAATCCAGCCTTTCTTTATTTTTTTAATAATTATTTGTACAGTTTGTTAACTCTGTTTGGCAGAGTTAAATGTTGTACAGGGCTGTGGTTTCACACCAGCAATTTTAAACATCATAGGAAAACAAATAGATCAGGTCTTAAATATCTACTGTTAAATGTCAGGGAGCATTAGAACCCTACTAATTGCAATCTGGTCACCTGAGCATATGCTTAGGGAAATCTGTGTAGCCATGTTGGTCCTTGTTCAGATAAAGAGAAACATAGGGAAGTGATGCTAATGTTTACATAAAGAAATCAGGGTCAGGATTTTCAAAGTGATCCATTTGAGATCCACCTGCCTCTATTTACAGGATGGAAAAACATCCAGACTGTTAGAACACCTATTAAAAGGTGTAACAGCATCTGACTTTTGCATAGCACTTTGCCTGATGTTGAAATTCCAACAGAATGGAACTCCATGAGATTTCAGGAAATTCCAAGGAATCCCATTGGTAACAGAATTCCAACATTTTATGTGCAAAATTGGTTTTATGGATTAATAAACCAGAGTTTACAAAATTTGTGGATTCTTTCTCCATAATCTGTGGAAATATATTCCACTGTTTATGTGCTCTGCTGAAAATGATTCCATTGTTCACCCAGGAATGCTATTCACAAAAGCAAGTAATTTAAAAATAAATTCAAAATAGCATTAGAAAATTGAAATTTCCATTCCACACTAGTTACAGTGGCAGAATTCCACATTCTACACAGCCCTACTTTTGTGATCTAAAATACACAATTACAGCCAAAGAGACACAGACCACATCTGCATCATTTGCTTTTTTAGTGCAGATTGTAATTTTTTTTGTCACAAACTGATGCACTTTTTACAAAAAGCAGCATGGCTTCTTAGATGTATTTGGACAGGCACAGGTACAACACACATTTGTGCCTGTGGTCTTTAGAAAATCCTGCCCCAGAACTGAACGGCACTAGATCAAGACAGCAAAATCAAAAAGAGTGCCATCATCAAGCACACTGCAAAAACAGCACTATCCACAACAGTCCCATCCCAAAACACTGCCAAAATAAATGGAGCCAATGGTAGCCAATAACTGCTACCATGACGAAAATACAAAATATACCCTCTGCACCCTCCAACGTGGGAGGCTCTGCCCCCAGATGCCTAGATCTTTAAATATTCAACTCCGAGTGGGTGGAACACGGGGATAGGAAGAAACTTGGGGAGGGAGTCTTTGATTTTTGGGATCAAATAAAAAACTAAACACTACACTTGAGGGGAAGACAAAGGAACTACTAAACAGGAGGCTGTGAACAGAAACCAAGTCTCCCACTCTGTGCTGCCTGAGCTGTTTGTGCCTTAGTCCTCTTCACCACAAGAGCAGCTTGGCCAGCCACCACACTTTCTATCCCTTCATTCCTTCCTCCTCTGCCTTGACAGCTACAGGGGTAACGGTAGCTAACATGCTCTATCCTACCCCTGTTGCTGTCAAGGCATGAGTGTTTTTTTAAGTGAGGTTTTGCCTGTGTTATTGTTGACATGCTCTATTGACCGCTTATCAAATGAACTATGTGGCACTCTACAGTTTGTCGCAATCGACTGAACTCCTCTGAGTGGTAATTTGGTCACTAACACATACAGTACATTAAAAACAAGCATTTGTCAATGCTGAATGCTTGCTTGTTTGTACTTGCTGTGTAGCTGTTGGGCATAGATAACATAGAGGGTAACATTAATAAATTAATAACCTCTGAGGGCAGATCAGCGGAGGAATAATATTTTATTTTCATTTTCAAATCAGTCCTGCTCTTACACTTGTTTGTAATATATTTACCTGTATCGCCCAAGTACGATGCAGTACTGTATTCCATTTTCCATAGGGTCCTTCTGTTGCATTTTTAAACTGTATTTACTCAGGATAGCACACGAAGATGCAATATCTTATTTATAGTATAGGGATACTGCTTGTACCCACTAAAAAAATATATATACCCAGGATAGCACAGCTGCTTTCAGAATATATTTTACCTTGTACAGACCATTTGAGATGAAATATCTCCTTATTAGTGGGGCCTGTCATAGTGGAGCACTGTTGTTACGTAAGACTGAAAAGGTGTAAGGAAATAAAAAGTGGGTGAGGGATGGGAATAGCAGTTGTACCAATACCGAAATGTATTAGTGTCAAGACTGTGCAGTTAATACATTTTCATCAAAACTAACGATTAAAATTCACCTGATGGAATTACATTCCTTGGATTACAATACGCTCTTCGAAATTCTGAATTTCAGCATTGAAGGCCCACGATCTGAATTCCTAAAAATCCCTGTCAGATGCTAAGTTGGATTCCTATTCTGCATTGTAATATCTTCCTTTCCATACCTTATAGGACTGCTTTTCTGGCATGGGTCCCTGGAAGGTAAGGCAGCTGGAGACTGGAGAGCCATCAGTTACAGATTGTCAGTCCAGTGATTGTAGTGTCAAAAATTACTTTCTTTGTTCTTCTTTATGTTCTGCACTTTGTGTTGTCCAGTTTGGCCACTCATCTGCTGCTCCACAAAAGGAGATGACCAATCACCCCACCACAGTAAGCCTCCTCTTTTCCCCAAGAATGGCAGCAGCACCTTCCCCTAACCCCTAGGCCATAACGGCAACCTGAAAGTGTTAACATAACACACTCTCTACACCCTGAGACAGAGGAGGAGGCAGCCACTCCAATTCTGGTCCACCTTGGTGCCTGTTGGTAGATAACCCCAGGTCTTTTTTTTCCGTCAGCCAGGCACCACTACCTCAGGTCAATAGGGTGAACCAGGGCTGCTGGGAGATTTTTCCTGAGTACACAAAGGGTGGACTAGGAGAATATAGCTGTATCAATACAGAGTGATGGACACCAATGTAGGCCAGAATGATAATGATGGGGTAGAGCACGACAGGCTATGATCAAGGGGATGGGGGACCCAATTCTATAGGTGCTAGGGGGTTATGATATGTGAAGTAATAGTTACAGTTTGTCCATCAGAGCTCAGGGGAAGGTGCTGCTGCTATTGTATGCTTAGGGGACAGAGGCTTGCTGGGGGGGGTGTCATCTCCTTTAGTGGAGTGAGTGAGTGGAGAAAATTTATATGTAGTCACTTCATGCTCTGAAACCCCTACCAGACCAGCACCTATATGAGAACATAGAATTTGAAAGCAGAAAATGACTGCCTATCTCATCTAGTCTGCCTAGCTGCCCAGCTACCCCCCCACCATTTCTCTCTCTCTCTCTCTCTCTCTCTCTCTCTCTCTATTTACAAAACATAATTAGTACACTAGTAAAGGTGCTACTGTCATTTCAATGCCATCATCCATCATCCTTACTTTGTAGACAATGTGCAATGCAGATGATTGTGGAATATCAGTTTGCCCAGATTGGCTGAAGTCAATAAGTCAAGTAGAGGATGCTGCTACCACTTCAGGTATCACACCCAGACAGTGCACAAATCATCGTCTAGCTCAAAACAAGAAACGGACCTACAAGCTGCAGCCTGAGGCAATGAGGGTGAGTGGGTTAGAGCTACGAGGGGGCAGACAGCAAAGATTTAAGACCTGATATGTGTCACAGATGGAAAATAAGAATTGATATACAAGTCCCCACTTCTACTAGCTGAACTATGTCAGTTTGTTTGGTAACCATCCAATTTTTGCAAAGTGCTCAGTAATGGTACAGTATTTAGATGGGCTAATTTATGTACTTATTGGTTGGCACACTGGGGACTCAATCCTCAAACATCGGTGAAAGCTATGCAAACAGTAGCTTGCACCTGCAATCCTCATTGCACCTGGGGCCCTGTGATCGATTCACATTTGGGAGGGGTCCCGGTGCAGAATACCCACTGGTTGCAGTAGTTACTCCAGTGCACCACGCATTTGGTACATGGGAGGAGTTTGGCAGAGGATATGGCAGGGTGGCATGGATTGCCAACCCTGCCTCACAGCACAGGGACAAGCAAAAGTACAGGCAGTTGATGCTGGCCACAGTGCTAAAGGAAAGACAGGTGATGGGGGGGTACAGAGTCATGCCATGACCTGCACAGTGTTGCCAACAAGCGTGCCTGCTGTAGGTCCAGTAGGCAGATGAGGCACACATTAGGAGGGTGGGTGGCACCATTTCTGGTGCCGTCTGCACCTGGCGGCATGGTTACAATCCTCCATAGTGCTTATGGCACAGCTGCCCATTTCTCTGGGAACCAAGCCAGCCCCTGTTCCTGCCCTGCATTTTCTGCAGGGGTGGCGCAATAGCCGGTAGACAACCTGTTGGGTGGTCTAAGTCCTGGCAGGTCCCACTGACTGTTGGAATCTCATTTAAGGAAATGTGGCAACCAACATCCTCCACAAGCCCTGTAGCACCCTGGCACACCTCCGATCTTGGCCCAGGCCTGGCTGATGGCCGATCTGGCACTGAGGGGCCCCAGTTTGCCGCAGCCCACCTTCCTGGATAGCAAACTCCACAAGTTTTGATGTAATGTACCCCTTGCATCAATTCTGCTTGATGTAGGCACCTTGCATCATAATCAGAATTTTGAAAATTGATCCCTGCATATTTGGTTGGTCTGTTAACTTAAAATCACTTGCATCAGTCTTCAGTTATAGGCCATCTTCTCGCCTCTTCTCTGCCACTCGGAGTCGGTCATAACCCTACAAAGCTGGGACTTGGCTGCATTTTAAGCAATCAATAGGGAAGAATACATAGCTACCTGAAGGGAGTCAGATACATCCATATTTGTGGGAAGATTGTGCCAAAATTAAAAGAAATCTCACCCTGCACGATCTCTTCAATTACACCTTTGAACTGAAGGCAGTTAGTACTGATTTGTTTATTTATTAATGACTGATTGGGCTGGGCCAATACTGGAATAGTTGGGTACTAATATCATAGAGTGCCTGCATCCGTACACCCTGAAAATGGTACTGCCAATGGCAGTTCTATGTGACAATAGTGAATACAAAACAGCGATTGAAATTATCATGAGTGTGTATCGCCGAAAAGCAAATCGGCAATATACACTTGCCAGCGACCCGACATCCACAACACATTAAGTGCCCCCGGCATCCCCCTGATTTTAGATTCCTAACTCCAGGGGGGGTGCATGTTGGGGAGGGGTACAGTCCACCAGTAAAAACAAATTAAGCCTAGCAGCCACAGGCAGTGGCAAAATTCTAACCCTCCCGTCCCCCAACCCCAAACTCGCTACTTGCTGGCCAGAGCTAACCTCCTGCACTGCAACACCCCACAGCCAGCTCGGAGGCAGAAGGCACACTACACCCAGATAACCCTCTTCCCTATCCCTCCCCTTCCTCTCATCATTCCCCCTTTCCGGTCGCCTACCCCTACTCTCGCGGTAGCAGTTAGTTGCTACCCTTGCAGGTTGCCTATGATAATATTGCCAAATATGAGTTGCCATTTTGATGGTCACCCATATTTGGTTGCTATTATCACAGGACACTGCCAAGGGCATAGGAATATGGAAAACTCCAATATTAGAAAAATAATTATAAATCACATGTGTGATTTCAGTCAGTCAGTGCTCAGAACCACAGGACCTCTCATCCTGCATACAATGTGATCTTGTGCAACAATGATAAAGTAGAGCACTGCACTTTGGAGGCAGAGGGAGGAGCTTTACACCCATGCTTTTTTAAATAAAAGAAATCAACTGCAAAACCAATTATAAATTACTCTATCTAACTCCAGCCTAACTCCAGCGATCTATAATTAGTTTATAGGTGCTATGAGATTAGATGTGTCTTTTAGGACATTGTGAAAACCTGACCACCAGAACAGGAAGGAGTAGATAGGTAAAAGTTGAACCTTGCACAAGTTGCATAAACTTTGTCATCCAGCTTTTACCTAAATGGTCCTCTCTGGAACTGGCAGTCCAGCTTTTAACAAGTCAACTTTAACAAGTATTGGTTAAAATTGGAACAGACCAGATTGGTAAAAGCAGGCCCGGACAGTCAGCCCAGCCAGGCAAAGTTCTTGCTTGTGCTTGGTCCACTGTCCAGAAAGTCTGGCTTCTACTGATTTGTTCTGGTGGTCTGGTTTCAACACATACTCTAACATAGTATTAGATCATTATTTCATAGTTTGATCAGACTGAACCACAAAGAGAATGAGGTGACACCTTAGGCAGGGTCTGAGACCTGGCAAAATAAATGTGAGTAATTTGAGGGGCATCTCACATGGTCTAAAGCCAGGGCCATCACTCCAGGTCTTGTCCCCTAAAGACTTTAAGAGGGCACAATGTAGAGATATGGGGTTCAGTCAGTTTAATCTTTTTTTTCCTTTTTAAGTTCAGTTTTCTCCTCCATATGGTCCTTCAGTGTCCAACAGAATCATTGTGCACGAGTTATGTTTTTGCTGAAAAATGAATTAAAGAATAAAGGTAAATTCTGCAATATGAAGCAAAAAAGGAATGCTCCACTAGAAGTTCATCCTTTCAGTAACTGTGACACCTGCAGGCCTGACAATTTTTTCGACACACACTTTTAGCTCTGTGCTTAATACTATGAAAGAGCACAGACAGAGAGGACAGAGGGAAATATGAGGGAGGGGAATGGAGGAATATGTGGATGGCTGAAACCCACAACAGAATTACCTGCTGTCAAACCTGTTTTTTTAATTGAGATTAGCCTCATTTAACCCATAGAACCCTTTTGACCTATGTACAAAAGGTGGCACAGCATTTTTTTGGGGACTGAGACTTCAAAGCCAAAACTGGCAATAATTTGGGATGATAAATTCAGACTGAACTTTAGGAAAAACACCACACTCATTTCTACTATATATTCTTTGGTTGGGTGGTAAAAGGTACGGGGAGATGCCAACTAAACAATTCAAGTGTTCCTCCAGGTGGTCCAGGGAGGAGAATAAAAACAAAAATGCATAAATGGACAAACCTCTTTAGCACAAATTCACTGAGCTCAGAGATATCACTTCTAAACTTCTCAATACTTCAGTGATTACAGGGAGAAATCAGGTGTGTCAGGTTTGGCTCAGGTTACAAGGAGGAAAGGGGGGAGGGGGGAATACCTGAAGTGATATTTTTAAAACCATGGGGATTTCTTTGCAAATTGTATTGTAACTTTGATACTGCTTTATATTAATTATTTTACATGCACAATCCCATTATCTCAGGCTTAAAAAAGACAAAATAGACCAATCCTTCTGATCTTCTCTCATAGTGAGACATTAGGTATTCATGAGGTGAAAACCAAATTGTAACACAAGATTGGAGCAACTCATTTAGCATTGCAAAAACAGTGCAAACTGCAGTTCATTTGAGTTTACTAAATGCACTGCAAAAAATGAATGGGTTTTGAAATTCTTCAGAAGTAAAAGTAATAAGCAAGGAAGAACCATGGGAAACTATGCCAACTCATACGGTGACTTGCTTAGAAACAGCCACTATTTCTAGCCAACAACAAAGCATAAAGGGTCAGAGGTGTAAGGTTACAAACCCTACCCTTAAAAATATATATAATTTCAATTTGAATTACTCGGGTCTTATACAGTTAATGTTTCGCATGCTTTTCTCAATATGCTTTTTCTCCTTCAGTGTTGTTGTTGAAGGTTTCCTTATTACCACTTAAGCTCCCATTGTGCATGAATAAAAACACAGATATCAAAAATTGGGGAGGAAGGCCACAACCAGGCTTCCTAGAGGAGCAAATATTTGGCAGGGTTAAGCAAATGAAAAAAAAGGGTTAAATTAGACCACTTTTAGGGGTGTGTGGGAGTCTTTAGCTACTGTTGAAAAGACCATGGCAGGTTTTCAGTTTTCTTCACATGTGTAAATGCAAACTGGTCCCAAAACACTCAACCAAGGTCATGCACAGAAAGCTGTGGATGACAGCAACCCAGGGGACAAAGTCAAAGTCACACAGATCAGGATCACATTTAGAAAGCCACTGACCCAGAAAAGGGAGGGACACAGACAGAGACACATTCTGTAGCATGTCACACAGACTAGCTGGGAAGGGGGAGAGCCAGACCTGGGAACAAAGGGTGGAGCTAGGATTTCTCCCAGAGGGTGAAGCGGGGGAAGGTTTTTGGAAATGAGTTGCAGCCGGAGGCAAGGATGGCAAGTGGGACACAGCCCTGAGAGGGTGCAGATAAAAAACTTACAGCAAAGATTAAAGACCTGATCATGGTCGCAGATGGAAAGCCACCAGTGAATGCCTGCCGAAGCAACTAACAAGGAGCAGGCTGAGGATGTCCATCCTCCCTGGTGTTTAATAAGAGACCAATCCCCATTTATTTCAGTAATAATAGCAATAACAAAACAGGCGTCATTACCCCTGTATGTGCACAGAGCAGCAGAAATGGCAAACTAAATAAGATGGATGAATAATTGTTGTGAACCATCAACAACACCAAATTCTACAGGGATCAGTTATTACCTTCCCATAACACCCAGAACAGCAGGTGCTAAATTAAAGAGGACACGGTCACCATCTGGCCACTGAATTAACAACCCCCCACCCCACCCCAAAAAAAAACCAGCACTTTGGGCAAAAGCAATTCAAGGGATAAGAAGGCAACTCACAGATCACATTACTGAGGAAAATGATCATAAATTACATAAGATTGTCTACTACAGAATCCAGTACTGACAGCCCATCATCTGACTCCTGGTCATCACTGAGCCCCGTTTCAACTGTAACCATTTACTAGTGTGATTTTATTGGCCAGAATCAGAAGCAAGAGTAGTATTAGGAGAGCCATTTAGTGCTGCTTGCCATGTTACTATGTGACTTAGCAGCCAATAGATGAAGTTGCTATGCAAAGCCTCATAGTAACATGACATGCAGCACTATGCACATCTTCACTAACAACAGTATGTTAGCCAACAGCTCGTACCCATCAGTTTAAATGATTTCTGTGCAGCTTTAAGTTATGTACATTAGCACAAGCCTGATTCACATGATGCTGCTGCAACCTGTAGAAACCAGGGACAGGATGTGTTCAGCTGATTATGTCAGCACTCAGTTGGTTGCTGGGTAGTGTCATGCAAATGAAAGGATCCAGCAACTTTGTAATAGGACCAGCTGGCTCCTTTCAACTACTCAAAGATCAGCCCACAAGCAGCAGAACACCACCATCATGATCAGAATCATGATAATAGGCCTGTCACTGTTGAGCCCCTTTGCCACCTAAGCTTCAATGTATCCAATGACAACACACCCCTGGAAGCCCTTATTGTAAAAATATGTTTGTTTTGTACATGCATGCAAAAGCAAACATAAAAATGGCTAAAGTGACTAAATGAATAAAATAAAGGATGCAGTGTCTAAAAATGGAGGGCGGGGGGTAACAAAAAGGTTATTTATTTCTGTCAAATAGTGCCAACAGTGCAAGTAAACTCAGAAGTGTAGCATATTATAGTGTCAATTACATGCTATCTCACTCAGTCTTATAGAAGCTATCTATTGTACATAAAAGCACTTCCTGTCATTGTGAGTCCTCTGTCAGCAGGGGAAGTTCTTGTGTGAGGTTAGGCAGCTATTTGAGATAACTTGCAAAGTTCTTATAGTGCTGCCTGTGATCGCACTAGCCTTCCCCACTGACTGAGCTCTCACAATGACAGGCAGTGCTTATATGTAAATAACCTCATAACCTCAGTAGTCAAATGTAAATGCATACCTTGGATGTTGGATTTCCACAATGGCTCTTAGTGTATCTGATACTTATCAGGCACTCAGATCAAATGTCACAGTTCATGACTTTGAGGAAACGAGTCCAGCCATGGTCCTACAGACCACAGTATCCTAACTTTAGCCCTTGCTATTGACCAGAAGGCTAGCCATAAGAACAGGCTGTCCCATGGGTAAAGGTACATCACATTTCATGATATCTGTAACCAAGACTGAGTTGTATTGTGCCTGTAGGAAACAGGTTTATGGTTACAGTAAAATAGTTCAGATATTTACCTGAATACCAGAGCATCAGTTAGTACCATGTTGTCCATTTATGGACTAGCCTCCAGCTCTGCACTGTTGCCCTGGGTTGTATGTACACCAATTATGGGAGGCGGGGGTGGCTGAGGGGCTGAAACCCTCCTGGGAAGATAAGGTGGGAGCTCTGCCCCCCCCCCCGGAACTGTGTAATGCAATGCAGGGGTAATATGCAGGCTGCACATTAGCCCCAAATTGCTACACCACTGCAGGGGTTAAACTGAAGCATTATGGTCTGGATCATCATTTCATTCCACCTCCTCAGCCAGCCACATCAGTTTGTCTCTCCCAGATTGCTAGTCTCACCTGTCAGCTAACATGGCCCAGCCACCCAACAGATGGCAATGCACAGGTTGGTATTAGTACCTCAGACAGCATATCTGTGTGCACCATCTTGGGTGGTCCAATTACAGCAGTTTTACTTTGGCAGTAATGCATGGTCACCTACCATTTTGGCAGGATTAGCACCAGTGATCCCCATTCACGTGACACAGTTTACATGGGTTTTACTTTGGATGTTGGAGGCCCAGCCAATGCTTCAAAAAAAAACCCACTGCAGATAGAGACCACTGGACTAGACCCCATGCCTGGCACCCAAGGCTACTGGAGAGACCCTGACCTGCCACCTGACAACCCAACTCCCATTCCCAGTCCCCTCCACCCAACAAGTCCACTTAACTCTTATGGCCTCACCACTTGAGGAAGCTTGCAGCTGATTGCCAACCACTGACCTAACCAAAGAGGGCAGACTAAGAGAGAGAGAGACTCCTCCACTGGCCTGCCACCACCAGAGACTATGACCTGGCTGAGTCAGTTGGATAAAAAAAAAAAAAGCAATATTTGTTTTACCTGTCAAAAGCCCATTGATTAACTGCATGGATTATCGTATTTTAATTAATCGGAATAAAAACTGTTTTTATTCCAATGTTTTAGAATTCAGTAATGCTGGATTAACAAAAAAATTATGTTAACAATGGAATTTACTAACATTTTGTAAATTGTTAATTTGTGATAGCAAAACTTTCACTATGGTTGAGTGGAAGCACTTTTGTCTTGGGGTCAGAAAATTATGGGTTCATTCTCCACATCTGGGATTTGAGGTTTTACTCCAAGCCTTGGGGTATAAGCTCAAATCTCAGATGTGGAGCGTGAACTAGTAATTTTTTGACCAAGCTCACACCATAGTATATTGATTTACTGTTAGACATGCACATGCTTTGAGAGGGTATGCCATTAGAATGATTACTGAATGTTGCAGGCCCAATTACAGCACCGCAACAAGGGTGACAGTCTAAAATCAAGATAGCACCTCACTCCTGTTGCCCTTTGCTATCACATAGTTTCTACCTCCTCCAGGGCATGCCCGCCCCAGCGGAGGTTATCTTTAGATTTGGGGGTATGTGGGGTGAACCCCTTGATTGGGGTGTGTGTGGGGTAAAGCAGCCCCTCAAAAATAACTGTTTCCCAGGAGATTTTTTGGTACTGTAACTCCAGGGAAACATAATGCCTGGCACTATAATGCCTGATGGCATGTTGCCAGTGTTGTAATCAGTGTTGGCAACATGTTCGTCACCTCGACATGGGTGAATTCTCTGAATAAGACATTAAAGCAGCAGTGCATGCCATGGTGCACATTTTTGATGTAATGATTCTGTTCTATTTTACAGTGCAATTGTTCTCATGTCTTGAATGTATTGTAATATGACATGTTTCCCCATTTTGAGTCTGCATAGGTATTTATGTACATTTTAAATAACTAAAGGGAAATGTTCACATCCTTAAGCCCACACCTCAGTGTGGTGCACCCCCCAATTAACATTTCCACCCACTGTTTTGCCCACAAAATGCACCACAGAGCACCAGAAACCCCGGAGTGTACTGGGGCCTTGGCAGTCTCCATATCCCTAGCCCTTTGTGGAACCCCCTCCCCATGAAAAATTAAAGTCGGCTCCTATGCATATAGCACTATATCGTCACAAACTACAGAAACCCTAATAGCTGTAATTGGGTTGTGTGCCTATATTTACACAATAAGATCATATCTGAAACATATACTGTATGGTACTGTATTTCACATACCTCTAAAATCCTACTAGCTGTAACTATGTTTTTTATAGATATGTTTACACAATTAGATCACTAGCTTTATAAGTCATAAACCGTACAAGCTACAATTTGGTCATATGTTATAATAGCAGTATAAAGAGAAGATGAGCCATAATCTCAAAATACAACATAGTTTTAAACATCAAATATTACATACTGTATATAGTGATACATTCCAACATCTACTGAAGACTTATTAGCTGTAAACAGGTCACTTATACCTATGTTTATATGAAGAGATAATGAACCTGATTCTTACTATAAAATATTGGAAATAATAGGTCTAGAATTGGGGCAGAGGCTGCCATGCAAATGGCTGACTGATCAGTGTACAAAAGCATGGCAGCCCAGTCCTGGCAGGGCTTGTTGCACACATCTGCACCTCCATCTGGTTGTAGCATGTTAAAAGCAGGTGATAAGTGGATGCAGTACAATGACCAGGTGCATGACAGCCAGGAGTATGGATTGGTTCAGGAGAAGGAACTACTGGAACTCTATGCAGGATGCTTGGATTCAGGAGGTTAAAACCACTTGACCACCAAGGCTGACTACTATAAAGGGAGTAGGCAGGGTGTCCACTGGACCACAAAGGTGACTAACCACTAGGTCAGAGGGAGGTACTAGCCTCCCTCTAGTTATAGAGCTCCAAAGTTGCTGTTAAAGGAGTATTTGAACATGTAAGTCATGAGTTCTAATAAAAACTGCATTTTTTTTGTGTTGATTCTCATTGTGTTATTGATCTCTCTTTCCTGAACTGTTAGTTAACTCAATTAATTTTTCTGATGTTCTAGTGGCTTTAGAAAAACACCATGAATGAACTTTGCAAAGAGTATTATGTAATTTTAATAAAATACTCTGGAAAACATGTTCATTTCAAATTAACCACCTTACTAGTAGCTTCAGGCCTTAACACTAGGCAAGGGACATCATGACTAATCACAGAATTTTTTTTTTATGCACTGTACCTTTTATTCTGCAAAACGCACTGGCTAATGCATTTTGTGACAGATCTGTTACCTCTAAGATACTACTTTAACTTTTTCTGTAGGGCACAGAACTGTTTTCCTTGAGTGGAATAAGTATGATTTTAAAGCCTAATAAACAAAAGATATGTCATTTTAATATTTATGCTGATAGTGGGCTCTGTACTATTTTGAGAAATGTAGCTGTTTCAGACACATGGTATTAAAGTGAATGACATAATATCATTAAACAAGAAGGTGTTTGAATTTAGTGCCTTTCAGTCCATACAAAATGCTTTCAGAATAAAGACAATGCTGGAGGCAAAGGTTACTTTATTCATGATTTCAGCAAGTATAACATCAGACATTTAACTAACTGGCACCTTAGAGAACCACAAATCAACTAATCCTAGGCAGAACAACTGTAGTATTTCTAAGTATAGTCCTTTATACTATGCCCCCGGTTACCAGATTCTACCACTTATTTACTTGGACATAACCCCATTACTGCATATCTCATTGCTTGTTTCACCCAATTACATAAGCAAAATAATACACATTTAGGGATATGTCTTCTCATCTTACCATAACTGTCATCTTGAGACTGACTTCTCAATATTCTGAAAACATAACAGTAAAAGTAAAAATAAATTGCCTCTAATAAGTAAAAAAAAACCTAACATAGAAATTATAAAAAAAAGTGTCTACAAATAATGTCATAGGTAGAGAACAGACAAAACTCAAAACCTACAACTAATTCATTCAGAATGGTTGAAAATCTGTAAGTGGGACATGGCTTGGACTCTGCCAAGATGGCAGCTTAAATCTTTTCCTCTGACATCTGTAACTCCACATCCTTCCTAATCCTTGGGACCTATCAACCTCCACAGCTGTGAAATGAGCATCTACTGAAATAAGAAACAACCATCCTAAAAATCATTTCATTTCTCTGCTTCACTCAGCTGATCAAAGTCTACATGGACTTTGACATCCAGCCACAAGTTATCAAAAGGGGGTGGCCTAACAATGGCTTCTGCTATACCCATGGACCACATAAAGAGCATTTTCACTTAAATGCTGTCAGGAATTAATGATTTAAAAACAACAGCTACAACCAACACTAAAGCTATACAGGACCTAGATGCCAGAGTTACCACTATGGAAACAATATGCTACTCCACAGAAATGGCAGCGGAAGAACTCTGTGCACAACTCGCAAACAAGCAAAGATGATTCAAAACTTGCAAAAAAATTTGGATGACCCAAAAAACAGAAAGAAGGAATAACCTGAGCTTTGCTGGGGTCCTAGAAAAATTGGAGCTCCAGGACCCCACAGATTTTCTTTATCACAGCTTGCCTGTAATCCTAATACTACCTGGAAACCCACATTTTGAAACTGAAAAGACACACCACTCCTTTGCCCCAATGCCTAGACCATGAGAAAAGCATTGATCTATACTGGTCAGATTCCTCAGGTATCAAGTGAAGGAAGATATCTTACACCGGGCCTGAGAATTAAGTAAATTGAAATGGCAGGGCCACCAAATTATGATTTTTCAACACTTGTCAAGGGATTTAACTATCTACCATAAAGTCGCCATGGCAGTTTGACAGCGGTTCCATCAGCTTCATATCCCCTTCTCCCTCTGATACCCTGCCATGCTGTGCCTAGAGATAAAAGATAAATGGATCACACAAATTCTTCTACTCCCCAGAGGCCACCACTGCCTTTCTGGATGATCATTGGCTTCAGGGAGAATGAGATCCCATGCATCCTTGTTTGCAACAACTGCCTGTCCAGAGGCCCCAAGAAGACTCCCCTAAAATGGACACTGATACATACAGAGACAAACACAGCTCAAACATCCCTCAGATTGAGCAATCAGATGATCAGTGGCTTCTCTCATAAAGGCCAAAGCATAAAAAAACAACAGATCCTGAGGAAACAAAGCTGCAAGCAACCAACCCATTTGCTCCAGGAGTGGCAGAAGGAGCGATGAGGAACAGGCAGCATATGACAGCAGTCTCTTCTTTTACCATACCCCCATCCACTTTGAAAAACTGGCCCATGAGCCAGATGAAACTCCAACAAAAAAATACACAGATGAAGCATACTAGCCAACAAAGCACAACTACCAGCAGTGCTCCACAGAACACAGACACTGATACAGTTTCAACCAGCAACCAACAATCTAATGTTTCTTGGGTTAATATGGTAGCAGCCACAATGGCTTCACACACCAACCACTTCTGGGCCTCTCAGATCATTGGGAACTAGCATCGATAACCACAATAGGTCCCGATCCCAGCCCACCATGTACAAAGAGTAGGTCAGTAACATTACTGAGTAGCCAACCTGTTAAAATATACCAGACTAGAATTGTTCTAGATTACAAGTGCTGCAATGGGAGAAAGGGTGGGGGGGGGGGGGGAGAATTTTGTTTAGTGCAAAGTTTGTGACTTATGTCAGGGGTGGATCAGGAGTCCTATAGAATGGGGGAGGCTGAAGTCAGATACAAAAAAAAAAATAATAGGCCACGGGTCTGGTGGGCCGCCCAGGTCCCCATACACTTTTTAACATTTTGCTGCATTCTGGTGCATTTTGGGGGGTATTTCTAATGCAATTTCTACCCATTTCCTCCCTCCCCATGTTTTGTGAGTTGTACCCTAGCACCATCCCCAGAGTCCCCACAGTCCACATGACAGTATGTTGCCCAAAATATCCTCCCACCCCAAAAATAAAACAAAATACCAAAAGACTGCAGCTGGGCAGCAGCACATCTGAAACACATAAAAATAAGACAAGTTGAAAGAGACTTGGCGATAAAGACAAATTGCAGATAAATTAAATGACAATCCAAGTAAACAAGTTCACAAATGTCACTCACTCAAGCACATTATGACATTACAATAAAGCCAACCCATCCCAGTTTGTCCTGCAGTACAGATTAACCTATCCCCCAACCTTACCTCATAAATAAATACAAGTAATATGGGAACAAAGTCACTTTTCTATCTAGTTTCTGAAAATATCATTTCAAGTTTGCTTGCTATTTTTGAAAAATAGATTTTATTCTATAGAGCAACTTTTTCCACAGAAAAGACATTTTTAAATAAATAAAATATGTTTTATTGTTTTAAAATTTACTTTAATGGGATAACCCCATGGTATGAGGCATCTTATTTTTTATGACAGGCCCAAGAAGTCAGTAAGCAGACAGCAGAACACAGTTTTTAAAGAAATATAAAAATGCATTTTTTTTATTAGCAACAGCACTTGCTTGGGTACATCACAACTTGCACCCCCTCCCCATTCAACACATATAACTACATAAACTAAATATTTGATTCTATCACTTTTTCCTCCAGTTTTGTAACTGCCTGTGTCAATGAGCCAAACAAGGTCTTATGACTTTCTGTTGCTTATTTTGCTCTCCAAGCATGCAGAAACTGCTGCACATGCCATAATATACAGCAGAACACTTTCAAAACCCATATGTCTAGTAATTCCCTCTGTACTTATTCACACTGTACAACCACAATTGAAAAGATCACACAGATTAGACATACAGTACATGCTGAAGTTTTTACTTCAGTTCAAAGGTCTCATGTACCAGTTTCTGCCTCTCCTGGTTCATGCTGTTGCTGAGACCAGACCTGCCTCAGTATTAGTTTTGTACCATTCCTAGCATGCTACTGGAGGGCACTACCCTTCGACTCCCTTGCCTACGAATCCACACTAAAATCAATTTGCCATATAGAACAAAACCAGCAGTGACCTTAAACTATTTTAATGTCATGAGTTTAAGCTCCCCATACTAGAAATTAATAACACTAGTACTACATTAATTACACACCCAGTTTGATGGAACACTAATGTCCTGTCCCATCCCAGCAGCCACCTCCCACCCACCATAGTTTGAGACTGTGAAAGTTTTTTTTTAAGCAAGAATTCCCTGATTAAATGAAGACTTGATCCATTTTCAGCAGGCTGAAGTCTATGTGCCCCTAGTTGAGTAGTGTTTCTGGTCACCAGGCTGCCGAGCTCTTTCTCTCTACACAGCACACACTGACCCCATAACTCGTAGTGAGCAGAGCTCTCAGCTACAGCTTGCTTCAGCTACCGTAAGATGACTTGAACCTCACTCCAAACTCCTTGTGCTGATTTACCAAGGCCACACTGACCCTGCGTTACTGGACTGCTGCCACCTGAAACCCCGGGCTCTGCTCTTCACTTGTGGGCTCCGCGCTCTCTCTCTCTCTGTCTACTCTTTAGTAGTACACTCGCTCCTCTCTTGCTCCAACGTTAACCTTCTGAGTGAAGGAATTACAACTCACTCTTGTTTCGGCAGCCCAGACATTCAAAGAAGGCACCCCTTGCTAGCCACATCCACTGCTGGACACAACAGCAAATCAGGAGCAGTGAGCACCAGGTGACCTGGTTGAGATCTGTATTGTTAAGGTCCACTCCACTTTGCTGCTGCTGTACCCCCCCATGCATGAACCCTCACTGCGCATGAACAAAGAAGCTGCACCAAGCCTGCAAAAATAGAGAATGAATGCTCAGGCTTACCAAGGCAAGACCAGCTGCTGCCACAGTGCTGGAACCTGACCACATGGCGCAGGGTGAAAGTTACTATGAAATTCATGCTGAAGACCGGCTTTTCTGGGGGATCAACTATGTAATGCACGTGGGGGTGGTTGTTTATTACACTACCAGGACACTGGAGGACAGATGAGACCCATGTGGCTCAGGTGGCTTTCATGGAGGCATTAGTGCATACCGATTAAGAATGCAGCACAGTGTGTTACTAATAGAGGAGTTCCATGATGGGGGAGCTATAGCACCCTTAGCCTCCCCCCAAATCCACCTATGTAATGTTTCACTAGATATTCTCAGGGCTTCACTCATTTCTCCCTACCCCATGACTGTTCTGCTATATGATGCCATTTTCTCCACAAGCCCGCATTTTACAGAATCTCTGCATGATATTACAGCTATGCAAGATCCAAAAGGAGGGCATGGACATGGTGGGTCACAGAACCAAAAGCAAACAACCAGGCCACAGCCAGTACAAATAGCGATAGTCACTCACACCAGCCTCACCCTTTTGTCACTCCACCCCTCTAACTGAGGAATGTGAATTTAATTACTGGAAAGCACAGGGACAGCAGAAGGCAAAAGGAGCCCATATATGATATGGCACATGTAAAGCATGACAACCCCCTGCTGCACTCCCCCAGAGTTTAATACCACTCGGAGATTTTATGACTCTTACGATATGGTAGACACTCACCCACCCACAACCCTATAGAACAGTAACACCCACAGAAAGCTACTTCTGAGAAGATCAAAGATTCCTTCCTGGCAGCTGCCGATGGTGGTCAAGTGCTCCTGGCACTGCTTTAATGGTGAAGCTTTCCCACCTTCTGCTCTGGAATGGCATAACTGGTAGGAAGAGCTGAACTTCCCCATCCTCTGAGTAACAGCTCCTTAAACAACTCCTTCCCCTTCGAGTAATGGCTCCCAGCTGTTGGCTTCCTCTCCTGTGGTGCTTACAATGCAGGTCAAGTTTTTCAGAGACTTAGCCATACTGATCTTGCTGAAAAACATGCAATTCACACTGGCAGGATACATGGGAGGCTTCACAAACAACAAAGACCCAGAGGGGGTGAAACAGGCAATTGCTGTTAATTGAGAATGGGTAGGGGACCTGAATAAAAAGTAAATTTTGCTCAGGCATTTCAGTCCTCCCTCCCTCAGATAGCTGGATAGTTCAGTTCAGACTAGATCAGTAGACCACTATAGCTCTCGCACAGAAGGTAATCTATAGAAAATATCCCTTGGGAGTCCATGTAACTGAACTGGCCACACAATTTAAAAGAGGTTTAAACTTTTTAGCCAGACCTCAATAACCCCATCACTCTTCCCCTTCCCCTCCTCTATGGCCCTGTTGGTGAAGAAACTACCCTCACAGAGAGAAAGGGACAGATAATTGATGTAGGTCAATGTGAACCAATATATAATGTCTTAGGATCACTTTGTAAATGGACTAAAATGTATATCAGTGCAGAGACAACTAAATGCTGACAGCAGCTGAAACCTCTGCATACTTCCCCTCCCACCAGTACACCCCCCTCAGGCAATCACCGTTCCCCTAGTTTGGGTCAAGAACATCTAAACAACGTACACTTCAGCACCCATACAACATCTTCCCTCTGTCTTATCCTCCCACTCCTACATGTTAGATCTATATCAAAAACGCATTCCCAATCCCTAAACACCTGTACTGGACATGATCCTTGCTGGCATGAAATACTCCAGGCTGCACTACCAACCCAGGGTGACTGAACCCCAGACTGCATTCAAAATGAGACACGACTACCACTGGATAACCACAGGGAAGATAATTCATGCCATGAAGAGAACCCCTCTGAACAATTACTAACAACACCCCCACCTCTCATCAAAACAAACAAACAAAAACAATTACTTATATATCCTAACTTCCCATACCATCAGTACTACAGATATGGGGGCACTTTTCCCCCAGTGAGGGCCTACCCAGGCTGACCACCTGACTCACACATCACCACTGACCTCTAGGGCCCCTCTTTTTCTCATCACAGGCTCACACTAGGTGGATGCTATGCAGGGGTTACAATCCACCTGTACATTTCATATACCCATATGTTCAGAGTGTCCTCACCAGCTGTCAAGGATTTTGAGACCCCCTGTACCCCACAGGAGTAATCAGATGTCTACCGTTCTTAGATGTTGCTAACCTCCGCTGTTGTAATGCAGTACAGCGGTGTGAAAAAGAACCTACAGCCCACAACATAGGGCCAGGACAACTTCCTTTTGACTCTGATTGTTTGTTTATGTGTATAGTTATGGTTAATGTTGTTTACTCAGGATTGTTTTCTTCATGCCTCACAAAAAAAAACATGATTCACCACTGTACCTATTCACTACTGGAGTCTGGATGTACCAGAGCATAGCATGTAGCACTCTAGACACCACAAACTCCCTGATGCCTGTTCTCCAACATGCCACATCTTCGCTTGGCGGCCACCAGATTATGAGCCTAACCCATGCATTAACAAATGGCTTACATTAAATTCTTGTGTTGGAATGTCAGGGGCCAAAACTCACTGGTAAAGTGAAAGCAGGTCTTTACACACCTAAAAGGATTATATAACCAGGTCACTTTTCTGCAAGAAACAAAATTGCTCGCAACACATGCCCAAAAGCTCAAAAGAGAGTGGGTGAGAACTGAAGTCCATAGGTCTGCCAAAGCCAAAAAGAGAGGAGTCTCCATCCTCATAAACAGATCCCTCCAGTGGCAACTACTAAAAACTACAAAGGACGCTGAGGGAAAATGGGTCTTTGCCCTTGTTGATACCCCTTCTTGACCCCTGGTACTGAAGAACCTATATGCACCCAACAATGACTGCCCCTCATACTTTCATCACCTCGCTTCCCATATCAAGCAATTTAATTATCAAAATGTCCCCACCCTTGTTTGGAGGACTTTAATTTGGTGCTGGACCACCAAATGGACCACAGTCAATATGCCCCTGAAATGCACAATTAAACTTCACAGGCAGTCAAGTTGTGGATGATGGACCAAGGCTTAACAGATGTCTGGCAGCTGTGCCACCCACGTACCTATGATTATACTTGTTACTCAGCAGCACACCGGTCATATAGTAGTCTGGACCTCTGGCTTGCATCCCCGACCCCTATCTCAATGATCCTAAACTCCACCACCCCAGGATACTCTCTGACCATACACCACTACAACTAAAGCTCCAGTGGGGCCTTGTCTCTTAACAATACCCTTCATGGAGCCTAGATCAAAATCTATTGCTAGAACTACATTTTAAAAACTGGATTCAGGAAGAAGCTATAGCATATGTCTGGATTAATGATGATGGTCAAACCATAGTGAGCATTCTACGGGAATCCTTCAAGGCTAACATGTGAGGGCTCATCATAGCATACACCACACACCACAGTAAGGAAAAGGAAACGCATATAGCTGTGCAGAATGGGAAAAGTCTGAATTTTTGGAATTTCAATGAAATTTCACAAAATTCTGTGAACATTTGTGGAATTTCAATGAAATTATGCAGCATTTTTAAATGTTATTGATTTGATCATTACCTCATCCACTTTGTAATCTAGAGCTCTGATATTTAGCAGGCACTCTGCCTTGGAGGAGAATCTGCTAAATATTATGACATTCTGATGAACTGTTCCAATATTATAGGTGTTCAAAGTTTGGCAATTTATTTTTTGTGCAAAATTTCATGAACATTTTCATCTGCTTCTACCTCAGACCTATATTAGTTCAGATATCTTAAATTTGGCATACTTCCCTGATTATAGGTGCTCTAACAATGTGTCAGATTCCATGACAATATGATGCATTGTCTCAAACTTATATGTGCTCTAAATCTATCATTTTATATTTTGCGGGAAATTTTGTGAAACAAAATTGAATCTGCATATAACTCAGGCACCTTTGGAGCCAGACATGTGTAAAGTAGCAAGGATAACCTTTTTGTAATGCTTATAGAAAGTTCTAAATATAGAGAGAATTGGATTTGAGACTTTTAAGTTGCAGGGGTTCAAAACTTTACTGTGTAAATATTTGTAAACTTTTGTGAAAACTCTCAGAAATGTGGATGTTTATAGCTTATCTGTTCTCACAAACATAGACTTAACATTTGACATACATATTCATAGTCAGTGTATCCTGGTGTCTAACACAACTGGATAAATTGGTTTACCAGTTTTAATTTGACAGTAGAAAAAAAATTATTGGTAACATTTTCTTCCATATTTATGGTAGCATATAGATGAAGCATCCAGAAATATTTTTGTGGAATTTGACATGAACAATGTACATATCACTTCTTCATTTGATAAGCTGGACTGATCTTTTTGCCATCCTGCTGTTCCTCTCTTAGTGACTCCCCCCTCCCCCCTTGTTATAGCCAGATTGACTCAGTAGAACTACTGATCTCACCGATATCCTCTTTGTTCTTTACAGTGACAACCCCCCCCCTTAAAACATGAGTCACCTTCTCCTTTTCCTATCAACCTACCCTGTTGGAGTAGCCATAATTATTCCTTCCTGCTGCCCCATACATTGTCTTCCCCCACTGCATCATATTGAGTACCTCTATGTCCCAGACCTGCATGTACTATACATCAGGCTTACTGGATCATAAACTTGCTGGATGTGATCCTTAAATATCCTGCATCCAGTTTGGAATTGTTGACATTGTGTGCTTCATTGCACTAACCTGGGGGTCTACCACTGTTGTGCTACCCAGCTCAGCTGTCCATTTCTTGGAGAAATTGTGCATCTTACTCCTGAACCTGCTGACCCCCTGAACTACCTGCCTCTCTTACCTGTATCCTTTAATTAGAATCCCCCAGATAAAGCCATAACTTGGCCACAGGGTTACCAGCAGTGCAGAGTTACTCTCCTTGGCAAGTATTACCATCTGCAGCCGCCTCTCCAAACTTAACGTCTCTGCCTGGGTTTCCCAGCACAATCCAGACATCCCATCAGTGCTGGAAACATGGCTGTCTCCGAAGATACCTGACTCTGCAATAGCAATTCATGGATATGCAGTTTTCAGACAGGACAGACTTACCAAGAAAGGAAGAGGCTGTGCCCTCTGCCTTAAATAGTCCCTCATGGGTCATGTCATGCCCTTGCCCATCTCTGGAAATGACATCCAAATCCTTGCTGCCAACGTACTTCTCGGAACTCATAACAAGATCCTGACTGTTGTCTCTGTATGTATACCACCCAAGTTGAGCAATCTGGGCTTTCACTCTCTCCTTGACTGTATCAACTCCCTCGATCAGAATGCAGAAGTTATCCTGCTTGGTGATTTCAGTGTCAACTGGCTGGCCTCTAGCTCTAATAGTTACAAGGATGCCCTAGCTGCTGCTAACTTCTCACAAATGGTCAAATCACCTACTAGAGTAAACTACAGAACAGGGACCTGTACACTTTTGGACTGGGTGCTAACTAATAGTCCAGAGCATATCTCTGAAGCTACAGTTCTCCCAGACTCCTTAAGTGATCATTCCCCTATCTTGTGTCTCTGGACCAACAAATACACCAACCCCCCCAAAAAAAAACTATTAACAGGAGAATGCTGACCCCCGGTCATCTTGAGTCACTTAAAACACTGCTTCGTGAACATGACTGGTCACCAATTGATATAGCCCCCGATGTAGACACAGCACTTGAATGCTTTATCACCTGTTTCAACTCAGCCTGCTATGTTCATGCTCTGTTCAAGAAGCATAAAATCAAGGGTGTCAATAACCCATGGATGACACTAGGCCTCCTTACACAAATGAAATCTCGAGACCAGCTCTGGTATCGTGCTAAGGCTACTGGCACCCAGACTGACATCCAGGCCTACAAAACAGTGAGGAATGCATGCACCAGAGCAATCCACCATGAGAAGGCTAACTATTACAGGAACACCTTAGCCAGCACCTGAAATGATGGGAGTAAATTCTGGCGTAACTTTGCTGAAGTGACTGGAAAGGATCCAAAAACAACACCCGCAATGTTGAACATAGATACTACCATCACTCCTGACCATGTAATCATTGCCAATGCATTTAACACCACTTTTGCTGACCTTAGTCATGTGCTACCCCCTAACTTTTTTGATCCCACCACAGTCAACTCAGCTCCTGTTAGTTCAGGTCTGCCACCAGGGCACCCTCCTTTCCATTTCAAAGCAATCCCGGAAAACCTAGCTAAAAAATACATTCTTAAAGTGCTTGGAAAGTCTAGGGTCAGTGGCGATTCACTGGATATGAAACTTCTTGCCCTCACCATTGATGAAGTCCTGCTCCCATTAACCAAAACCCTCAACCATACCCTCATGCTCTCCCAGTTCCCCCAAAAGCAGAAACTGGCAATGGTGACTCCAATCCATAAAAGCGGTGACAAGACTCTCACTAACATTACAGGCCTATATGCATCCTCCCACCTCTGTCCAAAGCATTGGAACAGAAAGTGGCTGATCAGCTCATGGAGTACCTTGCAAAATACAGCCTGCAATGTTCCCAGCAACATGGTTTCCACAAAAGGCACAGCATTACCACAGCACTCCTCAAATTCACCACACATATCCATCATGCACTTGATCAGGGCCAGTTGGTCGGCACCTCTTTTATAGACCTGACTAAGGCATTTGATACTGTCAGTTACTCCATTCTCCTCTAACAATTATCCCTCCTTGGTCTTTTAAGTGAAATTACCCTCTGGTTTCAAAGCTACCTCTTTAACCAGACCCAACAGCTCATGACTGGTGAATTCCTCTCATCATACCTACCAATCCACTCTGGAGTACCCCAAGGTTCTATCATGGGTCCCTTGTTATTCAGCATATTACTGAACAATTTCCCTGCCTCTTGTCATGACAGAATGTTATTTTATGCAGATGATGCAGTAATCTTCCCTTGCCACACTGACCCCACCTCCCTTCAGTCTCAACTACAGAAAAGTTTCACAGAAGTGGAAGACTGGTTTTGCTCACATAAACTCATCCTTAACCACAAAAAAACTAAAACAATGTTGTTCCATGGAACCCACAACAAGTACAGGGACCATAAGCTCATAATTAACAACCATGAAGGCATCGCCCTTGAGCAGGTGGATGTGTTTAAATATCTGGGGCTGACCTTTGACTGCTCCATCTCATATACCAAACACATTGACAATATCGCTAAAACTGTGAACTCCTGCATAGGGCTACTATACAAGCATAAACATTGCCTAATGGCTGAAGCCTTGAACCCTACTATCCAGAGCTTTGTTATCTCAACAATTGACTATGAGCTCATTATCTATGGATCTGCTACTGATACTGCACTCCTGCACACAGTTGTAGCCCTTAATAAGGCACGAAGACTCCTTATTTCAGCTGCCCGCCTTTCTCACACATGTGACATTTACGAGCAGGTTAACTGGCTCCAGCTATCTGGCAGGCTAAAGTACCAGATCTGCATCCTAGCTAAGAAGACATCACTGGCCTTATGCCCCCTGGAGTCCAATCAATATTGACTTCTCAGCATGTCTGCCACCTAACTAGAAGATCGGACAGTCTAACCTTTACAATACCTCACAGCTGGACCTCTCAAGCTCAGCATTCTTACCTTGTCAGAGCCTCCATCTGGTTCATCTTACTACCTACAGAAATCTCCAACATTGCCACGATTGGTGCTTTCAAGTGTAAACTATGTCACAACCTTGTGGCTAGTGCCTTCTGTGATTGCTTCTTATAATCCCCTCCAGGCATACTACCCTCAAGCATCCATCCTCACTGCCTCAGCTCCTCCTTCTCCTCTCCTACCCTGTATTACTGGGTATAGGATGAATCTGTCTCCTGTTCCTTTTCATCATCTCTATTCCTCCTTCCTTGCTATTTCCCATCTACCACATACCCAATGCAATGCCCTCCCTATTTCTCCCCTCCTCCCTCTCTCTCTCTCTCTCCCATACCACCCCCTCGTCACCACTCTTCTTTCTCTTTTCCCACTAACCCGCTCCTAACAAACCTTCACTGAGACACCTATTGACTTGTACTGTAAAATTAACTCGCAACACAATTCCTTGACAACGCCTTGGGCTGCTATTATTGTAACCTTACTTGTCTTTTTTGTGTGTAAGTTCCATTGTAATGATCATGTTATGTTTTGTACCTTATTGTCCTTATTGCCTTGACGTGGAACCTTTATAAAAGAGCCCTCGGATCAAATGTGTCATCTGAAATACAAATAAATAAATAAAATAAATTAAAAAAAAGGCGGAGTGAAATTAGCAAATTCCAGTTTTATGGAATGTTTCATGAAATTCTGCAATTTTCACAGACTCATGGGATTTGACTTTAAGAACAGATGTTATTTTGCAATTTCTAGCAGCAACCACTTAATAAAATTGACACACACACACAGCATCCTTGTAAGGTCTAAGAATCTGCCAAATTTAATGGTATTACATTCTCTAGTGTTGATGTTTCAGGGGAATATAAATGTGCAGTTTACATTCTTGCAAAATTTAATTTTTAAATATTGTGAATGTTTAACTACTTTTAATTCAATCCCATTTAAAGCTGAAAATATGAAGTTTCTCAGAAATGTCCATGTGGTGTAGTAGTTTAAATGTTTCAACTCTTGTTAGATTTGGATATATTATTTTAAAATTAGAGGGGAGTTACTGAAATTTAAATTTTGGCAGCACTTTGGCAGGCTATAACTTCGTTCAATTTGAAGCTAGAAATCTGAGTCTATGTACATATACAAAAGTTGTGATAACCAGTATACTTGTCAAATTTTGTAGCATTTCAATGAATACTATCAAAATTATACAAACATTTCAGAAATCAAAAGTTTGGAAAAATGTTTGGCTACTTATAACTCAGCTCCCATTAAAGCTTGAGACTTAAGACTTGGTGCATATACTGTACCCCTGTGTGATGCTTTTCTAAATCTTGACATTGTGTAGAAAGATGGATAAGAAATGTTTTAATTATTTAAAAATAACTGAAAATGCTATTTTGATTAAATATTTGGCCACCTATAACTCTGTCCCCTTTCAACCCAGGACTCTGACATTTGGTATACTTTTGTAAGACATATGCTACTGTTTATGTTGTACATCTGGTGTTATATGTATGTGTACTTTTGAAATTATAGTGAAATAACTGAAATTAAAAATTTGACAGAATTGTGCTGAATTGTCGTGAAAATTCCACAAAATTCCATGGAATCAGAATGGTCATACCATGTGCATTCCATGGGTAGAATGTTATATTCTGCACAACTGTAGCAGTGCAACTCACACAATTGGAGACTAAGCTACAGCAAAAAGATGATGGCCTAACCAGGTCCCCACCAAGAGGCTCCAAGAACCTGACCCTCCATAAGGCTATGCTTAACCCTTCAGATGGACATTGATAACCACTTAACCAGAAAGGCTGAACTGGCTATCTTTAGACTCCAACACAAGTACTGGGAAGGAGGGGAGAAGTGTAGCAAAGTCTTGGCCTATCACCTGAAAAAACATCAACCTGAATGACATATCACAGGTTTCCAATATAAGGCAGGACAAATTTGCAAAAAAAGACTTGCAGATCAGTCAAATTATGCGGGATTACTTCCTCTCACTGTGTAGTTTCAAAAGTAACCACAATCCCCATTGTACTACATCTTTTTTGCAACCCCTGCATTTCCCTAAACTTGTCCCTGAACAACTGCAGGTTCTGGAAGCTCATCTCTCTGCCCAGGAGATTGCAACTGCACTCAAATCACTTACCCCGAGAAAAGTCTCGGGAGGAGATGGGCGCTCTACCAAATTCCTACAGCACCTCTCCCCAAGTATCTTCCCAGCACTACAAAAGCTTTATGAGGAAGTCACTGAAATTAGGAATTTCCCTACTACAATGAGGATGGTTAGCATTACAATCCTCCCCAAAAAAAGGTAAAGACCCAAATGGACCCAACCAGTTATAGACCCATGTCACTCATTACAGTAGAAAGCAAATTTTTCCCAAAAGCCTTGGCTGTCAGACTAGAAAATATACTGCCCTGCCTTATACATCCCTCCCAGGTGGGATTTATTAAAGTGCAGAATCATATGCAATCATAAGTTTGGACCATATGCGCATGCTGCTAAATCTGATGCACATAGCTAAAAACGCCCCATCCCCTGCTGCGACCATAACAATTATTTGAAAAGATCTTCCACTCTGTAAAGTGGGGGTTCCTTTATGAGGTGCTACAACACATAGAATCCGGGCCCAACTTCATCAACAGTGTGCACCATCCCCTGCTGCGACCATCTACTCAAGGCCTCTGTTGCAAATTCCACCCTTTTGGACCCTTTACCACTAAGTAAAGGGACTTGTCAAGGATGCCTGCTTTCTCTCCTGATATTTGACATAGCTATCGAACCACTGGCAGCTGCCATTAGGGCCCATCAAGGAATACAGGGGACACAGGTGGCAAACCAACAATACAGAACTTTACTATATGCTGATGACATGCTGTCCTTAACTACTCAGGTATCCACTTCCACCTTACACCTCCTAGAACTTCTATCCACATTTACCACTCTTTTATCTCAAAATAAACATATCTAAGATAGAGATCCTGCTCCTCAATCATCTGTGTGCAGAAATCCTGATGCAATACCTGGGGCTTAGATGGGCCAAGGAAACTCTGACATACTTGGTCATCAAGATACCACAGATACCCCACCCAGTTTAAACATTGGATCTAGCTGGACCTAGCCTGGCTCCTAATTCCACATAAGTTTCCATTTATACTATCATCTCTGGTAGACCCACACTTTCCCCACTTTTCAGCACTTATTTTTCTCCATTATTGTCCTTTCCTACCCCCTTCAAAATATATTCTGGTTCTTCATTCTCTGTACATCCTGTTTCATCATCTTAACTGTTTTACCATTATGTATTGTTATATCGCTACCCTGCTATTAGATTATTTGTATCTGCTGTACTCTGTTAATTTTATTTTTACCTTCTTCTTATATTCCTGCACTGGACGTTTGTGAAAATGGGCATTTTTTGCTCACATACTTTCCAGTATATAAATAAAATTGATTGATTGATTGATGTCAAACTTTGTGTTTTAAATTTCAACCCTCTCCTAGCGGATCTCAAAACCAAATGTGATAGGTGGAAACCATTACACCTCTCACTAACAGAAAAGTTGAAGCATTAAAAATGATTTCTACCCCTAAGATTCTTCACCTTCTTGCACATCTTCTAGTCTCTATCCCGGCTATATGATGCCGGTTCAACAACTGTTTAATTGACCAGCATCACAGCCATGGATTTATGTCGACAGTACGTTGCAGTTGACATAAATTCATAAGGAAACCCGGTCCATTTTTTATCAGGGGGCTTTTCCCCCCCAAACCCCCATGCAGGGGGCTATGCCCCCCTCACCCCCATACTAAATATAATCAGCTCTGAGTCAGAGCTGATTCAGGTAGATGGTACAGGACTGGAAGACAGAGTGCTGGGGGCTCAGGTGCACCATTAGAGTGAACTGTTGATGTTGTCGGCATTGACATTGTTTGCTTTAATGGTGTCACTGTTGGGGGGGCATAGCCCCAATCCCTAACAAAATGGTTTGAAGCATGTGATGAGCTCCTAGGAAGCTTCTTATGGAAGGGAAAACCTCCACATTTTAGCAGGACTAAACTCAGAATGCACTGGAACAAAGTAGGGTGGGGCTTTTCGTTCGTGGTTTAAGGTATATGACTGGGCATTCACAACATCACAAACGGTCAAGTGGCTAATAGCTATGGCTCAAGAATCATCCATCTGGCTTGCTACTGAAGCATCTCAATGTACTAATGGCTCACCAGGGCCTACCTTTATTCCACCCCGGCCAAAGACTCAAGAGTGCATCCTACTGTAGACCCTTCCCTCAAGGCCTGGAAAAATATTCAAAAGCTTCTGGCCACATCATTGGCACATACCAATTACACAACCCTATGGGATAGCCTTGACATTAGAGTGAACAAGGTCCCAATCAGATGGACCCAATGGGAAAGTAAGAGCATTAGGGTGATGGGAGATCTCCTATTACTGGATTTATGTGACAACAATGATCGCACAAAGGCAATCATTGTTACGGCAAATGTACATCATCAAAAATCAGTTTTGCTGATGTACACCCCAGCACATGGTAATAGGGTGCTGGGGAATTGCTTTTTTTTGTTTTTGCAGAGGCTGGGCCCCCCATACACCCCAGGGGCTTCATTCACCACACCCCCCTACTAAAGGATTCTCAACTCCAAGGTGTTGCATGTCCGGGGGGGTGCAAAGTCAGAAAAAAAATGTTTTCATGCTGGGCACAACAAAATGTAAGTGTGCCCAGACCTGAACCCAGAACCCTTGCAGCTGTAGCCTGCCACCCACCCACCATGCCATGGGGCCAGCTCGGCAGCCCATCGACACACCATGCCACACAAACCCTCCCTCCCCTTCTGCTGTGCTTGCTCCCCCCAGGTACATTTGTACATATGGCAACAGGATGCCTCTATACCCCCAGTCACCCACCCCATCCAGTAACCCTAAGAACAGGTGCTGCTATTGAGCCGCCCTTTTTGTAAGTACTCAATAGCTGGCACCCTTTTCACAGCATACCCCTATTTCCATGCTCTAGTATGATGGACTCCTTCCAAGGGCTTCAAACTACTCTTAGCCTAGCCAAAACTGATTTTTTGGTGCTATCTACAACTTAGAAGTTCAATACACCACACCTTCCTCAGACCTAGTGTGATGGGACCCCCTCAACTGACACATCACCTTCCAGTTTGGATTCAAAAGCGAAGGAGAAGAGCAGGTAATATACAGCATATTACCTGTAGATATATTAGGAATCACTTACCTGACCCTGCATTCAAAGCTAGAGCCCAGTGGGCAAAAAAACTTGGCAAAAGACCTGAAGATATAGCATGGGAGCAGTGTTGGAGGGTACCATGGCAAAATCCCCATGACAAAAAAACAGTGCGGGTGAAAACCACGCAGCACAGTCAGTGTAATCTAGACTGGTCTGAAACCATGCTAGATTATATAAACAAATTCTGAGACAGCTCATGCATTTATGCTTGTGCAGTTTTTGAGTGTGCGTATGTGAGGTAGGTGTGTTGACCAGATACCATGTTGGTGACAAGCAAGTAAGGGGGTCAGAGACCCTAGGGCATGACTGATTCAAAAGAAGATACTCCAGACATCTTACATAAAGTCCAATTAATCCCAGACAACTGCTGGAAATGTAGTACCCCTAACAGTGACTTACTTTGCATTCTTTGGCAATGCCCTAACATTCATTACTTCTGGATGGACACCATAGAGATGCTGAATAAGGCTCTCACCCAACCGCTCATCCCCTCTCCTGAAGTGCCCATCTTTGGAGCACCTGATGATACAAAACACCTCAACTCCCCAACACTGAAATTGATTTCAGTTGTCTTAATAACAGTCAAATGACTCATGCTAAGAAGATGGTGAACTGCAGATATTCCCACCATAGCTAAGCTGCATAATAACCTAACCCAGTTGGCTGGATTCAAAAGACTTTCACATATCTACACAAACAACATGGATTAATCTAAGGCAATATGGGTCCCTTACCTCCAATACCTAGGAGAAAGACCTACTAATAGAGCTCCTCCCACACCGCAACCCCAAATTGGGATAGGTTAATTTCCATATAGGCATGGCACACCATAGCTGTGCTCAGTCATAGATCCACACCTTGTAGCCCACATGATTAATACGTTACACCCACTTCTAGATCTGTTAGTATACTCCCATCTGCAGACTCCAAGAATAGATATTTGCTGTGAAGTTTGTACTTAGATACTGGTTATGTGATGTTTTAAAATCTATAAAGGAACCTGCTGCACTTGATCCCTCTCCACATTCCATTTCAAACTCTTCCTGCTCTCTGGTGGCACTCTCCTGCCTCTCCTCATCCCTTTCCATGTACACCCTGATGTTCAGTGGCAGCCCATTCCATTACAAACACTTTCAAATGTTGTGTGGCAACTTCTCCCTTACTATGGTCTATGTAAAACACTCTCTCATGTCCAGTAGCACCTCTTCCTTTTCCCTGTACCATGCTAGGCACTACCTGGTTCTTGTCCAAATCATCCAAGAACTGTGACACTATTTCTGTCTAATGTAATGTTTAAATTAGTGCTATTGATCTAAATTACTTTTCTGTGGTAGATAGGATATTTGTTCCAACTAAATGATTTGTATTCATCAAGGTCAGGGGAAATCAAATGGTGCTCTAAAAAAATAGGCTGATATGATTTAAATTAAAACACCTCATTAAGAGGAGAGTACCAACAAATTATAAAGTGGGCCAGAAATTTCCTGTTTGCTAATTGGCTAAATAAGTTATTTGACATATATGTTAATTCACCAGAAATGCATAGATTATAACAAGTCTGGTCAGTGGAACTGAAAGTTTGTGGTAATCATATACCGAATTCATGACACACTTCACTCATCCATGATTGATCACAATCAAGTGATTAGGTTCAGCGTCAGATCAAGAGAAGCTGTTGCAGACTCTAGTCAGTGGTAGAGCCCTCAAAGGTGCAGTAGGTTGCATTGTTTGCTATTTATCAATAGTGGATTCCAGGAATCACCATCTCTTGGTCTGTTATACCTGTTTGGTTTTAGGGTTGTATGAATACCTCCTCATGCATACTCTAAATATTTGTTTCTTAAACCCAAATTAGTTGCCATTTAATATTCATGCTCATTATAGTGCAAACCAGTAGGTTAAACAGGTTTCCAGCAACTTTTCCTCCTTCTCAATATAACCAGGACTAGTCACATGATACAAACGTTTACTGACTTTCCCCCTAACATGACTCCAGTGAGCCCTCAAGGATTCACAAAATGTTTTGTCTCTCAGACCCTCATCCTATGACAAAGGACATGAGGGTGATACATTCCTAGATGTTCAGTTTTCTGCCTCCCTACTAGTCCCAAGTGCATGGAGTCTGTATTTTCTCAGTGAGTGTTTGTTTTTGATGGATGCATTATCATCACTGTCTCATTAAATAGGTCACACAGGACCTCTTAACTAATGGAAGTACAGATTAACCAGTGCCTGATGACATCACAATGGCTCTGCTACACAAAATCAGAGCAGTAATATCAAAGAGAAGAGGTTAAGTTTTCCTAAAAAAATGTATTAACCATAAAATATTCTATACATTGTATAAACTGGACACATAATTGCTTGACTCCAAATACAGTATGCCATATATACTTGTAAGGGGCAGGCCTTATGCTGCACTTTTAGCTCAGCCACTCATGAACTACTGTCCACCCCTCACTCATAATGACAAATGTCATATTCCAAGTCAATCCTTTATGAATCCCATATTTATTAGAGTAAATGTCTTAATACTTGTGTCATATAATTACTCATATCACTCAAATGCATTTCATGTTATATTTTTGTATACTAAGATTCTACATTGTATACATCTGCAGAAATGGCTAAAAATGTCTTTTTGCAGTTCAAAGGTTCACGGAACAGTCCATCTCAATTTATTCTTTATGGCAAAATGCATTTTCATCCTACCGCTTGTCCAGATGCCTGATGAAAAGAAGACAGATTGATGCAGTTGCCTTAGGGTGTAAACTACTGTATGAAGAAGTCAAGGAATGTCTCTGGCAGTTTAAAGCTTTCCTTGTTTTAAAAAAATAAAAATAAAGATGAATTCAGTGGACAGAGTTTAAATAGTCATAACACTTAAGCAAGATAATCCATCAGCATCTGGATGTCTGGGTCCTCCAATTTTTGCAAAGGATTACAACAACAAAACAAAAAAAAAACCAGAAGATTGTAATCAATCAATCACAAACATTGATCATCTGATGTAACAACATATGTGAAACCCAAATGCTGTGCACATCACCCTTCTCTCTGTTATAAAGCTACCTTGGGATTAGAGCTATTGTGTCTTGACACCAAACAGTACCAATACCTCATTTTTTTTATTTATTTAACACCTCATCAAAGCTACAGTATTCTATACTATATGATTCTCACTCAAATGGCTCTTCCAACAGCAGAGTTACAGAGCAGGTAGAAGGTACTTAACTGTAAACCACCAACAGTTTTGGCACCATGCCAAATTGCTGTTTTCAATTGTTTATATCATGTAAATGATTAATTTATTTATGAATTTAATTATTTATTGATTTACTTTTTTACATGCTTAACCAGGGAGTTGGCTTTAATCAATAACAAAAAGTTTCAGCCTGGCATGGGGAAGAGAAAATATGATGCAAACAATGCATTCAATACATTACAATAATAAGGTCACTCAAATACAAGGGTACATATTTACAGCATAGTTTAATGAAATGACCTTTTCCCTGCATGTGTATGTTCACATAGAGCTTGTTGTTTCTTGCAGATATTTATATAAGCCACATTTAAAAAGTCTAGGATCATTTAATATTTTTATAGTTGGGAGCAATCTGTTCAGACATTTAGCCGCATAGTAAAGAAAAATTAAGTAACATAAAGAGTCCATTATCTCAGACCTGAACCATATTGCTTGGTACATTTTCTGAGCAGTATCTCTTGAGGTATATGGACCACAAGTTTCAATAAACATATCAACTATATTCAATGGTTGTTCATGAGATTTTTGGTTTTAAAAATCATTACATAATTATTTTATTTAATTCTGGATCTAGGTGAAAAAAGCCCAAAGTCTTTGTAAAGTGCAATGGTGGATTATGAGTGATTTTGATATGGTTTCATGCTTAGAGACAGATAATGCTGTGTTGCAAGTGGCCATATTACAATGTGGGTAACAGCACTTGCTTTTCAATAGTTTTTCTTTTCTTGCCTGTAATCTGGTGTTTGTTCCTAAATAGAAAGCCAATTTTCTGATTGACCTTCCTCTTAACTATATCCATATGTGCTGACAAATTCTAATTTCGATATAATGTATTCCTCAGATATTTAAATATCATAAATGATTCCATGAGGACATTGTAATCAACTTCACTTATGCAGAGAAAACTATTACCTAATAGAATCAGTTTTGATGAGGAAGAAAGGTGGAACTTAGAAAAGGTAGAACGCTGGTATGCCACATAAATTTGCAGAGACTTACAACATATTCCAATTTTGAAAAAAAATATCCAGTTTCATAATTTAAATTGTATATGGATTATACCAACCTGCTGTCTTATCATTGATGTGCTCCTCACCTTCAATGGTACAAATGTGTTTTTTTTTTTGCTTTTGTTATTGAAGGTTCAGAAAAAAATGAAAACTATGGAGAAAGAGAACTAAGACAGGAAACTCAACTGACACTGTAGGAAACATTATTGTTTTCTAGATACTGTAGGTTTCTGAGACTCTAATTTATATAAAAAAAAGAAAAACGAGAACACTTAAAGCTATTGCACATGTTCATTGCTATAATGCTTCAGTTGTTTTGTGTGATAGAGCTATTGCATTAGCCATAAATCAATGATAACTTACCAGAAATGCATAAGCTTTGTACCATAGCATGATAGAGCATAGGGTACAGCTGCAAAGGTATCATTAAGTTGTTTGAAATGTATCATTACTTTTACAGCTTGGCACTATGGTTTGACAATTTGTTTTATTTGATTAAAATTCATGAATTGTATTATTGAACTTACATTTTAGTATGCAAAAGAATGTGATTGAAATAAAATATAGTAAATTATCCATGCTGTAACAAAAACAATTATGAAATTCATATTGTACCAATCTTAATCTTAGGCTGACTGAAAATTAGTTACATCCGAAATAAGAAAATCTAGTTTTAAGAGCAGCTCATGCTATGAAGAAATGCACTTGTAATTTTACCTTTTTGTTCCATTTTAGACCACTCTCTCCCTTGTCTTGTGTGATGTCCTTTTCCACATTCTAAGTTTACTTTTTTTATTACAAATAATCATTTGTGAACATTCTTAAATGTGGCTAGCACACAGTTTTCATCAATATTCAGAGCTACATGAATGGGAATTTCAGAAGGACATTTGGGTGTTGCAACACCATTTTAGTAAAACTCTGCAACTTGTACCTAAAAGTTAGACCATTTTAAACATGGTCTAACTTTCTGAGGCAAGTGCCATGATTTGTATTCAGAACATTTTGCATGTGTCAAAATAAATGATGTATGCATTAAAAAATGATGTGTGTGTAATGTTTTTGTTGTAATGCAAGTATAGTGTCTTAAACGTAGCAACATGAATGAAAATAGCAATAAAACTATTCTTATTCAACTAAACTGTTTCCCTTCCTGCGTCTTCCCACTGGTACTCCCCCCCCATCATTGACCTTAATGATGACTTACTGATTATCTGCCACTTACTCAGGACCATAACATGGCTGGTGAACAGCCATTTCAGTCATGCAAGAACCTATGGGTGTTTCTAACCTGAAAAGTCCAAGTTTTCCCTCCAACCTCCATTTTGTTTCTGGGGTGCCAGCATGCAGTCATATGATGGTGCATGCGTGTGTTGGTATGACAGGTATCCAGCAGTGATCCCTACCCTCTGGTGCTGTGGTCTGTGCTATCAACTAGTCTCCTCCAGGCAGCAGTCATGAAGTGGGAGCAGTCCCTCCCAAGGAAAGTCAGCAGTCCCTGGGATACACAATCGTTACTCCTGGGCCAGCCCAGAATGATCTGTACTCAATCCCAAATGCAGATCGCTGGCAGAGCAAGTGATAGCATTATTGCTGTGCCACCAGGTCAGCAGTCAATGAAACAGTTTGATATACTTATTTGTCTGCAGGCACAGCCCAAAATTAGGAATTGCACCTGTGTCAAGACTTTAGAAAATCCAGCCCCTTAGTTTAACATCACTTTTCTTGTGACTAACATGAACTGGCATGCAAAAGACTTGGCCCTCTGTCTTTGTGGGGCACTGGGGCATCAGGGCTAACTCCAGTCCTCAAAACCTAAGCTCAGACATGGTGTAGGGAGACAGATATTTATTTCTGTATAACTTACAGAATTATGATTGTAGAAAGATAGTTCATTGCATCTTATTACATAAGAATACATTGCTAATTGCAAACCAATATCTATAGAGGGACTAGAACAAGCTGTACACTAGTATTATATTGTTAGTTCTGCTTAGCCAGCAGTCACATGCACACACACACACACACACACACACACACACACACACACACACACACACACACACACACTCACACACTCATACACACTTTCATGGCCTACTTTCAGATACAGCAGTAGTGGAAATTTACTAGAATTGCAAAAAACATACTGTTTATGAGAACTTAGATATATCGAGGTTGTCTGTCCTGAGTGAGGAAGCAGGGTTGCTTAGTTACCTAATTACAAGGAGTAAGTAGTGCTGAAAACATCCAGGGCGAGACATGAGAGAGACATCTCACATGATGTAGACAAGCAGCCTTGGAAACAAGTCCTGAAATGCCTTAATTTCATAAGGGTCCTTGGATGTATCATGTAACTATACAAGAAGCTGGGTATAAGAATGGGTCCAAGACAGACAGAGAGCTGAAAGGCAGATATCATCTTAAGAAGATCTCCATGACCTACTGCTCTCCCACAGAGGTAATTCTGGCCACATTATTTACCTTGTAAAGCTGACTGCTACTGGCCCACCAATGCAGCGGCAAGGTGTCCGCATGCAACACTGCCATCCCACATTCAGAAATGGACCCAGGAGTCAGAGGGACGGCTGGGTAGTGAAGGATTGAGCACCAAGGGGTGGCTCTTCTTCCTCAGGGGGAGGGAGGGAGGGAGGTGAGAGTTCAGCATGGCAGTAGCCCCTGCTGGAGGCCTTGGGAACCACACAGCAACAGACACCAGTTTACGTTGGAGGCTAGGACAGATGCTGGCCATCATTGCATGTCCTGCCTCCAGGGGCAATCCACACAAAAAAAAATTCCAACCCCTGCTATGATGCTCAGTTCAGCCTCTGTCTCCATTGCCACTGTTGTCTGCCAGGGGGTCCTGCTCCCATGGCCCCACCCTGGGTGGGTAAGCCAGGGCTAGCTTACATGTGACCATTTAGGGGCCACCTGGTGGCCCCGCCCAGGTGGGTAAGCCTGGGAGAGGTGGGAACTATGTGCTGGGCAGAAGCAGAGTTCCCATGGGGACTAGGGAAAAAAAGCTGACTGCTACACAATTCCAGTCTATGGTAGTATGCTTTGCTTTCTATTGCTATTTGTACAAAACTGTTCAATAAGGATATTTGCCTAACAGCTGCCTGAGTCATATGTGGTTACTTGTGATTGCATTATGGGTAGGTGTACCCCAAATTTACCTTACAATGGTGAAAAGAAAATGTAATCATAGAATCATAAAAGACTGTCAGCAGAAAATGACACTAATGCCCATTGAGTCTGCCCTGATAATCCCCCCTACCCTACTGCCCCTGCATCCTGATATATCTCTCAAAGCCCTCTGGCCAATCCTTTATATCTGTCTCATGCCCTCTTGAATCTCTCTTTGGTTTCAACTCCCACCACCTCCTCTGGTAGACTGTTCCAGGGGTCCACCACCCTTTTGGTGAAATAATGCATCCGTGTACTGTCCCTAAATCTTACCCTCTCCAACCTCAGACCATGACCTTTTGTTCTATCACTTTTTTCCCCTTTTGAATGGATTCTCTTCTCCCACCTTATTTATCCATTTCATGTACTTGAACATTTCTATCATATCCCTCTTCCTCCTAGTCTCCAGCAAGTACAGGTCCAGCTCTTTCAGACTCTCTTCAAAGGGCATCCAATGCATGCCCCGCACAATCTATGTTGCCCTTCTCTGGACCTTTTCTATCCTATCAATATCCTTCCTCAGGTGGGGCCTCCAGAACAGTACCCCATACTGCAGGTGAGGCCTCACCATGGACTTATAGAGGGGCATCAGTACCTCTTTCTTCCTGCTTGTTATACCCCTCCCAATGCATGCCAGCATTTCATTTGCCCTGCCCACCACCTTGATGCATTGATTCCATACCTTGAGGTTATCTGAAATTATAACCCCCAGATCTCTCTCCTGCTTGGTTGCCTTTATTTTCTCTTCTCCCAGAATGTAGCTGGCTTGCATGTTGTTATGTCCCATGGGAGTCACAGTGCATTTTTTTGCATTAAACTTCAACTGCCATACTTCTGACCACTCCTGCAGCCTCTTTCAGTCCCTACTCATTGCCTCCACCCTATTGCAGATCTTGGCATCATCTGCAAACAGGCACACCTTCTCTTCAAGTCCCTTCCAGTCCCTCCACTATATCGCTGATATACTGTATATACTGTGTATATATGTGTGTGTGTGTGTGTATATATATATATATATATATATAGGCCCTAGTACTGACCCTTGGGGCACCCCATTCATCACACTTTCCTCCCTGTGTGTACTCCATTCACCACTACCCTCTGGCTCCTGTACTGCAGCCAGTTTTCCACCCACCTTGTTATTTTTGGTCCCACCCCAAGCTTTCCAACTTATTAATCAGCCTTCTGTGAGGGACAGAGACAAAGGCCTTCTTAAAGTCCAGGTAGGCCACTTCTACCACCAACCCCGATCCACCACACTTGTCACCCAATCGAAAAACTCAATGAGGTCTGTTTAGCATGACTTCCCTGCAGTGAAACCATGTTGCTTGTTGTCCTGCAGTCCATTATCAGCAAGTTATCTGACCACCCTTTCTTTCAAGAGTGCTTCCATCACCGTACCCACCACCGAGGTGAGGCTGACCGAATGATAGTTTTCCACCCCCTCCCTCACTTTTGCAGACTGATACCATATTTGCCCTTCTCCAGTCCCTCGGCACCTGTCTTGTGTCCAGGGACAAGTATAACAGCTTCTCCAAGGGACCTGCCAGCTCCTCCTTCAATTCCTGGATTACCCTAGAATAATAGTAATGTCCTACTATATACAGTGCCATTAACCAACAACAAGCACGCTGTGTGAGATGTTGCACTTTTTTGTGTGACAAATTGAAGTAATTACCACTGGATTACAATCATTCCTTTCTACATCCTAGAAGATATCACAGTGGAATCTGTGATACAAGTGCTTGATCCTTTTTGGTGGAACAGTAAATTAGATATGTAATCAGAAATGTGGAGCTGAGATCAACAGTACATTGGTGATTGTAGAGATGTGCATTTTGAAGTACTGTATATAAAATGTTTTTAAAGTGAACTGCAGTTTTAAAGTAAATAAATTGACAGGAGGGAAGATAATATAGCAAGGCCTTAATTGTGCTCAACCTTTTTATACACCATTGCATTTCTCCAACATAAGAGTGTCACTGTAATGTTCTTAAAAAGAAATACAAAGCTAGTTTTACTTAACTCGATAAAGTAGACCAAACCACTGGTGTGAGCAATGTGTTACCAAATCACAAATCAATCAACCAGACCTTTACATTTCAATATTGGTGTGCAGGTGCCACCACAGGGGCTAGGTAACCTCTATAGTTTTGAAATATCCAGGAACATGGTGCACAGTGAAGAAGACTCTTACAAAAGAAACAGTTTGCTCACATAAATATATGGAGTACTTACTCAGGCAGGTCCCAGCACATACAGTTAACAGCCTCAAGGTGCCCTGGTGCTTCACTTGTTAGGGCTTTGTCAGGGGACAGAGGTAAGAGCTGAGGAAGTCACTTTTAAAGTGATCAGTATAACATCATAATTGTGCACCAAGATGGGGTTTACAGTTTACAATTGCCATGACAACACAATGTCTTGACTCTTTGCACCTTGAAAATAATATTTTTTAAATGAATATTTTTAAAACAGATATCAAAACCATAATTAAACACTTATAAATCCAAAATGCTTTCTTACATAATGTTTGGTATAGACATGAGACTTAAGGTTCTCTTTGAATAAGCTAAATTTGAATATGTAATCAGTGTGATATGGGTGACATTGTAATTAAAATTGTCCAGTGTTATATCATTTTTTTACATTTTCAGTGAAATGTTAATACCACTTAGTTTTTTCACTTACAAACAGAAGAGAGAAAGAAATAAGTGCCTCAGCTGGGTTTTGTACCTAGGGTGCCTGGAATATTGTTCCCAGTTGCACTACCATCTGCACCACCAAGGCACTGGGCCATCCCAGAGCACATTACTCTTTCTCCAATGCTCAACCACTGCTGCACAGATAATTACATTTTCAATCATAAGAGCGCAGTGTGCACATTTATGGAACACATATAAACAGAAGAGTGAAAGACATAAGTTCCTGGGACTTGGGCCACCCACAATACTATTCCAGTTGTGCTACCAGCTGCACAATCAAGGCAACTGGAGACTGGGCCGTCCTGGAGCACATTACTCTCTGCCTTTCTTGTGTGTTTCTTTCATCTCCTTCTCTCCAGTGTAATGTTGGATGTGGTACTGAATAGTGCAAGCTAATCCCCATTATAATGCAGTTTGCAAATGAAACTGAGGTGAATGCAACACTCGAGAGGCCTCTTGTCACACTGTTTTAATCTGTGCTAGCGACGCAAAAGCAAAAAAGATAGTACAGACCCAATTGGGACAATTAGTCCATTAAGAAATGTTTAAGCTGCTGGCCTTTATATTTCATGAGAAATCTGTAACTGTTATATGCTGACAATGCTTATCTCAGAATTTTGAAATATTTGGAATTCTTTGCACTAATATGTACTTTGGGACTAATAAGTGTTTGCGTATGGTTTTGGTATGTGTTTTAAAAATATCATAGAAACATAGAAACATAGAAGTTGACGGCAGATAAGGACCGCAAGGCCCATCCAGTCTGCCCATTTCTTTTTCTACCTTATAAATGTGCCATCGGCCTTTGCTCTGTCAGTGGCCTATCTATTCATACTCATTTGTATTGCTCCCTTATGCCTATCCCATGCCTGTTTGAAGCCCTGCACTATATTCATAGCTACCACTTTTGAGGTAGGCCATTCCATGCATCCACCACCCTTTCTGTGAAAAAGAATTTCCTCAATTCCCCTTAATCGCCCCCTAATCTCATGCTGTGTCCTCTTGTCCTGCTATTTTTCTTATATTTAAACATGTTAGACTCTTTCACCTTGTTAATGCCCTTAAGGTGTTTGAATGCCTCGATCATATCACCTCTCTCCTCCTTTGCTCAAGGGTATACATATTGAGCTCTGTTAATCTGTCCTCATATGTCTTCTGATGCAGTCCCTGCACCATTTTGGTTGCTCTTCTCTGGACTGCCTCAATTTGGTTAATGTCCTTGTGAAGGTGTAGCCTCCAATACTGCAAGCAGTACTCCAGATGGGGCCTAACCAGTGTCTTGTAAAGAGGGATTATTACCTCCCTCTTACGACTTGTGATACCCCTACTAATACACCCTAACACCCCCCTAGCCTTACCTACTGCTTTAGAGGTCTGCTTGATGATTTCAGGTCATCAGTGATGATGATGCCCAAGTCTCTTTCTTCCTTTGTGACTGCTAGCAACTCCCTTCCCAGCCTATAGGTGGCTTCAGGGTTTCTCTTCCCTATGTGCATGATCTTGCACTTCTTTGCATTAATTCCCAGTTGCCACTCTTCTGACCATTTTGCTAGTTTATCCAGATCTCTTCTCATTCTGCCCACCCCATCTGGATCATCTACTCTGTTGCAGATCTTGGTGTCATCTGCCATTAAAATATTCGTTTGAAGGTGCAGAGGGTCAAGCCATTGGGTTGTCATAGCAACTGTAACCATCATATTGGTACACAATTATGACATCATGCCTGATTACTTTAAAAGTGGCTTCTTCAGCTTGTATTCCACTCACTGAAAAGGCTCTAATAAGTGAAGTGCAGAGCTCCTTGCAGTTTTTAATTTGTATTTGTTGAAACCTGCCTGAGTAAGTACTAAATACATTTATGTGAGCAAACAGCATTATTTTTAAGAGTCTCCTTCAGTGTGCACCACATTCCTGGATGTTATTAAATCACCACTGAAATGTAGGTATGCATGACAGGGAGTGGATTGTTACAGTATATGATAACTGCATACCCAGGTGCATTTTGAGGCTTTGGGCATTTATACAGAGTGCCTTCATGACCTGGAAGTATAGTTATCACATAACAACAACCTACATACTTGAGAGTCACATTGTGCATATAAATTGGGCAAACTCAGAAACAATTAAAAAAACAAATACATGTACAGTATTTTTATTATAGCTTGGTACTTTCTTTTGCTAAAATTAATTAGTGAAAGTCTGTTAGTATAGCTTAGAGGTTAGGATAATGAGCAATAAATGAGCTTGGTACATCCAGCAGACCTGGGTTTGGTTCCCACAACCTCCTCTTGCATGATGTTTGACTTGAGCTAGTCACTTAATTTCCTCAATACTCCTGAGTTGCTTCTGAAAATAGCCACTTGTGCCTAGCGGGCCTTACCCCATTATCAAACAATTAAAAAAGTACAACCTACCCCTCAGTCATCTGTCTTATCATGCCTTTTGTTGATGAACTGTTTGTTCCGCAAGGAAAACAATTATAATATATGGTTTCCTTTTGTTGCGTATGGATTTCCATATTCACAATCTTCTTGTTCTAGGACAGTTCGAATGTCACAAAAAAAGTTGCAATATCGTTCTGACATCACAAAGTTGTAGTACTAATCTGACATCACAATGATACTACAACAACTTTTGTGCTTTGAACTGCCTGCACAACCAAGTAGATAAGCTGTGACCTTTTACAAACTGACAGACATGGTGGTGCCAGTAGAAGCAGATGTCACTGAGCAGAATGGAGATCATAAGGAAAAGGAGGAGGCTAGTTCAAGAGTGGCCATCCTCAACAAACCTGACCCACTGCTGCTGTTTATAAATGTGCTGAGGGGCTAGCCAAAGTTTCATGGGGTGGGCAGAAAGTGCATCTGCATGGAGCAGGGTGGTCAGCAGGTGGATCATTATCACACTCAGCCATCAAGTAAAGCTGAACTGCTGCTGTCTTAAAAGAAACACTGCACTGCCTCGATGATTCAAAGAAGATAACTCAAAAAGAAGGTAGCTCACTTGAAAAAAAAACATTCATCACTTGTGAACATACTAACCTGTGGAGGTCCAGTAATTAAACAGTTCACTGGGGGGATGCATGTATTTCCCTCTTTTAAACTGTATGCTATATAGAACAGTGTATGAACACCCATATACAACAAGCCATGCATTCCCTTCTCAGGAGTGAGATGACATCAAGGATTTCTTGAGCTTCGCTCTCAAGATCCCTATGTTGTCATGTCAACCCCTTAGTGTAAGCACAGCCTTGTTGTGTATGGATGTCTGTACACTATTCTATACACTTATAAATTCTGCAGAATTATACTGGCAGAATTCTCAGCTCCCAACCCCCCCAACACACACACACATCCACACACAACTGAAGGCCTCATATGGATCCAGGGAATCAATTTGCACTGTGGCTTGATAAGTAGTACAAATTTACCTTGTTAAAAAGGTAGAAATATGAGAGGGATTTTTCATGGTCAGCAAATGAATGCCAAAAATTAAAACTGTTAATAGCAGATTTTGTTTAAATTATTGTACGTGTGTAAGCAGAGGCTTATAAGGGAAAATAATGTTCATTTGCTTTAAGAGGAGGATTTGTTATGCTCAGCAAAGTAACACCAAAAAATCAACGATGAACAGAACTTCTTGTATTAAATTTGTATGCATGTGTAAGGAGGAGATTATGAGGAGATATAACATATTTTCTTTTTCTAATTCTCTGCTTAGTGCTTACCCCCTTGCAGATGAATGGCAAGATCAGATCACCCCCAGCCTGTCACTTGTCTTCTTTAGATATTGAGCCCACTTCCTTCTTCCCTTTTGGCATACTCCCATGGTGTGGTCCCTGGGGCGTAGAGCTTCCCTTTCAGGGTCAGAGTCAATTTTGGAAGGTGGGTTCCCAGTTGCTAGTTTAGGGCCTGCAAGGGGCTAGTCATCCACCTGTTGATCAGGGTTTTTTCAACTTATTTTCTCTCCAGGGTAGTGAGTTCAGGTGGTCACCATGTCTGTAGTTGGAATCAGGAATGAGCAAAAAAATTTCTTTGGGAGGCATTCTTATGTCAGTGTACTGCCTCCTCATTTCCAAAAGAAGTCTAAGACCATTAAGTGTCACTCCATAAACAAATGCCTTTGGAATGCTTTTAAAGAATCAGGATATTTCCTACTCATTGTATAATAATTCATTGCCACTACTTATGTTTTTCAATAGGATGGGCAGATGAGGCTGGCCCAGTGGTGTAGAGGGCTGCAGCACTGGTGCCTTCCCTCTTACCACGCTGATGACCCAGAGTGGGGAGCAACCTCGAGAGTCAGAGGGTCAGCCGGGGAGAGGAGGATCACGCATCCTATGGACAGCTCTCCTTCTCCCTCCTCCAGGGAGGGTGGGAGGGGAAGACCGCTGTGGTACTGGCTCCTGGCAGTGGCCAGGGACTGGTGCAGCTCTGGCGGTCACAGTTTGGGTTGGCGTGGGCTGACGTCAGACATGCTGCATGTGGGAGTGTGCTCATAAGCATTCTTGACATCATTGAACACTCATGCTGTGGGAGGGTGAATCAAAGGGAAAAACTACTTCTCTGGAGCGTGCATGATGATGGGTCCTAATGGCACCACACCGCCTTCACACAGGTTGCTCCTCCTGGATCCAGACCCTGGGCTTCCACGGTGGTGGGGTAAGTACTGGCCACAATGCAGCTTTTGAAGAGAAATGGAGTAGGGGGTCGAGCACCATACTGGTGGTGGTGTGATGCTGAGGGGCCAGCCAGATGGGGTGTGGCATAGGTAACACCACCCACTGAGGAGATATATAAATAAATAATCAAAAAAAAGAAGGATTGGCTGATGAGCTGGCCTTACCAAGAGAATTACTGCGGTCAATGAATGGGTATTATAAAACTGAAAAACATACTGTATATAAAGTCCAGGCTTGCCAAACTGAATAGCTTAGTGTGGTGGCAGTGAAATGAATTATGGTCCTTTCAGGTATACATGTCACATAAATTACTACCAGAATTAACAATGGTCTGGCACTATTGTCTCGTTGAATAGGCACACAGCATAGTGTTAACTGTCCAGTTTTCTAGTATTTGTGATTCCTCCAGGGCATCTTTTAATCATATTTTTGGGGCAGCTTGGGGAACTGTATATAATCGTCAAGTCTAGTCATTTAATTTTATTTTTATCATTTACCAGGAAGTGAACTGGGTAAATCCCCTTATCAGTCATGCCTGACACAATGAAAACATATATTATAATAAACCATGTAAACTATTTATATTATAGTTCACAAAATAAAATGACAAAGTCTTGGGGTCATGTTTTGTTGTAACCTATTATGTTGTTTGGGTTGTTGCAGGAGGCAGTATAGTGCAATGGGTTAAGTCTCTGAGATGCAGATCTGGAGACCTGGGTTTGAATCCCACAGCCACCTAGGTGTATATTGTATGATCCTGAGCAAGTCACTTAACTTCCTTGTGCTCTCAGGTCGCATTTGTAAACAAGCTTTGGCTTAGTGTGCTACTCCTCATTAAACAATGTTCCCTTCCCTACTACTTTCAGTAGTATACTTCAGTTTTGACCGACTGTAGTATCATGTTGCTTCCATGTCAATTACTGTTTTACTATTCTTGCTTGTTCTTCTTCCCCCGGAGTGCACCTGGAAATGAGCTTCATCTCAATGTGCCTTTCTGGTCATCAATTTTCAAACAGAATACTAAATTAATAAATTATAAAAAAAAAATGTTACATTCTTCAGCAACATAATTTTGCTTTAATGCCACCTTTAAAAAGATGGACTTCTTACTTCTCTGATCTGGGCTTTTAAATTATTTTAAAATATTTATATTAAGACCATACCTCCTTTGTTGTGGTGAAAATAAGGTAAAAGGTAACAACTGTTAGTTCACTGACATGTCTAAACCTATTAATGGTCTTTGCAATAAGGTTTTTTTTTTTATCCAGCCTTATTATGTTACATATAATATATGTTCAATGATTATTTTATGAGAAATTTTTACTATATGTAGAGGATTACCCTAGTATGGAGACTGTCAGATAGCTGGCCAGTGGATCCGAGTTGCTGGTATTGTCTTGTACATACTAGTAGCGATTTTAAATTTATAATACATGTAGAGTATTTCCTCCAGTCAGAATCCAGAGGTACTGTACATACAGTTCAGCTCACGACAAACTGAAAACTGTAATTTGGACTGAAATTCAGCTGTATATTGGATTCCCTGATGGTACTGTTTGAAGAGTGGTCTTATGCTTCCTTTGAAGTGAGCAGCTCTGGAAACTATTTCAATCCAACTGAGATCTTTCTTAAAGCTGTATGTCTCTGTGGGTGCTATTAAAATATATTATTATATTATAGATAGAGAGGGACCAAATCTCTCTTTCTCTTTCTCTCTGCCTCTCTCACACACATGCACACAAACACACACACACACACATTCACACACACACACACACACACACACACATTGATATATACTTACCCTGCAGTTCTTTTTCGGCACTGTGTACATTCATGTGCACATTACTAACATACTAACATACTAATTGCCAGCAGATTAGGCCTTACGGTCTATCGAGTCTGCTGAAACCTCAGATCACTAGTTGGGTGCCGGGGCCCTACCCCCCCTTGTGTTCCAGAAACCCCTATCATCCATCCCCACCACCCTGGGCCAGGCCATCATCTGATACATCCGCTTTCTGTGTCTGTTCCACCCTCTCTTGAAGCCCTCCACTGAGGATCGCTGAACCAGCTCACCAGGCAGTGCATTCCAAGGGTCCACCACCCTCTCAGTGAAAAACCTCCTCCTCTTTCCCCCCCTCACCCTTCCACCTTCCAACTTCAAACCATGCCCTCTGGTGATACCTCCCTGCTTTAGTCTAAAGATCCCCTCCATGTTTACCCTATTTATTCCCTTGAGGAACTTGAAGACCTCAATCATGTCCCCCCTGTCTCTCCTCTCCTCCAATGAAAACAGGAAGAGCTCCTCAAGTCTGTCCTCATACGTCAAATCCCTTAGTCCTTGTATCATCTTAGTTGCCCTCCTCTGTACCCTCTCCAGGAGCTGTATGTCCATTTTCAAGTGTGGTCTCCAGTACTGTACACAGTAATCAAGGTGTGGTCTATCCAGTCCATTGTACAGTGGCAGAATCACTTCCCTGCTCTTAGAGGTGACCCCCCTTACGATGCATCCCAACATCCTGTTTGCCTTGCTAGCCACTCTCCTGCACTGCTCAGAGTTATTCATACATGCATCCACCATGACCCCTAGGTCTTTTTCCCCTCTTGAGGCCTCCAGCGCCTCCCCTCCCAGGGTGTACCCATGTTTAGGGTTTCCCTCAGCCAAGATGTAACACCTTGCACTTGGTGATATTAAAATTTAATTTCCATGTGTGATCCCAGCTTTCCAGGGTGTCCAGGTCCTCTTACAGGGCCAACCTTTCCTCTTCCCCCTCAATACTGCTCCCATCTTGGAGTCATCAGTGAAGAGACTTATTTCACACCCTATACCCTCCCTGATGTCCGATATGTATGCATTAAACAGGATTGGACCCAGGACTGAGCCTGCGGTACCCCACTACCGACCTCTCTAGGGTTCAAGAGCTCCCCACCAGCCACTACTCTCTGGGTGTGTCTAGCTAGCCAGTTTTCAATCCATCTGACTGTCAAAGGGCCTATTCCCAACCCCGTCAGTTTCTCCACCAGACCATTTTGGGAGACAGAGTCAAACGCCTTGCTGAAGTCCAAGAATAATACATCCACAGGCTTTCCCCTGTCCAGTTCTGATGTTACCCATTCGTAGAACTCCACAAGATTGGTTTGACATGATTTACCTGGCATAAACCCATGTTGCCAACTATCCAGACCTCCCACCTCCTCCAAGTACACTCCCAATCATTCCTTTAGTATATTCTCCATTAATTTTCCCACCACCAAGGTCAAACTGATGGGTCTATAGTTGTATGGTACTTCCCTTGACCCCCCCCCTCTTATGGATTGCACCACATGTGCCTCTTGTCAATCCCTAGGTACCCTCCCTGTCTCAAGTGACCTGTAGAAGAGCTCCACCAGGGGTGCAGCCAGTATGTCTGCCAATTAACATAGTACTCTCAGATGAATGCCATCCTGCCCAGGAGATTTATCTTTCTTTAGGACCTTGAGGGCTAACCACACACTTTTGGTGGAGATAACATCATCCATCCCCTCCAGCTTAATGGCCTTTTTATCCTTATCCTGATGTGACACCCCTGGAGTACCTCTCCCTCCCTCTTGCTCCATTTCTGTTGCTCCCCTGATCCCACTCACTACTGCTTCTATCCCCATTGTGCCTTGCTTTGTAGATATCCCATCACCCTCCCTAGTGAACACAGAGGCAAAGTACTCATTTAATACCTCTGCCTGGTCCCTCGCCTCTTCCACCCACCCTCTTTCTGACCTCAGTCTGCCGAGATGGGCCTTAGTTTTTATCTGCTCCCCAATGTACCAGAAGAACCCCTTTTCCCCCTCCCTGTGCCAGCCCCTGCTCTTTACAGGACTTTGCGCCCCTCACTATCCGGGTGACTTTTCCAGATGCAAGATGGTACATTTCCTTTTCCCTATCCCCTCTTGATGTTTTATATTTTTTGTAGGCCACCATCTTTTCTCTGACCGCTACCTGAACCTCACTGGATCATCAGCATGGTTTATGTGACCTTGCTCCCTTACGTTTCACCTTAGTGCAGGTCCTGACTGCCTCATGAACTCCCCATTTTATGACCTCCTATCTCTTTTCCACATTTGTCATTGATGTAATCCCCTTCAAGTGATCCTTGAGAATATTTCCCATGCCCACAAAGTCTGCCCCCCTGAAGTCCACTGCCATTGTCCTAGATCTCTCCCCCCTCTCCCCATGCTTATTTGAAACCAACACAGTATTGTGGTCGCTCTCAGTCAGGGGATCCTCTACAACCAGGTCCCTTACCAGATCCCCATCTGCCAGAACCACGTCTAGGACATGCCCCTCCCTTGTGGGCTCCATCACATGCTGTGTTAAGAACATATCCTGGAAGCTTTCCAGCAGCCTCTGCTCCTTGGCCACCTTAAAGGACATGGTTCCCCAGTTTGTACCTGGCATATTAAGGTCCCCCATCAACACCACTCCTTCCCCTTTTTGGTCCACACTGGGCAATGATGTTGTCCAGCAAACCATCTTCCAGAAAATCACCCATCCTGGGGGGCCTATATACTACACCGAGCTTGACCTTACCTCCTGCTGGGGTTCGTAAGGTGACCCATAAGGCCTCCACATTTCCCTCTGTCTCTTCTACCCTAGCAATTTCTATGTCATCTCTAATGAACATAGCCACTCCACCCCCTCTGCCCTCCTTTCTATCCTTCCTAAGCATAATGTACCCCTGCACATTTAGGTTCCAGTCATGGTTTTTGTTGGCCCATGTTTCCATGACCACTGCCACATCCACCCCCCCCAAACAGAATGGCCTGGAACTCTGCCAACTTGTTTGCCAAGCTCCTGGCATTTACTAACACCACCCCCAACCCCTTATCCCTGATCCCTTGTCTAACCCCACCCAGGTTCCTTATACTTCTATCCTCCCTCTGCTCCTCCTGAAACCTCCTCCCCCAGTCTATTTCCTCCTCCTTGGCTTTGAAGGCTACTTCCCTCATCTGGAGGAGAGGGCTTCTGGTCAGCCCCTCCCTTATCCCTCCCCTCATAAGTTTAAACCCCGCCTTTCTTGAATGTAGTCAGCCACCCCCTGTTTAAGGACTTTCTTCGCTAATGGGGCAAGATGAAACCTGTCCTTGGCATTCAGTCCCTTATCCTCCCAAACTCCTTTCCAGTTCCCTAACACCCCCAACCCACTCTCTTCACCCCACTTCCTGAGCCAGTCATTAACCTCTGTGGTCTTCATTTTTTTCTCCACTGAGGCCTTTGGTACTGGCAATGTCTCCAAAAAGGAAATGTTGCATCCATTATCCCGACAGACTCTGGCAAGTTCTTGGAACCTTGCTTGGATTTCTAAAATGCTATTTCCCTCTAGATCGTTAGTTCCTAGTTGCACCAGAAAATCCGGTTTCCCTCCACAATCTCTAACCAGTTCGTATACTATGAACTTTGCTCTGTGCACTGTCATCCCAGAGATACTCACTACCTTCACCTGGCTAAGGCATCCACCCCCCGTTCCCCCCATTGGATACCCCTAATCATCGAGTCTCCCAATAACAGAACCTTAACACTGCCATCATCCTTATGGTTACCTCCACTATGCGCTCTCAACCCCCCATCCCCCCCTTTATTCATGATCTCAATTCCATGGGAGTCTTCCTGCCGTATTAGAGACCCTTTGTCACCTTCCCCTTTCTGCCTCCCTTGTTATTTTGCTCACTTAACTCAGACCCCCCGAATAAGCATCCCCTTTAACCCTCTCTTATCCAAACCATTTGTCCTGGCCCTGATGGTTTCCCCTTCCCCCACACTGCCATCCTCCCCCCTTGTAATAGTACCCCTACCTCCAGAGGCTCTCTGTGGGTCCCCTTTACCTGGGGCCCCATCCTTGGTACAGACCCCCCTGCTGAAGGGGGACCCCTCCCCTGCCTTGTTGTCTCCCAATTTCTCTCCAGTCATGCTCTCCTCCCTCATGTCTGCAATATGTTTCATCTCCCCCATCTGCTTAACATTTATGTTTCCCCTTCTCCCTCTGGGACTATTTCTATCCTTTCCATTGCTGGTCTGTGATGCCCTATGGGTATCAGACTCCCTGCCCCCAGCCTCTGTATCAGTTTCCTGATTTCCACCAACCCCTTCCTCCCCCTTTAAGTTGCTTAGTAGCTCAAATTTATTGTAACACTCTATGCCAGCCTTCATCAAGTAACCTGAGTTTCCCCCGACTGCCCCTCTAAACTGACCCTCTTCCTCCCCTCTTGCCCTGTTCTCCTTAGGAGCTCCCTTCCCACAGTTTGCTCTTTTAGGCTTCCCCACTACAGCCCCTCCTTCTCACTGTCTGCTCCTCTAGGCTTCCCACAACAGCCCCTCCTGACTCTTCCCCTCCACTCTCTTTATATTCAGAATGTTTTACCCCATCGTTTTCCCTTAGCATCAACATCCCTATCTAAGGGTCCTCTATCCCTAATATCCCCTCCTGCTTGCTGTAACATAACGTCCTGTAATTTCTGAGCCTTGCCCCAGCCTCCCCTCAGCCCCACCCTTCTGCTGCCCATATCCATACCCCTTATCCTTGGACACCCCAACTCCCCAGCTTACTCCTTAACCAATATACTTCACTCCTGATACAAGACAGCTGTCTACAGAGTGGGCAGCCTCCCTCTCTCCAGGCCCAATTGAGAATTATTGCCATCCCACAGCCTGTGCAGCCTACAACCCTTCTGAAGAGGCCTGCCATGGTGGAATTTGGCCACCCTGTTTGTCCCTCTCTGTTCATAATGGCACACACCCCTTTTCTTAGTCCCTTCCCCTGGAATACAGTCTCTCTCTCTATACTGACTGCAGTTATTTATGAACCCAATTTCAACCCCACCATAAAGTTCCCAAGACTCATAAACACATACAGTCCAGTGTGTGTCCAGTCCCACTAACAGTGTGTGTATGTAGACATCAGGTACCGTATGATGTCACAGGCCCACCAGTTCCTGTTTCTTCAAATTTCAGTCACAAACAGAAATACACAGCCCTTCAATTCCAACCCCCACTGGCTTTTCAGTATGTAAGAAAGTCTCAAAACAAGGTGGTGGGTGGGAGGGCTCTACCACCACTAGGCAAACATCACATTTAAATTTTACTCTAATTATCACTGCCAAACAAGTGTTCCCACACCCAGCACACAAGCCCCAATAGTTACAATATCACAGCCCAAGTAACAGTTCTAACTCAAAGTAGCAATTTTTAACACACAGAACTAATTTCAAGTACAAAACTATTCAAATATTTCAGTTAAAACAGAAGATAAAACCAAACCTCTTTCCTGAACAACCTCCTACTTCTGTTCCCAGGTGGATAATGAAAGACTGAATATCTCTATTTACTGATCTATTCTGCACTGCTAATTCAATGCACTAATATTTCATAGATCAACTGTTTCATAGATACAACTGAAAATGATTTGCTTGCTACTAAAAATGTATTTCTCCTTTTACTTTAAAGCATGTCCTTTACCTTTTCTAATGACACCTCTTGAATTGAGCTGTCTTCTGCTCAGCATGCATGGTAGAACTTTTCTATATAGATAAAATTTATTTTTAACATTTTAAAAATAAAGTCTAGCAAAATGCATCTAGTCACATGGCAGCTGCATGACAGACACTGCTCTTTACAGAAAAGGAGTGTTTTAAAGCCAGTGGAAGGAAGTGCTCCAATTGGCTGAGAGTGCTCCCTCAATCTGCAGTTATTCTTAAAATGACTTCAGTGGCATAATCATAGCCATTTTTATAGGTAATAAAATGGCTATGATTGTATTATCATATTACCTTTCTTTTTAATTGGTAAAGTTTAATGCCCTTTGAAATATTCTTTCATTTTTAGAACATACAACATGACAGACATAAATTGTACTGTCTCATGGAAATAAAGTACCTTCAACCTCACATTTTCTACATCAGACACAAGGATTATTGTCTGTGTTGACCTTGCTATCATATTATCAATTGACATTTTTTGTATTTGATACATATCTGAAAGCATACTAAACTGGGTTTAATACCACTCATGTTGTACTATTTCTTGGAGTGGATTGCAAGTAAGCAATAACCCATGACAGGGTGTGGGGTTATAGGGATTTAATCCACACCTGGGTGCATTATGAGGCACAAGGCCACAGGCCAAGTGTCCTCACGGTGCCCAGGTGTGGCTTAAATTCCTATAACCCTACACCCTGGAGTGGGTTATTGCACTTATAACATGGGTTACTTCCCCCATAAGAGAGAACCCTGAAAAATGAGGTATTTCTCTTAGTTTCCTGTTCCAAACCCATATTATCCTTCCACTGTAAAAAAAAGGTCAGTTATGAAATTACTGGTTTTCTTACTTTTGAAGTGCACTTGTGGTGGTTTAATAGTACTTCTGAGGTTTGTGAAAGGTTATAGAGTTGCATTGCAGATAATACAGTCATGCTTTCATTTGTAGATGACTGACATAGACTATTGATGTTACTTTTTCATTGGTGTGCAATAAACTTATACTCCATTATGTGGCTGCTGTCTGTTGTATACGTGTAGTAGACTAACTAAAGCATAGTGATGCTTACATATTCTTTTTGTTATAGTTTTACTGTTGTTCGATGTGCAATCAAGATTGCTCTTTGTGTGTCATAACACATGCATGCGACTGTCTTCTTTAATCAGCCCTCTTACCATTACCCAATGCTTATCTCAGCTCTTTCTTCATAGCACTTCTATTATCTACCACAATCTCCTACAACCCACACCCCACCCTCTGTCCCCTCCCCTGCACCCCTCCACTGCCTGTTGCTCTCTCTTTGATGTGACAATGCCTCTGGCTGCTCTTACCTTTGTGTCCTTGCCAAGTCTTGTAACACTATTTACCTGTCAATGCCTCTGGCTTTAATTTAACCCAAATGTATTAATTTATATTCAGGTAACTGATTGTTAACCTGTTATCCTGCCTTTGCTACTTAATTGTCTTTTTTTTTTGTTATTATACTGCAACTGATGTGGAACCTTTGTAAAAGAGCCTTGGCTCAAAGGAACTTGTAATCCTAGATTCAAATAAATAAATAAAAAAATTCATAATATCTGATCTATGTATAGCTAGAGCTATTTCATGGAGCAGAAGAACAGAGAGACTGAACGGAAGGTGTTCATTGTGTACTACTTGCTGTTGAGCGAGGTGCTGTACTGCCACATCATTAACAATAACCTACTATCAGTTAATTAATATGCTCTATGAGAAAAAAAAATTTGGTATGATAACACTGTGTGTGTGTGTATTTAGTACTACAGCATGAGATGCCAAGATGCTCATCTTTTTACCTATTACTGCCGTGCCCAGAAAGTTCAACAGTTTGTTATGCTTACAGTAATTCATACGTACATGACTGGTTTTTGAAGCTCCACCAGGAATGGTATGCACATCTAGTGCAGTGGTACAGTTGTGAAATAGTAGGGTTCTGATGTAACACTGCAGAATGAACAGTGTAACAAGGCGAGTACGCGTTTTGGTGTATGTGACAATACAATAGTCTGACAATGGTATTCTACAGTGAGACACTTACAGTGGTCAAGTAAAGATTTGTAGTAGCATACTTTGACAACATATGCCTTAATGTTCTTCACCATTTAAATGAATGCAGAAAACATTTACTATGATGGATGTCTACTACTATGTAAAGATGGTATTTACTAGACTCCCATATCTGACTGCTGTTATGAGAGTACCCATTGAAACACTACTTGGCAAATAACTTGACAGCCACCATAAGCAGCAACACATATATTTCTGCTGTGTCTACCTAGGGGCATGACAATGTATGTCAGGAATAAGTAGTGTAGTAGGATGTGCTTGTTTGTAGCATAATGATATGACAGAGTTGCACATTATTGTGTGGTATGCAAAAGACTTGCCTGTGTAATTTGATTACTGAGAGGCCAACTTGCGAGTGGATTTTGCAAAGTCTCAGTTTGTGTTTTTGCTTCTGGTAAGGCAGGTTGCCCATATGGGAACTTCTGTGTGAGCCGCTGTTCAACATTTATTTTATTAAATAAGGAAAAATTAGGATCCGTTTTCCAAAATCGTTTGGTATATTACAATCTCGCTTATAGCACTTAAAAATGGCTACTGAATGCATGCGGGCAGAACTGTCTACAGATCACTCCACACTGTGATGAGGTTTTGTACAAGGAAAGAACCACAATCTGGCAATTTAACCATGAAATAAATAGGGAATTTAATCCATGGCCACATGACAATTTATGACCAATAAAAGATATTGGCTAAGGTAACCCATGTTATAAATATTGTTATAATAACAGTGTTCATCTAGTGTTTTATATGAAAATCTTCCATTTCATACAATTTGTAAATATTTATTGTGTGGTCTGCTTCAGCAACACTGCTAGATACTGACACTTTATGTTCCCTGTGGTAATCAACATGTCTCCACCCTGGTGATGTCATTTGGGATGCTATTCTCTTTCTTCAGTACATAAGCAAGGGAGACTGTCACATTGCTGAGGTCTGTAAAGACTTCTTATTCCTTGCATTGTGCCTGTTGCAAGAATCTGAAAGCTGTGTGATTGTGGTTATGTCATGCTCAATGCTAGTAATGCACAATAATATTTTAAATTTAATTTTTAGCATGTGCAGAAGTCAGGGAGAATAGAACATTGATGTTAAAGTGATACGGAAAGTTTCCCCAAATGCCTTTTTTACATAGTATGCCATTGCCAGCCATGCTTCAGATGTTGAAGCTGCAATATGTTTTGTAAATTAAGCTGTCACAGTTATTTTATTGTTATGTTTTAACATCTCTTTGTTTCTGTCTGCCTTCAGTTTCTCTGTGTGGCCACACCCCCAGAATGATGTCATACAAGGGAGCTGCCAATGTTTTACATACAGCAACAAGGAATTCTGGGTAATTTATAACATTGCCTTAAATGTGCCTTACTCAGATGTACAGTCTTCTATATTGGTAGTGGTGAGCACCTAATATGTAAATGTACAAGGCAAGGCATCGTGGGTACAATACAAAGCTGATTTCCAAGTTTCTTACTGTGAGGTGCATTTTTATAGTGGCATCAACAATATCAGCTCTTGTATGTTTATTTTCAAAACAAGGCATTGTGCATACAGTATCTAGCTATAAGACTTCATTTCTGAGAGTTGTAGCCTCCTATTTCTGTAGTGAGCACAGAAAAATAATAGCCTGTATACTAAATTGCATAGTGAGGCATTGTGGGTACAGTAGAGTACACTCCTACAGGTTATGCATCCCATTTTCCATGGCAAACTTCAATAAATCACTTTAAAATTATTTTTTTACCAGGGATAGCACATCCATCCCTAGTAGAAATTAATGCAGATAAGGTCCCTATTAAATCTAAATTATTGTAAAGCAGACATTGACCAACAACAGTGATGTTACCAGCATTGTACTACTAGCAGCAATACAACTTCCTAACAGACACAGTTAAGTAGCACCCCAAATGACATCAGCAGCCTGGAGGTATGCTGACTCAGCATCCAGCAACCTTGGGGAAAGGAACCACAAACAAAAGAAACTAAAAATGCATTAATTTGTGACTTTCCTTAAAATACCTGGAACCCACACATTGGTTTTATAGCAGTTTTAATTGAATGGCACTGCCTCTTTTAGTTTTAAAACCTTTGCATATGACCTTTAAAAAAATGCTGTTACTAACCAAAAAAAACAACAACCCACAAAGATCTGCTCATTTGTTAGAACTGAAAGGACGTATTTACATGCAGTGTGTTCAGCAGGCTTCTCTCTGCCCTTTCATAAGCAGATATACTATCTCAGAAGAAAAATATGTACAGCTGTAAAAGAACAGAGTTTTCTGAACAAAACAAGAATAATCTACTAATGCCTCAGAGAACACATTGAAATGCATTATGTTTAGACACAGATCAGTTTATAGATCATACTCTCTACCTTTCCTTTCTTCATTAGACTTCATCTGCTTATCCTGCTGGACTGCACCTGAGGTTGCAATTCACTACTTGTAACATTACACTCGGCGATTGCAAAGAGGATTATGATGCATATAATCATGACTTCAAATGAGGACAATTGCCAGGAGCAGATGAATTCTAAGGGGCAAAGTTTTTGCATTCATGCTGAGAAAACAGCCTCAGTAATAAAAACAAGATGTTAAATGCAGAAAATACATGAAATGTAAAGTATATTAATTTTAAATTTTATAATAATTACATATTTTTCTAAATTGGCTATAGCTCTTTAGTGCACTGATGAAAAGAAGTGAGAAAACTAAACATGATGAATGACTCATAAGGGTCAAACAGTAACATTTGTTTCTAGAAACCCCAGAGTGGCCAGTCTTTAGGAACCCTCCTAAGCACCTCCTTCATCTGTGCTTCTTGGCCTAACATTGGCTAAACAGTACCTTGGCGGATACTCTCGCAATATTGTGATGCAACATCAGAAATATCTACCAAGTCTAGTGTTATCTCTTCTGTGCTGTCTTAATGGGACACACTGAGTGGTATAAAGGATATATATATATATATATATATATATATATATATATATATATATATATGTATATGTATATATATATGACCATGCCAGTATACTTAGGGTTTGCAGGGCAGTTTAATGTTAAACCTCAAACTCTGCACGTTAATTAATAACTTTGGAACCAAAGAAGAAATTTGACATGTTTTGCAGCTAGGGGAAGGTCTCTTGACATGCCAACTTTTGTGTCAATCCCTCTTGCAGTTTCTGAGATACAGAGTGTTGAAAAAACGGAGGGTTTTGCTCTTTTGGCAGTTTTTTTGATCACCTATACCTCAAAAATGGGTTAATATTAGTGGCTGAAATTTTCAGGGTAGAAAGCCTTGGCCTCAGAGATGTGCCTTTTGAAGATTTGGTGTAAAAATATTAATCTTTTCCAAAGTTATTAAATTGGGCATTTCCCATAATTTCCTATGAGAAAAAAATATATGTCAGGCATGATGCAGGATTCCAGGCTTTTTCAATGTAGAATCCTTCATCAAACTGTCATGTTAGAAGAAGAATCCTGCATTGAAGTGCCATTTATGGACATATTAAAGGGGAGACAAATGGGCCAAATGACCCCCCATAGAAAGCTAGCCCCCTTCGCAGCATGGCTGTCATTTAAAAAAAAAATCCCGGCCCTCCCTCTGAGCAGACCCACCAGGCACCCTCATATTTTGTCCCCCTGTAATTTAACAAAAAACCTCCTGCTTCCTCCCTCTAAGTAGTCCCACCCACCACCTTAGTACCCCACATCCCTGTCATTTAATAAAAACCCCTCCCACTGTCTTCCTCTGAGCAGTCCCACCCATCACCATTTTTCTCCAGTCCCCAGTCCATGCAAAAAAAAAAATACCCTCCCTTTTACTCCCTCTGTGCAGTCCCACCCAGCATCATTGTTCCCTGGTCTCTTGTCCATGTAACAAAACTTACCCTCCCTCTGTACAGTTCCACCCACCACTCTTGTTCCCCAGTCCCAAGTCCATGCAAAAAAAATTACAATCCCTCTTGCTCCCTTTGTGCAGTCCCACCCGCCACCCTTGTTCCTCAGTCTCCAGTCCATGTAACAAAAATTACCCTCTCTCTCTCCCTCCCTCCCTCTAAGGAGTCCCACCCACCACCCACCACCTTAGTACCCCACATCCCTGTCATTTAATAAAAACCCCTCCCACTGTCTTCCTCTGAGCAGTCCCACCCATCACCATTTTTCTCCAGTCCCCAGTCCATGCAAAAAAAAAAATACCCTCCCTTTTACTCCCTCTGTGCAGTCCCACCCAGCATCATTGTTCCCTGGTCTCTTGTCCATGTAACAAAACTTACCTTCCCTCTGTACAGTTCCACCCACCACTCTTGTTCCCCAGTCCCTCTTGCTCCCTTTGTGCAGTCCCACCGCCACCCTTGTTCCTCAGTCTCCAGTCCATGTAACAAAATTACCCTCCCTCTCCTCCCTCCCTCCCCTCCTCTGTGCAGTCCCACCGATCACCCTCATTCCCTGCCCGGGTCCATGTAACAAAAATTACCCTCCCTTTCCCTTCCTTTGTGCAGTCCCACCCACCACCCTTGTTCCCTCTTCCCCGGTCCATGCAAAAAAAAAATTTTACCTACCCTCTTCTTCCCTTTGTGCAGTCCCACCTGCCACCCTCATTTCTCGGTCCATGGTCCATGCCAAAAACTGACCCTCCCTCATCCTCCCTCTGTGCAGTCCCACCCACCACCCTTGTTTCCCAGTCCCCGGACCATGCAAAAAAAAATGACCCTCCCTTTTAATCCCTATGTGCAGTCCCACCCACCACCCTTGTTCTCTGGTCTCCGGTCCATGTAAAAAAAAATTACCCTTCCTTTCCCTCTTTGCAGTCCTACCCTCCACCCTTGTTCCCCAGTTCCTGGTCCATGCAAAAAAAAATGTTCCTCCCTCTGTGCAGTCCCACCTGCCACACTTGTTCTCCAGTCTTCAGTCCATGTAAAAAAAATTACCCTTCTTCTTCCTCCCTCTGTGTGGTCCCACCAACCACCTTCATTCCCTTTTCCCCAGTTCATGCAAACAAAATATTACCCTCCCTCTCCATCCATCTGTGCAGTCCCACCCACCACCCTTGTTCCCTGGTCCCCAGTCCATGCCAAAAAAAATTTCCTTCCCTCTGTGCAGTCTTACCCACCAACCTTGTTCTCCGGTCCCTGATCCATGCAAAACAAAATTACCTTCCCTCTTTCTCGCTATATTCAGTCCCACCCACCACCCTTGTTCTCCGGTGTCCGGTCCATGTAAAAAAAATTACCATTCCTCTCCCTTCCTCTGTGCATTCCCACCTGCCACCTTCATTCCCTGGTCCCTGGTCCATGCAAAAAAAAATTACCCTCCCTCTCCATCCCTCTGTGCAGTCCCACCCACCACCCTCATTCCCTGGTCCCCAGTCCATGCAAAAAAAAAATGTCCTCCCTCTGTGCAGTCCCACCTGCCACCCTTGTTCTCCAGTCCCTGGTCCAGGCAAAAAAAATTACCCTTCCTCTTCCTCCCTATGTGCAGTCCCACTCTCCAAACTTGTTCTCCAGTCCATGTAAAAAAGGTTACTCTTCTTCTCCCTCCCTCTGTGCAGTCCCATCCACCACCCTCATTCCCCAGTCCCTGACCTATGCAAAAAAATATTACCCTCCCTCTCTGTCCCTCTGTGCAGTCCCACCCACCACTCTTGTTCTCTGGCCCCTGGTCCATCCAAAAAAATGTACCTTCCTTCCCTCCCTCCCTCTTCCTCCCTCTGTGCAGTCCCACACACCACCCTCATACCTGGTCCTGCTGTGATTTACAAAAAAAAAACAACTCCCACTCACGCCTTCTGTGCAGTATCACCCGCCACCCTCGTTCCCCAGTCCCCCTTTAATGAAATACCTGTATGAAAGAAAACCTTCCCCTGATGTCTTTTTTATAATCTGTAAACAAGAAAACAGTCCCTCATCATCTCCTCAGTCCCCCTCCGCACCCTCCCACTGAGCCCCCATCTCCCTGCACACCCTTACCCCATACTTACCTCCAGAGGTTGGCGCTGTCATCTTCTGTGGACTGGGACACGTCTACAATCTTCAAAACCAAACTACGATCTGAGGAATCTAGGTAAGTCCCATATTATGGGACTCAGTGGAGTTTTCCAACTTATGTTGATATGTCGGTGAATTTTTGCACCAAATTTTCAACATGGGGTGCTTGGGACCCTGCTTCATGAACACAGTCACTCTCATTTATTTTTTTCATCTCAAAAGGAAATTTCACGATAGCTGCATGGAATCACCTTTCAGGACTGAGTAAAGAAATGACAGTGCCACTGTTCATGAGGTGGGGTCCCAAAAAGCCCATGTTGCAAATTTGGTGAAAAAATGCACAACATTACTGTGTCATGAATGTGCGTTACACACTTTCTATGCATGCTAATAACTTCGCCAATTTTTAATATTTCCACCCCAGATTTTCAACATTGCCATTTTTTCATATCTCCTCATGAACAGTACAGCTGTCATTTTTCACATCCTGCCTGAAATGTGTTTTCACACCTGTGGCACAGATTGTCACGGTTGCTGTGTGAAATCAACTTTTGGGATTGATTAACAAAATCACAGTGCAACTGTTCATGAGGGAAGGTCCCCAAAAACCCATGTTGATATTTTGGTGAAAAAATTCCAAAAATTATTGAGTTATGAATATGTATTGCTCAGTTTCTATGCACACTCATAACTTCGCCAATTTCCCATGTTTTCACTTCAGATTTTCAACATTACCATTTTTCACACCACCTCATGAATATTACAGCTATAATGTTTTAAATCCTGCCACACATGTTTTTCTGCACCTGTGGTGCACAACGGCATTATAGCTGCACAGAATTATATTTCAAAAGGATTTGTACATTTTCTGTATTGGGTACATGTGGTGAGGTGATGATAAGAAGTTTATTTTATTTATTTTAGTCTTTGGTAACCAGGTAAGGCCCTTTAGGCACAAGTGCCTGTTTTCAGGGGCAACCTGGGAGCACTGGGCGGTTAAGTGACCTACTCAGAGTCACACAGTATGCAAGTGGAGGTTGTGAGACTCAAACTCAGGTCTGGTCTGCTGGATGTATCACACTCATTCACACCTCATTCCTCTAACCTCTAGGCTATACTGCCAACCATTTGGGGTGACAATTATTTAAGATGGCAGAGTTATGACTATTTGTTGTGACTTTGCTATGTCTGCTCATATCTTTATATTTGGAAGCACAGGGGCCAGAGACCACTGTGTTTCCACAGCTAGATACATATGCACATCTGTGGAAGGATGGGGGGGCGCAGTTCCCACTGTCACATATGGATACTTATATAATTGCATGTTTTTCCATTAAAAAAGTATGCAAACTAAATGCAAACAACTTTGTTAAAACACCAGTTAGGGTTTCTGTCATGCCCTTGATAGTACGGAAATATTAAGTTAGGGTGTAGAATTATAATAGCGCACCCAGACTCACAAAACAGTTAACACATTGCTAACATACAGAACTTTAACTGCAACACTTACAACAGCTTATGTTACACGCACTCATAAGGGTCGACACTTTTAAGCCAACTCATGTCCTTAACACTCAGTAGAATAGTTAAGAATAGTAAGTCTGCAGTACTGTTGTGATTTCATGTAACTGACCAATGTGTTCTACTGAGTGTTAGGGAGATGAGTTGGCTTAAAAGTGCTGACCCTTATGAGTGTGTGTAACGTAAGATGTTGTAAGTGTTGTGGTTAAAGTTCTGTATGTTATCAATGTGTGTAACTGTGTTAACAAAGTTTTTTGGGTGTAGAATCATAATAGCACACCCAGACTCACAACACAGTTAACACATTGCTAACATGCAGAACTTTAATTGCAACACTTACAACTGCTTATGTTACATACGCTCATAAGGGTCAGCACTTTTAAGCCAGCTCATGTCCTTAACGCTCAGTAGAATAGGTAAGAATAGTAAGTCTGCAGTACTGTTGAGATTTCATATAACTGACCAATGTGTTCTGCTGAGTGTTAGGGAGAAGAGTTGGCTTGAAAGTGCTAACCCTTATGAGTGTGCGCAACATAAGCTGTTGTAAGTATTGTGATTAAAGTTCTGTATGTTATCAATGTGTGTAACTGTGTTAACGAAGTTTTTTGCATGTTATATATATATATATATATATATATATATATAATATATATATACTGTATAGATATATATATATATATATATATACTATATATATATACAGTATATACACCAACAACTGGTATATGTTTTGGCTTGCAACATCGATCACAAGTGCTTTAAAACCTGACAATCAAAATACTGCAAACAGCTGGGAAGCGAGAACTGAGAAACCTTCCAAGTTATGTTAAAACATGAAAACACAGAAATATAGAAACAGACTTTGACAACAGATAAGGATGACTTGGCCCACCCAGTCTGCCCATTTGTTCCTGCCTAGACTGTCACCACAGATTCCATTTAATCTGTGGGCCCCCCCTTGCTTCTTGATTAAGATTCCCTTGTGTCTAGCCCATACATTTTTGAAGCCCACCACTGTTTTCACCCCCACCTCCCCTGGAAGAATGTCCATGGCATCCACCCCTCTTTCAGTGAAGAAGTACTTCCTATTCTCTTCTAAATACCCCCCCCCTTCCAGCTTCTTTGCATATCCTCTTGTTCCTGTGCAGTTTTTTTCTGTGGAGAAAAATACTTCCCTCTTGTTACTTGTTCATCCTCATTAGGTATTTATAGGTCTCTGTCATGCCCCCTCTTCCCCGCCTCTCTTCAAGGGGCCCTTCAGTTTCTCCTTGTAGTACTTCTGTTGTATCCACTGCACCTTTTAAGTTACCCTCCTCTGAACATCCTACACCCTTTCTATATCCTTCCTGAGATGAGGTCATTAGAACAGAAATGAACACAATGCTCACGGTGGGGGTCTCACCAGTGATCAATATAATGGCAACACTACCTCTCTCCTTGTGCTGGTGCTACTTCTCCCTATGCACCCCAGCATCTCACTGGCCCTACCTACTGTATTGCTTTGTTGCACTGTCTCTCAACCTTGAGGTCATCTGAAATGATTACTCGCAGGTTCCTTTCCTGCTGGGTGACCATCAGTACCTATTCTCCCAGTTTGTTCTCCACCTCTGAGTTTCTGTGCCCTAGGTGCATGATTTTTCACTTTTCTGAAATGAATCCCAGCTGCCATGCTCTGTGCCACTGTGTGAGGTTTCTCCAGTCTCTGCACATTCTTTCCATCCCCTTTGGAGTGTCTACCTTATTGTAGATTTCAGTGTCATCACAAAGAGGCATATCTTCCCTTCCTGCTTATCTGCAGTGTAGCTTAGAAAGACATTAAAAAGGAATGGTCCCAGAACAAAGCCCTGAGGCACCCAACTGTTGCCTCCCTTCCCTGAAATGAACTCCATTTACCACCACTCTCTGTCACCTATCTATTAACCAATTGTGGTTGCACTTTAAGTGTCCATTTCAATGTAACTAACCATTAATTACATACAACATGGTAGTTACATTGCAGTTACATGTTTGTTGCATGCAACTACTGGACATTGCAGCTGCAATGCAGTTATACTGTAACTGCAGTGTAGTTAACAGACACTTAAAGTGTAAACATAATTTCTTACACAGTTTACCACCTTTGGACCCACTCCTAAGCTGTCCACTTTTCTTATGAGTTTCCTATATGGTATGCTGTCAAATGCATTCCTAAAATTTAAGTAAGCCACATCCACCACCCCACCATGATCTATTTCTCTGGTCACCAAGTCAAATAATTCTATCAGATTTTTCTGACATTACCTCCCTTCTCCATGAATCCATACTGCCTCAGGTATTGTAACCCACTAGATTCAAGGAAGTCCACACTCCTTTCCATTAGGAAAGACTCCACAAACTTCCCCACCACTGATGTCAGACTGATCAGCCTGTAGTTTCCAGCCTCCTCCCTGCTATCACTTTTATTTTTTTTTTGCAAATAACTTTATTTTATTATAGTGATAAAGTACAAGATACAACATAGACAAAAACATAAACAATATAATAGAAAACCAAAATAAAATACTCCCAAAACCCCTTACCCACCACCCCCCTGGCAGCCATCCAAAATACTTAATATAACAAAACTATAGCCACATTACTTCAAATACAATTATAACATTAGCTAGCGTCTTGAGGTATATGGTAGAAGAGAGATTCTGGAATCTTTATGTCACTGAGGTAAATTAGAGAGGAAAAGGGAATATAGATACGATACAATAGGTTAAAGGGATGAGAGGGTAAAAGAATTAAGGAATGAAAAGAAGAGAAAAATATAAAGGAAGGCAGATGATAGTAAGGGGGATAAGAGGAATAATGCAAAGAGGGGTATTTCCCTAACTAGTAACCATACCTGTCCTTCAGGATCTGGAAAAAACTACCCCAGCACTTTTGAAATTTACCCGATGCCTTAAGGAAAATTAACACTGACCTCTGCATTTAGTGCTTTCAGAAATTCGTCCCCACCATTCTTTAAACGAAGGGACCCAATCATCCCGCCAATGACTAAGAATTAATAGCTTAGTAACTGAGGCTACCATAGCCATTTGGCATTTTTGAGTTCTGGAAGCAATTTGGGCGTACATCCCAAATATACAAACATCTACATTAAAAAAGGCCGATAAATCACAGTACGGGTCCAGCCAACGTTTGACCGACTGCCACAACTTAGCTATTTTGGGGCAGGACCAAATTTTATGAAAGGTGGTAGCTAAGGGGTCACCACAGTCCTTACAAACCAGGGAGGACAATTTATTTAGCCGGGAGAGTTTGGCAGGAGAAAAGTAAAGATTATGCAATAAATTAAACTGGATATCTCTCAATCTGTCCTGTTTAATACATGAATAAATATCTACCCAAACACTCTCCCAGATCGCCCCTGGCCACCCCATAGACAAATTAATTTCCCAGTAAGGGGGAACAGGGGATATCTTAAGTTCCAATCTTGATAAAATATACTTATATATTTTAGAGACTGCATTTCCAGATATTGCGAACTTGCTCAACTTCCTCAATAATTTCCCTGCCTCTTCAGAGCTTTTACCTTTCCGCAGGAAAAAATGGATGCTTCTTCGTATTTGAAAAAGTCGCAAAAGGTTTTGAGGTTCCACCCCAAATTTTCAATCAGAGCAGGGAAAGAAGAAATTATTATCCAAATGAAGTCCGAAATATGAGGTTTGGGGAGAGTCAATCACAAACCTTTTAATGGGCTGGTTGCCAACTAGGAGGTTAGGATTTCTCAGAAGGGGTTGAGATGAGTCGTTTAAGTAGGAAATATTTAATCTTAGATAAAGTTGGTGCAAAGCCTTAATATCCCAACCTAGTGGGGTATTTCTAACAAGAGTAGGAACCTTGGACCACGGAATATTTAAGAAGGATTCCAAATCGAAATTAACCCCTTGAGAGATCGCGTGGTCAATAGCAAGTCCGGGGGAGGGAACTTCTGCTTCTCGGACCCATAGACCTGACCTCGCTGCATGAATAGCTAAATAGTAGGTATAAAAATCCGGGATCTGGAGGCCCCCTAGTTTCCGTTGAAAAATTAGTTTAGAATAAGCCCTACGAGGGGTTTACCTTTCCACAAGAAATCTGAACAATATTTGTAAAGCGGGCCAAAGAAAGACCTGGAGGTACACGTTTAGGTTAAAGAGAGGGTAGAAAATCTTGGGTAAAACCATCATTTTGATTGTATTAACCCTACCTGAAAAGGTCAAGGAAGCTTCACCACCTCTCCAAGTCTTCCTTAATAGATTTAAATAAAGGCTTAAAATTTAGGTTAGCCATTCTCCTAGATCCCCGAGATCTGAATACCAAATAGGTTAAAGATTTTGTCTGCCACTGCAAACCTAAAGAAAGACACCAACTTTTCTGAAGGTAGGGGATAGTGAGTAAACCATTGTTTTGTTCTTTTGGTTTATACCGAGAATTCACTAAAACACGAAATTAAATTAAGTAAATGAGGGAGCGATGTTGTAGTATTTCGAACATGCACAATAAATCATCAGCAAATGCTGATAACTTAAACTCAAATCTCCTATACAAATCCCTTGGATTAGGTGGTTCATTTAATGGCCTTATTAGCGGTTCGATGTACAAATTGAATAAATATGGTGACAGGGGCAGCCCTGACGTTACCCACAGTAGGGGAAAAGCAGCTGAGATTAAATTGTTGCATTGAATTCTAGCGGTCGAGCACAAGTACAGGATCCAAATGTAATGAATAAATTTTTCCGAATACCAAATTTAGCCAATATTGCAAACATAAAGGCCCATTCTACTCTATCGAATGCTTTTCTGCGTCTAACGATACCAAGGATGCTCATATCCGGGTTCGCAGAGCGCGAAATTAAATAAAATAATTTCCTGAAGTGGTCAGCAAGAAGCGGACCTGCCACAAATTCAGCCTGTTCAGGACTCAGCAACCCGATCCATGAGGATTTTAGCCTATTAGCTAGGATTTTGGCATAGATATTTACATCTATATTTAATAGAGAAATTGGCCTGTAATTGCCCACCAGATCTGCAGATTTACTGGGTTTAGGTAGCAAAATTATCCTAGCTTCAAAAAGAGTCTTATCTCTTACCCCTTGCTCATGCCAAAATGCGTAGAGCTGATACAAAAGTGGTATCAAACTCTCCTTAAACATTTTAAAGAAAAGGGGTGTGAATCCGTCTGGGCCGGGTGCTTTATCCAACTTTAATGAGTCGATAGCTTTTGCTATCTCCTCATTTGAGATAGGGGCTACCAGCATCTGCTTAAATTCCTCAGACATCTGAGGAAAGGAGATTTTAGTTAGAAATTCTCGCATTTTAGTTTCACTCTGTAGAGAAAGCGGTTGACTCGAGTATAAATTTTTGTAAAAGTTGGAAAAAATACCCAGTATATTCTCAGAATCTGTAATCAACCTGTCCGTATCCGGATGCCTTAAGGCTGCCACCCATTTAGCCGCCGGTCTCTGTTTCAGCTGCCACGCCAATAAATTACCGGCTTTGCTACCTTGACCTATATATGCAGCTTTTAGCTTGGAAGCTGAATTCTCCACTCTTTCACTTAAGGTATTCACATACCATACCCTTAGACTGGTCAGCTCTTGCTCTTGTTCCTCCGATCTGGAATTCTCTCCAATAGCTTCTAAAGTACTGATTTTCTTTAAACAATTAGTTAATAACTGTTTGTTTTTCGCTTTACGCACTGATGCAGTCCGTATCAGTTCTCCCCTCCAAGTAGTTTTTAGGGCAGCCCAAGCTTGGTCTATTGTATTGATGGACCCCCAGTTAGCCGTAATTGAATTAGTCATAAACCCCTTGAAAACGAGCTAGTATCTGGGTGTCTTTTAATAAAGCGTTGTTTAAAGACCATGAATAGGACCTAGGTGGGGTGAACAAAGAGGAACATCGGAGTTTAATGGGAGAGTGATCCAAAATTACCCAAGTCAAAATTAAGACCTCCTCAACAAAGGACAAACATTGCTGGCTAACCAAGAAATAGTCAATCCGTGAATAAGATTTATGGACTGGGGAAAAAAAAGTAAAATCTCTAATGGTGGGGTTATACAATCTCCAAGGATCCATTAGGCCCAATGATGATGTGAACTCTAACAAGGCCCTCTGAGCCGGAGAGGGGTGTAATGTTCTATGCCAAGAGCGATCCAGGCAGTTAGACTGGACCAGATTCCAGTCCCCCCCCAGAATGACAGGAATATCTTTAAAGGGGGCTAGAATCATGGCCAGTTGCATAAAAAAGGAGGGAGTATCCAAGTTGGGGCCATATACTGATCCCAACACTAAACTAGCCCCTCCTAATTTACCTAGAACTATAATGCATCTGCCTTTCGGGTCAGAGATTGTCTCAGACGAGATAAAGGAAACCCCTCGCGCCACCAGAATGGCTACCCCCCGACTGCACGAAGAAAATCCAGCACCAAATACCTGACTCACCCATTTTTTCCTGACGTGGTGGAGCCGATCGGGGAGTACATGGGTTTCTTGAAGAAATACTATAGATGGATCAAATTGAGCCAAATGGTTTAATATAATATATTTTTTCCGGTTGTCTCTTCCCCCTTTGATGTTCCAAGAGAAAATGTTCAAATTACTAGCCAGACAGAATCCTTAACCTATTTATAAGAAAAGTATGGATAGCTGCCCCCCCTCCCAACGATAAACTACTACAACTATTAAACCAACATCCTAATCCCCCTTCCCCCGTAAAGGTTTTCCCCCCTCTTAGAGCCCCCCTAAAGGCGGCTCCCCTGGCCAGAAGCCAACTCCAACTACTGTGGTCCATGGTACGCCATAGAGGTGGGGCGCCCCCCCAAAAACAAAATGCCACCGAATCTGTGGATACTAACCTGCAAACCCTTTCAACCCCCACTAGGGGGAACCCTCTAACCATATAGTAAGCTAAATCTATTACTATGGAACCCTTTACTAAAAGGGAAGAACTCTAACACCTGAATTAGTGCTTAAAATATCAAATATCAAATATAGGACTAGCCCAATAATTAAACATAGCCCCACGATAAACCTAAAACCAATAAATAAGGGGAACAACGAGGCAAAATCATAAAAGAGCTGAACGTATAGCCCTATCTACATTGTATCCTCTCTTGTCCCTAGTAACATCGAGGGCTGGATAACATGAGGAATATATATTAAATTGAGGCTGGTCCTAAAAAAAAAAAGACTCTCTAGTTAGCAGTCCAGGGATGGTAATCAAAGGCTAAATAAAGAAGGTAACCATGCCCTGTGTTCACTTATTAGTTCTCCCAGCCCATTGAGTTTCTGGGACAACCTACTTACTTCCTGTTCACCTAACCAGAAACATGAACAATATCATAAGTGCGATGAAAATCTTACTAACCTAAAAATCCAAACACTATTTGGCACTTCTTGCCTTTCAAACAATACAGAACTCATGAAGTCATAGCACAGATAAATGATCTGGAAGCTGTAGACAAAGGACTTATGAAATAAAATAGTCTAAGACTCCCTCTTGTGGCTATTATTGATACATTTCGTAGTAATAAGAACTTTTAAGGGCTCTGAAAAGAAATGCAATAAACTGAAAGTCGTTCCTTTACATCCCCGAGCTACCAAATATAGACTATTACAGCAACAGAAAAAGGAGAAAAAAAATTAATTCTTAGGGGAATACACTTTGAAAGTCATAAGTGTAGTTGTAATAAGTCTTTATATGATAAGCTACACAAATTTGTCGATCAAACTCTTAAGTCTCGTAGAGAATAGGGTCAGGAGTCTTCATCCTTTAGGAACAGATCTGGCAGAGAGTTGAAAGTACTTTTAAAGTCTCTTCTACAGAATCAAGCAGCTTAATTCCATCCTTCAGGGTAATCTCCAGTTTGGCTGGATAAAGCATACGATGTCGAATACCGCGGCCCAGAGCTTTGATGTGATGGGCGAAGCTTGCTCGAGCCTGCCGCACCTTCCAGGTCAAATCAGGACTAGCCAAGTCTTTTGCCTTCCACAGAATAACTGAAAGTTTTCTTGCCTCTTTTAAGATAAACTCTCGGTCCAAGTAATTTAACAGTTTGAAGATCACGGGTCTTGGAGGTTCCAACGGAGGGTTTAGCCCTGAGAGCTCGATGGCCCTCTCGAGCAATATATTCAGGCTCGTTAGGCGAAGGCCCCACAGACTTCTTTAGAATTTCTGTAAGAAGAGGATAGTGTTGGGGCCCTCCTCACCCTCAGGGATCCCCAGCAGGACCAAATTGTTGCACCTGCTTCTCCCCTCAAGGTCATCTAAACGGTCTTCAAACTTGGCTATCGTCCTTTTACAGTCGACAATGGCAGGGCCAGTTTTTTCCTGTTTCCTTTCTAAGGAAGAGATCCTGGCTTCAGCGTCCATCACCCAATGGGCTAGCTGTGTCAGCGCCAGTTTAAAATCTGCCACCTCATCTATTAATTTAAACAGCGCCTCCTTTATGGTCGATAGATCGCTGTAGATTTTGGCTGGGTTAGTTCTTCCTGAGTAGTTGTCGGCGATGAGCTCCGGTGAGGCCGCATGGCTTCTAACTCTTGATACGAGCCCTCCATCTTTCGTCGGGAGCTGGGAACCAAAATAAACTAATGGCTGCAGTCTCGGTCCTTTCAGTAAGGGTGCTGGCTGAATAAAACTTGGAAAGTTTTAATTTATTTGCAGATTCTCTTACGGGGAGGGGAGACCCAAAAATCTACCACTACTCCTCCTGGCGCATCACGTGACTCCCTGCTATCACTTTTATTAAGTGGGACTACATTCAGAGGTACAGCCAGTACCTCCCTGAGTGCCCACAATATCTGTGGGTGTACTCTGTCTGCCACCATAGCTTTGTCCATTTTCAGATTTATGAGTCCCTTCAGGGCTCTCTCCCCTGTAAATGGACTTGTGTCGATCTCCCTCCTCCATTTGTTCCCGCTGCTTTTGTGTGGACCACACCTTCCCCATCCTGTGTGAAGACTGAAATAATTATTTGTTCAGGATATGTGTTTTTCCTTATCCTTCTCTGCACAATTCCCTATCCCACTCTTCTTAACCTCAGAATACCTCCCCTAGTCTTCTTCTTTTCACCTATGTAGCTAAAAAAGATCTTGTCCCCTTTAAGTATCCCTTGGGCTACTCTTTCCTTAGTTGAAAAGATCAAATGATTATCTAAACAAGGCTTACAGCACATTAGCAACAGCAAATGTGTCAAACCAAAGCATAGCATCAGGTTCAATGTGCTATGATGTTATGCAGCCAGACAGTTACCAATAAGCCTCCCACCAGAAATGTCTCCCATTCCAAGCTGCCTTGTACCTAAATGGCCCCACTACACCTATGTCACCTCCACACATCAGCCTGATGGAGTGAGCCTGGGACAGTCCAGTGAATACCTCACTACATGCTCCAAATCCCAATGTACTGTCCCTGGAGACTAGTCACCCCTCTCTGTAGCTCAGGTCTATATGTGCAGCTACTGTTCTGTGGCATCCTCTCCTACTGAAGACCTCCCCTGATGGCCCTGATCTTCAAATTGAAGAAATGCAACACCATCTCCACCACCTGTCTGTAGCAGTTCTATAGGCAGGAAGGGAACACATGATATTAAGACTTGTATTGTGAGGGTAGCCACTGTTTTGTGAATGACCCAGCACGTCAAGTGCATAGTGGTTCCATCTCCTTTCTCTGGATGGTTGCAAACCTGTCTATAACTGGGCAAGAATATGTTCTGAGTAACTCCCAATTAGCACAGCTCATTGGGTTGTAACATCCCTGGAGGCATTAAGCAGTTAGGGCAACCATTGTCAGCACCTTGTGTGACTGGGAATTTTAATCCACAAACTATTGCCAGTGGATGAAAATGTTATTAAAATAGTAAGAGTAGAACTAAATATACCTATTAAATAGGCAAGTGAAACCTTGTGCTGTGCTGTGATTGATTGAATCCAGTCGTATGACCATGTTGCCATAGTTATTTTATCTATCTATCTGTCTATCTATCTATCTATCTATCTATCTATCTGTCAGTCTGTCTGTCTGTCTGTCTCTCGTCTGTCTGTCTGTCTGTCTGTATATCTGATAAACCATACAAAGAACAAGAGTCTCTACATACATTATATGACATGCTAGGAGGGAGGCAGGAAGGGTACATGGGGAAGTAGTTAATACATGATGGTTTTTAACTGAATATTATAATATCATATTTCCATGTGGTTTGACCTTGACCTATTAACTGTTGTATTACAAGGGAGACATTTTTTTCTGTATATATTCCTGTTTTTCTTGAAATTTAATAAACTTTGCACTGAAAAAAGAGGGGAAGCAGTGCACATTAAAATACAATGACAGGAATGGCTAAAACGTATACATAAGTAAGATCATTACACTTTGTGCAGTATAAGAGTTAGGATACAAATACATAGAAAAATATACATCAACTAGGTAGGGGCCTTCCTAGGAGGAAATAAAGTGCTGCTTTATTTTCCATTTAGATGCATGAAGAGATGAAAACAAGTTAGGTAAGGGAGTATGGTGTTCCAGAGTTTGGGAAGCTGAAAACTAATAGCCGAATGCCAAGTTGTATTTTCCCTTTAAGAGATAAGCTGTATTTTATGAAGCTCTGAGCACAGAAGGTAGTCAGGGTTAGCAGCAGGTGAAAGCACCTCACTAAGATAATAATATAATAGTAATAATCTTTATTTATATAGTGCCTTTCCAATGTCAAGACAATGAACAATAAAAACAGATAAAACAATGAAATAAATAAATAAATAAAATACCTAATATTCAGAGTAACTACATAAATAACACGATTAATCAGGGTACACTTTGAGCTAGATGTGTGTTTTCAGGGCCTTCTTAACGCCCTCCATGGTCGTGCACTCAAGAATCAGATGGGTAGAGAATTCCACAGGGCAGGGGCTGCATACATAAGCACATGGACCCCAGATGACTTAAGACTCACCCTGGGAATCTCTAGCAACCCCTCATCAGCTGAGCAGGGCAGTCATTCTGGGGAGTAAGGAATCAGGAGCTCTTTCATATAATCTGGGCCTTGTCTGTGTAGGGCCTTGTAGGTCAGAAGCCTGACCTTGAAGGTGATTCACCACTGAATAGGCAGCCAGTGCAGTTCACATAGCACCGGTGTGATGTGACTCACACGTTGGGTCCCCATCAGCAATGGGGCTGCAGCATTCTGCATTAGCTGCAGGTAGTGGATATCAACCCCCGGAAGCCCTAGATAAAGGGAGTTGCAGTAGTTAAGGTGCGAGGTCACAAAGGCATGGACCAATGTTGGAAGGTCGCCAGATGGAACAAGGTGCTTAACCCTGGTGATGTTCCTCAGGTAATAAAAAGAGGACTTGATGACTGCAGACATCTGCAAATGCAGAGTCAGCCCATCATCAAGAATCATCCCCAGGTTTCACACCCATTCAGAGGTAAGAAGCTGGATACCCCCCAGAACCAGTCCAGTGTTGACCAGCCCCCATCCCTTCTGTCTGGTGGCCAGGATCCACCACCATCACCTCAGTCTTACCAGAATTCAACTTCAACCAGTTAGAGCTCAATCAGTCCTGGATTTCAGCAAGGCAGTTGTTAAATACGAAGCACGCACTATCCTGGTCAGATGCAAAAGACTGGTAGAGCCGGGTATTATCAGCATAGCAGTGAAACCTCAGCCCATACCATCTTACAATGTCTCCGAGGGGCAGCATGTATACTGTGAATAACATGGGGGACAACACCAAGCCCTGAGGAACCCCACATGGCAGAGAGAATGGGTCAGAGGAAAAAATCCCTGAAACCAACCTCTGAGTTCTGCCAGTGAGGTAGGACTTAAACTGTACCAGACAGGCCACAGATGAATCTCAGGCACTCGAGAAGTACCCCATGGTCCATGGTGTCAAAAGCTGAAGAGAGATCAAGAAGTACCAGAATGGAAAGGCACTTTTGATCTTTTGCCATCAGGAGATCTTTGAGCACCCGAACCAGAGCAGTTTTGGTACTATGCCTCTTACGAAAACTGGACTGGAGAGATTCATAGATGTCATGGATGGTCAAATGGTTCTCCAATTGCAGTGCCATGGCTTTCTCAATCACCTTCCCAACTAAGGCAAGGTTAGAGATCAGTCTGTAGTTTGCAAGGCAGCTTGGGTCCAGAGCAGCTTCCCTCAGGAGAGGTGTCATCACTGCCACCTTCAGGGAGCTAGGAAACTCACCGGACTCTAAGGAGCATCAAACTATCCTTGTAAGGACCAGGCCAATGATATCACAACAACCCATAATCAGGGAGGTTGGTCCCGGATCCACACTACAGCATGTTGGGTGCATACCCTGGGCAATCTGCACAACATCCATGATTTTCAGCCGGTTGATGGAACTCCAAGCAAACTGAGGAGAAGTGACCATACACCAACAACTATTAGCTCCAATATAGTGTGCCGGTTGTATCTCTGCCCTGATGCTGGCCACCTTATTTGCAAAGAACTGAACAAGCTCCTCACACTCAACCTGTGAAAAGGATCGTCAAACCTGGAGACAGGTTGGGTGGCGCAACCTGTCTGCAGTTCAAAAGAGCAGTGCTGGTCGATTATGAGCAGCAGTAATCTCCTCGGACAGGAACTCTGCCTTTTTATGGGAGATTACTGATTGATAGACTTGATAATGTTCCATCAATCTAAGGCAGTCAGCCTCCAGGGTGGATTTTCACCAGCAATGCTCTAACCTTTGTCCAAGTCACCATAGCTCCCTCAAGGTCCCATCAAACCATAGGGACTGAGGGCAAAGAGAGAGAGGACGAACATGGACAGGAGCAATGATGTCTAGGGCCACAGTAACAGCCTTATTATAGGCCTGAGCCATTCTCTCTGGACTTCCACTTGCCTCCAGAATTCCCGATCGGTCCAATATCACCAATAGACTGTTGGGATTCACATCCCGCAAAGGGCGATATCTGACCATCTCCACAGGGGCAGGCGTATGCCGAGGGGCATAAAAACTGAACCCCATAGTGTTATGATCTGACCATCAGACCAGTTAAACCACCAGGTTGGAGGTTTCAATCCCCAGGAGGAAGACCAAGTCAAGGGAGTGGCCAGACTTATGGGTAGCAGAGGCAAACACCTGTGTAAAGCCCAGTGATGTCATCAACTGGAGGACGTTCTGTCCAAATTGTGAGAGTTCATCTTTGACCCAAGCATTAAAGTCACCCAGGACCATCAACCTGGATAACTCCAATGCCATGTTGACCATGAAGTCTGCTACTTTCTGAAGGAACCGCTTCTCATCCCTGGGTGGACTATAGATGACAGCGATCCTACAGCCTGCACCTGCAGCCATAGTACACTCAAATGAGTCAGCCTCCTCAGCTGGCACACTTGTAAGATCCAGTTCCCTCTTGAAACAGATGACAATCCCTCCTTTCTGTTGTCCATTCTTGAGCGGTGTATCACTGAGTACCTAGCCGGAACAGCAGCCTCCAATATGTGGCCAGCATTATCATCCAGCCAGGTCATGGTGATGCAAGCTAGATCAGCTGTCCCAACAAGATCTGCAATTATTGCAGTCTTGTTCTGAATAGATCTGGTATTGAATAACACTGCTTGAGTCAGACGGGATTCTGGGGATGCCTGGACTTCCTGCCCATCATTAGTGGAACCCTTGGGTATGGAGACCAGAAATGGAGAGCCATGTTCCAGAATCCATTTTGCACCAGTGTGTACATGTGTACATAGCTTTCTTGCCCAGAATTTGTCTCCTGAGATAGCTGTGTGGCTTGCACATCTACAGTACCAGACTTGTCCAACCCAAGATTAGGTATGTTAACTGGAGATGAGTGTGGGAGCAAACCTGTTGAATGCATTATAGAGGAAGTCAGGTTTAAAGAGCACCACTTTAGGGGCAGCTGGATACCCAACATGACTATATTCTAAGGAAAGCAGGATCATTTGTGCTACTATGTGTCATCATGTAGACAATAACAGACCCATGTAGCAAATGGAGAGCATCTAGTTTGGCAAACCTCTTGGAGAAAATCGAACTGATGTGTGGGACAAAGGTCACTCATGACTGAGTATCATGTTGAAACATTTGTACTGAGGTACCTGGTGTAACACAGTGTTGTCAAATGATTAACTGTGCAGAGGGTCTCTGTTGCTGTGTAAGTGGTTGGTTCCAAACATGGTAATAGTCTTCTGATTTAGTAAAAGTTGATTTGCAGTGAAACATTTCTGTAATTTAGTAAAATCAGATTGTAGATTATGATTTATCATCATAGATCTGAGATTACTTGTATGCAGAACAGTAACATCTACATATTGCTATAATGAAGTTGATGAGTCTTTGGAAGGACATAGTGGTGGATTGGTTAGCTTGGAATCTGACTGAAAAGGGGTGAAGAATTCAGACCTGTTAAGAAAATCAGCAAGCTGCACGCTAATCAGCTCCTTCACAATTTTTGAGGGTACAGGGAGAAGTGAGCTCACAATATAGCTGAACATCTCAGTTAAAATGTCTTCTCTTTTGAGCTTTTGGGGCTTTTTTTAAATGTTATTTGCTCAATAATAGGCTCAATGGTGTATATAGTTATGGTGTACTAACCAGACTTCCTGGGTGGTTGAAGACTATTGCCTGTACCCAGTGCCTTAAAAAAATAACATAACTACATTACATGCCAAGTATTATTACTTACTTAGTGTCATAGAAAGATGAACATAGGAAAAAACAGAAGACCTTTGTCTAGGAATTATTTTTTGCTTCTCCACCTACAAATCTACAGAAGCTCATTAGTGCCATATTCATGTTGTATACCGCCACTGTGATCATAGTCATTTCATTAACAGTACACCTGACTCACTAGATCCTTTCCCATTCTCCATAGCCTACTTTAGTTACAGCACTTATCTTATCAGACCCTCTCTTGAAACTTAGAAAAGGATCAGAGAAGGTTCTTTTTTTTCCAGAAAATATCACAGACTCTGGAATGTACTTAATGGATCACAACTGGGTCTCCTCTGCCTATTTACAACCATGAAATGCCCAGATTGCTGAAATCTGCAAATTATGAAAAGTTTTTTTGGCAGAGTGAGCTTGTGGGCTGAAAACCCATGGTCAGTGCATCCCATTTTACAGAGCTCTGGTGCATGTGTTTCCCTTTGGAGACCATGTACCATTTTTGTGTTTTCCATCATAGGGCATTAAGGTGATGTTCCATTATTACAGTAATCAACTTTTTTATTTCTGCAGTATGTGGACTAAGATATTAGATTGGGTTACCATATCTACTTTCACGAATTATGGCATTGTTCTTGGCCATTTGGGATTGTTTATTTCTAAACATTCCAGGTATGCTTAGAAACATAAAAGAACATGCTAATTGTTCTTAAATGCTGATGTTTGAAGTTCATTTGGCATAGGACATTTCCCACCAAGGGGCTTCTCTAATTTTCTGTAGAGTAAATCATTTTTATTTTAATTTCAAATTTTATTTTTTTAAACTGATTTGTTTTATCATAATTTAGAATCTGTTTATATATACAGTTCCAGTTTCTCTTATAGTACTAAGAATTTTTCCCAAGTCCTTACTGTGCCAGAGCTGTTCATCTCCACTTAACAGTTCTTTCTCTCCAAAATAACTCAAGATTAACTTTACATAATAACATATATTATGGGAAAGAAAAAAAACAAAAAAATAAAACACACACTTTTACAGTGTACAGTATTACATAAGAGGATGTTTTCTGACCTTCAGCATTTTCATGATTCCTGCTGGGTAAATTCCAAAAATGGGTGTTCATGTGCAAGTTACCATGTAAGCTAGAAAGTACAAATTTCTGTAGACATATCCTTTCTTATTGAATTTTCATAAATTTTTTAGCAATTGTGATGATAGAACCTCTGTATTTTTATACATACCACAGTGGTGGTGAGTAAACTACTGTAGGTAAATTTCATTCAGAACATATGTTATCACAGTTAGAAAGGGGCTAGCAGCATTCAGGGTAAACAGTGCACTGAAGCCTCATGGACTACGCTAAAGGAACTGGACCCAGTACTGGCTACCTCCCTAGAGGATCTGTTCCGATACTCTGTTCCGATGGGGGGGTGCCAAGTGACTGGTGGATGACGACAGTAGTGCCACTGCATAAGTGGAGGAAAGGAGAACCCAGAGAACTACAGGGTAGTTAGCCTGACCTTGACAAGAGTGAAAACTAATGGAGACCATAATCCAGGAATGAACAGTAGAATGCCTGGAAGACAATGACCTGCAGGACACCAAGCAATACTGGATTGTAGTGAGAAGACTGTGTCAGACAACTCTGATTATTTTTTTGGGGGTCAAGAAGGCTTTGGATAAGGGCCAGGCAGGTGATGTACACTGCCTCGACTTCAGAACAGCCTCTGTGCCAGACAGAAGGTTGCTAAAATAGATGGAGGATTTGGGGCTGAGTGAGTGGCTGACTAAGTGGGTGGTAAACTGGATGGAAGGAGAAAATAAATAGTTGTAATAAACGGAAAAGAATTGGAAGACAGGGATGTCACAAATAGTATACCACTATGGTAAGACCTAGCACCTGCAATGCTCATTGTGCTTATAAGTTACATAGAAGAGATTATAAATGAGAAGATGTGCCTCTCTGCCAATGATACAAAACTATGTTTAAGGGTAGATAATGAAGAGGGTCCAGAAAGCTGCACCTAGATCCGGAGAAGTTGGAGAATTGTCTAAGCTCTAACAATTGCATTTCAATGCTATGAAATGTAAAGTGATGTACTTTGGGAGGAAAACCCCATGCAGGGATACTGGTTGGGGGGGATGAAGCTAGCAATGACAGTGGAAGAGAAGGAACTGGGGGTTATTAATAGAGACATCCTCAAAGTGTCCACAGAATGCAATAGGGCTCATAGCAAGGTGAACAAGATGCTGGGGTGTGTAGGCAGAGGCTTTGACAACAAAACGAGGGAAGGTGAACATGCCCCTGCACAGGTCCTTGGCAAAGACAAATCTTGATAACTGCACCCAGTTCTGGACATTGCACCTGATGAAGGACAGGAACAAGAAGGGACAGGCAAGAGACACTACAGAGAAAGACCACCAGGATGATCCAGGGACCACAGGGCAGGATATACCTGGAATGTTTTGCAGATCTACAGTTGCAGCCATAGACATAGTCAGATATTTCCTGAAATTTCTGTGAAATCTCTGGAGAAATTCCCTGCTTGAATACAGTGCCACTCCTGGCCAGCAGAAGGAACATCTTAAAATATATTACAAAATATTTGGCAATATCTGAAGGTATCTATGGCTGCAACCATATATATGCACTTGCTAGTAGTTGGAGGGGATATGATGCAAACATATACATTTTTGAAAGGTGTAAATAAGATAGATAACAGGGACTCATTCACCCAGAATGAAAATGCAGTTACGAAAGAGCATGACTGGAACTTTTAGGGGTGGGGTTAAGAGGGAAGTGAGAATGTTTTTCTTTAATGACAAAGTCATGTAGCAGTGCAACAAGCTGCACCAGAGGATGGTAAAAGCAAGGATAATCAGGTGGTCAAGACTGGGCTGGATAGATTTAGTCGATTAGTAAGGACAAAGGGGGTAGCAGGGTGAGGAGAGCTAGTCTTCTAGGGAGTTAGGCCTATAGGGTTATTATATAAATAATAGTTCAATTATGGGGAGACAGGATGGACTGCGCCTTTTTCTGTTATCACTTCTATATCTCTATGCACAGTATGTACCGTATATTTGCAGGACACATGCTGTTCACATAGAACATATTATTTTTGCTTAGAATATAGAAACACAATGCAGAAAACTCTGGATTAGATGAAAAGTTTATAAAGGAAAAAAGACAGTCCTGAGGTGAAACAAGGTAAAACACTTATATAAACATTAAAAATAGTGTGGTATAAATAACAAATATATGATGGGGTGTAGTCAATTAACATATTTGCCTCAACTAGTGAGTGGCAGAACAACACATAACAATTAGTTTAGGGTTATTAGATGTTGCACATCAAATATAAGATTCCATTTTCTTTGTAGTCATGAGGAGTTTTTTTTTAATGGACAGTATAACTCCTGTGTTATAGAGTAAAAATCCAATCATAGCATGACTGTACAATTAAGGCGGTATATAGCATGGGTAAGAAATTTGCTGGATCCTGATTGGTCAAGAAGATTCTGAATCAGTGCAGTCCAGGAGTAGTAACCACACTGCTTTTCACTTCTTCTGGCAACCAGGAGACAGTGCACACAGCTGTTAATGCCCCCCCCAAACATAAAAAACACGTTTCTGGCAGCCATGTTGGTGTAGGGAAACAACAACAACCTCCTGTTTGCCATAACTGATAAACATCATAAATTCAGCAATGTGACAAACCCCACACCCACTCCTACCATAGACACACAACTACTATGTAAACAAATTCAAAGTATTCCACTTATTTTACCTTGTTTTTCTTAATAGTGATGAGAAGGCCTCACAAGTTCCACTCTACTGCTAAGTTTCTATTCTGTTCTGCTACATGAATCCAACTGCAGTTAACTCATCATAACACCCACCAGCTTCCCAAACTCTAAACATTTTGCTTCCTTAGATGAAAGCAGAAACACTCAATCCAGTTCCTTCCAAGCAGAGACAAAACACCCACTAAACCAATGGTTTAAACATTTCAGTCCCTCTCCATTGGAGTATTATGGAACTACCCACCAAACTGGCAGTTTGAACACCTGCAAATCGCAAAGTGCAATATACTTTTTCATGAATTTTACAAAACTTACTTTTCTGGTCACTCTGAAGAAATTTAATGATGAAATATTTGCATAAGTTCATGAAACCTTCGGTGACCATGTGGGACTTTGCCACTTCATGTGGCTTGTTTAGTTATGTAGTGCACACAGTATAGTTTTATGAATTATACAAAATATACAAGGTTTCCACATTTTGCCAACAAACAGCAAACATAAATGGCATACAGTTTCTCAAAGATTCAACTGCTACAGAATTACTGCATATGCTGCCATGTGTTGTACAATAATTAACTTTGACAATGGCAAATACAGTAGTGAATAAAACACATCAATATTTTACTTGTGACATGTCAACTTCATTGTATTCAGTGGAGTTACCGAATTATGTCACTTCTTACATGTCACAACATGCCACGGCAAGAAGGAACTTGATTGAGTCATATAACTACTACTACTATGGTTTTCTGTCATTTTTTGATTGAAAAGACACTAATAAGGTTTTAAAAGTCAGACCTTTTACTTCAGAAACTGTAAAAACAACTTCTGTTGCCCTGTGGGATCTGTGAGCGCCTTGTTCAACTCTACTGCTTTACAGGCATTGTCAAAAAATGTGAGAATGGTCCCTATACATTTTCCAGTCCATTTAGTGCAGTCTGTAATGGAGTTTAATTGAAGCAGTTTGTTAAATAATGAGGTCTTTGCACTCGTGATGCTAGTCTTACATCTATAGGGCCTACCTATGCACAGTTACACAGAAGACTCAGTTCTTACAGACAAAATGAATTAAAAGTCTTGGAACATGCTTTTGTCTCTCAAGTTAAAGAACTGACACATTTATTTCTGCTTTCTTTACAGCTTAAAGCTCATTCACACTTATGTCCCCACCCAACCAAACCCCCATACACAACATTAGCTGAGTTCAAATCCTATTAGCATGGTTGCACTTCACTTTTCCCCTAGCCTCTAGAATTATGGATCTCATTTATGACTGGGTAAGAGGATTATAGATTGTTACTTTATCCTGCTGCCAGATGTGAGAAATGGAATGTGAGGTGATTACATTTCCCTACACAGAATTCTTTTTAAATCGTATATATATTCCTTTCATTGCAATTAAGTAATCCTACAGCAGTTGTGGCAAGCATGTGTTGTGCTAGGTTTCATGCTAAAAGACCAATGAATCATTATCACCACAGGAGAGTTTTAATGGTCTTTGATTAATCTATCATCTAGCACCAGTGCAGTATTCCTTGTTAATGGAATTTTCAATTATGCTGTTATTTTGAAGCACATTTCATTTTCCCCTCATGAATTGCTCAGCACAACACACAATTGTATTATCACTATGTGACTTACCTGTATGTTTCTGCCAATGGCATCATGAAAACATACAAGTAGTGATTATTATGTTGGAGTAAAGATCATATATAGTACATATAGTATGGGGTATATAAAAGATAAAACACAAGACTCACATGTAAGAATATTGCAATGGAACGCCCTTACCCTAATAATTTAAAAGACATATAATTTTAGTTTTGTATTTTGGCAGTTTATAGATCCAGGATTGTCTAACTGAGCTGCAGCACCTCATTCACTGATACATTTACAACAAATAAGGAATTCTATTCAACAGGGTGGGCAGTATTGGGCTATACTGGACTGCCCAGGGATGTAATGAGCCCCTCCGCTGCAAGCAGAAAGCCTTATAGCCCCTGGAAGGTTGGGCATAGCCAAACACTGCCCACGCTAGAGGGTATTGTGGCACTTAGAAAATGGGTAATTTGTTGAGATTAAAAAAATATACAAATAAAAGAGCCTCTTAAAATGCTGAAAATTAAAAAACACAAAATTACTTATTTGTAAAGTAGTCCCTCTACTGGTAAATTTGCCAGTAAAGGATGCTGCTACTTTGAGAGGCTGTGTTTTGTTTTGTTCTTTCACTTTTGTTTCCCCCACCTGCCAATAACAAATGAGGTTTCCTGCCCCCAAACTCCCTGACCCCACCCAGAGTAGCAGTCATATATATATATATATATATATAACATTTTCAGCCATGATCAGTTGTGGTTGCAATCAATGCAGGCAGTTCCAGTATGATGCTGACACTGAAGGCAGGACTAACCTGGTCAGTGGTGGGCTTTTGTAAATGGCTATATCTATCTTGGGAGTGTGGCATAAGCTGAAGCAGTGATCAAGAGTTAAAAAATAATGGTGGTTATTTTATTTTATTTTATTATGTTTGCTGTTGTGACATGGAAGCATGTTGGCAATGGCTTTCAAATGCTGTGTGTCTCCAGCACCGAATACAATGATTGTAGTTGGTAAAGGTGGTCAGAAGCGGTACAGTCAGTAACAAAACAGGCACTGTCATGATATATTAAGAGAAAGCTGTTAATGGCAAATTTTAAAATAAAACATAGAGGATAATATATGGCCAACAGTGAACAACAACATTGTGTTTTCACGTTGAAAGGTTACCATGACAACCAAGTAAAACTCAAGAGCGAAGTTCAAGAAGTTTACCATTGTCATGAAACCTCGAGAAGTGAACACAGCGGTGTTGTTTCCTGTTGCCCATCAATTGTCTTTTATAGTGTATGGGCAAAAGTTAAATGAAGCGTGTCCTTACTTTTCTGTTCTTGTTCTGTGCTGCTCTCTTTCAAGTTCAGCTCTCACCACTGTGGCTGTTTCTCGAAGTGCAGGCATTTACGGGATGCACATGCACAAAGATGTTCCATGTTGTTGTACCATCATTGTGATGTACTCAGGAAGGAACAACAACCTCTTGACATCACAATGATGGTGCAACAATGATAGGAATTCATTGAATTCCATTGTTGATAGCCCTCTCCCATACACTATAATGGCTAATGTTGCTACAGTCATTGGGGTGGGGTGGAACACTGCCTGATGTGGGAAAGGTTTTTTTTTTATCTTGAGTGAAGGGGGGGGGTTCTCTCTTATAAAGCCAAACAACAACATGGTGGCTATTTTAAATTAAAAATTCTTTGGGCACAATTATTTTAGAATGTAATCAGGCAACAGAAACTGGGCCTCATTATTTCTTGACCTCTGTTGCTTGATATTGAACCAGCTTGTTAATGATCTCAGCCAATCAATAATGAAGATTTTTCTTCACCCATGTTCTAATGCTGTAAACTTTTAAACACTGGTGAGTCAGTGGACATGGAAGGGTCTGAATCAGGGTCCATGACATTTCAGTGTCCTAAACATAAGATACCACTGTCCTACCTTGTCACATTTATTCTGATCTTGGGGAATGTGACTTGAGACCCCCAATACCCTGAACTTCAAATGGTTTGTGAAAATAATCTATGGTACTGAAATTATGGATAAAAAGAATACGAGTCTGTCATCAGTGCATATCCTCTTAAGCATCAGTGAACTGTCAGTTTATTGGCAAGAATTACATGCTGTTTTTTTCATGATTTGTTAACAAAAAAATCATACGCTACAATTCCAGCAATTCATGTTCCTGACTGATTTTAAGAAATAACCTTTCTGTCCTGTGGTTACTTGACATGTCCTGCTATAGGCTTTCTTCATAGAATAAGAATTTCAGATAGTTTTCCAAATGATGGTTTTTTTTGTCACTGTAGTATTCCTAACAACACCAAAAAAAATGAAAAATACATGCTGACAAATTATTACACAAAACTATATGGAAAAGTGGACAATGATGAGGGGATTAGGACATTGGTGAAGGTAGGAAAAGACAGTGGAGAAATGATCAAGGGTCTGGCAACTAAATTTAAATGCAAAAAACAGCAAAGTTATGTTCAAAGGTGTCCTGGAACCTCAAGATAGAATACAGAATGGGAGATGTAGTGGTGGTCAGAGCAACTACAGCTGCTAATGCATTAATTTAATAAGTGCATGTCATGGTCATGGGTGTAAACATAAAATTGAAGTGCCATAGACAGGTCCATGTGTAACAGTCATTTTTGGTATATTTAGATAATTTATGGAGTTGATCCTGTGTTTCCCATGTGTTTAAAATGTGAGCAGCAAGTGCATCTTGTACTATATTGAGAAGGAGAGGGAGCTCCACACCAAGGTTTTCAGCTAATGGTGGAAGAAATGGTGCAGAGAGGACAGGAATGGCTACACTGGGGAACTATGGACCAACCTGGAAGGATGAGAGCCTATACTGAGATGATGGCCTGATTCCATCCAGAAGTGAATTATAGTCCTCAGTGGATTGCTTAAATGTTACTTTGATGGACATTCAAAGCAGTCAAGTGGGGTGATGGAAGAAGTAATGGGAGGTAGGAAGTGGCCCACCACAGGCTGAGATAGAGTGTAGGGAGATCTCTAGGGAGAGAGAGTCCCAACAGGTTGCAAGTTATTCAAGAAAGTAATGGGTTAGCAAAGGAGAAAGGGGGAAGAAGGGAACAGTCGAAGGAGAAATGTGAGGAAAGGGAAAAGAATTGTAAAAAGGAGACAGTAACAAGAAAAGAGCTAACAAAATATGGAAGGCTACATGTGCCAATGCTAGAGTCTGAGAAATAAGATCCCAGACCTAGAGACCATCATGTTGGAGGCAGACCTGGATACTGTGGCCATTACCAAATCACAGTGTACTGACAACTATGTCTGGAACATGGTCATACTAGGCTACACAATGGTGAGAAGAGATAGGATAGGGAAGAAAGGAAGGTGTGTGGTGCTTTATGTGAAGGAAAACATAAAAGTGATAGAGGTACAGGAAATTCAGGGGTGTCAAAGTGATGTAGGTCACTCTGTAGTAGATAAACAGAGCCACTGTTTGGATATGAGTGATCTTCAGGCCACTGACTCAAAGGAGGACTCAGATAAAGAAATGTCAAAAGTGAATGGCAAAATGGCTGAAAAGGAATAGATTGGCTGGTGGAGGACTTCAATCTACCAGATGTAGATTGGATTCATTCAGTCACAGAGTCAGCTAGGAGCAGGGATATCCTGGACTCCCTGCAATGGGCATTCTTCAGGCAAGTAGTCAGTGAACCCACTCATGATTGGGCAATACTGGACCTGGTTCTTACTAACAGGGACAGTATTGCAGATATCAAGGTTAGAAGCCATCTGTGGATATTGATCACCATACAGTGTAGTTCAACTTAAGAACAGTGGCAGTCTCTAACCACATAAGGGGAGGGTCCTGGTGTTCAGAAGGACTGAGGGCACAAAGATTGTTGAATGCATCAGGAATTACATGGCAGGGGAGATGACTTGGGGGTTTACAGGAAAAGTGAGTCAAAGTAAAAGAGACATAGTGAATGCAGCACACCTCAATATCAAGCAAGTAAGCAGAAGCAAAAGGAAAATGAAACTGCTATGGTTCTTGAAAGAGGTGGCAGAAAAGGTAAAGGCTGAAAGAGTCAATTTCATATGGTATAAGGAGACCAAGAGAGAGGAGAACAGGGAAGCATATCAGGGAAAGCAGTAAGGAGTGCAGAGGCACAGAGTGAGGAAAGAATAGCTCAGGCAGTACCAAAAGGCGACAAGATATTTTTGGGGTACATTAGTGAGAAAAAGAAGACAAAGGGAGGGATTGTATGGTTAAATGGGGGAGGGACTGTATGGATGGGGACCAAGAAATGGCAGAAATCTTAAATACTTCTGCACAGTGCGCAGAGTACAAGGTGAAGGAAAGGAAACACAGAAATGCACAAAAGGCTTTGAGGGGAGGGAAATGGACAGTAGTCCCTTTTCTGATGATAGAGTCCAGAAAGAACTCAGTAATCTGAAGATGGACAAAGCTATGGAGCCAGAGGGGGTGCATCCCAGTGTGCTGAGGGAGCTCAGGGAGGTATTAACTGCACCTCTGACAGATTTATTCAAAAGTTCAGTTCATGTTTATTTGTAAAGTACGTATAAAAAAATAGCATTTTTTACATACACATATTTAAATAACTATTAAAATCACAATCACCTATACAAGAGTTCTAATCTAGACAAACACAGAGCACATATATAAAATTCTTTATCTAGACAGTAACTTAGAGGCATACATACTTTTTTTTGATTTTCTGTATTATTTTTAGTAATAGTATTTAAAATATTAACAAATTCCATTTCAGTGTTAATGCAATTTTGTGTGCAAAACTTGCCAATGCAAAAAGACATGGGGAAGGTCATGCCAAACAAATCTGATAGATTTCTTTGACTGGATAATCAAGCAGATAGTTTTTTAATGCCGAAAAAAGTGCAAATAATGTGTTTTGTCCACAGAAACCTGGGGCAGAGCACAAAATCTGGGGAGTGATATTGACCAGTGACCAAGCAAGAAAGACATCTGGGGGATAATGATATCAGATGAACTAAGGGTGGCCAGGCAATGTAACAAAGTAGTCAAGAGGGCTAGTGGGATGCTGGGGTGCATAGGTGGTGATATCACCAACAGAAAGAGAGAGGTGGTGTTGCCCCTGTATAGGTCAATGCATAACACCCCAACTGGAGAACTCTGTCTAGTTCTGGAGACCACATTTCTCAAAAGAGATAGGCAGAATGGAGGTGGTAAGGAGGACAGTTGTCAAAATGGTCCAATGTCTGCATCAGAAGCTCTATGAGTAGAGACTGAAAGAGTTCAATATGTACACCCTGGAGAAGAGTAGGGAGAGTTGGGACATGAGAGAGACCTTTAAATATCTCAAAGAGGTTAATAGGGTACAGGAGGGAGATACATTTCAGAAAAAAGGTGCTCTAGAACAAGGGGTCATGATATGAAGCTGGAAGTGGGTAGATTCAGGAGAGATGTGAGACAGTCCTTCTTCACAGAAAGGGTGGTGGATTCCTGGAACAGCCTTTCATCAGAGGCAGTGGAGGTAAAAGCAGTGGTAGGCTTCAAAAACTCCTGCACTAGTCACAGGGGAATCCTAAGAGGAAGGAAGTGGGTGGAAGGGACAGTGCTGTAGATCAAGTAGAGTCTGCAGCAAAAGTGATCATAATAAAAAAGGGCAAAGAAGATGGGCCCAGTGGTCATGGTCTGCCATCAGTTTCTATGTTTGTGTGTATGACTGGTTATGTGATTCAAATGGATACAATGTAAAATTATTAATATGTGCAATGTTCATACTGTAAACTGTGTAGCACACATAATTCATGTTGTACTATGCTACACATACACGATAATCAGATGGGCAATAATATATGCATTGCTCAAGGGAGAAAAAATCAAGCAGAACAAGTGTGAATCAATACACTGCTCCTAGAATGGAGACACCACGATTCACTTTGAATTTTAGAGACAGTAGAAGGCATGATGCCCATATGAGCTGTCCCTTGTTTAGTTATAATAATTCTCTAAACTCTTCTCTGCCAAGACATTTGTCCAAGCTATTATCATGCTCAGACAAATTCCTGCTATTTGCCAGTTCAGAAGGCAGATTATTCCAAATGTCTGCTATCCTTTCTGTGTAATAAATTGCATGCTCGCTTGCTTTAAAATTGATTGGCCTAATTTGTTTTTCATGTCCACTTGCTTTTTGTTCCATTCTAAAATTAAAATATAATCCTTCCATTAGATCCTCCTTGTTAATGATTTTGTACATCAACACATTCTTCCAGTATGCTTGTTGCACTGAGTATTTAGTCTGAGGAATTTCAAATGTTCTTCATATGTCTTATGTTGCAAACCCTTTCTTGTTGCCTTCCTCTAAAAAAATTCAATTTTCTTCCTATCAGTAATATTTAAAGCTTCCCAAAACTGTGAGCTGCAACCTGTGACATGTACATACTGTATGAAGTGACTGCATTATGATGGTATGCAGCTGTATACCAATGTTGAGTTACCTACATTATGGGATTTTATTTATTTATTTATGCATTTTTTTACTAATACATACATTGTCTTCACACTAATGACACAGCCAAGGAGGATCCTTATAATCTGTGACCTTGTTTTTTTTTTTGTACCACTGTATTCATTTTTGAGAAATCACTTGCAACCAGGCATGTGCTCTGTTTTGTTTGGTTAACAGTTTGTTAACCTGGTGCCCAAAGCCCTGACTGTGACATAGCTAGCAGAGGAGAAATCCTAAATGAGGGATGGACTGAACATGTGACGGGGAGTCAGAATCAAGATGGCACCATGAAAAGGGAGTAAATTGGAGCTCCAATTTCAAGAAGACGGAGGACAGAAAATATGAATAATTAAAACAGATTTGTCTATTACAAGCTGAGGAAATGACATAAATATCTGTACGAAAGTGAATGCTACTGCTTGAATGCACTTATTTTTCCATGCTGTAAACAGCAAAAGAAGGTAAGCCTTTCACTGCTATCGTATCTATGGGACTTTAAATAACTGTCAGGGATTGAATTTCAGTGGTCCCGTACCTTACCATAATCTGTGAACAGCAGTTACAGCATAAAAAGCCCGGTACATGGAATGCAGAACTGTGTAACTATCAAAAACTAACAGGAACACAGTAGTAATTACCCTGCTGAATACTGAGGAAAAATAGAGTGCTACCTTATCTTTCTCTTTGTTTTTCTTTTTAAATGCCCACCAGACCATACAAATGTAAGAGAAATCAGCTGTTTCTTCCCCAAGGTTGATCTTAAACTGAAAAATAAAGTAAAATGGGGGGAGAATCCCCACTATAGAGTTCAACAACAATATAAGGGGTGCTAGGCCCTCTACTGCACCTCTCTGCCATTTTTTTCCAGGTTCTACAAAAGATTCCTCACTGAAGACAACAGAAGATGATGTGGATTTACTGACAGATGCAGAAACACCTGAAGGTGCTCAACAGGCACAAAACACAACAAACAACGTTCAACATACTGCCTAAGCTGAAACACACCTTGAAACAATGGAAAAATCTACAAGAATGATGAATTTAGTGGGTACTAAGGCTGCAAAACTGGATGCATCCCATATAGTTAATCCAGCTAATTTAGTACAAAATATACACCCTTAGGAAAACCAAAGGGAAAATTATGCGGCTGTTAAAAACTCTGATAAGGAAATGGAGGGGCAAAACCCCCAAACCATGGTACAGAAAATCTAATAGAAAATGGAGACATGACATGGGAGGAGGTTTCTAAGGAAAACCCAAAGCAAGGAAATCCCTTAAATAACAGTGAGAGAGAAAGAAAGAGACAAAGTGTTAATTGACTCTGACAGTGAAGAGGAAATTTTAGCATCTGAACATAGCACAGAGCAAACAGAAGAATGACATAAGAAAGGAGGGTTGTTACAAACTATTCTGGACAATGTTAAAGAAGGTTTCAAGAATATAGAAGACAAATCAGAGGGTAGTAATGTTGAAATGAAACAGGTTAAACAAGAAATTCAAGACCTCAATAACAGAATGACTCATTATGAAGACAGAATATCTGGGCTGGAAGATGAAGTTCCCAGTTTAAAATTAAAGACAGAGAATGTAGCAGAACAAGTTGTTACCTTAAGTGAAAAAACAACTCTGGATTTACAGTCAAGATCCAGAAGGGACAATTTAAAAACATTGGGGATTCCTGAAGTGGCTGGACAAAATGAGACTCTAATATTTTATGAAAACATGTCAACAGAACTTCTTGATAGAAAACACCTGGAGGACAAAATTGAACTCCAGAGAGGTCATAGGTCACCAGCTTTCTCGAATCCCAATTTCAAATATCCGAGAGTAATGTATGTGAAATTCTTGAAACATCAGGAAAGAGAGAAAATTCTAGCAGTGTCCAAGAAAAAAAGCCCCTAATGTACAAGGTTAACATAATCTAGATTTTTACAGACCTACTGTAGACCCAGAAGCACAAAAAAGAGAGCTGCATTTAAATCTGTTAAAAACTTCTTATGGGAGAAGTACATTCCCTTTTATTATTCAACTCCAATTACCTTATGAATAAGCTACCTACAATAGGTGTTGGCAGAAAATTCTCATCAGCAGAAGATGCAGAAGTATATGTATATAAAGAGTTAAAACTGTAACCTACTAAAAAGAATACAGAAACCGGGAGTGCCCCCCCCTTAAGATTACAAGCTATAGAAGGCCCACTTGTGCATACTGACCATTCAAAACTAATAGTTTTACTCTAAGATGTGACTAAAATATGCTTTAAAAACATTTAAGGAGGAATGGGAGTTCAGATTAGTGGTGAGGTGACATTTTGTACAAATGAGGGTTTACAGGATCATAGGATTGGGAGACTCTGTTGGGGGAAGAAAGGGTGAGGGAGAGTACATTTCATACTGGAAGGATTTCGGGAGCACCGACTACAAGTCTCAGAGGAAAGAATAGATATGCAACTTTTAAGAGATGAGAATATGTATTTCATGGTAAGAGGATTTAAGGGAGAACTCACACAAATTTCCAGGTGAAAGTTAGTTATACAAGTTTCACATTTTGATAGGGTTCAGAATTTAGTAACTATCAAGAAAAGTACTAACATAAACAACATAGATTTAGTGGGAATAAGGTTATTATAGTTCAAGGTACTTATTATAAACAGCTTAATAAACTGTTAAGAAAAAGAGGGAGAATCATAACAGACAGCAGTAGGGCAGTACTCACAATAAAATGGGGGCAAAAACAGAAGTACCTCCATCAAATAAAACCTCCCACGTGATAATGGAGGAAAAAATGAAGATAATGACATGGAAAGTAAGCAGTATCAATAATCCTATACAAAGGAAAAGAATTCTGAATTATGTCAAAAAGAAATGCATAGACTGTTGTCTGATACAAGAAACCCACCTTAATGAAAAGGAATTTGAGAAATTAAAAAAATTATGGTGGAGTTTAGGCCTTCACTCAAGCTCCAACAGGAAAAAACAAAGAGGGTTGGCTATTCTTTTTACAAACACTTAAATGCCTTAATAAAACAACATTATCAGGACACAGAGGGCAGATACCTGATATGTAAAGCCACAATTAACAACACAGACATGACTATTGCATGTCTTTAGGGACCTAATTAGGACAAAACAGAGTTTTTTAACTTAACTAAATTTCCATGTCCTTCTATTGTGGGAGGATATTTTAATTTATTATTAGACCCATAAACAGGCAAGACAGGTCCCTACTCCACCTTGTCAAAGGCCTCAAAAATAGTTAATAAACTCATGAATGAACTAAATTTGATAGATCTCTGGAGAGTAGAGAATCCTAATGAAAGAGAATTTTCATTTTATTCTAACTCACATAAATCATACTCTAGGATTGATTTCATTCCAGGCTTCAGAGAACTTAGCAATAAAATAATACAAACTGCATATGGGGAATTCTAATCTCAGATCACTCTCCATCAAGGAAAGAAATTAAGGGGGATTTTGCTAACAAATATAAAAGATGGACAATGGATGTTTTGCTTCTTCAAGATGCAGATTTTACAGAATTTATTAAAAAAGAATATGAGGAATATAATAAATAGGCATCCTGTGATAAGAGTGCTGGAGAATGGGCACCTATAATAATGGTGACCCACTCCCCAGCACATTTCAGGAACAGGTACAGGAGGGTAAGGCAGCCGGATGGGTGACTATAGCGACAGGATGTCACTATACGTAGGCACATGGGGGGTGGGAGCGGGTACACACAACAAGGAATGTGAGGGGTAGTGCATGGTCGGTTGCTGAGCCAACCCCGTGGCATGGTGGGTTGGTTACCGGCGTTAGTCGGTAGGATACTGGGTTCAGGTCCGGGCACTGGTGCGTTTTTGCTGCGTCCGGACCAAGCTTTTTTTTCTATGTTTTCACCCCCCCGGAGTTGAGAATCCTTTAGTAGGAGGGTGTGGGGGGGTGCGGGGTGCTCATCCCCCTTCAGAAAACATTAAAAAACTAAGTCCCTGGGCCCTTTTGCTGTGCGCCAGGGTGTCAGAGTGCCGAAATAAATTTTCAGCACTCTTGACTTCTGCATAACGGTAATCGCCTTTAGGCTTTCGCCGTTATGACATAGATCCTAATAAATATAATAATATTACTGAATGCTCTGTGGATAATGTTTGGGATGTGTAGAAATCCTATATTAGAGGTCAAGTTATCTACTACTTCTATAAAAAGAATACAAATTACAATATGTTAACTTTATCAACTGTAAAATGCTGGCTGTTCCCCCACAAAATTCTCTTTCTTGCTGTCCCCATTTAGTCCTGCTATATAACACAGGGATATCCCCTTACCACCCACTCCAGGAAGTGATCATACACATAAGAAACCATTGAGCTTCACATCACAAGTCAAAGTAATGGAACTGAAAAAAAAATCTCACTGAACTAATTGTTTTATTAGGTCTTTTACTGCAGACCCTTCTGCTTTGTGCCTCATTGACTTCCATTGTCAACTTGGGAATGTCAGTGATGAGGGGGAGGTGCTTTCACTGACCAGCAGCATGGCACAGTAGAAATAAAGATTCTTAAACACAAGGTCCTAAGCCTAGAAAAGCTGTGAAGTGATTATCTGAATGTAAAGGAGGTAGAAATCAACAAAAATCCCAGATAATCAGATATGTATGAGGAACTGGATTCAATGCATGCAGTCTACCTCACAATGTCTTAGAAGCTACCTTTGCATGGAAAAAAAAACTGAATAGAATGCCACTATTATATCAGTCCTGAAAGGGTTAACTTAAAAGCAGACAGGACGTACAGACTGACACACACACACACACATACACACACGCACACACACACACACACACACACACACACACACACACACACATACACACACACATGAAAAGAGACAAAAAATCAAAGAATGCAAAATGCCAACAAACAAAGGTAAAGTACACACACACACACACACACACACATGCACTTAAAACCCTGACAGTGCCCATTTGTAGACTCAGGAGTTCAAGTCAGGAACAATGAAATAGTGCAGCTACTGCAGTGGTGGGGTGGAGAGGGTTGGGGGAGGGGGAGACAATGTAACAGCAAGGAACAGTACTACAGAGGTGAGGCAGAGAGTTGTGATTCATATCCAGTCAAAGCATTTGGCGGATGGAGACTCTCTTGATATCTGATCACATGCTTCCAGAGTTCTTTTTATCTCTTCTAGTCATAGCAAAATGTCAGGATGATGACATCAACATGCAGCCATAAAAACAACAGCAGATAAGGATCTCAGGGTCTTAACAGCAAATAGCTTAAAGCAGTCAGTGCAATGCAACAGAGATGTGAGGAATGCCAATAAAATGCTGGGGGGAAACAGGCAGGATGATCAGAAGCAGAAGAAAGGAAGTTATCCTGCCCCTGTTTTGGCAACTGATACTACTTCATTTAATGTATGTTATGCAGCTCTGGAGTCTGTACTTGAAAAAGAACAAGGATAGGGCTGAGGCAGTTCAGAGAATGTCAACATAAAAGATTCAGGGACAACAGGAGAAGTCTAACATGGAGAGGCTTAAGGAATTCAACATGTATGCACTGGATACCAGGTGTGTGTGTGTGTGTGTGTGTGTGTGTGTTGATGTTGGAGGATAAATATTTTCAAGACTCTTCATGAGATAGACAAGGTAGACACCATGGAACAGTTCGCAGTGAGGAGCACAGGCACAAGGGGCAGCAGAAAAAAGCTGGCAAGAGGGAGATTCAGGAGGGCCTTTTTTATATTTTGTTTATAGCATTTTATCACATTACAGTAACATGCATAGTTCCTGAACAGTTACAATAGAATTATGGAACAGCAATACATTATTAAGGTATAGTGAATATCAGTTCAAATGTTGCAGCATCAGAGGGAAGACATTAAATTCTACAGCATGTGGGGAAGGCACTATGAAATTACTAGCATATGAGCTGATGTATTAAGCAGTTAAAATGTCTTAAGTTTGCTATTAAATCTTATAATCAAATAGGTTTAACAAACCATCTATGGGCACATCATTGTATCAACAGTGAAAAATAAATGGATCATATTCTGGATCTCCTATGAGCCCTTTGTAATTACATAATTTAACTTGTTACAGACCTTAATATTGTACTTACAATAACTTCTTCTTTCAGTGTGTGCTCATAATATGATTATAAACATTGTTATCTCTAGCACCATACGCTGTTTCATGCAAACCAGTTCCAACCCACATGGCTGCTGCCACTAATGTCACCAGAGCATTGCCATCACTCCACAGTAGCAACCCTGCTGCAGGGATCACAAACCCACATGACAAACACAAATCACTGGATATACCCACTACAAGAGCCAAGAGCTAAAGGTTTGGAGTAATCCTTACTCCATAAAATGTAACAGGACTCTGGCCTCTGGTAAACTATGTGTTTAAAAAAAAATACTATAAACTATTAGAGTTAGTTTAATTTCCTCAACCCTGCTCCTGCCATGTTATAAAGCACACAAAACTGAGGATGATGGAGAAGACATACATCACCTTGCATATAACCTGCTGAGTAGTGTGTCAGACAATTAAAAAAAAATAACTATTAAATATTGGTAACAATTTGTGAAATGCTAAGAATGAAATCAATAATTTGTGTCCAAAATGTCTGCCAAGGTAACTCAAAGACAAGTTTTATACTTTCCACTATCAGGCGGTCTGCCTGGTAATTCCAGCAGAAGTCACCCTACATGATGCTGGCTCTCTGATGATTTACCCAGGTTCAAGTGAATGGTCTCAAGTCCTGCAAAGTGACATCAAATAAATGTAAACTTAGTCAACAAATACGATGGGAAAGGAGACTTCCAGTGATGTTATCCTACATGGCAGTCTAGTGGGATCTGTACTAATTTCCGACACTGATTTTCCTAACAAAGAAGGGACTGACACCTAAATCCTGACTCAGTTTAAAGCACAGCATTCAAAATCCTGCATCTGAAAATCCCATCCCGTTTACCTTCACCGTATCAGCCGAGTGAAAAAAATAAAGTGAAGTCTCTGGCTCCTTCTGCTTGGGTTTTCTGTGTAGTAAGCATACATCCCTGCTCCTTGATTCTCTCAGTTTGCTCCTCCATATTCAAGCTGTGATATTTAAAAAAACAAACAGAAAGCCCTTCATATCAGGAGAGGTACCACAAGATGTGGGAACCGTTGTGAACCTGCAGGGCTTCGCAAGCAAAGGAACTATGAACTTAAGCAGACCATTTGAGTTTGTTCAATCAATGTTGTGCAGAGCCTCCCCTCATGATTTTGCAGGCCATGGGCAGGCTTTTCAAAAGGAAGGATGTTGATAAAGAGGCTGATTTTGTGCTGCATCTGTTTTCTACCAACTGTCCCCAAACCTCCACAACTTATTTCCACGATTTTCCAGCAGCAAGGTGTACATCAAAGTTGAGGTTGTCTAACTTTCATTCCCAGATTTGGTAGATGATGCTGAAAGGGGCAGTGCATCCAAACAGGATGTTTGAAATGCGAAACGGGAATTGTGCACCATCAACATCACTACACACTGTGCTGTCTGAATGGGGGGGCAGCAAAAAATTCAGTACCGGAATGGAAAATGTCCACATTGCAATGATGTTATAAGCTGCTGTATGAACGAGCCTTATGTCATTTGTTGGGATTCCAGAACTCAGTATTTTGTACCCATCCGCATTATGTTTGTTGGGCACATGGAGTCAGGAAATTGGTTGTCGGGCATACTCATTTCGAGAATTCGTACCACATCCAGTCTAGTCTCTTGTGAGCTCTCCCAGGATCCATCGCCAGTCTGGCACCATCTGTTACTTAAAGCTGGCTAATATTAAAAAAAGTCACGTTTAGATAAAATAATGGCCAATATACATAATCGGCTCAAATAATTTATTGCATGTTGGATGAAAAAGAAAGCCTGAGCAAACCAAAGGTCCCTGATAACATAGACCATGAGGTCTGCAGCCGACTTACCTACCTGGCCAGAAACTCCCATGCAGACTTGAGCTCTGAGGATGAAGAAGAAGCCACTATCACCTCAAAGCAGCAATGTCAAGAACTGCAAAGGTTAGGGGACACATTCTCTCATTTTCAACAGGAATAGCTCACGATGAAGAAAGATCAGCAATAACAGCTCAGTGACCTGGAGCAGCGTACTACTGATATTTCCAGATCAGTGGATCTTCATAACGGAGCAATCCTGCAGCTTCATGATTGAGAGATTTAGCTGCAACAGAAATTAGAGGACCTTGAAAATTCGGTCCCAGAGGATCAATATACATATTCATGGGAACCCCCACGGTACCGAATCTGGGACATGGTTAAATTTGTGGAAAGTTTCATCCAAGAGATCCTGGGCCTAGACCCAGATTATGCTTTAAATATTATTCATGCTCATAGATACCTTGGTCCACATCTATCTGACCCCAAAGCACATCCTCGCTCTGTAATAATTGCTTTTTTGGACCACAGAATGAAAACGGATATATTGCAGAAAGCCTGGCAGAAGAAGGAAATTCTTTTTGGCGACACTCGCTTATTCTTCGAGCATAACTATGCCCCCATTACTATGGCTTGCAGGAGAAAATTATTACCAATTTTGAAACAACTGCGGGAGAAGGGGGTAAAAGCCTGGCTTGACTATCCAGTGACCCTGAGGATTACTCCAGATTCTGGTACACACCTCTTTCCCACCATCTCAGGGGCCAAGACTTTCTTACAGCATTGGAATATCCAGGTAGATAAGCTTCTTGACCCAGAGGTGATCAGAGAGTTAGACCACTATCATTGGTACACTGTCAGGGGATCGAGGGCAGCAAGGAGATCAGGCGCTAAAAATTCTCAATCCTCGCCCCAGCCACTAGAGCAGCTAAAAAGTGCATTAGAGGCTTCATTGGAGCAAACTGCACCAATGCCACAGAGAAAAGCTGCTAGCAAAATGCAAGCACTGAGCCCAAAACTCCAGCAGCAGAGCAGTCTCTTCTTCAGCTCTCAGTGTGTCTGGTACCTAAAATGAGAGTTTGGCCTGCATTCCACAACTATGCACTTGCTAATAAAAGCACCGGGTAGCTGCCCATGGAGGGTGAGTTCATTCTACTTAGGGTATTGGCCGTTCATGTGACTGCTTTACCCCCTGGACATGGCCCTGTTGGTGACCCCTATTGATCACCAGATTCTACTCCCTGAATCCTGGCCTGGGACATAAGCTGAACTGTTTATTTGCTTGTCATTCACTTAATGTTTTACCAGAGAGGTAATGCCTGATTGATATTGAGATACTGCTGGGGGACTTTGATTTGTGGACCTGATGTGTATTAGTCAATTATATGCTCCTAAGGACTTTGAACACTGGAGGAGGTTCAGGACATTTGAATTGGACTAGAGACATTGTTTTCTAAAGATCTGGAAGAAAACCCGTTATTTTAGCCCCGAACTGATACCAACTCTTATGGTAATGGTTGTTATGGCTTGAGGGGCTTCATTTTTATACTCAAAAGTCTATTGTATAAAGGCAGCGAGTGTTGATTTAATTATTGGTCAACCATTGTGTTCTTACAGCTGATCATGGAAAGAGGGGGTTTATTTGTTTTCTTTCTCAGTGAATCATAATCATTTTCTTTGTGGCAAAAAATTAAGGTTTCAACACATGGGTGCCGGGGGGGGGGCATTTCTGGGAGGAAAGTTGGAGTTACAGGCCTATATACTCTGGGATGGATGTACCACATTTTTATGAGGGCTTCTGAGCTGGGGCTCTTTGATTGTCATGCCCCCCCATTTCAAACAATAGGGGATGGAATTAAGTGGAACAATTGGAAGTCTACCCCACAGTTTAATACTAATTATCATGTTGAGATAACCTTCTGTTTTTTGGAAGTTACAAGTTTCTGGTTTTGGTTTTTAGTCTACCACGTTATATTTAGCACTGCTTGGGTTAAGGGGTAAGGGTGGTTTGGTGTTCACACACCTTGGAGGACAGAAAGGGAGTTTGATGAAATATTATGACAGAGTTGTCAGTTGTTACTTATAATGTTGAAGGCCTGAATGGACCAATCAAGCAGGCCTGCATATTACAGGAAATGGGCAGGATGAGGCTTCTAGTAGTTTTCTTACAAAAGACCCACCTTTCAGAGGAGGATCATCGGAAGCTTAGAAGGTCTTGGGTGGGAAAAGATTGTGTGGCTCATTGGTCAGAGCATCTGCACAGAAGGGGCACTGCTCTTTTGTTCATATGGGATGGTCCCCTTAGGATTATTAGTGTAGATCTGGACCTGAAGGGACATTACGTTAAACTCCATGACATGTTTTTCAATATCCAAATCATATTTTTAAACATTTATGCCCCAAATGAGGACAAGGAAAATCAGTTATTTCTCAAAAAGTTTCACTGGAAGTCCATCTCTGACCCCACTGCCATCTATGTGATTGGGGAGACTTTAATATGGTGAAGTCCCCACATCCTGATAGGCAAGGTGCTCATCCCTCGTTGGGGGCCCCTGCACCAGTGTTTTTTTTTTAGATGCCTAATGGGAGAGGTTGTTCTGGTGGATTCCTGGAGGAAGACTCATCCCTCCAAGGATGATTACACCTTCTTCTCCCATAGGCATACCAGTTTTTCTTTCCTGGGGAGCAGAGATCTATGATACAGGACAGCTGGATCTTGCCCATGACTTGATCAGATTATTCTCTGGTGATGTTAAAATTGTTTATCTTCCCTTCCCCATGCAATTCCACCTGGTGGATGAACGTGGGCCTCTTGAATGATGAGGAATTCAAACAAGAAATAGAGGGCCATCCAGGATTTTCTCACCCTGAATCCATAGATGGAGACTGAACCCTCAATGCAGTGGGATGTGCTGAAAGCTTCCCTAATGGGGATCTTAATCAGAGTTCCCATAAAAAATGATTGCAGCTTTACCACCAGCAACAGCTGGAAACTGAACTGAGGGAAGCAGACTTCCATTACAAACTTTTTGTACAACCAGAGGACAAACACTCTGGTTGGAAAAAAAAGAGGGCCATGGAGTCCCTGCTCTCCTGTCAAGTGGATGGACTCTTGAGGAGAACATGCCAAAAATATTACGAGGGGAGCAACAGGGCATGAAAACTCTTAGAATTGGCCCTGGAAAAAAAAGATCACTTCCAGGGCGGTACTTCGGTTACAAGATCCTAGTGGGGGGGGAGCTAGTTTCTGATGCCTTGGAGATCTCAGCAGCTTTTGCTGTGTATTATGGGACTCTGTACTCACAGGACCCTGTACACCAGCATGGGAGCAGAGTGGATGGCTTTTTTGGTCAGATAACTCTGCTGACCCTTCAGGATGATGATAGAGTATTTCTGGAGAGAGCCATTACAGCCCAGGTGTTACTAGATAAAATGAAACTGTTAGAGGTGGGAAAGTATCCAGGGCTGGATGACCTTCCATTGGAATTCTATAAGTTGTTCGTGGAGGGTCTGGTCCCAACACTGTTAGATTGTTTTCATCATATACAATCAGGAGGGGAGATTCCAGCTTCATGGAGATATGCCCAGATCGCTGTTTTACTGAAGGAGGGAAAGAACCCTGACCTTTGTAGTTCTTACTGGCCCATATCATGTATAAATGTTGATATGAAAATATTTATGGGTATTCTGGCAGACCGCCTTCAGTGGGTGGTGTGGAGGGTGGACCACCCAGACCAGATAGGCTTTGTTGCTGGCAGATATCTTTCTGACAACATCTGGAGGCTGTTGAACATAGTCTAATCACAACAGGAGTGGGTGGACTTTCAAATAGCTATCTCCATTGATGCAGAAAAAGCATTTGATAGGGTTAACTGGTTAGTTTTATAAAAAACATAGAGAAGATGCAATTTGGCCCCAAATTCTTGAAAATTTTTACAAGTATATACACCCTACCCCAAGCCTAGGTTAAAGTTAATGGTGTTAGTTCTAGAAGATTTCCACTATATAGAGGCACCCTACAGGGATGCCCTGTATCCCTGCTGCTGTTTGCATTATGTCTGGAGCCCTTAGTTGTAGCAGTCCACAGGGTATCCAGATAGTGGGGGTCATGGCAGGTAGTAGGGAATATAAAACAGCCTTATACACTGATGATTCAATCTTTTTTTTTGAGCTCTCCAGAGACCTAGATCCATCACTTGTTGACAGTCCTTGAGTGTTTTGGCATGTTGCCGGATTACAAATTGAATTATGATAAATCTGAGGCTCTTCAGTTAAATGGTACCTGCCCCTCAAACTTTAACTGCACATTCTCATTTTTATGGGCTAAGGACAACCAAATCAGATATCTGGGAGTTCAAATTAATGTGGACATTACCAAATTCTTTTAAGTAAGTTATAAAAGAACATGGGGAATAATGCAACAGGACTTGACTAGATGGTCTCTGCTGCCCCTGTTATAGCTGGTAGGATTGACTCAATCAAAATGAATTTGTTGCCCCATTTTCTTTTCCTTTTTAGTACTCTCTCAGTACCCATCCCTCTTACATACTGGCTCATGATCAACACAGGCATTAATAAGTTCAGTTGGGGTGGGTGTCGTCCATGCATTTCTCAGGGGATCCTTCAACTACCCAGAGATTGGGGTTGGCTGGCCATGCCAGATTTGCATGGTTACTATTTTCATGTCAAATGCAGGTGGTGTGCATGTGGGCCTACAGATGTGAGGCTTCAGGATGGTACCCCATTGAGGAAAGGGGTTGTCTAGGCACTCCCCTGTTCTTGCTGGCACTGACAGAAAATGAGGATATTATCTCTTCCTTAACCCACAGTCCCATGACCTGTCACACTCTAAGGACACTGCAGGGGGTCAGATGAGCTTTGACCCCCACAGTGACTCTGTGCCCACTGTCCCTCTTCCAGCACCATTCTTCCTTTCTTCCTTCCACCTCAGCTAGTTCCAGAGTATGCCAGGTGGGAGCATAAGGGCATATTGCACTTTGCACAATTCCTCGAGGAAGGTGCCTGTATGCCCTTTCAACAATTAAAGGTCAAATATAATCTTTAGGATGTGAATTTCCACATTTACCTCCAAGTGCAGCACTTCATTAGAGAAGCTGACCACATGGCCCTCATTATGCACCCAGTCACTCCCTGGGAGGATTTTATTCAAAATGTGTCCACCTCAGAAGTAAAAATCAGATGCATTTCTCATCTTTATATTCTTGTGAGACCCCCAGAAGCTAGGCCCCTGGAAAAATTAAAACTTGCATGAGAAGGGAGATTTTGGGTCAAATATAATAGGGTGACTGGCTTCCCAGGTTGAGGGTGGGTAGGAGAGTCACTTCTTCTCAAACATGGAGAGAATTCTATTGGTGGATTTTAGTACATTTTATTTGGACCCCTACAGTGACCAAGCATTATAACACAACCAACACAGATGATTGCTGGAGGGCATGTGGAGCCATGGGAACACACTGGCACACTCTGTGGGGTTGTCTGAAACTGGCCCAGTTTTGGTCTGATATACGATCAACAGTTCAGCAGATTTTTTTCATAAACATACTTATTAATTTTACAGACTGGGAATTCCCTTTTATGGTGAGTGTCCCTCCTTCTAAATGAAAACTGGCACTGATTCTTTCTACAGCTGCTCTAAAATGTATTACAGTCCACTGGCTAAAGAGGGAATCCCCAGTCTTGTGGGAATGGGTGAACAGAATTAGGAACATTCTAGATCTGTAAGCAAAAACAGATAAACTGCACCTTCATGAGGAATCTTTCAGAACCATCTGGAACCCATAGATAGCGTGGGAGGCCAGCTGGAAGACATCTGATGCTGAGTAGGCTGGACACTTCCTGGACCCCTTGAGGTAGTACACCAGGGTGAGTTGGTTTGGACCAGTCCTTTGTTCCTTCTGACCTTGTCACATTTGGTGGAGAAGCAGGTGACCTTGCCACTGGACCATTTACACTAGCTTCCTTTACCATCCTTCCTACCCCCATCCAGCCTTTACTTCAATATATAATGGCCCTATTTGTATTTTTATTCTCTTCTCTTTTGTCCTCAATGATAATTTTTGGTGATTTTTAGGTTTTCCCAAATCTGCCATTATGCTACTGTTTAAACACCGATTGGGAACTCTGAGCAGTGCACTCAATCAGTTATGACGTTTGGGTTGACAGTTGTACAATCATTTTTTTTCCTTTAGTGTAATCTGGTCAGGGTTAAAATGCAAGGTTTCTATATTGGAAATTTGTTGTAATGTTCTTTGAACCCTTTGTACCTAATGTGACATTCAGTTGAGTGTTGGAACTTATAGGACAAAACACAGCTGCATTCAGACTGTTCTGCTTTTGCTTTTTGCCTTGAAATGCTGTCTATTTGACTTTTAGTATTTCACCTATCTGGACTGAAGGCGTTGTCATTTCTGCTTTGTCTGTTTCTTCTATTGTACTTGGGTTCTTTATCATTTCAATAAAGTCGAGTTACAAAAAAATACGATGGGAAAATCAGATCAAAATTACATTACCTCCAACCTTTAGTTCTCCTATGAATAGTTGTCTTTCCCCATATTTGCTCTCTTCCTGGAATTGATTTACTCCACACATACTTCAGCCTCCTTGAGGTCCAAGAATTTGCATTGTTTCCTCCCCATGCTGATGCAGAGTCAGGCAGGGATCTTTTGGGTGCACCATTTCACAAAAAATATGTATCATACTGCTCCCCTAAGGATTGTCAGTCAAACTGTATGACACTAAACTAAGTTTCAAAACTTAAAGTTTTAATGTTAGTCATTTTTAAGGCTAGTGCTTAGGAGCTCAAGAAAGTGTCTGTTCCTGGCTGGGCTGCTAGGTTCACCCCACCTCAGAAAATATTTTCCCACGGAGACACTGGCAGATAAGTGCAACAGGCTGCCAGAGAGATTAAAACTGCCTGAAATCAGTGGAGTGATTCAAACAAGGGTGTGACAGACATATGGGGCTTATGTGGATAGCAGGGGAGAATGACACTGGGGAGGTGGAGTGAGTGACCACCAGGTCATTTGTATCATAGTATACATAGAGGTGGGCAGACTAGATTGGCCAGTTTGCCTTTTTTCTGCTGTCAGTTCCTATGTTTCTACATTCCTAATGCAATAGTTTCATACTCTCAATGAGGAGTCATTTCTCCCCTTACCCATCTGTACAGTGTCTGCAGTGGTTCTCCTAGTGGCATTTCTGAAGGCGCTGGTCCCTTACAGAAATAACGATGTGAAATCATTTACAAAAATAATTATATGAAATGTTTTCATGCTGCACACATAAAACTACTCAAGTGATATGCATGCTGCAAGTACAGTATGATTTAAATGTTAAATTGGAACTGATTGCATGCATATGGCATGCGTGCAGCAAGCAAGTGTGGAAACCATGAATTTTATTTTAAATTGTGAAAGACTGCATGCATGTGGTGTGTATGCAAAAGGCAAGTGGTCACTGATAACTGCACATGTAAAAGTTAAGTGACTTGCTCAGGATCACACCATATACAAGTGGAGGTTGATGAGATTCAAACCCTGGTTTTTATGCTTCCAAGTCCCCTGGCTTGCAATTCAGTGCCTTTAACCACTAAGCCATACTGTCTGCACACATACGGTTTGCTTGTACTTCAATACATACTGTAGCTGACTACATCTGCACACATGCAGCATGCTTATAGCCACTGTTATGCTTTTCAGTTTTGGTTTTCTTCTCTTACTCATCTCAGTTTCACAGTTGAAATGTAGCATATACACCAATGGAAACAAGTGTTTTTTTCCCCACCCACAAAACCACTTAATTATTTCTGTCTGGCCTGTACACTCACTATTTTCTCTCCATAGTTCTGAATGCTTCAACGCAAACAGACTTTAAGGTGCAAACACAAAAGTAGTAATAACTTGACACACACCCACATGGCCATCCCCCACATGCACACACAATGTAGAAGGTATGACTGTGCTGCTACAGACAACCCACTAAGTATAGATATAAGTAAAAAGTCTCTTACTTGCATGCTAGTGAGCCAAAGGCAGGAGTCTTTCAGTGATGATGTCCATAGGTCAGAGTGCTGGGGCATACCCCCTAGAAATGAATGGAGTTTTTTTGTTACTGTTTTATACGTTATGATGGTGAGTTAGAGAATAGTGAAGGCCACTGTTCTACTAACAAGACTTTTGTTAGGCGAGCGGTAGCCTTCATTAATCTCCAACTCTCCATCAATAATGTATAAAATAATAAAAATAAAATGCCCCTCTCATTTCAATGGTGCACACCACTGCAGTCTCCTATGCACTTTGTCATAATGTGCCTGAGTGTGGGGATGTGGAGGTCAGCATAACTGGGGGGGTGGCATAAGCCTGACTATAGTGAGGTTCCAATGGTGTGTGCATACCATACTGCTCAACTGTCCGTGAATGCAGGGGACAGCTCTTGAATGTCTGTAACATCTCTAAAAGGTACAACTTATTTATTTTGACTGAAAAGTGGTATGCAATCAGGAAAAATTCAAATGTATAAGATTCATCATTATATACCCGGGGCAGTGCATCAGATTTGGGCACCCAGTTACTAACCAATTTTATTCCTGGTTGAAGTTCTGCCTCCTCCCCTCAATAAAAGAACTTTGTCCCAATTTTTCTCCCTGACTCAGTTCCACTCAATACACATCCCCTATGGGTCATGAAGCCACCCAAAGGTGAAGAAATGTGAAAAACACATCAGTATTTCAGTCCTTCCTCTTTCCCCAATCCCCCTGTAAAAAAAATATTTACTTTTACTTACCCAGCCATGTGGCCAGAACCTGCAGCCTGGCACAGTGTGCCACCAACCCAGGTTTTCAGTCTTCTTCCCTCTCTCCTTCTGCTAGAAACTGGATACTAGAACTGACTATCACAGGTCCCCAGTGTGGTCTGTGACCAAGTCACCTCACCAAACAAACCCACCCAATCTGGGTTGCTTGCTTCTTGCTTGGTTGCTGCTGTGGCTGCTGCCACACTGCACTGATCAAGGCCTATGAAGGCCACCCACACCACTGTCAGCACTGCTGCTAAACCTAGTTTGTTGCTGTGGGGGGGTCTGTGCTGTTTTTTATTTGCATGGCAGGCCTAGTAGAGTGAGTAGGTAGCCTAGTCTTGAGTTAGCTTCTAGCTCACCCTCTACCCCTTCAGTCACCAGGGGAGATGGAGAGTCATTAAGAATCGACCAACAAAAATATGTTGCCACAACACTGCTGTTGAGAGTTCAGTGCTGACTGACTCCTCCAAGCTGTAGTGCAGTCTGTCTGTTCTGTGTCAGGAAAGACAGTGTCACACTGGCAAGACTCATGCACTCTTTCTTGGCTGGAGCTCATCCACATCACATGCGATTGTGCCATCACTATTAGGTGGAGCGAGTGGACAACACAATACAGACACAGTTGAGTCTGGAGAGTACCTGCAGCGTGAGCACACACAGGCCAGGTTGGCACTTATTGTGCAAAAGCTTAAATCCAAATTTAATGCCATTACTGCCACACCATAAGAACATCGAAGGTACAGATATGGAGGGGGCGGGGCTGCCTGTGCTCTAACTAAATGGCATTGCTGTTTAATGGTAGAAATTTATTCTCAGGTGCTAATGCAATGGTTTCCACTGTGTTCTGAGGTACTGTATCTCCATGTTTCATGATGTGTCTTGATCATCATGTGGGTTAGTGTCCATCATTGTTCTTCATTTTGAGTGTCCTTGTCCCTCATTTCAATGACAAAATGTGAGGTATGGTGCATGCTTCAAATACCCTACTCAGCACAAAGAGTGCTGAGCATGGACATAGTGTATATGCTCCATACAAGATGACAAAGGGAAAATAATTGAGATGAAACAGTCATGGAGAAATACATTTGTAGCACTAAATATGCATAAGGGATTTCCATGGTCCATAACAAAAAGGATAGGCTTCACAGCATAGAAGCCCCTCTTCGTATATCTGGAATGGGGAGATATTGACAGGCTATATCCTAGGCATTTAATGCAGTAAGCAAACAATACTTTACAAATGAACAGTGATTTAATGACAAAAATCAAACACCATTAAATAACTTGCAAAAGGATCAGAATTAATGAATTTACCTAATTTTTATGGGAATCCAAATAAAAATGTATTTTAATTACTCTAATTGCTAGCAGTAGTATAAGAAATAGAAACTGATATGTTTTTTAGATGAGATTTGTACCAGCTTAGCTGCTGCTCACATGGCAAGTGTGCAACATGTGAACCTGATGTGATATTTAAATGATGTTCATACCAGCTTAACTGCTGCACTCATGTCAAGCATGCAACATGTGAACCTGATATAATTTTTAGAAGATGTTCACACCAGCTTACCTGATGCACACATGTCAAGCTTACAGCATGCAAACCTGATTTGCTTTTTAGACCTGGTTCACTTAAAATCATTTTGTTCATGCAAACTGCATGCAAACATTGCACAATTAAGCATGTGGCATGCATTCTGCATGTACACAGCACATCTATATTTCTTTAAGGTTTTACATTGCAGCTCAGAATGGTGAAGACACACTGTAAAGAGGTGGGCCTGTTTACACCAAGGGCAAGTGACCTCCGTTGTATAATCCCATCAAGGCTTGAGATATTGCTGTACTTCTTCTGCTCTTCAGGGAATGAGCTGCTTTGAAAATGATTTGGAAGTGTTGTGGAAGCAGAACCAGAGCAGAAAGAAAATTAAGCACTTTCACCATTTTTAACAATTAATTCTTAGAGGGCACAAACATTGAAATAAGCCCTTTCCCATGCTGTAACTCAGTTGCCCATTTCATATCTCTCAACACTGTTGTCCACAGCTCAGAAATCAGGCTCCCATAAATCAGTGTCAACATGTCAAAACTGCAGTATTAATGGAGACAGCTGTTAGAATAATTGAGTTGATGGAAAACAAGTATTTTGTGTAGGAGGATTAGACAGCATATTTAAGCACTGGCATCAATTTATGTTTCTTAGCATGTACTCTTCAGCAACAGAATCATCCATTTCTGGATGGATAGAGGAGGTTTTAGAGTTGCAGTCAGGAATGTTTAATTATATATTTAATCGTTTCATCATGAAAAAATATACTGAGCACAAAATAGCTCATTTCCAGATGTGTCCTGGGGGAAAGGGGACAGGGAAAGCATAAGAACATTCTAAAAAGATATATACAATTGCACAGGCTGACATACAGAGAAATATAATGAGTACTGAGGTAGATTAAGTATACAGAATGTAACAGAAATATGTAGGTATATACAATAAGTGCAATATATAGTGGTAGCAGTTAGGTAACTTGAGTTCATACAATGCTCAAGTAGGTGAATACAATAAGTGCAAAATACATTCACAGTAGTTTGGACCCAGGGGAAATGGAGGGAGGGTCAGTGTACACTAAAGGACAGTGGCAGGAGGAAGAGGTGTGGGATTGGAGAAGAAAGATTTATGAGGGTTTGAAAAGGCTGAATGAATGTTTAAGGGGAGAGAATTCTAGAGTTTAGGAAAGCAGAAAGAGAAGGCCAATTGACTAGCAAGAGTTTTACATGAAGGGAGCTTGAGGAAGCGATACACTGAGTTTTGGAGGGAGTAGGAGGAGGGGGTGGAAGGAGAGAGTAGGGAGTCAAGAAAGGGGGGGTAGGATGGATAGCCAGAGTTTGGAAATAATGAAGGCACAGTGGGACAGATGGCAATCCTTCAGAGAAGAAAGTGAAAGAGCAGAGTAGAGAGTACAGAAGTGGGTGAGGGTAGATCAGTTAAGAGCAAAGTAGCAGAAGGAATGGAAGATGGGATCCAGTCAGCCCAGGGTGGATTTAGGGGCAGCGCCATAGACAATATCGCCATAGTCAAAGATGGGGAGAATCATCTTGGCAAGGATGTCTTGGTGATCAGGGAAGAGAATACAACTGTTATGCCTAAAGAGAGCACCCCATTTAGGATTGAGCTTTTCATGAATGGCATCTATGTGCTGGGAGAAATGGAAGTGATGGTCAAGCCAGATGCCAAGGTATTTGAAAGCAGATACACTATCAGTTGGGATACCATCTAGGGTATGGAAAAAAGGGAGGGACATGAATTTAGATAGCTTTGGTCTAGTGCCAAAGCACATAGAGATTGTCTTTAAGGCATTTAGACATAACTGATTTGACTGAAATCATTTCTGGACTGAATCAAAATCAAATTAGAGTTTGAATGCTAGCTCAGCTGGTGAAAAACCAGAGATAAATAGGGCAGTGTCATCTGTATACATTTGCATGGATGCAGATGAGCAGGCAGAGGGAAGGTCATTTAGAAATATGAAGAATAAAAGTGGACCAAGTGTGGAGCCTTGGGGGGGACTCCAGTGGTAATAATTGGGGGGTATGTCTCCTCCTAGCCTCATAGACTGAGATCTTCCTGTGAGGTAGGAGCTGAACCAGTGGGTGGTGGGTACTGAAAGACAAACTAAACTGAGTTTGAGGAGTTGAAGTAAGTAAGAAATGATGTGGAATGCCTTTGCTAACTTGACAAAAACGGTAGCAGTGAGAAGACCTGTTCCGTAGCTGTATGAATGGAATCTTAATTCAAGGAGGGAGGAGGAGGAGGAATTGGAATGCAATTGTCAAATCCAGGCTGGAAAGAGGTGAAAAGGGAAGAGGAATCAAGGAAAGGAGAGAGTTGGGATAGCAATATGTGGTCTTGGAGGTTGGAGAGGGTAGGGAGGAGGGATATGGGTTGGATAATATGAGTGCATTTTATGCATATGTCAACTCTCAAAGAAATTCAAACAGTGGTCTATGTTCTTTTACAGTAGAAAATCAGGTAACTAATGATCCAAAAGAAATGGCAGAAATATTTAATAAATATTTTGCAAATGGTTTTTCAAAGAAGGAAACATATTCAGGAAAGATACAAACCAACTACAAAGGTACATTACATTAAAAATAACAGATGAGGACATCAATAACAAAACCAACATATTAAAAAATACTCATTCAGCAGGCCCTGATAATATATCTCCTAGACTATTAAAACTCTTCCCACCTCATGTATCCAAACTTTTACAAAATGTATTTACTTCATCTTTGCAAAGTAATGAAATACCATTAAATTGATTAAGAGCTACAGTGATCTCTGTACACAAAAAGGGCAACAAGGTGAACTGCCAAATTACAGGCCCATAATCCTAACCTCTGTACCAGGAAAGTTACTAGAATACATAATAAAAGATATGATTGGGGTAAACCAAAATAAATGTGATTGTCAGGACACAGAGCAACATGGATTCATCCAGAATAGATCATGTGTAACAAACTTATTATGTTTCTAGGAGAAAGTATAATTATCATTGAATATGGGATTACCAGTTGATTTCATATATGTGGATTTTTCAAAGTCTTTTGACACAGTCCCACATGGAGCTATAATTCAGAAGCTAGCAAAACTAAAAACAGATACTAGAATAGTACAATGGGCCCTAAATTGGCTCAGCGATAGAACCCAGAGAGTATGCATAAGATGATATTGTTCTGACCCTGGGGGGGTCACTAGTGGAGTGCCACAGGGCTCAGTCTTGGGACCTCTGCTATTTCAAATATTAATTGCAGACATGGAGAACTATGAAACAAGCTGGATTAGCAAATATGCAGAAGACACTAAATTGGCCAGGGTGGTTAACACTGACAAGAACAAAACAGAGTTACAAAACAGCTTAAATAATATCCTAACATGGACCAAAACATGAGGCATGAGTTTCAGTCAGGACAAGTGTTGTGTCATTCACCCAGGCAACCAGCCACAGAAGATCACATACTTCCTGTATGGGTCACCTCTCAGAGAAACATTAGAAGAAAAGGATGTGGGAATAATAATAAATCAAAACTTGACAAGTTCATCTCATTGTGAGGCACAGATAACAAAAGCAAAAAGTTCATCTGAACTATTAAAAGAAACTTCAGGAGTAGAAGTGATAAAGTGATAATGCCATTGTACGGGACATACAGTATGTTAGGCCAGGTTTGGACTATGGGAACCCAGTATGGAGCCCCATCTCCATGGGAGCTGTTGACATGATTGAAAGAGTACAGGGGCAGGCCACCAAAATGATACATAGCATGAAAACCTATCCCTATCATGAAAGGCTAAGGTGACTGAATCTAATGTCCTTAGAGACTAGGAGAATATGGAGTGATTTACTACTATGCTGCAATATAATACAAGATGATTACCTGCTTAATGAACTAAATCTGGAATTTAAAAGTGATCAGAAAGAAATTAGAGGGCACCCGCTATAGCTAAGACAAAATTTGTTTATGCAAATAAATGAAAAGCATTCTATACACGAACAATAATTAATCCACAGACTAAATTAACACAGGCGATCATAACTAGCAAGGATAAGATCCAATTCAAAAATAGATTAGATTCCTATATATTGGATGGAAATATTCTGTCCTATTGTGGGTAATTGGAAAGGAGCAATCGTGGGCAAACCACCTCGTCAGCTCCTTACACCTTAGTATAAGTTACTAGGAGAGGAGGAGGAGTCACCACCTTTGTGGAGGGAGATGACAGCAGTGTGCTTCCAAGATGATGGAACAGAGGCCAGAGAGAAGGAAAGACTTAATAAGGAGGCAATAGGAGAGGCAATAGCAGGGGAAGAGATATGTAGGAGCTTATGGTCAAGCCCATCAGGGCCACTGCTTTGTAAGGGGTTGAGGGCTAGAAGGGCTTTCAGGGAGGAGGATGGGAAAACAGGAGAAAGGAAGAAAGGAGGAGAAGAGGTGGGGAAGGGGGATGAGGGAGGGGATGGGTCAGGGAGATTGAATGAGGAAGATAGAAGAGGAGGATAGAAGCACAAGTGGTGAAATAAGTGTTGAAGGCAGTGGCCACAGATGGAGGGTCAGAGGCTGCGGAGACCCCTAAATTTAGTAATGGGGCAGATTACATGGGGGGGATAGGGCATGGATAACTTTCCAGAACTTTGAGCGGTGACTCAAGTTACTATGGAAAAATGATAAGGAAAACTCAGCTTTGGCTAACCTAGTGGCCCTGGTGCAAGAATTCCTCAGGGTGAAATACTTGTGTAGATCAGCAGGGGAGCTGGAGACCTTGTAGTATTTCCATACCAGGTCACGAACATGCTGGCAAGCTATAAGATCAGCTGAGATCCAGGGGAGGTGAGATCCTCTGATGCTGGTTTTGTGTAGGAGGGCCTGCTGATCCCATATCTGTATGAATTTGGTATGGGAGTAATCAAGGGCTGTGTTAATGTCAGTGGCATTGGAGATTGGTGACAAGTCAGTAGACTTTAGCTCAGCATGGAGGGTGGATAGGTCTAGAGATCAGAAGGAGTGGATGCAGATAATTTTCAGGGGTACTTTAGGGCAGTGAATTTTTCATGCATAGTATATCATGTGGTGGTTGCTGAGTGCATTGGGAAGGGTACCTGCATCAATGATGCATTACAGATGGTTGGTGAGGATCCAGTCCAGGACAGAGTGGTTTTGTGATTTCAGGTTTAGGCAGGTCGGGGTGGAGTTGAATTGGGTGAGATGCAGAGATTTTGCATTTTGGCATAATTTAGCATTTTTGGAAGTGATGGCAAATTAATATTGAAATCACCCAAGATGAAGAATTCCCCAGAAGGGGCGAAAGCAGTTATAGTAGGCAGGAGCTCAGAAATCAGTGTGGTGGATAGGCTTGGGCAGCAGTAGACACCCGCCACATAGATTGGGAGAAAAAAGGGATAGAGAGTTTGAGTACAATGAGTTCATATGCAGCAGGAGTGACCACAGATAGTACTATGGAGAACACATCCTTAATAATGACAATTGACAAGTACTGTACAGTTTATGTTAATAGGGCTTTTGATCTTCTCTTCTTTTCCATATTTTTTCTAACATTGTAACTTACTAATTAATGCTAAAATGCATGTGTGTGTGTGCATGTGTATGCATGTGTGTTTGCATAGGGTGAAAGTAATGTTCCCTAAGGACTTTTTCAGTTGACGTGGTCTGATTAGAGATGTGTAGAACTTTCACATTTTGCATCTCCTTGAATTTGAAGAACTTCCAAAATTTCTCCTAAATATAAAAAATTCCTCTTGAAGCAGAATTCTGAAATTCCAAAAGCAGTTGCCATGTGTTAGTTAACCCATAAATTTCTACAGTAAATTGCATTGTTCATAAGTCATGGATTAGCTTTCCACAAACTTCGGAAAACCAATCTGTGGTTTACAAAATGTAAACAGCAGAAAACAAATCTGTTATTTAAATGACAATACTTTTAGAATTCCATAAAATTTATCAAACAATTCTGAAAAGCATTTCAAAAGCAGACTGCCATTCCACCTGACTTCCACTGGTAGAATTCCACATTCTACACTGCTCTTGGTCTGAAGCCTTCACATATTTTATTTATTCCATTATGACCTGGTCTGGAATGACCACATGAGTCACAAGAGCCAGTGCTCTTACTCAAATGTTTAATCTGATCTGGTCCAGTTAGAGCAGGGATATCTGACATCTTTAAATCTCCAGTCTCAGTTATTGTGTGCAATATGTACCAAAGTGGTTTTCTGAAGAGGGGTTCTCTATAAAGACAAAGCCCTCCTGGGACTATATGGCATGATCCTGGCACATTCCTGCAACTTCAGCAGCAAAGATAGACCACCTGAAAGATGGTCTAACTTTTAAGTGCTGGTGCTATACGTTTCAGCTCTGTTGGCCCAACATGTATCACAAAAGTGACACGTGCATCACTTTTTTCATATACTGTTGTAACAGCAACACAGTTACAATGAATTCCCCATAGTGACTCAACCCGTTCAACACACGCAGTTTCGAAAAGGTTGTGGGAGTGATGAATGTCATTGACTCCGGTTTTAGCTGATCTATTCTGACATCTGCCCCTGCCCCCCAGAGTTAGAAATCTAAAAGTCTGGGGGACTCTAGTGGCATAGCCCCCCATGTGGGTGGTGCAGGGGCCAAAGCCCCCTGCAAGCAGTACATGACTTCAGCCACTGTTGGGTCCATTGGAACTTTTCAGTGGCGATGTGATCACCATCAGCAAAGTGCTTTCACTGTAAAGTCCTTTGACACATTTTTAATTATTTATTTATTTTTATTTATTTTGATTGGGATTAATACCTTTGAGTCAGAGACTCATTTTCAAAGGTTCCAAGTCAGGGACAAAAACAGAGCAATACAAATACAATACAATACAATAAGTACAAATTAAGATAACCGGGAAAAAAGAAAAACATGGTAGGCATCATGAACATCATTAAAATGGCACATGAGGTAAAAGACTTGCTAGTTTCAGGTACATTTTAAAAGTAGAGTAAATTACATTACATCAAGTTGTTGCAGGGTAGGGATACACTGGGAATAGTGAGACATGTCAATAATAGGTCTGTGTTAAGCTTTAGGGATGATGGGGGAAAAGGTAAGCAGCCAGATTGGCATTGTCAAAGTAGCTAGAGGTGGTGTGGGACAGGAGTAAAGGGAAAAGGTGGTTTAGGAGTGTTGTAAGTCAAAGGAAGGGGGGAAGTGGAGAGGGGAAGATGTGAGGAGGTGGGGGATAAGGCAGGAGGAATATGTTGAATTATTTTCCTGGACAGTTACAGGTGGTTACATTCTTAAGGTGGGACCATAGCCCCCTTTTGAACAGACAGCTTTTTGTTTCCTGTCAGCATTTTGGGCAGCTCATTAAACCATTTGGGGCCCTTAAAAGTAATGGATTTTTGGGCCAGTGATGTGTGCTTGAAAGGGACTTGTAGTCCTCCTTTTGTCGCATTTCTTGTTTGCTTAGTGTGCACAGCCTTCTTGAACAGACTGCTTATGGATTCCAGCATGAGGCCTAGTTGCACATTTTTTATGATCAGGCATGTTTGGTATTGGGCTCTTAGGTACTGTGGGAGCCAGCCCATTTCAGAGTAGAGTGCACAGGTGTGACTCCATCGATCTGCCCCAAGTGCCAGATGACAAGTCCTAGTCACGAGTTTTTGTATCCTGTTTAGGGAAATGTCTGATCCTGCGATGTATATTGGTAAGCCATGATCAACAGATGATAATACTGTGCTGCCTGCGGCTAATTTGATGGCTGCAGGTGTCATTGAGTGCCTGTTTCTGTAGAGGATGCCCAGTTTCATGTTGGTGGTTTTGACAACTTGATCAACGTGGTGGGAGAAATTGAAAGTGTCATCAAGGTAAACACCCAGATATTTAAACAAGGAGACTTGTTCAAGTGTGACACCCTTTTGGTTCAGAATTCGAAGGAGGATGAAATTCCTTTTGTTCTGTGGGACCAAGAACAGCATGCTTTTGTTTTTTTTATGGTTTAGTAGCAGTTTATGTTGACAGAACCAGGTTTCAAGTTTGTGGAAACTATCGAGTAGGCCTTCCTCAATTGTCAAGTGGTCCCTACCTGGGACCGATATAACAGCATCATCTGCATATAAAATGATGCTAGCCGGGCAGGCTTCAGGGAGGCAGTTAATGAACAGGCTGAAAAGGAGCAGTTCAAGTATAGACCCTTGTGGTACTCCAAGGGTCACTACCTTAGGGTCAGAGAGTGAGTCGCCAGTTCTAACGCGTTGAGTTCTTTGCGTCAGCAAAACCAGGTGACTGTATCAGGGGCCAGTCCCATGGAGAGCAGTGTGTTTAGTAGTAGCTGGTGATTAACTGAGTCTAACACTTTTGTAAGGTCAATGAAGACTGACCCCACCACCATCCCTAGGTCAAAGGCATTGTAGAGCTGAGTGGTGTAGTCCACCAGTGCGGTGATTGTAGAGTGTTTTTTGCAGAAACGATGCTGATTGCTGCAGAGTAGTTGGTGACTGTCCAGGAGGTCAGTAAGTTGTTCAGAGACTATTCTCTCTAGGGCTTCGGAGAGGGGTGGGAGGATGGATATTGGCCTATAATTAGCAGTGAGTGTTTTATCCCTGGATTTGAAAACTGGTGTAACCAGGGTGGAATTCCAGGCATCTGGGAAACACCCAATTTTAGGGAGGCATTAAAAACTTTGGAGATTAGGTATGCTAGTACATCAAGCGTTATGGCAACCAACTTCATATCTATCAGATCATTCCCCTTTCTGGTCTTTCTGAGGACCCTCTTTACTTGCTTGATGGTTTCAGAGATTGAGACTTGCCTAAAATAGAAGAGTGGCAGTCCTTCCCTCTCCGAAGAGGGTATGGTGTTTCCATGAGGTCGGTTATCCATTGGGTTTAGGAACTCACTGGGAAGCACCCCTGATAGATCAGTGAAAGTGATATTGAACTCATTGGCAATCAGTAGTAGTTCATGGAGAGACCCATAGCCAGTGGTTAATAGGTTTGGTGATGCCCTGGAGGTCCTTCCAGTAAGGGAATTTAGTGTGTTCCAGAACCATTTAGAGGACCCCCAGTTTTTGTTGAGGAGGTCCTTAAAATAGCTAGCTTTTGCCGAGCGAATAAGCCTGGTACAGGAGTTCCTTGCAGCTTTGTATGTGGATACATTGTGCAGCTTTCCTGAGTCCTTAGCTTTGTGCCACAGGTTGTCTGTATTACGCATGTGATTTAGGAGTGAGGTATTAAGCCAGGAGGTGTGGGTTCCTTTGACTTTTTTGGTTTTTATGGGGACACAAATATTGCATGCCTGAGTTAACGAATTTCAGATGAACTCAAAGATGATGTGGCCATCAGTTGCATGGTCAAGTAGTGACCAGTCAATCAGGGATAAGTGGAGTTTGAAATCATTTAGTAGTCCAGGTCTCAGCACCTGATTGGTAGTGACCTTCAGCAGGCACTTTGTGAGCTTGTTTGCCCAGGTGCACATGACTGGTGAGTCATCACTGAGGCTATCAGGCAGAACCATAACATCTAATATGTGATTCGGGTTGGAGCAGAGTAGCCAGTCAATGAGTGTACTGGTGCATGTTTTGTAGTTATGCCTAGTGGGAAAGGTAACCATCTGCATAAGATATAAGCCAGCTATTAGGTCCCTGACTTTCGTTTTCCTTGTTAGAGTGCCAGTTAATATTGAAATCCCCCACAATTACCTGCTCCCACTCTTTTCCCAAATGCTGCAGATTCTCCTCAAAGAGCTTGAGCCCTGTAGCCTGCTTCCCTGGGGGTAGGTAGACTGTTGTTAGCAGCAGTACTTTGTTTTGTTGCCCAATGGTAAGTTTGAGGTGGAGGATTTGCGCCTCACTAGTGTGTAGGCTGCAGTCCATCATCTATGCTTTAATGTAGTTTCGGACATAGACTAGGCAGCCGTCACCCCATTTGGTGAGCCTGTCTTGGCAGAAAGAGTTGAAACCATCCAGTGTTAAATTTATTGTTGAAGCAACTTTGTGGAACTCACTTTTTTTGATGCAAGCTGCTGTAAAGGAGTGAAAGTGTCACAAATATGTTAACAGTTTTGAAAACTGCATTCAAAGGTTTTGCGCATTTGCCATAACATATGCTTGCAACCAAAACCAGGACTTTTAGCTGTGCTGTGTCATTTGAAAATCCTGCCTGATCGTGTCTGTTTATTTTAAGGACAAGGGTATTTATCTGCTACTGTTCAGTAGTATTGTGCAGTGCACCGTATGAATGGCTGTGTTGCAGTAGTTAACATTATACATCATCAATAACAGCATATACAGTACTTCTGCAGTCTGGTGCAATTCATAAGCAACATTTATAAATGCAACAACTACACACAATCCACTGAGACTTATAAAACAAATCATCTGTATTTACCAATATGTCTAAATTGTATTCTTTTTCCTCTCAGTGCTTAACCTCTGCATTATTACTGTTCCTACAATAGTGTGCCCAGAACTGAAACTTAATTATTATGATTGTATAAACATTTATTTTAGGCAGTCAAACATTTGAAAATGATATTCAAATATTTCACTCAGTGATTAGATATCAAGAGCTATATTTAAAAAAGAAATTTTCTTCCATTTTGTTACAAAAGGTAAAAGTAATTTGAAAATATGGCCCTGGGTACTTTGACTGGACCAACACGTAGTCAACCATTGAAGGGGCATGCTCATGCCTTTAACTTGCACATTGGTTCAGTAAAAGGCATTATTATGATTATTTTGTCTCTTCATTTTAGCAGAGATCAATATTGCTATGCTATATAAAATAATTCATATTAACACCATATATAGTGTATTGTTTCATAATCATTTATTTCATTAGTCATTAATGTTATAAGGTGCATGGGATCAGCATTTACAATGCCATTCAGTCTCACTGGTCCCAAAATGTGGTAATTCTACCATTTCTTACCCATTGGAATTTATTTCATCTTTCAGTCTGTCTCCAACTTCCACTTTCTCTTCCTCCTTGAAGTCACTTACACCTTTCTACTTCCTGTGGATTCTTCTTACTTATCTCCCCTGCTGCTACCTTTATTTAAGCCAACCAACATTGATAGAGGTTATGTATTGGGCCCTCTCATCCTGGGGATGAGTCCAGTGAGTGTTTCTTAGTGCCAAGGAAACATTTTCAGTTGGGTTCCTGCTATGTGGCTCCCAACCCATGTCTGAGATTGGTATTCCCATAACACAAAGACAATGAATTCAGTGTCCACACACACACACATATATGTATTTTTCAAACAGGGCATCTATTTTGCATACTCACAGTTACATTTAACTCTTCATTGTATTCAGGTAGTTCCTCGGAAAACTGGTAATTGATATTCAGATGTTTCTTCCTCCATCCTACTCAACAAGACAAGTTAAAACACACTGTCTCAGCAGGAGACTGTAGACTGGTGTATTAGAAGCTCTAACTTCATATCGCCACCATGCAGGGCACATCCTTTAGACACAGGCTAAACTCAGTCTTGTATTTTGCCATGCTGGGCATGTCATGCAGACATATGCTGAGCAAAATATTGTACTTGGCCATGCCAGGCACATTGTGTTGCTAAATGCAATTCCATTCAATTCAGTTTAGTTTATTAGTAATTCAGTCCCTTGGATCGTTTTCTCCTTTTTAGCTGCACCTGAAAAAAATATGCATCAATGCACCATACTTGAAAACTCTATTTTACGTATTTTGTAATAGACCTCAGGTCTTGATTCAAACTGCATCAGCAGGGTTACATAAATCTCTTTTGTTGTTAGATTGGGCAAAGACCCTCTGTATTGGTTAGTTAACAAACAGATAAAGCCACTCTGTCCTATAAGAATGGATGGTGACAGCCTTTCATCTTGACTGGAGCATCAAGCCATCGATTCAAGGATTTAGCACAGAGGTGATATAGTTCCCCGAGAAAACAAATGGTACACATAAAGATTAAAAATGCAAAAACATGCAGTATATGCTTAGTAAACCATTACTTCTAGGCAGTGAGATAATCAAAAGCATATGGTCCTTGTGCGATTTTGATGCTCTCACTGCCTTGAGATAATTGTCTAATAAACATATACATTTCTGTATTTTGAATCTTTTGTTTGCCCTGTTTGTTGATTTATTCCCCCCTTTTGGCTTTTTTTCCAGCTGCGCATGCCTTTTATTGTGGGGGGGGGTCCTGTGGTGTGTTCTTGTTGTGAGATACTTTTTTCACCCTGGAGCAAGTGTCACTCATGTGTCTTTGGCTCAAAGGGGCAATAAGATAATTTAATAGCTCCTCCAGTAGCAGCAGTAACTGTGTCTGTCTGCAACAGCAGTTCAGTTGAGTTTGTTGGAGGTGCGGTGGTAGTAACAGTGTCTGTCTGCAATAACAGTTACGTTGGACTTGTCAGAGGTGCAGTAGTATAAGTCATTACAACCTGGTTTGTATTTCTTTGTAACTGTGCTCCCTCTTTTTCTTTCCCTTGGGTCGCACCTGGAAATTAGCCTTGCCTCAGTGTTCCCCTCCTAGTCACCAATTTTCATATAAATAAATAAATAAAATAGTGGTATGATTTTTCAACATGTCCAACCAGAACAATCCCTGGGTGAAACTGTGATGTAACAGCATTTTTTCAACAGGATAAATAACACAATATTTAAATGTACTACAACTCACTTCTCAATTCTGCTGAATTTAATTAATGATTCTGACCATTTTTATTTCTAAGACTGGGAGAAAAGTCTTCTAATGTACATTTGCCTAATTTGTTCTCTTGAACTTCCCTCTAAAGCCATCCACCATGATTTTCCGTTTATGTAATCCCAGGCACCTCCAGGTAAATATGACCCTTCAAGCTGAAACTTGGCCTCCACCTACAGTGGATAATGCACTGAGCCCTGCTGATTATAGGAAGGATTTAATTTAGCTGCACCCAACTTGATAGTGTCCATATTTTATCTTTGTACTAAGCTGTGATACAAGTTGCCATGTACTTTGCTGCCTCAGCACTGGGGTGTTGGGCCATACTTGAACCTGCCCCACCTTTCACAACAGTGGATGTTGCATTCCACCCCTCCCCTTGGCCAATGTTGAAGAGTAATCAGTTGATGGGTCAGGTGGTTCTTGAGCTTAAAGACACAGCTTAGGCAGATTTGATAAGTCTGTGCATGTTCTTAGAAAAACAGGGCTCTGGGCACAGATCCCAATCAAGAAGTAGTGGCATTGCCAGGTCCAGACCTATTCACAGGAGTGTTTTAGACATTTGAACATCTGAGAGGTATGCTTTGTTCGCAGGGTAACGTAAGGCAAGCATCTTTGATCAATGGTATTCCTTCCAGATAATGTCCCGGGGTGTCAATGGGCTCTGATGTGCATGTAGAAGAGGTAATCTGTGGCAGGGTACTCTCCACTGTAATTTCAGATGATTCTGGTGTACTACAGGTAGGAGGAAGTAGGCTGTTGGTTAACTAGGATCTGCAGCTTATCCATCAGGTAGGAAAATGAGCAGATTAGGTGGGCCAAGCAGTCCTTATCTGCCATCAAATTCTATGTTTCTACACAGGGCTCTTGCAGTGATGTGCTTACTTTCTCCTGGGCCTCAACTACTCTATTTTCCAGAAGTACTCCATTAGTGTTTTGAGTCTCTTGTGGTAGCAAGGCACTGTATAGTGCAGAGAGGGTGCAGGCTCTTAAAGAAAAATGCAGAAATGTCTTTAGTTGGGTCCTGAAGGGGATGAGTCAAGCAAGGCCCTCCTTTTCCACTTCTTTATCCAGGACATCCAATTCTGGCATTTGGATGGGAATGGTGTCTTCAGCTTGAGAAGTGGCCTTGGAAGGTCTATGGGAGGTGGACCCTAGACTGCAGACCATTCTGTATTGGCATTGGTGACACCCCAGCATCATTTGTACATCAGGATCCTGGTCTACACACTGTTTGCAACATGATGGCTACAAATCCATCATTTTCAAAACTATTGGGCACCACAATCATAGCCTCCCAACCTGACATAGCTGCCTATCATGCAGTCGATGCAGGCATCCAGTGACAGGAGTCACCCCATTACTGGGTCTGCAGGTTGCCCTGTCCAGCCAGAGCCATTCTTATTGTCTTCCCTTCCTTTGAACTTACTTTGGGACCACATACACTGAGATGAGCTCAGAGGCACTGCACAATGGGTACCAGTTTTAATGGAACCAGTATCCTGTCAGTACATCTCAACTATGCACACCAATATGGGGGAAAGAATTGTTTCCAACGCTGTTAAAGGTCAAATAAACAAGTAATTTTGGGGATGAATCAAATCGCAAATGCTCTTACCTATTTGTACAATAAGGGATTCTGATTTTCCTTATGCTATTATTTACTTGTAATTTTGTGATTTATACAGTTTTCATCACTGATGAAAAATTCCCCCAAATGTAAACAAAAACTATGATTATCTCCGATGCTGAGCCACAGCTTGGCTCACAAAATGGTGAGGACATGTACGTGATGATGTTGTGGGAGTGACTCCATTCCATTTCTTCATTAGAAACCTATGGGCACTGTTTCAAAATGTTGGAAATTGGCACTATACGTAGATATCAGCATATGTATCGCTACTTAGATTGTGCACCAGGCTCTGATGCACATGTACAGTGGCGTGAAAAAGTATTTGCCCCCTTCCTGATTTTCTCTATTATTGCATATTTGTCACACTGGATGTTTTCAGGTCTTTACAGAAAATGTAATATTAGATAAAGGGAACCTGAGTGAACAAATAACACTTTTTTTTTTTAATTTCACTTATTTAATGAAAAAAGTTAACCAACCACCAACTGGCACTGTGTGAAAAGTAACTTGCACCCTTACACTTAATAACTGGTTACCACATTTAGCTGCAATGACTACAACCAAACACTTCCTATAATTCAATATCAGTCTTTCACATCGCTGTGGAGGAATTTTAACCCACTCTTCCTCGAAGAACTGCTTTAATTCAGTAACATTGGTAGGTTTCGAGCATGAACTGCTCGTTTCCAGGTCCTACCACAGCATCTCTATTGGGTTTAAGTCTGGACTTTGACTAGGCCACTCCAAAACTTTAATTTTACTTCTTTTTAGCCATTCTGATGTGGACTTGCTTTTGTGTTTTGGATCATTGTCTTGCTACAAGGACCAACTACGCTTCAGCTTCAGCTGATGGAAGGATGACGGACATTCTCCTTAAGAATTTTCTGGTACAGGCAGAATTCATGGTTCCTTTAATTATGGCAAGTCATCCAGGTCCTTAGGCAGCAAAGCATCCCCACACCATCACTACCACCACCATGTTTGACTGTTGGTTATGGTGTTCTTACTGTGGATTGCTGTGTTTGCTTTGACGCGAGACATTATGGGATCCATGTCATCCAAAAGTTCCACTTGGACTCATCTGTCCATAAAGCATTTTCCCAAAAGGCTTGTGGATCATCAGAGTGCTTCTTGGCAAATGAGAGACGGCGTTTATATTCTTCTTGGTTAGCAGTGGTTTCCATGCTACTCTCATATGAAGCCCATTTTTGCCCAGTCTCTTCTGATTGTGGAGTCATGAACATGACCTTAGCTGAGGCAAGAGAAGCCTGCAGTTCTTTAGATGTTGTTTTAGGATCCTTTGAGACTTCCTGGATGATTTTACGCTGCACCTTGGAGTAATTTTGGCAGGCCGCCCACTCCCCTGGGAAGATTCACTACTGTTCCAAGTGTTCTCCATTTGGAGATTATGGCTCACTGTGGTTCGATGGGTCCCAGAGCCTTAGAAATAACTTTGTAACCCTTTCCAGACTGATAGAGGCGACAATTTTTTCTGATCTTTTCAGAGACTTCCTTTGATCATGGCATAATGTGCTTGTTGAATCTTTGTGCAGGCAACGTGACTCTGATGGTAAGGGTCAAAATAAGTGAGGTTTATATTGAGCAGGCTGGCTGTAATCAAGCCTGGCTGTTCAACCTGCTGACTCTAATTATCCCTTTAAATGGGTTGATTTAACTAGGGGCAATTACTTTTCACACAGTGCCAGTTGGTGTTGGTTAACTTTTTTCATTAAATAAATGAAATAAGTAAAAAAAAAAAGTGTTATTTGTTCACTCAGGTTCCCTTTATCTAATATTATATTTTGTCTAAAGACCTGAAAACATCCAGTGTGACAAATATGCAATAATAGAGAAAATCAGGAAGGGGGCAAATACTTTTTCACGCCACTGTAAGTATTGATACATATGCTGATATTTACATATAGTGCCAATATTCAAAATTTTAAAACAGTGCCCATAGCTTTCAAAGGAAGAAGTAGAGTGGAGTCACTCCGATGATATCATCAAGTGCGCACATCCTAGCCATTTTGTGAGCTGAGCTGTGGCTCGGCATCGGAGATAATCAGAGCATTTGTTTACATTTCATGGAACTTTTCATCAGTGATGAAAACTGTATAAATCACAAAATGACAAGTAAATAATAGTATAAGGAAAATTAGCATCCCTTATTTTACAAATGACAGGAACATTTGTGATCTGATTCACCAACCAAATTGCTTGTTTATTTGTCCTCTTATCCATGAGGGAAAGAACTGTTTCCAACTCTGTTGTGGTCCATTTATCCATGGCTAAATAAGTCCAGCTCTGTGCTCCCATGACCTATGAATTTGATGACCACACCAACTTCCACGCAAATGTCAGGAGACCAACACATTTCAGGGATGCCAGTACTTACTGTGAGTTAATACATGCAACCACAGATACTGGGCCATATTGCTCCAGACAGAACAAGATCTTGTTCCTCTTCAGCACTGCTTCTGCAGACTCAAGGATTCTTCATATTCTGGTGACTTCTTGAATCTTAGGAAGCACACATGATGCTGTTATTTACAAGTCCTTGCAATCTCCACCCATCAGCCTATGGCATATGCTAGAATGTCATCACTGAAGGCAGCCAACCAAACCTTCAATGCCATGCAGATTTCTGATTCCAGACAGCCATATTCCTGCATATAAGCAGGCACTCACTAGATAGTGTGTAACAATATCCTGCACTCCAAACCCATCATAGACCATCTCCAGACCATTGGCTTCATTCCAGAAAACATTTTAAGCACCAACTCACAACTTCAGTGATCCTACAGGCCAGGTCCCTGTTTAGGTACCACTGTTTAAGCTGCCCCTTCATAGTCAGGTTATGTGCTGCTTACTTCCACCATGGGAAGGGAGCCAGCTAGGGTTTATGCTAAGCAGAACCTTTCAGGTTGCCACCAGAGGAGGGTGTGTGCACATAAGATAGAGACATTAAATGCAATGTCCACTCATACATATACTGTTCGCATGCAGTCCATTTATTCTAGTACTCACAGTTATGTTCCATTGTTCATTAATTTCCAGTAATTACCCACAAACACTGTAATCAACAATGGAATGTTTCATTTCCATCCTACCTCCCCAAGGCCAATCAGGACACAAAGTTATGGCAGGTGACTAATGCATTGTAGGCCCTAATGGCATGCAGCATCAATTATGGGCATGTTAATCAGACACAAGCTGAACTCAGTCTTATACTCCCCATGTTGGGGCATGTTGTGCTGTTAAATCCCATTCCATTCAACTCAGCTTAGCTCAATTCAACATCTACTACTGTTCATACTATTGTCCATCTTGACTGCCTCCCACTTCTCAATGATAGTATTTGCTAATTTTCCCCCTTCCTTTATAAATGCCAAATTTACTTTTAAAAACCAGAATTCTGAAATTCTGAATGTGATTTGCACCTATTTATTTAAACTGTGTTATAGTAATTCACCATTCACTATTTACGTAAACTGCAGATTCGTGTTCTGCAGTTTACATAAATTGCGGATTACATTTCATCAAACTGCAGAAAACTTAAAGGCTTTTAGAATTTTACAGAATATATAAAAACATTCTGAAAAGCATTTTGGCAGCAGAATTGCTCTTCTGCCTGAATTCTTTTGGTAAAATTCTGCATTCCTTACAGCTCTAATTTCTACCCTACATGACATGATCCTATTTCTGTCTGTAATTTTAACATTGTTCTTTATTTTTTATTCTCCTCTTTGAGTTTTGCCCCTGCTGAGTGATGTTGACCACATATCTCTATATTTTGCAACATGAGTCCCCAAGCTCATCTTTTGCTACCCCAATTCTTCCATTTTTCCCCCCCCGCTGCCATATAATCACACCCTTCAAATCCATCCACACTACAATCTAATTATAATCTATCCTTATCCTGTATTTCCTACTGCCTACCTTGTTAGTATACCCTTATTCTACATTTTGGGCTGACATACTCTAATTTTACTCTGCATTTTAGTTTACATTGCAGTACCCTCTAATGTCAATAGTCAGTCACTGACTGTCTCTTTATATAGGTGGTTCTGTGGGGTCAAGATTTTAACAAGATAGATTTAGGATATGTTCTGAATGCCCAGAATGGTAAACTATGAAGCTAAGATACTTCATGTTGTGAAGATCTCCCAGCTGCACCTTACAGTCCCAGACAGCATTGGAGCTAAAGGGCACTAAATTCACATGATGCTAAAAAACAATTTTATTAGTTCTTGAAGTTATGAGGCCAAAAACAATTTTATTGTGGTTCTTGGAGTTTAACAATAATAACATACTGAACAACTTGAAGGCAAAATAATCTTCAGAAAGGTGAATATCAGCTGCTGTGCCTCTCTGGTCCTCTACTCTGAGCAACTGAACTGTCATTCAGAGTAATACAGACATACATGCCTTGAAGGAGCTGGCTTCCTCTAACACATGTGCCCCCACTTCCCACAGCAGATGGTTTTACAGAGCCAAGTCTGATGAAAATCAAAACATCCCCCACCCAAAAAGGCACATCTTCAGACAGTGCAAAAACAAGATAATTGGAAGATATAACTATGACAGTTATATACAGTACAGAGCAATGCTTATCTAAGGACCACTGTTCCCCCAGGAAATTAATAACTGCACAGGAACATTTTCAGAAACAGAATGAACACAGTACAACCGTCACATACAAGATAAATAATATAGAATTATCTCATACCTTGCTGTTGCAGTAAATCATCTCAAGCCTATACAATGCAGCAGACTTAGCATAGAATAGAACATAAAATAATAGAATTGAATGGACTAGAATATCATTTGATTTGACATAATGCCTTTCATGCACGCTGTAACATGAATAACTTCACAAAACAATGAGTTAGATACTGGAAGTAAACAGGGATTATATGCAGTGTACTATGCATGTAGCAGGCATTTAGTCTGCTAATACTGTGTACATTTACATTGCAGTAGAACCTGTGCCTTCAAATTATGGTGCATGGCTAATCCCTTCTTCCCATAAGGAAAGAGTGACATCAGGCTTCCTGATGTAACTTAGTAAGAGAGTGAAGTGCTGTGGCTTTGGGCCACATCCTTGGCTGTTTGTTTTCTAGCTGGGTATATACACAATGTTTGTATTTGCTCAACTTTTTATTAAGTTTATTAATTTCTTGTCTGCCAAAATACTTATGTACCTATGAACTATAGCAGTGTTGTGCCTACAAAAAATAAACTGGCAATAAACAGACATTTGATTCAGTTTTTATCATTTTCCTGGAGTGCGGAGCTTATCTGTCTTTGGAAGCAGTGACATCAGAGCCTTGTTTACCATTGTTCTGATGTCAGGATGCTGATGTACCATTGTTCTGATATCTAATCAATAGTACAGCAGTGCCTGGAAATCAGCAGCCAGTTGCATACATGAATCTTCAAAAGAAGCTTCCCAGTGTCAGTGCTTGAAACTGACACAGCAGGATGTGGTCCTGTATTTTTAAGTCAGGCAAGTAGCTATGTAAAGGAGGTACACAAATGATTTTATCCAGGATTCTTGAAACTCAAAGTGCCCATTGAATACATAAACACAGACAACTCCAAAATTCAATAGATATACTCAAGTTCTAATAAACATAAAATAACTTAATTCTAGCTGTAGAATCAATCTTTGCTATAAACTTTAATAATGCACTATTTAGGGTATGCCTTGGGGTTGTCAACTTTAGCATTCACTCCATTCCATGAGTAAATAAGCTGAACTGGGTACAGCATATGAGAAAGAGGTGAGCATAAAGGCTGACAGCCACAAGGCACACCCTACGCCTGTTGCCACCTGCAGGGTGGGGTTGGGGTGTTAGGTTTGGAAACCTTAACACATTTCCCTACTTATGATGCTGGAACCCTAACTAGTACACTAATGAAGTGCTTTGCAAAGAATTTTCTTACTTTTTGAAATAGTATAATCATATCCTTATTTGCCCTCTGGGCCCTGTATTCCCATCCATGCATAATTTTTGAGATACTGTAATTGTATTCCTATTTCTCTGTTGAAGTGCAGGACCCAGAGGGCCCTGTGCTCCCATCAGTTCATTATGTTATCTGTATTTGAGTGTGGGAGTGCATGGACCTCTGGGTCCTGTGCTAGTATCCATCTGTAATTTTTGAGATATTGTAATCTTCTCCCATCCCATGCAGTGCAGCACCAAAGAAAGACCCTCACATTGCAATGTTATCCTAAGTGAATCACAGGAAAATTTAAAACCTGTATAACTCCACACTGAATGAATATCTTTTCACCAAACCAGAAAAAGGCACATGTGTATGGCAAGCCCCTTGTACCCTAAAAATGTCATACAAAAATTGGGAGCCATGTCTACACAGCGGAGTGACAAAGAAATGAATGCGTACACCTCGCATTACAATGTTATCCTAAGGGTCAGGAAGAAAAATGTTAACTCCCAGAACTCCAGAGCAAAGTAATCTGTTTTCACCAATCCAGCAAAAAGCTCATCCATGGAGTAAGCTTTTCGTACTCTTAAAATTTCAGATCAAAATTCCAAACCATTTCTTCAATGTGAAGTGACAAAAAACAACTGTATAAAAATTATTTTGCAATTTGCAAAACAGGATCCTGTTTCTAGCTTTCTTTTTTTTTGCAATTTGCAAAAAAGAAAAATCCTTTTTCACAAATTTTAAAATCATAATCTTGTTTTGTGTTCTTTTTTCACAAATTTGTGAAAACGGATTTTGTCATGTTAAAGAAACACATTTGCAGGTGATTTATGAAAAAACTAACACCAGAATCTGATAGAATGGGTCCCAATTAGCAGAATGTACTAAAATGCCAGCAGAATAGGCCTAATGGTCTTTTGTGTCTGCTCATTTGGTCGGCTCCCGACCTTGCTTCCCCCTCTCCCTCTCTGGCTTCTCTCTTCTCAGTCCTGGATATTCTCACTGCACTGGTTTTTGCTTCCAGAACCCTTCCCTGTACCTGTCTCACCCCCTCTTGAACCCCTCCACCATTTCTGCCTCCACCAGCCCCCTGGGCAGCGGATTCCATGGCTCCACCACCCTCTCAGTGAAGTAGAACATTCTCCTTTCTCCTCTGAATCCCCCCTCCAGCTTCCACCCATGCCCTCTAGTTGCCCCACCTCCTTCCTTCGGAGCACCCTGACTGCTCCTCCCCTATTTATCCCCTTCATGTACCTGAAGACCGTTATCATGTCCCTCTGGTCCCTTCTCTCTTCCAATGTGTACATATGTAGCTCTTCGAGCCTCTCCCCATAGGTCCTACCCCCCAAGCCCAAAATCATTTTGGCTGCCCTCCTCTGGACCTTCTCCAGGAATTCAGTGTCCCTCTTTAAATGTGGCCTCCAAAACTGCATGCAGTACTCGAGGTGCAGCCTCACCAAGCAGTTATACAGTGGGAGTATCACTTCCCTCCTTCTGGAGGTGAGCCCCCTAGCGATGCATCCAAGCATCCTGTTGGCCTTTGCCACTGCCCTCCTACAAGTCTCTGAGTTGTTCATCTTGACATCTACCACCACCCCCAGGTCCCTCTCTGCCACTGAGACTTGTAGCATTTCTCCCCCCCAGGGTGTACACTTGGCCTGGGTTTCTGGCTCCCAGGTGCAGTACCTTGCATTTCCCTGCATTGAATTTCAGCTTCCTCTTTCTAGACCACCTTTCCAGAGCCTCCAGGTCTCCCTGTAGGGCCACCTTCCCCTCCTCCCCATCCACCACTGCCCCCAGTTTTGAGTCATCCGCAAAGAGACTCATCTCACTCCTGATACCTTCCTTATGTCAGAGATGTAGGTGTTCAACAGGAGGGCCCAAGAACCAATCCCTGATGGACTCCACTAATGACCCTCCTTGGGGATGAGACTAACTTGCCATCCACGACCCTCTGGGTCCAGTTCTGGAGCCAATTGCCTATTCATCTGATCATCTGGTTCCCCACCCCCATTTCTCCCAGATTATCCAATAGGCCCCCCATGAGGAACAGAGTCAAATGCCTTGCTGATGTCAAGAAAGAGGATGTCCACTGGTCCCAGGTCCAGGCACTCATCACCCAGTCATAGAACTCCACAAGGTTTGTTTGACATGATTTCCCTGGGACAAATCCATGCTGTCTATTGTCCAGGCACCCCAACTTTTCCAGGTCCCCCCTAGTCTCTCCTTGACAATGCCCTCCATCACCTTGCCCACCACCGGTGTCAGGCTGACGGGCCTGTAATTATCTGCCACCTCCCTTGATGCCCCCTTGTGGATAGGCACTATATGCATCACCTTCCAGTCCTGGGGCACCCACCCTGTCCTCAGAAAAATGCTGAAAAGCTCCACCAGGGGTTTTGCCAGGACATCCGCCAGTTCCTTCAGCACACTGGAATGTAATTTATCCAGCCCTGGTGCTTTCTCCATCTTAAGGGACCTCAGGGCTTCCCTCACTCTCTCTGCCATGATTTCCACATCTGTTACCTCATCCTCCTGCTTTGCCTTCCCCCCACCTGTCAGTGATGTCCCCCCTACCCAGACCCACCTATCAGTAAGGGTCCCCCCCTCAGTTTCTCTGTCTCCTCCCATGTATGATGCAGCCTCCCCATTTTCCTTGGTGAAAACTGAGGTGAAGTACTCATTTAGTACCTCAGCATGCTCCCACAGGTCTTGTGCTCATCCCTCCCCTGTTTTAACCCTGCTAATCTGCCCCTTCACCCTTCGTTTTTCTCCAATGTATCTAAAAAAACCCTTCTTCCTTCTCCTAATTTCCTTGGACAGGTTCTGCTCCTTCCTTGCCTTAGCTGCCCTCACCACCCTAGTGGCCCTTCTGGCCATCAGCTTGTACTTTTCTCAGTCCCTTTCACTCCTTGAGCACTTGAATTGCCAATAGGCTGCCTTCTTTCCCCTCATCAGCTCCTGAGCCTCCCTGGTTCACCAGCAGGGTTTTCAGGCCCTACTGCATTTTCGTCTTACTCCTGCGGAGGTGCTGGTAGCATCCTGCACCCCCCTCCTGATGATTTCCCACCTACTGTCAGTGTCCATGTCTGGCCCAATCCCACGCAAGTGCTCCTTAAGGATCCTTTCCATTTCCTTGAAATCTGCCCCCCTGAAGTCAGTTACCTCCGTCTTTGTGCAGCCTTCTACCCCTCCGAGGTTCAGGCAGAACCAGACTGTGACATGGTCACTCCCCGCCAACGGGTTCCTTACCTCCAGGCCCCCAATCTGGTCACTGTCTGCCAGGACCACATCCAGTATCCACTCCTCCCTGGTCAGTTCCTCCACGTGCTGAGTTAGGAACATGTCCTGAAAGACATCCAACAACCTCTGTTCCCTGGCCACTGAAGATGTCATAGTCTCCCAGTCTGTTCCTGGCATGTTTAAGTCCCCCAACACCACCACCCTTCCCCTTCCCAATCTGCCGCATCTCCCAATATCTGCCACCAGACTCTCCTCCAGCTCCTCCGCCAGTGCAGGGGGTCTATACACCACTCCTATTTTTACTCTCTTGTCCCCCCTTGTTATCAAGGTGACTCAAATCCCCTCCACAGTTCCTCCGCCTCCTCTCCCTCCTATGGCAATGCAGTTTTTGACTATTATTGCTACCCTCTTCCCCTTTCCTCCCCCCTGTCCTTCCTGAACATGGTGTAACCCTCCAGGTTCAGTTCCCAGTCGTGCCCTGCAGTGGCCCAGGTCTCAGTGACTGCTGCCACATCCACCTCTCCCTCAGTTAGCATCGCCTGGAGCTCAAGCATTTTATTGCCGAAGCTCTTGACATTTAGCAGGACTACCTTCCACCCTTTCCCTATACTTCCATTTCCCCTGCTTATTTTTTCCATGAGGATTCTGTCTTCCCCTGGTCCACACCTTACCAGTCAGCTTTTTCCTGCATTCCTCCAGCTCCCCAGGGGGGTGGAGACAGAGTCCCTCCTTTATTGGACCCCCCTCAACAGCTTTTTGTCCCATCCTTCCCCTCTTCACAGTTTAAACCCCACCTTTCACCAATGAACCCCTCTATTTTCAACTTAAGGATTTCCTTCCCCTCTGAATTGAGATGGAGCCTATCTCTAGCATATAGCCCCTTATCCTCCCAGGTCTCCCCCAATCCCTCATCAACCCATACCCTCTGGCCCTACACCACTCCCTGAGCCACTGGTTTATCACCTTAATCTTCCTCTTGTGTTCCTCACTATCCCTTGGCACTGGCAGGATTTCTGATAAGGAAATTGCACATCCTATATCATGACAGATCCTAGCAAGCTCCCTGAACCTTGCCTGTATCTCTAGCTCACTATTTCCCTCAATGTCATTGGTACCCAGGTGGACCAGTATGTCTGGTGAACCTCCACAATCCTTTGCCAGCTAATTTACCTCATGCTTGGCCCTGTGCACTGTTAGTCCAGGGAAGCATTTTGTTCTAACCGGGCAGGCTTCTCCCTCCCTATCCCATTTGATCCCCCTGATCATGGAATCACCCAACAGGAGCACTCTGGCTGCCCTTTTTCCTCCATTCCCCCCCTTCCATGTCTCTCATCCTTTCTACCAGCTCCTCCCCCCAGCTGGCTTCTTACTCCTCCCCCTATCTGGGTGTCACATGCCATCCCCTTCTTATTTACCCTGGCCACCTCCCCTCCGATCCTATGCCTCTCATACTCCTGAGTATCCTTCTGTACCTCGCTACCCCCACCATTACTGCTCGTAACTGGTCCTTTCCCCCCATCTGCTAAACTAGCCTGGCTCATCCCCCCTTCCTTCCTGTCTCTGTTCAGCCCCTCCTTGTGTGTCATGCTCCCCTGGCCTAAACCCTCAGCTCCCTTTACTGTATCCTCCTTATACTTCTGGTCTGTCTCCTTGCCCTTTCCTCCCAACTGGTCCTTTTCCTTGTGCTTTCCTCTCTCTACCCCCTCATCCTCCTGCTCTTATCCCCTGCTCCCCCCATTTTACTGCATTCCATGTTCTCCCCATTCCTCCTGCTATCTGGCCCCTGCCTCCTGCCCCCTACTCCCTTTCCATCTCTAACCACCCCTGTCATGGCTACACCACCCCCTCATCCTCAAGCAGAAGAAGAGAATTGAAGTGGTTACTGAGCTCAAGGTCCGATCCACCTCCCCCATTGCTTCCTTCTGTCCAGCCCCAGTCATCTGCCTACTTTCCTAAGAATGTCCTCCCTTTGGCCCCCATCTGTGAGGGTCCCAGTTACCTGCCTGCTTCCTTCATAGTATCCTCCTTTTGGGCCCCATCTGCCAGGGTCCCTATGTGACCCCAGAGTACTCGCCTGCACTCCTTTCCCTATGCCCCTGTCCCTAGTGCTTGGTGCAACCCCGTGGGAGAGCCCCTATCCTATTCCCCAACCATACCTCCCCCCTTCCCCCAGCTGTCTCCTAATCCCCTCAACCTCCTCCCTAAGCTGTGCCCGCTGGTAGCACACTGGGCAACCACTGAACTTCCAAGCCCAACATGTGTTGGCTACTTCAAAAAACATAATTTTTTTCTGTTGTTTAACTTTTTTTGCCTCTCTAATAAAAACAAGATGGATACAGCATGAAAAATGATTCCCCATTTGCAACAAAGGATTAATCATTTGTGACTCAGGTTTGCCCATTTGCAACACAGAATCCTGTTTCGAGGCTCACATCTAACTTTACCCATTGAAAATAATGGCAAAATTTAAAATGTTATAACTTTTGAATGGATTGATATTTTTTCACCAAATCTTCAAAAGGCACATCTGTAATGCAAGGCATTTCTTCCCTAAAAATATCAGACCAAAATACCACACTGCTTTCTTACAGCAGTGTGATAAAGAATTTTACAAAAACAGTAATTTTCAAATGTTTTTACACTACATATCTCCACACCCGCAAATATGACTGAAATGAAACTTGGCACATCAAGACAAATTTGGTCCTTGATGGTGCTTGCAAAATTTCATGCAAATCAGTTGAATGAATGTGAAGTTATTAAAGTGGAGTATTTCAAGTTTATCATCGAAGTGAAGGTTGAACCCTAACTACAGGGGAACGACCATGCCCCTATAATAACACTTCATATCTCCACACCCACACATATTACTGGAATGACTCTAGTCGCATCAAGAGATTTTCATTCATTCATGGCACATGCAAAATCTTATGCAAATCGGTTAAATGGTTGAGAAGTTATTTAAGTGCAAAAGACATGTAAAAAGATTCCCATTTGCAACAAAGGATTTCTCATTTGTGACACAGGATTGCCCATTTGCAACACAGATTTCTGTTTTTAAGGCTCACATTTAACTTTTCCCATTGAAAATAGTGGGAAATTTTAAAATGTAATAACTTTTGAATGGATCTATATTGTTTCACCAAATCTTTAAAAGGGACATCTGTGACCCTAGACCTTTCTACCCTAAAATCTCTCACCAAAATCCCAAGCTGTTTTTACGCAGTGGCATGACAAAGAATTTTACAAAAAACAGTAATTTTCACATTTTTTGACACTCTGTATCTCGGCACCCATACATTTGATCAAAATGAAATGTAGCACATCAAGAGATCTTTGGACTCTAATGGCACATGCACACTTTCATTCAAATTAGCTGAAGAGTTGCAAAGTCATTGAAGTGCAAAATTTCAAGATTAACATAGAAATGAAGGTTGAACCCTGACTATAGGGGCATTACGGCATCCCTTTAATAAAACCCTTTAACTAGCGGAACAAATCTTATACCTGACCAGGCAAGGCAGCACTGAAAATCATCTTCTGAACCTCCACTCTGAAGTGAGCTGTCTTATCCACTTTTTGATACAGGCCATTGAGCTACCATATACCAACAAAAGCTAAATAAAAATAAAATAAAAAAATATTCATTAAAAAATGACAAATGATGAAGCAAAGCACAAGAAGGCTGAGTGCCAATTTTGGAACATCATAAACCACTTAAGTACGCTGTCATAGATTTCCCTCAATGGGAACACAACCTTGTTGTGCACCATTGGCAATTATTTTATTGTCTTAGTAGGCCCCAATCCCCCTTCCCTGAATAGAAGAGATATACACAATGCTTTAGGGAAAATGGCCATAGCCATGCGTTTACTAATACAACAACCTTATACAAGTAGCATGACGTGTGTAGCTCTGGTGTTTCAACAAGTCTGTGGATGGTAAATGCAATCTACCAGTTGTCCACTACCCTAAAGGGACCATCTGGATGTGTACTGCGTCATAATGTCATACGCCTAATAGCGTACGGCATTATGGCGAAACCTGGACCTGTACGCTCCCCAAGTTGGACCCCTCCAGAGTTAAGAATATTTAGTGGGGGGTCAGGGGCACACCCCCCATAACAGGAGTGTGGGGGTGGGGAGCCCCCACAGAACAAAGATATGATGCCGGATGGCATAAGTCATGCAGCACGATAGTGCCATGCGACATTATTGCGATATAATGACCCCGCGCCAACTGGGTGGACCTTTCATTTCTAAAAGGTGTGATCTCTGGAAGGGCATATGCTTTCTAGGCACAAGGGGTGGTTCTTGAGAAATGTGATGTATGCCACTCCCCTATCACATAGTGTTTCACACACAGGCGAATCCAAAAGAGGCTATCCTCTGACTGACACATAGGGCACCCAATCATCTGGGCCTCACCTCCTGCCAACTTTGGGAGTAACCATCTGTGTCAGATGTGAATTTCATCTGTTACCCCCTTCATAATCTCCTTGCAAGACTGCTGTGCTACCACACTTACATGACTGTGACAGCCCTATTCTTAACACCTACATAAACTGCCCTGCCAGAGGAGGCAAAATCCCAGAAAACCTTGTGCTAGATTTTCAAATCTCCATAAAAGTTCACAACTGTGGAAAAAAAACTAGCATAAGTGGGTTTCCACTTGCGGAGTCACAGTTTTTCCTGCAGTTGCAGTATTCTTAAAAGTGGAGCTGGTTTACAACTGGCTGTACAATAATGGCAACTTGCAGACAATTTTTCAGCACAGCTGTGACTAGAAGCTGTGCCTGGTGGGACCAGGTGTAACATCTCCCACAGCTTTGCTGGCTGAAAATATGAAACTCCACTGGTGCAGAGGGTTTGTCGTATGGCTGGGGCTTTGGGTAGGGACTTAGTCTCCCACCCATTTGAAAATCCAGTTCCTCATAGTGAAAAATGAGAAAATTCCTCCCCCCCAAGCCCTCAGGTGATCCCCTTATTGAGATAGCAAGGCTTCCTAACTAACCCTACCAGCCCTTTTACCCTATATTTGTGAGGGTGAGCAGGCAGGAATATCATCTGGAGAGAATGAGCAAAGGGGTGGGCTTCAGTTTACTGGTCCATATACCCCTTTTACTCCTCCTTCTGGCCATAAACCCAACACCCCTAGGGTAATCCTAACTCCTAATCTAACCTCTCCCCTTGTGGGAGACCCCTTGCCACCCAGTCATCATAACCTGCTCAGGTGTTGGGGGAAGGGACCACAGACAAATTCTGTACTGCTGCAAGATCCCTCTGCGGGCTGGCTATTTTATAATTTAACTGGAGCCTAGATGCAGACTTGCAGTTGATGCAAGAGAGTGACTGTGACTAGCTCAGGAGAGTCAAGTAATCCTGATGTATCAGTTGATCGAACACCAGGACAGTATTCCAGGGGCCTGACTTCAGTTTCCAGTTAGAGCCCAATATTTCTGTTTCATTACAAGTTGTGTTGCAGTTGCTTAACTGTTGCTAACACTGCACTAGTAACTCACTGTCATTTCAACTTGTGTTATTGAGAGCAGGTATGTTGGTCAGGACTTCAGGGATAATTTCTCTACACTTTTCAAAAGTGGCATGGGATCTTTTACTTCCGCCTCAGGATGGGTATAAGAGACTTTGGTTTAATGTTCCTCTATTGAAATCACCTCCATAGCCCAGGACCCCCCCGCCCCCAGTGCAGCACTGTAGTGTCACAGGAGGCTACTAAGGCGAAAAGGGTGAGACTTGATCCCATGGCCACTTGCTCTAAGCCTAGAGGTGAGAGTGCCAGTAATTGAGCCTTTGACATAGAACTGAATGGAGTACACATGATGCCCCAAAACACAAACTGTTGTGGTAGAAGCAGGTAGTGGATCAAGAGTATGCAACAGATTATAAAGATAGCAAATACAGTAGTTCTGCAACTGCATGGGGATCCATAATGGCATGAGCATTTTTTTTATTGAAATTTTAAGTCACTTGGATTAGGAAAATTCTGCTAAATGTCTCCATTAGGAAAATATGGGGTACATGAATAACTTCTTGCAAATGTCTGGCAAATATTCATATTTGGAACCCTTACAAATTTGAAATTCATAGTAATTTGACCCAAAATGTGATTTACAGATAACCTTTTGCAAAAATAGTTTGCAGCCTGCAGGATGATAAAGGTTAGTTCCATGTTCACCCCACCCCTCTCAGGCATCTCACATACCCGCTTACCTGTTCCTCCCATACTTCTGATAATGATATCAAGCTATCTACTAGTACTTCAACACACCAGGCACTGTCTTTTTAAAACCCCTGCCTGCCTAACCCAACCCTTCCAGTACTATATTAATTTTATTTTATTTATTGTTATTTTTATTGTCTACTTTACTCAGGCTAATCCAGCTGAGATATAACATCTTGTCTTCAGTGGGGTCCTGATTCTTGATTAAGGATGGGTCAAACACATGTGTAAATGTCATGAACCTCTTTTCAACACCTCATTCATCATGGGGTAGGGGGACAAAAAGTCCGAGGCCCAGTGGGCACATTTAAAGGAACACTGTCAACCCTTTTTGCATCATATTATTTTTAGTTGAAAACCCACATTTTAGGAATGCTTACCTTTTTTAAAGTTCATTTATATTGCTGGTTGCTTTATCTGTTTCCTTTCTTAGTGGAACTAAAATGCACAGTAATAAAGTAATATACCCCAAATTGTTTTGTTTCAAATCATTATTATATTCAGATTGCATACATACTGAACATTAGGAACACCCCAAACAGTGCAGCCACTCATAATGTAATAGTCTCCTCTCATTTAAATGCATCATGAGTCGCTAGACTGTGTTGGAGGTGTTCCCAAGTCCAGGATAGATGCAACAGGAATTGATCAATGCCTCTTAACAAACATGGTTTTGTGTGGTATCATCATTATTGTGTTAACAAACAGGGTTTTGTGTGGTATCATCATTACTGTGTGCAGCCTGTTTTTAACCTTTAAATAGAAAAAAGGAATCAGAATCAAATTACCATCTACATCAGCAATCTCAACAGAATGTGACCAATCATAACATGTATTTTTAAACAAGGGACCATTTGAGGCTTAAGAGGGTTGACAGTGTCCCTCTAGACAAATCTAATATCCTTTCATCAAGCTGTCCCCTTGTAAACTGTGCACCATACTTTTAAATCTCAAGGCAGTGTACTCTTGTAATTAGACTGTCAGCATGGGACTAAGGAGATCACAAGTTCAACCCCTACTAAAAACACAATATTTACTGTGTGATCTTGAGCTAGGCATGTGTCTCCAAGTGCTCCAATGGAACCAGATGAGGAAAAGGATAGAAGTAGGACTCCCACTGAAAATTAAATGCTGTATCTCACCAGAACTATCTGGGGTACATAAATTGTTAAATAAATAAATATCCCTAATCCAATCCCAGTCCCATATTGCAATAAAGCCCCCCTTATCCTAGCCCTGAGCCTTGATACATGATGCAGACAAAAGGTAGAATACCAACTTTTCGGTCAGTACCACCCCTGCTTGCAGTATAGCTGACAGGCTCTGAGACATGTGAAGAAGGGAGGGCTATCTAACACAAATAAATGATGCGTGTTAGACAGTGATAGAAGAGAAAAGCTGTTTTGGCCCTCAAAAATCAGAAAACTAGTTGTCCATTTTTTCTCATTTTCAAAACTGTGAAATAATGAACCGCACACATTTCAAGCCCATACTCATAAAAATCTGTATGTTGTAAGCAGTGCACAAATCAACTTTCAATGAAAGCTACCCTTCAGACCTATGAGACTGCAGATGTATTCCACTGATCTGGATTACATCCACTGTTATTTATACAAGATGCATCTCATTATAAGAGGCTTCAGTGCAAAAACTGCCTTGTCTGATAACATGCCAGGCAGGAAGAAGACTAAAGTAGACTTCCTAATAAAACAAAAAACTTGCAAGAAATTGTGTTATTTTTTTTTTTTTGTAATGCATGATGGCCTGATGTAGCAGTGTTACTTTTAAAAAGTCTGGGTTCTACTTACCAACATAGCTTGATCTCTTCATTGTTTTGTATGAAAGACTACCAACATCAATGAAGAGCAAGCTTTAGAGGTTATTATTTTCTGTCACCATTAAGGTGTTAAGGTGTTTTGTTTTTATTTTGATTTTTTTTTGGGTTGTTTTGTTGGATACATGTGAAAAGGAAAGACAGAACTAATACATTGAATTGCTTCCATTAGCAAATTTTAATTCACTTGTGTTTGCCTTTGGGAAACTTATCCCTTACTTTTTATTCCCCTTTAAATTCTGAAATAATACCAAAAGCATCATTGACAACAATGGAGTTTATCCACTAGCCACTCAATGTTGAGATCAGTTGGATTGTTTCTCCTGCATTGCATTCAGTTGGGTTTAGTCATAGGTCTGTTTGAAATGTCATTATACAAATGTCTATTAACAGAGTCAGACAAAGAGAAATGTCACTTACCTGTTCTGTCTGTGGATTCCTTTGGTAAAGGCAAGGCTTACAAATCAGAACATGCCAGACAATAGTGACCAACATATAAGCTGGAGTAGGAGTACATCAGAGACAAAATAGTGTCACTGAGATCATTTGGGTCAGGCTATTGGAAAAAGGGGACAAAAAAGTCATTATGTAGGTGTGCTACATTCTCCTAAATGGCATAATGCTCAGCTGGTTGGGGAAATTATGAAAGCCTCCAAATTGGATGCAGTGGTGCTCCTGGGAGACTTTACTTTCCCAAGTATAGATCTGAATCTTGAAAAGGCTAATAGCAAGGTTGAGACTGAATTCCTACCCACCTACAAGGACCACTCCCTAAAATAGCATCTCTAGTAGGTTAGCTTTGAGGCCACCTTTGACCTTACTCTTGGCAGTTGTCATCTCCAGTGTAAAAGCCAAGGAGCTGGTGGGAGGCTGTGAACACAAATTGGTAACCTTCTCCCTGGTGACAGGCAAAGCAAGCAGAACCTCAGCCACCCAGACCACAGACTTTAGAAAGCTAGACGTTGCCATGATGTAGAACCAGGTGTCTAATAGACTTCAATGGCTGCAAGAATCTGGAAATGCAGAGTAGAAATGGTGTTTTTGAAGAAAATGCCCAAAAGGGCTGCTGAGTTCTTCATTATTACAAACAATAAGAATAAAGGGCTAACTAATGCCCCTGACTCACTAGGTACCTAAGGCAACTGATTCTGAACAAAAGGATGATCTATGACCACGTCAAAGAGACAAATTGTTTCCTGGCTACAAAAGGATACAGTATCACTGTGAGACTGCAAAAACTAGAATTTAAAATAGCTAAGTCAGGACTGGAGTTTGCATAGCAGCAGGAAATGCAGGCAATAGTAAAACATTCTTCCAGTATACCAATGGAAGGTGGAAAAAAAGGGGACTTGGTCTGTGAAGGCAGAAGTGAGAGAGAAACTTGTGAGAGAGCCAGAAAAAATGATTTAATTATTAATAAATACTTTGCTTCAGCTTCTATTAGGGTAGTGGGCCCATTTGCAGGGCATATAACATCACTGGTAGGCATTATGCAAAACAAACAAAGAAAAACACATCACCAGCACTTTGATGCAGCCATTGGGCATGATGCCTGCCCTGGTAGCTGACTATCTTGTAAAGATGAAGTCTTCAACAGTAAGTCCCAAAAGGTAAACGTAATACACCTCAGGCTATTGTCAGTACCAACTGCAATAATGTTCCAAGAGTGTCTGGACCTGTGTGGTGTCAAAGAACTGGAAGCTAGTCAATATGGTCTCTGTTTTCAAGAAATTGGTAAGGTCAAACCTGGGTAAGAACAGGGTGATCAGCCTGAGCAGTGCTGGACAAGGAACTGGGAGCCATCATCAAGGGCAGAATACTAGAGAACTTGCTTGAAGCCAGGGTTCTTGCCTCACTCAGCATGACTTTATGAGAGTTAAATAATGCAAAAACAATGTAATAACCTTATATGTGGGGGAACAGGTTAGTGGACAGGGGCAGGACAATGGACACAGTTTTTTCTGGACTTCAGTAATGGCTTTAGTATTGTGCCGCATAACAAGATCCTGGGTAAAGTAAACCACTGCGGTATACATGAGACAAACTCAAGATAAATTGTTAACTGACTTGTGGGCATTAAGCAGAAATTGGGAGCCCACAGTCACTACTCCAAATGGAGACAAGTACTCAGCAGTGTCCTTCAAGGATTGGTGGTGGGTCCACAGTTCTTCAACACTTTCATCAGTGATCTGGACATTGGGGTCTCCAGAATACTGGCTTGCATCATTCGCAGCTTATAATATGAACTACCTTGAGAAATCATAGATCTGCATAATTTGGGCAGTAATCCAAAGTTAAGGTTATTGCATGGTAAAGGAATAATGGGTGGCACTACAAGAGAAACTGTTGAGATTTATTATTAAACTAAAGTTGGATTATCAACTGGGTCTGCTGACTTGTAGGAGGGCAACTCTAAGTATTTGAAAACCGCTGTACTACCTATTGTACTAAGTATTGTACCTGCAAATTTTGAGCACCAATAAATATAGCAGCTGCTGGATTAATAAAACTTTGTGGATAGGAGTTGCAAAATCTATAATTAGAAGAGTTAATACCAAACTTCTGCTATTTAACAAGGAAAGAAAGAATGGCATTGGAGGATCTTAAAGAATGCATCAATAACAAATTAAAGTCCGCAGACAAGTGTGGCAGTGTAGTAGTGCAGGCCATTGTTAAATATATGGCTGAATTACCTAGACAACTAGCCAATACAGAATATTATAAGCCTCTCAAACCCAACTTCATACTGTTCCTTAAGAATACTATTAATGATTTTATTATTGAAGTGTTTACCGACAATTTAATATCTGGATAAACAAAGGATTTTTTTTTTTTTTAGTTTGTTTTGTTATTACAGAGCATCCATTGCATCTTCACATCCAAATACCTCTACTGGTTCATAAATCTTTGTGGTCCCACTACAGGAAGACCATTTATATGTGGTGTGGGTTCACTTGAGGAACCCCTTTCAAAGTTTATCCATGACCACATTAACCCTTCTGTAAAATCACTATTACATATTATTCTGGGTACTATGACTGCACTGAGACTATTGTCAGACTTTGATCCAGAGGGCAACTGTATTAAACTTTAACTGGATTTTGGTGACCCTTCATGTAGAAATCCTCTATAGAAGCATACCCAAAAAGGTGAGGAGTCTTCAAGCTTTATGATAGTATTTTAATCACAGATCATCAGATGCACATCCAACCACAGATTGCATTGTTGGAATAGCTAAATTGGACATGGAGAGCACCATCTTTTCATTCATGGGGGATTACATTATACTGATCTAGGGTGTGACCATAGGTACATGTTTATCCCCAAATATGTAAATTTATACCTTGGACTGTTGGGAAAGCAAGTAATTTATGATTAAAAAAAGAATCCCTTCTATGATAAGATTAATTTGTAATGTTGTTACATTTTGAAATTTTTATTATGTGGCAGGGGTCAAAAATAGAAAACATGGAGTGTTCTGACCATCATCATTCTAATAATAAGCATCTTAAATTTACTACTAATTGGAAACATAAACAGGTAGCATTCTTGTACATACAGTACTTATTAAAAAAAGAAAGAGATAACAGTGTATATTTATCTTTTGAAAATGGGCAAGTGAGATGGTGAAAGGCTGCTGCCATTCCATAGGTATATGTTTGTGTTTATGTGCCAATACCGCACTATACAGAAAGAGGTCTAACCATGTGATCTAGAATTTGGACAAATCACATACAGAGTTCATTAGCCACTTCCCTCATTGTTGTTTTCCATTACAAGCATGGCTGCCACATTTACATTTACACTTACATAAAAAACAGCCTTCAGCTAGGCCATGAAAATGAAACTCCCTTAAATTAAAAAAATAAAATAACTAAATGCTTTTTTCACTCATGATACCCGTTACACACTAAGAGAGATTTCATTTCTAGTGTTTCTTTGATGGCTATGAAAAATCACAAACTTATCTTAACCAGCTTGACAGAAAAATCTCTGTTGCTAACCATTTCCCAGATAAAATTGAGGATCTGGTTCCATATGTGTTTTTCTGTGTGAGTGTATGACAGTGGAATACTGCAGAATTTTGATTTCATGATTTTCATGTTAACATTCCATGATTATGTGGCAAAGGAATGAACTCTCTACTAGAGGAATACCAAAGAATATTGTGTTCTTAAAGAGCTAGTTGAGCTAAAACAGGCAGACAGGAACATAATATTAATTTTAAGAGGCAGACAGTGGTAACTTTTAATTTTTGAAGTATTTTACATTTTCCTTTTGCTCATCAGAAAGTTTTTCATGTGATGATATTATACTAGATGTGTGGAACAGCTGTCAGCCTGGCAGCTGATATATCTATCTATAGACCGCCCCACCACATCATCACTGTTATGTTATCACTGACAGTGACATCACAGGTGACTAACGTGGCAGCTACTGAGTAGCTGTCCCTAAGCAATAGTGATGTAATAGTCAGAGAGGTCATAATACTGATGATGTAGTGTGGGGGGTAGATATAGATATATCCTCTGCCATGTAGAGTGCTATCCCACACATCACAATTACTGACAACAGGTAAGCAGTCTTCTAATTAACCAAAGGGAAAAGAAAAAGTGGTTGACTGCTTTTAAAAACTAATATTAATTTTAGGTAGTAGATTAGCTCTTTGAATTCCATGGTAAACAATCAACCTTTCCATTGGATGTGTAGAAAGGCAGATGACTGAGAGATAAAAAACATCTGTGAAGGGGGTCTTTGACATTTTCTAAGCAAATTGTTATTTTGTTGTGTCTTTTTAATTTTTTAGATTTTTTTTTTTCCCTATCTCATTTTCTAAACACAATAAGGTAATTCAAGGTGTTGGGTATTGGTGGATACTTTCATGTCTAGAGCATTTTAAACTGTCAAACTGTGGTTTGTCTGTGATGCTGGTCCTCATCACACTCTTAGGTGTGTGGGTATCCACCAATACAACACACCCTGTCAGGTCTTATTGCTTACCTATACCATAAGCCCACTAACAGAAATATTGCCCTATAAGCCAGCTGCCACCCTCACCCCTATAAATAATATACCAAGGAGTAGATTTATTAAAAGTTAAGCCTAACTGCAGTATTGATGTTGCTTTTGAAGTGGAGGGGGCACAAAATATGGAGAGGCGCCTTTATGAAAGTGGCTATAGTTGTGAAGTTGTACAACAGGCCACGCATACAGTGGTAGTTAGAATGCAATTGTGGTAAAAATGTACTGCAGTATAACATAGTTGGGGTAAAAAAAATGCACATTGAATAAAATGAGTATTGTTTGTACCACAGCTGCGTTATACCACAATATGGTGCCAATTGTTTTATAACTTCCTCTATTGGGCAACTAATACTGAAAGAGAATCAGTACTGTATCAAGAGATTCAGGATAATAGGTAGGGAAACAGAGTGTTAAACCTTTTAACACATTTTTTCAACCCAATCAGATAGAGTCAGAAAGGTCTTACATAAGCACTGACGTTCTGATCTCAGAAACAATGCTTAAAGAGCAGCTGACACCTCCAGAATAACTTCTAAAAGCATAATATTTATTCAGAATACAGCATATTTCATATTAGGTCTGTATTTCTGCTCTCCATTATTTATTTTTGAGTTTATGTAGATGGAAACAGGATCTTTTTTATTTGCAAGTTCTTTGGCTCTTATTACTAATCCCAACCTGATATAATAATACTCTTCTTGTAACATCACAGTTATTACCATAGCAAAAGACTGTAACATCAAAACAGAGGATTAAGACTTCAAGTGAGGAATCAGCTGTATGAGCAGATGAACTCTGAGGGATCAAGATCCTGTTTCCATGCACGTTTCCTCAGTGATAAAGAACTGGAAGGGAATTCTATAGAAGATATGAAAAATAGGCTGGCCCAGTGGTGTGGAGGGCTGAGGCATTCAATACCTTAGCTCCAGCCATGCCAGTGACCCATGTCTGAGAACATGCATGAGTTGCTGAGCAGCAGCAGGGAGGGAGAGGATCGAGTATCCAACAGGATGCTCAGTAACGGCCACCATGGAAGGGAAAAAATATGGAGGGAAATGAAGCCCTACCTGACCTTGTCCTGCTCTGTAACCAGTCCACTGGACCCTCAATATGGATGCAGGATCACTGGGGGGTGGTAAAAGACAGCCCTCCCCTTCCCAGTCTTGCCATGGGTGGCAATCTATGGGGGAATGAGGCTCAGCAAGACCAGATGACAGAAGACAGATGAGGGAAGAAGGGACAAGGCTAAGTCAGTTGCAGAGGTGCACAGGAGGAGAAAATGTATATGGAAAAAAAGAAGATACGAAAAATGCAGTCTGAATTATGTCTAAATATTACATTTTCCAAAGTTTTCCCAGAGGTGTCAGCAGCTCTTTAATGATATAAGTAAGTGAACTCCAAGAATGGTCTTTAGAAGGCAAAAAAAAAACCTGGAAGACTTCTTAGTACACAGCATGCAATCAGTGCCTAAAAAGTAATCTTGGTTTCCAACTTTACCACCTGGTTAGAAACAAGTGTGGTAGGTGTAAATAGTGTACTGTGATTAAGGAAACCAGCTCCTACCTTAACCCTACTGCAGTTAGGACACATAAAATCATAGAATTCATTAATTGTGATGCAAGCTATTTTGTATGTCTGAGCCCATGACTTTTCAGGATACATTATATAGGAAATACCAAATGAAAACTAAAATATGAGTTGGAGACCATATGAGGGCATTATTACACAATAATTAGGATTATCTACTGACTGTACAAAAATTTTATTTATTTATTTATTTAAAATTTTGGTGACTGGGTAGGCCCACTGAGACCCTTTCCCTTTTTCAGGGGTGACCTGGGGTTAGTTACAGGCAACAGTACAATAAAAAGTAGGAACAATTCAAGAGAAAGTGTGCAATACAGACATTATAATGAGGACATATTGTACAATCACAGGCAGGTTAGGTACAGTTGACAATAATAGGAGGAGTAACAATAGTTTCATAAGAATGACAGTTACATAAAGTTCATTTATCAGGTCAATTTTATAAATTACAATTTAAAGTGTTTCAAAAGTGATAAAGTTCCACTGAATAGGATAACAGCATGTTAGTCGTCAGGCTTTAGTTTCAGTGGTGGTGAACTATAATGGTCCTCAGTGGTGGCATGCACAGAGGCTTAGCTCTAGCAGGTGCATCTTTAGGACTTTTTTAAAGCCCCCAAGGGAGCTGCAGTCTTAAAGATTGCTAGGCAGGCCATTCCATAGGGATGGGATGTAAGTTGTGAACAACTGAACACCTTGGTATGTTCGGACTTTTGGGATGTGGAGGAGTCAACGACATGAGGATCTTAATGTTCTTTTAGGCTGCTTGAGTAATAAGGTGCGACTCAGACTGGGGGAAACATTTGTTTGTAGAAGCTTGAAGGCCAAGCATAAGGATGCGTAAGCCAGTCTGCTCTCCAGGGAGGGCCAATTTAGTAAGTGGAGCATTTTACAATGGTGTTCTAGGGTCTGGGCACCCAGGGCAAAGTGTCCAACTCTGTGGTACAATTTTCCTAGCTTTCACATCTCTGTATTTTGTAGTGAGTTTAGCACTGGGGCCCCATAGAATATGGTGGGCAGGACCATGCCCATGTCTATCTTTAGCTTGGATGCCTGAGTGACAAAAGGGGTTAGATGGTACAGGAGACCAAGCTTTTCATTTAGCATCTTGGTTAATTGGTCCACATGAACCTTGAAGGAGCAGTCTTGATCGATATATACTCCCAGGTATTTGATGCAATCCACCACCTCAATAGGATGGCCACTGGACAGAAAAGAGGATAGTAAGCATGCTCTATTAGGGCCCTAGTTTATTGGGTCAAAATAGGATGGCTTTGGTTTTTGTCTCATTGAGGACTAGCCTATTTGTCAGGAACCAGGTTTCCAGTATGGAGAGGTCATGGTTCAGGAGCTGATTTAGCTGCACAGCATCTGAAGCAGATCTGTATAGTACGGCATCATCAGCATAGAGGGTCACTTTGACTCCATCGCAGTGCTTTGGCAGGTCATTGATAAACAGGAAGAATAGGAGGGGCCCCAGTATTGAACCTTGGGGGATGCCTTCAGCAGTGGAGCACTTGCCTGACTCCATCCCCTGCCATGTGATTATCTGAGATCTATCCTGCAGGTAATCTTTGAACCACTGTGCTGAGTGGTTGTCCAGACCAAGTGAGCTAAGCTGCAAGATGAGTAATTGATGGTCTACCAAATCAAAGGCCTTGGTAAGGTCTATGAAGACCACACCAGGAAGTTGGCCTTTGTCTTGGGCTGCAAGGATGTCAGATGTTAGACTCACCAAGACAGTATCAGTGCCATGTTGTTTTCTAAATCCATGTTGTCATGGAGTGAGGAGGCTGTGTTGTTCAACCTGTGCCTGGACTTGTCAGTACACAATTCTCTCAAGCATTTTATTTAGTGTGCAGAGAATAGAAATCGGTCTATAGTTTTCTACTAGCTCACTGGGTCCTTCCTTGGGGATAGGGGTAACCAAGGCTGTTTTCCAGGCTGAGGGGACTTTGCCTTCCATCAGCAACCTATTGAATAACCACATGATTGGCATGGCAATTTCTTGGTCTGCCAGTCTGAGTAACCAAAATAAAGGAACAAGTAATAATAGAATCATGTTCTCTAGCTTTGGAGTATTGAGCATGACATAGTGTGACTGGGGGCAATTGTTTTAAGGCATTTGTAAGAAAAGAAGGCATTTGGGATTGTAAATATGGGAGCTATATCTAAACCACCAGTTTGAATTAACCCCTTTATTATAAGGGGGAGTCATTCATGTCTTGCAAAAAGTAAAACAAAACTTAGGTCTACAATTATTGGTACTTTATCTTATGTTTTCCTGATAAAATGCTCATATGACATCAGAAAAAGAATAATGATCTAGTGAGGAGGTTTTATTAGCACAGGCATCTACATAATAGTTGAAAACTAAAAAAAATAAAAAGATATGAATAAAAAAGCTATATATGTGGTAATGAATGTTTGTTTCAAATATTGCTACACTCACTATTTTATGCTTCTATAAATTGTAAATAACATACATAATTACTTTCATTTAGTGCTAAAGTTCAACTTTGTATGGATCTTTTATTTATGAAATCTTTGTTATGAATTTTTGACTTTAATATCTCATCAATTATGTGTTTGTATCTAAATTATAAGTAAATATGCTTCTGAGGGATGCCTGTTATGGCACAAGGGACTCTGAACAAGAGGTTTAGGCGAGAGAACTGCAAAGTGAAGCTAAGCAGTTCTGTCTGCCCAAACCTCAGGAAAGAAGTGTTTTATAACATAAAAGACATCCATTGGAGGCACTTTTAACTTATTATTTATTTATTTCATTTCGGATTACAAATACCTTTGAGCTAAACATAGCTCATTTACAAATGTTCCACATCGGTAATATACGGTAATAGGTCGGTATTATAAATAAATAAATCACTTAAGATTATTTCAAGTGATTTTATAATATGTTTAGTCTTTTTTTTTACTTTACTGTGCTGTTCTCCCTCTACCATTGAAGTGGAGCATTATCTCCTAGCGCTCCCACACGACAGCACTCTGTACACAGGCTAGAAGGTACAGTAGCTCTGATTGCTAATTGACTGAAATCTCATTAGTGATTTATCATATATTTAGTAATCTTTGGTATGGATTTTGCTGTGAGAGATATGTGGTCATACTGATGGAAATGTGTGCAATAAGCTTATGATTACTTACTTTATGTGATGCCTTTAAAGACAATAATTCAGCATCTTGCATTAATCACCTTAAAAGACAAGTGCAAAAATACAGAACCTGTTTTTTTTTGCACCTACATTTATTTTATTAAATGTAAACAACAATACATTCAGAGACTAAACAAAATGCACAACAATTTAGTCTCTCAGTAGATAGACCAGGAATAATAACAAAATGTAGCTATCCAGACTTATGACAATAGTAACATTGAATAGGACATAGTATATTAGGCAATCTGAGACCTAAAATTAAACCTCTCAGTATCTATGTCCCATGTGTATAAGTAATAGGAAGGAGAGGGTAAGTTTTGTACTTTGTTCTTAAAAGAAGGTCCATAAACTATGACATAACACATTATACCTGAGAGACCTGTAGGAGTTAACGGGACTTGCAACTATCAGCTAGGAAAGCATTAGAAAGGTGTGTAGCTTATCCCATTTCTTTTGATATTTTTTCAAGGAGTTTCAGAGGCTGGCCAGTGATTTTTTCCATCCTTAATGGAGAAAGAATTTCATTGTGTGACTTCCTGTAGGGGGTTATGGTTTGGTCTGTCCAGTGGCATAGGATAACCAACAAAGCAATGGCTATAATAACAGCCATATGGTGTCTTTGAGGGCCAAGTAAGTTATCAATACCTTTTCCCAACAAGGATAAATCAGTTGTGAAAGCACAGCTGAGTCCAAGCAATGGGACTAATTGAGCTTTTATTTGCTGCCATAAGAGCTAAGACCTAATGCAATTCCATAGGATATGTTTTAGAGATCCAATTTGGTTATTACATTTCATACATGTGGACTGGGGAGCATATTTAGTTTGTGAAGCTTCTGTGGGGTACAGTATAAATTATTAGTAATCTTGTATTGTGTCAAATGTAATTTATCTATCTTAATGCATCTGTGAGCATAGTCTCATAGTGAAAGGCATTCAAGGGAATCTACAAAAGTGGGGAATTCTTTCACCCAGTATGAACACCTGGGTTTGAGTTTATCCCCATGAGATCCCACAGGGTTTTGTAGAGGGTAGAAATTGTATGATCACCTGTAACTAGGCCAGGAAGAGTTTCATAGTTTATACCATCAGAAAAAGTCCAGGGACAGGAGCCAAGTGCAGCTTCCTGCATGTGCATTAATTACAAGAAGGGAAAGATGCTAGCATGGCTTAAACTGTTGTCACTTTTAAAGTGATTGAATGCTACTAGTTAGTAATTCAGAATAAGGCAAGCTAATTAATTAAGGTTTATCTGCGACAAAAAGGATATTAGAATAGGGTTTTGACCTATTTTAAAGTAGGAAATAAGGCAGAGAGGTTGGGTTAGATCGTTATGAGGTGTGTAACTCAAGAGTTTGCAGAGTTGTAGATTAATTTTAACAGACCATCCAATGGGAGTGTTTTTAAGTTTAGATGGATGTTTTGCCCAAATGATGTGGGGCAGGGCTTTATGGTCAATACCAGTGACTGGACAGAGACACATCTCAATATATTCCCATTGTGGGTAATACATAGTGGGGAATATCCCAGCATCTTGAATGCCCCAGGCAAGGAATTTGCTGGCTTGGGCTGCAAAATAGTACCAGTGAAAATTCTGGAGTTGCAGTCCACCATGTTACATCACCAGCATCAGCACAGAACATGATATATGTGGGTTTCTTCCTTTACATAGGAAGTTGAAAAGGAGTCTGTAATTTAGGACACCACATATTTGTTAAGGGAATACTCATCATGCTGAGGGGATAGAGTATCAAGGGGAGGACATTTATCTGTATAACGGAGATCCTGTTCTATAGTGAGATCAGTAGCACTTTCTGCCACTGGAGATCTGCTTGAAGCATTTGAAGAAATGAGGAAAAGTTCTGGGTTAATAGTGAGGTGACATCTATAGTTAACTGGATGTCCAAATATGTGAGTCAATTAGGGGACCAGATTCCAGCACATTCAGGAAGGAGATCCTGTTTCAGGGATATGGGATTAAGGGAGCATTATTACTGTTTTAGACAAGTTAAGTTGGTGGCCCAAGATCCTATTGAATTCAGTAAGGTCTTGAAGTCCTATGGGGAAGGACTGTGCAGGTTAGTTAGGTGATGCAGGATGTTATCTGTGTATTTTGAGACTTTGAATGAGTAGGGGACTATCTTAATGCTTTAGATCATCCCCTGCTGTATGATATGTCTGGTAAGGATCTCAGGCTATAAATTAAAGAGATAAGGGGATAGTGGGCAACTTTGTCTAGTACCTATTAATAAGGTCAAGGTTTCGGATAGTACTCCATTACAGACGATCTGTTCCATGGGATGAGTGCATAGTAGTCAGACCTGAGATAAGACGAACGATTTTAAGACAACTTGTTCTCAGCCAGTTAGGAATTATCATATTTTACTGATTCTATAGGCTAGAGATTTTGCTTGGATTTTAGTGTCAATTTTAAGGAGGGAAATAGGTCTGTGGTTACCCACATCAGAATACTCTTTCCCAGGTTTGGAAATAAGGGTAATATGTGCCTCTAGTAATAGTGGACACAGTTGACCTGCACAGTAGCAATGATTCTAAAGGTCAGCCAATTCAGGGATTATATCTGATTTGAGTGAGATATAGCAGTTCAGTGAAAAACCATCAGCACCAGGTGCTTTGTCTGGGGAAAGAGAGAAGGTGGCTGTCTCTATTTGTGTTATGGAGATAGTATCTTTGAGTGATGCAGCTATGTAGGGGTCTAGTTTGGGAAGGTGGGCCCTAGTGAGATAATCTTGAATTAGGGTGTGAATGTTGGGGGGGGGTGCTTTGATGACATAGAGCCATTTGAAAAAAGGTATTGAACTTGGCTGCTGTATCCCTGGGGGTTGTTAAGATGTTTGAGCCATTTGCCAGTCAAATTGCTTTTATATGACAGGCTTTCTCCTGTTATTTAAAGTGCATGGCTAATAGTCTGCCTGCTTTTTCTCTGTTCATTTCATAATTATGTTTGGCCTTAAAGAGGACATACTCTGTGCACTCTCTGTTGAGTTCTGAATAATTGTCTCTCTTGTTCCATTTTATTCAGTCTTGTTATGGGGAGTTAGGGTTATGATTTCTTTCAAGAGCATGAATAGAGGCAAGAAGCTACTGAGCTTCTCTTTCTTTTCACTTTTTTCTGTTAGTTGCCATCCATGTTAGTTCCTCTCTCATGGTGCATTTGTATGCATTCCATGTGGTGTTAGCACTTACAGCATCCATTTTCTGAGTCTTTTAAAAATCTGATGGTTGTTGTTTTAATTAGGAGATGCACCAATCATCTTTAAGGAGGTGATTGTTTAATTTCCAGTTCTATCTTCCTCTGTAGCATTGATTATGTGGAGGGAAAGAGGAGCATGATCAGATATGACCAAGCTCTGGACTTTCACAAGTCAGTACTTCCAGTATGAGGGAGTAGCTGATCAGGGCATAGTCAATCCTTGATTGCGTACTATGGGTAGGGGAATGAAATGTGTATTCTCTTTCTCTGGGGTACAGGACCTGCCATATTTCTACCAAACCACAGCTGTCCAGCTATTCCCTGAGGGCCTGTTAGGCAGGGGAAAGGCCTTTAAGAGTTCAACCAGACTTGTCTAGGGAATCATCCATTGTAATATTCCAGTTCCCCATGAATATTTTAGGTAATTAGTTATGAGATGAGATTATATTATAGAGTTGGGTGAAGAAACCTAGAGAATCAGAATTGGGGCCATAAATACAGCCTAGTAACATTTTCTGTATCCACACCACTACCCTAAGAATGATGTATTGGCCATCAGGGTCAGTATATTGTAAAAGTACCTGAAAGGAGAGTGCTCTTTTGATTAAAATAGTGACCCCTGCCTTAAGATTACTGTTGCCTGCTCTGTGGACAGTCCCAACCCACATTCTTTGAAACAGATGCACATCCTTAATCAGGGTATGTGTCTTCTGGATTATGGGCAGTTACACCTCTAGGGTTTTAAGGTGGCATAAAACTTGCATCCTTTTTTCTTTCATGTGGCCCCCTTTACCATTCCAAGTGACACATTTACAATGTGTTAAGGCCATATGAAAAAAGAGAAGTGATATGTAACAGCCTCAGTTTATCTGGTAGAACTGACATAGAACAAAACAGACACCATTCCACACAAGCATGATGGATACTTGTATAAAATCTGGGCAAGGCACACTAGGTCTAAGTGCTTTTTTCACAAGTAGAAAATACAGTACCTGTTTAAACTGATGGTTGACACTCCTTGAAAAAAATGAAAAATGTTCAAGAGCAGTGAGAGCAAAAGCATAATGTACTTTTGTTACAACACTTTTTGGACTGCCAAATAATGAATCATTAAACAGAATTTCAGCTTGTGCATCCAATTATTTGGCAGTGAGTTCTGAGGTTTTCTCTTTTGTGACTGAGCCATATAATTTTGGCATGGTGCACTAGGACTGAGAGGTGGCCATATCATATGTAGAAAGTATGTAAAAGTGTATTTGTCAAGCACTATTCCAGGGAGCTAAAGCACTGTAAAACAAAATAAACACATTAAGGCAAAGAAAATCACATAATAAAATAAACCAATCCACCATAAATGTCTGCAAAATATGCAGTTTGATAAAACAGTTGTAATAAATGATCATCCTTGTAGTGCATTATACATTTCCTTGAGTTACCTGCTGAAACAGTAAATGAGAAAACTAGCTATATTGAGCTTCTAAAAACAATATCAGCAGTAAATTCAACTCCTTAATTTATTTTGACAATCAAAATGCTGACAAAATATTTTGGACATAGCCATAGAGAGGTGCCTCTGCTGATTGTGAACCAGCCTCAGATATCAGAATTCATGAAGAACTACCAATAGAGATACAATGAAGTTAAACTTTTCTGGCGAATATGACGTGTAGTATGGAAATTTTGCCTTCACACAGCAATCTCAAGCAACCACTTTACACTTCATCACTTCATTGTGGCTTTCTGGTTGAAGTGATACTGTTTCTGGTGATGTATTCACAAAGTGACAACTTTGTAAGTGAATTTGCATGACTTCACTGGAAAAAAGTATCACTTTCCCAGTGAAAACTTGGCAAAGTCACTACTTTGTGCTTCACAGATCTTATAAGCTTCAGAAAGTATTTTGCAAAGTGAAGTCTGCCAACTTCTGCACATCTATAGTTACTAACAGTTCTTTTGCAAAGTTTCACCATGGTTAGCAAATATGTAGCAAAGTCATGAATTTCTCCCTTTGCAAATACCTCGACACCCCAATCATTGGATGTAGGGCACAGTGCACTTTGTAAAACTACAAAAGGCACTTTTCACACAAAATCAGCTCTACTTTACAAAGGATAAATAGCCGGACAGGTCACATAGTTGACAATAGGCTGATCACATGGTTATAGTTCTGCCAAAGTGACATGGCTATAACCAGATGTGACATTGCACAGTCCTTGTCTATTTGGAGAAGGACTAGGATGTGTCAAGGAGTGATGAGCCAGTGATGCAAATGCAAAGATGGCACTGTGAATGCTGTGGTCAAGTGCTTGCACAGGTAAAGTATGCTAAAAAAACACTGTGTAAACTGTTGAAGTATAATGCACTAAAATGTGACTCATGGTGTGTCTCTCTTTGTTAAAATGGTATGTCAGGTGGAAACTCTGTCAGCTATAATCCAGATAATATGTCAAAGGCCACTTGCAGTAACACAGAATTGTGGGACAATCTGTATGCCGACTTAGGTGTACAAGTTAGTAAATGCCCGAAATTACCAAAATGCCCACAAAAACAGAACTCGCACCTACTGACTCTTTCAGGTAAAGCTACACCAACATCTGAGGAACCTAGAACCAGATTGCAACAACAAAAAATTTATTTTACTCCAATTCAGCTGAAACCACTGCTCTCACCTATAGTGGAGTCGATGCAGCAGGACTCTGAATCACATGGTACTGACTTTCATATTTTGGGTCAAAATGGTCTCTTCACACCCACTGAAGCCCCATTTTGTTGGATGGAAAACAGGCTCCGGAACCAAAAGAGTAACAATACTCACCTGCTGACAATGATTATGAGCTTCAACCTAAAAAAAACAGGTACTGAATCTTTCCAAATGACCCTCAATAGTTCCAAAATTGGTGAAAGCCAAACAGAATAAAGAGAAATGGATAGTAATGAGCTTTTAGTTATAAATTACCAACAGCCTCAGTGCACTACTACTCACTCAATGCAGTCACTGGGAGAACATCCTGGACATAATGGGTTTCAGTATAATGTTGAAGCAGTCCCAATAGTTTCATTCAATTCATCTCAACAAGTAAATCTAAATAACTCTCCCATGATTAATCTTACCTCATTTATGCAGTTGAAAACACAAATCAGCCAAGAAATAAAAGATGGCTTTATATCTGTTGATATGACTCTGCTAAATATCTCAAAATCATTGTCAGATATCACCAACAAATTGCAAAATCTCACAGTTTGAGCTGATATAGCAGAGCATTGTATTAGTGACCTGGAAGATGTGGTTAAACCAATGCATGATACATCTGTGCATTATTCTAAAACTCTGCAGGAATTACAGCTTTGAATAAATGATCTTGAGGACAGATCTTGATGCCAAAACATAAAGCTAATTGGTATTTCTGAAGGCTTGGAGAAAGGCATAGACTCAGTAGAATTTTTTGAAAAATGCTTAACACTAGAAATGGGATGGAACTTTCCAGAGAATAAAATTAAGCTGGACAGAGCTCATGGGAGGGGGTGGCAAATCTAACAGATCTAAACATCAAGCCGAGACATATTTTTGTTCAGCCACATTTACTTTTCTGATCGGGAAGATATTTTGAAGCGAGTGTGTTTAAATAAAGGTCTGACACAAGAAGGTATGAGATTCTCCATTTATCCTGACGTGCGTGCAGCAACATTACAGTCTCAGTGAGCATTTGACTCAGTCAGAGAAAATTTAAAACACAAAGATATCAAATACTCTCTGCTCTACCCAGTAAACATTTGATTTTTTTACATGGTCAAATGCAAATTTTTGATAATCCAAGGAAACCTGAAGAACTTTTAATAAGGTCAAATGAACTGAATGTAGATCTTGGTTGAGTGCATGTTTAAATGTTAATTTATTTGGTCATTGGGATGCAAGTATTATATTCTACTTTGAAGTAACACTGTTCCCCCTCCCTCCCTCTCCTATTCCCCCCCGCCCCAAGGCTGTTGTTGGGGTGTGTCTTTTTTCTTTTTTTTCTTCTCCTTTTTGGAAAAGCACATTCATATGATGTAAAATAGATCAGCAGAAATAGGTAAAGGGTTTGATGAAGTGGGGTTTTTATGTATTGTATTATGGGAGTAGTAAAAGGGCGATGGAGGGAGGTAATAGTGAGGTAGCGTATAAGATGCAATTATTTGGAATAAATGAAGATTAGGTGTGGTTTAAAATTTTATGAATAAAGTTACTGAAGTCTTGAAAGATAAGTGGGAAACAGAGATAAAGGAAAGATGAAGGAAAACAAGCAGGTAGATATAATGGAAGGTGGAAAATATTAAAATTTATAAGAAAACAAAGAGGATTGTGATCTGATAATTTAAGATACTGTTCCTGTGCAGGCAGGATTTGACTGTAGCTATGGGTCATCATGACGGATGGATGGGGCTGAGCTAGAGTGCAATCATTCATAAATGTACAAACTCACTTGTTATGTTATTATCCTGAATTTGCACTGATGCTTGGGGGGGTGAAATATGTTATAACTCTATCTCTTTATATGATTTGAGGGGCTGGGTGGGGTGTGGGGAATTTTTGGTTGTTTCACTGGCTGGGTTGTGTCGGAAACTACAGACCAGTTAGTTTAACCTCAGTGAAAGGGAAAATGATGGAATCACTTCTGAAGGAAAGAATTGTCGAATACCTAGAGGCCAGAGGGGCACAGGACCCAAGGCAGCATGGATTCACAGCAGGAAGGTCATGCCAGATGAATCTAATAGATTTCTTTGAATGGATGACCAAAGTAGATCAGGGAGGGGCTGTGGACATGGCCTACCTAGACTTTAGCAAGGCATTTGACTCAGTCCCACACAAAAGATTAATATACAAGTTAGCCAGCCTGGGAGTGGGTCCCAAGATGACAGCCTGGGTAAAGAATTGGCTGGAGAATAGGACACAGAGGGTAATAGTAAATGGAGTCCACTCTGAAGAAAGGGGGTTACTAGTGGGGTGCCGCAGGGTTCAGTATTAGGACCGGTCCTCTTCAATGTCTTTGTAAGTGACATTGCAGAGGGACTGGAAGGAAAAGTATGTCTCTTTGCAGATGACACAAAGATCTGCAACAGAGTTGATGCACAAAGTGGGGTGGAAAGGATGAGAAGGGACTTGGCAAGGTTAGAGGAATGGTCAAATGTATGGCAGCTTAGATTTAATGCTAAGAAGTGCAAGGTAATGCACCTGGGAAACAAAAACCAGGGAAGAGTACACAATGGGGGGTAAGATACTAACAACAACAAAAATGGAATGGGACCTGGGGGTAGTCATATCAGATGACTTAAAGGTGCAAGCAATGAGAGAGGGCAGTAAGGAGGGTTGGGGATACTGGGATGCATAGGGAGAGGCATCACCAGTAGAAAACAGGAAGTTGTTATCCTCTGTACAGACAGCTGGTGAGACCCCATCTGTAATACTGTGTACAGTTCTGGAGACCCAATCTCCGCAAGAACATAGACAAGATGGAAGCTGTCCAGAGAAGGTAACTAAATGGAGCAGGGTCTGCACCAGAAGACATATGAAGAGAGACTAAAGGAGCATAATATGTATAGCCTTGAGGAAAGGAGGGAGAGGGGGGACATGATAGAAATGTTCAAGTACCTTAAGGGAATCAACAAAGTCCAAGAGGGTAGCATCTTTCAAAAAAAGAGGTGTGCAAGAACAAGGGGACACAATTTGAAGATAAGGGGGGGCAGCTCAGAGGTAATGTAAGGAAGTATTTTTTCACTGAGAGGGTTGTGGATGCATGGAATGGCCTTCCATAGGAGGTTGTGGAATCAAAAACAGTGACTGAATTCAAGCATGCATGGGACAGCCATAAGGCAATTCAAGGGGGTGGGGGTAGAAATAAGTAGGCTGCTGGTTAACTAGGATTTGCAGCTTATCCATTAGGTAGGGAAATGAGCAGACTGGGTGGGCCAAGCAGTCCTTATCTGCCATCAAATTCTATGTTTCTATAGGCATGATCGAAAACTAATCACAAAATGTAAGAAAAAAGATAAGTGGTTTGGTACATACATCTATAGGTTTTTTCCTAACAATACTGTGCAATGGGGATAAAATTTATTCATTTATGAAACCAGAACAGTGTGGAATTATTTTAGGAATAATACAATTAAATCTGTTCAGACTAGTAACATGGAATGTGAAGGGGATGCAAGATAAATCCAAGGCAATAAAGACATTTTATTATGTTGACAAGCACAAAATTAATTGTACAGTGTTTCAAGAAACTCATTTGTTAAATAAAGAGTTTATGTTTTATAGTAAAAAATTGGGAAATGGTCTAAATGCTCCCTATAGGAACAATGCCAGAGGGGTGGCAGTTTTTCTTAAAAAAGGATCAGGTCTTGCATCCAGTTGACGTATAATTGATCCAAATGGTTGCTGTATTATTACTGAGATTCTAGCTGAACAATACAAATTCACATTGGCTAATGTTTATGGACCTAATGAGGTGGCCCCAAGTTTTTTCAATGAAATATTTTTTGAACTGGTTGAATTTGAAACCATATATATATATATATATATATATATATATATATATATATATATATATATATACTTGCAGGCAACTTTAATACTACATTAAACCCCATTTAAGAAAAATCAATTTATTATACTGAAAGACCTACTGTCAATGCAATTAAAATCAAGACATTTGTTCAGACTACAATCTTAATGATATGTGGCATACTCAGAACCCTGGAAAGAAACAATATTCCTTTTTTCTGTGGCTCATCAAAATTATTCCCTCATTGACTATATAATTGTCTCTGAATCTATAGCATATTTAATCAAGGAAATTGTGTACAAACATAAAAATATCAGATCATTCTCCAGTAATAATGGAGATGTTATTATAAGAAAAGAGTACCCCTTTTTATAGAATGGATCCATTATTGTTAAAGGAAGAAAAATACAATCAGTATGTGATTAGGAATATAAAGAATGTTTTCGATACCAACACTAATCAGGAAGCATCATGGCAGTATGTTTGGGATGTCTTTAAAGCTTATATTCGGGGTATGACAATTTCCTATAAAAATTGAAGAAATAAACAAAGAAATTTGAAAATGGCAGATTTCGAAAAACACATTTCTCAATTAGAAGAAAAGCATTCTCAGAATGGCGATCCAGAAATATTCTCTACTTTAACTCAATGTCGAAATAAATATAATATTCTTGCTACTGAAGATGCGGAAAGACAGTTGTTATACACAAGGAGCAAATACTATGCACTGGGGGATAAACTGGACAAAATATTAATATGGCAATTGAAGAAAGAACAAGCCAAAAACAATATAAATACCATTTATAATGATAAAAAGTGAATTGTATTCCCCTTAACAAATAGTGGAGATAGCACAAATACAAGAATTTCTTAATAAAATTGTTTTTCCCAGGATTCCACAGGATGCCATGGAACAATTAGAAGTGGGTATATCATCACAAGAAATATTAGAAGCAATTAAAAAACTTCCTTCCTCTAAATCACCAGGGCCTGATGGTATATCCATAGATTTTTACAAACAAGTTTCCAGTAATCTGACTGGCCATCTGCAAAACCTGTTTCAAAATATTCATGAAAAAAGAGAGCTGCCACCCTAATTTAAAGAGGCTATCATTTTATTGTTTAAAAAAAGATAAGAATTTATTAGAACCAGAATCTTATCGCCGTATTTCTTTAATGAATTCCGACACCAAGGTTTTGACCAAAATCCTTGCCACGAGACTGGAACGAGTTCTTCCACATCTTGTACATCAGGACCAAAATGCATTTATTAAAGGTCGAAATATTAAATCCAACATTAGGTGCTTAATTGATATTATAGATAAGTTTAAGGACTCAAACTACCCTGTGCTCTCTATAGATGCAGAAAAAGCGGTTGATAGAGTAGATTGGCAATATATAAAACAGATATTAATTCATTTGGTTTTCGTCCCAAGTTTAGAATATGGGTGGATGTGCTGTGCTCTAGTCCAGTCTCGTGGAAAGGAAAAGAACAAATAAAAATATATCAGATCAAATTATACTAGCAAGGGGTACCCATCAGGGTTGCCCCCCTCACCACTTATTTTTGCCGTGGTTATAGAGCCCCATCAAGTTTGATTAGAAAGGATATATTAATAAAAGGTATTAAAATAGGTTCTACTACTACTTATAAAATAAGCCTTTATGCAGATGATGCATTACTATATGCATCTGATATGAATGAAAGTTTTCTGCACATTATACAGAATCTAAACAGTTTTGGGCAAATTTCTGGGTTTTGGGTTAACTGGTCAAAAACAGAACTAATGGAGTCAAGGCAACATTCTCATCCTTTTAAGACATTGGAAGGTTGTGATAAAAATATAATCATTCAGTTATGATACTTGGGGGTGATAATCAACCAAAATCTAACTAGGTTGGAAATATTAAATTATACACCACTTAATCAAAAAACCTTGGAAGATTTGTCAGTTTGGTAGGACCTCCCAATTTCTTTAATTGGTAAAACAAATGTTGTGAAAATAAATACCCTTCCTAAATATCTGTACTTTTTTCAGACCCTACCAATATTTCTACCAGACATTTTTTTTAAGAAGCTGGCAGCAATGATTAAAAAATTTCTATGGAAGTGTAAATGCCCTAGATTAAAAATTGAAAAACTTTATGCTCCCAAATTTTCAGTATTATTATCAGACAAATTTGTCTTATTTGTTTGAAATATTTGGGGAAGGGAAATGCTCTATGGAATTAGAAGTTGTGAGTTACTCCACCCCTTATGATACTCTGGCTAATTGTGTAATGAGTGGCCCTAAGGGATCTAAATTTAAATATTGCTTATTATCCATTAAGACAATTTGCCATATATGGAATAATCTGAGTAAAATTATAAAACTAAATATTTGATGTACTAAAATGTCCCCATCTATATGAATGGTTACTTTTCTCCTTCAATGGATGAAGAAGTTTTTAAGGTTTGGTATGAAAATGGCTTAAAAACAATTGGCCAAATGATAAATGAAAACCAACTAAGGGACTTTGTTAGTCTAAAACAGCAATATAATTTATCACACAAACACTTTTATGCATATTTACAAATAAGACATTATATTTTAGTAGATGATTTGAATTTTGAAACCCACTTCTGGAAGAAACTATGCTCTCACTAACTATATCAGGAGGGAGAAAGCTAATTTCTTATTTATATAAAATGTTTGTAAGTAATACAGAATTTGACAAATAAATACTTGAGCTTAAAACTAAATAGGAAAGTAAACTCAATTATAAAGTCTTACACATACAATGGAATCAGATCATGAATATTTAGGATGTTGGTTTAAAATCCACTAAGTTAATACAGACATATTTTAATATCTTACATCGGACATATTTAACACCTCATTGGCTAAATTTGTTCAATAAGAAGATATCAAATAAATGTCCAAAGGGGAACACATGCTAGTTACCTTTGTGGCCCTAAATGATTGGTGGGGTGCAATTTTGGAGCTCCTATCTCAATTGGAAGGGGTACAATTAAATAAGGACATTGAATAGATGATGTTATATTCAGGGGCCCCGCTGCTGCAATTAAACAGAATGAGGGGTAATTTTGTTAAACCCTGTTTAATTTTGGTGTATAAAATACTATTGATGCATTGGAAGGATTCCCTACCTCCGAATTTTAAAATTTGGATTAAAACCTTAATTATGAGCCATCAATTAGAAAAAGACCATTATTGCTGTATTAAGCAAACTAATACATCAACATGTGGTTCCCCTTTACAGAATTTATGAAGTCAGTAGAGATTTGCAGATTTCTCTAATGCAAAGTATATACTGACCAGGTATGGTTCTAAGAAAATATAACTTATGATATGTGCTGCTCTATATGTATTATATTTGCTAATAATTATTTCATATAAGAAATCAACATATTGCATTTATTGATTCTTTCCTAAAGATGTGTGATACATTGTAACAATGTAAATGTGGTATTTTTCAGTAAAAAAAGAAGTAAGATGTGTCTCTACTGCACTGTGACGAACCTCATACAAAAACAGAAAGCGTGCTTGAATTAGTGCAGCTGTTTTCCATAATTTGTTTATAGTTCTCCTAGGTAAATTGGAAGTGGGACATAAGTGAAATGGGTTTCAGAAAAGCACTTTACACCATTTACAGTATATTTCTGCTGTCAAGTGATGTATATTCTCAGGACTCTGAGCTGTGCTTATTGTAGTTGTGTGCTGTATTTCCAGAACATCTTCTAGCATAACAGATTTTACAAAACTAAACTACTGTATGCAGTCTCCATGCTGGTATCTTTGACTGGAACTAAAATAAAGCAAGCTGATGTTGGGGGGAGGCTCCTAATGTTTCTGTTAGGAGGATGTAGCCCACTGGTGTCAGCTGCCAGGGTCACTAAAAATATGCCTCTGTGACATGTGTATTATTACTAGCTGAATGGTGGACTCATTAGCCCAGATGGGAGGCCATCAGTATTATTTTTTCTAAATATGTCATTCTGACATATTTATTGTTGCTGGCAGAATAGCAGAATAGCAGTTATAGTAGCTTACATGATAGCCTTCAGAGTTTCAAAAACCTATGTCTGCCTGGCATGGTTATTGTTTCTGGTAGAATAGCAGTTAGAGCAGCCTACATTAAAAGGCCACCAATGTTCAAAAACATTATGCCTCCAAGGTACCTTCATTGTTGCTAGCAGAATAGCAGTTACAGCAGCTCACATGGCAAGCCGCCAGTGTTCAAAACAAATTATGTCTGTCTGACATGTTTATTCCTGGTGACAGAATAGCAGTTACAGCAACCCACATGACAGGCTGCCAGTGTCTCTAAAAGTTATGCCTGTTTGACATGTTTATTGTTGCTGTCAGAATTATGAGAAAAAAGCAACCCACATAGAAAGGCCACCAGCTTTTCATAAATTATGCCAATCTGACAGTTTTTATTGTTGCTGACAATATAGAAGTTACAGTAGCCCTCATAATAGACAATTAGTGTTTAAATAAATTAACTGTTTAACAAATTTATTGGTGCTGGCAGAATAACAGATATAACAGTCCACGTGGAGAGGCCACCAGAGTTTCCAAAAATATGCCTATCGTATCTGATACATGTATTGTTGTTAGCAGAATAGTAGACCCATTGCATACTGCCAGTGTTTCAAAAAGGTTTGCTTGCTGCACAAATTTATTCTTAATGTCAGAATAGCAGCTCCAGCAGCCCACATGGCAGGCCACCAGTGTTCCAAGACCTTATTCTCGTACAGCTTGTAAGGAGGAAAAAACAGCTTTCAGTGACTAAAGGTAGGTACTGTGGAGTAGGTTCTAGAAGGGGAAGAGGAGAGTGAGGAGGCACAAGCACAGGAGACTTGCAATGACGGAAGCTAGGCCTCTCAAATTGGCCCTAGGAAAGCTGGGCTTGTCTTGCAGTGCCTATTTAAATATATATATATATATTTTTAATTGTCTTACCCAATGGGCTCACTTATCCATAACAGTTTTATCCAATTGGTTATCTTTGTTATAATCTTAATATTGTAATCCCTCTTCTATATTTTAATACCAGAATAGGAATCAGCAAACTCAAAATATAGCAAAATGGCACCTTACCAAACAAGAAAATGCAATATAAAATAAAATTCAACCAGTATTGGGTCTAATGTCACTATAACAAGTTCTGCTGCTTTAATACATTCTCATATATGTCCTAGTACTGACAGATCTAGGATTTATAAAAAGAGCCATGTGGTAAAAACAAAAGAAATTGATCCAAAGGGGCAGACCTGGAAGCAAGCAGATACAGGCTCTAGGAATCTTATATTTTGTTCTAAACATGTTCACCCTGGGCAGTTGGATATAGTTATACTGTATTACTAGTTATACTATGACTATATCTTATATTATATGAAAGCCCCTTCATATAAGATTGAAACATGAGATAAAGACCCTGAAATCAGAGGGTCTTCAAAATGTCTGGATCCACTGCTCTTTCCTAGTTTTAAAAAGGAAAAAAAGAAACATTATTAACCATCGCTCTTTCATGGTGAAAGCACTTAATATTATTCTTAATCAATCCTCCGCATACAACTATATGTTGCCTTGACAACACATCTTGGACCTGACATCAATTGAATGTATTTTTGAATTCTGGGAGCCATAGCATTTTAATTACAGTGTTTTCAAATAAAGCACAATAATATGTTCAGGGACATGGCAGAGGAGCAAAGTAAAACTAGGTAAAAATCATTCAACATCAAGGCTTTCATCAAGGAACCTCTTTTATTGGAAAATGAAGTATTTGTATTTTGTGGATGGCTTTAATTCCAGCACTATAAATATGTAGTGGTGCAATGTAATGATAGATGCCAGCACTTTAAGGCCCTGAGCTTTTTCCTTCTCTGCAATTTGTATTTATTCTGCAGGATTCATCCTTAAGGTATAATATCAGCAACAGATCCAGCAAAACAGGCATAGAGATGGCCCAAAGCTCATAGTATAAAATGAAATCACATTCAGAAATTCAATTCCGTCAAAGAAATAATTTCCTGACTTTTATATGTGCTTTGACTCAGAACCCTACACACACCCACACACTACTATCACCCTCTGCGCTTGCTCATAATTCTTATTTTGGATTGTATTCTCATTGTTTGACCAAGATCAGTTTACTTATTGGCCTGTCACTCAACAAGAGACTTTGGAGGTGAAAGAGAGAAGGCAGTTTCTTTGTTTTGTTGATCTGTCTGTCCATGGACTAGTGTATGTGCAGTTCTTCTAATATCTAATGTCTGTTTGTTATTTTGGGGTAGAAGCTTGGATACATGGGGAGAGAGTTATGAGGTCTATTTGTTCTTCCTGCCAAACCCACTGCTGTACTAAGGCTTGTTTTGTCATAGAAATAAATATTTCATAGAGGACAAAAAAATCACAGTATCTGCAGAACAGGTAATACAACCCAAAACAAATTATAAGGTTTCACCAAGTGTAAGTTGAGGGCTTTTTTATCATTAACAGTTTGTAGAATTTCAATTTATACCGAAGTAAAGCTTCCATCCTGCATTAGAGACTAGTTATGGCTTGTTAGAGAATTTTGACCTACTGTAGGAAACACTTTAATCAGTCAATGCTGAACCCAAAACCTTTTTTCCTTAGCTGTATATTATTTCCCACTGCTGCTAATAATTGAAGCAATTTGCCCAGAATCCAGCATTGAGGGTGCAGGGGGTGGCAGCATTGTGGAGGCGTGGTGCATGAATCACAGGGAAGGAAGGTGTGTGCCACACAGTGTCAAGTTATGCCCTGCTAGTCAATTACTAAGGCATTATTAGCTTCAGCAGTGAATGCTGCTCACTGAGTAATAGGAAGGGTGTTGCCATGATGATGCTGAACATCAGAGTGGAGACCAAAGGGAAAATGGGCAAAAACAAATATCTAATCAAGAGTCTTTTCCCCCCATCAATGTCCATCTTTTCCTCCTGCAGGCATGTATGGTGCCATTTTAAGAGTACTTGCAATATCACCATCTGTTGCTGCAGAAATACTGGTGATGCAAGAAACTTGATTGCAACTTTGTTGCATGCCCCAAAATGGTGTTGGGAGAGTCTGATGTTTATGTTTTAACTAGTGTTTGAAGTTTGTTTTTGTATAATAGTCCATCCTTTAAGAAAAAAAATGAAATATCTGGTTTGTAATGGAGAACAGACTGGATGTAGATGTTTTATCAATATGAGCAACCAGGCACCAATGTTTAATGGGAAAAAATGACAGCATATTTCAAAGAGTTGAATTATGGTGGTCTGCATCTGAAAGAGTGAGCACAACTTACATGCATGCAGTTCTGACCAACATCATGTTTTTTTCAATATGAGCAGTTTGTCGATAGTGTCACAGTAAATGTGTCAGTCACTTAACAGGACAAAAGGAAAACAAAAGATTCTTCTATTCAGTTAATTGCTTCATGATGATTTCTGACACAATCCACAATATTTACAAGATGAAACTGTACACACTGCAGGCCACAACATTATGTGCATACTTATGTGAAGGAGGAAACAAGACCATCATTCCATTCAGTTACTTAGTCTATACAACTCAGTTGGAAATAACCTTCACCTCGTTTTCTTTAAAATACCTACTGAGACACAGCTTAAAGGCTGTTAGCAGTATAAGCTGAAACCACATGCTCTGGCAGTCTTTTCCAAGTGTTCACTACTCATTCAGTGAATTAGTTCATCCTGAAATTCCCCTTCCTCCTTTCAATGGCATTGAGTGTCCCTTGTCCTTTCATCTTTTTGCATCTTTAAGAACTTCACTTGTCTGATGGTGTTGTACCATTAAGATACTTTAATATTGTAATACAGTCTACCCTAAATCTTCTCTTTTCAAGTGAAAATACTATAGTTCCAGTTCATCCGATCTGTTCTTATAGCCTATGTTTTCCATGCTGTCAATCATCTTTGTTGCCATCCACTGTACTTTTTGATAATGTCAATATACTTAGAAATGGGGTCCAAAACTACACAGCATACTTGAGATGGGCCACGTGCCACTTACTAGCCCTAACATGGAATGGATACGCAAGCATTTTTGCAGGGCTTAGTATTGAGGTTCATTTGTTCTGAAATTCACAATAACACTATATACTTATGCTTCTTTTGGTGTATCCCAATGGATCAGTCATTTTCCTTTCAACTTCTGTCATTAAGAATTTACTCTGTCATAAAACCTGTACAGCCTACCCATGAATAAATTTTTTTAAATGGATAAACAGAGGAATTTTCATCCCTCTGGATGGATCAACCAACTAGAAAGTTGATTTCTAGTCATAATGTATCATGAAAGAGAAAACATACTTTATAATTTTGTGCAGTCTCCATAGAGCCGATTGAGGTACAGTGTGCATTGGCTGAGTGTTACTTAAGGCCCCTCCCACAGATCTTAAAACATAGATGTCACAAACCCAAACTTTTTTTTTACTTTCTATTTTGGCCCTCATTCCTCCTTGCCAGCTGACAGGTCCTTCTTCCTCCTGCCTGAGTCTTTCTGCTGCCGTAGGAGCCCTTTGATAGTCTAACCCACCAGTAGCCTCTGGTCAACATGTTTTCTGGAAACTATAACCATAAATCACAACTTGTCCCCTGCAGATGAGACCTCCCAGTTTACCAAGGTGGGATGAAGATTGACAGTTGAGGCCTGGGAGGAGGAGAAGCTGGCAAGGCACAGGAGGAGTCAGAATGACTGGTGTGGCAGGATGGCTTCATCTGCCTGGAGCTGCTGGGACATTCCCCCCAAAGCCCTCCCTTATCCCTCTTCAGAATGTGGTCATGAGAAGTGACTGGGCAGTGCACCTCTCATGGTGGTTGGAAGGGTGGATGAGGCTCACCCTACCTTTGGAGCTCCCCTGCTGGCCATACTCTGGGAATGAGATGCCTCCACATCCCTCACCAGGTAAGCAGATATGTACCTACATGAAATCCACTGCTGTGAGACCACTTGTTCTTTCCTACATAAAACACCCTCCCCCTGGGTTGCTAGGGGTAGTTGTGTAGTGGAAGGACATGCCCTCCGACCCTCAGGCAGGAAATGTCATGATGGGTGCCTGAAACCCACCTCACTGGTCCACTCCAGATGTCTTTGACCTGGGGCATGAGCCCAGGTCATCTGGATGGCATGCAGTAGCTCTACCGGTGTGCTAGCCAGCTAGCCTCCAGAAAGGGCAGTATGATTAAAATTACAGAACTACGCTGGGGAATACCATATTTAACAAAAGAATGATCAAGAACAAGAATGGTTTATGTAAAACTATCTTGCAAGTCACGTAGGCAGTGCACATTTACCACTTTACTTTTACTTTATTAATTTTTTAGCTGGTAAGTGTCCTGGGCTAAGGCCCTTTTTCAGACATAACCTGGGCCACAGGGCACTACAATACAAAATGATAGGAGGCAAAAATGTATACTTCAGGTGCATACATAAGGAATACTTACATACACCTTAACAAATGCAAAGAGATCAGTCAAGGAAATAGGAGCTAACAGTCAAAATTCCTTGTGCAAATTACTAGGAAAGTAGTTCCTCAGAATACCGTAGGATCAGTGGATGAGAAGGCTCTGTTACCAAGTCCATGCTTACAAGAGGAAGAAATAAGAGATTTTGCTTTGGGGATCTCAGGAATATATGACAACTCTTTGGCAGTAGAAACTGCATCACAGGAGAGCAGTCATGATTACACAGGGCTTTGTTAATTAAGAAGCAGAAAGGGAATTTACTCCTGGCTTCTGGAGAAAACAATCAAGACTAAAGGTTGTTATCATGGGTTTGCAATGGGGCAGATAACACAAACCTACAAAATAATATTGAAAACTGTGGTGGGATGAGCCAAATCTTTATAAGCAGCCCTTGAGCAAGTAAAAGACCCAAAGTCAAGTAACTGAAGGAGACAGTTTTTTTTTCAATCATTAAATGAGAGTCAGAGGTAATAAGTTGTTTACGTCTATGCAATGCACCCAATAGGCTCAATTTACAGAGGGTCCATTAAAACAATGCAACCTGCAGCAAACAACAGCTTATGTTGAAGCCCAGTGCTCCAGGGACCCTGCATTAGTATTTGTTGCAAAAGAGGTTTCAGTGCCAAACCCCCCCCCCCAAAGATGCTGCAATGACTCCCATGCAGCTAACAGATGGTGCACAGGATGGGAGTGATGTAAGCTCAGAGATAGTCATACGGCAGTGCAACTAGTGTCAGGGGCCCATCAGCTGTGTGCCCAGGTTGTTAGCAAAGGCTGCAGTGGACAGCCAGGGTCAGGTTGGGAGGTAGCAGGTTGAACAGCACCATGACAGGACAGGACAATACCCAATCCTGACCCCAACTCCATCCACAAACCTCTGGATACCTCTATGCCATGATGCAGCCCAGGGTGAGGGTATAATGTAGCACAGATCCCGCCATATAATTTTGGAATGCATCCCATACTGTAGTTCAAGGACAACCATGGTATGGTAGATGTATGTTGGACTCCTACCGACAAGTGCATGTGACACTGCACCATCAAGAGACATGTGCCCTTACACAGCCATACTGTGTCTAGTAGTGGAGTATGCCTGTGACCCTGTTCTGTAGGGTACACCTTCAGGGCTTGTACTGGGTACATACATAGGGTGTCCATGGCAGCACAGTGGTCCACAATGGGTGAGTACAGATGGCAGGGTTCTCACCAATAGAGATGCACCAGCAGTCCACTTATGCTATATTAGCAGCAGTGATGTCCTGCAACTGTGACTTACTTATCAGGCAGGTTTTGTCAGTTGCAATGGCAATGCTGTTGACCCTGCCATGTCTATAACTCAGTACATAAGTATAGCTCTGCAGCCTACTGTGTGGGCTATGTCCACACATGTGAGGGGTATGGTGGTGAGAGGGACACCCATGACAGAAGTGGCTTTGCCCACTATAGGAGGCTGTCACACAAGTTCAGAACCTCCCACAGTCAATGGAGACCCAAGACAGGCAAGGATACAGGCGTGGATGGGTGGGTGTGATGGTATGCAGGGCTTTGAGACCACATGCCCCCCTTATCACCACCACAGCAGTAGCTAACAGTGGACATGTATGAGAGATGTGTTGGGTACAGTGGTGGACTGCAGCTCCTGGAAGTGGGAGCTGTACTATCCAAGGCATCTTCAGCAGCTATAAGGTAAGTGATGACAAACAGCAGGCTGCTCCAAAGGCATTGAACATGGTGGATGAGACCTAATGCCCCTGTGGGAGCCCAAGAAGTGGGGTTTGCTAGGGTGCACAACTCATGACTGTGCATGTGTAGCCACAGCACCATGGCTATGGTAGGCACTGTGCCTATCTTGTGACAGTGAGGTAGTCCACAGGATGGCGGGCATCCAACCATGATGGGAGGGCATGGGATCACCTTCCACCTAGAACTGTCTCAGCATGTGGCACACCAGCTGTTAGACCAGCTCTTGGTCTAAACCCCAGTGTGACCTGTGGCATTTGGGAGGCTATAAAAATCCCAAGGTGGGGGATGCTACAGTACAGATGTGGTGCAAGCCCCCATCCACAATGCTGCAGCTAAGCATCCACAGCAGTGATGGTGCAAGCCCAACTGGCACAGGCAGACCACCTTCTGGTACAGGCTGTGTACTAAAATTGAGACTGATGCACAGTGTGGTGCAAGGTACGCACTGGCATCATTTCTTTGTGATGCAAGCACAATGCATCATTTCTGGGGCTTTGAAAATTGAGCCCAATGTCTCTTTAACCTTTTTACATACAAATGCAATATTGTCTGAGAATATCGTAAGAAGACAGCTAAGTACATAGTTCATATGAAACATTTGTTCCAGGGTACCAGGAGAAAGAAGCCAAACTAGGATAAGCCATTTAAAATTTACTTTGCAACAAATAACAGGAAAATAAGAGGAATATTTATTGTTGTTGTTGCCAGTTTCCATCTTGTGTCACACATACTCAATATTCTACCAACAAATGCTCTGTCAAACTAGATGCACACAAATAGGTTTGCAGTAATCTGGTGTAATTGGGCTAGTCTTCCCATCATACTAGAGATCATTTTTTGCACTGCTCATCATAGACTGACCAAAAATACCCCTTCATCTTGTCAGAAAATAGATGAAATGTTTGGGCTTCCAGGAACATCAGATTTTCCAGAACACTGTAAAAGTATCCTATGACATTTAAAAACATATCCACTGTTAGGAGGACTTCTTGGTTTATGTTTAGTAACGGAATCTTTGTGCTTCTAAAAGTGCCGTTGAATGTGGAAATTTAATTGTGAGACACTGGATTTGCTTACATGACTGGATAGGATTTTGGTAACTTTATAACTTTGTTAATAGAAATGTGAGTTTTTCTCTCCATTTTTCTTAAGTCAACAAAGATTTAAATGAGGCAACAAGACATTTACTTAGGCTGATGCAAGGGAAGAAAGATTAAGGAAACAGTGAAACAGTGGAGCTGAGCTGCTCTTTCAACCCAAACAAAATGAGATAACTTTCTTATTCAGAAAGAGCCACACACAAACATAGAGGATAATGCCTGAGTAACAGTGGTTAACCACAATGTAATCACCTGAAGCAGTTGCCAGGACAACCAAGCAAACCTCGAGAGTGCAGTTCAAGAGGTTTACAGTTGTCATGACAACTGCAAGAGGTGATTGCATCCGTGGTTGACCACCACTACTCAGGCATTGTATTTTATAATGTATGGAAAAATTAGCCACTGTGGGGGAAAAATTATAGTTTTTTTCCATGTGAGTTTGTTCTCCTGCTCATCTATGAATGCCTCCTGGTTTGAATGTTGAGCAATTGAATTGCTGAAATTAGCCATTGAGACCTATACTGCAGTGGGTCTGTAACTGTCTGAATGGAATGTGTGTGTGTTTTGAATGACTGTCCAAGCAGCAGATCATCTTTCTTTTCCAATAATTTTGACAAGTGGTGACATTCTATCCTGTAATCCCATCATTATGACATAGTTAAGCAAGGTTTACAGCATACTGATGTCATGACGATGGGATTATCAGATTATAATGTATGGTAGAACGCTGTTAACCTTAGGAAATCATAATTTCCGAAGGTTGTTAACCTATCGATGCTACCTCACATCGATAGGTTAACAACAACGATCGGTCTGCGCATGTACACACCTTTTTTTTTTAAATGGCGAACTGACGGATGAATGCAGCAGCTAGGGAAGGACTGAATGGCCGCGGCGGTGACTATTTGTCAAAAAGTAAGCAGCTGTTTTATTTTTACGGGACCACACACTATAAAATAATGTATGGTCTCTATTGGCACCAGTCACTGTTAACCGATCTGGAGGTTGCCATGATGACGTAAACCTTTTGAGCTTTGCTCTCGAGGTTTACACGGTCACCCTGGCAACTTCTCGACAGTTAACAGACCGGTTACCGATAGAGGACCATACATTATGCTCTATATAAACTAATTGAAAACAGGAGTTACTAGACACTGTCCATACATTATATACATGTAAACATTATGACTCACTGGAATTCTAACAGATAACTGGAGTGAGAAAGTATCAACAAATGAATTTATTTATCAAACCATTTCATTCTGTCCCCTCAGTTGATGGCAGCATTTGTATATTCCAAGACAGTATTTTTGCTGTGTTTAAACATTTATTTCTGACAATTTCATGAGGCCAACACTATTTTTATTTGATAATAGGGTGCTCATTCAATTCACTTTATAGGTTGCAAAGTGGGTTATCTTCTGCTTTTAGTTCTTCATTACATAGCTCGGAGGCTGTAGATTTCCATCACACTTGTGCAGTTGTGGGAGTTAGCTAGCTTGTTTATTTATTTCCAGACAGAAGGGTACTGCTGAAAGTGAGATAGGGACTCTGTTGGAAGTAATGGGTGCTGAAGGACTTAGAATGTGGGGCTGTATGGCTACATGTTGTGAGAGGTTTGAGTGTTTTGGTGCACAATGTAGAATAGTGGTTGGAGTCAGTGCATTGATGTTTTAAGCATGAGTTGGCAAGTATACAAGTATACACGGGATAAGAGGTGAGAATATACATTATTCTAATTGGTTCTCAGAATTCTATTAATTTTATAATCTATTAATAGGATAAACCAGAGGCTATAAGACCCACTGTCAATCTTTACTTAAAACTGCCATTAATTTTACCTTCATGTTGATATTTCCAGTATAATTATAAATTGCCTGGTTTCTTGTTTTAATTGTTCTTTATTTTTCTGATAACCAGAAAGACCACTAACAACAGAAAACTGTAACATTTGATCATAAAACTGCCACACACCATAACAGTGTACGGCATCATGGGAAGTAGATGCAAATTCCTTTGGAAGAATTTAAACTGGTTCTGCCTTAAGCAGTGGCGCATGGTGCCTTTGTAACCTGTTTTTAATGCCAGTGCTGTTTCTGGATAACCTTTGTCTTGGTGCTTTTGTGTTGAATTTTTTTTGTCTTTTTGTATACTGTGTAGATTTACTTTGAGGAGAAGCAAAGGCATACCCAAATGTTGCTTATTTCTGCAGATACATTATAGTCCAAGTATACGCACTTCTTTTGAACAGATACAGTAACTACAGTTCAGATTGCTTCTACATCCCCCTTATAGGTACATCTGCAGCTGTTAATAACTGATCAGTAGCAGGGTTCAGGAAATCTTACCCAATTTTTTTTCCTGGCTTGAATTTGTCCAGTTATGCTGGAATGACAGCAGCACTCTGCCCACTGTTTTACACTTGGAAAGAGAACAAAAATGCATTTAGGAAATACATTTTGCAAGGAATACAGCACTCAACTCAGCACTAAACACATTCAAGTGTATAAAATGTATAAAACATGAGCTCCTGTATAAATCATTTCTATACTTTTTTTTAAGTGACTGGACTGCAGTTATTTCAATGTTCTTGGTGGATAGCTAAGAAAGGGCCTAAGAAGGATCTTTAGGAGAAGATGAAGAAGCAGCTTTAGTCTGTCTGAGTATTATATCCCCGATGGTGACCTGCAGACTCATAATATCATGTTTTCATCTTCCTGCCAAAATATATAAAAGATACTGCAGGTTTAAAGGCACTTTACCCTCTTTGTGCATATGTATTCATTGATGTCGACTTTTCTGGAATATTAAAAGTGCAGACGTGCCTAGAATCTTAAATAGTCCAGGCTCCTACTTTTTGAGCCATTCTCCTGTCCTCATTTTGTCAACAAGTACAGTGCTAAGGAGAGGTGAAAACTGATAATAAATTATAAAAGGGTATTAGGTGTTGTCCAAATCTGTCTTCATAGGTTAGAGGGATCAGGTGTTTGAGTCTAAATTTACATTTACTGTAGATGATTAACATCAGCCAGTCTGAGCATGTAGTTTGGAACTTTTATAACTAATATCTAGGTAAAACTCTAGTACCTGTGCAATAGTGTTGTGGGGGGCTTGAATCAGTTGAAGATGGGAACCTAGTAGAGGAAGATAGACAAAAAGCAGAGGTCCTAAACAAACACTTCTGCTCCATATTTACAAAGGAGGAGAAGGGCAATGGCCCAGAGCTAGTTGGAAACTGTACCACTGAACTAACAGTGGCTACAAGCACCTTAACAGCAGACTAAGTCTTGGAAGCATTAAACACATTTAAAGAGAATGAAGCCATGGGGCCAGATGAAGTATGCCCCAGAATCCTGAAAGCATTAGGGAAGGAACTGGCGGCACCCTGGTAGCCCTATTTACTAAATCACTTATGGGAGGAAAATATCCTGAAGACTGGAAGAGGGCGTCGGTGGTCACAATTCACAAATCTGGAAGCAGGGAGGAGGCAGGTAACTACCGCCCAGTAAGTCTCACTTCAGTCATTGGTAAATTGAAGTAAACCTTACTCAAGCAGAACATATTAACATTCCTGGAATCCAGTGGTCAACATTTATTTATTTAGCTTTTGTTTACCAGGTAAGCACACTAGACAGTCACGTGCCTATTTTCAGATGTGACCCGGGAGAGTTACAGAGATACAAGCAATAACAGTACAGAGGCTAGCATCAAGTTACACAAAGGTACAGTCAGAATACAAGCAAGAAGGGCCAGCCGAAACAAAGTACAAAGGCTTGGGTCTAACTGTCAGGCAAGGTACAGACAGGTATAAGCAATCATCTACAGTCAGGTAACAGGCAGAGAACTATTTTAGTGCAGTTCAGTGTATGAGGTAGAACAACCCAGGGAGGGCAGCCAGGAAAAATTAGAGCCAGTGTCAGCAGCAACAATATTTGTGAATATTGCTTATTTGTTATTTATTTTTGGAATAAGTGCACACCCGCAGCAAGGATTTTTTTTTTAATTTCAGGCACTTCACAGAGGGTGGGACTACAGGGGACAGAGGTAGTTTGAGGCTTGTTTTAGGTAATCTCAAAGGGAGGACCTGAAACAACTGTGGGTGGGGGCAGTTCTTACGTAAGGAAGTAGAAGGTTCCAGATTTTTGGGGCAAGAGCTGCAAATGCTTGATCTCCCGCAAGGGGAGTGAGTCTTTGGAACCATCAGCACCTGGGATTCAGTGTACCTCAACTGATAGCCAGAGGGCTGGAGGAGGTCAGCAAGTGCTGGAGGAGTAGATGATTGGATGATGTTATCCTTAAAGTTGCCCATAATGAATGAGCGATGGTTGCTTGGGGAAAGCCAACCCAGTCTAGATTAAAGTAGACACCGATGGGTGAGATGAGGGGCTGATAGGGTGAACCGACATATGTTGTTATAAGAGGTGTCCCATTTGGAGAGCCAGGCTTTGGGGGCATTCATGAAGGAGGTAAGCCCATAACACAGTGAGGGGAGGAAGACCCCTTTTGCCAGGGCAAGTCTGGCAGCTGGGGTGAGGCAACTTTTTGCTCTGTACGCAAGTCTTAGTTTGCAGTCAGTTGCCTTACAGGAGTTAAGTATGTGCAGGGTGAGATCCATTTGTGGGTCAAGAGTCACCCACAAGTACTTGAACGATTCCACCACCTTCAAAGGGGTGCCATCAGTGCCATCGACTCTGAGCATGGCCGGGTATGCACTCACCTAGGGATGGGAGCCGAATAACATTGCCTGTGTCTTCTGAAGGTTGATGACCAGCTTACTTGCCTTGAGCCAGGATTGGATGCGACCAAAATCCAAGTTGAGTCCATAGTTAATGTCATCAATACTTTGTGAACTGGCAAGAAGCACCATATCATCAGCATATAGAGTAACTTGACCAAAGGTTGGGATTGAGGGCAACAGGTTTATAAAGAGGGAAAACAGGAGGGGACCAAGGTACCCCACAGGCTATTGGTGATAGGATGGATATGGCATTTTGGAACCTCATGTACTGTTTCCTACCTGAGAGATAGTTAGAGAACCAGGCTAGGATGGGAGGGGAGAGACCAAAAGACTGGAGAGCAGCACCCTGAAGGGTGTGATCTGCCAAGTCGAAGGCCTTGGACAGGTCTATGAAGAAAACCCCCATGAGTTTGCCTTGATCAGTTGTGGTTCTACTGTTGGAGGTGACCTGTGCTAGGGCAGTGGAGGTGAAATGTCCTTTTCAGAACCCATGCTGCTCAGGGGAGAGAAGTCCATAGGTTTGGAGGAAGAAGGCAATCTGGGAGGCCACTACTTTCTCGAGCAGTTTGCTGACTGTGGATAGAATTGCTATGGGTCGATAGTTCTTAAGGAATTTGGGATTGCCATGCTTGAGAACAGGGGTCACACGGGCCACCTTCCAAATGGAAGGGACAGCAGATCCCATCATGAGTGAGGAGTTTATAATATGGGAGATTGGGTGGGCCAAGAAGGGGGCCCCGAGGTTTAGCAGTTTGGGCACAAGGTTGTCGTGCCCAGCACTGGAGTAAGAAAGAGAACTACTAGAAGCTTCTGGGTTTCTTTGAAGGAGACAGACTTAAAGTAAAAGGGAGGGAGGGGAGGATCAGGTGGAGCACCAGGAGCAGGACCAATATCCTCAGAAATTGAAGGCATAAAGGTATAATCAGATAGGTCGGAGAACAGGTCATTGAATGCGTTAGCTATCGTTTGGGGATTATTGCAACTGACTCCGTTTATTTGCAAGTCAGGGACCTGCTGGCAGGCCGGACCATTTACCGTGTGCTTTATAGTGCACCAGAAACTCCTTGGGTTCTTGGCGGACACTTCGAGGGATGCTTTGCAGAAATCACTCTTTGCCGAGTGGATTGCCCATTTGCATGAATTTCTAAGCTCCCTTTAGACCTCGAAGTCTGATCTGTTCCCAGAGGCTTTGTATGTTAGCCAACTTTTGTCCCTGAGCTTCACCAGGGCAAACAGTTCCCCTGTAACCATTTAGTGGCTGTGCCCCTCACTCTTCTTTTAATGAATGGAGCATGTCTGTCTTGTAGTGAGGCGAATATGGTCAGGAAGCTGTCTAGAGCAACCGAGGTGTCTGCATATACTAGGGACCAGTCTGTCAGGCTGAGGTCGGTATGGAAGTTGTTTAGGTAAAAGTTTGAGTAATCTCTCATCTGTAAGACTTTGGTGGAGCCCTGCAATTTTGAACCTTCCAGATGCAGTATGTAGGGAAATGGTCCAAGATAGAATCGGGGAGGAGGCCTGAGGTGGTAATTCAGTCAGGCCTATTACACAGCATCCAGTCAAGCAGACAGCCATTTTCCCCAGAGGAGGAGGAGGGTCTGGTGGGTTTGGTGATAAGTTGGCTGAGGGCAAGGCCAGATAGAAGGGGTTCATAGATTTTTGCATTCCCACTCAGCCAGTTAAGGTTGAAGTCCCCAGACATTAGGAGTTCAGTAGTTCTCACCTTGGGGCTAAGGCAGTCAAGTAGTTAGGAAAGCGAATGAACACCACCTTTTGGGGAGTTGTATACACAGGCGAGGTGAAGCTTCTTAATGTTACCTAATAGGAGGAGGGCATGTATAAACTCACAGGAGGGTGAGGGGGTGAGGTATCTCAGTCACTTTTAGATGAGATTTGTAATAGAGCACCAACTCACCACCACGCTTTTTGCTCGCCCTGTCCTCTCTAATCACAAGGTAGCCAGGGAGAGCACAGACAGAGTCAGGGTGCAGGTTTGAGCCAGGTTTCAGAGACCTCAAGGATGTCAGGTTTGTAGTAGGTGACCCATGCCATTAGATCTGAGTGATTGGCAAGGATGCTCCGTATATTGAGGTGGGCAATCTTTAGACCCTTTACCTCTTCCCACTGTGGGGGCAGCATGATGAGTTATGTATATGAGGGGGTTGGAAGTAGGTTTTGGGATGTAACCTCAGCACCAGTCAGCTAGGTTAGGAAGCAAGTGTGCTAAGTGAGAATCACCCAGCAAATTTAGCTGTAGTTGATTTGGTCTGATAATGTGCTGGGAGACTACAGGCAGGGATTAGGTTAAGAATGGGGCTAAGTATATTCATTATTGTTTGGCCACTTCTGGGGGTTCAGAGGAGAGTGAAGCAGGCTGAGCACAGTATGATTTAGGTTCAGAGCAGTTTGTTGCCATGAGTCCCCAATCTAGACAGGGCAGGGCCGCAGCGAGCTATGCTTGTTTTGCAAGAGTTGTTTTGCAGGCTTTTTCTACCACCTGCTCAGGCGTGACAGAAACTGCAGCCAGAAAAGTAAAGGGACAAAATGTCCTGCGCCTACAAGTGGAGGAAACTGAGAACCTGTAAATGGTAAAGTGAGCTGATAGGTTCTGCAGTTTCCTCCATTAGTGGGTGCATCTCACATCTCTTGTTTGATCTAACCCACATCAGCTGGCTAAATAGGCAGGACATTTTGTCCCTTTACATTTCTGGCTGCAGTTTCTGTCATGCCGGAGAAGGCGGTAGAAAAAGCTATATAAGTAGATGCTCACCAAGGGCGGTGGTGGGGGTGGTGAGGAGCCGGGCGCATAGTGCCGGCGGGGCCTCCACTGGCAGCAGTCCACCAAAGTAGGTAGGCGCGTCTGAGCTCCTTGTGTGCGTACTTGTTCCTTTTTTCCCTGCGGGGAGATGAGTCTGCAGGGGAGAGGGTGAAGCAACCAAGGGCCCTCACGACCACCACAGCTAAGGAAGAAAGAGAAAAAGGCACTGTATTTATACGCAGGTAAGCAGAGGGGGGGGCAGTCTGAAATTCCTGTGCAAATTAATTACAAGCACCTGGGTCACAATGGAGACTTTTGCAGCTTAGTAAGGCAGTTAACAACGATTTCTTATGCTGTGCAGTTTAAAATTAAGGCACCAGAGGCAGCCAGGAGATTCTACAGTCTGAAGCTAAAATTACACTTAAGGTTCCTGTGCAATGAAAGAGATTTCTGTACAAGCTTAGCAGATTTTTAGTGTTAAAAAAACTATCTTCACTATTCTGGCGACTTAAAGTATAGCAGGTCTGTTTTGAAAATGGTGCCACAGAACAGGAGCCTTTGTCCTCCACTGTCAGCAGTCCACCGAAGTAGGTAGGTGCGGCTGAGCTCCTTGTGTGCATACCTGTTCCTTTTTTCCCTGCAGGGAGATGAGTCTGCAGGGGTCCTGCTAGGGGGGAAGGTGAAGCAACCGAGGGCCCTCACAACCACCACAGCTGTTCCTTTTTTCCCTCCCTGTGGGAGACGAGTCTGCAGGGGTCCAGCTAGGGGGGAGGCCAAAGCAACTGAGGGCCCTCACGACCACCACAGCTGTTCATTTTTTCCCTGTGGGGAGATGAGGCTGCAGGGGTCTGGCTAGAGGGGAGGGCGAAGCAACCAAGGGCCCTCACGACCACCACAGCTAAACATGATCAAAAACAACATGGGTTCATGGCAGGGAAGTCTTGGCAAGCAAACCTCGTCAAGTCCATTGACTGGGTTACAAAGGCAGTTGATAATGGGGGAGCAGTTGATGTGGGCTACCTGGACTTTAGCAAGGCCGTCTACTCTGTTCTGCACAGAAGTCTGATAAAGAAACTAGACTGCACGGTGGTGGGCAGTAGGTGGTAAACTGGATTAAAAACTGGCTGCATGGTAGAATACAAAGAGTTCAGGTTAACAGCACTTATCAAGAGTGGGGAGGTAATTAGCGGGGTACTCCAGGGCTCAGTTTAGGGCCCCTGCTATTCAATGTATTCATAGCCAACATTGTGGTTCAGCTTGAGGGGAAGGTGTGTCTGTTCGCAGATGACACCAAGATTTGAAAAAGGGTGGACTGGCCAAAAGGTGTTATGAAAATGGAATCAGATCTAAAGAAGCTGGAGGAGTGGTCCAGAGCATGGCAAGTGAGGTTCAATGCCAAAAAATAGCAAAATCATGCACCTGGGAAGAAGCAACCCAATAGGGGAGTACTACTTGCGGAGGAGAGAAACTAGCTGCAACCAACCAAGAAAGGGACCTGTGGATAATGATATCAGATGACTTGAAAGTGGATAGGCAGTGTGAGAAGGCAGTGCTAAAAGCTAGTGGCATGCTGGGATGCACTGAGAGAGGAATCACAAACAGAAACAGGGAGGTGATAGTGCCTCTGTTCAAGACACTGGTCCGCACTACATGGAATACTGCATGCAGTTTTGAAGACCACATCTCTGGAAGGACATTGAGAGGTTGGAGATAGTGCAACAAAGGGCAACAAAAATGATACAAGGGTTACACCAGATGACATATGAAAATGGGTTGAGAGAATTAAACATGTACTCCCTGGAGCAGAGGAGGGAGAGAGAAGACATGATCGAGACCTTCAAATACATCATAGGTATCAATAAGGAACAGATGCAGGAACTATTTCATGTTAAGGGAGACAGTAGAACACGGGGGCATGATCTGAGACTGAAGTGTTGATGGTTCAGGGCCAATAGTAGAAAGTTCTTCCTCATGAAGAGGGTGGTGGATGCCTGGAACAGCCTACTCCAAGAGGCCATTTGAGCAAAAGTGTTTTAAAGGTTCAAGAGAGCTTGGGACAGGCACAAGGGTATTATCTACTGGGGGTGGCAAATGGGGGGTACAAAGTATATACCTTGGGCAGACTAGATGGACCTAGCAGTCTCCTTCTGCTGTCATCTTGTATGTTTTGATACTTCTTGCAGGATATATACTAATTGTCCTGTAGCAATTATTTACTTAATGCTCTAGTTATATGCCATTTTTATTAACTTTGGGGGGAGTACTGTTGGTTGTTAAAAAGAAAAAATGGAGTCCCCAACATAATCTTGGTAGCAGCAGCTTTGTTCATGGGACCATAGGTCCTAGGTTTAGCTTAGGGGTTTGTTCTCTGTAGGCTGGTCTTGTTCCCAGTAGTCAGGGGAAGAATGCATCTGCTTTGGGGTACCTGGTTGTCCCATTCACCAGGAGAAATGGTTTCAATGGGAGGGGAGAGTGTAAGCACCCCCTTTGGGAATACTTACTATTGTAACTCTCTCCACCCTGTTGTGCTATTTTGGGAGGTGGGGACTGGCCTGCCCTCTGGCCAGGTGGAGCTAGTGCCCCAGGAAAGGTATTTAAGGGTGTTAATTGGGTGCAACCAAGAGGTCGGGAAAAGATCAGAGGTGAAGTGGGGCTGGGGCTCAGCAATTCAGCAAGATTAAAATCCGCTCAGTGGAGTCTGTGGTCAGGTTTTGGATTCATGGCATGCTGGGAGTGGGGCCTATAGTCTGGAAGCCACAGCCAGGGTAGTAGGAGCCTACCTACATGCACCGTGTCACCAGGATGGGGTAGGCCCTTTGTTCCAGCATATGTAGTATCAAGAGTGGAGTCTCAGCTGGTGGAACAGTGCAGTGGTGGCAGCCTGTACCATGGGGAGAGCGCTGGTGGTAGTCCCTCTCCCCCACCCTTGTGGCACTCCACCTGAGTGAAGATGGCCTGTGAGGGGTGAGAAAGTTTGGCCAGTGCATCCCCTTGTTCACCTGTGCCCAGGCTGTGCTTGGATGCCAGGGACCAAGTTGAGTAGGCCCTAGTTTGCAGGTAGTGACAGAACTGGTTGGAATGTGCTACAGAGAGTGTTCATGCACCATGAATGAGCTGATGAGAGGCTTGTGAGGAGGAAGACATGTTTCTGCCATCAGTTTCTGTTCTAGAGCTAGTTTCGGCTCCATGGGGAACTTTGTGTTTCAGCCTTCATGACCTTAAGATATGTGCCATAGCTCTGTGCCACAGAGGTCTCGTTTCTCTTAAAAACTGTGCCCACTGCTCCTAGGAGCAGTATGTACTTGTTGATGCTGCCCTTTAAATTAAATTGTTTATATTTTCTAAAAGGCACATCAGAGTGGGCCTCTGTTGCTTATGAAATTATCCTTGCTGCAGCTAACATTTTGCCCCTTACAACCTCCGGTTTTGCTGCTCCTCTGCACCCTGTTGTAGGCCAAACCTAGTGACTGCCTTCTGGAGACTAAGTCTTGACCCCTTCCCTGAACTTTTCCATCAGGCCCCTAGAGATTGGGGAGGGAGAGGCTACACGTACATTGTTCTACTGTATTTATTCCACACATTTATTATCCTATGTTTATCTCCTATTGATTTGTATTTTTTCTTTTAATCTTTTTATGTGTATTACTGTATAGTTATTCTTTTGCCCTTCATTTCCTTTCAATACCTCTCCTTCAGGGTCATAATGAGAAAGGAGATCTGACTCAATATGCATTTCCCAGTCAGCAATTTTTAAATACATTTAAATAAATATAAAATAAAAACAAATACATGATCTATGATTGCATTTGGGATATTTCTAAGTGAATAATGGCCCTCTGTTTACCAATTTACCATCAGTGTACCGTACAGCCAATATGTAATTCTTTGTAAAGCACATTAGATACTTAATGTATGGAAGGCAGTATACAAAATGAAATATTATTAATTTCTACTCTAGACCTACCATTTAAAAAATGCATTTTGATAACATAAGACGCATCATCATACTGGAGATTATTAAGCTTTTGAGATGGCAATGATGTTTTAAAATTTAAAGCTATTTTGCAATATTCAAGAAATGTTTTTTAACATATATTATTCTGACACAAGTAGCTTATGGGCGAATATTTCTCAGTATTTATGACCATTCAATTTTTATTACAGAGGGCATGTGTGTGAAAACAGGAAATTTGTATCTCAGCCTTCACCTCATCCTTCTGTGTTTCTCTTGGTGCCAGCATTTGCTCTGTTTGTGACATCACAATATGTTGATCTGGAAATAATTACTATCTCACAAACAGAGAATTATGAATTCAGTGCACAGAACAGGTGGTACCAAAGAAATCTTTTAGACAAAGATTCTGTTTCAATGCAAATGTTTCCAGTAGTAAAGGATGAGGATGATCAATACAGAAAAAACAATGAATTATAAGCTGAAACATGATTGAATAATATATTTAAAAATGATATTCTTGAAACTGGGAAATCACAATGAATGCAATATAGTTTATATATAGAACCTGACCTTTGCTCCTCGGAACAATTGTTTACTGACTGCAATGTTCCATTTTTGTGTTGTCACATGGGGCCCATATGGAGGGACTCTCTTACTGCAGCAGTCACTTTACAGAATTATAATATTTAGGAAAAAATAACTAATTTAAATGTATTTAATCTATTTTCCTTCTGCCCAGAAGTGCAATACTGCATGTTTCTCAAAGAAGAACTACAGTCAAAATTTGCAAATATATATGTTATGCAGAATGATTTATGTTGTGCCAGGTGTGTAGTCCTACTGTTTCCAAAATGTGCTTGCTAGTTTTGTGAACCATGGGGATCTCCATGTTTGATTGATTGTGTCTAGGTCTAACCAGCAAGATAAAATGTTTTGCTTTGAAAACTTTTCATGTCAGCAAACTACATACAGCCATATGAAAGCACACAAATCACCCCAGGACATCAGTGCAATAATTAGTGTAGGATCTAGCTCTTTTCCTACAGAATAGACCACTCAGTTATCCTTCAGGTGTTTGCAACACTGTAAATGTAGCCTTTATTAGTGCTCACTGCATAAGGAGAGGCACTTGAAATCACAGCTCTACTTCTTTAAATTGACACTTTACCAGCACTTGCTGATTTATTATCATAGACACATCACTGTCACATGGGACAGAAGGCAGTGGAGAGAAAAAAAAGCAACAAAACAGTCAAACATGGAGATCCCAAGGAGCCTTACAACTAGTAGGCAAATTGAAAAATAACACTCTTAATAGCTGACAAAGGAAAGGACACACTAGGACTCCATCCACAAGTCAAAACATTCTGCACAACATATTTTATGTGCATTTTTACTATAGTTTCCTTTTAAAACAGCAGGACAATGATGTCAGATTAAAAACTGACCCTACAGCTTATTAACTGTACAAGTTTACTACATATTCCATTTGCATTTGCTTATAAAAGTTTCCAGTTTAAAAACAAATAAGTAATGTTTAAAACATTGGCTGCTTCCTCTGGCTTAGAAATATCATTGTAATGCCAGCCTGTCAGTGCAGCAGTGGCACTACAGCTTGTGACTCTGGCAACCTGAGTTCTGGAACAAGCTCGGGTCATGGCAGGGCCAGTTCAAGGGAGGAGGATTGAGCATCTCAAGGGATCCTTTCCTCTGAGGTGGAGGGAGGGCAGCCATCTCCACTGCTGTACTGCCACCTGGGTGACCACAGAAGGCTGTGCAGTCAGAAATTGCTTGTGGTTGGAAGGACATCAGCTGGTGCCATGACGCACACACTTGTATGCATGTGTGCTTGTGCATCCTCACTGCCAATGTCCTGGGGATCAAATGAAGGAACATGGAAACACCCCAGCCAACAGGATGACATCGACTGCCCACAGGCCCCACACCTGGCTATGCAGGCACTGCCTCCACATACAACAGATCTGTTCTGTGGTGGAGATTGGGGGAGTCTTCTCCACCCCTGCTGGAGGGGGATAAGATCTTGGGGAACTAATGGGAGGTGAAGGTAAGTGCTAGAGTTGCCAGGGTGATGGGGTTGGGGCAGCCAAGCTGAAGGGGGCTGAAGAGAGATTAGGGGCAAAAACAGCAGCAGCAGCAGCCAAAACAAATAGCACTGAAGGCCTATAAAAGGGATAGGATTAAGAAAATTATAAAAACAAATTATGCACCATATTGGAAGTATATATAGAAGCCTATTTAACAAATATGCTAATATTTTTATTAATCGTAGTTTTTAAATTCTTTTTCATTGCAATTCAGATTTAATTTTTTTATAAATTTGTATTATAAGAAGAAAAGTAACATGGCACTGCTTGAAAAACAATAAAGAGAATGAAAGAAAACAAGGTGTAGTATAGTCAAATAATGAAAATGTAAGAATGCTTTGGAGGCAAATAATATAACAATTGTTTTCTAAGGGCAAAACTGTAGCTAACCACACTTTGATTATTGTGTACTCTGTCTCCAATCCACCAATTAACTACTTTCCAGCAGAAGAGCACAATAATGACAAACAAAGAGAGAAAGAGACTGAGAGTGAGAGTGAGAGAACCAGAGAGAGAGAGAGAGAGAGAGAGAACGAGATGAGAGCATAAAACAGTGAAAACTAAAACTTCACAGACTGTATTTGCTGTGTGATAACTGAGGATCCTATTGACTGGGTAACTGCAGGACTCTGTTTTTTGATATTTCATCATATGTCAGAAGAAAATTGTTTTTACTAAAGGGAATTCAAGTTTGTAAAGCTGAAGTGGCACAGTGCTCTTTGCTGTTTCATGTATTCTCTTTGGGTGCCTAAGACCTGCAGAACAAAATAGTTAAAATTGTACTACTTAGTGGCTTTAGCATGTGCAGATAATTTTTCCAGGCCTTCTGGCACCTTACACCACGGCATAAAGTTATGCTAGTCTCATTAGTTCATATCAGTTTGTATATACTGTAGTTGCAGCGTTGATATTTCTAAATTTCTGTGACATATCTAGAGAAATTTCTTGCCTGCCTGCAGAACCACCTTAGGTGTGCCAGAGACATTTTCTTAAGAAATATTGTAAAATGTACAAAATATGCAGACATTTCAATGAGTACTGTGTGTACTGATTTTTTAAATTCCAAGAAGAATACTGAGCTATACCTCTTTTAGATCTGAAGAATTATAACTGCTTCAGTTCTTTGTGCTGCTGAGTATACAGATGATGTGGCACACTATAAAGACAATTTCAAGAAAAATTGCTTCAGTCAACTCAGTGGATTGAATGCTTAAATGCCCCCTCAATGTCCACTACTCCTGCTATATTGAATAGGCATGCACTGAGGTAAGAATCCTTTTTATGGTATAATTTAAAGTCAAATCTTTTTACTGTGCAAGTGCCATTGGCCAAGACAACAAAACACATTTTTTTTGGTGGGGGGGTTGTAATTGTGAAATGGATCTATTAAACAATCCACCTGAAACTTATCAGAAGAGGTGGATGAACTACCATCTTTAAGAGGCAGAGATGCCCCATTTGGGTTGGACATATTGTTATTATCAACATACCATTGACTTCTGTCCCCTGGCCTGTACCAGTGTGGGGCTGTAATGGTGAACAGAGGAAAGGCATAGTTTCTTAGATTATCTCAGTCTTGGAGAAACACAGCTGTTGCCATGGTTTCTGAGTTATGCCTCCATCTGAATTATGACTAAAACTAGGGATTAAGCCAGAATATATAAAGATGTATCTTAAGAGGATACAGGATCTATGAATTGTGAGAAAAACCTCCAAGTGAAAGTCAAATCAATAGAATTCTTCTGAAATCAAGATTGACAGTGAACTAATGGATAGCCCATCCCAGGGAAATATTGAGCTTGAACCTTAGTCTTGTTTTGTAAACAATAGTGCCAGAAATCCTTGGCCAGAGTAGTTTATAACATTGGCCTTCTCCCTCCCAATTTCATTATGTACCATGACATTGACATATTGTCCTTTTATAATAAAGCTGATATTCTCTTTTCCCCTTTCACCAAGTCCTGTATAGTAGATGAACCCACTAGAAGCTCAAGTCAATTCCAGGTGAGATGCCTTCTGACACTATCCCCACATGGTTATGTTTCTGCATCATGTTTGCCAACACATCAGACTGGCATCTGAATCTAGTCCTAAGTCTGGGGCTGATCTGAAGATTGCTGTTTTGTTCCAGGACTCCATATATAGGAGCCTGCATTGGAGGTCTTCGCTCCCAGTCACTAAGAAAGTCACTGGCAAGTTGTAGGAGGCTCCCTGATGTAATGTTTGAGTCTCCATTCTCTGAATGGCTCTATACTGAAGGGGGATGAAAATGTTGCATGAATCAAGGAGGACAGAAGACCTATCATTCTGGCAAGACACCTCGGAGTCAGGGATTTAAAAAGTGAAGTATTCTGAATCAGTATCATAGAAACATAGAAACATAGAAACATTGAATGTGACGGCAGATAAGGACCACTTGGCCCACCCAGTCTGCCCATTTCCCTACCTACTGGATAAGCTGCAGATCCTAGTTAATCAGCAGCCTACTTCTTCCTACCCCCACCCCCCAGAATTGCCTTATGACTATCCCATGCATGCTTGAATTCCACCACTGATTTTGACTCCACAACCTCCTCCGGAAATCAAGATTCAATACGCTACTCAAATTGGAAGTGTATCGCCCAGGGCTGCAATCACAAGGAAACAAACCATGCCAAAGGTGTAATACTCTCTAGGCAGAGTGAAGGAGTAGGCCACACAAAGCCTGCAAGCTGTAAAGAATTATCCACACTCAGCTTTTGACAAGATTGATTCATAACCATCAGCTCTAAAAACATTAGCTAAACAATTTCTTGCTCAGAGCTCTGTGCATTATGTTTAATAATGCACAGAGCTTTTGACAAGAAATTGATTCATAACCATTAGCTACAAAACAGCAGCTAAACTATTTCCTTTACCCCAATACTGCACATCCATTCACCAGTGAATGTGAAAAGAGCAAGGCTGGCAGGGTTTCATTATCTGAGAGGCAGGTGAGTGTCCTAATTCCCCACATCTAAAATTCATGAGTAACACCAATGAAGAAATTCAAAGAAAATCCAAATAAAAACAAGTTAAAATTGTTTAAGACCCACAACCAAGGTTTTTTCTCCTCTCTTTCCATATGCATCAAATGATGTACATAGGCATGCTAATATTTCATAAATAGGCTTGATCAGAGCAAGGAAGCGAGAAGGAAGAATACATTCAGGCAGAGAGGACGAATTCTGGTGCTGATGATTATGTATCATTGTTGATGTTGAAAGCTTTCTACATTTGTGTGAAAACAGTTGTTTACAGCTTTCAGCATTTTTATGTGTGGTCTGCTCTTTTATTCTTATTGCAGAGTGTCACAGTTTTGGTGTGGTGGTTTTGTTGTTCTCTGAACATCTTTCCTGATTTTGTTTATTTTCTATTGGGAAAGATTAAATACGACATGAAGCATATTCATATGAAATCCTAGAAAGACTAGAGACTAATAAGGCATTAATTGTGACATTTTCATGTTGATTACAAACCCATATCTTTGAAGGAAAATACATATCTCTTGTACACCTCTCATAAGCTGACTGAAATCCTGCAACATAATCAAAATGCCATCTACATATATGATCAGTGTGATACCCATGGCTCTGAACCAAGCTACTACAGGTTTATGTTGCATTGTAAAACAGAAAATGGTGGACTTTAGCCTGAATGGAAGGCAACTGAACTGCCAAATGTTATCATCACATACAAAGGAAAGCCATTTCCTTTTTACAAATTAGAAACATAAAGTAAGCATCTTTATGATCAATGCTTACCCTCTAATCCCTCTGTGAAATTTTTACCCTCCAATCCCTCTATGATGCAATGTTTCTTAGGAGGTGAAGCCACACCATTTTAAGCATCTGTATATAACATAATAATTTATATTTAGGATTGGATGTATACTGCCATATTTATTTCATTATTAGAAATAGGTTTCTAATGAAACCCAAATGTTCATGCCCCACTGGAGAGATAACACTGCATTGTATTGTTCAACTTCCCCTAGATCCCAGGATACGTCTGGAATTGAGCTGCTGCCAGCTCAGTATGCTTTTCCTGGTAAAATGTTTGACATAAATAAAGCAAACAAATAAATTATATAATAAATAAATAAATAAACAAATAAATGTAAGCTCTTCAACCTCTGACTCTACTAAAGCTATGTCCTCCCTTGAGAAGTGAATTTCTGTTGGAGTATGGTCCTGGTGAGGAATTTGTAAGGCATCACCTTAAACCCTTAAACTGTTCTTAGAATCCAAGGTTCTCCAGTTGCAGATGTAGTTGGATAACCTGCCCACAAAAATTGGGGATGCTGGATATTGATAAAACATGTTCTGTATATTTATGATCAAACACCAATCTCAGCAATGATTCTGTGTCAGCATATATACCTCCTCATGATTTATTCCTAAAACGTTGTCTATTTCTACAAAATCTTCTGTTGAAATGCTTGAATGAGTGTCTTCTGAAAGGTCTGAAGTCTTCCTTTTAGTATAAATTGTTATGTCAAAAAGTGTTGTAGGATCCTCTGGAATAGAAATTATTGCAGGAAGTACAGTCCATACCACTTCAGATTTTTCAAAAAACACATGTTCTACACATACAGTATTGCCAAACGGGTATGACCCTTTTTCATATTTGGAAATGATATAGCTTTCTTTTCAAATTTGTAACCATTAGTTCAACAAATCGAAGACCGTCTGCAGCTGGACCTAAATCCTTGGAACCCAAATGCACAGCTTAAGGGTAAAATGTGAGTAATGCTCAGTGACCTTTTCCACTGGTAATTATAGACTTGACATTGCCCAGAAAGTAAATGGCCCCTTGGGTCCAACTATTCAAATACATGGATCCACCATTTTTTTTTTCATCAAGTATGCTTTCCACCTCATCCAGCAAAAAAAAGCTAGTGGACTGTTATGTTCAAAAACTTATCCTGACATGATTTTAAGCTCATATGTAGATCTATTCTGAGACCTTTACCATTATTCATCAAAATTCCTCATTCAGTTCAGATGCAGTGCTATTTCATGCTTGAGTTCAGGACTGGGATACTTGGCACTCAGTTTTTCCATTTCAAAAGGTCTGGCTCTCACTCATTCTTTGCATCTTTAGATGACAGACCAGCACTATTTTGATAAGGAGGCTCCTTCTTCTTCAGAAGTGGAGTTATTATCAACAGTATGTGTAACTGAACTGAAGCTACTTGCATCCAAATCAGAAGTCTCACAGGAGAAAACAACCCTTATTTGGGGGCAAATAGGCAGACTAGGTGGGCCAAGCTATCCTTATTTGCCATCAAAGTTTCTATGTTTCTACTTGCTTTTTAGCTTTTTTAACTTTCTTATCTTTACATGTTGTTTCTAATGGCTAGGATTCCCCTTTAAATTTTTTCTTTTCACTGAAATCTTTATATTAGACTAAGAATCCTGACCTTCAGGCCTGAATCAAGAAATATTTCAAGACAAACCATATGTGAGGTTGTGTGGTCTTCATTACTGAGGACTTCCTCTATCATTTGTCTCATCTGCTCCAGTATGCTCATTGAAGTGTCCTCCAATGGCTGTCAAGGCATTGATGCAAATGAAACAATGAAAAAGTGCAATAAAACTCACAAAAAAATCTAAAAATAGCTTACATTTACCAAAAAAATACAGTTACCAAATCAACTGAGGACTGAAAGGAAACTACTTGATTGTGATGGACTGAGTTCTAGTCACAAGCTGTATCAGTACATCTAAGGATGACATGGCCGTACAGGCTCATGGCAAGCAAAATAATAATGAAGGAAAGAAACAAACTAAGTTACAGTCTAGATGTGAACTTCACAGTGAGCAGTAGGAAAAGAGGAAGCACTGGAGTGGCTTGGAGCTCTTGTGGGCCATTGCAAAGGATTGTGGGACTGGGATGTAGAAGATACACTAGTGGTCTTTCTTTTTGAATGTTGCAGCAAAGTTTTGAAAAAAAGGAGAATTTGCAGTATAAAAGTCTTTGTGGAGGGAAATAAAATCAGTAGCAAAAGGCTGATATCTGCACTATTAACATTTAGCAATGCTACCCAGCATTCAGATATTCTTCTTTATTTCAACATCTGTACTTAAATATCATTTTTTTTTCACTTCTGTGCACAGGTACATGTAAACAAAAATCTATTATTTTTCAGAGCAGATGAGCAAATCCAGACAGGAAGCTACACCACCACTGCTCCTTATGCCTATAATTATCTGATTAGATGCTTGCTGTTCAGAAGACTGACGCAAAGGCTCTTGCAGAAAAAAAATATTAGAAGAGTAAGAATTAAAGGTCACCTGGATTCAAAGAACTGCACTGCTGGCATATTATATGATGCACTTAGAACACCAATTAGCCAGCTGCTTTTTCAGCAGAATTTATAAAAGTTTCTATAATGATTATTTTAATATAGGGCTGGTTTCTTGATCATAGGTTTTATGACATTTGACCAGAAATTAAGATATTCCAGATCTGGCAGCCACTGCTGAGGTTAAGGATGATTTTGGCAATTTCCTGGTGATAGCCATGATTGAAACATGCACTCATCTTACAATACCAGTTATTTTCTTTCACTTTTTTCAGAATATGATATGACTTACTGTAGGTTTTAAATAATAAAATTGGTTGGAAAAATCTTGCCCTGTGATTTGTCAGTAACTAAACAGACTTATGTAATTCTGTCTTTAGCATCTCTTTATCACTTCTCTTGACAGTCACCCACATTTCATCATTACATCCTTATACTTGATAATTGGATCAACTATTTCTAATATCCATTTTCTAAGTGCACTAACACAGTCCCTTGGATAGTGGATTCTGCTCTAATAACGCATGTCCCAGGTGGCTGATGGCATGTGGCATTAAATCTGTAATCCTCCCTTCCAAAAGTGCCTTACCTTGGAGCCTACCAGCCTGGGAGTACTGCTAACCTGCTTCATTCTGCCCACTCTGTGCATCATCAGAACCAACCTATCTGAAGCAGCACAGCTGCATGTCATCCCTCTTATCTCTGGCCTCATATAACTGCAAGAAGAACAAGGAAAGCAAACTTCCTGCAGACACCCAGAGGGGACATGATTGTGGATGCAGATGCTACTAATGAAAAGATAGTTCAAATAAAAATTAAACACAGCACTTTGCCAAAGAAATGACAGAAAGCACAGTGTGGGACCACGCATAGTAAGCAGGGTGTAGGAACACTCACTGTTAATCCATTATGTCACCCAACTCCAATGAATGAACACGGTGGTGAAAATTGTGAAAAGCACACTTTAATTGGTTGACTGCCCCAAGGCACAGCTAGATGGCTGGAATCAATGTGTAGGGACAGAAAGTTTATACAAATGCAAAAGAGAGCATTGAGACCACCATATTAGTTTATACTATAGCCTCAGGGGACTGTAAATTGGGGCCACAGTTCACCACTAATGAAATGCATTGTGGAGTCATTCAGGAGGTCCTCAGTGTCTCAGGATGCACTTCATTATAATATCAAAGAATGCTGTGACTCGGCTCTGTCTAAACGGTGCTCACCAGAAACAAGCAGCCAGCTCGTGATTAAAGACAAAATTCCAAAAGGAGGTGTCACTCGGTAACTCCATGTAAAAAGTAACAGACACTTCTTTGCAGTGTACCAAATATTTAATTTCCATGGAGTACCAACAACACAGGAGTCCAACATGGAGTTACACGAGTGACACCTCCTTTTGGAATTTTGCACTTCATTATAGCCCTACATATTAATAAACAGTGTCCTGTAAGAGAGGACGGTTAGATTCTTGAATATTATAGGAAGGGAGTGAAAACTTGTTCAGTGACAATGCTACTGCAAAACCATGAGAATACCTTAGCCAGTCAGCAGTGGAACTTGAGAAGTGAGATGTCTGCAGAATGTCAAGTAGCTGAACCTTTCATTTCAGACCTGCTTAATCCAGGGGTGATTACAAATGTTCTTTCTGCTTCTCAGCCTTTTGGCTCTGTTCCAACCATAAATATCTGCATGGGATGTTCTACAAACCAGTCCAGAACCTAAACTGGAGTGCCTGCACAGGACTTTATTATTTAGAGCAGGGGATGCCTTGCTTGAGCTCTGTGTTTGTGAGGGAGGTTAGCCACCAGTTTCATCAGATCCTACTATCAAGGTTCATCCAGCAAGAGGGCCAGCCCGTCAATGTCTGGTGTGACTGTCTACCCTTAGGTAGGTGAAAAACAGGCTTTTCCATGGGGTGAAGACCATCGCTGTAAGAATGTCATCAGAAGCATTTCTGTATGACTCACACCTTTCACCACTGGGCACACATTGTGTCAGCCAGGCCAGTTAAAGATGCACAACCAGGATCATTAAGGAAGATGCTCTAAAGTGATTGTGCCTGTTATATAAGGCTAGTTATGAGTACCAATTTATTGACTGTAGCCCTGCAACTGTGATAGATATTTAGGAAATAGTTATATAAGTATCTGGGCAAAGGCTGTTCACACATAGAACAGTACTTTTGCAATAGAACAGCCTCCAATTTAAGTGCACCAGCAGCTAAAAAAGAACTATTGTTTGCGGTTAAATATTTATGTGACCTCACAACCTGCAGCAATGTGTGTGTTAGATAGTTACGGCATAGTTTGATACTTCAGGTACTGTGTCTGGGTAAGTACTGTGAAAACTTAGCATACAAGCAGTTAATGAATTCCAAGTTAAGTGCACCAGCAGCCACTTAAGAACAGTTATTTATGGTTAAAATGTTTGGGATCATTACCTGCAACAATCTGTATGTTAGATAGTTAGGACATCATTAGATACTGTTGGTATTGTGCCTGCACAAGTACTCTGCAAGCTTAATATACACACAGTAGAATCACCTCCAAGTTAAGTGAACCAGTGACCAACTAAAAACTATTATTTTGGTTAAATAATTTTCTGGGATCACAACCTGTATCAATTCTAAATACACACTGTTTCACTCCATTCTGGCATGCAATGTTCACCAGCTACATGCACACCGAATAGACTGTTGGAACTCCCATTAGGGGTTGTAGTAATAATCTGGAACATCAGGGAGAGATGCTGCAGTATAATATGTGCATTGAAGGAAGGTGGGATTAGACTGGTGACTGGATTTTTTTACTGCTGTTTTGGACTACATTTCTTTAACCTTACTCCTTTCTCCCCCGAAACATGTTCCAGTTCCTTACATAAAACCCTTCTGTAGTGTTTGTATCATGTTAACTGCCTCAGTTCTGGAGTTTAAGTAGGTAGGGAAATGGGCAGACTATGTGAGCCAGGCGGTTCTTATCTGCTGTCAAAATTCATTTCTATGTAAGTTGCCATTCTTATATTAGGTACAGCTGCTGTATTGTTTGCTATAGTGTATACTGCATATTGATAAAGTGGGACATTGTGTTTTATGCTGGTCAGGTCTCCTGTCACCATGGGTGGCCACGGGTTAATTACCTGTGGACCAGCACCCTGTATGCGTCTGTTAAAAGATCTGTGACACCTGTGAATCTCAGAAACATCGCAAACCATCTACTTGAAGGCACAAAACTCAGTCACTCCTTTCTTACTACTCACCTGCATCACTTGTATCATGGGTGGGTATGGTTAACCTTCTTGCATCACAATCCAGCCAGGACTATGGATTACTAAATTACACTTGCCTATACTGTTATTTATTTTTGCTTATCTGTATAATCTCCTAGGAGACAAGCCATTACAAGGCCAGATTTTCACCAGGCTTCTTGTTTTGCAATGCCATTTATATTTCTGTTACTACAGATGTTTTGTAACTCTTGCAGAATACATTTTAAGGGATCATACAAATCTAGGACAATCTAGTTGAGATGATTTTTATGAAGATAAATAATTAAAGGAAACAAAACATGTTTAATTTGCATTGCACATCACATCATGATACTGTTAATGGAAGTCTCTAATAATATTTCAGTGCTGCTTAAAAAAAGCAGGCACTTTGCTGTACCTTGTGCTATGCAAGTGAAAGAGAGAGGATGAGACAGAGAAGTCAGAAAGACCACCCAGCGCTCTGACTGTAGGGTGACAACATGTGTTTGCTATAAATTATTAAGAACACACAATGTTCAATGTTCATTCCAATTACGAGATGAAAATGTTATTGAGTTGTAGCAGCAGCACTTGAATCCATTCATTGAGTTATTCCTGCATTATACATGAACTTCCCATAATACTTTCCCACTTGGATGATGTTGCCACTGCAAACTCAGCAAGTGGACAAATTTGATTTATTTTAATGAGAGCTCCCCAATGTACAGACTCATTTTTGTGTGCTCTTACAGATGCAAATAAATTGGGAGATTTAACAGGCAGGGTACCCTTTTGGTCTGTGATGAAAATGAATGTCTATTTCCTAGCCCTGAACAAATATTTTATATTAGTTAACGGCAGCAGTTTATGGTGAATTCAACTCACTTTGATTTAATATGCTGAGAAAGGAAAGCTTTTAAGCAATAAGGAAAGAAATGGAAGCTTTAATTGGAATTTGATTGTGCAGGGGCTTTAGGGAGAAACAAAGAGGGAGTGCAGAAGAAAGAAAACAATCACATACCATTATTACCTTACTTGATGCTATGTAGTGTTTCCAGGAATGACTGGTTTTTGAAGTTTCACTCTGGAGATTCCCTTTGACCCAGTACCACATGGATGTTTTTCCTTTATCTACAGAAGCTCAGTCTATACTCATTGGGACTCCCTCCAGACTGAGATAGTGCCCAGTCTCCTCATCTGGTTCTTACCAAGAAGGTACTTTGGTTCCTGTGGTCACCTCATTAACTACCTAGGTGTCACCCTTGACCACTCACTGGATTTCTCACTGCATGTGACAGTTGTCTGCAAATCTGACAACTCCATTTGGGGTATCTCCTACAAAGTCAGCCATATTCTGACTAGCTATTGCAAGAGGCATGCTCATACCCAAACTCCTTTATGGCACTCCAGCTCTTTCATCAGCCTTAAACACCACTCTCTCATGATGGGGTGCAGCATATAGCTATAACTGTTATGTTGTTCTGTCATTACATAGACTGGCAAATCACTGCTCCCATTATGACTAGGCTGACTTCCCCCATCTCAGTCTTGTGTACTCTTGCTATGTGGTATCATCCATGGCATCCTTCAAAATTGTATGCCTCTGACCTCTGTCACCCTCCTTTATCCTGTGCACTCTACAGTCCCCCTGAGATCTGGAGTAAATGCCTCATTGGAGATCCCCAAACTTCAAGCCAAGTCTGGGGAATCCTCATTGGTCTTTGCTGTACCAGCACCTTGGAACTCCATTCCAGCTGAGATTCTACAAAGTCCCTCAGCATCCCCATTTTGCAGAAGTTACCATGAAAACCTTCTCAAATGTCTAAGTGTTCCTGCCCCTGAATCATAGTTAATCCAGTTATGGTGATTTCTGAATTTTCATATTTACTTAATCATGATAGCTGCCTTAGTTTGTACAGTTAGACAATGGCTGCTTATCTTCGCTATGCACCTTATCTCTGCTTATCACCTATGGATTAGCTGAAGCTTTTTACTGTTTTAATATTTATGTTTTAACATTTTATATATACAGTACAAGTAATTGTTTTTTTGTGATGCTACTGGAGTGGCAACTCAAACTGCTGAAACTTTCAACTATTTTCCAGCCATCCTTCACTGCCTATTCAGCTCACATGTAGCTGTTTAGTGAAATTGCAGTAGCTGAATTTTCATGGCATTGTTTATAAATATCACAGCATTCCTTTAGAGCATTGTTTATAAATATCACAGCATTCCTTATGAGCATTGTTTATAAATATCAAAGCATTCCTTAAGAGTTGTTTAGTCTGCTTTCTGAAATGAAACTCACATGCACTCAGCTGAAAATAAAGCTTATACCACATAACAGCTAGATGCAGACCAATACTAAACTTTTACTAATTCATTGAATTAAACCCTGCACAGATTAGGAAACTCATAGAACAATGCTACACCAGTGAGTTGAGGGAATAGTTAAATGTGACTTGTACTGTAGTTTGTCCTCTTATGTTGTATTGTACAATGTTTTGCTCTTTCTCTCTGAATTGTCATTGACTTGTACCTTTTCTTGTAATTAAATTTCATGTCTGTAATCTCACAGGTCATGACTGAAAATAGGCATCTGTTTGACTAGTTCACTTACCTGGTCAACAAAAACTAAATAATAATTATAATAGTAAAAATGTGCAGTGTGCTACTTTTAGCCTCAAGTGACTTAATTATATTTTAAACAGAGTACAGAAAAGTGCCACATTAGAGTAGTTTAGTTTCTAAAGAAATTAGATGTTCTAGATGGTAATGTAGTATATGGGATAAGCTATTGCTTTGATTCCAGGAGCTGGTGTTTTGAGGTCATGTTGTGTACTTCATGACTGTATTAGATTGTGCAGTTCAAATAATTCAAATCCTAGGTAAGCTGATGTGCTCTTTGTCACCTTCTAGTTTGGAAGAGAGGGACCTAGTATGGAATCTAATTTGTCTCCAGTATTTGACTTATGTTAAGCAACCTGCACTCATGTTCAGGAATGTCCCTGTCTGTCCCTTTTAAAGGAGACCACTACAAGAGAATATAAAACGGGAAGCACTTTTGAAAAACAAATAGATATAATTAATGAAGAATCAAGCCATTGCAACTCAAATCACATTAGACAGGCCCATATAAAGAATAGAACAACACTAATTGAATGTTCTTATTAGTGCAGTACAACATACTACAGTGTTATTACTAGCCAGAGAAGAATTTATGTTGCATTAATCTTACCTGGCAGTGATTATTCCTGCTGCAGTTGTCACCACTCCACATACTGTAAGTGTACTACATGGACACCCATTAATTAAATTTATGCCTTAACCATGTTAAGAACCATAGTGGTTTATTGTAATAAATTGTATAATTTATTCACCTGATGTGTTATATCTGTCTTCCAGTGTGCTACCACACCATCCCAGGCCACCCTTGGAAAAACAAGTTGCATTTTATTTATGTTCTGTGTTCTCTCAAGCCAAATCTTGCGAATACAAAAATAAATTAAATTAAGGTCTCAGACTGAAAAAAACGTGGCTCATCAGCATGGTGGCAACATTGCCATTTAGGACTATGGCCTCTGGGATTTAGTAAAGATCCTGAGTAATCAGCAGATCAGCAGAGAGAGAAGAAGGCTCTGATACAGTTGCAGCCCTTAACATGTCTATATAGTTTCTGAATTTTTTGTGCTATAGCTAGAGAAAATGTTCTGACTGCCTGCTGTACCACAACAAGGCCATGAGAGAGATTTCCTTTAAAACTATAATGAACTACAATAATTGGAACTATCCAGACAATTGATGCCTGCAACTATAGAAAAGGAACACCATATTTTGCAGATGAACAACTGTCAAGACTAGGATATGATACCCAGTAGAAAAGAATGATGCCCGAAGCAACAGAAGGGGCAATGGCATTGGGTAGGCTTTAATAACTGCTTAGCAGAACTTATAGGGCCAGCTTGGCTATAACGCAGAACAACAAACAAAGAGATTCAGATATTAAACAAGGGCAATATATTCCTTAAAGTGTTTTCTTTGGAAACAAATCTCATAAAAGCAAAAGCTGAAGGCAGAATGTAGATAAACAAAATGATTGATACTGTACAAGACTGTGTAAGAAATTTATCATTTAAATGATCAGTGTGACTACAGGGAAACAAGGTGACTGTGGTAGAGGCATAAGCCAGGAAGCATAGGCAAACCAGGAGAAGCTATAACATTTGCAAATAGCATTTTATTATTACCAATACAACAAAAAATATATAAATTGTACAGGATAGTTTTTTATACAGGCAGTTAAAAAAGATCCTACATCTTACACACTCTCTTTAAAATCTCAATCTCTCTATCACTAAACAAAAACATTGCTCTTTTTTTATAAAAAATATTTTCCTAACAGTTTAAATTCTGCATCCTGTTGGTGTAACTCAGTCTCCTGTTTCTCACAAAGTGTCTCAGAATGTTGTCAATTTCTTTCCTGATGCCAGCCTGGAGGTGCAACAAAATAGAGCATTCTGTCTCATGGCTGGTCTCCTGTTGACAATTTTGTAAACAAGCTTGTGTTCCAGACTGATATATTTTCCAATAAACCCATACAGATTTTTGCAATCACCTCAACAATATAATTATATACATTTGCAAACCAAAGGATCCAGTTTCCACATAAAGAGTTGCATATAGTTTTTATTTTATTCACAGAGAAGCAATGGGAGAAAGAAAGAACAGAAAGAGCTAGGAAAAGTAAGTGAAGAAAGGGAGATAAAAGGGGAAATTGTGGAACAATTGGATTGACCAGTTCCTAAGTTCCACAAGAAAATTGGATTGTGCAATCAGACAGGCAAGGGACAGACAAGTGGCATAAATTAGGAGAACAAAAAAGATTATTGGTTTTAACTCTCTCTGCATAACAAATAGGACAGGATCTTATTCAACCCTGTTGCAGTGATATACAATAAAAAATATACAATATAAAAGAGTTTACTAGGATCATTTTACTTCTGCAATGTGGAAATGCTCAAAACATTGTTGGAAAGATGGATAAAGGTTGTAAATGTGTTTACCTTGGTTTTACTGTACTACATTGAAGAGTAAATTTGGGAGTCTATGAGATTACCATTGTAGTTTTTTTTTATGGTAAAGCAGTAGTATAGTACAAAAAATTTGGTTCCATGTTATAACAATGATCACAAAATAGTGATCGCTGTTATAGCGAGTGCACATAGCTGAAAAGCAAATCGGTGATGTACACTTGTGGGCGGCAAGACATCCAGCAACATAAAATAGTATTTATGCTGGGGTGCTGCACCCCCCTCATGGGGGACTTCTCACCCCATACACCTCAGACTAAATATAGCCAACTCCAGGGGGTGCATGACAGGGAAGAGGAGACAGTCTGACAAAAAAACAACAACCAAAAAAAGCAACAGTAGCAGTAAAATTTCCCTCGGTCCTCAGCCCTAAACTTAGTACCTGCTGCACAGAAGTTAACCACTCTCACCACCACACAACATGGCTAGATCGGTGGTAGCACTGCACACTATTCCACACAAACCCTCTTCCCTATCCCTCCCCTTCCAGTCACCTTCCCTTGCTCATTCTTACTGTCACTTTTGTTTCCGTTGCTACCCTTACAGAGTAGCCCAAAAGGGTAACACTGTAAATTAGTCGCTGTTTTGACAGTCACTCATTTACAGTCACTGTCATCACTGAATACCAAAAATTTTGTTAGACAAAATACACTGCAGTTTGAACAACCACGAAGAGGTTCCTCTGTGGGTAGGTGCAACATTACTGTGACATGATCTGATGTAGTGATGTTGACTATGGTGCATTTTTGTATCATAGGGGACTACTGAAATAAGAAGTAGTCTAATCATAAGCATTGGGAGTATCTATGCAAATAAGTAGGTGCAATCTCTTAACCCTGGGTTCATAAACTGTCAGGAGTCCATGACCTCCAGTTCAATGATTAAATATCCTATGAGCTTTGCCACCCTGGAGATTCACTTTGCTGGCTGTCCAGGGTTATCCAGCATAGGGCTTATGGGAGTGTTAAAAGTATCTGTCCACAACAATTAGACTATGTTTGTCTGTTATTGTTGTTGCAATCACCATTTTTGAAAAAGGCAACTGTACTTGTTTCTCATTAGGGGCATATAGATTCAGAAGGATACAGCTCTGACTTTGATAGCCCCCACTGAAGTAGTCATATTGGTCCTCAGGATCAGTACCTCTCTGTACTGCCTTAAGGGTTGTTTTTTTCTTGTTTGTCTCTGATCTCTTTGTTTGTTGATATTTTGTGATTTGTTCTGTTTTTCCTGATTATTACTTATTGTTGTTGTTGGAAACTAATTGTTATTGTTGTTTGAAACTTAATAAAGTACTCATTTAAAAAAGGGAGAGATTTCTCCATATCAAAACTGACATTTCTCTCCTTTGTGGATGCTCTTCATATGTAGAGGCATAAACCTCCCCAATTCATGTCCTTTTCAATTTCTGATGCTCAGCTGCTGTGATGTGGGTCTCCTGTAGCAAAGCTACAGTACAACCCACTTCTAAGGCATTCTTCAGTATGCCACAGCAGAGTTACTGCAGTAAACAATGTCATTTATATGGAAATTAAACCCTTTTGTCATGCAGGAAAATTTAATACTGCCAGGATGAAATGAATGTCATAGTTTCCTGCATGACAAAAGGGACTAATTGAAACTGAAATTGCATTGTTTTCTTCAGTAACTCTGCTGCACCATGCTGCAGCATGCTGCAAAATGCTGCAGAATTGGATTTCATCCTGGTGAGCATCACTGTATCACTGTGCCCTGTCTTTGTAGTTTCTGCAGGTTCCTCACATGCTTTACAGGATTATCAATACCCTTTGTGTTATATGTTACTATCTTTAAGTCTGTCATGATGTAAATTTCTTGGTACCACATTATCTACATAAGTGGACCATCTGTATCTGTCTGACCATTTTAAAATAACAACTATGCATATAACCAGAAAACAACAATAGAAAATGTAAAACATCAGTTCAATAAACAACCAATAGCATGACAGTGTTGGCACAAATGCTTCAAGGTGTTCTGCCTCACAAGCACCCCCATCTGCAATGCTGGGAAGGCTGGGGGGTGTTAGGTGATCATCTAATGAGAACCCTTCTCTGGCTTCAAATTCCAGACAACCTGCAAGGCCAGAAGACAGATAATGGTTTACAGGTAAATTCATGAAGTCAGTGCTGTCCAAAATAATACAGAAAGCTGCAGCTCAAATAGGCTGGTAGAACAATTGAAGAGTAGGAAAAGACCTCTCCTTTGGCCCACAAAAGCATGAGGTTTGTTGTATAGTAAAAGGAGGTGTGCTAATCAGAGAAAGGAGGTTGTGGGAACACTGGATGTAACACAAAAACAGAAAGAAAAATCAGATTAGTACAAATGAGCCCATACACCCAGATGATAATAAGTTTGTAAGTTTTTAGTTGTTAAATATTGTACTTGAGATACATCAGATACAGAATATAAAGTCAGACATTTTGGATAAACTCCTTCATCAGTGTAATACTGTGTCTTATCAGAAATATGGTTTGTCTCGCTCTTCAGTTTTTGTGTTCTCTGAATTTTTCAGATGTTATTGTAGATGTGCCTCCCTTTATCTTTCAAATTTCTGATTTGGCTCTTGACAGGCCCTTTGTTAGTTTTTGTTTAGAGTGATGCATGACCTCCAACTCTCTCTTTAGTAATGGAGGTCCTGAATATGTCTTTTGCAGTTGAGAAGACTTAGTGAACCTCGTGGCTATGTCACAATTCCAGTTATGCAGACTATGTCAGGGTTATCCCCCAACACTCTCATTGCTCTCCTATTAAGTGTTCCCCCAGGTGTCCCTCAGCCTCAAGCTATCACACAGTGATGAGCCGCCTTATTCTCCAGCATCCCCACCCAGCTCCCACACACACCCCTTCTACTCCAGAGCTGCTGTTTAAGTTCCTGAATGTCCCATACAGAGGAATATTTTTCATCTAGGATGTGTATGTCACCATTGGTCTTCAATGGAATAGTAAGTAAATATTGTTCATTCTTATAAAGCATGCATTCCTTGTTCGCCTGTTGCTGATCTTCAAGTCACACTAAAGGTGGACGTGATAGTGGAGGCTTCATTTGCCAGTGGCTGGGCATTAGTGATGCTGGCTGTGCCTTTGTCATTTGCAGTTACTGTGTCCCATATAGATTTGTTGTTCTTCCCATTTCTCTGTTGAGAGGGCCCCTGTATTTGTCAGCACTGACTTTGAACCTCTTGTAGCTTGAATTTTTTTTTTATGACAGCCAATCTGACACCTTATTTAGAGAGACAGCCTCTCACATCCTCCAACTCTGCAATGTGCTTACCTCCTTCAGTGGTCTGTACCTTTAATCGGACAGGATATTTTAAGTGGACTGTGATAGTCTTTTGTTTAATGCCCATTGAACAAGCAAAACTTGCTTGCATCTCTGTACTGCTGTGGGGGCAAAATCATGCTCTAAAAATAAATGCCGATCTTCAAAGAAAACTTTTTTTTTGGCCAAGCTGTTTCAAGGACCTCATCTTCTGTGCAATAATCTAAGAAGGCCATTACTATAGATCTGGGTCCTGCCTTAGGATCCATAGGGGGAATAGCTAGTGTCTGGTGTGTTTGGATTACATTTAACTGCTTGACTGCAGGAAACCCCAGTATTTTGCAAAGTAGCCTCTCCATAAATGTGATCATATTACAACTCTCCATCTTGTCTGGCCAGCCATGCAGTCTTATATCATTGCAGCAATGTCTATTTTCCAGATCTTCAAACTTCAATTCCATTTCATGTTCTCTCCGATGCAGAGATAGAAGGCCCACATTATGGATGTCTACTATGTGGGCATGGTCTGTTGGACAGGCCCCCATGGCTCCAGTCCTCTTCTCCACAATATGAAGTTCCCATCTATCATCCACTACCATTATCTCAAGATGGCACAGGGTATCTCTAGTTCTTCTCAGTTGAAAACATGACTTATATATGATAGTGAGTTATTCTTCTTCTTTTCTGTCACTAATGGGTGGGGAAGAGGCAGCCACATGGATCATCAAATTGCTTCTTTCTCACAGCTGTTCTGTTGTAGCAGCTTGGTTAGGCTTAGAAGCTATGGTTGCCAAAAACACTTTCATTCACTGCCTAGTTATCATTAATACATCCCTTATTTAGCATTTTTGGTGTCAAATGGGGATATTCTGATTCCAGGCTGGAGGTAGATATAGTGAGCTGAACCAGATCTCCAAGATCAGGTTGTTATTAGCTACTGTAGATGACATCACTGGATGTACCAATGTTTAATTATTTGTGAAGAAAAACAAACATACTACAAAGGAATCTAATGATTCCATGAATAAGTTATTGCTAAAATTGTGTATGACAAAGTTGTTAGTTAACTAGAGCTGTGCCAGTGGCTAAGTAGGTTTGCATCATTGTCTCTGAGGCTGGAATGTTGGAAGATTTTGGGTTCTAGCCCCACATCAGCAACTTGGGGTAAAACCCAATTCTGTCATTGTTGTTCGGCATTAGGGGGATGCTACACACCTAACGTGCCATCTTACAGATGAGACATCAAACCAAGGTCCTGTCTGCCTATTCTGGTGGTTATTAAGGTGGACATGAAAGATCCAATTGCATTTCTTGAAAAGAGTAGAGGACTTTCTTCCTGGTGTTCTGGATAGATTTCACCCAGTCACTAAACTATCACCAGCCTTCAGTCTGATTTAATTTCAGTTGTTTTCAAACTGTATTTATCCCCTCATCCTCCCCTAACCAGGATAAGACTGAAAATGGCACAATTGTTTTGCCCTAATATTCAGGTCAACAAAACTAAAATAAATAAATAGAAATGTGCAGAATTTTCTGATTCCCACAGAAATACATGACATTTTGGAAATTTCAACTAACTCCATGGAATTTCATCAGAAGAAGAATTTCAAAAATTTCCAAAAGTGGTTTTGGGATTTTTGTATAAGCCATGGATTTGTAATTGACAGATTACATAAATTACAGATTAGTGTTCCACGGTTCTTGTAAACCACAGATTTTTTTTCTTACAAACTGCAAAAAACTAATCCACAGTTTACATAAACCATGGAAAATGAATTTGTGGTTAAACATAAAACACTGTTGGAATTCTGCAGAAGCTATCAGAAAATCTCCAAAGGCATTTCAGAGGTGGAATTGCTATTTTGCCTGAATTCCACCAATGGAATTCCATATTCCATGTGATTCTGTAGCTAACTAAGAAGTATGGTTTCTTACCATATATTTGACACATGTGTCTGTCAGCAGTACTGCATTTAAGCAATAATGTCCAACAGGGTGTTTGTCATGCTGGGATAACATCATGCCTCAAGTGGTTGGGCATGAAGCCGCAGGCTGATTGCATCCAACAACTGAGGCATGACATTATCCCAAACAACACACACACACCCTGGAGGGCATTATTGCTATTATACAATGGCTAGTTGTCATATATAAAATAAAAAAAATATTGTAAAGAATGTTTATATTAGTGTGGAAAAATATTTTTGTTTCTTAAGAGAAGATGCAAAAAAAGAAGAGAGCCATAGTGCCCATAATGATGACAGTAAACCCGTGATGTTGTGTTGGGATAACATCACGGAGCCAGCCCAAGATTGACCAATCAGAGTCCAGAATTTTTTCTTGCCATTGTATCATGGACATTACAGTACCTCATTTCTGAGGAGTGAGAATCTTCCAATGGCAGAGCCTGCAGTGCATGAAGTGTGATGAGGTACATTAAGAGGATGTCATTAGTTAAAGCCCATTCTGCTGCTTCCTTGGCTGAGCCTTGTGGTGAACTGTAAAACATTCCATTTTGGATTATCAAGTTTCATAAATGGACTGGGGAAAAAAACCATAACAGGTATCCAAAAAAAGTAATGTTAATGATCCACTGAGGGTTTTGCTTGCTTTTGTAAGTCAGTTCATACATTATATTCAATTTCTGGAAGAGTTTCCCAAATCATTATATCCTGGCATTTGAGTCACCTAGGCTGATGGTCCTGAGTGACTTCAATGCCTGGATCGATGACGAACTCTCGCAATTTGGACAACACTTCCTCCAGTTGATGATCTCACTAGGCCTTACACAGGTGGTTACCTCTGCTACTCATGAACACGGACACTCTCTTGACCTAGTCTTCCTCCTGGGGATTGAGGCATCTGACGTGGGGTGGAACCCATCGGATGGTCTGACCATTACACTATGCAATTCAATTTTTGCATCCTCCCATAGGTCACCCTCTGTGGAGATAGTCAAGTATCACCCTTTACAGGATGTGACCCCTGATGGTCTAGCAGCGGTACTTGATCTATTCGAATTTCCTTGGGCAAGTATGGATCCAGACATTTTGGTTGTGGCCTATAACCAGGCCATTGCCTCAGCCCTGGATTCCATTGCTCCAGTCCGTATACATCCTCTCTCCCTTCACCCATGGTCTCCAAGGTTTGACGGGACTTTGATGGAGTTGCAGTGAATAGGATGTAGGTTAGAGCAACGCTGGCGGAAATCTGGCTTAGATGCTGACCATCTTAGACTGCTAGAGCATTATCATCTCTATCAGTCAGCAATCTCCTGTAAGAAGGCAGAGTTCCTGTCTGGGGAGATTGCTGCTGCTCAGAACTGACCAGCTCAGTTTTTAGAACTGTGGACAGGCTGTGCAACCCAGCCTGTCTGCAAGTTCGAAGAGCGTTTTCACAATTACAGTGTGACAAGCTTGCTCAGTTCTTGGCTGATAAGGTGGCAGACATCAAGTTGCAGACCCGTTCTGCACACTGTATGGAAGTTGCAGATGATCGATGCCTGACCACTGTCCCTCCTTTTTCCTGGAGCTCCTTTGACCAGCTGGAAATTGTGGATGTTATGTGGATTGTCCAGGATATGCGTCCTACATGCTGTAGTTTAGATCCGGGCCCGACAGCCCTAATTATGGACTGTTGGGATGTGATCAGCTTGGTTCTGGCACTCCCTTGAATTGGGTGAGTACCCCTGCTCCTTGAAAGAGGCAGTAGTGACACCCTTGTTGAAGAAAGCTTCATTGGACCCATACTCTTTTGCAAACTATAGGCCAATCTCTAACCTTCCCTTTGTGGGGGAAGGTTATTGAGAAAGTAGCGGTTGTACAGCTGGAGAACCATTTGACCATCCATAGCATCTATGAACCTCTCCAGTCTGATTTCTGAAAGAGGCATAGTACTGAGACTGCGCTGGTTCGGGTGCTCAATGATCTCCTGATGGTGAGAGAGCAGAAAAAATGGTCCATTTTGGTACTTCTTGATCTGTCATCAGCTTTTGACACCGTGGACCATGGGGTACTGCTCGAGTGTCTGAGATTCATCTGTGGGATTTCTGGGGTGGTCCACAGATGGTTTACATCTTTACTCACTGGTAGAACTCAGAGGGTGGTGTTGTTTTTTTTTTTCCTCTGAACCAATCCCTCTGTTATGCGGGTTCCCCCAGGGATCGGTGCTGTCCCCCATGTTGTTTGCTGTGTATATGCTGCCAGTTGGAAACATTGTAAGATGGTATGGGCTGAGGTTTCACTGCTATGCTGATGATACCCAGCTCTACCTGTCTTTTGCACCCAACCAGGATGAAGCACTCTCAGTATTCAATAACTGCCTCACTGAAATCCAAGACTGGATGTAGTCCAGCAAGCTGAAGTTGAACCCTGGGAAGACTGAGGTGATGGTTGTGGATCCGGGTCACTGGATAGGGGGGTTGGGGGCAGGTTATCCTTTGGGTATATTCCTGGGGGACTCCAGGCTCCATACCTCTGAACAGGTGTGAGACCTTGGGATGATACTGGACGAAGGGCTGACAATTCGATCTCAGATGTCAGCTGTTGTTAAGTTATCCTTTTATCATCTAAGGAACATCGCTAGAATCAAGCACCTGGTTCCATCCAGTGACCTTCCTACACTGATCCACGTGTTTGTGACCTTGCATCTGGATTATTGTAACTCCCTTTACTTTGAGATACTGGGGGTTGATATCTGCTGCCTGCAGCTGATGCAGAATTCCGCAGCTCGGTTGTTGATGGGGACTTCTCTGTCTTTGCATATCACACCAGTGCTGCAGAAACTGTACTGGCTGTCTGTTCAGTGGCAGATCACCTTCAAAGTCAGTTTACTGACATACAAATCCCTACATGGACTGGGTCCTGACTACCTGAAAGAGCTTTTGGTTCCTTATCACCCTGTGCACTCACTCCGCTTGGCTGATGAGGGGTTGCTGGAGATTCCGAGGGTTTCTTTAAAATCTTCTGGGGCCCGGACATTTAAGTTTGTGACCCCAACCCTCTGGAATTCTCTACCCTGTCAGATAAGGGAGTGCATGTCCATGGGGGGATTTAAACAGGCATTTAAGATGTTTTTATGGAGCAAGGCATACGGTGATGAAGCAAATAGTTTTTAAGTATATAGTATTGTACATTTATTATTATGGTGTACTACTGTTTTAAACTGTTTTAACCTGTACTGCACCTTGAAATTTGAAAGGCACATTATAAATAAAGAATATTATTATTATTATTATATTATTATTAGTAAGTCTTCACCATAGTTAAACACACATGGAGTAACATTGGCTGGTTCTTATAAGAAATACATGTTCATTTCATGCTTATTACCTGGAACTGGTCTCAGCAGTTTTAACCATTCTGAAAGACAAACACTTATATGCCACACAGATAGAATACATGTACAGTACATGTAAAATTAATATAAATGTCTGTACAGTGCCTACACACGATCTAGTGTTAAATCTAGAGAAGCTGGCTTTTAGGAGACGATTGCCACTTGGTTGGGTGGGGATCTTAAAGGATCTACTATTTTATGAGATTTCTTATTTCTTGTCAGTTGTTAGTTAAAATGTACACATGACTGTATTTTCCTGGCAAGTGTAGAATCAAAATGTTTGCTTTGCTGAATCTTCTCATTGCAAATCTACAGTTTCTAGAAAAATTGATCTGTCCCAGGCCAAGCATATCCCTCCCTAGGAAAGATAGAGCTGAGGTAGTACAAAGGAGTGTAACCAAGATATTCCTGGAACTGCAGAAAAGTATGTATGAGGAGAGCTTGTCAGTTCTCAACATGTACACACTTGAGGTTCTATAGGACAGAGGCGACATGATCGTAACACACAAAAACCTCTGCAGGATAAATAACGTGGACTGCAGGGAATAGATCAGACTGATTGTGAACACAAGGTTTTTCACAGAAAGAATGGTTGAGGGGTAAAATAGGCAGTGAGAGGGAGCTGGTCTGTGCAAAATCAGTGGGGGGAGGGGGAAAATAAGGGTGGGACAGATAAAAGGGCTTGGTAAAGACCACACCAGAAATTTAGGGGAATAGGGGTTTGAAGAGCCTCTAGGGCTTTATCATTCAACATCAATTATTTATAAATGAGCAGACAGGCTGGGCCAGCAGGGCTTTTTTCTGCCAAGAGATTCTGTGTTTCTATGTTCTAGCTGGTGTCTTCCTAGTAACAGTGGGAACAGGCAATGTGTGACCTTCAACAAGTTTAAGAAAACCTTCCTGCATAGCTAGATATATTTCAGGATAATGGAACTGGTGGGCTGTAAAAAATGGTAGTACTCTCATCAATTGAACCAGATAACCCCAAAGATAAATCAATACTGTATTTGTTGTGTTTATGTAGATCACAGTTACTGCTGATTCACACTTCTCTGTGGTCTTAGATGTCTTCATCTTGCAACAGAAAAGTTACAGCATGTCTGAGCTGTCAGGCTCACAAAGGATATTATATTGTTATTGGCCCACTGCATATACAGGACTTTAAAAACTGTATCTAAATCAAATAAGATGGTGCAGTCTTATTTACTGAAGGGCTTCTCTGCACCTACTCCAGCACTATATTGGTCTAGAATAATTGTATGTTTTATAACTTGATTTGCACGGTTCATGACTGTGTGCCTTAAGATGCATTAGTACACATATGTAGTAGATAAAGTAGTACTGCTAAAATTGCTGCAGAAGTAAATTTAGTCAAAATGAATATATTAAGTTAATCTCAGATGAAAAAGAAAGGAGACACACTGTTAATATACACATGCTGCAACACAACATTATTGCTGTGCAGCTAGAGTTGAGCTCTTGAGGTTGGATTTTCAAAGAATTCATAATTCTTACACAGGTGGCAGAAGCAGTGCACAAAGGTTGCTTACCTTCTGCATGGGCATGTTTTGCCGCATGTGCAGTATTTTCATATGCAGAGCTGTGTTTGCAACTGACTCTGCGATTTACAGCATCTTGCACCTGTTTTCGAGGACAGCAGCACTAAAATGCTACACCTAGTATTACCAGGCAATGCATCCCCCCACAAGAACACACAGGAACAAAGCATACTCTGTGAGTGCTGGCAACCCATAGTCTTATCACTCCACCAAAACAGGAACCAAAACAAAAAATGCAAAAAGGAAATCCAAAACACTTCTGATCATAGGAGACTCCATGATTCGGGGAGTTGATACCTATCTCCAGCCAGGGGTAATGGTCAGTTGTTACCCAGGTATATCAGCGTGGAGAGACACACTGACTGCATTGCTAATATTGTACAGGAAGCAGGAGAAAACATCAATATTCTGGTATACATAGGGACTAACGATCTCACCAGCCAGCCAGTTGTGGAGACAAAGGAACACCTGACCAGGCTGGGTGACAAACTATCATCCATTTCATCTGGCATCTCCTTCTCTGAGATCTTGCCAGTCTGGGAGAGGGGAGGAAGATGGACAGAAGGTCAGAGAAGGGGAGATAGCGGAGCTAAACATGTTGCTCAAGGGCTGGTGACAGGAAAAAGGACACAAATTTGTAGGTAACTGGCAACAGTTTTGGGAGCGAAAGTTCTTTAAATTTTATGGATTGCATCTGACTAAGGAGGGAGTCAGTGCATTGTGGCAGTCATTTGATATCTATGCAGAATATTTAAACTACAAATGGGGAGAGGGGTGCAGTACCCGATACATTGAATGGGAAGAACACCCCTCCCTCCTCAGCTAGTGATCAAACAGGATTTCAGCATGTTTGTAGTTCATTTGCATCACCAGGTAAGGAAAAAGGTCCTGCTCCCCATATGATGCACGGGGAAATGCCAGACCTCGCCTAACAACCAACACACCAAAATTTGGCCAGTGAAAAATTCTGTACACACATGCTCGCAGTCTGGAAAACAAGATCCCAGACCTGCAGGCAATAATGACAGAGGCTAAACTTGATATAGAAGCCATTAGCGAGACATGGTTCACCAGTAACCACACTTGGGAGACTTCAGTACCCAGCTATATACTGTTCAGAAGAGACCAAGGTGCAAAAAGGGGGGGAGGAGTGGAGTAGCCCTTTATGTCAATGAAAATATCAAAGCTACAGAAACTTTTATTTAGTTTTTTTGTTGACCGGGCAAGTGCACTAGACAAATCCTGCCTATTTTCAGGCACGACCCAGGGGAGGTGGATACAGATGAATACCAACTGACCTTGAACCAGATTATGCTGTTGGTGGTGGTATTTTTTTTAGTGAATGAGGGAAATTTTGGCCAGGGCACCAGGGATATTCCCCTACTCTTTTCGATAAGTGCCATGGGATCTTTAACATCCACCTGAACTACCACCAATCCAGGCAGATGGGACCTCGATTTAACATCTCATCCGAAAGATGGCACCTCAGAAGTGTAGCACCCCTCTCATGCTGCACTGCAGTGTCAGTACTGGGATATTAACCCAGGTGCCAGATGTGGGAACTGAACCCAAAGTCCTCTGGTCTCCCAGCCTCAGACGTGAGTGTGCTACCTACTGAGCCACTGACACTGACAAATTCAGAATACACATAAGGAGCCAGAAGAACTGTGGGTTATCCTGGAACCAGGAAATGGGACAGCCATATGAACTGAGATTGCCTACAGGCCTCCAGACCAGGGGGAGGACATAGACACATTACTGTTAGAAGATATACAAAACATGACAGCTAAGGGGGAGGTTCTGATAATGGGAGACATCAACATGCCAGATACAGATTGGTCAATACCAGCAGGAACATCTGCCAGAACTAGAAACATAGTGTATTAATGCAGGGGGAGGGCCTCAAACAACTGGTACAACAACCCACAAGAGATATGGCTATCCTAGATCTAGTACTGACTAACAGGGAAAGGATCACAGATCTCCAGGTAGAAGGTCACCTGATGGCCAGTGACCATCACATGGTATGGTTCGATTTGGCCACTAGAACTAAATCATCCCATTTCAAGGCAAAAATATGGGACTTCAGAGGAGCTGACTTTGATAAGATGGTCAACAGAGTTAAGCTAGCCCTGGCAAGAAGAAATACAGCTGAGGGGATACAGACAAAGTGGGCAGGTATTAAGGATGCAATACTTGAAGCAACAGCCCACTGTATTAGAGAGAAAAGGAAGTACAAAAGAAGAAGGAAACCACTTTGGTTCTCACAAACAGTAGCAGAAAAGCTCAGAGCCAAATGGCTGGCCTTCAAGAAATATAAGGGAATGCAACGGGATGAAGATAGGGAGGCATGCCAAACTTCCCTAAGGGAAGCAGGGAAGGCAGTAAGGCAGGCAAAGGCCCAAACCAAGGAAACACTAGCATGAACAGTAAAAAGAAGGTGACAAGACTTTCTATAGATACATTAGTGAAAGGAGAAAGTCCAGAGGGGGTATTGGTTAGATCAAAGGGGATAAGGGGGCATGTGTGGAGGAGGAGGACCATGTGAAAGCATTTATCCTAAATAGATACTTCTGCTCGGTATTTACTGAGGAGAAGATAGGGCAGTACCCACAGCTCAGCACCATGGACACGGGGGGAGGGAGATGTGCACTAGTCCCTTCACAAAAGAAAGGGCCCCACAAGAGCTCGATAAGCTCAGGGTGGACAAGGCAATGGGACCTGATGGCATACATCCCAGGGTACTAAGGGAGCTAAGGATGGAACTAGCAGAGCCATTATCATAACTGTTTGTGAGTCTCTGAGCACTGAAGAGGTTCCAGAAGACTGGAGAAGGGCTCACGTGACCCCACTCCACAATAGTGGTAGCAGGGTGGATGCAGGGAACTAAGAATAGTCTGTCTTACCTCAGTAGTGGGCAAGATTATGGAGGCACTCCTTAAGGAATGGATAGTGCAACACCTGGAATCTGTAGGAGCACAGGATCCAAGACAGCATGGGTTTACAACAGGAAGGTCCTGTCAAACTAATCTCATAAATTTCTTTGACTGGGTAACCAGAGTGGTGGACCAAAGAGGAGCAGTTAATGTCATCTACTTTGACTTCAGCAAAGCTTTTGGTACTGTTCCACATAGAAGATTGATTAATAAGCTGGGTAGACTCAGGGTGGATCACAGGTTGGTCAACTGGGTGACAAACTGGTTGACAGGCAGAAAACAGAGAGTGGTGGTAAATGGTATACAGTCAGAAGAGATGCAGATCACAAGTGGGGTACCTCAGGGATCAGAGTTGGGGCCAGTCCTCTTCAATATCTTCATCAGTGACATTGCAGATGGACTGGAGGGTAAGGTTTGTTTGGTTGCAAATGACACCAAGATCTGCAACAGAGTAGATGATCCAGATGGGGTGGGCAGAATGAGAAGAGATCTGGATAAACTAGCAAAATGGTCAGAAGAGTGGTAACTGGCGTTTAACACAAAGAAGTGTAAGATCATGCACATAGGGAAGAGAAACCCTGAAGCCACATAAAGGTTGAGAGGTGAGTTGCTGGCAGTCACAAGAGAAGAGAGACTTGGGCATCATCATCACAGATGACCTGAAATCATCCAAGCAGACCACTAATGCAGTAGGTAAGGCAAATGGGATTTGGGGTGTATTAGTAGGGGTATCACAAGTTGTAAGAGGAAGGTAATAATCCCTCTTTACAGTGCAGTACTGAAGGCCACACCTTCACAAGGACATTAACCAAATTGCGGCAGTCCAGAGAAGGGCAACCAAAATGGAGCAGAGACTGTATCAGAAAACATATGAGGACAGATTAACGGAACTCAATATGTATACCCTGGAGCAAAGGAGGGAGATAGGTGATATGATTGTATTAGGAGGTCTAAACCTCACTTTCAGATTCTTGATGATATTGGGAATGCAAGTAATCACAGACACGTTGCATTAGAGTAATAAACAAGTTTATTGCTACCAAAAGGATAAATCACAGTTGCCCTAAGCAGTTCTTACCTATATGAACCAGGAGCCAGTGCTAAGTGTTCCCTATACCTCGAGGTTTCTCTGTGTCTCTTGGGGTCTCTCCTGAGGTCTCCAAGGTATAAGGCTTCTGCATTACATTATATACCTATGATAATTACTATTGTTACTGTAAGATAGGAACATTTCTAGTTACAGAGATGAGCCTTATTGACTAAATTAGAGGTGGCTCCATGGTCCAAGATAACATTATACAATTCTGTAAAGTCATCAGTTTGAGAACAAAAGAGTTCTTATACAGAGTCTTACATAACTCAGTGTAGTGGTACAAATCACCAAAAGGTGGCAATGCAGTTTTACATATTATAATTACTCCAAGGACACAGGTGTCTTGGCTTCTTACAAGTAAGAAATACACAGAAAATACATAGCAGAATATATGTATTAGCAAACAAGGCATATTACAACAATATGCATTCATATCCTGACATCTACAGTGGCGTGAAAAAGTATTTGCCCCTTCCTGATTTTCTCTATTATTGCATATTTGTCATACTGGATGTTTTCAGGTCTTTAGAGAAAATGTAATATTAGATAAAGGGAACCTGAGTGAACAAATAACACTTGTTTTTTTTTTAATTTCACTTATTTAATGAAAAAAGTTAACCAACACCAACTGGCACTGTGTGAAAAAGTAATTGCCCCTTTACACTTAATAACTGTTACGCCACATTTAGCTGCATTGACTGCAACTAAACACTTCCTATAATTCAAAAATCAGTCTTTCACATCGCTATGGAGGAATTTTAACCACTCTTCCTCGCAGAACTGCTTTAATTCAGTAACATTTGGTAGGTTTTCGAGCATGAACTGCTCGTTTCAGGTCCTGCCACAGCATCTCTATTGGTTTTAAGTCTGGACTTTGACTAGGCCACCCAAACTTTAATTTTACTTCTTTTAGCCATTCTGATGTGGACTTGCTTTTGTGTTTTGGATCATTGTCTTGCTGCATGACCTCAACTATGCTTCAGCTTCAGCTGATGGAAGGATGACCGGACATTCCCTTAAGAATTTTCTGTACGGAGCAGAATTCATGGTTCCTTTAATTATGGCAAGTCATCCAGGTCCTTAGGCAGCAAAAGCATCCCCACACCATCACACTACCACCACCATGTTTGACTGTTGGTATGGTGTTCTTACTGTGGAAATGCTGTGTTTGCTTTACGTGAGACATTATGGGATCCATGTCATCCAAAAGTTCCACTTTGGACTCATCTGTCCATAGAGCACTTTCCCAAAAGGCTTGTGGATCATCCAGGTGCTTCTTGGCAAATGAGAGACGAGCTTATGTTCTTCTTGGTTAGCAGTGGTTTCCTACTTGCTACTCTCATGAAGCCCATTTTGCCCAGTCTCTTTCTGATTGTGGAGTCATGAACACTGACCTTAGCTGAGGCAAGAGAAGCCTGCAGTTCTTTAGATGTTATTTTAGGATCCTTTGAGACTTCCTGGATGATTTTACGCTGCCCTTGGAGTAATTTTGGCAGGCCGCCCACTCCTGGGAAGATTCACTACTGTTCCAAGTGTTCTCCATTTGGAGACTATGGCTCTCACTGTGGTTCGATGGAGTCCCAGAGCCTTAGAAATAGCTTGTAACCCTTTCCAGACTGATAGAGGGCAACATATTTTTCTGATCTTTCAGGAACTTCCTTTGATCATGGCATAATGTGCTTGTTGAATCTTGTGCTGGCAACGTGACTCTGATGGTAAGGGTCAAAATAAGTGAGGTTTATATTAAGCAGGGCTGGTTGTAATCAAGCCTGGCTGTGTTCAATCAGCTGACTCTAATTATCCCTTTAATTGGGTTGATTTAACTAGGGGGCAATTACTTTTTCACACAGTGTCAGTTAGTGTTGGTTAACTTTTTTCATTAAATAAATGAAATAGGTAAAAAAAAGAAAGTGTTATTTGTTCACTCAGGTTCCCTTTATCTAATATTGTATTTTGTCTAAAGACCTGAAAACATCCAGTGTGACAAATATGCAATAATAGAGAAAATCAGGAAGGGGGCAAATACTTTTTCATGCCACTGTACTCTTGTAAGGTAGATGCCCTTAGCCTTATGCATTAGTATAACATATACTTAAGTGCTGGCTGTCTATGGTGTACCTCTGAGGGTACCAATTAGGGTGCAGGGACCTCATGTAACATTCCCCCCCTTGTTGCCTCCAAGGGCAACACAGGCAAATGTCTAGGGAAAGGACAGGAACAGTGGTCATTTACAAACCCGACGCATGAGCTTTGTAAAGGAACTCGAGCTGCTCATGGTGTTGGTGCAGTGTGCGCCGTAGGCATCAGAGCATAATAATCAAAATAAAGATTAAAAATGTTTGTATAATAACAAAACCTTTAAAAGTAATCTCTAACCAGGTGTTAGTCAATGCGTTATTCATGTCACCATCATTAATCAATGAGAGAACAGCTTCACTGGTTTTGTTCAGAGTACTGCAGATGTGGATGAGGTGTGTATGTCCTTCCTGTCTAAAAGTGATTTTAATGTAAGTGTGAGTGGGTCTATGTGTACATTAAAATATGGCAAGTATTCTGACAGTGTGAGCCGATAATTGGGGTTAACATCAATAATGTCTGCATCTAGGAGGGGACGGGGGTTATAACAGTATGTCCAATGATAGTCTTCTGGTGGGGAACAAAACAGAAATTGAGGTAATCAATAGCACATGTTACAGATCTATAGGTGTGGGACTTGTAGTTGGTGACCACACAGTACTCTGCATCGGAATTATACTTTAAGCGCACAGTAGGGAGTCTCCACTTTTGCAACTGGACAGGGCAAGTATAGGTCGTCTTCGAAATCCGTGTTGACAGGCAATGAACCTCCTCACAAAATGATTGGTAGAGCTTATCCGGAGCCAGAGTTGAGGCAAAGGAGTCGGTGCCATTTGCAGTGATGTCATCATCCATGGTGAAAGTCCAATCAATGCTGTCTGGAGAATAACCACAAACAGGTAGAATAACATCAAAAACATCACATCGGCACAAGTAAATGTATTGCTTTTTCACCTGGCAGTCTGTGTGTGGAGCCACCCAGGCATCCAAGAAAGGATGGTAAACCAGTAGAGGCGGTAGATCCAGGCGTTCTCTGTAGATGTCTTCATCCAAATGTCCAATTGAGTGCACCAGTGCAAGCTTGTCGAACAAAGCTGTAGAGGGATCAAAGCATGGTAAAGAGACAGTAAAGGAAACAAACATGGTATCTGTTATGGAACACTTCTTAGCAGTGAAACAAGGACCAGTATTAGGGTGTCTGATCACCAATCCCAAATTCCTAGCTGTACAAAGAGGTATAGTTAAAGTTTGTTGCATACACATAGAAACACAGCTAGTGGTTTTACATCATGGACAATACCATTTGGAGATGCATCTATCATGTATAATGTCAGAGATTCTTTCAGATTCTAGATCACGGAAGAGGTTGTTGATGGAAGTGATAATGTAGGAGCCATAGGCAGACCAAAGTATTTCTCTAGCAATGTATTGTTTATCTGCTTCTTTATTGTTCTGTTGTATGAGTGCGTTAATCTTATCTTTTGAATCAGTGAATGCCTTAGCAATGTCATGCATGTTGCATACAGTGTATCTTTCTTCCTGACTAAGGCCATCCACACCATGCTATAATGGGGGTAGTATGTTGTTGACCAAGCCAGTGGAGAATTTGGCAGAAAGAGCATTGATAGCGGCAATGTCTGCTTTATTCCAAATAGACATAGCTGTACCAAAAAGGCCTGTGACAGAACCAGTTGCACCGGTAACATCAGAGCTGTCAATTTCACGTGTTTTACGTTTATGAGTTAGATTGTCAGGAGACGGCTTCCCCCTGAAGTTGCCTCTATGTTCAATAGAATGGACCCTGGCAATAGGGTCTTGAGTACGAATCTGAAATGCAGCTAAACTATCAAGCAATAATGTACTATAAAATGCGGAAGTGTTAGTATTGTGACACATACCAAATTGTTTCATATTCCAGCAAGTAAGATTAAACAAAATAGGTATATGCATAAACTGTAAGTAATTAATCAAAGAACCTGGGAGGGCAGTGGCTGTTAGACCACTATGGGGACCAGGGGTATGCTTTGGACATTCCAAAAGCTGTTTATCAGTGGGTGGTAACACAGAGAGATACATGGCTGCAGAAGCCATGTGGTGTATAGCACAAAATTGGCGAGCAGCATCTCTGGACAAAGAATTACAGTATGAAGGATCAATTAAGGCAGTTATGTTGTACAACCCCAAATATCTTAATGCAGTTTGTAACAAGGACAGCGAACCATTTGGGGATAATTTAGCATTGGGCCAACCTTGGAAAGTTCCTTTGGAGAGTTTGGCTACAGGGAGAATTTGTCCTTGTGATGTGGTTTGCCACTCAATTTGAAGGGTAGATTTATCAGGAGCAACAACCGAGGCAGTGAGGTAAGCATCGGAACCTTCTTGGACAGTGATCATACTATCTGGTATATTGATGGATACTCCCTCTGGAGGAGGTGCTGGAGGATTGAGGTGTCGTAGGAGGTCCGGTACCATGCCTTGGATGCAGGGGATAACTCCTGAGATGAGGAGATAATGGAACAAGATAGCCATCTTGTCAATGTATCTGAAAAGGAAGATCAAAGATTAGTATGTTAGTACTATTCTGCCCAATGGGGTGAGGAAAAGTAATTTAAGCTCCTTTATACAGTTTCAGCTGGTTTGCATGTAACCATTTGTGAGTCAACTTGTTGTTATGCAGGAGTCTAATTTGATAGACTGCTGGACTAAGCTTGTTTACAATGGGGTATGGACCTTCCCACTTGTTGGAGAAGGAGTGGGTGAGATGTGCAAATTGAAGTACCATTACCTGATCTCCAACTTGCCAATCCACTTCTTGTGCGTGTTTGTCAAACTGTATTTTGGATTGTTGCTGGGCCTTGCCCATGCAGTTGGCAGCATACAAGTGTGTGTGTATGAGGTCTTTTCTGAGTTTTTCCACATATTGGTCCACAGACACGCGGTCTGCAGTGGGGGTATGGCGGTCAAACAACAGGTGTTCAGGTAATCTCATCTGTCTGCCAGTCATCACCTCAAGGATGTAAGCTGGGCGGTGGCTGAGGGTGTACCCCTAATTGCCATAAGGAGTAACGGCAATAGGGAATCCCAAGTTTTGGGATTGTCCTCAATGAATTTGGAAAACATTTGCTTAATCCGTCTGTTGGCTCTCTCTACTTGACCTGAGGATTGGGGGTGGTAGGGTATGTGGAACTTCTGCTGAACTCCAAGGAGTTCAAGGGATTCTTTCATCAACTCACCTGTAAAACTGGTTCCTTTGTCACAGTCTACCTTTAGTGGTAGACCCCACCTGGAGAAAATCTGTTCCACAAGGATTTGGCAGTAGTTTACGCAGTGCATGTCTTTGTGGGGAAAGCTTCTACCCACTTAGAGAAAAGATCAGTTACCACAAGAGCATACTTGTTATTTCTGCTGGTGTTGGTCAGGGGACCAATGAAATCAATCTGTATGGCATGCCAAGGGCCAGAATGTCGTTGTGGTAAAAGTTTGGCATTTTGTTTGGTAGGGATGGGGTTGTTTTGTGCACAAACGATACAGTTGTCTATGTATTGTTTAACATCTGTAGTAATACCAGGCCACCAGGCAGTGGTCTTGAGTCTTTGGAGGGTATTTTCTACTCCCTGGTGTCCACCAGTGGGGGTGTCATGCACTTGGTGCAAGAATTCAGATCTTAAGTGTCTGGGAACCACCCACAACTTGGTGGTGGAGTCATCTGGTTGAAACCAGATGATCTTGTCAACTGGTGACAGGTGTAGCTTACCTTCATGCCTCAATAGGGGTTGTGTGTAGGGAGCTTCTCTTCGGTACCCTTGTCAAGGAATCTGAACACCTTTTTAAGTTCAGTGTCAAAATGCTGGGCTGCAGAGATGTCCAAGGGGGAAAAAGGTTCAGATTTCTTCCTGAGTGCTGCAATCTGTACAGCTGCATTGGCCTCTGGATGGTCCATCATCCAGACATCCCCCCAGGCCCCTTCCTTAGCAAGGGTGTCTGCTGTGTCATTGAAGGCATGGTAGGGGTCATTGAGAGAGTGAGCCTTAACTTTGTGTACATAGAGTTTGTGTGCAAATTTCTGTGCCAGTGAATGTATGTATATTACCAATTCCTTGTATTTCACTGGGCAGCCATCAGAGGAGAGGAAGGAGTTCTTCTGCTAGAAGGGAAGAAATTCTGTAAGAGAACAACAAACCCAGTTAGAGTCTGTAAAAATGATGGTATCCTCGGTTCCATGTTGGATGAACTCGAGGGCACAGGCCACTGCTTCCATCTCTGCATATTGTGATGATGCTACACTACAGCACTTAGATATTTTGATAGTGTTCCCATAAGGGTAGATCACTAGGATGCCCATCCCTGTAATTAGTTCTCCCTGATAGTAGGATGCTAAACCATCAGTAAAGAAACGGCACAAAGAAGTGTTGTCAAGTATTTGCGGTGTGGCAGGGAGGAAAGGACCTGGATCTGGAAGATCAGGTGACTGTAGTGTACAGTCATGGGGTTCTCCCTGGAAAAGGAGGCCATGAGCTAACATAGATCGAATTTTAGTCGGTTGTACTTGTATGTCTCTGTCCTGGAGAAAAAGAGACCAGTGTGTCAGTCTGGCATTAGAGACTGATCCATCCTTCACTCTATCTGAGAGCAGAAAGGTAGTTGGGGTGTGGTTGGTGTTGATGATCAGTGGTGAGTACCCAATGATATACAGTAAGTGCTTGACAGCCCAGTAGGTGGCCAGAAGGTTCCTTTCACAAAGGCCATACTTCTGTTCCACTGGGGTCAAGAGCTGTGAGGCATATGCAATGGGTCTCAAGGTGCCATGCACCTTCTGGGCCAGCACTGCTGTTATGGCAATATCAGAGGTGGTGCATTCCAGATGGAATGGTAGTGCTGGATTTGGGTTGACCAGAGCTGGGGCGGAGGCCAAGGTCTGCTTCAGTGATGTTGCAGCCTGGGTGTGTATAGGGCACCAAGTCCATGGTACATCCTTTTTGAGTAACTCATACAGAGGAGCAGCTTTCTGAGCAAAATCACAAATAAAATCTCTCGAATAATTCACCATACCTAGAAACCTTCAAGAGTTTGCCACACTGGTGGGCAATGGCAAGTCTTGCAATCCCTGTACCTTCTTCCAGGTAGGGCTTCAACCTTGGTCAGTTATTTTTAGACCCAGAAAGAGTACTTCTTTCTGACACAGTTGTGCTTTTGCTGGATTACATTTCAGGCCTGCTTTCTGAATGAGAGTCAGTAGTTTGTCCAAGAGATCCAAATGTTGTTTCTGTGTGGCTGTTGCTAGCAACAGGTCGTCCAAATATTGCAAGAGACATTGGGGAGTAGAGAAACTCTCGAGGGCGTCCATCATGTGAAGATGGAACAGGGATGGACTGTTATGGAATTCTTGTGGCAAGCAAGTCCACATGTACTGTCTTCCTTCAAAGGTGAAGGCAAACTTATATTGACTCTTAAGGGCCAATGGCAATGACCAAAAACCACTGGAGATGTCCAGGGCACTGAACCATTTCAAATCAGGGGTCAGAAGTCGTAGCACAACTGGTGCTGATGCCACAGTTGGAGAACAACTGAGGTGACCTGATTCAGTTTCTTGTAGTCAATAGTAAGTATCCAGGCGCCTGTGGGTTTCTTCACGCGCCACACTGGGGAGTTGGCAGTGGAAACACAAGTTCTGATTACTCCTTGTTTGAGGAGGGACTTGACTGTTTCTTTGAGGGAAGGCAAGACTTCAGTTGGGAAAGGATATTGCCTTTGCCTCTCTTGTGCTGGGCCTGGCACTTCGATGACAGTGTGCATTCTACCACAGTCATGCTTGTTGATTTCAAACGCTTCCAAGTGTCATTGCAAAATAGGGAGGAGCTTTGGGAAGAGTTCATGGTTCTTGAAAAATCTATGACATCATACTCCTTGTCATTGGCAGATATAGTTGCCACAACGTGTGAATCAGGAATCAAAATGGTATGATATTGACCCTGAATCTGTATCAGTAGCATGTTAGCTAGGTCCACCACACAGCTGTGTGGTGCAAGGAAGTCAATCCCTATGATACCAGGATGATCATGCAGTACCATTAGCTGGAAAGTGTGTGAGGCCTTTAGATGGCCTAGCTCACCGGGTAGGGGTAGAGAACGGTATGCAGGTAGCCTAGTACCATCAACTTCTGACATTTTTGTCCTCCTTCCGGTGGACTAAGGGGATGTGTCCTTGTGTTCATCATGTAACACAGATACAGCTGCACTGTATCTAACAAAACTACTACTAGGCGGCCCCCGACCTCAGCCTTGGTGCAGGGCTTTCCATTTGTATCCAAGACTAGCTTGTTTACAATCCAGACTTGGACCTGTAATTGTCAATCTGTACTGCTGGAAGCATGTAGAGGTTGGGCCTGACTCATGTGAATCACTTCACCATGCTGTACTGATGCTATATAAGGAGGAGCTTCAGGGTTCAGGCCTGAATGGGCCTGAGGGCCTATACCACCAGTGTCCCCATGACCGGTTAGGGCCTGAGTTGCCGGATGTACTGCCGCAAGGGCCTGTGCAGGAACAGCATCTGCCACAGAGTGTACTTGTCCCAGGAGCTCTCAGAATTTCTGATTCTCTTCAGCTATCTCCCTATATGAAGGGCCTGTTCTTTGCTGTTGCAGTTTACCTCTACCCTTATGCTTTCTATTCTTATGCCAATTCCGGTTCCCACCCCATTGTTGCTGCTGTTGTGGTTGCTGTTGATAGGCCTGTTGGAGGTGTTGATTATCAGCTGGAGGGGCTTGCTGATGTTGGGCCTGCCCTTCCACTGTGTAGTGCGTCGTGGCTTCCGGAGTGGGCTCCACGGGGCTACCTTTTTGGAACCAGAGCCCAGATCACGGATATAGAGTTGGTACACTCTCTCTGTTTTCTGAAGGATATCAGCACACCTATCTGTATTGGGGTAGGTGGTTGGCTCTAGCTTTTCTCTTACTGCTGGAATCATGTTCCAAAGGAACAAGGTCTTATATTCAATAAGATCTACATCCGCAGCTTCTTGTGCCAAGTGCTTTCCTGCTCAGTAGGCCATCCAGAGTCTCTGGTGGTAAGTTGCTGGACTTTCCTTTGCATTCTGCTTCACAGGATATGCCAGCATCACTCCTACTACACCTGGGCTGTGAGCAGGAATGAGCTCAGCTGCAACCTCGTCAAAGGTGGCGTTCCCATCCTGGTGAATGGCATCAGGGAGTTTGGCCCACAAACCAGGATCAATGGTCTGGCGTAGTATTTGGACCTGATATTCTGCAGGGGGACTAAGCATCTCACATTTAGAATGCACCTTTTCCAAGTGACAGCTGAGGTTGTCGGACGGGTTCATCTGACCAATGCTGTCAGCAATTTGCTGAACAGAGTAGGCCATTTGTAGAGGATTACTGGGTCTATCAGGCAGAGGTAGATTGTCTCAAGCATCATCCAGGGTGGCCCGAGCTGCAGCCTCAGCCGCAGTGCAGACAATACCTTCCTGAGTACCAACCTCTTGCAGAAGCTGCCTAATCTGGGTTTTAGTAGCCTGTTTACTCCTCTCAGGAAGGGGTACATTGCCTATCGCAGTTTCAATCATGGTTTTTATCTCCTGCCTATCTTCCACATTAATAATGGCTAGCGGCGGTACCGTCGGGACCAGGCCTGGGCCTCCTCCCCCCCATCATGGGGGCTGCCATGTTGGCATCTCCCATGATGAGCATCACAACGTCAATGATGTATGACATGGGGAAGTTGGGGTGGGGACCCGCCATGCTGTGGATGGCTGCGTGGGGTCTCTGGGCCATAGTAGGGGTGTGACTGGGCATTGTACTGTGAAATGCCATCATCAGACAACTCCCCTTCTGATGACATATGTAAGACAGGGTCTACGCCTCCCATTACCTTAACATGGCCAGCCAAAACCTCTCGCTGATGGTGCAGTTTCACCATCTTAGTTCTACATTCATTGTGACTCAGACTTGCAACATCCATATCAACCTCATCTTGCTTTTTCTTTTGCAACACTCTATGCGTGGCACTCAATTTGCAATTGTCCCTAATAGACACTTCTAAGTCATTACGTACCTGGTTTATCTTGTCCTGCAGCTCATCCATTTCATCACTCAACTGAGCATTTGCAGCACTCAGCAAATCATTCATTTGCAATGCCTGACTCTTATCCTGTCTCAAACTTTCACATTCCTGTTTCAACATACACAGTTCCTGTTCTCCAGCTTGAGCTGAATGATGCAATAGTGAATCCTTTTCATTTCGCAGAGTTTGGAGTTCAGACTCCAAGTTCTGCTGCAGTCCTATACATACTGTTTCCTGCAAACCCATCTGTTGTTTAAGAGATGAAATCTGCAGATCAAGGGTTCGAAACCTCACTTCGGAGGTTTCCAGAGCAGCGTAGAGAGCCGTGACCATCAACCCTTTGGCTTCACGATTATTGGCTGATTGTCTCATCTCTGTGTACTGGGTTGAAATCCCCAGTATAGGGTTTACGGATTGACTTGCATCCCGTGTGAAGTCAGCCCATCCTCCATGGGAGGCAAGGAAGTTCGAGACATCAAGTCTCAGTTCTGTGCAGATATTTGATACGGTGGCCATTGTGTGGGAGGGAATGAAAATTCAAACTGTGAAAAGGGCACCGTGCTGCATATCAGTCCACAGCACAAGCACTTTATACACAGCTGGGCTACTGTATAAGTTGTAGGCTTGCAATTCAAAACTGCTATGGAGTGGGTTGAGACGGCATCGACCACACCTGAAAAGACAGCCAGACTTTGTAAGTTACTACAAACTGGTTTTAGAATGGGAGAGGTGATACGGAAGTGTACACCTACTGTCTCTGTGGGAAAGGAAAAAAGTTCAAGCAACAAGTGAAAACTTACAAACACCAAATATCGCCTGCACACTGTCGCCAATTTGTTAGGAGGTCTAAACCTCACTTTCAGATTCTTGACAATATTGGGAATGCAAGTAATCACAGACACGTTGCATTAGAGTAATAAACAAGTTTATTACTACCAAAAGGATAAATCACAGTTGCCCTAAGCAGTTCTTACCAGTACGAACCAGGAGCCAGTGCTAAGCGTTCCCTATACCTCGAGGTTTCTCTGTGTCTCTTGGGGTCTCTCCTGAGGTCTCCGAGGTATAAGGCTTCTGCATTACATTATATACCTATGATAATTACTATGGTTACTGTAAGATAGAAACATTTCTAGTTACAGAGATGAGCCCTATTGGCTAAATTAGAGGTGGCTCCACAGTCCAAGATAACATTATACAATTCTGTAAAGTCATCAGTTTGAGAACAAAAGAGTTCTTATACAAAGTCTTACATAACTCAGTGTAGTAGTACAAATTACCAAAAGGTGGCAATGCCGTCTTACATATTATAATTACTCCAAGGACACAGGTGTCTTTGCATCTTACAAGTAAGAAATATACAGAAAATACATAGCAGAATATATGTATTAGCAAGCAAAGCGTACTACAAGAATATGCATTCATATCCTGACATCTACTCTTGTACGGTAGATGCCCTTAGCCTTATATGTTAGTATAACATATACTTAAGTGATAGCTGTCTATGGTGTACCTCTGAGGGTACCAATTAGGATGCAGAGACCTTGTGTAACAATTGAAACATTCAAATGCCTTAAGGGCATTAACAAGGTGAAAGAGTCTAACATGTTTCTATATAAGAAAAACAGTGGAACAAGAGAACACAGCATGGGATTAGAGGGAGGCCTATTAAGTGGTAATGTGAGGAAGTTCTTTTTCACAGGAAGTGGTGGATATGAATACAGTGCTGGGTTTCAAACAGGCATGGGATAGGCATAAGGGAGCAATACAGACGAGTATGGATAGATAGACCATTGACAGCACAAATGCTGATGGCACATTTATAAGGTAGAAAAAGAAATGGGCAGACTGGATTGGCCTTGAGGTCCTTATCTGCCATCAACTTCTATGTTTCTATATTTCAATGTAAGCACTCCTGCATATCCTGTGTGGCTAACACTAATGTATTTCAGACATAGAGCCATACAGACAATGGTGCAACCTGACACCGGCTAGCAGAAGCCCACAGCTGTGCCTGCTGCCTGTGCACAGCACAGGCTAAACAAATTCTGGTCAGATCCACCACAGCTGCATAATGAAGTTAGTGAATTTGTGCAAAATTGTTAAGGAGGTATGGAGAAACAACACAATGATTTGTAAGTAGTAAGTTTTATTTTAGTTTCTGTTCTAAGGAAGGCATACACAGTATTAGGAAAATATATGGAGGTGTACATTTTAATGGAAGGAATCAGAAGCTTACAAAAGAAACCCAGAGCAAATGCCACTGATGTATATGTTATCCTGGATGATATTGGCCAGACAGACACATTTTAAAGAAAACACAATTGCACATATCCCAATAATGCAAAGCATCAAGGGAAACATATGCAAATCCCCATGATGGTACATAAGGTGGCAGTATATGAAAAAGTAATGGCTGTCATATATTCAGCCTTGGGATTATTTACACATTTTTTTAATTTTTTTTTAAGAGAAACAGGGTTTTTGTCCATGAGGTGATGTAAGTTATATTTAAGCAATGTGTTTATGTCAGGAAGTCAGGTGTAATGATGATGAACTGTTAGAGAAAATGTGATATTAACTTTCAGAGGGGGCACTTTTGAGAAGGGCAAGGTAGTTATGCATGTGATAATGGGAATATTATGAAAGTATGAGGTCTATGCAGAAATGGAGTAAAAATATGCACAGTTTCATAAGTACATGCTCTGAGTGCAGGCAAATGTGATATGCAGGTTTGTTTTAGAAACAGGTAAAAATAGCAATACATACAATTAATAGAAAGATAAATAATTACATAGACATATATACAGTGAGTGAGAGATACAGACAGACAGGCAGAATAGGAATGGCAGTGAAGTATTAAAGTGACACCAACCTCACCACCACCCTGCAGACATGGACAGGCATTGGGGTATGCCTTTGGGTCATTGGCCATAACACTTACGCCATTTTTCCTCAACCTACCCTGCAGACTCAGACAAGACTCAAGGTGTGCCTTGGGGTTTTCAAACTTTACACTCACCCCATTCCATACAGAAATATGCTGAAATGGGTACAGTATAAAAGAACGGAGTTAACTTTGGAGCTGAAGAGTCAAAGGCAAACCTTGATACCTGTCACTAGCTGCAGGGTGGAGGTGGGGGTGGAAAGGCATGAGCATTACTGTTGACAATCCCAAATCATACCCCAATGCCTGTCAGTTCCTACAATGCAAGGTGTTATGGTCAGAAACCCTAATGCCCTGGGTGTTTCTTGGTATTTTCACTCCAAGTTTTCAGCATGGGCTTTTTGTGACCCCACCACATGAACAGTGACACCATCAGTTCATTAGCTGAAAGGAGATTTTGCACAGCAACTGTGCCATTTGGCACCACAGGTGCAAAAACACATTTTGAACAGGATGTAAAAAATGACAGCTATACATTTCTTGCTTCTGCAACTGCTCAGCACATCTGTTGCATGACCTGCTTATTGACATTTTATATCTGGTATGCAATGTACTGCTGCTATGGCTGTATGGTTGAGAGAGACCTGGGGGTGGTGGTGGATGTCAAGATGAACAACTCAGAGACCTGTAGGAGGGCAGCGGCTAAGGCCATAATGCTGGGATGCATCGCTAGGGAGATCACTCCAGAAGGAGGGAAGTGATACTCCCTCTGTATAACTGCTTGGTGAGACCACACCTTGAGTACTGCATGCAGTTTTGGAGGCCACACTACAAGAGGGACATTGATCTCTTGGAGAGGGTCCAAAGAAAGGCAATCACAATTATCTGGGGCTTGGGGAAAGGACCTAAGGAGAGAGGCTCGAAGAGCTGAATATATACATGTTGGAAGAGAGAAGGGACAGGGGGGACATGATAGAGGTCTTCAGGTACATGAAGGGGGTAAACAGGGGTGGCAAAGTCATGGTGCTCCAAAGGAAGGAGGGGGGCAACTAGAGTGCATGGGTGGAAGCTGAAGGGGGGATACTCAGGGGAGAAAAGAGGAGGTGCTACTTCAGTGAGAGGGTGGTAGAACCATGGAATGTGCTGCCCAGGGGACTGATGGAGGCAGAAACTGTGGAGGGGTTCAAGAGGGGGTGGGACAGGTAAAAGGGAAAGGGTTGTGGAGGCAAAGTCCAATGAAGCAGGAATACCCTGGACTGGGAATGGAGAAGCCCAAGATGGCAGGGGGGAAGCAAGGTCAGCTCCCAGGGTGGGGACTGACCAAAGGAGCAGACATGAAAGCCTACTAGTCCTATTCTGCTGGCATTTTTTGTATGTTAGTATGTTGGAATGCTTTCTACACCAACATCATGAACCATAAAACAGATGACTGCCATAAGCAGTGAGGCAGTATAGTACAGTGTTTTAAGGCTCTTAATTGCAAATCTGGAGATCTGGGTTTGAATTCTACAGCCCCACAAAAAAAATGCACATTTTCTTACAGAGCTAATCAGCACTAACTGCTCATAGAATGCTGATACCTACATTTACAGCTTAGCAAATACTTGAAATCTAACTGAGTGGGGTTTCTGTAAGAAAACAACTAGAGTTTGTATTAATTATAGCATTGATGATCTGGGCAGTTTCTGTGCTTTTATGGTTGTGTATAGTTTGATAAAATTAAAAGTTTTAAAATTGAAACAGTCCTGCTAGCTAGACCTGACACACATAGAAAACAAAAATAGTGAATTAGAGCTATTTAGTAGCTGTTGTCTTACAGAAACACCAGTTAGCTAGCTCTCCCCTGGATTTGGAAGGGAGAAGCCCGAGAGGGTGGGGAGGCAGCAAGATCAGCTCTCAGGGTGGGGACCAACCAAAGGAGCAGACATGAAAGCCCACTAGGCCTATTCTGCTGGCAGTTTTGAATATGTTGGTATGCTTACTACACCAACATCATGAACCATAAAACAGATAACTGCCATAACTAGGGAGGCAGTATAGCACAGTGGTTTAAGGCTCTTCACTGCAAATCTGGAGATTTAAGTTTGGATCACACAGCCCCCTACACAAATGTGGAGTATCTTTTTAATAAAGTATAAAATATGAATGTGTGAGTTATTTAGTTTGGAGAATATTTGTTTCATTATTTGAAAAAGCCTGATACACTAAATGTGTAGTGCAGTGAACCACTGTAATATGGAATCAAATGTGTAGCTGAAATAACTGTTGCCATTTATGCTCAATGGACAAAAACAGTCGCACAGCTCTGTTGTTGTGAAATGATTTTAAAGCAGTGCACATGCTAAATCCTACTGCAACATTCAAAACACCATACCCTACCTACTTGCCACATATAAACTCAGCTATATTAAAAAAAAAAAATTCTAAGCACTTTTTTTTACCAAGAGAGACACACTAAGCTAAAAGCATGTTGACGGGTGCGATCTGGGAGCACAAGGAAGTTAAGTAATTTGCATAGGGTCACACAGTATGCAAGTGGGGGCTGTGGGAGTCAAACCCAGCTCTCTAGGTTTGTAGCTCAGAGCCTTAAACCACTGTGTTATACTGCAGCATTAATCTACCTGCCTACTTAACCATTATTCATTCCCCAGTGCCATTTACAACATGGTTGGTTACACTTGTATATAATACATACTTCTCAAACTTGAAAGAAAAAATACACTTTATCATCAAAGACTGTGTTTACCAAATACTGTGCCCATGATTAAAATAGTCTGAACCCCTCCACCCGAAAATGTGCCCTGACATGAAACTGAATGTTTAACTGTAAAGACAATTAAAAATTGTATTTCTAAATGCATTACTAACACCAATGCTTCATGATTAAAACAATTTCACCCCCTCCCCCACACATATGTGCCCTGACAAACTGCATTCTGGGAAGATTGCTTTGGACAAGATGCAATAAAAAAAAACCTGAAAAACAGGTTTCATGTAGCAAATGCTGACTTTCTGTTTCTAGTGTCCATGATAAAATAAAATAAAAAATAGTTAAGATTTTTTTAATGTCATCTCTGATCAGAATAGCTTTTAAAATCACAGATTGTTTTCTTGCTCGGTGTTTTCTAATACATCTCAAACTTAAAAGAAAAAACAGACTTTATTGTCAAAATCTGTGTTCACCAAGTACTGAGCCCATCACTAAAATAATTTGATCCCCTCTCCCCAAAAATGTGCCCTGACATGAAACTGCATGTTTAACTGTAAAGACAATTAAAAAATGTATTTCTAAATGCATTACTAACACCAATGCTTTCAAAGTTTTGAAACTACTAAAGACAAATTATATACAAACTGTACATATATAAAATGTTTAAGAAAAACATGTGGCTCTTACTGTAAATTAAAATGTGTGTCTAGGTTTCCTTCTGAGGCCCCAGGTGGCTCTGATACTCACTTGTTCCAAAGGATGTTTAAGTCAATTTGAAGGCATTAAATATCTTCTGTTTTCCTAGTCCTTAATAAAGGCATTAAGTTACTTGTGTTCTCCACTGTACAGGCTTGTTCTGTTGGTTGATACAGTCCCAAACTAGTGAATCTTGATACAGCATGATAGAGCTTTCTCATGCCCCTCCCACATGAATCAGAAAAAAGTTTGGGGTGGATCTTTAGGAGCTTCTCGGGTGGAGGCGGGGGTGGATCTTACTCCCAAAAATACCTAATGCTGCCTCCCACTACTCAGGCTCCAGTTCTTGTACCACCCATTTAAGAAAGAAAATAGTTCCCTACAACCATTGACTAACATGAAAGTGTATCTGTTTGAGGCTGGAAAACATTGCTTGGAGGAGGGTAAGGTGGAAAAGACTATTTACACCTTCAGTCAGTTCCACGGACAGAAAACATGACATCACTACTTTGTACATGAAAAATGTCTGCAGGCTCCGCCCACTGCAGCCGTGAAAAAGCATGTCCACCAGTGCAAAAATTTTTTCTCCACACCATCAGGCTGCAGTGTGGCACACATACCCTGGCTCATCTTTTGTCCTTTTAAAATATGACCCCTTGTTCACACTTCTGTACTGTAAGCTCAGGATTACATTATCTTGAAAAAATGTATACGCTCTCTGACTTGGTTATTAGTAACAATTCTTTCTCAGAACTGTATGAAATATTCAATTTTACTTAATGAACAATTTTTCATCACACTCCTGCCCAGTTCTGTTACTTATTGAATGATAATATTGAGACACATATTACATACTGTAAATGCAAAGTAAGGAACCCGAAGATGAAAATAGCAGGGAACATGTTTTGAAGTGACTCTCAATAAAATATGTCATAGTGGTTACAAACTCTCTCATAGAAAACTGACTATCCAACATGAACTATTCTGGATAGTGTCCAGCTGACAGTGCCTCTGGTACAATGCTATAAATACTTAAGAGTTTAGCTGGGTCATTGCTTGATATGAAAGACTTATACTACCAAAATAATTTGCAAGTAAAACCTAGAAATGACTTTCTTTATAAAAGTAAGGACTTCCTCCCTAAGGACATTAGGATGAAACAATTAACTCAGACTTTTCTTATTGGACTAAGGGGACTCCCTCTAGGGACAGGCCATTAAAGTCTTATTAAATAAACAAACTATACAATAATCTGGCACACTCAATTTTGGCTGACCTGCATGACACAAATAACTGCAAATATTACTGACAGCTTGAGTGCATTTTTCTGTTTGATCAGGGATGCCTATACCTACTGCTGCTAGCCCACAGATGTGTATAGAATGCTGCTCCTCCTTTTACTTGCAGCCTACTTCCCTTGGTCTGGACTAAGGTCAGAAGTTAACCATGAACTCAAAATCTTGGCAATAAAAATTAATTATGGTTAGTAAACTTCTTCTTTCACTATACTCCTTGCCTTGAATGTTTGGGTGTCTCAATAATGCCCTATTTAACTCTGCTTTGCTATGATAGTATCTCACTGAATTAGTAACCAAGCAGACATTCTTCATAACTGTTGCTTGAAGTGATTTGTATTTTAAGATGTTATTTTACTAATGTTATGTTTTATACTTTGAAATGTACTGTATGTAAATCTATGTTATAATTGGACTGAATATAATATTGGGAACTATACTTCTAGAGCCACTGGGGCCCTAAGAATGTTGGATCATGGACCATCTGCGTGGATCATGTTGGATCATAGACAATCAGTGTGTAATGCATGCCAATGGGTCAGATGGAAGGCACACTGCACTAAACAGTATTTATTAGTTTGTGTAGCCCATTTTCTTCTTATTAAAAGTAAGCATACATTGCAAAGCCTTGTGTTACATGGCTTTAATGCATTTTCTAAAAATTGTATGTTTGGCATGTCATGTTATTTATTTGTAAACTAATGTCCAACTAGTAATCTTGGGGAGCCAATACAAAGTGGGTACCACTTTCTGAGCTTGATCAGGGCAAAAAAAAAAAAAAAGTTAAGCATAAACCTTGTTAACCCCTCCCCCAACAATGCACAATAAGGTTGGAAGTAATTATATAAGGCCTATAGCATGGGTAGAGCAAATCCAAGCAGATGATGCCTTAGACAGGCTGACACCAAGGAATTTATCTCAGCTTCTGCATACCGTAATGCCAACTGAGGAAAATGTACCAGTGTCAGCCTGCCCCTGGCTCAACACATCAAATATCACACTGCCAGAATAAAATCCACATTTTTGGAAAGATGTCATCTTCCAGCCAAACATGTTAGGTTTTCTTCAACCTGGTTTGCTATCTACCACTGTTCATTCACCAAGATTCAATCAAATTTCTTATCATATTACTACATTTTCTAGGGGTGTCTCTGCTGTGTGTGTGATGCAGTAGCAGAAAAAACATGATCCAGTGCAACCCTTCCTGACCACTTCCTCTGTCATGTATTATTGCGTGCTGGATCATGAAAGACCCATTGCACACCAGCTCACCAAAACCTTTTTCCTTTATCTCATAATGTTTGAATCCTCTCCCACCACCTCATGTTTTAGATAGAATAAAAAAATCCAAAGTCAGATGCATCACTTCCCATACTGTTGTGTATGCTTGAATGGTTTATAATGAGTTAATAGAGCCCCGGTGGTGTCTCTGATGGTACAAGACAATCAGACTCCTCTCTTGAGGTTCAGGCAGCAGCCAGCACTGCTTTACTATACTTTGGGCTTCTCTCACCCAAACCTCATGATCGGAGCCTCTTCTACCATAAGAGACAATCCACAGAGTTCCAAATATTTGCAGTACCCAAACCATAATGTTTTACAATTTCAGTTTTGTAACTCCTTTTAAACTGATTATTAATCAACAATGCAATGAAGGGAGGGGCCAGCCAACAAGATAGTCTGAGTATTTTTTAATTATTATTGGTAACCGGGTAAGGTCCACTAGGTGCAAGTACCTATATTCAGAGGCAACCTGGGAGCAGTGTTGGGTGAGTTACTTTTTCTTTTACTTTCTATTACATTTGGGAAACTTGTTTCAGGAAGCTCTGTGCAGTCACTAGCAAGGATGGATAAGTACTAGGAAAGGTAATACACCTTTCAATTATAGTTACTTATTTTATTTATACAAAAATAATACAAAAATAAGAAATAACTACAAAAGACTATATTTTTTTAAAGTAATAGGTTAGTTACTAGTTACTTTCAAATAAATGTAATCAGTTACAGTTACGTATTTCTTTTGTATAAACAGACATAAATAATTATAACTGTAAGGTTTATTACATTTTCCAGTACTTCCCCATCCTTGCTAGTGAATGCACAGAGCTTTCTGAAACAAGTTTACAAAAGTAATAGAAAAAGTAACTTACCCAACTCTGCCTTGGAGCACTGGGGAGGAGAAGTGACTTGTTCAGTCACACAGTATGCAAATGGAGGTTGTGGGAATCAAATCCAGCTCTGTTGGATGTTGTCAGTTCATCCACAGCTCGTTACTCTAACCTCTAGGCTACACCATACTGCCGCATTGCAAAACTCTAAATATAGTAATCTACTACAGAGTATGCAAACATTTTTTTTTTTAAATACCACGAGTCTTGCTGAACCCAATTCTATATCCTGCACTTAGGTTTTAACCAGAAACTACTAATTCACTAAAAATGCAGCAACAAATACCCTTATTCCTGAGAAAAAAACTGAAAGTAGCCAGAACTGCCCCCCCTCCATGACTGCCACCCCCCTGCCCCAACCCGGCATGGATGAAGCCCACCACTTTCACAGTCAAGCAAAACTACATACAAAACTAGCTTTGGCTCAGTGAGTGTTACTCAGGTACCACTAGCTCTAATGAATATAATCAATAAGTAGTGATGGGACAGACTGCAATATCTAGCAACCAATTCATTGCATTGCTGTTTAATCAAAACCAAACAACAGACATAAACCTATAGCTTTTTCTCCATTTTATTATATATCCAGGCCCTCGCCCTCCTCCCATACTTGCTAATTAGGATCAATGCATGCTCCTTCAATATGTGTATTTAAACCTAGCCCAGACCCTGCATACTTACTAAAGCCCTCCTTTGACTGGTGTATGGTTGGCTTCAGAAAGTAGTCCATTACCTTACTTTACTTCTGTAACTGAGTCACTTTGGATGTTGCAGCCTTGTGGGCTGAAACAAGGTTGAGGGGTCTGGGTTCAAATTTTCCTGACTGGGGGATTTGAATCCAAGTCTTTCAAGTTTTGTGCGGTGCCTCCACCAACAGTCAAGTTTTAGTGGCTTTGGTGTCAGAGCAGTACAACCCTCTGGGACGTAGTACCTCACTACTTCCCACACAGTGTCCCCCTACACATGGCAAATAACAGTGCAACCTTAAATTAAACAAAAATATAATTAGTGACTTAACCCTAATAATATGCTCGTGAGACAAAATGTAAAATATCAGTAAACTATTTACTGGGGAATATTCACAAGGGTTAGGGGATGCAAATCAAAACCTTTCTTTGTAGAAACTGGTTAACTCTGGTTGCAGGACTGAATTTAACTGACTGACTAGGCTTGACCAGTTAAACACTTTAAAACAGCAGTAAATGTAGCAGTGACTGTAACAGTGACAGTAAGAGTGACAATAACAGTGACAATGCAGTGCCCAAACTGGTATTCAGTGATATGGGTGACTCAAATTGAGTGACTCAATTTGAGCGACTCAGTTTGAGTGCCCACGAATACAGCGAGTGGGGAAATATAGCGAAAGTGCGAACAGCGAGGAAATCTGCACGAGAATGGCAAAAGATGGACAGAGAGACAGTAGGAGGGATCTATGATGAAGGAGGATGGAGCAGGTAGTTCAGCCTTGCAGTTCTCAGCTGGCCATTTGGTCTAGTGGAGGCAGTGTAAGCCTTTAGTGTTGGAGGACCCAGGGTCTAACGTGGGGAGGAGCTCTGGTTTTCTTTTACTTTTTTGTGTTTGCGCTTTGATTTTTTTTGCCACTCTCCATTCCCCTGCCATCCTGGTGGTCCCTGGTTTGCAGGTTGCTCCCCCTCCCAAATGGCCCACTCCTGAAGATTCCCATAAGCCAGTGTCAGGCTCCCCCTTGGAGTTTATTCTAATTATAAAGGGAGGTGTGGGGGACGCAGTCCTCTGCATAAAAAATGGTGTCAATTTGTTGCACCTGCCTTTTTAGTGTGTTCTAAACCATTGCTGTTTATGGTTCTGCTACAGTGCACATCGCATTGTTGTTTTCGGCTATGTGCTCTCGCTGATATGGCAATCACAAGTTTGCATTCTCTCATATCACATGGAACCACCCAAATGCCACCAGGCAAGACCATACAGTAGCAAATAAGACTGCAAACCTTTTAGTATTACCAGTCAACCTGTACTGGGGCACTACCTACTGCTACCAGTTTAATCCTTAAACCTTAAGGGAGCTCCCTTTGCTCAATGGGTACCCAGTGTGGAAATGTTGCAGACCTGGTGACATTGCAGCTGGTTGGCCAGCAGTGGTGAACTTTAAAACAAACAGAACAGTCAAACACAAAAAATGCCGAAGGCCATGCAATTGCTTAAATGGCCAACCTCCAAATGAGGTACTTGTAGCTCCTGACCTGTTGGCTAAATCTATATATTTGGTGGCAAAACTTTCTACAAACTTTCCCAGTTGCAGGGTAATCCCTGAGAGTACTCATGGTTCTGATGTACCAGCTCCATTGTCAACTAGTGCTCCTTCTTTTTCTTTTTGCAGCTGGAGGTCCTCTGAGGCTTAGGATTCAGCTATGCAGTTTGGGAAGGGGGCAGCTATAAGATGCAGGTCTCAGGCATGTGGTAGATCAGGATCCTTGTGTTCATAGGCATCTGGAACTCTCTGGTTCTTCCCTTTTCCTCTTTTACAGGACAGATCAATCTAAGGATCAGGGGTCCCACACCACATAAACATGTCTAGGCTTCTGGATCCTGGTGTGGTATGCAAGTTAGTACTTGGCAGTAGTACTAATCAGCCCTTCTCCCAGAATGTCTGCAGAACTGATGCATGTATTTCTCTCACCGTTGTCTCAATACAGGCTTTCTCACACAGTCTATGGTGTCCACAGGCTGGTAGCTAGAGCACACTTACTGGATCAGCAAGCTTTTGTCTCCATCCTTTCACAGGACAAACAGGAACAGTGCCTTTCTCCAAAAAGGCATCCTTCTGACACAATCAGCAACAGTTAATTTTCTATACTTTCAGTGCTGTAAAATACTTTGCAGTCTTCCTGGCAAGCATCTTCTGACAGCACTCTCATCTCTTTGAGAGCTAACCCCCACCCTTTCTAGCTCAAAGAGCCCTCTTTGTCTCTCCCTGTCCCTCCTCTTAGGACTGAAAGCAGGACTGAAGAGCATGATGTCATATTCCAGTCAGATAGTACTGAAAATATATCCTCTTAATTAACAGCATTTGTTACCTTTCTGCTTTAAAATAACAAATCTTCTCCTGTGTGTTCTCAGAGAGAGTGAATGTTTGTTTTATCTCTGGTCTTGGTGCTGGCTAGAGAAGTGGGACATAATTCCTTAACTTTACAGGATTTAAAACGTCTTGCATTTCAATTGCTATATGATGCATTTAACTGTTTGTGGGACTGTAACCCATTAATGTCTTGCTTCCCACTGCAGTGAGATACTTGCATGGATACATTCTCAAAAGTGGCTCTTTCTCAGGAGTGAAGGTTTAACCAGTGAGTTCCCAGTGAAGAAACAACTGCCGGGGCCTTGACCCCAGACCTAATGCATACATTTATTTTTCATAGCTACTGGGGCTACTTGGATAGCTACCAGGACTAAGCCCCAGCAAAACCTGCCATAATTCCATATCAATGTTACTGAAATAGTAACTTGTGTACTTTACCTATCTGGATACGGTTGTAATTGAACTTGGTTTAATGGCTTTCCAGTGCTTTTTGGATAAACTGAATGAATGAATGAATGAATGAATGAATGAATGAATAAAATACTGTTGACAGATGTTTTTATGCATACCAAGGGTAATGCTTCCTTTCATCAGTATCTCTTTTCCTAGGTGAGGCCAACATGCATTCTGCATTTATCTCTTTCACACCCTAACATCAGATATTATCCATATCACACTGCAGAATTCCATAGTTGGAAACAAAGGTAACAGACCCAATTGTCAGGTGCAATATTTGAGACTGGAAAATTGTGTGCCCTGTTGTGCTAACTCCAACCAATTACTATTCTGAGAAAGCTCTGCAAAGAGGAACAAAATCTTCCCAGCACAAATTCTAATATTCAAATTAAGGTTCGAAAATGTTAATGTGCGCAAACATGGTTTGTGTACGGTATTTACTTCTACATACTTTTATATGCATGATGCAGTGCAACCATGCTTGCATAATATCTGTAAAGGGATCTACCCCTACCCCATACATTTGGGCTACATCTGGTTCAGTGATGTGTGTGGTGTCTGTGTCCCTTGATGTGCTCCCTGGTAATCAAGAGCCTCCCTCCACTCCAAAGCAAAAACCATAAGTGTCCCTGGTAGTTGAGTGTTCCCCAGACCCCCTACAGCACACAATGGTACCATAATGATCCTGCCCCATGCTGATCTCCATCCCCTGCCAACAGTGCACACCTAATGCAGCACTCCAGTAACCTCCTACTGCCAGTTTTGCCTATCACAATTTGGAAGCCATCCCAGAAGTGTTGTGATGGGTGTCCTGGTGGTAGCTGGCAATGTAATTTGCCCTGTATGCCATATACATATCCTGTCTGCTTCCTTCTATACAGCAGCATATTTTGATGAGCACTGCTGAGGAACGGCTATATGATCCATTCTAAGTATAACTCAAATGTGTTGCAAGCAAGAGAGTGACAGTACATTATTTCACAATGATTTACTGCCAGTCCCTTGTGACTGAGAATTGTCCCCCATGTCTCTCATTAACCATTGCATGGTTTTAGTTAGCTATGCTATAGCATTAGAACTTTGCAACCTTCAATGAAAAACAAAACAAAAAAAAACACTTTCTGTGCATCCAAAATTAAGCTTGTTTTGATCCATTTTATGAAAACAATGGATACAATAATTGACTACTTACTGTTTGCAATTATTTCCTCGCCAATTGTTTAAGGTACCACCTAGGCAAACCACAGCTGTATCCATAGCAAAGGCTCACAATTTGTTTAAATCCCTCAAACTTCAGGGCCATTTGGCCAAGTGGTTAAAATACAGTATTATGAATCTGTAGACCTGGGTTTGAATCCCACAACTGCCTTTTACTCAGTGTGTGATTGTGAGCAAGTTGTTTAACATCCCTGTGTTCAAATTCTCTCTAACCTAGGTTCATGAATCTCCCTGTGCAAGGAAAACAGAAACAACATTTTCCTCCATCTCTTGGATTGTAGTGAGCATTGAAGTATAGGTTGCATCCAGTGCATTGTATAAAGACAAATTATGTTTCTTTTTGGGGTCTGGCTCTTGCATTGAAATGCAGGTTGCATGCAAGGTGCTGTGTAAAAACAAATGCTTTTCTTTTATGGGGTTTGGATCTTGCTGACATTTGCAAATATTCAGCCAAAAATGTGACATTTTTCATTCTCCAGTTCAAATTGGCATACTGATGTGATCAAGCATTTCTGAAACCATCTCCAACTTCCCAGTTGCTCACTTTCCTCCTACTGGATTTCCTAGTTCTAGTTAACATTTTAAAAACACCTGTTACCCCAACCTGACATATGCAGAAACTCCCCACCCCATGTTCTCTACATTAGATGTAATGAAATAAGGTGTCTTCTGGGACCCAGACTCACATCTTCCATTTTAAATAGCTGTCTGCCTGCTGATTTTCCCGCAGTGCAATTGTACCTTTCCAGCAGCTCTCATGTGCCACTCAGGAGGAAGCTTGCACTTTGAGGAAAGTGTTGGCTAGGTGGTATTTAGAACTGAAAGGAACTGTCCATAGCCCTGAAAACAATTTGTTTAATTAAATAATATAATCTGCATGAGGGAGGGTTGCACAGCTGGTTGGGGCCATTCTAGCTGTTTTAAGTTTAAATAAGGGTTGACGATTTAAACATCCCTAGAATGAAAGAAACAAAACAGCATGATTTGCATATGAGTGGTATTGGTGCTGCAGATGTTGTACAGTGATTGATGCTGGTGCTATAGTAGCTGACTTTAGAGCATCAGTCATTGTGTAGTAATACATATTGGTAGTAGCTCTCTGACTGGGCAGTTGAAGTTAATGTGCAGTGACAGATACTGGTGATATGTTTTTATTTAGGGTTTCTGCACTAAGATTGCCCAGCTAAGGTGAAGCTCATCATTTCCATTCAGGACCCAGGGGGCAGTTACACCACATAGAGTGGATGTCCTGTTGTCAAGCTCCTCTTTTAATGCAACACATTTTGAATGTGTTTTTTTTTTCTTTATGTTCAATCTGTTTCAAAATGTTCAAATCTGAGTTCAAGAAATTGAGATTTAGTAATATATTTAAAAAATATGCAGAACATGAAATAGAAGTAGATCCCCATGCCTTGTAGCTGGTCTAAACTGCTAAAATCAGAGATGATATTTTTTTGTAAAATCTTCTTACATGGAAAGATATACAGATATGTTATAGCATAGCCAGGAAGGGGGCAGGAGAGCTGTTAGATGAACCTATTTTATTGACAGGGTAATGTTGGTCATGACCTGAGGAACACTCTACTCTTCTTCAGTAACTGCTATGAAATGTATAACAACAAACTGGCAGTGACCAGGGATGAGCAGAAATTACCTTGGTTTAATGTAGTAGTATTATTTTTATTTACTCAGTGCCCTATCCTGCAAGTTTATTTATTATTTATTAAATTTTGGTAACCGGGTTGGCCCACTGTGCCCCAGAGGTCCCTTTTTCAGGGGTGACCCAGAGTTAGTTACATGGAGCTGAGCATATACAATCAGATAGTGCAGGGTAGGACATTGCATACAGGAAGTTCAATGACAGAATACATAGATACATACATAGATACATAGACAGTGTCGGCAGATAAGGGCCTATGGCCCACCCAGTCTGCCCATTTGAGCTTGTAAGTTCAGTTTGTTTTCCTAGAAGTCTGTTGCACCTTACCCCTGACCTCCAGAATTCCTTTATGTCTATCCCATGCATTCTTAAATCCCGTGATTGTTTTAGCCCCCACCACTTCCTCTGGCAGGGTGTTCCACTTGTCCACCACCCGTTCTGTGAAGAAATTCTTTCTCATGTTTCCTCTGAATAGTCCTCCCTCCAACTTCATCCCATGCCCTCTAGTCCTGGAACATCTTTTTCACTTAAAAATAGTGTTTTCCTGCACCCTGTTCCTCCCTGTAAGATACTTGTATGTCTCTATCATATCACATCTCTCGCTCCTCTCCTCCAGGGAGTGTTCAGTTCCTTCAACCTGTCTTTATAGGACTTGTGATGCAATCCATGCACCATCTTTGTTGCCCTCCTCTGAACCTTCTCTACCCTGTCTATGTCCTTACGTGATATGGTCTCCAGAACTGTACACTGTACTCCAGGTGGGGCCTCACTAGTGTCTTGTATAGTGGAATTCTGACCTCCCTTTTCCTGCTGGTAATGCCCCTGCCTATACATCCCAGCATCCTATTTGCTTTACCTGCTGCCTTGTCACACTGTTTCCCTACCTTGAGGTCATCAGAGATGATAACCCCAAGATCCCTTTCCTGTTGGTGCATGCTATATCCTCACCCCCCAACTGATATATTGTGCCAGGGTTTTTGTGCCCCATATGCATTATCTTGCACTTCTTTGCATTGAATTTCAACTGCCAAACCCTTGACCATTCTTCAAGTTTCTGCAGGTCGCTTCTCATTCTGTCTACACCCTCTGGTGTGTCTACTCTGTTACAGAGCTTTGTGTCATCAGTGAACAGTGAAATTCTGCCTTCTAGGTCCGCGCCATGTCACTGATGAAGATGTTGAATAGACCAGTCCCAGCACTGATCCCTGTGGTACCCCATTGGTCACTCTTCCTCTGTGGAGTGACAGCCATTTACCACCACCCTCTGTGTCCTGCCACCCAGCCAGTTACCTACCCACCACACTACTGTCCTGCCCACACCCATATTCCCCAGTTTGTGTAATAGTCTTCTATGTGGCACAGTGTCACAGGCCTTGCTGAAGTCCAGATAGGCCATGTCCACTGCCCTCCCCTGATCCACCTCCCTAGTCACCCAGTCAAAAAATTCAATGAGGTTGGTCTGACATGACCTCCCCCTGGTGAAACCATGCTGCCTTGGGTCCTGTAGTCCATTGACAACTAGATGTTCCACCAATCTCTCCTTCAGTAGTGCTTCCATGATCTTCCCCACTACCGAGGTGAGGCTGACTGGTCTGTATGTAATACAATTTTCATAACAGAAGATAGTGACATGGGTATAACAGCAGTGGATCCAGCTAGGCTTATTGCAATAGATTAAGAGGTAGAGACACATAGTACACATAGCACAGTAGACCAAACAAGCATTATACGCAAGCAGTGCAACTAACTAAGCTTCTGCAACCGTATGGGACATAGTCAGTAAAGGGTAGGACATATGGTAAGGTTAGCATATGAGAGGCTGTAGAAGTGCATTTAGGTAGTACAGCATCATATGCAAGCAATTCTGTATAGGGCATTGGGTAAGGGGTTACATTGGTAGAGACCGGTATCATACACAAACTCAACTGTGGCAGCTTAATGTCAGCTAGGGCAAGGTAGAAATTTTTTTTTTTTAGCTTGACTACAGGGGTCTGGTTTAGCTATCCTTCAGGACAGGAGCAGGAGATGAGGTTTAGAAGGTGAGCATGTAATCCTGTCTGAAAAGTCACTAGGGAGGGGGCTTCCTGGAGTTGCTAGTGGAGCTTATTCCACAGCGTAGGGGCTATTTGGGCAAAGTATTTACTGCCTGCTGCAGATCTGGTCCTGGATACTTCTAATAGTGGTTTGCCCGAAGTGTGGAGAGTCCTGCGGAAGGATCATCAGAGAGAAGCTTATAGGTCCAGCTTAACAGGGGTACTGGAGCCTGAGATTCAGGGTGGGCCATTTGAGTGAGGCGAGAGCTTTGCAATGATGGGTCCTAGATGGGCATTTGTGGTGAATCACACAATTTTGTGGTACAAGGTCTGCAGTCTGCCATGCTCGAGTTTTGCAATCCCGAGTAGAGTTGGGGCTGCGTAAGTGAAAGTAGGTAGGAGGATATTCTGGGCGATTGCCAGTCATGTCTCGCATATCATGTTGGCGCTCAGACGGCAGAGCAGCTTGAGCTTTAGGTAGATGTTTTTTGTCACCAGATCCACATGAGGCTTTAGGGTGAGTCTCTGGTCTAGAGTAAGGCCCAGGTATCTGAGGGATTGTACCACCTCGATTGTGGAGCCAGACATAGTGGCCAATGGTAGAAGATGTGCCTGGGAGGGACCCAAGGATTTTGGGCCAAACAGGAGTGCTTTGGTCTTGCTTGGGTTAAGGACCAGGCGACTCTTGACCAGCCAAGTTTCTGCCTGGGTGAGGTCATACTGGAGCAGGGGTCCAAGATCATCCAGGTGCGATGCTGTTCTATAGAGTACTGTGTCATCAGTGTACTGCACCATGGAACTGCTGCCACAGTGGTGGCGGAGGTCATTGACAAACAGGGAGAACAAGAGGGGGCCCAGGATGGATCCTTGAGGTACCCCCTCATTTAAAGGTAGAGAGTTGGAGGTTGCACCTCTCCATTTGACCTGCTGGGAGTAGCCAGTCAGCTAGTTGTGAAATTCAGAGAGTGTTGATCCAGTCTACGTGTACTCAGCTTAGCTAGTAAGAGTAGGTGGTCTACCAGGTCAAAGGCCTTGGTCATATCTATGAAGACTGCCCCCATGGGGGAGCCCTTATCCAAGGCCACCAGGACATCCGGGGTGAATCTGATGAGGGCTGTATCAGTCCCGTGCTTTTGTATGAAGCTGTGTTGTGTCAGGGCCAGGAGCCAGTTTGCTTCAAGGTAATCCTTTAGTTTGCCATACTCAAGCTGCTCCTGGATCTTTGCAAGATGGTAAAGGATAGAGATGGGTTGGTAATGGCCAATTGTATCTCTAGATCCACCCTTGTAGATTGGGACCACATGGGCCTGCTTCCAGGTTTTGGGGACTGACCACTCCTTCAGTGATCTGTTTATTAACAGAGTGACAGGTGAGGCTATGGAGGGGGCAGCAGCCTTGAGCAGCCGAGGGTCCAGCCCATCAGGTTCTGGTGAACCCATGGGTTTTAAAGATTGCAGAAGAGTTAACACTTCTTTGATGCACACAGTCCTTAGGTGGAAGTGGGGAGTCTATGGGTCCTGCATTTCAGTGACCAGGAGACCTTGGTTTTGGTGTTGGTGGCCATTTCTAAGCATGCCTAGGTCTGTGAAGAAGCTTGTTGATTGCAGCGGTGGCCTCACCTCTGTTGGTTAATAATAATAAATAATAATAATAATCTTTATTTATATTGCGCCTTTCAAATACCAAGGTGCATTCCAAAAAGATTAAGTACAAAGTATACAGACAATAATATAAAAACTGTTAAAAACAAATGCAAAACATTAGTCAAAGACACCGTAGGCTCTATTCCATAAAAAGGATTTAAGAGCCTGTTTAAAGCTCCCCACGGTCGTACACTCCCTTTATCAATGTGGTGGAGAATGCCAAAGGGTTGGTGCCACAAACATAAAAGCCCAGGCCCCAGCTGATTTCAGTGTAACCCTAGGAATCTCTAGCAACCCCTCGTTGGCTGAGCAGAGTGACCTCACAGGGAGGTAAGGAGTCAGGAGATCTTTCAGGTAGTCAGGGCCCAGATCATGTAGGGCTTTAAAAGTCAGTAATCCGACTTTGAAGGTGATTCTCCACTGAACTGGAAGCCAGTGCAGATGCCGCAGCACCGGAGTAATATGAGATGTTCTAGGAGTATCTGTAAGTACTCAAGCTGTGGAATTCTGCACCAGCTGAAGGTGGCGGATATCAACCCCCAGAAGCCCAAGGTAAAGTGAGTTGCAATAGTCCAGGCGTGAGGTCACAAAGGCATGGATCAGAGTTGGCAGATCACCGGACAGAATGAGGTGCTTGATTCTGGTGATGTTTCTCAGCCAGTAAAACAAAGATTTTACTACTGCTGACACTTGAGATCGTAAAGTCAGCCCAACATCTAAGATCGCCCCCAGATCTTGCACCCGTTCAGACACCAGTAACTCGACATCCCCACAAAACACCCCAGAAGGGGAGCAGGCCACAGGTCCCCCTATCTGGTAATCCGGATCCAAAACCAACACCTTGGTCTTCCCAGTATTCAACTTCAACCAACTGGACCTCATCCAATCCTGGATTTCCTCCAGACAGCTATTAAATACTGAGACAGCTCCTTCCTGTTCGGGTGCAAAGGACAGGTACAATTGGGTGTCATCTGCATAACAGTGAAATCCCAACCCATACCTTCTCACAATGTTTCTGAGGGGAAGCATGTACACCTCAAACAACATGGGGGACAGTATAGAGCCCTGAGGAACCCCACAAAAAAGAGAGAGAAGGGATCAGAGGAAAAAAACCCTGACACCACCCTCTGAGATCTTCTGGTGAGATATGATGTGAATCATCTGAGCACAACCCCAGAGAGTCCACAAATACATCTCATGTGCTCCAAAAGAGCCCCATGGTCGACGGTGTCAAATGCTGATGATAGATCCAGTAACACCAGAATAGACCATTTTCTCTGGTCTCTCGCCATCAGGAGAGCATTGAGCACCGGAACCAGCGCAGTCTCAGTACTATGCCTCTTACTTAAGCCCGATTGCAGAGGTTCATAGATCCTATGGATGGTCAAGTGGTTCTCCAACTGGGCTGCTACCACCTTTTTGATCACCTTCCCTGCAAAGGGGAGGTTCGAGACAGGTATGTAGTTAGCCAGAGATTCTGGGTCCAAAGACGGTTTCTTCAACAAGGGTGTCACCACTGCCTCTTTCAGGGACAGGGGATATTCACCCAAGTCAAGAGAGGACCAGACTATCTGTGCTAGAGCCAGTAGGATAGAATCTCCACACCCTAAGATTAGGGGTGTGGGACCTGGATCTAAACTACAGGAAGTAGGACACAGCCCCTGGACAATCCGCATAACATCCACGATTTCTGGGCAGTTGAAGGTACTCCAGGAAAACAAAGGGATAGTGACCCAATCCTGGGCACCTGTAACTAGCATAGAACATGTCAAACAGATGTCTGCCCTAATGTCGGCCACCTTATCAGCAAAGAACCAAGCAATCTCATCACACTGTGATTGTGACAATGCTCTACAGAGCTGTAGACAGGTTGGGTTGCACAATCTGTCCAGAGTTCTGAAAAGCTGAGTAGGTCGGTTCTGCGCAGCAGAAATTTCCCTGGACAGGAACTCTGTCTTCTTACAGGAGATTTCTGACTGATAGAATTGATAACGTTCTAGCAGTCTAAGGTGTTCGGCATCCAGGCCAGACCTCCACCAGCAACGTTCTAACCTGCGTCCAAGTCACCGCAACTCCCTCAAAGCCCCATCAAACCATGGGGTTCGAGGTCGGAGGGAGAGAGGACGCACACGAACTGGAGCAATAGAGTCCAAGGCAGAGGTAATGGCAGTATTATAAGCCACAACAAACACCTCTGGATCATTGCTATGCATAGGAGGTTCTGATAGGTCAAGAACAGCCGCAAGGCCAGTAAAGAAAACATTCCACAAGATGCAGAACTTGACCATCTCCACAGGGGTCGGCCTACAAGGAGGGGCACCAAAATTGAATCTCACAGTGTAGTGATGTGACCAACTGACTGGTTCCACCCCTACATCAGAGGCCTCTATCCCCAGGAGGAAGACCAAGTCACGAGAATGGCCAGCTTTATGTGTAGCACTGGTAACCACCTGTGTTAGGCCCAGTGAATCCATTAGCTGGAGGAAGTGTTGTCCAAATAGCCAGAGTTCATCATTGATTCATGCGTTGTCCATTGCAGGTTATATTGCCCTGCTGAGGTTTACTTGTGCCTTTTAACAGGGAATTAATTCTGGTCCAAAAGGACTTAGGGTCTGACAAGGTATCCCACCGAAGGGTTTTGAAGAACTCCCTTTTGGCAGATTTCGATACTTTCTTGCACTGGTTCTGCAGGGACCTATAATTGGCAAGGTTTGCGGGGGTTGCGGAGTGCCTGGCCTTTTTCCAGGCTTTGTCTCTGGTAAACATTAGGGATTTCAGCTTGCACGATATCCATCTATGGCATTGACCTTTCGCCCGTCGCTTCCTTACCAGGGTGTGGAGATTTGCCACCACAGTGAAAGTGTGCTGAAAGTACTGAGCAGCATTGTCAATACTGACCAGTATCCTTAGTGGCACCCAGTCTGTGTTTCTCAGTAAGTTCTGGAAGGCCTCAGCGGAGAAGCGAGAGAAGTCCCTGGTGGCTATGAACCTAGTGGGAATCCTAGGGGGCCTGTTCTTCCAGATGCAGAAAGTAGGGGAGTGATCAGGGCATCAGACATCATGCCAGCCTCTTGGATGTTGGCTGGGTGACAGACTAGGATCCAATCAAGGGTGGAGTAGTTGCTAGTCTTTAGGTTTTGCCTGGTGAACTCAGTTATCACCTGTGTCAGGTTTGCTTCAAGGAGCGAGGCCCTGTAGGCTTGCTCGGTGGCAGTGTCCCACCTCAGGTTCTAGTCCCCTAGGACCAGAAGCTCAGTGTGTGAGGCCTCTGCTAGGGAGTGTGCTAAGAGTTGAAGGGCAGTGTTGCCAACAGCGGGGGTTATATATACATCCTATGGTTAAGTGTTTTGCATGGCACTGTATGATTCTGATGAAGAGAGATTCAAGCCCAGAGGAACTTGTCAGGTCAATAGAGGATTGGGAGGCCTCCAGCAAGGAACTCACATAAATTAGGACACCCCCTCCTTTTTTCGCCTCTCTGTCCTTATGGAAGGTGTGGTAGTTAGCAAACTCTACTTCATGGGGGAGGATATGGGGCTTCAACCAAAATTCAGAGATGGCAAGCACATCTGGCCTGTACATTTCCACCCAGGATTGGACCTCATGCATCTTGGGTCTCAAACTACAGATGTTCATGTGAGCAACTCTCAAGCTTCTAGCATGAAGTCATGTTGGGTCCCTGGGGGACCCCAGGGACAAGTTAGCGAGTTGAGGCCCAGGGTTGGGCTGGATATCGCCTGAGCACATTAGTAGTGCGAGCACAATTAGGTGGAAAACCCCTTGCAGGATGCGGGGAGACAGTTTTGTTCACTTTATGGTTGCTCCTGTGGTGATGTGATAGCAGGCTCCCCTGAGCGTGTGACCATGCAACCGGATCTGGGCGTCTGGTGTTGTAATTGCAGGGCATATTGTCAAGTGTGGGTGGTGATGTCCCTGAGTTCCTCTGTAGAGGTTAGGGTCACAATTGTCATGCATTTTTGCATCCACCCAAGCTAACACCATGATGTACAGGAGAACCAGGATGTGGATCCTAACAAGGGTAAGGCTTTTGTAGTGCCTCATGCCCCACCAGTTCCTGTGTTGCAGGCGAGCATCTCCAGGCTGGAGCTTTGCGCTAGGGGCCATCAGTTCCATGGTAGGTGCGAGAGCTAGTGAGTTGACAACTTGCAGTCGTATCTGTCCTCAAGTGGAGTATGCCCTAGTAGTGGTGTCGGTATAACTTTAGGAGCTTTATGGCTGGGACACTGGAGTGAGTGAGTGAGTGTGTTTAATTCCACTCGCTCCTGGTGTTAGACAAAGGAAAAAAAAATTGGGGTCCTATCCTTGAGTATATACCGTAGGGTGTTTGGGGACCTTAGTCTCTAGTAGTTAGAACAGTTGACTGGTTACGCTCCGGTATGTGCCGACTGCATAGCCCTCCAGTTTGCCCAGGATCTGGGTTGAGTCGCACCTTGCTATAGTCAGCGAGAAAGAAAGAGAAAAAATTAAAAAGGTCCTGCAGTAGACAGGAGATGGCAATACAGGCAGCCCTGGGAGGGCAACCTCTAGTGAAGCAACTGATAGGTTGCAAATGGAGAAGTGAGCTGATAGGCTTACATGCTCATGAGATCACCGCTATATAAGGCAATGTTTTCCAAGGGTGGTGGTGGGTAGGGCAGCCGATGCAGAGCATCGGCTGGGATCCTAGTCCCAGTTTGAAATGAGAAAATGGTGCCAAATGCCAGGAGTCCTCAGCCGATTAGTGCAGCTCTGCGTGGCATCCAAGTTTCATACCTGCTCAGCGTTTGTAGAGAGGGCTTCTGCTTATTGGCCCTCTTGACCATCTGCCCAGCGGGGGGAGGGGGTTCTGTCCCTAAGGAGTAGGGGCTGTCTGTGGAGAGGAGAGAGAAAGACATGATCATTTATACCAGGTAGGTCCTTTAGCAGGGGAGGGGGTGTACAGAATGGGGAGGGCTGTTGCTGCAGGCTGTTGGTGGCTTACTGGAGCTGGGTAGTAGCCTTAATTAAATGAGTCACCAGCAAGTGCTGCAAACTGCCTGATCCACACTTTGTTTAAGGGACAATATCAGATGCTGTACAGAAATTAAATGCTGTAAATACTTTTAGCTAAACAGTGATACTGCTGGAGCCACAGTCTATTTTACGGATTTAAAACAAATGCTGTAAATTCCCTAGCTAAACAAAGGGAATTGCTGGACCAATTATCTTTCCCATTAAGGCACCTTACGGAGGTACAGAGACACCCAGGATTTGTGAATACTTGTTGAATGTTCATTGAAAAAGGTGCCAGAACTCCAGATCCACCCTGACTTAGCAGCTTTAACTTTACTGGTTCCCAGGTCTTAATTGTCCCTTGAGGCAACCTACTGGAGTGGCCAATAGTTAGGGGCTTACATGTGGTCACGATTTCCCTGCTTCTCAAATAATTATTCCCCCTTAAGGCACTTCCCAAAACAAGCAAAAAACCCCGTGAATAGGCACAATTTTTTTAATGCACGAGACTATCTTCACTCCTACGCAGACAATTTAAATTAAGTCCCTAGTCCCAGTTTGAAATGAGAAAATGACGCCAAACACCAGGAGTCCTCAGTGGATCAGTGCAGCTCTGCGTGGTGTCCAAGTTTCGTACCTGTTCAGCGTTTGTAGGGAGGGCTTCTGCTTGCTGGCCCTCTCTACCGTCCACCCAGCTGGGGGGGGGGTCCATCCCTAAGGAGTAAGGGCTGTCTGTTCAGCATTTGTGGGAGGGCTTCTGCTTGCTGGCCCTCTCAACCATCTGCCCAGCTGGGGGGGTCCATCCCTAAGGAGTAGGGGCTGTCTGTTCAGTGTTTGTAGAGGGGGCTTCTGCTTGCTGGCCCTGTCAACCATCCACCTGGCAGGGGGGTCCATCCCTAAGGAGTAGGGAGGGCTTCTGCTTGGTGGCCCTCTCGACTGTCCGAACTGGTGGGGGTCTGTACCTAAGGAGTAGGGGAGGTCTGTTCAGCATTTGTAGGGAGGGCTTCGCTTGCTGGCCTTCTCAACCGCTCCGCTCAGTGGGGGGGCTGTCCATAAGGAGTAGAAGCTGTCTGTGAAGTTTAGGGAGCCTTACAAAAAACTAAAATAAATGGCAGCCATACACGCAAAGGTACTTTATGTGCCCGACAGTAATTCTAGCCCCAAACTGGTAAAATTAATAACATTTAACCCATAGCATAAATAAAATTATCCACAAGAAATTATAATAAAAGTAGTTAATCAAGGTAGGCCAGGCTGAACACATGATATTTGAGTCCCTGTTTGAAACACTCCACCAAGGGGGCATCTTGTAGATAACGGAGTAGCGTATTCAGTAAGCTGAGCATGGAAATTGTAAACACCCTGGGCTTGATTTCAAAGCCCAAGAAATGACTAAAGGTGCCTACATCAAACATAAATGACACAAGTGACACCTTATGACAAAAGATGCAGCATTCCCAATTTTCAAATGTGGTCTGCATCAAAAGAGGAAGCTGCTATGCTAAAGTGGCACTGCACCACCCTTGTAACATACAGCTGGGTGCATGAGGTTGCAAGGGAGCTTGCACCATGGTGGGGCTGCACCATCCCTTTTTTTGTATTTTGGGAACCCAGCTTTGGGTGCAGCAAGGGGCTCAGGTTATACCAGTCATGGGGTGGTCAAGCGCCTTGCACCACTGCCACACAATTGTGATGAATTGGGGGGCTCTGAAAGTGGGGTCTAGGGCACAGAGGTGCCATAGAGGGAGTTGGAAAGATAGTGGGCATGTGAGAGATTGATTTGGCACCCATTGGAGGTGCCATTTATATAACTACTAAGCCAATGGGATGGTATCATGGGGGATTTCCAAGGACAAACAGTGACATGGTCCCTGGTGGGCACAGCCCTGTCAGCAACCTCAACCATAGGGCAGCTGCAAGGGCTGTGCCCACCTACCCCATGGCACTGTTTGTCCCTGGAACCCCACTGGTACCATTCCATTGGCTTTATAATTACATACACGGCACCCCCGTCGGATGCCACATCATCCCTTGCATGCCCACCATCTTCCCAACTCCCCCATGGCACTCCCATGCTGGCAGGGACCCCTGATTTTGCAGAATTGGGCACAGGGTCCCTGATGCACCCAGAGTTCACTGCAGCTCTAGATCACCATAAACTGTGGTGCTCAACAGGATCTTTGAAAATTGAGCCCCATGTCCCTAGACAACTTAAGTCTGGATCTGGGGATCTCCAACAGATCTACTGCTCTCAGGGAATCGATGCACTGTCACAAACCTGGTCCTGGGACTGGGCGTATGTGTTTTCCCCCATCCCCCTCCTGCCGCAGGTCCTAGCAAAAATCCATCAGTCACAAAGGACCATTGTTCTGGTGGCACCGTACTGTCCCTGGAGAGCCTGGTTCTCAGCAGTGGTAGCCATGGCACTGGACAAGCGCAGACTCCCATACAGACCAGACATGCTAACGCAGGGGCCCCTGGTCTGCCCCACTCTGGGAACCCTGAAGCTAATAGCTTGGCTCCTGAGAGGCAGAGATTGCTGAGAACTGGGTACCATTCGTCAGTTATATCCACATTGCTGCAGTCCAGGAGGCCCACAACCACCACTACTTACAGCAGGCAGTGGTCCATCTTTGCGGCATGGTGCAGAGACAGAGGCAAAGAACCAGATCAGGTGGATATGTCCATCATACTGCTGTACCTACAGCAGGGGGTAGATAAGAGACTATCCCATTCTTCTCTCTGGGTGCAGCTGTCCGCCATCAGTGCCTCCATTGGCCCATAATTGGCCATCACAGCCCAGGGGCCCATCCAGATGTGGTACATTTCCTCAACATGGTAGAGGTACTTTGCCCCAGGGTCAGGACCCTAATCGTCCCGTTGGGATCTGACCTTAGTCTTAGACTGTCTCTGCTCAATACCGTTCGAGCCTTTGCAGGAAGTAGACCTATATTGGGCAGGTCTAAAAACCTGTTTTCTGGTGGCCATTTGTTCCGCCCAGAGGATTAATGAACTGGGGGCACTGTCATGCAGGGAACCCTACACCATATTCACCCCTCAAGGGGTGCATCTATGGACAGTTCCAGCCTTTCAACCAAAAATCACATCCATTTTTCATAGGGAACAGCCCATTGAATTGCCCACGTTCTAGGATACATCTCAGACAGGGGATATAAGGGTACCTCATCACCTGGACATGGGGAGCAGACTAGCCAAGTACATATCTAGAACTCAGCCCATACGTAAAACTGAGAGACTGTTCATTGTGTCAAAAGGGCAACGACAGGGTAAGGCAGCGTCCAAGACCACTATAGTGGGTTGGCTTAAAAGAACCATTCAGAAGGCTTACAAGGCAAAATATCTAACACCCCCAGAGGGTATTAGAGCTGACTCTACCAGGGCAGTGTCCATCTCCTGGGCGGAAAGGGCCAACGTGGCTACAGAGGACATTTGCAAGACAGCTACTTGGACCTCCATCTATACTTTTGCCAGACACTATAGGTTGGACCACCTGTACAAACTACAAGCTCCATTTGCCACTCAGGTTCTCTAGTACTCCCCTCACTCTTAGATCACCCTGTCCCACCCAGGTTTGGGTACAGTACTACTGCTTAGCAACCCATGAGGTAAGGTCTGGAGTACCATGGATGGTCAACCCAACACAATGGGTGTTTACTCACCTGGTAAAGGTGATTGTGTTGGTTGACCTCCATGGCACTCCATGGCCCACCCTACAGAGTTATCAGAGTGACTGGGAATATGCCCAAAACAGTGACAAAAATATGGGGAGGCATCACTAGGGAGATGTTGGCATCTAGGATGTCTCTTGTCAGCAATTTAGCTGGTCGAGTATTGGTATTGTATCAATAGGTAATTAAAATGGGCCTTCCGGCCATGTTCAGAAGGCATCTCAATGTGTGTGTGTATTGATCTTGAAGTATATGTGGTATTACTAACCTTACTTTTCAGCTATTGAAGATGTGAACTGGAGAGCAGGGGCTTCTGGGACCGGGGTTCTAGAAATTTGATCCTAGGTCATGTGCATCATTAGCCTATCAGGTGGGCTAAAACCCATGATGTAAGTTCTGGAGTGCCATGGATGTCAACCAACACAATCACCTTTACCAGTTGAATAAACACTCAGTATCAAAGCTTGCAATTATTTAATTCCTTAAAACACAGATGTGCAAATAGCTTTTCTACAGCAAACAGAATGCTACAGGCACAACATGCTGTTTGCTGCAGCTGAGCTGTTGGCACTTCTGTGTCTTAAAGAAGGCAGAAAATCATTACTGACTGGCAGCTGTTTATAAAGTTCTTATTTTTAGAAGAGATATTAATTTCCCTAAAGTATCACTATCAAACTACCTGAATAACAAGCATTTGTCAATGCCGAATGTTCATTGCGTTGGTCCATTGAGCTCACTCACTGCCCCTCTGTCACTCACTTGTTCTGTTTCTCCCAGTGCTGCAGGCTGCTTTTTTGTACTGGGCTCCTGCCTGCTTTTACATGTTTTTCTGCCCTCAAAGAAATCGGCAGCTGTCCCGACAGAGCTCCGTTGAGGTGGCTCACTCCCCCTCTCTCACTCGCTCATTTTGTTTCTCCTGGCGCTGCAGGCTGCCGTTTTGTACAGGGCTCCTGCATCTATTGGCGGCATTTTCTGTCCACAAAGAAATCTGCTGCAGTCTTGACACAGGTCCGTTCAGCTTGCTCACTCTCCTCTCTTACTCGTTCATTCCGTTTCTGCCAGCAGTGCAGGCTGGCCTTCTGTACTGGGCTCCTGCCTGCATTGCCGTCTTTTGTGCCCACAAAGAAATCTGCAGCAGTCATGATAGACCTCCGTTGAACTCACTCGCTCCCCCACTGTCACTTGCTCATTGTGTTTCTCCAAGCACTGCAGGCTGCCCTTTTTATATTGGGCTCCAGCGTGCATTGGCAGCTTTCTCTGGCCACAAAGAAATCTGCAGCAGTCCTGACAAGGCTCCGTTGAGGTCACTCACTCCCCGCTGTCACTCACTCATTCCATTTCTGCTGGTGCTGCAGGCTGGCCTTTTGTACTGGGCTCCTGCCTGTATTGCCACCTTTTCCTGCCCACAAAGAAATCCACAGCTGTCCCGACAGAGCTCCATTGAGGTCGCTCACTCCCCCTGTCTCACTCAGTCATTCTGTTTCTCTTGGTGCTGCAGGCTGCCCTTTTGTAGTGGACTCCTGCCTCTGTTGGCACCTTTTTCCACCAACAAAGAAATCTGCAGCAGTCCCAACAGAGCTCCATTGACCTCACTCACTCCCCCTCTCTCACTCACTCATTACATTTCTGCCACCACTGCAGGCTTCTCTTTTGTACTGGGCTCCTATCTGCATTGCCAGCCATTTCTGCCCACAAAGAAATCCACAACAATCACGATAGAGCACGCTCACTCCCCTCTCTCAGTCGCTCATTCTGTTTGTCCCACTGCCAGGCTGCTCTTTGTACTTGGCCCAACGAGCATTGCTAGAACCATAGACATTTTTTCTTTTCCTTTTCTCCTCTGCCACCCAAATACATGAGCAACATGGGCCCCTGAAGCCCTGGTCACCTCCCTATGCACTGAACCGCCTTCGGGCCTGTAATGCTATTAACTTGTACCATCCTGTAAAGTCATGGACAAATATGCAACTCTAAATCCTATGTCATTAAAGGCTGTAATTAATGTCATGTAATCCTATGTGAATACTTGAATTGTATTTATTGCACCCACCTCATGTTTGTAAGTTTATTCTTTTGCCTTCCTTACATTGTTTAACTCATCTTTAAGTTATGTGTGTATAACTGTCATCTTACAAATGCAGGTCCACCTTGTAAATGAGCTTGCTCAACGGTGTCGGCCTGGATAAATAAAGATTTGATTTGATTTGATTTGAAGAGTGCAGATGTGTTTCTGGTCCACTGAAGATCATTGCACCAGACTCTGGAGGTAAGTATGGGGTGAGGGAGGTGTGTGGGGAGGCAGGGTGTGCAGTGGGTGGGTGCGGGTTGTGGGGGGGACAGGGAGACTGTGAGGGACCTTTTTTTTACCGTTAAAAAAAAAACATTGCGGGATGTTTTTTTCTTTACAGGGGCATTAGACACGCTAGGGTGGGCTCCCAGCATGCCACCTGAATGTTTTTCAGGTTGTGTGCAGCTGACGGATTGGGCACCCACGTCGGCACAACAGTGGTAAGGGGTGCAAGAGTCGAGGGGGATTGGGCACCCTCTCAGCACAACTCTCTCGCTACTCTTTCGGGGGGGGACCTGATGCCAGTGTTGAGTGAGCTTCCCCATCGGCACATCAAACAGGGAGGGGGGACATAATGCCAATAGGGAGTGGGCTTCCCCATTGACAAGTCAACTAGCACCGAGGATGGAAGCCGACGGGGATTGGGGCCCCCATCAGCAAAAACACGCTGCTGTGGGGAGGGGCACATGCTGCCGAGGGGGATTGGGCACCTCCTCGGCACTGGGGTTGGATTGATATTGTTTGTGAACACAGCGGCAAGGCACCACCATGTTCACAAACAATATTACAGTAGCAACGTTCCACCCAGAAATGACGGGTCGCTCCCTCATTGCAGCAAATTGCTGCCGCTGCAATGACGAGGTGGCCCCTGATTGCAGAGGCTGAAACATTTCAAGGTTGTGGCACACTGGCTAACTAGTGTCAGCAGCAGCGTGCCACAACATTGGGGAAAGCGGGCCAAGCCTTTACAGGCTGTGGTGGCATTGGCCACAACAGTGCCGCGCCTCCACAACCTGCTTCTGGAAAGCTGCCATTATATGTTTCTTGTGCATGCGCACAATCAGCATAAAAAACAACATGAAAAACTACTTTGCATTGTTTTGTTTTTCTGGACAGCATTCTATTACAGTTCCCTTCATGGAACCTGTGAACTGGAGATTTAACTATGTCATGGTTTGTGCACAGAGCTCTGAACAAGATTCTGATAAGGTCAACATCTCAATATCTGCATTCTGTACACAACCCATAACATAGTAAAAACTCCAAACTGCTGGTTCAGTGAAATAACTGTGCAGCATGTTTTCCATAAAAAGAAAACAACTGAAAACATAGATTTTCATATCAGTGTTTATTCGGGTACAGTTAAACATAGATCTTTTCGAAGCATGATTTTCATTGCTATAAACTGAAACATTATTAACTGCTGCCAATTAGGACTCATTTCCTGCCCCCATTTTTTTTCTATATTTTTTTTTTATCAATCAAATTTTATTTCTAGTGCGTGTTTCTTAAATCAAAGCACAATTTTTGTTTAATCAGTTGTTTAACCAGGAGTACCACACTAAGTTGAAAGCTTTTTTACAAGTGCGACCTGGGAACACAGGGAAGTTAAGTGACTTGCTCAGGGTCAAACAGTATGCAAGTGGAAGCTGTGGGATTCAAAACCAAGTCTGGTCTGCTGGATGTCACCAGATTTGCAGCTCAGAGCCTTAAACCACTGCGCTATATTGCCTGCCTTATATAGTTTTTTCTCCCATGGAATGCTGGCAGGCAAGGCTTCAGCTCTCTTTCTGAGGGCTCCCATCTGCCCTAATCAGGGCATCATGTAGCCTGCCAGTGTCTCTTTTTTTCATTTCCTCCCATTTCCCCATTGCTTGGGTACACACATCAGAGTATGCACATGGAGGCATGCGCATGCTGCAGAAGTCCCACAGCACCCTCCCATTGTTGGCACCCTCAGTCCAGCACTGCCCTTCGGGCCTCCACCTAGGGGCAGTCATTCAGAGGAAACACCAAGCCTCTCTCCCAAGAAGAGGAGAACAGTCCTTTGGACTCTTGATCCTCTCCCTCTTCATAGATACATAGATACATAGACAGTGTCGGCAGATAAGGGCCTATGGCCCACCCAGTCTGCCCATTTGAGCTTGTAAGTTCAGTTTATTTTCCTAGAAGTCTGTTGCCCCTTACCCCTGACCTCCAGAATTCCTTTATGTCTATCCCATGCATTCTTAAATCCCGTGATTGTTTCAGCCCCCACCACTTCCTCTGGCAGGGTGTTCCACTTGTCCACCACCCGCTCTGTGAAGAAATTCTTTCTCATGTTTCCTCTGAATCGTCCTCCCTCCAACTTCATCCCATGCCATCTAGTCCTGGAACATCTTTTTCACTTAAAAATAGTGTTTTCCTGCACCCTGTTCCTCCCTGTAAGATACTTGTATATCTCTATCATATCCCGTCTCTGACTCCTCTCCTCCAGGGAGTACATGTTCAGTTCTTTCAACCTGTCTTCATAGGACTTGTGATGCAATCCATGCACCATCTTTGTTGCCCTCCTCTGAACCTTCTCTGCCCTGTCTATGTCCTTACGTAGGTATGGTCTCCAGAACTGTACACTGTACTCCAGGTGGGGCCTCACTGGTGTCTTGTATAGCGGAATTATGACCTCCCTTTTCCTGATGGTGATGCCCCTGCCTATACATCCCAGCATCCTATTTGCTTTACCTGCTGCCTTGTCACACTGTTTCCCTACCTTGAGGTCATCAGAGATGACAACCCCAAGATCCCTTTCCTGCTTGGTGCATGCTATATCCTCACCCCCCAACTGATATATTGTACCAGGGTTTTTGTGCCCCATATGCATTATCTTGCACTTCTTTGCATTGAATTTCAACTGCCAAACCCCTGACCATTCTTCAAGTTTCTGCAGGTCGCTTCTCATTCTGTCTACACCTTCTGGTGTGTCTACTCTGTTACAGAGCATTGTGTCGGCCAACCCGCAGTGACCCGTATTCGCCACCGAACATGAGTTGCTGGTGTGGCAGGAGGTAAGGCGCAGATGCCTCAGCACTCTGCACCACTGGGCCAATTCATTTCCTGCCCCCTTTAAGGAATAAAATCACAAGCTTTGATACTCAGGACTTGAGTCTGAACTTTGTCTCATTCCCAGTGGTGAGTGCTCTGCAGTCTTTTTGTTTTCTACTATGAAGAGAATAGTTTGTAGTTGTATTGGTCCTTGTACAAAAAGATGGACAAGTGGGTGACTTGATACCTTTTATTGGACCAAAAGCAGCTTTACAATACATGAGCTTTCAGGCTACACAGAGCTTTTCATATCATCAGGTGTAGTAGACAGGTTCTACAGAAAGCAAGCTTCTTAAGATACAGAACTCTATTGGTAAATAAACTTTTGCACATGGGTATAACAGACCTTTTGATAAGGAATCATGCAGAGACAAAGTAACAGTCTTTGCAATACTAAGTGGTTGTAAATCAACTTAGTGATATAGACTCTTCTTCTGAAATGGAATGTGTTAACTGGAGGCCTATAAATTGTAAGATGTTTATATTCAAACAGCCTCCCAAAATACAGTGTGTGTGTGTGTGTGTGTGGTGAGCAGGTGAGCTGACTGGCTTCATGCCAGGTGAATTGGAGTGGCTTTGATCCTTTCAGCTACACTAAGGCCCTGTCCACACTACCCCTCTGTAACGTTACAGAGTGCCCAAACCGTTACCGCAACAGTTTGCGTTTGCACCTGTAACGTTACAGAAGGTGTTTTTGTAACCATTGTTGAAACCACATATGAGGTGGTTTCAACAACAGTTATGAAACCGGTTATGCCTCAGTAACGTTACCGGGTGTAGTGTGGACGTGTGGCACTGGTCCCCTAGCACAGCGCGAGCTGCATTGTGGGATCGGGTGCCATGGTAATGGTCTCCTGGCTCCTGAAGTGTGGACCGGTGGTGCCGGTCCCGTAACGGACACCGCAGCAGTGTGGACACATTGCACCGCTCCCCGGTTGTAATGGTTTCTATCCATTATGGGGTCTGAGTGGTGCAGTGTGGATGGGGCCTTAGTTTCTACCCAGGAAGCAGTGAGCAGTGTCATGACCACAGTGTGTGGTCATTGGTCTGGACTGCTGGGCCCCTTCCAGTTTGAACTGCAATGGGCTCAGCAGTGACACACTTACAAAATGCCATTTAGTGTAACAAAATGTTTCTTGTACATGCACAAGCAGAAGTAAAAATAGGCATTCTCAAACCACAGGTGGTGCAGGGACAGTGATGTCATGCCAAACGTTTAACTGTTAGTCATAACAAGAGATTCTGAAAGACTTTATGCATTCAGCATGGCCAAAATAAAAAACAAAAAAATTCCTTGATCTGAAATAACCTTGGGTCTAGTGTGTTCATATCTTTAATTAAAAAAAGGCTTAATTCAGTGAGGTGATTTTGCAGCTAATCTCCAAATATTGAAGCACCTGAGGGACTAAGTCCCTCACTGATGGGAAGAAAACAAATTCAGTAAGTACTTCTTAATCAAAATGCCATCACTGCCATATTACCCCTCAACAATAATCTTAATAGCGCATGAAGACTCAACTTTCCTCAGATAACTGAGATAGTATTTAGTGGTGCAGAATTAATCAGTGCTAAATAATAACGAAGTAAATAATTTGAATCCAATGCACTCAACCCCAAACCAAATAACAGCTCAAAAGAGCCAGAAATAATTTAAAAAGTATTTACATTCTTACTCAATTTTTCTTCACTCCATGATTTTTATTGGGGGGGGGGCTGATGGTATCTGATGTTAGAAGAGATGTGATGTGAATAAGCCCAACCACTAAATGCAAAATGAACTCCATGACTGGGTATGTATTCTAACTTCATAATGTTTATCTTGTTTACCTGAACTGGAATCTCACTGCTGTTCTCTCGTGGTGTATGTGAGACACCATACAAGCTTTCCAGTATTCACTTTTATATAGAGTGTAGCCTCCTAGAGACTCATAGGTGATCAGTGGGGAGCTTACGAATGGAGACCTACACTTTTTTCAATTATTAAACAATAAGGATGCAGCAAGCTCTACCATCGCTCATTCACTTAGTTTTTATCACATTTCATATACTGCATGTTCCTATATGTTCTAGGGGTGCTACTGCTGGGAGGCCCAAATTAGTAACTTGACAGAATCCAGTGTCCTTACCCCATCCCCTGCCCCAACTAGCAGCCCAAAAGAACCTGCAGGTCTTTTTTTTTAACTTCATACTAATATTTCTCTTCATTTGATGAAATTAAAGGGAGTTTTCCTTTTTTGGCATCAGATATCAACTGAGAAGATAATAAGCCCAACACACAATGGGAAGATGAATCCAATGATTGGGTACCTATTCTAACATTCCAGTCATTATCTTGCCAGTCTGAGCTGGAATCTTACTGGCAGATACCAATCCACATTGTGTATGCATCATGTAAACTGTATTGGTGTACTTTACCCAGAATCATGTGATGCATCATATGTCTTTGGTCCTGGAAACAGGAAATGTGATAGCTATATGAACTGTGGTTGTCTATAGGCCTCCAGACCAGGGGAGGAAATAGACACATTACTATTAGAAGATACACAAAACATTAAAGCTAAAGGGGAGGGTCTGATAATGGAAGGCTTCAACATGTCAAATACAGATTGGTCAATACCAGCAGGAACATCCGCCAGCACTAGACTCATAGTAGAGTCCCTGCAGGGGGAGGGCCTCAAACAATTGGTACAACAACCCACAAGAGACAAGGCTATCCTGTATCTAGTAGTGACTAACAGGGAAAGGATCACAAATCTCCAGATAGAAGGTCTCCTGGGGGCCAATGACCATCACATGGTATGGTTCAGTTTGGCCACCAGAACTAAATCATCCCATTCTAAGGCAAACATATGGGACTTCAGAGGAGCTGACTTTGATAAGATGGCCAACAGAGTTAAGCTAACCCTGGCAAGAAGATATATAGCTGAGGGGGTACAGGCAAAGTGGGCAAGCATTAAAGATGCAATGTTTAAAGCAACATCCCATTGTTTTAGGGAGAAAAGCAAGAGCAAAAGGAGGAGGAAACCACTTTGGTTCTCAAAAACAGTAGCAGAAAAGTTCATAGCCAAAAGGTTGGCCTTGAGGAAATATAAGGGAATGCAGTGGGACAAAGATAGGGAGGCATACCAAACTTCCCTAAAGGGAAGCAGGGAAGACAGTAAGGCAAGCAAAGGCCCAAACTGAGGAAAAACTAGCACAAACAGTAAAATAAGGGGACAAGACTTTCTATAGATACATTAATGAAAGGAGAAAGTCCAGAGGGGGTATTGCTAAAATCACAAGGGATAATGGGGAGTGTGTGTGGAGGAGCACCATGTAAAAGAATCTATCCTAAACTGATACTTCTGCTCAGTATGTACTGAGGACAATGTAGGGCAGGGTCTACAGCTCTACACCATGTACATGGGGGAAGGGAGGTGAGCACAGGTCCCTTCACAAAAGAAAGAATCCTACAAGAGCTTGCTAAGCTTAGGGTGGACTAGGCAATAGGACCTGATGGCATACATCCCAGGGTACTAAAGGGGCTAAGGGTGGAACTAGCAGAGCCATTAGCAGAACTGTTTAGTGAGTCTCTGAGCACAGGAGAGGTCCCAGAAGACTTGAGAAGGGCTCATGTGATCCCACTCCAGAAAGTGGGCAGCAGGGACGAGGCAGGGAACTACAAACCAGTCGGTCTTACCTCTGTAGTGGGTAAGATTATGAAGGCACTCCTTAAGGAAAGGATAGTGCAACACCTGGAATCCATAGGAGCACAGGATCCAAGACAGCATGGGTTTACAACAGGAAGGTCCTGTCAAACTAATTCCATAAATTTCTTTGGGTAACCAGAGTGATGGACCAAGGGGATGCAGTTGATGTCGCCTACCTTGACTTCAGTAAAGCTTTTGATACTGTTCCACATAGAAGATTGATTAATAAGCTGAGTAGTCTCGGAGTGGGTCAGAGGTTGGTCAACTGGGTGACAAACTGGTTGTGGGCGGAAAACAGAGAGTGGTGGTAAATGGTATACAGTCAGAAGAGTTGCAAGTCACAAGTGGGGTATCTCAGGGATCAGTCCTGGGGCCAGTACTCTTCAATATCTTCATCAGTGACATTGCAGATGGACTGAAGGTCAAGGTTTGCCAGTTTGCAGATGAAACCAAGATCTGCAACAAAGTAGATGATCCAGATGGAGTGGGCAGAATGCAAAGAGATCTGGAAAAACTGGCAAAATATTTGGAAGAGTGGCAACTGGGGTTTAACACAAAGAAGTGCAAGATCATGCAGACAGGGAAGAGAACCCCTGAAGCTATCTATAGGGTGGGAGGGGAGTTGCTGGCAATCACACGGGAAGAGAGAGACTTGGGCATCATCATCACAGATGACCTGAAATCATCCTAGCAGACCACTGAAGCTGTAGGTAAGGCTAGAGAGATGCTGGGGTGTATTAGCAGGGGGTATCACAAATCATACTATCTTTACAAGACACTGGTTAGGCCCCATCTGGAGTACTGTGTGCAGTACTGGAGGCCGCACCTGCACAAAGACATTAACAAAATGGAGCAGTCCAGAGAAGGGCAACCAAAATGGTGCAGGGACTGTATCAGAAAACATATGAGGACAGATTAACAGCGCTCAATATGTATTCCCTAGAGCAAAGGAGGGAGAGAGGTGATATGATCAAAACATTCAAACATCTTAAGGAAATTAACAAGGTGAAAGAGTCTAACATGTTTCAATATAAGAAAAATAGCAGGACAAGAGGACACAGCATGAGATTAGAGGGCTTATTAAGGGGTAATGTGAGGAAATTCTTTTTCACAGACAGAGTGGTGGATGCATGGAATGGCCTTCCTCAGGAAGTTTTGGACATGAATACAGTGCAGGGCTTCAAATAGGCATGAGATAGTCATAAGGGAGCAATAGGCTGCTGGTTAACTAGGATCTGCAGCTTGTCCATTATGTAGGGAAATGGACAGACTAGGTGAGCCAAGCGGTCCTTATCTGCCATCAAATTCTATGTTTCTGTGTTTCAGATGAGCATGAATAGATAGGCCACTGAGAGAGCAAAGGCCTATGGCACATTCATAAAGTAGAAAAAATGAGCAGACTGGATGGGCCTTGCTGTCCTTATCTGCTGTCAACTTCTATGTTTCTATGTGTTGTTCCTGTCCACCTCATTGTTCACCCCTTTAAAGAAGATGCTAAAGCTGGTTTGACACAACCTGCTCCTCTTAAAGTCAAGTTGAGAGGAACAAGATCCTTGGCCTTAGTCAAGTGTGCCATTATTCTTTCCTTGATAATGACTCAGGACCTTGCCTAGTATTGATGTCAGACTTAACAGCCTGTAGTTGTCCACGCCAAATGTTCTACCTTCTTGAAGATGTGGACCACACTAGCAACATTCCAGTCCTTTGATACCACACTTGTCTAGACTTATGAAAGATTATTGTAAGCCACTATGCTAATTGTTTCTTTAACTCACCTATGATCCAGCAGTGTATTCCATCTGCTTATTGGGACTTATGTAGAGTGATTTTCTGCAGGCAGTTAGCAACCAATGTAAATATGTTGCCCACAGGCTGCATCATGGCTATTTCTAAAGACATAGGGCCTCCCAATGAGTATTCTCTCTTCCTTGGATGTTGATTGGTGAATTCAGAGGCAAAGCATTTAACATCTCAGTCTTTACCTCTGGCTCTTCCAGTTCCTTCAGATTCCCCTGTTTTTATGAGTCCAGTCTTCTCCTTCTTCCTTTCTTGTATGTTAAGGCTTTAGTGTTGTCCTCACTCCAACTATCATAATTGCTTACAACCCTATAAAATGTAGAATTTGATGGCAAATGAGGACCTCTTGGCCCACCTAGTCTGCACAATTTTCCCTACCCACTGTACCACCGCAGACCCTGCTTGATCTCCAGCTCTGACCCCTCTTACCTTACCACTAAGGTTTCCTTATGCCTATCCTATGTTTTCTTGAACTCCGCTACAGTTTTTCCCCCTACCACCTCCACTGGGAGGCTGTCCCAGGCATCCATCATTCTTTCTGTTAAGAAGTACTTCCTCACATCCCCCCTGAGTCTACCACCCTCCAGCTTCATAGCATGCCTGCTTGTTCATGTGCACCTTTTTTTTCTGAAAAATGCTTTCCTCTTTTTTCTGAAAAATGCTTCCCTCTTGTACCTTATTTATACCTGTGAGGCATTTGAAAGTCTCCATCATACCCCACCCCCTTTTCCTCCAGGGTGTACATATTGAGGTCTTTCAATCTCTCCTCATAGGGCTTTTTATGCAGTCCCTGCACCAATTTAGTTGCCCTCCTCTGGACTGCCTCCTCTCTGTCTATCTCATTCCAGAGATGAGGTTACCAGAACTGGACACAGTACTCTAAGTGAGGTCCTACCGTTGATCTGTACAGAGGTAACACCGCCTCCCTCTTTCTGCTGGTGATGCCTTTCCCTATGCACCCCAGCATCCCACTATCCCTCCCAACTGCTTTTGTCACACTGCCTGGCTACCTTAAAGTCATTAGAAATGATTACCCCAGGTATCTTCTCTGCTTGGTAGTTGTCAATAGCACTCCACTCATTTTGTACTCCACCCCTGTGTTTCTGTGCTCTTCACTGTTATTCTCTCGCCACCATCTGGACACCTATTTTTGCTGCTAAATTACCTTTTTTGAGCATGTACAATGTGTTTCTGGTAAGCATACATAGTAGTAGTACTACTTCTGGACAACCATGGTTAAATTAGTCTCTACAGATTATTTTTGCACTGGTCAATGTGGTATGTGATGCTCTAATCTGTATATATGTTGTATATATCCATCTCTCTCCTCTATATCATTGGGTCTATTTTGAGTTACATATTGTTCTTATCTACTATGTTTAAATCATGTGTTTACAATGTTTCATGCTCTATACCCCTAGTCCCAGGTCACACCTGAAAAAGGGACTGTATTGTCTCAGTGGACTCACCCAGTTACCAAAATCCAAATAAATAAAATAAATGAATAAATAGATGTATTATTTTGTACTTTTTCACATTGAAACCCAACTGCCATAAACTTGATCACTCCTCTGGTTATTCAGATCACTACTCATTTTTTCACCCCTCTTGGAGTGTATACCCTATTGTACATTTCAGTGTCATTTCCAAAAAGGCAAACCTTTCCATTTAGTCCCTCTACAATGTCACTAATAAAGACATTAAAGAGGACCAGCCCCAGTACTGATCCCTGTGGCACCCCACTGGTCACCCTCCCTTCTTCGGAGTGAATTATTTTTACCATCACCCTCTGTCTTCTATCCCCTAACCAATTTCGTACCCAGTTTACCACCTTTGGTTCTATTCCTATGCAGCTCAGCATGCTTTTGAGTCTCCTGTGTGGAACAGTATTGAAGACCTTATTGAAATCTAGGCAGGCCACATCCACTGCTCCACCCTGGTCCATTTCCTTGGTCACCCTGTCAAAGAAATCCATCAGACTTGTTTGAGATGACTCTCTTAGGAATCCATGCTGCCATGGATCTTGTGAGCCACAAGATTCAAAAATTCCACAATCCTTTCCTTCAGTAGTGCTTCTATTAATTTCCCCACCACTGAAGTCAGGCTGACTGGCCTAGAGTTGCCAGCCTCCTCCCTACTCCCAATTTTGTGAAGAGGGGCTACCTCTGCCCTCCTCTAGTCCTCTGTGTCCCCTCCTGTCTCCAGTGAGTGGTTGAACAGGACTGTCAGAGGTGCAGTCAGTTCCTCCCTGAGCTCCCTCAGTATTTGGTGTTATAGTGTCAGTGGCTCAGTAGGTAGCACACTCGCCTCTGAGGCCGGGAGATCAGAGGACTGTGGGTTCAGTTCCCACATCTGGCACTTGGGTTAATATCCCAGTACTGACACTGTAGTGCAGCATGAGAGGGGTGCTGCACTTCTGAGGTGCCATCTTTCGGATGAGATGTTAAACCGAGGTCCCATCTGCCTGGATTGGTGGTAGTTCAGGTGAATGTTAAAGATCCCATGGCACTTATCGAAAAGAGTAGGGGAATTTCCCCGGTGTCCTGGCCAAATTTCCCTCATTCACTAAAAAAAAATACCACCAACAGCTTAATCTGGTTCAAGGTCGGTTGGCATTCATCTGAATCCCCTTCCCCCAGGTCGTGCCTGAAAATAGGCAGAATTTGTCTAGTGCACTTACCCTGTCAACAAAAACTAAATAAAATTCTTGGATGCATAATGTCTGGTCCATTTGCCTTGTCCATTTTCAGATTTGCAAGTTCTTTCAGGACTCTCCTCTGAAAATGGACTAGTGTCCACTTCCCTTTCTTCAATATTCCTGTTACTTTTCTGTGGCTGCTCTCCTTCCTCTTCCTCTGTGAACACTGAACAAAAATATATGTTCAGAATAACTGCTTTTTCCTGGCTCCATTCCACCCAATTCCTCACTTCCTTTCTTAGCTTTACAATCCCTCCCATGGTCTTTCTATTTTCACTTACATACCTGAAATATATATTGCCCCCTTTCTTTACTGCCTGGGCTATTCTCACCTCCATTTTCACCTTTGCACCTCTTACTGCTCTTCCAGCTTCCCTCTGTTTTTCCTAATACACATCCCTATCCTACTCCCTCTGTGTCTTCTTATACCTCCTGAATGCTAACATTTTTGACCTTACCTTCCCAGCCACTACTTTTGAGAACCACAGAGGTCTTTTTTTTCCCACTACATTATGATACCTATTGCTTGTGTCCCCACCATTGATTTCTTAATACTAGTCTTACAGTCTCCTAGTGGAGTTTTTCTACTCCCTGGTCTGGGACAACTGATTTACTTCCAGTGATCTCAGGTTGTTTTTCAGTATCATTTGCCTTTAAACCCTGAATACCTTTTTCATCAGACACCTCTCCATTTCAATTAATGACTTCCTCGTGCCCTCAAGACTTATTATTCCCATGGTGTTCATCCCAATATGGATGACAACAGTGTCCTTCTCCACCTAGCTGCGTTGCTTGGCCCTGAACAGGTCTCCTGAATGTGACAGATGTTCAGGAAAGCAAACCACTTCACTGAGCTACCATCCTGCTCCAGCAAGCCCTCTCCAACTCATCCAATGCCCTAACTGTGGAGTTATCCATTACTACTACATACCTGCCTCTTCACCAAGCTGTTTCTCTCCTTTGGAAGCCAGGACTCCAGTGTACCTTGTTTTCCCCATCAGCCTCAGTCAACTGCTGATCCCTCCTTAATTTTGTTATTTAAAAGTTTAATGATCTACAGGATAAGTCCTACGAGAAACAAGTCCCATTTACAGAATGTCCCAAGTCATGAATACAACTTACAAAGATTTAGACAAGCCAATGCGAAAAAAACATAAGCAACATAAATCATGAATACATTAAGTAATAAATCTGGCCACTACATGCTGATATATGTTGCTGGTGTCCACTGATGATTCTGCTCCCCCATGACTTGTTCTGCTACTGCCCATCTCCACACTGACCTATCCTCATCCCTGTACTAGAAATTGTAGTTTCTGCCAATCTCTGCACTACCTTACCAGCCCCTTCCAATTGGACATAAAAATAGTTCTGATTCCCAAGCATCCTTTCCCCATCCTCTGCAGCTGCCTGCTCAGCTCTGTGTCCCTGAGGTGCCACCAACTGCCACCACAGTCTGGCAATGTACTGTACCTCTCTGGAGTGTTGACCATAAATCAATGGCTCCAAAATTATCCCCGTCCTTCATGGGTGGGGTGCTGCATATTTCACAGCTCTGGTAGTGCTCCAGATTTGCTTTCCTCCTGATGTCCAATGAGATAGTCTCCCCCAACCCTTGTTTCCCTAAGAATCCTCCCCAGTTGCCGGCCCTCCTCTCAGTGCTGCCATGGCTCATCCAGCTTTTGTTCCTGACTGTTAACATACCTTCCCAGAGCAGCAACCAGTTCACAGGAGCTGAAGATGTACCCCCTCACCTTGCAGGTAGGAAGGCATACTGTGCACATAGTTTTCAGGACACTCACTATATGACCAAATAGTACTGTACTAGTCAGACCAAAACAAGACAATTCAGTAGCTATACCTCTATCACAAGACTACAACTCCAAGGTTACTATTATAAAATTCACAACATTGATATTTATTTTATTTTAGTCTTTGGCAACCAAGTAAGGCCCACTAGGCATGAGGGCCTGTTTTCAGTGGCAACCTGGGAGCACTGGGGATGTTAAGTGACTTGCTCAGAGTCACAGAGTATGCAAGTGTAGATTGTGAGACTTAAACCCCTGTCTGCTGGATGTACCAAGGTCATTCACAGCTGGTTACTATGGCAGTTATATGGTGATGCAACTTTACTCAGTGAACTGAAGAAAGTCACATTTCTTTCCAGATTGCCATGTAATGTGACTGTTACTGGTGGGATGCATGTGTCCATTTTTTTCCTATTGAACACTACCTGTTTCCCCAAAGGGGCAGATAACTTGACTGGATGGGCATGTTTTCACCAAGACACTTACTGCCAAGTCTAATCTGAGTACATACTATACAAGGCACATACAGTACTTGCCAGGAAAGTTACTCTCTCACCAAGTAGTACCGTAGCTGTCTCAACCTAAAATGTTTAACAAGGAGTAATTATGGATATAAAGCTTTTGTGGATAGCAGTCCTGTCCTGTAGATATTGAAAATAAAAGACAGTCTACTATCAGCCCAACTCTGCAGATGAGATCACCTGTTAGTAGTACTAGCATGGATCCTATTTCTCATTCTCCTCTGGAGGTATCTCATATCTGACACGTAAGCCACCACACCAGACTGCCGCAGGTTCATGGACATGCCCAAGTTAGTGGATCGCAATGCCTCATTACCAGAACAGCCAGAGTCATAGATAATCCTGCAGCAACCGAAACTGATGCTGATTACGTAAGAGGAAAAGTAAGAGTTTCTATGGACGTTGCTGACCCTTCCCACTTGGTAACCACGGGACAGGTATTTTCAGCAGAGCACCACTAAAGCTTCTGCAATAGGAGGCCCATCCTATACACTGTGCCTCTTCTTCTTGCTGCCTGACTGAGATGCTAAGATTAAGTCAAATCAAACCTGCGTCTCGCACAAGGTAAGCATGTGTTAGACCACTGAGCTGGCCCTTTTGTTCTGTATTTCTATAAATAATTTATCAGTTTAGTCTCTGAATTCATCTCAGGGTACAGACTTCACTGAATTATTGGATCAGTCATAGACATTACATCAGCTTCCTCTTTCCATTAATATGAATTTACAAATAGACCAGGTTACGATGACCAGACTTCAGTACGATTCACATTAAACATTAAGCGGTTGCACCAGTGAGTTGGTTTGCATTGTTTTTAAGGTTGGCAATGCACTGACAACTCTCATTGTATTGTTTTTAAACAATTAATCAGCTCAAGAGCAACTTAGATTGTTGTTGCTATTAATATGGGCTGCATCTATAGTTCTATCACAATGTAATATGAAACAGAGTTGTAACTCTTACGGAACATTGCAAGGCTTTATACTAGACTTAGTGGCACTTAAGAAACTCATTGAGAGGTGCTAAATCAAGTTACTGGTGTGCTAGTTTAGTTTGAATTGCACTGTAGCCCCAGATGTGTCAGGGCTACAGGACAGAATACAAAAGAGTCTGCCAGCAAAAATAAAATGCAAGTTAGAAAAGTAGTTGTTACCTCCTATTAAATTAATGTATGATACCCAGTTAAAAACTAATAATATACTAAAATTGCAATAAAAGGGATTTACTGCATGATGAAAATAGTAAAAGGCATGGTTAATAAATATTTAGCAAAGTTTCCAGTCTTTGTCATAGTTATCCTGATTGGTTACTTACTGATCAAAGATTAGTATTGCATTTTCAAAAGCCCTTTACAGATGTTTAAACCTGCAAGTAGCATGAGGCATACCTCTCAACTGCTATGAATTTCGCATAGTGCTATGATTTTCACATTCAAATTTACCCTTGCCCTGCATAGGTTTACTGATGGACTATGTATTTTCACCTGTATATATGCTGTTCAACTATTGCCAACGTTCCCCTTCCCCCAGGATGCATCTGGAATCGAGCATTTAGCATGCTCAGTATGCCTTCCTGGTTAAACGCGTGAATAAATTAATAAATAAATAAATCTTAGAGCTATTTATGGACACACAAACTATTAAATCCTTAAACTAAGTTAATAGAAACATTTCTTATCACTAACTCTATAGAGCCCACTATTTGTAGACGCATTATTCTTTAAAATAAGAAAGTGCTCCACATTTTGACCATGTGCTATGATTTTTGAAGGCCAGTGCTATGATTTTTAAGACCTCGAGGTTGAGCAGTATAGCATGAGGTAGAATAAAAAAGTGATATCTTGCCAAAAATGCAGTCATTGCCACATTTACTTGAATAGGGAAGAGTCTTTGCTTTCTTGAGAACACTGATATTTTAAATGGGAAGAATCAAAACAAATACATAACCTACTGTACGTTGAAGCAGTAAGCCACCATGGGTATGGTTTTACAGTAGCTTTATATTTTCAGTCACCAGAAACATGCATGGGCTGATGTTAGGAAAAAAAATATAGAAAATGAGGATCTATTGTGGTGACATAAGAATCCCTTTTAACACAGGAAATGTTGCTGGAATCTATTATAAAATAATGGAAGGTTTTATTGCATTGTGTGGTGCAAATCACTTTGCAGCTCTGTTTACAGTGACATCATCATGAGCAAGGGCACAGTGATTTGTTTTCCTTATTTGTGATGCAGCGTGTCAGCTTCAAAATGGTACTGTAAATCCCTATAAAGACATACCAATGCACAATTTTGAAAGCCATGATATTTAAAATGCAACTATCTAAGTAGTCACTTCTCTTAAAACTTGAGCTGCTCTATATAGTTTAATAGCATTCTGGCGTACCATTTGAATACTGTTGTACACAAACACATGACTTAAAAACCTGTATAGTGAATAACAAAATATAGTGGTTTAGGTTAACTGAACTGCTGCACAGATTGCCAGTTTCTGGGGAATTATTCAGTATAAACACATGGATATCAGACAAAGAATCTGTTAAAGGAATATGTTAACTGGGCCCTAAGGCTATAGGTTTAAAAGATCTCCAATCCATATACATTTACCAATTAAAATTTAATATCCCTTCATGGAGATAACACATGTTGCATAGAGTAATAACTCACAATAATGACAACAGAAGAAGAAAAATATTACACTTGATTTTCCCCAGTTGTGCTGTGCTTCATGTGCTGAGTACATTTTCAGTTTGTAACAACAGGATATGCAATAGATGCCTCAAAACAATCATAAATGTTTAATGCATCAGAAAAAAATAACACACTCAACCACAAAGTGCCAGCACCAGTAACTTTTGCTTCCTAAACAGATATTGTCCAGTTTGAACAGCTGGCAGTAGTGTTTACACCTTTTGTTACACTGTAAAAAGCAAAAGCCGAGTATACTTCATGGCACCAATGTTCTTTTTGGTAGAGTATGCTATTTTTCTACACACGTGTGCGCACACACACACACACACACACGCACACACCACAAGTATTTACATTCCTCTCTTTCATTTTCCCCAATGGCAATTACTCACAATCCTTTTTTATTAATGAGTGAAGCATGATCCAGTTCTATGAGATGCCAAGCCCATCTAAACCTCAATGATCCTGATGGTCAGAACCAAATAAAGCCATGCCAAGTATATAACTTATATAGAATGGTTCAAAATGAGAAACAACAAAGAGGCTTGAAAAAAAACATAAGTACTTATGCTTGCATTGTGTTCACGTAAATGTCCCTGATGAGTTAACAGTGTGCTTGTGCACAGAAGAGGGCAGAGAAAATATTCTCACTGATTTAACATAGTACTTCACGATTAGAAGAGGCTCTATGTTCATAATTTCTGACCCTCCCCCATCATAAACAGGTATGAATAAATATGCTATGCAAATATGTACGACGGTAACATAAAGGAGGTCCCTACCCACTCCACTGCAAAGGGTATCTAGTGATTCCATTAGTGCTGTAAACTGAAGCTTGAACAGAGCTTTTTGTACTATTCAGGGCATTCACATACCTGGGTGACCCATCTTGGTTACAGATCCTCAGGACATTGCTTTTGAATTTCATTAGTTCTTTCATGCCCTTACAGACAAATGAATTCACCCGCTTCCCTTCACAAATCTATACATATCTATGGGGTTTGCCCATCCCACAGTTATCCCAAGCTTCCTTACTCTCTCTAAGGTCATGACAAGGCAAGGCACATTTATTTCTATGGCGCCCAATCCCCGAGGCTTTGGGAACTTTACATAAAAGCAAACAGGGAGGGAAATGCCAACAGGATAAGATACACACAATAGATTATTTAGCATGTATTTCTGTATTGAAATCACTAGGCATAATCTTAAAAAATAATATAATATAATAGCTCAGATTAGTCCAGGAAGGCTAAGGGAAGAAATGAATCTTTAGACCCCTTTTAAAATCCTGCACTGTTGGGGCCTCCCTAACTAAGATGAGAATTGAGTTCCAGAGGGCCAGACCAGTGACTTTGAAAGCTCAGTCACTGGAAGTTTTTATCCTGGCCCTCAGAACTGTAAGGAGGCCCCTGGAGGAGGAGTGGAGGGAGAGGACTGAGGAGGCAAGTGTCAGGAGATCATCCAGGTAGCCAGGGCTCAGTCCATATAGGGCTTTATAGGTGAGCAAGCCCACCTTGAAGATGGTCCTCCACCTGACAGGCAGCCAGTGCAGAGCTCGCAGGACCAGGGTCACGTGATTAGACCTGGACAGGCCTGCCAGTAACCTGACTGCTGTGTTCTGCACCAGCTGCAGCAGGTGGAGGCTCCTTCCACTGATCTCAAAGTACAGAGCATTAAAATAATCAAGCCTAGATGTGACAAAGGCATGAACCAGTGATGGCAGATCCTTGTGCAGAACTAGGGGTTTAATCCTGGTGACATTCCTTAAGTGGTAAAAACCACTTTGGACAACAGATGACACCTGAGCATCAATAATCAATCTGTCATCCAGGATGATGCCAAGATTTCTCACCCTAGGGGAAGCCATCAACAGAGCGGTCCCTAGGACCAGTCCCAAAGCTGCTCCAGAGTCACTTCCATCACACCAGTGACCTGGCTCAATCACTAGAACCTCTGGCTTATCTGGGTTCAGTCTCAACCAGCTGGAGGACATCTAGTCATTGATCTATGACAGGCAGTTGTTAAGCACTTCCATAGCATCATGTGTTCCAGGGCCAAAGGACATATACAGTTGGGTATCATCTGCATAGCAGTGAAAACCCAAACTGTAATGCCTGATGAGCTCACCCAGGGGTAGCATGTACACTGTGAATAACATTGGTGATAAGATCAAGCCCTGAGGCACTCCACAGGACAGGGGCTTCAGAGAGGAGGAGGAGGAGGAGGAAACATTCTCCATCACCACCTGCTGCATCCTGCCCGAGAGATAGGACTCAAACCAGTTGATGACAGTACTGGTGAGTCCACAGTATTCTCTAAGGTGATCTAATAGCACAATGTGATCCACTGTGTCAACCGCTGAGGAGAGATCTAGGAGAACAAGATCTTCCTGCTCTGAGCAGTCTTCCACCAGCAATGCTACAACTTCTGACCCTTGATCTTCATCAGCTTGAGATTCCCATCAAACCAGGGGGATCTCAAGTGAGAAGATCTGGGTCAAATATGGACCTGTGCAATGGCATTGAGTGCCTCAGAGATCATCTTATTGTGAACAGCCGCTGCCTGTCCCATGTTAACCACGCATGCAGCACTCACACTAGAAAATCAGCTAATGCCAACAGTCCCTCTGGGGACAGTCCCCTTAAAGGGCAATAGCTGATCATCTCAATGAGGGGGAGACTATCGGGGGCCCAAATGAGAACTCCACCATGCAGTGATCAGACCACATGACTCGATCAATCTTTAGGTTCATGACTTCAAGCCCCAATGAGAAAACCAAGTCTAACATGTGGCCGTGGTGATAGGTCGCAGAAGTAACCACTTGCCATGCAAACTATTCAAGACCTGCCATCTGATAAAGCTCCCCGGCCAGATGGTTTCTCCTTAAACTTTTATAAGTATCTTAAAGATTAAATTAGTCTGCTACTTCTTGACCTATATAACCATTTGCATAAGGAAGAAATATGGGAGATGGAGTTAATGTATGCATTAATCATGCTTATACTGAAACCAGATAGGGCCCATTCTTGTATGAGTAATTAATGGCCCAAATCATTATTGAATTTTGACATCAAACTATTGGCTAAAATATCAGCCAGTAGGCTAGAGAAAGTTTGCGGTGCACTCATTTCTAGTGAGCAGGTAGGTTTTATGTGGGGTAGGTCCTCTACTGACCACTTGCACAAACTAGCACACCTGATCTTTGCATCTGTGGAGCCTGACACTCCTGCAGCTTGGACTCCCTGGATGCAGAGAATGCCTTTGAGCTTGTTCACTGGGGATGCCTTTTTACCATGTTAGCTGCTTATGGCATCCCTACTAATTTAATTCAGTAGGTTAAGTTAGACTACACCTGTCCAACCACTCAAATTTATTGTAAAGGTGTCACTGCAACTCTTTTAGTTTACACCAGGTCATGAGGCAAGGATGCCCCTTTTTCCTTTCTTGTCCAGTTTGTGTTTGGAACATCTCATCCTCTGGAATAAGTAAGCTGAGGACATCACGGGTATTGATATTGCCAGTACCCATCACAAGATTTTGGCTTATGCAGATGACCTTCTATTGCAGCTTATTTATCCTACTGCATCCCTGCCTCATGCACTCCTGGAAATTAATATGCTTGGAATACTTTCTAATAATAAAATAAAGTAGACAACTCCAATGTCAGGCCTTTAAATCACAGGGTACTCTGACAGAACTTGCTGGTCTAGGCCTTAAATGGACTAATGACCACCTTAAGTGCCTGGGAATACTTGTCACCAAATGTCAGCAAGATATGATATCCAGTAATTAAGACCTTCTCTTGTGATAAATCACACTGGATTTGGCCAGATGGGCATATCAACCATTTATGTTATGGGGAAGAATTAACCTTGTTAAAATGAACCTCTTCCCTAAAATTCTATACCCACTTGGCATGATTAATCAGGCCATCCTCTAGATTTGGTTCACCCAGTTGCACCAGCTGATATGCTACTTTATATGGGTGGGGGAAACCTGCCCGGTGGACCTATAATAAAGTGGAAGCCCCTAAACATTGCAGAGGCCTTAAAATGCCAAATGTTTTCTTTTATTATTTGGCCACCCATTGCAGTAAATATCTGCAGTGGTTGAGGACCCCCTTCCACAGCAGGAAAAACTTTACATTCCCCTGTGGCTTCAAATTGAGAGAGCATTATGTTTTAAAGCTCATATCAACCCCCAATCCCTTATACATACAATGATTAAGAAAATTCCTTAAGCCCTTCGTGCTACTCCAGTTGTGACCACTATGTCGTTGCATCTCCAACTTAACCACCTTCTTGGCTTACAGTCAGTATACAACAGCTTCCAGCCACTTCTCTATCACCCTAATTTTCACATAGGAGGTCAGCCCATCACTCTTCATAACTGGCAGCACATGGGTCTTGACAATGTGGCCCACTTTCTTGTGGACAACCAAATTCTAGGATTTGCTCAATTTCATGATAGATCACAACTCCCGGCTACTATGGACTTTTCCTTTTTGCAAGTTAGTCATGTATTAGCTTATCACATTCATGGCCACACCTGGTCTTCTGACTATGGTGCTTATTTTCTTCCCCTTATGGACTGGGCTTATACTAGTATATATATATAGTCTAACTAATGATAAGGTGGATGGCGCTGCACCTCATTGGACACATGCGCTACCTAAGCCTGAGGGAGAATATGGTTGGTCTTGGATATGGAAAGATTTGTGCAAGTATGTAAAATATGATACTTGCAGCTTACTGCAAGTCAAAATCTTGCACAACATGTACCTTACTCCAATCAAGCTGCATAGGATGCAACCACTTCCTAATGATAGCTGTATGAGGTGTGACACAGGAACTGGCACCCTCTTGCATATCTTATGGTAGTGCCCTCTTGTACAACCATTCTGGGCTTCTATCAGGGCCAAATCAGACCCTCTTCTTGACTTAGATGATGCCTTCTTACCAGATGTTTGTGTAATTGGTGATTATTCTCATCTTGAAGTTGGTATTCAAAAATACCACATGACCCTACTATCAGCCTGTGCCAAATAGGTCTTACTCTGGCACTGGATGCACAGTTCCCTCCTATCTACCATGAATGGTACATGGAGGTAACATTTGCTCTGTGTGCAGAAAAGCCAATTGCTAGTCTCAATAATAGGCTGGCAGGATACCACCGACACTCTCATGCAGCTTGACCAATCATCTTCTTGACTTTCCAACCAGCTGTATGCATCATATAGCTTATACTTCCACATGATACAAACTGTGTATATTAATATTTCTGGAAATTGAGTTTTTTGATGCTGCTTCATCCTAGACTGGAGAATATTGAAGGACTTTATGATTTATTGCCTACCGTACACTATTTGTTACTTCCTTTGTACTTATTTTAAGGCTTAACTCCACTGTGCCAGGGGGAATGCATGTTTGTATATTTATGTGTCAGTTCCTGTTGGTGGTTCTGCATATTTTTGTTAAAATGTTAAAAATGTGCATTTCATTAAAAAAAAGGTTGATGTCATGTGCTGTGTTCACGTTCACTGTCTCTTACTAGTGGGTGGTTCTATAGGTTCAACACAGTCAGGTAAAAGTGCTTCCTGACATTACATCTCAACTTACCATCTCTGAGCTACAGGGGTGTGTAGTTAATGATGTAATATTAACCACTGCTAAGTGATAATTAAGAGAATCCACAGAATCCAGTGCACTCACTGCTACCCACACAGCATTCCAGGAAATGTTATACAAATGTTAGTAGTATGGTTCAGAAACAGTTTCAAAAACAAGGGTCTGGATTTTCAAAGCATGGCGCAGGGCATGCACCAAGACTTGCGCCACTACACTTAGGTTCTGGCAGTGTGCCAACCCTGTCACTGCAACTGCACTTGATTCCACAATCTTGGGTGCAGTTGCAACAGTTTTCATGATTTACGGTAGCTTGTGCTAAATATCTGGTGCAAGCCCCATAATAAACCCCCCAGGGTTGCCACAAGTTAGACCAGAAAAGTTGGATCTAACTTGTGGCAATTGCTGCATGGGATAGAAACTCCCATTAGGTCACAGCAAGCCCCTTGCACCATTTCATTAGCACACCTGGAGCTTGAGAGGATATAAGCCTTTTAAAAATCCTGCCAGAGGTTCTTTTCAGAGATTTAGTTGTTTAAAGAGCAGCTCTCTACTATAATAAAATGCATAAAACCACTAGATATACCAATACTGTTTTATGTTTAGTGTTTTCTATTTTATTTTTACTTTCCCTTGTTGCTGATACAGAATATTGCAGACAATGCAGTACATATTTCACTGAGTCTCTCAAAATGTATCTGATGCTGCACTGCTAACTTCACAATTGCTGTTTGAAGTAGCACAATCTGTTGTCATGGTGAGCACTATAATGTCATAAACAAAAGCACAGAGAGATTAACCGAGGGGAAGCAAATGTATTTTAAACAGACTTTCTATATAGACCACAGCAATGTGCTGTAAACCTTGTAGTAGAACATTAAAAATGAAACAAAGCATTCTCTAGTACATTGTAATAGCTGAAACATCATATTTATAAAAGTACATGCTGAACTGCAGACTTGCTTATTACAGTTAAGCATATTTAAACTGCTGTGGTTTGCCCATCCCTGTTTTCAATGATGGCAACAGAGACAACTACAGTACACTATTGTAGCCAATGCATATTGTCCTAATTTAGTCTGTGGTGGCCATTTTGAATAAGAACTAAAAATCAGTGCTGACAAAAGATGTGATTTTATCTCCCACCCTGCTTCACTTTCTACTGATTCATACTTCAGCCTACGCTCTGAGATTAGTATCTTCACTTCCCCATTATCTCTGTCATAAGAACTTTGTCAAAAACAAAACCTGATTTTTATGTCTTTTCACAGATTCTGGCTAGTTCAAAAGCTTGTTGGTTCCATTAAATTTACATTTTGTGTTTTCACTATTATCTATCTCTGAAAGCTACAGAAGTCTTGACACGTAGCCCGGATATCTCTAGACTTGACTATTGCGATAGTCTTTTCACTGGTCTTACCATGTCTGCTTTTGCACCCCTGCAGAATATTTAGAATGTGGCTGCTAACATGATCACTGTCACCCTTAGCTGTGCATACATTACTCCTGCCTTAAAATCTTTACACTTCTTACCACTCAAAAATTTTTGCATAAAATATTGGTCCTAATTTTTGCCACTCTTTATTCTGGTCAGTCGTCTTATCTTAGAACTTCCCTTTGAAAATATGTTCTAACTGAGATAATATGTTCTGTGAGGGAAACTGCAGGGTACATAGATACAATACTGGGGGCTTTAAACTAAGAGAAGTACAGAGCTGGGGTGGTCCAGGAAAATAGATGATGGAATTTAGCCAACTCACACTCCCCCACAGCTGGGGGCAGGAGACACTGGGGGGGCAGGAGAACAGAGGAACACAGGGCTGGTGGAAGGGATTGCTAGCAAATGCTAGGAGTCTAGGAAATAAGAAGGGAGACCTTCAGAGGGTGGTGATATCAGACAACCTAGACCTCATTGCAGTAACGGAGTCTTGGTGGACAAACAACCACAGTTGGGAGGTGGGAAAAATAGGTTATGGACTTTACAGGCAGGACAGGACAGGAAAAAGAGGGGGAAGGGTGGCCCTGTATGTGAAGGAGGGGATTCAGGCATCAGTGAGTGGGCGCAGGCAAGAATCAGTGAAGCCCTATGAGTCACCTTAAGCAAAGAGCATGGGGAAGCAGTAAGGGTATGGGTGGTCTACAGACTACCAAATTAGGGGAGAAAGTGAATAGAGAGATGGTTAAGGAGCTACAGGGGATGGCCAGCAAAAGGGGAAATCATGGTGTTGGGCAATTTAAATCTTACAGATGTGGAATAGGAAGTCCTGATGGCATGCACAGAAAGGAGTAGGGAGCTGTTGGGAGCCATGCAGAAAGCATTCGTACACCAGCTGGTAGCAGAACCAACTAAGGGGAGCAGAAGAAGATATTGCAAAGGGGCAAAGAGGGGGGATAAGAAGTTTTTCAGATATATAAATGACAGAAGGAAGGGGAAGCTAGGGACTATGCTGGTTAAGGGTGAAGGGGAAGTACTGGTAGAGGGGGATGTGGAGAAGGCAACTATTCTAAATTCATTCCACTGGGGTGTAAAATAGATGAGGCATACTGATGAGTCCTGGTAGGACAAAACACGTGTCTATGTCTGCCATTGTCACCCTTTGCAAACTGTGTGAGAGGCCTTTTGGCACCATGCATTTCTGCTTAAAGTTGAACCAGCATAATATTCTGTGGTTATTTGCATATGCAGCCCATGATGCTTTACATTGTGGGGGCGTGTGTGATTTTGTAAATATTCTAAATGACTATTTCACATCAGTTTTCATGGTAGAGCAGGGGAAAGGGCCAGAGCTGAATAGTAGGGGAATGGAAGGCAGAGAAATGGACTCAAGGCCCTTCACGGAGGATAGGATATTGGAAGAACCAGGAAGGCTACAGATGAATAAAGCAATGAGCCTGGATAGGATTCACCCGAGGGTGCTCAAGGAGTTAAAACAGGAGTTGTCAGGGCCCTTTCATGAGGTTATTTAATCTGTCGCTTGACAAGGGAAGGGTCCCTGAGGACAGGAAAAGGGCCAATGTGGTGCCACTACATAAAGGGAGAAGCAGGAAGGAGCCGGGAAACTACCACTCTGTTAGCCTTACCTCTGCTATAGGAAAACTAATGGAGATACTTATTAAGGAAAGGCTAGTAAAGTATTTGGAGGAGAAGTGCCACCTGGATGACAACCAGCATGAATTCACAGGTGAAAGGTCATGTCAGACCAACCTGATTGAATTCTATGACAGAGTTATGGAGATATGGCACCAGGGAGGGACAGTGAACATGACCTACCTGGACTTCACGAAGACCTTTGACACCATCTCACACAGGAGGCTGGTAGGCAAACTGGGGCAGCTTGAGAGTGGGGAGCAAGCTCACAAACTGGGTAAAACATTGTTAGAGGGGAGGACACAGAGGATTGTGGTAGATGGGGAGCACTCAAAGGAAGATAGGGTGATGAGCGGGGTTCCACAGGGTCCGTGCTGGGACCCATACTTTTCAACATTTGAATTGGGGACATTTCAGAGGGTCTACATGGGAAGGTCTGCCTATTTGCAGATGAAATGAAGATCTGTAATAGGGTTGATGTGCCAGGGTGTGTGGAATGTATGAAGGAGGATCTGGTCAGGCTGGAGGAGTGGTTAGAAAAGTGACAGCAACAACTCAATGCTAAAAAAATGCAGAATTATGCACATAGGGTGCAAAAACCCAAGGGCAAAATACTGGTTTGATTGGGAGAACTGGGGGTAACAGATCAGGAAAGGGACCTGTGGATCACAATTACTAACAACCTGAAAGTCTGAAGTCAGTGTGACAGGCAGCAGGGAAGGCAATCAGAATGTTGGCATGCATAGGGAGGGGCTTTACAAGCAGGAAAAGGGAGGTGATTATGCCACTATAGAAAACAATAGTCAGACTGCACCTGGAATATGGGGTCCACATCTGGAGGCCATACTTGCAAGGGGACAAGGACCGGTTGGAGAGGGTCTGGAGTAGAGCAACCAAAATAGTGGCAGGGCTGCAGGAGAAGTCTTATAAGGAAAGGCTGGGGGAGCTCAGCCTGTACACACTGGAAAAGAGGAGGGAAATGGGGGATATGTTTGAAACCTTCAAGTACTTGAAAGGTATAAACAAGGTGAGGGTTGACAGCATCTTCAGAAGTAGTGTGAACAAATCCACTAGGGGCATGCACTTAAACTGAAAGGGGGTAGCTTTAGGTGTGATATCAGGGGAAGTTCTTTACTGAGAGGGTTGTGTGGTCATGGAATAGTTTGCTGGAATGGGTGGTGATGGTGGATTAAGTGGAGAAATTTAAAAAAGTTTGGGATACCTACATGGGCCTAAGCAACAGTGGGCAGGTAGGGAATGGAAGAGGTAAGCCTTCTTAGAGGGGGAAATTAGGCCAGACTGGATGGGCCATGGGATCCTTTTCTGCTGACAAACTTCTATGTTTCTATGTTTCTAGCTAACCATCTTCAGTCCAGTAATGCAGGATTATCGGTTCAATGGGCCTATACAACCAGAATAGTGTTATGCTTGTGCAACTGTGATAACTGTTTGGCCAGTCGCACTCTCTTTTCCATGGGAAATAACCACCCTGTAGTTGTACTGAAGGCAAGGAACTCTTGAAGAGGGTTCCACCCCTAGAGGCGCTGCGGGAAAGATTTCCTTGGCTAAAGGTACCATAAGATACAGCCCCAAAAAGAACATTGAGCAATGAACATTGACTGTGAGGTAGAGAAGCAGATTGACAGCAATTAGACAGCTTGATGAAACACAGATAAGATGCACAGGTTGACAGGATTGTACTGATAAAATGGATTGAACTGATTACATCAGGGGGCTTCCTTAGGAGAGATGAAATGGTGAGCAGGGCCACCATCCATCTCCATCCAATAGCGGAAACCTACCTAAGGAAACTAAAGAATGTATTATAGACAGCTTACTACATATTATGACATTTGGCATGGGAAGAGGAAAAAAACCCTTTTAAAAGGAGGAAACCTCTGGGGATCCAAGGCCTAGCTTACCTTCTTTCCAGGCTAGGGATAGTTTATTTAGTGACTCTCTGCTGCAGCAATTTAGAAACCTAATCAAAGGGGAGGAAATATTCCAATTTGCTGGAAAGCTCTCACAATCCCTCTAATGAGAATACCATGAGGGATTGCGAGAGGCATCTACAACAATGGGTACTCTGAAGTTAGAGTGGACCCCCAAGGCAGGAGGAGGAAGAGGAGGAAAGCAATGGCAGCTGAGGCACTCAGCTGGTCTACCAACTAAAACAAACCATGTGAACCAGAGGCGGTCAAAGGGAGAATAGCTTTCATAGGTGCCACGGTGATGCCATAGCCAGAGGAGTGCTCTTGGGTTGTAAGGGCCCCACCCCTTGTCAGCTGAAATCTTAACTTCTGCATCAAGAGGTGCACCATATGACTGCACACCAAAGCTCTGCCCAGAGTGAAGACATTTCCACTATGGGCCAGATGAGAAGGACCCCAGCCCCAAGGTTCATGTGCTCAAGATGTGGACTTCGTGAGTGCAGAGTGAGACTGTTGACTTACAGGGCAAGCCCTGAGCCAGACAAGGTAATGAACATGGTTGGCATGCCTCTGATTTATGAATGACAGCATGAATTAATTTGGTATACATCCCCAACATCGACATGTCAACAGCAGAGTCCCCTACAGTGACAACAGCACCACATCACTGTAGGGAAACCGCTGGCACCCTGCACTGTATGTAGGGGGTCCTGCATCCCCCTGACTCAGCTCTAACTCAAAGTTGAGAATCCTAAGAGTGTATGGGGCACAGCCTCTGCATAGTTCGGGGCAAAAGCCCCCGGAAGAAAACACTTGTTGCTTCAGCAAATTGGCAGCTGAATGCAAAATGCAGTCAACCTGCTGGTTTCACTGTCGGGTCGTTCGACAAATATTTTGTTGACAACCCATTGTGGATCCAATTAACTCTGAGTGCTAGGTAGGAGGAGGCTGGGTGAAGCCAGTGGCCTAGATTAGGTAGCAGATTATTGATGAGGCAGCCAGGTGAAGCCAGTGGCTATAGATGTTGATGAGAAGGCTGGCCTTGACAGGTTGCAAGCAAACTGTGCAACAATGAAAACTAACAAGGTGAAGCCTGGGTGAGGTAAAAGGCTGCACTGAGAGCCAACATTTGGTGGTTTGATAGTAGTAGCAACCAGCGGAATACAAGCCAACCAATTCCATTATGGAAGCTAGCAGGTAGGAGTTTGGGTGGTGAGAGGCTGTGACACCAATGATTGAATCAATGAGGTTTAGCATATATAAGATATGTAGCAGCATTTGCAACAACATTTGCAACAGCTATAACATGGGCAGCAACATAGGTAAGCATGATGCATCGTATATGAGGTAACTTGAATTATTTATATGCCTGGCCAACCAGTTCCATAAAGGAGCAAATCATAGTTCACATAAAAGCATTTGATGCTATGGTTTCAGCATGAATAGTAACATGATATTATTGCATGAATGGTGAATTGATATGATTGGCATGAATATTTTAAATGCCATTAAGATGGATATAGGTTATTCCAGTAAGGAGCATGCAGTGCAGTAATGGAATGCAATGAATATCTGAAGGCCGTGAAGGCTATGAGGTTAATGATTTATGCATGGATAACTGAAAGCCATGTAGGCAAGAAAGCAGGGCAAAATCATGTAGCTTACATAAAGGCTCCTGTTACTTGGAGCCATGATGTCCTACCATAACATCCCAGTCCCCCACCATTGGAATAAGAGGAAGCCACAAGCTGAGCACCATGAGACCAAACAGCACTTTAATGCTGATAGGGTAGGAACCCCTTAAATATTTGATAGGGCTGCATGAAATTAGCAAATTTCTGATTTCACAGAATTTTCTTAACATTTCAGACTTTAATGGAATCATCTGAAATTCCTTGATTGGTCGCAACTCAGTCAATCTTACCCCTAGAGATCTGCAATTTGGCAATTATACTGTTTGTCAGGAGCACTAAACGGGGTGTGAAGTTTCATGAGATTTGAATGAGGAGTGAGGAAGTCATACAGGCTCAAGATTTGGCAAAGTATTATTCATATAAATGTAACAGCTCCTAACTTACCACTTGGCTGTTTTGGGGCCCTCAGGGTCTTCACTATGCACATCTTCTGAGAGGGCTAACCTGGGTTCACTAATGGGTATTTTACACCGAAGCAGAATGGCACAGTGCCTCCACCTGGTGTAGTGGTATGGGGTACCTAGTGGGTAAAACACAAGGTTACCACCCCCAGGAATAAGTATTTGTTCCCTCCCACACAGTGACTTTTCCCCACACAGTAGTAATACATACCAAGCAATGACCATAAGGCAGTGTAACAAAGTAAGTAACCTCAGATTTATTCTAGGGGAAGGGTAATGGGGAATAAAACAGCATAAATTAACAACTTTGATTCAACAGGTGTTCTTGAACAGTCCCAGTACCACCCCGTGGGTGCACCCAGCTTCCCCCAATGGTGTACTGATGTTAACAGTCTGTTGCAGTGGGTACCTCACCGGGTTGCTGGTGGCCAACCAGAGGACACAAGGACAGTGCACCATGAAGGCTGGGATTCAGTAATAATAAGTTTCTAACATGAAATGCAGAATGTTACTAGGGGCCCCAATAAGATCCAAAACAAACACAGCAAATATTTTTCAAGATTCTGCCTGGGCTTATCTTGTAGATTACCAAGTCCTGCCCAGGACTTTACTCCCTTTAAACTATCTCTCTAACTAACTAACTGAATTGCAGCAGAAATCCTCGGGGGCCACAGCCCAGAGGTACTTACAGTTTCAGAAGACTTTAGGGGTATTGAAAGAGGACACAGGTTAGTGGTACTGCTCTGGTAACAGAAGACATTTGTTTCATGCACCACATCAGCCAGCTGTGAGATGTGCAGCAACATTTGAACCATTTGCCTGTGACAGGCCATTTGTTGTCTTCGCTCTTCTAGCTGTCCATCATCTTCACCTCTTCTGGCCTTTCATCATCTTCACTTTTTCTGTCCTTTTGTCTTTCACCTATTCTGTCCTTTTATCGATCCAGGGTATCTTAGCAGGCTGGTAGTCACCCTGGATGTCTTCGAATACACAGCTTTCTCAGGGACTGAAAACATAGCTGGGCTCCTAAACAGTCTCAAACTCAATGCAAAAAACTTTTCTTTCAGGCTAGGACACAGTTCAGACAGTCTCAATATGTTTGCTGGCTGGAAGTTTAATAAACTACAGTTCAACTGATTCACCAGGGAAACAGATCAGCAGTTCCAGTTCTTCCCGACAGGATAAATTATCTCATAGGTGCTCTGCCTGGCTGTCCCTGAGGACTCAGAGGAGGCTTTGCATACCCAGAACTGCCTTCAGGCTAGTGCATTCCTTCTCCCAGTCTCTCCCTCTCTGTTCTTAGCTGAACTCCTTTTCCTGGGCTCTGGGTTCTTTTCATAGCAGCCCATAGCTCCCCTACTGATTGGCTAGTCTTTTCCCAGGCTCTCCACTGGTGCCCTTTACCTACTTCCCAGCAGCCCCTGCTGCAGGGAAAACTAATAGTGGCTGCCATTACTGTCTACATTAGGCTACATTACAAAAACAACCTTTATTATTCATTAAAAGCCCCTACTGGGGCAGAGCCCACCAATTCTATGCCACTTGACTCCCTCTCCACTGCCTGTCCTGGAGTGAGGAATCACTCTTAAACAGTGGCTGCACAGTCAGAACCATCTACAAAAGCTGCGGCTACTTTAAGTCTCCAACCTCGTGCGTGCAGACACTGGATGTGTGGCCATTATTGTTTACATCCTAGTTTAGCCATTGAAGGGCTTACTGAACCAGGGAGGTGTCTTCCATAATGCCCCAAGGTGCAGAAAGTACAATGGACCTTGGTCTTGCTCCCATTATGGAGCCAAGGAACACAGAATTTGGTGGTGACTGCGTTGAACTTTGGGGTACAACCCTGGCCTAAATCTCACCAGGGCTCCTGAACAAAGCCCTCCAGTCCTGATTCAGCAGTCCAGTGGACCAGAGGCAGAAGACATGGACAGCAGGGCACAGACAGGCTGCAGCCCAGACAGGTAAGCCCCCGATATGGGGGTGGGCTTACCTAAATATTTCTGAAAATATCTCTGTGCTTACAACATAGCTACCTTTGGAGCTAGACAATTGAAAATTTGTATGCATACTTTCTTGGAAGAGTCTTAGAAATGGCTAAAAAGAGGGGTTGTTGTTTACATAACTTGTAAGTTACAGCAGTTCAAAATTTCACAATATAATTATCTGTTAAATAGTGTGAACATATTTGGATGCTAATAGCTCCACTGTTATTGCAGGTATACACTCAAAATGTGGCATGTTTACTAAAGTAAATATGTCCTGGAATCTACTTAAGCTGGATAAATATGGTATGGTAGGTTAACATTTATTGTGGATACTTTAGAGTTTGTTAAGGATACTTCAGCATTTATGAATTGGCAAATTTGCCCAAAAATTCATTGATGCATAACAGGTAATACCAGTGGAATTCCATTTGTGGAATTTAACTTTCTGAAAGCAGTAGCATCATGGCCCTGCAAATGCTCCTCCAGCTCTTTTGTGACTGTGATGCCCGGCATCATGCTCCATCATGACTAAATATATCCAGATACTTCTGACACAATGGCCTAAGCTGCATCTAGTTGTAGGGCTTAGTGTTACTTGGTGCCATAGTTTTCAAATAGCAAAAATATACATTGTTATCTTCCAAGTTGTTAAAAAGTCAGCAGGTGGCATTGTAGTAAAACAATGTTGCATGTGCATGTGCTTCCATAAGTCATTAAGTCACTAAGCTCTAGTGGTTAGCTGGTATACAGCAAGAAGACAGATTAGTGCATGGTTCGTCACTCAAGATAGTCACCTGACACTTGGCACCACTATATTGTTATTATGGAGCCTTCTATGTATACTGACAAATTACCTGTTTACCCAGCCATTACCTTCCTCCCTCTACAATGGCAGCTCAAATGTATGACTGGGCAAAATACATGGACATGGTTTCAACAAAAGTATCAGCATTCCACAATTTCACAAAAGCTCTTGAGATTCAACATTAATTACAGATGTTATTTTGTAATCGTTGGCTGATTATAACTTGGGCTGCATGGCACACACAGACTTTTTTTTCCATATTGTTTTTTCTTCTGGCTAACAGTTCATCTTTCAGAGATATATCCTGTTCACAGGGATATAGTCTGATCAGGATGAACCCAGATATCATTCAATTGGCTACTGGGTTTTTCTCTTACATTTTCTCCTCTTCCCATCTCCCCTGGTGGAGGTGATGTCTCTGTCAGCCTCATGCGACCACAGCTTCCCCTGCAGCAAAAGCAAGCTTCCTGGTCCAGCCATAGGTGTCACTTTATTGGTGGAACCTGCTGACAACCCTCCCTGATTAAGATGCATTGCTGGGCAGCAGGTGTCATTGTCATGGCCTACCTCCAGATGTGACTTTCTGGGCTCACTTCCAATCCTTGGTTATCAGCATGACAGTATGATACTCTGCTGCTGGGCCATATGGGTGGCCTTAAAGCCTAACATTTAGGATTATTGAACCTAACAAGATTGTGTTATTCAGCTCTCTAGTTTTAAAGTTATATGGGATTAAAATTCTGCAGCTTACATAATTGTAAAATGAATTCTTAAAATTTCTGAAAGTGTGGAGTCTTATAAATTAGTCACCTTTAAAGACAGAAATGTGCAACCTGAAACACTTTTGTATGGATCATGGTAAAGTCACCTATCTAATGTAGTGCAATTTGGATAAACACTTTCAAAACTAGACAGAAACAACTAAAATAGCAATTTTGGCAACATTTGGAGAAATATTCACAGAAAATTCACAGACACAAAATCAGAATTCCACTACTATTTCACTGGTAGAAGATAAATTTTACCAAGTCCTAATATTTACTTAAAGGACAGGCTCTCTACAAGCAAAATAGGAAAGTAATGATTTTATGTCAGTGTATTTGCAGCCTGGTATCCTGATAAATATGGTTTGGGAGATGCCAAAGGCCTATCTAAGGGGGCTGATAATTTCATAATCTTCCTTAAACAATGAGAAACATAAGAGAGCTCTAAGAGAGAAAGAGTGAGAATCAGGTTATATGAGTGAGAAGTAAGGTATATTGCCTTCAGAAGTCTGGAAGACTTGCAGATGGCACTGTTTCTAAGTGCAGGTGGCTAAAAAGGTAAAAAGGGCAATTATTAGTGCAATTCTAAATAGTATTTTTAAAGTGACAAACTAGATAAATAATTTGCTTACCAGCTTCTGGGCAAAAACAACAAACTTTATAAGTGAAATTAATGTTTTCAGGAGGATATAATGACCAATCTGAGGGGTATATATAATACCTTTAGAAACTTTATAAATACTTCAACTTTACATGCAAGAGCATGAACTTAAACAACATTAAATGCAAAACTTTCTCTTAAAGTAAACATGAAAGTCCTTAGCATGATAGAAAGATAATTTTTAAATCAGGAGACTACTAGTCAAGAAATCCTGGATGTAATTTAAAGCTTAGCCCTGGAAAAATCATTGCTGTAGGCCTGCATGGATTAGTTATTTATTTTTTGATTACCGGGTAGGTGCTCGAGACATAGAACATGTTTTATTTCAGGCATGACCCAAAAGGTTACATGGCAAACAATCAAACAGTATTGGAACAAGGAAGGCACATAGAGCTACAACTGAGACATGACCAGTAGTCAGGGAAGTCAAGAACACAGCAGATAAACACAATATCACACAGCAGGGATAAACAGCAGCTCATAGATGTACAATTAATCATCAAATTTGCATAAACACTATGTGGAAGTTCTCTTTCCTTTCTTAGCTGAACTATCTAACTCCTTTACAACTGCCCCTTACTGTTTTTTTTGTTAATTATTGTTCTTTGGTAACCAGGTAAGGCCCACTAGGCACAGTGCCTATTTTTAAGGGGTGACCTGTGAGTTCGTAGCCCAAAGTCATACAGTGTGCAAGTGAAGGCTGTTGTTAAATGATGCCATTATTTCCCTATTTCATAAAAAGACAGATCTGTTTGTAACTGCAGCAACTTATAACTGCACTACTGATAATTTAATTCAATAATACTATTAAATATTTGGTAAACTATTGTTAAATAGATAGCAAAAAAATTATTCCTACAAATCAGATGGGATTTATTAAAAGTAGGAGACTCAGGGGCCAGCCCAGTGGTGTGGAGGGATGAGGTGCTACGCCTTACCTTCTGTCATGCCAGCAACCCATGTCCAGTGATGAGAATGGGTTGCTTGGGGTCAGCCAGTGGAAAGGGCTAGATGAGAACTGAGTGGCCACTTGGCGGCTCTCATCTCCCAGATGAGGGAGGTTGGCTCTCCCAGACTGACCACTGCCATGTGGAGGCATAGTGGTGGTGTGGGTGATAAAGGAGAGCCAGGCACCAGGCCAGGGGTGGGTGGAGCAGAGTCACCTGGACCAAGGCATGCGTGCACTCCTCCCTGAGCATGTCTGACCTTGTCTGGAGCTCTGGGGGTAACAAGGAGAAAAGAAGATGGAAAATTGGGGTTGAGATTTGATGAAGCCCCTCCACTAGCACCGACGGTCTACATGAGTTTGGAGGAGGTGTAGCTCGGGACAGCCATGGAGCTGAAATGATACTGGCTGATACGGTCACCCAACCTGCCTGAAGGTAAAGGAAAAGACACTAAAAAAAAGTAGGGGATTCGCAACAGTATTTGGAGGGCATTAAACATAATAAAACAAATCTCTTCTAGTAAATGAGTTTTATTAGTATTCATACCAAAAGAAGCATTTGATTGGGTGAGTTGGCCTTTTCTGAAAGCAGTTTTGAACTCCGTGGGGGTGGATCTGCAATTTTCAGGTTGAATCAACATAGTCTATTAAGCTGCAATGGTAGTGTTAAGAGCAAGTTGTTAACTTTTCAGTTGGAGACAGCTTTTTTAGATTGACTAGACAGGGCACCCCTCTACCTATTTTACTGTTTGCCCTCTTTATTAAACAACTGGTGGAAGTACTGCAGGACAGCCTAAAGGATGAGGAAATTAAAACAGATGATACTGAGCATACAAATTCACTATACACAATGTTTCAAATTATTCAAAAGATATCACTGCCTCACTCTCATTAATTTAAGAGCTGATTTCTAACATACATGTGCATATATCAGTTTGAATGTAAATTGAGACAACTCAGACGGAAACACAGAACCATAGAAAACGAGGACAGAAAATGGCCCAGCTGCCATCCAGTTAGTCCTTTTTTGCCCATCTAACTGACTGAGTCCCTGTCAGCCTGCTCCATGTTCTACACTGCCCCCCACCCTTGTAGCCAACTGTGCTTTTCCCATATGCTTATCTTACCCTCTCTTAAACTTCAGTAAAGCCTTTGACACTGTCCCCTATGGATGATTGGTTAAGAAGAAGCAGGATCTTGAAGTAGAGGAGAAAATAACTAGAAAGGTGCAGAACTGGTTTGGCAACAGAACCATGAGAGTGGTAAATAAATGGGAAATACTCAGAGCTCAGAGGTGTCACTGGCAGGGTGCCACAGGGATCAGTTCTGTACCAGTCCTCTCCAACATCTGTATCTGTGAAAAAAGGATTGGAAATCATGGCAAAATATGCCTCTTTGGGGATAATACCATGATCTGTGGATGGGTGGATAGTGAGGAGGGGATAGTTTGTGTGGACTTCCCTTTTGGTATCATTTTTTTGTGATTTCTTAATAACCTGATTTTGTAAGAAGAGTCATTAGCTTAAACTCATATAGTTCTTTTTAATTAATTATTTTATTTGTTTGAAAAGGTACTGTAGCCCATGAAGATAGCGAATGAAAAACGGTACTGAACAAAAACAGCACAGGAATACAGCAAGTACAGATATGGCTACTGTGGGTTCCCCCCCTCCCCGAGTTGCGTCCCTCCCTGGGTTGGTATATTTAGTAAGGGTTATGTGGGGACAAAACTCCCCGAAAATAAAGAGATCGCTGTATATGGACTTGCTATATTTCATGTTCCATTTTTGGTCATTGCCATTTTAAATTTGCTATCTTGGTTTGGAACTCTTTGAAAATTGGTGATCAGGAAAGGCACACCAAAAGGCTCATTTCCAGGTGCGAGTTGGGGGACAGGAATAGAGGGTACAAAATACAAAGCTCAGGCACAGTTTTTAGTTACAATAAAGTGCAATCAGAGAACACATTTACTATGAGAGTAAGTGCAAAATGAGAAAAAAGGCAGGATCAACAAACTGGGCATTTCAGCCACACTTAATGGGGTGAGACACAAATGCAAGGGTAACAGTCAGGAAGAAAGAAAACAGGAGTGGGTTGAAGGAAGGAGTTTTAGTTGATACCTAAGGGAACCAGCTTAGGCAGTGAAGTGGAGGGAACAGGGAAGCTGATTCCAAAGTGATGAGAGATGATATCAAAAAGATGATTGTCCAGCAGAGGAGCAGGAATGAGGAATGGCAAGGTGCATGGATGCCTGGAGGACAGGGAGCAGGTGGTAGAGAAGATGAGTGACAGGATTAATGAGAGATAGGACTGAAGAGACCCAAACCAGTATTTGGATATGAATGAGGCACAGTGGATCTGGTGACATGAAAGTAGAGGGAGAACGGGTAAGGAGGAGTAAAGTGACCAATGATGAGTATGAGAAAGGGAGTTGGTGGCAAAGAGGCAGAGGGAGTTGGAAAGGGTATCAGGTCTGTCCAGGAAGGTGGAGGGGCAGTGCCATAGACCAGGTCCACATAGTCAAAGACTTAGAATGCCATTTTGTTGAGATGCTGACAGCAGAGCTGCAGAGATAGACAATCTTTATTGTGGTACAAGGCACCAAGTTTAGGGCTGAGCTTCACACTGATGGGGTCAACATAGGTAGAGAAGTCAAGCTTATTATCTGACCACACTGTGGTACTTCAATGACTGAACCACTTTTTTTTGTTTGTTTGTTCTGTTTGTATTCATCTGCATATATGTCAATATGTGAGTTGGCATAGGCCAAGGGGAGATTGTTAAGGAAGATGAAGAATAGAATGTGACACAGGATGGAGCCCTGCAGGACCTCTGCCATGATGGAAAGTGGAGGTGACAGGGCACTACCAACTTGTACTGATTGTACATTGCCTGTGAGGTAAGAATGGAGTCAGTCAACTGCTGGGGCTGGGAGGCTAGCAGGACACAGCTTATCCAGGAGGAGTGGATGGAACACTGAGTCAAAAGCCTTAGTCAGATATATGACGATGGTATCTGTAATGTGCCCCTGATCCATCCCTGAGAAGATAGAATCAGTTACATGCAACATGGAGGAGATGGTGGATTGACTCTTTCAGAAGCCGGACTGGAATGGGGACAGAAACTCAGTGGAAGATAGGAAATCAGTCTGGTGTAGACAAGCTTCTCTTGTAGCTTAGCAAGAGAAGGGGAAGGGAGATTGGACAGAAGTTACCTAAGAGGAAGCCCACCCACCTTGTGGAGTGAAAGAACATCGGTCAACTTCCATGACTGAGGGACCGCAATGAGAGATAATGAAAGACTGAGTAGGTGAGTCAGAGGTGATGCTATGCCAAGAACTAAGATACAGTATGGAGGCAAAAAGAGGAAAGGTTAATCAACAGCTAGAAGTATACATGTTAATGCCATGAAGATAAACATAGAAGGAGCATGAATCAGGACAGGACCAAACAAGGCAAGGATGTTAACTACTCGATGCATTTTTGCATTTTCATTAAAAGATTTTAGAGTAGGTTTAGATAAAAGGGGTATCTTGAGCATTTTCTGGTTATTATTCATACTATTTTGAACCAAAAACAGAAGAGGGTCACCTGTCCCATTTCCTATGTTCTACACAGAAGTACAGTTGGAGTGCGGACTACTAAGGAATATCAGACTTAAAAGCTATTTCACCCATTAATTGTTAGAACTGCTATATAATAACCGGCTTCCCCTTTTTCCCATAGGGAAACCGTGGCATAATTTGCCATTATAAAGGAGTGTTTATAACGGCAAACATGCACATGATTTCCCTTGCTGTGCGCATGCACAGGCAGCAGCACGACCAGTGGAGACCACTGAACACTTCCATCTTGCCCAAAACAAAACTGCCAGAAGAACTCGGCGGTAAGTTATTTTCTTCCCCCCCACACACACACTGTAAAACACATAAAGACCTGCTCAAAAAAGAAAAACTGATTTAAAATTTGCAAATCTCGCACTTGGCTCAAACTAAACCGAACTGAGGACACACTGGAAGCGATTTGTTTTATATAATTGCTAGGCAAAAAAGGGAAACCCAGCAATTATATCAAATAAAATATGGGTCGGGATGTGTAAACTCAAAGTTAACACACACCCTCGGGGTTAGATGCTAATCATAAACCTCTTGTGTGTGTGTATAAACTTCTCGTTACACACCCCGACCCATACTTTATCCTATATATACAGTTCATAGTCTTCATATGTTAATTGAAGAACTGCTGATGCTTTTTTTCTTTTATTATGAGGTAAGTAAGTCATACCAAGGTGTTACCTGATTTAGGGTTTAAATAAACAGTAACAAGACAAAATAAAGTTCATAGCATAATAATAGTAAGGTGAACCTTTGTTGGGCTGGCTTGTACAGTATTCACTAAGCTTGTGAAACTCCAGGTGTAACCCCATCCCTAAAACAGCATTCTCCCCAGGAAACCCTGACTGCCCATTACTCCCTTAACTTGTGCAAATTCAGCCCTAATGGGCTGGATCCTAAAATACTCTATTCTGTATGACAGGTAAATATCGCTATTTCCAAATCCTGAACCAAATGGTAGTGCAAAGTGTTGAACAAATCTACTGGGTAATAGTTGTGCCTGCCCTGCCACTGTCCCTGTTACCTATCTGATCAATTCCTCTCCACCAGCATGCTGCAATCTGGGCATCATGGCATAGAAGTACCACACTACATGGGCTTTTGCTCACACTGCCCTGATCCTTCCCCAGGCAGCTGGAAATAGCATAAGCTTCACAAGCAGTGTTACATCACTTGACATTGTCAAGACTGGATGCCCTTTCTGCTCCTGCTCTCTTTTAGCTGGTGAATGTGCTATATCTCCCTTTTCTATTCCTCCCAAATAGATGTATTATAATTATATTCCTCAGGTTCTGAGCCACTCATTCACTTTCATAGAACCTCTAGCTTGGCCCCTCAAAATCATACAACTGAGTCATGCCTAATTAATCAGTTAATGAAATACAATTAAGTTACTGGGAGGGATTTGGAAATAACGATATTTATCTGTCATACAACAAATGAAAATAAATATTATGTCTGTCTTTTATTTTCTTCTGAGACTGAAGGTAGGCTTTCAGTACCTCATGTCAGCAGTAGTGCAAAGCAGCAGGCAGTTTCTCATATGATTCCACCCCCACTCTCACCCCCATAAGAAAACAAAGCAAAGTAAATCACTGATAACATATTTTTGACAGCTCATTTCCAAAATACTGAGAATCATGTTTTCTAATACTCTGGATCCATCACAAGTTTTCACAGAACTAAACTTTATTAATGATTTTGCTGGAGAAGCAACTTGTTCATCAACACATTGTCATTTTCACTCAGTTTAAAACTTTTTAAAACCCACTAGAGCCATTAAAGGGGTAGAGAAACAGACTGGTTTATAATATTATAACAGGTCCAGTCTCATGGGGTTAGATGTCTGAACAAATAATTGTCACCCATATCTGGAAAACCAATTAAGAGATACAACAGGCTTAATGGAAAGTGTAGTACTAGTGAAGGGCATGGTGACATAATACTCTACTGCTAGGGTAGGACCCTGCCTTTCCTTAGCTTTTGTATCACCATCATCAGTAAATAATAGTGGTGTATAACATAGGTGCACTTCTTTTTATAAAAGACGTTCTATATGTGGCTACCCATGAATAAATGAAGATACTAAAGGCTCTGACAATATGGTTTATGAATAAACAGATAAAGACATTTATTCACCCATAATCAAGCAGGCTGTAGGGGTTCTGTATAATTAATTCAATTCAATTTCAATTCATCTTAATTTTTAAAAGGCGCTTTTCTTAAAATCAAAGCGCCTGTACAAATTCGCATAACAATAAATACAATAAAATTAAAACTAATATAAATCCTTAAAAGCTATATTAAAAAGGTGGGTTTTCAAAGCTCCCTTAAAGCTAAGGACGGTCGGGCATCTCGTGCATTTGACGAGGTAGAGAATTCCACAGGTAGGTGCCATAAAACTAAATGATCTAGCACCAGATGTTTTCAACGTACCTGGGAATCTCTAGCAATCCCTCGTCAGTGAATCGGAGGGAGCGGGAGGGACTATAGGAGCAAAGGAGCTCTTTCAGGTAGGTAGGTCCCAGATCATGTAGGGCTTTATAGGTCAGTAAACCGACCTTGAAGGTAATTCGCCAAAACACTGGCAGCCAGTGCAGTCCACGAAGCACAGGCATTATATGACTGGATCTAGAGGATCCAGTCAACAGCCTGGCTGCCACATTATGCACTAGCTGCAGACGGCGAAGTTCAACCCCCGATAGCCCTAGGTATAAGGAGTTACAGTAGTCAAGCCGGGAGGTAACGAAGGCGTGGATCAATGTTGGAAGGTCCTCTGGAGGAATCAGGTGCTTCACCCTGGCAATATTCCTCAGATGAAAAAAGGAAGTTTTAACGACCACTGACACCTGAGATTTAAGTGTCAGACGGTCGTCAATTATTACACCAAGATTCCGCACCTGATCTGAGGTCGTCAGCTGAACACCTCCAAGCCATAGGCCTGAGGGTGATCCCTCAGGCAGACCCGCCTCACAGCGACCTTTGTCCACAACCAACACCTCAGTTTTCTCCGGGTTTAACCTCAGCCAGCTCCCATTCATCCAGTCTTGGAGTTCTTCAAGGCAGTTATTAAATACCGACAAGGCAGCATCCTGACCGGGCACAAAAGACATATACAGCTGGGTATCATCTGCATAGCAGTGAAAACCCAAACCGTACCGTCTAATAATCGCCCCTAATGGTAGCATATACACCGAAAACAACATAGGTGCTAAAATAGAGCCCTGCGGTACCGCAGGGCAGGGAGAATGATGCTGAGGAAAAAATTCCAGACACCACTCTCTGAGTCCTACCCTCGAGGTAAGATTGAAACCATCTGAGGACCGTACCAGACAGTCCACAGACTGACCGCAGATGCTCCAACAGCACACCATGGTCAACGGTGTCAAACGCTGCAGAGAGATCAAGTAGTACCAAGATGGATCGGGTCCTATGATCTCTTGCTATTAGGAGGTCATTTAGTACCCGTACGAGCGCGCTGTCTCAGTACTATGCCTTTTCCTAAATCCAGACTGGAGCGAATCGTAGATATTGTTGTTGATCAGATGATCCTCCAACCGCGCTGTGACCACTTTCTCAATAACTTTACCCACAAAGGGTAAGTTAGAGACTGGCCTGTAATTTGCTAGACAGTCTGGATCTAAAGAGGATTTCTTTAATAGAGGCTTAACTATAGCCTCTTTAAGGGGATCTGGAAAAATCCCCCTCTCCAAAGACTTCCAGATGATCAAAGCTAGGACTAGGCCGATCTTATCCACACAACCCACTAAAAGGCGTGTAGGGCCAGGGTCCAAATCACAGCATGACGGTCGCAGTGCTCGAATGATCATCACAATATCCTCGATTATGGGAAGGCTGAAGTCAGACTATCAAACTGGGTGTTCGACATCTCCTGACGACCACCGTCGCTCCTATTGGGAAGGGAAGAGCGAATATCTGATCTGATTTTGACAACCTTATCTGCAAAGAAGAGAGCAAGCTCCTCACACCATTCTTGAGATAAGGCTCTTCTGGGCTGAAGACAGACTGGATTGCACAGTCTGTCCACAGTCTGAAAGAGCTGAGCTGGTCTGTTCTGTGCAGCCGCTATCTCTCTGGACAGGAACTCTGCCTTCTTACGAGAGATTGCGGATTGATAGGCCAAATAATGGTCCATCAAACTAAGCCTGTCATCATCAAGACGGACCTTCACCAACACCTCTCCAGCCTTCGTCCAACCCTCCTCAACTCCCTCATGGTCTCATCAAACCAAGGAGACCTGGGGCGAGGAGTAAGAGGACAAACACGAACTGGTGCAATAGAATCCAGGGCCCCTGTTACTGCCTCATTATAAGCATGTACCAGGTCACCTGGATTTAAGCAATCTATCGGTAGGCTTGATAGGTCCAACACCGCCATCAGGTCATCTGGGGATACACCCCTCAAAGGGCGGTATCGGACCATCTCCGTCGGGGCAGACCTAACAGGGGTGGCCTCAAAACTGAACCTAATGGAGTGATGGTCAGACCATCTTACCGGTTCCACCACCAAGTCGGATGGTCCATCCCCAGAAGGAACACCAGATCCAATGAGTGTCCACCAACATGAGTCGAGGAGGAAACCACCTGTGTGAAGCCCAGTGATATCATTAACTGGAGGAAGTCTTGACCAAATCGAGAGAGTTCATCGTCGACCCAATCCATGAGCTAAACACGCAGACAACAAGTCTGAGTGCTCAACAGACTTGACACATGAAACAGCAACAGAAACAAGCACTCCAATCAGGTATTATCCATGTAATAAGGTCTGTATAGTATGGAAACAAGCAACAAATGTATGTATAACTCATGAGAATGCATTGTACACATGGCTGTTGTTTGTGTCCATAACAAACAGTTTTTTTTTTGTTTTGTTTTTTATGATTGAATAGTACCTGTTTGGACTGATCAGGGTTGTTGGGCTGTTTTGTGTAGGGGTCCTATACAATGTACTGTATATCTTAATAATAAAAGAAATCAAACTCTTATAGTTTATAAAGGAAAAAACCTTATACTAAGTCTCTGGAATCAATATACATTGTTAATCCTTACAGTGCCAGCATGCAATTTTATAGACAGATTTGTGACTAGAATAGTCTGTTAAAAACTTAGCAGTGAGTGGAAGGATGTGAGAACTGTAAACAGACACTTGGATCTTTTTGAGATGTCATGCATTGTGTCCAAGCAAACTAGAACTACCAGAACAGAATGTTTCCTACCTTTAAGGTCCAGCATAATGTTCTGATGCTTTAGGAATGGGAAGGGTAACCTGCAATTTGAATGCATTAAATTGGAGAAAATGGGATGCTTTCAGGCCTGCATCTAACTTGATGATCACTAGATAGAACACATACATATACATACACGCATGCGCGCACACACACACACATATATATATACATACGCATACACTTATACATATACATAAATATATATACAGTATATATATATATATATATATATATATACATGGCAGGTTTAGGCTTTTGCTCCTAACACTAGTGATAAAATAAATATTTGTCAAAACAAAATAATTATCATGTAGTGCATGACATAAGTACAGTAGTAGCTTTAATGGGACAGTCAGTGGCACATCTAAGCCCATGCAGATGATTGGAGACTATCATCTGTGAAGTCCTGGGTCATTGTCATGTTCGTTTTTCTCTCATTCTAATTCAGCATTAATTAGATAGGAATAAGCAAACCCAATGGCCAACAGACCTTGATTCTATGGGGATGATTCTCAAATCCTATTGTTGGGATTTTTAAAAGCAATAATATGAACACAACTCCAAGTTATGCTGGGTGGGACTTTCAAAAGTCATAAAATGGGGCTATTTTCAAACATCACAGAATTCTACCTGTTTTATTGTATTTACACCCAGTTTTGGATAAAACTGTTAGATATACAGTAGCTGTACTTTAAATAACAGACTATGTTAAACTCTTTCTGAAAATTGTGTCCAAGCACATACTGTATATATCTGAACTTTGCAAACTTGGCAAAATGAAGTCAGAGTTTTGACTTTTGGACTTGGCTATGTTGTCCTAGCTTTAACAATTAAACATGGGGCAATTTGGTATTATGTTCAAAGTAGGCAAATAGAAATTTGATCTAAACATAGACTTTGAACCTCCCCCCACCCCACACCTAGGTGCAACTGTTTGATTGTACTATTTTGAACATAAGCCTAAATTGCCCCATGTCCAATTTTCAAAGCTAGTTCTTAGCTAAATTCAGTTTTCAAAGGTCTGACTTTGTTATGTTCAGTTTGCAGTGCTCATATACAAATGTGCCTGGACACCATTTTCAGACTGAGTGCAGCTTAAGTCTATCATTTATATCGGTGTCTATTGTAGCATTCTTTTTATCTGAAACTGGATGTAAAGTAACCTAAAATCGCTAGAAATTCTGTAGAGAAGTTTAACTTTTAAAAGTAGCTCCAGCAAGATAGAACATGGCCTAGACATACCAGGGCAGCTTTTGACATTGATGTAACCAGGAGTTGTGTCCATTCTATGACATTTTAATAATCCCCCCCAATATGTTTCTACATGAATTAACAATATGGTAGGTACCAGGGGATGGATATTCAAATTGCCGAGGGACCAAGTCCTGTGCTGCAGCCTGCTGGTAGAAACAATCTCCTCACCAGCAGATAGTCATATTTTCAGCCCATGCTCTGCAGGGGCTGCAGGAGGTTACACCTAGTCCAACCAGGCATAACATTTTGTCGCAGCTGCAGGAAACATTGTGGCTCCAGAAGTGAAGACCCACTTGTGCAAGTTTTTCCTGCATCTGTGCCAATTCCTGGGGATTTTGAAAACCCAGACCCAGCACTGCATGAACAATTTTCAACTTTTGGATTTCATCATTTCTCAGCTCTTGCACCAGCATGTAAAATGTTAATAACTCTGTTTACTTAATATTTTCAAACTTGATGCCAGTTCACTGGGGCCAGCCCCTTATGGATTCCTGCATCTGCCCTTGGTAACAGGCACATTTTATTTTACCTTCTTTTTAGAACTAAGCAGTCTGCAACAGAGGCTTCAGATGCATGTAAATTAGCTTTACAATGTACATAGAGATGAATCTCGCTGAATTCGAAGGCATATTGATGACACTTTGTTGCAAATTTTGTTACTTGAACAGAACCAGCAGGAGCACCTAACCCTGGACTTTCAAATCTGTTAAAACTTACCAACTAGCTGGAGTCAGCATTATTTATTTATTTAGGTTTTCTGAGACATACCTTTGAGCAAATCTCTTTTACAAATGTTCCAAGTCAAATTGTATAGACATCAGACACAATTAAAATCATTAACATAAAGCTTCTAAGTACAAGGTGCAATGTCGGGTTAACAAGTAGTAGACTCAGGTAACAACAATTGAAGAGGTTAGGTAGGTAACTGACAGTTAGATACAGTGAAATAAATGTAGCAGAGTCAATACTAGTGCCTAGGCTGAGTACATCGTCAGTGCTGAGAAGGAATTGAGAGTCTTGTGGATATTAGGGGGAGAGAGAGAGGGGGAGAGGAGGGGGGAGGAGAGTAGGTAGCGTAGATAACAGCTGATTAAGGTGTAACAGAGGCTATACTAGTACCATGGCCGAGCACTACGTCAGTTTAGGAGGGTTTGAGAGGTCACGTGAGTATTAGGGGGAGGAAGAGGGGTGGAAAACTCTAGGAATGACAAGTCTAGTACTGAGAGGTGGGGGAAGCCTCCAGAGGGGACATTGTTGAGTGGGGGAGAGGGGTAGTATAAAAGGCAAAGGTAAGTGAGGCTAGGTGGACGAAGCATGGTGGAAGGGTAGGGGGGTGTTCAGAAACAGCAGTATTTGGTGCCTGATATGAGATGTTTCCTCAGGCCTGATTTGAAGTGGGAGAGGTTACTGGATGTTCGTAGGAGCCCAGGGATTTCATTTAACCATTGAGGTGCCCTGTTAGCGAAGGTGCATTGTCCCAGAGCAGTCTGGTGAAATAGTTTGGATAGCGCACCCTGCGTACTGCCTCAGGTTTCATATGTGGTGGAGGCTGTATCTTGGATATTCGAGACACAGGGAGGAGTTTTCAACAGAAATGCCTTCTTGCCGAGGAGGCAGGTTTGGAGCTTGATCCTAGCCCTGACAGGCAACCACTTTGTCAGTTGTTACAGGTTACAGGTGTGCGTGTGTTGATCAGCAGCCAGGTAGAGCCTGCAGGCCTTATTGAGGGCTATGTATATCCTCCTGAGTGCTGTATCTGTAGCAGCTCCACAAACAACCAGGTCATAATCAATGGACGAGAGGATGGAGCTCAAGACGGAGAGTTGGTAGGCCTTCAGTGTGAGGTATTTCTTATGCCTGTGGAGGACTCCTAGCTTGGAGTTAACCGTCTTGACCACCGAGTCGATGCTGGGTGAAGGAGAGGGTGTCATCAACGGTGACACCAAGGTATTTGAATGAGTTTACTTGTTCCAGCGGGACGCTGACATTATTTGAGATGATGAGGGGTCTGTTTCTTCTTACTCTGTAGGCTGGTTATGAACATGGTCTTAGTTTTTTTGTAGTTTAGAAGTAGTTTCTGCTTGCCGAACCAGTTCTCTAGCTTGTTGAAAGAACACTGAAGTTCAGATTGGAGGGCGTCAAGGTGTGAAATGCTATTTATGAGAGCTGCATCATCAGCATAGAGGATAATTTTAATGTCACATGCTTTAGGAAGGTTATTCAGAAAGAGACAGAACAGTAGGGGCCCCAGTATGGAGCCCTGGGGAACCCCCACTGTTACCTCCATGGGGCCTGACATGGTTTGACTAATTTTGACACGTTAGTTTCTGTGGGTCAGGTAGTTCTTGAACCAGCCTGCTGCATTTTTGGCCACACCCAGATTCAGGAGTTGCTCCAGGAGAAGGGAGTGGTTGACAGTGTCGAAGGCTTTGGTGAGGTCAATAAAAACTGATCCCACTATTTTGCCTTAAGCTTTAAGAATTGCTACCTCTCTAGTTTAATATTTTGTAATACGGTTGATGTGGAAATAAAATTCCAAATGTTTTCTAAATGGCATGACAAAGCAGCCCTAGAGACACTAGAAGAACTACAAAAGAGGATTTGCTTGACATAGAACCAAATGATTCCTCTCTAATTTGAACCTTGGTGGATTTCTTTATGACCTCCTAGATCTGTGTGGCTCCATTAGAAAATGCAGCACTGTTTTTTTATATGCTGTATAGGCATGACAGATGATCAGGTTAGTCCAATCAGAGAAAAATTTGTCCTGTCCATCTTAACCCACATTACAAATTAAAGGAGAACAGTCCCAATATAATATGTCCCCAGTAGAGATGTTTCAAAATTTAATTTCACCGGCGAATTTCAGGCAAAGTCGCTGATTTTGCTTCTTCGAACATTTCACAAAGGTTGGGTAAACAGGCACAATTTTGCTCATGCAACTTCACCTTTAAACTTCATCTTTGCAGTACGAAGGCAAAGTTTAGTGGAGAACACAAGCTTTGTCACATGGAGACCTTTCTACAAGTCACATGGTTGTTTTCCTGGTCAGAAAATGCTGTTTCTTAGTTGAAGACAGTGTTTTGAGGTGTGTGGAGGAGAATAACAAGAAGCAACAGACTCTAAGTGTAATTCACTTAAAAATATAAAATCTCATTATTTATTTGTCAGTTCTTTTATCTTTATCTCTTAAATAGTTAGATTTTGTTTGTAATGGTTTTTGAATCTTTTTCAAATCAGGCTCCCATAGGGGATCTGACACATCAGCAGCAGAAGCACAGGCAGTGCTGTCCTCCTCCATGGGTCTGCCCTCCTCAACCTCACCATCTTCAGGCTCTCTCACCCTCTCATCATGATGAATCTGACCTACATTTTGTAGATCTCCAGCCTCAGCCACTCGCTCCACACTATCAGGCGCAGCACCACCACCCCCAGGACCCTTAGGGACACCAACAACCTCCTCCTCTACCACTGTTTCTTTTTTTCTGGTGCTGCTGCTTCCCTTTTCACCTAACACATCCTCCATCATCATGGGTGCCACAGCTGTGGCAGAGAAAAATTTGGATATACTAATGCTACCACAGCAAACTACTCCTTCGCTGTTACCAGCACTGGAACCCATAGAACATGCTGCCACCACTCCCACAGACGTTGTTTTTAACTGCACCACTATTTGGCCCCACAGATTTGTAACTCTTCTTTCCTGCCTCCCTGGCACCCTCTCCCTTTGCTTGAGCATCTCTTTCCAGTCATTCTTCTCTTCTATGTAACTTGATATTTTTAAAACCGAATGGGTTGGAATGACAGGGGTACCATACTAACAATGACAGAACACTTTTGTTTTTTAATAGCACAGAAATTACAATGACAGGGTTCCCAACACTGACAGAACCCTTATTTTCTAATACACAGCACAGGGATTGCAATGACAGGGGTTCCAACAGAGACCAAACCATTGTCTGCTAATAAACAGCACAGGGATTACAACGACAGGGGTCCCAACAGTGACAGAACCCTTTTTTGCTAAAAAAAAATAGCACAGGAATTACAATGACGAGGGTCCCAGCAGTGACTTTTTTGCTAATAAATAGCACAGGGATTACAATGACATAGGTCTCAACAGTGGCAGAACCCTTTTTTGCTAATAAACAGCACAGGGATTACAATGACAGGGGTTCCAACAGTGACAGAACCCCTTTTAGCTAATAAACAGCTCAGTAATTACAGCGTTGAAATGGGAGGTCATATTTCCACTGCGCAAGACATTAGTGAGGCCACATCTGGAGTACATTGTCCAGTTCTGGAGGCCTTACCTATGTAAGGATATAGACAGGGAGGAGACAATTCAAAGGAGGGCAACCAAGATGGTACAGGGTTTGCATCCCAGGTCCTACAAGCATAGGCTGAAGGACGTGAATATGTACTCCCTGGAGGAGAGGAGGGAGAGGGGTGATATGATAGAGACATACATATACCTCATGGGGAGGAACAAGGTGCAGGAAAACACTATTTTTCAGAGGAAGAGATGTTCCAGGACCAGGGGTCATGGGATAAAATTGGAGGGAGGGAGGTTAGGGAGGTAACGTGAGGAAGTATTTCTTCATGGAAAAGGTGGTGGACAAGTGGAACAGCCTGCCAGAGAAGGTGGTGGGGGCTGACATGATTATGGGATTCAAGAATGCATGGGATATTCATCAGGGGATCCTAGCAGTTGAGGAAAAGGGACAGCCCTGTTCAAGAGAAGCTTGAAGAGGCAAAATTACATGCACAATTGAGCAGACCAGGTTGGCCAAATGCCCTTATCTGCTGACAGTATCTATGTATCTATGTAATGACAGGGGTCCCAACAGTAACATAAACTTTTTTTGCTAATAAACAGCACAGTGATTACAACGACAGGGGTCCCAACAGTAACAGAACCCTTTTTTGTTAATAAATAGCACAGTGATTACAACAACAGGGATCCCAACAGTAACAGAACATTTCTTTGCTAATAAACAGAACAGGAATTACAACAGGGGTCCCAAGAGTGACAGAACTCTTTTCTGCTAATAAACAGCAAAGGGATTACAATGATAGGGGTCCCAACAGAGACAGCACAGGGATTACAACGACATGGGTCCCATAACTGACAGAATCCTTATTTTATTACAAACAGCACTAGGACTGCAATGACAGGGGTATTGTGCCAACAGTGAACCCTGTCAGTGTTTTCACACAGCACAGGGATTACAGAGACAGGGTCACGGGGATTATTAGTATTTAGTAACTTGGTATGACACACAGAAAAAGAACACTGTCACTTTAAGGAAAATATAACTAGAAAAGCACTGACTATTGTGACAAATGGCTTAAACACAACAAACACAAATGAAAAAAATAAAAAAGAGAAATTACTGAACAGATAAAGAAAATAAACAAGAAAGACTGAAGAAACAAAAATCTAACAAATCCCATGCTTGAAAAGAAAAATCTGCAGATCTTTCTGGGCTGCCTTGCTACCTTGCTGCTACTCCCACCCCACCACCACCACCACCATCACACACCACTGGTTCAGACTGTCAAAACTGAAGCCACTATTTTAAAGAAAAAACTGCAGATTAACTGAACAAAAAAATACATATCTGGGAGCACCAGGCCTTCCACAACAATTTGGAAGCAATTTGGAATCCAAAAAGCTCAGTTTTTAAATTAATCTAAAGGTTTTTCCTGCTCTGAAAAGCAGACACTCTTCTTCTTTCTACTCTTTCTTCACAATACTGCACTGAGAGATGACCTCCTCTGCAACCTAAAGGCTATTTATCAACATGTGACCTGCCTATAAAATGTTGAGCAACATGTGACCTCTGAATCCCATATGACAGTGCAAACGTCACCGTTTTGCCTAACTTTGCCGGTGAAGTAGCAGCTTCCTAGATCTGTGAGGCTTCGTCTCTGTGCCTAACTCCACTGGTGAAATTGTGACTTTGTGTTTCCATGAAGTTGTCGCTTTATCGCGAAGTTCCGACTTCACATGGTGGAATATTTTGTGAAACGAAGTGAATTTGCGAAATATTCCACAAAGCAAATGTTTCCAGATTCACACATCTTTAGTCCCCACTAATTGTTGCCCTAATAAGGCAAACTTCTGCACAATGTGTGAGACCAAAGATGTTAAGGATGTAAAGGTTACAGGTAAACAGAATAATATTGTTTACATGTTGATTATAATTTGTTAAATGGGATTCATTGGCAGGTCTTGGTCTTTTAGGGTAAATTGAGTTAACTGCTTACCTGCTGAAATTGTGAATGAGACAGTTTCAGATGCAGAAATTGTAACTAAAAGGACATTTTTGAAATCTGAAATATTTAACAATTAACATGGCCTAAGAACACTGACAACTTGTTGGGGTGGGGTGTGCGATGGTAATTCATGTGAGAAAGTGGAACTTAATTTTAAAGATTGCCAATAGAAAATTTCAATAGAAAATAATACATTTAAAACAAAATTGTCACTTTATTACCACTATCTCATTCAGACATTAGTATCAAGACCTTTACATGTAAACATAGGCGATAACGGCAGAAAGAAAGTCCATCCACTCTGCCCATATTGCCCTATCATACCTAAGGCCTATTGTCTTTGTGGTGTCTTCGCTAACACTATTCCCCCTTTTGTTATCCATGTTTCCATCACCACTTCCTGCTGAGTGCTACTATCCCTTTGACTCAGTCCCATCCATGTTTGAAGCCATTTATTGTTTTGCCACCCGCCACCTCTGCTGGCAGACCACTCAATGACTCAGCTACTGATTCTGTAAAATAATACTTTGGCACATCCTTTTAAAACCTTCCCCTCATTAACTTCATCTCCTGACCCTTTGTCCTATTTTCTCTGTTCCTTGTAAATAGCTTCTCACAGTCCACCTTGTTAATTCCTTTTGGTAACTTAAAGGTCTCTATCATATCCCCCCATTCTCTTCTGGTTTTGACTGAAAATGTGTTCAGTGCCTTTAGTTGATCCTCATATTATTCATCCTCTTGACCTTGAATCATCATGGCTTCCTGCACTGACCCTTCTCTAGCCTGTTCCTATTCTTTTGTAGATGGGGACTCCTGAACTGGGTACAGTACTACAGACGTGGCCTCACCATTGACCTATGCAATGGTAACAGAACCTCCTGCCTTCCACTGTCTCCTGCACCTCTCCTGATGCACCCTAGCATCCTGTTAGCCTTGTTGAAGGCCTTGTTACATTGTTTGGTTTTAGGCAGTTACCAATAATCACTCCTAGGTCCCATTTCTCTGATGTTGTTTCCAGCATACCCCCCCCCCCAATCCAGTACTCTGTCGGGGATTTTTATTACCTAACTGCATAACTTTGCACTTGTTTGGCATTGAATTTAAGATGAAAAGCTTTGGACCTTTTTTTCCACAATTTGCAGGTCTATTTGCAACTCTATTATTCCCTATTAACCACAGCTCTCTGCTGCCTCACCTACAGCCAGCTCCCTTCCACCTTACTATTTTCTTAGCTGATCCCAGATCTCCCATCTTCTTCAGCAGCCTTTGTTGTAGCCCACTGAGTCGAATGCCTTGCTGAAGTCAAAATAGGGCAAATCTGCAGCATGGCCCTTATCAACTACCTTGGTTACCGAGTCAAAGAGAGTAGTATCAGGTTGGTCTGACAAGATATCCTTGTCATGAATCCATACTGCTTACTATCCTGAAGTCCATTTCTCACCAAATATTCCACTAGCTCTTCTGCAGCTAGTGCCTCCATCAGTTTTGCTACCATGGAGGCAAGGCTGATGGGTCTATAGTTTCCCAGCTGCTCCTTGTCTCCTCCCTTGTGCAGCAGAACCCCATAAGCCATCCTCCAGTGCCTGAGAACCACCCCTTGCTACATAGAGCTATTTAATAGCCCAGCAGGGGTTCAGTTAACACTGATGCCAGTTCCCTTAGCAACCTTGGATGCATCCCAACCAGCTCCAGGATCTTGTTTACCTTCAGTGCTGCTAGTTCATTTTCAGCTCTTTTTCTAGTAAATTTATACACTTTCATTTCTGGGACTCCTTTATCAGCTGCCTTTATGTTGCTGTCTGGCAATGGCCCAGTGTACTCCCTCAAGAATACTAAGCAGAAGTAGTCATTTAGCTCTGTTGCTTTCTGCCTGTCCTCCTCTATTACTGTGTCCCTCAATTAATCTGACAATTCCTCCATCTTTCCTTTTTCACTTACTGTATTTATCTAAAGTATTGTTTGCCCCTCCCTTGACCCCCTCTGCAATACACAGCTCTGACTCTGCCTTTGCGATCCTGACTGCCTCCTGATCTCTCTAGCGTTCTCCTGACCCTCATCCCATTCTTCATCCCCCTGCTTTTCACTGTACTTTATAAAGGCCCTCTGTTTAGCCTTCATTGCATCCCTGACTTTTCAAAGACCAATTTGGTCCTGTACACTTGTTTTTCTTGATAACTGTTCTCATGGATGTTTTTGTTGCCTCAAGAACTGCCCATTTTATTGCCCCCCCTATTTTTCTTCCCTCCACTAATGCAGTCTACCCCAGCTAATCTGCCTAGCACAATTTCCTTCAAATGGTTTAAATCCATCCTTGCGAAGTCAAGCACATCAGCCTTAGATGAGGCCTTACAAGTACCCAGAGTCACCTCTAATCATATACTGTAGTATTGTGGTTACTGGACCCCTGTGGTTCCCCGACCCATACTCTGCATACTCTTTTCCAAGTTAGTGAGCACCACATCTAGAATAGCTGACTGTCTAATGGGAGCCGTGACCTGTTATACCAACATGTAGTCTTGGAAGATATCAAGAACAGGTTGAGTTCTAATGCTACAGTCACTGGTTTTTCTCAGTAGATGTCTGACAGGTTGAGAGCTCCCTCTATTCCTACCTCCCCCATTGCTTCCCTCTCCCCACTCCTGTACACAGTTCCTTATCTCTTTTTTCTCCCTGTCCCAATGGCCTGTTAACCACCTTGTGCAAGTCTTCCTACCTGATAACTCTGTGAGTAGAACCAACAGTGACTCTAACTTCCATTTCCTCATAATGGTAGCATCTTCTACTACCTTACCCTCTTCTCTTATGTAGATAGCAACCCCTCCACCTCTACCCATCCCTCTATCATGTCTATATAAGGTGTAGCCAGGATTGTTATTTCCCAATCATTGTTCACGCTAGCCAAAGTTTATGTAATGGTCACTAGATCCAGCACAGAGTCTGCCACCAAAATCTGGAGCTCACTAATCATATTACCTAGACTCCTGGCATTAAGGTATTCAACTTCCAACATACGCCTGCTCCTCTAGTGGTTCTCACTTACACTCCCTGTTAACCCTTCTCTAATAACCCTGGTGTCTTGTGTTTACTGTTCCTTTCATGTCTATTGTATCTACCCTTCTCTGTCCCATGGGCTCATTTTTTCTCATCTATTATGCCTTGAACAACTTACCCCATCCCATTGGAAGTACTGCTGAGCTTCTCTACTGTTCATCCCTCCACAGTGGAATCCACTGCGCTAAGTGATCCAACAGCTAGTTTAACCATCTGCCAATGTAAACATCAAACTTTTGCCCTAACCCACTGGTCCCCTCTTTTGTCAAGTGAAGACCATCACCTTTGATGAGCCCTCTGGTACAGAAGGCTACCCAATCCCCTATGAAGTGACACATAGAAACATAGAGTGTGATGGTAGATAAGAGCCACTGGGCCCACCCAGTCTGCCCATCTTTTTTATACTTTCTTTTTTTTTCTGCAGATCTAACTTGCGCTATAGTGCCATCTCTTCCCATCCCTTCCTTCTCTCTATGATTAACTTGTACCTGTCACAGGCATTTTTGAATCCCACCACTGGTTTCACCTCCACTGTCTCCACTGAAAGTCTGTTCCAGGCCTCCACCACCCTTTCTGTGAAGAAATTCTTCCTCACATCCTTCCTGAATTTACCCCCTCAAGGTTCATAGCATACCCACTTAAAAAGAGTATTGTCAGGATATGAGCCCAGGACGACCAGTGTTGTGAGCATTGACAATTATGACTTGAGCCATAGAAGTCATGGTGGTACTCTGTTCCTGACACCACCTCTTTAACCACCCATTGAACTCCTCAATCTCTACCTCCCTTACTCTATCTGACCCATTCCCCCATCCCAAACATGAAGGTCCTTAGAATGGCTAGGGAAGCTGAGTGCTTCTTCAGTCTGTCCCTCAGCCACTGGAAGTTACTCTTCTCTGTGTCCGTAGGCTGATTTGCCATATTGTTGGTACCAAGATGTACCATCACTTCCTGCTGCCCCCTCCTCTGCTATCCTCCATGTCCTATTGGATGACTGATGCTCCCTGCAGTAATCTGACCACTCCAATACCCTCCTTACCTACCACCCTCTTCCACCCCTCAAAAAATACAGTCTCCTGTCACTAGAATCTGCCTTGCTAACATCTGCCTTCCCTTGCTGCTGGGTGTCTGCATGTCTCCCTTTTATGTCAGCGCCATCTGCCCCATGGCCACCCCTGTCTGAGTCAGACACCTGTGCCTCTTTCAGGAGTACAAAGCGATTTGCCACAGTTACCTCATGGGAAGAGCTGTCTGATGTGTGACCATCCCTGCCACCTGATATCTTCCCTTCCCCTTCCCCACCCCATCAACCCCCATTTGGCAAGAGGACCTCTGAGGAAGTGGGGGTGTGGGTGGAGGTAGGCACAAGCTTAGTTGGAGTCATAGCTGCCGTAGTTTTCCTTGCTGCTGTCAACTGAGCATGGAGCTCCCTGCTGGTCCTACAAATGTCTCCTAGGTCCAATTCATCCTACAAATAAGGCAGAGTTTCCTTCTCCAAAGTATAACCTTGGAGACTTAAGAAAAGGGCAAAAAGTTAAGGGTAAAATATGAAAGTTTCTGTGCAGCAAAATAATGCAGGGACATGCCCTTTCAGATACACAACATTTTTGTCTTGCCATTTTAGTTATACTTCTTATTATAGATAGCAACTAGTGAGAAAACTCATAGAAACAGAGTTAGATGTTTACGTTTGACCAAGTGCCAGTGGCTGCACACATCTTCTGTAAGAAACAGTAATGCCATAGATAATACTATCATCTTCTGGGATTCAAAAGGTTCAAAATATTTGCAGGGAAGAAAATAACTGTTTTTGACAAAAAGGTCAAACAATTTGGCACTAAAATATCAGTTATGATCCAAACATTTGCCAAGCTGAATTGAAAGAGCTTTCTAAAAGTGGAAAAGAGAGATATGTGCAGCTTTCCTGCTTGTAAAAGCAGGAAATACACATAAACGGGAACACCTGATAAAAATATATGACATAGACATTAGAGAAAGGCATGTATATTTCCAGATATGAGATTAATTGTTGAGACATCAGCAATGGGATAGAAAAAACAAATATGTATTTTGTGAGCTTAGATATTGTAATAATGTAAGAGACATCTACATGTCATGTAATCCACAGCCACTATTATACTATACAGGAGATCCTGCTGAAGGGGGAAAGGATATTTAATGATAAACGGTGGAAACAGATCTGGACCAGTGTTCACCATATCACAAACTCAGTAATCCAGAGGAAGTTTACTTAAAATAAGATGCTACTAGACTTTTTAAAACATCAGTTACATAGAAACATAGAAGATAGAAGCATAGAATTTGACAGCAGATAAGAACCACGTGGCCCACCTAGTCTGTTCATTTTTCCCTGCCTGTTGTATTACAGCAGACCCTAATTGCTCTCCAGCTCTACCCCTCTTCCCTTACTACTAAGGTTCCCTTATGCCTATCCCATGCATTCTTGAACTCCACTACAGTTTTTGCCCTCACCATCTCTGCTGGGAGACTGTTCTAGGCATCCATCACTATTTCTGTGAAGACGTACTTCTTGACATCTCCTCTGAGTCTACCCCCCAGCTTCATAGCATGACCCCTTGTTCTTGAGCATTTTGTTTCTGAAAAATGCTTCTTTCTTGTAACTTATTTATACCTGTGAGGTACTTGAAAGTCTCTATCATATCCCTCCTCACCCTGCTTTCCTCCAGGGTGTACATATTGAGGTCCTTCTGTCTCTCCTCTTAGGGCTTTTTGTGCAGACCCTGCATCACTTTAGTTGCCCTCCTCTGGACCACCTCCACTCTGTCCATGTCCTTTTTGAGATGAGGTCTCCAGAATCAGACACAATACCCTAGGTGATGTCTCACCAGTGATCTGTACAGAGGTAACACCATCTACCTCTTTTTGCTGGTGATACCTCTCCCTGTTCACCCAAGCATCCTGCTAGCTCTCCCAACTGCCTTGTCATGCTGTCTGGCAACCTTTCGGTCATCAGATATGATTACCCCCAGGTCTCTTTCCTGTTTGGTGGTTGTCAATACCCCTCCCCCCAGTTAGATTGAGAAAGAATCATAAAACATATCCTGAGAAATGCTAGGGAGAAAAACCTTGACCACACACACATATCTGAGCAAGTAGAATGTTAGAAAAATAATGAGTGTAAGTGGTGGGAAATATAGTATAGGGATATTTTAGGAATACAAATAGTGTACAAGTCTGTTCTGAGAGCCTCTTTATAAGTCAGGTTATTAAATGTACAAACATATATATGTTCTCTTCTGGTCTTTGTAGAATGTGAATCACCAGAGAACAAACAATATAACTTCCATCAACCATGGAGAAACACTGGTGAATAAGATTTATAAGTTAGTAAAGCTGACACACATTGTGAGTCTGTAGAAGAAGGCTTGTGGCAGTAAATCGATGCTCTGGTGGCATTTATTTTTAGCTCCAAAGGGAAATAATTATAATTTTGTCACTTAAGGAAATAGCTTGGAATGCAGTAGTTTAAAGGAATATGTAAAGTTCATGGAGGGCACAAGTATAAAACAAGTACTGACAACTGACCAAATGTATGCTTGCATATTATGTCAGGTAGGTTCTGGTTGTTTTGTAGAGAATGATGAAGGCAGAGTAGTATTGTAGTATGGGGGGGTTTACAATGGAGTCACTGAGTAGTAATTTTTGTCTAATGTATTTTCATTTCTGAAGCAAGATACAGGATTTTGAAAGTTAAAAATGTCCCAGACTCGTGTCATTGGCACTATGTAAAAATTATACATATTGTTACAGTACTGTGGTATTTACCATTACATATATTTAATAACATCATCCTACTACATCCAGAGTAAGAATTTAGTATGTACTGCACATTGAACCAATACGCTGAAAGGAAGAGATTTTTAATAACTGCAAGTTATGGTCATGTTTAGTGACATGAGTAATTAATTACCAAAGTAGGCCGAGACATGCATAGCAACCCCTTGTGATAGAAGGCTCCCTGGTCCATTACAAGCTATTGCCTATGCAACACAATACTGCACAGTACCATCCCAGGCTTGCAGCGGTGGCATGCAACAGTGATGGTCCCCATTGTTATATTGCGCAGCTGGCTTCCCAAGCTCATCCCTGAATTTGTGTCACAAATACTGGAATACAACACACTTCCTGCTTGGCCAATGACTGGTACTGTACACATTTCTCCATAACTCTTTTTTTTTGTTTTTGTGTTTTTTACTTTTTGATCCAAAATATTTAACATACAGTAGATGTTTATGACTCCCAGTTCTAAACATGACATGTGTCATTTATAAAATATTGACTGAACCATCATTTCATGCCAAAAGTGCAAAAAACAAGTTTTAGTCAATATTTGAAAAACAACACGTCATTTTCATGAGGCAGCGTGAAAATGGCAGAGTTGAAAATGTGGGGTCAAAATATTGAAAATTACTAAAGTTGTGAGTGAATGTTGAAAAATGTCAATGTACCTTCATAGCTATGATGGTTTATTTTAAGATTTTTTCCCTAAATGTTCAACCTAGGCTTTTAATGATCCTGCATCATGAACATGGTAGGTGAAAATCATCAAATTATTGTGGCGACCCAAGTCATAGGGTGATGTAAGTGAATATGTAGGACATGCCCAAATGCATTTACTCAGTCTGCTTACTCATACCTGTCAGTTCTTTTAATTGTGTGGCTCATATCTGTTTACTTTACCTGCTTCCCATACTCACTAGTTCATTTACTTGTCAGTTTGAAAGTAAAATAGTTAGCCAGGGCTCTGCTCCAAACTGAATTTCTGCCAAGGCATTATTTCAAGACTCTTGTATACTCAATTGCTTGATCCTACCTAGAAGAAGCTTTACAACCTGCTATATCCAAACTAGATAAATTACTCAGATACCTGCTTTTAACTGTATTACTTTGTGTCATTATCACTATAATTAGAAGATCTACTTAGGATTAGTTAGCTTTACCACCATATATATTTTTTTTCAACTGCACTAGTGCCCAATTTGGCCCCCTCTCCTTTGGGCCACAGCATTGTTGCCCCAGGACACCTCTCCATACCATCCCCATTACCAACTGTCCATCCCCCACAATGGTACAGACCTGTGGTAGACCCTTCTGGGGAGCCTCCCCCAAGGGGATGCCAGAGGGAATAAATAAAGTAAAAGGAGGTAGCATCTTAAGACTAAGCAAAAACAAAACCACCAGAGGTCATGCACTCAAGCAGGAAGGGGGCAGATTTTGGGGAGACTTAAGGGGTGTTACTTCTCAAAGAGGGTTGTAGGTCCATGAAACAGGTTGCCAGAATGGGTAGTGAAGGTGGATATGGTGGATAGATTCAAAAGAGCATGAGATAACTACATGGAACTAGGCAGAAGAGGAATGAGCAGGCAGAGGGGTGGGAGGGGTTCCCTTCATGTATTTGAAGATTTCCACCATGTCTACACATCTGACTAGTCTACAAACAGATCATTGACTACACTGGCCAGCATGACTTACTCACCTCAAATTGACACTGCCTTAGTCTGTTTGGCCACAATCATCCTGGAAGCACTAGACAATGGTATAATGACTGCAGCAGTCTTTACTTGACCTGACCATGGTCTTCGACCTTGTGAACCCCCAGTTACTTCTAACAAAATTATAATCCCTAGGTTTAGAGAACTTGTCTCTGTGGTGGTTTTCCAACTACCTTACACACAGGTCACAATTTGTTTATGTAAGGGTGATCTTTTTTTGTTGTTGTTGTTTAACCAGAAGAGACACACTAAGCTGAAAGCTTGTTCACAGGTGTGACCTGGGAGCACAAGGAAGTTAAATGACTTGCTAGGGGTCACACAGTATGCAAGTGGGGATGTGGGATTCATACCCAGGTCTCCAGGTTTGCAGCTCAGAGCCTTAAACCACTGTGCTATACTGCCTCCCTGTTTGATAAGCGCCATATTTGGGATGGTGTCTCACAAGGATCTATCCTGGGTCCCCTACTCTTCTTCTTCCTGCATGTCAATGAAATGGCAGCAAATTATAGGGCAGGGAAATTATTGCTATACACAGATGACACGGTAATATATCATAGCTCTAATGAAGTCACAAAGCTGAATGGACTGCTCACTAGAGACCTGCACTTACTAGAGGATTGGCTCAAAATAAACAAATTGGTTCTTAATGGTAAGAAGACCAAGACCATCCTCTTTGGCCCAAAAAAGTCTAGGCCCACAAAGGGAGCATTTACTAACCCTCTCCTTTTTAAATGGATGCAAGATTGAGGTTATTGATCCCATTAAATACCTGGGTGTCTTCTTAGACCAGGACATAACCTTTAAGGTCCATATAGAATATCTCATGAATCCCTACATAAAACAAGCATTTGTCAATGCTGAATGCTGTCTTGATGGCATTGGAATTGGTAGTGCAGGAATTAGAGAGTTGCAGAATAGGAATGGCAGTGAAGTACTGAACTGATGCCAACCCAACCCCCACCCTGCAGAGGCTGACAGACATTGGGGTGTGCCTTCAGGTCATCAGCCATAACACTCACATCATTTCACCTCACCCTACCTTGCAGACACTGACAACTGTTGTGTTGTGCCTTGAGATCTTCGGGCCTTAAGCTCACCCCATTCCATAAGGAAATATGCTGAGATGAGTGCAGTATGGGAGAATGGGGTGAACTTTGGGGCCAAAGAGTCCAAGGCACACCTCAATGCCTGTCACAGGCTGCAGGGTGGGGGTGGGGATAGAATGGCTTGAGCATTACAGCTGACAATCCCAAGTCACATCTCTGATGCCTGTCAGCCTCTATGAGGTGGGGCATTACAGTTGGAAACCCTAAATCCCAGGCATTTTTTGGTAATTTCACTCCAAATTTTCAACATGGACTTTTTGTGACCCCACCTCATGAACAGTGGCACTATCAGTTTGTTAGCCGAATGGTGATTTTGCACAGCGACTGAGCCATTTGGCACCACAGGTGCGAAAACACATTTTGGGCAGGATGTGAAAAATGACAGCTGTACTGTTCATGAGGAGGTGTAAAAAAATGGCAATGTTAAACATCTGAAGTGACAATATGAAAAATTGAAGTCACGAGCATGTGTAGAAACTGTGCATCGCATGTCTGTAAAGCAATTTTTGGGGGGATTTTTTTAACCAGATTTTCAACATAGGCATTTTGGGACCTCTGCTCATGAGCAGTGTCACTGTGATTTTGTTAATCTGTCCCGAACATTGACTTCCCCCAACGACCATGCCATAGTGCGCCACATGTGTGAAAACACATTTCAGGCAGGTTGTGAAATATGACAGCTGTACTGTTCATAAGGAGGTGTAAAAAAATGGCAATGTTGAAAATCTGGAGTGAAAATATGAAAAATTGGTGAAGTCATGAGAGTGCGTAGAAACTGCACAACACACACTCATAACACAGTCATTTTCTGGAATATTTTCACCAGATTTGCAACATAGGCTTTTTGGGACCCCAACTCATGAACAGTGGCACTGTCATTTATTTAATTAGTCCCAAAAGGTGATTCCAAGCAGTGACCACAAAATGACCTTCCTGGACCGAATAATGAGATGACAGTGCATGTGTTCATGAGGTGCAGTCCCAAGAACCCCATGTTGAAAATTTGGAGCCAGAATTAAAAAAAAATGGCTGAGATAGCCATCTAAGTTGACCCCCCCATTTACAGCTTACCAGCATTTCTTCATTTTGCAGTTCAGCTTGAAGAGTCCAGACGTGTTCCTGCTCCACTGAAGATTGCAGTGCCGTACCTCTGGAGGTAAGTATGGAGTGAGGGGATTGTGGGGAGGTTAGGTGCACAGATGGTGGTTGGAGGAGGGGGGCGCCACAGACAACAGACCATTTTCTTTTTTTCAAGTGCAAAAAAACAAAAAAGCAGACACTACGCCATGGGATGTTTTTCTTTCTTTACTGGTGAAATGCAACAAATATTGGGCACACTGGGGTGGGTTCCCAGTGTGCCCCATGACTTTTGGGGGTGATGTTGGCCATGCAATGAAGGTGAGGTGGGGGGAGGATCATGCCAACGCAGTCAGCTTTCTGCGAGAAGAGGCACACTGCTGTGGTCTCTGAGTGTGCCACACAATGACAGTGCCAGTATAGGGATTGCACCCCCTAAGCTGGCCTTCTTTTGGTATTGTGTTGAAATGTTTCACCAGGAAAGGCATGTACTGGAGGTATGTCATCAGTGTCACTGCATAACAAGCTTGTCTCTGATTGCAGTGGTACATTTCTCTCAAGTTGGTGGCACTTTGCATAATACTTGTGTCAGCGCTAGCATGCTGGCTAATTGGGGAATGAGGGACGCACCTACTAAAGCATGCCCTGCATTCGCCACAACACCGACACACCTCTGAAAGTGCTACTACCCTAATTTGTCATTTGTGCATGCATGCAAGCCAAGATAAAAAATGTTCTTGTATACTGGTTAAGCCCCTACCTCACCAAAGAATCACACTTACGCATTGCTGATTGCACCTTCTGCCCACCCTACTCTTCAGCTTCCCAGTCCTCCACACTGTTAGATACTCTAAATTAGAAAAGCTTAAAACATTGTATCATACTATACATCATTTTGCAGCAGATGCTTCTCCCAGGGAATACCACTGCAGAGTGCTTGAATCCCTTAACTGGCCCTCTTTCAATGGGAGGTTAGAGTACTTCTCTCTCTGTGCCTTGCCTGTAAGCTGAAAAGTAACAAAGCTCCTCCTAGCCACAAAGGCCTATTAAAGTCATATAGTAAGGTTCCCCAAATGCCTTTTTTACACAGTATGCCATTGCCAGCCATACTTCAGATATTGCAGCTGCAATTTGTTCTGTAAAAAAAACTGTCATAATCATTTGTTTTATGTTTTATCAGTGTTTTGTTCTCCGGTTTTCTGTGTGTGGCCATACCCCCAGAATGATGTTATACCAGGGAGCTGTCAATGTTTTACATACAGCAACAAGACATTCTGGGTAATTTATAAAGTTGACTTATATGTACCTTACTCAGAAGTACAGTCCCATATGTTGATAGTGGTGAGCACTTATATGTAAATGTACATAGCAAGGCATTGTGGGTAAAATAAGAACCTATTTTCCAATGTCCTTATTATGAGATGCTGTCTCATATTTCTGTAGTGGTGTCAACAATATAAGCTTTTGTATGTTTATTTTCTCAACACTGCATTGTGCACACTGAATCTAGCTGCAAGACTTCTATACTGAGAGATGTAGTCTCCTATTTCTTCAGTGAGCACATAACTATAATAGCCTGTATACTAATGTACACAGTGAGGCATTGTGTGTACAGTACATAGCTGATTTGTCTATCTAAAACTAAAAAGTGACACTGTCCTTTAATAACTTTGTTTCCCCTGGTATGATGTCACAGTTGGGTGCTGTAGCACTGAGAAAAAAAGGTCAGGTTATGCAAATGAAGCACAGCACCAAAATAAAAGGATTCTCTTCATGGAAAACAGCACTATTTGGTAGTTTGTATGGTAAGAGACTGATTCACAACACCTATAGGTTACTATTCTCATTTGTTATGGCAAACGCTGGTAAATCCCTTTAATTAATAAACCAGAAAGGTGACCCCTTAGATCCTCCTGCCAGTTGCTCCTCCAGGTCCACAATGTCAGGACCATGGCAGATATAAGGCCTTTTGCTAGCTCGATCCCTAACATTTGGAATGCCCTTCGTAATGCTACACAATAAGTCTCCTCACTCAGGGGCTTTATGAAAGATCTAAAGGCATGCATACTAGAATGTAACCAGTGCAACTGATACCATTGATAGGCTCCAAACAAGGCTACATATCTGTTATGACCAAGCTGCTGTAATAAATTTTCTAAATAAACATAAGATATTATTGTGTAAATAATTCTAGCTTTTGCTATAACATACATTTAAATTGTATCTTGTATATCATTGTAAACTTGTGTATAGATTATGTACGTATATAGATTTTGTTCATATATCATCCAACAATGTTCCTCTGTAATTTAACTTATTCTTTGTACTGTAAGTGTACAACCAATGCTTCTTTGTATTTAAAACTGATTACCGTATTGTGACATAACTCTGCAATTAATTGAATGTTGCCACTGAAAAAGGGACTCCAGCAGTCCCAGTGGGTTTACCCAGTCAACAAAGTTCAATAAATAAATAAAAATCCTGCTCAGAAGCTGATTTTTTGGAGTGACTGCAAAATCTCCTTTTTGGGTAGAGTTGAAAAATGTCACTTACTTGTTGAAAGTCTGGTAGAAAAATATTGAAAAATAGCAAAGCTATGAGTGAATGTTGAACTATTTCAATACCCACTCATAACTACACAATTTTACCATACAGTATTTTTTCTCCACATTTTCAGCATTGTCTTCTTATGACCCCACCTTATCAACATAGGAGGAGAAAACTTTCCGAACATGCCCAAAAAGTAATTTCACAGCCTGAAAAATTACTTTTTAGGCAAGATTTTAGAAATTTCATACACTATGCCCATGAGGTAGGGTCCAAAAATAGGCTATGTTGAAAATTTGGTGAACAAATATTAATAAATGACACAGTTATTAGTAAATATTCAAATGCATTGGAATTGACCACACTTACTGTGTTTCTTCAGTTCCCAGTCAGCACTGAAGGAGACAGATGTGTTTTGTAGCAGTGGGGTGGGGACCATTTCAAGGTGAGGGAGGGTATAGGAGAGTGCAGATTGAAGGGTCTGAGTGGGGATCAGGGTGGGGTGGGTGGCAGGTTAAGGTCAGTATCAAAAGACATTAATGGACAGTGTTCTTCTATTCTGGGTAAAATTACAAAAAAGACTAGTAGGAACTGCTTTTTCTTACAGTATGGTGACAATGGGGATTGGGCACACCAGTATTACAGATCGTTGGCAGCAATGTGGGTGGGCACCCCAGGTCTTCACATTTTAAAGGGGCTGGGAGAATACTACATTGGTTGGGGGTTACATGAAAGATGTCATACATGGTGGGTCTCAGGATGGGGGGATTGATAATATGTTTCAAGACAGTAGAACAGATGTTTAGCAGCACTGGGGATGGGCACCCTGAAGTTTGCACATGTTCAAGGTGTTGGGTAGATTACATGGTATCCTGTGATGTGGGCTAGCCACAAGTGGGTGCATACCAAAATGGTGACCCACTTGTAGTGCAGGAAGGACAGGGTGAGGGTGTGAATAAGGTGACAGGATGGGGGAGGCTCAGGCACATAGCGACAGGATGTCTCTATATGTACATGCGTGTGGGAGGGGAGCGAGCATGACAGAAGAGAGGGAGGGTTGGCCTGGCATGGTTGGCATGGGGCTGTCAAGCTGGCCCCATAACATGGTGGGTGGGTGGCAGCCTAAAGCTGTGAGGGTTCCGGGTTCGGTCTGGGTCCGGGTGTGCCTACATTTTTGTACAACTGGCCTGAAATTTTAATCTTCAGAATTTTCACCCCCCCGACATGCACCACCCTGGAGTTAAGAATCGTTTAGTAGGGGTGTGTGGGGTGAAGCTCCCTTTGGGGGGACACCCCCCACATTAATATTGAAATTGTAAGTCCCAGGCACCGGAGGTGTACATCACCGAAATTTTACCATTGCCATAATGACGGTGACCTTTCAGTAATCACCATTATGACATAGAACTGATTACATTGGGTGGGGGTTATTACATGAAAGAAGGACTCAGTGGCAAATGCTCCAGAAGAAGTCCAAGCAGGCTGATAAGGACACCTTTAAGCTGGCTGCTAGGCCCCATTTTATAGATAGAAGGATGGAGCTGCTAAAGGTGTGGCTGTCACTTTTCAACTACATGAAATTTTTACCCATCAACCAGCAAAACAACATCATGATCAGTCTCCCTGATCATTGGCCTAAAATTGTGAAGCATCCTTAAGGCTGAGCTGCATTGGATATAACAGTGACACACCTCTGAGGGCCTGTCACTTACTCTGACAATATGTTTGGTTCATGCACTTGTGCAAGCAAACATAAAAAGAGTTAAACAAAGACCTAACGATAAGGGTGGGAAGAAAGAATTATTTTCTTCTGAAATGATTACTGTACGTAGGAAAGGTAAACAGATTTATAAGCAAAATACTGCACTCATAAATGTTTTATCATATGAAACTCACCAATAAAGACAATCAGCAAAAAAGTATGATGTGAAATTGTAGAAACTGAGATGAGTACTGATGATATCCCCAAGAGGGTGCTCATCTTCAGCACACACAAGAATCATTGAATTGAATCCTGCCACACTTCAAATTCTATGAATCTATTATCTTAAGAATCTATGATTCCAAGTATTGATGTTCTGAAATGTCATAAAAAGATAAATATTGAACCTCTGAGGAGAATCAAAAGAGATGTCACTGTTGTACTCCAAAACCTATACATGGAGGTTGTATACAGATTTCATTGCAGACACTAAGCAAGACACAGAAAAAGAAAAATTTGGAAGCAGGTCATGATTGTATTTAACATTATCTGGGGCAAAGCTGACATGGCAGTGCGGTATAATGATTAGTGCATGGAACATGTAACAGAAGGTCATCTACACCTAGGACACCTAAAATTCAGTGATCTTTACCTTTATATTCTAACTCTTTCTATAAACAGAAAAATGCTGTTAATTAAGGAATGCTGTTTTTCAGTGTCTAGAACACAGAACTGTGAAACATATCATCTCAGTATTATATACCACAAAAGTACAAAACTTGCTCTATGATTTAAAAAAAAAACTCACTTGACCTTCAGTCCTTCACACCTGTAAAACTGAACAGAAAGAGTGCATCACATAAGATGCTATGACTCTGTGAGCCTGATGTTCAGTTGGGTGCAAAGCATAATGCAAATGTTTGCACTATGCCTTGCAATTGCCCAAGGGTCTGAGGATGCTATATTTAGTCAGGTATTACCTAAATGAATATAGGGCCATGTCAGCACAGTGCTAAGACAGGTAGCACTGCCCTGACATGGGTCCTGAAGTTGGCCTCAGGTTTTCATAGAGCTGGAACGCTATCTGCAGTTTTCAAAGGTACTCATGCAAATGAGCCTATTGGGCATGCAAGGAGCTAATATGTCATTTGCATGCCCATGATGGGCCCATTTGCATGAGTAGTGGAGGCAGATAGTGTGGCACTGCCTCCCCCACCATCCATGATACCTGTCGCTATCCCTGGTGATAGTAGTCACCCCTTCCTCTGCCCGCCAGCCCCATATGAATAATACACATTCCTGGTGCTAGTGGTCCCCTTTCCCTCTGATCCCCAGCCCCATATGAAATATTAAATTCCCTGATACTAGTGGTACCACCTTCCGAACCCCAGCCAATTATGAAATATTAAATTCCCTGGTGCCAGTGGTCTCCCCCTCCAACTGATCCCCAGCCCTGTATATGTTCTTTCAAAAATCTTGAAGCCTGATTTGCTGAGGACTATCTTTACCTGTCTTGTTACTGTGTTGTTATCTCAGCTTATAAAATGGGTAGGAAAGTCCCTGAATCTTAATTGGTTGGACCAGTTCATGGTGGAAATAATACCAAAGGGTACTTTAGTTTTTTTTTTTTAATATTTATCACAGATCCATTTTATAAGCACAGTAAGATGTTCCAGGGCACTGGCAGTGAGTTGACAGTTGTCACAATACTACCAAAACCCTGTTATGTCTTATTGCCTTCACAACAGCACTGGATAAAGATTCAGCAGCCTGTTCACATTAAAATCAGCACTAACCACAGATCCCCGACTGCTATCACAAACATGGATACCACATTTACTCACTAAACGCTTTCAACTAGACGTTAAAAATAAAACTACCTTGCATTAAAAAACAAAAGATTAAATGTTATGTGCCCTCATGATCCTCTTCTTACACACAAATTATAGAAACAAACATTTGTTAATGCTGAATGTTTGCTTGCTGGCATTGGCACTGGTAGTGTAGGAGTTACAGAGCTGCATACTAGGAATGGCAGTGGAGTATTGAACTGAAGCCAAGCCCGTCACCACTCTGCAGATAGTGATAGGCATTGGGGTGTGCTTTTGGGTCATCAGGTATAACGGACATGCCATTTTACCATACCCTATGCTGCAGACACCGACAAGTGTCATGGTGTGCCTTGGGGTCTTTGGCCCTTATGCGCACCCCATTCCATCAGGAAATACAGTGAGATGGGTGCGGTATAGGAGATTGGGGTGAACTTTGGGGCCGAAGAGTCCAAGACACACCTCGATGCCTCTCACTGGCTGCATGGTGTGGGTGGGGGTGGAATGGTATAAGCATTGCAGGCAACAATCCCAAGTCACAGCCCTGATGCCTGTCATTCTGTACAGGGTGGGGCGTTATGGTCGGAAACCCTAACGCCTCAGGCATTCGTTGGTATTTCACTCCAAATTTTCAACATGATTTTTTTTTACCCCCACCTCATGAACAGTGGCAATATCAGTTTGTTAGCTGAAAGCTGCTTTTGCACAGCATTTGGCACCACAGGTGCAAAAACACATTCTGAACAGGATGTGAAAAATGACAGCGGTTCTGTTCATGGGGAGGTGTAAAAAATGACAATGTTGAAAATCTGCTGTGAAAATATTAAAAAAACTGGTGAAGTCATGAGTGTGCATAGAACTGTGCAATGCACACCTGTAATGTAACTAGTTTGGGAATTTTTTACAGCAGATTGTTAACACAGGCATTTTGGGACCTCCGATCATGAACAGTGTCACTGTGATTTTCTTTATGTGTCCCGAACAATGATTTCCCACAGCGACCATGCATTTCTGTGCTAAAAGTGTGAAAACACATTTCGGCCATGTTGTGAAAAATGACAGCTGTACTGTTCATAAGGAAGTGTGGAAAAATGCCACTGGTGAAAATCTGGACTGAAAATATTACAAATTCATGAACTTATGAGGGTGTGTGGAAACTGTGCAATGCTCACTCATAACACAGTCATTTTATGGAGTTTTGTCACCAAATTTTCAACATAGCCATTTTAAGACCTCTGCTCATGACCAGTGTCACTGTGATTTTCTTAATCTGTCCCAAACATTGTTTTTGCACACCGACTGAACCATTGTGCGCTACATGTGCGGAAACACATTTTGGGCGAGATGTGAAAAATGGCAGCTTTACTGTTCATAAGGAAGTGTGGTAAAATGGCAATGTTGAAAATCTGGCGTGCAAATATTACAAATTCGCAAACTTACCAGCTTGCATAGGTACTGTGCAACGTGCGCTCCTAAAACAGTCATTTTGGGGAATTTTTTGACCAAATTTTCAACATAGCCATTTTAACACCGCTGCTCATGACCAGTGTCACTGTGATTTTCTTGATCTGTCCCAAACATTGATTGCGCACACCGACTGCGCCATTGTGCGCTACATGGCGGAAACACATTTTGGGCAAGATGTGAAAAATGGCAGCTTTACTGCTCATAAGGAAGTGTGGTAAAATGGCAATGTTGAAAATCTGGCGTACAAATATTACAAATTCGCAAACTTACCAGCTTGCATAGGTACTGTGCAACGTGCGCTCCTAAAACAGTCATTTTTGGGAATTTTTTGACCAAATTTTCAACATAGCCATTTTAACACCTTTACTCATGACCAGTGTCACTGTGATTTTCTTAATCTGTCCCAAACATTGATTGCGCACACCGACTGCACCATTGTGCGCTACATGCACGGAAACACATTTTGGGCAACATGTGAAAAATGACAGCTGTACTGCTCATAAGGAGGTGTGCTAAAATGGCAATGTAGAAAATCTGGAGTGCTGGGGCTGGCCCATCGGCACAGTGGTTGGATTTCCGCATGCGACGCCGGTGACCCAGGTTCGGGAACGGACCAGGGTCGCTGGAGGGCCGACCGGGGGAGAAGGATGGAGCATCCCAGGGACTGCTCTCCTTCTCCAGGGGGGAGGGTGGGGAAGTGCCTGGAGCATTGATGACCCCTGGCAGAGGCCAGGAGTCACATAGCTACCGGCACTGGTACAAATAGGAGGCGGGGCAGATGCAAGCGTCATTGCACGACCCCGCCTCCCGGAAAAAACGGAAAAGTCAGCTGCCAAGCCACCATTAATGAAGCTTGCCATGGCTTCAATTTGCTCCCCAGGCCAGCCCTCCAACCTAGTTCAAAGTCTACGGCATGTGAGGGGAGTGCTGCAGCCCCGCCGTGGAGTGGGAAGCCACGGGTATCGGAGGGCCAGAGGCCGATATGGGGCACAGAAGCCCGTGGCCCGTGACCAGGCTGATAAACACATCAGGTGGCTGGCAGCTTGGGGTGGAAAAAGATTAAATAGAAAAAAAAAGAAAATCTGGAGTGCAAATATTAAAAATTTGCGAGCTTACGAGCATGCATAGGAAGTGCGCAACACACGCTTGTAAAACAGTCATTTTTAGGAATTTTTTCACCACATTTTCAACATTTATTTATTTTTTTATCTATTTGTATTTTGGATGACACCTTTGAGCTGAGGGCTCTTTTACAAAGGTTCCACGTCAAGGCAATAAGGACAATAAGGTACCAAACATACCATGATCATTACAGTGGAACTTACAAAAAAAAGACAAGTAAGGTTACAATAATAACAGCCAAAGGCATTGTCAAGGAATTTTGTTGTGAGTTAATTATACAGTACAAGTCATAGGCAGCTCAAGGATGCTTTGTTAGGAGTGGGTTAGTGGGGAAAGAAAAAGAAGAGTGGTGGTGAGGGGGTGGTATGGGAGAGACAGAGAGAGAGAGGAGGAGGGGAGAACTGGGGAGGGCATTGCTTTGGGTATGTGGTAGATGGGAAACAGGAAGGGAGGAGGAAAGGGGGGATGAAAAAGATAAAGAGACAGATTCATCCTATACCCAGTAATGGGGGTAGGAGAGGAGGAGGAGAGCGGAGGCAGTGAGGAGGGATGCTTGAGGGTAGTATGCCTGGATGGGATTATAAGAAGCAATCACAGAAGGCACTAGCCACAAGGTGTTGACACAGTTTACACTTAAAAGCACCAATCATGGCAATGTTGGAGATTTCTGTAGGTAGCAAGTTGAACCAGGTGGAGGCTCTGACATGGTAAGAACGCTGAGCTTGAGATGTCCAACAGCGAGATGTTGTAAAGGTTAGACTGTCCGATCTTCTAGTTAGGTGGCGGACATGCTGCAGGGTCAATATTGATTGGACTCCAGGGGGCATAAGGCCCAGTGATGTCATCTTAGCTAGGATGCAGGTCTGGTACTTTAGCCTGCCGGATAGCTGGAGCCAGTTAGCATGCTTGTAAATGTCACATGTGTGAGAAAGGTGGGCAGCTGAAATAAGGAGTCTACATGCCTTATTAAGGGCTAAGCTATGTGCCAGAGTGCAGTGTCAGTAAGCGGATCACGCAGATATGAGTCCGTAGTCAGTAGTTGAGATAACAGGCTCTGGATAGTGAGGTTCAACGCTTCAGCCATTAGGCAATGTTTATGCTTGTATAGTAGCCCTATACAGGAGTTCACAGTTTTAGCGATATTGTCAATGTGTTTGGTATATGAGAGGGAGCAGTCAAGGGTCAGGCCCAGATATTTAAACATATCCACCTGCTTAAGAGTGACGCCTTCGTGGTTGTTAATTATGAGCTCATGGTCTTTGTACTTGTTGTGGGTTCCATGGAACAACATTGTTTTCATTTTTTTGTGGTTAAGGATGAGTTTATGTGAGCAAAACCAGTCTTCCACTTCTGTGAAACTTTTCTGTAAGGCCTTTTTAAGACCTCTGCTCATGAACACTGTAACTGTGATTTTCTTAATGTGTTCCATACATTGATTTCACACACTGACTGCGCCATAGTGCACTACATGTGCGGAAACATATTTTGGGTGAGATGTGAAAAATGACAGCTGTACTGCTCATAAGGAGATGTGTTAAAATGGTAATGTTGAAAATCCAGAGTGTGAATATTAAAAATTCGTGAATTACGAGCGTGCGTAGGAACTGCGAAATGCATGCTCACAAAACAGTCATTTTAAGGAATTTTTTCACCATATATGTTTAACATAGGCTTTTTGACAGCCCACCTCATGAACACTGGCACTGCCGTTCTGTTAATCGGTCACGAAAGGTGATTCCGTGCAGTAACCACAAAATCACCCTTCCGGCCTCATTAACGCCATGACAGTGACAGAATTCATGAGAGGGGGTCTCAAAAACCCCATGTTGAAAATTTGGTGCAAAAATTCTCAAAATTGCCTGAGACATGCATCAAAGTTGAAAAAACCCTATCTATTACATTATACAACTTACTGGCATTTCCTCAGTTCTCGGTCGGCTTTGAAGAGTGCAGACGTCCACTGAAGATCGTGTGCCAGAGTCAGAGTACGTATGGGCGAAGGTGAGGAGGCAGGGTGCGCAGTGGGTAGGTGTGGGTGGGGGCCAATGAGACCTCAAGGAACCGCTTTTTCTTTCAGGTACTTTTTTTTAAGGACAATGATGCGGGATGTTTGCCATGCTGGCGTGGGCTCCCAGTGTGGCATCAGGAAGGCTGCTTGGGGGTGCTGGAGCCAACAGGGGGGTGGCCATAACAGTTTCTGCCATGCTGGGGTGGGCTCCCAGCTTGGCACCTGGAAACGTTTTGGGGGGACCTGGAGACGTGGTGCAGACGGGGGATTTGGCACCCCCTGTCGGCCATTACATTGTTTGACATGCTGGGGTGGGCTCCCATCGTGCCTCTAGGAGGCTTGTTTTTTTGGGTGGGCCTGGAGCCAATGGGGATTGGGCACCCCATCAGCCATACAGAGTGTGCGTCAGGGGAGCGTGCACGAGCACGAAAAATTCAGTGCTTGTGTGCCTGCATGCGTTGGAGGGGAGAGCTCTACTCACTGAAGCAGAGCACTCCCTTTCAACTGTATGCCACTGCATCCAGAATCTCAGATGATGGCACTATGTGTCTTGCACATGCATGCAATCAAACATAAAAATTAAGTATTACAGTACTTCTAGTTTTAATTTCTAGTCTTTCTTTGCTTACTATGAAACATTCTCCTCCTATCCTTACCTGCTGCTAGGGTAACCTCTGCCATGTATCCTGCTAGAGATGTAACAGAAGCCCTGGTTCCATTTTTGGCCTTCTGTTGTGTGAGTGTGGTGGTGAACATTCTGCCAACTAAACTGAGCAGAGATTTTCAGAGTAATAGTAGAAAGTTATTTTTTACCGAAAGAGTGGTGGACCCATGGAACAGACTGCGTCAGGGGGTGGTGGAGACAAAGATAGTCAAGCAGTTTAAATCAGCATGGGACATACATGTCAGTAAGTTGACAAGTGATTCCAAGTACGGGGGGTAGGAAAAAACACGGGCAGACTAGATGGACCTTGTGGTCCCCATCTGCCAGCACATTCTATGTATCTATGTATTTGAGTTTGTGTATTCCATCCATAGTAAACATTCTATGTAGTGAATGTGTAAGTAAGCAATAATACCCGACAGGGTGGACAGTATTGGGCTATACTAGACTGCCCAGGGGCATAATAAGGCCAGACACTGCAGGAGGCAGGATTTTAAGCCCCTGGAAGGTCTAGCATAGCCCATACTGCCCACCCTGGAGGGTATTACTGTGTTTAGAAAATGGGTCACTATTATATATGTTTATATAATGCTGACCCCCACCCCCACTTGTTACTCGGACAAGGCAACAAACCACTAGTTGACAGAAAATTTGAATCACCACTGGCATTAGGGCAAAACCTGTCTCGGATATCTCAGAGGTCGAAGGTAGAGCACAAAACAACATTTCTATGTTACCCAGATCAGGGAGAGTGGTACCCGGACAATGGTGTGTCTCCTATCTGTGAGGCCCCGAAAACATCACATAAGTCACTCAAAGATGGATTGTCAGCAACTAGAAATTTGGGATGTTATTGTATGGCTTTTTATTCCTGACACAGTGTTAACAAGAACTGGTGGTGCCTCCAGGGCTTGTAACTGTACAGGCAGATGACAATTTTTGTAGCAGGCAAAAACATTTCCAACCTCTTGCAGGCAGTATTGACTTCTACATGAATATTTACCACAGATGTTCAGCCCTAGGCAGGGTATCATGGACTTACAAAGGAATAATTTCCATAGATATCCAGCCCTATTTCAGGAGTACGTGGACTTACAAAATAACATTTTCCACAGATGTCCAGTGCTATTTTAGGGTATCTGGACTACTTGTTTAGCACAACTAGGTGACTGAAGTTAACAACTAAAACTATTCCTCAGGGTAACCAGTTAGATCTATATGAAACCTGGAATGAGGGGATAGCTCACTCTGGCCAAGCTAGACTCTCTCTCTGCCAGTACTTTAGGAAACAGGATTCCCTAACCATACAGGGGCTACAAGGGACATCCTATTGCACAAATGTTGTGCCAGGGTCCTGAGTACCTGTATCTGACAATGTACTAGCCATCCCCACGTGAACATTGCTTTTGCACATCCTGTACTCCTCAGGACACTAGGAAAGAAACTTGAAATCTGCAGATCTCACACATATCTTTATATTTTACACACAGTCTCTACATTTTGGGCAATGCTGATAGCTCTTACAGTCTTTTGGGGCTTGCCCCAAAGTACTCACTGCACCTTCAGTCCCTTTCCTCTTTTCTGTGAAAAATCTTCACCCCCTCGGGGCTTCACAGGATGTGGCAGTCACAACTTCCCAGGAAACCAGCCATTGATTACTGAACTATGGCAGAAAACAACAAATGAGAGTCCTTCGCACTCAACGTGTGATCTCTGGCAGAGCAACACTTGCTGTAGAACTCTCAGTTCTAACTCTGACTTCAGACTACTGAATGCTCAGGAGCAGCTGCTGGCACAGTGTGGCTTATGCTGCTGTGAGAGTTCTGAACAACATTACATCATCCCCTGACCAGCAGAGCTGAGTAGATGGTGATGTAATGTTTCAGAGATAGCGTTTAAACCCTCTTACACTGCCCAAGTTATCTGTTTGATCTAAAACTGATGGGATTCTAGTAACCACAGGAACTGGTCGGCTGCATTTGGAAAAAACATTTTTTATGGTTAAACATTAAAACTCTTACCTGTTTGATTTTTTTTTTTTTTAAATAAAATAGTTCCTCCGACTGCATTAAAATGCTGTGTTGTTGTTTTTTACCTAAGGACATTTGTCATACTGGAGCCTTTATAGTTCTTACTTTGGAGCTGGTTGTCATGGTTACCCCTCCACACACACACACACACACACACACACACACACACACACACACACAGGGCTTAAGTTAAAAGGCTTTGTTGCACTTTGGATTTGTTTTATTTATTCATTCATTCCTTTGTATTTATTTATTTATTCATTCAAAGTTTTTTCTTCTGTCTTACTGTACCAACTCTACCCATCCTGGTTGCTCATTGATTGTGACCCCCCCAAATAAAAACACACTAGCCACTGCTCCATGTTGCTGTTGGTTTCTGTTTGACATTTGACAGTATGTTAGGGAATGTCTTATTTTGCAGCGCTATTGGACAGGGATATGAGTAGAACAGAAGTGGAAAGGGGCATGGCATACCTCTCAGAGGGATCAAGGATGACGGCCAGGAGAAGCGAATGTGGTAACTCTGCTTTCAAGAAGCCATTGGATGCACTAAGAAGGTAGTTTCATTACTGTATCTTAAAAAAAAGAAAAAAAAAAGATTATTTATTTTCTTTTCAGACAAGCAGGGCAGCAATAAGGATAAGAAGGGTGTCTCGGAGTAGCGGTGAGCACACGATGTGCTACTGCTACTATTTGAATATTGAAACTCTTTTCTTTTCAAAAAGCGTTCAATATACGGTTGGAAAAAAATCGAATGGAACAACTGAATGCTGACTGGGGAGTGGAGAAGTGTAAACTAAGTGACAGGAAAGGAGTGTTATATATCTCGATAAGCGAGACAACAACGTGGCGACAGTTTAAAACTCAAAATTCTGTGGGCACAAGCGTTTTAGAATGAAATCAGGCAACAGAGAGTGGGACTCATTATTTCCCAGTCTCTGTTGCTTGATTCCGAACCGGGTAGTTGCTGGCTTTAGCCAATCAAAAACTAGAATTCTCCCTACCAGTTTTCTAAGCAGTAATACCCAGGAGGTTGGGCAGTACTGGGCTGTATTGGACTGCCATGGGGCATAAAGAGGCTCTGCTCTGCAGATGGATGGCCTTATAGCCCCTGGAAGGTCCAGTATAGCTCATATTACCCACCCTGGAGGGTATTACTGCCCTTAGAAAATGACTGGGTTATTTGTGACATTTGTATAAAATATTTAAAAAATGTGAAACAAAATCTTAACAATTAGAAGAAATGAATAAAAATGCTTTTTGTTGTAAAAGTTGACCCTCCACCTGTACAGCTGCAAGTAGAGGGTGCTGCTGTTTTTTAAGTAAATGTTGAAGGTTCCTATAGCAAATGGGAGCAGTAAACTGAAGGTGTTGTGAATCAGTCTCCTGCCATTCAAACTGCCAAACAGTGCTGTTTTCCATGAAAAAATCATTTTATTTCGGTGCTCTGCTTCATTTGCATAACCAGACCATTTTTTAGTTTTAGATAGACAAATCAGCTATGTACTGTACCCACAATGCCTCCCTATATAAATTAGTATACAGGGTATTATATTTCTGTGCTCACTGCAGAAACATGAGACTACATCACTCAGTATAGAAGTCTTGTAGCTAGACATGGTGGGCAGGATATTCAGACTGCGCCAGGCTGTGGCACAAGCCTGGGCGCAGCTCAACTGGGATGTGCATGGGCATGGACAGAGTGATATTCAACGGAGCAGCACCATGGCACAGCATTGCTGAATATCGCTCCTTGGCCACCAACAGTGTGCATGGCATAGTGGCACTGCGCCAGTGCAAGTGGCCAGAGTGGAGCAGGGGGATGCGCTAGAGCAAGTGCCATTGCAATAGGTGCAACTACCGCGATATTCAAAAGTGCACATGCAAATGGGGCCATAATGTATACAAGGTGCAAATGGGGCCATTTGCATGCAGGTGCACCAATCACTGGTGACTTGCACCTGGCGCCCTGCCAGGCTGCAGCTGTCAGGGACCGATGCCCCCTGCAGAAGCGGCAACACCCTCCGACGCCCGATCATGGGCATATGAATAAAATGTAAACTTCCCGTATCCCTGGTGGTCCAGTGGACTGCTCACAGCCCGATCGTGGGCAGAAGTACATTGAAATACACCCTCCCTTATCCCTGGGGGTCCAGTGGACTGCTCACAGCCCAAGCGCAGGCATATGTACTGCAGTAATAGTCCTATATCCCTGGTGGTCCAGTGGACCACTCGCAGCCCGATCACGGGCATCAGTAATGAATTATGACTCACCAATCCATCCCTGGTGGTCCAGCAGTACCCCCCTTACCACCTGCCCACTGAGCCCCTCTGCCCCGCTCCCCCAGTCAGTGGCAGCTCCCCACCCTCTTGCCACCCCGCTGCCCACTGACTGACTCCATATGGTAGGGATGTACGTCCATTGGTCCACAGCATGAGCCAATGGGTGTGCAGCCTGTACAGTGCTACACAGCCCAGAAATGTGAATGGATCCATTCACATATCTGGTCTGTGTAGTATGGTACAGGCTGCATGCCCATTGGCACACGTTGTGGACCAATGGGCATACAGCCCTACCGTACAGAGTCAGTCAGCGGGTGGCAGGGCGGCAAGTGGGTGGGGAGCTGCCGCCTGCCACTGACAGGGAGGGAGCGAGGCGGTGGGGCTCAGTGGGCGGGTGGGGAGGAGGGTACCGCTGGACCACCAGAGATGGATTGGTGAGTCATAATTCATTACTGACGCCTGCGATCGGGGCTGTGTGAGGTCCACTGGACCACCAGGGATATGGGAGGGTTTATATCACTACATATGCCCGCAATCGAGTATGGGGGGTCGCCACCACACAGGTGCAGCCGGAGCTTGGCCCCACAGCTGGCAGCTGCCGTGATGTGCCCTGAAATATGGCAGCTCACCTGTGGGTGGCCAGTTGTTGCTCCTTTTTTTTTTCTCACCTGTGTGCAGCGCAAGTAGGAGTTGCGCATGCATGGGCTCAGCACATCCCGGGCTGAATATTGGGATGTGCGGAGGATGCATGGGCACCCCCACTTGCAACACATGCGCAACCCTTCTGAATATCCCGCCTGGTATGCACAATGCATTGTTGTGAAAATAAACATACAAAAGCTTATATTGTTGACACCACTACAGTAATATGGGACAGCATCTCACAGTAAGAAAACTGGAAAATAGGTTCTTATTTTACCCACAATGCTCTACTATATGCATTTACATACTAGTGCTATCCACTACCTACATACAGGACTGTATTTCTGAGTAAGGCACATTTAACTCAATGTTATAAATTACCAAGAAGTCCTTGTTGTTGTATGTAAAACTTTGATAGCTCCCTGGTATGACATCATTCTGTGGTGTGGCCACACACAGGAAACTGAAGGACAACACACTGATAAAACAAAAAAATTTACTATGACTTTTTTTTTCTTTTTACAAAACAAATTGCAGCTTCAGCATCTGAAGCATGTCTGGCAGTGGAATACTATGTGTAAAAGGCATTTTGAGAACCTTCAACATTTACTTAAATGCACTTATTGTGTTTTAAATAGTTACCTGTGCTTGTTTTCTTGTGCCCTCCCTATTTTTTGTTACCCTGAGCTGTTGCCTTACACATCATGATCAGATGACAGATGAATAGCAGACAGGTGGGGAATGGTGTTTTAGCAATGCTGATGTGGGTGTCATGTCCCACCACCCCCCAATTAAGTAGTAGTGCTTTGTGGCACAGAGAGTTTTGTTTGATTGCACTATCACCCATCTACTCCATATGGTAGAGTTTTCTTCTTCTTGGCAGTGACCTCAGTCAGCATGGCATTGCAGCTCATATTAGATCAGAACCAAGAGTGATGGTGCTTCAGTACAGAGATGGCGTTACTGCTAAGGCCACGTATTTTTGCATTAAATAACCATGATGTCAGCTGCTTCATAGGTATTTATTTTTTTGCTTTTGGTAACCGGGTAAGTGCACTAGACAGAACTGCCTATTTTCAGGCATGACCCGGCATTAGGCAGTGGGAGAAGCCAGTGCTGAGTGGAAGAAAAGACATGCGAGGCAGTAAGCAGGGGGGGACAATGGTGGCTACTTAGAGTTTTTAAAATTCTCTTTGGGCACAGCGATTTAGTCTGGGCTAAGGCAGGTTGGCACTGGAACTTTATTTTACCCAGTATCTGTTGTCATACAAATGTACCTCTAGGTGGTTCCATGTCACAAAATCAAAAATAACACAGTGACTCGGAAAATAGTGGGTGCAACCTGCTGAAAACCAATTTGGCACACCTCAACAAATGTCGAACACCAAGTCGGCGAAAATTTAAATATTTGTTTTATGGGGGGCTGCGCCCCCGATGCCCCATACTAAAATAATCACCTTTGGAGGGGGAGGACACTGAAGGAAAAAAGAGGGACCGAGGTCTTAAATTAACACAGACACCTGCAAAACAAACAAACAAAGAAAATGTATCTCGACACAGTCCCAAACCCTGGACCACCAGCGCTGCAGTCTGTGTCCCTACCCGCTATGCTAGGTAGGTAGCTTGGCTCCACAGACCTATTTAGCCCATCCCACTACTCCCTGTCTTTGATTGCTATTGCCTCCCCTCACCATTGTTCCTCTCTTCCCTCACTATTCCCTCCCTACGCTATCCCTTCCCCATTGCTGATCTAGAAAGTGACTAAACTGAAGCACTCAGTTGTGAGTCACTCAGTTTGGTTTGCTATTATCACGGGATACCCACCCTCCCAGGTGAGGGGCTCAGCCAATTAAAAACTGACATTTTTTGAACCCATTCTCTAAAGGAAAGATAGAAAATAGGATTGTAAAAGGGAGGAAATAACAGCAAAAAATAAGGAGGAAAGTTGGGGAACAGGTAAGTGTTGGTGTGTTTGCGAAAATAGAGGGTCTAATGACTAATCATTAAAATATTTATTATTATTTTATTTTTTTACATCCCCCAAAAATAATATTGTACCTGTTGTATGATTGCAATAGTACAATCCATGGTGTGCTTTGTGATGGGATAATGGCACTTCTTGGGTAGTTGAAGGCATTAAGTAATACCACATGCCTTACCACAAACCCAAGGTGTACCAGTATCCCACCACAATGTACACCATGTCATGTCTTAATGCTTAATCAATGCAGTGTAAAGGAGGGGTGTTACAGTTATTGTCTTTTTATTTATTTATTTATTTTTTATTTAGGATTTGGGAACTCCAGGACAGTATCATTAAGGATGCACCTAGCTTGCAAGAGGGTCCACTGTGTGTGTGTGTGGGGGGCAGACAGCAGTACAGAATAGTTTTATTATGCACAGACCTAGAGGTTTAGGTACAAGGTACATATTATGCAAAAACTAACATTTTCTTTTTTCTGTTTCAAGGTGTTATGCCCCCTTCCCCCTCTGAACCAACTCCTTCGGAAGTAGCTAAGGCATCCTGTTGGCTGTTGTCCCTTCCATACCTGCAGTCTGGTGCTCAGGGCCTTCCCCCAAACAGCTGTGGTTTTCCCCACAGGTGGGTCTGTGGCAGACAACTTCTGCACTTTGATGGGAAGTTGTGGCCATGGGACAGGCATGAGGAGATCTGAGATGGTGCTGGGTGTTCTGTGATCCTGATGCACAGGGGCCATTTTCTTGATATTTCCCCAAGCCTATGGATGTCAGCATACAAAGGAATTGAAGGGATTGTGCTCACATGAAGGCATGGTGTTGTCATCGAATCCAGCCAGCATCTGTCCCTCCCCTGGTGTACCCCAATCCGCACCACCATCCGTGGTCACCCAGGTGGCAGTATAGTAGTGATGACAGCAACCCTCCTTCTGCAGAGGAGGAGAGCATCCTGTGGGATGCTCAATCCTCCTCCCCCTGGCCAGCACCCAATGACCCAGAACTTGCTTCTGAACTCGGGTCACCAGCACTGTGAGCGGTAGCACTATGACTGCTCCAATGGGCCTGTGAAAACAGATTTTCAACATGCTCAGAGATATTTACTGTTACAGTAAGCTCAGTGCTTCAACTATTGTACTTAGCTGTGTTGAGGATACTTGGGTGTGGTATTGAAGTGAGTAGTGAAGTAGAGAAGAATTAAGACAGGAGATCAAATAAGAAGGTGACATGAGAGAGGCAAGGCTAGATGGTTACAGACATACAGTAAATAGGGTGTTCGAAGATGACTGAACATGGCTCTCTTGACACATCCAGTGTTCTGGGATTCTATGATGTCTGTCATAGACACAGTACCTCACAGCATTAACTTTTCATGGGCCATGCTTTTTCATGTTTTCATTTTGCTGAAAACAAAGCATTAGAAGTAAAGTTACTAAAATGAAGGGGAAGTAGAGATGTGTCCCAGTCCCTTCATTAATACCTTAGGAAATCACTGCTGTCAACATCCCACAATGGCTAGGCCTCCATATGCAAAACATGGCCAAAATCCCACCATCTTGTTTATTTAATTAGCTTTGTATGCTCTGTAGAGACAGCTTAATGTGGGGGAAAAATAAAGTGCTTTGTGGCCTTGACATTTTCCAAGCTCTGCATACATTGTTAACAGTGACAAACTAAATGTGACACTGTAGCACTGTACTTCATTTCGCAGGAAACCAAGGCCAGAATAGTTCAATTGACTCCCTTCCTCCGTGAATGAACACTGACAAAAACACTTTACAGATTTCTGCTGGATGGCCTTGCTGCTTTGAAGAATAAGGAAACAAAGGGATGTTTTGTTATGTCGACTATAGATCAAATGAAAAAAAAAATAGTCATCAGTCTCTTTTGCATTTTTGTATATGCCAGAAGGATCTTCATGAGGAAGCTATTGCAACATTTCTTATACTGCATGTATGTATGTGGGGAGAGGGGATTCTGAAAAAGTGAACTGATTTCTAATCCAACAAGAATCTAGAGCAGGTTATAGGGGAGGTTCTGAAATGTTTTCAGGGGTTGGTGATGGAAAGTAACAATCTCAGGAACTTTAACTAAGTAATTAATGGTTAAAACAGGTAAATGCAAAATGATACTTAAAGTACTTTAATTAAATACCTTTCCCCATCTTATTCAGTTACTTTCTTCCTCTCCACTGACATAAATGAAGGTTATATTTTGATTTTTACTTGAAACACATTCCAACCAAATATTAGACTGGCTGTTTTAAAGGTGCAATACAGTGTGGTTTCCCAAAGTTATATTCAGGCATGACTTCAACAGAATCAAACAGAAGTTTGATTTCTGCAGTATTTAGTAGCCCTGCCTAATCAGTGCCAGACTTTAGTATGGGAGGATATATTTGGCAATAAATATGCAGTCACTGTAGAGAGGCCACCTTATGAATTGAGACATTTGACTCTATTTTTAAACAGAACATTTAAACTGTGATTTCATTGATTTTATCAAACATCTCTCTAAAGCCTTGATGCACTTTGCTGATGTTTTCGATGTATTCAGAAGTTCAGTTATTGTTTTAAATTCTCAGATTCACAGTTAGATATAATTAAGGAACCTACTAGATTTTAAGTGGAAGATTGATTTTAAAATATCCACTGTAAACCTCACCAAATATTCAACTAAAAACAATGTTTGGAAAAAATATAAAATGGGAATTCTTTGTAGCGATGTCTTTGTTATTTTAATCTACATATTGCAGTGAGGCAGACATTCATAACAGTGCAAGTACTACAGTATGCAATATAAAGTGCTTAGGTGCATGGTATATGCCTCCGTTGCAAACAGTATTGTTGTGTACACAAGTTCATAACAATTAACCACATCGGTGATATTCTGGCTCATCTAATGGACAAATTGTAGACACCAACCTGAATGTTGCCTACAGTACAAGTACAAAAAGTCTTTATTGTTCAGCAAAAGCTATTACAATATACTAAATTTAGTAGCATGTCTAATTTATATAGTAAAATGAATATAAAAATGCATTCCATAATCAAAATGCCTGTCTGTTTACAAACTCATTCTTGGAATAAAAGAATATCAAGATATTGAACAAAACCTTAAGCCTACACATTTGTTAAATTCATTCCTTAAAAAAATATAGTTAACAGGAACTTAACTACATTCTCTAGTGTACTTTTCTCATTACAACTAAAAAGAAATTCTATAATCCTGTCTAGGGGAGGTTAAGACCACTTAGCAGTCCAACCAACCATTTTCTTCTACTTTGATCAAAGAAAGGACACAGTAGGACAACATGTTTTAAGTCATCTTTGAATGATTTACCACACTTACAATATGGGGACAAGATATTATTTCTTTTTTGTCTGCATAGAATAAACTGAGCATTATAGCTTTCTGTTCAAAATCTGGAGTACGCTCTTCTAGATTTGGGCAAGTTAAATGTAGTAAATAGGGCTCAAGATCCCAAGTAGTTTTGAAGTGCTTGTAGTCACTGTGTAGTTTTAACTGAGTCAACTTGGAGAATGTTTGACTTATATCTAAGTCCTGTAATCTGTGTTTGACTGTAAAAAGAATCTCATCCCAAGGTCTTATATAAATGTCATGTAAAATATGTCCCAGACCCAAGGGAAAAATAGTTTTCTTACTTAGCTGCATAAATGGATGTATATAACCCAATTTAGCCACCCTAATTTCTTCCTCAAGACACTTTCTGGGAAACCGGTAATCTTGTAATAAAAAGATTTTAAGAAGAAGCATGATTTGTCTCTCCTTTATTAATGAGATCAGAGAATGCGGACCAAGTGCTAGTCTAAGGATACAATTTGGGGTCCTAGGAGGTAACATGAGGATAAAGCGATATAGTTTATTAAGTAAGGTTTCTAATGGATTAATGTTTGTAGAACCCCACACTTCTCCTGCATGTAGTACGCTAGTTTTTATTTTAGCATTTATTACCTTCAGAATCCCTTTAATCGAGGTCTTCCCTATTTTGGCATGGAAAATTTTAAATGCATTTACTACTGAAATCATTTTGTTTTTAATATATTCTATATGCTTATTCCAATATAGATTATGGGAAAAATTAACACCCAAATAGTCATAAGTGTTTATTACCTCTATTTTGTTACCATCCATTTCAAATTTCAGTTTGTGTCTGGATTTATTTCCAAAAGTTAGAATTTTTGTTTTGTTCAGATTTATCTTTAGTTTTCTATCTCTACAAAGGGTCTCAAAAGTTTCAATTTCCTCCGCAGGCCTAGTGCAGAAGTAGACAACAAAACCAAGTCATCTGCGTATGCTAAGCTATCAATCCTAAACTCATTAATTTTGGGCATGTGGAAGTCCAGTTTTTTAATTTTGAGTAAAATAGGATTTATGTAAATATTGAAGAGGGTAGGGGCTAAGATACAGCCCTGTCTAACCCCAGTGTTAGTCTGGAATGCATCTGTAATATGTCCATACTGATTATATTGAATCTTTGCCAATGTATATTCATGTAATCTGATGATAATATCCAAGAGAGTCTTCTCAAGCTTTAGTTCTTCCAAAGTGGACCAAATAATTTTTCTACTGATGCAATCAAAAGCTGCAGAAAAGTCCATGAAACAACAAAATAGTTTTGTTTTCCATATTTTAGTATATTTCCAGGCTAAATTATGTAAGACATAGCAGCGATGGACTGTAGACCTGTTTCCTCTAAATCCTTTTTGGCCCTCATCCAAAATTGAGTTCCCTTCCAACCAATTTATTAGTCTACCAAGTATGATTTTTGAGAAGAGTTTCTGGGACACATCTAACAGGCTAATGGGTTTGTACAGCTTAGGATCTTTTGGGTTATCTTTTTTGTAAATCGGAAATGTAATACTGCCTGATCAACTCTTTGGAAATTTCAGGTTTTGTACAAATCCATTAAATATTTAAAAGAGAAATGGTACCCACCAGTCTTTAAATGATTTGTAAACATCTCTGATAATTTTATCGGGACCAGGAGCTTTGTTAGATTTTAAGGAATTTAGAGAGCTAAACATTTCTATTTCTGTGATCAGGATGGGCTTTGGACAATTAAAATCATATCTGATGTTAATTTCTATCTCTTTGTCTATCGTAAAATACAATTCTGAGAAACAGCCAGTCCAAGTCTGTGGGGTAATATGACATTCTATTTTCTCTTGATATTTATTATAACCTTGTGCTTCTATTTTCCAGAAGTGTTTACAATCCCTTTTAAGTACAGCTTGTCTTAATGTTTCCCACAGATGGAAGGAATGTTTATTCTTTTCTTCTTCTAGTACTTTCTTATATTTCTCCCTTCTTTCTTTAAGATCAAGTGGCCAATATTATTTTTAATTATCTTTCACCTATGCTGTCTAAGTATCCTAGTGAAAATAACTTTAGCTTCTCTGCATCTTTGATTAAACCATGTTTTAACAAAGTTTTGTTGGCCTTGTTTGATTACTCTATTCTTTCTACAAAAACTGCTCAAAATTATATGAGTATTTTCCTAGATATCATAAATATCAAGGTTGGAGGAGTTATCAGTGTCTTGAGAGGAAATTCCAAATGTTTCTCTGGAATAAAGTATTTCCTCCAACTGAGCATGATAAATTGGGCTCCACCTAATCGTTTTTTAATTTATGATTCCACAAACCCTACCATGTTCACCTCATTTTTAACTACCCCAACAAGACAATCATCTATTATGAGGGACAAAGGAAGGTGGGCTGATTCTGTATGATTGATCATTTCTAACTGATGGGTTATTTTGAGTGCCTCCAAATTTGTCCAGATCAGATCAGGTATGGAGGAACCTAAAGGGCCCATAAAAGTTAGTTTTCCTAGACTGTCTCCACTGGTTCTTCTATTCAGAATGCAGAAATTTCTACTAGCAAGCACTGGGAGTAATTCTCTTCCCCTATGATTAGTCCCTTTTTCTAAGGTTGACCTTGGTGAAGTCAATCTGGGGTTTATTAGTTCCAAAGAATGAACAAGAGTTAAATATGTACTTTCTGAAGTTCCACCCTTAATTCTTGCATTAAAGTCTACAAGAATAAAAATCAGCCAGTTTCCTTCTTCCTCACTAATTTCATTCAATTGTAACTTGAGATTCAAAATGTAAAGATCCTCTATGTCCATATTGTTGGACCCTGGTGGAAAATAGACATTACACAATATTATTCTTTGAGTGCCTTCTATAAGTTCAAGAACTAGAATATTGTTAGTTTTAGGAAGATATTCTTTCACCTTCAAATTCAGACAGGTTTTTACATACAATATTAACCCCTGAAACCTGCCATATTTCTTATCTCTTATAGCTGGAAAAACATAGGGTATATAACCAGGAAGTCTGGGAATTATTTCTTCCATACACCAGGCTGGAGGCTTATTATATCAAATGTTTCCAAGAAATTGGTCACCTCAGGATCTGTAATTTTCAAATGTAAACCCTCAATATTCCATGATAAGATAGTTAGTTTCCTCCCATTGTTACTGTTTTTCCTGGCAGATATATTGGGCTTGTGATGTCAATCTGACTCTAAATTTAATAGAATTTCAAAACTGTTTGTGTCTCTTCATTTCTCAAATTATATTAAGGGGTGATCTTCATCCTTATTGAGTTCTCTGGAACATTCCTCTCCAACCCCTCTTCTGAGTTCTTGAGGGTGTATAATATATATACCCAGTTTATTTAGATTTTCCACCATATCCAAGAATATTTTGGCCATCCCTGGATTTTTGAAAGTAACATCTATTTGGTTAGACATAGATTTGTCTCTGTAGGTTTTAATATAATCCACCATGTTCCTGGATAGTTTAAGACCAGAAATTCTAGTAAGGAAAGAGAGCAATTTTTCTCTTATACTGAGCTCAGAATCCTGTTTGGACATCTCCTATCCAAATATTATAATTGTTATACAGAGCCAACACTTATTTTGTTTATTTCCATGTTCATCAATTATTTTAATTACTTTAGCTAGATCTTCTGCATCTGTCTTTTCCTTTTCTACCCTTTTTAGATTTGATATCAAACAGTCTGATCCAACAGTATTAATTTTGTTTTTATCTGTCATAGGTTCTAAGATACTAATTGTAGGAACTAAGAGAGGTAGCATAATTTCAGTTTCCCTTTTCTCCAGCAAGGTTTTTTTATTCATAATTTGCTTGGTTGTGTCCTCAGTCTGACAGTATAGAAATACTGTGTCATAGAAGTCCATATTTGATGGCCTCATAATAAATATTTCTTCTTTCACTGAAGATGACATAATCCCAAGCATGTGTATAATGTTCCCTGTTAAATCCTCCCTGGTCTTAGTTATAGATATAGGTATTCCTTTTATTTCTATCAAATATTCTACTTCTCCAATTTATTGTTTAGTCTATGTTTCTGTACATGATGTAATTATATTTAAAGGTAAGTTGTTATTGGCCTCAACATCCCCTCCTCCAACTAACGTCAGCATCTCTGAGCTTGAAACTTCCTAATAAGTGAGGTTGATCATCTCATTTGAGCCTAAACTATCTAATTCTTGTTTTGATTCTGCTTTTTCTTTTCCTGAGAGTCCATTATCTGTCTCTGAAGCAAACATAGTTAGCCCCTTCTTTAAGTCCTCTCTACTTTGTTCTGTGATCTTAACTTTCTCTTTAGCTATGTTTTCTCTTTTTACCCACTGACTACTCTGTCTCCATCTTGATTTGGCCTGGTGTTTCTGCTTGACAGAAACAAATTTTGTTTTTATTTGGGTCAAAAGGGGTGGTAATTTCACTTGGACCCCTTTGTTCTTCTTCTCTTTAGCTTTAAATAACAGATTATCTTCGCTTAGATTCCCTTCTTGTGTTCTTGTGTTTTTAAGATTTTGCAGAAGCACTTGATTGTGAAAGATGTCTGCACTAAGGCTAGACTGTTCTTTTTTAAAGCTGAAATATTCTCAAGAACAACTATGTCTGCATAGTATCTGTTCTTAACTATTTCTAACATTTGTTTGGATAATGAAGAGCTAGCTGTATAATTGCCCTTTACAAAAAAAATTCTTCATCATAGGTAATAGTACCAGTCTGAGGAACACTCTTTGCTCTTGAAATATTAGAATTAGGACATTAGCTTTCCGTAGGTATATCACCATTTGCTTTAACCATCTTTTTTAGACCTTCTATTGTTGTACTAAGTTCCTAAATAATACCCTTCAGTTCTATATTTTCCTTATTCCCTTTGTTCATTGTGTCAAGGGTTGGAGAGTGTAAAAGTAATCCTTCAGGTCTCAAGTCAGGGTCACTTTGCAGTCTAGGCATACAGCAAATATCCATATAGGAAAACTTAAAAATTGGTCGGGGGAGAAAGCTACCTCCAAATAGTTTGAACTGTTATTACTGCTTTCTTCCCCACTTTCTTTCTGAAAGAAAGTTTCCCATTCATAATGATCACAAGAGATTTCTTGAGGATTACCAGAGGGATTTTTGGAAGGATGTACACTTTCTGTGGAAAACTGATTTTTCCCAAGTCTGCTTCCCCAATTTTGATTTGGGGAAGCAGAACATTTTGGTGTAGAAAGGTATTTTGTGTCTCTTTTTCCATTAGCCCATAAATCTATTATTTTAAGTTTTTTTTTTAGTTATACCACAATCAGGTTTATTTCCCCTCCACATTTTTGGAAGAATTTTTTACTACAGGAATATTATCAGATGAAGGATTCAACGATCTGAAATGTGGTGTAGTACCATTTTTTTTTCATTATTGCCTAATTTCTTTCCTTTATTATTTCCTTTAGTTTTCTGGACATCTAGGGCTAATTTCAATTTCTGACCCTCAACATCACCATCCCTGATGCTGTTCCTGATGTCAGCTTCTGTAGTGCCACCACCAGGGTAGAGTTTCCTTTACCACTTCTGCTTTGTACCATGATGGAACAATAAATCATCTTTCAATAAAACTTAATAAACTGTACCACAGCTAAAATAATAGATTCTAATGATTTTCCTCAAAGAGCTTAGCAGAAAATAAATTAATTTTCTATAACATTTCTTACTGTAATGAAGCCAAGAGTTAGAAGTTTAAAGGCTCAGCAAATTACAAATATCTGATTGCTAAACAAATTGTCCTGTTAACAATTATTAATTCAAAGTTCAAGAATTCAAATACCAAAGTTAAAGTTATCGAGCACTAGTTGGAGCTTAATACTCTAAAATGTATCTGGGTCTCTGGGTTGAAAAGTCTTATGAAGTCCACAAGGTGCTACAAGACACAATCCAAGGTTTCTAGAAATTAAGTGATTTCAAAGCATCTTCTATTACCACAGGTCACAGCTGAGAGTCATGTTTAAACACTTATGGTAGCTTCACCAGTAAAAGTTGAATTGTCCCAGATGAACTAAAGCTCAAATAGAGTATGACCAATAAGTAGTAAGTTCCAACAGATCCGACAGGGTTTTTAGACCATTTCGGCTTTTGCAATGTCTTTGTGTGCCCCTTTAGGTTGAAGTTTTGGAAAAGTAGGCCACTTAAAATAGGATAGTCTTGGCTCATAGGTGTCCCATCTTTCTGCACTAAGGGGGAAAAAATATAAAGACTAAAAGGGCCAAGAAAGTCTGTCAATGTCCAATTCAAAGCCTCATTACCTTAGCAACAAAGATCCATTAATTTAAAGTTAATGAAATTATGAGATTATGAATGCTAACTCAGTATAAATAAGATACAGAAGCAAAAGTGCATACCAGGATTTAAGCATTTTAAAGAATGCTGAGTGCTAAATGCTTAATGCTAAATGCTAAAATACTTCTCGCTTTTAGAGTCATTTTCTACTGATAAACCAAGTGCATCATATATTTCTAAGACCTTCAGCGGGTCATTTGAATTCACTTTGTGTTGATCCTAGGTCCAGAATTCTGAAGAAATACCAGCCTGTACGAACGTACTTTATTTTAAGACCCGTTCTTTGTAAAGTGTTTACGAAGAGGAAAAAGTCTCTACACCATTAAAGTGCTTTAAGGTACTTCAGAGTGCTCACAGACTCTTATTAGCATTTGTGTTTAAACACATAGCCAGTGCAAATAATGTGAAAAAGGGAGTCAAAGTACAAGTTCTGAGTTCTAAATTAGATTAGATTTAAAATGTAAGAGAAAACTTCTCGGCTCAGAGCACAACTCTCAGGTATTATGTGAGGTATTATGTGAGCGAGAACAGAAACAGGACAGAGCTCAAAGAAGATTCAGTAGAAGCTCCAGAATTAAAATTCTCATGCTGCTTACTTCAGCTTCTACTTTGCTCGATGTCCAGAAATGCTGTGTATGTGCAGTGAAGAGTCTGGCCATTTGAATGCAATCTAAGTTGGGTTCAATAAAAGGGTCTGTCAATCTAACAATCTATCAATCTATCAGTTTAGTTGGATGCACGGTGGCTGTAATTAATTTGTTGTAGGGTGAGCAGTCCCTTTGCATTCACCTTTACCCAGTAGCCAGATTATCTGATTGTCCAGTTATTCAATTAAATAAATTCAAATATAGAATCTAAGTAATCTCAAGAATAATTCTTGAGATTTAAATGTAATATTATAAAAATAGAGAGAATATGTTAAAAAAAAGAATTAGGGTGAAGTATAGGAGACATATGAGGCTCTTGGGAAACCAATACTCGGAAAGTAGGAGCTTGAATCAGTTTTTAATAATAGTGTCAGCTAGTCAGCCAGTAAGCAAGTAAACAGACAGTTAGGCAGAATATAATAATAGCACAAAATAGTAGTGCAGACCAACAAACTAAAACCTAATACAAATGCTAATACCGGATACCTAAAACCTAAAACCTAAAATTCTTCAGTTTGATTGTTTATAAAAACTTTTATAATTCCACTCCTGTTATTTGTGGGATCTACTATATATTCCCTTTACCTGACACATTGGATTCCTGTTTGTATAGTGTAATTTTTAGGGTTATTTGGGGGAGTCGGTTGAACCCGATTAAAAGTAACATAACATACAGATCCATTACACATGGTGGCATAAGGATGATCCATCCATTGGTATTTTTTCACTCCATTTTCTGGTATGAGAACTTATTCCCCAGTCTCAAACATGGGACACAGATCTGGATGACCTGGGGACAGGAATGGCTGAAAAGGATTCTGCCAATCTGGTCCCTCAATAAATGGACCTTTAAGTTACAGAATACAGGTATCCCTACTTACATGGGTTTTGCTTTGCAAAAAGTTAGAAATTGGAAGATTACCATAACAGACTTAACATCCCTTTCAAGACAGTTGATGTACCAACAAATAGTGCTAACATATTTCAAAGAACCATTCTCCTTTCCAAAAAGAACTCCACAGGGGGTGGAGGTTACAACACAACAGTTAATGGATGTTAGAATCCCCAAGTTTTTATGGGCCACTACATGGTTGGCATGCCATGGAAGACTGGGGTTAAGAAATAACCACAATCACAGGAAAGTAGAAGAGAGGTAATGCCTTAGAGACACATGCAACATGATCCTGGAATCACAAGAGCACCTTTTTTTTGAATGTCCTTTTGTGGTTTCCTTTTGGAATTTATTAAGTTTCATGATTCAGGATCAAACATTTTTAACTATGACATATGAGGTTTTAGATTTAGGTATATATAATGGCCCCTGGAAGAAATACACTGTTAGTACCCTTAGGTTGATATGTGGGATTTTAAAATATCACTTTTGGCAAGCCAGAAGCCATTGGGTATTACAAAAACAGTACATTTCTCAGCAAGAGCTTGTTAGAATTATATTAGGACAAGCTAGACACAGCTATGAGTTAGATAAAAACTGAAGCATGATCAGCAAATAGATGTGTTATGGAAACACTGTTTGGGGTGGATAAAATAGGAAAAAAAGGGAAACTGGATAGTCATGCACTAGGATGAACTGAAGGGTGGGGGTCCAATCCCAATAGGTCCTTGGAGTCTGTAATATGGAGTCTACAGATAGGGAACTTCACATATCAAGGAGGCTCTGTCTCAAATAGATAAAATTGAGAAGGTTAGAAAACTAGCGGTTTAGATTGATATAATTTATACAAATTTATAGTCTAGGGAGAGATAATTCCTAGAGAAATTAGCCGTCCGAATAGTCTTAGAGATTTCAAAAACAATTATTGCCTCCTAGTATTGTTCAGTTTTCTCACAATACAAAATGTCCCCTACTCTTTTCGAGAAGTGCCATAGGATTTTTAACATCCACCTGAACTACCACCAATCCAGATAGATGGGACCTCGGACCATGATCAAGGTCTTCAAGTACTTCAAGGGAATAAATAGGATAAACACGGAGGGGATCTTTAGACTAAAGGAGGGAGGTATCACCAGAGGGCATGGTTTGAATTTGTAAGGTGGCTGGAGGAGGGGGGAAGAGGAGGAGATTTTTCACTGAAAGGGTGGTGGATCCTTGGAAAGTACTGCCTGCCGAGCTGGTCCAGATTTCCATGGCGGAGGGCTTCAAGAGAGGGTGGGACAGATACAGAAAAGGGGGGAGGTCCTCAGTTCCCAACATGGGATCTGAGGTTCAAGCAGACTCAATAGACCATAAGTCCTAATCTGCTGGAAATTAGTATGTTAGTATTTTAGTTGGCTCAGTGAACAACTGTGCCAGGAAACAGTCCTGGAATGCATCCAGGAGAATCTGCTCCCTAACACTCGAGATGGCTGTCATACCCCAATCCACCCCCAGAAGATTAAAGTCCTCCACTATCACAGTGTTACCTCTTCCACATATTTTCTTGATCTGCCCTGCTTGCTCCATGTCAAGATCTTCCCCTTGAGATGGTTATCTATATACTACTCCCAACCTAAGAATTTTATTCCTTGTGTCTCAGAATTGCATCCACAAGGCCTCTGTCCTATACTCCTGCCCTTCTTCCCTCTCACACATTATCCCTGCCTTCATTTATATCACCACCACCCCTTTCCTGTTGTCTCTGTCCCTCCTGTAAATCCTATACCCTGGGATCAACAGATCCCAGGCCTGGTATTTGTTGGCCCATGTTTCTGTGATGGCCACTATGTCCACCCTCCCCTCCACTAAAAGAGTCTGTAATTCAGTAGTTTTGTTCCCCAGACTTCTTGCCTTAAAGGAGACTACCCTCCAAGAACTACCCCTTCTATCCCCATACCATTTATTGCCCTTCTTCTCCCCACCCCTTAACTCTTCAGTGACCCTTTCCCTGTTAAAATGGGGGGGGGTGGGCACACTTGTCTCCCCACACCAGAGACTCCTCATTCCAGAAACACACTCACCACCACCCCATCTAGTTTAAACTCACCTTTGTTGCTATATATTCTTCTAATCTACATTTAAAGACCTCATGCCCTTCCCTGCTTAAATGTAACCTATCCCATGCATGCAACTCTTTACTATCCCAGACCTTACCCCAGTTAACCACTAACCCATACCCCTTGGATTGACTCCATTCTCTAGGCCAATCATTAAACTCCTCTATCCTTTTCTTCCTCACCGTGCTAGCCCTAGGCATTGGTAGAACCTCAGAGAAGGCTACAGAACCCCCAATCTCCTCACACAACTTCTCTAGCTCCTCAAACCTCACCATTACCACATCTATCATTTAACCTGCCAAGTCATTCATCCCCTCATGTGGTTTGTGCCTTCCCTTCCTCACACATTTGAGAATAACTTGTCCCACCCTATCAGTTGTCAACCCAGGTACTGACTCTATCCATATTCTACTATGTCTTTCTCCTTTACTCCCCCATCTGATCCCTTTTAGTATGGAATCCCCAAGTACTAGTACACCACCCTCATCAATACCTTTCCTTTCTACACTCCTTCTATCCCTGCACCCATTCTGACTGTCCACCCTACCCGCGTTTTTGTATCATTAACTATACCCACCATGTTCATGCCACTCTCAACTCTTAAGTCCCCTCTTTTTATACCCCCTGTGATAAAATCATCCTTCTTCTCCCTCAGAGTACCCCCTACCCCAAAACCGCCATTCACCTGCACACTGGACCCAGTCTTCTTGTGCAGCTGCTCCACTATACTCCTCATGCTCTCACTTTCACCCTGACCCTTCTAACCCAAAACTATAGCCATATACTCTATCTGGGAGCAATCCCCTGGTTGTTTCCTACCCTTAACTTTTCCATGCCACCTTAGAATACCCATACCCTCCTCACCCACCATAGAAGACAATACCTAGAACCTATTCTTTGTATCCACTACCCTTTGGTGCCATGGTCTAATCCTCATGACCCAAGGATTCCCTTTGCTGCCAGCCTCACTGCTCATGTTGGCACCATGCTCCAGCCTCCTCCACTCCATATGTTCAGGATTCATACATGTCATACATGTGGCAACTTATTCCATACCCACTGTAGAAGATTCAAGCTGATCAGGTGGCACCCATCAGTCTGCTAAGGATCCCATAGATCAGCATTGCAACATCTTATATGCCTGAAGGCTCAGGTATTGTCTACTATTCTCACAACCTTTGGGAACCAAGATATGTCCAATAGGTGCTGACCAACCACCACTTGAGACAAACCTTCCTGTTTCACCTTGACCATGAACTGGCATTGTTGGTTATTGATATTTGACACACTTCAGGCCACCCCTGAGAAGTTGGATTCTCAAGAGGTTTTCAACACCCCTCCAGTAGGCCATCCATGTGCCGGGACCTATAAAGTTTCTGAGCACCTCACAAGCTTTGGCATCACCAACTCTGAGAGGAAGGCCAGAGCTTCTCTGTGCTGTCTCTTTACTGTGGGCACCAGTTTCTGGATCCTCTGTCACTGAAAATGTGACAGAGTATCAGCAATACTACTATCAGTACCAAGAACATGCATAGCTGTAAACCGAATATTAAGGAGTAAGCAGCTGAGTACAGACACTTACATCAGATCACCCAGTGGACCCTTCTCTCTCAGTTAAAAATTGATGGTGTGAACCACTCCTGTGTTGTCACATCAGAAAATAACTTTCTTATCCTGGAGGTGGCTGCTGCAAGCCATCAGTGGCACAACAGTAAGAAAATTCTCTAACTAGGTGATCTGCCTTGTCAACCTGTTCATGACTCAGGAAGCTGGCTACTGGGTAGCACACCATTCTTCCCTGAAGTATGCCCCCAAGCCTCTGAAAGTATTAGTATATAGCTCTTGGCTGAAGGTCATTGTGGCCCTAATGGGTACACCATGATAATAGATAAGAAAGGCCTGCCATTTCAATTTCCTCATTAACCTGGAGCCTCTGGTGAGGTTTGCAGCACCCAGCCCCTGCTTTAGCCTGGAGTCTTAGGAAGGACAGACCCATAGAGATAACTTTGCATGCCAAATTAGGATGACCAAGGAGTTGCAGCAGTTCATGTAAGGTGATCTTTGTTGCTTCAGCAATATTGGCCAACAAAAGCTGATGCTCCTGGACCCACTCTGACAGCAGACAAAAGTCTGTCATGTGTAAATCAATCTTGATCACCAAAAATGATAGGGTGATACAGGGTACTTCCATCATTTCATATGCCAATGGAACTCAAATATCCATGCACATCTCCTGAAATATCACCAGCAGGTGCCTACATTCCCCAGTCCCTGCCTTGCTGACAAACAAGAAATCATCTGAGTATTGGATGATCCTCAATCTGCCTACTTTCTTAGCCACTACCCAGTGCAGGAAAGTGATTAACTGTTTAAATATTGCATAAGTTACCATACATCCAATCAGCATGCGGTTGTCCATGTAGTACTGACTCTTGAAACTTATTCCTAGGAGCTCTGTGTCATCAGGGCAAAATATCAGAAGGTGGAAGGTAGACTCTGTGTCTACAACTGCTATCCAGGTACCCTGCACACAGCTCTCCATGCCTTCACTGCCCTGTTGAATGATGTATACGACACTGCTGTGAAAATGTTTCCTAATTACAGTTGCTCAAAATCTGCTAATTCTGTTCTGTACAGCATCTATCAGATCATCAGAACTTCTGATTCTAACTTTGATTTCATTCCAATACCAGGTAAGGCTTCTGACTCCAAATCAGAGTTTGAATTGGAAGGTACAATTCTACATCCATATTTGAATGGGTAGAAAAAGTTTAAATCTCCCACCACCCAGTATGAGTACATAGGAGTCTGTAAAGGGACAGAAATAAAGTCCTCCCCATTCCTGCCCTCTTCCCCTTACTATAATCATGTCATGTGATGGTTCAGGGTCCTTCTCTGATGTCAGTCCCCTGCAGGCTCAGTGCTTATATGCTGATCTCACCCACTTATCTTCAATCCAATCCTAGTCCCTTATTGCACAGTTTCAGTCCCCTAGTCCCCACCAATCAAGATGAATTCTAATACTCCATCACCCACCCCACCTCCATTAGCTGGTTCCATGATTTGACAGTCTTCTGTCCCAAAACTGATTCATCCATTTACCAGCATGACACCAAGGGAGCAGCTAATGATGACAAAATTCTCTGTTCGGTGTCCCTCTCAGTAATGGCATTGCCATAGGAATAAATGACAATGCCTTTGCTCCAAGTAACATCTGATTGGCTTAATTTTCAAACCCAGCTGGGTCATTTATTTCTTTCTCACTTCTAAAATTGTGTTTCAAAGATATATGCACCCTGCGCTCCTTGATAATAAAGATGTAATTCTAATGTGTGTAGCTCCAGGGTGTGCACTTGAGAAACAGTTGAGTGCCCCATGCGATCCTCAGGTTCCTGTTTTCCTGGAAGCACAACTGGTTAGTGCAGTGGAACAGTATTCTGAGCAGAGCTGGGTTCAAATTCCAGCTATGGCATTTATTTCTTTCTCAGCTAGGACATTGTATTTCAAACATACAGTATATGCACAGTGCACTTCTTGATAAAAAAGGAAGTAATTCTAATTTGTGTAGCTCCTGGGTGCGGATTCGAGAAAAACTGAGTGCCCTTGGGGATCCTCAGGTTCTAGTTGTCCTGGTAGCACAAATGGATAGTGCAGTGTAATGGTACACTGAGAAGATCTAGGTTCAAATCCCAACTGGGGCACTTATTTCTTTCTCACTTCAAAAATTGTGAATTTTCAGCCAGTCAGGTTTACTAGGGGCAAATACATTACCGTTCACAATTTATTCATGGGTCAGCATAATCTGCAACCAAGGGACATTGAATTGAGCAGGCACTCTACACCAGGGGACTGTTTTCTTTATTACAAGGTCACTGTGCACAATTGTTTCTGGGTGCTAATGAGGCAAGGATGGTGGTAGGTAGAGATGCAGCGAATTTAAATTCTGCCTGAGAAGTGAACGCGAAGTGGACACTTCGCAGAGTGGGTAATGCAAAGTGGTCACTCCACCTTGTCATTACCACTTCACGTTAAGGCAGAATGGCAATGCAAAGTATGGCAAAGTCATTGTTTTTAATGGACTTTGCGTTCCTCATTATGATTCTAATTGATCCAGTTGGTGTTTCAGATTTGGCAGCCCCCCCCACACATCACATGGCTTACGGTACTGTAAGTTACATGATCTTTAGCTAGACAGGAAGGAAGGAAGTGAGTCATACAAGCAGACACTTTTACTTTCTCCTGTGCAGACAGAGAGAGAGAGAGAGAGAGAGAGAGAGAGGAGTGTGTTTTGTGACTGCTGATACTTTGAGATCAGAACGAGGAAGAGATTTAAACTTTGATTTAGACCCAACAGCTTTTTTAAAAGCTACTTTTTTTTTTTTTCTGTCTGTACTTTTTTTACTTAATTTGTTCTTTCTGTAAATTTTATTTTTCTTACATAGAGGGACACCAGTTGCAAATTATGCCCATGCTGGAATGCTGCTGGATCACCGTGGGATCCCACATTAGTTTTTTTTTTTCTCACACCATGTGCCCCCCACACCTTCCTTGCTGTGTTATAAAATGTATTCCTCCACCATCCCTGACCCTTGTATGTAATTATACCCTTTTTTGTTGTCTTCTGTATGTATTCTGAGCAGTGGAAGTGTACTATGCTAAACTGCATGGGTGCAGTCTTCTTTCCAGTCTGTGTATGTACTGCAGACACTGTCCAACTCCCTGACTTACAAACACTTATTAATGAGTAGAATGGTGGGATGGTGAAGCCTGGAAAGATACTACAAAACAGGCTTACAATACATCCAAGTAACTAGTAAAAAAATTAATGTTGTGATTCATGACATAATCATAAATCATGATTTGTGACTGCATTTGTGACCGTGATGATGAAGAAATGTGAATGCCTATGGCTGTACTTCCCTGGGCCCTGGTGAGGTGTGGCAAAAAACTCCCCGACTTAAAAACACTCATTAATGAATACAATGGTGGGGTGGTGAAGCATGGAGAGACACTACAAAGGAGGCTTACAATACATCCAAGTAACTAATAAAAAAATTGATGTTGTTATTCATGACATGATCATAAATTGTGATTTGTGACTGCATTTGTGACCGTGATGATGAAGAAACGTGAATGCCTATGGCTATACTTCCCTGGGCCCTAATGAGGTGTGGCACAAAACTCCCTGACTTAAAAACACTCATTAATGAGTACAATGGTGGGGTGTTGAAGCATGGAGAGATACTACAAAACAGGCTTACAATACATCCAAGTAGCTAATAAAAAAATTAATGTTGTTATTTGTGAAGTTATCGTAAATCATGATTTGTGACTGCATGTGTGACCATGATGATGAAGAAATGTGAATGCCTATGGCTGTACTTCCCCAGGCCCTGATGAGGTGTGGCAAAAAACTCCCCAACTTAAAAACACTCATTAATGAGTGCAATGGTGGGGTGGTGAAGCATGGAGAGATACTACAAAACAGGCTTACAATACATCCAAGTAACTGGTAAAAAAATTACTGTTGTGATTCATGAGGTGATCGTAAATTGTGATTTGTGACTGTATTTGTGCTGTGATAATGAAGAATGTGATTTGTATCATGAGTGACTCCTGTTCTGATGATGGTCCTGACTTAAAACGCATATTAATGAGTACAATGTTCATGCAGAATTATGCATCACATCTGCCCAGTACTCTGAAGGGAAGCCAAAGAAACAACTGTGACTTAAGTTAGAGATGGAGATTGGGCCCTAAAGAGATGCAAATGTACAGACAGATTAAGATTGCACTGCGCACTGAAGAGATGTAGATGCAAAGGCACAACACCTAACCAGTGCTCTCCATCAGAAATTCAAATCTGGAAAATAATATCTTTGCCGGTTGGGGAGGGCCATGGGGGGGTGGCAGTGTACTGTACTGCTGCAGTAACAGTCACTAGTACTAGCAGCAGTAAAAATACCCCAAAAAAGTACAAAAATTACACAGCTGCAGTGGATAGCAGGTTCACATTGCTGAAATTTTGCGGCACAATAAAAGGTGTTTGATTTGATGACACACATCACACACATACTCACACACACACTAAGTAATGCATAGCAAATTAAAAACTTCAGCAATATAACCACATATTTTAAACAAACTAAAATTTTGCACAGCTGCACAGCAATAATCAGCAAAAAAATGGCAAGAATTATTGAAAACATTACTGTGTGTACATTAACACAGTTATACAAGAAAAACATCACCAAAACAGAAAGCACTGTCTGTTTCTCCAAGTTAATCTACCTACACCACAGATACGCCCCTCCCCCAAAGCACACTTCCACTGTCTCGCAGCACACAGACTCAATGTTGTACATTAACATTCAAAATCCACACTCAAAGAATAAACACTCAATGATATGAGCACAGGAGGGTTTCCTATAATTGATGAACTAAAGTTTCAGCAAAAAATGACTCAAAAAGGCTTTTTTAACAGCTTTTAGAAGGTTTGAATCACAGGGAGCTCTCAAAGCAGATTGTCTCCTACAGCTTCCTACACACACTACCCCAAACTGAGGCTGTGCAGAATAATCTAGAGCCCATGTGACCTGAAATCCCATGAATCACTGCAAAATTTGTCTTTGGAGCATAAAAACAAGGTGAAGTAAGGCAAAGTACATTGTTTTCAATGTACTTTGCCTTAAGAATTGGTGGAGTAGTGGTTTGGGAAGGCAGAGTAACGCAAAGTCATTATTTTCAAAGGACTTCACTTTTCCCATTATAATGCAAAGTACTCGCTTATGCTAGCAGAGCACTCACGAATTCACTTTCACTCCATGTTCTATCATGAGCTAATGGGGCCACTACCATCTCTCTAGTGGTAGGGTCAGAGGGGGTTGGGTGGAGTTTTTTTTTGTAAAATAGGTATAGATTATATATGTCTATATATACATATATATATATAATTGTATCTCTAATTCTCCAGGGCAAGGAGGAGAAGGGAGGAGGCTGCAAGTGAGGGGATAGGAGGGGGATTATACAATTTACAAGTGTTTGGGAGGTGGGAGTGGCTGGAATTAAACCACAATTGGTGGGGAAGGTATTTTATATAAAATAAAGACCACAGTTCATGTATTTTCTGCTGTGAATTGCACAAGGTTGATTAGCAGAACTACACAAATTGCCCACTTTGCCTGCAAATTGACAATTTTAGTGATTTTACCATGCAAATGTGGGTGATTCAAATTGTAGATGTTGTCAGTGTAAATATGATGAAGTTCAGACATTTTTTTACAAAGTGATTTTTTATGTTTGGATAGTTCTGTTTAGGAGTTATTTAAATTGTAAGCATTGTTATATACTGTATTTTACTGTATGACTTTTTATGTTCCTGATATCTGTATGTCAACCTTCTAGCAATGGAGGTTGCAGTTCCTCCAGATAAATCAAAATGAAAATTCTCAAGGAACAAAGATCTTGTTTTTTCTTCACATAAATTCTTGATCTGGTGCTCACAAATGGGGAGGATGTACAGGAAATAATGGTCAGGGAGCCACTGGGAGGAAGTGACCAATTTCACAGTGTGGTTCCAGTTTGATATGGGCAAGGAAAGCATCCTGACTAAGACCAAAATCTCAGATTTCAGGAGGGTGGACTTCAGAAAAATGGGTGAAGTGCTAAGGAACCATCTGGTGGGCATCAGAACAGATATGGAGGTAGTCCATCATTAAGGAAGGAATACTGGTTGCCACCAGTGAGTGCCTTAGGCTCTGGGGTAAGAACACAAGGGCCAGAGCACCCAGCTGGTTCAGTTCTGGGGTTGCTCAGGAAGTTAGGGAAAAGAGGATAGCCTATAGAAAATTCAGGAAGACCAAGAGAGAGAGAGGTGGATAGGGAAAATTACCTAAAGTTGGCTAGTGAGGCAAGTAAAAAAGTCAGGTGAGCAAAGGCACAGAAGGAGCTGTAGATAGCTGAAGGAATTAAGAAGGAGAGAAGGCTTTCTTTCACTACATAAGTGAGAAAAGGGACAAGGCGGTTTAGAAGGGAGGCCAGGAAGCACTTCTTCACGGAGATGGTGGCGGATACTTGGAATGTGCTGCCAGAAGAGGTAATCTCATTGAAGACAGTGGGCAGCTTTAAGAGAGGCTGGGACAGGTGTAGGAGGAGGGTAAGGGTCATAGGTAGGGAGGATGGGAGGATGGGAGGAGTGGGGAGAGGGGTCAGGGACAGTAGCTCAAGCTGTAGACCCTGCAACACAAGAGACTTGATAGACCAAATAGCCTTCTTCTGCTGGCTTCTTTGTATGTTCGTATGTTCATTAATAAACAATGGGAAGAATAAATATTGAGCAAATGTAAAATAAAAGCTGAACAGTGTCCAAATATTATGTTTTGCAAAATTCTCCTGGAGGAGTCCATTGCACTTCAGTATATATTCCTTAATTACTTAGTGAAAAATCCATTCACCTTTACTAATTTTCAAAGTAAGAGTGGAAACTGCACTGACAAATTAAAAACCTTTTAAAAAAATTTGAACATACTGAGCTGTCACTTCTAGTACATTTTATTTTGTGTAGACACCAAAGGGAAATTTGTTTTTCCTGCATAAAGGCCAGTACAGGAATTTAACTATAGCACGCTGTAGAACAGCCATATTGAGACCCATAGAAAGTAATTGGTAGTGCTGTACTGTCATTTCACTTGCACTTTTAAAATTCAGGCATTATTCAATATGGAAAGCCCCATGATGGACTCCTTCAACCGGATGTTGAGAATACATTGAATGCATGGAACAGCCTCCCAGCGGAGGTAGTGGGGGCTAAAACAGTTACAGGATTCAAGAATGCATGGGATAGGTACAAGGGGATACTGGAAGTAAGGCAGGGGGGTCTGAAAACTATGTAGGGTCTGCTGTGTAACTGTAGGTAGGGAATTAGAGGGCAGACTGGATGGGCCATGAGGTCTTTTTCTGCATCTTCTGTGCTTCTATGTAATCAGCAGAAGGGACAGTGAAAGTGACCTAAAAAATGTTCACTTTTTTTTTATCATTACCATATATTATAAATTCTCCACTGTAATTTTCAGTCCTAATAAAGCAGTCCTCTACTTGGATGCAGCAGGCCCTAGATCACATTGTACATTGCTATCCATGAATTACTTCATTCTTTATTATTTATCAATTTTTAATAATTTTATACAGCAATGAACTGACTTCCTGAGTAAAACACCCCCACTGACAGGGATAAAAGGCACTCAAGCCACTGTCTGCCCATGGCAGCCTGCCATGTGAAGGACCAGGATGTCAAAACCACGTGGTCTTGTGACCTGGGCACACTAAAGGGATGGGGGAGTGAATATGAATGCTGATCCAAACATCAGGAAATGAGAAGAAACTACTGCAATCTATTCTCAGAGAAGTGCTGCTTCTTGGGTATTTTAGCCAGGAGACACCTTTTGTTCATGCAAACTGTCTCCCCCATTGCTCAACATATCCCTGTGGGGAGAGCAGTAAAACAACAGGGAAGAAAACTGGACCAGATGGAAATCCCAGCTTCAATGCCAGTGGCTAAGAAAAAGTCAGACTCCTGACTGAATCCCCAAATTCTCAGACCACGTGGTCCTGCTTTCCAAAGAGTTGTTTAAGAAAATCCAATGCAGTTGCCACTGGCAGAAGAACTAGTAAATGGTTTGCATGGAGGAAGCAAAAAGAGCAAACAAGTGAGGCCTTTCTGCCCAGGAACACCTCCACTCCCCTTTCACAAGCCCAGAGCATAGAATGGAGGCTAACGGCTTTGAAGCAGCCTGCAATAGTAGATGGCCAAGTAAAACAAGCTGGTGCAGTCAGTACATCTAACAGCACCAACATTAAAACAGTAGCATCCGTATAGGAAGAACAGGCCAAATGCAAAATCTCAGAGCAAGAAAGCTTGCCAGATTCTTCTGGAGTCCTTCGAAGCTGTTATAGCTGGAAGAGTCCAATCCCACTGGAGGAAGACAGCAACACAGGGAAACTCAGCCCATGTAGGGCATTATAAGCCCTTACTCCACCCTTCCAAAGAAAGCCTCCACCCATAGTCAGCACTACCTGGCTTTCCTCTTGGGGAGAAAACTATGACTCAGTCTGTTCAAGTATCCTGGGTAATGGCCACTGACATGTGCTTGCCTACTGCAGTTCATTGCTGGCTGCCCATTACACTAAAACTCAACACAAGACAGAGGAAAGAACAATGTATTTCAGCAGTAACCCAAGAAAGGATAGATACAGTACTGTTGGAAGTTAGACCAGTGAAAAAAGAAGAGCAGTGTTGTAGCAGACATTGATTACATGCACAAGAGCAAGAATGTGCTGTTAAACTGAAGAACTGGGGAGCCAGGGAGTCATCAAAAAAGTCTCCAGGTTACAAGCAGTAGACAATTATTTATTTATTTGTTTACCGGGTAAGTGCTCTGATCCAATGGACCACTTTCAGGCATGACCGAGGCTATGAAAATAGCACACATGAATACATACGATATGAGTACACACAATACAGTTTACATGATTTAAGAATACATACAATACAATTTACATGATTTAAGAAGGGTCAGATGTCTATATATGATAGAAAAAAATACAAAAAGCTTTGTACACTAGGCATACCAGAAGGTACATAAATACATTGCCGCATGTATACATCATGAATATATCAGAGCAAGAAAAGGGAGATGGTGGAGAAGAAGGACTTAAATGAAAATTATGCTTAATTATTGCCTGGTCTCCACTGTGAAGGAATGAACTGTTTGATTGTAACTTGGGAAGGTCTTATCCTTTAAGGAGAAAACAAACTTAGGGTTATGCAAAGTCTGAGTCATAATAATGCACATACTGGGCCTAATTCTCAAAGCTACCGGGGTGACACAAGGGGCTTGTGTTACAATGATTGACTCCAAATGATGCCCTGGGAGTGATTCACAAAGGCAGCCTGCATCTACCACTGGCAGCTTGCACCAAACAGGGCTTGCGCTACCCTTGCATCACACATAGGACTGCAGCATGATGCCAGGGGCTTGCGACAGATGCAGGCTGCCAAACTCCCTGCAATGGGATTCACAAACTCCCCTGGAGGGCACATTTCTAATTACTGCTAGACCAACCAGAGCTGGTCTAAGGGTACTTAGAAATCATCCATCAAGAGATTTGACCAGTAGCAGCAGTGTGCACCATGTCCCCAAAACATGTGCTTTGAATACTGTCCTGGTGGACCCCCTCACCAATCCCCAATGTCCCCATGATGTATTACTGTATAAGACTACCTGGTGATCTGGTACCACCCCCCTCGCCCACAAGCCCCCATTATGCCATGTCATGTACTGGTTGGTGGTATAATGGCTCCCCCACCCTCCACCCCAGTAGGCAATGTCCTCCATTCTGTTCCCCATCCCCATATCAGTTGGAGACATTAGTCCACTGCTCAATACCTCAGCCAGCCACCAGCTAAGATTTGAAGGAGTGCATACTGTATACAGTACACGTTCAGTGATTGATAGCTGTCACTGAGCGTGTACTGTATACAGTACATGTTCCTTCAGAGCTCAGTCGGTGGCAGGGAATGGTGGTGATCAGTGGTCTGTGGCAGTTGTAGGCTCAATATGGGGATGGGGGAGCGGGGTTGGGGACACTGCTTACCGGGGTTGGGGCCATTATGCCACCAACCAATACATGAGACATGGCATAACATGGATCGGGCTTGGGGGTGCTGCTAGATCATCAGGCAGTCTTATACAGTAATACATCATGGGGACATCATGGATCGGGGGGGTCTGCTAGTCCACCGGGAAGGGGGTTTCCAGTACTGATTGTAATTATGGGGGTATTCGGGGAGCAGGGGTCCACTGGACCACCAGGGACATATGCTAACTACATAAATCATGGGGACTTTGAGGAGGGGGTCCACTATTCCACCAGGGAATGTCTGAGGACATTGTCACATAGCTGCCCATGGCTTCTGGCAACCGGTCCAGGTGCTCCCTTTGTTTGGCGAACTGCTAGGGTTGCACAAGCAGCAGGACTTTGCTGTTGGGACCCTACCCAATCGAGACTAGGGCACAAGATCCCTGGTGCTCCTGGAATTCCCATAGCACTAGATCACTGCAACTTGTGGTGATCTATGGGCTTTTTTGAGAATTGGGCCCACTGTGTTCATAAATAATAATGAACATCATTGTTCACTTTGAAAACCCTCTACAGAAAATAGATTAATGCAAACATTCTGTAAACTGAATACTTCCATGACTGTTTTTTACTGAGATATGTCATTAATGCATGTAATACAAAACAATAAGGCTAGAAAAGTGAAGCCATTGCCATCAAATGGTTAAAGCTAAGTGCCCTACTAATGTTTTACTAGAGACCAACTAGCTATGACAAAATCTGTTCAGTAAAGATAAGTCTAGTATAACTTTCATGAGATGGAAGATACCAAGATTTCTCAGAAATAAGAAACAATTTTTCAATGCACATGATACACACTTGCCCAACCCACATTGCAGATTGAAAAAAAGAATTGTTTCTTAGGGACACACTCTACACTTTTGACTGTGGTCTGGATAATTCTGTCATATGTTATCTAGAGTCTGTACTTGTTTTACTATTGTGGTGCCAGTCAACTACTACATATCTCTACCGAAGTCCTCTTTTGCAAGATAATAATGTCATCACCCTTTCAGACCTTTCCTGATATGTCATACCTCCTTTCCAAAAGGGAACTTTGTAGGAGTAATATGTTATTGAACCTCTTTGTGAATCAAACAGAATATGGAACCAGTATACCAATTCATATATCCAGTCTCTTCATCTTTTTCAAACATATTCAGTAATTCACAGGATTCATTCAAAGCTGTAGTAATTATTTAGCAGCACTAGTCCTTTCTGGGGGACTTATTTTGGTTTGACATAAAATGGTTGATGCAGAGCTTTGCCCTAGTCACTCTCCAGAGAAAGCTGATATTTATAGAAATATCTTCCTTTCTCTATACATTTTGACAGCTTGTTGTCAGGAAGAAAGTGAAATGTCTTTCTGCAGAAAGGCTCATAAGTACAAAAGACATAACTTGAAGTTTCACATTTTACTCATGAAAAGGAATACATGTATCAGAAATGTCATACTAAAACCTTAGCATCTTAATCATTAGTTTAGTATTTATTTATTTTTTATTATTGTATTTCTTTATCTCCTTGGGGCTGGCAGGCGGCTCCAGACCCTTCTCAGAGGGCATGACTTTTACAGCCCGGTAGTCCCAATCCAGACCTACCCTGGTGGTTCTGGAGGGATGAGTGCAGGCTCCCCCACCCGCAGCACAATCCAGATGCCAGGGCGAGTCAGGATTGGGATGTAGCCAGGCCAGCACAAAGCCTGCCAATCCTCACTTTTTCTGGTTTTCTCTCCTCCCCTTCCCTTAGTGGCATGAGCATGTGGAAGCATATGGCCACCATATACCCACTCTCCTGTGCCTCCCTGACTCTGATGGTGCCCCTCCAACCTCCACCAGAGGGTAGCCAAGGAGCAGAATGACAACCCTTCTCTCCCCAGGAGAGGAGAGCAGTCTGTTGGATGCTCAGTCCTCTCCTTCCCCTTCCTACCCCCAGCAACCTGAGGTCACTCCAGACCCTGGGTTGCCAACATGGCATCCAGTGCCTCAACCCTCAATGCTGCCTGGTCAGCCTTATTAGTTTCGTTATTTTAAGTTTTTTTTCGAGAAAAGCATGCAGAGTTGAGGCTCATCTCCAGGAGTGTCTGGGTGAGGTGGATTACAGAAATATATGGAGCCGATATAAGGAACAAATGTAATAAATAATGATGTAGTAAAATAGCAATAATAATACAGTAAATAAAAATTTAAAATTCCAAAGAAAATATACATAAAATTGAGTTCAATAAGATTGATGTTCACTCAGCCAGAAGCAGAAGCAAAAGAAGCCATGGTGGCTACGTAAGTTGTGTGGGAAGAGTGCTTTGTGGGGGAAGTTGTGCACATGAAGGGAGGCAATCAGAGAGAGAGAGAGGGCTAGTAACAGGAATTAGAGTCAGAAGAGTATTCCTTAAGCAATAGGAATTTAAAGGAATGAAGTGAGAAGGGGTGGAGAGAGGGACAGAGGTTATTCCAAAATAGGGAAAAGGTAATCAGCCCAGAGAACATTTTTGAGTGAGGCTTTGGAAGAGGTGGTTGTCACCAGATTTGAGAGAGTAAGAAGAGGGTAGGGCAGGATGGAGAAGGTAGTAGTGGAGGCACTTTTAACAAATTAAAAAAAAAAAACAAGCACGAACACCCGTAATAAAGTTGGTGCTAGCCTTTGAGAATTTTCCTACTAGTGTGCATTCCATTGGGACTGTTACAGTATGTGGCCAATAACACATGACAGGGTGTGTGCTTGTTGAGAGATAAATTCAGTCCTCAAGTTTGCACTGAAGCACGAGACTAAAGGCCAAGAGCTCTTCAATGCACAACAGATGAGTTTCAATATCTTCCAATAAACACAGCCCCTTGGAGTTTATTTTGCACTTATAAAAGTGCCTGATAGTAAACATTTTGGCTAAGAAAGTGCAGAACTGTGAGAACATATAGACACAGCATTTGATCTGTTTCATCCAATGAGAGGGAGAAAGAGAGAGCAGTATGCTGGCCTGCTGGTGCAGCGGTAGGGCTACTGTCCATGAAGCTGATGCTCCAGGCTCAAGAATGGACCCAAAGAGTCAGAGGGCTGGCCAGAGGGAGGAGGATTGAGCATCCTGTGGACTGCTCTCCTCCTCTGAGGGAAGGGTGGGTTAGCGATCGGTGATAGATCAACTCCTGGTGGAGGCCAGGCAGAGCAGTGACAGAAGCTGAGCTGTTTGGGAGGCATGCCAGACATTAGCGCTTACATGCCTTACTTCAATGCATGCCGTGTCTCTCAGGGGCAAAAGCACAAAAAATGCTGGCCCTACTGATGACACCCTGTTTCTTGGTCCTGCTGTGCCCACCATGACCCTTGGCTGGTGACCAAGTTCAGTCCTCCTTCAGGAATGGCCTGATCCCTTGGCCCTGCCCTGGTAGGTAAGCCAGGTAGGAACACTAGCAGAAGCAGACCTTCCCAACACCTTGATGTCAGTCTCTGTCAGGGGCATGCCTACGTAGGGGCAACACCTTGGGGGGCAAAGCAGGGAGGATTGCTAGCTAGAGAGAAATCCCAGTGGGTGAGTGGGGAAGCCGGGAACTGAGCTACAGGGTCAGAGGCACCAAAATGAAGAGAAAAAAAAGACAGAGCAGTACATATCTGGTGGTCTGTCTGAACTATTTTATAAGCATACTGTAATTATGACCATTACTGTGAAGAAGACGGGATATTTATGCTTCATTTCCAGAACACTGTTGCTCCTACAAATGCCTGTGTCCTTGTGGGCATCAAGAAACATTTCATCCATGAGTGGTAAGAGAACATGATGTTTAATTATACCTTCCTGAATGAAACATGGTTCCACACAACTGTAGAAACATTACCTACAATGCACTTTAAGTAGTTTGATAGCATAGTTACATCTCTTACATTTGAAAAGACAGAACATGCATTGTGAGTTATCTACTTAATGAGAAGGATATTGTTTTAACTGAAATACACCATGCTCAATCAGATATATTTTGCACCCAGCATTTTCATATAAGAGGTCAAGGACTAAATGGAAATACAGTCAGAATAACCCTTTCATGTGCTAGAGGCGAGCTTCTCAGATCAAGTTAAAGCACATTGATGGGGCAGTGTGGACTGAAACATTGCACTGTGACTGTTCATGCTTTACCTGTTCCTTAGTCACTAGTGCTTTTAATTGCACAACTTAATGAGCAGTAAAATTCACATCCACTCCAAAAGCAGACTTTTAAAAATAGCAGTCACTGCAAAATCACAATTTATCCAGCCAGATGTATGCGTAAGCAGAAAGTAAAACTGCTGGGTCCGCACCCTCAGTCAGTAGGGAGTTGTAGAAAGTGGTAGTTACAGTGAGACCCCATCATGCCATGTTCAGTGGGTGTCACAATTACAGCACCTTCCCTAGTAGTCAGAAATGGCATAGCAACCAGTATAGAAAATGATCTAACCCATTGTAGACCACTATATCTACTCCAGGACACCACCTCTGAGAAGCAGCTAACAATGAGGGTGCGGTGCTGCAACCAGTCTCACAGGCTGAATAAACATACAGATTTTTGGGGTGCACACATAGACCTGCATGAATGGCAGCACACTAGGAATAGGAGAGGAGATTTCACTTGATACCAAGGATGAATGATGGCTAGGAGAGTGGGTTGGTCAATAGCAAGCTGCTTGCTATATGGAGCAATGAAATGCTGGTCACATGTGCAATCCAGCCTGTTAGTAGGCTGCACTCTCTAACCTCTGGATTGGCAATTTACATTGCACTTAATGGAGGACACATCTCCACACCCATTATTTACCCAACTTTTTGAATAATGTTGCTAGGTAGCAGCACAATGGTGTTTTGTGCTGCCTCCTACGGTACTTGAGAATGGGGCCATCATTGTCTTCTCTTACTCTAGATCTGATACATTCACATTCACTCGAGATGGTGCTAATTTGTCAGACATTCATAAATGACACTGCAGCCAGTCAGAAAAGGGAACGAGGGTTGCCATGCAAATAGTGTTGTGTGAAATTGTGAAATTTCATTCCGCCAAATATTTTGTGAAATTCGTGCATTTTGCAAATATTTTGCAGGTGTGAAGTGCGAAATTCTGCTGGTGAATTGCAGAATTTTGCTCAAGAAAATGTAAAATTTCACTGCTTGCAGGAAAAATCATGCCACTCATGGGTGAAATTCCACATTTTGCCAGTGAAATTCTGTATTTTGCAGGTGAAGCTCTGCATTTTGCACCCTTTAAATATTTTGTGGAATGTGTGGAATTTCATTAAATATTTTGCATGAGAATCTCACTGGTGAAATAAAATTTTGCTGCATCTTTAGATGCAAATGGCCTGCAGGACCAAGTATAATTGAACACAGCCTCGTGAGCACCCCAGTGGATATATTGCAGCTACTAGTTGCAACAGGTTGGAGATTGGGGCTTAATTCAGTACACAGCACTGGGCCACAGGTAGGACAATGCCAGGGATGGAACACTGTATGGAAAGCAGGTGGACTCCACTGGAAAACCAGACCAAATGATTAAGTCATGATAAAAGGGGTGTTTGGTAGGGAAGAGACTATCAGTTGGGATGCCCATGGTAGCAACAGTTTGACCTGGTTACAGATTGGTATTGTACCATGCACCTGGCACAGTGCCATGCTCTGTAACTCTTCGAGTCCTATGGCATTTTGACTGTGAATTTTCAATTCACCTGTGTCACTGGGTAGTCTCCTTCCCAAATGGCATATGCCAAGCTTTATAAAAAGCTCTGTAGAGCAGTAGTGCAATGGTGCATCTGAAACCCACCCATTCTCCCCTGACGCTGATAGAGATTCACAAAGGAAACCCTTGTTTAGACTTTCCAGGGCTAAGTGAAATCCAGTAAATAATATAAAGCAGAGTGCACAGTATTGTAAAACCTGATTAAGTATTTCAGTGCTACAGGGCTTTTTTAATAAAAGTAACACAAAGACTGGAAATGGTGCTTAAAACCAAGCAAGTACTACTTTACATTAGAGGAGACTTTACTACTTTGAGTGACCTACATCAGTGCTTAAAGATGTATCACACCATCATCTCTACTGGTCCAACAACAATGGTGTAATATGTATCATGATATCAGATGAAATAGAGTTGGGAAGATTATCTAAGTACCCAAAAGGTAATGGTGCTTGTGTTGAATAGCTATTTATAGTCCAACTGCTTGGTTTAAAAACAAAATGATGGCTGCAGGCTCAAGACTAGTGGCTACCATTACTCAGATTGCACCATATCCCATAACAGTGAGCATGCAGTCTTTTGCTAATCAGAAACCCCACACTGCTTGATAAGCAGTCAAACACTGCACAGGGCAGACTTCTTCCTGTGCCTTGACAACTGAAGATATTTTTTGAAGCTTTTGTTTAATGAATGATGGTTTCTATGTCAAAAGGGTATACAAGTTGCTATATCAAAAATGTAGCCAGGCAAGAACTAGTATTTTGATGTTCAAAATGCATGCTGTCACTGATGAATATAATCTATTAATATTTTAAAGGACACATTATACAATTAATCCTTTCTTTAAAACAAAATATATATCAAGTACTTGTTTCCATAGCTAAATGGTTTCCTGATGTTTTTCTAAGAAAATCTCAGTTCTTATTTTTTTTTTATTTTGTTCCAAATTTTATTGCTTGTGAAAGGTACCAGATTGACATCACTAGAGACAGAAGGCCATTTATTATTCACATGACAGATGCAGCATGGGCAACTGCACTGAAGGTCCTCCTGTACTGCCTCACCAATGTGCTTCAACCCCGTCATGGAGGGACTACCCTGTAGTTAAAATAATAGTTCAGACTCCATGCCTATTCTGTCCTTGGCATCTCATGTGAGACTGCCAATGGGGTGCCAGTTAGAGACAGCTGTGTTGGTGGTTTTGTGAGATTGCTACCTGTCTTATTAGAACTACACTAAGGACACTACAACCCATTTTACATAAGCCCCCTAATAACCCTCATATGAAAATGTTTTTTGGCCGCTACCGACTTGGGTAGGATTCAGACCAGTGACTTAGAAATGGAAGCCTCCTTACCCAGCAGCTACCAATCAACAGATTCAATTCCCTTTAATCTCAGTTTAGTGTAACATAATGAATGGTAAGTCTCTCTCTGTGACTAACAGTTTATTACAGCATGTGCAATAGGGTGGTCACTCTGAGGGGGTGGAAGGGATGAGCAGAGACCTCAGAAAACTAGAGGAGTCATCAAGGGTATGGCAGCTGGGTTTAATGTAAAAAAGTGTAAAGTAATGCACTTAGGGCACAGAAGCTCTGGAGTGGAGTAGAAAATGGGTGGAGTGGTCTTGACAACTACCAAACAGGAGAAAGGGCTGGGGGTAATCATATTGGATGACCTAAAGGTGGCCAGGCAGTGTAGCCAGGCAGTTGGGAGGACTAGTGGAATGCTAGGGTGCATAGGCAGGGGTATCACTAGCAGTAAGAGGGAGGTGGTATTTCCTCTGTAAAGATCACTGGTAAGGCCCCACCTAAAGTACTGTGTCTAGCTTGTTCTGGCAAACAATCTCCAAAAGGACATAGACAGAGTGAAGGCAGTCCACAGGAGAGCAACTAAAATGTTGCAGGGTTTGCATCAAAAGCTCTATGAGGAGAGACTGAAGGACCTCAATATGCACACCTTGGAAGAGAGAAGGAGATGGAGGATATGATAGAGACTTTGAATACCTCCCAGGGATAAATAGGGTACAGGAGGGTAGTATTTTTCTGAAGAAAAGGTGCTGAAAGCCAGCCCACTGGTGCAGTGGCAGTGTTAACTGCAAGTGATGCTGATGACCCACGTTCGGGAATGAGCATGGAGCATCAGAGGGTAGGCTGGGGGAGGTAGAATGAGCATCCCATGGACAGCTCGCCTTCCCCATGACAGAAGGCTGTGGACCCCTGGCATACGAGTGACACCCAGTGGAGACTGAGTGCACAGCAGCCAGGAACACACACATATGGTGGGAGTGACAGCAGACATCTATGGAACATGTGGAAGAGTGCATGACCCACTCTGACATCACTGTGTGTCTGCATCTCCAGGGGAAACCAGGAAACAAAAATGCCTTGGTGCCAACTGCATAGTGACACCCCTGGACCTCCACCCAAATGACGCCCCAGGTGTAAGCCTCATCTGTGACCTCTGGTGGGTCTTGGACTCACCCTTTGGGGAGCTCCACTGCAGGGGCAAGCTATAGGCCTCCCATACTTAGTGACTTGGGGTGGGGATGCTGGGTGGTAGGTACAGGTGCAGAAAGAGGAGGTTCATCCCCACCCAAACTGAAGAAGCACAGAGTTGAAAAAGAAAAGAAAAGGTGCTCAAGATCAAGAGGACATACTATGAAACTGGAGGGAGGGGTAGATTCAGGAGTGATTTTAGGCAGTATTTCTTCACAGAGTGGCAGATTCCTGAAACAGCCTTCCAGCAGAGGTGGTGTGGGCAAAAACAGTGGTGGGGTTCAATAATGCATGGGCTAGGCAGAAGGGAATCATAGTGGAAAGGAAGGAGGAAGGAAAAAGAACTATAAATCAAGTATGGAAAACTGAGCAGACAGGTTGGGCCATGTGGTTCTTATCTGCTGTCAAATTCTCTGTTTCTATGCTACTATATGCTTGTGATGGAAAAACAGAACTTCTCTGGGTTGAGCCTTTCACAAACATTCAACAAAAGATCAGTTCTGTTTATTTAGGGAAATTCTACTTCTTTAAAGGAGAAAGTTATACAAGACTTTACCTTTCAGTTTTGGAATTAAAACTACTTCATGAGTTCTGCATGTACCTGTTCAGTGTTTACTGGGACAAATAATACCAGTGAAACAAATGTGTTCTTAACCCCAGTTCATGGTGCTTCATCATGGCTTATTAGTTCCTTCCACATTGCTCTTTGGTTTATTTGTTTTATTTTACAATCTATTTCGGCTAGCCTAACTGAGATACAACATCTGACTTCCAGCTGGTTCCAGTTTCTACTCAGTTTAAAACTAAAGACGTATACTCACACAGAGTTTCATATAAACATTAATGCAAAGAAAGAACTGGAGCTTGTTAAGTTGAGTGCCCATTACACTCCATTAACTGTAATATTGTGGTTCATTATATGAGTCCAGGAATAAATCAAGTTTCCTCTAAAATTCACTTTTTTTCTTGCATATCACAACTTCTAATGGTAGAGCACTCCATGGGTTGACCACCCATTGTGTAAAGAAATACTGCTTTTTCTTTGAATTGAAATGCCTTCCTATGATTTGAAGTAGATGCCTTCTTGCATGGTTTGCTAGTTTGAGGTTGAAACGCATTTCAGTAAACAAATATTCATCTTTAGCAACCTCATGCTTTAATAAGAGGTCACCCCTTAATCTGTGTTTCTCTAGTGGCATAAGGCTAGGTCTTGTAGTCTGCATGTATATGAAAGCTTTTCAACATATTTATTGTTTTTATTGCATGTCTCTCGATCTTTTCTATTTCATTTATGTCCCTTCTCTTGTACAGGCATCAGAATTGAGTGGCATAGTCCACATGTGGCTGTATATAAGCTGTGCTTAAGAGAAAATTATCTTCTAGTCTCTTGATGTAATATTTCTCTTTGTGGCCTACAGGTTGCTGTTTGCTCTTGATATTGCAATATTACATTCGGCTCTATTTTCAAGGTCCCTAGCCACAGTTAGCCCTAGATCTTTTTCACTAGAAGTGGTACACATTGTTTGCCCCCCTACAGTACACTGGTGGCATGGGTTGTGCTCAACCAGGTGCATAATCCTACACTGATTTCATCTTAAATTTAATTTCTCATTTAGAAGCCCAATGATGCATTAAATTTAGATCTTCTTGGAATGAGTTTCTTTGCTCTAGTGTGTCACATGGGCCACTGAACTTAGCGTCATCAGCACATTTGACTGTCCAATTTTGTAAGCCTGATGTTAAATCAGAGATGAACAGCTGGAAAAATAATGAGGCCTAGGACAAAGACCTGAGGAACACCACTAGTAACTAGTCTTGGTATGACTGAAAGCCATTTACCACCACCCTTTACAACCTTTGCCTTAACCACTGATTTGTCCAGTTTATGAGCCTTATGACTATTTCCATCTTTTTAATTATGGCCCAGTGAGGCATCAGAGTGAAAGCCTTACTGAAGTCCAGATAAATATTATCACAGACAGTTTTGTTATATAGTAAATTGCAGAATTTTTCATAAAAACAGATTAAATTCATAGTATACAAACTTCCTTGTAGAAAGCCATGTTGTTCAGGGTCTAATACAGAAATGTGTATATAGATTGTACCTCTCATAATGCTGTCAAGTATATTGCTGCATACTGATGTTAATCTGATTGGTCTGTATTTATTAGGGTTTGACTCATCCCATTTTTGAATGTTGGAATAATATTTTCCAAATGCCAACAATTTGGAATGATGCCTGAATTGATGGATTCCTCATAAATAGATTTAAATGGGTGTTTCATTTGCTCAAGGGTAATTTCTATGAAATGTGCTGGTATTTGATGGGGTCCTGGAGATGAATTAACCTTTCACTTGTTTATTTTGGCTATTATTTCATTGTGTTGTATCTCAATTGACATTTGTGTTTCAAATCTGCTGTTTGTTTCCATGAATTTATTCGTTGGTACAAATACCAAGCAGAAAGATGTAATGAACACTTCTGCCATTTCTTTAGGGGTAAACAGAGTTTTATTGTTGTATTCTAGTGATCCAATTTTGTTTTTATGGTTTACATGCCCAGGGTCACAGAGAGGAGTGACTCTTGTCTGATTCAAACCTGTGGCCTTACAGCTCATCATTCAGTGCTGCAATCGCATGACCAAACAGCTTTCCCTTATTGTTTTTCATTTTGACAGAAAAAGAGGATGCAAAGCATTGGGTTTGATAGCCTTTAGATCCATTGTCAAAGCTGACATTTTAAATAATACAGCAACTGATTGATTGTAGTCATGTTACAGTAACAACCATGCAAAATGCTTTTCACATGACACGTAAAATTACAAAGAAAAATTTTCCATATGATGGAGTCTATCTCCATCCCTCCCTTTCTCTCTCTCTCTCCCTCTTTCTTTTCAGTCTGATGGTGGAAGCTTATGGAATAGGCTGCCAGAGGAGGATGTAACAGCAGGAAGTATGCACCATTTTATAATTAGGCAAGATAAGTTTCTTTTGATGCAGACTATCACCATATATAAGATTTAAACAAGAAGGATAGGGCACAATTCTCAGCTGAATTTTGAAATGCCATGGCAATGACTTCTACAAGCTCACAGATGAACTGAATAGATCATTGGTATGATTTTGTCTCTTAAACCTTATGTTTCCATACCCTTTGCAAATACCATTGGAAAGCCCTTAACATGTAAACTGTGAAATAAACATTGAAAATAAAACATACTTACAGGTAATATCTAAATTGGCATTCTTAGAACAAGTTTTCAATGCATATTGTTTGAACTGAGTTAATCCGCAGAGACCCACTGGCTGTCCAAGAGTGTATGAAAGTTTTTTCCCCTCTCCAGGTCTCAGAGAGGCACACAGCTCACCAGGCTGTGTTTCTGTTCCTATCACAAAGCCTCCTACTTCCATTAGGTGTCAAACAGGAGAGCATCTGATCAGAATCTTGCTTCTCACTTGGTGGTGTCTGCTCTTGATCTCATCAGCTTGGGGCATGAGCCCAGATAGTCAGCACGCCTGGTACTCTTGTGGCACTCATATCACAGAGCCAGGTTTTCTGTCCAGTTTAATGAGTGGGGGGGGGCATGAAAGAAAAACTGCATCCCATGCTTAAGAAAACCCAAGCTAGATCTGTGTCATCTACCAAAGGCATGACTTCTCTACACAGGAAATATACCAAAAAGTAATTTACTGGAAAATCTTACATTTGATAAAAGTGTTGTGGCATATCACCAAAAAGTATAAACACTCCTCAAACCAGCACCTATTAACTACCTGATGACACTGTGCACCTTTGCAGGTGCTTTCTCAAGGGTTAAACAACACAAGTGCATCAAAGGGTTTAAATTGTCCCACTTGAAATATGTCATAATGACAAACTTAATAATATAATTTACAAAATCATTTGGAGTCAATAATCCCACTGGTAACAATTTAGTGAACTAAGGAAATACAGGAGATAGACTTGTACTGGCTTGTGATGTTACTGCAAATGCTTCTCCATGACTAAAAATTTACTAAAGTATATAAAAAAAACACACTTATCTATTCACATTTAAAATATGCAGATCCTGTTTTAGGAAAGATGGTCTAAAGTAAATGTTCACAGATGGTTTATAAGAGGGGAGCAAATCAAAAAGCTATGCTTCTACATTCTTTGCAGCCTACTTTAAATTCAGGTCTCCAACAGGCTTCTTTATTTTGAGACCCCTTCCTGCCCTACCCCATTGCTCTTGGCATGCAGAAGATGTAAGTTCTGCAAACATGTCAGAAAAGGGAACATTTTTACACATCCAAGTCTAAAGAATACTAAATCTACAGACTGATTCTTTGTGATCAACCAAATATAATACACCAGACAACATCTACATGCCGAGCACTTTTTCGTTGGAAAAACGATCTCACCTTTAAAACTCTGCACTGGTGAGCACAGTAAGGATATTGCTCAGAGAGACATTAGAAATATTCTGGCTGCCCATGTGAAATTTGCTGAAAACTCCATGGAGCACAAATGGGTGTTCATGGAGAGACAAAAAATTGCAACTGGGGAATTGAGGGGATAATTAAATACCATATAGTTACAAAGGGAAGCAAAATGGATGTATTACTTTGGCAGTTTAAAACCTCTGGGTTTAAATGCAAGATCTGAAACCAGTGTTTTGTGAATGAATGATATGCATACAATGAAATATTGATATGTTTTATCTTCTGTTTATTCAGAATGTGGTAATCAAGTTTCCTGTGTCTATATTAAATGTTCACCTTTTCGAGATGATGAAAAATGATCCTTCCTGAGTTCTAGTGGAAATGTTAAAGCTCCAAATTACTATTTGCAGTGGACTAGATCTGATTCATGTTGTATTACTAGAGGGCCTATCAATGATCATGAAAATGCTACTAACATATATAACCACATGGTTTAATGGACTATAGATTTGTTTTTATATTATCTATTTAAGCCCACTCCTGCTAGGGCTCAATGGCAGTGTAATGCGATCTGGGGCTCCTTCTTCCCAATTGGGGATCACTATGCATGGCCATGAGGTGGGATTTTTCATTAAGTAGCTAGTTTGTCCTGTCCCCACCCACGAAGGTGCTGGTGAACAGGACCAATGTCCAGGCGGTAAGCCACGGTGAGTCATGGCTTCTTCCACTCACCCAACAATGCTCTCCACTCCCCACACCACCCGACAGTTGGTGTAGTGCCTGCCCTACCCCAGGAGAGGAGATCTGCCAATCAGTGACTCAATACAGCTACTCTCTCACCCCCAGCTGACCCCAGCATCCAAGGCTCATTCCCAAACCCGGGTCACCAGTGTAGCGTGAGATGTGGCTTCCAGTGCCTCAGTCCTCAGCATCACCAGGCCCGCAATGGACTATAGAGTTCATCTCAGTTTTGAAACTTTCTTTTAAATGTGTGCATAGATAGCCATGTTCAATGTTAGATATATTTTCTGTGTGGACATGTCATGCCTTTGGTGGGTGGCAAGTGTAAGGCCCAGTTTGAGTTTGCTGCATTGATTCTCTTGACTGTATGCACTGCATTAACTTGAGGTGGTTCTACTGTTTGCTTTGCTTGGATCCTGTGGTTAACCCAGGAAAAAAAATGTAACCCTGCTCTTCAGATGTTAAATGCCTCATTTGGGATACTCAATGAGCCCCTAACCTGAGCTATGGAATTTAGTAAATTCTTTCCTGATTTAACAAACTGTATCAATAGTGATGATGCAGACTTGCCAAAGAACAATGATTATGGTACAAATACAGTCTCAGGGTACTAGAGCACATAATTTTTGATCAACTGATTAAGCATCTGCTCAAGTATGGGGTTCTGACACCAGCTCAGCATGGATTTTGACCTAGACACAGCACAACAGTCTTGGTGGGGTTCACAAATGTGGAACACGAAGTTGTAGATAAGGGTCATTTTACATCTGCCCTTTTTGTGAACCTCAGCGAGGCCTTTGACTTCATGAAACATAATTTGTTACTTGCCACCCTTCATATTTTGGGTATGTCCATGGATGCTGTTGGTGCTGAAACTACCTTCACAGGTGAACACAAAAATGAATGGCTATCACTCCCCCCCCATCCTAAGTTACAATGTACAATCCCCAGGTTTCCCTCCTGGGTCCCTTTTTATTCAATTTATTCATCAACACATTACCTTCCATTTGCATTAACCCTGAGATCTTCTTTTATGCTGATGAGTGATCCTCACGAGCGGCCCCAGTTTCCCCAATATATGGGAAAAACTGTAATTTTATTTTGTTGATTTACAAAAATGACTTCTCTCAAACAAACTGGTTTTGAATGCAAAAGAAAACTAAATAAATGACATTCTATAATCATCAAAAGAAGTTGTACACTGCTCCAGATCTTTCTCATTGTTCCTTAAAAGTAGTGGAAATTGAACAGGTCGAGAATTTAAATACTGTGGCCTGACCCTGGACAGCTCCCTATCCTATGAACAGCACATAAATTTCATGGTAAAAATGATCCATCAATGACTAGGCTCATTATATAGATTAAATTCACTCCTCATACCTTCAGTAAGGATGCTCCAGTCTCAGAGTTTTCTTGTTCTCATAATTGATTATGGTATTAAAAAAAATATATGTTTTATCATTCAACTGGGGAGGAGTTGCTGTCCAGGATGAGGACCATCCTAAACTAGGTAGCTAGATTTGCAACAAAACTACCATATTGTACTCATCACTGTGAATTATAATAACAAGCTGGATAGCATCTGTTAGAACAAAGGTATCCTTGCAAAAAAGGTGATCATGGACTCTGTTCCTTCTTTATTTCAATCAATCTTTAAAAAAAACACCCTACCACTATCTCTGCATGGCTCTCCCTAAACATTCAATCTACTGTCCACAGAATGAGGATCTCTATGAGCCAAATGGCCATGTTTTATTATTTTCCATCCTTTTTTAACTCAGTACCCATATCATTATCTAGTCATAACAACCCTGTAACTTGTTTCAGACAAGCTCTAAAATACTAACTTTTTACCAACAGCTATTATAAATGTTTTTCTGGCTAGTTTTGCCTGTCTGTGCCATTGTATATTTATATTATTCTTTATAATTGGTCTCATTTATGTTCTGCGTACCTGTTTAATATTCTCATCACCCTTGAAAATGGGTCTATGCCCAAGGTATTGCCAGAGTTAAAGTAAATGAAATCAAATCAACCCTATTGCAAGGTGACCAACCTGCTATGGTACCTCATGAAAAATGGGGTATTTCAGAACAGCAAAATATTTACTCAGCAAAGCCCTTTACATGAATGGCTGGTTGTGACCATACTCAGCCTAGTAGGACTAAAATGTGCAGCATGTGTTCTTAAAAGCAAATGGACCAAATGTGTAGTATATTTCTGATTCAAAGAAGAGGAATAAATGTAACAGACACCATGCATTTGATGTTAAGGAAGGCTTCTATGAAATTAGTTTAATTTTGGAGTACTTTGTATGTTCAGAAATAGCCCCAAAACATCATGGGACATTCCTAGTATTACTTTGCAGGACATAAGGAATTGCTAAATTGAAATTTGAGGCACTATGGATAATGTGTTGCACTTGTGAGTATGCTCATAATTTATGGTATTCAGTGCTACTTCTCTACAGGAATCAAACCCTACAAGTGGAAAATGGAAGAGTTTCACTGGTGTATTGGATTTTGTTATCTTTTTCCTCTTAGTAATTAGGCCCCTTACTGTCTGCATGCCATGTTTCCTGCCAGGTGTCCTTGTTTGAAAGGCTTCAAGGCCAGTAAAACAGGAAATGAATTAGCACACAGAATGCTATCGGCAGTCATGCTGGTACCAATGTGTTTCTCCCCTTAATGCATTCTTAATGCTCCAGCTGATTGTAAAGCTCCACTCTTTATAACTGATGGATTCTGTTTGTGGATGGAGTCAAGTTTCTTGGCATGATGTGCTCTCATTAAAATTATCCGAGTGCCAAATTCATTGAAGCATATTTAAGAACAGGCATCTACTAAAGTAAATGACCCATAGCCATTCTATTTTTAACAACTACACTTAACTGAAACACAGTCTAGATTTTGTTACTGTCTCCTGGTATATTTCAGATGTAGTATTTATTTTACAGTGTTTTTCAAAAAAGCATCTGTCTTTCCCCAAGAAACCTTACAATTGCTGTGTTGATGATATTACAGACTGTTGCCATGAAAAGAACTATGATGCCACAAATAAGAACACTTTTTATTATTAGTTGGGTAAATAAAAATCCTTTTACTATAATCTTCTTTAGTAGGCCACTAAGATGTGCTTTAAATCCTGAAAAGAAAAACTGATTAAAGAAATGTCAAGTCTAGTTAACTATGGAGCCAGTTGTGGAGGCAGCTGCACACAGCAAAGAATGGACCTGTGCCAAAGCAAAACGAGAACATGTAATTACAAACAGAACAGCTTCTGCACCACCGGTCTCCATCCAGCAAAAATCCAAATGATGAAAACCACACTCTTGGTTACAGGATACAAAAATTTATTTTATTAGTAAATCCAACATGGAGAGAATGAAATAGAATCCAACAGTGAGGTACCATGAACACCCTGCCTAAATGAGATTAGCAGCTGAACATTTTTTCATGACCAAGTGCATTCAAAAAGTGCAGCTTTGAGAAAGTGCGTGCTCACATGAAAATGTTTGGCTACTAATCTCACTGAGGGAGGGTGTCTATGGCTGCTCACTGTTGGATTCTATCTCATTCTCTCCATGTTGGATTTCAGCTGGATGGAGACCATGGTGTTGAAACTCTTCTAGTTAACTATGATGACTGAAACATTATGTTTTTTGCATGTACATAATGAGGTGGTGACCTGCTCTTTAACCATAATTACCACCTGGAGAATTGCAGCTGAGGGCAAAATGGTAATTTAATAAATTAAGCCTCTCTGTACATATCCAATCAGACATTTTTTGTTTAAATGCCTTTGGGCTCCTCTTTTGGCATCATATATAGTGCATAAAAGCAGGAGTCCAAGATTTTTCTGTAGTGGAAATGACACAGAGCCATCTCAGATCATGTAGCCAAGTTTGACGTTTTGTGGTAATGTGGTTCAGTTTTACTGTACTGACACTGTTGTCTGCACTCCCACTAACACATTTGGGAAATCTGAGTATTTAGGTCTTTCATAAAAGCAGTCCTTACCTTAAGTAATTAATTCACTCATTATGTTCCTGTTACTGTATTAAAAATATTTTGCTTTTGGTGTATAGGATGTGGCACATGCCCAACTGAAATTGGCATGTGTTTTCAGTTTCAGGATTCCCTTGAGGTCATTGGGGGTCCTTGTACATAGTTATGCATACATAGGTTTCACTGTTCAGCCTGTTAAATAGGTTTTTGTCACATTCGCATATGGTTGGAAGATATATTTAATATCTAAACTAATCATGCTGGAGCTCATGGAAGTAAGAAAATGTGCATTAGTATGGCATTTATCAGCCTCTATAAGTTTAAATGGAAATAATACAGCTGTTATTTATTTTTATTAATTTTTTTATTACATTTTTATCATAAGTATTTACATATATAAATACACCATAAGAATGGTACAAGATTCAATTATGGGGGAAGAATGTACAAATCAGTTAATATAATCTTTTAAATACATAGTGGTGGCAGTAGTACTAGTCATAGTTTATTCCAAGAATACATTAATGCAATCAGTGGTTCAGCACTTATTCGTATACAATTTTTCCATACTCTGAACACTTTTTCAGTTATTAAACCAATGTTCTTGACTACAATTTGGTAGATATGGTGCATTCCAATATTCCAGCAATAGACGCTTAGTGGTCATAGTTGATATACTGTAGCTTTAATTCTTTTTTTTTTTTTTTTGAGATTTGTTAAATTAAGCGTAGTAAAGTCATTGATGACTAAAGTTTTAAACATAATGGGTAAAGGTACTCCTAGTGTACCTATAATAAGATTAAAATACATCTACCACAATTTTGTAACCTGTGGACATTCTCAAACCTGATGAAGCATAGTTTTGCTATGTTCACAGTTATGCCAACGTTAAGAGATGTTTCTTACTTTCATTTTAAATAGTCTTGCAGGAGTTAAATACGCCCTAGATATAAATTGTATGGTTTTATTTTTAGTATACTTAAAAGAAGCTACCTCAGCCAAATTGACTGGCAATTCCTAGACTGTACTCCTGACATCAACACTGATTTCAACTACTTCTTCTCATAGACCTGAATTGAGAATCAGGCTCCCACCAGCTCCTGCAGAAGAACAGAGAGAAGAGGAACTGCTGAAAATCAGCTATCTGGAAATCTAAAAGTGAATGTTACAAATTAAGCCTGCAAGAATCCCATAAAATTGCAGAAGAATATGGGAAAAAACAGTGGAGTCCTAGGCAGGAAAAACTGTTTCACCCCTAACATTCTAAAAGTCAATGCTCACTCACCACAGACCCAAAAGCCAATGCTGAGTCCTACAGAACTGCCTACAGAAGCCCTACCAACTGCTCCCAACCCCACCACCACCAGGGCTCCATGTTACACCTAGCAGCATGAGAGCTAAATTCTGCTTTAAAAGGGTAAATATGTAAACAGTTAAAAATACCTGTTAAATTCTGCCAGTGACCTCCAAGCTCACTTTTCAATCCCCACCTATCATTTTTTCAAACACCTTCAGTTGGCCAAGGCCCTAACCTCCTTTTTTGGGCCTCCTCCCTGGTCAAAGATATCAATCTCTTGGTTCAAACCCTCATGGATACAGCAGGTCTACCTCATTTCATTTCTAGATTTTATGATCTTCTTCAACAGAGTGATCCAAAAAGCCCCAAGGGGTTTTGTTTTGACTAGCAACAAGAGTTGGGGCTTAGCTTGCATGAGAATAGCTGGTGGCTGATCTGTTGGCAGCTATATAAATATGTTAAACAAGATTGTCTCTGGTTTCTCCAATTCTGTATCCTTCATAACTTATGTTTTATGCCCTCCGTATTGTACTTTATAGGATGGGTAGGTCCACACCTTCCTCCTGCCTTAGGTGCCATAACTCTGAGGGGACCCTAAAGCACATTCTATGGGATTGCCCCCTGGTTATTTATTTATTTAGTTAAGCGTTTTACCAGGAAGGCACACTGAGAAGGGTACTGTTTGATTCCAGGTGCATCCTGGGGGAGGGGGACAGCAGAGATACAGAATTCAATACAATCATGACTGTAACACAAGGATGCAGAATAATCAATTGGTACACACCAAAATTAGTGCAAGCGATAAAGAGACATGTAAGCAATATTCAGTCAGCTCCAGCAATAAGATAGCAGACTATTCATATGAAACACAGAGTCAGCAGAGTTGGACAAGCCCATAATGATCAGCTGTCAAAGGCACAGGTGGAGGAGAAGTGCACTTTGATGAGTTTATTGATATGCTGAACTAGGGGTATGTGCTGTATGTCAGCAGGGATGAAGTTCCATAGTTTAGGCATATGATGTCGGAAGGCAGCCTGGCCAACAGTGGAGGTCATGCATGGTACAGCCAGGAGATGGGTGTTGAAATTTCTAAGGCAGTATGCTGGAGGGGTCAGGGCTGATAGAGCTGAGGCAAGATAGGGTGACAGGGTCTGGGACCAGATCTTGGTTGAGAGACTCACGCAGTGGGCTAATCTATGGTCTTGTAGTGAGGTGAGGTCTAGTGACTGGTAGAGAGTGCAGTGATGTGTGAAGGGTGGGCAATCAAGAGCGAAGCATCAGAAAGAGTGGAAATGTGTGTCCAGTCTGGCTAGGGTGGACTTAGGAGTGGCACTGCAGTCTACATCCCTGTAGTTGAATATAGGGAAGATCATTTTCTGTACAAGTGAGAGGGCTGGCAGTGGGATGCAACTACAGTTGTGATATAAGGCACCCAACTTAGGGTGGAGTTTTTTGTGGATGGCATGTACAGAAAAATCAAGATGCTGGTCAAGCCAGACCCCAAGGTATCTAAAGTAGGAGCAAGCCTCCAGGGTTGTTCCATCCAGGATTCAGAAGGAGGGGGTGGTGAGGAGCTGAGAAAGTCTCTACCTCATGCCAAGTCATGAAGACAGCTTTTTTGACATTGAAAAAAAGCTGATTTGCATGAAACCAGAGCTGAACATCATTGAAGTCCTACTGTAGTCTGGTTGCCACATCAGAGGGTGAGGGGCCTGATGTACACAGAGCCATGTCATCCACATACATGTGGATGGATGTGTAAGGGCAAGTCATTTAGGAAGGTGGAGAATAGAAGAGGGTCAAGGACTGAGCCTTAGGGAACATCAGTGGTGACTGGAAGGGGTAGGTGTGGAGCTACCAATTCTAACAGATTGGGATGAGCCTACCAAGCAGGAGCCTACCAAGTAGGAATGGAACCAACTGGTAGCCTCAGAAGAGAGTCCTGCAAAGGAGAGTTTTTCTAGGAGGAGAGCATAGGGGACAGTATTGAAGGCCTTGGCCAGGTCAATTAAGATGGCTGAGGTGATGTGGCCTTTATCCATACCAGCAAGAATGGAATCTGTGACCTGTAGAAGGGAAGTGGCAGTGGAGTGGTATTTCCTGAAGCCAGACTGGTAGGGTGAGAAGAAGGAGGAGGGGTTGAGAAATGAGGAGAATTGTGCCAGAACAAGATGCTCCTGGAGTTTTACCAGTACAGGGAGAAGGGAGATTGGGCAGTAGTTTCCTTGGGCAGAGGGGTCACTGCCCTTCAGAAGTGGAATAACTGTTGCATGCTTCCATTCAAATAGGATTGAAGCTAGAGATAAGGATAGGTTGAATAGAGCAGTCAGGGGGATAGCGATGACAGGAGCAACCAAGTAGAGCATTTTGGTGTCCAGCTCTGAGGGGCATTTGCCCTTAGCCAGACTGAGGGCAGTCAAGGCATTGTAAACTTCTGTTGGAGTGACCTGACAGAAGGAGAAGGAGTATGCAGGAGATGGGTCATGTGTATCGGTGGAAGATGGGGTGGCATTTTGATGGTAGGGAGGAAATGACGACATAAGTGAGGAGGTACAATTCGTGAAAAATGAGTTACATTTTGATGCCACTTAAAGCTGGTCCATTATGAGGATGCCGCCTACATTTAAAACTGGGGTTGGAGGCTGGGAGGTTGGGGAGAAAAGCGATTTGATCACCTTCCTGAATTTTGCTGGGTGATTTAGATTGGATTGGAAAGTGGCTCTGAATTAGTTACCATTGGCCTGATGAATTAGCCTAGTGCAGACATTGTGTAAGAAGTCATATATAGCATGCCTAGTGGGGAGCTGGAGGATTTGAAGGACTTCCATGCCTGGTCCCTGGCTCCGATGTGGGTCATGATGTCAGCTGTGATCCAGGGCAGGTGAGCCCCCCTCACCTGAGTATGTCTGAGTGGAGCATAGTAGTCTCAGATGGCAAGGAACTTGGATTTGAAGAATCCCAGTGCAGAGTCAATGGAAGTGGCCCGAGGGATGAAAGAGCAGTCTGTGGCTGACAGGTCACTTGGGAGTGAGGCAAGGTCCAGGGAATTGTATGACCAAGTAAGAATGGTTCTGGGAAGGGGGGCCTTGGGCTGGAATATTTTCTGTACCAAGTAGATTATGTGGTGGTCACTTAGGGAGTCAGGTAGGAAGCCTGAGGTGGTTATCCGGTGTTGGTGAGAAGTGAGGGCCCAGCCCAGTAGAGAGTGGTTCTGTGATTTGAGGTTCAAATGTGTAGGCTCAGAGCTCTGTTAGGTTAGGTTTAGAGTGGCCACCTGGTTACGAATCTTGGACGTGGTGCATGACAGCCAGTTCAGGTTGAAATCACCAAGGATGTGAAGCTCACCCCCTGATGCGCTATCATTCAAGGTGCTCAGGTGATCCAGGATGGAGGGCATGGGGGAGTCAGAGGAGCAGTCCGAAGTGGCTATGAATATGGTGATATTATGGGGCCGGGAGAGTTTGATCAGCAAGTTATTGTTGGACTGCGGGGGCAGGGGAATACTGACAGGAGTGAACTGGAGGGAGGACATGATATACATAGCTATTCCGCCACCTCTCTTGTTGCCTGGGCGGTCATGATGGATGACAGAATAGCCTGGGATGATGATTCCAATGTCCTTGTCCAGGTTTCAGAAATGATCAAGATATTTAGCCTTAGGGATAAAACAGTTCACTGCAGTAAGACTAGTTTATGCAGTAGGCTGCAGATATTAAGGTGTACTACTTTTAGGCCCTGTGGAAGTTGATGGGTGAGTGGGGAGGTAGTAGGACCAGGGTTAGGCTCTAACATCCCCAGATATTAGGAGTAGTGGTGTTATCAAGAGCTTGGTGAAAGGAGCGGGCCATCAAGGCTTGCAGGTAGTATGGTGCGACTGCAAGGACGTCACCAGAGGATGCTTGGTGGGTGCATTTAGGGCTAGAAGACCTGTGTGAAAACAGGGTGGTAGAGTTGAGTAGCTGACCAGCCATAAGGGTTGGTGGGGTGCAGGAGGGAGCACGGTGGAAGAGGTCCCAAGGTTTGGTGACAGTGCTGTCAGGATACAACATGGCAAAATTACCTGACTGTTCTTTAGGGTAGCTGGAGAGAGGGAGTGACACTGAGAATACGAGAGAAGCAACTATAGCTATGTAGTGAGGTAGCATAGTGTTGCTGACTATAATTTGCTTCTAGTGGGTGCTAGCTTAAATTGTTTCTAGTGGATGCAAGGTTAAGTAGCGGCCACTAGTGGTGGGAGAAGATAACTTGCAAAGGGGGAAGCCAGCTAATAGGTTTTAGCTGACATGTGACCTGGCTCACTATATATTGAGTGGATCACCTAGGGTGAAGGTGGGGGTGGTGGGGTAGCTCATGCATAGCATCAGAGGGGCAATCCCTTGGCTAGAGTGAGTGGCTCTCGACCATTGGTCATATCTTCCTTGTGGGTCTGATTGTTATCGGGAAGGGTAGCTTCCTGGGGCCCTCATGACCTCCGGGGACAGGGAGTGAGCTGTGGAGAGAGGAGCAGAAGGTGAGTATAATTTATAGCAGGAAGAAGGGGCTGGCCTAGCAGGGGGAGGAACAGATATGAACAGAGCCAGTAGTGTGGTTAATTTGCTCCAGCTACTAACTAATGTTGCTGTTCAGGTAGCATGAGTTAAATGCAGAGCTAAATCTGGCAAGCCTTATCAAGCTACAGCAAAGCAAAACCAAAAATAATAACATACAAATACAATGCAAATAAAATAAAATAGAATGAGGAGCTAGCCCTGTACTGCTGTTCCAAAAATGAGATAATAGCAGCTAACCCTGTGCATCTTTGCAGAACTAGCCCTGGCAAAGCAAATATAATTAAAATAAAAATAAAGGAGTGCTATCCCTGTACTGCTTTTCAGACAATGAAATCAAATGAGGGCTAAACCAATGCTGCCTTACTGAGCTAGCTCAGCAAACTGGAAAGAAATTGCCCAGGGCACTGTAGCAGTAGGGGTAGCGTAAGGCAGCCATTGGTATAGCAGACAATCCAAATTAAAAGACAGCATTCTTAAGGTAACAGAGACTAGCCAGAAACAGAGGTAATGCAGGAGAAAATGTTATGCTGCAAATTATATCTCCATTTTTATGCTGACTATAATGTCTGCAGCAGTCTAGATTTGAATTAAAAATTTGTTGCCAAAGGATCCATTCAAAATCCCTTCACTAGACTGAGCGGCTCTCGACTGTCAGTCATACCTTTCTTGTGGGTCCATTTGTGATTGGGGGAGGGAAGCTTCCTGTGACCCTCGCAACCTCCAGGAATGGGGAGTCAGCTTCCATATGGATCCATTTGCGATGGGGGGATGGCAGCTTTTAGGGGCCCTCGTGACCTCCAGTGACAGGGAGTTAGCAGTGGTTATCCCCTTCTGGAAGGCAATTTGAAATGTCTTAGACCCATTTTTGGGCTTAGACCAATATTTCACACCACAGGTTTGTTTAGTGGGTGGGGGTGGTGGTCAGCTGCCATAAAGCTTTTCTATCCCTGATCTCTACTGTAGCTAAGCTAATCATTGTTAGACATTGGCTGGAAGGCTCCATTCCCTCTTTCTGGGAATGGCGTTCAGAAATATTTCAAGCCATTTAATTAGACAAACACATTGCCTAGTGCCAGGACTATCAGGAGAGGTTTATGAGTAGGTGGGGTCCACTGTTGGCCTTTTTACCTATAGCGTTGGCACCCCAAGCAGACACGGTCTGAAGGAACAGGGGGTAATCTCCCTTCCCTCTTGGGGGGCATAGCATCTGACTCCCCCTTTTCTCCCTGGTAGTCTAGGTTCCATTCTGTTTCTCTTTCCCCCTTTCCTTTTCTATATTGTAGGGGGCATGAGTTGGTGCTCTGGAATGGGGAGGGTGTTGGGGGTTGGTAGGGTTTTACATGGGGGGTCTGGGAGGGTTTTGGGTTTTGCTGGGGAAGGTGGGGATGTTTGTATTACTGGTTATTTTGTAATGTTCCTTGTAGCTGCATTATGTATCTTCCTTTGTTTTGCTGTCTAATGTGCTGGGCTGACTGTTATTGGTTGTTCTGGTTTGTGGTTGATGTTTTTTTGTTATAAACTCAATACAGTATATTTAATTGGCAAAAAAATACCTGTTAAAATCTGCCTCCAAAACCAGAGCTGGACTTGACTTGGTGGATAAGAGGCTTCATAAAATGGCTATAGATGAACATAATCTATTCATCCAAACACTATTCACCTTCTCCCTTCAATGTGTCTCTCTCCCTGATGTCTGAACACAAGCCAGTGTGGTTCCACTGTTCAAATCAGGGGACAACATAGAGGTCTTTAATTACAGGTCCATCTCAATCCTCTCCCTGCTGTCTAAGGCCTTAGATAAAATTGTCAGTGATCAACTAGTGGATTACATGATGACACATGATCACTTAGTTGCTGAACAACATGATTTTAGGAAGCTGTACAGTATGACCACCACCCTAATTGAGTTCATGGAGTAACTCCACATAGCTGTAGACAGAGGAGAGTATGTTGGTGCTGACTTTCTCAATCTCTCCAAGGCCTTTGACTTGATAAGTCATGACCTCTTAATCATAACATTTTTGCAGCTGGGCCTGTTGACTGAGGACTCTGCATGGTTCTCTAACTACCTATCAATCAGAACCCAAAAAGCCGAATGTGATGTGATAGATACATTTTCCAGGCTACAACCTCTTACCAGCACAGTTCCTGAAGGCTCAATCCTAAGACCTCTACTCTTCAACCTTTTTGTCAACAAAGTCCCAGAGGCCTGTGCATACCTCAAATCATTACTGTATACTGATGACACAGTAATCTTCACCTCCACTGTGATTTGTAGACACCTGAAAAATACCTGCAACCCGATTTCAACAGGATCTGTGAACGGTTCACCAGAAAACAAGCTGATCATAAACTCAAAAAAAAATCTCTACTGTTTGGGAGTACCCATCCTCTAAACAGATGCCCCGAGCTGCACATCACCACCCCAACTGGGGACTCTATTGAACAAGTCCAGGTCTTTAAATATCTGGATATACATCTGGACCCTACCCTGTTCTTCTTCCCACATGATGACCCTGTAGTCAAAAACATCCAGCAACAACTTGCATCGCTCTACAGAAGCAGGCATAACATTACCACTAAGGTCAAAAAAATCCTAGTCTCCAGCCTCATCACTTTTGTTATTAGCTGCAGAGCGGCAATCTATTACACCCCCAAGAGCTCTATCCTTGAAAGAATTTGTGTTGTCTTCAATCATGCCTGCAGATTTGCAATTGACCTAAAACCAGAATCCCACCAATGTGTCCTCTATATCTCCTCCAAATGGAATCCTTTCCACCTCTGATGTAGCCTCAATGCAGCCCTCCTATACAAAAGAGCCCTACTCAGGAAAATACCCTCAGGAATTCACAGCCACTTCACATTGATTAATATAAATTATGGTACTCAGTTCTGTGGGAGAAATAATTGCTCCTGCTCTTCAGGAAAATGACACTTAGGCAGCTTGTGTCCAGTGCTGTCAAAACATGGAACTCATTACCCCTAACAGTGACTGCACTTATGACCTTCTCCACATTCAAGGTCCAAGCTATTGCCACCTTTCTCCTGAAACTTAACTGGAAGTGTGCAGTATGCTTAGAGGGTACTAGTCAATGATTTCATATTTTGTCACACTTGTCTTAGTAACATGAATCATGCTGCTTTCTTGACTTGGTAATCCTGATTCATGTATATGATCTCTGCAGATGTTGATTGTAACATGAATACTGTCATTCACAATGCCTATGTAACTCACAGAATGTGATTCTTATTGTTATTAGTAATGGATTGTTGTTGTTTGTAACCTTGCTTGACTTGGACACCTTTAAAAAGGGCTCTTGAGCTCAAAGTTCTTCCTGACACAATAAATAACTAGATAAATAGACAGACAGACAGACAGATAGGCACTGAAATCAATAAAACAATCAATCAATAAATAAATAAATAGCCATTGATCCATATTTGGATCAAGGCAGTGTCTGAATTTTATTATTTGTTTTCTAAGTCAATTTATTTTTTTATATTGTTCTTGTATTTCTCATTTTGTTTTTGAGTAAGACTGAGAACTGATTTATAATTATTACTAAGAGTTTTTTCAAGTTTTCCAGTTAATTCTCTATTATTCATAAACATGAGCATTTGATAATAAAACCCCCATATTTGAGACTTTTTAATTACATTATAAGAAGTCTTAAGCTGGTTAGAGTCTAGCCATGAAATATTTGAGTTTCTACTTTTTATTTTTTCCATGGTGAGCATGTAAATGAAGTTAAAGTTTTACTCCTTGAGGGAATGTTATAATTCACTTAAATAGCTTTTTATCCATGTATAAAGGTCAGTTTAATAATGGGTCAGTGCAATCAATAAACACAACTAAAAATGAATCTAATTAGTTATTCAGTTTTAAGTTTTAATTATACTCAAAACACTAGCTAATATTTGATGTTTCAGTTTTTAAATATGTTATAATAATATAACAGGGAGTATACTGGGAGGTATGTATCTTCCTTTTATAGAATGTGTTCATGGTACTGTATTTGATTATATTTATTTTCCTTTTTCCAGTTTAGCCATATCCCAACATAGGAGAGTTTAACTGTAAATAAATAAACAATGGCACTGGTGTACTGTATACCTCTTGTTTCTTATGGAATACATAATGTTTGCCACACTATTCATGGAGTGCCATTACACCACAAACATTTCTTAAAAAGCATACTGAAGGAATTCAAGACTGATTCAGTTATAGCTCCAACACTTGATTGATTTACATACAGTAGTTGAGTCAAAATCATCATTGTTTAGGATTTTATACATTGTTTGTAACATACCCAAATATTCTATTGTAACTTTTTTTTATCTTTTTAGTATGTTGGTTTGCAGTGATAAGGTAGTTATTGGTAATATTGAGTTATTTTTATTCAAAGTGTATCCAGAGAGATGGGAGTATCAGTCTATCTCCAGTAACAATTCTGGGAATGATCATTCAGGTTTTTGCATAAGTACCGTATAAGTTCCTTTGTGTACTCACTTATCTTCACTTGCTTAGCTTGTAACTCTAATCCTATTATAACAATAGTTCTTAGACTTTGTCACAGTGAGCCTCCCCAAATCCATGGAAAAGATTTTGAGCCTTCCCCAAAAACTGAAATAATCTTGGGCCTCCCCAAAGAAAAATAACATACCGTACTTTATGCAGTACACCATAAATAAACTGAAACCACTTTGAGTACTTGGCTCACATTCAGTTATTTGTCTTATACTGATGTGGAACCTTTGAAAAAAAGCTCCTGTGCTCATGGGTCAGACTACTTTCTTTGTTTTCTCTCTATATGAAATAACCTTCCCACGTACTTTTACCTCTCCCCTCCTTCCTGCTTCTAAGCAGTTTCTCTGGGATTACTTTACTCCTTCCTGCTATTGCTCTTAGCACTTCAATGCTCAACCCTTGTATTTGGGCTGTTCTGCCATCAGTCTACAAATTGATCAATTACCACCACTCATTATTAGTTTATTGTTCATATTTGTTTGCATTGTTGTTCATTGTACATTTCTTGATTGTTTTGCAGTTACCTTTTGAAATGTATTTACTCCCTACCCTTCCTCGGGTACACCTGAAATGAGCCTTGGCTCATTCATCTTCCTTTGTCACTTATTGGTAAATAAATGCATAAAATCCACTTACTATTATCCTCTTTCAGTTTGCTTCATCTCTTCAAACACGATATATAAAACTCTAAATTTAAATACAGTACTTTTTCAGACTTGCTTGAGCCTCCCCTGGAACAGGCTGGGGCCTCCCAAGGGAGGCTGGCCTCACCATTTGAGAACCCCTGTATTATACTATTGTTACTGTACATCTAATGTGTACCAGTTATGGTTCAAGGGCTGTAATGAGTAAAACTGTCAATAATGGACAGCCTTAGAATATGCAATTCTGCATAAGCAGTAGAGATGTATTACTACTACTGTATTAAATGTGAATATTACTAGTTGCTTACTGTAAAATGCTTTTATTATATTAATAAATTGTTGTGGAAGACCCCATTACTCTAAGCAATTGAACATAAACTGCCAGCTCATAAGGTCAAAGTCCTTAGTTGCATCTAAGTCCAATAAGTGGCATTGTTCATGTGATGTTTTATTTAGTTCCATGATTAACAGTACATGTCTAAGACCATCAAAAAGTGTTTGCCCTTTTACAAGACCTGTTTTAATGTAATAGTTTAACTGGGGGACACCACTCTCCATTCTTTTAACTATTAATTTTGCAATTATCTTCTAATCTGTGTTTAACAGTGTGATTGATCTATAATTCTCAGAAAGAAGAAGATTTTTATTTATTTATTTTGTACTTTAATATGACTAGGACTTATAAAATAGACGATGGAATGTGTTGTATTTCTGCCAGTGCATCTACCAGTTTTATTATCCAATCTGTCAAAATTGTAGAGAATGTTGACTAGAACTCTGTGGTTAATCCATTATGACCAGGTGCCTTGTCTTTTGGAAGTACCTTGATGGTTTGTGATATCCCTTGTTCTGTAAAAGGTTCCAAATGTATTTGTAAATACTGGGGGTATATGTTTTTTTATGTAATTTTTTATTTCTGTGTCTGATGCTTTTAGTGTATCTTGACACATTGCACTTTCATATTTTGTGAATATTTCTCCAAATTGTCTGTAATGTGTTATGTTTCCTAGATTATCTTGCATATTAAAAATATTTTTTCTCTGTTTCCTTCTTTATAATATATCAAGCAGTTTCCAGGATTTATCTCCATTTTGGTATAAATTACATTTCAGATATTATCAACTTTTAAATGTTACTGTCCATCTTGAATTTCTGTTTCTAATTCCTTAATTTCTTGCTTTGATTTTATTACAGTGTCCTTTTCTATTTATTTTGCTCTCGTATAAGAAGCTATATGCTTCTATATCTGCTTTAAACGCATCCCATAATTTATGTATTTGTTGGGTGCATCAAAGTTGAAGTGCCAATATTCTGGGATAATAACTGTTATATGATCTATACACTCATTATTTCATAAGAAAGAATTGTTGAATCTTCATTGTGGTGTTCTTATTTTGTTTTAAGATGGAATTATTGTGGTTGTAACCATGGCTTGATCAAATTAGTTTATGGACATTATTTCAACTTCTGTCATCCGTTGACACATAGTAACTGAATACAAAATATAATCCAGTCTACCATAGGTATCAATAGGGTTAGAGAAGAAAGTATATTGACTGGTAGATAAGCACTTGTTTCTCTACATATCCACTAAATTGTGTTCTTGCATAAATTTTCTTAGTTTAGTAGTTGTTTTGTTATTTGAGTTAGATGATGTTGATGATTTGCCTCATTTCAGGTTCATGTAGGCATTGAAATATCCACCGACACACTTCGCTGCAGGTCCTAATGTTCCTAGGCCTTCTGTTAGCTTTGCTAAAAATTCATTGTATCCAATTAATGGTGCATACAGGGATCCCAGTATATATTCATGTCCAAAAATTGTGCATTTTACTAAAAGGATTATACAATCCTCATCAGTAAACTGAGACACAAATTAAAATCCATATTTTTTCTGATGAGGATGGCACATCCTCTGCTACTTGTTTAGCCATTAGAGTAGTTAACATATTTAACTCGGGCAGTTTCCTGTTTCATTATTTCTTTTTCATCATGGTGGGTCTTTGGAATAAGCAGTATGGAGATACTGTGTTTCTCAACGTATGCTAGTATTCTTTTTCATTTATTTGGGGAATGTTTCCAAGGGACACCATATGATGCCAGTGTTACATTCAGATAATTTCCTTGATTGCTCATTATACATTTTTATTTGTAAAATATTTGCTGCTGTACAATTAAATACGATTTTTTTTATTCTACCTTCATTTATTCCTTCCCCATTATTGTTTGAAAGACTGATTTCATTGTTATGGTATAAAAGGAAACCAGATGCCACCATGAAGTATCCATTGCTTGTATACTAACATTATGATCTGTAGTGTTAATCTTAGGTTGCTGCCTACACTGGGCTTCCCCTCCCTCCACCTTTTTCACTTCATATTTAGCACATGGTTCTTCAATGCCTACCTTTAATTTACTTTTATATTCTCTTCATGAAGTATTGCTTTTTAGACCTTTAATAAAATTATATTGTCATTATTTCAGTTTATTGAAAAAATAACTGTTATAAGTAAATTTAATTTTACTAAAGGACTAAACATCAATTAGAAGTATCTACAGGATTCTAGAATGCATGGGTTAGATACAAGGGATCTTGGAAGTAAGGTGGGGGAAGGGGAATACTGAAGACTAAGTAGGGTCTGAGGTGTAACTGTAGGTAGGGAAAAATAGGGCAGACTGGATGGGCCATGAGGTCCTTATCTGCTGACATCTTCAACATCTTCCATGAAAAGAAGGGCATATAAAATGAAAAGGTAAGCAGGCTCAGAGTAACATCTGCATTATATTATTCAGTGCTAATTAAATGTGATATAGAAATGACAGCAGGCAAATAAACAAACATAATTAAAGGTGAATCCTCAGCTCTACTGCCTTAATACTGTGAGACCTAAAGGTCCTGATTAAACAAACAACTTAAGGAAATCATTTTTTCAAACCCCTGAGAGGTTAGATAGCCTTCTTTATATCTGACTGAGCCTGCCTCTATCTGCCTGCCCTGCTGCCACTCTAACAGCCCCAGTGACCCCAGTGGCCAGCCCTGTGATGATGTGAGCAATGGGCTAAGCAGTGGGGGATGTCTATGTGCTGGCACTTAGTAATGTATGCGAATACTCTGTAACACCACATTTTCACACACAGTCTTCTGGTACCAATCATGCAGACTCAGCCCAATTGGTACAGGTAAACCAAGCATGCAAATGCGCTGTTACAGAGTAATGCATACATTACTAAGTGCTGGCACATAGATATTCCCCATGGCTTAACCCATTTCTTATGTTATCACAGGGCTGCTCACGGGAGACAGTGGGACTGTTAGTTTGGCAGCACGACAGGCTGAGGGTCCCAGGATTAACCAGATGTAAAATAAGATATCTAACCTTTCAGAGGCTTAAAAATTATTTATTTAGGTTGATTGCTCAATCAGGACCTGTAGGTCCAGTAGTTTTAAGGTAGGGGAGTGGAGGATTCCCCTTTAAACATGAAATATAAAAATGTAATTTTTATGGGTTGCTAGTTCAGAAAAATATTACAAAAGAAGTCCATAAAGTCACAAAAAATGTAACTAGGCTGTTAATCCATTAAACCATATATCAGGTAGAAAATATATGGGGAAGTCTTAGTCTTAGGCCTTCATAAGCTACTTTTACTCATTCATAAATCAGCATCTGGTCATTACAGTTGACTTTCAGCCTGGCAGGATGGAGAGCAGGTGTTTTATATGGTTCTTTCACAACATGCTATAGTTTATAGTGTCCTGTACTTATTTCTCCCTTGAATAATCTCATATGGTAGATTGTGAAATGCTTGCTCTTTCCAATACAATTTGTTTTTTATTGTAAACTGCCTGCATGAACATGTCCTTGTCAGCAGTTTGTAGTAATTTTGTCGCTATTACCCTAGAAGACTTTGCTGGGTCTGGGTGCTGACCCAAAGATCTATGGGCATGGTCCAATCAAGATTCATATATTCTATGGGAGTAGCCATGAAAGCTAAAATTATCTTTTTCAGGGTGTGCAGGATTGTAAACCCACTGTCCCAATACTCTAGTAGTCTGACAATTTTTATGTTTTTACTTCTGGATCCTGATTCATAGTCTGTTAGATTCATTTTCATGGCATGCAATTGTCTAACGTGCTTTGTTTGGGCTTTCTTTAAAACCATTGAGACATCTTCTATGATAGCTATTCTTTTTTTCTGCATCTGATGTGCGATGGAATAAAGATGTTATGTCACTTGCTAATGACATCATTTGTTGATTAAGTATGTTCAGCTTCAGCCTGAGATCTTTTACTGGGGTGCCGCTTCTTTAAGATACTGCAGCTCTAGACACCCTGATGGCCCAGTGGTAGTGCATTGAGCTACTATGCAGGTTACCTGAGTTAGGAATCAAGCTCCGGATGCCATGGTGGGGGACTGGCCTGACCACAGCAGCTACTACTTGGCAGTGTGTTATGGCCGGGAAGGATGGCATTGTGATACCATTGCCACAGCGACCGTTGCAATAGGCCAGTGGGCTTGCTCCCTATGCAGAGTAGCCGTGACCTGCAGGGACCTAGCACATGCCACAGGTAGGAAGGGAGAAGAGAGAAAACCCAGGCAGAAAACCCAGAATCTGCCCATATGATGGGCTGCATTACTACATTTCCCCTGGGTCCTAGTCCTGGCCATTGCTGGATCCTAGCCCACACAAGTGGGTTATTTCAGGGAGGAGAGGCTGAGCCTTTGCCAGAGCCTCAACCATGGGGGAAGCCATTGGAATATGTGCTGCTGTGGGTCCTGTGGGAACCAGGGGTCCAATGGGCCTGTTTGTGGTACATACCTGGAACCAGGGTACATACCTGGCAAAGCATGGCCAAGGATAAAATACAGAAAAAGAAAGATACTGTAGATCTTTCAATACTTTTTTTCCCATCTGGAAACATCCTTTAGTTCTTCTTCATCCAATATTTCTTCCTTTATTTCAGCTCCTTCAGCTCCTTCCTCAGCTTCTATTCCTTCTAATTTTTTTGTTGGTTTTTATTGTCCATGTTTATGACTTCCAGAACCTCCATACCAGATTTCACTTTCATTTAATTTTCTCTCTGAATCTTCTGATCCATCTGAGTCATCAGCAATATTTATTTTCAGATGCTGATTTCCCTCACTTATTAGTTTTGCCTGTAAGTAGCTTATTTCAGACATTTCCTTTGTTATTACATATTTTGCAGCAGTTCTTGTGGCATTCCATTTTCAAGATGCACTAACTGATTGTCTAGATTTGAAGAGGGTTGTTTTGGTGTAACTTCATTTGTTTCATGCGCAATTTGTGAAGTTAGATTTAACACAGGTATTTGCTTTGCATTATGTGGGGAAAGTTGATATCCAAAGCCACTGATCTTCGGTTTTTACCAGAAAACCCGCTAACATTTTGGAATCAGAGCTACCTGAACACTGGTAAAAACAAAGATTTCACGGAATCTGGCATTTTATATCAGATCAGTAAATCTACAAAAACTTGTATTTTTCTTATAATTCCTTCCTGTACTATTTTCAGTTTGCTTTATTTAATGCTATATATATTAAGCCTTCTTCATTCTGATTATTTTTGCATATACTAAAAGAATGATAGCAGAATCCCGGTAAAATCTGGAAATTAGAGTAACAATCACCAGTGCAATTCCAGAATCTGAAGGCTTGAAAATGGAATTTCATTGTTTTAATCACCGTAAATCAGTGGCCTTGCTGATATCCATTTCCCAAGCAGAAACAAACAGGAGTTTTTTTTGGGGGTTTGAGCATAGCTTTTAGAGGGAGGCCTCCACAGCCACTAATTAGTATCATAAAAATATTCCTGCCCTTCCCCCTTACTTTGAAGGTTTGTTCCAGATCAGGTTCTTATTAAGCCCCTATTTAAATATCTTTAATCTGAAATTTGGATGTCAGTCACTTTTACAGCCATTGTATATATTTTTTCAGAAAGTACTACTCTCCTGTCCTTGCTGAATTTTGTTGAATGTTTCTATGTCTGTATCCCCCAAATCCACCAAAAGCACATCGGCCTCTTTTTGCAAGCAGTCTTTTATTTTCTTATACCCATCCCATGAAATTTTGAGCCCCACCTTTGACAGTCTGAACCACATGATTTGAAATCCCCACAGTAACATCCTCAGTATTTTTGCTAATCATGTCCATTTTTACATTGTTTTATTTACAGCTCAGAAACAATATTACTTTTGTTTCTCAGAGAAGTTCATCTAGTGAGCATATTTACTTCCTGCAGCTGTAAAAATTCTTCAAATAATGGTATACTTTTGTCAGCTTGAGGGGTATCTGCAGGAGGCTTCATGGCCTCGACTCCACTCTGAGTTTCTGCAGTCCATTGCTTGGTGTTTGAATGTACCCAGTATTCTGGTGTTTTATTTGTCTGTTATGCGGTATTAAACTTTTGTCCTAATTCCTCCATGGAGCATTTATTCAAGAGTGGGGGGTGTATCATTAGGGGTTCCCCAGTCTCTAGTGCTGCTTTTTGAGATGTTGGCTTCATGGGGGTATCAGTTGTTGCAGGGCTTAAAAAGGGGGTACTATTAGAGCAAATGAAAAAGATTTTAGAAGTAGGGCTAATAAACCCCACTGTATTGGTTTCCTTTTTTCTGACTTGTCTTATTTTCTCTGGGTTTTGGGGTTCTGTTTTGGAACTGGGAAATATGGCACAGAACCCCCTTTATTTCTGCTTTTCTGACATTCAGAATGGATTTCTTGCAATCTGTACCCAAGCACAAAGTATGCCCATAAAAATGAAAATGGCTGAGTTGGAGGACACCAGTAATAAATGTAGCTGCTTCAGATGCTGAACACATGGGGATAAGAGATGCTGATAAGCTCCATGTATATATTGTCAGAAAAGGATGTTGGTAGGAAAACATTTTTTGTATTTACATTTTCTGACTGCTTAAGTTGAAATATGTTCCAGATTGCTTCTAGTTTACAAGTGTAGTTGTTAGGAATCCATGAGAGATTTTTTTCAGAGAGCCATGCAGACACAACTCATGCATCCTCCAGCTTTTCCCGAGCCATCTTCTATTTTGATCTACAGCTGACTGTCATATTCAACAATAAGGAGAGCTAAGATCTGCACTGACATCATTGTGTTCTATTTACTATTTCTCCTCCTCGCCTGTGGTGGACATTGGTCCACATTAAGCTTGTCTATAAGCTTGTGTTAACCTCTTCTGGAGTGACATGATTAACTTCCAGCACCCTCAGTTTGTCCCTCCCTTCACAAGCTCACTGTACTGATTCCTCCAAGTTGGACTGTACAACCAGATAGGAGATGGTTAGAATGTCCTTAAAGAGTTGCAGGTGATGGATAAGGGCAGTCAGACAGTAGTAAGTGGGAGAGTATGGCAGCATCATCTGTCCAAGCTGCAACCATTTTCCATTGCTCTCCCTGATCTCTTGCCTGTCTCCTACATAGATGAGAAACCTGCAACATCATCTCCAGTCCTAAGAGATACTATAGTACACCAGGAGAAGGTGCCTCTTGCCCCCCCTCCTTATGGCATTTGGCTGACACTGGCTATGGGATACAAGGTGCCTCTGTACCATGCTGTAGGTGAGTCAACTCACAATGACATCTCCCTCAGCCTGAGGATGTTTTCCTCCTTTATGAATGGGTCCCTTTCTTTTGGCCAGCAAGTGGCAGACATCCACTGGACATATCTCATGCCATCGCTGAGACACAAAATGTCAAAAATGGATGGTTGGCTGCCTGCATTCTGAATTCAGAACAAGAGTCTCAGGTCACCTACATGACAATTAATCACCCAATTGCTATGTAGCCAAGCTGGTACAGCCCAATTTAATTTCAGTGCTACCAGTTTTTAACTAGTTTACTTATATTTTATTCTACTTACAGTTACCATTCTTCATAGTCTGGTCTAAGATGTCAAATTGTGAAAAAGTTATTTTTAGGTTAAAAGTAGCTCACTCAGATAACATAATGATCAGAACACCTATAGCAAGTGGACAAATTATCTTTTAAATGTTTGCCCAGTGAGTAAACAATCCATGGCTGGTGGAGATAAGAGGTCACAGGCAAGTGGTCAACAAACTTCCCTGACATTGCTCCTCTCTACTCCCCTCCCACCAAACAAAAATTAGATAGTATCCCTTACAGTGTTCGGAATAGGATTTCACACACTAAGTAGGATCAAATTATAAAAGGTTCATTAAAAGGTATCCTGCTTGCTACTGTTTTAGTCAGCAGAGAGACTCGAATGGTATTTGGAATTCATTTTTAGTCTTTGCACATTTGAAAACTTCCTTATTTCTGTTTCATGTTTATTCTTCTGCTGTTTTATTTGTTATTCCTTAAACATAAGCTGTATTTCATTGTGTACTACTAGAGTATATTATTTACTTTACCCACTTCTGTGTTTACACTGTCTGTTTCTAAGTCACCAGGATATTTTGTGACATCAGTTATCCCTCTTCCTCAATGTAACTCACAGTAATCAGTGCTGTTCAATAGGAGACTTAAATAGGTGGGTTTCTGCTGTATGGGAAGAAAGGATAAAAAGAAAAAAGGTAGCAAAATCTATAGAATGTTATGAAACCAATATTTCCAATATGCAAACAATTACACTATACTGTACGTAATATAAAAGTGCAAAATTATATTGGGATTGTTCATGCCCACCCCCATGAGATTCCCTTTGTTTCACTAATGATAGTAAGAGCTCCCACTGATCTCTTTTCTCCATTTCTACTAAAGCTGATTACACTACAGTATTAGAAAATCATATGCTTCATAGTATGAGTTCAGCTACTGTACACTCCATTAGAGATGGTACCTCTATTACTAGTAACGTGGAATCAAAATAACAGCTTTACAGCATAGCATGGAATCAGAATAACGACTTTACAGCATAGCAAGATGAAAGAGTAGCAGCAGCAGCCCCTTTAAAAGAACACAGATGCCCATTGTTGATAATGGACTTTTTCTGGCAGGTAAAACATTCTTCTATCACTGATATGGCCACATGGGATTGTCTTTCTATTCAGCGCAGGTGGGCTTCTCAGTGAAAGGAATCACCACCTTCCATTTAAGTGTTCCCAGTAGCATGAACTGCAAATTTAAAGCTGCGTTGCCATTAGGCAGAATTGGTGTAGGTGTACACAGCTGGTATCATCTAAAAGGCATGCAGTCATTCAGCTGCACAGAATTACATATTAACAACAGCTATGGAAATCTTAAATGATCCACTGGCCCAAATCTGAGAACTGCACCCACTTGGTAATGCTTAAGAGTCTCTGGACCTATTTTGTGCAACCCCATTGTATTCTACTTTCTGTCTTACATTTGAATGGGAAGCATAGGACTTGTGAATGCTGTGGGACTGGCAGCAATGGAAAAAGAGGCACCAACATGTCCAATTAGACTACCTCACCATGCTGAGTGCCATTTTAAAATTATGTATTAATCCTATCATTGGCTAAAGGCTAACATTTACAAGTGCCACACTCCCTAGTACAATAAAATGGGCCTATAAATCTTTGGTAACAATCAGAAATTGCTGTTTTTCCACCCCTCTCTGTTTTTTCATTTTGATTTACTGCATCATTTCTCACAATGGTGCCTATGCACCAATGCAGGACGGATATGCATGATAGGCATGCACCCACCCCGCACACATCCACACTCATGATCAGGGATGCAGGGCATAGCATTCAAGACTAACCAGCCACTGCAAAGTGCCTGTTTGTGGCCCTGCTCCACTGGCATGTTAGTGCATGGGGGGGAATTGGTGGATACAGGCAGGCATACAATTGGATGCCCATCTGGGTCCCAGAGTAGATCTCCTGCTCCACATGGAGCAGGGAATTATGTGACTCTGCATGTCCCTTAAGGTAAATATATCAGGCGAGTGCCCAATTGGCTACCTCCAGCACACTCTGTCTGACCAGAGGGTTGAGGCAGCATGGTGAGGGGGATTTCTGTCTAGCTGTGGCCAGTGGCTGCTTTTCATTAGGGGCATGCAGTGGCTATGACAGGGTACCTGCTTGCATAGCCTGTGCCACCTCACCCAGCACTCCATACTTTAGTGAGTGGCACAGTGTGTGGGCACATCCCACTTCCTCAGTCCATCCATGTGCATAGATATGCAACTAAATAGGGGATTGGGTGTAAAGGGGGCATGCACCCCTTCTGTGAATGCTGTGAATGTCCACAGGACCTCCAGTGTATGGCTGTCTAATGCAGAGTTACCTATGCAACACACACAAGCAGTGTATAGGCTTCCTACTCCTTCATGCACAGGGGCCATTGTGCTATCGCTACACAAAAAAGTATCAATTTCTTTGGTTGCTCGGTGCACGTGCACTGAAATAAATCTGGCTACTGCTCATTTACAACTCAAACGTACAGTCCCCCAGTGGATACAATCCTGCATCTGATTTGAATAACACTGGAAGGTTTAGGGGAGCATGCAAGCAATCCATGTTTTATGCACTTGTGGACCACATGTAAGCATTTCTATATATGGAGTATGTGCAGATGCACCAATTTTTTAAACAAACATGACTGATTCTCTTATACAAATGAGGTGAACTGTTATTGAAATGCAAACCTTTGATTCTTATTGTTTAACAGATTTTTGGTCCCAAGCTGTTACAAAATGTTGCCACCTGTCAATTTGTAAACCAGTGTTTCTGATATGTTATTCTACTGAGAACAGCACTGGGTACAATGCTGCAATATGACATAAAGCTAGCCTCAGCTAAATGATGTGCAACAGCTGCTATAAATTGTTATATGAACATATGAATCTGCAAGCAGAAACAGGCCTTGTAGTCTATCTAGCCTGCTCGAGTGTGCAGCAAGCACTCTTAAACTGCAGCTGCCCCACCCACCTTTTCCCCCTCTCCTTGACCCTGCCCCACACCCTGTCCCATGCCCTTTTAATATACACACTTGATGGTGAACAATTAACAGAAACAAAACTCAAACGGGACCCTGGAGTGCTTATTTCCAATTACTTTAAAGCCCTGCGTGGCCTATCCCCCATAGGCCTATCCAACTCCATTCACTGTACTGCACTGACCCTGATCACGCACAGCTCGTCAAGAGCTACCCTAGTTATTCCGAGAGCCAGGACCTCTCAAGGTCAGAGGGCATTCCCTTACCATGTGCCCCACTGGTATAACTCCCTCCCTGCCAGTGTCTCAAACTCACTAACCTTAGCTTGCTTTAAGCCCAGGCTCAGAAACTTCCTGCTTAGCTCTCGCAAATGCAACTGCCGCTAGCCTAGTGTAAAAAAAAATATATATATACTGTGTTTGACAATGCTCACTGAGCGGTTCCCCCCCCTCCCTTTCCCTACTAATTCCTCCTCCCCTATCTCCCTCCCTTCTACTCCCACCTGCTCTCCCCCGACCATAAGTTTTGCACCTTTTGTTATCTTTTGCTTCGTTGGAGATTGTATTCTATTGTAAATAAAATTGTAATTGAACTGTAACTTTTTGTTTGTAAGTACTGTGTCCCTTGTACTACTGTTCTGATGTCCTCTTTGTGATGAGGTACCTTTGTAAATGAGCCTCTGGCTCAAAGGTTTCTAAACTGATGTTTAACTAAATAAAATAAATAAATACAATATTTAAAGGTGGATAGACAATGTGAAAAGGCTGCACAGAAAGCTAGTAGCGTCCTCAAATGTATTGGCAGGGGCATTACAAGTAGGAACCAAGAGGTCATACTCCCTCTGTACAGGTCCTTGGTGAGGCCACATCTCAAGTACTGCATACAGTTCTGGAGGCCACACCTAAAAAAGGGCATAGACCACTTGGAGGCTGTACAGAGGAGAACTCCAAAAATGGTACAGGAACTGCATCAGGAGCAATATGAATCTAGATTACAGCAACTGCAAATGTACTCCCTCAAGCTAAAGAGAAACAGGGGGAATATGATAGAAACCTTCAAATACATAAAGGGCATTCATAAGGTAGAAGTAGAAAACATCTTTCACAGAAATGAGATCACGCAAATGAGGGGGCACAGTTTGAGACTAACAGAGGGTAAGTTTAAAACCAACATTCATATGTTCTACTTCACAGAGAGAGAGAGAGAGAGAGAGAGAGTGGTGGACCCTTGGAATAGCTTACCACCAGAGCTTGTGAAGGCCAAAACTGTCACTGCTTTTAAGCTAGTGTGGGACAAGTATTGTGGTAATCTTGGAAGAAGAAAAGAATAGGTGGTAGGCAATCTGGGCAGACTAGATGAATCATACGGTCCCCTTCTGCTGACATGTTCTTATATTCTTCATATGTGCATATAACTTTAGAATAAAAACACCCCTACTCTTTTTGAGAAGTACTGTTATATTGCACAGGAGGGTTTCCATCCATTGAAGAGAGTCTCTGTATTCGTGGGGGAAAAAAATACAGCTAGCTTTGGCAAGACTCAAATCTCATGACATTCCAAAAATTTAAATTTCAGTATTTTCTGTTCTCTATTACTAAAGACATTTGCATGAAAAAAGGCTCTTTTTCCCTTAAGATGTCAATTTTTTCCTGCTGCCTTTCCTGGTCTGAGTTCACAATCCTCTGCTTTTGACATCAGATTCATTTCAGTGGAAACAGGTTGAGATGTCATAAACAGTGGATGATGACTTCATGGTAGGAATAAGAAGTCAGAAAAGAAGCCTAAGTGGGGAAAATCTCTGCTTTAATGAACATGTCATCTACCAGACAATATTTTGCAATGTTTTGAGTAACATACCCTTCTTCAGGGTGTCCAATTTTAAATCTACATTATAAATAACATATTTTTATCATTTAACATCATTCTGTTAATGGATAAAAATATGAATACATGTGAACTATAGATATTAGACTGGACTCCCTGAAGAAGGGTATTTTACCCGAAACGTTGGAAAATACTGTCTGGAAGATATATTAAAAATCAGTTGCTGAAACAGCTTTCAGCCTTATGTATATTACTAGGGTGAGTTGGCTGCTTTTGTCCAGTCTCATTGTGATGGTCTAAAATAGCATAGGTTGGATTGTGGCCTCTCCCCATTGAATAAACTTTTTCTACATTTATTTGAGGTAGGCTATACTGGAGACTTCTTATCAGAACATGTCATTAGTAATAAAAATTAGAAGGTATGGGAATTACAATTTAGAGGACAACACCTTGAGGACAGGTGGCACAATACCTGCATCAGTATTGTGTCGTCGCTGTGGGGGAGGTCGGCATTGTCGCTGTTGAACAAACTTGGTGCTTCCAGATCATAATTGATTTTACATTCAGGCAGATGGTCCCAAGTCTGATGATGGTTTTCTGTTCTTTGGTTTCATGTGGTGCCTCCCCTGATGGCTCCTTCCTGCAGAATAAGGTATATGTGTGCCGTCTCTTTGGAAAATAAAAAGTACTTTGGTGTAACAACAGCAAGAATATTAGCAGTACACACAAATTAGAATGACACAAGCCACGCAGGCAATAACCAAACTCACTGGTGCCAGGGGTAACAGTTTATTGGGTGAAGGGAGCAAGGGGAATAAAAGAAATAGTAGTGTCAGTGGCTCAACATGTTGCATGCTAGCCTCTGAGGCCAGAAGATCAGAAGGCTGTGGGTTCTATCCCCACACCAGACACTTAGGTTAAATCTCAGTACTGACACTGTGGCGCAGCATGAGGGGGATGCTGCACTCCTGAGGTGCTATCTTTCAGATGAGATGTTAAACCTAGGTCCCATCTGCCTGTTCTGGCGGTAGTTCACATGGATGTTAAAGATCCCATGGCACTTCTCGAAAAAAGTAGGGGTGTTTTTATTCAAAAGTTCTATGCACATACAGAAATAAAAGACTTTCTTTGTTATTAAATGTCATAACAATTCACAGCAAATAATCCTTCAAGAAACATATAAAAGAAAGAAATTAAGGACATTCGTAATATTGCAGTTGTTTTTGTGATCAATGAGAGAAAACATAGAATGAAAATATGAAATGACTATATCACAAAACTCATAGGACTGATTAATATTTAGGTGTTTAACAGGACAATGTTTACAGAAAACAAACATACCTTATTTAGAATCTGGGGTCTATTACCATCTATTCATTATTTGAAAAATAAGGGGAGACTTGGTTTCTTATATCTCTAAACTGATGGTTACTATAAACTTATAGTTCTAAAACAAGAAAAGGAAAAGGATCAACCAACCAATTAATTGTATCCCATCTATCTGAATAAAGGTCCTGTGGGCAGTGTCTTCCTTCCTGTTGCTTTATATTTAGTAAGTTATCTGATATAGACTGCAAAACTTGTGCTGTGGTCCAAGTGATTTGTTGTAAGGTCAGTATACTTCAAGCCTGCCATATGCCATATTTTATGCAAATCAACACACACACCTGAGTGTGCTTCTATTGAACTGAGAGGTTGTTTGTGGGAGGATTCCTAAATACAGTATAAGGCATCAGAGGTTATTACTTTGCTTGGGAACTGTCTCCATTTTTTTTTACTAAGGCCCAAAAGCCCTCTGCAAAGGAACATGGAAAAAAAAAAAGATGATCCATTGTTTTAGGATGAACAAATCATGTGATTCTAGGGCAGAACCTTGCAGTTCTGTCTTTATGTTTTTAATTGTCCTTCACCTGGAGTTTACCATGGACACATAACCAAATGATATCCCATAGTTGAGGGGGGCTAGTACAGTCTGAGAGCATGTCTGATACAGCTTTTAGCACATTCTTAGTAGAGATGGGTGAAATCTGCAAATTTTGTTCAACGAACTATTTTGCAAAGTTCGCACATTTTGCATAATATTTCACGGGTGCGAAATACAAAATTCCACCAGTGAAATGTGGAATTTCACCTGTGAAATGCAGAGTTTTGCCAGTGAACAGCAGAATTTCACCACTGGCAGATGAAATTCGGCATTTCGCATCCACAAAATATTTTGTGGAATGCACAGATTTCTCTAAATATTTTGAGCTGTGAAATTCTTGATTTTGCTGAAATTTCACTTGTAAAATTAAATTAAATTTTGCTGCATCTCTAATTCTTAAAGTGAGTCATATATGTAGAGAGTATTATACAATGTTCTTATTGTATGCAGGAATAAAATTGTCTCCTATCATACTTTTGCAATGCAGTTTTGTTGACTTTCCTCATTTTTAGTTTACCAATGCTTTCCCCTAAGTATTTTGGAAAGTCTGTCATTCCAGTTTGTTTGGGAAAGATTTCTGGTTTTTTCCCAGGCTTTTAAGAGGGGGGAGATATGGTTGGCTACCCAGAGGTGCCATATGGAGAGGCTTCCTGTTATGATTGGTTGAATGTTAAAGTGAAGAAAGATGCTGTGGTAAAAAACAATGGGGTTTAGCATTTTCAAACCACCCAAAGCTAAGTCTAAATATAAAATGCCTATCTTAATGGGGTTAAGGCAGCTTCCCCACATACATTGGAAGAAACAACTAAGGAGCCTGGTTTCCAATATTTTAGGTGGAGGATAGACATAACTTAGATATAAAAACATTGGAATTATAAAGGTGTTGATCATATATATCCTTTTCTTTTTGCACATTCTGCACTTGTTCCACTGTGCTGCCCTGTCCAGGGCCATGTTGATGATATAATTCCAATTGTAGTGGGCTGAGTCTGGGTGATCAAAATGTATTCCTAACAGTTTGCAGCCTGTGTGGATAACTGGAATGCCAGAAATGTCTGGGATGTTGGGTGAGACTAACCCTTAACCCTATTGGGATACACTGACTTTTTTGGAGGTTAATTTGGGATCCTGAAACTTCTGAATATCCTCTAAATACTAGTTCTATCAAGGATCTGGATTGTGAATCTGCTAGAATGACACATAGGCCATTGGTGTACCTCAAGTTTATTATTTATATGTCCTGGCTTGATATGGAAAGACTTTGGATGTCTAGGTGTAAATTTATTTTACATATGAGGGGGTCTAGTGTAGAAGATACAGAATAGGGCTAAGGGGTCATCCTTGTCAGGCTCCCACCTTAATTTTGAAAGGGTGGCCAATCCATCCATTAATGTATGGTGATACCTCGGCATGTTTATAACAAAGTTTGATCCAGTCTGTGAATATCTGGGGAAACCCATATCCTGCTTGACAGGCACATAGATAGTGATGTGACACTTTGTCAAAAGCTTGGGACTGATCAACATTTAAAAGGTATCCTGTAAGTTATCCATTGTTTCCTCTTTCTAAAATGTCTCTGATAAGGATTAGGACATCTGATATGTTCCTGCCTGGATGGGAACAAGTTTGTGCTGGATGTATTAGGGATGGTAAGACAAGAGTAAGTCTGTTACAAAGTAATCTGATCAGTATTTTAAAGTCAAAATTTAAAAGGGAAATGAGTCTCCAGTTTTGCAGCCATTCTGTACTCCCAGATTTATGTAATAAAATAAGAAGGCCTGAGTACATATCTGGCGGTAGTCAATTTTGTGCTAGTATATAGTTATAAAGTGCTGTTAATTCAGGGAGCACGTACTCTGCAAATTCTTTGTAAAAGGCATGGGATAGCCCATCTGGATCTGGTTCTGTGCCCACTGTTAATTGGGATATCACCGTGGTTACTTCTTGAGGTGTAATGGGCCAAGTCAAAGATATTCTATCTGATGGGGAGACTTGTGGTAAATGGCAGGATTTAAGCCAATCTGGTGTAGTAATAGACCCTGGATGGGCTGTTCCAAACATCATATTTATATAGTGCTCTGTTCCTGTTAAAATGTTCATGTTCCCTGTGAGCACCCCTGTTTCTGTTTGGACAGAGGTGATTATTTCCTTTTTTGGCATGGGTCATACAGCTTTTGTATGGTTTGGCTTAGAACTGATTTCCTTTGGTGTTAAACCAGTGTCAAATTCTAAAGATTTACTTCTATCATATTGATATGATGCTAAGTCCTGCTTAAGCTATTACATTTGTTAAGAGTAATCCAAAGTGGATTCTGCCTGTAATGAAAATAGTTTATATAAATGTTGGCAAAGTTCCTCATGTTTGGAGGTTCTATAACTACCAAAAGCTTCCCTGTTGTTTTTAAGAAATTAGGCAATCTGCTTTGCTTTCTTCCCACCATTCTAGTGTGGTGTCATAGAGAAAATAGACTGACTTTCTGGCTATAAGTATATCAAGAATACCATGCCACATAATTGGGTCTTCAAGTAATGCAGCATTTAATCTCCAATATCCATTCCCAATGGGTTCTTCTGGTGAATAAGAGATTTTAAATTCTAGAAGAACATGGTCTGATGTAGATATTGGGATTACTGCTGAGTGTACTACTGGGAGGTATGGGGATATGAATCAATAGTCATTTTTTGTCTTTAGGGGGCCCCTGAAGTAAGTATACTGTGACTGAGCATACTGCTCATGAAAAACATTCCTAAATTTAGTTTGAGTTAGCAATTTATTTAAAGAAATGGCATCACAGTACATTTTACTTGTTTTTAAACCCTGGTCAGTTTTCAATCTATCACAGTTGAAATCTTCTCTTAGAAATATGGCTCTTGCTGTGCAAAGATAGGGTTGAATGAGGGTTTAGTGGTTGAACTCTCCTGGCTTTATCTTGGGCAACATAGATGTTAATGAATCTGAAATTTTGCCCATTCAGAGAAGCATCCAATAATATGGGGTTCCCTGGGAAAATGTCTAAGACCTGTGTAACCTCAAAAGAGGATTACTGAGGCAGATCCCTACACTGCAACAACTGTCTTCCTCTATGGACCAATGGGTTGATCCCATAACCATTCTGCACTAGCAATCTGTATGTCATGTATAGTGGACAGGTGGGTATCATGAAAAAATACATCATACTGTGTGTTTGTGAAGTATGAAAAAGTAGATTTTCTTTTTCTGTCAGGTTTGATGCTATTTACATTGAGTGATGCTATAAATAGATCAGCCTCCATGGGTTGGGGAAAGTGTTACTCAGGGTTTTTTTTTCTTGAGGCTAAATCTGGTTCCCATCCACTTCTTTTTTTTTTTACCTTCTCTGCAGGTGTGGCCTGATGTTCTTCTTCTTCATCAGAGATCTCCTCATCTGGTAAAGAATTATCTGAGGGAACATCTGAGTTTAATTCCATTTCAGTATCACCCCACTGAAGTGAGGAGAATTTGTTTTGCACAGAGATTGGTTCACTGTTGACTGATGGTATTTCAGTCTTCTTTCCCTTCCCGTTTGTAACCACTTGAAAATCTTGGTCAGTCAGTGGGGGGGGGTCCCTGCTCCTGTAGCAGGCTTGGTGGGTGGGTTGGAAGTACTGGGAAGTGGCTGTATTGGGATTTCATCTTGTTCAGGAGCTGTGTGAGCTGCAAGGGTCTCTCTCTTGGTTTTTCTGTTTTATATTGTGGTGTGGGTGCTGGGGAGCCTAGGGACTCTGTCTGTCCCTTGACTGGTAGCCTTGTTAATATACAAATCTTGTTCTGAAAAATCTGCCTTGGTAGTGTTGTGTGAGGCCCAGGGGCAAGTGAGGAAAGAATACCACTCCATCACATAAATGGCATAAAGGCAGTGACATGCAATGAAAATCTGAGTGCCCCGTGGAACCACATTGTAAACATTTTACCACTTCGCAGTTGTTACTGATGTGTCTGTGGGATCCACATTTAGAACAAGACTAGGGCTACCCCTGGTAAAATAGTATCCCCTTGTCCTGTCCTAAATAGAAACAGTTGGGGATGTGTTTAATCCCTGTCTCATCTTGCTATAGTTTTATCTGGACCTTCCAACCACCTGTCCAAAAACTTTCTTCATCTACAATGGGGTCTAATACCCCTTGAACATCATATTTTTTCCCCAACCAAACATGATATCAGTGATGTTTACCACCTAATTTCTAAACAAAATAGTAACCAGTTGAAAAGTGGGTTTAGTAAGGGGAATTTCCTGAAAAGGGGACCATAGGGGTGTGGATTTGTTAGCTGTATACAATGTCCAGAATCTGTCTAGAAGTGACAAAGTTCTGAAAGTAATGTTGAAAGTTGCCTTTCCTGGGGTGTGGATCAGGGCATACTCTGCTGCAGGGGTGAAACCCATGTCCTGTTTAAGCAGTTGTTTGCCCAAGTAGAAACAGTCTGGCGGCAGTTCAAGGCCACCTACATAACACAGTCTGACTGTATGCTTCCTTTTAGCCTGGTTCAAAGATTTTTGAAGAAGGTTTGTGTAGGTAATTGTTGGAACAGGGTGAGCATTAGGAATTGTCTGTTCAGAGTTTGGAAGACAATTATATGTTTGGGTGTTTACGGGGTTGGGTGGCGCCACCTCAGTGAGTGCTTCAAACTTCAAAAAATTCTTCAGGAGAATAAGAAATACTTGCCAGTGTCTGGGGTCTGGGAGTCTGTTGTTTCTACAATGACTTGGAGGCATTAGTTTCTGTGGTATCTGGGGAATCACTGAGCGCATCCCCATTTAGTTTGTCTTTTGCAGGGGACCCTGGTATTGGGATAGTTGGATCGGGAATTCAGTCACCTGATGCTGTTTTTTTCCAGCCTGCTTCCCTTAGGGTCATATCTGGTGACCAGCTATTTGTGCCAGTGCTTTCTGAAGTGCCAGGATGCAATGATGATGCTGAGGTGCCATCCAGGATGTTTTGTGCAGTAAAGGCAAAATATTTTGAAGTTTTTCCAGATCTTTGTTTTGGACATGTTTCAGTCTGCTGTTTGTGGGTTTTTTTGTCTTCCAAGCATTGTTTTTCTTTAAGGTAAGTGGATTCAATTTCTGATATTTGTACAAGCAGTGCATCTTTCTTTTTGGCTGTTTGTTCTGATAATAATAGCTCAGCCACCTGAAGGTTGAGCTCTTCTATTGTCCATTGGACTCGGGTCACTTGAAGCATTTATTTCATTTGTTACTGGAGTTTGCTGCTATTGCAGTAAAGGATTTGGAATGTATTGCTGGCCACTCTCAACAGAGTGCATTCCAGCTGTCCTGGTCTGTGTCCAAGAAATGCCTGAGGAATCCATGTCAATGGATATTCTCTCCTCCTACTTATGAGTAGAGGAGTTTTATTGAAAATTGGAGTTCATTACAATCAAATACAAGATAAATATACAAACAAACAGCGCACCCAACTAACAATTACATATCAGAATAAATACACAAGTTACATCAATTAATAGTAGAATATACTGAATACACCATATGTCACAGTGAAGCCATAAATGCCTAACTTTTTCAGCTTAGAAGTGAGCCATATCTAACTGCATAGTTCTACTCATAGCATATGTGATATTGTACAGGAGTTCAGAATGTAAAACCAGTCTTTGCTGTAAAACAAACATACAACGAGCCTGCCATATGAAATATCTAATAAGAATCGAAACAATAACTATTGTATCAGCATGACACCTTGCAAAGGAACTGTCCGAGGGGCCAAAAATTTAAGTCTGATAACCCAAATTAGAAAAAAGGGTCTCTTGCCATGTATCTGCAAGGAGTATCCAGAAAGATTGTGTATATCTATCTATATATATATTGATATGTATATATATATATATATATATATATATATATATATGTCAAAAAGTGTTGTTGAGTTTCCAAAGATTGACCACATCCTTCCGTAGGACAGTATTGATCTGCAAGCTGTTTATGCTTCTTATTAGTCTTAACACTTAATTTTACATAGGTACATTGCCAGGTGCAGTCCCATGCAAAGGGGGGGGGGGTTCTTGGATTAGTTAACTGATGAAGTACTGTCATTTTCAAAAGTACCAGACATCCTGGAAAGTTTACATCCAACTGACATTCTGACTGTAAAATACATAGATACATAGACAGTGTCGGCAGATAAGGGCCTATGGCCCACCCAGTCTACCCATTTGAGCTTGTAAGTTCAGTTTGTTTTCCTAGAAGTCTGTTGCCCCTTACCCCTTACCTCCAGAATTCCTTTATGTCTATCTCATGCATTCTTAAATCCCGTGATTGTTTCAGCCCCCACCACTTCCTCTGGCAGGGTGTTCCACTTGTCCACCACCCGTTCTGTGAAGAAATTCTTTCTCATGTTTCCTCTGAATCGTCCTCCCTCCAACTTCATCCCATGCCCTCTAGTCCTGGAACATATTTTTCACTTAAAAATAGTGTTTTCCTGCACCCTGTTCCTCCCTGTAAGATACTTGTATGTCTCTATCATATCCCCTCTCTCCCTCCTCTCCTCCAGGGAGTACATGTTCAGTTCCTTCAACCTGTCTTCATAGGACTTGTGATGCAATCCATGCACCATCTTTGTTGCCCTCCTCTGAACCTTCTCTACCCTGTCTATGTCCTTACGTAGGTATGGTCTCAAGAACTGTACACTGTACTCCAGGTGGGGCCTCACTAATGTCTTGTATAGTGGAATTATGACCTCCCTTTTCCTGATGGTGATGCCCCTACCTATACATCCCAGCATCCTATTTGCTTTACCTGCTGCCTTGTCACACTGTTTCCCTACCTTGAAGTCATCAGAGATGACAACCCCAAGATCCCTTTCCTGCTTGGTGCATGCTATATCCTCACCCCCACTGATATATAGGTACTGAGGTTTTTGTGCCCATATGCATTATCTTGCACTTCTTTGCATTGAATTTCAACTGCCAAACCCCTGACCATTCTTCAAGTTTCTGCAGGTCGCTTCTCATTCTGTCTACACCCTCTGGTGTGTCTACTCTGTTACAGAGCTTTGTGTCATCAGCGAACAGTGAAATTCTGCCTTCTAGGTCCTGCACAATGTCACTGATGAAGATGTTGAATAGTACCGGTCCCAGCACTGATCCCTGTGGTACCCCACTGGTCACTCTTCCCTCTGTGGAGTGACAGCCATTTACCACCACCCTCTGTGTCCTGCCACCCAGCCAGTTACCTACCCACCACACTACAGTCCTGCCCACACCCATATTCCCCATTTTGTGTAATAGTCTTCTATGTGGCACAGTGTCAAAGGCCTTGCTGAAGTCCAGATAGGCCATGTCCACTGCCCTCCCCTGATCCACCTCCCTAGTCACCCAGTCAAAAAATTCAATGAGGTTGGTCTGACATGACCTCCCCCTGGTGAAACCATGCTGCCTTGGGTCCTGTAGTCCATTGACAACCAGATGTTCCACCAATCTCTCCTTCAGTAGTGCTTCCATGATCTTTCCCACTACCGAGGTGAGGCTGACTGGTCTGTAGTTCCCTGCTTCCTCTTTGTTCCCACTTTTGTATAAGGTGACTACATCTGCTGTCCTCCAGTCTTTGGGTACCTCCCCTGTTTCCAGTGATCGGCTAAACAGGATAGCCAGATGTTCAGCCACCACCTCTCTTAGTTCTTTAAGGACCCTGGGGTGCACCCCATCTGGCCCCATTGCTTTATCAGACGTAGTTGGAAAGTAATTTTCTATCCATTGATAGAAGGTAAGTGGGGGTAAGACCCCATTTCAAGGATAGTTTAATACAATCAAGCCCATATTGAGGAACTATCAATTTGGACAAAAGTCTAGGCTTCTTTTCTTCCCACAAGGGGAGGCAGGGCAGAAGCCAGGACTCTACTAAGCCCTTCCAGGCCAATCTCCCTGGCTTCATGGCAATACCAAAGTTGTAGGATAGGAATAAACTATAATAGAACACAACAGGGTGTAACATATTCACCTCACCTTTACTTACAGAGTGGTAAGTAAATTCTTTTTTAATAGGGTTCAAGGGAGACCCCAAAAAGTTTGAAAAAAGACACTGTATAAACTCGTAACCATTCCCTGAGAGGTAGGGAAAATATAACTTAAATATAGAAAAACATGGATCAATAATGTTTTAATCAAAACAACTCTCTTTTTCTTAGAGATTTGCTGTCTCTTACAGCTGTTAACAAGTCTATGAGCATAAGTCATCCTTTTTTCCCAGTTCAGGATAGAGATGTTGCCAGGCCCAAAGTCAATACCTAAAACTGTAATGGGAAGATTAGAGACTTGTATCCCAGTAAGGTATCCCATAGAAGGCAAGGGTGTGGACCCAATGGTGACCTCTTTACTTGTATCAATATTTATCTTGGACCCTGAAATTACAGCATAATTAGTGAATATTTCAGTTAAGGCAAGGGAAGAAACAATAGGGGCTACTGTTAGAGGTAGTATAGCGCAGTGGTTTAAGGCTATGAGCTGCAAATCTGGAGACCTAGGTTTGAATCCCACAGCCCCCACTTACATACTGTGTGACCCTGAGCAAGTCACTTAACTTCCTTATGCCCCAGGTCGCAACTGGAAACAAGATTTCAGCTTAGTGTGTCTCTCCTGGTTAAACAATTGGAAAAAAAAATCATCAGCGTAAGTCAGTACTTTTACTGGAGGAGCATTAGGGAAGACAATGATACCTTCAGTGTCATTATTTACTATCAGCATATGAATTAAAATTTCAATACCAAAGCCATAAAGGAGAGGACTAAGTGGACATCCTTGCCACACTCCTCTATACATCTTGATTTTCCTGCCAAACCACGCATTGACATTAGGTATAATACAGTCACCACTATACATCTGCCTAATCCAGGACACAAAAGTATCGGGCACCCGAAAAGCTGTAAAAGCAGAGAATAGGAACTGGTGAGAATGTCTGTTGAAGGCCTTTTCTTGGCCTAGGCCAAGGACAATACCTTGAAGTTGATTCCGTTTTCCACTAAAAAAAAAAAAGTTCCCTTAGAATTACCAGATTATCCTGCTGCCTCCTACCCAGGATAGTGCAAGTCTGAGGGGAACTAATAAGATATTGGGCTATGCTAGACAACTTGGCCAACAGTATTTTGCTTAAAGTTTTGAGATCTGTGTTAAGCAGGCTGAGAGGGCTCCAATTGCCAATTATTTTCTTATGCCCCTTTTTATGCAGAAGGACTGATATGGCCTCCTGCATGGAGGGAACATAATTTGAAGACTGCAAAATGTGATTAAACAAAATCACCAAGACAGGGGCTAGGTTATCACAAAAGATTCTGTAAAATTACAACCCTAACCCATCTGACCCAGGGGCTGAGTATAAGGGTAACTGAGAAATAGCTATCTTAACTTCATCCAGGGATATCTCTAAAGTCAGAGACTTAGCATCCTGGGCAGAAACTTGAGGCAAACCTAGAGAGGCTAACAACTTGTGAGAATCTACCACCTGTGGGGAGCTACCAAAAAAAACTGCAACATAGCAGCCTCTACTACTTTCAAAAGGTCTTGAGGGGAATGAACTGGTCATCCTGAAGAAGAAACAAGTTCTGTAAGGATTCTACTCTCCACCTTCTTTTTACACTCCTTACAAGGGTCTAAAGAAGCTGTATGTACCTGAGTACCAAATTGCAATTCTTGGTTTAAGGATTTAGCCCTATTATATTGAAAATTTGCCATCTGCTTCTAGGTATTACTAAATATTGAACCATAGTCCTGTGTAGATACCTCTGCTTGTGAAATAAGATGTTGCAGGTGGTGCCTTAACTGTAATAACTGAATATAGTCTTTATTGGAGATATAGTGAGCTCTCTGCTGGAACAGGGACTGCCAAGACTTCTTAGTATCCTCCCACCATTCTAAAATGGAATCATATAGTTTCTGACACTGAGAGTCTAGCTACCCAATCTTGGGCCTACACTTATTTCATTTTGGGATCCTCTAATAAAGCTTCGATGAGCCTACATTTATTCTTCCTACAACAGGGGGCTTTATTCCATAAAATCAGCATTTTAATGGCCATGTGATCTGAGAATTCACTTGGATGGGTGGAAATGTTCACAACCTCTAACACGGGATATAAAAATATAATCAATATGGTTTTGACTGGGACCTCTGAAATAAGTGAACCCCCAGTGAGGTAATGCTTCCTATAAGCATCTACTAAACCAGATGTGTTAAGAATCTGCTGTAACGCAAATGAATCACAAAATAATTTAGAGGTCTGAACACCCTATTTGAGGTGGACAAGCCACAATTAAAATCTCTCAACCATATGAGAAGCCTGGATGAGTGGAGATAAGGCTGGACTTCCTTAAATAAGGTTATCCTCTGAGCCTTCGTTTGAGGGGCATAAATAGCATTTAAACGAAACCTTTCAGTAATATAGGATATATCTAAAAGCAAAGTCCTACCAGGGTGAATATCTATTAATCTGGAAACTTTAATAAGGGGATTAGACAAAAAGATGCCCACACCATCACAAGTGTCAGTGCCTGTGGACCAAAAAGCTGAACCAGAAAACCAGACCTTAGATGCTTGCTGCAGCTTGTAATTAGTTTTAGGTCAAGTGTCCTGAAGACAAGTAATATTACTGCAAAGTTTGTACAGTGAGAATAAAGCCCCCTACTGCTTCCTATGACTTTTTATACTGTTAATGTTTAAGGTACTTATTGTTAGGGAAAGCAGTAAGTGAGATCTGAAAAGGTAAAACTTCTGTATTTACACAAAAACTGCAAAGTCAAGGTCATAATGGTTTAGAAGCTCTGAGCTGCCTAGTTATTGTAGTGACTGAATCCCCTCCATAGCTTTCTGTGTCAGTCATAGATGTAACTGAAGAGGAGTCAGTGCCTTCTCCATCTGAATCACAATCAGTTCCTTCCAAGGCAAGTATAGCAAACTTGTTTCCTACCTGCAAAGGAAAAGAAGGTGAATCCTGTCTAGGCCCTAAATGTTTTGCCACCTGAGACACAGCTTTCCCTTGCCTAGTTATTTTCTTTTGAGCAACAACTTTAAAAGGCAACTCCTTCTCACCTGAGGAGGGAAGCATTTCTGACCCACCTCCTTCATGCTTTCTTGCTGTGTAGGGGCAATAGTAGTCCCATCTTTCAGAACAGAGTCAGGATTAGGGTCAACAGACTCCTGATCTGGAGGGTCTAGGATTATGGGAGGTTCATGTGCTCCACATTACTGTTAGCTAGGTCAGCAACATGCTTAGCTTGCTGGTGTTGTGCAATGTTAATTACACCTTCATGCAAAAGACAATCCTCCCTGTTATGGGATGCCCAGGGACACCGCCCATAGGCATACCCCATCCATTCACAAAGATTACATTTAAAAAGGTTTAGACAGGAAGAAACTGTATGCTCAAATTCTAAGCAGTGACTGCATTGAGAGGTATCACAGGCTGAACTAAGGTGTGAGCTAGATCCACACTTAAAGCAGGACTGAGGCTGCCCACTATAAAAAATGGATCCCTGGTCTTTCCCCAAGTAAAAGGAGCTTGAAATGTGGACTGGGCCTGAGTTAGTAGAAAAAAGTGTATCCTTGATCTTCCAATTTCCATCTCATATTTGTTCACTGCCCAGATTTGATGTTGGTTTCCCCCAAATCACACATCTACGCCATAACCAAAGCAGGATGTCCTCTATTTTAACGCCTTCCTTCATAAACATTACATTAATGAACTTTACAAGAGGTTTAGTCAAGGGACTAGTATGGAAGACAATCCAGATAGGTTTATTTTTCAAGGTTTGATACTGGGACCAGAATCGATCAAGGCTGGAGACATTTTTAAAACTTACATCATAATTCTCATTATCCAGGGAAATGATGGCAAATATCTCAGAGGAAAAAAATTTCATGGATAATTTCAATAGATTTCTAGCTACAAAAAGCCTATTGGGGGGTTCTAGCCCTCCTTTGTAAAGTTGTCTGACAGCGTTGCTTCTACGGGCAGGTTCACCTTTGTTCGCAAACAGGTCAGACAATTTAAACATGGGTTCTAAAGATGGATTATCTTGTTGATTATGAAGCATTTCTGTGCTTGGGCCCAAACACATAGGTCCCCCCTCATTCTGAGAAGTAGTATTAAGGAGGGGAGCAAGGGGAACAACAACAGTAGAAACTTTCACAATATCATGTCTAGAAAAAACTACATTAGGCTCAAAAATAGTACAGTTAGAGTCATTACCCCAGGGTAATTTGGAGCTCTTTTCCTGTACAGGATTGGTGGCCACAGTCATTGGGAGATCCAAAATCATTTTACAATAGAAGGGATCCTCTGTGTCAGGAATGCATTGTCTAGACAATACCTGCGTCCAACCAGCATTTTTAAGTGGTTGTTTCAGGGACCAGATCTCTAGATGAGAATCACTGGAGCTATGTGCAACAGGAAAACTAGAAGGGGGTTCAGGTGCACACAAACCTTAGTCCTTAATGCACTGTCTGTCCAAAAAAGAATAAGTTATTTCAGCTGCGCCACTAGATACAGACCAAGGTTGCAAAGTGTAGGCCTGCCTCCCGGGACCAAGCCACTACTTTACTGTTTTAGCAGCAACAACAGAATCGGAGAAGCCTGAACTGGAATCCCCAGGAAGGTGGCTGTAGGCACACGGGACGTGACACGTTTTCACTGCCAGCATCTCTCAGTTCCTTTACAACAGTCAAGACAGCAGGGGGAGGAGGGGCCTCCACAATAATAATGTCAGGCTGAGAGTTAACAGAAAGATGACTTTGCGCTCCACTGATGGAGGAATCCTGACAGCTGATAGCCACTTTCTCGATAGTTTAATCAATTCCAAGTCCAGTTCCTGTGCTTTAGCCAGCATTTTTTTTTGCTAGTGCAGCCTCCGCAATTTCTCTACATGCTGCTCCTGTGGTGAGCCAGAACTTACAGGTACAGTTGTCTGCAGAACAGGACCACAGATTTCACTCGAAGTAATCTCATATGAGACAGAAATATCAAAGCCCAAAGTTAAATCTTTATCTATCGAAAAATTTGCAATTGCCAATTCCACATCAATGGCCTCTTGAGTAGACAAAGTGGGGGGCCCTTATCCCCTGCTTTCTCGATGTCCATCCTCTATGCTTGCTCCTCCAAAGTGGGCATACTGCGCAAGATGGCCAAGTGTTCTACAGGAAGAGCAGGGGAATTTCCCCAGTGTCCCAGCCAAATTTTCCCCATTCACTAAAAATACCTCTAACAGCTTAATCTGGTTCAGCGTCAGTTGGCATCCATCTTTATCCACCTCCCCCGGGATGAGGCTGAAAAATGGCAGAATTGTCTAGTCCTCCTTTCCTGGTCAACAAAAACTAAATAAATAAATAAACAGTAAAGTGAGTTGGTAGTAGCTGGACAATGTACAATACTAACCAGCCTCCACCCCTAGTCTGATAGAGTTCAGCTGCTGTAACATCAGTTGGAGTACAGATAGACAGATGTTACATTGGTTATCAGCTTTTAAGCCCAGGCCATTTGCAATTCAATGAAGAGAAGTCCAAATCCTGAATAAAATCCTTGAACGTTCACAGAAGTTTTACTCGAATATTGTGAGAGGCTCCCAAGTCTTCATCTGGGTGGAAGATTTATTTATAGTCACCTCAGGACATTTCACATCCAAACAATGCTACACTATGCAGTGGGTTACAAGACCCAAGGCAGCATGCATTCATGGGGGGGGAGGCAGAAGGTCATGTCAAATTAACTTGATAGAGTTTTTTGACTGGTAGCAAGAATCAACTTCAGGGTGGAGTGGTGGACCTAGCTTACCTAGATTTCAGTAAGGTGTTCAACACCATTCCACACAGAATACTAGAAAGCAATCTGGGTAGCTCATGAGTGGGTTAAAATGTGGTAAACTGGGTATGAAGTTGGTTTAAGTGATAGGTGGCAGAGGGTGGTGGTAAACAGAGTTCACTCAGAGGAAGGGAGGGGAGGGTGACCAGCAGGGTGCCTCAGAAATCAGTGCTGGGTCATTCCTCTTTAATTACTTTATAAGTGACATTGCAGAGGAGTTGGAAGGGAAGATCTGCCTCTTTGTGGATGACACCAAAATCTTCACTAAGGTGGACACTCTTTGTGGGTGTGTGTGGAAAGGATGAGCAGCAACCTGAGAAAACATGAGCAGTGGTCAAGTGTGACAGCTGGATTTCAATACAAAAAAATGTAATATAAAGCACTTGAGGCACAGAAACCCATGCTTGGAGTGCAAAATTGGGGATAGTACTGATGACCACTAAGCAGGAAAGAGACCTGGATGTGATCATATCGGATGACCTAATGGTGGCCAGGTAATATGACAAAGTTATTGGGAGGACAAGTGGGATACTGGGGTGCATAGAAAGAGGTATCACCAGCAGAAAGAGGGAGATGGTGTTGCCTCTGTATAGATCACTGGTAAGACCCTACCTAGAGTGCTGTGTCTAGTTCTAGAGACTACACCACAGAAAGGGCAAAGGGTAGAAGTGGCCCAGAGGAGAGCAACTAAAATGGTACAGGGTCTGCATCAGAAGCCCTATGAGGAAAGAGTAAAGGACCTAAATATGTACACCCTGGATGGGGGGGGGTATGACAGAGACCTTTAAATACCTTACAGGGGTGAACAAGTTGTAAGAGGGAAGTATTTTCCAGAAAAAAAGAGGTGCAACAAGGGGGCTTGTTAAGAAACTGGAGGGGGTAGATTCAGAACAGATGTGAGGAAGTACTTTTTCACAGAAAAAGTGTTGAATTCCTGGAGCAGTCTTCCAGTTGAGGTTATGGGTGTGAAAACAGTGTCTGGGTTCAGGTAAGCATGGGAGGGATAAGCATAAGGAAATCTTAGGGAAAGGGAAGGGGGGGTGAATGGACTGGAGATCATGTGGGATCTCCAGTGATAGTTTAGGCAAGGAAAAATGGGCAGACTAGGTGGGCCAAGTTGTCCTCATCTGCTGGAAATTCTATCTTTCTATGTTTTACATGAGGCAGGGAAAACACTGATTAGTTACAGCTGTACAGACACTGTTCTTGTCAAGGTAGGTAGCTGAACTGCAGGATCTGAACTTTTGAGTCCCATGCAGAAAGCAGGTTATTAAAACCATGTTGCAAAAAAAATATATCTTTGTAAATCTGTATTTAAAAAGTATTGGTTTAATGCAGAATGCTCACAGGCAAAAAAACTATTTGGTAAAACTTTAAGAATACATAAGAATAAAAGAAATAAATCAGTAGCAGATTTTAAACTGCTGAAAAAGGAGAGGGAAAAGTATAAGGCAATTCTTGAAAGTGCAAGGAATAAATATACTAAGGGACTCTGGGAAAAATTAAGACAGACAGTTCTGGATAGGGATGGTAGATGTTTCTGGAAAATGGTGTCTCAAGGGTACAATAGGTATTCTAATAAGCTTGAAGCACATATTACACCAGAAGCTTGGATTTTACATTTTTCAGAGCTATACTATTCTTAAGTAGAGATGGAAATGCCTAATCATTATAAATCCCAGGGAAAGCTGTTTTTCCCACAGCCCATTTTGATTACAGAAGATGAAATTTGTTTGGCCCTTTGTTCACTTAAAACTAATAAAGCTCGGGGCCCTGATGGAATATTAGGTGATTTATATAAAGCATTCCCTAGCTGGTGGTATCCTCTTTTCATTTTCTTATTTAGTGGGTTGGCCCGAGGTCTTCAGTGCCCTTTTAGTTTGGTAGGTAGTACTATATACCCTATTTTTTAAAAAGAGGATCCTAATAATCCTAAAATGTACAGGCCAATCAGCCGGATAGATGTATCTCAGAAAGTTTTCTCCAGAATAATTTTGGGTAGATTGCTTGATTGGGCTGAAAATAATTCAATGCTGAGTGAGTCACAGAATGGGTTCCAGAAGAACCGTTCCACAGTACAACACTGTTATGCACTGCAGCATTTGATTCAGAAGTATGTTAAGGTCAGAAAATCCAACTTATACTGTTGTTTCGTAGATTTCTCTTTGCTTTTGGCAGTATTAGCAGGAAAATCCTTTGGGCAATGCTCAAGGACCTGAAGCTGGAGAATTCCTTGCTTGATATCATTATCAGACTTCATGAAAACACCTGGGCTGGAGTCCAATATGATCAATATGGACACGTAACTGAAAAATTACTCACAAACGTGGGGACTAGACAGCTGTGTATTCTGGCACCTACCTTATTTAATACTGTATATATATATATATTAATCTAATTTTGGATCAGATTAATAATCCTGACTTTCATGCTCCCAAGGTAAATGACTGCAGGACTGAAAGTCTTGCATATACAGATGATTTAGTCCTGCTTTCTACTTAAGCCCTTGGACTGAAAAGGAAATTGATGATGTTTGAATTCCTTTGTGTTCAACAAAAACTGAAGATTAATCTCAATAAGACAAACATAGTTGTATTTGGAAACCAAAGTAGAAATATGACAAGTTTTAAGATTAGTAGTATATGTATAGATAAGATTAAGTACTATGATTATTTGGGGGTGCGATTTACCCATAGTCTATCCTGGACAAAACATCTGGATACTATTCAAAATAAAATGAGATCTTCAGGAAATGCTTTAAAAATCGTTAATAATAAAATGGGGAAAGCATCAGTAAAAGGAATTATGAAAGTGCTTAATGCTAAAATAAGAATGAGCATGTTATATGCCTCTGAGATATGGGGACATATAGAGGTTAGAAGGCTACAAATTATATTAAATACACTCTGTAGATATATTCTTATGTTACCACAAGGAACCACTAAAGGTATCCTAGCACTGGAGTTAGGTCAGCTCTCCGTATCTTCCCTTATACATGAGCAGAAAATTTTGTTTTTGCTGAAACTTTTTCTTTTACCTGAAAATAGATGTCAAAGAATGTGTCTAGAAGAGAGTATTAGATTGGCTACTTGGGGATATGTACATCCCTGCATCCGCTTATCAGGGAAATAATAATGCCAGCAGGCCTGGGAGATCTTCATGAAATTTATCTCAGACCTCTTGCAGAAATTAAGCAGGATGTTAAATTGAGACTCTGTGATTTGGATAAAAACTGTTTTCTCAACTTTCTATGCTTAAGCTCCATAACTATTCTAAAACACTTAAAATTTCATGTAGTTTTGAGCAATATCTTTCATTATTAACATGTCCCAAACTTAGGAGAATCTATGCAAGATTCAGAACTAAATGTTACATGGCTAATTATATACTTTTTAGATACAAGAGAAAGGGTGTCCTTTCCCCATTTTGCAAATGTAGATTGGGACTTACAGATGATCTAAAACATGTGGGTCTATTATACCCTTTTTATGAACCTGCTAGGAAAAAATGGTTGAGTGGGTTGCTTGTTGGTCTCAGTCTCCCCACTTCTGATCTTTTGGATTATTTGTTTAAAACTAAAGATAGGAAAACAATTGAAAACTTGGCAAAGTTTCTCTTGACAACTCATCTGTAAATTATGGATTTGTGTTATCATGACTTGAGCATGATTTTAACAAAGGTACTACATATGTTTATTACTATTATCACTATTGTGTTACTGAATTGGACTGGAGAGATGTTTATGAAACACACTTAAGTCTGCTGTTTTTTAACTATTTACGTATTTCTGTTTTTGTAAAAGTTTTATGTTGTATATGGCTTTATGCTGATCAATAAAATGTATCTATTAAAAAAAAGGTGGTCAGTGGGAACTACAGCTCCTCTTCACCCCTTGGTAAGAATTTTTCTCTGCTTCAGCCACTGGTTGTGACTTTCATCCTTTTCACCCTTTTTTGCAAATGCTTTGGTCACTAGTGTGGTTAGGCAGATATTTCCAACTTCTGACATCTGGGTCAGGAGCAGACACAAATGGACAGAAGGTTAAACCTACCCCAGAGATCTCACCCTGAATTGTCTCACAGTTTCTCCTGACCTTAGTCCTGACTGGATTATCCTTATCCCTGCTGAACCAGTAAGCTTAGAACACCAACATCTGTGTTAAAAGAAAGCCTAGCAGGCCCTCTCTCTCTCTCCATCTTTAAAGTTCTAAAGCGGAGTTTCATCTCCTCCTTGGATGACACTCTTTCTCTTTCTTCCTGTCTGTCTGTTTGTCTCTCTCTCTCTCTCTTTCTCTTTTGCCAGCCCCTGTCTGTCTCTCAGCACAGTCTTGTCAAAACATCTTATCAGCGTATGAATTGCTGCCCATGTGATGGATAGGTCTTTGAGGCGAAGACGGCTTCAGGACTGGTCCATTCATTCACTGGTTTCTCCTGTCCTCAGTTCCCAGCAGTCATTGTTTAGGATTAAACAAAAAAAGCTGAGCACTAAAAAATAATAAATGAATATACAACAACTGGATAAAAGCAAATATGCATTTATTGCTGGACACCCAGAGTGTAATTGTGCTAATGGCTAATACTCCAGCTGTTCAAATTGATCAAGGTCTTAGTCAGGGGTCTCATTTACACTTTTGGTGCCCTGCAATAAATGTAATTGTGGTCACCCCATTGTGGATTATCCATTTGTTCATGTTTCCTGCTAGTGTTTTGCTCTTCGTGTTTTACCTTTTTGGCTGGCTGCATTCTGAGCAGTGGATTTCTAGTGGGAGCACATCTCATTTTTGTTTTATTGCATAGGATTCATTGTATTACCTCCTTATTACTGACAGGGTAAAGAGATGCAAAAGCACTGGTAGTGCAGTGGCTGAAACCTACTTGGCTCCATGGTAGGAGCAAAGGTTAATTCTATCACTGAGGTGGTGGTCATACAAGCAATATTACATGAATGGGTGAGCATTCATTTCAGTGAATAGGCACTCCTCCAGAGTGTGCTAAGGCATGGGACCACAGGCTGAGTCATGGCTTCCACAAGCACTTTTACTACTCGCATTAAAGAATGGTTTACTTTGCAACCATCATCATCATCATTAAATCTTTATTTATTCAGGTGAACATCATTGAGCAAGGCTCATTTACAAGATGGACCTGATAAGGTCAAGGTTCAATAGTTGATACACAACAGATACATCATACACTTATATAAGACAGTTATACATACAGGGGAAAATAACGTTTATAAACACAGTGATGTACAGTAAATTCACATGATAAAAAACGGTTACAGGAAAGTTAAGCTAATATTTACAGTATGTACAGTATATACATATCCCAGTGGGGGGGCATGGCAGACACTCAACATAATGTAATACTAGGATGGTGAAGGTATTACTGGGTGCCATAAGATGGGGTGTCTGTCTGGAAGGAATATGCCATATATGGTTTGGAAGGGAGATTTGTGAGATGACAATGCTAGCTCTAGTGGTAGCAATTGCATTTCTCTTTGAAGAAGACTGTACAGTGCTGTTTAAATGATGCAAATGGAATGATATTGGACAGTTTTAGGGATTTTTGTAGGGTGTTCCATGCTATAGCTAGAGAATAGCTGATTGCTGCCCTCCCTAGCCTGGTGTTGAATTTGGGCAATTTGAGCAGGATGATGTTGTTGCTTCTTAGGGCATAGGAGCTAGGAGAGGTCTGGGTGAAGCAGTCCAGGATATAGTTTGGAAGTTTTTTTGACAACGCTCTGTAAATCCATAGTGCTGCATTTCTGTTCCTTCTGAGGTGAAGGGAAACCACCCAACTGCAGCATAAAGAGAGCAATGATGAGTATTAGATGGCAGATCTGTAATGAACCTTATTGCTCTATGATATAAGGTATCCAACTTGTGATGGTAGGAGATGGGGCAGTGACTATAAAGAAAGTCTGCATAGTCAACAACTGATAGAAAATGGCCTGGACTAACCTCATCTTTGAGTCTCTGTTTAGGAAGGGTTTTAATCTATAGAGAAGGCCAAGCCTTTGGCGAAGCTTTTTTAACAGTTCTTCTAAATGATGAGTGAAGTCAAGTCTGTTGTCAATCCACACACCTAGGTATTTGAAGTTTTCTACATACTCCAGATTTTCTCCAAGTATAGTGCATAGCTGGGGGAGAATGATTGGAGAGGATGTGCTGGTGGAGCTTTGATTTGTGAACATCATTGCTTTAGTTTTCTTTGCATTTAACAGAAGCTTTTTCTCGAGTAACTGATATTGTAGCAAGGAGAATTCTGTTTGTAGGATTTCACGAGCAGCTGCAGGTGAAGGGTTGCTGACATACAGAACAGTATCATCAGCAAAGAGGTGTACAGAGGAATTGGTAAGGGTTGAATCAATGTTATTCATATAAATGGCAAAAAGGATAGGACCCAGAATAGAACCTTGGGGGACTACTCTTGACAGTGGTTTTAATGGGGATAGGTCACCTTCAGCTTTTACCTGCTGTGACCTACCGGTGAGATAGCATCTGAACCACTTAAGGGAGGATGGATCTAGGCCAATGGAGTACAGAGATGAAAGTAGTAGCTCATGGTCCACAGTATTGAATGCTTTGCTCAGGTCCAGGAATACTGCACAGACATTATTCTTTTTATCTAATTCAGATTGCCAGTCATTTGTGACCTTGGCTAGTGCAGTGATAGTGCTATACTTGGCCCTGAATCCAGATTGATCTGAGTTTAGGAGGTTAGCATTGTCAAGATACTCCTTAACTGATTACTCACTAATTTCTCAGCATCTTGGATAGCACTGGTAGAATGGAAATGGGCCTGTAATTATTAAGATCCATAGGGTCCCCTGATTTTAGAAGGGAACCACTTGAGCTGTCTTCCACAGTGTTGGAATAGAGCCAGAGTTTAGGGATAGGTTAAGAGATGTGTTAGGGGGACTGCAAGTACATGGCATGCAATCTTTAGAAAGTAGGGGTCCAGAGAGTCTGCCCCTGTGCTTTTTTTGGTATCCAGTTGCCATAATAGATCCTCTACTTGTTTCAACAGTATAGATTTGAAGCTGAAGGAAGAGTCAACTCTCTGATCACCAGTGTAATGGGACCTTAATTGTTCCCTTAGTAGGTTAGCTGGAGAGGTGTCAAAGGCAAGACCAGCCATTGTGAAGTGGTTATTGAAGGCATCCAGAATTTCCATTTTGCCAGTGATAGGGCCATAACTGTTGTGTAATTGAGTTGGAAGGGGGGTGTTAGCATCCTGCCCCACCATACCCTTGATGATGCCCCAAAACCTAGCAGGATTATGGTAGGAAGAGTCAAGTTCGGCCAAGTAGAAGGCAGCCTTTGCATCACTAACTTTCTTGGTGCAACCACCAGGTGCCATGTAATTTGGCAGCATACTGATTAGTGATCTGGATCTACTCATGGGTTTTTGCTGAACATGGATTGTCTGCAATTACCTTGATATCAATTTACCACATATTTATTCCATTACTGCTGACTTTGCATCACCTTTTTAACTGCCTTGATAATTTCTCTAAAATTGACATGCATATAGATATGCCATCTCTCTTCTAAATATTTACTTTATTTCTGCATCATTGTTTACCCTAGCCAGGACTTTCCTGAAAATGAGAACTGTGCAATGGAAACATGCAGAGTATTAAAAGATTTAGCCTAGAAAAGGCACCGCTTCATTTTTGAGTACATATTACCTGACTTGTCCAATCAGAGAGCAAGCAGTGTTGCAGTGGTCATCTTGACCAATTTTATAAACATATCTCATGGTGTGTGACAAAAAACTGATGTAAAAATATAGACTAGCAAATGGGAAACAGGTACAACAAGGCTGGGAGTTCATCAAGGGATTCAGATAACATCACAAACTACAAGAGCAACACTCAAGTGATTTGATGTCACCAGAATCCTCAGTAGGAATCAAAGTCTTGTTGTGCTTTTTTCCATATCCACTAGTTCATATAGTGTATGATAGAACATTTCTTGATAGTATCAAAAGCAAAGCTTTGATGCCAGACTTTGCACAAGCCTCATGCCACCCTTTGAAAATCAATACCCATGTCCCAGTTTGTGTACAGACCTCTGTGCACTGCTCTGTTAGATCAACATCTCATGCTTAGAAACTTGTACTCAAGCTATGGCATACTGAAAACTCTATTTCCATGAGGATAAATGCATAGAGTTGTAGCTGGAAAACTAAAACAGTACTAGATATAGTTTTACTTCCTTTAATTCAAACTTAAATTTCTTAAAAACACAAATGACAAATGAGCAATCACATTATGAATATTGTACTTACATATAATAATCCTCTCATACCCTTTGCATTATACCATAAGTAATTCCATACTGTACATCATAAACACTAAATACACACAGAATTGCTTAGAAAATACATTCAGCCTTCTTCCACCCACCCAAGACATGCTGTTAGCCCATCTTAGTAAACAGATAGAAAGTTTCTCAGTCTTTAATTGAGACACCTGACAATGTTTGTTAAGTACCAATAGAGGTCGAAAAAAATGAGTCCTATGCCAGGCTGCCTTTTTACTTAAAGAAATCAGTGAGCTCACAGAATTTTTTAAACTCATAGCCTCCATTTTTTTTTGCTCACTCAGCGAGTGAGAGATGGCCACCCAGAACAAAAAACAAAGAAAGAAAGAAAGAAACAAACAAAAAAATAGAACTGTAAATCAGTAAAAAGCCCCCAAAAAACAAATATTTTCACTTGCATTTTCTAATCTGCCTTTTTTGGACTTCTCGATGCTGTTTCCTCTGCTCACAATCCCAAAGACTTACCCAGTAGTGGCAGCCTGTTATCTCCAGCAGCATTTGTGCAGTTCCTGAGTCCCTACATCAGTCATGGCCATACACCATGCAATTCCCTAACAGAGATGCAGTGAAAGTCAATTTTGCTGGTGAAATTCTGTAGAAATCGCAAAATTCACTGCAAGAAATATTTCTCAAAATTCATGCATTCTGTGAAATATTTTGCCAGCAAATGCAGAATTTTGCCCCCAAATGGTGGAATTTCACTCACAAGTGGCAAAATTCCACCATTCATGAGAGAAATTCTGCATTTTGCCAGCGGAATTTTGCATTTCGCACCCACAAAATATTTCATGAAATGCTCGAAATTTGCAGAATATTTAGAGGAAATTAAATTTGCCAAGTTTGCCCATCTCTATTAATTAATCCTCTTGTCAACCATGTCCCCAGCATTGGCAACAAAATTCTTGATTGCAACCATACTCCTATCCCTATGAAAATCAAAAAGTAAAAAAATCGCTGGTGGGGGGGTGAGTGTCTCAAAGAAAGCAGATATGTTAAAAAAAGGGTCTTTAAAAACACTGCAGTGCCCTCTACTGGCAAGTGGCCAGTAGTGGGACTACTTTACAAGAAAAAAAAGATCATTCATTGATTTTTACTCATTTATTTTGATTTTTAATGTTATAATAAAATGGCACATACAACATATTTTCTAAGCACATAATTACCCTCCAGGTTGGGTAGTATGGGCAATAATGGATGTTCCAGGGGCTATAATGCCCTCCACCTGTAGTGTTGGTGCACATTATGCACCTAAGTGTTCAAGTATTGCCCAATACTGCCCACCCTCTCAGATATTATTGCTTACACAAAGCACACCTTGCTGGGTCTTATTGCTTAACCGACCACCAGGGAGCACCCTTCTGATTTAGTTTTAGCCACTGGGGACCATCACTCCTATAATGGCCACTGGCATTGAGAGCATCACTCCCATAACAAAGGCCAGCACCTGGAAAGCATCACTCCCATAACAAAACCAGCCACTGGGGATGCTCCCATTAAACACTAGGTCACTAAGTACCACTGCCCTGATGCTAATAACTGCTGCTGGAGAAACCCACTCCCATAACAGTTATTAGCCACTGGGGAGCTCTGCTCCCATACAGGACAAGGCCACTTAGGATCACTGTTCCAAGAATAGAATCTGTCAATGGGGAGTCCTGCTTACATGACAAAACACCAATCACTTTGAGCTTTGCTCACATTAAAAACCACACCCCTAAGAAGCACTGCTCTGACAGTAATACTTACCACTGGGGAGACCTGCTCCCTAACGGTATTCTGCCAATTGGGAGTTCTGTTCCAATAGAGGAGTTGACCACAGAGACGCACTGCTCCAAAAATAGAATCTATCACAGTAGAGCCATGCTTCCATTGTAAAACCAGCAATTGGGGAGCTCCACTCCTGTAGGGGATCTGCCACTGGGAAGCACCACTCCAACAACAAAATCTGTCATGAGAAAGCCCCTCTCATATAATAAAACCAGACACTGGAAAGCTCCTATCTTGTAAAGAAAGCAAGGGAATGCCATTCATACAAAGATACCTACTACTGAGGACTCTTTCTGTAATGTTGAACTCAGCCACTGAGGATTTGCTCTCTGGGAACCAAAATGATTTCAGGTCTGCAATAATGTCTATGGATATAAAAACCCTTCTGTCACTCAAGAGTCCTGCTCCTACAAAGTCAGTTCTGTTCGGCAACACATTCAATACACAGCATGAAGAAACAGACAGATATAAAAAAGGTAAAACTAATAATGTTTTCTTAAGAGAATGCTGTTGTTTAGAAAAATAAAAATGGCGGCAGCAGCACATAGGTAGAATTTATAATGCTTTAGCTTGAGTTTATTTATTTATTACATTCTCGGATTGCAAATACCTTTGAGCAGAAACTGCTCATTTACAAAGGTTCCACGTCAAAGGATGAGGGTCAACATACATACAGAGGTAGTAAAAGAATGCACAATAAACAACCAAAACAACTAAAAGAAAAAATAAAGATACTCAGTTATAACATACTTTGAGATAATATTCATAAAACGAGCAGCTTGAGTAGGCAGCTGGCTGCGGTAACAATAAGAGAAAGATGGCACCATAGGCAGTTAGTATTGCAGGCATGCGACTGGGAGAGGAAGTTGGTAGGCTAATGGGCCACTGTCCGATGGTAGTGGAAAATGTCTTGTACCAGTGGAGATGTGAAGCAGGAAAGGAGTCACAAGGAAGGCCCAGTGCCAGAGGGAATGAGATTGGGAAAGGGCGGGCTGTGAGACATGAGTGAGCTGGGAGGTGTTTAGAGAGATCTCTGTTCAACAAAGCAGTCACATTGAGTGGTAGAGGTGAGGTAAAGTTTGAGATTCCTTTTGAAGGGTCCAATTGTAGTAGAGGAAAGTGATTCTTTATTGAGGGAATTGAACCATTGAGCAGTTCTATAGATAAAGGACCGCTGACCCATGGAGGTACGACATCTGGGAACCTGAAAGGTTAGAGATTGGGCACCACGTGTTTGTTGAGTGCCACTGTAGGTAGTAAGGAGTGAGCTAACACCAGGTGGCATGAGACCAAGGAGAATCTTTTTGGTAAGTAAGCAGGTCTGGTATTGTATTCTGCTGCGTAGGGGTAGCCAGCTGGCCTGTGCATAGAGGTCACAGGTGTGAGTTTGTCGGGCTGCACCTGTCAGTAGTCTATAGGCTTTGTTGAGAGCAACTGAGATCCTGCAGAGGGCACTTGTTGGGGCAGAGCCATAGATGGCAAGGCCGTAGTCAATGATAGAGGTGACAGAGCTGTAGATGGCTAGTTTAAGGGCATCCGCAGGCATACAGTGCTTGTGTTTGTGTAGTAGTCCAATCCATATATTGGCAGTCTTGGCAACAGTGTCAATATGCGAGTGTCGAGAGGGTACTATCCAAGGTAATACCAAGGTACTTGAACTCCTTGACATGTTCGAGTGGGTTCCCAGCATGGTTCTTGATGGTGAGGGACAGAGAGTTGTGCCTGCTCTGTCGGTTACAGAAGGACATAGCTTTAGTCTTGCTGTGGTTCAGGACAAGTTTATGAGAACTGAACCAGTCTTCGATGTGATTGTAGTCGAGCTGCAGCTGGGATTCAAGGACTATAATGTCATGCTGACTGGAAAACAGGACTGCATCGTCTGTGTATAGTAATATTTTTTTGGTAGCAGGCACTGGGGAGATTGTTGATGAAGAGGGAGAAGAGTAGAGGGCCCAGAATAGACCCCTGGGGGACTCTGGAGTGGACCAGTTTCTTCTCTGAAAAGATCCCTGCAATCCTTACACATTGGATCCGATTATCAAGGTAGCTGGTGAACCATGGAAGGGCATTGCTGGAGATCCCAATGGAGGACAGTTGCTTGAGCAGTAGGGGGTGGTTAACTGTGTCGAATGCCTTGGTAAGGTCTATAAATACTGCCCCTCCACAATTCCCTTTGTCAAGCGTGGCATGGATGAAGGTTGTAAATTCCAGTAGTGTAGTGGTGGTGCTGTGCCCTTTTCTGAAGCTATGCTGCTCTGGGCACTGTACATTGTACTTATCCAGGAATTCAGCTAGTTGGTCCGACACTGTTCGCTCCAGCACTTTGGATAGTGGGGGGAGGAGTGAGATAGGTCTGTAATTGGTGTGCAGTGTCCTATCTCCGCTTTTGTGAACTGGTGTGACAGTGGCTTTCTTCCAGAGAGAGGGGAAATGGCCCAAACTAAGCGAGAGATTAAAGATCTTTGTTAGTGGGTCTAGTATTTCATCGAGGACTTCTGCCAGCAGTTTCAGGTCAAGGGAGTCACCACTGTACCCTTGTTTGCCGATGGCCTTTTGAATGTATTTTCTAGCTACTTGTGGTGAGACCTCCTTAAAAAAAAAACTTTGGGGTTGTATGTTCTAGTTGGGGGGTAACTTGGGAGGAGCTGGAGGGGAGGTCGTGGAAAAAATTTGGTGGAAGGACACTGTCCAGGTTTGTAAATGCATTAATAAAAGTGCTGGTGATGATACCTAGGTCGAGTGTAGGAGTGCCATGAAGGCTGAGCATAGTGGGTGGTGCTTTAGGATCCTTGCCTGTGAGTTCTTTCATGTTGTTCCAGAATTTGTTTCCCTGGCCCCAAGAGTTGGTCAGAGCCTCTTTGTAATAGCTGCGTTTAGCATTCCGTATTCTTCGAGTGTAATCATTTCTGGCTGCTTTGTATAATTGTATGTTTACTTGCGTTGGAGTTGCATGACCACAATGCCAAAGGTGGTCTCTGTGCTTGAGCAGAGTTAAAAGGTCAGCAGTAACCCAGGGGTTGGTCTGTCCTTTGACCTTCATCTTTTTCACTGGTGCATAGATGTCACAGGCTTCGTTGAAATGTTTGATAAATAGGTCCAGAGCTTTGTTGGTGTCATTGAGGGAGTCAAGCACTGCCCAGTTCAGCCTGGTTAGATGGGATTTTAACAGCTGAGGTGCCCTTGTTTGATAACCCTGGCATAGATAAGCTTGGGAGGGGCTGTGGTATTTGTTTGACCAGGAACAGATGACAGCCAGTGGTCACTTATTGTATCCAGGAGTACAGAAACATTGGAATGTTCAGGGTGGTTAGATAGGATCCAGTCTAGAAGCATAAGGGAGCCTGTCCTATAGTTACACCTAGTGGGGGCATTGACCAGTTGAGTGAGGTGATCGTGGCTGCTGCATCCTTATAGGAGCAGCCTCAGCGAGAGCCAGTTAATGTTAAAATCATCCATGATTATGGTTTCAGAATTATGTTGCTGGACCCTTAGATATTCCATGATGCTATGGAAGCCAGCAGCCTGGTCTCTTGGGGTGTAGGTAAACCGAGATGACAGTGAGTTCCTTGTTATGTGCACCAAGGAGGATTTTGATTGTGAGGACCTGAGAGGAGTTGCTCAGGCTGGGGATGGGATGATGTGACCCATAAGGGTATCCTTAAGATAGATGGCGCAGCCTCGCCTGCTTAGCAGTCCTGTCTTGCCTGAAAATGCAGTAGCCAGGGATAGAGACTGAGGTATCAGGGATTTTAGGGTTTAGCCATGTTTCCACAACTGAGAGGACATCAGGGTTGTGCTGTAGGATCCATGTTTGAGGGAGTCAAGTTTGTTGAGGATGCTGCAGGCATTGATGGATGCCATGGTGAGTGTCCCTGTCCTTCTGCTTGGTGCCACTGCTGGTTGTCCAGGTGGTCCTGGGTTGGGGTGAACATTTCCTGACAGCAGGAGCAGCATAAGGAGAATTTGTAGGAGAAAGGATTTCAGCATCTTGTAGATACCTGGTGGTTAATTCATTGCCAAAAGAAATTATCAACAGCTGAGGTCCAGAGTCACAGAATGTGCTATAATTCCTTCAGGTGATGAACTGTGCCTGTGCATATGCAGGATGTGAAATCCTTTTGTCTGCATGCTTCTTTGTCATTCAAAGAGGTTGTTGAAAAGCCAATATACAGATCATGGAGCAGGTCAGACGAAAATGTGGATTCAAGCAGACCTAGAGTCACTGAGTTTGTCAGACTTAATTGCTTGAGTTATGTTTTGCTTGGGATAGCTTCCAAAAAGTTGATTTTTAAATGAAAAATGCAGATACCTGGTTGTGATGTTTTGCAGAAATCCAGTTCAGGAGACTTTCACGGATGTAATGAGCAAGAATGGTGTAGTTACTCCAAGCAGAAAACCATGTAAATCCACAAAAACTAAGCTACAGACACAGACAACCAGCCACTACAAATCCGTTTTTACCACATGGAATGCTCAGCTGGCACCTCTGGCACCACCATAGAATGATAAGATATGCCTTGAAAGTTGTATTCAGGAAAGATTAATGTGGATAATTAGGTGGCACAAATATAATTTCTATAAATAGGAACATTACCAACAGCTAACAATTAGCTAAAATTTCCTGTCTCATTTAACATACCCTTTACTTTAGAATGTTGTCAGCTATTCAGAATGTTCAATTTCTATCCATTGAACACAGTACTCATTAAAATCTTAGTGATACAGCTCATAAACTAGAAGGGCTATTGCATATCACAGTGCCATGGTGATGTTAGGGTAGCAAGTCTCTTTCCTCCCTTTATGTGGTGGAGATAAACCTTAATTGGCACTCACAGGAGAAGTAACAACTGCCACAGTGTTGTGAGGATACCAAAGGTGGAGGCTTGATATATTGGAACACATCATCAGGTCAGCTTTTGCCATTCTAGCCCTTGTATTTCTATGGTTGTAATAATGTTTACTGAATGCTTGATAGTTCACCTGTTATTGTGCCTGTTTTGGTTGTACAGTACCTGGTTGGTTAACTTCTGCTTATGAACTGAAACAGACCCTTCTCTGACCTGCCCAATGTGAGGACTTACTGTTCTTTTTTGAGACAACCAGTGTGTGTGTGTGTGTGTGTGTGTGTGTGTGTGTGTGTGTGTGTGTGTGTGTGTGGAGGTGGGGGGTCCTGTCAGACTGCTTGAAAGTTCCATAACCTAAGATGATTTTTTTTTTATTTAAAAAGTACAGGAAACTAAATGTAGTTGTCAGCTCTTTGTAATGTTCCAATTTTTAAGAATTATATTAATTCCCCTGAATGGTCCATATTTATCTGCTCCTGAATACAATGTAATGCTAAAAAATGTATTTTGCATTGTTTTGGTATTATCTATTATGACATAATTCTTAGCTTATTTGGATTGTTAATTTCTAAACATTTCAGTACTGTTATAAACATAAGGGAGTGTCTCATGCAAACAGTTTTAAAATTCTGAAGTTCTAAATTCAGTTGACATAGTCCACTTCTTAAACAGGAAGTTGTCTCATCTTCTGCAAAGTGAAATATTTTAATTTTAAACTGAAGTTCCTTTTTTAAACTAGAAATCAGCATTGTGATTTAAAATATGTTTATATGTACAGTTCCTGCATTTTTTATGGTTATAAGAGTTTATGTTTACGTCCTATGTGTACCAGAATTGCTCAGCTTTGCTTCACCGTTCTATTGTTTAAACACATCTAGAATGCACTCCTCTAACCATAACAGAAACAGTAACCATAAACAGAAACATGCAGTATATTATGGTAACATTCTGTTACAGTTCTCATTATGGAACAATTGATCTGGAGTTTTAACTATATCATGATTTGTGCACAGAACTCTTTGCATGGTTCAGATAGTTCACCAGTGCCATAACATGTGTGGGGATACAGTGAGCTGCAGTGACTGTGGGGCACTAATCTTCCAGACTACACTCTGGAGGATAAGATACTGTCTTGTGTGTAGGAGATTTGTGGAGCTAAATCTACAGCTGCTAGAAGCATGGGAAGAGATATCCATGCTGTTTCATCAGCTGAACTGGTACCCACAGGCACAACCTGCACCTCACACCCCCAGAAGCCCACTGGCCTAGGGGGCTGAAGGTTGTGAGGAAAGGGAGGGATGGCAGGGGTCATAACAAGGAAGTTGTCAGACTCACTAAACCCTGACTGCAAACTGCTTTTCCACTGGAGGAGTTGTAGGTACCTGACTTCTATGTTGGGGGTGGGGGGGCACTGAGCCAGTGGAAAAAAGTGAACAGAAGGATTTGGTGGCACCCATGAGAGAGAATAGGAAGAAGGCAGCATGGAGTATCCTATTAGTAGGGGATTCTATGATTGATGGGATGGAGAAGGTGGTGAGGAGGGGAAAGGGAGAAGTGTTGTCCAATGTCTTCCAGGTGCAACAAGCATCCAGGATATGGCTATGATAGTGAACATGGTAGAGGAGGAGAAGGGGAGCTTGGGGTGCTGGCACACTTGGTACAAATAATGTAGCAAACCAGCCTACGTATTTGGACAGTGACAGAATTTTCAAAGGTGGAGAACAGATTGAAACACACAGCTTCCCTGGCCTTTTCAGTGGTCTTCACTGTGTGGGGTAAAAGGGAATGGAGGGAAGGAAAAGAATCATGAGGAGGAATTTAATGTGTGGTTGAAAAGACTGTATCAAGAGGAGGTTATAATTTTTTGAGAAACTGAGAGACTGGGGGGAGCTTCTGGGACAGAAGGCTCTTGAAGTGTCATTTCCTTTACCTAACAAGAGAGGGGCCTTTGTGATTGGGCAGAAATTTAAAGTCTGTGAAAGTGGACTTTTAAACTGAGGGGAAGGGGACAGAGACTGAGGAAATCACAGAGGACAGAGGGCAAAAGGAGTACCCATCTAGGACTGCCCCAGAATTTGGAGGCTAGAAGTAGGGGTATGAAAACAGCAAAGTGGGGGCCATGATAAGTTAGGTAAGCATGCCAGGGGTGGGGAGCTCACACAGCCAGCAGGGAGCAGGAAAATGAAGAAATTAAGCAGGGAAGGGGAGGATGAAAATAGTGGAGCTAACAAGAGGTAGAAGTGTATAGGCACAAGTTGGAAGGACATCTGCTTTAATGCCAGGAGCCTAGGAAAAAAATTAGTGAGCTTCTCCATATGGTGATGGCAGATGTGCAGTTAAACTTCGCAGTCATTACAAACACAAAGGAAATGGGAATAATGAAAGTGACCTGGCCATCCCAGGGTATACAGTGTATAGAAAAGACAGAGGTGAGGGAAAAGGAGGTGGGATAAGCACTCTACATAAAGAAAGGCATAGAAGAAGTAGAGGATGGGTCCATCAATTGAGAAAATGGGATACAGAATCACTGTGGGTACAGCTCACGAAAGCATAAAGAAAGCAGATACATATGGGTGGGGTCTGTAGACTGCTGTCCAAGACAGGGAGACAAGGGGAATTAGGAACTAGAATCAGAAATTAAGAAAGAGATGCAAAGGGGGAACTAGTGATAGGGGATCTCAGTCTAACAGACATAGATTTGAACATTCTAGAGGCTAAAAGCAGCAAAAGTGAAGCTCTGGTACATACAGGCACTGGACTGCCTGCTTATGCATTTTGTCAGGGAACCCACAAGACAGGCTGCCATTCTCCATGTACTTACCAACTCAGAAATGCTAGGTTGTGTGTGAGTTGTGAAATCACTGGGGTCCAGTGGCCAACACCACATAGTTTGAACTGGCCTAGTGTACCAGAATAAGCTTGTCAAATTCTGTGATTCTGAATTTTAGATGGGTAGATTTTGATCAGAGGAGGAAAATAGTCAAGATAAAGTTGGTTGGAGTGGATAAAATCTGGGTGGGTGGCAGAGGCAAGAGAAATAAAAGGGGTCATTATTGAAGCAACCGAATCATGCTTAAGAATGGTTATCAAGGGTAATAGGCACAAGAGACCATCCCTGTTCTCTAAGAAGGTCAGGGAACTAATGGGAGGTAAAACAGGGCCTTCTTTAGCTAAAAGGAGTAATGGGGGGGCATGGAATGGAGCAAATTCCAGGTAAATATCAAGGAGACAAAGAAGGCAATCAGGCACATTAAAACAGGAACAGTGCTGCAAACTGAGGTGGGTGTCAAGAGAGGGGTAGAAGTTCTTTAGGTATATCATGGAAAAAAGGAAGATGAGACTGGGAATTGTTTGGCTGATGGAGGTGGGCAGGATAGTAGTATTTAGCCGGGATGGTGAGTAAAACATAAGGGACATGAATTGAAGGTGGCAGGGAGGGATACTCAGGGGTGATGCAAGAAAGTTTTACTTTGCAGAAAGAGTGTTTAAGCCATGGAACAGCCTACTGGCAGAGGTGGGGGCCAAAAAAGCCATTAATAGGTTCAAGCATGGCTAGTACAGAGTAAGGGTTTTAATAGTTATTCAGGAACTAGAAGTAATGAAGGGAGCAAGTGGGGAGTCGAGGATGAAAACCCCATGTAGGCAATTGGTCATGGTGATGGGTAGGGTAGGGTAAAACTGGGGAAACTGGATGGACAATGACCTTTTTCTGCTGACATTGTTAATGTTTCTTTATAGTAAATGCTCCACATTACTGGTTCCATGAAGGGAACCATGAAGAATATTGTCCATAAATAGGAACAATTTGAAAACACAGTTTTTGCATCAGTGTATTTTCAGGCACAGTTAAATATGGATCATGATGTCCATTTCTGTCAATAGGAAAATTACTAACTCGTCAGTTAGGGCAAATGTTCTTTCCCCTTTATATCTTTAGCTTCCGGTGAATATGATGGCATCTTTGGAAGATGCTTCATTGATCCTGTGTTGATTTTTGAACCAGAAAAAACATCTGACCTGGAAGTCCATGATCTGCTTCATTTGAAGCTGCTGGGATACCAGGAAGTCAAACAGAAGATGGGGATAGAAAAACATTTTGAATGATACACTTGTATGCCTGCTGACAGCTATTTGCAATTGCAGAGTGGTATACCAGTTTGCAAATGCTGCAGTAAGAGTTGTGTTAAATGTAAATTCATACTCACAGCATGCTAATTTCAAGAAACAGAGAATTACCTTGGAAAAATGCAATGCTTGGTCGAAAACAGACAATGTGAAAAATTCTACTTTTGCAAGTTAGTTCACCTATTTGTAGGGTCACATTGACATGAGCAGGTCACGTTATAACCACCCTATAATGGGTCTTAGCACAGTTTTACCACTGTTAACATAGTAACAGGTAAGCACTGAAAGCTAAAAATCCCCACCACTGCAGCAGTGATTTTGGATCATTCAACTGGCCCAGTGTAAAAAAAACAATGCTGAATAAAGAATTCCCAGAGAGTCATTGAAATAAAGTCAGTTAATCCTACTAATGCTTCAAATTTGGCTCAAAACCAGCCTTTGAGATAATGGAATCATACCTGTTGAGGTGAAGAACTGGCTTTTGTGTCAGTAAAGCAGGGTCAGCTTAGCATCACACAGCTGTGCAGACCCAAAGCTCCTCCATCTATAGTGTGAAGGAGGTCAGTCTTAAAAGTTTTTTTTCTGGATTCCTTTAATTCAGTTGAGAGAACTCAACTCTGTCTTAGGTGTGCCTGTTCTAGTTCCACTTGCCCTTTAACTGTATGACCACCATGAGGGCTAGCACTTAATTATTCCATCAATCACTGCAATATCCCTCAGCATCGCCTGTCAGCCTTGACAACCCTTGATTTTTACTTAATGGGAAATAATGTTAAAACTCAGAAATTGATTAACGAACACACCTGAAATGGGAATCATTTTTTAAGCAATCTACACCTGTCATTTTGTCTGACATTATTTATAGTGCTGGACAAACCCTCTTCAAACAGACAGCAAATTAATAGCCTTCAGCCATTTTGAGGGGAAGGTCACTCAATATTTAAAGATGCAGGGCCAGGTTTTAAAAATGGAGGTTTTTTTTTCAGTGTTAACCATATTCTGTTTTCTGTAGTAGTAAATCTTCAGCTTAATAACGTTAAAGAGTAGTATCATTTAGGCAAGGCAAGCATTTAATCAGAAACATGAATGCTGTGATCCACCCACCACCTTCAAACCACAAAGGGGTTTATGAGATGCAATAACTACTATCATAAGAGTTCATTGGAAGCTAAAAGTGGTCTCAGTAGCAACCTTTACATGTTACCCCAGCTGAGGTAAGATCTATTGCAAGGTTTAAGCAGCAGGGTGTGCCTTGCTGGTTAACTTCACTTATTGGTTTGTTGAAGACACTTTGCTCTGCCTCATGCCTCGCAATGCACCAAAGGTGATGATTCCCAGCATAACATACACCTTTTTATGTTTCAGTGCTTAAGTCTGTCATTCAACTTACTCTGTATAATTTAGCTAGCTGTTTCTTATCACTGCTGCTGGGTAAAAGGAGGCACTAGTGGAATGAAGAGAGTCAAGCAACCTGCATGGAGACTAAAAAGCAATACTTGAGTAAGCTGGACAGGAATCCTTACATTTTGGGCAAGGACCACCCTGCATTAAACCCTTTACCTTTATATATTTGATGTTGTTTAGCAGTTGTCCAAAATACTATCACACTCCATGGGCATCCATCAATTTCAGCCTCCCAATGGACAATGAGAATAACTTTTAATATTTGCAGTGATTACATTTTCTCAGCAAGAGATCTGTATCAGAAACTGCAGAATCCAGTAGCAAATATTCATTTATCAAAATTTATTGTCCAGAAAAGACACACTGGACTAGGGCTCATTTACAGTTGTGACTAAGAGAGGTGGTTACAAGGGGGAATAGACTTCAAACAATGAGTGTCAAATGCAGGGTACTTACACAAAAACAGTAACAAAACAAAATGAAATGTACAGAAGTTGCAATGGTAATCTCAGAGATTCAGTACAGAGTTGAGTTAGCAACACCAGAAGAAAATGCTGTATCTCTGTGATGTGGATATTGGCCTGGGAAAACAAACATTTCAGAACTCATGGACCTCGGTTTGGTGGAGAGTGTTTTGAGTTAAACATATTTTTCTTTTTTCTCCCAAAGAACAGCAAGAATCCCAAAAACCTCTCCCAGACTGAGAAACTAATAAATGTTTCAGTCTCATTAGAGTAAGATGGGACAAACGTCTCAGGGAAAATGTCAATACAGACTTTTCAGAAATTAATATTATTAATAAATCGATAATTTCAAAAGTAAATATAAAAAATCCTATAGTTAGAAAACTGCATGACTGTGTCTTCCACTTTTATCCTTGTAGAGTCTTTTAGAAACAGCTAGCACTCCACTGGAATTGCTTCCTTGGAGGAGCTTATACTGATGATCTACTGTACTCCACCACTCTCATTGTATTACTGTTTTGAGGGATAATATACTACTTTAAGCATCAGTTTTGTGTCATCAGTTGTAATCACAAAAAAGCTGCTTTTATGTATAGCAACCTTTATTCACTTGATTAAAGTTTAAAACTTACTAAGGTCCCAAAGTCAGCAGCATAAATGTAACTACTGAGTGCAGATATGTCATAGAAACATAGAAACATAGACTTTGACGGCAGATAAGGACCACTTGGCCCACCCAGTCTGCCCATTTCCCTACCTATTGGATAAGCTGCAGATTCTAGTTAACCAACAGCCTACTTCCTGCAACCCTACTATAATTGCCTTATGTCTGTCCCATGCATGTTTGAATTCCGCCACTGTTTTAGACCCCACAACCTCTCCAGGAAGGCAGTTCCATGTGTCCACCACTCTCTCCATGAAAAGAATTTCCTCACATTACCCCTGAGCCATCCCTCTCTAACTTTAAATTGTGCCCCCTTGTTCTTACACATCTCTTTTTCTGAAAGATGCTACCCTCCTGGACTTTGTTGATTCCCTTGAGGTATTTAAAAGTTTCTATCATGTCCCCCCTGTCCCTCCTTTCATCATGGGTATACATAGTAAGCGCTCTCAGTCTCTCTTCATATGGTTTCTGATGTAGACCCTGCACCATTTTAGTTGCCCTCCTCTGGACTGCTTCCATCCTGTCTATGTCCTGTGTGCCATTGTTTGTCTTTTTATAGTACACATCTTTCTGTAGTACAGTATAAAAAGGCCATATAGATCCAACTTGGAATGCCATTAAAAACATATTTTAAAAATGTTAGTGATGCAAGATCTCAAAATCACAATAGTTTCTTAAAGAACAACCCAGAAACACTAAAGGAGCCTTATCTGCCTCAATGCTTATTCTTCATGAATCCTAATTTTTATTTGGCTATAATTTTTTTGGGGGCTTGAATTTTGAGTCTGTGGAGCTAAGAACCTGTTCCCGTCCACTTCTCAGTTCAGAGACATGCTGCTGTTCTCTCATATTTTGTGATGTGATATGAAACACATGGGATTGTATTCAATACACTTGTATAGAGACCCTTTTTAACTACTTTTTTTTGGCTATTTTAGGCTACCAGTTTGAGCAAATCAATGCTTGTGTTCAACTATCAAGAGACTTATTAGTTGAGTGGAGGTCTTTATCTTTTCAAATTGGCACTCTAGAATGGAAAAAAAAGTAGCTAAAAACTAGTACCTATACAAGTCTAAGCAGCACACCCCCATGTTCTCAACAGTATTACATCACAATATGTGAGAATGCCAGGGCATGTTTCCAAATCAGGAAGTGGATGGGATTGAGGTCTTAATTCCATAGAGCCAAAATGCAATCCCTTCCACCCTGAATTGTAGGTAAATAAAAATTAGGATTTATGGAGCAATCTGCTTCGTGGCAGATAAGGCTACTTTATTGTTCTGGGAGTGGGGGGGATTTTCAAAAGAGCAGAAAGGGTATACTTTAATGTCAGGACTCTTAATGATGAATATGTTTGAAAGTATATAGGTTCTGGATATATACTCCTACAGCACTGTAAGGGATTATTGGAAATTTTAAGTAATAGGTTATTTGTTTTACCAGTACAATGTACTAGTAATAAATTTTGTTAAACTAAAAAAAAAAGTTACTCGGTCTTATGGGGTTGTGACTATATTTTGTAACTGCTGCTCCTTTTCTTATAGCTGAATCCCATAATACTTTTGTTATATCATTTAAGTCTGTTGGGCAGGATTTTTTTCCACATTGATTTTCAAAACAAAAGTGCATCCAAACTATTAAACTATGGCTCTACAATGCCAGTCCGACAACAATTTCAATGACCGGCATCACAGTGACAGAATTTATGTCGATCACAAGTTGTGGTTGACATACATCTCAAAGGACTCCTGGTCCCTTTTTCTATTGGGGCTTTACTCCAGACCCCCATGTGGGAGCTTTGCCCGCTCACCCTTTCTAAATATAATAAATTTCAGGTCAAAGTTGATTTGGGAAGGGGCTGCAGGACCGGGAGACAGTGTGCCCGGGTCTCTGGTGCACCATTACGGTGAACTGTCAATGTTGTCAGCATTGATGTAGTTTGCTGTAATGATATCACTGTCAGGGAGGTGCACCTTAAGGGACGTGTTAGATTATGTAACAGTGTCTAAATTTTGTGACCAAAAGACCAAATATTGTGAAAAAAATCATTGTTTATTAGCTTGCTTTCTTATTTTGGGCTCACTGTGACCCAAACCTGTAAGACCACAAAAGGACTGGTTTATTTTCCCTTGGGTTGAGATACAGGTTAGACACACTGATGAGTCCTGAGAAAATGAAACATGTGCCTTTGTCTTCTGTTGTCAGCCTTTGCAGAGTGTGAGAAGCCATTTGGCACCATGTACTCCAGTTTAAAGCAAAACCAGTCTTCATGTTCATGATGACTTGCACATATATCCCATCATGCTTTTGTGTAATTTATCAAGGCAAATCATAACGTTTTGTTCAAAATGAATGCATCTTTGGGAAATAATAGCGTATTTGCTCAAACGTATTTGGGCACATGGAAATGCAGGGGGCAATATACATTTACCTCTATGTCCACTCATTTTGTAAATATGGCATTTGTCTCTAATTACAGTATTTCTGTCACAGCCCTATGTGAAAAGATTTTCTTTTATTAACATATATATATAGTCACAGGATCTATTTATATGATTTACAGCTGTACGTGCATTTCTACCATGATAACTGAATCCCTTGAACTTTGGTCATTCAGTTTTCACAGACTCTTGAAAACCTTTTTGGTCAAAACCTGAAACTTTAGTTTCTCCAGTTTAAATGGTGTGGAAGAGCCCAACCAGGCAAATTGCAGAACAGGTGAACCACAGTTCTTGCGCTGTTTGAAACCACATGACTCCCCTCAATCTGCCAGAAAGGCAAACTGAACAATACATAGAACAAGGAAGTGCTTACATAACAGAGGATAATGGATGGGCATCAGCTAACAACAATGCTGTATTCACTGTGAGGAGTTGCCATGACAACCTAGTAAACCTCAAGAGCAAAGCTCAAGGGAGTATAGGGAGGCAGTATAGTGCCGTAGTTTAAGGCTGAGCTGCAAATCTGGAGACCTGGGTTTGAATCCCACAGCCCCCACTTGTATACTGTGTGACCCTGAGCAAGTCACTTACCTTCCCTGTGCTCTCAGGTTGCACCTGTAAACAAGCTTTCAGCTTAGTGAGTCTCACCTGGTTAAACAATTGGAAAAAAAAGAGAGGTTTACAGCTGTCATGGAATCTCGAGAAGTAAATTTAGCATTGTTGTTTAACTGATGCCCATCCATTGTCTTGAATAATGTATGGGCATCAACAAAACAAACACTGAACATTTCTTGAGTGTGGCTGTAAACATCTCACAAACTTAATGAACACTGGTGCTGCTTTTGTCCCTTCCCCCAACAGGAAGAACCCCCACTTGGTCTACTTTCCCCCACTCTCACAGACCAACTTTATAAAATAAAATACAGCAACATGCACCTAAGCTGAACATCAGGACTGTGTCTTTTACGCAGCTCTGATGTCTTTCAGCAGAGATCTCACCACTGTGGCCGTTTCCACATGATCAGAATAGATCTCACCGCTGCAGCCATTTCAGCAGGAGCTGAGCATTGCCTAACGCACATGTGCAAGGATCTTCCATGTTGTTGTACCATCGATGTGACGTACTCATGATGCTACAAAAGCAATATTACATCACATCGATGGTACAACAAGCTTAGCTTTACAGCAAATTCAGTGACCAACAAATCTCTCCCATACACTGTATTCTTTAGTCTGCCCCCAAGAAACAAACCCTAAACTGATACCTTGGTTAGTGGAAGTAAATGATTCTCCTCCAAATATGGCATTGATGAACAGTAGTCACATTTACATGCACTGTTAGTTATGAGCCAGTTGCTCACTGGGGTACATTGTTATTCTACAATAATGTTCAGTTCCTCCACAGCTGTTACGTTGCACTGTTCCGTTAACACAATTCAGCAATCCTGTATGCTGTTCAAGGACACATTCATGAACTGGATAAGTTACAAAGTAAAGTAATGTTATAGCTGGAGGCAATGTTCAAAAATGCAGGCCAATGATACAGCAATGGTCAGCCTACCACAAAGAGTGCTTCAGTTTCTTACTCCAAAACCTGCAGAGTAAATGCTTCACATGATGGGGAGTGTCAGTGCTAAGCAGGAACATACCTATACCATTTTAGCTGCCAACCACCTCATTGGCTTAGTATTCCAAAGCTGAAGGAGTTAGACATACTGCGAATTTAAACTTTGTTGGTGCAGCTGGTGTGAAGTCAGATAACAATGTACTTTGTGAAACTTCTCAGCTTCCCTACCAACTTCACCCAGCAAAGTTCCTTTAACTGGAAAAAAAACATATTTGGCATCCACCCACTTCATTGATCAGTTCCCAACCAGACCCTTTTAAACTGATGTGATCTTACCCAGACACTCTCTGCAATGGAGATCTCCTCCTCTCCCCCCTCCCAGCAGAGTTCCCCATTGCTAATTGCAACAGCAGCTGATCACTGGTGACTACAAAAAATGTTGTAACTGTTTCCCAGGCTGCACACAAAACCACCTCCCCACTTCTGCTGGCCATCCCAACCTTGACCATTGAAGGCATTTCCCCATCCCAGCTCCTCTTTTGCCTCCATCACACCCTGCCCCTGAGCACTGCCCTAAAAATTACTTTTCTACCTTTTGATGGAATGTATGTTCATTTCGCTCTTTTAACCTATAAACCACTTCACATCCCTGCAACACAGGAAACATAGGTTTTGACCCGGGCTGTGATGGGATTTGTACCAAACCCATACTGCTTTCAAGTTGGCCCTTTAAAACATCCCTGCACTGCTTATTCTGGGTGCTGGATATGCCTCAGGGGGAGAGGTGTTAATAAGCAACACCTGGACCCAATAAAGGGCAAGGCAGCAGTTTCTGTTTCAGTTAGATGCAAGTGGAGACAGAAAGAGTCTGAACTGAATGGTTTGTTATGCTGAGTAGAAGCTGTTTGCTTTTGTTTTATTTGGTTATAAAAGTAAAGCAGATTTCACTTAATTTAAACTGATGTTCAGAGTGTTTTCTTTGAATTTGCTCCCCAGAAGCCACCCAGTTTGCTACCCTGTCACATACCTGCAAAAAAAAATAAAAGCTAAAGACTGCAATCACACATAACACAGTGACAGAAGCTTGGCCAATGTTGCTGTGTTCTTCTTTATTGTACTCTTCAACTTAGTTGATTTCATTGAGTAATAGAACTCCTACGTAATTTAAAAAAAAATGCAAATTGAGGGGAAGGCTGCATTAATATTGTGCCCTAAATAGAAAATAGTATAACTATTTCAAAACAAAAACACACAATTGTACACCGTGGTGATAAAACTGACTTCACACATGCCCAGACTAATAATCATATTAAAAAATATAAACGACATTGTTCATGTTCCCTTTAAGAGGGATATTCACTTGAATTATGTGCCCTTATAATAGTTTTTAAACAAGTGGGTATAGGCAAAAAAATGGAAAATGAGAAAGTGTGCATTTAAGTGGGATGTGCACTATTTAGTGTGCACTTAAATGGTATTCACTACACTATAAGACAAATAACAGTACAAAATCTAAATCCCAGAACTTGTTTAACAATACTTCTTTCAATGTTTGAATACCTTTCAGTTCATAGATATCTACACTTTAATGTACAGCTCATTGAAGTTCATGTCAAATAATACAAGGTTTCTAAAGACCATACAGGTTATAATTAGTTGTGATGGTATATCTGCTACTGATCATTGAGATGTGGGCCACAGGATCAAATATTTTGGCACATTTTCAACTGGAGTGAACTTGATACAATTCAGTTATGTTTTATGACTATTTATATTAATGAATGTTTGCTACAAGTGAAATTGTTTGCAGGTCTGGGATTCAACTTGGAAAAAAACTCATTTTATATAGATTTATCATGGTTTTCTTTTGCAGCAAACCTCACAGGCAGATGACATTTCAAGCTACATGTACCTGTCTCTGCCTAACTGTAAGATTTGCAAGACCTGTTTGTGTGACTTGGACACAATGGCCTGAATTCACAAACATTAGCTCCTAGATTAACACCACTTTACTTTGCCTTTTTAACCCCATTCAGCCAGAACTTGTGGCATTAATGGCCTATGAGGACCTGGATATCATGGCAGTCACAGAGACACGGTACAATAGCAACCATGCCTGGGAGCTAGCTATTCCAGGGTACAAGCCACACAGGTGGGACAGTGAAGGCAAGAAGGAGGGAGGGGTGGCATTGTATGTCAAAGAAGGGATAAAAGCGACAGTCCCATAAGACAAGGGGGGAAAGCAGAGGTGCTGTTGGTAATCCTGGAGGTGGGGAGGGGAACAGTACTTAGAACAGGAGTGATATACAGGCCCTGTGGGCAGGCAGAGGATGTAGACAGAGAACTACTGGAAACTATAGAGAACATGACAACAAAGGTTGAATTGCTGCGGATGGGTGACTTCAACTTGTTGGATGTGGACTGGAACATCCCAGCATCAGCCTCAGCCAGGAGCAAGGGATTCCTGCAATCCCTGTAATGGACGGGCCTCACACAGCTAGTGAGGAAGTTTACAAGGGAGAATGCAATTCTGGATCTTGTCCTAAGCAATGGGGACAGGATAAAGGAAGTCACAGTGGGGAGAACCTAGGGACTACTGACTATTGAGCTGTGGGGTTCACCATAAGGACGTCGCAGGAGGCTAGCCACACAAGGACTAGAATCCTGGATTTCAGGAGGACAGACTTCAGTAAAATAAAGGACAAATTCAGGAAGGCTATTCAGGGATACTGTGACATAAGGGACTGGTGGAACAGTGGGATAAGATAAGGGAATCCCTGCACCTTGTACCAAACCATTGCACCAGGCCTTGCAGCAAGAGCAAAAGAAAGAGGAAACCAAAGTGGTTCTCAAGGGGAGTAGCAGAGCTAGTAAGAGGAAAAAAGATGGTATTTCTGAGGTACAAAGCAACACAAAGCAAGGAGGACAGGCAAGAATACTTGGAAAAATGAAGGGAAGCGAACAAGGCAGTAAGGACAATGAATGCCAAAACTGAGGAAAGCTAGCCTAATTGGTGAAGGGCAGAGGGAAGGCATTCTTTAGGTATATTAGCAAGAGGAGGAAGATGAGGGGTGGGATTTTGAGTCTTAGGGAAGAGGGAGGCAGGGTAGTGGAGAAAGACATTGACAAGGCAACCATTCTCAACAAATGCTTCTGCTCCGTATTCACGGAAGAAGACAATGGGGACAGTCCCCCATTAATGGAGAAGGGCAAACAGGGAGAAGGGGTGAACATTTGACCTTTTTCAGAGGAAAGAGTAAAAAGGGCACTAGAATGATGTAGGGTGGATAAAGCAATGGGGCCCAATGGGATACACCCGAGGACCTAAAGGAGCTCCAGGTGGAACTGGCTAAACCTCTGGCTAAGCTGTTCAGTGGACCACTGGAAACAGGCATGATTCTGAATGAGTTGAGGAGGGCACAAGTGGTACCCCTGCACAAAAGTGGTAACAAGGAGGAGGCAGGAAACTACTGCTCTGTCAGTTTGACCTCAATAGTTGGTAAAATGATGGAAACTCTGCTTAAGGAAAGGCTGTTGGATTACCTAGAGACAAGGGGGCTGCTGGTCCCAAAGCAACATGGATTCATGGCAGGGGCATCATGTCACACTATCTTGATTGATTTTTTCAAGTGGATGACAAAGGAAATAGACCAGGGCAGAGCAGTAGATGTGGCCTATCTGGACTTCAGGAAGGCCTTCGACACAGTCCCACGCAGCAGACTAATCCACAAGCTGGCAAATCTGGGGGTGGGGACAGAGGTGGACACATGGGTTAGAAACTGGTTGAGTAACAGAACACAAACAGTGGTGGTAAATGGAATTAGCTCACAGGAGGGATGGGTAACAAGTGGCGTACCCCAGGGATCAGTGCTGGGACCAGTGCTCTTCGATGTCTTCATAAGCGATATTTCAAAGTGTCCAGAAGGGAGAGTTGTTCATGGATGATACAAAGCTATGTAACAGGGTAGATACTCAGGAAGGCATGGAAAAAATGAGAAGCTATCTGAAGAGGCTAGAAAACTGGTCTAAGGAATGGCAGTTGGGTTTCAATGCAAAAAAACTGCAACATTATGCATCTGGGGAGAGGGAATCCTAAGGCTGAGTATGAACCAGATACGGTAACACTGGAGGCCACCACAGAGGAACGGGATCTAGGGGTAGTCATAGACGACAACCTCATAGTGGCTAAACAGTGCAATAAAGAACTCCGAAAGTCTAATCAAATACTAGGATGCATAGGGAGGGGTATAACAAGAAGAAGGAGGGATGTGGTGGTACCATTGTACAGCTCCCAAGTAAGGCTTCATCTTGAGTACTGTGTTTAGTTCTGGAGGCCCCATCTCCAGAAGGACATAGACAGGATGGAGATGGTACAGAGGAGTGTGACAAAAGTGGTGTCGGGGATGCAGCATAAGTCATGTGAGGAGAGACTCAGAGCTCTCAGTGTGTACTCCCTGGAGGAAATGAGAGAGAAGGGGGACATGATAGTGACCTTCAAGTATCTAAAGGGGATCAACAGGATACCAGAGGGGAGCATCTTTCACATGAAGGGAGACAGTAGAACAAGTGGCCACAGCATGAGACTGAAAGGGGGAAAACTTAGGAGGAACTTGAGGAAATTCTTCTTCACTGAAAAGGTGGTGGAGAGATGGAACAGTCTCCCCAGGAGGTGGTGGGGGCAGCCACAGTTCAGGGATTCAAGCATGCATGGGCTAGGTACATGGGATTTATCAAGCTAGGGTGAAGGGGGCAGAACTTGTAGCATCTAGGGTACCATAAGCATTAGAAAGAGGGATAGGGCAGACTGGATGGGCCACAAGACCCCTATCTGCAGACATCTATGTATCTATATATGCTATGTGACATTACACAAAAGACATAAATAGTAGTAGTAGTAGTAGTAGTAACATTTTTACTTATTATAATGAATCGGCAGCTCAAAGAGTCTAAAAAAATAATTTCCAGTGAGATCTGTAAAGGTACATTGATTACATCAGTTAGTGTACATTACATATAGGTGCAATCAGAAAACATTACAATCAAACAAACAATTTAACAATTCATATTTATAAATATATGTCATAAATACACTATACATAACAAATACTCAACAGATCTTTTAATATAATCAAGTCAGATATCCCATTCAATCATTTCCCTTATTTAATCCTTTCCTTAGTAAACCAATTTTTTATTTGCCCTGCATGTTTTCTTCCATCCTGATTCCTAATTTCAACAGGCAATATGTTCCACAGAAAAGGACCTTTATAAAAGAAGTGAGCTCTTCCCAGTTCAGTATTACAGTTTGGTAAAGATATTCTGTCCCTCTAGCATCTTAAACCTGGTTTAATTACTCTCACTTGTAAACAATCTGTAATATATTCAGAAACTTTGTTAGCAAGGTATTTCTCTATATACAGGAGTGCATGCAGGGATCTCCTATCACTCAATGTGTAACATCCTAAAGTTTGATATAGTTCCTCTCTGTGTGTTCTTTTTGGGGCCATAGTAATATAATGGGCCATTTTATTACACAGAATATCTAATTTGCCCAACAAGGTAGCATTTGCCCCAATGCATATTACATATCCCTCGTCCAGTAGTGTGATAACTGATGTATTAATCACATGTCTTCTAATGGCCTCTGTTGTGCAGTGTTTTATTCAGTGAAGAAGCACCTACTGTATACTCCTATTAATCATCTTAATTGTTTGCTCTATATGGATGTTCCATTTTAATGAACTATCTAAATACACACAAATAACGATAACTTGATACTTGTTCTAAAACTTGATTATCAATAGTTTTAATTTGGAGCACTCTTTCTTCCAGATATTTCCCCTTATCTTTATGAAAAAGCATTACCTGCGATTTTTTTGAGTTCAAAACAAGCCTTGACTGCCAGACTGCACTGTATCCTGATTGGTCAGCTAAGGTCTTTATCCATTATTAAATCTTGCAATAAACCATGGCTAGAGAAGGGTAGTTGTAAAAAGCAAAACGTAAAAAGTAAGCAATAAAGTATGAAAGGACGTGAGTTGTTGAGGGATTTACCCATTCCTCAAGTGGTGTGTCATGAGGCAAAGCCAAGTGACTTAAGACATGGGTGATTCCCCAATTACCCACATCCTGGAGTGTCTTATTGAGCTTATACAATTGAGCCATGTATAATATAAAATTAAAAATGTTGATATTATGTTTTTCTTTGCTATTTACAAGTATCCATCCTTGCCATGCCTTGTACAGTAAGTGAAAAACATTGGAGACTGATGAATCAGGTTGGTTAAGGTTAAGTAAAAATATGTTATTGTTGAGGTAATGTTCATGAATATCAGCCAATAGCTGCATTTTTTTTGGCGGGGGGTACTGACACTTTGCATCATTTGGTCTGATTGCCAGAGGACTCTAACAATTTTTTTTATTCTTCCATCTTTTTTCTTTTTTTTTTTTTATGCCACATCAGGAAAATACATCAGTATTAACTACTTGTGAGTTGCAAAGTTCTGTAACTTTGCATCTTAAATAACAGGCTGCCACTTCAGCATCCACTTTTGAAACATATCATGTCACATGCACAAGATAGCCATGGTAATGCCCTGCTACCTTGTCATACTCAGAACAGTGGTAGCCCCCACAGAGAAAATCACAGTCTCCTGCAACTCTCCTTCTTTTACCAGTTCTACAAGTGAGTGGCAAGTGTGTGGGGGGTGTTGTTCTGGATTTTAACCCCTGGATGTTTTTGTCCTGATGTCAGACCGTGTGTTTCTTAGAAATAAGGATTGATTTGGAGGCTGAACTTTTGGGGAAAAAGTTCTTGTATCAACTGTGACACTGATATGAACTGTACAACAGCACTGTTGTTTTGGTTAAAATGTTTATGGTTGTGTGTGCAATAGATTGTGTATCAAGAAAAAATATTTGGAGTTGGTTTCACTATGTGGTAAATGTTGATGTGACATGTATTGTGCTCTCATAGTTTTCTTGAAAGCAATCCTGTAAAAGTACCCCTGTAATAACATTCAATCTTTCTTTTAAAGAATTATTTAAACAGACCTCAAGTGTGTTATAATATGTGGTAGGCCAATTCAGTTTCATACATAATTCATACATTTTTGCCATTATTCACAGCTGAGGCATATAAAAATCCCATAATTCACATGTGTGATGTTTGATCTGTGAGTTTCCATTTTTTAGAATATCTGTGTCACATCAGACTGGCTCTGTCTGAATGGTCCTATGGTAGAGAGTTCATTTATTTTATATCTTCATTTAACTTTGTTGACTGGCTAAGTACACTGGCAGTAGAAGCCTTTTTCAGGCCCAAATCAGATGCAAATGCATAGGTAAAAATATACAGTCATCATAGTGCATAAACAGTAGGTGATAATATGTACAGAACAATATTTACATGATACAGTAACAAATCATCATGTACCGTAGGGGAAGAGATAACTATATATATATATATTTGCAGGACATTATTCACATGAATTTAATTATAGAGAGTGCAAAAGGGTGAGGCAATATAATTGAATACAGTTAACATTTTTGGAGGGAATCAAAAAGAAGTGCAGGTGGTGCAGGGTAACAGGTGGAGTGGGGTGGAAGATTGGGGGTTAGTGGAAACATTCACATGCGATACAGGAGGAGTAATGGGATTTCAGAAGACTCTTAAAGACGGGGAAGAGATAACTTTTCTTATGGGAGAAGGTATTGAGTTCCATATGGAGGCAGAATGGTAGGAAAAGGACCACTAGCCCAAACTGGTGCAAAACGGTGGGCTGACAATGTTATTTTGTGAGTAAGATCGGGAGGTGAGAAGATTAACGAGAGGGATCTGACTGGCTAAGTAAGGTGGGTTGTAAGGAGAATGCCTGCCTGATTCACATTCTATTTTCCAGGAAACAAATCCTTCCATCTTGACAGTTAAACATGTAAACATTGTTTGATCTTCTACAAATAAAAAATGAGTGACCAAAGACAAGCCTCTGGAATAGGCCTGTTCTAGAGGCTTGAAGCTTGCTAGTCATGCCCCATTCAGCCAAGATCTGCTGGTCAGTGATAATAACAATGGGGCAGGGTTTAACTATAGTTTTCGTCATGGAAAATTCCACATATGCACACTTTTCAGATAAAATAAAACACAAAATACATATTTATGAGAAGTTCTGCACTTTGTGGCATAGTGGCATAGTAGAATTGCTTCCAACCTAATCTCAAACTTCCAGAAGTGAGAGCTATATGAAGTGTGGGACTTAGTGGCATAGGCTTCATAAAATATAGTTGCCAGATTTTGCACATACTTATACACAGGGGCCTTCAAGGTATAAAACTGTAATGGCCTCCTTTCCCAGAATGAAGTCTTGAATACTCACACTTTTTATACACTTCTATTGGAGGAGTACCCCAAAAAGTTATATAACTGTGCATGCCCTAGTTTATCAAATTTAAAAATTGAGTTTTAAACTCCTTATTTTTACTAGAACAGAATTCTAGATCATTACTTTGTAATGATTCCAGCCAGACTGGTTCTTACTTAACTGGATATACAAAGTGGCAGATTTTACACCTTGCACTTGGACCAATAGATACATTTTAGTACACAACATTTTAGGCCTCCATTGGGCCCTTGTTCAGGTGAACATGAAGAAGGGTCCTGTGTAGACCTGCACGCTTGTGAATTGAAAATTATTTGTTAGTCCAAAAAAGCTTCAAATTACCTAATATGTTTTGACAGACTTTTACTTCTGGATATAAACACTGTACTAGTTTTGGATACATTACAGTTATGAATACATTTTATTGATACCTTAACAGCTGGTAGACAAGGAGTCATATATAGAATACTGCATTGGTGCCCATACACATCCAGGCTGTGTTTCCATTAAGGGTATGTGATGACATCATAGAGACCTTGATAGTGAAGCTCATCATATGCCCAAGATGCAAACACAGCCTTAGTTGTATATTGGCAGCCACACACTGTTTTATGTAGCGTATGTTTTTTTTTTATAGTAGTTCTCCATTGATCAAGTAGTGAGCACAATACCTTTACCAACTGGCCTCACTCACGCTCACTCTGGTATCTTAATTTGATGCAGATTGCATCGGTCCTGAGAATCCATTAGTCCTGGTTATGACCATCTGTGATCACACTTTAACAAATAAATAAATAAAAGAGCAATGAATGAATTCAGTTTGATAAGTGAGAGCTGTCTATGGTTGTCTGTGTCCAAACTGTCTTGGTCAACTGGGTGGCACTAGTTAAATAGTGCCAACATTTTTTTGTCCTAGCTTTCTCGTTTGAGCCACATATTCAGTCAATGAAGTGACAGGTCAAGAATGAAAAGTTATTATGGTATCATTGTGATGTCAGAACATTACCATGACCTCTGAACTGTTTTATAAGAAGAATGTCGGGCCTTATTAATCAACGAGCAGAGTGGCTATGTGCCACATATCTGGGGAGAGTAACCACTCTATACACAATGTGCCCCCATGCAGGATACACTAATGGGGGATGCGCAACCCCAATGCACCCGATCCCCCTGGTCTACAGACTGAACCTTGCTAGGGGTGGGCTGGGGGAGTGCCAGCACTGTGCGCCATGCAGAAATGTGCATAGTGCTGGCTGTAGGGGAGCAGGTGGGAGCACAGGCTATGCCAGGGAGAACCCTGATGTAAGTCCCCTTCATGCCCCATGCACACAACAGGTCTCCACCTGGGCAGGACGGATAACCCACTTACCCACTGGGACCACTGCAACCATACTCCCCTATGGCCACCTGGTGCAACAACCCCAGCACACGTTGGTGCACAGCCCCTATAAGATGCCTCCCCACATGACACACACCCACACAGCAGCACCAGTCCAAGGATGCTGCCCCCCCTCTCTCCGAATGGCACCACTGGCTCACACCTGCCACAGGCCCCTCCAGAAATATGGTGAGGTACAGTACCTCCACGGCACTGCCAACTGACCCCCCACCCATCCCTGCATACCACTCTAGTGCTGCATTGCTGAAGAGCTGGCAGCTTTGCCATCCTCTCACCTCCACAGCCACCAGCTGTTGGACATCCATGGGGCATGCTGCTAACATGTGCCCAGCCAAACAGGGGATCCACTTAGTGACCCAGTCCAGGCATCCAATTGGATGCCCAGCTGGGTCCACGGCTCTGTCCCCAGCTACACTGTAGAGTCCTGCATGATGGGGGGGGCACAGACAGGTAACAGCCAGTGTGAAATTCCATCAGCATACACCTGTCCACAGGTGCTGACCTATATGGGCAGGATACACACCTCTGGTGCATAATTCCCACCCATTGGTAAATAGGACCTGTTATGCATATGGAAATCCATACACTGCAGGGGTTAGCCATAAACTATATAGATGTTTAAGTGAAATTAAAATGGTCTTAGTTTTGGCTTTTTATTTAGTGTGTTGTTGTCTGAATCAGACTTTTTATGCCATGGAAGAAGTAACAGTAGTTAATATACTTTGGATGTAAAAGCTAGAAAATTTCCTATTTATTAAACATGATTCTTCATTATGGGTGTGGAGTAAAGGTCAGTCATGTTGCATTATGTGGATTAGTTTTTTAGAAGAAAATGAGAAAAATGTGTGCATGCCCCTGGGATTAAAATAAATTCTGTTATATATGCATTATTGACGAAAGTGATACAGTCCATTAATCGAAGCAGTCAAGAACTACCTGCTGTGGAAGCAGTATCGATGTGAACTTATACTGCTATTTCCCAAGCTATTTAAACTTAATTCATCTGTACACAGAAGTGGAATATGTGCAAAACTTCACCAATGCATGCTTTGAGAGAATAGTTACAATGGCTGAAAGCATCAGCTTTCATAAAATAATATGTAGAGCAAGGTCAGCTCTATGCTGATGTGCAGGTGATGCTCACCCACTGAAAGGCTAATCTATTCATGTATAGCAAAATGCTCTGCATCTTCTGTAGCTATTTAGAAAGACAAGTGCTTTAGTTTGGAATGGTTTGTGCTTTTCTCCACTTTCTCTGTGTCCTATATCTAAAGTGGTCTAGCAGTCTTTTAGTTTATCCCAAGCCTCAGCTGTCACCACTGGAGGAGATGCACCTCCCAGACACGTCCACCATATTCCACTTCCTAGCAGTGGACTGACCACAGGACTGACTGAGAAACAAATCTGGTGAAAAAGAGAGGCAGGGCCCCAGAGGCAAGCATGATTCAGTTGGGTAGAGGAGACATGAATTCATCTTACATATGTAGGATACTGTTCCTGTTTTTCACCTACATTTTTTTTCTTCCTACCTACCTGTTTTCCTGAGTGAAGCCATATGTTCCACCCACCTTACTCTTCTAAACAACATCTGACCTTCAAGCAGCAAACTTCCTTGAGCACCACGGAGCAATGCAGTGGTGGAACACTACTCCCATTTACCCTGGAGGAGAAAAGTATTTCACAAGATTACTTATTATACTCCTGGCAGCCCAGAGCAGTACACCAGACTCTGGGTGTGAGTCCTGATTGCCAGTATCACATGTGGCTCCTCATTTGCTGTGGTATTGGAAAAGACCCATGGTCCATGTCATGCAATCACGGGGCTGACCAGAAGAGAAAAATGCGTGAAATAGAGGCAACAGGAAACACAGTACAACAGTTAGCAATTGCAGTGAGTGATAACCAGCTCTTTTTTAGGGATGAGCACAAGCATGAGATAGTATAATATCAAAACATCCTGACCACTACCAGTACTTGGATAGAGTCCAGGGGTTAAATTGGGCTGGAACATGCAGGAACTCTGTTCCACTACATCTGATAAAATTATATGAGAGTTCATGATCCTCAGCTACCTTCCTCCATTCAATACTGTAGAAAAGTTCCACATTTTGGAGATGACAGTTCCCCTTCTAAAGTGTCTGAAGATTAGACTAAGTTCACCCTCCTATGCATTTCTAATTTACCTGCTGAATTGGATCAGAGATCCACTCTGTTGTATTCTTTGTAAAATATGGACATTTTGCAAAATAATAGTATTTGGATCATAAATAAACATTGGATAACAAAACTATACACAGTCAAAAAATGACAAACTTTAGAACAAAAACAAACTTAGATAGGTGGTTATATTGTATTCCTGAAGCAGTAATGCCTAAAGAAGAAGGTAGTGATACTAGGATAATTACTAGCAAACATGCAATGTTTATATTTCTCCAGCTAATGGCAAGGGTCCTCCTCCTGATAATGTTTATCATAGTGTTTAACAACCAATAATATAGTGCTGGTTCCATGAAGAGAACTGCGTAGAATCATTCTCATAAAAACAAACAATTGAAAACAGTTTTCACATTTAGGTATGGTTAAATATGATTCATTTGGGGGTATGCATTTCATTCCCATAAACAGGAATATTTACTAACTGCTGCCAAGTAGCACAAATTTCCTGTCTCCTTAAGTGAACGTCTATTTTTCAAAGCCTAGCTGTCAGACTGAAAACAATTTGAAAAGGCTGGACACACTGGCCTAGTTTATAATTAATAATAAGGGTGGACATTTAAATGAATCTGCAGCTGTAAAGTATGTTAGTACTGAAAACTGGGAAAGTGATGAATATGCAGGGCAAACAAGGCAACATCTAATAAAGTGTAGTGTGATCACTATTATGGGGTAGGATGTTATGGGAATTAAAACACTTCTGTTGAGAAAATGTATTGAGGCATACATTGGTAGTATTGTGTTTCTTTGCGAAAAAAAAAATCATTCCCAGAGAAAAGACCTTGATTTACCTTTGTAGGGTTATTATGGCAGGTTTAACCATGCTGCACTTGCATTCTTTAAATGACAAGTGCCTTCAGCACAGTGTACTTAACTTTTCATTCCCTCTTTCCCTGAGCTCGTGAAATTTTACAAGATTAGATGTGGTACCCTGCCAGGATTGAGCTCAAAGCACAATGCATTATCTTCCCTAGACTAGTTGGGCAATCACACTCTTTTAATGACCTGGCCAGTTTTGTTCAACTGAACTGGTAAAATTCAATTCAGTCTGTAAATGGGTCACCGTCACTGTCCAATGTCATCAGTTCTGTTGTCCTGTTTAGAGATCACTACAAAAATGGCATCTATCTGAATTCCTGTGAACTCAAGTCTAGGTATGGTGACATTTGTTAAGGCAAACACGGTATTTCTGCTAAAGCAGAGTTCGACATAATCTGATAGGTGAACATTTATAAAGTGCTATGCACTTTTGAGTTTAATCTTCATGTTGTAAGACAATCAAGCCCCACATTGTGTGTGTGTTTTTTTTTTGTTTCTGAAAGAATGGTCAGATTGTATGTTTTAGTCTGTATTCAGTGGCTTAACTTAATGAACTATATTATATCAATCAGAGGGCCTTGAACATAATTTGGGAGGCTAATTGATGATCATTGGAAATATTAATATACCAAACTTTATCGACTGTATAGCCTGTTTTATTTCTACTACTAGTGTGCCATAGTAAAAAATATTGTTTCTACCAAAGGAAAACATTATTCAGACTTACTACTGGGTTATACTATACTATAGTGCTTTCTCATTGCTGCATTTTCCCTGATCTATCAGACTCACAACATTCTGATATGCCCTTTTAGTCCTAAGTCTCAAATTACTGTTTACCTAAGCCATTTACAAAAAGTTATTTTTCTAAACGAAGTAGTGAAATGTTTACTTAGGTAAAGAATAAACACTCTCATTACAGAGGGTTTCAATTTGATTCTGGTTATAGGCAGAATGGCAACAATGAAATTATCATATTTCCCAAAGAACAATGAGGCTCTGAGAACCCCAAGGTGATGACAGTGACACCGAGATATATTATGGTGCATTTCTACATTATTTTACTTTAATATAGGTTGCTTTGTTGCAAAAGTAAAGATGAAACAAAATACATTTTATGGTTTCTAAGATCTTTAAGCAATAGTACTTGAAAGAGTGTGGGTGGACTCTGCTGTTAGGCAGCTGACCTTGTCTCTGTTTAAAGAGGACAGAAATAGGCCTTAATTTGCTGATACAGTACTCACATGGCTACTGCTTTTAGATCTCCAAATGATATCTGTACCTCCAAATGATTCATGTTTAACAGGACCTGAACTACAGAGGGTTTGAATTGTTTAGTGTTTTCTTTCTATGATTAATATTCTCTACATTTCTGTTAAAGCAATCGTCCCATCATTAGATTTTCTATGGATTCCAAACAGCTTGCCATGGAAACTGAACTTGGAAACCATAACGTATCTGGACATACTGTATTCCTTTGGCTTTCCTTGAAAATCAGAATTGCATTTCCCAAGTTTTCCATGGATTCTTGATTAAAATCTGTATACCCAGTAATTTAGTTCCATGATAGGATGGAAAGATGAAGAGCGCAAGCCTGTTATAATGGATGTATCTGTGCACACAATGTTTGTCTGTTATATCCAGTGTCCATTATATCCAGAGGAGGTGGAGCCTATGTGTTATATGTGCCCATGTATGTGAGCAGGGGTGCAGAGTGAATTAGAACATATTATAAAACTTCATTGATTATGCAGAATCCTCCCTAGCATATATGTTTCTGTATTCTGTGTGTTTATTTAAAGTTATTTAACTGTCAGGAAATGTGATTTTTTTTTAAGGACGTTTATTGCAGTTGGTAACAAGAAGATAGTAACTCTAGTCATTGGATGTTGGAGTTCCAGGACAGTAAGATCAAAGACAATTGTACTGTATGGATTTTATTGAGATATAAAATAATTTCCTTTTAGTGTAAATTATTTTACAAATTTAAAATTGTGGCAGCTTGTGGAGGATAGTTTTGTAATAAACTTAATCTGTATAGCTCCTCCATCTTAATTCTATATTTGCCAAATCTCCTCACCAGCTCTGCATTTCCCCTCCCAGAAAAAAAGCACTGCAAATGCCCATAAAGCTTCATAGTGTCCATTATAATTTATTTATTCATTTAAGAGTTTAACCAGACAGACATACTGAGTGAAGAACCACTCATTTCCACATGCAGCCTGGGGGAAATAGGGTGGAGAACATATAGGATGAAATACATACAATTCAGGTTCACAATGTTACAGAGTATACAATAAGAGGGGTAATACATACAAACATTACAGGTTTCCACTGAATACAGAGTTTACAGTAAGGAGGCACTGGGTATTTACATAATAAGCAATGTTTCTGTCCATTATAACCAGAGAAAAAATTCATTGGATTTGATATGTTTGGTTTGGGAAATCAGTTTTTGTCCACTATAACAGATTGTCCATTATAACAGTGTCCATTGTAAGTGGAGTGCACTGTACTTTTATATGGAATTCCATGCCCAACACCTACAGGTTTTAGAAGTTGGGGACATAACAGCAGGCAGAAAAGTAACCATATGGGTAGAAAGTTGGCCGACAGAATGGACCCAGAGGGTTGTAGCAAATAGGGAACACTCAGACATCAAGGAGATCACAAATGGGGTGCCATGGGGATCAGTGCTGGGACCTGTACTGTTTCATGTGTTCATCTGTTGCACCAGCAAAGGAATTAAGGCTAAAATCTACATCTTGGCACATGGCACTAAACTCTGTGACAGGATAGACACCAAAAAGGAGATTATGTATATGGAGACGGACCTAGAAATACTGGAATGGTGGTCCAAGGTGTAGCAACTGGAACTGAAGGTTAAGCAGTCAATGATATGCACATAGGGTGAGATATTGGATTGGGGATTGTGTGTGAAAACATTAGTAGGACCACAGAGGTAAGGGACTTGGGGTTCTCATTAGTGATAATCTCAAGCTGTTGGCCCAGTGCACCTGGGCACTTGGGAAGGCAAATGGGATGTTGAGATACATAGTGAAAGAGTTCTGCAGTAGAAGAAAGGAGGTACTGTAATGTTGTCCTTGTATTTGGTCATTGAGGAGGGATCAAACACCCAGGGAAACAGTCATATAAACTGGTAGGGGTAGATTCAGGAAGATTGTGAGGAAATATTTCTTCATGGGAAGAGTGCTGGATTGATGGAACAGCATGCCCAGTGTGGTGGGTAATGCCAAGCCAACAATGGGGTTCAAGCAAGCATGGGATAGCTATAAAGGGTTGGTGAAGGCTAAGGTAAGAAAGAAGTATGGGACAAGGGGAAGGAGCTAAACTGCCAATAGGGTATTTGCAAGGTATGCCCAATGACAGATTGGAATAGTCTAGGTAATGTAGGAAAGTGGGCAGATATAATGAACTATGAGTCTTTTTCAGTCAGCTCCTTTCAATGTTTTCATATAAATCTTTGGGATTGGCAGAACTAACTGACCAGATTTACAGCTCTGTGCAGAATGTGGTAATATACAGGACTGTAATCCTTTGATCAAAATAACTTGAATCAGGAGAAAGGATATGCACTATGCTTGCTTTTCAATATTTTTTTTTTCTAACTACAAAAAAGGTGAAAAAAGTGTATATAGTAATGCTATATGTACTGTGTATTACATTTTTGTCTGAATTGCATTAGAGAGGTGGTGCTCTGACTTGTTTTTCCTTTATCAGAAGCACTTGACTTCTGATCCGTCCCTGCTGTTAAATGAGCAAGTCTCTGTTTAACAGCTCTAACTGAACTATCAACAAGTACTGTAAAATCATAGCTTTAATAAACTCATAATATAACAGTCTGCAAGAATATAGGTTAGGACAGATAATTAAAAATGTAGTAATATTTAATACCACATCTGTTTTTTTTTTATTTAGTTGTTTAACCAGGAGTAGCACACTAAGCTGAAAGCTTTTTTACAGGAGTGACCTAAGAGCACAGGGAAGTTAAGTGACTTGCTCAGGGTCACACAGTACACAAGTGGAAGCTGTGGGATTCAAACCCAGGTCTGGTCTGCTGGATGTCACCAGATTTGCAGCTCAGAGCCTTAAACCACTTGCTATACTGCCTCGCTAAAATGTAAAAATGTCCCTAAAAACATCTAATGGAATTATAGTAAAGATGAAACCCTTTAAGATACGTACCCTAAAAATAAGATCAGATTAATCCCCTACCAAAACAGGTTATGTAAATCAAACAAAAGATGATTCCTGGCTATGGTGTCATCATGAGATGGTACCAAACTGAAGGCCTTAAGAATCTCATATAGGCCTGATTGGTATGAGGTTTTGTAATGCTACACTTTGGTGTCTTACTGTCTCACAATAATCGGACATCCAGTATTATAGGTGACATATCAACCTATAGGTGGTTAACAGAGTCAAATTAGAAGAGAAGGAGATCACTAGTGGGGTACCTCCAGAATCAGTCCTGGGTCCAGTCCTTTCAATATGTTCCTTGGCAACATGGGAGAGGGACAACATGTATCTGTTTGCAGATGACACTAAGCTCTGTAGCAGTGTAAAGAGCAAGAATGGGGTTAGTGAGATGCAGAGAGACTTGCAAAAGCTAGAGAAGTGGTTAAATGTTTGTCAGTTGAAATTCAGTTCCAAAAGGTACAAAGTGATGCAGATAGGGAATCAGAACCCAATGACAGAGTACTGCAAGGGGGGGGGGTTGGGTAAAGCTGTACATGATCTAGGAGGAAAAAGAATTCTTCGATACCTGTTTCCTCAGTTATTCCATATGCCCCATTCCACTGATTTTCCCACACATTTCCATCCTTCTGAGACCCACCTTATGCAGCTTGTTCAACTCCTTATTACTCCCTGTTTGTCTGTATATTGCGCCTGTGTACTGTGCCTTTGTTTGTTCCCCGGGATTTGTCTGGCAGTGTATGTTATTCCCTTGGCTGCTCTCCGTCCTCTTTCCTTGCTCCCCTTGCCCTTCTATTCCCTTGCTATACATTGCCCTCCCTTTCCTTCAAGCGGCCTCAGCTGCTTTTTCCTCACTCAGCCCATGCCAGCAGTTCGACAGCATCTGTCCCTATCTCTGCCTTCTGAGGTGTAGCAATGCAGGTAGGCTTCCCTGTCTACCAGGGATAAGACCCTGTTTCCTCCAACTACAGTCTCAATCAGTTATATTCCCTACTATCTACTGATAGTCTCCATCCCTAACTCTGTCTAGTGTGGCATCGAGTGAAGGTTAGCTCATCCCAACTACCATGGATGGGAGCTCATCCCAACTACCAGGGATGGGAGCTCATCCCAACTACCAGGGATGGGAGCCTGTATCCTCCATCTATCATCTCAACCAACTGCATTCCGTAACAGCAATTTAGGTCACCATTTCCCTTTAGGGATGGCCACTGTACCTCACCAGCCTCCAATCTCCTGACTAAACCAACTGTATTCTATACCAGCATTTTGGGTTCTCCGATTCCCTTTGGGGATGGAACCACTGTACCCCATCGACTCAACCAACTGCATTCTATATCAGTGATCTGGGTTTGCCACTTTCCTTTGGGAATGGATCCCTCTACCCCATCAGCCTTCAGGCTCCATTACCTGGGCCTTGTTTTCAGTCTCTGATGCCCGCCATTTTCTGACTTGAGCTTTCTTATTCTGTTGTTCCAGCCCATCAATGAGATTCAGCCTCCAGCTATCCTGTAGAAGATTGGACTGCTGTGGCCTTGTAGTAGCCCTTCCCTTACTGGCCTCCTTTCCTTGATTCTCTCCATGCCTGGGATTTGTGTACTTGTCCTCACCCTTGACCTCCTAACATTCTGGATTTGAACCCTGACAGTCTGTTCAACCTTGACCTTCACCCTGTCCATCAGAGTCCTGGAAGGCAGGTAGGCAGTCCTTAAAGAGCTAATGGAGCCAAAACAGGCAGACAGGAAAATAATGCAAATTTTAAGTAGTAATCAATTGTAACTTTTTATTTCTGAATTATTTTTCTTTTTCCTTTTGCTCATCAGAAAGTATTATATGTAATAATATTGTGTTGTATGTGTGGAACAGCTCTTAGCCTGGCAGTTGACATGTCTAACTCTGCTGCCCCACACTACATTTTATTTATTTATTTATTTAAGTCGTGGATTACATATACCTTTGAGCTGAGCTCTTTTACAAAGGTTCCATGTCAGGAGAAAGGACAACAGATTAAATCAGACAGTAAAGTATGGTACAATAAAGTGCAAATAGGAGGTACAAAAATCATAATGGACTCAAAATCATAATGGACAATTAATGTCAAACAACAGAGACACATTATGTTAATCAGTTTCAGGAACAGGAAAGTGCATACAGTACATTGATATCAGCCAGCAGGCTTTGTCAAGACAAACAGGGCACAGGGTGTAGGAAGAGATGTGGGAAGGTGGGATTGGAAGAGTAAGAGAGGGGGGTGGGAGTGGAGGATGTGAGGGGGAGTGGGACAAGGCTAGTGGGAGGAAGTGGTGGGGGTAGGGGGATGCAGGGGGAAGGGTAGCAGGCAAGAGTGCTAAGTTACTATGAAAGAGGTTGAGTGCTAAGGTCAAGGTTTGGAAAAACATGGTTAAGGGAGTTTACCTATATATAGTGCTGCGACATCTGCCGCGCCGACATCCCCGACAGCAACAGCTGCAATGCCAAGTGTCATCATTGCTCTGTCAGGGATGTCTCAGTGTTTATATCAGGGGGGCTACACCCCTGAATCCCCCATGTGGGGGGCTCCACCCCTACCCCCCGGTCTCTAGGGATACAACTCCGTGTCAGAGTTGTCTCGGGAAGGGGGGTGAACCACCGGGCGAGGCAGTCCCAGTGCCAGCAGAGACCATCACAGCATCCCAAGGTTTTTTCTCAATTCCTATCACTGAGATGGTCTTCGTGCTAGGGGGATCACTGTACCATTGGCATACTGGTTAAGGGAGACAGTCACAGGTGCTAGCTGTAGAGAGTAGTGACTGAAGCTTGATTTGAATGGACCCAGCTTAGTTTCAAAGGAGATGTCACTGTTGAAAGCATTCCTCCAGAGGGCTCCCTGTAGGTGAATGATCTTTTCCCCGGGTGATTTGGTGATAAGGGACCTATAGGAGGTGAGATTCAGAACCTCGGGTGCAGCATGGATTATGAGGGGCTTAGAAGATCTTGTACTCCATGTGGCAAGAGGCCTAAGGTTATTTTCTTGGCCATCAGGCACGTTTGGTATTTGATGCAATTTTTAAGCTGTAGCCAACTGGTTAGGGCATAGAGGTCACACGTGTGGGTGAGATGGTGGGTTCCTGGGACGAGATGACATGCCTTGTTAAGAGCAGTGGAGATACGCCGGAGGGCGGTATCAGTAGCAGAGCCATAGATGATCAGTCCATAGTCAATTATAGAAATAATAGAGCTCTGTACAGTTATCCTCAAGGCTTCAGGGGTCAGAGATCACCCGTGTCTGTAGAGTAGACCAATATGAATATTTACAGATTGAGCAATATTATCTATATGGCCCCATATTTTATTTATTTATTCAGTCTTGGATTACAAAATACCTTTGAGCTCAGGCAGCTCATTTACAAAAGTTCCACGTCAGTAGGGAGGGTGGTAACAAAACAGACATGGAGGGAAAAACAATTTGAGTTACAACATAGAGCATCAAATTATAATACATAGTGATAAACAGTCGAATACAGTTGCAAAATACAAAGTGGAGGAAAAAGTGTAACTAGGATAGAGCGGTGAGGTAAATAAGGTATTTGTCTGAGGGGGAAAGGAAGCAGCCTGGGGCATTGTCAAAGTAGTGAGAGAGAGGGAGGTAGGTAGAGGTAGAGAGGGATAGGATGGAAAAGGGGATCATGGCAGCAAGAGGGGTAGGTAGTGTATGCAATAATACGATTAGTTGGAGCATTCACAGGTGCTGTGCTTGGTGTCTATGGTGACTCCAAGGTACTTAAAGAATTGTACCTGTTCGAGGGGAATACTAAGGCAGTTAGTGATAGTCAGAAGATGTTGTCTGTGCTTATTATGGGAACTGCTGAAGAGCATAAGCTTAGTTTTTTATAGTTTAGTATTAACTTGTGATGACTAAACCATTTCTCTACCTAGGCAAGTCCGAGTTGTAGCTGGTTCTCAAGGGGTATGAGCTCCGGGTGAGTTGTGTAAATTACAGCATCATCTGCATAGAGTATGATTTGTTCAGGAAAGGAGCTTGGGAGACTGCTTAGAAAGAGACTAAATAAGAGTGGGCCAAGGATGGACCCTTGAGGAACCCCAGAGTGAACAGGTCTTGAGTCAAAGAGGACATCGACAATTTTGACTTGTTGAGTGTGGTTGTCCAGGTAACTTTTAAACCAGGCAGTGGAGTCAGGGGAGAGTCCTGCATTAAGTAGTTGTTCCAGTAGTACAGAGGGATGGACCATGTTGAGTGCTTCTGTCAAGTCAATGAAGGCAGCACCAACTAATTGACCATGGTCCAGGGAGCTGTGTATAGAACCGGTGAATTCCATAAGGGCAGAGTTGGTGTTATGCCCTTTTCTGAACCATGTTGTTGGGCACATTGGATCTTATGCTTGTCAAGATAATCAGTAACCTAGTCAGCTACAATGCATTCAAGAGCCTTAGAGAGATTTGGTAATACGGAGATAGGCCGGTAGTTCACGTGAAGAGTCCTGTCTCCACTTTTGTAGAACAGGGTAACCGTGGCTGATTTCCATTTATTGGGAAACTGTACAAGTCTGAGTGAGAGGTTAAAGGACCTGGTTCAAGGTGCTAACACTTCCTCAAGGGTGAGGAACAGCAGTTTGAGGTCAAGGGAGTCCCCACTGTGTCTAGATTTACCAATTGCTTTATGGATGAATTTTTGGGCTTCATGCAACGAGACTTCTTTGAAGTAGAATGGCAGGTGACTGGTCATTGGGGGAGAGCTTACAGGATTGGCATGGGTGACATCTGCATCAAAAAAGTCAGGTGCAAGAACACTGCTAAGGTCCTTGAATGCGTTATTAAAGGTATTGGCAATAGTTAGGGGTCCATAGTTGTAGTCCCATCGATGTCAAGTAAAGTGGCTGATGTTTTGGGGTTTTTTCCTGTAACCTCTTTGATATAGAAACATAGAAACATAGAGGTTGATGGCAGATAAGGACCACAAAGCCCATCCAGTCTGCCCATTTTTTTTACTTTATGAATATCTTAGGTGCCACACACCTTTACACTGACAATGACCTATCTATTCATATTTGTCTATATTGCTCCCTTATGCCTATGCCATGCCTGTTTGAAGCCCTGCACTGTATTCATAGCCACCACTTCCTGAGGTAGGCTGTTCCATGCATCCACCACTTTTTCTTTGAAAAAGAATTTCCTCACATTCCCCCTTAATCAGCCTCCCTCTTTTCTCATGCTGTGTCCTCTTGTCGTGCTATTTTTCTTATATTTAAACATGTTAGACTCTTTCACATTGTTAATGCCCTTAAGGTGTTTGAATGTTTCTATCATATCACCTCTCTCCCTCCTTTGCTCAATGGTATACATATTGAGCTCTGTTAATCTGTCCTCATATGTCTTCTGATGCAGTCCCTGCACCATTTTGGTTACCCTTCTCTGGACTGCCTCAGTTTGGTTAATGTCCTTGTGAAGGTGTGGCCTCCAGTACTGCATGCAGAACTCCAGATTGGCCTTACCAGTGTCTTGTAAAGAGGGATTATTACCTCCCTCTTACAACTTGTGATACCCCTACTAATACACCCTAACATCCCCCTAGCCTTACCTACTGCTTTAGAGGTCTGCTTGGATGATTTCAGGTCATCGGTGATGATGATGCCCAAACCTCTTTCTTCCTTTGTGACTGCCAGCAACTCCCCTCCCAGCCTATAGGTGGCTTCAGGGTTTCTCTTCTCTATGTGCATGATCTTGCACTTCTTTGCATTAAATCCCAGTTGCCACTCTTCTGACCATTTTGCTAGTTTATCCAGATCTCTTCTCATTCTGCCCACCCCATCTGGATCATCTACTCTGTTGCAGATCTTGGTGTCATCTGCAAACAGACAAGCCTTACCCTCTAGTCCATCTGCAATGTCACTAATGAAGATATTGATGAGGACTGGCCCCAGGACTGATCTCTGAGGTACCCCACTTGTGACTTGCATCTCTTCTGACTGTATACCATTTACCACCACTTTCAGTTTTCTCTCCGTCAACCAGTTTCCCACCCAGTTGACCAACTTCTGACCCACCCCGAGCCTACCCAGCTTATTTATCAATCTTCTATGTGGAACAGTGTCAAAGCTTTGCTGAAGTCAAGGTAGACGACATCAACTGCTCCCCTTGGTCCACCACTCTGGTTACCCAGTCAAAGAAATCTATGAGATTAGTTTGACAGGACCTTCCTTTTGTAAACCCATGCTGTCTTGGATCCTGTGCCCCTATGGATTCCAGGTGTTGCACTATCCTTTCCTTAAGGAGTGCCTCCATACTCTCTTGCCCACTACTGAGGTAAGACTGACTGGTCTGTAGTTCCCTGCCTCCTCCCTGCTACCACTGTTGTGGAGCGGGATCACATGATCCCTTCTCCAGTCTTCTGGGACCTCTCCTGTGCTAAGAGACTCACTAAACAGTTCTGCTAATGGCTCTGCTAGTCCCACATTTAGCTCCTTAAGTACCCTGGGATGTATGCCATCAGGTCCCATTGCCTAGTCCACCCTGAGCTTAGCAAGCTCTTGTAGGACCCTTTCTTTTGTGAAGGGAGTAGTGCTCATCTCCTCCCCCCTGTGTCCATGGTGCTGAGCTGTGGGCCCTGCCCTACCTTCTCTTCAGTAAATACTGAGCAAAAGTATCTTTTTAGCATAGATGCTTTTATAGGGTCCTCCTCCTCCTCACATGCCCCCTTTTTTCCTTTGAGCTTAGTAATACACCCTCTGGACTTTCTCCTTTCACTAATGTATCTCCAGAAAGCTTTACCATTGCCCCACATGTCAGTAAGCACTCCCTTGTAGTATCTATTTTTCTCAAGGTGGATGACATTGTACAATCATTCCACGCTCTTTGTATTTATGAATATCCAAGTGCATGAAGGTAGCCTGAGCCCGATGCCAGAGGTGGTCTTTAGATTTCATATGAACTAATAAGTCTGCAGAGAGCCAGGGGTTTCAAGGGCTTTTGATTTTCCACTTTTTTAGGGGTGCATGGGAGTCACAGGCAGCATTAAAGGTGTTGATGAAATAATCAAGTGCCATGTTGGCATCTTTCACACTGACGATGGGAGTCCAATCTTGCACTCTAAGGGGGAATTTTAGGGGTTCAAGATGACCCCATGCAAGGACCCTGCTGGTGATTGTCTTTGGTGGAGGTTTGCAGAATTTGTTTGTCCACACGCAGATGACAGGGGAATGGTCACTGAGCACGTCCAGGAGGACTGTAGTGTTAGTAATGTGATCAGAATGACTGGTTAGGACTAAACCCAGTAACTGCTTGATCCTGCTTTGTGGTTCGATCTAGTTGGGAGTTAACCAGCTGGGAAAGGTTTGTGGCAGATATGGCATCCCTAAAGCTCCCCTTCTCAGGTGCAAGCAAATTAATATTAAAATCTATCATCAGAATTAACTCCAAGGTAGGGGGTTGGTTTCTGATAAAGTCCATGACAGAACTGAGACCCCTCTCCAGTTCTTTAGGAGGGATGTACACTGATGCTACAGTAAGTGCCTTATTATGGGCACCTAGCAGAATTTTGATGGCTAACATTTGTGTGGTTGATCCAGCAGTAGGTACAGGCAGGGGGTGTCCCATGAGTGACTCTTTGAGATAAATTGCACATTCCCCACCTCTCTTGGTAGTCCTGTCCAGTCTGAAGATGGTGTAACCTGGAAGGGCAATAGCCATGTCTGGGATTTTGGTTGTGAGCCATGATTCAGCAATTGTCAGGATGTCTGGATTGTGTTGGTTAACAAAGACTTGTAAAGCATCCAGTTTAGGGATGAGACTGCAGATGTTCATATCTTCTAAAGTAAGTAACCCCAGCCACATTAAAGCCTTATGTGGTGGGCTGGGGCCAGGATTTGGGTGAATATTTCCAGACAGCAGTAACAACATAAGTATAAGTTTGAGCAGGCATAATCTTAACTGCCTGTAGGTAAGTCTTGCAGTCTGCCTCTGTCTGGTGTCCCAGCTTAGTTGTTGTTGGCATTCCCAGAGGGTGGGCATGAGGGATAGAGGGGAGAGTGATAAAGTATGGGTGCATGTTACCCATTCCTGATGGTAAGCATCAAACCAGTCATAAGGCATAGAGCTACTATGTGCTTAGAGAGAATCGGAGGCGAGAGTACCAGGAGTAAGGTAGATTTTATTGAGCACACAGCAGGGAGGTTGGGGGTAGCAGGCTCCCGGTATGCCCATGTGTGAAATCAGCAATGTGAGCACAAATAAGTGAAGGAGCAGATGAGACAGCATCATTGTATTTAGGTAGGTATTTGATGTGCCAGATAGGATAGGAGCCCCAAGTGGCAGCTATGTATAGGCTAATGGTGGAGTAGAACCAGTGAATTTCACTCCTACCAGAGATATAGCCATCTATTGGCTAGAAGAGATAATCTGCTAATGGAAAAGTCAGCACTTCTACAGGAAAATGGCAGTGTACGAGGTCTACACCTCACTTTCAGATTCTTGACGATATTGGGAATGCAAATAATCACAAACAAGTTGCATTTGAGTAATGAACAAGTTTATTACTACAAAGGGCAAATCACAGTTGCCTTAAGCAGTTCTTACCAATATGAACCGGGAGCCAGTGCTAAGCGTTCCCTACATCTCGAGGTTTCTCTGTAGTCTCTTGGGATCTCTCGGGTCTCCGAGATGTAAAGCCTGTGCATAACATTATATACCTGTGATAATTACTATGGTTACTAAAAGATAGAAACATTTCTAGTTACAGAGATGAGCCCTATTGGCTAAATTAGAGGTGGCTCCATGGTCCAAGATAACATTATATAATTCTGTAAAGTCATCAGTTTTAGAACAAAGAAGTTCTTATACAGAGTCTTACATAACAAGGTGTAGTGGTGTACATCACCGAAGGATGGCAATGTTGCCTTACATATTATAACCACTTCAAGGACAGGTGTCTTGGCATCTGACAAGTAAGAAATAGACAGAAAATACATGGTATAATATGTGTGCATTAGCAAGCAAAGTGGATTATAACAATATGCATTTATCCTGACATCTATTCTTATATGGTAGAGCCCTTAGCCCTATGTATTAGTATAGCCTATGCCTAAACATTAGCTGTCTACGGTGAACCCCTGAGGGTATCAATTAGGGTGCAGGGACCTCGTGTAACAATCCCCCCCGTTGTTGCCTCCAAGGGCAACACAGGCAAATCAGGGAATGGACAGGAGCAGTGGTCATTTTACCAGTCCCGATGTGAGCCTGTAAAGGAACTCAAGCTGCTCATGGTGTTGGGCGCGGTGTCGTCATAGGCAGCAAAGCATAATAATCAAAGTGAATATCAAAATGCTTGTATTATAACAAAACCTTTAACAGTGATCTCTAACCAGGTGTTAGTCAATGCATTATTCATATCTCCATTATTGATCAGATCAAGAACAGCTTCATTGGCTTTGGTTATATTATTGCTGATGTGGATGAGGTGTGTGTCCTTTCTATCTAAAAAGGATTTCAGTGTAAGTGTAAGTGGATCTATGTATACATTAAAGTATGGTAGGTATTCTGAGAATGTGAGTAAATAATCTGGGTTACCATCAATAATGTCTGCATCCATAAGGAGGACAGGGGTTATAACGGTATGTCCAATAACAGTCTTCAGATGGGGGATGAAACAGAAGTTGGGGTAATCAATTGGACAAGTAACAGAGCCATATGTATAAGACTTGTAATTAGTCACAATGCAATACTCTCCGTCAGAGTTATACTGTGAGCGTACAGTAGGTAGTCTCCATTTTTGCAACTGGACAGGGCATGTGTAGGTCGTCTTCGAAATCCGTGTTGACAGTCGATGAGCTTCCTCATGATAGGACTGGTAAAGCTGATCAGGTGACAAAGTTGGTTCAAAAGAGTTGGTGCCATTCTCAGTGATGTCGTCATCCATAGTGAAAGTCCAATCAATGCTGTCTGGAGAGTAGCCACAAACAGGGCGTATGACATCAAACATATCACATCGGCACAAGTAGATGTATTGCTTTTTCGCACAGCAGTCCATGTGCGGTGCCACCCAGGCATCCAGGAAAGAGTGGTAGACTAGTAGAGGTGGTAGATCCAGGCGTTCTCTGTAGATGTCTTCATCCAAATGCCGTATGGAGTGTGCCAGCAAGCTTGTCAAACAAAGCTGTAGTGGGATCAAAATGTGGCAAGGAGACAGTAAAAGAGACAAACATGGTATCTGTTATGGAACATTTCTTAGTAGAAAAACAAGGACCAGTGTTTGGGTGTCTGGTCACAAACCCCAAATTTTTTGCTGTGGAGAGAGGAATAGACAAAGTCTGTTGCATACATAAGGAAACACAAGTTGAAACTTTACATTTAGGACAATACCATTTAGAGATGCATCTATCATGTGTTATGTCAGGGATTCTTCCAGTTTCTAAATCACAGAAGAGGTTGTTGATGGTAGTGAGGATGTATGAGCCATATGCGGAACAGAGTATTTCCCGACCAATGTATTGTTTTTCAGCTTCTCTATTGTTCTGTTGTATGAGTGCATTAATCTTATCTTTTGAATCAGTGAATGCTTTTGCAATGTCGTGCATGTTGCACACAGTGTACCTTTCTTCCTGACTAAGACCATCCACACCATGCAATAATGGTGGTAAAACATTATTAACCAAACCAGTGGAGAATTTTGCAGAATGACTTTTGATAGCAGCAATGTCTACTTTGTTCCAAATGGACATAGCAGCACCAAAAAGACCTGTGACTGTACCTGTAGCACCTGTAACATCAGAACTGTCAACTTCACATCTACTACGTTTATGATTAAGAGTACCAGGAGGGGTATTCCTCCTGAAATTACCTCTGTGTTCAGTAGAATAAACCCCAGTAAAGGGATCCTTGGTACAAATCTGAAATGCAGCTAAACTATCAAGCAATAAGGTACTATAAAATGCATATGTATTAGTATTGTGACACATACCAAATTCTTTCATGTTCCAGTAAGTAAGATTAAACAAAACAGGTATATGCATGAACTGTAAATTATTAATCAAAGAACCTGGGAGGGCAGTGGCTGTGAGACCACTACGGGGACCAGGGTTATATTTTGGACATTCCAAAAGCTGTTTTTCAGTGGGCAGTAAAACAGAGAGGTACATGGCTGCAGAGGCCATGTGATTTACAGCACAGAATCTGCAGGCATAATCTTTGGAAAGAGAGTTACAGTAGGAAGGATCAATTAAAGCAGTAATGTTGTACAAACCAGAATGTCTTAGTGCAGTTTGTAACAAGGACAGTGAACAATTTGGGGATAATTTAGCATTGGCCCAACCCTGAAAAGTTCCCTTGGAAAGTTTGGCCACTGGGAGAATTTGTCCTTGTGATGTGGTTTGCCACTCAATTTGAAGGGTAGATTTGTCAGAAGCAATGACCGAGGCAGTGAGGTAAGCATCGGAACCTTCCTGGACAGTAATCATAGTATCTGGTATTTTGATGGAAACTCCCTCTGTAGGGGGGTGCTGGAGGATCCAGTTGTTGAAGGAGGTCCAGTACCATGCCTTGGGTGTAAGGGATCACTCCTGCAAGGAGGAGAGATAGGAACAAGATAGCCGTCTTGTCAGTGTATCTGAAAAGGAAGATCAAAGATTAGTACATTAGTACAATTCCGCCCAGTGGAGTTGGGAAAAGTAAGTTTAAGTTCCTTTGTACAATTTCAACTGGTTTGCATGTAACCATTTGTCAGTCAGTTTATTGTTGTGGAGGAGTCTAACCTGATAGACTGCTGGACTGAGCTTGTTGACAATGGGGTAGGGGCCTTCCCACTTGTTGGAGAAGGAGTGGTTGGGATGTGCAAATCGAAGTACCATTACCTGATCTCCAACCTGCCAATCCACTTCTTGTGCGTGTTTGTCGAATTGTATTTTGGACTGTTGCTGGGCTTTGCCCATGCAGTTTGCAGCATACAAGTGTGTGTGTATGAGGTCTTTTCTGAGCTTTTCCACATACTAATCCACAGACACACGGTCTGCGGTGGGGGTGTGCAGGTCAAACAGTAAGTGTTCAGGTAGTCTCATCTGTCTTCCAGTCATCACCTCAAATGGTGTTAGCTGGGTAGTGGCTGAGGGTGTACCCCTGATTGCCATAAGGAGTAAAGGCAATAGGGAATCCCAGGTTTTGGGATTGTCCTCAATGAATTTGGAAAGCATCTGCTTAATCCATCTGTTGGCTCTTTCTACCTGACCTGAGGATTGAGGGTGATAAAGTATGTGGAACTTTTGCTGAACTCCAAGGAGTTCAAGGGACTCTTTCATCAGCTCACCTGTAAAACTGGTTCCTTTGTCGGAGTCTACCTTGAGAGGCAGGCCCCACCTGGAGAAAATTTGTTCTACCTGGATTTTGGCAGTTGTCTTTGTGGTGCATGTCTTAGTGGGGAAAGCCTCAACCCACTTAGAGAACAAGTCGGTTACCACAAGCGCATACTTGTTGTTTCTACTTGTATTGGTCAAAGGACCAATACAATCAATTTGGATGGCATGCCAAGGGCCAGTGTGTCTTTGTGGTAAAAGTTTGGCATTTCATTTTTAGGTATGGGATTGTTTGTGCACAAACAAGGTAATTATCAATGTATTGTTTAACATCTTTGGTAATACCAGGCTACCAGGCGGTGGTCTTGAGATGTTGGAGGGTATTTTCTGCTCCTTGGTGTCCACCAGTAGGAGTATCATGTACTGTACTTGGTGCAAAAATTCAGATCTCAAATGTCTGGGGACTACCCACAATTTGGTGGTAGTGTCCTCTGGTTGCAACCAAATGAGTTTGTCGTCAGAGGATAAGTGTAACTTACCTTCATGCCTGCGATATGGGTTATGTGTAGGGAGTCTTTCTTCAGTACCTTTGTCAAGGAATCTGAACACCTCTTTGAGTTCAGTGTCCAAATGTTGGGCTGCTGAAAGGTCCAGGGGAGAAAAAGACTCTGATTTCTTTTAAGAGCTGCAACATGTATTGCTGCATTGGCTTCTGGATGATCCATCATCCAGACGTCCCCCCCTTGGGCCCCTTCCTTAGCAAGGGTGTCTGCTGTGTCATTGAATGCATGATAGGGATCATGTAGAGAGTGAGCTTTAACCTTGTGCACATAAAGTTTGTGTGTAATTCTGTGCCAGTGCATGTATGTAGATTACCAATTCTTTGTATTTCACTGGACTGCCATCAGAGGAGATGAAGGAGTTCTTTTGCCAGAAAGAGAGAAATTCTGTATGGGAGCAACAAACCCAATTACAGCCTGTAAAAATGATGGTATCCTGAGTTCCCTGTTGGATAAACTCAAGTGCACAGGCCACCGCTGCCATCTCTGCATACTGTGATGAAGCCACACTACAGCATTTAGATATCTTGACAGTGTTTCCATAGGGATAAACCACCAAAATACCTATCCCTGCAATCTGTTCTCCCTGATAGTATGATGCTGAACCATCAGTGAAAATATGGCACAAAGAGGTACTCTCAAGTATCTCTGGTGTGGCAGGGAGGAAAGGACCCGGATCTGGGAGGTCAGGTGTCTGCAGTGTACAGTCATGGGGTTCTCCCTGAAAAAGGAGACCATGAGCTAGCAGAGACAGAACTTTGGTCTGGTGGACCTGGATATCTCTATCCTGGAGAAGAAGTGACCAGTGTGTCAGCCTGGTGTTAGAGACTGACCCATCCTTCACTCTATCTGAGAGTAGAAAGGTAGTTGGCATGTGATTAGTGTTGAGAATCAGTGGTGAGTACCCAATGATATACAAGAAGTGCTTGACAGCCCAGTAGGTGGCCAGAAGGTTCCTTTCACAAAGGCCATACTTCTGTTCCACTGGGGAAAAGAGCTGTGACGCATATGCAATAGGTCTCAAGGTGCCATGCACCTTCTGGGCCAGCACTGCTGACATAGCAATGTCAGAGGTCGCACACTCCAGATGGAATGGTAGTGCTGGATTGGAGTTCACCAGTGCTGGGGAGGAGGCCAGAGCCTGCTTCAGTGACGTCACAGCCTGGGTATGAGCAGGACCCCAATTCCATGGAACATCCGTTTTGAGTAGATCATACAGAGGAGCGGCTTTTTGAGCAAAATCACAGATAAAATCTCTCGAGTAGTTTACCATACCTAGAAACCTTAGAAGAGTTGCCACACTGGTGGGTAATGGCAAGTCTTGTAATCCTTGAATCTTTTTCCAAGTAGGGCTCTGGCCTTGGTCAGTTATTTTCAAACCCAGAAAGAGTACTTCTTTCTGACATAATTGTGCTTTTGCTGGATTGCATTTCAGACCTGCTCTCTGAATGAGAGTCAGTAGTTCATCCAAGAGATCCAGATGTTGTTCCTGTGTGGCTGTGGCCAACAACAGGTCATCTACGTACTGTAAGAGACATTAGGGGGCTGAGAAACTCTGTAGGGCGTCCATCATGTGGAGATGAAAGAGGGATGGACTGTTATGGAATCCGTGTGGCAAGCAAGTCCACGTGTATTGTCGTCCTTCAAATGTGAAGGCAAACTTATATTGACTCTTGAGGGCCAATGGTAATGACCAAAAACCATTGGAGATGTCCAGGGCACTGAACCATTTCTGATCCAGTGTTAAAAGTCGAAATACATCTGGTGCCGACGCCACAGTTGGGGAACAACTGGGAGTGACCTGATTCAGTTTCCTGTAGTCAATAGTAAGTCTCTAGGTGCCTGTGGGTTTCTTCACAGGCCAAACAGGACAGAGTTGGCAGTGGAAACACAAGTTCTAATTACTCCTTGTTTAAGGAGTGACTTGATCGTTTCTCGGAGAGAGGGTAAGGCTTCAGTGGGAAATGGGTATTGCCTTTGTCTTTCATGTGTCGGGCCTGGCACCTCAATAACGGTATGAATTCTGCCACAATCATGCTTGTTAACTGCAAACACTTCCAAATGTCATTGCAGAAGAGGTAGGAGTTTTGGAAAAAGTTCATGGTTCTTGAACAAATCTATGACATCATACTCGTTGTTGTTGATAGATATTGTTGCCACAGCATGTGAGTCAGGAATTAAGACAGTGTGGTATTGACCCTGGTTCTGTATCAGCAGCATGTTAGCTAGATCCACCACACAGCCGTGTGGTGCAAGGAAATCAATCCCTATGATACTAGGATGATCATGCAGCACCATTAGTTGGAAAGCGTGTGAGGCCTTCAAATGGCCTAGCTCTACCGGTAAGGGTAGAGAATGGTATGCAGGCAGCCTAGTACCATCAACTCCTGACATCTTGGTCTTCCATCCGGTAGACCAAGGAGATGTGTCCAGATGTTCATCATGTAACACAGATACAGCTGCACCTGTATCTAATAGGACAATTAGGTGGCGGCCCCCAACCTCGGCCTCGGTGCAGGGTCTTCTGTTTGTATCCAAGACCAGCTTGTTTACAATGTGGACTGAGGCCTGTAATTGTCAATCCATATTGCTAGAGGCGTGCAGAGGTTGGGCCTGACTTGCATGAATGACTTCACAGTGTTGCACTGATGCAATATAGGGAGGAGCGTCTGGGTTGAGGCTTATGTGGGCCTGAGAGCTCGTACTTCCGGTGTCTCCATGGCCAGTAGTGGCATGGGTCGCCGGTTGTACTGCCGCAAGGGTCTGTGTGGGAACAGAATCCGCTACAGAGTGCACTTGCCCCAGGAGCTCTTGAAATTTTCAGTTTTCTTCAGCTATCTCCTTGTATGAGGGACCGGTTCTTTGTAATGGTTTCCCTCTGCCCTTGTGCCTTCTGTTTTTAGGCCAATTCCAGTTCCCACCCCACTATTGTTGCTGTTGTTGGCCCTGTTGGGAGTTTTGTTGGCTGCTAGCTGGAGGGGCCGATGGATGTTTGGGTTGCTGTTGCTGGGCCTGCCCTTCCACGGTATAGCGTGTCGCAGTCCCGGAAGCGGGTTCCATGGCAGCAACCTTCTTGGAACTGGAACCCAAATCACGGATGTACAGTTGATACACCCTTTCAGTTTTCCGAAGAATATCGGCAAACCTATCCGTATTTGGGTATGTGGTTGGCTCTACTTTTCTCTTACAGCTGGGATCATGTTCCAAGGAACAAGGTCTTATATTCAATAAGATCTACATCCGCAGCTTCTTGTGCCAGATGCTTCCTGCTCGGTAGGCCATCCAAAGTCTCTGGTGGTAGGTCGCTGGCTTTCTTTGCATTTGTTTCACGGATACGCCAGCATCACTCCTACCACCCCTGAGCTATAAGCGGAGATGAGCTCAGCTGCAACTTCGTCAAAGGTAGCGTTCCCATCCTGGCGAACCACTTCAGGGAGTTTAGCCCATAAACCAGGATCGATGGTCTGGACTAGTATTTGGACCTGATATTCTGCGGTGAGGCTGAGCATCTCGCATTTGGAGCGCACCTTTTCCAAGTGACAACTGAGATTGTCAGATGGGCTCATCTCGACCGATACTGTCAGCAATTTGCTGAACAGAGTAGGCCATTTGTAGGGGATTAGTCGGTGGTCGATCAGGCAAAGGTAATGCGTCTCGTGCACCATCCAATGCTGTGCAAGCTGCAGCTTCAGCTGCAATACGAACAACACCTTCCTGAGTGTCAGCTTCTTGGAAAATTTGTCAGATCTGACTTTTAATGGCTTTCATACTTCTTTCAGGAAGTGGAACATTACCTAATGCTCTATCAATCATAGTTTCAATCTCTTGCCTGTCTTCCACACTAATAACAGCTACCAGAGGTGCCATCGGGACCAGGCTTGGGCCTGCTCCCCACTATCATGGGCGCCACCATGATGGTGTTTCCCATGATGAGCATCACAACATCATCGACGTGTGACCTGGGGAGTAGTGGGCGGGGACCCGCCATGCTGTGGATGGCTGGGTGGGGAATCTGGGCCATAGTAGGGGCGTGACTGGGCATTGTACTGTGAGACATCATCATCAGATAACTCCTCTTCTGATGACGAGTGAAAGGCAGGGGCTACGCCTCCTATTGCCTTAACATGGCCAACCAAAACCTCTCGCTGATGGCACAGTTTATCCATCTTAGCTCTACATTCATCATGATTCACACTTGCAACATCCATATCAACCTGATCCTGCTTCTGCTTTTGTAAAACATGGTACGCGGTGCTCAATTCATGATTGTCCCTATAGGCTATTACTAAATCATTACGTACCTGGTTGATCTCATCCTGAAGCTCACCCATTTCATCACTCAACTGTGCATTCGCAGCACTCAACAAATCATTCACTTGCACAACCTGACTCTTATCCTGTCTCAAGCTTTCACACTCCTGTTTCAGAGTACACATTTCTTGTTCACCAGCCTGTGCTGAATGATGCAATAGTGAATCCTTTTCATTACACAGAGATTGGAGTTCTGACTCCAAGTTCTGCTGTATTCGAACACATTCAGTTTCCTGTAAACCCATCTCTTGCTTAAGAGATGCGATCTGCAAATCAAGGGTACGAAACCTTGCTTCGGAGGCTTACAAAGCAGCATAGAGAGTGGCCACCATCAACCCTTTAGCACAACGTTTATTGGTTGATTGTCGTGTCACTGCATACTGGGTTGAAATCCCCAGTACAGGGTTTTCAGATTGACTTGCGTCCAACGCGAAGTCAGCCCATCCTCCATGGGAGGTAAGGAAGTTAGAGACATCGAGTCTCAGTTCTGCACAGATATCTGATACTGTGGCCATTGTGTGGAAGGGAACGAAAATTCAAACTGTGAAAAAGACAGTGTGTTGCATATCGATCCACAACACGAGTACTTTAAACACAGCCAGACTACTGTATAAGTTGTAGGCTTGCAATTCAAAGCTGCTATGGAGTGGGTCAAGATGGCATCGACCACACCCAAAAAGTCAGCCAGACTTTGCAAGTATCTACAAACTGGTAGAAAAGATGGGAGAGGTGATATGGGAGTGTACACCTACAGTCCCCATGGGGAAAGGAAAGTTTACAGCAACAAGTGAAAACTTGCAAACACCAAATATCACCTGCACACGGTCACCAATTTGTACGAGGTCTACCCCTCACTTTCAGATTCTTGACGATATTGAGAATGCAAATAATCACAAACAAGTTGCATTCGAGTAATAAACAAGTTTATTACTACAAAAGGGGTAAATCACAGTTGCCTTAAGCAGTTCTTACCAATACGAACCGGGGGCCAGTGCTAAGCGTTCCCTACACCTCGAGGTTTCTCTGTAGTCTCTTGGGATCTCTCGGGTCTCCGAGGTGTAAAGCCTGTGCATAACATTATATACCTGTGATAATTACTATGGTTACTAAAAGATAGAAACATTTCTAGTTACAGAGACGAGCCCTATTGGCTAAATTAGAGGTGGCTCCACGGTCCAAGATAACATTATATAATTCTGTAAAGTCATCAGTTTTACAACAAAGAAGTTCTTATACAGAGTCTTACATAACAAGGTGTAGTGGTGTACATCACTGAAGGATGGCAATGTTGCCTTACATATTATAATTACTTCAAGGACAGGTGTCTTGGCATCTGACAAGTAAGAAATAGATAGAAAATACATGGTATAATATATGTGCATTAGCAAGCAAAGTGGATTACAACAATATGCATTTATCCTGACATCTACTCTTATACGGTAGATGCCCTTAATCCTATGTATTAGTATAGCCTATGCCTAAACATTAGCTGTCTACGGTGTACCCCTGATGGTATCAATTAGGGTGCAGGAATCTTGTATAACAGCAGGGACTGGGAAACAGAACAGGATTAGCCAAAGTTAAACAAAAGGAGAAAAAAAATGTTTGGGGCTTGGAATTAGAACAGGGACTTAGCCAAAAATCAAGCAGTGAAAGTTCTAATTAGAACAGGGACTTAGCCATAAAAATAAACAGTAAAAGTAAGAGTGATTTGCTACAAGCAAACTGGCAGTGCTGTAAACATTTACGTTGCTAGGTGCAAATGAATGTAGTAAGACACAAAGTATTACCCTATGAATGCATACAATTCTGGCAGAAGACAATGCAAAGTTCAAGTTCTGAAAAGCAGCCAAGGGCCAAGTAATTTGACTTCTGTCCACAGTACAGCACAGCAGCCCCACTTAAGTAGCTTAATTAGCCTTAGGAGCTGTGTTTCTCTGTCTAAGCCTGCAAACGTGAAGGTGGAAAGCAGGGGGCTGGGATCCAGTCAGGGCACAGCTCTGTGTTTTAAATTTGTCTGTGCCACTAGTTAGCCAACCCTGCTTTAGGCTCAAAAAATTCAAAAAGGGACACAGATCTGAGCAACCCTGTACCTTCAGTTAGGAGGAGCCAGAGCAGGTCCAGCAGAGGGATATGAACCACAGGTGGCAGTTTGTTCAAGGGAGAACTCCTGGTCCAAGGAGTGCAACAGAAGAACCCCTTCAGTTCGGAGTTACTGACATCACAGGCAAATTATCTGGCAGTCACTCACTTGCTGTTCCCAAGTAGCAGTGATGTCACAGTCTATGAGGCCACAATGCTGATGATGTAGTGTGGGACAGTAGAGCAAGATATGTCAGCTGCCAGGCTAAGAGCTGTTCCACACATCACACGTACTAACATCAGGTAAAGAATCTTCTAATTAAACAAAGAAAAGGAAAAAGTGCCTCAGATATAAAAAAATGATGGTTGGCTGCTTTTAAAATCTAATATTAGTTTTAAGCAGTACACTAGCTCTTTAATGTATTGAGGCTGCTTATTAGTAATGGCACTATAAGTCCAGAGCACAGCATTCTTATGTCTCCTGAAGCTAAGTGAACACCATCCGATGTTCTTATAGAGGGTACAGTGATGTGTTGAATAGGGAGTGTCAGTAACGAACCTAAGCACCCGGTCATTCCTGTTGGCAATTCAGATTCACCATCTCCTTTGGAGGTGAAAACCTCATGATCTTCTTTGGAGGTAAAAACCTCATGCTCCATCTCCACAGCACCTTTACCTATTGGTGATTCATGTTTACCATCTCCTTGAGAGGTGGGAACCTCGTACCCCATCATTGCTGCACATTTTACTGTCTACACTTCATGTTCACCATCTCCTTCGGAGGTGGGAACCTCATGCCCCAACTCCGCAGATAGAGATGTGTTAAATCCATGAATTTCATTCTGAAAAATATTTTGCCAAATCTGCTCATTTTATGAAATATTTTGCATTGCAAATGTGAAATTCTGCTAGTGAAATCATGAATTTCCCCTGTGAAATGCAGAATTTTGCCACTCTTGGGTGAAATTCTACCATTCACAAGTGAAATTCTGCATTTCACGGGTGAAATGAGCGATTTCACTGGAGGAATTTTGCATTTTGCACCCGCGACATTAGCCAGCGAAATCTGTGAATTTCGACTAAAATGTTTTGCAATTTCACTGGCAAAATTTAATTTCACTGCATCTCTATCCGCAGCACATTCATGCCTGAACCATCCTCTCATTTTTACCTGGATCAAATGCCTGAGGCCCTTTTTGAACTTCCATTCATTCTATGGCCCACATATTCAAAGGAGATGCGCAGCCCAAAGTGGAGATGCACGACGCATCTCAGAAAATGTGTGGAAGAGAGATATTCGAAAGAGAGAAATACATTGCACATTTTTGAATGCATGATCATGCAGAAGTAATGTATGAGGTGCAAATAATTGGGTTATGTACATTAATATGCCATGCATCTGTATATTCAGCCAAAATGTGTAGCGTATCTGCCATGCATCTCTAAAGTGTGCCTCACAAAGTTAGGCAGACAAAAGGATGGCCTAAATCAACCAGCTACCCACAGGCAGGCCACTGAACTGCAGGCAGGCCATCCTGAGACAGCCCTTGGAGGTGCACCAGGATGTGTCCTAGGTACCAACACACAGCAGTCATGCCAGGATGGAAGTACCCAAAGCCACAGGTGCTGAGACACTACTGGCATGGCCCAGAGAGCCACCTCCCACACCGCTCCCAGGATGTAGACACCCAGCAGCCACATGCCAGTGCTGCCGGGTGCCCCCTAGCACACTGGCAGAGCAGACAGCCACAATGCAGCACATGTACCAGAGACCACAGCCTGCACCCAAGTGTCTTGCAGGGCACCTCCCAGTGGTGGCATGCATCCATGGTGCCGTCTTGGGCAACGGTGCCCAGGTAGCCTGGTGGTACTAGTGGCAGCTTGACACAGGCCAGGGACTATCCTGTGGCACACACCCATGGTGGTACACCATAGGTGCATACAACATGCCTGTGCCAGGCTCACTCAACAGGGAGTCACAGATGTGTCACCGATGCCTGCCATGTGATGTGACACTGCCACAGGGGCACTGTGGTGGGTCTGTGTGGTGTTTCTGTGGTGGACATAGCACAACCATGGGCAGTGTAGGTCAGGGGCTGCACAACCTGTGGCCTGGGGGTGACATGGGCATGCCTCATGGATGTCTGACCCCTCTGGTGCTGGCCATGGAGCCACCATAAACTGGCCCATTGGGTTACCTGGAGTGGTCCAGGTAAGACCCATACACTGACATACCTGGTCACCTTCTGAACACTGACATTCCTTGCATTTATCACCATGTTTCTATCATATGGGGTTATGTGGGGTACTGCAGATGACTGTAATCTGCAAATGTAGATAGTGTATCACATTCCTGTGGTATACCGATCAGACTGTGTCACCCTGTGCCCTCCCCTGTTGCTTGATCTGGTAGGCCCCCTGTACCCTAGTCTGACCCTGTACATGGCCATGAGTAATAGCACTGTACTCATGGCAGTGTAGCCCACCCACCCACCCACACACAATCATTCAATCTCACCTGCCTGTTAGGCTGCAGTATCTCCTGTTCACCTTTGTGTAGTGGTGGTGCAGCCCTTCAAAGCTGGAAATGCACATGCCTTGGTGTATGCAAATGACCTGAACACATTCCAATGATGAGCTGCGCATGTGGGGAATGGGCTCAGAATGTGTAATGAGGCCATTTGCATATCCTGGCTGAATATTGCAATTTTGAGCACCGCACATGTGGCCACCTATCATGCATCTCTCTATACCCAGTACAGGTCTCAGAGCTCCTGCTGTGCATCTCCCACTGTGCGATTGTACATATTCAGGATATTCAGCTGGACATGTACAATTGCATCTTATGGTGCATCTTCTGAATACACCATTATTTTGTGCTGGTGCATCTCAGTTGCAGTTGTTAATACCTCACCCCCCACTGTATACTCTACACCTGGGTTTTGTTGCCAAGGTGCATTACTTTCCACTTCTTTGCATTGAATCTAAGCTGCCATACATTTGACCATTCCTCCAGCCTTGCCAAGTCCCTTTTCATACTTTCCACCTGCCGTCGTGCATTAACCCTGTTGCAGACTTTTGTGTCGTCTGCAAAGAGGCATACTTTTCCTACCAGTCCCTCTGCAATGTCACTTATAAAGACATTAAAAAAGGACTGGTCCCAGTTCTAAACCCTGCGGTACCCCACTAGTAACCCCCCTTTCTTTGGAGTGGACTCCATTTACTAATACCCTCTGTGTCCTGTTGTCTAGCCAATTTTTTACCTAGGCTGTCACCCTAGGACCCACTCCCAGGATGGCTAAGTTGTTTATTAATCTTTTGTGTGGGACTGTGTCAAATGCCGTTGTAAAGTCTAGGTAGACCATGTCCACAGCCCCTGCCTGGTCTACTACTTTGGTCACCCAGTCAAAGAAATCTATTAGATTTATCTGCCATGACATTCCTGCTGTGAATCCATGCTGCCATGGGTCCTGTGCCCCGCTGGCCTCTAGGTACTCAACAGTTCTTTCTTTCAGAAGTAATTCCATCATTTTCCCTACCACTGAGGTCAAACTAACAGATCTGTAGTTTTCTGCCTCTGCTTTGCTCTCACTTTTGTGAAGGGGAATCACATTTGCCCTCCTCCAGTCCTCAGGTACCACACTATTCTCCCATGATTTGTTAGTAAGAGTAGTCAGTGGTTTCACTAGTTCTCTCCTTAGTTCTTTTAGAATTTTGGGGTGACTTTAGTCAGACCCATTACATCACTTTTAGGAGTTCTTTCAGGACCTTTCTTCTATGAATAGGCTGATATTGATGCCCTGCTTCAGAGTGCTTCTATTGATTGGTTTAGGTATATCCCCTCCTCTTCTTTTGTCACTACTAAGCGGAAGTACTCATTCAGTATCTCTACTTTTTCACTGTTACCCACTCCCAATTTATTAAGCCTCACTGTCCCTCCCTTGGTCTTTCTCCATTCCCTAAGGTACCTATAAAAGGTTTTATCCCCCTTCTTAACTGAGCTGGCTATCTTTTCCTCGGTTTGGGCCTTTGCTATTCTGACTGTGTTCCCTGCTTCCTTCTGCTTTAACTGGTACATTTCTCTGTCCTGCTCCTTTTGTGTTTCCTTATACTTCCTGAATGCTATCTTTTTCTCCCTTACTTCCCCACCAACTCTTTCGAGAACCATAGTGTTATTTTCCTTCATTTTGATTTATTTGCTTCACACAAAGGCTTGTTGCCTCTGTAATGGCAGTTTTGGTTTTTCCTCGTTGTTTCTTCATCCCTCCTTCTTGCTCATTTGCTAGTGTTTTTCTGAGACACTCACTCATTTTGCCCAAATCAGCCCTCCTAAAGTCCAGTACCCTCGCTTTTGTATGGCTTGACTCTATGGCTGTGTTTATCATGAACCACATTGTTTGGTGGTCTCTTGTTCCCAGATGGTCACCCACATCTAAATCTGAGATCCTCTCCCCATCCCCATTTGAGAGTACCAGGTCTAAGACTGCTCCCTCCTGAGTGGGTTCCAACACTAGCTGTCTAAGACATGCCCCCGTAGGGCATGAAGAATGACCCTGCTCTTGGATGTGGCTGCAGCAATGGTGCTCCAGTTAATATGTGGCATATTCAGGTCCCCCATTAACAATATCTCCCCCTTTTCTGCCATCCCAAGAATGCCTTTTATTGTTTCCTTGTCCATTTTCTTTCACTGAGATGGAGGTCTGTATACAACCCCCTTGTGGATTGTGGTGCCATTTCCTCTCTCCCCAGGGTGACCTGCAGTGCCTCCTCTCCTCCCTGGTTACCCTTTAGTTCCATTGCTTTGATCCCTTCACTTACATAGAGAGCTACTCCTCCCACCTCTTTTACCCTCCCTGTCCCTCCTGTAGATTGTTTACCCTGGTATGCCGATATCCCAGTCATGGTTCTCTGTGCATCATGTTTCTGTGACTGCCATGACATACAGGTGTCCCACTTCCATCAAGGCCACTAGTTCAGGGAGCTTGTTATCCAGACTATGGGCATTGGTACTCATTGCCCTCCTTTTTTAATGGCCTTATCTCTTTTTAGCCCCATTTCTGTACTTACTGCCTTTGCCTTTTTCTCCATTTACCCCTGTCCTTCTCCCTATGGATTTCTCTACCTTGGTATTTGCCTCATTAACTACCCTGTTTTGTGGGGGGAGGGTCTGGATTTCCCTGCTCCTTTTCAGTGCCTCCCCCTTGACTAGTTTGAATGCTTGCCAATGAAGCATTTAAACCTATTACCTATGACCCCGGTTCCCCTCCTGGACAGATGCAGACCATTGCACCAGTTTAAGCCTGTATCCCTCCAGGTAGACCTCCAGTTCTCAATGAAGCAAAAACCCTGCTCTCTGTACCAGTTTTTCAACCATTCATTGAATCCCATGCTGTGGAGCACCCTAGCCTTATCCATGCCATAGACAGATAGCACCTCCGAGAAGGTTAGCATGCGTGCCACTTGTTTAAGGTCCCTCCTTAACTCCACAAACTCCTCCTGCACTGCTCTGATCCCATTCTCAGCCAGGTCATTTGTCCCTAGGTGGAAAATGATGTCCAGTTCCCTCTCCCATGCTGCTGCTCTGGTGATCCTGAGGGTTCACTCCCTATGCCTCCAAGCCATGGCACCAGGAAGTTTAAGGCAGTATACGAGATATTGTGCTTCCTGATAAGCTTCCCAGGACCAAATTCCACAACCCATTTTGGCTGGACCATAGATGATCTTATTTCTCAATCAACTCTGTAGGATAATTCCTTATATATTTAATTTAATCCAAGCAGTATAGATGTCACTATCTCTCAATATCTTCCACAGGATCCAAGCTCTAGTGGAGTCTTCTTCACACTCACTATCTTGCACTGGAATGGTGAACTTATTTCCCTCCTGATACATACCAAATCCATAATAGCCATACCCCTCAAGGATAATGGCAATCGCAGTATAACACATGAAAGTACTGGCATCATCCACTATACCTTCCACTTATATTATATTATCTACAACACTGACTCAGATCAACCACTTTATCCAACTTGTACTTCCTAGAATAGCCATTGGATGCTATCCTAAAACCCTTCTTCCATCTAGTTCCACAGAATATGTACTGATGAGTCTCTGATGCATAGCTACCCTGCTAAACGTATGCTATCCCAAGTCACTGCTTCTGGCCCGTGGTCATCACCATAGTTCATGAAGTTCTCTACACCTCTTCTTTACGACACTCTAATCATGAACACCACTTATCTAGTAATCCTTCAAACTCATCTGACAGGATGTCCCCTCCATACTCCTTCCAGCGGTTATCATCACCAAGAGCAGACCTTCATTCTATTTATCATCCTGTGCATGTGCAACTGACTAAACTATCTCCTTATCACAGTTACACTCTGCAATAGTTCTACATTGGACTAAGCAGTTAATGCACCTGTTATGTTTGACTTTTGATATTGACTCCTTATTGCCTCATCAGCCAGAAGTCTTGCTCAAAGACCCATCTTTTCTGGGCACTCCCACAGCATATTGGTATTGGATCCACCAGTAAGTCAACACCACAAGGGCCACTCAAGCTCCTGACACCTGGCTACTATGCTACAGGAATAACCGTAGCCACCATCCTGCACTAACAGTCCTTTCTACTGTATATATGTGCCTATACAAACCTCACCATAGCAACTCTAAATCGACTTCAATCCTTGAATCTATTGTACTGCATAATTCATTTATATTTGTCAGTATCCAGTTACTGTCTTTACAGCATGTTTCATCCTTGCTTTCATTGATCTGAAATCCTTCAGTTACTATCTCCTTCCTGGTACTCAAAGCTTTACTTCCTCCAAATCCTTGATTGTGTCCCTACAGATGCTTACATAGTGAAACATTGAGAAATTACCAAACTCAAGATCATTAGATTCTTCTTCGAACGTCAGAGCTTCTACTACTTTATTGTTCAGCTTTCACTCAATTCCTGCATTTTCTTCCTAAACAATACTAAGAACAACCACTTCTGAGAACTTTGCAAACATCCAAAACATTTGCCAATCTACAAGGAACAAAGCATTGCATCCTGCCCTCACCTTCTCCAAAGTCCAATAGATCACCTTAACTATTTCATAACCCATCATACATCCCATAATTTAGAGTCTAGCAGCCCATTTAAACAAATTCATGCTCCTCAGGATTATGAACCTCATTAAAAATCAGTTAATATCACAAATACAAATTGGATCTTGTTCAGACCCTTGTAACAGCCGGATGTAATCCATATTCAGGATCTGGACATCCCTTGAACAGGATCTGCCTCTTCAACCTCAAGAGTTGACCCTCCTGAACTCATTATTCAACAGACCAGGACAATGGAACTTCACCATGAACATTACACCATAGACTAGATTTAGAACTTAGTTCTAAGCACCTAAGATCCTCTCCTCTTAGTTTGCCCCGAGGACGGACTGGTCAGTAGCCATGGGTTCTCAGAGGTTTCCTCCACCTAGGCGGTTTTCCTCCTGCACACTACTGGTCATACTCTCGGTGAGTTGGATGAGGTGATCTTTTTGGGCTTTATATTCCCTTCTTGCTAGCTGGCTTACCTACCAAGGGTGGAATAGAGAAAGGCCGAAGTTCAAACCTATAAGTATACACAAGCACTACTCTAGTCACCAAACCATTGAGCTACTGGTACTGTGCTTGGGTAGAATTAGTTTTTGTTGTGTTGGAAATATATATATTTTTTTTAATTTAAAGTTTACTTAGATTTTTACAATAATACAGAAACCATCAATCAGTACATGTAATAGTGATAACTGTTAAAGTACCCCATCCTCCCCTCCACCCTCCCCCCACCATCCCCATTCCAGTCATCTGCCCCCACTCCTACAGTCCTCCCATGCCCAAACCCAAGCACAGCAGTACCACCACAGGATACATGGCTATAACTGATGCATTAAACCATATTAACACTCTAAAAGGAGTACAAAGTATAGATGGGACCTCAAACTTTTTCAAATCTAGACAGGTGGTTGTTGAGGCTGGCAATCATTTTTCTATCATGAAGTTGACTAATAGTTCCTGTAGCCACTCATTATAAGTAATAGTATCATCATCCTTCCAATGCCTTAATACAAGTTTCTTGACTGACATAGAAATAAGAGCCATGTGATATTTACGGGAAAGACCACCAACCTCTGTAAAATCTCCTAATAGACAAACATGTACTGAGAACAGGTCCTCTAAACCTAATAAAGGGTCTGCTTTTTGTTTAATATGATACCTCAGTGGAACTATTTTTGGACAGTCCCAAAAAATATGGAGCAAAGTACCTTCAGTCTCTTGATACCACATGCAGTAAGAAGGCACTGAGCTATTGATCATAGCTATTTTCTCTGGAGTATAATATAGATTGTGCAAAATGTGAAATTGCATTAATTGGAGTCTATCTTGGGTCACAGACTTGTGACATCCCTTCCATAATGCATTCCATTTGATAGGTACATCCAGCAGGTAAGATAACCAGTAAGCTGTGGGACCATTAATCATGGGGTAGGCCCAATCATAGAGGTAACTGAATATTTTAGATACTGCATGTGAGAGCTTAGCCAAAGTGGTTAGATCTGGGTAAAACTGAAATTTGAGGGGTTGGGGAATTGTGGCTTCAAAAAATTGTGCCAAGAGATGTCTCAGTTGATTAATTTTGAAAATGAAAGTGCCATTAAGACTGGCTTTACGAATACTCTCTGGAGAAGAGAGCCAAGTGCCCTCCTCACTTATGAAGAATGTAACTGGTACAGAAGCTAACTGGGGCAAACAAGATTATGGGATTGTTTTACCAGCTATTTTGAAATTGGGATTGCCCGTAAGAGGTTGACTAGTGTCCCGGACATTTCTGTATTCAAAAGGGCACAAAGTTGAGAATGGACTTTAATGGAGATGCCTATTGGAGAAGTGCATAAGGGAAGAGGAAGAGGAAGAGATTTCAATAGTATATGCAAGAGGGCAGTCGGGGAAAGACTGTGTGTATTTATTTGGTCACGTTCTATGTGAAGCCAGAATGGGGAATAAGACATTGTGTCTTGAACCGTTTCCAAGACTATTCTTCTGAGGTATTTACTGGTGTGACTTGCCCAGTAATACAAACCTAGATGGGGAAGACACAACACACTTTGATTTTTTGGGGCAGCCAACTTATGGTAGGTTAAGCATGGATCCTTACCCACCCATATAAAACTAGTAATGAAACTGTGCACCTTTTTAAACTAGTGTAGAGGTTGTCAAACATTCAATAGATTAAGGGGGTAGAAGAGTCTTGGAAAAACATTAATTTTTATCAGATTAATTCTGCCCCACAAAGAAAGTGATAAAAGGGACCACCGTTTCATATCTTGGGAGATGACTTGGAGGGTATTTTCCAAATTTAGTTTCATGAGTTTAGATTCACTCCTAGTAAGGTCAATCCCCAAATATCTAAGTGCCTTAGGAGACCAGATGAGTTCTACGGTTGTTATCATGTGCTTCTGGGCCTTGTGATTCAAAGGGAAAACTACTGCCTTCTCAACATTCAATTTTTAGTTCGATAAGGAGCTGAATTCTTCAATGACTTCTAACATAGAAGAATAGATGTGGTAGAATTCGAGACATGGAGTAGAAGATCATCTGCATAAGCAGAGACTTTAACCACATGCCTTCCTAAAGTGATACCTGTATCATTGGGCACTCCATTAATTTATGAATTAAGGGTTCTAAGTACAAGTTAAAAAGTAGAGGGGAGAGAGGGCAACCCTGTCTGGTGCCAGAATGAAGCAGAAATTTGAGCAGAGAATTCTCTGTTGCAGTAAATGCAGGCAGTGGGAGAGCTGTAAAAGGCCAGGATCCATTGCAAACATTTTTGAGGGAAACCAAAGGCACTCAAAGTTCTAAAGAGAAACTGCTAGTTGACCCTATCAAGGCTTTCTCAGTATCCAGAGAGACCAACACTGCAGGAGAAGTGGCATCCCTGGACGCCGAGAAAACATAAGTCAGAGTATGTAGATTATCCACAGATGACCGGCCCCTCATGAACCCTACCTGTTCGGGACCTATGAGATTAGGTAACACTAGAGAGATAAAGTCAGCAATGACCTTAGCCAGGATTTTGATATCCCTGGCTTAGAAGGTATATTGGTCTGTAGCTAGTGACTAGTTACACCTGCTTAGAAACATAGAAACATAGACTTTGACGGCAGATAAGGACCACTTGGCCCACCCAGTCTGCCCATTTCCCTACCTATTGGATAAGCTGCAGATTCTAGTTAACCAACAGCCTACTTCCTGCAACTCCCCACTATAATTGCCTTATGTCTGTCCCATGCATGTTTGAATTCCCCCACTGTTTTAGACTCCACAACCTCTCCAGGAAGGTGGTTCCATGCATCCACCACTCTCTCTATGAAAAGAATTTCTCACATTACCCCTGAGCTGTCCCTCTATCTTTTAATTGTGCCCTCTTGTTCTTACACATCTCTTTCTGAAAGATGCTACCCTCCTGGACTTTGTTGATTCCTTGAGGTACTTAAAAGTTTCTATCATGTCCCCCTGTGCCTCCTTTTCATCAAGGGTATATATTAAGCTCTCTCAGTCTCTCTTCATATGGTTTCTGATGTAGACCCTGCACCATTTTAGTTGCTCTCCTCTGGACTGCTTCCATCCTGTCTATGTCCTTGCATAGGTGAGGTCTCCAAAACTGCACGCAGTCCTCCAGATGGGGTCTCACCAACTGTCTGTACAGAGGGATAACCACTTCCCTTTCTCTACTTCTGATGCCCCTCCCTATGCATCCCAGTATCCTCTGGCTCTCCTTACTGACTTCTCACATTAGTTACCCACCTTTAGGTCATCTGATATGACTACACCCAGATCCCTTTCCATTATTGTTGTTATTAGTACCTCCCTGCTATTGTGTACTTTTCTCCTGGATTTTTATTTCTCAGGTGCATTGTTCTGCACTTCTTTGCATTGAATCTAAGTTGCCATATGTCTGACCATTCCTCCAACCTTGCCAAGTCCCTTCTCATCCTTTCTACCCCCCCTTGTGTATCAACTGTGTTACAGATCTTTGTGTCATCTGCAGAGAGGAATACCTTTCCTTCCAGACCCTCTGCAATGTCACCTATAAAAATGTTAAAGAGGACTGGACCCAGTACTGAGCCCTGAGATACTCCATTAGTAACCCCCCTTTCTTCAGAATGTGTTCCATTCACTATTGCCTTCTGTGTCCTGTTGTGCAGCCAGTTTGCTACCCAGGCTACCACTCTGGGACCCACTCCTAGGCTGGCTAACTTGATTATTAATCTTTTGTGTGGGACTGTGTCAAATGCCTTGCTAAAGTTTAGGTAGGCCATATCCACAGTCCCTCCCTGGTCTATTACTTTGGTCACCCAGTCAAAGAAATTGATTAGATTCATCTGACATGACCTTCCTGCTGTGAATCCATGCTGCTTTGGGTCCTGTGCCCCGCTGGCCTCTAGGTACTGAACAATTCTTTCTTTCAGAAGTGATTCCATCATTTTCCCCACCACTGAGGTCAAACTAACAGGTCTGTAGTTTCCTGCTTCTGCCTTGCTCCCACTTTTGTGAAGGGGAATCACATCTGCCCTCCTCCAGTCCTCAGCTACCACCCCATCTTCCCATGATTTGTTAAAAAGTGTGGTTAGTGGTGTCACTAGGTCCTCCCTTAGCTCTTTTAGGATTTTAGGATTACTCGGTTTAGGAAGTAAAATGATCAATATTTTGAAAAGAGTGTGATCAGACGAGTTGCCTGACAAGGTAGATGAAAAAGAGACTTAAGAAGCTGGACTAAGAGTCCTGAAAATGCCCTGTAAAAGTTTGAGGTAAAACCATCCAGTCCTGGAGCCTTGTCAGCAGGAAGATCCTTAATGACTTTAAGGGTCTCAGCCTCCAAAATGGGAGACAGGAGATGGAGGGCGTGTGATCTCGAGAGGGTGGGAAGATAGGAATTCTCTAAAAACTCATCTAATACCTGAGTCTGAGGAGGATTTGTCATAGGACTGTAAAGTTTTCAATAGTATTTTTAGAATTCATTCACAATGTTGGGGGGAGAGGTCTTGAGGGAGCCATCATCAGCAGAACAAATAGTACTAATCAACCTGGCTGATTCTTGCTTTTTGATTCACAGGGCCAGTAAGCGACTGGCCTGTTCCCCATGGTCTATGTAACTGGCCTTAGCCTTTAAAATAGCATACTCTGCTTTTTCCCAGAGGAGTTCTAAATAAACTTCTTTGAGCTTTGTAAGATCCTGGTGGAACTAGTCTGAGTACTGAGGGGATAATTGAGCTTCCATAAGTCTAATCTGGGAAAGTGTGGTCAGCAAATGCTCATCTGTTTCTTTTTACTGGAGGAAGCTAAGTCTATCAGTATCCCACTGAGATATGCTTTCATGGAGCACTAGTCTATGTCCAGCTTTCCAGTGGACCCTTTATTAACATCGATGAAATGGCTTATGTGGTCAGAAATAAGTCTGACTGACTCAGCATCTTTAAGAATTTAGTTGTTTAAACTCAGCTGCACCAGATTTAGGGAGAGAGGGAAAGGAGAGTTTGCATGTAGCAACTGCATGGTCTGAGGGGGGATAAGGGTGAATGTCAGATTCAAGCACTCCAGAGAGGGCTGTATGAGAGAGCAAAATATGATCAATACAGGAAGACGTCCCATGCACTGAAGATGTGAATGTGAATTCCCTAGTTGAAGGGTGAAGAACCCTTCAGATGTCACATAGGCCTAGATGATCAGTTAAATCTCTGAAGGCACGCTGTGCCAGGGAGAGACCTTTGAGAGCAGGTCCCGAATGATCAAGTCTAGGATCAAAAGGGAGATTCCAATCCCCTCCTAATAATATCAGAAGGTCCAAAAAAGGAGTTAGGGTGTTTAGAAGCTTGATAAAAAAAGGAGGTGAATCTGTATTAGGGCCATATAAACTGCCTATGAAGAGTTCAGTAGTGTGGAGTAATACTATGATGGAAATGTACCTACCCTGGGGATCACAAATGGTCTGAATGGGGACAAAGGGAACTGACCTTGAGAGTAGGATCATCTCCCCACAGTTGTGGGTAGTACCTTCAGCAGAGAAAACCTGGCCAATAAACTGCCTTCTCAATTTGTTTGCTTCTGTGTTAAGTAAATGTGATTATTGGATAAATATCACATTGGCTTTCAAAAGATTTAAATGTTTTAAAATCTTGTATTGTTTAGCTTTATGCCTCGCCCCTCTTACATTCCATGTGGCAAGAGTGAGGTGTCTAGCCATTATCTTGGGAGCAATTCAGAGTGGTACTTAGAGGATGGATTGTAAATGGGACCTGCATAACAGAACTTGAGCTTGAGGATGCTATGCCTAATCCCCTCCAATCCACCAAGTACCCTACCTAACCAAAACGCCCTGTGTAGAATCTGTATAAGGCATACCAAACTGATGAACATGAGAAAATCCCGGTTTAACCTCCCAATCCCCCACACCTCCTCCCCCCTTACTGTCATGGTACATGATGAACAGTACACTGACATTTAGCCCTCCCTCCAGCCACCCTAACCCCATACCTGAAACAAAACTGGAATTATAAACTTAACTAGTTTACTACCAAAGAGGCCCATTTAAACATGACTATAAGAGACCAGAGAACTGATGGTTGGACCCCATAACTAACTACAACCCAAAGTTCTTTGTTACTATTTGGATGTTATATCATCCACCCAGAGAAGCCTGCTACGAGCAAAACAAATTAGCACTTAATGCAATTTGTAACATAAAATAAAGTAGACACCATAAAATTATTTGGCATTATCCTTGCAGTCTGATCTAACATTTGCAGGCTGAGGACTACAGTAGGCAGTAAAAGAGAACTCCCAGTCTCTATGTTGAGAAGAATAAACGCTGCGAGATGTTACATTAGGAGCCTTAACACGGTAAAATACACCAGGTAACTGAAGAAAGATGTTTTAGCAGAGGGGCCAAATTTAACTATGAAAAAACATATTGGTTCAGAAATTCAGCAATCTTCCTGAGTTTCTACAATAAAACCCAGACCAGATTATGTTTGATTGGTTATGTTCCATGTAGAGGTCTAAGAAGGGTCCTGTTGCAACAGGATCTTTATTAATGCTAGGTCCGCTACTGCCCACTGTCTTCATCCTTGGCTGCTGCTACACTGTCACACCACTGATCACCAGATTTTAGGAGTTCTATGGGCAGAGAATTTTGCTTTACTGTGCATTTACTTCTGTGAAGATCTCCATATTTATCTGGCCCTATATGTCATTTGCATGGTGATTCCCATTCCCCTCACTGATCACTTGTAGAGTGATTAGTGACTGTGTTCAGGAGGCTTGCAACCCTATTTGTGCATGGCAATGGGGTGCAATCATTATTGTCTCTCACTATTTGCAACTGAGCCATTTAACTTTTTTACTAAATTACTTAGCTAAAAATAATTGGCCACTTTTGGCTAATGCTTTTTATGTCATTTCTAGCTTTGGAACCCTGGTGAGTGCAGCATGGCTGGAGTAACAGGGGGAAGTCAGGAGAGTATTTTTTTATTTCTGTGACTGACCTGGAGTGCAAGCAACCACACCTGCAAGCATATCCCTTCTCAGCTCTTTCCTTCTTCAAAACCCTCCTCCCCATTTCAGCCACACAACCCTTGTCACCTAGTCCAATGGCTTTTCAAGTGCTGGGTAGATGGCAGCGGTGTTAGCCTAGTGGTTAAGAGCACAAAGCTGTGAACCTGAAGATTCAGGATTGAAGCCAGCTATTGTAAACGTGCTCTTTGTGTGAACCTGTGCATATCTCCTAACCTCCCTGTGCTTAAACTTTGTGTTACCCTTCTAATCTGTCTCTGTGCTGTTTGAATTTGCTTATGTGATGAAATGGTAACAACATTCTCTCCCCTCTTTAACTCTTGGGTTGACTTTTAGATACATTTTGAATGAAAATGTATTTAAAATATATTTCTTTCATTTCATTTGTCATTAAATATAGTAGAAAGTGCTGTTTATGAGGGTCGTGGCCTTGGGGCTTCATATTCCAATTCCAATCAGAATCTAAGAACTCATGCACACCCTGCTCTCCCGGCCATTGTAGTAGGTGTCCATTTGGAAAAAAACAAGCATTTGTCAATGCCGACTGTTGTCTTGCTGGCATTGGCATTGGTAGTGCAGGAGTTAGAGATGCCTAATAGGAATGGCAGTGAAGTATTGAACTGATGCCAACCTCACCCCCACTCTGAAGAGACACATTTTCAACACAAGCATTTTGGGACCTCCCATCATGAACAGTGGCACTGTGATTTTGTTAATCAGTCCCAAAAGTTGATTTCCCACAGTGACCACGCCATTCTGCACCACAGGTGCGAAAACGCATTTTGGGCAGGATGTGAAAAATGGCAGCTGTACTGTTCATAAGGAGATGTGAAAAATGCCAGTGTTGAAAAGTTGACATGAAAATATTGCAAATTTGTGAAGTTACAAGGGTGCGTGGAAACTGCACAACGCACGCTTGTAACACAGTAATTTTATGGACTATCATCACCAAATTTTCAACATAGGCATTTTAGTACCTCTGCTAATGAACAGTGTCACTGTCATTTTCTCAAACTGTCCCAAAAACTTATTTTGCACAGCGACCATGCTATTCTGCACCGGACATGTGAAAACACATTTTGGCCAGGATATGTAAAATGACAGCTGTACTGTTTATCAGGAGGTGTGGAAAAATGCCAATTTTGGAAATCTGGAGTGAAAATATTACAAATTCATGAAGTTATGAGTGTGCGTGGAAACTGCACAACACATGCTTGTTTCACCAAATTTGCAACATAGGCTTTTTCAGAGCCCACCTCATCAACGGTGGCACTGACATTTGGTTAATCAGTCCAAAAGGTGATTCCATGCAGTGACTGTGAAATCACCTTTCAGGACAGAAAAACACCATGACAGTGGCTGAATTCATGAGGAGGGGCCCCAATAACCCCATGTTGAAAATTTGGTGCCAAAATTCCCAAAAATGGCCAAGATATGCACCAAAGTTGAAAAAACCCTATTTATGCCATTATACAGCTTACCTGCATTTCTACAGTTCACGGTCGGCTTTAAAGAGTGCAAACATGTTTCCGGTCAACTGAAGATCATCGCGCCGGGTTCCAGAGGTAAGTATGGGGTGAGGGTGTGTGTGGGGAGCCAGGTTGTGCAGATGGTGGGTGCAGGTTGCGAGAGGGCTACCGGAGTTGATGATGGGCCATTTTCTGCTTTGCAGGTGTAAAACTAAAAGCAAAAACTATAATGGGATGGTTTTTCTTTTACACTGGCATTTATTTGGCATGCTGGAGTGGGCTCCCAGCATGCCACCTGAGAGTTTGTTTTTTTGGGGGGGTCTGTAGCCAATGAGTGATTGGGCACCCTGTTGGCACACAACAAATGGGAGGACATTATGCCAATGGGGAGTGGGCTCCCCCATCGGCAAATTAAACTAGGAAGGGGCAGCATCATGCCGAGGTGGACTGGGCACCCCCTTGGCACACACTGTAAATGAGAGAGGGGTTACATTGTGCTCATGCGGAGTGGGCTCCTCTGTCGGCAAATGAAGTGGGTCAGAGTACTCTGTGGAGGCATGCCACCATGTTGTTATTGTAAACTGTTCATCAGAAAAGAAGCTTGGCTCTCATTGCAGTGGACCTTTTCTTTGATCTGATGGCCAGTTTATGTGTTGCTGTTGTCAGCGCCTGCAGCTGCCTTATTGGGGAATGAGAGATGCACCTACTGGTGCATGCCCTGCATTCACCCACAGTGACCGCACCTCCAAATGTGCTACTTCTACAATATGTTAGCTGCACAAGCACAAGCCAACACAAAAATGACTAGAACAAAAGAAGTGGTGGCTAAAAGAAATTGAGGGTTTATCCACATTACTAATTACCTTTGGAATCCAGAGTCAATACTGACTGCAAGATTAGGAATTTTTTGCCAGTTTGTTGTTTTAACAAATAGCCCCAGTCTTAGCAACTCTATATGTGGTCCCTAATATTTCAACCTTCGAGTTTCTTACCTCCAAGCCAGATTTGAAACAAACTTTTATCTGCCCCATATCATTGCTTCACTCAAGGATAACTAGGTGATCATCCCTTTCCCAGCCTTTGCTATCACTCCCTTTCTCAGTCTTCGCACTAAATCATGGCTTAGTCTCACAGGATGGAGCCTGGGTGCCCCAGATTACCAGGAAAAACCTCTATTGAAAGTGACATTTGGTTGGAAGCTGGTAAGGAGTGGTGGAGCCTGGTAGAAACTTGTTGAACATCGTGAGCAGGGTGATCTTATCTGTCTGGGCTGCCTATACACTTTTCTCCCCTGAAAGCCTCACCTCATTCCTTGCATAGGATATTGCCTTGTAAGGTCCACTTGACATGACACCTACCAAGCACCTGGGAACACTGGGGAACTCTGTACTCTGTATGATCCCCCTACTAACTTTCCTCTGAACATCAAATGCCTAGACATTAAACATCAGCCTTGTGAGTGCATGCCAAGATGAGGTCACCTTCAGGGAAACATGGATTTCTTTCTTCATTGGTCCACCAGGCAGTTACTCTGAATTGGAATGAGCAACACTCCCACCCCAAGGTAGAAGATAACCAAGATGGATGCCCACCCTACTGTAGTCTTTGGTGTTCCAGGTCAATTACATGGCAAATGGCAACATAGCCAATGTTCTACAAAGCTGGCAATAACAGATTTTTTAAGCAGAATTCCAGTAACTTTATCCCCACCTCCCACTGTCCCACACATGAGTTCTTAGAGGGCATGTGGCAAATGGCACCCACCCTTAGTGGTTGAGAGTGTGGTCAGTGATCTTACCTGAGACCATCAACTAGTCCTTCTTATTCCCAATTGCAGTGGAGTACTACAAAGCAATACACGATAACCCTCCCTTCACATTTTAGCTCTGTGATCTAGGCAGTTGGCAACAGGCTCATTTGCTCAAATTCTTTGGATAGAAAACCTCCCAGTTATATTCAGAAGGTAAAACCACAGCCCAAAAAGACTGACTCTTTTGAGAAATATACCCATTAATGGAACTGCAGAGTCATGATTGTATTGAGTGCATTAGAAAAAAGGTGACCACAGACATAAGGGCCAGGTGAAGGGGAGACCCCTTAAACATCACCCATCTTAAGAGTTGTGGCATGCAAATAAAAAGGAACATTTTTCAACCTGAATTTATATGTAGTGTCACCAGCACACTCCCGTGTAATGGGATTTCTCTCTGTGTGCAGCAACTGCCTCCGGTGATGAGAGGGTCAGGGGTACTCTTCCTCTGTCCTTTTAGCATGCTCACTGTTTCAAACTGAATGTGTGCCAGGGAATCCCAGGGCACCCTTTCTTCATACAAGAGGATACAAATGCAGTGATAATTTTGTGTTCCTGGGGTAGAACCCTCTCAGCTACTATACAATGAACCCAGAAAGCCACAGGTGTGTATAGGTTTCAGGGGTCCCTAGGCACCCTATTGTGTGCTTTTCCCCAAAAAGAAAGAGCTTGATTTGACCCCCCCAGAGGCTCCTCTTCAGACCCGTCATATTTCCTCCCCTCCTTTTGTCATATAGTCCTTAATGGTACTTCACACTAGCAGTGTTTGCCCTTAAACAGTCACACAGGTGTAGTATCATTTGAACAACTTTTCCCAAGGCAGCGCACACACACAAACAACATAGGCAAAATTATTTTAAAATAAGCCAAAGGCTTTACTAATTAATTAATAAATGCGGTAAATAACATAGAGACAAATAATTTTAGACATTTATTACAAGGTATTGAAAATAAAATGGAAAATATACATAAAAATCTACACTTTAAAACTCTGAGATTTAAAGACTAGTGGCAGTTGAAGATTTTGGTTCTTGGTAGTACAGAAGAATTCTTGAAGAAAATGTTTCTGCTCTTCTAAGCAGGTAGAGAGGATCCCAAATGTGACAATGGCAAAGGCTTCAAGCAAAAAAGCAAAAGCTAAAGACTCAGACAACCCTATGCATCCTAGTTTTAAAGAGTTTCAAAAGGGCAGGTCCAGTGTATAGTGGCTGGCCCTTTGACTGGGTAGCAGTCTGTTTGTATGGTTACCCAACCAATCAGAGTTTTGTATTTTATTACAATATCACAGATATGCTAAGGTTCATACTAAGGTGTTGAAGGAGCTATGGAGCTGAGGGCCCATAAACGCTCCCATGCTACTCAATATTCATAATATTTGGGGTTTTGCCCAATTAATAAGTAAGTATCCAAACGTGCTTTAAATTCTGTTTTGCTTTGGCTAATAATAATATTGAGCAGTAGCTTATTCCATGGACTGATGACCCTCAATTTGAAGAAGAATTTCCTCATTTGATAAATGAAGGATTTACCAGATATGAGGTTCTGAATATAAATAAAAGACTCAGAAGTCAGCCAGCTCAAACCATATTTCTGGCAGAACATTCCAGCCTCCCTGCTTGGAGATAGCTGTAGTTAAACTGCACTCAATAGAGTCGTTTACTTAAATGGTGCCCCATTTCAGCTGGTAACAAGCTTAAGTCACCGTTGACTTGCAGATACCATAGGAAGCCAGACATTCTGTCTCCTGGGGATGCTGTGGTCCATTCAGACACAACTGGGCCTGCCTGCATGACAGCTCTGCTTTATTATTTATTTTGTCTCCTTTTAAATAATTTAATTAACTCTAGCCCTGGCTAGTAGTAAACCGTTTTCCTGCCTAGTAACATGAAACTCACTTCATCTACAGGGCCCATGTACTTATACCCATGATCTCTTACACTTACACTGGCCACTTTGGGTGTCTCTGATGCATTATATGCATAAAATTATAGAAAACATGACCAAACCAGTAAGATATGGCCTTATCTTGCCACATGTAGCATGAGCCCTTTTTTGGACTCATACTGTGCTTGATCAGCTCTATGATTCACTCATCCTCCACCAACCATGTGAATGAGAGCTCTGATGTCCTTCCAGAACCATGAGACCTAGCATGGCAGTTCATTGAACTGGGTTCTGATTGCGCAGCATACCCACAGGGATCTATTTTATATTTTTTATAGAACTGTAGCAAGATAAAAAAAATTCTACATCTGTGTTCAGATCAAGTTGATCCCAAAGACCTAAGGCCATTTCAATATAGCCAGCATCCCAGCAGTTCTTTCATAGATAATGGACTGGAGGTCTTAATATGGGATTCAAGTAAATTGATGTCAAAATTTCATTTTGCACCAATAATATATTTTTTATTTCTTTTGCTTGCCTTTTAACTGCATTTCCTATGTATGTTATCTGTGTTAATTATTTTCCAGTTGCTATTATATTAAGTTGTGGTGGCATTTTGAAAATCACCCCCATTCAAGAGAAAAAACAGCAGGAGGAAGAAGCCTACAATTTCTCTGTCTTGGGGACCTATTTCTTAGGTATTGACTGATACTCAGGGTGTTTCAGACTAAGTCAAAGTCAGGTAGAGCATGTGTATGGTATTTTGGGAATCTTGATTCATCCTAGTAAGTTCACGTGGTTCCATGTCATTTCAGCGAGAGCAAAAAAGGCAAAAGTGAAAACGGTACCGGCTTTACAGTGACCAAAAAGATGGTGACTCTTGTATTTGACCCCACACCCCCCTTTCTGAAGATATCAATTCCAAGGTTGTAGCACCTCAGTGGGGAGGGGAATGCTAATGTTGCTGTCATTCCAGTCGCTGTAAATGAGGCGCTACCAGGTCACATTAGTTCTTCCCTAGTATTGATTTAGGTATTTAAGATTTTGGTAACCAGGAAAGGCTTACTGAGTCAAGGCTTGTTTCCAGGTACAACCCGGGGGAAAGGGTAAAGGGATTTACAGTAGTCAAGTAGCAAAACAGTGCAACAATCACAGATACAAAAAGATACAAATATGGCAATATACAGTATTGGCAAATACTGTAGTACATTTAAGTTACACATTTTAATAGGTAACACTATTTACAAGGTGCAAAGTGAAGTTGGTCAGTTATAAAACAATGTTTATAATGTGGATAGAAAAGGGGAAAAGCAGATAGTGATCCGAGCTTGCAAGGAAAATACTAGTGTGGAGGATGGGTATTACAATTTGAGTTTCAAATGCATAGCAGTGGCTACTACAGCATTTCCATATCAGTACCCTTAATATATAGTAAAACATTAGATGATTATTCAGTGGGCCACAGTATCATTAGCAATTATTCTCACTTTTAAGCAATGTTTCTTTTTCTTCTCTAAGTCTGAAAGAAAGCTGCACTGGGCTGGTAATCTGAGATACCGTCACCAGCTTCCTGTCAGGTAATTTAAAAAGTCATTTGCATCACCATGGGAGTTAATTATTTTGCATTAAGCCAGCATTAGCATTATTAAACATTGTTCCTGGGATCTTCATTCAAAAAGGGCCAAATGGAAAAGTAATTTACCCTTCTTTCTAATTAAAGGATGAATCCCATATTTCAGTATCATTAGTCATGTACACAGTTGCTAAGTTTAATCAGTTTCCCAACAATCTCATTAGCAGTGCAAGTACACCAGCTTCTGCTCTTGGGGCAACATTCCTTTATGATTCCTGTGCCTTGATACAGGTAGTCCATAGAAGGAAACTGCAGTATGATCTGGACTGAGATGCCTAACCTTACTGAGATATGAAGCAGAAAATAAAATTAATCTTATATTTAGAGAATGTCACTCTGCCAGCATCAGCCACCTCCCATAACATGTATAGTACTATACTTAAAGTTCCATTATACAAATAGAGTGAGAAATCCATTCTTCTGATTGGCTAATACTCCTGTGAATACTGCATTGAATCCATTGGAGTAGTATGCATGCTGCTATTGACTGATGTGGAGCATGTGCACAGGCCCCGGCAGTACGTTTATTTTATTATTTTAAAATGTAAAAGTGATGCTGAAAGGCCTTATTGCATTTCATAATGGCAATGACCGTGAGGTTATTTAACTGGAGAAATCAAATAAATGTATAGTAAAAGTGGATACAGAGCTATAAAAAAAGGAAAGCTTTGATATTTGGATATTTTGTATAAAGAGTTACAATTTCTCTTGAATGACACATTTTTCTGAAAGTTCTTTTGTCATGAAGTGTGGATAGGAAATATTTCTTTAAAGCAGCAGTGCAATGTAAGTAAGCAAAAATTTGATCTACCTTTTTTAACTATAAAATATTCCAGGCATGCTTTATATCTTTTGGTGGTGAAAATTTCTAGTTCCACCACAATTTGAAAATGTTATTTTTTTTATTTAGTTTTTTTCTCAAGAAATAAAGATGGCCACCACAATTAGTACAGAAGTAGCACTGCAGATGTGCCAAGGGTAAGGATTCAACAAATTAAAAAAGTCAAGTACCAACATTTCTAAAGGTGCCAAACAAGGTCTGTAAAGTGTGAAATAATTATGTATTAGTTTACAATATACTGTACCTGGATTCAAGTAACTGATCCTTTGCCTCCTTAGCGACCACAAATTCAGTGTGCCACTGAGCTGCAGCTCTGGGAGTTGCATTTCCTTTGCTGTAGAGGTTGTGTTAAAACCTGCAAAATAGGCAACTGGGGATTTAATTCCAGCAGTTGAGTTACCTTCACAAATTGTTGTTCTTAGCTAAATATACTTTTCATATAACTTACTTTTCCAACTTCACACCATCATGAATCAACACTCCACTGAGTTTCCATCTTATAAATATTTTGAATAATAGTATGTTCTAAGTCACTACCCATATCTGAACTACTGATCCTTTGCCTGCTAAGCAAATACACATTCAGTGTGTCACTTAGCAACAGGTAAATGAGTTGCAGTTCCTATGATGTATAGGTATGTCATAATCTGCAAAAATGTTGACTGATTTAATCCTAGCAGGCAATATACCTTCACAAAATCTTGTTCTTACCAAAATGCACTTCTAATAGAATTTATGATTCCAACTCCACACCACCATGGAGCTCCACTCAAGTGAGTTTTTTCATTATACAATTGTAACACATGTTTAAGTCTCTGCCAGGATTTGAAATGCTTCTTTTACCTCTAAGTGAACACAGATTCAGTGTGCCATCAAATTACAAGTACGCAGATTGCAGTTCCTATGGTGTGGAAGGTATGTCACAACTTGCGAAATGGAACTGGGGATCTAATCCCAGTAGGCGATCCACCTTCACAAATTGTTCATAGCTAAATTTACATCTCACGTAATTTATTATTCCAACTCAACACCACCATGAATTGCTACTCAAGTGTGTTTTCATCTGACAGAAAAATGTAACAAAAAATATTTTGTCCCTGCCTAGACTAGAAATGTGTCTACCTGTACAGCATTTGAACTACTGATTCATTACCTGGTAAGTGAATACATACATTTAGTGTGCCACTGAACTACAGGTAAGTGAGCTGCAGTTCCTATGATGTATAGGTTATGTCACATACTGCAGAATTGGGGACTGGCATGTAATCCCAGTAGGGAATTTACTTTCACAAATTGTTGTTCTTAGCTAAATATACTTCTGACATAATTTACTATTCCAACTTCACAGCACTATGAATTGTCATTTAAGTGAGTTTCCATCCTCAAAAACAAATGTTTGATTCCCTGCCAGGATTTAAGACAACTGATCTTGTGGTTTCTAGAAGGCACACACATTCAGTGTGCCATTGAACTGCAGCTATGTGAACTGCAGTTCCTGTGAAATAGAGGTTATATCATACCTGCAAAACCGATGGCTGGGGATCTGATCCCAACTGCATATCATTAGGTGGGTGCTGCAATCAGGGCGATGGGAAAAGGTCATGATGGAGATGTGTTGGATTTTGCCACACCCTGCATCCATGACTGTTTTCATCGCCAACACTGTTCTCCTCTGGTCTGCTCATGTCCAGACCCAGAGGATGTTATGTTAGTGTCAGGAGATTCTCCCATTCTCACCCTTGTTGCTGTAGCTGGGTTGTGGCAGAATGTGGGACCATGGTCATTGTGGGTGACATGTTTCCAGGGCCCTAATTTATGCAACCAGATTTATGTCACCACATAGTGGTTGAAGTGATCCCAACAGGCAATTTACCCTCACAAACTGTTGTTCTTAGCAAAATTTACTTCTCATATGGTTTACTATTCCATGCCACATCACCATGAATTGCTAGCCAACTGAGTTTCCATCTTACAAAAATGTTGAAAAAAGTGCTAAGTCCTTGCCAGGATTCAAACTATGTCTACCAGAATTGAAACCATTGATTCTTTGCCTGTTAAGTGAACCCAGATTTAGTGTGCTACTGAGCTGTATGTAAGTGAGTCACATTTCCTATTATACAAAATCACACATGCCCCCACAATGCAAAGCATCATGGGCTACATATGCAAATCACCACAGAATGTTATGCTGGTCCAACTTTAAGCAGAATTGCATGGTGCCGAAAGGCCTCTCACACAGTTTGCAAAGGGTGCTAACAGAAGACATAGACACGTGTTTCGTCCTACCAGGACTCATCAGTATGCCTCGCCTGTTTGACACCCCAGTGGAATGGACCAGCTACCCTAGAGGCAGTGTGCCTTGGATATATTGTGGTGAACCCATTAAAATAAAAAACATTTAAAGACAAAGAACCTCTGTGCGCAAACACTGAGGCAAGGTTACCCGAGGGGCATTTGGCTGGGAAGCCAAGTTTCAAGAAAATACAAAATCACACATGCCCCCACAATGCAAAGCATCATGGGCTACATATGCAAATCACTACAGAATGTTATGCTGGTCCAACTTAAGCAGAATTGCATGGTGCCGAAAGGCCTCTCACATAGTTTGCAAGGGTGCTAACAGAAGACATAGACACGTGTTTCAGTCCTACCAGGACTCATCAGTATGCCTCACCTGTTTGACACCCCAGTGGAATGGACCAGCTACCCTAGAGGGCAGTGCCTTGGATATATGTGGTGAACCCATTAAATAACCCTTGCCTCAGTGTTTGCACTAGAGGGTTCTTTTGTCTTTAAATGGTTTTTATTTTAATGGGTTCACCAATATATCCAAGGCAAGGGTCATCCACTAAGTCAGAGGTTATGTTAATTATCGTTAGTCCTGTAAAAGAGAGGTTATATTGAAAATTGCATCAAGGAAGGAAGGGAAGTTGGGATGGGGGTCAGGTGGGGAAGGCTGCATGCAAGCATGCACACAGTTATTATACTTAAGCAACTACATATAGAGGAATGTGCTGGGACAATTGGGTGGGTACCCAGTGAGATGGGGTTGTCTCAGCTATGTGCACTTACAACAGCAGGTAACGACCAGATGGTGCCTAAGGGCCATTTTGAATAGCCCAGTCCTTTGTTCTGATGATATATCTAAGGGAAGGGAGTTGGTCCAGGACAGGGCTCAGTAGAGAAATTACCTTTGGGCCAGGGACTGACTCTGGGCACTTGAAGTGTCCATTTGTAGGAGCTCTGGGTGGAGATAGTAGGGACAGTGGGGGTGAGGAAGTAGATAGGCCTGGAGGTGTTAAACCAGCTACTACCTTCTTGGGGAAGAGATAGGTTTGGTAGCGGACCCACTCCTCAAGGTTGCGTATTTCTGTCTGTGCATATAATGTACAGGTGTGGGTGAATCTGCTAGAACCAGTAAGTAGATGGCAGGCCTTGTTGAGAGACATTTTGATTTTTCTGAGTGCAGTCTTGTCTGCTGCACCATTTACTAGAAGACCACAGTCTACTAGGGATAGAACTCAGGAGGAGATAGCCGGCTTCAGGTGGCAAGCAGCTCTTGTGGTGGTAAAGCAGGCCAGATCATGAGTTTATAGCAGATGCAAGTATACACGTATGGTCATGAAAGGAGAGACCAGTGCCAAAGGTTATGCCCAGGTATTTATAGGTGTTGACTTGTTTGAGAGGAAGGAGGGTACAAGACAGGACAGAAAGAGGGGCGTCCCTGTGCTTGTTTTAATTGTGTGCGAAAAGCATGAGCTTAGTCTTTTTAGGTTAATTGCAAGTCTTCAGTCCAGGAACCAGGATTCAGCCTGGTTAAAGGAACTTTGGAATGTGCTTTGGAGTTGAGTAGGGGCCTAGTGGGATGTGAAGAGGACTGCATCATCTGCATAAAGGAGTATTTTTTTTTGAGCAGGAGTTGGGGTGCATGTTTAGGTCAGACTGAAATGCAGAGGTCCAAGGATCGAGTCCTGTGGGACTCCCCAGTGGAACTGACAGCTGCTGGAGAGGGTACTGTTGATTTTCACACACTGCAAGCTGGAGGTGACATAGTTGGAGAACCAGGCCAGGGGATCTTGTGAGAAACCTAGTTGTGAAAGGGTGGATATGAGAAGTGAGTGGCTGATGGTACTGAAGACTTTCAATAGATCAATGTAAACAGCACCCACAAGGAGCCCTTTATCAAGGGCTGCATGTATATAGTTGGAAAATTCGAGGAGGGTAGTGGTGGTACTATGCCCCCTGCAGAAGCCATGCTGCTCCACACAGAGGAGATTGTGTTTGGTGATGTACTTGGTTAGTTGGTGTGCTACAACCTTTTCTAAGGCTTTCAAGGGGGGGGGCATGATCAATATCAGTCTGTAGTTCCCGGGGGGAGTATGGTCCCCGTCTTTGTGTATAGGGGTGACCACAGCGGTCTTCTAGGCATAGGAGAATTGGCCAAAGCAGAGCGAGTGATTGAGAAGGCTGGTAAGGAGTGCAAGAACTATGTCCAGGACTAGTCATAGGAGTTTGGGGTCCTATGTTTCAGTACTATGGCAGGTGACATTGAGAGCTTTGAGTAGATAGAGTTTGGCTTTGGACAGAGTGAGGACCCTGAAGTGGAAGGGGGGGTGGGGGAAGTGGGGTGAACAAGGGCAGGGTCGAATAAATTAGTGGGGAGAACTGCTCTGAGGTCCAAGAATGTGGCACTGAGACCATCGGCAATGTCTTGCGGGTCTGTGGTGAGTGAACCATTGATGTCAATTTGGGCTGGGGGGGTACAGTTTTCCCATTTAATTACTTTATATTGTCCCAGAACATATAGGCAGACCCCCAGGAGGAGGCAAGGGTAGACCTGTAGTAGTTTGATTTTGCCTTGTGGATGGCCCAGGTGTATTTGTTGCATGCAGCACTGAAGGCTTGCCTGTCTGCGGACTTGCCAGATTCAAGTGTCCTGTGCCAGAGGTTATCTCTGCTTTGCAACTGACTGATTAGGGAAGGGATAATCCATGGGAGTTGTGCTTCTTAATAAGCAATTTAGTAAGGGGAGTGAAGATGTCACATGCAGCATTTAATGAGTGGACAAAGTAACTGAAGGCATTGTCAGTGTCAGGGGCTAGCTTAATTGGGGACCAGTCCCAGTGGGCAAGGTGCTCTCTGAGTTGTGCCAGCTTGCCAGGGCATAGGCACTGTCAGAGGACAACTTCCGTTACTGGCTTTTTCATCTTACAGGACCAGGAGAGGATGATGGAGGAGTGGTCACTTAAGGCACTGGGTACTATAGTGTTGCTGGTGATTTTATGGGCTCTGTTTGAGAGGACAATGTCCAGCAGTGTGGCAGAGCCATTGGTAGGATGGAACTGGGTGGGTGAAGTAACCAGCAGTGTGAGATCGAGGGCTGCAATTGCATCTTTAACTTGTGTGGCAGAGCTGGCAAGCCAGTTGATATTAAGGTCTCCCATTGTGATCTGTTCCATTTTGCTGGGCAGATTGGAGAGGTGCTCTAGTAGTGAGTGAAGGGCAAGGTTCTGGAGGCACAGGGGATATAGGCAGCATTGAATATTAGTGGGGCTCTGGAGGTGCCAGTGATAATTTTAAGGGAGATAGCCTGTGCACCATGCTCCAGCTGGTGGGGAGGGCAAGCCCTTCCAAGGTATCACAGAGGTATATGGCACAGTCTCCTCCACGTTTCCCTAATCTGTCTTCCCTAAAGAGACTATATCCCGGTAGGTCAATAAAGGGGCCTGGGGTGTTCTTGGATAGCCATGTTTCCACTAGTGTCAGGACATCCAGCTGGTGTTGGACAATCCATCCCTGAAGGTCGGCTATTTTCTTAAGGAGGCTGCATATATTCATTGAGGCCAGGCGTAGTCCAGTCGGTGTTGAGGGGTGGTTGGGGTTGGTTGTGGCGGGACCAGGGTTTGGGTGGGCATTGCCTGACAGCAGGAGGAGGAGGAGGGAGACTAGTCTGAAAAGTGCCAAGTACTGCCTATGTCGGGTGGGAGGGGTACCGTGTGTGGTCTGTCCCCGGGGCAAGATAGGAATGGGGAGGGAAGGAATGAAGTGCTGGGATGGCCAGGTAGAATGGGGGTCATGGAGAGTCAGGAGATGAGGAAGGTGGGGAAAGATGAGTCAGAGGTGTGCAAGGGAGGAGGGTTGGAGACAGTAGGGGAGCTGGGGTGTAGTAGGGTGGGGAGTGAGTGTGGGTGGGTTAGCAGGGGTGTGGTATCTGCAGGGGGAGGGTAGGTGTCTATGTTGAGAAGAATTAGAATGAGCAGTGCCATTCGGGCTGGCACTCAGAGTGCACACACATTGGCCATGGTCCGTGGCATATAGGGTAGAGAGTTGCCTCCAGAAATGTGGCAGTCCCTTTGGCATAGTGGCAGAGCTACAGGCTATGGTGTACAGGGTACATGGTTTGAAACCCAGGGAGGTGGCCTGGTCAGGACCTACGAAAAGTTAGTGGACAGAGTGGCAAGGCCATGAAATGCATGGTGAAAGGGGGAGTTCAGGAAGAACTAGTAGCAACTCCTAGGGGGCACTGAGGGTAGTGCTCAGGAGAGTGGGGCAAAGGAGATTTGTGGAGCAGTAGCAAAAGTCAGGCAGAGTGCGGGTGGAGAAATGCGGTGAATGGAGAAATTTTGCACAGTGCTGTCACTTAGAGGTGGGAGTGTATAACTTGCAAAGGGTAAAAACAGGGACTTAGAAAAAGTGAAGCAGGAAGTCACGTGACTAGGGGATGTATGCCATCTCAGTGATGCATAGGGGCCACTAATAAAGCTCAGTGCAGATGGGGGGGGTACTGTTTTACTTCTTATTGAAGAAGATTCAAAACTAAGAAAAATGCCTGTTTCTATTTTAATATTTTTTAAAATATTTTCCACTAAATAACCCATTTTATAAATGTATTGAGACACTCCTTGGTTTGGATTATAATGTAAGAAATACTCTGCATAAAAGTTGAAGACATTTGGTTACACAACCTGCCTCTAATAAATCCATATGGTCCTGTGGTTATTAATTACAACCTCCACCCTCTTGTGTCCTATTGCTTACTTGCAGAATCTTTTACTGTTCCCCCATACTTACCTGCTAGTGACTACTAGTGACATGGACTGTAAAGGTTGCAGTCCACAATGTTATTGGTCTGTCAGTGTAACTTTAACAGGTATCTGCCTTTGAACCACAGAAGCTTCTCTCCATTTTCTTGTGAAAATCTGAAATGCTGTTCTGGAAAGTTGTTGGGAATATGGGGATTTCCTTTTGAGACACTGTCACACTTCCCTATAACTGCACATATCACATATTATCCAGAGAGTAAGCAGTTTAAACAAAAAAAAAAGAAGAATTACCTAGAGGTGATAATTTGTCTTCTGGAAATTTGCAATTTTAATGTTCTGTGAACATAAAGATGGTGTGTCATATCAATAATGACTGCTCTAAGTGTCTCAACTGGTTTTCTTATTTTGTTTCAGTAAAATGAAGAGGACAGCCTAGTTGCTGATTTTCTTTAGCGGAAGTAATTTGTAATTAAGTTTATTTATAATGCAGCTATTATGCAAAATTATAACTGATCCTACCTCCTAGCAATAGACTAATGCAGGTTGAAGATTGCCAGGCACTGCCTGTGAACTCACAACACAATATGAAGTTAATAACATAACTGAAAACAACTGTAGCATTATAAAGTCACCTGGTTGTAGATATAAATTTTATAATGCCAAGTAGTCATAGTAGAGAGTTAACAGATGTGCTGTATCAGCCATTTGTGGCAGTGCCCAGTGGCCCCAGAGATGAAGAAGAAAAAGAAGTTTAGTTTTAAGCACATTACAAGTCACAAACAGTGGCAAGAGCCCTAGGCTCACATATGGCGGCTATGTGAATTGAGGGACATTAAAGAAGTTGCAGGAATGATAAGCACAGAAGAGATGTGGGAAAGAGGAAGTTAAGAACAGTGAGTTTGTTACTTGCTAATGGTCACACAGTGAATAAGTGGTCATGGCGGGATTCTAATTCAGGTCTTCAGGTTCTCACCTCTGCTCTCTAACCACTTGACTAGGCCAAACTGCTTCCTCATGCCTGTCTGTGCTGCCACAATGCTAATGCCCATGCATGCATGTATGAAACCAGTTTGGTCATCACAACGTGCCCACAAAACTGATAAAATCAATGGGTATAGTGGTAGTGGTGATGTTGGTGGTTATGGTGCTGGTGTTGAGAGATTAAGCACTTGATGGACTGCACAAAGAGCTACCCTGATTTTAGTAGCCACTGTTTGTCTTATAGGTCACAATCCCCTTCCTTCACCTGAACAAACAAGATGGACAATGTGCTTGGAGGAAAGGTGTCACATCAATTCATTACTGGAAATTCACTACATGATGATTTACTCCCTGTCTACTGCACATATGAAATACTGCAGCAGGATTTTATTATTGGCCACCCCTCTATTAATAACTAACTTTACAGTGGGAAATGTGAACTTTCCTATGTTTCTGAGTTCTGAAGGGAGCACCTGGAGGAAATGGCCACAGGCATGTATTTATAAAACATTCAGTTAGAATTGGTGTATATATATATATATATATATATACACACACATATATATTCTATGCAAAAAACTTGGTTAATGCATCAGTTAGGGTTCTTGTACAGTGAAAAATCAAGGAAATTCAATTTTAGGGTCCCGACCCCTTGCACCCCACCACAAGCCCGCCCCCACCAACAGGCATCAGGGTGTGTGTTGGGGTCATCGGCCCTAACTCTCACCCCATCCCATGTGTAAACCAGCTGAGGTGGTGCAGTGTAGGAGAATAGGTGAGAATTAGTGATGACCCCAACGCACACCACGATGCCTGTTGGTGGGGTGGGTAAGGGATGCAAGGAGGGAACCCCAAAATTGAATTTCCTCACTTTTTTCACTGTAGAAGAACCCTAACTGATACATTAACAAAGTTTTTTTGCATAGAATTTCCTTACCTTTTAAGAAAGAATAGAAAAGTAGAAAGTTGCGCAAGATGGTGGGAGCGCGGGGCCCAAACCACCAACTTTTAAATGTTGGGCCACATTACACACCCAATGACTAAAAAGCACATTGACAACAGCAAGGCCAGCCACCAAACAAATGTTAATCTAGTAGATCAATAGAGAAAACGCTGTGCACAAAACGTAAAGTGCACCACACAATAGCTCCGCAAACAATATACTGTCTGACACATAAACACCACTGTTGACATCCATAGAAAATGCTGTCAACACCCTCCAAATTTCAAGTAAAAATATGAAGCCGTGTTTGAGATATAACATGTGAAAATTTGAAATTTTCATTTGTCAGAGTGGCACAATTCCGCACCTGTTAACATTTAACACACACAACAACTGAAAACTACATCCATGACACTAAGGCAAGGCAGCCTATCAATTTCAAGCCACCAATACAATCCAAAACACTGTCTGCAACACGTAAAGTGTGTCACGCAATATCTCCACAAAAAAAAAATTGTTCTCCGACACGTAAACCCCTTGATATAATTCACATCAACAGGACATGCCGTAAACACCCTCCAAATTTCAAGTAAAAAGACCAAACCATTTCTGAGATATTCAATCTTAAAGATTGGTAAAATTTCCCTATCTATTCCATTATAAAAAAAATCTGGCCAACTTGTCCTGCCCTCACGATCAAAGATGGTGATCAAAGAATCTCACGATCAAAGAAGTTGCAGGCTCACAATCAAATAATTTTCAGGGTCATGACCAAAGAATAAAAACAGTTGTCATTTAAAAAATTCAAAGAATTGCGGTAAACCATCACCATAGTTCATCAGAAGGAAGCCCCCTGAGTAAAACCAACCCTCATTTGTCTTCCTAGGACACCCCTGGGCTGAGAAATTAGATTTTTTAATTTGGCCATCTCATCCCTCACTAGTGACTCACGATTGCGATCAAAGAGTCTTGCGATCAAAGAATATGCAGGCTCACAAACAAAGAAATTGCTCGCTAGCAAACAAAGAGCGAGGGATGAGATGGTCAGATTTAAAAATTGATTTTATCAGCCCGGGGTGCCCTATAAAGTTAAATGAGGGTGGGTTTTGCTCAGGGGGCTTCATTCTGCCCCATCTGAATACAAAAAATTATGTTTTCAATATTCCTGGTAGTCTAGTGGCCCCCCATCATGATTAAATAGATAACTATCTCTAATTCCCTGGTAGTCTAGTGGCCCCCCCAATGTATATTTCATACATATTGCTTTTTTATATCCCTGGTAGTCTAGTGGCCCCCCCGATCCGTATTAAATTTTTATAGTTGTTCATATCCCTGGTAGTCTAGCGCCAACCCCATCATAATAAGAGTCATAAAGATCTTGAATTTCCTGCCCTGGTAGTCCAGTGGCCCCCATGTGTAGTTCATACATATTGATTTGTTATATGCCTGGTAGTTTAATGGCCCCCAATCTGTATTAAATTATCATACTTGTTCATATCCCTGGTAGTCTAGCGGCCCCCATCATAAAAGATACATAACGTTATGTACAGTTTCCTGGTAGTCTAGTGATTCCCCCAACCCAGCTGTGCCAGCCACCAGCACCCCCACCCCTTCCCCAGCCGGCTAACTGGCACAGCCCACCTCTCATCTCCACAGCCAGCTGCCGACTGTGTATATTAGAGTGCTAATTTCTGAGTGCTCTTTGCATTAGTGCTGCCATCACACAGCCCGGCAGCTGGCCGTGGAGGTGAGAGAGTGGACTGTGCCAGTCACCAGCCGGGGAAGGGAGGGGGGTGCTGGGTGGGCTGGCACGGCTTGGTTGGGGGCCACTAGACTACCAGGAAATTGCACATCATTATGTATCTTATCTATGGCAAAAAAGGATTGGCACCTCCTGAAAAAGGATAATTTTTGTGAGACCAAAATCCTTTTTCATTCCATTCCTCTATCCTGGAAAGTGAAAGTCCAGTCAAAAATAATGATACGGATTAGTATTTTTTCCATCAAAAAAAGGCAAGCCCGTTCTGCGACCTAAGCTCTTTCTACCATACAAATTTCACACTAAAATGCCACACTGTCTTTGCGCAGGGCAATAAGAAAAAAATTTGCAAAAAAGAATGAATTTTAAGGTTTTTGCACTATCTAGAGCTCAGAATCCAGACATCTGACAGGAACAAAATATTTCACATCAAGAGATCTACCCCATGAGACAGTACATGCAAAATTTTGTGCAAATCCATTGAATGGTTGCAAAGTTATTAAAGTGCAAAATTTGAGGTTTAACATTAAAGTGCCTACTCAACCCTAACAATAGGGGAATGACCATGCCTCTATCTATCTATCTATCTATCTATCTATCTATCTATCTATCTATCTATCTATCTATCTACTGTATCTATATCTGTCATGATCTGCACAGCAAGATAGCCACAGCTAATCATTTTCATAATCATATAAACCAAGTTCTGGTCCCAAATAAATGGCCTCCTAGGTAAAACGCATAGTCAACCCCCCCCAAGAGCTGCTGATTGACAACATACACTGCAACAACCCCTGCACTATCACCAATGCCTTCAACTCCCTCTTCTTGGATCTATCCTCTCATGAATCCTCTATGCCCTGCCTCCACTCTCACCCTCCCCCCAGCCCTTCTTCAAAGGTTTCTGTTCGGCACCTTCACCTGGATATGCACTCTGAAGTTCTCTGCCTCCTCAACACAATCACTCTCTATGGTAGTGCTGGCCCTGATGGGACTGAGCCCAAAATACTTAAATTGTCTGCCCCCCCCTTTTCATCCCAGTTATGCACCTATTAAATCTATCTCTTCAGTCCTCCACAGTGCCTTCTATCTGGAAGATTGCCAGGGTTGTCCTGGTGTTTATAAAAGATAATCAAAACTCCATCACAAACTACCACCCTATCACTATCCCACCATCCCTCAGCAAACTCTTTGAAATGCTATAGTCCACTCCCAAGTCTCTGACTACCTACTTAACTCTAATCTATCTCCTGCCCAGCATGGATTTAGACCCACCCATGGTACCTCTGCCATGCTAACACTATTCAAATCCAATGTGGATAGAGGCCTACTTACAAGTGCCATCTTCATCGACTTCACTAAAGGCTCTGATTTAGTGAACCACCTCCTCCTTCTACATAAGCTGGAGTCTCTCACGGTCTCTCTATCCAGGCTGTGGTTTGGTTCTAGAGTTACCTTTGTGACTGCCACCAGTTTGTATCCTTTAATAAGGCCCTCTTCTCTTCTGCCCCTCTTAAAACTAGCATTTTCTCAAGGCTCCATCTTGGGTCCGCTACTCTTTTCAGTCTTCGTCAATGACATATCAAAGTCTCCTTCCCACTGCAAGACCCTTCTGTATGCCATCAACCTAGTACTCTATACAGAGCCTGACTCCCTAAATGATATCAACTCCAAGCTCACCTTCAACCTTCATGCTCTCCAAACCTGGATCTCCCACAACCATCTTATCCTCAACATTCCCAAGTCACACGCTATGTTCTTCGGTTCCCCCTATTGGACCTGTACCCTGGCCTCCAAGCTCTCCATTCAGTGCCTGGATGGGTCCCCTGTCTTTTTGACCTTCTCCTTTAAATATCTTAGGGTCACTCTGGACCCTGCCCTTGACTTCTCTCTGCTCATTAATGTTATTCAGTCAGTTCCAAACTTGGACATGTCTACCGTATCTACCATGCCCCTTACCTCAGCTACTCACATTGCTATAGCCCAGGGTATCTTACTTCCAATGCTTTGCTATGCACTCCCTTCATTCTTCCAGGTCAATGCCAGCTGCATTCACAAATGGGATGTTACAACAGTGCATGTAGATTCGCCTGTTCCTCCATTCAGCTCACCCACCATTGTCTGCTTTAGTCTTCCTTAAACTGGTTCTCTCCTCTTTCTTGGCTGTTTCACTGACAACATCATTAGATCCTCCCAGTCTGCCCCACTGGCCTCCTTATTTTCTACAGTAGACCACGTATACTCTCTGTGGTCTTCTTCACAGGCCCTGTTGACTATTTCCAAATGCTCCACTAAGATGGGCCAACAGGCATTCACCAACTACACCTCTAATATCTGGAATTCCCTACCTGCACACCTCCAGGTCTTCAACTCTCATAATATCTTCAGAAAAGATCTCTTCCACCACCTCCATACCTCTGACATATGCTCGTGCTCCTAATCTCATCATCCACTGTTGCCCAGTCCTGCTTTTCCTCTACAATTGTTCATTCTCCAGTCTTACCTTTCCTCAGCTATTGTCTAGGATGCTACCTGCACCCCTCTCCTACTTATAGCCACCTCATCTGTAAGCTAAAGCATTTCTGATATTGTCCTCAACTGACTTGAATTAACTGCTAGTCTGTAATAAAAGGCACTTCTTGTATATACCAAAATGCTTGTATTCTTGTCATATGTTCACTGCTCGTTCACCTATTATGTACTCTCCCGGGTCATTCCTGAAAATAGGCAGGTTATTGCTTAGTTCACTTACCCAGTTAACAAAAGCTAAATAAAGAAAATAAATAAATATATAGACCCTCCAATCCCTTTGGGAGGAGGCCAACATACTAGGTAAGACTTTGTTAGGGACTCTGGCATTTGAGGTGTAATGGTGGCTTTTTGCACACCAGTCTCAAATGCTCCTCCAAATCAGAGAGTGCCACCAACTGCAGACTGAAGCCTGAGAGTTACCATTCACCTATGGCTGACAGCCCTCTGGTACCTGCTGCCATGCCTCACCTCTCCCCAGCATCAAGACAATCTGCCTGATATGATATAAGATGCTCTGTTGAGGTTGCCACTTGTTGAGCATATTACTTGGTTGCTGCATGAACAGTGATGTTTATCCCCTACCAAGCACATCATGCCCTAGTTACCTCCAAAGCATATCGTAGGTCTGCTAAAAAACAATAATTCTCTAAATCTGGCAAGTCTACTCTGCCTTTTACATACACCTGTAGAACTTTAGCCATGGTCCTTTCATGCTGAAAAATAAGTCTACCAATGGAGTCCATAAAAGGCCACTTGGCCATGTTTGCTAACCCTTTTGCTCTCCCAATTGTGCTGGGGTTCCAATCGTGGCATCAATGCTACCTCTGTATTATGTGAAACTATATGATTAGCATCTTCAGCCATTAACAACACACAGTTACCAAGTCCTCTTTCACCATCTGCTGCAGTCCCACTGACTTTACCAGTCCCAAATCATTTCCTCTTACATGGACGACCACTATATCTGGGGGGTCATGACATCCAGCTTCAGCTATGGTCCATGTGAGCAAATCTCCCCACTTCATACCACTCTGGCCCATACAATGAACTCATAGAGGATCCATGAAGAGATTCTTGCCCATTGGAACTGCTGTGCTAACACGTCTGCCCAGTGCACAAAAGAGTGGCCACAGATCCTCACTGGTTTTCCCCAGGAGTCATCATATCCTGTAACAAACTGGTCTCTCCCAGAGTCAGCCTGTATGCTGTTAAAAGCTTTCTCAAAACCTTCAGTCACCTGCAAGGATATGTCAGTAGCTTCCTCCACTCAGCATAGACACTCTTGTGGGGTATTTCTAAGTCTGATTCCCAACAGAGCCACTGCTGACCCAGTACAGCTCTCACTGTAGAAAGAGCCTGTGTATATGGTTTAGTGCTATCCTATACTTAGCTCCCCACCCCACATTGTTGATGGCCACAAGGCTGGCCAGGGTTCCTCCCAGCCCCCGTACCTTGCTGCACTGCAGTGTCTGACCCTACCAGTTTCTAAATGGCTCTGTTGCCCCACCAGGCCTGTAAAACCATCCTTTCACCGCTACATGAACTGAAAGTCATGGATCAAGCTTCATTCCACAGACTCCTGTCCCAGAACAAACAAAACACAAGCAGCAGGTAAAGTGGGTCAGATGTTGTGTTGTTTTTTGGCTCCACCTGCAGAAATGACAGTGAAGCTGAAGCTGACTCAGTTTCTTAGGGCTAGGTCTGGGGGAACAGCAAGTGATTCCACAACCACATTCCCTGGCACTGTGAGTCTGAGCCACTTTGAAGATGATTTTCCCCATGAAGTAAAGAAAGGAAAGAAAGCAAGCTTAAAATATAACAGAATGCCTGCAAACCGTAAATGCTAGCAGAAATACCCTCATAATACTATTGTGGCCTACAACATGAGCCTTGGTGGTGCAGCATTACACTAGACATAATACCCAACAGGCTAGGTGGTATTGGGCTATATTGGACTGCACCAGGGACATAATGCCAGCTGGAATCAGAAGGGAGAATGGAGGCAACATAGTGTTGTGGTTAAGGGCACTGAGCTGCAAGCCTGGAGACCTGAGTTTGAATCCCATCAGCCCCCACTTGCATACTGTGTGACCGTGAGCAAGTTACTTAACTTCCTTGTGCTTCCAGGTCACACCTAGAAACAAACTCTAGCTTAGTATGCCCATCCTGGTCAAACAACTTCCCCTACCCCCTCCTCCAAATGAAGCCTGAGGCCACAGTAAGAGGGCCTTATAGCTCCTGGAAGGTCTTGTTATTGTCCAACACCACCCACCCTGGAGGGTATTATTGTGTTTACAAAATGGGTTAAATGCCTTGTTTTTATGCACTTTTTACAAAATAAAAAATGCCTACAAATCAATTGAGAGTGGTTTTGTTGGGAAAGTAGTCCCTCTACCAGTATACTTGGTAGTAGAGGGCACTGCAGTGTTTCTTAGTTGTGAAGCTCCAGATGTGCTTCACTGCCCTTATGCTAGGATTCAGTTATTGTAAAGCAGCATTAGATTACTATGCTTAACCCTCCCCTGTTGCTTTAAAAGTGATACCATGTCCTCCACACTTACGGTGTTGCGTTTCTGTTTATTTTTCTTTCATTAGGGAGACAGTGGTTGGAACGGAGTAGGGGAATGGGATGTGTACCACTGAGTCATGAGACCAGTGGTACTTTCACACCTTCTGCACCTACAGTTACAGATGGAAGTGTGTTGCCAGCTGGAGGCAGAAAGGAGAGTGGGTGGGTTGTATGGAGCTATGGGAGCAGGGACAGTGGACAGGCAGCCATAGGACAGGGACATTATTGACAGAGCAGATGCTGTGGCACTGTGGAATGAGCTGACAAGAAAATAACATTAATCAGGTATAAAACATTTTTTTTATTGATGTGAGCAATGGGCAAGAATGTTGAAAGTCGACCAAGGGTGCACTGCTAAATCTCACTAAGTAAGAAAAGAATTGTGGCTCAAACTATTGAAAATAGGGAGAAGACTTAATATTTATGGCTGATGAGCAGGCTGGCACTAAGAGTAGGTATTTCCTGGTCTCTATCAGAACATAAATGTACCGCATGACAAGGGGTTCAGCCAATCAGAAGCCAGGAAATCTTCCTATCCAATTTCTAAAAGTACAATAGCGGAATTGGAACATCATCATGGCAACAGATGGTAATGGTCTATTATGTTGTGCCACAATATTATAGTAGAGTCATGCTGTTGATGGTCACCACTTCATACTGGAGCCCTCTGTATTTATGAAGTTTCTGTACACAACTTTGCGGGCAGGAGGTGGGAAGGGGAAGATTTTAACACATAGCCCCCACAATATTAGTAAGTGTGAAGATCACCCCTACCCTGATTATTGGCTCTATGCATTAATGTGGGCTAAGTATGCATGAGAGGCATGTACCCAGCCTGCTTACTTCTGCACCCACAGACAGGAACATGGCATATGATTTTCACAACTGCCGATCACTGCAGGGAGCATGTCTGCAGCCCCACCAACTGGTGTTGGTGTTGGGGATGATCAGCAGACACAGATAAGTATTCAATCAGATGCCAATCCTGGTCTGAGAGTGGATCCCGTGCTCTGTGTGGACCAGAGAATTGTGGAACACAATGCGTCCTACGATTTTAAATTTAAAAGGTTGGGGGCAGCATGACAGGGGACATTCAGTTACACTGCAGCCAGTGTGTGCTGTTTGTGGGGGTTGCACAGCAGCTATGGCAGGGTATTTGCTGTAGTAGCCTGTATCCCCCGTCGTCCACCACTCAGTGCCTTCGTGAATACTGCTGAGTGTAAGCATGTCCCCTGACCTCACCCCTGCACTCCATGCATGTGACTGCACAAGCAGCTGAAGGATCAATTGCAGAAGAGGTACGCACCCCTTTTGTGCATTCCACAGGGGTCCACGTGTCCCCCATTGCATGTCCCTCGGTCATAGGCTTTCCTCTCTGTAGTGTACAGAACCTGATACTAGTTAACACACTGTGTTAGGAAGGCACAAAGCATTGTTTTAAATACTGTATCTTCCCCTACACCACACATTGACCTACTGTATGACTACTACTTCAACTCCATAGCATAGAAAAAGCAATATCTTAGAGGTCCAGCTTTCCTTTGATTCAAAATGTACTTTAAGAACAAAAAGGTTGCTATTTTTTGAAAACTAACCAAATGAAATGTTTACTGTAGCAATAATTTGACAACTTTAATTTTTATTAAATCTTTTTCATCCCCAGTCCACTAGTCAGGTCCTGCTTCCACACCCACTAGTACTCCCAACCCAACCTTCAGAGATACACTACACCACTTATGGTTCTCTAGAATCCCAGGATACCTGTGCCACACCACAATGGGTCTCCTCAGTTTAGCCACCCCAGAGTCTGAGTCCTTCTTGTAGCTTCATGGAGATGAAGTCCCACTATATCTGGTCACCTTGATGAAGGCTCTTCTTGAAGCTACTCCATAGGACTGAGTAGATGTAAGCCTGATCCAGCCATGCGTGGTGGGTGAGGTTTCACGTTCCCCACCCATGCAAACTTTTCCCAGTTTCATCTCTAGGATTGTGATGGTTTTAGGGGCTAAATACCTACCATGCCACATATTGTTACAAAACAAGGGTTTTGATACAAACACTAACTTAAACCTAACATACTGGCACTACTCTGTCAGGAAAGATAGATAAGATAGATAGATAGATAGATAGATAGATAGATAGATAGATAGATAGACAGACAGACAGACAGACAGATAGATGCAAACATACATACATACTTACATGCATATATATTTTAGAAGGAGATGGGGGTACTCCAGCAAGTACACAGCAGGAAGAGAGGAGACATTATGCTACGAAGGATGTGGAAGGGATTGATCCAACCTGAGTGGACTGGACAACAGGCATAATATGGATAGCATGGGTATTTCAATGAAGGGGAGGAAGGTAAGGAAGGGTGAAGATGTGGAAACCCCTGCAGGTCAGAATATAGATGATGGAAACAATAGAGGGGATGATGACAGTAAGGGGAGAGCCATAGAGATGCTATATATAAAAACAAGAGGGGCCATCCCATGACCCTCCACTCACTGCATATTATCCCTTATAGACATTGTGTACAGTGGTAGTTATCTAAAAGTTTCCTACCTCTAGGTACCTCGAGGTACCACTGAGGTTCCATTGAGGCAATTTGCATTGACTGTAATGTAATCCTACCTCATTCTACCTCACTATACCCAGGTATACCTCTGTACTGAGAAACTTTTCTGTGATGTAGGCCACTTGCATACGGCAGCAGAAAACCCCTACTCCATGTGATGTCCTCTCTAGTTCTTGTATGTAGGATCTCTAGGAGGAGAACTTAGCTCAGCTCATAGAGGGTAAATATGGGGAGGGTGTGCATAGGAGAAGTGGGGGGCTAGACAGAGGGTGGTAAACAAAATATAGAAGTTAAGGAAGGTAGGATGAAAGAGGGATTTGGTAATGGTAGAGTGGTGGTATTAGGGGATTCGATAGTGAGGGTAGTTTGTTGGTCAAAGGGAGACAGGAATCAACAAGGAAAAAGAGTGATATACCTCTTAGGAATGCTTGCAGAAAAAATCAGCCCAAATTTGCACTCAGTTATGCAGGGGGTAGGTAGGAAGGAAGCCAAATGTGGTCATCCACCTGGAACAGTGTCTTGCTGGATGCAGAGTGGAGGTGGGTGGTGCAGGAAAGATTCAAGGAAATAGGATAGATTTGCAGGGGAGTAGACAATTTATTTACTTATTTGGATTTTATTAATTAGGTGGGCTTACTGAGACTAAAAGTCACTTTTCGAGGAGCAACCCAGGATTAATTACATACAACAATAATCAACAAAGTACAGTACAACCATAAACATGGAGTTACCAAGTGAGTATTAATAACAGTCTCTAAAGTGTTATGGTTCCTTGAACCAGTACACAAAAAAGTGTAGGACAAAGGAGTTAAATTACTGGCTGAGGGAATGGTGCAGGGTGCAGGGCTTTGGGATTGTTGGTAAATGGTTAGGGTTTTAGTTGATAAGACTCTCTACTCACCAACTAGGATACATTTAAGCAGGAAGTGAACAAGACTGCATAGTGACTGAATTGGGGAATATATTAGCAGTAGCCTAAATTTTAACTGAATGCGGGGCACCAATAGGCATAGTCCCCAGGGTTTCCTGGAGGTGGGAACTGAAATGTCCCCCCATGACATTAGAATGGGAGGGTTAGTATGCAGAGAAGATGAGTGTAGATGGAAGAGGTGTATGGAAGGGGAAAACATGAGAGTTGAAAGGAGGGGAAAAGTGAGACAGCAGAGAAGGTGGGTGTCTTATGGCCAAGGAATGATGGAAATAAACAGGACTGGTGGAGGGTTGTGTCATTCTATGCAATAAGTATCAGAAACAAAATGGATAAATGGATGATCTGCAGGCCATGATGACAGAGAGGAGGGTTGATTTGGCTGCAGTCACAGAGACTTGGGTTACCCTGAACTATGATTGAGATCAGTCCATTCCAGGTAAACCCTCTTTAGAAAGTATGGGGAGAAGGGAAAGGGGGGAGTGAGAGTCTACATCAGAAAGGGCACAGCTGTCACAAGAGAGTAAACAGGGGAGTCTAGAGGCACTGTGGGTTCTGCTGCACATGGAGACAGAAAAAAACATAAGTCTGGGGGTACATATAGGCCACCACAGAAGGATGGGGGTAAGGACATAGAGATGGGTGACATGATCAAGCAAGCAGCTGAGTAGGGGGGAGGTGGTGATAGTGGGGGATCTCAACTTCCCAAGATAGAGTGTGGTGTCTGGTTTGCCACCTGCAACTGGAAAGAAATGTTCCTAGATGAAGTCCAGGATGAGTTCTTGGTCAAAGGAGTAAATGAACAAACTAGAGATGGAGCCATCCTGGACAGGGTGTTAATAAGTGAAGATCATATCAGGGATATGAGGGTAAAGGAACCAATGCAAAGTAGTGACCACAGACAGTAGGGTTCCATACAGATATGGGAAATGAGATCCTAGACATGAAATGTGTGTACTTGATTTTAAGTAGGCTAAGGATAAAGCAGAGGTATTGAATGAATGCTTCTGCTCTGTTTTTACTAAAGAGAAAGATGGATCCCCTAGGGTGGATGGGCTGGGGAGGGGGGTGTATTGGGTATGATGGAGGAACAGATCACAGTGGACCTTATCTTGAAGGGGCTGAGGTCCTTAAAGGTAACAAAAGTCCCCAGGACAGGACTACATACATCCCAGAGTATTGAGTGAACTGGCATCAGAATTGGCAGCCCCACTATTGGATCTGCTTATCAGTTTGCTGTATACAGTGGTGGTGCCACTGAAGTGGAGAACTGCACATGTACTGTAGTGCCATTGCATTAGAGTGGGCCTTGGAATGACCCAGAAAACATACCTACATAGTTTGTTTTAACTTAATTTTATTTACAAGTTCTATGTTATGTTTTGTATGGTTGAATGTGTGTTATTTGTGTACAGGTCACCCTTGAAAATGGGCATTTATGCCCTTGGGTTCTTACTTGGTTAATAGAATAAAAAACTACCGGCCTGTCAATTTGACATCCACAGTGGGCAAACTGACACAGACTATCCTGAAAGAACAGCTGGTGGAAATTCTTGAGGCTAATGGTCTCCAGGATGAGACAGCATGGGTTCATGGCGGGAGGTCATGCAAGATCAGCTTGATTAACTTCTTTGACTGGATGACAAAGGCAGCTGACAAGGGACAGGCAGTAGATGGTATCCAGTGAACACAGCGACTGTGATTAAGCACTTTCAAAAAGGGCGACTCAGTCATGGCGTCTATGTTCAGAGCTACCTGGCAGGTAGCGACGGGATGTAATCACGTATATGCACATGGGGGAGAGGAAGGGGGAAGGTGTGTGGGAGGGGGTGTGGTTGGCAGCTGCCGAGCTGGTCCACTAGCGTGGGGGAAGGGTGGTCAGTTGTGAGATGCAGGGTACAGGGTTCAGGTCCAGTGCGGCACGGCATGGTACATTTATTGCCAGCAGGTGGCTTTTTATTTTTTTAAGTATTTCACCCCCAATATGCACTCCCCTGGAGTTGAGAATCTTTTAATAGGGGTGTGCAGGAGCGAAGCCCCCTGTGAGGAGTGGGTACAGGGGATGCAGCCCCCCGCATTAAAAATCTACCATGGATCTCTGGCACCTCTTTCTGGTCACAAGAAGTGTGCATCGCTAAAATTTATTTTGGCGATGTACACGTGCCCTACTGGTGATCACTATTCTGTGATCACTGTTATCACATAGAACCACAGTAGACATACTGTACTTAGATTTCAAGAAAGCCTTCAGCTCATTTCAGCATAAGAGGTTAATCAAGAAGTCGGAGAACTTGGGAGTGGCTAGCAAAATTACAAGATGGGTTGCAATTTGGCTCAGTGGGAGGACCCAAAGGGCTGGGTAGGAATGGAGTTCAGATTCAAGGGAAGTAACCAATGGGCCCCTCAAGGACTGGTGCTAGAACCTGCATTGTTTATTGTGTTCATAAATAATATGATGTAGACATTAGGAGCAAAGATTTGTCTGTTTGCTGATTATATCAAACTCTGTGGGTGGATGGACACTGACGAGGTTGTCAGGAATCTAATGAAGGAAATTGCAAAGCAATAAAAATGATCTGGAATCTGGCAAATGAGGTTTAATTCAAAGAAGTATAAAGCCATGCATATTGACTGTGAGAGTCCTAGAGCCAAATAAAAGCTGTGGAGTAAAGGTCACTGTGACTGAAAAGGAAAAGGATTTGGGCATAGCTATAACTGCCAATCTAAAGCAGTTTACGAAATGCAAAAATACAGTAGCAAAAACAAACAGGATACTAGGGTGCATAGCTAGAGGGTTCACGAGCAGAAGGAAAGAAGTGATCCTGCCATTGTATAGATCTATGGTGTGGCTTCACTTGGAATACTGCATGCAGTATTGGTGTTCTTATATGAAAAATGTCATTAATCTTCTTGAACTGGTATAGAAAAGGGCTAATAAAATCATTCAGGGTTAACAGAACAACTCGTATGAGGCCAGTCTAAGGAGCTTAATATATATTCACTGGAAGATAGAAGATAATGAAGGTCTATGATTGAACATTCACATACCATAAAGGTGTGAATAATGTGGATATTGGGAACCTCTTTATCTTAAGTGAGAATAGTAGCACAAGGGACCATGTTTCTAAACTGGAAGGGGGTAGAGGTTCAAGAATGATGTCAGGAAATGCTTCTTAACCTCATGGGTGGTATCAAAGTGGAACATATTGACAGCAAAGGTTGTCAATCAGAAGATGGTTGGTGGATTCAAGAGGGGTGGGACAAAGTTAAGGGGAGAACTGGAGTTAATAGGGAGTTGGGATGGACCCAGTGAAAAAACATACAGGGGGGCCCACATCAACCCAACTTAATAGACTGTGTGGCCTTCTTCTGCTGGTAGTTTCTAATGTTCATATGTATGTATAAAAATACATATCTATATATATATTAGAGGCAAAAAACTCCGTTTAATGCATTAGTTAGGGTTGTTCCACAGCGACAAAAGTGAGGAAATTCGCTGTTAGGGTTGAAAACCCAAACTCCAATTCACCCCCCCCAGCACCACACACACACAGACACACACACACATTCAAGTATGGGGGAGGACCAAGTCAACACAACCAATGACAGACATCCAGCAGCAGTTGACAGAAATAACAAACAATTGTCTAAATGTACTACGAGACATCCCCACCCACCTGACCAGGTACTGCATGCTCAGTGGAGATCAACAGCAAAACTGAGGCCATGTACACCAAGCGTACACATCCTTGATTGCAGCTGCACACGCATACCACACTTAGTAGTTGCATGGCCTTACCTACTGATGCCCCACACCACACCACACCACTTGTGGTGGGCCACCTGAGCCATAGAGTTAAGAAAAACCAAGGAGTTGTACAGGTATAATATCTCTGATTATAACAAGGGTTTGAGAAATGCAGCTTTCTAATTGACTGTAAACATTGTAACAGCCTTATGTTTAGTTTTTAGTAACATACATGTAGAGTCTAACCATATGATGAACATGGTTTAATGTTGTTTAAAAAACAGTTTTATTATGATAGCAATAAGCCACTCCCAGGTATTATGTTAATGGTCAGTTTATCACTGTCTAGCGACATGTGGCACTCGGATATGCCTCATTCAACATTAAACCCCTACAGAGTGATTAACAGACCATTAACATAACTGTTGATCAGCCTTATTGTAATTGTCTTTATGAGTAGATACTCTCCTCTGCTAGCACTGCAGCAGCTTTGCAACACAGTGTCCACCCAGTTACACCATACACTGTCTAGTTGCTGGAGAATGGCTGCAAATATGAACTCATGAAGATGAACAGTGTAACTTGATCATTACAGTCATCGAAACCTAGTGTGATTATAACTGACAGACTCAGTGATAGAGGATAACCCTGCTGTCCTAGTACATTTACCCCATTATGAGTTAAATCAATACTAAAGACATTCTGTTTATATCTACACCATACCTACTTGATTCCTGTTGTAGCAGAATTAACATAGTTATCACTTTGATAGCATCAGTGACAGAAGTGTGGCAAACCCAAACAGTAGGCATACAGCCGGAGTATGAAACAACTGTTAAAAAAATCACACTGTATCCATAAGTGGCATAGATCACTCATTGCAACAATAGCAAATGTATTACTATTTGAATAAGTTAGTCATCACAGATGCAATGAGATTGTCTTTATCAGGTACAACATACTCAGTAAGTGCCTACAGGAAAATCTATCCCTTATACATGTCCGATACAGGTACATCATTGTTGGCTCAGTAGTGCTATGATATTTAGAAGTTGCTTGGCCTGATCCATGCAATTACAATCTTTCTTACAAAGAATACTTACTGCATCTTTAATATTGAAACACACTGAAGGTCTATGTATGTACATCAGCAGTACACCTTCATCAGTAAGAGTGCATGTGATACTGGTAGTACCAATTTCACAGCGTTGAACAGGCAATGCTTTTCCATACGTTTACATCAGCCTCTCTATGTTGAGTAAACCATTGCAGTAAATGTACTACTATGTAAATCACCTACTAAATGTATCACTACTTTATCTTGAGCATGCTAGTGTCTTGTAGTTAATTTATGTGCTTCTCTTAATTAATGTATACTCAGTAGTGTTAAAACTTTTCTACAACTGTCATCATGCACCTTCAGCATTTATATTGAATAACGGCACAGTACCAGCTGTGGTGTGGTGTAGAGCACGGTAGGTAGGCCATGCAACTACTAAGTGTGTATGCGCTGTGTGCAGCTGCAATCAGGGATGTGTACGTTTGGTGTACATGGCCTCAGTTTTGCTGTTGATCTCCACTGAGCATGCAGTACCTGGTCAGGTGGGTGGGGATGTCTCGTAGTACATTTAGACAATTGTTTGTTATTTCTGTCACCTGCTGCTAGATGTCTGTCATTGGTTGTGTTGACTTGGTCTTCCCCATACTTGAATGTGTGTGTGTTCTGTGTGTGTGTGGTGCTGGGGGTGAGTCGGAGTTAGGGTTTCAACCCCAACAGCAAATTCCCCACTTTTGTCACTGTGGAACAACCCTAACTAATGCATTAAGCGGGTTTATGCCTCTAATTTCCTTTCTTTGAGAATGATATTGAGAAATAGTGAAGTAATGTGGTGGCGGTGCGGGGCCCTTTGGGTCTGCGCCCCCACCACATGATGTCTTGTGGCATAGTAACAGAAGCAGCAATGCAAACAGAAATGCTAACAGTGGCACACATGGTAACACAAGCGCGAATTATAACATGAAGGGTAACGCACACGGTGGCGTAGACGGGAACGGTGTGCCACGTGATGTCTGGTCACATAGTAACATGGTGCCTGTAAATGAAAATGTCAATGGGCATGGTGGCGCAAGTGAAACAGAAAGAGAAACAGTCACGGTACACACAAATGGTAAAAATAACAAAGCATAGCGCAAATAAGCATAAAGGATGATGCATGTGGTGGCATTGGGGTGTGCATTGGGATCATCAGCCTAAATCTCACCCATGACCTGTGTAAAGCAGCAGAAGTATAAGAGAATGGGGTGAGTTGGGACTCATGATCCCAATGCACACCCCAATGCCGGTTGGGGGTGGGTGGGGGTGCAAGGATTTTCAACCCTAACAGCAATTTCCTCACTTTTGTCACTGTGGAACAACTCTAACTAATGCATTAAACTGAGTTTTTGCCTCTAATTTCCCTTCTTTTGAGAATGATAACAAGAAACAGAATGTAATGCAGCAGCGGGGCATTGGTCCCTCTGGGCCCCATGCTCCCGCCACATGATGTCTTGTGGCATACTAACAGGGACAGCAAAGCAAACAGAAATGCTAACAGTGGCGCACATGGTAACACAAGCACGAATGAGAACAGAAAGGGTAACGCACATGGTGGCGTAGACGGGAATGGTCTGCCACGTGATGTGTTGTCACATAGTAACATGGTGCCTGCAAACAGAAATGTCAATGGGCATGGTGATGTAAAGTGAAACAGAAAGATAAACAGTACTGTAGACAGAAAATGGCAAAAAATAACAGAAGCATAGCGCAAATAAAATGCAAAGGATAACGCATGAGTGGCGCAGAGCGTCAGAGTAAGTGAAACAGGTAAGAACAGCAGCGGAAAGGGCAACAGTAACAGTAATGTAAGTGCACAGGCTGGTTTTCCCAAAACCTGCATTGAGAAAGACAGTGAGTACAAATAATGTATGCAAAATAATGAGTATCGGTGCAGAAAATGAGATCTTGGAATACTAAATACATTATATCTCAGGACCGCATGACACATAGAAAAAAAATTTAAAAGTCATATTATTTACAACTGTCCTGGCTAATTTGAATCTTAGCCCCAAGAGGGGCTAAGAAATTTTCTGATGAAAGTCCGTATCTCGCACCGTTTCGAGATACGGGCCCTGGCGACGTAACGCCGTAATGTTATCCTATGGGAAAAAAGAAAAGTTGGATGTCATAACTTGCCCTCCCTGTAATGTTTTTCACCAAACCACTGAAAGAGCACATCTGTGGGCTGTTGGCTGTCTTCCCTCCAAATTTCAGGAAAAAAGACCAAACCGTTATTTTGCAGCAGGGATCCAAAGGATTTCTGTTATGCGTTGGGCGCCGTAATGTTATCCTATGGGAAAACATGTCAACTTTGGAGTGTCACCAAACTACTGAAAGGCACATCTATGGGCTGTTGCCTGTCTTCTCTCCAAATTTCAGGAAAAAAGACCAAACCGTTATTTTGCAGCAGGGTGCCAAAGGATTTCTGTAATACGTCGGGCGCCGTAATGTTATCCTATGGGAAAAACTGTCAACTTTGGAGTGCCATAACTTTGCCGCTGTGTGATATTTTTTCAATACAACACTGAAAGGCACATCTGTGAGATGTCAGCTCCGTTCCCTCCAAATTTCAGCTCAAAACTCCCAACGGTTCTTTTGCAGCACAGTGCCTAAGAATTGCTGTCATTTTCCCACAGACTAGAAAAACTATGCCTAATTTGCGGAAGCTGCAAAAGTTTATGACACTGTGACACGAAGTAATTTGTGGAAGATTTCTTCCAGAAATTTGAAAACATATTTCTGGGGTGTTTTACTACAAAATAAAGACATGGCAAGCATCCTCAGGGCCCGACTAGGTGAATACAAAAAAATTAGGTTGCTAGAGGTCCCAAATTTAAATGCCAACCATTTTCTGATCTCCAACTGAAAACAAAATGACCGATTTCTGAAGCAACAGGCCCATTGAGAAAGTAAAAATGCATTGCGAAAGTGTTGAACTTTTGTTAACTTTTCCCATTGACTTATAATGGAAACTGTTTTCAATAACTTTTGAACCGTTTAATATTTTTCATGAAATCTTTGAAAGGCACATTGGGGACCCTGGCTTGCACGTTCCTGAAGATTTTGGGCGATCACGCAAACCGTCACGACCTGTAAGAGTGCGACCACAGGAATTCCAGAAAAAGTGTAAGCAGCGCACAGATCACACTTAATAACTCCGCAGCTGTATATCCACTGTACGAAACTTGGCAGATCCTAAGGCCTATGGTTCTTGATCATAAATTCCAAATTTCAGGCAAAACCATCAAACAGTTGCAAAGTTATTAAGGTGCAAAAGTCTTAGGGTTTAACATAGAAATGGCTCCTCAACCTAACTATGGTAGCACTACCGTGCTACCATAATATATATATATATATATATATATATATACATACATATATATATATATATATATATATATATATATATATATGTCTACCTATATACAGTATATTAGAGGTGTGTGAATACCTTATTTTGAACATTTAGGTCCCCAAATATTTGGATATTTGTTATATGTATTTGGGTATTCAAGGATATGATAAAAAAAAAAGAAAAAGAACAGACCCGCACCCTCCTTCTCATCCCAGATCTTTAAATTTAAGCAATCCTCCTACTCACAGTTCGAAACACAATCCTTCACTCCTCCATCCCCTGTACCCAGAATTTTATATTTAATTAGTTAAACTCTCACAATGGGCAAGCAACATAACCTGCCCACGTCAACAGCCAAACACCACCTAAGCACTTTTTTGTACTAAAAGAACATTAATTCCCCCAAACCCCTATCTTCTTGCAGCACCCTTCAATGATCCTCCTCCCCTAGCTCCCAATTCTTTAATGTGACCAACAACTTGCCATTTTCCAGTCATAAGAAGTTGACTGACATAAACCTGCCCTTTTCCACAGCTAGCCACATTCTGCAGAATGTAAGAACTCCTGCACATGCTCGCTCTGTATAGTGAAACCAGCTGACCATCAGCAGTGCATGACAACTGTCAAGGTCACCAGGAAAATGCTGGGATGCTTCAAAAGGTGGGATACTAGCAGAGCATGTAAATAAACCCTGCCTCTTTACAAAGCCTCAGTCAGGCCCCACTTGAAGTAGTGCATGCAGTTTTTGTCTCCTCAATATAAAAAGAACCTGGTGTCAGTCAATAGGATGCAAGACAGGGCCACCCAAATGATTAGCAGTATAAGGGACAAAAGCTAAGAAGAGAGACTGGAGGTCCTTAACATGTTCACCCTAGAGAAAAAGAGGTAGAGAAGGGGCATGATACTATTATTTTACATACTCAAGAGTATTAATAAGATCATAGAATCAGAGAATTTTGATTTGGTGTCCTGCCCCAGGACAGGGGACATGTCTTGAATCTCAGTGGGAATACTGCAATAACATTAGTAGACACTTTTTCTCCCGCAATGTGATGATCTTGTTGAACAGCCTACCAACAGTGGAAATGAGAGAGTACTGACCTTTAAGGTAAATTTGGACCAATTTCTACTTAACCAGGACATCACTGGGTAGCCTGGGTCATAGAGCTGGTAGAGAATCCCTATGGATTACAACCCTGATTATCCGAACCCTGCTTATCCAGCTATCCTGATTATCTGAACTCTGGCATTGTCCCCAACTCTGGTTTGCCCAATGTTATGAACCCCAATTATCCAAACTCTCAATTATCTGAACAAATCTGATGTCCCACAGTGCATTTGGGTAATCAAAGTTGTTGCACAATATACTTGTTTCATTCCTGCTTATGAAGCCAAGAGGGTGGGGGAGACATGGTAGTTGTTGAGTCCCTTCCTACCTTTAATCAGCATGTTACTGTCACTATGTAAACCTCCTCAGATGCAGAAGTGATCTGTGGTTTGTTTGTTTTATGATATTCTCTTAAGATAATTTCCAGGAAACATAAGACATGTTTACACAACCTGATCTGCATCATTATGAGAAATACAGGTAAGTTGCAATGGTGCAGACCAGGTCATATAAACACCTAGCATAGCATTGTAGGTCACTCCACTGTGGTGTGGAGCAAACAGTCATTTTGTGGGATCATGTACCAGTGTAGCCATTTTTTGTCGCATGTAAACCCACTGGTCCACCTGCACCAGTGCAGTCCTGCCATACCCCCGCTACCTTGTGATGCCTCTCTCAGGTGCTGCAAACATACTCACTTCTCAAATCTTGAACACAAGCATTCTGCAGAAAGCAGCCTCATTTATTTTACAGGATCAGGATTTTGCCTCCCATTAAAGAGCTAGGGGAACCAAAACAAAGAGACAGAAAAATGATACAACTTTTCATTAGTCAATTGTAACTTTTTATTTCAGAACTATTTTTCTTTTTCATTTTGCTCATTAGAGAGTATTCTATGTGATAATGTTGTGCTGGATGTGTGGAGCAGTTCACAGCTTGGCAGCTGTCATATCTATTTCTGTTCCCCACTCATTATCAGCATTGTGAATTCACTGAAAATGACATCACACGTGACTGACCCAGCAGCTACTGAGTGTCTGTTCCTAAGCAGCAGTAATGTCACAGTCAGTGTGGTCACAATGCTGAATATATAATGGGGGCACATATGGCAGCTACCAGGTAGAGTGCAATTCCACACATCGCACCAACTAACATCAGGTAAACAATCTTCTAATTAGAGTGAAAAGAACCTCAGATATAAAAGGTAATGACTGATTTTAACAACTATTAGTTTTAGGCAGTACACTAGCTCTTTAAGTTTTATTTCTCATTTGTAATAGTGAATCTTGTACTTTTAGCACACACTTAAGATACAAGGGAAGGGTCTAGCAAGCTATTTTTCATTGTACTAGAGAATCCCTTCTTAGTCACGTTACCCATTTTCACTATGTATAATGCAGATTATTCAGTGGATGTGTAAGTGAGGGCTTGACTAATAAGATACTGCCTAGAATCATGTTCTCACTAAACTAGATAGAAACATAGAATTTGATGGCAGATAAGGACCGCTTGGCCCACCTAGTCAGCCCATTTCCCAATCTAATGGATAAGCTGCTAGTTAACCAACAGCCTACTTCCACCTACCCCCTGCTAGAATTGCCTTATTTCTGTCCCATACATTCTTGAATTCCCCCACTGTTTTTGACTCTACGACCTCCTCAGGAAGGCTGATCCATGCATTTACAACCTTCTCTGTGAAGAAATACTTCTTCACATTATCTCTGAGCTGCCCCCCCATCTTCAAATTGTGCCCCCTTGTTCTTGCACATATCTTTTTCTGAAAGATGCTACCCTCTTGGACTTTGTTGATTCCCTTAAGATATTTGAAAGTTTCTATCATGTCCCCCCTCTCCCTCCTTTCCTCAAGGCTATACATCTTATGCTCCTTTAATCTTTCTTCATATGTCTTCTGGTGCAGACCCTGCACCATTTTGGTTGCCCTCCTCTGGACAGTCTCTACCCTGTCCATGTCTGTGCGGAGATGGGGTCTCCAGAACAGTACACAGTACTCCAGATGTGGTCTTACCAACTGTCTGTATAGAGGGCCAACAACTTCTTGTTTTCTACTGGTGATGCCTCTCCCTATGCATCCCAATATCCCCCCAGCCCTCCTTACTGCCTTCTCACATTGCTGGCCCACCTTTAGGTTGTCTGTTATGACTACCCACAGGTCCCTTTCCATTTTTGTTGTTGTTATTATCTCCCCAAACATTGTGTACTCTTCCCCTGGGTTTTTGTTTCCCAGGTGCATTACTTTGCACTTCTTTGCGTTGAATCTAAGCTGCCATACCTTTGACCATTCCTCCAACCTTGCCAAGTCTCTTTTCATCCTTTCCACCCCACCTTGCATATCAACCATGTTGCAGATCATTGTATCATCTGCAAAGAGACATACTTTCCTTTCCAGTCCCTCTGCAATGTCACTTATAAAGACATTAAAAAGGACCAGCCCCAGTACTGAACCCTGCGGTACCCCACTAGTAACCCTCCTTTCTTCTCTGTGGACCCCATTTACTATTACCTGCTGTGTCCTGTTGTCCAGCCAGTGTTTTACCCAGGCTACCACCTTGGGACCCACTCCCAGGCTGGCTAATTTGTTTATTAATCTTTTTTGTGGTAATGTGTCAAATGCCTTGCTAAAGTCTAGGTAGGCCATGTCCACAGCAACTCCCTGGTCTACTACTTTGGTCACCCAGTTAAAGAAATCAATTAGATTTGTCTGACATGACCTTCCTGCTGTGAATTCATGCTGCCTTGGCTCCTGTGCCCCACTGGCATCTAGGTACTCAACAATTCTTTCCTTCAGAAGTGATTCCATCATTTTCCCTACCACTGAGGTCAAACTGACAGGTCTGAAGTTTCCAGCCTCTGTCTTGCTCCCACTTTTGTGGAGACTTACATCTGCCCTCCTCCAGTCCTCAGGTACCACACCATCCTCCCATGATTTATTAAAAAGGATAGTCAGTGATGTTACTAGTTCTTCCATTAGTTCTTTTAGAATTCTGGGGTGAATCCCATAAGGCCCCATTGTTTTATCCACCTTTAATTTTAAGAGCTGTTTTGGAACCTTTCATCTGAGAAAGGACTACTATCAACCCCCCTATCCAGAGTGCTTCTATTGACTGGATTTTGTATCTCCACCTGCTTTTCCATTGTGAATAATGAGTAGAAGTATACATTCAGTATCCCTGCTTTTTCACTGTCGCTCTCTGCCCAACCACCTTCCTCTTCATTCAGCCTCAGTATCCCTGCCTTAGTCTTTCTTTGCTCCCTAATGTACCTATAAAAGGTTTTATCCCCCTTCTTAACTGAGTTGGCTATCTTTTCCTCAGTTTGGGCTTTTGCTATTCTGACTGCCTTCTCCACTTCCTTCTGCTTTAACTGGTACAGTTCTCTGTCTTGCTCCTTCTGTGTTTCCTTATACTTCCTGAATGCTGTCTTTTTCTCCCTTTCCTTCCCTGCCACTTCTTTTGAGAACCATAGTGTTTTCTTTCTTTCATTTTGATTTGTTTATTTGCTTCACACAAAGGCTTGTTGCCTCTGTGATGGCAGTTTTGATGTTTCCCCATTGTTGCTCCACCCCACCTTCTTGCCTGTTTTCTAGTGCTTTTCAGAGGCACTCTCCTATTTTGACAAAATCAGGCCTCCTGAAGTTCAGCACCTTCACTTTTGTGTGGCTTGACTCTACAGCCAAGTTTATCGTGAACCACACTTTTTGGTGGTCGCTTGTTCCCAGATGGCTACCCACTTCAGGATCAGAGATCCTCTCTCCATCCCCATTTGAGAGTACCAGGTCTAAGATTGCTCCCTCTTGAGTGGGTTCCAAAACTAGCTGTCTGAGGCATGCCCCCTGTAGGGCATCGAGAATGGCCCTGCTCTTGGAAGTGGCTGCAGCAAAGGTGCTCCAGTTAACATATGGCATAATCAGGTCCCCCATCAGCAGGGCCACTGGAAAATTGCGGAAAAGGTTACCAAAAATTGCGGAGCATTTATCAAAAATTGCGGAATTTATGGGGTTCTACTACAGACTCAGAGTATTTTAACAATAAATCTTTTAATGTCTTCTGTAGCATATATTAGTAAGTATAAATTGCTGAGTGAATACACTGATACCTGAATATGTTTAAAACATGAAAGTTTATGTTCCTAAAAAGAATACTAAACTGATAAGCTATCGTAAGTGTTGCCTATCTTCCAAAATTGAAAAGCTCCAGCCTCATACAGTGCTAAATGGATTCTATAAAGTGAGCCACAGCAAATCAATATTAAATAAAGCCAGAAGAAATATTTTTTTTTGTTTCTGGCTGTGGAATAATGAAGCATAATCAACAGCTGTTTACAGTGCTCTGCCAGCTATTCACCCACTTTGGTAGAAGAAAAAATAAGCAGCGAGCATGGTGAATAATTGAGTTTTAGTAAAATGTTTTTAACGTGTTTAATAGACATAATTTGTACTGTAGGTACTGTACACTATTTTTGAAATCACATATTTAAACATTAAATCCGAGGGTCATTGGGGCTGGCAGTATAATCTAGAGGTTAGAGTAACAAACTGTGAATGAGCTGACTACATCTAGCAGACCTGGGTTTGATTCCCACAACCTCCACTTGCATAGTGTGTAATTCTGAGCAAGTCACTTAACCTTCTCAGTGCTCCTGGGTTGTACCTGAAAACAGGCACTTATGCCTAGTGGGCCTTACTTGGTTACCAAAAAATGTAAAAAAAAATAAATAAATAAATGAATAAATAAAAAATACTAATATATTTTTACTTCATCATACAGTAGTCTGGGTACCCTGTAATTTACCTTTGTTTTACTCTGGCTGCAATAATTTTGTTTAAAGATAAATGTTCAGATACATTTTGTGTTTTTATAAGCTTGTTTTTAGACTTTAGTCAGTTTTTATTTTAATCTTTGCATGTGAGAATCTATGGGGTAGTTGCTAAGAGTGAGATCACTGTTAGCATCTAGCTTATTCAAGTTTAAAATTGGCAGGGTCATCCAAAAATCCTCAGCTATTTGAATAAAAACTAGTCTGAATGAAAGTATGCTCACAATGAAAAACTTGCCCTACCTCTTACAAAAAGGCTTCACAGTTAGCACCCCATTTAAGTGAACGGATAATTTGCACCTTTTCTCCCATCTTCTGTTTCAGTCTGTGTGGCAACAAAACGTTTTCTGACAGACTGCTTCAACACAAAACAAATGTTAATGTACTGCAGCGGCCATAGTGGATCTTGACACCAAGCAAGACAAGGATTCAAAAGAAATCAGTGTCACATAAAACCCTTGTCCTACCTTGCACTGCATTGTTTCAACCAAATCCAAGTCTGCATGCAAACTTGTCAATATATTTGAGAGTATTTTATTAAAAATGTTAATAATTTTTACACAATTCAATATAAAAACTCAAAAATTGCAGCAAAATTGCGGAACATGTCAGTTTTTGCGGAGAATGGTGAAAATTGCGGATTCCTCAAAAAAATTGAGGGCGCAAATTTCCAGTGGCCCTGCCCATCATCAATACCTCCCCTTCCTCATTCATCCCAAGGATGCCTTCTATCATTTCCTTTTCTATTTCCTCCCCCTGAGATGGGGGTCTGTATACAACCCCTGTGCAGATTGTGGACCCATTTCCAGTCTCCAGGGTGACCCACAGTGCCTCTTCTCCTCCCTGTTTACCTTTTAGTTCTGTTGCTTTGATCCTTTCCCTTACATAGAGAGCTACTCCTCCTTCTCTCTTCTTCCCTCCCTGTCCCTCCTGTAGATTGTGTACCCTGGTATATTGACATCCCAGTCATGGTTCTCTGTGTACCATGTTTCTGTGACTGCCACAATATCCAGGCATTCCTCTTCCATCAAGGCCGCCATTTTGGGCAGCTTTTTACCTAGACTACAGGCATTGGTACTCATTACCCTCCATTTTTTATGGCTTTATTTCTTTTTGTCCCATCCCTGTCCTTACTACCATGGTCTTTTTCTCCATTTACCCCTGCCCTTCTCCCTATCAACTGCTCTATCTTGGTGTTTACCTCACTAGCTACCCTGATTTTTTTGGGGGGGTCTAGGATTTCCCTTAATGAAGCCAACTCCCTGATCTCTGCACCAGTTTTTCAATCAGTTGTTGAATCCCATGGTGTGGAGTACCCTAGCCTCATCCATGCCATAGACAGGTAGCACTTTCAAGAAAGTTACCATGTGTGCCACTTGTCTAAGGCCCCTCCCCAACTCCCTAAACTCCTGTTGCACTGCTCTAATCTCATTCTCAGCCAGGTCATTCATCCCTAGGTGGACAATGACATCCAGTTCCCTCTCCCTTGCAGCTGCTCCCACGATCCTGAGGATTTGTTTCTTGTCCCTCCAAGCCATGGTGTCAGGCAGGTACCTTACCTCCCTTTCCCCTGCATCCCCCAGTTCTACCTGCTAACAATTGAGTTCCCCCACCAGGAGTTGTTTCCTTCCCCTGTGGGGTCCTGTGCCACCTTCCTGTGAGTCTCCATTGTGGAGGTTCTCAGCATCCTCCTTGGTCTCCACTGTGGGTGCCTCCATAGAGGAACCATGCTCTGCCAGATTGGTGAATGAATTGTAGAGAGGCACAACTGGAGGGATACACCTCTGTTCCAGTAGAACAGTGAATTCTCCTGCAATGTGGTGTCAGGCTGCATGGGGTTAAGTTAGTGTGCACTATAGTGGTGCCAGTCTGCTGTGGGTTGAGTGAGAGCTCAGTAGTTTGGTGCCAGTCTGCCATGAGGTAGACTTAGAGCTAACTGGTGTGGTTCCTGGCTGCCACTGAACTGAGTGAGACATTGTGGCCATCACTGAAACCTGGTGTAATGATAACCATGACTGGGAGATGGCCATACCTGGCTACAACATATTCAGAAGAGACAGAGCAGGCAGGAAGGGAGGAGGAGTGGCACTGTATGTGAAAAATGACATAAGGGCCACACAGATCCAGTAGGAACAAAATGGGGGAGAACAGTGGCTTAAGCTGGAAAGGAAAATGGGGCCAGCTATCCCACAGGTGTGGTCTATAGACCACCAGCCCAGGAGGAAGAAACAGATAGGGAGCTGATGCTAGCCATCCAAAGGATGGCAGACAAGGTGAGGTAGTACTGGTTGGAGACTTCAATATACCAGACGTGGACTGGAGCATCCCAGCAGCAGCATCAACTAGGAGCAGATTTATCCTGGACTCCTTCAGGGTGCCTTCCTCAAGCAACTGGTCATGGAACCAACTCGGCAGAAGGCAATACTGGACCTTGTGCTCACAAACAGGGACAGTGTGATGGGAACAGTGAGGGAGCACCTGGTAACAGTGACCACAGTCACTGTGGTTTGAAATCACAGAAAGAGCAGAACCAAACCACACAAAAACACGTATCCTGGATTTTAGGGGGCAGACTTTGGGAAAATGGGGATACTTGAAAGAGGCATTAAGGGGAATGGGACAGGAATCAGGGTTGAGGAACAGTGGGCAGTATTCAAAATGGGATTATAAGAACAACAGAATTATGCATTAAGCAGGTTGTAAGAGGAAAAGGAAGAGAGACCATTATGGTTTTCCAAAGAGGTAGCAAAGAAAGTGAAAGCCAAAAAGATTGCATTCAGGCAATACAAAAGACACAGGCAGAAGGGGATAGGGAGAAGTACCAGGAGAAACAAAGGAGGCAGGAAGTCAGTAAGGAAGCCAAAGCTCAGACAGAAGAACACATTGCAAAATCAGTGGGTAAAGGGACAAAACCTTTGACAGGTACATAAGTGAAAAAGAAAGACAAAGGGAGGGATAGTGAGACTGAAGGGGAGGATGGGAGCAGTGGAGGATGACAACAGTAAAGCTGACATATTGAACAGGTATTTCTGCTCAGTCTTTACTAAGGAAGAGGGGTAATGGGTCTGAAGGAGTACAAGGGGTGAGAATGGTGCAGAAATGGACACAAGTCCCTTTACACGAGAAAGGGTCCTGAAGGAACTGGAAGTAATAAGAGCTGATAAAGCAATGGGGCCAGATGGGGTGCACCCCAGGGTCCTTAAAGAACTAAGAGAGGTGGCTGAACCTCTGGCTATCCTGTTCAGCCAATCACTGGAAACAGGGAGGTACCCAAAGACTGGAGGACAGCAGATGTAGTCCCTTATACAAAGTGGGAACAAAGAGGAAGCAGGAACTACAGACCAGTCAGCCTCACCTCGGTAGTGGGAAAGATTATGGAAGCACTACTGAAGGAGAGATTGGTGAACATCTGGTTGTCAATGGACTACAGGACCCAAGGCAGCATGGTTTCACCAGGGGAGGTCATGTCAGACCAACCTCATTTAATTTTTGACTTGGTGACTGGGAGGTGGATCAGGGGGGAGTGGACATGGCCTATCTGGACTTCAGCAAGGCCTTTGACACTGTGCCACATAGAAGACTATTACACAAACTGGGGACTATGGGTGTGGGCAGGACAGAGTGTGGTGGGTAGGTAACTGGCTGGGTGGCAGAACACAGAGGGTGGTGGTAAATGGCTGTCACTCCACAGAGGAAGAGTGACCAGTGGGGTACCACAGGGATCAGTGCTGGGACCGGTCCTATTCAACATCTTCATCAGTGACATTGCACAGGATCTAGAAGGCAGAATTTCACTGTTCGCTGATGACACAAAGCTCTGTAACAGAGTAGACACACCAGAGGGTGTAGACAGAATGAGAAGGACCTGCAGAAACTTGAAGAATGGTCAAGGGTTTGGCAGTTGAAATTCAATGCAAAGAGTGCAAGATAATGCATATGGGGCACAAAACCCTGGCACAATATATCAGTTGGGGGTGAGGATATAGCATGCACCAAGCAGGAAAGGGATCTTGGGGTTGTCATCTCTGATGACCTCAAGGTAGGAAACAGTGTGACAAGGCATCAGGTAAAGCAAATAGGATGCTGGGATGTAGTAGCAGGGGCATCACCAGCAGGAAAAGGAGGTCATAATTCAGCTATACAAGACATTAGTGAGGCCCCACCTGGAGTACAGTGTACAGTTCTGGAGACCATACCTACGTAAGGACATAGACAGGGTAGAGAAGGTTCAGAGGAGGGCAACAAAGATGGTGCATGGGTTGCATCACAAGTCCTATGAAGACAGGTTGAAGGAACTGAACATGTACTCCCTGGAGGAGAGGAGGGAGAGAGGGGATATGATAAGAGACATACAAGTATCTTACAGGGAGGAACAGGGTGCAGGAAAACACCATTTTAAGCGAAAAAGATGTTTCAGGACTAGAGGGCATGGGATGAAGTTGGAGGGAGGACGATTCAGAGGAAACATGAGAAAGAATTTCTTCACAGAATGGGTGGTGGACAAGTGGAACACCCTGCCAGAGGAAGTGGTGGGGGCTGAAACAATCACGGGATTTAAGAATGCATGGGATAGACATAAAGGAATTCTAGAGGTCAGGGGTAAGGGGAAATAGACTTCTAGGAAAACAAACTGAACTTACAAGCTCAAATGGGCAGACTAGGTGGGCCACAGGCCCTTATCTGCCGACACTGTCTATGTATCTATGTAACTCACTAATTTGTTGCTAGGCTGGCAGAGTTGAATGTGCACTCACTAGTTTTCCTTTGAGATGAATGCATGGACATGAATAAGGTTGCTTTTTAAAGTACAGATGAAATTGAAAAATAAAGATTATACTACAGTAAAAAGATTCACATACTGAGATATTGTAGTGCACAAATGAGGGAAGCCATATGTCATTAATATAGAACAATAAGAATAAACAGTAAAGAATACATTGGGCCAGAGAATCTAGAAAATAAACAACCAGACTCCCTGAGGAAGTGATATTGTTCCCGAAACATAGGAATATTGTGTCTGGAAGTAAAAAGTAAAAATAGATATATTATTTTATGGTACATATTTGGTGAGTGTGCCATTCTTTCCAATCTGAGGAGTGTGCCAACCTGCCATGGGATAAACTGACCACTCACAAGTGTGACACTAAGCTGCAGAAGGAATTGGGAGCTCACCAGTCTGGCTCACCAACAGAAGTGCCAGTGGCTTTCAGCAAGCCCCACAAACCCTCTTTGTTCTGTAGCCACCATCTTCAGGTTGCCTTCTTGCCACTCCATCATCTTAGCACAAGGGGAAATATCACAGTATGTGTCAGAGCTGCCCGATTGGGAATGCTCACTCTATTAGTAATTCATGCAGGATTTTCTATATGGCTCAAAATCCAGTTCCTTAATCATTTTATTTAGGAATTTTTTTCTTACTCATTAGTTTTGCTATGGCATACTGGTCTAATGAGGGGCAGGGGGCAGATAAGGAAGGGAAAAAATTACCTGACACCAGGTAAGTGACTGAAACCATCTGAGAAAGACCTTGCACATATATTTTTCAATTCATGTAATAAGTATTATTTTACTTTATAAAACAACTCATACCTCTCAATGTTTTTGTCACTACGGGATTGACAGATGAAAGAAAAGCTTGGTAAGGACAACTGTCACATGGTGGAAATCCTGTGCAAAATACAAGAAGTTCACTGGCTGACCAGGTAACAATGACAACACTTGTGTAAATGGTGGGTGGTAGTGGTGTGGGTGGAGTGGCGGATGAGTGGCATATACAGAAACACATCTGTAAGGTTAGTGTAAATGGGCCTATAAGAATGTTTCCCCCAAGCAGTCACAATAAAAAACATAACCTAGTAGTTATTCAGAAATAGTTATATGTGGTTAAGAACATCAGTGACATCTGCATGAAGGGCATCATGATCAGATAATGACCAAAATGGATTCATTAGTTCTGTCTGCTGCAGTACTTCCTCAACATGGGCATTGTCAGCCAGCCCAGTGGCACTGAGGGTTGAGGCACCAGATGCCATACCTTGCACCATGCCAATGACCTTGATTCGGAAATGAGCCTGGGCCGTTGGGGGTCGGCAGGGGAGGGAGAGGATCAAGCATCTGATGGACTGCTCTCCTCTCCCGTGGTGGGATATGGGACATGCCTGGGTGCAGACGGGGCTCTGCTGGAGACCAGGGGTACCACTATCACTGGTTGTACATGGGGGAAAAGTGGCAGCAGATGTCAGCCACTTGGGCATGCAGACGTCATTGCACATCCGCACTCCGAGGGGAAAGCACACAGGAATAAAGACATCTTCGGGGATAGGAGATGGCACCTCTTCCCCGGGCCACACTCCTAACACTGGGCACTCTCCTCTCCAGGCCCCACTCACCCAGTCCATCACTCTAGATTGTAGATAGAGAGCCCTGGGCAGAAATGGTAGCCACACCTTGGGAGGCTCGGGGGGATCTGTCGGGCTGGTGCGAGGGAGTAGGAGGTGTCTTGGGTGGGAGGTAGAGTCTGGAGGTAAGAGGATGCTGGAGAGAGTTCCTGAGGACAGTGAAGAAACAGAATTGTAAAAGACAAAAAAAAAATGGGCATTATCTGACACATATCCACTCATTGTCAGATGCCATTACATTTATTCTTTTCACTGTTACAGAAATGTGACAAAGTACTCTTTAAAAATATTCCCATGTGTTTCAATCTGTTTTTTAGATGAGGACAGGAGTGCTTGACCAATAGACATGCTAAAATGGGACCAAACATTTCCAACAATTTTAAAGCAACATGGTTGTTAGCTGTGAAATAATATAAGGAACTTGTACAGTTAAACCATTTAGGACACAGCCAGATACTGACAGTGCTAATGAAGAGACGTGACATAAAGCTGACAGTCTGATTTACCTACCTCTGTAAAAACAACACAGAACATTTAATCCCTTTTGGAGTTTCAAAAGCCCTGGAGGGTGTAACAGTTGATATTTCTACTAAGCAGAAATGAATAGAAACCTCAAGCTGGACACGTCTTAGCTATCAAGTTGGGAATGGGGACTGCTGCTTGAGTCACAATCAATCAGTGTTTCCTAGGTACTGTCCCATTAGTTTTCCCATGCAGCCAATGCTCTATATTACTAATAGAGATCACTTCTGTACTTGTAAGACATTATAAAGAGTGGCACTGGTCAGCCCTTTTAAAGCCATGACATGTCCTTGACAGCTGTGTCTCTAGACCCAGTAGGCAGAATTCTCAAAAGGGTCAGAGATGGACACAGCCACATGCTGTGCCAGTGCCTGCATCCACCCAATTGTGTCTAAGTAGCCCTGCTGCTATTTTCTAAAGACACTTTCATTAGCAACAACAACTTTATTTGCAACATTTTTTGTTATATCAGCATTTTCTGAATGTGAAATTCCTATATAGTGTATTTAAGAGTATCTCACAGTTTGTCTAACAGTTTGAACAGTTTGAACAGATTTTTCTTGTGAAAACAGTGGATGGTGGATCTTGGATGGATACTTTTGAAAATCCTGCCCAGTACATGTAGGGTTTTGTTCATACAACTGAACTTGAGAAGAAGTTATCATTTTCTTTGCATATAAAGTTTCATGATCAAATAATAGGGTAAACAGTAGTTGACAAAAGTAATGTATACAAGAAAAACATAAACACCATAATTTCTTAAAGAACTTCATTTGACAAACAAATAGCGTAGTTGCCGTATTGGTCCTAATAAGAACGGATCCAGAAGCAAATGGTTTGATACCTTTTACTGGATCAACGTAGATGTTACAACAAAGAACAAAGTGCTCTAGCTTTTGGACCAATCAAATCCTTCTGACATAAGAAGCTGACGTAATCTTCTGTTATGTTTCGAATGAGTATGTTAAACCAATGAGCATTATTTCTGTTTTTTATGCCTTATCTGGGTGTTAATAGTATGGGATTTTCTAAATAACTGTCATAAAGCTTCTGAAGAAGGACTTGGTTGGTTTGAAAGCTAGATCACTTTATTCTTTTGTTGTAACATCTATGTTGGTCCAATAAAAGGTATCAAACCTTTTGCTTCTGGATCAGAACTTCATTTGGAAAAACCTAGGTCTCACTACGCTAAGCACTTCACTGAGTAAATGCGGTGGAATTAATTAGTTATTTATTGGTCATCAGCAAGGCCTACTGCAAATTTACTATCCATCACACTAAGGGGTCTCTAAAGGTCTGAGATACTGTACTAAGGCTTCAGCTAGAAACCCAGAGCTACAATTTAATGACTTTAGTACAGCGAGTGGAAGAAGGGGATATACTGAATGAGGTACAGTTGACTATGACCACATTCTTTGAAGGGAAGACAGTCAGAGTGTGTTTGTGGCATGGTTATAGGGGCTGTTAAGCATGAGTGTGAAACATTTAAGCAGTACAGTTAGTGCACAGTATGGTGTGGTTCATTGTCAGACTTACTATGACTTGTTTACTATGGCATGAAGCCCTGAAGTGCCATTTCTTTCTTTCTTTTTCTTTCTTTCTTGCTCTCCTTCTTTCTTGATTTTTTTCACTGGGTCAGCCCACTGAGACAAAAAGTCTGTATATCAAGGTGACCCAGAGTTCATTAAAGGGAAAACAAACAAGGAGCATCTATTGGCCTACTTTCAAGGACAAGGATATTAATTCAAATATCAAGTGCAGCAATCACATTTCTGCCTCTAATTAAACCGGCAGTCAGTTGTTCATGACTGCCGGTTTCATTTCAGGCTAGAAAGAATTTACTGTGGTTGTATTCATGTGGGTCTCTGTTCAAATTACTAACCACCTAAATGCAGTCTGAGTTACTTTACAATAACTGACTTATTTTTATAACAGAGACTGCTACTATAAAAAAGGGCAAGACACAGAGCTTGAGGTTTAAACCTGTTTCCCATTAACATGCAGGTACTGATTAAAGAAAAGTAGAATGATAGCAAGATGGGGAATTTTTCTTTCTAATTAAATTAAACACAGGATGTGAATATTTATTAGTGAACTACATAAAGTCAAACATTTTTTAAAGTGAAACATAAAAGGAATGAAGGAATGAAAGTCATATTTCAGTGGCTGTGGTGGTGGTGGTTGGGGGAGAACTATTTTTTTTTCTTTTTTTTTCAGATCCGGATCTGGACAGGGGGCATCCTTTTTACCACTCCCTCTTGGATTGGATCTAGTCCAGTTACCCCCACTATATTGTTGCTTCTGATGCTCTTCCTGATTTATTTGGTGATCATTGTATCACCTATTGCATCTGTAAACTCGTGATGAGAAAGGTCCCACCTAAAATTATTAGGGGTTTTTGATTAAGCATATTGTCTCTTCCTGATTTCCTTTCTGATCTACTGAATGCTGAATTGAGCTCAGTGAATGTATCCCTTGACCCTGAGTAGGTGATGTTTAACTCTATGCCTAATTCCTAGCCATTTGTGACACTGATGTCCCAATCCAGTCAACCAGGGTAAGGTGGGCTTATCATGCCTAGGTCTCTCCTGATTTTATCAAACTATCTAAAATTAATAGATGCTGCTCTGCCCACAAGGCTTCTGGTTTGCCTGTTGACCAACATCAGAACACCAAGCTATGGAACCTTTGTACTGAGACTCTTTATAAAGCCCCAGCCTCTTTTTCCCATTCTAAATTTATTAAGAAATGATCAACTCCATCCAAATTCCGGAATGTGGTATGTAATCTGCTCCACTCCACACGTTCTGCCTCTGATATCATAAGCCTCAGGTGTACTTCTGGAGGGTCACTGACCAGAAATCCATAGGTAATACCTTGAATACCCAATTTGTTAATGGAACCCTGGCAATTGTCCCCCTCCTTCTCCTGGTTATAGCTCCCAATCCCTTACTGGCTCCCCTCATTGTGCTGGTGTCAAATCTACCTTCTCCAGCATCACCTTTTCAGAGGTCCTCCAGAAGCTTTCCCACATTAAGCCCAGCTCTCACTTTTGGTTGGATGATCCCCCTCCCCACTTGCTGAAGCTGGGTGCCAGCCAGTATAGCTGTCCCCTTGGCCCATATTTTCATTTGCTCCCTTACTAGAGATATTTTCCCCTCACTCTGACAGCATGTCATAATCCCCCTACATAAAGGTGGCCCCACAGACTCCTCCATGAATTATCAACCTACTCCTCATTCTCACCAAACTATTGGAGAAGCTGGTTACCAACTGACTACCTCTCCAGAATATCATTACTCCCTGATTATCAATCAAGATTTTCTGCTGCATATTGTAGCTCTATCTCTATGCTGAGATGCACTGAAGTTATGCTTTCTTACAGGGATATGGGTCTACAGACTTGTGTTATTTTCTTTCATCTAGCCAAAGCATTCAGCACTGTTGGCCATTGCCTTCTTCTAAATAAACTTACTGTCTCTGGCTTCCCTCCCCTTCCCTTTCCTGGTTCTTATCTTACCTCTCTGGTCATACTCAATCAGTCTCCATTGGTGCAGCATTATCTGATCCCAAAACATAACTCTGTGGGGGTCCCACTAAGCTCTGTTCTTGGGCCCCTCCTTTTTATCATTTTTGTAAATGACTTACCACAATTTGTAAAATCTTGTATTGTACACAAGAATGCTGATGAAACCATCCTTTATACATCTGAACACTGTCCTGCTGATTCCTCTGCTGTCTTGCCATTGAACATCAATGCACTATCAAGTTGGTTTAATGCAAATCAGGTTGCACTCAATTAATCCAAAACTGGCATTATGCTCTTTGGCATCAAAAAAGTCTAGCTGATGATCCTGCAATGTCTATTAATAACTTAGATGGTGCCCCTTGATCCTTAGTGTCCCAATATAAATACATTGTTATTCTGGACTGCCCGCTTGACATCTGATTGCATATCCAGTTACTAGTTTCCAAATGTCATTTATTTATTTATAACGTTGGTAACCAGGAAAGTGTGCTGATCCCAGGGATTGTTTTCAGGCATGACTCGGGCCACCAAACAAGTGGTACAGATGTACAACAACAAATGCAGAATGCAGATATAAAGACAAATAAAAAATGAATACAAATAAATTACAGTTTATAATGCCCAGGAGCAAAGGTATACAAGAATACAGGGTTACTTGAGGGCAGAGTTCCACAGTGGTACAAAGTTTGTGGTGACATGAATCCACTAAGCTTATATATGAATCTAGTAGGGAAAACAGGAGAGCAGAAAAATAATTTCAAAGCTATATACAGCAGTACTGCACTACCCAGGGAAGCAATGGCACCTGGAGGTAGTCATGAGTCACTCTTTGAGCTGGGATTTGAAGTGGCCATGGGAGTCTGTGGAACAAAGCTTGGCATGTAGTTTATTCCATAGTAACAGGGCAGCTACTGACAGGGCTCTACTGCCCATATTTGTGGATACCCTAGGAACATACAGGGTGGGAATGCTGTGAGATTGTAGGTGATGATGAACTGTACAAACTGTGAAGATGGTAGTAAGGAGAGACTCTAGGCCAGACCCGATGACTGAGTTGACCAGACTGCCACGGGTGAAGGAAAAGCGGTCCTGCAGTGGGAGCCATCCTAGCATATTGTAGAGGACACAGTGGTGAGTGGAGAATGGGGCAAGCAGGGCAAAATGACATGCGCTGTTGTAGGCAGAGGAGAGCTTTGACATCAGGATTGTGGATGTTCTAGCATATATGGAGGAGCAATAGTCCTGGATTGGTAGTAGATTGCCCTGGACGATGGCCAAATGGGCTTCTGAGGTGAGGTATTGCTGAAACCTGTAGGCAGCACCTAATTTTTGGTGGAATTTTAGAACCAGAGAGTTGATGTGGTTTGCAAAACAGAGGAAGGGGTCGAATATGACACCAAGATATTTAAAGGTGTCAACTTGTTCCAGGAATTGGCCATCAGGAGAGATGATATTGAGATAAGTGAGAGTTTAGGATTTGGCAAGAAATGGCTTGGATCCAAACAGCAAGGATTACATTTTTTTCACATTAACCAGGAGGAGGTTTTCTGCAAACCAGTTGTGAGCCACAGTATAGTTTTGTGTAAGAACAGAGGGGATAAGGTCTCCACAGAATTCTTGGTCCCTTTATTGGGTGGGTGACAGCCTCTCTCAGGGTATGTGCAAATACTTGATTGAGTGCTTAGTCCTTCCAGTCTTTTACTGTGGGGATGTGGTTGATGAAGTTACACCAAAATGCCATTAATGAAATTGGATACCATCTTTAATGCCCTCTGTAGGTTTAGCCAAAGTGCATCTTCCCAGACCCACCATTACATGTTTCATGACAATCTTGGCTAGCCTTCACTATCTGACAGAGGCTTGCAGCACCTTGCTCTCTATAAATACAATTTCTTGCTTAACAAGCTCCCAAGATATTTGTGCCTTCCCTCACCCTCTGCGGTTCTTGAAGAATATCATCTTCACTCCCACTCTGGTAACGGATTAATTGTTTCTAGGCATATAATGTGTTTCAGGTAACTTGCTTTTAGCTACATGCCCCCTCAAATATGGAACAACCTTACCCTGGGTAATAGTTCTCTCACAAATATAGCCTCTGCTAAATTGCTCCTCAGGAATACAGTTGCGTCCTTCTGTGATTGTACATGCTTTGTTTTATTGCTGGTAAACTGTTACTGATACCTGTCCACTAATTACTGGATATATCTGATGAAATTGTAATCTTTTTTTGTTGCTATATGTGTACTGTATTTCTATGGCTCATTTTTTTTGTATAGTTCCATTCTCACTCCCCCTTCCCCATGTCACATCAATAAACAAGACTATTTGCATATCTCTGTATGTGTACCTGATGAAAAATTTTGAATAAGTAGATAAATTATAATGAGTAAGAAACTGTGGGAAGGTCAGGTGTTTTTCCCACCCACCGGGCAGAGGACTTCAGAACAGGGAGCACATACTGAAGTTCTCTGCAGTCACTGCAAAACTCTACTCACCTCCCTATACCATGTGGTGTCCTGAAACCACCGATGTTCCCCTCGCAACCCTGTTCCATGAGCATTTTTCTGTTTCTTGCAGCTCTGTTTCCCCACTCACCCGCCAGCAGACCTCAATACCCTCGGTGGACAGTGCAGCAGTAGGGGGCATTTGGTGCATTTGATGCAACAGCTTGTTCCCTCCCCTACCATGTCCAGTGCAGGTTAGATGTGATGCTGCTACAGTAGGGGTTAGAGATATATAGTCAGCTGTATTGTAGTTCACAGATAACTCCAAGCCACTGTCAGTTCTGTGTCCCTTGGTGACACACCCACAGGTAGTGTCCACGGCTTTCCCATCTGCAGCCCATCATCACACAGGAGCAGGTGGCCATGTAAAGTGTTGTCAATAGTGAATTCCTGCTATGCAGCTGCTGCAAAATCTTGCTCACCTCCCCATACCATGTGATGTCCCGAAACCAACAATGTTCCCTGGCAAGACAGTTCCATGAACATCTTTCTGTTGCTGGCAGCTCTGTTTTCCCACCCACCCACCCACCCAGTGTACCTCAACCTCCCCAGCGGACAGTGCAGCAACATGGGACATTTGGTACAGCAGCTTGATCCCTCCAGTGCCAGTCAGATATGACGCCACTTCAACAATACGGCAAACAGGGGAAGTAATGACAGGGGGTCGGTGATACACTGTCAGCTGTATTCAATTCAATTCAGTTCACTTTACATATAAAACAGGCGCTATTCCAAAAGTTCATAGTGCTTTTACAATTAAAACAATAAAACCATAAAAACAATCAATACCAAATAACAATCCTATACAGAGCAATCAAAGGCAAAGGTATTGTAATTCACAGACAACTGTGACCCACTGTCAGTTCAATGCCCCTCAGCAAAACATTCCCAGTTAGTATCCGTGGCTGTCCCCTCTGCAGCCCATCATCACATAGGAGCAGGTGGTCATGTGAAGTGCTGTCAATGGCACATTCCTGCTGCACCAGTAGAGTGTCAGAGCAGGGATGGCAATGTCAGTTGTACAGCACACACGACTGCCAATGTTGTTCTAGCAGTAGCACCCCTCACACTTAGTAGTGCACATCACTAAATAGAATGGCAAGACGGCACCGGTGAAATGTGAGAGAGGGCATGCCTACGTGATGTTAGCACAGCTGCAAAGAAAGAGCACATCCCCACCTCCCGGATCACTGGAGTAGTACTGAAAGCCGCAATCCCAGCAGCTGTGAGGACACTGAGGTCGGTATGGTTGGTGCTCTGCAGTTGTAGTGATCATTTGGAGCAGTGTGCACTGTGGCTAAATAGCATGTGCCTGTGGAAGAAGTATGTTTGTATGTGGAACTACTTTGTAGTGTGGATGGACACCCATTAACATTTTTCATTTTTCCTACATGTAATCATGTTTCCTGATGTTTTTCCCAAACAGCCGTGTAACTATGTAATACATGCATTACTCATTCAGGCCTAGATACGTCTGTAGGTGGCGTCTGAAATCATAGCCACTCAGGCCAATAACGCCTGTAGATGTACTCAGCTGACTTTCACTCAGGCCTGGAAATGACTGGGTAAGTCAGCAGTTTTTACCTAAATAGTAAACAAACCTAATTGGTTAGAATTGATTGTATAGCACTGTTAGAAAGGTAATTTTGTGCAGAAAAAAGTTGCTGCTGATACTTTCTGTCTATCATGTATACTTTAGGAGTTATTCACATTTGTTTAAGGTATGGTGTGCATGGCTGACATTTGTCTCTCAGCCTCACCTAAACACCTTGACGAAATCTGAAAAAAAACACAGCCGTTTGGTATTTTAGCTAGTATAAAATAAAAACTAAATGGATTACAATTGATTACATAGCACCATTAAAAAGGTAATTTTGTGCCGAACAATTTTGCTGCTGACACTTTGTATCTGCCATGTATACTTTAGGAGTCATTCGCATTTGTTTAAGGTATGGTGTGCATGGCTGACATTCATCTCTCAAGCCCCACCTATGTACCTTGAAAAAAATCTGAAAAAAACACAGTTGTTTGGTATTTCAGCTAGTATAAAATAAAAACCAAATTGATTACAATTGATTGCATAGCACTATTGGAAAGGAAATGTTGTGATGAACAACTTTGCCACTCGTACTTTGTGTGTAGCACTTATGGTTCAACAGGTATTCACATGTGTTTGTGGCATGCTGATTATGGCTTGATTTTGTTAGAAAGGCCCAGGATGTGGTGCTAAGATTATACAGGGCACAAGTGGAAGAAGTCTCAAAGAGCTCTTGTGGTGTGAATGAGTTAATGCACTCCAGGGTGTGCTGTTAATGGGGATTAACACACACCCTGGGTGCTGTGAGGGCACTCGGCCTGTGGCTTCATTCCTCACAATGTACCCGAGGCATTCGTTACTCCCCTTTAACAGCACACCCTGTCCTGCATTAATGCTTACTTAACAAATCACCCCTTGTTCATCTGCATTCCAGTGTGTGATGCCCCAAGTGAGTCAACTTATCCTCATAGCTTCTAGATTCCAAGCCCTTTATCATTTTTGTTGCTTTATGTTCTAGTCTTTCCAATTTCACACTTTACCTGATTGTTGATCCACCCCATGCCTGCAACATATAATCTATGATTGCTCTAACATAGTTCCTATACACTAGTAACAGTACATTTTCTGTTTTGTGACTGAAGTGTCTTCTAATAGTGTTAAGCCCCTTCTGTCCTCCGGCTGCCTTCTTCGCTGTACTGCCCTCCGATCACCAGACTGAAGCTTCACCCTTGACACAGGTGCTTCTGCTGCTGTAAGCAGCCGGGCAGTCCCCTTCTGTCTGCCGGCTGCCTTCCTCGCTGTACTGCCCACCGATCACCAGATTGAAGATTCACCCTTGACATGAGTGCCTTGGCTGCTGCAAGCAGCTCGGTGGGCCCCCTTCTTTCTGCCGGCTTCCTTCCTCACTGTACTGCCCACCAATCACCAGACCGAAGTTTCACCCTTGACACGTGTGCCTCTGCTGTTGCAAGCAACCGGGCGGGCCCTTCTGTCCGCCGGCTGCCTTCCTCACAGTACTGCCCACCAATCACCAGACCGAAGCTTCACCCTTGACATGAGTGCCTCTGCTGCTGCAAGTAGCCAGGGGGCCCCTTCTGTCCACTTGCTGCCTTTTTCGCTGTACTGCCCGCCGATCACCAGACCGAAGGTACGCTACTGAAACTTGACTGGCCAGAACCATTGACTCTGCCTGCTGATGGGCTGCTGCAGTTCTTTAATTCTTTGCTACTGCTGTCCCTTCTGGACTTTAAGCTAATGTTACATACTGAGTGTGGTACCCGGTTAAGTCTCTCCAAATTGTCCTGTGCATCCTAATTTAAATGTGAACCTAAGTCTGTTTACAGCAATTTTGCACTCCAAGGGTAGTTTGAAGTGCAAGTTTGTTTAGGCTAAAGGTTTGTAGATTTTAAGGTATTACAGCTCTCTTTGTTTTAAGGTCCAGTGGTATTCTACCTGGATCAGAAACTAAGATTTTTCTGTTTAGACCAGATTCCATTTGGGTCACAGTTGTAAGCTTTGCCCTGTAAATAATCCAATTTCTCTTTCACTTTCTCTCCTTTTGTCTCCTTGCTGCTTGAATTTTTGCGCCCACCCTCCCACCCCCACCTCCAGCCTTTATTATGTACTCTCCTCCCCTCGGCACCACCCTAGGCAATCTTCATCCTCTCCTCTCACTAATATTGAAACTCCACTTAAAGATACAGAGTGCAACTATTAGGCCTAACACTTGTCCTGTCCTCCCTTAAAGACATCCTCCTATTTTTGCCATCTGCTTGTCTATCAGCTTTATTTAGCGCCTGCTCTGCTATCTACTTTACAATTCCATACTTGAGCTTCCTCCCTTGCTATGCTCAATATAGCCCCAATAAACTTCAAGTTGCCTTGGTACCCCCTGCCCTAGCTAAGACACCCTATTTTAATTTATGTTTGATATCTTAAACTAGATTCACTGCCCCGATTGGGCTCCCAGCGAGCGGCATTGGCTAATCCCACCGCCCACACAAGCTACCCACACCTCCATCCTCCGGATGACCAGAACACCTTCAAAGCTGGTTAAGAGTACCGGCTGGTCTGGGATAGCACTGCACAGCTCTGATAGGCTGACACCTGCTGCCACTCTCCTCTAATTGGACCACTGCTCTCTGCTCAGCCACTGATTAGTCCTGCCTTTTCTCTGTTGGGCTTTCAGTCTCTGGGCTTTGGCACCCACTGCTTTGCATTTACCGAAATTTGCACCTGTCCCCACACCCCTACCTCCTACCTTTATTAAATAGGCTTTGGCTAGACCCACTCGACCTTGGTATCCACCCTGCTTAAACCTCATTGGGCTCACTTACTTGGGACCCCCCTGCCACTCCCTGCCTCCTTGCTTCACCTCCATGGGCTGGCTCTTGCCCTACTGACCCTCTCGGTTATCCTCTATACCTCTTCTAAGCACTATGGCTCTGCCCCTTCTGCCTCTTTGTCTAATTCCCTTTTGCTCCCTGCTACTGCTGCTTTTCTTGCCTGGAGCTAGATACCCCTCTCTTCCTCTAGGCTACAGGATTGACCTTATCTACACCCACTCTGATACCTTTCCAGCTGAGCTTGTCTATACTCCCCCATTCTCCTCTGGGGATGGCTGACAACACCCGAAGAACCATGATAAGGTGGTGTATGTTCGCCTGATCCCGTTCTCAGCACTGGCTCACCGGTGGTTCACCTTCAGGGATGGTGATCGGCTTACCCAACCTGGTAAGCCTTATAGACATACTAGGACCCGGATTCTTAAACTAACTATCACTGCCCTGTCAAAGATATTATGTCTGTTACTGTTATGCTTGGTAACATTTAGCTAAACCCTGGTCCTAGCACTACCATTACATCCCCTTCGGATGCTGCTTGACTTAAAGGCATGAGTTTCTGGCATGTTAATGTCTGCAGCCTCCTAAAAAAGTTCTTCATGATTCAGGCAAGGGTCAGCCATACTCAGCCAGATGTTCTGGTAATCTCCGAATCTTGGCTTAGACCAGACTCTCAGGACAGGGAGATTAGCATTCCTTCCTACCAGTTATTCAGAATGGACAGGCCTACTAGAGGAGGTGGTGTGGCAGTGTACATTAAGGAAAAGTTTACAACATCCTGCCTGGATTCTACTTCTGTCAAAAATGAATATGAGTGTTTGACCCTGAAAATGGATTTATCTACTTCCCTTGCCCTCAGAGTGATTGGTTGCTATAGACCTCCATCTGTGGCTACACTCCTTCTTACACATCTTGACTCTATTATGGAGAAAGAGAACCTTGAAACTATTATCCTGGGGACCTTAATTTTGACTGGTTATTGAAGACTGCTTCACCCTTAAACACTTTCTGTGATTCCCGTGGGTTGGTGCAACTAATTCATGAACCCACACGTCCAAACAAAAAGAACATGAGCAACAGCACACTGCTGGATATTATTTTAGTCGATAAGACTCATCTCTTCTCACATGCTGGAACCTTCTTTGCTGATGTCAGTGACCATTGCTTCATTGCTGTGGTCAGATCACTGCATCACACAGAATCTACAGCTAAATTTCTTAAAAAATGTCCCATCATAACTTTGATGTGACTGCCTATGTCTATGAGTTGGAACACTCACCACATTGGCAAGACTTCTACTTAGCTAACATGGTTAACTCGGCATATGATATTTTCCATGATATACTTGTTGGGTCCCTAGATATGTATGCCCCATGGTAAAAATTTGTGTAAAAATAAAACATGTCATTGGTTCTCTGCCGAGCTGAAAGCTGCATTGCTTGGTAGGGATAAGTTGTGGAAAAAAGCTCGCCATACAAAGCTTGACTCAGACTGGTGTCAATTCAGATGGGCTCGCAATGCTTGTATGGAAATGGTCAGGGATGCTAAGGCAGCATTTTATTGTATCAAACTGGATTCTGCAGCAAAGTGCTCCTCCAAAATCTGGAGGACAATGAAGGACATGTCCTGATATACGCCTGGTGATTCCTTGCCACCTATGATTACAACTGGGAGTACTACTATCAATGATAAACCAGGAATCCTAGATGCATTTAACAATCATTTTGCCACAGCTGGTCTAGCTTTTGACAATTCCCCTGCATCCCTGGACCACTCCCAATTAAGTGTCCCATGCTCAGACTCTCCTGCCCTGGTATCTGGCTTCTCATTCCACCCAGTCTCTTTAAAAGAGGTTGAAGACCTCATGCTCCAATTGGATATTCTTTGGATCCTTATTTCCTTAAAATCACCTATCATGTCCTAGCTGTTCCTGTCACCCACTTATTTAATTTATCATTGTCCTAAGGGCTTACTCACTAGATCTGGAAAAAATTGCTCATGTCATCCCCTTGTTTAAATCAGGGGATCCCTGCGACCTTAACAATTATAGACCAATTTCCCTCCTCCCAACTTTGTCGAAACTTTCGGAAAAGATTGTCAGTGACCAACTAAAGGACTACCTTGAATCCAATAACCTACTAAACCCTATGCAATCTGACTTTAGAACTAAACACAGCACTATTTCGGGCCCTGGCCAAAGTAACAAATGATTGGTACCGAGAACTGGACAGCAGAAAATTTGTCTGTGCTGTATTTCTAGACCTTAGTAAGGCTTTTGATACAGTGGATCATAGCCTGCCTCTCTCTTCTCTGAAGAGGATGGCATCAACAAATTAAGGCTGAGGGTGAGCTATCCCCACTCAAACCTCTACTGAGGGGAGTACCGCAAGAATCCATACTTGGTCCCTTACTATTTGCTATGTTAATAACATTGATGAGAGTATTAACAAGGCCAACATACACCTGTTTGCTGATGACACGGTTGTATATATAAGTCATACGGCACCTGAAGCCTCTTGTGCTGACCTCCAGGAGGAATTTAACCAGCTCCAGAACCAGCTCCTCCATAAAAAACATCTAAATGCTAAAAAAACAAAAGCAATGTTGTTCTCGCCCTATAGCCATGTGATGAACACAGCCAGCTCTGGAACACTATCTCAGATTACCACAATTCTTGGAGAGAAACTGAAGTTTGTCTCAAAGTTTAAATACCTAGGTGTGTGGTTAGACCATAATCTATCATTCATTGAGCATGTTAAGGACCTTGTAAAGAAGTTAAGGCAAAGGCTGGGGCTATTCTTTAGATTTAACCAGTTTCTTACTAGAGATGAAAAAGTGTGCCTTGTCCAAACTACTTTTCTTTCACTGATCGATTATGCAGATTTCCTTTATAGTCAATGTCCCAAAGCCTCACTTGCAAAGTTGGATATGGTTTACCACAGGGCCATCTGGTTTATTACTGGTCTCTCCATCTCTACCCATCATTGTTCCTTGTACTGAACCATAGGGTTGTCCTCTCTTATGTTTAGGTGTAATAGAAATGCAGTCCTTTGGACTTATAGAGTCTGCTTGAAGCAGCTTCCCCAATATATAACAGACTGTCTCCCATTAAGTGAGCCAGGAATGTATGCCCTAAGAAGCGATCCTACATCACATTATGTATCCACAAGGCTTCCTCTTGCTATGGTAGAGTGGCCATTAGTTTCCTGTTGCCAACATTGTGGAACAAAGTACAAAAATTATTGAAATTAAGCTGCCTCCACAGTATGAATGCCTTTAAATGTCTATATTTATTTATGACTTTGATAACCGGGTGAGTACACTGATCCCAGGGACCGTTTTCAGGCATGAACTGGGCCATATCACATGGTGCAGGGTCACAGTGGAGTACAAAGTAACAGTAATGCACATGAAACAGATTTGATACAAGTAACAATAGTAAGCACAATATAAAGGTTTGATGCATAGGTCCATTTGAGAACAGTGAATACAAGGTTACAATATCAGACATGAGGAGATTTGGTACAAAACAAACAAATCATAGGCACAGTGTACAATGTGTGACTGCATCATCCATTGAGCAAGTAATACACAGAATAATCAGTAAAAAAAAATAATGTATACATACAATATATACAGGCTAGGAAATCAAATATTACTGTGAAAAATGTGATATAACAGTTGTAGGCAAGGGAGTTGACTAGTGTGGGTAGATGGGTAACCCCTGGGCTGGGGAGTTGACTAGTGTGGGTTGGTGTCAGACCCCAGGAAGCAGCAGCAGGATGAGTTTGCCAGGAACCAGACTTTAAGGCAGGACTTGAAACTGGAGTGTGTGTCAATGGAACGGGTCAAGATGGTTTTGAATACTGTGCCAGAAGGGGCCAATTTTCTCACAAGACCATAACATATGGAGTAAGTCAGCAGGTGCTTGTTGACATTTGGGGTATTGATCAGAGGGTAGCATACCAATTTGGTGGAGTTTAAGCAGTGTATACTATAGGTTATAGGTTATAATTGATATGAAATTGCATGAGTCTATATCTGTCCCATTTAATATACTTATATAGGTGGTTCCAAAGATTAGACCAGGCCCTGGAAGAGATAGCCAATGGTAAGATATCCCACCAGTAGAACCTCTGACCTTCTAAAATAGCAACATTTGATAAAAGGAATTTATATGAATAGAATATCAAATGAGATGTAGGAATGGAGCTGATATATGGGAGCAAAGTAGATGTGAAAGATATGACACATGCCCCTGAATCAAAGTGGTATGTTAACATGTGGGATATCTGAAAGTATTTAAAAACATAAATAGTAGGCCAGTTGAAAAGGCAACAGGCTTCTTGAAAAAAGAGCAGTTTTTGTTCCTGAACCAACTGGCCCACTCTTTCTACACCCATATCCGACCAGAAAAGATGAGGTTTAATTATTTTGCCTGAAATTAAGAGATTAGGATTTTGAAACAGGGGTTGGGCTGTATCTCTATATGCATCCGTTTTAAGGAAGATTTTTAGTTGATGTTGTGTTTGAAGCAGGGAGCTTAATGGTATATCCTGCAGGGATTTAGGAAGGTTCTTTTTAATAATAAAAGGAAGAGTCTTGGGGTCAATGTCATGCACCGAACAGACAGCATGTTCAATTCTAACCCAGAGGAGAAAGTAAGCAGAGTCTGGTATAACATCAAAGAGTTGTAACCAATGTCTAAATCTAGCCAAGTGGATAGCTAAGTAATACACGTAAAAATTAAGGGCTTGAAGGCCACCATCAATGTTTTGATGAGTAAGCTTAAGATAATTCCATCTAACTTTTTTCCTCTGCCATATAAAGGTGCTAAGAATTCTATGTACTTGCAAGAACCATGATAGTGAAAGAGCCCAATTGAACATTTGTAAGGGATATAAAATGTGAGGTAATACATTTATTTTTATTTTGCTCCTATGTCCCCACAGTGATAAAGGTAGTTTTGACCAACATTTGAAGTATTCTGTTAGTCTATTAGTGAGGACATCTAAATTAAACTTTTTCATAATATGGGAGGAGGGGTGAAGAGGAATCCCTAGATATTTCAATTTGTCGGCATTCCAGTGTAACCCCAGATTATCAGAATCATCCCATAGTGTATATTTATTGAGGGGAAGGACTTCAGTTTTTCCCAGATTTAATTTATAATTTGAGATTGACTCAAACTGGAAAATGATTTGAAAAGCAGCGGGAAGAGATTGGGAAAGGCTGGAGATATGCAGGAGTATATCATCCCCATAAGCAGAGATTTTATACTCCGTGTTATCTATTGGTATACTTGTTACAAGTAAAGAATTTTTAAGTTTTCTGATAAGGGGTTCTAGATACAAATTAAAAAGATAGGGGGAGAGGGGACAGCCTTGACGGGTACCCTGAGATAAGGAAAAGGATGTAGAGAGAACCCCATTACATTGAATTTGGGCTGTTGGAGATGTCTACAGAACTTTAACCCACTGTATGAATTCCAATGGAATACAATATTTAGGTAGTAACATAAAGAGATATTCCCATGAAACCCTATCGAATACTTTTTCTGCATCCAGGAAAACAAAGCTGCTGGCATAGAGGAATCCCTAGATGAAGAAAAAAGATACACTAACTTCCTGAGGTGATCAGACAAAAGCCTACCTTTAACAAACCCAGTCTGTTCTACACTAATGAGGGATTCCCAAACCTGGCCTAGTCTGGAAGAGAGGATTTTGGCAAGGATTTTAAGATCCACATTGATTAGGGAGATAGGTCTGTAGTTGGGAATTAGAAGGGGGTCTTTGCCAGGTTTAGAAAGAACAACTACAGTGGCCTGGGTCAGAGAGGTGTCAGATATACCTTTCTTGAAAATGTAGTGAAAGGTATCTAAGAGAATAGGGGCTACAGTATCTTTGAAAGTTTTATAAAAGTTTGTTGAGAAACCATAAGGGCCAGGTGATTTATCCAAGGAGAGGGAGTCGATAGCATTGCAAACTTCTGTTAAAATAATAGGAGCTTTTAAGCTATTTATCTGGGGATCAGATAGCACTGGGAGGTTGATATCTTGAATGAAAGTGTCCAGTTGTTGGAGCAGAGGGGGGAGTGCAGATGCTGTGTATAATTGCTGATAATAGTCTTGGAAAGCATTTACAATGTCTGGGGGGAGGTGAGAAGATCACCAGAAGTTGAGTAAATGGAGGTGACTATTATATCAGCAATTGAGTGTGAAGACAAAGAGCCAGTAGTTTCCTAGCCCTTTCCCCATGATCAAAATAGGATATTTTTAAGTGAAGCATAAGGAAGTCAGCTTTTTCAGCTATAGTTGGTTATATTGGGAACAGAGAGACTCCACTTTTTCCTGTTCTTGTATAGGGGAAGAAGGAAAGGGATGAATCTCCCGATCTGCTATCTGATCCAAGATAGAGGAGAGAGCTGCAGTTCTCTGTTTTTTACGCTTAGTCGCTAGGCGAATTAGTTCACCTCTCAATGCACATTTCAGGGACCCCCATAGAAAATCTTTTTTGTGCAAGGATGGGGCGTTGAGTTCCATGAAATTATTAATGAAAGTTTGGAGGAGTTGCACATGTTCATCAGATTTCAGAAGTTGATTGTTAAGTTTCCAGATTCCATCTCTATGTATATTTGGTGAGAGATCCAAATGGAGATGAGCAATATGATTGTCTGAAATGACCTTTGATCAGTAGTAGGCTAGGGAAATACTGGGAAGATGGTCAACAGTCATAAGAAAATAATCTATATGGGAGAAGGAGTGATGGGGAAGGGAGTGAAATGAATACTCTTTGCTGTCTGGGTGCATGAGCTGCCAAGGATCAGTGAGGCCAAGGAAATTCATTAACTCATGAATAGCTTTTTGTCCTGTTTATAAACTTTGCCTAAGCTGACCGGTTTTGTCTAATTTGTTAGATAGGACCTGGAATCACCACCTAGAATTATTGCAAACATGGCCCAGGGGGCAAGTATGGCCATAAGATTAGCAAAAAATTCTGGGTCATCACAGTTGGGTCCATAGATGGAACCTAGTACCAATTCAAAATGACCCAGAAGGGCCCTCAGTATAACAAACCTACCTACCAGGTCTCCAGTTTCTTGTATGAGGTGGAATGAAATTCTACGGGATATAATGATGGCTACCCCTCTTCTGCAGAAATCGATACCAGAACCAAACACCCAGTTTCTGCATAAATAATGAATTTGATTGTCCAAGAGATGTGTCTCTTGTAGAAAGGCTACATAAATTTGCAGACTTTTAAGATGGAGTAATACTTTAGTTTGCTTGGCTGGAGTCTGTGCCCCTTTTATATTCCAAGAACAGTATTTAAACCCCGCCATAAGGAGTACTAAGGCATAGAAGAGTGAAGTGTGAGTTATAGGGAGACAACCAGTCCAGAATATCTAAAATAACAGTAACCAACCCCCTCCCAGTGGCAGACATCCCCTTTATTATAACCCTACATCCCCCTCCCCCCACACAAGAAACCTAAATCTGTATAACCCAATCTCAGAAGACCCAACCCCAAACCCCACAACACAGAATTAATAACTAAAGTGAAAAAAATCCCAAACTGGGATAACGGTAGTGGAAGTTCAAACCCCAATGTCCGATTCATGAATGCTTCCCCAACAACTAGACAGTCATGTACCCCCCCACCCCAAGCCAATAGTTAAGTTTTGAATTAACAAGCTTCAGTTGACAGAAATGGAAATTCAGGTACACTAGTTAAGCCCAGCACCTACACGCAGTCTATGAACTATAAATTTCACTGTAATCATAGTACTAGAACTATACTGCTACTTATAACCATTAACTAGATAGTAATTAGATATTAATTAGTGGAAAGCTGTCTAAACCAAAACAGCTAATTAAGTTATTCCATATGGTCTGATGATGCATAAAGGAGCACTTGATTAAGGTTCTTGAAGGTGAGGGATCCTGGAGAAGAAAAAGGGGTGAAGTAATGAAGGGTGTAAAAAAAGGAAGAAAAATTAGGAAAACCAGGCATAATCTAGGGACAGGGAGGATATTTATAAGGAACTAAATACAGTTATGCCAACCTATGTTACAAATTAGATAATTACAGGCATGCCAGAAGAAATTAAGAATCACACTGAATTGCTAAGTCTGAGATCAGCAAAGCAACCTGTGAGTAGAACGAGTGGGCATTTCAGTAAAAGTTAAATCAACAGTATGAGCCATATACGAATATGGCTCAGGTAACAGCACACCCCATTTACGTATTAGTAAAGTTAGCAAGAGAAAAAGTGAAATACAAGCCAGAAGAAACATTCCCAATTAAAATTATTAGATTGTGCTCAGTTAGTGAGAAAACAAACTCTGTTGCTGAGTAAAGGGGTTTAACACTAGCTGAAGAAAGTTTCTCCTCTAGTAATGGTGCGTGGTTGAAGCAGTTCACACAGTAGTGTGTTAAGTCTGTGATTGTGCGCACATTCGAGCAGATAGCCAGGATGCACACTCGCGTAGGAGAACAAACAAATTCAGGACCAGAGCTATGATTAATGCAGCTAGGATCTCTGTCCAAGTGTCTCAAACTGGTTAAAGTCCAGGGGCCAGGCAAAAGTTCCGAATGCAGGAGCCGGGTAAGGATAAGTAAAATTAATTCCCATGGAAAGGAAACACAAAGGGCAGCCACGAACACAAACAGTAGCAGCAGATTAATTATCTTCAGCTTGAAAAGTAAGTTGTAAAGGAGGGAGACCTATGGAAAACATCAGGTTATTATGAAGATGGCAAATTCAGCTCAGGCAGGGGACACAAACTGAAAAAATTAGAAAAGTAGGTACTGTATTGAAATCAACTGACCCATACGGTAGGGTAGGATCAATGCTGACTGAATAGATCAGAAAACAGTGCTGTGAGAACCCAAGCAGCCTGTTCGGCATTATCAAAAGACTTCCAGAGACCTTGATGTGGTACAGATAGCCTGGCCGGATAAAGCATACAAAATTTAATGCCAGCAGCAATCAGTTTTGTAGTATTGGGGTGATATTCAAATCATTTCTGGCAGGTGGCTACTGGGAGGTCTTGAGAAATTCTGAGTTTGGAGTCTTCCCACTTAATTTCTTGTAGATCCTCAACTGTAGACAGGACATGTTGACGGTCAATGTAACTTAGGAGATGAAGAATGAATGGCTAGGCTTAGATCCTGGAGGTGGCCTAGGCCTTAGGGATCTGTGGGCTTTCTCAACGATGTATGAGGCAGAGTGAGGTGGAGAGTCTGCAATCTTTTGTAGCAACTTCTGAGCAAAAATGACAGGGAATGCCCTTCTGCATCTTCTGGGAGGCCAAAAATAACCAGGTTGTTATGCCTGTTTCAGCCTCCCAGATCTTCCAATTTGAGTTCCAGTTTGCTGAGTTTTTGTTGTATTGCAGAAATATCAGGATCAATTCGGGATTGCAATTTTTCAAGGGAAGTAGTGCTTGCTGAAACATCAGCGAGAGCCCTGTTAGTGTCTTTTAGCTCTACTTTAATGGATTTTAAATTTAATGCGAATTCCAGGAATGCAGTTTTTAGTGGGGCCATTTCTGCCAGAAACGTATCCTCTGAGAGTGGTGCTGTGGTGACCGGAGGCTGGGAGGTCTTACCTGTACCAGCACTTTGTGTCTTGGGCCGCTTAGACTGTTTGTCCAGTGTTGCAGGTGGCGTATGTGATGGAAGGGCCTGTTTCATTTCGGTCTCCATTCTTCTGATATTTTTCAGTTTCCCTGGTTAACTTTAGCACCAGAGGTATCCTAATGCTGTTAGCAAATGATAGATATGATGTAGGCTGGCTAGTGAGCACAGAAGCTTCAATTTTACGTAGTTTTTAAAACCTTGAGGTGGGAGTGAGATATACAAGCATCTGTTTACAAGGAAGGCATCATGTGATCCCCGATCCAGGAGAAATATTATTTTGTAATGTGTGTACAACCATTTCTAGTTCTGGTGAGGTGAAGTTTGCTAATAAATGAGTTATGTCTGTGGATTTAAGTGTTGGGAGAGCTACTGACCGTATTAACCTTTCCATAGTCTCTGTTCTTGGGAAATGGGAGCCGAATGTATTCATTATATGGGGTTCTAATACGTGCATAATTCCTGCATTACTTATATGCACCTCTCCATCGTCTGTAACTAAACAATCAAACTGCCTCTTATTACCCTACTGTGGCAGTCATCAAAAGGAGTTGTTTGTTCCTTTTTTACCTGCGTGCCAAATTTCTGTTCTAATTCCGGTGTTTTTTGTCTGTTATATTGGAAAGTGTACATTTCTTGTTTCACCAAAGCAATTTCTTCTGATAAATCTATGTGTGATGAATTCTGTTCAGAAAGCAGTATCTGAAGCTGTCATAGTTGGGCCATATATTTTTGGTATGTGGTTTTAGCTTGAATTTTAGCTGTTTGCTTTAACAATTCATGATTTAGTGTCTTCCCACAATAAAATGGGAGAATCATACAGGAATACTACTCTTTTTCTATCCTCAATAATTTCCGTTAAGTCCTGTATAACTTTAATTTTGTAACATGCTGACATTTAATCTCCAGAACCCTTCCCCACGGGCCCTTGGGGAAACCGAAGATACGTTAACACCAATCAAAACATGGTCATATGTCTCTGTTGGCAAATTGTGTGCTGAAATTAGTGGAACATTTTTAGACATATAAAAAAGTCAGTCCTTAATGAGTTTCCCTTTATAAAAGGTGGGTTCTGGGGTTTTTCCTTGCTGACAAAGAAACATCTATTAAACCTGAACATTGTAGTATATAATGCATGTAGGATTTATCGTAATACACCTTTTGCCCCCTCGCAGTCTGAGACTTTACATCAAGACTTATATTAAAATCCCCTCCCAAGAAAACCATTCTACCAGTGCAGAGATAAGGCTATATTTTCTTCAATACTTCTATGCGCTGTGCTTAGGTTTGGGGTCCGTAAATATTTATAAGCCTGCAGGATAAGTTATAAAAGAGAATATTGTTCTGCCTGGTTCTACCTCTATCTCTTTCTGTTCTTTAATATATTTAGATGTAAAGCCAAAACCCACTCCACAACATAAATCTGTCTCCATAGACCAATATGAATGTCCCAAATGCCATTCCTTCGTAGCTTTATGAATTTCCTGTAATGAATGAAAACATATTTCCTGAAGAAAAAAACATCAAAAGGCAGTTGCTGTAAAATAGAAAGTGTGGTGATACATTTTAAGTCTTATTTTATACCATTCACATTTAGGCTAGCTAGCCTAAGTAGCAGCATTAGGGACTGATGGTCATGTTACTCTGGAACTGGAATGAGTCACTCTCTTGTTTTTCCCTTGCATTCTGGTCTTTACAGTGTTTGAAAGGGGTTGATCAGAAGAGAGTTCATTCTGAGCAGATATAACCAAATCTTCTGCCTCCATACTATCTCCCTAAGACTGCAGTACATTATACTTGTTCTCCAAAGGAATGGGGTCTGAGTCAGTTGGTATCTCATGAGAATAGTGGTTCTGTCTCTGTTTTATAGGGATGTCCTGAAAAGGTTCCATGGAGACTGTTGGGAAAAGTGGGCTAGGTGGGGGGGGGGAGGCATGTCCCCAAGATCTTGTAAAGATGCTTGCTCTGTCTGTAGTATCCTGGGTGAAGTAGGTGCTGTAATATCAGAATCTTTCTCCTGAGTGTGAAGTGGTTCTTGGGGTACATCATCCCTGCAAAATGTCTGTACTGGTTGTACAATTGTAGTAGTGTCATACTGAGTATTCTGAGCTGCAGCAGCAGACTGCGAAAGTTCTGTCTGGGAGGCAGGCCATGCAGTGGACCAACTGCAGGACCCATGGTCTTGCCCCCTAGATGCAGAGGGTGGTCGATCCCTCACATATTCAGCACTTTTAAATGCTTTTTTAGCCAAGGGCAAATAGTAGTCTTTTTCTACCAATTCCTCCGAGTTGTGTGCAGCCCAGGGACAAGTACTGAAAGAATGCTCATCATCTCCACAAAGGTTACAAATCAGGACAGCAGTGCATACATTGGCCGTATGGCCTAACATCTCACATTGAAAACATTTAGTTTGAGTGCAATCCGTGTTAAGGTGTGATAAGGATCCACTTCTATAACAACTCTTTGGCTGGCCAGGATAAAATAAGATCCCCCTGTCCTTACTCAAATAAAAACAGTTTGGCAGGTGTTGGATGCCTTGTTCTGTTTGTCTTAGAGTTATGTGAAAAGTCCACCCCCAGTCCTAAAGCCATTGTCATCCATTATGAGGTTAGGTGTACCCTGTATATCGCAAAATGTTTCTAACCAAAAGATTACATCATTGACGCTCATTCCTTCATTTCAAAAAAGAATCGTTACAGTCTTCACAGTAGGTTTAGTAATGGGTATAGCAATAAAGTCACTCCATAAATCAATGTCCTTAACCTCATAGTACAGCCTCCATAATTTGTATAACAGAGAAGCAGTGCAGAAACTGATATCATAGTTTGTATCTCCTGGGGAATGAATAAATGCATAAACATCAGCTGGTGTAAATTTTAGTGACTCCTTTATTAAGAGTGTCCCAATCCATATTCTATCAGGAGACAGTGTAGCGTTGCCTCTATATCTAAATATCTGTCAAATCTGCACTTGGCTGCTTCTACCAGCTTTTTAAACAAACCGGTGTAATTCATTCTTTGTTGTGTTGGCTGTTTCTGGGCTTGATCTTGCTCCAAAGGGTGTATCCAAGCCCCACCTCTGTCAACATCATAAGAAAGTAAATTCATACTTGTTACAGTAGCATCTACTCTGTCTGTCCCTCTCCCTCATCCATCAAATGATACGAAATTGAGGAAGCTAGTGAAGTCCTTTCACGAATCTTTATTTTGTACCTGTTGCCAGTTGCTTCTGTCGGCATCTGTTGCAGTTGCATTCTCTGGGTCTTCAGTATCATGTTGCACAGCTGCAGCAGCTACCATCCCCATCTCTGTCCTGCTCTATGGAATATTTCCCTGGACCTGCTCTGCAGTTTGCATCTGAAACAGCTGTCATTCCAGTGTGCCAGGTACTGGGATTTTGGGATCAGGAATCCACTGATTACCAATAAAAGTCCAACCTGCCTTCTTTAGTGCGGATTCCTGTGACCATTCAACTGCTGTACCGCTAAAGCCAATGCTGTCCATTTGGCTTTCCTCCAGTTGTAAGACAATTTCCATCTGATCCTGTTCTATAGGTTAGGAATCATTTGAAGCATCCATAGGTAAATGTTTGCCCAGTACACTTGTTGGACTTGCCACTGATCTTTTTTCTTTTCTTTTCTTCCTCTATTTTAGATTTTTTCATTCTATATTCCTATTCTACAGCCAACATTTTCTAATAACTAGGCCTTTTTTTCTTCAGATCCTGTTGTAAAATATGTTCTTCATCCCCCTTATCTTGGGACATTATAATGTCAGTAACTGAGGTAGTCTGTGAATTGTCCGTGGTAGGTGAAGCCAAGTTCAGAACTTCCATAGCCTGTGTTGAAGTACCAGGTATTGCTGGGCCATAAAAAGTAGGCTCCAGTGCCTTCTCTGAAACACAACCTTCCTCTGCAATGGTCTGGTTAGTACTGGGATCCTCCATCCCTCTCACAGAGAGACAGTGCCCTCTGCAGAGAAAGCAGGGGAATTTCCCAGATGCCCTGGCCAAATTTCCCTCCATTTTCTAAAAATACCACCAATAACTTAATCTGGTTCAAGGTCCGTTGGCATTCAGCTGTATCCCCCTCCCCCAGGTCATGCCTGAAAATAGGCAGAATTTGTCTAGTGCACTTATCTGGTCAAAATAATATATATATTCTGCTCCTTCTATGGGGCTATGCTGCTGAACAGGATGAAATGAGTTCCCACTGAATTCATTCAACCTGTGGCTTCACAGACTATTGCTCCTTAAATAGCTGTGGCCACCTACAACAAGCACTGGGGCAGTATGACTTCAAATCCTTAATAAACCTAAGCTGTTTATGAACTCTAAGTGACAACATTCCTCAATTATCACAATAATAGGAACAGAATTACTTAAAATTGAAGATATTTTGATTCTAGTAGATTTGAGTTATGCTGATGCCTAATGTGAGCTTTTTCCTTGTGGCTGGACCCCCTGTTTAAACAATTAGGCATGACAGTGCGTGAGAGAGAGAGAGTGTGTGTGTTTGTCTATGTATGTGTATGTGTGTTTGTGCAAGTGTGTGTGTGTGTGTTATTGTGGCATAACTGTAAGTCTTCGGAAGTAAGGTAAAAGGTGAAGCCAATTGCCTTACACGCCCAAGAAGTGCAATTATTATAGAGGCTCGGATTGTGATTATAAAATGGATCCATTGATTTTTAATTTTAAAATAGAATATCTGGAAAAAAAATGCTCACCTAACCACAATAAAAAATCTTTTTTTTTGTTTGTTTCACAAACAGTAGTTTGCACAATTTAATGACAATGAACTGATACCAGAGCTTTCTCAAGGCTAGTGGTCCAATGCGTTTAAAATATACTGCAAGCTTACAATTTGCTCTGCTAAATCTTTTTTTTACAAAAATCTCAGGTGACTTGACTTTCAATTTTCATTTCAGCTAAATGTTTGAAAGAGAGTGAGGCATTCTGATTTTTTGGGGGCTGCTGTGAAAAAAGTTATTTGTTTTATTCTAGTGAGTTGAGCAGATTATTATTTATTTATTGACCTCACCCCTTAATGAAGAGGCTGGGTACCCAAGAGCACTTGGGCAGATTATGCTTGTGTTTTTGTCCTCACCTGCAATAAATGCACTTGAATTTTATTTCTGTTTACTCTGTGTTTTGGGGTCTTGTTATTTATGTATTCCATATACAAAGCATCATAAGCTAATCCCTTTAAATTAGACCAGACAAATCGCTGTTTTATTTCTGTTCCTGTTTCTGCACAAGGATCAAAATGTTCAAGTCTCCCTGGACCCATCAGAATCATCATTTTAAAAACTGAATAATATGTTTCAGAAGTTAAAGGGATTTTCCAGGTTTTTTTTTTCAAAATACAGATACTTGTGTCAACAGGACTCAAACCTCATAACACTACACCAACATATATGAATGTCAGGACATTCCTTGCTGCTTTTCCTACCTTGAAATATCACATATTTGCCTTGACATTGCAACCTGTTGCTATGGAAATTATTCTAATGTCACAAATAGAGGGCTGTGACCTCAAGTCAGAGAAAGCATCAAGGACACATAACAATGTGTCAGACCTGTGATGCTGTACCTGAATAATGCCTGGACATGTGATTACATTTGACCAATTAATTTTTTTTGGTTTATCCTTCCATTTTATAATTACTTTACTGTAGCATTTTACAGTATTGTGCTGCTTCTACCCTTGCTTGGATGCCCCAGAAAACTGTGGTAAATGATTTGCTATTGCTCAGTTGTACCGTGTGCTTGGGGGAAACATTTCGATAAATAAATGTAGCCAAAAGAACACTATATCCAAATGTTATATATTGATCTGCTGAACTGTGTGAAGTTTTCCGTCACTGGGCTTTCTGCCATCAGGCTATAATTATCAGCTGATCTTTCAACATGTGCTTTGACTTTTAGTGGCACCTGAGCTAGAAAGCAGTGAATTTAATAATAAAGAAATCAATATCTTCTGCCAAAAAAAATAATAAATGGTGAGGCAATTGCAGGGTCTCTTGCAGAGAACAGCGTGTGACAATTTTACATTTTATCAACAGAAATGTCAATAATGGACTGTTATAAAGACCCTCAGTGAGGAATCTGTCAGAATAGTACTAAGCTATTGGCTCGCAGTAGTGCATTCTTAATTTCTTTCTCTTGAGCACTGCTATATTGGTGTGTGTGTGGTCACAGCAGTACATCATAATTTGTATGCAACATCCCATTTTTACACGCAGTACTGTTATTGTTTATGCACAGAAAAATGAATTATGGTGGATCATGATGTAAATCTTACTTGAAAATTAAGTGTGTGCTCAAGTAAAGTCATTAGGCCTTTTTCCAAACTTTTTACAAGAAAGGCATAATACTCCCCTGCTGTTCAGTTAAACAACAAGGAACATCAATCACTACAAACTGGCCTCTGAGATTTCACCCCACACTGTATGACTGAAATGCAGGTTTTGCTACCTGCATACACAAGTAAGGAAGGAGATGCACAACAGGGCCTGGTTATGGGGAATAAGCAATTGATTGACATGGTGGTTACTTGAGTTGCTTGGGATGACAACATGGTTCCAGCTTTCCAAACTTTGCTCACTTGCAGAGCTCAAACTACAAAATATCATGTATGCTACAGGCAAATTAGTCAGACATCTACTGTGCAGCTAATTGTTTCTAGTCTACACTTTCAAAAAAGACAATAAATGCACCTGTTGGAACAGTTTTAATCTTACCATGTAAGACACAAAAGCAAATAATTGTGATTGACCTTTTAAATTAGTAACTCAGCTGCAACACAGCCATGTCTAAAATTTATATCCCCATCTATAGGGGAACCCTCCAAGTGGCAACACAATGCTGCAGATTCTTGAAAGACTAAAGGGATTAACTGCTATTGAAAATGCATTGTTTCCTGCAGTGACTCTGCAGAATTCTGCAGTATCTGCTTTGCATCATGGCAGGCTCCACTACATAGCTGTTTTCAAAACCTGGACAACTAACAATTACAGACATATTTCTCTACTGTCACAGATCTCAAAAGTGTTTGAAAAATTTATAACCCAACAAAATGGGTTACCATAAGGGCAGCCCCCATTGTTCGAGGCCACCTGACCCTGGAAAGAGACTGGAATAGTAGCAAGGATGGGGGAGGGGAGGAAGGAGAGGGGGATGAGGGAGCTAGGAAAGGAAAATGGGAAAGGAAGGAAGGGGAAGTGAGGCCATAAAGGTGGAGGTCTCTCATGACGTCACCAGAGCATCGGAGGGGGGTGGGGGATAAGGACCAATAGAAACAAAGAATGGCTAGTGAAGGGTGGAGCAATAGGGGGTTTAAGGGGGCAACACAGAGGGGCTCTGCCACTTTCTGCTAAGGTTCTTGGGTAAGTAATTTTCAAAACCCACCCGTCGCCCTAGAAAATGGAGAGGAAGATAGGAAATAAAAGGAAGGTAGGAAGTAATGATTTGATAAGGTAAAAGGTGGGGAACGGGTATGGGGGGGTTAGGGAAAAACAAAATGGAGGAAATAAGATCTGGAAGAAGGTAAAGGGTATGGACACCCTGATAAATGGACAAGAAATGGACAAGAAAAAGGGGGAGCAGGAATTGGACCTACCCAGAAAGAAAGAAAGTATAAGACCAGCTCGGGTTTACACCCAGGTAAGGAATGGATCTGGACCCCCTCTGGTTTCAATGCCCGGGGGAGAAAAATAAAAGGCAACAAATTAAAATAAAGAGGAATGGAATAAAAATGTGACAGAGAAAAATAAGAGGAACTCAATATTGTAAAAAATTTATATATTTGTGTTTATGTGAAAATAAAAGGTTTTGCCGACTGAGCAGCCAAATCTTCAATATTTAGTGTGATGTCTCTGTTTTGGGGAAGGGGATCTGGAACAACTGGCAGATTGTGTACACCAGAATGATTTATATGACAAATATCAATCAGGACTTTGTAAATCTCATGGTACGGTGGTCTCCATGATGAGGGTCTTGGATGATATCAGCAAAGCAAAGCTATGGACATGGATCATTTGGCCAGGGCCATCTTTGTTGACCTCTCCAAGGCCTTCAACATGGTTGACCACTGAATTCTCCTGCAAATACTGGCAAATTTAGGGGTGTCATCTAATGCCCTAAAAATGGTATAGATCCTATATTAGTGGCCATATGCAGACTACTATGGTGAACGACATGGTCTCCACTCCATTGCCTGTGGTCCAAGGAGTCCCCCAGAGCTTGGTACTTGGACCCTTGTTTTTTTTGATCTACCTTAATGGTTTTATTGAGAGTGTTTCAGGTATGGAATATCATTTAAATGCTGATGACACCATACTATATACCTCAGCTCCAACCTTTCCTGAAGTTCAGACCAATCTGCAATTCATTTTTAATGGCCTACAAGACTTTTTTACAAGATCAAAACTTAAAATGAACACGGGCAAAACAAAATGTATGGTCTTTGGCACAAACTCTAAACTAAAAAACAGTTGTGAACTAAAAATTGTTGATGCAGAAGGAGCCAAGTTGGAGTCTGTGGTGTCTTACACATACCTGGGCTACTGGATGGACTCTCTGGGATCTGGCAGTGATCATGTGGACAACCCTATGGAACAATTGGGAAAAAGGTGGGGATATTATATTGCAACAAGAAGTACTTGGGTGGTAACATCATTAAAAAGACTGTTGAGTCCCAGATATTTCCTCTGTTGGATTACAGTGATGTTCTACATGACAATGTCAACAGTAGTAAACTGCATAAATTAGATATTTTGTACAATTGCTTAGCCAGGTTAATTCTCCAGTGCCCTAAGGACACACACCACTGCCAAATGTACAATAGTTTAGGATGGCTGTCTTTGTCAGAGAGAGTCCAACTCCACAAATTTATACTGGCATATGAAAGTGTTTTAGATGAAATACCTACCACTTTGACAGAAAAATTACAGGTTAGAAAAATAAATGCTTCACTTAGGAAGGGTGCTTACTGCGAATTAGTTGTCCCACAGATAAAATTAGAAATATCAACATATTTCATTAGCCACCTGGTCCCCTCATACTGGAGCAAATGGCTCTATGTCACTTCAGTGATGGAATTATGGTGATGACAAGTACAGTGATGGACACTTTGGCAATGGCAATAATGGCAATGGTAAGTACGGCAACTGCAATAACGGGGACGATTTATTTTCTGTGAGGGGCTTTGCCCCACAACCCCCATTGTGGAGGGCTTTGCCCTCACATCCCCTTACTAAAATAACCTACTCTGAGGTCATAGCACCTCGGGGAGGGAGAAAACCAGTAGTGCCATTATTACCGTCACCATACTTTCACGGTTGCCATAACTGCTGTCGCCCACTTGACATCACTCAAATTGTCATCACTGAAATTCATTCGCTCACTTGACGTGCTACCAGAACAAATTACCTCTTAAATTTTGATTGCTTGATGCTAAAATTCCATCTTAAAATGTTGTAAAGCAATGGTTTTAGATAAAGCAGCAAGTCTAGTTAAATGTTATTGCAGCTGATTTAAATAACAAGATTGTATATTGAATCCACTAATATAATTTTTTTGAACTGTATTTTACTTATGTAATTTGTGTACATGTGCAACTTATGTGTACTGTAACTGTCTTGTATTAAGATCTTAGGTGACCATTTCAAATGAGTTTTGCTCAATGGTCAAATCCTTAATAAAGATGAAATGAAAAAAATGAAAAAAAAATTTTCACGTGGGATTTGTATTCTTCATTTGTCCCCCTATCCCACACTATCAGTCAGAAAGACCATAATGTCTTCGAAAAAGTGACACTATTTTTTTCTTTGAAAACTACTGTAGGTGGGAATCTTCAATGCCCTAACTGTTCAAGTGCTCTTAACCTTTTGGTCAGTATCAAATAGAGGACACAACCTGTTGATCATATAACTGGCATTTATTATTACAGTAGCTATGTAACCACATTAGCTTCATCGAGATCTATTCTGCAGAACATAACATGGTTTGTATTTAGCTGGTGTTTTTTTTTTTTTTTTCTGATTTACTGTACAGTGACTCAGGAATAACTGATATTGCAAGAATGATTAAAAAAAATATTAGCAGAAACTATTGTCTCCCTAAAAAGAGTTGAAATATATCTACACCTAGCTGTTGTGGTCAAAATTATAATTCAACAGACATGAGTTTAATATATTATAATCTTAATAGTCAATTGACTGCTTCGAATACAAGTTTTCTGGCCAGTGTTTTAATTTTAGGTAGATGGAGGACCTCCCTGGCTATTGGATTTATTTATATGCTAGACAAAGACTTTCACTCAAATTGGATGCACAAAATAGGTGATTTGATACCTTTTATTGGACCAATGAGCTTTACATAAAGCTTTATAAATGTAGGGGATCTGCATAGTTTCTGTGAGAAAAAGATGGATAACCCCACACAAAAGAAATCTTGTACGTTAGCTCTGCTTTTAAAGCAATACACCAGCTTCAGAAATTTTCCATGCTTAGCTGCAAATTGTCCCAGTATACATATAGCAGATTGTCCCAGTATACATATTAAAATTAATAAATCTGATGTTTTAGGCTATCTGGTAACTCATTCTCTCTCTCTTTCTCTCTGCCCACCTCTCTCTCTCTCTCTCTCTCTCTCTCTCTCTCTCTCTCTCTCTGTCTCTCAATACGTACATTAGGCAATGCATGTGTTAATATTGCAACCTTTCTGCCTCCAGGTAATAAATTCATTTGTTTAAAGGAAAACTATCATAATCCCAATTTTCCTCCCAGTGTCTACTCACCTGCTATCTTGCAGTGAGAGACTGGCATTTCTGTTGTAGGGCATGTCATTTATTAGTAATCTTTATTTTATGTTCCAGAGTGAGTGGCGCCATTTCACAGAAGGTAGCGGCCAGAGCCACAACTACTATGCTAATAACCTCCCTGATCTTCCTGCTGTGTGCCTGACTGCTTGTTCATGATGAGCAAGGCACATTTTCTTGGTCTAAAATTAAAAAGTGTGGCATGTAAAGGTCCTTGAGCTGTATGTCTAGAAACAACCCCCGTTAAAAATGGAGCAGTGTAAACTAGTTAAATTCTTAATGAAAGTTCCAGCTCTGGGATTTGTGCATGCGCAGTAAAATTGAATGCTACTGTGCATGCCTGAACTCGGAGCTTAGTTGCTACTGCGCATTCCTGAACTTAGAGCTGGAACTTTCATAAACAATTTAAGTAGCTTACACTGCTCCATTTTTAATGAGGGTTGTTTCCAGAGGTACAACTCAAGGACCTGTACATGTCACACTATGTAAGCAATAATACCTGACAGTGTGGGCAGTATGGGGGAATACCGGACCAGCCAGGGGCATAATGAGGCCCAACACCACGGGCGGAGTGCCTTATAGCCCCTGAACGATCTGGTATTCCCTAATACTGCCCACCCTAGAGGGTATTATTGTGCTTAGAAAATGATCACTGTGAAAAAACATAAGTTTAATAAAAAAAAGTTAAGGAAAAATTATTTTAAAGTAACTTTTGTTATAAAATAGTTCCTCCACCTTAGAATTATCTTTAATGATGTATGTATACTGCTAGTACTGACACTAGAGGGCACTGTAGCTATTGTTTTAAAAGCAGCACTCTCTGTGTTTCAGCCCCAGCATTTCTATATGTTGCCATGGTGACTTTAGGTCAGAGGTAACAAGAGCAGCCTTCATAACCACAGAACTCCATTTGTTTTATTTATTTTGAGATGAAGGTGGTTTTCCCCCGTTTCTTTTATAGCAGATTTACATCAACAAGCTGACCCCCCCCATGCATGAGGAAATGTATGACTCAACTATGAACTTTTGTGCATGTGGCGAAGCATTTCAGAAGGCGATGATGGGGGAAAACAAAACAAATTAAGGTATCGAGTTGTGTAGAGTAAAAAATAATCCCACACATTTGTATGTTTTGTTGTTTTCGTGGGTCAAGCGGAGTTGTAGGCAAGGTGATCTGGGAGAAGCTGTTGCCACTACTGTGGAGCACATGATGTGCCAGTGCTACTGATTTTTAAATGAACTAAAAAAAATTCTTTCTGATGGCTGAAAACTGTTTTTGTTTTCATAGAAGGAATGTTTTGGTTTGGAACCAGGGATAAAGAGCTGGGCTGCCAACTTGCTCACATGAATCTCGCTAAGTGAGATAAGAAACATGGCGGCTAGGGAGTTTGAAAGTTCGGGTGCTCAATAATATTTTAAGTAATGGGGCACCCCAAATTGGCACTTACTTTTTAGCAGGCTTTATCAAGAAATACCCATCCACTTAGTTCAGCATTCTAGCCAATCAGGATGCTAGGTTTTACTCAACCATTTTCTAATTATTTTTAGTCCATGAAAATGTGACCCGCTCATCATGAACGAACGTTCTGGCACATAGCAAGAAGAACAGGGAGTTATGAAGGTCACGCTCTGTCTTCCTGTTCGGTGGCACTTTCCAAATTGTGCATCCAGGACAGTAGAAGTAACCACCATACAGGCAAGAAACACAAGAAATTACTCCACAAAAGGTTAGCTGCAATCATATTAAAATATTAAGGTCGTGCTAATAGGATGTTTTTTCAGCCCTTGTATTTGCCAGCACTGTTTTGGACAGTTATCCTTTTAAGTAATTCATATCACACCTTATCCATTTCTGATACAGTATTGCAGTACTAAGGTAGTCCTGCCATGTTTTGTGTACCTTTTTTAGATGAAACATTCCATAACTCAGGATCCCTTCTTCCCATCTGAGGCAGTTGCCTAAGTTACATAGGTTTGATAAAACAATTATCAGTGGCAGCTTTCAGCATATAATGAAAACTATCCCCACTAGTGTGAATAAACTAACCTTCATTTGAACAATAACATGATGTTTGTCACTTGCCCTCCCCTCAAGCCAATGTTTTTTCACAATAAGGCTCAACGGTAAATAGATTATATAGAAAGATCTATGTCTACAAAGCTCAATGGATGGATGGATAGAGATAGATGCAGTAGATAGATAGATAGATAGATAGATAGATAGATAGATAGATAGATAGATAGACAGAAAGACAGATAGAAAGACAGACAAACAGTCAGTCAGGCAGACATATAGTTAGATGGATGGATATGTCTACACTATGCATCTTTTGCATATGTTTACAACTGCCTACACCAAAATGGCCCCATGCTCCTCTTCCAAGTAAGCATTACACCATGACAGAGCATGGTTCTACTGTGACATTAATCCATGATTGGGCTGGTTGGGGCACAAGGCCGAATGCCGAGTGCATCCAACCTGCCAACCATGGATTAATGCCCCATTAGAACCATGCTCTGGAGAGTTTTAATGCACTTGTAACATGACATGCACTGGTAGGTGTAAGATATTACAAAGGCAATAAAGAGTAGAGATCACAAAGAGGAAAAATCACAGAGTTGTATTGCTTCCTGACACATGAATAGTGTCATCTTTAATAACAGTACACGTCTTGAACAGGTGTCTCTGCTTTACATTGTGATTGCTGTAAATAATGAAGAAATGTTATGACTTTGTTTACATTCATAAATGTTTTATAACTGTTTCTACAGAATTTCTCATGTTACAAACTGCTCTAAACATTTTCAATATGCTTCGCTTCTAAGCGTGTGTTAAGAATGTCGCTCGCTATGCTGCCTTGGTAATAATGCACTATTTCATGAAAATAACTATTTGTAACAATTTTTAAACATTAGAACATTATGGCTAGGAAAAGTAGCTTACATTTTCTTTAATCGTTCAATATCTGGGAAACGCTCGTTGTATGCAGTATGTTGTGCCATTCTAATTACAAAAGTTGTTCTTGCAATGCATTGTGGGATGAATATATTACCTTGGGATGTGCCCAATTACATTTCTAGAACTTTTACAGTTTCAGCTAACAAAATGGCACTTCAAGAATATAACATTTCAGAATGGAAAGCAATACGGTTCCAGACATTACTTCAGTGTGAGCTCTATTACCTATTTCAGGAACAATGCGGAGACTGCATTGATTATGTTCCACATTCAAGGTACTTAATTTGACATCCATGGTGTTCGAGGTGTGGCAACTAAATAGTGTCCACAGGGGTGAGTGGATGGGTACAACAGTGCCATATTATTTACTGTGGATAACAACAGTACTACAGAAGCAACCATGGCTCTTCTGTGGCATTAATCCATGGTTGCTTTTTGGTCACTTGATGCACTTTGACCAATGTGAGAGAGTTATTTCAGTCTTATATTTATGCCACGTTACAAGCTACATTGTTCTACCACAGTTTTTTCTCCATCACAATATCATACATAACATGTTACAAGAGAAGCTGTGCTCTGGAAATCCAAACATAACTGATCTTGTTGATCTGGTTGAGCACAGTGAAAAGGACTTCCAAAGGTCAAGCTGTACATTTTTGGACTCTTCAAATATTTCTCATCAACCTTCAAAGAAAAATTCCCACACATTTCGATCCAATATTCAACTAAAATATATATTGACACCCTTCTCAAAGTACTGTGTACTTGAATGTTGGCCCAAAGAATAGTGTACCATAATGAGGGCCCAAATGTATTATGTGGTAGAATGTGGGCCCCAAAGTATTGTATGCTTGCATATGGGTCCCAAAATATTGTGTGCTGGAATGTGGGTCCCAAAGTATAGTGTGATGGAATGTGGGCCCCAAAGTACTGTGTGCTTGTATGTGGGCTTGAAATACTGTGTGCTTAAATGTGGGCCCCAGAGTACTGTGTGCTGAAATATGGGCACAAAGTACTGTGGTCTTGCATGTGGCCCCAAAGAAATGTGTGTTTAAATGCAGGCCCCAGTGTATTATGTGCTGGAATGTGGGCCCCAAAGACTGTGTGCTGGAATGTGGGCCCCAAATTATTGTGTACAGGTATGTTGGTCCAAGATACTGTGTGCTTGAATGTTTGCCCCAAATACTGTGTGCTTGAATGTGTGTCTGAAAATATTGTGTGCTTGAATGTGGGCTCCAAATACTGTGGGCTGAATATGGGCCCGAAATGTTGTGTTCTTGATTGTGGGCCCATATTATGTGCTGGAATGTGGGTCCCAAAGTAGTGTGTCCTTGAATGTGGGCCCCAAATATTCTATGCTTCACCATGGGTCTCAAAGTATTGTATGTTTGAGTGTGGGGTATTAGCCACATGGTTACAGTAAGTATAGCTAATTTATTTACTCTAAATGGAGACATGCATTCACGGGATACCATGGGTGGTAAAGGCAGTACGGAATCCCTTTTAGTTCTTATTGTACATGTTTGTAAAACACACTTATTTCATCCCTGTTTGTGAGGTGAGGGATTGGCATGACAAAAGTAGTCTGTTCTGACCTTAAAGTACTATATTTTACTGTATGTATTTAATAGGCCATTTAGGTAATGTCTGTCCTGTTTGTTTGTTTTTCTTTCCTACCTTATTAGTGGATGAGAATAGAGATCAGCATATGTATGTTAATACCACCATGGAGAACACTCTAATGGTTGTAGAAGTGGTCTCACGCACATTCTTAGGGAATGAGAATAGCAAAATGAAGGTGAGCAGTTCTCATACCCTAAAGATGTAAGTGAGGCAACTCTTACAACCATAAGAGTGGGCTCCACAGTGAAGTTAATATATATTCATCAAGCTTGATTAATAATATATTAATTGTTTTAAGAAACTGTACAAGAAAGTGCCCGTTTCCAGGGCATCTGTGCATAACACATCCTTCACAGAATGCAGAGGAAAGGAACACTCCAATTGGTCAGGAGTGCTCCCTCGATCTGTAACTGCATATGTGTTTTTCCCTTGTAGAAATTGCCATTGGTTGTTCCTTTTGTTTTTGTTTTAATAAGAACAGTGAGGCAGTGCAGTAGTTGCAAATCTTTTTTTGTTTGTTTGTGCTTTATGGATATAATACCAGGAGTGTCAGGAGATCCTTTTTTTGTGAAAGATTACAGCATGGACCCAGAAGCTGAATGCATGTCCAGGTAATTTCTTGCTTTTTTCCTATAGATATTTGTTGTCCAAGTTTTTCAGATATAGGGCACTTAAGCTGGAAATGGTTAAGCTTAAGGAGAAATCCTTCCATTATATAGACAGGGGTGTAGCTCATTGCTGGTTGGAAGGAACACTATACTTTCACACACCAGCTTGTGCCTCTTTGTTGCTTGTACTCATCTCTTTGTTTCCTCTTCTAAGGGCAGATAAATGTGTCTTAAAGGTAACCTGTCCCAAATTTTTAATTTGTTATTATATTAGCAGTGCCTGGATGGTTTTGCCAAGGAAAGGCTTTCATTTAGCAACCATTTCTGTCTTCTAGTAATCAGAAAGCAAAACACATAAAACTGTAGATGGGAAGCTAAAGTTCAATAGACTGAAAAAATATCAAGCGTGCAGGCCATTCTGCTGGGTATCCCATTATAAGGGCGAAGCAAATTGAGCAACACAAATATGAGTGACTTAATTTGCATGCCTGATGGAGTAGCGAACGTGACAGTATAGTGACGGGAGGGAATAGCGAGTGTGTGGTGACAGAATAGCGAGGGTGAATGAGGGGGAATGGTATTGTGATATGGGCTAAATGGAGGAGTGCAGCCTGCTGCTGCCAAGCTGTCCACCTGGAGTGGTGCATACAGTCACCACCTGGAATGCCGATGGTTCCAGGTTTGGGACTGCTTGCTTAAATGTTTTTGTAAACTGCTTTGGCTGTTAGTATTTTTTGTTTTTGTTTTCTGTCCTCTGATTTCCCTGACTGTGTTGCCCCAGCCATGGTATCCCCCCTGCATACTGTAGCCCCCTCCTGTTAATTCTGCTTTCCCCCAGTGTCTGCCCCCACAAGAGGGATGTGGGGGCCTATGGTGGATGTGGAGGGCTTAAATGTTACTTTATATTGTCCCAGTATTGCACTGTTTAATGCTGTTGCTGTCATTGCAATTGCTATGGTGGCTGTGTGGCATATTTTGTTTTTGGTGAAATGTACTCGCCGTTATGTAAGTCGCTGTTAAATATTCACTATAATGACATAGAAACATTCTGCTGCCATCTTGTTGATGTATCCCACCTGTTAATTGTAATAACTGTAATGCCAGAAGTTTCAATATGTCTTTTATTAAAATCCTGGGACTGTAGAGGAAAGAGCAGCTGTAGAAACATAGAAACATAGACGTTGACGGCAGATAAGGACCGCAAGGCCCATCCAGTCTGCCCATTTCTTTTTCTACCTTATAAATGTGCCATCGGCCTTTGCTCTGTCAGTGGCCTATCTATTCATACTCATTTGTATTGCTCCCTTATGCCTATCCCATGCCTGTTTGAAGCCCTGCACTGTATTCATAGCCACCACTTCTTGAGGTAGGCCATTCCATGCATCCACCACCCTTTCTGTGAAAAAGAATTTCCTCACATTCCCCCTTAATCGGCTCCCCTCTAACCTCATGCTGTGTCCTCTTGTCCTGCTATTTTTCTTATATTTAAACATGTAGGACTCTTTCACCTTGTTAATGCCATTAAGGTGTTTGAATGCCTCGATCACATCACCTATAACCCTCCTTTGCTCAAGGGTATACATATTGAGCTCTGTTAATCTGTCCTCATACATCTTCTGATGCAGTCCTTGCACCATTTTGGTTGCCCTTCTCTGGACTGCCTCAATTTGGTTAATGTCCTTGTGAAGGTGTGGCCTCCAATACTGCACGCAGTACTCCAGATGGGTCCTAACCAGTGTCTTGTAAAGAGGGATTATTACCTCCCTCTTACGACTTATGATACCCCTACTAATACACCCTATCACCCCCCCCCCCAGCCTTACCTACTGCTTTAGAGGTCTGCTTGGATGATTTCAGGTCATCAGTGATGATGATGCCCAAGTCTCTTTCTTCCCTTGTGACTGCTAGCAACTCCCCTCCCAGCCTATAGGTGGCTTCAGGATTTCTTTTCCCTATGTGCATGATCTTGCACTTCTTTGCATTAAATCCCAGTTGCCACTCTTCTGACCATTTTGCTAGTTTATCCAGATCTCTTCTCATTCTGCCCACCCCATCTGGATCATCTACTCTGTTGCAGATCTTGGTGTCATCTGCAAACAGACAAGCCTTACCCTCTAGTCCATCTGCAGGGTCACTAATGAAGATGTTGAAGAGGACTGGCCCAAGGACTGATCCCTGAGGTACCCCACTTGTGACTTGCATCTCTTCTGACTGTATACCATTTCCCACCACTCTCTGTTTTCTGCCCATCAACCAGTTTGCCACCCAGTTGACCAACTTCTGACCCACTCCGAGCCTACCCAGCTTATTTATCAATCTTCTATGTGGAACAGTGTCAAAAGCTTTGCTGAAGTCAAGGTAGGTGACATCAACTGCTCCCCCTTGGTCCACCACTCTGGTTACCCAGTCAAAGAAATCTATGAGATTAGTTTGACAGGACCTTCCTTTTGTAAACCCATGCTGTCTTGGATCCTGTGCCCCTATGGATTCCAGGTGTTGCACTATCCTTTCCTTAAGGAGTGCCTCCATAATCTTGCCCACTACTGAGGTAAGACTGACTGGTCTGTAGTTCCCTGCCTCCTCCCTGCTACCACTGTTGTGGAGTGGGATCACATGAGCCCTTCTCTAGTCTTCTGAGACCTCTTCTGTGCTCAGAGACTCACTAAACAGTTCTGCTAATGGCTCTGATAGTTCCACCTTTAGCTCCTTAAGTACCCTGGGATGTATGCCATCAGGTTCCATTGCCTTATCCACCTTGAGCTTAGCAAGCTCTTGTAGGACCCTTACTTTGTGAGGGAGTAGTGCTCACCTCCTCCTCCCTGTGTCCATGGTGCTGAGCTGTGGGCCTGCCTACCTTCTCTTCAGTAAATACTGAGCAAAAGTATCTATTTAGGATAGATGCTTTACATGGTCCTCCTCCTCACATGCTCCCTTTTCTCCATTAAGCTTAGCAATACCCTCTGGACTTTCTCCTTTCACTAATGTATCTATAGAAAGTGTTGTCACCTTCTTTTACTGTTCGTATAGTGTTTCCTCAGTTTGGGACTTTGCCTGCCTTACTGCCTTCCCTGCTTCCCTTAGGGCAGTTTGGTATGCCTCCCTATCTTCATCCCGCTGTGTTCCCTTATATTTCCTGAATGCCAGCCTTTTGTCTCTGACCTTTACTGCTACTGTATTTGAGAACCAAAGTAGTTTCCTTCTTCTTTTGCACTTCCTTTTCTGTCTAACACAATGGGATGTTGCTTCAAGTATTACATCCTTAATGCTTGCCCACTTTGCCTGTACCCCCTCACCTGTGTTTCTTTTTGCCAGGGCTAGCTTAACTCTGTTGGCCATCTTATCAAAGTCAGCTCCTCTGAAGTCCCATATTTTTGCCAGTCAGCTCCTCTGAAGTCCCATATTTTTGCCTGTAGCAGAAACATCTGGGATCCAAGACTCAATGGACTGGCTAGTTCATCCCGTGCAAACTACAGTATTGTTTGTTGTGCCAAAAAATACACTATTTTGTTTGCTTGTCTCTGATAACCTATAATGCTACTCAAAATAATTTTTAAGTTGATTTTAACTACTTTATCCCATAAGACATTCTGGCATATTGTTCCATATACTAACTACCCTCTGCCACAGAAGTGACAAGCTGTAGCCCCTAACAGGTGTGGTGATTCATAGTTTTCCAATCTAGGTGCATGGATAGGGAAAGGGTTCTATGCATGCCATGAGTCACATGATAGAGGTTCAGAAGGAATGTCTGCATTTCTGCAGTCACTACTGGCGGTGCAAGAATAGATGCTGACAGTTGTAACTCTTAGGTCAATGACTAGCCATGCTCCTTATGAAGACATAGTTAGCCAGAATGTCATCAAATATGTTGACTGTTTACCATTTGCAATGTGATTACATCTGAAGGCCTGTGTATGCAACTTGTAAATAAATCCATTTTTTGATTCAGTGCTGCTTGAACTTTGCGGGTACTTGTCGAAAGCACAAAATCTCAGAAGATCACACTGGTAATTTACAATCTCCCATTCAATTCATTCACCGAAGCATAGGTTGCAAGCAGCACACCTAACAGGGAAGTGGTGCACATCTGACATTTCAACCAGAGGTCTTTGTCAAGCAAGCAATGGGAGACTGAAAATTACCTGTCTGACCATACAAACATTTGCAGTTATGACAGATGTTTGGAGGCAGTTAAAATAAAGATGTGTAGGGTAAGAGAACTCTCTTCTATAAATGTAATTGTACTGTGTGCTTGAGTGCTAGCTCAGTATGCTACTTTAAGGAGTGTATGGCCCCTGTAGGCCTACTTATTTTTGACTGGGTAAACTTGCATATTTGATTGATTTTGCAAGTTCTAACAGGCTGACTGTGCTATGCCAGTTAGCTTTCTTCAGAGGTCTGCTTTTAACAACATGCACAGTTGGCACTATCCTCTTTCTGTCCCCAGATCAGGAATCCTTGGTAGTCCAGTGGTAACCCCCTCCCTCACCAGACCACAGTCACAGCATTCTTATTCCAATCACCCCCTGGCTATAGTGGTAGCCCTGCCCTCTCCTGACCATGGGAAAATATTATTCTTTAAAGCATTTTCAGTCTCTAGTGGCACTCCATCTCAGATCTCCCAATAAAAAATTACCTGGTGTCTGATGACACCCTTTGTCTCAATTCCACTGCCAATATCTTTAGAAATCTACCCCTTCCCCCGTGCCCCCCAACCTCCCACCTCATCATGGTGATGGAAGCTAGTACCTACCAACCGCTCATCTCCACATCCAGCTGCAGTTTGCTGCATGGAAGTCCAGCATTGCTATGCAAGCAAGTATAGTTATATTACTCGTGGGACATATTCACAAAATCATGGAGCTGCTGTGATTTTGAGACTATGTCCCACAAGTGCTGTTTCACTCTGTTTGGTTGTTTAGTGATACAAGACTTGAATATGGCAGATGGCAGTTGGTCATGGTGTTAGGAGATGTGTATGTGCCAGTCTGGCCACCATCATTGGGACTGAGGTGGGGGTTTGTGGGTCACTAGAAGGGTTGGGGTTGCTGGATGAGGAGGTTGGGGGTATGGGCCCAGAAAAAGGGAAATTATTACCAGGGGTTCAGGGAGGGAATTGTGGTGCCACAAGTACCAGGCAGTGCTTTAAATAATACCCAAAGCATGACTGGGTAAGGGAAGGAGTGTCACTAGAGCCAGGGAGTGATTTATATATTAACACTGGGACCATAAGCAGTTGAGAGAGTTGGGGCACTAGAGACAGGGAGGGAGTTAAATAATATTACTGGGGCCATTATCCAGTGAGGTAGTATGCTGTCACTTGAGCCAGGTAACTGTCTGAAGCTGGGGACAAGAGGGAGGAGCATATCATACCCCAGCAGACAAGATGAGCACAGAATGCAGAAATCCACAGGTCTCTGCAGCTGAGCAGATCCAACAGACATGCTAATGAGCATTAATCATGGCCACAATGAGATGATTAGTACCTCTGAGCACCATAAATGTGGAGTGTGGTCATTTGCATGGTGCAGGTATATTCTAATACGGCAGGTTAACCATTATGTGCTGTAGTGTTTATGCTGGAACAAACTACATTTTGTGTTGACTTTGCATGGCTCACCAGGAAGCACTTTTACTGTGCACTGCCAGGAAGTATATTTGAACCCACTTTGCACTACCCATGCTAGTTGTATGAAGTTTTAACATACACCTTTTAGTAACTCGCACACAGGGCTTTGTGCACTAATTAGCAAGAGTTTCAAATAAAGGTCCCACTGTCTTCAAAAATGCATTATATGAGCTTTGATCAGTGGAAAGAAATACAGATTTTCAAAAGGATACAATCTGGTCTAGAAACATAGCAATATAGAAAATTGTCAGCAGATAAGGACCGCCAGGCCCATCTAGTCTTCCTGTAAGTCCTACACTTGTTTTCGTCCTCCGACCATAACTGGTCAGTGGCTTTTCACACTTCTTTCCACCTCCAAGCTTCCCTTGTGCCTGTCCCAGGAATGTTTAAATCCCTCCATTGTGCTTGCTCCCACCACCTCCTGTGGCAGACTATTCCATGTGTTCACCACCCTCTCAGTGAAGAAAAACCTTCCTCACATTTCCCCTTAACCTTCCACCTTCCAATTTCATATCAAGCTCCCTTGTTCTTGCATTCCTTCCATATTGGAAGATGTCTCACCCCTGCACCTTGTTTATACCCTTAAGGTACTTGAATGTTTCTATCATATCCCCACAATCCCTCATCTCTTCCAATGAGTACATATTGACGTCCTTCAATCTCTCCTCATATGATTTCTGATGCAAGCCCTGTACCATCTTAGTTACCCTTTTCTAGACCACCTCCACCCTGTCAATGTCCTTCCAAAGATGTGGCTTCCAGAACTGCACATTATTGTAGGTGAGGCCTTACAAAGTATTTTATACAGTGGCATATCTACCTCTCGTCTGCTGCTAGTGATACCTCTGTCTATGCACCCCAGCATGTCACTGGCCCTCCCTGCTGCCCTTGTACTCTGCTTAGACACATTTAGGTCATGTGAAAGGTTAACATCCACGTCACTTTTTTCCTTGGTGATCGTCAGCAATCCCCCCCCACCCCATTCTGTAGCTCTTCCCATGGTTGCTTCATCCCAGGTGCATTATTTTGCACTTCTTTGAATGAATCCTTAGTTGCCACACCTCAGACCATTTTCCAAGCTTCCCCGGGTCCCTCCTCATTCTCTCCACCATCTGGAGTACCAGCCTGTTGCAGGTCTTAGTGTCATTTGCAAACTGGCAGACCTTTCCCTTCAGTCCTTCTACAATGTCATTAATGAAGACATTAAACAGGACTTGCCCAAGGACTTATCCCTGAGGTATATCACTGGTCACCCCCCTCTCCCAGGATTGGATCCCATTTACCACCACCCTCTGCCTCCTGTCACTTAGCTAGTTCCTAGCCCAGTTTACCACCTTGTGCCCCATGCCCAGACTACCCATCTTGTTAACTAGTCTTTTATGTGGGACAGTGTTGAAGGCCTTGCTGAAACTGAGGCAGGTGACATCCACTGCTCCCCCAATTTACTTTCTTTACCACCCAGTCAAAAAAATCTGTCAGCTTCATCTGACATGACTTTCCTGCCATGTATCCATGTTACCTCAGATCTTGGACACCACTGAATACCATGTGGCCACTATTCTTTCTTTAAGCAGTGCCTCCATGATCTTTCCCACTACTGAGGTGAGTCTGATCAGCCTATAGTTCCCTGCCTCCTCTCTACTACCACTTTTGTGAAGAGGGACTACATATGCCCTCTTCCAATCTTCTGGGATCACGCCCATGTTGAGTGACTCTGTGAACATGGCTGCCAGAGGCTCTGCTAGCTCTCTTCACAGCTGCTTTAATATCTTCAGATGTATGCCATCTGTCCCCATTGCTTTATCTACCTTCAGTTTTGTGAGCTCCTGTAGGACTTTCTTCACCATGAATTGACTGGTGTCCACCTCCCCCCTGTTCATATCTGTTGCTCTGCTCTGGTCCCTGACCCCCCTTCAGTGAATACTGAAAATAAGTATTTATTAAGTATTTCTGCCTTTTCTAGGTCTCCCTCCTTGCACTCTCCTGCATCCCCTTTGGGCCTTACAATCCCCCTATCTGGCTTTTCTTCTTTCACTGATGTACCTATACAATGTCTTTTCCCCTTTCTTCACCTTCTGTGCTAATCCTTCCTCAGTCCACACCCTTGCACTTCTAACAGCCTTCCCTGCCTCCCTTAGACACTCTAGGTACACCTCTCCATCTGCTTCCCATTGGGTCTCCTTATATTTCCTGAAACCCACCCTTTTAGCCCTTCAAGAACCATACTGGCTTCCTTCTTTTCTTGCCTTTGGAAACCAATCTGATGCATTGGTTCATCTCTTCCACTATGAATCCTTTTATGTGCCTCCACTGCTTTTAAACCCCCACTGTTAACTCCCTCCTCTCCAGGGCTACTTTGATATATATCTCCCCATTTCTATGAAGCCCACCATTCTGAAATCTAAAACCTTTGCCTTTGTGTAACTAGACTGAGTCCCTGTCTCTACCCTAAACCACACTATGTGGTGGTCGCTGGACCCCATTTTTCCTTCTACCCAGACTTCTGTGATTCTGTCCCTATTGGTCAGCACTAGGTCCAGAATTGCCCTGTCTCTGGTGGGATCAAGCACTAGCTGCCTGAGCCCTGCCCTCTGCAGGGAATCTAGGATGCCTCTACTTCTGGTTGAAGCAGCTGCCTGGGTGGTCCAATCCATGTCTGGCATATTGATCATTGACAAATTTCCCTTTTTGCTCAATTCAGACAGGCTTTCTTTATCAATAAGTGTTTCACTGGCATCCTCTCAATCATAAGCAGATCAAGCAGGTTAACCAAAAGCTTGCCGGCCACTGAGAAAACCAAATGGGACACTGTTAATCTTTTTTGCATCATATTATTTCTATTTGAAAAACCACATTTTCTGATTGCTTACCTTCTTTAAAATGTATTAATGCTGTTGGTTGTTTTGTCTGCTTCCTTTCTTACTGGAACTGAAATGCATGCTAATGGTACAAACATACAGCAAGCACAAAATAGTCACACATGAGTACTTTGGGGCCAGCAGCCAAGATTACCAAACCCAGCCAAAAGGTTTAGGGGACACACACCATTAGCTGAAAAAATATATAGTACACCAAGTACTTAATTAAAGTGATAGTTTACTATCGCATTAGCTCAAAGAAATTGGATCTTACAAGCAGCAAATATACCCAAGCTTGTTTTGTTTCAAATCCTTTATCTACTGTTATTGCATACTTCCTGAACATCAGGAGCACCCCGAGACAGTGAAGTGACTCATGATGCAATAGGCTTCTCTACTCCCACTGCAATATGAGTTCCCATACTGTGTTAGGATTGTTCCAAAGTCCAGAAAAGATGCAGATGTAGTTGACCAAGAACTGTACAGAAAATCAGTTTTGTGTGATAACACCAGTATGGTGGACAATTTAGGTTTCACTCTTAAAAAGAAAAAAGAATCTGAATCAAACTACCAGCTATATCAGCTGTCTCTACAGAATGTGGCCAATCATAGCATGCATTTTGTAAATGAGAAACACTTTGAGGCCTAAGGGGACTGACAGTGTCCCTTTAAATGTCCCTTTATTCGATATGTATAATAACCAAATAAATAAAAAAAACAGCTCTGCTGGCAGAAAGAGTACTATCCCTAGATCTGAGATCACCCAGCCTCCTAAGCTGTTCAGTATTTGAAAGTATGCACCAATGAGAGTACATGGGAAATGCTGATTGTGTTTTATCAAGTGTCTCATTTCATGACTTTCCTCATATTCTTATGAACTGTGATTTGGTAAGCACAGGCTTGTCACAGTTTACTTGTTCTTTTTAAAAAGAAAAAGATAAATCAAAATGTCATGTGAATGGAAGAAATGTAAAACAATACGATCACATTCATTTCCCAGGGTTTTGGCCTTAAAATAAAATTGCTGCATTAGTATACTTGAGCAAGCGTGATGCAATTTGCCATTTCAAGGGTTAGTAAATTTTATTAAAGAAATAGATGTGTCATTTTATGAAGTGATAAAAATCAATGAGCTGGAGCCTTTTTGGTCAAATAAAATGTTTTGTTGTTAAATTAATAATTTCACCAAGAGTAGTGAGGCCAAATGAAGTTGGACTGCTTTGCCAGATGTTTTGATAGAGCTGTACTTTTCAAAGGAACCTGAAATGAGCCTGAGAGTGCTTTCTTACACCAGGCCTACTGTAATTATTCACTTCACCACTCATCAGAAGCCACATTGATCACATACAGCAGCAGATTGACTATTGAGCTGACTGCACCTGAAATGTCTCTGTCAAGTTTTTTTTTATTTATTTGGAAACAAAACATAGTCGGCAATCTGTAAGACAATGCCAGTTACATTTTTCCAACAGCTTATATTTTTAAGTGTAGATCATGCTTGAAGAAGATCTGATGGCAGAAACTTTCATGCTAATTCTCTTTTGTTTTCAGTGTACATTTAAAATAACAATTTTATTATAATTGCTGCCAACATGCTGACACAGTATCCCCTTTTGCTTTATATCCTGTTACTGGAACAAACAGCTGCTATGGGTGTAATTCTTTTGAAGATTGTCATATTCAAAGTTTTTGATAATTTTAAAATAAGAATTGACTATCTACCCACTATCCCTCCCTCTGTCTCTCTGTCTGTCTGTCTGTCTGTATGTCTGTCTATCTGTCTGTGTGTCTGTCTTTCTATCTGCCTATCATTAAGTGTATATTTATAGATAGAGAGCTAGATGAATGGATGGTTGGATGGATGGATAGATAGATGTGGTGTCAGTGCTGAAATAAATCATATGTAGGGTACGTGGGTCTTCTGCTTTTTTGATTGTATCAAAAGTCACCATTTGACTCATCACACAATCTCATATTTTTGCTGGCACAGAGGAAACCAATGCTCCACCTTATGAAGAAGTTGAGCATTGGAAATTAACTTTGAGAAAGCCGCAGTTGTAAACCAGGGGAGTTACAAATACTTTCACTTATTTTATTTTGCTACTTAAAGGTTCATTTCTTATTTTTTTAAATATTTTTTCTGTGTATTTATCTGCATTACTGTAAGCTTAAATGTTGTAAAATATATCATGTTCTGGTCCTGGCAGCTGAAGCAGAGGGTTGTGGTGAGCAGCCATCCCCCACTGTCCGATCCTACTTCTCCTCAAGCATTTATTTCCATGGTGTCTAGTGGACCCCCAACACACCGATCCAATCCCCCTCTGATAAATTAATTTCCCTGGTGTCTAGTGGCAACCCCCACCCACCGATCACTGTCCTCCTCACAAATATTGATTTCCATGGTGTCTAGTGGCACCCACCATCCACTGATCATCCTCTAGGTCCCCAAGATGTATTTCTTTCATGTCTAGTGGCACCCCCCCAACCACCGATTGCTGTCCCCTATTCAGTTCATTATCACATACCTGAAATATATGCTTTTTTTTAGCAGACGGCTGTCCCTTTCGATCAGCCCCTCGCCCCCATAACCCACTCAGCACCCACCACCCCACACACCCCAGTACACTGCTACACACCCTCGCTCACCTGAACAGGTCCCAGGTTTGAGATACACTCTCCAATTGAAGATATGTCTTGCTGCTGGAACCAGTGACTGCAATACAGAAAGTAAGGTAAATGCAGTTCAGTGTATTTCAGGGGGGGTTCAACTTTTATTCATAATTCAGCCATTCTTTGACATTTTGATCCCGAATCTTCAATATAGCCTTTTGGGGCCTCACCTTATGAACAATATGACTGTCATTATGCAACTCCTGCCCGAAAGATGATTTTGTGGTTGCGCTTTGATTTTATCTTTTGAATAGGATTTGCATAATAACAGCCATATTGTTCATGATATGGAGTCATAAGTTGGCTATGTTGGAAATTTGGAGTCCAACTACAGTATGTAAAAATGGCAACGTTATGACCATTCATTGCAATTTCAATATACATGCTCATAACTTTGGAAACTTTAAATATTTTGACCACAAAGTTTCACTGCCTAATGTATGTCACATCTGTCATTTTTCAAATCCTGGCCAAAATGTGTTTTTGCACCTATGGTGTGGAATGGCTTTGTAGTTGCATGGAATTACATTTTGGAAGGGATTTGAAAATTTTCTGTACCAGATACCTTAGGTGGATGGCTATGCTGGCAATTTGGTCACTGTCGTCCTATAAATATAAGTGCAGGGCCCTTCCACAGTGACATACATATATGCATCTATGGAAGCATGCAGGCAAATAAGGCTACACCTACTCTATCTCAAAAACTATAGATGGGTGGCAGGCTTCCACAGGCAAATAAGGCTGTGATTACACTGTCTCAAAAATAAGGAAATTCTTTGCAAAAAACTATGCTATTGCATCAGTTAGGGTTGATATCAAACTGTGAAAAGGAGGAAAATATGATGTTAGGATTTCCAGCCCTAACACCCCACCTCTACACTGCATGCACCAACAGTTGTTGGGGGTGCCTTGGGGTCATCAACCATAATGCTTGCAGGCATGTCTAAGGGTACTTAGAATTTCTCACTCTCGAAGTGTTCTGAGAATCTCACATTAGGGGTTATGGTAGCCTGTGTCTACCCCAAGCCCCCTAGCAACATGTCACAGCCCATTTGTGGGTGCACAGGTGAGCAAGCCCCGTTTGGGGCAGGCAGCCTGCAGTTGATGCAGGCTGCCATTGAGAATCGCTTCCAGTGTATCCTTTGGTGCAAAGAGCACTTTGCACCATTCTTTGTGGAGCAAGCTCCTTGCACCATGCCAAGTGCTTTGAGAATTGAGCCCAATATCTTCAGTTAGGCCATGTCAAATTCTGTTTATATAACATATGTTTTGGGTCCCTCCCCAACACAGCCATCCTCAAGGAGGTGACTTACACATCTTGCACTACTCCAGTGTCATTTAAAGACTTAAGAAAAAATAGAGTGTCTGATTTTGGCTGCAATAATATCAAAGCTGAATATAAAAGTAATAATAAAATCATTGCAACAATGGATAATGAAAAGGGTATAGGGATAACAATTACCAATACCTTGAATTTTGAGAACCAAGCAAGGGAAGTGGTAAAGTGAGGTAATAGGATAATGGGAAACATCTTGGGAAACATCAAAAGTAGAAATTAGGAAGTGATTGTTTCCCTGTTTTCATCATTAGTGAGTCCCATACTGGAATAGTGAGCACCCTTTTGTTCCTCCCAAAATATAGGTAGCAGTAAGCTTCTGGAAAGGGTTCAGAGAAAGGTCACTGAAAAGGTTCATACATTAAAAAATATATGAGGATAGATTGAAAGAACTGGGTTTGCATTCTCTAGCATACAGAAGGCTTAGAGGAAACCTATGTTATGTGTACAGTGCCTTTCAGAATGAGACTATTTGGGTATCATCAGGTTTAGACCAGAATGATGGAAGCAAATCATGAAGACTCCATAATTTACAACTGAAGGGTGAATTGTATCGTACCTCTAGAAGGAGTATATGATTCAGCCAAAGAGTGGTTGATGCTTGGAATGTCCTTCCTCAATGTGTTGTAACACATCCTAGTATGGAGTCATTCAAGAGGGCTTTAGGCAAACACATGGATCAAGGCAAAACTAATTTTTTCCACTGATACGTGGTAAGTCATAATAATGGTCAAAACTGCATGACGCATACCATAATCAATGAACCTATGATAGAGTGTTAACTTTTTTTTATTTTAGCAAATTTATGACTGAGATAAGAAAGTGAAACCGGTTTAATATTTTAGACAAGGTGTAGCTAATAAGAGCAGAATAAACATATATACATTGAAATGCCAAGGACAGGTGTGATTTATGTTTTTTATTTTTTGGGGGGGGTGTAAAATATTTTTTCCTGTGGATATTCTATTGCAGAACTCTTTGTAACATGCCATACTTTTGTAGTACATCAGATAGTTATTTCAGTCAATAGTTACATAAAAAGTTATTTTATTGTCATTTAGCAAATGTTTTTTCAAACATTCATATGTCACCTCCATGCTTTTCTTCTCTTTGCTTGCTTGCTGATGCATAGGACTCCTCTGTTCAGTCTCCATGTATTCAGGGATGTACTTTTCAGTGGTTTAGTTACAAAGTTATGCTGGTATTTCTTCTTTACTGTACTTCAGATTGCTTTCCATCTGGTCTTTTTGAGACCGAGCACTTTTTTTTGTGTTCTAAAACTGAGTGTTTTGGAGAGTCTCGTCTGTATGGACATCAGTTTCTGTTAAGAATTGTTTTTACAGTGAGCTCACATTACTGAATTAGATGAGTGGCACACCTGTGGGCATGTCTGTGTTTCTGTGAGACGAACGACAAGTGCTGTCTTGTGAGGTGCTTGTGCGGCACAGCTCAAACTCATGTACTTCAAGGGTATATGAGGAGCAGCAGTGCTGATGCAAAATGGCAGCTGAAACTTGTTCTGAAATTTGATGATGTATTGGTACTTACAGTATATCACTATAACATATAGTAACATTAAAGATATTACTATGATATATAGGAACATGGAGATACATGTGATATCTTTCTCTGTGCATCAGTGTTTTTTTTTATCTTATCCTAAAACACATGTTATATAAATATATATATTTTTTTTTCTTTGAAAAAAAAAATGAATGCACCAGTTAGGGTAACTTAATGCCACAAATGTAGTGAAATGTGGCATTAGGATTTCCAATCCTAACTCCCCATCCCCAACCCCATGCAACAAATGGAAAAAAACATTAGGGTTTTGGGTCTCTGGAGTCTTGGCAAATCAATGTTTAGCAGCGTCAGTGGCTCAGTAGGTAGCACACATGCCTCTGAGGCTGGGAGATCAGAGGGCTGTGCATTCAGTTCCCACATCTGGCACTTGGGTTAATATCCCAGTACTGATACTGTAGTGCAGCATGAGAGAGGAACTGCACTTCTGAGGTGCCGTCTTTCGGATGAGATGTTAAACCGAGGTGCCATCTACCTGGATTGGTGGTAGTTCAGGTGGATGTTAAAGATACCATGGCACTTATTGAAAAGAGTAGGGGAAATTTTATTGACAAGAGAAACAAAACCATCACATAAAAGAACATTTTCATCAGGAAAACAATAAAGAAAAACAAAATAACGTCAGATAATAATGACAAAAAAAAATCATATCAATTGAGAAACACAAAATTTTTCCATAAGTTAATCACTTTCTGTCTTGGAAAATTCAGTCTATCTCTGGTTTTCAGTTTTTAACTCTGTTTCAATAGAAGATACAACTATAGAATGAGGTGTATACAGTTGTTGCATAACAAATTGACATCGCCTGCCACAAAAAGAATTGTAGGAGAGCAAAGAAAACATTTAAAGTACTTCTATGATAAATATCCCAAACCCTGAATAATCTCCAAGAACCAAGGTACCATAAGATAGATGTTTTAAATGAGGCATGTGCCAGTGCAATGCTGCAAATTTCCAAAAGTCCTGACTATGTGTGCATTCTAAGAAAAAATGTATTTGACTTTCCTCAATATTAATACAATCATTCCTTAAACAATACCCATCACTCAGAGGTTTATATTTCAAGTTTCCTCTAACTCCTAACCTCCCATGTGCTGACATCCATATTACATCCCAAATTTTAATCAGAATTCTAAAATCTGTTAGTTTATATAAAGCGTACTTCATGTGAGATGGAGAACAATCAGGAAAAAGGAGAATAACTTTCAGTAAATCATATACAATGTAGTTATAAAAGGACTTTCTATTGAAAGAACACAGTTGTGGCAGGGAGATTTTCCACTGAAAAAGTTTTTTAAAAGTGGAGAGACCGTATGATGGAAGACCATCAGAAGCCAGTACTCTAGGGGGAGAAAGGGACCATTTAAAAAAATATTTATGCCAAATGGACTTAATCCAAAAATGCCATGGTAAACTTTCACTACTCCAAATAAAAGGAAAAGAAGAATACAAAAAAATAGAATGAAAAAACACTACAGGACTAATCATGTTTAACCCTCCATGATGTTTTTTTAGATAGGTAAATTCCCTTTTTACCGGATTAAGCCTATTTCCCCAAAGCATTTGGAAAAATATACTGTATAATCTAGTTTCACAAGAAATTGAGGTGGAAAATATGACTAACATAAATAAATAGTGTAGAAGGAATTTTTAATAATTAAAACTCTTTTCTGTTTCCCAAAACGCCAATGTTTCCATTGATTAACTTTCAGATATCCATTCAATAATTGTTTTTCCCAATTAAAAAGTGCCATATCTTCCATCCCAAACCAAATCCCTAAAATTTTATGAGGTGAAGTTAATAAAGGAATATTATAACAAAGTGATAGGTCAGGAATCCTAGGCCCTAATTGTAAAACAAAACTTTTTTGTAAGTTAATTGAGGCTCCTGAAAAAGTTCCAAAAAAGGAAAAAATGTCCAAAGCTTTTTGTAGTGACCTAGTATCAGCCAATAATAGAGTGACATCATCAGCAAAGGCGGTAACTTTGATTGGAACCAGGTGAGGGGAAGGGGCAATACCAAAGATATCGGTGTCTGAAATTATACCTCGAATGACTGGATCTAGAACAAATGTATATAACAGAGGGCTAAGAGGGCAACCTTGTCTAACCCCTTTATTTATCGATATTTCAGCAGCAAAGAAACTATTAACGATAGGAATAGTAACAGCCTGATTATATAAATTAGAGATCCAATTTACAAAAGTCCTTGGAATCCCATAATGTAACAAAATGAAATAAAGATAGGAATGACATACTGTGTCAAATGCCTTTGTTTGATCTAGTGCTACTACCATTTCAGAATTTTGAAAATTATTCTTACTTCATGAACAAATCTCGAATTAGAAAAAGATTATGCTGAATTTTCCTCTGAGAAATAGCACAGGTTTGTGTGGATGGATTAAAATTCTAGCCACTTTTTCTAATCGCAGATTCAATATTTTGGCTAGAATCTTGTAATCACTATTCAACAAACTAATGGGATGCCAATTTTTAACAAGGTTCTATCACCTTTTGTAAATAAATTTCAATAATGAAAGGAAAAATTTTTACAAGCCATCCTGAAACCAAAAAGGAATTATATACTAAAGGTAAGAAGTAACTCATATAAAGAATGCAAGTTTTATAAAATTCGTTGGAATGCCATCAATCCTCGAGCTGATCCAGTGTTTAACTGCTTTATGACATCTGTGACTTCTTGTGAGGTAATGGGGTCAGTTAAATGATGCAATAAATTATCCGGAACTGAAGGTAAAGTACTAAATTGCCCCATTGGGAAAGAATCTAAATCTGATGTACCTGGACATGAAAAACAAATCTGATAAATGTCGTTGCACTAAGGCCAACATATCCAAATCTGCAGTAACTATATTGTTATGCAAGTCACATAATCCTGTCATAAAGGTGTCTCGCCAATTGTAATTTACATGCCTGATAAGGGTCAGAACTCGACAGTGTTTTGTGCCAAACCTGAATTCCAAATCCAGGGACTTAGCCCTGTCGAAATATTCTCATTTTGTTTTTATGTCAGTAATAGTAGAAGTATGAACAGCACGCTCTGAGGAGATATGGACATTAATTTATATAGTCGATTCCGGAGAAGTAAATATTTCCTATAATCAGAATCAACTTTTCTTTGCCCCAACCCTGAAAAGTGTTTTTATTTCTTGTTTTGTCTGCAACCACCACTCAAAAGGGGATGAAAAGAAATCAATTGTAGAATATTTAGCTGCAAAAAATAATTCTAATTTAGACAAATAGATTGGATTACTTAAAAAAGAAGTATTAAGTCTCCATCGATGAACCGTGCAGTACAAAGTAGGGGGTAAACGCTCTAAAGAGAGAGTGCAAAGTAAAATAGAATGGTCAGAAAATTCCGTAGGTGTGACTGAACAAAAAATAGGATAAAAATAATGAGATATAAAGACCATATCAATACGGGTCGCAAAGCTGTGCTGATGGTAGGTTTCACCAGCCTGTGCATACAAGCTTCGATAAACATCTTGAAGATTAGCATCTTTTACTATGTTAATAAGGGCATTTGAGTCACAATAGACTTTTTTCCTTAGATTTAACAAATCCAGTATCTATGGAGCAATTAAAATCACCCCCCAAATAATATGTCTTTTAGTAAATAAAAAAGATTTAATTTCCTCAAATAAATCAATGCGCCCTGTTTTGGATTGAGACCCATAAATAGCAATCAGTCGAAAATAATAAGTATTAAGTGAGCAATCTAAAATTAAAGTTCTACCGGATGTATATCAATTACTTTAGTGATTTTAAAAGCAGAACTGCAGAATAGTATTCCAAGACCGTCTGCTACATCAGAGCCAAAGTCCAAAAGGAAGGACCTAATGCCCATTTCCTTTTTAGCTGATTCATTTCCCAAAGGAAGAAAGCCTAGTTTCTTGTAAAAATGATATCTAATTTCGGGATTTCAAATACAAGAAAATGGGTAACTGTTTTTAAATGCCTTCAAGCTGCAGACATTATATGTAGCTAGCTTTAATGTGGACATTAGATGTTACTAGGTACTATTTTTCTGACTCACTTTCCGCTTTTACCTTTTTTCCCTTGCTAATTCCGTGGCCTTACTATCTTCATCATCTGTGATGAGCTCTGAAATATATGATGTGTCAGATTCAAGATCAGAATCTCTGATATCATCTTGTAAAGGGGAAAAAAAATTCTCAGTAGGAAGAGGAGTAGAAGAAGGTTGTTTTAAAGAAGCTCTTGTAAAATGCCTATTCTTAACTACTTCAAAGGGCAGAGGCATAATTAAAGTGGAAGGGTGCTTATTAACAACAGGAGGCCTTGAACCTGATTTCTCAACTAAAGCTTGAGGGTCCTCAGAAAGACCCAACCCCTCATTAAGTGAGTCACTATTGGTTTTTGAAAGTAAAGGAGGAGAAATCGTGGAGGAATTTGAAGAACAAGGTTCATTAAGTCCCTTATTAGTAGCTTGAGCCTTATGCAGTAAACCATCATGATCAAGGCCCTCTGTACAATTCCACCGCGCCCAGAGACATTGATGAAATGCATGTCCTTGTTCATCACAAAGATTACACTTAAAGATATTAGTACACATATCAGTAGAGTGGCCAAACCCACCACACAACGGGCATTTTAAAACATCGCACACACTACTAATATGAGTCCTATCCCCACATTTGTAACAGGCCCTGGGCTGACCTCATAAAACATACCCCTATCCCTACTCTAAAAAGCTATTAGGTAGGTGGCCGATGTCCGAGTTAACTTGAAAAAGTTTTATTTTGAATTTCCACCCTCCAGTCCAAATACTTTCAACATCTAACAGGGCTTCAGGTGGACTCAAAACATCGCATTTTGACTGGAGCCAATGGTAAATATCACTCACATTGACCCCTTCATTCCTAAACATAATTGTTACGAAACGAATTAGGGGTTTGGAGAGAGGTATTGCAAAAAAAGGAGACCATAGGGGAGTGTTTTTTTAAACAGAATCTTTCTCCCAAAAACGTTCCATATGGGAATTAGTTTGAAAACTGACATCAAATGAGTCCTCCCCAGAAATATGAATAAGGGCATATATATCCTTAGCCAGAAAACCCATAGAACTTTTCAACAAGTGATTGAAAACAAAATATCTATCTGGATGTTCAGCCAAACCCCCTTTATATCTGATCCTGATTGCATTTCTACGTGGAGTCTGTTCTAATTTATTTTTAAAGAGTTCAGACATAAGAAGTTTCTGAGGTTGTTCTAAAGAAACAGATTTAACAGTTTTCTGCAAATCAGCTGAAACAGCTGTGGAGGTACTTGGCTTAGAGAAAGCCAAGACACGCTCCCCGCCCTCCCTTGTACTGTTTTTAGAAAGTCCCTTATTAGATAGTATAGCTGTACCTTCGTTTATAGCCTGGCTCTCATTGGCATGCATAGTTGAAGAATGTAAAGTCCAAGAAGAGTCCGGCGTCCACAATCCCTTCTCCGATTTTCGCCAGCCTGCCTCCGTTAGCACCATCTCCTCTGACCAGTCCAGTGTTTCAATAGATTTATTCTCTCCTGGTAGGCCAAACTGCTGTCTCAGAACAGAGGAAGTACATGGTCCATCACCCAAATCCATCCTCCCGGGAACGTTATCCTCCGAAATGAGTTCCTCTTGGGGCTCAGAAAGCCCTGTGCTTTCCGGTATGGTGCCTGTTTCCAATGCTGTCAAGGAACGAGCAGTCTCAGGAAAAGAATCACCAGACACATCTCCAGGGGCCAAATCAGCTGTACCTGCACTCAAAATCACCTCCGAATTTGATGCCCACAAAGGAGCATTCTGTAAAGAGGCACCAGGCACTCTGGTATGTCCTGCAATATTCAACTCAGATACCGTGCTTTCTCCGACCTCCATCTCCGCTCGATGCTGTGAGCAGTCTGCCATACTGCCTTGTGACGTCAGCGAGATGCCCAAACTAGCCGCCAGCCAGCAGCCAGTAGGGGGAATTTCCCCGGTGTCCTGGCCAAATTTCCCTCATTCACTAAAAAAAAAATACTACCAACAGCTTAATCTGGTTCAAAGTCAGTTGGCATTCATCTGTATCCCCCTCCCCCGGGTCGTGCCTGAAAATAGGCAGGATTTGTCTTGTCCACTTACCCGGTCAACAAAAACAAAATAAATAAAAATAAAATGTTGGGGTCTTTCTTGGCTTGGGGTTGGCAACCCTAATTCTCAACACCCCAGCACATAGCTCCCAGTCTGAAGCATGTGTTAATATCCATGCCAATACCTCACAGTGAAACACTCTTCAAAGGTAGAGAAGTATATCTTGCCACATGTGGCCAACAAAATTTGTTGCAGCTTTTTTCACACAAGGCCCGGCAGACCCTGCATAAAGAAAGGAGATCATGTGAAATGTTGTTTGCTCTGGGAGTGAGATAAGCATTAGGGTTCACAACCTCAAGGAAGACCCCACCAGTGATTCATCAAGAATCTGGAGACCCAAAACCATAATGTTTTTCCCTTTTGCTGCTTGGTGGATGGGGGGGGGGAGTCATTGTTGGAAACCATAATGCCACATTTCTGCCACATTTCCCCACTTTTGTAGCATTAAATAACCCTAACTGGTGTATTAACAATGTTTTTTGCAAAGAATTTCCTTTCTTTTTGAGATAGCGGAATCATATCTTCATTCACACAGATCCTTTCTGGACCTGTGTGAACAGGTGCAGATGTGTGGAGCCCTTTAGGCAGTGCATCATGGAAGACTCCATCCACCTACAGAAGTGCAGGACCTGGCACATTTCCTCTTCACACATTCACTTTTTACACATTCACTCTATTTTTTTTTTATTTATTTTTGATCCCTAATTTTTAATATAGTGATTTCATGACTGCCCTTGTAAACTTGCCACGTAACATTCATAGTATTTTGGCTGAAATCACTTGGAAGGCAACCTGGGGAGAAAAAGAAGTGATACCATGTGTGAGCACCCCAGTCCACATAAAAGAGAACTGCCATCATTTCAGGGGACTTATGTGCTTGTGGCTAAGAAGAATAGTATTGGTGGCCATTACTAACAGTACTGCAAGTTTTACCCCCCTTTTCTTTGAGTTCAGAACTGCGGACTAAGTGCACTGGCAATGTTCATTATAGATTCACACCACATATGTAATGACTCATATCTTGACTCGCTGAGAAGTGCAGTAAACCATTAATTCTGACTTATTCATAATTTTCAAAAGTATTGAAACGCAATTTTGTTTTTTACTTATGTGAATTTCTGAGCATTATTCATATAAATATAACCTCTTATTCCAAGTTGCAAGTAGAACAGTAAGTAATGTAAAGAGGTAAATGTTAAACTGTAAGATATCTTCCTAATTTCTCAGAATTGTGAGCAGTCACAGTAATGTTATTATTTTACTTGAGTCAATTGCAATTGAAATTCATAAAATCTGCTCACAAAGCATGTCCTACCTCAGATCAATAATGACAAAATGTAGGATTTTTTTTTTTATTTTTTTGTAGCCACTCTTTCATTTCTCTTTGTATGGCCTTCTGTAATAATGTTAACCTTCATGGATTGTTCATTGTATATAGGAAACTTACAGTCTGAGATGAGTGCCAATGTGTGACACAGTTTGTGTGTGTGTGGGTGTAAATTTCTTGTTACTGTATTATGATTATGATTATGCTGGCAGTATAGTATAGAGGTTAGAGGAATGAAGTGTGAATGAGCTTGATACATCCAGCAGACCAGACCTGAGTTTAATTCTCATATCCTCCACTTGCATACTGTGTGACTCTGAGCAAGTCACTTAACCACCCAGTATTCCCAGGTCGCCTCTGAAAACAGGCACTTGTGCCTAGTGGGTTTTACCCGGTTACCAAAGACTAAAAATTAAAAAAAAAATAAAAATAAAGGATTATGATTGAATCTGTTACACAGATTATGCATACTTGTTATTTGAAGCCTGTTATGTCAAACATCTTGGGATAATTAGCAAAATAAAAATGTATTTTTTTCTGTCTTCGTACCAGTAGCTATTGACCACCTTCTGAATTATGTTGGTTAAATTTACTTAATTTAATTTCAGTTCTTAGCATGCTTAGTAGGGTATCAGACATCTATCCAAAAGACCGTACTGAGCATGCTCAGAAACAAAATATCTAATCTTATAACTAGGGAATGGATTAACTTTTGCTTCACCAAAGCAATGGAAGGCACCATTCTGGGGCATACCCATTCTATCCTGTAAATTTCAGACCAAAATTCCAAAGTGTCTCAGCTGTAGGCAATGACAAAAAACAGCAACGCCCCCACCATACTTTTTCCTAAAAATGCACTATCCAGATCTCAGAATCAGCACATCTGACTAGAATTAAACTTGTCATATTAAGACACTTTGCCCCACATGCACATGCAAATGTTTATGAAATTGCATTGAAAAGGGACAAAGCTATTAAGGAGTAAAGCTAGGCGTTTAAAGTTAAGCATCCTACTCACTGCTAACTATAGTGGCACTGCCATGCCACTATAATACTGTATGTAGATGTATGTACTTTACAGGAATATATTAACAGCTTCATCCACGTTCAATAGAATTGCACAAAACTTTGGGGGGGGGGGGAGTTGTCCTGATTTGCTAAGTATTGTAGCTGGATTACAAGATCTTGATAGTGCATTTTTAGGAAAAATAGTTTTTTTTATTTTTTGTCATAAACTGCAGCCCAGACTGTTTATAGTTTTGGTCTAAAATTTCAGGGTGGAAATGACTTGCTCCAGAATGGTGCCTTTCATTGGTTTGGTTAAAAAACTGTTAATTTATTCCCAAGTTATAAGATTTGAAGTTTTAGTTCTGAGGATGCTCAGTAGCATATCAAATGCTTATTCAGAAGATCCTACTGAGCATGCTCAGAACTGAAATTTCAGATCCTTATAATTTGAAACTAGATTACTATTTCTTCACCAAACCAATGAAAGGTACCATTCTGTGGCAAGCCCTTTCTACCCAGAAAATTCAGACCAAAACTCCAAATGGTCTGGACTGTAGGCAATAACAAAACAAAACAAAAAACAAGCATTTGTCAATGCCGAATGTTTGCTTGCCGGCATTAGCCAGTGGAAGTGCAGAAGTTAGATGGATGTAGTATAGGAAAGGCAGTGATCTACTGAACTGACACAAACTCCACCCCCACCCTGCAGAGATTGACAGGCATTGGGGTGTGCCTTTGGGTCATCACCCATAACGGTCATGACGTTTCACCTCACCCTACCCTACAGACACTGATAAGTGTTGTGGTGTGCCTTGGGTGTGTTTGGGCTTTACACTCACCTCATTCCATAAGGAAATATGCTGAAATGGGTGCAGTATCAGAGAATGGTGTGAATTCTGGGACCAAAGAGTCCAAGCTGCACCTCAATGCCTGTCACAGGCTGCAGGAGGGGTGGGGGTGAAATGGTGTGAGCATTACTGTTGACAATCCCAAGTTACACCCCTGACACCTGTCAGTCCTTACAGGGTAGGGCGGACGCCTGTCAGACTCTACAGGGCAGGGCGTTATGGTCAGAAACCGTAAGGCCCTGGGCATGTCTTGGTATTTTTACTCTAAGTTTTCAACATGGGCTTTTTGTGACCCCACCACACGAATAGTGACAATATCAGTTTGTTAGCGGAAAGGTGATTTTGCACAGTGACTGCACCATTAACACCACAGGTGTGAAAACACATTTCTAACATGATGTGAAAACTGACAGCTGTACAGTTCATGAGGAGGTGTAAAAAAATGGTTATGCTGAAAATCTGGAGCGAAAATATAAAAAAACTGGTGGTCACAAGCGTGCATAGAAACTGTGCAATGCACACCCATAATGCATTTATTTGGGGAATTTTTTTCACCAGATTTTCAATATAGGCATTTTGGGACCTCCACTCATAAACAGTGTTACTGTGATTTTCTTAATCTGTCCCAAACACTGATTTCCCACAGCAACTGTACTATTCTGCATTGGAAGTGTGAAAACACATTTCAGCCAGGATGTGAAAAATGACAGCTATACTGTTCATAAGAATGTGTGGAAAAATGCCAATGTTAAAAATCTGGAGTGAAAATATTACAAATTTGTGAAGTTATGAGGGTGTGTAGAAACTGCTCAATGCACCCTCATAACACAGTAATTTTATGGACGTTTGTGACCAAATTTTCAACATAGGCATTTTAGGACCTCTGCTCATGAATAGTATCACTGTGATTTTCTTAATCTGTCCCAAACACTGATTTCCCACAGTGACCATGCTTTTCTGCTCCAGAAGTTTGAAAACACATTTTGGCCAGGTTGTGAAAAATGAAAGCTGTATTGTTCATAAGGAGGTGTGAAAAAATGCCAATGTTGAAAATCTGGAGTGAAAATATTACAAATTCACGAATTTCCGAGCGTGCATGGAAACTGCGCAATGCACACTCATAACACAGTCATTTTGGGGAATTTTTTCATCAAATTTGCAACATAGGCTTTTTGAGAGCCCATTTCATGAACAGTGATACTGTCGTTTTGTTAATCTGTCCCAAAAAGTGATTCTGCGCAGTGACCGTAAAATCACCTTTCGGAACCAAATAACCAAATAACAGTCACTGAATTCATGAGATGGGATCCCAAGAATCTCATGTTGAAAATTTGGTGCAAAAATTTGAAAAAATTACCAAGACATGCACCAAAGTGGAAAAAACCCTATTTATGCCATTATACAGCTTACCGGCATTCCTTCAGTTCGCGGTTGGCTTTGAAGTGTGCAGATTTGCTCCTGCTCCCTGAAGATTGTTGCACCGGCCTCTGGAGGTAAGTATGGGGTGAGGGGTGTGTGGGGAGGTGGGATATGTAGAGGGTGGGTGTGGGTTGCAGGAGGGGGGCAAGATAGTCAATGAAGGACCGTTTTTTTTGCTACAGGTTGTTTTTTTATTTTACATGGACATGGGACTTTTGCCATGCTGGGGTGGGCTCCCAGCATGGCACCTGCAACCTTGGGAGGCAGTGGAGCCAACAGGGGATTGGGCACCCCATTGGGCATACAGTGTGGGGGGACACATGAGGATGCTAGACTTCTGCCATGTTGGGGTGGGCTTCCAGCATGGCACCTGGAAGTTTTGGGGGAGGGGCACTGGATTTGGCACCCCCATCAGACATACAGTGTCCTTGGTGGGGGAGTGTGCATGAGTGAGGGGGATTGGGCACCCCTTCGACACATAGCAAAGGGGGGCATTCACATGCAACCACCGCTACAATCAGCAGTGGTGACATGGAGGCAGTTTGCATACTACTGATGGCAGGGCAGTATGCAAATTGCCTACACGTTACCACCATTGATTGTAGTGGTTATTTGCTTTCAACTGTATGCCACTGCAATCCAAACTGCTGTCATAGACAGCTGGAACATTCACTGGTGTGGTGTGGTGCGGCCGTGCCTGCAAAAATGCTGAGGGCATTGGAAGTGGAGATGCCACACCTATGAAAACTTGTATGGTGGCACTATGTTTCTTGCACATGTGTGCAAGCAAACATAAACAGCAAAAAAACTGAATTTTTCCTAAAAATGCACTTTGAAGATTTCGGAGTCAGCACATTTGACTGGAATGAAACATAGCAAATCAGGAGACCTTTCCCCCGAAGACTGCGCATGCAAAATATAATGCAATTCATTTGAATGGGGCAATGCTATTAAGGTGCAAAGTTAGGCGTTTAACATTAAACAGCCTACTGAACACTAACTACTGTGGCACTACTGTGCCAGTAAAATACTGTATGTAGATGTATATTTTGTACAGAAATATATTAATAGCTTCACCCCTGTTCAACTGAATTGCACAAAAGTTTGCATGTGCAGTCATGGGGGGGGCAAGGGGTCTTAATTTTCCAAGTTTTATTCCAGTCAGATGTGTGGATTCAAAGTGCGTTTTTAGTAAAAATCTGTTGTTGTTTTTTTAATCATCACCAACAGCCCAGGCATTTCAAATTGTGGCCTGTAATTTTCAGGGTGGAAAGGGTGTGCCCCAAAATGATGCCTTTCATATGTTTGGTAAAGAAAGTGAATCCATTCCTAATTTATAAGGATTCAAATTGTTGATTCAGAGCATACTCAGTAGGGAATCATACATCTATCCAAAAGACCCTACTGAGCATACTCAGAACTGAAATTTCAAATTCTTATAACTTGAGAATGGTTTAGTACTTTTTCACCAAACTAAGGAAAGGCACCAGTCTAGGGCATACCTTTCTACCCTGAAAATTACAGCCTAAAATTCCAGATCATCTGTGCTATAGGTGATGACAGAAAAAATCAAAAAACCATGATTTTTCCTAAACATTTTCTGTCCAGATCCTGAAATTCACACATCCTACTGACAAAAAACTTGGAAAATCAAGTGACCTTGTCCCCCTGACTGCACATGCAAAATTGTGTGCAATTCTGTTGAATGGGGCCAAAACTATTAAGGTGCAAAGAGAGGAGTTTAACATTAAACAGCCTATTAAGGCAATACAATTGCACATACTCCAATAATGCAAAGCATCATGGGAAACATGTACAAATCCCAATGATAGAATTTGCACTGACTCAACTTTAAGCAGAATTGCATGGTGCCAGAAGGCCTCGCAGTGCAATCAGCAAAGGCTAAGAACAGCAGAAACATGCACATGTTTTGTCTTCATTTGGACTCATCAGTGTGCCATATCTGTTAAGACAACCCAGGGAGAGGGAGCCAACCACTCCTTAAGGGGGTGTTATTTGTTTGGGTCATGGGGGCCCAAAATAGAGAAGGAAAAGAACTATATAGAGCCCCAGAGCAAATATCCTGAGACATGGATTATCCCGGAGGATATTGGCCTATTAAGGCAATGCTCTGTTAGGCTCCCCATCTCACCTTACCTTCTCCTGATTGGATTTCCCCTAGAATAAGCAATGGGCCATCTACCAGTCCCACAAGGCCCAGTACTCCCAGACTGGCCCCTATGCAGGATGTCTCCCCTTGTCCACGTTATACTAAGTATTATTGGGTTAAATATACTAAGATACTGGATTCGGACTACGGGACTGAACCCTTTCAACCTCTGTGGCACAACCCAGGCCTGATTATAGACAATAAACCAGTGTTTACAGAAATTGTTCTCAGTCACCTCAGAAAGGCTGACTATGTTAAGATGGGGGAAATTTTGAAGAGGCACCTGGCAGGAATTCATTCACACTTGGATGCATGCCAAAAATGGGAAATCATTAAGCTGGGACTGGTGGAGGCTACTGGGTCATGTACCAAGACACAGAGCAAGAAGGGCAGGGCCAAGAAGCTAAGCTGGTTGAATCAGGAGGCCTTGGAAGGGGTGAAGGCAAAAAAAGCAGCATTTAGGAGGTTCAGGAAATCTGGGAGGGGGGAGAACAGGGAAGTGTATGTGAAGAAGTCCAAAGAGGTAACCAGACTAGTCAGGGTGGCCAAGGCTTTGAGAGAGCCGAGGCTAGCAAAGAGTATCAAGGATGGAGGAAAGGACTTCTTCAGGTACATAATGGAGAGAAGGAGCTGCAAGGACCAGATGGTGAGGATTAGGAAGGATGGGGGAGGGGGGAAAGGGGTGGACCAGGCAGAAGCACTAAATGAGTACTTCTGTTCTGCATTCATGAAAGAAAAGGGTGGGCAGCTACCTCAGGGAATGGGGAAGGTGGGCAAGGGGGGGATGGGGTGACAGATGAGGTAATTACAAAGAGCAGGGTGCTGGAGAGTCTGAAGGCTCTGAGGTTGGATAAGGCACCAGGACCAGACAGTATTCATCCTAGGATGCTGAAAGAACTGGCAGAGGTCTTGGCAGGACTACTGGCAGACCTGTTCAATACCTCCCTGGACACAGGATGTGTACCACAGAACTGGAGGATGACTCATGTAGTGCCCCTCCATAAAAGTGGCCCAGAGGATGAACCAGGCACTTACAGACCAGTAAGCCTCACATCCATTGTAGGGAAACTAATGGAGACAATTCTGAAAGAGAGGCTGGTGACCTTTTTGGAATACAATGGACTCCAGGACTGTTAGCAACATGGGCTCATCTCAGGGAGATCCTGTCAGACCAATTTAGTTGAATAGTATGACTGGATGATGAAGTAACTGGACAAGGGCCATGCAGTGGATGTCCTGTATTTGGACTTCAGCACAACCTTTGATTTGGTGCCTCATGGGCAGTTGGGGGGAAAGCTGGAGTATGCTGGGGCAGGGACAAAGATGGTGAACTGGATTGTGAATTGGCTGCAGGGGAGGCAGCAAACAGTGGTAGTGGGGAACTCTTATGCTCAAGAGCTGTGACAAGTGGGGATCGACAAGTCTCGGTACTGGGCCCAGTGCTGTTTGGGATTTTTATATCAGATATCTCACATAGCATCAGGAGTAAGATCAGTCTGTTCGCTGATGATACCAAGATGGGGCAATGGTGGATGACATAGTAGGGTGGTAAGGACTACAGGATGGCCTAAATAAACTGGAGGAGTGGTCAGAAACATGGCAGTTGGGGTTCAAGGCTAAGAAGTGCAAGGTACTGCACTTCAGAGCATGGAACCCTGGTAGATGCTGTCACTTGGGAGAGGTTCAGTTCAGTGCCACTGAGGAAGAAAAGGATCTGTGGATGGTTCTAATGGGGAATATGAACAACTCTGCTCAGTGTAGGAAGGTGGCAACTAAAGCCAACAGGGTGTATTGCGAGAGGAATCTCCTCCAGAAGGATGGAGGTGGTCCTGCCTCTGTACAGGTCACTGGTCAGACCACACCTGGAGTACTGCATGCAGTTCTGGTGCCCATTTCTGAAGAAGGATGTCAGATTACTGGAGAGGGTACAGTGCAGGGCAACAAAGATGATCCAGGGTTTGGAATATAGATCCTAAGAGGATAGGCTAAGGGGAGTTGAATATGTACTCAATGGAGGACAGAAGTAATCAGGAGAATATGATTGAGACCTTTAAATACATGGCAGGGATAAACAAGACAGGCACAGAAGGGGTATTTCAGTTGAGGATGGGGAGGGACACAAGAGGGCATGGTCTCAGCTTGGAGGGGGGAAGATATAGGAGAGAGAGAGAAATGAGGAAACATGTTTTTTCAAAAAAGGGTGGTGGCTAAGCGGAATGCTCTGCCCAAGGTGGTGGTATCCTGTAGGATGGTAGGCAGTTTTAAAAGGGGATGGGACAGGATGGGGGGAGGTAAGCACAAGGGGGGAGGGGAGAGGGCAGCTGCAATGTAGGGGGCTAGCTGCACATTCAAACAGACTTGATAGACCATGGGTCATTTTTCTGCTGGCAGATTCATATGTTCATATGTTTTGGAAAGACTGGGAAGCCTGTGGTATCTCAGTGCTTTGAGAACTCTTTGACCCACAGTTAGGTTGCCTTTATTCCTTTGAGACTCTCCCAAGCCAGATACCAGCTACCTAGATCTCATTTCTGGAAGTAGTTACCAATTCAGAATTTGATTAAGTGTAAGTTTATGCTAGATTACTTTTTTTCCTCAGCTGCAGTCACTTGATTGCTGGATCTTTTCCCTAGACTTGGCACAGCACCTCTCCACTAAATTATAATGTTTGTGGGCTGGCTCATCCTTCACTACACCCAGAGGGCCTGGGAGAAAAATGGGAGTTGGAACTTGGTGTTACAATCACTTCACAAGAATGGGGCAAGGTATGGCCTAATACATATCTTGCATCCCAGGAGATAAAGGCTAAATATGACCAACTTAAGATACTTCATCGGGCCTACAGAACATCCCAGTGGCTCTATCGTGTGGGCCTCTTAACTCACAGTAATTGTCGGAGGTGCTACCCCCCCAGGCTAATTTAAATGATATTGTGTTATTTATTTATTTATTTCGATCTAGGATTAGAAAATACCCTTGAGCACAGTGAAGCTGATTTACAAAGGTTACACGTTATCTTGTGGTCCTGTCTTACTACTGACCTCTTTTGGAGTAAAGCATGGGCCACCTGCCTGTCGATTTTCCATAACTTGGGGATTCAAGTTCCTCAACTGGCCCTTCTTGGTTTACCTTAAGCTAATTCTCACCTTACTCGGCCTCAGCTCCTTTGGATTCATGGAGCAATGGTAACTGCCAAAAGAGTGCTCCTTAGACATTGGAGGGACCCTCAGTCTCCTGCATATGAAGACTGGTTTAATCTTCTGTCCCTTTATGCCCGTTATGAAAGAACCTCTCATTTTCTAGTTGAAGGATTGTTATGTCATCTGGAGTCTGTTCCTCACCAAATTCCAGCATACTACCCTACAGTATAATCCTAATTGCTTACATCTCTAGGTATTGTCCCTCTGTGCTGTTTTCTCTTTTCCTGGTATACAGACTGGAGTCTCAGAGGTGTGTGAACCTATTGGGTGCTTCTCCCTTTTGGCTCCTTTTTGTAGATTATTTTGCTCTCCTCCCTCCCTTCCTGTTTACTATGTCTACATTGTTCCTGCTGCAGATTTTTGGCCATATTTTTGGACTTATTTTTCTTTATTGGGGCACCTAGGTATTGTTAAGGTCGAGAAACCTGGGACCTTTCTGCTGTGTCCTCAGTAAACTTTCCCATCCTCTCTTTCTTCTTCTTTCTGTTTTTTTGTTTCTGGGCACCTTTTGTGTACTTTTTGTCTCTCTCACCTTGATTTTTGAGTTATTCAGCTTACTTATAGTATGTTTCATTTGTCTCAGTACAGCAGTTGGCCATTTATGGGTTTATTCCTCCTGCCTTGCTCCCCTCTGCTTGTCTAGTTATGTTCCCTAGCCCCTCTTTTTATGCCTATCCTGTTTATCTTGTTTGGTATTCTTACTTCCCTTCCAGACATTAAATTGTTTGTCCTGTGTTTTTTTCTGATTGTTCCTTATTTCTTCATTTCTCTGTGTCTCTTCTCCATTTTCATGTCACTCATATTTCCTTTTCACAGCTGTGACCTCATTCCGGGTAGTAAGCTCTTGATTTAATTGTTTAATGTTGCTTTCTTTTAGTAAGTGGTTGTAATTTACAGATTTTGTTACTTGTTTAAAGTCCTGGTTTGTTTTGATCCTGTTGGGTAATTTGATTGCTACATGTGTTATATTTGAAAAAATTAATAACTTTTTTTATCACAAAAAGAAACAAACAAAAAACCCAGCCTATGCAACCCTAGCTATAGTACAAGGAAAAACTATTAAGCTGCAAAGTCAGGGGTTTAATCTTAAACAGCCTGCTCAACCCTATATGTAGTGGTGCTACCACACCACTATAATACTGTATGTAGAAGTATATACTGTACAGAAATACATTAATATCTTTATACCTATTTAACAGAAATGCACAACAGTTTGCATGCACACTCTGAGAGGCAAGGTGTCTTGATTTGCCAAGTATTGTTGTAGTTGGATGTGTGGATTCCAAGATCTGGCTAGTGCCTTTTTTGGAAAAATAAGTAATTTTTTTCTGGTTGTTTTTGTTATCAAATGCAGCCCAGACTGTTTGGAATTTTGGTTTGAAGTTTTTTTTAGAGTAGAAATGACTTGCCCCAGAATGTTGCCTTTCATTGCTTTAATGAGAAAAATGTTAATCCATTCCCAAGTTATAAAGATTCAAATTTTGGTTCTGAACATGCTCAGTAGGGTATCAAACACCTCTCCAAAAGACCCTACTGAGCATGCTTAGAACCAAAGTTTCAAATCCTGATAACTTGAGAACGGATTAGTATTTTTTCACCAAACTAAGGGAAGGCATCGTTCTTGGGCAAGCCCTTTCTACCCAAAATTTTCAGTGCAACATTCCAAACCATCTGGGCTGTAGGCAATGACAGAAAAACAGCAAACAACCTTAAAAATGCACTATCCAGATCTTGGAATATGCACATCTTAGTCAAAAGAAACTTGGCAAATCAACGGATCTTGCCCCCAGGCTGTGCATGAAATTATTTGTGCAATTCCATTCAACTGGGGAAAAGCTATTAAGGTGCAAATTTAGGGGGTTGACATTAAACAGCCTACTCAGCCCTAATTATAGTGGTGCTACTCTGCCACTGTAATACTGTATGTAGATAGATAGATAGATAGATAGATAGATAGATAGATAGATAGATAGATATTGTACAGAAATATATTAATAGCTTCAGTCCTGTTCAATGGAATTGCACAAAATTGTGCATGTGTAGTCGGGGGAGGGGGGCAAGGTATCTTGATTTGCCAAGTTTCATTGCAGTCAAATGGAACATTTTTAGGAACAATCAAGTTTTGTTTTTCTTTGCTGTTTTATTTTTGTCATCACCTACCATATGGTTTAGTATTTTGATCTGAAATTTTCAGGTTTGAAAGGGCTTTTCCCAGAATGGTGCCTTTCATTGATTTGGTGAAAACATGTTAATCTGTTCCCAAGTTATAAGGATTTGAGTGTTTGATTCATAGCACACTAACTAAGGTATCCAATGACTATCCAAAATACCCTACTGAGCAGTCTTAGAATCCAAATTTCAAGTGCTTACAACTCGAGAATTGATTAGTATTGTTTCACCATGCTTAGTAGACACCATTCAGGGCAAGCCCTTTCTACCCTAAAAATGTAGGCCAAAATTCCAAAATGTCTGGGCTAGACAATGACAGAAAAAACAGCAAAATAAACCCCCTGATTTTTCATAAAAATGCATCATCTAGCTCTCAGAATTTGCACATCCTACTAGAACAAAACTTGGAAAATCAAGACCCCCCCCCAAACTGCAAATGAAAACTTTTATGAAATTCTGTTAAACAGAAGCAAAGCTATTAAGGAGCAAAGTTAGGGGTTTTAACATTAAAGAGCCTACTGAACCCTAACTATAGTGGTGCTACTGCACCACTATAACATTATAGTTTTGTGGTAGTGCCACTATAGTTAGGGTTGAGTAGGCTATTTAATGTTAAACCCCTAATTTTGTACCTTAATAGCTTTGACCTTGTTCAACAGAAGTGGACAACATATTGCATGCTTGGTCTGGGGCAAAAGGTCTCTTGATTTGTCAAGTTTATTTCCAGTGGATGCATGGATTCCGAGATCCAGATAATGCATTTTGGGAAAAAAACAGTTTTTCTTGCTTTTTTTTTTGTCCTCTACTAGAGCCCTGAAAGTTTGGAATTTTGATCAGAAATTTTCAAAATAGAAAGGGCTTGCCCGAAAATGGTGCCTTTTATTGGATTAGTGTAAAAATATTAATTTGTTCTTAAGTTACAGGGATTTGAAATGTCGGTTCTGAACTTGCTCAGTAGGGTCTTTTGGATAGATGGTTGATTCAAAAGAAGAATTTGCCATGCAAAAGATGATTTCTCTTTCATGAGGGGTAATCCTATTTCTTGAGAGAAAAGTCTTGTTTCAAATAGTAGCCAACTTGTTTTCTTTTAAAAAAAATGTTTCTGAAGACCTTATAAACATGATGCTCAGCAGAGATACCAAGGCAGGAATGTAGCTAAATGAGACCTGTTTAGCTAGATTCTGCAATTAGGATTTCAAAAAATAACCCCCAAATATATTTTTGGAGCACTAAAAAATATTCTTTTGTGAGACAATTTTCTTCTTTCGTATGGCTCATGAAAGAAGAATAGGGTCATACGTAAGAATAATTTTTTTTCACATTCTTCTTTCATGAGAATCAGTCTTCTTTCATGAGCTCAGGGAAATCTCATTAAGGAAGACTGGTTCTCATAAAACAAGAATTTGTACTTATTTTTTTGCACATTTCTCTTTTGTATAAAGGTGTCTTCTTTTGAGAGCTCACAGCAATCTCATGAAAGAACATGAGCTCATATGAAAGAAGAATTTGGACTTAGTTTTTTTACATTCTTCATCTGTATGAAGTAATCCTCTTCCATGAGCTCACGAAAATGTCACAAAACAGGATCAGTTCATATAAAAGAAGAATTTGGGCTTAGTTTCTTTTCCACATTCCCACTTTAACATGCCTTAACTCCGTCAATATTTGGAGTTAAGGGACAATCAATTCCTCAAAAAAGGTCTCAATCAGTACTACAGAACTAACACATAATATCCACTCTGCCAAAAAAAAAAAAAATAAAAATAAAAAAAGAGTCTTCATAAAAGGCATAACAATAAAAAAAAAGAATATTCCCATAGGATGCTATTGCAAATATAACAAGCTGTAACTCCTTCAGTCTTTTTACTTAAGGAGCAAGCTATATATCAATAGAAAGGTCTCAATGAGTACTACAAGATTAAATTCCAAAGAGTTACCAACTGAAAATAGACACTTAAAAACATGAACATTCAAAAATGAATCTTTTTATTGGATAATATTGCCACTGTAACAAGCCATAACTCAATCAATATTTGGAGGTATGGGACAATCTATACATAAAAATGTCTCAATGAGTATTACAAGACTAACACATACTACCCGCCCCCAATCAAAAAACTTCAGGACCCTTTTAAAAACATAAAAATTTCAAAATAAAAATTCACATAGGATAACATTACAACTTTAACAAGCTGCAGCTCCATCTGTCTTTGGAGTTAAGGGACTATCCATATGTCAAAATATAGGTCTAAGTGACTACTACAAGACTAAGTCCTACAAAATATCAACTGAAAATAGACTAAAAACATAAAACATAATAAAATTAAAAATTCCCATAGGATATTGCAACTTTAACTAGCCATAACCCTGTGAATATTGAAGATAAGGGACAGTCTATGTAAGTAATAATACCCGACAGGGTGGGCATTATTGGGATATAACGGACTGCCAAGGGGCTTAATGAGGCCCAATGCTACAGGCGGAGGACATTATAGCCCCTAGAAGATCCGTTATATCCCATAATGCCCACCCTGGAGGGTATTATTACACTTAGATAATTGTGTTGGGTTAGTTTTTTTTAATAATGTTTTGATTAAAAAAAGAGTGTCAAATATTATTACAAATGAACAGAAGTGCTGATTTATAAAATAGTCCCTTGCCACTACAGGGTGCTACTGTTGTTTCTTATAGGTAGGAAGTGACTGTGAGCGAGCTTGGTAGACTAAGTAAAATGCTACAGGCGAATGAGAAGAGGAGCGCAGGTAGGAGGAAATATGTGCGGCACTAAAGTAATGTTTTATTTAATACAGAAAACAGAAACTGAGTTTGGTGTTTCTGCTGTTGGTTTAGTGGGAGAGCGTTGTCACATGAACGTGACTTCAAAACAGAGTGTGTGGTGAAAGGACGTAGTGTATGAGTGAAAGCGGAGTTGGCAGACTGCCCGAAATGGTGTTCGTAGGTGAGAAGCAGAGCAGAGCTGTGAGGCAGGAAAGTGTTCTGGTAAAAATTTTTTATTATTTACTGTTTCATGCTGCAGATTGTGTTGAAGGCGAGTGAGATGAGTGAAATGAACATGAAGTGGGTTATGTCGGCGAGCCGCTCGCTTAGCGAGGAAAAAAGAAATGTCAGTGGCGAGTTCCAGAATTGGAACTTGTTTTACAGCTGGCTGTTGTTAAGAAATAACAGCCCGAGTGGCAGGCTGTTTCAGCCAATCAGGAATTGAGTTTTACTTTCACCATTATCTAAATATTAATAAAAGCTGTCAGTACTATAAGACTAACACATAATACTGTACCTCCTATCAAAACATTCATGGGTTATGCTCTGCACCCCAAAATTACCTCCAAATTTCACCATGGTGTCAAATCCACAATTAATGTCTGTGCATCATCAAACATGCACACAAAAAACACTTTTTTTGCCCATACACACTTAGCTGCTGGAAGTTAAGAGGCACAATAAGAAAAAAAATATATATCTATATATATATATATATATATATATATATATATATATATATATTATGGTAGTACAGTAGTGCTACCATAGTTAGGGTTGAGGAGCCATTTACATGTCAAACCTAAAATTTTGCACCTTAATAACTTTGCAACCATTCTACAGATTTGCCTGAAATTTGGAATACACAATTGAGAACCATACATCTTGGGATCTGCCAACTTTTATACTGTTCGGATATACAGCTGCAGAGTTATAAAGTGTGATCTGTGCACATATTTACGCTTTTTTGGAATTGTTTGCTAGTCCCTACAGGTCGCACAGTTTGTGCGACCAGTCCAAAAACTTCAGGGAAAGTGCGGCTGGGGTCCCCAATGTGCCTTTTGAAGATTTCATGAAAAAATATTAAATGGTTCAAAAGTTATTCAAAAAACAATTTCCCATTATAAGTCAATGGGAAAAGTTAACAAAAAGTTCGACAGTGTCGCAAATGCACTTTTCAGTGTCGCAAATAGTCCTAGTAGTGTCACAAATCCACCATTTTGTTTTCAGTTAGTGATCATAAAAATACTTGGCATTTAAATTTGGGACCCTCTAGCAACACAATTCTTATTGTGTTTACCTAGTCGGACCCTGAGGATGCTAGGCATGTCTTTATTTTGAGGTTAAACACCCCAGAAATATGTTTTTTTCAATTTCTGGAAAAAGTAGTGTCACAAAGTAGTGTTGCACTCATGAAAGTGTCGTAAATGCTTGTGAAAACTGTCGCAAATCACGACACTACTTTGCAACGCTATGGCCAAAATAACAGGAATTATTTGCCACCCTGCTGCAAATGAACAGTTTGGTCTTTTGGGCTGAAATTTGTAGGGAAGACAGCCAACATCTTACAGATGTGATTTTTAGTAGTTTGGTGACAAAATATTGCACAGATGCAAAGTTACAGTACTCCAAAATTGACACTTTTCCCCATAGATTAACATTGCGGTGTCCGCTGCATGACAGGAATTCTTTGCTACCCTGGTGCAAAATATTGGTTTGGTCTTTTACACTGAAATTTGGAGGGAGAAAAGCCAACATCCCACAGATGTGCCTTTTGGTGGTTTGATGAAAAAAATACTACAGGGCGGCAAAGTTATGGCACTCCGAACTTCTCTTTTTTTCCCATAGGATAACATTACGGCATTCGCCGTGCCTTTCAGGGCCCATATCTCGGAAATGGTGTGAGATACGGAATGTTCATCTGAAAAACACTTAAATTATTTTTCTGCATTGTATGGTTCCTGAGATATAAGCAATTTAGTATTCCAACTCCTCATTTTCTGCTCTTAGACCCATTATTATGCATACATTATTTGTACTCGCTGTCTTTCTCTGTGCAGCTTTTGGGGAAAACCAGCCTGTGCACTTACATTACTGTTACCATTACCGCTTCCACTTGCAGTTCCATACCCATTTCACTTACCATTCCTGTGTATGCCACCATTTTCATTTTCCTTTATACTTGCATTTGCGTTATTTTTACCATTTGTGTCTACAGTACTGTTTCTCTTTCTGTTTCGCTTTGCGTCACCATGCGCATTACCATTTGCATTTGTGGGCACCATGTTACTATGTGACAAGACATTAGTGCCCCATGCTCCCGCTGCTGCATTACATTCACTATTTCTCATTATCATTCTCAAAAAGAAGGGAAATTAGAGGCAAAAAAAACTCTGTTTAATGCATTAGTTAGGATTGTTCCACAATGACAAAAGTGAGGAAATTTAGTGTTAGGGTTGAAAGCCCCCCTTAGACCCCTCAGCCCACCCCCCACCCAGCATCGGGTGTGCATTGGGCATGTCGGTCCTAACTCTCACCCCATTCTCCTATACCTCTGCTTCTTTACACATGTGATGGGGTGGCGTTAGGGCAGATGACCCAATGCACACCCCAATGCCAGTTGGGGTGGGCTGGTGGTCCAAGGGGTTTTCAAACCCCACCAAATTTCACTTTTGTTGCTTTGGAACAACCCTAACTGATGCATTAAACTGAGTTTTGCCTCTAATATATATATATATATATATATATATATATATATATATATATATAGAGAGAGAGAGAGAGAAAGAGAGAGAGAGAGACAGAGATAGCTAGATATTATTTAAAGCAAACCCCACAAAAAAACAATTACAATGGAGTGATACATGACTTACCTGGAAGCATGTAAATGCAGGGCCCTCTGGACCCTACAATTTCTCCGCCAGATGGATATGTTCAAGCAGATCCTGTAGGGTCCCACATACAATTCTCCTATCTCAGTGCGATAATAAATTCTTTGCAAAAACTGAATTAATGCACCAGGTTGGGTTCAGATTAAAGTGAAAAAAGTAGGGAAATTTTGTGTTAGGATTTCCAACCCTAACTCCCCACCTCCATCCCTCATGCAGCAAAAGGAAAAAGACATTACAGTTTTGGCTGTCATGAATCTTGATGAATAAGGGGTGGGGTATGCCTTGTGGTTCTCAGCCATGAAGTTGACACCATTCTGACACAGTCTTCAAATGTACAGAACTGTGTCTCCCCACATGTTGCAAACAACCTGTGGGCCCTGCCTGAAGAAAGCAGATCACATCCAAACTTATTTGCTGAGGGAATAGGGTGAGAGCATTAGGGTTAAGAACCCCAAGGAAGACCCCTCCTGTTATTCACCAAGACTCAGGATAGTCAATTCAATAGTTTATTGATCAACTTGAAAAGTCATTACAATTTTGAATATAAAATCAAAATTTAAAATAGTACAGTATACATTCATTTATCACAATATCCAAGACTTACACAAACATTTGTATACATAAATACATTAACTAGCTTCAAGATATGCAGTTACCCAATTCTAGCAATTTAACACACCCATCAATACATACAATTTCATATATCTTTGTTGATTATGTGTCAAATTCAATCAGCAGCCTAATTATGCTATTTTGACACTCCCCTTAGGAGCACATATATTCGTTAATCATAATTAGTACAATTACATCCAAACTAAAGTTAATTTTTTCTTCTTTTTTTACTAGATTTGACAATTATATTTGAAGACATCTGTTAGCATAATTGTTTACTTTTTATTATTTCTTACATGTAATTTTTTTCATTTCACTGACTTTAAGGAAGAGGCCACAGCTTTTAGAGTTTCTGCACAATGAGATTTTAGGAGCTATACCACCATTAGATCAGGTTCAAAATCCAGTTTATCAAGAATATTTCCAAAAAATTGTTTCCTGGGTTCATTATATAATGGGTACAATATTACAAGATGTTTTAGATTATCCATATTCCTTCCACACTTACATAGAACCCTTCCCTCTTGTCCGTTCTTACTGTACTGATTTGATTTCCAGTTACTTGTAATACATTCAAATCTATGTCTAGTAAGTAGTTTCCTTTCTTCTGAATTGGCTGTGAGTTGAGATATGCGCCAAACTTATGTGATCTTTTGTTTATTAGCATCCATTTGCAGACCTTATGTTGTTTACAGAGGGCCAAATCTTTTTGCATATAAGTATATTTTATTCTTTCATTCTTAATCATTTTAATTTGTGAAAATGGCAGTCTCACCCTGTCCAGAATATTACCTAACAAGCCTAAAGGTTTTATTACCTTCTCTAGCATTGTCATGCAAGGAAATGTTATATTTTGTTTAGGGTACTCTATGGCTTCCTCTAAACATAATCTTGGTAATTATTTGCTATTCATTTTGTACACTTTTAACCAATAATTTACTTGTCTTTGCCTGATTTGGCATTCTATTGGTAATTGGCCCAATTCGGCCCTTACCAATGCAGATGGTACCCTATTAGGCAATCCTAGTATTTATTTGTAAAACTTGCTTAGAATAGTTTCTGATTTGATATTATTGCTTTGCCCCCATATTTCTACACATAAAGTAATTGGTTCCTGAGTTTTGCATTCATAACTCTTAGGGTACCTTTTGTTGAATAACCTCCATACTTATATGCAAATGTGTTTAGAACAGGTAGAAATCTATTTGCTGTGCTTTCTGCTTCCCTTAGGTGCTTATTTCATGTTCCATCCCTTGACAAACAAACAAACAAAAAAAAAATCCCAAGTAGCAGAATTCATTCACCTCCTCTAAACTGTTTTTGTATGCTGTATGTTTGAAAGCCTTAGCCTTGCCTCCAAATACTATCACTTTTGTTTTTTCATAATTTAATACTAAATCTGCTTTATCACATTCCATAACACATTTTTAGCATTCTTTTTATGCCTAAGTAACTGGTGGAGAGTAGTATCACATAGTCTTTAAAAGCTAGATATGGACATGTTTTTTTTTTCCAGTTCTTGGCATATGGTGTTACGAAGCATACATGCTGTTTAATATAGTTTGGAAATATAAATTAAATAATAAAGGTAAAAATGTACAACCTTGTTTTACCCCTACATTAGATTCAAACCACTCTGTTAGACTGCGATTATTGAAATATCTAATGCTTGTATAATTATTTTGGTAAAGATGTTTAATAATACCTAGCCTTGACTTGTCTATTCCTAAACCCTCCAATCTTTCCCATAATTTAATTTGATTGACTCTGTCAGATGTTGTTTTCAAATCAATATATATACAATATAATTTTTGTCTTTTTACCCTGTTATGCTTAAATATGTCATTGTGAAACACTGGTCCATTGTAAACTATCCAATTTTGAAACCCGCCTGAGCCACATCTATAACTCCCTTTTCTTCTACCCATAGGTTTAATCTGTTGTTAATTATTTTTGTAAATGGTTTTTCAGTACAGTCTAAAATATGAATTGGTCAGTAACATTCTGGCTTACTCTCATCACCTTTATTGAATAGTGGTAGTATAATATTCAATTTCTAACTTTCTGGAACTGTTTTCTGTTTCCAAACTGTATTGAACAGATTTTCCAAGAATGGAATCCATTAGGTAGTCATACAGCAAATAACATCAATCGGAATCCCATCCGGTCCAGGGTTTTATGTTTTTAAAAGATCTTAATACTTCTTCTATTTCAACTACTGTAATGGGATTAAATGTACAAGTTGGCATTATATCCAAATCATCTTTATTCATTTTGCTCCGATATTCTCAGTCATTTGAACAGAATATGTTTTTATAATATTGTACCCACACTTCTGGTTCTATGTGAGCATTCATTTCTCCCCTATAGTTTTTTGTGCCCTTATTTACTATATTCCTAGAAGTTTAACATCTCTTGAACTTACAGCCTCTTCAAATTCAATCCATAATTGTGCCTGGTACTTTTATTTTTTTTTTTTTAACACCAAGTTATATTACTTTCTTAATTTGTTAATTGTTTTATTATGAGCTATGTTTGGATTATTCTTTAAAATTCTTAACTGTCCATTGAGTTTCCTCTTGGCAGCTTTGCACTCATTATTATCCCAGATTTGACCTTCCTTTTTATTTTAGTGTGATCACTAGTGATGATGTTTCTTATATTTCCCATAATTGTGTTAAATTTGTTTATTGATAACTGTATATCTATGTTTATAGTTGTATCTTGTAATTTTTTTAGTATACATCTTTCTTTCATGATCCATTTCAGATTTCAACTATCGAAGGTTTTCCATCCTGTACAGTTTTTTTGAATTATTTCAACTTGATCCTTCTTGAGATCTTTTGTAGGATGATTACCTTCCAAGTTTATTTGGAGTTCAAAATCTGAGTGCTGGCTTTCAAGAGTGGGTCTTATCTTCAAGTTGACACAACTGGATAGCATATTTAGGTTCACACAGATATAATCAATTAAAGATGTTCCATTCCCTCCTTCATATGTATAATTTCTGGGTATACCTCCTTATAAGAGACCATTTAACATGAGATTTTTATCCCTCAAAAACGTATGTACCTCTATCCCTCTATTATTTACTACAGTATCTCTTGATTGCCTTTTACCCATAATATTTTTTATATTCAGCTGTGCAATGGAATACATAATATTATCAGTTATTCCCTGTAGATTACCCATTATTGCATTCAAATCTCTGACAAGTATAATTTTACAGTTTGGATATTCAATTTGTATATTTTCCAATTTTGATGATAGTTTTTGTAGTAATTTCTTGTCCCTATATTTACTATTATTTGGAGGAGTATATATATTGATTAATATTAATTCTTCCGTTCCAACCCCTGAAACCTGCACTAGGTGCTAGTTGGACAACATCAGAGAAACCATGGTCTTAGTGGCCACTCTGGTGCCCCAAAATAAACCATCTGTGTAAATGATGAATATTCCTGGGCACCTCTGGAAGAGTAGAGAAATATGAGAATAGAAAACTCTTTGATGAAAAAGACACAATGAGATGGCTGAGTATCTGGGGCAAAGCATCCAGTGCCCCAGCTGTTGGACACCAGTACCGGCTGAGAATCTTGGAACCTGATCATTATTCTTAGTTGCAGGAAGCTCTATGTCCGGAATCACAGACCTATTGGCTACTGAATCCAATCACTTACAAGATTAGCACCTCCATCAGGGAATCATAGTAAGTGACTTCAGGATGGCCTCTGCCCAGTTAAGTAGTTAACATGCTTCCATCAGCATCCTTGTGCTTTTTGTGTTCCCTCATATGTGGGTCACTTACACTGCATAACTGAACTGAACCCTACCAAACATAGGTTGTACTAGACAAGAAATGTATATGGACTAGGAACAGTGCCCTAATTTCTAGAACATGTCAATGAACCCTGTACCTTCAGTGTCTTCCCAAACCACCCTGAATCAGAATCCATCAAAGTGCACAATCTCAGCATGATATGCTTAGAAGTTGATAAAAAGATATGAGCTTTGGTTAGATGTAGGGAACTCCATAGATGTTCTCCAGCTATTCAAGTAATTGTCATACTAAGTTTAGAAACATGACTGGCATTTGCTACTGCAAGGTGTAGGGGGTCACTGAGCCAGAATCTGAGGCATCTGTGGGATGAAACTACTTTTTGGACCTGAACTAGTAGATTCCATCTAGAGGTGCTGCATTTTTTTTTCTATTGGGATGAAAGCACTTAGATTAGATTGAGTCTACAATTCTTCACAAATGTGTTCCAAGGACTTGGTGGTTGAAAGAAAATCAATTCAATGTTCACCATCCAGTCATGTTTCTGGTGGTCTGCATGGTCTTATAAACTGATCAACACACCAATTATTTTGAGATTGTTCAGTTTAACAGGAGTCCATATGCATATACGCGTGGTGTTCCTCCTGTAGGAGGAGGGCACCATGACTATTAGAATCTATGTAAACTTATGAGAACTAATGCTAGCCCAAATAGGGGAACTTAGCATTGAGAATATTGACATTGGAATGCAAACCCCCAAAATCTGTGTGACCTATAAATCAGTATGTACTGTATAGCTATGCATTGGTTGCACTACTGCTATAACAAACCTTAGAGATTCAATATGAATGTGAATGGTCTTAAGAAGTGGTTTGATGCTTCTAGGTCCTGAATCTGTCTGAATCCCCTGGACTTCTTGAGGAAAAAGATGAAAATTGAGCAGGATTCCTGTTTCCCTTTGATGTGTAGGATCCAGGATTATTACTTCTGTGTGAAGCAGGTGATTTGGGATTTAGTCCTCTGATTGTCATTTCCTAGAATGCTGATGTCAGTGATCAGAGAAATGGGCACTGTGGAAACAACAGGTTTTCAGATGGTATTGGGCAAGCAGGAAAGCAAATATGCCATATGAGAATATATAATCTGATGTATGATTTTGGAAAAAATATTATAGTATGATATTGCATGGTATGGTATGTTATGGTATGGTATGTTATGGTATGGTACAGTATTGTATATTAAAACTGATATTATTTTTAGTTATTATACATTATTATTTCTATGTGCTAAAAAATCTTAAATCATGAAACTTAGGTTTGTGATTTGGAAGTTTTTTTAAAACAAGACTGAAAGATCTGGCTTGTTTGAAGTTCATTTTAAGGTGATTTACGTATTAGTATTGCAAAGTCAAAGAACTTCAGCACAAAAGCACTGAGGCAAGGGTTACCTTATTAGCACTGAGTTGTTTTATCTTAGCAATATTATTTTATATTGTTGAAATATTTGACATATTGTATGTTTTTGTATTTTGCATTTATCTAAAGATATAAAGCACTTTTAGAGTTGAAAAGCCGGTATATAAATAAAATCTATCCACCCTCTGTCTGCCTGCCTGTCTATCTATCTGTCTAGCTAATCTATCTATCAAGGCGTATCATTTGACATTTTTTCTTCATGCAGTTTTAGATGAGCTAGTGATGGGGCGGGGGGGTCATTAAAGACTTAGGCAACAAATGCAAGATGATTTTTTTCAGTAGCTACACTTTACATGTCTGAATGGATCACTTCTATCCTGAGTTCTGTCTTGAGTAGAGGAACTGGAAACACTTGGAAAAAAGGGAAGGAAGGAAACTGATATGTTTCTGGATTGCTCAGAACAGTTTGTTGACCAGATACAGTAGATGTCTGGCGAGGAAGGCTGCTTGCACTGCATTGGAAGTGGAAACAGTGCATTTCTGGGACTCAAAGAACTATGGATTCATTGGCTATACTATCATGTGCCTAGCCTTTATTCACATAGACCCATGACCAGGACTACACTCCTAGACCCTGTCCCAACATAACCAGCTTCTTCTGCACCACCAGTGCTAGCAAAACTCATAGTTGGTAGAACTGATGTGGTGGAACATATATCTGCTCCTTCACCCCATCCAGCATCCTTTCTCCTCCTGTTCTTTTCTTCATGTTTTCTACATGCACCAACAATACATGCATGCCAGATGATGATACAAGCCCCATGATGCAGTCACCACATGACATTAATAGTAATGATGCATAGAAGTAATTTCATGATTCTTATTCGCCAATGTAACATGCATGCCCAGTGCACTCACAATCCATGTGACACCACCAGGCCACCACCCAACTCTCACACACTGATAGACCATGCACACCATACCACTAAGAGACCTTGCATCTCAAACAGCAGTCTACCTTAATTTACACTCACTGACTTACTGAAAAACTCACACACACCAGCAAAAAATTAAAAATATGTATGTTTTTGGCCAAATACCACACACAGCTGGTCAGTAAAAAGAAAAACATGTCAAGTGAATCCTTCAAGACTCCCCCTGCACATTTCACAGTCTGCAAAATTCCCACTGTTCCTAAGCATGGGGCAAAAAATAAAATTAAAAATAAAGATGAATTTCTATGCCTTTTATGTGCCCAGCATAGCAGCACTCACTCAGTTAAAAACATATATTCATGAATTACATCCTTCAAAATTCCCCCCCACCACACGTTTCCCAGTCTACTAAATTCACTCTGGCCTGATCTACTGCAGAATCTCCATCTGCTACTAGTGCAGGACTGCAGGCTCTCACTGTGCTCACTCTCCTATCTCATGCAGCATAATTTCACTAGCCTGCCTGCCTAAAAGAACAATTAAGTGTAATGGAAATTAGCTAACTGGAATTATAATATATGATTCTGTGATTTTTCAAAAGATTTCTGATCTAAAGTTGCTGAGACAGTGAAATGTAAATGGCCCTTAGATGAACCAGCATTCAGTATCACTCATTAGCTACTACAGGTCATGTGCCTTGCAAACAATATGGACTTGCTCAATACATGTGCTTCCGGTTGAAATTGCTCTGTCATGATGTCAAAGTGCCAAAGGGAAACCATGTTTCTTTTGATCTGCTTCACTGGTATCCAAAACACTGAATTTTGGCACAGTCATGAATGTAAATTCAGAATGGAATCATCGTTAACCTTCAAATTTGTTGTTATGATGGGCAGTTTAATGGAAACTGGATTTTGTCCATAGTAGTCATCAGCTTTTGTTGGTTATTCCCAACTGTAGGTCAACATGCTCTGCTTGTGACATCATAGCCTTTTGCCCTGGATCTGTATTTAAGCAATAATGACCAAGAGGCCAGTAATTTCCAAAGGATTAATGACCGGTTGGGGGAACGGGTGGCCTGAGGCACAGCTGAAAGCCATCTCCCTTCAGCTGGCCATTAATCCAATGAAATGACCAGCTTCAAGGTTGTTATTGTGATTATAAGTCTAATCACAATAAAAACTCAAATTTTTTTGTTTTGTTTAGGTTTTTGCTGTGTGGTGCAAGCTCTGCATGGTTCATAGTGTCAGTTTGCAGCTTGATCAGTTATTTCTTTTTTTTTCTATATACATATTGTGGGGTTTTTAATGGGTTTTCTCCCTGCACATTCATACACATCCCCGATGCAATGCATCTGTGAAGAAACACATGCACATGTGTTATGGGATGCCCCTCTCTTCCATTCATGCCATTAGCTGCCTGTGCTGGCCACCGGACCTCCATCTGGTGGTATCAGGACTATGGGTGAGTGACCTCCCATTCCAGGAGAGGAGAGCCACAACTCGATCCTGCTCACACCCTCTCCCCTGTGTTGGCAACCTGGCATCCCAAAGTTTCTCCCAAACCCAGGTCACTGGCATAGCACGAGGTAAGGCATCCAGCACCTCAACCCTCAGTGCTACTGGGCCAGCTGATCAGTTATTTCTAAGACATTAATGATCAATCCAGTAGCTAATCAGGAGTCTCACTAGACTCACGAATAATTAGTTAGACTTATAATGTGATTTTACAGACAAAGAATTATGTCCTTAGGTGGGAAAAACGCAGCCAAAATTGATGACAGCTTAGGACATAGATCCTTGTTTAATTCAAGGATCTGGTATATTGAAGGAAATGGGGAAATCCATAATTAAAAAACAAATAAAACTGAAGGGGATTTATGTCTAAATAATGTATTTTTCAAAACCTTTTCGGTATCATCAGTTGCCTTTCAAGTTGATGGATAATTAGGATATTTTAAGTGATGTGTCCATACCATATTAAGGTACTGAGTGTTGGGGGATTACTCAATAAAGTAGCTCAGTTTGTTCAAAGAAATTAATTAAAAATGATGCCAACCTTTACAATATCTGAGGATGATTAATGGCTATTAATTAAAGCTACCATGTTATTGAAAGGTACATAGGTTCATAAGTAAATACACGCTTGAGGGACAAGACCATAATAAACTCACCACCTTTATCTATAAGTGGAAGCGATACTTGTTGTCTCCCATGTACGTGTCAAGGTTTGACTTGAATTGTTGTAAATTAGTAGTTAGAAATACTTCTGTTGGTAGGAGCTCCAAATTGGTGTTGCTCATTGAGTAAAGAACCAGTTTCTTTTCACAATTTTTTTAATATTGGTCTTTAGTTTCAGTTTATGTGACTTGGTGTTACTTTGGGAGACATGCCAGTCTAAACAGATAGTCTCAAACAGGGTGGGATGCCTGGTGGCTCTATATAATAGACAGATATCACCTCTCAAAGAGCGGTATTCTAAGGAGAATAATCCTAATGCACTTAATCTATTCTCATATGAGACCATGTTCAGATTAATAATATTTTTGGTCAACCTTCTCTGTATCTTTTCAATGGTTGCTCTTTCTTGTACTGAAGTAGGTGCATGGAAAGAGGAGCAGAAGCCTAGATGTGATCTTACTAAACTAGAGCAAAATGGTACAAGCACCTCAGGTTCTCTGCTTTTGATGTTTTTTAAGATGCAACTAATTAGTCTGTGATTTTTTTTGCAGTTTTGTTTATATGTTCAGTAGATTTTAGGTTATTGGAGATGTACATTCCAAGGTCTTTTTCTGAGGTTACTACCTGTAATGCTATGTTGTTCATATCCGTTAGTCTATTGTTCTTGCCAAGGTGCATAACCTTACATTTGAAATTATTAAATATCAACTTGTTCCCTGATGCCCAGTCTGTTAAACTGTCAAGATTAGCCTGTAAGAAGTCAACAGATTGGATATCATTTACAGTGCATCCCAGTTTACTATCAACTGCATATTATTTATCCATACACTGTTTGTAGTTTGCATGGTAGCAATAATAATATTAAACAGTATGGGAGCCAGCACCAAACCCTGGGGCACCCCACTAGTCACAGTATTCCAAGTAGACTTATGCCCCTTTATATTAACCTGCTATTTCTGACCAGCTAACCAGGATTGTATCCACATAATAATGTTAGAGTGCAGTTTAATCTTAACAAGTTGCTGTATTAGAACTCTCTGGGAAACGGAATCGAAGGCTTTTTCATAGTCAAGGAATATGATGTCAACTGGGAATCCATTGTCTAGAGCTTCACCAATAGGTTCAAAAAAGTTTATCAAATTATTGTGGCAGGATCTCCCATGCATAAAACTATACTGGGTAATATCAAGTAAATTGTTTGCAGAACTATGACTAATAATTTTTTGCAACAATAGTCTTTCCATGATTTTACCTATACATGAGGTTAGACTAATAGGTCTATAGTTTGACACAGTTAGTTTAGACCCTCCTTTATTAATAGGAATAACTGTATCTATTTTCCAATCTTGGATAGCCACACCTTCACTGATGGATTTATTATACAAATGGGTAAGTATGCCTGCTATTACATGGAAAATGTCCTTTAGGAATACAGAATGGATATTATTAGGACCTGCTGATGAATTTGTTTTGAATGAATTTATAGCAGTGTATGTTTATGAAATATTGAACAACAATGAGGAATCATGATTGTTCAGTCCTGTGCACCCAGTTTTTTCTTTTGGTTAATAAATTCTTGTAAAATAGGTGTTAAACTCTTGATCCATAACTTGTTCCTCAGAGATGACTTTATCATTAATTTTAATGGGACCATCTTTAGGCCCATTAATCTTTAGAGAATATATATAATTAAATAATTGTTTCTTATTATCTTTGGTTACTACTGCCAGGTTGTGCTACAGATTTTTTTTCGCAGTTCTAATAGCCAATTTTGTTTTGTTGGCTTTAATTTTTAACCTGCTCAACTTTAAATCAGTTTTATGCTTTTTGTACTTATTGAAAGCCCTTTTTTTATTCCTAATTAATTTTTTAATCTTAGTAGAATACCATAATGGTAGTCTCCCTTGCTTACTGTATTTTATGTGCTCAGGCACCCATTTGTTAATGCAGTATTCAATTTTCTCTTTAATTTTTCCCAAGTGTTACTAGCATCGAAGTTATTCAAATTGTGTTCCCAATTCCAATTTTTAGGTAGACCTTTATTTTACTATAGATAGCCTTGGTAACATTCTTTATTTTGGTAATGCCTTTGGTAGAGGGATTATAGTAATTAAGAGTCCAGAGAACCATACAATGGTCATGATCACCCAGTGGTTCATGGACCACTGAATATTCCCCCAGATCACTAATATTAGTGAATATTTGATCCAATATATTATTTTACCTGGTAGGTTTTAATACTAGTCGATCCAGATGTAGTTGTACAATGGTCACCAGGAATTTGTTATCCATCATAATTTTACCCTCCAAGCTGTCCCAATTAATATGTGGTAGATTGAAATCACCCATTAGTATAAGATTGTCTAACTGATTAATGTTTTGTATAGCCTCCAAGAAGTTGTTATTGCTTGAGGCACCCAGAGAGGGAGAGCGATAACAGAGTCCCATAGATTTATGTCTATTGCCCAGGCTGAAATGTACCCAGATGATCTCAGTATCTGTTACTGGAGTGTTGTCTGTATTGATTTCAAAACAGTCCAGGCTGTCTTTAATAAATAATGCAACCCCACCACCTTTAGAGGTTGTACTATTTTCATTATAGAAGTATAACCAGGAATGTCCTGATCCCAGTCATTGTCTGTAAACCAAGTCTTGGTAACACCGCAGACATCTATACTTTCATTGTTTAATGTGAGCTGAAGTTTGTTTATTTTGTTGTTTAAACTCCTTGCATTAAGAAGTAATATCTTGAGCTTAGAAAAGGTGACTTCGGAGTCAGTATCTAAGTGGCTAGTTACTTCCTCAAACTGTTGGCTAATAACTTTATCGGAGGGTGGAGAAGCAGCAAGGGTGGGAGTAAGCAGATAAACAGTATTCCCCTCCCCCCAATGTGTTAGTTTAAATGTTTATCTATGTAAGAGTTTACATGATTGTCTAACATAGAAGAGCCTTTTCTACTTGGGTGAAGACCATTCCTGTGTATGAGTTCCATATTGTTTTGAAATTGTTCCCAGTGTGTTATACAGCCTAAATTTTGTTTTAGGCACCAAAACCATAACCAGTTATTTATATGCTTAATTTTAGATTCAGTGTATGGATCTGACCTGGGAACGGGTAGGATTTCAGAGAAGGCTATAGTGCATCCTATATCAGAAAGAGTGTTTATTAAACCCACATATTCTTCCTTAATCTCCTGGACATTTTGGCAAATGATGTTACTGAAACCTGCGTGCACTATGACCAAGGGACTGTTCCCGCAGTTATTTAGTATCTGTCTGGACATTTTTGTAATGTCTTGAATTCTAGCACCATGAAAGCAGGACAGGGTTCTGTTAGTTTTATCCTGATCACATATTTGTCAATCCAAATGTTTGACCATTGAGTCTCCCAGAACGTAAATCTGTTTTGGGGGCTGCATAGCTGGAACATCTATGTCCATAAGATTCACCACTGCATTATCAGCACTATGGATGGGATTCAAGGGTTGAGGTGTGTGGGAACACTCATGATGGGGGAGGGAACAGTGTCCTGCTCATCAATAAAATTAATTACCGGGTCAAAACTATTGTGCAATGATAATTTAAAGCGACTGTCTTTCCTGCCTTTTTTGGTGGTTCTTGCACTTTGAACCAGAAACCAGCCATTGTCAGCATCATCTGGCTCTTCATCCTCTCTAGCACTCTTTTTCTGATGACTGCTGGGGTGGTTATTGCTGACCTCATTTGCATAACCCATTAAAGGGGGATTGTCAGGAATAAGTGACATTTGAATTATTTTAGATGTCTTGATCTGGCTTAGTTCCAACACACACAGTCTAGCATCAAACCTGCTTATTTCCTCTACCATAATCTCATTCTGAGCACATTTAGTGCATTTTTATGTGATGCTTATAGTATCTATGGAGTTGAAAATGTACATTTGGCAGGTATTATATTGGATGCCTATACACTATTACTTTTCCTGCGTCACATGCATCACATAGAGCAGTGTATAGCATCTATATCATCTCAATTGGAAGGTGTTGATACCATGTAACTTCACACAAGCCAGATAAGATAACTCATATAACCTTAATTAAGCCAGTGTTTCTTCTGGGCTCTTTTAGACATGCTTAAGCAAATTGCGTTGACCTTTGCTGTATTTATTTCCAAGGTGCCATGAAGATGACAGGGGCATTTATGATGAATCATTGGGAGTAATTATGTTCCTGTATTTTTTGTCTCATGTGCTGTAGGAGGTAGATTACATTGTAGGCTACCAATCAAACCAAACCTCTAGAGCAAAAATGTTTCCCATTGGAAAATGGTATCTGAAGTTTATGTGATTGTGTATGATGGTAATGATCCCTGACTGCCCAGTTAGGTGGACTGTCCAGATTAAAAGCTAATCTATATGCCCCTTAATAAATGTGTTGAGTCACTTGAATGTCATTTCATAATTAGACAGAGAATGGCAGACCTTTGGGATGGTTATGCCAAGTGAGGATGCTCATCTTGCTTTGTGCATTTTGATGTTCCCTTTTTGTTATTTAAAAGTAAGTTTATATAAACAAGCAGGGAAGGAAGCACAGATGAATATTAATTTTCCTATAGGCAGATAGTATCCTGTTTAAAATAAAAATGTTTCCTACCTGGCTATGATGAGTACTCATTTTTCACCATTAGTACTATAGAGCTTCTACATCAAGGAATGGGTGGGTGTGACAGCTCCATTTAACTCAGTGGAACAAAATAATGTTAATACAAAGCATCAATTTACATGAAACCAGTGCCACATTGTTTTATTGCATTTCAGATCATTATGAAGGGCAAACAATTATGTGATGTACTTCTGCATTCTATATAGGCATGTATTATTAATCTGAAGTACTATAGTAGATATACCTCATGAATAAAATGTCTTAACTAGCATTTCTTGTTCTTAATGATAGTGAATGATAATCAGAAGGGCTTGCTAATTTCTTAATTTTATCCTTTCAACATTTTTTCCAAACTCTAAAATTTCACAAGCTGCTGTTTCAACTACTTTATAAACCAAATGTAATTTTAATGAGATCAGGCATATTATGAACAATAGAGAAATCAGGTATGTAAAGTAACACAGAAGAACAGAGAAGTAAGACATGAATACTAAGAAGGCACAGTAGGACAAGATGTTTTATGTATTTTGCCTATAATGTAAATGTTAAAAAATATCATGTCCAGCTTGAATCTTTTCTCTTTAGATATTACAATACAGTATCTACTTTAGTTCTATCTATCTAGATTTTAAATGTCTAGGGAAGAATTTTCAGAACAAAGTGGGACTCAATCCAACCCCACAACTGCAGTTGTGGGCCAACAGTTTCACAGCTGTGGAGATTTGCATTTTAAGTCTGCTGCAGCTGTAGGAGAAGTTATGCCTAGTCCCATTGGGCATAATATTTTCCCACAGCTGTGGGGAAAAACAGCCATGAGCTACGAGAAATTTGTGGAACCAGTGATAATGGAAAGGGACCGGGGGGTAATCATATCAGATGACCTTAAGGTTGGAAAACAATGTGAGAAGGTGGTAGGGAGGGCTGCGGGGATACTGGGATGTATAGGGAGAGGCATCACCAGCAGAAAACAGGAAGTTGTTATCCCCCTGTACAGACAGTTGCTGAGACCCCATCTGGAGTACTGTGTCCAGTTCTGGAGACCCCATCTCCGCAAGGACATAGACAGGATGGAGGCAGTTCAGAGGAGGGCAACTAAAATGGTGCAGGGTCTGCAAGCGAAGCCATACGAGGAGAGGCTAAAGGAGCTTAATATGTGTACCCTTGAATAAAGGAGGGAGAGGGAGGACATGATAGAAATGTTTAAGTACCTCAGTGGAATCAACAAAGTCCAAGAGGGTAGCATCTTTCAGAAAAAGAGATGTGCAAGAACAAGGGGACACAATTTGAAGATAGAGGGGGGCCAGCTTAGGGGCAATGTGAGGAAGTATTTTTTCACAGAGAGGGTTGTGGACACATGGAACTGCCTTCCTGAGGAGGTTGTGGGGTCTAAAACTGTGGGAGAATTCAAGAATGCATGGGACAGACATAAGGCAATTTTTGTAGGGGCAGGAAGAAATAGGCTGTTGGTTAAATAGAATCTGCAGCTTATCCTCTAGGTAAGAAAATGGGCAGACTAGGTGGACCAAGCAGTCCTTATCTACTGTCAAAGTCTATGTTTCTATGTTTCTATAATCTGACTTCACCTTTGAAAATACCTCAGTTTTGGTAGTAACTGCAGCTTTGCAAGTGGCAACCCACTTGCGCTGTTTTTTTCCCCCTCAGCTACAGGATTTTAAATGGATCTGAAAATCCAGCCCCTAGTTTCTACATAATAGAATCAGTCCCATGATTTTTTCATCACATGGGGAACTGAATAATGAAATCCGGATCCTTTAAGTTCTCTAAAACACTATTTTTTCTCAAGTTTTATTCACAACACCACACGATCCTGACAAAGTAGTATGGCTACACATTGCCACTTCTTCAGGCAAATTGTGTTACATTTTCTGTTAAATAACATAAAAAAACACTTCATTTTAACTTTTCAATTAATTTTGTCAAATGTGCACATATTCGTGCACCCATCCACCAGCTCCAGTGATTCTGATCATTTTTATGATATGCATGACTCACACCAACAGTAGCTAGATAGTCATATTTTTTAATGTTTTTTTTTCTAGGGATAAAACACAAGGAAAATAGAAAAGGGATGCGGCTACCCAGTCAGGAAAAAAAAGCATATGGGAATGAGGTGGGAGTGTAAAGTCTCATTGGGTTAAAATATGTAAGCTGATTTAAGAACATTCTAAATAAATAAGGGATGTTGTGTATAAAGAATGCTTTATTTTTTAAGGTACTGGTTACCAAGGAGAATGATATACTTGAACAAGAAGAGGGTAAACTAAGACTGAAGTGTGAGGTTATATATCTGATGCCCAAGACGGTTTTGTTATGGATATGAAAACAATGATAGAAATTTAAAAGGTATGAATATCTTGAATATTGTAGAATCCAGTTAGAATGTTAAAACTTTTTTAGTGAATGTTCTTATGGAGTGTAACTGGAAAACAGAGAAATATAGAAGGTGATAGCAGATAAGGACTGTGTGGTCCACCTAATCTGCCCCTTTTGCCTGCCTAATTCAATACCACAGACCCTAGTTGATCTGTGGCTTACCCTCTCTTCCCTATTGTGAGAGTACTCTTATGTTTATCCCATGCATTCTTGAATACCACTACTGTTTTTGCCCCACCACCTCCACAGGGAGGCTGTTCCAAGTATCCACTACTCTTACTGTGAAAAAAAAATTCCTCACATTGCCCCTAAGCCTACCCCATTCTAGCCTCATATCATGCCCCTTTGTTCTTGTACACTTTCTTTTCTGAAAGATGCTACCTTCTAGTATCTTGTTTATACCCCTGAGGTACTCAAATGTCTCTATAATATCCCCCGCCTCCTCTCTTCTCCTCTAGTAAATACATATTGAGGTCCCCCAGCCTTTCTGCATATTACTTTTGGTGTATTCCTTGCACAATTTGTGTTCCCCTTCTCTGGACTGCCTCTATTTTGTCCATGTCAAGAACAGAATTTTCACTGATTCAGTGCTTATCATACACATATACCAAAGTGCTTTACAACCAATTTATTTGCATGCGATAGCCAAGCTGAGCTGCTACATCTAATTTTTAGTTGGGTTATGCTTCTGCTTGGGACAACTTGACACCCTTCAGTACCCCTGGTGGAACTAACAACAACAGTAGTTCATTAATAAGTTGCTAACACTGTTGATGTGACTAATGTACATAAGGAAAATTGTCAGATTCACTGGAGCTTGTGGAGGGGTGCACAAAAGCATGTTCATTGGATAAAATTAATTGAAAGGTTAAAATAAAATTTGTTATATTTTTTTAACAGAAAATTTAACATAATTGCCCTGAAGAAGTGGAGACGTGTATCCATGAAACATTGCCAAGGTCATGTGGTGTTATGAATAAAACTTGAGAAGAAATAAGGATTTTGTATGAGCAGAGTTCATCCTGTTTAACATAGTACTGGTTTGATTTGTCTCTTTGAATGACTCTTAAGATGCAGTATCTTAGCCTAGTAGGATTCGGGGTTCTATCCTGTATAGAAATGTATTCACCCTCCACCTCTGGGTGGAGTTTTGTCTGATGCACTGTTCTTAGCCTTAGGTGATTCTATGTATATTTTTTCCTATACAGCTGTGTTTAATTCTTGACTGATTGTGTAATGTCATCTGGTTCTACTTGATTCTGTGTAATGTTTAACTTGTATCATGTTGTTCTCTGTATGAACTTGTCTTTCATTGTACTCTCCCGGGTTGTACCTGAAAATAGGCAAATGTTTTGTCTAGTGTGCTTACCTGGTCAACAAAAGCTAATAAATAAATAAATAAATCCTGGGCCCCCAAGGAAACAGTCTGAAGAACATTCCTGATTTGAACAAAAAAAGTCCACAGCTCTACAAATGGTATGTTGTCCACTTATGAGTAAATCAAAGGCATTGATAAATGTGCCAGTAAATCAGAAAAAATAAACATGCATTTATACACTCTAATGATCCACAAAGTCTTATGGTTTTTGATTTTGTTTCCACTGAGAGAAATGCTGTTGTGATCTTACCTAGTTATTAAAAAGATATGGGGATTGCCTTCCCACTTATGCAGCAGAAGGGTTATCTCTCACAGTGCCGATGATCCAAATTTGTGAACAAACCAGGGTTGTTGGGGCCAGCCAGGGGGAGGAGGATCAAGCATCCCAGAAGATGCTTTCCTCCCCAAGGGTGGGAGGGTCACTGCTTCCCCCCGCAACACCCTGCTAGGTGACCATGCATGGAAGTGCAACACAGGCAAAGTGGGTTGGTGGATACTGGCTGGGTTCCAGAATGCTATGCCATTGTGCATTTGCTCCAGTTCTCATGTACACCTCATCCAATGCAGAAGGGAATAACCAGGAAATGCACACTGACTAAGCAGGATGACCAAAGGCTTCCTCCTGACTGTGGCACCCACCTTTGGATACGGTTTGAGAATGTCTTGAGGGGCTCTGGGGCAAGAACTGATCACATCACCAAGAGCCCCACTATATGGATAAAAGCTACTGATATCAAAGTGTGAAGAAACAAGTCCCAGAGAAAACACATGACAGAGCTGGAAGGGAGACTGGCAAAAAGTAGGCTGTAGAGAAAAGAAGGGGGCATAAATAGCATTTATAAGTCTAATTAATTATTCATGAGCCTAATGAGATACTTGGATACTGGATTTGTCATTAATGTCTTTGAAATGACCAATCCAGCTGCTAACTGATGCTGTGCGACATGCACGGCTTGAGCCTGTCTGCTTTAAAATTGCATTGCAGTAAAAATAAACAGGAAAAAAAAAAGGTGAAAAGGTGTTTATTGTTATTTGACTAATCATAGCAATAACAACCTCAAAGTCGGTCATTTCCTTGGAGTAAAAATAGTTGTCAGGCTTTGCCCAGGTTGGGGCTGACATTTAAAGTGATCTATAGAAGTTCTCCACATGCCTGTTTCACATAGTATGCCATTGCCACCAATGCTTCAGATGCTGAAGCTGCAATTTCTTTTGTAAAATAATCTATCTTAGTAATTGCTTTAAAATGTTTTTGTTTCTGCCCACCTTCCAGTTTTCTGTGTGTGGCCACACCGTCAGAATGATGTCACACAAGTTACCTGTCAATGTTTTACATATAGCAACAGGGAATTCTGTGTAAATTATAAAGTTGACTTAAATGCCCGTTACTCAGAGGTGCAGTCCCTTATTTTGGTAGTGGTGGCTGCAGTATAGCACCTAATATGTAGAACATATTTGATGCAAGACATTATTGGTACAGTAAATAGCTGATTTGCCTGTCTCCCTAATCAAAGTGCAGTCTCTTATTTTGGTAGTGTTTACTGCAGTACAGTATGTAGAAAACTTTCTGGAAAAATGTTTTTTTGTGATGTAGGTAGGCCAGGATGATCATTTGCCATTCTGTGTAGATGTTGTTTTACTTCCTCCTGGTGAAGTGACAGGTCTGAAGTGGCATCTCCTGTCAGAAAGTGGGAACATGATAATACTTTACTATGGTGATGTTATAGGGCCTGAATTGTGATAAGTAGTTCAGGAGTGTAATTATGGGTCAGAATACATTTCTTTTTCTTTGGGGTCAAGCTAATGCTATGAATCCAAAATTGTGAAAGAAAAAAGATGTCTGCAATACCAAGACTGACCAAAACAGTGCTTAAAAACAGTGTTCCCTTGAATGATGTCACACTTGTGGGTTGCAGCACTGAGACAAAAAAAGGGGGCAGGCTTATGCAAATGAACCAGAGCACAGAAATAAATGCATTTTCTTCATGGAAAACAGCACTTTTTGGCAGTTTGAATGTTAGGAGATTGAGTCACAATGCCTACAGGTTTCTATAGGTTACTATTCCCATTTGCCATGGCAGTCTTCCATAATTCACTTTAATGCCCTTATTCAGTACTTTTATGAGTTCCTAGTGGCTTTTGCCACTTTTCCTGACTACACTGTTATGTACAGTATTCTTTTTTTCAGAAGAGTTGTTTCTTCTGAGGAAGCTTGATTATTTAAAATGAGACAAATTAATCACATTTTGAACATTGAATGCATTTGAAGAGAAGCACTCCTTTTACATTCACACAAATACTATGCTTCCCTTCTTTGGCTATAATAACAAGTGGTTTTGAGCAGGAGGGCAATTGAATGTTAAAGATTAAAGTAAAGATTAAATCAGGATAGCAGTGAAATATGATTTCATACAAATCCAGCTAGATGCTGAAAGGATTTGGGCAATTGTACACAGAGAATGGGGTCACACAAAAGGGCAAGTCTACTGTTTTGTAGTACCCGTATTTAACCTTTTCTATTACCGGTCTAGCATAAGGAGTTTATCCTGAGTGAACTGATTTTCTGTTCTTGCTGTTAGAATGGTGAGGACAAGCACTGTGCTGTGTGATTAGTTTTCAAAACATAATATAATGAAATTCCTCAACAGATAGAAACTGTGAGGACTATATGATTCTAAGAAAAAGGAACTGTACAGTGTATGCAAGTAATGTACCCAGCTACAAGTAATATTCAAGCTTTTACATAACTTTATAGTACAGTATTTCTAGCTGTTGAGGACTTGATGGTGACCTTAGCAATAAAATACATCTTTTTAATTTTGTTATGCAATCATAGCAGTATAGTTAGCTACACATAAAAAGTGTTATAAAATGGGTAAAGAAATTATTGTGTCTTGACTGGTCATAGCTATGCAATGTCAGAGTACTACCACTGGTGATAAAACAGTGATGGTAATCAGGACACATCACATTAATGTATCAATGCCTTTTGTAAAATGAAAAAAAAAAATTCCTGACTGCCATTAAAGAATGGTCACCACCTTTACTATCACAAATAAGTCAACTAGGCTATAAGAATGAAATTCCTTAAAAATACAGTATATATAAATATGCATGTGTATATATTATATATATATATATATATATATATATATATACTATATATATATATATATATGTACACACACACACAAACACATATATATGAAATGTTTATAATTCCTTTTACACGCATACACCAGTTAAAAAATGAATATCTCATAGCTATTCTTTTGAGCTTCTTTCCTGACCATCAATAATCCCCTTCCTACCCATGTCTGCCTACTAGAGAAATATTTGCTACTTAACAACCCAGGCCAGGTAAAACTTAATCCCTGGATTTATTGAGATCTTCTGTTGTGTTTGTATGGGGATAGGCCAACATTCTGCCAGTAGACTTCTGAAGATGTTTGAAATGCTATATTCCATATAAACAAACATTCCATTCACTGAATGCAAGGAAAGCTAGACAATCGATAAGTGGGGGTAGACTGCTTTTTACTAATCACTTTAAAAAAAAATACTTGTTATAAACAAAAAAACAAACTATTTTTTGTCAAGTTTTCTCACTTTACCACTTTTATAAGTGCAATAAGATATGTTAGAGTGTGGGTAGTTATGTGATAACCAAACTTCCAGGTGCTGAGTGCACTCAGTGTAGACACCTCATGCCTGACAGTGCACCTGTGTGTGCATTTAGCTCATAATAAAATTGAGTTGACTTGGTCAACTGGATAATTGACTTTTTCAACTGGGTAACCAAGATAGAGGATCAGGGCAGTGCTGTAGATGTAGTATACCTGGACTTCAGCAAGGTCTTTGTCTCAGTTCCACACAGAAGGCTAATAAACAAACATGTTAGACAACATGGGAGTAGGGCAAAAAGTGATAAACTGGATTCAATGCTGGCTTAGTGGAAGGATCCACAAGGCTCTAGTAAATGACTCCCTATCAGAAGAAAGGAAGTAACTAGTGGTGTGCCACAGGGGTTGGTACTAGGTCCAATCCTTTTCAATATTTTTATTAGCAACATATCTGATGGCCTGGAAGAGAAAGTGAGTCTGTTCATAGACTACATGAAATTATGCAACAGGATGGACACTCCAGGTGGAGTGAAAAAGATGAAGGCTGACATAAGGACTCTGGAACAATGGTTAAAGATGTGGCAATTAAATTTTGATGTAAAAAAAATGCCAGATCTTGCACTTTGGAAGAGGCAACCCAGAGGATGAATAACACCTAGGAGGAGTAAAACTGGAATCCACCAAGCAGGAAAGAGATCTGTGGATAATTATAATGAATGACCAGAAAATGTCCAGGCAATGTGAAAAAGTGGCATTAAGGGTGAATGGTATATTGGGCTACATAGGAAGGGTTATTGCCAGCAGAAAAAGGGAGATCATCCTGCCACTCTGTAGATCACTGGTAAGGCCACACCTGGAATATGGTATTCAGTTCTGGTGTCCCCACCTTAAAAATGATATCAATAGAGTGGAAATAGTGCAAAGGAGAGCTGTAAAAATGATACAAGATCTGCATAACAAAACATATGAAGAACATCTGCAAGACCTGAACTTGTATTTTCTTGTGTAGTGTAGGGAAAGGGGAGACATGATCGAGACCATCAAGTATCTAAACGGAATAAACAAAGTGCAGGTTCAGGACCTGTTTAGGACCAAGAGTCAAACAAGAACCAGAGGGCATGACATGAAGCTGGAGAGGGGCAGATTCAGGGGCAACACACAAAAATTGTCCTTTACTGAGAGAGCGGTTGGTGAATGGAGCAGCTATCTGCAGGGAGTAGTGGAAGCAAAAACAGTAGGAACCTTCAAAAATGCATGGGATAGGTACAAGGGCACCTTAACACTGATTAGCAGTTAAGGTAGGAGGCCATCCTTAAGGGCAGACTATATAGGGCATGTGATCCCCGTCTGCTATCACTTTTTAAGTCTCTAAAATTACCCACATGCTGTTGTGTCTTACTGCTTACCCATCTTACACTTGGCACAATGTACCACAACAACCCTGTCTCTCTCTTTCAGTCTGCTAGAGAGCATCTTCAAGGTGGTAGATCCTACCAATGTGCATCTACTTTGATGAGGCATACAGTACTGCCCCCAAATCAGCCCTGTCCTGGTTGAATCTGTGTTCTACTTTTTCTTCATTTCACCCTCAAATGCCTTCCCTAATCATTTCACTGCTCCCTCAACTCCAGCCTCTATGTCCTATCTCTTGCAACCTGGTGCCTTTCAAACAGTAGCTCAAACAGTATCTCCTGCCTTTCCAAATTCTGCTTCATCTTTTGTTCATGCTACCTCTCTTTCCTCCTCTCCCCTTCATTCTGCTATGATTCTCCTGCAAGTAGTTACCCTCTTCTACTTGTCTCCCTGCACTCACATGCCTCTATTCCCCTGCCTTACTATTGCACTAATCCCCTTAGACCTCTTCTAGGGTTCTGCCATATGTCAAGATCACATTTTGGTTATCCTGCCTTTTTCTCCCTTGTTCCTTAGTGCTTCAGTCAATATGCACCCCACCTTCCACAACTGCTCCTTCTGAAAACCACAGTATGCTAGTGTTTATTCAGCCAACTTTTGCATTTGGACCTTACCTATGTTCTGTATTATTTTTTTTTTTAGTCTTTGGTAACCGGGTAAGGCCCACTAGGCACAAGTGCCTGTTTTCAGGGGCGACCTGGGAGCACTGGGCAGTTTAGTGACTTGCTGAGAGTCACACAGTATGCAAGTGGAGGTTGTGAGAATCAAACTCAGGTCTGGTCTACTGGATGTACCAAGCTCATTCACACCTTGTTCCTCTAACCTCTAGGTTATACTGCCAGCCTACAGACATATGAACCCATGGTATCTTGTACATTATTGGTGTCCTTTTGTTATTGTGCCCTTATACTTTACAGTGTTCTTTTTGACAATATTTTTTTTAGATTCCTTTTTCAGACATTGTTACTTTTATTTGATTTACTATATTCCCTGACTGTAACTCCCTTTCCCAAATTAACACCCAAAAGCAAGCTTTGGCTTAGTTCACCTTTCCTTGTCCAAAAATTTAAAATAAAAATAAATAATTAAAGTTAACTGCTCTATCATTCAAAAACAAATATTTGGCATTTAATAATAATAATTTTTATCTAACAGCATACACTGTATGACAGCCAATGCAAGCGTCTCCATATCATGTATGCAATAATATGTAACAGAGTGTGTAATTATAAAAATAATGACATGCCTCTCATATGCGGTTTCTAATGCACCGATAAATTTAATTATTTGCCATAGCTACAAATCACTGAAATGTCTTATTATGCTTTGCAAATGGCTTTCAAAGCAAAATTGTTTTTAAGTCACACCCATGTTTTTTTGGTTAACAATAACACTGCCAAGTGACTTGTTTCAGCCAGTTAGATGGTTTCATTTATCCATGTCATTTTATAAGCAATTTTTATAGTGATTTGCAACACAAATACTATACTACTATATGTGGGTTAACGTACACAAATACTACACTTTTACAAGGACCGAAATCACGTAACTATTTGTGTTTGGTGATGTGAAATATTATTGGAATTTGGGTGAGGCTGAGCCTGGTGTGACATACCTACATATGACTGCTGACCTGCTGTCATAGCATAAATACATATTTTATTGCTAACTATTCATATTTTGTTGACAACTCCCAAACCCTTGGGACTAGATTTTTCATAAATTATGCTGCAGCAGTATTCTAATCACACCAGAGGCATTCCTGATGCACACAAATATGTGCATCCTATTTTCAAACAAAGTACCACATTTGTGACACTTTCACCACTTTACAGTAGCAAAATGATGAATGTGCTGTTTTTTGGACATACTGTATGGGTCATTTTTCCTGCACAACATGTGGTACAAAGTCAGATCATATGTTGTATGATCTAACAGTCTTGCCACATGCAGTACAAGTGCACTAAAAAAAGTAGTGTGAATGGCTGAAATGCCGGCCCCAGGTCTTGTGCCTTTGTCATCAAGGAAAACAAGTCTAAAATGTAAAATAATATTTTAGTGAACAGGAATGTGCAAACAAATACAAGTAAAGAGACAAATATAAATACCAGAGACACAGATATAGTACACATACACATTTTCATTTTTTACCTATACTCAAATCCAATCCCTTGCATAACACTATTTATTTTTATTTTGTAACATGATTTCTTAACTAGAATGACATACTTGAGTTTTAGTGACAGATGCTAGCTGGGCTGACAAACTCCCCCTAATACACAAAGACAGAGGCAACCAGATGCAAACCTTTTTGGTCATGGGCTGTTGATGGTTAAAAACACATAAAAGTGCTATAATTTATACCTTTGTTTTACATTGAGTAGTTACACAAAATTAGATACTTGTTACTGTATAACCATATAATTAATGGTACTAGTTGGTATTTGTAGTATCCAGTAGAGTTAGAAATAAATCTGAGAGGCTGTCAGTCGGCTGTGTTTTATTAATAAAATATGTTTTAGACTCATCGGCATCCTGACTTTTGGCTTGCATGTGCATGGAACATGGTTTGGTATTACTACAGTATTTCCCCCACAACAAGAGTGACGTCACAGTGGAAAGTTTGTGTCTATACTGTACCAAAATTAATGTATTATGTTCATTCACGGACTCGTACTTTATGTCTCTGAGTCCTTCAAATTATAATTGAAATGAAAAGTAACAAAAAACAGTTTGCCCCCCCTTATTTTCAAGGGGCTGATCCTATTCAAACAAAAGTGAGATTTGGAGTTAGACAATCTATAATGTTTGAAGTAGTTTACAGCACCAAACCAATCTGAACTATACAATTTGAATTGATTACACCCCAAACTTCAAAATGTCTCCACAAATTAAAGAGTTACAAAAACACATTTCAACAGAATGTAAATTGTATCCCAAAGGATCCAGCCCAGATCACTTCGGTAAAATTAAGAAAGTATATTAATTCTGGGGAAACCCATATCCAATCCCAGCTATCAAGTTGTGCAATTAATGGGATAATCAGGCTCACTCACTAAGAAATAATATTTTATTGAAATATTCACTTTCAGTTGAAAGATTCCAAAGTTTTCAGGAATACCTCTTCCTCAGGGGAGACTGTTTTGATTTTATAATGTTAAACTACATGCACATGCATTTCATAATAATGCTATTTATAAAACATATATAAACACTATATTACAATTTAAAGTATTATTTAGAATTTATGAGAATGTTAATGAAAAATAATTAATTTTCCTTGGTAGAGAAAGTATGTGATTAAGGAACTAAAGACCACTATAGGAGGTATGGCTGCTGTTTTATAAACAGCATTTTCATGAAATGTGTGTGTATATATATATATATATATATATATATATATATATATATATATTTATATATATATAAACATTATAAAAAATGTTATGCATCAGTTAGGGTTAAAGTGACAAAAGTCAGGAAATGAGATGTTAGGGTTAAGTACCTAACCCCCCACACCTCTCCTCCACAGACTGAAAGATGCCAGGGTGTGCCATGGGGTCATATGTCCCAACTCTCACCCCATTCCATGTGTAAGCAGGTTGACATCCTACAGTAAAGGAGAATGGGGTGAGAGACAGGCTGCATGACCCCATGTCAGTCCATGGAGAAGGGTTGTGGGGAGGTTAGGTGCTCAACCCTAATGTCTCATTTCCTGACATTTGTTGCTTTAACCCTAACTGATGCATTAAATTAAGTTTTTTGGCATACATTTCCTTACTTTTTGAAAAAGTATAATATAAGTAGTAAAAAACATGTATTGGTGGGAGCACAGGGCACAGGGTATTGGTAAGGCTCCCACCACATTGCCCATTACTGCATAACAATATACATCTGGCATAGCTATACAGCATCCTTATACAGCAATGAACCCTTGGTATACAGATGTAACAATATCTTATGAACCTCGCAACCTACAAAAAAAATTTCAATGCAGACTTACTGTATGGTTTAAAATTGTGTTCCAGTGGCATAGATCAGCTGATCTAAGCCACCAGTATTGAAAAGTCTGTATCTCGCTTCATTTTCAAGATAACAGTGCCAAAAGTCATGACACAGACAGCAATGTAATCCTATGGGAAAAATGTCAACTACGTCATTGAATATCTCTGTAGCCAATGAATTCCCCATCACCTAGACAGCATAATTCACATTTCTAGGACATCCACACAACACCCTGCAAATTTCAAGTAAAAAGACCAAACCATTATTGAGATATGCAATTCTAAAGTTTTTACACCATGAGATAGCACATTTTTTGGCCACGAGAAATTCTTCGGCAGCTAGCGGACATCTGGTCATCCCAGTTTGGGCCATCTTGTTGTCCTAGGGTCATCTCATCTTCAACATGGACATCTAGTCGTGAAATGGGCTTGCAGCAGAAAAATGTTAGTGAGTCATGAATGAAGAATTTTAAATTTGAAAACTCTGTTTTTTTATAAAATCAAAGCAAACCAAAGGCATGGTTTGATAGAGAGAGTCCCCTTGAGCAAAACCCATGCCTCATTTGCCCCAAAAGTTACTTGTGGAGAAAACTACAACATTTTTTCAATCAGAAAACTGAAAACAAGATGGCGGCTCTCACAGCTGAAAAATTACTTGAGCAGAAGATTTTCCACCATGAGCATACAAAATCTTCGGCCATGAGAGGAAGACCAGTTTACCCTGAGGCCATTCTTCTTCTTTCACAAAATATGCATATAAATTTTTTGGTGAAATTCAAAATTAAATAACTTTAAAACAGATTTTTTTTTTCACCAAACCAATGCTGGATTGTTCCTTCACACAACCTCTTTCTATGTACTAAGTTTCAGATGAATAGACCACACAGTGTCCACACAGCACCACGGGCAATAAAAGCATCAAAAGTGGTGAAACGTGCATTTTTTTGCACTTCGCTGTACAAAAACCATATGTCAGACTGAAAGGCAACTTGATAAATCAAGAGCGCTACCACACTAGACCGTGCATTCCAAATTTCGTGCAAATGCATTGAATGGTTGCAATGTTATTAGCGTGCAAAATTTGAGGTTTAACATTAAAATGCCTACCAAACCCTAACTATAGGGGCACTACTGCACCCTTATAAAATATATATGTGTGTGTGTATTTCTTTTAACATAGATTCACACCAGTCTCCTTGAGGAAGGGGCATTCCCTGAAATGTTGGATAATTTGGACTGAAAGTGAATAGTTCAATAAAATACGCACTTATAAGTGTCTTTCTTGGTGAGTGAGATTCTAAATTTTGAAAGTTCTAACTGAACCTTTAATGATGATACAGTCTATTCATCTATACCTTAAAAATACAACACACATATGTCTAAGTCCATCTACAAATCATTTCTGGATTCTTTGGTTCCATGGTTTTAATTTGAAACTAATGGTTAAGCATTATGCTCAGTCCCACTTCAAAGCAAGTCCAGCATGAGTGAACAAACTCTTTACAATATATATTCCTTCAAATGATATTTGCCCAGACCAGGGCTTTCAGACTCCTCTGCTCTGCCACATACTGTATTTCAATAGATGTCCTGAATTCCAATACATGCTAAATCTACTGGCTGCCTTAAACCCTCTAAGTCAACATTTTGAAGTTAATTAATAAATAATTGTGTAGTCAGTTAAGCTATAACCAACCAAAGTTTACCAATATAAAAGCTGACAAAGTTGAAACATTTTGGATGCAAAAATTGCAGAATTAATTTACGACGGTGTGTAGAATTGCAGACAGAGGATATGCCCAGTGCCCTAGTAAGTTAAAGTGATTTTGTGAGCTTTGCCATAGCATAGATTAGTAGTTGTGATTCAATTGTCTACCATTCAAACTACTAAAAAGTGCTGTTTTCCACAAAATAAATGCTTTTATTTCCATTCTCTGATTCATTTTCATAACCCAGCCCTTTTTTCTCAGTGCTGCAACCCCCAATCATGACATCATGCCAGGAAAACAAAGTTTTTAAGTACTGTTTTGAAACAGAGACCTCTATTGATCAGTTTTGGTATTGCTGATATCTGTACTACCGACATAGGAGACTACATCTCTTAGTAAAGAAATCTTGTCAGCTAGATGCTATATGCACAGTGTCTTGTTTTGCAAATAAATATATGACAGCTTTTATTTTTGAAGCCACTACAAAAATTTGAGACTGCACCTCACAGTATCACAGTAAGGGAATTAGATAACAACTGCTTATTGTACCCACAATGCCTTGCTATGTAAATCTACATATTAGGTGCAGTCACCACCAACAAAATAAGAGACTGCTCCTCTGAGTAACTAACATTTACACCAACATTATAATGTATGCAGAATTCATTAGTGCTTTATGCAAAACATTGACAGTTCCCTTGCATGACACCACTCCGCGTGTGTGGCTGCACACAAAAAACTGGGGGATGCAGTGCTAATAAAACATAAATAAAAATGACTATGACAATTTTTTTTATAAAACAAATTGCAGCTTCAGCATCTGAAGCATGGGTGGCAATGGCAAACTATGTGAAAAAGGCACCTGCGTAAGCTCACAAAATCACTTTTAATTATAGTAGGCATATGAGACTCTGAAAGAAAATATCCACAGCAATCAAAATTCTGAAGCCAATGAGTTTTGACTTACAGTCTCAGTTTTCATGAATCTGTCTCATATCATAAAGTATATATTATGAATTAGTACTACTATCGGCAATAGACATAAATGGGTTAATTTCATAGGAAATCAATGTTATATCTGAGATCTGATGTAACTGTTGGTGCAGCCATTCTGAGCTTCTTACTATTAATGGCAGCTATACAGTAAACCAATCTACTGAGGACATTGCTTATTAGGAAATTCATAATATTAAGGTTATTTTGTGTGGGCTGGATTACAGTATTTTAAGTAGTCTACAGTGCAACCAACTGTGCACCCTGCATATAAAGGGCAACTTAATATTAAGGACAGATTGTTTCATTACAATGATGTCCTTAATTTACAAGTTAAACAGTATCACATGCTTATTTTTGAAAATGAAAGTTTTGTTATAGTATGGTGACTCAACAGATGATTAAGTGATATTGATAATGTACTAGCTGGATGGCTATACAAGGCAATAATGTGACTGCCAAGTAAATAATGTATGAGGCTGAAGAATGATTCCTTTATCCTCTCAAGACAATTAGGCTTGCCACTAAAAGGCAGGCTAGGTTGTGCCATGGTCCCACCAGAAATGGCAAGGATGGAGAGGAGAAGGTGGGGGGAGGGGTTAATGACATTATAAAGGAGGTGGGTAGAGAAAACAGTGTCATGTGACAAGGGGGTCCAAGGCACAGGTGAGTGGCCAGGGGGAGGGGCTAGCAGGGGTCCTCATGTGGGGTCCTTCAGGAGTATATATGGGTGGTCCACCATAGGTTAGCTGTCTTTCTCCTAAAAAATTTCAGATTCTGAACTCAGCACATCGCTGGCAAATTGTAGGTAAGGCACATGGGATAGCTAGGCTTCTTGCAGGCAATGCAGTCCAATGTTTTAGCTAGTGTGTTTTCATTTGAAAAGTTTTCGGTAGGAAGGGGAAAGAAAAGCTGGGGAGAGGGCTGGTATGTTTGGGGAGTTTATCATGGTTGCTGGTGGCCATTTGCAGATGTTTTGTATGCCCTGTGTTTCCCGGTGGTACATGGTGGTGGTTTGGTACTGCATTTCGCCTTTGAATTGATGGTTTCAGTAGCTGCTGTGGATAGCGGCTATTCGCCTTTGCCTGGGGTAGCAGTCAGGAGGAGAGACCTGAGAGTTGCTGCAGCATGGGCAAGTGGCTGCTGTGGTAGCATGGGTGTTTGTTGACCAGCAGGAAGCATCCGTGAGGGACTGGGAGCTCGCCGAGGATTTTTTTTTTTTTTTACAAAAAAGAAAAAAAACACAAGTAAACAGAGCACATAGGAGACATGGGAGGCTGGTGTTTGGGCAGATCACCCAGAAAGGTGATGGACAGCTGCTGGCATGGGCATTTGGGGATCAGGAGGTGGCATCGAGGAGCCGGGCAGTGCTAGGCCTCAGTGAGCTCCGAGCAGCAAATGGGGGTTTGTTAGCAGAGGTGCATTTGGGCACAGTTTTTCCAGTGGAGCAAGAGCCCAAATCAGAGGTTTGATAGTTGCTGGTGGATAAGGATGCAAAATCACTGCTGTTTTGGGGTAGGGGAATGCTGCAGGGTATGAGCGCACAGGGTAACTGGGGGCGGCTTTCCATTCACTTGGATGGGCACAGGTTGTGCTCGGAACAGGGGAGATGTTGGGAGGAGTTTTGTTGAAAGAAAAAAAAATTAATAAAAGGAAAAGCAAATGAGAGATACGAAGGAATTCGAGTTGTTTTAATGGTAAGGGATGCCTGTTCAGCAGAGGCCTGCATATGGCCAGTCAACACTGTGGGCTCGGGGGCCTCAGCCAGCATTTTTTTCACTCATTTGTTGCTCAATGTCAGTGCATTGTAAAAGGTCATGAAAGTCAAGTAACAGGTGGCTCGCACAGGCCCCAATTCAAGGAATCTTTTTGTCATAAGGGCCTAGCAGGTGGGCCTCATGGAGAGAGGGGTGCAGCAGAAGGCAGATAGGCTGAAGGCAGTTGGAGACCTCAAGGGAGTTGGTGCCACATGGGCAGAGAAGGCCCAGCACACTGCATACCTAGACGGGTTGGGGTGATGGCGAGGGTGGTGCAGACAGAGGTTGGCTGCCTGAGAGCCACATGGGTGGCAGGCCAGATGAGGAGATAGGTGATCCTGTGAGTTCCGGGGGGGCAAGTTGGATTTGGGGAGAGCACTCTCAGTGGGGAGTTCCAAGGTGGGTAAGTGGATCGGTGTATCATGTGGGACATGGGACCCCAAACAAGGAGTGGAGCAGAGAGGTGCGACCTGCACTGGTAGGCACAAAGGGGAAGGTCAGCCAAGAGATGCATCCCCTGGCCCAGGCAGTAGAAGTGAGGAAGGGAAGGAGGTGGGTGAGTGGTCCCCGTTAAGCGTCACAGGGCCACTTGAGGGGACAGTGATAGAAGCCTGTGGAATATAGTTTTTCATAGCTGGTTTTAATAAATTGGGGAGGGATAACTGCCCAGGTGTGATTGTGGTCATCGATGCCGGGCATCACCTTTAGGTCATGATTGTCCATGGGTGCAAAATGGGAAATAAAAAAGTAAAAAAAGAAAAAAAGCAAACATCCCATCTCTAAACAAGATAGCAGGGAGCTGTGAATAATGGCTGGGGCTCCAACTTGGGGGTATGGCCTTGCGGCACCAAAGCAGAGGCATACAAGGTGGAAGATAAATGGGGTAGCAGACAGTGGACCTCGGGGTACTGCCCTCTGCAGGGAGCGGGGGTCAGATGGTCAGACCTGGCCAGGGAGCTCCCTGGAGGACGTGAGGCCAGGCGTACCTTTGGTGGGGTAGATCAGGCACACTGCTGATGTGTGTGTTTTTTCCACCTATAGCATTTTTACAGGGAATGGCACCCAAAAAGAACTAGCTGTCCAGCAAGAAAATGATGGAGGAGGCGGGAAAGTTGATGGGCCAAATGACGGCGCTGATGGCAGCAGCCAAGCAGAAAGAGGCAGAAGAAGAGGCACTGTGGAAGTGGAAGGAGCTCCACAAGTGCCCAGGAAGGGGGCTGCCAAGAAAGAGACCATGACTGGGTGGAATCAACCCAACACTATCCCCAGAACCATGGCCCAAGCTGAAGCCAGATATGGAAAGTCCAGACGGTGGTAAGGATGGAGTGGACATCTCAAATGAGGGTGACCTCAAGGAGTATTTGGAGGGGTTGCTGGGTGATATAGCAGCAGCAGTGATTGAGAAGATGGAGAGAGTGTTGAATGCTATTAAAGACAAGGAAGGAAGGAAAGGGAGGATTGGAAGAGAATGGGGAAACCAGGGGCCAGAAATACGAGGGGCCGCCAGGCTTCACACTAGATGACCACATGCTGGCCTCACTCAAGGATCGTATTTGGAAGGAGGAGTATGTGGATGTTTTTGGCTTGGTGGATGAGGACAACATCACAAAATATGAACAAAAGGAGTCAGTGAGAAAGTCCGAGATGGTAGTAACACTGGCCATGGTAGGCCACAAGACAGAGGAGGCGATGTGGAAAGGGAAAACCTTCAACAATTGGCAAGTGGGTTTTATCATATACAGCCTGCTAGTGTTGGAGAAGTGGTCAGAACTGGCCATTCCCTTGCTTATATATATCAACCATTAGGGATGCATACAAAGCCAAGATAGGTTACGGATGGCTCAAGTATGATGAGGCCTTCCAGAGAAGGATGGTGGCAAGGGGGGGACCTAAGGTGGGACAGCACCTATTCAGAGCTGTGGGTGAAGACCCTCTCCTTGTCCAGACAGGTGGTGGCAACGGGGGGGGAGCAAGGGAAGAAAAGCTCCACTGTGGCTGGCACCAAGACCTGCTGGGGGTTCAGCAAAGCATCCTGAACGTGAGCAGATTGTAAGTTTAAATAAGTGCGCTCGAGATGTGGGGGATGCACCTGGCATCTGGTTGCAGGCAGGGAGAGGGAAAAAGGGGAACATGGGAATGGGCAGTACCAGGACCAGCTTTTTTGAGGGAACTGGGGGGAGGCCCTGGTAGGGGGAGAGGGGGACACAACAGGGGAGGTTATAATTCTAACTATGGGTGGAACTAACCAAGTGAAAGAAGAAGGACGATGGGGATACAACCTGGCATGTACACCCATCATCCAGGGGTGGTGGAAGCATGGACTCGAGATTACCAGACTGCAAAGGGAGTGGAGCTCCTGTGGACAGGTTTCTGAGAGGGGTTTCCTTTGGGTTTCCAAGGGGGTGGGCAGGGACAAGGGCCAAGAACCTTAGGTCCATCAAGGGGAAGGAAGAGGTGGTCAGGGAAAAGATACGGAAGGAGGTTAGGGCCGGGCAAGTTGAGGGCCCGCTTGAGGCCCCTCCATGCCCCAACTTCTGGGTATCACCCTTGGGAGTAGTTCCCAATAAACAGAAGGGCAGGTTCTGACTGATACACCACCTATCCTACTCGAAGGGGTGGTAGGTGAATGAGGGTATTCCCGACCATCTCAGGGCAGTGTCTTATGCCCTATGTTCCCTCTAAGGTGTGCGCATGTGCGCCGGCACAGCAGTCAGAAATAACCCGCACACTGCTTCAGTAGTAGCGCACAAAGCAGCTGACAGGGATCCTCATGCTCATGAAGTAGTGACAACAGTCACTCAGATTTAAGACTCAAACAGCAGGACATGACAATGGATGGGAAAGAAACATTGTATGCCCACCCTTGAGGCCACAACCCATTAACTTTACCAAGCCAGCAGTTAACAAGCCAGACATCTCGCCCTCGTTTCACTTACTGAACAAAGGAACCGATCTGCCAAATTCCAACCAATCGGCTTTGCAGTTACAATGTTTTTAGCTTGACACCTCTTTTCAGTAAGACAGCACTTGATAGTGAACAGTATTCCCCTGCTGTTCACAGAAATGGCATGTTTTATTTGTTTGGTAGATGCCCCCCAACAAAGCAATGCGAGAGATTCTCTGACATAGGGTGTATATTATATTATTTCAGTTTTAAAATTGCATAACTTCAGTGTAATCTGCCTCCTCCCCATGCAGCGTCTCACATATAAAATGTTTATAATGGATTTAAAGCCTCACCGTTGAAAGCATGTTCATTTTTTTTCAGTACAAGAAAATGGGAAAACTATAGTTTGTTTAAAATAAAAGCATCAAAGCAACCTACTGTCTGTTTCTGTGTCATTTTTTTAATGTATTTGTTGGGGGCTGGGACGGGTACAACCTTCTCAATTAGCAGGCTGAGACACTGACTGTACATATGTCTAGAGAGATGAGATTGCGCTTCTCTTTAAAACGGGGTCTCACATTATATACACATTTGAGATTCAATGATTCAGTGCTTGTGAAAGGTTGCCCATGTTGGCTACATGGGGATAGTAATCTAAAATGGACAGCAAGAAATGGCAGCACAAAAATTTCCTTTTCATTTAATTTCATAAATTCAGACTGCGCTTAGTATGGATCGAAGCGAAGACAAATACAGTCTCCTAAATGCATCTCCCTCTCACTACATTGCAAAACTACATTTAAAACCCCACTGAGATTGACAATACCCAGCATAGTCATTGTAAACCATACCTAGGGTAAATGACATCACATATAATTATGCATGCATCCATCAAAGATCCCATTGCTAAGTACTGCTTTAAGAAGCTGTCCAACCCTGAATACCACATTGCCATAACAGTATTAAATGATGTACTTTTGGAGTTGGCAGAGTTGTCTAAGATGTTTCAGAAAAGTGGTCTAACAGCAGTTGAAGCTGCACAGATTGCTAGGGCAAAATTAAAAAAGATCAGAAGCCAGTACCTGGGTGAAACTGTCTACTGGAGCCAACCAGTGAAACTGCTTTTGGCTAATTGCACAGCTGAAGTAAGCATAACAGCAATTTTGCAATTCATTGGCCTGTTATGTGACCATTCTGATTGATCTGCCTTTGATTTTGCAGCAATGCCACGCTGCAGCTTTGAGTTTGGCTTATCAAATATTGAGAGACTGTACAGCAAATTTCAGGACTATTTATTTTCAACAGTAGACCAGGCAGAAATTGTTAGCCAGTACAATGACTTCAGATTTATAGTTGCTGAAAAAATAAAGGGAGGATTATTAAAATCCTTTACTGACATAATCCACTTTGCTTTGACTAACTTGCAGTACAGTATGGTGGCTAAACTTATTGCTATATGTGCTACATTCCAAGCTAAACATGAAGCTATCATGTACAGAGGTTCCTACACAGTCTTATCCTTCCCCAGAAGAGATTCTCCATAGGGAGGTGCAGAGTGAGACGAATACGATAGCACAAAGAATAATCTTGGGAGTGATAGAGGATCATGTACTGAAGCAGAGAGAAGTATAGCTGAGTAGGACCATGACTATCTTTGGGTGGAAGGTTTCACTCAAGGACTCTCATAGGAATATTAGGAAGATTTGTTGCTGCTCTTGGAAAGAGCATTAGTATTTATATCTCCAGAAACATAGTGGAGTCCATAAAGTTATATGGAGATCCTGAGCCCACAACACAGATTGATATTACATTTAAAAATCCTCATACAGCTAGCAGCTTGCTTTCTCTGGCCAGCAAGCTGGACTGTTTGGGAATACATTTAGTTAACACGTTAGACTTGGGCAAAGTCTTTTCTGGGTTGGCACAGAGTAAAGATAGCCCAGAATCAATCTTAGAGGCAGATAACCCCCTGATTGACTTTGGAAACCTAACTGACCCTAATACCTACTCGCTGCTGACAGTTATTGATTCAGCCTGACAAATGCAGCCTGTAGATAATATCAAACAACTGAACTCCGAATGCCAGCTAGATTTGGATAAGGTAGCTGGGGATCGAGATGTGGATGCCCTTGCTATACTTTCATGGAATATTGAGGGCATCCATCTTAAAATAATTGATCCTGAAGTAGTGAGATTTCTGGATAATTTTGATATTATCGGACTGCAAGAAACATGGTGTACAGAAAATGTAACTCCCAAATTGGCTGAATATTCTGTCTTTACTCTGCCAGCAACTAAAGATAAAAAGTTTGGAAGGTTTAAAGGTGGTATTTCCTTTTTTATCAAAACTTTGCTAAATTTTCAGATCACTAACATTTCTACTAAGTCAGAGGGTATTTTGGCTCTAATGATTAGCAAGGGACAAGAAGATTATTCTCTGCAATATATACTTGCCTCCTTGCAATAGAGCTGCTGATCCCGCTGACCTTTTCATATAGGATCTGAAAATGGCACTTGACAAACTGTCAGATAAGAGTATATCTTGTCCTATAATTATTTTGGGAGACTTTAATGCCAGAATTCCTTCTCGTTTCTTGGAGGATGTATATTCAGATATGATCCATACAATACATATATAATGAATCCAAATATCTCATATACTAGGACTGCTCAGGATCTAAAATCTGACCTCAGAGGTAGGGAATTGCTGGCGGGCTTGGCCAGTAGAAATTTCTGTATTTTAAATGGGAGAACTCAGGGAGATCTAGTTGGAGCCTTAACATACAGTATAGAGGACCTACTGGCTCTTCAACCCCTGATCAGGTTTGGACCAATTTGAAAGCAGTAAAGCTGATCCAAAAGTTAGAGGTCATGGATAGATTGGAATCAGCACACTGTGCTATTGTAATTAACATCAAATGCCCTTTGGGACTTTAAGGAGTGAGGCACAACAGAGAGAGTCTGGAAGTCATAAACAAGAGAAGGATTAGATGTGGGCGATTCATCAACTAGTTTCACAGAAATTCTTAGTACAGAGTCTCAGGTGATATTCATGAGTTAGTCCTGGACAAAAGTAAAGCCTTTAATATTTTGGAGAATTGGAAAAGTCTTAGTTTAATTCAGTATGCCTACAGGCAAAGTAAGAGTTTGGAGGAAAACTAAGACATAAGAAGAAAAGAAATAAGTCTGCCGCTGATTGTAAATTGCAAAAGACTGAAGAGAGAAATATAGGAAAATTCTCAAGCAGGAGGACATAAACATACTGGAGGACTTTGGGAAAAACTGAAGCAGGCTGTTTTGGATAGGGATGGAAGGTGATTTTGGAATATTGTTGCCCAGGGATATAACAGATAAGCCAATAGGATTGAAGCCTATATTACACCTGAAGTTTGGGCATCTCATTTCTTCAAGCTCTATTATTCTCAAGAAGAGCAGGAGACACCTGACGCTTTCAAAATACAGAAGGATGACATTTTTCCAAGACCTATCTTGATCACAGAGGATGAAATCCGGATGGTACTGATTGGGCTTAACGCAAATAAAGCACCAGGGCAGGATGGGATCCTAGGTGATCTCTATAAGGTTTTTCCCCAATTGGTGGATTCCTTTTCTACTTGTGCTGTTTAATGGCCTGGTTCAAGGTACTCTTGCCTGGGCAGGTAGTGTTATCTTCCCAATTTAAAGAGGATCCAAATGACCCAAGGATGCACTGGCCCATTAGTTTGATAGATGTTTCACAGAAGATTTTCTCTAGGATAATTTCGGGCAGATTGCTGTCATGGGTCAAGGAGAACTCAGTACTGAATGAGGCACAAAACGGTTTCCAGAAGGACCGTTCTACAGTACAACACTGTTATGTGCTTCGGCACCTGATCTGGAAGTATACTAAAGTGAGAAAAAACAGATTATATTGCTGTTTTGTGGACTTCTCCTCAGCCTTCAACAGCATTAGTAGAAAAATCCTTTGGGCTACATTAAGGGATCTGAAGTTGGAGGCCTCACTTCTTGATGTTATTAGACTCTATGAAAATACATGGGCAAGGGTCCAGTATAATCAGTATGGCATCTAACTGATAAATTTGAGACAAAAGTGGGGGTTAGACAGGGGTGTATTTTGGACCCTCTCTCTTTAACATCTACATTAATATAGTCATGTATCAGCTTGGTAAACCAGATTTTCATACTCCAAAAATTAATGATCAAAGCATTGAATGTTTAGCATATGCAGATGATTTGCTCTCTACTTCAGTTCTAGGTCTTAAAAGAAAATTGGCTCACTTTGAATCTCTCTGTTCTCAAAGGCTAAAAGTTGATCTCGGCAAGACCAACATTGTAGTTTTGGCTCTCAAACCAAGAATACAGTAAGCTTTAGGCTAAATGGTAACCATATAGACACTGTTAAGTGTTATGACTATGTAGGTGTCATTTGCCAATAGCCTATCTTGGACCAAACATTTGAAGACTATTCGATTTAAAATGGGATCTTGTTAAATGCCCTAAAATATTTAACAGCAAGATGGAAGTCATCGGTCAGAGGGTATTAAGAGTTGTTAATGCCAAAATAAGAATGAGCATGTTATATGCTTCTGAAATCTGGGGTTCTACTAAGGTTAGAAATTAGAAATAATTCTGAATAAATTCTATAGATACATCTTAATGTTGCTAAATGGAACTCCAAGCTGTATTCTTGCCTTGGAGTTAGGACAACTTTCATTGGCTTCTCATCTGTGAACAATAGATTTTCTTTCTGTTGAAACTTTTCTTTTGCCCCAACAAAGATATCCCAGAATGTATGTAGAGAAGTCATCAAACTGGCCAGCATGGGATATGTACATCCCTTTATTCAACTTATTAAGAAACAATAATGCCATCCAGATTGGGCCACCTCTTATATAAAATTTACACAAGACCATTTGAGGAGATTAGGCAGGATGTCAAATTGAGGCTTATTGACTTAGACATAAATTCTTGCTATGTTTAACTCTCCAAGATTAAGCTATATGGGCTTTATAAAAAAGTAAAGATTTCATGGGGATATGAGCCCTATCTCTCTTTTTTAAACTGTCCTAAACAAAGAAGAACCTATACAAGATTCAGAACTGAAAACTATAATGCTCAATGCATTCATTTCAGACAAAAAAGAGAGGGGGTACTTTCTCCATATTGTAAATGTGGAGTGGGGACTATAGATGATCTCAAACACATAGTACTCTTGTGTCCTAAGTACGAATCAACTAGGAAAAACTGCTGGGTGGATTGTTGGGGATCTCAGCCTCCCTTGGAGGATCTTTGGAATATTTGTTTACTATGAAAGAGAAGAACATGGTAGAGATCTTTGCAAGTTTTAATTTCAACTCATTTGTAAAGTATATTAGGGGACTTGAAGTCCTGTGAGTTATTTTATGTGAAAAGTACTCAAGGGACACTGTTAAATTGGATTGCACTGTAAAGATATTTAAGTTCCTTGTTGATTTATTTATTGTCTATTTATATTTACTATGTATTTTGTCCTGATTTTAGTGTATTGTAACTGCTTTATGCTGAACAATAAATTGTACTACTACTACTACTACATTTCAAGCTGCTAGTGCTGACTGTGAAAAAGGCTTCAGCCTCATGAACTGCATTAAGAGCAAACAAAGAAATCACTTGGAAGAAAGCCATTTAGATATGCTGATGCGAACAAAATTGTTTTTTAGCATCTGGTGGAAAAATAGATCTTAATAAAATATACGTCCACTGGAAGAATGGGGAAGACAGGAGAGAAAAACAGTAAATGTTGATTTCTAAGCAATGCATCAGCAGCAGCAGCACCCCTTTTAGATGCATGCAAGACTCTTCAAAATGTACATTGTTTACACATGTTTCCAGTTCATACTGTTATGGTGCACAATGCACATCCAAGCTTCGGACTGTGTCAGAATGTATATTTACACTTTGCATTGAGTATTTGAGTGTTTGGTTATGTTTTCTACTGTTTATTGGCAATAAAATATATCACTTGTTTGGGCCACCCAATTTGTGCACATGAATCAATTTTTTTGCACAAAGAGCCTCACGCACATATCAGTCTCCCACCCACAGAGACTAAAACTTAGAGGGAACATTGCTTATGCCTCATTGGAACAAGCAGTAGGTTTGATTAGGGCAGTGGGGGGGGGCCTGGCTGGCGAAGATGGACATCAAATCGACATTCCAACTACTGCCAGTCAGCCCAGCCAACAGGTATTTATTGGGTTTCCAGTTTGAGAGCAGGTTGTATTTTGACAAAGCCATGCCAAAGGGCTGCTCAGTGGCCTGTTTGACAATCGAGGTGTTCAGCACCTGGGTACAGTGGGTAGCTGGGGCTAGGTATGGCCACAATGGAGTGGTACATTATCTAGATGATTTCTTCCTCATTGTGGAAAGTGGGCAGGAGGCTCAGGCTGTGTTGAAGAATTTCAAAGAGATGTGTAGATGGATAGGCATTCCTTTGGCACAGGGGAAAATGGAGAGCCTGGCGCAGTGTCTGGAATTCCTGGGTATCGAGGTGGACACAGTGCAGGGTGTCCCAGCTCTGGGGGCTGCTGGCACAATTAACAGGGAGGAGGAGGGTGCCCCTGGTACAGGTTCAGCAACTGCTGGGGCACCTTAATTTTGCATGCAAAGCCATTAGCCCTGGTAGGGCTGTCACTAGAAGGCTAGGGCAGGTGACAGGAAAAGCTAAACAACTGCATCACTGGGTGGACATTACAAAAGGGATCCATGAGGATTTCAAGGTATGGGAGGAGTTTTTGGAAGAGTACAATGGGCAAGGCCCCTAGAATTCTGCAGCCACAGAATTTTGTGCAGAACTAGCAATCTACCGCAGAACTTCTGCAGTGCCACAGAATTTACTCTTCTTAGTGATTTTTTATTAATATTTCTGTTTATCCATAGAATCTGGTTCCCATCCCCTCTTTTTATATCCAAAACCCCCCATATGCTCAGAATGTGATGTTATCAGTGCTATAACATCATACATTAGCTAATGAAATGGCTGCATTCTGCAACAGAGGGTGCAAGAATACACTATTTTTAAGCGAAAAAGATGTTCCAGGACTAGAGGGCATGGGATGAAGTTGGAGAAAGGATGATTCAGAGGAAACATGAGGAAGAATTTCTTCACAGAACGGGTGGTGGACAAGTGGAACACCCTGCCAGAGGAAGTGGTGGGGGCTGAAACAATCACGGGATTTAAGAATGCATGGGCTAGACATAAAGGAATTCTGGAGGTCAGGGGTAAGGGGCAACAGACTTCTAGGAAAACATAAACTGAACTTACAAGCTCAAATGGGCAGACTGGGTGGGCCATAGGCCCTTATCTGCCCACACTGTCTATGTATCTATGTATCTATGTAAATGAACAGTCACTTATCTACCACAGCTCCCACTGCCAGAAGTAGTGGCACAGCACATCATGCATGGTGATATTTGCTCAACCTGCACTACAGCCTAATACAATTTTCAGTCTTACATTGTTGTGCTAGGGCCAACTTAAACAAAACCTTGTCAATAGCACATACCTGTTAAGTTCAGACCTCACTTTGTACAAACCTATTTGTGCCTTTAAGGTATAGAGATGCTATCTGAAATGAATAACTGGTAAAATGAATTTAACTGTCTAAATTTTTAAGAAAAATAAAGTAATTATGCCCAGAAAAGTGAAATATAATAATGTGTAGACCTGTTGAAAGAACAGACCTGTTAAATAAATAATTGCACTGTACACATTTTTGCCAGGGTTATTGATTACATATTGTCATTGGTTGATAGAAATGTTATGCAGGGACAGCTGTTGGGCCAGAGGGTAGCATGCTGTGTTTCCGTGCCGGCAACTCAGGTTCAGAGATTAGCTCTGGGAGCTGGCTGGACAGCATGAGGACTGGTGGAACACATCACTGCTCCGAGCCTGGGAAGGTATGGTGCAGTGTTCTGTCACATGGTGGACACATTGTGATGGGCCGGAGAGCTTTATCTCACAAGTGGTTATGTAGTGTGTCAGGGAAAGCAGGTTGACATGAAAAATGAGTTTTGCAATAACTCCTCTATTCCATTTCCAATGGGACCTGTATGAATGAGGATGCAAGTTCATGGAAATAAAAAAAAATACACACACATATAAATATATATGTATATATATATATATACTGTATATATATATATATATATATATATATATACACATACATATACATATATATATATATACACACACACACACACACACACACACACACACACATACAGTATCTCTGTCTCTCACCACACACACACATGCTCATATTTGTTTGTATGTTACAGATTGCATATAAATATATAAGTGATACAGTGGGAACCTCATGAGTGGTGTAGAAAGCACGTACAAATATATAAGTGCTAGACAGTGGAAACCTCATAAGTGGGATAGATAGCATGCATATAGAAATACCTTATTTATCACATAAGATCCCCTCTGCATATGTCATTTATGCAACAAGCTAGGACCTTAAGGGAGAGACATTTGTTTTTCTTTTTTAGGCATAAAATTATTTTTATGTCTGTTATTTTTTGAACTAGTGTTACTGTGCTTTCCACCACCCTGATTACTATAACCACTGCCATGAAAGTGAAGTCAGGATGACAAGCTGACACTGTTATGTGGTAGTTTGTTAGTGCCACAGAACTTCCGCAGAAATTACAAACCACTGCCTCAGAAGTTCTGCGGCAAATGGTAGTCTTGCCGTAGAACTTGGTCCCACTGTGCCACAGAAAAGTAGGGGCCCTGACAATGGGGTAACATTTTGGCAGGATGAGTGGGAACACAACTCAGACATGGAGCTCTACACCAATGCCTCTGGGGCACACAGGATGGAGGCATACTTTAAGGGTCAGTGGATGGTGGAGGCATGGCCAGGGCAGAGGCAGAAAAAGGTTTGTTGAAGGATATCACCTTCTTGGAAATTTTTTCCAATCTGGGAGGCACTAGAGGTATAGGGTGCATGGATGAGGAGAAAGTGCATCCTCTTCTGGTGATACAATAAGGGGGTGGTTGAGGTCATCAACAGACAGGGCAGGATCAGAGACAGTGGGCAGGATACTACATTGGTTAGTGCTGTTGGGGCTGCAGTTGAACCTCTTGTTCAAGGCATAGCATATCGAAGGGGTTAAGAATGATTTGGCTGGTAGTCTTTCCTATTTACAGTTCAAAAGATTCCAGAAGCTGGCACCTCATGTGGCAACACATGGGACAAGGGTCCCAGACCAGCTGTGGAAGATTGGAGGGTAACCACCAGGACACTGTACTGGGGGGTCCTGGTTGGCCAACACCCTGAGGGCTTATGAAAGTGGGTGGGCCAGTTTCCAGAGTTCAGGTTATGGCAAGGGTGGGACAGGGGGAGCTGGTCTGGGATGAACAGGTGAGACGGTTTATTGTAGACAAGTGGGAGGAAGGGATGGCACATACCACAATATTTGTGCAGCTGGCAGGCATGAGCTGGGTATGTCAGGACAAGGGATGGCCAGATGTCACAGCAGGCTAGACAGTGAAAAGGATGGTTGCTGGATGGCGACACAGCCAAAGGGAAAGGAAAGATAGGAGGTGGCTCATAAGGGGGCAGCTCTTGGAAAAAGTGCTGAGGGCAATGCAGCAGATATGCACCTCAGCACAAGAGGCCTCTCTGTTCTAGGTGGTATTTGCACTCATGGCGAAGGGTGCCTTTTGGGTGGGCAAGGTGGTGGCCCCCCGCAAGGGGGCACCAGACTTGGGAATACAGCACAAAAGCATGACACAGGGATGGGACAGTTTAATCATTAACTTGGTTAAGTCAAAAATGGGCCAAGGGGAGCAGGGGGCCATGGTGACCGTGCATAGGCAATCAGGAGCACTGAGCTGTGTGGTGGCTGCCATGGAGGCATACAAGATTTCAAGGGAGAGGGCCAGAGGAGTGCTGTTCAGGCATGGGGATGGCACACTGGAATGGCTTTCCAGGTGGGGGTGGTGCTTAAGAAGGCACTGGCGTTTGTCAGGGAGGAGCCAGGTGATTTTGCCCCCATTCCTTTTGGATAGGGCAGCCTCAGAGGCAGCTGATTAAGGGGCTTCAGTAGAGGAACTGAAGTAGTTAGGGAGGTGGAGGTTGACTTGTTATAAGCGATATGTCAGGTGTTGATATCAGCAACTCACAATGTTTTTCCTTTTGTGTTTGTGGCAGGTATCAAGTGGAAGGTGTGAATCGTGAGGCACTCATTTGTCTATTGGGCAGAAAGGTTCATGGCCACCATGGGCAGAGGGACACAGCTGTGCTCTGACAAAGAACACAAGAGAGTCCAGTGGAAGGGCATCAGGGGCATGAGATGGGCCCAGCTGTTGCCCCTTATTGACGAGTTGAAGGCACTATGAGACAGGCTGGACTGTGTTATCATCCAGGGGGTAATGACTTGGGAGAGATCCCATGGGGTGGCTACAGCAGACAAAGTTGGACAACTTAGAAAAAATTAAAGGATGGTGGCTGGGCGTGATCATCAGCTGGTCTGAGATCACGTCATGGAGGGTAGCCAGGCACATAAAACTGATAAAAATGTGAGGAAGGACCTAAACAGAAGAATAGTAAGGGCAGTGATTGAGATGCAGGGGGTGCACATTCAACACAGGGACATCTTGTTCAACCATGCAGCAGTGTACAGGTCAGATGGGGTGCACCTGTCAGAATTCGGGATGTGCCTGTTCCTAAGGTCAATTGGGGAGTTAGTGAGGGGATATAGCCAAGAAAGGTCTTAGATACTAGCCTGCAAGGGGGGAGCCCCACCGTCCATCACAAGCTGGTGGTGGGGCAGTGGAAGAAGTAAAAGATTGGAGGAGAGGGCAGAAAAGGGGGAGGGGTAGGACGACATACTAGGGGCAAGGAGCCCAGGCATGGTATTAAGGCAGGAAGGGGGGTATAGGTATGGGTGCTGTATTCATAGTGTCTGGGCCTGGAGGGGAGGACTGGGTAAGTGGGGATTTCTGGGGGGATCAGGGGACAATTTGGCTTGCCCCTAAAAGGCAGGCCAGTTTGTGCCATGGCCAGACCAGAAATGGCAAGGAGAAGGGGGGAGGTGGGGTGAGGTTTAATGACATCACATAGGAGGCGGGTAGAGAAAACAGTGTCATATGACAAGGGGGTCCAAGGCACAGGTGATTGGCCAGGGAGGGCTGTGGGGTCCCCTGTGGGGTCCTTCAGGGGTATAGATGGGTGATCTACCATGGGCTAGCTCTCTTTCTGTTGAAAAAATTCCCACCCACCCTCCTGGTAGGGAAAAGAGGGCAGCAGGTTGGCATAAGTAGCTTTGGGCAGGGTGAGCATTGGTGCCCTGTGCATCAGGCAGTTATGTGGTGCTGCAGGGCAACAACTGTGGCACAAGGGGCTGGACAGAGTCTAGGCTGGGGACAATGGTGCCCAGCAAGCAAGGATGCAGAAGCATGGAAGAAGTAAAAGGGGGGAGGAGGGGACAGAGAAGGGGGGTAGGACCACAGGCTGGGGGCAAGGATCTCAGTCATGGTATTAAGGCTGTGAGGGGGTATAGGTCTCGGTGCTGGATTCATAGTGTCCAGGCCTGGAGGGGAGGACTGGGTATGTGGGGAACTGGCCTGGTTCTGGTGATAGAGAAGGAGGCTGGATTCAGAGTGTCTGGACCCTGAAGGCCAGAAAGGAAGAGCCAACCAGGAGGTGGAGCAGGCCAGAAGAGAGAAGAATGGATATGATATAAACTTGTTGTTATGATGAAAATATGATAATTGGGATGTAACACTATCTGTGTGCCAAATAAATAAGTTTGCCAACGAGCATCCAAAATTCCTAAAGTGGATCTTGTTAGATTATTTCTTTGGGGGGGATCAGGGGACAATCACATTTTTGCAAAAGACAGTGAACCAACTAGCACATTATCACTATTATGCCACATGCATTTGATAAAAAACTAATAATGATGTTTTGTTTTTCTTCATAGGTAAGTTTGTGGTAACTCCACTCCTCCCCCTCCTTGCACTGCATTTGTTAACAGTTGTTGCTCTCAGTGAAGACCAATCAGAATGTAAGGTAGGATGATTATGTCACTATTATAATTTTATTGACACAAAACATAACTGTTCTGAGTTTCCAGCAGTCATTTTATGAGCATAAAATGACAGTTGTGAATTTTCTGTGAAATAAATTGCAACTCTAGCTTGTGATTGGAGAAGAGGGTCCAAATGTAGTACAATACTGGATAATGTAATCTTTGACATCTGTTATCAAGTTGTATTGAAAAATATATCTATGGCAGATATCTCTCCCTGGAGGAGTTTGTAGGAAAATGCAGGCAAATTTGTCTGAGGAGAAATGCTGGCAGTATAGCCTGAAGGTTAAAGTAAAGAGCTGTGAATGAGCTTGGTACATCCTAAAGACCTGGGTTTTATCACTACAATCAGCACTTGCCTATTAATCTCCCCAGTGCTCTTGGGTCAAGGGTCACCCCAAACACAGGCTTTGGGCATAGTGGGCTTTACCCTGTTACCAAAGAATAAAAAAAAATGTTAACTGAAAGGATACTCTACTACTGATGTGAGTAATTCCTGCCAGCAGTCCTGGAGCTCCAAGACACATCCTTTGTGAATGACAGTAGAAGAATGACTGAGAAAAGTCACATGTGAATGGGGTTCAGCTGGTCCCAACATACAGTGGTGTCCCCCAGGATGAAACCCAATTCTGCAGCATTTTGCAGCACTCTTCAGAATGCTGTAGCAGACCTATTGAATAAAGTAATGCAATTTCAATGGCAACTAGTCTCTTTTGCCATTCAGGAAAATGTGACACTGCCATGACAAAGTGAATGCCACAGTTTCCTGCATGACAAAAGGGACTAATTGCCATTGAAGTTGGATTGCTTTATTTAGAAGGTCTGCTACAGCATACTGCAGAGTGCTTTAAAAGTGTGTTTCATCCTGGGGGATGCCACTGTATGTATGCTTATATTACATATTCAACAGAAGTACCAGGAAGCCTCACCTCAGGGAATGTTCAATTCTGGCAATGTTGCAATGAGTAGGGCATTCTGATTTCTTTTAAAGAGTGATTTTATAATTCTGATTGATAGGGCAATGGTGTTTATGCCTGTCATATACTATGTTTACATTATAGGTATATCTTTAATCAGAGGAAATTACAGATAAGAAAGAAAGTTACTTGTAATAGTTGATGTCTTTGGAAGTGGACACTGTTGGCATAATCCATTTACTGTGAGAAAGAACAAGACTCAACACAGAACTGTAAATTTTTTGAAAGTATTGGGGAAATCCTGTACAATAAATGAGCATTTTGAGTGTGTAACTTTAGTTGACTGTCATCATAGTGGGACAACATCAGGGAAACGTTTTTTAACTATCAATATAAAATGCTGAATAATGTATGCTGAGCCATTAAAATAAGGTTTTGGTTTGCAAGCTTGCCAAAGCTGAAGGTGTAGAAAAGTTGACATGGTTCTCCAAATGTTGCTTTATAACAATAATGTTTTTAACATGTATAAAACAAACATAATGTTTCACAAAATAAGATATGTGGGCTACACTTGGTTTGCTAGCCACTTCAGGATTTGGGGTGGCATAGTAGAAGTTTAGTGATATGTGCATAATTTCTGAGGGAAGAGAACAAGAAAGAATGAGAAGCTAGGAAAGAAAATGTCAGCAGACATTTTCTAGCATTACAAAACCATCTTTAAACACAGGTATAACATCACAATTATGTATAACAAGCCGTGTCATGTCCTGCCATCATCTTCAGAAATCTGGTTACAATCACACATATCCCTTGAAATTATATACTATAGTTAAATGTTTCTTGTTTCGTTTGTTTATTAGTTGCTCAGCTCTTACACGGTAGTTCTTTAGTCTTATCAAAATCCTGAACTGTTATCTCAACTGTTTTCCTCTTCTAAAAGTCAAACATTGCTATACAGTAGCTATAAAAAATTAGAATCAGAAATCAAGCATTCAGTTTATGAGATTATTAGGCAGAAATAAAGATGGCATCTATGTTATATGGCAAAGTATCCTACATGTTTGAGTAAGGAAACTTATCACATATTCTTTCAAACATCTGGGATTATAATTACTTTTTCCAGTGAAGCAAATGTTTTGCAATAACTGTTTTAATTTCACTTAAACCTAGAGTTAGAAAGCCCCATATTTATGCATGACTTGTTAAAAACTTCTTTACAGTGCTGTCTTTCTGATACAAGACTAGGAAAAATCCATTATGGAAATCCTTGTTTCCAAGCAAGTTGTATGGTATAGTAACATTTGTTTTCTAATCTGTACAGTACTGTACATAGATTGATGTTCGTCAGAATGCATGGTTGGCTACCTGCATGTATCATTCAATGCATCATGCTTTTACTGTCAGTTTTTTCCATTAAGAACCAAAGTTCAAGCACATTATGCTAAACTGATTTATTGAGGCCAACGTATTGGTTTTTCATTGTGACAAGCCAATCCTTTCTTACAAAGATACAATCTTTTTTTTAACTATGCATTATTTTTGACCCCTGTCAATCTGACAGGCTATTCAAGACACCAAATGTCAGCTGGATTTACTTTTATTTGATATTTGCTTAGAAAGCCTCAAGTTTTTGTACCACTTTTAGAAAGGTAGAATTTGTAAAAGCCATTAAAAGGGCCTCTGATTATTTTTGTAGTCCCTTCCCTTCCAATGAGTGAGCTTTTTAGGCATGTGTAGTAAGATGACTGCCAAACATTGAGCAGCACAGAGGTTCTGATCCAGTTTAAGTGGATCAGTGTGGATGTATCCTGTTACGTTGTAGAAGTGGTATAGTGCAGGCTTCCTAGGATGTGAGAAAACACTGGCACAGGGTGAGAAAGGGGGAGTAGAGGTACAGTGGAAGAACCTCAAGAGAGCTATAACAGAGGCAACAAGCCTTTGTGTGAAGCTAGTGAACAAAGCCAGAAGAACAAGAAAACCATAATAATAATAATAGTATTTGTATTTGTATAGCACAATTCCAATGTCAATCCAATGGTTTTCAAAAGAAGTGGCAGGAATGGTTAGGGAGAAAAAAACTGCCATTCAGGAAATACAAGGAATCGCAAAGGGAGGGACACAAAGAACTATATCAGGCAAAGCAGAGGGAGGCGGGTAAAGCAGCCAGAAGTGCAAAGGCAAAAACAGAGGAAAGGATAGCCCAGACAGTGAAGAAGAGGACAAAACCTTCTTCAGATACATAAGGGAAAGAAGAAAGGCCAAGGGAGGGATAGTGAGGCTTAGTAAAGGAGGAGACAGGGAGTGGGCAGATGGAGACCTGGAGAAGACTGAGATACTGAATGAATAGACAGACTAGTTTTGGGAATTTCATTTGTGCTCTGATTGGAGATACATTTTATTTTCTTGGAATTTAATTTTCCTCCATGCGGTCACCTATGGTGCAATTTTTAACGATTTTTATAAGCACAGAGGGTTGTAAACTACCCAGGTGATGATAACATGTGAACAGTACTCATTGTAAGAAAACATTTGTCACAAGGTGTTTTACATGCAATCCCTTATTTACTGGTTTGTGAGAACAGAATGAAAAAAAATATGGTGAATTTGCTTTTTATACTCCCTAAACAGGGTACTCAAAAACAACAGAAAGTTCTTACAGTTTTTCTGCTCCTGCTTTTCAAATGACTCTGTAGTGGTCCATTGTTGTAACCTTTTGGTTTCGTGGCTCAATTGCCTGAATCACATTCCTTATTGCTAGCACGTTATTTGTTAAGGCATGTCTTTATTTTACTTGTGTTTGTAGCTGTGATAAAGGGGTAAATCCTAGCTACTGTTCTTGGTCAGTCTTCTCGGCTTCCATTTTTAGCAGCATCCTGGGCTTTCATCTAACGTGGATTCACCATGATTCAAGCTGACATTTCTGATATTGTGCCATCTTCTTTAGAGCAAATTACCTTGATTAGAAAGGAACTACTTATAATGTTTTCCCTGCCATGGTTACCATGTCCACAATACACCTGTAATACCCAGATTATCCACAATCAAAAGTGTGCTCGGTTGTGACATCAAATAAAATCTAACACATGCAGTGCTCTATTTAAAAACATAAACATGAGTTCTCTGTATGGTTATTTATCTATTACTTTAGGAATTCATTATACTCCTTTTAATATTTCATACTTTATCTGACTTTAAGTCCCTTCCACCTTCTGGTTGTATGCAGTTATTTTTAAACTTGTGCTCCTAATTATGGAGATTTTGACTTGCTGCTGTTGTTTTAATAAGACGTATTAATCTTAGAGGGCTCCTGCAGTTATAAGACGTTTAGGTTAATGTTTATATTGTTTGGTTTTGGTCCCAATTTTTATTCTTACCTACACCTATCTTTTAAATAGGTGTTTGTTACCTTCCTTTATTTATTTGTATGTGGCTAGAATCATAGCCCATAGTGGTGCTCCTGTTCCATTGCTAATTTCCTATTTAATCCCTGGTGATATACTCAAGCTTATCTCATATGATTTGTTGATAACTCACATTCCACCATGGCCAGGATCGGTTCACTGTACTCAAGCATCATAATTGTGTGGCTCCCTTGGTTCTTTTCTTATGTTGACAATTTGGTCAACTCTAACATCCCCCCCATTCCACTGTGCCTTTAATGTTTTGTCAGCAGTGTACTCAAGTTGATACAAAAATTATATATTTTTGATTATTTCATTGTTAAAATTTCCTCAGCCTTTATTGTCTGTCTAATCAGGCTGTATTACCACATTTTTCACTCCAAAGGTACTTCAGTGTTAACTGCAATAAGCAACTGCTTGTTTTCCCAATTTCTGTCTAATTTTACTGCTGTACAGCCTTCTGTGTGGAAAAGGGTCTCAAGACAGTCCATCTAAAAAACTCTTCCTTTGACCATTTAGTTGTAATAATTCATGATGTTACACAGTTGTAGTTACACAGTTTATTTTGAAACAATTAAGTGTATCAGTCTACTATATACAACTTGCAAGAGTCAGAAATTAAAACTTGATATCTTTTTTGTCTGTCCAGTTTTTATCTCTTGCCTAGAAAGCTGTGGTATCTGTGGTCATCATTTAGTCCCTTTGGTTGCATCAATTCAAGTTCTTCAGTCCAGTAGCTTTCTCTCTGTTCTAACAGCTATTTTATGTCTTTCCATTTGTTTCTTGCTACATCCCAGATAAAATTATTTTCCCAGTTACCTACATAAAGGTTTGCAAGTGAAAGGGCAAATGTGATCCCCATGGTGGTACTGTGATTTTGTTTAAAGTAATCTCCATTAAATATGAAATAATTGGATTTTAATGTGAATTCTGCCATTTCTGTTATTAATTGTGAAGATGGGAATACATTTTCTTCTCATTTTTTGAGCGTCTCTCTTACTGTTTTGATACCTTCTTCATGTAAAATATTATTGTAAAGATTTTCAATGTCAAATGTGGCCAAAATTTCTACATCTATACCCTTCAATTCATTTAACACTCTTCTTGTGTCTTCTATGTATGATTCTCCCACTACCACAAACGGCCTCAGAAAGAAGTCAATATATTTCAAAATTGGCTCACTGATTGAGCCTATGCTGCTTATTATAGGGGCAGTTTGCATTTTTATGGAATTTAGGCAAGAGGTAATTAGTTGGTTTGACTTGGTGGGGAACTTTCAAGAACTTCTTTTCATTTGTTGTGATCCATTTGTTTTCTTCTGCCTTTTTACGGCTGCAATGGGCAGAGCCTGCAGATGTTTTGCATGTACAAAAGGAATGATGTCATGTTTTTTTGTCCATGGAACTGACGGAAGGTGCAAATAGTCTCCTCCACCTTAACCTCCTCCAAGGAATGTTTTCCACTCTCTAATAAATACACTTTCATGTTAGTCAATGGTTGCAGGGCACTATTTTCTTTCTTAAATGGGAGGTACCAGAACTGGAACCTGAGTAGTGGGAGGCAGTATTAGATTTTTTGGGGAGTAAGGGCCACCCCATCTCTACCAGGGAAGCTCCTAAAGATCCACCCCCACCTTTCTTTTGGTTCACATGGGAGGGGCATGAGGTGGATCTAGCATGTTGGAACAACTGACTATCAGAGCTGCCTGGGGAAGTAATTAAGGAGAGCATGAAATTGCATTGAGGCATACCCTCCCCCCACACACACATAGGCATCATGATTTTTTTTTAACTCTAAGCATGTCAATATTTGACTGTAACAGAATGGGCAAGTTGGGCATAACAATAAAATAGAAAAAAAAAAAAGATCAAGCAGGTGCCTTTTCCTTTGTCAGATACATGCAGACAGAAGATCACAAATCCTGTATGACAAGTTCATTATATGGATGTTTTCCTTGTAAAACAGAAATGTTGTTATATTGTCATGTCTGTAGCATCATTTGTAGCCAGTAAACTATTATTTACATAGGTACTGTAAACAACAGGATTTAATTCAGAAATCCAGTCTTGATAAATTTGTTTTCTTAGCAGTTCTGTAAGATTTATGCCTCTCTGATGTAAGAGTGCATAGCACAGAAACAAATGGGGTTTGCCTAACTGATTGTTGTTTACATGAGAAGTGGGCATGACAGTGGCATGCAAGAGTGAAGTTTAACAATTGTTTTTTGGCCATTCTGGGACCTGAAGTTTAACAGTGATGTGTGAAGAGAATAAAGTCTTGTGTTTCGTGCATTTGAATAGGTTTAGTGCTTTGAAGTTAAAAGATATAAATATATATACATAGTGTCATGGGCACCTGAAAAGGAAGTAGATACTACTGAAATAAATGCTATTCTGATGATTTATTTATTTATGTGTAGGATTTTAAGTGCAGTTCTGCCTAGATTACAGTCACATAAGCTATAAATAGTACATTTAAAGATGGCTGTATTAGTCAAAGCTTGAGGTAGCAAAATAAAGCAAAAAAAAAATGTGTTTTTTTTTTCTTTCAATTGTTTAATCAGGAGTGGCACACTAACCTAAAGCTTGTTTGCAGGGGCAATCTGGGAGCACATGGAAGTTAGATGACTTGCTCAGGGTCACCCAGTATGCAAGTGGGAGCTGTGGGATTCAAACCCAGATCTCCAGATTTGCAGCTCATAGCATTAAACCACTGTGCTATACTGCCTCCCTAGTTATGGCAGTCATCTGTTTTATAGTTCATGATGTTGGTGTAGTAAGCAGCAATACATTGCATCACAGGTGTAAAATGTTAATAAGTAGGTCATGCAATAGATGTGCTAAGCAGTTACTGAAGCAAGACATGTATTTAGGAAGTAAAATAGTCCTGATAGAAAACTGATAAATGTGTGATATTTGCATTTCAATTTCAAGGAGGTCCTTATGGGGTTTCAATGTACAATATAAAGTAATTATAGTTTTCAAGTTGGCTGAGTAATTGCTTTGTACTACCACTGTTACTAAATTTAAATTATTCTATGAAGGAAATTTAAGTTTATGTAACTGTCTGTAAATGTATTAAAAACATTTACTTGTCCTTATAATGTAATGCATTAAATGCTGTTGCTAGGTTAAGAAGTCACATGACAGCAATAGAGATGAAAACAATGGGATGCATAGGAATTGAAGAAAGTATACATTAACAGGAGCAGTGTCATGACTTTACCAGTTTTTTTTTATAGTTTCACTCCAGATTTTCAACATTACCATTTTTTTACACCTCCTTATAAACAGTACAGCTGTCATTTTTTACATCCTGTTCAAAATGTGTGTTTGTACCTGTGGCACCAAATGGCATAGTTGCTGTGCAAAATCACCTTTTGGCTAATGAACTGATAGTGTCACTGTTCATGCGGTGGAGTAACAAAAAGCCCATGCTGGAAACTTGGAGTGAAAATACCAAGAAATGCCAAGGGCATTAGGGTTTCTGACTATAACACATTGCCCTGTAGGGACTGATAGGCATCAGGGGTGTGACTTGGAATTGCCCATAGTAATGTTCATGCCTTTCCACCCCCATCCCTTCCCTGTAGCCAGTGACAAGTATCGAGGTGTGCCTTTGATTCTTCAGCCCCAAAGTTCACTCCATTCTCTTATCCTGTACTCATTTCAGTGTATTTCCTTATGGAATGGGGTGAGTGTAAAGTCTGAACACCCCAAGGCACACCTCGACACTTGTCTGTGTCTGCAGGGTAGGGTGAAATGAAATTGCAAGAGCGTTATGGGCAATGACCCAAAGGCACACCCCAATGCCTGTCCATCTCTGTGAGGTGGGGGTGGGGTTGGCATCACTTTAGTACTTCACTGCCATTCCTATTCTGCCTGCCTGTCTGTCTGTCTCTCTATCTATATGTCTATGTAATTATCTATCTTTCTGTCAATTGTATGTATCGGTATTTTTGCCTGTTTCTAAAACAAACCTGCATATCACATTCACCTGCATGCTAAGCACATACTTTATGTAACTGTGCATATTTGTACTCCACTTCTGCATAGACCCCATACTTTCCTAATATTCCCATTATCACAAGCATGACTGTCTTGCCCTTATCAAAAGTGACCCCCCTCTGAAAGTTACTATCCCATTTTCTCTGCTAACAGTCCATCATTATACCTGACTTCCTGACATCAACACATTGCTTAAATAAAACTTACATCACCTCATGGACAAAAACCCTGTTTCTCTCAAAAAAAAAAAAACTGCGTAAATAATCCTAAATCTGAACATAGAAACATAGAATTTGACGGTAGATAAGGACTGCTTGGCCCACCCAGTCTGCCCATTTCCCTACCTACTGGATAAGCTGCAGATCCTAGTTAACCAGCAGCCTACTTCTTCCTACCCCCCCCAGAATTGCCTTATGACTATCCCATGCATGCTTGAATTTCACCACTGATTTTGACTCCACAACCTCCTCTGGAAGGCCGTTCCGGAGGATGCCAGTCATTACTTTTTCATGTACTGCCACCATCTGTATCATATTGGGGATTTGCATATGTTTCCCATGATGCTTTGCATTATTAAGGTATGTGCAATTGTGTGTTCTTTAAAATGTGTCAGTCTGGCCAATATCATCCGGGATAACACATACCTCAGTGGCATTTGCTCTGGGGTTCTTGGTTCTTTTGTAAACCTATATTGCTTCCTAATCCTTCCATTAAAATGTACACCTCCTTATATTTTCCTAATAATATGTATGCCTTCCTTAGAACAGAAACTAAAACAAATATTACTACTTACAAATCATTGTGTTGTTTCTCTATATCTCTTTAACAATTCCACATAACTTCATTAACTTCATTATACAGCCATGGTGGATCTGACCAGAATTTGTTTAGTATTCTGTCAATCTCTTCTCTGATTCTCCTCCTAATTTTGTGTAGTAGTGCTCATTATGTAGTTGTCTGTAAATATCCTTTATACATATCTTTGGACCATAGTACAACTGCCCTTCCTTTATCTGCCTTTTTGACCAAAACATCAGTGTTGTTCTTTAGTTCTTAAAATGCATTTCTCTCTTTTCTTGTTACATTTGATTTTACTTTCTGTCTGCTTTCCTTAAAAACTTTATCCAACTCTCTGTTAACCACTTTGCTGAAAGTGTTAACTACTTGACTTTGATTACCTGGGGGAATGAACGTGGATTTTTTCTTAAACAGTGTCTCTTTCTTTTTGTGTCTCACTTCTATTTCTTCTTCAACCCCATTTTCTATTGTTATTTCTCTGGTAGTTATATATCTTGGAAAAGTAATTGGAGTTACTGGATTTCTTACAAAGTGAACTTTCAAATGCATTTGTCTAAATAGTTTATAACTGTCTATTTTAGTTCTGAACACATTCATTTTTGAGACTGGAATAAAAGTCAGCCCCTTCTTAAGCACTGTTTCTTGATTTTCTGTTAAGGGGGTCTCTCTTGGTTACATTTATTATCTTAATTTCATCCATCTTGTTGACCTCCGTGGGGGCTGGTTTCTCCCCCAATACCTCCCATAGTTTCTGCATTCTCCTCTTCCTCTCCCTTTGCCTCCTCTTCCACTTGTCCCTCCCACCTGGCACTCTTCCTCTGCCTAAATTTGCACTGGTTCCTTCTGTTGGGTCCACCTGAAAATCCTGCTCTCTTCTATTTTCACTCCCACTTTCATCTGTTGTTTCTAAATTTTCCACATGTACATTTTGTTTCTCCTTCATTGTTATGTTGTCTCTTAACCTCTTCCCATACCAGTTGTATATAGTGCCATTTTTATGTTTAGATATTGTTAAACCTACATTAAAAAATGCTGCATCCCTTTCTCTTTCCTTTGTTCTTAATTAGTGTGTTACTTTGCATGGGAGCAAGATGAATGCCCCATGGAGTTCATCTGTGCTGCTGCAAAATCTTTTGCTGATGTCATAATTCTCTGTTTGTAGCATCACTGTTAGCTGCTGCAGAAATGATTATTATGTCACAAACAGAGGACTGTGACCTCAGCAAATGATTAAACAGCAGTTGTAGATCAACTGCAGGTGGCAGAGACCCTGTTTCCATGTAAATGTAACCTGTTATGAATAACAAAGGGAAGAAAACATACAAACAATATGTAAAAGATGAGCTGCACTTGTGTCTACATACAGTATTATGCTTTTCAAATGTTTCCTCAGTTACAAAAGAGCTAAGTATAATTTGATACAGAAACACAAATGAGACAACAGTGGAGAGCAATTACATATGCTGTAGATACAATAAGTGAGTAATAACTAGAGTCAATAAGGGTTTTCCCTTTTGTTCATGCAGAAACTGCAGAGCAGAAAGTAAAGCAGGTGACAGTATTACTAAAGTAGAAGGCTCACATTGGAAATAATATACATTGATTTATGAACTACTGAAGAAGTCTTTTGAGAGTGGAAAGGTCTCAGGTTTGTGAAGTCTGACTGGTAGACCATTCCATTCTGCCAGGCCTGAGAGGTGAAGATCTGAATACAAATGTCCTTTTGCAATTTGTGTACTGTTCACCTAGTTGTTTTTGCCCGCCTCAGAGAACAAAGGGTAGGAAAAAAGCTGACAAGGGATGTGAGATATGAAAGTGAATATATTTGTAGAGGAATACCAGGCAGGCCATCAGGATGAAGCACTCTGTGATAACGATGCCATTATTTTCTGAATGCCAAACTGAATTAGCTGCCATTGGATTACATTTTTATCTTACAGGATGCTATAAAATATCATTGGCAGGAACTAGATATAGAGTGCTTCATCCTGGCATACATCTCAACTGTCCTTGGTTTTCATGGGCATTCCTGATTTTGCCTCTGAAATTTCCTCTGTCCTTTCTAAATGTGGCATTTCTCGTCCTAATGAGAATACATTTGATTCATCAAATAATGCCAGCAATTAGTGTTACAGTCTAGGGAACATTGTTTAACCAGTAGTAGTACACTAAGCCAAAGCTTGTTTCCAGATGTGACCTGGGAACACAAGGAAGTTAAATGACTTTCTCAGGATCACATAGTATGCACCTAGATGGCTGTGGGATTCAAACTCAGGACTCCAGATCTGCAGTGCAGAGCCTTAACCCACTGCTCTAGTCTAGTTCTCATTAAGAAAATGCTGTTTACACTAAGCAGCATATTGTGCACTGTATTTTGAAATATTACTTCTTTTTTACACATATCACTGATTTTGGTCATTTGTACCCAATTTGTTTAAGCCTTGTGCCTGATTTCTAAGGCAGGAGGTTGAGAGGTATGCATCCTAGAGGGTGGCACTATATGATTCAGTGGCTGTTTCTCTACAAAGTGGAGCTCAGATAGACAAGTGCATTGCACAACTGACAATAGTGAGTCTTTGATATGGTCTTAATGGTAAAGCTGCAGAATCAATTAGACAGGATATTCAGCCTATGCAATGTGACTTTATGTGCTGAAAGATACAACTAGCAGAGGGACTAATGATTGCTTTGCAAAAAGGATTCTTTTGTGAGAACAGAGGCAATTCCTGGCCCTGCAGTGGACTTCTAGCTAGGGTCTGAAGCAATGAAGTGATCCACAGGCATTAGTACAGTAGATGAGTTGAGGGTTCACTAAAGATACAAAAGGCCACACTCAGGTGTCAGACAAACACGAAGTTAAAGCAAAGACAGGTTTTGCTGTAAAATGTTTTTATTTTAAGAGGTACAAAAACATGATAGTATGTCACTATGCCCTGGCACTTCTCATTCTTTTATGTCTTCAACATTTCCTCTCTCTAGTTGGCACCTATTGTGTGGCAGTATGTGTGGCCTGTATTTAAAAGCTTGGGGTTCAGTCATGCTCCCTAGCTATTTGAAGGACTGAAGGACCTGCTTGAGAGGAAAATTATTCATGGTGTATTTGGAAAGGGGGGGTACCCAGTTTTTAGGTTTGTGCATGGGTGCTAGAAATCATAGTCTTAATATTTTGGGCACTGATAAGTAGGTGCCTCTTATTTAGTCAGGATTCCAGTTGCAAAGTAAGCCTGGCAGCAAGGAGCAGTTGATGTCTTCAGGATAACTTAAACAAGACATAATATTTAGACACAGTTTAGTTTATATTTCACATTAGTTCTGTATCCCCCCTCTCCCCATTATTTATTACTGAGGCCATTTGTATGAAAACAGGATCTCTGCTCCTGAAGGGTTCATCGACTCCTGTTCCTTTCTCCCCACCTGAGGTCATAAAGCACTGCTTGTGGCATCACAGTTGCTCCCTTGTCAACAGGCTGTGATGTCACAACAAAGGATTATGACATGGAGTAGGGAGTAAACTGTAGAGGCAGATGAACTCTAACAGACAAAGATTGTGTATTTGTGCAAATTTCTTCTGTAATAGAAGATGGGAAGGAGAAGTCTATTGAATGTATTTGGAATGCAAGCTGAACTGTAGCTAATTATTATGTTTTACAAAGTTTTCTTTGAGGCGTCAGCAGCTCTTTAACTCTCCACATGTCAGTGTTGGACCACTGTGAGAATCGTGGCACTATAATACACTATATATGTACCATGTTTTATACACATTCGGTGGTTAGATTATTAGTAAACATATAAAAATCCAAGTAGCCTTGGCTAGAACCCTGAGCTGCACCCTCCCTTAGGGTCTCAATTATGGGAAGGGCAGTCCAAAAGCAGCCTTCTATGTGTGCCCATCATAGTAATGTGTAATCCACATTAACGTAAAGCAGTATAATCCCCCCTTTAAGTTTATGAGAAGAAGCTGATCAGCTACATCAAAAGCTCTAGTTAGATCAGATTGGATTGGTCTAGTAATGTGACATTCTTGAATATTGCTTGTCACCTTGAGGGGTAATGTGGCAATAAAATGTTTGGGATGGAAACTTGATAATGCAGTGAGTAAGTGTCATTTCAGGACAGGTAATATGGCATTTAGATATAAACAAACCCTTACATGAATATGAAAAGTGTAGACAGGATACAAATAGCTCAACAGTTACTGATACTCTGTAGTTATATAGCTATATATGCACGATGGTGAAATTAGCACTATTTGAGACTGGAGATAGGCACCCTTTGGGAAAGACAAAGTTAAACAGGATGCTGATTTATATTGTAGGTTCCCTGTCAGTAAAATCTTTAGTTGCGTCTTAGTATAGTCTTTGCTGTGTTGAGGGTCCTGGATGACAGCTTAATGGCTGATCACACTGGATTAACTTGATCAATATGTATGTGGCTCTATGATGCACATTCAACACAGTGGACAGCACTTTACTCTTGACTAGGCTAAAAGGTTTAATTTAAGAGCAGAATACATAAACTGGTTTGACTGTTATATTTCAAGTAGGTCCCAGAAGGTTGTGGTACATTAGTTTCAACTGGGAGGGCCCCCAGTGTTTAAGGCTATCCCTCATTTGTCAGTTCTTGGCCCTATCTTGTTTCACATATTCCTGAGTGAGCTGCCATCTTGCCTGGAAGGCATGGAGAACCAGCTGTATGTGGATGATATGGTGCTCTGTGCCTCCCTTGTATCTATCACTGAGGTTCAACATACACTTCAGTCAAGCTTCAATAATTTTAAATATAAAGCCAGCAAGCCAATACAGTAGTAACCCTACCACTTGTGATGCCAATGACCCATGTTTGAGAACAAGACTGGAGCATCAGAGGACCAATATGGACAGGAACTAAGTCTGAGGGCTTGTCAGGGGAAGGAGGTTTGAGCATACAATGGACTGCTCATTCCATTCTGGTGTGGGAGTGTAAAGGCACCAATAAACAGTGATTTTAAGTATTACTTGTCCTGTTGTAAGCTAGTCTTAAAGTAAGCCAAACCAAAACCATGCTTTTTGGTAGTAAGTATAATCTGAAATTGATAAATCCCTCTAAACCTAATACTGCCCCCCTTTGTTATCACCACATTGCATGGTTTTAACAATGAAGCTGTCTCAAAGTAGAAATACTTAGGATTCAGGATGTACCCACTTTGTAACGGATAATACCCACTTAGAAATGATGCAATGTTAAAAAACTGGGCCTTAAAGAAAGAATTCTTTATAGACATAGGCAGTTGTTTCCCATCAATGGTAACTTAAAATAATTCAGGCTATCATTATCCCTGCAGTTGATAATTTTAACATTATCTGTGGCCAGGTTCTATTAGACAGGCTGGGTGTTATGTATTGAAGGTTTGCAAGACTTGTGCTTGAATGTCCACTCAGTGTCCATCATTGTGAATTCTACTGTTGGCTTAATCCATGGGAGACCTGAGCAATATCATGAAAGTTCTTATTTAACTAAAATTTGTACAATAAATGTTTCTATGTTTTAGAGAGTCTCCAAAGGCTGCCTAGGCTGAGGCAGAGTGGTTGGATCATGGTAGGCTCCAGGAGGGTGGAGGTGGTAGGAAGGGTACACACTTCAATACAGTAAATGAAAAAGAGGGGGATCACTCAGAGGCATATACTTGTATACAAACTACAGTACAAAAACACGATTAGGATGAATTTGTACACTGTATTGCCATAGCAAATATTTTCTGCAAACTCCTTTATTCAGAGTAACATTAGGAGTTCTTGTTTAAAGCTGTGAACCAAGCTGCTTCTGAATAATTTGAAACAATTGCACCTTGGATGTTGCACAGATAGCCCTAAGAGGAATCCCTTTTTGTTGTGCACACTACTGGTCTGGGCATGAATACCTGATTGTTTTTCACTGATGTTACTCTAAATAATGGAGTTTGCAGAAAATATTTGTTATTGCAATGCAGTGTGTGAATTCATCCTAATCATGTTTTCATACTGCAGTTCACGCACAAGTACAGGCCTCTAAGTGATTCCTCTTTTTTTGTTTTATGGTCTTGGTGTTATGTATGGGGTTTAACCAACCACTGGGGGGGTGCACCAGCCCTGGGAGCTGTGCCAGATTTTTTAGGTAACAGGATACACACTCCTTAGCCTGTAACACGGCAAACTTCCTTCTCCATACTGATGGGATGGGACAGAAAGGCACCCACAACAGTGGGAAGGGAGGAAGTGGGGATCCACAGGATGGGAGACCCCAACGAGGGAGGAAGAGGCCCCTATCTGAGAAGGAAGCAGCTGTCGGTGGGGGACTCTACTGTTAGAGGGATATACTTGATAGCAAGGAGGAAGGGAGAGTAGAAGTGCTTGAGAGGTTCTTTGGCTTGGATGGATGGAAAGTGGGTCCAAAGGATAGCTATGGTGGCAAGAGATGGGATGGAATTAGATGCCACTGACCACCTGGTGGAAAATTATCTTGCAAGGGCAAAATAGGGTAGCCCAAGGAAATTTCAGTAAGCTGGGGAGGGACCTTAAGCAGGTGACATGCATGATGGCTTTTGCCAAGGTGTAACCTGTATATAGCTGGGAGAAAAAAGGACTTTCCACAACAGGGTTTTAACAATTGGTTGAAGGCATAGTGCATGGAGCAGGGCTTCATCTATATTGGGGACTGGAGGCTAACCTGGTAAGATATGGGCCTCTATAGGGGAGCCAGCCTGCTTCATTCCAGGAATGAGCCACAGTCCTTAGTTGGAGATTTACATGTCACTTGGATAAGCATTTAAACTAGTCAGGGAGGGAGACAGAAGAACTAAGGGAGACAACTTTTGCTCTCCCAGATGATGAAGCAGCAGAGAGAGAGAGAGAGAGAGAGAGAAAGAGAGAGAGCCAATGAGCATACAGTCCCCAAGGCAGGTGTGCAAGATGACAGGAGTGGAGATGAGGCAGAGAAGGGGGGTTATAAATTAGGGAAGCAAGAAGGAAGGAACAAAGAAGACAGATAATGGAGAAGGTAATGAGAGAAGACTTGGGTCAGGGAGAGCATCAGAGGACAGCACAGGTGGGAGGGGGAAAGAAGGGAAGCAGGCAGGGAAGAAGAAAGGTATGGAGATCAAGGTGTGCCAATGCATGGAGTCTGGAAAATAAATTTCCTGACCTGGAGGCCATCATGGCAGAAGCTGTCCTGAATCTGGTGGCAATAATAGAACTGTGGGACACTTACATCCATAACAGTGACATGGCCATAATTGGCTATTCTCTGTTCATGAGAGGCAGGAAAGGGAGGAGGGGAGGAGGGATTGTGCTATATATAAGTGATGAAATCAAGACCATGGTGTGGGTCATTCTGGAGAGAGAGAGGCACTGGGGCCACTATCCATACATGGATAGTATATAGCCCTGTTGCATAGGAAGAGGAGTTGGAAAAGGCACATGGATAAGCCATCATAAGGATGGCAAGTGAGTGGGATGTGCTGGTAGTTGGTGACTTCAGTCTGTCAGTTGTGGATTAGAGCATTCCAGCTGCAGCTTTGGCAAGGAGTAAGGCCATCCTTGACTCCCTACATGGGGCTTTTATTAGGCAGTAAGTCAATGGACCCATTAGGGACAGGGCAGAGCTGGAACTGTGCTTACAAACAGTGACAACAAGTCTTGAGGTGACTGCAAGCAACAAAACAGAGCCAAAGTAAAATGGTACTCCCAAATCAGATGGGTCAACTTGGCTGTCCCATCACTGTTAGGAACCAGATGAAGCAAGGTCTTGAGAAAGTGCTGCTAATACATGAAAACGTTTGGCTAACTTTGTGTGGAGGGGTACTTGTATCTTCCTGCTGGCCTACAAAAAGGAATAAAGTTTCTGATTCTTATTCAGCTGCATCGTTTCTTGCTTCATCTGATTCCTAGCAGTGACGGGATAGCTGAATTTACCTGTCTGCTGTACACACAGTGACAGCATTGTAGATGTCACAGTGGCAGTCTCCTAGGTAACAGTGATCACTGTAGAGTCTGGTTTAACATTAAGATGGGAACAGAGGCAAACCATATGAGGACAAGGTACTGGACATTAGAATGATGGATTTTAAAGAAATGGGAGACTGCCTTAGAAATTGCCTTTTTTGGGGAGAGTAGAATGCCAGGGATGGGTAGCGGTACAGTGGGGAAAAAAAAGGAGGTCATAATTAATGCAATCAGCCTCTGCATGAAGGAACTGAGTAAAAGCATATGGAAAAAAAGACCCACCATGGTTCTCTAGGAAGTGGCCAAGTTGGTGAAAGAAAAAAGAGTGGCATTCATGAAGTATAAGGAAATGCAGAGGAAGGAAGACAGTGAGGTGTACCAAGTAAAACAGAGGGAAGCAGAAAAGGTAGTGAGGGCAGCAAAGGCACCAACAAAGGACATGATAGTCAAGGAGGTAGCTAAAAGGGATAAGAATTTCTTCAAGTACATAAGTGAGAAGAGGAAGGCAAAGGGCGAAATAGTGAGGAAAAGGAGGGCGGTGGGGGGACTGTGCCGAAGAGGACCAAGAAAAAGCAGACATCCTGAACTGGTAATTTTGTGAAATCTTCACAGTGGAGAGAGGGGGGGATGGATCACCAAAGAGCAGCAGGAACGAATGGGGTGAGGTGCACACAAGTCCATTTTCAAAGGAAAGAGTCCTGATGAACTTATAGCTTTAAACCTGGATTGGACTGGATGCATCCAAGGGTACTGAAGGAACTGAGGGAGGTGCTAGCTGCCCAACTGAAAGCCTTATTCAACAGCTGTCTGGAAACTGGCATGCTTCTGGAAGACTGGAGCAGAGAAGACATGGTCCCGCTACATAACAATGCCAGCAGGATGGAGGATAGCAATTACAGGCTGATCAGTCTTACTGCAGTGGTGGGGAAATTAATGAAAACTCTGTTAAAGGAAAGGTTGGTAGAGTATTCTGCAGCTAATGGACCACAAGACCACAGACAACGTAGATTTACAGGTGGATGTCATGCTAGATAAATCCAACTGATTTCATCTACTGGGTGACCAGGGGAGGGCAGTGGATGTGGCCTATCTGGACTTTAGCCATGCCTTCAACACTATGCCACACAGGAGATTGTTAAAGAATCTAAGCAGCCTATGGGCAGGATCAAAGTGGTAAAATGGGTTAAAATCTGGTTAACGGGTAGGAAACAGAGGGTGGTGGTGGTTAATGGCACTCAGTCTAATGATGGGAGGCTGACCAGAAGGGTGGCACAGGGCTCAGCACTGAGACTGTTCCTCTGCATTGTATTCATAATAGACATTGCAGATGAACTGGAAGGAAAGGTATGCTTTTTTGCAGATGACACCAAATCTGCAATAGGGTGGAAACTCAGGAGGGGGTGGAGAAAATTCATAGGGATCTTGAGAAACTGAATGGTCAAGAGCATGGCAATTGGGGTTCAATGCCAAAAAAGTATAAAATCATACAACTTGGGCACAGTAAACGAGGAGCTTAGTATAGGATGGGGGAAATGTACTGACAATCACTAAGAAGGAAAGGGACCTTGGATTTATGTTACATCTGATGACCTGAAAATGGCAGGGCAATGTCACAAAGCAGTGGGTAGAGCCAATGCGAAGTTGGGATGCATAGGGAGAGGTACATGTATCTCCAGCAGGATGAGTGAGGTGGTGTTGCCTCTAGTTTGCTTGCTGGTGAGACCCTTCCTGAAGTATTGTGTCCAGTTCTGGGGGGCACACATCAGAAAGGGCATAGACAGAGTAGAAGCAGTCCAGAGGACAGCAAGTAACATTGTGAAGAGGTTGCACCAAAAACACTATGGGGAGAGACCTAGGGATCTCAACATATACACTCTATAACAGAGGAGACAAGAGGGGATATGACAGAGACCTGCAAGTACTTCACAGAGGTAAACAGGGTGCAGGAAGGGAGTCTCTTTCAAATCAGAAAGAGCACCAGAACCAGAGGTAATGCGATGAAGCTGGAAGGAGAGGAGCACTTTAAGAGAGATATGAGCAAGTACTTCTTCAATTAAAGAGCTGTAGACTCATGCAATAGAGTCCCAGCAGAAGTGGTCGAGGCAAAAACAGTAAAGGGTTTCAAGCATACGTGGGATAGACATGGGGAACACTGCTAAATAAGCAGGGGTAGGGAAAGTCACTGGAGAGCAGTTAGGGTCTACAGAGACAGACTAGGCAGGTACAATTTGGGCAGACTGGGTAGGCCAATAGGTCCTTTTCCTGTCTACAAATTTTATATTTTAAGTTTCTGTGACTCTTCACAGAAGTTCACCTGAGGAGTCTCAATGTGGCTGGCACCACTGAGTTTAAAATTCCAAAACTTAAAACCAAACACAGTTTATACTCTTTTTGTCAATGTTCCTCCAGCATTAGAATTCATTGTAGCTCATCTTTTGTTTGCCAGACCAGAATCTCTTACTAAACGTGTAGTTAAAATTTGTTTTTAAAACTGTTTACCAAAGCATAAACCTTGTTGTGGACATGAGGAGTATTTATTTGAACTTGCTGTTTATGCCTTGTTTATCTTATTTTTTTACATTTATCTTGACAAAGTAAAATTACAAACTGTTTAACATACAGTGGTGTCTGCTTGAAACAGATACAGTGTGAAAGTGTGTCAGTTTCCTGCATGACAACTGCCATTGAATTTCCCTACAGAAATCTATAGTCTCAGTTATCTTGTCTCAGTGAGCACCACTGTACTCTATACGAGTAGCAATCATGATATACTGTACTTAACACTTGTCTCACATACTTGATACTTGCATGAAGAATTATACTTAATCCAAGTAATATATGTTTGTATGCTGTACTGTAAATACAGTGCAGCTGGCCAGGATGCATTGCAAAGATATCCTGTAAAAACAGTGAGCACAAAAGGACGATGCACAGAAACAGTGAGGACAAAACGGTGCTTGCAATTTTGGTGACTAATGACTTTCCTGCCTCCTTGAGTTGTGCCCCCAGAGTTTGTGATCCATAGTAAGGATGGTGGGTATAGGGGAGCATAGCCCCCCAGAAAAACTATGCTCGCTGTTTCTGCCCTCACTGTTTTGTCCTTGTTGTTTTGAGTCACTCTTATGCACTTGCTGTTATGACATGGAACCCATTGCAATACCTTGCAGTATATTACATGTCAAAAAATACTGCATAAGAAAAGGGCTTGGTTGCCACTGAGTTGCATTGTCCCTGCAGCAGTTTTCAGTAATACTTCAAGGTACTTCATGACATCCTGGCTAATTCTGTTGTACCCTGGCAAGTTCCACTGTATACTGTATGTATCTTGATCTTATTAATTTTATTAATACTCTTTAATCATTTGTTTAGTTCTTTGTTATAATGAGTACAGGACACCATTGCAAATAAGCTTTGATCAAAAATTCTTATCCTTTGAAGTAAACAGAAATATGTCAGGTGATCACTGGGGCAGTAAGCCTGAGCAGTGTTAAGTCTGCTTTATTTTTAATGGTCCAGATTTTCAAAGGGCCCTTAGACCAATAAAGGTGCAGCAAACATCCAGCTTGTATCAAATCCAGGTGTAACAAAAACTGTGCTCTGTATTTTGCAAGAAAAAAGTTCACTGTGGCAAAGTCCCCTAACACAATACAAAAGATGTGATGCATCAAAATGTGATGCTTTGAACAAGAATGATGGAATCTGCATCAAAACTATGAGATACAAGGTGAGAATCACAGAAGCTGTGTCAACAACAAAAAAAGTTGAAGAACTGACCTAGACAACTGCATTTCAAGCTCCAAAAGGTTTTAAACTAGTCCTGCAGGGGAATATTGGTTCTATAACTAGTCTTCTACATAATTTACCCTCTTTGTTTCCGTCATAGCACCCACATGACAGTACTGATGGGTACTATATTGGCTTGTCTCTGGAAGCAATATTTTACATGCTATGGTACATGAGACAGCATGATGGTGTATACAGTACAGGACATTTGCAGCAGAATGCCATTCATAATAACATAGTCACATCTGCCCACCTGCTATGGGCCTCTTTTTATGCTCTAGTATCAGTTACACCAGCTCTAGCTGGTCTAATCAATGACAGGACCGTCATGCTCTAAAAACCCCAATTAAAGGAATGGGGCATCATTGTTTGGACGCAGGCCCTTTTTCAACATGGCGCAGCCAATGTTGTAACGCAAGCATGGTGCAGGCCAGTCTAGTGAATGCAGACATATTTTTGATGCAAGCCTCATTATAAAATCAGAACTGATGCAAATTCTGACGCAGCTTGCACCATGCATTATTTTTTTTTTATGTAAGCACCATGCGTCATTCTCTGACCTTTGAAAATCTGGCCCAATGTCTTTTATTACAGGTCCAAATAATTTATTCTGGAGGTAAATGGAGATGCACACTAGTGTAAGACTCTTACATCTCTTGGTTGTCTCCTCCTCATGACAAGGCATTCCCTCCCTAGTCTGCATACCATTTTAAGGGTGTTAACAAATGTTACTCTATCTAAACTCCTTGGTAATGTGTAGAAACACCAAATATGCAATGAGAGGCATCGATTAACAGTTGCAAGATGTAACCAAAGCCTTTACTACATTGGTTCTAGAGTTTTCAGTGTCTGTACATCTTCCTATAGCAAAAGCTTACAGCTCTCAACCGTACTGACACCTTTCAGTATTGACTGTGAATTCACTTGTTCTCTTAATTTATATTCAATGGTTGAACCCATGATTTGTATTTTTATCTCTGTTACTGTTTCTTACTTTATCAATTGATCATTTACTGTATTTATTTTTGTAAACTGTATATTTGTATTGCCTTTGTGTCTTCAGACCTCACTCTAAATGAGACCCTGCATCTCAGTAACATCACAGTAAACACCCTCAGTCAATCAATCAATCAATCAGTTAAATTCAGCACCTGCAACTAAAAAGTAGCCCCTGAACTCTTAACTGCCAACATTTTATATACCCCACTGACCTCTGCACCTGCTTATGTGCTGTGGTCACTGGAACAGTTTCCAGCTGGTTGAGGCTGGAGTTATTTGTTCAATTAAAACTCAAAATAACTACAGCAATACAGCTCTTCCATGTATAGAGGGGTGCGAGAAATACAACCAGATATGTGAAAACAAAAATCTGCACTCCTCAGCTGCAAAAAAAGGCTTTAATGATTATAAAACAGGCTACTGCAACCAGAATACACTTCACTTAGACCCCAACCAGTTTCTTACACAGTACGTCATCTGGGGGTCACTGAAAGAACAACCCCCGATGGCATACTGTGTACGAAACCAGTCGGGGTCTAAGTGAAGAGTATTCTGGTTGCAGTGACCTGTTTTATGATCATTAATGCCTTTTTTTGCAGCTGATGAGTGTGGATTTTTGTTTTCACACATCAATTAAAACTCAGCAAGTTCAAACTAATGTGTATCTTGCTCATTTGCATCTAATATGGGCAAGTGCAAACATTGTCTTTGTCAAGGGCAGATTGTTCACTGACACAGGGCAAAAACACTTCCTATCACATGAGCACTTTGCACAATAACCATCACTGTAAAAATTAAGTAAAAAAGTTCATTGCCCACATAAAAAAAAAACAATAGAAACCTGAGAAAGTGTGGATTAGTAAGCTTTCACCATTATATACTGTATAGTGACAACATTTTGTTTATGTTCATCTGTGTAGACCCTTTGTGATATAATAACTTGTCTATGGCGGCAGCAACAAGAAAGGTGAACATTTAGTACAGAATAGTAGGACAGAAAACAATATCATCCATGTTACATAAATTAATTTTGCAAAGTGTTAGATGTTCACAGTTTGAGCATTCATTACCCAGTGGTTGTTAGAATACAGAGGAGTTTGATACAATGCAGACTACCTGATTTTATAGCTTCTGATTGTGCTTGCAATGATTTTAGTCTCATCTGCATTGATAAAAAGCTCATAATTTTAGTTTGGATTTGAAGATGCTACTGTATTCAGCTTTATTGTCAGTTCCACCCTCAGAATGCACCAGCAGTCTGGCGCTGGGCAATTAGGGCACTAATCGGCAATGTTGCTGATCACTTTTTGTGCCGGGGACAGCTCAGTCAGTGGTCTGCCATGGCAGTGAGAAGAGGGCTGTGCCGGTCACCAGCTCAAAGTCAGGATGGGGGGGGAGTGGGCTAGTGAAGCATTACCTGCTGGATGGGGGGGCTGGGGAGTCAACTAGATGCCAGGGAATGATTAACTTTTCTTGTACAGGAGATTGTGGATAGGGAGGGGGAGTCTGCTAGACACCCAGGAATGGTGCTATTTCATTACACAGAAGATTGGGATGGAGGAGGGACTACTGGACACGAAGCAATAAAGATCTAATCAGCTGGCATTGGTGTGGATGGGGGAAGGGACCACTGGACACCAGGGAATATTGATATGAACAGCAGGCATGGGTGTGGGTGAGGGGGAGGGACCACTGGACACCAGAGAATATTATGCTGAGGGTCAGGTGGGGGTGAACACTGCAGCACCTTTGCCAACCACTAGAGTTGTGTGGGTTTAAGGCAAGGTCTCAGTCATCAGTATTTGCTCTGCACAAGAGGACTGCCCCAAAGGTCCTTGTGTGGAGCAAATGCTCTGTGAATAGGACTGCACCAAAATTCAGGTCCCCTCCACCACATTTGCACTGTGCTCCCCTCCACACTTTGTCCAAGTGCAAACCCGGTTTAAGCATGAAAACCAGGATTCTGTGAATGGCAACTTGGCACAAAACTTGGTTTGCTCACTCAAACCTGGGTTTGCAACCAGGCAAAGTTTTTGAGAACTGGGACCATGATGTGCTATGCTTAGCTAGTCTTTTACAGTATATTATTCAATTAAAAACTGAAATGTGTTTTGTAACACCAGGCTCTATGTTCCCTAAGGAAGAGGCAAGGTGCCTCAAAGTGCAAGATTGCATACATCCATAAAGTACATACATATAAATAAAACTATTTATGTATTTATTTCATTATAGCTGCTGTCTGCACTGTGTTTTTGTTGACAGTTTGTGGTAAAGGCTTTAAACACACCTGCATCCTGCAGTGTTTCTAACAGTGCATACTTTGCTTTCTGTGGTCTGGGCATAAAAACCCTGTGGTGTCCTGTGAAACATGATAAAATTACCTTGCTATAAGAATGTAGGGATGCAGTATAGGGCCAACATTGGCTCCCATGACATGGTGTGATGCACAGTACATTAGGAGCAGTGGCAGTCCCAGGTCATTTGCATACCCTGGGCCCCTACAGAGGATTTCAGCAGTGGAGATGTCAACCTCTGCTGGGCAATATAACATCTTTTTCAATATCCTGTCTTCAAAATGTTCACTCTGTGATATAGGAGAGGGAGCTCAGAGGGGAGTAGATGTGCCTCTTCATAAATGACACCTAAATCTGTGAGAGCTTAGTTGTTTATTTGTTCAACACTAAGTCATTACAACATGTAGACACTTACATTTAACATCAAACGTTAGTAGCAAACTATAAAATGATTTTTGCAGTAATATAATTCCTATATACACATAAAAATGTTACAGTAAAAGTACATTTAGATTTATCTCATCGTATAGTTGAAAAATTAGTACAGATGTAAACTACTTAGCAAATCTTGAAAGACAAGATGTAAACTAGACATGACGTGGTTCGGGTCTGGCTACATACATGGCTTGTCATGTAATGGAACCAGAAATCTCCAAAACTGAATCAGTGCCCACTTCAGGATAATAAAAGCATATTTCAGCTCTGCTCAATCTCATAAACATTTTGGGGGAAAATCTGAGCAACTGAATTTATCCAACAGGTTGGAGAACAGTCTGCAAGTAACACATTGCCATAGTTAACAAGGCAGCAAAGGGAGTTATTTTGTTAGTTTAATTTAGTTATTTAGTTAGTTTAGTTAGTTAGTTACTTTTATCTTTTTCCTTACCTTAAGTAGGAGAAATTTTACCAATCTGGTGAATAATTCAGGATTTTCTGAATTGAACACGTGATCTACCAGACATCTTGGAGGAATATACATGCCATCAATATATTATCCAATCCAAATTCTTCTTACTTCAGTGCAACAAGAACTGATTAATACTACAAGTAAGAGATCCTCTCAGTTATTTAAACAACAGTAGCATTGGATAGAAACATTGACCACTTCTTTAGCATACCTAGAAGTTATGATCCTTTCAAAAGGCTTCAAATCTAAACTTAACAATAGCTTCTTGATGCTTTGAGTTCCCCATCATATTCAAATAGGGTTTCAGAAAATGTTCCTTTGTATTATTAACTAGCCATGTTAAGACTTTAATAGTTTTCAATGCATTCATATCTTGGTCTCTTGAGAGATTCTGTATTTTTGTTGTAATAAAGTTCCCATTTAGAAAATGGGCTTGAAATATAAAGCATCCTGATTTGCTGAAAGCCATGATCAGGATGCATTTATTTTTCAATACAGCCCCATAAAAAACAAGTGCCAATTTGGGGTGCCCCCTTACTTGGGTATCCTTGGGCATCCTGAATTTTCAAACTGGCGAGTTGCCATTTTTTTTCTCACTAAGTAAGTGAGTTAGTCGCTGCTACACCTCCGCCTCTTGTATTTTAAGCAACACAGTAAATAACTACTAGCCACAGATTTAAAGAAAAAAAAAACAAGAAAAGGAAAGAAAAAAGAAGCTGTCAGTCCAATCAGTTTCATGTAACAGATGGTGGGATGTGTGGTTTTCAAAAGGGCAGTGGGCCACTGTCTCAGAGTAGATAGTTATCCATTCTCACTTGCAATGGTCCGGTGTCATGGAAACCATAAACGCAGTGCCTTTCAGGCAGAAACCACAAACTTTTTTTTTACTTAGCTCTACTGTGCTCCTCTCTGTGCTCCTCTCACAACACACAACAGAAACAAAAAGGGTATTCCATACCTCAGCACTGGAAAATCACGTTACTCTGCAAAGCAGGCAACAACTCCTTTGCATACTACCACTCCTTTTCGGAAGGGATTGCACTCACAAGGTACCTAGAAGGAATGATTAAAAAATAATAATAATAATAATAAAACTGTGAAACAAAAGCAGTGTAAATTAAGTCCTGTATCGGGGGGGGCATGACAACCAGCTCAAATGTTACTACTACTGAGGAGAATCCACCAGGACAAAAGTATCTAGTTTGCACAACACTGAAATACAGGTGGAGGAACTATTTTGTTGTAAAATAAAAAAAAAAACAGCTAACAGGTTAAACATTTAAAGAATTTTTTTAAAATATAAAAAACACAATTGCCCATTTTCTAAGCTCAATAATACCTTCCAGGGTGGGCGGTATTGTCTAATACCAGACCTTCCAGGGGCTATAACACCCTCTGCCTGCAGCACTGTGCCTCATTACACTCCTGAGTAGTCCGGTATTGCCAAGTACCACCCATCCTGTTGAGTATTATTGCTAACATGCGGTATGCATTTTCATTCCCTCATTTATATATTGTAAAAAGAAAAGGTCATGCTCATGTAAAAGGGATAATTCCCTGTCTGTGCCCAGATATCCATCAATAATTTAATAATCTTGGTTTGTATAGTGTTTTCTTCAATGTAATTAATCCCAGTTTCTCTCTAATAAGGGCATTCAGTATATCTTTATGTAGAGAATCTGTGGTAGTGTGGACTCTGAGTAAGAGTAAGGACCATAAGGCAGGATAGTGAGATGCTGTATGTGTGGTCTAAATTGTGGCAGTTGCATAACCAGGGTAATCACTAACAGATGAAGGGAGGTGGTAACAGATTTCAGGCCTACCTCATTTGGAGCAGTGTACAGTTTTGGAGTTCACACATAAAGGCAAACAGGACAAACTGGAGGAGGTGCAAAGGAGGGATACCAAGACCATCCAGAGGCAACAGAGCATAACTTTTGAGGAACTCCTGGAGGATCTAATATGTATACTTTGGTGCATATAAAAAAATGAGTGGATATGATTGAGACATTTACTGTAATTTTCACTTTGGAATCAACAGAGTAAGACACTAGTGACTTGTTCACAGTAAATGGAAATACTTCCACCAGATATAACTCCGTTAAACTTGGGGGGGGGGCTGGGTGTAAACAAATATGTCAATCAGTACTTTTTTAATGACAGAGTGGAAGCAAAATGGAACAAATGTCCAGATAAAGTCATACAAGATAAGAGAGTCCAACGGTTTAAGAAGGAATGTGACAAGCATATGGGAATACTGCAGTTGGATACAATGGGAAGGGGGCAGGGTCGAAATGGGATTGATAGAGGTTTAGTTTATTAGATAGGTAAGGAAGGGCATACTTCATGGATTGTGGGTCCTTTTCTGTCAAACATTTTCTGTCTTTCTATGTTTATATTCTGCTAGGGGGCCATGATGAAGAACTTAAAATGGATACAGGAGTGAAGGTAATGAAACACTGACACCAAGTGTTGTTTTTACCCTGCCTCTGTTTTCACTTATCTCATGGCCCTGGTTACCAGTGGCTCCAGAGCCTTTCCTGGGGCCAGAACATCATAATTTGAATGTTGGCTAGCAGTTAGCACTGCCATAGAATGATATCAATAGCTCGCCCTGGCCACCAAGCAATATCCCATCCTGGATACCATAGTGCGGCTGGATGGGATTCTAACTTGTATGAGATACTAGACCAGACTAACCAGTAGTGACATTGCTTGCCCCTAGATACTGTATCTGCCCCTGGTACATTAACACTGCCAATGAACCAGCATCCAAAGTCAGGCACAGCAGATTCCCTTTAATAATAGTTCCTATCACTGCTTAACCTTATGTGGTAGATTTTGTGTATCAAGCCCCATAAGTCTTTGTATGCCAGCTGAAATAATTAAGATCTTGTTGTGATATACTGGTCCTTGGGTAGAATGTTAAACTAGATAGTTTAAATAACCCCTCTGTATTACACTACCTGTTCTGTATGTATTGATGGTACATTCAGACATTATTGGACAGTCAACTGATTTATTTAACTTTCATCTGACCTGATCAAAATGTTTTCTGCTTGTGATGGATAGAAACATAGAAACATAGACTTTGATGGCAGATAAGGACCGCTTTGGCCCATCTAGTCTGCCCATTTCCCTACCTACAGGATAGGCCGCAGATCCTAGTTAACCAAGAGCCTGTTTCTTCCTACCCCCCACAAGAATTGCCTTATGTCTGTCCCATGCATTCTCAAATTCTCCCACAGTTTTAGACCCCACAACCTCCTCAGGAAGGCTGCTCCATGCATCCACTACCCTCTCTGTGAAATAATACTTCCTCATATTGCCCCTGAACCACCCTCCTTCTATCTTTTAATTGTGTCCCCTTGTTCTTGCACGTCTCTTTTTCTGAAAGATGCTACACTCTTGGACTTTGTTGATTCTACTGAGGTACTTAAAAGTTTCTATCATGTCCCCCCTCTCCCTTCTTTCCTCAAGGGTATACATATTAAGCTCCTTTAGTCTCTCCTCATACGGCTTCTCTTGCAGACCCTGCACCATTTTAGTTGCCCTCCTCTGGACTGCCTCTATCCTGTCTATGTCCTTGCAGAGATGGGGTCTCCAGAACTGGATGCAGTACTCCAGATGGGGTCTCACCAACTGTCTGTACAGCGGGATAACAACTTCCTGTTTTCTGCTGCTGATGCCTCTCCCAATGCATCCCAGTATACCCCCAGCCCTCCCTGCAGCCTTCTCACATTGTTTGCTAACCTTAAGGTCATCTGATATGATTATCCCCAGGTCCCTTTCCTTTTCTGTTGTTGTTACTACCTCCCCCCCATTGTGTATTCTTCCCTGGGTTCTTGTTTCCCAGGTGCATTATTTTGCACTTCTTTGCATTGAATCCAGCTGCCATACTTCTGACCATTCCTCCAACCTTGCCAAGTCCCTTCTCATCCTTTCCGCCTCCTTGTGTATCAACCCTGTTGCAGATCTTTGTGTCATCTGCAAAAGGCATACTTTTCCTTCCAGTCCCTCTGCAATGTCACTGATGAAGACATTAAAAGGACTGGACCCAATACTGAACCCTGCAGTACCCACTAGTAACCCTCTTTCTTCAGAGTGGACTCCATTTACAATTATCTTCTGTGTCCTGTTGTGCAGCCAATGTTTTACCAGGCTACCACCTTGGGACCCACTCCCAGGCTGGTTAATTTAACTATTAATCTTTTGTGTGGGACTGTGTCAAATGCCTTGCTAAAGTCTAGGTAGGCCATGTCCACAGCCCCTCCCTGGTCTACTATTTTGATCACCCAGTCAAAGAAATCTTTTAGATTCGTCTGACATGACCTTCCCACTGTGAACCCATGCTGCCTTGGGTCATGTGCCCCATTGGCCTCTAGGTACTCAACTATTCTTTCCTTCAGAAGTGACTCCATCACTTTCCCTACCACAGAGGTCAGACTGACAGTTCTGTAGTTTCCTGCCTCTGTCTTGGTCCCACTTTTGTGAAGAGGAATCACATCCGCCTTCCTCCAGTCCTCGGGTACCACACCATCCTCCCATGATTTATTAAAAAGAGTAGCCAGTGGTTTCACTAGTTCCTCCATTAATTCTTTTAGAATTCTGGGGTGAATTACATCAAGACCCATTGCTTTGTCCACCCTCCGTTTTAGGAGTTCTTGCAGAACCCTTTCTTCTGTGAAAGGACTGGGATCGACCCCCCTAGCAAGAGTGCTTCTGTTCATTGGATTAGGCACTTCCCCCTCCTCTTTTGTGAATACTGAGCAGAAATTTTCATTCAGTATCCCTGCTTTTTCACTGTCCCCCTCTGCCCACCCACAGTTCATTCTATTTAGCCTCACTGTCCCTCCCTTTGTCTTTCTACGCTCGCTGATGTACCTATAAAAGGTTTTATCCCCCTTCTTAACTGAGTTGGCTTATCTTTTCCTCAGTTTGGACCTTTACTATTCTGACTTCCCTCCCTGCTTCCTTCTGCCTTAACTGGAACAGCTCTCTGTCCTGCTCCATCTGTGTTTCCTTATACTTCCAGAATGCTATCTTTTTCTTCCTGACTTTCACAGCCACCTCTTTTGAGAACCATAGTGGCTTTTTCTTTCATTTTGATTTGTTTATTTGCTTCACACAAAGGCTTGTTGCCTCTGTGATGGCAGTTTTGATGATTCCCCATTGTTGCTCCACACCTCCTTCTAGCCTGTTTGCAAGTGCTTTTCTGAGGCACTGTCCCATCTTGCCAAAGTCAGCCCTCCTAAAGTCCAGTACCCTCACTTTTGTATGGCTTGACTCAGTAGATGAGTTTAACGTGAACCACACTGTTTGATGGTCACTTGTTCCCAGATGGCAACCCACTTCTAGATCTGAGATCCTCTCACTGCCCCCGTTTGAGAGTATGAGGTCTAAGATTGCTGCCTCACGAGTGGGTTCTGAAACTAGCTGTCTGAGGCTTGCCACCTGTAGGGCATCAAGAATGGCCCTGCTCTTGGATGTGGCTGCAGCAAATGTGCTCCAGTTAACATCTGGCACATTGAGGTCTCCCATCAACAGTATCTCCCCTTTCTCTGACATTCTAAGTATGCCTTCTATCATATCCTTGTCCATTCTCTCTCCCTGACATGGGGGTCTGTACACAACCCCAGTGCAGATTTCGGTGCCCTTTCCAGTCTCCAAGGTGACACACAGTGTCTCCTCTCCTCCCTGTTTACTCTTTTGTTCAGCTGCTTTTATCCCTTCCTTTACATAGAGAGCTACTCCTCCCCCTCTTCTCCCCTGCCTGTCTCTCCTGTAGATTATGTACCCTGGTATGTTAACATCCCAGTCATGGTTCTCTGTGTACCATGTTTCTGTGACTCCTACGATATCCAGGCATCCCTCTTCCATCAAGGCCACTAGCTCAGGGAGCTTGTTTCCCAGACTATGGGCCTTGGTACTCATTACCTTTCCTGATGGCTTTACTCCTTTTTGTCCCATCCCTGTCCTTCTTGCCTTTGTCACTTTCTCCATTTACCCCTGCCCTTCTCCCTATTGACACCTCTATGTTGGTGTTTGCTGCACTTACTACTGTGATTTTTTTGGGAAGGGCTAGGATTTCCCTGCTCCTTTCCAGTGCCTCCCCCCTTGGCTAGTTTAAATGCTTGCCAATGAAGCATTTAAACCTATCACCTAGGATTCTGGTTCCCCTCCTGGACAGATGCAGCCCATCATGCCAGTACAGGCTTGCATCACTCCAGTGGACCCCCAGTCCCCAATTAAGCCAACCCCTGAGCTCCACACCAGTTTTTCAACCACTGATTGAATCCCATGGTGTGGAACACCCTAGTCTCCTATGCCATAGATGGGCAGCACCTCCGGAGAAGGTTACCGTGCATGCTACTTGGTTCAAAGACCCTCCCAATTCCACAAACTCTTCCTGCACTTCTCTAATCCATTTCTTAGCCAGGTCATTTGTCCCTAGGTGGACAATGACATCCAGCTCCCTCCTCTGTGCAGCTGCTCCGGCAATCCTGTGGTTGCTCCCTGTCCCTCCAAGCCATGGTGCCAGACAGGCACCACCTCCCTCCCTTCCTCCCCCAGTTCTACTTTCCTAACAATGGAGTCCCCCACCAGGAGTTGTTTCCTTCCCCTGCCACCCTCCTGTGGGTCTCCTTTTTGAGGTTCCCAGCATCCTCCTTGGTCTCCACTGTGGGTGCCTCCATAGAGGAACCACACTTTGCCAGAATGGCATAGGAGTGTGGAGAGGACAGCTGGAGGGATGCACCTCTGTTCCACCACCCTCACCCTCCCTGAGCCCACTGTGGTCCAACCACTCCTCTTTCTTGGCAACCTCTGAGGCAACAGCAGTGGCACTGGTGATCCCTGGATGGAAGAGGAGGTCCCACAAATCCTGGTCAACTCAGCCTGGAGATGAGCAACCTCCTCGCTCAGCCCAGAGAGGTGCCTGCAGATGGGACAACACTGCATCCTCCAGAATGTCTCCCGGAAGACTGCTGCTCCACAGCCACTGCACTGCACCACTCCAAACATGTCTTATATCTGGCCCCTTAACTGTTTGCAATCCTTACTCTTTCCTCTGTTTTTTTTTCTTTCTCTCCTTACTTTCTGCCTGTGTGCCCTTTAATCTCCTGATTGTCCTGTTCTGAGACAAGAATATCCTATATTTCTCAGTAGACCCCTTACTTGCTCAGAGGCAGACCTCCAGCAGCTAGAGGGGGCCGGAGAGCTACTCTTGCCCTTCTAGGATGGTGGGTCTTTGGTGGCTCTGTGATCACTCACTTCCTGCTCCCAAACAGGAAGTTCCTGTTGTCAGTCAAATCCTGTGCCTATAAAAGTAGAACTAACTTTGGGTGGAAGGGTGGAGGGGACGGAAGAAGGGCAATATAGTCCCAGTAGAGAAGTCCAGTGACACAGCAGTCCTTTCTCCTGGTGTCTTCTGCCAAGCTATTAGCAGAATCTTTCTAAGGCAGTCTTTAAATGTAGCTTCCTTCTAGCTAAGCCACTCCCCCTACTTACTAGATCTTTCTACAAGTAATTTAAACCTCACAGCTATTAAGTCCTTTCAGTCACCTGAGATTTACACCTAGATAACTGTTCAGATAACCATTCAGTTCAGTTAGCTCAGACAAACACACACTTTTTTTTTGTTTTGTTTGTTAGTTTTTTTTTTACCCTAAATTAAAGGTCCAAGTACAGTGGGCGACTGGATTTTACAGAACAGGAAAATGTTGATGTTAATAACAATTAATCCAGGTTACTATGACATCTCATTAATGCTGATCATGCATTCATGCAAAATTAAAACTGGCATAGACTATTTGTTCCCCAAAATAATTGATACTGTGCGGTAGTGCATATTCTCTATTTTCCTTCCTTGTACTCTTTATGGCACATTCCATAAACGTGTCTTAGTTCTTTAACATATTGGGGTTCAGGGGATTATCACCTCTATAAACTATGGTATTTCTGTCAACTGCCACAAAACTCTCCTTTGGAATCTATTCATTTCCATAAAGGAAAAGACTGTCTTCAAAGGAATACATGGTACCAACAAACTTATTTCAACAATTACTGTAGATACAGTACCTCAAAGAGCAAACAAAATCCAGAGTGCTTTTCAACTTTTTGTATTTTGGAAAAAATGCTTGTTTTTTCTTCTCCACTTACCCTACAGTAGTGGAAAATGAGTGTCATTTAAGGGTGTCAATTGCAAGGTCTGTAATGAAATGCCGGCTTAGATTGCTGGTTTAAAAGGTCAAGTTCAGTGACTTCCATTTAAGCATAGTTGTTTCCGACTGGTACTGAAGAGAACTGCAGCTTGGACCAAGGAAGAAAGAGAATTTGTTGAAACCATTTATGGAGGGCTAAACCACATAGCACAAATGAACAGTATTTTAGTGCCTTGTCAAAATGATATAGAACACATAAAAGGGATAAAAAGGGTAATTTATGACCACTGTTTTCCATTTCACTTACTGTAGGGAACATTGAATACATCCTGTGATCTGGACATTCTTTTCTTTGATGCAGAAACATAAAGGAATAAAGGTATAAGAATCTAAATGTCAGATTCCAATTAAAACCATGCTATCTTGCTATACAGTGATTTGCATATTCATGTTTTTATCTTCTCCGCCAGACGTTAAGTGCATATAATGGTATTTGTCTTACAAAAAGGTGCTTTAGTAATGATACCACAACATGCCGACTAACAGGCTTTGAGGGCAGTTTTTAGTTTCAGTATGAGGAAGATAATGGAAAACCTGCTATGGATTATTTATCTGACTGTTGGAAGTCATTTCTAAAATTAAAAAGCTTGTACTCCCTTTATCAAGGTAATTAAAAAAAAAAGCATCTTCTTAACGCCAGCTTTTAGTTTCTCATTTTCCATTGGGAAATATGTGATGACCTTGTTTTGATGAATTCAAATATATTATAGTTATACTTCTCCTATATTGTATTCTTGTTCCTGATTCAGGGCTCTTTGCGTCCAGTTAATGTATGTTTCTGTTTGGCAATGTATTTAAGGAAGCACAGAACATGGGTCTAGAAATGCTGTTTATCTCATCTAGGAAGTTGTTCATAGTCAGTGCAACATTTCATAACAGGATACACTTAGGAAAAAAAAACATGTTCTGGGTAGCTGCAGTAGAAATGTGAAAAGCATGGGTAATTCATCAGTTTGTGTTTTGTGTGAGCAGCTTTTAGAATTTCTAAAGCATTCAGTTTGTCTTGACAAAGATTAAAAGCTGCATATGCATAGTCTATTATATGAATTCAAATATATACATATATATATATATATATATATATATATATATATATATATATATATATAGATATGTATATTCATTGCAAAACACTTTGTCAATGCACCATTGGGGTGAACCATTAAAGGTAGGGAAATGCAACCTTAGGGTTCCCAAGCATAAGACCTCACTCCCACTGTACATGCAGGAAGGGGAATGAGGTGAACTTAGGCTTTCCAACCCCAACACCCCACCCCCATCCTCGGCTTCTAATCGTAATACCCCACCCCCACCCTGCATGCAGGAACATGTGTGACGGGTGTACCTTGGCATTTCAAACCCTATTGCTCACCTCATTCTCTTATTCTTTATCCATATTACCTTACTTAGTCTTGGAATGGGGTGAGCATTATGGTTTGAAAGGGCAATGTACACATGTCACAAATGTTTCTGCATGCAGGGTGTAACTATTGAGCCAAGGGTGGGGATGGGGTGTTGGGGTTGGGAAGCCTAAGCTCCCCTCATGCCTGTTCCTGCATGCACAGTGGGAGTGGGCTCTTATGCTTGGGAAACCTAAGGTTGTATTTCCCTACCTTTAATGGTTCAACCCTAATGGTGCATTAGTGAAGTGTTTTGCAATTCATTTACATATGTCTTCATATAGTTTATTTGTATCCTTATTGTGCTCATGAGGTAGTGTGATAAAATGGCAATGTTAAAAATTTGGAGTGAAAATATTGGAAATAACTAAAGTTATGCACGCTCATACAAAATCTTCAATGACCACTTGCAACACAGCCTTTCTTGGGAGTTTTTTCACCACATTCTTGACATGGCCTTTTTGGGACCCCACCTCATGAACACTGCCACTGTCATTTTGTTAATCAGTCCTGAAAGGTGATTCTGCGCAGCAACCGTAAAATCACCTGTCAGGGCCAAGTAATGAAATCACAGTGCCAGTGTTCATGAGGTGGGCTCCTAAAAAGCTCATGTTGAAAATTTGGTACAAAAATACCTAAAATGGCCTAGTTATCAACATAAGTTCAAAACGCCTTTGACTGCCATTATAGGGCACTCGACTTTATTCTTCAGTTCCTGGTTCAGCTTTGAAGAGTGCAGACATGTCCCAGTCCACAGAAGATGACAGTGGATCACCACCACAGGTAAGTATAGGGTAATGGGGGTACATGGAGGTGGGTATTCAGTGGGAGGGTGTGAATGGGGGGAGGCGTTGAGTGGCGAAAACGTGGTATGCTTTTCTTTGTTTCAGGAAAACAAAAAAAAGTAAAGATGTTGCAGGACTGTTTTCTTCTTTTCAGGTAACTAAAAAAAATATTATTTGGGGACACTGTGAATGGACTCCCAGTGTTCCACAGTACTGGGGAGAATAAAATAATAATATAATTTGTGGACACTGGGAGTGGGCTCCCCAGTGTCCAAAAGTAGTTGGGGGGGGGTGCGTGTAAATGCCAACATGGGGATTGGGCACTATGATGTCAGCAACTACGTCATGGGATGGTTTCCTTTTTTTTTTGTAGGTTTATATATATATATATATATATATATTTATTTTAGGACACTGGGAGTTGGCTCCCCAGTCTCCCACAGTGCTGGGAGAGGGACTGATAAACTGAAACAATTTTTAGACACTGAAAGTGGGCTCCCCAGTGTCCAGCAGTAGTTGGGGAGGACATGTAAATGCTGACATGGGGATTGGGCACCCCAATGTCTGCAAGTACATTGTGGGACCGTTTTCTTTTTTTAAGCTAAAAAATATACATAATAATTCTTCTGGGACACTGGGAGTGGGCTCCTCAGTGTCGCACATCAAAAGTACTTAATTTGCTTCTCTCGCTAAGTAGAAAAAGAACATGTCCAGCAGCATAATGTGTTCAGCCCAGAATCCCACATCACAGCTGCTCCTGTGACATGGGATCCTTTGTCGTACTTCACATTTATTTGTTTCCCATAGGAAATAATTGGAAATTCAAAATTGAATAACTTTGGATCAGATTAATATTTTTCCACTAAACCTTCAAAAGGCACATATCTGAAGCTAAGGCTTTTTACCCTGAAAATTTCAGCCTAGAAACTAAACTGTTTCTGAAATACAGGTGGACAAAGTGCCCAAAAGCCCCAAACCTTCTTTATTTTCAACGCTTTGTATCTTCGAAATGGCTAAAGCTATTGAGGCAACATTTGCCACATACAAACACCTATCCAAGGCAATTATGCATGTCAAATGTCATAGAAATCACTTTAACCATTACAGAATTATTAAGGTCCAAAAATTGCCCTTTAACATTAAACCATCAACCCTAATATACTGGTGCAATCACACCACTATAATATGTACCTTACTTACTCAAGGAATGGGGTGAGCATTAGGGTTCACAACCCCAAAACACACCCCTAATTCCTGTTCCTGCATGCACAGTAGGGGTGGGGTCTTAGACTTGGGAGCCCTAATGTTGCATATCCCTACCTTTGGTGCTTCAACCCTAATGGTGCATTAATAAAGTTTTTTGTAATTAATTTCCTTACTTTTTGAGAAAGTAGAGGGCACTGTGCTCCCATCCTTGTCTCTTGTAATTGTCCCACATTTCCATGTGTGAGCACAGGGACCTTCAGGCCCTGCACATCTGTCAGTCCATAGTGAGTAGTAGGGCCCTGTGCTCTCATACATGCCTATTGTACTTGTCCCTCATTTCCATGTGAGAACATAGGGCCCTCTGGGCCCTGCACTCCCATCAGTCCATTGTGAGTGGTGGGGCACAGGGCCCTCTGGGCCCTGTCCTCCCATCCATGCCTATTGTAATTGTCCCTCATGTGCATGGGCCCTGCACTCCCATCACTATATAGTGTGTTGCGGTACCACTGTGCCCTGCAAAGCAGCACTGCTGCCATGTTGATAATGTGTGCCACAGTATAGGTCACATGTGCCCCATTCATTACAATTCACCAGCAGTTTGAAACAGGGTCTGGTAACATGCAAAACAACTTAGTACACCCAAAGTTGTACTAAACTACTCATAGGACTGTAGCTGTATCTCAAAGCATTTTTGAGATACAGCATCTGAAGATTACCCAACCATCACAATGTTACCCTAAGGGAAATTCCCAAACTTCAAAGTGTTATAATTCTGCCGTGCAGTAAAATTTTTCACCAGACCAGCTAATGGCACATCATTGGGGCAAGTCCTTTGTACCCTGAACATTTCAGCTCAAAGGCCCAAAACATTTTTTTTATTTATGAAGTGACAAAGAAATGTACATATCGGGGAAAAGTAGTGTCGCAAACTGCCGCAGTACACTAGTTCTTTTGGCAAACAGTGTCACAATAAAGCAGTTCAAACTAAGCTAACCACATCAACAGAACTATACCATGAGATTATGCATGCAAAATTTCATGCACATCCATTGAAGGTTTGCAAAGTTATTAAGGTGCAAGATATGTAAAACTGGAAGACTACAAAAATGGAAAAAACATGTAAACGTAAGGATGTTTAAGACACAAGATCTCAGAAATCACATAAGCAATTCAAATGAAATCAGAAACATCAACAGACCTACCCCCATGAAATAATGCATGTAAACTTTCATGCATATCCATTGAACGGTTGCAGAGTTATTAAAGTGCAAAATATGCAAAACTGGATGACTTGTTTGAAAATGGGAAAAAACATAAATTTAAGGATATTTGAGACAGTGTCTTCGAAACTACAGAAGTGATTCAAATGGAATTAAACACATTAACAGACCAGCCCCATGAAATTATGCATACAAATTTTATGCACATATGTTGTAGGGCTTCAGAGTTATTAAAGTACAAATTATGCAAAACTGGAAGACTGTTAGAAAAATGGAAAAAATATGTCAGTTTAATGATGTTTGAGATACAATAGCTCAAAAAATCACACAAGAGGCTCACATGAAATTTATCACATCAACAGGCATCCTCTCTGAGATTATGCATGCAAAATTTCATGCACATTTGTTTAAGGGTTCTTAAGTTATTAAGGTGCAAATATGCAAAACTGGAAGACTGCAAAAATGGGAATAAAACATGTAAGTTTAAGGATGTTTGAGACACAGTGGGCAGGTTTCACTAACCTCGGAAAAGTCCCACAGCTGTGGGAAAACCTCAGCACAAGAGGGTTGCCACTTGTGACTCTGTAGGTTACCCACTGCGGTGGGTATTTACAAAGGTGGAGCTGGATTAAGACTGGCTCCATGAATTATGGCAGCATTCGGGTGTTGTTTCCAGGGATAGCCCCACAGCTATGGGAGGCTGCTATGGCCAGTGGGACCCACCATAACACCCTCTGAAACTGCTGCAGCTGTGAATAGGATGCTCTGCAGCTGCAGGGATTTTGGAGTGCCACTGGGGTTACAGAGTGGGACTTAGTCCCAGAACGGGTTACGAATTATGCCCACTATCTCAGACAAAGCACAAAGTATTCATACAAAATTTAGCAGATCATTGGAACTATCTCCATAGTTTGTGCATGCCAAATTCCATGCAAATCTGTTTAAGGGTTGCAAAGTTCTTAAGGTGCAAAGTATACAAACCCGGATGTCAGTGTGCGAAATGTACTTTTCAGTTTTACATCTATTTTTTTCCCATAGGAAATAATGGAAAATTAAAGATTTAATAACTTTTGAATGGATTGATATTTTTTTGCCAACCTTTATAAGCACATCTATAAGCCAAAGGCTTTCTACCTTAAAAATTTCAGACCAGAAGCTAAAGCCATTTCTGAGATACAGGTGGACAAAAAAAGTGCCCAAAAGCCCCAAACCACCTTTATTTTCAACCCCATGTGTCTCAGAAATGGCTAAAGTTATTGAGACATTTGCCATGTATATATACATATATATATATACACACACACACACATATATATTACAAAAAACTTCATTAATGCATCAGTTAGGGTTAAAGTGACAAAAGGAGGGAAATGAGACGTTAGGGTTGAACCCCTAACACCCGCCCACCAAACCCAGCCAGCCCAACCCTCACCCATCCTCCACAGACCAACAGGCATGGGGTTGTGCATTGGAGTTGTTGAGGCTAATTCTCACCCTATTCCATGCATAAGAAAGTTGACATGGTGTAGTATTGGACAATGAGGTGAGAGTTAGGCCCAATGACTCAAGGCACACCGGTGCCAGATGGTCTATGGAGGAAGCAGGTATAGGGTGAGCTGATGGGGTTGGAGTGGGGGGTTGTTAGAGCTCAGCCTAACATATCATTTCACTACTTTTGTCACTTCAACCCTAACTGATGCATTAACAAAGATTTTTGCAATTTATTTCCTTACTTTTTGAGACAGTATAGTAATAGCTTTACTTTCTGTGGGAGCACAGAGTCCTTTGGAGCCTGCTCTCCCATACCTCTACAGATACACATATGTATCTAGCTGTGGGAAAGCAGGGATCTCTGGCTCCTGCACTTTCATGCATCAAGTTACTAGCAGGTATAGTGAAATTGCAAAAATAATCATAACATTGCCATCTTAAATAATGTTCACCCTAAATGTTCAACATAACCTTCTTATCACCTCACCGTATGTACCCAGTACAGAAAGTGTTCAAATCCCCATAAAAATATAATTCTGCACAACTGTAATGCCATTCTGCACCACTGGTGCAGAAAAACATTTTATGGCAGGATTTAAAAATTGACAGCTGTACTGTTCATGAGGTGGTGTGAAAAAAATGGCAATGTTGAAAATGTGGAGTGAAAATATGATAAATTGCCAAAGTTAAGCATGTATGTAGAAAAATTCAAATGACCACGTGTAACTCAAGTATTTTTAGGTATTTTTGCACCACATTTTCAACGTGGCCTTTTGGAACCCCACCTCATGAACACTGGCACTGTCATTTCATTAATCTGTCCGGAAAGATGATTTCATGCAGCAATTGTGCCATTCCACGCCAGTGCTGCTTAAACACATTTCGGCCAGGATATGAGAAATGATAGCTGTACTATTCATGAGGTGGTATGAAAAACTGGCAATGTTAAAAATTTGGAGTGGAAATATTAAAATTTGTCAAAGTTGCATAGTGCATAGTGCATAGTGAAATTTCAATGACTGTGCATAACTCGGGCGTTTTGTGGTATTTTTGCACTAAATTTTCAACATGGCCTTTTTGGGCACCACCTCATGAACAGTGGCATTGTCATTTCGTTAACTGGTCCCAAAAGGTGATTATGCACAGTGACTGGGAAATCACCTTTCAGGACCGAGTAATGAAATGACAGTACCAGTCATCATAAGGTGGGGTCACAAAAAGACTATGTTGAAAATTTGGTGTCAGAATTCCCAAAAAATGGCCGAGATAGCAACATAATTTCAAAATGCCATTGACAGCCATTTAATGGTGGATACCTTTATTCTTCAGTTTGTGGTTTGGCTTTGAAGAGTGCAGATGAGTCCCGGTCCTCAGAAGATCACAGCCACCGACCTGAGATGGTAAGTATAGGGTAAGGGGTGGTGGGGTGCTCAGTGGGAGGGTCAAGATGGTGGAGTGCGTGCCGTGGATGATTAGGGACCATTTTCTTTGTTATGAGGGTCAGGTTGGGGCAACTGCTGAGTAGGGGGATGGCTAGCTGCACACTCGAGCAGACTTGATAGACCATATGGCCTTTATATGCTGGCAGTTTAGTATGTTCTTATGTTTGTAATCAATTCCACTGGACTGGACATATGATGCCACTGCATTATATATCAATTTATTGTGTCATGCTAGTGTTAAGATTTATTTTTGTCCTCACTGTTTCTTCCATCTGGGCCACAAAAGGGCTGCTGCGTAATGGCGGGACCCAACCTCTATCCTCAAGGTGGGAGACTTTCAAAATGGAAGCTCAGCACTGCCTCTACTACCCAATTTGGAATGTGTCAGGAGACTTCCCTTACAGAAATAATTATATGAAATGTTTTCTTGCTATGCACATAAAACTACCCAAGTGATATGAGTGCTGCAAGCATGATTTAAATGTTAAATTGGAACCAATTGCATGCATGTGGCATGTCTGCAGCAAGCACATGTGGAAATCATGCTTTTTTATGTTAAATTGGACCAGTCTGCATGTATGTGGCATGCATGCAAAAAGCAAGTGGTCACTGATAACTGCACACATAAAAGTTAAGTGACTTGCACATCGTATACAAGTAGGGGTTGAGCAATTCAAACCCAGGTCTTCAGCTCTCTAACTCTCCTGGTTTGCAGTTCAGTGCCTTTAACCACTAAGCTATACTGCCTTCACACATGTGGCTCACTTGTTCTTCAATACAAATTTGCATACATCTGCATGCATATGGCATGCTTATAGCCACTGTTAAACCTTTTAGTTTTCTTGTCCCCCTCATCTCAGCTGCACAAGTTAACTGTAGCACACATACCAATGGAAACACATGTGATTCTTCCCCCCCAATACACACACTTACCCACAAAACTACTTAATTGCTTCTGTCTGGCCTGTACTCCTGCTGTTTTCTTTCCTTGTTTTGAATGCTTCCATGCAAACAGACTTTAAGGGGCAAACACAAACATAGCAATAACTTGGCACCGACCACATGACCAGTCCCCCCCATGCATCCACACTGTAGCAGGCGAGGCCATGTTGCTACAGACAACCCATCAAGTATAGATATGTCAAGAGCCTCTTACCTAAGTACTTGGAAGCCAGAGGCAGGAGTCTTTAAGAGATGATGTCTATGGGTCAGAGTGCTGGATGTAACCCCTTGAAATGAATTTAGTTATTTTTTATTACTATTTTATACATTAAGATGTTGAGTTGGAGAATAATGAAGGTCACTGTTCTACTAACAAGGCCCTTGTTAGTCAAGCGGTGGGCCTTCATTAATCTCCAACACTCCATCAATAATGTATAAAACAGTAATAGAAAATACCCCCATTCATTTCAATGCTGCACGCCCCTGTAGTCTCCCTTGCCCTATATCATAATGTGCCCGAGCATTGGGATGGGGAGGTCAGCTTAACTGGGGGGTTAATAAGCCTGACTATAGTGGGGCTCCAATAGTCTGTGCATGCCATACTGCTCAACTGTCCCTGAATACAAGGGATAGCTCTCATTTTACCCCTGAAAACTGCTCTGCTACTCATTCATCTTTCATGGAAAACATGCTGTTCACACAGAGGATGTCCTTTAAATTTAAACTTTATGGCAGGGTGCCATTTCAGATTTCTGGGGGGGGGGGGCAAACAACTAGTGGAGACCAGGTGACAGTTAGCCCCCAGTTGGCAAGTTCTATAATATCTGGAATGTCTCTAAAAGGTAAAATGTATTTGTTGTGACTAAAATTTCTATGCATATCAGGAAAAAAATTCAAATGTATAAGATTCATCTGTCTATACCCCAGAGCAATGCATCAGATTTGGGCTTAAACCAACCCAGTTACTTCCCAATTTTTTTCCTGGCTGAAGTTTTGCCCCTCCTCCCCAAAAAGTTCAGATTTCTCTCCCTGACTCCATTCCATTCAATACACATCCCAATATGGGTTGTGAAGCCACTCGAAGGTGCAGAAACATGAAAAACACTTTAATATTTCAGTCCTTCCTCCTTCCCCAATCCCCCTGTAAAATAAAATATTTACTTTTACTTACTCAGCCATCCAGCCAGAACCTGAGGCCTGGCCCAGTGTGCCACCAGCCCAGTATTCAGTCCGGTCCTCCTCTGTCCTTCCTGAAGCTGGATGCTAGAACCGACCATCCCAGGTCCTCAACATGGTCCGTGACCAAGTCACCTCACCAACCAAACTCACCCAACCTGTGTTGTTTACTTCTTGCTTGGCTTCTGCCACACTGCACTGACCAAGGCCTGTGAAGGCCACCAACACTGCTGTTACTGCTGCTGCCAGGTGAGCCTAGTAGAGTAAGTAGGTAGCCTAGTCTCAAGTTAGCTGTTAGCTCACCCTTCAGCCACCAGGGGAGACAGAGTCTCACTAACAGGAGGCCAACAAAAATGTGCTGCCACAACTCTGCTATTGAGAGTTCAGTGCTCACTAACTCCTCCAAGCTGTAGCATGCAGCCTGTCTACTCTGTGGTGGGAATAGACAGTGTTGCAACTGCATGACTCATTGCATGACTGGAGCTCCTCCACATCACATGTGATGGCGCTGCTGCTAATAGGTGGAGAGAGTGGACAACACAATACAGACACAGTCAAGTCAGGAGTGCACCTGCAGCATAAGCGCACACAAGCCGGGGGCCACTTATTGTGCAAAAGATTAATCCAAATGTAATGCCATTATTGCCACATCAACCTAGGCACAAATGCAGGGGTTGGGAAACTGATCCCCTCTGTTCTAACTAAATTGCACCCCTGTTTCATGGTAGACATTTATTATCATGCAATAGTAGTGGTACAAGTAAATATAATAGTTTCCACTGTCTTCTGAGGTACCATATCTCCATGTTTCAGGATGTGTGCTGATCATCATGAGGGTTAGTGCCCCTTATTGTCCCTCATTTTGAATGTCCAAGTCCCTCATTTCATTGACAAAATGTGAGGTATGGTGCATGCTTCCAAGACCCTACTCAGCACAGAGTGGTGAGCATGGCCATAGTGCATATGCTCCATACAGAATGACAAAGGGAAAGTAAGTGAACTGAAACAGTCATGGAGAAATGCATTTGAAGCACTAAATATACATAAGGGGATTTGCATGGCCCAAAACAAAAAAGTCAGGCTTCACAACATGGAGGCCCCTCTTCACACATCTTGAATGGGGGATGTTGGCTGACTGTATACTAAGCATTTAATGCAGAAAGCAAACCATACTTTACAAATTAGTAGCAAATTAATGACAAAAATCAAAAGCCATTGAGCCAAAGCAGTTAGAGTACAGGGTTCAATTCTGGAGACCGCACCGCCGCCTGGCTATAGATGCATTTAAGAGGGTTCAGCGAAGGGCAACAAAGATGGTGAAGGGCATGGAGGGGAAGACATATGAGCAGAGGTGTAAGGAGTTGAATCTGTACATGCTGGAAACAATGAGGGAAAGGGGGACATGACTGAAGCCTTTAAATATGTAAAGGGGCAAAATAAAGTAGGTGAAGGGGTCAGCTGAGGAGAAAGGAGTGAGCCAGAACTAGAGGGCACAGCCTCAGATTGCAAGGAAATATGGTTCAGGGGCAATGTGAGGGGGAGCTTCTTCACATAGAGGGTGGTGGAGCCCTGGAACAGACTACCGGATGGAGTAGAGGGGGCTGACACAGTGACAGAATTTAAAAGGGCATGGGACAGACATTTGGGACTGAGTATTGGGGGAGAGTGGGGGCAGATAGGGAGGGAAGTATTTGAAAGGTGAGGGTTGGGCACACTAGATGGGCCAGAAGGGTCCTTTTCTGCTATCAATTTTCTATGGTTCTCTAATTCTATGAACTTGCAAAAGGATCAGAATTAATGAGTTTACCTAATTTTAGTGAGAAATCTATGAAAAATATATTTTAGTGGCACTAATTGCTAGCAGTAGTATGAGAAACAGGAACTGATGCATTTTTTAAATGAGATTTGCATCAGCTTAGTTGATGCACACATGGCAAATGTGCAACATGTGAACCTGATGTGATTTTTAAATGATGTTCACACCAGCTGAACTGTTGCACTCATGTAAAGCATGCAACACACAAACCTGATGTGATTTTTAGATGTTCACATCAGCTTACCTGCTGCACACATTTCAAGATTTCAGCATGTGAACTTGATTTGCTTTTTAGACCTGGTTCACTTAGGTTCACTTTGTGTATGTGAACCCCATGCAAACATTGCACAATTAAGCATTTGGCATGCATTCTACATATACAAAGCACAGTTATATCTCTGTAGGGGTTTCACAATGGAAGCTCAGCTCTGCCTCTGCTGCCCAATTTACAATGTGCCAGACTTGAGACATGAACCAGTAGAAACAGCTAGGTAAGCCATGAACTGTGTGGGACCCTGCTTGCAGTCTCCTTGTTTGTGCATTTGCACGATTGAGGTCAGCACTTTGCCTTCAATCAAGCTGCTTTGATATCACAATTTTCTGTCTGTTTGTGGTTTTGGTGTGCTGGGTAGTGCTGGATTTTCTTATTTGGAAGCCATGTCACTTACCACAAGGCCATTGGTAGATCTCCTCCCCCATCATATGCACTTAAATAAGTTTTAAACTTGAATGAAAAGACTATTCAATTATGCTAAATGTTTCCAAAAGCTATTAGTAAATGCTGTAAATACTTATGCAAATGTTATAATGCTGCTGCTTTCAATCTATTTGTCAACACTTGGATATGCTATAAATGGAGGTAGTCATGCTGTCAAGTTATCATACAGAACAAATTTTAAATCCATTACATAAAATACCTGTGTGTGGCTTCAGAGACAGGGAAGTATATTCAAGATTGGGATTATTTTGTTTGTTTTATTTAGTGTTCATCTAAATTACTTTGTCTCACTTCTTAGTTACTCCTACTACACCTATATCTTCCACTCTCAGGACTCCATCAATAACCCCTGTAGTGCATGGATTTTGCACACTTTCTGCATTTCTTTTCTGTAAATCTATTACTCATGACTTGAATGTTATTGTTCTGGTACATAATCAAACATGAAAACCTGTGCTCTAGGGCAACAGCAGCAGATGTAGTTAACAGCTACAAGGAAAAGAACATGATAAACTGCATGCAGGGCAAAACATCAAAGCTGTTAAAAGTTAAGAATAAGTAATGGTGACAGAACTGTGATGAGCCAACTATTTAATGTCCTCTAGTGAAAAATATGTCAACTCTTCCCCCATACTTCAACTTGTTATGAGTCTTCTTCGGGGGAGTGGCCAATAATGCATAAGCCAGTATAATGTATAAGCTTAGTTAAAAGTACATATATTATAAATACTTAGCCACATAGAAGACAAATACAGATATAATGAAACCCAGCATTGCTATCAATGAATTTTACATAGGTAGAGCATGAATATATTAGAACAAAATACCATAGAAAAGTTCTCACATACGAAAACATTATAACACTACTTATGCTGGGCTTAAAGACTGCCATGAATACAGATGAGTATCAGAGTCTAAAGCTGCAAAGTAAAAGAGGAACTGCAGAGACAGAAAGAGGAGTCTAATTTAAAATATGTGAACTGGTAAATGTGAATAATGGGACTGTGCTGAAAGTAAAGCACTACACAGGTTAAAGTAACAATGAACAAGGGTGTGTGTGTAAAAGTTAAGGCAATTGTCTACTGAAGAGCCACAAAAGTTGGAGACACCCTCCTGCTTATAATGGGAGGCACTCTCTATGAGAAATGCAAACCATCATGATTTTTATAAAAAATGGGGGTGGAGTAGAGATTGGGAGAAACATCATGGTATAAGTTGATACATAAAATATGTATTTATATATAGAGAGTGAACGATGCAATATGAAATCAATGTATTGTGCATCAAACACTACTCATAAAGAAAACAAAGGAGGAGGGGTTAGGTAAAGTTTAAGTTAAGATCTGCTGGAAAGCATGAAGCACTCACACAACTACTATGAAAAGAACTTTCTATGGGAAATGCAATCATAGTGACTTAAAGGAAGGGAAAATATTCTGATGCAAAATGTGTTTTGCTGAATGCAATATATTAATATGTGCAAAACCAAAAATAAGTAGAGAACACAGTGCAATCATATGAAAAGTTAATTAAAATGCAAAGTACAATGCATAGAATTATGGTGATACAGAAAAATGACAATACAAAAAACAGAGAAAAAAAGGATGGGGTGAAAAAAATGGGGCACAGTCAATCCTGAAGTAAGAATTATATATGTTAAAAAAAACATATTTAGTTAAATGCATTTGTATGTATAGTATTGCAGACATGATTAAAATGAGAAGCACATTTAAGTAACATTGAAAGCATATGCAGTCATATCAAATATACAGTAACTATTAGCAAAGTTGGAAAAAAATTAACACAAAATGGGCAGCGAGGTGGGAGGAGTGAAGGAGAAAAATGAACTAAGGCAAGTGCCAAAACCACCCATGTAAAAAACAGTATAATGGCACATGTACTGTATATCAAGGCACTACCATTAAAGTTTAAAAAGGTGTGCACCCAAAATGGCAATCATTAATATACTCTGTGAAAAGAAAAATGTGTAAAAGTATAGAACAAAAAGAAAAAGAAGAATCAATATAGTAATTCTTCAGCACATCACATCAGTTTAATTATGTAAAAATCTAAATTCTTAATAAGTGCATCATACAAATAATAAATAGAATATATTATTACAAGAAGTAGTAAAAGATGGCTTCAGGCTTCATACCGTAACAGTCTATAGTACAAATTCAGATCAAGGAACGTATTATGACATTGTTATTAGTTATTACTACATGAAGTGGTAAAAGACCACTTCAGGCATACATACCTGCCAAATTGACAAAATGGTAATAATAATAATAATAAATAATAATAATACATCTTTATTTGTACAGCTCCTTTCTTAAAACTAAGGCACCTTTACAATAACTGTACATAAAACAATAAAATAAACACAGTTAAATAACTGCTAAATTCATAAAATGCAATGACATATCATCATCAGGGGTAAGCTTTTGACCATGAATGGGTCTTAAAGGCCTTTTTAAATTCCTCCACAGATGCACACTGCTGAAGAGGACAGAGTAGAGAATTCCAGAGGACAGGGGCCACGTACATAAAAGCACGGGCCTCCAAAGATTTTAAAGAAACCCTCGGAATCTCTAGCAACCCCTCGTCTGCCGAGTAGAGTGATCACCTAGGGCAGTAAGGCACCAGAAGCTCTTTCAAGTAGTCTGGGCCCAGCCCATGGTAGAAAGAATATAAATACAGAATAATAAAATTCTGTTGTGGAATTCATGGGAATGGAATAATGTCAATATGGTCATTAAGTCTTATGAGTTGTAATGTTTTAAGATTATAAATCCATTAGGATTCTCACTGAAGGAGTAAGTTTGTTCAGTCTCCACCATGTGAGGATTTAGGTATATGTCCAATCCCACAATATTTGAAATCATTTAAATTGCTTCCCTGGTAGTTTGCAAAGTGACAGCCTGGTTGGATGTTTGGTTTTGCAGCCTTAATGAAATGGATGTGTTCCTGCATTCTGCATCACAAAGGATGTATAGAATGACTAACTTATATATAGCTAACATATATTATATAAATAAAAAGGTGGAGGGGAAATATTTTAATGCAAAATGTGTATTTCTAAATACAGTATATTAACGTATACAAAACCAAAATACTTGGAGAACACAGTGCTATCATATCAAAATATGTAGCTAAATAATAATACAAGTACTTTTAACACAGCTGTATGAATTATTCTGCTTTATGTACTACTGGCAACTCCCCCAGAAGAACACTCACTACGAGTCAAAGTGCCAGGTACCAGCTGCCACATTTTTCACTATTGGACATTCCATTTTTGCCTCATCGAGTTTTAACTCTGTTATTTATTTGTAACATTTTACAGCTTTAATGTTTGCTCTGTGTGCAGTTTTTGTGTTCTTGTCCCTGTACGCATAGCTGTCGTCACTCATTAATATTGCTGCATCTTTCCCTGCAAAAGACTGCACCTTCTCCCATCTGCATGTCAGAGTATATTTTTAACATCTATGACTGTCCTATCTGCCATGCAGGCAAGAGTGAAATACCTGACCTGGAAAGATGGCTGCTGCAACTGAGACCATCCTGTTTTGTTTGCCTGCAGCACCACATGAAACACACCTGCTAGTGCTGGCCAAAGACTGCTCTTAATCTGGTAAGACTGTTGCTGCACTGCTACACTGACTCTACATCTTTACAACACCGTTTTCCTACCTGACATAAACTGAAAGCAGACTGTGTCAAACATCTGGACATTCCCGGTGCACAGCTAAATTCCAAGACTGCCTGGGACATTCGACAAACCATGGCTGTTCAGTGGACTCAGCAGCAAGCCAGTTGACAAGTGAGGTTGCCTCAAGAGGCAGGGCTTCTGCCCTTTAAATTCAAACACTTGCCACAAGAAAGAACACCAGTGAAAGACTGCATCTTCTTCCAGAAGTAACAATAACCTTAAATGACTTTTTTGTGGTCTTACCAAGGTATAATAGTAAACCTGAAAAAATGGATCAACATAGTAACATCATAATAGAAGAAAACACACTTTATCATCCCCCTTTAGATTTATAATGTTGGGAATAGCTGAAGTATGTAAGGGAGTAAAACAATCAATATACATCAATCTGCAGGATTAGATGGTAAGCGGGAACATTCTTTAGAATGGCTGCAAATCAAATAGCCCCTATTATAACGCAAATATTTACTTGGAGCTTGCAAGAGGGTTATTACCCCCAAATATGGAAAGAAAGTACTGCTGTACCAATTTTTAAAGAGGGAGTTAGCTCAGATGTAAACAACTACAGATCTATACCATTTTTGTCCATACTATTTAAATATTTAGAAAGACATATATCAATGTACAAATTATGGAATATTTGAATAAATACAATTTAATAACACCTTTTCATTTGCGATTTCACAAAGGGCACTCAACAACATCAGCCCTGCTTGAATATAATGACTTAGTTAGCACATCAATGCACACTGGCTTGGAAACTGCCATAATTTTTATTGACCTATCAAAGGTGTTAAATCGGGTAAACCCTCCCCCCCTCCTGCAGATGGCTAAGAAGATGAATATTAGAAAGGGGTCACTGAGCTGGCTGCAGACTTACCTGGGGGACCACACTCAGAGGGTGTCAGTAATAGATAGCATGTCTCCAAGTAGAGACCTCAAAAGAGGAGTACCCCAGGGTTCCATCTTGGGACCCATGTTATTCCTGATATTTAATAATAGTTTGCCCCAGGTAGTGCGGTTCTCCCAGGTGAGACTGTAGGCGGATGATACTGCCTTAATAACAACTGGCAGTTGTATTCAGGAACTCCAAATGAGAATGCAAGCAGATTTTGATAATCTGAGGGGGGTCATTTCCCAGGTTGGAGCTTATTTTGAATGTGAAAAAAGAAAACAGTTATATTTTTCTTCTAAACAAAGGAGTTCTACAATGATTAATATACTCATAGGAAAAGACAGAATGTTGGAACAGGTTAATCAGTATTGCTGCTTGGGAGTCATATTTGACACCCACATGCCCTTCAGTGAGAATATAAGAGCTCTGATTGAAAAAGTAAATAAAAGAATAGGTGCCCTCCATAGAACCACTGGATGCTTGGGTAGGAAGGACCAAAAGAAAGTAGTTGAGCAACTAATATTACCAGTTTTAACATATGGGGATTTACTATCTCGTACTGCTAACAAACAGTTAATAGCTAAACTTGATCAGGTACATTATTGACTAGCCAGGTGTGTACTACAATGCAACATATGGACTCACCACTGTACTTTGCTGACCTCGTTACAATGGCAGTCCCTAGGAATAAATCACATAAGTTCTCAGTAAAAGCTAATTTATCAATACCATGTGTTTTTTTCAAAGTGACTACATTAATAAAATACTGTGCAATGAGGATGGCCGAGTTAACAAGGACAGCAAAAGAACTGTCCATATAGCGAAAGAACTTTGTGATTCCAAGCAGCTATACACTGGAATATTTTACCTTTTTCTTCTAGAACATCCACATCCCTAGCTTTATTTGTACAGGAGATAACAAGCTTAAAGAATTTTGACTGTACATGTAATTAATAAGCACATGTCAACATTGCCTATGGTTTAGTTAAGTTAATGAAATTATATCACCATAAGCTTATTTTAACTTAGAAAATATTTGTTCCTGAGTGCTAATATTATAATGGATGCAATTAATTCAGTATTACATATATAGACAACCATTAGATTTGTATTTAATATTATGTAGATGTATCCTAGATGGATTATAACTTGAATATGTGGATTTGTCTTGTCTCGATTATGAGTATAATATATGACTTGGTGTATTAAGTTATGAAAGTATGCATTATATTTCAATATTTTTGATAGATTGTGTATTCATAATGTGTAGTATAAGCACATGTTTAGGTAATGATAATTTTAACAAGGCTGTTTTGAAAACTGGGTTGCACAACTTAAATGGCATGTCTTTCTGTATAAAAATAAAGGTTTTTACTACTACTTTTAGTTTTGTAATCCCTTCCATAGGTCACCCAAGCTCTGGCTCAGCATGCCTAGCCCAGTCTCCACATTTTAAATAAATAAATTAATAAATAAATACATTTTCTCATTCCAACAGAAAGAGAAAACTTTTAAAGTGTGCCTCTTTGCTGCTAGTTCATGAGTAACTGGACAGATGATCTTAATTGGCTCCTAAAGTCCCTGGGTTCAAGTGATGGATTATAAGCCTACTTAAGAAATCCTTGTCAGTGACACTTACTTTGAATTGGGGTTCTGGTGTTATTTGTTGTTACCTATTTACTCTTCTTTACCTGTTCTGTGAATGAATGTGCAATGTTTGTTTATACAACTACTGTCACCCTAGTACTGCTATGAAATGGAGTTGCTGCATCCTATGAGGCTATCCTGTGGAGTAAAACTTGAAATCAATAAATACCAATGGCAATAATCTGAACAGTCCCACGTGGCACAAAATGATAATAGCTCATTCACTATAGCACACTGATGAGTCCTAACAAGGATGACATGTGGCTGTGATTTGAAGTTCTCAGTTATTGCAGATTATTAGTGAAGGGATGTGGTACCTTGCAATCCTGCTTTAAGCTTAACCAGTCATATTTCCTTCATGGTGATTTGCATATATTACCATTGATGCCTTGTAGTGTTGTGGCTTGTGTAATTTTATGTTTCTGTTATAAACTGACAATGACCCCTGTGAGAACAAGGCCTTAAATTTATCCATTTACATGGTGTATTGACGCTTAAACATCCCCATGGTCATGTATATGTTTGCACCCACCCAGCCCCTCAGCCTCTGGAGGATATAACATTATGTACAAAGCAGCTTAAATAGTTTAACTCCCTCAGAAGCATTTAAAAGCTATTTTGTAATAAAACATTCTTAGTTGTATGTGAGAGACAAGGAGAACACATGATTGAATACTTGTTGTATAGTGCATTTAGATAGGAAAGCTAGATATAGATTCACTTAGCCTTTAATGTAGACCTAAACTGGCACACTGGGGATTTTGACAAATCTAATAGCTTTGGCACTCATCCCAGGATGCAAGGGAAATCTTAATTTTGCAGGTTTACCTAGAGGGAATTTACTTCTTTCTTCATTCACAAAACGAACCATGCGGTAAAAAGGAAATGGGACAGGGAGTAAGTTTGTAAACAATAAATTATTTTTGTTAAATAAGCTACAAGATGCACCAGTCAAAAGACAGTTTAGAATGTTGCTGTCCTAAAAGTGATAGGAAATGACTTTTACTTATTTACAGCCTTTCCATTTTCCTTTCCATGCTAGTTATGTATTCTGATATGCACTGATTAACTCTTGATAAAAAATTAATAATCTATCTTTAGGTGCCCTCATATCCACACACAGTTACACTCTCCTCAGCAGCTACTGCTCTTTCTTTTCACAATTCTAAGATATTCCATGACATCAGTTACGCCATTTTATGCTAATGATCTGGAATGCTGGTACTGATATCAAAGAATGTTCAAGCAGTAAAAAAATAGAGAACAGCAACTGCTGAGGAAAGACGGCTTCAGTGCATCAACAAAGGCTAAAAATATGTGATTATTATTTTAACCAAAAAGGTAAAAACATATTATCATATTGGATAGCCACTAAAAGGAAAAGAAGAGGGCATCTAGACATGTAAAATACAGTTTCCTATAACCTTTCATTCATAAAACAACTTTTAATATCTATGTATACACAGACTGAAGTCATCAGAAACTGTTGACTATCCGGGATACTGTATACAGAATTTCCAAGAATGATAGTTGTAATTGAGTAACTTCTATTGTATGTGGTTGGCTTACAATCAAGCAAAAGGTCACTTGATTACAGTGCTGAATACACTTAATTAAGATGGCTCTATGTAATCTATAATCTATTTCTATTAATTAGAATTGCTAAGGTTGATTGAAGCAACAGTAGAGTCCCTTTACTATGTTATTCTCACCAAAAAAAACCAAACATATGAATGGGGCACCTTCCTTTCTATTAATGCTTCTTTACTTCATTTCTTTTAAAGATTGCTTATCCACTTTCCTTTCTCATTGATGCACCTTAACCAATATTATTGTAGACAGAAAACATTTAGGTACTATTTAGATAAAAAATGAATGACATCATTGAATTTCATATTCAAGTAGTGATAAGTCAGATTTTCACCAGATGGAAGCAGCAGTAATATCAACACAGGACACAACACACAGCCAGATTATGTATAAAACAACATTATACAGACCATGTACAGTTTTTGCTAGATCGGAAGATCATTGTATTCTTCAATGGGTTTCTGTCCTGTCTGTCAAGATGCAGATCAGGGCTATGCTAGTGAACTGGCAGTTAATTGTGATCAATCTTGACACCAATTCAGCTGTGAAATGGTTTTCACCTGGTTCACTTCTAGAGCTACTGAGCAGTAGATTAAGCCTATATCACTTTTTATGGATCTGTGTTTGCATCATTAGCACCAAGTATGTTACAAGAATTGTCCTGGGAGGCCAACCTCTCCTTTCCTTAGTCTTTTTCATGCAATTACACAGTTGAGTGATCACTCTCATTGCCCTGTGCTGCAGCTGTGTTGGCTATGTCTTGTAGGTGAAAATCAGGATTAGCTGACTACTTCCCCATAAGTGTTTGCCTATGTAATAACCTCTTATCTACACTAGCTAATTGACGCTTGTGACATATAATAAAACAGGTAAGGTCAAGTTATAGACATTTAACATTTAAACCGCATGTACTAGTATGAAGCATGTGTTAAGGATAAGGAAAGCTAATTTCTTTGAAAATAATCACCCAAACACATACATACAATTCTTAACCCTGTTGGATTAATTCAAGCCTAACCTTTAAATAAGGAATTCAAGAGAAAGAACTAGAAATATACATCCTTCTATAATAGTATCAGAAAATCTTACTAGCTACTATAGTCTTATTGCATTTTTTTCACCAAGATGCCAGTAGCTAGTAATAGGATATTAAAGGGTCAGGTCATTTCTCAGTCAGATGTTTTGAAATCTTGAAAATAAAACACCCAAAAGAATAAATATTGGTGAAATCCATTACTATTTTTTTTATACCTATAGCATAAGTGTTATGGAAAGTGTTATGCAAAAATTAGATACGTATTCATAAAGAAGATTTGGTGTTTTTAATCTGGACCTATCTTGCACATTATTGTTCCAGCAATCAAATAAACAATGTGAGAGAGGAGTGTCTCTCTTATATACATAGTATAAACTGTAATATGCAATACTAGGATACTCTCATTTTATGGCAACAATCAATTCTCATGTGATATATATGTACTCCAGAGCCAGGCAGGATGCAACATAATAACTTACAGTAAATGACATGTCACAAAATACTGCATGAAGAAATGGCTTAAAGGCCATTGAATTCCATTGTTTTCTGCTGCATATTGCAGCATCCATATACAATAGACAAACAGATAGATAGATAGATAGATAGATAGATAGATAGATAGAGAAATAGATAGATAGATTGATTCAAAGTTTTGGTGAACAGAGTATGAGGGTTAGTAATGCTTATGTAACTTTACTTTTTGGCTTTTCTCTATTCCCACCCTTGGTAGGTAAGCCAGGTAGTCAATAGGGAATAGAAAGCCCAGCACTAAGGGTGAGTAGAGTACCAGAGAAGGAGGAGGCAGGGATGGAAGGTAGGTATTTCTCAACGCACTAAGCAGGGATCTGCCGTGGGAGGCTGGCATTTATAGGGTATGTGGAAGGAGCTATTCCCCCACATTGAGCCTTGGGCTTTAGACCTTCCATTCAATGTTTTGGTGAACAGAGTATGGGATTAGTAGTGCTTATGTAACTTTAGTTTACTTTTTGGCTTTTCTCTATTCCCACACTTGGTAGGTAAGCTGGATAGTGAGTAGGGAATAGAAAGCCCAAAAAGATTACCTAATCCAACTCACAGAGAGTATGACCAGTAGCACACAGGACAGGGAAAAACCCCAGGTGGAGAAAACCTCTGAGGACCCATGGCTACTGATCTGCCTGTCCTCCGGGCAAACAAAGAGGATAGGAATCTACTGTAGGTTCTAGCAACCATATTCTAATTTCTGAGGAAGGTGAATGGCTTGGAGAGATGACGTTCTATCTTCAGAGTCTGTTGGATAATGCATTCTGGAAGGATGATTTTGAGGTTGAAGAGGCGGATCTATTCTGAGGAAGCGTACGGATCCCGAATATGGATTAGTCCAGCTAAAACAGGGGTGAACGTGGTCCAGAATTCCAGTGTGATATTGGTTTATATTTAATGGATTACAGAGCCAATGCAAACATGAAGAGCATGAGTTGAGCAATGGGTTGCCAGACTCTGAACTGTAGGAAGTATGATAGGTTGAGAAATTGAGAGAGCACTCAATCAGATTTTGTAGAGGGTTTGACATTCAGATTAGAGTGTGAAGGCTTGGAGTTCAGCACTGCATGATATGTTGTTATGTAGGCATCTATGGAGATGATCAAGGATTTGGACAAAAGCTTTCGGTGCCTGGTAGGAGGTGTTACTATCGCAGATTGTAGACCAATGAAGGATGAGTGGCATATGCTATAGAGATGGTAACTGGATATCTATGGAACTAATTGGAAAGTTCAGCATGATGAGTTTGAAGGTTAACTAGAGTTATTGTTGCTGTAATGAGATTTGTCTAGGCTCATATTCAAGAAGGGCTGCTAATGAGAAAAGGTGGATGTGGGTATTGCTGTGGCTTCATTGTCTGTGGCAGGAGCTTGAGTGGCCACTGGTGGCTTTGCAGTGCTGGAGCATCCAATGTCTGAATGCTGAGGGTGGCCTGAGAATGGATTGTCAAATAAGTCTATGAATTGAAGTAGCAAAAGGGAAATTGAGAGCAGCGTAGAATGCAATGGGTGCCTAGCTTGCTTAGTCAGATATTGGACTGGTGCGGGGCATGACTGGGATAGTGAGACAGCTAGGTTGGTTGTGGATGTGCAGAATGAGGAATCAATGGAAGCCTACTAGTATTCACAGGAAGGAGTATGACAGGTAAATCCTGTTGGATGGGTTAGAAGGACAGTTGGATGGGTAATTGGCATGACTTAAGGTAACCTGATGTAGATAACTTTATGAATTATAGTGATGTCCAGAGCCCAGGAACAGTGGCTCGGATAGAGTAACTTTGGCAAAGCAACTAGCCACCAAATATTGAATGATATGCATTCTGGAATAGTAGCTGGAGAAGGTCTTAGGAGCATCCAATAGCTATTAAGGGAGCACAGGTTGAACAACTGGGTGGCAGGACACAGAGGGTGGTGGTAAATGGCTGTCACTCCACAGAGGGAAGAGTGACCAGTGGGGTACCACTGGGATCAGTGCTTGGACCTGTTCTATTCAACATCTTCATCAGTGACATGGCGCAGGACCTAGAAGGCAGAATTTCACTGTTTGCTGATGACACAAAGCTCTGTAACAGAGTAGACACACCAGAGGGCATAGACAGAATGAGAAGCAACCTGCAGAAACTTGAAGAATGGTCAGGGGTTTGGCAGTTGAAATTCAATGCAAAGAAGTGCAAGATAATGCATATGGGGCACAAAACCCAGGCACAAATATATCAGTTGGGGGTGAGGCCATGCACCTAAGCAGGAAAGGGATCTTGGGTTATCATCTCTGATGACCCCAAGGTAGGGAAACAGTGTGACAAGGCAGCAGGTAAGCAAATAGGATGCTGATGTATAGGCAGGGTCATCACCAGCAGGAAAAGGGAGGTCATAATTCCGCTATACAAGACACTAGTGAGGCCCCACCTGGAGTACAGTGTACAGTTCTGGAGACCATACCCACGTAAGGACATAGACAGGGTAGAGAAGGTTCAGAGGAGGGCAACAAAGATGGTGCATGGATTGCATCACAAGTCCTATGAAGACAGGTTGAAGGAACTGAACATGTACTCCCTGGAGAGAGGAGGAGAGAGGGGATGATAGAGACATACAGGTATCTTACAGGGAGGAAAAGGGTGCAGGAAAACACTATTTTAAGCGAAAAAGATGTTCCAGGACTAGAGGGCATGGGATGAAGTTGAGGAGGATGATTCAGAGGAAACATGAGAAAGAATTTCTTCACAGAAGGGGTGGTGGACAAGTGGAACACCCTGTCAGAGGAAGTGGTGGGGCCTGAAACAATCACGGGATTTAAGAATGCATGGGATAGACATAAAGGAATTCTGGAGGTCAGGGGTAAGGTGCAACAGACTTCTAGGAAAACAAACTGAACTTACAAGCTCAAATGGACAGACTGGGTGGGCCATAGGTCCTTATCTGCTGACACTGTCTATGTATCTATGTAACATGATCAAACTGAGGCAGTGCTTTTTGGAGGAGACTATGAGAGGAGGAGAAAATCTAATGGATGATGCCAGTACTGCTATGAGATACCCTGCGGTTCCTGTAATCCTTAATAGTGATGGTCATTATGGAGTTGGTACATCTTGGAAGGAATTACAGTCAAGATTCCAGGGAAGAAGAAATGAAAGAAGGAGGCTCCACTAAATCTTGGATCCTATTGAGACATGAGGGATAGTGATGCCCATAGCACTTAAAATAATAGAATATATGAGGAAGCATCCTGCAGAGATTGCTGAGAGATGGAATCTTCTGTGGTCCAATCAAATAAGATGCCAAAAATAGGTCCTGGGGAGGTTTTTGAGAGGTACTAATGATTTTATGGTGATGTAACAGTCTATAGGGCATGCTATTCAAGGGATGTTGCTTGAATAATGTATCCTCAGGTGAGAAGAACATGTACTCCATAACACGTTTTAAGGAAGCAGTTATGATGTCCGAGATAGGAGTATGAAATGGATGAATGAGTAGGAGTAGTTGATCAGGAAAGGATGCTGACATCAATAGTTGTAGGAATGCCCAAAAAGAGACAGCAAATGAGCAGGAACCCAGAGCCACCAGGGCAGCGTGGAGGAAAGCAGCAGTCCCAGGACCAAGGGACTTGTCCAAGCAGAAGTCCACCGACCATGGGATGGAGAAGGATAAGAACATGGCTGATGCTGAGCAGTAGAGCCATTGACAGGTGTGGGGAAGGCACTGGACTGGAGTAGGTGCCCCATCATACAGAAATGGAATGCAGAAAAGCTGAGTCAGGCCTCGGTGGGAGATCCATGCCAAAACCAAGTGGTGAGTCCAGGTATGAGATGCTGAAAAGTGGAGGAGCGAGGGTCCCGCTTCTGAAGAAGATGGTGAACTGGAATTGCTGACAGGAAAATAGCCATAGATGAGGAATGCACTGGAATTGTAGCTGGAAGACCTCTGGCAGGGATAAGTGGAGCAGCGGGGGAAACAGGGAGAGGGCTTCAGGCACACATCCTTGAAGAGGGGCAATTGGCATGGATCCAACAGGAAGCAAGGGGAAATGCAGCAGACATGTCCAAGAGGAAGGCAATATGGCAACAGAGACATAGCAACAAGGGAGGAAATGGCAGCATGGAGCTGAAGGACTGAAGATTGCATGAGGTTTAGCTGGAAGGCAAGCCACAGTGATAATGCTAAGGAGCACAGGATGAGATGGAAGACAAGCAGCAAGGAAGTCCAGGAGACTGTTGGACTGAGTGGAGGTGGAGACTGAACAAGCTGGCTGGGTCCAAATGCAGAATGGAAGGTGGCCAAGGCAGGGATGAGTACACTGAGTCCATGGAAGTGTGTCAGTTGCCAGCTGGGTACAGGTGGGGGGGAGCTGGGTGGTCTGGCACTGCTGGGTGGGGGAGCCACTAGGCCACCAGGGCTACTGTTATTAAGAAGGGCACGGGGTCATAATGTCACAAGACATTATGCCGCATGGCAAAATCATGCTGCCAATACAGCGCGGTATTGCCATGTGGCATAATTCTTTTTTCTGTGAGGGGCACCACCTCCACACCGGACTTCCACCAATGGTTCTCAACTCTGGGGGTCCAAGTCAGGAGCACACAAATTGTGATGAAAATAAATGTCTGGGACCGGGAATCAACCCGGTCCCAGATGCAGTGCCTGGGTTCCTGCTGCTGTGGCTCAGTCCAGTGAGCCATGGCAGCTGCTTGGTGGAACCCAGTCCCAGCAGAGGTCTTATCCTCTGCCTGGGAGTCTGTGAATGATGCAATACCATGTACAGCAGTATACGCGGGTATTGCACCATTCACTGTCCTGGACAGAGCTCTTTTGGGTTAGCTATAATGTTGTATGCTATTGAGCGTACAACATTATGACCCGGTAGGATTAACAAGGACTTAGGACATAGAAAATGGTCTGATTAACTTTAATATACAGAAATTCAGGGATTGGGGATCGGGGGCTGACATAGTTGATTAGTTTGTGGATCAGGGCATGGGGGTTGTCCACTGGATCAGCAGGAATTTACTTGCTGTTAAATCATGACAGGTACTGGCAGATCGGGGTTGGGGGTGTACCACTACATTGATGCCTTCCGACAGCCCCACAGCTTGCGCATGCTTAGTGGTTGCACCGTTTCTTTGTGGCAATACTGCTGATGCTGCAAGCTGCAGGATGCAGGCCCAGGTCAGGGTTTTAAATAATTAATTAGCATTTTTTTCTTGGGGCAATACTAACTGCACAGAAAGCATTTATATAGGTTTTCTGGAAATGTTATGTTTGTTAAACACAGTGAGGCAAGTGCTATGCATTTTCACAATGTTTTAAAACTTTTATGAGCAAAACGCTAATCAATTTTTAAAGTTAAATAAAACCCTGCCAGGGACCCTGTTCTATACTGAATCAGGTGCAATGTCCCTGATGCAGGGATTGTCAGCGCAAGCTGCCATTGTTGCAGCTTCCATTTGACATTTGAAAATCTGGCCCCATTTTTCTACTTTTGTGTCATTCAATTGAAACCTAACTAGTGCATTAACACAGTTTTTTGCAGTGAATTTCTTTTCATTTTGAGAAAGTTAATAAACTGTACTTAAAACAGAACTACATGCCCACGTGGACCCAGTGTGTCTGCAGCCATAGATACACCTTCACAGTGCAAAAATACACATTCACTTCTGTCTGGTTCTCTTGAGGCAGGTGCCAGGGCTGCTTCCACCTGGGGGTCATGTTATAACAGTATTGTCATGCCAACCCCCTACCCACTCTGCTTGACTGTCAGATATGCCATATGGTACCTCTGTCAGGTGCCTCATCTACTCCCTGTAACTGTCAACATGCCCCCCGTACTTATGGCACCCTTACTGATCCAGCAGTCCCCCTCCCACCTTCCAGCCTAGGTCCCCCACATCTCGTGGCTCATGTAGGCTTGCACCATGGGGATTTTATGGATCCTCTGTCAAACCCTATAGGTGTGTCCAATGTTTGATGCTGCCCTGTGGCTGTGGCAACTCCTGGGTCTTTGGCACAGGGACCCTTAATTTTACAGAAATTGGTTGCAGGGTCCCTGATGCACCCGAGATTTTGCTTTAGCCCTAGATCACTGCAAATTGCAGTGATCTACTGGCTGTTTGAAAATCAAGCCTTAGAACTCTAGAATAAGGGTGAGTGAATGAAATCACTGGCAACTTCTGATTGCCTTTAATTTGGACCACTCTCTTCACTTCAGCTTTGACACTTTAGTAAAGACTCTTCAGGTCATTGGTATTGGGAATTAGCAGTCTACAAATAGGGTTAAGAGGCACATCATAAGCACCCATTGCCCACCCCATTCAACCCCATCCTTGTCCACTCTCACCAGGTTCTCGAGTCTGATTTTTATAAAACTCAGCCAGCATGTGACATAGTGCATGGATTTATTTATTTTTTTAATACAAAAAAGTCCATGGAGGAAGGAGGAGGGTGGGGAATGGTCAGCGTTGGTGAAGGGGTGGTCATAAGACTACCTTTGGCCACTTCTGAAGGACTAAAGTGTTTTTTTTTAATTACCTGGTAGAATGTCAAGGGATCCCAAACTGGCTCAAAAGTTGGACTGGGTTGAATTGAAGGTAAAAGCACTGAAGTTTGAAACACTCATTGAACAGAAATTTAGCATCACCTTGTCCTTTCACTAGAATTATTTAAAAGGTGCAGAACGCTGCTGCTCGACTGTTGTTGTCAGGGTCTTCTTTGGCTTTGCACATTACCCTGGTGCTCCGCGATCTGCACTGGCTGTCAATTCAGTGGTGGATCACTTTTAAAGTTGGTTTATGTAAGCAATAATACCTGACAGGGTGGGCATTATTGGGAAATACCAGACCGCCCAGGGGCGTAATGAGGCCCGACACCACAGGTGGAGGGCCTTATAGCTCCGGGAAGGTCTGGTATTTCCCAATAATGCCCACCCTGGAAGGTATTATTGTGCTTAGAAAATGGACAGCTTAGTAAATATTTGGGAAGTGATAAAATAAGAAAGTAAGTTAGTGTCAAAAAATGTCTATAAGTATTGGAAAACACTTTATTGAGGAAGTAGTGCATAGGCTGTTCCAGATCCTGTTCCTCCTCCCTCCTATCTAGAGAGCCATTCTGGTGGAGTTGACCCCCCCAATACACCCACTTGCAGACTGAAGAAAAAAATTTGATTTAAAAAAATTTAAAAAAATTGATGTTGTATTGTTTGGATAGTTTGTAGTTATTTTTATTTGTTCAGGTTTTTTTTTTATTTACTTGTGGTTGCCAGTGGGAACTCGGAAGCTGTGTGCTGAGGTTGTGACCTTTGAACGTAGTGGAAATGGGATCCTGTATTTGATGTGAGGGAAACTTACGAGGTACATTTATTTATTTTTTAAAAAGAAGAGAGTGTGGTTTAAAATTATTGGTTTCCTGCCATTTCTGGTTTCCTGGTTTGCTGCATGAAGGAGGAAGCTGATGCGACTGATGGCTTTGTTGTGTATGTAGTGAGTTGGCATTGAGATAGCGCGGTCAGGAAAGTGGTGCTGTTTTACAAGAAAACTGTTTACACTCTTCCGACCACGGAGTTACCAGAATGTCTGTTCTTTTTTTTATCTATTTACTGCTACCGAGGGATAGTTTATTGGTTGGGGCAGTAGTCTCTCGCTAAGCGAGAGAAAAACATGGTAGGAATTTTAAATTCTTTCAGGTGTCTTCAGCCAATGAGAAAGTGGGCTGGGCAGCAGGGTATAAGGGTAGCTTGTGAAGTGGCACTTGGACTGGCTCTTATTTTTAGCTGGGCATCTTTTGAAAAATAAATGGCCTGCTTGGAGCCTGTCTCAGTCAATCAGGTGTGAGAATTTATTCTTGCCATTTTCTAATGACTTATAAAGCCCTACATGGACTTGGCCCTGACTACTTGAAAGAGCTTCTTGTTCCCTACTGCCCTGTGTGACAGCTCCGTTCGGCTGGAGATTCCAAGGGTGACTCTGAAATCTTCTGGGGCCCATGCATTTATGTTTGCAGCCCCTACCCTCTGGAATTCTCTACCCCATCAGCTTCGGGAGTGCATGACTGTGGGGGATTTAAACAGGTGTTTAAAACCTTTTTGTGGTGACAGGCCTATCAGTGACTCATTGTTGTCTGGATTTGTTGTGTTACTTATTTCTGTATTTGTGGTTTATAAAATTAGGTTTTAATTATTGTAAAGCAACTTGATATTCTGAAAGGTGCTTAAAAATAAAGTTTATTTTTATTATTATTAGATCAGAGTCAACACCCAGAACCCAGAAAGTCAGTGGGTTCTGACAGCCCTAGTTTGAAGGCTATGCATTTAAAATACAATGATCTTTTATTATATGGTCATATTTGTCTGTTTAATTTCAACAAAGAACCTATAAATGCTATAAAGTCAGTAGTTATCACAATCTTTTTGACTTTATTTGGAGTTGAACCAGTTTCAGTGTTTTTTTTCCAGACATGAATAAAAGTGAATTTATCCATGTAATATACCTGGCTGTCTGTTTATCTATCTGTCTGTCTGTCTGTGACATTATATACTTACAGTGGAGCCCACAAGGAGGCAACACAGTGTCACAGATTCCTGCATGACAAATGGGATTAGATGCCATTAAAATTACATGTGCAGAATTATGCAGGCTCAACTCTGTCTACAATACATATTTACCTATCTGTCTATTTGTCTGTCTGTATATCTATCTATCTATCTATCTGTAGCATCTGCCTGCACCCATCCACCTATCCAACCATCCATCTATCAATCTATCCTCTGATCATGGAAATTGTCAATATTGCATTGAAGGATGGTTCCTTTTAAGCAGTTCTATAGGTGGATGTAAGGAGTAAGTAAGTAAGTAAAAATTTATTTTTTAAGCGCTTTTCAGTGCCAAAGCACTGTACAAATAGAAGCAATTAAAATACATACATATAACATAAAACAACAACAATAACAATATAATCACAATAAAATCACTCTCCATATGCCTTTTGAAATAAATAAGTTTTTAATTTTAACTTAAAACTCTCAACGGTCAGGCAGCTCGTATCTGGTGAAAAGAATTCCACAGGGTAGGGGCAGCGTAAGAAAATGCCCGTGCTCCAGAAGTTTTAAATGGGACCCTGGGAATCCTTCTAGCAACTCGTCAAGGGAGCGGGATGAAAGCGAGCGAGAGGGATAGTAGGGAATAAGGAGATCTTGAAGATACTGCGGTCCCTGTTCGTGTAGGGCTTTATAGGTCAGTAACCCGACCTTAAAGTTGATCCGCCACTGAACCAGCAGCCAGTGCAGTTCACGCAGCACAGGTGTAATATGACTTCTCATAGATGTCCCAGTCAAAAGCCTGGCTGCTGCATTCTGCACCAGCTGCAAGCGGTGGATATCAACCCCCGGTAGCCCTAGGTACAGGGCATTGCAGTAATCAAGGCGAGAAGTAACAAAGGCATGGACCAATGTCGGAAGGTCAGCCGGAGGAACTGGGTGTTTCACCTGAGTGATATTCCTAAGATGGTAAAAGGAGGATTTGACAGCGGATGACACCTGAGATTTCAGGGTCATACCATCGTCAATAATAACTCCCAGGTTATGCACCTGGTCTGAGGTTGAGAGCTTGGCACCATCGATCCATACGCCTGAAGGAAGCCCAGCCCTACAACCCACCTCAAGGTGACCTGAGTCCACCACCAGCACCTCAGTCTTATCCGGGTTTAACCTTAGCCAGCTGGCACTCATCCAATCCTTGATCTCGGATAGACAGCTGTTAAGTATAGAGACTGCATCTTCCTGTCCGGGACTAAAAGACAGATACAGCTGGGTGTCATCTGCATAGCAGTGAAAACCCAAGCTGTATTGCCTAATAATGTCTCCCAATTGCAGCATATAGACAGCAAACAACATGGGTGCTAGGATGGAGCCCTGGGAACCCCACAGGGCAGGAGGACGGTATCAGAGGAATAAATTCCGGTGATAACCCTCTGTCTCCGCCCCCTGAGAAAAGATTGAAACCATTGCAAAACTGTGCCAGATAGTCTGCAACAGAGCTGCAGGCATTCCAGAAGCACACCATGGTCCACAGTGTCGAATGCTGCAGAGAGATCAAGAAGGACTAGAATAGTATGAGCCTTTCGATCTCTCGCTATTAGATCATTTAGAACCCGGACAAGGGCAGTCTCAGTACTATGTCTTTTCCTAAATCCCTATTGAAGAGTATCATAGATATTGTGATTTGTAATATGGTCATCCAGTTGCAGTGCAACCACCTTTTTAATAACCTTGCCCAAAAAGGGCAGGTTAGAGACAGGTCTGTAGTTAGCTGGGCAGTTTGGGTTCAATGAAGGTTTTTTTAGGAGTGGTCGAATGACCGCCTCTTTAAGGGGATCAGGAAAGATCCCCAGCTCCAGAGATTTCCAAACAATTTCAGCAATGGTGGGACAGATAGTATCTACGCAACTTAATAATAGAGGCGTAGGGCCTGGATCCAAACTACAGTTGGTTGGACGTACAGTCTGGACAATCCTCATGATATCCATGAATTCCGGCTTACCAAAGTCAAACCAGGTGACACAGGTGTTTGTTTCCCCCTGCCGATCACTGCAAACCCTTGAAGAGTGAGCCTGGCCGATATCCGACCTAATGCTGGCAATCTTATCAGCGAAAAACCGAGCAAGCTCATCACACTTTATTTGTGAAAAATCTCTTCCAGACTGTAGACAGAGTGGACTGCACAGTCTGTCAACAGTCCAAAAGAGTTGAGCTGGTCAGTTCTTCGCAGCAGCAATCTCCCTGGACAGGAATTCTGCTTCTTACGGGTTATTGGCGATTGATAGATAACATAATGATCCATCAATCTAAGTTTGTCAGCATCCAAGCAAGATTTCCACCAGGCCCTCTCTAGCCTTCGCCCCACTCTCCTCAGTTCCTTCAAAGACTCATCAAACCATGGAGTCTTTGGGTGCTGAGTGAGTGGGCGAACACGGACAGGAGCAACTTGGTCCAAGGCCCTGCTCACTGCCTTATTATAGGCAAGAACAAGGTCCCCTGGACCCATGCTCTCACCCAAAACACCCGATAGGTCCAGTACCGCTAATAGACCCTCTGGGTTTACTCCCCTTAAAGGGCGATAATGGATTATCTCCATAGAGGCAAGCCTATTAGGGGGTGCCTCAAAGCTGAATCATATGGTGTGATGGTCTGTCCACACATTTGGTTCCACCCCCAGATGCGTAACATCCAAATCCAGTGGGAACACCAGGTCCAAACAGTGTCCCCCTATATGGGTAGCAGAGGAAACTACCTGTGACAGGCCCAACATAGACATAAGTTGGAGGAAGTTCTTTCCAAAGTGCGAGAGTTCATCGTCGACCCAGGCACTGAAGTCACCCAGTATTAACCATCTGGGCGACTCCAATGCCATGTCAATGATGAAGTCCTCAAACTCCTTCAGGAATTCTCCACCATCGCCGGGTGGACGGTAGATGAGGAGAATCCTAAACTCTGCACCTGCTGCCAGGATACACTCAAAATATCTGGTGTTACCCACTGGCACCTCCACAAGACTCAGATCTGATCTAAAAAAGATGGCCACTCCCCCGCCCCTACGATCCAATCTCGGACGGTGCATCACCGAAAACCCAGCCGGAGCAGCAGAGTCTAAAATAGGACCTGCATTCTCATCTAGCCAGGTCTCGGTGATACATGCCAGGTCAGATGTTGCAACAAGATCTGCAATAATAGCAGTTTTGTTCCTAATAGGCCTGGCATTACATAACACCGTCTGAGTTGGATGGGTTTTCGGAGAGGAGCGCAGTACCTGCCCACAATCTGTGGAGCCCTTGGGTATGGGAATCAGGCAAGAAGGACCCCTCTCCTGATCCCATTTCACCGCAGGGCGTCTCTTTGACCCAACTATCCCTATCTGCCCACCCCCCTCCAATCTCCCACTCTGTCCGGCCCACCTATCCCTTAAATGCCTTCTTACTATTCCTGCTGTATGGCAGTTATTAAAAACGTCATTAGACAACCGGGGACAGTGAAAGGGACGGAGGTCCCGGAGCAGAGTGGGAGAATAGCGCCTGACCATCGTAAACCCCATTAAACACATCTTTAACAACAAATATCTAATAAACTAACTCAAATAAAACACACCTATCAAACAAGTTCTCCCCTCTTTCTCACAAAGAGGAGGCAAAAACATACCTAAAGCCAAAATAAATCCCAACTCAAAACTAACCCAAATAATACAATCAATAATCTTAAACAATAAAATACCATTAAATATTAAACCTAAAACAGTTTTGTATTTTAAACACTGACGCACCTCTCACGTGCAACAATGCAACAGATGTTATAAAATCTCCCAAAACTACCTCTCACATAGCAGGGGACCAAGTTACTAAATCAAGTTAATAGTTATACACATTAAAAATAAAATAAAATATATATCACTCTCACCACCCTTTGATCGGAAGTTCATAAGGAAACAGAGAAATCAGTTCTCAAACTATTCAGAACGGATGAAAGCCAAATGAATCCAAATAAAAATAATGTTTACACAAAAAGTCCAGTAGTAGGGATCCAAATCCAAACCTAACGAAGGAGCCTGAAGGAGTCCACAAATCCACCAGCGACTGTACTTCAGGGACTAAACTCCAGACAGTCAATTATCTGGGAAACAGGTAGATCAGGGCAGGATGTATTGCCTGAGACAGCAGTAACAGCAACCTTACCCGGTCAACAACCCGCGGCTACGACCATCCCACGAGTCAGCCCAAACAGCCAAATCCTGAGGAGGTCTAGAAGAAACCCTAGTCCCCCCAGCTTCCTAGGGAGTAGATTGGTGACTCCTGCCCGGTCAGAAACCGAGAAGCAGCTGACGCTTCTCAAAACAGCGAGAAGAATGTGATGCCGAAGGCAATAGCTACAGCAACCTTACCCAGCTAGCGACCCGTGGCTACAAACGTCCCACGAGTCAGCCCAGACAGCCGAATCCCGGGGCGGTCTAGAAGAAGCCCTGGCTTCCCCTAGCTTCCTAGGGAGGAAACCAGGCAACTCCTGCCCGGTCGGAAACCGAGAGGCAGCTGACGCTTCTCGTAAAGTTCAAATAGCCCACTTCACATATAGATCCACCAGAGTCCTTAAAGTCATGAATAAATCGACCAGAGTCCTTGTATAAAAAGGTAGAACAAGCAGTACACTGTTCAGATAAAAACCTCCTTACATGTCCTCCTGGGGCAAAGCAGTAAATGCTTTGGCGGTCTTGATTAAGTGACTCCACGAATTTATTAAATCCAAAGACCAGCTTGCTCCACAGTGTGGGTTTAAAGACCCCTACTAAATGGCCACGAAAACAACTAAAATTAGACTCCAAGCTCCAAACAGAACTCACTGACTTTGGTTGGGTATCGGTAAAAAGCTGGCAAAGCCGGCTTCCTCAAAAAACCTTCATTTAATCAAGGTAATTTAGAGAGTTTTAGACCAATTGTATTCCTTCCTTTTTAAGGGAAGATTATTAAGAAAGTGGGGTTGCTCACCTTAGGGGGCAGCTTGAGAAATATGATCTCTTTGAATCATTCCAGTCAGGTTTCTGCCCTGTCACAGCATGGAAACAGACTTTTTTTATCTTACAATTTATTTACCTGGGATGGCCCAGCTGACATGCAACATCTTATTTCCAGTGGGGTCATGCTTTATCCCATTTCACCAGTTGAGTGGACTGGAGCACTGGAAGGTTAAATGACTTGCCCAAAGTCACACAGTGAGTATTTGGCTCTAGTGGACTTATCACCTGGGTTCCAACTGCTGCTCCAAATATTAAGTGACAGTGTTTCCCACACTGCAAGCCTTGGGCTGGATAATTAATGATCTGCTCCTGCTCAGTAACCTATGAGAGTTAACCATTTTGGTTATTCTCAATCTGCCATTGGCATTTAATACCTGGCATCTTTGGGTTCTTATTGGTTCAGTAGTGGTTCTGTGGGTTAGCTCAGTTTGCTGTAGATGGATTCAGAGCCTTCTTAATGGATTTCAGGAAGACCATAGTTTCTGGGATTGGCAGTCTTCTTTGAATTTGGTCATGCCTGGGTCCCACAGGGTTTTTGTATCATCTGAAAGACATTATTAGGTTGATTATGGTGAATTGAGGACTCTAAAATAGGTCATTGGTTCCTCTTAGCCTGACTACATAACATCATATGATAATATCAGGGACTACTAGCTATTCAGCTGTGCTATCTAAAACTTGTGCGGAAGTGAGACTATTAACTTCTTCTAGGTATGATCATCTAACACCCTTCCTCTGCAATCTGCATCAGTTGCCAGTTAGAGGGTACAGTGACTATAAGGTTCTTCTTTTTATTTTTAAGTCCCATACATTATTGGTTTCCCTCAATATTCATGAGTTACTGGCCAACCTGCTAGGAGAATTTGGTGAGTGCAAAAATCCTCCATTCAGTTTTTTTAGGGTTTCTCAGTGTTCCAGTTTTGAGATCATGATCTGATAGAGATCTAACCTTTGCAGTCGTAACCCCTGAGCACTGGAACAGTCTTCTGTAGTCTATCCATACTGTGCAAGCATAGTCTGTGTTTAAATCTTGGCTAAAATCATGGCTCTTTTACCAAACATATTGTGAGGATGTTTGATACTATGGATTTGTTCCCTATCTAGTTTTGCACCTTTCTGGTGTTTTACAGAGACAAAACTGGTGTTTGTACAGTGCATTGGATTTGTTGCTTGAGAAGCCAAACTCAAGAGGAGAAAATAAGTTATTTTCAAGGCAGGGAGATAGGATGACTAAAGTTGGTTCTCCTGATGCTACACTGTTGCACTGGGGATGAGGGTGCTGGACTGTTAATGGATTCATTCTTCAGATGAGATTTTAAATCAATATTCCCCATCCATCTGATGGGTATGGAAGGGGTACTTGAAGATTCCTTGGCACTTTTTCGAAGAGTTGGGGAGTTAGCCCTGTGTCCTGATCAAGGTCCCCTATTTCAAGAACACAGGCTGTGTTTATGGTATTAGTATGTTTAATGACTGCTACAAGTATAGTATGCACAGTCAATGCACTACCAGTATCTATGTCATTGTTTTAGGCTATAGTGTGCATAAAAGCCACTAACTAAAACCAAATAATAGTCTATATTTAATCAAATTATCATTAAAACTACTTATGACAAAACAAGATGAACATAGGCAAAACCTGTGCAAGAGGTGGTGGGCACTTTGGTTTGACTTAATGTAGTCATCAAGTGTAAAATCATGAAAAAGGATTACTGTTATTAAACTTTGCTCTAGTCAAGCTGAGGGCTAAAAAAAAACTACATTCAGAGCAAAAAGAAGTGCTGCTCCTTGGCTTAGTCATCAAGCATGCTTAGATGCCTCGAACACTTAAGCATGTTATCCACTGCAACAACCCACTTTTTGGTGGTCTCAGAGCTACATTTTGGTCCTGGACTGGTTACCCAGATGTATTTACATTGAGAGGGAAATGGAAAATATGGTTTCATAAAGAAACTTTTATAATACTGTTTCTAGAAGCATGTAATTAATCCATAGACAGTTGGTGACAGTCATTTAGTATGTACTGAGCATTAAAGTTACAGATTTATTTATTTATTAAAATGTTTCACCAGGAAGGCACACTGAACAACAAGTTGCTCATCTCCCAGTACAACCTGGGGGGGGAGGAATAGGGATTAACAACAAACAATTACAGATACAGAGAACAGATACAATATGGAGCATTTGATTCAAAAATAAAACATTATATACAATAGTGAGCAGTTCAGACAGTTAAAGCAATGACAATTGAATCCATCAGTAGGTAGACACAGAATATATGAGACAGTAAGCCAGTCAGATAGTGATGCAGCAGTACAATCATAGTGCAAGATAGTTACAAAGATATTTACTGAGCTGCACACTGAGATAGACAATATGTGCTAGGTGCAAGCAATGGCAGCAGTAGGCAGTTGACCAAGATTTGGAAGTGAGGGAAGATGCTAGGGGAAAAAGAAGGGGTGAAGCTTGAGAAAAGGGTGTGGGGGAGGGAAGGCTGCTGATACCCCTCCAGGGTGTTAAGAACCCTGCTGGAGGGGACTGAGAGCAGACAGGACAGTAGATTTAAGAGGAGAGGAAAGACTGCAAAGATCAAGGTAGACTTCCAGGGTGTAAGGAACCCTGCAAGCGGGGGCAGGCCACAGAACAAGGCAGCAGACAAGAACAGTGAAAATAGGAAAGCTGGCGGCAAGCCACAAAACTAGTTAACTAGTTACCCCTCAGAATGCATGAACCCTGCAAGGGGAGCAGGTATTGGTGAGCTGGACAGGGTATAGATGGGTTAGGGTGGATTAGAGCAAATACAGCAGAGGAGAAGTAGTCGTGTACAGCAGTAGCAAGGCAGTAGGTGGAGGAGGAGTGATGTATTTGTGGGTAGAGACAATTCCAGGATTTGGGGAAGTGGTAGGTAAAGCCAGTCTGACTTCCAGGGTAGATCTCTGTGGGGCCAGCGGGGAGCGAGTGTCAACAGATCTCAGGGAGTGAGAGATAGGAGGATGTGGGATAAGGGAAGATTGGAAGTAGGGAGGGAGTTCACCAAGCCAGAATTTGGAGGTTAGTTTGGCAATGTGTGTAAGCCACAGGTTAGACAGTGGAGGAAAGACTATTGCATGCTAAAGGTCACAGTGGTGAGTACGAGAGGCTGCATCTAGGGCAAAGTGGCAGAAGGACTTAAAGAGAGAGTCCAGTTTGGCAAGGGAAGATTTGGGAGCCACACCATAGACTATGTCGTAGTAGTCAAAATTGGGGAGTATCATTTTCTAGACAAATTCATGCCTCACAGTCAGTGGGATGCAACTGGGGTTCCTGTATAGGGCGCCAAGCTTGGAGCACAGTTTCTTGAAGATGGCATCAATATGTACAGAGAAGTTGAGGTGTTGGTCAAGCCAGACCCCAAGGTATCTAAAAGAGGAAGTATCCTCCAGGGTTATCCCCTCTAGGGTGTGGAATGTGGGTAAGTCAGAAAGCCTTGAGCATCTCTGCCTGGTGCCGAAGGCCATGGAGACTGTCTTCTTGGCATTAAGTGAGAGCTGGTGTGAAGCAAACTAGAGCTGTACCTGGTTGAAGTTGTACTGTAAGCTGGTTACCATGGTTGAAGGGTTTCTGCTGGAGTTGAACAAGACAGTGTCCTCGGCATACATATGGATGGAGGAGGTGGAGTAGGCTATGGAAAGGTCATTTATAAAGACTGAAAAAAGCAGGGGACCTAGCACTGAGCCCTGGGGGACACAAGTGTTGATGGGGGGAGTGGAATCCGAGATTCTTACTGATTGTGTCCTACTGGTGAGTTAGGATTCAAACCAGTTAGTGGTGGATGTGGCCAGGCCGATGGCAGAGAGGATGCCAAGGAGGATGTTGTGGGAAATAGTGTCAAATTCTTTGGTTAGGTCAACAAAGATAGCTGAGGTGATCAGGCCATTGTGCATCCCAGTAAGGATGGAGCTGGTGAGCCTGAGGAGGGAGGTAATAGTAGAGTGGTTCTTTCAAAAGTCAGATTTCAACAGGGTTAAAAACGAGGTGTCAGAGAGAAAGAGGAAATGTTGGGAAAGAACTAGGTGTTCTTGTGGTTTAGCAAGTGTAAGGAGGAGAGAGATAGGGTGATAGTTGCCAGGAGCAGATGAGTCACCACCTATGGGGAGATGACTAACTGCAGCATGCTTCCAGGAGGTGGACACTTGCGCTTTCATGAAGGAGAGGTTTAGGATTAAGGAGATAGAGTAGGTAATAGCAGGAGTGAGGTCATCTGGAGGGGAACCTTTTGAGGGATTCAGGGAGAGCAGAGCACTTCGAGCATCAGTGGGGGAGATTTGAGAGAAGAAGGAGTAGGAGTCAGATGATGGCATGGGAGTGGGGGGAAGCAGAGTGGGTGGGTGGAGAGGGAGAGAACACAGGAGAGACTTAGCCCAGGAGGTGTAATAGGCATTAAATTCACTAGTTACCAAGCATGGTTCTGACACCAGTGAACTGCTGATTTTTAGAACTGGGTGGTGGTAGAGAAGGAGGAGAGAAAAGAGCATGCACCACCAGCCAGAATTTGGAGGGGGAGTGGATGTTTGTGAGGAAAGAGGACTTTAAATACTTGGACTTGGCCAGTCTAGTAGCTTTGGTACATGAGTTGTGGAGTATTCTGTAAGCAGTATAGTCACTAGGGAGCCTAGAAGATTTGTGTTTTTCCAGGCATGGTGGTGCTCCCTTAAGCAGGCCAATAATTCAGGGGTAACCCAGGAGACGTGTAAGCCTCTAACTCTGATCTGCCTGAAGGATGCAAGCATATTCCAGGTGGAGAGGAATTTATCCTTGAAATAGGTGACAGCATGGTAAAATGAGTGGGCTGAAGCCAGAGTTTTCCAATACATGGAGGCAAGCTCGGACTGGAGGGGGGCAAGGTCAAGGGATTTAAAAGAGCGAACATGGATTGTTTTATGAGGTGTTTTTGGACAGGGCACTTTGCTAACCAGGAAAATGGGATTGTGGTCACTAAGTGCATCACAGAGGATACCTGTCTTGATGACATGGTGAGGGTGAGTAATGAGTGCCTAGTCAAGGAGAGTGTTGTTATGGGTTTTGCAATTAGGGCGTGTTGGCTCCTGGATAAGTTGAGTGAGGTTGAGGGCATTAATGTTGTTCCAGATCTTACTTGATTTAGGTGACAACCAGTTTATATTCAAATCACCCAGAATGAACAGCTTACCTGAGTGTGAGATGGAGGTAGCAGAAGTTAAAAGATCAGTAGTGGCTGTAAGGTTAATGTTAGGTTGACAGTAGATGACAACTTTGAAGAGAGGAGCACTGAAAGGGAGAGTAATTCATGTGACTAGAGCCTCATAGGTTTTAGGGACTGAAGATGACAGCACTGTGGTAGCCTGAAATATTTAATGGATGTACATGGCCAGACGAAACCAAGACGTTTGGGGGAAGGCATTTTGATCAATGTAATAATCTTGATCAATTGCACAAGTTGTTGCTTTGCTCTGTCATACTTATCTACTTTTCACAGGTAAGGAAGACACTGTAGCAAGACAGCCTGTGTTGCTTCCAACAGCCACCACCAGTGGATGTCATAGTATACAAATGAGACTGTGATATAGTATAAATCATATTGTGACAATGGAAAAAAGAATAAATGCAATGTAAGTCTATTAAAACACCACTTACAGCCACTGCACAGAAAATGTCAAGCACATGATATGGGTGTGTCTTTTTTATATGAATCTTCAGAGTTTCATGAACATCACCTTAACCAGAGGTCTTGTCGTTTAATATTTATAGGTTAAAGGAGCACTTCTCATCAATCAAAATGCTTCATTTACTTGTACGTGAAACATTTTAAGTGTGCACACAGTATCATATGGGCAGTCCGGTTGCATCTTTTCCTTTTTTTGTGTGTGTAAAGTTGTTGTCCTCACAATCAATAATATATTTAAATGTCTAACACTGGCACTCTTACAGTTGAAGAGTAATCTTGCTTACATTTTTAGAGTGCCTGAACCTTTCTTATTCAGCTTGTTGTCTTTGTGCCTTAAAAATGCAAGTGAGACCACTATTGTAATTGTATGATTGTTGCTGACAGAACATAAACCTACAATATCTATTAGGAGGAGGTAGTGGGTTCTGCCAGTTATTTTCTGGCAAAACAGATAATAAGTGAGGGGTGAAGAGGGCATGGGTTGTTGTACTGCTCAGGAGAAGAGGAAGATGGATAGTTGGAGGTGCATGCTTTTGAGAAGTGTTCTAGGAAGAGTGGTTTGAGAGTGCAGGGAGGAAGAGAGGCAGATGGGGTTCAAGGGTATATATGAAGTACAAGAGGGTAGCATCTTTCACATAAAAAAAAATGTTTAAGAACAAAGGGCCATGTTATGAGAATAGCAGGGGATAAACTCATGGGTAGTGTGAGAAAGTATTTCTTCATAGAAAAGGGGTGGATACATGGAACAGACTCCCTGTAGAGGTTGTGGGGCCAAAAACAGTAGGGGAATTCAAAAGTGCATGGGACAGACATAAAGGAACTCTAGGGATAGGAAAGAGATGGTAAGCAACAGATCTTTAAGGATCTGAGGTATTTGAAACAGGAAGGAAAAATGGACAGACTAGGTGGGCCTGGCAGTGCTTATCTGCCATCAAATTCTATGTTTCTATGTTATCATGGTGAAGTAGTTAGGGTTTAGAAGGCACATATATTCTGACCTCTAAATTCAGCTGCTTATAGCTCTATCATATTGTAATTGCTGTAAACCAGAGGCAGTTATCTATTTATTTATTTGCAATTTCATGACTGGGATACACACATTGAGCTGTAGCCCTTTTCCATATACAAGTCCAGGAAGGGGATACAGCAGGGAGTGATCAAGCTATAACAAATATTGTGACAACAACAAATGCATCCACATAAACAAGTAAGGCAAGGTACACATTATAAGTTACAGAAAGAGGACAAAAGAAATAAAAAAGCATGCAATGTACATGGCATGGGGTAGCAAGGAAGAGAGCTGGGGGAGTGCTCAGTCTATGTAAGACAAGATACATGTAACAGTATCATGGTGGCATAACAAATTCAAAATTACAGACAACACAGATTTTTAAGCTTTTAAGCTACTAGATACAATAGGGTAAGTGGCAAAATGGATAATAAGTGAGGGGTGAAGAGGGCATGGGTTTTGTACCGTTGGTGAGGAGAGGAAGATGGATAGTTGCAGATGCATGCTTTTGAGAAATGTTCTAACAAGAATGGTTTGAGATAGTGCAGGGAGGATGTGAGGCAGATGGGGAGAGGGAGGTTGTTCTACAGTATTGGAGGCAGATGGAGATAGCAGACTGGCCTGCTGCAGATTTACAGTGAGGGATAAGAAAGGAATGAGTACTGGATGATCAGAAGGAGTAGGAGGATGGGATGGCAGGGTGAAGCAGAGGAAAGTGTTAAGTTGGTCAGTGACAAGTAAGTACTTGGCTTGGAGAAAGGAACATCACAATAGATGTTGGACCTCTAGCATGGGGGAGAGAGAACAGAGATGGTTGAGAGATAGAGCATTAATGGTGAAGTAGCAGAAGGAATAAAAAAGGGGGTCAAAATAGACAAGTGTAAATTTGTGGCAGTGATGGAGATGTCATCCACGTGAAACATGAGCAAGATCATCTAGAGGGTGCTTTTGTTCCAGACTCATGGAGGAAGCAGAATTTGTTGCACTACTTCACACCAACCTTAGGGTGGAGTATTAGATAGATAGATAGCCTTGCCATTCTCTGTGTAATAGGAAATGTCACAGTTATAGCGCCAAATTTGTCAAGCAGTTTTGTAAGATTCTCTGTTTATCCATCATAAGAATCTAGGGAAAAAAATATTCTAAAATTCTTTTTATTATACCTACAGAAAAAGGCCAGTTCCTAATACAGTATTCAAGCATCATCTAGTGGATTTTCAACTAGACTATCAGATGGAACACCCACTCCTGGTAGCCGTAAACATACTACCAAACAAAAAAATATCCCTAACAAAAGGTTTCACAATTCTCAATAGGGATTTTAAAAATCCTCAAAAAACCCTTGACTAATTCAGCACTACTACTGTCAGGGAGAACATGTTTGTGGCATTTAGTGAGAGGTGGTTTGAGTAGAACCAGCACAGGACATTGCCAAAGTTATGCTGCAATGATGATTGCAGCTGAGGTACTGAGGCATCAGAAGCAAGTAGAACTTTATTAGCTGCATACAGGTAGATGTGTGAGGAAACACAGGAAGAGGAGAAGTCATTTAAGAAGATGGAGGAAAGGAACAGGGACAAGGATGGAACATTGGGGAAACTGGACTTGATGGGTAGTAGCCAAGGGTGGATATGGCATCTTAACCCAGGACTGACTGGAGCCAGTCTGAGAGGTAGGAATAGAAATTATGTACTCAGCTTTTGTGGCAGTTTCTACTAACCCTACTAATTTGATAGAATTTGGTCTCATAGGTTTCCAGCCACAGTGTGTCATAAGCACTTTAAAAATGTCAGAAGTAGGATGCTTTTGTGAGAAAAGGCACAGAACTGCAAAGATCTGACATGTGAAACATTCAGGTTCATTAGATTCTGTTGAAAAAATGGTGTTTTTTACTTCATGTAATGAAATATCTGAAAATAAGAGTTTATAATGTTTGTAGAACCACTAGCCGCACATTTGCAAAAACATTTCTCTGGTATTTTTTGTGGTGTTTTTACACAATGTTAAATGATCAATGGCATGTGACCACCTTTGCAATCACATTGTGTACATGAGTTTCAAGTTATTTTACTTGTAACTGACTTTCAAGCCAATGTAAATAAAATATACCCAGTAAAAGTAAATGAACTTTATATACAAAACACACATTTATCCAAAATACTATACGTTTTTTAAAATAGGTTTCAGCTTTACAGTCTCATAAGGACATAATTATCTCTAACAATTTTACATTGAATGTTTCTGTTTATACCAATAAAGTGCATAATTCATCATGTATTAATTATTGTTGGTCACCTAGTCACACTATCCCAACTATATGTTTTGCTTTTAGGGTGTGTACATAATACTATAACCCTAGCTAACATCAAAAACCATGTGACACAGTCAGTATTTCCTCATATGTGAGTGGTAAGGACCTGGATGCCTACTGTATATCCTGTCTCCTGAAATAGTGACAATGTCTTTTATCTAAGCAAGGAAAGATGGCCTGACATTTGGCCTTAAAATGATATTTATGCATGCACTTGCTCTTTTCGAGCTTGAAGAATACCCAGTTATATATACCACATATGAATCTTCTGACATTTCACATTTTCCCATATTTCTTTGTCAAGATTATTTTCACAGATTTTACATATTATAGCACATCACACAGGACAGGTTTCACCTCCGCATGAAGTACTGTAACATTCTAGTAATTCATTTTCTCGAAACTGACATTCCCCATATATTGACTCAGGAATGGCTTTCCTAGATCCGCATATTGTGGACAGTCCAAAACAATATGTTCCATAGTAGATTCTAATTAATCCTTAAGTCCCAGTCACAATTAAAATTTAATCTGGTACTTTTCTGAGTTGCATATCTAGCTGCCAATGTTTATGAAAGCTACAGTTCCAACTGAAATCTGGTCATAATTCATCTCTCATTACTATCTTTCAGAAGTATCAGATATGTTTTGATCATATGATCATTTACACTATGCATACGCCAAGAGCAGAAATTAAACTGCTTTGTATTTTGGAAATATCTTTCTGTACCCCTTTCTCTAAACTTTATTTTTTAATATGGGATATACATTTCTTATTGATCATTATGTCTCTTCCAAAATCTCTCCATAGATGTTTAAATTTTAATTCCTCCAATTTTCTTTCTACAAAATTCAACCATGGAGTTATCCTTTCCATTTCTAACTAGCTCACCTATTCTGTGTGGCATAATACTGTTATTTTATCCTCCTTTTGGTCCATGCATTTGCTCCAGTAACCTAAGATTCTTCTTGCTAATTCTTCCACAGATATGCAGCCTACTTATATTCATATAAATTCTCCTAGTATGGATTCTGGGATTTATAGTAGGCTTCTATTATGTGCTGAAAAGGACTGCTTTGTCTTACCAAAATTCCTAGCCCCCATACTTCCAACATATAAAGGGAAATACTATTCATTTTCATGTCAGTAACTTCAATAGCAGTGTACAAGAAAAAGCTATTAAACTTCCTATTAAACCTTTAAATCCCCCCATTACTTGTTTACATCTATGAACTTACTTTTTGTATGAGTTACCTAACTACTATTGTTAGAAAAATGAAGACTCCGATAACAAAATGTCTTTAAGACCTCCACTGCATCTTCATCTATTGTCCAGCTTGTTATTATGCTTTTTCTCTAAAAATTAAGATCTTACTCTTACTTCTGTTTAACTACAATAATCTTCCAGTGTTTTCAGTTTTCTACTCAAACCAATTGATGACAGTAATAAGACAATCAGATCATCTGCATACATTAATGTTGGTATGCTCTTACTCATTATTTTATCATAAAGCCTATTTCTAATGTTAAGCTTTTGGCTAGGTCATTGATTAATAAAGAGGAGATAAGCAAACAACCCATGCATAAGTTCATTCTAAAGCTTCTGTCCTTCCTTCTAGCTAATAGCATACAGTGGACCATGTTTTTGAATATAAGTTCCTAATGATTTTTAACAGTGCCATATTAATCTGTAGATCCAATAACTTTTTCCATAATGATTGTAATACATTCCATCAAAATGAGCTTTTAAGTCTATAAAAGCCATGTATATATTCAGTTTCTGTCCTAAGAAATATTTTTCTAAAACATGTTGTAAGGTGCAGCATGGGTCTATACTACATAATCAGTTTCTAAATTCTGCTGCAGATTGGTTTGATATATTTTCAATTTCTATCTATTCAATTACTTTATTAAGTATTATTTTAGCAAAATCATTTTTCTGACATACTCAATTAGGATTACAGGCCTATAATTATTGGGTTCAGCTGGCTCTCCTTTATTGAAGATGTGGATAATCACATTCCATTTCCTTCAGCAGGATATTTATTTTGCATCACACATTTATTATATAGGACAGTTAATACTTGTGACCACCAGTATTCCTCAGTTTTATAAATGTTTGTGGTGCTGCTGTCTGCACCTGGTGCCTTATCACCTTTGCTTTGATCAATAGATCTGGCTACAGTACATCTTCTGGGGATACTGTAAAACCTGTTATGCCCTTCTCTTATAGACCTTCCAAAACAGTTAGTAAGTCCTCATCTATGTCATAGAAAATATTGTACAGTATATAGTCCAATTATTTGGAGTAATGTGTGCAGCAATATTTATTCCCAAATTTCTGGTTATTTTGCCACCATCCACAATTTATTTTTTTTTTGGATCAGTTTTTATTTTTTAATGCATTTCTTCCCAGTTTCTTCTTTGATAACTCTCTTTGACTACTGATAATATTTCCCTGTACGTATATCTTGCCTTATTTAGCTCTGACACATGTTTCTTTGTGGTGTTGTTTTTGCAATCTTAATCATATATTGCAGCTCACAATTAAATTTTTTTGCAAACCTGATCGAACCATCCCTGATATTTGTTTTACTATAATTCTTTTAATAAACACCTGGAAGAATAATCTCATAGATTCCAGTAATACCCTTATAATAATTAATAGCCATCTCTTTATTATCTGTTTCCTGAAGAATTACTTCTACTTCTTGTCCTTCAATTATATTATCAATCGTTATTCCAATTTATTTAATTTAACTCTTCTACCATTTCTTACCTCAATTCAAGGTTCCTTTAGTACCTCCTCCTTATTCCCATTTATAGTCATATAAAATGTTTTTCTATTTGAGCCTGAAAATTATCACTTTGCATTCCCTCAATAACTTTTAATGTCTTATAGTCTTATAATTGTCACATTTGGCTAAGGATATAGTCCACTGTATTTGCACCTGTTCCTGAAAAGAAGGTGAACTGTGAAGTACATCCCCATCTATTCTTCCATGTAATACTTGTAATCCTATATTATCCAGTAGATTTGACATTCTTCTTCCATACTTGTTTATTGCAATGTGTAATATTTTTCTTGTAATGTATGGGGTGCCATTATAGTTTGACAATGGCATCTCTTTATCTAATCTTGTATTAAAAGCTCCTGTTAGAAGTGCATTATATATAGAATAATATATGAAGAGGTGGGTGCAATGAGAAGTTTACACACACCCGAGGGGTTAGATGCTTATAAATGGTTTATGTTAGCATCTACCCTCAATGGTGTGTGCAAACTTCGAGTTTAAAAACACTACCCCCTATTTTATTTTATATAATTTCTGGGTTTCCCTTTTTTGCCTCAGCAATTATATAAAATAAAGAGCTTCCAGTGTATCCTCGTTTTGGTTTCATTTTAGTCTGGTGCTGAGATTTGCCATATTTTAAAATATTTTTTTTTTCCTTTTGGCAAGTTTTTGTGCATTTTCACTGTATATGGGGAAAAAGAAGAAAAGAACTTACCGCCGACTTCTTTTGGCGGTTCTGTTTCGGGTGATACAGAAGTGGTGAGCGGTCTTGACTGGTCATGCTGCTGCATGAGCATGCACACAGAAAGGAAAGTTGTGCTCATTTTTGCCATTATAAACACTCCTTTAAAATGGCAAATTATGCCACGATTTCCCTATGGAAAAAGGGGAAGCCAGTTATTATAGTCTGAGTATTCACAAAATCACAATCTGTATTTAAGTTTACAGTCTGTTCCAATTTCATCAGTATAGTGCACTGGAATTGTGTTCTCATACCCACAATAACATTCCATGTTGGCCAACACAGGGAGTGCATCTTCAATGCTGACCAGCTTTTTAAAATATAATACTGTCAAAGGGAGTCCATCACCAGTGACTTGATTGTGTCCCAATCCCTCACTCAGCCCCAATTATTTTGATAACAGGAACTGAAGCTCAGTGTCAGACAAACTTGTTTTCTCCCCCTGACCCTACCACACACTAAAAGTTTGGTTGACCCAGAAGTCCATCCCCAGTGCCCTTGAAATTTCTTATCTCTCAGCATGCCTGGACACATACTTTCCTCTGTGCAGTTACCATCCCTTCACATCCGCTCTAGCAAAAACAGAAAGCAGGCTGTTGAGCCTAGGTATACATTCTGGATCCTTTCTGTTTCATGAAGTGAATCTAAGAAACCTAAATAGATGGAAACTGAGATTTATTTATGGCACATGTAATTTTCTTTTTCAATTTTCTTTTGTTTGCTGTAATTTATAATCAACCTTAATGTCACAATATATTGTTCTGTGTTTCAAAACCATGGCCCAATGGTCTATTTTATAGAAGAAGCATTCATTGTATTAAGTAAATATCTTATATGAACTTCCTGATATTTATGCATATACTCACAGAGAAGATACATTTGAGTTGACAGAGGGTTCTGTTGTCCAAACACTTCCCCAGTTTCCATCTGCACTTCCTGTAAAGAGGTACTCAAGTCAGGACAAGGCCATGTCACATGTGTATGTACAGCTCTTTGAGCACCACAGTACCTCCAGTAAGCTGAGGAAGTAGCAGTAACCAGTTGTTAACCAAGTTAAGGGGAGAGGCAAAGCAGATAACAGACAACCCTTACTAACATAGTCACCATATATCTGGAGCAAAATGAGGGTAACAAATCAATTCCTCAAGGATCCATGACTTGGTTTCCTGGGACTGCTGGTGTAGGCTGTAAAGGGGATCATTGACATTTGAACACTGTTCACATGATGTCTGCCAACTTGCAGTATGTGGCAGCTGTCAATGTGAGTTTCTTTTTCTATGCTGCTGGGCACAGAGAATCAAAGCCCTCCTGCTTCCATGCTGATGCTGAGAATGTTAAAATGTAGATGTTCCTCATTTTAATGTCTTTTTAGGATGCTTCAGCATTATTAATCAATGAATGCGCCTCCAGAAATTGCATTATGAGCTTTGCTGTATAAAGAATATGAAACTAAATCTGTGTTGTATGCAATTCTTTCAGTTGTGGGGCATATTTCATCCTTTGCCTGAAAATGAAAGGTGGGTAATCATTGTCAAAATAAAATGATTGCCATTAAGCATTGCCTCTTTGTTTTGGCCCCATGCTTTAGCTAACATATCTTGTTTAACTGGGTAATGGAGAAAGCAGACTATTATGGGCCGTTTCTGGTCTGCAAAATTCACTGGCTTCAGACCCAGTGCCCAATGGGCATGCTGTATCTTCAACTCCTAGCAAGAGTCCAAATCTAAAGCTACTCTAAGATTATTTCACAAAAGTAGTCAACTGTGTGCCCTCCAAGCCCTGTGTGTGCTACGAGCCCTGTGTGCCCTCTGAATTCTGTGCAATATAATAAATTCTGAAGTTGGTATATTGATCTCTGTTTTCAGTGACTTTCAGCTTCTCTTGTAATTGCTGCTGGTTAGTATAAAGCTGTAACATTAGCACTTCCAGAGTACTGGCCCAATGGTAAGCCACTGTAAGCTGCTCCTTGGTTATGTCCACCCAATTTTCACCATTGCCTAGATTTATTGTTAGCTCCATAACAGACAGATGCTAGAGATGTAGGGAATGAAAAAAATCTGAATATACAGAATTTCTTTTTTATATATACTGAAGTTTGTTGAGAAAAAAGAAAATTGTTTGTCTCACATTGATTTAAACAGGAATACATCATACAACAGACATATAAAAAACTTACATTAACAACCTAAAATCAATTTTAACTAAGTCAGCCTGGGGGAATCACTTGATAACCACTTTTTAAAAAAATCAGTAGTGTAAATCAGGGATTGTTTCATTTCATTCTTCATGGATTCAGACTGTTTACATCACAGTTAAGGCATCTAGTGCTAGCCCTTATTAATTTAGTCAGAACTAGTAATTGCTACAGTCCTAACATGACATGATATCATATAGATTATGTGGTAGTCAACGCTAATCAATGCATCCTGAAACCTTGTCTACACTCGATGTTTGCGGGGAACCACACTAACCCACACAAACGGGATGATACTATATTAGGGAGGGTGCATGGAGAGGGGGGACCCCAAACCTCCAAATTAATACTGTGCATTAGGAGATTAAATTATATTCACCTGGCAGAGCAAGCACCTGGTCCAACAGTTGACAAAAAATTGCAGTTTTCTGTTGCAACTCCCAGGTTTGTCTCTCCATAGTTTGTATAGATGTAATGATCTGTTTCCATTCCTGTATGGAAGAAGGTTCAGCCTGGAGCCATCTACAAGTTATTGTTATGCAGGCTGCAACCAATAGGATGTCCCTCAGATATAAAGCACCTTTTCCTTTAAGTGAGGGGGGGGCATATTCAAAAGCAGTTGTTCTAGCCTAAGTGAATCCGTCAAACTGAACAGCTCTCTGATATGCTGGGTTACTGCAGACCAAAAGGGGGCTACCCAAGGACAGTTGATAAATATGTGTGCATGGGTAGCTTGATCAGTGCCACATCCCCTCCAGCATTTGGAGGAGCTACCAGGGGAATATTTAGATAAAAATCAGGGAACCAAAAAAAATCTCACCTGGACCTTCCATGCATATTCTCTCCAAAGTGGAGAGGATGTAGTACCCCTGGTTCTTGACCATTCCTGTAATCATTGCTTGTCTGACATTGCAAGCTCAAGATCTTTCTCCCATCTTTTCTTTAAGAGGTCTGCATGGTGAGCATGGGGTATTAATAAAGCCTGATAGATTAACAATATGGCTTTTTCCCCTCCATCAGAAGTCCAAATTCTCACAAAAGGTAGCCAATCTTCCTGTAACTGAGGTTGTGTAGAGCTTATTTTGTGGTCTTTAAAAATATAGTCTTTCATTTGTAAATATCAGAGATGGTCCGCTTCCCTCCAACCAAACTGCCATTGGGCTTGGTCAAATGGAATTATGTTTAAGCTTTGTAGGAGTTGCAATGGGGGACAAAAGCCTTGAGAGGCCTGGTCCCTGTACCATGGGTCAATTCCCATCGGGGGAAAGAATGAATTTCCTCTTCACCATTTATAGTTCCAAAAAAGCAATTTCATTATTTTAAAAGAAGTGCCTCTTCGCCAACCCTCCAAAATCACCCAGGTTTCTGAATGGAGAAACTACCTTAGTTTTAAGAGTGAGAGGGGAAGAATAGCACAACTGGAAGAGGAATTGGAACTGTTCTCAAGAGGTCCATTGTCTTCCAGTGGGCAACATAATTATGATTTGCCCAAACTAGAGATCATTTCATCTGAGCTGCATCCCAATACCTAGAAAGAGAGGGAAAAGTCACATCCCTCTATTCTTAGGGAGTATTAAAAGCTGCTGGTGAATACAAGATCTTTTGTGCATCCAGATAAATGACAAGAACAACAATTGCCATTTCAGCAAGTCTGAAGTCAGTACTAGACAGGGGACACGTTGAAAAAGATACAGTAATCTGAGTAAAGCATTCATCCTAATTGGTTGCACCCTTTGATACAGGGACAGTGGAAGTAAGTGCCAATGTTTCATATCCATCCGTAGTTGTGTAATAAGTGGGAAATAGTTTAACATGTACAATTGGGTGGGATCTATAACTATTTTTATACCTAAGTATTTGAGGGAGGTTAACCCCCATTTCATAGGATAGGTGGAGTGAAGGTGGGCCGGGGGATCATAGTAAAAGGCTAAAACTTCAGTCTTCTGAGCATTTAGAGTATACCCTGACATTCATGAGAATATTTGGAGCTGACCAAATAAAGCTGGCAAGGAAGCATCTGGGCTTGTTAAATAAATTAGTGCATCATCAACGTATAATGCTAATTTATGTTAATGTTGAGCAAAGGAAATTTCTGTCATATCTGTTCACTGTCAGTTACTCTGGGCCAGAGGTTCTATATAGAGTGCAAAAAGCAAAGGGGATAAGGGGCACCTCTGTCGTGTTCCTCGTTGTAATAGAAAACTACCAGCGAGATGACCATTAGCTCGAATAAAATCCAGGGATCTTTCATGCAGCTTAAAAAGGAAAGTAGTGAATGACGGGGGGGATCCAAAGTAGACAAGGACCCACTGCAGGAAGGCCCAGAAGACCTTGTAAAATGCCTATTCTGCATCTAGGCTAAGCAGGAGAGCTGGAGTACTCTGTATAGATGGACTATAAGATATGCAGTATGGTAGATGTTATCCTGTGCCTGTCTTCCAGGAATGAAACCAGCCTGGTCCATATGTACCAAATTTGGTATCATTTGCTGAAGACAGGATGCCATAATGGACGTTATTAACTTGTTGTCTATATTTAAAATAGAAATGGGCCTATAGGAGGCACAATAGGTAGGGTCTTTCCCTGCTTCAGAATTACAGCTATAATAGCATGGGTCCAGAAAGGGGGGATAACACCTTTGGAGTCAAACACGAAAGTGAAAATCCACTGTATAGTGGGGATCAGTTCATCCCTGAATGCTTTATAAAACTCACCTGTGAGGCCATCAGAGCCCGGACATTTCCCTGCCTTAAGTTTCCCTATTTGGGTGCGCATCTCACCCTCAGTGATTGGAGCTATTAACATATCTCTTTGCGGCTCTGCCAGGGTAGGAAGATGCAGTGCCTGTAGGAAGTCATCAATTTCAGGATCTGGAGGGTCAGAACAGAGGAGTACAAACTAGCATAGTAACTCTTAAAGGTTTCTGCAATATCAGATATCACTCTACTAGGGTGGGGTGTCTTAGGGGTCTTAATAGATGTGCTGCTGCATGCTGCACCCGCAAATGAGCAGCAAGTAAGTGCAGCACTCCCAGGCCAACATTATAACAATTATGGAATAAATACAACAATTTTTGTTCTACGTAATATTCTAGGAGAGCATTCAACTCCTTTTTCTGTGCCACTAGTTCCTTCACCATTTGTTTATCTACTCTCTGCTTCTGAAGATCCTCCATCTCCCGAATTTTATTCAGAAGGGCCTCACTTTTGCTTCCTTTTGTTTCTTTTTCCTTGAAGTAATTGATATACAATTACCCCAAAGGAGTGCTTTAAGGGTATCCCACACTATAGATACACTGGTGTCTGCAGTATCATTATCAGCAAAAGCCTGAGGAATTAAGTCCTTTACCAGCTGTAATACCTCCAGGTCTATCGACAAGGAGTCATTAAGCCTCCAGAAGGTGTTTCTTTTAAAGGTACCAACCTTTATTTTGAGAAACATCAGAGCATGGTCAGATAAAGTTATATCCCCTATCCGTGATTTAACTGCTTTCTCTAGAAATTTCTTTGGCAACAAAAAGTAGTCCAGCCTGGAGTACATAGAATGCACTGTGGAGTAAAAACTATAGTTCCTGGCTGAACCATTCAAGTACAGCCAGATATCTACATAGCCAATTTCTTTAAGTAATTTAGTTACCTGCAGGGTTACCCTGTGGTCCCGTTTCAGAACTTGTGACATTAAATCCAAACTGGGATTAAAGGTCAAGTTTAAATCCCCATATTAACTGGCCTTCTCCCCATTGTGTTAAAATTAGAAGGAAGGAGCATCATAGTGTGTATGATGAACTGGGTGGGATGTAGACCAAGACTATGGTGATCATATGTCCATCAAGCCTGCCTTTCACTGTTACAAAATGTCCCTCACCATCCACCTTTTTCACCTTCAGTTTGAAGGGTACCTTAGTGGGAATCAGGACCGCACCTCCCTCCATTGCCCCTTCCCATATGAGGCAGTTACAACATGGGAGGTGCCAAACCTCTCCAATTTCTTGTGTTCTAGCACTGAGAGGTGAGTCTCCTGTAGTAGAAAGATATCTGAATTAGCTTTCTTCAAAAAGGATAGGACTTTACTTCATTTAATGGGGTTAGTCAGCCCATTAACATTGTAGGAACAGATGGTATACCCCATTAAAGATATTTAATGCACTGGGACCATAAACATTTGATACCACAGGTCTGTTCCTCTGTGACCAATCATAAGAAAAGAACATCCTTGAAACAATCTTTCATTTTAAGTAGTAAAACCCCAAATGGCCTGAAAATGTATTTATAAACATAGCCAACATGGCCTGACAAATAACTGCACACTTGTACTTCCAAGGTAGGAGGTCAAGGATTAGATTATTGACCTCTAGTTTTATCCCTCAGAAGCGGGATAGGCAGGATGAGGTATACTATCCCTTCTCTGTGTGAGAGGGACCTCTTCCAGAGTCTGATGTAAAAAAGTGGTGAAATAGCACAAAGTGGTCACGGGACAGTGGAATGTAAGCCTCTCTAATGCCAGAACAATCTGGCCACGGAATCTGTAAATTAATTTCTGTATTATATTAGGAAACTGTTAGGCAAAACTAAATGCTTACTAAATTAAGTATACATCTTTGGATCTTTCACTTGTTGTCTAGGTTTGACAGTAATAAGGCTTGATGTCAGCCTAGTCACTGTAAACCTGCAAAGAAAACAATTAAATCAACTAAGATACAATGTGCCCATGAAGTCTAACATCATGTGAATCAAACTAGAAATGGGGAACCAACTGCCATGGGTGCTGTTAGAACTATAAAAAATAAGTCATTTGTTCCATATATATATTGTATAGAGCTGGGTAAAGATACGTGCAGGCACCTAGTGAGAAAAATATAAAGTACTCATCTAAATAAAACTGGATGCGGTGACATGAGACCCTGAGTTAAATACAGTGTGCGGACTGCAGTACGAGACAGGGCCAGTAGTCTGGATGTGCACACCCTTTGTAGTGGGAATAGATTTACCTGTCAGCTCAGAGATTTAAAAAATAAGTCCTTCATCTGCAGGAGCCCACTAATCAGCTGGAAAGGTAAACCTGACATTGCATGCTACTAGACGAGTGGTTTTCAATGGTGCAGAGTATCCAAGTTGGAGGCAGAAGGACATGGTATTTTCTGTAGCAGTTCCTGAAGGTGCATGAATGCTTCTGCTGATGACAACATGGAGTTGCCAGAACATTTTTGACAAAACACCTGCTGCAAACTTTGGTTCCCCGACACACACAGAGAGGATTCCCCTCTTCCCTTACTGCTGGAACCAGGAGGTCTCGCTCTTTAAAAGCAGTGCAGGTAGCTTGAAATGTGTCATAGAACTTCAGGACCTCTGCCCAAAAGACATAAAATTTGGCTGGATATGGTGTCTGTAACCAGATATTTTTTTGCTTTAGAGTGCGAAGGAGTGGGGCAAACTCTATTCTCTGCTGCTGTACAATTAGGGGGTAATCATGATCTAGACTAAGTTTTGCAGTAAGATAGAAGTCCTTCTTGGCCCATGCTCATCTCAGCATGTTCTCTTTTACTTTGTAAGAACTGAGCTTGAAGACAATTGAGCAGGGGTGAGCTTTGGCATCAGTTGTCTTTGGGACCAGGGATCAGTGAGCTCTCTCCACCGAGAGCTCATAGGTGGTGTCAGGAGGTCTAAACCTCACTTTCAGGTTCTTGGCAATATTGGGAATGCAAGAAATCACAGGCACATTGCATAAGAGTAATAAACAAGTTTATTATTACCAAAAAGGATAAAATCACAGTTGCCCTAAGCAGTTCTTACCAATACGAACCGGGAGCCTGTGCTAAGTGTTCCCTATACCTCGAGGTTTCTCTGTGTCTCCTGGGATCTCCGAGGTACAAGACTAGTGTATTACATGATATACCTATGATAATTACTATGGTTACTGTAAGATAGAAACATTTCTAGTTACAGAGATAAGCCCTATTGGCTAGATTAGAGGTGGCTCCACGGTCCAAGATAACATTATGCAATTTTGTATAGTCATCAGTTTATGAACAAAAGAGTTCTTTTACAGAGTCTTACATAACTCAGTGTAGTAGTACAAATCACCAAATGGTGGCAATGCCAACTTACATATTATAATTACTCCAAGGACACAGATGCCTTGGTATCTTACACGTAAGAAATACACAGAAAATACATAGAAGAATATATGTATTAGCAAGCAAAGTGTATTACAACAATATGCATACACATCCTGACATCTACTCTTGTATGGTAGATGCCATTAGCCCTATATGTTAGTATAACATATACCTAAGTGCTAGCTGTCTACGGTGTACCTCTGAGGGTACCAATTAGGATGCAGGGACCTCATGTAACATTCCCCCATTGTTGCCTCCAAGGGCAACACAGGCAAATCTAGGGAAAGGCCAGAGAGCAGTGGTCATTTACAAACCTGACGTACAGGCTTTGTAAAGGAACTCGAGCTGCTCACGAAGTTGGTGCAGTGTGCGCCATAGGCAGCAAAGCATAATAATCAAAATAAAGATTAAAAATACTTGTATAATAACAAAACCTTTAAAGGTAATCTCTAACCAGGTGTTAGTTAATGCGTCATTCATGTCACCATCATTAATCAATGAGAGGATAGTTTCATTGGCCTTGGTCATATTATTGCTTATGTGGATGAGGTGTGTGTCTTTCCTGTCTAAAAGTGATTTCAATGTAAGTGTCAGTGGGTCTATGTGTACATTAAAATATGGTAAGTATTCAGATAGTGTGAGCAGATAATCGGGATTACCATCAATGATGTCTGCATCTAGCAGGGGGACAGGTGTTATGACGGTATGTCAAATGACAGTCTTCTGGTGGGGGCAAAACAGAAATTGGGGTTATCAATAACACATGTCACAGATCCATAAGTATAGCTTTTAAAGTTTGTTACCACACAGTACTCCCCATCAGAATTATACTGAGAGTGAACAGTAGGGAGTCTCCACTTTTGCAACTGGACAGGGCAGGTGTAGGCCGTCTCCGAAATCTGTGTTGACAGGCAATGAACCTCCTCATGATATGATTAGTAGAGGTTATCCGGAGCCAAAGTCGAATCCAAGGGATCAGTGCCATTCGTGGTGATGTCATCATCCATGGTGAAAGTCCAATCAATGCTACCTGGAGAATAACCACAAACAGGTTGAATAACATCAAATACATCACACCAGCACAAGTAAATGTATTGCTTCTTTGCACAGCAGTCCGTGTGCAGAGCCACCCAGGCATCCAGGAAAGGATGGAAAACCAGTAGAGGCAGTAGATCCAGGCATTCTCTGTAGATGTCTTCTTCCAAATGCCTGATTGAGTGGACCAGTGCAATCTTGTCGAACAAAGCTGTAGTGGGATCAAAACGTGGTAAAGATACAGTAAAAGAAACAAACATGGTATCTGTTATGGAACATTTCTTAGCAGCAAAACAAGGACCAGTATTAGGGTATCTGGTCACAAACCCCAAGTTCCTGGCTGTGGAGAGAGGAATGGTTAAAGCTTGTTGCATGCACATAGCAATGCAGCCAGGAGTTTTACATCATGGACAATACCATTTGGAAATGCATCTGTCATGTATGATATCAGGGATTCTTCCAGATTCTAGATCACGGAAGAGATTGTTGATGGTAGTGATGATGTATGAGCCATAGGCAGAGCAAAGTATTTCTCTAGCAATGTATTGTTTATCTACTTCTTTATTGTTTTGTTGTATGAGTGCGTTGATCTTATCTCGTGAATCAGTGAATGCCTTAGCAATGTCGTACATGTTGTATACAGTGTATCTTTCTTCCTGACTAAGGCCATCTACACCATGCAATAATGGGGGTAGTACATTATTAACCAGGCCAGTGGAGAACTTGGCAGAATGAGCTTTGATAGCAGCAATGTCTGCTTTATTCCAAATAGACATAGCTGTACCAAAAAGGCCTGTGACAGTACCTGTTGCACCTGTAACTGTAACATCAGAACTGTCAACTTCACGTGTCTTTCATTTACAAGTTATATCATTAGGAGTGGGTCTTTTCCTGAAGTTGCTTCTGTGTTCAGTAGAATGGACCCCGGCAATAGGTTCTTGAGTACGAATCTGAAATGCAGCTAAACTATCAAGCAATAATGAACTATAAAATGCTGAAGTGTTAGTATTGTGACACATGCCAAATGCTTTCATATTCCAGTAAGTAAGATTAAACAAAACAGGTATATGCATAAACTGTAAGTTATTAATTAATGAACCTGGGAGGGCAGTGGCTGTTAGACCACTACGGGGACCAGGGGTATGCTTTGGGCATTCCAAAAGCTGTTTATCAGTGGGTTGTAACACAGAGAGGTAAATGGCTGCGGAAGCCATGTGGTGTATAGCACAAAATTTGCAAGCAGAATCCTTAGACAAAGAATTACAGTATGAAGGCTCAATTAAGGCAGTAATGTTGTACAAACCAGAATGTCTTAATGCAGTTTTTAACAAGGACAGCGAACCATTTGGGGATAATTTAGCATTGGGCCAACCCTGGAAAGTTCCTTTGGAGAGTTTGGCCACAGGGAGAATTTGTCCTTGCGATGTGGTTTGCCACTCAATCTGTACAGTAGCTTTATCAGGAGCAACAACCGAGGCAGTGAGGTAAGCTTCGGAACCTTCCTGGACAGTGATCAAACTATCTGGTATATTGATGGATACTCCCTCTGGAGGAGGTGCTGGAGGATCGAGGTGTTGTAGAAGGTTCAGTACAGTGCCTTGGATGCAGGGAATAACTCTTGAGATGAGGAGATAATGGAACAAGATAGCCATCTTGTCAGGGTATCTGAAAAGGAAGATCAAAGATTAGTATGTTAGTACTATTCCACCCAATGGGGTGATGAAAAGTAGTTAAGCTCCTTTATACAGTTTCAGCTGGTTTGCATGTAACCATTTGTCAGTCAACTTATTGTTATGCAGGAGTCTAACCTGATAGACTGCTGGACTGAACTTGTTGACAATAGGGTATGGGCCTTCCCACTTATTGGAGAAGGAGCGGTTGGGATGTGCAAATCGGGGTACCATTACCTGATCTCCAACCTGCCAATCCACTTCTTGTGCATGTTTGTCAAACTGTATTTTGGATTGTTGCTGGGCCTTGCCCATGCAGTTGGCAGCATACAAGTGTGTGAGTATGAGGTCTTTTCTGAGTTTATCCACATATTGGTCTACAGACACATGGTCTGTAGTGGGGGTGTGCAGGTCAAACAACAGGTGTTCAGGTAATCTCATCTGTCTTCCAGTCATCACCTCAAAGGGTGTGAGCTGGGTAGTGGCTGAAGGTGTACTCCTAATTGCCATAAAGAGTAACAGCAGCAGGGAATCCCAGGTTTTGGGATTGTCCTCAATGAATTTGGAAAGCATTTGCTTAATCTATCTGTTGGTTCTTTCTACTTGACCTGAGGATTGGGGGTGGCAAGGTATGTGGAACTTCTGTTGAACTCCAAGGAGTTCAAGGGATTCTTTCATCAACTCACCTGTCAAACTGGTTCCTTTGTCAGAGTCTACCTTGAGGGTTAGGCCCCACCTGGAGAAAATCTGTTCCACCAGGATTTTGGCAGTGGTCTTTGCCATGCATGTCTTAGTGGGGAAAGCTTTAACCCACTTAGAAAAGAGATCAGTTACCACAAGAGCATACTTATTATTTCTGCTAGTGTTGGTCAGAGGGCCAATAAAATCAATCTGTATGGCATGCCAAGGGCCAGAGTGTCATTGTGGTAAGAGTTTGGCATTTCGTTTGGTAGGGATGGGGTTGTTTTGCGCACAAATGAAGCAGTTGTCTATGTACTGTTTGACATCTTTGGTGACACCAGGCCACCAGGTGGTGGTCTTAAGCCTTTGGAGGGTATTTCCCACTCTCTGGTGTCCACCAGTGGGTGTATCATGCACTTGGTGCAAGAATTCAGATGTCAGGTGTCTGGGGACCACCCACAATTTGGTGGTGGAATCATCTGGTTGGTACCAGATGAGCTTGCCATCTGGTGACAAGTGTCACTTACCTTCATGCCTCAGGTAGGGGTTATGTGTGGGAAGTTTCTCTTCAGTGCTCTTGTCAAGGAATATGAACACCTTTTTGAGTTCAGTATCAACATATTGGGCTGCTGAGAGGACCAAGAAGGAGAAGGGTTCGGGTTTCTTCCTGAGTGCTGCAATCTGTACGGCCACATTGGCCTCTGGATGGTCCATTCTCCAGGTGTCCCCCTCTCGGGCCCCTTCCTTGGCAAGGGTGTCTGCTGTGTCATTGAAGGCATGATAGGGGTCATGGAGAGAATGAGCTTTAACTTTATGTACATAGAGTTTGTGTGCAAATTTCTGTGCCAGTGAATGTATGTATATTACCAATTCCTTGTACTTCACTGGGCTGCCATCAGAGGAGAGGAGAGGAAGGAGTTCTGCCAGAAAGGAAGAAATTCTGCAAGAGAACAACAAACCCAATTAGAGTCTGTAAAGATGATAGTATCCTCGGTCCCATGTTGGATGAACTCGAGGGCACAGGCCACCACTGCCATCTCTGCATATTGTGATGATGCTACACCACAGCTCTTAGATATTTTGACAGTGTTTCCATAGAGGCAAATCACTAGAATACCCATCCCTGAAATTTGTTCTTCCTGATAGTAGGATGCTGAACCATCAGTAAAGACGCGACATGAAGAGGTGTTATCAAGTATTTGTGGCGTGGAAGGGAGGAAAGGACCTGGATCTGGAAGATCAGGTGACTGTAGTGTACAATCATGGGGTTATCCTTGGAAAAGGAGTACATGAGCCAGCATAGATGGAATTTTTGTCGGATGTCACTGTATGTCTCTATCCTGGAGAAGAAGTGACCAATGTGTCAGTCTGATTTTAGAGACTGACCCATCCTTCACTCTGTCTGAGAGCAGAAAGGTAGTTGTGGTGTGGTTGGTGTTGATGATCAGTGGAGAGTACCCAATGATATACAGGAAGTGCTTGACAGCCCAGTAGGTGGCCAGAAGTTTCCTTTCACAAAGGCTGTACTTCTGTTCCACTGGGGTCAAGAGCTGTGATGCATATGCAATGAGTCTCAGGGTGCCATGAACCTTCTGGGCCAGCACTGCTGACATGGCAATGTCAGAGGTGGCGCATTCCAGATGGAATGGTAGTGCTGGATTGGGGTTGACCAGAGCTGGGGCGGAGGCCAAGACCTGCTTCAGTGACATCACAGCCTGGGTGTGTATAGGGCCCCAAGTCCATGGGATGTCCTTTTTGAGTAACTCATACAAAGGAGCAGCTTTCTGAGCAAAATCACAAATAAAATCTCTCGAATAATTCACCATACCTAGAAACCTTCGAAGAGTTTGCCATGGTGGTGGGCAATGGCAAGTCCTGCAATCCCTGTACCTTCTTCCAGGTAGGGCTTCGACCTTGGTCAGTTATTTTCAGACCTAGAAAGAGTACTTCTTTCTGACATAGTTGTGCTTTTGCTGGATTGCATTTCAGGCCTGCTCTCTGGATGAGAGTCAGTAGTTCGTCCAAAAGATCCAGATGTTGTTCCTGTGTGGCTGTTGCCAGCAACAGGTCATCCACATATTGCAAGAGACATTGGGGAGTAGAGAACCTCTCGAGGGCATCCATCATGTGCAGATGGAACAGAGACGGACTATTATGGAATCCTTGTAGCAAGCAAGTCCATGTGTACTGTCTTCCTTCAAAGGTGAAGGCAAACTTATATTGACTCTTAAGGGCCAATGGTAATGACTAAAACCCATTGGAAATGTCCAGGGCATTGAACCATTTCAGGTCAGGGGTCAAGAGTCATAGCACGTCAGGTGCTGATGCCACAGTTGGGGAACAATTGGGGATGACCTGATTCAGTTTCCTGTAGTCAATAGTAAGTCTCCAGGTGCCTGTGGGTTTTTTCACGGGCCACACTGGGGAGTTAGCAGTGGAAACGCAAGTTCTGATCACTCCTTGCTTGTGGAGTGACTTGATTGTTTCTCTAAGAGAAGGCAAGGCCTCAGTTGGAAAAGGTATTGCCTTTGCCTCTCATGTGCTGGGCTTGGCACTTCGATGACAGTGTGCATTCTGCCACAGTCATGTTTGTTAATTGCAAACGCCTCCAAATGTCATTGCAAAATGGGGAGAAGCTTTGGGAAAAGTTCATGAGTTCTGAACAAATCTATGACGTCATACTGCTTGTCATTGGCAGAAATTGTTGCCACAACGTGTGAGTCAGGAATCAAAATGGTATGATATTGACCCTGAATCTCTGTCAGTAGCATGTTAGCTAGGTCCACCACACAGCCGTGTGGCACGAGGAAGTCAATTCCTATGATACTACGATGCTCATGCATTACCATTAGTTGGAAAGTGTGTGAGGCCTTTAGATGGCCTAGCTCTACTGGTAGGGGTAGAGACAGTATGCAGGTAGCCTAGTACCATCAACTCCCAACATGTTGGTCCTCCATCCGGTGGACCAAGGGGATGTGTCTGGATGTTCATCATGTAGCACAGATACAGCTGCACCTGTATCTAGCAAGACTACTAGTAGGCAGCCCCCGACCTCGGCCTCGGTGCAGGGCATTCCGTTTGTATCCAAGACTAGCTTGTTTACTATCTGGACTGGGCCTGTAATTGTCAATCTGTACTGCTGAGAGCATGGAGAGGTTGGGCCTGACTCTTGTGAATCAATTCACCATGCTGCACTGATGCTATATAGGGAGGAGCTTCTGGGTTCAGGCCTGTATGAGCCTGAGGGCCTGCACCACCAGTGTCCCCATGGCCCATTGGGGTCTGGGTTGCTGGTTGTACCGCTGCAAGGCCCTATGCGGGAACAGCATCCACTACAGAGCACACTTGTCCCAGGAGCTCTTGGAATTTCTGATTCTCTTTGGCTATCTTCCTATATGAAGGGCCTGTTCTTTGTTGTTGTGGTTTACCTTTACCCGTATGCTTTTTATACTTATGCCAATTCCAGTTCCCACCCCACTGCTGTTGCTGTTGCGGTTACATAGATACATAGACAGTGTCGGTAGATAAGGGCCTATGGCCCACCCAGTCTGCCCATTTGAGCTTGTAAGTTCAGTTAATGTTTTCCTAGAAGTCTGTTGCCCCTTAACCCTGACCTCCAGAATTCCCTTATGTCTATCCCATGCATTCTTAAATTCTGTGATTGTTTCAGCCCCCACCACTTCCTCTGGCAGGGTGTTCCACTTGTCCACCACCCGTTCTGTGAAGAAATTCTTCCTCATGTTTCCTAGGTTGTTGTTGATGGGTCTTTTGGGGGTGTTGATTATCAGCTGGAGGAGCCTGCTGATGTTGGGCCTGTTGGTGTTGGGCCTGTCCTTCCACAGTGTAGTGCATTGTGGCCTCTGGAGCAGACTTCATGGTGGCTACCTTCTTGGAACCGAAGCCTAGATCACGGATATAGAGTTGGTAAACTCTCAGTTTTCCAAAGGATGTCGGCAAACCTATCTGTATTGGGGTAGATGGTTGGCTCTGCCTTTTCTCGTACTGCCAAAAACATGTTCCTAAGGAACAGGGTCTTATATTCAATAAGATCTACATCTGTAGCTTCTTGTGCCAAGTGCTTTCCTGCTCGGTAGGCCATCCAAAGTCTCTGGTGGTAAGTCGCTGGACTTTCCTTTGCATTCTGTTTTACAGGGTATGCAAGCATCACTCCTACTACTCCTGGGCTGTGAGCAGAAATGAGCTCAGCTGCAACCTAATCAAAGGTGGAATTCCTATCCTGGCGGATGACATCGGGGAGTTTGGCCCACAAACTAGGATCGATGGTTTGGCATAGTATTTGGACCTGATATTCTGCAGTGAGGCTAAGCATCTCACATTTAGAATGCACCTTTTCTAAGTGACAGCTGAGGTTGTCGGACGGATTCATCCGACTGATACTGTCAGCTATTTGCTGAACAGAGTAGGCCATTTGTAGGGGATTACTGGGTCACTCAGGCAGAGCTAGATTGTCTCGGGTGCCGTCTAGGGCAGCCCAAGCTGCGGCCTCTGCCGCAGTGTGGACAAAACCCACCTGAGTGCCAGCCTCCTGTAGAAGCTGCCTAATCTGGGTTTTAATGGCCCGTTTACTTCTCTCAGGAGGAGGTACATTGCCTATTGCAGTTTCAATCATCGTTTCTGTATCTTGCCTATCTTCCACATTAATAACGGCTATTGGTGGTGCCGTCGGGACCTGGCCTGGGCCTGCTCCCCCCCATCATGGGGGCCACCATGTTGGCATCTCCCATGATGGGCGTCACGACGTTGATGACTTATGACATGGTGAGGATGTAGTGGGGACCCACCATGTTGTGGATGGCTGGGTGGGTCCCTGGGCCATAGTAGGGGCTTGACTGGGCATTGTATTGAGATATGTCATCATCTGACAACTCCCCTTCAGATGACGTATGCAAGGCAGGGGCTACGCCTCCCATTGCCTTAACATGTCCAGCCAGAACCTCCCGCTTATGGTGCAGTTTTGCCATCTTGGTTTTACATTCTGCATGACTCACAGTTGCAACATCCATATCAACCTCATCTTGCTTTTCCTTTCGCAACAATCTATACGCGGTGCTCAGTTCACGATTGTCCCTAGTAGCTACTTCTAAGTCATTACGTACCTGGTTTATCTCATCCTGTAGCTCACCCATCTCCTCACTCAACTGAGCAAATCATTCATATGCAATGCCTGTCCTTTATCCTGTCTCAAACTTTCACACTCCTGCTTCAACATACAAAGTTCCTGTTCTCCAGCCTGAGCTGAATGATGCAAAAAGTGAATCCTTTTCATTCCACAGAGTTTGGTGTTCAGACTCCAAGTTCTGTTGCAGTCTAACACATTCCATTTCCTGCAAACCCACCTGTTGCTTAGGAGATGAAATCTGCAGATCAAGAGTTCAAAACCTCGCTTTGGAGGCTTCCAGAGCAGCATAGAGAGGCGTGACCATCAACCCTTTAGCCTGACGCTTATTGGCTGATTGTCTTATCTCTGTGTACTGGGTTGAAATCCCCAGTATAGGGTTTTTGGATTGACTTGCATCCCGCGCAATGTCAGCACATCCTCCATGGGAGGTAAGGAAGTTTGAGACATCGAGTCTCAGTTCTGAGCAGATATTTGATACGGTGGCCATTCTGTGGGAGGGAACGAAAAATCAAACTGTGAAAAAGGCACTGTGCTGTGTATCGATCCAGAGCAGAAGCACTTTATACACAGCCGGGCGACTGTAAAAGTTGTAGACTTACAAATCAAAGCTGTAATGGAGTGAGTCGAGTTGGCATCGACCACACCCAAAAGGATGACAGCCAGAGTTTGTAAGTGGCTACAAACTGGTTTAAAATGGGAGTGGTGATACGGGAATGTACACCTACTGTCCCCGTGGGAAAGAGGAAAAGTTTTAGCAACAGGTGAAAACTTACAAACACCAAATATATGGCCTGCACATGGTTGCCAATTTGTCAGGCGGTCTAAACCTCACTTTCAGGTTCTTGGCAATATTGGGAATGCAAGCAATCACAGACACATTGCATAAGTGCAATAAACAAGTTTATTACTACCAAAAGGATAAAATCACAGTTGCCCTAAGCAGTTCTTACCAATATGAACCGGGAGCCTGTGCTAAGTGTTCCCTATACCTCGAGGTTTCTCTGTGTTTCTTGGGATCTCCACGGTACAAGACTAGTGTATTACATTATATGCCTATGATACTTACTATGGTTACTGTAAGATAGAAACATTTCTAGTTACAGAGATGAGCCCTATTGGTTAAATTAGAGGTGGCTCCACAGTCCAAGATAACATTATACAATTTTGTATAGTCATCAGTTTATGAACAAAAGAGTTCTTATACAGAGTCTTACATAACTCAGTGTAGTAGTACAAATCACTGAACGGTGGCAATGTCGACTTACATATCATAATTACTCCAAGGACACAGATGCCTTGGCATCTTAAAAGTAAGAAATACACAGAAAATACATAGAAGAATATATGTATTAGCAAGCAAAGTGTATTACAACAATATGCATACATATCCTGACATCTACTCTTGTACGGTAGATGCCCATAGCCCTATATGTTAGTATAACATATACCTAAGTGCTAGCTGTCTACAGTGTACATCTGAGGGTACCAATTAGGGTGCAGGGACCTCGTGTAACAGTGGGAGGGAGATCTAGCGTGAAACAGAGAAAATTCTCTATAAAGACATGCATTGGGCTAGTCTTCACACCTTTGGGCAGGCCTTACAGATGCAAATTATCTTGTCTTGACCTCCCTTCCAGGTCAAGACATTTGGCTTGTAACTCCGCAGACTGGGTAAGAAGGGCCTCTATGAGTCCCATCAGTTTAAGGGCCCCCTCCTCTACCTCTGCCAAAAAGTCATTGACCTAGTTGATCCTGGCTTCAAATTTAGTAAATTTTTGTCACAGCAACTTGAGTTTCTTTCTATTTTCAGTTCTGGAAGCCTTTATTTCCCACAACGGAGTTTCAAAATGGGATCTGGATAGCTGCTCTTGTTCTCCATCTATATCATAGTCTGCAGCCTGTGATCTGGTGGGTGAAGGGGATCTGCTGTGGTCTGGCAGTTCAGTTGGCAATATGCCACAATTCTTAATTTTTGATTGGCCTCTTAAGTGATTTTTGTTGCCTTTGTCCTCAGATTTACCTCGACCAGCCATTTTGATAAATTTTTCTTGAAATTAAGTAGGTTTTGAGGAGTTTTTTTGTCCTTGTGGCCAGGAGCAGTTATAGTTAGACTGCCATTAGCGCCATGACATCACTGGAAGTGATATCACAGAATTTCAATGGCATTTTGCAAAATTACATGAAATTTCATTTACTTTCATTGAAATTTTGTGGGATTTTTAAAATGTATTAATTTGGTCATAACTCAGCCATCTATTTCGGTAGAGCACAGACATTTGGCATGCTTAATGTCTGATATGAGTTCTAAGGACATGCTAAATACCATGCAACTAGGATGGGTTGTCTCAAAATTATAGGTGAACAATGCAATTTTATTATTTGTGGGGAAAATTGCCAAAATATTTATCTGCATTTAGCTCATCCTTCGTTTCAGCCTGAGATCTTAACTTTGGTATGAGTACTTGCTGATAGGTGTCCTAAAAATGTACTAAATTTCATGACATTAACATAGACTGTCTCAAAATTATAGGTGCTCAAAATCTGTCATTTTATTTTTGCAGGTCATTTCATGAAAATTTGTATCTGCATATGCCTCAGCTGTTAGTTGGGCCAGGGATCTTAAATTTGGCATGATTACATGATAACAGTGTTCTAAAAATGTGTCAGATTTCATGACATTAAGATACATTTTCTCAAAATGATATGTGCTTAAAATAAGTCATTTTATTTTTTGTGGGAAATTTCATGAAACATTTTATCTGCATATAACCTGGACACCTTTGGAGCTAGACATGTGTGAATTAGCACAAATAACATTGTTGTAATGGTTATAGAATCATCTAAACATGGAAAGAATTAGATTAGAGATTTTTAAGTTACAATGGTAATAATGTTTACTATGTAAATATTTGCAAAGTTTTGTGAAAACTCTTAAAAATGTGGATGCTTGTAACTTCTCTGCTCTTGCTGGCATATACTTAACATTTGACATGCATATCTAATGTGTTCCTTTGGTGCATAACACAACTGGATAAATTGGTTTAGCAGTTTTAAATTTAAGGTGGAAAAATTATTGGTAACTTTTTCTCAAATATTTATGGTAGCATATTGAAGAAGCATCCAGAATTCTTTTTGTGGAATTTAATATTCATAATGCATGTATCACTACTTCATTTGAAAAGCTGGGCTGAACTTTTTGCAGTCATTTTGTTCTACTCTGGGTGACGGTTTTGCTCCCCCTTCTCTCTTAGTATAGTCAGATTGACTCAGTAGAACTACTGATTCCTCTGATATCCTCTTTGTTCTTTACAGTGACAAAAACCCTTAAAATGCCTACTCCTTTTACTAGCAATCTATCTTGTTGGAATAGACAAAATTCTTCATTCATTTTGCCCTAGACATTGTCTTCCCCCACTACATCTTTTTGAGTACCTCTGTCCCAGACTTGCATGTACATCAGGCTCCTTTGATCATCAGTTTACTGAGTGTGATCCTTATTCCTTAAAGGGAAACAATGTAAAAGACACAGCTTTCCTTAGACACTACAGAAACTCTCAATTAGTGCTTTCGGACAGTAACTTTTTTTAATGATTTAGAACAGCTACCCACAACTTCCACTTAATACTGCTGGCAGCAGCCATTTCATGAGCATCAGTGAGCTTCTGAGCTCACTGTATGCTAATATGCCTATTTGACCTTAGCTATTGGTTGGCAGGACATATTAGCATAAAGTGAGCTGAGGAAGCTCTCTGCTACTCATGAAATGGTGGCTGCCAGCAAAAGAAAGTGAAAGTTGAAGGCCACTGTTTAAATCACTAAAAAAACTATTAGAGTAATTAAAAAAAAATGTATTGTCTGAAAGTACTAATCAGGAATTTTTGTAGTACTTGGGTAAAGCTGTGACTTTTCCAGTGTTTCCTTTTAAATATCCTGCATTGAGTTTGGAATTGTTGACACCCCATGCTTCCTTGATCCAACTGGGGGGTATACCATTGGGGTGCTACCCAGCTCAGCTGTTCATTTCATGGGGAAAATATGCATCTGACTCCTGCAACTAGTGACCCCCTGTACTACCTTCCTCTCATGTACCTATTCTTTAATTTGAATCCTCCAGATAAGGCTGAGTTAAATTAGCAAATTCCAATGTTAAGGAATTTTCATGAAGTTCCATAATGTTCAGAAAGAGTCATGGAATTCAACTTTAAATACGGATGTTATTTTGTAATTTTTGGCTGCGGTCAATTATTAAAACTGACACACAGTTCCTTTTTAAGGTCTAAGAACCCACCAGATTTAATGGCATTGCATTCTCTAGTTTGAAAGTTTCAGGGGTTTATAAATTTGCAGTTTACAGTTTTACAAAATTTAATTTTAAAATTTTATGAAAGCTTGACAGCTTTTAATTCAGCCCCATTTAAAGCTGTAAATGTGAACTATATCAGAAATGTCCATGTGGTGTAGTAGTTTAAATGTGTAAAATCTGGTCAAATTTGAATATGTTGTTTAAACATTAAAGGGAAACAACTGAAATTAAAATTTTGGCAACGTTTGTCAGGCTATAACTTGGTCTCATTTGAAGCTAGAAATCTGAAACTATGTACATATATAAATGTAATGAAAACCTGTATACTTGCAACATTTTATAACATTTCAATCAATACTATTAAAATGTTACTAAAATAACCAAATATAAGTGTTGGCAAAATGTTTGGCTACCTATAATGCAGCCTCCTTTGAAACTTAAGACATAAAAGTTGGAGCACATACCAAAGGTGTATGCTTCTATAAATCCTGCAACCATGGACAAATTTGTATAAGAAATTAGAAAATTACATCTAAATAACTGAACATAATTTTTTTATAAAATGTTTGCCCACCCATAACTCTGCCTCCTCTCAACCTGTGACTCTGAAATTTGAAAGACTTCTGTAAGGCATACTGAACTGCATAAAAACAAAAGTTGGGGTCATTTGGATGTATACTTTTAAAAGCAGAGTAAAACAAACTTAAATGTAAAATTTGCCAAAATTCCACAAAATTTTCATGTAAATTTTGTGGAATCAGAATGGTAATTCTGCGGGCAATCTGCTGGTAGGATTTTATATTCCACACAACTCTAACAGATGCATTTCTTTATGAAAGTCTTTCAATTATTTGATGATAGTAGTCCATTTGTTTCCCCTTTTTTGTGGTGGCCTTCTGCACTGGTGGGTGTACCATGTCAGATGCCTGCTAGCACTATCTGTTGGACACTTTATTGTCAAATTCTCAGATATCCTCCAATCTCTGAGAGGTTTCACCTATTTCTGGTTTCCCCATTCTGTAGAAACCTCTATTCCAACAAGGTAGGCAAACAATTTCTGTCAAATAATGATTAAATTCAAGGGGCATGATTCTCAAACAGTTCTTAGATAAGTGCACGCTGTGGCAAACAGCAGTTTGTGCTGAAGCTCAGTGTGCCAGGGACTCTGCACCAAATTCTGGTAAATGAGGGGTTCCAGCACCTAAGTCCCCACACATGCGGCAACCTCTCCTGTATGACAAACACTTGGTGCATGGGAGGGGTTTGTGGAAGACTCCATGCAGCAAAGGCTAGTGGTCTCCCCATCCCCAATCCACTGGAAAAATAGAGAAAACCCCTTCCCTGGTTGTCTGGTGGCCCCTTCCCCGATGTTGCCCCTAAATATAATTAATAAAAACACCATTCCCATGTGGTCTAGTCGACCCCTGCCTCTACCCTAACAGAGAGTACCTACCACTCCTCTCCCCCATCCCAAAACAGAGCCAGCAACTGGCACAGCCCTCCTCTCACTTCCATGGCCAACCACCAACTGAACTGTCACTGAACGTGTACTGTATAGTGTGCGCACTCCAGGGATTTATTTAACTCCAAAAATTGATTAGCGTTTTGCTCATAAAAGTGCTAAAACATTGTGAAAATGCATAGCACTTGCTTCACTGTGTTTAACAAACATAACACTTCTAGAAAACCTATATAAATACTTTCTGTACAGTTAGCATGGTCCCAAGAAAAAAACTGCTAATCAATTATTTAAAACCCTGCACTCACTGATTGACAGTCAGTCAATGAGCATGTACACTATACAGTTCACACTCAGTGACAGTTCAGTCCGTGGCCAGCCATGGAGGTGAGAGAAGGGCTGTGCCCAGTCCCCTGCTCTGTTTTGGGATGGGGGAACTGGGTGGTGGGCATTACCTACTGTGCTGGGGGTCCACTAGACCACCAAGGAAGGATGTTTTTATTAATTGTAGTTTCAGGCAACATCAAAGATCATGAGGAGGGACACTAAACCACCAGGGAAGGGTGTTTATATTAATTATATTTTTGGGCAACATCAGGGGTTGGGGGGCCACTAGACCACCAGGGAGTTTACAGGAAACATAATGGAGGATCAGGGCTCAGAAGCGGGGACTGCAGTACATTGCTGCAACTTGCTCAGCTGTCCCAGATGGACATATTATAAGTATCCTTACACCAGTTCTAACTGGTCTAATGGTACTTAGAAATTTGCCCTCTGGGACAGTTTTGAGAATCATGATATAGGAGATTTGGCAGCCTACATCTGCCTCATGCCCCCTAGTGCCATGCAGCAGCCAGTTTAATGGTGCATGGCTGGTGCAAGCTCCCTTTGGCACATGCAGCCTGTGTATGACACAGGTTGCTTTTCAGAATAGCTCAGGGTGAATTGTTTGATGCAAGGTGGCACTTGCATCATTTATTTTTGACACAGACACCTTGCATCATTTTAAGGTATTTGAGAATCAACCTAAGGTCATTTTATTGACAGATACTGGAGCGTTTATCTACAGTATGCTGCCATATTGGGTATGATGTCTCCAGAAATCATTTTTGTACATATTTCAATGGCTAGTGCTGCTACAAATGGTAAAAATAGTGCACAATTGCTGGTGTATACGTATCTTCTATGAGATGATTTATTGATACACACATTCTGCATGTGTATCTTAGTGGTATTAAAAATTGCCCAGAGCAACATAAATCACCCTTAACAAAGAAATAGACCTTAGTCACACTTTTACTGTCTTGTGCTGAAAAGAAGGGCTTGACACACAAATACAAAGAAAGCAATGGTGCTTTCCTTTTATTTAAAGGTGTGTTACTTGTCGGCATTGCATTAGAAGGCACTGCTACCTTCCCTATCTATAGCATTGCAATGTACATGAAAATGAGAAGCAGCAGGTTCTTAGTTTCTCCGGATACCATAAAGTCATTCTGAGAAGCAGTTTAGACTTGCAGAAAGAGAAAGAGAATGAATGCAGTACAGTTGTAAAACAAAAAGGGACTGGAATAATGTTTAGTACACAGTAAATCGGTTCATTAAAGTAGACTGCAGCTGGAAACATACTGTAAGTAGATAGCACATTTGGCTTATCTTATCGGTGGGGGGGGTAGTCATAAGGCATGAGGTGATGCAGAGTCCTCATGCCCTTAGGGTTAGATTTTTAAAAGTAACCAAACTCCTGGAGTGCGTTAATGTTACTATGAAGTTAAAATGTTTTTTTTTTGTTTAAAGTTTTCAATTTTTAAATTATAGTTTTTTTTTAATGAACTGGACTGTTTGCAGTCATTAACATTAGTCTATATAATGAGGCTGTTAATTAACATGCTCCATTTCCAGTTAACACTCCAATAATTTCCTGAAAAATACTTTTTGTGCGGTAACTCTCATAACAATAGTGACATTAATGATTGACAGTCATATTAGCTTCTATCTGTTGAGATCTGTCTATCTCATAGCCTTACCATGTACTTCAGTCTTCTGAAGTGGGTAAAAACAATAAGGGTCAGTTGCTTTGGATACGTTTGTTATCTGCTTTTCTGTAATAATAAAATTGTCAGCCATGTAAAATTCTATACAACAATTTAGCAAGTTACTCAACCAGGTCACTGACAGTCCCTGACTTTGTTTAATTGATTTGGCAGCACTGGGGAGCCCACAGTAGTTACATGGGCCTGCTGTGCTCACACTTCATTAGTGGCAGAAGACAACTGACTGTGCACTCAGCTTTTAATTACTTATGTAGTAAACATCAAAAATCATTTTTATTGCTCAAGCAGCAGGAGATATGATGTAAAGTGTGTCTTTCGGTCATGTAGGGTTATTTCAATAGTCTATTTATGTCTGTCCATGAAACATCAACAGTTAATTCACATTTGTTTTCAATGCTTCAGTACCAATGACTTGATAAACCAGACATCATTCTAAAGTATTTAGAAAGTCAGTCGAGAGGTTCAAGTTCAAGTTTATTGCAGAAAAACTCCATTGAGCAAGCTCATTCACAAGGAGGTCCTGTGACATAAACACTTAAAGTACAAACACAGATAGGTAATAACAGTATATACATGAAATGCATGTTATATGATACAGGCTGGATATACATACAAGGGTACCACATAGGGTGACCGCAGGTGGTAAACATTGATATGAGACAGGGAAGCGACTTACAGGTTGCATACTGATAAATGAAACATGATGACTGGTGTGTGCAATACATATACAGTATTTTGGCAGCTAGAACAAACAACAGTCTACAACTGATATGGGGAGGAGATTTGATAGAGTAGCAGTGGGCGTAAGCAAAGATAAAGCCAGGAGTAGAAGGAAGGAAAGCAGTTAATATGACAACTCAATTATACCTTACCAGTGGATAAATATAGCACACATGGGGAAGGAAGAGACTTAATGACAGTTACAGGTGTCTTTATTTTTGGCTGAACTTAGCAATTTGTAGAAGTTTATTGAAACTGTGCTAGTTAGTTTCAATGCGGTTTGTAATTGGTTCCAAATGGAGGGAAGGGCATATGCAATAGCACATTTACCAAAGGAAGTCCGCGTCCTTGGTATGTCAAGCATAATAAAGTCAGATTTTCTTAATGAGTATGCACTATGTGAGATAGTAATAAGAGAAGAGAGATAGCATGGTAATTTCTGCAGGAGCAGTTTAAGAGTCCATAGCCCAGCATGGAGCAGGCATCTAGTAGTAAGGGATGTCCAATCAACAGCTGCATATAAGTCACAGTGGTGTGAACGGTAAGGGGAGTTGGTAATGAACCGTAATGCACGGTGATAAAGGATGTCCAGTTTACTTAGATTTGCAAGAGTGGTGGAGGAATAGATTACATCGCCACAGTCGAGTAGGGGAGAAAAGTGGCCTGTACAAGCTTGTTTCGAGTTTCAAGGGGGAAAGGGCCTATTTCTGTAGAAGAAACCTAACCTTGCTTTTAACCTTCTAGAGACATCTTCGACGTGGTCACTGAAAGATAATTTATTGTCGATCCAGATACCTAGATATTTAAATTTGGTTACAACTTCCAGAGGCTCGTTTAGCGTGGTGACAATGAAGTCTTGGGCAAGGGTATTGGGGGGGGTCTGTGACAGCACTGTGGGAGAATATCATTGCTTTAGTGTTCTTAGCATTGAGCAGAAGCTTTGCCTTTATTAGATTATGCTCAAGTTGTGAGAAGTCCGCTTGAAGCACTCCTTTGACTTCAGATAATCGATGAGCCAGAAGTATACAACACAGTATCATCTGCAAAAAGTGCAGATTGGATGTAGATATGTTAGCATCAAAGTCATTAATGTACAGAGAAACAAGATAGGGCCTAAGATGGATCCTTGGGGACTCCTCCTGCAACTGGCAAGGCAGCAGAAAAAAAACCTTCACCTTTACTTTTGGAATCTTCCAGTTAGGTAGCTAGAGAACCACTGGGTGGTATGGTATGTGGCACCCAACTTTGCAAGGCAATTGACTAATAGTTTGTGATCAACAGTATCAAAAGCTTTGCTGAGGTCCAAAAGACTGCACCAGTTACTCTTCTTAGCATCTATAGCAGTAGATCCAATCACTGTTTACTTTGCTAGTGCAGTGATTGTGCTATGATTAGCCCGAAGCTAGATTTGAGCTGGGTTAATGAGAGAGAAGGTTTTCATGAGATTTTAACTGAATATGGATCAGTTTTTCGAGAACTTTAGAAAGGATAGGCAATATGGAGATAGGCCTATAGTTGTTTACATCGCATGGGTCACCAGATTTAAATAGAGGGAGGATATGTGCTGATTTCCAGCAGGATGGCACAGTAGCAGATGTAATGGAAAGATTGAAGATGTGGAGAATTGGGGCAGTGAGATAGGCATAGCCTGATCTTAGGAAAAAGGGTTCCAAGCCATCGTCCCCTGCCCTTTTTTTGGTGTCTAAGTTAAGAAGAGAATCGTCTACTTCTTTATAAGTTATCTCATGCAGTTGGAAGGGGCTGGATGCAGGACTAGATGTAGGCGGGGAGGGTGGTTGCTGGCTCACGCATACCAGCATAAGGTGGCGAGTCAAAAGCTAATCCAGCTTGGCAAAGTGGGAGTTAAGTTCCTCCAGGATTAGGGACTTGTTTTTCCACAATCTTGCCACTTGCAACTATCTTTGTTGGGACAGAGGGGGCCATGTGCCGTCCTTCTATAGCTTTGATAGTCTTCCATATTTTATGAGGGAGGTGTGGGTTTTGAGGTGGAGGTGTGTGTGTGTGTGTGTGTGTGTGTGTGAGCGTGTATGTACGTGCTTGCGTCAGTGTGTATTAAACATGCAGGTTGGTTGCATTTGCAACCATTACAATGCCTTTTGGAAGAATGAGCATACCCAAGATATTTTGATAAAGCACAAAAGGTTTCCCATAGTAATAAATTCTAGTGATTTTCCTTGAGGTACTGGAATAAAATTTTTTGTCATAAATCAGCTTTTTCTTGAGATGCTAATTTGCATATGCAAATATTCTGATGGGCACCCAAATAAGATTTAGCATCAAATGAGTTGAGAAATAAACTTTGTATGGTCGTATGGCAGAATTTGAAATTTCCCACCACCCTTCAAGACTGGAGGCATTAAAGAAGAAACTAGTTGTGTAATTTTAGGAGGAGCAAACTTATTTATCATTACGGAGATCTACACAGCTCAGATTCATTTTTCATCTGGGATTATTTTTGTATCTATGCAAGTCCCATTGGTTAGTACTAATTTTTATAACTGGGTTTCTCTTTTTCCCTATAGGGAAACCTGTTGTGTAATTTACCTTTATAAAGGAGAGTTTATAATGGCAAAAAAGCACCTGGTTTCCCTCGCTCCACAAATGCCCCAGCTGCACCTCTTCCACTCCTGACCACTAAGTGCCTTGCCTTGTCACCCAAGACTGCACCACCACTTGAACTCATCAATAAGTTCTTTAAAGCAAATCACTACTCTAAAATATTTCAAAGAAACCAACTACCAGAAAAACAAAGCAAAAAAAGTTGACTTTCAGCAGTCAACTGCAGACCAGGCTAAAACACAACCTAACCACAGCTGCACAGGATCAACTTTTATTTCATATAATTGCTGTGACAAAAAAGTGAAACCCAGCAAATATATAAGATAAAACATGGGGTGGTGCAGAAACTCAAATTTTACATGCACCCTCGGTGTTGGATGTCTAGAGAAACCCCTTGAGCTTCACTCTCGGGGTTTATGTGGCATCCAACACCTCAGGTATATGTAAAATTCTTGTTACACACACCAGCCATATATTAATCTATATTTTATATACAGATTATTGAAATGTATTTTGATTCCGGGAATTGCCTCAAAATCCTTTAAATCACAGCCTTGAAAGGCTCATGCAGCTCAGAAAATTGTCTGTTTATAGTGTTTAAAGTGATTACGGGTCCATTGTGGTCCCTTAAAGGTTAAGTTTGTGGTGAGTGAGTGTGGTTAAACTACTGCCAATTGTAGGCTAATACACACCTATGTTTTGGGGGCGTTATGCTGAGTTCAACAGAAAAAGACTACAGGGCAGGCAGGCAGATTGGTTTTGAAAGCGGGCATACAAGTGTTGTAATTTGCAGCACAAGTGGTTGGCAATCAGGTTTTTATAATTTCTATATTACGTTTATAGAGTTTTAAACATGGTAAGGTAATGCGACTTTTAACCAGTAAGGTTTCTAGATTATCTCTTGCTATGATATAATGGTAAGGAAGTCTTACATTTTTTCTCTTTCTTTATTTATCTCCTGTGCTGTCCCTGTCTTTCAATTTCCTCAGCCCCATTATCCACCTTTCCTCAAAGTTATCTCTACTACTCAGTGTTGGGTAGTAACTAGTTACTTGTAACCAGTTACTGTAATCTGATTTGTAGTGGTAATTGATTACTTTTAAAATAATGAGTAACTGTAATGACATTACTTTTCCCTAAAAGTAACTTGTTACTGTAATATAAATAGAAAAGCAGATGGGCATCCATCTGTTATGGTTGCTGTAATCCATCAAAGGGGTTCTTGTGACTTCATAAACCTCAAGAGTGAAGCTCAAGAGGTTTATGACATCATAGAAATCCAGAGATTGTGCAGGTGTCTTTTGATACTCAGGTTTCAGTGTAAATAAAGGTTGCTCAACTGACTGCATGCTCGATGTATTACAACATCAGGCTAAAAAAAAACTGCCTTCTCATGAGTGACCAGCATCTTCACCTTGTACATTGAATGAAAATTGGCTACTTTTTTTGCCTTTTTTTTCACAATAAAAAGTTTAGGCAACATTTCATGGCTGTAAGGTGGCATTTTTTTGTAGCCTTGCTGATTTTCAGGTTTGAGTAGTCACAGTGTGTATGTATTATGAGCTGCTAGAGGTATGGGGTGGTGTAAACCTGTGGCACAGCAACTGGAGCAAAGACATGCAGCCGTATAACATTAAGCCTAGGAATTCTGACCTAATACTGGTTTGCCCTACGAGAACTTTGCTGTAACACGGTGGCTATGACTAGAAGGTAGCCTCATTTATTGCACCACTGCTTTCTACATGGTTACAGTCTCACTGCTGTTGGGTGCCTTGGTTGTTTTAGCCAGTTGTCTCATTACAGAAAATATGGTTATGCTGAATGGCTCTGGTGAGTTGTCACTGCGCTGGGTGTCCTTGTACCAGTTGTCACATATCTGATGTAAATCACTGGCCCCACCAGTCTGAGTATTTCTTTCATCTGTAGAAAATTAAAATGAGTGTGCTCTTGTAGCTTTCACCTTTCAGCCTATTTAGCATTGTCCTGTTAATTAGTCCCCACCTAAGGACTACTCATCCCATTCACTTCTACTCTGCCTTTTCATATCTGTCATTACCTTTTCATTTTCCAGATTCTATTCTTACCTTACCTATTATCACTTTATAATAACTGGCTTATGTTTTTTCCCTAAGGAAATCTGGGTTATAATTTCCTGTTATAACCCATGGGTTATAATGGTGAACAGACGCCGGCTTTTTCTTGGTCAATGCACGTGCCAGCCACTGCTCTTCTCTACCTCTTTGCTTTTCTGTAGCACTGCATGCCAGTACATTTCACTTCGACTTGCATGCTGTGGTAAGTTAACTGAAAAAGAAAGGAAATAACTAGTCTATGTCTACTATTATGTTTAAGCTATAAAAAAACAATGAAAATAGGGGAAAGAAAATGTTTCAGCATCAAAGCTCAGATAGCAGACGGCGCTGAAACCCTGGGATAGTGGCTGCATGGGGATGTGACATTATTTTATATAATTGCTATGGTGAAAAAATGCTCCCCAGCAATTATATAAAATAAAACATGGGATGGTGTGTTTAACTCAAGATTTTACACATACCCTTGATGTTGGATGCTTAAATAAACCCCTTGAGCTTTGCTTTTGGGATTTGTATGGCATCCAACACCTTGTGTATGTGTAAAATCTTGTTAAACACACCACTTAATTATTCTATATTTCTCCTATAGCCTCCCCCTATTTTCTTTCCTCACAGATATGTATCTTATTCCCTTACTGCTTTTTTCTCTTTTAGATAATTCCTGAAGAAGGCCTATGGTTGAAACGTCAATTCTAACTCTATTTTCTATTCTCAGCATGCATGTAATACTACCATTTTGTTCAATATCTGTAATATGTGCTGCGGAAAAGTCACAAACCATCATTTTATTTGTTAGTTTATTATTAAAATATATCATTTTGTAACATTTGATATACGAATTATACCACTTGTGCTCCAGTACATGGTACAGCTAAGAATCACTATAGGAATTGATTAAATTTGTTTGAAGGGGCAACAGATTGGCCAGTTGATGTGCAATTTATAGATAGCTTTTTACACCCCTGCATGTCATCAGCCATGGCCGTCTATGGTTGCCATTGTGAACCCTGAGGGAACTGGGGCCAGCATTAGCTGTTGTAGGAAAAAAAAACAAGTAGTCCATCTGCAGGCAGGGCTCATGCTCCATTTCCATCAACACCACATGTGGCAAGCTGCCACAGAAGGTCATTTGATTGTCCAGCCACCCACCTGCATGGTCTATCACCATCACCAGTCCCATCTCAAAGAAAATCCTCATCGAAGGGGTATGAATTGGAGTGCAACAAGTGTTTTGTGTTGTGTGATAATTTGATTGTTGTAAGTGACACCGTCTGACTTCAGTTGTGACATACTGGCAGTAGCATAATAGTCATGACAGACTTCGTTATAATTATAACTGTGTCTCAGTAGCAGTGGGAAGTCAAGGTTCAGCTGTGGGAAAGAGTTTAAATTTTGTTGGCATAAGCAGGTGTGTGCTGGTGGAATTTATTGCACATGATGAGGGGTGGATCTGTGGCTGGAAATGCTAAAGTTATGATTCTGGCTGCTGCGGGGAAATAGGAAAATGTCACCAAGGCAAGGAAGGGCAGTAGATCTGCAGGGTGCGTGTGTGTGTGTTAGGGGGAGCTATGTGAGGGTGGGATTTTATTATAGAAATTTAAAGGGGTAGTTGTGGCTCTTGCATAGTCAGGAGGAGAATACAGACTAGATGTGGGAAAGATCATCAATTGCAGAAGATGCAGCAGGGGGTGTGTGTGGCAGTGGGGTAAAGGTGGTATGTAAAGGGACAGTTGTGGCTGGCATTGTCAGGATATAGAGCTGTATGGGAAAGATCACCAAGGGCACTGGCATTGGATGCAGGGAGTGTGTGTCTTGGAGGGTGAGTGTGGATGTTATGGAAATGAAAAAGGTCAGGGACAGCAGTGGCTGGCAAAGCCAGGATTCAGCTGTGGGGGGATATATTGCAGAGGGTAGCAGTAGATGCAGAGTGTGTGTGTGTTTGAGTGTTTTTTTAATACAGCTCTTATTTATGGAAATGTAAAGGGATTGTTGTGGCTGCCAATGTCAGATGGGTACCGTATTACAAATTAACATATTCATTGTCTTTAGAATCTTTTTTATTTATTGTATACACTTCTTGGGGATTCAAGAGCACAAAGCTATGTTCAATGAATAAGTACAACCATATTATGAAAAGTAATATAAAGTAATATGAAAAGTAATATGCATTACAGTTACTAATTACTTTTTATATAAAAGTAATAAGTAACAGTAATGGATTACATTTATTTGAAAGTAACTAGTAACTGTAACTAATTACTTTTTAAAAGTAACTTACCCTGCACTGCTACCACTTGTTTTGGACCAGTATCCTGTGGGTGGGTGCCATGGTCAGTGGTGTGAGGCCTATGAGAGTGCCCATGTCATCTTGCCAGACGGGATTGTTTCCATCTAATTGCTACCCTCTGACTTGCTGGTAGGGCTTTGTGGAATATTGAATTTCTTACAAAATGGAAATCCACAGAATTTTAGAAAGTTCTGCTGATTTCCGTCATTTGCGGAATTTCAGCATTCCTCATGCAAAATGTTTTTTTGCAGAAAAATAATTTGCAGCTCACATAAATGGTGGATTTCTTTTTTGCAACCCATGGGAAATTATTCCACAGTTTGCATGATCCATGGAAAAGTATTCCACAGTTTGTACAGAAATGCTTTTGGAAATTCTGCAGAAAATAAAAAAGAAATTCCACAATTTGGAAACAGAATTGCCATTCCACAGCAACTCAGACAGTGGAATTTTACATTCTACACAGTCATAGTTGCTGTCATGCAGTAATGCACATACCAGCATGGTATAAGTGTTCAGTAGGTACCCCTCTCCCTGTTGTGTGCCCACTGCTCATTGTGCTGCCACTTGGCCTCCACCAGGTGTCAGGAAAGTAGTGGGATGTAGGATGCAGCACAGCTGTTCAGAGGTCACACAATCCTCCCTTCTTAGCTGGATCCTGAGGAACCTGAGTCTGTTCCTGAACATAGGTCACTGGCATAGCAATCGGTAGTATTAGTGTTGTACTACCAGGCTGACAGGTGAAATTTATATGAAGATAATCAATTACACTGGCATTCCAATAAAATGAATAGCATTCCACCATTGCTGAAAAGCTATAAGTTTGATATAGTCTATCCTCTACATAGTCTGTGTGATCATCATATAACATTACTGTACATAATTTTCAAAATTGAAGGGTTAGATGCTCAATTCCATAGCAAAGAAAAAGTTATTATTTTGTTAAAGCCTAAAGCCTGACTCCTGAAGCCAGTTCTACAGCACCAGTGAATGCCTAATGGGAGGTAACTGCATCATTTGAAGTTCACTGCACTTTCACCATGGTAACATTAGTGCTTCATGCAAGATGTTACTAAAAGTACAGAACAGATCTGGTTGCTAAATTGGTTCTCTAGGAAGAGTTTGCTTTGTTTATACATATCTAGATTGTAGTGTCAGATGATATTTGTTGTATCACTTAATGGTTTCTCTTTCTCTCTTGGAAACACACATACACACATATGCATGCATGCACACACACACACACACACACACACACACACACACACACTCACTCACACTCACACACAGCAATGCACTATTTCAGAAGGAAGATTGGGAACACATTCTGTTTCAGAAAACCATTTGGAATCCATGTCTCTGCTGAAGACCTATAGCTTCTGCCAGTGTTTCACCAACCCCTGCTGACACAGGAGAATGGGAGTAAAGTAGGATAGACCCTACTCCCTTGCCTCTCTCTCTGGAGCTTGGTGCAGGGGAGATGCTTCTTCCACCCCTTAATGCAGGCATCATTCACAGCCCAATGTCAGTGCACTGCTTTGACTACTACAGGCTTGATTTGTTCCCTTCTCCTGTGTTAACATACCATCCAGTGGAAACTCCACCATGATAGAGGGGGAAGTGGAGGCATGGGACTGTGTGTGTGGTAATTGCAAGTGGAGGATGATTAGAGTTCACCTGTGTCTCACGGTTTTTTCTCTGTGTATACCAACCCACTTCCAGTTGGGACCTGGTCTGCAGTGAAGGTCCTACTGGCTGGCCAGATGTAGAGTGGAACCAGGCCAACCTACCCTACACTGGCACTTCCATCAATGATGATGAACTGGACTTCTTGCAGCCTTCAAGACAAGTGTTATTGTTCTGTGCCATGGTATCAACAACCACAAATCTTATAATGGCCCTATGTTATTCTGCTCGCAGGGATCCCTTACCCATATTCAGAAAAGCTGTACATGCAATCTGGCTTCTCCAGCAAATTTACAAAACTGATTTGGTAGAAATTTGCAAAGCATAACTTCCAGGAACCTCACCAAAATTCATAGTTACTCCATTGGACACTCTGGGGATTTCCCCTTGAAATCCTGGGCAAACATTTTTATCCCCCTCCCCCCAAAAAATTTGTCATTTTCAGGAAGAATTTTCCTGCTATTCACAGACTTGACAAAGGCAACATTCACACATTTCACACAGCACAAGTGATGATTACACTAAGGTTGTCTGTACACTAAATGTTATGAGGCAGAAGATGTCTGGAGTTAGCATTCAGAGTCTTTGCCCCACTTCTTAATGGCAGCAGCTCATCAATATGCTCTCTGTCATGTACATATCCAATGTATTCTTAAAGACCTCCATGTATTCACTCTCTGTAATATGGTTTTAGTAGAGTACTCCATTGGTCCACTACTCTATGGGTGAAGTATTATTTCTCTGCATGGTGCCAAAAGATCTAGGATGTAATTGCAGCCTATGGCCCCTGATACTTTAAGCAACATTTCTACATTCTAAGTTTAATGATGTAATAAGTAATGATTCTTTGGTACTGTAATGTTATACAGTAATAGTACATCACCCATTTTTCTTGTCTCTTCCAAGGAGAAGAGTGTCAACCTTCTTAATCAGTCTTCATATGTCAGATCTATGTTTTTAATTATTTTGATGGCTTTTCTCTGAACTCTCAATGCATGCTACTGTAGATCCTACCTATGCAAGGGTGGGGAGAACTGCATACAATAGCCTGTTAGCAGTCAGAATATGTAAGTTCTGTAATAGAGGATAACCACTTTGGCAGAATTTGCAGTGAAATTCCATTTGATGTATCCTTCAGGTTTTTGTACTTCACCGGCAGTGTACTCACATTGATCTCAATTGCTTCCTTTCAATATTTCCCACGGAATGAGCATAGTGATTCTTGTTTATTTTCTACTGAGGTGCAAATTGAGTCTTTCTGGACATTGAATGTCATACTCTATTTTTCTGCTTCTTCCACTGTTTGTTTCATATCATTCTGTAAGTTCAGGGAATAGGTTTTACATGCTTACAGTATATACTCTGGAATCACACCACTATTGACAATTTTGGATAACAAATAATGTTTAGGAACCCTAGAGTTAAAAGGCTACTTAATGGATGTAATGATTAAAGATGACTGAGTTTTGTTTTAGCACAGAGACATGTTAGTAGATTTGACTTGAGTTATTTACAGCAGCTTTGTATGTATGTTTTTTTTTACCTGTACCTCACATCCTCCCTGCCTCTTACACTAACTCCTTAGCTCAGTCCCAATCACTCCCTCTTGTTTTCACACCTCTGTTTATACTACCTCACACTTTGTTTATCTAGGCCTTTGATCTTTTGTTTCTCCAACTTTCTTGATTTCCTTACATCTTCTAGGCATCTCCTGTCTATTCTACCCTAAAGCTAGCCTATGATCTCAGATCCTATCTGCATGCATTTGTTTTCCCTTTAGCTCCCTTCCATCTCCCTCTGACATGTTCCGACTTAGCCCCTTCCCCATTTCTTCTCATGTTTTTATTTTGCATCTTAGACTTTCATCTCTAGTCCCCTTTGTTACCTTCCTACTTCACTTCCTGATTTTTAATTGTTCCACAGTGGATATAAATACTGCTTATGTTGCTCAGTTTTGCTATTCATCTGAAGAAGGAACCTGTGTGGCCCCAAAAGCTTGTGTATAATTCCATCTTTGTACAAGACACTTGTTGGTCTGATAAAAGGTATCAAATCTTCCATCCTCTCACGTTATGGTGAACATTTTGATTATAAACCATTTTATTGAATTTGAGATCAACTTTTTCTTGTGACTTTGCCTTTTTCCCTCCTTTTGAGACTCCCCCCCCAGCAATATTTAGACTTCAAATTATTAAAAGGAAGGCCCCTTTGAATATCATTATCACCAGATTATCATCAGTATTCTCTGCTGTTATTGAACATTCCATTTGACATGAGCTCTCAGAAACGAAGAACGGCCTGTTCGGTGGTTGGTTGGAAGACCTCAGACAAACAAAGACTGCCTTTAGGAAGTGGTGTTAGTTGCTCTGTAGCTGAAACTCTCTCTGTGGTTATATGTAAGTAACTATACCAATGCCACAGCATGGTGTTTGGGGGACACTGTGCTGTCATGAGCTGCTTGCTTGTTCTGGTGTTTGTTCAGGTAGATGTTAATGATCCCATAGCACTTCTCAAAAAGAATAGAGGATACCTCCTCTGGCCAGATTAGAGTTGCCTATTCACTAATCCACCAACAGAATGACATGGTTTAATAAAGCAACTTACATCTGGGCACAGAGTTGGAGAACTGCTATGTAATGTACTGGCACATAATGGCTGCTGCATCCCATAAGAAGGGACTGAACTTCAGTTACTATTCTGTGTGAATTCTGTGTTGATTGTAAAGTGTTTTCAGGTGCTTGCATGAATGATGTTATATAAATAAATAATTATTATTACCATAACATATGTTTTCCAGTGCCTAAAGTGAACTAGCTTGCACAAGATTCTGCTCCTTTACCTTAAAGGACAACCTGTGTTCATAGCTGAGGATAGTGATGAAAACATGGCAACAGCATATTAAAAAGGACACCACCTTTTTATTTCAAATTTAAAAATGATTCTAAATCAGATTTGAAATAACAGAGATGGACATCTGCAAGACAGGAAAACGAGTAATCTAAAAAAAAGATACAGGTCAGACTTTCACCATAACATGAACAGCTGGTCTGATCTAAAATATTTGGCCAGGAGGGCATGCAGAGTAAGTTGCTCATGTCCAGATGTATCCTGGGGAATGGAGAGTTGGATAAATATACACAATGAAAATGTAAAATAAAATAGACATATATACAGCTAAACTGGATATGGGCAATAAATACAAAAATAAAAACCTTTTCAATCATACAGTAGGTGAGAAAAACTATGAACTAGTAGTATAGGATTTCACTTACAAACACATGCAATATTTATACAGAACCATAAAAAAGTCTAGTGTGGTGTCTATCCCTCTTCACCAAACACATCAGGAAACTACAGTAGCTGTTATAATTCAGAATGTCTTTCCTGGTGAAACTTCTGAGATATATAAGACAGGGAAGAAATATATGCACTCACGGTGGAGTCTGTTCTAATGAAGATCAGTTATAGCACTCAGGAAAAAGTCATTGGATGAAAGATTCACTCACCCAAGTATTAGCAAATTAAATATTATTTTTCTGAATGTGACCACGGTGAACCTGCTTCTGCCACTTACATTTCAAAGTTACAACAATTTATTTTGGAACTAATTTAAATACAGGAAGGATGTGATATAAACAAAGGGACATGGAAGGAAAAGGGAAGGGGTGATGAGGATTAGAAGATAAGAGTGTAGAGAAGCAAGGAAGGACAGGTCACCTAGGGAAATGATAGGGGAGGAAACAGACTGAAGGAGGGGGGGAGTGTGGGGTTAGAAATGGGTACAAACATGGGTGTTGTATTCACAGGGCAAAAGTATTAGTGTTGTGGGAAGAGGATAAGAATGACTGAAGGTTTGACCAGAGCTGAGGAAGTCTGCAAGACAAGTCTGCCTACCCAACACAGGACTTGAGGCAGGAGAGAGAGAGTAAAAGAGCAAGAGTCTGTGAGTCACAAAGAGTATCAGCGCAGTGAGTTAAGCTAACACATGGAAATGAGGGGACACAATGAGACAGGCATTTGCCTTTAAGGGAGGGAGGGAGGAGGAGGAGAAAGAAGAGTAGGAGTACTGGGAACAGGGGCAGATTAGAACAAAAAGGCAAATAGATTAGAATAGGTCCAGTTTGGAGACAATGAAAGTACTGAACTCATCAAAACAGTTCACACTGTGAAGGACAGCAGAGCAGAGCATATAATTAGGAGAAACTGCATTACAAAACTGATTCTGAAATAGAGATTTCTCAACAGTGATAGTCATTGCTGGATATCAAAGGTGATTTTGGTTCTCAGATATTTCATTTCCATTGAATGGGGTTATACCTTAAGGAATGTGTTGTGTTAGAAACCTGCCATGCTCTTTGTATGAAATTGCCAAAACGCATGCCTTAGACTTGGGATCATAAGACCTTTCTGTAATTGCAAGCTAGGCTTTGTCTGCTTAGTGCTTACTAGATGTAGTATTCTGTAAATGGCAGTGCTAACTGCACTTTGTGTAATGTTGGTAAACATTTTTTTTTCCCATTCACGAGTCTTGGGTAAACAAAATTGTCAAAAAAAAAGGAAATTTTTCTAAGTCCACTTTTCCTAACCAACAAAAGTAAAGTAATAAAGGAAGAAAGAAAGCAGTAATGCAACTGCAGTGTGGTGCTAGGAAAGGCAGCATTGCTGGAGGTACCATCCTTTAGATGTACCTTCTAATCTGCCCATCTCTGTTGTCTACTTGGCAGTTAAAGATCTTGTGGTACTTTTCAAGAGAATTCATGGATGTCCTGGTCATCATTTTGTTTGTCAAGAAGTTGCTAAGACAACTGTCTGTGCCTGTATAAAGAATGCTGTGCACGCTTAACAGCTGCTGCCATGTCTCTGCTTATCCAGCCCCTTCACTAACAGTGTAGTATCTCATTCATTTTAATGTAATTCCCTTTGAAATACAAGATATGGGGCCGGTGCTTTATTAAAGTAAATTCCAGTTTATTCTATGCTGTTCTTAAGTTCTAATAAAGGTATAATGCTACAGTGGTGCACCTGAAACTTGAATCCCTTATTAAGTGAGAGAAATCAGTAGACTCAGTGGTCTCCTGGGAGATCCATGTCTTGTGAGCACAGATTAGCTGTCGCTGCTGCACCTCCCATGACCTCACCTGCCTTATTGGCTGAGTAAAGGCCATGTCAGCTGCTTCTCATTCAGATGTCTCATGTTGGATTGCCAGCATAGGAGAACAGGAAACACAGTGTATCAATGTAGCATGGGAGAGTAGGGAAATGTAATTGTACTGCTGTATATCCCAATGATACTAAAGACAATCCAACTTTTAAAGAAAAAGTCAATACAGGAGGAGTCACGTGATGCAGAACACATAGCGGCTGTGTTCTCCGCGAGCTCCGCTAACCGATCCCGATTTCGTGCTTTTTGACCCCTTTTAAAGTGGTAAACCCGATCTCTCTGGTGTGGTCAGTTAGTCGTGAGGTGTTTAATAGCGGCACAGGTTGGTTCATGGAGAGAGAAATGAAAAAAACGCCGCCAAAACACCCCCCCCGACGACTCCCGAGAAGGCTGCTAAAAAATCCAAGGCCTCGGCATCGCAGTCATCGCAGAGCCCAGGGGAGTTGCCTGGGGCAGAGGAGCCTCTCACTTTGGCTATGTTTTTTAGCAGAATTTCGCCCTTTCAAAGCCACATTGGAAGACATGGCTTGTGAGATTAAGTGCCTATCTACAATGATGGAGGATCTGAATAGAAAGATTTCAGATAACCTTGCTAGAATCAAATCGCTAGAAGGTTCTAAGGAGCAGATGAAGTCTAATATATCTGCGTTGCAACAGAAGTTTAATAAAGTGGATTCTAAACTCGAAGACCTAGAAGGGAGAAGCCGTCGCAACAACGTTGTGATTATTGGCTTGCCTGAGAAAGCTGAAGGTTCTGAGGCGATCAGGTTTACTCAAAGGCTGATTAAAAAAATAGCTGGGCCCTCACCCTTTGGCTCGTCCTACATATATGAACGAGCACATTGAGCTTTATGCCCGTTGCCTCCTCCAGGTGGCCCACCGAGAACATTTATTTTTCGATTCCTGAATTATCAGGAGCGACAGCTATTTATTACTAAGGCCAAGGATAACAAAGAATTATACTGGGAGGGCGAGCTCAGAGTTGCGCAGGATCTACGCTCACCGTGCAGAAGAAGGGCAACTTTTCACCCGGTGGTTAAAAATTGATCGTGAGCGGAGGTAAATATAGAATGATCTACCCTGCAAGACTTCAGGTGAAGATCCAAGAAGAATGAAAACATTTGATTCCCCAGAAATGGCTAAGGAGACCCTGCAAAAGACCTTGCCTGCCTTATTTAAGGACCCCTGAAGATGCAGTGTAAAGTGGACCAAGCTCCTGTTTTGAGATTATGTTTATATGTTGACTGATAGCTTCAACTGCTCTTACAGCAACTCCAAGGGGCTTATGTTTTAACTGGTGATCTTTATATGGCAGACTTTGGAAACTGATAGCATCTATGTGAGCTGTGGCTACCCTTGTCCTGGTTTTACTTCTGTATTGGTTTTATGGTACGGGTAGTATACCCAGCTTGATTTCTTGTTCGGCCCTTTGGGGCACTATATGAGGGAGAGGAGGCCCTCCCAGGCGACTTGCATTTTGGGCTCTACAATTGAGCTGTTGCACTAGTTTTGTTATTATATTACAGTACAGCTCTCAATATTGGGAGTCTGTGGTGCCACCAACTTGTTGCTTACACGTTACTCATGGTTAGCCTTTTTTGTTCCTTTCGCTAGAGGAACTCTTCTTGGGGTAACATGGGTAGATAATGTTTATGTGGGTACCACACCCTTACAAGTTTGAATGGGAAGATATATCACCATCCTCTTAGTGCTTGGGGCATGTTTTCCTCATTGTATGTTCTTTTGGCTATTCTATGTATGGGATGTTTCAAGATGTACAATGTTATTTTCAAGGGGGGATGGTATTGAGTAAAGGGTCATTCTGTGTGGTATACCTCAAATTGTGGGGATTAGTATTATCAATGGGATTTAGTTCTAGGGAAGGGGAGGTGGGGCGGGCAGGAGTAGGCTGAGTGTCCTGTTATCATGGGCCATGGAATATTTTTGGGAAGGGGAGGGATGTTACTTTGCTTGTTGGGGGGGTTTATCCTGGGGTACGGTATTATCTGGGGGTTTTGTGGGGAGTATTTTCTCAGAGGCACTACGCAAAAGGGTTTATGGGTAGTTGTTCAAGGATACTATCTGAATTTGGTGTTAATAAGGATTTACATCTGTATTATGCCCTTTAAGTAGGTATGGAGATAATGATACGAACTAATTTTCTTACTTGGAATGTCAAAGGGGGCTCGGCTTAAGGACAAGCAATATAAAATACTTAAACACGTAGAACTTATTAAGGCCGAGGTTGTGTTTTTGCAAGAAATGCATTTATTACTGTCGGAAGCAAATGTCATGAGGAGGTTACAAATAGGTCAGGTTTTTGCCTCCCAGGGTAATACGCAGAGCCGGGGGGTTATGTTGTTGCTACATAGATCTCTGTCGTTTAAACCCTTGCAAGTGATTCAAGATCAGGAGGGCAGATATGTGTTAGTTAGAGGGAAGTTACAAAACACTGAAATCCTGTTGGGATCGATATATGGTCCCAATGTGGATACTCAGGATTTTTTCGTGGGTTTACTAAAAGTGCTATTGCCTTTCACTCACCTCCCGATGGTTTTGGGCCCGTGACTTTAATTTGACTATGGATCCTATGACAGACAGATCAGGTAAATCACAGTTCTGCTTAACTCCAGCTATTCGGGCAATGACTGATTTGCTCAATCAGCTTGGATTGGCAGACATTTGGCGAGTCCTTCACCCGAATTCCAGGGAATATACTTTTACCTCTTCTGCCCATGGGACCTCATCCCGTTTGGACTACTTCTTTCTCTCCCAGCCTCTCCTCAGAGGAGTTCTCGACTCTAATATTATACCTGGTCCCATTTCCGATCATGCAGCCTTAATGGTAACTATTTCCCTTTCATCTATCACGAGGAAAGGGAATAGATGAAAATTAAATAATCAAATTCTCAGGGTACCCAAGATGGTCAAGTTTATAGCAGAGCAAATTGAGGAATTTGTGTTGAATAATCTAAGCAAGGAGACTGGTCCAGATATTTTTTGGGGCCCGTTTAAGGCTTTCCTAAGGGGGGGGTCTTAATTAGCCTGGCGGTGAGTAGGAAAAGGGGAAAAAAGGAAACCATGGTGGATTTATTGGCACGCATTAGGTTATTAGAAATTAATTGTGCCACTCACCCTACTAAGGATAATAAAGAGGAGTTAGTTAAGGTCAAAGATACCTATCTTAGGTTGCTTGGGGAACAGGCAGAACTTGCTTTAGTTAAGACAAAAGCCAATTACATTGACCAGGAGAAAACCTGGGAAATTATTAGCTAGGGTTATCACAATTAGAATCCTCGCTAATTGAAGGAATTGTTTCAAGGAGGAGGGTTGTGTTAATATGTCCCCGGATGAGATTGCCCAACTTTTCTGTCAATATTTTGGGAACTTGTACAAGGAGATGGAAAAACCACCTTCGGGACGTCGGATCATTGCCTTTTTCAAAGGTTTGGATCTCCCTGTCCTCACTGAAGTGGATCAAAACTCCCTTACAGCAGATATAACCCAAGCAGAAATTGAATCTGCCATCAAGAATTTGTCCCTAGATAAAACTCCTGGCCCTGATGGGTTCTCATCCAATTTTTATAAAACATTCTCCTCTTTGTTAGCCCCTCACCTTCTTAGATTGTTTCATCATATCTGTGCGGGGAAGGAGACTGAGAAATCCTTTTTAGAAGCCTTTATTGTTTTACTCCCCAAACCCAATAGGCCCACCACAGACCCGGCTTCTTACAGACCCATTTCTCTCTTAAATTGTGATCTGAAAATTTTGGCCAAGTTGTTAGCGGATCGTATTAATAAGGTATTGCCCAAACTAATAGGGAGTGAACAGGTAGGTTTTATGAAGGGCAGGTCTTCGATTGACCATTTCAGAACATTGGCCCATGTCTTCTCGGCTTCCGAGGAGACCAATTTCCCAATGGCGTTGGTCTCCTTGGATGCCGAGAAAGCCTTTGATAGGGTCTATTGGAGTTTCTTATTTGAAACTATGAGGCAATTTGGATTCCCTGAAAAATTCTTGGAGTGGCTTAGGGCCCTTTACTCCAACCCTCAGCTAGAATCATTTGCAATGGAGTGATTTCCAACTCTTTCCAATTATATGTGGGTACAAGACAGGGTTGTCCTTTATCCCATTGTTATTTAATTTATATTTAGAACCCTTGATACGGAGAATACTCCATGCTCATGAGATAGAAGCCATAAAGATATTGGGATTCTCCATTAAAATTACCGCTTATGCAGATGATCTCTTGATATATGTCTCGAGGCCTGCTAGATCTATTCCCAAATTATTAGAGCTAATAGAATAATTTTGTCAGGTGTCTAATTACAAATTAAATTTAGATAAAACGGTGGTTTATCCTCTTAACACCAGGGTATTTAAAAGGGAGATAACAGAACTTGGACTGAAATTGAGTTCAGACTCACTTAAATATTTGGGCCTGGTCTTAACCCAAAACATGGCACGTATGCGTCAACTGAACTTAGATTCTTTGGTTCACACCATCGAGCTCGACCTCAAGAGGTGGACTCAATTCCCGTTGTCCTTGTGGGAGAGGATCAACATAGTTAAAATGAATATATTTCCCAGGCTTTTCTATCCTTTAAGCAGACTAGATATCTTTCTTCCGTTTTCTTGGTTTAAGAAACTCCATGCTATAATTGCGAATTTTGTCTGGAATCATAAAAAATCCAGTATGGCCTATCATAAATTAGCTGCCCCCAAATTAGTTGGTGGCCTAAGGCTACCCCACTTTGGTCTTTATTTTTGGGCTGCTCAATTAAGTACGGTAGGTGGGCGTTGAATGAAAAGCCGGTAAACTCACTCTATTACATCCCTTTATGGGTAAAACTTGAAAAGGCCTTAATTAACAACCATGAGATTAACCCACTTGCCCCTTTTCTATCTATCCCCTAAAGCGCTTCCCTTGGTGTTGAAAAAATCTCCAATAGGAGTAGCGGTCAGATCCCATGGCCAGCTTTGCGGATTTATTAAATATAGTTATCTCGAAGATGGGGGGCAGCCGATTTGGGGTAATCCACGATTTCAGATAGGCAATAAAGTTATTAAACCGGGATGGTTGAAAATTCCTAAGGACTGCTCCCTTAGGGATTTCCTTGATGAAAATGGAAGCATAATCCCGGCCCAGGCAATAATAGACAGGTTTAAACTAGTTAGTAAAGACATTTTTAAAGTATTGCAGCTTAGGCATGTTCTGCTACGGAAAGTGGGTAGGGGAGAGGAACATGTGTCTTCTATTGGATTTTTGGAGAGTATAAGCCCACTGATTGGTGTCTCGCAAGCAATCTCTAAAATTTATTTAGTTTTATTTCATTGGGCTTATCCGACAAATCTTGCCCCATGCACTTACTGGGCTGGCGTGTTTCCAGATACTTCCTTAGATTGGACTGGAATTTGGTTAGCATGCCACAAATATCTTAAGCACGACCAGTTAAGGCTCATACAATTTAAGGTTTTGTATAACATCTATTATTGTCCCCAGAAGTTAAAAGACTTGGATTTATTAAGTGACCTCAAATGTTATAGATGCGAAGCGGATTCAGGAAACCTTCTGCATATCTTCTGGAATTGTCCTTTGATAGCTCCTTTATGGACTGAGATCCAAAACAACCTGAATCCGCTATTAGGTTTAGATGATTTGTTTAGGCCGGAGGTTTGTGTATTGGGGGAAATGACTGCTTTTCCTGTTAGAAACAGGAAATTTTATATGGCTTTAATTGCCATTGCAGTCAAAAAGCTTGTGCTTCGGCATTGGAAAGACAAGGTCTGTCCTTCCTACAATGAATGGTTAAGCGAGCTCCTGGCCTTTTTAAGAACGGAGAGAATGATAGCTATCCTCCATAATCAATCACATCTTTTTGATAGAATTTGGACATTATTTTACACCTGTTATTCTAGCTAGATCTTGACTCTACCCGGTTTTTATTCTATTCATTTCGTGTGCCTCGGGGGGGAGGGTTTTTTTTCTTTTGGGCAGGGTGGGATAGGGTATTGTGTGGGCTGGGGTATGTGTCGAGTTTCTTTTTTGTCCTATTTAATTTGTTAATGGTTAGGGTAGGGGGATAATTGCAGAGTAAATTTTCACTTGTGGGGATCGTACACCTATTATTGTGATGTATATTTTCTTATTGTATGTTCTTGGTTGTTTTTTTCTCTGCTGAAAATTAATAAAGTTTAAATGGAAAAAAAAGGAAAAAGTCAATACAGAATAAGAAAACTGTTAATTATAAAAATGCTCAGAATAAAAGGATGGAGAAAGGAAGCCTGTAGAAAAGAAAAGAATCAATCATATTGTGGCAAATCCATTAGACGAGCAGAAGGACAGTGCCCTGCTCTCGTATTTTATTCTTGTACTCATTTTATTGTTGGTAATATTGCTAACATTGTGAAAAACAGCCTGTAACTCATGTACAAAATTTGTATATGAAACTGAAGAGTCTGGACCTGCACTTTTAAAGGTACACACCAGTATTTCAGTAAGGCACATTATTTATTTATTTATTGAAAATGTCTCACCAGGAGAGGCATGCTGAGCAACAAGATGCTCGTCTCACAGTGCGTCCTGGGGTATTACAGTTGGTTTGAAAATGTATTTTTATTGGCACAGTAACACAACAAAATAATTTTGGCAACTCTATTCTCAGTTTCTTGCTTGCATCAATTATGATCACTGTTTTAAAGGAATGCAGTTGAGAATATATCCATTGGGCTAATACAAATGTTTACATTAGAACTGCACTGAACCTGCAAGTCATTATCAGCTGCAGAAGCTGATTTTTATTATTGGTTCCAATTCTGTTACTGTTCTATCTCTGTAGACTTTGGGCAGGATTCACAAAGAAAGCCAAAAATCCCACAGCTGCGGGAAAAAGGCCTGCAGCACTGAAGAAACGCAGTTGCATGATATTCATAAAGAAATTTTGAGCAGGTGCGGAATTCTGTAAAATCCCCACAGCTGCAGAAATTGAGCAAGTGCTGAAAATCCACAACTGCGGATCCGCAGCTGCAGACCTAGCTTAGGAGGCACAGCAGCAGTGAACCTAATTAGCTGGAGCAGCAGACTTTAAGATTGCTGTCATAGCATGAAGCTGAAACCACCCACAAAGAGACCAGCAACCAGTCCCTCAACTGGGACCACTGCAGCACCACAGGTACCAGCATTACCATGGCACCACAATGACTGACTGTCACTGCTGGTCCTCCCCCCCTGGGGTGTTCCTGTTGCCTGCAGGGGTGGCATTTGCTACAGGCTGGTCAGGCTCTACTGCCTGTGGGGCTCCATCATGGGCTGTACTGGGTCTGATGGTTGTTGCTTGTTGCCATATCATGGCAATGTGTGCTTTTGTTGCTGTAACATCAGCCACTGCTATACTATCTGGTATGCTATTACCTGTGCCTCACCTCCACCTTAACTGATTCCAATTGTTGAGGCACTACTGCAGTTTGCTGAGGGAGAGTTACACCTCATTCCATTGCGTGTAACATTTTTTCCACAACTGCAGAAAAAAAACAGGTTGTGAATAGCCTTTCAGGGGATGTGCCTTACTTATCTCACACCTTTTTTTCCTCAGGGACTTCCGCAGCTGCACTTTTTTCCACATTCCATAGTGTTTTTTCTGCAGCTGCGGAGGGTTTTGTGAATAGCACTCAGTGCAAATTCTCCTTTGTTTCCATAGCTATGGCAGTTTTGGGGACTTAGGGAAGGTTTTGCACCTTTAGAAAGCTTTGTGAATCCAGCCCTTTGTATTTATCCTAGTGGGTGTTTCTGATTTACACACAAGTAGATAGTATCATTTTATTTATCTTTTTTTTTTTATCTTGATTATTCCTTGTTTTTTTTTCCAATTTATAGTTTTTATTTTGATTTTTTAAACATTCATAGTACATGTATGCAATCAGTTATTGACACATACTGTATTGCAGTGACATAACAAATCATGTCCTAGCCGTGGAAATACTAATGGATGAACAGACCAGTGAAAGATATATAGAACATAATACACAAATACATAACTTCAAACTTCAGACTTGTTAACCTACATAGAGAGACTACAAGTGGTAGACCACTGTCCTGCTTGGATAAACCTGTACCTGGCCCAAATACTTCTGTTCTCAGTCTTCCCATGGGACATGCCATAGGGCTGGGGGTTAGTTAATGAGTATGGTGTTCTGATTGTGGGATTATACTCTTTGCTTACTTGGGCTGGGGAAGGGTTATCTTACAGAGATTTCCTAAAGAAAGGTAGTCATCTACTTCTAAGGTATGTGTGAGTATGTTTTATGTACATTTATGTACCAAGGTCTATATATGCATCCAGATGTATCTTCCCCCTCATCTTGGGTATTTGTGTAGTGTTGACGCAATCCTTGCATCTGGTAATTTACACATGGGGATGATAGGACCCTACCCAAGTGGCCTGGTATAAGGGCATCCTTTCTTGAACTGTGTGGAGGACCATTTCATAGCTGGCCAACTTCCCCAACTCTTGGAGCTACTCCTGAGTGTCTGGTGCAAGTGTGTCCCTCCAGTGTATAATGACTATTCTCTTAGCCATGGTTAGGGCTCCAATTAGCCATCTCTTTTCTCCAGCAAGGAGTCCAGGCCCTATTGCTGGAGTAAGTAGTAGTTCAGCATCACCAGCTTGGGGGGACGGTGGCATTTGATTTGACAAGATCTTGATCAGTATATTCTGGATAGAGCTCCAATATGGGGCTAGTGAGGGGCATGACCACAGAATGTGGGTAATTGTGTTGCATTCCATCAGGCATCTCCAGCAGTTATCAGAGGGTGAACGACAGCACACATGCAGCTGTAACACCTTAAATTGAACAAACCTCCTCTATTTTGGGTGTCTTTTGTGGCATTCTTAAAGGGACACTGTCAATCCCCATGGGTCTCAAAGTGTCCCTAGTTTAAAAAACACGTTTTATGATTGCATACATTCTGTCAAGGTTGCTGATGTAGCTGGTAGTTTGATTCTGATTATTTTTTCTTTAAAAAGTGAAAAACAGACTGCCCACCATATTAGTGTTACCACACAAAAACAGGTATGTTCATATTCCTTGGTCAACTCCAGTTGCATCTTTCCTGGACTTGGGAACACCCCTAACATAGTCTAACCCCTCATGATGTAGTGGGAGTTTAGGAGGCTATTGCATCATGACTGACTGCATTGTTTGGGAGTGTTTCTAAAGCTCAGAAAGAATGCAGTAAGAACAGATCCAGGATTGTAAACAAAACAAGGTTGTTTATAAATATACATTAGCATGCATTTCAGTTCTACTAAACAAGGAGACAGACAAAACAAGCAGCAACATCAATGAATTTTAGAGAAGATAAGCAATCATAAAATGTAGGTTTTTAACTAGAAATAATATGATGAAAAACAGGTTGACAGTGTCCCTTTAATTGATTGCCAACATAATTTCCAAATTTGGGGGTGATGTCTATCCTTAGCTCCTCTGACCATTTCTCTCTAACTCTAGATGTAGTATCTGGAAGGAGCTCTATAAAATGCTCTTAGTTGGCACTGCTAGGTGGGGCTGTTCCCCTATCAGGCCAAAGCAGTATGTCTAGCTTATTGTACTGTGAATCCCAGACTTTGGGGACTAGGGCGTGGAGATAGAGTGCCTTATTTGGAGATGCCTCCAGTGATCTTGTTTGGGTAGTCCATATTCAGCTTGCAGTTGTTGAAAGGTTTTTATAGTAGCTAGATCCTTATGCTTAAGGTCTCTTAAATACACAGTACCTTTGCTGGCCCCTCTTTATCCGCCATGGGTTTATTCCCAATCGTTAAGTAGGGGTTATCCCACAGTGAATAGAATTTTGCCCAGTTTGGGTTACATTTACTCAGTTTATGGAAGTCCTTCCATATTTCAAAGGTCCATTCCATGGTGGGGAGTATAGGACTTTGCTTAGGGTGACTGGTGAATTGTGTTGCCAACAACAGGGGTTGAATCAGCTCTAAGTCTTTGCATTCTGCCTAGCATGGTTGTGGAAAGTCCATGGCCCAAGGAGCTGTCCTTGACATCTGCAGTATGATATGGGCCATGAGTCAGAATCAGAAGTCCAGGAGTTTGAGACCCCCTTGTTGTAGGGGGCTTCTGATTTTAGACCAGCTAAGTTGATTTGGACCCTTTCCCCAGAAGGACTTGACCTTGCCATGGAGTAGTTTAAGTACCTTGGGTTAGATAGAAATATAGCAGTTGACAGCAGATAAGGACCGCAAGGCCCATCTAGTAGCCATGTATATCCTGTCCTCACTTCACTTCTCAACCATTCTATCATCCTCATTACCCTTCACCTATGAAGCACTTGTAGTATACATTACCTTGCTTTTTTCCTCCCCTACAGTATCTTCATAGCTGGCATCTACTATTGACCTGGCTTCAAGGCATCTGATACTTTGGATCTCTTTACCTCTATAACCTCCTTCCCTCTCACATAAAGGCGAGCTATACATCCTGGGTGATGTTAACCAAAACTGGCTATCACCAACTGCCAAGACATGAAATGACATGACAGCACTCAGTCTCTCACAACTCATCCTGGAACCCACCCGCCTAAATCATAAAACTCTTTACCACTCCCTGATAGACTGGGCTGTCACCTCTCACCCCCACTGAGTCATTAAATCAGGCATCCACCCGGATGCCCTCAGTCATCATCACCCAATTTTCATAGTCAGGAAAGTCCATAGACCTAAACCGCCTCACAAAATTCTGCAAATCCACTCCTTCAGCTCCTTAGACTGTAATCTCCTTCTGAATGAACTAGCCAGCACTGACTGGTCCCCTATTGCTTTTGCCCCTTCCATTGACCAAGCCCTTACTTATTTTAAAGATAAATTTCTAACTACATAGAACTCCTAGGATCCACTCATATGCACTAGAGTGCATGGCAACCATCATCCCTGGGTCTCCCCTGAGTTACTGACCTGTCTCAGGGAGCGAGACAAAGCTTGGAGGAAATGTAAGGCCTCCCAGCTTCCCCCAGACTATGCCAGATATTGCATGTTAAGAAATGCCTGCACAAAAGCTACCAGACTTGCCAAATCTGGATAATTTAAATCATCTTTTCTCAAAAACATCAATTCCCCCTCCAAATTCTGGAAAGTTCTCCAAGCCCTATTCTCCCCCCCCTTCACATCCACCTCCCTCTGAGCTTAAAATAAACAACTCATTGGTCTCTGAACCATGCGCAGTGGCTCAAGAGTTTAATTCCTATTATACCTCCTGCACCACAGCACTTCTAAAGTCACTCCCCTCTAACCGCCCCTTTCTCATCCTCCCACACCCAGCACACAACCCCTCTACGCCCACCCTTCCATCTCCTTTTCTGCAGTCTCCCCATAAGAAACACTAATGGCCCTTCTCTCTCTTAATCCTTCCAAAGGTTCATCGCCAGATGACCTTGACCCTAAACTTCTCTACCTTTCAGCTTCTGCTATAGCTTACCCTCTCTCCTTAATCCTAAATCTTTCCCTCTCGTCCTCATCTGTCCCTTCATCCTGGAAACATGCGGTGGTCCTCTGTCTCCCAAAGGGTGGTGACCCTTCCTCCCCTGCAAATATTCACCCAATCTCCCTCCTCCCTGCCCTTGCTAAACTCCAAGAGCACCTGGTCCTCTCTCAACTAACCTCCTTCCTCGATGACTCTTCCTTTTTTACCCCATTCCAATCTGGTTTTCAGAAGAACCACTCCACTACCACCTCTCTACTCAGGCTCAATGACTCCATCCTCACTGGGATGGATAATGGCCTCATTACCTCTGCCATCTTTGTTGACCTCTCCAAGGCATTCAACACAGTCTCCCATGCCCTACTTCTTGACTCCCTTACAGCTGCTGGGTTGTCTACTTCTGCCCAAAACCAGTTTAGAGCTTACCTCTCAGGCAGAACACAATCAGTCAAGATCCAGGATACAATCCCCCCCCCATTTCCACAGGAGTCTCACAAGGCTTGGTGCTTGGACCCATTCTCTTCTCCATCTTACTAAATGACTTGCCCTCAGTATGCTCCCCCCCTTTCCATATGTATGCCAATGACACCGTCCTGTTCTTCTCTGGAAAATGCCCTGCTGATGTAGCAACCACCCTACAGCTTGACTTCCACCAGGTTCAGTTATGGTTTGCCTAGCATCAATTATTCTTAAATGCCAAAAAGGCTGCCTCCATGACCTTTGGCACTAGACAGAGACTCTCTAGGCTCCACCCTTTTCCACCTTTCCATACCCTTTATGGGACAATTCTAGAGGACACCTCCTCATTCAGATATATTGGGGTTTGGTTGGACCAACTCCTCAACTTCTCTGGCCACATTGACACCATCCTGATAAAATTGTGCCCCAAGCTTGGTGCCTTATTCAGGAAACATAGTTGCATCCCTCCGACAGCATGGCATGAACTAGTCCAGAAGATGACCCTCCCCAATTTCGACTACTGTGATGTAGTCTATGGTGCCGCTCCTAAATCCCCCCTAACTAGATTGAACACTCTCTTTAACTCCTTCTGCTGATTTGCCCTTGATGCTCCATCACGCACTCATCACTGTGACCTCTACAACACCATGTCCTTCCTCTGCTTGCCAACAGGTGCCTCACTCATTGTGCCAAGCTCACTTCTAAATTTTGATTAGGAGAACTTCCCCCCCACCTCTCATGCTCACTGTCTTATCCCATCCCCCCCTTCCACTCCCTCAGATCCTCTAACACTCGCACTTTGTTGGTCCCCCGTTGAACCACTCTCATTGGTCCGCCAGGCTTTACCCATTGTTTCCTACAAATCTGGAACTCCCTCCCCAAATATGGCACTCCTCCTCCTCCTACTACTCCCTTGCCTCTGCCTTACATAACTATTTCTCATCTAACTGCTCCTGCTTTAACCCTCCTTAACTGTCCTCCTATGCCTCTGCTCCTCTCCATGGCTCACATCACCTATTAAACCTTCCACACACCCTGAGCCTGCTTCTCAGCATGCTCTCCTCTCCCATCACTGCTATGTACTATGTTCCTCAGATATGCCACTTGTAATTAAACGCATATTCCACAGGTATGATATATTTAACTGTATATTATGTCACAAATGTGACTGTATGATTATTTATGATATTTTTTAACTGTATGTCTCATTACAAATGTAATTGAATGTTTAATTTCTCAGATATGTTAAATGTTAAACTGTATGTCTAATTCTTTATTCAATTGTACCCCCCCCCCCCACATACGTTGCACCGGGAGATGAGCAGCTTGTTGTTCAGTGTGCCTTCCTGGTGAAACATTTCTATAAATAAATACAATCCAGTCTGCCCATTAGTATAGTACCATTTTATAACTGTATGATGTAGTTTATGTCCCTTGTTCTGCTCTTCCACTGTTGGTACAATGCATCCATGTTCTACAATAGAACTCTTTGGTTCAGAGGGACAAAAATTGCATCATATATCACTTAACAACACAGTGTACATCACATGCAATCACTGTGGTTAGTAATAGGGTAGTATAGATGAAATAGTGACAGATTTGGAACCAGCTTTTAAAAACCAGCTTCTACTAGTAAAATGTTTTCAAAATAAGTGCAGTTTTCTCTTAAAAACATTTTAAATAAATAATTTAATTATGTAAGCATTTAGGGCCTAATCCATAAAACTAAATTCAGCCCTTTTAGGCAGGCTTATGGAGTCATAGAGTGCTCCTACGCACATCTTGTTGTAGTGCATGGCATTCACTGTCTGGATGCCCACAGTCTGCAGAGCCCATTGTCTTCAACTAGTGGATCTACTATATGCAGCATGCTATGACAAGTGCAAGCACAGCAGTGAGGACATGCATCTGCCTGATCCTTGAAGTATTTTCTGTATTGGAAATGGGGTGAGAAGGGTAGCAGCACTGAGCAACTCAATGTCTGCAGCACTGTAACTCTTATGCACCCCCTGCAGTAGTGTCCCCCTCATTCCTGGACACACCCATGGCCTTATTAGACCTGCTTCCACTTGTCTCCATCCCTCAAAGTTGGCATGGAGAGCTTGGGGACTTAACCTTAAGTATGAAGCTTTTTATGTTTCTGAATGGGATATTGAAGTCCTTGGAAGACTGCTATATGTCACACTACCCTGCTAATTAGGTGCAAAAGATCCAGTCTGATGCTGGGCTGGGCATTCAATTAGATGACCTCCATCAGGGTGCTAACTGCATGTGGAGTGGGAAAGCCCATGGGGTTGGTTTACACTGCTAGCATGTGAGTCCTTAAGTGTGGAACTTCATGACCAAGACATGCTCCATATTTCTGGATTGGTCCTTAAGGTAAGGTCAGGGGTTGGGCTGCCATCAGTTACTCTAACCGTAGTGATCATGAGTCAAAGCCATGCCCTTAGGGTTGGACTGATGAAGGTACAGTAATCCAACCCCTGGAATGGCCTACTATTGTTATAAAAGAGTTTTCCTTTTTTTAAAATGCCTGTTTTTACAGTCAACATTCATATAGATCTATTGTACATGAGAGTTTCCACCTGTTAACCTGATCTTTATAGAATGCTGTCAGTCAATCAGAATGGCCTATCCTATAAATCACTCCTCTACGCCAATGATTTAATACTATAACAAAGTGACCCTTCCCCCTCCTCACTATCCGTCACTCTTACCAATGATTTCTGCAAGCTACATTGTTGATTCTTCTCCAACAAACTGTTGGTCAATGCTGCCAAAACAAAGGACATGCTTTTTGGTTCCAAACTGAAACTCTCCACCCTTGACCACAATGGCGATCTTCTCACTGTCAAATCCCCAGATGGATCCCCCTTTGACACTGTTCCTGCCTTCAAGTACTTGGGGGTAATCCTGGACCCATCCCTAACCTTCACTGACAACATTGCCTCACTGATCAGGTGCATCAGCCAGAAGATGGGACTCTGCTATTGCCTGACCAACCACCTTTATCTGGAAGCCTGCCTTGCTATTGCCCGTAGCAATCTCCTCCCCCTCCTTAACTATGGCTGCCCGTTGTACTCCCTCACCTCCATTACCAACCTGAACTGCCTGGATGCCACCTACAATCATATCTGCTGCCTTTCCCTCCATATCCCTCTCCTCACTCAGCACTGTTGTCTTTACCAGTCCCTTAACTGGCTCCCTCCACAAGCGCGGTGCTCTTACCTGCTGGCCCGGACCATTGCTGACACCTTACACAGTCCATCCTACTCTCCACTATCCCTTCTTATTCAGCCCAGAACCTACTGCCACAATCTACATCAGTCTTCCCATCTTCAATGAGAATGTCCTAACACAACTATGAGGATGGGCCTAAGTGCCTTCCCTGCAGCTGGACCCTCACTAAGGAATGACCTCCCCTCCTCCCTAAATTCCCCCAACCCCTCTCTAAATCTAAATTCCCTGTTAAGAATGCACTTTCTGTCATCCCCAACCTTCCTCAGCCCACAGGCTACTAGCATGACTACAACTTCCTTGCAGTCCACCCTTATCCCCTCCCCTCAGTGCTCCGCTTTCCTGTCCCACCCTGATTACTACTGTTATTCCAATTGTTGAATGATGGAGCAACCTTACTCTGTTTACCTAAATGTTATATACCTTGGCATGCTCAATTGTTGATGTTTCTGGTACTGTTTATCTTATATTTTCTCTGTTAGCTTGACCTACACTGTTAAGTTACTTGTATGATCCACGCTGTTCTCTCACTGTTTTTGTATGCTGTTTGTGCCAGTATCTGGCCTGTGCCATGCCTGAAAAAGGTCTTCAGCTCAGTGCACCAACCCAGTTACTAAATGAATAAATAAATAAATCCATTTCAATCCTTTGTTTTAATGCTATAGTTTTCAAGATCCATTTTGTTCTGTATTAGTATCTCACAAATATGTGTTTTTTTGGGGGTAGGGTCATCAATGCATACTATCTTTCTATCTTTAGATTTTGACCCTGTTAGTTGTGTCTTTTTGAATTTGTTGCTGGTTTTTACTCTTTCTTATGTTGAAAGACCTCCTTATTAAACCTAGGGCAATAAGAACCAGGGTTTTGAACTTCATACTCTTACATTTTGATGAACCCATTTATTCTTGAACTTGATGGATCTGGACCTGCAAGAATCTTTTCTTTCTCATTCTTAGATCCAAGGTGATTACTATTGAATGGGAAATAAGCACCATTTAGTAATCATAGTAAAAAGTATACCTATACCACCTGCCAAGATCAAGGCTATCCGTCCCAAACTTTAAAAGAACACAATCACACAAAGGGTGTTTCTTTTTCTAACATTTCCAGCCAATGTATAGCACTTCTAATTCTGATCATGATCTCTTAATCTCCAAAATGGATAAACCCTGACAGCTCAGAGTACTCTGTCTCTCAGAAACTGTCAGAAAGCTAATACCATTATCAGCATCATTTCTGTGTTTTTTTCCGAAACATTTAAAGCTTTTGCAATGCAATTTTAAAATCTGGAAATGGAATCATTTGGACACTAACAGCATAATAATGGCTCTGTGTTTTTGTGCCCTAAGAGAAATCAGTAACTTAGAAGTCTCAACATGTCGAAAGACACAGAAAGCAGACAGATGTGGGAGATAGCTGCCACTCTGGTCAGATTGACAATGCTTCTTTGAGTTTCTAAGTCCTTAACCTTTACAACAAACTGATTTCAAATGATTGCACAAGTCATTTTTTTTTTCATGTGGCAGCCACTGCAACACCTCCAGGAATATCAAGTGGTTCAGAATGTATTTACATGTGCATGCTGTACATCACATAAGAAAATAACATATTCAGTAAGTCTGCAGCTGAATATTTCAATAACAATTTTCCCATCTCATGTGCCTCTTAGGGTACGTTAATTGGACATCAAGCAAAAATATCCACAACCAAGGAACTAATCATGCATTAACCACAAATGCAGCTTCAGTTCATAGAAAGTCTCAGCAACAACTAACATGTGTGGTAACTGCTTTAGATAAATACATAGTATCAAAAAGGATTGTTGCAAAAATAGATTTGAGTTGTGGCAGCATGCTCAGAGCAAGAGATGGCAGTCCCCACTAATGCTCAACATTTCACATAATCAGACCAGTGTTTCCTAAGGAGTACTGTGCATCCTTTAGGCCTTGCCAAGCACCATCTCCCAAAAAGAGCACTGCTAATGGTGAGCATGTTCCAGTCTAGCTTTTTGAGAGGCTCTCACTGTATCTTTGATCCTGCTCTGTCAGTCGTGAAGGTGGTGTGGGGGCCTTCCTGTTGGTTCAGGCAAGAAGAGGAAGGCTAGGCAAAGGAAACATTCTAGAGAGGCACTTACACCATACTGGGTTCAACCATTATCCCTGTGTGGTAGGAGGGCTCCTTACTGCTTCAGGCAGGGTAAAGAAAGTCACTTTCTTTGAAACACAAATGAAGTATTGAGGGATGAGGAGGGGCCTTAGCATGTGGGTCCTCTAGGACAAGTTGCCATTACCGAGTCACTGGTACCAGTATGTTTATTCTACTTTCTCCCTCAAGGAAGCTGGGCTGAATGACATCATACTGTACATGTCTTTGAGCACGTATGTCCTTAGTGCTCCTGTCCCTTAGTAACTGGATATTTTTATGATTGCCTTCACCTAGACCTAGGGGGCAGCCAAGTAGCAGGATGTAGGATGATCCAGTACTCCTTCCCTCCTGAGCAAGATGCAGTGCTGATAGATGTTCAGTCTTCCTCTGCCAGTCACTGACCTTGAAGGTTCAGTTCAAATCCAGAAGACTAGCATATGTGATTCCCCACCGCTTACTGCCATGGTCCAAGGATGTGGTGATATTTAGTAGTTTTCAAAATAGTTTATTTTTTCTAAATTTTAAGCTTTAAATTCAGCAGTAAAATTAGTGCTTGCTAGATCCTTTTAAAAGGCAACACTAATATCACTAACTTAACCTATAAACCTAACATAAGAATGAGTCTTCATTAGCTCTACTGGAGAAAACTCCATATTGCATATTGTTATGAAAAGGCCAGGTTTTGACTTGCTTTGAAAATACAGATAGGATTATAAAAGCTTTCAATTTATAGTACTATTTGGTTTTATTTATTAGAATACTAATTAGAGATGTGCTGAACTTTCAATTTGGCAAAAAAGTTGCCTCGAAGTGGCCGAAATTCACATTCATGGAGTTTTGCAAAGCTTTATCTGCACTCAACTACACTAGAATTGCAAAGTTTTGGCCTCGAAGTGTGGAATTTCACTCTGAAGTGAGGAATTTCACTCAAGAAATTCTGCACTTCATGGCAATACTTCATACTTTATAGATTGATCCACCATCTGCGAATTGGTTCAAGGATTAATTCGTGAAGTGAGTTCTTCCAACTTCACCCATCTCTGTTAGTAATCTCTAGGACAGTTTCTTAAAGGTGCTGCACCTGCTGTGCAAGTGGATCCCTAGGGGCAATATACACACCGTAGCAATAGAAAGTACTACATGGATATAACACAAGGTGTTAATTTACAGAGTTACAGTAACTTTTTTTATATCTGCTGTACAGAATCCTTTTTGCATTTCTCTTTTTGTCATACTATTGTTGCTTTTTCTTGTTAGTGATATGTTTCATTTTTTTAAATAAGTTCACCAGGTGAGCATACAAAGAAATATAGTAATCTGATTTAGTGGCATGACCTGGGAGGAAGGAGAAAGGAAGGGAGGGAGGAAAATGGGGGTTGTGAAACCAGGAGTTAGTCCAAATGCAGCAGTGCACTAAAGCTATAAACACATTATATAACGGGCAACACATGTTAGTTGTGTGGTTACTGTATGCCTTAAAGGAAAAATCTGTAAATCAAAGGGCCCCCGCTCCCAAAAGCCTTACCCCACAATCCAGCTTTTTTTCTAGAAAAGCGTGTTTTTCTCATGCTGCTACTTACTTAATTTTTAGTTTGAAAAGTCCACAAACTGGGAAAATGGTAGATGTTGGGGACTCCATTTACTGTAAAGGTGCAGTGACACACCATGCACTTCAATACTTATAATGATTTATCCTGTAGTTCATGTGACATTGTGCAACTCACACTTGAATTCCACCAAGCTCAATAAAAAGTAATCTCATTTGCATCTCTTTGAATCCTCATTTTTAAGTTAGAAGCTCATACCTATGCCACTAGAGATGGGTGAAGTCTGTAAATTTCACTCTGAAATATTTTGCGAATTTCGCACATTTCGCAAAATATTTTGTGGGTTCAGAATGTGAAATTTCACCCATGAAATGCGAAATTCCAACCATGATGTGTGGAATTGCCACTCATGAGTGAAATTCCTCACTTCACTGGTGAAATTCTTCATTTTGTTGGTGAAATGCCAAATTTTGCCTGCGAAATTCTGCTTTTTGCACCCATGGAATATTTCACAGATTGCTCGAAATTTGCAAAATATTTTTTTTTATTATCTGTTTATGCTCTGGAGCCTGGCAGAAAGCTCTGGTCCCTCTTTCAGAGGGACTCATTCTCTGGCTGCACCATTCCCCCACCGGACACCCCCTAAATCCCCCATAGGTTCCCCCAACGCAGGGCCAAGGGGAAGGGTCACTGGCTTTCCTCCACCCCTGAAGTGAAATCCAGACATTGGAGGCCAGACAGGGCTCTGATGTGGCCATCACTGAGTCTGCCAGCTCCATTTCTCCAAGTTTTCTCCTGCTCCCCTTGCCAATGATGACGTACATCAGCGATGTACTTCCCAGCTTGCATCTCCCCCTGGCTGATGCCAGAGGGCAATTGACAAGCAGGACAGCAAACCCTTCCTCCCCAAGAGAGGAGAGCAGTCCTCTGAGAGAGGAGAGCAGTCCTCCAGACACTCAGTCCTTTCTCTCCCCTGCTGTCCCCAGGGGCCTGGGCTCATTCCCAAACCTAGGTCGCCAGTATGGCATGAGGTGTAGTGACCAGAACCTCAACCTCCAGTGCCACCGGGCTGGCAAATCGTAAAATATTCTGCTAGGTGAAATTCCCAACTTCACCAGCCAAATGTAATTTCACTGCATCGCTAGTTTCTACCCATTTCTGTAGTACTCCACACCCCTCTCATCTGTGGCTCCTTATTGCCTGTTGTCCCTCTCTTGCCTCTAGGACTTTATGTTCCTGACTAACCTGGGATGAGTACATATACCATAGGAGCCAGACTACAATCTGCTTCCAGTGTCCCTGATGAGCTTTACGGACTCCATGTCTGACTCTGGTGCTACTAATGCTATGTCAACCTCCCTTTCCCAGATATCATTGTGAGCCTCTATTCCTTCTTTGTTTTATGGATTGCTATTTTCTGGGGCCATACTTCCTCATTAACCCATTACAACCTCATGCTACATGTTCCCCTACCACCCTAGGCCTGTTGCAGAACCACCCTCTTCTGGTTTCAAAGCCATCCTGTCACCTCATGGTTCATGCTGTATCCTGTTATTTTTAACTGTGACCTATCTTTTTTCAGCTCACACTTCTGCCTTGGTGGCTTTTCCCACTCCTCATTTGCTTGCTGAGTTTTAGTGCCTGGCCTCTCTCTTCTTCACTTAGGTTTTGACCCTGATTGTCCTGGTAAGCCTACCAAACTCCTTTACCAATGGGGCTAAATTCTTGCTGACCTGGTTCTGTCCTTGCCTGGGATCCCCTGCACTGTTTCATCAGCATTTGGGAGTAGGGAGACTTTACTTCATCTCTTCAGTTTCCTTTGCCTACCTCAGTTTCTTCCAATTCTTTTATCTATATGGTATTGACCTTTCTCTAAAACTTACTGCTGTGCCTTAGCTGCCTATCTGCTGTCATTTTGGTCATTCTCTGTCTCTCTTTGTCTTCTTGAGGAATCATATCTGTCACATTGCCTTAATGTTCATTTAGTCTTGGCTTGAGCACCTTTTGGTGCTTGAAAGCATGGTTGTTTCTTTAGCAGATCTTTTAGCCAAGAGTGTAAGCTCTGTGGTGCTTCTGTGAGCTATAATCTTAGTCATGGTACAGAGAATCTGAGCAGCCGAAACTCTTCCAAAGCTGCCCCATTGATACACTTGTTCTCTCTCTCTCTCCTCCCCTCTCTCTCTTTCTCTTTCTCTCCATTGAGGCAGTGCAACAATATTTTAACAAGGTTCCTTTAGGCTTTTGAGCTGCATCCCTCTGGCACATCCAATGATCAATTTCTTGCTAGGGAAAGGTAGTTTTATTCATATGGCAGACCTCTATGGCACCTTGTGATGGTGATAGTCCTGTTGTGAGAGAAAGAGAACAGAAGGCTAAACTTTTGCCTAGTCACCTGCTATAGCTGTGCACTGTGGTGTTCCTGTTTGCCTAGGCTCTGCTGATCTTTGGTGCTGTGTGATCTGAGGGTATTTTTTTTAAATAAATAACTGCAAGCCTTCAGAGATGGCAACCTAAGGCGTTTGCACACCATAAATGTCATCCACATGGAGTTTTCTTCTCCTTTATACCAAAGGTCATACTTTCCATTGCATATTTGAGTTGGATATCAGTCAAACAGCTGGTCACTGTGCATACTGGTCTATCTCTGTCCTTCAGGCAATGGCATCTGTCACATTCCACTGATGTTCCTTTACCCTTAGGGTTTATTCCTTCTGAAACCACCATAAGTGAAGCCCTTGTCAGGTGGTTCCCTTGCTTATTTACTGTAGCTACCTCTGTGCTACTTTTATGAGAGTGGTAGTGACATGTTACAGAATGGCAGAGAGAACAACAAAATCCACATGTTGTACAAGCATTTCACCATGGTCATCACTGTCTGCTGACCCAGTGTATTTTTGTTGTTGTTAGAGGGGGTGCTGTTGTCAACTCATACTTTCCCCTGAGCTTCATAAATGGCCACCTCACTCGCATATGCCATGGATGCTCATTTGTTGTACCTCATTCATCCACACTGCCCCTTGTGGCTGCCCCCCAGAGAATGGCATCAGAAAACTCCCTTTGATCATACTACTGAATGATGTTGTTTGTGGACCCAATAAACTAGGACTTTCAAGTCAGGCCTCTTAGTGGTTCAATAATTAATGGGGACATCTATACAGTTCTAAAAAGCACATATTTGTGTCCTTTTATTTACCAGAAAACTTTTAACTTACACTAAAATGAGATGCATTTGTAGATTCAGAATGACTGTGAGCAACAGAATCATAAGACTGTAAAGCCCATAAAGCAATGTGCCCCCTGCAGGAAACCCAGACACCCACCATGAGACTACAAACTCCAACAGATCCCTTGGTATTGTTTCCCTTAACAATTCTTTAAACAAATTCAGTTTCAATGGGAAAACCTGTAACATTAGAGAGGCTGTTGAAAATGCCATTGTTTTATTGCAAAAAGTAGTAGCAGTTCAGTTTTTTATTTATAATTGGCACCCTTCCTCAAAGGCTCATGGTGCCCTTACAGCCATAAAACAGTAGAATCTATATCATATATTCATAAAACCAAAATAATAAATACATTCAAAAATAAATAAAAATGCAAAAACAATAACAATGTTCTAATAACTAACTAACCTACAGATTGGGAAGATGGAGAAAGAGAGCATTATTCCCCAAAGCCAGTGCAGGTCACAAGCATGGTGGAGACATGACATAACCTCGGAAGTCTGGTCCACAGCCTAGCAGCTCCATTCTGCACCAGCTGTAGTTGCAACATGCTTCCATTAACCCCAAATAAAGAGCATTGCAGTAATTTAGCTGTGATGTCATGCACTTGTGCACCAGTGTGGCCCAAAGATTCAGGTGCATTTGACAGGTTACTTACAATCACCCCTCCTTTACAACAAAATGTAATGTTATGCATCCCTGAATATACTTTTGTGATATTTGCAGGCCTTTGAAAACAGACTAGGTAACAATTTATGCTGATAACACCACAAGCCAGTTCTCTTACTCTTTAGTGTGCACAGAGAGCATCTATGAAATGGCATGCACTTGGTTGGAAGAATGGTTTTGTAAAGACTACTGTGGCAGGGGAGATTATACTGCTAAGCTGCTGAAAGGGACACTGTCAAGCCCCTTATGTTTCAAAGTGTCCCTAGTTTAAAAAACATATTTTATGACTACCAACATTCTGTAAAGATTGTTAATATAGCTGGTAGTTTGATTCTGGACTTCCTTTTTTTCTTTAAAAAAGTGAAAATCAGACTACTCACCTTACAGGTGTTATAAATACAGGTTTGTTTACATTCCTTGATCAGTTTCAAATGCATCTTTCCTGGACTTGGGAACTCCTACAACACAGCGTAGCCCCTCATGATGCAATAGGATGAGTGATTGCACTGTCTGGGTGTGTTTCTAATGCTCCGGAAGTATGCAGCAAGAACAGATCCAGGATTGTAAACAAAAAAAAAAAGTTGTTTATAAATATAAATTAGCATGCATTTTAGTTCTACTAAACAAGAAGACAAGCAAAACAAACAGCAACATCAATGGATTTTAGAAAAGGTAAGCAATCATAAAAAGTAGGTTTTTAACTAGAAATATGTTGAAAAATAGGATGACTGTGTCCCTTTAAGTGGGGAGTAGAAGACTTGTGTTGCTTATGATACACCATGTCAATCTGCAGCAAAGGCTGCAACTGTAAAAACACAGTTCCTAGATGCAGCTTCTTAAATGTATCAGATGATATGGACACAGAAGCTGAAATTACAACTATGGTCACTACCTAAAGGCTACTGAATAAACAATACTGACATGCAAGAAAACCTGGACATGACAGCTTATCTGTGGAGACTTTATCTGTCATATAATACCCAAGAATCATTCCAGGCAATTTATATTTGCAACATTTCCTTTGCCCTGCAATTAGCCTAACAGTGGTCAGCTCCAGGGACGATGCATCCCGCTATTGTTCTGCTAAACTGCCTGAAGTCCACTTTTCCTACAGATATAAAAGAGGTAGTGACCTTTGATGAAGAAGTATTAGCTGCCTTTCTATTTAAGTAGAAGAATGAATATTGAACTCGGATGGCTTAGTCCTTTGTCTTGTAATTCTTGACAGTAATATCCTTCCTGAGTGCTGCAGCACCAGTATATCAGTGTAAAAAGTCATTCAGGAAAAATGCTATTGATTCTCTCTTATCTACAATTAATGGAATACTTCGTACTGGGGTTCGTTGAACTCAGCTGGAATTAAACATTTCCTGAGGACTGCCAAGACAGACCAGTCTTACATTACATCTGTTATTACATGTCCTAGCAACACCTGAGAACAAATTGAGTGTCCCATGCAGAAAACATGTACTCTGAAACAGTTATTGTAACTTCTAAAACATAATTCACAAAACTGCATAGTGTATACCATGTATGCCATGAAAGGCACCCAAAATGAAAAAGAAAATGCCATCACAATGTTAACCACATGATTCACTTGTAGCATTCAGTTCACTTACATAACTTGTGAGCTTATGAAAAGTGGTCAGCTGGGGCAGAGACAAGCATTACAGTTAAACTTACTCTGGGAGGGATGTATCCTGGATGTAGTCCTGGTGGACTATGATCTGGTTAGGGACCTAGTGGTAGGGAACCCACTGGCAGGGAGTGATCATACCACAGTCTGGTTTTCCCTGGACCCGAGGGGAGGAGAAGATCACACAAAAAATGGTGGCAGTTGACTTTAGAGGTGCAGACTTCAAGGGTATGGAGCAGATCCTTAAGGGTCACTTGGAGGGGATCAGGCCAGGCATGGACACTGAAAGCCGGTGGGAAATTATTAAAAAGGGTCTCCAGGAAGCTACCAAGGCCTGCACAAAGGGGTGATGCACATTTGGTAGGGCCAGAAAGCTGAGCTGGTGGACCAGGGAGGTCCAGGAAGCGGTGACAGAGAAGAAGGCTGCTTATAGCCGGCACAGGTGCTCACATGCTGTTATAAACAAGGGGGAATATGATATGATGGCCAGAAAGGTCATCAAGGTGGTGAGATTGGCCAACACGAGGACGGAGCAGATGTTAGCACAGGTGATTAGGAAAGGTGATAAAGGGTTCTTTATGTATATCAGGGAATGAAGGAAAGTGATGGGGCAGATTAGTAGGCTGAGGTCATGGAGTGGGTGGGCTGTGGAGGCAGAGGAGCCGGCAGAAGTACTTAATGATTACTTTTCCTCAGTCTTCACTAGGGAGGATAGTGGGGCTGCACTGTACCGGGGGGGGGCAGGTTGGACCTGCAGATGGGAGGGGTGTAACGGATGTTGAAATCCCTGTTGGTAGGGTGTGGAAAGCCCTCAAGTCACTAAGTATGGAGAAGGTACTAGGTCCAGATGGATTTCATCCCTGGATGCTAAGGGAATTGTCGGATGTCCTGCCTGCACCTCTGGCGGACCATTTTAACTCTTCCCTTCAGACATGGAGGCTGCCTTAGGTTTGGAAGATGTCCCACATCATGCCTATTCAAAAAAGGCAGCTCATGAGAGGAGCAGGAGAACTACAGGCCTGTCAGCCTGATGTCGGTGGTAGACAAATTGATGGAGACCATCTTAAAGGAAAGGCTGGGGGTGTTTCTGGAGACACATGGCTACCTGGATGATCACCTGCATGGCTTTGTTCAGGACAGATTGTGTCAGACCAACCTTGTTGAGTTCTAAGACTGGGTGATGAAGGTGCTGAACCAAGGCTAGAGGTGGGTGAAAGTTGCAGATTCCACTTTTGCAGAACTCTTTCGGAAATTCGGAAATTTCGCGGAATTTTCTGAACTTCTGCCATTGGCGAGATTGGAATCTTCTGAATGTGTTTTGTGGATTTTCGCCCTATTCTGCAGCATTTTTTGCTGAACAGCAGAATAATACACATGAACTGCAGAATAACAGTTCTGAGGAATTTTTTTCTGCAGTTTACTGAATTATTCCTCAGTACATGTAATTATTCCACAGTTCAGTGATCGGTTCTGCAGACTTTTTTCTCCACAATTAAATGCAATAACCTGCAATTTATAATTTTTTTCCACCGTTCAAAGTCAGAATTTCCATGAATGTTGCTAATTTGTTTTCTGCACTTTCGCAGAAGCGAAAATCTGCCCTTCATAGAAATCCCACCAGTGGAATTTTTTTTCCACACACCTCTATCCAGGGCAGACTGGTGAATGTCCTTTTTCTAGACTTCGGCAAGGTGCTTGATTTGGTACCACATCCTGGGCTGCTGGACAAGCTGGGAGAAATAGGGGTGGGGGAACAGATGGTCAGGTGGGTAGGGAACTGGCTAGCTGGGCATTTTCAGAAGGTGGTGGTCAGGGGGGAGGTCTCATCTCTTAGGAGGGTCATTAGTGGGGTTCTACAGGGATCAGTGCTGGGGCAACTCCTGTTTAATGCTTACATCTCTAACATCAGAAACGGTATCAGGAGCAAGATGAGCCTCTTTGCCGATGACTCAAAGCTGGGGGAGGTGGATGTGGAAGAGGGTAGATTAGCCCTACAGGGGGACCTGAAGACTCTGAAAAGGTGCTCGCGTACCTGAAAACTGAGGTTTAATACAGAAAAATGCAGGGTTCTCCTCCTGGGGCTTAGGAACCCAGCTCATGTGTGCACCCTGAGAAGGGAGATATTGCAGGCTTCAAGTGGGGAGAAGGACGTTGGGGTGGTTGTGGATGCCAAAATGAACAATTCTGAGCATTGTAGGAGGGCTGCAGCCAAAGCAAATAAAATACTGGGGTGCATCACCAGGGGGATAATCTTGAGAAGCCGTGATGTGCTTCTCCCTCTGTATAACTGCCTGGTTAGACTGCACCTTGAATACTGCATGCAGTTTGGGCATCTGTACTTAAAAAAAAAGACATTGCGCTCCTGGAAAGGGTTCAGAGGAGGGCAACCAAGTTGATACAGGGTCTGAGACGGAGATCCTATGGGGAGAGACTTGAGGAGCTCAACTTGTACTCCCTGGAGGAGAGGAGGGACAGAGGGGATATGATCGAGGTCTTCAAGTACCTTAAGGGTATGAATAGAGTAAGCCTAGATAGGGTGTTCCAGCTGAGGGAGGTGGTGACCACCAGGGGGAACTAATTGAGGCTGGTTGGTGGGAGACTCAGGGGAAAGACAAGGAGGTGCTACTTCACTGAGAGGGTGGTGGAACCCTGAAATGCCATGCCTGCAGAACTGGTGGATGTAAATACTATGGAGGGGTTCAAGTGAGGCTGGGACAGGTATGGGGAAGGTGAAACTGAGTAATGCCAAAACTGGAGAACTTCAGTCGGGGGGGGGTTCCACAGGGGAGGCAAGGAAAGCAGCAATGGTGCCCCAGATGGGTACTGATCCTTGAACTGACTCAATAGACAATAGGGCCTACTCTGCTGGCATTTTAGTATGTTAAAAGACCCTCAAAGTAAGGTGTTTGTAGGACCTGCATGGTGTGCAGAGCTGAAGTACGCTGGGAAGCAGGGAGGACTCTTCTCAAAGACTGACATCACAACACATAGTGTTATGCAGCAACACTGTACTGCAGGAGCACAACCATGTTGAGTCTGTTCAGTGTCTCAGGTAGTAAGCTTTTTAGTCAGACATGCATCTACTCGAGAATGAGTTCACCTGTTTGTGAGTGGAAAAAACAACTAGACATCATGTATCAACCTGGGAGCACAAATGCAAACTAGACCAAAATAAATGGACTGACATTTTTTTAAAAGGCTTGTTTGTGGATGAGTAGGCACAGCAACTGAAAGGAGAGAACATAACTGTCAGCAGTTCATGAACTGCTCAATGCAGAACATATCATTAAAAGATGCTCGAGTCAAATTTAAGTGGTGCTCAAGGACAGGTAAGTGTTTGGCACTGCGGTAATTGTTATTGCAATAGGCTTGCTCTAAAGACCGCAGGAACAGACTGCACTAAAGGAATATATGTTTCTGTATATAGTAATCAACACAATGGGGACCATTTCAACATCTTTAAATGATTATCACTGATTAAAAACACATTTCTTATATGAAAAGAGAGATATTTACCAGATGTCTTATTACATTAGCATTAGAACAATGGAAAAGAGCTTATTTTTTACTTAGAATATTTAGTTAAGAAAGGCAAACTGACATGGAGCTCATTTCCAGGTATAACTCGGGAGAGAATGAAACATAGGGAGGTAAAGTGACTTGTTCAGGGCCACACAGTATGCAAGTGGCTGTTCTGGGATTCAAACCCTGGTCAACTACAGTAGCTCTCCAGTTTTATAGCTCTGTCATCTAATCACTAGGCCATACTGTCTACAATTAAGATTTACCAGACTGTCTTAAGCAGTGAGAGGCATTACTAAAATATGACAAGTTAGAAAAAGAACACAGCACTTAGGATTTATTGACACAAAGGGCCAATTTTATAAGGTGGATGCAGGGCTTCTGTCAAGCCCTGCATCCACTGCAAAGTTTGATGCAGCTGCGCCAAAGCCCTCAGATGTAACGCAATCTGATTTTAGTAGGGCTGATGCAGTTGCGACACTTTACCCATTTTACAGCAGCTTGAGCCACAGATTGTATGCAAGCCCCATAAAAAGGGTACCCCCTCCAGAGATGGAAACTTAGACCAGGTCTAACTCCTTGTGGTAGGCAGTTTGCATCAACCAGCTTCTAAAATCCCACTTTCCACAAAGTTTGATGCAAGTTGACACTTGCGTCAGGGTCTCGGCTGCAACTCCCTTGCGGCAACCACACCCCTTTGTAAAATTGGGCTCAAACTGGTTATTTGTGATGTGTAATTTACATTACTGCATGATTCTGCTTCTGTGATGCAGTTGTGTTCCTGGAAGGACTGAAGTATAGCTCTCAACTGTCTCACCTTAGGAGGGACATCCCTGATTTTACCACTTAGAAACCTTCTGTTTCAGATGGAGAAAGCGTTGTTCCACATTTTACAATAAGATGTTAGAGCAGAAACTGTATATTGATTTATGCTGCACAATTAATTACCGATAAACTCTATGAACACTAAAACCTTAATCTCCTCTGTGGGCGAGCTTCAGTCTCCTTGATATGAAAATATGTCCTACCGGGTTGTCTTTTTGCCATTCATAGTCACACCCTTGGGAGACAAAAGGCAGAGAGGTAGGAAATGAAGCACATGTGACTTGTTCAAAGTCATACAGTGAGTTAATGGCTATGGGAACTTAAACCAAGACTTCTCTGCTCCTGGTTGTCCCTCTTAACCATTAGATGCAAATGACCTTCATGCTATTCAACAGAATGATAGGTCTTCCAAGGGATTTCCCCAGTGCTATATGAAAGTCATTGCATGATTTTGGCATGAGAGAATGCAAAGCTGAGCAGATTCCACTGCCCAACCTCCATGCAAGGATCTTCTTATGTAATAAGAGACATCTCTCAGAAGGCCTATTAACTTACTACAAATCACTTGTTTTACAGTGATTAATAATAAGTTTCAAGGTACAGTTGCTTAAACTTAAAGGGGACTGTAACAGTGCTCCCTATCTCAGAAGTGGAACACTCTACTACAACGATCTTGCATGAGGTGACAACTGAATGCAGGTGTAGAGGGCCTGCTGACTCCTGCAGTTCTAAGCACTGATTGGCTGAAACCATGTAAGTGATTAATAATAAAGCCTTCTCCATGACTGATTAGAGATTTTAGGCAACCATGTAATAATGTCTGGAAGAGTAAGATTCTGTCAGAATAAAATAGCATTTACTGAAAGGAGCAAAACTGGTATTTTCTTATTAGCTAGTACCCATAAATCAAATTCAAGTAACTTTACAATGAGAAATGACATGTTTAACAGTTTTATGAAAATAAAAGAGATAATACAATGGATCAGAAATAGCAAAAAGATTTCTAATAAAGGCTACTGCAGTTTAGCCTGTTTTACAGTCTGCCATGACTCACGTTTCCATATTTTTATTTGGTGTAATGTATGAATTAGATTTCAGTAACAATTGTATGATTATTATAGTGGTAGTTTTCTGGAAATAAAATAATTACATTTACTAGAAAAGGATTAAAATATGTCTTTAATTTTAAAGGTTGACAGATGAGCAGCAAGAACTGAATACCTGGTCACAGTAATTGGATATTGGTGACAGTGCTGTTAGCAGATAAATCCTATTAACTTGTTTACAGTACTGTCTTGCATGACTAATCCAATTCGAAATTTAGCATTGATTGCAGTTGTGTTGAGATGAATTAGCCTTGGGGATATTACTGTTTATTTTGCCAAGAAGTATTGTAATGCATGTTGTGTAGACCTGTCCAGTGCCCATAAACTGTAGAAAGCAGCACTCTTACGTATGAAAAAGGGATAGTTTCCAGCGCAAAAAAAAACAAAAAACGAGGGAGTGCTTGTGATGTAAGACATGCAGTAACAAGGGGTTCCTTATAGTGGGCACAGTTGCAACAGTGAGTAATGCTGAAGTAATGCTGAAGCTTAAAACACAGTGCTGTAAAAAGGGATTTATTCAATTATAGTTGTGATCAGATTCCCTTGCTGATAGGTTTTTGCTCCAGGTTTGTCATGATTCAATAGCAACGACATACTTGAAAATAAAAAGTAGGGGCTGGCAGTATAGCCTAGAGGTTAGAGTAATGAGCTGTAAATGATCTTGGTACATCCAGCAGACATAGGTTTGATTCCTACAACCTCCACTTGTATACTGTGTGATTCTGAGCAAGTTACTTAACCTCCCCAGTACTCCCAGGTCACCCCTGAAAACAGGCACTTGCGTCTAGTGGGCCTTACCTGGTTAGCAAAGACAAAATAATAAAAAATTGAAAATGTATATTGCTGGGACACTATGGGCACAGGAATGGGTGCAACCTGGTATTTGCTTGGTAAAAGGACAGTGGCCATATTGGGTGTAAAACATTAAGGGCCAGATATTCTAAACATTGCCCCGGGGCTAAATTAGTAATGACCATCAGGCAAACTTAGCCCGGAGTACAAAGCAAGCTTAATTCAAAAGGAATAGCCAGGGGCAAACAGCTTCTGAATATAGCATTGGAATGAGGCCAGGCAAACTGGGCTGGAAGTGCAGGGCAAACATAGCCCTGCAATAAGACAGCTCTGACTATAGCAACCAGGAAGTGCAAACCACAACAGCAACACAGTGCACAGCAACGTGAAGGTAGGTAGAGGTGAACTATGTGGCCAATGTGTGTGTCAGCAAATGCATGGACCCAGTACAGCTGTAAGCAGCTGCGGATGTGAAAGAAGTGTTCAAAACCATATAATATTCCCCAAACCGTTAGCGCCATGCTGACACGTTTGTGCAGCTTTAACATGGAGCTAAACAATTTGCCCAGTGCAAACACATTTGCCCAGCACTAAACTTTTCCATATTCAAAAGTGACATGCAAATGAGCCTACTTAGGTTGTCTCTGGGCAAACATCCAGATTAGCATCTCGTTATGCCCTGATTTGCATGCAGTTTACCCAGCGTTACTGCAGGGTCCCACAGCTCCACCTGTAGGTCAGTCTGGAAGTACAGGGGCTGGCCAGGTCTGGCCGCAGCCCCACCTGTAGGTCAGTCTGACAGTGTATGATGGTATCTGGAGGCTACATGTATGCAGTACAGCATAGCAGTGTGAACCCCAGGGGACAACACAGTACAGGCACAGACGGTGGTGGTGATGCATGCAACTGTCATACTGTAGGGCATGCTACAGTGCACAGAAGACACCACAGTAGCAAGGGGGCCAGTAGTGTGAGGGAAACAGCGATGCCTATGGTGTGTAGGTAGTGATGTCCACTGCACTGTACACAGCGAAAAGCCACCTTGCAGGTGTGTACTGCCAGTGGGCAGTACTGTCATACTGTTGTGTGACCCACAGATGCTGCACCTCTGGCATGGGATGCTCATAGTGACATGGACATTGCCGGCTGTGTGAGCTGTAGTGTATGTACAGCTGTGCAGTATGTGACTAGGGGGGCATGTACAATCAGACAGGCACACTGGTACTGGGATATTCCCAATACTGGCCCATGTGCACTGCGTGCAGTGTCCCTGCCTTGTGGCCAAACCCGGTCTGTGGTGAGGCCTGGCCACCGGTACACCCCCCCCAACACCCACCATGCCCACAGTGCTGCATGTGTGTGCTGGCATCTGTTGGTCACCACAGACGTATGGTCTGCAGGTGTGTGCTGTATGGCCACACTACCATGGTGGGCCCCGGGGTCTGGGTCACCACATACTGCCTGGTATGGCTGGGACTGGAGGAAGCAGTTGGCATCATTGTGGTGCCATCAGTGAGCAGCATGATTCCTCCATGTCTGGCTTTTTCTCTGTGTCATAGTCATATGTTAGGGTCATGCAAGGTTGCACTAATGCCATGCAAGGCCTCAATGTCATGCAAAGCAGTTTGCCCAGAGTTAAGACCAACTTTTCCTGGGCGGTAATTTGTACCATGCAAAGGGTCACGCTAAGTCACGCTAAACACCTTAGCATGGCGTTAGTCACTGAATATCTAATAGTGTCTGTATTCATGCTCAGTTTGCCCCTTGCATATATTATGGTTTGCCTGGTGCTAATGCAGTTTTCGTGTGTTATTTGGCCTTTTGAATATAGCAGACCTGTACTAATTACTCACTAAACCTGCACAGTTTGCGCACCGCGCAAAGCTTTGAATATCTGGGCCTCAGTATTTCTAATTTCAGTGTGTATTTTGATGCTTTCAGATAAAGCTAAATAAAAGAGTGTAAAACACAGTCATCAAAGAAAAGAGGTATAATTACAATGAAAATTGTTTGGGCCCCCTTTTGTACTACTGCATTAAAAGCAGTCGTACAAAGAGTAGTTCAAATGTTTGCTCCAATCTTTTCAGTGTTTATTGCTGGCTGGGCTTACCTTCTGCCCTTCTATTCTTCAACTGCCACTCTCGTGCCTATTTCAGATCTCTAAAGCCTCCACCATGTACTGTCCCTGAACATCCCTGTGGCTTTATCAACAAAGTGTGCCTTCCTCCATGGAATCTAATGTGGGGGTTAATGATGCATGGGGAAGTGGACTGCATCATCCTGCTGCCAGCTCACCTAAATTTTCCCCCTATAAGTGCCCCACCAACCTCCATGGGATGGGTCTACTCACATAATGCCCCTTTCCTTGCTAGACAGGAGATGATGATGTTGAGCTGTTCCCAGGCTCTTGCCCAAGGAGGTCTATAGATGTGGAAGAAAGGCAAGCAATGCCATCCCCTATAGTCTGAGATCATTGCTGAGACTTTTCAGCCCAGGGTGTGGAATCAGGATTGTGCTGTTAACCCGGGACATACACATGGCACTATATCACACCACCACCAGTGCTACTGGGCCAAGTTGCCCTTAGTTGTTTAAAAAATACATTTTATTTTGGGTGTCTCTGGTTTCAGTTAAAGAGCTAGTGTACTCTCTAAAACTAGTATTATTTATTTTTTAAAGCAGCCAACTTTTACCTGTTATATATAAGGTACTTTTTATTTTCTCTTTGATTAAATAGAAGATTGTTTACCTGATGTTAGTAGGCTTGATGTGTAGAAAAACACTCTAGTCATCAGCTCCAGGGGCGGATCCAGTAATGATTTAGATGAGGGGGCTCAAGTTGGGATGAAAATGAAAATTGTAGGCCTCAGGACTATGGGCTGCCTAGGCCCCCAGAAAATGCTTAATATTTGGTGCATTCTGGTGCACTTTGGAGGTTATTTTAAAAATAATTTTTTACCCTGTTATTCCATCTCCATTCCCAGTAAGCTGCACCGTTGCCCCCTCCCCAGAGTCCCCACAGTCCAGTACATTGAACCATCCTCCCAATAAGAAATAAAAATTAAAAAGAGTGTATTAAGGCTCTCACTGTGGAATAAAATAGACTGTGTTAGGTTGTATGATAAAACAACACTTTATTACATAGACTACATGCTGGCAGAAACACAAATCACTTTTTTTGCCAGTGCCACATAGTTTTCCTTGAACATTTCTGAATGAATGCTGGAGATTTGTTGGGGCAAGTCAATTGACAATTTTATGGACAAGAGGGCACTGTTAAATAGAGTACTGTAAGTTACAATATGGGAAGTCAGTGTAGAATTTTTAGAATGGGGCTGATGTAGTCCCCTTTTATGTGCCCTCACATTCTAACTAACCTTGTGCCTCCCCCACCAGTTAAGTTATCCCCTGACAGCTTGCCTTACCCACATTTCAGCACTATAACGACAAAAAAAACAGTTTTTTATGATGTCCTCCAGCTTCCTTGGCAGGTGCTGCCTAGTTATGTTCTGATGCTCACCCACCCTTTCCTAACAGCACTCAGCCCCACGAGAAAGTTTGCAGCATTATTTCCTTAAATAACAGGCAGCAAATATTGTAAGCTGCTGCAGCTGTTTTCCTCTTATAATTTTCTTGGGACAGTACTGGGTGTTGGCGGCAGGCAACAAGTTAATATTGGGTAAAGTGTAGATTTTAGCAGCAATTGTTAAATGATTTAACAACTTGCTGCCTAAAGTCCACACAGACACCTGGTATTAACTCGTTGCCTTGCCCCATGCCAACATGCGGTACTGTCCCAAGAAAATTGTAAGAGGAAAACAGTTGCAGCAACTTACAGTTACTTGCCACCCACCCCAGACAGTCATAGCCACCAAATGACCAGACTCATGAATCTGCACGGAATCTGTGGGTAAATAGGGTTTCTGAACTGCACTTGCCACTGCACAGAAATTTTATTTGAACTTGGTGCCAGAGTCATCTGTTACGGTAGTGTGTCTAGAGTCAAGACACACTGCCCTGACAGACGGTATTTCTTGTCGAGACAGGGACACTCAGTGGTGGGCAACAGCCCACTATACATTGACTCAGCCGGTGCAAATTTTATCACTGTCAATTTGGTATGAAATATAATATATAATTTAAATACTGTTTCTATGATGAAGAGCAGCACTGTTTGCAGAATGGCTCGGATCTGTATGAAAATTATCAGTAATTTTAAAGTTCTTCAAGCAGCTCATGTTGAGACTGGGATCACACAGTCAGGTAGGCACATAAACACTACAGCAAGGTTAAATGACTATGAGGGACAACCGCGTTTGCACCACAGAGTGCTGCTCAGAGGGGACAGTCCGTGCTTAACCCATTCATTTCCAAATAAAAGCAGTTGTGCTGCTCCATTTTTTTTAGCACTCTGCAGCTTAATTTTGTTAGTCTTTATGGGTGATAAATGGGGGACTATAGCCCCCTTAGCCCCCCCCGGTAAATCTGCACCTGAGCTCACATGTCTAGCTCTGCTTCTCTATTCCACCATTAGCTTTGTGACCTCACTGACTGTGACATCACGGCTGCTGGAAAACAGCCAGCCAATAGCTGCCAGGTCAGTCACCTTTAATGTCACTGTCAGTGAGGTCACAATGTTGATGATGTAGTGGGGGGAACAGAGACAGATATGTTATCTGTCAGGCTAAGAACTATCCCACACATCCAGCATAATGTTACCACACAGAAAACTTTCTAATGAGCAAAAGGAAAAAGAAAAATACTTCAAAAATAGTTACGACTGACTACTTCTTAAATCTTATATAATTTTCCTGTCTTTCTGATTAGTTTCCACTAGCGCTACAATAGTCATTTTAATGTAATTCTGTCACAATTAATGTACTTTATAAAAACAGTAACAAAGAATTGTTTGTAGCATGTAAAACAAAATATGGTGACTCCCTGTACTGTAGCTAAATATTTGTGCCTGCATCTTTTCCACTTAGTAAAATCCGCCTCAACTCATATAAATTTTTAAACCTGTCTCCACGTATAGGGGCCAATAGTAGAAATATATGCTCATTAAAGTGTCACGCTGCTGCTATACCTTTTTTGACAAAGTGAAAAAATCACCTTTTATCCCCCTTTGCTCTTTTCATACTGCCAACAGTGGGCTTCTTTCAATGGTCTATGTAAACCCCCCCACCTATGGCAGCTAAGCATTTAGTGGCTCCATACCACCCTTTAGACCTGCAATTACTAACTCCCTACCCAGATTTAAAGGGGAACAGATGCACCATAGCATGTTCTATTATTTACTGTTTCATTCAGTTCACTTTCTGAATATGTCTCTGTTGTTTTTGTCCACTAACTCACTGGTCTGTAAAATCAGTTCTGTCTACAGCCCCTCCCCCATTATACTATAATCCTGTAACATCACTGGTTATAGTCAGTGGTCCAGATTTGACTATTGCTCCTGCTATATACATGTACTGCTGCACTGATGAAAATGGAGCATTTCCTTAATTTAATGAAGGTAACTTTTCATCAATGTACTGTAGGAAGCTATGCAAGTAGTGGCACCTGAGTCAGAACCCACTTTTTAATTGCAACCAGTGATGTCACTGGGTGGAGCACCTGTAGTGGCACAATAGGGGGAGCTAAGTACAGTGCACTTTTTAAAGACTAAGTTGTCAGCCCACCCCAAACAAAAATGTATACTAAGTAAGACAACAGGGTGTGAACTGAGTGTATTGCAGTACAATACTGGGTGTGCTAAAATTCATTTTGCAATTTTCACTTCTTGATGTCAGTAAGCACCCAACTCACCAGTGAAGCCTTTTTTGTTTTGTTAGTGGCTTCTCATTTAGTAGGATAGTTTGCTATTTATAACAAAGTTATACAGGACAGCCTGAGTAAGGGCCAACATCTTGTTTACTGTGGGGTCCCTTTCACTCCCTGATATCATGTAAGATACAGTATAACTAGATAAACAGAAGATCAAGGAGGCGAAGTGCTCTCCTAAGGTTCACACGGTGAGCTGGAGTTTTTCTACCACCCTTCTAATTAGTTGCTTGCTCTACTACTGTATATGGAGCTCAACATTTGTCTACATGCTATACGCAAACCACAGATACTGAAAATCGACACTGTAATGTTCGAGATTATGGTATGCAAGCAGTTTAGTTCTAGCACTCAATTATCCATTTAGCTATGAAGGGGAAGCAGCCACACCCCTGTGAAGATGTTATTAGAGTTCTGAGTATTTCTCATTTCAGTACTTTGGGCTCAGTTGACATAATGGGCCGCCATAGACGTGATATGGACAGCATGTTTTCTGCCTGCTGAGATTTGCCAGGTGATAAGACACAATATGCCTACCATGCCAACAACATTCACTGAACCTTCTTGCCCCATACCATCAAATGGCACACTGCAGAGGTGGTAGGATGGCCAGAGAGAAGCAGTAATGACAGACAACAGGGGTCCATTCTGAAGCCCAAGCTGTCCACCAAATGGATGCCGTGCACCACTTTTTGCTGAAGATAGCTAGCTGTATGTGACAATCCATGCAGAGGACTGCTGTGACTCTTAATAATTTATTTTCTTTACAGTATTCTTTTATGATCAGATTCATGGACTCTGACTCCAGTCATTGCTTATTTATCAAAAGGACACATCTCTGGATATTAAGTATAAGTATTATAGATGATTGTCTATGGTCTTGCTGCTTAAGGCCTGTTTTTTTACATTAGATAGATATAAGCTTTACAGGAATCCCCAACTGTTGTACCACAGGAAAGGTGAGATGTCTTACCTATTATATGAACATACTAACATATGAAGAATCCAGTAGAAAAAGGCCAGTTGGTCTATCTAGTCTGCTCATATTGCAGGGTCCACAGCTTTAGCTACTATCCTTGTCCCCCTCCCCAATCCTCCCATCCTCCCTACCCATGATCCTTACCTTCCCCCATGCCTGTTCCAGCCTCTCTTGAAGCTGCCCACTGTCTTCAACAAGACCACCTTTTCCAGCAGTGCATTCCAAGCGTCCACCACCCTCCCTGTGAAGAAATGCTTCCTGACCTCCATCTTAAACCTCACCCTCCAGCATAAGACTGTGTCCCCTTATGTTATAGCTGCCACTCACTTAAAGAGACCGTCCTTATCCACCTTATTTATCTTTTTATTTTTTTTTATCTATTTTTTTTTTTTTATTCTTTATTTTTGGTTGCCCCTGATTCGCCAAGGATCTGCCTGGTCATGGAGCCCTAGTGCCCCCACTTTCATTTGAGCCAGACTCCAGACACCCCCAGCTTGCCCCCTCAATGTGGGGTCATGACACCTTAGGGCATCAGTGCCGCGAACATGGGACTAGAATCATGGAGCCAGCCCCGAAAGCTAATTAGGGCAGGGGCAAGCTTCATAGAGGTGGGCACGAGCTGTCTTTTCCTTGATTTTTCCCCTGAGGGTCAAAGACGTGCAATGATGACCTGCATCTGTCCTGCCTCTCTACTGCTGCTATATGCCTGCACTAGTGATTCCTTCCAGCCTCAGCTTGGAGTTGTCGTGAGCCGGACATCCTCCCAAACCCTCCCCACAAAGAAGGAGAGCAGCTCGAAGGTGTTTCAATCCTTCTTTCCCGGCCAGCCCACCAGCTCCCGGGTCCATTCCTGAACCTGAGTCACTGGCGTCGTGAGCGGAACTCCAACACTATGCCAGTGGGCCAGCCTTATTTATCCTTTTCAAGTACTGTAAGGTCTCAGTCTTGTCCCTTCTCTCTTCCCTGTCCTCCATGTTTAGTGCTCTTAACCTCTCCTCATATGCCTTACCATGTTGACCCACTATTATCTTTGTAGTCCTCCTCTGGACCTTCTGCAGTAGGTTAATGTCCTTTTTGAGGTGTAGGCAGCAGTACTGAACTCTATACTCTAGATATGGCCTCAACCATGACCTGTACAAGGGCAGTATAACCTCCCCTCTCCTGCTACTGATCCCCCTAACTATGCATCCCAGCATCTTGTTTGCCATTGCTGCTGCTTTCTTGCACTGCATGGAGTGTTTCAGGTCACTAGTAATCATCACTTCCAGGTTTTTCTCCTCCTCTGATGCAAATACCTTGACTCCACATAGGTAATACTCCATTCTGGGGTTCTTGGCTCCAATATACGTAACTTTACATTTCTTGGCATTCAAGCTAAACTGCCAGATCCCTGACCACCTTTCCAGTTTTACAGATCATCCTGTAGGTCCTGTATTTCTTCAGGTGTGTCCACCCTCCAGCAGAGCTTTGTGTCATCTGCAGATAGGCACACTGTGCCCTTAATGCCATCCCCGATGTCACTGATAAAGACATTGAACAACACCACCCCAGCACTGAGCCCTTCAGGACCCCACTGGTGACCTCTGTGTTGCCAGATAACTCTCCCCCCACAACCACCCTTTGGATTCTGTCCCTCATCCAGTTTTCTGCCCATCTAACAATCTTATTCTTAACCCCAAGATCTTTCAACTTCCTGATCAACCTTTTGTGGTGCACAGAGTCAAAGGCCATGCTGAAATCCAGGTAGGGGATGTCTCCCACTTGTCACTGTCTAGTGTCTTAGTCACTCAGTCCAATACATTAATCAGATTCATTTGACACAATCTCCTACCCATGAACCCATGCTGCCTCACATCCTGAAGACCATGCTTCTTTAGATATGTTACCAAAATTTCCTTAAGTATGGTCTCCATGAGCTTGCACATGATTGAGATCAGACTGACTGGTCTGTAATTCCCTGGATCATCCTTGGGACCCCTTTTCTGGAGTGGCACCACATGTGCTGTTCTCCAGTCCTGCAGTACCATGCCTGACTCCAATGAACTATTAAATAGGCCTGCCAGAGGCCCTGCCAGCTCCTCATCCAGTTCCCTTAATACCTTTGGATGTAGTCTGTCTGGGCCAGGTGATTTGTCCACCTTCAATGCTAGCAGCCCCTCCCTCACTCTGTCCTCCTCTATCACTACATCTCTATTCCCTTCCCCTGATCTTCATCTCCCTCCTGAAGGCACTGGTTTGTCCATCTCCCTGGTGTAGATGGAACAGAAGTATTCATTTAATATCTCTACTTTTTCCCCTTATGCTCCACCCACTCCTCTCCTTTCTTAAGCCTAACAATCTCATCCTTCTTGTCCATTTTTTCACTTATATAGCAAACAAAGGCCTTCTCCCCTTCTTAATTCCTTCAGTTATCTGCAGCTTCTTCTGTGCCATAGCTCACCAGACTTCTTTACTTGCCTCATTGGTCAACTTTAGATAATTTTCTCTATTCACCTCTCTCTTGGTCTTCCTGAATTTTCTATAGGCTAACATATTTTCCCTTACTGTCTGGGCAATCCAAGAACTGAACGAGCTGGGTGCTTTGGCCCTTGTGTTCTTCCCCCTGAGCCTAGCACTTCTTCAGTGGCAACTAATATGCCTTCCTTAATGATGAACAACCTTTGGTCCACCCCCATATCTGCTCTGATGCTTGCCAGGTGGCTTCTTAGCACTTTGCTCATCTTCCTGAAGTCCACCCTCCTAAAATACAAGATTTTGATCTTAGTTAGGATGCCTTCCCTGCTCAAATCCATCTGGAACCACACTGTGCAATGATCATTCCCACCCAAGGTCTCCCTGACTGTTATTTCCTCTACTTTCCCCCTATTTGTGAGTACCAGATCAAGAATTCCCTCTGCTCTTGTTTGTTCTGTGATGCCCTGAGTCAAGACTCCACTTTGTAGTCCTTACAGAGTCACCTGAGTCCTAGCACATGTTGTGGATGGTGTGCTCCAGTCCACCTTGGGCAGGTTGAAGCCCCACACAATTACCACCTTTCCTTTCCCTGCAGCTTCCAATATTTGTGAGCTCAATTCCCTATCCATCTCCTCATACTGGTTGGGTGGTCTATATTTTTACATATTACTATGTGTGATCATCCTACACTCTGAAGCATGTGTATTAACTGTATATAGTTACTGGGTCATGTTTTGTCCTATAGGGAAACTGGTTTGTAATTTTGCCATGATAACCAGCTGTTTATAACAGTGAACATGTGCCCAGTTTCCCTCGCTCTGTGCATGCACTAGCTAGCCGTCTTCCCGCCGAACACTGCAGCAGCCATTTCGACTGCCAAACCTGCTGTCGGTGGTAAGTAAACTTAAAGAAAAATCATTGAAACCCTGTATCCCCAGTTGAGTTCAATAGTTCAAAGGAGTCTTACGGATTAAAAAAAAAAGTCTCAACAGCCATGGACTGCACGCAAACCAGATGGGACCATGACTGAACAGGACTTCAGTTTTATTTTATATAATTGCTGTAGCAAAAAGGTACAGCCAGCAATTATATAAAATAAGGATAAATCAGAATGTGTAAAACTTGAATTTTACACTCCCTCGTGTGGGATACCTTAGTAACTACTCGAGCTTCGCTCCCAGGGTTTATGTGGCATCCCACACCTTGAGGTGTGTGTAAAATTCTCATTATAATCCCACCATTATTCTCTCTATATGTTCACTGTTTTTATAATGAATAAAAATAATGTTAAAAAATGGTTGCATTGGAAACAAAAGTTAACTTTTCTTGTTGGCCCCATACACCCATAGCAAAAAGGAGGAATGCATGCGGGCCAGCATTTTGTAGTAGGGGTGCTCCCAGCAAGAAGGAACAGAAGGTTGCTGTTGGCAGAATTAAGGGAGCATGTGGACATGTATGGGGGATATGGGGACAAACAGGTTTACTGGGCCTGACCATGCAACAACTGCTAGGAGACTAGCCTTGTATGCAATACTGTTATTTCACTAAATTTTAATGTGGTAAACTATGTGAAGTCTGTTTTTTAGATGATATTATATTTGTAACATACAGCACTATCTAGTCTGTCACTTTATCTGCTTAACTACAGTAACTGTCTGCCTGCCTTGCTATCTGTCTATTTGCCTGCCTGCCTGTTTATCTCTGCCTGTGTCTTAGCAAAGTATCTATTGAATTACTTTAAATAATCTGACCAGATGATCAGTACTGGCTGGTACAGTAATACTTTTAGTAGCTTAAAGAATTATGTGATAGACTTTCTAACTTTATTTTTTTTAACAAGGCCACAACCTTACAGTAGTAATCTTTAACAGCAAAGAAATATAGTGTATGGTGAGGGCTTGTTCTAACTCAAGTTCCTTTACAGCTGAAATGCTGTTTTACCACAGTTCAAATGTCATGGAACATGATTGTACCCTTCTGTAGTACAACAATGTTCCAGCTGATTTGGAAAGAGCACAAGCCATACACTTTTAAAAGCAGCTGAGAAAACACAAACCACCAAATGCAGGATAAACCAAATAAAATACCACATGATTACTCACAGAAATCTCCATAGATGCAGGACAAAATGGATATTTAAAACAAATTGCAGGATGAACCAGATATTTTAAGTTATACATAAAATCCACTGCAGAATCAACCAGCTATTTTAAATTATCCACAAAATCCAACATAGTTAATCAGTAAGTGGCTTTTCACTAGGGGTGAAATACAGCCATCATGTTTTTGTAGAAAATCTCTCCCAAACGTGAGTGTCAACCAATAGAACTCTGCGCTATAGAGGTGAGGACATCTGTTCCCTAGCAATCACACCATAGACTGTAGCAATCAGCTCTGAGCCCAAAATAAGATGCATCAGAGCACAAATAAATCCCCTTTCTTTTGTAAAAAAAAAACAAAAGCAAAACTGATTGTATGACTTAATAATGTAGCAGAGTACATCTAGATTATTTTTGTGGGCCCCATACACTATAGAAAATCTTGGGGTTCTGATTCCCATGGACCTCTCAAGCTTTGTTCTTGAAGTCAGTGGAAATCTGAACTCCTCTGTAGCAGAACACACTGGTTGTGCGTAGTTACCTGTAGTTACCCATTCAGCATTCTCTATGTGTCAGTATGAGTTACTGCTTGTGAAAATTATTACCTCTTTAGCACTGCACAGTAAATTATTATAAATGAAGGTGTATATTTCTACACAGTGTTCACACACACACACACACACACACACACACACACATATATACACACGCATATATGCATGCATGCACATATGTATGTACACACACACGCACATATGTATGTACACACACATGCACATATGTATGTACACACACATGCACATATGTATGTACACACACATGCATATATGCACGCTCACATTTACAGTAGTGCTAGGTGGAAACTGTGAATTTGATTTTGTGAAAATGTCACAAAATTTTCCACTATTCAGACTTTGGCAAAATCAGAATCCTCTGAATATGTTTCCTGAATTTTTACCCCATTCGAGGCGTTCTGTGGAATTTTCAGGCTGAATTGCAGAACAACACACATGACCTGTGGAATGACAGTTCTGCAGAATTAAATTCTGCAAAGAATCTGCAACGCATGCACTCATTCTGTGATTCTATAGATAACAGAGTGATCATGTCTGTTGAAATATATTCCACAGTTTAATACATCGGTCTACAATGGTTTTATGTGATAAGGGCAAAAGTTAAAGGGTGAACCCGGAATCGTGAGGCACAAATGGCAAAACAGGAATGTCAACTTTATCTTTTTTTTTTGTGGGGAGACTTTGCCCTTGCACCCCCCGTGTTATTACAGGTAACTCCAAGATTGTAGCACCTCAGAGAAGGGGGAAAACTGTTGTCGCTGTTCCAGTTTTGCCCTTTTTACAGTGCAATTGTCGGCTTTTTGTTTTAGCCCTGTTCACGTGCTACCATCTGCAATGCATGCATTCATTCAACTATTCTAAGTTGCAATTTTACAAACATTGCAAAAGTGTATTCAGCTACTTTGTGGAAGTGAATTTCTGTCTTTCACAATAATTCTCCCAGTAGACTTATATTTTTGCCCAGCACTAACAAACACACACACACATTGACATACATATACTCTTTCTCCCACCCCCTTTCAATAAAATCAAGAGTCTGACTGAAAAAAATTTCCAAAATCTGTGTTGGACTAAACTGAAATCTGATATAAAGAGATGAAGGGGAACTATCTCCCTAAAAGACAATGATAGTAACAGCAATACAAACAGAGAAGCTCTGCCTTAGCCATTTGTGGATTTAACGCATTTACTCTTGACAGAGGCTTTGACTGAGATCAGTTAAAGGGCAGTTTCATTCATTTATGTTTAACCAGTCCAAAATGAAGGCAGTCTACATGATCAGAGAGTCACTCAAGCATGTTCAGCTTGATGTCAGCTTTCAAAACACACATTTTACTCTAAATGTGAACATTTAGGAAGAAAGTATGTCTGTTATACATCAGTGAAAAAAGGAATAATAACAGTTGATGGATATCTTTGTCAGAAAGGCACTATGGAGAGAAGATCATCTTTCTCACCTTTAAAAATGCTTAGTAGAATGAACAGTAAATGAGGCATTTAACAGTGACAAGTAAGACAGCTATAATTACAAGAAATGCCATGAAGCACCTTGACATTTGGAATTAGCCAAGCGCTAGGAGGCAGAGAACAGAAAGCAATGGATAAGTCAAACGTTTTCAAAGGCAAAGAGCATTGAAGCCTGCTGCTTGTATGGACACATGCATATGTGAGGAAAAAAAAACATGGAACTATTCCCATATAAGTCAAAAACAGAGTTAGGAAGCTTTTTACAATTTGATATGATGTCAATCCTATTGAGATGAAATGTCTTAAAGGTGATTAAAGTGTTCTGCACAATGAAAGTTTTAAAGATGCATTGACAGAGCAAGCAACTTAGCAACCTACAGGGGTACTGCTGCAAACAGAGACATGCAAGGCAAGAGCAAAAACATTTATTCACAGCATGCATTCCACCATTATGTCTATGGTTGTAACTTCTTTCTACCAACACTGCTACACATTCATTTCTAGTAAATAATAAGTCCCACACAATTCTTGTAGGCCTCACGTAGATTTCCTAATCAAGCAATGAAAACTAAAGTAACTTAGGAGAGCTTCAATTTGGACATACTGAATAGATCAGCACAATGACAATTAAACAAACTATATAATAATCTTAGCATTGTGCAATTATCGTTAGTGGTATTTTGGAATATTCGGGCATTTTGCTCCCTGAATGATGGAACTAGAAAGTCTTACTGTCTGTTAATTAAATGTAGTAGTGCTTGTTAATCAGAAGAAAAATGTTAACATGCTTTTTCAGTAGCAGTTAGAGATGCAGCTAATTTAAAATCCACCGTCGAAGTGAACGCGAAGTGGCCACTTCGCATTGGCACTTCGCTATGCAGAGTGCCCCATAGGAAAGGATCACTTCGCCTTGTTATTATTACTTCGCATTGTCATTCCACCTCAGATGTGAAGTAAGGCAGAGTGACAACAAAATTGTCAGCACCCCACCCACACAGTCACCAGAATGAATGTACATTTCCGAAGTGCTACTGTCTTGTGTTCAGAAAACTCCCCAGTGCTGATGAAGTAAAAAGAGAGCGTAACAAGAAATGCAAAGTCTCCCAGAATTAATGGCGCACTCAGTCATGCATGCAGTGGTCACACACAAAGTCACCAGAAGTAATGTGCATCCCCAAAATGCTACTGTTTTGTGTCCAGAAAATTCCCCAGTGCTGACAAATTCTACTGTCTTGTGTCCAGAAAATTCCCCAGTGCAGACAAAGTGAAATGAGAGCATAACAAGAAATGCAGTCTCCCAGAATTAATAGTGCACTGCAAATGCTCAGACAGATTAAGACTGTGCTGCACACTCAAGGGATGCATATGAAAAGGCCCTACAGCACCTAACCAGTGCTCACAAGTCACAAATCCAAATCCGGAAAGGAATACATTTTGCCAGTTGGGAGATTAGTGCACGGCAGTAACAATCCACTACCAGTAAAGATACCACAAAGCAGTATAAAAAATTCATGCAGGTCTGGATAGCAGGTTCACACTACTGCAATAACTCTGTGGCACAATAAAAGATGTTCGATTTAATGGCATGCATCGTGCACACACTCACACACACATACAAGTAATGCATAGGAAATTGAAAACCTTTAGTAATATAACCAAATGTTTTAAACAGACAAATTATACACTGCTGCACCACAACAATCAGCAAAAAAAAATTCAAGAATTACTGAAGTATTACTGCGTGTACATTAACACAGTTATACAAGAAAAATATAACCAAAAGAGAAAGATTACCTTTTTCTCCCAGTTAATCTACCTACACCACAAATACACCCCTCCCCCAAAGCACACTTCACAATGCACAGGTTGACTGTTCTAAATTAACATTTAAAATCCACACACAACAATTAACACTCACTCATATGAGCACAGAAGGGTTTCCTACAATCAATGTACTAAATTTTGAGCAAAACATATGACTCAAAATGACATGTTAAACAGCTTTTAGAGGTTCTGAACTGCAGAACTCAGAGAACAAACTGTCTCCTGCTACCACTACATACACACTACCCAGGCCAGAACTGAGACTGTGCAGAACAATCTAGCATCCATGTGACCTGCAATCCCATGAATCACTGCATAATTTCATTTGGAGCCTAATTACAAGGCGAAGTGAGACAAATTACATTGATTTCAATATAGTTCACCTTAAAATTGGTGGAGAAGTGGTTTGGGGAAGTCGGAACAATGCAAAGTCATTGGTTTCAGTGTACTTCATGTTCCTCATTATAAAGCAAAGTACTTCGCTTCACACTGTGTAGTACTCCACGGATTCTGCATTACTCCATGAATCACTTTGCGGAGCGAATTGAGGCCGCTTCGCCCACCACTACTTACAGTACTGTAACTCACATGCTGTACAGGAAGGAAAGTGAATGCCTATAGCTGTACTTCCCCGATGAGCTGTAGCACAAAACTCTCTGACTTAAAAATGCTTATTAATGAGTACAATGGTGGGGTGGAGAAGCCTGGAGAGATGCTACAAAACAGGCTTGCAATATATCCAGGTAACTAGTAACAAAATTAATGTTGTGATTCATGAAGTGATCATGAATCATGATTTGTGACTGCATTTGTGACTGTGATAATGAAGAATGTGATTCAGCGTCGACGGTGTGAGATAACTAATATGTAAATATATTGGGAATGCGAATGCCTATGGCTGTACTTCCCCGATGAGCTGTAACACAAAACTCCTCGACTTAAAAATGCTCATTAATGAGTACAATGGTGGGGTGGTGAAGCATGGAGAGATACTACAAAACAGGCTTACAATACATTCAAGTAACTAGTAAAAAAATGAATGTTGTGATTCGTGACATGATCGTGAATAATGATTTGTGACTGCATTTGTGACTGTGATGATGAAGAACGTGATTTGTATCATGAGTGACTCATGATGATGGTCCTGACTTAAAAACACATATTAGTGTTACAATGTTCATGCAGAATTATGCACCACACCAATCCAGTACTCTGAAGGCAAGCCAAAGAAACAACTGTGACTTAAATTACAGATGGAGGTTGAGCCTTAAAGAGATGCAAATGCTCAGACAGATTAAGATTGCACTGTGCACTGAAGAGATGCAGACGCAAAGGCACAACACCTAACCAGTGCTCACCATCAGAAATTCAAATCTGGAAAAGAAATACCTTTGCCAGTTGGGGCGGGCCGTGGGGGGGGGCAGTGTACTGCACTTCTGCAGTAATAGTCACTAGTACTAGTACCAGTAAAGATACCACAAAGAAGTACAAAAATCACACAGCTGTAATGAATAGCAGGTTCACATTGCTGAAATTACTATGTGGCACAATAAAAGGTATTTGATTTGATGACACACATACTCATGCACACACTAAGTAAGGCGTAGTAAATTGAAAACTTCAGTAATATAACCACATATTTTAAACAAACTAAAATTATGCACTGCTGCACCACAACAATCAGCAAAAAAAGGCAAACATTATTAAAAATATTACTGTGTGTACAGTAACACAGTTATACAAGAAAAATATCACCAAAACAGAAAGAACTGTCTTTTTCTCCAAGTTATCTACCTACGCCACAGACATGCCCCTCCCCCAAAGTACACTTCCACTGTCTCTCAGTACACAGACTGAATGTCATACATTAACATTCAAAATCCATACACAAACAATAAACCCATGATGTTATGAGCACAGGAGTGTTTACTACAATTGATGAACTTCGTTAGTGTCAGTGGCTCAGTAGGTAGCACACTCGCCTCTGAGGCCGGGAAATCAGAGGGTTGTGGGTTCAGTTCCCACATCTGGCACTTGGGTTAATATCCCAGTACTGACACTGTAGTGCAGCATGAGAGGGGTGCTGCACTTCTGAGGTGCCATCTTTCGGATGAGACATTAAACCGAGGTCCCATCTGCCTGGATTGGTGGTAGTTCAGGTGGATGTTAAAGATCCCATGGCACTTATCGAAAAGAGTAGGGGAATTTCCCGGTGTCCTGGCTAAATTTCCCTCATTCAGTAAAAATACCACCAACAGCTTAATCTGGTTCAAGGTCAGTTGGCATTCATCTGTATCCCACTCCCCCAGGTCGTGCCTGAAAATAGGCAGGATTTGTCTAGTGCACTTACCCGGTCAACGAAAGCTAAATAAATAACTAAAGTTTCATCAAAAAAAAATATTAAAAAGGCTTTTTTAATAGCTTTTAAAAGGTTTGAACCATAGAGAGCTCTCAGAGCAGACTGTCTCCTACAGCTTCCACACACTACCTCGATCTGAGGCTGTGCAGAACAATCTAGAACCCAAGTGACCAGAGATCCCATGAATCACTGCATAATTCACCTTTGGAGCTTAAAAATTAGGCGAAGTGAGATGAAGTACATTGTTTTCAATGAACTTTGCCTTAAGAATTGGTGGAGTAGTGGTTTGGAAAGGCAGAGTAATGCAAAGTCATTGTTTTCAATGGACTTAGCGTTACCCATTATAACGCGAAGTACTCCACTTTGCATTGCAGAGCACTTTGCGAATCCACTTTCATTTCGCGATGAGTGGTGGGCAAGGTGGCTCCACTTCACTTCGCGAAGTGATCCGCGGAGTGAAGGTGAATTCGCGGAGTGCTCCATAACGTGAAGCAGAGTACATCGCGTTATTAATGAGTAACACGAAGTCCATTGAAAACAATGACTTTGCGTTACTCCACCTTCCCAAACCACTACTCCACCAATTCTTAACATGAAGTACATTGAAAACAATGTACTCCACCTCACTTCACCTTGTTTTTAAGCTCCAAAGGCACATTTTGCAGTGATTCATGGGATTCCAGGTCACATGGGCTCCAGATTGTTCTGCACAGCCTCAGTTTAGGGTAGTGTGTGTATGAAGCTATAGGAGACAATCTGCTCTGAGAGCTCTGTGATTCAAACCTTCTAAAAGCTGTTAAAAAAGCCTTTTGGGGTCATTTGTTTTGCTGATTATAGGAAACCCTCCTGTGCTCATACCATCAAGCATTTATTGTTAGTATGTGAATTTTGAAAGTTAATGTACAATATTCAGTCTGTGTACTGAGAAACAGTGGAAGTGTGCTTTGGGGGAGGGGTGTATCTGTGGTGTAGGTAGATTAATTTGGAGAAAAAGACAGTTCTTTCTGTTTTGGTAATATGTTTCTTGTATAACTGTGTTAATGTACACACAGTAATATTTTCAATAATTCTTGCCATTTTCTTGCTGATTGTTGTGGTGCAGCAGTGCATAATTTTAGTTTGTTTAAAATATGTGGTTATATTACTGAAGTTTTCAATTTGCTACACATTACTTAGTGTGTGTGTGAGTATGGGTGTGACGTGTGTCATCAAATCAGACACCTTTTATTGTGCCACATAATTTCAGCAATGTGAACCTGCTATCCACTGCAGCTTTGTAATTTTTGTACTTCTTTGTGGTATCTTCACTAGTACTCGTGACTGTTACTGCAGCAGTGCAGTACACTGCCCCCACGGCCCACCCCAACCAGCAAAGGAATTATTTTCCAGATTTGAATTTCTCATGGTGAGCACTGAATAGGTGTTGTGCCTTTGCATCTGCATCACATCAGTGCACAGTGCAATCTTAATCTGTGCATTTGCATCTCTTTAGGGCCCAATCTCCATCTCTAACTTAAGTCACAGTTGTTTCTTTGGCTTCCCTTCAGAGTACTGGACAGGTGTGGTGCATAATTCTGCATGAACATTGTATTCATTAATATGCCTTTTTAAGTCAGGACCATCATCATGAGTCACTCGTGATACAAATCACGTTCTTCCTCATCACGGTCACAAATGCAGTCACAAATCACGATTTATGATCACGTCATGAAACACAACATTAATCTTTTTAAATAGTTACTTGGATGTATTGTAAGCCTGTTTTGTAGTTTCTCTCCATGCTTCACCACCCCACCATTGTACTCATTAATGAGTGTTTTTAAGTCAGGGAGTTTTGTGCCACACCTCATCAGGGCCAGGGGAGGTACAGCCTTAGGCATTCGCATTTCTTCATCATCACAGTCACAAATGCAGTCACAAATTATGATTTACAATTACGTCAAGAATCACAACATTAATTTTTTTACTAGTTACTTGGATGTATTGTAAGCCTGTTTTGTAGTATCTCTCAAGGCTTCACTATCCCACCATTGTACTCATTAATAAGTGTTTTTAAGTCTGGGATTTGGACAGTGTCTGCAGTACATACGCAGACTGGAAAGAAGACTGACTGAACACATGCAGTATAGCACAGTATACTTGCACTGCTCAGAATACAAAGTGTCACACATACGGAAAACAACAAAAAAGGACATAATTACATACAAGGGTCAGGGATGGTGGAGGAATACATTTTATAACACAGCAAGGAAGGTGTGGGGGTACATGGTGTGAGGAAAAAAAAAAACTAATATGGTATCCCATGGTAATCCAGCAGCAGTTCCAGAATTGTCATAATTTGTAACTGATGTCCCTCTATGCGATCCTGGTGGAGCAGCAGTTACTGCTGTGGTCCTCCTCTTCTTAGGGATGCCACCATGCACAGCTGCACCCTCTGCTACAGAACAGCCAGCAGGTGCAGGCATGGTCCATTCTGTGGCAGCCTGCCACTGCAACTGGTGATGATTGAGCATATGGGTGTACTGGCCCCAGTCCCCAGGTGAGTTCCACAAGGGGCCACAGTGCACCTCCACCTCACAAAGGCAGCACCTGACCACACTGCTGTCCCCCACCGACACAGTCAAAAAACTGCCAAACAATGGAGGTGCAGGGAGAACCAGGCACAGGCAGGGGAGGGCCAGAGGAACTGGCAGCTGACTGGTCATGGTACTGAACAGGGATGGGATCCACATCTGAGCCTGGGGGAGGAGGTACATCCTGCTCCAGAGGCCCTGGTGCTGGACTTAGTTGTGGTGGTGGTGGTGGTTCAACTGCCTCAGAGTCAGGACAGGAGGCGGTGCTGGTTCTGCTTCTGGGGTGGGGACAAACAACTAAATACTTATAAAGGTAAGAAAAAAAATTTACAGAAATAACTAATTAAGTAAAAAAAAGTACAGAAAAGACAAAAACTTTAGCTTTTAAAAAAGGTGTTGGGTTTAAATCAAAGTTTAAATCTCCTCGCTCTGATCTCAAAGTATCAGCAGTCACAAAACACACTGCTCTCTCTCCGTCTGCATGGGAGAAAGTAAAAGTGTCTGCGTGTATGACTCACTTCCTTCCTGCCTAGCTAAAGAGCATGTGACTTACAGTACTATAAGCCATGTGATGTGTGGGAAGGGGGCTGCCAAATCTGAAACACCAAGTGGATCACTTAGAATCGTAATGAGGACCGCGAAGTCCATTAAAAACAATGACTTCACCTTACTTAGCATTGCCATTCCACCTTAACATGAAGTGGTAATGACAAGGTGGAGTGAGCACTTTGCATTGTTCACTCCATGTAGCGGAGTGGCAATGCGAAGTGCCCATTTCGAGTTCACTTCGTCGGTGGAATCCGCTGCATCTCTATTCACGATTCACTTTGCAAAGCGAATTGGGGCGACTTTGCCCATCTCTAGTAGCAGTACATAGTAGTTACCACTGACAGTAATAATGATATCCTTAAATATACTCCATCAAGTCAGGCAGGCTCAGTTTCACCATCACTGTTAAGATAAATCCAGCTTATGAAGCTTCAGGATAAAAAAAAACTTTCTTTATTGTTAAAGCTAGCAGCAAAGATGCACATACCCCTCTCCACAAGAACAGTGAGCCTTGAGAAAGCGCTGTTAATGCACAAAAATGTTTGGCTGTTCTCATGAGGAGGGGCTTGTGCATCTTTGCTGCTAGTTTTAGCAATAAAGAAAGTTTTTTTTTTTTTATCCTGAAGCATCGTGAGCTGGATTTATTCTAACAGTGACCATGAAACTCAGCCTTCCTGACTTTATTGTTAGTACCTTTTGCTATTGGCTCCATCTATATCACTTAGTAGCCACCTTTTGTTGTGTTTTCATTCTTAAATAAAGCTAGCCATGGCTAGACATGAGTCATTCAGTTTAATGGTAGAGTAAAAGTCTTGGCTGGATATGGTTGGTTATTGTTATGGATGGCCTGGCCACCACTGTATAGTCCTAGTGTTATTCACAGCATGATCTCTGATGCATTCAACCATTTCTTTTCTGAATAGGTATTTTTGCTCCTGACTCCAATCAGCCTTCCCCTGTCAGGGCCGCACACCTCAGACATGTCATCTCATTGTTCCCCAGGACTTACCTGCCTACTCCCATTGGGCTACTGTTGCTCATCCCCACAGTTCCTGTATCGCTTAGAAATCTAAATCCTCCAGCTCACAGGGTAGAATAGCTCCTCAAATGACAGTTGCATGGCCTTCAGGTTGTGGTGTCTGCCATGCTAATTGAGTAGCAATTGATATCTTTTTCCGTTCCTGTTCCTTGAGGACAGAGCCTGAAGACATGGTAGGAAGCACTCCTGCTTACATATGAGCACATGAGCATCAATGTTAAAAGTGTCCTCTCCTCTTCATCTCATGGCCTAAGCTCTACCTCCACTGTGGTCACCCGGAGGGGGAGAGTGGTATATTAAAGTAGCTCAGTGCTCTCCCTTCCAGAAGAAAGGGGACATCTTCTGAGATGTTCAAACTTCCTCCTTTGGCTGATCCTCCAGTAATCTGTGCTCATTCCCGAAGTTGGGCACCTGCTTTGTGATGGTTAGCCCTATGGCCCTACAGTTTCACTGATGGGCCATGCATTTAACCATTTTTGAAAGTGCATATAAGCAGTTTTGTAATGTGCAGTACACCACAATAAAAATGGCAGTCTTCACTTATTTCTAACAAATGTCAAACACATATGTTACCTCAGGAATAAAATTAAGTGAAAGGAAATACAATTGCTATGACTGATTTTTATTGCTCCAACTGCCAATTGGATTATTTAGATTTTTTGATTGCCAGCACTGCAGCTTTGCCAGAAGAGTTAGCTTCTCCCAGGTGGATGCTAGTGTTAAGTATCAGCATGGCACAGTTGGTAAAACATCCACTTCTGTGCCAGAATGTCATGGGTTCTTTTTTTTTTCTAATTTAACTCTTTATTAATTTCAGCACCAAATGTACAACGTCACATAACATCTACATTTGATAATATTAGGTGTACCAGTGTTCATCAAAAAGAAGAAAATACACATGAAGAAAAGAGAGAAAAAAGAGAGAGAAAAACCCCACACCCTCCCCCACCCATCCACCCCACAGGCTGCACAATACTACTAACCTTATGCCCATAGTTGACTACTACCCTCCTATTTACCTGGCGGTTTCCATATCGTCATAATAGCCTCAAGACTCCCCCACCGAGAAGTAAAAGCTTTGCCTCTGTTCCGCATAAGTGCTATATGCCTCTCCAACTGCAAGGCCAAAACACACTCCCTGTACCATTCCATTATTAAGGGTGCCTTCTCATCCATCCAATGTCTCACTATTGCTAGCTTGGCAGTTGCTGCTATTAAAACCATATGGCGCCTTCCTATTGCTTGGAATGCCAATCGGGAAAAGATTTATCAGGCACACTTCCAGGGTAAATAGCTCCCTCAAGCCAAGGATAGGGTCTAGGGAGCTATTAATAGCCTGCCAAAAAACTTTAATACGCGGACATAACCATAACATATGATAGAGGGACCCCACATCCATCTTACATCTATTACATGTTGGCGCTTGCACCCGGCCAAAACTATATAGTTTGGATGGTGTCAAATACAAATTGTGTAAAATATTGTAGTTTACTACTCTAAGCCTGTCCTGCTTGACAATCTTATATAGGGTGATCCAGATTTTTTCCCACACATTAGCATCCTCAGGGATACCTAGTTCCTTTACCCAATAGAAACAGACGCCCGAGGGTAATCTGTTATCCCAACCTTGCAAGGCTTTGTATAGATTAGAGACTTTACGCAACTGTGAAGCAACCTGGAGAAGCACAATAGGATCCTTTTCCCCCCATGTCTGTTATTGGAGAGTGTTTATGAAACATGGATAGGGTCTTATTGACTTGTAGGAATTTAAAAGATTCTTTATTCACAGTGCCGTCGGAACCGCACAGTTGGACCGGAGTGACCATCTCTCCATCCCTCCATACCTCCGAGACTTTACATTGCCTCAGCCGAGGCCAAAAGTCATCGGCTATTGGTGTATTGTCAATTTTGAAGTGCGGATTATTGACAATTGGCTGGCCCGAGGATTGACTCCACTTAACTGACAAAAACGCTTGGGCCTGATGAGAGGCTTTCATCGACCAGCCCATAGGGTTATTTCTAAGACTTTTGGGGATATGTGATGGAGAGGCGTAAAGCAAGGCGCGTAGCGAGCACCTTTCCTGAGATGCCAAGTACTCCTCAATAGATACCCACAGAGGGGAGTATGCCTTGTGGTCCTCCTCTTTCTGCCAATAATATAATTTACTTAAATGTTGTGCTATATAATATACAAAGAAAGAAGGGGCTGCCAATCCTCCCCTCGCTTTTGGCGCTGTTAACTTGAGGTAGGACCTACATACCTTCTTTTTGTTCCACAAAAAGGAACTCAGCATACTCCTCAGCTTAGAGAACCAGACTTTAGGAAGGTACACGCCCAGCATACCCAATGGATACAATATCCTAGGTAAGAGGTTCATTTTAATAATATTCAGCTGACCCCATAGCAAGATAGGGAGGCCTTGCCATCTCTCAAGGTCTTTAGAAATTATTTTCATAAGGCTATCTATATTGTTTCTCCGAATGGTGATAGGATCTCTAAAAATCTTTATTCCTAGATAGACTACAAAGTTTGCTTCCCACGCCAAACCTAGGGGCCTAGCTCCCCTTATTTTTACTCTATGATTCAGAGGAAATACCTTCGTCTTTTCTCGATTCAGCTTATAATAAGATATTTTAGAGTACTCTTCATTCTTTTCTAGTACTGCAGGGATTGAGACTTTGGGGTTCTCCAGATGTAATAAGATATCGTCAGCATAAACCGATAAGGCGTATCTAGCTTCCCCCACTCGAATTCCGGTAATCTTAACATTAGCTGCCAGTCGAAGGAGCAAGGGTTCTAAGTATAAATTAAAAAGCAGGGGACAGAGGACACCCCTGTCTAGTTCCCCGAGCCAGCTTAAATGGAGAGGATAATAACCTGTTACACTTCACTCTGGCCATGGGACAGGAATATAATACTTTCACCCATCTGACAAAATCTTCCGGGAAACCAAAAGAAATTAAGGTAGCAAAAAGAAAATCCCAGGAGACTCTGTCAAACGCCTTTCCGGCATCTAGAGAAGTTAACACCATTGGAATATCAGAATCTCTGGCCGTCACAATAAGATGCATTAATTTTCGCCATATGATCTTGAGATGACCCTCCAGTCATAAACCCGACTTGCTCGTGTCCTATTAGCTTATCTATAATTCTGAAAAGCCTATTTGCCAACACTTTGGCCAAAATTTTAACATCAGTATTTAACAATGAAATAGGTCGGTAGCTACTGAGACGCTGCGGGTCTTTTCCAGGTTTTAGAATTAGAGATATCACCGCCTCCAAAAAACCTGACTCTGACATCCCCTTATCAAACCAATAACCGAAAAGGTCCTTTAACATGGGTGCCAAAACACTTTGATAGGCTTTGTAAAAAAATTACTAGGAAACCCATCCGGACCAGGAGACTTGTCCAAAGGCAACTGCTGGATTGCTTCCTGTATTTCCCTTAAAACAATCGGGCCACTCAGAAGAGCAACATCCTCTGCAGTAATCTTTGGCAGGGCCACAGATCCAAGGTAAGCATTCAAATCTGAATCCACAGAAGAGGCAGCCGGGGCCACTGAGTACAAACCTTGGTAAAAAGAACTGAACATTTCTACCATTCTGTGTGAATCAGTGACCACTCTACCATCTTCCTCGGAGTAAATTCCAGCAATATACTGCGAGGCCTCTAATTGACGGAGGCGCATCGCTAGAAGTCTGCTTGCTTTTTCTCCTACATCTAAATATTGGAGCTTGGTCCTATGTAAAGACAGCTCAGCCCTCTGCGCTTGCAAACCTACATATTGGGCCTGCAACTGATGTAACCTAGACCACAATTCGTCTGGGGAGGAGCGGGACAGGGTATTCTCTATGTTTTTAATGCTAGCTAGGAGCTCCTCCATTAGACCCCTCTGACGCTTAGCCCTGTTGGACGCCATTTTAATAAATTCACCCCTCACAGAACACTTTAGGGAAGCCCAAACCAGGTCATATTTCTCGACCGTCCCTAAATTATGGGCGAGAAATAAGTTGATGTGCTCCTTGATATGTTCAAAGGTGGCTGAGTCTTTCAACATCTGGCTATTCAGTCACCATTGAGGAGAGCGCCTAAGCCCAGCCCCTAAGCCAAACTCCATGTCCACCGACGCATGATCAGATATGACCCTTGTTGAGATTCCTACTCGTGTGACCCCTGGGATCGCATGCAAACTTATAAGCAAATAGTCAATTCTGGAATATGTTTTGTGTACCGCAGAAAAGAAAGTATATTGTCTTTCGGTAGGGTTGAATACTCGCCATATGTCCACTAAAGCAGCTGTATCTATAAATTCTTTCAGAGCTCTTTGAGCTGGAGATAAGCCCAGTCAAACTCGATCAGATCTATCTAGCTCCGTCTGGAGGACCAAATTCCAGTCCCCACCTAATAGCATAAGCCTAGGGGGATTCACATTTATAATATTTAATAAATTCATGAAGAAAGAAGGCGAGTCATTATTTGGGCCATATATCGATCCAAAAATAATCGGACAGGATTCTAATGATCCATGCACGACAATATACCTTCCCTCAGGGTCCCATATTTCCTTAGTCAATTTAAACGGCACATTTCTGGCCAATAGTATCGCTACTCCTCCTTTATTTGTAGAAACCCCTGCTCCGTATGCCTGACCAACCCATAATTTTCTAAAAAGGAGCACATCATCCCTTCTAAGATGCATTTCCTGTAAAAAGGCTATTTGCGCTCGCAACAACTGCAGGTGCTTCAATACCATCTGCCTTTTAACCCTATCTTTAGCCCCTTTAATATTCCAACTCACAACATGATAACTATTACTCATGTCATATACAATACTCGATAATTATCCAGGAATGGTGAGCAGAAACTCACTCTTGGGAGAGTCTCATACATATTGTGCTCAAAACTATTAAGAGGCATATCAGATATGGAATAATAAAAGCCCTCATCAAATAGCATAAACCCAGCACAGCCTGCCCTCCCTCCCAAAAGTCCTCTTCCTTAATCTACAACTATTCTTAACACAATACTCCGATTCCCATGATACCCACATACCCCTACTAACCTAGCATAACCCCCAGTTCTAATAACTGTACCACCATTCCAACACGCCATGTGATGTTAAAGCTAGCCTAAGCAAAACCAGGTCCCCCATCTTCGGCTATGATTATCAGAACATATAGTTTATATCAACGTCATAACATTATTTCCTCACATGTCTTAACACCTAATAAAGATGAGTCACTATTTAACTAAACAATTCCCCTTTAACTAGGTACTTCACTACTCTAGTGCAGCCATATTTCTAATTAAAAGAAGAAACTATACACTATTTAATTTCAGCATTCGCTTTGTGGAGCAAGGCATAAAGTTGCCTGCGACTTATAGTTGGAAAGGACTCCCAAAAACTCTTTAGACTGTCCTCTGCTGTTCTCCAGTGGGAAGGGAGAGCATATGGCATAATAACTTAAAAAAAAAAAAATGCTTCAAGGAGGAGGAGATTGCAAAGGCATCCAATGGGACCTCCAATGGGACACTTTCAAACTGACAGCAAGTGAGTCAAGGATCAATGTTACAAAATATATGCTGGTAAACATCTTTCCTCCTGGGAATAAACCCCTTGCTTGGACCGCTAACTAGCAAATGTGTGGCCATCATTTAAATAACTCATGCAACAGCTTAGATAACTCCTGTCTTGCCGCTTCTGCATTATCGTAGAAGTGCCACTGATCTTTAAGTTTAACTTGCAGGATCGCCAGGTATCTAACCCTGTACTGAATACTCGCAGCAATCAATTTTGTAACTATAGGGTGAAGTTCTTGCCGTTTAAGTCGCACCGATTGTGGCAGATCATGAGTGATACGAATTGGCTTTCCGTTCCACGAGACCTCTTGGAAAGATTTTGCTTTACTCAAGATATGCTGTTTGTCCAAGAAATTTAACAACTTGCAAATTATCGGTCTCGGAGGAGCACCAGGTGCGGGGGGTGGCCGGAGAGATCTGTGCGCTCTCTCAACGATATAGCTTGTGTTGTTTGGGGATAGACCAGCAACCTTTTCAAGAAGTTTTTGCACAAACTGAATGGGTGTCGTGCCTTCCTCGTTTTCCAGTATACCAATAATTACTAAGTTATTTCACCGACTTCTCCCTTCTAGGTCCTCGAGCTTTTCTTCCATTCTTTTTAACTTTTTATTAATTAAAGCATTTGCTAGCTCACTCTTATCATTTTTAGCTTCCAAGGATTTAAGCCTAACCCGTTGTCATCAACTCGAGTAGTCAGCATCTTTAACGTCGCTTTAAAGCCGTGAATTTCAGTGGAAATCTCCTCGATTGAACATTGCAGAGGCCCAATAATTTCCAGAAAGCACTCCTCGGTCAATGCTGTTGGCCCCGGCGTTGCCTTATTGGAACCCTGCCGAGGGCGTTTTGTGGCCTGTTCTTTTTCTGGGGAAGGAGGCAGCGTGTGCTTCACAGGCTGTTTTTTCATGAAAGCCTCCATTCTAGCCGCTATCCAAGTAACAAACTATCGCTCCGATGGCTTAACAGAAGCTATCAGTAAGTCTATGTTGAAATTTTTTGGCGTTGAGGGTGAAAAAATCAAGCTGAAGACAGAGCCGACCGAAAGTGCTGTTTTCTCTTAAGCTGCCATCACGTGACCCTGTCATGGGTTCTAGTCCCACACCAGAATTGGGCTAATACAATGCTATCCTTTGAATGAGACATTAAATTATGATCCTGTATGCCTTTTTTTGGTGGTTGTTACAGTGGACGTTAAAGATCCCATGCCACTTCTGAAGAAGAGTAGGTAAAATTCCCCTGTGTCCTGGCCAAATTTCCTAGTTCACTAAAAAATACCACCTCCAACAACTTAATCTGATTCAGTTTCAGTTGGTTGGTATCTGGGACAAGGCTCATAACAATCAGTATTGTCTAGCCTTCCATTCTCAGTCAGCAAAAACTAAATACATTTATAAATGTTTTATCTACTAGTGTTTACCATTACTGGATGTCCAGCCATGGATCAGCAATTTAATTAGTTGTGAACTCCCTCTCAGTTTCCTTCTCAACTGCTGGAAAGATGTTACTAGCACCACTATGGTCCACAAATTGATGAGGAGGGGGGGGTGTGGACAGGGATGAAATCAAAGTACTGCATACTACATTCTTAAGCAATAAAATACATTAATGTAATACATGGGTGAATCATTTTTACATAGGGAAAGCATGACATCCAAATCAACGTAGTAACAACCATTGTTCTAACATCAGAAAGATATTGTGGGCTCTAGTAACATCATGGAAACAGTCAAGCACTGGTGTCATAGTCCTGCTGTCACTAGACTCCCTCAGTAGAAAATTGTGGTTTGTGACATCATTGTTTGCTGTCATGTGACCCCATATGATGTCATAAGCAAAGATTATTATGAGTTCAATGCAGTATCGCCAATGTTTTTACAGGCTTTTGGGGTAGACTATTACAAAATGTTATAAACCCTGGAAAAGAAATCTGAAAATTAAGAAAACGTATGTTATAGTAAATTGTTATAGATGAAATGTTATATTTATGTGGGAGTGCATGCATGGGTGTGCAGTCACACTTTAAAGGACAAACTGTTGAATTTTTAGAAAAAAGGGGGGTGATGGACAAAAGCCAGCATGACTTTATGAAGGGTAGACAATATTACATGAACCTGATAGATGTTTTTAACTTGGTGACACAATTTGCCAACAGGGGTCAGGAAGTTGGTATCTGATCTCAGGATTTCAGTAAAGCCTTTGACTCAGTGACACACCGGAGACTAGATAAATAGTGGTATACTTGATTTTAGGGGACAGACTCACTATATAGAATAGAAAGCAGTTTCTGAGAAGGATTTAGAAGGCGGTCCAAAATGGAAAATTCTGAGACATAAGGACATGACTAGTGATGCACCCCAGGGATTCCTCTTAGGGTCAGTCTTCTTCATTATTTACATTAGCTACATTGGGATCAGGCTGCTGGGAAAAGTATGATTATTTCAGATGAAACCAAGCTCTGTCAGTGTTCAGATAGTGAGTAAGGGATGTGCTGTATGAAGAAGGACATAAAGAGACTAGAAAATTGGTCAGATATGTTTCAATTAAGTACAAAAAAATGCAAAGTGTTACATTCTTGGTTCAGAAATTGACAGATGGAATACTGGATGAAAGGGTTTAAGGTAGAACATACCTGTGAGGAAAGGGGTTTGGGCCCTTACAGAAGTAGTTGTATGAAATGTTTTCATGTTGCACAGATAAAACTACCCAAGAGATATGCGTGCTGCAAGTATGATTTACATGTTAAATTGGAACCAACTGCATGCATATGGCATGCGTGCAGCAAACCAGTATGGAAACCATGATTTTTATGTTAAATTGTGAAAGACTGCATGAATGTGGCATTCATGCAAAAAAGCAAGTGGTCACTGATAACTGCACACATAAAAGTTAAGTGACTTGCTCAGGATTACACCATACACAAGTGAGAGTTGATGATATTCAAACCCAGGTCTTCATGAATCCAAGTCTCCTGGCTCGCAGTTCAGTGCCTTTAACCACTAAGCCATACTGAATGCACACATATGGCTCACTTGTAAATCAATACATACTGTATCTGAATACATATGCATGAGTGCAGCATGCTTGTAGCCAGTGTATGCTTTTCAGTTTTCATTTCTCCCTCATCTCATTGTCACTGTTAAACTGTAGCACACATACCAATGGAAACACATGTTTTTCCCACTCCCAATACACAAACTTACCCACAAAACCACTTAATTACTTCAGTCTGGCCTGTACTCCTACTATTTTTTCTCCATAGTTTTGAATGCTTACACACACACAAAAAAAAAAAACATTAAGGTGCAAACACAAACATGGCAATAACTTAACACACACACACACACACACACACACACACACACACACACACACACACACACACACACACATCCATGCACATGGCCAATTCCCCTCTCCCCATGCATACACTGTAGTGGGTATGGCCATGCTGCTACAGGCAACCCACCAAGTATAGATATAAGTAAAACGTCTCTTATTTGAGTACTAGGGAGCCAGAGGCAGGAGTCTTTATCAGATAATGTCCATAGGTCAGAGTGCTGGGGGTACCACCTTGAAATGAATGGAGGTATTTTCCTTTACTATTTTGTACATTATGATGGTGAGCTGGAGAATAATGAAGGCCACTGTTCTACTAAAAAGGCCCTTGTTAGTCGAGTGGTGGCCTTCATTAATCTCCAACGCTCCATCAATAATGTGTAAAATAGCAAATAAAAAATGTCCTCTTTCTTTTCAATGGTGCACACCCCTGCAGTCTCCTTTGCTCTTTGTCATATTGTGCCTGAGCATGGGGATATGAAGGTCAGCTTCATGTGGGAGGGGGCATAAGCCTGAATATAGGGGGGCTCCATAGTCTGTGCATACCATACCGCTTAACTGTCGGTGAATGCAAGGGACAGCTGTGGAATGTCTGTAACATCTCTAAAAGGTACAATTTATTTGGTTTGACTGAAATGTTATATGGAAATCAGGAAAAATTCAAATGTATAAGAATCATCTCTATATACCCCAGAGCAGTGCATCAGATTTGTGCTTAAACCCACCCCGTTACTAACCAATTTTTTTCCTGGCTGAAGTTCAGCCCCACCCCAAAAACAAAGAACATTGTTCTGATTTTTCTCCCTGACTCTATTCCATTTAATATCCATCACCTATGGGTCATAAAGCAACCCAAAGGTGAAGAATCATGAAAAACACATCAATATTTCAGTCCTTCCTCCTTCCCCAATCCTCCTGTAAAAAATATTATTTACTTTTACTTATTCGACCATATGGCCAAAATCTGCAGCCTGGCATAGTGTTCAACCAGTCCAGTTTTTAGTCTGCTCCCACTCTCTCCTTCACCAGAAGCTGGATGCTAGAACTGACCATCACAGGTCCCCAACGTGCTCCATGACCAAGTCACCTCACCATATGAATCCACCCAACCTGTTTTTTTTCCTTCTTGCTTGGTTGCTGCCACACTACACTGATCAAGGCCTATTAAGGCTACCCACACTGCTGTCACCACTGCTGCTAAGCCTAACTTGCTGTCATGGGGGTCTGTGCTGTGTTTTGTTTTGTAAGGCAAGCCCAGTAGAGTAAATAGGTAGCCTAGTCTTGAGTTAGATTCTAGCTCACCCTCTGCCCCTTCAGCCACCAGGGGAGTTGGAGACTCACTAAGAGTAGCACAACAAAAATATGATGCCACAAAACTGCTATTGAGAGTTCAGTGCTAAATGACTCCTCCATGCTGTAGTGTTCAGCCTGTCTACTCTGTGGTTGGAAAGACAGTGTTGAACTTGCAAGGATCATGTGCTCTTTCTTTGCTGGAGCTCATCCACATCACATGTGAATGTGCCACCACTAATAGGTGGTGAGAGTGGACAACAGAATGCAGACACAGTCAAGTCTAGAGAGTACCTGCAGCAAGAGCACACACAGGAGAGGTGGGAACTTATTGTGCAAAATATTAAATCCAAATTTAAAGCCATTACTGCCACACCATAAGAACAACCTAGGCACAAATACAGGGAGGGGGCAACTGCACCCCTCTGCTCTACCTAAATGACACCCCTGCTTAATGGTAGAAATTCATTGTCAGGTGCTAATACAATGGTTTCCACTGCATTTTGAGGTACCTTATCTCCCTGTTTCATGATGTGTCCTGATCATTATGTGGGTTAGTGCCCTTCATTGTACCTCATTTTAAGTGTCCATGTCCCTCATTTCAGTGACAAAATGTGAGGTATGGTGCATGCTTCCAAGACCCTACTCAGCACAAAGAATGTTGAGCATGGCCATATTGTATATGCTCAATACCGAATGACAAAGGGAAAGTAAGTGAGATAAAACAGTCATGGAGAAACACATTTGTAGCACTAAATATGCACAAGGGATTTGCATGGTCCAAAACAAAAAGAATAGGCTTCACAACACAGAGGCCCCTCTTCGTATATCTGAAATGTGGGGTAATGACTGGCTATATCCTAGGCATTTAATGCAATAAGCAAACAATACTTTACAGATTAATGGTGATTTAATTACAGCAATCAAAAGCCATTAAACAACTTGCAAAGGGATCAGAATTAATGTGTTTATGTAATTTTTATGGGAATTCAATAGAATGTATTTTAATGACTAATTGTTAGCAGTAGTATAAGAAATAAAAACTGATGTGTTTTTTTTAAATGAGATTTTCACCTGCTTAGCTGCTGCACACATGGCAAGCATGTGGCATGTGAACCCGATGTCATGTTTAAATAATATTCACACTAGGTTAACTGCTACACTCAAGTCAAGTGTGCAACAAGTGAAACTGATGTAATTTTTAGAAGATGTTCACACCAGCTTTCTTGCTGTGCACATGTCAAGCTTGCAGCATGTGAACCTGATTTGCTCTTAGACCTGGTTCATATATATTCACTTAATGTATGTGAACCGCATGCAAACGTTGCACAATTAAGCATGTGGCATACATTCTGCATGTACACAACACACCCATATTTCTGTAAGGGGGTGACAATAATAATAATAATAATTGCAGGTATAAAATCACCTTCTCAGTGTACGAAAGGACATTGGGAGGCAAATAGGATGCTGGGTTGCTTCAGGAAGGATTTCACCAGTTGCAGTAGGGAGGAGATTCTGTCACTGTATAGGTCACTGAGTAGACTGCATCAGGAGTATTGTGTGCAGTTCTGGAGCCAATATTTGAGGAAGGATTGGGACAAGCCAGAGACAATCAAAAGAGGGGAACCAAAAATGATCCATGACCAACAAATCAAAACTAATGTTGAGAAACTGGAGGAGCTCAACTTGTATTTGCTGGAGGCTAGAATGGAGAGGAGAGATATGATGGAGATGTATAAATACATTCAGGAAAACAATAGAGTGGGCCATACAAAACTGTTTAAAATGAAGAAACATTCATCCACTAGGGGCCATAATCTCAGTCTGGTAATGGGGGAGTTTAGGAGAGATCTAAAAAAAAATTTTCAAGAAGAGAGTGATGGACAGATGGATAATTGGAACAGCCTGCCCAGAAATGTTGTTGATGTAGAGATCTGAAATGGTGTCAAAATGCAGTGGGGCAACTTTGGGAGATCATCAGAAAGGTGGTGGTGGGGGGGGTAATCACTGGTGGAAGAGTAATAAAGGGTAGAGTAAAAATGTTGGTAACTACAGTACTGGTGGAAAAGAAATACTCAGCTGTACACATGCCTGCCAAATAGTGTCCAATTAAGCAAAGTAAGAAAACAATGGCACTGCAGGTAATTGTTCATCCAAATTTATCACAAGCAGTAAAATTGCTAAGCCACCCTGCAGTACAGAATCCCAAACCTCGACTAGTTTCGCACTACTCATGCATCATCCTCCTGATGATGCATGAGTAGTGCAAAACTAGTCGAGGTTTGGGATTCTGTACTGCAGAGTCACCTTGCAATTTTACTGCTTGTAATACATTTGGATTAACGATTATCTGCGGTGCCATTGTTTTCTTACTTTAACTACAGTACTGTAGAGCCTCAGAGTAAACACAATAGACTCAAAGGTTTCTCTGCTCTTGCTTTTTCATTCTGACAAGTCTTAAGTCTTTCAACATAACTTTCAACTTTCATGCCAGCTAAGGTCTTGTATCTCTTGACTGCATGTTGACTGAGCTAATCCTTTCAAAAGTACAACAGAATGAACTATCCATGAGTCTGAACTGACTCCTGGTACAATTAAAAGAATGACTGTGGCAAGAGTCTAGGGAAATTATCCCTCTTTCCATACTATTTAGTGGAACAGACCATTCCATATACAGGCAGTGCAGAACAAGAAAGAATCAGAAGTAAAGCTGGAGGCTTAGAAAGAATCAGAAGTAAATCTGGAGGCTCACTAGTACCAGACCACATTATTGCCTCTTGTTGGTTTATTAAAGTGATTTTGCGAGGTTTCACAGATGTATTTTTCACATAGTATGCCATTGCCGCCCATGCTTCAGTTGCTGAAGCTGCTATTTGTTTTGTAAAATAATCTGCCATAGTCTCTTTTATCTATGTTTTATCAGCACTGTGTCATCCAGTTTTCTGTTTGCAGCCACACCCCCAGAGAGATGTCATGCATGGGAAATGTCAATGTTTTACATAGAGTACCAAGGAATTCTGGGTAAATTATAATGTTGATGTAAATGTTAGTTACTGAAAGGTGCAGTCCCTTATTTTGGTGGTGGTGACTACACCTAATAGGTAGTTGTATATAGGAAGACATTGTGGGTACAATAAGAAGTTGTTTTCCAGTTCTCTTACTGTGAGATGCAGTCTCATATGTCTGTAGTGGCTTCAACAATAAAAGCTCTCATATGATTATCTTCTAAACAAGGCATTGTGTATATAGTATCTAGTTGACAAGATTTCTTTACTGAGAGATGTAGTCACCTATGTCAGTAGTGTAAGTGTCTGCAATACCAAGACTGACCAAAAGAGGTTTCTGCTTCAAAACAGTGCTTAAAAACTTTGTTTCCCTTGCATGATGCCATGGTTAGGGGTTTAGCACTGAGAAAAAAAGGGGCTGATTTTGCAAATGAATCAGAGCACAGAAATAAGAGCATTTATTTAATGGAAAACAGCACTTTTTGGCAGTTTGAATGGTAGGAGGTGGAATCACAACCCCTACAGGTTACTACAGTTTACTACTCCTATTTGCTATGGCAAACCTCACAAAATCACTTTAATGATGGGGAGGGGGATCTGTCACTGCCCTAATATGCAGTGGAACTCATAGGTTTGAACAGCAGGCTTGCCAACAGTGTGCTCACTGATGAGGAACAGATAAAGGAAGATGCACTAATTGTGAAACTGGATGGTAAAGGGTCTGAACACAAAGTAAGAAGGGGTTGGGCTGAGATATGAAACAACAGAACTCAAACTAAACTGCTTCCCAAGCCACTGAAAGTAGTGCCATTAAAAACACTTCAGGAACTGCAGGCCATGCCAAAGACATACCACTATCCTTATTCCAGATATTAAGGTAACTAGGAAATATTTCTGGCTTGTTGCCACTTTGTGCAACAGTGTATTGGAGAGTGAATAATCTCCCACATCTTTTATTTCTATGCCACCCATGAAGTCTAAATTCTAAATCAGTCTAAATCAGTTTGGGTATGTGATGCAGCATTATATCAGCATCAAATCTGAAGACATTCCACCTGTTCTAGTTGGAACCTGAGTTTCTAAACAGATTCTTTTTTCAGTATTATTCTAAATAAAGCTAGAGAGTATTTGGTCAAATTCAGCAAAATATTTTTGCAGCTCAGTGTTGAGAGTAAAACAAGTATTAAAACAGGCATTCCTGCTATTTTGAGTGTATCGATTTTGTCATTGTGCAACAATGTTTTATCACAAAAAACATAGAGGATTATACATAGACAACCATACACAGCAAGCTTGTGCATAAATTGAGAGGTACCCATGGCAATCAAGAACCTCAAGAGCGAAGCTTGAGAGGTCTCCATGTTCTCATGGATACCTTGAGATTTAGACTTAGGCTTGTCTGTGTATGCTTGCCCATGCACAGTATTTTATAGTATATGGAAACCACACAAACAAGCCTGACAATGCTCTCATTTATTTTAAAGAAAAAGGTCGAACTGTTATTTCGGATCATTGCACTCAATTTTTTTTAACCTACTGTACCTTGCCAGCATTACTGTGGTTTATGGCTTTCCCGCGAGGACATTTCTTGCACACTGCTGTCATGCCTTTGGTGGTGCACTCTGTACTGGGAGGTGGGTTATAGGCTCTTTCTGCACTTTAGATATTGAAAATGTAAAAAACAACAGTAGCTTTGATGATTGCTTATGCTGTTTAGTTTGTATCAGCACTAGCAGTCAGAGCTATGGCTTCAGTAAGGTGGTCACTTATGGGCCTTTGAAGTTGTGTTGTAGTAGTGACGTGCCTAGTGAAGTGCAATGACATTTTGATGTCAGTACTGCAGCACACCAGTGTTGCACATTGGATGCATTTTGGCTTTACAAGCAAAGTTCAGATGTTTGACTCCCTGTGAGAACATATATGCTGTCTTACTTTAGAAAAAAAAATGATTCTGAGCAGGACTTAAGATTAAAAAAATGTTTTAAATGAGGCTGGCAGTATAGCCTTGGGGTTAGAGCAACAAGCTTGGTACATCCAGCAGACCTGGCTTTGATTCTTACAACCTTCGCTTGCATACTGTGTGAGTCTGAACAAGTTACTTAACCTCCTCAGTGCTTACTGATTGCCTCTGAGAACAGGCACTTGTGACTAGTGGGCCTTAATTGGTTACCAAAGGAATAAAAAGAATCTAATATTTACTGTAGTTGGGGCAAAAACAGTTGTGGGGTTCAAAATGCCTGGGATAGGCACAAGGGAATCATAGAGATTAGAGAGGGAGGAGAAGAGGAAGTACCATAGATCAAGTAGAGTTGGCGGTAAAAATGAAGGTAGAAGAAAGTAAACAAACTGTGTGGGCCAAACAGCCCCTATCTACCATCAGATTATGTTTCTATGTTCCTGTTCCAGTGATGGATTTCCATGCTGAACAGTGTTCCACCATACACAATTATGAATCTGAAAAATGTTGCATGGAAAATTGTGTCCTGCTCTTCTGAAACTTTTGTGTGCAATAGGATACCAAACATTCTCAAATAAAAGCAAACCCCAAAGTCATTTCAGGAGTCTTGCTCTCAAGAAAGTCATATTAATTCCTTGCAACCAAAGATTGTTAACATGACTTTGAGGTTTGCTTTTGTGGCTAAGCATGATGCAGTACTTCTATTGTGTTTGTACAACTTAAAATTAATTTCAGACTGGAGAAAGCCATAATGGCTCAAACCTCATTTAATGAATTCTGCCAGCTGAGCAAGTAAAAATTGCCTTCAAATCATCCTGGAGATTGGCAACACCTTGCATTGCTCCTTTTTATTAATTTATTTAAGTTTTGGTAACCGGGTAAGTCCACTGAGACAATTGCAGTCCCTTTTTCAGGGGTGACCTGGAAGTGCTGTATGCATACAGTACAGTGCTTTAACATAGAATGAGAATTATAATGGCAAAAAATGATATACAGCATTCAGTGATCGACAGGATTATGATACAGACTGGTACAACCACAGGTTTATGAAATAACAAGCAGGTAGGTTACACAGTAGTGCAACAAATACATGACACATTCAAGAGAGTGTACTACAATATATAATTGTTAGCTGATTATATCAGATACAAGAGGGCTAACCAATACCAGTTATGTTTAAAGGTGAGGCACAGAGGGCGAGGTAAGAAGCCAGGGTTAAGGGAAGAACAAGGGCAAGAAATAGAGCTTTTGGGGTTGGGGTTTAATATCACTGGTAGCAGGAGCAAGGTGTTGAGGCAGAGAGAGAAGAAAGCAAGTTGGACTGGAACTCAGGGAGGATGGAGCATTACAGAATGGAGGGATGAAGGGAGTTCCAGTCAGACACAGCTGCATAGGTGAATGATTTATGGGCCACAGCTAACAGCAGTTCGGGCATTATGAGAAGAGGGAGGGATGCAGATCTCAGGATTCATTGAGGTTGTCTTAGATGAATAGACTCACTGAGGTAAGAAGGAATATGTTTGTGGACCAGCTTGTGCAGAAAACTCAGAATGGCATACATTTGTTTAGATTCATACGATAACCAACCCAGGCAAGATAGGACATCACAGTGGTGGTGATGGGCATTGACCCCCAGGGCAAACCTACCCACCCTATGGTAAGCCTGTCTGAGGAGCGATAATGTAGTAATGTTAGTTGTGAGCAGAAGTGGAGCACCATAAGATAGAAGTGGGAGAAGACAGGAGGATGCAATCTTATGATGAGAGGCTGAGCTGAGGAAGGGGTGGATAAGATAGAGAAGGCCTAGTTTTTGGTTCAGAGATTTGACTAGGATGGAGACATGAGCATTACGGGATAGCGAGGTATCCAAGGTGATGCCCAGGTATTTAAAAGTAAGGACAAGTTCAAGGGCATCAGCATTGAGGGAAGTAATCCTGAGAGGGGAGAGGTTAGAGGAGGAAGAGGGTGGACGGGAGGATAGCATACTTTTTGTTTTCCTGGTATTAAGAACAAGATGATTTCATATAAATCATCCTTTGAGAGCAGCAAAATCAGATGCTAGCATACTGTTGATCTACTCAACATCAGAACAGGAATGATAGATGACTGCATCATCCACACAGAGGTGCACAGAAGCCCTTCCACAGTTATTTGGCAGATCATTAATAAATAGGTAGAACAGAAGTGGGCCCAGTATGAAGCCCTGAAGAACACCTTGAGTTATTTCTCTAAGGCCTGAAAAAGAACCAGCCCACTTGACCCTTTGTGAGTGGCAGGTGAGATAACTTTGGACCCATGCTAAAGCACTGGCATCAAGGCCAAGTAGGAGACCGTGGTTGACCAGGTCAAATGCCTTTGTGAGGTCAATGAAGATGGTGTCAGTGGCAAAGCCCTGGTCCATAGCCTGGATCAGATCAGAAGTGACTTTGATTAAGGCAGTAAATGTACTATTGTTCTTCCTGAACCCATGCTGGTAGGGGGATAGCAGGTTATGGTGTTCCAGGTAGTTCTGGAGGTGATCATATATGATATGCTCCTGGATTTTTGCCAGTAGGCAGAGGATGTAGATGAGTGTAACATTTTTGGCAACAGTGTTAGGCCCACCCTTATGAATGGGCACCATAACAGCAACCTTCCATTTGTCTGGGACAGTACTGGATAGGAAAAAACGGTTGAACAGATCACAATCAGGGCGGTCAAGGGCAGGAGCTCCCAACTTGAGAAACTTAGGCTCAAGGGTGTCATGACCTGGTGAGCTATCAGGTTTCAGCTTAGCAAGGAGATGTCGGACCTCATTGAGGGAAGCCAACTTCAGGTGGAATGTGGGTCAAGCCCCAGTGTCACCAGGAGACAGTGGGTCTGAGAGGGGTGCAGATGAGTTGGAAAAGAGCAAGGTGTATTTGTGGAGCTAGGTAAAACATTTATTGAATCCAGTGGTGACAGATGGAGGGTCTGTTAGGACAAAGCCCTGGGCAGTGAGGGAGACAGAGAGTTCAGCAGCCTTCCCCTTGATAAGAGAATTAATCTGTTTCCAGAACTCCTTGGGAATACAGAGGTGCTCAGTTTGGAATGTCTTGTAGTGTAGGCATTTGACTTTTTGGAGGAAGTTTTTACAGTTATTTCTAAGTTGCCTGTAGACTTGCCAGTTGGAGGGCAGCCCACTACCTTTGTAATCTGCCAAGCACAGTAATGAGAAGACATGAGCTTCCTAAGGTCCTTAGTGAACCAAGGCACCTTGATACCCTTTGACCTGCACCTAGAGTATTTAGAGAAGCATGTCAATCAACTATTTGGGTGAAGGTGGGTATAAAGAAATCCAAGACTGAGTTGATGTCAGGGAGAGTGTTAACTGGGCCCCAGTCAGCATCATTGATAGAGGCATGAAAGCTACTAGTGTCAAATCTGGACATATCCCTGACCAGGGTGATCTTAGGAGGGGTGTTAGGAGAGTTATTCCTCCAGATGCAGAGAGTAGGAGAATGGTCACTGATGCTATCCCAGAGAACTCCCATGGATTTAATCTTAAGAGCGCAGTTAGTGACCACCCAGTCAAGCACAGTATGTTTTCTGGACTTTGTATTGATACACATGGAGTCATGAATGAGCTGAATCAGGTTATAATCTGCAAGAGATGCATGCACCTTGTCAGTGGAGGGGTTTAGCCCATCAATATTAAAGTCACCACAGAGTATGAGGTCATGATGAGGGAGATTGGCAAGGGAGGTAATGAAAGGAGAGATCTTTTTTAAGGGGCAGGTAAGCACATCCAATGATTAGCTTTTTGACATTACCAAGAGCCAGAGAGAGGAATAAGGATTCCACGGCAGAAGACCGAGTGTCAGGCTCAAGGAGTTCGGTGGCATCCAAGTCAGACCGAGTATACATAAGAATGCCTCCTCCCCTTTTACCTAACCTATCCTTTCTGAAGCAGTTATAGCCAGGTAATGCCACCTCATGCTGCTTGATAGCAGGCTTAAGCCAAGATTCTGAGACGCAAAGTCTTCTTAGCAATCCAAGCTTCTAATTTGACCATTTTAGGGTGGAAACTCCGTACATTCAAATGTGCTATTTTCAGGCCTTTGGGAGGGTGTTGAGCACCAGTTGTAGGGACAGATATAGAGGTGGAACATAAGGGTCCAAGATTAAGTTCAATACCCCCCACACGAACTAAGAGGAGGAGGAGGAGGAGCACAGATATACGAATCCAGAACAAAGTACAAAGAAGCTGCCTACTGAGAGCAGCTGGAGAAATAGATACTCACAGCCGTTTGCAGAGCCAGAGCTCAAGGAGAGCAGCACCTGGCCTAGGAAGACATGGGATACATAAGAACAGGCTTAAAGGATCCAGAGTAATGTGACATGGTGGGGGATGAATACTGTCCTGAGTGGAGGGGAGGGCTTTAAAGATATAGCAATAAAATGGTCTGCGCAGCAGAGGAATATGAGACAAGGCAGGGTAACTAGCCATCCAAAGTTGCCCATGATCAAGAATTTTATGTATGAATTAAAGAGAGATAAAGGAGTAAGGTGTATTGACCTGGAGGAAGACAGTGGGATAAATTAGATGTAAAGTGGGGGTGGACAGAGGTCAGAATATAACACCGAGTAGTACATAGAGTGAAGGAGGATAGAGATCCCATTGAAGCAGAAATAAGATGGTCAAAATGAGGGTGAAAAAAATCTTGACCATATGCTGGCAGGACTAAACAGCAGTCAGCATTTACATATATTTAATAAAACTGTTAACATTCAGTACGAGATCATCCTGACAGCACTGAAGTAGTGAGTAATCAACAATTAACCTATTCAGAAAGAGACTTTGTTGGATGACAAAAAAACCAACATTTTTTCTAATTTTTTCTTTCCCCAACTCCTGTTTAACCACTGACATTTCAAATTTCTTTGAGTCATAGTACTGGTGCCTGATGCCTAGTACCTGAATTAACATGATGAAATTCCCTTGTCTCATCCTGCCTCTGGCTCTTTTTGCCTCCCTGTGATGAAATGGTATAAAACTGTCAGGCCATTTGTAATACAGCAAATTATCTGAGACTCCAAAATCATCACTGTGAGGGAAGTGTTGGGATAATGATGAGTGTTACTCACACAGGGGCAGAAATATACTTCTTTCTTCCATAGTTGAACTCAAATTAGGGACACCCTGGGTGCTGTTTTTTGGGCACCAACACCAAAGAGTCAAGCAAACTGTATCTGAACTAGTCTCCTTGCAGTATGTGGTATTAAAGCCTTTAATCTGCAGCTGGACAAGCCACATGTAATGCGTATTACTAGCACTGACAATTACTGCTATTATGCACTAACAGTAGTACTTTTGAAAATATGCTTTTTTTCCCCAGATCTTGCATTATGTTTAGAAATGTAGCCCCAAACAGGCAAAAGTTCAGATCTCTGTGATCACAACCAAGCATCTGATATGCAGAAATGCTCCAATGTGGAAAAACATTTGCTGCATTTTTCTCTCCTACTACTGTATGATACGGTTTTCTAGGCAGCATCTGAGCTTGCACATACATGTGCAGAGTCTGTTATCTGGGTACTTATGGATGGTCCAGGATGCTGTGGATGCCCATCATGTATGCTGATGATATTTCCACCTGTGATCTAACCTGACTCAGCTAAGGCAGACTACTGCTCCAGAATTACTAACTGATCCATTGCTAGCATATAGTAGAAAACAAATAGAAAACTCTCAGACGCTATATATTTAAGCATATCATCAAGGGTCAGAATTATTTACTGTGATCAGCCATATCTCAACATTTGCTAACCATTTAAAATTATCATAAAAATACATCTTAGCCTGTGGTTTACCATGCAATATAATCACACTTGAGAAATTATGATATTAGCATGTAATATCATCATGATACAGGTAGCTGAATGCCATTTGTTTTTTTTCCTCATAATTCTCAATGCCACCAAGGCATAATAATAATATTCCATCATGTACTAAACCCTGCAGTGTGGATGCTGTTCCTTGGGCGGAATCATTAGACAGAATGGAGCTGAGTTTCACTGTTATGCAGATAATACTCAGCTCTATCTGTCTATTGCACCTGAAACATCTGGCATCGTGGAAATGCTGAATAAGTACCTGGATGGGATCCATGACTGGATGTCATCAAGCTGGCTGAGACTTAATCCAGATAAAACTAAAGTACTGGGGATTGAACTCGGTCAGATGGAGGGAGTGGCAGCTGCTGAGAGGGAAATGGTGCTTTGGCTGTGTACCTCTATGCTCTTGGCTACTGAGGAATCTATGAGTCATTCTGGATGAGTGGTTGACATCTGAGGCTCAGGTGTCTGCAGTAACCTGGAAAGACTTTTACCATCTTAGAAACACCAGCCAGATTCAATCCCTTATCCCTGTTGATGACTTGTCCTCACTGGTGCATGCTTTTGTGACCTTGCAGCTAGATTACTGTAATGCTGTAAACCTTGGGGCCAGTGGAGGTATACTGTGACATCTGCAGTAGGTGCAGAATATAGCTGCTATGTTGTTGACAGGTCTTTTGAGGTCAAGTCACATCTTTCCAGCACTGCATGAACTGCACTGGCTACCAGTTAAGTGGGGTATCTCTTACAAAGTTGGGTTACTAACTTTTAGGCCCTACACAGGCTGGGCCCAGGTTACCTGAGTGATCTCCTGCACACTTAAACGTCTGTGTGGCCCTTCTGCTCCACCGAGGAAGGCCTCCAGGTTGTTCCCAGGGCCAGGCTTAAAACCTCAAGGGAATGGTCCTTTGAGGTCATGGGTCTGTTTCTTTGGATTTGCTCTTGAGGGCTCAGAGATAGGCTTCCTTAGTGGAGTCCTTTAAAAGGGGCTTAACACCCATCTTTTTGAACAGGCCTATGGGGAGTGAGAGTCCATAGAATTCCACTATGATTCTTGATAGCTGTCATGCCAGTATGATTTTAGAGGGCTACTGAAACTTTTATTTTAGTATATTGAGATTTTATTAATATTTACTATTTATAAATTGGGATATTGTATTTTGTTTGTTGTGTATTTGCTGCTGTCCCTATTTTGTTATACTGTCATGCTGGGCCTCTGGGAAGGGCGCCATAAAGAAATTAAATCTACTACTACTTAAGAAGCTGAGCACCAGGAGGAAGGAGCTGCTGGTATAACTAAACTTCTCTACTGGGACTAAGAACTAGAACTCTTGTACTGGGACCTTCAATTTAGGGTAAAAAAAAAGTTAGTGTGTTTGTCAGAGTTAGTTGAAGTGAATTGTTATCTGTTATCTGTGTTTTTAATGTACTTATCTAGGTGCTTGTCACAGGTGGCTGAAGGGAATTATCTGTGAAATTAGCTAAGTGTAGAAAGATTTGCAAAGTAGGGGGAATGGCTTAGCTGGAAGGAGCCAGGTTAAACCCAGATTTAAACACTGCCCTAGATAACTTCTGCCAGAGAACAAGCAGAGTACCAGGAGGAAGGAGCTTCTGGTATAACTAAACTTATCTACAGGTGGCTGAAGGGAATTATCTGTGAAATTCTTTACTGGGACTTCTGTTCTGGAAAAGTGTGGTTCCTCTATGGAGGCACCCACAGTGGCGACCAAGGAGGATGCTGGGAACCTCCACAAAGGAGACCCAAAGGAGGGTGGCATGGGACCCCACAGGGGAAGGAAACAACTCCTGGTGGGGGACTCCATAGTTAGGAAGGTAGAACTGGGGGAGGTAGGGGAGAGGGAGGTAAGGTGCCTGTCTGGCCCCATGGCTTGGAGGGACAGGGAGCAAATCCTCAGGATCACAGGAGCAGCTGCACAAGGGAGGGAGCTGGATGTCATTGTCCACCTAGGGACAAATTACCTTGCTAACAAAGGGATCAGAGCAGTGCAAGAAGCATTTGTGGAGATGGTGAGGGGCCTTAGACAAATAGCATGCACAGTAACTTTCTTGGAGGTGCCGCCTGTCTATGGCACAGGTGAGGCTAGGGTGCTCCACACCATGGGATTCAATCAGTGGTTGAAAAACTGGTGCAGGGCTCAGGGATTTGGCTTCATTGGGGACTGGGGGGGCCACCTGGAGGGATACAGGCCTATACTGTCATGATGGTCTGCATCTGTCCAGGAGGGGAACCAGGATCATAGGTGATAGGTTTAAATGCTTCATGGGCAAGCATTTAAACTAGCTAAGGGGGAGGCACTGGAGAGGAGCAGGGAAATCCTAGCCCCCCCCCAATAATCAGGGTACTAAGTGAGGTAGACATCAACATAGAGATGTCGATAGGGAGAAGCACAGGGGTAAATGGAGAAAGTGACAAACACAATAAGGACAGGAATGGGGCAAAAAAGGGTAAGGCCATCAAGAAATGGAGGGTAATGAGTACCAACACCCATAGTCTGGGCAACGAGCTCCCTGAAATGGTGGCCTTGATGGAAGAGGGATGCCTGGATATCATATCAATCAAAGAAACATGGTACACAGAGAACCATGACTGGGATGTTAACATACCAGAGTACACAACCTACAAGGGAGAAAGGGAGGGGATAAGAGGGGGCGGAGTAGCTCTCTATGTAAGGGAAGGGATAAAAGCAACTGAACAAAAGAGTAAACAGGGAGGAGAGGAGGCACTGTGGGTAACCTTAGAGACTGGAAATAGCACCACTATCTGCACAGGTGTTGTATACAGACCCCCATGTCAGGGAGAGGGAATGGACAAGGATATGATAGAAGGCATATTTAGGATGGCAGAGAAAGGGGAGATACTGTTGATGGGGGACCTTAATATGCCAGATGTCAACTGGAGCACCTTTGCTGCAGCTGCATCCAAAAGCTGGGCCATTCTCGATACCCTTCAGGTGGCATGCCTTAGACAGCTAGTTTTGGAACCTACTCATGAGGGAGCAATCTAAGACCTCATACTCTCAAATGGGGACAGTGAGAGGATCTCAGATCTAGAAGTGGGTAGCCATTTGGGAACAAGTGACCACCAAACAGTGTGGTTCATGATAAACTCGATAAACTCAGCTACAGAGTCAAGCCATACAAAAGTGAGGGTTCTGGACTTCAGGAGGGCTGACTTTGGCAAGATGGGAGAGTGCCTTAGAAAAGCAGTAGCAAGCAGGCTAGAAGGAGGGGTGGAGCAACAATGGGGAAATATCAAAACTGCCATCACAGAGGCAACAAGCCTTTGTGTGAAGCAAATAAACAAATCAAAACAAAAGAAAAAGCCATTATGGTTCTCAAAAGAGGTGGCGTGAAGGTTAGGGAGAAAAAGATAATATTTAGGAAGTATAAAGAAACACAGAAAGAGCAGGATAGAGAACTGTACCACTTAAGGCAGAAGGAAGCAGGGAGGTTAGTCAGAATAGCAAAGCCCCAAACTGAGGAAAAGATAGCCAACTTGGTTAAGAAGGGGGATAAAACCTTTTATAGGTATATCAGGGAGCATAGAAAGACAAAGAGAGGGGTAGTGAGGCTGAATAGAATGGACGGTGGGTGGGCAGAGAGGGACAGGGAAAAAGCAGGGACACTGAATGAATACTTCTGTTCAGTATTCACAAAAGAGGAGGTGGGGGAGGTGCCTAATCCAATTAACAGAAGCACTCTGGATAGGGGGGTCGATCCCAGTCCTTTCACAGAAGAAAGGGTTCCAAAAGAACTCCTAAAACTGAAGGTGGACAAAGCAATGGGGCCAGATGGAATTCACCCCAGAATTCTAAAACAATTAAGCGGAGAACTAATGACACCACTGACTACCCTTTTTAACAAATCATGGGAGGATGATGTGGTACCTGAGGACTGGAGGAAGGCAGATGTGATTCCCCTTCACAAAAGTGGGACCAAGACAGAGGCAGGAAACTACAGACCTGTCAGTTTGACCTCTGTGGTGGGGAAATTGATGGAATCACTTCTGAAGGAAAGAATTGTTGAGTACCTAGAGGCCAGTGTGGCACAGGACCCAAGGCAGCATGGGTTCACAGCGAGAGGGTCATGTCAGATGAATCTAATTGATTTCTTTGACTGGGTAAACCAAAGTTGTAAACCAGGGAGGTGCTGTGGACATAGCCTACCTAGACTTTAGCAAGGCATTTGACACAGTCCCAGGCAAAAGATTAATAATCAAATTAACCAGCCTGGGAGTGGGTCCCAGGGTGGTAGCCTGGGTAAAACATTGGTTGGACAACAGGGCACAGAAAGTAATTGTAAATGGAGTCCACTCTGAAGAAAGAGGGGTTACTAATGGGGTATCGCAGGGTTCAGTACTGGGTCCAGTCCTTTTTAATGTCTTTATAAGTGACATTGCAGAGGGACTGGAAGGAAAAGTATGCTTCTTTGCAAATGACACAAAGATCTGCAACAGGGTTGATACACAAGGAGGCACTGAAAGGATGAGAAGGGACTTGGCAAGGTTGGAGGAATGGTCAGAAGTATGGCAGCTTGGATTCAATGCAAAGAAGTGCAAAATAATGCACCTGGGAAACAAAAACCTAGGGGAAGATTACACAATGGGGGGAGGTAGTAACAACAACAAAAATAGAAAGGAACCTGGGGGGTAATCATATCAGATGACCTTAAGGTTGGCAAGCAATGTGAAAAGGCAGTAGGGAAAGCTGGGGGGACTCTGGGATGTATAGCGAGAGGCATCACCAGCAGAAAACAGGAAGTTGTTATCCCCCTGTACAGACAGTTGGTGAGACCTCATCTGGAGTACTGCATCCACTTCTTGAGACCCCATCTCTGCAAGGACATAGACAGGATGGAGGCAGTTCAGAGGAGGGCAACTAAAATGGTGCAGGGTCTGCAAGAGAAGCCATATGAGGAGAGACTAAAGGAGCTTAATATGTATACCCTTGAGGGAAGGAGGGGAGAGGGAGGACATGATAGAAACATTTAAGTACCTCAGTGGAATCAACAAAGTCCATAAGGGTAGCATCTTTCAGAAAAAGAGATGTGCAAGAACAAGGGGACACAATTTGAAGATAGAGGGGGGGGGACGGCTCAGGGGCAATGTGAGAAAGTATTTTTTCACTGAGAGGGTGGTGGATGCATGGAACAGCCTTTCTGAGGAGGTTGTTGGGTCTGAAAATGTGGGAGAATTCAAGAATGCATGGGACAGACATAAGGCAATTTTTGTGGGGGGAAGGAAGAAATAGGCTGTTGGTCAAATAGGATCTGCAGCTTATCCTTTAGGTAGGGAAATGGGCAGACTAGGTGGCCAAGCGGTCCTTATCTGCCTTCAAAGTTTATGTTTCTATGTTTCTTAAGCAACTGGTCTAAAGCACACTTTCACATGCCTATTTAAACCTATAACATAACTGCTGAAGGTTACATAAAATTCATTCAAAATGTGGTATGATGCTGGGCCAGTGGTGCCATGGTAGGAAATAACATTGCCACCTGAAAACCAGGGTTCATGTGCAATCTTTTGACTCCTGACCTACTGTCATTCATGCGCAACACATGGTGGAGATACTCAGGCTCTGGGATGACTGCCAAGCCTGCGGGGCATTGACTATAGAGTATTTGTTTATAAGGCCCTGAATGGACTTGACCCTCAATTCCTCAGTGATCACCTACCTCCTAATCTCCAGTGAGGGTGGTGCACTGCATGTGACAGGGGTTGTTAAAAGTCTGAGTGTTTTTATAAAGTCAGCTGTTGATAGGGTTTTTGCAGTGTCATGCCCTGTTGCATGGAATGTTCTACCCCATGACATCCACCTTGCATGCTCTTTATCAGTCTTTAAGGGGTTGATATGTAGACAACTTTTTAGTTTGGCACATCCTCATTAAAACAGACTGCTTGTAGGTTATTTGATTTAGACTATTTGTGTATTTAGAACATAGAATGATGATATCAGAAAAAAACTCCTAGTCCATCATGTCTGCCCTTTTTCCTACCTGTACCATACAAAACTACCCTTTGCTATTCTTAGGGTGACTGGTTAAATTGTAGTTCATCCCCTTCCCCTGTCCCCCCTTCCTTGTCTTAGTTTTCATCAACCCTTTATAGCTGTCCCACACTCTCTTGAACCTCATCACCATATTCGTGTTTAGCACTTCCCTTGGCATCGTATACCATCTAACCACCACCCTTTCTGTAAAGTAATGCTTTCTTACATCCTTCCAGACTTGACTCCTATACTCATGTTACCTGTAGTAATTGCTGAACCCTCACTATGCTTAAACAAGCCGTGACACTCTACACTGATGAACTCTTTCAGATATTTAAGCTTTTTCATCCTTCGGTGGGGCTTATCAGTCCTGTCCCTACCTTCTCCTGCTTGGTGAACTGCTTCAACCCAGCTGGGTCCTTTAGACCCCCCATCGCTTGCCCCCAAGGTGGGGCCAGGTAGGGGAGGGCCATCTTCCCCCATGTGAAGAACTCCAACCAGTTGCTTGATCCTGGCCAGGCAGCAGTATGGAGCAGAGGATTGGCAGGTGGGACATCATTTAGCCTGTTCAGACCCCTTTCCTGTTTTTTTCCTTTTTGTCACAGACCCATATGCAACACAGAGGGTGCATGCATGTGAAGGCACACATGTGCTCTGGAACCATGGCTCATTCCACTCTCCTGATCTCAGTCTGTGTCCCAAGTTCTGGCGCTACCACCAGGCCTCCACCTGATGACAGCCAACAGCCTGGACAACACGCCACCCCAGTCCAGGAGAGTAGAGCTTCCAAACAGCTGCTTGATCTTCTCTCAGCCCTTCCCCTGACTGACCCTGGGAACCAGGGCTCGTGCCCAAACTCAGGTTGTCAGCATGTTGAAAGGTGGGCTGCTACAGTGCCTCAGCCCTCTACACCACTGTGCTGCCTCTCTTTCAGATATTTAAATGTTTCTATCATACTGCCCTTCACTCCTCTAGTGAATATGTGTTCAGGCTGGCCAGATGCTCCTCATATGATTTTGATTATGTACCTTAGAGCATACTTGTGGCTTGCCTATGGACATGTTCTATATAGCCCTTTTCCTTTTCCAGGGTGTGGGCTCAAGAAATGAAAGGCTATACGATGCTGGTTCAACAACACTTTTGTCAACCGGCATCACAGCGCCAGGATTTATACCAACAAGTTGCGGTTGACATAAATCCTGATTATCTCCCAGTCCCTTTTTTATCGGGGGACTTTGCCACCCGAACCCGTATGTAGGGGCCTCTGCCCCCCACCCCCATACTTTAAATTATCAACTCCAGTCAGAGTTGATTTCGGGAGGGGGTGCAGGACTGGGAGACAGTGTTCCCCTGTTCCAGGTGCACCAACACAGCGATCTGTCAGTGAACTGTCGATTTTGCTGACAGTGATGTAGGTCACTGTGTTGGTGTCACTGTCACGGGGGATATACCGAAATGAACACAGTACTCCAGGTGGGGCCTCACCAATGACGTATAGAGGGGCAAACTCTCCCTATACAACCTAGCATCTTGTTCCCCCGCTCCCTAGTGCATCTGGCCATTGACTTGAGGTGATTAATAACAATAAATTGCAAATCCCTTTCCTTAATCGTCATGCAGTACTGATTTTTTTCACCCCAAGCCAATAAACCGTGCTTAATATACTGTTGCCTACAATGAAGTTCTTCATGATGAAACACAATTCTGCAGCATTATGATGCAGAGTTACTGCAGGAAACAATGAAATTTCATTAGCATTTAATCCCATTTGTAATGCAAGAAACTGACACAGCATGTCATCTTGGAGGGCTTGAGAATATGTGCATATGTTTGCACTTCTTTGCATTAGACATTAGTTGCCTGAACATGGACCACCCACTAATATTTTCAGGTAACTCTTCATGTCCTTGACTCCTCCTCTGAGTCTGTCCTGCTGCAGAGTTTAGTATCATCTGAAAAGAGGCACATTTTGCCCTTGATCCATTCTTCTATGTTGCAGATGAAGTCATTAAACAGTACTTGCCCCAGTACTGACCCCCGCAGCACCCCACTTGTGACCTCACTAGCCTCTGAATGTTTACCATTTATAGTTAGCCTCTTGATCCTTCCACTCAGCCAATATGCCACCCACCTTGTAAGCATTGCCCCAAACACTAGAGCTACTTGCTTCTTGATAATTCACATAAGACATATCAAGTCAAAGGCCTTACAGACAGGGCCATGACTGGGGGGGGGTTCAAGAGAAGAGATTGCAGTAGGGCCTGCACTGTCAGAGGGCCAACTGTGTCAGAGGTCAGGATTAAGAAAATCTTTTATGCCGGCCCAGTGGTGTTAAGGGTTGAGGCGCTGGATGCCACATCTCATGCTACACCAGTAACCCAGGTTCAGGAATGAGCCCGGGACATTGAGGGTCAGCTGAGGGAGAGGGAGAGGTTGGATTGAGATGCTGTACAGCAGCTCTCCTCTCCTGGGGAGGGTTCAAGCTCCACTCCTTTAGTGTGTGGTGTCAGGAGGGGAGGATGCTGTTAGATGCTTGGCTGAAGCCATGGCCTAAGCATGGCTTCATGCCTGGATTTCTGTCCTGTACACTGGTATCCTCATAATGTAGGGATTAAGAATCATATAGCTACCTTCCTACTTATCAAAAATCCCATACCCACTGCCATGCAGCATGATCGCTGTGAGGGAGAGATGGAGCCACAGATGAGCGATACACTGCCACCGAGCCCTTTCTGGCAAACGAGTGAAAAAAATGTGATATATATAAAACAAAAAAACACTTTTTTAGTAAATTTTGTAACTTTATTTTCTTAATCATGGTGCCAGCAAACTACGGATGCTCAGCAGGTCTAGTACAAAAAAACTTATTCTATAAATATTTTATATGTGCTGATGATTATTTTACACTTATTGGTGGGGAGGTAGGGCTCCACAAAATCTTTTTCAGGGGGGGCTCTTAATGTCCTTGGCACAGCCCTGCTTACAGAAATCTAGGTACAGCACACTGAGTGTCTGGTCCTATTTATGTAGTACATCCCCCTATTATGTTTTCATTCCTGAAATGTACAATTGCTTGAGTTTATGTTAATCATTTTGTTAAAATTAGTCCTTTGTATATTAAGTGCTCAGAGTGCTTAGAAGAGTGCTATACAAATAAAGATCCACCAGCCTACCTACCTGTCTGCCCACCTATCTTTTTGATCTTCCAGCTAGAGGAAGAGTGTAGCAATGACAGCCCAGGTCGCTAGAGTAGGTGACAGGAAAAATCATAAAGAGACAAAATGGGCTTAAAAAGAATCATTTAAAAAGTGGTGTGATCCTCCTGAGCCCATATTCTTCAGTTATGTAGCATCTGCTATCACAAAGCTTTCGTAGCTTTACCTTTGACTAAATTATTTGCAATTATAGACTCAATTAGATTTTCAATTATGCTACCTCTTTATCCGCTGTATTATGGTATTGTTTTGAAGATGGAAAAAACTGTTTGTTTTCTTAACAGTTACATTGAAATTAATAATGATGTAAATAAAATTCACAGCAAGCATTAGCAGTCAGGATAATTAAAACTTGCTCCCCGCTTTTCTCTTTGGAAATCATGGGTTATTAATCCTAATCTCACTAGGGGTTTTCTATTTGTTTTTAAAACAAATCACTGCTTCTCATTGGGGGTATTTTATGTATCTAGCCATTATGTGAGCAAGCATGTGGTATTACATACAATACGGTGAATGAACTGTAGACTTATCAGTAATGGACTGAAGTTCTAAAATAGTTAAACAAATTTAGTGAATCAACGACAGCCTTGGTATTTTCTTCATACCTGTATGGAGCCAGTGGCTCATGCAGCAAGGGGTAAGATTGATGTGCTCTGGGATGGCATTTGCAGCCTAAGCAGATTGATTAACAAGGTTCCTATTGTCGATCAATTAACAGTTGCTCTGCATGATGCTAAAAACAAGAAGAGACTCCCACAGGGCAGAGCCAGCACAGTCACATATCAAATCCTTCAGCCTTCACCTACCTGACTTCTTTTTCCTTCTATTTACATAATTACATTGTTGCCAGTGCTGACTGCTTTCTGCTCCTGGGCAATTAGAACATTAATTGCACATGAATGCAATCTTCTCCTAATTATTTCTTTACCTAATGAGTAGCATGTCAGGCAAAGCTGCAGAGAACAAAAAATGGTGTCTATTGGAAACTTTGTAATAGGCCAAATATCACTTGCTGAGCTCTCTCCTCTACTACCTTTCGTAATAATAATTGAACTTGGAATGTGCAGAGTGTTTACATTTAAAACTGCTGTAGGCTGGTGCAGCTCAAGAAGGCATGAACAGGGAAGACTGTATTGTAAGAACAGGGAATTAAGTCAACCTAAGATAGCAGCACAGATATTTGTTCATCTATTTATTTTATGCTGGCGCCAGAGGAGACAACTGCCTGAATAGCAGAATATATTAAACCTATCTGGAGAGCACTGGTTCTTCACAGAACAGAAAAACAGAAAGCACATTCCTAGGGAGAAGTTCACCTGGATTGCACTATTAGTCTTCAGCTGTGGGGCGACATAGCAAGCCCTTGAACTGTGACCCAAAGTTGAACCTGTGGCACTTTCACTTTTTCTATCAAAGGACTGCACATGCAGTACCCTCATTGCTACAGGTATGGCCTGTTGGTCTTGTACATGTGAATGAACCATATCTAACAAATCTGGATACATGCATGGTGGTATGAAATGATCTTTGCTACAAATTAACAATATTCATTGGAAACTAGGTTGGGAGTTCAGCACAACTCATAACTCTAGTGGAGCAATAGTTTGCATCAGTTCTTGAAATGGAACTCTATCTCACTGACTAATGAGTTTATGTTTTCTAGGGCATTTAGAGTTTCATCATCCAAAACATTATTCTGAAAAACATTTTAAACCCATGTGTACAGCCAAATGGTCTCTTCATCTGACTACACCTCCAAGCATTTGCTTGGCCAACTAATATCTCCAAATCTCCAAAACATAGCTGAAACTACTGTTCCTTCTTTCAACTGTGTCTTTACTGATCAGCTCATATGGTTCAGAGGATTAAATGCCAAAGAGAGGCACCCCACTGAGGTACAGTAAAAAGATAGCCTCTCTGTACACATTATCTACCCTTGGCTCATAATGCAGCAAGTTGTTAATTTCTAATAATACACAAAGAGTTCAAGCAGAGTTTAATAGGTTCTTGAACATTTGGGGACTATGTAGAACCTTACTTTGGTGCTGTGAGAAGTTAAACTTCTGCCAGCAGACTTTTGGCAAAAGTCAAAATTTTGCTTTCATGAAATTTTGGAATGTACTTCGTCAGCTTTTGCAGAAATTACAACTTAGTACAGCAGGGTGAATGTACAAATTGTGGATTAATGTATTAAACAGTAGAAAGAAATTCCACAACACTGATCACTGTCAGTGGTCCATTCAGCAGAATTTCTGTCTGAAGTTTAATGCATTAATCTGCAATTCATACATTTATTCCACAGCTCAGTGTGTCACTAGATTGCAGAATGATTGTTTGAATTGTGGATTAATGTATTAAGCTGCAAAATGAAACTGTGCAGAATGGATCACTGAACTTCTGAATAATTACATGTATTGCAGGTTAATGTATTAAACTGCAGAATGGAATTCCACAGAGCTGTCATTCCATAGTTCAGGTGTATTATTCTGCAAGTCAGCCAGAAAATTTTGTGGAACAGGGCAGAGATTCATCAAACACATTCAGAAGATTCTGATTTTGCCTACAGTGGAAGATCAGAAAATTTCATAAAATTTATGATATTTTGTGAAAGTTCTGAGAAAGCAGAAGTTGCAACTTCTGTCCAGCTCTACCTGACTTGGAACTAGAACATATGAGTTCTTCCACCCAAAAATCATCTGTCTTATGGCCTTTAATATGACAGAAGGAACTCTTGACACTAATACTCATATATGTATTTACTTATTTATTTATTTACAGTTTTTCACATCAGGATAACCTCATTTAGTTGCAGCACCTAGTTTTTCAAGAGTGTCCTAGGGCAGCCATTAGTAGAATCACTGATACCTGTTACAAATTTATAAAACAAATGAAGCAAAGCAAAAGATAAATGACACTGGTAATTTAAAAAGGTAAATCACACACTGATGTAAAAAATGTAAATTTAGCAGGCCATGCTGATGAGATTATAAAGCCTCGATATTAATAAGGATGATGATGAAAATGGATCTGCATTATCCTGACCCACTACACAGCCAGTGTCAAAGGCAGACTGGTGCAGTATGTAGTAGCTGCACTTTTTAGGAAACATTTAATCCAATGTCAGTTTTTGAAACATAGCCTGAATGCATATAAGACTGCAGCCAATATTTGCTTAGAAAATGTTTTTGTGCTCTCTCTTTAATTCAGTTTGACTAACAACATATGGTTACTTGTTTCCCAAAATCTTTCGGGGCATGTCACTGACCATGTAAAATATACAGTAACAAAGTAATGCAACAGTAATTCTACAGTACAGTATGTAGCCAAATGTAGAAAAGTTGGACTTTAAACAAAGCATAAATGAAGAATATATCTACAAATTTCATGGAGCTGCAGTCTTTTGGTTGTTTCTTGTTTAGAAAGTCTTTAAGTATACCATATGCATCTGTGTTTTGCTAAGTGCTTTTTCATATATAAAACTAGCAGAGTGTCTAATAAGATTAATGAATTGCAACACTAAAATAAAGGATCAGTATTAGTATTGATATATTTAATCTACTCATTAAAAAATTATTCAAAACTAATATGGGAACTTTCCAGAAGATGACAGATATGAGTTTATTACTTTGGTAATTATTCTTCAAAGTATGTTTAAAGCAACAGAAAAAGTTTGAGATATTTGCTTATTATGGGAATCAACAAGATTCTGGAAGCTGTAGACCCATGCATTGTTTACGGCACTGGGTTCACGGCCTGCTGAGTTAGGCACAGTTGTTAAACTTGCCAAATTTTTTTATTGAAAAGTTTCACCAGGAAGGCACACTGAGCAATCATGATCACTCATCTCCCAGTGCATCCTAGGGAAGGGGTAACAGAGGTGTAGTACAAGTACAACCCAAATCTGACAATATATAATACAATACAGGCTTTTTAAACAGTGCAGCAGTACAAAACATTAGTTTGTTAATACACAAGAGAAATGCCAGTGCTGAGCACATGGTTACAAATTGTGGTAGAAATAGTACAGCATTACATATTATATAAAAGGGTAGGGTGATACTTAGATTGTAATAGCATCAGGGGACCAAAACAAGTAAAACAGATGATAATTTCTTAAGTGAATTTAAGTGCTGGCAGAGGCTGACAGTGAAGAAGCAGCTAGGAGATGCTTGGTAGTGAGGTGGGGGTAAGAGTATGGTAGCTAGGAGCAGTTGCAGGAAGGAGATAAAAAAATTAGTAGGGCAGATGATAAGGATGAAGGGGACGAAGAGTGCCAAATTTGAGGAGATAGTGAATTCCAGAGTTTAGGGAACCAGTATGAAAAAGCAGATTCACCTATTGTTGTAGAGTGGCAAGGGAGAGGCAAGGTGCAGGAGACAATTCATCTGAGTGAGTGAAGGGTGGGCATTGGAGAGGGATGGGAGGAGGAGAGGTAATAGGGTAGTGTGCCAAACCAGAATTTGGCAATAGTTTTAGTGCAATGGGAGAGTCATCTGATATCCAGAGACTGGATGGTTGAAGAGTGGTAGAGGTCACAGTGGTGAGCAAGAGAGTGGAGTCCAGAGCAAAGTGACAGAAGGAGCTGAAACAGGTATCCAATTTGGCTAAGGAGGACTTGGGAGAGGCACTATAGATCATGTCACAGTAGTCAAAATGAGGTACTATCATTTTCTGGATGGGTTCGTGCCGAACCGTAAAAGGCAAGCTACTACGATTCCTGTAGAGGGCACCGAGTTTAGGGCACAGTTTTTCAGGATGGCGTCCACCTGTCCAGAGAAGTTGAGGTGTTGGTCAAGCCAAGCCCCAAGGTACCTGAATGGGGATGCATCCTCAATGGTAGTCCCATCCAGGGTGTGGAAGGAGGGCAGGGGGCTTAACCTGGAGAGTCTCTGCCTAGTGCCAAAGGTCATGGAGACTGTTTTTTTGGCATTTAGGAAAAGTTGATGAGAGTGAAGCCAGTGTTGAACATTGTTGAAGTCAAGTTGTAGTCTGGTTGCTAACGCAAATGAAGGGCCAGGCCTTCAGGCAACAGCCTGACAACCTTCCTGCTTATGAGCCAGTATTGGTTTTACTTGCAATGGCATTTTAGGTTTGTTTTTTTTCTTTGCTTGTATTTTGAATGGAGAACTCATCAACCCTCTGTAGAGCATGACCCAATGAAGCATAGAAAAGTAGAAATACAGCAGATGGCAGAAGGCCGATTGGACTATCCAGTCTGCCCGTATTCTTCCCCTGGCTGTGGGGAAGAAATGTAAGAGACAAGTGCAAGAATCAAGCTAATCTCCTGTTTACTTTATATACTGTAGGTTTTCAGTTTTTATGTTTGCTTGCACACAAGCGCAAGAAACATATTGCAACAGCTTGCTGTAATAGAGAGCTGTGGAGGTGTAGCAGTGTTGTGGTGAATGCCAGATGTCCATTTTAGGGCTGGTCTCTGTGGCGCCAATAGAGGAGCACGCTGTGCATGACAGCAGTATTGTAGCCTGCCACCAACTTGAAAGAAACTCACCGCTACAATCAGGGAGCACCCCATCATTACCAATTAGCTGTTCTTGCTGCTGGGGCAGTTCCTGATTCCAGCAGTGAATCACAGTTTGCATTGTCTGGTGTCCCATTTAAAGAAACATGGCAGCAGCTTTCACTGTCCACCTCTCACAGGCCCCATGAAAGCCAATGAGTGTGCCCAATCCCCCTGTTGGCATGTCCCCTCCCAAGATCATTTGCTGATGGGGAAGCCCAATCCCCATCTGCATAATGTCCCCCCATGTGTTGTGTGCTGAAGGGGGTGCCCAATCCCCCTCAGCTCATGTGCCCCCCAAACACTCTGCATGTGCTGATGGGGTACCCAATCCTGTCGGCTACAGACCCCCCAAGGAACGCTCAGGTGGCATGCTTGGAGCCCACCCAAGAGCTCTAATCCAGCTGTAAATAAAGAAGCCCCCCCTCCCAATCTGCCCCAACCCTCTGTGCATCCCACCTCCCCCTCACCACATACTTACCTCTGGAGCCCAGTGTGATGATCTTCGGTGGACCGGGAAAATGTCTGCACTTTTCAAAGCTGACCATGAATGAAAGAAATGCCAGTAAGCTGTATAATAGCACAAATTTTTTTTGTTTTTTTTTTAACGTATGTTGATATCGTGGCCATTTTTCTGAATTTTGCCACCAAATTTTCAACATTTGGTTCTTGGGACCCCATCTCAAGAATTCAGTGCTATCATCTGGTTATTCAGTCCCAAAAGGTGATTTTGCAGTCATTGTGCAGAATCACCTTTCAGGACTGATTAAAAAAATGACAGTGTCATTGTTCATGAGGTGGGCTCCCAAAAAGCCTATGTTGCAAATTTGGTGAAAAATTCCCCAAAAATGACTGTTACAAGTGTGCGTTGCACCATTTCCATGCACATTTGTAACTTCTCGAATTTGTAACATTTTCACTCTAGATTTTCAACATTGGCATTTTCTTATACCTCCTTATGAACAGTACAGCTGTCATTTTTCACATCTGGCCCGAAATGTGTTTTCGCACATCTGGCGCACCATGGCATGGTCGCTGTGGAAAATCAATGTTTGGGACACATTAAGAAAATCATAGTGACAGTGTTCATGACCAGAGGTCACAAAATGTCTATGTTGAAAATATGGTGAAATAATTCCACTAAATGACTGTGTTATAAGCGTGCCTTGTGCAGTTTCCACGTACGCTCATAACTTTGAGCATTTTTTTTATTTTCACTCCAGATTTTCAACACTGCCATCTCTTCACACCTCCTGTGAATGGTGCAGTTGTCATTTTTCACATCCTGCCTGAACTACGTTTTTGCACATCTGGTGCAGAATGGCACGTTCGCTGTGAGAAATCAACGTTTGGGACAGAGTAACAAAATCACAGTGCCACTGTTCATGAGCAGAGGTCCCGAATGCTGTCATAAGCTGGGGTCACAAAAAGGCCATGCTAAAAATTTGTAGTGCAAATACCAACAAATGCCTGGGGCATTAGAGTTTCTAACCAGCATGAGATTAGAGGGAGGCCGGTTAAGGGGTAATGTGAGGAAGTTCTTTTTCACAGAAAGAGTGGTGGATGCATGGAACGGCTTACCTCAGGAAGTGATGAATGTGAATACAGTGCAGGGCTTCAAACAGGCATGTGTTAGGCATAAGGGAGCAATACAGATGAGTATGAATAGATATGCCTTTGACAGGGTATGGGCCTTGTGGTCCTTATCTGCCATCAAATTCTATGTTTCTTTGTAACCATAATGTCCCACCCTGTACAGACTGACAGGTGTCAGCGGTGTGCCTTTGGATTGCCAGCTATAGTGCCCATGCCATTCCACCCCAACCCCCATCCTGAAGCCAGTGACAGGCATTGAGGTGTGCCTTGGACTCTTCTGCCCCAGAGTTCACCCCATTCTTCTAAGCTGCACCCATTTCAGTATATGTCCTTATGAAATGGGGTGACTGTAAAGCTGAACACCCCAAGGCACACCTCAACACTTGTCGGTGTCTGCAGGATAGGGTGAGGTGAAATGCCATGAGCATTATGGGTGACGACCCAAAGGCACACCCCAATGACTGGCCATCTCTGCAGGGTGGAGGTGGGGTTGGCATGAGTTCAATACTACACTGCCATTCCTATTCTGCATCTGTCTGACTCATGCACGTCAATGCTAATATCAGCAAGCAAACATTCAGCATTGACAAATGCTTGTTATTATCTCTTAGAAAATGGGCAAAGTTCAGTCTTGATTCTGATTGGCTAAAATCACCAATCGGCCAGTCCAGTATGAGGCAACAGAGACTGGGAAATAACTAGTCCCAGTCTTTGTTGCCTTATATTGTTCTAAAAATGAATGAGCCAGTAGAATGTTGAAAAGGCTATAACCGCCATGTTTAGCATCTGGTTTAGCGAGTGAGAAACCCTCCTCCATCAACCGGACTAAGAACTGCCAACATAAGACTACTGCAAGTGGTCAGATAAAACTTTCTGCCAGTTTAAATAAAAAAGAAGTGTATTCCGGAATATGTTTCCCAGCAGATCGTTGATGACGTCCCACTCGATGCTGCTCCTGACGTCCCCCTAGGCACCGCCGTAAATGTCCTGATCACACACAGCACAGTATTGCATAATTAATGTATGAAGATAAACAGAAGCACACAACCTCATATTAAAACTAACAAATAAATAAATAAAACACTTTGTGTTCTACCACCTCTTCCTGACTCTCTATACTATACATCCGGGAGACACGTCATCTGCAAACTGTGAGGTGACGTTAGCGTAATGTCAGCATCTTCTGTAGCACAGAATTTGGAATCAATAAAAACCAAGGGGAAAACTAGACTGTAAACCTGTAACTGTTTTAAACAGGTTTTCTGTTTTTTTTTCTATTTTTATGCCACTACGCTCAAAACCCTGTACAGGTCCCGTTCCTCTGTCCCCCAGCCCCCGACTCTTCACACAAACACAGTAGTGGGTCGGCAGACAAAGTTAGTAACCTCCCCCCATCCCCATTTTGATAATTTCTTTTGTGTCGGTTAAAGGATAAAAAAGGATTAAAAATGTACTTGTATGCGGTTGAGGAAAGGAAACAGCATTTGTCCCAATGGCAGTCGTTACACGTTGACAGCGATTTCATGCCACTATCCACTGCCTGCTTAGCTCGGTCCATCAGCTGCACTCCCCGACGTAAACCACAAAAAAAACCCACCAATATACCTGTTTAAACACAGGTACATACACGTTTTAAGTGTAGCTCAGTAAAACTCCGTAGCCCTGTGTGTGGGGGGGGGGGAGTTACCAAGGCAATGTGCTCCAAAGCAACAATTACAGAAGCTCAACTAGGACAAAAGTCCTCACCTCAAAACGTGGAGGAACTATTTTGGTACCAAAAAAAAATACCACAGAGTTTTATCATTCAGACATACGCATTATTTTTTTAACAACTATAATACAATGGCCCATTTTCTAAGCACAATAATACCCTCCAGGGTGGGTGGTATGGGCAATACCGGACCTTCCAGGGGCTATAAGGCCCCTCCGCCTGTGGCGTCGGGCCTCATTACACCCCTGGGCGGTCAGGTATAGCACAATACCGCCCACCCTGTTGGGTATTATTGCTTACTAATGCCACTTATCTCCAGAATAATATGAAATAAAAGACACAGATTCACATATTATAAAAACAAAATTGATGAACAAACCATTTATCCTCTGCAGAACTAGTAAAAGCCTATTCCTTTACAATGCAAATATTATTTTGCTACATATTCATATAATTATCATAGTAATAGGGCATATCATAGCCATCCATACATTTTGGCAAATAAACTTTCACAAGCAGTTAATTTATGCATGGCTCTTTTCATGTAAAAAACACATTTCTTTTATGAGTATGTCTACTGCAAAAACCTACCTGGCGTAGCTGGCTAGTGGCATGGAGGGCTGAGGCCCTGGTTGCCTCACCTTCTGCTGCACCAGGAACCCTGGTTCAGGAATGGATCAGTGCCACTTGAAGGCTGGCAAGGGTCAGAAAATGGAATGCTATTAGTGCAGCTCTCTTCCCTCAGGGAAAGGAATTACTGTGTCCCACTACTCCTCTGCCACCTGGAGAAAACTGGGTGGCATCACAGTGGGACCACGTGGGAAGGTCTCCACTCACAGGATGCTGGGGGCATCACTGCAGAGGTGGTGTTCCCACATTGCAGAATTGCATGTGTTGTGATACCAGGGGAAAAAAAAAACCACCCTGATTGGATGAAGGGCCAATTCCTTGCAGGCCCCACACTGGTGACTTGGCACCTCCATGGTTCTATGGCAGAGGATGACAGAGGAAGGTCAGCACTGCAGGATCTGGTTTATGGGGCTGAGGGGACCAGTCTTGTGGGGTATATCAGAGCAGATTGCGAGTAAAAGTACAAACTGAAAAAACAAAAGGTAGAAGGTGTCTCAGATACTGATGAAATTTCACACAGAGATTGCTGAAGAACTTCAAAGATTTTGTATGTCTATCTAGCATCATTTATTGAAGTGCATTCTGGTTCAAAGTACAAAAGTCTGAGTTAATGCATTTTTAATATTTATCATGTACTCTATTGCTTGTTTTACATCAACTCCACTTTTGTACACTGTATAATTTACACTAAGCTCACTATGCTCCCTACTTTTCTTTTGTTGGAGCAGGCTAAGTGAAACTGCTTTCAGATGTGAGGAAGGACTCTGTGTTCAATATGGTATGATCACAATGCATGTTAAAAATGTCTCATTCATATAAATCTCAGGCACGTGCCTTTCATATATGTACAGTTTTTATTTCTTTACCTTTTAGGTTGATTCACTTTCAAGGTGATTCTCTCTGCCTTTATAGTGTTATTTCAAAAGCCCATAATTTTTAAAGATATGACTTCATTGATGCTTGTTCATTTTACTATTACTCCAGAAATCTAATTTTTTTTTTCATTTTTGATATTTGAAAACATTTTACTCTTACTGGGTTCCAAAGTAAGTTACTCTGAAAGAACCTCTCACTGCAATGCAGATTCTGGATGCATGCAACTACGCCTAAGTCTTCCTTAAAATCTTTAAAACTGCTGATTATTGTCACAGTAGCCTTTTCTGGGCCCACTAAATCTTTATGTTTCATCAATAATGAGGTTTACCAAATTAATAATTGTATCTGCATTTTGCTGCTGTAGAATGCACAACTTTAATTAATTCATTAATTATCTGTGAACTATACAGAGCATCGGTTTTAACACCCACTTCTAGAATGCAAGTGTTATAAACTCTGTACTTGCCATTTGGTGTATTGTAAAAAATTTTTTTTTTTTTTTTGTGGTTTGCCAGATGAGATCTATTTTTATTTATTCATACTGTTTGGGGATTCTATTAGCCAATTTTTTGGGGGCATCTTATTTATAATAAAGTCTTTGCATTATTTATGACCAGTGTGTGGTCTCTCATTTGTGATTCGGCATGGTGTCCAGTTTTTTGACACGGTTAATATATTTTTCCCTACCGAGTGCACAGCCTCTGAGATAGATTGGCTTTTCTGACTTGTGAATGTAATAGCAAAAAGAGCAAGTACTAATCAAGCCATATCTTCAACAGATGGGCTTTTGAAAAATACACTTTAAGGAGAGAGTGAGAGAGAATAACAATGAAAGTCTATTTGTATAAAAGATCAGAAGAAGAAAAATGTTCAGCACCAGGTATATTGAATGTCAAAAGGTGGCACGCGCACAGTCAGCAACTTCATCAAAATGAATACAGCACCCACCAAACAACAATGCAGACTTGGTAAAGTAAATGATCACAAAATTTATTTAAAACATGAGTGTGACCCACATGGTATCAAACCTTCACAGGATAAAGTGCAACAGTTATATTTCACTCAACTGTTGTTGAGCTTCATCAGACAATTCCACAGCACATCATTTTTTCATTTTATTATTACCTCAATTATCACCCAGACCAATCACAATGTGCAAACAATTAACTCAGAGTTATCATACAGTACATTCAATCATGTTTACATATTTATCACAAAGGAATCAATCAAAACATTTGTTGACAAGCTCTGTATGTAATTAAACAATTAAAAAAATGTTCAAGTGATAAATCTATTTAATACGGGCGTGCATCAAATGAATGAGAGTGAATGATGGATTGATTTTGGATTACACCACAGGACCCTCAGATATGGATAGTACCTTTAATTGACCCTTAATTTTCCCTTAACTCTATCTCAGTCTTCTTGAAGCTGCCTGCCATTTTCAGTGAATCCACCTCCTCGAGAAGCCCATTCCAACCCACCACCACCACATCCATATCCATGAAGAAGTGCCTCCTAACTTCTCTTCTAAGCCTACCCTCTTCAACTTGAGAATGTGTTCCCTCATGTTTTCATTCCCATTGAGTAAGAAGAGACCCTCCATGTCCATCTTGTTTATTCCATTCAAATACCTGAAGCTCTCAATCATTCCCCCTCTCTCTCCTCTCTGCCATGGAGTACATGTTCAGGGCCTCCAACCTCTCCTCATACATCCTGTCCTGCTAGCCCATGATCATCTTAGTTGCCTTGCTTTGGACCATCTCTAGCTGGTTTATGTCTTTTTTAAGGTATGGGCTCCAGTGCTGTATGCTGTACTCCAGATATGACCTCACCAATAACCTGTACAAAGACAGTATCACCTCCTTGCACCTACTGCTGATCCCCCTGCAATGCAGCCTCACATTGTATTTGCCTTTCCTGCAGCTTTTCTGCATTGTGTGGAATGCTTCAGGTCACTAGTGATGATCACCCCAGGTCCTTCTTCACCTCGGGTGCAGATACCTGTGCCCCACCAAGGTGTACTTAGTTATTGGGTTCTTAGATTCAATGTGCAAACCTTGTATTTCTTTGAACTGAAGCCAAGTCAACAAATCCTGGACCACCTCTCTAGCTTTTCCTGCTCTACCTTTAGGTCCTGTACCCCTTCTGCTGTGTCCACCCACCCACAGAGCTTGGTGTCATTGGTGAATAAGTAAATTTTGCTCTTAATGCCATCTCCACTATCATTGATGAAGAGTATTGGTCTGAGCACCAAACCCCATAGGACACCACTGATGACCTCCCTGGTGTTTGAGATCTCACCACCCACCATCATATTCTTGGTCCTGTTCCTCAGCCAGTTATCCCCCTATCTGGTGAACTTCTCACCAATCCCTAGATCCACCAGCTTCATTAAAAACTTTTTGTGAGGTACAGAGTTAAAGGTCTTTCTGAATACGAGGTAAAGGATGTCCACCACTTGGCACCTGTCCACTGTTTTAGTGACCTTGTCAAAGAAATCAATCATATTTGTTTAACACAATCTTCCTCCCATAATCCCATGTTGCCATTCATCTTAGAGGCCATTCTTTTCCATATACTATACTAAACCTTTCCTTCATAGATATGGTCTCCATAAACTTGCACACAATTGAGGTGAAACTGACCAGTCTATAATTTCCTTGGTTGTCCTTGAAACTGCTGTTATGGAGAGGCACTACATGAGCTGATCTCCAGTCCTGCAGTACCACACTGGACCTTAATGAACTATTGAACAGGTCAAACAAGGGAACAGACAGCCCCTCTGCCCCTCCCTCAGCACCCATCTGTGTATACCATCCAGGTCTGGTGATTTATCTACCCTTAATGCTATTATAAGTTAAATACAGATTTGGTATGAAAAGAGACAAGCATAAATTAATGCAAATTTGCAAAAATGCATGGGTTGTTTTGTCTATGAAGTGCTGAACAATGACACAGTAATAATGATATGAATGGGTGCCACCATAATATTTATTTTCTGTATTGCACGGGAATAGGCTTTTAACAATTCTGTTGAAGATTGATATTTTGTTCATCGATGTTGTTGTATAACATGTGGAGGTGTATTTTTAGATTCTAGATGATCACTGCAGTGCCTCAAGAACGTGTTTTTTTATCATGAAATATTGACAACATTATTTTGGAGACAGTAGGCATGGCATGATATATAATAAAAAGTAAAAACTTCTGTGAAGTATACAGCAATTGAACTTAGTTCTTACACATGTCTCTGGGATTCTCACTATTGTCTCCATTAGTTAAAGGGGAAAAAAATCCTATAGGGAAGAATGCATCCAGGACCACCCACTTCCATTTGTTGCATAAGGAATGTCCTATAGGACTAATTACCCCTACTTTTACTCACCCATAAGCATTGTAGGGGCATGTGGTTCAGTTTTCAGGAAATAGTACTCAGAGTTAAGAGATTGTTGGTGTGAGTTCTGCCATGATCTAGTGAGTCATGATACCTTGTTCCAGAAATTGGCTGATATACTGTAGGAAGCTTCTGTGTACACTGAAAAATGGTTTACCAACTAATGTATCTAAGCAATCAGTATCAAAGAAGAAATATTAGAGATACTCTCAGGTCCTCTTCTTCTTATGATCTGAGTCCCTCAGGGACCAGTCCATGGTCCTCTTCTGTTTTCTTTATGAGCAATTTGCCTGCTTCCTGTAAAATGTAAACATATTCATGTTTTGTATAGTATTGACAGTATTTGAACCAAGTACCACAGTTGCTGAAATTTAAGAAATAATACAAGGACATTATTACTCTATGTACCTGGTTCATAGATCATAAACTAACACTAAACTAAACAAAAACTAAAGTAATGCATTTTGGTACAGCTCAACACGCGCTGTACATCCTCATAGGCCTGTGAGAATACTGTAGGGTGGAAGACCTTCCTTTGGTGGCAGTTTTCTAACTCTATATTTCCATATCAAAACTAGCCCAAACCAAAGATACCATGTCTGTCATTGGTTTTCAGGGTCATCACTTGGAGGCAGTTCAAACATTCAAATTATATGAAATGTACTTAGATTGAAGCCAAACTTTAATGCTCATATTGACACTGTTGAAAAAAAAAATCAACCAGAAATTGGAATTCTATCATAAGGATAACTCCCTAACCCTTGCTGTATGCAGAACCATTGTCCCTTGATGCCCCCCCCCCAGAAATCAACCACACCTCACCACTTTATGAATTATTTGGATGCTCATTGGCAAACTTATTTATTAAATAATTTTGGCACAAGGGCCCAGATATTCAAAAGGGTTGCGCCATCTGTAACAGGGTTCTTGTACCATGAAGTCAAAATGCGCCATTCTGCGATATTCAGCAGGAGGCAGTTACGCCACTGGCACCAGGTTACAAGAGAGCAATGCAAATGAATGCATGCTCAACAGGAGGGAGGATCCATGCATAACCTGCGCAACCCGATATTCAGTCGGGTTGGCATGAGTTGTGCATCGCCCAAGCTGCGCCGCGCACAAGCTTGAGCCAAAAAGGCTGAGTCGAGGGCCACCCACAGGTGAGCTGCTGCATTGCAGGGCGCAACACAGCAGCTGCCACCCCTGGCCCCCAACTCGCCTCCCTGTGCCCCCCCACCAGCCCGATCAAGGGCAGTAGATGTACATGTCCCCCCACAATCCCACAGCCCGACTGGGCAGAACCTGTATAAACCTCTAGTGCCCGATCAAGGGCAGAATGTAACCTCCCCCCGAACCCGAATAACTCCCTGGTGGTCCAGTGGACCAGAAGCCCGATCGTGGGCAGAATGTCACAGCACAACCCCTCAAACATCTCCTGGTGTCTAGTGTCCCCCCACCCACCCAAAGCCCCTCCACCCGCTCCCCGCAGCCAGCGGCGACAGCATACCGCCTGCCGCCCGCCGCCCGCCGACTGACTGTCCGGTAGGGCTGCACGCCCATTGGTGCAGAGCTACAGCCAATGGGCGTGCAGCCCATACCGTACATGACAGTCCAGATTTGTGAATGAACACAAAAAGAATTGTATTTCTAGAGGGTCCCAATTTTAAATGGCAAGCATGTTTCTGATCAGTAACTGAAAAAAAAATGGTGGATTTGCGACACTACTAGGCTCATTTGTGACACTAAAAAGTGCATTTGCGAAAGCGTTGAACTTTTTGTCAACCTTTCCCATTGACTTATAATGGGAACTTGTTTTTTGAATAATGTTTGAACCGTTCAATATGTTTTCACAAAATCTTCAAAAGGCACATCAGGGACCCCGTCCGCGCATTCCCTGAAGTTTTCAGACCGGTCACCCAAACCATGCGACCTGTGGGCGTGAGCAAAAAAAATGCACAAAAAAGCATAATTGCACACACGGATGTTGCTTAATAACTCCGCAGCCGTATATTCAACCAGTAAAAAAGTTGGCCAATCACAAGATCTATCATGCCAACCATGCACACTAAATTTCAGGTAAATCCGTTGAATGGTGGCAAAGTTATTAAGGTGCAAAATTTCACCCTTTAACCTTAAACGTGGTACTCAACCCTTACTGTGGTAGTACTACCATACTACCATAATATATAGATGTAACCCCCCCCCCGCAAATGGAGGTTCCCAAAAGTCTTCCAGGTGCTTGCCTGAATGCTCCAAGTCTGAGCGGTGTTCGGCGTCTGAGCTGTTCAAATGTGGTTCCAAGTGAGTACTATTTGAGCCTCCACGTACTGTCTCTTTAAGAGCTGTCTGCTTGCAGACTTAATTGGTTTGTATGGGGGAACTGTGTGTTCTAATGCTCAAATCCTGCCCGGGCTGCTGTCAATTCACTCTGTTTCTGCCATTGTTACATGAGCAGAGGGAGCCTTGTTGAAAGATATAACTGTTTGCCAGAAATCATTTAGAATGACTGAGAAAATGTAGTTTGTCTAACCTGTCTTCCTTTCAGCATGAACTGTTTCAGTGTAGCTTTTACATTTTGGTTCTGAATAGCTGACTTGGACCAATCAGGATGATAGGGAGACCCTAAAATGGAGCCTGTGGATGAATCGGAACTTGGACTCTCTATTTTGAGCCAGCCACAAGGGGATTCTGTTGGCTGATTCAGCTGTCACTCACAATAAGACTCCCTCTGTTGGTAGAAAAAGGTGGCAAGGTTAAAACTACATTTCCCAGAGTCACTTTTCAGACCCAGTATGTGTGCACAGTACTGTGATTTAATGTCACTAATTAACCTGATTCCCCCTCCCATGTTATTGTTCCCTAAATAAATCAGATTTGTTGTTGCTGTTAAACTTTAAACTGTCTGAAGTGTCAGTACGTTAATGCCAAGCACTGTATTTGTTTGTGTATGCTGCTTAACCTTATTTTTCAGGGGGTCCTCAGAGACAAACCTGCAAATCAGTCTCGAGGGTAAGTGGTACCTTATGAATGAACAGTGTGTACATGTAGGGTATTGGTACTGTAACTCCTGTGCATCGTGTGGGCCATTAGAGGGATTAGAAAGGGGTCTCAGTGTCCCAGAGGGCTGTGACCAAACTAGACTAACCATTACAAACTCTGACCTCTGGGTGGAGGCACCCACCATAGAACCTAGGCCCCTCAACCTGTCAGTAGTCAAGCAGGCAGGGGTAGTAGCCCTGGGGGTTACATATCAATATATATATATATATTTACATATATATGTACACACACACACACACACACACACATACATATACAAAACACCTGTATTAGTATGTCAGACTCATCGGTACATACTGTCCGTTTGTCATCCTGGGGATTAATGATATTATATTCATGTGGGTAGGTGCAGTATATATATACCCATGTATGTGTGTGGATTATGTGCAGTACCCAACTAAGTATGTTTGAAGTGCCGCTTGACTGCGCCTGCAGCATGCGGCAAACCCTTCAGATGCACCATTTGTGTGGTACATGGCCACAGTTCCTGCAAGCCACAGGATTTTGCCACTGGGACCCTGCCTGATAGAGAATTGGGTGCAGAGTCCCAGACAGACTGAGCTTTGACGCAAGCTGCCTTCATCTGCAGCTTGCATCAGCTTAAATGCCCTTTGAGAATCAAGCCCAAGGTCTTAGTCGGTTGCTTCAAATTGTCCTACCATACTTTTAAATTAGTTTTACCTCTCTGTTTATTTAACAAATTACCTGTCCACCAGATGAAACACTGTAGCAGTTAATCAACATTAGTATGAGTCATGGAAAGACGCAGTTAAACCAAATTGGGGAGCACTCTTCTGCAAACTACTCAACAACTCGCCATCAAAAAAAAACACTATCTTGTGTCTGCTTTAAATCTATAAACTGAGAAAATGTACTTGCTCATTCAAAATGCTGTGCCTCTGTATACAGGCACTGTGTTCATTGTGGCACTGCTTTTATTCCATACGTTGTATGTTGTCAGCTGTAATTTATGTCCTTGTATAAACATGTACTGTCAGTCATAGCTGAAAGTGAGTTTTTAACACAATCCAGCTCCCCATCAAACAATGTACATCAATAAAACAAACAAATGCTGACTCGCTATGTGACCCTTAGAAAGTCAATTGACCTCCCTGTGTTTCAGACCTACCAACTATTAAAATAGGTAGAAGCAGAGCACCACTGAAAATGAAATGTCTCGTGTCAATTGGACAGCCCTGAGTTAATCAATAAAATTATATAATAGGTAAGAAACACGCCTCCAAAACATAAATGTAACAAACTTTTTTATGTCACTGAAGAAAAACATCTGTAAGTTTGCAACTGTAGCCAAACATTGCCCTACGACTTGACACTGAAACATGTAGCTCTAAAATCTATAAGTAGGTCTGCACACAGGGCGATCTTTATACTGGATTAACTTTCAGCATGGAAATTCAAAGGAGCTGCTGCTCTTTTCTGCTCTAAATCCTCTTCATAAAAGTAAGGCTTTTTTTGCTGCATAAGTAGGACACTGTTATGGCTGAATTCCATAAAATCACTATCCATATACCAACTGAGTAGGAAGGATGAAGTGAATGCCTTAACACCTCATATACTTCCCAGGCCAGCTGGTAAGGGACTTGAATGCATCAAGCAGTTTGTGACATCTTCCTTGCCCCCTACCTCAACCTCTCCCAGGAGTGAAAATACAGTATGTCTGTGCTCCCAAACCAAGTCACTCAGTTTGTAATCTGTGGTCCTGATGTAGTGACACTGAACTGGAATCACCTGTCACTTTGTGAAAGCCTCAAATATTTATTTAAAGGTTTCCTTGCAAAACTTCAGCAAGTCTTAGAGATGGAGTAGACATTTATTCCCTGTTTATTTCTTCATATTTTCTTCTTGTTAGTACTGCTGCATTATTGTCCAGTGCTCTCTCTCTTTTATCTGCCAACCTCCGTACATCCTACATTTTGATGGATAAAAGATGGTGGCAAATAATAGAGGGTGGTTGTTAAAGGGGAGACAAAATTTCTGGAAAATGGGGCAGGAGCTCACACTGGCAGTAAGTGAGGGTGGCAGACAAAAGAGAACAGAGAAAGGAGGGAGGTCTTTATTACTGCATAAACCTAACCATTTTTCTTCAAACTCATTGGGCTCAATTCAGAAAGGCTGATGCAGGGCTTACATCAAGCCCTGCTTCAAACCTGAAACTGCGCCAAACACATTGATGCAGCTTGCACCCAATTCAGAAAGGCTGCATGCATTTAAAACACATTTCCTACTTTATGCCAGCAATTTGGTGCAAAATCCATAAAAAGATTCCACATTTGCCACAAAGTTAGACCAGCAAAAAGCTGGTCTAACTTGCTACAAATGGTGCATGGAATTGTGAATCCACTTACCATCGGCAATTTCCTAAATGCTGCATTCTCAGATCTGAGTGCAATCCTTCCAAACAACTTCTTTGATCCCACCCCTACAACCCCTGAGCCTAACGATGCCTACCCTTCCTTCCACCTCAGGGTTATTACAATGAGTGAAGCATGGCCATACCTTGCTAAAGCCCTCAGGGGTTCAAACTACTGCAAAGATGCCTTTGATATGAAAATCCTTAACTTGGTGCTAGACTCTGTACTCCCCCCACTGACTGATCTCCTTAACCACTCTCTTTTTCTAGGGCAATTTCCAACCAACTGGAAGACAGCTACCATCACACCAATACTGATGAGTGGTGACCCCACCTCACCCAATAATTACCAGCCCATCTCCATTCTTCCACCCCTCTATAAAGCTCTGGAAAAACTCTTTGCCACCCAGCTCACCGACTACCTGTTTGCACACAACATACTATGCAGAGAACAACACGGCTTTAGAACAGGGCATAGCACAACAACCACCTTCACAGAGTTCTCTAACTCATTGCACAATGCCCTAGATAGGTAACACCTAGCAGGAGCTGTATTTATAGACCTGTCAAAAGCATTCGATACAGTCTCTCGCTCCTTGCTCCTAAACACTCTCCACCTCACCGGGCTGTCCCCTGGATCCATCTCACGGTTTGCAAGTTACCTCTCAGATAGGTCCCAATGTGTGAAGATAAACAACACTCTCTCGACTACTCTGCCTGTCCAATCTGGAGTCCCCCAGGACTCCATCCTCTGTCCATTATTATTCAGCATCTTCCTGAACACCTTGCCAATAGCCTGCCCAAGTAATATTCTGCTCTACGCAGATGACACGGTACAGTTTGCTTCCCACCCAGATCCCACAATACTACAGTCATCCCTGCAACTTGCCTTCAATGCATCAAAAACTGGTTTATGGACCACAGACTGGTGGTCAATGTAAAAAAGACAAAGTCAATGCTCTTTTCGCACTGGCAGAGCAAGAACTGCGATGCCCAACTAAAAGTCTTTTCCAAAGCCCTCCTCCCACTGGAACAGGTCTATATCTATAAATACTTGGGCCTTACATATGATCCCAGCCTCTTTTTCCAACAACATATCAATAATCTCTCTTCAGCCATAAATATTTGCATAGAACTACTGTATAGGCGTAAAGACTGCCTACTGCCAGAGGCCCTTAACCTTGCTGTCACCTCCTCTGTTCTCTCTCTAGTAGATTATGAACTAACCATATATGTGGCAGCTGACCACACGACTCTAAATAAAATTCACTTACCCATCAACAAAGCCTGCAGACTCCTCACCGGTGTAGACAGGCATACCCACAGCTGCACCCTGTATGCCCTAACTAATATCCTCACTCTAGATGAAAGAGTTTATTACCAAACAAGTCTCCTCACCAAAAAAATTCAGCTAGTGGTAACCTCCCCTTGGAGTTTATGCCTCCCTCCACTCTGCCCATGCCTCAGCAAACACCCGCTCAGCAAATAAACTGATATGGGCTGTTCCCAGGGTCATGACCTCCCTATCCCAAAGGTCCTTCTCCTACAGAGCCCCACTATGGTACAATGAACTCCCCCCCCGGCCGTTACCTCTGTCACCAAACTAGGCCCATTCAAAATTGCCCTCAAAGACCACATACTCTCCATCTTCTGCTGCCAGTGCACCGACTAAGCTTGGTTGCTGCACAGCACCTTCAATACATGGCAAATGGGCAATGGCTAGCCCTACCCAATCTTGTCGCAGTAGTAGTGCTGGGATGCAGATGCCAGCAGGTGCACATAAGCCATCAGTATCACCCTTACTACATGGAGTAAGTTTAGGCCATAGTGCTCTGTATCCCACTGTTGTCTACTCTCAACAAAAAAAGATAGACTGTGTTATGACAAAGTTGGTTTCTCGACAGCTTGCATCATGGCATGTACAAGACCCATAACCGGGCCTGTATTGCTTCTCAAATGTGTAGACCTCCCTCCTTATTTACTTGTACTGTCTACTGACATTTACAAACTCCTTAGAAGGACTTGTTCAGCTACCTAATTGTATAGGCCTCACCCCCTTTGTTGTATGTACCGGTCATATACTGTGTTTCCTTTTGACCACTCTGTATTATTGTATACTGCATGCATACTGATTTATTGTACTCTGATGAAGAGCCTTTGTAAATGAGCTTTTGATGCAAAGGTTGTAAATCCGATTTACTTAATAAATAAATAAATAAATCCTGATTGCCAGTCAGGGAATGCTGCAAGCTCCATGCACCATATGTTCATCACACTTGAGGCTTGCACCATTACTGGCATGTCTCTGAACTGAGCCAATTCTCTCTGCCTGCACTTCTACACAATAAGACATGACAGCAGGTTATGTTGATGGTCTGTTTGTCACCCTCTTGGGGTGTACTATGGTATGAGGCTTAGCAAGTGTCACATGCCACTTGATTGTGACTGCCTATTAGCATAAACCCAGGCAGTGCATTATCGCTATTTTAATAAAAATAGTAATTTTAAATAGAGTAATACCTTGTTTAACAAGTGATTATTTTCTGAATGTTAACCAGAGAGTAACATAAGGCTGACAGAATGTTTATGGCCAATCAGGAAGTTGTATTTCCTTGACCCTTTTTATCATTTAGAATGATATCACATAATCATCTGTTTGTACCTTTGAGTTTATTTCTTACATAACATGGAGTGCGGGGATGTCACAGTTAAAACTTTAACACAGGGAGTGTAAGTGATGAAGGTAAACACATTTTCTTCAGTTAGTCACTGTAATTAATGAGCAAATGCAAACATACATACAGTTGTAGCCAGTGACAAGTTGCAGTATATCCAAGATATGCTGTTATACATCAAGTATTGTAATGTACTGTATCACATCGTTAAACTGTAGCCATACATTGCTATTCTTACAGTCAACCCTATACACTTTCTATCCTTTCATTAGAATGACCCGAAGCCATGTTCCTGGAGTCATCCTTGCTTTTTACTTGCTGCTAAGCCCCCAGCTTGCACTGTCACTAGGATAAACTCTGCTCTATTAGAGCTATCAGTGTCTAAAATCACTGATTCGGCACATTGGTGCTGACTTGTTTCCATCTCTCTGCTGTACTGTTTACTGGCATGAGGCTTTGCCTTATGATTGGGCCTCATTGATTATCCTTGTACCTTGCTTTCATTGCTATGTATTGTATTACTATGTGCATGTGTGCTGTATGTTCTATTGTGCTACCGTATTATTTACTCTGAACCTACCAGGCCCTTCTTGAAAATTAGCTTGCTCAATGGAGTTTCACCTGGCTAAATAATGATTGATTGATTGATTGATTGATTGACTGATTGATTGATTGATAATATAATAACTGTTGACCCGCTATAATGGTTGGAAAAGCATTCCTGATAAAACATAGTAGTAAACTGCAGAATTATGTAATATCTCAATAGCGGCTTATTATATCATTTTCCTACTCATGCTTTCACTTCACTGTATTCATGCAAGTACGGTGCCTGCTCATGGACATGCTCACTCACACAAATACAGCTTAGTTTTTTTCTCTGTTGTAAACTTGCACCAGTTATTATATGAAATAATGCCTGAGCAAAGTTTGTTTTATGAGGATTTTTCACACACCCTCGTTGTATGATAATCTCATAAACCCATCGAGCTTTGCTCTCAGGATTTATGGATTATCACATACCTTGGGTGTGTGTGACAAATCCTCATAACACACACTTGCAAAGGCATTATTCTCTATATAGCACAGTAAATCAAATTGGAATGAATGGAATACCCTGTAATATATTACAATATCTAGTGATGTATCTGAATATACCATAACTTGTAACTGGTTGCAACTGTATAGTTTTTATATAAAGGTCAATTAAAGTATCAGCATTATTATCTAAACATTGAATATTTGGATACAGATTCAGAGCTGAAAACATTTTCTAATTTCAGGCTGAGTGGTAAATTAAACCAAATAAATATATGAAACATCAAATTAAGTTTCAATACAGGTTAATTATACAAAAATGAAAGCAAATGTTAGTGGAAAATTATTGAATTGTAATGTAATATGTTGCATATTATATAAGTTTAATGTAAATGGGATTTACAATGCTTATTTGTGTTGAAATATGTTACAATTGATAGTACACTACATTGTGTGATGTGGGACTAGAAAGGCAAAGCAATTTTATTTATGGGGTGCCCAATCTCATAGGCTCTGGGTATCTTTCAGTCATAACAAAAACAGTAAAACATTTTATAATAGCAGTAGAGATATTAAAATATTAAAATACATTAAAAGACAGCCCCAGACTCAAAAATCAGATTGAACAGATGAGTTTTCAGACAGAACAGATGGGCTAACTAGAAGTCCCATGGTTACATCAAGTGTCAGTACTGCTAACTTTAGTGACACTGCCACTTCTGGGCTTGCAGGTTATGAGCTTAAGTCTGATAATGGGCTTGCTGACACCATATAGAGGATAATGGATGGGCAACAGTGAACAACAACACTGTTGTTCACATTGAGAGGTTACCATGACAATGTAATAGACCTCGAGAGCAAAACTTGAGAGGTTTAAGGCTGTCAATGACAACCTCAAGAAGTGAACTCAGTGCTATTCACTGTTGTCTATCCATTAACTAGTATAGTGTATGGCAACAGTGAACATCATTTAAGCAGTTCTGTAGCATACAGAGTGATATATGTGACAGGAGCCGATGATACACCTGACAGGATAGGAAGGAACACGTTACCAGTGTAACTTATTTTTTCTCTGGATGTGTTGATGGGTTCCGTCATCTGCCGCTCTTCCTGGGCTCTCAGCTGACATGTCATGTAGTTTTCAGTGGGAAGGTCCTGGCTTTGCAATTGGGCAACATGGCATTGCTTTAAGGATTGCAATCGCATGCTTTGAATGGAGGCAAGATCAATGGTTTTAGTAAGGTACTGATTGGTGCTGATGGCACACACTAACATAAATAAGACCTGACACAACACCATTTCTGTTTGTAAATTGTATGGTTATTTGTACGCTGGTGCAGCTTCAAAGAAGCCGATTTTAAAAATAAAGCAGGAGCCATCGCCGATCAATCCTATCTCCTCACAACTGTCAGAAAGTATAGAAACTGATGGAAAAAAAGAATTATCAGTGCTGTTGCCATGGTTACATGAGTGCGAGGCATTCCTGAGGCATTCTAAGTTGTTGTACTATCAATGTGATGTATTCAACATGGTACACCAATCTTAGGAATACACTGAATTATATCAGTAATAGGGCTCTCCCATACACTATAAATTAGTAATGGTGGAGGTGACGGAGGTGCACAGTTTGTTGTGATACTTTTTGGATGGTACATTACACTAAGGTCCATCCTGCCAGTCTCTGCTTGTAATTCAGTTAGAAGTTAAAGAACCCATGGTGTGATAAGAGAAGGGCATGGAATAATGTTAGTGCCCTGACCAACATTCCATACCACACTCAGTTATAATAGATTATATACAATGCATTTGTCCATGGCTGTGTGTGAAACACTGCATGAAGATGACTGCTACATTTGACTAAATATGCTGTAGTCATTGCCCTACAAATATTCGGATACATCATGCATTAAAAGTGATTGATGAGTGTAAACTGTTGTCATTAAAAATATATTGTCGTTCAAGTCAAGCTCAAGCACACTGAGTGGAGATGGGGAGATGATAGAAGGAAGTTAGGATGACACAAGGCTGTGGCTGATTTTGAAGTTCAAGAAAAAGAATTTAACCTGGTCAGGAAGAGCCAGTTAAAGCCTTTTAGAAAGTGGAGTGATCTGATCTTTTTATGGTATGCATTTGAACTAGACAATAATTCACACAGTACCTACTGAAACCAATTTAAATTATACTAATAAAGAGTCTGGAAGGCCAATCAGGAGATATTTCACTAGCTGAAGGAGGTGATGAAAGTAAGTATGAGGGTCTAATGCAGTAGGGACTATAGTGGTAGCAGCTGCCATTTGTAGTGCAAATGTGCCATGCTGTTTGCACACAAAGTATTTAGTTACAGTACATTATCGTAGCAGCATCCACTATTGCTTTGTTGTACACTGTAGTGATCACTATCATTACTGATGGTGATGGCAACCACTGTATATAGCCATATGTGGGATGTGCTATGGACAAATTAATGAAATGTTACTTACATGTCCCTTTTAAAATCTAAAAGTACCTAATTGTAAAGCCTACACAAGCAAAATAGTAAGTAGAAAAGGGTGTGTTGGTGGAATAATCAAACAACCAGTGGTATCTTCCAACCAGGAATTGTACTGATATATGATTTGTATTGCCTCAGCTATTGATACTGTATACATTTTCATTAGTATATTTTTTTTATTTAAACATTGTTGACTGGGAGAACTGCGCCATGCTAAACCTTGTTTGCAGGTGTAGCCCAGCAGGTGGGGAATGGGTGATTACAAGGTGGGAAGAACTACAGTAAACAAAAAATTATTAATGCAATGCACCATACTGAATAAATTGACTTGCAGTATGCAGTATAGAATATCAGATTATGCAAGGTACAAAATTAACAAAAATTTCAAGAATTTAAAATGGCAAAAGGTGACACATGCAGCGTACAGCACAAAATATGGGGCAGTACAAAGTACATACTTTTGCACAAGTACAACATTTTACAGTGCAAACCTTAATTAATTATTACAGTAGAGCAAACATTAAAGTAGTGGTAAAATTTGCATTAGTAAAATCCATTTTAGTGTTAATGGTAATAAATCATTAAAGTACTGGAAAAGAAACATGAGTGCAGTGGAGGCCAGTTAAAGTTAACCACAAGTATTCTTATCACCTGTATATATATATATATATATATATATATATATATATATATATATATATATATGTATGTATATATATATATATATATATATACATACATACCTGGCATAGCTCCCACTGGATCCGGTCTGGAAGGGTCAGAGGAGACTCTCTGCCACCCTGCTATGGGGGGCAAGCCATGGGGGATATTGGAGTCAAGTAAGCCTACAAGATGCCAAGAAATTGGGCTGGGAGGAGAGAGAAGCCAGCCAGGAAGGGAGAAAAAAGATTATAACCCCCCATATGTCAACTATCTTCTTTTTATGGACCTGTTATTTAAGAGCATTGCTCTTACTAGATGAATACTGTCTGATGATTCACTGCAGAGCCACTAAAAAGTTGTCATCTGGGTATCTGAACCAGGTAAGAGGAACTTCTGCTAGGCTCCAGATAACTGACTCACTGTCTCTTGACCCTCACTACAAGGACTCATCTGTAGATCAATCTGGTTGATGTGTGATTCACAAATGAATTGATGAGATGGATTCAGAGAGCTTTAATCCAGTTTCAAACACTGAAAGCTGATGCCCACAAGAGTACTGGAGGAGATAAGGCTGTACTGAAGAATACCTTCTTTACATACTAGCTAGCAACACCTTGGCTTTTATGGCTAAGGATCTGGTGCAAGACACAGGGCTTTTTTTCTGGTTAACTGCATGGCCTTGTTTTGCTAAGAGATGACAGCACTTCCATTATGGGCTGCACCTGCAGAAGGATGGAGATACTGACCAAGAAAAGGGAAAGGGCTGATATTGGGGATTTAAACTAGAGTATAAGAGGGAGGGGCTGGTACAAGAGTTCACAAAAAGCAGGACACAAACAGTGGATTTCTGAGGGAAGAACAACACAGCAGGGGAGAAACAAGGGAGTTAGAAAGCATAGAGAGGCAGATATTCTCACTTACATGCAGGTCAGTATCAGCCAGTTGAAAAAAATGATGTTCCTAGACAAAATGGTTTCAAACTTAACACTTTCTGGAGATAATTTCTTTCAGAGTCCTAAGTAGTAAGTAGTTTTATAAATGTATTTTGAAACAGGTAAGGACAATTAGATCAAAGGCCTGTCTACAATACCCTGTGTTTTCCCTGGTTACATGATAGGTACAAAAAACAACTAATAAATTTAAACATCAGAAAATATGTCCTTAACTATATCAATACATTAAATATAAAAATATATTTGAAGTAAGCAGTAGACTTTCAGAAACAGTTGTACATTATACAGTACTAAAATTCTCTTTCAAGGCAATTTGGAAAAGATTCAGGAGTTTCAGCAGCTCTACAGTAAGTAGAAAACTTTTTTGCAAGATTTTGCAGTACTTCATAAGATAGATGTGGTTTGATTTTTGGTAAAAGAAGGCTTTAGATAAATAGACAGTAGATCTCAAGCTATCAGGTTTTCATGCAACATGTTTAATTTCAAAAATTATTTTAAAGAGAATCGGGGCATGTAACTTAACCAACTGGAAAAATTAATGAAAGACAGTTTTTTTTTTATTTTCTCCAACTCAAGCCCATTCAAATTTTCTAACATAGTACAAGTACAGCATAAGTTTCAAAAGGATGTGACAGTTGCCCCATGGGCACAGCAGAAGTGCTACCACTTGTGTCACCAACACCCAGGTAAGGAAGCAAACTCAGGGCATCTCAATGTCAGCCAAGGGTAGTAGGAGCTAGCTTTCAGAGGGAAAGATTGTTGAGCCTGGTGAATGCCTGGCCTCTAGGCAGGAAGCTGGGGAAAAGACAGTTTGGGTCTGCCTGAGCATGGGGGGGCATGGCAGACACTGACACATGCATCATGCATCATGACATCATTGCATGCTGTGCACCCTCGGGGAGGGAAAAATGGAAAACATTGGCCAGCGGTAGGATGATGTTGGGCACCTGTAGGTCCTTCACCAGACCAGCTGTGTCCTGCCAACAGAACTGGATCCTGATTGACGGTAAGGGTTGATAAACCTCACCAACCTCATTGGGGAGCTAAGCCCTCGGGGGCAGACAGCTGGCTTGGTAAGTACCACTGGACATTGGGGTGATGGAGCTGGTATGTTTGGGGAATAGGGCCAACTAGACCCGAGGAGAGAAAAAGAGTTGCAAAAGGACATGAAAAACTCTCCTGGGTTGTGTCTAGTTTCATATAGTAGGCTTTTGATGCATGATTGTGAGCTATACCCCCATAATCCTTGACTAGGAGCAATATTCAATATCAGTTTTACAGAACTGTCCCATCCTTACCAGCACAAAAAATAAACTTTTCAGATGTTAAAGATGCTAACTTTAGAACCACGAAGAGTTAGGAACTTAATTGTTTAAATAAAATCTTTGTGTCCATTCAATGTGCTTCACTTCACTTCAAAATGCTTTATTGTTTGACAATATGCCAGTACACATTTAGAAACAGAATACATACAATAAGCAAAGCTAAATAATCCTATAAAACTTGGACAAAAATTTGTGGTCATAAATGTATAAATTATAAGCATATTAAAAAAATCTGTAGACTGGTGTAGTGGGATGAATGCATGGATGGCAGCGGTACAGAATTGATTTTTATCAGTGCAAAATTCAGTAGATAAACTATATAGACATAAGTATTCAAGTCAATGTCAAGAATGATGCCTATGCTAAGTAAGCAACAAGACACAAGGGGGTGTGCATTAGACATTTCTAATGCAAGGCCAGGGGCGTAATAAGGCACGAGGTTGTAGGCCGAGTGCCTTTAGCCCATGGCCGTGAATTAGAAATGTCTAATGCACACCCCCGGAGTGTCTTATTATGCTTATAAAATGGGAAACTACACTCACATTACAAAGAAAAATATTCAAAGGCATTTTTTCTTGATTAAAATAGATGTCTTTTAATAAATATCCTTCCACTAGCATAAAATAGTACACACATCTTAAAATGGGAAGTCAAATTTTTCAATTCAGATACACTAAAAACGTTTTACCAGTAGAGATCCATAACAGTTTAAAAGGAGAGCTAATTTGTTTCTCACGCAATAAACAGAACAGAACAAGTAATAAAGCTGTCAAAATTAATAGGAGAGTATTTAAAAAAACTTTCAAAAAAAGTAGACTTCACATATTTTGAAAATCACTTTTAGTTAGGCAGCTGCACAGGTATTCTTTTATTGGTGGTAAAACTGCTGGTTCACTTGAACGTTGAGTTAGCTTGAGTAGGCACTGAAAGAGAAAAGAAATTGCAAATTAAAAAAAAACAGGCTCAACTATTACCTTTACAGATAGCATGTAGCTGACAGAATACTTGCCTGCTTCGTTCTGGGTGAAATTTATTGTGCCATTGAAGGTGCAGTGTGAGAGGCTGAAAGGACCCTGTGCACTTCGTGAGGCTTGGTAGGAAGGACCTTCTGCGATGTGTGCTGTAGGTAGCACTGTGTATTCGGGGAAGTGGTGACGGCTTGGCATTTCTGGCATCAGAAGACGTTGACTCTTCACTACATGCTGGTTTTGATGCTAGGATCTGGCTCCACATATGTCTGTCTTCACTACTGGGAGCCCAGTAAGCCCTTAGGCTGGCCTCACTTCTGTGGCCGGTAACGGACATAATTTCATGGTTTTCAAGCCTAGCATCAGACATTAATTGCACTGCCATGGCACAGACACTGTGGTTAGTGTAGTGGTTTGGCAACCCGGCTTCTTTTGAAATTCAGGACATCAGCGTTAATAAATAATTTAATCCCATTGGTGCTTTTGAGTACCAGGTGCTGGTAGTGTCCAAAAAGTGCTGGGGCAGCTGTTTTGGGTGACAGTAAAATGATGGAGCATCAGAAGGCAACTTCGAGAGATATTTCTTCAGGCTTGAAACAGGGCATAGAGGAGAGCCAGGGAGTTCGTACATGAAGCCACAGTAGGTTTCTCTGTTAATTTCATTTGAGTCAGTATGATTTTTTTGTATGCTCGTTGTATGACAACGTAGCATATTCAAGTCCACTGTCTTCTTTTTTTATTATAAAACTATCAGCCTTCATTTCTCTGAGACCTTCCCTGCCATGTCTGGCCATGTAGAGCTGGATATCCAGCCACACTTTACAAACAAGGCCAGGCACTGTGTTTGCTGAGAGGACGGGTGATTGTCTTAAGAGTTCCAGATCAGTTTTTGAAATAGAGCCATGGTGTTTTGATTTGTCTTTCTGATTTTTCCGGTGCCGTTTCATGACTGACACAAATGCTGTGTTACTAGACTTGAAAGTGGGGTGGCTAATAATGTTGATGTTTCTGCCAGCTGCCAGTGAATTTAGGTGCCTGTTCAAAGCAGCATGCAGCCCAGAAAAGCTGCTGAGGGCATATTCAGATCCATTTGAAGTGCAAACCTCTGCATAAAAACGCCTAAAAATCAGGTTAAGCTCTTGAACAGGGGGTTCTTTCCAGTCTAATGTTATTTTTCTGGCTGATTGCCAGTCACTGAAAACTCCTAACGCCCAGGCAGTTGTCTTTATGGGATTGCTTTCATTTATGCCCTCTTCTATCTTATCTATTTCTGTGGCAGCGATATTGGCATATCTTATACTCACTCTGTTGGTGATTTCAGACAGGGCTGTTGATGATGACTGGTTTTCAGGTTGCTGCTCTGGTGGCAAATTGTCTTCTAGATCTGGTATGAAATTTAATTCAAAGTTTACTGCCTGGTTGTTGTACATGGTATCTGAGGTACAGTTCTAAACTGTCTGGCTGAGGAGAAAAAAAATGACTGCTGTTTGAAATGCCAACATTCCAATCCAGCATTTATATCAAAAGGGACTCACTGGCATTTGTGACCAGCTCTTTTTTTTTTACATGTGCATTAGATGGATCTAATGCACAGGTAACGTCCAATTAAAAACAGCTATTTTTTCTTCCCATTTTATAAAGGCATGTAAATCAGAATAATACTGATAATCACATATCCTAATGAAACAAGCACCTATTGGGACAAACAATGCACTTGGCTTCATGGGAGACCAAAGCAGAACAAATGGTAACCCGCCAAGAAGGGACATTAGCAAATGCAACAAAGCTACTTCTAAACCCCAAAAAAGAAAATTCTTTTAAATTTGAAATTCTCAGACATAAAGAAAGAGTCTGGTGAGACTCAAACCTGCTCTTGGCCATAAATGTTATCTATAGCTTGCAGGAAAAATATAAAACAACTGTGTTGTGATAAATATTATATTGCATTTTTCATGCAGAAAGAACTTTTCCATGGCACATCAGAAGTTTACTCTTCCTAATCTTCTTCACTCACTGTGAGCAAAAATCTAAGAAGATCATCTGTGGTATAACTTAGACCCGATAATATAGTGTTTATCTATGTAACCCTTAATGTTTCATACCATGTACAATGAAAGAGAATATAATACAAATGTTCTGTTCCACCTGCTGAACAGAGATGGGGACATCATCACATGCATCTGGAATGTGGAAAAATCTGGCATTAAGCACATTACTGTAAACAATTTCAAATTTGTAACACATACAAGCTCTTCTCTTTTTAGAGTTGGAAATATGATCCAAATAGTATCTATATCCAAACGAAACATCTAAAATAATCATAAAGGTAAAGCTATATTTCTTTTAGTATGGAATGCAAATATGCTATCCATGGAGATTGTCTACAGCCTAACAGCCTCCAGCAGTCCTTTTCCACTAGGCTTAATCAAATTAAACTGTCAGTAAAGGCTCTGGTGCATTTTATTCAATAACCCAAAACTAAAGAGCAGAGATTGGTGAAGTCAGCTAAATTTGCTCCATAAATTAATCTACAAATTTCACGTAATTCGCAGAGGGCAGATCGATCCACAAAGTGGGGAATTTCATGGGAGAAATTCTGTACTGCGTGGTGAAATTCCACACTTTTCAGCAAAAATTTCATACTTCACAATGAAAACTTCACGATTTGGACAAAGGTGAAGTTACTGAGCTCTGTGAAAACTTTGCAAATCTCCACGAATGTGAATTTTTGCCACGTCACAGCAACTTTGCTGGTGAATTAAAACCTCACCACATTATCTACCAAAGAGTAAGGCTACATTTTATAACTATAACCCAAATTCAACTCTAATGTAAGCAGTAGGTGTAGACCTATTCAGAAGGAGAGAAGACTTAAAGAGCTGAATCAAGAATGTTTCCAACTCTAAGACTTTGTATGGCACCCATATTTTGGCACCATACAAATCTGCGGGTGTAGTTTAGAAGATATAACTTGCAGCAATGGTTTAACACTATTCCTAATTTAAAAAACGTTAAAACTAGAAGCATTTTTTATCGTTATCTGTACATTAGCAAAGTGAGTATTCCAAGAACTGGTGGATGACACATGGAAACCAAAATAAACATATTTGTCCACAGTGGTAATAATTATATCACCCACTTTCCATCTTCAAAAAAAATTTTGCATTACCAAAAATTACCACATGACTTTTGTTTTCATTGATGGTCAAGGATAATCTATGTAACTGCATGGCCAAACAGTTTAATTATTTTTATTTTATATTTTTTGGAGACTGGAATGGGACAAAGCAAAAAGTGCCACATCATCTGCATAAGCAAGAGTGGTTATTTCCACGGAACCTATCTCTGGAGAATTGGACACAACAAGGGAAAAGGCTTTTAGAATACTATTTATATAAATGTTAAAAAGAGTAGAAGCAGCAAGCAGCTCTGCTTAACTCCTTTATTTATTGGAAATTCATGAGAGACATTACCAGAAGGACCAAGTCTCACCTGAGACCTTGTCTGACTATACAGTCTAGAAATAACAGAAATAAGAGCAGGATCAGTGACTTTCTCCTGCATAAACTGCCACAGTCTGATACAAGAAATTGAGTTGAAGGCTGAACTGAGAGCAATAAAAGCGACATATAACTTTTGCTTATGAACCAAGTAGTATTTTTCCCGTAAATGCCTTAGAATGATGCAGTAATCTAAAGTGAAGCAATTCTCTTTAAAGCCAAACTGTAGGGGTGATTTATTCAATGTAACTAATTTACTGATATAGTTTTCTTTTGTAAATAAATGCTGGTACACATAAAAAATCATTTTGAATATATCAGATTAGGAAACCTGTATATTTACAGTCTTCCAAAACATTGGGAGTGTATCGGTAGTACTTATCTATGTCAACCTGTCTCAAAACTTTCATTTGAAAAGACAAAAAAATAGTGCTCAGTTCCAAGGACAGACCTTTCTAATATAATTTCTTTCAAAAGGACTAACATTGGAAACATTAATGCTAGGAACACATTTTTTTCTTAATGAAAGCTTGGAGTCAAATCAATGTAATTGACTTGTGGATGCAGTTTCTTAGTGTTAATTCATGTTTGCTGATACACATTGATATAGCAAAAAAATGTGCTATATGACTAGAAAGTTCACTATATCAATGTGCATTAACAAACATGAATTAACATTAGGAAACTGCAGCAACATGAGCATAAAACTTTGTTTTCACAATGTTATTGTGGTCACACTTTATTTTAAGTGTCAGTTTTAGTGTAAATATGGGGTAGGTAATCATTAATTGCATGCAAAAGGAGAAATTACATTGTAGTTGCATGTTTGTTGCATGTAACTATATTGTCATTGCAATGCAGTTGCACTATGAATTATGTTGTGCTGTAATGTTTTTATTGTTTTCATATGTATACATGTCAAGCATGGCTGAAAACAGATTTTCTATAGCCTAGTCCACTTTCTGGTAAAACAATAAAATGAAAAATAGAAGTGAATGGAACTGAATGACATTTAAAATTCAATATCATTACCAGGGAAATGGAATCTAAGACTAGACTGAAATGCAGGCAGTTAATTGAAGAAATAAATAGAAAATAGTAGGGGGCCAAGACCAGAGACTTAGGGTACTTTGCAACAGTCCTTTTAGGTAGAAAAGAAATTGCCACCACAAGTAATATAGAAGTGGTGAAATGCTTGTAATTCCTCAGGGCCATAAATATCTCATGATGACCACACTGTACCTCTTGGAAAAGTCTTATTGATGTTATAAAACTGGATTTTTTTCATTTAAGAAAGTAGATTTTTTGTTTTATCTGAAAGCATTTTCATGCAAGTGTGTATCAGAAATTAAATCTTCAGGGGGTCTTGAGCCTTGGAAACAAATTATTTTTTTCACTTTGTTTTGTTTTTCACTGCTTGTGTAATCAAAACAAAACTAGAATGTTATTTCAAAATGAGATATGCTTGAGCCAAGCAATACACCTGATGTACATGTGCATAGAATGTAGCAGTCACGGGATTGAAGGATCATTAGCAATTTGTTACTTAAACATTGTTTTTCTTGCTATTCGTACAAAATCAGTTTGTAGCACAGTTACTGAAAGAAACTTGTAAAATGAAGATGGACTTGTGAAATTGTTTGTTTCTGTGTTTGTTCATTTGTTTAGCCAAGGTAACTTTTTGTAGTCTTGATGATATGGAAGCCTGTTTACATATTCTGTCAGCCTTATGGGAGAGCCTGCAATGAATAGCAGCAGATGTTGCTTGTCTGTCAGCATGCCCACAGAAGATATCTGAGCAAACAAGGGAAGACACAGTTTCTACCCGTATGGGGAAGGGTCTGGCAGGTAGGCATGGTTCCCAGGAGGCAGGAGTTACTACCTTCTGGAAGGAGAGGCCTTGTTAATTTAAGTTGGCATAGAGAAGGCTCTGCCTTCATTCTACATCTACCATTCCAGCAGATATCCTACCAGTCCCTCCCTTCAAAAAAACAGGGGTCTAGAACTATGAAGTAGGGAGCCTACTGTCCCACTAGGGGATCACCTTAAGTGTAAGGAAGGAATTTTACTGGTTGTGTCCCACTGTGTTTTATGGTTTTTCTCCTTCTCCAGTGGTGTATTAGTAGTACATGATTAAATGGGCATGGTTGTCACAATCATGTAGGTGTGTAAAAAAGGGTAGTCTGGCAAAACTGGAGACATGTTAGTCATGCAGTATTGCACAGGGTTGTCACTCCTTTTCAGGCAGTTTTCCTCGAGGTTGGAAAGAGGTGAGGCCTTGGCAGCTGGTTTCAAAGGATTGCCAGCCATAGGCAAAGGAAAGCTCTCAGTCTTCAGTTTCAGTTGGCAGCACCATCTAAAGGGGGACAGTTCACTTGAGATTGGCCCACTAAGAGCCATCCCTCCTGCCTCAGAAGCCAGAGTTCCTCACGAGGTTGTACCTATTGCGTCATTCCCTTTCAAAAGGAAGGGAGGGCCTAAATATATTTAGTTATTGATATGACTGACAAATGATTAGCTGTGACCTCTTTACTGTGCACGTCACACCAGATTAATTGATACATATCGATACAACTCATCAGTAATCAACTTGAAATATAATCGACTGTTAATAAACACATGGCTGTGACCATTTCAACCAAGCATGTTGTTTGTCTCATTTGGTCAGGTAAAGGAAGAGGCGTGTGACCTAAAAGACAGTCACTTGTATACTAATTATTTTGCCTATACTGAAGTTGTTGCCCATTTTATTTGTTATCTTACCTGTTCTACCCTCATTATTTATGTGTTGTACATGTATTATACTGCACACATGCATTTTCAGTGGAATATATTGCATGCTAGTGACTTTGCCTCTACTGGAATTGTTGTTCATTGTATTTATTATGTTACCTGCTCTGCAGTCATTGTACTGTTTATGCACAATAATGAGTATTAGCTTCTTCCTAACTAATATTTCTCAGACTATGCCTTTCTTTGTACTATCCCAGGTCATACCTATAAATAGGCATTCAGCTGCCCTATATACATACCTGGTTAACAATAAATAAACAACTAAATAAATAAAATAATCACTGAAAATAGTTTTATTAGTCCCCTGTTCACCATACCTCTCAACTGTCATTGATGCTTAGTGACATCCTTCATTATGTCTCAAAAATGTACTTTGTCCTATAGAAGTTTGTCACTTTTATCACTGAAAAGTTGGAATTTGAAGCATAATGCAGCATATAGCTAGACATTGATGTATAGACTTTATCTCCTTCAGACAATGTGTTACGACTAAGCCCCAACAATACAGCAAACTTCTTGGCTGATATTTCCATTTTGTAAGAAGTGTCACTGATACGAGTCATTTGTCTCTCATTTGTTTAAGCCCTGTCCCTAATTTGCAAAACAGGCAATTAAGAAGTATGGTGATTACAAACATTGGTTAGAAAAAACATACCACTGATGTGCAGTTATTTGTAATTGTATCCCAGTGTCTTCTTATTTCAACTTTTTTGTTTAATATTTTGAACACCAATTAGTGCTCAGCTAACCTAAACACTGCATCCCATTATCAACACTCCGCACTTGTCAAGTGTAAGCCAAACCTAGATCTATAAAACAGTGCCATTGACCTGGGCAAAGCACAAGCTGTTTTCGTGACATTCCAAATGCTGAGCAACATGCAGAACATGGGGTTTGAATTAATGCTAAAACTCAGTGACAACCTAACAATGATGGAGATGGGCAAAGAAGCCCATCAATTTGTTTTGGAATCCACTTTGGATGCAAATATTTTATTTTGTGGTTCAGAGTTCTGCATAACGTCTCCAAATGTCAATTAAAAGTAAAGCAATAGCTGTACAGAGAAAGTGTAGGCAGTAGTACTCTGAGCAGCATATTGTAGGAAGTAATAGTGACTCACTAAGCCAGAGACTATTTTTATGCCACACAAGCATGCTGCCTCAACATAAATGAGAAATAATGCACCCCAAGGTGCACTGTGCATTAATAGATTTTAATGCACACCCCAGAGGAATGTAGCACACTACTGAAGGCTGGGTATCCTTATGCCCCTAGGAAATGCATCCAGATCCTTTAACACACATCATGGAGTAACTTTCTGCACCCATAAAATTGCTCAAAACATGGAACTTCTGCACAGTAGCAGGTGCATAGTAGCAGTATAATTTTATTCATATTTTTATTTTTGCACCTAGGTGTTAGTTTTAACTGTTTACATTTTATTTCTTTTTTGTTCAATGTTAAGGGGTCATTATCTGATCATTATGTTGCCATTTCAGTCTCAGTAACAGGACCTGCTACTTGGGTTTACTTGGGTGCCATAGCAATTCAAGAAAGAAGATAAAGCTAGAGATCAAGTCGCATCTATGGCATTCTCACTAGGTACGGATATGAGGTAGACTGGATGGGCTGGTCGGTCCTTATCTGCCATCAGACTCCATGTTTCTATGTTTCTATGGATGTGAGGAGGCTGGGCCATAACCCATTGTTAGCAGAAGACTTTTTACTGGAGCTGCAGAACAAAACAGCATTAGCAGCACTACACAGTGTTACAGATACTTTTGTGTTGTGGTCAGAGTGTAGTTCATGCCTTTGAATCATTTGTTTGTCACTACATGTGGTATGACTGAGTTTTGTGGTACCATATTTTCATGATGTGTACATCAGAACATGCAACCTAAATGTTCTGATTCCAAGTAAAACAAAGGCCCTGCTGTATTGTACTCATAGTTAAGACTTGCACATAGTGTACTTCCTTACAGTACATGTGTGCTTTCCATGAATTCTGAGCCTCAGAAATCATGTTTGGGCTGTTTGACACAGTCTTTTATACCTCATGTTAAATTAAATTATGCATTTCAAATGCAGTCATCTATGCATCACAATACTACTCATAGTGCCTTCACAATGCTATGAATATAATGTAGCACACCTACATGCAGCTCGCCCACACTCAGTGCCATGTTTGCAGTCTCAAAATGTTGCTGCACACCTGACTTTGTGCTGCATAAAGTGAAACATTTCTCATTCCATTTACAAACTGATGTTTATTTTTTTATACAGACTGAAGAAATATAGAAAACTAGACTTTGACAGCAGATAAGGACTGCTTGGCCCACTCAGTCTGCCCATTTCCCTACCTATTGGATAAGCTTCAGATCCTAGTTAACCAACAGCCTACTTCCTCCTACCCCCCCTCTAGAATTGCCTTATGTCTGTCCCATGCATTCTTGAATTCTCCCACTGTTTCTGACCCCATAACCCCTTCAGGAAGGCTGTTCCATGCATCCACAGCCCTCTCCATGAAAAAATACTTCCTCACATTGCCACTGAGCTGTCCCTCCTGGTTCTACTACCGGAACATGACAGCATTCCAGAGCCAGGCAATTAGGGTGCCAATCAGCAATGTCACCAATCTTTTGTGGGGAGACTGCACCACCAGCATCCCCACTACTTATAGATTCTAACTCCAGTGGTGGGTGGACCTAGGGGAAGGGAAGTGCATCTCACATTTGGTGCCCTGATTCCCAGTGCCATAATTTCAGTTCTCTGAGTGCCGGAAGGAGTCCCCTATCGATCTTCAAATTGTGCCCCCTTGTTCTTGCATATCTCTTTTTCAGAAAGATGCTACCCACTTAGACTTTGTTGATTCTGTTGAGATACTTGAAAGTTTCTATCATGTCCCCCTCTCCCTCCTTACCTCAAGGGTATGCATATTAAGCTCCTTTAGTCTCTATTCATATGGCTTCTGCTGCAGACCCTGCACCAATTTAGTTGGCCTCCTCTTGACTGCCTCCATCCTGTCTCTGTTCTTGTGGAGATGGGGTCTCCAGAACTGCGTGCAGTACTCCAGATGGGGTCTCACCAACTGTCTGTACAAAGGGATAACAAATTAAGTATAGACAGTATGCATGATTTTTACATGGAGGTTCAGATTTGTATGCCATTTTAGCTGTCTAAACCCAGTTGTCTGTAATGTAAAGAACTAGGCATTCACAAAAAAACAAAAATGCCTCCCAGAGTTCACTTGGAAATTAGCAGAATGCTTACATTTCATAAATTACACTGGTGTCCCTGTAGTCTTGAGAAAGGTATTCCACTCATCGAACAGAGTTGAAAATGAAAGGAAAATTAGTAGCCTACTGTCTCCATAAATGTCACTCTTCCTAGCCTTCCTCCATCTTTGGAGAGGACAGTGACCTGTTTGTGGGAATCAGTGCTGCTCAAGTTGCTTTAGGGGTCTGACTAGACCCAAACTTTATTATTCAGGTCCAGGATAAGGAAGCACATGAAGGGGAAGACCAAGACCCTATAACTTAGGCTAAAGGAGGCCAATAGATAGCTACTGAAAGAGAGGGTAATATGCACTGTCTATGCATATCTATTTTACTAGCAGTTGTCTACAACTGTTGACACTGGGTCACTTGATGATAACCACTGTTTCAAAGTTTGGCAGTAGCAGCATGTTGCTACTGCTACACGCTTCAGACACTATGTTTACTCAACTCATATCTATCTGTCTCTTTGTTTGTCTTCCTATCAATCTTTTTTTTATTTGTCTATTGTATTGTGTTCTGAGGTTTAGCCAATTCTAACTTTTGATACTGGCAAAGAGAGTCCAAAGTGACTTGGCATCCCTTTGGCATTTCAACACTTCAACACCATGATGTATCATTCTTTTTAGTGATTATTCACTGAACTTGTGCAAGCACAGAACCTGCAGTAGCCAATCAGCATAGCTGGAGATCACACACACTCCAAGCGATAAGCATCCCTCAGTGCCGTTTCCTGTTCACTCTTTATAGAAAAGGAGATGATCCTGCCAGAGCTTTAGTTCTTAGCCAAGCTAGTGACTTTTTGATCAGAGGAGTTATAAATCATCAAAAATCATGCACCATTATTCTTGTTAACTAGTTAACAGAAATTTACTATAGCTTTACATCTTTGGCAATTACCTGGAAGTTGAGGTCTCCAGCAAGATACAGTGCTCCCTCGCTATAATGAACCTTGCTATAGTGAAATCCAACTTATAACAAATCAAGGTGATGGTTCCTGATGCAGTTTCACTAATTGACAGGAGTTTCTGCAATTAACATGCAAATAATATGCACACACTGTCTATAAAACAGTGATGGCATTCTGCAGCTGCATGGCATGCAAAATGAAGTGATCTGGCTACACAGTCGACACAAAGCTGGTAATTCTAGACTGCCTGAAAGGTGGTGAAAGCTTGACTAAGTTGTCTTTAGAGAGTGGGTACTCAAAATCCACACTATGTACTTGGTGGAAGCAGGAAAATTCCCTCCGAGCATTTGCTGATGAGTGCTGATGAGTTCTGAGAGACCCAGGGGATGGCATCCTGATGATGGTGAAATTGACCAGGCAACCCAGCTTTGCTTTGAGCAGCAGCACACTCATGGGGTACCATTGTCAGGCTCTATTGTTAAGAGCAAGGCAGAGCAGTTCACCAAAAAAATTAATGGCAAGGAGTACAAATTAAAATCCTCATCAGGCTGGCTATGGTGATTCCAGTGGAGGCATTGAATTTGCCATATGTGCATTACAGGAGAGGAGAGGCGAGGTCTTGTGATGTTGCAGCAGTCCAGGCATTTCTACCAAAATTGCAAGACATTTTGTTCAAGGGTGGGTACACTCCAGAACAGGTGTACAACTGTGATGAGACTGGCCTGTTCTGGAGGTGCCTCCCTAACATGACATTGGCCAGTAAAAATGAAATCAATGCATCCAAGGGGTTCAAGGTTGCCAAGGACAGGGTAACCTACATGTTCTGTATGCACGCAACAGGAACCCACAAACTGCTGCCCTTGTGTATAGGGAAATATGCCAGCCCAAGATGTTTTCATCATGTCTTGATGGCATCCCTGCCTGTGACTTATGCACATAGTCAAAATGCTTGGATGACTTCGGACATCTTCCACAAGTGGTTTGCGGAGTCATTTGTACCATCAGTCCGAAGTAATTTACGACAACAAAATCTCCCAGGCAAAGCACTCCTGCTGCTGTATCAGTGCCCAGCTCACCCCCCCCCAGAATCAGAAATGAAGTCAAGAGATGGGAGAATAAAAGCATTGTTCCTCCCAAAGAACACAACCTCTAGAATTCAGCCACTAGATGGTGGCATTATAGCAACATTTAAAACACATTATCATAAGTGATTGCTTACTGATTTGGTTGCTGAGGGTACTGAAGTGTGTGCATTCTTAAAAAACCTGAACCTAGGAGCAGTGGTAACATTTGCAGGTGAAGCATGGGGAAAAGTAAGACTCACTACCATTACCCACTGCTGGCAAGCCACACTGGGGGACAGCATTCGTACAACAGCTTTGCAACCCTGAAACCACCCAAGAAGATGCTGAAGATGACACACCTGAGATAGCTGCTCTTGCAACAGAGTTAAGCTTGCTGGACATACCAGATCCTTCTGTCATTAATGATTGACTATCCGTCGATGATGAGTTGCAGACATCAGAGTCAATTGCAGGCTCTGAGATAGTGTGGTGAAGCAAGTCGAGCACCAGAGTGATGATCGCTCTGAGGATGAAGACACAGATTAAGTGAAAGTCCTCGGTTATGCAGAGGCAATTTGGGGGATGGAAACTGGTATCCACTATTTGCAGTCACAGGACAGTGATCCAATTAAGGTATTGCAGTTGAGAAACATAATATCACATATAAGAGACATTGCGCCCAAAAAATGTAAACGATCTAAGATTACCTGTTTTCTGAAACTGGCAGCTAATAGTTCAGAATGAACCTGCATCTAATTATTATACTTTTTAAATTGATTACAACCTAAACTTTATAAAGTGAATAAAAGTGAATTAACTAAATCAAACTGGTGTTACATGGGTATTTATATAATACTGTACTTGCTGGTAATGTATGCTGTTTTTTTACAGGCTTCCTTGATATAATGAACACGCTGCTATAACGAATGAAGGCCTTGGTTCCTGACACATTCGTTAAAGTGAGGGAGCACTGTATTGAGGTTTGCTAATGACATTAAGATGACTAATGTGTTGGGCTCCTCTGAGGATAGAGACATATTTTTGGAGGTTCTAAACAAGCTAGATTATTGGTCAGACTCCTTGCACCTCTTATTTAATGAAATCAAATTTAAGGGGCTATTCTTGGGAAGGGAAACTGAGGTATGTTCCTTGCAGTGTGTGGGCTTCCTCTTGCTGCAGTTGAGGAGGAAAAACACAGGAGGGGTATAATAGAGAACAGGATGAAGCAGGACAATCAGTGTGCAGCTGCTGTCAAGGTGGCATACAAAATGCTTTGGAGCATTAAATGGGGTGACCAGCAGAGCAGGAAAGTACAATTGACATATATTATATATTTTTTTTATCTTAGAAATAGTTATACTACAACAAAAAAAATACCTTATTTTTGAAGAAATTCTGTATTTGTAAGTAAGCTGTGCCCTCTTAAAATATTGATATATATATATATGTATACATATTAAATATATATATATATATATATATATATATATATATATCTGATATGTTCCTCCTCTTGAAGGATGTCAAGTGTCTTCAATCAAAAATTCATGAGTCAGGTTTCTTAGTACATAAATGAAAATAATAAAAAATAGTACATTTTTATATTATATTATATTATATATTATCATCCATAGACTAGCTATAAAGCTGATAAATAGATCCCCTTTGAATAAATACTGTTTATCTACTCCTCATCCTCTTCCTTTTCCTCTTGAAATGTTATAGAATATTACCTCATAAATTATGTAAATCTACTAAATTAAACAAATAATTTTAAATTATAATTACTGAAGTACAGTATACATAGCTTATATAAATGATCACATATATCACATTTTACATCAACTCACTGAGACAAAAATATATGGAATGAATGTAGTGTATTTTCCTTGTTGGACACTAATGGTAACTGTGACTACTGGCAGTTCGTGTTGATTCCCATTAGAAGTTAGGAGTATATCAAACAGAAACTGGCACACATAGTTATGCAGTGTCAAAGCAAAAATGTGGATGCACACAACCTTTGGTTACACTGCTTCTCATCTTTACGTCTTTTTTCACAGTGTCAGTTTCAGGGATGGCATTGTCATCACCAGCCTGCTTGATATTTTGCATCACTCACACAAATTTGCACAACCCCACTATGAACAAGAAGAGGAAGAATGACCGCACACATCACACCTCTTCATGTCAGTTCACTACCAATAACTTGACTTCTTGGTCTTCCTTTTGTTTTCTGGTGGTGCCAGTGCAAGGCATGGTATTGTCATCACCAACCAGCTTGATATTATGTGTCGCTCGTACAAATCTGTCTAACACCATTGTGAATGGGAAGTTTATGAGTGAATGCAGACATTACACCTCCTCCTCCTTATCATCATATTTCTCTAAATTATATATATCTATCTCTACAGAGAAAAAATGAAAAAATAGGAATAGATGGATGATACAATATTGTGACAGCAATATAATGTTCTAAATTTAATTGGTTTTCTTCTGTTCTGTATGATTATTCGTGCCTTCATTTTGGTGTGTGGTGAGTACATCACCATGTAATCTGAAAATATATGGGGCCTGGAGGATGCAGTAATTGGCATGAAGTTAAAGCAGAGAGTTGGGAGGTAATGAGCCTTGAGTTTAGCACTGAATGTCAACTATTACAGTAGTTCACCACTTGGCCATGGTGTCTTAGTTGGTTGCAGCCTGTGTCACAGTTGCACAAACATAGCAATTCATAGCGGTGGCATGCTAACACCACCTGCCACAAGGAAGTATAAAGATATAAATATTCCTTGCTGATCTCAAGACTTTTTGTAGTCTGCTTTTGCACATGCCAGTTACTGCATTGGGATTCACAGTGGTCTAACTGAGTTCTTGAAACAGAAGCAAGTCCATGTGCCCAATTCAAAGCCAAACTGAGTTTGCCACACTTTTTCTGTTCTATTACATGAAGACAACAGTGACAGAATGCCAGGTCAGTTATTTGCATTTAGTTGTACATCTTAACACATTTTTCTGCAAACATGTACTGGACAGAATTTGGCAGTTGGCACTATGGAACCATGGATGAAAGCCTGTAGAACATTTCAAATAAACAATAGTGAGCATGTAGCTCAGCTGTTTGACAGGATAATAAAAAAAATTTGCACTTCTACAGTAGTTCAGCTCTGTATTATACTTTACCTGAAAAACATCCCTTGATTTCTGTTGCAAGCTACTATTTGTCCCCTGTGTTTGCGTCACTGTGATAAGGTTTCAGTTTTTTCTGTCAACTCAAGCTGATTCAGATTCCCCATAATGCTCCAGTCTAGCATGCTCAGCATCAGGCTTGCTCCTAGTAATTGGCATACACACAGAATAAATGCACTTGACACAAAAGTACTCCACACAAAATAGATTAAAAGTGTTTACATACCATTATTGTGTTGCTAGATGTGAAAAAATGAACAAAGTTGTCTATTTATAGATCTGCTCATGTGGATCTTTTTATGCGGGGCTTACTGTACACCAGTTTAAAGTAGACGTGGGAGAACATATACAGGCACTTGAAAGTGGGGATAAATCATTTGTGATTGTACAACGTCCAAATGGGTCAAGAGAGCAGCATTGAAATGGTCACTCCGTGAGGGAAGGGAGGAGTACTAGAAAAGGTGATTGAGTGGAGGGAATGCTATTTGATATATGAGCTGGGGGCATGGAAAATAAAGGCCTCAATGACAACACTGATTTGGCAGTGTTTTTTAAAATGAAATTGCTAAATAAGTGTTGCTCTGGCATAATTATAAGGGTTGAAAACTGAGAAGAGTGAGAGCACACCTGTCTCCCAAAGGTGCTGTTGTGCAGTTGTACAGATAGGTGAAAAAAGCAGCATACACAGCGGATGTAATGAAAATAAAATTATTAGTGCAACATATGGAACACAGGTCATGAGCCCCTATGTATCACCATGATATGTGGCTTCCTTAGAGGGAGTGAGTAGAAGCTCCTGAACTGTGTCCCATATGTTGCACCAAAAACTTTTGTTATTTTTATTATATCTGGTGTATGAACTGCATTTTTTTTTTGCTTATAATTATTAGGGTGCAGAGCCCTAGTTTGTCTCTGTTTTTCTTGTCTTGTCTTTGCACTTTAATATCATCTTTGCATTTTTTTATTAATAGTCACTTTAAAGATGTTCAGTAATTCGAATATTTAAATTCCTGTCTATAAAAGTTTGAATGTGCAGAGACTAGACACATCGTTAATGAGGCCCAGTGCATTCTGGGCGAAACATCAGGTGTATCATGTGTCTTGTCCGCATGAGACCATCTCGTTTTGCTGCACATCTTGCAACACAGTAACAGTATGCAAACCTTTTTGTGTGGAGTTTTCTTGTGGTGGTTGCACGTATCCTGTGTGTATGCTGACTTGTTTGTGGCTTGCATGTCCATGCTGTCCCAGTCCCCCCCCCAACTACCCCCACTAGGCCTCCTAGTAATTATTATTTGTATTAGAACTGGAGATATAATTGGGTCTGGAGTGTGAAGAGACACCTATCTTTAATGATCAGGGAAGGAGGCCAATGCTCTTATCAATAAAAACACCAGAGGGGGAGGTCCCCACAGAACGAAGGAATAGGGATCCCAATAATGGTACTAGAATTGCATGTAATGCTGAACTGAAGTTGTCCCTTAGGGGTGATACATAACTACTTTATAACTACTGTACATTAAAATGAATGCCTTCTTTTATGAAGAATCCCCGTTGATATATCACTCTTCTGCGAGTGTGTGTTTGTGTGTGTATGTGTGTGTGTAGGGGGTATAGTGTAAGCCACAACTTATGATAATTGTTTGTTATTTGCCTTGTGAGGAATTTATGATTGTGCATTGCAATTGCTTAAAATTTATTTTAATATTAATTAAGGGATACTGTCAACCTTTTGTCATCATATTATTTCTAGTTAAACCCCAATTTCAGTGATGTTGCTAGTTGTTTTTGTTGCCTCCTTGCTTAGTAGAACTGAAAGGCATGCTAATGGTATAGTTATACCCAACTTGCTTTGATACAGATCTTTGATCTACTCTTATTACATGCTTCCTAAACATTAGAAACACCCACAAACAGTGCAGACACTCATGATGCAACAGTCTCTTCTACTCCTACAGCATAATGAGTAGCTAGTCTGTGTTAGGGGTGTTCCTAAAAGTCCAGGAAAGATGGTGTGGGAATTGATTAAGGAATGTAAACAAATATGTTTTTGTGTGGTAACACCAGTAAGGTGGGTAGTCTGTTTTTTCATTTTCTAAAAGGAAAAAAAAGAATCAGAATCAAACTACCAGCTACATCAGCAGTCTCTACAGAATGTGAACATTCATAACATGTTTTTCTAAACTAGGGACATTTTTATGCCTAAGAGGTTGACCGTGTTCCCTTAAACACATATTCTTGTTTATTACTTTCTGGGTCAGCTTATCCTTTTGGTGGGCCTGGTGCCAAAAAGTTTTGTGGACCCCCATTTTCATGTGTTCTATTTATTTTCTCCAAATTCCCCTTTATTTAGATGAGATGAAAATAGCCCATTTAGCCATTTTTTCAATATGCAAAATTGAACAACGTAATGTTTGGCAATATATGACAATATGATATGATAATATATTTGTCATATCAATTACAGAGGCCTTATGCATTTTTGGTGTGCCTTTGCTGCAGTAAAAGTTCCTATTAAACTCAAGGGGCTGGATATTCAAACTGCGCTATTTTGTGGCGCAAGCCCTTGCGCTGCACAAAATAGTTGTGCTGGGGTGTGTCCAGAGCGATATTCAAAGGATTTGCACCCTTGAGCAACTCCTTTGAATATCATCCCCTGGCCACAGCCACTGTGCATGGCGCAGTGGAACTTGCGCCACCGCAAGTGGTCAGAGTGGAGCATTCAACTGGCGGTGGGCGCCAAGTACCACATTGCGCCATCGACCGTCCTATATTCAAGCGGTGACATGAAAATGGGGCCATAATTCATCAAGGTGCAGGGGGCCATTTGCATCTGATTATGGCCCCATTTGCATGCCATTAGCATGCAGGTGCGCCGATCCCCGAGGACTTGCGCCTGGCACCGTGCCAGGCAGCAGCCGTCGGGGACTGACGCCCCCTGCAGCCCGATCGTGGGTGAAACAGTGTACAATCCCCACCACCACCCCCCACTGGCCCGATCGCGGGCATAGTTTAATCCCCCCCACCAGCCCGATCACGGGCAGCAATGTGCCCCGAACATATCCCTGGTGGTCCAGTGGACCAAAAAGCCTGATCACGGGCAGTGGTTGTCTAATAAACCCCCTCTCCTTCTGAATTCATCCCTGGTGGTCCAGTGGACTGAAAAGCCTGATCGCGGGCAGTGGTTGTCTAATAAACCCCCCTCCTCCTTCCGAATTCATCCCTGGTGGTCCAGTGGACTGAAAAGCCCGATCGCGGGCGGTAGTCATTTAAGAACCCCCCTGAACATAGCCCTGGTGGCTAGTGTCCCCCACCCACCCACCCGAAGCCCCACCACCGCTCCCCGGCAGCGGCGAGCGGCAGCATCCACCGCCTGCCGCCCCGCCCTTCAACTGACTGCCCAGTAAGGCTGCACCATGAGTTGGTGAGCAAGAGCCAATGGGCGTGCAGCTCTATACAGACAAGACAGTCCAGTTTGTGAATGAATGAATGTATTCATTCACAAATCTGGACTGTCATGTACAGTATGGGCTGCACGCCCATTGACTCTTGCTCTGTACCAATGGTCATAGCCTACCGGCAGTCAGTCGGGGGTATGCAGGGTGGCAGGCGGATGGATGCTGCCGCCTCCGCCGCCGGGGCGGGTGGTGGGCTTCGGGTGGGTGGGTGGGGGGACACTAGCCACCAGGGCTATGTCTGGGGAATTTTAAATGACTACTGCCTGCGATCGGGCTTTTCGGTCCACTGGACCACCAGGGATGAATTCGGAAGGAGGAGGGGGGTTTATTAGACAACCACTGCCCGCGATCAGGCTTTTCAGTCCACTGGACCACCAGGGATGAATTCGGAAGGAGGGGGGGTTTATTAGACAACCACTGCCCGCAATTGGGCTTTTCGGTCCACTGGACCACCAGAGATACGTTCGGGGGGAGCCACATTGCTGCCCGCGATCAGACTGGTGGGGGGGGATTAAACTATGCCTGCGATCGGGCCAGTGGGGTGGTGGGGGATTTACTGTCGGCTGCCCAGATCGGGCTGCAGGAGGCACAGGGACTGGGTTGAGGCCAGCCACAGGTGGCAGCTGCTGTGTTAAGCCCTGCAATGCAGCAGCTCACCTGTGGGTGGCCCTCAGCAAAGCCTTTTTTGGCTCAAAGTTGTGCAGGCGCAGGTTGGGGGTTGCGCCTGCACAACTCTGCACAGCCCTGCTGAATATCGGGCTGTGCAGTTTATGCATGGTTCCTCCCCCTCCAGTTCAGCATGCATTCATTTGCATTGCGCTGTTGCTCAGCATGTTTTCTGTGGCGCAACTGCCTCCTGCTGAATATGGCAGAATGGAGCAAGTTCGGACTTGCGCAGGTGCAACCCTATTGCGCATGGTGCAACCCACCACTTTTGAATATCTGGGCCAAGAAGTTTAAGGAGTTTACCATCTCAATGCATAGCAAAGTAAGAAAGTTAAGTCGTTCTAGAACTATTGTATCACATAAAGCAATATTTATGTTTGTTAAATGTGAAAAAGACCTTTCACCACTGTAGTCAATGCCCTTGAGAGGGTTGGGGAGCAGGGGATAATTCCCAGGACCCAGAGCTAAGAGGGCCCAGGCCTCCCAGCATTCTGTATGCAGGGAAGAGAGTGTTAGGTAAATGTGTAGTGCAATAAAAACATTTGGAAAAGCCATTTGCAACTTATGTATGTTCATTATGGTCAGCATTGGGGGATGGGGCGAAGTGACCAAAATTTGCTTGCGGAGTAATGCGGAATCTGCAGAGTCCTTTGCGTCATAACGAGGAATGCGAAGTCCATTGAAACCAATGACTTTGCGTTACTCCATCTTCCCCCAACCACTTCTGCACCAATTTAATGAGAAGTACATAAAAATCAATGTACTTCACATCACTTCACCTTGTACTTGAGCTCCAAGGCAAATTTTGCAGTGATTCATGGGATTGCAGGTCACATGGGCTGTAGCTTGTTCTCCACAACCTCAGTTCTGGGTAGTATGTGTGTAGTGGTAGCTGGAGACAGTTTCCTCTCAGAGTTCTGCAATTCAGAACCTCTAAAAGCTATTAAAAAAGCCTTTTTGAGTATTTATTTAGCTCAAAATTTTGTACATTGATTGTAGGAAACCCTCCTGTGCTCATATCATCGAGTGCTTATTGTTTGTGTGTGGATTTTGAATGTTAATTTAGAACATTCAGTCTGTGTACTGACAGACACTTGAAGTGTGCTTTGGGGGAGGGACATATCTGTGGTGAAGGTAGATTAACTGGGAGAAAAAGGCAGTCTTTCTGTTTTGGTTATATTTTTCTTGTATAACTGTGTTAATGTACACACAGTAATATTTTCAGTACTTCTTGACTTTTTTTGCTGATTGTTGTAGTGCAGAAGTGTACAATTTCAGTTTGTTTAAAAGATTTGGTTCTATTACTGAAGTTTTCAATTTGCTACGCATTACTTGTAGTGTGTGTGATGCGTGACATCAAATCAGACACCTTTTATTGGGCCACAGAGTAATTACAGCAGTGTGAACCTGCTATCCACCGCACCTGTGTGATTTTGTACTGTTTTGTGGTATCATGGTTTTGGACTGCTACTGCAGTGCCCCCCCAACCGGCAAAAGGCATTCTTTTTCAGATTGGATTGTGACTTGTGAGCACTGGTTAAGGTGTTGTTATGACTTTGCATCTGCTCTCTTCTTGACGGTGCAGTGCTATCTTAATCTGTCTGTGCTTTTGCATCTGTTTAGTGCCCAGTCTCCATCTGCAAACCACAGTTGTTTTTTTGTCTTCATATCCACCGGCGCAGACTGAAAGTTCAGAAATCTAAATTTGTTTAGAATTTTCTTGGTGATCTCCCAAAATGACTGCAAAGAGACATGCAAGCAAAGCTGTTTCTTGCCATGGCACTGCTGCCAGTGGCAAGATTGTCTGTGGGTGTGGTAGTACGCAGAAGTGCATAGCTGATGTCAGTAAAGGGATTTCTCCATCAATGTTTTTTACAGCGCAATTTGTAGCTTCATTCATAGTTGGAGGAGATGATGTCGTACCAGCTGGTGGTGTTAGTGCAGTTTCTCCTGGAATGAGTATTGCTGCCTCAAGTTCCACTTCTGACCAGTTAACCATTTCAAAAAATATAGTTGAGTCTAAAGCTGTGACTGACAGTTTAGATGATGTCATACTCCCCATTAACATCCCCATGGTAGCTGACCATGAGTCTGATTCTGACGATGATAACTCACAATGTCACATTTCTTCCAGTGCTGTTGAGGTCATGCCTTTGCCATCCAATAAGTCTAAGTGTAGCTCAAAAATATCAGGTGATGATTATGATGATGATGCTGTGATTGGAACATGTTCTCCACATGACAGCATCCAAGCTGAAAATGTGGATGCAGATGATGTTGATGAATATGATGATGATGTCAGTGACCCCTGCTGGGAACTGGAGAAAAAGAAAGTCAAGGTGGCTATGTCTGGGTCTGTTGGCATTAACTCCCCCCCTCCCTGATTTATTGGTTCCTGTTGATGATAATGATGATGACCCAGTAATAATCATAGGTAGTCATGGTGGTCAGTTGGAGTCCAAGTGTGTCCAGCCTGAAAAATCATGTAGCACCCCCCCCCCATTTCAGTGGTTAAAAAACTGGAGTCCAATAAGCAGCATCAGGGACATGTTAAAAGTAGGGAATCACAATTCCTTGTTTGGGATTTTTCTGTCCAAGATGCAAATGATGAAATCTACCAGCTTTGCCATGCATGTGTGAGTTGATGTAAAAAGGGGAGTCATCTGGGCATGGGGGGGCAGCATACACATCTTAAGAAAAGGCACATGGCACTGTGTACCCAGCACTAGATTGCAGCTAATGCCATAGTGGGGCATTCACCCTCATCATCAACCTTACTGAGCATGTTATCCCCTTCATGAGTGTAAGACCAAGTAGGAATGTCTGCAGTAGTGATGAAATAACACCAGAGGATTACTACAGGCATGATGAGGGGGAAGACTATGATTTACAAATTTTGTCAAGTGGTAGTCAGAGTAGCAGTGGTGGTGGTGGTAGTGGTCAATGCAGTATGTCTGGTGCAAGTGGTACATCAACCCATGTATGTAAAACAGGGAAAATAACTTAATTTGGGGACTTGTCACCAATGCACCCCTCTTCATTACACATCCACACCCAACCCCCAGTCATTCACAGAGCAGAGCCATTTATCACACCCCATGCAAAACATGTAAGTCAGCCCACGTTGGAGAGTTTGTTTGCTTGTAACCATTGGTGGAGATGGGGGGGCTGGGGGGGCAGTCACCCATCCTGGCTGCCCCAATGTGAGTAGTGGTGACCCATTTATGATCTTTACTCACTGTTTAGTGCCCATTGTGGAGACCACAATTGACTGAATGGCCCCCCACAGCTTCCAAATGCTCCCAAACTTGGCTCTACCACTGCCCGTAACCTCTGCCACTGCCCGTAACCTCCTGCCTGCCTGTCTGAAGCATGTGATGACCTACATTGTGTAAGCCATGTGATGTGTGTGGGCTGCCTGTGAATACTCACTGTGCCTTAAAGCCGAATAAGGCAGTGCGCACAACATGAAGTCATAATTACAATGTGAAGTGGCGAAGTGGGGGTTTAAAATGGGCACTTTGCATAGCAGAATACTAATGTGAAGTGGCTACTTTGCATCCACTTTGCGGGCAGAATTTTACTTTGCTGCATCTCTAGTTCGCATTTGCAGTGGTGTGGGCAGAGCTTGTGCTGATGCCTTGGAGGTAAGCCCCTTAAGAAGTGAGTGCCACTGTACCCATTCATCAACAATCTCTTCATTGAGGTCATCTGGATAGAATTCAATTACATATTTGAAAGACTTTTTAACAGCAATACTGTCAAGGTCATTATCTGTTTAAAAACAAAAAAAATTTATTTCTGAATAGGCATGGATTCTTTGGTTGAGATTGATGACAAGTGAGTCTACTATTATGCAGAACAGCTGATTCATCACTATCATCAGCCATACACTTTGGACGATGCTGCTGATTTACTTGGAAGTTAGCTGTAGGGCTTAAAGACATAGCAGAATTACGGTATTGCTCAAACTTTTCTGTTGCGATACCATAGACTTGGACAATGGCTTCAATAGTGCCACAGCTGTGCAAAGGTCCATTGTTTCAAACTGCAAACGTTTAATTGTTTAATTGGAAGGCTAAGCCTGTAGTTCAATGAACAAGCAGCCAGCCACTCCCACTTCCTGAGATATATAAGCAGTTCCTCTCAGCCTCATTGTGAAGCACTTTTTCTTTGCAGCCGGAGGCTCTGTTGGTTTGTTCTCTGAGCTGGCTGGGCCCCCCCCCCCCCGCCTGCTGTTTCTGTGTATCTCTGCTAGACTTAGATGTTTGTTTTCCAGCTTCTGGTTTGTATCTTTCCTCCAGCTGTGTGCTTCCCTGTGTTTTGTGTGTCTTGTTTTGGGGCCTTGTTCCCTGTTTTGCTGTGTTTTGATTTTATCTTTTTGGGGGGGCTTTGTTTCTAAGCTCCTAGCATACTGCTACTCAGAACTCATACTACTGCTTTCAGTTACCTGCATCTGCATCCACTGCTACTGTTTACTCGACTTACTATTGTACCCAGTGCTTGTGTTTTTACACTGTTGCTCACCACGCTCAAACTACTGCAAGTGCAATCATTATATGTGTGTTTCAGCTCAACCATAGCTGTTCCATGTTGCATACTCAATTCTTTTCACCTGACACAGGTTTACTCTGACCCTAGCTGTGCTGCTCATTCATGCTGTCATTCTACTTGCAGCTTCATTGTGCTACCTGTCCACACCTGTTTTTTGAGCATTGTCTCCATGTTTTATTGCAGTTACAACTCTGAGGTCAGCCAACTAAGCTCCTGCTGAGGCTGTTAATATAGCTTTATTATTATTAAATCCTGCCTCACCACCAAAAATCGTTAGAGTATTTGTCACCTTGATTTGGCTATTCATGTCTGGCTGGCTTGCCCCCATTCAGTGATGTTTCATTGCTACATGTTGTGCAGACCTCCAAGCAGGTCCACCTATCACTACTACTGTTTATTGACCTGCGTACAGGTCCAAGCTTGCTTACTCAATCATTGCTCATTGCTTATGGTATTATTGCTTCATGTCTACTACCATCCCCTCAGCTTCAGCCTCTGGGATTCTGTTGCACTCAATTCTGCATTCAACCTTGCAAGGTCTTAGCACTCAATGCTCATTTCAATCTCAGCATGCTGTGCTCATTCAGCTCACCAGCTTTTCAGCTCTCAATCAATTTTGGGGCATGTCAGCCATTCTATTCTGGTGCAGGGTTCCTGCAGCCGGCATTCTCGCTCTGCATTTAGTCTGCATCTTGAGCGTGTCCAACTTGGGGTAGGATCCTTCTCACCTAGCCCATAGCTGGGAATGTCCACACCCTGGGCTTGGCTTTAGCTGCCTGCTAAGCGATAGCAGCTCCTGGTGTAGAATTTAAGACTAGTGGTGAAGGGTGGAAAATGTTACCTCCTTTGGCTCTAGTGTTCCACTATAACAGTTGGCCATAGATTTAAGTGGTTTCCCTAGCAAGGCACCTCCACTGCATTCTCTCTATGACTGCCTCTGGTTCACCTGGTTTGAGTTTAGGATGGGTAGGCCAGGTGAGTGCCTCAGCAGTCGTTGCTCTCCTCCTGTGCCTTGGATGCACATATTGTTGCAGAGTTTTCTCGCAACCTTCCACGGTGTTCCCGCTACAGGGCTTGAGTGAGAGCCTTCCTCCAAATTGGAATATTTTCCACCTCCCTTTAATTGGGTTTTCCAAATTGCAGCTGCAGAGCCATCACTAAATAAACTATCCCAAGCCTGGAGGGAAGGTGACCTAGGCCTTGGATCCCCAGAGATTTCCTCCTCATGGGTTTTTTTTTCTCTCCTCCATTGCCTCAGGTCATAACTGTTAGTTAGCATAGTAGTGTCCCATAGTTTGTTTAGGTAGGTTCCGCTGTTGGATGGAATTGGAGGATGTCCTGCTGTTCCCTCTCTCCATGGAGGATCTCCTAATTCTCAATGCAAACCATTAGTATCATGATACACAAACCTGGGCATTTCATTACATTATCAAACTGAGCATCTCATTACATTATCAAACTGTCAGTGCTTCTCTACTACTACGTCACAGTTACTGCTACTACATCACAGTTACTGTTTGCTCATATACAGTATAGCGCAGTGGTTTAAAGCTTTGAGCTGCAAATCTGGAGACCTGGGTTTGAATCTCACAGCCCCCACTTGCATACTGTGTGACTCTGAGCAAGTCACTTAACTTTCTTGTGCTCCCAGGTCACACCTGTAAACAAGCTTTCAGTTTAGTGTGCTACTTCAGGCTAAACAATTTGACAAAAAAAAATATGCTTTGTGTTGCCTCATTCTTTTGGGGTATGTTTGTACTACATTTCTTTTGGGGATTTCTAAAGTATTTTTAGCCATGGGAATCATCAAGTGGCACCTCCAGGGGTGGAACCCTATCTGAGGGTTCCTTGCTTTTGTACCCCTACAGGGTGGTAATTCCTCCGGAACAGAGAGTGTGAATGGCCAAAACCAAAGTAATACACTCTTAGAAAGGAAGTGTTAAATTTGACTACAAATTAGTTAATTTTTAACACAGCAGTTAGTGCGGTTAGGGAAAACACAGTGGGCTGGATATTCAAAAGGGTTGCGCCATGCGCAATAGGGTTGCGCCTGCGCAAGTCCAAACATGATCCATTCTGCCATATTCAGGAGGATGCAGTTGCTCCACTGAAAACAGGCTGAGCAACAGCGTAATGCAAATGAATGCATGCTGAACTGGTGGGGGAGGTACCATGCATAAACTGCACAGCCCGATATTCAGCGGGCTGTGCAGAGTTTCTGGAGTGCAACCCCAACCTGCACAACTTTGAGCCAAAAAGGCTTAAGTCGGGGCCACCCACAGGTGAGCTGCTGCATTGCAGGGCACAACACAGCAGCTGCCACCTGTGGATGGCCCCAACCTCCTATGCCCCCCCTGCAGCCTGATCATGGGCAGCTGACTGTAAATCCCACCACCACCCCCAGTGGCCCGATTGTGGGCATAGTGTACTCCACCCCACCAGCCCGATCGCGGGCAGCAATGTAGCCCCGAATGTATCCTGGTGGTCAGTGGACCAAAATGCCCAAAGCGGGCAGTGTATAATAACCCCCTCCTCCTGCAGTCATCCCTGGTGGTCAGGGTGCAGAGCAGAGCTAATGGCATGCAGCCTATACTATATATGACAGTCCAGATTTGAGAATGATTCATTCACAAATCTGAACTGTCATGATGGTATGGGCTGCACACCCATTGGCTCTTGCTCTGCACCAATGGGCGCAGCCCTACTGGGCAGTCAGTCGGCAGGTGGCGGGTGGCAGGTGGGTGGATGCTGCTGCCCACCGCTGCCAGGGGAGCGGGTGGTGGGGCTTGTGGGTGGGTGGGGGGATGCTAGCCACCAGGGCTATGTTTGAGGGGGGTTTATTAAACTCACTGCCCACGATCGGGCATTTCCGTCCACTGGACCACCAGGGATGACTGTGGGAGGAGGGAGGGGGTTTATTATACACTGCCCGCGATCGGGCATTTCAGTCCACTGGACCACCAGGGATGACTGCGGGAGGCGGGGGGGTTTATTATACACTGCCCACGATTGGGCATTTCAGTCCACTGGACCACCAGGGATGACTGCGGGAGGAGGAAGGGGGTTTATTATACACTGCCCGCGATTGGGCATTTAGGTCCACTGGACCACCAGGGATGACTGCAGAAGGAGGGAGGGTTTATTATACACTGCCTGCGATCAGGCATTTCAGTCCACTGGACCACCAGAGATATGTTGGGGGGCCACATTGCTGCCCGCGATCGGGCTGGTGGGGGGGAGTACACTATGCCCTCGATCGGGCCACTGGGGGGTGGTGGGGGGATTCCACACTGTTTTGCCCCCGATCGGGCTGCAGGGGGCGTTGGTCCCCGATGGCTGCTGCCTGGCAGGGTGCCAGGCACAAGTCCTCTGGGATCGGCGCACCTACATGCTAATGGCATGCAAATGGGGCCATAATCAGATGCAAATGGCCCCCCCTGCACCTTGCATGAATTATGGCCCCATTTGCATGTCACCTTTTGAATATGGGGATTTTGCACATGGCGCAATGGTACTTGCTACCACTGCAAGTTGAATATTTCACTCTGACAACTTGGCGGTGGCGCAAGTTTTACTGCGCTTACGTATTGAGTGGTTGTGGTTGGGGTGATATTCAAAGGAGTTGCTCTATCCAGCACAACTCCTTTGAATATCGCCCTGGCCACACCCCTGCACAACTATTTTGCGCAGCGCAAGGGCTTGTGCCTAAGAATAGCACAGTTTGAATATCCAGCCCAGTGTGTGTTAAATTTAACACACGCAATGTGTTAAATAAATTTAACACAGTGGTGTGTAAATTGTTCAACACACAAATGTGTAGCTTTTACTAACACTGGTGTGCTGAATATTTAACACATTTATGTGTCACAATGTCCATATTGAATGTGTTATTTCAACACATAAGTGTGTTGAATTTTGAACGCATTTATGTATTGTAATGTCCATATTAAATGTGCTATTTCAACACATAAGGGTGCTGAATTTTGAACACGTTTATGTGTTGTAATGTCCATATTGAATGTGTTATTTCAACACATAAGTGTGTTGAATTTTGAACACATTTATGTGCTGTAATGTCCATATTGAATGTGTTATTTCAACACATAAGTATGTTGAATTTTTAACACATTTATGTGTTGTAATGTCCATATTGATTGTTATTTCAACACACATGTGTGTTGAATTCTGAAGTATTTTAATCTTGCATTGAATGGAAAATATCATTGCTAATCAAAAAACTGACAAATCATTGTGAATGAATTTTAACTTGAGTGTTTACAGGCCTCATCATATAACCAACAAAGCCAAATGCACAACACACCTACACAGGTAACATGCCCTTGTTAGAGCTCATCAAAGTGCTGTATTTACATCAGGACCTAGTGCTTGGGAGACCCGGGTGTACTATGAGGGTATTACTTTTTAATGTTATGGGGAGCCCATAGTAGTGAATAAAATAGCTACAAAAGAAAAGAACCCCAGAGCAAATTGTCTGGGACAAAGGTTACCTTGGAAAGGTATTGACCATGCAGCCAAATCTGAAAGAAAAACACAATTGCAAACACCTAATTAAGCAAAGCATCATGGGAAGTATATGTCAAGTTGCATGAAGGAATTTACATTGGTTCAACTCTAAAAAAGTATACATTTTAACATATATAGAAACATTGTTAAAGCTGAACAATAAAATATAAAGCACAATATTGCTTGCATAAACATTTTAATTCATTACTGTAATACAGCACAATATAATTTCTGGGTACAGTTGATCAACTAAATTAAGTGTTATTTTGTTAATACATTTATGAGTTAATATTACACACACTGTATTAAACTGTTATCTACACACTTACAGTGTAAAAAATAACACTTCCGAAGTGTCATTTTTTTTACACTGTAATTGTGTAAGTCACTGTTGTAATAAATACGACACAACTGTGAGTTAATGTTACACACTCTGTGTTAAACAGTGATTTACACTTTCACAGTGTAAAAAAAGTAACACTTCATTTCTTAGAGTGTACAGTTGCCAAGCATAACACTATACTGGCTGTGCAGGACATTGAATTGGAAAGCTAAGCCTGTAGTTCAATGAACAAGCAGCCAGCCACTCCCACTTCCTGAGCTATATAAGCAGTTCCTCTCAGCCTCATTGTGAAGCACTTTTTCTTTGCCCCTCCATCCTCCCCTCCTCCTCCAGCAGCAGCACTTCTCTCATTAGGGGATTCTATGGTACATTTATACAGGAATCATTACATGGCACACCTTCAGGGTAGAACCTCTCGAGGTTCCTTGCCTTCGTGCCCTACAGTGTGGTAATTCCTCTGGAATAGAGAGTGTGAACAGCCAAAACCAAACTAACACAGTTGCATAAGCATAACACTATACTGGCTGTGCAGGACATTGATTTTATTCTTGAAAGGATTTTACTCCAAAATACTTTCATAAATGCAGTCTTCAATTGATCCATGGTTTCAACTAACGGGTTTGACTCTGCTTGTGTGTCAACCTTCTGCAGAGTGTCCGTACCAAGATCCTGAAGGACAGATTGGTAGCTTTTGAAGCTAAGTGATAAACTGCAAAGTGCATCCACACAAGCTGACCACCTTGTGTCACTGAGGCATTTTAGCAGATGTTTTTTCTTATTATCATCATCAGATGTCTTCACATTCAGAGTATATTGCAAGAGTCCCCAGTGATAAGCTGAGCCTGAGAAAAACACATAACGTTTTTGGACAAATACATCAGTGCACAATTCTGTGGAAGCACAGCCAGATAGGTGGGTCACCCATGGCGGGGCACAGACAATGTGGGCAAGGTAACTTAGGGCTCAAGTGATATGTTGCCTGGCATTAGCACAACTGACATTGAACCACAAACAAGTCACAGCATCCAAGGACCGTCCGGTGAAAAAGTTAAGCTTCACCCCCCACACCACCATAAACTTAATATAACATCCCCCGGGTTGGGTATGCTGTGAAGGTCAGAAGAACTGTGGTGAAGCCAAAATTGGTGAAAGTGTGGGACACTCTAAAATCCAGAATGCCCCTGCCACTCATGACCTTGTTGTGACTCCCACATTAAGGTTCCCTAATCATGATGCCCTAACAATGGCGTACCCAGATAGGTTAATTGAGTAGCTCATGTATGGAATGTACACTGCTATCTCATTGATTGAACTTACCCAAGCTTGTACATCAGAATAAGTGCATGACATGTTACTGGCATTGTCATGTGTTTAACCTCCACAGTCATTTAGATTTATATTCAGTTTATTACTTAGGGTTTCAGTAATAACATTAAATAGATGAAGACCTGCATGCAATGTAACTGGAATGAACTTTAAAAAGTATTCCACAGGTGTATTATTTAGCACGTAGCGCACAGTAAATGTGAGTTGATCAATATGTCTAATATAAAGCATGGAATCGATGCTGAGGGAAAAGTACTTATCCAGTTTTAGTTCATCAGTAATGGTTTGCCTTACTTTTTTGGAAATGAGCTTGATGAACTCTTTACAGATAATGGATGAGAGATATGATGTTTTGCCATGGCCAGCATTGCCATACTTTTCAATGTGGCGGGCAGGAAAGGGTTGTATTGTGCTAGGAACTCTAAACACCTAGGGAAAATTCCATTTGTTAAACTGCCAAAGATTTCATTAGTCCCTCTGAGTACCAGAGCACGTGTAATTAGAAATTTTATGATTGGCCAGCCCACTGGGGTAGCGGCAAGGTGTCCGCTTGCTGCGCCGACATCCTGGGTTTGGAGACGGACTTGGGAGTCAGAGAGTCAGTTGGGGGGAGAGGGATTGAGTGTCCCAGGGACTGCTCCCCTTCTTTGGGGGAGAGGGGAAGAGAGTCCGACATATTGCAGACCTCTGATGGAGGCTGGGGATCCCGCCGCTGCTGGCACTGTAATGCAAGGGGGGGTGTGGTGGACAATGGTCATCATTGCATGTCCCCACTCCAGATTGCCTCAAAAAGTCTACAAAAAATTCTGGTCCCCTGAGCATGATGCCCTGTTCCACCACTGTCCCTGCTGCCACCAGTGTCCACCGGTGGGAGTCCCGCTCCCATGGCTCCACCCTGGGGAGTAAGCCAGGGCAAGCTAGCGGTGATCATGGGAAGGGGGGGCACCCACCCAGTAGCCCCACCCAGTGGGTTAAGCCTGGGCATAGGTGGACGGTGTGCAGGTATGGGTTGAGCTCCCTTCATGGGGGGGAACAGTACTAAAAATACAAAATATTTAAAAAAAATAACTTTTATGACTGATATAACATGCTTCAACAGTTCTGTCCAGTAATTTCATTCTTGGATACATGTTCTTCTGCTATGTGTTTATCGAGAGTTTGAGTCCTTGATAAACATACCACATACAGTATATGGTGAAAGAATGTTGGTGCTCAATAGCTCTTTCATGGTCAGTAAGTCTACCAATGTGATCCCATGAATCAAATCCTGTATTAGCTAGTGCAGCTGTGCAGTTGGAATGAAACAGTTTACACATGAAGCAAAAGACACAGCTAGTAGATGGTGAGTAAATTAGCCAGGACCTTTCAATGGTTTCACCATTTGGAGACACCATATAGAATGCTCTATCACAGAGTTTCCTAAAATAAATAACGTAAGACGTGCTAATGAATAAAATGACTAAGCGTGTTTTTTGTGTGTGTGTGTGTGTGTGTGTGTGTGTGTGTGTGTGTGTGTGTGTGTGTGCGTGCTTCATTTAGTTTTCCAAATCTTATCACCTCTGCCAACAGGAACACTACCAATTTGGAAGAAATGCAAGAAATGTAGGATGAATTACACTCCCGAGTGCTTTTTAAACCCACACTCTCACACACCCCAGAAAAAGAGCTGTGCTCGACCACAGTGGCACACCTCGAGTCCTTTCCCTTTACACATCTGCACCCCTCAGAAATGGAGCCGCTCTCAGCAGCAGACTGGCAGTGGCACTCCAGAGTCCCTTCTGCCCCCCTCATAAATGAGCTGCACTCAGCCACGGTCAGTGACATTCCCTGACATGACCCCAGTCCTTACTGTATCTGTTGCCTCCACAAGAAAGAAATGATGCTGTGCTTGCCAACAGACTCAGTGACACACCAGTATCCTTTCTGCCCCCCCCCCATAGTTAGGGTCATGTGACTTGTGTTGGGCTATAGTGGCACTCCCTGTTCCTTTTCCCTTGTGCCCTAATTTAAGCCTTGATTAGGCTGAGAATTCATCATTTGCATCTGACATGAGTTGGGGGGTGGGTGCCACTGAAAATCTGAGCCCTGTTGAGCAGTGTGTGGATTGTAGAATCGGATACCCATGCTTGCTTCTACAGGCCAGATATTGATGACAGTCTTTGACAGAAAGGCCAAAAGAGAGGACAGAGAGCTGGCCCAAGACAGAACCAGTAAAGAAGCTAGAGTTCTCCAAAAGCAAAATACACTCAGGACACTCTGAGGAGTCTCCAGTCCTCCTCAATAGCATTTGCAGTAATGTAGCACCAACACAATACATGAACATCTTGATTCAAACCCAGCAGCTAAAAAGAATGGTGCACAAGTGCAACTGGCACAGGCACAAGGACAAAAATATATATATATATATATATATATATATATATATACATTCTTGAGATAATATTCAAGTGACCCATAGGCATACTGAAATGAACTGGCCAGCAGTCCCCGTGGTAGTAGGTGACTTGTACTCTAGAAGTAGTGGGCTAGTAGAAATCTGGGCTGCTAGAAAGAAGATGCAATTTAAACTACAAATAATGAGACACTGAGTGAGAGGCAAGTACAAGTTCTCTACAACCATGAAGACTACTGTTGGTCAGTTCATTTCAGTTTACCTAAATTATACAGATAGTTAGGGCAAGGGAACTGAAGTAAAAGTCCAAGCCCAGGTAAAGCTTTAAGCAGCATTGTAGAAACCATTGAATCAGTAAAGTGAAATTCAGTTTCCTTTCCAATTCTTGTGCCTAATGGCACTAAAAACTGTGGATTATTTTACAAATTCAGCACGTGTTTCTTATCCCTGAAACCTTACAGACTTGTTAACATCAGGTGATGGTGTATTATATCTAAAAATACCAGCATAAATGATCGTCACGTCTCATTTTCCTTATACTGCAAATGAGACTATACTGCAGACTGAACCATTCCCAAGGGGAGTCCAAAAAATGTGTTCCTATCCTATTCCTTCCTCGACCTCAGTCTGCCATCCAGACCAGACTGACCCAGTCCTTTCAGTTTTTTGGACAGCATTGAGTGATGCGATCATCTTAAATTTCATCTCATTAAATAAATGTACTCACCATAAATGAAAATTTATGAAAGGATTAAGGAAAGTTACTTTGTTCTGTCCTTATATCTTCTTGTTGAGTTCATGTATATTCCATCATGATTTCATCACAAACTGGGGTACAAATCTAGGCAGTACTTTATGAGATCAGCATCTACTACTGTCTACAAGGCAGCATCATGCAAGGGGAAACTCGCACAGCTTGCACTTTTTGGAAGGTCAAGATCAAGAATCTGCATAGACACAGATTGTGGTGGTGGTGGTGGTGGTGACTGTTCATCTGATGCATCATTGGAGCTACCGACATGGTCATCAGAAGTGTTTGGGTCAGGCCCATTGTCAGAGGCAATTGAGCTGCTGCTGTCAGTTGCACTGCTGCTCGTAGGATCAACTGGACACTCAGAGTCAGGAGGATAGTCCAGACTATTCTCTTCAATTGAAGTTGAAGTTGATGCGGTGTTGGTGAAGTAACTGCTTATACGAGGCAGTTTTGCAATAGTTGCATCAACTTCAACTTTACACTTGCACTTCTAAGTGCTGCTTAAATGATTTTTCATCTTTGACTTAAGTCCCTCTTTTCGTTGTCTGCCTATTGAGGTGATTCTTTTTTGATTGGTTTACTGTGCTCTCTCAGTGTGTGGGTGGCATTGTCAGTACGTGCCTCATGCAGAGTGCACTGTCCACAGGCGTGCCTCATGTGACTGACTAGCTGAGTATGACAGTGACACAGTGATGATATCCCTTGCCTGGGCCCCCTTTCGAGTGTGGGCCTGGTGCCATGGCACCATTGGTGCAATTGTTAATCTGCCACTGATTAATTTCATGGTGCCCATGCCTCAAATATGTTTTGGCACACTGGTTCACTCCAGTTGTTTCCCTCTTTACTGTTTGCTGATAAGCATTTTCATGCTTCTTGGGCATTACGTGATGTAAGTTCCATCACTTTTGATTGCTAAGTGAATAACTCTAAATGTATATTGGGCATTACAGTCTGCACACAACACACAGCAATGTGCAGCAGTAAACAGTGGAACAGAAGAATAGAAATAGTAGGTATTTATTTTGTAAGTGCCCTAACTCTTCAGGCTCAGGACACCTTACAAAACAAGACAAAACCAATATTAAACTCTCAGACTCAATATAGCCTTAATATAGCCCCAACATTTTACATGTTGCACAGACCCCACTAGGATTATCAGCTCATTACAGAAGACTCATTAAGTGAAAGCCAGTGAAAAAGATATTTCCAGTGATTTTAGAATTTATCCGCTGGGTGACCTTGCTTAGATGGAGTGGAAGCGAGCTGCATAGCTGTAGAGCTGCCACAGAAGTTGCCTGGTCCCCAAATTGCTTAAAATATGATCTGAAAACTGCCAACAAACCCTCATTAGTTGAGGGAAGAGGGGAGAACAGAATTTCATGGATAGAGGAGCTCTTTCTGGTAGCTCAATTCAACATCATGAAGGCCTCTGTTGATAACCATACTATCTTGAAGGAGATGTGCCAGCTCATCGACAGAAGTGCAACATCTGCAAAACAAGGGTGATATGCTTAGAAATTATAGTACGTACAGAAAGTACAGTATTACCATCTGAGGAACATAGTTCGGATTAAACACCTGGTTCTGCCTGGCGATATGCCAACCTTGGTTCATGCCTTTGTAACCTCTCGGCTTGATTACTGTAATTCCCTTTACCTAGCACTACCAGGAGTTGATATCCAATGACTGCAGCTGCCGCAGAATGTTGCAGCCAGGTTGTTAACTGGTTTAACAAGATCTTTCCATATCACTCCTGTGCTCCGCAGTCTGCACTGGCTGCCGGTATATTGGTTTTGGCCCAGTGGCACTGAGGGTTGAGGCGCTGGACACCACACCTCATGCCACACAGGTGACCTGGGTTAGGGAACAAGCCTGGGGCATTGGGGGCTGGCAGGGGAAGGAAGAAATCAAGTGTCTAGATGGACTGCTTTCTCTTCCTGGGGAGGGTTCAGAGGAGCAATCGCTCATAGAGTGACCTCTGGTGGTGGTCTGAGGCACACGATGTAGCAACGCTGCATATGCAAGGGGGAGGTGGAGCTGCAGCATAGCGATGCCTTGACAGCCGCGCTCCACTCAGGACAGCAACATAAGGAGAAAATACCCTCTGGAGCCCAGTGAGGTACCAATGCCAGTCCAACACACTCAAGACTCTCCATTGCCGACCCGATGATGGGTAAGGTACCTCTAATTTCAGAAAAAGCCACCAAGGGAGGGCGGGCCCTCTCCTCGGGGGTGCTCCAGGAGGCTGGACCTGGCCAGTCATTCAGGGGAGAGGCTGAGAGAAGTGAGGATTCAGGCAGGAAGTGAGAGGCACAGCCGTGTAGGCACTCCCGAAGGATGCCCGGGCTCTGGGGAGAAAAAATAGTTTGAAAAAAATATACATATTGGTGGATCACCTTCAAGATTGGGTTGCTGACCTACAAAGCCCTACATGGACAGTGACCTAGCTACTTCCATGATCTTCTTCACCTTTTCTGCCCCCTCCGCCCACTCCACTCCACTGACTAGGGATTGCTGGAGGTTCCCAGGGTCCATTTAAAGATATCAGGGACGTGCACTTTTGCTTTATCAGCCCTGACCCTGTGGAATGCTCTACCTTATTGGATTAGAGGGTACTAGGTCAATACTGCACATGCAATCGAGCACGGCATTAAACGCACTGTGCAGGCTGCACTTATAATTACAGTGATGGGGTAGAACAGTGGTAGGGAATTACTGTTGCCCCTGTTGCTGTATGCTTTTGTTGGGAGGCATCAAGTTACCATGTGCTGGTGCCTAGTTGAGCTGCTCCCCTGGTGGAGTGGCTAAGGTACCAGCACATGGCAAAAGCGGGATACCTGGGGCCATGGTTCGATTCCTCCTATGTCTTCCCGTGCTACTACTTTTTGCGCTAAAAAATAAAAATTAATCCCCTCCCAAGTTTCTCCCCATTCCCTAAATCCACTCCCCCCCTCAGGAGTTTGTTATTTAAAATCTGGGGTGGGTGGGGTGAAGCCCCCCACAAAAACACATGAAAGCCCATCATGGAGAGCGGCGTGCACTGTTTGTGTAGGTCAGTGTTTTACACAACTTTATTTCAGCACATGCCATTTTGCCTGCGGTTTATGTTGCTGTGCTATTTTTGCTTTAGACGATATCACCCCATGCTGGATTAGAGAGTGTCAGACTGCTGACAGCTTTAAAAATGAATTGAAAATGTACCTGTTTAGTCAGGCATTTTCAGACAGGAGTTAAGCCTAGTGATACTGCTGTCTGTTTTATTAATTAGGATTATGTTTGTATTTTTAACTATTGATGTGTATATGTATTTTAATTTATTAGGATGTAAAGCACTTTGGTCTGTTGGAATTCAATTTACAAATAAAGCTGACTGACTGACTGACAGTACCACACTTTCAATTGACTAAAATTAGCATAGCCCAACATTTTACATATTGCATAATGTCAACAACGATTATCAACTCAATGACTCCTTTAGTGAAAGCCAGTGAGAAACGATGATATTTCTGGTCCTTTTTGAATGGATCCACTGAGGGGGCCTCCATAGAGGGAGTGGTAGTGAGTATCAAAGCTGTGGAACCACCACCAAAATGGCCTGGTCTCAAGATTGCTTCAAATATGATCTGGGAAGTGCCAGCAAACTCTTCTCAGCGGAGCAAAGAGGGTGTCCAGCTACACGTAGAGACTTTTTTTCAGGTCACAGGCCCATATTGTGTAGGGCTTTGCTTGTTAACAACCCTATTATCTAGAAGAAGATGTGTCACCTCACTGACAGCAACTACAACATTTGCAAAACCAGGGTGATATGCTTGGAAAATACCAGTCTTAAAAGGAAGAAGCAGTGCAGCCACAGGCAAGGTTGCTGCTCATGATTTATTACGCCCACCAGAGCATACAGCAGCAATAAATATCCAAATAAGCAGTGCACAACACAATATTCAGCCACTCAGTAGGAAGCCCAGTGCCACTGGCCAAGTGTGGTGATTTTTCTACCTTGATTGTTTTCAGTAGCCATTGGGCTAGTGCATTACTAGCCATTGACTGTTACAACTAAAGGTATAACTGCTAATCAATTGATCTGGTTGTAACGGTTTGAGATCTTGATTTTTGCATTAGACATGGATTTTTGTATTAGCAACTGCTGTTATAGTTACATGTTCACTTTTTGTGTCACATGACTTTCTGATGCTGTCACCATTGTGTGACTATATAAACAGCAGCTGGTCTCATTAGTTCCCACCTCCTGATGAAGCCTTTGCAGGTGGAGTGCTGGGGCACTGGGCTTCATACAGATTAACTGAATATTATGTTGTGCAATGCATATTTGAAAGTGTATTGCTGCTGCAAGCCTGGTAGGTATTAGAAATCCTGAAAATCAACAAAAAAGGGGGGGGGGGCACAGGGATTCCTACTGAGTGACTGAATATTGTGTTGTGCGCACTTATTTGGATGTTTATTGTTGCTTTGAGCCCTGGTGGGCATAATAAATCCTGAACAGCAAGCTCTGCCTGTGTCAACACTTGTTTCTTCCTTCCATGAGTGCTGTCATTTCTTTAGCATCTGGGGATAGCTACCCTTTTTTACCTTCAACATCCTGGGAATTACTGAAGCACTACCACTTCCTGTGGCTTGCACTCCATGATATGCTTTGAAAAGGATACTCCAGCAGTCAGCCTGCTTGTAACGTTTTGCATTAGCTGCAAGTAATGTGTCAAATGTTCGGATATCCCAAGGTATAGAGCATTGCAACAAATCAGTCTGAAAATAATGAAAGCATACTCCAGCATTTTTCAGTTCTTAGGTTACAGATAGGGTTTGTTCCAGGAGATATCCCATAAATGGAAAACATCACTACAGACTAGCACTGATACCTGATATTCTAATATCAGCCTGCAGTCAGTGATGATGCCTAAATTGTTAACTATATCCATAGCTACGAGGGGGGCAAGCATTCCTATTTAAACTAATTATCTCCCCTCCCATTCTTTCTGCTCTCTGATAACCTATATCCACCATTATCTTTTCTGGGTTCAGTCTCAACCAGTTGGAGGTCGTCAAGTAATTAATATCACACCAACAACTGTTTAGCAGATTGACAGCATTTACCTTTCCAGTGGTAGACAGATACAGCTGGGTATCATCACCACATAGAAATAAAAGTGCAGACTGTACCACCTAATGACCTCCACAGATGCTGCAAATACAGCACAAAAAACATGGGTGACAGGATCAAACTTTGAGTCACTCCACAGCAAAGGGCAGCTGGGAATGAGGACACATACAGTATCACAGCACAACCTGCTGCACCCTGTCAGACAGAAAATAATTAAACCACTTCAGAATAGTGCCTCTGAGTCCTCCCAAGTGTCTCAGATGATCCAATAAAAGCCCATGGTACATGCTGTCAAAAGCTGAGGGAAGATCTAAGAGAACCAAGATATTAATCCCCTCAGTTCTTAGCTAGTAGGAGGTATTTTTGCAGCCTGACAAGTGCTGTCTCTGTGCTGTGCTGTGTTGTATTTGAATCCCAACTGGAATGGTTTATAGATATAATATTTTTCTAGGTGTACCTCAAGCTGAGATGGCACCTCTTTATCAACAACTTTCCCCCAAAAGGGGAGGTTTAAGTCAGGCTTGTACTCAGATAAGATATAAGGGTCAAGAGGTAGCTTTTTAAGGAGTGGTTTCACTTCTGCCATCCTCAAGGAAAAAACAACCTCCATTAGGGAGCACATAACTGTCTAAGTAAGAACTGAGACCAGACCTTCTCAACAGTCCACCAACAGTCAGATCTCCAGACACAAATAAATGAAACTCACTCCAGTTATGAGGAGTAATGCTTGACTTAGGCTGTAGCATGTTGGACTGTGACAGACCAGCTGGGGACATACTGGCTCTAATTGAGGATACCCTAACAAGGAAGAACTGACCAACCTCCTCTCACTTCTCTGTGGAAAATATTCTACATGACTAGACAAACAGACAAGATGCAAGAATCTATCCACAGTGTGGAAGAGTTGGGTGGTGCAGACAAGAGAAGATGTACACTCTGTGGCTCCCAAACTGGGTGCAAATACAGGGTTAAACCAAACCCTAAAGCATGTGAGGCATATCAGGAGTAGTACTGTATTTACAGGAGTCTCAAAACATTCACCAAGCATACCATATGAAAAGTCAAATTCCAGGAGTTCTTTCAGCTATTTAGCAATTTTGTTGTGGCAGCAGTGGAACACAAATGCAACCTTAGTCCATTCGGTGGACAACAAGCCTAAGCACTTTGCTTGTTAGAGCTTCATCAGGGGGCTGGCCAGTGGTCAGAGCTATCCCACCTTTATATCACATGCCATTAGGAACTAGTGCACTGATTTGTCTATAATAGTTACTCATCTCTAACATCCTGAGCTGATCATAGGTAGGGCATAAGCAGTTTTAGCAGTGCTTATGTGAACAGTGCAAATTACAAAAAAAAGCAAATGCATACTTATAGAATTTATATATAATGACAAAAGAAGAACAAAAGCAAAAATTGTTATATAAAATAACTACACCTAGAGTATCTTATAAGTTCAGAAACAATAAAAACACAATGCTTCTTCTGGAAATATCAGCATGTAAATGTCCAAATCATAATATTAGTATAATATTCAAAAATAGAATACTTTCCAAAAAATATTTTTATGTTGTTTTTTTTGGGTTGGTTCCTTGATTGCCAATGGGAACACGAGAATTCACTCCTGTCAATTTAGTCCCCAACATTTGGCTCCAAACAATTCACTCCTGAGTCAACTTGTGTCTCCTCATTTTCACTCCTGTCAATTTACTCCTGGTAGTGAGGTTTAGTATGAGAAATCCACAAACTTTGCAATTGAGTAGTTACAGATCCTATTGGAATTTATCTTGCAATCTTTGCCTATGTACTTAGGCATTATTTAAAGATCAATTGCGCGACTTTGATTTAGCTAGCAAATGGCTGTTTTTCTGAAGTAATGATCCCCATTGCCTAGTAAAGTAGTAAAATTTAGATTTTATTTTAGCTATTTGTTTTACTACAACTGACCCAGAATTCCATACACATCAATGATCACTGCTCCATGTTCCCGTCCAACAGAGTGACAGAGTATATGCTGTTATGACACCAAGTATGCTGATGAAATAAAGACTAGTCCTGCACAAACTGAGTTTGAATTATTTGAAGTGTATTCTGTGCATGTAGATTTCAGTGTGACTGTCATTACTTGTTGCTGTACCTATTTACCACTACTAAGGCTGCCGGCAACTCTTGCTCCACCATGCTTCAGAAACAAGTATTTTACTCATTTGTTTCTACTACAATTGACCCTGAATTTCATACACATCACTGATTGCTGCTTTGTGTTCCCGTCCAATAGAGTGACAGTATATGATGTTATGACACTGAGTGTGCTGCTAAAATAAACACTATTCCTGTACAGACTGAGTACAGTATTGAATTATTTGAAGTGCATTCTGTGCATGTAGATTTCTGTGTGACTGTCATTACTTGTTGAAGTACCTGTTTCCAGCTACTAAGGCTGCCGGCAACTCTTGCTTCACCATGCTTCAGAAACGAGTTTTTTAGCTGTTTGTTTCTACTACACTTTCAAACACCTGCAGAAATAACACTTTTAAATTAAAAGCCCAAACACTGGATATAGGCAAACACTACTGCTTATAACAACATTTTCATATCATATTATATGATATATTTTATTTATAAAAAAGCACCTTTCTAAAAACCAGAGCGCTTGTACATAAACTAAAACAAACATAACAATAATAAACACTCATAACAAATCAAGAAATATTTAAAATCCATAAAATTACAGCTCCATAAATATCAGATCATCTAATCTAAAAAGAATCTGGATATGCTAGGCTGAATAAATACATTTTAAGTGCTGTTTTAAAACTCAGGATGGTCAGGCACTCTCGTACTTGACGAGGTAGAGAATTCCACAGGGTCAGGGCTGCAAAAGCAAAAGATTGGGCCCCCAGATGTCTTTAAATGGATCCTGGGAATCTCAAGCAATCCCTCATCGATGGATCAGAGAAGACGGAGAGGGCAGTAAGGGTGAAGGAGATCTTGCAAGTAACAGGGTCCCTGGTCATGTAGGGCTTTATAGGTCAGTAACCTGACCTTGAAGGTGATCCACCACTGTACTGGCAGCCAGTGCAGTCAGTGGAGCACAGGCATTATATGGCTGGTCCTGGAAGTACCAGCCAATATCCTGGCTGCCGCATTCTGCACCAGCTGCAGGCAGAGGATATCAACCCCCAGTTGCCCTATGTAAAAAGCATTGCAGTAGTCAAAGTGAGAGGTTATGAAGGCATGGACCAACACTGGAAGATCATCAGGAAGAACCAGATGCTTCACCAGGGTGATATTCCTCAGATGATAAAAAGAGGTCTTGACAACAGCCAACATCTGAGATTTAAGGGTCAAGCTGTCATCAAAAATAATGCCCAGGTTCCTCACCCAATCTGAGGTAGTCAGTGTAACACCTCTGAGCCAAAGCCCAGATGGTTGTCCTGCCAACAAACCCACCTCCTGATGATCTGGGTCCAAAACCAGCACCTCAGTTTTAGCTGGGTTCAGTCACAGCCAGTTGGCACTCATCTAGTCCTGGATCTTGGATAGACAGTTGTTAAATACTGAGAGGATCACGTCCTGTTCAGGCACAAAGGACATGTTCAGCTGAGTATCATCTGCATAGCAGTGAAAACTCAATCATACCACCTAATGATCTCTCCCAATTGCAGCATATACACTGCAATCAACATGAGTGATAAGATGGAACCCTGTGGTACACAGCAGGATAGGGAGAGAGGAGCTGAGAAATAAATCCCAGATACCACTCTCTGAAACCTACCCTTGAGGAAAGATCAAAAACCATCTGAGGACCATACCAGACAGTCCACAGATGAACTGCAGGCACTGCAATAGCACATCATGGTCCATAGTGTCAAATGCTGCAGAGAGAGCAAGGAGGACCAAGATAGAATGAGTCCTCTGATCTCTCACTATTAGGAGGTCATTTACCACCCGAACAAGGGCCATCTCTGTACTGTGTCTCTTCCTAAATTCTGACTGGAGAGAATCATGGACATCATAGCTGGACAAATGATTGTCCAGTTGCAGTGTAACCACCTTTTTAATAACCTTACCTTCGAAAGGTAGGTTAAAGACAGGTCTATAGTTAGCCAGACAGTCCTGGTCAAGGGAGGGCTTTTTAAGGAGGGGCCAAACAACTGCCTCTTTTAGGGGGTCCGGAAAGACTCCCCCTCTCCAATGACCTCCAGACTATCTCGGCTAGGACTTGGCTGATTTCCTCCATGCACCCTACAACAAGGCGTGTTGGACCCGGGTCCAAACTACAGGTGGTTGGTTGCAAAGTCTGGATGATCCTCATGATATCAGTGATTTGTTCTGCATTTAAATGAAGGTGGTTAGGTCATGGGGTGGACAGACAAATGAAGCTTCACCTTTGTATGAAAGAAATATTGAAAAATGGTTAATCACATTCAAGACACAAATTACACAGTTCCGCTTTCTAACTATCAATGAGTTCAGAAGCAAGATTAATTAGAATGGCAAGGCAAGATGTCGTAACACTCAGGGGTCAACTTTTTCATGAGGTGACAGAAAGAAAAGAAGGGATGTCTTGAGAATTACAATTTTGAACTACTGATTACAGCACAGGGATCTGCTGAGTAGCGTGCACAACATATTGAGATGTATGAGTACTAAGGAGCATCATTCATCAGATGCGTTCAGAATGGTTAAGACAAAAATTAAATTTATTTCAGAAAAACTATGAATTTATCTTGCAATCCATGCCATCAGCTGCAGTGTACTTAGACATTATTTAACTACACTTTACACCATTTTTAGACAGGCAGTAAATCATACACTGCAGCTTCTCTAGAAATTGTTCTGGGAGTGAATTGACGGGAACGAAAATGAGGAGGAGCGAGTTCACTCAGGAGGGAATTGTCAGGAACCAAATGTCGGGGAGTGAATTGATGGGACTAATTGTCATGTCCCCTATGCTCACTGAGTGGGTTGAGTACCATGCCTCCAGTGGTGGCTCCATGATTTGGAAATAAGCAGGTGTGGTGTACCCCACCCCCTACCAACCTTTCAATACCTCACCATTCTTCTAACCTCCCCAGGATTGCTGCAAGCCCCAACACCACCACATACAGAATTACTGGTAGTGGGTGACCTATCCTGCTGTCAGAATCCCCATCAACCCAAATTGTTTAACAAATTATACCCACCCCACCCTCTGTGCACCCTGCCAACCATCAACCCCACTCCTACTGGCAACCACCTCTGTCCATCTTCACATCTCCTCGGTCCCTCAAAGCCGAACCCTCTAGGTCTTGATGCACTGCTCCTCCGATGGTCAACTGCATTGACATGAATAGGTCCCATTCATAGCAATGAAACATTCATTTCAATGTTTTATTTTTATTCATAATTTTTTTTTTTAATATTTGCGTCAACTTTTTACTATATTGGATTTTTTTAGCCACACCCTCATGAACTTTAAGGGTGTCAGCATTCATATCCCCATGAAATGGGTGCTTGAGGGTACACCAGCATCCACTGCAAACATCCATTTCAGGAAGGACTTGAAAGTTGACAGAGGGGAGCAGAGCTCGGTAGTGATCCAGCCCACCTTCCCTTGGGAGAGGGGACATCCTTAAAAGCACAACATTCGGCAGTAATCCAGACAGCCCTCCCCCCGTAAGAAGAAGGCCTCTTTATAGGAGCTAAACTCAGCTGTGATCTGGCTGAACACCCTCGAGAGAGAGCATCTGTATAGGACAGCCCCCAGTGGTGATCCTGCAACTCTCTCCCCCCCTACCAGCCTAAATAACTAAATAAACAACCAGACAATCTCCTGGTACAGCTGCTCCTGCAACATAAAAGACTATTATGCCCCCCCTTCTTATCTATCTCCTCCATGCCCTTCTTCTTTTAACTTATGCAGTAATCTATTGAATATTTTCAATTCAGTACAAGCATTGTGCATTGGGTAGGTATATAATAAGTTCAACAATGCATCAGCATCACAATTAGCATATTTTATACCCTTGTCAGTGTTACTTCATTGGGGAGTTATCAACATGTAAAATACATTAAATAGATATACCTACAGTATACTTTTGACAATTTGAGCAGGGATCCACCCACAAAATTAATAATCCTTCATATTACACCCTATTAAATGGACTGTGCATTCCCTAAGAACCTCAAAAAAGGTTAAAGATCAGCTTATATATTTAGAAAGTGGAAGTCTACAAGACATATAGGTCTACTTTATGGACTAGGTCATTTTGTAAATGTTCTTCTTGTGACAAAACTTTAAAAGGCAAGGTGAATAATAGAATGTCACTGGTATCATGGCAAATATGGGATTCTGAGTAAGACTGTACTGACTTTTTAGAGGCAGGAATAATATCAGTTCAGTATAACTAATTAATAAAACACGTTCAATGTTCTAGCAATTATATATGTAGCCTAAAATGTGCTAAAACAGCCTTGATGATTGTGTCTTTATTCTCAGTTCAAGTTTCAGGTATACAGGCTCACTGTCTTGAAAAAGGCACCAAATGACATGTAGTAAAGAGGACAAGGGAGCTACCTGTTCTGAACAATACCATCGCTGACACCATGGGACCAATTCCAAGACAGATTTCGCCTGGTGCAGGGTGATTTACGCCAAACCACATGTCGCAAATTGCACATTACACCAGGCATAAGGCAAGCTGCTATTCCAGAAGGTGCCTTGCACCATGCCATATGAGGGTTGCACCAAAGATGAGCTATGCAACCCACTATGCCCACAACCCACAATGGCATGATGCAAGGGTGGGTTATGGCAGCAACTGCACCCTATTCTGGAAGGGTGGCTGCTATAACCCACTTATGCCATTCCAGAAGAGTGGTCTAAGGGGCATCCATCCTGGCACATTGACTGATGCCCCCCACAGCACCACAGAAATGACATACCTGTACCCAGGACCCCCCCTGCACAGTCATGCCCCCCCACCTCCCAGAATTCAGGGACCCAGGTCCATTTTCTGACATGTCCCCTGATCACCAGTGCCAACTGGCCAGCCCCCAATGCCTCCAGGTGTGTTCAGGTGCATTACTGGGTGGGGGGGCTCAGGGGGGCAGTTGACTGCATGCCATGACTTGCGGCACCCAGGTCCAGTGTGTCATTCTCTTGGCACTAGCCTGCTGCTGTCACAAGTCATAGGTGTAGGTGCCGGGGACCCTGCCTGTCTTAGAATAGGGTGCAGGGTCCCCGGAATAGTGCTGCATGGTGCAACTCACATATGCCCAAGAGTTGCACCATGTGTTTTGGAATCGGGCCCCATATTGTTACCATATACTGTAATGTCTCTGTGAGCAGTAATGCATAAGCTAACACTACTCAGCTTAAAAATACTTTACAGGTGCTCCCTGAATTTAAAGATTTAAAGACAGTAAAGTTTAATCACAGTAACAATACCCTGAAATTCCCTAGTAGGCTCACTTTCAGCTTCCAAGTTGGATTTATTTCACGCTCCTACCTTACAAGTCCTCTTCATCATCCAAATCCAGTCTGCCCCCACAGGTGCTGGACTCCTTTCCAAATTTATTAACCAACTACTCCACTTCCCTGTAATTGGAGTTTTGGAAGATTTTACCTCCATAGACCACATTCAGGCTTGCCAGCATAAGCAGCACAAAGCGGATGCTCATCACTTGGCACTACGACCTCCACTGACAGGTAGAAAAGCTAACATCTGAAAATAAATAAACATTCTTGTCTTGCCAGATGAGTGACTCCTTTTGCTTCACCTCCCTAAGGATTTTATCTTGTTCTATCACAGATTCCAGCACCACTAGCAGTGTGTGTGCCTTTGATCCTCCTTCAGCCATCATGGACCTCATTTCTCCCCATGTAATCTGCTATGCCCTTAAAACTGTAACATTCTTAGGCCGGCCCGGAGGAACTGAGGGTTGAGGTGTTGGATGCCACACATCGCACCACACCAGTGACCCAGGGTTGGGAGTGACCTTGGGTTGCTGGGGATCAGCAGGGGGAAGAGGATCGAGCATCCGATGGACTGCTCTTCTCTCCCAGGGAGGGGGGACTGTCATCCCACTCCTTGGCTTCCCCCTAGTGGAGGCTGGAGGGCAGCCCCAGAGACTGGGAGACACCATAGCATGGAGACGTGACATGCATGTGCCTCCACACATGCACATTCATGCTGTGAGGGATAGGGGGTGTAAGGGAGAAAATGGGAAAAGGAGCTGGCAGGTTCCATGATGCCACTTCACTGTGACCTACTCTGTGACCTGGATATCTGGATTGTGCTTCGGGGGGGAGGATGGCCCTCCCCCTCTGACCCTGCCACGGAGGGAAAAATCTGTGGGGGAACACTGGGGGAAGCCTAAGTTGGAAGCAGAGCTGCAGAAGAAGAACCAAGCCCTCTATCTGGGGGGGCCATAGCCTGCCTGCCAGCCCAATGGTAAAAAGCAATATGGAAAAAAAACAAAAACTATAAAGTTCTCTTCATAGTTCAATACCTCAGACAGCCAGTTTTGTGTAAAGTGTCTTTGGGAGTTCCGCTCTGAGTTCTTAGGTATGCCCCTAATTTGGATATAGGAGGCTTTTGCCCCATTTTCCAAGTTTTCCAGTCTCCTTCTCAGAAGACAGTTCTTCTTTGTAAGACCAGACACCATTGTCAGGGTCCTGTCAGCTGTCTTCATGGCACCCATTGTCTCCTCCTTACCAGATTATATTTTATTGTCCAGGATTAACATATTAGAAGCATTGTCCTCTAATATTCAGTCCAGGTTTTTAATTGCTTGCAGAAGTGCTGCATTTGTGGACTGCTCTGTGTCCCTAGCCAGAGCTGTCAGATCCTTGCTTGTGCCAGGACATGCCTCCTTCGGCATAGCTGTCTTGCCTCCAGTTACTGGTCTACTTACGTGACCCATATAACTTTCAAATATTGCAAAATATCTCAAACTTGATGTCAGCATGTGAAGAATCAAGAGAGCAATCTTTTATTATAAGAACTGTTCAGTTCCCAGTTCCCAAATGCCTAAATTGTAAAATGAAAGTTCCTTCAAACTGTTTCTCACAGTTTGGCAGCTAGTCACGCCCCTCATGCCATTCCTCACACCACATTTACATTATGAAAACTGGCAACTGAAAACATCATTGGCATTGACCAATGCTTGTTTTCAGTATGATTTAGAATGCAGAACTGAAAAAATAATTTTCAAGACTTTTGTTACATTGGGTGGAGTTGTTTGTTTTGCAAGCCTTTCATTTTATTTTTGTTTTAAAAAGTAAACCCTGAATTGTTTATCAATGATATACTCAGGGACTATTCTTATGCAGGCTTAATGACTATGTGTTGTATATTGTTTATAGTTATTTTAATCATGTGAGGTCAGATAAACAGTATAAATGTGTATACCCACCCACCCCCACCTGTTTAAATCTTGTGAATACCCAATTAAAATTAGACTAAATGATGCAGAGATAAAATGTGTCTGTTTAAATGATCAAGCAGTCTATTACGTGCTGGCTCATGAGTGCATTTTGTGCAAGGAAAAATACCGTAGGTATGATCTCCTGTTACTAAGCATGTGACAAACAAATTGCTGATACACTGTACAATGGTGAGTTCTCAAGGAATGTTGCAGGATAAATCTTCAGAACGTATTCAAAATAATGTTCTCAGATGCCAATGCAGTTTGATAAATAAACTCAACTCTAGCCAACAATTGGCAATAAAATGTGATTTACCAATTGTGCTTCTAGTAACTAAGGATAAATGGGTTTACCTACGGTAATGAGCTCCTTGCTCAGCTGTTGCTGCTGCTATGCATCTACTGCCAGACAGAATTAGTATAGTAATGCAGGGTCTGCTTTAGAATGTCTGACATAATTCTTTACCAAATTAGTAGTGTACTGTGAAGCAGAGATGGGTGTAAAATGCCTTGTGAGATCTTATGTGGCATCCACTGGATAGTAGCATTAGCATACAGTTATCCTGATTCCATCAGTTTCCAATCTATTTAAAAGTTATGGCTATCCTGTCAAAGTAAGCACTCTTTTAAGTTAGTCACATTTTTTTTAAATGAAACAAAACTTACTCGACTCTTTATTGCTCCATTAGGAAGTTTGGTCTAATGGTTAGAATTTATTTATTTATTTATAAATTATTATTGGGAAAGACACATTGAGCAAAGGTTTGTTTTCAGGCATGACTCAGTGGAAGGGTACTGTACATAGGAGACAGAATTCAAAAGACACAAAGGTAAATAGAGGAGAGTAAATTAATCAAAAAATACAGGTAAGTAAATCGTTACAGTCCAAAGAGTCGGTAGCACAAAAGAAATGCAAAGTGCCATGGGTGTGAAGGGGAGGCAGAGATTTTGGGAAGGCAGGGAAAGAGGTAGGGAGGGGAACAGCAAGAGGATAAGTTCAGGCAGCGAAAGTAGCAAAGAGATCCTGGAGGAACTGTTTAAAAGAGAAGTAGGAGGGGGACATGGGTAAGTAAGGAAAGTTATTTCAGAGTATATATAGACAAAAAAAGCACTTTGACCAGTGGAGGTTCTGTATTGGGGATGTGAAGGGTGCAAGAGAAAGTGAGCCAGAGTGAGTAGAAAGAAGTTACAGATAAGGATAAAAGGGAAGAGAGGTATGGATGAAGGAAAGAGAGCCAGTACATGAAGGGGAAGAGAGGCAAGGGTAGAGCTGTCAGATTTCAAGGGAGAGGAGTGAAAGGTTTAGGTAGAGGGAGCTGTGCTGAGTAAGGGGAGGAGACCTAGAGGCAAAGCAGCAGAAGAAATAAAAGTGAGCCCAGCGTAGCTAGGGAGGATTTTGGAGCAGTACCATTAATCACACTGGCATAGTCAAACACCAGCAGGATCATTCTGAGGCAGCTCTCCTGGTGGACCTGGGGGAGCAAGCTTTGTTGTGGTAGAGGACACCAAGTCTGTGGCATAGTTTTTTAGAGATGGCAAAAATATGTGTTGAGAAGTGTAGGCTTCTATGCAGCCTTATACTAAGGTATTTCAATTGGGAGACCTCTTTGAGTGGAATGCCATCCATGGTTTTAAAAGTGGGGATAATGGTAGCCTATCAAGCTTATGCATAGTTCCAAAGGACATGGATACAGATTTCTGGTATTCAGTGCAAGCTGATGTGAGTGGAAACAGCTCTGGATGTTGTTGCAGTCATGCTGAAGTGATTTTCCAGCTCAGAGGCTGAGGCACCAGTGGGAAAAAAAACAGTGTCATCAGCAGCATATATATATTTGACTTAACACAGGTTGAGGGAAAGTCATCGAGGAAGATGGATAAGAGAATGGCTCCAAGAATGGAGCCCTGGGGACACACCACAGTTGATGGGGGGAAATAAGGAGTCACCATCCTGAAGAAACTAATATCAATTCTGAGAGATAGGAGCAGAACCATTCAGCACAAGAATCATCCTCCTTTGATACTTCAAAGGTATTCTGGTCTTTCGCATCTTGCCCTTTTTGCAAGACTGATGTTTCTTACTTCTGGAAGACATGATACTTCTTATAGCAAATGGGACTCTTTCCTCCATTCACACCTCTGTACTATGCCTCTCCCCCAGTCTAACAACCCTCCTTGTGTTTAGATACTGGACTTCCTTAGTGGATTGTATTGTACTGTATTGTATTATTAATTTGGCACTATCATATCTTTGTTACTTTATCTCTTTATTGTGTTTAGTTGTTATTTTTTTCTATACCTGTATTAGTTTATATCTTCTATTGTTAATGCTGTGAATATCTATTTTATCTGTGGTTGGCAAATATCTCAATTGGTAGCTTTTCTTATTATTTCCAGGATACTTTCCCAGTGCACACAGCCTTTAATGTCCAATGTTTTGCATCTAGTTGATTGATAAGAAGCTATTTCATATAGTTGGTTCTTTCTGCATTGTAATGTTATATGTGTTCACTGGTTATAACCTTAATAAACTGCAATATTTCATGCTAAAAGAAAGACACAAAAATCAGATAGTCCTGGCCAACTAAGCATATCCAGGAGTAGGGAGTGGGCCACTGTGTCAAAGGCCTCTGCAAGGTCAATGTTGATAAAGGCAATAAGTTGGTGCTGGTCCATCCTGTTCAAGTTGGAGACTGTGACTGTGGAGGCTCAATGAGGAAATATTAAGAAGGGTATAGCCCAGTCAATGGCATGCTGTTTGAAGGGGGTGAGCAAAGGAAAGAGGAGGAAAAGGCTGCTATAGTTCTTCAAGGAGGTAGCAAAGGCAGTGAAGGAGAAGAAAACAGCATTTAGAAAGTACAAGGAGACACAGAAGAATGAAGACAAGGAGGTATATCTGGCAAAACAAAGGGAGGCAGGAAGGAGGATGAGGGCAGCTAAACCACTAAGACAGGAGAGAACAGGTAAGGAGGTCAAAAAGGGGAAAAGACATTCTTCAGGTATGTGAAGAAAAGAGGAAGACAAGGAAGGATACTGAGAATCAAGAGGGCAGAAAGGACTGCAGAGAGGAAAGTCAAGAGAAAGTGGAAATACTAAATGATTACTTCTGTGCAGTCTTCACAGTAGAGGGTAGAGGAATAGACTAGCATGATGCAGTAAACACCAGGGAGAGGGGTAAGTGAACACAAGTCCATTCTTAGTGGAAAGGGTCCAAAAGGGATTGCAAGCCTTAAAGGAAAATAAGGCAATGGGGCTGGATGGGATTCATCCAAGGGTCCTATAGGAACTAAGCACAGTGCTGGCTGCCCCTCTAGCAGCACCTTTTAACACCTCAGTAGAGATGGGGGAAGTTCCAGAGGTCTGGAGGAGGGCAGTTGTGGTCCATCATCACAGACAGCAGCAGTAGGGGGTGATACTAGCAACTACAGTTCAGTTAGTCTCACATCAGTGATAGGGAAGTTAATGGAGACACTACTGAAGAAATGCTCATTAAGCACCTGGAGCTAAGAGGGCTGCAAGACCACTGACAACATAGTTTCATGGGGGGGACATCATGTCACACTAATCTCAGAGATTTCTCTGACTGGGTTACCAGGGAGGTGGATCAAGGGAAAGCAGTGGACATATCTTATCTGGATTTCAGTAAGACTTTCTACACTGTTCCTCACAAAAGACTAGTTAAAGGGGAACTGTCAGCACTAATAGCTTCACATCCAAGTATGGGACTGGTCCCAATTTGCACTCTGTTAGCAAAAACATTTTGCTTACTTACTGTTTACTGCAGTACAGTAGATTGTATCGTACTAATTCTGTTGACCTGCAAGCAAAATTTTCTGTCACTACAAATCCCAGAATCCCCTACAGCTGACATCAGAGGAGGGCTGCAGCATTTAGAGATTTAATAGCCTGCAGTGTATTTTAGAGCTTTTATAAGCTCTGATCATATGTTTGCTGGTTCATCTGTTCTCCCAGGGCTAAGCACGGTCATCTATGAGAGTACATAGCCAAGGGAGAACACCAGGAACAGCAAACAAAATATCAGATCTTATAAAACTCTAACATGTACTGCAAACTATTGAATATGTCACTGCTGCAGCCCTCCTCTGATGTAAGCAGCAGGGAGTTCTGGGATTTTGTGTTACAGAAAATGTCTGTTTGCAAGTCAACAGAATTATTGTGAAACAAACTACTGTACTGCAGTAAACAGCAATATGTTTTTACACACAAAGTGTAAGTTAGGACCAGACCCACATTTGGGTATGGGGCTCTTAGTGCTGACAAGAATTCTAAGGAATCTAAGTAGCCGGGGGTGAAAGTGAAAGTAGGGTATCAAACTGCTTAAGGGATAGGAGGAAAAGGGTAGTGATAAATGGTAGCCATAGGAGAGTGACTAGTGGGGTGCCACAGAATTTGGTGCTGGGACTGTTTCAATGTCTTAATAAGAAACATTCCAGAAGAGGTTGAGGGTAAGGTGTGTCTCTTTGTGGATGATACAAATTTCTGCAACAGGGTTGATGCTCAGGAAGGGTTACAGAGAATGCAAAGGGTTCTGAGGAAACTAAAGGAATGGTCTGGGGGATGGCAGCTGGGTTTCAATGCCAGAAGTGCAAGGTTATGCACTTGGGGTTGTGGAACCCCGGGGCTATGTTTAAGACATTGGTAGTGGAGTTTACAGCCACCAAGCAAGAAAGAGACCTAGGGGTCATCATATCTGATACTTTCAGCATGGCTAGGCAGTGTGACAAAGCAGTGGAAAAGGCTAGTAGGATGCTAGGGTACATTTTGAGTAGTATATCTAGCAGGAGGAGCAAGGTGGTGTTGCCATTTTATTGCTCACTGGTGAGGCCCCACCTGGAGGACTGTGTCCAGTTCTAGAGGTTGCATCTCCACAAAGACATTGAATGGGTGAAGGTGGTCCAGAGGAGGGCAACCAAAACAGTAAGGGGTTTCATGAGAAGCCATAGGAGACAAGGTTGCAGGGACTCAACATGTACTCCCTAGAAGAGAGGAGAGTGAGAGGGGACATAATTGAAACCTATAGGTAGATACCTCACAGGAGTTAACAAGGTTGAAGTGGAGAGTCTATTTCAGAGAAAGGAAGGAACTAGCATAATGGGACATGCAATGAAACTAAATGGGGGACATTTAGGAGAGATGTGCTGAAATACTGTGGATGACTGGAACAGCCTGCCAGAGGAGGTAGTGGGAGCAAAGACTGTGGGGAACTTCCAGCATATGTGGGATAGGCACAGAGGCATATTAGGTAGAGGAACAAGAGGAGGCAGTGACACCTATGACCAACTAGGGTCAGTGATGATGGAATAGACAGAGACAAGGCGCAGACTGGATGGGCTTAAGGGTCATTTTCTGCTGACAAAATCTATGTTTCTATGACCCAAAGAGTGGAGGAGACAGTGCAGTGTGCTCCCAGGGTAGGGAGAAGTGATAAAGGGTGGTAAATCCTTGGAGTAGAGTAGTTGCTCCCTTTGCGATGGGAAGGATGATAGCAATCTTTAATGCATGGGGAACAGACCTGATATGGAAGGTGAAGTTGAGGATGGTAATAAGGGGTTAGCAATAGCAGGGGCAGAAAGGTATAGAAGTTTTCAGATGAGGCCATCTGGGGTGTGACCTTTCGCAGGATTTAGACAAAGGGGACAGAGATCAGAGGATTGAGTGAGGGGGGAAAGCAGAGAAGAAGGAGGAGGAGTTGAGAGGATTGGGGAGATAGGAGGAAGTGGAGGAGTTAACGGCATGGAGGGAAGAGGAGGGTGAATGAGTGACAGAACACTGGTAGTGAAAAAATATTTAAGTTGGTAGCAACTTTAGGTGGGTTGGAGAAGGGGGAGCCCCCAAGCTCAGGAGGGGAGTGGTCAACTGAGACTGAGAGGGGAGTCAAAAATGGTGTGAACAACTTGCCAGAACTTAGAGGCAGAATTAAGCTTACTCTGTAGGTTGGTTTTAAAGTAGTTAGCTTTGGCTACTCTTGTAGCCTTGCTGCTGGCATTTCAGAGCTGTTTACAGTTACACATGTCCTCAGTGGAGCTGGAGGACTAATGGAGGTACCCTGCAGAGTTACACTCACTAAAGATGACTGTGTAACTCAGGGAAGGTGAGACCCATGAATGTGAAACTCCCTAAGGAGGACATGTATGTCCCATACAGAAGAGAATCTAGAGTGAAAAAGCAAAGGCCATCATGTTTATCTGCGGACAGAGCAACATGGGACCAGTCAACATTACTAAAATAGTCTAGATGGGCTGGTAAGTTGAGGGATCTGAGAAATCTGGTGAAGTTGCACTTTGGAGGACCTTGGGATGCTAAATTTTGCAGACACACTACAGCACTGGATGGTTGCTTAGGAAGTCTGGTATGGTGCTATCTGAAATGATGCAGTATGGTAGCGAGGAGAGGAGAGGAGAAGAGAGGAGAGGAGAGATGGGGAGAGGATCCAATCAATAAGTGGTTATCAGAACAGGGTTTCAGTCAAGAGGGTGCAGTGATGAAATGGATGAGGTTTACAATGTCTATTGTCTGGATCAGCAGTTCGGGGAAAGAGGAAAGCTAATTGATGTTTACATTACCCAGAATCAGCAGCTTCCTAGAGGAGGAGGAGGAGGAAGAGAAAAAAGAGAAGCAGCTGACAGGGAACAAGTCAAGAGGTGTCTTAAGGGAAAGGTAGATACTGCTGATGAAAATAATGAGAAAGTAGGGAAATTAGAGTTTCAGAGGATGAGTTCATGAGAGGCATAAAAGGCAGCCTGGTACACTACCTCACGGGTGAAGTTGAAAAGAGTGTAAATATCCACACCTGCCCAATTTTCCATGATCTTGTCTCAAGACTGCATAACCCACGATCCAATTTTGGCATCACTAACTCTAGCAGAAAGCCAGGATTCTGTAATGACCAGGGCACCTGGCAAGAACTGCTGCCTCTATGGCCTAAACTGGATAAGGCTGGGTAGAAAACTCCTGGCATTTACAGTCACAGTGACTTATTACAAACTACTCTGTGTAACTTGTCCATTACAAGCTGCTGTCCTAGATATCCAGTTTGCTTTATCTTTTTGCTGGGCTTTTTTTTTAATTCTGAGTCCTGCCTGCCTTCCCACTCCAATTCAAGACTTAACTGGAGATCTGATGGTGGTTACCATCATGGGCTAGCTTTAATTTGCCATCAGAGGATACTTTTAGCATTCAGTTCTTGCTACACAGTGTATTTTCATTTTAATCAGAATACAGATACATAATACCCAGACACTACTTGCACCCTCAGGCACTCACTCACTCACCCACCCCATCAAACAACCACATGATTCTCTGCCGAACAACCCATAGTTCAATTACAATTTTTTTTTATTTTTATTTATTCATGCAGCTCTTCACTCTTTGAATGATAATCGGGAATACCACTCGCTCACTCCCCCCAACCAGCTGTCCAAAATGTGCCCCCCACAGGAATACACAGGATGACACAGTTTTAGCTTTTAAAAAATGGGCTATCCAAGCAGAAGCAGCTCCCATGAAAAGATATTTTTATTTATTCAGCTCATCACTCCTCACAAGGCAATCATGGAATATGGGGAATACGAATGTCGCCCATCATACAAAAAATTGCTTGCATGCGAAGTGAGATCAGGGGAACCATCAGGAGTAAGATTCAGGAGTTAAATCACTGCTTTTTTGTTCACTTTTTTCGCTAAGAATTCTGCCACAGCCACTGCTTATCTGCCATGCTCCCACTCTCCTGCACAGACCTGCTAACTTAAACATGCCACCGTGTGCTACTACAGAAACATAATCTACAACACAATATGACTTATGCATGTTGTTTGTGAATTCTAGTGGTTGGCTTATGGTACCAGAGGATGTGTTTTTGCAAAGGGTGACTGCTGCAAGCCGTCTGCTATAGAGGGCTGTGATCGAGCAATATAATTGGATGGAATAGTATAGGTGAGTATAGGAAATGGTTTGTTACATTGAAATGTGTGCTTTAGTCCTACTGCCACAAAACTGATTCAGATCAAAGGCTCACAGAGAAAATGATGCTGCAGCTCACTTAGGATAGTCTGGGTAACAGTTGTGACATGAAACAATAGTCAACACTTGCCAGCAAGGTATGGCTGCAGGAAATGCGCAGCATTTTCAAAAAGGTAGATGAGGACACAAAGACCTTTTGCACCTGTGTCTGCATCCCCAGAATGTGTACCAGCAACCCTGTAGCTATTTTTAGAAGAGAAGCCTTTTTGCAGCAAAAAAAGTCATCATGATTTGCAGTAAAATAAATGATGCAAAGGCAGTTGGCATCATTTTATGTAACAATTGCATTTTTATCTTGTCACAGAATATGGATTCTGTTAGACCATCTAATACAGGGTCAAACAGTTTTGATACATTACTGGTTAGAAAATAGCAGCATATTTTCAATAGCATAGTCTATAACACTTGTATTTTCATCATCCAAATCCTTTATACATATATACAACAGTTACAGTGTGTGCTTATCCATCAGTTAACATCAGCTCCAGACTCAGATGCATACTGTACCCAATGCCCACCTTCGGCCCTCTGGGATGCAAACCCCACAAGGCGCCAACACGGCAGGGTACACACCCAACCCATGTCCTGATTTAATGGTCCAGAACCCTCTGGGCACCCTGTGTCCTTCTCCTGTGTCTCTTATTCCCCGCTTCTCCCCTCCTACCCCTCTTTTCCTTTTCCTTCCACACTTCTCCACTACCCTTATCCTAAAAACTCCCATTGTCCTCCTTTGGCAACCCTTCTGAATGTACTTACCCTTTAAAACATCCACAAACTTTTTGCCACCCCACTGCTGTCCACCTTCAACAGCCCACAGAGGCCACACATTCCCCTCTTATCCTGGCCACCCAACTACTGTCCACCTTCAGCAGCCCCCATGGCCCCAATTTTCCATCTTATCCCGATCACCAGCTGCTATTCACCTTCGGCAGCTGACCATCCAGAAACCCCCATTGACCGCCCTTCCTACCTTGTTAAATTACAGGATGGGAGGGTGGTAAACTTGCTCTTTAGCAAAATGAAGGGGGATCCCAGCCTTTTGTTCCCTTAAATATCCCCATCCTGTAGCCCTTCCCCCACTCCCTTCTACCAATCCCCATGCTATCTTCTTCCCACTCCTATTTTTGTTCCATCCTTCTTCCCATGCTCCTATTTATCTTTTTGCCCTTCCTCCGATGATTCATCATTCTCTTCCTTTTCTTCCTTCCCTTTCTCCCTCCCCCTCCCCAACCCTCCTTTCCCCCCACCTACTTAGTCTTACTCTCTATACCTGTCACCCTCCAGTCTATTTTGGTCAGGAAACACCTAACAATAAGGGTTGCCTTTTAAACTGGCAACCACCTTGTTTTAAGTTTTACAAAATATGTAGGGAGTGCAAATTACATAGCACTTTATGTTGCTTTTACACATTTTAATGAGCCAGCAATGCCTCAAGAGGAACGTTGAAGAACATAATATTTGTACACAAAGCAGCTTATATTTCTCATTAGCTCTGTGTTTCTTACCTTCATTATTTATTACTGAGGTCAGATGCATGAAAACAGAAGAGTTGTTCCCTGAGGGTTCATTGGCTCCTATTGCTTTTTCCCAAACTGATGTCATAATTCTGTGTGTGTGACATCACTGTTATTCCCATAGCAACAGACTGTGATGACACAACAGAGCATTATTATGTCAAGTAGGGAGTAAGTTATAGAGTCAGATGAGTTTTAGGTGATAAAGATCCTGTTTTAGTGGGAATTTCTTCAGTAGCAAATAATGAACAGGAACAATCTATAGAAGATATGTGAAATACAAGCTGAATTGTGTCCAACTATTATGTTTTCCAAAGTTTTTTTAAAGGTGTCAGCTGCTCTTTAAGAAATGTATGTGATTTTTATTAGTATGGTTTGCAAATAGGGTGGTCAAATAGGTCTTGTTGATGGTGACGTTCTCAGGAGTAGTCAGCGTGCAAGATGGGTGTAGCTGTAGTTTAAAATCTACTAATTTTCCAGTTAAGCAAAATAGCACTGAAGCACCATTGACCCTCAATCTAACTAACTTGAAACACTCAGGTTTCAACAGTAAGTAGTGTTTAGTTATTGGTGAGCACAAAAAATGATAAAATGTATAATTGTACTCAACCACTAAAATGAACATTACAAAATGTTCTGAAATTCAAAATCCTAGGAATATGTGGGTGTCAAATTTCAGGTTATTCAGTCCAAGGATGACCACGATATTACTGCAGTAAAATCAGGGTTAACATAGGATGCCTTCTTAACCCTAAGTTTAGTGGTACTCCCACACCACTGTCTGTCTTTTAGCTGCCTGTCTGTCTGTCTGTCTATCTATCTAGCTATCTAGCTATATATCCATCTTTGTTGTTTAGATTTTTAACAGCTCCAGGTATCTTTTTTTCTTGATAGGAAAAATCATTTTAGTGATATTTCTTAATTAGGTAATACAATTAAAAAGGATACAAATAACTGGCTTGAACAGAGTGGAATACATACAGTATATAGAATGGTTTGAATGCCATTCTGGTGGTCACATTTTAATGTTCCTGGCAGTGCCTACCTTAATGATGCCCTCTGATTTTGTCTTGTAACAAAAATCTGCTTAAAGGACTATGCCACAATGACTAAGGTGTAAAGCATTGGAGCTGAAAGATAGATAAGATCATGCCGTGTTCTTGCAAGAGGTTATAATTCCTTGACTACCCTCAGTTCATTATAGCCTGAATGAAGAAGAAATGGTGTGTTAGAAAGTCACATTCCTCCAAATGATGGCATCAGTTGAACCCCCTACAGAATTTCAATCATTTATCTAGTCCCTCTTACCCTCTCCCCACTGATGAAATACTTTGCATCTGTTATTAAAACACATTTTTCTGTATTAGCCAGGGCCTGCAGCAAAAGCTGTTCAGTGCTTCATTATATGAGGGCAGAAACTATGCAGACTTCTAATCTAACATGATTTGTTAGACTCCATTGCTGTGGGGGGTTTATGGCCCTTAGCTTTTTTTGAAAATTGGCAGTTTAATAAAAATGACTCACATTTATCACTGAATGTATTTTGCCATTTGCTGCAAGGAAAATTTATTTAAAATGTACTATTCAGTGTAACATATATCAAGCAAACTTTCCCTAAAGCTTCTTTTTTTAAAAAAGGAGTTTTAAACTTAGCACTTTCCTGGTGGCCAGCTGAGCATGAAATATAGAAGCCCACCAAGAAAAAAGTTAGTCCAGAGATACCACAGAGCTCTAGCATTCACCAGAAAGTTAGAAGCTAGAACACTTTAATGTTTGAAATTAAAATATTATATAAACAAGTAAAAAGTTAAAAAAAAAAAATAACTATGCATCTTTCCCCTTTGCCACCTGAGTGGCCTATTTTGGTCCATAGCTCCAGCAAGCACCATTATCCGCCATCTCCAGGACTTAACTTTTGATCCTTGTTCCCTCATGAATGACCCTCCATGAGAAAGGCTGCTGGAAGGCACCCTAATTCCCCTGATAGTAGCTAAGCATCAGTGTAGGAAGCAAGAGCTCAGTTGGTAGTGTGGGTCCTGTGGTGGGTGTAGGATGGCATACCATGAGGCTGGGATATTTCACTTTTTCATCCCCAGTCTGTAGATGTTGTAGAGGCTCTGGCTAATGCCCACTATATGTAGAGAGTACTATGTGTGTCAGTGATGACATTCGCCTCCCTTATGTTGGCTCCAGTTTGCACCACCGCTTGTGGTCACCCAGGTGGTAGTACTGCTGCAGAGACCAGCAGGCCTCTCTCGAGGTAGTGAACATCCACCTGGATGCTCCACCATCCTCCTCTGGGCAGCTTTCTGATGACCCATGCTTGTTCTTGAACCCTGTTCACCAGAGTTGCAAGAGGAAGCACTACCACTGCACCAGTGGGCTGTTGTAAAAAGTAATTCTAGAGTTGAATAGCAATCTTGGAGTAAGGTTACTAATGAAGTAAAAGAGTTGTTCTGAAATGCAACATGTCTCATTCTAATGCATGCAAAGAATGGAATACTCCAGCGGATTTCAGCTCAGTGCCATTTCCAAAGAATTAACCAAACAATAGACGCTATTGTTTAAATGTTGTTTTACTAATGGGCTGCTGTTACAGCAGCAGTGGCAGACTTTGCTGTTCACCAAATAAGCAGAATGGACAGTGCCTTTTGCCTGTCTTGTAATGGTCTACTCAGTATTTTGTCAAGAACAATCTAGTAGATTTTCTATGAATTTCAAGCATTACAGATTACAGTTAGATAGATTCCCTGCTTTTGGTCAGTGACAATGTTAGTCTCTTTGTCTAATTTCCTCTGTAACACCCTCTCTTAGGTTATACCTGAAAACAAGTCTCTGCTCAATGTGTCTCACAGTCACCAATTTACAAAGTAATTGATAGATTCCAGCTTTGGCACCTAAGAAGGACATGCGACTCAATCCACATAAAGATACATTGTATTGGTAACCAATCCTCCTGCTCACTCTTCAGCATTTTCTTTACACACTGGTGTCAATATTGCACCATGGCAACCATTTTCCATTCTGCACTGCTGTACTACAGGAAGGTACTTATTAGAAAAGCATGTGTAACCCCAGTTAAAGATGATCAAGTTTTTAATACATACAGTTAGCAAATGGAAAGTATAACAACCCTCACATATCATTTGAAAAAAAAAGAAGAAACAGCTGACCAGTAAATTATCTAATTTGGTCAATAATTTTTCGAAGTCCGTAACTTAAACAATTTTGCTGTTTGCTCTGCCAAAGTAATATCTTTAAAGGAGGACTGATCTACAACCTTGATGCCACTGATATTTTATCAGAAACCCCCTGGCTAGAGCCAGCTCAGTTCAGACCAGAGCCAATTTTGTCAGTCTTCTCTAAAATAAAACAGCTATACAACACTCAAGTGTATCCAGTGACATTTTCAAGATTAGAACAAAATACTTTTTTTTTTCACCAGCTCTGTCCCCCTGTCAGAGGTTCTGGTCCCACTCTGTCTGCCACACCCCCACCCCTGGCTTACCGGCGAGCTGCTGGTGGGCACCCCCTCCTCAGGAAACACAGGTCTCTAATCCCTAACTTACCCCCCAGGGGGACTGACCTACTGGTGGAGCTGTGGCCAGACCTGGTCAGCCCCTGTACTTTCAGACTGACCTACAGGTAGAGCTGTGGGACCCTGCAGTAATGCTGAGCAAACTGCATGCAAATCAGGGCATAATGAGATGCTAATCTGGATGTTTGCCCAGAGACTACCTAAGTAGGCTCATTTGCATGTCACTTTTGAATATGGCAAAGTTTAGCATTGGGCAAATGTGTTTGCACTGGGCTAACTGCTTAGCTCTGCGCTAAAGCCGCGCAAATGTGTTAGTGCGGTGCTAAAAGTTCGGGGAATATTATACAGTTTTGAACACTGTTCTTTCACATCCACTGCTGCCTGCAGCTGTACTGGGTCCATGCATTTGCTGGCACACACATTGGCCAAATAGTTTACCTCTACCTACCTCCATGTCGCTGTGCACTGTGTTGCTGTTATGGTTTGCACTTCCTGGGTGCTATATTCAGAGCTGCCTTATTCCAGGGCTATGTTTGCCCTGCACTCCCGACCCAGTTTGCCTGGCCTCATTCCCATGCTATATTCAGAAGCTGTTTGCCCCGAGCTATTCCTTTTGAATATAACTTGCTTTGTGCTCCGGGCTAAGTTTGCCCAATGGGCAGTGCTAATTGAGCCCCAGGGCAAAGTTTTGAATATCTGGCCCTAAGACTATAAAGCTCATTTTTAAGTTTTTTTTTTTCTCATGAAAGCAAAAAAGATTAGGGGCTACTTGAGGGAAGAGTAAAATGTATGTTATGAAATTAAAGGTATAGTATAAGATGAAGGTTTGGAAGTTTGGAAATGGCATAAATCCTCATGATATATACTAATAATAGAACTAAAATTAGGAAACATTTTCATTTTGTATTACTAAAGACTTGTTCTAGATCACTTGTTCATAACATAAAAGAATCAATTTCAGATCACAATTTGTGACCCAGGAATTTTATTTGTGAATCAAATGCAGCCTTGATTAGCAGCGGTTTCTGTCAAGCAATATGCCACATGTAGGATTTATGATTGGAAGAGACTAGTGGTTGTTCCATTAAAGAACAAACACACCCTTTCTGTAAATCCTGCAACATCATCAGGCTTTCACTGGTGCAATAAAACATCTCAGCATCTCTGCTCTGGCTATCATAGGGCCCTGTTCATAAAGCCTATGCACTGTGGAAACCAGGCACATAGGCTTTGATACATGTGAAAGCCACATAGTGGGGGGCCTGTGGCATTCATGAAGGGGGTGCAAGTGGGCACCGCATGGCACCACCTGGCCACATGGACAGCAATGCACCAGGGGCATTTCAGAGGCATGCCAGCACTACGTGCCATTCACTAAGGTGCATAGTGCAGCACACAGTGGGGTGTAGGATGGTGCAGGGTATGCCAGGATGGACCCTGTCATAACCACTGTGAGACCCCTTAGACATCACCCACTGATTGTGAAGGGAGCTGGCAATGGCTCTGCATACTGCCCCAGTACACTTGACAGATGGGGAGGGCTGAAGCAGCTGACTAGGTGAGTGCCTGTATGATAGGGCATTAATGACCTGTGGTGTGATCCTGCACCAATGACGAGCAGCCAGCCACCAGGATCCTGCATGTGCTACACAGCCCCCCTGCTCCCCCCTCCACACACATGTGGGTACTGCCCCAGGAATGCAGTACACCTCCACACACACACACACACACACACACACACACAAAGCCACAGACTGCTACAAGGACACACATGGCCCCCAATCAGTACAGCTCACCCCATGTAGTGGTGCCCCAGCCATACACAGAGGGAAACACACACACCAGGGACCAGGATAGCATGGCACCCCCTGCCATATGTCTGACCATCAAAACCATGGGTAATAGGGTAGTGTTCCAGTGGTGAGCATGGTGTAGACTGCCATGGCACCTGAACAACTCCCGACCAGGCACCCCTTCCCCACATCAGTGTTCTGTGTTCTGACCCCCCCATGGCACCAACATCCCTCCCCACTGTACCACCTAGTCAGTGCTGTGGCCTTGGATGGCCAGCAGCACAGCTCACCACACACCTTCATGGCTGCCAGCCATGCAAGTGCTGCTGGGAGAGTGCCCCTATATACAGACAGCATGTCCCCAGCATTACCTGGATGACCAGTGGCCACAGGGGTGTGAGATGGGCTGTTCCACTGGCCATCTGGGGCCATGGCACCGTCTAGGAGGTGAGGGGTATGTGCCTCGGGGGGAACACTGAACATCAATGAGGGGAGGGGTGCCAGCATGGAAGGAAGGGTTGGGGGTGATTGGGATGTTCCATGCAGTACTGGGTCACATATGACAGGTCCTTGTGGGGGGCACCTAAATCAGGATAGGGCACATATGCATGTGGGGGGCACCCCATCTGGACGGGGCTCTGTCGGGTGTGTGTGGGTGGGGGGGTGCACCTATGGCAGAACTTGGCACTGATGTGTGGGGGGGCATCACTATCAGAGATGGGGCACCATTGTGGAGAGAGTGGCATCTGGGGTGGTGGCTGGGGGCCTTTGGCCAAGGTTCCAGCCGTGCACTGGGAGGGCACTCATTGGCATCGGCATGGTCATGGGGAACAGCTAGAGACTAGGGACTAGCTGCATGGGTGTGGGTGCGTATGGTGGGAATTCATGCACCAGTACCCGTGCCTCACCACTGTGAGACCAGGACAGGCATCCCATTGGATGCCCACCTGGGTCCACAATGACACCCTCAACCACCCTGCATGGTCCTACACACTGGGGGATGGGCAAAGCCATGGACAGGTGGTGGCTGTTAGTGAATTCTGGCTGGTGCACACCTGTCCATGGGTGCAGAGCCACGTGGGCTGAGTATATACCTCTGGCGCATACTTTACACCCATTAGTGAATAGCCACCATAATTCTTAAACAGCAATATCTGAGAGGGGGTGGAATTCCAAGCACAACAACACTAAACCCTCTGCCCGAAACACAGTGTTTCATGTCAATTGATTTTCAAGCACCACAGGTGTAAATTTGGGCAGAAGCTTACAGGAATGCAGTTCTACAATCTCTTAAAAATTGTGTGAGTGTTCCTGTGTGGGTGAGGAAGGGATTTGATGTTTTAATTTCAAACTAGACAACTGGCAGATGAGTTTGAGGGTGGAACTCAAAATAACAAAATATAAAACATTCGTCAGTATTGTTTGGGGAACTGGGCGGCTGGATTGTCAGCAGTGTGCTGCAGGTGCTTTTTTTTATATTAGCAAACAAAATAGCAAATTACTGTATCTAATGTTGAAAGTAAAACTTACATTTAGATATTGATGTACCATAGTTGTGACATCAGTACCAAAGTGCAACAACCTCCTGATGAGAGATGTGCATAGATGTCAAACTTTGCTTTGCAAATTATTTGTTTGCAAAGATTGCCAACTCTGTGAAGTGTGGAGTTTGCAACATTTTTGGCAGGCAAAGTAACACTTTTTTTAAGTATAGTCACACAAATTCACTGGCAAAGTTTCCACTTTGGGGTGACTTCATCTGGACAAGCACCACATTATCAGGAAAACCCATCACAAACTGGTAAACTTTATAGTTCAGTTGAAGTAAGAACTTGACAAGGCACATTTTTAGCCACTTCATAAGAACTTCACTGGCAAATTAGAACTTCACAACATCTCTACTCCTGCTATCATACTGATTAAATAGCAACATCTGAGAAGGGGCTGAATTCCAAGTACAGCAATACTAACGCATATTATATATTAAGAACATTGTTCAAGTTCAGCATATCATGGTTAGCCAGTCAATCGAAGGGTGGTCTAGATCCTAAGCCCCATCTTGTCTGCAGATAATGTGAAGGCAAACTCTAGTAGGTGATAAAAACTGTCTGAATTTTAATGTACAGTGTCTGAATTTACACAATTGTCCTTTTCCAAGTGTCTTGTAGGTATGTGGAATCCTGACAGTACTGCACAGGTTTTGTGGTAATTATTTTTTTTCCTTCAAAAGTGAGTTAAATAGGTATCTCAGCATTTTTCAGCCTGAAGTCAGAATCCCTGTTTCATATAGCACTACTTCTTGTTTTAAAATGTCTAGATAAAATAATAAAAACTTCTGCCTGCTATTTTTACATACTGATATTCTTGAAGAAATATCTGGATAGCTGTCACCACCCATCTGTGCCACAGGAAGCATCATTTGAAAAAACCTGAAACTCTAGAATATACTATATTACAGGCTGTGTGTTTATTTATTTATTTATTAATCATCTTGGATAACAACCTTTTGAGCTTGAAGCTCATTTACAAAGGTTCCTCATCAATAACACAGAACATACATCAGATAATAGAAAAAAGCAGTGCTGTGTACAGAAGGAGTACAGATTAGTTAGTTACATAGATACACGATTATTTACAGAGCAGATTACAGGCGATCATAAATAAACAACCTGGAATATACAAAGTCAAGTACAGGGGAAGAGATTGAAAGCAATAATGCTATGAGGGGAAGAGTGACATGCAGCCAGAATTTGGCTTTGTTAGTGGGCAACGGTGTGGGGCAGGGAGACAGTGAGGCAGTGGGGTACAAGTAGGAGGGTGGAGGGAGAGAGGGGAAGGAATTTAGCTTTGTAAGTGCTGTGCTGTGGAGGCACGTTACATTACAGGCTGTGATTCCATTATATCTTTATATGTTTTCTTTTCATCAGATAATGCAAGATTCTTGAACCCATTGCTCATCGTGTTTGAATACAGTCTATAAAAGTTATGTGTTTTATAAAAGTTTTACTTGTTTTGCATAGTTTTGTCACAACAGTGCATGATTTTACACAGGTACAGTATCATTTCATTTAAAGACTCTTATGCTGATAGTAGTCCCAGAAAGTTTCTGTTTTCTGAACCATCTTTTGTTTCCTACAACTAATCACAGTTTTGGAGTCCATGACCAATTTATAAGGATCAGTTGTTTTTTCATCTCCCAGATAATCATTAAAGAACATTTCCTTCAACTTGTCATTCTAAGTGATAACACTGCAACTGAAGCATGATTACTAGTCAGCAGGCCTCAAGTGCTATATGTTTCAGATTACGATTTGGACCATGAGGCTGCGTAAAAACTAATTCTCACTTCAGCAGGAACATTTCTGTTGGGGCTAGGACTTGTCAGCATTGACATTGTCTCCAGGTTTACTTGCTACAGTATCTACTTCAGTGTTAGCATTTATTTTTTTGGGGGCGGGTGGGGTGTTTAGAAACAATGCACCACAAGTTCAGTTCAGTATAGCGCTGCATCTCCATATTTGTTTGCGGAGTAATGCAATGCAATGTAGCAACTTTTCTGAACATCAGTTTAAGATGCAGGGGCTAATCGCCTCTATGACTCACAAAAGAATATCCAGTATAATGCAATGTTATAATGAATAGTAGAAAAGGGGCACAAGTCCACACCTCCCAGATTATTCTAATCTGGCAAGCTGTTAGTGTCAGAGAGACCTCCAGCACATATTTTCTCTATAGTATTGTTAAAATGTTTTCGTCTTAAAAGAAATAACTGTAGCATGCTCTGATATGCTGATAGATATTTCAGATTATACACTCTTCATGTTTTAAATATGCAGTGTGAGCACTTAAGAAAAAAAGACTTAAATTTATTCGACTGCCTCAAGTACAGTATAATATCAGTCAACTGTTTCTCTTGATGAGCAGCATACTTCTTTAATGAAAATGCCACGGGGGTTCTATTATTACTACTATTGGGCACAATGCACAAAGTGAGCAGTGGTACGTGGAAAATGTACATACATCTCCTGCATAGCAGCGCACTAGTGGACAGGTGCTCACATGCCAGTATTCACAACTGGCACCCACTTGTCCATGGCTCCTCCCCCCATGGTGTGCAGGACTCTGCAGGGTGATCATGGGTGGAGTTTGTGAACCCAGGTGGGCATGCAATGGGATGTTCTTCCTGGGTCTGAGAGTGGATTCCTTACGCAGACTGGAACAAGTCTGGGTGCATGAATGCTGACCACAGGCACCTGGACCTGCGCTCTGTGGACCTGACATCCGGTGTACCAGTGGACCAGCCCTTGCTAACCAGCACCTTCCTGGCACACTGCAGGATCCCCAGCAGGTGGACCCTCCTCCTGCCACACAGCCATGACCAGCCTATATGGCCACACACCCCATGTCCCCCATTCCCCATCCCGACGGACCCCCCCATTCCATGTGCCCTGTATGCATGCCCTGCCTGGACCTGTAGACACACCCCCAACCCCAGATCCTGGTTCCCCCAGTGGTAGCAGTGTCACCCTCCATAGTTATTGTTAGTATTATTATTAATAGTGGGGAGTCATTCCCTCTGTTCCTGTTTTTTGTGTTGATTATTTTTTTAATGTACTTTCGCCTGTTCCACAATTTACTATATGGTAACTTTCTGATTGTTAATTTATTCTTTAAACATTCTTGTATATTTTGTCATACTTATTTACATTCTATTGTATTTTATACACTGTATTTTGTATCTGTTCTCCTCTCCTCTCCTCTCTTTTCCCTTCCCCGGGACACATCTGGAAATCAGCTGATTCAAGCTCAGTATGTATGTCCTAGTAAAACCTTTGAAATGAATAAATAAATTAATAAATAAGGTACATATTTCTTAAAATTCTTGCTGCTCTAACAATTCACTGCTTAGCATTATTGCAATGTCAGGTCAGTGTGCTTGATACTCTATAGCTTCAGCTTTAGAGGATATCATATTTTCTGCTTGTTAAGTAATGCCATATATTCTTGTAGTCAAATGTCCCTGCCTTCAAAAACTGCAGTGTGTTGAAGCAATAAGTACCTTTACATGGTTGTCCTTTCATGGATTTAGGCAGCATAATATACAATACAGTATGCTTGATACAAAGCTGATAAGGTTTTATTTGTATTATTATAGAAAGGCACTTGCTGGGTGAACAAGGTTGCTTAGTAGTATTCCAATATTGTGCAGTAAGTCACCATGAATCTAAAGGGTTTGATTTTTGTGTTAATGATATACAAGTGCTTGTATAGACAAGTTGCATGTAATATGATTGCTAGTTTTGAAAATCCCTTCAATAGTTTATAAAAAGAAAAGAAACACTAGTGCTGACTTCTGCTAGCTCTGGTTGTGTATCTCTACCCTACTGCAAAATAGATGCTACATTTGCAGGAGAAAATGTGTTGTAACCAAAAGGTAGAAATTCTCTACTGCAACACCTGCTTTGTTGTGATTCAAATGAGAACAAAATGGTTGCTAGGATTATAGACCTAAACTCTGCAAGTCTTGCATCACCCTTGGGATATGACATCTTGGCTTCATGTCTTCTCAGACTGACTAATGACAGCGGAGCAGGTTAAGAGATCATTGCTTCAATAATAATAGGATATGAACCAGTGAGGGGTGCTGGCCCACAGGAGCTGTCACTTGAGTGAACAATAGCATCTTCAGAGCACTGCACCTTCAATATTTACTGTTCGAACAATCATTAACTCATTCATTTATGGATTATTAGTTTTACTGCTGAACCGGTCACATGGTACTCTGTCAACAACTTGTTTAAATATGAGACTCTCTAATGGTGATGCATGAGATTTTAGCAGCATATTAGTAATAAGAAGAGAAGGAAGTGTTACGTTAGGTCAAGTTAAATTTATTTGAATGCTGTGTACTAATGAACTTATGGAGCACAATCACTCTGTTTTAGACAGTAATTTCTGTATGGTGTATATCAGCTTCTTGATAAATTAAACACAAGGTTTGTCATCAACTCAAAGCAGCTTAATATCAGATTACAACAAACAGTCTGCACATGAAAGTGCTTTCAAAAAAGGAATTAGGCTTACCTGTGGCTTTTAGCAGTCTTGACATATCTCTAACTATAACTATCGGGCCAGGTTCACAAAAGGTTGCTGCAAGCTGCGACAGTGGCAGCCAGCAGCAATGGCCCCTTCCTCCTGGACCCTGTGCCCGATTCAGTATCAGACAGAGTCCAAGAGCATGCATCCTGCAGCTTGCGGCATTGGTCCAAGAAAGGGCATAGCCCCCCGGAATGCCACAAGCTGTGGGACGGGCGGGACAGCAGATGTGCCTATTGGAGTGAGCTGCGGTGCCCCCCATGCCCAAAGTCCCCACAGTAGTCATTGAAAAGCTCAGTGTGGGCTATCACCCCCCATCTTGATCCCAATAGTGCCAGGGTAAATGCCCTTATGGGCTATCTGAACACCTTCCCCAGCCCCGATGCCCAAGTCCCACACCCTGCCCCCAAATACCATCCCGGCAACACTGTTACAACTCTCCTCAAACCACCCCATATATCCCTGGAGATCCAGTGGCCCTCCCACCACCCCACCCAACAGTGCGAGTCCACCCCACTCCCCTCTCCCAATACCCAACTGGCGACTAGCACAGCCCACCTCTCTCCAATGCAGCCAGCCACCGACTGAGCTGTCTACAGAGTGTGTACAGTTAGTATACATGCTCCATTACTGACAACTGCTGTCATTCACTGAGCACTTATATTAACTCTACACACTCCATGGACAGCTCAGTCAGTGGCTGGTCATGGTGGAAAGAGGTGGGCTGTGCTAGCACCGGCCGGGGATGAGGAAGACAAGGATATGCACTGTTGGGTGGGGGTGTGTGGGCTACTGATCACCAGGATATAAGTGGAGCATTTGGAGGGGGTTGTAACATTGGCACCTGAATGGGATTTGTGGGCAGGTTGCAGGACTTGGGTATCGGGGCTGTGGAGGGTGTCTGATAGCCCATAAGGGCTTTTACCCTGGCACTATTGGGATCAAGATTGGGGGGCCATAGCCCACACTGGGCTTTTTGGAAATTACTGTGGGGACTTTGGGCATGTTGGGGTGGGGGAGGTGCTGTACACTAGGGGAATGGGGCTGTCGGGGTTCATAGTGGCCTCTTGGTTGTGCAGCACTGGCTGCACATTGGCAACCACCCCCATGGATGGCAAAGAACTCCTATGCCACCTCATAGCTGATATAAGTGTTATTTGATGGATGTCCACTGGGAGCTGTTTCTGAATACCAATTTGGGGACTTTGCAGACACCGTTCCTGAATAGGGTGCAGCTGCTGCCATAAACCCCCTTACACCATGTCTCAAGGTGGTTTATGGTGCGTTGGTCCACTTAGGTACAGGCAGCCGGCAGCATGTCACAGGCTGCCTTTTTGAATCCCAACATGACACAGCTCATGACGCAAGTGCTACTTGTGCCATTTTTTGGGATGCAAGTTGCCTTGCATCCTGAGTTGCTTTTTGTGAATTTGGCCCATCATATCTTAAATAAAGGCAGCAGCCATTTCATGGAACCTTGAAATAGACAGTAATGTTACAGCTGGGGAGTCTGTGTGTTAAAGACAGCTTGTTCAACTATGATATCAGTTTTTCTCAAAGGTTCTATGAAACAGTTGCTGCCTTTATTTAAACTGGATAGAGCTGGGGAAATTAACTAATTCAATTTTCATGGAATTTTTATGATAATTAACAAATTTTAAAAAGTTATGCAGAATTTTGCAAACATGAGCCAAAGTATTTATTTGGTCATAACTCAGCTGTTCTTGGAGGTAAAGATCTGGGGCTGGGTTTTAAAAGGATCCCAAATGGAACATGCCCTGGGTACACCGAACAAATGGTGCATGGGGCTTGTGGCATTCTCCTGGCTGGTAACTGAAGTTTTCCATTTCATGTGCCAGTTGCTGCAAGATAGACCAATTATTTCTGGTCTAGCTTGTGTCAGTCCTGGATACCCTATTTTTGGGTATTGCACCAAATATTTGATGCAAGCTGTCATAAATCAGGTAAAGTGTCTCAACTGTGCCCAACCTGCTAAAATTGGGAGAAGTTGCGACAAAGGTGTTTCACACAGCTGCACTAAAAACTGGGCTTGATACAGGGATTGATGCAAGCCAAGTGTCACCCTTGGAATATTTGGTCTCTAAAGTTTGGCATGCTTACATGATGTACAAAGTAGTAAAGGAACACCAAATGTCATGATGGATGAGTAGCTGTGAACTTATAGGGGCTTGAAGCTGCCAGATTATTGACCTGAGTACCATAAATGCAGTTTTCTGAAAATATTCCTCAGCTTACACGTCAACTTTGGCAAATGAAAGTTCAATGTGTGGTTCATAGCATAGTGCTTGTATATACTTATGAGCTTGTATTTTGCATGCTTGAGATTATGAACTTAGTCTCTGGCCTTTCTCTGTTTCCCACCCTTGGTAGGAATGCTGGGTAGGTGTAGGACTAGAGGCTTAGGATTAAGGATGAGATAAGAGTGCAGGAAGAGGCAGGGGAGGAAGGTGGGTGATTTCAAAATGCTCAGAATTGAACAACGGAAGTGCTTGAGTTAAGAATGGGGATATGGGAAGAGCTATTCTCCCCCATTGAGCATCAGTCTTTATCCTTCCCATTCAATGTGTGGTCCATAACGTAGTGCTTGTGTATACTTATGAGCTTGGATTTTACAAGCTTGAGTTCATGAACTTAGGCTTTGGCCTTTCTCTGTTTCCCACCCTCAGTAGGAATGTTGGTAGGTGTAGGACTAGAGGCCAAAAAAGTTTATTAACAGTTTGATTACCTCCTCCAACTCTGGAGAGTGTGGCCAGTAGCATGCAGGAGAGAAAACCTCCCCTGTGAGGGAAACCTCAGAGGACCCATGGCTACTGACCTGCCCATCCTCTGGGCAGACTAAGAGGAGATAATACTATATTGATACTGAGTTTTGGTTTTGGTTGTGTCCGCTGATCTCATCCTTGGAGTCCTGCTGGTCGATGAGATGTGTTCTCTGGATCTTAGCAGGCGTGAAAGTCATTTCTGAAGGATGAAGATTCTAAGAAATGAAGGACAGTCTGATTCTGATGATGTCCAGATGAGGGAAGATAGCTGAACCACATCCAGAGTTTTTGTATAGTAGTCAGGAACTGGATGCTAAACATAAGGATAATTCTGGGGAGCAATGTCAAGTGATAGAAGGTCACTAGCTGATGAACTTCTGAAATTCAGGGAAGATATGTGCTGTTGGAGGTGCAATGGCAAGACACAAGGAGTGAATGGGGGCTTGCTGAAGATGAGCAGCAGTAATAAAATTTGGGGACCGGTTGACATTAGGTAGCTGAATAGGAACCCCATGGAGGCAGAGTGAAGAAGCTTAATTTAGGAGACCACAGCATGGGTCATCATTGAAGGTCCTTCCCAGATGATCAGAGAACAGGTACAAGGTGTCCATGGAGGTTCAGGGCATGTCCAGAAGCTGAGGATCCAGATGCAGCATGGAGGAAGGGATGAAGGCAGGTCCTCACACAGGCAGTCTGAAGAACAGTTAGGAGCCAGGCATGCATAGGGAAGCAGAGTGGATTTCGGGGAATAATGAAGCAATTGTGAAGAAAGTCAACTGGGATGTCCTGTACTGCAAGTCTTGAAAGGAATGGAATGAGATCAGACATCAGAGTTCTTGAGCACTGAAGTGGCAGGTATGATACAGTATGACAAGACAGGACAGAGCAGTTGCCTGACAGGATGGTTGCAGAGGAAGGGAAACTAGGGCCCCAGAGCATTCTGGCTATGCTTGCACTGACAGTAGAATGTCACCAAGATTGCAGGCAATACAGGTATGGGTAAATCATGTAAGCCGAGAGAGCTGTATGGCATTGTTTGTATGTGGGACATGTATCAGGAAGTCATATAGATAGCAGGTTGAGCTATGCTATACAACTGTTCATAGTCTTGTCAACTTGAGCAATCTGCCTGACACTGACTTTAATCCTCAGTAGAAGTTTGATGATGTTGTTTGCTTGGACTGGGATGGGAAGAAAGTCAGAATGAATCTGCCATGGTAAGAGGCCCGTATCTGGGCTGACTTGGGTGAGCAAGACCCCCACAGAGAACCAAGAGAAGGCATAGAGGTATTCAAGCAGTAAGCTAGACCCCCGTGGAGGTTAGCTGGAGTAGTGAGACCCCCATGTAGGTCTACCAGAGGAAGGGTTGGAAGTGCATGAGTAGAGCTAGACCCCATGTAGGCTAGCTGGACTAGCAGAACCCTCCAAATAGGTCTGCCTGAGGAAGGAGTAGAAGCAAGTGAGTCAAGCTAGGTCCCCACACAGGTTAGCTAGACTGTCAGGAGCCCCACACAGGTCTGCCCAAGGAAGGAATAGAAGGAAGTGAGTCAAGCTAAGCCCCCATGATGGCTAGCTGGACCAGCATGACTCCCATGCAGGTCTGCCAAAGAAAGGAGTAGAAGAAAGTGATCATCGAGCTAGGCCCCCACACAGGCTAGCAGGACTGGCAGGACCCCCATGCAGGTCTGCCTGAGGAAGGAGTAGAAGCAAGTGAGTTGAACTAGGTCCTCATGTAGGCTAGCTAGCCCAGCAGGACCCCCACATAGGCCTTAAGATAGTTAGCAGGTATAGTGGAACACAACTGGAATATAGGATCACACACCAAGAAGTAGTAATGGGTATCCCACAAATTGGACCATCAGGAGTGACTTCAGGTGGACTTAAATGGAATGGATCAATGTATAATGTAACTGAGCCTAGCCAGGCTCCCCTTAAAAATGATCTTGCCCAATAAAGTTCATCCTGGTGAAATAAATTGGATGAGGCAGCACTAATAATCTTGTCATGTAGCGAGGTCAGCTAGGTTCCAAGTCATGGTAGCAGAGAGAAAGCCCGGTGTTCCCAACACATAAATCCCACACTCATGAAAATATGCCCAGTGAAGAAGTGTGCCAGAGCAGGTTGGTCCTCAGTAGCAATAGTCACAGTACAAGCACTTGATATGGAAGCATGAAAGTACTGCAGCAAGTGGAAATGCAAGGAGAATATACACCCTGGGAGAAAGCTTTGCTTTACCTTCTGAAACTCAGGGATAAAATGTGGTCCGTCTGGAAGACCTCCCGTCTTCCTACTGATTTTGATGTCTACAGATCATCACGTAACAAATGCAAAAAGGAGATTCGTCTGGCTAAAAGCTCCTACTTCAGGAACCTCCTAAGCACCTCCACTATATGTCCTAAAAAGTACTGGTCTCAAATAAAATAAATTCTTGGGAACAACAAGCCTACTACTCCCACTAATATGTACATTAATGATGTCCACTGCAACCACCATCTCACCATTGCCAATGCTTTCAACTCCCTCTTCTCCTCCCTACATACTTTAGCCTCCCTTGGGCTCCCCAAGTCTGGTTCAGACCCTTCTCCTAGCTCCCCTACTCCACCTACTCTGGAGCTGGCTCAGGTTACCTACCTGGAAGTTCTGGACCTACTCAGAACTGTTCCTGCTAGCGGCAGCCCTAGCCCTGATGGATTTCACCCACGGATTGTCAGGCTGTTTGCGGCATGGCTTGCTAGGTCTATAACTAGGCTTTTCAACCTTTCTATTAGCACTGCCGCTGTCCCCCTGATCTGGAAATCAGCTAGAACTATCCCTGTCTTTAAGAAGGGTGATGCTAAGCTACTGTCCAATTACCGCCCCATCTCTCTACTCCCCACTCTTAGCAAGCTTCTGGAAAAACTCATCCATCGTCAGGTCTCTGAGCACCTCTGTAACTTTAATCTGCACTCCCCCTCCCAACATGGCTTTAGGGTGGGGCACAGTACTACCACAGCACTGATCCTGCTCATGAGTGATATCAAAAGCAATATGGATAAGGGCCTGGTCACAGGTGCTGTGTTCATTGACCTATCCAAAGCTTTTGATATGGTTCACCACCCGCTTCTACTGTCCAAGTTATGTGACATCGGTGCCTCTGACTCCACCCTATCTTGGTTTGGTAGCTGCCTGGATAACCGCTCCCAGGCTGTTTCCTACTGCAAGATTCTTTCCTCCCCTATCCCTATTACCCGTGGTGTTACATAGATACATAGATACATAGACAGTGTCGGCAGATAAGGGCCTATGGCCCACCTAGTCTGCCCATTTGAGCTTGTAAGTTCAGTTTGTTTTCCTAGAAGTCTATTTCCCCTTACCCCTGACCTCTAGAATTCCTTTATGTCTATCCCATGCATTCTTAAATCCCGTGATTGTTTCAGCCCCCACCACTTCCTCTGGCAGGGTGTTCCACTTGTCCACCACCCGCTCTGTGAAGAAATTCTTTCTCATGTTTCCTCTGAATCGCCCTCCTCCAACTTCATCCCATGCCCTCTAGTCCTGAAACATCTTTTTCGCTTAAAAATAGTGTTTTCCTGCACCCTGTTCCTCCCTGTAAGATACTTGTATGTCTCTATCATATCCCTCTCTCCTCCTCTCCTCCAGGGAGTACATGTTCAGTTCCTTCAACCTGTCTTCATAGGATTTGTGATGCAAACCCATGCACCATCTTTGTTGCCCTCCCTCTGAACCTTCTCTACCCTGTCTATGTCCTCACGTAGGTATGGTCTCCAGAACTGTACACTGTACTCCAGGTGGGGCCTCACTAGTGTCTTGTATAGCGGAATTATGACCTCCTTTTCCTGCTGGTGATGCCCTGCCTATACATCCCAGCATCCTATTTGCTTTACCTGATGCCTTGTCACACTGTTTCTACCTTGAGGTCATCAGAGATGACAACCCCAAGATCCCTTTCCTGCTTGGTGCATGCTATATCCTCACCCCAACTGATATATTGTGCCAGGGTTTTGTGCCCCATATGCATTATCTTGCACCTTTGCATTGAATTTCAACTGCCAAACCCTTGACCATTCTTCAAGTTTCTGCAGGTCCCTTCTTTCTGTCTACACCCTCTGGTGTGTCTACCTGTTACAGAGCTTGTGTCATCAGCTAACAGTGAAATTCTGCCTTCTATATCCTGTGCAATGTCACTGATGAAGATGTTGAATAGGACCGGTCCCAGCACTGATCCCTGTGGTACCCCACTGGTCACTCTTCCTCTGTGGAGTGACAGCCATTTACCACCACCCTCTGTGTCCTGTCACCCAGCCAGTTACCTACCCACCACACTACTGTCCTGCCCACACCCATATTCCCCAGTTTGTGTAATAGTCTTCTATGTGGCACAGTGTCAAAGGCCTTGCTGAAGTCCAGATAGGCCATGTCCACTGCCCTCCCCTGATCCACCTCCCTAGTCACCCAGTCAAAAAATTCAATGAGGTTGGTCTGACATGACCTCCCCCTGGTGAAACCATGCTGCCTTGGGTCCTGTAGTCCATTGACAACCAGATGTTCCACCAATCTCCTTCAGTAGTGCTTCCATGATCTTTCCCACTACCGAGGTGAGGCTGACTGGTCTGTAGTTCCCTGCTTCCTCTTTGTTCCCACTTTGTATAAGGGGACTACATCTGCTGTCCTCCAGTCTTTGGGTACCTCCTGTTTCCAGTGATTGGCTGAACAGGATAGCCAGAGGTTCAGCCACCACCCTCTTAGTTCTTTAAGGACCCTGGGGTGCACCCCATCTGGCCCCATTGCTTTGTCAACTCTTATTACTTCCAGTTCCTTCAGGACCCTTTCTCGTAAAGGGACTTGTGTCCATTTCTGCACCATTCTCACCCCTTGTACTCCCTTCAGACCCATTACCCCTCTTCCTTAGTAAAGACTGAGCAGAAATACCTGTTCAATATGTCAGCTTTACTGTTGTCATCCTCCACGCTGCTCCCATCCTCCCCTTCAGTCTAACTATCCCTCCCTTTGTCCTTCTTTTTTCACTTATGTACCTGTAAAGGTTTTGTCCCCTTTAACCACTGATTTTGCAATGTGTTCTCTGTCTGAGCTTGGCTTCCTTACTGACTTCCCTGCCTCCCTTTGTTTCTCCTGGTACTTCTCCTATCCCTCTGCCTGTGTCTTTTGTATTGCCTGAATGCAGTCTTTTGGCTTTCACTTTCTTTGCTACCTCTTTGGAAACCATAATGGTCTCCTTCTTTCCTCTTGCTAACCTGCTTAATGCATAATTTGTTGTTCTTATAATCCCCATTTTAAATACTGCCCACTGTTCCTCAATCCCTGATTCCTGTCCCATTCCCTTAATGCCTCTTTCAAGCATCTCCCCATTTTCCCAAAGTCTGCCCCCCTAAAATCCAGGATACGTGTTTTTGTGTGGTTTGGTTCTGCTCTTTCTGTGATTTCAAACCACAATGACTGGTGGTCACTGTTCCCCAGGTGCTCCCCCACTGTTACCCCCATCACACTGTCCCTGTTTGTGAGCACAAGGTCCAGTATTGCCTTCTGCCGAGTTGGTTCCATGACCAGTTGCTTGAGGAAGGCAGCCTGAAGGGAGTCCAGGATAAATCTGCTCCTAGTTGATGCTGCTGCTGGGATGCTCCAGTCCACATCTGGTATATTGAAGTCTCCAACCAGTACTATACTCTCTTGTCAGCCATCCTTTGATGGCTAGCATCAGCTCCTATCTGTTTCTTCCTCCTGGGCTGGTGGTCTATAGACCACACCTGCGGATGGCTGGCCCCATTTTCCTTTCCAGCTTAACCCACAGTATCTCTCCCCATTTTGTTCCTCCTGGATCTGTGTGGCCCTTATGTCATTTTTCACATACAGTGCCACCTCCTCCCTTCCTGCCTGCTCTGTCTCTTCTGAATATGTTGTAGCCAGGTATGGCCATCTCCCAGTCATGGTTATCATTACACCAGGTTTCAGTGATGGCCACAATGTCCAGGTCTGACTGTACCATGACAGCCTCCAGATCTTCCATCTTGTTGCTAAGGCTCCTGGCATTTGCACACATGGCTTTCCATGATTTGACCTCCTAGACTGCTTCACTGTTCTACTCCAGCCCTTCCTTGGTTGTCATTTATCCCTGGTTCTCCTTGCTGTCTGCCCTTCTGCTGAATTTTGCCCTTTTCTGCTTATCCACCTTTGGACACTAATCTCCAACTTTTGCACACTGCTTTGCAGAGATAGCCACTCCTCTGGTTCACTGTTCCATTACTAGCTGTGGGGGTGAGCAAGTAGGTACCATCCTTGCTGGCTGCCACCTTCCTTTTCTAGTTTAAATGCTTGTCAATGTAGCATTTAAACTTATCATTGAGTGCTTGATTCTCTCCAGGATGGATGTGAGGCCGCCAGGCTTGAACAAACCTCCATCCTCCAGATGGGTCCCCAGTCACCAATGAATCCAAACCTTCCTCACAGCACCAGTTCTTCAACCATGAGTTAAAGTTCCTGGTGCATGCACTCCTATGCTTCTCCCTTGCCTCACAGGTAGTACTTGAGAAAGTGACAAGTAGCTACTTGCTTGAGACCCTCCCAGTTTCCTAAACTCTTCCTGAACTTCCTTTGCTCCCATTTGCCAAGTCATTAGTACCTAGGTGGATAATGACATCCAGCTCACCCTCCTGTCTTGCCTTCCCAGTGATCCCCAGTATCTTCCTTCCATCCCTCGATGCCGTGGCACCTGGTAGGCACCTCACCCCTGTCCTCCCCTCCTGTGTTCCTAGCTGGATCCTCTTATGATGGAGTCCCCACCAGGATGCTTCCTCCTCCTCTGGGGTCCACTGCTTTCCCCACTGAGGTCACCTCCTTGCCTAACCTCCACATCCTTTCCTTCCACTTCCCTGGGTACCTCTATTTGGTTGTCCTCATTTGCCAGTGTGGCATATGAGTTCTTGAGAGGAATAGGATCTGGGATGTGCCTCAGGGTTCTATACTTGGTCCTCTTCTCTTCTCTTCTCCCTCTTCCTAAATGATATTCCTTGTACTTCTCTTCACAGCAGCCACCTCATGTATGCAGATGATCTAGTGCTTTACCATTCTGCCAAGTCTATTGCTGACATTAACCTTAACCTCACAAGGGACTTTCAATCTCTCCAATCCTGGCTCTCGGCTAACCAGCAAGTCCTTAACATAGGTAAAACTTAAGCTATGCTGTTCGTATCATCTAAAAAAGTGCTCTCAGAATCCTCTAAACTCCTTGTCCTCAGTAGTGAAGGCAAAGCTGTCACTAACACTGTGACTCGCGAATACCTTGGGGGCATGCTTGACCCTGCCCTTGATTTTTCCTTTCATTTCAATGCGCTGTGCCGGGCCGTTAATGCCAGAATTGGTACAGCCTATTGTGTACGCCAGTCACTCACCCCCTCTGCTAGGATTGAAGTAGCTAGAGGCGTACTACTCCCGTAACTCCTTTATGCCCTCCCTGTTCTCTTCAATATCAATACTAGTGTGCTCAGCAAGTGAGACACTTCCTGCAACAGTATCTGTAGGTTTGCCTAATCAGCCCCTCGACTTACGCATCACTGCCTGCTCTACTCTGGCTTACACTGGCTGTCTCCCAAAGACCTCCGTTCTTACTTCCTAGGGTGCTTTATCAACTCCCTCACCAGACCACCCAGCCCATCCTTCCTGAGAGACTTGCTTACCCCATCTCATACGTCCACTCACTCAGGTCCTCATCTGTCCCCATGCTATCAGTTTGGCCATGCTGTACAAAAATGGGGGAACAGGCCTTCGCATATTTTGCCCCTAAATTCTGGAACTCACTTCCCCCTGGTTAAACACTCCCCCTCCCACCTCTCTTTCAAGCACTAGGAAACTGCAACTGCAATTAACTGTGAGTCCCCTCCCTATTTCTCCTGTTTTCTTAGATGTCTAGGCATTACCTATCTTGGTGTATCTAGATTTTGTTATAGTATAATGTGTACTGTTTAGTACTTATATCATATGTGTCCTCCCAGACTGTTGACACTGTTGAGACTGAATCTGTTTTTGTTACTGTTTTTGTCCAGATGTCATCACTGTATTCTTTTTGTTGTACTCTCCCGGGTAGTGCCTGAAAATAGGCAGGACTGTTGCCTAGTGCACTTACCCGGTTACCAAAAGCTAATAAATAAATAAATAAATGATCAATGGATGCCAGCCGCTGAATTTCACAAGTCTCTGAGGCGGTAAGTAAGTCGGCAAATGCCAAAGTGCTATGTGGCAGTATCGATGGCTGGGGCAGTGAGTAAGAGAGAGAGCAGGGCCCAGACCACAATTAGGAGGCTGCAGCGAACCACATACCAGAGCTTGCGGTGCAAGGCAGAGTCCACGGTGCACCAGTGCAGAGGTCCTAGAGAGGCAATGGCAACAAATGGAGGGGAAGGGGAGCTGTATGAGCCAGAGGAAGACACAGGAATGGGAGAGATGAGGAGCCGGGAGCAGTGGAAGAACAAGCAAGAAACCAAAGCACCATGCAGTGGGGATGAAGTCCAATTAGCACACATCGGGTCCAAGAGGTAGCCTACATGGAGCGGGAGCAGGATGAGGTATGAGGCAAGCGGGGTGGAAGAAACAGGTAGAGGTTCCACAGCAGGAGAATTGGTTCTGAGCAGAAAGTGAAATGGCAAGCAAAGTCTGGAGTTGGAAGCTAGCTGGGCAGGCTATGAGACACCCTGAAAGTGCCGGCGGAGAACAGAGCTACAGCTGGCTAGGTACAAAACCCAAAAGAAACAGGAGAAGGGAGAGGAGACCAGGGAGGGAAGGAACAAATGAAGGAGGCATGGGGGAACCCAAGGAGGAAGTGGGGAAGAATGGACTTGGGAGGAAACAATAATGGATGGGGGGACTGAGGGAAGGCTGCAACAGAAGGAGACAAAGATGGAGGGAATATCAAAGCGAAGATGAAAACAAAACACAACAAGCATGAACGGGTTGGGGGGGGACAACAGAAAAGAGCCAAGCCTCACCAGCCACACAGTCACAGGGCTCTGCATCTGAGTTCAAAACACTCAAAACTGAGCGACAGAAGTGTTTGGAGTCAAGTAGGAGATATGGGAGGAGCTATTCTCCCCCCATTGAACATCAGGCTTTAGCCTTCCCATAAAAACTGAAAATTTGCATACAAACATTATTGGGAGGGTTTTACAAGCTGCATTATGTACATTTTGGTCTAATACATTTTACATTATAGAGGATCATAATTACAAAATTAAATAATTGTGACAATTTGTGAAACATCTCAAAAACTTTGAATATTTGTAGCTCACTGGCTGTCTTAGACATGCATGAAATTTGGCATGCATATCCAGTGTCAATGGGTCATGGAATCTAACAAACCCGGAGAAAAATAGTTTAGCATTTTTAAATTTACAGTGCAAATACCATAAATTACTCATTACTAATTGATCATAATTGCTCTAACATTCATAGAAGTGTAATAAATAAAGTCTGTAGAATTCCACTTGTGGAATTTAACTTTCACAAAGCACTTATTATCACTGAATACATTTGGCTGTGCTGAGCTGTTTACAGTCCTGTAGTTATTTTTCTGGTGACTATTTTGTCACTCCATCCTGCTTTTTTCTCTGAGCTTTATCAGATAGGTTCCATGTGATAATGGCAAAAACATATTAGTGATGGGAATATGGGAGAATACATAACGGTGACACCACAAACAACCCACGCAATAATCAGTGAATGTCAAACTGGTGAACCCACATCCAAAAAAAAACCTGCACCATCTGTTTCATCAATGATACCCCAGGTAAACATCCAACAACAGAGTCCGGAACATCCCTATACAGAAGGAGCAGGCTCCCTTTCTGACTCTTCAGGAACTCAATAGCCATAGCCTTGCACAGTGCTCCACAGCACTGCACCTGCATCTCACACCCCTCTTAGACCGCTAATGACCTCCTCACATAAAACACCTATGAATCTTATTTACACACACCTGTGAAAGCAGCAATATAAAAAAATAACAAAAGCCTGCACAACACTGCACACACACACACACACACCGGCACCCAGAATTGAACCCTACAGACTCAAACATCACTAACTAGCTACTTGCCTACCTAACTATCATACTAGACCACGAGACCACAGCAACACAGATCAGAATACATGCTACATTTTTCACAATGTCTCCAAGCACAATTTACCCATGATACTTCCTATCTCCCTTTTAATGTGGGGGGGCTTTACCCCTGCACCCCCTATCTTTAAATAACTACCTCGGAGAACACACAATATTTCATATGGTGTGCTATAGTGGATGGCATACTTCACCATCCCTGCACACAGTTGCCATTATTGCATCCACATAGTCACCATTACTGCAGTCATTCTTTAGTGCGTGTTGCCATTTTCACAGTTGCTCAATTTGAGTAGCTCAAATTGAATCACTCAGATTGGTTCACTTATATCATGGGACACCGACCAGACAGACTTAATGAAACTACTTGTAATGATGTTGCAAAATATTATTTCGCCAGTGAAATTCCTGTGAAACTGGCAATTTCACCATGCAAAATATTTGTCGGAATTCACCCATTATGCAAAATATTTCACTGGGTGCAAAATTCAGAATTTCACTTGCATAATGTGAAATTTCACTTGCAGAAGGTGAAATTTTGCCAGTGAAAAGTGAAATTTCACTTTCTGCAGGTGAAATTTTGCACTATGCAGGCGAAATTCTGAATTTTGCTTCTGTGAAAAATTTTGCGAAAAGGGTAAATTTTGCTAAATATTTCTTGTAACGAAATTTGCCAGTTTCACACATCTTTAACTACTTGTCATCTTAATTTTCACTTTGTTTTTCAAGGACACCCTCACTAAAAAAGAAAACCACCTACTCCTTTTCCTGCAAACCTTGTCACTCTGGAATAGCTGGCATTTCCCCTTGTTCCCTAAGTCATAAAACCCATGAAATTTGACTTTAATTACTGATATCATTTTGTAATTGTTGGCTGCTTATAACTTAGACATCATTTAAGCAACATATTAGAAAGTTCCTTTTTAGGGTCTTTGAACCTACCAAAATTGGTGACATTGTATTCTCCAGTAGTAAAGTTATCCGGGCTTACAATTGCACAGTTTATGGCCTTACAAAATTTCATTTAAAACTATCCACATATTTGGGAACTTATAACTCATTTTCTTTAATGTGAGAGAACTGCATCTTGGTGCACATGTCCATGACACAAAAGGCATCAGACACACCATTGTTGGTGCAGTTTGGACAAGAAGTTTTAAAACTAGATGAGACTAACTAAACTTAAAACTGTAGCAACATTTGGAAACATTTCCAGGGAAAGTTTGCTATAATTTGCAGAACTGGAATTGTAATTTTGCCTGAACACCACTGGCAGAAGTAAAATTTTGCTCAGCCCCACTATAGTACTATTTAGACATTGATATGTCTGACTACTGACATCTACAGGTACCTATAACCCCAATGCATTATTTAACTGAGCTTGTTTGAGCTTTAGGAGTATTAGATACCCTGCATATATTTCTCCCTTGAAATAAAATGAGTGATTAAGCTCCTGCTAGTTTGGCTGATATTTAAATTCCAATAATTATTGACATTTTGGGAGCAATTATTTCAACTAGGTATATATTTTATGATTAATTTATGATGCATTTACCCATGTTATCAAAACTGAGATGTAGCATCTTGTTTTTAGTGGGGTCCTGGTACTACTCAGTGCTACAGCTGGATGGATAGAAGCACAGTAGGGTAAAGTGACTTGTATAAGATCACATAGGGAATCAGTGCTGTTATGGAACACTATATCTGTGCTGTTCTGTTTTCAATTTCATTGCTCTAACCGCACAACTACACTGCGATCCTACTGCAGATCTCTTGATCCTGTCTCTATTTCTCATGGTTAAGAACATGTTCACCTATCTCCTGCTAGTCTTTGAACTCCTGAACAAATAATGTGTTCTGATATTTTTTGTATGGCATTTTTATACCCTAGTTTTCATTCTTTTGTGACTATGACATGTATTTATGCTCTGTATGTATTTTGTATTGTTTCTGAACTTTTAACCCACCTTGACTGGGTCTGCCTTCTAAAAAAGAGTAATTTCAATGCAATATTACTTGGTAAAATAAAGGGCAGCAATAGTAATAGTCACAATCATTTACTGACACCAGCAGTAACACTGATACAAGTAATGGCTCCTGATGCATTTTACTACTGCCCCCCCACCAACCTTACTTGACCCTTTATGTTTACCAACTGTTTCTTATATTAAACCTTATTTCTCATTTAGGTGACTGCAAGCGAAGGAAGCCCCATAGGCCTGATGCTTTCCATTAGTTTCTTTGTGATATCTTATCAAACACCTTGCTAAAGTCGAAGTGGACAATGTCTATCACCTAACACCATCTGCCATGGCTGTCATTTATCCAAAGAATTTCCATTAGTCTGACAGGATCTTCCCATCCAAAGAATATACTGTTTCTGAGCTGCCCATTTTCTTCAAAATGCTTTCCGAGAAGTTCCATTAGAAACCTAATCACTGCAAATGGAATGCGATAAACATGTCTCTATTTGCCTGGATTTCCCCCACTTGGAACTTCTTGTAGGCCATTTGTTAGTTTATCACGATGCACAAGACGCAGTACATCAAGTACTATTTATCCTTTTAATGTGCAGTAACTCACCAGAGGGAAAAGTGACCAGATATTGTGTTGTCAGATCACCAAGCTGTCACTTGGGGAGCATAAAGACCTACAAAGCCAATATACTAGAGCAGCAGAGCAATCTGTTTACTGCACTCTTCACATTGTAATACACTAAAACAATCAGTCACTATTCAGTACTTAGATTTGCTCCTATATTATGCATATCTATAAAACACGTGTTTGTCTAAGTAGAGGATAATAAGGTTTATCTTGACATTTGACTGACCTGACCTGAAGAAAACATGTTAGCTAAAGGTCATCTACTGTACATCTACAAGGTTTCTAAACTGATTTTTAACTAAATAAATAAATAAATACTGTACATTACAATCACTCTGTCTTATACGTTTCACTTTTTTATCAGCTACCTGTGCACTTCTTAACCAAGGGATAGCAGTTTACTAATGCTTAATTGCAATCAGATTCGCACTATGTTGCATTCTAACTAGGCATTCCAATCAGAACAGGGTGATCAAACATTCATAGTTCACTAGAAACATCGAATTTGGAAACATTATGTTTAGCAGTGTGTGTTATATTGTAAACTGGACACACACAAACTCAAAATATGACACATCATCACTTCTTAGGATGAGGGGGCAGGACTTTCATAACTCTGGTTTGACGTTTGAAAGTTATAGTCCTGATCCCTCACTCATAAAGAAAAATGACATATCTGACATATCTGAGTAAGGGTATTATGTACCCCTATTTCCCAGCTCTATCTGTCCATCTGTCCGTCTGTCTCTCTTTCTCTTTCTTATCGGCACCAATATAAAAAAGACATACGCACTTTCTTTTTTATTATAAAATCTACATATTAAAACCACCAACAACATTTTTATACTATTACTTTTTTTTTATTGATGAAATCTATTAGTTTTCCTTTTGCATGGTTGTTTGCATAGTTTTAAATTAGCCTGCTTTATTCAGTGTTCTTGTTTATCTGCCTGATATTTCACTGTTATTGTCTGTTATTTCACTGATGTGGAGCCAATTTAAAGAGCTTCTAGCTCAAAGGTTTATTCAAGATGTCTAAATAAATAAATAAAACACTTTGCCTGCTGTATCAATCATATAGCAATGGGGACCTGTATGTTAAACTTTGTACCTTTATTGATGCTATTTGGCCTCTGAGACATCACTTGTAAGGTTACAAGAAGTCAAACATTACTTGTGGGGGGATAAAAGCTTATCACCAGATCCTCAGTGGCTAACAAACAAACAGACAGACAGATAGATTAACAGGCATCAATGTAGATATGTGTATATATTTATAAAATGGGTCCAGATTACCATCCAAATAATCCTGACTGACTAGATAAGCCAGGTCATTTGTTCCTATACATATTCATGAATGCATGGTGCCACATGTTCTAAGCCAAAATGTTTAATAGCAGGCCATTTTATAGGTGCAACATACTGTACCCTCAAGGGTCATGCATTCATTGAAAGATATAGACAGTCCTCCAGTGTGGAAAGAAGAGCACTTGATCTGTGGCCTCATGCTCCTTTAGCAGACACTACTACCATTAGATGTTTTGAAGGTGAGAAGAGCAGAGAGTGTAACAGCCAGGGAGATGTAGGAGAAAAAGAAAGGGGAAGAATGAGAAGAGATTGGAAACTGTCCAGAGGAGGGCAACTAAATTGGTGCAGGGTCTGCATCAGAAGCCCTATGAGGAGAGACTGAATGACCTCACTATGTGCACCCTGAAAGAGAGGAGGGAGAGGGAGGATATGGTAGAGATTGATAAATATCTCACAAGGCTAAATAAGGTAGAGAAGGGGAGTATTTTACAGGTGAAAAGATGCACCTGAACAAGTGGACATGCAATGAATCAGGAACTGGGTCAATTCAAGAGAGATGTCATGAAATACTTCTTCACTGAAACAGTGGTAGATGCCTGGAACAGTCTTCCAGTGCAGGTGATGGGGGTGAAAGCAGTGGTGGGTTCAAGAATGCATGGGATAGGCATACATATGCATAAAAAACAGCAGGAAATAGTTCTTCCGCCTTGACAGGCACAGGATGAAACATTCATCTTCATTTGATCAAAGTCTTCATCACTACTGGATGCTAGCATTGCTTGATTATTTCCTTTATGTTACCTGGTAACGTGCCGAAGTCAGAAACATGATCCCCATGTTTGCAAATGGTGTCCATGGAGTTAAAAATACAGTGCTGTCATGGCAACCAGTATCACATTGAATGGGGCTTGTGGTGAGAGTCAGAAAAACTTCCAGATTATGTTTAAATCCCATGGTCACAAAAAATGTTGGTTTCCCTAATCCATTTGTGCAGGTCTGGGTTCTGACAGCGGGCATGTTGCTAGGCAACCTCAATGAAAATATCCTCTTTTTCATCCTGTGCACACTTATTTTCATACTTAAACCTTGCCTTTTTGGTAGGCTGTATTGGTTAATCAGTGTGCAGAGGATGAACAAGAGGATCTTTTCTATGTGGTTGACATTACTTAAACTTTGTGCAGCAGCCGCTGACAGCAGTTCTTGGCAATTTCCTTCTACAGTCGGGCTATCAACTGACTGACATCTGTCAAACTCGGTGATGCTGTTGAGAAGCGCATCTATGGTCAGCAGTAGTAGCATATATTACATCTCCACTATAAAAGAGCTGTCACTGATTTAAATTTGTTTTACCAATGAGTGTTACACTTTTTACAGTTACGTCTTTTGTATTAGCTGATGTGTGTGGCAGTTTTGCAATCGCGATCCGGTGAAATTCAATAGCAGCAGCAAGAAGCTGTTTAGAATGTGGAAATAGAATAATTTTAAAGAAGAGGACTTGTTTCAGCTGACCTCACCAAATGTGAAGTGGCTCTAAATGCATACTTTTAAGAGATTAACATAGGGCTAATGGAATGCCAGAAGCCAATCAGAGCCCTTAGTTTTAATCATCTTTTTATAATACAGGCTAAATTACAGGCTAGGGAGAATAAAGCTGCAGAACTAATATTATGGCTCAGTAATAGGGATTGCAAAGTGGAGTACAGCATAATGTGGGTTAAAGTACTGGTTGCAGACACAGGATACTGAAATCAAGAGCTAAAATGGCAACAACAGTACAAGAAGTAGTAAAAGAGGAAAACCTCCAGGGGCCTGATTCAGAAAGCCACTTGGAGATCGATGCAGCAAGGACCCTGCACCAGATTCACTATCAGGAGGGGTTCTGGCACAAAACTCACACAGCTTACAGCAAATGTTGCCATGTGCCAAAGTCAAGGCACATGGGAGAGGTTTGCTGCAAGCCACAGGACAGCCAGGGGCAACGATGACCATTGATAGAGACCTGTCGGGATGCTGGCAAGGTTGTGTGGGCCAGAATGGGTGATGAGGAGGGTAGGTAGGGCACAGGTGGGTGGTGGGGGGTGGCAACAGGTCCATGACGGGGACATTGCATGGCCACTGCCGTGCCTGTGCTGTCCATGGGGGGGGGCAGCTGCCTCATGACTGGCACCAAGGGGGGACCTCAGACATCTCCTGGTGCTGTGGGGGTATGGGATACTGTGAGCAGGTGGTGGCACAGGTGCCCCCCTTCCCAGCGACAGCTCCTGGGATGGTGTTGGGGCCATTAGACCAGCCCAGGACTGGTCTAAGTCCTGGTGGTTCCTTCCAGTTTTCTGAATCCTGAAAATGGAGATGTTGCAGCCTGGGTCTGCTGCATGCCGCCATGTGCTGTGGCAAACCCCCAATATGGCACAACCCTACTGCAAGCCCTGTTCGGCACATCAAAACCTGATGTTGCTGCAGTCTGCATTCCTGAATTCGAATAGGCACAACTTTTGAAGCAAGGTTCCTCTTGCATCAAGGCTGATTGATACAGGTGCCATGCATCTCTTTTTGGGCTTTGTGAACTGGGCCAAAGGCATTTGTTATGGGGTAGACAACACAGATTAGGTATTACAGTAACAAGTATTCTGAGCCAGAACTGTTACTACACTGAGCCTCTTAGACCACAGTTGTCTGAGTCATAAACCTGTCAAAGAATGAAAGGCTAGCATCTGTTAGAAGGGGAGGTGGTGTGTATGTTAAGCCTACCCCCTGTATGTCCCCTCTGGCAGCTCCAGGTAGCTCCTTCCTCTTCCAAATTGTAGCTGCAGTCATCCAGGAGAATGAAGGTCAAATGGTTTCTATATGACATCAGAATCCCAAAATAAATGTTATATACAGTAAACAGTTACATAGAATCATAGACATTGATGGCAGAAAAAGACCTGTGGTCCATCCAGTCTGCCCATGATACCCTATCTAACCCTGGGACCTAATGTCCATCCACAGTTCTAGCCCTCCCCTTCCACCCTCCTATCCCTCTCCCAGTTTCTGTCACCCCAAATAACTACTTCACTCTGTCCCAGCTGTGCTTGAAATCATTAACAGTTTTAGCGCCCAACACCTTGGCTAGTATACTGTTCCATGGTTACACCAACCTTTCTGTATAGTAATAATACTTCTTCATGTACCTCCTAAATTTCCCTCCTGCCAGTTTCCATTCATGCCCTTGTGACATCAAGCTGATACTCATGTGAAATAATTCCCAACAGTTGGCCTTGTTTATTCCTTTCAGGAACTTGAAGGTCTCTATTATATCTCCCTTCTGGTCTCCAACAAGTACATGTTTAGTGGCTTGAGGTGGCAATTCTCATATGACCTGTCCTGTTGGCCCTGAATCATCTTTGTCACTCTTTGCTACACTGTCTCCAGCCTCTCCTTATCTTTCCTAAGGTGATGACTCCCAGAAGTGGGCACAGTACTCCATTTACGGCCTCACCAAAGATCTATGAAAGAATAGTATTGCCTCTTTCCTTCTGCTGTCAATATCCCTTCCAATACACACCATCATCCTATGTGCCTTACTATAGGCCATGTTGCACTGGCTTCATTGTTTGAGGGTGTCACTGATGATAACTCTGAGGTCCTGTTCCTCAGCTGTAGTGCTAAGTCTAACTCCACCCATCCAGTCTCTGTCATGGGGTTCTTGTTCCCTAGGTGCATCACCTTGCACTTTTTGGCATTGAATTTCAACTGCCAAAACTTAGACCACCTCTTTGTCCTTTGCAGGTCACTCTGCATTTCTCTAGCTCCCTTGTCACTACCCACCCTCCCACAGAGCCTAGTGTCATTGACAAAGAGACACAAACTGCCCCAGATTCCTTCTGTAATGTTTCTGATGAACATATTGAAGAGGAACGGACCCAGGACAGAACAGATCTCTGCAGTACCACACTCATGACTTTTCTCTCTTCTAATTTGACCCTATTCACCACAGCCCTCTGCTTACTTCCCTGTAGCAAATTATCAACCCATTTTACTATGTCTCTACCCACACCCAGATATTCCATCTTCTTCAGAAAACATCTTTGAGGCACCAAGTTGAAAACCTTGCTGAAGTCAAAGTAGAGTAAATCTATGGTGTGGCCCCTCATCGTCCAGTCAAAATAAACTATCAAGTAAGTCTGACAAAACTTCTCTGCCATGGAACCATGCCATTTACCATTCTGGAGACTGTTGCTCTCCAGGTAGCCCATGAGGTCCACTTTGTCCAGTGACTGTATCAACTTCCCTGCAATAAAGGTAAGACTGAGAGGTCTCTAGTTCCCTGCTTCTTCCTTGTCCCCTCAATGGAGTGGAACTACATCTGCCATCCTTCAGTCCTTCATAACTAGAACTGTCTGTAATGAGCTATTAAATAGTCCTACCATGGGTTCAGCCAGTTCTACTGCCAGTTTCCTGAGTATCCTTCAACGTATCCCATCAGTTACTGGGGCCTTATCTCTCTTTAGGGCTGCCAGCCATTTTTGGACACTTTCACTATTAAGTACTGCCTTATCTCCAGGCCCCCTTTGTGACCACTTTTGGTGACACTTTCTCACAAGGTCCCATCATTCTTCCTATAGAAGACTGAGAAAAAGTAGTCATTATGGATGGCAGACTTCTGCACATCCTCCTTTAGCACCCTACCCCCCACAGATAGCCTAATGATTCCCCCTCCTTTCTTCCTTTTTTCCCTGATATACAGTACCAGAAGAAATGTTTTTCTCACTGGCCTGGTGGCACTGAGGATTGAGGCGCTGGACACCACACCTCTCACCATACTGGTGACCCGGGTTCGGGAACAGACTCGGGCCACCGGGAGCTGGCAGGGGAGAGGTTGGATTGAGCATCCTGGGATTGCTCTCCCTCCTCTGGGGGGGCTAGAGGTATCGCGTCATTCTTGAGCGGCCCCTGGTGATGACTGGGAGCAGCACAAGATGCAATGCAAGACTGGGAGAAGTTCGGCAAGATGCCTGCGTATGCATTGTGCATCACTGCACTGCTGGCTCCTGGGGTGAAAAAAACAAGGTGGAAAGAGCTGGGTATGACTGTGCAGCTTGATGGCCACACTCCCACCGACCTGGAGGTCTGTCATGGAATCACATTGGGGGGTCCGGTGGTGGCTGCACCGGACCCTCATGTATCGAGTGAGTCTGCTATCCTCCTGGTCAGTGGGGGCCAGTGCCTGGATGCCCCCACTGGAAGCACTGCAGTAGGTGCAAAAATCAAAGGAATTTAAAAAAAAAGAAATGTTTTTCTCCACTCTTGACCCCTTCCGCAGTATGCAGCTCTGTGTCTGCTTTTGCCTCCCTAACCACTCTTTCTGCCTTTTTATTTCTCAGTAAGTATTCTCTCCATTCTTTCTTCCCTGCTTTTCTTTCTGCTAGAATGCAGCCTTTTTCTTTGGCCCTCAGTGCTTCCTTAACCCTTGCTGAAAACCATAATAGTGTCCCTCTTGATTGCCAGTCTCGTGCATAACTTAAATGCCTCAAGAATGTCCTCCTTTACTGCCTCCCCATCTCTCTGTCACACCTCCTATGCTGTCTACCCCAATTAACTTGTCCTGGACCAACTCCCTCAGCCTACTGAAGTCTGTCCTTCTGAAATCAAGGACCTCAGCCTTGGGGTGTTCCTGTCTCAAGAGACAGTTCAACTAAATGGAGTTGTGGTTACTGTTCCCCTAGTGGGTACCTTACACTCAGAGCTCCCACTACATCTGAGATGGTGAGCACCACATTGAGAATGGCCTCCTGTCTGGTGTGTTCTTTAACTAGCTGTACTAGTAGACAGTTCTGAAATGTATCCAGCAAGACCTGACTTCTGGAGCTCCTGGCCACTGGAACATCCCAATCAATTTCTGATAGGTTCAGATCACCCACTTCTTCCCCCTTTGCCACTCCCTATCTAGTTCTTCTTTGAGCTCTCTGTCCATCTCTTCTCCTTGCCTCATGATCTGTAGATGACCTTCAAGCATAGATTCTTGCCTGAGGCCACCATGAGTTGCATCCACTGTGACTGTCTCCCCATTACCATCAGTGATGTTTCCATCTTCTGCAACCTCAATGACATCCTTGAAATAAAGGGCTATGCCTCCACCTCTACCTTTTCCTCTATTTCTCCTGAACACTGATGACCAAGGAACTGTCAGGTCCCAGTTATTGTTTTCTGACGTCCATGTTTCTGTGATGGCCACAGTCCATTTCAGTCTCTTCCATCATTGCCTAGCATTAAGGCAGACCCACTTCCAACTAACTTCTGAACACTTTTTGATACTTCCCCTTTCTTTCTCACTTGTCCTTCCCTGGCCCTCTTAGCTTCTTGTTTTTCATGGTGTTTGATACTTTTGTCCCTTCTCCTAGCCCAGATTGAACCTCAACTCTATTTTACCTGCTGTGCTGCTACAAGCTCCTTATGTGAGGGTTTACTAACAAGGTTCCACTTCCTCTCACCTTTTACTGTATTTTCCCAAGTCTCAGCCTCCCCCACAGTCAGTTAAAATGTCTGATATTGATAGTCTACTTCTGTCCCAGGGCACTGGCCTTTCTCCTGTAAGGTGAAGTCCCTCACCCTATAAGAGCCCCCTGTCCCAGAAGTTCTCCCAATCCCCACAAAGTGGTATCCCTTCTCCTGACATCATCACTTAAGCAATCAATTAAACTCCTCTATCACATGCCTCCTCATTCTATCCATCTTGCCCTTCCTGCCCCACACAGGAATGAGCTCAGAAAAGGCCAAGAAGGCTGAGTATGCTGCCAATCTTTCTCCAGTCTATTTAAGTTCATCTTCACCATCTCCACTAACTGGTTTGCCAGATCATTGATACTCAAGTGTATAAAATGGGCAAGGAAATCCCTGTATCCTGATTGGCTGAGACTTGGATCTAGCCATGGCAGTAAGAAATACCACCAATGGCTATAAACAAGTCCCTGCCAACCAGGGCAACTCACAGCATTCATAAGCCACTTACTTCCTAATTTCCATCACAAATATGGCTGTAACCTTTACTCATACTGTATATACAAAACTTCAGCTAGGCCCCAAAATAAAAGTCCATTAAATTAAATAAAGTAACAAAAATAATTTAATGTTATTTTCACTCAAGAGCCCCTTCCTACACACACATACACAAATTTAAAAAAATCAGGTAGTATTCAGAGTTTACACTGCTGTTGTTTCTGTGATGTCCATGAACAATCCCCCTCCTAACCCTATCAGTTTGCAAGAGAACTCCCTGCTCCTTACTTGGCAACAGATACAGTTGAGGTTCTGGCTCCGCTTGAGGTGTGTGTGTGTGTTTCTGTGCTTGTATACCACAGGAACTCTAAAGAATTTTCGATTCATGTATTCCATGTTACAATTCCATGTGTGGGATGGGGGTCATTCTACAAATGGAATAATGCAGAGCTTTGCATTATTCTATTCCATGGTAAACAATCACACAATGTATTGAATGTGAAGAACGACATATGGCTGACAGGTGAAAAACATCTGTGAAGGGACTATTTTACATTATTTAGAAACATTTTATTATATTTTTTGTGGCTTTGAAAACTTTTAGAGTGTTTATTTTATAAAAGTTGCCTATGGGCCCATTTTATATAAGCGATATGGCACTCCAGGGATGCTGGTGGTACTATGTTTATCCCATGATCAGAAAGCTGAAGGCAGTCAGCTTCACTTTGTGCCTCACTACACCCCTGACAGTGAGGCAAACCTACTACCATCAATGACCCATCATGCTGTATTGCTTAAGTACCAGCACCCCCTTCTCCCCTCACTCATTCTCTGTCATATTCCTTATCCTGACTTAATCCCAGATAGCTGATGCACCAGGAAGGTACCTGACCATCCCTATCCCTTCCAACCCACCTCCCTGTCAACCCAAACCACCCTCTCCATACCACTAATCACTGAGTCAATAACCACTAAGACTCTCCTGGTAGACTTGCTCCCATTCATCCTCTCAGATGCCATCATGTTATCCTGACCTTTTCCTTTGACTAACTAAGAGTCCTCCATCCCCAGTGGAGTTAGGTATCTGAGCCTTTTGCACAGGTGCAGTGTGGTTCCTTGTCTGGATGGTTTTGGGCTGGACAACCTCCCTGTGGATAACCCTGTCAATCTTCCCACTCACCTCCCCACCAGTCTCCACCCCCCTGGACCAGTGGGTGTCTGGGGGAGTGGGACTCCAGGTGAGGTGATGATACTATTATTTCTACCCTTGCTTCCATCAGCTGAGCATGAAGCTCCACCAAGGTCCTGAAGATGGGGCAGTGTTCCCTCTTCCAGACCATATCCCTAGAGAAGAGTGCCCTACAGCTGCCACTACTGACTGTCTCCCCTCTGTATCCCATCCCTAAAGAGACCTATGAATGAGGCTATGCCTTGCTGATTAATATATGTAACTATCAATTTCATAGTTTACAACATAAAAGAATCAGTCTGGCCTATAATATTAAACAAAAGGCGGCAACTTCAGCAGCTGCAGTACAAAACAGATGATTACATTAAACTAGTCTTGCTCACCTAGTTAGTGGCCAGCAGAAAGCATCAACTTTAGAACTAAAACAGATAACTAGTTAATCAAGACTACAAAACAGATCACTTAGTTAAACTAGCAGTACTCGCCCAGATAGAGTGCAGCAGTAAGCATCAACTTTAGCACGGAAACAGATGTCTGATTAAACTAGTAGTGCTCACCCAGATAGGGCATAGCAATAAGCATTAACTTTAGCCTGAAACAGACTACTAAATTGACTAGTAGTGCTCACCCAGATAGGGTGTTGCTAGGACCTAGCTTGAATAGAAACAGAAAAGGCAATGTTCCTTTTATATACAGTTTTTTCCAGTGTTGAAATGTGCAGAGTTCCTGTCTGCTGCCTGCCTCTTCTGGCTTACTCTCCCTGGCAGACTCTCCCATTGTCGTTTGTGTTGCAGTACTTAGGTCTTAGCTCTCCAATTTCCCAGTATACACCCTAATCTAAATGATTTATTCATTCTTCCCCAAGAGGTACTACTTGCTTTATTAAGTGCCCTAGCATGCTTAAGTCTGGAGTCTAATTGTTCTTCAACATCAAAAGGTCATTTATCATTATTGTATTCATTTCAAAGTATCTGAGCAAACTGCTATACTGTATGTCCCATGCCACTCTCAAAAACAATTAATTGTTCTCATTCTCCTTGAAGAACAGTGAAAAAAAGAAGCCCATTGAATACTGTACTTTTCTTGCCTCACAAATCCCATTTTATGTGCTGCTTCTTCGTGTGATAACTTCAGCACATTTTACATTGCTTTCCAAATTCCATTAGTTGAAAGCATTGATTATAAAGCTCAGTTCTCTGAATCCTACCTTCCTAGGTGCTGAGGCAGACTGAGTTGCTTGGGTCAGTCTGCAGAGCTGAGGTCAAATATGCTGAAAGCACACAGCTCCTTAAAGATGGAATCAATTGTCAAAGTTTAATACAATATAGGTCATCCCTTGGCATTGAAATTCAGACTGTGTGACCCTATTGGAGAGCAGGCCACCTAAAATCCATATAGATGCCTGAGGGCTTACGCTGTATGAAAAATAATTGATTGCATCCTTGATATGTAGATTCTTGTTTGCTGCATTACAAAAAGAATTGATGAGGGCAGCTCGTGTCAGTCATGTGACTTAATAGCACAGCTGGTAGAGCGTTGTGGTGGATTTCATGTTGTCGCGATAACTGGGACTGAGTTTTCTTATATATTTAATCTAAAAATTAACTTGGCTGAAGTGCTTCTAAACAATTATGTTTCAATGAGAGGGACAGTCAGGGAATCACTTAAAAATCACAGTATATCCTTGCCTTGGTGTCATATTTTTGTGACATAATGGCACAAGTATGCAATAAGACATGCCATGGTGTGTACTCATGGGTCAATAACCACATATCTTAAGTGTGTAGTTAATCACAAGGCACATACACTGAGTTATTATGCTGAGTAATTATAATTACTGGTACCACAAATTCTAAGATTTTGAAAGATTTGGCTTACTATTAGTGTTTGCTTTGATTTGACACCCCATACATAGACAAATATTTTTCCACTGAAAGCAACTTATTAGGGTAGGAAACAACTTAATCTTTAAAACTCTCCTATATACTATATTTCATAATAAAGCGGTTTCTTAAATGAATGCAGTGCTTAGACACAATGAACATGCTTGTGTACCACTAACAAGTGTGGTAAGTCAGACTGAAAGTTATTGTGAAAACTGTATTTTTTATGTTTGCTTGGGTATGCACAAGAAGTATTATGTGACAGCTTAGGAGAGAGAAGCAGGTTAGGGAGGCACGGCAGTGTAGCAGCCAAGAGAGGCACATCATTTTGGGGCTTAGCCATGGTGCACCAATGGAGGCACAGTGTGCTGATGACACTGTCTTCCAGAAGCTGCACCAAGTTGAAACATTTTTGCCACAGCAATCATGGGCCACCTTGTCATTGCAGCGTCAGCGATTTGCTGCATTGAGGGAGAGACCTGTCATTGCTGGATGAATATTGTTGTTGTAATATTGTTTGTGAACATGGCGCCGAGTTGCCTCCCTTTCACAAACAATATTGGCCTTCAGTGCTGAGGGTGCCTTAACCCCTCGGCAGCATGTGCTCCTCCCAAAAGGTCTTTGCTCGCCATGGGGAGTCCCACCTCGTCAGCATGATGGCGCCTCATTTTTTGTGCCGATGGGGAGCCCACTCCTCATTGGCATAATGCCCCCATTTGCTTGTGTACTGACGGGAGTTCCCAATCCCCTGTTGGCCACAGCTGGCCCCCCCAAAAGACTCCCCTGTCACGCTGGGAGCCAACCCTAGCGTGCCAAATGCCTGTAAATAAAAAAAAGTCCACTGTTGTCTTTTTTTTTTTTCTGTACCTGTAAAGTAGAAAATGGTCCCTCGCGGTCTCCAGGGGCCCCCCTCCCACAACCCGCACCCACCCTGTGTGCACCCTGCCTTCCCACACCCCCCTCACCCCATACTTACCTCAGGAGTCTGGCGCGACGATCTTCGGTGGACCGGAAACATGTCTGCACTCTTCAAAGCCGACTGCGAACTGAGGAAATGCTGGTAAGTTGTATAATGGGATAGATACGGTTTTTTCAACTTTGGTGCATATCTCGGGCATTTTTTGGAATTTTGGCACCAAATTTTCAACATGGGGATTTTGGGACCTTTCCTCATGAATTTTGTCACTGTCATGGCATTAATCGGGCCCTAAGGGTGATTTCGTGGTCACTGCGCTGAATCACATTTTGGGACTGATTAATGAAATGACAGTGGCAGTGTTCATGAGGTGGGCTCTCAAAAAGCCTATGTTGCAAATTTGGTGGAAAAATTCCTAAAATTGATTTTATTACAAGAGTGCGTTGCACAGTTCCTATGCATGTTCGTAAGTTCATGAATTTGTAACATTAGCACTCAAGATTTACAACATTGCCATTTTATCATACCTACTTGTGAGCAGTACAGCTGCCATTTTTCACATCTCGCCCAAAATGTATTTCCACGCATGTAGTGCACAATGGCGCAGTCGGTGTGCAAAATCAATGTTTGGGACAGATTAAGAAAATCATAGTGATGCTGTTCATGAGCAGAGGTCTTAAAAAGCCTATGTTGCAAATTAGGTGGAAAAATTCCTAAAAATGAGTGTTTTATGAGCATGCATTTCGCAGTTCCTACGCACGCTTGTAAGTTCGCGAATTTGTAACATTAGCACTCCAGATTTTCAACATTGCCATTTTTCCACACCTACTTATGAACAGTACAGCTGTCATTTTTCACATCCTGGCCAAAATGTGTTTTTGCACTTCCAGCACAGAATGGCGCGGTCACTGTGATAAATCACTGTTTGGGATAATTACAAAAATCACAGTGACACTGTTCATTAGCAGAGATCCTAAAATGCCTATGTTGAAAATTTTGTGATGAAGGTTGACTGTGTTACTAGCGTGCATTGTGCAGTTTCCACGCACGCTTATAACTTTGCACATTTGTAATATTTTCACTCCACATTTTCAACATTATCATTTTTCCACACCTCCTTATGAACTGTACAGCTGACATTTTTAACATCCTGGTCGAAATGTGTTTTTGCAGTTCCAGCGTGGAATACCGTGGTTGCTGTGGGAAATCAGTGTTCAGGACACAGTAACAAAATCACAGTGACACTGTTCATGACCACAGCTTGTTAAATGCCTATGTTGAAAATCTGGTGATGAATCTCCATAAAATGATTGTTTCCACGTATGCTCAGAAGTGCAAGCATTTTTAATATTCCCACTACACATTTTCAACATTACCATCTCCTTATACTGCCCTATGAATATTACAGCTGTCATTCTTCACATCCTGCCTGATCTGTGTTTTCGTACATGTGGTGCAGAATGCCACTGTCACTGTTGGAAGTCAGTTTTCAGGACACATTGACAAAATCGCACTGCCACTGTTCATGACAAGAGGTCCCAAATGCTTTCATGAGATGGGGTCACAAAAAGGACATGTTCAAAATTTGTACTGTGAATACCAACAAACATCCGAGGCATTACGGTTTCTAACCATAACGTCCTACCCCGTACAGACAGACAGACAGGCATAGGGGTGTGCCTTTGGATTGCCAACTCTACTGCTCATGCCATCCCACCCCCACCCCCCTGCCACTGACAGTCATCGAGGTGTTCCTTGGACTCTTCGTCCCAAGACTTCACCCCATTCTCCTATACTGCACCCATTTCAATGTATGTCCTTATGAAATGGGCTGACTGTAAAGCCAAATACCCTAAGGCACAGCTCAACATGTGTTGGTGTCTGCAGAATAGGACGAGGTGACATGGCTTGGCCATCATGGGTGACGACCCAAAAACTTACCCCAAGTCATGTCCGTCTCTACAGGATGGAGGTGGGGTTCATGTGAAGTTCAGTACTTCACTGCCATTCCTATTCTGCATCTGTCTAACTCCTGCACTTCTAATACTAATACCAGCAAGCAAACATTTGGCATTGACAAATGCTTGTTTGTAGTTTTTAATAGCATTGCAAAAAAGAACACAACAGGCAATTTGAAGAGAGCAGAAAGATACCTCTATATTAGTGCTGTGAACATTTTGAAATTGGAATTGTTATAGTAAAAATCAATTTGCCTTTCTTTACTTTTTCAGTGACTGCAGAAACCTCATGAAGATGTCAGTAATTTTACAGAATGGCCATATAGTTTTACACAACTGCATGATTTTTCAGCACAAGAAGAATATTGGGAGAACAGATATTTTAAATCTGAGCATGAGGCAAACTCTGTAATACATGGGTGATAATTAGGGTGAATATCAGTTTCAGTGATTATGGGATAGGTGTCAGATAGTGGAGGTAAATGGAATTAATTCCACAGAAAGGAGGGTGACCAACGAGGTGCCACAGTGATCAGTGCTGGGACCAGTCCTCTTTAATGTTTTTATCACTGACATTACAGAGGAGCTGGAAGGGAAGGTCAACCTCTTTGCGGATGACACAAAATGTATTTATTTTTTTCATTTTATTCTTTCTTAACCAGGTAAGGACACTGGACCAAAGGTCCTTTTTTGGGTCCAACCAGGACATACAACGAAACACATACAATCAAAACAAAAAATAACAATTACAATTTGACAAAGACAATAAATATTGCTTAAGTCTCAATTTGAATCTTGGTAAAGAAACAGCCAATCTAACATCAAGAGGAAAAACATTACAATTTTTTTGGTGCACCCACAGAGAAAACTTGTATACCACTCTTTAGTCAATAATGAGGAACATTAAATAGAGGGCCATTGGCAGACCTCAAACTTGGTAAGACATTTCTAAGAGAAACTAACTTTGACAAAGGAAAAGATGTTCCAAAATAAAAACTCTTAAACATTGCGCATCCCACAAAGTATTGAATCCTATAATCAGGTGAGAGACAACCCAATCTAGAATATAAATAACAATGATGAGTCCTACTTGGAGCTGTTAATATAAACCTACATATATTGTTATAGGTAACAGTTAAGGCATGCAATTCCTTATGACCTAGATTGAGGTAAAGACTAGATGCATAATCAAAGTGAGGTAGTAGGGACCCAACAGCAATAGTTCTCCTAGTGTCAAGGGAAAAATAAAAAATAAATTTGTATAATAAACCAAGTTTCCTATTAATTGCTTTAGCAACCATTTGAACTTGAAGAGAAAAAGATAAACATGGATGTAAAATAACTCCTAAATATTTAAACTGCAACACATAGTGAATAAAAAGACCATGCTGATCCAGTATTTCAAGCCTCGGATTAACCTGAAGCATTAATGGCGTGCCAAATAACATGACCTTTGTTTTGCTTGAGTATAAAAACTTAGCATTACAAGATAACCAGGAACAAACTGCCCCAAAATCCTTATTCAAAGTGGAAGACAACTCAACCTCAGACTCTGCATGAACATAGATAATCAAACTGTCTGCATATAAATGTGCACTGCTATGTTTACAAACCCTAGGCAAATGGTTAACAAAAATAGAAAATAATAAAGGGTCCAAAATGGACCCCTGTGGAACTCCACTATGAATTGAGGATATATCCGAGGCGGCTGATCCAACCTGCACATATTGACATCTATTACACAAATAATTGCAAACCCAAGAAGTTACAGCTACAGAAAACCCCATTTCCACTAATTTATAACAGGCAAGATCGTGGTCAATCAGATCAAAAGCCTTTGTCAGGTCCACGAGCACCACCCCCGTCAAATTACCTCTCTCAAAATTACAGAGGACAGTGTCCATGAACCCGACCAAGGCTGTACCTGTCCCATGATATTTCCGAAAGCCATGCTTTTGTGCAATGGTGGGGAGGAGGATGAGCAGATACCCAAGAAAACTAGAGGTATGGTCAAAGGTACGGAAGCTGGGTTTCAATTCAAAAAAGTGCAACATCGTGCACTTGGGGAACAGAAACGATGAGTGGTGTACATTCTGAGTGAAGAGGTAGTGATAAACACCAAACAGGAAAGAGACCAGAGGATAATAATATCTGATGACCTAAAGGTGGCCAGACAGTGTGACAAGGCAGTCAGGAGGGCAAATGGGATGCTGAATTGCATTAGGAGGGATGTCACCAGCAGCAACAGGGAGGTGATGTTGCCTCTGTATAGATTGCTGGTGAGACCCCATCTAGAGTGCTGTGTTCAGTTCTAGAAAACACATCTCCTGAAGGACATGGACTGAGTAGTGGCTGTGCAGAGGAGGTTAAATACTATGGTGCAGGGTTTGCATCAGATGCCCTGTGAGGAAATGGTAAAAGACCTCAACATGTATATCCTGAAAGAGAAGAGGGAGAGGAAAGATATGATAGAGACCTATAAATACCTCATGGGAATAAAAAAGGTACAGGAGGGGAATATTTTTCAGAAAAAAAGATGTTCAAGAATAAGGGGACATGCAAGGAAGCTGGAGGAGGACTGATTCAGGAAACATTTGAGGAAGTACTTCTTCACAGAAATAGAGGTGGATGCCTGAAACAATCTTCCAGAAGAGGTGGTGGGAGCAAAAACAATGCTGGAGTTCATGAATGCATGGGATAGGCATAAAGGAGTTTTAGTAGAAAGGAAGGGGCGGGGGAGAAAGAGCCAGAGATCAAGCAGTGCGCTGTTGGTAGGGAAAATTGGACAGACTGGCTGGGCCAAACAGTCCTGATCTGCCACAAATTCTATATTTTTATGTAGTGGTTCAGTCGATCAGAAGCTTATGTGTTCCAACCCCATATAAGGCACTAAGAATGATACCCATAACTGACACTTTAATGCAGTGTGATGGGGTACTGTGCTGATGAGGTGCCATCCTTCCAATCAGATGCTACTCCAAGGTCTCATCTGTCCATCTCTGGCAATTGCCCAAGTGGATGATAAAGATTCCATAGCACTTATTGAAGAAGAGTAGGGTACTTTCCTGGTATTGTGGCCAACATTCCCTTGTTATTAAAACCACTTCATGCACACACCACCCCCAGGATCTACTTGGAAACAAGCTATTGTAGCTACATGTGCCTTTCCTGGTTGAAACAATTACAAAAAGATACAGGATAGTGTATTATGACTTGTGTGCTTTATAGTTTGAAAGTGTGTTAAGTCTGTGTATGTTTTTTCAAAGAAACAGTAATTATGGTCACCCAAATGACTGAAAAGGGCCAGCAACCAAAGAGAGAGGTAATTAAACTTACAACATAGAAACACAGACTTTGACAGCAGATAAGGACCACTTGACCCACTTAGTCTGACCATTTTCCTAACTATTGGATAAGCTGCAGATCCTAGTTAACCAACAGCCTACTTCTTCCTAACCCCCACCAGAATTGCCTTACATCTGTCCCATGCATTCTTGAATTTCCCCACTGTTTCTGACCCCACAGACCTCCTCAGGAAGGCTGTTCCACATGTCCACCACCCTCTCCATGAAAAAATACTTCCTCATGTTGCCCTGAGTCGTCCCCCCTCTATCTTCAAATTGTGCCACCTTGTTCTTGCACATCTTTTTCTGAAAGATGCTACCCTCTTGGACTTTGTTGATTCCCTTGAGATACTTAAATGTTTCTATCATGTCCCCCCTCTCCCTCCTCTCCTCAAGAATATACACATTAAGCTCCTTCAGTCTCTCTTCATATGGCTTCTGGTGCAGACCCTGCACCATTTTAGTTGTCCTCCTCTGGACTGCCTCCATCCTGTCTATGTCCTTGCAGAGATACAGTAGGGTCTCCAGAACTGCATGCAGTATTCCAGATGGGGTCTCACCAACTGTCTGTACAGAGGGATAACAGCTTCTTGTTTTCTACTGGTGATGCCTCTCCCTATGCATTCCAGTATCCACCCAGCCCTCCTTAATGCCATCTTACATTGCTTGCCTACCTTTAAGTCATCTGATATGTCTACCCCCAGGTCCCTTTCCATTTCTGTTTTTGTTAGTACCTACCCACACATTGTTTACTCTTCCCCTGTGTTTTTGTTTCCCAGGTGCATTACTTTGCACTTCTTTGCATTGACTCTAAGCTGCCATACTTTTGACCATTCCTCCAACCTTGCCAAGTCCCTTCTCATCCTTTCCACCCTCCCTTGTGTATCAGTTCTGTTACAGATCTTTGTGTCATCTGCAAAGAGGCAAACTTTCCCTTCCAGTTCCTCTGCAATGTCACCTATAAAGACATTAAGGAGGACCACTCCCAGTACTGAAACTTGCAGTACCCCACTAGTAACCCCCATTTCTTCAGAGTGGACTCCATTTACTATTATCCTCTGTGTCCTGTTGTCCAGCCAATGTTTTACCCAGGCTACAATCCTGGGACACACTCCCAGGCTCACTAATTTGTTTATTAATCTTTTGTGTGGGACTGTGTCAAATGCCTTGCTAAAGTTGAGGTAGACCATGTCCACAGCCCCTCCCTGGTCTACTATACTTTGGTCACCCAGTCAAAGAAATCGATTAGATTCATCTGACATGACCTTCCCATTGTGAATCCATGCTGTCTTGGGTCCTGTACCTCACTGGCCTCTAGGTACTCAACAGTTCTTTCCTTCAGAAGAGATTCCATCATTTTCCCTAGCACTGAGGTCAAACTAACAGGTCTGTAGTTTCCTGTCTCTGTCTTGCTCCCACTTTTGTGAAAGGGAATCACATCCATCCTCCTCCAGTCCTCAGGAACCACACCATCCTCCCATGATTTGTTAAAAAGGGTAGTCAGTGGTGTCACTAGTTCTCCCCTTAGTTCTTTTGGAATTCTGGGATGAATCCTGCCAGGTCCCATTGCTTTGTCCACCTTCAGTTTTAGGAGTTCTTTCAGGATCCTTTCTCTGTGAATGGACTGGCATCAACCCCCTCATCCAGAGTGCTTCTGTTATTTGGTTTAGGTACAGTACCTCTCCCCCTCTTTCTTTTGTGAATACTGAGCAGAAGTATTCATTCAGTATCCCTGCTTTTGCACTGTCACCCTCTACCCACCCCCACCTTCTCTTTATTAAGCCTCACTATCCCTCCCTCCCTTGGTCTTTCTTTGCTCCCTAATATAAAAGGTTTTATCCCCTTCTTAATCAAGTTGGCTATCTTTTCCTTAGTTTGGGCCTTTACTATTCTGACTGCCTTCCTCATTTCCTTCTGCTTTAATTGGTACAGTTCTGTGTCCTGCTCCTTCTGTGTTTCCTTATACTTCCTGAATGCTACCTTTTCTCCCTATACTTCCTGCAGTTCATGATGTGAGAAAAAAACAGGGCTGCCGTCATGGAGTTCAGCATTCAGTGGGAGCACCATGATTTCATTTATAATGTAGTTAGGCTCAGGGACTAGTTATTTGCAGGGGTGATGGCTGCTCTCAGCCAATCAGAAAAGTTTATTTCTTCAACCCATTTTCTAACAAATAAATAAGGGAAAGTGAAAGGGGTACAGTAATTGTTTAACCAGGAAAGGCACACTAAACTGAAGCTTGTTTCCAGGTGCTACCTGGGAGCACAAGGAAGTTAAGTGACTTGCTCAGGGTAAGATAGGTCATAATCCAGAAAATCCCCCAAATTCTTAAACATTTTTCTAAACTTTATTTTTATTTCATTATCAATAATGACACAAAGTATTCTTGTTTCCAAGGCATAGAAATTGTAAAGATTCAGGGCCCAATTCCAAGACCGGGTACTCTGGCATAAGCCGAGATACGCCAAACCCCTTGGCGTATCTCATGACTTATGCCAAGTGGTATGCCAGCTCAGATTCCAAGAGATGCCATGCACCATGTCAGCTATGGGCTATGACAACTGTGGGATACGCAACCCACTATGCCATGGACCTCAGCGACTTGACACAAGGGAGGATTACGGCAGCAGCTGCGCCCTATTCTAAGAGGGTGGCTGCCATAACCAGCTAGTGTGATTCTAAGAGCTGCATTGTCACAGCTAAGTAAAAGCAGCCCAGAGCTGCTCTAAGGGGCATCCAATGGTGGCATCCATTGGATGCCTACTCCACAGTGCTGCAGCGATGGTGCCGATGTGCCCCCACAAGCATACCCCTGCCCTCACCTACCCAAATGTTGGGGACCCCCCACGGGTCCATTCTCTGGTGCACCCTCCTGGTCTCCTGTGCCACCTGTCCTGCACCCCCCATGCCCCTGGTGTGTGCCGTGGTGTTCTGGGGTGGGGGGCTTCAAGAGGACTGCCGGTAGTGGGCTGTGACTTGAGATATGTGGGGCTTATACTCCATGCACATGGCAAAAGTATCTGCATGGTGTAAGCCACATGTCGCAAGTGCTGGGACTCTGCCACTCTTGGAATGCAGCACAGGGTCCATTGCATACCTGCGAATGTTGCAACTCGCATACCCAGGCGAGTTGCAACATTTGACTTGAAATTGGTCCCACAGTAACTATTGAATTACAAAGCATAATTTTCTTATCTTCCAGTGATATATCATTAGGGGGTATACCAAAGGAGAATCATTACTCCAAGACCAGAGAAAGAGTCTGAAATATGTGACTCTTAGTGGCAAGACCATGGACTTTAAACCAAAAAAGGCAATAACAATAATGTCCTAAGTGCCTAGCACTCATTAAATTGTCACTATTTACTTTCAACAGTTCATGTAATGTTGAAACAATAATGATAAGAGTTCCATTATGTTTGAGAACACAGAAAAGGCCAGTGCAGCTTCAATTAATAAAACAAACCTCAAGAGAGTTCCCTTCTAAACTGGGAACTTCACTTGTAACTCATTATGCAAAAAAAAGTAGTGTAACTCATTATACAGAAAACAATAGTACTTTTTTTTTTTTTTAAATCACCTTTATTCATTTTCAGTAGACCAGACAGACAAACAAACATACACATACCTGGCCAAGCCAGGGAACACAACCCAAAACTGGCTGTGAAAACTATGTACATCCCCTATGTACAAGCACACTAGAGAGCCTCCCCACATTGTGGTCAAGTTCCAGAATCAATAGTGCTTTAATACAGTATGCTGACCAATGTTAGAGTACACCCTTCCCTTCATTGACCCAATCTTCCCTTATATATCCACTTGCGAGAATTATTTTTATCCTCACGGTACAAAGGCCTGACTCCTGACAGGGCCGGCTTCCTAATGTGTCCCTTGGAGACAGAGAGAGAGTCCCCAGCCCCTTAAGCCCCTGCAGACCAAAACCAGTCCCCTTTTATCTTGATAATGGACCCAGTATGACCACAATTTTGACCATCTAGGAAATTATTAAAGTCCAAATATTACCAAGAATATTGGGGATAATAAAAGGAAAAGCATAGTACAAGTAGGCACAAAGTAATATAGGCATTGAACACTCCAGCATATTTTCCTTTGCTAATCGCTATCTGACAGACAGACCTGTGTTCCAGTGTTCGTAACTTGCTGGGAGTAGATCGCATCTAATATTGCCCATCTTTTAACGTATAGCTCTTGTCTCCCCTCAGAGAATAGGTGTCTCTTTATCTTGGCCAATACCCCCAAAAGCTCTCTCACCCATTGTTCATATGCATAAGCCTGATCGTCCTTCCAATGCTTTACTAAGAACTCCTTGAATACCGACACCATTAAAGAAAGGTGGAATTTGGGTGCGATCCCTATAATCTGAGAAAAGTCACCCAGAACACATATTTCTGGAGTTATAAAAGCTGTATAATCCAGCATTGGATCCATGCCTCGTTTAATCTCCCTCCATAAGGGTGAGATTTTGCTACATCCACATTACATGCAACAGGTCACCCACTTCCTTCTGCACCTGAAACACAAGGTCCGTCTGTCTCACCCCTCTGCCATATAGCTTTACAGAGGTATAGTATATGTTGCAAACCACAAAGATTTGCATATTTCTATATTTGGGAATCACATTGTATTTGGTGCTCTTCCAAATAGTTTCCCATCTAAGATTTCTGGGGCCATCACCTTGTCCCTGTAAAGGGATTAGTGTAGGAGTATTTGGGCCCAGAAAGTCCAAAAGAATTTTATAAACTTGTGAAAGTGGGTTAGCTTTCCGGAAGGCTTCCCTTAAACTCCCCTCCCCCATGAGAAAAAGTTATCTATGGGGTCCCCCATCCCCTTCCGAAACCCTGCTAACATTTGTTTAAGCTGTAACCTTTGGAAAAAGAACAATCCCTCGCATTGTAATGGCAGGACTATTTTATCTCCCTGCATCACGTCCTTCAATCTTAAGCCACACAAATGATTGGACCACCGATGTCCAAGTACCCGACTCCCTATAACCAAATTAGGGTTACCCAATATGGGCTGGTCTCTGGACTTCGTTTAATAGCACCTTTGTACCGGAGTGAGAAAGGACCACCAGGCCTCTGCGGTTTTTCTGATTGGGTTCCCATACCCCTCCCTAAATAAACCTTTTCTAGGCTTAGCATATAGCATCGATTCGGGGGTGAGGCCAGAGCTCAATAACAATTGCTTCTCGATTCGCAACCACGCAGGTATGTAATTTTCCCCCTCATCACTTTCCGCCCATTGAGCCATTAGGCCTAACTGACCTGCCACATAGTAAGTATGGAGGTCAGGTAACCTGATGCCCCCCTCCCCATATGGCAGGCGCAAGACATTATGCTTTATCCTGGCGGGTTTGTTATTCCATAGAAATCCTGAAATTAGCCTTCTGATTGTACTAAACCACTTAGTAAAGATACTATATGGGGTTAAATATACCGGATATAGCAGTCTCGGTAAAACATTCATCTTAATGAGGCCCAGACGCGCCGTAAAATTCAAAGGTAGCTTATTCCATCTTAGAATATCCCCCTTAACCGCAGATATGATCCCCCCCAGATTGGCATTGGCCCCGGACTCCTGGTTTGCTGTAATCCAAATGCCCAGATACTTCAATTTATCTATATTCCATTGTACTCCCAGGGATGAAAAATCTGCCCTAAATACATGTGGTGTCAAACGTAGCATTTGTGTCTTAGTAAGATTCAACTTGTAGTTAGAGACCTTAGAAAAGCGGTCTATTAAATCTCTTACTCTCTCAAAGCTGGACACTGGGTCTTGTAAATGAAGGAGTATATCATCTGCGAAGACTGAGAGTTTTAGCTCCATTCCCCAATCCTGATCCCTGGACCTTAACATCCCTATTGATAGATCTCAGAAGGGGTTCTAGATAGATGTTAAACAGTATCGGTGAAAGAGGACACCCTTAATGAGTCCCATTATTTAGTTGGAATTCCTCGAGATATAACCATTACATAATATTCTAGCCATTAGAGCGGCGTATAAATTCTTAATACCTCTAAGGAGACCCCAAGGGAACCCCATTTTCTCCATTGTAGCAAAGAGAAAGGGATGTGAGACCCGATCAAATGCTTTTTCAGCGTCTAGGGAAATCAGGGCCAGAGGCAGCTGAGAGTCTGGGGCAAAATTTAGGATATGATGGATTTTCCTGAGAGCATCTTTTGCCCCTCTCCCCGACATAAAACCTACTTGTTCCTGACTGATTAAACTGGGAGCAATAGTCAAGATCCTATTTGCCAAGATTCTGGTGAGAATCTTAATATCTTGGTTTATTAACGCTATAGGCCTATAGCTACCTAATGCGTCCCTGGGCTTGTCTGGCTTGGGTATTAAAGTAACATACGCCTGGTAGAGTGGAGAATGGTAAATTCCCTCCCTCATTATAGTGAGGAAAAACTCATGGAGTACAGGGAGTATAGTCTGAATATGGGTCTGGTAAAATTTAGCAGTAAGACCATCAGGGCCTGGTGATTTACCCAGAGGAAGAGACTGCACCACTTCAACAATTTCAGATGGTCTTATTGGAGCTTCTAGTGCCTTGGCTTGGGCAGGATCCAGAATTGGTAACTGGATTCCTTCTAGATAACAGTTGGCCTCCTTCTCCCCCACCAAGTCTTTAGCTTGGTAGATTTCTGGGAAGTATGATGCAAAGGCCTCAGCCATTTCTTGTGGGTCTGTAACAAGCTTCCCTTCATACTGAATGGATATGATTGTCCTGCTTGCCTCCCACTCTTTAATTTTAGCTGCTAAGAGATGCCCGGGGATGTCACCCTACAATAGGAATTTGGCATTAATCTTATTTAGCCAGAACTCTGTTTTCCCATAAACAATTTCTGACAGTTCCCTTCTCAAGCTTTTAAGTTCCGCTTCTATTTCCCCCGAGGATCCTTCTAGCCGTGAAAATGAATTTATCGCCCCTATCAAGAATTCCTCTTTGGCCTTTCTGAGCGACTTGTCCCTTGCAGCTAGAGCCCTAGCTGCCCCGGCATATAAGAACTTACAGGTAGGCCAAGCTAATCTTTTATCCCGCAGTGTGGGGAGCTGGAACTTAATGATCTCCTGTAAGGCCCCCTCTAATTCATCCCTTCTCGTGGCCTCTGTCAAAAGCGAGTCATGAAGCCTCCATTTGTAAGGTCTAGGCGGTGTGGGTCTTGGTTCCCACTGCATCTGAATGAGAGAGTGATCTGAGAGGGTTCTACCCTCTGTCAGCACTTCTTTAATCTCTGCAAGTGCCTCTCTATTAACCAAAAAAAAGTCAATTCTAGAATGACTCTTGTGAGCTGCCGAATAAAATGTCATGTCGCTGCCCCTATTTGAAAGATTCTTGATTGGATCAGCCAATGCTGCTGTCTCTAAAAACCTAGCCAGGGCTAACTGGGCCTTGGTCTTCGGCCCGCTATGTGGAGGTATCCTGTCCTCCCGGTTATCAAAATAGATGTTCCAGTCACCTGCTAGGATAAGTGAGTGTGAAGGAAGGATAGCTATATCCCATTCTATTGAGGCGAAAAATTTAGGATCAGGGGGAGTTGGCCCATATATGATGCAACCGAGACTGCCCTACCAAGCAAAGTGCCCGACAAATAGATCCCCGACTATCTGGCCTAGTTAGCACTTGCGCCACTTCATATGGGCAGGATTTCTTTATTAAGATCGCCACCCCCTGGAGGCCCTGTCCTTTCCCACTCCGTATACCTGTCCCACTCATCGCTTCCTGAGACCATCCAACTCATCAGTCAATACATGTGTCTCTTTGTAGCCTGCAATGTGTACCCTCGTTGTTCAATATATCGCAGAATGACCATTCTTTTAAGTCGACCCCTGAGCCCTTTTACATTCCAAGAGATTATTTTAAAACATGCCATTATTAAACATCAGAATTTTTCAAGTAAGTCCAAATATTGTTCCTCTCTAGGGTCTGCATTCTTATTGTTCCCATACTTGGACTCTCTCTCTCTCTTTCCACCCCTGTCCCCCTCTCCCCCCCTTTGTCCCCCGATCCTTAGATCGACCAGCTACCTGATGTTGAGTCATGGATGAACCCGTTCCCATGCCCCCCCCATCCCCATCCTCTGACATCGAGCCCCGGGATCTGGCCCCTGGGTCCCCTAAAATCCTGAACGTGAAGGCCCCATCTTCTCTGCAGTCTATCACCCCTTATGTTTTCCATAAGCGAAAGAAAAATAAACAAAAGGAAAGTGAGGAATCCTCTCAAAGCTCTCCTTGATAAATTATATATCGAGCCAGCACTGCTCCACTTTAAATTCCTTGCATCCCGGGTGATATCCCTCCAATTACTAGTGTTACTTGGATCCAAATCCCTTTGGCCACTCCCCCTCTCCATCCTTCCCCAAAGCTGACAAGGCCGCTTTATACCTAACAGTGCCCACTAGCAGGCATAGCACTTGCTGTTTGACCCTTTTTGTAATAAAAATTCACTCATCACCCCCCTCTAACAACTCCCTCCAATGTTCCAGGGTCACGAGGATATTCTTGGGTCTAATAACACAAATAGTAGGTTTAGTGTTCCCCCTTCCCCCATGACCACTACTTAATGTGCCAGAATCTTGTGGTTTGTCACCTCGTGACCCATCGAGGATCCTATAAACCCAGTCCTAGGCTAGTCCCTTGAGCCTCCAAATTTTAACTGAAACAATAGAGCCAACCAGCCATGAAAAGTTTAAACTCCTTTGCTCATCTTCCATCACAGCCATCAGATAGGCCCGACCTTCTTTTTGTCCGCAAGCAGTCATGTTGGGGGTTTAAATAAATCTGGGAGCTCAGCCCATAGCCCCTCCAACGCGTCCTTCACCGTGAGGAACCTCTTCTCTCCAGCCTGGAGATGCACCACCAGGGTAAAAGGGAACTGAAGTTGGAATTTTATTCCTGCAAGATAGAGCTTCTTCTTAATGTCAGCATACTCCTTTTGCTTTTCCCGAATCGCTGGTGTTTGATCTTGAAAAAACCATAAAGAAGCACCATTCCATTGCAGAGACTTCTTTTGTCTGGCAGCAAGCAGAACATGGGACTTTTCTTTGTAATTAAGGAATCCCATAATTATCACTCTGGGCCTCACCCCCGGCGGTGGCATCTCCCGCAGTGCCCGATGAGCTCTTTCCAGATTATAACCTTCCCCGAATGGTGTAGGGCCTAGCAACTTTAACAGGAGCTCCTGCATAAAAGAAACACAATCGGAGCCTTCAGCCCTCTCTGGTAGCCCCGCCAGGATCAAGTTATTTCTGCGGTTTCTTGATTCCTGATCCTCCACCCTCTCCTCCAGTTTCTTCAGCTTTTTCCGAATCTTCCCCACCTCCTGATCGAGCACAGAAACCTTCCTCTCCTGCGAAGAGATCCGGGCTTCAGCATCGCCCATTCTTTTGCCAGGGAATGTAACGCTGGTTTTACCTCGGCAAAATTGATCACCAGCCCTTGCAATAGTGCTTTAATTTCCCGAATGTCCTCTGCATTTGAGCCCAAGCCCCCTTCCTTCCCTGGTTCCTCGTCCTGCTCAGGTATAGTAGGCGACTGGGACTTAGGCCTCTTAGTGGCTGGGCCAGCCCCACCAGGGTTCTCTTGAGTTATTCGCATCTTCCGGCAAAGGCGCGGCCTAAGCTTGCCAATGTGCCCCTAGTATTTGTTAACTCGCCTCTCTTCAAAACTTCGTGGCCCTATGATAGTTGGCAAGGAAATGCACCCATGCCATCTCCGGAGCTCTTGACAGCTATTTTAAATTATTTATTGCCAGTCCCGGAGTAAATAAACTTAAGATTTATGCTGCGGGGCCTCGGAGATGCTCGGGAAACGTCTCTTCCGAATCAGCTCATCACGTGACCATCCAGAAAACAATAGTACTTTTAATAACACTCCGTGTGACTGTGGAAGACATTTAACATGTGGTACTATTAATAATATTCCCTGTAACTGTGGAAGCTGTTTAACATGTGGTACTATTAATAATATTCCCTGTGACTGTGGAAGCCGTTTAACATGTGGTACTTTTAATAACACTCCGTGCGACTGTGGAAGCCGGGTGACATGTGGTACTATTAATAACATTCCCTGTAACTGTGGAAGCCGTGTGACATGTGGTACTATTAATAACATTCCCTGTAACTGTGGAAGCCCTTTAACATGTGGCACTTTTAATAACATTCCCTCTAACTGTGGAAGCCCTTTAATATGTGGCACTTTTAATAACATTCCCTCTAACTGTGGAAGCCCTTTAACATGTGGCACTTTCAATAACATTCCCTGTAACTGTGGAAGCCCTTTAACATGTGGCACTTTTAATAACATTCCCTGTAACTGTGGAAGCCCTTTAACATGTGGCACTTTTAATAACATTCACTGTAACTGTGGAAGCCCTTTAACATGTGGCACTTTTAATAACATTCCCTGCAACTGTGGAAGCCCTTTAACATGTGGTACTATTAATAACATTCCCTCTAACTGTGGAAGCCCTTTAACATGTGGCACTTTTAATAACATTCCCTCTAACTGTGGAAGCCCTTTAACATGTGGCACTTTTAATAACATTCCCTGCAACTGTGGAAGCCCTTTAACATGTGGCAGTGTACTGAAAGGTAGCTTTAGAGTCAACTGTACCACTTCAGAGTTTAAACAAAAACTGAGAAACCATGCCACTGATGCACAGAAGAAGGGCATGCTCCGTGTATGGTGTTGTGCAGTTAGCATATAGCTTGACTGCAGGTCAACCATGCAGTCATGGCCATTTAGGAGCCAAACCTCTGTTCTCCTACTAAATTTAGCTAAAATAAAAAAAAGAAATAGCGCAGCTCTTTCATCACAAGTATCACATTGTATGCATCACATGACCCTTCCTGCTGGCTGTGCCAAAACCCATAGAAGTGCAGTGTAGATTTTAAAACAGCAGTTAACTAATCCTTCCCCCTCGCAAACAGTGTGAAAACCATTAAGCAAAGTAAGATAGGGTATACTGATAAAGTTCAGACTGATCCTTCCTCTGATGCATCTCCCGTTTGCTTCTCAGAGTCCTCCTGTATTTGAAATCTCCCTTTTGCCAGCCTATCCTGAATCACTGAATAGATAAGTTTTACCCAAGTACACCAGTCTAAGCTTCGCTGGCAAGAGAAGTGCATGAGTGATGCCAAATTGTCAAAGTTCGATGCTTACTGATTCTAAGAACTTTCTCCATTGATGTGTTGCATATGACATATTGGGAAACTAAAATAGCCAATGTCCCCAGTCCAAAGTTACTTGTGCCTTTTGATCCTGAAAGATTATGTAAGCCATAATAATGACACAGCATTGGTAATTCTTGTACAACTGCACACCCAGGGACATAATACAGCATAGGCCACAGGATGAGTGTCTTCAGCCCCAGAAGTGGTTTTTACAAAGAACTGCCAATGCCCTGAAACAAATTACTCCAAATGTACTGCCTTGGACAGGTCTCCATTCATTTGCTTGATCTCTCCTCCCACCTACTTCCATTTCCCTGGTCAGGAGCTGGTGTGCTTCATCGTTTAACCAAAAAGGCACCCCTGAACTCCTCTTGTTGAGCTCTGCCAACTGGGTGCAACATAATTGCTCAAAAGGCACTTTTTCACCTATTCAAATAACAAAATCATAGATGAGGCCACCAAGCTCTCTTTCAGTACCCCCCCTCTGTCATCTCAGCCTCTAGCCTTGCGTTACAAACAATAAGATAAACTCCAATGTGGTAAACATTTTAATGCTGTTAATCTGAGGGACTCTGGCATGGCTATAAGAGTATCTGGAATGTTTAGCAAAACACAGCCCTAATTGGAAAAAACATATTATTATTTATAATTTAGTTTTTTAATGTTTAGTCTGGCCTTTTTTTTTTTCTCTTGACATTAAGGGAGGGGATCTTTGTGAATTACTTTGGTTAACTTGTATTTCTATGCATGTGATTGTGTTTTTCTTGTAATAGCTGATTTTAGCTGGGCTTTTTTCCCTTTTGGTTAGGGGTTTGCTTGTTTGTATTGGCACGTGGTTGTTTGATTTGCATAATGATGTTTTGATCCTAAAGGAGTATGTGATTGTGTTTGACTTGCATAATGACCTTTTTTGATCCTGAAAGTTTATGTAAGCCACAAGAATGACATTGCCCTGCTAGTTCTGGAACAACTGCAAACCCTGGGGCCCAATAAGGTATGGGCCAGAGGCTGAGTTTCTTTGGTCCCTGGAAGTGGTTTTAACACAGAACTGCCAATACCTAGGAGTATCCTATTAAAGTTATGAATGGGTTTTCAAAGAGCATTTTTTTAAATAATAAAAAGAAAACTTTCAAAGTAAAAAAAAAAATACCCAATGGTGTTACTGCCACCTTGCACAGGTCCTGGCCAATCCAGATGCAGGGATTTTCCTACCCATATTACAACTTTTGATTACCCTACTCTAAGGCAGGTATTATGCTAAAATAGAACCATGTCAATGTCAGTGTGGCTAAGTTAGCAGCACATCTGCCTCTAGGCCAGAAGCTCATAGGATCTAGTCTCACGCCAGGATTAGGTTCATAAGATAATTACTGGAACTTGAGTGCAATACTAGGGAGTTGCTGTATTGTCGGAGCGTACTATCATTCAGATGAAATGTTATACTAGGGTCCCTTCTGCCCAACTCTGATTTTGTCCTGGTAGTTGTCCAGGTGGAAGTAAGAGAACCCATGTCACTTTTTGAGAGAATGGGGGATTTCCTTGGTTTCCTGGCCAAGAACCCCCTTTCCACAAAACCAGTTTATGCAATTATCCCAGGATTTGTGTAGGTGCTAATGTGTGAATGGCCACCACTACACATTTGCAGGCACTTCACTACCAGTCTCTGGGATATAATGTGTATGAAAAGTGCTATATGCAGTAAATGCTGATTCTTCTTCTTCTGGCAGGGTTTTGTGGATGCAGAATTGGATGGATCATGTTTAATGAACTGTGGGAGTGATGTAAAAGCAATATGAAATCTGGAATCCACCTAGAAGTTATTATGTCTTACTGTTGCCTGAAATACTATATAGTGTTGCAAAAGAGTGAGTTAAATAACTTATTTGTTTTGCAATAGCAGAAATAAAAAATGTGGCTCACCCCCTACACCATTCAAGGTGAACACCTTTAACAAATGGCCCCACCTGTTACTGGCATGGAACCTGGGAAACTAATTGATGGGGTTTGAAGAAGTCAAAATCTAATAATTGCACTGATTTTAACCACTAACTGCTGTATTTTCAGTTATCATAGATAGATATTGCAAATTTGCCCTGTGATCACCGGATAATATTAGTAAAAAAACTCAGTGCCTTTGCATATATGAAATATCTTTTTAGCTGTTTATTTTTCATGATTATATGTTTTTTCTTTCTACAATAGTGAAACCTGTCCAGCACTGGCCTCTTCCTGGCCTAGACCCATTAATCCTGTATGTTCAGGATTGCAGTCCCATCAGCTCAGCTCGGTGCTTCTTAGCCTATCTGTCAGCTTCTGTAAATGTGAGAGCAGATGTTTATCATGTTGGTTAGTCTGACTTGTGTCATCAGTGATGCAGACCACCTTGAATCATGGATTGAGGTCAGGGCACTATATAGCGAAGCAATTGTTGTGCTGTAGGGAAGGGAAATTATTATGGTTGGGGAGGGAAGACGAAGGGATTAGCTACAACCACCTAGGAAGGGCAGGGAGTTTTATTTTATATGTTGTTTTTATTTTTAGGCGTGTGTTGTATTATGTTTGTGCCTGAAAACAGAGAGTCTTCCGTGCTTTTGCTTTGTTTCTGTACCTGCTACTGTTGGCAATGCTTTTGCTTAGCAGGGAGATGTTCCCCACCAATCCCAGTTTTCAGGGTCATTTTGCTTCTCACTGCCACTGCTCCTTAGATGTTTGTTGTTTATTTTCCTGCTTTTCTCTTTCATTCATTTTGTTGATCCTCTGTCCTGCTGACACATGTAATCCTCCAGTACTGACAACCATAGCTTTACATAATAATAAGGAAAACATAAGAGGTCTCAGACTAAGCTGCTCCAATCTGCAACATGGTACAGTATGTTCTGCTGGTAGAAACTGAACCTCCATTTCCAGACCTGTCAATGGCAACCAGGTTTTTACACTTGTACAGCTTCTCTCATTTGTTGTATTACAATTTCAGTTACAGGAAAGGGTGTCCCTTTAATTGTATTTCCACTGAGAAAAACATGACTAATGTAGTTGTCTTAAACTTATAGGGTCATTATTGTCCTTGAGTAAGTTTGTTTGTTTGTCTATTTATTTACATTGGAGGGTGAAGAGTTGATTTAAGTAAGCAGCAAGTGTTCTAATTAGCAAAAGTTCTCACAGAAAAACAAATGCTTGTTTGTCACTGGCATTTTTGAGTTTCACTGGAGAGTGGCAAGGCCTACTGACTTTGAAGTGGCAGACAAAATAATAGCTCAGATCTCATATAGGGCAAGCTCAGGGACCCCATGCACAGTCACAATATGATGGTTCAAAGTGTAACTGTTCTACATTACACCCTGTTGCTTCGTATACAATTAGGTCATAGCCTTTCCCTGCTTGATCATTTGGGGCATTGTGGCCACAGAGGCAGGAGTAGTGCCATCATGCATATGATGCATTGAGCTATATTCAGTTATACGCTGGTCCCCACACTTCTGGTTACATGCTGCATGTTAGCAACTCCCAGTAGATGGGTTACACATATAGGGCCTTCCCAAACTGGGAAGAGGGATGTCCAGTGTTCTAACGTGCTAAGGAAGACTCTTTAGGGTTAGCATCTGGTGTATGACTCTTGAGGATGTAAATGTGGAGACTGGTGATCCCATAACAGTCAATAAAATATCCAGAACCACATACAGTACAGAATGCAGTTCTCAAGCAGAGCATTTATTTCAATACTCTCAAATTATGCTCCATTCTTCATACAGTCCAGTACTACCCCTAAACCACTATAATTACTATTCAGGAGTTCCCTCTCCTGAGTCCTACAGTACCCTCACAAAGCAAGTCAAAGCACTGTTTTGTCTCCACTGGTAATGGTTACAATTGGGCCCTAATCTCATATGACAGCCATACTGGGCTTGTAGTTTAGACACAAATGAAACCCAATCTCATGCTCTGCCAGGCAAATCTTACAATCAAATTCAATTCAGTTCAAATTAGTTTAGTTCAACTCCTGACTGTGTTACCAGAGTTCATATACCAGGTCACATTTGGAGCAGCAGCTATAAGCCATGCCCTTCCAGTGCTATGGAACATGCAAAAGGTTCTAAAGCTTCCAATACCAGTAAATTGGGCCTTCTTTAAGGCTCTGTTCCTTCGTAAGTTCAGAGAATCCAGTCACTGCTTTAACTAGCTGAGCCCTGTATCTTGAACCCTGTATACTACTTGTACATTGTCCTCCCCTTGTATATCTTCAACATGTCGCACCCTGCTAGTCTTCCTTTGTCCACCCCATTGCCAACCCAGTACCCTCCTCTTCTTGAACACCCTATTGCCTTCCCTTTATTACCTTCCCCCTTGACTTCCCCTCATCTCTGACATCTTAGCCTCACCTTGTCCTACCCGTCATACCTCCCCCCTTGACTTCCCCTTACCTGACACCCAGCCACCCCGCCTATCCCATAAGTCTTGTTGTGACTGGGCAGGTATTATTTATATTGTAAATACTGATTTGTATTATTCTGTAAATATATTTTGTTCTTGCCCTATCAATGTTGTATTTGAGTTTTTGAGGTATATTGTACTGCTAGCCACATTGTATGCACTGTTATTTATGCCTAGCTTATATTTACTCTACACAGACTATTGTCTCATTATATTATGGCAACATTTAGCTTATGTGTTTTTGTTATGACCTACCTATGTCCACCTTGCAAATGAGTCTGTCTCAGTGTTGTTTCGCCTGGTAAAATAAAGATGATTGATTGATTGATTGAAGGTTTGGGTAATAGATCAATCTGTCATGCAGCACCATATCAGTCTTGGAAGATGTGCATACAACTGTACAAGACCCATAATTGCCATTCCATAAGGCAAAGGTCTGATCCAGTCTATACTTTCTTCCAATTAGTTCCCAGTTGTCAGTCTCTTGATATTATGTACTCCTGTCCTGGCTTCTCCATCAGAAGGACAACATGGTGCTGAGGGCCTCTGCCACATGAGTCAGTTGTTCAGTATGCTATAGAAGTCCAATAAAATCATTCTGGGATTAGTGCATGGGTCACAAGGCTCTCACTTGAGAGCCAAGCTCTGGCAGAGACTTCTTTCTTTCTCCTTCCACACTTTCTTTTTCTTTGTTTCACCTCTGTTCAAATTCTGTTTCTCTTCTTGCACAATATGTGGAGTAAGATAGAAACACAGATCTTGAGAACCGATAACAACCACATGGCCCACCAAGTCTGCCCATTTTTCCCTACCTACATTATCACTGCACACCCTACTTGATCTATAGCTCTTTCTCCCTCGCCCATTCCTTTCCAGTATGATTCACTTGTGCCTATCTGGTGCGTTCTTGAACACCACCACTATTTTTGCCCCTACCATCTCCATTGGAAGGCTGTTCTAAGAATCCACCACTCTTTCTGTAAGGAAGTACTTCTTTACATCTCCCCTGAATCTACCCCCTTCAGCTTTATATCATGTACTTTTGTTCCTGAGCCCCTTTTTGTCTGAAAAATACTTCCTTCCTGTACCTTATTTACGTCCATGAGATATTTAAAGGTCTGTATCATTTCTGCCTTCTCTTTCCTCTCTTCCAGGTTGTACATATTGAGGTTCGTTAGTCTCTCATCATATGGCTTTTGATGCAGACCCCGCACCATTTTGGTTGCCCTCTTCTGGACCATCTCCACCTCTGTCTATGTCCTTTGGAAAATGAGGCTTCCAGAACTAGACACAGGACTGTAGGTGTGGTCTTACCAGCAATCTATACAGAGGCAACACCACCTCCTTTTTTCTGCTGGTGATACCACTCACTATGCACCCCAGCATCCCACTAGCCCTCCCAACTCCTTTGTTGCAATGTCTGCCACCTTTAGGTTATCAGATATGAATACACCCCAGGTTATTTCCTGCTTGGTAGTTGTCAATACCACTCCACCCATTTTGTACTCCATCCCTGGCATTCTCTGCCTTAAGTGCATTACATTGCACTTTTTCCCCATGAAACCCAGTTGCCATACCCTTGACCACTCCTTGAGTTTTCTAAGGTCTTTGCTCATCCTTTTCACAGCCCTCCACCCCAAGTGTCCACCCTGTTGCAGAGTTTGGCATCATCTGCAAAGAGGCAGACCTTTCCTTCCAGCTCCTCTGCAATGTCACTTACTGTATAAAGACATTAAAGAGGTTCAATCCCAGCACTGATCTTTGAGGCACCAAGCTGATCACCTTCCCTTCCTTGGAGTGAACTCCAGTTGCCAGCACTCTCTGTTGACTATCTCCTAACCTGTTTCTTATCCAGTTTACCACCTTTAGACCCACTCCTAAGATACCCAGTTTGCTTACTAGTCTTCTATGTGGAATGGTGTTGAAAGTCTTACCAAAATCTAGGTAGGCCATGTCCAGTGCTTCACCCTGATCAAATTCCTTTGCATCCAGTCAAAAATTCTATCAGATTCATTTGACATGATACCCCCCCCCCCCATGAATCAGTGCTGCCTCAGGTCTTCTAACCCACTGGCTTGAAGATATTCCATGATTCTTTCCTTCAGCAGTGATTCCATTAGGTCTCCCACCACCAAAGTCAGGCTGACTGGCCTATAATTGCCAGCCTTCTCCCTGCTACCACTTTTGTGAAGTGGGACTACATCTGTCCTCCTACCACCCTCTAGAACCAGTCCTGTTTCCAGTAAGCTATTAAATAGAACTGTCCAAGGTGCAGCCAGTACTTCCCTGAGCTCCCTCAGTACACTTGGATGCATCACATCTGCCTCTATTGCTTTATCCACCTTACTCCTACCAACTGTCAAACACCCCCTTTGAGCATGTCTGGCACCAGCAGTCCCATAGAACCATTCTGTAGAGTATGGACACTATATCTAAAACCCTTGAGATCTGGGGGTTACTCCCAGCCCCACACAGGCAGTAGAACTAAGTGAAGTAGTTCTACTGTGATGTGCAGTCATTCAACAGAGCACTAAAGATGTGGTGACTCAGCAAGATCAGGAAGGAATCTGACAAAAAAAAGAACAGTGCAGGAAAACAGAGTAAGGGATGGGTATTCACTGGATACAGTTAACTACTTAAAGACTGTGGCTGGAGGGGGTACTAAATTGCCAGGGATGACTGTTGGAGTCAAAGAAAATTGAAGTTTTACATGACTAGAAGTGGGCCAAAAGGTACAGGTTGGCTGGGCAGAAGGATGACTAAGGTAGTGGTGCCATGTACCTATTGTACTTCATAAGGCAGAGCACCCTGTGAATGGTACTATGCCGAGTATGCTCCTCACTGGGCATTGCATACCAGATGTTAGCAGCCAGAAACCCTGTTTGTGACCAAGATCATCTACAAACCATCCTTTGCATTGTGATTTTTTTGCCAGGGAGACTTCTCCCCCAGCATCTAAATTTTACTTCTGTGAATGTCAAATTTGGTGATAGAATGATGTGGAGCCCGGTACTCCCTGAAATTGTTCCACCCTCAACTGAAACTCTGTGTCAAGCCCCAGGTTAATAGAGTTTCTCAAAGGTTAGTAGAGCTTCTTGAATCAAATGGGTTACAGGATCCAAAACAATGCCTAGTCACAGCAAGCTTATCCTGCCAGACTAATGTGATGGATTTCTTCAACTGGGTGACAAGGGTTGTCAACTAAGGAGGAGCAGTAGATATGGCCTATCTTGACTTTAGCAAGGCTTTCTACTCTGTCCCACATAGAAGACTCTTAAACAAACTCAGAGGTGCCAAGGCAGGGATCAAAGTTGTTAGATGGGAGGAAAGTTGACTACATGGAAGTATCCAGAGAGTAGGGGTGAACAGAAGTCTCCCCAGTGATAGTGAAGTGACCAGCAGTGTGCCGTAAGGATCAGTACTGGGTCCAGCACTCTTCAGTTTATTCATAGGCAACATTGTAGAGGGCTTAAATGACAAGGTGTGCCTGTTTGCAGATGATGCTAAAATCTGCAACAGGGATAACCCTCCACGATGGGGTAACTAAAATGGCAACAGACCTGAAGTTGCCTGAAAAATGGTCAGAGATCTGGCATCTAAGGTTCAACACACAAAAAAATATAAAATCATGCATCTAGGAAAAAGTTACCCCATGGAGCAGTACTTTATGAATGGAGAAAAATGAATTGCCTCCAACCAGGAACGTAACCTGGGAGTCATCATGACTGATGACCTAAAGACAACCATACAATGTGAAAAGGCAACACTGAAAGCAAGTAAAATGCTTGGATGCATCTGGAGGGGCATAAACAGCAGGAAGAGGGAGGTGGTTATGCCACTTTACAGGTCCTTGATGAGGCCCCACCTGGAGTACTGCATACAGTTCTAGAGGTCCAACCTCAGGAAGGACATAGACAGAATGGAGGCGGTCTAGAGAACAGTGACTAAGATGGTGAGCAGAATGTACATGAAGCCTTGTGAAGAGAGACTGAGAGAGTTGAATATGTACACGCTGGAGCAGAGAAGGGAAAGGGGGGACATGATTGAGACCTTCAAATGTCTGAAAGACATAAATACGGTGCAAACGGCTTTCCTCTTTCAGATACACAGTCAAACTAGAACAAGGGACCACAAAATAACACTGAGGAGTGGCAAACTCAGAGGAAACATGAGGATGTTTTTCTTCACCGAGAGAGTTGTAGACCCATGAAACCAACTCGCAAAAGATGTAGTGGAGTCTAAAACAATAAACGAGTTCAGGAGAGCTTGGGGAGCTTGGGACAGACACAAAGGAATCATGATATGAGGTAGTATAAAATAAATGGGGGGTAGCCTAAAATACAAACAATGGGCAGATTAGATGGACCAGAAGGCCCCCTTCCACTAACATGCTCTGTGTTTCTATGTTTCTAGGTGTTTACTAAGGCAATTTATCCTGTGATTAAAGTTACCCTCATCTAAAAATTCCCACTATAGCTGACAACTGAATTGCTGTAATATAGTAGAACTATCTAAAATGTGGCACATTGGCACCTCTAAAAATGTTCTGTTTTTTTGTCTGACAGGTACAGGATTTTTATTGATTAATTATAGTGCAAGTTTCCCTACTACCCTACCACAATGCATGACAGCTCTGATTTATGAGAGTTTAGTCCAGACTCTAGTTCTTGGAATCTCACATATCATTATTAACAAGGGTGTTGTTTTGAAAGTGTTTTTGTGCAGTGTGTGGTCACCTTTACATTGAGAAATGAAGTTCTTCATGATCTTAATGTGTTATTTATTTATTCATGATTTTTGAACAGGAAAAGCACACTAAACTATTCTAACTCTTTTCAGTGCATATTTGGGTGGGTGGGTTGAATGGACCTGTAATACTGACATGGGAAATTTGGCCCTGACACCGAGGAAACTCCTCTGCTCATGCCATGGGATCTTTCACTTCTACCTGGACAGTGACCAGAAGTGGTAGGACTGGATCTCAGCTGAACGTCTTATCTGAGGGACAGCACTTCACCAGTGCAGCACCCCCCTCACACTGCACTACAGTGTCAGTTCTGGGTACTACTCCAAGTAGCTGGTGCGTGAGTAGAACCCACAACCTTCTTGATCTTCCACCCCCTGAGGCGAGCGTGATACCTACTGAACCACTGAAATTTCCTTTAAGAGTGTATAGCTTGCTGATGAACTTGTCAATGGTTTCAGAAGGATTACTGGGAGATATTATGCCTCTATCAGTCAATCAATTGAAGCAGACCTTGATCATTGTCCAATAAGAGAATGGTAGATGTAGTGATTCTCAAATAGTGCAATAGGAGTTCCAGATCAATGTCCACACATAGTTCACATGCCCATATACACCTGCCAGATAAGCCTGGATAATGTATTCTTTACCTGGACAGGCCCATGTAATCCAGATTCATTAGTATAATGACCCATATACATCATTACTTTCACTGGACAAAAAAATCCAGACATAAAATCACCAATATTTGAACATATACAAAGGATAACATGAATTATCTAAGCATCTCTGGTGCAGTTGTTGGCATTATCTCTATAAAATGCAGGATATTATAGTTTTCAATTCACACATACATGCACACTGGCCATTTAAAATAAAGGTTTACTGTTTGCAGATCCAATGAATCATCTCATATTTATGTTTTCTAGCAGAAGGACTATATTGCTCGCTTTCATGGGAAGTCAGCCACATTAATAAATGAATGTAGGAGCTATGGGGATCCTTTGAACAATATTCAGGTCCTGCAGTGTACAAATAAAAAATTCTATGTCATGTTTTTATATACAGTTTTTGTTTGCCACAATTTAAAGAGCATCATCTGTGATGCTGTTTGATAAAAAAAAATGTTGATCATGAACTAAATAGTTTTTGGTGTCCACAAGTCTTTGCATGCATTTCCACATAAACACTTGTTAAAATATTTGTGGCTATTGCACCAGATGAAGGGACTTATTGGGCCTTGAAAGCTTGTGTTCAATACCATCTTTGTACAAGATGTATGTTTGTCCAATAAGAGGTATCAAACTGTCTAGCAACATCTGTTTCCTAAGGACCAATATGTCTAAAATCTCTTTTTAAGAATTAAAATAAAGTATGATTACCTGAGTATTGCGTGGCTGGAAGCCAGCCAAGTTGTTGGATGGAGGCAGCTGGGAGGAGACTGGGAATGGCATGCCAGCCCTGGAATCCCACACTGAGGCCAACTAGGGGTTCAGGCATGTAAGTAAGGTTCTTGGCCACCAAGCAAGAAAACCTCCACTTCCAGTCAATCAAGCAGCACAACTACAATCAGCAGTTATGAAAGACATTGGTCTATTTTCCTTGCCAGAGGAAGAGGGTAATCATAACAATTTAAGTTAGGGTTTACTTTAGCACCCCTTTCAATCCCATTGCCCTTGTTGTATAATATATGTCATATGTCGGTCATAATCATTCAATTCATAATTCAACTTTTACAATTGTATTTTATATACATGTTTTATAACAGTCTCAAATTGGTCACCTACGCTATTTTATAAACAAGTTGCACTATTTTTTGTGATCACTTCTGCTGTCTGTATTTTTACATCCTGTACCCTTACTGTGGTCACACCTGGAAACAGGCCTCAGCTACTGTACACATTTTAAATAAATAAATACATAATCCCATAACTGAGGTGGAGGGGGACAGGGGGATCCATGAGTAAGAACTGAAGGGAAAACAAATAACATAAAATATCTGGTGTATTGCAACACACAGCTGTGTTTCCAATTCTTCTGCAGTATGCTTTGTGTCGGGTACCAGCTCTAGTCTAATTACAGATTTATCAGCTTACAAGCTTGTTACAAGTAATTTTAATACTATATAATTACATTTCTCTTCATGTTATCCATGGGGCATGTAATTTGTAGAACAGCAATCTAGACTTGCCAGTTTTCTTTCCCTCTGAAGTACTGTAGGCAACAAAATAGTGATAGCCTTTCAGTGAAACCACCAAAAAGCGGTAATTTATTTATTTATTCAAGAATCGGGTTTGCAACCTTGGAGTCAATGACTCATTTCTAAAGACACCTCGTCTCAGGGACGGCAGACAAAAAATAACAGTGTGCGGTACAACAGGGAAAACATAACAGGTGCAAATACATATAACAATAAGAACACATTACCGCAAGATTAACAGACTATGTTGCATACAGTGATTACAGCTGTATAGAATCGCAGTCAGAGGATATTGTCAGGCCATTATGCAGAGTAGCAGTCTACCGGACCTTGTCAGACTAAAGGAACGGCACCCAAAGTAACATGCCATTCAGCAAATTAGTGGCAATTATAGCTTCTGGTGTCAAAGAGAAAGTTACTGAGGGCATTTTTAAAGGGGCCAATTTTGGTGAGATTCATGATGGAGGGCGGGAAGGAATTGAACCATGTGGGGGCATGGTAGTAAAAGGACCTTTGAGCTAATGAGGTCTTGGTACGGGGCACCTGAAGGGTGTATTTGACTGCACTCCAGGTGGAAACAACTGGGGATGCACGCTGCAGGGACACAGAGACCCCTGGTGGCGATAGGCCTAGTAGGGATTTTTTGGTTAGGAGGCAGGTTTGATAGTACAGGTGTTTTTCTAGGGTGAGCAGATTGGCGGTAGAGTAAAGCAGGCAGGTATGAGTCCGGTGGGATGCACTAGTCAGGAGCCTGCATGCTTTATTTATTGAGGTCTGAATCTTGGTGAGGGCAGATTTGTCAGCTGCAGCATAAATAGGTAGGCCATAGTCTACTAATGACAGGACAGAGGAGGTGATGGCCAGACAGAAAGCGGTTTGGGGGAGGCAATCCTTATGCCGGTAGAGAAGGCCAATACGAGAATTTATTGCTGAGGACAGGGTATTGATGTGGGTGTGGAAAGTAAGCGCTGTGTCAAAGGTGATTCCCAGGTATTTGTAGGATGACACCTGTTTGAGAGGGAGTGGAGTACTGGGGAGAATGTGGAGAGGGGTATTTTTGGTCTTGTTCTGGTGGTGAGAAAAGAGCATGAATTTGGTCTTCTCGAGGTTAATGACCAACTGGTGGTCAAGGAACCACTTTTCAGCTTGGCTAAAAGTAAGTTGTAGGGATTCCTGTAGTGATGTAGAGTCAGGGTGGGAGGCAATGAGGACAGCATAATTGGCGTAGAGGAGTATACTGCCAGAGCAAGCGTTGGGTAGGGTGTTGAGGAAGAGGCTGAATAGAACAGGGCCCAAGATGGAACCCTGGGGGACTCCAGAGTGAATGGGTGGAAAGTTGGATAGGGTACCATTAACCTTTAAACAATGGGATCTGTTGGAAAGGTTACTGGTAAACCAGGCGAGGGGCCCAGGGGAGAAGTCAAGTTGATGGAGGGAGTCAAGGAGGACAGGGTGCACTCACTGACAGCAGTAATTGGAAAACTATCATGCAGGTTTACCATTTCCAGTCCTTCTGCCAAACACTGTTTTTTTATATTTACAAAGTACAGTATGTCTGATAAACAAAAGTAGATAACCTGAACTGATCACTGCACATCTATGTTTAAATCAGGGAACAGCCACTAATGTGACAAAACTGGAATATTTACTACTTGTTGCTGCATTAGGTGGACTTTATGCATGCTGCTGCTGCAGGAACTTGTAAGATTCCTGTACACAGACCTGAGAGCTCATAGCATAGGAGAACAGGGTTTTAAAAAAGCAGAGAAGAGCCCCTACTGGTCATTGAACGCTAATTCACAAAGGTCCTAGAGCCATGGGGAAACTACGAGTGTGCATAGCTTTTACCGGTTGGATCAGGAGTAAGTGCTATGCAGTCCCCCAAAGTAGGTATCCTAAATCAAATACTTAGAATAAAAATACTGACAATCACAAAAGATGTTCATAGCAGGCTTTTTTTATTGGATAAATTTAGAATATTCTGTGATAAAAGAACTTAAATGGCAGTGGTGAGGGAACATGGCAGGAGGTCAACCAATACTCACGTCTTTGTCAGCCAGCTCAAAATGGGTATGGCGGAACCCTAGACCTGCAGAAGTGGGATCGACTGCAAGAAGAGCAAGTACTTCTGATCAAAAGCTCAAAGACCCCTTTGCTTTTCTAAAGCTCCAACTATAGAAATCTACACAGCCTGCTGTGGCCACCTTAAAATGTGGAACATCGACTGGAAATCTTATGGTAGCTGGTGATGGAGACCAAGCATCTTGACATCAAGGTAAGTTCCACATAGGGGCTTTGTACAACCAACCCCATTCTTAACACACGGTGGCCTGAGACTGTCTTGAAGGTTACTTTCAGGTTTCTGCTGATTGTCACAATTGACCTGTGCTGAGTATGGCTGGTGATGGGAATGAATGAATTTAAGTTTTATGAAGTGTCTTTCATATGTCGTATTACATATCTCAAAGCAAGTTACAAAGCATTGAATTACACAGTGAGGGTGCAGGGATTGTGTGCAATCTTCTTCTGTCATTAAACACTAGTGCTGCCAAAAACTGAAGATTGAAAAAGTTATTCATTTTTTAACAGTAGCCAATAGTTAATTTTTTCCTATAAAAGCATTTTTTGCTTGTTCCTTTTATCAATCAGAATATTTTCCACCGATACAGATGAAGCTACTTAATAGGGATAGCTCTGTGGAGCATGAATCGTCCCTCTCTGTAATCATCCCACTTATCAGAAAGTCTGACTTTATAATGGGCATAGTCAGTAGACACAACATGCTGAAATTAACTTTTGTTATTGTTTTCATCTTTCTTTTAAAGCATTTATTTTATTTTTGTGCTGCACCACACTGTTTACACAACCAAGCTGAAGAAAAATAACATTACACATGCTACTCGCTTAACACACTACACTTAACATGCTCGTAGCAATACTGTCACTTACTGCACACCCTGGTAGCAATACAGTTTAACCAGTTCAATAAGAAGATCTGAAAATAAAAATTATTCTAGCATTCAAATTATTCAAATTGGTGCAATCATTAGAAAAAGTCAGAGATTCTGCTCTGTTTTGAGTCAGAGCAGATCTTACAAGTCAATTTCCCTTCCAGATGCTGAAGTTTGCTCCACTCATCCGTCTCACCATTCTGGGTACACCAGGACATTAAAGATCTTAGCTTGTTCATTGCTTCTTTGTTGGTGACAGGCACGACGGGGGGTCATCTTCTGGCTCTTATCAGTAATCCTCTTCATCAATTCTCATACATTTGACAGCCCCACAAATGTCCAAATCTGTCAGTTCGCTGCCAGTGGGGACCTCATTGTCCATGTCAAAGAACTCATCAAATTCCTCCTCTGTCATGAACTCCAGTCTGACAACATCAGCAAGAATGTCAAGCTGAGATTGGCTACTTTCAGAGGGCTCATATCTTGTGTTCTGATCAGCTGTGAAGCCTGCCTTTTTTTTAACAGTTGCTGATTGTCACCGGTGTAACAGACTGCCAGGCTTTAGCAATGATGTAAATTGCATCCAATATCTGAACTGCCTTGGCCATTGTGGAACGTTTTGCTGAACCTCCCTCATCAACCACTCCAGCAATCACCCAACAGATCATGACTACACACTTTATTTGCCCCTGCATAAAACCTATAACATCACCGATATGATCCTTGCTTCTGGATTTATTTTTGCAAGTGGCCATATGCTCTAGTATAGAGCTGATTCTCATTTCCGACCACTGTCCAGTGATGCATAATTTTGACCCTGGCACTCCTATGCAACTGGCTAAAAAGTGAAGGTTCAATGTAAGCCTCTGTAATGGTGCTAAATTTGTGCAGTTGCTGAGGCAGAAAATCCAGGTTTATTTAGATTTTAACTTTCCAGGTGAGACTGCGGCATGCTAATCAGGGGAGGTTCTGAAAGCCTTCATTCGAGGGCGAGTTATTGCATATGCTTTCACCCAGAAAAAGGCTAAGTAATCAGATTTTCAGGCCCTTGAGAAGAAATTGTCTGATTTACAACAACAGCATAAGGCAGGGAAATGATCCCCTGAGCTTGTGGACTCTGTGAGCACTGTTCAATATCAATTAAGTGTTTTAAACTCACAAAAGGCAGAATTTTCCCTATTTAGAGGGCACCACACCTTTCAAGAAGGGGGGGGGCAGGCTGTCTTTTAGCGTACCCACTGAAAAAGCTATCTGAAGTGTTCAAGATTCATAGCATTTGGGTGGGTAACTCGGTTTCTACAGAGCCTGGGGCTATTAATGAAGCATTTTTTAACTTTTATCAGGGTCTTTATTCAACTAAACTAGAACTTGGAGCCCAAACAGAAGAAGCCATTGTCTCTTTTCTACAGTCAATCACACTGCCCAAACTGTCAGAGGAGCAAGAGAAAAACTTGAATGTCCCACTTTCTGTTCAGGGCATCTCTAGTGGTAAGGCTCCTGGCCCTTGTGGCCTACCTATAGAATTTTATAAGCTCCTTCAAAATTTCTTGTGCCTAGTTTTAGTGGTCACCTTTCAGGAGGCTTGGGATTTGCATGTACTACCTAAGTTGATGTCTGACGCGTGTATCTCAGTACCTCCAAAACCAGGGCAGGACCCCTTCTTGTGTGTTAGCTACAGCCCATCTGCCTGTTGAATGTTGATTATAAAATCCTGGCCAAGATACTGGCCTTGAGACTACAGGGGATATTACTTTCCATGGTGCACACAGACCAGGTTAGTTTTGTGACAGGAAGAGATGGGGCAGACCACATAAGGAGGTTGCTTAATCTGCTTTGGGTTACAGAATCTTCTCCATGCCTGGTGGCAGCAATGGCACTGGACACGGAGAAGGCATTCAGCTCACTTGAATGGACATATTTATTTGTCAGACTTTGAGTTTGGTATTGGGGAGAAGTTTATTGGTTTGGGTGAAGACCTTATATTCAGCCCTGCAAGCTTCTGTGGTGACTTGCTCCCTCTACGAATGGGCACAAGGCAAGGTTGCCCTTTATCTTTGGCACTATTTGTTTTAGCTATTGAACCCTTAGCACAAAAAAATCTGAGAAAGTTCTGACATTGCTGGGTTAACTCTGGGTGAGGAAGTGTTTAAACCTATGCTTTTTGCAGATGATATTCTTTTCACCCTTTGTGACCTGGCATGGTCAGTTCCAACTTTACTACACTTATTAAATCAATTTGTGAGGCTGTCGGGGCTTAAGAACAACTGGGGAAAATGGAGGTCCTGCACCGTGTGCGTCAACTTCCTTAGAGGGGCTGGGGCTTGCTTGGCGAAACACCCGACAAAGTATTTGGGAATTGTGACATCTCCTAATTGGAGGGATTGGGTTCAATTAAACTTCTCCTCACTGCTGAAATCTTTGCATGAAGAAACTGCTAGGTAGAGGCATCTCCATCTTATCTTATGGGGGAAAGCTCAAGCTCTCCAAATGATGGTCCTACCCCGGATTTTATAGCTTCTTAGGTATTTGGCTTTGCCAGTCCCAGATTCTATCTTGGGCTCATTAGAGAGGCTAATTTGTCACTTTTTGTAGGAAGGTGGGAAGCCTCGAATTTCCCTGCCTCATCTAATGGCCCCTCTGATTCAGTGTGGCCTCTGGGGTACCCTGGTTTAGCCATTATCTGGCCTTGGGTTTGAGACAGGTCTTAATGTGGCTTCATGCCGAGTTGTGTCGGGGGTCTACCCAATGGCAGTCTTTTGCTTTAGAAACATAGAATCTGATGGCAGACAAGGACCACTTGGCCACCTAGTCTACCCAGTTACTCCACCTACTGAAACACTGCATATCCTCTTGATCTCTGGCTTTTCCCTCATTTCCTTTCCACTAAGGTTCCCTTATGCCTATTCCATGCCTTCTTGAATCCCATTACCTTTCTTGCCCCCTGCCACCTCCACTGGGACGCTGTTCCAGGCATCCACCACTCTTTCTGTGAAGAAGTACTTCCTCACATCTCCCATAAGTCTACTCCACTCCAGATTCGTGGCATGTCCCCTTGTTCTTCAGCATAATTTTTTCTGAAAAATGCTTCCCTTTTGAGTTTTATTCCATGAGGTACAGTATCTGAAGGTTTCTATTATTTCCCAACTCTCTCATCTTTCCTCCAGTGTGTACATATTGAGGTCCTTTAGCCTCCTCATATGGCTTTTGATGCACACCCTTCACCATTTTAGTTGCCTTCCTCTGGACCACCTCAGCTCTGTCTATGTTCTTCCAAAGATGCGGTCTCCAGAATGGGACACAGTACTGCAGGTAAGGTCTCATCACTGATCTATACAGTGCTAACACCGCCTCTCTCTTTCTGCTGGTGATACCCCTCTCTATGTACCCTAGCATCCCACTAGCTCTCCCCACTGCTTTGTCACACTGTCTGGCCACCTTTACATAATTGGATATGATTATCCCCAGGTCTCTTTCCTGCTTGGTGGTCATTAATACTACACCCCCAATTTTGTACTCCTCCCCCCAGGTTTCTCCACCACAAGTGCATGATTGTGCACTTCTTCACATTGAAACTCAGCTACCACACCCTTGACCACTCCTGTAGCTTTCTTAGCACTCTAATAATTTTTTTCACCTACCCTGCAGTGTCTACCCTAGTGCAGATTTTAGTGTTAGTTGCAAAAAAACATACCTTCCTTTCTAGCCCCTCTGCAATGTCACCAATAAAGACATTAAAGAGGACCAGTCCCAGTACTGATCATTATAGCACCCTGTTGGTCATCCTCCCTTCCTCAGAGTGAACTCTGTTTACAACTACCCTCAGTCTCCTGTTCCCTAATCAATTTCTTACCTGGTTTACCACCATTGGTCCCAGTCCTATGCTTCCCAACTTGTTTATGAGTCTCCTGTGTGAAACAGTGTTAAAAGATTGACAGAAATCTAGATAGGCCACATCCACTGCTCCACCCTGATTTACTTCCCTGGTCACCTAGTCAAAAAAATCTATCAGATTTTTGTGACATGGTTCCCCCAGTAAATCCATGCTGCCTATGGTCTTATAAGCCACTAGATTCAAGATATCCCACCATCCTTGTCTTTCCCCTAACAGTTCTGTTTCTTTATGTACATGCCCCCAATCTAGATAACCCCTGTAACAAATGCCAGTTTCCATCAGAAGTGCTTCAACATGTGTGGAACGGTGTCCTTTTAACCCTGTCTTTCATTTTCAACTTGGCGATGAAATGGTGTGGCACAATCGGGACTGTGGTAATCAAACCCTTTCTTATTTCAGCTGCTGTTAGGGGACTTAGTATACATTTTGTACATTTACTGTTTAATGTTAAATGCTGTTGTTGATGGTGCTATGGTGGTTAACATTGATGTACCTCATAGCTGCCCATGACTAGAAGCCAATCCAAGCAGAAGCCATGCCATTTAAACAAGATTAGCTTATACTGAATTTTTTTTTAAGCCATGGCTTCTTTTTATTTTGAACCATGGGTTCTATTCGATGGCAGCTTTAAATGAATGAAACACAAAATTACAGCATGTCACTGAGCTTATAATGAGTGTACTGTTTGACCACAAACAGTAACTGCACTACAGGTAGCTAGCACATTGCTTTGCAAAGTATGTTCAAGGTACTGACTACTGTACATTATATTTCACCCACAGCCATACCCTATAGATGAAATCCTAAACCAAGATCTCTTCTATCCACCTCTGCAGGTGGCCAAAAGGAAGTAAAAAGTCCTGGGCCTGATTTTCAAAGGCAGACACAGGGCTTGTGTCCAGCCCTGCATCCTTCCCAATGTCAGCTGCAGTTGTGGCAAAACACCTTGGATGCAGCGCAGTCCAATATTACAATGTTTGGTGCAGTTTTCGAAAATCGACCCATTTTGGCAGATTGCACCCAACCTGTGAGCAAGCTCCATCTGAGTGGTTGCCCTCGGATGCAATGTTACAGCAGGGGGGAGCTGCTGCAAGGGGCTTGCAGCTGGGATTTGTGTCTGCTGCTATTTGAAAATTGCAAAATCCCCAGTGTTTGATGCAAGTCGCCACCTGAGTCAAACTTTCACCCACAAGTCCTTTGCGGTGTTCCAACCTGGTTTAAAAATCAGGTCCCCTGTTTTATTTTTTAAGAGATATGGGGATTCTTCCCCAGTACCTTGGTTAACATTCTCCTATCTATGACAAGGTTCTAATGCAGTTATCCATATTTGCAAGTGTATGTAAAGCAATTAAAGAGGTATTATACCCTCTGACAGTACTGATAATGTTTTCTTACAGTTATTTACTGCTACTTTTGAGATCTGAAGCAGTTTTTTTTTCCTTTTGCTAATGAGATAATTTTCTACCGGACTGAATTAGGTGTATGATAAGTGGAACTGTAATCTACCTGGAAGCTGATGTATCTAATTCTATTACCCTTCCTAACTCATAAGTAATGTAACTTCATTGACTATGACATCATGACTAGCAAAGAACAGCCAATCTCCTTCCTGTCAGAACAGTGACTAGAAGGGCTAGACAGAATTTGTTAATTCTAATTTTGTAGAAATTCTGTGAAATTTCAGAAAATTATGGGAAATTTTGTGGAATTTTCCAAAATATTTTGATTGGTCATAACTTGGTCAGTATTCCCATGAGAGATCTGAAATGAGGCAGGCTTCTTGTTTAAAAGGAGCCCAAAAGGGTTGTTAAGTTACTTGACATGAGGATGAGGGGAGGACAAGCTATAGGGGCTCAAATTCTTGCAATTTATTAATCATGTAAACATTTCTGAAAATATTTCTGTGCTTACAACTTACCCACCTTAGGAGCTAGATAATTGAAAGTGTATATGCACACTTTCTTTAAAAAGTCTCAGAAACTGATAAGTAGAGAGGTAATTGTTTTTTGTAAATTGTAAGTTACAGGAGTTCAGCATTTTTCAATTTGTTTATTAAATTGTGTTAACATTTTCAAAATATTTGGACATTTATAGCTCCACTATTATTGCAGGTATACACTCAATATCTGGCATGCATAGCAAAGTAAATATATCCTGGAATCTAATTAATCTGGATAGATGTATTAAGTAGATTGCATTTAATATGTGGATACTTTAGAAATTACCCATTAATTTGCTCAAAAATTCTTGGACACATATTAGATAATGTCACTTATCTGCCAATTACAGAATTTAACTTTCTCAAAATACTTATAGCCACTTTCTTTAAAGAGTCATAGAAACTGCTAAATAGAGAGGTAATTGGTTTTAAAAATTGTAAGTTGCAGGAGTTCAAAATTTCACAATGTATTTGTTAAATTGTGTTATCATTTCCAAAGTATTTGTATGTTTATACCTCCACTGCTGCTGCAGTTATACTCTAAAGATTTGGCATGCATAGCAAAGTAAATATGTCTAATTAAGCTGGACAAATGTGGTTTAATAGGTTAACATTTATTGTGGCTACTTTAGAGATTACTAGTTTGGCAACATTTACTCAAACATTCATGGACACATATTAGATAATGCCATTACAATGCCACATGTGGAATTTAACTTTCTCAAAGTACTTATTGTGGTGAGCTAGCCAACTTCCATTCATAATTTGCATATATATTTCTGTCATATTATTGATGTGATTTTGTGTATGTTAAATGCCACAAGAAAATGTCCAGTGTTACTGAAAGGTCACAGGAAGAGAGAAAAGGTCTTGTAAAAATATATGACATTCTTACGTGACCCAGGAAAGTAGCTACTAGCCAGGAAGCTGAACATTATATTTTCAAAGGAGATGGAAGTCTCTGGTTAGCTAATTGGTGTAATAAAGCCTCAGGATGAGAGAAGCTATCTCCCCTGTTTTAAACCTTTAAGATCAAAAGAAGAAATGATTTTAGGTAGGAGGAGTCAGAAAGGTTACAACATTCTGATAAAAAATGTTTTAATAGTGCCAGGAAGTGGTGATATGAGAACCCAAATAAGGAAATAAATAATAATTCCTTAAAATCTGGAAAGAGCAAGAGAGAGACCTGCTGGCCTAAAGAGGAGTCCACCAGCTATAAACCAGAAAGTGTTTTTTTTTTCAGACTGCCAGAGAGACTATAAATACCCCCTGTAAACAGAAGTTCATTGCAATGCACTTTGGACACTCTCCTGACAAGGCACAGAACAACCTGCCAGTGGCTGAAAAGGAAGAAAGGAGTTTTCAGACTTCTTATTCTTCCAGACTGCAATTTACTATGAACTTAAGGTAGAACTTTAGATAACAGTTATAGTGCATTTTTTATGTATATTTTTCACTTTTATTTGTGTTATTCTGTGACCAGTCTTTTCTAAATCTTTTAGTTGTAACTGAGTGATTATTAATTATTTTAGTAAAACATTTGTTTTTAAAAAACCTGACTGAGCTAGATTTTTCATGTTGTCCGTGGTTGTAGGATGTTTAATAATAATCTGTAACTAAACTATCATTTTTTTTAGTTGTTTAACCAGGAGTAGCACACTAAGCTGAAAGCTTTTTTACAGTAGTGACCTGGGAGCAAAGGGAAGTTAAGTGACTTGCTCAGGGTCACACAGTATGCAAGTGGAAGCTGTGGGATTCAAACCTAGGCCTGGTCTGTTGAATGTGACCAGATTTGCAGCTCAGAGCCTTAAACCACTGTGCTATACTGCCTCCCTTATTATTAAAGGGGTGTGACCATAAGCTACTAATCGAACAGGGGTCTGTACAGGGAAATCTGGGTAAAGACTGGGAGAATACAAACGTCTCAAGGAAGAGTCTGTAGGGATTTGAACCATATTATTGCATGCCCTTGGAAGAAGGCAAAATCGGGGTTACAAGGCTACTCCGCAGAGATTGTAATGCCTGGATCTTCGTCTTTTTGTAACAATCATGAAAAGGTTCTCAACTGGCTACAAGAGTCAAGACTGGTATTGTACCCTTATCCAGAGTAGAGACTGAGCCCTGGGGCCTCATGGTGGGTGTTCAGTCATGACTTCGGTGAGCATTCTAGAAAGCCACAGGGAGGGCATCCCTGTTTTCTCCTGCCTGTCACGGATTGCACTTAGGAGTGGGCACTGTGAGCTCAGTAGACCTGACCCTCAGGAGTGGATTTTTAACACTTATAACCACTGAATCACCTTACATGCACTAGCATCATGACCATGTAATAACCCTCCAACACTCCTGTGACAGTAATGCCAAGCTTCATACTCAATCATGAAGAAAGATATCCAGACACTTTTGTCACAATGACCTAAGTCACAGCTAGTTATACAGCTTGAGGCTTGGTATCACTTGATAACACTGCTTCAAATAGGAAAAATATACATTGCTATCTACAGGGTTGCTAAAAAGTGAGCAGGTGGCATTGTACAGAAACAATGCTACACATACTTGTGCTTCCACAAGTCATTATGTTAGTGAGCTCTGTCACAAACCCACTCAGCAGGTCAGGCCATCTGCTCCCACAGTGCCAACCTCCAGCTGCAGTCTTGTGAAGAGTTAAGAGAAACAGGGTAACCCTCCTGTCTGTTTTGTGAGTTTGAATCAACCTTTGGTCTCAAGTCTTGGAGGGATTCAAACTGTGAACCTCTTGCTAGCGTACCCAATGTACAGACTCAGATAATTCTGCTCTTCAGTGGGGCCAGATATCTTTCACCTACGGGCACCTAACCAGGTGTACGAAATGATCCCTTAAAACTCTATTAAAGACCTCAGAATAAATTCTTACCTTTTCCCAGTTTGGTAAAACCAGTAAGCTTTGTACAGAGTCAGCTTTAACCATGTATGCTTCACTTGTCCAGAAAAAGAAATTCAAAGGCACACCAAGTAGTGTCTAAAGTAAAGGTTAACTTCAAAATAGATAAAAAATTTGAAATGTAAATACAGAACCATATATCACAAAAAACATACAATCACTAAAACAAAAGATTTTGAAAGTACAACTTCCTACCACCAGACAATTAGACTTGATCTAACATATCTCTTATAGTGCTGCTAGCAAGTTGTAGCTTTCACTCCAAACATTTGTGTTTAAATGGAAAACGGAATACTGTTTAAAAACTGGCTTTGCCAACCTCTTTGCATGAGGTCATCTAGCTCCTCCCTGTCAGAATATAAAAAAGATATCTATGCAAAACAGAATGTCTTATCAAAGTATTAAATTCTGTGACCTCAGTACAACTCATTTTCTCATATGACCCTTTGATATAGAGTGTCTTCCTGTTCTTCACAGGTATCAAAGAAACATTTATGACTTTGCACTAAGGTGTCATAACCTGCTCTTCTTCCTCTAACCATTATAAAAGTTTATGATTTCCCATCTTAGCAGTTGGCAAGCCACAAATAAGCTAGATAACAGGAGATGCTTAATTTAGTCTCTTCTAGCAGGGGATAGAGCCCCCAAATTCAGTCTAGGTGGGGAGGAATTGTGACAGTCTGAGCAGCCCCTCTTCTATCTTCAAGAGGGCACAATTTGAAGATAGAAGGGGGGCGGCTCAGAGGTAATTTAAGGAAGTAATTTAAGGAAGTATTTTTTCACAGAGAAGGTTGTAGATGCATGGAACGGCCTTCCGGAGGAGTTTGTGGAGTCAAAAACAGTGGTGGAATTCAAGCATGCATGGGACAGTCATAAGGCAATTCTAGGGGGTGGGTGTAGGAAGAAGTAGGCTGCTGGTTAACTAGGATCTGCAGCTTATCCATTAGGTAGGGAAATGGGCAGACTGGGTGGGCCAAGCGGTCCTTATCTGCCGTCAAAATCTATGTTTCTATGTTTCTGTAATTATCTCTAGCCTTCCAGGTAACATGTTGTAGCTAAAACCTGGAAGAGGGGGTTTCATTCCACCGGCTGTCAGCATCTTTCATGAGAGACATTCAATAACTCATTTTTATATTACAAAAATCATACACTAATCAGACCCAGCTGTCTGACTGTCACAATTTCTCCCCACCTAGACTGAATTTGGGGCTCTATCCCCTGCATGGGATGAGCTTTTAAAATCAGTTCACTCCTTGTACACACGAGACAGACCATTGGAGTTTTGATTTTTGGCTCTAGACCTATGTAGACTTGTCATATCATACACTTGCAAAGTAAGACTCCATCTTAGCAATCAATCACTGTTTTTCCCATCTTCATCAGCAAAACCAGGGGCTTGTAGTCAGTCTGCACCACAAAATGCTGCCCATGTAGGTATGTCTCCAACGTCTTTAGTGCCCACACTATGGCAAGACATTCTTCTTCCACAGTAGAGTATGCCTGCTCCCTGGGAAGTAACTTCCTACTCAGGTACACTATTGGACGATCTCTCCCTTGGCTGGATGTCTTACTCAGTACTGCCCCAATACCCACTTCTGAGGCATCAGTCTGAACTATAAAGGGTTTTGCTATAGTCAGGACATGTCAAAACAGGAGCACTGCACAGTGCCTCCTTTAGTTTAGAAAAGGCTTCCTCACAGGCTGGGCCCCAGGTAATTTTCTTTGGCATCCTTTTCTTTGTCAGGTCAGATAGGGGAGCAGCCAGGGCACTGCTATTGGATACAAATTTCCTGTAGTACCCTGCTGTCACTAGAAAACTCCTGACCTGCTTCTGTGTTTCTGGTCTGGGCCGTGCCTGGATTACCTCTATTTCTATTTGGTTAGGACGGAGCTGTCCCCGGCCTACCACATGCCTGAGGTATGCCACTTTTCCCATGGCCACCTGGCACTTCTCGGCTTTGACAGTGAACCTGGCCCTCTGTATCCTGCTCAGCACTTCCCTAAGGTGGGATAGGTGTTCCTCCCAACTGGCACTAAAGAAGGCAATGTCATCCAGGTATGCCACGGCATACTCCTCAGCACCATTTAACACCTGGTTCACCAACATTTGAAAAGTGGCCGGGGCGTTCTTCATTCCAAAAGGCATTACTTTAAATTCAAATAAGCCTATTGGAGTGATGAAGGCTGACCTCTCTCTAGCTCTGTCTGTCAACTCTACCTGCCAATACCCCTTTGTCAAGTCAATCGTCGTAAGGTAAGTCACCCCTCCCAACTTGTCCAGGAGTTCATCCATCCGGGGCATCGAGCAGGTGTCTGACTTCGTGACTGCATTCAGTCCATGATAGTCCACACAGAAATGAGTAGAGCTATCTGGCTTAGGCACAAGGACTATGGGTGAGGCCCAGGGGCTGTGGGATCTCTGGATTACCCATAAATCCAGCATCTCCTCCACTTCACTCCTAATGTCCTTTTGGACAGCCTCTGACTCCCGATATGCTGTCTGCCATATGGGCATCTTTGTCCCTGTCTCCACATTGTGAGTTGCTAAGGGGGTATTCCAGGCTTGGTGCTAAATAATGGGTCAAAGTCTGCTAAAACCTCTCTTACTTCCTGGATCTTGTCCGGAGTCAACTGGGGAGACCGTTGAACTACCTCCACAGAGGACTTCCACTTACTTTCCTCCAGCAAGTCCAGAAGGGAGGGTCCCTCATCTATTCCCTCCCCAGGACTACACACCGCAAACACCATGTCCACCCTATTTGCATATGGCTTCATCATGTTGACATGGTACATCCTTTCTGTCTGTCTTCTGTCAGGTAACTCTATAATATAATTCACTTTATTTACCTTTCTAACCACTTTGTACAGTCCTGCCCACTCAGCCTGCAGCTTGTCTTTCCAGACTGGAAAAAGGACCATGACTTCCTGACCCACCATGTACAAGTGAGCTTAGGCTCTGCGGTCATACCACACTTTTTGTTTCTGTTGGGAAGCTGCCAGGTTGCTCTGGGCTGTAACCATAAGCTCCTTCAGCCTTTCCATAAACCTAAGGACATATTCCACAATGGGAGTTCCCTGGGTGGTGTGCTTGCCTTTCCAGTTCTCCCCTGATCAAGTCTAGGAGCCCATGTACCCAGACTCCATATAAGAGTTTGAAGGGGGAAAATCTTGTTGACTCTTGGGGAACCTCCCTGTATGCAAGCAACAGGTGGGGAAGGTATTTCTCCTAGTCCCTCCCATGCTGTTCAGCAAACACCTGAAGCATTGACTTTAGGGTACCATTGAATCTTTCCACAAGCCCATTGGCTTGTGGGTGATAAGGTGCTGTGCATCTCTGCACCACCGCACACTTCTCCCATAAACATTTCATCAGGTCTGACATGAAGGAACCCCCTCAATCAGTGATGACCTCCCGTGGAAACCCAATGTGGGAGAAAATCCCAAGTAAGGCATCTGCCACTTTGTCTGTCCTCAGTGAGGATAGGGCTACTGCCTCTGGGTCCCGGGTGGCATAATCAACCACAGCCAGGATGAATCTCTTCCCTTAAAGGGCCCACAATATCCATTCCCACCCTCTGAAATGGCTCCTCCACTATGGTAAGGGAATCATGGTGGCTTGGGTTTTCTTGCCCACCTTCCCTATTTCTTGGCACTGGTGACAAGATCTGCAATACTCCTTCACTTGCTGGGTAATGTTAGGCCAGTAGAAATTCTGGGCCAGCTGCTGCATCATGCGCATGATTCCCAGATGACCAGACAAGGAAATATCATGTGCAATGTTGAGCAACTGCTCACAATACCCCTGGGGAATGACAAGCTGCCTGCCTAGCACCCCCTCCCTCTGTCTGTACTGCCTGAGTATACATAAGTACATTTTACCAATAAACCTTATGTCTGTCATTACCTCCCTGTGCACCATCCGAGTCTGCCCAAGCCCTCAGCTTCTCTAGACTAGGGTCACTTCTCTGAGCAGCTGAAAGTCCCTCATACCTTCCCAAGGCATGGGGCAGGTCCCCTTCAGTCACTAAACTTGGGTCCCTAGCACTAGCATCAGGGCACTCAGGATCACTGTCAATCCCAACCCTCTGACAATGGGTCACCCCTCCCTCTTCAGAGTAATCCTCTGTAGCTGTGTGGTTACTTGCTACTGGAAAGATTTCTACCCCCTTTTCATTAGTCTCCCCATCTGGAGACACAGGCTAGGGAACCAGCCTCTCAGTGGTTTCCACAATGGCTTCTGTGGGGCTCAGGGAACTACAATTTTCCCATGCCGCTTGGCTATGGGTAACTGCACATACCATTCTCTGTTTGAGATTGTTGCCCAGGATCACATCCACTGCTAACATTTTGGCTACTGCCACCTGTTGCACAGTCCTCCCTGTTTCACCCCAGTCTAGGAGAACACTAGCCAGTGGCAATGTTTTCTCTTCCCCAATAAAATCCTGTACAGTGACGTATTTATTGGGTATAAGCTGACTAGGCTCTACTAGATCCCCTTTTACCAATGTCAGGGATGCCCCTGTGTCCCTTAACCCTTGCATCTGTACACTATTCATGATGACTGGGTGCATGCGTTCCCTCATGTTCACAGGCATGCTTCCAGGGACACACAAACAACCCACCTGTTTTCTAGTACCATTCTGCGTATTATTGCTCATTCTTTTGGGACACTGTCTGGCAACATGCCCAGTTTCTTTACATAACCAACATTCAGTTCTCTTTTCAGATAAATATTTTCTCTGAAACCTGGGGTTAACTGGTTTTGGTGGAGGCAGTGAGGATTTTAGCTGCCCTGAAGACATGCTTTTCCCTTTCTGTACTGCCACGCCCACCCCATTCTCTCTCAGAGCAGGTCTACCCTTGGCATAGTGGTCCAAGAGTTCAGCAGCCTCCTGCACTGTTTTGGGATCTCAGTCCTTCAGACAGGTTTTTAGCTTTGCTGGGCATGCACAGAAAAAGTGTTTTAACAAAATCATATTTGCAATTTTATCAACAGAGTTTGCTTTATTTCCTTCCCACTGTTTTAAAAACTGACGTTGTTTCATGGCTAGCTCCTTATAGCTCAAGTCAAGGCTTCTCCTGAGCTTACAGAATGTAGCTCTTTATGATTTAGCAGTTAATTCAAATTTCTTTAGCAGTGCAGCTTTAAGTTTGCTGCAATCATCACTGTCCTCATTGTCCATTTGACCCAGTGCATCCCGAGCTTTCCTGGTAAGTAGCGGGGATAGCTGGAAGCTCCAGGACTCTCTAGGAATTTTAGCCTGAATGCAACCTTTTTCAAAAGAATTTAAAAAGGCATCCATGTCCTCCCCCTCTTTAAATTCAGCTATCAATTTGGAATTCAATTTGTAACCCAGTCCTACAGTCCCAGTTAAACCCAAGTCACTTACCTGCTCTGGTGCTGGTGGTTAGAGTTGTAGCTTCTCCAGTTCATGTTGCCTCTGGCACTCATGCTTCTCACGGTCAGCTTCCCACTGTTCCCGCTCTGCCTCTCAGCATTCTCGCTCTGCGTCTTGGCGTTCTTGCTCCCTCTTCTTCTCTGCAGCTCACTGGTACTCACGCTTGTCACGGTCTGCCTCCCGTTGTTCATGGTCCTTCTCCCTCTGGAACTCCAGCTCCATTCTATGCAACTCAGTTTGCAGCCTGAGTACTTCTGGATCCAGGATACTGGTGACCTTCCACTGCTGCTGTGGCCCTTCACTGACAGTGGCCCTGTTGCCCTCCTCATCGAATCTTGACACTGCACTGGCCACTAGCCCTGCCACATTCAAGATTTGGTCCCTTACAGTCACTGACTGTGACTCAGTGCTCTGGGTATCTGCTACCATCAGGGCATTCATGAGGTTTTGTTTGCTGGCTTTCACCTTGAACAGGACTCCTCTGCCCCCACACAACTGCTTTAAGTAGTCTACGGTGTGCCTGCTGTAGTTGGAAGCCATCTTTTTCCCTAACTACGTCTACTCTGACTTGCATTTTAAAAAAAATTTTATAAAATGGGTAGGAACTTGACTGTACACCAAGTGATATAGTTCTGTCTCCTTTTTTAAAAAATAAATCACTGCCTTTTTCTTTCTTTGCAAATGAGCTGATGATCTCAAGCCAATACAATGAACAATAAAAGCTTGTAATACCAAAATTATGCACACTGCTGCCAACCAATCTGTCACAAACCCACTTGGCAGGTCAGGCCCTCTGCTCCCACAGTGTCAACCTCCGAGCGCAGTCTTGTGAACAGTTAACAGAAACAGGGTAACCCTCCTGTTTGTTTTGTGGGTTTGAATCAACTTTTTGTCTTAAGTCTTGGAGGGATTCAAACTGTGAACCTCTTGCTAGCGTACCCCATGTACAGGCTCAGAAAATTCTGCTCTTCAGGGGGATCAAATATCTTTCACCTATGGGCACCTAGGCAGATGTACAAAATGAACCCTTAAAACTCTGTTAAAGACCTTAGAATAAATTCTTACGTTTTCCAAGTTTGGTAAAACCAGTAATCTTTGTACAGAGTCAGTTTTAACTATATATGCTTCACTTGTCAAGAAAAAGAAATTTAAAGGCACACCAAGTAGTCTCTAAAGTAGAGATTTACTTCAAAATAGATAAAAAAAATGTAAAATGTAAATATAGAACCATATATCACAAATACATAGAATCACTTAAAAAAAGATTTTAAAAGTGCAATTTCCTACCACCAATTACACTTGATCTATCTATTGTATCTCTTATAGTGCTGCTAGCATACTGTAGCTTTCAGACTCCAAACATTTGTGTTTAAATGGAAAACAGAATATTGCTTATAAACTGGCTTTGCCAACCTCTTTGCATGAGGTCACCTAGCTCCTCCCTGTCAGAATATAAAAAAAGATATCTATGCAAACAGGATGTCTTATCAAAGTATTAAATTCTGTGACCTCAGCACAACTCATTTTCTCATATGACTCTTTGATGTAGAGGTCTTCCTGTTCTTCACAGACATCAAAGAAACATTTATGACTTCACACTAAGGTGTCATAACCTGCTCTTCCTCTAACCATTATAAAAGTTTATGATTTCCCATCTTAGCAGCTGGCAAGCCACACATAAGTTAGATAAACAGGAGATGCTTAATTTAGTCTCTTCTAGCCTGTAATTATCTCTTGGCCTTCCAGGTAACACGTTGTAGCTAAAACCTGGGAAGGGGGTGTCATTCCACAGGCTGTCAGCATCTCTCATGAGAGACATTCAATAACACATTTTTATATTACAAAAAATCATAGATTAATCAAAACCAGCTGTCTGAGTGTCACAAGCTCTAGTTGTTATCAGTCATATTGCAGGAATTCAGGTTAGTGCACAATGAAGTTCATACTATTCTTCATGGTTTGTCACCCAAGATAGTGACCTGACACTTGGCACCACTATACCTTTACTATGGGGCCTCCTATAAATACTACCTTGTTGTCACTTTACCCAGTCTTTATCTTCCTGTACAAAAGCAGCTCAAGTCTATGATGCGGCAAAATGTATGAACATCGCTTCAACAAAAGTATCACAAGATTCCACAATTTCATAAAAGCTTGTGAAATTCAACTTTAATTACTGATTTGATTTTGGATTCTTTGGCTGCTTATAACTTAGCCAGCCTCAAGCAAGAGACTAGAGAGTTAACACACACAGCCTCTTTTTTCCATATTGATTTTTCTCCCTGTTGGCAGCTCATCTCTCAGGGATATACCTTCTTTAAAGGGATATATCCTGATCAAGCTGAACCCAGCCATCATTCAGTTGGCTACTGGATTTTTCTCCAATATGTTTTCTCACTTATTTCCCTTGGTGGGGTCAGCCTCACAGAACCACAGCTTACACTGTGGCATCCCTGGCAGGAGTAAGCTCTCTGGCCCAGCTACAGGGGTCACTGTGTTGGTGAAATCCACTGCCAACCCTTCCTGACCAAGATGAACTGTTGAGAGGTAGCTCTCTCGGCCATGGTTTGCTTCCTGACATGACTTCCAGGCTCGCATCTGAACCTGAATTGTCAGCATGTTAGCGTGACACTCAGTTGCTGGGCCATGGAGGTGGCCTGAAAACCTTATATTTAGGGTCACTGAACCAAGCAAAACTGGAGATATGCTGTTATCTAGTTTAATGTTATAGGTGCTTAAAACTGTGCAGTTTACATTATTGCAAAATGTTATTTAAAAATTTCTGAAAGTTTGGAGGCTAATAACTGAGTCACCTTTCTAGACAGAAATCTGAAACTTACCGCTCATCTGAATGGACATTGGTAAAGTCACCATACTGTATCTGGTGCAATTTGGACAACTACTTTTAGTTTCTATATTTGCAAAATACAATTTTAGCATTTCTGAATGTGTGTAGGCTTATAACTCAGTCAGCTTTCAAGCTAGAGATCTGAAACCTGGACTTCCTATGTATAGACATTGATAATGTCACCATACCATGTGTGGTGCAATAAGGACAAATACTTTTTAAACTAGATGGAAATAACTGACAGCACAGTTTTGGCAAAAATGTCATGAAATTTAAATAGATATGTTGCAACATGTTGCAGATATGAAATCAGAATTTTTTCCTGAATTTCACTGGCAGATGGTAAATTTTGCCCAGCCCTAGTCACTAGTGAAAAATGGCATGGGCGTGGTAACTTATAAAAACTTCAAGATTCAGAGATGACATTAATCATCGATATCTACAGACATTAATCTGCAGTACATATAATTATTCCATAGTTCATTGATCAGATCTGTGGAATTTCTTTCTGCAATTTAATACATTAATCTACAAGTCATAGAATGCTCAGGCAGTATGAAAAGAGACAGCAGCAACTGCTGAGGAGAGAGGAATTCAGGGTAGCTAAAAAGGCAACAAAATTATATTATTAATTTAATTAAAAAGGTAAATAAAAAACAGAATACTGGGTAGACAACCAGAGGGCATCTAGAGGTATCAAAGCTGTTTCATTTCACCTTTAAGTAAGGGCATCATTTACAACTGGACCCACAACCTAAGACCCACCCTCAATATGTATCACCATAGTTTGCTCCAACTCACATCTTGATTCTTAGCTCCCCTCAGCTCCTAACCTTGGACAAAAGGTATCAAATATGTCAATGTTAGGTTGGCAAATTGGCATTCAACCAAAGTTGTTTTTTGCCATTTGATGTGATGGTTAATATGTTGCACTAACACTGTCCATTGGGGCCTGTAGAGACCAGGATTACATTTGTAAAGCCCCAGGAGAGATTAAATAAAATGGAGGCACCCATGATGTGGCATAAATCATACTGCATATTTCTGAACATGCACATGCTTTTGCAGCATTTGCTGTGATTTGTGGCAGCATGCATTACATTTTATATGCATCACATTTTTTGACTTGTTTGTCCTATGTGTCACAAATCATGGTGACTGAATATAAAAATTAGACTACTTTGCAATTGTCTGCTTTCAGGTGGATACAATGAAAATTTGGCTGGATCGTGCCACAACCTTGAGAGGAATATTTAAAAATCCCATACTTAATTTCTAGATTTGAGTCAAGATTGGATTCCTGTATTCCTTTCAGTATGACAAAACCAAATCTGAAAACCAGACATGAAAAACAAGGATGGGTGCCTTATAAATCTAATAGGCAGTAATATGCTGTTCACAAATCACTCATGGCAGTACATGCTCAACCTGGGCATGTATTTTTGTTTTCTGTCCAGACACATCATTTCTATTGTATCTCCTAATATCTAGCATCCTTTCAGTATGACTCACTGGGCTGCTGAAGTGGTCAAAAATCTCAGGCTGATCTACTACCTTGTCTAATCATTATGCAGAACTTTCATAGCTAGGGTTTAAAGCCAGAGAACACAATATATTCCATATAGTTAGTATCCATGCCATGGGTATACAGGCAGCAGCAGTGAAAATGTGCCATGAATGAATTTTGCTAGTTCCTGGCCAGTGCTATTAATGAATCATTACTGTTTGTAATGGATACACTGTGACCCTGGTCTCCCCTATCACTTGTCACTGAGCTTAAGCATGCTAATTTGTAAAGTCTTACATTTCTGCTTAAACTACTTGATTTTTTTGTTTGGTCTGTGTGTGTGAATATTGCAAATTTGTGTAGTAGGAAAAAAGCCAAAACATTCAGTGTTGAGAGCTGTATTCCCAACGGCAAAGGTCACTACATTAAAGTTTGGAGCTAAGTGTGCTTCAAAACGTGCCTGGCATTCACACTGAAAGCTAATGTGCCAACACTGATAAAAAATAAAGATAGTTGCTGTAGCAGTGATACAATAGAACACTGATGGGCTTCTTTCAGATAAACCCAATAACCTTTCTTTCAGCAGTGCAGGCCCTGGACAAGTGGTTAGCACTTCACAGACATGTGCATGCCAAATGTCTTCCAATGCTACATCATGCATATAATGCAGTTATAGTTCCTTCTAATAAACCTTCACTTAGGGGCTCAGGTTTAAAGGTTTTATTCAGCCCAAATGAGGCCGATTTCTTCTGGGGTTTTTTCACCTTCTCTAATTATGTTTACCTGTCTTATTAAGATTACAGTGTATTAAACCCCCTTTGTGGTTTAGTCAGTTTTCCCTTTCTTAACAAAACATGCTGTAATACATTTTCCTTCTCTACTGTCTTTCATATTAAAATATAAAATGCTTTGCAACAGTATGAAAAACACAATTAAAAGTATTTGACACACACACACACACACATGAAAAATGAAAAGGTACGTTTTCCTATATAAAACTAATATAAAGCGTGCACAGTTGTGAATAAAAATAAAGTAAGTTACAATCACTAGGTTCAAGATCAGTGCAAGGTATACTCCCAAGGAGGACATGTTAACAGGCAAGATACACACACATTACCAGTTTAGAGATAAATGATGCATATGTGTGTGTATGTGTGTATTAAAGCATGTTAAACATTTTTTTATATACTATACGTCATTATACACTCCTTTCCAACCCCTTATGTTGATCTCTGCACTCTAATTCCCTTTCCAACTCCATTTATATGGTGCCCCATTTCATTTGATGATCTCAATGTTAGGAGTTCCATTTTATGGCTTGGAATTAATCTTGATGTCCCCAGTGATCTCTAAGGTCAAGAATCAATGGTTTTGCCATGCTGCTTCATCTTAGTCACAAAAAAATAATGTCCAATGACGGGTGTTCAAATTAGAGCTGCCAATAGTTACAAAATGAAGAAACCCTGTGGCAAATTCCTCACTTCAAGTACTTGATCATTTGACCCCCCAACACACACACACAAAATGAAGGTTTTTATCCATGACATGATGACTTGGTGCTTTGTGGAAAATATTTCTTTTTTTTTTTCCTTAAGGAAGGGAAAATTTAAATTATTTCCCCCAGTACTGATTGTTCTCTCACAAACTGATGACTTTGTACATGGCAGAACTCTGTGAAATGCTTCAAATAATCTATAACATTTGGCAAATGAAAAATATGTAAACATTTTATGTAAAATTTTGCTTGAAGAAACAAATTTGGCAATACTAGTCCAAATTCAACTGCAAATACCGATAAAACCTGGTGGCATCCAAATTTTGAAGAGCGCTCCATTATATTTTTTAAATATACAAAACAAAAGGATGAAGCAGACATGAAACATGCAAAATGGTGTCTTACAAGGCATTTAAAAAAAGGGCACTATAAAATGGAATGAAAAAGTGTCAATTAGATATTCCCTCTCATGGTATACCAAGATTTTACCCTCTTCTCCTAGATGCTAAATCCACATGAGATCAGTATTTTAATGAAAGCAAACAAGAATTTTATGATGAGTACAACATCAGGTGAACCTGCATTCAAAAACTTAATGGAACTGGGATGTAATAATGTAATGAAAACATAGTTACATAGTTTAATAGAAACAGTGTCCTTTCAATAATGTAATGGAATCAAAGCTCAGTGACTGAATGGGTTTGGTTTCTATAACTAAATGGAGTTAGAGTTCAATAAGTGAATGAACATGATGTTCAGTAATTGAATGGAACCATTGTTCAATAATTAAATGAAACTAGTGTTCAATAAAAAATATTACTAGTATTCAATAATCAAACATAATTAGTGTTCACAACTGGAATAAATCACTGGGTCTGGATGAAATTCACCCTAGGGTACTGCATGAGTTGGCTGACCAACTTGCACCACCTTTAACCCACATTTTTCAAAATTCACTAAATACAGGACAGGTACCACAGGGCTGGCATGAAGCATTGGTGGTTCCTATACATAAAAGTGTCTGTAAATCAGAATTGAAAAATGACAGACCAAGTAGCCTGGCATCAGTCATGGGGAAGATGATGGAATCTATTTTAAAGGACCATATAGTTGAGTTCCTGAAAACAAGTGGCCTACAGGACCCAGTGCAACATGGCTATCGTAAAAAATGTTCATGCCACACTAATCTCTTAACATTCTATGAGAAGGTTGGGAAGGCACTGGATACAGGAAACTGTGTTGATGTCATCTTTTTGGATTTTTCCAAAGCGTTTGATAAGCTCCCACATCATGAACTGATAAATACTCTAAAACAGTATGCACTTGCTAATAACATAATAAATTGGATAGAAGCATGGCTGAATGAAAGAAGACAGAGAGTGGTGATTCGTAGTGAAAAATCAGAATGGGCAGCGGTGACTACTGGGGTACCTCAGGGGTCAGTTCTTGGACCCTGTCTTTTTAATATGTATATCACCTTGTTAAAAATAGTCAACAAGGACATCTGGCTAACAAAATTTGCAGATGACTGCAGAATTTGTGCTATAGTTAATAATTCAAAAAATAAAAATGATTTACAGGAAGAATTAAATAATGTATATAACTGAACTGTAAAAAGTAAGCTTGAACTAAATAAAAATAAGTGTAAAACCATGCACCTGGGTAAAACAAAAAATATAATTAACCATCTCTATAAACTGGATAACATAGTACTTAATAATACAAATGAAGAAAGTGATGTTGGGATAATAATTAGTTCAGACCTAAAATTCAGTTCCCAGTGTAATAAAGCAATAAAAAATGGAACCAGATATTAAACTGTATCTCGAGACACATATCAAGTAGGGATAGGAAGGTGCTAATGCCCTCTATAGTGCATTGGTGAGACCAAACCTGGAATACTGTGCTCAGGTGTGGGCCCCTTATAAAAAGGTAAATATAAACAATATAGAAAGAATACAGAAAAGAGCCACAAATTCAATAGAAGGTTTAGAAAAAAAAAAAACATACCCATAGAGATTAATGGAGCTGAATTAGTACACTCTAGAGTATAGGAGAACTAGGGGTGATTATTGTTTATTATTTAGATGCATACAAGATGATTTACTATTGTCAGAATTAGGACTCTCTTGGAGGAAGTTAGGTACCAACCTAGGAGACGTCCATTTCAATTTGAAGTCAAAAAATGGCAAAGCTTACAATGCAAGCACTGGTTTAGCAATAGAATTGTGGCAGGATGGAATTCTCTACCAATAGATATAGTATCCAGCCCAAGTATGGATTATTTTAAGTTAAATTGAATAATTTTCTCTTGGGTAAATGAACTAAAACTAAAAACAAGCAAGCATTATGGACGAGAGTCTAATTTAGCTTGAAGGTCACCTATGGACCTATGAACTGCAATTTAACCAGTGTTCCACTGTCAAATACAACAAGTGTTCAGTAACCAAACTGAATTGCCCCATAATAAAATGGAAATGTGTTTAGTAATCAGCTAGTACAGGTTTTTAATAACAAATTGGAGCTAATGTTCACTAATTGAATGGATTCTGTGCACAATAAATAATTAAATGGAATTGTTCTAGGATGGAATGTAACTGTATGATAAATAATTAAATGGAATTGTTCCATGATGTAATGTAACAGCTGTTTAATAATCAGCTGGAACTGATGTACAATAATCTATTGGAACTGATGTTCAATAATCAATTGTAATCAGTGTTCAATAATGATATATAAGCATTCTATAATCAAGTGGATGCAGTGATAAATACTTTAATGGTATTGTTCCATGACTGAGTGGAACAGGTGTCAATAATCAATTGAAATGTTGTGATCATTAATCAAAAAAAATTATTTAACAATTGAATGGGAGCAGTGTTCAGTTATTAAATGGACCAGTGCTCAATAACACCATTGTCCAGTTGCACATGAAAGTTAATGCAGCCTCTCAGGGCCATACAGTCGATGTCTTGGTTGTTGTAAGAGTATCTGTAATGCGTTTGAAATAAACAATCATATCATGATTTTTATTTAGAAATGGGAAAACCTTTTCCTAACTGAATTCTGATCTTTTCTAACTCAACCCAGCATTTGGGACATAACTATTCCCAGTGGCTCAGCTGGTAGCACATCTGCCATTGGGCCAGAATGTTGTAGGTTCCAGTCCAGCAATTGTATTTAGAGTCATACAATGTAAATGCTGGAACCCAAGTACAGTACTTTGAGATGCTGTTCCATAAGTATGTGCTGTCATTTGAATCAGTCTTTGGATGAGACATTAAACCAAAGTTCCTTCTACCCACCTCTGCTGGTTTCTTAGTTTGTGTCAAGGTGTAAGTCACAGAGTCCAAGGCCTGTTAAACAAGAGAAGGGAACTGTCCCAAGTCTCATGGGCAGTATCCCCCTTCCCACAAAACTGGATCAGGTAATTGTCCAAGCCTGTCTGTAGATGTTGATCTTAATGCTGATGCATGAAACAGTTGCTATTTCATAGTTGAAGTCCCTTCAGTGCAAGTCTCCACCATTGGGTCCTATGCATTAAGGTGTGGGTTGCCTACACACAGGAACCTGTGGTGCATAGGCAGTAGGTACCAGAATCTGCAATGCATAAGCAACCCTAAATCCCTGAGCCATGAATCTGGGGTCCCGTGGATCCAAAGTGGTATGCATGGCAAGGATGTGTCTCCCATCTGCACCTGACCCCCTGGCAGGTTGTGCAGCAATGTGTGGCCTGTCTGGGAAGGGGGGTCTGCAGGGTGTGCCTGTACACTGCATCATTCATGAAGGTGCAGTGTCAGGCAAGGGAGTATCCTGCATCCCTGCCCCCCCAAAATTATATTCACCAGCTGTGGTGGAACAAGAAATCCTCACACTGTGATGCTCCAGCTGACTGGGATGACATGGAGGGCTGCTGGCATTCATTCAAGCACTTGCACTTGCACCTACTCAGAATCCTTTGCTCGCATAGAGCAGGGCATCCACTTCAGGACCCAGGACAGGCATCTGATTGGATGCTCACCAGTGTCCCTCCATCTGCCCATTGTGCAGCTGCATGCTAGGGAGAAGGGCCAAAGGCATGTGTCCTGAAGGGGCACACAGTTATGCATACTGTGCACCCTCTGCCTCTCCCCAGTAGCAGAGCTACGTGAGCCAGGTACACATGAATTACACATTCACAGCCCCCAATAGTGCATTGTTTGTATTCCTTGTAAACAGCTTTGGGATATAGTGTATATGAAAAGCATAATAGGAATTCAAATTCCTCCTCCTCTTCCTCCTCCTCCTCTTCTTCCTTCTCTCCTCCTCCTCTTCTTCTTCTTCTTCCTTTCTTTAAATTGTTTTGAATTGTTTCATGTATCTGAAGTACAATTTCTGCATTCAGATTCTCTTACCTATGATAATGTTATTTCTTGCATTACTCTGGGCTATGGTTTAAAGTAGCAAAATTAAAATTTTGACCTATATTTTTTTTGTTCCATTTAAGACTGACACTTACTTGCTGTCTTGTATGCTGTCTCTGAGATGGCCACACTTCTTGCTGAGGAACTCCATTTCCAGCTGACTGCTGACCCTACTTTATCTTACACTACTACCTTTTTGGTGCAAGATCATGATGTGCAGAGTGCTTATTCCAACAATGTGTTTGTGGGCTACTGTCAATGTCAACACTCCCCTCAATGTTAATGTGCATGCATTGCAAAAGCTGCCTGCACTTCCTGTAACTTGTGCAAGCAAGAGTTTTGAGTTTTTCATCTGGTTGTAAAAGAGGGCTGCGGCTAATAGTACTTGCTCTTCTAAGCATGAGGATGTGTATCTCCAATGAAAATGAGTAGCAAACTATGAATTTTAGTACTTCAAATCACCAAACTGTAGCCGTCTCCATGGTGCCAAGCATAGGGGTTTGCTCAGTACCCTGGCGATCTGGGTTCATGCCCCCAGCCTGGGTACCAGGAGTGGATACCGGCAGGGAGGGGATGTATAAGTGTCCATTGGACTCTTCCCTTCTGGAGGGGCTGGGAACTGCCTGGACACCTTTCAGCAGATTGGGTGTGTTCTTGGGATATGTGATGCCTCAACACACCCTTTGCATGCCCCTGCCTAAGGACGCTGATGCACATAAGACTGAGAACTGAGCAGGTTTTCCAAACTGCTGTTTAAATAAAATAAAAAAAATAAAAATAAAACTTGGCGGGTGGGGCACAGAAAAATGGAAAATGGCACCTCGACTGGCTGTAAGATAGTTGCTGGACCCTCACTACCATGGAGCATCTGGGGAGCCCTGGACTGACCACAGCAACACCCAGGGACAACCAGGAAGCTGGTAAGGCATATTCTTCCCGAATGGAGAGGACCCGCCCGACAAAGTGATACGTTGGATTACCCTGAGGGTCTGCAGTATGTGGAGGCAGTTGACAGTGGAGGTTGCCTGGGATGAGCAGGTTCTAGGCGTCCCAAAGGACAGACTGGCTGGGGTGCAGGGGGAGGCACAAAAAATTAAAAAAATCAGACTGTAATCCTACACAAGAATGCCAGCATCATCTGTTATCTGATGCTGGTATGCATGCATAGGATTGTGGTTTGGTTTGTCAAAGAAACAAAATCCACAGTTCTACTGCTCATTTTGAATGATTACAAACACCCTCATGATCAGAAGAGCAAATATTATGAGCCACAACCAATTTTTTTTTCCATCCATTAAAAAATTTAAGACTCGTGCTTGCATGAGTTACTTGAACTACAAGATGCTTACTTGCAGAGACAAGCTCACATTTGGGAGAGGCATCTGGTATCTGTTACAGTGGCTGTCATGAAAAAGGGCAGCACATCAGGCTTACTGATGGACTTGGACTGTGCTGTCACAGCAGTCTGGAGAGAGGGCGGAACATTGGGACAAAAAAAGCTGTAGAGCTGAACAGATATCTGTACACACACTTAAGGTTTCATGTTTTAAGTACAATAGGGAGATAAGCAATGCATGGCAAATTAATAGTTTCGGCCATTGTCTGAAGTTTAACTGCAATAGGATGGTGTTCCACTGAGCTGCTTCTTTATACCCCAGTAAAGCAACTCAGTGAAGCAAGATTGCGTTGCAGTTATATTTCATACCATGGCTGAAACTACCATTCATTTGCCATCCCTGTCTCAATGTTACTTTTCAAAATAAAGCATTATGTACACATTTGTTTCCTAAGCTGTATGAAAACAAAAACATACACTGCAGGATGATCTATTAGATGTCATTTCCTGAGGCATTCCAGGGCATTCCCATATATAGAAGGGCCATAAAAAAGCCTGAATGGTGACCTCCAGAGGTCATAAACTGGCCAGAGAAAAGTAGGGAAAAAAAACTGCAGAAAATGCTGGAAAAAGAACACCAGGAATAGTCACTGAACGGCACTATGAAAAATTGTATTTTATTATTTTTTTTTTTTCTTGTTTAATTTTGGGTGTAGTTTTCCTTTAAGCAGACAGAGAAGGAAGGATATAATACACAAGAGTTTGATTAATTTATTTTTAGTGAGTATAAAACTTCCATAACTTGAAATCTGTCAGTCATACCAATTTTTGGAAAATTCAAATACTTCCTGGATGCTATATTTTGGAAATCAGCATTCAGGGAAGGACAAATTTGTGGATAATAATATCAATATTAATAGTAACATACCACTTTGTTCAAAAAAATCCCTAATTTATTGACTTTCATACCTGCAATTCGGTTAGTCATCTAATTTGTTATGTTGGCTTGCGTGCATGCACAAGCAATATCTTGCAGTAGTAGCACATTTCAGATGAGTGTCAGTGTTGTGGTGAATGCAGGGGATACTTTAGTGGGTGTGTCCTTCAGCTGTCAGTCAGTGAGCATGCTGGCGATGACAGAAAACTTCAAAGAGAGCCAAAAACTTGAAAGAAATGTGTTGCTGCAATCTTGAACAGTTTGGGCATTCCAGAGGTACCTCCCCCTCACAATCTTGTCAGCTCCAGCGGCCGAGCACTCTATCCCTGGGCCTTGCTCCAGGAGCAAGCGGTTGGCTCCTGCCACTGAGCACTTGGTGGTGAGCTTTTCTTCAGGAGTAAGGCATTTGTTTAGTGTACCTTTCCTGGTGAAAAAATTCAATAAATATAGTGGCCCCTGCTGCCCCCAACACACTCCCCAGAAAACCAAAATCGGGGTGCCCAATCCTTGTGTCGGCATTATCCCACTCCCCCCATTAATGTGGCACACTGGCAGACCACCCCATTGTGCCAAAATCATGGTTCAATGTTTCCAACACTGGGGTGCCCACTACCAATGTTGAATACACCCCTCCAGCCCAAACCCATCTGTGTATTTGCCAACATCGAGGTTTCCAATCCCCATGTCGGCATGCACTCCCACCCCCACACTGTTGTGGCACACTGGGAGCCCACCCCTGTGATCCTAAATGCTGTGCCCCCAAGCCCAAACCCATGTGTGTTATTCGCTGACATTGGGGTACCCAATCCCCATGTAGGCATGCACCCCCCACACTGTTGTGGCACAATGGAAGCCCACCTCAGTGTGCCTAAATGCCTTTAATTTTCTTTCCTATAAATAAAGAAAACAATCCCCCAAAGTTTTTTCTTTTTTTACCTGTAAACAGAAAACTGTCCATCATTGTGTCCCTGTCCCCTCTCCCCCATCCCAACCCTCCCTCTGAGCACCCACCTCCCCACACCCCTCACTCTATACTTACCGAGGAGGTAGGGAGCAGTGATCTTCTCTGGACTGGGGAACGTCTGCACTCTTCAAAGCCGAACTGAGAAGTGAGGAATCCAGTATGCACTGTATAATGGGAGTCAATGGGGGTTTCAACTTAGGTTGATTTCTCAGTCATTTTTTGAAATTATGGCCCAAAATTTTCAACATGGGGTTCTTAGGGCCTCACCTCATGAACATGTTACTGTCATTTAATTTCTCAGTCCCAGTAGGTAAGTTCACTGTCACTGCATGGAATGACCTTTCAGGGCTGATTAATAAAACAACAGTACCACTGTTCAGGAGGTGGGGTCCCAAAAAGCCCATGTTGAAAATCTGGAAAAAAAATTCCACAAAATGACCGCATTATGGGCATGCATCGTACATTATGTATGCACACTTGTAACTTTGCCAATTTTTAATATTTGCACTCCAGATTTTCAACATAGCCAATTTTTTACACATCCTAACGAACAGTACAGCTGTCATTTTTCAAATCCTGCCCAAAATGTGTTTTCGCACCCATGGTGCAGAATGGTGCAGTCGCTGTGGAAATCAATTTTTGGGACAGATTAATACAATCACAGTGTTACTGTTCATTAGGGGAGGTCCCAAAATGCTGTGTTGCAAATTTGGTGGAAAAATTCCAAAAAGTGACTATGTTACGGGCCTTGATTGCACAGTTTCTATGCACACTCTTAACTTTACCAATTTTTCATATTTTCACTCCAGATTTTCAACATTGACATTTTTTCACACCCCCTCATGAACACTACAGCTGTCATTTTTCACATCCTGCCAGAAATGTTTCTCCACACCAGTGGCACCAAATGGCACAGTCACTGTGCAAAATCACTTTTTAGGATTAAGTAACAAAATGATACTGCCACTGTTCATGAGGTGGGGTCCCAAAATGCCCATATTGAAAATCTGGAGTGAAAAATAGCAACAAACACCCAGGGTGTTAGGGTTTCCAACTGTTATACCCCACCCTGTAGAGACTGACAGGTGTTGGGGATGTGACTTGGATTCTTCGGCCATAATGCTCATGACATTCCACCCCCACCCTGCAGCTTTTGACAGCCATCAAGGTGTGCCTTGGGGTCCTCAGCCCTAACATTCACCCCATTCTCCTACACTGCACCCATCTCTGCTTATTTACTTATGGAATGGGGTGAGGGTAAGGGCTGAATACCCCAAAGCACACCACAACATCTGTCAGTGTCTGCAGGATAGGGTGAGGTGTTATGGCATTAGCATTATGGCCAATGGTCCAAAGGCACACTGCCAATGCCTTACAGTCTCTGCAGGGTGGGGGTGCAGCTGGCATTACTTCAATATTTCACTGCCATTCCTATCATGCATCTCTTTAACTCCTGCACTAACACTACCAATGCCAATGCCAGCAAGCCAACATTCAGCATTGACAAATGATTGCTTATGTTTGCTTGCTTACATGCGCAAAGTGAACATATTGTTACTGTAGTGTAAGGGGCTGAGTTGGTGTATACTGTATAAGTCTGTATATGTAGAAATGCTGAAGGCTTGCTGAGACAGAGAGAGATAGAGAAAGCGGCCAAAGCTTCCTTAAATGAAGGAGGATATTTTCTAGACTACACTAAATTGAATTATTACTTTTTTGGACCTGTGTAAGTAACTAGTATTGATTCTGTGTTGGGGGTTGTCTTTTCTCAGTTTAACTTTAATTTGCCATTGAGGAACTGTAGCTGGGAGGCATTTGCGGTCATTTGTGACTAGACCTGTTACTTAACCTCTGTGAAATAGGTGTCTGAAAGGAAGGAAGGCACCCCCCAGGGTGGAGGGCCAGAGTTGTAGTTGATTGTTTCTGGAGGGCATAGGTTTACTCCCACCCACCCTGCCCCCATCCCACCCTCCCCAAGCACATAACTTTCTTTATAGCAGGGTTCTGACATCACTTCCTCAAAACTGCTAACAACATATGCCTGTTCATATCCTTAAAGGCACAGCACACCGAATGGGGGTAGAGACACTCATAAGCTTGCGCACACTAAAACAAGAACAAAAAAAAAAGAAAAGCATCTGTAACAGGAAGGGACACATGCATGCGGGGAGTGGTGCAATGCACTGGCTGTGGAGCAGCAGTCTTCTGGGAGACATTCTGGAGACTGTGCTGCTGCCCTATTTGTAGGCACCTCTCTGGTCTGAGGGAGGAGGTTGTTCATCTCCATGCTGACCTGGCAAGGATTCTGGAAACCTGCTCCCCTACCCAGGGACTACCCAGCCCACCACCACTAAGAAAAAGGAGTGGTTGGACCACGGTGGGCTCAGGAAAGGTGAGGGTGGTGGAACAGAGGTGCATCCTTCCAGTTGTACCTCTCACCAGTTCATTCACCACTCTGGTGGAGCATGGTTTCTCTATGGAGGCACCCACAGTGGAGACCAAGGAGAATGCTGGGAACCTCCACAATGGAAACCCAAAGGAGGGTTGCACAGGACCCCACAAGGGAAGGAAGCAACTCTTGGTGGGGAAATAAATTGTTAGGGGGTAGAACTGGGGAAGGGAGGGGAAAGAGAGGTACGGTGCCTGCCTAGTGCCATGGCTTAGAGTGACAGGAAACAAATCCTCAGGATCATGGGAGCAGCTGCAAGGGGGAGTGAGCTGGATGTCATTATCCACCTAGGGACAAATGACCTGGCTGAGAATGGGATCAGAGCAGTGCAACAGGAGTTTGTGGAGTTGGGGAGGGGCCTTAGACAAGTAGCACAGATGGTAATTTTCTCAGAAGTGCTACCTGTCTATGGCATGGATGAGGCTAGAGTATGCCGCACCATGGGATTCAATGACTGGTTGAAAACCTGGTGCAAAGCTCTGGGATTTGGCTTCATTGGGACTGCGACTCCACCAGGAGGGATGCAGGCCTATACAGGTGTGATGGTCTGCATCTATCCAGGAGGGGAACCAGGATCCTAGGTGATAGGTTTAAATGTTTCATTGGCAAGCATTTAAACTAGCCAAGGGGGGAGGCACTGAAAAGGAGAAGGGAAATCCTAGTCCTCCCAAAAATCAGGATAGTTAGTGAGGTAAACACCAAGATAGAGCAGTTGATAGGGAGAAGGGCAGGGGTAAATGGAGAAAAAGACAAAGGCAGTAAGGACAGGGATGGGGCAAAAAGAAATAAAGCCATAAAAATTAAAGGGTAATGAGTACCAATGCCTGTAGTCTAGGTAAAAAGCTTCCTGAAATGGTGGTCTTGATGGAAGAGGGATGCCTGGATATCATGGCAGTCACAGAAACATGTTATACAGAGAACCTTGACTGGGATGTCAACATACCAGGGTACACAATCTACAGGAGGGACAGGGAGGGAAGAAAAGGAGGAGGATGAGTAGCTGTCTATGTAAGGGAAGGGATCAAAGCAACAGACCTAAAGGGTAAGCAGGGAGGAGAGGAGGCACTGTGGGTCACCCTGGAGACTGGAAATGACACCAAAATCCGCACTGGGGTTGTATAAAGACCCGCCATCTCAGGGGGAGGAACTGGAAAAGGAAATGATAGAAGGCATCCTTGGGATGGCACAGAAAGGGGAGATATTGCTGATGGGGGACCTGAATATGCCAGATGTTAACTGGAGAACCTTTGCTGCAGTCAGATCAAAGAACAGGGCCATTCTCAATGCCTTACAGGGGGCATGCCGCAGACAGCTAGTTTTGGAACTCACTCAGGAGGGAGCAATCTTAGACCTGGTACTCTCAAATGGGAACTGAGAGAGGATCTCTGATCTTGAAGTGGGTAGCCATCTGGGAACAAGTGACCACCAAGCAGTGTGGTTCATGATAAACTTATCTATAGAGTCAAGCCATACAAAAGTGAAGGTACTGAACTTCAGGGGGGCTGATTTTTTCAAAATGGGAGAGTGCTTCAGAAAAGTACTAGCAAACAGGCAACAAGGTGGGGTGAAGCAACAATGGGGAAACATCAAAACCACCATCACAGAGGCAACAAGCCTTTGTGTGAAGCAAATAAACAAATCAAAATGAAAGAAAAAAACACTAAGGTTCTCAAAAGAAGTGGCAGGGAAGGTTAGGGAGAAAAAGATAGCATTCAGGAAACATAAGGAAACACAGAAGAAGCAGGGCAGAGAACTGTACCAGTTAAAGCAGTAGGAAGCAGGGAAGGCAGTCAAAATAGAAAAGGCCCAAACCAAGGAAAAGATAGCCAACTTGGTTGAGAAGGAGGATAAAACCTTTTATAGGTACATTAGGGAGCAAAGAAAGACTAAGGCAGGGATACTGAGGCTGAATAAAGAGGAAGGTGGTTGGCAAAGAGCGACAGTGAAAAAGCAGGGATACTAAACAAATACTTCTGCTCAGTATTCACAATGGAAAAGAAGGGGGAGATACCTAATCCAGTCAATAGAAGCACTCTGGATAGGTGGGTTGATATTAGTCCTTTCACAGAAGAAAGGGTTCTGAAAGAACTCTTAAAACAGAAGGTAGATAAAGCAATGGAGACTGATGGGATTCACTCCAGAATTCTAAAATAACTAAGGGAAAAACTAGCAACACCACTGACTACCCTTTTTAATAAATCATGGGAGGATGATGGCTGTGATTCCCCTTCACAAAAGTGGGAGCAAGACAGAGGCAGGAAACTACAGACCTGTCAGTTTGACCTCAGTGGTAGGGAAAATGATGGAATCACTTCTGAAGGAAAGAATTGTTGAGTACCTAGAGGCCAGTGGGGCACAGGACCCAAGGCAACATGGGTTCACAGTGGGAAGGTCATGTCAGACTAATCCAATAGATTTCTTTGACTGGGTGACCAAAGTAGTAGACCAGAGAGGGGCTGTGGACATGGCCTACCTAGACTTTAGCAAGGCATTTGGCACAGCCCCACACAAAAGATTAATAAACAAATTAGCCAGCATGGGAGTGGGTCCCAGGGTGATAGCCTTGGTAAAACACTGGCTGAACAACAGGAAACAGTGGGAAATAGTAAACAGAGTCCACAGTGAAGAAAGGGGAGTTACTAGTGGGGTACTGTAGGGTTCAGTACTGGGGCTGGTCCTTTTTAATGTCTTTATAAGTGACATTGCATAGGGACTGGAAGGAAAAGTATGTCTCTTTGCAGATGACACAAAGATCTGCAACAGGGTTGCTACACAAGGTGGGGTGGAAAGGATGAGAAGGGACTTGGCAAGGTTGGAAGAATGGTCAAATGTATGGCAGCACAGATTCAACACAAAGAAGTGCAAAGTAATGCACCTGTGAAACAAAAACCCAGGGGAAGAGTACACAATGGGAGGTGAGACACTGATAACAAAAAAAATGGAAAAGGACCTGGGGGTAGTCATATCAGATGACTTAAAGGTGGGCCAGCAATGTGAGAAGGTAGTAAGGAGGGCTGGGGGGAATACGGGGATATATAGGGAGATGCATCACCAGTAGAAAACAGGAAGTTGTTGGCCCTCTGTACAGACAGTTGGTAAGACCATATCTGGAGTACTGTGTACAGTTCTGGAGACCCTGTCTCTGCAAAGACATAGACGGGGTGGAGGCTGTCCAGAAGAGCTTAACCAAAATGGTGCAGGGTCTGTACAAGAAGACATATGAAGAAAGACTAAAGGAGCTTAAGATGTATAGCATTGAGAAAAGAGGGGGGACATGATAGGAACTTTCAATTACCTCAGGGGAGTCAATGAAGTCCAAGAGGGTAGCATCTTTCAGAAAAAGAGATGTGAAAGAACAATGGGCACAATTTGAAGATAGAGGGGGGGTGGCTAAGAGGTAATGCGAGGAAGTACTTCTTCACAGAGGGGGTTGTAGATGCATGTAATGTCCTTCCTGAGGAAGTCATAGAGTCAAAAACAGTGGGGGAATTTAAGAATGCATCAGACAGACATAAGGCAATTCTAGTGTGGGGTAGGAGGAAGTAGGCTGTTGGTTAACCAGGATCTGCAGCTTATCCGTTAGGTAGGGAAATGGGCAGACCAGGTGTGCCAAGCGGTCCTTATCTGCCATCAGATTCTATGTTTCTATGATTATTTTCTCAAAAGCCAATGATGTAAAGGCTGACAATGAAAGTGTTCAGCTGCCTGATGGGCCTAAACCTCTTGTACTTCAAAGGAGAAAGACCCACCAATTGCTCTGTGTTTCTGTCCATTAGCCAACTACTGTAGCAGACATCATCAGGATTTGAAGATAAACATCAAGCCTTACACTGTATGAGTGTGTGTGTGTGTGTGTGTGTGTGTGTGTGTGTGTGTGTGTGTGTATGTGTTTGTTTCTCCCTCTAGTTATAGCTAGGATGTGCCTATTTTAAAACACTAAACAGAGTTGAGAAAAAAACAGCATGCAGAATGAAAATATAACAGCTACAAATATATTAACAGCATACTGATGCTGAAGAGAAAACACCAGCAAGAGTTGATTTAAATTACATAAAGATCCCTTGATACCAGCTGGATAACTTTGAAAAATGTAAGAGTTAAGACACAACAGTATTTCTGCAATCCTCTTTTTTGTACGGACTTTATCCTCCTGCCCTTCCCCATTGGCCCCCTTCTGCTGTTAACCCACAGCCCCTTCAGTCCACCTCCATGATTTACCCCATCTACTTCTTACTTCATTGTGTGAGTGGGTGCCAGTGATGGTGGTGCAATGCCTTCAGGGTTGCATCATCATACTGCAGATAGGGATTATTTTCTGCCTGTTACTCCACTTGCGTCAAACTGGTGCATATGCTGAAAAAGCAGACAGTTCACACTGACAACGCCCACCTCTCATTTGAATTCTGCTGACCACTGCTGTGCCACCTAGCCCCTACAAGGTGGCAGCCAAGCAGCAGTACATACTGTACTCCCAACCCAAAAGAGGAGATCCATTGATGGATGCTAAATCCTCCTTCCTCCATCAGCCCTCCAGCGACATTGGTCTATTCCCAAACCTGGACCGCTGGTGTGGTGGGAGGTGAGATGTTCAACACCTCAGCCCTCCACACCACTGGCTGAGCAATACATTTACTTTAGCTGATACTTTGCACAACATTGTTTATGGCCCTGAGGGAGCAGACCCTGCAACCCACTGTTTCACAGATCTGTGCTTTTTCCTCTCTGTACCATTCAGCCAGAATAATATTTTTGTAATGTTTTCCCTTTTTCTTCATTACTGAAGGAAGTGATATAAAAGCAAGATTACTGTGCCTTGGACTTTCTTTAGCTTTGGCTGCTTGTCTACACATAACAACTTAATGTCACGTTTCTGGTATCATAATTATCTCCACAGCAACAGACTGGGATGTAATAAACAGAACTGTGACTGCAGAAGTAGACAAGCAGACAGCAAATATGGCTGAGAGCCTGTTTTCATGCAAATGTCCTTTGTAATAAACAAATATAGGTGACAATTACAAAAAAGGGTGAACTATAATCTAAGTTGTGTCATTATATTAAATGTTTCAGAGTTATCTCCACAACATCAAGGGCATCTTAAAGCCCTGTTACATTGTAAGCAAACATTCAGCATTTACACGTGCTTGTTTTGTTTTACATTTGGAAGTCAATGACTTCCTCCCCATTTATTTTGGAAGTTTGGCCTTGTTTTTGGAAATCAGGTACTCCCAAAATGGAGTTACTGTACCTGAATTCCTGATCATAAAAGGCGGGAGGTAAGGGACAATCTACAATGGAATAAAAAAAGAATACATCAAAATGTTTGCCACTAACATGCACTTCTGTTTAAACTCATGGAAGCAATGTAAAAGTCAGATTTCAGAAACAAGGGTTTTAATCTTTTTTTTTTCTGGAAATATTTGGCCTTAAACTCCCTCAGATAAGGCAGGGAGGAGAAAGTCTCAAACCTTTGAGACAGCCCATTGTGCAGGGATTTAGAAGTTTACAAGCCATATTGTCCTCTTCCTCTTTTGATTATTTGAGAAGGAATTGGAGGTACAAGTGGAGCACTGCAGAGGTTACTGCTGGAGTATGGACCTATAACAGTTTTATAAGCAACTTTGATCCAAGAGTGACTAACAGAGTGGACAAATTTTCAGGTGGCATAAAATACTGTAGTGAAGGTTGAAGGATTGATAGAGAAGGGGTTAATGTTGCAAAAAAGAATGGAATAGTCTATAATGTAGTTGGTAGGATTATGTTAAATGATGTTCAGTGCTGATAAGTGTATAACCCCCAAGTACTGGTGCAGAACCTTAGGAAAGATGACCTGTGGTCATAAAAAAAAATCTTATGTCAAAGATGTTCATACCCAAATAGTCCAGTGCTTTCACCTGATGGCATCTATCCAGCAACATGGTGCAAGAATTCTTCCAAGGAAAAAATTACAATAATACCACCCCCTCTCACCCTGGCAGGTATGAAGACAGTAAAAATGGGTAGACTGGGTGGGCCAAGAGGCCCTTATCTGCCATCCGATTCAATGTTTCTATGAGCACATAAGCAGTGACTCATTGTAGTAACCCCAAAACAATACACACTGTCACACAGTAATGTTAATTGACACTGTTAAATACTGCAGAAAGGATTGAGGTTTACTAAGGGGAACAGGAACACAAGGACAGGGGATGTGGAAGAGAAAATGGAGTATGGCATATAATTAAATAGCAGTTACATGGTCACAGTTTGCAGGCGTGTTGCCGGAGAAGGATGCCATACCAACTGAGATACTTGGCAGGATTTTGGTATGGTAAGATGCAGCATCTGGGTCTGTATTTCAGATGCATGCTGCATCCACGCAGATGTGTCTAGACATCTGCATCTAGTCACAGACATCTGGACGCATTTACAGTGATTCCCGCAGTTCATGACAACTTCTGCTGCAAATAAGGAATCACATCTATTTTCTGGATGCATAGTGCAGAATACTGTTCCAGGAGTTATATCAACTTTTCATGGTATAACTCCTTGGATGGATTTCATCACTCATACCCAAAATAATGGACCCGAGTTTCTGAAAATCCCACCCACAGTATTTACCTGAAGACATTGTTCCGAAATATCATTTCTAATTAAAGTAAATTAGAATTTCTGTAAAAAGTCTTTGTGTAGCCAAGTATCCTGTCTCTGGACATTTCAATATTGGCACAGATCTTGCCCCATCTAAGGCTTTAACTGTCTAAAATATTTGAAGGGGCAGCCACTGATCTGTACTCACAACCATAACAAAGCAACTATGTGGCATTCTCAGTGGCATGTCTTCCACAAGAATTCTGATAATAGTCTTCTTAAAGGTGCTGCTATGAAGGCTGACATCCAGGACAAGCACTCCAGTAAACCAGGCTCCAAAACTGTTTCTGAGTCACAGGGTGAGACTGCGGGATTTTCTCACCCATGATTTTGAGGTGAAAAAAATACATCTCTCTCCTTCTTCTGTTCTAGTGGATCTGAAGTGCTGGACCATGCAGATCTCCCAGCTTCCATGATGTGGTGTATTTTGGTTGAAGCAGTTACATGGGGGAAAAGGAAGCCCAACATTCAACTGTTGTACCATTTTCCTATGAGAACTGTATTTTCCAGAGGTTTACACTTATGCTCCATCTTGCCCACTCCTGTGGCTAATTGGCAGGACCTGTCCTGAAAATCCTGACTGCCTTCCAATTGCCTCTCCATTTCCTAGCTTTCGTCTGGTGTCCGCAGATCTCTGAAGCAGCACTCAAGGGTAACTAAAATGGCTGCACCCATGCCTGTGTTCTTATTTAAAAACATCCCTCAGCTCAGCATCCATTAACCTAATAGTGCCCACTATCATCAGTAACAATATGACACAGCTTCTTTGGGTGCCCATTCTTCTTGCTTTGTCTGTGGGGGTGAGCAGGTGTGTTGGAAGCATCTGCAAGTGTTCTGTGCACTCTGATTCTGCATGTGATCTGTTTGGTGGCTCCCTAACTGCCAGCTCTTAGCAACAATGCAAAGTATTTGTTAAACAGATAGTCTCTTTTTATGTGAAGAAGACACATTGTGTGGTCCCCCATTAGCATCTTGGCAGCTGTAATGTCATCTGTGACTAGCAGACACTGAAGAGCTGCTTTCCTGTGCTATGCTGCTCAGTCCCCTTGTACTGTCTAAATGGGGACTATGAGTAGGAAAATGCTGCTGCGTAGTTGCAGTGCTAAAGTGACAGTCTAGGCTATGGTTCTACTGGAGATGTGTGTGTTTGTTGGGGGGTGACAACGGCAAGGTGTGGCAAGGACCACACAAAATAAAAACTGTATATATTTTAATGATTATGGGTAGAGACATGCTTACATAAACAATAGAAAGGACCCAGAGCTTCTACTACAGTAGATGAGAAAGTGAAATATTTAGATCAATTTGCAATGATAGTAAGTAATGATGACTGCCTGATAGGTTGCATATAATAGATGGGGATAGAGCCAAGAAAGGCATTTAACCACTCTGTACATCAATCGTGAGGCTGCATTTAGAGTATTGTGTGTTGTTTTAGTTAGTGCAATACAAGATGCTCATAAAGGAAATAATTAAGGAGAACACTGGCTTTGCCTAATTTACTTGCCATTTTTTTTACCTGCCTACCTACTTTCTCTCTCAACCCTCCCCCCCCTCACTTAATTACCCTTCTGCTTTTGTCTCTCTGCAGAAGTCCTGGCACCATAGCCCTTGGAACCCCTCCAACTGCTATCCCCCTCTAGCCTCTTCCTCTCCCTCCTACTTTTTCACACTCACTCCCTTTTCTTTTGTTCTAGCCCAGGCTCACCTCTAATTAAGCCCCTGGCCCTGCGCTGCCCCTGGTCCTGCTCTGCTCCACTTAACTTTGACCCTTGCTCTCTTTCTTTCCCTTCTAGGACACTGCCCATCAGTGGGCACTTTGTGACAAGCAGCCACAGCCCTGAGCAGAGCCGGCTATACATCACCTCCCAGCCCACCTGCACAGACCCAGGTACGGCAAAGACTTCAGGAAGCCTGGCTCCTTTATCTAACTCCTGATTTGCTGCCTTAACCAGAACTTGGCTCTTCATTGGCTGGTTTCTTTCTTCACCTGCTCCTGATTGGGTCTACCTTCTATTTGATTTTTAGTGCTCTGGAGCTCTGTTTTTAGCTGCATTTTACTGCTAGTAAATTTTACTGTCTAGTATTTGTCCCGCCCACCCACTCCAGCCTAAACCTCTATTAAATACACTGTCTCCCCCACTAGGCACTGCTCACAAGCTCCCCTATCTCATCAGGTGCTCCCCACCTACTTACTGTACCTCCTGTTAAAGTGAACTGCTCTATTTTGCTCTCTGTTTTAGATTACTACACTGCCCAGCCTTCATAACTGTACTACTTTCCCTTCCTACTAATCTGCAACTCCTACTCTCACTACTGATTCACCCTACTCCTCTCTCTGTAATATTTATCTCCATGATGTTCTTCTCCCTACAGGCTTGCAAGATGAATTACTCTTCCCTGACATTGATCATACTTTTCATACTTCTCAATTTGCTCACCTGCTATGCACCACTCCTAACCTGCATCATGCCCACAATTCCCCACTCAGAGACACGCCCTCCAGCACACTCCCTTCTAATACACCTTTCATATTGACAGTCACCTACACCCTCCCTGTCACTAGGTGATATACCCACCACCCTATCCTATAGTACCTTTATCTTTCAATATTTCTCTCCTTAGTCAGCAATAATCTCCATCAGAAACCCTCTTAACATAGACAGCACAAGATATCCAAGATCTTTGCCATCTATCTGTCAAGGATTGCCCTGCTCCTCCTTCTTCTTTCTGGGAATGTAAACCTCAGCCCTGGTCCCCCATGTACATCTAACCTTCATCATAGAAAACAAGGGTATCTCACCCTAGCCTCCATTAATATTCACAGCCTGTTACCCAAAATTGATGACCTCCAAGTCTGGGTGTCACAACATGCACCCGATATACTAGCCCTGAATGAAACCTCGCTCTCACTGATGGTTCCAGACAATGCCATCTCCATCCCTGGCTATGTCCTCTTTAAACTTGACTGCATTGGTAAATGAGGCAGTGGGTGTACCATTTACCTGAGGGATACCCTCAAAGGCCAAGCCCTCCCTTTAACACCCCCTGTTAACAACTCACAAATGCTAGCCATCAAAATAATCCTTGGCCAACATAGGAAATCCCTTACCATCATATCCATTTATATTCCCCCTCGTGACCAGGTCTCCCGCTTCCAAATGGTCACTGAATACCTACAAAGCATCCCCCAGTGCACCAAAACAGTGGTCATGGGTGACTTTAATGTCAACTGACTGACCCCTGAAGCTGATCTGTATAAAGATGCTCTTGCAGCAATAAATATCACCAAGATGGTATCCGCTTCTACACTCATCAACTACAGAACTGGCTCCAGCTCACTCCTGGACTTAATTCTCACCACTCATCCTAACAGAATCTCAGACACCCAAGTCCTACCTGACTCATTGAGTGATCACTCCCCAATTATCTGGCACTGGCACTGGTCTAACTGGACACCCAAATTGAAGGCCAAATTCTTGTACCAGTGTCTGCTAAAAAAAGTAAGATCCCACAATTCCTGACCTCCCACTCACAAATTGACTGGTCCCCCTAGACTCTATGAACTGCATTGATTAGGCCCTTAACTACTTCAGCCTGTGTTTTAATGAAATGTGTGAAAAATTTGCCCCTCTGAAGAAGGACAAACTCAGGGGATACTCTAACCCCTGGATCACCCCTGCCCTACTATCTCTGATGAGAGATAGAGACAGCCTCTGGCACCATGCAATGGCTGCTGGTCTCCATGCAGACCAACAGCACTATAAGGCTGCCAGAAACAAGTGTACCCAGGTGGTACGAAGAGTCAAACAGGAATACTACAGAGGTGAGCTCTCAAACTCCTGGAGAAATGGAAAACTTTTTTGGGAAAATATCAAAACTCTGACAGGGAAACCCAATAAATCCTTCCCTTCCTTGCTTGTGGTGAATGACACTGTTAAGCAGGACCATAAACTACTCACAGACACCTTTAATGTCACTTTTACTGCTCTCTCCAGTGTACTTCCCCATACTATTTCAATTATTCTACCTTGTCTGTTAGCATTGCAAACTCAGCTCCTCCCTTGAATCCCCCCCTTCTACTTCAGGAGAGTGTCCACCTGCCAAACCTAGAAAATACCTCCTGAATGTGCTGAGTAAATTCAGATATAGCAGCAACACACTGGATCTCAGACTTCTCTCCCTCTTACTCGATGTCATCTTACCCCCCTCACCAAACTTCTAAATCTCTTTCTTTTTCTACAACAGTTCCCCCAACTATGGAACTCTGCTATCGTCACACCTATACACAAAAGTGGTGATAAGTCCCTTCACACCCCCATCTCAATCCTTCCCCTACTTTCTAAAGCCTTAGAGCCTATTGCTGCTGACCAACTGTCAGAATATCTAGACAAGTATAACATCCAGTGTCCACAGCAGCATGGCTTTAGAAAAGCACATAGTACAACCTCTGCTCTACTGGAACTCACTACCCATATTCAAAAGGCCTTGGACTCCTGTCACCTACTAGGTGTGGTGTATATAGATCTAACCAAGGCCTTTGACACTGTTAATCATCAGCTCCTTCTACAATCTCTCCCCACCATCAGCCTCTCTCATGCGGTCACTAACTGGTTTGAAAGTTACCTTCAAGGAAGACATCAACAAGTCAAGATCAGGGACTCAAACTCTGAATACCTCCCTGTGCACTCCGGGGTTCCCTAAGGTTCTATCCTTGGTCTGCTACTCTTCAGCCATTCCATCAACACTCTCCCAGCAGCCTGCAACAACAATATGATCCTATACGCAGATGGCACCAACCTCTTTTCCACTCACACTGACCCAGTTCTCCTATCCCATGACCTACAGATGAATTGTACCCTTGCTGAATTGTGGTTTGACAAATGCAAACTGTTGATGAACTATTAAAAAAAAAAAGCAATGCTGTTTACAAACACCCACAGTAAACATAAATCTACAAGCTTAACTATCCTGAACAAACTACACCTCACACTTGAACAAATACCAGAATTCAGATACCTCAGGTTACGCTTAACAGTCCACTCACCTACAGCACGCATGTTTGACTCATCTCCAAAGCCATTAATTTGAGGATAGGTATTATTTATCACCTTCTCCACTGCCTTAATAATAAGGCTATGTGAAAAAGCCGTAACCAGTTCAGTTCTCTCCATAATTGATTGTGGACTAATTTTCTATGGGGCTACCACTGACACCACCCTAAAATGAATAAATGTTGCACTTAATAAGTGCTGCCATCTGGTGACAGATACCGGGAAAAGAATGCACGCATGTGAGCTGTATAAACAATACCACTGGCTCCATCTTCAAGGAAGAATAGCCTACCAAACTTGCCTCATTACTAAGAAAATTTGCCTCTGCCCTATCCCTCCATCAACACGTAAGTTTATGTTGCCCACCCTCTTCATGTGGTGCACACATGGTGCCAACAAATCCTCTTTCTTGGTTCCTTTCTACTGTACATCACAAGCCCAGCACTCCTTTTATGCCAGGGCCCCAACCTTGGTGAATGGACTGCCTCCAGAGGTCTCTGGTGAGATGAAGTTAGGTCCTTTCAAATGCTAACTTCACCAACACCTTGCTGATCTCAGCAGCTGCAACTGTACCCACTAGTATATCTTGGCTCTCCAAACCCCATTAAACTCCATGTCTTCCTCTCTACTCACCCCAACCCTTTCCCTCCACCTCTCCTCTCTCTCTATTGGTTGACCTCAAGCCTTTCCCTTCTAGTTTCCCTCTCCCCTTCTCCCTCCTCCTCCTTCCCTTCCAGCACCACACTATAACCTCCTCTCATTTCTTCCTTCCCTTCTCTGCCTTTCCTATCCCTTGCCCACTACCTCTTTCCCACACCCTACTTCCCTGCTGTCACATCCATTACCACCCACTCCACCCACCCCTACCTTTCTTCCACCTTACCTACACTCCTAACTTCCTTCTCTTGCTCATGTCCCCACCACTATTTTCCCCACCCATTCCTTGCCTCTCTTCCCACCCTGTCCTTGGCCCCCTCAGCATTTACTTCTACCACCCCACACTTTATGACAAAGTCTGACTTAAGATGACAATCACCCATGACACCCCTCTCTCCCCACCCCTTATATTTCAATTGTGTGCCTTGTTTCCTGTCTCGTCCCCTATTGTGTCAACCCCTCTTGTTATCTTCAATGCTTGTTGCTGCCTTAGTATAGCTGCTATGCACCATTAATGTGTACTGACAGTTGTTATTTCCCACTGTGTGTCTCTGCTTAATATTGCTGTATTACACTTTATTGTTATATGACGCGGAACCTTTGTAATTGAACCTCTGGTTCAAAAGTATTTGTAATCCTAGTACTCAATAAATAAAATAAAATAAATAAGGTACAGTGCAGAACAACTAATCTTATTTATGGGTTCAAGGAGTTGACAGTAGATAGTAGGGAAGACTAAATCCTTGGGGATGCTTACATGGATGAAGCAAAAAAAAGGGGTCATGATACTGGTATTTAGTATTCCAAAGGGTATTGACAAAATTAATCTGGGATATACTGTACAGCAAGTTGAATTGCATCTGTTATATTTAGCGGGATTCAACCTTCTACATATATTCGCATCCACTAGAATTAGCATGGACAGCTTACTGTTCAATACACTTCTACTGACAATTAACTGTCCTTTATTTTTCACTATCTGTTTATTTTCACTGATTGTCAGCAATAGCGAATATAGCAAAAATAAACAGACAGTGAAAATAACCTTCTATGCAGTAGCTTTCCTTCCCTACTTCCTTTTGTATCACCTGGCCATTCCATTTCTATGTCCTCCTGCTGCAGACCGACCAACCGACTAGTACATGTATGCTGCCTCCTTCCATTGCCATACGCAGCTATCCCCGCTGGTGGTACGAGCTCCTCATTCACCTGCACTGCGCTTCTCCTGACCTTCCTGGGGCACTCCCTACCTATGAACTCAACAGGTCTGTTTCCCCTCGCTAATGTACAGTATCATGCCGTGATGTGACCATTCTGATTCTCATCATGAAGTTCTATCTCCTTCAGTCCGCCAGAGTCCCTATGCTTCTATATCTATTATTCCCTCACATCAGTTGGATGACCAATCCCATCGAACTCATTTAGTATTGATCATGAACCCTTTGGAGTCATTTATCAACCTATTATTACCTTGTTCATTTAATAAAACTATACGGCTCGGTTACTATTTATTAACTTGATGATTCTATCATTGCTCCTGCTTCACAGCTACAGTCATCTAATTCCGGGATTTCATTGCAGTCCAGTCAGACCTTGTAAAGCCTGGTACAGCTGTGAGTAATGTATTCTGTTCAGGAATCTGTTTCACTTTTTGCCAGCTTTACGAGTTAATACATTTTCAGGATTATTCGATCAGACTTTCGCTATTTAGTTCATGTCCCTCACTACAGCAGCTCTTCATGCATGGATAACTTTGGCTATGCCTGACCTATTGGGTCCCCTTCCCATAATGCTATCTCCCTCTAGGGGGCCTTTCTCATACCATAACTGCTTCTACCCTCACACTTAGCCCCTGGGGTTTCCCTCTCCTTTCCTCGGACCATTTATCATCGAATATGAAGAGACAATTACTTAAGGCTCGATCTCACTATAGTACGTCCAGCTGGATTCCTCAATTCATACCCCTTCCATGGCAAAGTTGAACCACATGGGGTCTCGTCTTTCCAATCTTGTACTGCTTGTGATACGGTGATGGCGGACTACGTGGGGTCCCACTATCCCAATCATGCACTATTGCTTTCCATGGTGTAGGCAAACCACCTGGGGTCTTGCCTTCCCATTTATGCACTACTCAAGTGATATGGTGATATCTGACCATGTGGGCTCCCACTATCCCTATCCTGCTTTAGTCTATGGGGCAAGGGGTCCTGCCTTTTATTTCCTGCTCAAGTTTTGCCACACAATGATGGACCATGGAGGGTCCCACCTTCCCATTCACCATCTACTCCAAGGGATTCAAATCATTTGTTCCTTCAAGTCCCCATACTGCAGATTTGCTCGATGTTCATTCATCCTCCTTACTTGAGTAAATCCTTCTCAGTTCCAGTATATAGGGGACTCCTGCATCTGTTCATTATTGAAACTATTTATGGTGATGGTGGATCACATGGGGTCCTGCCATCCCAAACATCTATGCCCTGTGAAACAGCCCTGCCATATCTCAAGTGTTCCCAATTCACTTCAAGAGTACATAGCTGAGGGTTCGGCCTTCCTTACCTTGGACTGCAACACACTCTGGCTCCTGATGGTACCCCTTACCACCTAGATCATTCCATACTATGGTTATTGCAGACCACGTGGGGTCCCACCATCCCTTTTCTACATGTCCCTTGACACCCTTTCCCCTTTTTCCTTATCTTCCAATCCAGCTTCTGTGACCCTCACTTTACTGTCAACTCACCAATAGGACAATGTTGATGGACTTATCTCAGACCAGTTTAATCAGTGTTTCAAGTCATGCAGGTGTCTTCTGCTACATCCTCATCGCACCCTGGGACCTTCCTTCCTCGATCTGCATTTCCTAGTGCCAGTTTCAGTGGATTTTGGCCCCCTCACCTCAGAATCATTGTTCTATGGTTATCAGAGAGCCCTTGGGGGTCTCTCCATTGCACCAGTTGTATTTCCCTAAACAGAAAGTTATCATCTACTAAACGGATTCCTTTGCACTATGGTAGACCCTCGTCTGGGTCTCGCTTTCCCAGTATTGACCATCTGATACTTTAGTTGCTCTCACATTATTCTTCATTCATCAGGATTCCAAAGGACTATCTTTCCTTAGCTAGCCTACCTCTGAGCCTACTATCATCATCACAGGTCAACGTCTAACATCTCAGTGGCAATGGCAAACCATGTGGAGTCTCGCCATCGCATTTACGCATGCCCCATGGTGGGCCTTATCTGGTACTTTATCTCATTTCAATCAGCCTCAGTGACTCTCTACCTTTATGTCTTGCATTATTCTGTAATGCTGCTATGGCAGATCATGTGGGCCCCTACCATTCCTACAAAGGCTATCACCCTCCTATCTTGGATTAAGCTCATAATACAATGAAGGTGAGCCTACCACAAGTTCCAGCCGTTCAAACAAACAGTCTCACTATGCAGCTCTATGTAGTGTTCAAAGGATGTGCTATGGATCTACAGCAATCATCTTTCTCAGATTCAGATTAACCATTGTCATAGCATCTGGTAATCATTCCATTTGGATATTCCATCTGCTCGAACCTTCATCTTCAGCATCAACTGCTTGCTTATCTCAACCATGATCTGGGCTCTACCACTAGCTATATCAGATCATACTCCTGTACATAACCATACCTAAACCCAAGAGCATTTAGGATTATTCTCCTCATAGTATGCCCAGAGGATGGGCAGGTCAGTAGCCATGGGTCCTCGGAGGTTCCCCCAAGGGGGTTTTCCTCTCCTGTGTGCTGCAGATCACACTTTCCAAGGCTAGGGGAGGTAGTCATTTGTAACTTCTTTTGGGGCCTTAAGTCTACACCTACCCACTATCCTACACAGGGTGGGATGCAGAGAAGCACCAAATCTCATGTCATAAACACCAAGCATATCCCAGTCAGCTCCTAAGTATAAACAAGCACCAAGCTGTTTGCCACACATTGAATTGAAAGGCTCTAGCCTGTAGTTCAATGGGGGAGAATAGCTCCTCCCCCATTCCCTACTTAAGCAGTAGGCTGCCTCCTGCTCTGTTTCCAGCATTTTGGCTGCACCCTCCATCCTCCCCTACCCCCTCCTCCTCCTTCTCCTCCAGCACTCCTATCTCACCCTCTCTGCTGGGCTTTAAGTCTGCACCTACCCACTATACTACACAGGGTGGGATGCGGAGAAGCGCCAAACCTCATGTCATAAACACCAAGCATAGCCCAATCAGTTCTTAAGTATATACAAGCAGCAAGCTATTTGCCACACATTGAATTTCTAATGTCTCACTGTATGAGAAAAACATTATGAAAAGGGTTCCCTGTTGCTTTGTTTTTGTGGCAAAAAATAATTATTTGCTACACTTATGGTTCCCACAGTGACTGAGTAGGCAATACGTGTCATTAAATATCCTTGGAAGGAATGCAACAAGATGAACCACACACTCACAGTGTTGCAATATTCTTCACAGTCTCATTGATTTTTAATGTGCACTGATCTTAGAGTGTTTAAGAATTAGAAACAGCCTTTCTGGTCTTCATCAAGTTATGTTTGTGTAGTGAGTTGTCTTAGTCTTGGTACAGTTGAGCATGGGGGTCACTAGCAATCTCTATTCCAAGACCACTAGAATAATGCCAGTGAACGGGAAGTTTTTCCAGTGAGCAAGAAATCACTCATATGTTCTGTCTGTGAAATTAGAACCACAAAGCATTTGTGGAACAAAGGGGCTGCTGATTATCAAAGTCACTGAATGAATAAACTGGAAGTTCCCTGTGCAACTCTATTGCTTTTCTTGTATAAAAGAAGACATAAAAAAGAATCTCCCTATCAGTTCCACTTTGCTTACACTCCCCTAGCCCAAACTACTTTAGATGACACTCTTGTACTATAACAGACATATCTCACATCACAGTAGATATATAGTTCAGCAAATTGGACCACTAGTTTAAACACCACCTATGGTAGCAGAGGAACAACAGAAGATCTGTGCATAAATGTGAAACCAAGCACCCCCATACGTGTTGCGCAAACATGACAACAGCTGCCACTGATGACCCATGACTATTTCCTGTCCATGTTCAACTATTATATTTTATACTTCTGTATCATGGTGGCAATGAAAGATGGTGACTTCTGCAATGTACCTTGCCTTGCAGTGTATACACATTAAAGTCTAGTGGTGCTATACTATGTGCAGCTGGATCTGTCATGGGCACAGTGGGGTGTTCCGCATAAACTTATTTAGTTTCTGTGACTATATATAGAAGAAAACAAAGGAGTTCTGTGCAGAATTGGCAACATTAAGCATGGTTGTTCTCATGGTAAATTTACATAAAAGGTGCTCATTCTATTTTTGAAGATCTACAAATAGATTAACTCAAAAAGCAATCCTGGTGGAGGTGGTGGCAGTCCTGGTGATGATGACACTCTAGCTTGGTGGCAGTACTTTTGATTCTCAACAGTAGCAGAACAAGGACTCCTTTAACACACACCATTGTAAGTCATCATGCTTTGATCTTACCAATCAGCTCATCTGCAGCAAATGCAATGATGTCATCACTACAGAATCTGCCATCAGCATTATCACTGTTCTCATCATCATCACCACCATAACTAGATGATGTATCACTATTATAGCCAATGTACCTCTGACTCTAATAATTTATTTTAAACAAATATAAAAATATACAATGCATATGTATGTAACATTTAAAACATTTTTAATTGACTGGAAGCTACAGTCTTGTTAATTTAGTCTCTTATAAGTATGATGTACAGGGCTATAGAGGTAAAACTTAACCTAAATGTGCTTTGTTTTGTGTATTGATGCTCAGGGACTGCTTGGTATGGAGCTGGGTGATTGAAAATATACCACTGTATGTCAGAGATTATAAGGCATGGGGTGAGGCAAAGGCGGTTGTCTCACCACATGCCAATGACTGCTTAGGATGGGAAGAGAGAGGGAGGTGGTTGTCATTCGATATCAGGGACTGCTAGCCTCATACTTTGTCTGGCATTGTCAATACAAATTAAAGTACGTCTGTTAATAATAAAGGAAAAAAAATCAAGGTACATATCTACATTTAGGAACCAGTTAAGGCTGAACCATAAAGTCACAAAACTTCAGGAATATGATGTTTAGGTCAAATGTTCTAAATGTCTGTGAATGAGAGGTGCGGTGTTTCGAGGGGTTTAAACCATAACTCTAAGCAGCTTAGTTATTACTTTAACTGTCACCCTCTTTCAAAGGATATATGTGTGAGAAAATGCTGTCTGAAAAGACTGTGCCAAAGTCAGGATGAAACCAGTGCTGAATCATGTACAGTACTCATTCCAACCTAGTCTTCGAGTAATCATTTGGAAACTAGGAACATACAGTACCACATGTCACTGAGATTTAGATCCTTATACCCTATAATAGTATTTCCCAACTTCTGTGGTTGTGTACTTTACATGTAACTGGTGCCTAAATGTAGTTTGTTTGCATTGAATATTCTACCTGTAGAGGTGGGCATTATCCTTATTTAAACCTTCTTTTTAAACAGGTTGAATCACAGCCTTAGCTCTGCCTTGTTTCAAATTCAAGGCAGGTAAGTCACTACGGACAATAAACAGCCAGCCAGTCAAGAGCTCACTGTTGCTCGTATTTAATTTCATTTCAGAATTGCATTGAATTACATTAAGAAGTGATTAAGATAAGGAAATATAATAGCCTAAATCCTTTAAAGCCACACATAAGCATCAGCCATGTTTGCTTATTTAATAAAAATGAATTAGAACTACATTGATTACAGGAATTGTGATATACAGAACAATCACCCTAAAGGCTACTGTGCTAGCTTTTCTGTGGCAGAATATCATAGATAAAATACATTCTTATTTAACTGTTTTGCATTTTATTTATTAACTTGACTAATGGATGAGTGCGTGTTGTAAGATAGAGGCTTGACAACCAGAGAGACTGAAGCCCTCCATTTACCCACATTTCACGTACAGAGCAGGTGGGCACCCAACACACTTCTTGAGATTTCATATGTCTTAATGTACCTTTTCTGGGGATGAACATTGAAATAAATAACTACAGTTATGTGCTTTTAATTGTCCCACAGTAGACATTGTATTTCAGCCTATACCTTATGTTTAGAGCCTGCATTGTATGCTTTCTTATTTCTTGTCAGGCTAATGAATACTTGTACTTAGGGCAGTAGAGGTATTTCATTTACTCCTGGACTACAAGTGAGAATCAAAATGTTTTATACTCAACCTTATTCAAAATGGTCACCACAGACAGAATGAGTTTTAAAAGATTCAGTATTCAGTTGGTACTTCTGTTGAACACCCCAGTAAACTACAACATGGGCAACAAAGATTGGAACTTGTAACTTAAGGACACTTTTAATCACACCTGACGTCTTCATTAATTTGTAATGATCAGTAAAGCAGTCTGAGGAGAAGTCTAGGTGATAGAAGTATGAAGATGGAAAAGTGCAAGGAGTTCAGCAACAATGATCCTCATGACAATGAGAGGTGGTCTCACAGCTGACAATGAGATGGCAAGGCAGGTGCCAGGTCATGAGTGAGCTACTCCATGAATACTCCTCAAAATAAGGCAGGACTGATGGAATGCTTCTGGTGTGGGACTGAAGTGTAGCCTTTGTGAAAGACAGCACACTTCCAGAGCTTAGCAAAGCACATATTTGCTTTGCTGTGTTGCAGCAGGAAGCTAGCACCATGAAGTTCTAATAGACAGCCTTGACTCAACAGCCTAACCACTGCTTGCCTGGGAGTTAAATTGGACTACAAGTAGGGTGCAGTAGACAGAATATAACTCTTGTGCAGAGCATGGCAAAATTTCTACAGACTTCAGCAGAGGCTTCTAACAGTTGGTAGGGATTTTTTAGACTATTTGAATGTTTCAAACTACACCCCTGCTTCCCAAGAGTAGAACTTTTCAATATGCAGTATAATGCTGAAACCTAGGCCTGGGTATAACATTGTTTAAATATTGCGTGGGATGGGCCTGTGCTTTTGTAAAGTGGTCACACATCAATTAGAGTCTCCATGCCTTGTGGGTGGCTCACTGTGTGCTCAGGTAGTTTGCCTCGGTGATCATATTTTGGTTGTAGATAATCTGTGCAAACTATGGTTCATTGTGAGGAATTGGATGGTATAACAGTGGAAAGGTGTGCTGGAGGCTCTGGCCTAGGACAGTTGGTTCTATGCTTTTCCCACATCAGGTGGTCTGTGGTACTGGGGGGGTGCAGTGAACTGAGATGCTACTGTTCTGGTATGCTACTTGTGATGCTGGTGAGCCTGGATATAAGACTCAAAGATGTCGCTCTGATGACCTATCATGCCTCTTATGTCACTGACACAAGTGATGGTACTTACACCTCTAATAGGCCCTGTGGGGCCTTTATTTCTGTTCCCCTTGACCAGAAATAACAGTTTTGGCTCCTCAGGTACTGTAGGTACTCAAATTAGGCTCCAACTGGAGTAAGTCTGAGGGAAGGATACTCTGTGGAATGGATTACACACCATGCGCTTCTTATGGTTGCAGGGGTTTTAATGGGTTGAAATGGACTATCTAGATATCTGGACATAAAGCGTGTGCCTCTCCATCATCTGAATGCTCTGACCAAGAGTCTGGGTGAGACAAATTACAGTTTAACATTTTGCCATCAATGGATATCACTGTGACAATGTGCTGATTACTGTGGAATGTATCTACCTTGCATGGAGCGAAAACTGTCCTCCTCCCTATCTAGTCTAAACTGGTACAGGGTGTCTACAACAACCTCCTCAATGGGGGTGGGCTACAGCACAGCTTGGGTTTCACTACCAGTGGCTGCTTGGAACTGGCAGATCCATACAAGTTTCTAGCTGACAGCCAGCCGCAGGTCCTGTACTAGTGCTTGATGACATCTAGGGTCCAGCTGGTGGCTCCACCAGCAGTCACAGCATATTGCATATTATGCCAGAGACAGGCCTTCTCCACCCTATATGGGGACTGTGAACCTGAGATTACAGAGTTGTGTTTTATGTTGAGGGTGGGAATTGGTAGTCTTGTGTCTGAACGTCCAATCACCTCCTCCCTCCCATAGCCCCTTTCATCACTCTCTCACAGATTTTAGGGGTCAACATTATATTTCTGACTCACGGTCTGCTGCCCAACTATGCATCACCCCCTACATTGAGGCTGAGCCTTACATTGCCTCACTTATATTGAGCTTCTTTTTGAAAAAAGCTGCCATTGCAGAATACTAGAGGGGTGTTGAGTAAATTGTATGAAGAATGCACAATCTTTTCCAAGTAGAATTACAACTCCTAAAATGTTTTAACTGTATGCTACTTACATACTAATTGCTAATGTCAATTTCAGTATTCAAGCTTCTGAAATGTTTTCAGGGTTCGGTCCTTCATAGTTTTACATTTTACAATGTTCCTGTTCTAAGGGGGCATTTTGTTTTGGAACCAGTTCTGCCCAACCTTAGTAAAATGTTGGCATTTTCTCTGTGCCAGGGACTGTAAAGCAGCCCAATATGGAAACACAACTAATGAGCTTCCACAAGTCTTGCTCCTTCAAAAGAGTTTCCATCAATGTATGCTGAGTGTGCATGTGAACTAGGATACACAAAAAAACAGTGTATTGTATATAAAAATGTTTTCAATTTGTCAGACATGTTTGCGGCATTGAATAGTCATATTAGCAAGCACTAGCAGGTGACATGAGCTCTTTGTATACGATCTACTTAGGAAACTGTACAGCAGAAACAAAAACAGGGAAAATTCACACTACTGTAGTTACATATAAATGGATTGCATTGATTTTCAGGAGGATAGTAGATGAAGCAATGAACAGTTGGCCATATGTTACCCAACTGTATATCCTGAAACTAGTCATTTCTCTTTTCCATAGTTAAAGGGGATGACAAATGCTGCAGCATTCCCAATTTTAGTTGCTTACAGCCGGTATAAAAATGACATAGCATCTTCTGCATGCCGATTGGCCAACATGGTTTTGAACCAGTATGTTTACAACATTGCAACCTATGATTTTCCATTCATTTTGGCACCCAGGATGCATTACTTACTTTATATAGAGATCTCCCAGACACTATTGTTTCAAAATGTCAAGTATTCATCTAGGTAAGAAACACTTCTTGCCCCCCCCACCCCACCAAACAGCCCACCACCAATAAAAATATTGTATTTATCACCAACCCCTTTGGTTGTCTACATAACTCTGCTCGTTTAATTAGACATATGGCTTATTGAAAGACACACAAGAGAAAGAGATGAAATTTCATTTGAAATGGGGCACAGCAAGAGACAGACACATTTCCTTTTAAATCTGTTGTCTTTTTAAATTCCTCACACTCTTGCAGACGAGAGAGAAAGCTGGTAAAGCAGGCCTAGTGTTGTGAAATCCCTGTTGCTCCTGTAGGAAGACAGGCCTTCTAAGCCAGTGGATTATTTTGAAATCCCTTCTCCTCCTGTGGGAGGACAGCATAAGAAGAAACAGATATTTATTTTCATATCTCCTGCTGGCATAGGGATCAAGTAGGGAAAAGGCGCCTGCCAGCAGAAAAGGAGAACACCTTAACACCCTCTAGTAATACCCTTCACACTGGAATGCATATTATTGGCTTGTGGGGAGAGACTACCTTTCAAACCTGTTTTTGTATTTTAATATATTTGAGAATTCTTTATTATTATTATTATTATTTTTTTCATTTTCTAAGTGCAATAAAACACTACAGTGTGTGGGTTGAACTATAAGAGTCACACTTACCGATGTCTTCAGAACAGTTACTGTGGTACAAACCACACCCTGTTATGTCTTACTGAATATCTTTCTGTATTTGTCTCTATTTATTTTTTTTGGTCTTCTAGCTCCATGTTTCTTAAACCAGCTTTGTATGTTGCCTGTGACAACATTTTTGGTGGCATGATTGGCTACACTCAATTAGTGGCTCCTTATGTTGATACCTCTATCTGTATGGGCTGCAGTATTGATGAAAATGGAGCAGTGCCTCAATATGCTCAGGGCTAGTAACAGAAAAAAGAGAGAGAGGCATACAGAAACAAAACATGGGTAAGCAGATATTACTTGGCAATATTGCAATGCTTTCCTTCTCCTCTAAACATTGGGGCTGCACTGTCTACAAGATGCTTGGGAACTATTTTCAAAGGGAAGTTTCAGGGGCCAAAGTTTGGGTCCTTTGCATCCAGTAGGGGACACATGTTGGCTAGCATGCCAGGGAAAATGAGGATACCACTGATCCTGCTGCCATGTCAAACGTTTTATTTCTAAAGTGCTGAACAGAATGGTTAGATGGGGCAAAATAGTAGAGATGGCATTTTCTGGTTGTGTCTTCCATGTCCCCCCATTTACTTGGACATTTGCCCTGCCAGCCATGGTTTCCACAAATGGGCAGGAAGGAAACAAAATCAAAGGCCAATCTATTGCTGTCTTGATCACATTCTCTTTGTGACCTAGTAGCATAGTATTGTGGTGACATCAGGGACACAGAGACAAGATGCACCTTAACTTACTTTGATCATCACATTACTACTGTATATTACTTTGAGCACCATCAGTAGATCGGGGCTTGTGGCACAGACACTTGCCACTGACTGGAAGACTGTGCCTGGATTAAAGGCCATGAGCATACCTGTCACAATGTATGTCCATATTCCCTTTTTGCTCTCTTGTGCAAGTGTGAAACTGCTAAAATGCCTAATGCAGCAACGTGGATCTGCTGAGAGCAGACTGGTCTGGGTGACAGCAGCTTTCTCCTCTAGCTGTAAAGAAAAGGACTGGAACTGGTGCACCCAGATAACAGGAGGTGGTGCAGTGCAAGTGGGCCGGCATGCTAGACACAAACAGAACAGCTCTCTGCACTCATGGATCCAAGCAAAAAATATACAAAATAACAAACTAATTTCACATTTAGAAATCTTATTGCAAACCAAAGTGAAGAATGCGGACTAAGCTCATGTCCCCTAGCTGCAAAGCCTTCCTTACAACAACATTGTAGTAATCTTAAGATTTGTGATCCAGGACTGTTCTCCTAAAATGGGTACATGAAATCATGCATGTCATTATAAATCCCAACATATTGTCATAAACAGATGGAGTTTTAAAAATTGAACTTGCTGTATTTAGACAGGTGCTGGATACAGCATAGTCAGCCAGAGGTAGGAATGTTTCATCTATGTTCATATGTCCTGACAAGAGATAATCCATCCCCAGGTATACAGTTCAGTATAGGCTTTCCTGAACATAATTTATTAAGTTATTTTGATACATTAAAGACTACATTTGATTTGAGTCTGCTTTTCTGTAAATTATTGTTTTATTTTTACAGTTATGGGCAAAATGTCTCCACTATGAATTATGTTTTCTTTGCAATACAGTAAAAAAAAATACATTTGCCTTCACCAAGGGTGAGGTTCATTGGAAAAAATCTGCAAAGTTATCACATATTGAAAGGCAACCTCTACAGAGATTGTGTCTTCTCTGGTAAAGTCATCTATCCAAAGTGTAGCAACAGCCCTGAAAAGAAAAAGAAATAATAAACAACCCTTCACCCACTTTCATAGCCGCTATCTCCCCCCTATCCTGCAGTCATAGAAATATAGAAACATAAACTTTTATGGCAGATAAGAACTACCAGACCCACCCAATCTGCACATATTCTTTTTAGTCCCATAAAATGAAAATATCAACCCCCTTTGCCAACCATATGCCGTTGTTACAACAGCACCAGCAGAGCGAAACCAACACAGCGACACAATGCATTCAACATCCACAGTGTTGAATGGGTTGTCAGGGTGATGTACAGATACAGCATGTCCCAATGTTGGCCGCTCTCCCCATAGCTCACCCCCCAGAGTAGGTATTCTATAAGTCCAGGGGTGTGGAGGCAAAGCCCCCCACAAACAATAAATGAGCCCCATGCTGCGTCAGTCAGTCGACAGTTTGCAGGGTGGTGTGACCACTGTCCACAAATTACAAGTTAAAGATTTTATTATAATTTAAAAGTGATGCACACACATATACACAGTAGAAAATAAATTATCTGAAAAGCACCACAACATTTGGTATATCCAGAAATCAGCATTGACATAAAGAAATATAGCACAGCAATACTTGATGAGAGAACAGATATGTATAATACTGTATCCAAGCTTAACAAAAACATACAACAAGGATTATGAGGGAACAAGCTGGGTCCCCTCTTGGCAAAAAATAAGTGAAATCTAAGTACTAATCTGTGTCCATTGTATCTTATCATAAAGGGGCCTGAAAACCAGCACCAGGGTAAAGAAAGTGCATCCTTAATTTGTGCATGTACCAATATCAACTATATACAGCAAAAAAAAGAAACAAAAATGGCAATACATCAGAAAGGGGGACCTGCCCCTATGGAAGTAGAATGCCAGGCCCCTGGGAAGAGTAGGAAAGTACAATCCAAGTAGGGAGAGAAATATTATAATGTAATCTTGGGATGAGTGTCATGACAAATTTCGGACTCTAAGTAGGGCAGCCAACATTTCTGAAAATGAGCAGTTGAGCCCCCAGCAAAACTAGACATTCTTTCATAAGTGGCCTCCTGGGCTAAGGCCATGAGGAACTCTTGAAAGGTAGGCATCTCAGGGGTTCTCCATCTCATCAAAATGAGTCTCTTTGCAACAGCCCCCATTGCTGTGGCCCATTAGGCCCCAGGACTGTATTTCGGTGTGGAAGGTCATCTGCACCCCAAAAGAAGAAGAAGAAAGGGATCAGGGTCCACCCCGGGGAATATCTGTTGACACATATCTTGAATTGCTGCCAATAGGGACCGAAGGTTGGGGCAATGCCAGAGTATGTGAAACAAATGGGACCCCTGGTCACCACACCTCCAGCACATATCAATAGAGAGAAGTCCCATATTCTATAGATTGTCTGGATCCCTGTACCATCTATAAAGGGTCTTATTAATAATGAGTCTGGTGAGTCCATCCCGGCAAGCAGCATGTATCCTAGCCCACCTGTGTTTCCACTGTTGCTCCGAGATTTGAGTCTGCAGATCCTTTTCCCACTTTGCTCTGGCAGATTGGGTAGGATCTAAAGAAGCAACCCTCAGAGCAGTGTAAATACCACTGGCTCTATTCCTAATGTACTTCCCCATAAACTTATAGGGTGGGGACTCTGATACACCCTTATGTGGGGGGCATTGGTTAAGTAAGAAATGGCATCCCTAATTTGGAGATACCTCCAAAACTGGGAGGCCAGAAGATATCTGGCTTTCAGAGCCTCAAAAGAATCTAACGTGTTAGGACCAGGGAGTAACAAATCCTTTATCAGGAAAATGCCTTAAGCTTCCAAAATTCTCTGGTGGATTATGCTGTTCCTATCCTCAGTGCATGGTTGTTCCAAAGGGGCATATATTTCCAAGGTGTGGGGTCTTGTCCTAGGAGGGTATGGAATTTCTTCCAGTAACTGTTCAATACCTGAATGGAGGGGGAGAGGCCTGGAGATAGATTTTTCTTGTCATACAAAACCACTGCCGGGGAGGGAGCCTGCACCAGAGATGTTTCTAAAAGGAGCCAGGATGGAGAGGCTTAACCTATTGGGGAGAACCATCGGATAGTCTGAGCTGAAACATATGCCATATGATAGCCTTTTAGCCATGGAAGCCCCCAACCTCCCCTACTCCATTGCTGTCATAATTTAAGCTTGCTGAATCTGGGACGTGCCCTTTCCCAAAGGAAATTACCCATCGAAGTCTCCAGTTTCTGAAACCATTTCTGTGGGATCAACACAGGAAGATGAGATAACAGATATAGCATTTTGGGAGCAGCCAGCATCTTGATGGAATCTATTTTGCCCACTAATGACAGCTTCAGGGCCTTTCATCTCTCCATGTCCTGTCTAAGAGAATCTAGTAGAATATTAAAATTGACTGAGAGCATTGAGTGCAGAATAATGCCAAGATATTTAATGCCATTAGAGGACCATTTCAGCCCTAAGATAGTAAAGACTTCTCCAGAGGACACAGAGTTCAGTGGAAGAACCTCAGTTTTTGACTGGTTCAGTTTGAGACCTGACACCTTAGTAAAATCAGCCAAAATGTTAAATAAGTCCTGGATCACTTGGGGAGTGTACTCCGTAGTGATGAGGAGATCATCCGCATACAGGAATGTTTTGAAGTTAGTGTCCCCTACCTGTATGCCAGGAATCAAGTGGGATTCCCAGAGCTCAATGACCAAGGGCTCTATAGCTAGAACAAATAAAAGGGAGAAAGGGGACAGCCCTGTCTTGTACCCTTCTGCAGTTGAAAAGATGGAGACAGGGTACCGTTTGTCAGGACAGAGGCCATTGGGGAAGCATATAATAATTTTACCCAAGAGATAAAACCCAGTCCTAAACCCATTGTAGACAGGGTGTTAAACAGAAAGGGCCATGCGACCCAATCAAAGACCTTTTCAAAGTTTATGGCCAGGGTTACGGAGGTTTTTTTTTGACAATTTGGTATGGTGCATTAACAAAATGAAAGTTCTGTGATGATCAGACCCTAAACGGCCTTTAACAAATCCCGCCTAGGAAGGATGAATCAGTCCTGATAGGAGATGTTCAATCCTACTTGCCAATACTTTGGCCAGTATTTTGGCTTCGGCATTAATAAGGGAGATGGGGCGATAACTGCCAGGGGAAAGTAAATCTTTCCCCTTTTTAGGAAGAACCATGCTGGTAGCTTCTCTCATGGAGGAAGGAAGGTGCCCTGCATTCAGTGAATCCTGAAGCACCCGAACTAGCTATGGGGCTAGATTAACTCCACAGACTCTATATATATGAATGGGCAAGCCGTCTTTCCCTGGAGCTTTATGAAAGTTCATGGATTTAATTGTCCCTTCCACTTCTTCGACCGTTATCGGGGCTTCTAAAAGTTTAGAGTCATCTTCTGGGATTTTGGGAATAGGTAATGAGGCTAAAAAGTCTTGGATTTTAAGTGGGTCAGGGGGATGAGGGGATGCATATAACTGTTCATAAAACTGGGACATGATCTCATTCATCCCTTTCTTAGTGTGACACTGCCTCCTGTTCCTGTCCACCAGTGCATATATCATTCTGGAAGCCTGTTGGTGTTTCAGGTGATATGCCAGGAGTTTGCTGGCCTTCTCCCCCCTTCCCAAAAGGCGTGTCACATCTTCCTTAGATTCAACTCAGCCTGACGGGTCAAAAGGGTATTGAGGGAAACTCTTGTACTGGCCAGCTATGCCAGCAATGCCTGGGAAGGGGCTTGAGATTTAAGAGACTTGTACTGGGATTCCAGTGTGGATAGTTGCTTCTCTACAGCCCTTTGGTCTGCCTCTCAGCGACACCACCAGGCAGATGCAAAGGCAATCATTCTGCCACAGATCATTGCCTTGAAAGCCTCCCAGAGGGTACAGTCTGAGACTTCGCCATTATCGTTGTTACTACAGTACACCGCACTTCAGGACTTAGCCAGTCTTGGAATGTAGCATCCTCCAACAAGAGAGGGTCCAGACACGAGGAGGAGGTCCGAGGAGGGTCCTGCCCTTGCCTAATCACTAACTCCAAGGGGACATGATCTGAGACATATACCGGATACATGGAGGAGTTAATGACCTTATCATATAGCCCAAAGAAAATAAGCCAAAGGTCAATTCTACTTGATGATTCATACGATTGAGAGAAGCATGTATAATCATGTACTCCTGGGTGATGCGTTCTCTAAGCATCCAACAGCACATTCATTCATTAGCTTTTGGACTGCTCTCTTTGCCTGTCTGTGGGGTTCTTGGGCTTTATTACTCCTATCTATTGAGTGATCTAGTGTCAGGTCAAAATCCCCTCTCAATAGTACTGGAGCCTTTTTCTTGTTAAAATCTATAAGGGTCTGATTAACCGTGTGGAAAAATTGAGGGCAATCCTGATGGGGGTGTAGATATTGTACATTATCAGAGGCCCCTCCGCGGGTCTCCAATTTGACTATAATCCACCTCCCATCCTTGTCATGGATACGTCCCTTTAGTTTCCACCCCAAATTCTTATGAAATAATATGGATACCCCCCTTTCATGGAATGCAGCAGCACTGTGTAGCTCTTCAGCCACTCATCCTTGTTTGAGTTTACTTACCTCTTCTGAGGAGAGTTTCATCTCCTGTAGGAGCACTACCAAAGGGTCTAACTTTTTCAGGTGGAGTAGAACTTTTTTTTCTCTTAAGCCTCTTACATTCCAAGAGATAAGCCTAGTCTGTATCATGCCCAAAGTATATTATGGTTGAAACTAATCATGATCAAAATCCCCCACTATTGGGTTTATATCTGGCAGCACTTCCCAACCTTTTCCCGCCCCTTCTATGCCAGGTTTGAGTCCCGATCTCTTTCATAGGATTGCCATCTTCACAAACGTAACAAGGTAATACAGGCAAACTGTCATACAGGAAGTGTACCTCTAACAAGGATACTAACAATAACATAGTAGTAAAAAAAAGAAAAACAGTCTACAACCCTCCCCCACCCAGTCCGTTTACCCAGTACCATCTCTGTCCAGCATCCAATGCTTGTATTGGCCATCTCACAGCCCAGATACCAGCGGGGATCACTGGAAGGTAAGAGTCCACTCAAGTACATCACGAGAGAGAGAGGACCTGCTGAAGTCCTAAAGGCTCTCTTCTGGTTCCCCACAACCCTTACATAACAGTCCTTTCTGCTAGTGCAGACCATTGCGCTACTGCCCATCTAATTAAGTTGCCCCTAGGCCACTCCATACCTCATAGTCCCCAACCCCTTCCCCGAGATGTGTATGATACGAGGGAGCACAGGGGGTATCTGCATGAGACTTCCCCTTCGGCCCCCTTACTCCAAAAGGGCCACAGGGATGAGCTGTGAGTCTAGTAGGTCAGGGCAGGAGTGCTATGCCCCAAGATGTGCTACATCAAGCAGTCAGCCCCTATAACAATGACGAGCCCCCATTCTTCTCAATCTGCCTCACTACACCTTGAGGGGCCAGGGAGGGGCCCCCAAAACCAAATACCCCACCTTAGCCTGTTACCCTGTCCCCCAGCCAGGTGGGGTAAAAATAAAGAGAGAGGAAACCTGTAGCATTATAACAGTATAAACATAGATTATTATCAGCAAATCAAAGCCATGTAAACTTACTTGCCCCAGGTGGGGGGGATAAGCCCAGATTTCATAAGACAAAACAGAATCCTACGGTATACTGAACCCAGTTAAGATCACCGGGAAAAGGCTCTAACCAGCAAATAAAACAAGTAAAGTCAGCTCACCGACCCATCAGTCAGGTTTAGCACTGGTGAGGACCTCGAAGATGCCGTCATGGCAGGCAGGGTGTCAGTAGGTAGCGAGGCCTCAGGAGGTGTATCGCCTGCTTCCTCAGGCCATGAGAGGCTCCTTGCTGTCTGGGACTTGTTCTCAGTTAATCTCCTAGGAGGAAGCACCAAGATTTGCTGTGGACCATCGGTGGGTAGATCCGTTATAGCCCTGAACTGGTTATTACTCATGTCGGGTTTGTAAGAGTTCTGTGAAGCCATCGAGTCAGGACTATCACTGCAGCTTCTGGATTGGAGCCAGGAAGTTTTATTAATATGCACCCCTTAAGTCCATGCTCTTCTTCTGTTCTTCCTTCTGCTGCCCGGGGATTTATGAAGAGGTGCCCAGTTAGGTGGTGAAGATCGAAAGTTGGCCCCATTGTAGGTTCAGAATTGCTGGTGCTGGTCTTCTGCAGCTCAGTTTCCATTGCAGAGGGCCTAACTGACAAGGCCTTAGGGTTGCCATACTCTCTCAACCAGCCCCAGTTCAAATTAGGAGCCTGCACTGCAAGAAAGTTCTTTGCGGCTGTTGGGTTATCAAATACATGAGAGGCCCCATTAAAAAACATTCTGAGGGAGGCCAAGTACCTTAGTGAATATTCAAGCCCCAGTTCAGCACAGGCTCTGTGCACTGCTGTAAAGGCCCTGCATCTCATAGTCACTACCTGGGAACAGTTAGTGAAAATCTGAATTTTATGTCCCTTCCAAAAAAGCTCCTTCTTTGTATGGGCCAATCTGGTAATACTTTCCCGGTCTTGAAACCAGAGGAATCAAGTCAAGATTGTGTGAGAGCAGCCTCCAGGTACAGGTCAAGGTGCCAGGGTTCTATGAGCTCTATCTATTTTGGGTGGAGCTCCAAAGCACCAGTCCAAGATCGAGGGAAGCTCGCTCTGTTAAAATTGAATGGTATCACTCCTCTCACAGCCCTCTGGAAACCCCACAAACTGGAGGTTATTACAGTAGCTGCATTTCTCCAGGTCCTCCACTCTGGACCATACCATGTGAATCATCTTATCCTGCTCCTGCAGCCTAGCTCCTGCCTTATGCCAGCCATCCTCTGCTTCTGCAAGCCTGTGCTCAGTGACACCAGCCCTTTGGGTGAACTCAACAATGTCAGAGGTATTTTTTTGGGTGACCAGCTCCACATTGTCCATTCGGTGGAGAATCCCAGTGAACATTTGTCGGATTTCTTGCAGGTTACCCTCAGACCATGCTGGTGTTGGGACGGACGTCATCTCAGGGATTCAGCACTGTGATAAGGCTGTGAACAAAAGAAAGGTCAGAAAAGTGGTATTTTCAGCAGCTAGAGATCCAATCATGGAATCGCAAGATGAGCAAATACTATATACTAATATTTATTACTATAGCCACGCCATTCTGCAGAAGGACTGGGTTTTAACTTGGATTTAAAAGTGGGGTTACCCAGAGCTCAGGACTCAGGTGTCCATTCCGTTCAGCCGCTAGCCATGCCCCCCCCACTGTTGGCAAATTAGTGTTGATGTGAAGTATGTTGACAATTTTGTTGTCGACTGGACTTGATGGAACCATCCCCAATCCACTTAGCCTCCCCAAATCCTATTCTTCTCCCCCTACATTCCAGAAATGTTCTAGTAATTTGTGATCATCCTTTCCTCGATCCACTGTATGTACAGGAAGTTGATATACTGTACTTAGTGGCTGAGGAAGGGGATTACAGAATACAAGAACATTTCTGGGACTGTGGGGGAGAAGGATTTGGGAAGCCAAATTGATTGAGGAAAGTAGGTGCTATATTCATTTAATGGGACCTTGGGTTGAAGAAGGAGGGCTGTAATAGTTTGGGGGAGATTTTTTTTTATCTGTTTCAGTGATTCACGTGCAGGGACTACTGCATTTGATACTCCAAACTACTGTCCTACAAGCAATAGGGTATTCTCTGTCCAATATTTATTATGTGGATTACACCCTTATCAAAATGCTAAAATAGGAAACAAATGCCTATCCACTTCCCCATGTCTCCCTTTCCCACTAAAATCATCTAAATCTGCATCACTGCACTCCCTCTAGCTGTACTGCTGCCCTGCTACATGAAGTGCTTTCATATTTAAAAAGCAACTGTAGAAACACTTAATAATTTAGTTACTGTAATTAATTAGATATCTTGAGATATGCCAGCTCTGTTACTGTAAATCTGTTAACCTTGGTAACAGTGTTGACAGGTAAAAAAGTCGGCAAACTGAGAATTGTAGGAGTTCCTTAATGAATGTCAAGAGATGTTCTGACATGGAAAGAATTATAAATGTTGACAACTTCAAGTAAATATATCATATTAACATTAAATAAATTCATTAACTGCATTTCCTTTAACACATTAATGTGACATTATCAACAAATAATTAAACTTAACTGGTGATCTTTCATCAAAGTTTTAGAGATTTCCTATCACCTGTGTGTGAGAGTTCCTCTCTTCAGCAATGCTTACTCAACACAAGTCTGTACTAGTGACCTCAATGTTCACCTATGTGATGACATGTCACCATTCAGTATATGAAGATGTTCTATACCAGTGGTAACAATGTTGGTATAAAAGGTGGGAGAACCATAAAAAACAAAGACGTTCCCAATCTGATTCAAAAATGAACCTCCTCAATACTTGCAGCAGCATTGACTGCAGCAATCATAGAATGCATTCTCAATACAATGCTGCCAGCGCAATATATCTTAACATTTTGTGTCAGCTTCGTTTGCCTGCAGACAACAGCTTCTCCACTTGTGCCTACATAATTCCATTTCCATTGTTACAAAAGTCAAATTGTACCAGAAAAATCAAACCTAGAAAAAAAAGACTCTTCAAAGTAACATGCTGAGTGAGATCAATTTAACACTTGAGATTTTATAGGATTTCAGCAACATCTCCCCCCACAGAGACATGAGCAACTTCATTAGACTCTTTCATGGAAAGTGGGAATGTGGGTCAGTTCATTAAGATAATCTCGTACTCATTTCAAGCAATGTCATGGGATCTTCATCTTCCCTATAGTCAAACATTATCAATAGAGTGGACACCAAGGAACTGTTCTTCTTGAGTTCAAACATAGGGAGGCAAGGGAGTTCATTAAAGCATCTAAATATAGAGATTCAGAGCGGATGTCTGTATGTACGTCTTTACAGAAAGGGTGGTGGACAAGTGGAATAAGCTGCCAGAGGAAGTGGCACATGCCAAATTAATCAGCAGCTTCAAGTAAGGATGGAACAGACATTTGGGCTTAGTTTGAAAAAAGGGGACCGTAATAAAGAGGAGGACTGCCACTAGGGCAACACTGACTTGTTAGGTAGGGTGGTAGACTGGATGGGCCAAGAGCCTTTTTCTGCTGTCAGCATCTATGTATCTGTGTACTGTACATGGAACTGAAATATTAAATAGTTGTAATCCTGCTGCCCATTGATGGTGACTGAGTCACTGATTCTTTGCAATGTGTTTATTGCTAGACCCTGCTGCTGCCCTTCCTTACCATCACTTATTTCCATCTCTCTTCAAACCTACATTATTTTACTGTAAACTTGAAGGAAGTCTCTCTTGCTTACCCTTTTTTCAATGACACCTGTGTAACAGCCTCTCTAAATCCAGAGATGGCAAGCTTCATATGCAAAACAATGAAATATACAAAAAGCAAAGATGAGACACAGTAGGTGCCAAACGTGACCCACCCAAGAAAGACAGCTAATAATTGTAGAATATGGGGCACTTTTGCATAAGTTTTAATATTATTTACTGATAAAACTGTTTGCCCTGGACATGACTCCATGGAAAGAATGAGGCTGTATTGCACAATGTAACTAGAATTTAGCAATCCTATCTGATCTTTTTCAAACAGACTGTAAACAGAATAGTTACTGGCTATCAGATCATATGCATCTGTCGCTACACAAAACCTGCCAAACAGCATTGTTCTGATCCAAAAGATTTGAGTCTGTGCACTTAGTTTAAGACTGACAAAAAGTTAGTGAACTGTAAATGCCTCAGAATAAAGCTTGTTAAAAACAAGCTTCTGAACAGTTCTCTTTTGCAAATATTTCTCTTTCTGCACTGCTCTAGTTTACATGATTATCAGTATACTAAAGAGTGTTTCTTACTGTTTCACAAGTGCCTCTCATGTAGGGTAGGTGAGAGGACCTTGAAGTGAAGCTGAGCAGTTCTATCTGCCCAACCAGTATGAGAGACATTTGTGAAACAGTAAGAAAGACACATTACTCTATCCATAATCATATTAAATGGCAACAGATTGCCATAACTTCATTTTGGGTCCAGTCAGAGTTTGTTTTTCATCCAGATTTTCAGCTTCTTATTTTTGTGTTTCCTTGCTGTGTAGAAATGGTTTGTTCAACATCAGATGATCTTTGACAGTGGCTGCTGTGGCACAGCTCAGCACGGCATCGTGTAGGCCATAGGATTCTTGTTGTGGCACTGTGTGCAGTCATAGTAACACTGAGTAAGCTTTATTGGGGGGTACGCAGTTTATTTTGACTTTTAATTTTTTCTCTGTGAATTTTTCCAGTGGCACTGGTGTGCAGGCTGTGGCACTTTAAGTCCACAATATCGGAGACAGTGACATCAGACTCACAACGTGAGGCGACAGCTGTACGAAAATAGTTGTAATAGTCTTTATTTATGGCACACTTCCTTTCAATGCACCATTACAGTACAACAAGCAATGCATACAACCATAAATACATACAACCCATCCACTTTAAAATCACAGGAATAAATAACAGATAAATAATTATACAATAATTATTCAAAACAATAAACAAAACAATTTAACAATTTGGTATGTGCTCAGGGGTAAAAGTTGTAAATAATCCTCAAATGCTTGTTGAAATGAATATGTTTTCAAGACTCTCTTACAGGTCTCCACTGAGGAGCCTCCCTCAAGATGCTAGGCAGGGAATTCCAGAGGACCAGGCAAAAAAACTCTAACACCTGGTCTCCCAAAGTCTTTCACCTGTCCCTTGGAATCACCAGAAGGATCTCTATGGTGGAGCTGAGTGAGCAAATAGGGATGTGCGGATGTAGGAACTCAGCCAGGTAGTCTGAGCCCAACCTGTGTAGGACTTTGTAGGTTAACAAACCCACTTTAAAAGAGACAAGCCACTTCACCTGCAGCCAGTGCCGATCACACAGTGCCTTAGAGATATGGCAAGACCTAGGAAGGCCTGTAAGTAACTGGGCAGTTGCATTCTGTAAAAACTGCTGGTGCCGCAACATATCTCCACTAACCCCAAGGTAGAGAGCATTAGAGTAGTCTAGTCTTGAGGTCAAGAACACATGTACCAGTGTGTCCAGGTCACTGGGAGGGATAAGGCATTTAATCTGATGGGTATTCCACAGAGGGAAAAAGCCATTTCAGACTACTGCCGACACTTGAGCTTCATTGTCAGGCCCTCATCCAGGATGACTCCCAGATTCTTCACCTTAATAGCAGCTGAGAACCCAGAGGGATCAAGCTGCAGCCCAGTCTCTTGCACAGCAACTGCCTCCACTCCCCCATTGACCAGCTCAATCACAATGACTTCAGTTTTCTCAGGATTAAGTCTCAGCCAGCTCAATGGCATCCAGTTTTGGATCTCATCCAAGCCCCTATTAAGCACATCAACAGCATCTGATGTCCCAGGAGCAAAAGACATATAGAGAGGGGTATCATCTGCATAGCAATGAAATCCAAGCCTATAGTGTCTTATGATCTTGCCCATGGGTAGCATGTAGACTGTGAGAAGTGTGGGTGATAGAACTGATCCTTGTGGTACACCACAGGACAGAATCACTGGGTGTGAGGAAAATCTTCCTATACTACTCTCTGAGTTCTGTCATGGAGAGAAGATTCAAACCAGCTGATGACCTTGCCAATGAGCTCTGCGTACACTCTGAGCTGATCCAAAAGCAACCCATAGTCCACTGTCTCAAATGGTGATGAGAGATCCAGGAGGACAAGAACTGGCCATTCTCCTTCATCCCTTGCTCTGAGCAGGTCATTATGCACCTTGATTAGTGCTGTCTCCATGCTATATCTGGATCTAAATCCCGACTGGAGAGGCTCAAAGATGTCAAAAGCTGCAAGGTGTGTCACAACCCGAGGCACAACAACCTGCTCAATAACCTTTCCTAGAAATGGAAGGTTAGAGACTGGGTGGCAATTTGGCAGGACATCCATGTCCAGAGATAGTTTCTTCAGAATAGGTTTCATCAGTGTGCATTTAAGCACCACCCAGGAACAATCCCTGTGATTAGGAACACTAGATAATCTCAGCAAACACTGGGCCCAGATACCCGAAACAACTCACTAATTGTCGCTTTGGGCCTGGGTCCAGGTTACAAAATGTTGGCTGCAGCTCGGACATCACCCTACACACCCCTTCCATTGTCACTGGCTGAAACCCCTCCAAAGACCACTGATTGCATCCTTGACCCACAGAGCCACCAACACTGATCTTTCGAGGCCCAGTTGGAGTAATTCCAGCCCTGATGGAGGGCACCCTATCTGAAAAAAATATGAGCAAACTCCTTGCATTTTGCAGGTGTAATTGCCCTCATGGGCTCCAGACAGGCAAGGTGGAAAAGCCTGTCTACAATCCGAAAGAGCTCAGCCAGTTGGTTCCTCCCAGAAGCAATTTCTGTCAACAGAAAATCTGCCTTTGTCTGAGTGACTGCCTTCTGATATTCTTCATAATGAGATATCAGAACTAGTTTGTCCTCCCAGGCTTTGGACATCCTCTAATAACCCTCCAACCTTCATCACCTGGTCTTTAATGCTGTCAACTAACCGTCGAACCACAGACAGCCAATACATGACAGCAGGGTATATACGCAGGCTGGTGCTACGTGGCTGAAGGCCTCAGTAACTACTCTATTATAGGGCACCTCTCCAGTCTCTGCAGCCCCAACGCATGCTGACAACATTTCTGATGTGTCCAGAACTGCCATCAGTCCATCCAGCCCAGGACCTCTCAAAGGGTGGTACTGGACCACCTTCACAGGGGATGGATTATAAGGGGGGACCCTGAAACTGAACTTGATCACACAGTTATCTGACCAACTGATGAGATTAATCTTGAGCATATTAACTTCAAGCCCCAGGGAGAATACCAGGTCCGAGGCATGACCATGTTGATGGATCATGGAAGTAATGACTTGTACAAGATGTCCAGCTTCCATGCTTTGGAGAAAATCTTTACCAAATTGTGAACGTACACCTAAGCATTGAAATCACAAGTAAGCCATCTTGGTGATTCCAATATAAGGTGATGACAAAGGACAAAATTTCCTGCAGAAACTTCCCCCCACAACCTGGAGGCCAGTACATGAGAAGGATTCTGCAGCCCACACTCAGACCACACTGCATGGCCACTCATTCAAATGACCCAGTGTACCCCACTGGGTGTGCCACCATGTTCAGATCAGAACTAAAACAGATGGCTACCCCCCCATGGTCCCTCCTTGGGCAGTGCACCATCAAGAACCCAGCCAGAACCACAGACTCCAGAAAAGGGCCAAAATTGTTTCTAAGCTAGGTTGTGGTAGTGCAATCCAGATTGACAGAGGAAATAAGAATCGTCATAATTACAGTCTTATTCTTCATCAGGCTAGTTACATAGCACTGTTTGAAGTGAATGGAATGAGTCAGCAGGCCCTTCAATTGCCTGCCCAGTCGGTCTTGTGGGATCCCTGGAATTGGGAGTCAAACACTTCTGGCCTCTCTCCAATCCCCGTCTAACCCCAGGGCGTCTCCTGGTCTGCACTACCCCTATAGGCACTGCTCCCTCAGTCCTCCGTAGTTCCCATGCTCTCCTCCTGCCCTTCCTCATGATTCCCTCCTTCCTGCATCAGCGATACATGGCAGCTGATGAGGGGGAGGAGATTGAAAGGATGCATATCCTTGAGCTGAGATGAGGAGTAGCTGAGCTTCAGGGGCTGATGCTGGCAGGACATCTTAATACCCTAGTATAACTAGTACTTACAGTACTAACCCCAACCCAAAGATACCCAGCCACACAACTACTAGAATTCCAACTAATAAATCTCAAACTCACACCCCTACACCCTTCCGCCCTCCCTCACCATGGTACCATTAGCAACTCAATAAATAAACAAATACTAAAATATAAGAATAATCATATTAAACATATACAGGAGAATCCCAACTAAGCCCAGATTATAGTCCAAGTATGTCACTGTAGGGTATCAAAAGAAGTACAATAGCAGAAACTAACATCTTGAATTCACAGTCTCTGTTCTCGCCAGAGTAACCAAAAAGAACCCAGATGTAAGTACAGCAATCGCACTACTGCCTCAAATTTATTTATTTGAATTTTAATGGGTAGGCACTCTCTTACAAAATGACTAGCAAAATACTGTTTGAAATAATAAGGGTTTATATTAACAATGTATTGAATAGTTTGATATGTTATTTATATTATTGTAATGTGTGGATTATTGTTGTAATTGTATTGCTGTCTGATACATTTGAAATGACAATTTTTAACTTGTACCTCAAAATAAAGAATTGAATTGACAGCACTCTCACTACTGCCTCAAATTTATTTATTTGAATTCTGATGACCAGGTAGGCCTACTAAGACAAAGTTGTCCCTTTTTTAGGGGTGACCCGGGGAACAAAAGCATTCCATAAATATTGCATTGCATTGTAGAGGTAATTGACAGTTAAAATTCCTATATACAGAAATATAGTTTATACATATCAATTCCAGTGAGAACATGGGTACAAAACAGAGTAGTATTCATACATTTCTGAAGTATTGTTATAGCAGTATTAATGCATTGCTAGGATAATGGAACAATACACAGACTATTATTCAGCAGTTAGTTGGTGCAGTAGTGATTGTAGTTTCACAAGCACATGCAGTATCATGTAAAGAAACATACAGAGGATTGTCAAAGAACCTAAGTAGAGATAAGCCACCCAGGATGAAGCGCAGCACTGCAGAATTCTGCAGCAGAGTTACTGCAGTAAAGAACACAATTTCAATGGGAGTTAATCCCTTTTGTCATGCAATAAACCTGTGACACTGAGCTTCATCCTCAAAGGGCTTATCGTATAGAGAATATACATATTTACAAAATGGTGAGGCACTAGAAATAATCGAAGACTGATAACTATTAGGTCAGGAAGATGGAAGAGGAAGGTGGGTGGGGAGAGAGGACCAGCGATGATAGTAGAGGTTATTTACAGTTACAGATGGAAGGGGGAAAGAATATTTCTTTGAAATGTGTTTTAGACTGAGCAAGAGATTATACAGGAAAGTAAGTCACATCGAAGATTATTCCACTTCTGTGGGCTGCAAGTGCGAAGGATCTCTTAGCGATAGCTAAGTGAATCTTAGGTAGACATAGCATTGGATAGTTGGAGGATCGAAGGGCCCTGGTGAAGGGTTTTATTGAGAGTAAATTGAAGAGACTGGGGGGAGGGGAGGTGGATGAGTTTATATGTGGTATATAGTAAAGAAAAGTCCAGTTTAGCTTCGAAGGAAGGTCGGCCTAGGGTGTTAAGCACATTGCAGTGGTGGGTTCAAGCTTGGGCAGGTGAGGCAAATTGGGCTATCCTATGATACATTTGTCTTCATCTGTTTATGGTTGGGGGCTTTGCAGTGCTGATAAGTGGAGCTCCATAAAGAAGGACCAGGAGTAGATCTGCAGAGGCTATGATTCTTCTTGAATGTGGTGTAAGGCAGAGGGCTGTACAGTATAGCAGTTCTAGCTTCTGATGAGTGGATTTTATAACTTTATGTGCCTGTGTTTCAAAAGATAGGTGCTCATTGAAGGTTACACCAGGATATTTGAAGGAGTTTACCCCTTTGAGTGCCTCACCAGTAGAGGACTTAACTACCAGTGGAGGATGGGTAGACAGGTCAAAGGAGGTGTTATGGAACAGCATGGTTTTAGTTTTTTTTTATATTGAGCACCAGTAAGTTATCATTGAACCATGCCTCCAACAACTGGAAGTCCCTCTCCAGGCTGGAGTTGAGGGAGGAGATATCATTAGAAAATCTGTAGAGTACTGCATCATCCACATAAAGCTGCATTGATGCCCCTCCACAATTTAAAGGAAGCTTATTTATAAAGATGGAAAATAAAAGAGGCCCCAATATGGATCCCTGGGGGACAACATCTGAGATGGGAGATAGGGATGACGTAGCACCAGACCATTTGACACACTGTAACCTGCTGGTCAGGTAGTTGGCTAGCCATGAGTGGAAGAGGTTGTGGAGCCCAAACTTGTGCAGTTTTGTTAGGAGAAGTTGATAATTCATAAAGTCAAAGGCTTTTGTTAGGTTCATGAAAGTCACCCCAGTTACGAAACCCTAATCCGTAGCCTGAAAAATGGGAAGCACCAAGTTTAGTTGACAGTGATAATGCAGACTTCCCCCACAGCGACGGCACAATACCAATGCAGGTATTGTGCCGCCTGTTGTAAAGGTGTTTCACACACCCCCATGTAGGGGTCTCTGACCCCCACACCCCCAGGACTTTAGGATCCCAACTCCAGGTCAGAGTTGGTCTGGGGAGGGGGCGGAACACTGGGGGAAGGCGAAACATGGAAAAGGGACCATTACCGTGAATGTTGTCGTAATGGTCTTTTTTCCTGTTTTGCCATCAGGATGTCACCCAAAAGGGGTGCACCGGAAAAATGTCAGTTGTGACCCGCAGAAGAGCAGATTTAGTGCCATGTAGTTTCCGGAAGCAGTGCTGATAGATGGTTAGTGCATTGGACTACTCTGGCAATGAGTAAAGCTGATTGTAGAGGATTCTTTCTTTTATTTTTGTGAGGGGACATAATATAGTGATTAGCCAATAGTTCTCAACTAGATTAGATGGGCTACTTTTTGTACGGGGACAACTATCGCAATCTTCTATTTCTCTGGCATCATCTGTGTGAGGAGGGATTTGTTGGTAAGAAGCATTACCGGGTGAGCAATGGCAGGTGCTTCTAGCTTGAGGAGATTCAGTTGAAGGGAATGGAATCCTGGATAGCTTTCTGGGTTAAGACCATTCATCAGTTTTAGAACCTCTGCCCATGAGGTGCATTTTAGATGGAAGGTGGAATGAGAGTCATAGGGGTTAGCAACCATTGGGTCATAGGGGACAGCTGGCAGAGCAGGTTTATATTTGACCAGGTCTGTGAAGAAGAGATTTATGCCTGAAGCTATCTCAGAGGGGTTAAATAGTGTAGTGCCTTTAGTGATCATGGATTGTGGGAGGTTTCATTCCTTTCCCTTAAGTAAGGCATTAACTTGGGCCCAGAAATTATTTGGGTTAGCAAGATTTTTTCTTCCAGGGATTGGAGATAGTCACACTTCAGTTTATTGGATTTTGTTTTGCAGGTGTTCCTCAGTTGCTGATAGGAATTCCAGTCGGGTGCTAGTCCAGATTTTTTGAAAGCTTTCCATGCTCTGTCCTGAGAGTGCAATTGATGTCTTAATTCCTGAGTAAGACAAGGGTAGTGGTTACCTTTGGCTCTCCTTAACTTGAAAGGGGCATGGGTGTCAAGGATGGAGGAGGAGGTGTTAATGAAATATTCTAGTGCCTAATTTATGTCAGGAAGGGTAGTGATGGAGTCCAGTTAACTGAGTTAAGACTCTGTATAAAAGCAGCGGCATTGAGATTTGTAAGGTCCCATGCTTTTATGATTTTGGGGGGGGGGGGTCATTGTGGAAGTTATGCCTCCAGACACAGAAGGTTGGGAAGTGGTCACTTAGGGCATCAGGGAAGACTCCTGCTGCCTTGATGTTTTGATTATTTGTTAACATCCAGTCCAACAGGCTAGGGTTGCCTGTTTTCAGGTTGAGTCTAGTAGGCTGGTTAATTATTTGCACTAGTTTAGCATCCGAGAGTGTGGCAAGGTATTTAGTGCTATTTGAACCCAATCAGTCTAGATTAAAGTCTCCACTGAGTATAATATCTCCATGCAGGATTTTGTCTAAGGTAATGAAGAATTCAGAGTAAGAGGAGGAGGCATGGTTGGGAGGTAGGTAGACGCAATATATCGTTATCTGTTTGACTTGACTGAGGGTGATCGAAAAAAATAGCTGTTCTATTGACAAGTTAGTATTCATAACATGTAGTTTACTGGATGCTAACTCAGCCTTATTGTATATTAGCACCCCCCCCCCTTGGAGAGTCAGTCATTCCTGTATGAGGTAAAATTAGGCAGTGCAATTTCATGGGAAAGGATGGAGGGCTTTAACCAAGTTTCTGTACAAATGTACAAAGAGGTTTTAGCAGCCCAGGAAAGACAGTGTAACAAAAGTTATTGAACAGGTAATAAAACATACAGCCCTTCTCCTCACTGATTGGCCAGAAAAGTTCCATTCTCATATTATGTAATTAACCAGAGACGTTACATTACTTGTTGTTGTATAATGGGGTCTAGGCAAATTCTGTCTCCTCATTAGTCAAGAACTAGATACATGGGGCTTATCTTATACATTACTCCCTGCTATGAACATTATAACAGAACCAAGTAGAAAAGTTCACAGTAGCTGGTTCAGAAGTGCAGCAGTAGGGCATTCACTTGTTATGCTGGCGAACTGAGTTAGGGAATGAGCTTGAGTGATCAGGGGTTGGCTAGGGGAGGGGGACTGCACAATCCAGAGACAGCGCTCCTCCTATGAGTGGGGGGGACTGACCACTCTGCTACAGGTGGTAATGCAGATGAAGCTAGTCACCTGAAGAGGGTCTCCACTTGACATCAAGCGTGACTGCCTGTGTTGTGGCATGCCTGTAACAATACAGGTAGAAAATCAGTGGAAAACACCTAGTAGGCGGGATGATGCTGGCATCTTCTAGGGCCCTACACTAGCCCCTGCACTACCGACCATAGTATCCACCCACCAAGTGGTCATAACTATGTGGAACTTAGCCACTGCTGGGGGTGAGGCTAGGTTTGGTGCTATAAGGGTGGGGGCACAGGGGTGCTGTTTAAATGCTCTGGGGGGTAGAAGGCTGGGAAACAGTGAATACAGTGTAGATTTTAGGCTGTTTCATTGCTTTTAAAAAATCTGCCAAGTAAAGCTGGGTGATGTAAGAAAACTTCACCATGCCACGCAAAGTGGAAGTGTGCACCTGTGCAACAACTTTGCTGGCAACATTTTAATTAGCAACATACCGACATACAAAATAGCCAGCCAAAGAAGACATTACAGAAGACCTTATTGTCTATGGAGTCTGTTTGATTGTGGAGCTCCTAATCCAGAGATTACAGTGGGCCCTGCTTCCCTTCCCCTCAAATCCTGATCATCCCTTTCATCCTCTCCCACCCTCTACTGAACTCTCCTTACAGTATTCTGAGTGATGACCTCAGCTATGAGTTAATTCCATCCTGACACCACTCTCTCTCTCTCTAAAGAAGTGTCTTCTGACTTCTTTCTTAAACCATCCCTTCTCCATCTTATAACAGCCCACTGGTTGTTTTGTTATCACTGAGACAAAAAAGGTCCCAAATACCCATCTTGTTTACACCCGTCAGGTATTTGAAACATAGAAACATAGAATTTGACGGCAGATAAGGACCGCTTGGCCCACCCAGTCTGCCCATTTCCCTACTTAATGGATAAGCTGCAGATCCTAGTTAACCAGCAGCCTACTTCTTCCTACCCCCACCCCCTAGAATTGCCTTATGACTGTCCCATGCATGCTTGAATTCCACCACTGTTTTTGACTCCACAACCTCCTCGGGAAGGCCATTCCATGCATCCACAACCCTATCTGTGAAAAAATACTTCCTTAAATTACCTCTGAGCCACCCCCCCTCTATCTTCAAATTGTGTCCCCTTGTTCTTGCACGTCCGTTTTTTTGAAAGATGCTACCCTCTTGGACTTTGTTGATTCCCTTGAGGTACTTGAAAGTTTCTATCATATCCCCCCTCTCCCTCCTTTCCTCAAGACTATGCACATTAAGCTCCTTTAGTCTCTCTTCATATGTGTTCTGGTGCAGACCCTGCACCATTTTAGTTGCCCTCCTCTGGACAGCTTCCATCCTGTCTATGTCTTTGCGGAGATTGGGTCTCCAGAATTGCAAGCAGTACTCCAGATGGGGTCTCACCAGCTGTTTGTACAGAGGGATAATAACTTCCTGTTTTCTACTGGCGTGCCTTTCCTATGCATCCCAGTATCCCCAGCCCTCCTTCCTGCCCTCTCACATTGCTTGCCCACATTTAGGTTATCTGATATGACTACCCCAGGTCCCTTTCCATTTTGTTGTTGTTAGTATCTTACCCCATTGTGTACTCTTCCCTGGGTTTTGTTTCCCAGGTGCATTACCTTGCACTTCTTAGCATTGAGTCTAAGCTGCCATACATTTGACCATTCCTCTAACCTTGCCAAGTCCCTTCTCATCCTTTCCACCCCACCTTGTGCATCAACTCTGTTGTAGATCTTTCTGTCATCTGCAAAGAGACATACTTTTCCTTCTAGTCCCTCTGCAATGTCGCTTATAAAGACATTGAAGAGGACCGGTCCTAATACTGAATCCTGCGGTACCCCACTAGTAACTCATCTTTCTTTCAGAGTGGACTCCATTTACTATTACTCTCTGTGTCCTATTCTCCAGCCAATTCTTTACCCAGGCTGTCATCTTGGGACCCACTCCCAGGCTGGCTAACTTGTATATTAATCTTTTGTGTGGGACTGTGTCAAATGCCTTGCTAAGTCTAGGTAGGCCATGTCCACAGCCCCTCCCTGATCTACTACTTTGGTCACCCAGTCAAAGAAATCTATCAGATTTGTCTGGCATGACCTTCCCGCTGTGAATCCATGCTGCCTTGGGTCCTGTGCCCCTCTGGCCTCTAGATACTTGATAATTCTTTCCTTCAGAAGTGATTCCATCATTTTCCTATCACTCAGGTTAAACTAACAGGTCTGTAGTTTCCTGCTTCTGCCTTGCTCCCACTTTTGTGAAGGGAATCACATCTGCCCTCCTCCAGTCCTCGGTACCACCCCATCCTCCCATGATTTGTTAAAAAGGGTAGACAGTGGTGTCACTAGTTCTACCCTTAGTTCTTTTAGAATTCTGGGATGAATCCCATCAGGCCCCATTGCTTTGTCCACCTTCAGTTTTAAGAGTTCTTTCAGAACCCTTTCTTCTGTAAATGGGCTGGTATCAACTTCTGTATCCAGAGTGTTTCTATTGTTTGTTTTAGGTAGCTCCCCCTCTTCATTTGTAAATACTGAGCAAAAATATTTGTTTAGTATCTCTGCCTTTTCACAGTCACCCTCTGCCCACCCCCTCCCTTTTATTAAGCCTCATTATCCCTCCCTTGGTCTTCTTTGTCTCCTGATGTACCTATAAAAGGTTTTATCCCCCTTCTTAACTGAGTTAGCTATCTTTTCCTCAGTTTGGGCCTTTGCTGTTCTGACTGCCTTCCCAGCTTCCTTTTACTTTAACTGATAGATTTCTCTGTCCTGCTCCTTCTGTGATTCCTTGTACTTCCTGAATGCTTTCTTTTTCTCTTGAACCTTCACTGCCACTTCCTTTGAGAACCATGGTGGTTTCTTACATCGTTTTGTTTTGTTTATTTGCTTCACAAAAAGGCTTGTTACCTCTGTGATGGCAGTTTTTATTATTCCCCATTGTTCTTCCACCCCTCCTTCCTGCCCATTTGCTAGTGCATTCCTTAGACACTCACCCATTTTGGCAAAGTCAACCCTCAGTCATATCTCCTCTCTTTATCCTCTTCTCCAACAATTACATTCTAAGTTCTTTTAGTCTGTCCTCATGTACTTTGCCCTGCTGTCTCTGAAGCATCTTCGGTGCTCTACTCCAAACTTCCTCAAGCTGTCTGATATCTTTTTTTAGGTAGGGTCTCTAATAGTGCATGCCATATTCCAGGTGAGGTCATGCCAAGGATCTGTATACTGTCGATATAGCCTTCTCCCTTCTGCTCATGAACCCTCTAGCAATACATTCCAGTATTCCATTTGCATTGGCTGCTGCTTTCCTACACTGTGTAGCTTACCTAAGGTCAAGGTGACGCTATCCCTAAGTCCCTTTTCTCCTCAGATACAGTGACCTTTAACTGCCCTAAACAGTACTTGGTCCTCAGTTTCTTTCTTTCTACGTACATAACCTGTACGTCTTTGCATTAAACCTGAGTTGCCATATGCCGGACCACTTTTTCAGCTTTGCCAGGTCTTCATTTAGGTCTTGTACACTTTTGACTGTGTCCACCCCTCTTCAGGGGTTGGTGTCATCCACAAAAAGGAAAATATTGCCTTTAATGCCTTCACCAATGTCTTTTAAGAGTATATAAAACAGCACCAGGCCTAGCACTGATCCCTACAGGACTCCAATGGTGACTTCTTTCATATTAGATAGGTCTCCCCCCACCTCCACCCTTTATGTCCTACTGTTGAGCCAATGCTCCACCAACCTCATATTTTGTTTCCTCTCCTAGATCTGCCAACTTCCTGATCAACCTCTTGTGGGGTACTGAGTCAAATGCTTTGCTAAAATACAAGTATATTTAAAGTTAGTTTGTAGAACTGTATATTTGTTTTTTTCTTGTTCTGGATGTCCCAGCATATTGAATTTATGTTGTACAAAACTATTTGAGGAAACACCTTATAAATATTAACTATATTATAAAAATGGTGTTACTGCCTACTATCAATCTACTGGAAACGTTTTGTATTAGATAATACACAATACTTATGATCTGTATTGTTGTTGGATATACCAGAAACCTTATTTATTAATGATTGTATCATTGTTCTTTTTTACTACTTGCTTTTAAATAAAGATGAATTACAAAAAAAAAAAAGAAATGCAAGTGTATAATATCAACCACGTGTCCCTTGTCTGCCACCTTCATTACCCAGTCAAAGAAGCTGATTGGAAGGTGACATCTTCAGCAATGACATCATACACCATTTGCAAGAAAGAACATTTTACAACCTCACCTCTAAAGCGTTTGTTCCTGTGATCTAAAGTGTCATTTCATTTCATTTATTTGTTAACCGGGTTAAGGCAACTGGGCCGAAGCCCTCTTTCAGGTCCAACCTAGACACCATGTTTATCCCTAAATCAGTGATTTAGTTACGTCAAATGAAGTTATGGTTTCCTGGTACCAAGGTATTGTGTATCTGTTTTCCTGGAATGCATTGTCCTGACTGACTTTGCCAAACATGAAAGATTCAGCTCTGCTAGGACAAAAGATATACTTTTGCCACAGTTAATTAATGTGATTTTTATGCAAGATAACTGCCATATATGGTTTTTATTTGGGAAGGGAGAGTTGAATCCATTACAGTTCAAACAGCTGCATTTAAAAGGCAGGGCTATTTTATTTAGAAGTTAAATAAAATGGGTAAGGACATCACAGTGGTGGGTACCCTTTGGTAGAGAGGTGTCCATGTAGACACCATTGTTTTAATAAATTATGGAAAAATGACTGATTCGGGAGAAGTTTTACTGGAACACAGGTCACTTTATCTTTTGGGGGAGGGTGTAAAATGAGAATATCTTTAACAAATATGAGTTCAGGAGCAGAAAGATTAAAAAATTAAAAAAAATAATGTGATTTCACCTTCTGTGACACAAATTTTCTACTGCCTGCTACACATACTGTAACTGCTGAATATGGGACAATTGTGTTGATTAGTGGATGCCTGACATTATTATGCATTGTAGTTTTAATGAATAATAGTTGATTAAAATCTGATTTCATGTTTCAATATTTTTCATAGATGGACCCATTTTAAAATCATAAGGCAATACAGGGCTTGATTCATTGTGGAATTTACGTGCTTCTCATGTAGGTGGTATGCAGACCGTCTAGGCAGGGGGAAGGGGATAGACAGCTGATACGGGCAGTCATGCAGATGGCTCTCAAAGGGGAATTATTCCTGGTGGGGCACCTAAACCTCCCAGATGTGGACTGGGCCATTCCAGATGCAGTATCGGCTAGAAGCATGGAAATACTAGAGGTGCTGCAGGAGTATTCTTACAGCAGCTGGTCAGGGAGCCAACAAGGGGCAACAACCTGCTGGACGTGATCCTGACAAATGGGGAGACTGTGGAGGAGATGGAGGTGGGCGATGTACTGGGCACCAGCCACCACAAGATGCTAATGTTCAGGGTAAGGACAGGGAGGGAGGAAAACCAAACCCGCACAACTGTAATGGATTTCAGGAGCATGGACTTCCACAGGATGAGAAGGATAGTGAGGGAAGAGATGGCAGAAATGGAGAATATAAGGGATGTGGAGGAGTTATGGGAAACTATTAAAGGTGGGATGCTGAAAGCAATGCAAATGTGTACAAAGAAGGTAAGAAAGAGCAGAAAGAGGAAGAGACAGTATGAGGACACAAAGAGAGGAGGACAGGGAGGTTTATAGGGAGAAAAGGAGGCTAGCAGGGCAGAAGATAAGGAGGGCAAAGGCAGACACTGAAGAGAAAATAGCTAAATAGGCCAGAATGGGGAACAAAACATTTGTTAAATATGTGGGGGAAAAGAGGAAGGCAAGGCAAGGGATTGCAAGGCTGAGGGGGAGGGAGGGGTAATACTAGAAGGGGACTGTGAAAAAGCAGAAGAACGGAACAAGTACTTTTGCTCTGTATTTACGGAGGAGGAAGAGGAGGAGGAGAAAGGTAGGGGAAGGGAGAGGGAGGACAAAAAGGGTGGATCTGAGCCTGTTCAGTGTAGAAAGAGTTAGGGAGGAATTAGGTGGGTTAAAGGTGGATAAGGCAATGGGGCTGGATGGACTGTACCCAAGGGTGAACCGGGAGCTGGGGGAGGAGTTGGTTATCCCACTGATGAGGCTATTCAACTTATCTCTTGCTTTGGGGAGGGTGCCAGAGGACTGGAGAAGGGTGCACATGGTGCCGCTGCATAAAGGGGGTAGTAGGGAGGTAACGGAGAACTATCACCCGGTCAGCATCACCTCAGTGGTGGGAAAGGTCATGGAGGCTCTCATAAAGGAGAGGGTGGTGAACTACCTGGAGGATATTGGCTTGCAGGATGACAGACAGCATGGCTTCATGAAAGGGAAGTCATGCCAGATGAATTTGATTGAGTTATTTGATTGGGTGATGCAGGTGGTCGACCGGTGGGGGCATAGACATAGCCTATCTGGACTTCAGTAAGGCCTTCAAAACCACCCCCCACAGAAGGTTGGTGAACAAGCTGGAAAGTATAGGGGTAGGTGGGAAAATAACCAAGTGGCTGGAAAACTGGTTGGAGGGCAGAAGCCAGAGCGTGGTGGTAAACAGGATGTACTCCAGGATGTGGGGGTTGATGAATGGGGTGCCCCAGGGGTCAGTGCTGGGACCCCTCCTTTTTAATGTCTACATCAGCAATATAGCAGAGGGGCTGAGGGGAAGGGTGCGCCTGTTTGCTGATGATATGAAAATCTGCAATAGGCTGGACACCACGGGGGGGGGGGAAGTGGAGGACATGAAGCAGGACCTGAAGACTCTGGAGGAATAGCAGAGACTTGGCAGCTGAAATTCAATGCCAAAAAGTGTGCTGTGATGCACTTAGAGTGAAGGAACCCAAAAGCAAGCTACGCCCTTGGTGGGAAGGACATTAAGGATACAGAGCAGAAGAGAGATCTGGGGATTATAGTATCATGTAACCTTAAGGTGGGAAACCAGTGAAGCTGGGTGGTGGGGAAGGCCAGTGGGATGTTGGCATGCATTGGCAGGAGCATCACTAGTGGAAGGGGGAGGTACTGATGCCCCTCTCTACAGAGCCATGGTAAGGCCGCACCTGGAGTATGGAGTCCAATTCTGGAGGCCACATCTATGAAAAGACATAGATGGGATTGAGAGAGTTCAGGGAAGGCAACCAGGATGTTGCAGGGTAAGCAAGGGAAGACATACAAACATAAATGTAAGGAATTGGATCTGTACACATTGGAGACTAGAAGTGAGAGAGGGGACATAACTGAAATGTTTAAATATGTCAAGAGGATCAACAAAGTAAAGGAAGGGCGTTTACTTAAAAGGAAGGAAGGGGCTATAACTAGAGGGCATGCAGTAAGACTTCAGGGTGGAAGATACAGAGGTAATGTGAGGGGACGATTCTTCATGGAGAGGGTGGTGGAGGCATGGAACAGGCTTTCAGAGGAGGTAGTAGTGGCTGAAATTGTGGAGGGATTCAAGAAAGCATGGGAAAGTCATATGGGGCTGTATAGCAGGGGAAGGGGGTTTCAGACGGGGAGGAATGCGTAATGGGGAGTAAGGAGCAGACTAGATGGTCGGGTGTGTCCTTTTCTGCCTTCAAGTTTCTATGATTCTATGATTCTATAGTTTAAGGCACTCAGCTATGCCTTGTGCCACACCACATAAGATATGGGGGAATTCCGCAATGACTCACTCCCAGTTCTACATTAATGCTTAATTAAAAACTGTTTTAATAAGTGGAATAACACATTACAAATCTGGGATTATGGCCAATGGTAACATCCACCCTAGTGGTTGAACGCCCCTCAGCCTGTGGCTGTGGGCTGCCTGCACATAAGTCAGAATGTTACTAAATCAATATCCTTGTTATATCATGTGTCACATACAGCATAATATATACTGTATGTAGGGGTGTGTAATGTTTTTTAAACACACCCGAGGTGTGTCATGCCACATGACCCCTGAGAGCAAAGCTCAAGGAGTTTATTAAGGAATCACACATGGATGGTGCATGCAAAAACAAACATTACAGTAGCAGTCTGAACTCTGACACTGACTGTGCAACTGCCATGCTGTTTTGGAACCCTGCCCTTGCCAGGTACTGACTTTCATCTTTAAAATGTTTTATGTGACTGAGGCACAGTTCTGTTATGTTTGTAACTATAATTGCAGTTTCTCAGTGTGGTAGTCACTGTGATACTCAGTGTGGTTTTAAAGATTGCTTTTACTTTTATTGCTGCTGCCATTGAAAAGAGCTGTTAGTGAGCTCGACTTGTGCTCCTTCTGTTAATTGACAGCGGAGAGCTGTCTCGCACCTCCTGTTATTACCAACCAGTTATAACAAGAAATAAAATACCAGTTGTGTGGTTGTAATCAGGGCTAGTCAGTAATTATACCATTGTAGTGGTAAAGAACTCTGAGACCTTTTTACAAATTAGTACTGTACATTATATACTATGATAGATTTAAATACTGCAAGAGTGGCATAGAGTACTTTGTCACTGTAGTTGATTTAAGTCTAAGAATTCCCTGTTTTGTGCATTTCTTACTCTTGGAAATGTAACAGTTACTAAGGTAAAATCATAATCTTGACTAATGTCCTGGGGCTAACCTTTATACTTGAATCATCATCCAGACCATGTAGTCAGATTATTTAGTAAATGAAGTGAACACAAGAAATTTCACACACGACTAAATGAAAGGAACAATTACACCCGACACATTTTTTACAGAAGGTCCATATGCATGGGCTACTGAGCATGCATATTATTACTGTTGCTTAATTATGGTGCTTGAAACATAAAATGGCACAAGACACCATACAAAGTGTTTGTACTGATGTATATAATTGTTCAGTGGTGTTGTACACTATCATGGTCATTCATAATTTAAGATTTTCTGCCTAGCAATTAGTGGCAAAGTCAAAAAAATTTAAACTTTGAGGGCTAAAAATATTTGTTTCATGTTTTACCCAGGATAGCCCAGATAAGATGCAGCATCTCATTTTGTCTTGGGCTCTTTTCTATCCAGTATACTGCTGGGTGGTCAGAAATACTGTGAGTTCATATGACTTGTTCAGGGTTACCCACTGAGTAAGTGATTCAGGTAGGATTTGAACCTGGATATCCTAGTTCAGATCCCAGCACTCTAACTACTGGGCTATACCTCCTTCAGATTTGTGACCAAATATAAGATTTTTGGGGTGGAGACTGATAACATTTGCTTTGGTTATCTGTCAAACTGCTAGCAACTTGAACCACTTGATTTTTAGCGGTGGATTAAAATTTGTCAAAACACTTTGCAACTGTTCCAAGTTCAAATCCGATTTCTTCTTCTGATATTCAGGGATTCACATAGCTATAAATTCAATAATGCAGTATCTAACAAGTGAAGAAGGGGGCCCATTCCTAGAGGAGGTAGAGGTAATTTACAGGAAGTTCTGGTGTTTTAAATAAAAGCAGTATCTGGCGCCTGATTCTAAAATATTTTTGAATGAAATGCCTGTTATATCTATCCATCTATCTATCTATCTATCTATCTATCTATCTATCTATCTATCTGTCTGTCTGTCTGTCTATCTATGTAAATATATTATAGTGGCATGATAGCACCACTAAAATTAGGGTTGAGTAGACATTTAGTGTTAACCCCAAATTTTACACTTTAATATCGTCACACAATTTCAACAGATTTACACAAAATGTTGCATGTTCATTCCCATGGGGGTAGATCTCTTGATATGCAAAGTTTTATTCCAGATGGATGTGTGGATTCTGAGATGCAGATAGCGAAAAAAAAAATTACAAAATCGCTGTTTTTGCTGGGGTTTATTTGCAATTGTGTAGTGCCCAGACAGTTGATAATTTTGGTCTGAAATTTTCAGGGTACAAAGGGCTTACCTCAGAAGGATTTTTTTTCTGGTTTGATGAAAAAAATATGAATCCATTCCAAAGTTATTACATTTTTAAAATGTGGGTTCTGAGCTTACTCAAGAAGCACTTCAAAATGGTAGCCCATTAATGTGGCAACTGAATTTGGTGCCACAATTAGGGCACCTCAACAAGGGTGAGAGTCACAGGGGTGATCTTGATTTGAGCTCACATCATCAAACTCACATCATCTTAGGCATCCTAACAACTTTACTCCCTTTCTGGGCATGCCTACCCTGGAGTTTGCTATATTTAGTTATGGGGGTGCTAGAGGTGGAGACCCCCACAAAACAGGAATATTTTCTTGGATGGTGCTTTGCCACTCTGGTTCCAGGAGATGCAATGCCTGTCACTGCCAAGCCAGGCGATGTATTACACCGAAATTATGTATCGACAAAATGATTAGAAATGTGACCGATAGGGGTAAACCTTCCAAAATAGCTGCAAAAAGGAGGGTATGGACACCTACAGTCACCTCATAGCTCATGAATAATTGTGAGCTGATTTGCATACCAGTTTCTTAAAACTGAGGGAATTAGAAAAATTAGGTGAAACTACAAGCTACCTCTCTTTGGGAAGTTTGATCTGTTCAAAATCACTGTTTCCAAAAATTTATTTTTGGTTTGCTTTTAGATACTGAAAGACTGATGAAGTGAATTGGTTTGAAACATGAGCTACAAATCAGCATATTAAACATTTGAGCTATAGAAGGAAAGCAGTCTTTTTTTTAACTTATGTTAAAATAGAGTATAGATTTTGTGTTCATGTGGATTGAAAATGTTTCAGACAATTCAATGGCTCAGAAATATACAAAAAGACTTCTGGCAATACAGAGAAATAGCAAAGTATTTTTGGCTGTTTTAGTTTGGAACTGTCTTCACTTTGGATAAGAGAACTCTAACATAGTGCTACCTAAAGAGGCAATGTAGTGTGGTGGCTAAGGCTCTGGGCTATGAACCTGGAAGCCTGGTCTTGAATTCCACAGCTCCCAGTGATTGTGGTCAATATTTTTTTTTAATAGTAACTCATGTGTTTATAAAAACTAATTATAGAAAAATACTCATGAATCCCACAGGCCCTGCTGAATATGGTCAAACATTTTTATAGTAACTCATGCGCTTATAAAAGCTAATTGTAGAAAAACACTCAAGCATTTATCAAAACTAATTACAGAAAAAGTACTATCTCAAAAAGTAAGGAAATTCATTGCAAAAAACTTTGTTAATGCACTAGTTAGGGTTAAAGTGAGAAAAGTAGGGAAATGTGGCATTAGGGTTTACAGTCTTAACATCCCACCCCCACCCTGCAGGCAACAAAAGGCATGGGGTGTGCCTTGGGGTTGTCAACTCTAATGTTCACCCCATTCCATGAGTAAGTAAGCTGAGATGGGTGCAATATATGAGAATGGGGTGAGTGTTAGGGTTGACAGCCCCAAGGCACTCCCTTTGCCTGTTGCTTCCTACAGGAATGGGGTGGGGTGTTAGTGCTGGAAACCCTAATGCCACATTTCTCTACTTTTGTCATTAACCCTAACTAGTGCTTAATGCTATTTTTTGCAATGAATATGTATTAGTATTTAATATATGGATTTGTAAACTAATAGTATTCTAAAGCATATAAAAATTCCCCCATAATACAACACTTGGAAAATTCATAATGCCACTGTTTTAACTGATAATAGTATCGTTCAGAGCCCCTAATAGTATCATTTGGAGCTCTGAATGATACTATTATCACAAAAACTAAACAGTGCATGTGCAGCAGTCTCCCACATCAGGCTATTATAAAAGTGGCACTAAACAGAAAAAAAGTCATCTGAATGCAAAACACAGCTCACGATTGGCTGCTTTCTGACTGTGGGTGGGCAGAACACTTTAAAAAACATGGTAGCCTATCTCTCACTTATTGAGACCAAATTGGGTACTCAGCACTTCTCTGAATTTTTTTAATATTTTGCCTCTCCAATAAATGGAATTATCTTGTTAATCCTACCATCCCCTAATGGAGAACAGCTAGGACTCCCTACAATTTCAAATAAGCAGTGCTTGTGGTATTGGAAAGGAGGCAGGGGTGGGGAGCATCATGGACGAGTGAGAGGAAGGAAGCTCAATGAGACAGTGAGAGACAGTGCAGCGGTTGGCCAGGACCTAACCAGTCCGCCACTGAAGTGGCCAACCGCCCATTACAAAAAGAAATACAAACTCGGATTCGCTCTTGAGGTTCATATGTGTCCAGAACCTCTCAATGGTATTAGTCCTTGGTAATGGACACAAACCTATCCATTATTCTCTTTGTAATACCTGTATGCATTACATCACCCTATGGATCTAAGCAAGTGCTGCAAGAAACATGTCTATTAAAGAGACACTGTGAATACTCTTAGCCTCAAAGTGTCTTTAGTTTTAAAACACATGTTATGACTGGTTATAGTCTGTGGAGGTTGCTGATGTAGCTGAAGACTCATTCTGATTCTTTTTTTTTTATTTGTAAAAGTGAAAAACAGACTGCCACCTTCATGGTGTTACAACACAAAAACATGATGTTTACAGTCCTTCATAAACTCCAACTGCATCTGTCCTGTACCTTGCAACACCCCTAATACATTCTAGCCACCTATGATGCAATGGGAGTAGAGTGGACTATTGCATCATGAGTGTCTGCATTGGTTGGAGCTGTTCCTATTGTTCAGAAAATATGCAATTAGAGTAGATAAGTGATATGAAACAAAACCATGTTGGATATAATCACACCATTATCATGCATTTCAGTTCTACTGAGAAAAGAAGCAGAGAAAAACAACCAGCAACATCAATCAATTTTAGAAAAGGTAAAAAATCATAAAAATTAGTTTCTACTAGAAATAATATGATGTAAAAAGGGTTCACACTGTCCCTTTAACGGGGTTACTCAGTTTTGGGCGAATGTCCCAGGGCATGGGAAATTAGAGCACAAGGAAAATGCTGCAAGGAACCAGAGCAACACCAAATTGTGCCGCATACAGTAGGACCACATAGCCCAGCCAAAGAGTCCCCATTGATTTTACGTACCCCTCCCCCGTCAAATATATAATAATCACCACCACCCATTACATCCAGGGGAGCAGCACACGATTTTGGCATGAATAAACACCAGAAGACACTCACAGTGCAAAACACAGTGATATCTCGGCCGCTGCGATCAATTTCACACTAATCACAATGCTCACATTCTGGTACCCTATGTTCCACACCCTATTGATGGTAGACCCCTTTAAGGATACTTCTTGGACAAAAGAATATGACCCTAAAATTAACGTACAGGTTGCATAGTACTTGTCTGGAGCTTCTGATACAGTAGGTGGACTTTCATTTTTAAAGCTCAGTCTGAGTGAGACTCCTTGTTATTTCAGACCTAGTTAAACTCCAATGATGTAATATTTTACAAAAAGTTTTCATTCACCTAACGCAAGACAATTTATTAGTCAGCAAACCATTTTCATCATATACAGTACATTTGTTAGTAATAATTTTCCATATGGCAAAAACATTGCAATGCCGCTTGTTATTGACATTTTATTTCTCTTCAGAACTGAGATATGTTGATTGAAGTTTTTAAAGATTCCTGCTGTCTTACCAGGCCATGAAAATATAGTATTAAATATCATGACATGGAGCTGTTCTAGTACTAAAAATAGCAAGTGACTGCAATATTTATTGACTTATTAATTATAAAACTAGAAACAAAAGCTGCTTTAAAAATATCTAAGATAATGGAAACATGCACAGTGATGAAGCTAAGGATGTCAAAAATGCATAATTATGGAAACTATATGATGAATTGATTTCTAACAAATACTGCTATTTTAAATTAGTACTCAGAAAAAAAATCACTTATACAGTACATACCCTGGGCTCTATTCACTATCCATGCCAGTAGACATGCAAATTATTCAACCCCTGTCCACATAGCCCTACACAACTGGTGCTATTGGGCATGGCTTACACAACAATGGCATGAATTATCTCTGTCCACCCCCAAACACCCCCATGCCCTTACAGAACTCCTTAAATGGACCTTGGGAAACCAGGGAAGTAAAGTCATGTTGTTTACTAGACTTCCAAACAAAAGCATGGCTTGGTCACCCAGTGGATATCTTACAATGCACATATTAGGAGGCAGTATAGCACGGTGGTTTAAGGTTCTGAGCTGGAGACATGGGTTTGAATCCCACAGCCCCTACTTGTATACTGTGTGACCCTGAGCAAGTCACTTAACTTCCTTGTGCTCCCAGGTCACACCTGGAATCAAGCTTTGGCTTAGTGTGCCTCTCCTGGTTAAACAGTTTCCCCTTTCCCTATATAGGGTATCACAGGACAGCCATTTTCCTTGCAGATGGACAGTTTTAGGTAACAATCTCCAACAACTGCAGAGTCCAAGCCCCAAGCCCTGTTGGCAAAGAGAAAGGCTGGGCACTGGTAGATATTTATTTAGCCTTTGTGCATTCCTGTCTCTAATTTATGCCAAGCCAAGTGGCCATGTAGTAATTTACAGTTCAGGTACCCCCCCTACATAATCTACACGCCTCCTCAACAACTTCTTGCCATCCACAGATGGCATTATGTAAGACATGGATCACTCTCACACTACTGAACCACCAGTGCCAGTCCCACTAATTGGCTGCCCACACAGCTCCATAAGATTGTCAAAATAGGATGGAGGGTGCTATGCTGGCCAGGGGTGGCCTAAGGCAGTGCCCCAGAGACCTCACTTGCCCACATTAATACAGTAAGTAGTCGTAATCAAGTCCACGCCACATGTCTAAGTGGCTTATGTGCTAGCTGAATACGACCTTTATGGATTTGTTGCATTGTATGTTAGTTTATTTTAGTTTATTTTCCTACTAAACATTTACAAGTAAGTCATGAATATGCATAAAAATACAAAGTTTCAACTTAAAATAGTATACACAAATTAAATTAAAAAAATGGTAGTTATCCTGAGCGAATCATCTGAAGTGCCACAGTCCAACACTTTTTCCTTGATTGATACTAAAATTGGGTTATTGTAAAGTTTTGTAAGTTGAGATTTATAACTGTATATGTTTGAAGTTAATATTATTTTATTTGTGCAATTCTAATAAAGATATCAGAAAAAGGTTGCAGTTCTCCTAGATGGGACTGGAATACTACCATTATCTTCTGCATGTCTGACACCAGCATTATATGGCATTTTATCTTCACACTGTAGCAACACTATTTGAAATATAGTATATTGATACCTTGGAACTGCACCCACAGCTCATGGGCAGTATTTTCAAAAGACCCATAAAATGGATATAGCACATACTTACAGTATGTTTCTGTCACGAGCTGTTCAAGTGTGTTGAGCATAGACTCTCTCTTAGTGGAGCGATTTTGCAAGGGTCAATGTATTTGCAGCATTTCAACCTGATTTATGGTAGCTTACATCCATTTTGGATGCAGATTGTTAATGATGTGAATGATGAACTAGGTTATAGTTGATCTGGCAATGGTGTTCAGATACAACTATATCTGAAATCTGAAAACTGAACATAACTAAGTCAATTTGGAAAATTGGGCATTGCCACACTATGTCCTAACTTTGAAAATTGGATACTTTAGATGTAATTTGCTCTTTTGTTCAAACCTTTGCACAATAGACAATTGCATCTGGACTAAGGCTTTGACCATTCCCCATACTGTCAGATATCAAAACAGTCTCTGATGAAGCACCATAGCGTAAAATGTGCAAGGATAGTGACTTCCTGTACCCACCATATTGCTGTTCATAAGTCTTCATATTGTTTTGATATGTGAAAATAAACTTTTGTGCAACACTACTTTATCTCTTGCGGCATATCTGCTTTTTTGGAATAGACGCCTAGTAGAAGTTGATCAAGTGCTGGTATTTCTTCCACTTGTCATCTGTATATTTAATTTGTATTAGAATATCTAATACATGCTCCTGAAAGTAACATTTCTATATAGTTGACACAGAACCACATAGTTTGGCAGCAGATAAGGAACACTTGCCTGACCCTGTTCGCCCATTTTTTCTGTACCAATATTATAACTGTACTTGATCTACAGTACAGCTTTTTCACCCTCCACCCTTCCTTCACACTATGATTCCCTTGTACCTATCCCATGCATCCTGAACCCCACCATGGTTTTTTCCCCCCACCAGCTCTGCTGGAAGGCTGTTCCAGGAATCTACCTCTCTTTCTGTGAAGAAGTACTTCCTTATATCTCTCATAAATCTACCCCCCCAGCTTCATAGCATGTCCCCTTGTTCTTGAGCATCTTTTTTGCTGAAAATACTTCCCTTCTGTACCTTATTTTCAACCATGAGGTATTTAAAGGCCTGTATCCTATTTCCCCACCACAGACCCCTTGACAGGAATTCCAGACCCTGGGGAAAAGTTCAGCCTCTGGAGTTTCTACGAAATCACAGCCCCTTTCCTTCATTCAGTATGTTGGATGGTCTGGGCCCCTCTTGGTGCTGGACCCCGGGAATTATCCCTTGTTCCCCCGCCCTCTCAAGGGCCCTGTTCTTCCATCTTTCAGGGTGTACATATTAAGGTCCTTTTTTCTTGCCTGATAGGGCTTCTGATGCAGACCCTGCAACATTTTAACTGCCTCCTCTGGATCACTTCCACTCTGTCTATGTCCTGCCAGAGATGTGGTCTCCAGAACTGAACACAGTTCTCTAGGTGGGGTCTTATCTGTGATCTATAAATAGGCAACATCACCCCCCTCTTTCTGCTGGTGATACCCCTCCCAGTGCAACCCAGTATCCTACTAGCCATCCCAAATGCCTTGTCAAACTGCCTGGCCACCTTTTCGTAAACAGATATGATTACCCCAAGTCTCTTTCCTGCTTGGTAGTTGTCAACACCACTCCACCCCTGTGTTTCTGTGCCCTAAGTGCATTATTTGGCTCTTTTTCACATTATTGCCCAACTGTCATACCCTTGATCATGCCTCTAGTTCTCCCAGGTCATTGCTCATCCTTCTCACCCCCCTGGAGTGTTCATTGTACTGCAGATTTTAGTGTCACTGTGTCATGCACAAAGAGTCAGATCTTACCTTCTAGCTCCTCAGCAATGTCCCTTATAAAGACAATAAAGAGGACTGGTCTCAGCACTGATCCCAGAGGCACCTCGTTGGTGACTCTCCCATGCTCAGAGTGAACTCTGTTTGCCTTTATCACCACCCTCAGTTCCCTATTCCCTAACCAATTTCTTATCAAGTTTACCACCTTTGGACTCACTCCTGAACTACCCATCTTGCTTACTAGTTTCCTATGTGGAACAGTGTTGAAAGTCTTACTGAAATCTAGATAAGCCACATCCACCACTCCACCCTGATCTTATTTCTTTGTTACCCAGTGAAAAAAATCGATCAGATTTGTTTGCATGACCACCCTCCGTGAATCCATACTGTCTTGGGTCTTTTAACCCAGTAGATTCAAGACATTCATCAATCCTTTCCTTCAGCACCAATTCCATTAACTTTCCACCACTGATGTCAGGCTGACTGGCGTAATTGCCAGCCTTCTCCCTGATATCACTTTTGAGACTACATCCACCCTCCTTCAGTCCTCCAGAACCACACCTGTTTCCAGTATGCTATCAAACAGGCCCATCAGAGGGACAGCCAGTACATCCCTGAGCTCCTTGAATACATTTTGATGCACCCCATCTGATCCCATTGCTGTGTACATCTTCAGATTAGTGAGTCTCTTCAGGACTCTTCAGGACTCTCTCGTCTGAAAATGGTTCAATCTCATTTTCAAAATCAAGAGGGTTATCAGTGGTAACATACAATGTGCTGATGGCAGTAAAAGAAAGGGGAGTATTGTCCTTCTAGATCTGCAACATAATTTCTTGGAGCTGCCCATCTGTATATATGTGCTTAACTAATTACGAGAAGACTCCAAGGAAGCAGATGGAGATACCTGAATCTCATTAAATGACATTGGCTGCATTAACTTTCTATAAAGAAGAATCAAGACAAAGGGATACATTAATATCTCTCCACCTTTCATCACTGAAATGTGGGACACACACTCAAAATATGGGACACTGGCCCTCATAATGTGGGACACATCATAAAATGTGGAGATACAAACTTAGAACAATTTGGAAACCAGTACTTTTTTTGATTTAGCATCTTAGAATAATAGGAAATTCTGCCTTATTGTCTGAACCTACTGTACAGCACCTTTGCTGTAGGGGCAGTACTTTTTCCATGTGGGACATATGTGGGGCAAAGCAATTCTGAGGGGTTAATAAGGAATGTTCCTCATCATAAGGACAGTTGGGATGCATGGATCATCCTTCTGGAGTTCAAATATATTAAAGGGGTGGAGAGAAGAAAATACCTTTCTTTGAAATACCGGTATACAGTTTATCCTCCTGTGTTGGGGGGGGGGGGTGGCTGCTCAGTCCTGTCCCCAGCTCCCCATGTCAGCTGCCTTGTCTCCCTTAGTATTTACTTACCTGGTCTGAGTCTCCCCACAGATTCTTCCTTCTCATGACAGGGCTGGGCATGGGAGGGCCATCTCCCCCCTACCAGTGTGTGATCTGAGACAGACCTGCTAGTGAACTGAGGGGGGGTGGTGCAGACTGGGGGACAGCTGGGCTGACCTTCATTTAGCCCTCCCAACACACCATTTCACATTTTCTCCCCACTCTAGTGAAGAGCAGCAGCCTCATTCATGGAGGTGCACCCATCCAGAATTCTCCCAGTCCCATCCGTTACTTGCTGCCCACATCCTGCTCTGCTACCAGGTCTCTACCTGGGGGCAGCCTAGGCCAGACAAACATGCCTCACCATCCTGGGGGAGGAGAATAATCTTTCGGGTGCTTAATTCTCTCTCGCCCCAGCTGACCCCTAATGACTCGTGGCAGTTCCCCAACCTGGATAGCCAGCATGGCAGGAAGTAAGGAGTAACTGCCTAGCCCTCCACACCACTGGGCCAGCAAGAAAATAACATTTTAACGTAAGCTGTGCAGTTTTGTTCTATGTATAGGGTGGGATGCAAATTTGGTCTGCAGAAAATTGACAACATTTTTCAAACATGAAATTTGGAAATGTCCTGATGTATCATTTGACTGGTTTATGATTGTGTATAAACATGGCTTACAGTATGTATCCACTGTTTCCAGCAGGGTTCCTCAGTTCTTACTTTGCATGGTAATGCTTATCAATAGAATTTGTTGTGTGATGCTTTTGGCACTGGAGAAGGTAGCAATAGGAAATGAATAAAGGGATGCAACTGAGCTTACAAAGCTTGTACTAGTTTTCTAACAGACAACATATAATTGCAATTGTAAGTCATCAAGTAACTTCTGCATCTTCTTCACCAACATCACAAATAGAAGTACCCATAATGTCCTCCATACGGTCTTCTTCTGCAAGTGATTTGTTAGAGCAGAAATACCCATTTACATTGCATGTAGCTGCCCCCCCAAACTCACACTAGCACATAGTGTGTACAGTATATTGCATATTATGATGTTTTAATCAACACTTAACAGTATGGTGCATTGCAAGTTTCTGGGAAAAGCACATGAGTAAACTACCCACAAGACATACACAAAGTGGATTGTTCACTGAATTTGTAGCAGAAAACAGAGGGGGTTTGTTTGTCGGCACAATTCCAAATGGAGATGGGTACTAAGCAGCAGTGTTTAAGTATCTGTGCGGGGGTCACTGCTGTTTAATATATTTATCAGTGATCTGGAAGTTGGGGTCTCCAGCAGACTGCATAAGTTTACTGATGACCCTAAGATAGGCAGGTTGGCAGACCCATTTGAAGATGAGGGTAAATTTTAGTAGGACCTGAACAAGATGGCCAATTGGTAAGACATTTGGAGTCTCAGATATCATGTAACCAAATGCAAAGCACTACACTTCCTCCATCTGCCACTTTCTCTCCTCTATCTACCTAGGCCTTTTGGACCTTCCCCTTTCCTGCACTCGACTATTTTTCTCCACTACCGCATGTTCTGTCTGCTTGCCTCCCCACTCACTCCCTCCCTCTCTCCCTACACCCACTTCTGACTACTCCTTGATCGACTTTCTTCTCCTCCCATAGGCTATTATCTCCTCAACTTGCAGTATTATTGTGACAAGTGACGCTGGTATACCTTGTGATACGCCTACCTAATACTATATGTTAATTCATGTGTCCACATAGTTAACTCATGTCTTCATTTGTATCATTTTCCCCAAGGATATTTGTCCTTGCTTTTGTACCACTTATCTGAGTGTAATATCGTTAAGTTTGCTGCCTGTTTACATGCGCAATGTTTTTACTACTTGCAGGTGTTTCCTCACTCTCTAATCTTCTGACATGGAACCTATGTAAAGAGCTTCTGCTCAAAGGTATTTAATGCAAGATTGCAATAAATAAATAAATAAACACTTCGGAAGGTACAAAAGAAATAGGATCTACACACTGTGTGAGGCCCTCCTATTGCTGTTGGGGATGTAAAGGACCAAAATATTGAGATGCAATGAAAGGGGGTGAACATTGGGATGGGGGAGTAATCCTGACACGTTACAAGAACCTGCCCAGTCCCCACATAGAGTTCTGCAAGCAGTTCTGGGATCCACAGTATAAAAGGGACATTGAGGTGGTTGGAAGGGTGCTGCCCAGGACCACACAAATCATTAGGATTTGTGGGACAAGAGTTATGATGAAAGCCTGGTTGCCTTTAACATGTTCTCCTTGGAGAAAAGGATGCTGTGTATTTTTTTGCTGGCCCTCATGAAAGCAGCCACATACTGCTTGTCATCTTTTATGACAATCAAGTCATTTTCATCTTCTGCAGCAACAAGGGGAGCCCCACACAATAGGAAGAGACTATTCCTTTTGTGAATAATGAAGTGAGGTTGGCACATACTGAAATGTGTATAACACATACCAAGTTGCATATAGCACATATGGAGAGGAACATGACTTTTAAGGCCAATCACAGTGCAGTTAGAATAATGAATAGGAAATCATAACAAGGTGCAGTGTACAGTATTCTTCTTTTGATTATGGAACAATAATACTTACATAATATTATGCATTTTGTGTTTATAGTAAATTCTTTTTTCATCTGAGGTCCACAAGGCTGGGCCAGCTACCTCAAGAGTGCTATCACCTGATGATTTAAGCCATGCCCTGGAAACCATAAGGAGGCCCACCTTGGATGAGCGGAGAGAGTGTTGGATATGATAACGATTCAGAAGGTTCCTTTTTGGAATTATCAGAAAACTCAGTTAGCCCCCATAAATACAGGAATGGAGTTTGATATTCATATTGGTAACCCAGAAAAAGTTCAGGGCTTTAGATGAATGAGTTAATTTGTACAAATGAATGTGCAACACTGAATAAAACTATTGTAATATGACAGCTAATAAATATTCCTGTTTAGTCCTCCAGTGTTCTTGCTTCTTCCCCTGTCCTGCACACAGGAAACAAGCCATGTTTAGAGTTCAAAACACCAAACTGTATTCTATTATTAGTTCATTGTCACTATTTATCCCTCTTTGGTTCAGCCTGTCCCCCACCCCAATGACCAAGATCACCATGGCTACTGCATTTCTCCAGATGGGAAGGAGGCACGCTCCTTGTCTTCACAGTCAGTGCCAGTGTTGCTCATGGTCAATCCGCAGCTGGTGCATAAATGCCAGACAACTCTCCTAGGAAGTCAAGCACCTCCCCATCACGATGCACTTGGTCCATGTTGGCCGAAGCAAGGGATCCTTGGATCACAAAGAAACCCTAGTCTCCCTGATGGTAGCACAATGAACAGACACTGGGATGGTAGATAACCATATATTTGCTTGTAGTAAGGCTCCTTACCCAACAGGCAGACACTTAGTGAGACTCTTGTGGGCCGCTCATTAGGGTGATGATGTCATAACACATTAGTGCTTACAAGCTGCTCATTAGTGTCTCAAAGAAGAGGCCATCATGCAAAGGGCAATATTTTGACAGCTTCAAAGAATGAGGTGTCAGGACCCTTTATGAATTAGCCTCCTGTAAATGGGGGATGGCTGCAGCCACTTGCCCAGAACAGATTGTGTATCAGCTGGTGACTCACACAGGTCTCAGGGTCTGCCTATTGGTGTGGAGTCTTACTGCAGGGGAAGGGTAGAGTTAGGGTTAGGACCAAAAAGCAGTAGAAAAAGGGTCACCTTCCTGAATTCTAGATAGGGTAGGGAATGAGAGACTCCCAGGTGTACATAGAAAATTTGCGCAATGGAAATGACAGAAAATACTGTATGTTAACACATGTGTCCATTAAACCCAAAATATATGTGTGTGTATATTGTGTTTGATACAGGAGGAAAGGAATGGGCATTGCTGTTGGTGGTACCTGTGGGGCTAATGTTACTGTAGAATGTTGAAAAGATTGTTTCAGAAGTCTGAATAAAGCTGTTTGGGGTGGGGGTATACACATCCTGTAATTTAACAGGTCAGTATCCTAAAACTGAACGAAAGCACATTATATTTATAAGATATCATGTTACTATGCTATTTTTCATTCAGATAGAACGCTTTAGGACCCATATCTTATTGCACTACTCTGTCTCCCCAAAAATAGTTTGGTCAGCTTTAATATTTGCCAGGGACAAGGACAACTAAGCTAAATTGCAATATCTTAATATTTGGTGGGTACCTGCATTTGCCTATTATTCAGCTGAACAAACTGCAGCACAAAAAGGTCATATTAGGATTAAATGACTAGGGAAACATTAGAATATTATGCTTTAGTGCCCCCTGAGTCCTCCAGTGTCAACAGTGGATTTCATTCCTTTAGTCATAGGTACTCAAATGGTCATCTAATGATTGCAAAAAAAAAAATTTAAAAAAAAAGAATACGACACAAGGGTTGACTGTAACGAAAATGCTTGCCATAAATATACAAAGCAGAATTTTTCTTCTAGCATAAAGTATTTTGGTTCAGAAAATTCAAGTAAGTTACTAAGTAGGTAAGTAAGCATGTATTTATTGAGCATCCATTCCCTGGGGCTCAGGGCACTGTACAAAGGTCAGGACAATTTCATGATTATAACAATTCTAAAAATAAAATAAAACTCAAAATAAAATAATAAAATACAATCTGAAAAACAGCTGGTGTGGCAGGTGTCTTGCCTATATTCCAAAGACCTCCCCAAATAAGTTCAACTTCAGGCCCCTCTTAAAGGACTCCAACAAGGAAGCCTCTTTCAAGGATCTTGGAAGCAAGTTCCACAAGGCCATGCCAGCTACCTCAAAGGCACTATCACCAGATGATGTAAGCCATGCCTTGGAAACCACTAGGAGGCCCACCTTAAAGGAGCGGAGAGAGTGATGGGCATGATAAGGATTCAGGAGGTTACTGAAATAGCCAGGGCCCTATCTGTACAGGGCTTTATGGTTCAGTAATCCGACCTTGAAGGTGATTTGCTATCTCACCAGCAGCCAGTGCAGATCATGCAGTACCATGGTCACATACCATGCCTTCAGAAGAGCTGGCCCTCCAGCACAGTGGCAATGCATCCACTTGTGCCTTCGCCATCGTGAGTTTGGAAATGGACTCTGGAGTCAGAGGACCGGCCATGGGAGAAGGACTGAGCATATAGTGGGGGATGGGGGGTTGTGTGTCTGGTGCACTATGGACCCCTGGCAGAAGCCGGAGGATCTGCCATGACCATTGCCTGGATCGGTGGGAGGTGGGATTGATGTTGGGTTCGTCCCATGGACATCATTGCATGTCCCACCTCCCAGGGAGCACAGCATTACAAAAAATGGTCATGCCACAATGGATGATGCCCCATGCTGGATCCTGCACTGCTGACTGGACTCCCACTACCATGTCACTGACTTAAAGTCTGCTGGTCTTTCCTGGTGAGGGTAAGCCAGGAGGGGATGTTCGGAGAGTTGGGAGTCTCATGGTATGTGTCATGGCAAAGTGCATGGCTGATGGTGCCCGGCCACAGGCTGCTTAAAAAAAACAGAACAAAAAACAAGCCTTCAGAAGGCCTGTCAACAGCCTAGTCACTGCATTCTGCACCAGCTGCAGGCAATGTAGGACCCATCCATTAACACTGAGGTACAGAGCATTACAGTAATCGAATTCGGCAGTTGCAAAAGCATGAACTAGCAAGGGCAGGTCATCAGACAGGATCAAGGTTTTTATCCCAGTGATATTCCTGAGATGATAAATCTACTCCAGACAAAAAGATGGTACCTGAGCCTCAAGTGTCAGCTTATAATCCAGAATGACCACCTGATTCTTCACCTTAGCAGAGGCAGTAAGAGAAGAGGAACCAAACATCAAGCCAGTCACCTCTCTTGCTGTCTCTACACCCTGCTGACAACCAGACTTAATTACCAGAACCTTTGTCTTATCCAGGTTAAGCCTCAATGGACTGGGAAGATACTGGTACTAACTTGCATAAAATACCTGTCCTGCATTTACAGCATGTTACCAAAAGATAGCTGTCCTCATTCTATTATTGACCAATAGCACTTTGTGCATAATTCATCCAACATACAATATTCTAGTAAAACTAAATACAATAAATAGTGAGTCTATTCCATATAATATTTTATTATTAATATAACTCTCAATTTCACATTTATACTGTAAAATAGCTAGAAACGAAAAACGATTGAAAAGCTTCTGTCCTGTTGCAGAGCTGAAAGGTTCATTGAACTTTAACATTATCTCCTCTGCATTCCTCTTACAGCATTGATTTCACCCCCAGTAGCATGTGCTTCTTGGTACATGTTCTTATTTTGTTATGTGTTATTTACATACCAATATATTAAGACATTGGGAAGAACTACATTATGAAAGGAGGGATGAATAGGTAGAACACTTTTTTGGTGTGGAGGCAAAGACAATGATGGGGTTCAAGAGGAAGTGGGATGCATATAAAAGATCTATCAGATGGAAAGATGAAGAAGAGGAATGGGGCAACTGGGAGGGAGGACAGACTATAATGTTTCTAAGTAGGGAATCTTGGGACAAACTGGATAGATAGTTCAGGTCTTTTTCTATCTGTCACTTTTTTATGTATCTTTGTTCCTACATTTCAGTAAGTATCATGCTCATATCAATAAGTGTTGTACCCAATTTGGTATATATCCCACTATACTGGTATGTGTTAATGCCCATTCCAGTATGCTATGCTAATTTAATCATATGTAAACTGATTTCAGAGTATATGATACTCATTTAATATGTGTTGGACCCATATTAGTATAGGTTAGACACATTTTTAGTATATACAGTGTTATATTGCTACTGGTGTGTTATACTTTTTCCGGTATGTGGTGCACTTATTTCGGTATGAGTTATAGTTGTTTCAGTATGTCTCATACTTGATTCAGTACTTGTGATACCCATTTAGATATGTGTAACATTCACACTGGTTTATGTTATACTCATTTTGATGTGTTTTATCCTGAAATCATAATGTGCAAAACTTGTTGTTATACATGTATTACCCATTTCGGTAAGCAATATTCATTTTAGTATGTATCCTATTTAGAAAGCTGCCACTTTTAATTGAATGCCCTCCCATATGTCCCCCTGCCCAATGTTGTCTAAGTGGCTGGTCCTTGTAGAACAACTCTGGTTGTTTTCACCAGTTCCTGTGTCAGATGCATGCTCTGCAGCTATTATGTCTTCTAGTTGCCATGGTGTGGACTGCTATGTTTTGTAGAGATTTTCTGAGGCAAAAAAGGTCACTTGAGTTGTTTCTCACACTGTTCCCTTCTGGCTAAATAAGCACTGGAATTTTAGTGGATTTATTTTTTTTCTTGTGCAAGCTGCTGAGCCCTATATTTAGCAAAGGAAATGTAGTCTATCTTAAGAGTGAATTGAGAAGAAGCTACGCATTAAGATGTGCTATAGTTTAATGTAAATAGCTGTATGCAAATTATAAAAAAATATATTTGTTTATTTGTCTCTTGGACTAATATCTTTGAGCTGGAAGCTCATTTACAATGATTTCATGTCAAGAAAAGCAAAACAATACAAGTAGCAATGGAACAACATAAGTGCAACATTACAGAGTATAAGTTACATAAAGGTAATATATTTAACAAACATACAATGAAGCAGTCAGATGTTGAACTTTGTCAGGAGTGGTAGAAGGGGGATAGGGATGAGAGGGGTTGGGGTGACTAGGTGAGGAAGGAGGGGGGGAGAGAGGAGCGGGATAAGTGAGAAGTGGTTGGGGCAGGAAACAGGAGGTTAGGTCAAGAAGGCAGGTGTAGGTGGGAGAGGAGCAGAGCAGAGGGTAGGTTAAAACTAGGTTTGGTAGTCACAGCTGCTGAAGGAGTAAGGTGTTTGTGAGAATACAAACTAACTCCTTTTTATACAAAAAAATGGATAAAACCATCATTTAATTTCTGTGAAATTTTTCTTTCTCTGGCAAGCAGAATTAACAAGCATTTGTCAATGCCAAATGTTGCTTGCTTGTATGTGCTGTTTAGAAGCTGTGGGGGTTTAAATGCGCTGTGGTGAGTTTTGGGACTTTTATTGAAGATAAAACACATATTTGATACATCTTCCCGAAGACCCCCCATTTAGCAAACCAAACTCAGTTAGTGGCACAAGTTATAAAATACTGCATAATGGCTGCCATCACCACACTTTTGTTTTTTTCTGTTTTATTTGTATGTAGTCTTTTCCGCTTCCCTCTTCACCCTTCCTAACATTTAGGAATACTTACTAACAATTCCACAGACCAATACAGTCAACTCCTCTGTCAACAGAAGGAATCGCTAGCCTACTTACTAGACTAGCAATTCCTTATGTTGTAGGAGACATTGAGTGTAATAGTGTGTGGAATTGTTATTGTTAGCAGTCATTCCTAAATTGTATAATGTGTGATGAGGGAACTGGAAAGAGACTAAATGCAAATAAAACAAGTGTGGTTATGTCAGTCAGCATTTTTAACTTGTACCAGCAGTGGACATTGTCTTTTTTTTGTGTGTGTGGGAGCCGTGGTGGTGGGGTAATATCAAGAAAGAATGCAGTGGGATAGTAACGTGGACTGTAAACAAAGAAGGTTTTGTTTTCTCATGTCATATGGATACACCATACCTACTTGAGGAGCTGCTCTGTGTGTGCCTCACCATCCACAGCCAGGATCTCAGTGACAGTGCAGCAATTTCATACTCAACAAAGCACCAGTTCCCACCCTGTTCTAATAAGGACTCCATTATCTGAAAAGGTGCCCCGCAGACCCATACATTCTCTTATATAGGAGAAAGTTCAAGAGGCAAGATTACAAAATGTGACCAGATTATTTTTTTATGATAAAGAAAAATAACGCAACGTGGAGGGCTGTGACTGTTCAGAGAAACTCAGTCTACATTATCTAATTTATTGACTGCACCATGTCAGTGTTGTAAAGGCTAGGTGGTCACTTAACTGAAATGGGACTGAGAGCTTCTCAGACCATGGGTCATAATGCCAATGAAAATGCAGGATTACCATTTGACAGATAATATTATGTACCAGGAGAAGGAATGATTCATTCTGGGTGTAACAATGACTAATCACTTACTTTTCACCCCCAAATGGTCAGATCAGCTAGTTAGCAATATGAACAGGTTAGGAAACTAGAGGTATTCTATGGGAAGTGACTCTGACTTGCCAGTGCCAGTGCGGTGTTTAGGGGCGACTGGATGATCCTCGCATCTCACTCTCCACCCTGGTCCAGGTCAGTCACTCCTCGACAGTTCACGATGACAAGAGACTTACAAGGATTCCAAGGAAAGCAGTGGGTTCCAACTCACAGACTAGTCCCGCTGTCCAGATGATCCAATCCGCTGCAAGCAGCTCGATGGTGTCTGTGCCAGTAAATAAAAAAAATGTCACAAAAAAGGTGCACATGGCAAAGTATAATCCATCCGATCTGGAGCTCCTGACAGACACTGACAATCCCACCAAAAGTTAAGTGTCAGGGGATTGGCTGCACCAAACACTCTCGCTCAGCTGCTTCTGGGGAGAGGGTGTCACATAGCATCGAAGACATAGGAGGGAGAAGCCCTCTGCTGGCGGCGGCACACCAGTCTTGGCAAACTAGTAGTGTGGTTACCATGGGGACCATCGGACGCTCCCCTTTTCAGACTACTCTGTGCTGGCATGTGACTCTGACACTGCAGAAGAACCTCTGAGTAGAGCAGCACAGAATAAAGTAGGAAAATTTAAATCATTTCAGGAGGCAGCCAAAGATTTGGTACACAGTGCAAACTAGGCAGCATCCGGTACCTGTGTTACAAATGCGGCATTGTACCAGCAAAAATGGTACAGTTGGAGGGTCTGTCGGGGGGGGGACAGTAGAGCCAATGGGGGATTGGGCACCCCCATCTGCCAATCAGCCATACAGACTGCTACCACGCTGGGGTGGGCTCCCAGTGTGGCACCTGGAACTATGTTGGGGGGGAGTGCAGCACAGCCGATGGGGGATTGGGCAACCCCGTCAGCTATACAGTGCATGTGTGTGTGGGGAAGCACGAGCACGCAGTATGCATGCGTGTGTGGGGGGCATGCATGAGCACGCGATCTTATCACTGCTCACTGAAGCGTAGCTCCCCCTTTCAACTGTACGCCACTGCATTTTGGAGCTGTCATAGACAGCTGCAGCATTGATTGGAGAACTGTGACCACGCCTGCAAACACACTGACTAAATTGGAAGAGGGCTGCCACACCTCCGAAAACTCGGATGATGGCACTATGTTTCTTGCACATGTGTGCAAGCAACATAAAAAGAGAAGAAGCTGGGCAGAAAAAGGCCTTTTTCTAGTTTAACAAACTATACGATGTATCTTCACTGCTTTCTGTAACAATAACAAAACTTTGGGATTTCAGCAGTTGCATTTTTAGTAAGCAGCACAAATGCAATTACTTCTAATGTATCGGGGGGGGCATAACCCTGACTATACAGTAAGTCCTGAGGTAGGATAGGGTGAAACAGTTCAAACTGGATGAAACAATGGTCTTTTTTCTGCTGATATTTCTAAGTTTCTACAGTATGTTTGTTCCATGTAAGCATGGGCATGGTACTCCTCCTACCCCCACTAGAATTGCTTTATGTCTGTCCCATGCATTCTTGAATTCCCCCAATGTTTTAGACCCCAAGACCTCCTCAGAAAGGCGATTCCATGCATCCATCACCTTCTCCATAAAAAAATACTTCCTCACATTGCCCCTGAGCCATTACCCCCTCTATCTTCAAATTGTGCCCCCTTGTTCTTGCACATCTCTTTTTCTGAAAGATGCTACCCTCTTGGACTTTGTTGACTCCCTTGAGGTATTTAAATGTTTTTATCATGTCCCCCCCTTTCCTCAAGGGTATACAGTTTAAGCTCCTTTACATAGAAACATAGAAACATAGATTTTGATGGCAGATAAGGACCACTTGGTCCACCCAGTCTGCCCATTTCCCTACCTAATGGATAAGCTGCAGATCCTAGTTAACCAGCAGCCTACTTCTTCCTACCCCACCCTAGAATTGCCTTATGACTGTCCCATGCATGCTTGAATTCCACCACTGTTTTTGACTCCACAACCTCCTCCAGAAGGCCGTTCCATGCATCCACAACCCTCTCTGTGAAAAAATACTTCCTTAAATTACCTCTGAGCTGCCCCCTTTCTATCTTCAAATTGTGCCCCCTTGTTCTTGCACACCTCTTTTTTTGAAAGATGCTACCCTCTTGGACTTTGTTGATTCCCTTGAGGTACTTGAAAGTTTCTATCATGTCCCCCCTCTCCCTCCTTTCCTCGAGGCTATACATATTTAGCTCCTTAAGTCTCTCTTCATATGTCTTCTGGTGCAGACCCTGCACCATTTTAGTTGCCCTCCTCTGGACAGCTTCCATCCTGTCTATGTCTTTGTGGAGATTGGGTCTCCAGAACTGCACGCAGTACTCCAGATGGGGTCTCATCAACTGTCTGTACAGAGGGATAATAACTTCCTGTTTTCTACTGGTGATGCCTCTCCCTGTGCATCCCGGTATCCCCCCAGCTCTCCTTGCTGCCCTCTCACATTGCTTGCCCACCTTTAGGTCATCTGATATGACTACCCCCAGGTTCCTTTCCATTTTTGTTGCTGTTAGTATCTCACCCCCCATTGTGTACTCGTCCCCTGGGTTTTTGTTTCCCAGGTGCATTACCTTACACTTCTTAGCATTGAATCTAAGCTGCCATACATTTGACCATTCCTGTAACCTTGCCGAGTCCCTTCTCATCCTTTCCACCTTACCTTGTGCATCAGCTCTGTTGCAGATCTTTGTGTCATCTGCAAAGAGACATACTTTTCCTTCCAGTCCCTCTGCAATGTCACTTATAAAGACATTGAAGAGGACCGGTCCTAATACTGAACCCTGCGGTACCCCACTAGTAGCCCCCCTTTCTTCAGAGTGGACTCCATTTACTATTACTCTCTGTGTCCTATTCTCCAGCCAATTCTTTACCCAGGGTGTCATCTTGGCTCTCTTTTGTGTGGGACTGTGTCAAATGCCTTGCTAAAGTCTAGGTAGGCCATGTCCACAGCCCCTCCATGATCTACTACTTTGGTCACCCAGTCAAAGAAATCTATCAGATTTGTCTGGCATGACCTTCCCGCTGTGAATCCATGCTGCCTTGGGTCCTGTGCCCCTCTGGCCTCTAGATACTCAACAATTCTTTCCTTCAAAAGTGATTCCATCATTTTTCCTACCACTGAGGTTAAACTAACAGGTCTGTAGTTTCCTGCTTCTGCCTTGCTCCCACTTTTGTGAAGGGGAATCACATCTGCCCTTCTCCAGTCCTCGGGTACCACCCCATCCTCCCATGATTTGTTAAAGAGGGTAGTCTGTGGTGTCACTAGTTCTACCCTTAGTTCTTTTAGAATTCTGGGATGAATCCCATCAGGCCCCATTGTTTTGTCCACCATCAGTTTTAAGAGTTCTTTCAGAACACTTTCTTCTGTAAATGGGTTGGTATCAACTTCTGTATCCAGAATGTTTCTACTGTTTGTTTTAGGTACCTCCCAAAAACCCAAGAGAAGAGTACACAGGTTTTAGTCTTTCTTCATATGGCTTCTTGTGCAGACCCTGCACCATTTTACTTGCCCTGCTCTGGACTGACTCCATTCTGTCTATGTATTTGCGGAGATCGGGTCTCCAGAATTGCATGCAGTATTCCAGATGGGGTCTCACCAACTGTCTGTACAAAGGGATAACAACTTCCTTTTTTCTACTGGTGATGCCTCTCCCTGTGCATCCCAGTATCCCCCCAGCCCTCTACACTGCCTTCTTACATTGCTTGCTTACCTTTAGGTCATCTGATATGACTATCCCCAGGTCCCTTTCCATTGTTGTTGTTGTTAGTATCCCCCACACTGTGTACTCTTCTTTTGGGTTTTTGTTTCCCAAGTGCATTACTTTGCACTTCTTTGCATTGAAACTAAGCTGCCATATGTTTGACCATTCCTCCAAACTTACCAAGTCCCTTCTCATCCTTTCCACCCTCCCTTGTGTATCAACCCTGTTGCAGATCTTTATGTCATCTGCAAAGAGGCATACTTTCCCTTCCAGTCCCTCTGCAATGTCACCTATAAAGACATTAAAGAGGACCAGTCCCAGTAACGAACCCTGTGGTATCCCACTAGTAACCCCTCCTTTCTTCAGAGTGGACTCCATTTTCTATTACTATCTGTGTCCTGTTGCCCAGCCAATGTTTTACCAAGGCTACAACCCTGGGACCCAAGTACAGTAGATAACAATGAGATGGTTTGAAAACCAAAAGAATACATGGTTCTGGTTGCCATTTCTTGGGTTGGGAAGTACTAACAGATATAAAAATCTAGAGAAAAAAAATGTAAACTGCACAGGCCAGGTCAAAGACACATTTGTGTGAGTGACTCAAAACTGTATAACACTGCTATGCCCCTGTTTCACAAAACTGCTTTTAGCCTCTAAATTAGTAAATAGAATACCTTTTTAATCAGGCAGCATCTGTGAAACTAAATGCTCTACAGGGAATACTTTTAAGTGCAATAATAAATCACCAGCCTTCTTAAAGTAGCTCCTACTGTACACCTTTCTCTCATTTGTGGCTCATCAGAATAGGACAGACATAATGGGCCCTATGCACTATGCCAATACCCTGTGGAAACCAGGCACACAGGCATAGATACGTGGGAGTGGCACACAGTGGGGGTCCTCCAGATCCTCAGCAACATTCACCAAAGGTGTGCTGGCCAGGTGCACACCCAGTTTCCTGGTCGCATGGGCAGCTATGTGGCAGGGCAGTCTGAGAGGAGTGATGGGGATGATGGAACATACTGCTGCACATGGGGAGGGCCTAGCATCCATGCACCTGCAGCCTCTAAACCAGCGGCTACAGTGGAGCACATACACAGTCCTATGTAGATTACCCTTACCTCCTTTCTCATACCTGGCATTCCCCTGTCTCAGCGGAGCACCCAGAATGGAAGGAGGACTATGTATTTGCTGACAGGGCAGTCCCAACCCATTACGAGCAGAGGGGGCATTCCAGCTGAAATAATCTCCCAGGAAAACAATTAGAGATCTCCATCTAAAACAAAAAAAGTCTTGTTTCTCATGTATGCCCACTGGGGTCCTTTGTTGTAGCATGCTGAGCTGAGACACTGGAATGCACAATTTGAACTCCATAGGAAACAGAATATAGACAGCATTTGGAATGGGCACAGCAGTATGAATTGGTGCCATCTTGGCATGGCACACAGGGCAAACCCTACCAAGTCAGGTAGCCCTTGCGCTCTTTCCAGCTACACACCTGCACTTGTGCCATTTGTCTATTGGCATATGTACACATGCAGGCGTTCTTGCTCTGCATGCAGAACTGCAGTGTATGTTACTTAGTCCTTTTTTATACAGAAATACTACCTCATTATAAGGTAAGGTTCACGTAGACAGATGATTCCTATGATCTGGTTATAGAAAGTAGGAAGCACCATTCTTACAAAATAAACACAGTTGTGGCAGAGACCACTGGAAGTGACTCCTCCCCAGCCAACTGTCCAAGAAGGCATCCATTTTAGAAGGGGGACAGGATGCTCAAGATGATGACCATTTTAAGACACAACCATCTTGGGGGGGTAGAATTCTTTTAAAAAATGGCAGCCATCTTAGAAGGGCACATATTGCTGGAAATGATAATAGGCTAAGTTCAGTTCCAAACTAAGAAGGGTACAAGGGGCAGAATATACACAAATGCATGTACAGTGTCATTAAATATGATATATTTTGTTTTACTAAGCTGATATCTGGATGTACAGTATATCTGAATTATGTTTCCCCAGATGGCAAAATCCAGAAAATGACCTTTGGGTAAGGTCACAGTTCTGCCCCACCAAAGTGGCTTTACATTGCCCTGCATGTGAAATTAAGGAATTAGATAAAAGCTCCTCACTGGAAGCTTCTCCAGTGGAAGCAGGAACCTCATGCAATTCAGTGTGCCAATTAGACCCCTGAGCACTCATGTTAAAGCAGGCCACAGCAGCAGTGATGGAATGCCAGCAGAGCGTCATGCTCAGAATGATGGAATGGTGAGAGGCCATCTCAAACCCAGCCCTAAAGAGCGTGCCCAATACCAAGGACAGCCACAACTATCTCATATCCCAGAATGAATGACTCAACACAATCTGGCACTGAGAATCTGACAGATCAAGTGGACAAAGCCGCAGGAAATGGACAAGAGCCAGATACTAAAGAGGGCTCAAAGCAGGGAGTAGAAGACCAAAGGGAACCCATGGGGATGTAGGAATCATCCCTAACTTCAAAACTTTGCTCATTTGAGAGTATTCCTGATGTTATGAAATCAATCAAGGCCATGATGGGGTTTGATCTGCTACCCCCTTGCCCAAACAGCAAATTAGACCCTATGATTCAACAAAAGTGCAAACAAGCCAACTTCTTACCAATATGCACAGCCATTGATGGTATTTTCACTATGGAATGGGAAGCCGCTGACCCAGCTCATATAGCAGAGAGATTTGCCATGGATTACATGTATCCTATACAGGAAGACAGGCTCAAACTACTGCACCAGCAGTAGACCCCCAAACAGCAGCAGCATTGAGTAAGAAAACAAACCTACTAGCTGATGGAACCACTGCTCTCAAAGACCAAGTGAATAAAAAACTGGTAGAAATGTTAAGGAAAATCTTCAAGATGGTTGGACTAGCCACCAGAGCTGCTATCACAGCCATATATGCCACCAGAGCACCAATCTGATGGCTAAAGGAGGCTGCAAAAGCTTTTACACCAATATTGTCCAAGGCAGACCTCATTAAATACATGTTTCAGACAGCAAACTACTTAGGAGACATGTTCATAGATGCCCTAAAGTTAAATGTTTGGGCAGCAGTGGTGACAAAAGGAACAAGATGCTCACTATGGTTGAAATTATCGGATATAGATGCTGACTCAAGAAACTGGCTCCAGAAGCTCCCATTCAAAGGAGGTCACTTAATCAACAAAGTCCTATAGCAATTTCTGAAGCAAGGGAATGATGTTAAGGGCCTAACAAAGGAAAAATAGACATATTTCTATCTCGCATCCTTTTGGAATGACTTTCACAATGACAGGAACCAAAGTAATAAGAAAAGGAACCAAAGTTTCAGGGTTCCATGTGTAACCCCAGGCCACTTCTTTAATTAGTGTGCACACACCCCATTTTTTTGCAGTGCTCCCTTAAACTAAATATCTGAAGAAACACTGGTGCCCTTATACTGACATTACTTTGCTAAAAAGTAGGTACCACCCTTGGCATTTGGATGTATGCCTGGCTCATTTTCTTGAGGAAGGGGGTGCAGAAACAAACAACTTGAACCCTGTGTAAATAACACAAACCAGGTCCTGGGTGGAGGCAGCTAGGCATATGCTTGATCTAACCTGCTGAGGGGGGCCACAGTAAATGCACACAACCAGAAGCAAAAATCAGAATGTCCATCACAGTGACTGGGATTATGCAGTGTGGCTTTATTCAACAGATGGAAAGTAAAGCTGAAGTGGACCCCCAAGGGTTGGCCCAGACTGGACAGGTTCAAATTCAAGAACTCTCCTTGGATGCAGTACAGTTCATGAACAACAACAGAAACATCTTCTTCCCAAATTCCCAAGAGGTGCATTTGTGGACACCTGACCATGCACATGAACATCTCTCTCCCTATGAGTGTTATTTAGTGAATCTAAGCCACACACTCAGAACTCCTTTCGGACATAGGTGCAATATGTGAAACTCAGCCACACATCTTAACCTGCAGCTTCGCCACTTGCTCAGGTAAAAAATACTGGTGCCTTTTACCAATCAGGAAGCTCTGCCTTGTAAGCACTTTGGTTGCATTCCTCCCACCCTTGACCCCAACCAACAGTCTCTGCCATTTTTCAGGGTTACACCATTGAAACCCCCACTCTCCACTAAAATGCTAGAGGTCCCACACTTCAATTTGTCACAACACTGGGGTGACACAGAGAATAAACTGTGCTCACAGGGGTCCACAGTTTAACTTTCTTCTCTCACACTGGTGGGACTAGTGGCACTGACAGGTAGAGGTAGATTTGCAGAGTAATGTAGAATCCACAAAGTAATCCGCAATGCGAAGTGGAACACTTCGCATCATAATGAGGAATGCGAAGTCCATTGATAACAATAACTTCACTTTACTCCTCCTCCTTCACCCAACCACTTCTGCACCAATTTTAATGTGAAGTACATAGAAATTAATGTACTTCACATCACTTCGCCTTGTTATTGAGCTCCAAGGCGAATTTTACAGTGATTCATGGGATTGCAGGTCACATGGGCTCTAGATTGTGCTGCACAGCCACAGTTCTATGTAGTGTGTGTGTACTGGTAGCTGGAGACCTTTGCTCTCAGATTTTCTGTGATTCAAACCCTCTAAAAGCTGTTAAAAAAGTCTTTTTGAGCCTTTTTTTTATCAAAATTTAGTACATCAATTGTAGGAAACCCTCCTGTGCTCATATCATCGAGTGTTTATTGTTTGTGTGTGGATTTTGAATGTTAATTTAGAACATTCAGTCTGTGTACTGACAAACACTTGAAGTGTGCTTTGGGGGACAGGCGTATCTGTGGTGGATGTAGATTAACTGGGAGAAAAAGGCAGCCTTTCTGTTTTGGTTGTATTTTTCTTGTATAACTGTTAATGTACACACGGTAATATTTTCAGTAATTCTTGAAATTTATTTGTTGATTGTTGTGGTGTAGCAGTGCATAATTTCAGTTTGTTTAAAATATTTGGTTATATTACTGAAGTTTTCAGTTTGCTATGCATTACTTGTAGTGTGTGTGTGAATGTGTGTGCTACGCGTGCCATCAAATCAGACACCTTTTATTGTGCCACAGAGTAATTGCAACAGTGTGAACCTGCTATGCACTGCACCTGCATGATTTTGTACTGCTTTATAGTATCTTGGTTTTGGACTGCTACTGCAGCGCACTGCAACCCTCCCCCCCCAAACTGGCAAAAGGTATTCTTTTCCAGATTGAATTGTGCCTTGTGAGCACTGGTTAAGGTGTTGTTGTGACTTTGCATCTGCATCTCTTCTTTATTGCGCAGTGCAATCTTAATCTGTCTGTGCTTTTGCATCTGTCTAGTACCCAGTCTCCATCTGCAAGCCACAGTTGTTTTTTTTGGCTTCACATCCACCGGCCCAGACTGAAAGTTTGGAAATCTAAATTTGTTTCGAATTTTCTTGGTGATCCCCCAAAATGCCTGCAAAGTGACGTGCAAGCAAAGCTGTTTCTGGCCATGTCGCTGCTGCCAGTGGCAAGAATGTCTCTGGGCATGGTAGTATGTTGAAGTGCATAGCTGATGTCAGTAAAGGGATTTCTCTATCAATGTTTTTTACAGTGCAATCTGCAGCTTCACTCATAGTTGGAAGAGATGATGTTGTCCCAGCTTGTGGTGTTAGTGCAGTTTCTGCTGGCATGAGTATTGCTGCCTCGCATTCCATTTCTGACCAGTTAACCTTTTAAAAAAATACAGTAGAGTCTAAAGCTGTGACTGACAGTGTAGATGATGTCATACTCCCCATTAACATCCCAATGGTAGCTGAACATGTTTCTGATCCTGGCGACAATAACTCACAATGTCACATTTCTTCCAGCACTGTTGAGGTCATGCCTTTGCCATCCAATGTTTCTAAGTGTGGCGCAAAAATATTGGGTGATGATAATGATGATGATGATGCTGTGGTTGGAACATGTTCTCCACATTACAGCATCCAAGCTGAAAATGTGGATGCGGATGATGTTGATGAATATGATGATAATGTCCTTGACCCCTGTAGGGAACCAGAGAAAAAGAAAGTCAAGGTGGCTGTGTCGGGGTCTGCTGGCATTAAATCCCCCTTAAAAAAGTTTTGATTTAGAGGTTCCTGTTGATGTTAATGATGATGACTCAGTAATAATCATAGGTAGTCGTGATGGTCAGTTGGAGTCCAAGTGTGTCCAGCCTGAAAAATCATGTAGCAGCCCCCCCCCCAATTTCAGGGCTTAAAAAAACAGAGTCCAGTAAGCAGCATCAGGGACATGTTAAAAGTAGGGGATCACAATCCCTTGTTTGGGATTTTTTTTGTCCAAGATGCAAATGACGAATCAGTTGTAATCTGCCAGCATTGCCATGTGTGTGTGAGTCGAGGTAAAATGGGGAGTCATCTGGGCATGGGGGGCCAGCATACACATCTTAAGAACAGGCACATGGCACTGTGGACCCGGCACCAGATGGCAGCTAATGCCATAGTTGGGCGTTCACCCCCGTCATCAACCTTTCTGAGCATATTATCCCCTTCCATGAGTATAAGATCAAGTAAGAATGTCTTCAGTAGTGATGAAATAACACCAGAGGATTACTCCAGGCATGATGAAGGGAAGGATTATGATTTAGAAATCTTGTCAAGTGGTGGTCAAAGTAGCAGCGGTGGTGGTGGTGGTGGTGAATGCAGTATGTCTAGTGCAAGTAGTACATCAAACCCTGTACGTAAAATGGGTGAAAATAACTACATTTGTGGACTTGTCAGCTGTGCACCCCTCTTCACCACACGTCCACACCCCCCCACCCGGCCATTCACAGAGCAGAGTTAATTGTCACACCCAGTGCAAAACATGTAAGTCAGCCCACAATGGAGAGTGTTTTTGCTCGTAACTTCCTGCCTGCCTGCCTGAAGCATGTGACCTACACTGTGTAAGCCATGTGATGTGTGTGGGCTGCCTGTGAATGCTCACTCTGCCTTAAAGCGGAATAAGGCAGAATACACAATGGAAAGTCATAATTACAATGTGAAGTGGTGAAGTGAAGTTGTAAAATGGGCACTTTGAGTAGCGGAATACTAGCGTGAGTGGAATTTTGCTTCGCTGCATCTCTGATTCAGCCTGATCTATAGGCACACACACCCCAGACTGTCCACACCCCTAAGGATATTGTGGAGATCTAGTCTCCTTTACAGTACTCACAGAAACTTGTTCCATCCACTGGGCATGGAACAATGAAAAAAAGAAAGGAAAGGCACTTTTCTGGGTAGCCTGTCCACACAGTCTCTTTCAGGTCCTATTCAGTGCAGCAAAAAACACCACAGAACATTCAGGGGATTGCTCCTTGAGTCCACAGAGAATAAGCAGATCCTTCCACTTAACAGGGAGTAGAAATCAGGAATTGTGCTGTAGTCTTGTGTCCACCACTTCAACTGGAAGCTGGAAATGACACTCGACTAGGGTGAGAAATCCTGGTCCCTCTCTCAGATCCCACTAGCAGTCCTTCTGCCACTCTCACCTTCTCACTCCACAACTGACTGCACTGAACTCCAACTCAGAATAGAGCATTCTAAGCTCCCCAGAGCAGCTATCCACAGATTGTGGCGTGTGCTGCTGCAACAGTTCTTTTTTCTTTTTTTAACCTGTTTCTCCACGGGGTCCCAGCCAACATCCATCCTCAGCCACCCATCCAGCCCCGCACCCTGACATCAGGCAGCATACACCTCTTCCCCCATGGTTTACCCTCTATGGCAGGGTGGTTAGGAGCCCCCCTAGCTCAACTCACCTTGACCAGGATCCAGTTCTGGGAGCGCCATTTGGAATTGCGGCCTGCTGCGGGTGGCTGCTTCATCCTGCATGACCAGGGACCATTTTTCCCATTTTCTCCCCTTTTTGCATGAGTAGGGCGAGCAATGAAACCAGCAGAGGGAGAGCTCATGCATCTGCATGTGCTCCTCTAGGTGTCTACCCCATCTCAGCCCCTCTTCTGCAGCATCGGCTCACTGGCCCCAAGCCTCCACTAGGGACCAGTCATGTGCAGGTCACTGGAGTCCCCCTCCCTGGAGGGCAGGCCCTCAGATGCTCCATCCCTACTCCACCCCTGCCAACCCCCAGTGGCCTGTGTTCTAAATGACCTATACAATCCTCCCTCAGGTGAGCTGAGTAAAAAATGATGTCATTATGTAAGGAGCCCCTTTTGAGCTCCCCACCAGCTGTCTGCTGCCTTCCTAACAATAATACTTACAGGATTCTAGTAACCCCAGGGACTGAGTGGTTTCACACATGATATGAGTGCTGACTATATAGTGACTGCAACAATAGAGCGTGCACATTGCAGACTACAACAAAGGTGATGTGTACTACACTGAAATTAAAAAAATCGACAAGCAGCAACAGTCTATCTGGGAACAAGATACAATATAATTTTTATATGCAGGGGGCTGTGCCCCAGCACCCCCTTCTTTTTTTTTTAACTCTTTATTTATCCCTCCTTCCTACCTTGGTGCCCACTCCTTCGGACTGCTCATACCCTCCGGGCCACTGCTCCAGGATCTGCCCCTAGATTGCTTCTCTCTTCCCTCCCTCCTCTCTGCACAGTGGGGTCTGTCCCGGAAATGGTGGTCCTGGATGGAGCCATCGTCATCTAGGACCACCGAGGGGCTTATCCGTTTTTCTGTGCTCCCCTCAACCCGGCCCCCTGGGACACTGGCGCAAGAACGTACGTCCAGAGAGGCGATGTGCTGATGCACATCTCTCTCAAGCGCCCGACAGCGTCCCCCTTCCCCGACTCCGTGAACAGAGCCACCAGTCCCCTCAAGAGCCCGTGTTCCCACTGGCTCTCTTAGGGTGTCTGGTGCATATTGCACCCCTGGTATCCCACCCCTGAGGGAGGAGAGCATCCTTTGGGACACTCAATCCTCCCTCTCCCGGCCGACCCCCATCGGCCAATTAGTTTCCGAACCGGTCGGCAGCATGTCGCGCCAGGTGTGGCGTCCAAGCGCCTCAACCCTCAGCACCACCAGGCCGGCCCCCTTCTAATAATAATCAACTTTGAGGGGGGCCTGACACAGGGGGACAGAGGAATAGTTGGGAGGGTGCCATTCCAGGAGTTCAGGGAATGTAATCCCTAAAAAAAAAAAATATGTATAGACAGCAACAGAATACAAAAAGTATCATTGCTCCCCACCTGGCTCTGAACCCGAGTCCTGCTGCACCACAGGCATCCACTGACTCAACTACGCCACATGGCCAGATCAGCTGTTCTATATTCTGCCACAAAAAAACTCCCTACCAGAGTCGCTGCATGTGTTCTCTCACTGCATGCATCCTGTTGCTATTTAGTCCTGTAAATGGAGCTGATACCACCTCTCACTATGCTGTACCAATCCTTCTTCTTAAGGGCGCTCATATTGAGTCACTTAATTTGAGTCACCAATATCAGTGGATATCAGTTTCAGGGGTGGGGGTCCAACAGTAGTTTTAGGTCGAGGAGCAATTCCAACTTCAATGACAGCTTCAAGTTTAAAAACAGAGGAGGAGCAAGGAAGAGGAAGATTTGGCAATTCCAATGAGAGACTCAACAGACAGTCATAAAAGTGACTACCCTCTAAGAACACAAATATAAGCCCTCTTGCAGGACAATCACCCACCCATAAGAGGGCACCTTGCTCTACTCCTATCAGCATGGCATAACACAACCACAGACAAGTGGATGGTAGAAATAGTATCAAAAGGGTTTGCAATAAAATTCTCAGACAAGCCCTTCAGAGACAGACTTGTCAGTTCCCCAATATAAAAAAGAAAGCATTTCCACAACAGGTCCAGATCATAATAAACAAGCCACTAGCAAACAAGGCCATACAACACATCCCAGAGGAAGAGTGGGGAAAAGGTGTCTGTCATGAGCCCCAGCCCCAAGGCACCACAGGACCTCCTGTTTGCAGAGAGGATCCCCCTTTTTAACAGAACTCGTGAGCAGTTGTAGGGTTCAGAAAGAATCAACAATCTTCCTTTTCCCAGTCGGAGGGTGGAAACTGTAGTTTCGAGTTCCCTTGACTCTGCACTATGTTCAGTGTTTGAATCCTACCGCTGCCACTGGCTACCTCTTGCCTAAGTAGTTTTTTGGGATTGCTGAGTGGTCACTATCTTTGTTATCAAGGCACACAATATTTGCAAAACCTTTCTGTTAAAATGTTAGATCACACAATCAGACCCCAGGCAAAGTTGACAGAAAATCATAAAAGATTACTTAATAAAAGCAATACAGTGAATTTTACAATTTGGAAGAGCTTTGAACTGCAGACAATACCATAAATAAAACTGGATGGTTTACAGAAAACACTAGATACTGATGTTCTAAACTATACCTTTTTCTGATGTTAGAGTCCAGAAAGATTAAATGTCCTTGTGGGTGAAAGTTCATTTAAGCAATAGAGTTTGTAGTAAGTTGTGATCATCCAAGTTAGTTCTCTGAAAAGTCCTTTTAAAAGTCTCCAGGTGCTTTCTTGGTGAAAAGTCTTGATTTTCAAAATTCTAACTTAAAATCAGAATTTTCTGTTCAGTATGAGAAAAAGTCTAATTTCCACACACTCAGGTCTAGTTTTAGAGATTTTTCCAGGCCTACACATATACTTGCTGGTGTAAAAGTATATGCCAGCTTGGTCAAGCTACCTGACTCCAAACTAAAAAACTGTTAAACTGCTCTGAGTTCAAAATGTGTGTCTGATAAATACAAGTTGGTCATCTTTTAGACACACTCACCTTTTCTCCCTCCTCTCAAATAAAGGATATAGGCCTGTCATGCAACCATGTCTACTCCATATACTTCCCAATCCCAAAGAAAACTGGGGTCCACAGACAGGTACTGTACCTAAAGTTTCTAAACAATTCAGTGAAATCACAAGCATTCAAAATGGAAACAATAAGATCAACCCTAAAAGCAATATGAAAACCATTTTTTCCTGATGTCACTAGATACTGAGACACTTAGTTCCATGTGCCAGTACCACTGGCCCACTTCAAGTACCTACAGCTACACTTCCTGGGCAAACATTACCAATACCAGGTGCTACCATTCAGCCCGACCTCAGCCCCCAGAGTTTTTTACCAAGGTATCTGTAGCAATGGTGGCACAGCTAAGAGAGCATAAACATCATTCTCTATCTGGATGGCTGGCTCATGCACACAGATCAAAAACACAAGTAGAAATGACATGAACACAGTAATAGAAACACTGATGTCACTTGGTTGGATTATAAACAAAGAAAAAAGCTCACTGGATTCGTCCAAAAAGAAAGAACACAGGCACAATCTCAGGACTGATATGCCTTCAACAAAAAGAACAGAAAGAATGCAAAGGCTAGCACATCAACTAAGGGCAAAACAATCTGTGACATTAATACAAGTGGCACAGGTCTTAGAAGGCATGTCATAATGCTTAGACCTGCTACCCTGGGACAGAAGGAACATGCACCCACTGCAAATACTATCCATCCCATACAGGACAATGATGGAGGAGAGTCTTCACACTGTGGTACAAATACCAGACAGAATAAAGATGTCACTGGACTGGTGGATCAGGAAACACAATCTATCAAAGGGAGTTCCCTTAGAGACAGGCCACAAGGTGGTTATTGACACAGACACCAGTCTAATCAGTTGGGGGGTCTCCATGGGCCACAAAATAGCCAAATCAAAATGAACACAGACAAAGTCAAAGTTGTCAAATCAACATACTGGGAGTGGCCAGCCCGGTGGCACTGAGGTGGCCAGTGACCCAGGCTTGGGAACAAGCTCAGGTAGCAGGGGGCTGGCCAGGATGGAAAGAATTGAGCATCTGGAGGACAGATCTCCTCTTCTGCAGAGGGTGGGTTGATGCCCCAGCAGCAGTGACTCCCAGTGAAGACTAAGGGTGCAACAGCTGGGGGGGTCATGTGTGCAGGGGTGGAGGTATCGGCAGACATCCACAAAAAGGGTGCGGGAGCATGCCCAACTCACACTGGAGATCATTGCACATCCACGCCTCCAGGGTCTTGCTCACGTTCACACAAAATTAAACACCCCAGTGCCTGAGGAGACAATGGAGCACCTGTCCCATGCCCACTGCTGGACTCTGCCTTCGCCTGATCCTGATATCCCTTGGCCTGCACCAGAGCTCACCCACCAACTTAAATTTGATGGAGTGCTCAAGGTAGGTGAGAGCAGCTCCACACTGGGGGGCACAAGTCAGGGGGTCTGCTGGTGGGGAACTCAATACTAGGTCAAGATTCCGGGGAAATTCAGACTGAGGGGGGGGTCTCAGACAGAGCGGGACAAGCAGGTGTCTCCTGAGGGATGCCTCAGGATCCGGTGACCGGAAGGAAAGAGAAGTAAGAAAAAAAAATACTGGGAATGAAGGCAGTATTTCGTGCTGTCATCTCATTCAAGACAAACGTGAAAGGGAAATCAATATTGATTCAATCAGACAAAAGAGCTATTGTGGCTTACATCACCAAACAAGGTGGGACCAAGAGCACTGCTCTCATGAGGGAGGCAGCTAGGGTTCTATCATGGGCTCAGACCAATCTGGTCCATATAACAGCAATACACTTAGCCAGAAAACTAAATACCATGGTGGATTGGCTAAGCAGACAGCATGTCCACCCAGGGAAGTGGCAGCTACACACCCACATGTTCAGCAGGATCAACAGATGATGGGGCCCAATAACAATGGATCTCATAATAACAGCCTAAAATACACAAGTGGAACACTGTACTCAAGGTTCAAAGAGGCAAATAATTCAATAGGAAATTCAATATTCAAAATTCAATAAAATACACAAGTGGAACACTGTACTCAAGGTTCAAAGAGGCAAATAATTCAATAGGAAATTCAATAGGAATTGGTGTACTGTCCTTGGCATGGACACACAACAGGGCCTATATATTTCCTCCCTTTCCCCTCATTCCACAGGTATTGAATATGAGACAATTCAAGAAGCTAATCATAATGGTCACACGATACAGGCCAAGGCAGGCATGATTTGTCATCCTAGTAGCAATGGCAATAGACAAGTAGCACCTACCTTCTTGAAACAACATCTTCACACAAGGCCCCATTACACATCCCAGTCTGCATAACCTCAAACTTATAGCCTGGCTCCTGAAAGGGAGACTGTTGAAATCAAGATTCCATGACTCAGTAATAAATACCATGCTCCTATCTAGATGATCATCCACAACCTCTATTTATGGCAGGTGGTTGGATATGTTCACCAAATGGTGCTTGTCAAACATCCTCAGACCTCAAACAGTAACAGTGCCACACATTCTACTAGTTTTACAAGGACTAGACAAGGTTCTCTCCCCATCTTCACTGGGAGTTCAGGCATCGGCAATAGGGGCAGCATTGGGAAGAATGGGGGACACAGCCCCAGCATCCCACCCAGATATATTGAGATTTCTCAAGGCCACTAGCATGATGAAACCCCACACAAATATGACAGTAGCCCCACAGGGCCTAACACTAATACTTAGCTCACTAACTACTTGCCCATTTGACCCTCTCAAAGACAATGACCTATACTGGATGGGAATAAAAACATCCTTCCTGGTGGCAATCTGTTCAGTCAGAAAAGTAGGGGAACTCAATGCACTGTCATGCAAAAAACTATTCCTTCAGTTCACCCAAGATGGTGGATCACTGACTACTGTCCCAGCATTCACACCAAAAGTGTATTTCCCTTTTCAATTGAATCAAGCCAAAGAATTACCCACATTTCATACAAGCCACATGAATGAGGCAGAAAAGACACTGAACACACTCTATGCAAAAAGAGCCATATCGGTTTACTTAGACAGGATAAACAAGTTCCACAAAACAGACAGACTATTTATCATCACCCAAGGCCACTGGAAGGTCATGGCAGGCACAGCAGCAAAAGATACCATAACCACTTGGCTAAAAAAAAACAATATAAGAAGCATACAAATCAGCAGGAAAGTTACCCCCAAAGGCATCAAAGCACACCCCACCACATCAGTAGCCACATCTTGTGTGGAGAGAAACCAAGCCTCAGCTGTAGACATTGCACAGCATCCACATGTGCTACCCTGCATACCTATGTGAGATATTACAAACTGGACAGTAACAAGCAATTCAAAGAATTCTTTGGGAACAAAGTACTGGAAGTGACCACTTTTACAGGCACTGAATACCATAACTCATCCCCTCCCAGTTAGAGGAGTAGTGCTTCTTATGTAACCCTGCTGCTGGTAAGGATTTGGAGTGCCAGTGATATATACGCAGCACAATGGCTGTTTACTCACCTGGCAAAGGTGATTGTATTAGTATGTATCTATGGCACTCCAATTCCCACCCAAATGGAGCGGTCCACATGGTGTCAATAAAAGAAAAACCTTATACCAGCACACCATATGGGCTGGCAACTGAATGTATATAGGGTTTTTTGATGATACATGCTCACAATAAAGTAGACAATCGAAGTACAATGTGTCATTGTGTCAGAGTCTGCAGTACTAGTACTTAATCATGCACACATACACAGTTTGGAAATTTTCAATAACTGATGGGATTAAGAGCTATAGGGGCTCAGGTAGGCAACTTGAAATTTGATTCTAGGTCACATGTGCATCTTGCAGTTTATCAGGTGAACATAACCCTGTTTGAAAGGCTTTGAAGTGCCATGGATATACACTACAATTACCTTTACCAGGTGAGTAAACTATCCACCCGAGACAATAAGTATATATCCACACCAGATATCTACAATCCATTCTGGTGCTCAACAATTAAACAAACTAGTAGCAAAAGGAAAAGAAATCCTGCATATTCAAATCTAGAATAATTCACTACTTGCAGGATCCATCTGATATTGTGATACTTCAGCCAGTTATTCACTGGCAGGGCTCCTAAGCCTCTGCAGCAGAAATGAAGTACACCTGCAGCGGGTCTCTGTCCATTAGTGGTGTCATTAAGCGCAACATATATTGGTCAATGGGGAGGTGCCTCAGAAGCAATAAAAGACTGAAATTATGGAAGAACAGTGTTTTAATGCACTTAATGAAACTTGTAAATTCAGGGCCAATGTATTTGTTTTGCAGCAGGAAAAACATGCTGTGCTCCGACCTGCCTCATGGCTCTATTTCACAATTCATTAGCAGCTGCTGTAATTGTGCTAATCACTCTAGCTAAATGTAACAGCAGGAGTACTCAGTCATTTAAACAGCAACACATTACTAAAATGTAAGCAAGACAGTACCTATGCAACAAATTCCTTGACTATTCTTCCTCTGGGAACTAGTGTAGCCTAGTGGTTAGAGAGTACAAGGCTGTAAACCTGATGACCTGAGTATAGGGATTCCACCATTGCCATTTACTCATTGTGTGCATATGAGTTATAGTACTCACTCAACCTCCCTTGCTCTCTCTCTCTCTCTCCCCCTCTCTTTCTCTTTCTCTGTATTGCATCCCTGAATGTTCCCTTCCCCAAATATCAAATAACCTTTCTGTGCACATTTAATGGCTCCCGCCAGATTTTTACAGAGTGTGAAGTTCTTTGTGGAACCGTGCCAATGAAAGGTGCTACTGTAGAAGTAAACAAATACAAATTCCTATATTTTTTCTCTGACAGCATGACTGATGCATTCTTAGCAGCACACACTTTGTGTATTTTGTGCTATTGCTAAGCTCTAAAATTCATGGCTTAGTGATGCTGAATACTGATGCACTAATTGTTACCCTGTTGGTCTGATTTCCTTAGCACCACAAAAACAAAAGCATAAGCAGCAGTGGGCAGGATTTCCACAGCACCACAACAACAAAAGTACTGTGTAAGCAGCAGTGGTCATTCTTCATTAGAAATCAAGGATGCATAAAAATAACATGGATCCCATTATGATATGAGTTAATCCCATTTTGTGAACTTGGCAAACACCTTTTCAGAATGTGTTTAATGGGAAATCATCATTTTGATAAGTGAAATAACTGAATCTTGAGTATTTTTATTTATTTTTTATTTATTTATTGAAATCTTGGATGACACCTGTGAGCGGATGCTCGCTGAGATGTTCCACGTCAGATACATTAACACAAGAAGACACAATATAGTTGCAGTAAATTATACATATGGAGTACAAAAAAAAGTCAACAGTACATGGGTTGCAATAACAAAGAGCTCACAAATTGTGCTAAGGCATAGTACATGGTATGCCAGCATTCTGCGGAAGAGAGAAAGGCAGAGGCAGTCTGTTAGGATAAGGTAGGGAGGGGCAGTGGGAGCTGGGATAGGAAGGGCAGAGGGAAAGAAAAGAGCCAAGGGGTAGGGGGTGGGAGGCAAGTGCTAGGGAAAAGGGGGTGAGAAACAAGTGCTTGGGCAAAGACTTAACTTGGCAGGTCCAGAGTTGGAAGTGCTGAGGCAGACTAAAGCTGCAGGTGCAGACTTGCGCGGGCACCTACAGGTACTGTTGTCAGTGAGGTGCTGACGGAGTTTGCGCTTTAAGGAAACAAGAGTTGGGTCTCCGGCTATGTCATGTGGTAGACCATTTGACCACAAAGGGGCCCGGTGATCAAAAGATCACTGGATCATAGTTGCGCGGCACCTGAGCACATGGAATACTTGTGTAGTCGAGCTTCTGGTGTGCCTGGCATGAACAGGTGGTGATAGAAGGCTAAGAACTCCTTGAGGAAGTAAGTTTAGTGAGACCTATTTTGTGAGTAGGCAGGTTTGATAAAGTATTCTGTCCTTCAATTGAAGCCAGCCTGATTGTACATAAAGCTCACAGGTGTGGGTGAGTTTTGGGTCTTGAGCACCAAGTAAATTAATCCAGTTTAACAGAAAAAATGTTAAGTGACTGTGTGATTAAGGTTCAAAACTGAGCTAGGCAAATTTCATTTTTTGTGAGCCAAAATAATGTGAAATCCTTCTTTTAACACAAATTATGTTCCTGTGAATATAGGAATGATTTGATCATTTTCAAATATGTGGAACAATCATGCAAAAATTGCTATTTATTGAGCAGAAATACACATTTATGTATGAAACAGGTGTTGTGTATTCCATTTCCATGCAGTTTTTGAGCATAGATTTTTTTTTGCACAATATTTTTATGTTAGATTAGTGATGTATTTGACAAAAATGCACTGTAAGCTTATTTGCACTGTGTACCTGTATGTATTTTCGATTGGAATCAATATGGTACTTGCAATGTAAATGTATTTTTGCACTACGTATGACTGTATGTCCTCTTTATTTTTACACTGTGTATGCATAGTATTACATCTGCTATCCTATGTTCCCCTCCCTTGTCCCAGGCTGCAACTGGAAATTAGCTGCTTGGACCTTGTTTGATCACCTGGTAAAACATGTTTCAAAAGAAATATCTAAGTGATTTCGGCATGTTAGTGAAAAAATAATAGTGAAAATACATGGGTAAATTTCACCAAGCTCTAGTTAAACCAGCATCACTGGCTTTGTTAACCAGTTTCAATGGCTCAGTAACCATTGTCAGTGGCTCTGTTAACCAGATTCAGTGGCTCAGTAGATAACACACTCATCTCCGAAGCCAGAAGTTTGGAGGGTTGTAGGTTCTAGCCCTACACAAGGTACTTGGGGTAATACCCCTAACTAGCACAGTGCAAGGATGATTTTGCATTATTGAGGTGCTGTCCATTGAATGAGATGTTAAACTGAGGTTTCTTCTGCCCTTTTCTGGTCACTGTCCAGGTGGAAGCTAAAGATCTCATGGCACAGGCTGATCTACCAGTGAAGAGATAGTGCTATCGCTTGCAGTGCTGATGGGCTGGGTTTGGACATGAGTTTCACCAGTTAGAGGGCTGGCCAGAAGCAGGTGGATTGAGTGTTTCAGAGGACACTATCCTCCTCCAGGGAGGCAGGGAGGTTTGATGCTGCCACTGCAAGGCTGCCACCTGGGTGACAACAGTCAGCAGTGCAATTAGGCAGATGCTTCAAGAGAAAGAGAACATCATCTGGAGCTTGTGGATTAGCACATTTGCATGCATACACATGAGCTTGCTTGCATGATAACATCCTGTGGGTAGGGTCATGCGGGGAAAAGTGCTCCAAGCAGCAGAATCCCCTGGCACACTCAGGCCCCTATCCTGGCTACTGTCTGCCATTTATTTAAGCATTTAACCAGGAAGGCATACTGAGAAGGCTACTGCTCGATTCCAGACGTGTCCTGGGGGGAGGGGGTACACTATTAAGCATTTGACAGGGTAGGCAAATACAAAGTATAATACAGAATTCATAATACATAGTACATTCTAGGGTCATGAAGACCGAATACAGAGACAAAAATAGCATGAGCGAGCAGATGATACGGACTTGAAACAGGCACAGTTAAATACAATTCATTAAGTATATTAGTACAGTAAGTATATTAGCAACAATATATGTTCATGGGATGTGCAGCTAAGGCATCCCCAAGAGAGGTGTGTAATGGGGCCTAGATGAAAGAGCAGGTAGGGGAGAAGTGGGCAGGCAGTATGGAGTTAAGATGCGGAGAGGAAGGGAAGTGATGAATGTTTGCGGGTAGGGAATTACACAACTTAGGCATGCGGTAGCTGAAGGCTGCCTGGCCCACAGCAGAGGATCTATGTGGGACAACTAATGCCTTTGAGTCAGTATTTCTAAGTGTATATGCCAGGGTGCTAGGGTTGGCTAGGGCAGAGGTGAGGTAGGGGGAGAGCAGCTGGGACCAGTATTTGGCTGAGATCTTGGCACAGTGGGACTGCCTGTGGTTATCTAGGGAAGTAAGGTTCCTAGATTGGTAGAGGGCACAGTGATGGGTGGAGTAAGGACTGTCCAGGACAAAGCGACAGAACAAGTGGAAGATGGGGTCCAGTCTGGCTAAGGTGGACTTAGGACCAGCACAGTAGATGGTGTCACCATAGTTGAAGATGGGGAAGATCATTTTCTGCATGTTGACCCGCCGGGCAGGGACTGGGATACTGGCACGGTTGTGGTACAGTGCGCCAAGCCTGGGTTGCAGCTTCTTGAGTATAGAGTCAATATGTGTAGAAAAGTTTAGGTTCTGATCTAGCCAGACTCCGAGATACCTGAAGGAGGTGCAGGGCTCGAGGGGCATCCCGTCTAGGGTGTGGAAAGTGATAGGTGAAAGGAGCCTTGAGAGTTTCTGCCTTGTCCCAAAGGTCACTGAAACAGTTTTCTTGGCATTGAGGGATAGGTGATTAGAGTGAAGCCAGAGCTGTACTTTAGCAAAGTCCTTTTGCAAACTGGTCATTACTTCTGTGGCCGAAGGCCCCGATGTATACAGCACAGCATCGTCCGCATACATGTGAATGGAGATGAGCATGCAGGCAGATGGTAGGTCATTTAGAAAGATGGAAAACAGGAGCAGACCAAGGACGGAACCTTGCGGCACCTCAGAGGTAACAGGGAGGGGGCAGATGTGGCAGAGCTGATTCTGACAGATTGGGACCTGCCTACAGGGTACAAGTGGAACCAACTGGAGGCCCAATTAGCCATCCCAGCACTGGTGAGTTTGGACAGGAGGAGTGGGTGGGGGAAGGTGTCAAATGCCTTGGCCAAGTCAATAAAAATAGTGGCTGTGAAGTGGCCAGCATCCATACCAGTGAGGATGGAGTCAGTGAGCCTGAGAAGGGAGGAGGTGGTGGTGGAGTGGGATTTCCTAAAGCCAGCCTGGAAGAGGGTTAAAGAAGGAGGAAGAGTCAAGAAAGGGTGACAGACAAGAGAGGACTGGACGCTCTTAGAGTTTAGCAAGGATGGGCAGAAGGGAAATGGATCGGTAATTGCTTGGGTTAGAGGTATCCCCACCCTTATGAAGAGGGATGCTAGTGGCATGTTTCCATTCAGATGGGACTTTAGTAAGGGAGAAGGATAGGTTGAATAGGGTGGCCAGGGGTTTTGCTATGGTGGGTGCCAAGAGGTAGAGCATTTTGGAGTCCAACCCGGTTGGGCATTTACCCTTATTAGGATTAAACACCCAGGAATTTCCACCCCATAGCTCTGGAAGAGGAGGAGGATTGGTTCTTGCTCATCTGGATCCCACCACAAGGGGGTAAGCTTGTCGGGTTGAAAGTCTCACAAGTAAGTGGCAAAGACAACGGAGATAGGTCCAACCAGGGGGCAGATCATGCTAAAGGCAAAAAAGTGTAAATAAAAATAAAAAGATCTCTTGGCACATACCAATGAAGAGTAGAAGAGTTTGCCCTGTTATCATGGCTGACATTTCCTATCAATACAAACTGGTCAATGTAACCCTCCCCGGAAGAACCTGAAACAAACAACAAAATAAAATAACCTGAACATTGAATGAAAGGTAGTTATCAATTGCGAGTGCTCAGTTTTTTAGCTCAATGATTCTACTCTACAATACAGTAATCCAGTCTAAATGATTTCTTATGTAATCTTCACCCCATTTGGGGGGTTACTGAGTAGTGCCCCTTTGTCTGTCTTTAGGTTTGTACATTAGTTCGACAATTATGGTGTCAAGTCCATGCTATTCATTGTTCAGACTTGTGAATCATAGCTATGTATAACAGATGAGGCTATACTCAACCTCAAGAGAAAAGCAGAAAAGAGAAGAAGTAGAGAGGAGTCAGTAGTCAAAATGCAGCTGGCTGAAGAAAGGGGCTTCCAAGGGAGGCCCCTGAGAGTGCCCTGCTGGTCTCCAGGGTTATAGTGGTTGAAGGAAGTTATCTCTATGGGATGACCAGCTGTTTGGAGTAGGATAAGGTTGCTTTACCAGCAAAGTGTTTAGACTCCACTAACAGGATTCCTCCTTCTCACCCAAGGAGTCTCAAGAAAGTGTGCCAGTGCTAGGCTGGGTTAAAAGGATATAGGTACTTGTTAATTGATGCCTTCCAGCATGCATAACATTTGCTGTTAGGTGGAATGTTTATGCTTCTACTATATTTGTTGACATTGTAATGGGTTAGCCCAGTGGGTACCATGAATCTGACCTTCTTAAACAATCAGATCCCTGCTAGCTGTTTTATCTACCTCAGAATCACAGTGGGGTCCCCTAGTAGGTCTCTCCAGTATGTATGATGCCCTCCATGTAATGGATCCCTGCAACTGTGGTTTCTTGCTATAGGTATCAGTGTGCTGTAATCTGCCTTAAATGTTTTGATCTTTTGATGGCCATCTTTCAGTTTACATTTCTTTATGCTTCTGATCAGGAGTCATTTGGAGTGGAAAATGAATCTGTTAAGTATACATTATAAGCAGATGAATGTATGCCCTGCTACCAAGTAAACATGATCTGTCTCTGGGTCAGTCTTCGCTTTCGGGTGTCACCAGGGGGTCATAGTCTTTGCAGTCTTGTTGAATTTTTTTGGATAGCTATGAATTTATACCATAGCATGACACAACCATTATGAATTGCCGTACACAACTTCTAAAGTAGAAGAACTGCAATTTCTAATTAAGCAATAAGGTAATATTGTATGGTTATATGACTGTGTGATATCATGCCTACAGTGTGTTGAGGGAGGAGGTACAATTACCTGACTTCAGTTACTTTAGGTGTATTGATAGATTACAGTAAAATGACATCCTTTCATCTCTTCCTGCTTAACCATGATTCTTAACTATAATAGTTTCCAGTATTAATATGTTTATCATTTTTAATTTATGTAATTCTGTTTTATGCTATGATCATATATGCCTAATAGCACAATGGTTATTCATAAATAATAAACTAAAGTTATTTAAGTAGTTTTAAATTACACAATTCAAACCTGAGAAATTGCTTAAGTCATCACATTCCAATGTCAAGAGCTGTGATGTAATCAAATGCAGTATATAATATGCAATTTTTTTATCCAGTCATACAGGATTATTCTAGTCCTTTTTTTTTACTCCTGCTATGAAATAGCTGAGAGTCTCTAAACTCATATAGAGCTCTCTTTTTAGGATACTCAGGAATAGACAACCTTATATAGGTTTGTCATACTATTGAGCTCTTGACACAGCTAATCAGCAGCAAATCTCTCTGCTTCTCAGCTTTTAAACTGGAAACTATAATTGCTATGGAGATGACAGTTAGAGAGTAATGCCTGTGCAGGTTTGTGTTATGAGGATTTTTCACACACCTAAGGTGTCTGATAATGCATAAACCCTCAGAGTGAAACTCGAGGGGTTTATGAGATTATCATACACCGAGGGTGTGTAAAAAATCCTCATAAAACAAACTTTGCATGGACATTATTTTTTATAATAACTGGTGTAAGGTTTCAGGGAGAAAAACTATAAACTGTATTTGTGTGAGCATGCGTATCCTTCAGTGGCTGCTGTACTCATGCAAATTCAGAGTGCTTTCTTCTGAGCTTCAGTGATGTGAGAGCATGAGGAGGAAAACTCTATAATAACCTGATATCAAGTTATTATGGAATTCAGCGGGTTATTACAGAGTTTTATCAAGCCTGGATATCCAGTCACTATAGCAGGTCACCAGTTATTATTCAGTATGTGCTGAACTGTGATTTGCTTTCTTTCTTAGCTTGTAATAACTGCTCTACATTCCAGTGTTCTAAACTTCTCATTGTCCACACGTATGTACACACACACACGCGCACGCGTGCGCGCATACACAAGCACACACACACTTCCATACAGATCCTAACAGTCTGTTGCTAACTCTTTTATTCCCAATTACTCTGCAAGCTAATTTCTTCAGTTCAACCACTGAGCTAAGTATAGTGTGGCCAGGAAGCAGGCAGGCTTCCCCATATTGTGATATATTTACTACTGCTAAAGGTAACAGACTCTAATCATTTTACACTAAACTTTATTAATTCACTGGCCAGGGCAGGCATCTCCACATTAGAATAGATTTAGTGCTGGTGTGAGGTGACCAACTGAAAGACATGGATACAGGAGTTTGCTGTTTATCCAGAGGCCAAGTGCAGTGTTTACAGTTGCACTGTTGGCCTCTCCGAATGCTGCCATGAATTCAGTGCTGGTGAAAGGTAAGGGAATAACATACCATGAATCACTTTTTATCCATAGGCCACATATTGAGTGATCATTTGTCCTGGGGAGTTCAGGTCAAGAAGACTGGGTAACTGTTCCTGTGGGTTATTGGTTAGAAATGAGATCAATGGGGCTGCAGTAATGGGGGTTTGTGGAAGGAGGTTTAGCCTGGCAGCCATTATCAATGCTGTTGTTGCCTGGGTTCTAAGCTGGGGCTAACATTGTTGGGGTTACTGACGGGAGTTCGAGAAAGGCCTGGATCACTGGGGCTGAAACTGCTGCTGTTGGTGGTGGGGTTGATCCAGGCTGAGACTGCTGGTACTAGAATTGCTGTTGTTCCTTCATTGGTGGTTTCTGTCAGTTTCCCAAGTGTCATGAGATCTTGTAACGTTGTCACATCGTCCTCAGTCATGACTAGTCATAATACAGTATTTGGAAATACTAGGACATTAAACAATTATGAAGTGATTGCTCTATTCATTCTTGCCAGTTCTTCACTGAAGATTATGATTAACATCACTAGATAAGAAGGAACTTGACACTGGGCACAACTGTAGAGGCTATTTAATCCAAGCCTCTAGCATCTCCTCCAAGGGACGAAGACTACAAAAAGGCAGCGACACTCAGTTTTGGTGAAAGATATCTAATCAAACTGCAGCAGCTGAGGTCCGACAATGCCAGACATCCTTTGTTTTATAAATAATTACCTTCTTTTCCTTCTCTGTACTGAAGTGCAAATCTACAGTGTATGAGTACCTTTTATTGAGTAATATGCTGACTTTGTGGTTTCCAGGAGATGCTATTTGGTTCCTTTTTTTCAAGAAATGCTTCCTTTTTATTGCATTTTTTAAGTTTTTTAGCAACTCCAAAAGAGAAAAAAACAACTGAGAAATAGAACAGGCATATTCATAAGAGTACTGGTTTGGAAGGAATAATACATGGCAATTTTATTGCAATTTCATGAAAAGGGTGATACAATGATGTATATAGGGGTATGACATGGCCTGAGTGAAGATATCATATTCATCTTCATAGCAGGCTAATACTTTTATGATATCTTATGAGTAACCCTACTTTTGTTGTGTTAAGTTGAACCCTAACTGGTGCATTAATGCAGTTTTTTGCAAATAATTTTCTTTCCTTTTGAGATAGTGGAATCATATCCTCATTCACACAGGTCCCAAACTTCATCCATGCAGGACCGTTCAGGACCTGTGTGAACAGATGCAGATGTTCAGGGCCCTCTGGTACCTGTGCCAAGGGAAGATTCCATCCACCTATGGAAATGCAGCAATGGATATTAAGAATTCATGGGACTGTCTGGTGGACTGTGGAATACCAGGGCCCTCTGGGTCCTGCACTTCCATGTGGCCACAGACACAGATACAGTACACAGGGCAAAGAATCCATCTCTTAGCCAAAGCACAGGTCCCTCTGGCACCCACAGGTGCAGAGGTGCAGGGACTTATGCTAATAGATGAGTTCTCTTCACTAAATTCTACTTGGGCCCATGTGGACAACAGTGCACCTACCTTTCCCAGGCTGGGGTGGTGGTGTCACTTGACAGCATTATCCCCCCACCCTTGACTCATCCAGCTGTCTCACTGAGCTTGCACCCAAACTCAGCTCACTGGTACGACATCACAAAGCACAACCCGCTGGAGTAAAGGTTGCCATTACAAACAACATTTAATAGTTTATCTTTTTATTTTTGACCCCAAATTTTAAAAAGAGTTGCTTTATGGCTCTCCCTTACAAACAGGACATGTTGCAATTATAGATTACTAGCCCCAAACAACATTTCACACCACATGAGTGAGGACATATATCATTAAGGATCTGAAAAGCAACATCTGTCATGTTTATGAGCTTGTGGGAAAAAATGGCTATGGTAAACATTTGGAGTCAAAATATTGAAAATTAATGAAGTTATGAATACATGTTAACATATTTCAATGTTCACTCAAAACCTTGTCATTTTACTATACATTTACACCAAATTTTCAACACTGTCTTCTTATCACCCCACCTCATGAACATGGTCGGTGCAAATTTTCAAATCTTGCCCAAAACAAGATTTCATGGTATGACTGTATAGTCACCTTTTGGCCCAGATTTTAAAAAGTTCACCTGTGTTGTTCATGAGATGGTGTCCCAAAAAAAGCCATGTTGAAAGTTTGGTGGAGAAATGTTGAAAATTAGGGAAGTTATGAGTGAATGCTGAAATAGTTCAATGATCACTCATAACTTACTCATTTTAACATATTTGTGCACCAAATTTCCAACATAGCCTTCTTATGATGTTAACTCATAAATCCCCTCAGTGAAAATGTTCAAATCCCAACTGAAAGGTGATTTTGTGCAGTGACCAGAAAATCACCTTTCAGGGTGGGGTTGAAAAGTTCCATTTTTATTGCTCATGAGAAGGGGCCCCAAAAAGACCATGTTGAAAATGTGGTGTAAAATATTAAAACATGACAAAGGTTTGGCTAAAAGTTCAAAACCCACTGAAACACCACACTTACCTTATTTCCATACATCACAGTCGCCAATTCCAGCAGCAAAACATTTCTTCAATCAGAAAGTGGATCTGCAGTACATTGTAGGACATGTTCAGGTGAGTGAGAATGTGTAGGGGTGTGAGGTGCTCGGTACTGAATGGGGGTCATGGTGGGTAAGTGGGGGATGGGGGTCAGATTGTCAAAGGACCATTTCTTTTTCACAGGTTGAACTTACATAAAATTGATCAACAGGGATGGTTTTCTTTATTTACAGGGAAGACAACACTGAGGATTAGGCACTCCAGTGTCATGATGATCTTCAGTGGCATCAGGGGTGTGCACCCTGATGCCACCACCTTTGTTTGGGGAGTGGCAACCTGTAGTGGAGGGTGTTTGAAGGAAGTTGTACAGGGGGTGGGCACACCATTCTGCTATAATTTAATATACTGTAAGGAAGTGGTGACCTGGAGAACAGGGAAGGTGAGAGTAGTGGTACTGAGGAGGGCACCCTGGTCTGCTTCAGATAGATAAGAAAGAAAGAAAGAAAGAAAGAAAGAAAGAAAGAAAGAAAGAAAGAAAACATGAGAACACCAGATCACTAGACTGCCAGCTTACTGATTCCACGGAAGCCAGCAGCAGCGCTTCATCTGTGGCACAGATAATAAGAAAGCACTACTGTTCTCATACAGAGAAAGCAGGTTAAGGCTTCTCTCACTAAGCTGGGCACTCAGGAGGCTCAGATGCCCAGAAACATTATTTTCAAGGCAAATTTGAGAAAACAAACACCAGACTCTAGCTTATCAGGTCCCATTTATGTAGGTTCAGGTGTTTGTTTTATTAAACTACATTTTAGGTATTTTTCATGGTTTTTTTTTCTGGGAAAAAAACAAGATGATGGTCATCATGACCAATATGTGTCTTACAAGTGATAAATCATGAGCAATAAACCATCGCAATTGATGTTCTTTATCGTTCTTATCAGAGAGTTATTAAAAACCTTACTGAGCATGCTCAGAAAAAAATTAAAATTGTTGTAACTCTGGAACCATTTAATATTTTGTCACAAAATCTTTGAAAGACACTACCTCAGCACATGCTGCTTCAATCTGGAAGGTTTTGTGAAAAACTGTTGTATTGTCTAGGCTGTATGTAATAGCCAAAAATCCTATGTTAAGTACAGGACAAAAATGGAGTTTCATTAAAAACTTGCATTCTGTATCTTGTAAACCACGCAAGATGCCATCATGAAACTTTTCCCATCTTGCGACCCTGCAAGAAAGACCACACATGCAAAATTATGGGCTATTTTGTTGAACATGCATAAGTTATTAAGGTACAAAAGTTGGGGTTTAATGTTAAACACCTTAATCATCCCTAACTATACATATAAAAAGGAATAAAGAATACTTTTCTACACCTTATAGCTGGTAACCATATCTTCCTATCTCCCCCTCTAATATTTAATGATGAAAAAATGGTGTCCTCTTACAATTGGGTGTAGGAGTCTAAGCAATATGATAAACTATATTATACAATAGCCAGAAAGAAATGCTGGCCTCTGATTGCTCAGTGTGGCACTGGAACCATGGTGTCATCCCAGCATAATATCATGGGTCTAGTCCAAGCACACAAATGGCAGCATTAAATGTTAAAGAAATCACTCAGCAAAACTGAAGCCAAAAGCGTGATCAGTCTCTCAGTTCGCTGCGATGCCCCCTTCACTGTGCCCTGCTGTTCAGTTCCAACACAGCCAGATAAAACATTGAGTCTGTGTCAAAAGAAGTAGAAAGTTAAATTGACCTCCAAGTCCCCCAAACATAAAAACAAAACTGAAAATTTCTTTGGTTTCTTCCCTGAGCCCAGTGTCTTTAGTCAACCATGAAGGCTGTGACTACCGGTCGTGAGGTACACTGATGTTGGTTGCATCACAGGGAAGAAACAAGAGCAAAACATTTAACTTCCTCTAAATAAACTGGCATGCATCCTCCATCCCTACTAAAAAAAACATAGAGTAAAGCCAGTCCATACCTCCAAACACCACCACCAGCTGTACCTCAAACTTCGAAAGAGCCCGCCCACAGTCATTCCACATACCTCACGGCTTGTCAAAGAAATGGCTGCACTGCTTGCAAGAAAGTAAAACAGTAAAAAAATAAATTAAAACAAATGCTCCTGCACTGTCCTCAATACCGAACAGTACAAAACATGGAACTCAACACTAGCCCCTGAGAACCGGAAGTCTGTCCCAGGCTAGTAAGCTACCTGCAGATAGTGATCCTCATTTGGTTCCCTTTGAATCTAAATGTGCATTAAACAACAACATTTTCCTTGTGCCAGTGAAGGACATTTGTGAGGAAACCACACACATTAGCTTTGGGGAGAGGGGAAGTGACAACTAAATCACAAACAGCACACTCACAGCACATGATGGTCAATACACCACACAACAGTGCTATCTAGTGGGCACATTATAAACTGGACCTTTTTTTTTTAAAGTATGCTTCCACTATGCAAAACCTTATAAAAATGTTTTATTTTTAATTTTTTTTAATTTTTGTCTTGTTTTTAAAAATGAGCCATTGTATAATAGGAATAATGCACTCCAGGGTGTGTGTGTCATGCTGAGATAACATCACACCAGGGCATTTCACACATTCAGCCTGTGGCCTCGTGCCCAACCCAGGCATGGCATTATCCCAGCATGACACACACTCTGATGTGCATTATTCCTTTAACACAACTTAGTCACCTATTTGATTGATTAAATTATTACATTTTTTAAAATGTTCTCAGGCAATTAGACTAAAATTTATTAAGTCTAAATGTCCATAGCACAGATCTTAGAAGTCATAAAACCAAACATTTCCATTGTAACTAAGTTCACATAATAGCATAATTTGTTAAGCTGTTGGATCCAATGTGTCATTTGATAGATTAAATTGTTTAATTTTTTGAAACATTCTCAGACATTTACACCAAAATGTATTAAGTCTACCCATCCATAGCCCAGAGCTTATGAATCATAAAACCACACACCTTTCCACTGTAAGCAAGTTTGCATAATGGTGATGTTTGGTAAGCTGCTAGATAGAAACATAGACTTTGTGGCAGATAAGGACCGCTTGGCCCACCTAGTCTGCCCATTTCCCTACCTACAGGATAGGCCGCAGATCCTAGTTAACCAACAGCCTATTTCTTCCTACCCCCCACAAGAATTGCCTTATGTCTGTCCCATGCATTCTTGAATTCTGCCACAGTTTTAGACCCCACAACCTCCTCAGGAAGGCTGTTCCATGCATCCACTACCCTCTCTGTGAAAAATACTTCCTCACATTGCCCAGCACCGAACCGCCCATCTTTAAATTGTGTCCCCTTGTTCTTGCACGTCTCTTTTTCTGAAAGATGCTACCTTCTTGGACTTTGTTGATTCCACTGAGGTACTTAAAAGTTTCTATCATATCCCCCCTCTCCCTTCTTTCCTCAAGGGTATACATATTAAGCTCCTTTAGTCTATCTCCTCGTACAGCTTCTCTTGCAGACCCTGCACCATTTTAGTTGCCGTCCTCTGGACTGCCTCTATCCTGTCTATGTCCTTGTGGAGATGGGGTCTCCAGAACTGGATGCAGTACTCCAGATGGGGTCTCACCAACTGTCTGTACAGAGGGATAACAACTTCCTGTTTTCTGCTGGTGATGCCTTTCCCACGTTTCATCTGACTTTAGCCAGATGCAAGTCTGAGACAATTTGTGAGATCATATTGTCATCTGCTGTACTGTATATTGAGATTTTAAGAATTCTGAAATTTGATCCATTTCAAAGAAGTTGGTTGATTTAGTTCCATTTGTTATTTTGACCTTAGCTGGACCTAATATTTGAAATGGCTCTCCTGTCTCAGGTATATCCTGTTATTAAGCTAGTAGTTTCCTTCTCCTTTGCTTTGCTCATAAAAGTAATCTGATTAGATTTAGAGATCAACATTGTTAAATGCCAGAACCCCTAATAACCACACTTTCTTAAAATCAGCTGATGACATGTCTGCCCAGTGGCATGGAGGGATGAGGCACTGGGGTGCTTTATCTCCAGTCATGCTGGTAACCCAGGATCAGGAGCAGACCAGAGTCACTTGGGGGCCAGCCAGGTCAGGGATGATTGAGGCTCCCAGGACAGCTCTCCTCCCTTGGTGAGGGGGAGTCTGAGTCCTGCAGTTTGCCTGCCAACTAGCAGAGGCTGGATGACAGCACCGATGGGGCCATTTGAAATAGAGGGACGAGTGCTGATGCAGCACACATGTGTGTCAATACACACATATGCATGTATGCATCACTTGCAGATGTCTAGGTGAGAAAATGGAGGAAAATGCTTCAGCTCACTAGGCATCCCCCTCTGGAACCGCATGACCCTAGATGACTTCCCACCCCCTGATATAGCTCTGAGTAAGTGGTAGTTAACTCCTAAGTCCATAAGATGGGTTGGCGATGGAACTGGGCAAATGCTGCCAGGACTGGGAGCACAGGCAGCGAAACAAAGAAAAAAAATCAGCTCATGGTCTGACGAATTCAAGTCTTATAAATTTTCAGAGCTTTTGTCACATTTAAAATAATTGTCAATTGCTTACATAAACAGAGAACAAATATTAGACTGTCAATTTTTTACAATTGATACTGGTACTATAGTTCACCATTTATTATTTAAGACTTCATTATTGTTTAAAACAAGCCTGTTGTATATGATTAAAGAAGGAAGCATAGTAACAAAATTCTTCTTGTGAAAAGCAGACATTAGGATCCATACTGTGTACCCCTTCTGCCACAGAGAAGTGACAGTGACTATACCTCAGATCAAGTATTGATGAACATCCAAACTCTAGTGCTAGAAAGTCACTTCTCCTCATGCCAATTATATTCTCTCTGAGTAGTCTTATAGCCTGGCTTTCAAAACCTGAGCTGGATCAGCTTCCACTCTCTCACTATTTAGGCAATTCCAAATGCTTAACAGCCTGTGTAAAATAATGGTTTCTGATGGTTCCCCTTATCCCCCCTCTCAGCTTGAGGGCATCACCTCTAATTCTGCTTGATCTCTCCTTGTCAAACAACTCTGAATGTTTGACCTTGCCAAGCCCTTTTAATGATAAGAACACTGTGATCATGTCCCTGCTCAACCTCTTTTTTTCTCTCTTAATAATATATTGAGTTGTTTATCATAGCTCTTGAATACAATGTTGCTAATTAGGTTGGTGGCCTTGTGTTGGAATCTCTGGACCTCTCCACACCTTTTCTGTACAGTGGTGACCAGATCTGACTATAGTACTTAAAGTGTGGGCACCTATGCTTTTTATAAGGAAATGATTACCTCCCTTTGGCTGCACCCTTACGCCTTCTAATCCAGTCCAACACTGTGTTTGCCCTTTTGACTGAGGAAGTATAGTCAGAGAAACAAAGACATTTTGCAGGCAGAAGAAGACTTGTTATTCACCAGGTCTGCATTGTACTAGCTAAACACACTATCCCTTCCTGGTTTAAACTTGCTGCAGTGCCCACAAATGCCTCTAAACCCTTTTCATCTGTTTTGCTGTCTACCGTTGCATCATATAAGACACATGTACAGCCGGGATCCTTTGCCCCTAGGTTAAGCAACTTACACTTTCCCCACATTAAACCTTCCTTAAGCCCCCAATTTTCCACCCATGCTCTCAGTATGTACATGTGGAAGGTGTGTTATGTCTTGATAGATAGAACTCTGCTTCTGAAGTTGGAGAAAAAAATATTCTGTTTCTGAAAACAACCAGGAATAATATCTGACTGCCATTTTATTGACTGCCTAATAAAGTACAGTGTAACTCACTTAAATAAATAACTCTGAAAGAACTAGATCTTAACAGAATCAAACCCAGTGTGCCAGCTGTCATAGGTAATGTGATTTTGAACTGCTTAATGCATTTAGCTGTAAAAAGGTTCTCATTTTCTTTGCAGAAATGTTATATGAAATCATTTTTCACCATGTAATGAAGATGCTCAAAAATTCCACATGAATGATAGTCTGTTATAGCTTTTTTTACATTATAGACGCACTGGAAACAGTGAACACAACACACTTTTAATGGGCATTGTTAGCTTTCTTGAAAGGAAAACCTTACATGTAACACAGTGTAGTGATCTTACCAAAGCACATATGACCAGATACAGCAACGAGCATAATGAGATGAATGGCATGAGTCATATCTATAGCTTGACAAAGCATAAAGCAATGCACTAACCTCTATTAGTCATAGTCAAGGCATTTTGTTAGATATTACGTGACAACTGGAATCCTTTGCAAGTTATTACTGAATAGCCCGCTAAAGCTGAATAGAACAGAATTATAATAAGATATGGTTCTTTCTGCTTTATTCAAAGATTTCTGAAACATCTACATGGAAATGTTTGAAGCAGATGTACTGTTCTAAGGATGCTATGATTTCACAGCTATTCACATACTCAGTTGTTCAATAAGCATACTTTTTTTTTATAAACCCAGTATAGCCCACAGGAGATGCAACATTACATTTTCTTTGATGTCCTACTTTTATCCAGTTTCACTTCTGGGTGGGACTGATGCACAAGGAGGCCAAGGACCATGCTAAAGGTTGCATCATGAACCAGAAGCCAACGAGATTCAAACAATGGAAAAGTTGAGCACTTTGAACATAGCCCAGAAAGGTACACCCTCATTCAGTCCAGCTTACACTGCTGTTTTTTGATTGTCACATTGGAAAATAATTTTTGTACCTGATTTGTGTATCATGTTGAAACAGTGAAATTACTACAGCAAAATTCATTACAGTGCTGGCCTGGTGGTGCTGAGGGTTGAGACGCTGGACACCATACCTTGTGCCACACTGGCGACCCACGTTTGGGAGCACTCCTGAACAGTCAGGAATCAGCAGGGGTGGGAAGGATTGAGCATCTGAGGGACTGCTCTCCTCTCCTGGGGGTGGGAGTCTGGGATTCCTAGCACAGCAGTGGCCACTAGCGGATGCTGGAGGTAGCCCTAGCACAGGGACGTAGTGAAGGAGGGACATCGGCAGTTTCCAGTGCCAGAGGAGCATCGCACCATGCAGGTAACGTTACATGCCACACCTCTGGGGCAACCTACAAGGAGGAAAAAACCTGTCCACCAGTAGGCAATGGTGGGGACCAGGGACTATCCGCCCCTCCCAGGGCGAGTGCATCAGCTACCATCTGGGCTCCGCTGCTTCCTGAATGTCCATACAGATTTTCAGAAAGGATACCTGAGGAGAGTGGCGGTCCCGCCCTGGGGGGCTTAATCTGGGGAAACGGTCACCAGGATGACAGAGTGGAGCACCCCCACCTGACAGATAGGACTGAGCCTTCAGGCGGGTGGGAGACAGGTATGTTAAGTGTCCCCACTGGAGAGAGTCTGGTGGTTCAGAGCTACGTGGGAAAATAAAGTAAAAAAAAAAGTAATTACAGTGACAATTTTGACGTAATTCAAAATTGTCGCTGTCATCTCCCCTCGGTGAAATTTCCCCATTTCCTCATGGTACTCCCCCTTTCCGAGTCATGTGTGACTTAGAGTTGGATCTCTGGAGATTGGGGGGTGTGGGGTGCAAAACCCCCTACAAAAAAAACATCCAATGTATGATATGTGAAATTTCGCCTGTCGACATTGTGACTTTTGCCATGATGCATTTCAACAACTTCGTTGTCGATGCAGCTTGGTGGAACCCCTGATTAGAAGTCAGATTCACCTTATCCACAAGGCACAGAAATATTTCTCACCTCTGAAAAGGCTTGCACTATGACAGCTGGTATTTTAGAAATACTTTTGCCAAGTGTTGGTGTAAGTCAGGGCTGGCAGTGAAACTAAAGAATATCAATTCCCAAATACCACGAGTGAAGGAGTACTCAGGGAGCAAGTATGGAATACTTTTTATTAATTGTGGTATTTGGACTAGGAAATTATTAAAAGTTATAACAAAAAAAAAACTCTGCTCTTCTCAAAAGACTGATGATAGCCCTGTGGTCACACATTCCCTCACCTCAGTATTCAACTGACCACCACACCTCAGTCTACCCATTAGTCTTTGAAAAATAGATACTGGTAGTGTGTCAAACCCCAGCATTGTCTTTAATATGATTCCCCCTCTATTGTCTGACCCCCTATATAACCCAACTGCCCAGTCCCAAGGGGGCATTTATTATAAGTAGCTCCCCATTGCCTGCCCTGCCCACTAATTTGGGAGGACCCATAATAGTCAATATGCTTGTCTAGCTCATAAGTCCCCCTTCCCAATCCCATAGCAGGCTGTTCTGAAAAGCTGAATCACAGAGTGCCCACTCTTTCACTCATTTATATAAAGGTAGACCACACTAGCATGAGATGAGTCTGCCTGCCAGTCATCATCCTTTGTGTGGAACTCTGCATCCTTTTCCAAGGGTAGCATAAAATGGGAGTAGAAGGATGGGATTGGGTTCCTTAAAGATAGGAGGATGGTGATTTACTGGATTTTTAGCCAGTTAGGGCAGATGTAGGAGGGTGGTATCTGGCATTCCCACTAAGGTGGGGGGGGGAATAAATACTATAGAACTGACTCCCATAGAACTTCCCTGGGGTTGTGGGTGGGTGGGATTAATTGCTACATCAGTGGGGGATAAAAGAGTTTCATTGTTAATGGTTGAGCTAAGGGAAATAAGGTTTTAGAACATGCTACAAGGGTGGGGGTATGTTTTTCTTGTCTATTTTTTTAACACTTCACCATACCTTTTAACTTTTTGCCTCATAAATCAGAGACAGGGCTTGAAAAAAATCAGGCACTAAGACACAAAGTCAGTGACACATCATAAAAATGTATAATATTTACCCAGAAATCTGACAGAATAAGGCAATTAGTGTAAGATGCATTTTCTGAAGAATACCAAGTCTGTAACTTTAATGTCTGAGATTATTTTGTGCTCACAATCTCCACTGTTCTGTCATAAAACCAAAAAATTTATGAGAGACAGAGGAAAATTTTGATGCAAAATCAGGGACGTCCCTGAAAATCAGGGACAGTTGAGAGCTATGCACATCACCAGACAAAGTGCAAGGTTGTCCAGGAAGCTATGCAAAGTTTCATATAGTGCAAAATGCTCCACTTTACACTAAGTTTGCTGGCAAAGTTTCACTTCAGAATAGGTTTTGTCCATGTTTTTCATAGCACCATGTGTCTTGTGCTGTGCTATTGACAGTACTCTATGGGCATCACTAGCCAGTATGATATTAAGGGCAAACCCAATTGTACCACTTACATTCAGCTAAATGATCTGCATTACAAAAGAGAAACTATTCCCTCCAGCAACTCATTCATACCTTTGGGAATGGCAGTACAGCAAGAATAGCTTCCATGCCTGCAGTTTTCAACCAGTGTCTATGCTAGTGCCTCTAGATAGTTGTTAATTGACAGGATATTCTTGGCACAATAACTAGTATTACAATTAATACTCATTAAACAAACAAACAAAAAAAGTACCACATAATACAACCAGTGACCTGAGAACCACTGTAAAAAAACTCTGTGCACTCTTTTAAGGATTCAAGTCCGTGTGGTTCCTGTAATTAAATCCTAAGGTAATGGAGACAATTGCTTCTAAGAAATTAACACCATTACTACACTGAGACACTGATCAGCAGGAAATCATTTGCAATTTAACTAGCACCCAATCCTTGTTTAACACATTATTTTGTAAAGTGACTTTATAATGGCAGTTTTTTTGCAGGTAATATAACACTGTCTAAGATTCAAGGAAGGTGATTGTAGATAGTAGATTACCTGGAAATGTGTTCAGATAAGTGGAGTGTTGTTGTGTGCCTATTTATTGCTGAACAGAAATAATGTTATGCATGCAGCAGAAAAAAACAAACATGAGACTAAGTAAACATTGTGTGGAAGTAAACAGGTATTTACAGATTTTTGTTAATTTCCCTTTGGCTCATTACACCGATACTAGGTGTTGTTATAAGCAGGTTTGAGCTTCCTTAGAGCTACATTTATGTGAATTATGTCTAAAAGATTTCTGAATGTTCAAATATAATTTGTGTGTAGTGCAATGTTTTACTGCCTGGGCATATGCAACCCATTATTGTGGTGGTAGGGGTTAGCCCTGTGTGCCTTTTTTGCCATCCTTGGGAAGACAAGTTTTTGAGAGTATTTTCATATTTAAAAATCCTAGTTGAGTGCTACATGTGATATTTGTCAGCTTTGCATTTTGCAGCATAAAGGAACACAAATACAATATGGCATTCATGTTTCCTTTCCTATTATGGGGGAAGTAACCCAGAAAATGCAGCTTCTGAAAACTTGGCCTGTAGCTGCATGGGCTTACATGGTACAAGTCTATAGTGTAGCTTTTCAAATGGGGTGTTTGCTGTTTTAGATATATGTTGCTACATACAGTACTAGGGCCCACTGATTCAGTTTTGTTTTATATCATCCTGCTGTCGACTGGTAGCCCAAATAGTTCATCTCTATTAGGCAAGGGTGTAGGAACACCTGCACCATGTAAACCTATAGTGTACACATTTATTTTATGTGGCAACATTTATCTCACCATCTGATGTTATAATATGATTTTTGTGCCCTGTATAAGCAAGCCACAAATGCAGACAACTGAGTTGTGCATTAGTTTTATACCATCCATAATACATCATTATTTTATAAAACCACAGAGCATCAAACATGTTTATGTATACAACTGGGGAAAATAAACAAGGTTATGCACTGTGTACATCTAAGTACAAAAAACAGGGTCAATGTTGTACAAAATGGAGTACAAACTTTATTTTCCTGGCTGCACTCCAGGGACCTCCGGTGCAATAAAGTGAACTACAGTAATTTTGTAATTAGCTTACTTTTGTGTATGTTAATACAGCTGACGGGAAAGACCCTTATGGTTGTAACAGTGGACTCATTTGCATGATTAGGGAATGTGAAGCGCAAACCAAAGGTGAGTGATTCTGACACCCTAAGGATTTAAGTGAGACCACTCTTGCAGCCATAAGAGTGGTCTCGGTGGAAGCATTAATATAGTATTGCTCAAGATCAAGCAATAGTATAGTGACATAAAAAAACGTGCATGTGTCCAGGGCTGCTGCACATAAGACATCCTTCACAGAATGATTATAGCACACACAGACAAAGGTGGCATTCCAATTGGTTGGGGCACTCCCTCAGTCTGTAAGTCTTCAAGCTTCATGTGTTATAAGTACAGTTCACTAGACTATAGGGAGTGGTCATCCTTTTTCAATTAGAATCAACAAAAAGGATTCTGAAAATCATGCAAACTGACTGGTCAAGAAACATTGTCATTTCCAGCAAAAAAAAAAACATAGTTTGGCATTGTTACAAGGAACCCCACCCAAGTGATACCCTAGAAGCTGCTAATCCATTTCACCTGCGCCACTGCTTCAACACACCAAATGCACAGCAACAGGAAAAAAGAGTCATGATTCAAGCTGTGGTCTTACTACTTTTTTAACTTTAATTATTTTTTTGCCTTTTACCTGTGAACAGAAATTCGAGTTTTATAAGTGCAGCAACACAATCCAGGGTGTATGGGTCATGATGGAGAAAACCACATAGATGGGATCTTGAAGCCACACATTTTTGCTTCATGGCTCCAACACCCATGCCTATGGTATAATCCAGCACAACTCACACTCTGTCTTGTTTTACTGATCATACAGTAGCCTAGTCAGCATGCCAGTGATGAAACAACCAATGGACTGGAGAGCAGTATAATGGAAAAATTAATTACTGATAGACTGAAGGACATACGATGCAAGTTGTATTAAACTGTTACATCAATGAGTTAGTTTTACATTGTATTTTTATGGCTGCAGTGGGCAGAGCCTGTAGATCTTTTGCATGTACAAAAGGGCTGATGTCATGTTTTCTGTCTGTGGAACTGACTGAAGGTGTAAATAGTCTCCTCCGCCTTACCCTCCTCCAAGAAATGTGTTCTGCCCTTAATTAAACATGCTTTTATGTTAGTCAATGGTTGCAGGGCACTACTTTCTTTCTTAAATGGGAGGTACAAGAACTGGAACCTGAGTAGTGAGAGGCAGCATTCATTTTTTTTGGGGGGGGGAGTAAGATCCACCCTCACCTCCACCCGAGAAACTCCTGAAGATCCACCCCACCTTTTTTTTTGGTTCATGTGGGAGGGACATGAGGTGGATTTATCATGTTGGAACAACTGACTATCAGAGCTGACTGGGGAAATAATTAAGGAGTGCCTGAAACTGCATCTAGGCATACCCTCCCACACACACACACACACACACACACATATACACATCATTTTTTTAACTCTAAGCATGTCAATATTTGACTCTAACTGTATGGGCAAGTTGGGCATACAAATAAAACAGAAAAAAAAAAGAATCAAGCAGGTGCATTTTCCTTTGTCAGATACGTGCAGACAGAAGCTCACAAATCCTGTATGACAAGTTCATTATATGGATGTTTTCCATGTAAAACAGAAATGTTGTTATTGTCATGTCTGTAGCATCATTTGTAGCCAGTAAACTATTGCTTACATAGGTACTGTAAATGACAGGTTTTAATTCAGAAATCCAGTCCTGATAAATTTGTTTTTTGTAGTTCTGTAAAATGTATGTCTCTCTGATGTAAGAGTGTATAGCACAGAAACAAAAGGGTTTGCCTAATTGTTATTTTCATGAGAAGTGAGTGTGACAGTGGCATGCAAGAGTGAAGTCTAGCAATTGTTTCTTGGCCATTCTGGGATCTGAAGTTTAGCAGTAATGTGTGAAGAGAATAAAGACTTGTGTTTTGTGCATTTGAGTAGGTTTAATGTTTTGAAGTTAAAAGATATAAATATATATACGTAGTGTCATGAGCACCTGAAAAGGAAGGAAATACTACTGAAATAAATGCTATTCTGATGATTTATTTATATATGTGTAAGATTTTAAGTGTAATTCTGCCTAGGTCACAGACACATAAGCTATAAAAAGTACATTTAAGGATGGTTGTATTAGTCAAAGGTTGTAGTAGCAAAATAAAGCAAGAAAAATAATATATTGTGTGTGTTTTTTTTTCTTTCAATTGTTTAACCAGGAGTGGCACACTAAGCTGAAAGCTTGTTTACAGGGGCAACCTGGGAGCACATGGAAGTTAAGTGACTTGCTTAGGGTCACCCAGTATGCAAGTGGGGTCTGTGGGATTCAAACCCAGATCTCCAGATTTGCAGCTCAGAGCCTTAAACCACTGTGCTATACTGCCTCCCTAGTTATGGCAGTCATCTGTTTTATGGTTCATGATGTTGGTGTAGTAAGCATACCAACATATTCAAAACTGCCAGCAGAATAGGCCTAGTGGGCTTTCATGTCTGCTCCTTTGGTTGGTCCCCACCCTGAGAGCTGATCTTGCTGCCTCCCCACCCTCTCGGGCTTCTCCCTTCCAAATCCAGGGGAGAGCTAGCTAACTGGTGTTTCTGTAAGACAACAGCTACTAAATAGCTCTAATTCACTATTTTTGTTTTCTATGTGTGTCAGGTCTAGCTAGCAGGACTGTTTCAATTTTAAAACTTTTAATTTTATCAAACTATACACAACCATAAAAGCACAGAAACTGCCCAGATCATCAATGCTATAATTAATACAAACTCTAGTTGTTTTCTTACAGAAACCCCACTCAGTTAGATTTCAAGTATTATTTTATGGTTCATGATGTTGGTGTGGTAAGCAACAGTACATTGCAAGGCAGGTGAAAAATGTCAATAAGTATGTCATGCAGTAGATGTGCTGAGCAGTTACTTAAGCAAGAAATGTATTTAGGATAACAAAATATTCCTTTTAGAAAACTGATAAATGTGTGATATTTGCATCTCAATTTCAAGGAGGTCCTTATGGGGTGTCAATCTACAATATAAAGTAGTTACAGTTTTCAAGTTGTCTGAGTAATTGCTTTGTACTACCACTGTTACTAAATTTAAATTATTCTATGAAGGAAATTAAGTTTATTTAACTGTCTGTAAATGTATGAAAAACATTTACTTGTCCTTATAATGTAATGCATTAAATGCTGATGCTAGATTATGAAGTCACATAACAGAAATAGAGATGAAAACAATGGGATGCATAGGAATTTGAAAAAAGTATACATTAGCAGGAGAAGTGTCATGACTTCACCAATTTTTTTATAGTTTCACTCCAGATTTTTAACATTATCATTTTTTTACACTTCCTCACACACAGTACAGCTGTCATTTTTTATATCCTGTTCAAAATATATTTTTGCACCTGTGTTGCCAAACGGCACAGTCACTGTGCAAAATCACCTTTTGGCTAATGAACTGATAGTGCCATTGTTCATGCAGTGGGGTCACAAAAAGCCCATGCTGAAAATTTGGAGTGAAAATACCAAGAAATGCCCAGGGCATTAGGGTTTCTGACCATAACACCCTGCCCAGTAGGAACTGACAGGCATCAGGGGTGTGAGTTTAGATTGTCAACAGTATTGCGCATGCCATTCCACCTCCATCCCCACCCTGCAGCCAGTGACAGGTATTGAGGTGTGCCTTTGACTCTTCAGCCCCAAACTTCACTCCATTCTCTTATGCTGTACCCATTTCAGAGTATTTCCTTATGGAATGGGTTGACTGTCAAGTCTGAACACCCCAAGGCACACCTTGACACTTGTCTGTGTCTGCAGGGTAGGGTGAGGTGAAATGGCATGAGCATTATGGACAATGACCCAAAGGCACACCCCAATGCCTGTCCATCTCTGCGTGGTGGGGTTGGGGTTGGCATCACTTCAGTACTTCACTGCCATTCCTATTCTGCCTGTCTGTCTGTCTGTCTCTCTCTCTCTCTCTCTCTCTCTCTCTCTCTCTCTCTCTCTCTATATATATATATATATTATTTACATCAACAATATTGACCTAGGGATTACATCCTCAGACATTCATCTCTTTACGGATGATACTGTCCTTTACTTGTCTAGACCTACTAATGAGCAGGCATGTACAGATTTGCAGAAAGATTTTAACATCCTGCAGCTCAATTTGCTTAAACAAAAACTGCTGTTAAATGCTAAAAAAAACAAGGCAATGCTCCTGCCCCCGAACAGCTCTGCTCCATTACCGCCTATAGTAGGCTTTGTGCAACTGACCACTATGCTGCTTGGTGAACCCCTTGACCATGTTGATACATTTAAATACCTCAGAATGTGGATTGACTGCTATCTGTCCTTCTTAGATCATGTAGATGAGCTTGCAAAAAAACTGAAACAGAGGCTCAGTGTATTCTACAGAATCAAGCACCTTCTCACCTATGAAGCTAAGAGGAGGCTGGTCCAAGCTACCTTTCTATCATTATTGGATTACGCTGACTTCATCTACAGTCAAGTTCATGGGACAGCCCTAGCCAAACTTGATGTTCTTTACCACAGAACCCTTCACTTCATTTCTAGGGTGCCTTATTCTACCCATCACTGTGACCTGTACTCGATAGTGGGTTGGCTGTATCTTGCTATCAGGAGACAAAGGAACGCTGCCCTTTGGACCTACAGAGCAATTGTCAAGATGTTGCCCCAGTATATCTCTGACTGTCTGTCCCTATGCACCTCTTGTAACTAAGCCCTGAGAAGCCACTCTTATATCTCCCTAACCATTCTGAAGGTAAAACCCACTTTGGCAGAGCATCCTTTAGCTTTACCCTACCCCAGACATGGAAAAAGCTTCAAAAAACTCTAAAATTAGCAATTCCCACAAATGTCTCCAGATTCAAACTCCTCTATGCAAGACTTTTCTCTGAGCACTGTGAGTGCTACTCCTGATGTGCTTTGTCAGCTTCTGACACTCTTAGATCAACCTTTACCTCTTATATGCTCTACCTAAAACATTCCTCTCCAGGACTCTACTTCCGGTTTTCTCTTAGGCCCTACTTTGCATCGGATGCTACTCACCTTCCCAGGGTATATAACGTATTGTTCAATACCAACATTACAGGGTATACAAACATATTGTTCAATACTAACTTTTTATGAGTGAATCATCTATATCTTACTTGTTTATCCAACTTATGTATAGTTTTGTATATTATATATGCTGCTACATTTGTATCTCGCTTGATTAGCTATTTTGTGTATAGCCTTGTATTTTTACTTGTTGTTACACTTGTGCTGCTCCTTACTAGGAGTAGTATTGCTGTTCCTGTTTATGCATATGTATATCCTTTACTTATCCGATGTCATGTCTGTATGCCCAGGCCCACCTTGGAAATGAGCTTGCTCAATGGTGCTTCACCTGGTAAAATAAAGATTGATATATATATATATATATATATATATATATATATATATATATATATATATATATATATTATATTACATACATCTATGTAACTGTCCTACTCTTCTGTATGCCCCCTTGGTCTTCTAGGATGACCTCCTTTGCTTGACCATTCATACTTAGGTGGCACTTACAATGGGGGGTGTATTTTAGTCAATGCTCTTTTACATATGTTTCCAGTGGCTAGTTGATTGAACTGTTTTTACATGGGGTGTCCACTCATTGTCTATGTCCTGCAACCTTGCCCTGAACCCTTACTTCTATTACTTATGGGCCCTTAAGCTTCCCTGGTCTGTAATCCTTTCCTAATGTATGCTTTTGGCCCACTCTCGCCTAATAGCTAGAGTCTCCACTACCGAATTATCCTTGTATATGTTTGAACTCATATTCCTAGCCTTTGTACTTAAATTTCAGTATTGTTAGTATGTCAAAGTAAATCATAGTTTGCACTATTTCTACTGCATACTGATTGAGTTTAGACTACTACACGGCTTGCGCATGCATGCAGAATACCTATTGTTTGTACAAATTATATCTATATTGACTCTGTAAACTATGTTTAGAAATAGAGGAGAATGTCTGGGAATCGGGTGATAACCACACTGTAATCACCTCGAGTGGTTGTTAGGGCAACATGGTAAACCTCGAGAGCGCAGCTCGAGAGGTTTACTGTAGCCCTAGCAACCATGAGAGGTGATTTCAGCATGGTTGTCACCCAATCCCCAGTCATCATCTTTTATAGTGTATGGTCAAAAAAACACTGTTTGCATTCTATGTGTGAGAATTATGGAACTCTGGTGCATTCTTTTTTCTTATGCCACTGTTTGGAAATTCCGAAGTGTGGTTAACAACTTTTAAAATCCTAAACAGTACATAACAAAGCTGTGTGACTGCTGATTATGGTAGTTAATAGGCAATTACCATACATTATTACTCTGTAATTGTGCTTGTCTTTTCCTTGAATGTATTTACCTGCCGTTGCAAAACGTTTTTTTGTACATTGATGTCCATATTCCCTGTATAATTTTTGTTTGTGCTCAGATCAATCTTGAAAATGAGTTTCTGCTCTACAATGTATTGCCTGGTTAAATAAAGATTTTATTGATTGATTGATCGATGTAATTATCTATCTTTCTATCAATTGCTTGTATCGCTATTTTTACCTATTTCTAAAACAAACCTGCATATTACATTTGCCTGCACTCTGTGCACATACTTATGAAACTGTACATATTTGTACTCCACTTCTGCATAGATGTCATACTTTCCTAATATTCCCATTATCTCAAACATAACTACCTTGCCCTAATCAAAAGTGACCCCTCTGAATGTTACTATCACATTTTCAGTGCTAACAGTCAATCATTACACCTGACTTCCTGACATCAACATATTGCTTAAATATAACTTACATCACCTCATGGACAGAAACCCTCTTTCTCTAAAAAAAAGCAAAAAAAAAAACACTGTGTAAATAATCCCAAGGCTGAACATATGCCAACCATTAATTTTTCATGTATTGCCACCTTCTGTACCATCACAGGGATTTGCATATGTTTCCCATGATGCTTTGCCTCATTGGGGTATATGCAATTGTGTTTTCTTTAAAATGTTGTTGTCTGGCCAATATCATCCTGGATAACACATACCTCAGTGGCTTTGCTCTAGGGTTCTTTTGTAAACCTATATTGCTCCCTATTCTTTCCATTAAAATGTACACCTCCATATATTTTCCTAACAATGTGTATGCCTTCATTAGAACAGAAACTAAAACAAATCTTACTACTTACAAATCATTGTGTTGTTTCTCCATACCTCCTTAAAAATTCCACACAACTTCACTAACTTCATTATGCAGCCGTGATGGATCTGACTAGAATTTGTTGAGTTAGCAGTCCATTAGCAACTTACAGTACATTGTCTTGTTTAGTAACACTTACCAGCTCAAGAGCAACTATTATAAAATGGTTTTGCAACTTAACTAAAATGCACTGAAATGCTTCTGTAGTCTATTGTTATGCAATGCAAAACTGAGTTTCTGTTCCTAGGCAGCAGATTTTGCAGGGCTTTGTGCTAGACACAGCGACACTTGTGCAACTCATAGAGAAATGTTAAAGCAAAAAGTTGATGAGACATTACTGAAAATTGTACTGTACTTGATATTAAAGTGCAGACAACACATTGGCAGTCATTAAAGGGTTGGAAATAAGGGCTTCACAGTAGTTCATTAGGTAGGTTAGTAAGAAATGTATACATAGGAATCCACTTGGGTTTGATGTCATCTAAAGGAAGCTATGTGGAGAAAAAAGTGCTTTAGGACCGACGGGGTGGGGGGCAACAGGGAGCTGTGTATGTAAAAGTTAGGGATTAGCAAACAATTCATTAGGAAGGCTATCACTAATGCTAAATACCATTTCACTTTCAAAATGTCAGAATCTCGTTACCAACAGAAATCCACAGAATTTTCTGAAATTCTGCAGAATTCTGTTCCACTGGAATATGAAAATTCCACACAGCACTAAATGTATTGCACTTGGATCTGAAGCGTGTTAAGTTTTTAATGAACACAAAGAATTGCAGTGGCCCCAAAACATAACCTTGTTTGTTACAGTTTTAATTTTAGTGGCATTGTTACAGTGCCACTATAGTTAGGGCTGAGTATGTACTTTTTTTTTACACTTGTCTCACAGTCTCAGCTCAGAGGTACCTCTGCCTTCCTCCAGGCTTGTCAGCTGGGTCTCACCATACCAGGATCCCAGTGTCATTATACACAACACCAGGGAGTTCTTTAAGTATGGTTTTCCCTCTTTTTCTGTCCCTATCCCTGAGGCGCCAGTGAGAAAGAGTTGATGTCCAGACTGATAGCATGCTGATGCACACTGTAGTCAAACACGCAGCAGCGCCTTCCACACCCACCACACCTTGACTCCAAGGAGCCATGCACTGTACTGCCCGTGCTTCCACTGGCAGCAGTGCTACGGGAGCGTCCACTGTTTGGTAACCTACCCCCCCAAAAGGAGGAGAACAACTGTTGGGATGCTCAATCCTCCTCCCCCCAGTTGACCCCTCATGATCCGGGCCTATTCCCAAACCCTGGTCACCGTCGTAGTGCGAAGAGTGTCATCCAGCACCTCAATCCTCAGTAGCACCGGGCTGGGGCTGAGTATGCACTTTGATGTTAAATTGCACTTTTTCAGCGTTTATATCTCAACCATTCCTTGATGAATTTTAGCTCAAGTTTTGAAAGCATGTATTCTGGCTCAAGAGCTCTTGATTTTTCAATTGTAATAAAATTTGTTTCTTTTTTTTTTGGTTAGAGATGGGCAACAAATATGAAAATTACCAACTTTTTCATAAATAAGGACAATTGATGCTCAATTGTCTCAACTGTGGCCAGCTGAAATCTACTACAAGGAAAAACTGCTAACAAAGTGATAGCAAAAATAAGTTCAAAAAACTGCAAACTGCATGTGCATGGGCTTAGTTTTGGTTGACATCTTGATTTTCTTTTATTCATAACTTCATAATTGTTCAGCTATTTCCAGCACAGTTTCACTAATCTGCAAGATACCAATCTCATACATGACATAAGTTGCAATATTTAAATCCCACCAGAAATGTGATTTGGGGGTTGCAAGCTACATGCTCATGGCAAGGCCCCATGGGTTACGAACTTAGCGCATGGCCATACCTACAAGTATGGGTATCTTTCTCAAAAAGGCCAATGAAATTCATTTAAAAAACATTGCATGTTCAGGAAGGAAAATAACAGTCATACACTAATGCATGGATATACAGTGCCAAAGTTAGGCAATGTCAATGCTGTGTTTCTTGATCATTGAAACCGTGAGGAATGTAATGCCACAGATTCAACAAGGCTTAGCAGACTTTTGACCCTAATGTTGCATTTTCTACATTTTGTGCTTTGAGCTGCAACCCTAACTTATGCATTAATGTTGTTATTTGCAATGGATATAGTTAGAAATTATGTTTTTTAAATACCCCAAGTATATGGGGTTGTGGGGTTGTTTTAAATAGTCTTATTTATGGTTCCTTGTGACTATTGCTTTGTTTCAGCAAAATGTTTTTTTTGATTCCTTATGCTTTACAGAACTGACATCTATCAAGTGGAAGCCCAGCATGAAGCATTCCATGCAAGGCTTTCACTCACCTTAGGTCAATGGGTTTCAGAACTGAAAAGCAATGAAAAATGATTATTGGGTGAAAAAGGAAACAAGGGATCCTAAAAAAGGGAGCAAAAAAGCACTTTGCAAAGTAAAAATGCAACATAATTCACTGGTAGTAGTAAACAGACTTCACATATGCCCAAATGTTTTAATTATAATAATAACATTTAAAAAAAACAAGTTTACATTCCCTTTAAGTTTGACATTTTCCTGCCTCTGAAGCTCTACTTCAACCTTGTGTTGCACATTGCTCCTTTCGTGATTCAAATGTATTAGATTGGAGTTATGCTGGTGTGCCTTAGGTGAGGTCTGTCAAGTCAGGAGTTCTGTGATATCCTTTGAATGTTACATGCCCGCAGCATTAGAATCCTGCGGCACACCAGAACTACCTTCCTCCACAGCCACATTTCTAAAGTGAGGGAACCTGCAGGCAGGAATTGGCAAAAAATCTGCTACGAGTGTCACACCCAATCAGTGTTGCCACAAGTATGGTGCCAATTAAAGTTGTTAGATGAAACTACTAAAACCGTGTGGGAACAACAAAAAGGGAGGGCACTTCCAGAACACACTAATCACTAATGACAATGGCACTAACTTTCTGAAAGTGCCTAGAGGACACTCACAATTTTAGGGCAATTTCTTGGACACCACAGCTGTTTTTGATATGCTGCTTTTGTTTACAGATGAACAAAGTGCAGCTGAACCTGAGAAATCAGATTTTAGCTGGGGAATCATTATGACAAGAAAAGCAGGACCTAATTAAGATTGGGTAGATAATGTTCATGAATAACATTTACAAGGTCTAGTGTAGCTTTTAGCCTTGACGCTATATGCTTCAGGATGTGTTTAATGCTGACAGCATACACAGTTTTAGGGAACTTTAAAATGACAGGCTAACACATTACAATTTCCAAAGTGCTGTATTTGCCACTTTTGCCTGTGCATCTTCTGTTGGGATCAGTAGGACAGTGGTCATAGTTGACAGTGTTCATCATAGGTGCTGGCAGTCACACTCAGTGTACTTTGCTGAGTACAATAAAATCTGAAAAATCTAGGGGCAACATGAGCCGCAGGGCAGGGCAACAAACACAAACACAAACAGCCTGATGTTGCTGAAGAACTGTTCCCCCCCCCGGATGCTTAAATGTGTGTTTGTGAATGAACTTTGGAAGATGTGTGGGTGCTAAACTTAGAGGCCATGATTGCATGAGTTACTCGATATGAGTATGTATGCATGAATACTAGTGTAATTGGACTTTTGTAAGGCTGGCTACCTTGATGTGGTACAGAGGTGCATCACACTGTATCCTAAATATTGTAACTAAAAGCCGGCCAACTTCTGCCTGATTGGCAGTGTGTGTGTGTTTGATAAAATAAAATGTTATGAATCCATTAGGATCTCTGGCTGACTACATATTGATGACTGAAATGGGGGTGGGGCAATGTTTGTGCGGCATGGCAACACATCTTTTGGTTTGTGTTTACAGAGGGGGGCAAAGTTTTGTCAACGTTCGAGTACACATTTAAAATTCCTGGCTACATCCCTGGTGGTCATAATTATTTAACAATGAGAATGAGATATTAAAATTCATCCTACAGTGATAGTGGAAAGAGAAATCTTGCTCTTTAATTGATGGAATTCAATAACGTGACCAAACGGTCATTACAGCATACATGTATGGATCAATTAAAATGTCTGTTCTTTGAGTTTTGGGAGCATTACAACCTATGTATAAGCTAACAAATATTGGCACTTATCTGCTGGGTGTGGAGGCACTTGACTGTACCTCCTGCCTTTCTTGCACACCATCTCATGCAGTTTTCAATTAAGTGGATGGCATTTGCATCTTGGAAATCTTTTCCTCCTTACAGTTCAGAAATGATTACAAACTGTTAAAAAATAGCCCGGTGGTGGGGAGGGCAAAGGCACTAATGTCTTACTTCCTGCCATGCAGGTGACTCAGGTTCAGGACTGGACAAGGGTTAAAGGGTCAGCCCGGGTGGGAGAGGATCGAGTGTCTGAGGGATGGCTCTCCTTTCCTGGGTGGGGAGGGATATTTGCCTGGCCATAGACTGCCATCAGGTGGAGGTGTGCTGGCAGAGGAGCACACAGGTGGCAACATAGGGAGAGCACTATGGGGAACATCGGATGGGTGTAGCTCCACACATGAGTCTGATGCACAACAGTTGGGCAGGGAGAAAATGGAAAAAGGAACATCCAGAGGCTTAATGAAGCCCAGCCCACATGTCCCTGAGCTCGCTCCGACACTTGGTTCAGGACCAGGTCCACTTTAGTTTATTCACTGGGGGAAAAGATGACCCTTTCTGCTGCAGCCCTGCCATGAGGGCAATTTGTGGGCAGACACATACCTGGTACAGTATGTGAGCACTGAGGGAGGTGGGGATGCCAGCTCATGGATGTGGGGACTGGGTTCAACAGCCACCCTCTGAATGCGGGAGTGAAATATATATATATATAAAAAGTTAATGGACTTTCACACTAGTAGGCAAGCATTTAATACAAGAAACAGTAACCTCTTGAGCACTGGATCCAACATATTACATTGCTTTAAATAAAGCATTTTGTAGAATCTGTCAGGAGGGTTCAGAATTCCATGATTATAGGCAAATTAGTTCAAACCCCAATTTCTGACCACTGACATTTAGGCTAGAAACAGACTTGCAGTGGTTTCTCTGTGGCCAGATTATGAAACCAGTTAGCTCATTACACTATATTGATGTGTTTATTAACACCTTAATAAAACATGTAACAGGCCCCTTCATGATAATGTAGCAGCCACCCTAATCCCCCTGCTACCAGCAAAAAAACTACTCTCCACAACTCAAAAACCCACCCAACATCTTCTTTCCCATCTAACTCACCAAAGCATGCCAATTCATCCCTCAAATTCCTACCTCCATGGCCCTACATCCTGCTGCCAGTTCCTCCCTCCAAAGCACAAAGCACACCCGATCAATACTTCCAGCTTCCTGACCACCACAATGCTGCTGACTCCATGCTGCTCCAAAGACCAGCACACACACATCGCCTGGAATGCTGCCATCACTAAGGGGAAGACTGCTGGAACCACACCTCCACTGATAGGAGGCCACGAAATATGGAAACACTAATCGGACAAAACAGGCAGTCCCCTCACTATACTTTGGCAAACAACTTGCAATACACCACCACTACACTATGGAAAAGCCCTACACTATGGGAAAGCACTACATTTATGCCACTACACTGCAAAAAATACTCATACTACTGAAAAACTGTTGACATAGTAAGCAATGTCCAACGTAATGCATTATACAGTATAAAGCTGTATCAAAATTATACTCATGACATCAGAGGTCACCCATTACAATTAGTAGGTAAATCATTTAACCACATTAGCCATAAATACTTTTTTGCCCTTAGAACTATTGGACCTTGGAATAGACTATCTCTAAATGTTGTTATAAGTGAGACTAAAGGCATTTTTTAAGTATCGACTAGATAATTTAATACAGTAAATACAGGTTATGATCGTTCCTACTATTCTTTGGCTTAGTATGAGAGCGATATGCTCCAGCCTCCTTACTCTTTAACTCACCATAGTAGTATGAAAACAAAAGCTAGAAAAGGCCTGTTTATTAGTCAAATAATACCATCTTGGAAGTTAATGAGCTGCAAAATGGCCACTCACCTTTCAGGCATGTGGCTTTATGAGTTCATTAGCCCTGTCAGTGGTATTATTTCCTGGTACAAAACTCTTATAGCATTTATTCTCTATATAATGCATGGCTGGGCCTTCCTCCCCACTGAAAAAAGACATCATATATTTCCCCATATATGATGGTAGCCAATCAGCATAATATGATGACAGTTAGCTAATTACACTGTATAAATGTGTTATTGACACCTTAAAAACACATTAATACCCAATGCACTACAAATCACTCTAATAACACATGTAACAAGCCCCTTATAACACAAGTAAGAAGCTTCTTTTTTTTTGACTTTATTTGTACTCCTTCACTGGCCCCATAGAGCTCTCTCCAGTGAGGTCTCCTGGTGTGGCCTTGTCCCACCCGGCCTGAGACACTCCTCAGTCTGGTTGCCACTCCCAGGTGTGCCTCCTACCACTGGCTCCAACTACTTGCCTCCCAGATCTGAGTCCTCCTGGGGTGGGACCACCCTAACTCCTCCGGCACTCTATCTAGAATCTAGAAGGGTGGCCAGGCAGTGGAGGAGACACATGTTGACCAGCTGGAGATAGATCCAGCTGATGATATGGGGGCTGACAACTGGACCCACCTTCGCATGCCCAGATGCCAAGGTCCAGGTCCATTTTTTGTTTTCTGGAGGTTGAATGTGCAATGACATCCAGCGTGCGACGGGCAGGCTCCCGCACTCACCTGCAGGATGTCCGCTGCCACCTCAATAAATCAGCGGTACTCCTGCTTGCTATACTTCTCCCAGCCTCCACTGGGAGCCATAAGTGCAGTGGGATCGCAACCACCTTCCCCTAGGAGAGGAGAGCTGTCATTGGATGCTCGATCCTCTCCTGCCTCTGCCAAACCCTGATGACCCAAGTCTGTTCCCGAACCCAGGTCACTGGGTGGCGTGAGGTGTGGCATCCAGTACCTCAACCCTCAGCACCACTGGGCTGGCTAGTAATAAGCTTCTTAATAACACATGTAACACACCACTTCATAACACATGTAACAGTCACCTCAACCCCTGCTACCTGCAAAAAAACTACCCTGCACTATAGAAAAACCCTCCCCAAATCCTCCTTTCCATCTAACTCACCAAAGCATGCTGTCCCTCAAATTCCACTTTCAAAGACCTCCACACTGCTGCCAGCTGGCTCTCAGTCTGTACTGTGCCTGATCATACAGGCCAGGGGATTGTGTAAGCCTGCCTCCACTACTGCGGTGGCTGCCCCTTCCACTCTGGGCATTCAGTTACCTTATAGGCAGGCCCCATCATGTGACATAGTCATGCGTCCCCTGTTCTACCTATCACCCCTTTTTCCATTGGCAGATTATATGGCTGTCCTGTAGGGGGCTCTACTTCTCTACTGTAGGTGTTGTAACATTTTTGCCTACCCCCTTGCCTTTCTATAACATCTTTGTGCATGTTTCTCCTTACTCCTCCCTCAGCTCCTTTATTCCACCTTTTTATCCTACACTCCCTCATTTTATCCAGATCTATCCTTGTGTGGCTCTTGAACCAATTATCCTTGGCGCCAGAACCCCTTTCTGTGGTAGCGCTCCATTCCTGTAGCCCATGTTCTCCAGCTGATTTTAACCCTAATTTGCCTCTTTATTCACTTCATCCATTCAGGCACTCTCTGAATCTATCACCTCACCTTGCCTTAATTTCTTTATATGATTCTGCCACTAGGGACAAAATTAACTTATCTTTCTGCTTTTGTAGACCCCTAATACCCTTTCTGCTGTATTCCTTGCCCTATTTTAATTGTTCTGTCCCTATAAAATATTCTCTGTTTAATGTGCCCTACTGAATTTATTTCTTTCTGCCTCCCTTGTTTCTATGTTCTGATTTTAGTTTTCTCCACTGTGCAGTACAAGTTGACTGTTCAGATTCCTTTCTTTTCACAAACTTCCTTTTTGTCGTCCACTCTTCTTTTTTCACTTCCCCAGCTAATTTCCACTTTGAATTCTCTTCTCCCTTTTCACTCATGCCTTCTCTGGCTATTTCTCACTCTTTTGACAACTAAGGTTATGGTGCTTCATATTAGTTATGTTAAATAACTATTTCTATTTTTGTCCCCTATTTTCTGTTTTCTCTGTAAAGTTCTCTCAGCTTCCTCTTTTCTACTCCTGTTCCCAACCAAGTCATGCTTCTTAGTTCATTTTTGTAGCTCCTCCTCCTCCTATTCACCTTATCATCTCTTGCTCCTTTTCCTTCTCTCCTTCCTCCTCACCCCCATCCCTGACTCCATACTATCTCTCACCTCTCCGATAGTTCCCTCTTCTGGACCCATAACTCCTGTTCCCTTGGCCCACCTATTCTGCCCCTGTTTCCATGCTAGCTTGCTTACTTTTGAGCTCTCACCCCCCCTTTTAGACTCTTGCCTTTTACGCCTTCCCTGTTCTTCACTCAAGAAGTTTTCTTCTCACACTCTCAAGCTCCTCATTACCTTGTTGCTCCTGTTAGCAGGAGATATTGAATGCAACACAAGCCCAGTCCCCCCACCATACTCCCAGATCCCTTGTAGACTGACACTAGCTCATTTAAAGATCAGGAGTACCTCCCTAAACTAACTTTGTTGCAGCCATTAGCCTTAGACCTCTCTCCTGACATTCTAATAATTTCTGAATCATGGTTAAGTTCCAATATTTCTGATGCAAGTGTCTCAACACCGGGTTACTCCCTCCTTTGCCAGTACCGTATCTCCAGAGGTGATGGCATTGCTATGTTTATCACCTCCTCCATCCAATTTATTCCAATCCTTGCAACTTCCCTCCCGATGGCCTATGAATTACTTCTGATAAAGGTCTCCCTCTCTTGCTCCTTACCCATTTTTGTTGCTGGGATCTACTGCTGCCCTAATTTCTCTCTTTCCTCTATCATAACCCTACTGTCTACCCTATAGTCCTATTCCTCCGCAGAGGAACTATATATATTGGGTGATTTTAATGTGAAATGGCTTTTGCCCACTCAAAATAAAACTCATAATGAAATTGCATTGCTTAACCTAACCCAACTAATAAAGGAACCCATCCATCTAAACTCTAAATCCTTAAATCACTCTTTAATTGACTGGGTTCTCACCTCCCATCCACATCACATTATTGCTGCTGGCTTACTACCTGATGACCTAAGCGATCACTACCTGGTTTACACTGTCCACATAATCCATCACCCTAAAGCCCCCTTCCCCCAAAAATGTTACTAATCTGCTCATTTAAATCCTTGGATCTGGCCCAAGTTCTACATGACCTAGCTAATACTGATTGGTCCCCTATCGCCCTGCCATCCCCCATTGATTCTGCCTAGAAATATTTTAGCTCCAAGTTACTCCCTATCTGGGATCACCATGCCCCCCCAAGACATACCCGTGTGCATGGCTTTCACCTCCCTTAGGACTCAGCTGAACTGTTAGCTTGTCTATGAGCCATGGACCAGCCATTGACGTTACACAAACAAACCAGTTCTCCTATAGCCCTCCAAAAGTACCAAACTTTCCTAAATACTTGCACCCAGGCAACTAGACTGGCCTAAGCTGAATACTTCTCATCCACATTCGCTTCCAATATAAAACACCATCTAAATTCTGGAAGGTTGTTCACTCTTTGTTCTCCCCTGCTTTCCACCCTCTGCCTCCTGTTCTGAAAGTTGGGGATGTCTTCATAGTTGATCCCTTCCCTGTGGCCATTGAGTTTAGTAAGTTCTTTAACTCTTATGATTCCTCCCTTCTTTCCATTCTCCTTGGCTTCGCAGATCTATCCTCCCCCCTCAATCTATCTCTTTCGATTTCCTATTCATCCTCCTCTTTCTCCTTCCATCTCATATCCCCATCTGATGCTCTGAATGCTCTTCAGGCCTTTCATTCTACTAAGAGTAAGTGCCCCTCTGATCTTGACTCAGTACCAGGTGTAGGAGGAAGGACTTGGGGAAAACCTGGAGAAAACTAATATACTGTCTATACATACTGTATGCATTGCATGCATAGCACAAAACTACATCTGATTTTCAGAACACTCACTTTTCCTTGACCATCTGGTAAGAAACAGAAAATTGTTCCAGAGCATGGGTAAATGGTTTAGAACCAGATTTTGGTTCTTCTTATTTTAATTGTTAGGAGCTAATTATCATATTTCATTTAACTGAGGCCACAGATTCTATTACACTTCATATTTTGACCTGCAGCTTGTACTGTATTTAAGGGTGGCTTGTATTTGAGGGTTGCTTATATTACAAAATAAAATCCATAAGTGTGAAAAACAAAATACTACACATCCAGAATTTGATCCAGTGTATTGATAGGGGTCTATTCAACAGCAAGTTTAACATAACAAACATAAACTAGGACCACCCATTTGAAAGAGAAACACAATAATTATCATATTTAAAGAGATAAAAATCACACAAAGTGCTTTATCTGACATGACTTCATGATTAGAAGCTTGGACAGATATATATATATATATATATATATATATATATCCTTTTGCTAACTGGGTATGGCCCACTAGGCACAGATGCCTGTTTTCAGGGGTGACCCGGGGGCACTGGGGAGGTTAAGTGACTTGCTCAGAGTCACACAGTATGCAAGTGGAAGTTGTGGGAATCAACCTCAGATATGTCTGCTGGATGTACCAAGCTCATTCACAGCTCATTACTCTAACCTCTAGGCTATACTGCCAGCCTATTTTAAAGGATGTCTTTTATTTAAAGTATTTATTATGACATGTGGCTTTTATTTAAGGGTGGCTTCAATTCGAGGGTGGCTTCTATTTGTTGAAATATAGTACTGGCACATCTCATCACAAAAGTAGAAACACGGACAAAATTATTCAAACAGTCAGAGGCCATTCCTCCTAAAGTATTTGTAATGAAAATGCTGAGGGGATGGAACTGACATATTAATTCTGGAAGAACTAAATTTGCTTCAGGACATGCTGCAAAGCTTAGAGGTAGTAAATACAGGGATGACGTTAGGAGGCCATTCATCTCCTAGAGGGGAGGGAACTTCTGGAGTAGCCTCCCAGTGGAGATAGTGGACATGGCTATAGCACAAACCTTCAGGTCAAATCTGAACACATTTCTGATTACTAAGGGATTTCAAGGGTACCATGGGTACTGTAGTAGTGTGGGTGTGGAATCCCTATAAATAAGTGCATATTTGTACAGCATACTTATTCATCCTTGCTTATGAAGCAGATGGCATGGAGGTGATGAATCTAGAGTCTGTACTGACACTAAATTACTATTTTACTTTTTTAAATGTAAGCATAGATTGGTGTAACTGCTGGGTGCTCCCTGGTGCCTGTTGGCCCCTTTGTGACCCTCTGGGTTACATATTTAGTTTCCTGGATCTGCTGCCACAAATTGCCTTTTTAATATGAAAGTCTCCCTTAGCACTGTATCACCTGACCATGGTGGTAGCCCAGTGGGAGGGGTTACTGGCCCTATATAAGCATGCCTGACAGTGGGAAAAAGGGGTAGTGGTAGCAAGGTAACATTGATGGTTGAGATTGGAGTTGGGAGAAGGCTATTATGAGATAATGCTCAGTGGGAGTTCACGTTTGGAGAGATGATGTTCTTGCCTGTGGTGTCAGTACCTCATTACTGTTATGTAGACCATCCTGTGTGGAGAAAGATGTGGTGGTGGTCTTTGTTTTGCTACCCCTGATAGGAGATCGGTTTCAGTGTTTGGATGAATCATGAGTACCCAGATGTTCATCACCCTCTGTGCTGGAGGCTAGGATTTGTGAGTCAACTGCAATGCTGTTCTTTGATCCTTTGAACTCTGTGTCAACTTGTTAACCTGTTGAGGCAGAGAGATTCCCTGAAATAAAGTCTACCAGGTTGGGTACATACTTGCTGTACTGTAAGGCATTATTTATTCACTTTTCATCCCAAGTTGGTACTGGTTGAAGAGATTCTGATGCACCAGTAGCCTTCATATTCTATGAAACTCCCTCTGTGAGCTTCCCTCTAGACAAAGAGTAAGAGTAACAGGATGCCTTGTCATTGTGGGATGTATCTATTGCACAATGCTGCCAGTCTGCTAAAAGCTCTACATACATCTCCAGTCTAGTTCTGCTTGTGCCCTCTAGCAAATAGCACCAGGTAGGAATGGCTATGTATAACACTTGGAAAAATAAAGTGTGCTGCTTGACTAAGCACTCATATGGACATTCAGTTTATGGATGTTGTGAGCTAATGTAGGGTGGTTTCTGTCACAAACGCACTCCTCAGGTCAAGCCCTCTGCTCCCACAGTGCCAACATCAAAGTGCAATAGTGTGAACAGAAGACAAACAGGGTAACCCTCCTGTCTGTTTTGGGTCCAAATCACCTACCAGCCTTGAGTCCTGGGGATCAAATGTGAAACTTATGCTAGCATACCCAGTTAACAGGCTCGGCTACGAATGATGCAGCACAATCCTTTGCCAGTGGCACCCAGCCAGGCTCCCACAATTGTACCCTTATGACTCAGTATGAGACCTAGGTATATTCTTACCTTTAGTAAGATTAGCAACACAGTCCGGACCTTATGGTCTCTTAACAGCTGTCAGAATTAAACACTGGTTCAGCATTCACATGCGAAAGAAACTGAGAAAACACAGGCAGAATTTCAAGAAAAATACTGTTTACTAAAAATTGTAAAATAGGTAAAATATCAAATACAGAACATATACATTAATAACTTAAAGTCAATAAAATAAATGGGAAATTACAGAACAAGCAAAATGCCTGCTAAATACATAAAAGTTCTTGCTTCACTAGATGTTGCCAGAAGTGACTGTTTTAAGTGCTGAGACAAAAGTTTCACTCCTGTGGAATCCAAAATAAAAATCAATGTTTCCCTCAGATGCCTGACTATTTCAAAATCCATCTTCCCACCCCCTTTGGTGAGGTCACAGTTAGATCCTCTCATATACTTAATTTCTACTGTGGAAATCAACAGTCAGCAATTTTTTAAAAAACGAGTCTGTTTTCAAACATTTCTCTTTGATCTGTCTGCTGGTTTCCTGCTGTGCAAGAATGATCTTGGTTTTAAGCTTAACAAGGTTCTGTGACCAAATTGTCTCTTATGAGGTCCTCTCTCCTGGCAGATGGCCAGATCCCTCTCTTAGAACAGGAAACCTTTGATAAGTTTTCCCCTAGCCCGCTGTTGTGACAGCCAGCTGCTTCAACACACTGTCACATTTGGGGTCAAAAGTCAAGCCTTTTACACACTGGCCGACTTGTGTGCTAAGTAGACAGTCCCACACACATACACATTTTATTTAAAAAATACAAATATGATACATACTGTATAATAACAAGCATGTGGCAGAGCATCACAGCCCCCCCCCACAACTAGACTCAATTTGGGGGTTCCATTCCAGAATGGGATGAGCTCCCTAAGTCAGTTCATTGTTCAAACTATTGTGAAAGTTCATCTGCATTTTCTTTGGCTGCCCCTGACTGTGTGAGACCATCATGTCATACCCTTGTAAGGCAAGGCTCCATCTTAATAGCCTACTATTCATTTTACACACTTGTGCAAGCCAAACCAGGGGGTTGTGGTCAGTTTGTACCTCAAAATGCTGCCTGTATAAGTATGGCTCTAACTTATTTAGGGCCCACACCATGGCAAGATACTCTTTTTCCACAGTAGAGTACGTTTGTTCCCTGGGAAGCAACTTCTTACTGAGGTACACTATGGGGTGATCTTTCCCTTGGTTGGATGTCTGGCTCAGCACTTCCCACATCTGAGGCATCAGTCTGGACTACAAAGGATCTGCTATAGTCTGGACTTATCAATACAGGAGCACTACACAGTGCCTCCTTCAGACTGGTAAAGGCTTGTTCACAGGCTGGTTCCCAGGTAATTTTCTTAGGCATCATTTTCTTTAACAGGCCAGATAGGGGAGTGGCCAGGGTACTGTAATTTGGTACAAATTTCCTTTAGTACCCTGCTCTCCCTAGAAAACTCCTGACCTGCTTCTGTGTTTTCGATCTAGGCCATGCCTTGATTGCCTCTATTTTCACTTGGTTAGGACAGAGCTGTCCCCGGCCTACAACATGCCCAAGTATGCCACCTCAACCATAGCCACCTGGCACTTCTCAGCTTTTACAGTGAGTCCAGCCCACTGTATCCTGCCCAGCACTTCCCTAAGGTGGGATAGGTGTTCCTCCCAGCTGGCACTAAATATGGCAATACCATCCAGGTATGCCACAGCATGCTCCTCAGCACCATTTAACACCTGGTTCACCAACCTTTGGAAAGTGGTGGGGGTGTTCTTCATTCTGAAAGGCATTACTTTAAATTCAAATAACCCTATTGGAGAGATGAAGGATGACCTCTCCTAAACTCTGGCAGTTAACTCCACCTGCCAATATCCTTTTGTCAGGTCAATAGTTGTAAGGTATGTCACCCCTCTCAACTTGTCTAGGAGTTCATCCATCCATGGCATTGGGTGGCGTCTGACATCATGACTGCATTGAGTCCATGATAGTCCACACAAAAACAAGTAGAGCCATTTGGCTTGGGAACAAGGACCATGAGTGAAGCCCAGGGGCTGTGTGATTTCTGGATTACCCCTAAATCAAGCATTTCCTCCACTTCCCTCCTAATGTCCTTTTGGACAGCCTTTGACACCCGATATGCTGTCTGCCATATGGGCGTTTGTGTCCCTGTCTCCACATCATGCATTGCTAAAGGAGTTAGTCCAGGCTTGGTGCTAAACAGTGGAGCAAAGTCTGCTAAAACCTCCCTTACTTCCTGGATATGGTCCGGTGTCATCTGGGGTGACATTTTAATTACCTCCACAGAGGACTCCCACTTGCTTTCTTCCAGCAAGTCCAGAAGGGGGTCTCCTTCATCCGCCCCCTCCCCAAGACTACACACTGCAAACACCATGTCAAGCCTATTAGCATATGTCTTCATCATGTTGACATGGTGCATTCTTTGTGTATGTCTCCTGTCAGGTAGCTCTATAATGTAGTTTACATAATTTACCATCTAACTACTTTGTATGGTTTTGCCCACTCAGCCTTCAGCTTATCTTTCCAGACCGGGATTAAAACCATGACTTCCTGACGCACACTGTAAGATCAAGCTCTGGCTCTGCAGTCATACCACACCTTTTGTTTTTGTTGGGCAGCTGCCAGGTTGCTCTTGGCTGTCCCCATAAGCTCCTTCAACCTTTCCCTAAAACTAAGGACGTAATCCACTATGGGAGTTCCCTGGGTGGCATGCTTGCCTTCCCAGTCCTCCTAAATCAAATCTAGGGGCCCATGTACCCTGCATCCATATAAGAGCTAGAAGGGGAAACCCTGTTGACTCCTGTGGCACCTCTCTGTATGCAAATAACAGGTGGGGAAGGTATTTCTCCCAGTCCCTCCCATACTGTTCAGCAAACGCTTGAAGCATTGACTTTAGGGTACCATTAAATCTTTCCATGAGCCCATTGGCTTGCATGTAATAAGGTGTCGTACATCTCTGCACCACTCCATACTTCTCCCACAAACATTTCATCAGGTCCGACATGAAGGAACCCCCTTGATCAGTGATAACCTCTTGTAGAAACCCAACATGGGAGAAAATCCCTAAAAAAGCATCTGCCACTTTGTCTGTCTTCAGTGAGGATAGTGCACTGCCTCTGAGCACCGGGTGGTATAATCCACCATAGTTAGGGTGAACCTCTTCCCAGAGGAGCTGGGGGTATTTAAAAGGCCCCACAATATCCATTACCACCCTCTGGAATGGTTTCTTCACTATGGATAAAGGAATTGGGGTGACTTGGGTTTTCTTACCCGTCTTCCCTATTTCTTGGCACCGATAACAAAATCTGCAATACTCCTTCACCTGCTTGGTGAAGTTGGGCCAATAGAAATTCTGGGCCAACTGCTGCATAGTGCACATGATTCCAGGATGGCCAGACATGGGAATATTGTGTGCAATTTTGAGCAACTGCTCATGGTACCCCTGGGGAATAACAAGCTGCCTGCCCATCACCCCTCCCTCTGTCTTTGCATCCTGTGTATATAGCAGTCCATTGTCCCAATAAACCTTACGTTTCCCATCATCTCCCTGTGAGCCATCAGAGTCTGCCCAATCCCTCATCTTCTCTAGAGTAGGGTCACTTTTCTGAGTTGCTGAAAACTCCTTACACATTCCCAAGGCATGGGACAGGTCCCCTTCAGTGCCTAAGCTAGGGTCTTTAGCTCTAGTGTCAGAGCATTCAGGATCACTGCCATCCCTAACCCTCTGACTATGGGTCACACCTTCCTCCTCAAAGTAACCCTACATTGCTGTTCTGCTAACTGCTACCTGGGGAATCTCTACTCCCTTTTCATTATTCTCCCTATCAGGAGAAACACGCTGGGTAACCAGCGTCCCAATGGTTTACACAGGGTCTTCTGTGTGGTCCAGGAAACTACAATTTTCCTTTACTGCTTGGCTGCGGGTAACTGCATACACCATCCCCTGTTTGAGATTGTTGCCAATAATTACATCGACAGCCAAAGTTTCTGATACAGCAACCTTTTGCACAGTTACCCCTGTCTCACCCCAGTCTAGGAGAATACTAGCGAATGGGAACATTTTCTCCTCCCCAGTGAATCTCTGTACAGTTACAGATTGATTGTGTATAAGCTGATCAGGCTCTACCAAATCACCTTTTACCAAAGTCATGGATGCCTGTGTCCCTCAACCCATGTGTCTGTACTCCATTCACAGTGACTGGGTGTATGTGTTCCCCTCATGTTTACTGGCATGCTTTCAGGGACACACAAACAACCCACTTCCTTCCTAGCACCACATTGTGTACTCTCTGCCCTTTTAGGACACTGTCTTGCAGTATGTCCAGTTTCTTTGCAAACCCTGCATTCATTTCTTTTCTCAGGTAAATCTTTTCTTCGTAACGTGGGGCTACTTGGTTTCAGTGGAGGCAAGAAGGGTTTTAGCTGCCCTGAAGGTGCACTTTCCCTTTCTGCACTGCCACACCAGCCCCATTTTCTCTTAGAGCAGGTCTGTTTCAGGCATATTGGTCCAAGAGTTCAGTAGCCTCTTGTACTGTTTTCAGATCTCAGTCCTCCAGCCAGGTCTTCAGCTCTTCTGGGCATGCCCCCCAAAATTGCTCTAACAGTACAGCATTTTCAATTTTCTCTACAGAGTTTGCTTCAATTCCTTCCCACCAATGTTTTAAAACCTGACGTTGTTTAGTGGCTAGCTCCTCATAGCTCATGTCAAGGCATCTCCTGAGCTTACAGAATTTAACTGTATGTTTCTGCTGTTAGCTCATATTTTTTAAAGTGCAGCTTTAAGTTTACTGTAATCATTGCTGTCCTCATTGTCAATTTGACCCAATGCATCCTAAGCTTTTCCAGTAAGTAGTAGGGGTAGCTGGAAGCTCTAGGACCCTCTAGGAATATTTGCTTGAATACATACTTTTTCAAAGGAATTTAAAAAGGCATCCATATCTTCTTCCTCTTTAAATTCAGCTATCAATTTAGAATTTAATTTGTAACCCATTCCTGGAGTCCCAGTTAACCCCAGGCAACTTACCTGCTCTGGCGCTGGTGTTTGGAGTCATAGCTTCTCCAGTTCATGTTGCCTCTGGTGCTCATGCTCTTCTCACTTGGCCTCTCACTGTTCTCACTCAGCTTCTTGCTGTTGTTGCTCAGCCTCTCACTGCTTGCGCTCAGCCTCTCACCGAAGTTGTCACTCTCTTTCCTCTGTGGCTTACTGCTCTCACCTCTCTTCTCTCTGGAACTCCAGCTCCATTCTCCACAACTCCATCTGCAGCCTGAGCCCTTCTGGCTCCAGAATGTTGATGACCTTCCCCTGCTGCTGTGGCTCTTGGCTTGCACTGGTCCTGCTGTCCTCCTCACTGGATCTGGACACTGCACTGGACCCTCTCCCCTCCATGCTCAAGGTTCAGTCCTTTTCAGTCACAGACTGTGACTTGAAGTCTTGTGCATTGTCTGCCACAAGAGCCACCACGATATGCCTTTTGGTTCAGCCCTCATGCTGGACTCCTCTCTATTGGCACAACTGCCTCAGGTAGTCTTCAGTGTACCCGCTGTAGTTGGAAGCCATCTTCTTCCATAACTATGGCTATGCTTACTTACACCTGAAAAAAATGAAACAGGTAGGGAACTTAGACTGTAAGCACAATGATAAAGTTCTGTTTACTTTTTAAAAAAAATCACTGCCTTACTTTGCATGTGAGCTGTACAGTATTAATCTGACACCCGGGACTGTTAAAGCTTGAGTTACCAAATACTTTTAAATCACACCGCTGCCAACCAGATCTGTCACAAACCCACTCCGTGGGTCAGGCCTTCTGCTTCCACAGTGCCAACCTTGAAGTGCAATAGTGTAAACAGGAGACAAACAGGGTAACCCTCCTGTCTGTTTTGGGTCCAAATCACCTACCAGCCTTGAGTCCTGGAGATCAAATGTAAACCTTATGCTAGCATACACAGTTAACAGGCTCAGATACGTACAGTCTTTGGGGGATGCAGTACAATCCTTCACCAGTGGCACCCAGCCATGTTCCCACAATTGTACCCTTATGACTCAGTATGAGACCTAGGCATATTCTTACCTTTAGCAAGATTAGTAACACATTCCAGCCCTTTTAAGCGCTTAACAGCTGTGAGAATTAAATACTGGATCAGCATTCACATGCGAAAGAGACTGAGAAAACACAGGCAGAATTTCAAGGAAAATATTTTTTACTAAAAATTGTAAAATAGGTAAAATATCAAACACAGAACATATACATTAATAACTTACAGTCAATAAAATAAATGGGAAATTACAGGACAAACAAAATGCCTGCTAAATACTTAAAAGTTCTTGCTTAGCTAGATGTTACCAGAAGTGACTTTTTTAGGTTCAGAGACAAAAGTCTCACTCTTGTGGAATACAAATTAAAAATCAATGTTTCCCTCAGATGCCTGACCATTTCAAAATCCATCTCCCAACCCCCTTGGTGAGGTCACACTTAGGTCCTCCCATAGACTTAATTTCTACTGTGGAAATCAGCAGTCAGCAACTTTCTAAATTATGAGTCTCTTTTCAAACATTTCTCTTTGATCTGTCTGCTGGTTTCCTGCTTTGCAAGAATGATCTTGGTTTTATGATTTAACAAGTTCTGTGATCAAATTGTCTCTTCCTGCAGGAATCATACAATTTTATGATGTCCTATCTTCTGGCAGATGGCCAGAGAGGAAACCTTTGATCAGTTTTCTCCTAGCCATCTTTTATAACAGCCAGCTGCTTCAACACACTGTTACCTCTGGGGTCAAAGGTCAAGTCTTTTACACAGTGGCTGATGTGTGTGCCAAGCAATCAGTCCCAAACACATACACATTTTATTTAAAAAATGCAAATATGATACATATAACAACAAACAGGTGGCAGAGCATCACAGTTTCCACTTCTAGTTCCTATAATCTTAGTCTGCTATCACAAATTGGCAAAGCCTTTGCTAGCCCCCTATGTTGGGACAGAGGGCCTTGAGTGTTCTGATGAGTCAGGGGTTGGAAGGATTACATCAGGGTATAAAAATATCATCCATGCTAATGTACTTTATGATCATTAATACATTTAAAATTCAAAATGTGTTACGAAGGGCTAGGCCATGACAGGGCTTGAGAGAAAGCACCTGAGCCTGATTATGTCACCTCTGATTTCTTGTCAAAATAAAAATCTTTCTTCTAGCATATCAACTACTTCCACCCACAAACAGCCATGTGAAAAGAAGCCAGAATAAAATGCAGTTCAGACATCATTAAAAAACTTAACTTAAGTGACCCTTACTTAATTCATCACCTTTCCTGCTGTGGACTGTCTTTACTGCCCTTTGTTGTGCCAAAGCATGTGCCAATTTTTTCTCCCAGAGCACAGCTGTGCACCTTCCAACAGAAATGAAACTCGTGTCTTTTTTGATCACTCTTTGCATCCAAGATCCATCCAAGCTGGACCACCAGCATACTGTATAGTGAGGTACAGAAAAGTAATTAATACCTAGGAAAAATAGATGCAACTTTTCTGTACCCACTTATGTTATGTAGAAAACCCAGGCAAAATAACCTGTAGATGTTAATACAGTAAACATGTTAGAAGTTGTTTTTATTTGCACTTTTGTTTTATTTCCAGCTTGTAATAAGAATTAACTTTTGCACATAAGGAAAGGGATACATTAAATCCCTTGACCCCCCAAATTTAAAGAAAAAAATGGTTTTCATGGTGTTTATGTTTTATCATCCGACAGTATACTAGCACATATGTATACTATAAGGAACTAAGACCTTTATTTGGTGTCTCTTGTGGTATAATTGCATGCAGACATAATAATATATGATTTCCTTATTTCTGTTAACTGTTTTTATACTCAACATTATTCCACCAGATCAACACTACAATGCCACCTTCTTTATTTCACCAGTCCCCTGCTGTGGTATCTTCTTGCCATGCCTAGACTAGGGTTTGATGCACTTTTGGCAGGTCTTCCCCTTCCCACACTATCTGAAGCTCAAATGCTGAGTTGGAGCCACACTTTCCAGAGATCCAGGCAGCCATCTCACCTCTATCTTCACACAAGGCACCCAGGAGCGATGGCATCCCAATTGACTTGTACCAGTTCATCTCTGTGATAGTCTCCTAGGTCCTGCATTCCATCTTTCTCAAATCTAATGAGTCTACCCTTTTTTCCTTTTCTTGATGTGTGAGGCAGCAGTCATTGTTCTTCCCAAGGAAGGCAAGGACACCATCCCAGGCAGCTCCAGCTATATTTCACTTTTTCTGATGTGAAGATACTTGCCAGAGTGTTCATTGTCAGACTAGAGATGATCCTTCCTTATCTTATTCACCCCACCAAGTGGTATTTATGAAGTGATCCCCTTTCTACTGTGCTTTGACCTGGCCTTAGAGCCTTTAGCCCCTAGGCATCTGTCACTACCACCAACTGCAGGGCCTTTAAATTGGGCCTCTGGTCATGTATTCACTGCTCTATGCAGATGACTGCCTGGTATTCCAACAGGATGACCCTTCCAGTATCTCCTCCCTCCTCAGCATACTAATCATCTTTCAGGAAGTATCAGACCTAAAAACCAACTCCAGCAAGACAGAGGTCTTGCCCTATATAACCATTGCAATTAGTAGACCATCATTGCCTTTGGTCTGCTGTTGTCCCCTGAGGGTCTAAAATACCTGGGAATCAGGATCCAGCCAGATCCAGCTGGAGTAGTTTAATATTAAAAGTTTAGTAAGCTCAACCTTGGCCAATACATAAAGATTTTTATCACATTTATGATGCATCTTACATTTTTTTTTGTATTTACAGGGGCACACCTAGTGTGTGACCAAGCAAAAGCAAACAGTTATAATATATGTGATCCCCCCACACTACAAAATCTGCTCCAAAGCAAGCAATTGATGCAAATCAATTAAATTTTATTATTTGCATTTTTTTATCATTTTAACATGTTAGAGGCATTCTTGGTCTCATCATTCAGCCAAATTATGATCAGCCCTACCACCAATGACAAAGTGACCCACTCATTGGTCAGGAAAAAGCTTAATATTTTAAATTTTAACATGCCATTATGAACTGAGGCCCCCCTGCTTCCTCTCTATCTTTTGGGGAAACCACTCTCTGGTTTCATTTCTTATATAGTGTACTCTATGCTCTGGCCAATAAGAGGCTCACAGGTGATCATTGTGGAGATCACTAATTAAGAGGTTGACACTATTCTCCTACTTGCAATTCAATATTAAAGGTTTATCAAGTTCAACCCTGACCAATACATAAAGATTGTTTATCACATTTATAATGCATATTAACTTTGTTGGTATTTAAAGGGGTGCACTTGGTGTGTGACCAACCAAAAGCAAACAGTTACAATATCAGCAACCCCCCCCAAATGAAAGCTGCTTCAAAGCCTGTAATTCATGCAAATCAATTCAATTTTCTTACTTGTGTTTTTTTATCATTTTAACATGTTAGAGGGGTTCCTGGTGTTATCATTTGGCCAAATTATGATCAGCCTGACCACCAGTGGCAAGGTGACCTACTTGTGGATCAGGAAAAGTGGCCTTCTCCTAATTGATGAGCTCCCAAATGATCATCTGTGAACTTCTTATTGGCCAGAGCATAGAGCACACTATGTAAGAGATGAAGCCAAACAGTGATTTCTCACAAGACAGAGAGAAAGCAGGGAGACCTCAACTCATAATGTTAAAATGATGAAAAAAAATAGAAAATGAAATTGATTTTCCCCCCAAATGAATTACAGCTCTGAACTAGCTGGAGTAGTGTCTGAAAACTTAACGTCTGTCCTCAAAACCTCAAGGAGGACTGTGACTGCTTGAAGCTCCTGCAGCTCTTGTTGGCAGGGAAGATTGCGGTGATTGAAATGATTATGCCCCCCAAGTGATCCACTGCCTGATTTGCTTGGCCATGGATATCCCTGTTAGGTGGTTCTCCAAAATGGATATGCTTTTAAGTGATTTCCTGTGGGATGGCAAGCCACGTTGCTGTAGCAGAACAAAGTTGAGGACCACCTGGAAGAAAAGTGGCTGGGGCCTCCCTTTGTCTCATGCATCCTATGTCTCACTCTGGTAAGCCCAAGCCTTTTAAATGCTCTCCACCCACTCACTGAATGACCTCCCCATTTAGTTGATACTTGAATGACACCTGATGTGAACAACAAACCCATTAGTCCACTTCTTTGCCAAGCTCCCTACTTCTAGGAAAATGGGTATGACATCTGCACCCACCCCTAAGGCGTGGAGGAAACTGAAAACTTAATTGCAGGATCCAATTGCACCCCAATTTCTGCTCCTCCATGGCAGAATTAACTAATTAATCAAGATGGGGGGCCTGGCATAGATGGGGCATTAACCACCTAGTTGACTTGTGGCAACCAAACAACACACACCCCAGGACTCCTTTGATAATCTAAAGGGGTGGTTCAACTTCCATAAGGTGGACTTCTGGAAGTGCTTCCAAATCAGGAGTACCATTGCTGACTGCCAGAAGAAGTTCCCCCCTCAGCTTCCCTTAACTCACCCTCCTTGTCTACGTGCTTGGTTGACGAGCTCCAGGGGAAGGGCTAGCTTGATTTATGAAAGCATATTATGAGAGCACCAGATCCCTTAGAGGGGGAAAATTTGTCTATGAACAGATAATGGGTAACTTGGGAGAACTATGATTTGTTTTGTGCTGAGCAACACAGATTTAGACCATGTCATGGCACCCTGATGGCCTGGTTCACAAATTATGTGTATCAGGCAATGAATAATGATAATTATACTGGTGCTGTCTTTGTGGACATGACCAAGGCCTTTAATTTGGTGAACTATAACCTATTATTGAATAGCCTGTCTTCTGTGGGATTTTCCAGGTTGCCCTGAAATGGTTTGAAAATTATATAGACAGTCAGGCACAAATTGTAAAATTGCACAATACAAAATCTGACTTACTCCCATTTTCCTTGGGTGCGCCACAGGGATCTACCCTTGGACCAGTTTTGTTTTCTATGTTTGTTAATGCCATGCCTCTGTTATCCTTGAGTAGTAATCTTCTGCTTTATGTAGATGATATCATCATTTACAAACATTCTACAAATTTTAGTGAATTGACTCACATACTGAATGAAGTTTTCTCTACCATACCCACTTGGCTGAAAATAACCTTGTAATGAACATCTGCAAAACTAAGGCTATGTTTCTTTTTTTTAACTGTTATTTATCCTCCTGTAGCAGGTCGACTTCTGTGTCAGCCGAGCCTACCAATTTTGAGGTCCTTCGGGGTCTTTTAGTGCCATGTCTTCCCCAGCAGATCCCCAGAGTCGGTTCGGGGGCATCATCCATGTCGGCCCCCATGATTTTCCTCTGTTTTCTCCCCATGAGCTACCCCGGGCCCCCAGAAGTGGTGTCGCATGCACGTGTTGGTGCACATGCATACCGCAGCTCCAGAACGGGTCCCCTCAACCTTCCTCATCGACTTTGTCTGAGCTCTCTCTCTCTCTGCGCCATCCCTCTGGCCTCCACCAGAAGGCAGCCAAGCTCCGAGAGAGCTGGCTACCACCACCCGAGGCAGAGCATTGCCATCCAGCAGCTTCTCACAACTCTCCCTCTCCCCCACTGACCTCCGATGATCCTGGCTCTTCCCAAACCTGGGTCACTGGTGTGGCATGAGGTGACAGTGTCTCAACCTTCAGCACCACCAGGCTGGCAACTAAGGCTATGTTGTTTGAAATAAAACAGAAAGTAGCTCACTCAGGTGGAGAACTTTAACATTTTAAGTCTGAATGGGGTTCCTCTTGAGAATTTGCTGTCATTTAAGTATCTTGGAATCTTATTAGATCCTTCATTAATCTTCTGTTCTCAGACTGACAGTGTGTGCCATACAGTAAAGTGTATGCTGGACATATAATACCAAGTTCAACAACAGCTAACTTAGGAAGCAAGATTATCCATTGTTAGAAGTAAGCTAATGTTTAAACTGACCTATTGCTCTGTAGTATATTTGAAAGCCTGTGATGCAACCCTACATAAATGGAATATTGTCTATAACAATATTTGTAGGTCTGCATCATAGTGAACTCGAAAGGCACACAGTTGTGATTTATATAGTAGACTTCAGACGTTAACACCACAGAATAAAATAACATTTGATTTAGGAGTTTAATGTTTAATATATTGGCTATGTCCCTTTTTCGAGAGGCATCATTTCAGTGTTCTAAAATAACTAAATTGGACCACACTAGAAGGTAGACTAGAATACGTCCTATTCAACTTGTCATTTAAATTAATAAAAGGCACTACTCCTTCTAGTTTGAGGGACGTACTGATTATTAAGGCTCAAAGAAGGACTCTCTGGTACTCTAACAATACACACCTAGAAGTCCCCAGGGTGAGGTGTAATATAGGGTAAAGGTCCTTTGCCACTATCACCCAGCCTTATGGAACAACATCCCACCCTCCCTTCAAGACTGTTCCTCTGTTGGGGGCTTGAAGAAATTACTAAAGACCTTATTACTGAAGTGTAATTAATGTACCTGCCTTGTCTGATATGTTTTCTCCCCTTAAACATGGTCTGCTATTGCAAATGTCTGCACTTGTTACCAACTACTACTCATTGTACCTGGCCTACTCAGGCAGCTGCTTGCATGATTTGCCAGAGCACTGCTGAACTTATGTGCTCAACACTGAATGTATGTAATTTAGTTTTTGAGTCATCAAAGTATATAGCCCACTTTAATTTCAATGATGTCTGAATGTATAAAGTCTGTTCTGATATGTCAACATGTAATTAAGGATGGGACACCCCTGAAAAGGGGTCAACTAGTCTCATAGGGCCTACCCAGTAAACAAAATGTTATTAATAAATTATTAATATTATGCTCAAGTAAAACACATAATCTTAGGCAATTGTTCAATGCCTCTGGCTCTATTAGGGCTGCATCTCTTAGATCTGTTTAGTCTAAATATATGGCATTACCACTTGTTTAGACCCAGCAAGGGGCAAAGATCTTTTGCTTATCTAGGACCTAAAAAGTGGAATAATCTTCCCATTGCTGTTCACAGGTCAAAAATGAAACCCAGTTAAAAACATATTTACTGTCTTGTTGTACCTATTATGACTGTTTTTTAAATTGTAATACTAATTTTAATTATTTATTTTTATGTAAATATCTGTACATGCTTGCACATTATCTGTTGTATGACATATTACTCTAAGCTGCATAGTGTGTTTATTGTATTTTCTTAAATGTTTTGTATTTTATATATCTGGGGCACACCTAAAAATAAGCCCTCAGCCTAGAGCGGCTTACCTGATTATTAAGAAAAAAATAAGTAAATATAAATAGTCCCAGTCTCTATGAGAGGCAAAGTGGGCTCAACTTTGGCTGCTCACTCATAAAGTATGCCAAGACATCAGAAGACCCCTTATCCAGAACAGGATCTTGCACTTCTTGCACTACCACACAACAGCCAGGCTAAAGTGGCTTGGGCTTCTGGATCAGGATCTGTGCTGGAGAAGTGTGGTTCCCAATGTGGATCTCATGTACATTATTTGGGACTGCCCAAACCTTCAGCCATTCTGTACCCAAATCCACACATGCTGTACATATATTCTAGGAAGCATCCTCCCCTGTCTCCTCAGTTATACATCCTGGGCCTGTCTGCATCCCACCCCCACCCCACCCCACAGACACTGACATTGGCTCCTGATGGTCTGTGTTGAGGCTTAGAGATTAAGACTTCAGAGGTGGAGGTTCAGGGAAATTCCTTCAATCTCCCACTTGCTGATGGCAGCTGGGAATTTGGCTACCCTGGATAAAATGTCACACTTTCCTACTGAGCTGTATTGGACCCCTTCCTCTCATCCCAGTATGTCGTACGAGATCCCATCTAAAGGCTCTGTTTCCCCATATCCCCCCTCCTGCTGCTGCTGCAACAGTATATTTGCATTTCCTATTGATAAATGTATCTGGAAACAAAATGTGGTGTTGATTATGTATGTATGGTTTCTCTATAGTGTTACCTGTATCATTGCTTATGTACTTTTGATTTTTTAATAAAAAGGGTTAACTGAAGAAAAACTTACCCTGCTCCAACCCTCAAACCCCTGCCCAAATAACAATAATCTGTTCATACAGTTTTGAAGGAGACAACAGAACTGGGAGTGTCACAGAAGCAGAAAAGAGGCAGGTAGATCAGGATGTGTGGTGAGACTTACCAGAGGATGCCCAATGGCACAAGACACCCTTTGATAAACCTTGTTCCTTTCTCTCATCTGTTCTCCTGTCTCCCTCAAAGATGGCTGAACAGATGCTGGTGGGCATCAGGTATGGCAAACAGGCACCAAGTATGACGACAAAAATTGGGTGTGTCCCTGAAGATGATAGATATTCTGTTTTACTTGAGTATACATTTAAAGAGCAGTGCCAGATCACTGAGATTGTTTGGGCTACTGGTTAGAGCACAATACTGTGAAACTGTGGTGACCCAGGTTTGAGAGCCACAACTGCCACTTCCTCACAGTCCAGCCCTAGCCAGCCACTTAACCTCCCTGTGCTCCCAGTACTAGCACAACCTCTCTCCAAGCTTGATACCCTATACCACAGAGTGCTTAGGTTCATTTCAGATGCCCCTTATGGCATGCACCACTACATCCTCTATTCTTCCGTAGACTGGATCTCCCTTAGCTTCAGGAGGCAAAAGAATACTATTCTGTGGACTCTCTGCATCCCTAGTGCCTATTCTCTCAGAAGTCTTACCATCTTAACTCTGACTATCCCTAAAGTTAAAACGCACTTTGGAAGAGCCTCAATAAACTTCACTCTTCCTACGCTCTGGTATAAAATCAAGAAAACCTTAAGGCTCACTACCCCTGTCACATTCTCCCACTTTAAATCCTTGTTCCTGAGGACCTTTTCCGAGGTCTGTCATTGTTTCAAGTCAAGGTCTTAACATCACAATTTGTTACTGCTTTAAATTCTGTACTTAAACCTCAACCATTACCTGAGGCATTATTTGAGTCCTCCCTTCTTTCATTGTCCAAATCAAGGTCCCAACACCACGATCTATCTTTGCTTCAAATATTGGACTTAAACCCCAACCATTGCCTGTGGCATCTGTTGTGTTCTCCCTTCGAACAGTCCTTCCTCCTTAGGTCATCATGTCCAACTCTCTCCTATCTCAGCTGACCTTTCTTCCCCACTCCCTATATCCCCCTTCCTTTCCCACCCAACTTGCCAGGCCATGCCTACAGTACTTATCAAAGGACTCTAACATCTCAATCTTTTTTTGCACTTTGTCACTAGAGGAACTGCCACTGCTGCTCACTATGACTCCTCCAATGATGTTTACTGTATAAACTTTAGCTCATTACCTTATGTCCATATATCTGTATCCATGCAATTGTATTTAAATGGCACTACCTTCTGTTGAACCTATTGCTATGTTCTGGTACAATTATCTTGTCACATGTGATGGTTATATGTTATTATGTTGTTATTATTACTATGTAGTTGTTATGTACGTTCACTCAATCTGTGATGTCTTAACCCCGTTGTCAATTGTTTTGCCTCAGGTTCATCTTGTAAATGAGTTTGTCTCAATGATGTTCTGCCAGGCAAAATAAAGATTTTGATTGCTTGATTGATTGATTGATTGATTAATCTCGCTGGCTTAAGTCTCTGACTACTGTATGTCTGTTCTGCTTGACTCTCCCTGTGCATCTGGATGCAACATTCTCTCCTTTCTCACTCCCGGAATCTAAAACCATTTGGATACAGTTTGAACAATAGGTGCAATATAAAACCAAAATCCTGGAATAGACACAGTTAAAGGTGATAGGACATTATTTTTACATAATTATCTGCTCCATGTTTAAACATGCCTCCAGTGTATACACTCTCAGGAAGTTCTCATATATAACATTTGATACTCCACGGATTAGAACCCGGTTTGGTTCTTCATCCCTAAGTTATACCCTGCCGACCTTATGGAACACTATACAAAAAACCCTTAAACTTAGCCTTACTGTTGGCTTCTGTACATTCAAGTCCTTGATTGGGCGTATGTTGAAGGACAAATGTAACTGCTATGCTTGAACCTGCTTACTGTAATCATGTATATTCTCTCTGACTCCTGGCACTTAATCCTCTCCCTACTCCCCCACTTCCCCTCTGGCCTAATTTGCTTCCAGCTCCTCTATTCCCTCATCCAGCACTAGTACTAAGCACTTACATATTATCCACACACTCCTGTGTCTCCCCCCCTTGATGCTTCTTAGCTTTCTACATTCTTAATCCCCCCTTCCACCACACCTGCTCTCCTCTCCCCCTCCTGTTATATTTCTGTAACCTATATTACTTTTTCTGCCTTTGACCATCGTCTATTGCTATAAAATCCCTCAGCCTTGCACTCTGTGTCCTCTTCTATTGTTCCAATTTACTTTTTTGCACCTATCATTTTTCATAACTGCTGTACTCAATTTGATTTATCTGTATAGGCACCTGTATTAGACTTGGACACATTTTGCTGTTCAATATTGTACCTAGTTAACTTCCTTTTGTCTGCTATTCTTGTATATGGTATCTCAGTTACATTTGTATTGTACCACTGTAACTGTTCTGTATTTTGTATTGTACTTATGCCCCCCCCCCCAGGACCTCCTCGCCAATGAATTGTCTCAATGTTGTTATCCTGGTAAAATAAACTTTGAATTGAATTGAATTGAATGTGTTCTCCCATCTTCCTTTCCATGCCTGTTATGTATTCTGGTATGCGATAACCAGTTTTGGATAAATAAATAATTTTTAGGGTGCCATCAGATATACATAGAGTTTTACTCTCCTCAACAGTTGCTGCTATTTCTTTTCATGTTTTTAAGACATTCTATAAGATCAATAATTCCCATTCCATGCTATTCATTTGAATGGTCTGGAAGGGTGTTATTGATGTCATAGAATGTTTAGGCAATGAGACAAGAGAGAGAGAGAGAAACAGCAAATACTGAGGAGAGAAGGATTCGGGGTAGTTACAAAAACAACAAAATTAGATTATTTATTTAACAATTAAGTGCAAAAACATATCCGAACATTAAATAGACAGTAAAAGGACAACAGGAGGGCATCTAGAGGTATAAAAAACGGTTTCCTATCACCTTTAAGAGGTAGCTTTGCCTTGTTGTTGGAGTGCAGACCTTGAACTGGGAGACCCAGGATTACATCCCATACCTTGTACTTACATTGTGATCCTGAGTAAGTCTTTTAACCTTCCAATGTTTAGCCTCTCTGCTACATCTCAATAATCTGTCTCCACACAGTTTGAATCTGCCTGTACATCTAATAGCAGCAACATTCCCTCTTTCCACCTTCTCCTGAATTGTAAAGAGCTTTTAGATACAGTTTGTATAAATATGTTATATAAAACACATTTGTTTCTTTTCACTTCGCAGAAACTTGAACAGAGGGAGTGGTGTGTGGGTTTTGGCCTCAGAACCCCACATTCAGATCCAAGTCTGAATCTAAGAATGTGTACACACCCCTACACCCCAGCCATCCCAACAGAGGTCCATTTGAAAGCATGTCTGAATTTATTTATTTATTTGAAGAATTGGATTTACAACCTTTGAGCCAGAGGCTCATTTACAAAGGTACCTAATCACAGAGAGGATATACAGTGAGACTTATCTACAGTGTTCAGTACAATGAATGACACAGAGTAACACAGTTGCTTTCATACAATGAACAAATTGAAATATTTCAGTTGACAACAATTAGCACATGCAGGAAACTGACAGAGGGGCAGGATGCCAAGGGGGAGTTTAGGTGGGGGTGAGGAGGAGGTTGAGCCCAGCGGACATTGTCAGGTGCTAAGAGATAGTAGTGAGACACCACTTAGAGGCAGGAGCAGATACGGGTGTTAAACAGTTGGTTCTGCAGGGCGGTTTTGAAAGTGGTGATTTTGGGGGCAATGGAGATGGTTGCAGGGAGAGAGTTAAACCAGGTTGGGGCGCTCTAGTAGAATGACCTCTGAGCTAAAGAGGTCCTAGTTCTAGGAACCAGCAGAGTGGCCTTGTTGGTGGTTTGGGTTGAGACAGTACAAGAGGTAGGATGGATGGAAGCAGTCACCCCGGGTGGGGAGAGCCAAAGCAGAATTTTCTTAGTTAGGAAGCAGGTTTGGTAGTAGATTTGTTCATCAAGGTTAAGGAGCTTGGCCTTGTTATAGAGTTGACATGTGTGAGTGAACCTAGGGGCACCAGTTATTTGTCTGCAAGCCTTGTTAAGGGTGAGGCAAATATTGTTGAGGGCTGTGGTATAGGCAGCACCATATACCGGCAGGCCATAATCCACAAGGGACAGTACTGATGACATAATGGCAAGTCAGAGAACATCAGGTGGGAGGCAGTCCTTGTGGCAGTAGAGGATGCCAAGCTGAGTGTTAGTGGTGGATGCAAGGGCATTAATGAGGGCGTGAAAGGTGAGGGCTGAGTCAAAGGTGACCCCAAGGTATTTGTAGGAGTAGACTTGTTCTAGTGGTTGTTGGGTACTAGGGAGGATAAGTAGTGGGCTGTCGCAAGCTTTGTTTTGGGGGTGGGTGAAGAGCATTGTCTTGGTTTTTTTGAGGTTAATGATGAGTCTGCGCTCCTTAAACCAGTTTTTGGCATCATTGAAAGAGTGTTGGAGAGAGTTCTAGAGGGAGGTAGGATTTCAGTGGGTGGCAAAGATTACAGCATCGTCGGCATACATAAGAATCTTGCCAGAGCAGGCACTAGGCAGGGTGTTTAGATAGAGACTAAAAAGTAGGGGACCCAGGATGGAGCCCTGAGGTACCCCAGGGTGGATGTGATGGGTTTCTGAGAGTGTCCCATTGATTTTGACGCACTGAGAATGAGCTGATAGGTAGCTTGAGCACCAGGTGAGGGGGCCAGCAGTGAAACCAGTGTGGCAGAGGGTGTCTAGTAGAAGGGGGTGGGAGACAATGTCAAAGGCCTTAGAGAGGTCCAAGAACATTGCACCAGCAAGGGAGTTGGCATCCATGGAGGAGTGCAGGAAGTTGGAGAACTCCATTAATGCAGTGCCAGTACTGTGACCAGCACAGAAGCCATGCTGCTCCAGGCACAAGATGTCATGCTTAGCCAGATATTCAGTGATTTGATGGGCCACCACTTTTTCCAGGACTTTGGAGGGTGGGGAGGATGGTGATTGGTCGGTAATTGCTGGGGGAGGACCTATCACCCTCTTTATGAATAGTCGTGACTATAGCTGTTTTCCACGCAGTGGGGAATGGCCCCAGACAGAGGGACTGGTTAAATAGAGTGGTGAGTGGGACAAGGACTTCATCCAGGACCAGTCAGAGTATTTTGGGATCAAGGGAATCATTGCTTGGACTGTTGCTCTTTAAAGCTTTAATTAGGAGAGGTCTAGCTTCATGGGCCGATACCTTGAGTAGGAAGAACAAGGGGCACTGGAGGATTGGGGGAGGTCAGTCGGGGTTGGGTTGAAGAAGTTACCTGGGAGGACAGAGCTAAGATCCATAAAGGAGGAGTTTAAGCAGTTGGCAATGCAGGCTGGGTTGGTGGAGGTAGAGCCATCAATAGTGAGCTGTGATGGGTGGGGAGCGAGAGTTCCCATTTAGCTCTTTAATATTTTCATAGAAGGTCCAGGCACACCCCCAAAAGGAGGTGAGGGTGGCCTGGTAGTGGTCTGCCTTGGCTTTATGGATGGCCCATGTGCACCTGTTCCATGCAGCATTGCAGGCCTGTCTGTCAGCTGCTCGGCCCATTTCAGTGGCTAGGTGCCAGCGGTCATCCCTATTTCTGAGCATTTGGAGTAGGGCAGGGGTAACCCATGGCACATTATGTTTTTTGGAGTGGAGTTTGGTGAGGGGTGCAAACAGATCACAGGCTTTGTTAAAGGTTTGTTAGAAGAGGGCAGGGGCAGTATCAATGTCGGGTACCTGATGGATGGGGGACCAATTAATCTGAGCAAGGTACTGTTTGAGTTTAATCAGTCCACCTGGGTGAAAGCACCTGTGGAGTGAGGTTCAGGTTACAAGTTTAGGAGTAGGGGCAGACCAGAGGAATAGGACAGGGGAGTGGTCACTTAAGGAGTCAAGGAGGACCTGAATGTCCTGAATTTTCTGAGGGTGGTTGATGATAATGATGTCCAGGATGGTGCAGGTTCCTCTGGTTGGGTTAAGTTTAGTGGGCTGGGAGACAAGTTGTGTCAGGTCTTGGGCAGCAAAAGTGTCCCTTATTGGGGAAGTAGAGGGGCTGAGCCAGTTCATGTTGAGGTCCCCCACCAGGACTTGTTCAGCCTTATGGGAGAGGGTGGCAAGATAATCCATAAGAGATGTCAGCACTGGGTTCTGGTACTTTGGGGGAACTTAGAAGACCATGAGATAGAGCAGGTCCCTGGAGGTGTCAGGGGTGAGTTTGAGGGTAAGGGCCTGGGCACCATGCACAAGCATGGGAGCGGGGAGCGCATGGCCAATGATGGTATCACGTGTATAAATCGCACAACCACCCCGATGTTTCCCTGCCTCACTTCTCCCAGTATAGGGTGTAGCCTGGGAGGGAAACAAATGAGTCAGGGGTGGACTTGGACAGCCAGGATTCTACTAGGGCTATAATGTCTGGTTGATGTAGCTAGACCCAGCACTGGAGGGCAGCAGATTTTTTCATCAGGCTGCGTACATTCAAAGAGGCAATGCGGAGACCAGTGGACCTAGTTGGTGGAATGGAGGGGGCAGGACATGGGTTAGGGTGGATATTACCAGATAGGAGTAGTAGAAAAACTAAAGTTCTGGTCATGTGGTGGCAGCATGCTAACTTTTTGGAGGAACATTGAGATGTAGGAGATGCCATGGGGAAGTAAGGGATGGGCAGGGTTCAAAGGATCTTGAGGCAAGGATGAGGTGAATCAATGGGGAGCCTGGGTAGGCAGTGGGGGGGCAGCTAGGGGGTGGATGTTGGGGTCCAGGGTATGCGGACAGTGTGAGGGGTCACGCTGACCCATCGAGAGGAGGGGGTGCAATCTCAGATGGGCTGGGGTGAGGTCTGGCTGATCGGAGGTGGGCATGAGAATGATTATAAGGGGGGAGACATTTGTGGAGGAGGTGAACAAACATGGTGCCTGGGTAGCAGTAGAGGCAGAAGGTATAAGTATCTAGGTAGTACATCAGAAAGAGTGGATACCACTTTGGAGTAGTGGTAGGGCCATGGACTTTGGTGCACAGGGTGCAAGTTTTAAGACCCCAGTAGATCAGGTGGCCTAGGACCTGGGTGAGGTGGGGTTTTGGATACTGGGGGGGGGCTTAGAGAGGGCTGGGTGAGGTGCAGATTAGAGGGTGGAAATCGCGACTCCTAGTGGTCACTGAGGGTAAGGAAAGGGCCTGGGTGGGGGGTCCAAGGAATTGGGCAGGAGGAAGTCAGTGGGTAGGGCCAGTCAGGAGGTAGAGCAGTGGGAGTGAGGTGCTGGCAGGGCAAGGATGAGAGTACGTGAGTGGAGTAGTGGAAGTAGATGGAGGGGTTCCCGGGAAGTAGGAGGAAGAAGAGCTGAGGTAAAGAAATTCATGGATAGGCAGAAGGTCCCTCTAGTGGCTAGGAGGTATAACATGCAAATAGAAAAGTGGGGACTTAGAATTAAAGCAAGCAGGGAGTCATGTCATAGGAAGGGGCCAATAAATTAAGGGTCAAGCTTGGGTGGGGCAGTTGATGCGCAGCATTGATGGGCTAACACCCCACACAAAGATGTTGCTGTATGGAGGAGGTTCCTTTACCTCTTAAGGGTGCTCATGTAGCTCCTGGCTCCTGAAGGGGAGCTTCTGTGTCTGGGCAGATTGCTGTGGCCATACTCCCTCACTGTCTGGCTAAAACAAAAGTGGAACTGTATAATAAAACCAGAAAGTTTAGCCCAATGGCTAATTATTTGTTTGTCTTGAGTGAATGCTGACTATGACCCCTTTAATGCCAGTCTGTAATAATTCTACAGTTTAGGCCATGAGGGAGTAGGGGGACTGGAAGCTGCATGCCAGCTTGTAAGAGAGATCACATATCTGTGAATGACCTTGCATTTCATTTGTGCCCCTATTGATCCCCTTTCGCATTATTTGCAAATCGTTTCACATAGCTTGATGGGGTCAGAACTGCCAGTGGCACTAATTGGTTGCAGCAGTCACTTAGGGCCATCTAGTGCAGCTAATAGTAGGGCCCTGTTTGTAACATAGCAATGCAACTGCAGACTGACTAAATGAAAAATAGGCTTTAAACAGTATTAAGCACAGGAACATAGAAAACATAGACAATAATGTCATAAGAAGAAGAATATTCCATTTAGACTGCCCATAATACCCTATCATACCCTGAGACCATTTTGTCAATATGGGACCTTATTTTACACTATCCACCTTCTTGCCTCTGTTTTACTACTACCCCCAAATACTACTAAGCCATAAACTCTGTCCTAACCATGTTTAAAACCATTAACGGTTTTGTCGCCCACCACCTCCACTGGCAGACTGTTCCATGGCTGAAGCACTCTATCTGTAAGGTAAAACATTCTCACATCCTCTTGAACCTCCTCCCAATAAGCTTCCACTCATGACCTTATGTTCTAGAGTCACTTCTCTTGTTAAATGGTTCTTTACCGTTCACATTGTTGATTCCTTTCCAAAATCTGAAGATCTCTATCATATCACCCTCTGTCATCTGGCCTCAAGCAAGGAAATGTTCAGTGCCCTATGCCAGTCTTTTTAGGACCTGCCCTGTTGGCCTAAATCCTTTTTGATACACTACACTGGCCCACCTCCAGCCCTTTCTTGTCTTTATTTGGGTAAGGACCAAAGCAAGGCAACAAGAGAGCAAGGGACATAATGTAGAAAACAACAGCACGTATCTATTTGTTTTAATGAAAATTGCATCAAACTAATGCAGGATGACACCGATGAGATACAGTAGCTTATTTCCATGTGGGATCTCATAGTGCTTATTTTAGGAAGACGCATGAGGTTATTGACCTTAACCGAATTTCAACACAGAAGTGGCATTAGGCACATACTTGTCTAGCCTAAGACTAATACATGCATTTTTTAGATGTACTGGATGAGTCAGTAACAACCAATTATTATAGAATAAGAGAATGTACAAGCAAAATAAATGAAAATAAAAACATTACATTACAGCATGTTAACCTCTACCAGCACAGGATCTTAACAGTGCAAAGAAACACAGTGCAGCAATGCATGCTGCAAGCAAAACAGCAGCACTCTCAAACAACATGGGGTCCATCAGCGACCTGACTAGGAGAGTGCAGCCCCATTGACCATAATTGGACTTTTTGTTTTATGCAGGGGGTGCTATGCCGCCCACACCCCCAAACCCCCAACATAAAATAACCAACTCCAGGGGACCGTGGACTTTGGGGATGGGGAGAAAATTGGGAGTGGGGAAATTACATTAAAAAAACAACAACGTTGCAGAAGGAGGAGACCTGGTGGGAACCAAACCACGGTCCCAGGTCTCCTGCTCTGTTATATGCTGGTTCCCTAGTCACTCTACCACGGGAGCAGCTTGACTAGCAACCCAGAACATGGCAACTCATTTCCTCCACAGGATGTCTGCAGAGTGACAGGGGTAGCAGTAATTCCCTACCATTACTTCTAACCCCTTTTGCTCTAAATCCTTTCACATTTTACCAAGCATGGTTCTTTCAGCACTCTTCCTGGTGTGCTTTTATGACTCGGTACCACTTCTAGCAGTGTTATTGAGTACTTTTGCTTTCTATTGTAACTTCTAACACGTTGACCCTATGGAAAATACTGTAAAATGTATAACAAATATTTTGTTATAATCTTTAACTCAGAAAATCCAAACTCTGTACATATAAAATAACAGGGGACTGAACATGAATTTGAAATCTCAGGTACTAAACTCTGCTGTGATGGACATCTATTTACCAAAATTCCTGCAGGAATGTGCATGACAGACAGACAGACAGGCAAACAGAGTGAGAGACACTGTTTCCTTAATTATGTTCACACATTCCTCACACTTGGATGATTCATTATGTAGGCTTCCCATTTATTATACAAGGAAAACTTAAATCAAAACATGAATAAACAGAGCCAATCCAACCAAGTCAGATGACACTGCAAGTATGTATCATCAAGCAGCATGAACAAAAGCTTAATTTGGCAGCTTTCATACCTCTCAGGGAGTCCAGAGAAGAGGTAATTCATATTATTTGGAGAAGCCAATTGTTTTTGCCCTAGTGCTAAATAATTTGCACTTCCTTCCACTATGTACTACAGATGCTTATGATCCCATGAGTCCAGGATTTAAAGAGACTACCTCAATGAAGAGATTTGTAATGATCTGGGGAGAGTATCAGGCTTCATTAAAAGTGAGTGACACATTTGTCATAAGACCTCATTTGAACTGGAGGAGCTTTCCTGATTATAACTTTGCAGCAAAATGCAATTTATATGCTCCAGTGCATTAAAAATTCTTGGCATAAGTGCTGTATGAAAACCTTTATTAGCTGATGAAGCACACTATTGGAGCATAACTAAATACTGTTTTGACAACAGTGTAATGTTGCAGCTAGATATGGTTATCTCCATGGTGATGGCTTGTCTGATAATATGTTTCTCTTTTCACTGTACAGTATACCTTTAGAGATTATGCTAATTACTGAAAACATTTTGTCATGGCCACACATAGGTTATATGTGTATACCTATATCTATATCATATATAAGTGTAATTTAATAATTGTACATCTCTTTATACAGACAGGCGTTCATATCTTATAATGTCCCTCTCATGTGGTTCAATCATTGCAGGGCTGCAAGTGCTGGAACAAGCCCACAGTGACTAACGGGAAGAAGCTGGACTGACTAAGGTGGAGGCTTTGTTAGAGAAACACATCACTAGTGAACATAAGAGACTCAAAACGTAAATGCTCATTGCAAAATGATTTATTGTGGCAAGTGCCCAGGAGAGGCTTTGTTGGCATGCTTGGGAAACAGCTGCCATCTTGTTCCTATGGAGGAGAGTGTATTGAAGCAGGAGGGGAGTGGTAAAGTTGTTTGGGGACTCTAGACAGTACACCAGAAGGAAGGGAGTACCACTGCAACTTTCACAGTTAAGCAGCGGTTGAACAAAGCTACATGGGTTGCTGCCTTCTGGTACACATCAACTGCTTTTGTGAACAGTCATGATAGAAAACAGAAGTTGCTGACTGGGTGTTAAAAAAAATGGATTGTATTACACAAGCTGCTTCAGTTAACTCTCATGTTAGGCAGCAGGGTTTGCTGACTGGGTGTATGGAAAAACAGTTTGTATGAAACAAACTGTTCTGTAAACACTCCTGGTAGGAAACGAGATTTGCAGACTGAGGTCAGGATTTTCTAAGGCCTTAGATCTCCGCAAGCCATGGTGCACCAGTGATGCAGCGTGTGGGGTTTGCGGTGATCTAAAGGGATTTTCCATCCAATGCAGCAATTGCTGCAGGGTGGACCAACCTTTTCTGGTCCACCTTGTGGCAATCCTGGGGGCCGTTTTATACAACTTGCACCAGATATTTGGTTTAAGCTGCCAAAATATGTGGAAACTGTCCCAACTGTGCCCAAGATTGTAAAATCATCACAGTTGTGACAAAGGGTATGATGCACAGTAAGAAACTAAGTGCCTTGGCACAGGGCTAGTTGCAAGTTCTGTGCCATGGTTTGAACATCCTGCCCTGAGTGTTTACAATGAATCCAAGTGTTTCTGTTAACATGCGTGGTAGGAGACAGGGTTTGCTGACTGAGTGTTGAAAGAACAAAACCAACAAAATAGATTATGTAAAACAAATAGGCATCATGGGTCAGGGCTGGATTTGCTGGGTGAATAAAAAAATAAAACAGACTCTGTGTACTGACATGCTGTGGGAGTTAACAGGAGCTGCCCCTCTCTCTTTCTTGCTTGCTGTCAAGGTCGGAGCTGTGAGAGGAGGTGGGTCTCTGACATGGCACAGGGAAGCACCAATCAGAGACAAGAGTACAACAGGAAGTCCCACATCTGAGATGTTTCACTGGTACATAAAAGCAGACACTCCTAATGTGTCCCCACTAATGTTCTTGACACAGCACATGAGTGGAACAGGAGTAAGATTGGTGTTTTCGGCATCAGCAGGTGTCAGCAGAAGAAAGCGGGAAAGTCTGCTGGTGGACTAAAGTAGGGTTTCTGTTCACTCCTGTTGTTGCACGTACTGCCAGGATGGGCAGAAAAAAAAGAGTAGGCCAAAGCAGGGAATCGGAGCAACACCCTATCTATGGTAGATGTACAAAGGGGTATAACAAACAACAAAAGGTGTACTAATAAAAACACCCTATCGGAGTGAAAAGTACACAAAAGATGGGGGAAAGAAAATGGTTGGCCAAACTGGGAATATGAGCAAAACCTTATAAAGGGTAGATGTATGCAGGGTTATAACAAATCACATAAAGGGAAAAACTAGTAACACCCAATGAAGGGTAAGGGGACATAATTATTTCCAAGTAACACAGGGAGAGTTGGAATTGGGAGTGCTAGGAGTGGTGCAGTGCAGTGACTGTGGGGTGGAAGTTTTCAGAGAGACCTGGCGACTGTGATGCTGCCCCATCTGTGTACAGCTCTATGGGTTGAGGGAGGAGATCACCAGACTCCAGGCCAACTGGGTTAGGATTCACAGGGCCTTCTATCACATCCAGCAGCCTCCAGGTCTGCCACTGTTACGTCAGTGGATGCCAGGGAGAAGGAATTGCTGAACTCAGGTGGGCCATGAAAGGGTGGGGGTGGTGGGCTCTAAAAGGGTGGCATTGCTTGATTGAATGCATGTTCCTCAACCTATACTACTACAGAATTCCTATGGTGCTCTGCGGGGGCAGGACTGCCAGGAGGAGGCACCAGTGGTAGTAGCTAGGGAGGAGATGGTGTTCCTCTGTAGTGAAGATCCCAATGAGGGTCTCAGTAGGTGAAAACTGGAGGAGGAGGAAGCAACCTCTTGTGAGGGACTCAGTTGCCAGAGGGACAGATTTTGGGAAGAGGAAGGGGGTGGAGAAGGAGGCCATGTGCCTATGTGGCACCATGGCATGGAAGGATGGGAAGCAGATCCTATGGATTGCTAGGGCAGCAGGATGGAAGGGGCAGCTGGATGTCTGTGTCCATCTGGGGACCAATAACCTGGCTAGGAACAGGGCTGGGAGAGTGCAGAGGGAGTTTAGCAAGCTGGGAAGTCACCTTAGACAGATATCATGCCCAGTGGCTTTCTGTGAGGTCTTGCCTGTCTACAACGGGGGAAGGAGAGGGATTTCTGCACCAGGAGCTTCTACTCATGGTTGCTGTAATGGTGCAGAGAGGAGGGGTTTGGCTACATTGGCAACTAGAGATCCAAGTGATTGGTCCCTAGATGGACAATAACGTCCAGCTACTTCTAGAGGTGGCTGAGAAGGTAAAGGCTAAAAAGGTAGCATTCAGAACATTTAAGGGGACACAGAGGTAGGAGGATAAGGGAAGCATATCATGGAAAGAGATGGAAGTAGGAAGAGGAGTAACAAGTGTGAAGGCACAAACTGAAGAAAGAATAGCCTAGATGGTAACAAAGGGGGCAATAAATATTGTTGGTTTGTAAGCAAAAAGAGGAAGACCAGGGGAGGGATTGTAAGGTTAAAAAGGGAAGGGAAGACTGTGTAGAGGGAGACCTGGAAAAGGCAGACACACTGAACAAATACTTCTACTCAGTGTTCACTGAGGAAGGAGAAGGGAAGGGGAGGGGCCACAAAAATGTAACAGGAGCTTTGGAGGAGGGGAGATAGACACTAGTTCTTTTCCAGAGAATTGAGTCCCAAAGGGTCTTGCAAATCTGAAAGCGGACAAAGCAATGGGGATGGATGGGGTGCATTCAAGTGTATTGGGGGAGCTCAGGGAGGTACTGGCGGCACCTGTGACATTCCCGTTTACAGCTTACTGAAAAGAGGAATGGTTCTGGAGAAGTAGAGGAGGGCAGATGCAGTCCCATGTCACAAAATGGTAGCAGGGAGGAGACTGTCAATTATAGGACAGTCAGCCTGACATCAGTGTTAGGAAAGTTAATGGAAAAACTGCTGAAGAAAATTATTGTGTAATATTTTTAATCCAATGGGTTGCAAGACCTGAGGCAGCATGGATTCATGGGGGGAGGGCATGTCAAACAAACCTGATAGATTTCTTCGCTGTGTGACCAAGGAATTAGATTAGGGTGTAGCAGTGGATGTGGCCTGCCTAGATTTCAGTAAGGCTTTCAACACTGTTCCACATAGGACACTTTCAAGCAAGCTGGTTAGCTGAAGTCTGGATCCAAAGGTGGTAAAGTGGATAAGAAATTGGTTATGGGGTAGATGACAGACAGTGGTGATAAACAGAGTTCACTCCAAGGAAGGGAGGTTGATCAGCGGGGTGCCTCAGCAATCAGGGTGTCAGAGTGGCTCAGTTGGTAGCACATCCGCCTCTGGACCAGAAGGTCATGGGTTCTCATCCCACACTGGGATGGACTTGCACCTAAAAATCGCTGGCATCTGAGTGCAGTATTGGGGGGTGCTGTACTGCTGGGGTGTGCCGTCCTTTGGATGAGACGTTAAACTGAGGTCCCTTCTGCCCATCCTGGTGTTGTCCTGGTGGGTGTCCAGGTGGAAGTAAAAGAACCCAGGGTACTCTTCATAAAGAGCAGGGACCATTCCCAGTGTCCTGGCCAACATTTCCCTTCCCATAAACTGGTTCATGCAATTATCCAGGCTGTGTGTGGGTGATGATGTCCGATATGGCTTCCACCACACATTCAGCCACTTCACTACCAGTCTAGCATTGCTTGTAAAGAGCTTTGGGATACTGTGAATGAAAAGCGCTATATAAATGCTGATTCTTCTTCTTCTTCTTCAATGTTGAGACCGATCCTCTTTATGAACATACAAAAAATGCCAGCAGATACAGGCCTCAAGGTCTGTCGAGTCTGCTCGATTGTGCAGCTAGCAGTGTGTTACTCTGCAGCTGCCCACCCCACGTCCAGTAGTGACCTTTCCCATGATGTTCCCCTTGACCCTGTCCCACCCCTTGTTAAAACTAGCCACCAACTTCAACATTACCACCTCCTCTTGGAGATCGTTCCACTCAACCACCACCCTTTCCATAAAGTAGTGTCTTCTCATTTCCCTCTTGAACTGTCCTCACTCCAATTTCAGACTGTGCCCCCTAGTGTTTCTTCTTCCATTTAACCTAAAAATATTCTCTATGCTAACCTTGTTTATGCCCCTCATATATTTGAAGGTTTTGATCATATCCCCTCTATCCCTCCTCTCCTCCAGGGACTACATGTTGAGCTCCCTCAGTCTGTCCTTGTAGAGTTTGTCCTCCATTTCCGTGATCATCCTGGTGGCTGTCCACTGGACCCCCTTCAGTAAACTGACATTTTTTTTAAGTAGGGCTGCCAGAATTGCATGCAGTATTCTAGATCTGGTCTAATCAGTAACCTGTACGGTGACAGGATGACCTCCCTCTTACCTGAGGTGATGCCTCTGGCAATACACCCCAGCATCCTGTTGGCCATAGCTGCTGCCTTCCTGCACTGTGCTGAGTGGTTCATTGCCCTCTGATTATTACCCCTAGATCCTTCTCCTCTTCTGTATTGGATAACTGTACCCCACCCCCCCGGTCAGTAGCAGAACTTGCAGTTTCTTGCTCTCGTGTGCAAAACCTTGCACTTCTTTGCACTGAAACCTAGCTGCCATGTGTCCGATCAGCATTCTAGTTTATCCAAGTCTTTCTGCAGTTCTAGTCACCCCTCTGTGCTGTCCACCACTGCTCCGATCTTTGTGTCATCTGCATTCAGGCTGATCTTGTTACTTACTCCATCTGCAATGCCAGCAATGAAGATGCCAAACAGCACCGGACTCAGCACTGATCTCTGTGGAACCCCACTTGTTACAGCCCATGGGGATGAGAGTTCAGTCTTACAAACAACCCTCTGCTGCTTAGCCCTCAGCAAGTTTTTGACCCACTCCACCATTCTCTCCCCTACCCCCAGACAACCCAGTTTGCTAACCAGTCTCCCATGTGGCACTGAATCAAAGGCCTTGCTGACGTCCAAATACAGGACATCTACCACATGGCCCCTGTCAATAGTCCTCCCCTTGCATACATCTTTAATATCTTTAAAAGTGACATGGAAGGGAGTTTCTGACTTTTTGTGGATGATACCAAAATCTGCAACAGAGTGGACACTCCAGGGGTGGAAATGATGATCAGAGACCTGACAAAACTTGAAGAGTGGTCAGCTGAAAAAAGAATGACTGTATTGACCCATCTAGATTGCTGGTAAGACCCCACCTTGAGTACTGTGTAAAGTTATGGGGATCACATCTCCAGAAGGACATAGACAGATGGGAGGCACTACAATGGTGGGAAAATAAAATGGTGCAGGGTCTGCACCAAAGGCCCTATGACAAGAGACTAAAGGACCTCATTATGTACACCCTGGAAAAGAGGTGGGAGACAGGGATAGGATAGAGGCCTTTAAATTCTTTGCTGGAATAAATAAGGTACAAGAAGCAAATGTTTTTCAGAAAAATAGGAACTCACAAACAAGGGGACATGCTGTGAAGCTGGAACGGGATAGATTCAGGAGAGATGTCAGGAAGTTCTTCTTCACAGAAAGAGTGGTGGATTTCTACAACAGACTTCCAGAGAAGTGGTGGGGGAAAAAACAGCTTTTGGGTTCAAGAATGCATGGGACAGGCATAAGGGAATCTTAGTGTAAAGGAAGGGTGGGGAGGGAGAAAGAGACGGGGATCGATAACAGTCTGCATGGTACTGTAAATAGGGAAGACTGGACACACTGGGTGGGCCAAGAGGTCCTCATCTGTCATCAAATTCTATGTTCTGTGTTTCTAAGTACTATGTAACGTTACAACTAGTCATGGTTATTTCCGTTGTAATGGCATGTCTCATAATGCTCTTTTCATTCTACAGTATATACTTGAAGTCATACTAGAAAGGTGATGGAGCTTAAAGGCGAGAACCCATTATTGTCTTTTTAGATTATTTACATAAAATACTTTAGACTCCCACCAGTCCTTATATAATTATCCAATCTTCTTTTGATTTCAGTTTAATTTTACTGATTACTATTTATATGGGAAGCGAGTTCCAGACATTTGCCACTAGTGTGGTGTAAAATATTTATATTTATCAGATTTAAAATGTTTAGCCCTTTTCTGAAGTGGGTGCCCTCTAGTTTCCATATTTCAAACTTTAAACACAATGTCGAAGTCTACCATTATTTCTGGGTCGTAAATGATGTCATACATAAGGAGGACATCCCCTCACGTACGTCTAGTTTCTAAAGACTTTGGGCCAGATTCTCAAAACTCAGCGCACACCATGCCAAAGGCAGCTTGTGCTGATCACCCGTGTGCCATGGACCATGTGCCAGATTCTCTATCAGGTGGGGTCTTGGTGGCAAAGTTCCATGGCTTGCAGCAACCGTAGAAGTGCATCACACAGCAGGCAAACCTGGACAGGGTGCTGCAAGCCTGCAACAGTATGCAGCAATGTACAGAAGTACACTCTGCCATCCTCAATCATTGTGAAATACATAAATAGTAGCCGCCATTTCTGTGGTAGTCTAGTGGCATCCCCTTCCCAATCTACGATCATTGTAATACACATACAGTATATAACCCTCTTTTCCCTGGTAGTCCAGTCACCCTCTCTCCTCCCTGAACCCTGATCGTTGTTAAAAGAAAAGCTAGAGAGACACTTTTCCATGGTAGTCTATTGTCTCTCCATCCTGATGACCCCAAAATTACTGTAATAACTACCACCTGGTGGTCTAGTGTGTCCCCCACCCAGCAATGCCTTATCATCCTGCTTCCCCCAACCCATGAAGGAGCTGTCGACTGGCACATCCCACCTCTCGCCACCACAGCTAGCTTCCAACTTAGCTCTGAATGTGCCTTGTACTGTATATAGTACATGCTCAGTGACTGACAGACTCTGGAGACCCAATACCCTAATGTTTCTTCCTTTTGCTGTTTGAAGGGTGGGAGTGGGGAGTTAGGGTTTAAAACTCCAACACCATATTTCTCCACTTTTGCAGCATTAAGTTTAGCCCTAGCTGGTACACTAATACAGTTTTTGCAAAGAATTTTCTTTCCTGTCTGAACAGATGCAGATGTGTAGGACCCTTGAAGAAGTTGAGGGCCCTTGCAGGCTCTGCACTTCCATTCAGCAATGGATGTCAAGAATTCATAGGGCTGTCTGGTGGGCTGCAGAAGTGCAGAGCCCTCTAGTCCCTATGCTTGCATGTGGCCACAGATACAGATAAACAGGGAAAAGAGTCCATCTGTCAGCAAATGCACAGGGTCCTCTGCCACTCATGGGTGCAGAGGTTCAGGGCCTTATGCCATTAGGACAGCTGTCTTCACTATATGGTACATGGACCCATGCAGACAACCCTGCAGTTTTCATTTCATGGATGGGGGGTTCACATAACAGCACCATCTGCCCCACTCTCACCCCATCCAGGTGAGTAACTGAGCTGGCCCCCGAACTCAGGTCACCAGCATGGGATCACAAAATATATCCACAAGGCTATCACTACACTCAAAGTTTCTCTCTCTCTCTCTCTCTCTCTCTCTCTCTCTCTATATATATATATATATATATATATATATATATATATATAATTGTGTGTATATATATATATATATATATATATACTGTGTGTATATATATATATATATATATATATATATATATTATAGTGGTGTGGTTGCCCCTGAGCTTTGTTTTCCCACTACTGCATAATGTAGGGCCCTGCACCCCCATCTTTGCATAATGGGATCCAAATGTGGGAGCACAGGCCACTCCAGGTAACCCTTGTGCTGCAAAAGTTGCAATATCTTAGAAACCATAGGAACTTTGGAAAAACTTCCTTCACAGTTGTATTCATGGCCTGGCCACCTCTATGCATGCTTAACACTTAAAGGTGTACTAAGCTGTACTTAGCAAAAAATCCATATCTCAAACCATTTTCAAGAAATAGCCACCAAAAGGCACCACAACTGCCACAATGTTATCCTATGGGAAAATTTGCAACTTCAGAGAGCAGTAACTATGGAACTGGTGTCCATTTATTCACCAAACCAGCAAAGGGCACATCTGTGGAGCAAGGGCATGCCACCCTGAAAATTTCAGCCCAAAGGTCCTAATCGTTTTTTTGCTATGAAGTGACAAAGAAACTGTTTTTTGGGGCTGTTTACCTATTTAACAACTTTTGAACAGATTCATATTTTTTCATCAAACCTTCAAAAGGCACATCTGTGAGACAAAGGCATTCTTCCCTGAAAATATCAGACTACAACCTAAAGCCGTTTTTTAGATCCTGTTGGACAGAGAAATGTCAAAAAACACAGATTTTTCTGTTTTTTCAAAACTCTATATCTCAAAAACCACACTACGGATTCCCACAAAATGAGGCAGGTGAAGAGACCTTCCCCTTAGACATTATGTGTACTACACTTCATGTAATTCTGTTGAATTTTTCCAAAGTTATTAACGTTCAAATATTTGGGTTTAACATACAAGTTGCCTCATGTCATCCTAAGGAGGAATTTGCAACTTCAGAGTGCGGTAACTATGGAATCAGTTTCCACTGCTTCACCAAACCAGCAGAGCGCACATCTGTGGAGCAAGGGCTTGCCACCCTGAAAATTTTAGCCCAAAAGCCAAAACCATTTTCTTGCTATGAAGTGGCAAAGAAACTGTTTTTGGGGGGCTGTTTACCTGCTTTCACTTTCAGATCATATAATTTTCCCCCATAAGCTGTAATAGGAAACATTAACGTTTAATAACTTTTAAAAAGGATTAATATTTTTTTCACCAAACCTTCAAAAGACATATCTGTGAAGCAAAGGCTTTCTACCCTGAAAATTTCAGACCACGACCTAAAGCCATTTCTGAGATCCAGGTGGAAAAGGAAATGTCAAAAAACATTGATTTTTCTGTTTTTTTCAACACTTTATATCTCAGAAGCCACATAATGGATTCCCACTATATTTTGTAGGTCAGGTGACCTATCCCTAGGCATTACGCATGCGAAATGTTATGCAACTCTGTTGAACCATTCCAAAGCTATTATCATTCATAGATATATATATATACACATACATATATATACACACACACACACAGAAAGAGATATTATTTTTACCCCCCAAATGTTCGAGATAGTCATTTTAGGACTCCTCTTATACAAATGACATATAGCATTTATAGTATATTGGCCAAAAAATCATTTTGTACCAGATGTACGAAAACACACCTTGTCCAATATATAAAAAATTGCACCTGTCACATTAATGAGGTGATGAAGAAAAATGACTATGTTGAATGTTTGGAGTTAAAATATTGAAAATTAGAAAAGTTATGAGTGAATGTTGAAATACTGCAATGTTCACTTGTAACATGGGCATGTTACCATACTTTTACACCATATTTTCAGCATAGCCTTCTTGTTACCCTACCTCATGAAGCTGTCAACATTTTTAAATACCCACCAAACCATCATGCCTCACCACAGCTGCAAAAACACATTTTGGCCAGAATTTGAAAAATGATAACTGTCATATTCATGAGGTGGTATGAAAATAGCCATGTTGAAAACTTGTAACAGAAATATTTAAAATTACCCAAGTTATGAGTGAGCATCGAAAAATGTCAGTATATACTCACAACATTGTCACTTTTACATATTTTGATCCAACATTTTCAACATAATCTTCTTATGACCCCACTTCGTGAACAAGGGCAGCAAACATTTTTGAATCTGATCTGAAAGATGATTTCACAAAGCAACCACTAAATCATCTGTTGGCCCAGATTTCCATAATTCCACTGCCACTGGTCATGAAATGGGGTCCCAAAAAGGCCATGTTAAACAATTTGTGTAAAAATATTCAAAAATAACAAAGTTATGAATAAAAGTTCAAACCCACATTTTAATACATTATACCACACTTACCTTATTTTCTCATATTGCAGTCAGTGGTTCAAGTAGCAAGATGTGTCTTTGATCAGAGAGTAGATGTATGCAATAGGAGATGCTCAGGTGAGTGTAGGGGTATGGGTGATGTGGAAAGTGAGGTGGTGGGTGCTGAGTGGGAGATCAGAGTGGGATGGTTGGGGTGTTTGTGAGGGTTGAGATTGATGAGGGACCATTTTCTGTTTCACAGGCTTTTTTAAATCATTGAGAGATGGTTTTCTTTATTTCAGGTCTCATTCTGGCACCATGGATTGGGAACCCCACTGCTGGGGTACAAATCAGGGAATGGGAGAGGGTGATCTGGAGTGGAGAGGGGTCAAGAGAAGGGGTAGACACTCTGGTCTATTTTTATTACCAAAATTAAAAAATTCTGGGAAGGGTAGGCAGGAAATTTGGAAGGTGGGAGAAGTGGTACTAGGGGTGTGTACCCTGGTCCACTTAAGAAATAAAATAGGTTGATAGATAGATAGATAGACAGACAGAGACAGAGAAAGAAAGAAAGAAAGAAAGAAAGAAAGAAAGAAGAAAGAAAGAAAGAAAGAAAGAAAGAGACAAGCAGGGAGAATAGGGGATTGGCAGCTCATTGCTGTCACTGAAGCAGGACTCCAGTTGCAGCTGCAGAAGTCAAGAAAGTCTTGCTGTTCTCATATAGAGAACACATGTGAGCAGCACCTCTTATTAAACAGGGCACCCTTGAATTTTGGGGTGCCCAGAAAAGGTATTTCTGGAAAGTTAAATAAAAAGTTATCTAGGTCCAGGTGTTTGTTTTTTTAAAAAAGAGATCAGTTTTATGTATTTTCAGTGGTTGTGAGTTTAAAAAATAGTGGCCACCTCAATCAGAATTTTTTCAGCATGAGCGGTACTTCATGAAAAGAAACATTTGCAATATTTATTTTTTTTTGCCAGTCGCATATGTCAGTTAACTGAAAAATCCTTTTAACTCTAAAACCATATAATATTTTTTCATCAAACATTTGAAAGGCACACCTTTGGCACAGACCCCTTAAACCTTGAAAATTTCATGAAAAAATTCCACAGCGTGTAGGCTGTAGATGACAGCAAAATAATTTGCAATGTTATGTATGGAGTTTTTTATCACTTTTTGGGGTATTTGGTATCTCTAAAACTGAATAAACTGCCATCATAAAACTTTTCATGGCTTGAGACTCTCACAGCCTGACCCCACATGCCAAATTGTGTACTATTTTGTCAAACATTGCAAAGTTATTAAGGTGCAAACATTAGGATTTAATAGTAAACAGCCTACTGAACCCTAACAATAGGGGTGCTACTGCACCCCTGTAATATGTGTAATTTTACATCTCTTTATAGAAGCAGGCTTTCAAGTCTTATACTGTTCCTCTCATGGGGTACAATGATGGAGAAACATTTCTTCTATATCTACTCTACTATATTTTTCTGAATTTACATTCGAAATTGAAAGGGTTTGCCTTTTGATTTGTTGTCTTTCCAAATCTCTCCCTTGCTCTTACTCTTTCTGTCTTTTATACACACACACACACACACACAGAAACACAAATGCACGCATGCAGAACTGCACACACGTGCACACACACACACACACACACACACAGTAATAGAGTAGATAGAAACATAAATATTGATTTAGCTCTGGAGAATCCAGTTAAGAAAACCATACACATAATAAGCTCCTTAGGAGCATATAAATATCTATTTGGTGCAGAAAAGACTAATTACATCTACAGTTTATCAGTAAGACATTTTATTTATACTTCAGTGTATTAGCCAAAATCTCAGAAGAGTCTTTGGGCCCTTACAGTGGATTATGTATAGAATAAAGTATGGGGTGGGGTGTGTAACAAGAATATTACACACACCCGAGGTATTGGATGCTACATAAACCCCATGAGTGATGCTCAGGGGGTTTATCTAAGCATCCAACATCGAGGGAGTGAGTAAAATTAGAGTTTTACACACCACCCAATATTTTATTTTTTAGACAGTGGCAGTGTCACATTTTCCTGAATGACAAAAGGGACTAATTGATATTGAAATTACATTCCGTTATTCAGTAGGTCTGCTGTAGCATTCTGCAAAGTGCTGCAAAACACTGCAGAATTGGTTTTCATACTGGGGGATGCCACTGTAATTGATGGGTATTGTTTTTGTCACCACAGCAATTACATAAAATAAGACAATGTCTCTGTGCAGCTACATTGCCATCCGACTGGGTTTCAGCAGGTTTGGTCAAATGCGGCTGTTGAAGAGAACGTTTTTTCTAAGCTCCTCTGATTTTTTCCCCATCATTTTTGTGTGCTTTTTAAAATTGACTTACCTATAGTCCAAATGCCCGTGTATGCTCCAGTGGTAAGTCAGCATCTGGCAGAGAGGGAAGAGAGATGGGGCCACCAGTGCATGCACAGGATTAGGGAAACCTCATGTGTTTACTGTTATAGACACTCCTTTATAATGGCAATGCTACAGGTCTCCCTATTGGAAAAAAAACAATACCCAGTTATTATAGCACCTTAAAGAAGCCTTCTGATAGTGTGATAAAAAGTTGCATTTGCACAAATGTATTTATGGCAGTGTCTAAAATGTTAGCGCTTCAAGGAAATTCATTCTTGTCTTCTTTTCTGGTATCATCATCCTTCTTATCAATGGTATAGGAGCTCAATGATTTTATCAATATACTAATTTGTACGAACATGGAATATGGTGAAATCTTAGGCATACATAATCTGCTGGTTTAAGCTTTTCCATGTGACAGATCTTTCTTTAAAAAGAAAAATAAGGTTTATTTTATCCCTGGATATGGGATTATATATATATATTCTCCTGATAAACTCTTTGGAAATGGGACTTCTGTCTTAAAGTGTTCTTTTCATTGCATATGGAGAGAGAAAGAAAGAAAGAAAGAAAGAAAGAAAGAAAGAAAGAAAGAAAAGAAAGAAAGAAAGAAAGAAAGAAAGAAAGAAAGAGATTAAATGTTTTAAGGAAAAGTGTTATTTTATAGTCAATATTTTAACCTTAAAGTATTCTTCAGGTATTATGGTGGTTAAATCAGGTTGTTATGGCATGGAGGTACAAGCGTGTCAGTTTACCAGGCTTCAGCTCGGGTCTGTCCTGCTGCCTACCTCTAATTTGGTGTGACATCTGGGCATGGTATTAGATGGCAGTGTGTCACTGAAACATCAGGTGTCGGCCATTGACAAAACCTCATTTTACCATCTGAGGAACATTGCCCAGATAAAGCACTTGATTCCGACTAGCAATATGCTAAACCTGGTTCACGTCTTTGTAACCTCACGCCTTGATTACTGCAATGCCTTATACCTAGTGCTACCGTTGGTTGAAATCTGCCAATTGCAGCTAAGGCAGAATGTGGCTGCCAGGTTCTTGACTGGTTTACCAAGATCTAGCCATATCACACCTGTGCTCTGTTATCTGCACTTGCTGCTGGTGAATTGGCAGATCACCTTCAAGGTCGGACTGCTAACCTACAAAGCCCAGCATGGACAGGGACCCAGTTACTTGCAAGATTTTCTTGTTCTGCCCCCTTCATTTAGCTCCGCTCCACCAACAAGGGATTGCTAGAGGTTCCTAGAGTCCATTTGAAGATATTAGGATCTCGTTTTTTTGCCTATGTGAGCCGACCCTGTGGAACTCCGTACCTCATCGGGTAAGAGCATGCCAGACCACTGAGAGTCTTAAATCAGAATCAAAGACCTTTCTTTTTAACCAGGCATTCCCTTCTGAGATTTAGAATTAAGAATGTAGTGACTGTTTAAAGTTTTGACTGCTCTCATTAGGATTTTCACTACTTGCTTCATATGACATTTTTGAAACTTTTCTGTACAGTGCTTTGATCTTTTTGTAATTGCACTTAACAAATAAACTATGATTATCTGTTATCAAAAAGTAAACAATAGTATTGTGCCATAATGTTCCTTACTTGATTATTTGTTTCTCGTTCCTGATAGTGACTGAAAGATCAAAACATTAACCTGAACTTTACTTTCCGTTTTCACTCTGCATTTCTAGTTAACTCTTTTATTTTAAGCCAGCACCATGATACAGCACTGTCTTTTTGCCATGGTATATTATACTGTACTCTTTGAACTCTCCAAGAAACATACTCCTGTGCATCATTCAGTTCTGTTCTATAAGCACATTGCTAATGGTTGCTTCGCTGGGAACATTACAAAGCTTGTCTGAATAGAGGCATTGTACAAGACCATCTTCCTTTCCTTAATTCAGTGTGCCTTTCACACGTTCTTCTGTTTCAAAGTGAAATTGTGTTGTCATATCAACTGCCTTTGCACTTTAAATTCAGAAAGTTATTTATGAACCAGAGCTCATGCTGAGAGAAAGCATTTATTTTCCTTCAGCCTGTATATATATATCAGTACTCACAATGGGATATAGTCACTGCCGTATGGCAGGAGGGATTGGCAATAACAAGTTCGACCCCAAGACCCTCACATCCCCATAATACTATGTTACTATGGTAAATTATGGCTTTCCTGTAAGATATTCTGCTATGAGTGGGAAAGAGTGAATATGTGGTGAAGTTACTATAGACATAAACAGTAAACAAATCAGAATGTTTTGCCAAAATGAAAGACCATGCTTTGTAAATAAAAACAACATGCACATTGTTATACAGTAGCTTTTACTGTTCTCTCAATATGAAAATGAATGGCACATATCTGCTTTTATGTGGCAGAAAATATAGATTAAATTCTGCAAATAAAGTTTGATACATACTCAACATATTGGACATCATTAGAATGCATTCTGCTTAATAGTCAAATGTTGCCCCACATATCCATCTTGTGTTGTGATCCTTTTAAGTATTCTCATACTCAGAATATGACATATAAATATTGAGAATAGTTTACTTGAAGCTGTTTCTGTTTTTCAAATGTGAAGTGTACTGTACTAGTATATTGATTACTTTAAGTACACTTGGGCCCAGATATTCAGACTGCACCAGGTAGTGGCGCAAGCCTGAGAGCAGCGCAACTGGGATGCGCTGGGGCCAGATCCAGGTGATATTCAATGGTGATGCACCATGGTGCAGCACCATTGAATATGGCACAGACAATGCATGCACTGTGAATGGCGCAGTGGCACTGTGCCAGCACAAGCCACAGATAGGGAGCACGGAGATGCGCCAGCGCAAACACAGTTGTGCTGGACACATCACCCGTGGTATTCAGCAGAGGGCACGCAAATGAGGCCATACTATATGCAAGGCATAAACATGGCCATTTGCATGTCATTATGGCCCCATTTGCATGCCTTGCACAGGGCAGCCCAGCGACTTGCACCTAGCACCCTGCACAGCATGATATGTGCAGTGGGGATCCCGGGCATCCCCCGCCCCATAACCGCAATCATGGTAAATGTAAAACATAACATTCCCTGGTAGTCTAGTGGTCCCTTCCCCCTCCTGAGTCCTCGACTCCCTGATACAGGCAATAGAAGACCTGCCCTGGAAGTCTAGTGGCACCCCCTTCCTCCCATGCCCCCGATCACCAGTAAAATACTGTAGACATATTCCCTGGTAGTCTAGTGGCATCCTTCCATCCTCCTGTGTCCCCAGTCACTGTATAATACTGTAGACTTATGCACTGGTAATCTAGTGGTACCCCCACTTCCCATTGCCACAATCGTGGTACATCTCAGTATATCAATACCCTGGTGATCCAGTGGCACTCCCAAGCCCCCACCCACACAGCACCCCTTGCCACCCCCGCTCCCCCCCATCATTGGTGGGTGGCTGCAACCCACCCACATACCGCCTGGCCACCTGCTGAATGACAGGTACCGTATGGGCTGCAAGCACATTGGGTCACGATGTGAACCAATGGGCTTGCAGGGCATACTGCTTAGACAGTCCCAAATATGTGAATGAAGTCATTCACATATTTGGGACTATCTAGTACAGTATGCCCTGCATGCCCATACTGTACCTATCATCTCGGCTGGGCAGCCAGGTGGTGCTGGTGGGTTGTAGCCACCCACCAATGATGGGGAGGGGTGGGCAAGGGGTGCTGTGTGGGAGCGAGGGGTGGGGTGCCACTGGATCACCAGGGTACTGATATACAGAGATGTACCGTGATTGTGGCAATGGGTGGAGGGTACCAATAGACTACAAGGGCATAGATCTACAGTATTATATGGCAATCAGAGACACGGGAGGGAGGGGGGAACCACTAGACTACCAGGGAATATGTCTACAGTGTATTATGGTGATTGGGGACACAGGAGGGAGGGGGTGCCTCTAGACTACCATGGCAGGTTTTATTTTACATATATCAGGGAACTGGGGACTCAGAAGGGAGTGGAGGACCACTAGACTGCCTGGGGGATGTGGGTGCTTATGGACGGTGTTCTGGGTGGGCGGGTGGCCATCCACGGCTGGTGGCTGCTGTGTTGCACCCTGTAATACAGCAGCCCACCTGTGGGTGGCTGGGATTTGTTCCCACTTTTCCCGGGCTCAACCTTAAGCACCCCCCCCATGTGGTGCAATACAGGGATGCACTAGCATATGTGCTGCACATCCCGGGCTGAATATCAGGATGTGCCGCATATGCATGGTCAAGCCCTCTACATCTGTACTGCATACGATTACATTGCACCCTGGCACATCAGGATTTGCACTGTGCCAGCAGCCCTTTCAATATCACACTGGGGTGCAAAGAGGGGTTGAGCAGGCGCAACTCTGTTGTGCCATGCGCAACCCCTTTGAATATCCAGGCCCTGGTCAAAAACAAAATCATTGTAATCAACACTGGCAGACTAAGACTTTGAAAGAATCCTTTTTAAAGTTATTGTGGAATCTTAATATTAACAACAGGGAGATTAAATGTATAGTTTATTCAGAATATCAAAAGGATTAAGGGACCTTATATGAGTACAACTACTTTTTTTGCAACCAAAATAGTGAAATGTTGGGTCATGATTCTTGCCTGCTGAGTGGCAACCTTTCCACACATTAGAAGGGAAGATTAATGTGTCAGGTCCCAAGAATCCTGCAGGTCCATAAATGTATTTCAAATGAAGCACAGGGCTTATGTATAGGTGTCAGTCGTCCTAAGATAAAAATAATTTCACTCATGACTGTTGCCATTTCATGGAATCATGAAACAGAATGTGATAAGACTGAAAGATAAGCTATATTTTGTTAAGCACAGCTAACCCCTCAGTGACATCACATTCTGTCCCAAAATAACATGGAATGGTTGCTACCTTGATTTATTTTATGGAAGAATTACAAAGATAGATAGATAGATAGATAGATAGATAGATAGATAGATAGATAGATAGATAGATAGATAGATAGACAGCTAGACAGCTAGATAGACAGATAAATAGATAGACAGGCAGGTGATAGAAAGATAGATAGATAGATAGATAGATAGATAGATAGATAGATAGATAGATAGATAGAAGCCTGTGACACCTGTGCAACGACCATGTGTACGGCATTCAAGCAAGTGATGCAAGAATAACTCAGTACAAAAAAACATTTATGTGAACAGACCCTGATTTAAGCTCGCCATCAGTTCTCTTCTAAGAATTATATATTAGGGTATGTTCTAAAAACATTTTAGTGTGGATATTTAAAATGCTTAACACATCATAATTGGTAGCTTTTAATTAAATTGTTTTATAACCCATTTACTAGAAAGTGTAGACCACCATTATGAAATTTACAGTTCTGTTTCTGTTTCCCGTGAAAAGTAGTTTAGTTATTGTTTTGATGGTATGGTAAAGCTAATTTGAATTCACTTAAAACTGATGGTAATATACCTAACAGCGAAAAGGTGATTGTGTTTGTGACGTCGGGTACTTTTATATATTTGAGCTTTCAACTGTGGGTTTATACTTATAGATATAGGATTAAACCAAAATGTACTGAGTCAATTTTTAGTTTAGTAACAGAATGAATCATTTCAGCTATTATGTACATGGGGAACACTTTCTGTATTACATTTTTTAACATGGATAAATGTAATTACCATCACTGAGTGTGGAAGTCCCTATGCTATAGGCATACAAGGCAAATTTACAATAACAGAATCTTATGAAACAAATTTTAGTGATCAAATATATTACCCAGTATACAGATGGTGTCAATATATTTTGGCTAAATACAATTTTACAAAAATGAAAATGCACAAACTGACTAAATGTTATACAGTAAATGCCGAGTATAGCAGCAAGACTGCTTCCATTGATGTTATTATTAAGAGCAACTATTTAAAAAATAGAGGGCCAACTGCAGCAGGTTTTGAGTGTACTATGGGAATGACAAATTCAAATGGTCTTAAATTTATTCACTTTAATGTTTATTTATTTAGTTTTTGTTGACAGGGTGAGTGTGCTAGACAAAAGCATTGCCCATTTTCAGGCATGACCTGGGAGGGTTACAGACAAACTGAACATCAAATTACAATGATACAAAACATATAACGTGGTAAGCAAAGATGCGGTACTGGGGCAACATGTAACACTTGAGAAGTACAGGGGGTATAAGAAAGCAGCCCAGTAAGTGCTGCAGTAACATGAGATAAAACAGATCAGTTCCAAAGATACAGAGAATCAGGTACATGGGAATTTATCTTTGACCAGAAGTAGTTTGTGGAGATCATTCTTGAAAACCTGGTGAGACCTAACACATCTAAATATCATTGGAAAATAATTCCAGAGCTTAGGTGCAAACACTGAGGAAGCATGTTCTCCCATCTTTATGGCACATTTTGGAATGTTGATGAGAGACTTGTCAGTTAACCTCAGGGAGTAAGCCTGTGAGGTGAGATTGAACATGCTGGACAGTGACTCTGGTACACTGGCTCCAATAACATTATCTATGGAACAGCCAGCAGTAAACAGTCGATATGACGATGGGGAGAGCCAGCTGAGGCTAGTATACAGGACACAGTGGTGGGTTTGTCTGGGCACTGATATGGCACTGATATGGCAAATCGACAAATGTTGTTATAATTATATTTTTTGATTTTTATTTATTTGATATTTGGAAAGATCTTTGAGCCAAGGCTCTTTTACAAAGTTTCCACGTCTTAAAACAAACAATGATACATACAGATAAAACAACATTGGGCACATAAAAGGGAATTCATCAGTAAACAAACACAATGTAAGATTATTATAATAAATAGTGAACACAACATTTAGCAATGAACCAGTGATTGAAAGAGCAGAAGAAGGTAAGGCGACATTAGTATGGGTGAGGTGCGATGGGGTGAGCTGAGAAGGGAGACACCTAACCCCTAATGATATCACTGTAGTGAGAGATAGGCCAGGATGCGGCAAAGGGGGTAGTGACATGGGGAGGTGGCGGTGGTCTAAAACAAGCATTGTCTTGTAGTACTCGGGAGGGATAAGGGGAAGGAGGGAGTGAGAGAGGTGGGATAAAAGCAGAGGGCCAGAGGGGGAGGGGGAGTGGAGGGGGGACCTGGGGAACAGGGGTGAGGGGATGGCAAGGGAGGGGGCAAAGGTGTGTGGGTGCCAGACTGTGTTTCGGAGATGAAGATAGACCTGAGGAGGGAGCCCATGCTAATCATGAGTGTGTTCCATTTACTTAATACCCCTTTATTAGTCTCCAAGTAAGATATTAGCCCATATGTGAGGCTGGGCCTCAGAACACCTTGTACAATGGCCAGCCTGATGACTGCAGTTAGATTGTGTCTAATCTTATAAGCAAGGCCAAGTTTTGTGTTTACAGTCTTTCAGACAGTTGACATATGGAGGTTAACATCTAGGGCAGGGTCTAAAGTGACTCAAAGGTACCTAAGCAAGTCAACAACCTCCAGTGGGGAGTTCCCTGGACCACATATATTTAGGGTGAAGAGACAGGTCCTGAGTCTAGGAGCTCAACCAAAGACCATAGTAAGAGTTTTTTTGGAGTTCATGAAAAGTTTGCTGTGTGTTAGCCAGGATTGGATAGAAGCAAAATCCTTATTCAGCATTGTACTGATGTCAGCTATATCTGCAGCACTAGTGTATAATACCATGTTCTCAGTGTATAATAGGGAAGAGCAGGAGACAGCCATTTTGGATAGATTGTTTAGAAACAACGAGAACGGTAGAGGCCAAGAATGGATCCCTGAGGAGCATTAACACTAGTAGGGGTTAGATCAGATTTGATTCAATTTATTTCAAAAAACTTCAGCCTGCCAGTGAGGTCATTTTCAAACCATGTAGAGGCAGCAAATGAAACCCAAGGTGTTCAGTTTATCAAGCAACAAGGAGTGATTCACAAGGTTAAATGCCTTGGTTACATCAATGAAAACTGCTTCAGTCAGCATGCCTTTCTCCTTGGCCATATGGATATCATTGGTAAGTGTTATGAGGGAAGTGGATATGCTATGTCCATGCCTCCCTGAAACCATGCTATATCGGTGCTATTGGGTTGTATAACTGAAGGTATTCTGAGACCTGGGAGGCTACTATTTTCTCAAGAAGTTTGTCCAGGGCCAACCTGGTGATGCTGAGGGTTGAGGCACTGGATGCCACACTTTGCGCCATGCCAGTGACCCGGGTTCGGGAACGGACTTGGGCCGTCCGTGGGTCAGCAGGGGAGGATCAGGATAGAGCATCCGTACACTGCTCTCCTGATCCTAGGGAGGGCTGGGGAAACCACTGCATTGTAGCAGCCCCTTGGGAAGCCCAGGGGCACAACATGCCAGTGTGCATCTGGGGGAAGCATAGCAGATGTCAGCACACTGTGCCTGGATGTCATTGCATGTCCATGCTCCAGTGGGCACAATCTGGTGGAAAATGGCTGGGTACAACTATGCAGCTTGATGACTGTGCCCTGCCTAGCCAGGAGGACTCTTGTGGAATCACACTGGGGGGGTCCAGGGCCAGACTGAGCAGGGTATTGGGAGGCCCCCCAGTTGACTGTCGACAGCCATACCAGATCCCTCATCATGTGAGTGAGCCTGGTGCTCTCCCGGGGGCAGGGCCAGTGACTGGATGCCCCTGCCCATAATCGCCTCAGTAGGTGGAAAAAGAAAGATGTGATAAAAAAAAAGTTTATACAACACAGATAAAATGGTTATTGGTCTGTATTTGTCAGTGCACCTGGTGCTGCCTTTTTAATGAATAGGCACCACTCTAGCAGTCTTCCAGAGAAAGGGAACATTCCCTGTGGAAAGAGACAGTTTGAGCTGGCCCGGTGGTGTTGAGGGTTGAGGCACTTGACACCACACCTCATGCCACGCCGGTGACCCGGGTTCGGGAATGAGCCCAGTACATCAGGGGTCTGCAAGGATGGGAAAGGATTGATCATCCGGAGGACTGCTCTCCTTTTCCGGGGGTGGTGGGTTAGGTTAGCCACTGTTCTGGGGGCTCCTAGCAGTTGCTGGAGGTCACAGCATCTAATGGCTCACAAGAAGGGGACAGCTGCAGCAGACATCTTATGAGTGTGTGCGGGAGTGCACATTGTGTGCAGGACATCATTGCATGTTAAGCTCAGAGAAACAAGTAAGCAGGAAAATCCCCGATCTCTGGTAGGTGAAGGTGGGGACCAGGGACCACCCCCCATGGCCAGCGCTGAGTGCATTGGCTGCCTTTGGTGCTCCTTACACTTCGTGGATGCCCGTCCAGATTTCCAGAAAGGTAGTCAGAGGAGAATGGTGGTCCCACCTCGGGGGGCTAAAACCTGGGGAATGGGCACCAGGAGAAGGGAAAGGAGCTGGACCAACCAAACAGCAGGACTAAGCCTTAAGGGTGGGTGGGATGGGGTGAGTTGAACATCCCCACTTGGAGAGAGTCTGGGGTCGGTGTTAGAATGATAAACAAAGTTTACAAAAAAAAAAACAGTTTGAACAGCCTTATGACAGGTGCTGCTATGACAGTAGCAGCAGTTTTAAGGAACCTTGGTAACAGCCTGTCCAAGCCAGCAGAAGCACAATTTGGGATGGACCTCAAGAACCAAAGACCCTCTGTTTTTGTAACAGGTTATTAGGTTAAAAAGGGAGGAGTCAAGGTCCAGTGATTCATGACAATGTTCAGGATCCAGTCCAGACAAATTTCTGCATTTTGAGAGGTCTGAGAAATAGAAGTTTGAGGCAAGAGCAATAGTGCTTATGTTGTTGCTGTTTGTGCCATCCAGAGTCATGTTAGTTATGGTCGGGTTGGACCACTCTCTCTGTGGAAGATTTAATGTGGCTCCAGAATCTGTAAGAGATACTAAAAAATGACTGTAGATGCTGTTTGAAGTTGGCACTTTTGGCTGCATATATCGCTTTTTTGCACTCTTTTCTCAGATGCCCGTATACATCCCAGTCTATATGTGACTGTGAGAGTTTTGCTATGACCAAGGCTTTGTCCCTCTTTTTCAGGGATGTGAGTAGGTCACTATGCAGTCACCTGGTCATTGAGCTCCTAACTCTGCGCTTCTTAATGGGGACATATATTTTGGAGGGCCTGGAGAGTGAATAAGATAAAGTTGAAAGCCTTCTCTATGTCAGATGTCTTGTATAAAGGGGACCATTCATTATGTTGGAAATACACAGTTAAGGCCCTGTAGTCCAGTTTGGAGAAGTCTTGGAATTGAATTTCTTCAGGTTGGGGCTTCTGGATGCGCTCTCTCCAGATACAGAAGACTGGCTTGTGGTCGTTGACAGAATCTGGTAGTGTTCCAGTATTTAGAATCCTATCTTTTCGGTTTACAAGGATCCAATCTATGAGGGAGCGGTGTTTGTTAATCGCTTCAACTCTAGTTTATTGGCACATTTGGACAAAATTAAATTTGGATTGAACTTGCAAAATTTGATATTTGTTTGTTAAGTGAAATGTAGTTAAAACAATCAGTCCCAAATGAATTTGTCAGTCAAATAGAGTACAATTTGTTTCATAAGGATAGGGCAATGAGTAAAGGGGAAGGGGTAACTATTTAAGTGAAAGAACGTATACATGTAAAACAGAGTCTGACTCATGTAATAATTCAACTGAATATTTGACGATCAATCTTACATTAGTTACATTTAGCATTCTCTACCATCATATTACCAATCTCTGAGTACCTACTGTATGCGTGTTCAGCTAGCTACCTACCTAGCCTAGCCTTGCTGCAGCACCTGCATAGTGTGCTGAGTAATTGTAACTGTTCGTATCTGCATGCCTGCTGTTTCCATTTGTATTTATGCCTTTTGCCTTCTGTTGTGTTGGTCAGTTAGCTCTCTAGCCTGCAATTGCTTCTGCCCCAGTATAAGGCTGTTGCCCTAATTTTACTGTTCCTAACTGGATAAATAGCTGGGTCTATTTGTATTTAATGCCTGTTCACTCTTCCACAGCTTACTCCAAACTGATAATTATTTGTGCTCACTCATCTACTGCTTTTAACTCCCTACTCCTAACCTGGCCTATTTGTACCTGTGACTCCCTTCCCTCACATTTTTCCTTTCCAGTATCAAATAAATCTTACTAGACACCATAGGGTTCATTCAGAAAAGAATCCGAACAAGTGTAGTAATTGTGGTAAAGGTTTTACATGTAAAACAAAACTTGTTGACCACTAACAGATCCACAATGGGGAGAAACCTTTTAAATGTACTAAGTGTGGGAAAAGTTTCCGAACTGAAAAAGATCTTCAGTGTCATGAGTGGACTCAATCAGACAGTAATCCATTTAAATGTAATGACTGTGGAAAGAAATTCATGACTGATGCAAGGCTTATTAGCCATCAGCAGTCCCACACAGGGGAGAGACTCGTTAAATACACTGAGTATGAGAAGAGTTTCAGCCTTCAAACAGATCTTGCTGCACACCAGTGGATTCACTCAGGAAATAATCTACATACATGTACTGATTGTGGGAAGAGTTTCACCAGTAAAATGGCCCTTTCTAACCACCAACAGAGCCATATAGTGGAAACTGTTTTTAAACATACCCTGGCTTAAAAGTGGGGTTAGTTTTTGTCATGACATTAGAAAACCCATACTTATGGAGGACCATTACCCTTAAAAGGGACTGTTTGCATGTATTGTACTAACTCTGGAAACCGTTTAAGCCAGGGGTCAAAACATTTGCACACCTGAGGATTCATTAAGAAATTAGGCCATATACTGTACATATAGAGAACCTGGGTAGAGTTTCCCCAGTAAAATATGTCTGTCTAAATGCCAATGAATCCACTTGTGATGGAAATCCATTCTGAGCCTTCTTAAGCCTTGTTGAGCTCAATTGCAGGTCTAGAGTTGTGGAGCTCCTGGCAAACACAATGACATCTCAGGACCCAAACAAAGTCTTGTATAATCAAAATAAGAAGCCCAGGAATACCTTCATCACCAAATTAGAGAAATCCCTCAGGAAGCAAGCAGAGTTAGAATCCAGAACACTAGATCTTCCTTGGGGATGTCTCCTTCATCAGGTAACACCTTTGGAACTTTTGCCATGCCAGTGCTGGGATCACATGGACATTTTAATTCCAAGAGGGTAGCATCTTTCAGAAAAAGAGATGTTCAAGAACAAGGGGGCACAATTTGAAGATAGAGGGGGGATGGCTCAGAGGTAATGTGAGTAAGTATTTTTTCATGAAGAGGGTTGTGGATGCATGGAGTGGCCTTTTGAGGAGGTCGTAGAGTCAAAACAGTGGGGGAATTCAAGAATGCATGGGACAGATATAAGGCAATTCCAGTCGGGGGTAGGAGGAAGCAGGTTGTTGGTTAACTAGTATCTTCAGCTTATCCATTAGATATTGAGAAAGAACTGGAAGGGGACAGGATCAGTTGTGTTCCAGGACAGTAGCTGCTGCTTGTTATTTTCACAGGGTTCTTGTGGATTTTACTTGGTAGGTTAGTTCTTTTCTTTCTTACTTCTAAGGGGCTAGCAGGGTATTGTTTAGGGGGCTGCTGGATGTTTGAAAACTGATTTGGTGGCTGTAAGTGGGCTCATTTTGTGGAAGTTTCACTGTGTAACAGGCTGCACTGGTAGAGGCCTATTTCTTCTGATTTAAAACCTATTTAGTGGGATTTGCTTGGGCCTGGTTCTTTGGCTGCTGGGCTTGGAGGGGAGATACAGGGCTGATACACTCTCTCTCGAGTCAGGTGTCTGACCAATACCTGCCCTCCCTCCCCAGAAGTCTGCTAATTTATAGGGGAACACCTGCCCTGCAATTGGAGGAAAAGGCTGCAGGTGCAGCTCATGTAGTTCTAGCCACTGGGGGTTGGATTTAAAGGCTGGGAGAGAGGAGCTTAGGGAGTTGTTCATTTCCCTTATAAGTTTAATGTGTTGTTCTGCACCTAGTAACAAGGTTACTGGTGTACAGTGGGGCTGTCTCTAAGATTAGTGGGTGACCTGATTGGCAGTAGGGTGTATCTTGGACTGGGAAACCTGGTGGCTCACCCAAGGAAACCTATTTGGAAGGGGATGGAACCACACGTCATTAGGGCCGGCATCTTTGGGAGGGTGGTGGGGTGCACAGGGTGTGGAGCAGCCATGATACTGAACTGGGCTTGAAAGATCGGTGGTTGCCCAGTGTGTTACCAGCTAGCACAGCTTAGGGAGGAGGTTGCGGGGATTAGGAGAAAGCTGGGGGAAGGGGGGTGGTATGGTTGGGGAAGGGGGCTGGGAATCTCCCATGGGGTTGCACCAAGCACTGGGGTTGGGGGCATAGGGAAAAGAGTGTAGTAGAATACTTAGGGGTCACATAGGGACCCTGGAAGAGGGGGTCCAAAAGGACACTACCAAGGAAGCAGCTAGGTAACTGGGGACCCTCACAAAGGAGGGATGGAGGGACAACATTCTCAGGGAAGTAGGCAGATGGCCAGGGCTGGACAGAAGGAAGCAAGGTGGGGAGGTGGATCAGACCTTACACTCAATAACCGCTTCAATTCTCTTCTTCTGCTCAAGGATGGGGGGGTGATGTAGCCACGACAGGGGTGGTTAGAGATGGAAAGGGAGTGGGAGGCAGGAGGCAGGGGCCAGATAGCAGGAAGAACGGGGGACTTGGAATGCAGGAAAATGGGGGAGCAGTGAATCAGAGCAGGAGGGGCAGGGGAAGAGGAGGAAAGCGCAAGGAGAAGGACCAGTTGGGAGGAAAGGTAAGGAGAAGGACCAGAAGTACAAGGAGGATTCAGTAAAGGGAGCTGAGGGTTTAGGCCAGGGGAGCACGACGAGCAAGGAGGAACTAAATGGAGACAGGAAGGAAGGGAGGACGAGCCAGGCTAGTTTAGCAGATGGGGGAGAAGGACCAGTTGCGAGCAGTGAGGGGAGAATTAGCAAGGTACAGAAGGATACTCAGCAGGAGGAAAGGCATAGGATTGTAGGGAAGGGGGTGGTCATGGTAAATAAGGAGGAGGTGGCATGTGGCACCAAGATAGGGGGAGGAACTAGGAGCCGGCTGGGTGGATGGGCCGGTAGAAAGGATGAGGGACATGGAAGGGGGGGAATGGAGGAAAAGGAGTGGTCAGAGTGCTCCTGCTGGGGGATTCTATGATCAGGGGTATCAAATGGGATAGGGAGGGAGAAGCCTGGCCAGTTAGAACAAGATGCTTCCCTGGACTAACGGTGCAAGGGCTAAGCATGAGGTATATCAGCTGGCAAAGTTGTGGGGTTCCCAGACACTGGTCCACCTGGGTACAAATGACATTGAGGAAATAGTGAGCTAGAGATACAGGCAAGATTCAGGGAGCTCGCCAGGTCTGTCATGACATAGGATGCACAGTTTCCTTCCTCATAAATCCTGCCAGTGCCAAGGCTAGTGGGGAACACAAAGGAAGATTAGGAGGTAAACCAGTGGCTCAGGAGTGGTGTGAGGCCAGAGAGTATGGGTTGAAGGGGATTGGGGGATACCTGGGAGGATAAGGAGCTGTATGCTAGAGATAGGCTCCATCTCAATTTGGAGGAGGGAATCCTTAAGTTGAAAATAGAGGGGTTCATTGGTGAAAAGTGGGGTTTAAACTTGTGAAGGGGGTGGGATGGGAGAAAAGGCTGTCAAGGGGTGCCGATAAAGGAGGAACTCTGTCTCCACCCTCCTGGGGACCAGGAGGATTGCAGGAAAAGGCCGACTGGCAAAGTGCAGACCAGGGGAAAATAGAATCCCCATGGGAACACGAGCAGGGGAAATGGAACTATAGGGAAAGGGTGGAAGGTAGTCCTGCTAAATGCCACGAGCTTGGGCAATAAAATGCCTGAGCTCCAGGTGATGCTAACTGAGGGAGCAGTGGATGTGGCAGTGGTCACTGAGACTTGAGCCACTGCAGGACATGACTGGGACCTGAACCTGGAGGTTACACTATGTTCAGGAAGGACAGGGGGGAGGGAAGGGGAGGAGGGGTAGCAATGATAATCAAAAACTGCATTGGCATAGGGGGAGTAGAGGAGGCGGAGGGAACTGTGGAGGCGATTTGGGTCACCTTGATAACAAGGGGGGGCAAAAGAGTTAAAATAGGAGTGGTGTATAGACCCTCTGCCCTGGCGGAGGAGCTGGAGGATAGTCTGGTGGCAGATGTTGGGAGACACTGCAGACTGAGCAGAGGAACGGTGGTGGTGTTGGGGGACTTAAACATGCCAAGAACAGACTGGGAGACTATGACATCCTCTGTGACCAGGGAACAGAGGTTGTTGGATGTCTTTCAAGACACGTTCCTAACTCAGCAGGTGAGGGAACCGACCAGGAAGGCGTGGGTACTGGATGTGGTCCTGGCAGACAGTGACCAGATTGGGGGCCTGGAGGTAAGGGACCCATTGGCGGGGAGTGACCATGCCACGGTCTGGTTCTGCCTGGACCTAGGAGGGGTAGAAGGCTGCACAAAGATGGAAGTAACCGACTTCAGGGGAGCGGATTTTAAGGAAATGGGAAGGATCCTTAAGGAGCATTTGGATGTGATTGGGTCAGACATGGACACTGATAGTAGGTTGGAAATCATCAGGAGAGGGGTGCAGGATGCTACCAGCACCTGTGCAAGAGTAAGACGAAAATGCAGTAGGGCCCAAAAACCCTGCTGGTGGACCAGAGAGGTCCAGGAGGTGGTGCAGGAAAGAAAGCAGCCTATAAGCAATTCAAGTGCTCAAGGGTGAAAGGATCGAGGGGTGCGGTTGATGGCTAGAAGGCCACTAGAGTGGTGAGGGCGTGCTAAGGCAAGGAAGGAGCAGAACCTGGCCAGGAAATTAGGAGAGCGAACAAGGGTTCTTTAGATACATTGGGAAAAACGAAGGTGAAGGGGCAGATTAGCAGGATTAAATCAGGGAGAGATGGGCACAAGACCCGGGGAGCAGGTTGAGGTACTAAATGAGTACTTCACCTCAGTTTTCACAAGGAAAATGGGGGTGCTGCATCATACATGGGAGGAGACAGAGATACTGAGGAGGGGGGGGACCTTTACCGATCGGCAGTTCTGGGGAGAGGGGAGCATCACTGGTAGGTGGGGGAGGCTACAGGGAGAAGAGGCACCGAAGTGGAAATCACAGCAGAGAGAGGAGGGAAGCCCAAAGTTCCCTTAAGACAGAGAAAGCACCGGGCCGGATAATTACATCCCAGAGTGCTGAAGGAACCTATGGATGTCCTGGCGAAACCCCTGGCGGAGCTTTTCACCATCTCTGAGGACAGGGTGGTGCCCCAAGACTGGAAGGTGGCGATATAGTGCCTATCCACAAGGGGGATCAGGGAGGTGGCAGAGAACTACAGGCCTGTCAGCCTGACATTGGTGGTGGGCAAGGTGATGGAGGGCATTGTCAAGGAGAGGCTAGGGGGACCTGGATAAGTCAGGGTGCCTGGACGATAGACAGCATGGATTCATCCCGGAAATCGTGTCAGACAAACCTGGTGGAGTTCTATGACTGGGTGACTAGTGCCTTGGACCTGGGTAGACCAGTGGACGTCCTCTTTCTAGACTTCAGCAAGGCATTTGACTCTGTTCCTCAAGTGGGCCTGTTGGATAAGCTGGAGTAATGGGGGTGGGAACCAGATGATCAGATGGATGAGCAATTGGCTCCAGGACCCGGACCCAGAGGGTCGTAGTTGGCAGAGTGTCTCATCCCCAAGGAGGGTCATTAGTGGGGTCCCACAGGATCAGTCCTTGGGCCCCTTCTGTTCAACACCTACGTCTCTGACATAAGGACAGGAATCAGGAGTGAGATGAGTCTCTTTATGGATGACTGAAACTGGAGGCGGTGGTGGATGGGGAGGAGGGGAGGTGGCCCTACAGGGGACCTGGAGGCTCTGGAAAGATGGTCTAGAAAATGGAAGCTGAGGTTCAATGCAGGAAATGCAAGGTACTCCACCTGGGGCCAGGAAACCCAGGCCAAGTGTACACCCTGGGGGAAATGCTACAAGTCTCGATAGCTGAGAGGGACCTGGGGTGGTAGTGGATGTCAAGATGAACAACTCTGAGACTTGTAGGAGGCAGCAGCCAAGGCCAACAGGATGCTGGGATGCATCGCTAGGGGATCACCTCCAGAAGGAGGAGTGATACTCCCTCTGTATAACTGCTTGGTGAGGCCACACCTTGAGTACTGCATGCAGTTTTGGAGGCCACACTTAAAGAGGGACATTAACCTCCTGGAGAGGGTCCAGAGGAGGGCAACCAAAATGATTTGGGGCTTGGGGACAGGACCTATGAGGAGAGCTCAAAGAGCTAAATATGTACACATTGGAAGAGAGAAGGGACAGGGGACATGATAGAGGTCTTCAGGTACATGAAGAGGGTAAATAGGGGAGGAACAGTTAGGGTGCTTCAAAGGAAGGAGGAGGGGGCCACTAGAGGGCATGGGTGGAAGCTGGAGGGAAGATTCAGGGAGAAAGGAAGAGGTGCTACTTCACTGAGAAGGTGGTGGAGCCATGGAATGCACTGCCTAGGGGCTGGTGGAAGCAGAGACAGTGGAGGGGTTCAAGAGGGGGTGGGACAGGTACAGGGAAAGGGTTCTGGAGAAGCAAATCCAATGCAGCAAGAATATCTGGAACTGGGAAGGGAGAAGCCAGAGAAGGCAAGGGGGACAGCAAGGTCAGCACCCAGGGTGGGGGCTGACCAAACGAGCAGACACGAAAGACCGTTAGGCCTATTCTGCTGGTGTTTTAGTATGTTAGCATGTTAGTATATAGAAGTGAGCAGACTAGGTGGTCCAAGCAGTCCTTATCTGCTGTCAAATTCTATGTTTCTATGTTTCCTTATTACACACCTGTCTTGGATCAGTTTCTGTTTGTGCCTAATTACCCTGTATCCTCTTTCTCTTCTGTCGGAACTCTTGTACCATGTTCCTCTTGCTATATATCAATCTTATCTTTCTCTCCCCTCCTCTTCCCCCAGGTCCTCTCTCAATCCCCTTGACCTCTCCCCCTTCTTCTCACTTTCCTTCCCTCACATCTTCCCCCTCTATCCCTCTTTCCTCTCCCCTCCTCTCCCTCCCTCTCTCTCCATACTTCATAACCCCCTATCCTCTACATCCACCCTGGTCTTTTGTACACACCCTCATTAAACCTTGAATTTCTCCACCACTCCTTTCTATCTTTACCTCTCCAGCCCTTTGCTCTCTTTTCCCCCTCATTATATAAGATGGAAAACTTCTCTGTTCTCTACCCTCTCCTCATCCTCCTCCTTTGTCTGGTGATGTGGAACCAAACTCTGGCCTCCCTCTTTCTGTCCCCTTTTCCATCCATATGCAATGACCTTAGAATCTTCAATCTCAATGCAAGAAGCCTACTTCTTAAGCTTGACTCACTCAAAGTATGGATCTCACAGCACTCTCCTGACATCCAATTTCTGAAACCTGACTTTCCTCTAGAGTTCCAGAATCTCATCTAGCCCTCCTAGACTTCCACCTCTTTCACCAGAACAGAGGCAATCATGGTGGTGCAGTTGCCTTACACATCCATCAAACCCTTTCTTGCTCCATCTCCTTGAAAGAAGTCCTCCCCACCTCTCACGAGCTCCTGCTAATAAAACTTCCCCTCCCTTCCACCATCCCTATCATTGTCAGGGTCCTCTACGCCTCACCTGAGATCTCTCAGTCCTCACTCCTCAACTCCCTTGCTCCTCTTGTCTCCCTTTCTGCCTCTGATGAGCTCATTCCCTCAGAGAATCAATGTCAACTGGCTCTTCCCTGCTTCTGAATCCTTCATCCACATTATCAAGTCCCTGAATCTCACACAGTTAATCGCAGAACCCACCAGTTTCAACTCTCACTCTTCCAAGCACTTCCTCCTGGACTGGGTGCTGTCCTCCCACCCCCATCTCATAATGGCTGCAAGCATTCTATCAGATGTTCTCAGCAGCCACTGCTTAATCTACTTTGTTACAAAAGTGCTTCCCCCAATCCACCCCCAAATACATCTGACACCAGTCTCGCAGGCCACCTGACACTGATGCCCTCTTAATGGACTTTGTCTCTTTAGATTGGTCCCCTGTATATTCTGCTCAAGACATTGACACTGCCCTTTCACTTTTTACTGCAATCTTACCCGACACCTGGAATGCACATGACCCCCTTTGTATGACCAGAGTGAAATGGTTCCACCACCCATGGATTACACCTGAAAAGAGAAGTGAAAATCTCAAGACTTTAAATGGGCTCATTTCAAGACTTCTAACTCCATGTCACATTACCAACATTATAGGCACTTAAGGAATTCCTGTGCTAAGGCAATTTGGACCGCCAAGGCACACTACTTCAAGTCCAACCTTCAATCCAGCCTAAATTCCCCATCCAAATTCTTGAAAGTGATCCTCTCCTTATTCAACCCACTGGTCCAACCTGCCCTCCCGTAGCAGATGGTTTACTGGTCTCCAATTGCCTTGCTGTCACTTGACTTCTTATCAACTTCTTCATCACCTGTTCACTACCCTCCACATCCTCCAATGATCCCCTCTCCTTTCTCCATCTTTTTTAAAGGCTTTAGCATTACTTCTGTCTCCCCTAAGGATGTTTTCCTTGCCCTCATGTCTCTAAACCCCTCCAAATATAGCCCTGATGGCTTGGACCCCAAATGTCTTCATATATCTACTCCTGCTATCATCCATCCTCTCACTCACCTCCTGAACCTATTCTTCCTCTCTGTTGTCCCTCACACCTGGAAAATTGCCAAAGTATTATGTCTTCACAAGGGGAGAGGTGACCCTTCCTCCCCAGAAAATGACAGGCTGATCTCACTTCTTCCCTCTCTTGCTAAACATCAAGAGTTCCTAGAGTACTCCAGACTTGCCAACTTTCTAGACTCCTCACCTTCCTTCTCTCCATTCCAGTCTGGCTTTAGAATGAACCACTTCACCATCTCCTCCCTGCTGTGTGTCACTGACACCATCCTTACTGGGATAGATGAGGGAGATATCACCACAGGCATATTCATTGATCTTACAAAGACATTTGACTCAGTCTCCCACCACTCCTCCTAAACGGGCTGTTCTCACCTGGCCTCTCTGCTCTGGCAATTGAGTGGCTCTGCTCATACCTTATGGGCTGTCAACAGTCAGTTCAGGTGAGTGGTGTGTTGTCCCTCCCCCTTCATATCATAGCTGGTGTCCCCCAGGTATCTACCCTTGGCCCTATACTGTTTTGCATTTTTTTTGGCTATCTTCCCTCTGCCTGTCTCTCTTCACATGTACAGATGTTTGCTGACAACATGGTAATTTACTCATCAGGTCCTTTTATGTCTGTGGCTGAAGCCTTACTCCAAAACAACTTCCACAATGCACTATACTGGTTCCAGGTTAACCAACATAAAGTTAACACCAAAGACTGTGTCCATGACCGTTGGCACCACCCAGAATCTAGCATGGCAGTCACATTCCCCAGCCTTCTCCACTCTGGATGGCACCAAACTGACGGCCATTCTTGCCTCCAAATACCCTGGTGTGTGACTAGATAGTAAATCAGACTTCTCTGTCCACATTGACACTATACACTACAAACTCTGCCCCAGACTTGGCATCCTTTACTGTAACAAGAACTACCATCCCACCCAAGTGCACAAAGAGCTGATAACCAAAATTATCCTCCCCATCTTTGACTATGCAGATGAGGTCTATAGCTCTTCCCTCCCTCCCTCCCTCCCTCTTAGCTTACCAGACTGGATACCCTGTGCAATGCTTTCTGTCGCTTTGCCTTGCTATCCTCTCCACATCCCACCACTGCTCCTCTACTCCTCCCTTTCCATCTCTTCTCTACCCTTATGTCGCCAGTCCCACTGAACCACCTTCAGTGCCAAATACTGGTTTGGCTCTCTTCCCTCCTACCTATATTTTCTCCTCTCCCCTTCCCCCCTCCTCTTACTCTGTATGCTCAAGGGACACTCACAACTTCTCTATTTCTCACCCTCACTCCTGTACCAGTCAAACAGCTTTCTCCTACTGGTTTCTTTGATTTTGAAACCTGCTCCCATATCCTTTCCATCTATCCACTTCCCTTCACTCACTAAAACACCTACTAAGGCTCTCTCCTCCCCCTCCTTGTACCTATCACCTCTCTCCCTGATTCCTCTGTTCCCTTTCTTACCACAGCTTCCACTCTCCCTTCTGTCCTTAGGCTCCTATTGCTCACTGTACCTGGACTCCTGCCCTCAGTCTTTTTTCTCTGGGGCACAAAACTCACCCAATCATGCAAGATTTTATACTGCCTACCTATTTTTAGTGTGAGCTTTTTAGATTATTTGCAACCCTTGTATAGCTGTTGTTCTACATTGTTACCATTTGAGTTTTTTGCACTTGTTTTAACCATTATTGAACTTCTGATTATTGTAATTGCCAGTATTCCTACTCCCTTCCCCCATTCCCTTGGGTCACACCTGGAAATGAACCTCAGATCAATGTGCCTTTCCTGGTTATCAAACATTTAAGTAAATAAAATAAATAAATAGGCATTGATGTCTATTTTTCTTGTGTATAGTTACCACCTAAAACAACCAAAGCTGATGCACTAGTATTAGACAATTTATAAAATTTGAGAAAAGGGAAAAAAGGGGCAATCTTGGATTTAGATTGTCCCTCACTTATATCGCCCTTTGTGCCCACACTTTCTACCCCTCTGGGCAGCTCACCCCAGAGGGTAATATTTAGTTTTAGATGGTGAAGGTCCCACAAAAGCTATCTTTCCCAGAGGGCACTTTTGTGTTGTACATCCCAGGGGATGAAATGCATGATGCTGTAATGCCAGGCAGCATTTTGCCTGTGCCATAATTGTCATTGGCAAAATGTATGTCGTCACGGCATCTGTGAACCAAGATTTTTCCCTTTGCCACAACTTACCCAGGTGGCAGGTGGAGATGCAGCAAAGTTTAAATTCACCAGTGAAGCTCCGTTAAAGTTGGGAAATTCACCTCCATGGAGCAATCAGCAAAGTTTTCTTCCTTGGCTAAAAATTCACCTATTTGATTTTGTCGGGTTTTTTTTGGTGGAATTTCACCATAAAGTACAGAATTTTGTCCATGAAGCGCGAACGTCCACTGTTGGTGGTGAAATTCTGCTCTTCACGGGTGAAATTCCACACTTCGTGGGTGAATCTTTGCAATTCGCATTTGCAAATTAATCTACAAATTGTGCTAAATTTGTGGATTAGTTTGATAAGTAAAGTTTGCCAGCTTTGCCCATCTCTAGTGATCCATCTCTAGTGGCAGAGTAATGGCAATATGATAGGTACTTTTCATATGGCTGATATGCATTTGCTATTTCATATAGTTAGAGATGTTGAAAAAAATGTTTTCGCGGGTGAAATTGCCACAAAATCAGCAATTTTGCTATGCAAAATATTTTGTGAAATTGCGGTGCACAGTTTCACCCACAAATATGTGTCATTATATTTATTTATACCCCTCGCTGGTGTCTAGTGGGTCCCCCCGGCTAATCATTGGCTGAATTGAAGAAACCTTCCCCCGAGTCACCCCATGTTATTTTCCCTCCCCAGCCATGACTCCAGCTCCAATCTTTAAAAAAAATCCCTTCCCCTGTCCCTGGTGCCTTGTGGACCCCATCACCCTGTCTTGAGTCAGATAGCACGCACCCACTCCCCCTCAGTACCATGACCAGTCTTTAAAAAAAAATAATCCCCTCCCTTGTCCCTGGTGTCTAGTGGACCCTCCACCCCCACTCTGTCTTAGGTCAGATAGAACCCAGCCTTCTCCACCTCCAGTACTCCAGTTGGGCCACTGGTACAGCCCTCCACTCACCTCCACAGCTGGCTGCCCGACTGAGTGCTTCAATGAATGAAATCATGCTAAGCACTCAGCACTCAGTCAGGCTGCTGGTCATGGAGATGAGTGGAGGCCTGTGCCTGTGGCCTGATTGGGGTGCTGGGGGGAGAAGGGTGGGTGCTATCGGAACTTAAGATGAGGTTAGAGATCATGAAACGCCAGAGACAGGAGGACCTTTTTAAAGATTGGTCATGGCTGAGAGGAGAAATAACTCTGGGGTGACTTGGGGGAAGGGTTCTTCAATTCAGCCAGTGATCAGCCTGGGGGGGCACTAGATACCAGGGTGTCTTAAACCAGTGCTGAGATATGCTGTGAGTGGGCATTTTTAACGTAATGTAATGTATGTACTATGCTCATAACACCCTTCATGTGTGCAAACTGGTCCTTCACCCACAAAGAAAAAAAGTTCCTCATAGCACTTTTTTAATTCTAACCTGAGAAGCAGAAAACTGTCCATGCATGTCTTTTGCAGCTTTCTTCAACTCCCATACTGTTGACCATGCCAAACTGACCCCCACTCAGCCCACAACTCCCCCACACACATAACCCATATCCCTCAGTCACATAAAAAAGTCCACCACCATAAGTTCATTATCTGTGAAGAAACTAGTGATGAAATTTCACCCGCAGGAGGCAACATTTCGTCCACAAGTGGCGAAGTTCACCGGTTCAAAGGTGAAAAGTTGCCCCACAAAATATTTCATGGAATGTGCAAATTCCACGAAATATTTCTCCAGGTGAAATTTACCTATTTTGCACAATGCTACATAACGTTGATATACATCTGCTGTAACTGCTGCTTCTACAGCATTTGCAGTACTGGAAAAAAAACCTTGATATTCACTAGGTAACCTCCATAACTTCCTCCACCACTCCGCAACCTACTGTAACTCAAGAGATAGGGGTCCAAAGACCCTTTATTTCCCACTAGTGTGTCTCCCCACACCAGACAACAACTTTCTTAAACCTTTTCCATTTCTTGTTACTTTATTTGTCAAGTGTTCTCCCATGTTGCTAAACATTGCAGGGCCACAAAAAATATCCACATAAGTATAATAGTCTATTGAAGGATATTGCCATGTACAGTACAATACTGGTCAGTAATACCAGTTCATGTAATATTACAGCTTAGAATCTATGGATCTTCTCTGAAAATGTCCTGTAGAATGCAAAAGAGTTTTACCAAAATCTGTAAGAGAAATTTTAAACAATCTAAGCATCACATTCTTTTGTGTAAAATGTTTTCCTAAGTTTTATTTTCACTGCTATTTGAAGGTACACTTGTAAAAATGTGGGCAGCAATGTTCCAGTAAACACTCGAGAGTGGGGTGAAATTATTGAAATACTTACACCAGTACTAATAAAAAAGCATTATAAAACAATAAATGCAGCATTCCGATTGGCCTAATCATGTTCTAAATGGATAGATTACTGGAAACTCTTGTATGCAATAAAACAGTTTATAAAATCATGAATATTTAAAAATTAAAACATCTGAGTTTTATAATAGCAGTAATGCACTCCAGGGATTGGATTATCTTTGTAAATCTAACCCTAACAATGTAAGACATATGATGCCTTAAATTAACAGATGGTAATCTTACCCTAGGTCATGCCCTAATGCTTCAATATACAGCCCGACCTGCACTCTATTGGCAAGCTTATTGGAGTATACTGAAATAAGTTATTGCCCAGATAACCAGTATATACTACTGAAAATCCAGCCATTCTGGTTACTTTAAAAAAAAAACTCTGCTGCAAACAGCAATGTTGTTTGTGCCACTTAGGATAGGAGCAAGAAGGATCAAAATGTAAACTAAAAACTGTATATAAGAAACATAGAACATTTGTAAACATTTAAAAAACATGAGGAATGTGGACAAAAGTTTTCATACTGCAATGTCAACTGCCTTGTGATGAAAGGGTAGATAAGCTCATTTAATAGTACAAACTAAGATGTTCTCTTACTGCCTTTCAAACACACTTCTCTTTTTTTTAACTCGGCTTCTAAGAGTCTTTGATCAGAGTCCATAGGTGGGATTCTAGAAGCTTGGCGCAAGTCACTGCCAAACATGACTTGCACCAAATGCAGCTGCAACATTGACCCTGCACCCTATTCTAGAAGGGGCAGGGTCCCTGTGTCTAAGTCCTGTGACTTGCGACATACAGCCAGGCACGCCGAACAGAGGATGAACCTGGCGAGGATGTCGTAAACTGCAACTGCTATCTCACAAGGCACAGGTGCCCCCCCCATGCCCGATCCTTGGTTGAGCCCCACAGGGCTAGAGGACCCCTACCCTCTGTTGTGCTACCAAGGGTCCCCAACACCTATCCCAGTCCCCATGTGACTGGTGTACTGTACAGTATGTACAGTACAGGCAGTCTGCAATATGTGCAATACAGTCAGAACTGCAATAATGTACCCGGTAGTCCTGTGGCACCCCACCTCCCTACCAGTGCCAATAATCCCTGTCCCTGACCAATCCCCAGCCAGTGACTGGCACAACCCTCCTCTCACCACCATGGCCAGCCGCTGACTGAGCTCCTTCTGAGCACTTATTGTATAGATGTGTTCAAAAATGAATGAGTGTTCATTCATTTCTGAGCACATCTATACAGCTCTGAACTCAGAAGTAGTTCAGTCGGTGGCTAGCTAATGATGGTGGTGAAGAGGGTTTTACCAATCACTGACTGAGATAGTCGAGGTAATGGTCAATGTGGCACTGCTGGAATGAGAGGACGAGGGACCAATAGACTACCAGGAAGTACAGGGCACTAATTATTGTAAAGGTCTGTGACACTGCAGGGACCTGTACTTGGGGGTGACAGAGCTACCTTGTGGGGCTGATAGCAGTGTGGGGTTGGGGACATGATTTGTGCTTTCTGCCCTGTAGGGCATTTATGGTTTGGGGTTCTGGGGCTGGAGGTGCAAGATGCCCTGCTGGGCACCTCTGCTATGGGGGATCAGGGGCTGGGGGGTTGTGGGATGCCCTGTGGGGCAACAAGGGGGTTATTCTGTCCATGGGGGGGCAAATCAGGGAGTGTGTGCAGCGGGTCTACAGAACCCCCAATAGGCGTATGTACCTATATGCCAGCTAAATGCTGGTGTAACATACGTTGCCGGTTCTCCTCCAGGGGTTCTTGTAGAATCCTGATATTGGGGACTTTGTTGCTGCCCTTGTAGAATAGGGCACAATTGCTGTCATAAACCCCCTAGTGCCATGTCACAGGGGGTTTAGGGTGCAACTGCTGGCGTAACTGCACTTTGGCGCAAGTGGCCTGTGGCATGTCGAAGTCCACATTGTAGAGTCCCGCACGTCGCAACTGCTGGCGTAACTTGCTGCCTGCACCATTCTTTTTGGTGCAAGTGCGGTTATGCCAGGAGGAATTCTTTTAGAATCAGGCCATATGTTTCCAACTTTACTTGACTCCTTCCAGTTGTGGATGGACCACATCACATGAATTTTGCTTGAGATTCATCTAGAACAGGTGCTGCATCAGCAGCTGACTTTGGTAAACAGAACTGTTTGTAAACAACAATAAGAATGCTCATCTTTTCACTAGTGTTAATTTCTGTGACTAAATATTTTTATTTGTTTTATGGAAGAGGAGGATGACCCACCCAAACTGCTACCCTTGGTAACTGGTTCCCTCTAACTATCTTGTCCTCTTCCAGAGGCTTTGCACTATAGGTAGGGAAACTGGCAGACTGGATGGGACAATCAGTCCTTATCTGCCATCAAATTCTGTTTGTATGTTTCTTCCAGATCTGGGGTGTCTATGCGCTCCATTCTGTCTCCTTTCACATCCCCAACTGGGAGGTCAATCAGTGAGACATGTTGGGTAGTTCAAGCTTCTTTCTCCTCCCCCTCCAGAACAAGAGGAGTTCTCTCCTCCTGTCTGTTGCTATATAAATCCCACAGCTGCCACATCACAAGTTGTTTATCCAGGGTTATCCATAGTGTGGCTATAGTTCTTTCCATGCCTTGGAGCTCCCAGGCCTTGACTTTGCAGATTTCCACTGATGGAGGCATAACGGACAGCCGGTTGAGGGTACAACCCTTCATGATAATAGGGTGAATAGGGTTCTGAAAGAAATCTGCTTTGCTTTGTGTCCCACTTCAGGAACCCTCTTTCCCAGTACCAGTGTGAAGGATAGTGGTTCACCATGTGCCATCTAGGGTGGCATGAAGCTGGGATCAATACATCTGGATCACATGGCACCTAGAGAAAATGTGAAACTGTACCTGTCAGGCCACATTTCCTCCAGCACGGTTCTGACCTCCTGTCTCTGGTGAAGTGTTTCATGATGGTTGGTTGTGAAAGAAACAAATGAGATACTTAAAGTGGATTTTGCACCAGCTGGGGGATGTGGGGTGCGCCAACCCTGCTTCCAGATTTTACTCCAGACCACCTCCCCAATGTCTGCCTGGGCTTGTCTTTTCCAGGCCTCATTCACCTGGTTGAACGTTAGGTGTTCAGTTCCTTGCAGCACTTTGTAGGCCCTAGAAATGTTGCTCCTTCTACCTTTCAGCATTGCCACCGAATACAAGAAAGTTTCTAACTCAGAGGGGGTTCCCTGCCCACCATCTTGAGCATACTATCAGTGATGAGGTAGTCTCTGACTTCTCTAAAGTAGAATAAATCCTACCTGAGCAAGTTGTATCACTGCTGGAGTTGGCAAAGGTTGTGCAGTGGTCATCCTGTATAAAGTGTCTAAACCGTGTCAGTGACTGGTGGTTCCACTGCCTGTAACATCTCTCTCACTAGGGATGGAGAAATTATGGGTCCACAGTCATCAAAAATATTCCTACCTCAATAAAATATTTAATAACTCCCCACAAATATTCCTACTTCATTTGGGGTGTTGGTTATGGTTTTAGCAATTAGGGTGGTCTGGAGAGTGCATTTAGTCCAGGGTTTATGAAGCCTGCTAGCGTGACTGGTGCTAAGCGCAGACGTGGAAGGGCAAAAAGTGGAGCCATGAGGGTGGGGTCCTCTTCTAGGTTTAGCCACCCTGATTCTGACTTTCGCTTAGATCATGTGGTTTTATTGGGCAATGTTGGGCAGTCAGGCTGCATAGCCTCAGGTCTGGAATCAAACAACCACCCCACTCTCTGTCATGGGTGTAAATAGCCTCTTGTTAATTCTATGCTGATGGCATACCCACACAAATGTTTATTATGAGCTTCTATATTCACCTCAAGATTTCTTTCGGGATCAGAAATGAAAAAAGCTTGGCACAGAAATAATAGTTTGGGCAAAAGGTTTAGAGGTGGCAATTTTGTCTGCCAGGTTCAAGGGTAGGGGATTTCAGCACACAGCATCTGCTTTATGCTCTCCAATAAGTTTCTCATAGTTGAGATGGAACAGTGAGTTAAGTCTAGGGGAGATACACCCCCCTAAGTATCTAGCCACCCCTTATTCTGCCTTGTGAAAAGGAAAGTATGCCCTTGCTGCATAGGACATGTACTACTCATCTTAAGGGCCTTGGATTTGACATAGTTAATATTACAACCTGAGATACTTATGAATTCACCCAACTCAGTGAGGAATGCTGGCACCAATGTCTCAGGTTTAGTGATAAAGAATGAGGAGTCATCTGCATACAGTGAGATCTTGTGAGCTCTACTCTCCTGACACCCCACATGCTCGGATTCTGGCAATATCACCTGTGCCAGAGGTTTTATGCAGAGTGCAAAAAGACAGGGAAGGGGGCAGCCCTGCAGATTGCCTCTGATAAGGAAAACTTCTCAGACAGGGATCCATTCATAAGCACCATTGTCTGTGGTGAAGTGTACAGCTCTCTTTAATGCATGTAAGGAAAGTGTGTCTTTCACCCCTATCTCTACGAGTGTCACGTAGAGGAAGCCACAGTTCACCTGGTCAGCTGCCTTTGCTGCATACATAAATATTGTCAGGGCTAACTCATTGCCTTGTTGGGCACAAAATATCACACTAAGAAGCCATCAAATATTATCATGTATCAACATGCTGTTTATGAAGCCACTTTGGTCTAGGTGAACAAGTGTCCCCACAAAGCTCTGTAGGTGGCAGGCCAGGATAAAGGTACAGTAAATGTCCTCATACATATGTTTAGCAAAGAGATGTGTCTGCAAGAGCTGCAGAGGGTGGCATCCATATCTGGCTTTGGTAAGACTGTGATTTGGGCATACTGCCATGATGTGGACCCCCTCCCCCTTGAATCCCCATGGTATTTCTCCACCAGTAGTGAGACCAAAGTGTCCACAAATGCCTTGTAGAATTTAGCCTTGATACCATCCAGGCCAGGCAATTTTCCAGTTTTAAGATTGGAGATTTGCACTGAAACTACTACGAACATCACCAGGGAGCACAGGGATCCCCTGGTTTCTTCAGAAAGTGTGTTGACATGGAGCCTGTGGAAGTTAGCCACCAGCTTTTTCATAAAATTAGGCATTCTGTCTCTTGCCTGTAGAGAGTTTTGTAAAATGCTACAGAGTGTTGTAGTATTTTATTCTGATCTGTGTCATATTGTGCTGCCCCCCATAATCCATAGCACTGTTCTGCTGGCTGCTTCCTTATGGAGCTACCATGCCAGAAGCCAACCCGCTCTGTTCCTGGACTCAAAGAAAGTTTGTCTGAAGTACCTATATGCTCCCTCCATGTTAGCCTCATGCAGTCTGTTCAGTTTGGCTCTGTGTTGGTCTAGTTAGGCTTTGATCTAAGGATTAAGCATAATCTCGTGCTCTGCTTCCAGGTCAAACAGCTCTGCCTCCAGTCTTTGCTGTTCCTGCTGATCCTATTTCTTGCATCTGGATGCATAATTGAATATGCAGTGTGTGTGAGTACCACCTGAAATTCATCCTACCATTCATGGTTATCCCCAGACATTTACATCTATAAAGTTCTGAAGCTTCTCTTCCATAATTTTTCTGAAATCTGTGTGGTTTAGAAGAGAAATGTTCAGTCTCCAACTGCAAGACTTCAGTGTGGAGGTGATACAGCGGTCTAACATCACTGGAGCATGGTCTGAGAAAGAGGTGGGGCCAATCAAGCAAGTATTGGCTGTATGGAGTCACTCAGTGGAAGGAAGGAAGGAAAAAAATCTATTCGGGAATAGATCTGATATGGACAAGACCAAATGTATATTTTCTGACTGTGGGGTGCAAAAACCTATACACTTCCACCAGGGCTAGTTCTTGTTCCTTCTTCTTAAGGCACTGTCCTACCATATTCTGGGCATGGTCTGCTCACCCTAACCTGTCCATCACAGTTTTTATCACAGTGTCGAAATCTTTCTCCACCAGGTACCAGCTCCCCACTTCTGATGCATGTACCAGTAGTGTGGTTTCCAAAAAATCCAAATTCTCCCTTTCACTGTTTGGTGCATAGGTATTTAATTTCATGCCCGGGGTGGCCTTATATGTACCCCTTATGCTAATGTAGTGATCTTCTGGATCTCAGGCAATGTTCAAGATTTCCAAGGGGCACTTTGGTGTACTGGGATGGCAACGTCTGTTCTGTGGGTACAGGCAGTATAAGTACACACTTGCCACCCAAGATTTCTTCAGCTTATTATGCTCCTCTTTTGACAGGTGGGTTTCTTGGAGGAGAGCAGTCATGACTCCCTTTCCTTTTAGCTCTTTCAGCACCCTGATACTCTTAACCTGGCTGTTCAGCTCCTTGACATTTTATGTAGTTATTCTACCTACCACCCTATTTCTAGGCCATGTCAGGAACCCCCTTCCCCCGGTCAGATAACGATGTTGAAAGCGATCAGCCACTCCTTGCAACAGAACCACTTTTCAAAATATTTACCATAGCAGAAACTTTATAAACAAAACCTACTGAGAATCCATAGATGTCAATGGTGCCAAATGTTACCCTTGCAGCAGCCATGATGTAATTTTACCACAGGGTGGTGCCTGTCTTTCACCTAGGTGCAATGTGCCATCGTGCAGTCTGAGACACCCGTCTGCTCTGAACCTCCTGGTAAGTTCCTTACCCATCCTTACTTTGATGTAAGCTAATGAGTCACATTCATACCACATCTGTCCCACCCACCACCAGTTTGTATGGGGTTCTACAGCCCCTGATCAGAGTGTCCCTCCTCCCCCAAGTCAGTCTATGATCCAGGTTTGAGTTCTCCTATGGATTGGTGCCCCTGACCTCACATCTTCATCACTCCCCTCTGTCTTACCACCCCTGTGGTTTGTGGTCATGATCCCAGGTCCAGCCACATGATCTCTGCATGGTGCAACCACAAGTCCTCTACCTCACTCAGAGTTATATGGCCAGTGGGTTGGGCATGACAAACACCATCTCATAAGACACACCGGCCATGTCATTGCCTACCACACTATGATTTATTTGATCAACCACTGGGCATCAGTGCCCACAGGTGGCAACAGTTTTTGACCTTACCCTGTGGTTCCACCAGCTAGCCCAGAGGAATAATTTTCCAGCTATGCCTCTCCCATAAGTCGAAGTCTTTCCTCTGCAGGGTACGCTGGTCTCCATGGTGTCCTTAAGGCCTATACAACTACCAGCATATGGGCTGTCCCACATTGCTGCCCTGTGAGCTGCTCATCAGCTGGACCTCAGTGTAAGGTAAGCCATCATTTTGTGTCTACCAGTTAGCACCACAAGAAAACCTGAGTCCCCCTCACATAGGACATCTTGCCTGGCTATCATCTTCCCCAGCTTTCCAGTCAATTTCTTCGGCATTGAGTTTAATACTGTGTAAGGCTGCCATCTTCACCAGCTTGTGCACCAATTTGCTGTGGCACTAAATCTGAGTGTATCATCTCTGTGTATCATGTGAGTGTCCCACTCTTATTTTACTTTCATAGGGGGGAGAAAACATATGAAGGCTGTTTTGTAAGCTGCAGTCTCAGACACTTTATTATCAACTACGCTTATGTCTACCCAAAGAACAGTGCCATTGTCTCATTATCATACCTCTTTGGAACTTTCACTCCCACTTATTCAGGCTGATACTGCAAAGACCCCCCCCCCCGATCAGTTTATCTCATATACTGTCGTAGCATGAGGATGGCTGAGAGCACTAGGGTCTCTGGCACATGACCGTGGCTTCACCATTCCCCTATAAAAGGGGCACCTTTTGTAAGATGCAGTTGACCACCATCACTGAACCACTTTGGTCAGAGAACAGTTGTCCCGTGACACCAGTTCGATTCTGCCACCCTTTCCCACCTTTATTGCCCCATGGCAATGTAGAGTTGGGGAGAGTGAGACAATGCCAAATTTCCCCCATACAGTTGTGAACTCCCTGATCAGCTCACCCCAAACTGCACTTCTATAACAGTAGGGTTAAGTCTAACCAAGCTATATAAGGATGCAGGATTCTCTGCAAGTGTAGCTAAGGCTTGCATGTGGTGCAAGTGTCTTTTTAGAAGCTATTCCATTTGCACAGTTCAGTTCACACTTCTCGGTTCTGGGCATCTTGCACTGAATCACCAGCTTATTTTCTGGGTTGCCATCTTCTTTATTTGGCATTGGAGTTTACTACTATCCTCTCCTTCTGGCTGTGGCCAACATATGTCATGGAACCATGTCTGGGAGAGCATCCAGGGCAGGTTAGGGGCTGACGTAAGTTCAAGAGGAACTCCCTACTTTTTCAGTAAGGGTTTGGCTTTCACTAGCATATTCTAAAAAAATATGCTCCCTTGTCAGTGTATATGTTAAATTGTGCAGGTGCAATGATGTATGACTTGATAGTTTTATTAAGGAGATCTTTGTGAATAGCTAGTAGTGCATTCCACTTTTTTATGCTGAGAGGGGGCAAAATCATGGTTGAAAAACAACTGACCCCCACTGAAGAGCACCTCTGTTTTTGCCTCAAGTGGTGTAAAGGACACTGGATTTCATTGAAAATCCAGGAATCAGATTACTACCAACCTGAGTTTTGCCTTTGTGTGTGTGGGAAGAGGAGCCACAGCACACTGGGCGTGCTCCGTTTGTAGCTGCTGTGGTTTGGATGAGTCCAAAATCTCCCTAAGAAAGGATTCCATGAAGGCCGCTGTCTCTCCACTCTCTGTGCCCTCCAGCAGCCCATGTATCTGAATGTTGTTGCATCAGGAGTTGTGCTCGAGGTCATTCAGCTTTTCTGTGAGTTTCTGCTTCCAATGGTATAGATACCAGAGGGCCATTCCTCATTGATTCACCATAGTTGATGTCTCAATGAGGTCCCCCTTGAGGTCAGTGGTGTGCTGCAGTAGTTCCTGAAGGCCAGTTCATACAGGGACCGATTTTCTGAGTTCATAGAATAAGTGCTTAGAAGTAATTGTAAAGCACTCATTTCCTTCACCTCTGCTCAGCCCATGAGCTGATTTTGACCTATTCAACAGTGATCTGCTTTAACTCTGGCACCTCGTGGTTGGTGCTGACTTAGTTTTCCCCTCGGGAATCATCCTTTCCTTTTAATGTGGCTGCCATAGGAACTTTCTTTTGTTGATTTATGTCTCTTGATGTTTTTAATGCCTTTTTGGAAGGTTTGGCACTTGATAGATGCTGATTTTAGGCACCGGAGTGACAGTCGATAACATTCATGTCTGCACTGCTGCAGGTGGAATCAAAAGTGCAGTCACATTTCTATCCATAGTTGCACAAAAAGGGGCAACTTTGAGCAGACTATGGGAACACTTTTTCTTTAGCCAAGCCCTTCATTTATCCTATTGTTTGGCAGCAGAAACACTGAAACACCTATCATGGACTTTACTCCTCCATGTGAAGTACAGGGCCCCTTCCAGAATTAAAATGTTTACCCTAGATCTGGGTTTCAGTTTATTGCTCGGCTCATACAGTACTTCTAGAATTACCAGTGCTAAAGTGAGTGAAGTAAAACAATTAATGTATTCTGACAGGATACAAGGACAGCTGTTTGTGGTATTGTTTTACGATGTGTCATGTTAGCTAAATTTACATCTATAAACATTGGTGTACCACACATACAAGGACAGGAATCCATTACTCAGCCAGTGAATTTCAATGTAAATCAGTACAGCTCTGAATGATTCTAAGACAAAGTACGGTATTGGTTATCTAATGGTGATGGAAAATTTACTGTATAGAATTCCATCTGTCTCTTTAAATATTGGCCAACTACTCAATATTATTGATATTCATTTTAGATGGATCATCAGGCTCTGGTGCACTCACAACAGCCGAAGTGTGTGAGCCGTAATGATTCATACACCACAGCAACTGAAATGCTTTCAGATTCAATGAATTCTTCCTTTCATACATCGTGACAGGAGATTACTCTCCAGAAAAGTAGTTGTTGTCAGTGAGCATTTCTTTACGAAAACAAAAAGCACTGTTGTGGAAACCAGGCACAGAAATATTCAAACAACAGAGCTTGGTTGATTGTGGATTCTTTGTTCTGAAACCCATAGAGAATGAAAAAAAAAAGCATTCAAGTAACACGACTTTAAATGACAAGCTTTCAAAGAGGAAACAGTTGATAGCATGCCTCTGACAAGCTTAAATAAAGAGAAGAGAGTCAACTGAAAGATCTTAGAAAAATGACCTTGGGCAGGTTTGCATTAATGTGAGTTTCAAAATGTGCAACTTAAATCAGCAGCTTTGTCACTCATTACAGAATAAAGTGCAAAAATATTTATTAGCCTCTGGAGTTAAAACATACAAAGCTGTAATTAAAGGTTTACAAGGGGACGCTTTGGAACTTGCTGCTCCTTCTTCAGGGAGGGAGAGTAACAATGTCAAGGAAGCAGTTTAAATAGCTATGAATCATACCAAAACTCATGCAAATGCTGCACAAGTTTTTAGTATATGGTGGAGCTGTTTAAACTACTTCTTTGGCATTGTTACTTACCCTACCTCAAGGACAAACAACAAGCTCTGAGGCACTGAAGGGTTTGTCTTGTAAACCGGTAATAATAGCACTGTATGGTTGTTTTTTCTTTCTCTTTTTCTCCCCTCCTGGTTGGCCCTCCTTCTGGTGAGTGCTGAAGCCCTGTCATCCTGACATCTGCCAGGACTTACCTGCTGACTGTCTTCCCCCAGGACTTTCCCCACGGTTGGGTCAACAGGGTTCCCCAGGCCCTGTCACGGAATGGATCAGGTTCGGCTGGTTGGGTGCGGGGCCTGTGGGCAGTTGTCATCATCCTGCCACAGGCTTTTTCCTCCAGTTTTTCACCCCTGGGGAGACATGACATGCAATGAAGTCAAGGTGCTTGCCAAATGCTCCTGCACAATGTGCATCAGCATCTGCTATGCCTCCTGAACTTCTTGGCACAGGTTGCCTTTCCCTGCTTCCACCAGGGACCAGGAAACTTTGGGCTCTGCCCCCCCAGAGGAGGAGAGCAGTCCAATTGATGATCAATCTTCCTCTCCCTGGCTGGCCCTCTGACAGCCTAGATTCGCTTCCAAACCCAGGTAGTCAGCATTGCAAGTGGTAGCACTACAGCAGGCCAGCAACTCTGTATGTTTTAACTCCAGAGGCTAATACATACCTTTGACTTTATTCTGTGTGTGCTACTTTGTTGGTTTTCTGCTTCTGTTTTCAATGGACAAGTAGTAACACTGCCCCCTTAGTCTGAGCACATGGAGTGTAGTTGTATCACTTTTCACTCATTACCAATGAAATCTTAAAATTGAATTGCCATTTGTAGTCTTAAAGTTGACAGCAAATCATATTTTACACCCTCTTATTTTGTTTTTGTGGGGTTTTTTTCATTTAAAAATTGCATTTATTTATTTTTAATGACTGTTGGCCTGAAATTTCAAAGGCCCTCCTCCAGGCATAGAACACAAATTTTTGTACACCCATGGCAGGGTAGGCAACAAAATGTTTGAAAGATATTTCCAAAAATGTTGCCACATATGGAAGTTGCCACTGTTTTATGGCTACATAATAAGGCATTTGGAAAATGTTGATTCATCCATCATTATGAGGCTCCCAATGTGCCACGTGTTGCAGCAGATTTGGGTGTTCTAACTTATGACTGCAAGTGTCAGGGATGCAGCATGATCTTGCCACAATTTATTTTATTTATTTATTTATTGAATAGAATCAGAATTACAATCATTTGAGTCATAGACTCTTTTGCAAAGGCTCCACGTCAGTTACAAAGAATGGAGGGAATACATTTACAGTAAAAAAAAAAATATACAAACAGTATTAGTGTAACAGTACAGGGTTATGCAGTCATAGCTTTATCTTATTTAAATGGTGACAGTAGTTGGTGGCATACGAGATGCCTGACTCATGGCTGAAAATCCAGCTGACATCCTTTACTGGTTATAACATTCTGCTCCTGTGTTCCTAGGGCATTCTATGATGTCAGTTACTATCACTTCCCCACTGTTTAATTAGCATCTTGAACACAGTAAACAAAAATCATCAAATGTGATATAGAAATAGATGGTGTAAACACTGAAACAGTGCAACACAAACCACACTCTTTAGCAGTAAACAAATCAATACAAATAACTGAGAGTCACCAGATGATAGTGGGCAGAAACAGGGTCTGGGTCTACAAACTCCTGAGTTGTGACACCCTTGGATGTCTGGCATGGTACAGCAGCAGTCGCATACTGCAGTTATGTGTGCAGATGTCATGGGAAGCAATGTAAGCACTAAACTAGACCCCATACCCTACCTTTAACCTAATGTCCTGCTTTTGGGCCAACATGTCTGCCCTCAGTTCTGAACCTGTTCTGGCCTTCATTGTGTCCCTTTCTGTAACCCCAACACAACAAAAACAAACTGGTATCTACTGGACTCACCCTCCATATCTCCATATCTCCATTCTTTTGCACACTGTGTCTGTGCAACTTATCCTTCATCGAGTTTCATCCTTCATAAGCTCTTTTGTTCAGTGTTTGTCTTTAGTGATACCTCAATGAGCTGTAAAAAATAGTTCTACAAGCATGGATCTAGTGTCACTAAAGATGCAGCCCACATGTGAGGGTCTTTGTGTTTTAATGATGACACAGCATAGTATTTGAATACTGTAAACTATTTCTTCTTTTATTACATTTGTGTGAAAGTGAGAGGTTGTAACATATGAAAACCTCTTATAACGGCAAAGAGGGCTTCAGGTTCTGCATCTACTGTGTATCCTAACATCCCTTCTTCAAACAAAGAGTGATGCAAAACACATATTTAAATGATTCATTTCCTCCCAAACCCTCCAAAAGTCAACAGCAAGAAGTAATTAATTTAACAGGGCCAGTTACCATAGAAAAGTCTTGTTTGAAACTCTGGTGTAATTGTATTGTGAGATGATAGTGGCATATCCAGCCACCACATGAAGAAGTTATTGAAGCTTTCAGTTCTCCACCCATCATGATTCTGTTGCATACTGTATGTATTTAGACACTTTTCCCCACATTTGATCGCCAACCTTCACATTGTTATATTAAAACAAAAAGCTAAATAAAAAAGTTTATTAGCATGATCCAAAACTGTTTACATTCAGTGAAGTCATGAGCGCCGCATCAATGGTGTTGATAAAACAGTAAGGGTACGCTTAATAAATATCCCTCTTTCATCAATGTTGATGAAGATAACCTGGTTAGACTGTGTATTCCAGTTGTTGGGGGGAGGGCACCAAGGTGCAGAATCATAACAGTAGCACAGATCTGATGTTATTTTCTGCATTCAGATATTATGCCTGACTGTGTCATCAATAAGATGATGAGAAGTGGATAAATGTAATCTGCTCTGTTCATGCAGTACAGGGTTTGGAACTGACAAAAAAGGATGAGTTAATGCCAAATTTGTATCTGGTAATTGTGCCAAAACTCATCACTTTTACCTTTAACTCACGCCAATCAAACCTTTGGGTCACTTTTGGATCATTTCAACCTTTGGACATTTATTAAAAAGAAAACATTTTCTCCCTTCCAGGTGGTCCTAGCTAGTCCCAAAACCTTCCCTTCTCCCACCCCAATCAGTTACTACCCTACTCCTCCAATGTTTTTTCTATTGGCACAGTGCCAGGTCATGGGTACAGACCAAGGTTTAAATTGGACATAAGGATTGGGGAGGATGGATGAGGCTGGTGTTGACTGTATGGGTGAAGGGTGAGTAAGGAGTGCTATTTTCCCCAATTTGTTGTCTGCCAAACCCCAATACCAATTATGCAAAGTGTTTTTGACTAGTGTATGGAAGCAAAACCAAAGACGGGGTACTGAACTGACTCCAAATCGATTTCTACAGTCACTGACCCTTCATTTGCAGCGCAGAGACTGAAAGTGAGAAAAACACATATTTATAATACGGGAATTTAAATGGAGAAAATTATCTTTTGCAATATGGGTAATGAAAAGTGAAATAATTGCATTTGCAGTATGAGTAATGAAACTTAAAAAAATTGTAGTCTTGGTATTGAAACTGTCTGCATTTGCAGTACAGGGCTGAAACTGACAAAACAAACATGTACTAAGAAAGGATTTCAGTTTAATTTGAGTTCAGTTAATGGAGGACATTTGCTGATTTCTTGGTCTATACATTAAAAAAGAAGAAATGGAAAGAAAAGCTTAATAAAAAGTAGCTGGTGGCTCTGAGAGGTCTTCTAGTTGAGCAAGATCATCATCTCATAACTTCTTAGCATCCCACAACTGCAAAACAAAGAGCACATATATGTTAGGGGATGATACTCTTGATTTGCCAAGAGATATTACAGGGGTGAGATATTTACTTACAGCATGCCCAACCCATTATCCATTGGGTTGCCGTCTACTTAATGACTGCACAGGGAAACGCTGCAACCCACTTTGAGGTTAGCTTGGGGGCAAGGAAAGACAAAAAATCAGAGTAAACAGCAATTCTGTAACATGATCCTGTGCTTGTGATTTGAGTGGGTCCTCGTTTTATTCCACACTGAGCCAGCCTTCTCCTCACAAGCTTATGCTTATATCTGACAGGTCAACCTAGACATCCACATATTCTGCAAGACTAGACAATGTGCTTGATTTTATTGATTTTGCATATGGATATAGGGTATATGCAATGGAAGACTCGAAATATCCATTTTGTCTTCAAGTGTAAGGGGGCAGGATGATACCTTACTAATAGCAGAGTTACCAGTAAGGTATGAAAGTCCTGCCCCCTGACAACAGATAATAAAATGTATATTTTGGGTCTGATCATTGAGTGCCTGATTTAAGGAACAATAGTCTACTAGTTATAGCTTTAAAAGATAACATTTGAAGATTGAACTATTTTTGTTTTATTTCAACTGCTGGCTTCTCAATCAATCAATCAATCAATCAAATCTTTGTTTATATATTGCCTTTCCAAAGCCAAGGCACTGCACAATTACAGTACAATATACAACATAAAATTACAGTAAAACAATATATATATCAATAAATTACATTTCATCTGTTAAGGCTAAGTGAAACAAATATGTTTTAAGTTCTATTTTAAATCTATCAATGGTCAGACATTTTCTTAACCAACGCAATAGAGAATTCCACGGGGTAGATGCCACAAAAGAGAAAGCATGGGCACCAGATGTTTTTAAACAAACCCTGGGAATCGCTAGCTGCCCTCAACAGCGGATCGGAGAGGACGGAGGGGCCAGTAGGGAGCCAGGAGATCTTGCAGGTAACCAGGTCCCTGTTCATGTAGGGCTTTAAAGATTAGCAAGCTAACCTTAAAGGTGATCCACCACTGAACAGGCAGCCAGTGCAGTTCATGCAGCACAGGTATAATATGACTGGCCCTCGATGTGCCAATCAGAAGCCTGGCCACAGTGTTCTGCACTAGCTGTAGGTGGTGGTTGTCAACCCCAGGAAGACCAAGTAGAGGGCATTGCAGTAGTCAAGGTGGGTGGTGACAAAGGCGTGGACCAGTGTTGGAAGGTCATCTGGAGGAACCAGGTGTTTCACCCAGGTGATATTCCTCAGATAGTAAAATGAGGATTAACCATGGCTTCTAACATACTAACATACTAAAATGCCAGCAGAATAGGCCTAATGGTCTTTCACATCTGCTCGTTTGGTCTGCCCCCACCCTGAGAGTTGACCTTGCTGCCCCCCTCACCTTCTCTGGCTTCTCCCTTCCCAGTTCCAGATATTCTCGCTGCATTGGATTTTGTTTCCAGAACCCTTCCCCTGTACCTGTCCAACCCCCTCTTGAACTCCTCCACCGTTTCTGCCTCCACCAGCCTCCTGGGCAGCACATTCCATGGCTCCACCACCCTCTCAGTGAAGTAGCACCTCCTCATTTCTCCCCTGAATCTTCCCCCCTCCAGCTTCCACCCATGTCCTCTAGTTGCCCCTCCTCCTTCGTTCAAAGCACCCTGACTGCTCCTCCCCTATTTACCCCATTCATGTACCTGAAGACCTCTTTCATGTCCCCCCCGGTCCCTTCTCTCTTCCAGTGTGTACATATTTAGCTCTTCAAGCCTCTCCCCATAGGTCCTGTCCCCCAGGCCCCAAATTATTTTGGTTGCCCTCCTCTGGACCCTCTCCAGGAGTTTAATGACCCTCTTTAAGTGTGGCCTCCAAAACTGCACGCAGTACTCAAGGTGCGGCCTCACCAAGCAGTTATACAGAGGGAGCATCACTTCCCTCCTTCTGGAGGTGATCCCCCTTGTGATGCATCCCAGCATCCTGTTGGTTTTGGCTGCTGCCCTCCTACAAGTCTCTGAGTTGTTCATCTTGACATCCACCACCATCCCCAGGTCCCTTTCAGCCATCAAGACTTGTAGCATTCCCATCTCCAGGGTGTACATTTGGCCTGGGTTTCTGGCCCCCAGGTGCAGTACCTTGCATTTTCCTACATTGAACCTCAGTTTGCACTTTCTAGACCGTCTTTCCAGAGCCTCCAGGGCCCCCTGTAGGGCCACCCTCCCTTCCGCCCCATCCACCACCACCCCCCGTTTTGAGTCATCTGCAAAGAGACTCATCTCACTCCTGATTCCTGTCCTTATGTCAGAGACATAGGCATTGAACAGGAGGGGCCCAAGGACTGATCCCTGTGGGACCCCACTAATGATCCTCCTTGGGGATGAGACTATCCCACCAACTACGACCCTCTGGGTCCAGTTCTGGAGCCAATTGCCTATCCATCTGATCATCTGGTTCCCCACTCCCATTTCTCCCAGCTTATCCAACTGGCCCTCGTGAGGAACAGAGTCAAATGCCTTGCTGAAGTCTAGAAAGAGTACATCCACTAGTCTACCCAGGTCCAAGGCACTTGTCACCCAGTCATGGAACTCCACAAGGTTTGTCTGACACGATTTCCCCGGGATGAATCCATGCTGTCTGTCGTCCAGGCACCCTCACTTTTCCAGGTCCCCCCAGCCTCTCCTTGACAATGCCCTCCATCACCTTGCCCACCACCAATGTCAGGCTGATAGGCCTGTAGTTCCCTACCACCTCCCTTGATCCCCCATTGTGGATGGGCACTATATGCACCACCTTCCAGTCCTGGGGCACCCACCCTGTCCTCAGAGAGATGGTGAAAAGCTCTGCCAGGGGTTTCACCAGGACATCCGCAAGTTCCTTCAGCACTCTGGGATGTAATTTATCCGGCCCCGGTATTTTCTCCATCTTAATGGACCTGAGGGCTTCCCTCACTCTCTCTCTGCTGTGATTTCCACCTCCGCTACCTCTTCTCCCTGCTTAGCCTTCCCCCCTCCTGCCAGTGATGCCTCATCCTCTCCCCAGATCTGCCGATCGGTAATGGTCCCCCCCTCCTCAGTATCACTGTCTCCACCCATGTATGATGCAGCACCCCCATTTTCCTTGGTGAACACTGAGGTGAAGTACTCATTTAGTACCTCAGCCTGCTCCTCTGGGTCTTGTGCCCATCTCTCCTCTGTTTTAATCCTGCTAGTCTGCCCCTTCACCCTTCATTTTTCCCCAGTGTATCTAAAGAACCCCTTGTTCCCTCTCCTAATTTCCCTGGCCAGGTTCTGCTCCTTCCTTACCTTAGCCGCCCTCACCACCCTAGTGGCCCTTCTAGCCATCAGCTCATACTCCCTCTATCCATTTCACTCCTTGAGCACTTGAATTGCCTATAGACTGCCTTCTTTCCCCGCACCACCTCCTGGACCTCCCTGGTCCACCAGCAGGGTTTTCAGGCCCTACTGCATTTTCGTCATACTCTTACACAGGTGCTGGTAGCATCCTGCACCCCTCTCCTAATGATTTCCCCCCACTGTCAGCATCCTTGTCTGACCCAATCACATCCAAATGCTCCTTAAGGATCCTTCCCATTTCCTTAAAGTCCGCCCCCCTGAAGTCAGTTACCTCCATCTTTGTGCAGCCTTCTACCCATCCTAGGTCCAGGCAGAACCAGACTGTGGCATGTTCACTCCCCGCCAGTGGGTCCCTTACCTCCAGGCCCCCAATCTGGTCACTGTCTGCCAGAACCACATCCAGTACCCATGCCTCCCTGGTCAGTTCCCCCACCTGCTGAGTTAGGAACACGTCTTGAAAGACATCCAACAACCTCTGTTCCCTGGCCACTGAGGATGTCATAGTCTCACAGTCAGTTCCTGGCATGTTTAAGTCCCCCAACACCCCCACCCTTCCCTTGCCCAATCTGCAGTGTCTCCTAACAACTGCCACCAGACTCTCCTCCAGCTCCTCCGCCAGCATAGGGGGTCTATACACCACTCCTATTTTTACTCTCTTGCTCCCCCTTGTTATCAAGGTGACCCAAATCACCTCCATGGTTCCCTCCACCTCCTCTACTCCTCCTATGCCAATGCAGTTTTTGACTATTATTGCTACCCCTCCTCCCCTTCTCTCCCCCGTCCTTCCTGAACATAGTGTAACCCTCCAGGTTCAGGTTCCAGCCATGTCCTGCGGTGGCCCAGATCTCAGTGACCACTGCCACATCCACCGCTCCCTCAGTTAGCATCGCCTGGAGCTCAGGCATTTTATTGCCCAAGTTCCTGGCATTTAGCAGGACTACCTTCCACCCTTTCCCTATACTTCCATTTCCTCTGCTCATGTTCCCATGGGGATTCCATTTTCCCCTGGTCTGCACTTTACCAGTCACCTTTTCCCGCATTCATCCAGCTCCCCGGGGGGGGGGAGACAGAGTCCCTCCTTTATCAGACCCCCTCAACAGCCTTTTTTTCCCATCCTTCCCCCTTCACAAGTTTAAACCCCACTTTTCACCAATGAACCCCTCTATTTTCAACTTAAGTATTCCCTTCCCCTCCAAATTGAGATGGAGCCTATCTCTAGCATACAGCCCCTTATCCTCCCAGGTCTCCCCCAATCCCCCATCAACCCATACCCTCTGGCTTCACACCACTCCCTGAGCCACTGGTTTACCTCCCTAATCTTCCTTTTGTGTTCTCCACTAGCCCTTGGCACTGGCAGGATTTCCGAGAAGGAAATTGTGCATCCTATGTCATGACAGACCCTGGCAAGCTCCCTCAACCTTGCTTGTATCTCTAGCATGCTATTTCCCTCAATGTCGTTTGCACCCAGGTGGACCAGTATGTCCGGGGAATCCCCACAATCCTTTGCCAGCTGATATACCTCATGCTTGGCCCTGTGCACCATTAGTCCAGGAAGCATTTTGTTTTAACTGGCCAGGCTTCTCCCTCCTTATCCAATTTGATAGACCTGATCATAGAATCCCCCAACAGGAGTACTCTGACCACTCCTTTTCCTCCATTCCCCTCCTTCCATGTCCCTCATCCTTTCTACAGGCCCCTCCACCCAGCCGGCTCCTTGCTCCTCCCCTATCTAGGTGCCACATGCTGCCACCTCTTTATTTACCCTGGCCACCCCCCTCCGATCCTATGCCTCTCCTCCTCCCAAGTATCCTTCTGTACCTCGCTAACTCCTCCCTCACTGCTTGCGACTGGTCCTTCTCCCCCATTCACTAAACTAGCCTGGCTTGTCCTCCCTCCCTTCCTTCCTGTCTCCGTTTAGTCCCTCCTTGCTTGTCATGCTCCCCTGGCCTAAACCCTTAGCTCCCTTTACTGTATCCTCCTTGTACTTCTGGTCCTTCTCCTTGCCCTTTCCTCCCAACTGGTACTTTTCCTTGCACTTTGCTCCCTCTTCTCCCTGCTCTGATCCATTGCTCCCCCCATTTTCCTGCATTCCAAGTTCCCCCCTGTTCCTCCTGCTATCCAACCCCCGTCTCCTGTCCACCACTCCCTTTCCATCTCTAACCACCCCTGTCATGCCTACATCACCCCCCTCATCCTCAAGCAGAAGAAAAGAATTGAAGCTGTTACTGAGCATAAGGTCCAATCCACCTCCCCACCTTGCTTTCTTCTGTCCAGCCCCTGCCATCTGCCTACTTCCCTGAGAATGTTGTCCCTCTGGCCCCCCTTTGTGAGGGTCCCCAGTTACCTGCCTGCTTTCTTGGTAGTGTCCTCCTTTTGGGCCCCCTCTGCCAGGGTCCCTATGTGACCCCAGAGTATTCTCCTGCTCTCCTTTCCCTACGCCCCCACTCCTAGTGCTTGGTGCAACCCCATGGGCAATCCCCTGCCCTCTTCCCCAACCATACCTCCCCCTTTCCCCCAGCTGTCTCCTAATCCCTGCAACCTCCTCCCTAAGCTGTGCCAGCTGGCAGCACACTGGGCAACCAATGAACTTCCAAGCCCAGTCCAGTATCATGGCTGACACACACCCTGTGCACCTCACCACCCTCCCAAAGATGCGTGCCCTAATGAAGTGTGGTCCCTCCCCTCCAAGTAGGTTTCCTTGGGTGAGCCACCAGGTTCCTCACTAGTCCAAGATACACCCCTACTGACTAATCAGGTCACCCACTAAGCCTAGATACAGTTCCACAGTAAACCGGTAACCCTGTTACTAGGTGCAGTACAACACAGCAATCACATAAGGGAAGAGAACAACTCCCTAAGTTCCTCTCTCCCAGCCTTTAAATCCAACCCCCAGTGGCTAGAACTACATGAGCTGCACCTGCAGTCTTTTCCTCCAATTGCAGGGCAGGTGTTCCCCTATAAATAAACAGAGCTCTGAGGAGGGAGGGGTGGGGGAGGGTGGGATTAGGGCCAATACCCGACTCGAGAGAGAGTGTATCAGCCCTGTGTCTGCCCCTCTAAGCCCTGCAACCAACAAACCAGCCCCAAGCAAATCCCACCAAATAGGTTTTAAACCAGAAGAAATAGGCCTCCACCAGCACAGCCTGTTACACAGTGCAACATCCAACAAATGAGCCCACTTACAGCCACCAAACTAGTTTTCAAACTTCCAACAGCCCCAAAAACAATACCCTGCTAGCTCCTTAGAAGCAAGAAAGAAAAGAAATAACCTTCTACCAAGTAAAATCCACAAGAAACCCTGTAAAAACCACAAGAAGCAGCTACTGTACTGGAACACAACTGATCCTGTCCCCTTCTAGTTCTTTCTGAGAAGCCAAGCAACTGACACCACAAACCTGATTCAGCTCTGCCTCCAGTCAATTAGCTGAGTGAGACCTGTCCAGACCATTAACACCCTTACCCCACTAACCACTAACCTTTGCAGCTAGTGAAGTCAGCAAAAAGGAATCAAAATTCAACTCAAAGCCCCAAAAATATGTTTGCTACCAAAGGAAACAGGTCTCCAATTCAATCAGCTTCACAAACAGCACATCAAAATAGGCTTGAAATTAACAGATATGGGTCTCCAATTCAAATAACCAGCCCCAAGCAAATCCCACCAAATAGGTTTTAAATCAGGAGAAATAGGCCTCCACCAGTGCAGCCTGTTACACAGTGCAACATCCAACAAATGAGCCCACTTACAGCCACCAAATCAGTTTTCAAACTTCCAACAGCCCCAAAAACAATACTCTGCTAGCCCCTTAGAAGCAAGAAAGAAAAGAAATAACCTTCTACCAAGTAAAATCCACAAGAAACCCTGTAAAAACCACAAGAAGCAGCTACTGTACTGGAACACAACTGATCCTGTCCCCTTCTAGTTCCTTCACATCATTCAGTTTTGATGTCTTCAGCATTTTGAAAGCTGCTCTCTGATTGGATCAGTACTCCATTGTGATGAACCTACCCTTCAAAATAGCAATTAATACAAAACTAACAAGGTATCATGATATATTGGATAAGAAATGAGCTAATGTAAGATATCAGAAATATCTTCTTGAGTTGTACTTGACATGTGACTTCATGAGTGGCAAAGCCACAAGTGAGTTCATAAGAAATCCAGTGCAATGAAAGATGGTATTTCTAATATCTATCATTAGTTCATTTCATGCTTGATGCACACAACAGGATCTTAAAGTTTAATATACAAAGCTGTAAATGGGTGATTTTGTTTTCTAATTTACTGGTTACATGCTTGTTTCTGAGGAATGTATGAAATAATGGTTGTCAAGATACAGTAGCACTGTATTGAGGTAATGTGGTATGGCCTGTTACTATGTGGCAATAATTAATAATTCAATTGTTAAGTGTCCAATGGATGATATCATGGTACCTAACAGATGATATTTTAAGTCATACAATTGCGGTGAAGTGATATGGTATCAGATAAAAAGCTGTATCACAGCCACAGTGTGATAACCAGATCGTGACATGTACACCATGAAGATATCAACCACAGTGTACACTTCATCACTGGTTATCAACACAGTTGTGCACATCACTCCCCCCTCCCCTTTCATTTGGGGCCAATCCTTCTTCGTGAGGGAAAAATGCTTTTTATTTGCCACCATCTTATTTTCTGATTTCGTTTTTAATTACAAAACTCACAAAAATGACAGCCCACAGAGAGACCAAAACATGTATCTTGCTGATTGGGACTCCGTTAGGTGGATTCTGCAGTTAATTGCTAGAGAACTAGCCCTGAGATGTGTTTTTTGTTTTTTTTTTAATCCTTTTTCGTCATTTGCCTCAGCTTTTGCCTTATGGGCTTTTTTGTTCAAACGAAAAAGGATTCCCTGATATGGAAAAAGATTTTGGACTTCGTTTTTTTCCAGCTATTTCTGTATCACCATTTTCTTTTAAACAAAAAAGGACCCCTTCATATGGAGAAGGAATTCGGACTTAGTTTTTTTTTTGTCGATTCTTTTCTCATTTGAAGGAATTCTTTTTCATTTCCTTTTTTCATTTGATAGTAAAAAGGATTCCTTCAAATGAAAAAAGGACTCTGCAAGATATCCCCATAATGCTGTGAATATTCCCTGGTGTCTAGTGGCACCCCTCACCCTCTGATCACTGTACCCAAAAATGTTTTAATTTTTCCCTGGTGTCTAGTGGCTCCCCACCCTCCGATTGTCATCCCTGTAAGTTTTTTTAGTTTTTCCCTGGTGTCTAGTGGCAACCCCACCCTTGGATTGCTATTCCAATATTTGTTATATTTTTCTCTGGCGTCTAGTGGTGTCCTCCACACTCCCATCATAACCCCATCATTTGTATAATTTCACCCTTTTGTCTAGTGGAGCGCCCCACCCTCTGATCACTGCTCCCACAATTATTACTACATATTTCCCTGGTGTCTAGTGGTACCCCCACCCTCCAATCACCATTCCTGTAATATTTTTTTTCTTGGTATCCCGTGGCACCCCCATTCTATGATTGCTGTCCCTGTAATGATTAAGTCATTTCATTAGTGTCTATTGTCTAGTGGTACCCCCCATCCTCCAATTGCCGTCCCCATAATATTTTTTCTCTGGTGTCCAGTGGCACCCTGACCCTCTGATCGCCATCTCTGTAGGGTTTTTGTCATATCCCTAGTGTCTAGTGGCACACCACCCTCTGATTGCTGCCCCAATAATTTATTTTTGCCTGGTGTCCACTGGCACCCCACCCTCCAATTGCTGTCCATGTCATTTTATGCATTTTCCCCTAGTGTCTAGTGGCACTGCCCAACCTCCAATGTGGTCCTGTATTTAAGTTCCTGTAATAAAGAAACCTTCCCTCAATGTCTTCTTTTCTCTAAAAAATAGAAAATGGTCCCTTACCAATCTGACCCCCCATCCTGACCTTCCACTGTGCATCCCCCCACACTCCTCACACACCCTCACTCACCTGAACAGGTCCTAGGGTTCAGATCCACTCTCTGATCTAAGCCATGTCCTGTTGCTGGAATTGTCATCTGCATATGAGAAACTAAGGTAAGTGCAGTTCAATGTATTTTAATACGGTTTTCAACATTGGTGCATAACTTTGCCATTTTGGTATATTTTCACACCAAATTTCCGTCATGGCCTTTGGAGACCCCACCTCATGAACAACGTCAGTGGAATTAAGCAAATCTGGTCCAAAAGGTGATTTCATGGTTACCTGGCAAAACTACCTTTTGGTCAGGATTTGAACATTTGCAACACCCTTATTCATGAGGTGGGCTCATAAGAAGGCTATATTGAAAATTTGGGGTCAAAAAATGTAAAAATTGCAAAGTTATATTCATCCATTGAAATTTGGTATGCTCATTGGTACCTTTGGTGATTTTAAATGTGTTGACCAAAATGTTCAATATAGCCATTTTTTTACACCATCTTATGAATGTGACAGCTGTCATTTTTAAATTCCTGCCCAATATGTCTTTTCACACTTGTGACATGGAATGAGAATGCAGTGGTGTGGGATCATGTTTTGGTTGTGGTTTACATGGTTTGTGGGACAAAAGGAGGCAGTTTGCCCATTGAGATTATCCTCCATATAAATGGAACATTAACCTAGATCCCATCCATCCATCCATTTATCTAATTTATTCTTGAAAATTGTGATAGTTGGTGAGTCAACAATATCCCGAGGTAGTGTATTCCATATCCTGGGAGTTCTGATAGAAAATAAATTTAACCTGTTATTATTGTTTCCTTTTTTATCTTCCAATTGTTTATTATGAAGTCTAGGCACCATTTTCCTTAATGAATAAACAATGCCACATTGAGCCATTTGAACTGGGGATTTAAGAATTTTAAACAGCTGTAGAAGGTCACCTCTAGTTCATCTTTGCTTAAGTGAATGCAGTCCCATTTTTTGAAGTCTAATATCATATTCTAGGTGAGCAAGATGGAGTACTAGTTTAGTGACTCTGCATTGGACTTGTTCCATTTTGTTAATATCTGATTTTAGATAAGGACTCCAAAATAGAGATCCATAATCTAAGCAATGCCTTATCTGGGATCTATACAAAGTTAAAAGACATTCTTCAGATTTGGAAATAAATGTTTTGTTTATTCTGCGTAATAATGCATTAGTTTGATTAGCAAGTCTGGAACAATGAGAAGTTGAAGATAGTTTATCATTTACCAAAATTCCCAGGGTTTTTTCAACACAAGATGTCCTAATGATAGTGTTATTTAAATAATATTCTTGTTTGGGGTTATGTTTTCCCAGATGAAGTACTGCACATTTAAATATGTTGAAATGCATTTTATTAATATATGCCCATTGCTCAATTAAGGCAAGATCAGATCTTAAAATATGACAGTTAGTAAGGGTATTAACCTTACCCCCAAGTTTGGTATCATCTGCAAATTTAACCGTAATGTTATCAGGTGAGATGTGCATATCACTGATTAACAAATTAAACAGCACTGGGCCCAGAACAGTTCACTGAGGCACACCACTAGTCACTACACCCACTTCTGACAGTGTGCCATTCACCCTTACTCTTTGTGTTCTTTTACTTAACCAGTTGTTTATCCAAGATATAATAGGCGGTGAAAAACCTAATTGGTTAAGTTTATTAATCAAAATTCCATGTGGTACTTTATTGAATGCCTTGCTATAATCCAAAAGAATAACATCCATAGGCATATTATAGTCAAGGCTAGAACTAATATAGTTATAAAAGGAGATCATATTTGTGGTGCATGAAAATCTTGTTTTGAAACCATGTTGATACACGTCATTAATATTTTGTGCTGACATTTCATTTTCTAATTGTTGTTTAATTATTTTTTCCATGAGTTTACAGGGTATCGATGTGAGACTAATAGACCAGTAATTTTCAATTTTGGAATGTGAGCCCTATTTAAAAATAGGTGTAACAATGGCAGTATGCCAATTTGCTGGAATTGAGGATTCATGAAGCTATTTTTTAAAAATAATAGTCAAAGGCAAGATAATTGCATCCCTTGTCCCTAGAAGAAATCTAGAGCTTATATTATCAGGGCCAGAGCTTGTATATTGTTTCAGCGACTCTAAAACCCACTCTATATCCTGAGAAAAGATTTTACATGACTCTAAGTTTACTCCTACTGGGATAGGTATAATATTAGATGACTTCGGAGAAAAAGATGAAAAATATTTATGTAGTTCTGTAGCTGTTTCTATATCAGATGTTATAGTAATGTTATTACAGACTAAAGGGCCAATCATGTTATTGTTACTTCTCTTACCATTTAAATAAAAGTATAATGCCTTATGACAATCCTTAGTATGAACAATTTTAAATTCAAAGTTGCATTTTGCCAGAGTAATTACTCTTTTTAGTTGTCTAACTAGCACCCTGTATCTAGATAAGATAATGTCTTTCTGATCAGGTAAACATTTTTTTAGAACTACAAATAATTTATTTTTGTGTTTAATTAATTTTTTAATATCTCCATTAAACCAAGGGCGAATTTTCCCTTTACTATTATACTTGAATTTGTCTGGGACATACTGTTTTTCAAGTTCAAATATTTTTGATTTTAGAAAGTGCCAGGCCTCCTCAGTGTTCAACAGAGAAAGTATCTGTTCCCAATTAAGGGCCTTTAACTGGTAGTTAATGCTTTCAAAATTGGCCCTGTTATATTGTTTTATTTTAAGTTTATTAGTTTTAGATAGTAAAGGCAGTTGGATAGAGAAAAATAGGGTCATATGATCACTATTTCCCAGGGGGTTAAATATTTGAACATCTGATATATGGGTGTCGGGATTGGTTATAACTAGATCTAATATGCTCACTCCCCTAGTTGGTTCTCTGACTATTTGAGTAAGGCCTAGATTAATTATGACCGAGAGAATTTGTTCGTCATGTTGGTTAGTACCAGAGAGTGCATCCCAGTTTATGATGGGAAGATTGAAATCCCCCAAGATGAGAACAGAGTCTTTACAAGCTATCTGAGTAATTTCATTATATAGTTGCTTAGCGTGGTTTATATCAGAAGAAGGAGGATGTTAACAAGTTCCAATAAGAAACTGGGGGATACCTATGGGTCTAATATGGACCCATATACTTTCAGATTCTACAATAGTCGTTGGCTCATATGATGGGATATCATCCCTTATGTATAGACTAACACTTCATCCTTTTCTTGTATCCACTCTATTTTTAAAATAGCGCTTAAAGCCAGGGATTTCTAAACTCCATTTTTTTATCTGAATTACCCCAGGTTTCAGTAATAGCTATTAAGGCTAGGTCAAGAGTTTTTACCAGAATTTCAAGTTCTGCATGTTTAGTAATCGTTAATGATCGAGTATTTAGGGAAAGAATATTAAGGTTTGTCCAATATGATGAACAGGGACTAACAGTACGAGATCTGGGGGGGCATCCCAATCTCCCCCTTTTCTATCAATTTAAATGATTTTTTATAAAGTTGCTATTTTCTGTCCCAGCATTGTACTGCCCCATCTACTAAGATGCAAGCCATCCCAGCAAAAAAGGGATGGCCTATCTTCAAATTCCTCCCAATGAGTCAAACAAGTTGTGCCCTGACGGTAGGTCCACTTATGGAGCCATTCATTTAATGCTTTTATTTTATTAGTGATGTGCTTGGTTGCTCTTGGAATAGGTAACATTTCAGAGAGACATATATTGCAGCCACGTTCCATTAGAACATTGCATAAAGCCACGTAGTCCTGTTTAATCTATTGAAGTGGGGATCATGTAACATCATTAGTTCCAACATGGACAACCACCAAAGGATTTTCCCCGGCAGGTGACAAAATGTGTTTAATCATTGATGTAAGGTTTGCGATGTTTGCACCTCTATAACTAGAGCTAGTTCGATGTTCCTTATCAGGATTATATACTATGAGATCAACATATTTTATTATAGAATCTCCCAGGACATATACCTGTTTTTTTTTTAAATTAGGCACATCAGGGATTAATGAAGGTTGATGCACAGAGATGGTAGCCAAGGGAGCAGGAGCCTGAGAAGTTCTGAGTGGTGTGGTAACAATTATTTTGTGGTCAAGTTGTGCTTTAGATCTTTCTTTATTAGGAGTGTCAGTTTCATGTTTAATAATTCCTGGGGTAACTTTAGAATCATCCTCAGCCTGATGGGGGGGGGGTGTTCAAAAGAATTGGATAATGGAGTTATGTAAGTATTGAGAACAAGATTATTAAATTTTTTGGTATGCTTCTTTGGAGGAATCAAGATCCAATCCTCTGCATCTGAAGGATGTCTAGTTTGATCTTTAACAGTAACAGTTAGAGGGGTAGAGGTAGTAACAGGTTGCTCAGCAAACATAGAGATGGGTAAACAATTTAAAGGTGGTTCATTAGAAAGGGAGCTTCCCAGACATTTTGTGGAAGAGGTATTTGCCTCTACAAGCAGTGACATATGATCAATATACTCCTCTAAGGCTTTAATTTCAGAGCTAATATTCTCACTTGGTTGCAATTGTTTTAAATCTTTTACCAGGATACATTCATCACAAATAAAGTTAGGATCTTGTTTACCAGTGGTGTACATCTGGCAAATGGAACACAATTTATTGGCTTTCTTCATGATTTCAAAATGAATAAGACACAAAGGGGTCGTTATTGGTGGTTTAATTACCTTAGCTGTAATAATACTACTCAACTGTCCTGGTCCTGGTGTCCCTGGTGGACACAGTAGACACACTCAGGACGTGCATGTCTCTGTGCACGTCTCCATGCATGGTCCTGCGCACACTCGCCCCGCTTGCTAAGCAGTTGTTTTTATGTCCAATAACCGGAAGTATGTACCCTCGCTACTTCCAGTTTCACGCTAGCATTAAAAAGCACAACATTTCAATTTCAGCCTTTAAAAAGGCTTAACCCCAGTATATAATGAGGGTAATAATTCAACAAATTACCCCACAATAGTTGCAATGTGCCAGGCAAAGATGTGGACTGGTAGCAAGGTAACCAGGAAGTACCTCCAGTCCACCAGTATCCCACACTGCTTTGTAGCAAATGAGAGGGCTCAGAGCTAGGGAATAACCCTTTCACTTGACAGAGTCCCTACAAGCTACAATCTGTTAAAAATACACAACAGTTCAATGTTTCATAAAGGCTTGGATACAGCAGAGGTTCAGTTAAGCAATTCAGAGTTTATCTACTGACTGCCTGCTCGCTAAGTGGTTGTTTTTATGTGCGATGACCGGAAGTGCGTACCCTCGCTATTTCCGGTTTCGTGCTAGCATTAAAAAGCACAAAATTTCAATTTCAGCCTTTAGAAAGGCTTAACCCCAGTATATAATGAGGGTAATAATTCAACAAATGACCTCACGATAGTTGCAGTGTGCAGGGTAAAGATGTGGACTGGTAGTGAGGTAACCAGGAAGTGCCTCCAGTCCACCAGTATCCCACACTGCTTTGTAGCAAATGAGAGGGCTCAGAGCTAGGGAATAACCCTTTTACTCAACAGAGTCCCTACAAGCTGCAATCAGTTAAAAATACACAACAGTTCAATGTTTCATAAAGGCTTGGATAGTGCAAAGGTTCAGTTAAGAAATTCAGAGTTTAAAAATGTTCAGTACCGGGTACATGAGGTGGGACAATAAGAAGGCTATGCTGACAATTTGGTTGCTGTTGTCCTACACATATATGCATCTATGGAGGGATGGAAGTGCAGGGCCCAGAGTGCCCTGCACTACCACAGGCACATAAGGATATGATCACATTATCTCACAAATTAGAGATGGATGGCCCTGCGCTCCCACAGGAAAATAAGTACATGACTATACTTTCTCAAAAAGTAAGGACATTCTTTGCAAAAGAACTGTGTTAATGCAACATTTAGGGTTCAGGATAAAGCAAAAATGTAGAGAAATGTGGTTTTAGGGTTTCCAAACCTAAAATCCTACCCACACCCTTAACACAAATCAGGGCTGCAGTCTTCATTGGGGTTCTAAGCCCTAAAGCTCATCCCATTCTATATACTGCAGAAACATACACTTTTAATGGGGTGGGCTTTAGGTTGAGAACCCCCAAGGAATTCTGCACTCTGATTTGTTTTAGGGTTGGGATTTCAGGGTTGGAAACCTTAAAATCATATTTTCTTACTGTTTTTGCTTCATTCTGAACCCTACTGTAAATATTGCATTAATGCAACTTTTTGCAAAGAATATAAATAGATAGACCGACAAACAGACAGATACACACACACACACACACACACACACACATATACAGATCAGGAAGCACTTCTTCACAAAGAGGGTGGTGGACACTTGGAATGCGCTGCTGGAAGAGGTAATCTCATTGGAGACAGTGGGCAGCTTTAAGAGAGGCTGGGATAGGCATAGGGGAAGGTAAGGATCATGGGTAGGGAGAATGGGAGCAGTGGGGAGGAGGGAGGGCAGCGACAGTAGCTCAAGCTGTGGACCCTGCAATACAAGCAGACTTGATAGACCAAATGGCCTTCTTCTGTTGGCTTCTTCGTATGTTCGTAGCTGCTTGAAATAATCAAGTAATCCAAATGACTGAGTTAGAACCATCACAGTTATATCAGCACTACTGTACAACTTGGTTATTGTAGCTGATTATTCATTACATTTATTAATGTTTTATGTTTTAAGGCTATTTTATAGGCACAATATCACCCTTCAAGGTACCTGGTCCCACAGACAGGGCTGTGTGGAATGTTAATCTTCAGATGGAACAGAATTCTGTTGAATTTTAGAAAATTTTGCAGATTTCCATAAATTGAGGAATTGTGACATTCTGCATGCAAACTTTTTTTGTGGATTAATAATCCACAATTCACATGGATTATTTTTCTGCATTCCATTAAAAATTATTCTGCAGTTTACATGATCTACAGAAAAGTATCCCACAATTTACACAGAAAAACTTTTCAAAATTCTGCAGAAAATAAAAGGAAATTCCACAATGCCTTTTGGAAGGAAAATTGCAATTCTGCAGCAATTTCAATGGCAGAATTTTGCATTCTGCACATCCCTGCCCACAGAGATATATAGACTTCTTGAGTGGTTTAAAGCACTTAGCTTAACCTATCTTTTACAACTCACCATAGCCATCTATAAATTTTAGCACACTGGATGAATAAACTCTTGTGTTTAGATACCCCTAATTTAGCAAGCATCTGCTAAGCAGAACAACAAACTCAAATATTCAGATATCCAGAGATGCTGAAACATTGCTTGGACAGTGAAAATGGCATTCGTCTTACATCAATAGACCATTCAGCCCAATTATTCGATATGGAAAGCCTCTATTTGAATATAAACTGACATCTTTTTAGATACCATATCATAGCTGTAATGATGACCAACTTAATTATTTTCATTGTGTTTACCTAAGACAGGACAATTTAGATGCAGAAGATTATTTCTAGGTGGCCCTGCTTCTGATCAGTTTTGTTGCTGGGTGAACTGATGCAGAGAGGGGGTCAAATTTATTTTTTAAAGTCTTATAGTAAGGTAACTATTGTTGTAGAATTCAAATGTGGGACCTCATGGCTCAGAGTTCTGGGTTCTAACCAGTGTAGCATGTTGCTTTCCTGATTTGACACCCAAAGTGTTTACTGACATCCCATATGGTATAGATTTATGTAAATTACTTGGCAAGCAGCATCTTTGTGTCTGATTGCTAAATTAACTGCACTGGAAGCTCAGTTTCCCTGTCTATAAGTGAAATTGCAACATCCATTCAATATGCAGAGCAGATGTTATCTGTCACGGCAGAATACAAAAAGTAATAATGGAAGTTCTCCTTGGATGATCAGATCTGAAGCTAATAATATAGTTTAGATGGTGTAAGCAAACAGTGATCCTTCCAATAAGTGGATAAAAGAGAATCAGAGATTTTAACCACTGTATTATTTTAAAATGCTATTTATTAAAAAAAAAATTAAATATATCAGTTGATGGGAAACAAATCCTGGAAACAAGCTAAAAAGTAGTTGCATTCATGTGTTTCAAGTTTTAGAACTGTATGACAAAACTAAAATAAAAGTGATGTAACAGCAACTTAGTAACCATGAAGATAGTAGATTGTTCATGATGCTGACTTTGTCAAGTTTTCAGGAATATTGATCCTGTAACAAATACACAATTAACACATGAATCTCAAATACATGACAGTTTCCCATAAAGAAGCAGTATAGAATGGGATAGGTGGGATAGGATACTTTTATTGAGGAAACCTGACAAAAGTGGAATGAGAGACCATTTAACTTTCAAAAAATATTTAACCCTTAAATAAATATATTTATTTCCATGTAGACACATTAGGAATGCTCTGTGCGACAAGAATGGTAAAGTGGCAGAATTTTAAGACATTCATATATCATGATTCCTTTAAGGGAATATGCAGAGTACCAATATTTTTTGTATCGTAAAATTAAGATAATATAGGTAACCATTCATTAGAATGTACACACAATGGTGCCACCTAATAGTCTGGTGCTGGAAGCAGACATGGGTCCTGGCTTGTGTGGCTATAGAAGCTAAGATGGCACTTCTATACAGTCATATTCCCACCTGGAGAAGGATAGTGCTGAGTTCCACCACCACAGCAACCCTTGCAGTCAACAGGGGACCTTACTCCTCTATAAGAGTTCACTGTTTGCATGTAAGGTCACTTGAGGCAAGGAACAGTGTTGCTCTAGGTGGTGGAAATAAGACACATGGAAAAAACATTCACCTCCTGCCATCAGAATGCTAGACATCAACACATTCAGGTTCTGCTCTGTAAACCTCTGCTGGCGTGACATTGGAGAAATTGACTTAGGGGGCTGAGTGGTCAACAGGTGGATGGACAGAGTACTGGAGAATGAACCTTGAAAGTAAAGGCAAAGTCAGATAAAAAATGGAAGTGCATACAAGATGGCATGCAATGCTAAAGTGCTGTTAGGCACAGTTAGTCTCATTGTATGCCAGTGTACAATACTTACAAGGAAATAGCTGCATAATATTTAAGTAGTATTTCTGATAGCCTAGTCTTTTACTGGCAATTTGTGGCTAATTGGCTTAATGGGGATTTCTTTAGCCTCTTATCTGAGCTAGCCATAAAAAGATCAAAGGGACTAGAATGGAGGGCATTATTAAGATTATTTACCATCCAGGAGATTATATTTTTTATATATTTAATGAACTGATAAATGTGTTATTTACATCACCAGTCATGACAGTGCCCCAAAATATATTTTGCATATATGCACCCAAAATACAGAGCAGTGTGAGTTATCACTTCAGAAGGGAAATCCCATTGACAAAAGGGGTTGCCTTTTTAAGGGCAACCATGACTGTCAGGGTTTCCTTAGATGAAATACAGGTGAGGGGGGAGGAGGAGGGAGGAAGGTGTTTTCAGTTAGATGGAAAGCAAGGGGGATGGGGACAGAGGGCTCATGAGTAAGGGGAAGAAAGGAACACAGGACTGGCTAGCTGGCAAGGGGAAGGGTCAGACTAGAGAGAGTACATAAGTGGGCTCTGGACTAAGTTGAGCCCTTCTTGCAGAAAGTTTGGGCTTCCCCACACATCTGCCCTAAGGAGAAGGTGATGGTAAGGTAGAATAATCCCAGTACATGGGAGGGTTGCTGCAAGAAGCACAGGTCATCAGAAGAGGATGACTGGTCTCAGGCCTGGGGATTAACTGGGATTGCCACATGAGGGCAATAGGGTCGGCATGCATAGGTATATGGGTTGCCAACAGAGGGCAATGGCAGACAGTCCTGAGGACAAGGAACAAGTGGATTGCCATCACAGGGCAATAGGGTGGCAGGCTTTGAAAAGGATTATATGGACAGGCAATTTTGATATGAGGCTAAAGGAGAAGAGAAGAGAAGAGAAGAGAAGAGAAGAGAAGAGAAGAGAAGAGAAGAGAAGGGAAGGGAAGGGAAGGGGAATGGGAGAAGAAGGGAGAAGAATGAGGAAAAGGGGGAAGGTGGAAGAGGCACTTGTAGGGGACTTAGGGGGCACAGGGGTATGGGGTGGTAGAGGCTAGGCACAGGCTGGGTTGACATCCAGCCATGTCTGGCACCTTGTGAGGTTTAGCACCCCAGGGGTCTGGAACTGGGGGTCTGGTTAGACATCCAAGCCCAGAAAGAGGAGGAATGAAAAGACTTGGTCACCAACTTGAAATGGGGGCCTTGGGTACACATCCAAGCCTGTGGAAAAAGACAAGAGTATGGACATTTATGGGGTGTTACAGGTAATGAGATAGTAGTTGCAAAGATAAGAATGTACATGCATCTGAATATGTAAAGATGTATATGATAGGTTTGATGCATTGTAAATAAAGAAATAATATGGAATTTTGCAGTGAAATGTCATGATGATTGTAAATAAAAGCATAAGCTAATTGAGCATCCAAAATACAGAGTGGTGTGAGTTGCCACTTCACAAGGGAAATCCCATTGACAGCGCTCAGTAACTGGCCAATCAGAACACTGTTTCATACCTTGCAATAGTCCATCAAGTTAATAAGAGACCAAACTGCTCACCTTTTATCCTTAGCATTGTTTAAAATAACAGAATAAGGAAGGAATAATATGCTAAAGACAGATTGGTAATGTAATAGAATAAAGAATAATCTGTGGCATCTTATATGCTTTAATAAATCAAACACATTATAATAGCCTCCTTAAAGTAGATGTTATTACTTACAGTGCATGTCAATCAAATGTTATCACCAGTACTATCATCGGCATGGGGTCATTATGTCGCAAGGCAGAATGTCACAAGGCATAAGCGAGTTGCGTGATTTCTGCCAGTTTTTGTTCTGTGGGGGGCTCTGATCCCACACCCACTGTTATGGGGGGCTGTGCCCCCGGACCCCCCATTAAAGATTCTCAACTCTGGGGAGGTGTCCAACTCGGAGAGCGCACAGGTCCAGGTTCACCATGAAGTCGTACGCTATTATGCATGCAACATTATGACCCGGTAGCACTATCATAACAGCAACAAACCACAGGCATGGATTATCTACTGTAGAACAAGAAATATGAAACTCCATCTTTATTTCCCAGGCATTAATGGAGATGATACTTTGGCTCCATTTTGGCTGTTGAAATAATGTTAGTACAGAATGTTTCCAACAGTGTTTTGACTGATGGATTTTCTTGGTCTGCAGTGGTTAGCAGATATTTATGTATATTTAGTTCCATATAGTATGTATTAAATACTGGCTCTGATTGACACATTCTGATAGTTAGCATCGGCTGCTTCAGGAACTGCAGCTGGCATTCACAAAGCTATGCATCTATATTGCAGCCTAAATTAAGTTACCATTTTTAAGAAATGTATCTAAAATCCACCAGAAGAACAATAGGCTGACAATTTAATTATGAAATATTACAATAATAACATTTATTTTTAATGGGTTTTGAAGGACTTCTGAACAAGATGAATGAGCAGAGGCAACTATTGTACAGGCAATACATCCTGACAGTTTATGGATTAGATTAATAATTCTACCATTACTAATAAAAAATATAATCTTTGAGGGCATTACTGTATGATGATGATAGCCTAGTTGGGATCCAATGTTGTTATGTGATGTTTCAACATTTTATTAATGTCAGAATGAAAAGATACTTAAATGTGAGGTTTCTTAGAAAATATCACAGCATAAATCTGAACCAATGGGAATGAAAAATGATGGTCCAACTAGATGACTATGTGAATTGGCAGTGGATTAAGGAACTTTTCACTTCTAAGTCACTGTTAAATGTGGCCAAGCTCAGGAGTGGCCAAAAGCCAATAACATCTAATTACTATTTGGTGTCCAATGTGATAGCAGTTATGCTAGTTTTTGTATAGCCCCTAAAGGATCAGTGTCCACACTAAACTGTCATTAACAATATTACACATTGGTACCCTTGTTGGAGGATTACCCACATGAGAGGGAAGTATTGAATGAGTATGGAGTCTGAACTATCCTCTTACCACCTAGAGGTGCTCACTCATTCCATGAGAAGGGATAAAGTACACTGATGGGGAATTGTGGGAAGGTTTACATTATGGTTACAATTGTTAGGGTAACTATCTATAAAAATCTCTTACCAGGACATTTCATAACACCATATTATATGTAACCCTAAAGGATAATTAACGCTTTTGCTCACAACCACAGTCTTTTTGTTTACATCAATCCAACCTGCTCGTCATTCTGTAGACTTTTTGTTTGTTCTATTGATTTGACTTCATTTTGTTCACTTTTTGCATACACTCTTAAAATATTTTACTAATCAGTTTAATCTTAATGAAAATATGTAACACAACTTGTTTTTCCAGTCTCATATCAGGATCATTTCTCCCATTTATGGTCATAGCCCATTTACCCATACAAGGACTGGCTTGGTCACATCAGCATGGGAGGTTAAGTCCATGCTGTACCTGTTCTGGAAATAGATAGATAGATAGATAGATAGATAGATAGATAGATAGATAGATAGATAGATAGATAAACACTGGCATCTAAGTTTATTCTCTCCTGCTGTTAATTTGATGCTTTTAAAGATAATAAAACTCACTATGAAAGTTTTAAATCCCATTAATGGTTTTCTAAAAATGTATCCTAGTTATGAATAATAATGGTTTACACAAATAAAAAAACTACATATGCATACACTGTAGTTCTGTGAGTTATATTTACCAGCATGATAGACTCCATCAAATTAAAGAAACAACTGCAATTGAGATTTACATGTATCACAAATAAACAGAATGAAATACTTTTCTGCCAATAAGGCACCCAACTCCTATAAAATATACTTATTCACTGCATCAAGTCAAATTGACATGCACTGCTTACAAAACTTTATTCCATTATATTGTCGTTCACAGCTCATAATCAATTTTATGAACAGGAGTAACAAAATTCCACTAATACCCACACCTCTGTCAGCTAAGCCTTTACTCTATAACATAAGCACTTTATTGATTTAACTAAGACGTGTTACCGGTATTGCACATATGCACGCACTAGTACATCATAAAGAATCCATGGGAAACACAATTTTCCAAATTGCAGTATTTGTTCCTCACAATAGTAGCTGCTTAAATATCCGGTTGTCCAGCATGCCATTCATTCCTTTTGTACTGTGACTGAATGTTGTACCACACATTCTACTCCATGACAGCTGGTAACTAAAAGAGACAGAGTGCCTGACCTGTATATCAGGATATCCAACATTTCCACCATGCTGCAGCCACTGACACACTTCTTGACCATTAGTGTGTTATTTGACCTTACTTCGCTTCAGTCCTCTTCTGAAGAAATGGGAAGAAGCTGGACAATCACTGCACATGGGATGCTGCATCACAGCTGTATTACCCATGGAACTCAAATTGTAAACCAAAAATGTGGCTACTGTATCTGGTCAGACTAAACTGACATTTGGTTGTTCACTTTTCTGTAGCCAAATCAACTGAAAAGGTTTGGGTCTAAATTTTCATTAAAATGGATTACAAATGCACCAATTTGTATTTACCTTTTCTAAAAGTTCTGCATGCAAAGCTGCCACTAGCTTTGTGGCTCAGCTCTATTGTGCACATATTTGACTTGGTAAGTTTTTTATCTGTTAAACTGCAGTTCTATACCTGGTTAATACAGTAGTTACACAATGACATTTATTGTACAGCTGGGCAACATTTACATATTCCACTTCCAAAGTAATTTTGCAGAAGTCTGTGAGTTATACAGACATCCATGAAATTTCACTCATGCAGAATCCATGGAACTACACCCCTTGCTCTTGAAGATGGTAAAATTCAGCAGTTTACAACAATGTGTATTCTGTGGTATACGTGAAAAAAACTGTAAAAACAAATACTCAATTTGCCTTGACTTGGGTAAGAATTCAGGAGTTTACATCGGTATGTATTCCATTCTGTAGATAAAATTTTAAGTGTTTTATCTTCTTCGACGATAGCATGAAAGCTAAACAAACGGAAGATTGTTCAGCTTATTTGGTTAATATTACTAACTTATTTAGTCCTAAATGAAGAAACAATGAATACAGTTTAAGAAATCCCTCGGTTTCACCATTTCTACATGTGTACAGGAAGACTATGTTCATTGCTTTAAGCTCAGCACATGAATATATATATATATATATATATATATATATATATATATATATATACATGAAAAGAAGTTGCTTTCAGGTTAACCTGACTTCTCCTCTCCTTCCCAGTGTTTTGTTTATGGCTGGCAGATCTGTGAGTATTGCACCATGATCTTGAAGTGGAACTTTGAGTAGTGTAATTTTTTGTTTATAGATAATTCTGTGTGATTGTACAATGCTGTTTTAAATAACCAAGTGATTAGTAGTTTGTTCTATTGTTTTACTTAAAAAAAAAAAACCTTATAACTAGTGAGCCAGCACAACATCAGTTCTAACTCGAGGTGCCTGAACTTGCATCCCAGCATGGTACGACAGCAAGGCATTATTACTTTCAACAGTAGTATCATGGAATGAAACTGATTGGGAGGGAAAGTGACTTGAGAAAAAGAGAGGGAGAGAGAGGTGGCATTTAAAACACCCAGAAGTAGCATACTGTAGAAACCCTGTTCAAAATGTATTGTTTCTATGTCTAACAAGCCCCACACATGCGATTAAATTCTCAAATGTAGACACAGGGCTTGCGCAAGTTCTACATCAAACCATGCATTGTGCTGAACACAATTTAGTGCACCTTGCAGCAAATTTTAAAAGGTTGTGCCCAGTTGCGGTACTTTATCCTTTTTACTTCAGTTTGTGCCAAATATTTGGCACAAAGACCATAAAACAGTCCCTGAGAGACACAAACTTAGACCAGCAAAAGCTGGTATAACTTATGGCATGTGGCACAAGGGATTGAGAATCCCAAGTGCCAGCCCGGCAGTGCTACAAGCTCCATGTACTGAGTGTTCAGCGCACCCGGAGCTTACGACACATAATTTATTTTGAGAATCGAGCCCATCATGTCTAAAACCCTAAAACCAAATACAAGGTATCATAAGTAGCAGTATGCAAATCCTTGTGTGGAGCAGGCTAACAGGACTTTAATGGGACCAAAGGTTGCATGAAGATAGGCGATTATAGTACACTTTTTCCTACATAGACCGTGAACAACAAACAGCAGACACATGTATCCTTTTGAATGACTCATTGAGATTAAATCATTATTTCAGTCAGGGGTCAGGTCCAGCTCAAAGAAAGACAACCACATAGTCCACTGAACACTAGCATACCTGAGAAGCAGTTTGCAAGAAAAGCAGTATGCACGATTCTTAAAAAGGATACAGGGAGAGACAGTGTCCTAATGGCTTGGCTTCTGTGTCTCTATACCATCCACATATGGGCACTCAGTTATGATTTTTCCCTCTGTTTGGACATATGCTTCATATCCAGCTGATGCTGTGAATCAGACTTGGTATATATCAAGTCCTGAATGTAGCAGCTCTAGCCATTCAGGAAAAGGCAAATTCCCTCCCTAGCTGGAAGGTTACAGTGCATTTTTGTTTTGCACACTTGCAAATTCCTTGACCATCACCTGAGGTCTGGTTTACCGTTACAGTTACACAGCACTTCTTGGACCCTGTTATTCAAAGCTTTAATTACAAGATGGCTCTGTTTTGCACTGACAGATTCTTCTCCTATAAAACTCTAGTTTCCTATTTTTGAGGGATAAGTATCCCATCCATTCCTCCTTGCCAGTGCCATCTTTGCCTCTCCTTTTATGCAGATGTTCATCTGGCCCAGGTTGAACTCAAACCTGGTAACATGCGTCTTGATGGCAGAAGCTCTAACCATTCAGCTGAATAGAATGGGCCTTTAATTGGGAGCTTAGCATGCTCTGTTGACTTTATGCATTGCAATATTGTGGACTACCACCATAGGTCACTTTTGCTTTTACAATTACTCAGCACTGCTACAGTATGACTCTGTTTTTCACAGCTTTACTTACTAAATAGCACTGACCAGTATAAAGTGCTGGGTTTCATGAACAGCACTACTTCTGTACCAGGACAACGCATCCTAGAACCTTAGCCATTTTATTATGTATGTCCCCTCCACTCAGGCAGATATGCACCTCCAGCCTTTACTGACAGACACAACTGGACCTGGGATACTGGGTTCAAAGGCAGCAACTGTAGCCATTCAGTAAAAGGAATAGTCAACACTGTTTTGATTCTGTTATTCACAGCTTTCTCTACTAGATGGCATTGCTTTGCACAGGTTGTCGTTTTGGGTTTGGTATGACTGCCTGATTGATGATCTCCTGACAATTTACCACCCAACTCCAAGTTCCCATAAACTGAGTTCCCTTTCGGTATCATTTGCCAATACAATCAATTGCTCAACCAGCAGCAGCACCAAAAAATTAATATTCTTTTTATTCAGAACTTATTCATTGAAACCTTAGCAGCATTTGACTTCTGTGCATTTGCTATTTCTGTAGCATACATTTACTTTAATTTGATAGGGCAGTACATTTTGAAGCTGAAAAAAAATGTGCACTGCAATGTACGGTGGAAACCCAAAACTGCAGCTAGAATATCAGTCCTTAAAACTTTAGACTTTAGAGCAACAGTAGACTTCTGTGCATTTGCTAATTCTGTAGCATACATTTACAGCAGTTGCACAGGAACAGTAGTCTGATAATTGGATAGGGCAGTACGTTCTGAAGCTGGAAACAAATGTGCAGAAACACCTTACCTTTACTGTTGCATTACAGTACTTTCTTTTTAAAGTAATTTTGCCCTTTGAATGTACTGCATTTTCTAATGAAAATGAGCAGTTAATCTTTTTCATGTCCTTTGAATGTAATGCTTTTCATACTGCAACTTGGTCCTGTCCTGTCTGAAAGTGTGTTGTTGAAGGACAGAGATGTTGTTTGGAGGGCATACTGTAGCGATGGGTTGTTTGTCAGGCAAGTGTTGTTATGGGATAGAATTTGTCAGCATACTAGCCTGGCCAGGAAATCAACATCGGGAAGTTGGTTGTCAGCAAGTTACATGTCAGGCAGCAGTATGGATCCCATTCTTTCCCCTGTACAACACACTCTGTCACCCTATACTCTGTCAAAACCATCCCATGTAGCTGTAGATGAAATAAGCAATAAATCATGACCAGACACAGTTACTTTAGCATTAGAAATGAAGTGACATGATCCATGATGCAGTGTCTTCCACCTTCTAGAAGTGTTGGTATTTAGTCTTTGCTGCATGCCTTAAAGTAATTTATTACACTTATAAACAGTTTTTAAGGATGTTGAAAGTTATCTTTTTCATTACAGTCACTTGAGTGATTGAGTGGTGATCAAACTGTAATGTACAAATTACAACATAGTCACATGACAGGGCTTAGTGAATTGCTGCCTTAGTTTAATCCCCATAATTTTATTAAAAAAAAATATAATAGCTTAGAGAACTGTTCTGGACCCCATGATCTTACTGCACTTCCAGAGGATAGGATATCAAATCAAACATTCCCAGACACTGAATCTTAGGGCCAGTGGCCAAACATTATTGTATAGAATAAAATATAATCATCTGCTGTGTTGTGAGAGGAGATTGTTTCACTTGCTTTAATATTAGTTTTCTTCCTGTGAGCCAGTGTGACAGAATGCATCACAGAGGGATTTCCTATTGCAAAATAAGTCTGCTAACAAGTAATACAGTTCCTGACTGCAGCCAGTAGCATTTACAAATTGTCAAAAGTCCAGCTGTTCAGAAAGCAATTGTAATAAAAAAGCCTACAACTCTCTGAACACAGCACAGCCACTACACATTTGTTAAATGTGTTCTCATGAGCCAGCTCTAAACTTTTCATTATGTAAATCCTGTTGTATATACTTGAGGCACAAAAATATCACACTGTGATGTAAATACCACACAAGAAAAATTAAAAAAGGTCTATATTAATGAATGGCACTAATATAATGAATGCCACTGAAACTGTGATCTTGGGTGCCTATAATGAGACCGACACCAGATAACAACAGATAACAACATTGAAGCAGTACACAGTGACTTGGTATTCCAGCATGCTGGTGAACTGGTTGTTCATTGAGAGGTAGTGAGTTGGAGGACTCATGGGGTGCAGTACACAATCACATTTGGGAGTGGTGGTCTTTGAGGGTGCACAAAGGCTCCATATACTACCAATGCAAATAACTGCTACACAAAGGCCCAACATAGCTGCTGGGGGAGGATCCCCTCAGGCAGCTTAGTTGCAATGCAAAGATGTGGTCACAAACAGGAATTGTGGTGGCAAACACTGGAAATGTGGCACCCACAGACATTTGGGCAAGGCAGTGCACCAGTTGCATGGCAATCTGCCATGTCAATTGCTTGTGCCAAGAGGCACTACTGTCTCTGTTATCCCAGACCCCCCCCCAATGCTGTATCTAATGGCCTGCTTGTGGGACCAACTGTTTTTCAATTATCTTGTCCCTCAATGTTATACCCTGGGAATCCAGTGCTTCCTTTCAACCACTATAAAAGCAATTTTGTAGTCCCAGTGTCCAGTGGTACTCCATCCTATCCCTGCTACCCTGTGCATTGTTAAAAAACAGTTGTCCATTGTCGATCTTAGTTCATAGTCATCACCGTTTACTCCCATGGTGGAGTCTCCATGCCTTGCTGCATGCCTGAAGCAGTACTATGGAACTGCTTTCAGCTGTTCTACAGGTGGGCCACACTTTGTGGCTTGCAGCATCAGACTTATGGGCTAGGAAGTGACTAGCACACCCTTACCCTATACCAGTGCAATGCCTATTCGACAATTGCAAGGAAAGCCATGTTACCCCTTTTGTGTATAGTGCAAAAGGGGTCAAAACTGAACTAGTCTGCATGTTGGTCCTTGCGACCACTTTGCCACACAGTTTTGTGACTGTGTATATTTGTGCCACATATTCCTTGGTGGAGAATGGCATTGAGGGTTGCATATCATGAGAAAGGACTGTAATCCAGATGATTTGTTTGGATGTGTTTCAAAACTCAAATTGTGTAAAGTCAATACTATGCAGCTGGAGGGATGGACAAGATGAAATAAAACTGTTCTGTATGCAAAAAACTATGTTACTATGTTATTGCAATGGGACAGATTTGACACTAAGCAACCAATTTATGTGATTGGGTGCGGTACTGGTGAAGTAGGGGAGAAGTCAGAGGATAGAAGAAGTTCAGCACAAGAACAGAACTAAATGGATTTGAAAAAATTTAAACCATAACATTATTTGGAGGGTGGGGTTCAATTATTCTTAGCAGAAGAGAACTATGACCAATTTGATTTGCTTGACTGAGTCAATTTGAATAATTGGGAATTAAATCTTTTCTTCACCCATAATGTATAAAAATCCTTTCCAATCGATGGACCACATCTCTACTGATCAGTTAGCTGTGTATTTTGTTTGTTCTTTTGAGCAATTTTAGGCTCCCAAGTACAGTAGAGACTCTAATTAATTTAGGGTCCATGCTATGTCTGGGTCATGGTCACAGAAATCAAAACCTAAGGGAGAAATGATAAGGCTCTATTTAGGCATAATGCATCCCATAATTCTTTTCTATCAGTGGTCATTTCAGCAAAATCTTCTTCCACTGTGTCCAGAGCACAAACAGTAAATATTGGTGGTGCCATATGGGATAGATTTATATCAGCAGGGAGAGGGGTGAAGAAGCAGTGGAACATCGAGAGCGGGGGTGGGGACAATAAGTGGCAGCAACTAACGTACAACAACCCTTGAAGCCTGTGCCAACATTACAAGAGGTTGCTTAGACCAAATCATAAATGATTCACAATCTTCATGAAACACTCCCTTTCCACCCCCAAAAAATTCTCAGAGATAATCCAGTCAACCCAAAACTGCAGAACAGGCAGCTTGACAGTACAGACTAGCAACCAGGAGACATACTGTAGATTCAAAGTCCCACCAAAGATACTTACTAAGATACCATGGCACAGTTACCATACTTCCTTGTGTTCCAGTCTACCCAGCTGTCAAATTGTTGTGAAGAAGCAGCACTCAAATGAAAACAAAGTGCTGCACGTCTGTTGGGCTCTCCTGGGTGAAACAGCTTTAAAATAATTGAATAAATAAATCACACTCTGGAGCAGCTTATTAAATTGGGTTGCACTGTGATCCTAGTGGCTCCACCCTCCAGATGATATTATTTTGAACATTGCACAAAAGGGCACATTAAGGTTAAAACTAAGAGTTTTGATTCTGGCTTTGGGTTTTCCAATTCATCCCATTTCCTTTCATGTGACTCCCTGCCACTACTCTTCAGTGAGACCCACTGGTGGCAGAGGACTGTCTAATCTTGTGAGCGTCAACATTTACCACTTTCCAGGGGTTCCACATAAAGATAGTAACTCCAGAACAGCGATGCATGAAAATAGCCCAGAATCACTGCACTGCCACATACAGCAATCTTTTTAATTGTGGGTTTTGCCCCCCACATACCCCCTTACTATATATACCAACTCAGGGGGGGCTCAACCTGGGGAGGGGGAGAACCATCGGTCACTGATAAGTGGTTGCACTATGCTTGGGAGCTGTTTTCACATGTTGCCATTCCAGAGTTGCTATCTTGTTGGGCTACCCTTTCCGGATACTTGCTCAATGATGTTCAGGTCTCCTGTAAGCCACCCTATACCCTTTCCATAATATACCAAGATCCAGAAGCTTGTCGCATACCATGAAGTCTGAGTTAACAACATTTTGTAGGCTTTGATCTCACAGACCTAATGGGAGCAAACACTAGATTTTCTGATGATTTGCACTTTGTCCTAGAACCACAAAATTATCTTAAAAGTTTTTGTATTAATGTCCTTTACTTTAGTACCCTTATTACTCCATTCCCCACATGGAACTGAATAGTGAATTAACCCCTTTCCTTACCATAATACCACTCTTACCCCTCACCTCCCATCTACTGTGCAATCCTACTGCATCCCATGCCAATAAAAAAACCTTCTGTTATCCTAGCTCTGTGCAATCCCCCCAATGTACTCATCCCTGATGTCCCACCTGCAGAGTATCCCCCACCTCCATCCCCTCCAGAAATGATCAATCCAGTACCAGAAGCCAATCATGGTGCATCACAATAACCCCCCCCCCACACCAAAGTATATCCAACACCAGTTAACAGTACTTGGTGCTTATATGTAAGTCCATGCCCCCCCATGAAGAAACACCCAGGAAATAAATTGGGATTTATACAACTCTTTTGTACAAACTGTATCCCAAAGTACAATGCCATCTAGGACAGGGTGAGAAAAAAATTATTGCCACCATTTTTGGTGTAAAGTGCAATTTTTAACAGCACAAATATGATCTGAGAGAGATTACAGATAGGCTGAGCACAGAAAGCTGAAAAACTTGCTTAAGGTCACATAGTGAGTAAGTGATACTGGTGGGATTCTCACTTGGCACTCCAGGTTTACAGTACTGGGCTCTAACCACTGGACTCCTAATGCTGGTTTAAAAGCCCCCAACCCAAATAATTCATCCTGCACAGGGTTCTTACCAGAGTGCCTGCTTAGAAGCCCCCTTCTTAAAATGAATCCAACACTAGACGTCCAACTCTGGTTCCAGTATTTAAGGCCCTGTCACCCCAACTCCAAATTTTATCTGGCCCATCTGTGGTGTTGGTATATGACAAGCCAGCTCCCATTAACATACATGGCTGGTGCTGGGAGTCAATCCCCAATGCCAGAACCCCCCAAATAAGCAAACACCCTCAACATGTGCCACTCACTGAGCAATCACACCACTAATCCAGCCCAACATCCCCAGTCTTCATTCTTGATGACTGATAAGGGTAAGTGATAAGCATGGAGGAGCTGGAAATAGCATAATCATGATGCAAGAGACAGATTGTATCATGGCTGTGAAATTCCAGTCTCTTCTTTGTGAACCACCAGTTTGCAGTTGTGGGCAGGGAGAGACTGTCAACATTATTGCTCATAAAGGATGCAGATTGGTACCCTGGAATGGATCACACTCTTCAGATCAGTTCAGTCTAGGGGTTGAGAGGCATGGGTAGGAGTGGGACTGCACAGTGGGAAATGAGTAATGGTCTGTGCCTTTTAAGGGGTCTTACTACACAGGAAATTGACTCCCTGTGTTGTTCGGGGAGGGCAGGGTGGAAAGAGTTGCCATTTATATCCACTGAGGATTTAGCATCCTATGGCAGATTTATTTGTTGGGGGCCCATATACTGGCACTAGAAATGGGCTTATACTACCAGACCAATCTTTTAATTTGTGATGAAGCTGTTTTTTGCACAGAGGATGAGTATTCAATGATATAATAACATTGGGGAGTATATGTGTGTGTGTGTGTGTGTGTGTATCTGTGAGCTTAGATCTTGTTCTTTGCTCATGTACTGTATAATGTATTGTTTCTATTTACTGACTGTCATTGTCAGGCATGGTTGAAATGGCTCATTGACTCTGCTGCCTTCTGGTAAAGTATATAAATACATTTAAAAGAATATGCACAGTACTCATAGTCATACCTACTTACACATTCTCAGTGAGTGCCATTAAGAATACTGGTGCAGACAAAATTGCAGGAGATTGCGCATAGTTGGTACATTATTTCATTTTGTGAATATTTTTGTATGAGACAAGCACTGAACATTATTTTTAAACCCAGAATACTCAAAAATAACTGCACAGTTTTAAGGTGTATTACCACAAGAAGCTAGAGAAAGGTGAGGACTATTACCTTGCCAATTTTCTTGATTTATAATTTTGTCGTTTTGTATGTAGACTGACAGAAAAAAGCAATGGTTCTTTAGTCAAAGCAAACAAAACTTCAGCTGGCCCAGGAGTGCAGTAGTAGGGCCATCGCTCGCTACACCAGTGTCATAGGTTCAGGAATGGAATCAGTTATAGAAAGTTAGGGCCAGCTGTGGGGGAGAGGATTAGGCATCCCAGGTGCAGCTCTCCTCCCTTGGGGAGGAGGAACTCTGCATCTGCTACATAACTGGCACCTAGTGGAGTAGGTGACAGCTCTGTAGGGGCACACAGAAATAAGATGGGCCACCTGACAACAGGCATGCATGGATGCCTCTGAATGCCTATGTATATGGCATTACAAATCAGAACCCTCAGGCAGAAAACCAAGAGCTGAAGGACAATGTCCTGGTCAGCCAGTGCACTGACACCCCCCTCTCCACAGGCCAATGCAAGCCCAACATGGCAAACCGATCACCACTATCTGGGTCCTGGGTAAGTGGTGAATCACTAGTTAGTTTATGAGAAGGTCAGTGATGGGACTAGGGAGGGTGGTGCCAGCTTGTGAGTTGGAGAATGAGAAAAAGCTTGGTTGAAAAAAAAAAGATTGGACATAACTTCACAGTGTGTAGATTCCTAAATCATGTACATCCTCTGAAAATCTCAGCATAATCTGCAACTGAATTCCAGAGATATGAGTGTGCAGATATCAGGATTTTACTGTATAGAAGTTACTAGTGTATGCCCCCATTCCCCATTGTCTAGAGGTATGCCAGATGTTACATGAAGAAGAGGGTGGCCCACAGCAGTAGAAACACATATAAAGTCATTTTAGATTGTCCTTACTGGAACTGGTTGCATTGAATGGGTCCATAGCTGTCAGGGGTGCATCTTCAGTGCTAGGCTGCAATAAATCTTTTAGGTTAAACACACAAACATGCTGAAGATGGCAATAACAGGAGGTCCAAAACAGTGGCAACTTCAAAACAGGAGATCCCATTTTAATTAATAAATAGTTAACTCCATAGCACCATGTACAGTCTTTAATTCCACATCGTAGGGGTCCAAACAAAGTAGCGGTGATTACATGAGGATGAGCTGGCCCCACCTCACATTGGTATTCATTTATCCCCTGTGCTGAGATGCCCCCTACAGGTTCTGGGCAGCATTCAGTTTGGGTCAAGTGACCCACAATACAGGCAACAGCAGTACTTTCTCCATCCATCTCGGTGGTGGACAAGTGGAATAGCCTGCCGGCGGAGGTGGTGGGGCAGGAAAATAAACAAATTTAAAAATGTGTGGGATAGGCATAGGGGACTACTGATATATAGAGGAGGGGGATAACATAATACAGGTGGAGCAATACAGAGCACAGTATTGGAGCTAGTATGGCAGACTGTGTGGGTCTAAGACCCTTATCTGCCAACAAATTTCTATGCTTCTATGTTTCTAGCCCTCTTTTCATTGGCTCTATATGCTCTCACAGTTTGAGGCAGCTTGAGGGAAAATAGCTGTGACAAATCGGGGCTACCTCTCTCCACCGCCCCTTCAATAGTACATTCAAACAAGACATAAGCAGGTGACCTCCCCCTCTAAAATACGGGGTAGGCATCCCCACCACACGGCCACAACAGGGTTGGCCCTTCTTGCTCTGAATGCCCCCTCTCTCTCTCTCTCTCTCTCTCTCTCTCTCTCTCTCGGCATGGACTGACTCCCACAATGCCTCTGGAGCTGCCACAACTGGGTTGTCAATTTTACTGCATGATGGGCACTTTCTACACAGTACTGTCTCTATTTCACTTCAACCTCATGATTGTTTTCCCAGTAGAATCCAGGCAATCACAGGTTTGAGACAACTCTCCTCTCTCACACTGCCTATCCATCTCCAGCCAATTTCCAGGTGCAGCCTTACCAGATGGGTAAACAAAAATTACATTGCCTTCCCTACGGGGCAGTCCCCAATTGCAATCAGTGGCCACTGCCATGTCAACTCAGCACACTCACTTTTCAGCTGAGCCACCCACAGAATCACAGACTGTTTTGCAGATCAGGCAATTGCCCCCTGCTCTCCACTTTCCCTACTGCCACTACACTTACCTACAGCAGGCTCTCCTCAATGGTGCCAAAATCTCCCAATTTATGCCCCTGCGCACCTTTGGCGACCTCATACCCACTTAGTGCCTGCCAGTGGGCAGATACCAGAATGCCTGATTTATTAATGTTCCAAATAACCCTAAATGGTGTATGCTATACATGCACACCCCCATGGTGGGAGGTTACATTTCTTCCCTGCCTTAAATGCTCCCCGTCCCTGGTGAGCACCCCCCTATCCAGCTACGTAACAGCTGCCTACAGTGGGGTATGCGCCCTCCCCCATCAAGTACAGCCACTGTGGCCTACTGTAGCACTGCCGAAAAGGTGGGTTCAACCCCCAAACACTGTAATCCCCAGGGACTGGCACTAGGTCAGAATAATGCCAGCAAGAACCACACAGGCAACAATCATGCCTTCAAAAATGCCACTGGTTTTCCACAACCCAACACGGGGGGCTGTGCCCCTCGCATCCCCCATATTAAATCATCCAGACTCTGAGGATAGTGGATCATGAGGAAAAAAATAATTTGTGAGGTAGTGGAATACTCATTTCCACAGCCCCTTGTGAAAAAAATAGAAGTCCTAATCAGCAAAAGCGAGGGAAACCAGAATTAGAACCCTGCTTTTCACTCCCATCCGGCCAAGCTGTTCCATGCCTCAGCCCTCCATGCCATGGGAGCAGTTCAGCCAGCTATCTGAATTCTCCTGCTCTTGTCCTGTAGCAGCACCATGGACATCAACCTGCGGAGTGCTTACTGCAAGCACTGTCAGACCCCTCTTACTGTCCGTGGCAGTGCTGTTTAGACTAGCGCTCTCTTTCCTTGTGCTATTCTGGTAGCGCTATTCTAGCCAGTTACCCCAGGGAACCTAAACCTTGGCATTCCAATCATTCACCATTAAGCCTAAAGCAGTGCCTTTCTGGTGACCCAGCCGCATGCTGGTCCAAGGATGGATTGCCAGACAGCAGGGGGGCATCCCAGCCTAACCGCCCACCAGCACACCCTCCTAAAAAGTATTGCTTCACAAAAATGCAGCTGCCTACCTAACAGCTGCCAATGTGCCCAGATTTACCCAACATTAGAAACCCATTATTAACACAATAGACACTGGTCCACACTGCAACATAAACATTGCAAACTTCAAAATGCATGCAAACAATGAGATCAATATGCAAGCAATAATACCCAACAGGGTGGGTGGTATTGGGCTATACCGGACCATCCAGGGGCATAATGAGGCCCAACGCCGCAGCTGGAGGGCCTTATAGCTCCTCGATGGTCAGGTATAGCCCATACCTCCCACCCTGAAGGGTATTATTGCTCTTAGAAAATGGGCCACTGTATTATGTACAGCATGTTTTAAAAAATAATTATGTTTACATGTAAAAACTCTTATTTTGTAATAAAATAGTTCCTCCACCTGAATTGTAATGTTGTTGTTTTTTTAAGCTAGCTGGTTGTCATGGTTACTTCCCCCCACACACACACACACACACACTTTTGTTTTAGTGTGTATAATTTAGTTACTCAGTTATTTTTCTGTGTGTGTGTGTGTGTGTCCCAGTATTTGTTTCTTTAAGTATTAACTTGGGCAAGTAGCTGTTGCTGTTCAGATTGGGAGTGTGGCTGTCATGCAGAGCGCACTCTGTCCACCGACAGTTACCTGAAGCCAATCAGGCTGATGGCTTCATTTTCTTTCTTCATTCGTGCCCGCCCCTCACCCAGTTGCCTGAAGCCGATCGGGTTGACGGCTTTCATTTTTATTTCTTTATTTGTGCCCCCCCCAGTTGCCTGAAGCTGATCGGGCTGACAGGTTTGTTTTTATTTCTTCACTCGTGCCTCCCCCCAGTGGCTGCGAATGTCATCTGGAGTGGATCAGGAGAGATCCAGTAATGCCAGCAATTACCTCAGACACTGTGCTGGTACACTTACTTGTTCTGTAAAATGTGAGTGTTTATTGTGCAGCACACAGTGATTAGGTTGGGGAGCAGAGCAGGAGTGGGAAGATTGTGTTCTGCATTGGAAGAATACTCCATAGTTTGGGAGTGGAGCAAAGGTGGTAGGCGAGCGGCTGCGCTGTACATCACTTCAGCCAAGTCCGGACATCACGGAGCGTCTGTATCTTTTGTACGATGAGTGGAGCAAGGTGGCTGGAAGAGAAAACTAATCCTGCTTAAAACAGGTACATTTGTGAGCTTTTGTTAGGTGGCGTTTTGTTGAAATTGGTTGACAATCAGTGATGGGACAGGGGCCAGGACAGACGTTCGGACGGGGGTGTGTGTGGCGAACAAGTGTAAGGGGTTAAAGTAATGTAGCTGAATTAAAAACAGATGCTTTACTGGCCATTACAAAAGAAGTACTTTCAGTTGCTTTTTTTTTAAATGCCAAAATATTTCTGGTCTGGGTTGTTGTGTGTGTTTCAGAGGGCTGACTCCACTATGGTGGATATTTTTTTCTTGCTGTTGAGGCATAAAAATGACGGCAATTTCCACTTTCAAATTAAGTCGTTTCAGCCAATTAGGTAGCAAGGTTGGCACTAGGATACTTAAGTGGGTGAAGGGGCACTATAGGATGGTACTTTTTATTTCCTGGGCACCTTTTGAAAGTTAATGTACCCCCCCGGTAAGGGTACTAGCCAATAAGATGTCAGAAAATAAAAAGCCTATTTTCTAATGCTGATTAGTACTGCTGAACAGGTTAACACGGTTAACACAGTAAAGATGTAACAGTGCTAGCCCCCCAACTGGAAATTCCTTGGAAATGCAAACAGTCTTTACAGTGACCATATGGAAAACCCAAATGTTCACAGGCACTGCCTTTACTATAACTCAAACTTTGAGGCAAAAAAAAGAAAAAGGGTTTTTTTCACCCATTGACTCTGCAGATCACAGTTCAGACATCTCCTTCATTTTCAGGATGACAATTCGTGGGGCAGTACCAGCGGGAAGACTGCTGGCAAATGGGGGGGAAAACACACTTGGTCAAAGTCCAGCAGTCCCTTCACTGCCATGAGAAACAGTATTTTTGGTGGTGCTTCATGGTTGCCTCGCCAAAAAAATCCACTCCACAGACATAAACCTTGCTTCTTCTTCCTTCCAGGTCTTGTACAAGTGCAAATGTCTTGAACAGGTTGAGCCTTTCATACACATGCCAGATGCACATCCCTTTAGCTCACCTCTGGACTTCTTAGAGGGCAATGGTGGAACTAGCGGGGCCTAATTTATGTTTCTTATACAGTTTGTTGAGAATGCCCCAAAACACCCAGTTGTTTCAGTTTTCTTCAATTATATCCCAGATGTGCTCTGGAAGATAGGGATGTACATACTGTGGGTAGTCTTGGCGGATCTTCCTACGGATGATTCTCTCAGCTTAGCTCCATTTAGGTAGACTGCATATTGATGTTTTCAGAAGCCAGGCCATATTGCAACCATACTCCCTCCCGGTAGCGCCTCATCTCAGGGCTACCATCTTTACATACTTCATAGGTCTTGTCTCCTCCTACACTTTGTAGCAAAAGTGGGATGATCTTTCCATGGCATCCAGTAGACATACTGAAACTGAAACAGAATGTCCCATTCCAGGTCGTCATCACTCAGCTTGCCTTCAACTTCCACCACTATATTTGCAGCATGATCTTCACTTGGCTGTGCTGACGCAGTGGTAGCAGCAGGGAGGCTACGGGTTTCTGATTGCTCCTCTTAAGGATCAGGTAACCTTGTGGCAGCTTCACTCAGGTGTTCTGCAGGCATACTGGGCAGGACCTGTCAGACCTTTGAAATCATCTGGAATAAGTAGCTTCATGTGGGCTGCTCAACCCTGGCCCTTCCCAAGGGGTATCAGAGTTAGATCTGTAGAATGATTCACAGTGTCCACCCTGCAGGGCACCAGGGTCTTCGTGGGGAGGGCTACTTTATGGCTGACCACCTTCTGCCATCTTTTCTCCACTGATGCACTTAGCTGCCCCTTCATGTCCTCCCAGTCCATGAAAATGGATTCAGTGGAGGTCACAGATTCAAAGGGCGGTGGACACAGCAGCTGCTCCAAACTCAAAGGGCCCCTTCTCTGGCACATTACGCGCATATTGGCAGCAGAGTTATGCCAGGCCCCTCAAAATGACACGCCATGCCTTTTGAGCCAGTGGCTTTTTCTACAGTGTCCCATAGCCACCACAGCATAGCCAATAGGACCTTAATGTCTGTGGCCTCTGGTGCTCTAGCCATCCTGAAAAGTTGTGGTAAACTCATCCTCTGAAGGTGAGAAGCTGCTCACTCTCCCAGAGCTGGCTGCAATCTCTCACACTCAAGGCCCATAATGTAGCAGATGACTTCCTCCACCCCGAAAAGATCACCACAGTCCAATCCTGGTGCTGAGCCCCAAGGCATTTACATAAATGGCACATGTTTGAGACAGTGCTGTGCATCCCACTCAGCCCAACTAGCGCCATGAGCCCTAAGAAGATGCAAAATCTCCCACTCCATGCCATTTGCTTTCAACAAAGTTTGAAAGTCCAAACACAGTCCAGGCAGACCCAGCACTACTGGACAGTCCAACATTGTCCAGAAACCTCAAATATGCCTTCCAGTATGAATCCCCACGACTGAACTCCCCCTTACTCATTGTCTAGGGGTATGCCAAATGTTACATGAAGGGATGGGTGGCCCACAGTATTAGAAACACATATATAAAGTAATTTTATATTGTCCTTACTCTGACTGACTGCATTGAAAGGGTCCATAGCTGTCACGTCTTCAGTGCTAGGCTGCAATAAATCTTTTAAGCTAAACACACAAACATGCTCAGGAAGGCAATAACAGAAGGTGCAAAACAGGGGATCCCATTTTAATTAATAACAAGATAACTCCATAGTGCCATGCACAGTCTTTAATTATAGACCACAAGGGTCCAAACAAAGTAGTGTTGGTTACATGTGACTGAGCTGGTCTCACCTCATATTGTGGTTATTTATCCCCTGGTCCAAATGGCTGCTAAAGGTTCTGGGCAGCATTCATTTCAGCCAAGTGACCCACAATACAGGCAGCAGCAATACTTTTTCCATCCCTCTCTTCACTGGCTCTATATTCTCTTACAGTTCAAGACGGCTTGAGGGACAATAGCTGTCGCAAATCAGGGCTACTTCTTTCCATCCCTACTACAATGGCATATCCAAACAGGACTTAGGCAGGTGACCTCCCTCTTTAAAGCACAGGGCAGGTATCCCCAACACTCGGCCACAAATGGGTTGGCCCTTCTTGCTCTGGATGCCCTCTGTCTCTCTCTTTCTTTTGGCACGGACTAACTCCCACAGCACCCTTGGAGTTGCCACAACCAATCCAGCAATTCTGCTCCATGACAGGCACTTTCTGTACAGTACTGGGCTCCCTTCCACTTCATCCTCTGACTGTTTTCCCAGTAGGGTCCAGGAAGCCATGGGTTTGAGACCACTCTCTTCCCTCACACTGCCTATATATCTCCAGCCAGTTCCAGGTGCAGCCTTACCAGAGGGATAAATAAAAATGACATCACCTTCCCCATGGGGCAGTCCCAGATTTCTATCAGCTTCTACCATCACGTCAACTCAATGCACTCAGTTTTTGGCCCAGCCACCCACGGAATCATGAGTTATTTTGAAGAGCAGGCATTTCCCCTGCTCTCCACTCTCCCCACCACTGCCACACTCACCCATGGCAGGCTCTCCTCAATTGTGCCAAAACCTCCCAATGAATGACCTTATGCACCTTTGGTGACCTCCAATCCCTGGAGTCCTCGCCAGTGGACAGAGGCCAGATTGTCTAATTAATTAATGGCCAAATGACCCTACATGGTGTAGGCTAGGTACACACACACCGGGGAAGGGGTGTTACACTGGTGACCTCTAACTAATTTTCATAATGCAGAGCTGGAAGAGGTAGAGCTACACCTTATGGTTGTAAATGTGTTATCAGATGAGATATGCCAATAATGAACATTAGAGAAAAATGTTGTTTTGGGACTTCTTGAAAATGAGATGTTACATTTTTGCAAATATTCCAGCAAGCACAAATGCTAATATATACTGCAGCATAAATACACAAGAACATGTTATACAACCAGTCATTTACAGATTAGGCCCATTTAGATCATAGGCTATTTCATTTTTGCCTTGTAATATTCTTAAATGGCAGCTCATCATCACCCATTTGGAAAGAAAGCACTGCCTTTCTGATATTAATGCTATTCACAGGCTGCAACACAAGCGCTTACACATTACATTAAGCTATAACAAGGCTTGTAATACAGTGTTGGGGAACTGTTTAGTTGGCTAAACTTCCTGGAACATTAATGGGCTTTAACCTCAATCTGAAATATTCAGCATTCAAGTCAGAAAGGGCAGGCAGCGTTTTGCTTCAGTATCCTTAGCTGATGGATTTGCAAAACAAGGATGCTGCCGCTTGAAATGACACTTTCACAATCCTCTTCAGGCTCAGGGAGTAATGCTGTGGAACATCTCTGGAATGCAAGTCCATAATCAAAATCACAGAGCATTTCTCAGAGCAGGCATTCACAGCTGCAGCAACAGACCCCCGCACTAGGCTTGTCCTGTGTTAATTTGAAAAAAAGTGGATGGCTAATAAGGATGATATTTTATGTAGAGCATGATAAAGTTACCAAAGGCTCATTTGGCTTATCAGAGTAATGTGAGCAGCTCCAAGGCAGTGCCAAGAGACTGTAAGTAAATGGCAGTGTCACTCATTGCAGAACATGCCACATGAAAAAGAGGGTAGTTGAAATTGTAAGATTTATGTCAGCTGCTTTTCTAACCAATACTTTTTTTTTAATTGCCATTTAATTAACTCCATGGCTGTGACCAACTAAAATAAAGTAAGTGTGTGTGTGTGCGGGCGCGCACTTGAGTACAGTACATGCTTATTATCTTTTATGAAACATATCAAAGAATGAAAACAAAGATCCAGACTAAGAAAACCATGTTTTGGTTTTCCCTTTGATTGAAGTACATAAACAAAGGGAGCCTTGCAACATAAACATCTTAATTAATCTGCCATTTTAAAATCTAGTGCCCCTTTTCTCGAAACTGTAGTGATTCTCCACTAAATACCACTTAACTGTGGGTGTTTGTAGAGGACTGTTAGATAGTTGTTCTCCACTAGAAATAGCTTAGGGTTACCATAGAAACATAAATTTGACAGCAGATAAGGACTGCTTGGCCCACCTAGTCTGCCCATTTTCCTACCTAACAGATAAGCTGCAGATTCTAGTTAACCGACCACTTAGTTCCTCCTACCCCCCACTAGGAGTGCCTTATGTCTGTCCCATGCATTCTTGAATCCCCCCACTGTTCTTGACTCCATGGCCTCCTCAGGGAGGCTGTTTCATGCATCCACAACCTTCTCCATGAAAAAATACTTCCTCACATTACCTCTGAGACGTCCCCCCTTTGTCTTCAAATTGTGACATTTGTTCTTGCACATCTCTTTTTCTGAAAGATACTACCCTCTTGGACTTTGTTGATTCCCTTAAGGTACTTGAAAGTTTCTATCATGTCCCCTCTCTCCCTTCTCTCCTCAAGGGTATACATATTAAGCTCCTTTAGTCTTTTTTCGTATGTCTTCTGGTGCAGACCCTGCACCATTTTGATTGCCTTCCTCTGGACAGCCTCCACAGTGTCTATGTCTTTGCAGAGATGGGGTCTCCAGAACTGCACACAGTACTCAGATGGGGTCTCACCAACTGTCTGTATAGAGGATAACAACTTCCTGTTTTCTACTATTGATGCCTCCCTATGCATCCCAGTATCCCCCAGCCTTCCTTACTGCCTTTCACATTGCTTGCCCACCTTTAGGTGATCTGATATAATTACCCCCAGCTCCCTTTCCATTTTACTGTTGTCAGTATCTCACCCCCCATTACGCACGCTACCCTGGGTTTTTGTTTCCCAGGTGCATTACCTTGCACTTCTTTGCATTGAGTCTGAGCTGCCATACATTTGACCATTCCTCCAGCCTTGCCAAGTCCCTTCTCATCCTTTCCACTCCATCTTGTGTATCAACCCTGTTGTAGATCTTTGTGTCATCTGAAAAGAGACATACTTTTCCTTCCAGTTCCTCTGCAATGTCACTTATAAAGACATTAAAAAGGACCGGTCCCAGTACTGAACACTGTGGTACCCCACTAGTAACCCTCCTTTCTTCACTGTGGACTCTGGTTACTACTACCCTTTGCGTCCTGTTGTCTAGCCAATTTTTTATCCAGGCTACCACCTTGGGACCCACTCCAAGGCTGGCTAACTTGTGTATTAATCTTTTGTGTGGGACTGTATCAAATGCCTTGCTAAAATCTAGGTAGACCATGTCCACAGCCCCTCTCTGGTCTACTACTTTGGTCACCCAGTCAAAGAAATCTATTGGATTCATCTGACACAACCTTCCTATCGTGAATCCATGCTGCCTTGGGTCCTGTGCCCCACTGGCCTCTAGGTGCTCAACAATTCTTTCCTTCAGAAGTGATTCCATAATTTTCCCAACCACTGAGGTCAAACTAACTGATCTGTAGTTTCCTGCCTCTGTCCTGCTCCCACTTTTGTGAAGAGGAATCACATCTGCCCTCCTCCATTCCTCAGGTACCACCCCATCCTCCCATGATTTGTTAAAGAGACTAGTCAGCAGTGTCACTAGTTCTACCCTAAGTTCTTTTAGAATTCTTGGGTGAATCCCATCAGGCCCCATTGCTTTGTCCACCTTCAATTTTATTAGTTCTTTCGGAACCCTTTCTTCTGTAAATGGACTGGTATTGACCCCCATCTTCAGAGTTTTTCTCTTGTTTGGTTTAGGTACCTTCCCCTCCTCTTCCTTTGTGAATACTGAGCAGAAATATTCGTTCAGTATCCCTGCTTTTTCACTGCCACCTTCTGCCCACATTCCCACCCCTTTATTAAGCCTCAGTATCCCTCCTTTGGTCTTTCTTCACTCCCTAATGTTCCTATAAAAGGTCTTATCCCCTTTCTTTACAGGGTTGGCTATCCTTTCCTCGGTTTGGGCCTTTGCTATTCTGACTGCCTTCCCTGCCTCCTTCTGCTTTAACTGATAAAGTTCTCTGTCCTGTTCCTTCTGTGTTTCCTTATATTTCCTGACTGCTATCCTTTTCTCCTTAACCTTCCCTGCCACCTCTTTTGGGAACCATAGCGTTTTTTTCCTTTGTTGTGTTTTGTTGATTTGCTTTACACAAAGGCTTGTTGCCTCTGTGATGGCTGTTTTGATTACTCCCCATTGTTCCTCCACCCCTCCTTCTTGCCTGTCTGCTAGTGCTTTTCTAAGGCACTCTCTCATTTTCCCAAAGTCCGCCCTCCTAAAGACCAATACTCTTGCTTTTGTATGGCTGTGTTTATCGTGAACCACATTGTTTGGTAGTCACTTGTTCCCAGATGGCTACCCACTTCTAAATCTGAGATTCTTTCTCCGTCCCCATTTGACAGTACCAGGTCTAAGACTGCTCCCTCCCAAGTGGGTTCCAGTACTAGCTGCCTGAGGCATGCCCCTTGTAGGGCATCAAGAATGACCCTGCTCTTGGATGTGCCTGCAGCAAAGGTGCTCCAATTAATGTCTGGCATATTCAGGTCCCCCATCAACAATATATCCCCTTTTTCTGTCATTCTAAGGATGTCTTCTATCATGTATCATCTTCTCAGAAGCTCTAATTAGGATGAACTGACAACTGAATATTGATGATACTGGGGTTCTCTTTAAGGTTGCATTCTCCTGGTTGTTTGCCACCCCCAAACTTGCTATGCTATGCATTTCAGGATCCTGCATTTCTGGAGGAATTCTCCCACAAGAGAACAGAATGGCCAAAAACTCATTTCAGAATAGGTCCTAGTCCAGTGTTCTTTAAAGGGAGACTGTCAACCCCTTTAGGCCTCAAATTATCCCTAGTTTAAAGAAAAACATATGTTAATATTCTTAGAAAATGGGCTAAAAAATCTCCAGGCTCTGATTGGCTGATACCTCTGCCAAGGTGGACATCTATCAGACAACAGAGCCTGGGTATTAAAAATACCAGCCTAGACTGCCCCATCACCAGGTTCCTAGTGCCCATCCTGCTTCCTAATTGGCAGAAGCCACCTCATTTGAATTTAAAATCACTGCTATTTTTTTTGCCTGGCTAAGCGAGAGATACTACCCATAGTGAGTCAGCCCTTACAAAAGACACATGGCATAACCATAACCACAACTAGTTTGCCATAGAAAAAACCAAAAACAAACTTACAGTATTTCATATGAAAGTGGCAGTAAACTGCCCATTATACTTGTCTGGACCCACTCCCCATCGTGCCATTTCTTCACCAATGTTAGCCTGGCGGGCGGGTGTGAATATTAAACCCCCTCACCCCTCTCAAACGTGCATTGTTTTAAGACAAAACAATAAAATAAAGAGCAGACACAAATCAAAAAAGAAGGAAGGAAACAACAAAGAAGCAGTCAGTCCAATTTGCTTCTCAGTGGGCAGTTGTCGGCTGGCCAAGACCTCACCACTCACGACTTGTGTTCACTTTCCTTTCATACATTAAAAAAAAAATGAAACACCATTCATTCATCTGACATTATCTTTCACAGTGCAACTCTATCTCAAGCAGACAAATCCCCAATGCCAATCCATCGTTACAGACATGGACATGCTGCACAAGTTACCGACAATGGCTGTCTCATATCTGATGATGTTATCACCACAAATTTAAAATGTAACAAGCTCAGCCTTAATTTGTTAAAAATAAAAAAATTAAAAAAACGCACTTCCCTTTTGTACCTCTCTGTATACATTTCCTGCATTCAGGTTGCAAGGTCAGGATAGGATGCGCACCTAACAGCTTCAAGTTTCGAGCAGAAAAAAAAGAGTCTTGCTACTATGTCACAAAACAGCTATGAAAATGGAGATTGCTGGGGGGAAACCTCTACAAAAAATGTCTTGTTCCAGAAGAGGCACTTGTGGAGGGGGGGTGGATAACTACAAGAAAATGGCTGTAGGGGTGGCAACAGCAAAAAAAGTATTGTTCCAGAGGAGGTGCAGGAAGGGGGTAAGCACAAGAAAATGTCTCTGTGTGGGGGGGGGGGTGGCAATGGCAGAAGTAATAGCACAGATATGGAGGGACTACTTTACTGGACAAAGTCTGAAACTTCATTCTTATTTTATGTCTTTAATTTTGCTTTAATATTTTAAAATCCCACATAAAACTGTCATAGGTAGCCCATTTTTTTAAGCACAATAATACCTTCCAGGGTGGGTGGTATTGGGCAATGCTGGACCTTCCAAGGGCTATAAGACCCTCCACCTGTGGCGTTGGGCCTTGTTACACCCCTGGGCAGTCCGGTATTACTAGATACCACACACCCTGGAGGGTATTATTGCTTACTTATATTCTGTAGAATTTGCTGATGTAGCTGGTTGTTTCAATCCTGGTTCCTTTTTTCTTTTTAAAAGTGCAAAACAGTGTGCCCACCATACTGGTGTTACCACACAATAAAGTTTATTTACATTCCCCTGAGCAACACCTAATGAATCTTTCCTAGACTTTGTAATACCCAAACACAGTCTAACCACCCATGATACAGTGGGAGGAGAGGAGACTATTGCATCATGAGGGAGGGAAGTAGAAACTAGTACATTCACAGCAGAGAGAGAGTCCTGAAAGGACCTGTAAATCAGAAAATGGACAAAACAATGGGGCCAGATAAGGTACACCCAAGGGTTTTGAAGAAACTCAGGGAGGCCTCTGGGAAGGGGGTGGTGGGGATGGGGGCAGGGGGGAAGGAAATTGGATGGCAATAATCTAAGGTAAGAGTTCTTTATGTTTGTTATTGACTGTGAGTTTCAGATGTATCTCTTACTTCATATTATTCTGTACAATTGCTAATGTTCTGTGCACTATATGGAACTTCAATAAAGTTTATTCAGTTTGAAAAGAATGTCAGGGAGGCACTGGCTGCACCCCTGAGAGCCCTATTAAATAACTCACTAGATACAGGGTTGAACCCAAAGGACTGGGGAAGAGCATAATTAGTCCTGTTCCATAAGAGTGGCGGAAGGGAGGAAGCTGACAACTACAGGCCAGTTAGTCTGACATCAGTAGAGGGAAACATAGAGTCACTTCAAAAGGAAACACTCAGAGAATATGTTACTTCCAGTGGGTTGCAGGACCCAAGGCAGCATGGGTTCACAGAAGAGGGATCATGACAGACTAACCTGATAGATTTCTTTGGCTGGGTGACCAGAAAAATAGATTGGGGAGCGGTGGACATTTCCTGCTTTAACTTCAGCAAGTCCTTCAACACTGTGCCACATAGGTGGTTCATAAAAAATCTGGGCAGCTATGGGGTGGCAACCAAGGTGATACACTGGGTACATAACTGGTTGACAGATAGGTGGCAGAGCATGGTGGTAAATGGCATTCACTCAGGGGATGGGAGCATGACTAGTGGGGTTTTTTAGGGATCAGTACTGGGTCCAGTCCTCTTTAATATCTTTATAAGTGACATTGCAGAAGAGTTGGAAGGTATGGTAGGCCTCTTTGAAGATGATACCAAGATTTGCATTTGGGTAAACACTCGGGAAGGGGAGACAGAATGAAGAGAGACCTGAAAAGGCTCAAAGAATGGTCAAGGGTATGGCAGATGGTTTTTATTGCAAAAAAGTACAAAATCATGCCCCTTAAGTGAAGGATGCCAGAGGCAGAGTATTGAATGGTGGATGGGGTGGTATTGATGGTTACCACACAGGAATGGGACCGGTGATGATGACTGCAAGGTGGTAAAGCAGTGCGACAAAGCAGTGGGGAAAGCCAGAGGGATGTTGGAGTGCATTAGGAGGGGTTTCACCAGCAGAAGAAGGGATGTGCTGTTGCTGTTTTACCGACAGGGTGGAGGTTGTCCAAAGAAGGTGAACAAAATTGGTGTTGGGGCTATACCACATGTCCTATGAGGAATGACTGTGGGATCTGAAAATGTACACCCTGGAGGAAAGACTGGAGAAGGAGAATATGATAGAGACTTTTAAATATCTCAAGGGGATGAATAGGGCATTGGTAGGGAGCATTTTCCAGAAATGAAGTTGTTCAAGAAATGGGGCATGATATGAAGCTGGAGGGGAAAATTTAGGAGGGATGTGAGGAGGTATTTCTTCACTGAGATGGTAGTACATGCATCAAACAATCAGTGTGGGGAGGGGGCAGAAACTGTGATGGGCTTCAAGCATACATGGGATAGGGGGAGGTGATCAGACACCATGTAGGGTCTACTCTGGCAGAATATGCAGGGAAAAGAGGGGCAGATTAGGTGGGTCAAATGGTGCTTTTCTGCTGACAGATTCAATGTGTCTACGGTATTGGTAATAACAAATACTGAGCAAGTAACTATAATCTGTAATTTCACTGCAAAGTTTCTTTTACAACCTGTATGCACAACTGATCATGAGTTAGTTGCATGTGTAAGTACTGTATATATATTTCAACTTGTGCTGGTCTGTTAATTGTTTCTGGTACAACTGTGCAGTCTTTACAAGTGCATATCACCTTGCCATATTCAATTCGTAAGCAATAAGACACGATGGGGTGTGCATTACACATTTCTAATGCATGGCCAGCAGTGTAGTAAGGCACAAGACTGCAGGCTGAGTACCTTCAGTTGCTGGCCGTGCATTAGAAATGTCTAATGCACACCCGTGGAGTGTCTTATTGTGCTTATAAAATAGGTCTGTGTGTTTTACATTGACTAAAGAATTAAAAGTTATGTGTTTAAATAGTAAAAGAACTAACTCTTTAATGTGTTTTTATGTAAGATAGTTCCTCTGCTTGCATTAGCTTATTGTATTTTTTTTTATTTTTGCCGTTAACTGTTTTGATCTATTAGGGCCACCATAGTTGTCGTTGTATCTGGTTGCCATGGCTGCATACCACCACTCCACCCCCCCCACACACACATATATATATATACATGGAGGCAGCTGCAGTTTAAAATGTTGCAATTAAGCTTTTGAAATGCTTCTTTTAAGTAAATGTCCAGTTAAAAATTATATGTCAGGTGCTAGCAGGCGAGCAAGAAAAAAAAAACTGAACAGTTGAGCAAGCTGTCGGGATGAACGTCAGGAGTGCTTCAAATCAGATGCAGTCCGTTAGTGCTGGAAAAGTAAGTAAATATGCTTAGCGGATGCTTCTGTTCTAAAGCTACCCTGCTTGCTTCATTGAATATAAGCATGTGAGGATGGTTCATGGGGGTGTGAGTGGGTGCAGGAGGCTCGAGATCAGCCTCATGTAAAATGAGGGAGTGAGCAGCTGTTGGGGAGGCCATCAGGCACAGGACTGATTAGTCCATCTTAGAAACTAAAAAAGGCTTTTCCTGTAAAATAATGCAGGGCTTTTATTTTTTTCTAAAGAGTTTACAGTGTTTTGTGGTGGAATGGTCCATTTTCCTGCTTCTGGATAATGTTTTTTTCCTCACTAAGGCGGAGATAAAAATGGCAGATTTTAGGCGAGTGAACATTCTATGTGGCACATTGATTTCTATTCTACTGCATCCTGGTACAGAGTACTAGTTTTTAGCCATGCATTAGACACTTCTAATGTATGGCTAACAACCAATCAGGATGGAGGATTTTCCCTTCCCATTTTCTAAATGGTATTTCATTTATACTGCAAATATACCGTAACTATGAGTCTGTTCTTGCATCATTTATGAGGTGCCATTAGGAACATAATTCAAGTCTTGTGAATGTACTGTATACACTACAGTGAAACACATACACAATATAGTGAAGCACAAACACTGAATGGTGAAATGCATGCATCACAGACTAAAGTGTTTGCATTACATAGTGAAACTCTTACACAGTATAGTGAAATAATATATCATAGGTTACAGCTTAAAAGATGCATCATATGAAAAGTGTATATACTGTATGGCAAAAATGCATACACAGTATTGTGAAATGAATACTTATAATACTGTGTACACATTATTGAAGCAAATGCATCCTATAGTATAGAGTGCTGCATTTACTATAGAGTAAGATTAGTGATTATTCACAAGAGTAATAATGATCCCACCCCAGGAGTGCCATTCCAGTGCATTATTTCACTCTGTCAGAGTGCTAGCCTTAGAAAAGATGACTACCCACAGCTGCTGAAAGTAAACAATACAGGGCTATCTACTGTGATGTTTGTTAATTTTTTTCTATTTTTTTGTTGCACAACTTTAATAAATTTTAGTACATTTTTCTATGACAACAATTTGTATAACTACTTGAAACATAGTTTTTCACCAGCTGTTGCACCACAGAACTAAGTTTGGACACAAGTTCAGTGGGCTAATGAAGGGCTGAGCATCCAAGAGGATGCTCTTTTTTGTCTAGGGGAAAGGGCCACTGCCTGCTCTGCTCCACTGCCACCTAGGTAACTACAGGTGGTGATTCAGTTGTGAGTGCCAGAAGTGAGGGAGGGACTTTGCATTGGCATGTTCAGTGGACACAGAGCTCTTTCTTGTGTCAATATGCGGTGGTATGGAAACGTGGAATATGGCCTCAACTAGGCATTGATGAGTCAAGCCCCCACCTGCAGCTCTACTGATGAATCTCCTTAAGGGTATGCTGATTAGAGTTAAGCTAAAGTAGCAAATTTTGATTTTGTATATGCTACTAGGTATCCTAACATCATATCAAATGTATTTATTAATTAATTTGAAAACTGGTAACCAGAGGAGGCAAACTGAGCCGAGGTTTGTTTCCAGGTGTGGCCCAGGGAAGGGGAACAGCAGAAGTACAGTACAAAAAATACAATAACAAGTCTATGAGCTAACATTTGGAAAACAAGTTGATACAAAAATGATTTGGTACAGAGAATAAAGTGCAGTCACAGCTTAATATGGAAAGCATGTTCAAGTGCATAGTAAGGCAGCAGCAATACACAGCATGCAAAAACTAAGCTGACTACAGGCAGGAGACCTGTAAGACAAACTTATGCCCAGTCCCCTGCTGGGGGATCAGAGGTGGTGAGGAGTTTAAACCAGAAGGTTGGTAGCGGAATCCCAGCCAGATTCCCTACCAGCTATGGCAGAGCAACTGGAGGTGAAGATGACTGTGTCATCAGCATACATGTGAGTGGGCACAGGCAGAGACAAGGCCATTCAAGAAAATGAAGAAAAGAATGGGACCCAGGATGAAGCCCTGTGGGACCACAGATTGGATGGGTAGTGGGGGGTGAAATGATGCCTCTTACCTGTACCGATTGTTGATGGCCCATGTGGTAGGAACGGAAACAATCAACAGCGGAAGCCGAGAGGCTAGCAGAGCTCAGTTTGTCCAGGAGGAATGGATAGGACACTGAATCAAAATCTTTGGCCATATTGATGAAAATGGCAGCTATACTGTGCCCCTCATCCATCTTGGAGAAGATGGAGTCAGTGACACATAGCAGGAAAGAGACAGTGAAGCTGTGCTTCGGAAATCCAGACTGGATCGAAGAGAGGAAGTTGGTGGATGAGAGATAGTGGATGATTCTGGAAAGGACAAGTTTCTCTTATAGCTTTGAGAGTGAGAGAAGGAGGGAGATGAGACAGATGTTGCCAGGAGATGAGGGTCGCCCCTTTTACGAAGTGGAATAACAAAGGTTAACTTCCAGGACTGAGGAATAGTGCAGAAGGAGAAAGAAAGGTTGAGCTGGCAGGCATTCATTGCCCCAGAGTGTCCTCTAGTTGGTCAGAAAAAGAAGACCTTCCCTCTTTCAACAGAAACTTAGCAAAAGTTAACTTGTTAAATTTATGTCCCTGTCATGTCATTTCTCATAGGCCCCAGGATTATGAGGACCTTGGAAAAGATCCCTCTGGATACAATTCCCTTTAGGAACATCCCTATTTTAACAAAATGCCTTCTCATGTTCTAAGAACTTGCACTCCCTCTCACAATGTGAACAACAGTCAGCTCCTCCCTCTAGTTACAGTGACTGACTGTGGATCATACTCATTTTACCTGTCATTTTGACCTGTATGGCAACAAGACAACTGCTTTACCTAGATGAACATTATGGTCCTTCAGTGCTTCCATAACTCTTCTGCTACTTTTACAAAGGAGACCTTATGAATCCATCCTTATTACCACTCTACCTAGCCTTTCCTTTCTCTTCCATGGCAGGTCAGGTGTATGGCTGGGCAAAATTCAGGGATATGGCTCCTACAAAATAATAACAGTTTCATCATTTTTCCCAAAATTGAATGAAATTTGACTACAAGTTCTGAAGTTATTTTACTGCTTTTGACTGCTTATAACATGGACATCATTTAAGAAGTTTCCATGTCATAACAGCAGCTGCTAAACAGTGATCACTGTTACAGCGAATGTACGTCGCCGAAAATCAAAACGGCGATGTACACTCCCCAGCGAACGTGACAACAGCGATGGGAAAACAACAATGTATCTATGCACCACCATCCCCCTAAATTAGGCTTCTCAACTCCAGGGGCATGCATGCCGGGGAGGGGGAGGGGAGAAACTCGGATGGAAAAAAATAATGAAGTGGCCCACACGCTAAATAAAATAGAATCCCTACCCAGCCCCTTGACCTTCCTCACTGCAGCCCGCCACCCTCACCACCACATCAGAATGGCAGCTTGGCAGCAAACTGCCAAACTATAGCCCTCATACCTTCTCCTTCCTGAATCCTCCCCTTTCATTCCTTTACCCTTCCACCATTTTGCTGTTTTTTCCTGTACCTCAGCGCTATAACTGCTCCTCACTACCCTTTCAAGGTAGCTCACATCACAGGCACTGAAAAGTAGCTGCTCAATTTCAGTCCCCATTATAACAGGCTACCTTTAAGAAAGAAACTAAACCATTTGCATACACAGTCTCTTTTATAGGGTCTATGAACCTGTCAAACTTGGTGACATTGCATTCTCTAGTGTTTAAGTTATAGGGGCTAATTATTTTGCAGTTTATATATGTGTAAAATGTAAACATCTTTGAATCTTTGGCTGCCCATGTAGCAATGCCCTTTCAAACTAAAAATCTGAACATTGGCATGTGGTAAGGAGCTGCAAATGTACCACATTTGTTGAAGTTTGTATGTGTCATTTCAAAACTAGACAGAGAAGCTGAAAATTTAATACTGGTGAAATTTCAAAACATTTATGTGGAAATTCATTAAAATTTTGTGGAAGTGAATTGTAATTTCAGCTGGATTCTGTCATCAGAAGATTACATTTCACACAGCCCTAATACTGGCCTGAGGGCCTTGGCACAGGGGAAAGCCATGGAGTTCTGGATCATGGTTAGGTAGTGTTGATGCTTGGCAGTCAATCACCAGGGGACAGATCAAGAAGCTGAAGCTGGTGTGAAAGGTTCATGCAAACGTATTTCACATTAGCAAAATTTCTTCCTTTTGCTGAGCACATACAGTATATATTGCTGCTTTCATTGCCTATTAAAAACACATTTATTTCTGAAGTTTCAACTTCTGATATCCATAAAATATTACAACAATACCATTGGAAACATGTCTTTGCTTTTTATTAAAATAATGAATAGGAGAGGCACACTGGGCTAAAGTTTGTTTCCAGGTGTGACCTGCGATACCATTAAAGATGAGGATCTGTGTGTGTTTTTCTTTGATCCCTGTGGAATAATCTAGTTTATTCTTACTGTTGTTGGGATCCACTTGTTGATATTGCCTTTTTTCCCACCTGATATTCATTTTAATGATCACTGATTGGCTCCAGAGTCTCATGACATCAGCTGAGTAGAGACCCTGCACTGAAAATAGTACTGTGGACTTTCACTCAGCTGATGTCCCAGGATTCCAGAATTGATTAGTAATTATGGAAAAAAGGAAGGAATTGATACAAGTCTGGTAGTTCAGTCAAGTCTCCTCTCTCCGTAATGCCTGCCCAAAATGGTCTTAGAAGCATGTAAGAAAAGAGAAAGGGAACAGTTGAGTGACATAAATGTTAGTTTTTAGCTTTTGGGGGGCAAGCACATTACCAAATACATTAAATAAGTCCTTATATTCCTTGTTTGGAAATTGTTAACAGATGGCCTACTATCCATTACTCACTCAGCCCTTCCTGTGCTTAGTACTGTCACAGACCCATCTGAGCCTTTTAGAACCTTTTGTGGTCCTTACTGGAGCGACAAACATTTTTTGATCCTTACCTAGCATTAACACTTGAGTTTAGTATGTATTTTTTAAGGGGAGGAAACATAGCATAATTACACAAATAATAGCACAGTACAGCACTGTGGTGATAGAAAGGGCTTAGGAACCAACTTGAGGAGTCAAGTGATGCGCTGCCACAGGTAAGAGCTATTTCTAACCACTCCATCCTCTAAGGCTTGATTTAACCATTATTTCTTGTGTTTACCACAACTTTCTTCAGGTTTTTGTATTTTTATATCTAGCGCTTAACCTCCAGTGACCTTGGAGCTTAGTTTTTTCTGTTGCAGATGGAAGCAGAAATGAAAACTGCCTCACTGTATCATACCCCACCTCCTACAAGGGAGTGAGACCGGGGAGCGAAGTGCACTAAGCCACCTGTTGCTAACCTGGGCCGCCCTTCATCCTGTATGGATGCACTCACAGAACAACGTTTTTTACAAGAGCTTGATCCCTTGAAAGAAGCCTTGTGTCATTAATGGTGAACATCAATGCTATACAGACTCCTACAGAGGACCTCACCCAGCGAGTTGAAGATGTGGCGGCCCGGGTGAGTTCTCTAGATGACTGGAGGGGATGGCTGGACCAGGAGTTCGTGGCCCTTCGCCAGAAGATGACTTGTCTTAAAGCTTGTTTGGAGGACCTGGAAGGTTGGAGCTGCCGCAACAACATAATTATTAGTGGTCTTCCAGAGAAAGTTGAGGGGCCCCATGCCTTTTACTAATGGCCCATCTTACATTATCGAAAATGCTCACTGGGCACTCTGCCTGATGCCTCCTGAAGGTTCTAAACCCATCCCTTCATTTTTAAGTTTTTAAACTATTTGGATAAGCAACATTTACTAGCCAAAGTTTGCGTCCCTCAAGCAGTAACCTAGGAGGACACCAAGATCTGAATATTTCAAGACCTCCCCTAGTCTGTTTATGAACGTTGATCTGCTTATCAGCCCTTTATTTCCAAATTGATAGCAGTGCACATTCACTTCAGGATGTGTTACCCCGCCACACTTCAACTTTTTCATAAAGAGGCTACTCAGAGATTCCAACCCCCAGAACAAGCCAAGTAGGAGTTACCCTCCCTATACCCCGACTTGTTGAAACCTGTGTAAGGGTATTAGTGTTGTTGGATCACTCACAGGCAACTAGTTCTACATTTTCACCATTTTCATGGGACTGGGTCTCTCTAGTGAGTTTTGTCTTCACCTTTCTAAAATGCACCTACACATGGATGAGGCCAGTTAGACTTCTCTATACAAGTCCTCTTGCATAGGCCTATGGCTGTAGTAACACTGTATCAGGTGCTGAATCTCACATTGAGGACCTGTTTTATAACTTTCATCAGAGCCCTCTACTGATCTTTTTTTTCTGCTGGGATTGCAAAGGTTTGTCCTTGCTCTGTGATGTTGCTGCCAGCTTTGGACCTATTACTTGCTGGAGTTTTGATTGGAGTGACCAGGTTCCCTATATAATGTTTTTACTGGGTATAATGTATTGCATCAACTGCTACAGCATGTGCTTGATTTGCATTCATTCCACAATCTACAGTGACCTTTTCTCATGGTTTCTGTACATGGTGCCTACTTTGGATCCAGGGCTCTCACCATCTGCAATTTTGTATATCTTTCTCTTTTAAGGAGAACCAGTTTGCTTTTTACTGTTTCAGATTTTGACTAGCTGTTCTACATTGCCTTGCTGCTACGCTCTGTTTCGTTGGACTATATTTGAGGACCTTGACCTTCTATTATATCCTAATTTTGAGTTTACTATCTTCTGACAGTTTTGCATTGTTTAGCTTCATTTATTCATTTACATGTATTGCTAACTTTAACTGTTTTTAAGGGTTTTGAATTAGTAACTGGGGGGGTCTCCGCTCTAGTTGCTGGGGTGCTAAACTGATTTTGTCAGAATTTCAGCACTGTATCATGTTAGTTATTGTCAGTACAATACTGCCCCACTGTCAGCAGTTAGTGAACCCTTTGCTCTTCGCCCTTATTAATTATTTTCTGGCCCCCAAGAAACCCTTTAGCTATGGGGTACTATAGGGTATTCTCTGGCACTAATATTTTGCCATCACCAGTCTCGTCTCCTCTCCTGGTTTTGCTATGTCAGAGTGGCATGTCCAGGAGTATCTATCTGTGTTGGGGAACAATGCTTTCCTGTCCTGTTACCCAGCCTTACTCCCGTATGTTTTTTCCTCCTGAGGAATATTATGTATGGGGATATCAGAGAGCTTTTGATCTTATTGTCCTCTGACTCTGGGCTTCTGTATGCCCTTTTTCCCTCTGTACTTACCCCTCCCCCCTTTTTTCCCCCTTTTCTTCTCTTTTAATTCAAAAGCCTTTAGACTCTATCAACCTTGCTTCCAAAGTTTTGGGGCTCCTGAGACATATGGGGCACTATCTTAACTCTGCTGATTTTCTAGGGGGCATTAGGTTATTTTGCTGTGGGTTTCCTTGCTTTTTAGGGCTCTAACTCTGTCAATTATCAGGGGTCAGAGCAGTAACTATGCTGGCAGTAGGGATTTATGATAGGCCCACGTGTTTTGGAGATATGGTCATTTGGACTTGGGGAGTTTAAAGTGATGTGGAATTCTTGGTTTGCAGGGTCTGGTACCTATTCTTTGTTGGTAGTTGTTAGTATTTTGGGGTTTGGGGATATATGTGGCATTTGTTCTATTAGTAACTTGTTTGCGTGTTGCAATTTTCTGGTGCTGTTCAGTTTGGGGGGCTGTGGTGTAGGGTATTTTGGGGAAGGGGGATTTCTCCCAGAGCACACTTCTTTTTTTTTTGTGTGGCTGGGGGGCTTCCTTTATTGTATTGGATATTCTTGTTTCTATGAGTAGTAATTATGACTTTATAATGTGGAATGATAAGGGTGCTCAATACAAATGCAAAAATCATATGATTCTCCAGCATCTCAGAAAATGAAAATGCGAAGATTGCTTGTTTACAAGAAATCCACTTAAACCAGGGCTTAGTCCACTATTTCCACAGGGAGAGGGTGGGCCAAGTGTACAGTGCACTTCTACCAAGTCGCTTCAGCACTGAAATTGTTGAAGTCTCTTACAGTGACAGCTAAAACTTCAATTGTTGAAATTTGCCTGTCATGAAAACACTGTTGATACCGTACAGGGCAGGTAATAGTAGTAAATATGGAGGGGTTGTAATTTTAATAGTCCATAGTGTTGCTTTTCAGCTAATTGCTGAATACAGGAACCAAGAGGGTTGATATTTATTTTTGTATGGCAGTTTGGACCAGCATGAGGTTCTCTTGGGTTCCATCTATGGATCCTATGTTGATACCCCCATTTTTTTCACTAGTATTGCTACCATTCTCACCCCCTTCACTTGTCTCTCCATGATATTGGGGGAATTAGAATCTGGTGTATTAGTCAGATGTGATAAATCAGGTGCCTGACTGAGGGGCCTTACTCCAGGGCAAAGAGGCATGCAGGAACTGATGGATGGACTGGGTCTGATTGACTTGTTGCATCTTCTCCACCCTACTGAACAGCAGTCTACTATTCATTCTATACCACATGTCTCTTTTTCATGTTTAGATTATTTTTTGATATCCCAAGACAGCATCCTGGGCTTAGTTTCTTGTGAGAGTCATCCATTGGTGTTTTCTGATCATGCCTCTGTTTCCCTTAAACATGCTATTTGTGGAGGTGAGAATCAAGATAGAGTCCGGACGCTTAACACATAGTTATTAAAAGATCTGGACATCCTTCTCAGAATATGTACTATAATTGTATAATATTTTTTTTGAGCATAACATGGCCTCTGTTGAACCCTTGGATGTTCTGTGGGGGGCAGCCAAGTGTACTATTCAGTAGAGACCACCACACTAAGATGGAGGGTCTGCTCACATGGATTTGTGACCTTGAATGCACCTTTACCTCGAACATCCCAGAATACACCTGACTTGCTTTGAATTCCCTTAGGATCCAATATGCTTTTCTTCTCCGTGAGAAGGTGGAACTGGTGATTTTTCAGACCAAGGCCCATCATCTGGAGGCAGGAGAAAGGGCAGGAAAACTGCTGGCCCTTCGCTTGTGACAGGTGGAGGCCACCAGGGTTATTAAAGGTTTGAAGGTGGGCAATAACCCAAATCTGATTACTACCCCTAGGGCTATTGCAGAGGTTTTTCAAGCTTTTTGTAGCTCTCTTTATAGAGTAGATTAGTGTTGCCCCTCCCTTTCAGAACAGAGAACTGCCAATCTCTCCCAGTTATATTTATCTACCTCATACTGAACAGCAACAGGACTACCTTAAGGGCCCAATTACTCAGCATGAGGTCTCCCAGGCCATTCACCAATTGCCCTGGACAAGGCTCCGGGTCTGGTTGTTTTTTGTCATAACTTTTATAAGACATGTACTGCTGAACTTGCTCCCTCTCTTACTCCATTGTTCAGTTATCTATTTTCCCATAGCCTTATTGACTATACCCTGGGAGAAGTCTATAGCACCCTCATACCCAAACCTGGCAAGGATGACTGTCTGGAGGAAAACTATAGGCCTATATCCTTGATAAACTTGGATTTTAAAATTCTTGCAAAACGTTTGGCTAACCATTTTTAGCGGGTCTGGAACAGTCTTTTTGGAGTGGAACAAGCTGGATTTATGGGAGGGAGGGTCTCCAGTGACCACTTTCACATCTGATCTCTGTGTCCAGGGAGGACAGGGTCCCTGTGGCCCTGATCTCCTGGGACATGGAGAAAACCTTTGACGGTGTATCATGGCCATATCATTTTGGGGCCCTTAGGCGTTATTGCATACCGGATGAGATTATTACCTGGATCCAAGTTCTGCTCCAGAAGCCAACTGCCCACATCTGGTGCAACGGCATGCTATCACAGGTATTGCCTTTGAATGGGGAATGAGACAAGGGTATCCTTTGTCTTCTCTACTCTTCAATTTTTACCTATAGCTCCTTTTTCACAGTCTGCACCATAACTCTCAAATCCAAGGGATTACTATTGGTTGCAAGGAGTATAACTTTTTGGCCTATGCAGAAGATGTATTGCTTCATATAGAACATCCTCGGACCTTGGCTCTGGCTGAAATCCAATGGTTAATAGAAATTTCTGGTTACAAGCTGAATTTAGGGAAAACTGAGGTATTGGCACTCAGTACTTTAGTGAGTAAACATGAGATTTTGGAGTCAGACCTTGTTTGGAAGCCAACATTACTTACTTTTCTGGGTGTTAAACTCTCCAGACATCCTTCCAAGCTGATTAAAAATAACTTGAACCCCCTTTTGCACACTATCAAATTAAATCTTCGGCACTGGTCCCACCTCCTTATGGGGACATATTAGTGTTATTAAAATGAATATCTTACCCTGCATATTATATCTTTTGGGTATGCATAATATCTTTCTCCTCCAAACAATATTTTTTTCACCTCCAGCATATCCTCAATGATTTTCTATGGTAGGGAAAGGCAGTGCATAGAGCCTACTATAAACTTACGGTTCCCACAAAACTGGGTGGAGGTGAAACTTCTTAATTTCTTCTTTATTATTCCACCCTTCATGGAAGTAAATCTTTGTGATGGAGGACATTGGGAGCAGGAGAAGTAGATCCCTGGTATGTTTCCTCTTGGTTACATATTGAGTGGGATTTATGTAGAGCAGCTGGGCTTCAGCTTAAAAGTCTCCTTCATATTAAGCCTGCCCAGACCCTCACAGCTCTTAAGAAGACCCCTATATTTTGGTCCTTGAAAGCGTTAGTGCAGCTTGTTTCACAGTTACAGTTGAATTTTCCACGTGGTGCTACCCAGCCACTGTACAGCAATCCCAATATCGATAATAACAAATGTCCTATATCACACAATGTTTGGCCACAAGTACAGCTTCCCTCTGTGGACTCCCTGCTTTTAGATGGGAAATGTCTTCCCTTTTCTGATTTTCAGAACCAGTACAAGGTGTCTGGATTTTCTGTATTTAAGTATTTTCAGCTTACACACGCCATCTCTTCACATTTGGGGCCTAGGAAGGATGAGGAGCTCCTGAATAGTTTAATAGCTATTAAAGACTGCCCCATTGTATCTCAAACCTGTATCAGGTGTTCCAGTCCCTTGACCCCATAGAACCACAGGGGGTTTGTTACTACTTGCAAACTGTTCTTGGCGTGCAAAGAGATCTCAAAGAGTGGCAATCTGGACATTGTTGTACAAATATATTAAGCAGGATCATTACAGCATCCACAATACAACATTTTACATAACCTTTACTTTACTCTTTCTTGCTTAGCCTGGATGGGTTGATTGTCCTCCCCTCTTTGTACTCAGTGTGGCCTAGAGGAGGGAACTCACAAGCATATATTATGGGATTTTGTTAAACTGTGGCTATTTTGGACTTCTGCTAAGGAGCATTTGGAGCCCTTTCTGGGGCTGGAAGACCTGTTCACACCAGAAATTTGTCTAATTGGCTTACACCAAAATATGGTCTTTGGCCCTAGGAAGGGTTACATGGTCCTAATACCTATCATAGCGAAATTGGTTATCTCACGGCACTGGCTGGATGATACCATTCTCTCCTTCACAGGATTGTACCAGGAAATTCTCCAGGCCTTAAATAAAGAAAAGCAGATGTCACTCTTTGTGATAGATTTGACTTCTTCAGGAATAGGTGGGAACCCTTTATGCTCTTCTATCTGTCACTCAAGTAGCACCCTGAACTTATCCTTTTACTGCTGGTCTTTCCAGTTTTCTGTGTTTTTGTTTTTCCTATTTGTGTCATGTTCGGTTGGTCCCTGTACTGAAATAATGTTTGTGTGGTGTTCGGGAAGCTAGGGCAGAAGGTGTTTGTTGGCATTGTTTGTCTTTGTATAGTTTCTATTTGTCTGTAGTTTTAATGATTTTTTTTCACTTTTGTCCTTTGTATGTTTTTTTTCCCATTACAATTCTAAGCTTATTAACATACTAACATACTAAGAATGCCAGCAGAGTAGACCACATGGTCTATTGAGTCTGCTCGAATAAGCACCTTGAACAGGTAGCTTTACCAACCTCCTGACCCACCTCATGGTCCCCTCCCCACCAAAGATTCCTCCCCCCAGACAAGCTCTACCCCACCTCATTCCTTCCCCAGTACCTGTCCCAGCCTCTTTTGAACCCTTCCACTGTAGATACCTCCACCAGCTCCTCAGGAAGTGCATTCCAAGGCTCCACCACTCTCTCGGTGAAGTATCGTCTCCTCTTTCCCCCCCTGAGTCTCCCTCCCTCCAGCCTCCAATCATGCCCCCTGGTGGCCCCACCCACCTTCCTCTGAAAGACTCCACTGAGGCTCACCCCATTCATCCCTTTCAGATACTTGAAGACCTCAATCATATCCCCTGCCCCTCCTCTCCTCTAGTGAGAAAAGGTTGAGCTCCTCGAGTTGCTCCTCATATGTTCTGTCCCTCAGACCCCAGATCATCCTGGTTGCCCTCCTCTGAACCCACTCCAGGAGATGAATATCTTTTTGTAGGTGCAGATGCCCAAACTGCATGCAGTATTCAAGGTGTGGCCAAACCAGGCAATTGTACAGTGGCAGAAGCACCTCCCTGTTCCTTGAGGAGATCCCCCTGGCGATGTAGCCCAGCATCTTGTTTGCCCTGGCTGCAGCCTGTCTGCATTACTCAGAGTTGTTCATTTTAGCATCCACCATCACCCCCAGGTCTCCCTCCCCACTTGAAGCCGTAGTATGTCCCCACCTAGAGTGTACACCGGTCCTGGGTTCCTACACCCCAGGTGAAGCACCTGGCATTTCCTGGTGTTGAACTTCAACTTCCAGTGTGTGACCTTCTCCTCAGAGTATCCAGGTCCCATTGCACAGCTAGTCTTCTCTCTTCCCCAACCACCACCACCCCCAGCTTAGAGTCATCTGCGAAGAGGCTCATCTCATACTTGATACCCTCCCTGATATCGACAACATAATCATTAAACAGGAGTGGGCCCAAAACTGAACCCTATGGGTCCCCACTTATGAATCCCCTGGAAGATGAGGCCACCCCCCACCACCACCCACTGAGTACATCCAGATAGCCAGTTCCCAATCCACCTGACCATCAGCGCTCCCACCCCCATACTACTCAGCTCATTTAGCAGACCTGTGTGGGGGACCGACTTGCATAAGTCCAGGAAAAGGATATTCACCGGCCTTCCCTGATTAAGCGCCGTTATCACCCAGTGATACAACCCCACAAGGTTTGTTTGACATGATCTGCTCATGATGAAGCCATGCTGGTGATCATCCAGTAATCCCTGTTCCACAAAGAACACCCTCAGCCTCTCCTTTAAGATGGCCTCCATCAACTTCCCCACCACTGAAGGCAAGCTGACAGGCCATTAGTTCTCCAGCTCCTCCCTCAAGCCTCCTTTATTGATCAGTACAATGTGTGCCTCCCTCCAGTCCTTGGGCACCCTTCCTGTCCACAGAGAAGTGTTGAAAGGGCCAAGAAGGGGTGTAACCAGGACATCAGCCAATTCCCACAGAACCATGGGATGGATCCCATCAGGACCGGGAGACTTATCCCGTTTTAGGGACCTGAGGGCTTCCCACACCCTGTCAACTAGGATTTCACCATCGGTGCTCCCCTGCTGCCCCTGGGGATCCAGCATGTTCCCTCCCATATAGGGCATTTTTTTCTGTGCTCAGAATAACGTCTGGAACCCCAGAATTTCTGACCCCTGAACCCTCTACCTCCTGCTTCTTCCTGCCCTGAGCCTCCCTGGGATCTTCCCTAGTGAAGACCGAGGCAAACTATTTGTTGAGTACTTCCGCCTAGTCCCCTGACTCCTCCGCCCACCCTCTCACCATCCTCAACCTACTGAACTGCCTCTTCCCTCTCCATCTCTCCCCCATGTAGCTAAAGAACTCTTTTTCTCCCCTCCTGATCCCCTATGCCAGTCTCTGTTCCTTCATAGCCTTGGCCCCTCTCACCACACTGGTAATCCTCCTGGCCTTTTGAAGATACTCCTCCCTATCTGTGATCCCACATGAGTGCTTGACCCTACCATATGCAGCCCTCATTTCCCTTACCAGCTCTTGAACCTCCCTGGTCCACCACATGGCTTCCTAGACCCAACACCCTTATGTCTCACCCTCACACAGGCCCTGGTAACCTTCTGCAGCCCTCTCTTAATGATCCCCCACCTGCTTTCCATGTCCATGTCCAGAGTTATACCCTCCAAGTGCCCCTTGAGGAGTTTACCCATGTTCTCAAAGTCCACCCCACTGAATTCCACTGTCACCATCCTTGTACTGTCCCCCCCCTCACATCCAATACAAACCAGACAGTGGCATGGTCACTCCCAGCCAGAGGGTCCCCAGCCTCAATCCTCCTTAACCAGGTCATAGTCAGCCAGGACCACATCCAGGGCATGTCCCTTTCTTGTTGGTTCCACAACCTGCTGACTTAGGAATGTACCCTGGAAGACATTCAACAAGATCTGCTCCCTGGCTACAGGAGATGTCATAGTTCCCCAATCAGTCGCTGGCATGTTAAGGTCACTCACCATCACCACCCCAACCCCCTCCTGTCCACAATGGTCTTAATAAACTATATACTTAATAACTTTAATATAATTTATACTTAGTGCCCTGGCCAAATTTCACCTCATTCACAAAAAAAAAAATACCACCAACAGCTTAATCTGGTTCAAGGTCAGTTGGCATTCATCTGTATCCCCTTCCCCCGGGTCATGCCTGAAAATAGGCAGGATTTGTCTAGTGCACTTACCCGGTCAACAAAAGCTAAGTAAATAAAATAAATAAATATTCAGTAAAGAAGAACTATCTTGATCACCCCTCCTGCTGCACAACAGTGATTATAGCATAAGTTTGAAAACATAAGTACCGGAGGAAAACTGAACTTTGTACAAATCGAAGCTTTCAATGTAGGGAAGGTGAAGCCACAGTTTCCACCCGTTTTACATCAGCCAGCACAGTGCATCATGATCTACAAAACAGCACATGTACTGTATCTTAGTAATAATGGGGATAAGGTATGTTCTTATCATGAGGTACAGTATCAGCACATAAAGAGTATATTAAAATATAAGAGGTGAAGCAGACTGAATTCAGCCACCTAAGGAGTGCTGATATCTAATAGTAACAGCAGAACTCAAAGTGTGTTCCTGAGATTATAAAATGATATGATTTATTTTAAAAAGTGCTGTTTTCCTTAAGATAAGACTAGAATTTATACTAAGTCAACCTAAAACTCATGTCACAGATGAACCATTCTCTCAACATCATAGCTGTGCAGTTGCAGTGCATTTTATTCTCACAGAAATGAAAATGTGACTTGGCTATTTTATACATAGAAAATTGGGGTTATATGCAATAGGCTGTCATTAAATATTAAATTTATCTTCACATATAAGGGGGTGGGACCGTAACTCATAAGTGGCAGTCACAAGTGAAATATGGATGTCCTGCCTCTTCGTGATGATAAACTGCATACTTTGAGTCAGACCATTCCATATTCAATTTATACAACATCAGTTTGCTAGATATAACTTAAAATCTGCTGTTTGTATAAACATTTTACTGTTTTTCTCTGATTTTGACTTCTGGCATCAGTGCTGCATAAGGTGATTGTGATGTCATTATCATTGTTACTCATTGGGCCCAATTCACAAATGTCAGTGTAAGGTGCACCAAAGGCAGCTTGTGCCGATCACTGGTGGGTTAGGGACCATGCGCTCAATTCACTATTGGGCAGGGTCCTGGAAGCAAAGTCCTATGCCTTGCTGCAACTGTTGCCTTGCACCAAACAGACAATGCATCTGGAATGTGTGCCACAAGCCATGGGGTGGTCGTGCAACAAAAGATCCATGGACAGTAGTCCCTGGTGGGTGATGGCCATTGGACCCCCCAGCCCCATCCCCTTGTCAGTAAACAAAACCACATCCCTGTTGGCTAGCAGCCTCCCCCAGCCCTGATCCCCATCTTAATAAAATTAGATAGATCCTTGGTGGTCCAGTGGCTCCCCCCATCCCAATATGCCTGTATAATAAAATATTTCCCATGTGGTCCAGTGGACCCCTCCTCCCAGTCCTGATATGCCTGTAAAATAAAATATTTCCCTGCTGGTCTAGTGGCCTCCTCCAGCATGATCTCCCTGTATCACAAAAATAATATCTCTGGTGGTCTGTTAGAACCTCCAGCCCTGATATGCCCGTATATAAAATATAATTCCTGGTGGTCTAGCAGCCCCCTCCCTATCGATGTGCCCATATCATATAAAAGGTATATTTTCTGGTGGTCTAGTTTCCCCTACCCCCCCCATCCCAGCAGGCAGTGCTCCACCACCCTGCTACCTCTGTCTGATCCTCCAGCCTGTGACTGGCAGAGCCCATTGCTCTCCATCATGGCCAACCATGGACTGAGCTGTCAAGGAGCATGCACAATATACAGTATGTGCTCATTTATTGGCTGTCAGTCAATGAGCATGTACTATATACAGCATGCACTCCTTGACAACTCAGTCTGCGGCCTGTTGTGGAGAGTGGAGGGTTGCACTGGTCTGAAGCTCAGGGATATGATGGGTGAGCAGGGTGGTGGGGCACTGCCTGCCAGGGTGTGGGCACTGGGGCCACTAGACCACCAGGGAAATATATCTTTGTATGATATGGGCACATCGGGGATAGGAAGAGAGATTTGTTAGACCACCAAGGAATGATATTTTTCTATAAGAGCATATTGGCGCTGGGGGGTCCAACAGACCACCAGGGATGTGATTTTTGTGATATTTGGGGTTCGGGACTCTAGGAGGACAGCTCGATCACCAGGGAAATATTTTATTATACAGTCCACCAGGGGCATATCTTATTTTATTAAGATGGGATCAGGGCTGGGGGGACTGCTAGACCACCAGGGCAATATTTTTTATATAGGCAGGTCGGGGCTGGGGGGTCCACTAGACCACCAGGGACATGATTTTTTTTATGACAGGGGATTGGGGTTGGGGAGGAGGAATGGCAGCACAATGGTGCAATGTTTGACACCCTTTCAGAGGACACACTTCTAAGTACCCTTAGACTAAGAAAACACAGAAAAAAACATGCACTTACAGTAGACTCAAAAATACAAATGTTTTACTGGAAAAGTGCTGTCAAAATGGACCTGGCTGGTCTAATAGTACTTAGAATTTCGCCCTCTGGGAGGGATTTGTGAATAATGATTTAGGGGATATGGCTGCTTGCATCTGCCGCAGGCCCCCTAGTGTCAGGCCACAGCCCATTTTGAGGTGCAAGGCTTGCACAAGCCCCCTTTGGTGCATGCAGCCTGCGTTTAATGTAGGCTGCTTTTGTGAATCACTCCCAGTACATCTTGTGGTGCAAGCTGCACCTTGCACCATTCCTTGTGGCACAAACCCCTTGTGCCATTCAGGGGAGCTTTGAGAACTGGGCCTATGGTTTCTAATTGGTTCAGTATGCATTGTGACATACCCAACTTTGCAAGTTAATACTGTCTTGCTGTGTTGGGTCAAGATAACACTTTTTGTCTTGTTATATCTCAGTACATCCCAGTTGTATAAATAGGGGATAAATAGGGGATAAGACACGGTGTGACAGAAGATATCATATTTATCTTCCCTCAAGGCCAATGACATTATGATATCTCACAAGTGGTGATGTCACACATGAGATTTCTTAGTAACATTGGCCTCGAATGAAGATAAATATGATATTTTGTGTCAGGCCATGTCATGTACCGTTTATACAACATATGTTTCTGGATTTGTTAAAACACTTTTTAACTGTCATGTTGGTAACTGCACAAATGAATTACTAGTTAGCCTTTATTAGCTCTTTTGGTAAACTTCTTATGTAGCAAGCATTTGGGACTGTTTAAACCTTATAAAATTAAATTGTATACATAAATACTTTATGCAGTGCTGGGATTACACTTTGGTAGTGGGGCACATAAGGATACTGTCTTTAAATTGAGCTTCTCTCTCCATTATAAGTCAATGGCAGTAATGTGTGAGCTACTGGGGATCACTTCAGAGCTAGGTCAGCCAAGCTCTGGTAAGACCCCCCCCCTCCATTCCAACAACAACAACAACAACACATAAGGCCCTTGTGTTTTTGTAGTTTTTCCAGTTTTTATCCTGCCTTGATGTTGCCTGTAGTGTATGGAATCAAGCACATCCAACAACCCCCCGGCGCATTTCACACAGCCAATACTCAAGCAGTTTGCACTTATCACTGACTCAAACAGCAAGGCTGTTTAAAAAAAGAAATGCGGCAATTCTTATTTCATAGTGTCAGTGGCTCAGTAGGTAGCACACTTGCCTCTGTAGCCGGGAGATCAGAGGGACTTGGGTTCAGATCCCACATCTGGCACTTGGGTTAATATCCCAATACTGACACTAGTGCAGCATAAGGGGAGTGCTGCACTTCTCAGATGCCATCTTTTGGATGAGATGTTAAACCGAGTTCCCATCTGCCTGGATTGGTGGTAGTTCAGGTGGATATTAAAGATCCCATGGCACTTATCGAAAAAGAGTAGGGGAATTTTTGGGGGGATAAGGGTGCAAAATTCAAAACAATCTGGTTCCATTCTACATCATTTCCAGTAGTATCTATATTTTCCTTGGTTAAAGTCCTTTATCTCTCTACTATTCAGCTTCCTCTGCTGCCTTATGATGGATCCATGGCCTACCCATTTTGCCTTTTTAAACCATCTTTATGCCATTGTTAAATACTTGTAGTGTCAACAACTCTCTGTTTCCATAGGAACTCATCCTTGTCTTATTTGACATTGTTTTCTGCCCCACACCCTTCTTTTTTTTTCCTCTTTTCTTTCTTTTCTTCCTTCATCTTCGGGGGTTTCTGCTATTTTTTCTCTCTCTCCTCTGTTCTCCTTTTTCCCTTTATGTGTTTAATACCACCCATCCCCATGTGCTCAAAAGAGAAACATTCCTCATCCAAACCCATCTCTCCTCTCATACTCCCTCTTTTTTTTTTCTTTCTACAGTATATCAATATCAAAAATGTGGAGCTATTTTTCCATAACCTAAGTAAAGTTCTTCTTGACACAGACTTTTTATCAGTCTCATAGATTTGTTGAAGTAAGATTATTACATTTCTCATCATAATCTCAGGTCGGGTCTCTTGTTGCTGTAAGACCCATTTACACCTTGCCTGCCAAATGAAATCCCTAAGTATTGCAAACACAACTTGTAATGTCCCTTTATGTAACCCATTCCATTTAGCATCAACAACAGCACTTACAACTTCCAGATATAATAAGTTTTGAAACAGGGTGGTTCGCCATGTCTTATTCACCAGATTCCAAAATATCTTCACAAAAGGGGAATCCAAAAAGAGATGTTCCCGTGTTTCTAAAAGTTGTACACAAAGAAGTCCTTGAACAATATCGTCCTGTCATCTGCTTATGTTTAAGATTATTCTTTACATTTGGTCGACCATGTAGACTTAACCATAACATATCTCATATTCCCCGGTGTCCTGGCCAGATTTCCCCAATTCACTAAAATTACCACCAACAGCTTAAACTGGTTCAATTTCAGTTGGTTACCATCTGCGTTCCCCCTCCCCCCCCCGTCACCCCTGAAAAAGGGACTTCTAGACCCAGTGGGCCTACCGGGTCAACAGAATTCAAGAAAGAAAGATACTGTGCTTTCTGTTGGATAGAAACCTGCTCTCACCGCTCCAACAATGAAAGCAGTTGGATCACTCGCACTCCACTAAGGTCAAAGTGTGGGACTAGGGAGATTGTGTCATCTTGCAATCGGATGCTCAGTTCAGTCAGGTTTTCAAAAAAAATATTAACATGACTGAAACACGATGGATGATAAAGGGAAGGCAGTTTGTGCGAGCAGTCTTTAAATGGGGTGTGTCACATCAATTTCTGCCACTCTGTGTGAGTATTGAATCTGCATGTCAGCTGTGGAGAGAATGTTGAAGAGAATTACATATGTCAACTAAAGAAGATATCAGTATGACATACGGCGTAGTGAGAAGATAATAATATCTTTGCTTATATCACTTTTTATCTTGTCACGTATCCTGAAATATATGTTGTATAAATAGATGTAAGCAGTGCTTGTGAAAAGAAATTTCACAGAATGACCCTTACATAAACAAAAAATAAGCACCCTGGAACTGAAATTATTAAAGTCAGTGGCAAAGCACTAAAACATTTATTTCAGTGCAGAAATGCATAGGGCAGGGTGTGTTGGCCTTATTTAATTGAAATGTTACACAGATACAATATTGTAGCTGATTTTATACGATGGGTCAGACTTCTTTATGATAATCCTTTTGCTTCTATTTTTTTGTAATGGTGTTCTTTCAAAGCCTTTTCCCATTACCTCAGGAACTTGTCAGGGCTGCCCGTTGTCCCCTTTTCTGTTTAATTTATATCTGGAACCTCCAATTTTTAAACTAAAGGGAAGCCCTCTTGTGCAAGGCATCAAGGTATGACAAACTGAGTATAAGCTCTCAGTATATGTGGATGATATTTTATTGCACCCAGCTCACCCCAAAACATCCGTTCTTGCTGCCCTAGCTGACAATAACTCATTTGGCACTAATGCAGCATATAAATTAAACTTGGGGAAACCTAGTGTTTTTGATTATTAATTTATTTGTAGAGAAAACATTTTTTTTTTCTTTCACTGGGCTTTCAGTGAGAATCTAAAGCAGTAACATATTTAAATGTACTTATTACTCACCATCTCTCTGCTTCATGGAAATTAAATTTAGACCCTTTAATTGAATCCCTTAAGCAAGACCTACAGACATACAGTAGATTATCCTGCCTTTTTCCCTGTGGGGTCGGGCTAATGTGATCAAAATGAATGTCCTTCCAGGTATTCTTCATTATCCCCTGGGGATGCTAACCATTATTTTGCCATGAATTTGGTTTCACCAGGTACGGACATTATTATCTAATTTCTTATGGTGGGATAGTGTGGTTCAGAGAGTTTATTTTAAGCTTACCTTCCTCGCCCTACAAGGTGGGTTGCAGTTGCTTAACTTTTGTATACTATTTGGAACTTCATGGCTCTAAATAATTAAAATGAGGACGTCTCTCTAGTGAGCTAATTAACTCATATGAACCCTTGTGATTATCCCTGGAAAAATAATTAGTAAAAAGCCATAACCTTCAACTTGGCACCCTTTTGTATGTTTCTCCCTCAAACCTTCCTTGTTCTTTGAAAAGCTCTCTGATATACTGGTTGCTGACAGTACATACCCAGTTATGTCAATATCTCTGTATTTTGGTTGTAGGCCTGTGTCAACTTTTTTGATATAGAACCATATTTGTGATTTTTCCTGTTTTTTTATGTATTTTTCTGCTAGACTCGAGGTTTTACAATAAATATTTGTGAGTGGCCAGCCCAGTGGTATGGAGAGCTGAGACATCACTGTCTTACCCCCTGTAATGCTGGTGATCCATGTTCACAGTGCGAGCAGGCCAGCGGGGGTCAGTCGGGGGGGACAGAGAGAGACAGTATTGAGCATCCGAAGGACAGCTCTCCTCCTTCAGGGAGGGGTGGAACTGGAGACTGGTGCATGCCTGGCCCCTAGTGGTGGCTGAAGGCTGGCACACTGGCTCCATAGAAAGGGGCAGAGGTGCAGCAGTTTCCCAGTGTGCTGCGTATTGAAGTGTGCATGGCTTGGCCTTTGGTGTCCTTGCATGCTGCCGCTCCACACTCAGGGACAGGGAGAAAATGATGGATGAAAATCCCACTGACCAGTGAGATAATGCTGGTCCCCTGCAGGTGCTGCAGTCAGCCAGCTAGCACCTCAGAAACCATGAGGTGAGTTCTGGTGGAATCTGGGGTAATGGGAATGGGGAGGGCTGGTGGGCAGGGGCCTGTCAATGGAGGGAAATAAAGAAAGTAAATAAATATTTGCAAGTAACCAAAGTGATTTTATCTCACTTTGAATGTTCTTCTTGGTTGGATTTAATCTATGCCTCTTTCACAGATATAACTCATGTGTCTGATTTTCAGCATGCTGCAGCCAACTATACCACCTAGTTTAATCTTCTGATCCCAATAAACCTACAAGGATAGGTCATTATTGGCAAAATTGTCTTTCATTAGGGTGGGACCGGACAGATTTTGAAAAAAGATTGGGCAAACATTTACCAAATAGTTAAACAGGACTGTTATTGGCTAATTCAGTTTAACATTTTGCATAATATGTACTGTATTTTATCCCTTTGCATTTGTATAGTATGGCTAAATTATCATCTCCCCACTGCTACACTTGTCAAAAAGAAGATGGCTCACTCCTCCACATTCTCTGGTTTTGTGAAAAAGCAGCTCTATTTTGGCTGACCATTACAACACACTTAGACCAGTTTTCTGAATTAACAGATTTGCTTATCCTGGAGATCTGTTTACTGTGATACTACAAGACTATATCTTTGACTTATAAGAGATTTTTTATTGCATTGATGTCAGCCACTGTCAAAATTGTATTACTACAGCATTGGTCCGATGATGAATTTCCTACCTGGTCTGAATGGCATGCTGAAATCCTAAGTGCCTTGAACCTAGAATTACATATCATGATTGTCAGGCATAGACATCATGGGCCAGAATTTCAAAGGCCTTAGACTGACGCAAGGTGCTTGTCTCAAACAGGTCTGACTCAAGGGCACCTTGTGCCAAGGGCTGCGCCAAGTGGGAATATGAAAGTCAGCCTGTGTCACACAGCAGTCTGCCTGCACCAAAGTGTACTAGCACCATTCTTACACCATGACAGTGTCTGTGGCATGGTGCAGGGGGCTTGTGGCAGACCCAGACTGCCGCAGCCCTAGGATCTGGAATTTGAAAGACTCCCCCCGGAACCAAGTGCCAAGTACTATTAGACCAGTGAGGAGCTGATCTAAGGGGACTTAGACAGCTCCTGGGGGGTCATCCTGTAAGTGCCATCATGTGGCCCACCCTGATACGTCCCTGGTGGGTGATCCCTGGTGGTCCGGTGGTCCCCTCTCACCCCCATCATGGTCCCCAACACCCATGTTCATGTGTCCTGCCAACCCCACCCATCTAGCACTCCCACCTCCCATGCCCCGATCTGGTGGCCGGGTGCAGCCCTCCACATGCCAACATGGCGGCCACCAAATGAGCCGTCCGTGCGTGTACTGTATACAGTACAAACACAGACTACCCATGCGGTGGCCAGCCAGGGTGGCATGTGGAGGGCTGTGCTGGTCACCAGATCAAGTATGGGAGGGGGTAGGAGTGCTGAGATGGGTGGGGGGCACTAGCCCACCAGGGTACTGGGGAGTGTTATGGCTCTGATGCCGTTGGCACTGTGATGTTGGGGGGGCAGTGCCCGGTTGCCAGCCCCTGTCCATGGGTGCTGCAGACTCCCCGTGGCTGTTGCAGCATTCCGGGTGGGTGTGCCATACATCAGGTGCAGCACCCCCTTTGCCACAAGCTGTGGGACTTAGGTGCCGGGACCCTGAGAAATAGAAATTCGGCTGCAGGGTCCCGGGCACACTGCACTCGGCACAAGCTGCCATTGTCGCAGCTTGCTCTGGGTCTTTGAAATTCCGGCCCCATGCCTTTATCACTAAACAGATCTTGTTATATTTCTGGCTTACCACTTTATGTTACATTGGTTGAACTCATTAAACCATACCCTGAAATCCTTGATCGTTTTTTAGTCTATCAGATGATCACATACTTATGTATTTATAGTATATGTAGTCATGGTCAGCACCACTTGTTGAGTTGAGGAGGGAGGGAGGGTTTTTTTTGATTTCATTGTGGTTTTTAGTCTGTATGATCTTATTTTTGCTTTTTATAACCTTGTGGTTTACTTTTTTCATGTTTTTGTATTATTATTATTGTTATTGTTAAAATTCAATAAAGTATAGTTAATTGAAAAATAGAAATGCATAGTGCAGTGAAATCAGTCATGATCTTACCAAACCACGATATGCACAGCAACAGTGGTATCATCAGCCAGACATAAGCACGTCTAATGTTTGGCACAACTGCTGCTGTGCTTCATCAGAGATGGCATGCTACTATGTAAGGCTAACTTAAGTACTGTAGCATTTAATGGGATATCAACCATAGAATAGTATACACAGTGTAGAAAAAGTGAATAAAAGGTTAATTTCGGATGAATAAAATGCAAAAGTAACACATTTTAGCACATTCACCAAATACAAATTCAACAATAGCTTATCCATGCTGCAGCTCAGAGCCCCTTGTGGATCAAATACGCCATGGTTACCCCCCACCAGATGCACGCTCATAAGACAAAACTCAGTAGGCCAGAGGTACCTTAACATTAGTAGAGATTTATTTTTCATTTATTTATTGAAATTTCAGACAACACCTTTGAGAACAAGCTCATTTCATAGGTTCCACGTGAGACGAACAATACATATTGGAAAAGTATGAGATGGAGAACAAATAAAACAAGGAATTATATAAAACATTACAACTGTATATAACTAGAGATGTTCCAATACATGTGGCATTGTGCAATGTATGCCAATGTGCATATTTGATTAAAATCTGGAATTCAAAGGGTCATATTAGAAGGGGTGGGGTCTTATTAAATGATCCTTTACAGGAAAATGAGAACAGACTCAGCCTAATATCTAATATCTAATATCTAATACTTAAGGTAAGGGATGGCATCAGCCATGGGGCCTCATCAGAGGTGAGAAGGCACAGTATGGGAGAAAGCATTTTAAAGTGAGCAAGGGAGCTCAGGAGATATAACGGGGGGAGGGGATAGGGGGACACCATAGAGGGGTGATGGGAAAGAGTGGAAGGGATCAACAGAAAATATGAAAGGAGAATGATTAGCAACTTAGAACAGTTATTTACAATCTGAGAACAGTTATGCATAAAGTCAGGATGGAATAAGGTTAGAATAAGTGCTGGTCACAAGAAAGAAGGTTATTGGAAGCAATCACAACTGGTATCAGCAACTAGCTGTTGCTTAAGTTTAACCTTGAAGGATCCCAAGATGGATGCTGAAGTGATGTCATAATGCCGTGAGTTCATCCATAGTGGGGCATGGTAGGCAAAGGACCTTTGTCCCAGAGAAGTGTGACAGTGGGGTATATTAAAAACCTGTCTAGTAGAGCTTCTGGCGCAACAACAGTTGATAGTGGGGGTAATAAGCTTTTGCACTCTTGGGGGCATTTTGCCTAAGCTTACTTTTTTAGACAGTAAATATGTTTGGTACACGAGTCTAACTTTAAATTGGAGCCAGTTAGCCTGAGCATACATGTTGCAGGTATGGGACAGACGGGCTGAGCTGGTAAGGAGCTGACATGATTTGTTGAGTGCAACTATGATGCAGGGAAGAGTTGTTTCAGTAGCTGATCCATAGATTGGCAAGCCATAATCAATAATCGAGACAAGAGAGCTTTGAATGGCCAGGTTAAGAGCCTCTGGGGTCAAACATTGCTTATACCTATAAAGTAGCCCAATGCAGGTGTTAACAGCCTTAGCAATGTTGTCAATGTGATAGGCATAGGTCATCGTACTATCAGTAGTAATCCCCAGATATTTAAAGAGCTGAACTAGCTCCAGGGGAGAGCCCTCTTTGTTGGTGATAGAAAGAGGGTAAGTTCTGTGCCTATTTTGGGAGCTGGAGAACAGCCTAGTTTTAGTCTTGCTGTAATTTATAACAAACTTGTGCTTATGGAACCATCTTTCTACGACTACGAAATTACTCTGTAGCCTGGATTCAAGAACCTTAGGGTCTGGATCACTGGTAAACAGGACAGCATCATCAGGATTTAAAAGGATGTGACCCTGACAGGAGTAAGAAAGGTTGTTGAGGAAAATGCTAAACAAAAGAGGGCCCAAGATGGACCCTTGAGGAACTCCAGATAGAACAGGTCTGCTATCTGAGAGGGTGTTATCAATCGTTACCTGCTGTGTATGGTTGTGCAGGTAACTTTCAAACCAGGCTACACTGTCACGAGCTAGACCAATGGTGGTAAGCTGTTTGACCAGGATGGCATGAGTCACTGTGTTGAAAGCATTGGTTAAATCAATGAAAGCAGCACCGACCAGGTGTCCTTGTCCTAAGGAGTGGTGAATAAAGCCTGTGAACTCCATAAGGGTGGTAGTGGTACTATGACCATTTCTGAACCTGTGTTGTTGCGGGCATTGTAGCTGATATTTTTCTAAGTATTCAACCAGTTGGTCAGACACTGTACACTCAAGAGCTTTCAAGAGTGGGGATAGGATAGAGATAGGCCTGTAGTTCCCAGTAATTGTGCGATCCCCAAACTTATGAACTGGTGTCACAGTGGCAGATTTCCATTTCTGAGGGAACTGAGAGTAACTAAATGACATGTTAATAATATGTGTTAGAAGTGACAGAATTTCATCCAGTGTAAGGGCTAGAAACTTAAGATCCAGGGTGTCACCACTAAATCTTGATTTCCCTAATACCTTGAGTAGGTAATTCCTGGCTTCATGGGCTGAGAGAGTTTTGAAGTAGAAAGGAGGATGAGAAGGGTGGTGAGTCTCTTTCCCAGAGTAGTCACTTGTGAGGGGATGAGAGAAGTAGCCAGGTGGCAGGACACCACTCAGGTCTGTGAAGGCAATATTAAAAGTGTTAGCAATAAGTTTGAAGTCGAGTGAGGGAACACCATCAATGTTGGCAATGGGGGCAAACTGTTCAAAGCAATATGAGGCTGAAACTATGTGCTAATTAATATGAAAGAATAATTAGAGAAAAATAGTACAGAGTGCATTACTGTACATTTAAAGGGTATATTTTGCTACCTTAGCTCTGAGGCAATATCTGTAAACAGTGATCAGCTTAATTACATTTTGCTACAAGCATTTTATACAGCTTGAAAAACAATTAATTTTCTTACCAAATGGTTACAATATCGCCAATTAGTCATTACAGTTTCAAAATGACTTCACTCCAGGGGTGTATGTGTGAAGGCATTTAACAGTTTCTGTTGCCATTCCGTACCAAAACAATCCAAAATAGAAAGGGGTGCTAAAGGGTGGCGTGAGCTTATGCTGGATAGGGTGATGGCATAGTACATAGTGCTTTTTTGCAAAAGGTTCAGTGACTTCACCAAATTAAAAATATAGTGTTGAATGGCTAGTCCAGGGGCATGGGTAGTATCCCATGAGGACACCTGGTATCATGAGTGGACATACATTTTAAATCCCAGTGTGAGACAGGCGGGGGCACAGCATGTCATGGCGATCAGGGACTCACCACCTGGCAGAGAGGGCAAGTATGGCTTGGCATTCATGCACCCTCTATCAGCTGACCTATGAGCAGCAAACACACACACACACCTATATTGTCCATGAAGAAAACCTTGAAATATATCTAGTAGAGGTTCAAGGATCTGAGGCAGTGAACCAGGTATATGAATTGACAACTTCGTAAAAATGAATGCGTATACTGCATGAGGGTGAATTGCCAGGAAAGTGTGTTATCTTTCTACTAGGAAGGAGCGTGATGCTCCAACTGGATTACACATCATGCTGATGTTAAGGGAACAGATGCACTGGAATCAAAGTGGTAGAATGAAGATACTGAAGCAGATATACTGTATAAATTCCTTGTTGATTGCTGCTGCAGTGCTGGTACAGTGTAGTCCTTATTATAAAATATTAAATCATAAACTTAGATAAAGATGTCTGCTTTTCCGTCTCACAAACAGAGCTGTCATGGAAAGCAATATCCATTAAGTATTATTATTCTCATTTGATGACATTTTTATTTGAGGGAGGCTATCCACTTATTATACAAGTAGTAATATATTGATCTTGACACATTAGGAAAGATGATATGGATGTTTTCATAATAATAATCATCATCTGTAAACCTGTAATCCAAAGGCAGATAATGCAGACGGTAACAGGCACATAAATCTCTTATTATAACTTGTAAATATTCAGCAGTAACAATTGCTGAAGTTCATTAATCATTCCTAAATTGAAGAATAGCTACAATAATGCCATGTTAAAAAAAACTGTTATGGTATGCAGTAAAATATTGTCACTTAGTGTACCGAGTTGCATCTAGAAATGAGCCCTGGCTCTGTGTGTCTCTTGGTAAATCTATTAACAATTACACAACAACAATCTTTCCCAGAAGTCTATTACAGGCTCCTCAGACTCTCTCAGTAATGTGGATGCCATCTGCTATGAGAAGGAGAACCAAAAGTAGGATGAGATACTATTGTTAGCCCTTCATTCTGACCCTTGCACTGCTTCGACACTTGGATGTTTCCTTATAGGGCTTCCTTTCCCCTTTCAATGCAGACCTTTCACCTGTAGTATCACCCAAAGTTGTTATGTGCTCCATCTGTGTGACGACTGTCTGCCCCATCACATCTAAAAAAAAGGCTCTATCGGCTGTGGAAACAGATAAAGCATAGCCTACTCCTAAATATATCTTCCAGTTAACATAAACCATGTCTTGTGGTTCAGCTAACATATCTTCTTCTTTGAGACCATAGGTGATCAGGTATCTGTGGACACTAATAGGAGATGTGCTGAGGTACATGTTCACTGTAGAAGTTTGCACAAAGTGATGAAATTCACCACTTCATGGAGCTTCGTGACGCTTTCCCAGGTCTGGGAAACTTTGACTTTATAAATTGCACCATTTTTCTTGCAAAATGTGGAATTTTGCGGGCAAAATTCCACACTTTGAGGTAAAAAAAAATCACATCACGATTTGCAAATTGCACAAATTTCACAAATTGTGCTTCATGAATTGTGCAAAATTCACAAATTAACTTGTGGAGCAAAGTTTTATGACTTTGCCCATCTCTAGACACTGACTAGGCCTGTGCAGCTATAAGTTCTACCCTGTCCTATCAGGGTGGCATGATGATTTGTTGGAGACCTTTATCTGGAACTGCATCTTAAATACACACACAACAACAGCTCATAATTGTTGCCAGTATTTGAATATGTATAATGATATTCTGCCCCTGGAAAAACAAAATGAAAATGTGTAAAAGAAATAAATAGGAGTCAAGATCCTGTAACCAACATTCTGCATGGCCAAAAAATAAATCCAGGTGACTGTGGATCAGGAGACAAGACCTAGAGAGACAAATACTGTACATCAGGAGCTAGTGATGAGGTCATCTTTTCTTGTGATATATGGTTACAGTGCTTCAGAGTAATACAGCCCACACTTTTGTGTAGCCACACTCAGCCTTGAAAAACCTGTCTTGTGTGGGATAATATACTGAACAAAAGGACTCATGTTGGAAGGCTTAATTATTTATCTTTTTACTTAAAGCTTATAGAATAGGATAATTGACATTTGTGTGCCACCAGGCTCTATCAGTGACCACTCCCCAGTTCATTGCACATGGGCTGCTAAACAATCCAACCCCCCCCCCTCCGATTTACTACCAGCTGGGCCATTTGCAAAGATAAGGTTGTAGTCTTTGAGACATATGTTGCTCAGATAGATTGGAGCTACCTGGATGTCACCCTTCATATTGACTCTGCATTAATAAATGAATTCACAGCAGCCTGTGACAAATTTTCCCCTTTCAAGAAGCACTTGGTATGAGGTACCGCTGCTGTATGGGTCACTTCAGTGCTCATAGCTGACATGCATGAATGGGATAACCTGTGGCATCTGCCAAGAGAAACAGGCTCACTTGTGGACTTACAAAGGCACAAGGAAGCTTATAATAGGTGCAACAGTAGGAGAAGACAAGCAAAATTTGCATATTGCAAGGACAGCAAACTAGGATTTGGAGTAATGGGAAAAATATTGTGGGTAACATATTAAAACTCCTGGATAAGGGTGAAAATTAAAAACTGCCTCCAAAAATGCTCAAAATCAAAGGGGCTAACACTCTGGACCCAGCTCAGATAACAAACAAATTCAACCCAGCCTTCAAGGACCTCAGATCTGTCCTCTCTCCATGTCCTGTGATGGGGTTATGTGACAGTGATGGCACTGGACTATCAGGCAGTACTGACCAAGACCCAGGGTATCCCAAATTCTATTTCAAGTCTATTTCAATGAAAGATACCCTAAAATATGTTAAATGAGTCCTAGCTAAAACCAGGCTGGGAGTGATACAAGAGATATGAAGCTGTTAGTCCAGGCAGTCAAGGAACTTGCCCTTCCTATATCTAAATTATTCAACTTTTCATTGTGGTATAGTATTCCCAGTTCCCTGGAGTAAAACTGCAATGGTCACACCAGTTTTCAGACATGGTGACCACTCCAACCCTACTAATTACAGACCATATCAATCCTCTCCCCTTGTCCAAGGCCTTTGAGTGAATCATTGCAGACTATCTAGTCACTCTTATGGGAAAATACAAAATGCAATGTGCACAACACCATGAATTCAGGAAGCTCCACAGCACTAGCACTGCATTATAGAGTATTCCACCTACTTGCATTGAGCCCTTAACAGTGAACTCCTGGTGGGAGCATCTACATTGACCTGACAAAGGCATTCAACCTTGTCAGTCACAAGCTGCTACTTGGAAAGCTCCTCTCACTTGGACTGTCTCAGGACACAGTAGCCTGGTTTCAAAGCTACCTCACCAACTGCTTATAGCATGTACAGATTGACAGCTCTTTCAGGTAACAGATGTGTCTCACTAGGCATGCCACAGATTTCAATATTTTCTACCACCTATTTGGTCTGTTCATTAACAGCCTTCTGGAGACCTGCCAGTCATCCAAGGTACTCCTTTACACTGATGGTTCCATCATCTACACCAGTAGTGCTCACCAGGATAAAATCTGTACTGATTGACAAAACTGACAAAACAACTTTGAGTTGATAGAGTAATGGTTTATACACAACAAATTGGTCTTGAACTACAAAAAAACTAAAACCATGGTGCTTTCAGGTCTACAAATGGAAAAATAGTTCCCGCCCCTAGTCATCCTCAGTGACAAGGGGCATAAATTAGAACAGGTAGAATCTTTTAAATACTTAAGTGTTACCCTGAATGATACCCTGTCATTCTCCCCTCATGTGGATAGATAATATTGTTAGCATTACCAACAGAAGGCAAAGTGAACCATACAGGAATCACCTTAGCCTCACCACAGAAGCTGGGCATATTGTGTCTAGCACTATCCTGTCACTTCTTGACTAGGGCATCCCAGTTTATGCAGCAGCGACTGACTCTGTACTAAACAGAATCAGGATGGTATATAACAAGGCCTGTTGCTCTGTATTAGTGGATGACATGGTTGTCCATAAATGCCATCAACAATTGGCTTCCTATCCAGGATAGATTAAAGTACCAGACCTGTCTGCTCACAAAAAAAGCCAGTGATGGACCTTACCACCCTGGCTATTCAAAAATTGCTGTTGCCCTGTTAACAACTAATTCAATGCCAGTAGTATGACAAGGAATGCCCATGGAATACAATTCCAGAGAATGAACTTGGATACACATTCCTTCACTTTAAGGGCATCTCTGTGGCTGAACAAATTACCAGAAACCCTGTTAAGTCTCCCTAAAATTGCCCACTTCAAGTACGCTCTGAGAAAAGAAACGCATTACAAGTTTCAAATGCCCCTGTTTCAGTTAATCCATATACCTAGTACGGTAACTCCCTTATTGCTACACCAGGACAACTTGGTCTGCCCCCTTCAATGGGCAGTCTCCATTGTTCTGGATTTTTCCCCCAGTGATGACAAATAACCTTGTATGTTGGTGCTCAGATTGGCAATCAATTTATTTTCCATGTAACACATATTGTTATACCATATTTCACTTATATTTTACCAATTTTATGATTTCCATATCCATCCATAAATTCCATTTTGTTCATCATTTTTAACATTTTTACTTTCATAATTATTCCTCTTATTAATGTCCTTTACTTTTCTTCTTCTTCATCTCACTAGCCCAGGTGAATACCTGGGTGCCTTTATTGTCTCCTCTCTTGCCGGTAATTTCTTCTCTTCAAGGTGATGGTGAAAACCAAAACCACTTTCCTGCTTCAAGTTGTTTTCCTCTATGCATTGTTTTTCCTTATTTATTTATTTATTGTTTTATTCATTGTTTAATTCTCTCCCCCCCGCCCTGGTCCCCTTCCCCCGTTCCACCTTTCCCTTTTCCCATAGCCTGTCTCCAGCTCGCGTTGGATGACTGGCCTTCCCCTGCCCTCCTTCAGCATCACCTCCCTTGTCTCCTCCATGCTTTGATGAAACCCACCATTTCCGTATTGAACATGTCAATACCCAGATCTGATAAATGGATCCCATCCAACTGGTAAAAGTCATCTACCCATTCCTCTATTCCCCTTAAAATGACCTGTCCACCCGTGCTCCAAAATAATGTGCCTATCCTCCTGTTCATTTTATGCCTCCCTCTTTCCACAGCTCTGTGAATGTGTTCATGCCTCCATACTCTCCTTGGAATTATGTCTGACCATGCTAGGCTAACCTTGGGCCACCATTGCTTTATTACCTTAATATCATGTTTTATCTGTAAATAAGTGTCCAACCAGGGTCTTTCTCCAATGTCATTACCCCCCAAGTGTATGATAATTAGGTCCGGATCCGGTGTTTTTTCTCTCCTCTCTCACAGGGTCGGGAGCAACAGTGCCCATCTCATCCCCCGGATTCTTTTTCATGCCAATCTACATTGTCTGACATCCTGATACAGTTGTTTCCCCTCTGCTTTCTATTCTGCTCTCCTTTCAGCCCAGTAAATGTAGGAATGCCCACAGATCCATACTTCTGTCCTACGGCAGTGACCTATTAATTTAAGCACACGCTCCCCCCTTCCCTTTCAGTCCTGCACCCCCTTCTTTTTATTCTTCTCTTAATTGTATCTAAAACTCTTCCTTTTTTACCTGCAAATCAAAGAAAAACAGATTAGTTTCATTCAGTCAGTCATGGATCGTATGTATCTTTTGTAACTATTGGACTTCCAATGTCCCTTTTCTTGTACTTGAGATGCTGATTCACCTTCAGTGGCCATTTTTGATGCCACTACTATTCTGAAGGAATGGGAGGAGTACCTTGTCAGGTCCTCACCTAAAAATGCCATACCCTTTCTCAATACTGCTGTAACTCAGTAACGTAACACTTTTTTCCCATCTCCATTTATAAACAATTGCCCTCTTCTGGCTTGTCTTTCTGCAGTGTAGGCCCACAGAGTTCTTAATGGATATAGTAGTGGATTAAGGTGCTCTTTTATGGTCACCATGTTTACATTTCCTTCTTGGTCTGTCTTGGATCTCCTAATCAGTATGCCTATTTTGTTCTTTCTCCATGTAATATCCCCCCACTCCAACCCCCCACTCTCGTTCCGGGGCCCATGAATTACCACCTCACTCACTCGTAGTGCCCCTGTGAACATGTCTATGTAGATTACCCGAAACAGTTTAGCCTCATTGTGTGATTTACAGTTTGTGGCAATATTTCCACCAGCCTCCCCAAAAATTGGTCAGCTATTGGGCACCTTGTATCCTTTGCCCTATGTTTCATTCTTCCCCATCCTTCTAGCATCCATCTAATCAACATTGATTTAGTGGGATCGTGACACCTTTTCAAACTACATCATATGCTGATCCCTGCTATATGAACTCCCATTGTAGTATGGGCCATCCCTCTTTCCCACCGACAGACTATAAATTTTCCTAATTGTTCCTCTGTCACCGGCCCACTTACCTCCATGTGATGTATTTCCCTGAATGTTTGGAGTGCCTGTCATGACCCTTCATATGCCCTCAGGGTCCTGGGTGCCCAAGAGTTGCGAAACAGCAGCTGTGCTCCTTCTTGCCAATGTCCCAGATGTTCATTGGGATAGGTGTGTTTTGCCCCTCTGCTTTCAGTGCCAGTGCCTGGAATCTATCCAACTGCAGATGGGAAAGGCTGTCAGCCAGTATGTTCCGTACCCCTTCTATGTGCCTGGCTCTAAATGACATGTTCAGCTGCAGTCCCCTTAGCACTAAAGTCCTCAGCATCCTCATTATTGTATCTGACCTTGCACCTTTGTTGTTGAGGACCTCGACTACTGCTGAGTTATCACACCAAAATGCCACCTGCTGGTTCCTCAGGTCCTTGCCCCATATTAGGGTGGCAACCCAAACTGGCATTAGTTGTAACAGTGTGATATCCCAGTTCAGCCCTTGTTTTGTCCATTCTTTCGACCATGGTTCTGAAAACCATTTTCCTCAAAATAGCCTCTCATTCCTAGCCCTCCCCTACTTCATCCATGTATAATTCCAAGTCGGTGTTGTATACCCATTCTTCCTGCCAAAATTATCTCCCATTGCAGCTCTGTAAAAATTCTTCCCGTATCCGAAAATCCTCTTTCACACCCTTTGATATATCTACCCAGTGGTGGGGTATGGTGACCCCTGCTGTTGCCCTTACCATCCAGCGGGTAAATGTCCTCCCTGGTCCTATTGCCCTGCAGGCAAAATTCAGGTGCCCTAATACTTGCTGTACCTGCCTTAGCTGCACTCTCTTTCTGCTCATGTCTATGTCTATGAGCTCCTTCAGTTTTCTTACTTTTTTGTCTGGGAATCAGAATACAGCTGCTTGAGAATCTATTTCAGTTCCTAAAAATTTCAATACTTTGCTAGGGCCTTCTGTTTTGTCTGCTGCTAATGGCATCCCTAGTTCTCTACACAAATCCTGAAAGCACGTTAACATGCACCCCACCTCTTCTTTTCCATTACCTATTAATAGAAAATAATCTAGGTAATGTATCGCACCCCTATACCCTGTCTTCTGTTGAAAAATCCATTGCAGGCTAGTGCTAAATAGCTTGAAAGTTGCACAGGCTGTGGAACACCCCATGGGCATTGCTTTGTCAAAATAATACTGCCCATTCATCTTAAACCCCAGCAACTTCCAATTTTCTGAACTGACTGGTAGTAACCAAAAGGCTGCCTCTATGTCTGTCTTTGTCATCCATGCCTCAGGCATGGCCCTGATTATCTGCACTGCCTCCTCTAGTGTGGCATATGACACCCAACTGTGCTTCTCCCCTATAAAATCATTGACTGACTCTCCTTCAGGGAATGTTAGGTGGTGGAAGACCTGAAGCTCCTCTGCCTGCTTTTTCGGTATCAGGCCTAACAAAAAAACTCTTAAGTTTGTAAAAGGTGGACTTTTGAATGGCCCCTCTAACCTCCCTGCTTTTTTTTTCATTCTGAAATTTGGTCCTCAATATATCCTCTTTACCCCACACCAATCCTACATTTTTTGCTTCCCTCGGTACCCTGGGGCCTGTAAATTGCAGTGGGAAGCGGATCACATGATGCCTTCATTGTAAATGGACGCTTGTGTACCTCGCTCCCACCTCAATTCCCTTAAAAACTAATATTTTTTAAACTTTTGACATTCGCTAGCCAGTTTACACCACTCTCACAGTTTGCTATCAGCATCGGGACATCTCCGGTGACAAACTTATTTCAAGAAGCCAGAAAACAGGGAAAGAATGGAGGTCAAAATGAAACAGGCCCTTTTAGCACATACTCCACCTGCAACACCAGACAAACAATCTAAGTGGGCCAAGATGCAAGGCACTTCCACTGGCAAGACTTCCCAACCTCCGCCTACTATGGCACCACTCTCAGAGGATAGGTTTCTAGCAGAAATGGCCCCACTGAAATCCGCATTCCAGGAATTTGCATCAGGTCTAAAGTCCATTAAAGCAGAATTAAAGGATACCAACAGGGCTCTGGTGGATGTTACAGCCCCATACCACCTCCTTAGAAAAGTGGCAGTCCCATATTGAGCCTGATGTTTCTACATTAAGGCAAAAATTCTGCAAACTGGAGCTCAAACTGGAAGATTTGGAGGACCGAAACAGGTGTAATAACCTGGTTATTTTCGGCCTTCCAGAAGGTGCTGAAGGGCACTATCCTGTTGTTTTTGCACGGAAACTTCTTCAACAAATTGCTGGCCCTCCACCTCACTCTGCCTCATATATTGTTGAGAGGGTCCACAGATCACTTAGGCCTAAGCCATCTCTAGGATCCAAGCCTAGACCCTTTATTTTTCATCTTTTAAGCTACATTGATCAACATGTCCTGTCCACAGTCAAAACCATACAAGAAATCAAATGGGAAGACTCAAATCTTAGAATATCTCAAGACCTCCCAATAATCACTCACCAGAAATGTGCTGAATACCAACCACCATAGCATTAATGAATTGATTGCTGCTGGAATTAAATTTCAGATGCTTTATCCAGCCAGGCTATCTGTGCTACACCAGGGTAATCGGAAATCTTTCGGCAATGCCGAACAGGCTGCTCGGGACCTTCACGGTCTATTTCCTGACCTATTGAGTCAGCGTTGATCCCATTCTTTTGTACGGACTGGTTGCCTTCAATGTGGTAATCATTAACCTAATCAGCGTGATCTGCTTAGACAGAGTCCCAGTTGTTCAAGTATTGCCTTGGTTTTAATTTCGCTGGATCTGCGACAGTTGAACAGCTCGAATGTGTGCACAATCACAGCCCCACTGCATGATAGTGCAAACTATTTCAACTGTATATTACCACTTGAAACCAGAACTTCTCCACTTCTGTTAGCCTGCTCTCAACGTTAAAAGTTGTTTTTTTACTAACTGAATCCAATTTAATATTTTGTCAACATTTTTTCAACTTTATTTTATTTTTCTCATTTCCTTTTGCCAACTTACTTATTACATATATTGCACATGCTGTTGCCTGAACCATATTCTTATGTGACTCACATGGTTGATTTAACTTTAATTTTTATTGCCATCCCCATTTTTATTTTCAAGATACCTGGATATTTTCAGATCTTTTCAGTTCAGGGTGAAAAATGGGCAAAACAGGAAAGGAATGAGATCGTTTACCATTATGAAGCATCATTAGGAGTTCTCTTATATATCTATATGAAATGTGGAATAATTTAACTGGCTGTTGAAGTTTAGACAAGTTTACTTTACTTAATATCAAGTTAATGGTTATAAAGGGCTGTTTTACTTGGTTCCCTTAGCTGATTACTGTTACATTTCACACTCAACTATTGGCTTGGGGTGGGTGGGAGGAATACAAGACTGTCTAGTTGTTGGAAGCAGTCATTATGAACATGGGGTTTGAACTTCTATATTGTCATCCCAGTATGGGATTTTTTTCACTTTTTCTACATTGTCTACATTGTGGAGTTCAGGGTTGGGTTTTGTAAAGTTTGGTTATACTGACTCTGGGTTTTGGAATGGGTGGGAGGGGGATTATTGGGTTATAATATTAAGGCTGTCTGCCACTAGGAGGGGATGGATTATTGTTATTGTAGGTAAATTGGACTGGTTGCTCTTTAATAAATTACATTTCACTTCCTCTTGCCTTAACATCTCTTATGGCGGGGCTTAGATTTTGCTCTTAGAATATAAAAGGGGCACAAAGTCCAGCCAAGTGCACCAAAGTTCTGCTTCACCTTAAAGTCTGCAAATTGATGTGGCCTTCCTACAAGAGCACATCTTTTGGCCAATCAAGCTCATTATCTATTCAGAAACTGGGTGGATCAGGTGTTTGGCTCTGGAATTGATTCCCATAGAAGAGGGGTAGCCATCCTTATATCTCGTAGTACCCCATTTCATCTCATACAGGACATTGTAGACCCTGAGGGTAGATTTCTTATCTTGAGGGCCCTTCTGAGTCATTCTGAAGTTATTCTAGGCTCCATCTATGGACCCAATTGTGAGGACCCAAAATTCTTTTCTAACCTTATGGCCACACTTGACCCCTGGACTATGTTTCCAATAATTCTAGGTGATGATTGGAATCAGGTCCTAACTAACAAATTAAATTGAACTGGTAAGGTTAGGCAGGACTTGTATTCTGGTCAAAAAGCCATCCACAAATTAATGCACCTCCTTGGCCTTATAGATCCCTGGAGACGTATGCACCCAGACAGCGTGGATTATTCTTTTCGTTCCCTCCCCCATCACTCCTTTTCCTGTATAGATTATTTTCTCATGACCGTTGACCATTTCCCTGGTATTTCCCTAGCCTTCTATTCATCAAAGGTCATTTCAGACCATCATATTTCCCATCTCCATTTAGATCTTTTGCACAATATACATAGAGTCCGAATTTGGAAACTTAATAACCAACTTCTGAAATCTGAAGAACATGTACAATATCTCCAAACTTTCATCAATAACTTCATGGGAGTCAATGCCCCATCCATGTACAAAAAAGATATTCTATGGGGGTCCCTGAAATGTGCACTAAGAGGTGAGTTAATTTGCTTAGCGATTAAATGCAAAGGACAAAGGACCACAGTCCTCTCTTCTATTCTGGACCAGATAGCAGAATTGAAAAATCACCTCTCCCCACTTTCTCCTATAGATGAATGGGAAAAGGTTGAAACCCTTCGGGCCCAATATAATCAACTATTAGCTGAAAAAGCTGAATACCTGATGCTTCGTTACAAACTCTCCTACTTTAATGATGGAGAGACAGATGGGAAACTCCATGCTCTTCATCTTCATACTCAAATTGCTGATAGAATAATCTCCTCCATTTACTCAATGTCAGGTGTACTCCTTACTCCACCCCCTCACATTGTGAATACTTTTCGAGACTATTATCAGGAATTATACTCGGCCTCTACACTCCCCTTCTGCCCCAACAATTGGATATAGACCTCCCAGTACTATCTGACCTTCAGATAATAGTTTAAAAGCTCCTATTACCGTAAGTGAAGTTTGTGATTCTATCGATGCTCTCTCCTCTGATAAATCACCTGGTCCCGATGGTTTCTCAACTAACTTCTATAAAAAAATTCAAGGACATTTAAGCCCCGATTCTGTTAGATACCTTTCATTACATTTTCAAGAAGGGTATATCTGACTCCTCTCTGACCTTGGCCAATATTGTTCTTCTTTCTAAACCCAACAAAGACCCCCTTCAGATTCACAATTACAGACCCAGCTCCCTAATTAATGTAGATCTCAAAATACTTGCTAAAATCCTTTCTTCCAGACTAGGCCAGGTTTTGGAATCCCTTCTTAGTACTGAACAGGTGGGATTCATCCAAGGTAGACTCTCCTCAGACCACCTTACAAAGCTCACCTATCTGTTCTCTGCATCCAAGGACTCCCTCATACCAGCTGCTCTCGTTTCACTGGATGCAGAAAAAGCATTTAACAGGGTGTCATGGGACTACCTTTTTATGTTATTACCTAAATATCATATTACACTGGAATTCATACAATGGGTTAAAGCACTATATGCATCTCCAACAGCTCAAATTCAATGTAATGGAGTCTTTTCTACCCCCTTCCCATTATTTCAAGGCACCCACCAGTGCTGTCCCCTCTCTCCCTATCTTTTTAATTTATATTTAGAACCCCTCATCAGAAAACTTAAAACCTCCTCGCTTGTAACTGACATATCAATATGTAAAACGGAATACAAAATCTCTGCCTAGGTGAATGATTTACTCCTACATATTTCGAATCCAATCCAATCCCTTTCCACTGCCTTTCAAATCATTTCTCAGTTTGAAGTAATTTCGAATTACAATTTAAACCTAGAAAAAACAGAAGTTTTTCCCTTAAACAAATACACAGTAAGGGCTGATATTAATCATTTATGGTTACAGTGGAATCCCGACAAAATGAAATATCTTGGGATTTATCTTCACCCTCTCTCCCATATTATGGAAAAGTTTAATTTAGATCATCTTGTTAAAACATTAGCAGAAGACTTTAAACGCTGGTTGAAACTACCTTTAACCTTATGGGGACTAATGGGTATAATGAAAATGAACATCCTATCTCGTACTTTATATTCTTTACAAATGTTCAATTGGGCCCTCCCACTATCATGGTTCACACAAGTATACAGGATTCGCAGTAACTTTCTATGGCAAGGGAAAAAATTAGACAGAATTATCTTAAGCTTATCCATTGAAAAGCTGATGGTGGTCTCCAAGCCCCAAATTTTTATATATATATATATATATATTACCTTGCTATTCACCTGACTAGAATCCAACACTGGCTGCAACCCTTACATGTTACTTCAGATTCTGTTCATGGTCCCCTCTGGGTCAAAATCAAACATGATCTTTGCATAGCGCATGATATTGACCCCAAAGCTCTTCCCTTCATTATTAAAAAGTATCTTCCTAAATCCCTGCAGGACACACCATTAAGCTCCTTGCTTCAAACTCATCATCAGCTAAACTCTTTCCTCAAAACAGATGCATTTAGAGATACAGCCCAAATCCTGTTTCAAAATCCTAACCTCTTAATCTTGGGTAAGATAGTTAAACCCTATCTTTTTTGGCCGGATATGGGTATTGAACGTGTTGGCCAGTTGGTTCAAGAAAATAAACTGCTTTCTTTTCAGGAAGGTCATAGTCTCTTCAACTGGTCTAATAATCATGTCTTTAAATACATTAAAATATCCCACATGTTGCTACAACACTTTGGATCAGGGGTATAGACTAGATCTTTTATGTCTACCTTGCTCACGTACACCAACTCTATCCCTATAACTCACCTGGTATCCTACTCATATCAGTTCCTCATATCAAAAACTGCTACTTTAGAAGGCCAGAGGTTTTATTGGCGGGATAATATCTTACCATCGGACGCTTCTCCCATGACCTGGTCTAATCTTTGGAATCACCTATACAAATATATTAAATAGGACAGATACAGATACATACAATTCTTTATTTATTTTTATTATTTTATTTTCAAATTTGTTAACCAGGTAAGGACACTGGACCAAAGTTCCTTTTTCAGGTCCGAATCGGAGTGCAACACATAAATAGCATATCATAATACAACAATCAACATCATACTACACAACTTCACATACTACTTAATGCAATCACAAACAGCAATTGTCAATAAATAGTGTTTCAACTGTGCCTTAAAAGATGATAAAGACCTTGCATTTTGAATTCGAAAAGGAAACTAATTCCACAGTAGGGGAGCTGAAATTGAAAAAGCCTGAGACCCAAGTTTTTGTTTACACAATGGGACCTCTAATATAAGACCATTTGATGATCTTAGCTTTGATGGACTATTCTTAATTAAAACTATATCAGATAAAGGAAACATGGATTCATAATAAATAGATTTTGTGACTAAGCAACCCACTGAATATTCAATTCTAGAAATTAAGGGCATCCAACTCAACCCTAAGTACAGATCATAGTGATAAGTTCTGTATATAGCTGATAAAACAAAATGACAAACATTATTAAAGGATACTGTTAATGTATGCAATTCCTTTTCCCCAAATTATAATATAAACAAGCTCCATACTCCAAATGAGGGAGCAAAGTCCCCACAGCAATAGCTTTCTTAATATTTTCTGAAAAATAATTTTTACATTGATAAAGTAAACCTATCTTTTGATTTACCTGCCTATTGTAATATCTATTATACACTGTCCAAACTCTACCAAATGGGTAAACTGCCCTCTAATCAATGCCCCAAATGTCAACAATTTCCTGGGGATTTACTTCACATGTTATGGTCCTGCAAGAAATTTGCTCCCTTTTGGCATAGTATTCAGAACAGACCTGACCCACTACATACACTGTCTGATAGCTTCAATCCAGAAATCTATTTTTTGGGGGATTATATGCAACTACAAGGGAATAGACAGAGAGCTCACATGGCCTTAGTTTCAGCCTGCGCCAAAAAAGTAATATTGAGGCATTGGTTAGATTTGACTATCCCCAACCATATGGAATGGTTTAATGAAATTATGTTTGCCCTACAAGCTGAACTCATCATCGCAGGAATTACTAATAGACTGAGTAGCTATAAACAAATATGGGAGCCATTGTATACCCTTATTTCAATTCTTTAACTTTTAGTTACGCATACCCCAGAGACAGCTTTTTCTTTCCCCTTTGGTGAAATTGCCAAACTTGTCCTCCAGCATTATACTTCCTTGCAACCATCCTCAAACAACACTAGTGGCAGACTGGGATGGGTAAGGTGGGAGGGATAGGGAGGTGGGTTGGGGATCAGACAACCTTAACAAGCTATAGCTTCTTAACATTGAAATTTTTTGCCGAATGCTATAATATTGTATATCTGGATTGTACCAACTATGTTTTAATCCAGCATTATTGCATTGTCTGTATATGGTGTTGTTTGTTAAAAACAATAAAGCATATTAAATTAAAAAAGAAATTACAGTGGGAAACCTTTTTCAAAACCTTCAATGATCTGTGCAGCTGCCCTTTTGCCTTCTTATCTCGGTAGTGACTTAACCAGAGCTTGAAAACTTTAATCTTAATGGAGGTGCATGCTCTAATAAACCTTGTCTATATGTCTGTCCCCCCTCTCGCTCTCCCTGTCTGTGAATTATTTAGAATGCTTTCCCCCTCTTCCCATATATCCCCTTCTTCTGTTTCCCCTATTCCATGATGAACCTCTATAACCTTGTCCATCCCCCCAAAAGGACTGGTTGGTACTCCCTTCTGCATCTCCTTGTTACCCGCCTTGATTCCATGATGTGCGGCATCTTGAGGCTGGGTCACCGCCTCCACATTTTGAGCAGGTGTGCTTGTATCGACATTGTGGCCATGCTCAAAAGGCTCTATTGCAACCCCAACAGCATTTCTAGAGTATCATCCCTCTTCTTCTCCCTTCCCCTTCAGGAGTGGACTGATCCATTAAAGTCCGTCCACAAATCCAACTGCTTTCTGTCCCAACTCACATCCCCGTATGTCGCCACATTCCCCCAAAAATTTATCATACTACAACCACCCAAATCTCCCTTTTGCCTTGGTCCACCTTATGATCAGTGAATACGTGATCAGCAGGATGCCCAATTCTGTTTTATTTCTCCATGGCTATGGCTGAGTATGTGGCAAAGCCTACAAACCACCTGTTCCAGGTCTTTCCTCTTTTAAATTTGTACTCTTCCTTTTTTCCCAATAAAACTACCACTGTAGCCATTTCACTTTTGCCTATATTCTCAGTTTCATCATATTTGGTTGCCGCCTCCCTACTCACCAAGGCAAATGCATCCACATATTCACCTTTCCAAATGTTTTCTTTTATGGTTAGCAGCACATGCTTGCCTATTCTCATTCCCGGGGCACCTATATCTCATGTCTCTTTTCCTGTACTCATTACTTTGCTTTCTTTTTCTCCCTCCCTCCGTATTTGTACTGGCTTTAATATTTGCCAAGACTTGTTCGAATTGCATAACCCCTCCTTTCCCTAGAGACAATATCATCTGTTCTGTTATTCTTTAATGCTACCTCCTACTGTTTCTACCACATTACCTGATACCCCTGCCACTCCACTTGGATTGCTGGAATGGGATTCACCGAGAAGAGTTCATTTTGAGGGATTGGTATTGCTGGCGGTGGTAGGCTTGGTTCTGGTGTTTTTGCCAGAGGGAGTTCTGGTGTCGGACTCGGACCTGGTTCCAGTTGATCAGGGCTTGGCTGTGGCCCTTGTGGGTCACTTGGTCATGGAGGCCCTCCCGATGCCAACTCCTGCCTCTCTGGGGTACACGGCCAAGATGGGGGCACTTTTCTGCTCCACCTTTGCCCTTCTCAGCCTTTCTCTTGTCTGGTCTCTGAGGTTCTGACCCTTCCACCAGTCCCCACATCTTGTTGGCATTTTCAGCCAACTGCGCTATTGCCCTGTAGGCATCCTCCTTGGATGGTCTGCTTTTCTTTGGCTTCATCAGTCTCCTTGTCTCCTAAATATAGGACTGAAAAAAGAAAGAGTACATTTTAGTTTTGCATATGCTTCCTGTTACCATTCATTTCTTTGCTGAGGACTATTCCCCTTGGCAAGCTGTGCCTTTGCCCTGTGTGGATCTAGCCCCTTGCTGTTCCTCACTCCACCTTGAGCCTTTTGATTTTTTGCTTGGTTGTTTTTTTTTTTGTTGTTTTTTTATGTGGTCTCACCCATGGCCTTCATCTACCTGGCCTTGTTTCTGTTTTCATCTTAAAGTCCCCCCGTTATCCCCCTTCTTTCTCCCTGCACCTGATGTTTCACGGCCTTAGGCCCTCGCTGCCTGGGGGCCCTACCGTGGGGCCGCTGTGGCACCTGCTTCCTGCCATATGGCTCAGGTCCTGTACCCACTGTCCTTTTCCTCAGGCCTGTACATTATTTGACCCACCCTGCCACCAGGCAGTATCTCCATGGCCTGCACACTTCTCCCAGCATGATTCTACATACTGTGTGCTTCTCGCTAACAACCAAAGCCTTTTTCTTGCTTTGGCCCCAATAGCTCCCATCTGTGCCATCGGCTGTCCATGCCCCTCCTTCTCTGCTGGCCTGCTTCTCTCCCTAAGAGGCCCCCCGGGTACCTAGCCTACCCGGGGCTTCTCCCTGAATCAAATCAGTCAAATGACCCTCTAATACCACCCAATGCATCATAGTGCAGTTCCTGATGCATGCATCCCCCCTTAGTGTTTCACAAAATCAAGTGTCCAGCCCAAGTGGGCATGATGTCAGACACCCCGCACAATGCCACGCGGCTTCCCTCTTGACCAAATCAGTGAAATGCCTTCCCCAAAACCAACCAATGCTTCCACAAATGCTGTGTCTGACGCACATCTCTCCCCTCATTCTTTTACTGTCCCCTCCTCTTCCACAATTGTTTTTTTCGCAAGTCGCAAAATGTCCCCCCCCCTTGGAGTTCCTCACTCAATGGGAACTATCCTTCCTACTCAAAACAAACTCCTACTTCAGGATTGCTATTCACTCTCAAACTCAACCAATGCGTCATAAGTGCTGTTCCTGATGCACGTATCACTCCCTCAGTCTTTACTGTCCCCTCACTCTTCCCAAATTGTTTTTCTGTAAGTCACAAAATCAGGCCTCCTGCCCTCAAGGCTGTGATATCAGACACCCCGCACCAGGCCATGTGGCTTCTCCCCGGACCAAATCAGTCAAATGTCCTGCCCCAAAACCAACCAGTGCATCCAAAAATGGTGTGCCTGACACATGCATCTACCCTCAGTCTTTACTGCCCCCTCTTCTCCTGCAGCTGTTTTTTCCCACAAGTCACAAACGGGCACCCCTCCGGCCATCTTTGCTCAATGCGACCTACCATTCATTACCTAAAAACAATGCTCCTACTTCCAGGATTGCCACTCACTCTCTCGCTTTTAACAAACTCTCTGGGGTCTCACCCAGGCTTGCTTCTCCTGCCTCCATAAAGACCCTTTATCCCCATACAAAATATACAAAATTCAGGCCAGCCTTTCTGGTGTACATGCTCTCCCTATCACTCTCACAGATGAGGAAAAAGGACCCAATTTGAACAGTGCCAGGGTCTCCTTGGGTCCGATTGTCCCCCACAAGTTCTGCAAATATCTTGTTCTATTTACACAAATAAAACCTTACCTCATTTTTTATTTCTTGGGACCTCTGCCTTTCTTTCTCTAACTGATGTTGTTAACTCCAGTTCTCTCCTTCTTTAGGCCCCTTGGATGATGATGTAACCGCTAGGCCCTTAAGCCTAATTGCCAATACTGAAGTGCTGCTCAGTCGCTGTGTACAATGAAATATGCAGCAAAAGAGGGCTGTTTCTTTCTTTGCAGCCCCTTATATTTTTGGCTTAGCTCCAACCCCTTAATTCTTTTTGTCCTATTACTTCTGACTGCCCCCTTCCCCCACTCTGACTCCTCCCCTTTGTGACATCATCCCTCTATCTGTCCCCCCTTCTTTTCCTATCTGAGCGGCTGTCATTGGAGAGGGTACACCAGGACAGCTTGGTCTGCCCCCTTCAATGGGCAAACTCTATTGTTCTAATCCTGCACCTAATGCATCCAATTGTTTGCTTCTGATTACTCTCCTCTGGAATTGTTGTTTTTATTTCTTGTATTGTTTACTGTTACGTGTATCTTCACTTCTTATCTCAGATGTTGAACCTTTGTAAATGAGCACTTTGCTCAATGGTACTTTCCCAATGAGTAAATAAAAAAAATAATATTATATGGATTATTTTAAACTAGTAGCTTCTCAATTACAGGGGCATCTCTAGGGGATCCTCCATTGGTCAGAAGATCCTCATAGGTCTGGCAAGCAATCAGCATTCAGCATTAAACATATGTATTTCTTGATTTTGGGTTTAGCTAATCCTTAATACTGTTGCTACAGTAACTTCATAAGTAGTTTTTTTTTCTGTTTTGTTACTCAGTGTATAATATAAATATTTCCCTTGTTGATTGTTTTCATTTCATGGGAACATGTGAACAGTTAAAGGAGCACAACACCTTCACATGTTGTAAATGTTATCTGTTTTCTTGCCACCAATCAGCTCCATTTCTATAGCACTTGAGGATATAAACGCTTGTTTTACTTACTGTTGACAGTAGTCCTGTTACTATCCTGTGTAGCTCCATTATCTGACTGTTGAAATCTCAGTTGTTCCCAGGTGCTACAGTACATAAGCAGTGAGAAGATGATGTATCAACACCCATTAGTCTCTACATCTATGTCTGCCTGCTGATTTAGAATAACAAAACAAATAGCAGGAATGGTGTGAAATACCCCCTGTTTATATCAGTTAGTTTAAAAAAAAAAACTTCATAGAACTGGTAGATCAGAAGATTTCTTGTACTTCATTTCCACTTTGTGTATTTTTTGAGAGTGTGTAAGTTTATTTAGACTTGCTGCATATAGATTATTAGTATACATGGGCTCTCTGACATAATTTAATGGTTCTAATGTGGATCTTGAGGAAAAAAAACAGAGACCTAATCAGTCAGACATTTGAGGCATCTCGGATTGTTGTAGAGGACTTCTGCTACCAGAAAAAAAACTACACCAAAAGTTTATGTCCCCGACTGCTATAGAAATTGAGTTACTATAACTAAAGACAAGTAAACTGGTTAAATTGACATTACAGTATGTGAGTTTAGTGTTCCTTTAACAAAGCCCAACTAGTATGTATGCCTGTGTCCCTTTGTGGAAGATTATCATATTTTACCAGTCCACTAAGGTTATGCTAGTCATGTTTAGTTGTTTGTTAGGCATGCTAGCTGCTGTCCTTGTTAATTGCTGTCCTGTTTGCTATTGCTACACCTCCTTGTTTTCAAAATGTATTTCCTATGGTAACATCTTTTGCTTTGTCAAGAAGCAATTTAATAGGACAGTCCTATGTGATGTTGTTTAGCATACCACCTACATTAATGATAGTGAGTCAGCTTACTTTAGTGGGGTCATAATGACTTTTATAAGTTGGTCTGCCTAGATTTTTGGGAACAGTTTTCAAACTCTCAGACCCTTTGTCAATGGTGATTAGGTATAAAATGAGTGCTTTGCTGTACTCAAGTCCTATACAGTTACATAGAAAACTGGGGTTGTCAGTAGAGATTGGCAAACATTTTTTTCCAGCTGAGGAATTCTGGTGAAATGTTAATTTTTCATCTGTGAAATTTCACAGAACCGTAGAGAACATTTCATTAAATTTTCCCAAAATTGTGATTTTGGTGATTTCCATCTAATTTTAAAAGTATTTGTCCAAATTGCACCAAATATGGAACATCATCTTTCCCAGTTCCCATACAGATATGTGCCATGATGCAGATCTGTATCTTTCAAAATGACTGAGTTATAAGCCTCCAAACATTCAGAAATTTTAACATTACAGTTAACAACTATGTAAACTAAAGGCATTTGTGAAAATTACATCACATTTGGTATGGCAACATTACCTATGCCCATGCACATGTATGCCAAGTTTCATATCTCTGGCTTGAAAGGTCACTGAGGCATATACCTCTGAACTTTCAGAAATGTTAAAATTTAATTTTGCATTTACATAAACTTCTGAATTTTAAGCCCCTAGAAGTGTAAAGCTAGCGAACAGAATATTACCAATCTTGCTCAGTTTATTGACCCTAAATATTACTCTTTATGGTAACCACCATGGTCCAGCATCAGAATGCCATGCTGCCATGCTGACGGCCCAGGTCTGGAAGTGAGCCACTAGAATACATGTTGGGAGGCAGGTCATAACTAAACCTTACTATCTCTATTTTGCAGTTTATATGAATCTTCTAAGAAAGTATGCATCTAAGTTTTCAGTTATCTAGCTCCAAAGGTGGCTAAGTTCTAAGCACAGAAATATTTTCAGAAATGTTCACATGAATATTTAATTGCTAGATTTTGAGCCCATATAACTTGAAAATCCTTCATTCAAATATCATGAAACTTGTGGAGCTTTTGGGGACTGCCCCAGACATTACATGTGCCAATCCTCAGAGGCCTAGTTTTAACATAGACCGAGTTATGTTCAATTAAAACTTTTTAGAAAATTCCAAACATTTTCATGAAATTTCACCTTTATGCATAAGTCATTCATTGTAAGTTGAGTATCCACATCTGAAATAAAAGTAAAGACAAGGGTTGTCTATATAGTAAGTCATCATAATAGTACAGTATTTGGCACTAGGTCACATCAGCACCTACATGGACACTGCTGTCAAGAACAGTACTGTCCATCCAGCGCTGATCAGAATAGTGGCAGTACATAATGCCGCGAGTAAACACTGCACCAGTGGTAGCAATCGCAAGTGTGGTATGTGATCGCTACCACTGTTAGAATATATTTTTGCGGGGGTCTCTGCCCCCCACACTCACACACCTCCCATTATTAAAATAATCAACTCTGAGTCAGAATTGGGTTACGGGGGGGATACAATTTGGGAGATCAGGATTAGAACCCTGGTCTCTACCACCATCCCATCCGAGCTGCTCATGTACTAGTGCTTCATGCCACAGGAGCAGCTTGGCCAGACTCCTCATTTCTTTTCCCCTTTTTCTGCATGCAGTACCATGGAGATCAACCTGGGGAGTGCTCAGTGCATAGCACGCTTTTCCCCTATCGCTGTCTGTGGTGGCGCAGTATAGACCGCACGTTTCTTAATGCTGCTATTCTTGTAGCACTCTTATGACTGGGTAAGCAGTATTCTGATGATGGAAGGGTCTTTTGGTCCATCTTGTCTACCCCTTCTGATGTTCATAGCAGGGACAATACCAAATTTGGCTATGGATACACTTCTAAACTTATCAGCCAGAATGATATGCCTACAGCACTAATGCTGTGTAACTCTCCTTTCAGAATCTGGTCTGTCTTGTGTACTGTGTGCATGGCAGGGACAATACGAAATTTGGCTATGGGCAAACTTATTAGCTAGAATGATATGCCTACAGTACTAATGCTGTGTAACTGTCCCTGCAGAATCTGCCTAGTTCCACTTTGAGTACTTGAACAATGCTACAGTGCCGACTACCTGGATGAAGCAGGAAGAAGAAAATCATACTGGTTTGGCAGAATGTTATTTTTGTAAAGCCATGTTGGTTCTGGACCATTAAATCTGTTTTGACAGATACAAGTACATTCTGAAGCATCAAAGTAAGACTCACAGGTCCATAGTTATCTCAGTCCAACCTTCCAGTTTCTTGAATATGGGATAACATTAGACACCCCCGCACTATCCCTGTCTGTATGGAGTCCTGAGGGTATCAGTTTGGGGTCCAGCAAGAAGGTTTACCCATGATGGTGAGTGGTCAACTATTGTGAAGTCCTTTAAAGAGCCGTCTTTAGCATGTCAGGAAACACAGTGCAAGACATGGCTAAACCCAGGAGCACTACTGCACAGTAATAAGTAGAACAGACATATACAGTACACATTGTTTAGAAACAGTAAAGAAACTGAAGTAGAAGGACTCTTGCTGCTGCACTCGTGAACTTGATATTACAGGAGGCTCCACCTCATGCATCCTCCCCAATGTGGGGTGGTTACACCCACTGCAGTGCCCAGATGTTTATATAACCAACTCTGAGATGCATCAGTAGAGGAGGAACATGCAAGTTTGAGTCAAGTGACAGAACACTGAGGATGGGGTATAGATCAGATGGGAGGTGCTCGTCAGATGGTGCTTTGCAGCTTTTTACAAATTTCCTTCTGTTAAAAACACAGGAACCCCAAAATACCCAGATGCCCAAGTTACTAGCATTCGCATTCCCATGCCCAACTCACAGTGCCCTAATTACCACACCCTTATAATGGGATACCCAGCAAGAACCCCTCTTACTCCACTTTCTTCTACTACCATGCAAATGTAGTTCCACAGTACTGAGTTTAATTTACAAATCAGTTATGCAGTGAACCTAAGCTAGATTAATTGAAAATCTAGTCCTTGGTATGACATACCATGTGAACAGTGTTAGAATTAAATTATTTCCTGATACTCATGGCAATTGACCATAATGCCAAATGTGTGTATTCTACTGCTTTATGGACATTTGGAAACATCCCCACTGCACACACATGATGACACATACACACATGATAGGACCACCCTTTTTCAATGAAAATGGAAAAGCTTGGATTAAAAATGGAATTTGCCATTTTGACACCACTTATACACCAATGTTCATATATAAAACTGTTTGCACCACATTTACAATCACATGTAACACCAAATTTGTGCAAACACACCATTGTGTACAAATTCTAGGGAAAGCATGTGGATTTTAACCCAATGTTGCAAAAAACATATTTTAAGAAGACTTTGTAAAATGGAATTGTTTATTTTTTAAAACAGAAAATACTTCCCTCCTGCATACCCACTATGACAGATTGTACAACTGTAGGGCTGAAGTTAGTTTTATAGGTATATGGACACCATGAGTACTGGAAGATGGTGTTTCAGGTTTACTTTGTGAAATGTTGTGAAGGGCAATGATACAGGCTATATGCAGATAGTACCTCTTCAATATTAGGTAGTGAGCAAGATAATGGAGTCTGTGATGATGCAGAACTCTGAATCTGATAAAAAGTGCCTCCCGGTCTTCTTCCCTTTTGTTTAAATTTCTCTTATTCCTAGGTGGCAAAAACAAATCCAGAATATCCTTTCTCATGGCTATTGTATATTTTAGACCTTTGTCAGGTTATGATACCTATGCAGCCAACAGCAGGAGAACTAAAACATGTTGAATACTAACAATACTCAAAAGTACTGAATTTGTAATAAAACTGTCACAACAAATGTATAATTAGTTGTCAAAGAGCAGAGACCTAAACATGGAAATAATACAGTATTGCAAGTCCCTGCTTTCCACTCCCAGATCACCTAAGCAGTCTGCTGAGATCTAAACAGAATCAAAAAGGAATAATAAAACACACAGTGGCTGCTTTTTCATTCAATACCTAGTGAAGAATTGCCCTTGAGTTTCAAACATCACTTCAGTGACACAATAACAAATTTCCTAATGACTGCCAGTACTCGAACTTCAAATGTCACAGCCAGTATTGCTACTGTCCTCTAATGCAGGCAGTATTTGAACACTATGAGATACAAGATGCATTATTACTTCCTAAGGCTATCTTCCAGTACATCCAAAGCCAAAAGGGCTTTCTTGATGCCACCATGTACACCTTATTTCCACTGTTCACTACAATCCCAGCTGTAGAGTTAGTTCAACTGGCTTTCAGATCCAAAACCATACTGAAATGCTCTCTTATGATAAGCTGTGTGCAGAACAGGAAAATTGTTATGTCTCCTAAAATAAAGTTTTAGAAAATAACTTTTTTTTTGTCTTTTAATCTAACGACATCTGTCCTGTTTACATTGGTAGTTTTAAATGCAGAATACTCCCAATTTTAATACTGGCAGCATTCCTTTAGGTTTTTTCCCTTTTAAAAGTTCAGATTGAGCCACAAGCAAAAACAGGGAAGCAGTGTGGTATAGTAGTTATAACACTAGCTTAGGAACCAGGAGATTACAGGTTCAAACCTCACCAGTGCCAAACATGCACTGTGTGACCTTAAGCAATCACTCAACTTCCCAGTGCTCTAGTCTGCCCAGCTTATGAAATTGATTTAAAAAGGGCTATCCTGGGTAAAGAAATTGCAAAAAAAAAAAGTGACATCAGCTGAACTCAATCACATAATACTCAAAAATAGATCTGAATTCTAAGCTCTTCCATCCTTTATTACTAGGGACACTTGCATGAAAAGAGTATTGCTGTTGCACAGTGCACATTCCTGATGATTGTTGCTTGGCTGCGGATGTAATTCACAGCTGTGACATCATAATAATTTCCACACCAACATACCATAATGGTACTGTAATATTTTTTATTATTTGGAGCAGATTAGCTCTAAGGGAGCAATATCTGCTTTCATGCAGATGTCAGAAAGGAATGGACTGAAGTTAACATTTGGGGAGTGGGGCATGATGTTTATAAGAGATTTGCTAATGCCAGTTCTGATTTAGGCTTGCTGGTAACTGGACATAGTTTGTATAAATACTGTTGACAGACTTTCAGAATTTGACTGAAAAAATAATTTATAACTTCTGAGTTTTCCTCATTGCAGATTGAGTGTGTTGAGAATAACATCTCATGTTGTCAATCTTGTAGTTCTGTCCATGTCTAATTAGCCCAGTTATACACAATTTTGTTGTGAACCCATTCAACCAACATGCATAACAAATCTGAAATTACTGGGTTGGGTTATTATGTCCATACAATTTTGCACAGGGCTTTAGATGTTTTATAAACAATAAACTAGGATTCAGATACCCAGGAAAACACACTTACATATTCACGTAAATCATTAGCAATGTTTGCAACATGGAGTTTTCCTTTTCACTAGATGACATGTAAATTTTCTAATGCACTGTGAAGAACAACATTAAGGAAATTGCCTTTGGCTCTCTTTTTTGCTAGAACATCATAACTCATAAATAATTAAGTACTAGATGATAGACTGTGATTAACTCATAATGAAGTCTGCAATGCTTGCAAGGTTTTTAACTTGAAAGCATAAACATTTAGCAGTTTTCAGCAAGTACTCAGATAGAGTGACAGTTACTTTATTTTTGCATGGATACTCTTATCTTTAATGTCTATCCCACTAATGACAATTTGTTATTCAAGCAGTCTCTGTACAAAAAATCCACAATTTCTAAAATTAGGTTACAGTAATGTGAGGTGACCCACAGAACAACCAAAAGCAACAACAGAAGGGAAAGAAGTTAGTGAGGGGAAATTCACTGCGAGCCAGGGATGTGAGCAAACAATTCCCAAGGATTCTAGGACCACTGAACCACCAGAAAAGACTGGTAAGGAAGGGTAAACAGTATATACATCTACAAATTGGCATGGCCATTAAGGTACGAGGAACATTGCATGAGGGAGCAAACACTGTAGTAGCACCCCTGGTTCCATGCAATAGCCACTGTGGATTTTGAAGTCTAGTATATTAGTGGTCGTGTAGCCTATGTGTGACCACTAACATCTGGACAGATAATTTGCGTATGTATATGCTGCCCTTCTGTCACAGGGAAAAAGAAAACAACTCTTGCTGACAGTAGTGCCCATTTTTGTAAGATGCTTTGATGGGTGGTAGTACAGAAAGCTTTATGTGCCCTTGAATGAATATGCCATGTGATCTTACTTATTTAGGTCTAGTATTGTCATTATTATTATTATTAATAATTATTAATTAATTGTCTTGGATAACAACCTTTGAGCTGGGAGCTCTTTTACAAAGGTTCCACATTGGTTACAGAAATTTGAACAAGTAAACAACAACTTAATCTATATAAAGAAGGAATATAAGTGGCCAAACAGTATGAGTACAAGAGAGTAGAAGAGCATTTACCAATGAACTTATTCTACAGACTGTGACTTACAGACATACATATGATTACAAACAGTTAAGTAAGTATGGCTTCAGTTACAGGGCAGTATTACTATCAGGTAGCATGAACCAAGTCTTGAGGTACTGTATATGAGGAGAATTAGAAGGAGAAAATCAAAACAAAGGGAGGGAATTCTTAGGCAGATGGTGGTATGCAGCCATAGTATGGCAGTTGTTGAGGGGGTGCATTGTGGGGAAAATGTAGAGCAAAGGAGAAAGGGAGCAAAAGTGGTGGGGATAATGTACAGTGAGGGATGGAGGGGAAGGGTGAAAGGTGATCATGAGGGTGGAAACAAGTTGGGAGGGCAATCAGAAAAGTCTATTATGGAAACTAAGAGGATATATACCATTAGAGAATAAACAACTACAGAATCCCAGATCCTGACCCCTGATGAAGCCTGATTTGGGTGAATCATTGAGTAAGCACAGGAGATGGTTGATTCTAAGAAATACTTCAAAAAATAATCAGCTTTTATGAATCCATTGAGTGGCTGATTTTCTGAACACTGGATGATCTGTACTCCAGCCTCATAACAAATTGTAAAATATATTCACTGGAAGGGGACCCACTGACTCTATTTCATTTTTGAATAATACAATAATGCCATAATGGTGGGATGGGGCTCACTCAGAACACACATTTGGCTTGAAACATTTTTTTCTGGATATCTTCAATTCAAAACTTTTAATGCTGCAATAACTCTTTTTACCATTAAATATCAGCTTATCTAGGGGACTGTATTACAGAAACTAAAATAAATCAATTTATTTTAATTTTCATTTCAGGGCAAAGCAAGGCAACTTTATTTCTTTAGTGCCCTTTCTCTAGGGCTCAGGGCACTTTACAATAAATACAATAAAAGTACATCACTATTAATATAAAACAGGCAGTAGATACAAGTCATAAATAAAACAAATCATTGAAAAATTCAGAGAAAAGTTTCAGCAAAAATGAACGTTTTTAGATTAGACTTAAAGGCAAGACCCCATACTGTGCAGGCAGATCTAACATGTTCAGGTAGAGCATTACACAAGGTACATGCTGCCACACCCAAATCTTTGTCTCCAGATTGACACAGCCTAGAAACAGGGATAGAAAGCAAGCCTGCATCCAAAGAGCAAAATGAGCGAGTTGGGTGATAGGGAACTAGGACGTCTTTTAAGTAGTCTGGTTCCAGACCATGTAGGGCCTTGGATGTTGCCAGGCATATTTTGAAGGTTATGCACCACTACCACAAAGGCAACCAGTGCAGTGCACGTAGTACCATCATGATGTAGTCTCTTCGGGAAGAGCCCAAATCAGACAGGCTACAGCATTCTGGACTAGCTGCAAATGTCACAACTAACCTCCAGACAACCCTAGGTATAAAGCGCTGCAATAATCAAGCCTAGAGTTAACATGTCATGCACTATCCTCATCAAGTCAGCAGGGGCTAGATGCCACTTAATCCAAGAGATGTTACAAAGATGGTAAAACCCAGCCTAGACCATAGCCAACACCTGTTATCAAGTGTCAACTTGCTGGTCAAGATGACCACAAGATTCCTAACTGCATCTACAGCTCTGAGAGGCATATCACCCAGTGAAGATGAGCTAGCAATAAGTTTGTTAAACATGTATTTGACTGTCTCATATTAGTGTTCCAGCATACAGACCTTTTTGCTACATAAAATATTTCTCTCAATTATCACTTTTTAAGCACTCTGAACTTGATGATAATGGGTGTGGGTAATTCATGTAGCTGAGGCTGCAGCATTAGTTGCAATTGATAGATTGTAAATATGATTCAAGTACCCATTTGAAGGTTCTACATTGAATGTTATTTCCTCATAGCATTATCATGGAAACTGAAAAGTAATAATTGAGATACATACTGTATATTGAGGTGAAGAAATACTGTATATTTTTAACAAACTTACTGTTAGCTTATATATGAACTGAATATAAATGTTAAATATATTGATTTATTTACGTTTCTGTAATGCAGTCCACAGAAAAAGCCAATTCCTAATGAGGTTATTTCAGCAAAAAAAGTTTTAAATGGAAAATATCCAGAAAATAATTTTTCAAGTCAAATTTGTGTTCTGAGTGACCCCCCCCCCCCATTACAGCATTACTGCACTGACAAAGAATCAGGGTTCAAAGAAATACCAAATACCTCAGTAATAAAAAACATCATGAGAAGTCAATGTATGATGATTTACATTCTTGCATGATGCTTTGCATTGGTGGGTGTGTGTAATTTGATATACTACATAAGTCCTTTTAAAAGGGCAAGAAACAATCAAGAAATGTCATTGGCTAAGAGACATCATCTGGCCATGCATTAAAGCTATATAAATGCACAGTCAAGTGCTGAATTTCATTTTCCTCCCCCAAAGAACCACCTAGAGTCATAAGTGTAATAATCCCCTCCAAGTTGTGCATCATAGGATTTTGATGTGCTTCCTAGGGTTTTAAGGACACTCTCCATTGGCTGCATGCTTTACTTCTTGCCAGGGCCATGTATTAAAATCCTGCAATGCACACACTGTCATGGATTATTACTTACTTATACTCCATTCACTCTCTATGGGAATATCCTTGGGCTACTAGGATTAGGCAGAGGTACACACAAATATAGTCCATGAGGCAAAGGTAAATTTGTGACCACTTTGTGGCACATTTCTGTGTTGTGTCCATTGTACCATGCACAAAGGGGTCTCAAGTCTTTCTCTGTAATAGTACACAGGTAAGTGTGCAAGCACAGGAAGAGTGATGGGGGAGTCTGTCTTAATCAGGGCTCTGGTATGTGTAGAGGGGTTTTAATATAGCACTGCAACAGTACAGATGCTGACATCCCTGACAGTGACATACACAATGCAGAGTGTTGGCATTGTACTGTCAGGGATGCCAGTGTGTTTTCTTCAGGAAGCTGTCCCCTCAACCTCCCATGTGGAGGGCTCTATCTCCCACACCCCCAGTCTCTAGATATACAACTCCAAGTCGGAGTTGTCTCGCAGAGGAGGTGCAACACTGGGAGATGCACTGCCAGTGTCTGCAGGGACCAGCACAGCAACTCGACAATTTTTGGGGAAATCTCTCGCTGTGCTGGTCTTCGCGGTCACAGTGTCAACCTCTGGTTGGCATACCATGTGGAGGCTCTGTGCCATGCACAGAATATTCAGGGCACCCCCCCACCCCCGGTGCAAGCTGCAGCATCCTTGTCATATCTTGCAGGGGTCACAGCCCTGCAAGCCTGCATTTTTTATTCCAGTAGGGGGAAGGACTGCCAACAATAGTTACAGAAGGGTGCATGACTAGGGACATGAACAACCACTTTACTGACTTCTGAGGCCATTGGACAACAAGGAATACCAAAAAATGGTATATTTAAATATTAGTGCTGCCATCAAGGCATGGAGCAAGGGGGGAATGACTTCAGTGGTAATACAATATGCACAGAGTAAAGGCTATGCCATGATCCCCCTCCTGAGGCTTTCACAGTCTATCATGTTAGAGGTTACACAGCCTATGTCTGGTCACTAACTTTTGAACAAGCACTTTGGTTCAGTGTACGCTGTGCCACTTTCGTAGGACAGAATGTGGCCTCTTTAGCCAGCAGCACCAATTGGTGTGTGACAGTTTTGGGGGGGTACCAGTACAGGAAGCCTTATGTGCACCTGATTAGCATAACCCAATACTGTAACTATGCATAGGACCCCTGCTATGTCAGTCCAAGTAAAGGAAGGAACCTGCCTAATGGTCTTATTTGTTTGTGTCATGGTGAGGCCAAACTAGAAAAGCAAGCTTAATGACAAGAATATCAATGCAAAAGCACTGAATTAAGTTTTTCCCCTGGAAGGGCACAGGCAACAATGTCAAGTTTAAGTAAATATCAAATTAGAGTTATCCTAGTAAGCAACATGATGCTTTGCATTAGTGGGGTATGTAGAATATGCTATTCTCGAAATCCATGCTTTAAAAGAAGGCACACACAAAAACAATTCATCAGTCACTGGGTAATTTGTAAACCTCTTGTGTGCCCACAGTAAGTCTGCTGGCTATACCAATCAGCCTTAAAAAGGCAAAAGCTGTATGTCTTCCAATATTATCTTTTTGGAAGAGGGGTGACATAATTAAAATTGTGTTAATATATGGCAGTGCTCAAAGCTAGTCACTACGGTACTATGGAGTACCTGCACTTTTAAAGTACACGTTCAATCTGGAAACATAGAAGCCTAGTGTGAGAGTATCAGTAGTTCTGGTGTTATCAAGTTTCATTTATCGCTTGGCCCTCTTCTATAAAGGCAACTTTAGGATCAAACAGTTCCTTAAAGCAGTAGCTCTTGTTACCTTGTAGCCATACAAGAACAGAACTGCCTGCTTTTGTCTTAGTAAGGAGACATCAAGGTGAACTGGAACGTAATGTACTAAAAATACATTTTAGAAAGGGTGGCTTATTAAATTCTTTAATTCATATAGCTACAAAGAAAACATCATCAGACCTAAAAGTGCTTGCACTAGACTGATCTTCAGAAATGATTGCAACAGACTTCCCTACTGAACCTATAGCATGCAGTGCCATTTTTAGTTCAATTTTCATTTTTGTTTGTTTGTTTGTACTTTTTAGGTCAATAGCCCCCATCAGGTCTAACCATGCACCTTACTACCCCAACAACCCTGCTAGCCTTCACCTCTGGATCTGGCCATCTGGCAAGGGCAAAGGGTTTGAGAATGTTGGTGCCTCCATCCTGTCACAAGCCTGACTGTTGCCCCCCCCGCCAATGTTGCACAGCCATGTGTTGGTCTCACATGCACACAGTGTGCCCCTGTGATGCGAGCACAATTTCCCTGAATGACCACAAGGGACAATGCCTGTGCTTCTCAGTGCTGGACATGAAAGTGCTGACTTCCTAGATAGGTCCCAAAAATAGGTCACCTGCATGGTATCTATTAGCTGGCCCAGTAACATATATTATGACTAACATGAAGTATAGAAACATAGACAATGACAGCAAATAAAAAGACTATTAGTCCATCCACTCTGCCCATAAACCTCCCTGGAAACTGAGCACCTATTGTCCATACAGGGTTTTACCCCACACTATTCATCCCCATGCTCCCCGCTCTACTGCTACCACCCCAAGCAACCATAAAGCCCTTCCCTCTGTCCCAGACATGTTTGAAATCATCGACAGCTTCAGGGCCCACCACATCAGCTGGCAGATTGTTCCATGGCTCCACTACCCTTTCTGTAAAATAAAACATTCTCACTTCCCTCTTGAACCTCACCTGTCAGTTTTCACTTGTGTCCCCATGTTCTTGATCTGCTACTTATGATAAATACCATGTTTCACCGATCAGAAGCCACCCTTGATTAAAAGATGACCTTGAATAGAAGTCACAGAAACAAAATAGTTAATTAATAAAAGCTGCCCTCATTTAAAACCCATGGCTTCAGTATAAGTCAGCTTTTAACTGGGGGCATCTTTATAGCTGTCATTGTGTTTCACTTGTAATCATCAGGTATACTCGGTTTCTGAGAGCAGAAGGCCTCAGCAAGACTGAACAGGATTTCAGGTAACCATAAATATCATAATAAATATGTCTCTCATTTCAAGTATCACTACCAGGAACTAGTGTCCCCTAGTCCCCCCCCCCCCACACTGGATAGTCCCTAGATTTCCTACCTGAAGTGGGCAAGAGAAGAAGCTGCTAACTCTGGAACATGAAAAGGGGAGAGACAGTAGCTAAATCCCTCACTGCAGACAGCTTGATGTACCATCACAGTGGCTGGTAAGGCTAGAATGGACCAAGGACAAAAGCCATTTTGTGCTAGTTTATAAATGTTGCCATGATTACCAGTCACCCCTCATTAGAAACTGCAGGTAGAAAATTTAAACATGATTGGAAGCTGCAACTTCTAATCAGTGAGATATGGTAGTTCCTTACCTTTACCTTGTTCATTCCTTTCAGGGACTTGAAGGTCTCTATCATATCTAGAGTTGTGTGAAACTGAAATATTTTGCCTGCTGAAATATTTTGCATAACTCCGCAATTACTCGAAATTTTTCACATAGGTGAAACAAATTTCACCTGGTTTTCTGATTTTACATAATGGCAACATTTCACGTAAAATGCTTTGTTAGGCAAATTTCACCCATTAATGATTAAAATGTTGCCTTATGGTGCAATTTCACTAGCGTAACTTTCAATTTTGCCAGTGAAATTTTGCTCCAAAGGTGAAATGTGCAATGCACTGTGGGTAAATAGGTCAAATATCACGTGCAGCTTTTTTACAGCTCATTCTGCTACATGTTGAGTCAGAGAGCAGCTTATTGTGGTGCATCAGAGCCAGTAAAATCAATAAAGCTTTTTAAACCTCTTTAAAACTTGTTTTTGAGAGCTAATTGCTTCAAAGAGTATGAATAGATAGGCCATTGACAGCAAAGGCCAATGGCACATTCATAAGGTAGAAAAAGAAATGGGCAGACTGGATGGGCCTTGCGGTCCTTACCTGCTGTCAACTTCTATGTTTCTATGTTTCTATATAGTTTTTTCCTAGTGCTGCTAGGGAACATTTTCTAATTTTGTGGCTTTTTGCATAATACTTAGTTTAATTAGGCTTTACTTTTTCCTGTGTGTTTGAAGGAGTTTAGTGGGGTAGGGTAGGAGTGTAAACCAGTGCAGGCTATTTTTTAGCCTTTTACAAACAGATTACTCACAAATTGTGAGTTATTTTTACTGTTATTTCTTATTAATTTTGTTATATCTTGACAATTTTGTTTCTCTGAAAAGTTACTCTGTCCTGTCTGAGAGTTCAAGTCGCTGCTAGCTTGTGTTATATATACCATTCTTACACTTTTAGTTGTGACTGTGAATTCTAAAGTTTTAAACATACAGAGCTGATCTGTTATTTTATTTTTATTTGTCTGTGGTTAGTTCTGTTTGCTGGAGTGTTAACGTGTGTCACTTTTACTGTGAAAATCAATAGTTCTATATTTATTTGTATGGAAACTTAAGTACTTTTAGTTGATCACTTGCACTTGTCTATTTACAGTTTCACTGCTTTGTTGAATTGCTCCCCTGTATTTTATTGGTGGAGTTTGCCTCTGCACATTGCGTGGTGTTCCTGTTTTAGTTGACTTTCCTTACCCTTTCTCTATTACAGTGTTGTTTAACACCTGCTGCGTGCAGTATAAAAAACTATATATTAGTATAGTAGTTTTCAAGAGATTGCTTGCTGATCCCTCCCATACAGACCAGCACCATATTGTGATACTCACCTTTGTCAATGTTTTATGGTTGTCTCTGCCCTTTTATAATAAAAAAAGTTGTGATACTAACTAAGTAATGACACATTGTGATTAGTTGGCATCTCATGGCACTCCAGACATTACCTCATGGGTTACAGCCCGCCTGATAGGCTAATGATGCACATGACCCAGATCAGATTTCCAGTATATCCAGGTCCCAGGAACCCCTGCTCTCCAGTTGTAATTTGTGCATCTGAATAGGCAAGAAGCATCCAGAGAACCCCTGTCTGCTCTTATCTCTAAGGTAGGAATGTGTTTTATTTAGCTCTTATGTGCTGATTTTCAGGAGAGCATTTTTTGATTATGAGCATCTTTGATTAGTAATATTCAGATATTCAGGATCTATGTTTTCAGGAGAGCATTTTGTGATTATGAGCATCTTTGTTTAGTAATATTCAGATATTCAGGATCTATGGAGAGCTTTTGTGAGGATTGGAAAAAGGGCCTCGGCTCCCAGAGATTCTGCTTGCTAAAATCCGTCTGGGTAAGGGGATTTCAGGTTTGCAGCTGGGCTATACGCTGTCCTCGCTCCTGAAGGCCTTTCCAGGCATTTTCGCGCCCTTCCTACACGAAATTTGTGGTTTCCCTGGCGGGCCACTCTGGCCAAAACAGCGTGCTGCCCTTCAATACAGCCACATGGCTGCCCGCGTCCCCCTAGCAGGCCTACACCACCTTAAGCGCTCCGCGAGTCGCCTCTGCTCCCCGAGACTCCACGGTCCTATCTAGGCCCACGCTCAGAGGCCTTCGCCCTCCTACCACGAGTCGCCTCTTTCCCTCGTGACTCCGCAGCCTTCCAGTGCCCCCCCGCGAGTCGTCCCTGGCCCCGCAACTCCGCGGTTCCCTGACCCAAGTGGCTCAGCCGCCGCCTTGTTCGCGGCCAGTCGGCTGGCCCGTGAGTCGCCTCTGCCCTTTACCGCGACTCCGCGGCCTCTTCCACCTCCCCTGATGCTCCCCGGCCTGTTGCTGGGCCCGCGAGTCGCCTCTGCTCCCCGCGACTCCGCGGGTCGTCCTAGTCCTTCCCCCGGCACTCCCGACACAAGGAGGGCCTTGGCCTACCATCCCCTATGGCCGCCGCACGGAGGAGAGAAAGAAAGAAGGCCCACGGCCCAAACAGTAGAAAGAGGGCCCACGGCCCAAACAGTAGGCACTGACGCCACGTGGCCCTCCTTCCGGTCACGGCCTACCTTCCTCGCGAGTTGCCTCTGCTCCCTGTGACTCCGCGACATCTCGGGCACTCCCCTGGCCACTCAACTCCTCAGGCCTCGGCCTCCTTTCTCACCGTGAGTCACCTCTGCCCCCCGCGACTCCACGGCTGCTCGCCTCACCCGTCCGCGCTGTCTGGGAAGCTCATCCCCCTCACAAGGCCTGTCTGTCAGGGGGTGAGACCAGCGCGACGTTCCTGGGCCATCGGCCCCCTCCTAGCCTCCCGGCCTATCTCCTCGGGGCCCATCCTCTCGCCCAGGCCTTGATCAGCAAGAGGGTAGGGACCCCTTCCCACTGGGGGAGGCTTTTTGAGCAGGCAAACTCTGAATAGTGGTTTTAGGGCACTTAAGCGACCACTCCGGCCCCAAGATAGCTTGCTCGAGTCTCCTGCTGCTCCATCTATGGCGGGGGGTCCATCTATGGGGGGACAACCTGGCCTCCAGGGGCCTCAGGCCACTCAAGGCCCCTAGATTGCGAAAGAGAGAAAAAAAAAAACGAAGAAGAGAGACACTGGGAGACTTCTCGCTCCACTCATGTCCCTCACATAGCGACCCCAGTAGGACTCCACGGAGCCACTGCCCGGGTACCTCACACAGTGACCCTGGCAGACCCTGCGATCCCCATCCCCATCTCGGGGGGTTGCGGCCCCCTCCCACAGCGGGCCCCTGAGCATAATTACATGTCTGGGGATAGTGGAAATGGTTGGACGGATGTCTCCACCCTCACGGCTCAGGCTAAGGGCCCTCACACAGCGCCTTACCACAGCAGCCTTCTAACTTGGTCTAGGGGAGAAACACCGGAGTCTTTTTCATCCGCTCAGATCTCTCTCTCTCTCTTATCTTGCAGATGGTTAAAGCAAAGAAGTGCACCGCGTGCAACGCCGCCCTCCTCCCTCAAACTCCAGGCCCCCTATGCACAGCCTGCCTCATGGACGACAAGCTGTCCTCAATGGAGAGAACCCCACCGCTAGCTCCTTCCCTCCCCGGCCCCAGCAACTTGACGTGGGTGGACCCGGGCTCACTACTGATTCAAAACCAGCAAGCTGCGGTGGCCATGATGGAGAGCCAGCAAAACTTCATGCTGAAGATCATGGAGAAGCTGGAGGCACTTACACAGAACAGAATTAGACCACCCAGCACAGAGTCTCCCCGTCAGACAGACCCGCCAGAAGAGCCAACGGCACCAGAGGACCTGCTCCCCAGCATTCCCCAGGACGGCAACACTGAGGAGGGAGAGAAAGGGGATGAGTTTGACGAGGAAGACGAGGAGGAGCACGGCATGGACTCGGACGCAGAGGATCTCGAGCAACAGGCAACTCCGTCCTGACCTCTAAACTGTGCGGATTCGACACACTTCCCGGCCTCATGAAGGTCATCAAGGCCACCATGGGACTGGCCACAGAGGAACAAGAAGGGAGAAGATGGAATCCAAGCTAGACCCTATGATCCAGCTAAGGACCACCACCCCAGAGACCTTCCCAGTCTGCCCGGCCATTGAGGAACTGATTCACACAGAATGGCAATCCACGGACCGGCAGAATGCCGAACAGAAGGAACTTACTTAAAATGTACCCGATTCAGGGCAACAAGTCCGGCGCCTGGTGCAAGGCCCTTCCATCGACCCCAAGTGGCGGCCTTGAGTAAAAGACTTGTGCTGCAGCGGCACCACAGCACTCAAGGACCCGACGGACAAGAAAATCGAGGACATGTTAAAAAAGACTTTCAAAATTGAGGGTACCATGGCCAAGGCAATGACAGCGGCGATCTACACCTCGAGGGCAGAGATCCGCTGGTTGGAGGATTTGCAGGAGCAGGCAAGCCCGAAATCAAGGGAGGCTGATCTATTAGACTGTACCCTCGATGCAGCCAAGTACCTCGAGGACATGGCAGTGGACTCTCTACGCCTCCAGGCCAGGGCGGCTGCCATCATAAATCGAGCCCGCAGAGCACTATGGCTCAAACTCTGGGACGCAGACTCAGAATCTAAGACTCTGCTTCAAAATTTACCCCTTAAGGGGGGGTCATGTATTTGGGGAAGGCCTACAGGCTTATCTTAAACAGAGGGAAGAGGGTAGGGACTTAGGAATAGGTCAAGACCCGCACATCTGCCAGCTGCTAGGCACAGATTTCGCCCGAGCCAAGAGCCAAAGCCACAGGAACCCTACTCACAAACCACTCCTTTCGGAGTAGGGTACCCACATCCTTCTCACGCAGTTCCGCCTTCAACAGCTACAAGTCCCCCTCCTCCTTCAGACCTCGAGGTCAAAGGTCCGGAGGCCAAGGAAGAGGATTCAGGGGAAAACAGTGATGCCATTTCCCCGAGAATCCCTCAATACCCCCCGGTCGGCCAACATTTGGCCCTGTTCGCCCACCGCTGGGAGATCACCACGTCGGACAGGTGGGTCCGGGACGTGGTCTCCAGGGGATACACTATAGAGCTGACCCACCACTCCATACCCCAATGGTTCATCTCGTCTCCAGTCTCCAGAAGGAGGCCTCACCACACCAGGTACAGGGTATCCTGGCAGATCTGATCCTGAACAGGGCCATTCAACCAGTCCCAGTTCAGGAGCAGGGGGAAGGCGTGTACTCCATCTTCTTCCTAGTGCCAAAGAAGTCGGGGAGCTCAGGCCCATTCTGGACCTAAAATGCCTGAACAAGTACGTGATCCCACGTCGGTTCAAGATGGAGACGGTTCGATCCATCCTAAGGGGGATCAGGGTAGGCGACTTCCTAACCTCAATCGATCTAAAGGATGCCTCCCTACATATTCCCATCATCAAGAACCACAGAAGGTTTCTACGCTTCCACATCTTGGGTCAGCACTTCCAGTACCGGGCACTCCCATTCGGCCTGTCCTCAGCCCCCAGGGTCTTCACCAAGGTCTCCATCACCTTGGTGGCCAGGCTCAGGGAACAAGGGCTGGACATAGTCCCGTATCTAGACGACTGGCTCATACGCGCATGGTCCAGGGATCAGGCGCAAGCCCACACAGACTTCGCCGTACGTGCACTCAGGGACCACGGAATGGGTGGTGAACGAGGAAAAGAGCCAGCTCCGCCCAACCCAGCAGATCGAGCATCTTGGGGCCACCATCAACTCAGCAGATGGCTGGGCAAAGCCGGCCCCAGCGTGGATACGCAGCCTCCAGCACCTGGCTGGACATCTAAGGTCACACCCTCGCACCACAGTGGCAGAGGTCGTGAAACTCCTGGGCTACATGGCCTCCTGCATCGACCTCATCCCGTTGGCCAGGTGGCACATGCGCCCACTCCAAAATTTCATTCTGGAAAGCGGAGCGCCAAACGAGTTCAACTTGCACCGCCCGGTACAGCTGCCTGCAGAAGTGAGATCCTCCCTGAGGTGGTGGACCACTCCTGGAAATCTGACAAGAGGGGTCCCACTGGAAGCACCCCCCCGATTCCCATCGAGACAGACGCGAGTCTCTCCGGTTGGGGAGCCTGCCTGGGGGACGAGTCAGCGCAGGGGACCTGGTCCCCAGTGGAGGCCCTACTCTCAATAAACATACTGGAGATGAGAGCGGTGTTCCACGTGCTCCAGGCTTTCCACCACATCATACAGAAACAGTCGGTTCTGATCAAATCAGACAACCGCGTGACGGTGGCATACATAACGAAACAGGGGGGCACCAGAAGCAAGGCCATGTCACGGGAAACCGCGAGAGTAAGGAGCTGGGTCAATTCCACCTAACCCACCTGGGGGTGTCCATTACAGCCGGGAAGCTGAACATAGGGCAGATTGGCTCAGCCGCCAACAGATTTCATCCGGAGAATGGCGCCTGCACCCAGACCTGTTTCGCCTAATCCAAACGACGTGGGGCCCAGTATCCATAGACCTAATGGCCTCAAGGAACAATGCCCAGGTGGACAGGTACCTGTCCAGGTTCAGGGACGCACACTCCCAGGGCACAGACGCACTGTCTCAGGAGTGGCCTCGGAACAGCGCTTACGTGTTCCCCCCTCTACCTCTCATTCCTCAAGTCGTGGAAAAGATCCAGAGATCCCGAGTCACTGTCATCCTGGTGGCCCCGTACTGGCCCCAAAGATCGTGGTTCGCAGTGATCACAGAGATTGCTCTAGCCAGCTTCCAGATCCCGACGCGGCCAGATATGCTATCGCAGGGTCCCGTGCTGCACCCGGCCCCTTGAACTCTGAAGCTCACGGCCTGGCTCCTGAGAGGGAATGGCTGTCAGCTCACAGGTACCACGAGTTGGTCATAGGCACACTGCTCCGGTATCGTCACGCCTCCACCATCTCCACAGACGAGAGGCAATGGGCCGTCTTCGCACAGTGGTGCCACCGCCAAGGCTCAGTACTGGAACAAGCGGATCTCCCCACTATCTTGCTGTTCCTGCAGCAGGGGGTGGATAAGGGTTTGGCACCCTCCTCCTTGAGGGTGCAGCTGGCAGCCATAGGGGCGGCCAGAGGCCTGGTTGAGGGGCACCCTCCAGGAGCCCACCCAGACGTGATCTGGTTCCTAAGGGCCATGGACCTCATGCGAGCCAGTGCCAGACCTGGGGTCGCACCCTGGGACCTACCCCTGGTATTCGACTCCTTAAGGGCACCACCATACGAACCCCTCACCGAAGCAGACCTCTTCTGGGTAGGTCTGAAGACTGCCTTTCTCGTGGCCATCTGCTTGGCCAGGAGAATTGGGGAGCTGGATGCACTGTCCTGCACACCGCCCTATACCACCTTCACCCCCCAAGGAGTACGACTTTGGACTGTCCCGGCATTCCAACCGAAGATCCCCACGGTTCCATAGGAACAACCAATAGACCTACCCACCCTGACCCTACTTATCTCTCAGGATGGAACAGCTCCCCAGACCCTCTAGACATCGGGTCAGCACTCTCAGTCTCATTTGGCCAAGTCGCAACCCATCCGCGAAGACGGAGAGACTTCATCATCTCCAAGGGTCAGCGACAGGGCTAGATGCATCCAAGACCACCATCGAGGGTGGATCAAACGGAGTGCTCCACGCCATAGGGAAAGGAATCTGACCCCACCACAGGGCTCAGAGCACACTCCATTAAGGCGGTTTCCACCTCTTGGGCGGAACGAGCACTGGTATCCTCTGAGGACATCTGTAGGGCAGCCACTTGGAGCTCCCTACACACCTTCACGAGGCACTACAGGCTGGAGCAACTGCAGGATTTCAGACCGGCCTTCGCCTCCCACGTCCTCACAGCGGCCACACATCTCGGTCCCTCCAATACATCCGAATCCCATCCGGGGACTTGAACTGCTTCTTATCTCCCATGAGGTAATGTCTGGAGTGCCATGAGATGCCAACCAATCACAATGGGTGTTTACTCACCTGGTAAAGGTGATTGTGTTGGTTGGCATCCATGGCACTCCAAGGCCCTCCCTCGGGTATGATCGGAGCGTACCACAAGAGAAGGAAAGGAGAGAATCTGGAGGTCCCTACTCCTTCAACCTTTTTCCGCTGCAAGTAAACTCAAGTCGAACCTTGGTTCGAGGTAGTGTGTACAGAATAGGAAATAAATTCGGGCCTCCGGCCCCATTATTGTACCCTGTTGTTGCATGTCTCATCTTTAATAGTCTCTATTGTGTGCTTTGCTTGCTTGTGTTCTACTTTCTTCCTTTCAGCTATGGAAAATTCAAACTGGAGAGCAGGAGTTCCTGGGACCTGGATATACTGGAAATGTGATCTGGGTCATGTGCATCATTAGCCTATCAGATGGGCTGTAACCCATGAGGTAATGTCTGGAGTGCCATGGATGCCAACCAACACAATCACCTTTACCAGGTGAGTAAACACCCATTACAGTACTTTAGTTGTCCAGACACAGGTGACCTCTATTTAAAGTTGGTCACTTGTGCCTTTTTTCCCTCTGTGTGTTGCTCTAATTCCTGTTTGGAGAAAGAAAAAAGTAAAATGTTTGTTTATACTAAAATAGGCTACCTACCATATATGGTATTAGTTGTACTTTAAGTGCTGCTACTTGTCTTGCTAGTGTTTGGACTTGTAAGGAAGCCAGTAGTGTAGGTGTGATGAGTAAGGTGTTATTGACAGTTAGTAATACATCCTTTCTTGATATATTCCCAGAGGAAGGCAAAGCTTTGAAGCAGTATGTTGCAAAAATGCCCGTTAAGAGATGGCGCAGTACAGTGGGGATGAGGCAGTTATGAAGTCTGCTGAAAAGAGTACAACTTCAGTTCCAGATCCCACTCCCCATAGCAGTGAAAGCACACATATGTCTGCATCAGTGTCTTCTGCTATGAGATCTGGTGGTGTGGCAGGTACCAGGAAAGGAGTTGTTGGAAGTGCTGGCATACCTGTGTCTTACTTTTCTAAGGCTCAAACTGTTGCATCCATGCTGATTGGCAAGGATGAAAGTGAGAAGAAGGGATTGGGAGGCACTGACATAAGCACAGGAACAGTGGTCCTGGAGGAGGGTGATAAGTCTATCGGTGTGACTGTCCCTGTTCCTGCAGGAGTTGGTGATGATAGTGTTCAACCAGAGTCTGACAATCCTGGAGATAGGGATAGTCAGCCACCTGATATTGTTGTAAAGAAAGAAAAAGGTGCCATGCTGCAAGAAGACAGTGATAGGGAGAAGGACGAGGACAAGGACATCATCGCTATCGGTAGTGATGATGATGACTGGGATGATCTCACTTGGGAGCCTGAGTTAAAAAAGTCACCAAGCCTATAAGCAAACCTCCAAGCAGTCAAGTAATCCCCCCCTCCCTAAAGTAGACTTATGGAATGGATGACAGCAGCCCAAAAAACACACACTTTCACACCTGTTTCTGAATTATCCCAGTCTCAGAAGCATCTGAAGTTCAGAGGTCAAAAGTCCCTAGTTTGAGACTTTTATGTGCTTGATCCTGCTGATGAGACCATAGTAATATGCCAGCTTTGTCAAGCATATGTTAGGGGAAAAATGGAAGCCACACAGGCACCGGTGGCCAACACACTCACCTGAAAAACAAGCACCCACTGAGATAGCAGCAACACCAGAAGGATGCCAGAGCTGTTGGTGGCATCTCCCTTAGCAAGTTAAATGTAGTAGAGTAAGAGCAGGAGGAAGGAGGGCAGAATGGGTTGGTGGTGGAGGTGGAGGGTGAGCAATCCTTTGATCTCTCGGAGTAGTGGGCATAGCATTGGAGGTGACAGTCCCAGTCCCTTGAGTCTGAAAAGTACACCACCACACAGAAGCAACCAAAATAACTGGTTTAATGGGGTCTACACAGCCCCAAGAATCAAGTGTTACCCCTAAAAGAACATAATTGCTGCCACAAGTACAGCATTCTGATTGAACAGCCCCAAAGATGCTGCCCACTCTGAAGACCATCTTTGAGCAGCACACAATGTACCCCCTCAATCATGCTGTTGCACATGAGTTAAATACTGCCATTACTGAAATGCTGGCCATTAATCTGTTGCCATTCTCATTTATGGAGAATGCTGGTTTCCAAATGTTGATGGCCTGTGCCAGTCCCAAATGGCAGGTTCCATTGTGAATCTATTTTTCTAAGTGTGCCATGCCAGAGCTGAACAGTAGAGTGTCTGATTCCATTAGACATGCATTGAAGCATAGTGCATCAGAATACATCTATCTTAGCATGGATATGTGGACCAGTGGACAGACAGCAGCAAGCTCATATATATGCATAACAGCACACTGTGCACAGTTGCCTGGGGGTGGTACTTGATTTTGGGCAAGGCAAAACCTACAGAAATCAAACCTGTGGTGGTAGCAACACACCTGGTATTCAGGTGCATGCGACCCTGAATATGACAAGTGTTACTGGTTCTCACACAGCTGAGAAAATGCTTAATGTCTTGCTGTCAGACATTGATGGGTGGCTTCACACACAGTCACTCATAGCAGGATTTATCTCAAGTGATAATAGCTCCAATGTAGTGATATGCATTAGCAATGGTGTTTTTTTTCATGGTGCCCTACCTGGCACACTGCCTTAATCTTGTACAGCAGTTTCTCAACCATGCAGACATTAAGGAAACAGTTACTGTTGCACATCACCTCTGTGTCCCATTCACATTTTCTGCAAAAGCCTGTGACCATCTATATGAACTGCAGCACAGTAACCATTGGCCTCAGCATCAGATGATGGCACATGCCACACCACCCCCCCATTCACACCACCTGACACATGCATGTGCTCCATGCAACCCAAAAATATTTTCTGCCACTTACTATTAGTGACATGTACAAGAACCCTGGATCCTAGTACAAATTTTATTTTATTTTATTCTTTTTTATTTATTTAGGTCTAGGATTACAAATACCTTCGAGCCAGGGCTCTTTTACAAAGGTTCCATGTCATGAGTTACAATAAGATAATACATAATTGACAATTATAACATATTAGGAGGTACATACAGAGAGCATTACAGGAAACATTGCTAGAAGGGGCTTTATATAGGAGGGAGGTATGAGGAGGAAGAAATAAAGGGGGAGAGGCAATAGGCAACAGAAGGGGTAGTGGGAGTGGTAGAGGAAAGGTGGAAAGGGGGGCAGAAGGGATAGGTCAAAGGGAATTTGCATATGAATGTAACAGGCTCATTCAACCATTAACACAACAAGATGAACACATTTTGAGAAATGGTGAATGGTGGCCATTTTAATAATGCTAGTCATTAATTACAAAAATATCATGAAAAGGCTTAACAACTTACAACATCCAATTACCCCAAAAAGGTTACTTATGCTATACTACCAAGGTAAAGTTCTTGCATGGAAACTATGATGGTTTCTGGGGGAGTCAGGGCAGGGAAAGTGGAGGTGTGTGCTGCCCTCAGTTTGGATTCCAAATTTTCATGATTACTGCAGTTTTGCTGCCTCAAATGATTAGACAACACATTAGCCCCTCCACCCAATTATTTACTAAACATCATCTCAACCATACATTTCAACATATAGTTCCTCCCTGGATGTAGGTGGTGTTTACTCGTTAATGGTATGGACACCAATGGCCAACGTCACAGTTCAAACAACACCCTCAGTCTTGCTTACAGTACAGCTCCTGCAGATCCTGTATGGATACAGTCATCACACAGAGATAGGATGAAAGCTCAACAGAGGAAAATAACCTAAGCAAGACCAAAGGTAAGGAAAAATGACGAATACTCATCAATCTGCATTCTGCATACCTGGTTTTAGCAAGCAAATTAGAACAAGCATAGAAAAAAAAAGTGTATACTTACCATACCCCGTGATGTCATTAAACTGTGGAAATCACCCCCAGAAGGTACATGCTGGGCAGTGCACATGGTTCTTCACCATAATGAAGCACAGTAGCAGGCATTCCCCTTCCCCTAACAGAACTGCATACCTGGACATTAGATAAAAAGAAGAGCAAATTTTGAGCATTGTAAAAAGTTCAACCCCCCCACCAACATCCTCCCAGTCCCACCCACCTCCACCCACCACAGAAGACCATAAAAAATTAAGAAATACTTACCTCAGGGACTGTGGAACTGGATTGGAACCATTGCACAATTAAATAAATCCCCCAGATGTTGTTAAGCAGCAGCGGCGGCAGCAGAAGTGAGAGTTTAACTTCACCGGAATTCCTGATGTTGACAAAAGCAAAAAAGAGCACAATTACTATCAAACTCAGAATGATATCCAGATGGCAGTAACAGACATACCACATCAGTAATGAAAAATTAAATACTTACTGTCTGTATTGGGAAATGTGGTGCATTCCAACATTCCTAGATCCTAATCCTGATTCCTGGGCTGGCATGATGATGTCATCCACAGTAAACTGAAAAATAATATAAAAGCAGTACAAACATATTAGAAGTCAAGACACCACAATACCAACCCACCAACAACCTTATCTTGCACAGGAAAAAAATAAAGACAGATACTTATGTGTGCAGCAGCAGCAGTATAGACTCTGTGAATCCACCATCAACCATCCAAAATGATACTTCATGTGGCAACTTGGCAATTAATAGTTATCAGAGACAGCAGCAGGCAGCAAGCTATAGTGTCACAAAATGTCATTCACTCCCTATCAGCAGACAAGTTACAACCACAGAGTCAGTCAACACAGCCAATCAGTACAGCAGCATACGGAAATGATAATTCTACATTTCTGTCTCAGTCAATTAAAAAAGCAGCAGCAGGAGGAAATAATTGCAAGTAGCAGCAGCATTTTGCAGGAGGAATTCATTTTCTCTTCATGGCACCCTTTTAAGGTCCCTGAGGTGATGGCACAGCATGTAACATCAGGACTGACACCAGATTTCAGTCTCAGTTTGATGTAACATTTATTTGGAAACATTTCTGGACATGTACTGCCTGTGCTGCACTCACAGAAACAAGATGTGGCCTAAAACCAATTGTAAACAGTGGCCAAAAGAGCATTTTAACGTCTGGGTACTGGGGGGAGGGGGCACCATAAAACATCATGGCTGAGACCAGATTGCTGTCTGAATTTAATGTACCATTTTTAGGAAACATTTCTGAACATGTACTGCCTGTGCTGCACTCGCAGAAACAAGATGGTTCTAACGTGATTTTCCACAGTTTGCTTTTGGTGAGTTCTTTCGCAGAGACACTTCAGGAAGTGTTTGTGTTTGGTAACAGATTCCAGGTAACTTTTGCATTTTGTAACAGGCTTATGTAACTGAGTTTATTTAAAAGACAAAGAACCTCTGTGCGCAAACACCGAGGCAAGGGTTACCCCAAAGAGCATTTGGCTGGGAAGCCAAGTTTCAAGAAAATACAAAATCACACATGCCCCCACAATGCAAAGCATCATGGGCTGCATATGTAAATCACCACAGAATGTTATGCTGGTCCAACTTAAAGCAGAATTGCATGGTGCCGGAAGGCCTCTCACACAGTTTGCAAAGGGTGCTAACAGAAGACATAGACACGTGTTTCGTCCTACCAGGACTCATCAGTATGCCTCGTCTGTTTGACACCCCAGTGGAATGAACCAGCTACCCTTAAGGCAGTGTGCCTTGGATATATTGTGGTGAACCCACAATATATTGAGTTTATTTAGCTGTGTGCTTTTTCCACTACCTTTAGTTCTAAAGTGATTTTCCACAGTCTGCTTTTGGGGAGTTCTTTTGCTGAGACAGTTCAGAAAGTGATTGTGTTTGGAAACAGATTCCAGGTAACTTCTGTGTCTTGTAACAGGCTTATGTAACTGAGTTGATGTAGATGCGTGCTCCTTCCACTACCTTTAGTTCTAAAGTGATTTCCACAGTCTGCTTTTGGAGAGTTCTTTTGCTGTGACACTTCAGGAAGTGTTTGTGTTTGGTAACAGATTCCAAGTAACTGCTGTGTTTTGTAACAGGTTTTATGTAATTCTTTTGTAGTTTACAGAAGAAAGTATTTTTTTGTTTACCTGATTGTTTTTATAGACACAGAGTATAAAAGCAACACCCCCAATCACCCCACAGGTGGTCTAACTTTATAGTGATATGCCAAGTCACACCTACGTAAAGACGTAGGAGCAGTTAGGCAGCACAACACAAGCAATAGCCTAGCTGGTATATAGGCAGAAGTACAAAGGGTGCAGTTAGCAACTAGGTCCACAAGGGCACATGCAAAAGGAAGAAATAAAAACTGTAAGTCACTATAGAAGAAGAGAGACAGGGAGAGAAGGAGAAGAAAAAAGGGTTAGCATGCAGAACAGGGAAGAGGGTTAGGAGACAGCAGATAGCAATTAGGAGGCATAAGCAGGCAGAAGATTGAGGATGGTAACAGTCATGATGGGAGTGATGCAGTGCAGTGGTTGTGGAGCAGCAGTCTTCAGGGAGACATTCTGGAGGCTGTGATGCTGCCCTATCTGCAGGCACCTCTCTGAGCTGAGGGAAAGGCTGCCTATCTCCAAGCAGAATTGGCCAGGTTACAGGCAGCATCCACCCCCACCCAGAGACCACCCGTTCCACAACATGAACCTCATAGGATGCCCAGAAAGAAGTGTGACTGGACCACGGTGGGATCAGGGAGGGTGAGGGAGTCAGAAGCACATTCCGCAACTGAATAATCCTACACTGTTTTGGAAGAATGGGAATGCCCCACACAGGTACCCACAGCTGGGACCAGGAAGGATGGTCAGGACCTCCAAGCTGGAGCCCCAAGGAAAGGGGACAGGGGACTATGGGGGAGGGGGAAAGCTTCTCCTAGCTGGATACTCTATTGTCTGAGGTGTGAAGTTAGGGACACCTAGTGGGGGGAGAGGGAGGCCAAGAGCATCCCAGGAAGTGCTGCATGGAGGGATCAGAAGCAAATCCATAGGATCACTAGAGCAATAGCCAGGAGGGAGGAGCTGGATGTCATTGTCCACCTGGGGACCAATGGCCTGGCAGGGAGAAGAGTAGAGTTAGCCAGAGTAGAGGAGGATTTCAGGAAGCTGGGGGGACCTGAAGCAGGTAGCATGTTCTGTCTCATTCTCGGAGGTGCTTCCTGTCCAAGGCACAGGGGAGGCTAAGGCACTCCACATCCAAGCCTGCAACACCAGGTTGAAGGATTTGGTGTGGAAGGGATGGCTTTGGTTTCATAGGCAACTGGATCCCTACCTGGGCAGATGTGAGCTTATATCAGGAGGATGGCCTGCATCTGTGTTTGGGAAGGGGACCTCACTCCTTGGTGAGAAGTTGGAATGCTTCAGCAGAGAGCAATTAAACTGGCCAAGGGAGGAGAGTCAGGAGGGACAGATGGCTTATGATCACTCCCCCTTGGTAGCCTGCAAAAACACAAGTTGACAACAGGAACAACTGAAGCGAGCTGGGAGGAGCAAGCAGGCAGGCAAAACATGTAGAAGGGGGATGGTGTTCAGGAGCACATGAACAAGAAAACCAGGGTGGGGGAAACAAGCAAGGGAGAGAGAGAACAAGAACAGAGGGAGGGCAGGGTATAAAACATGAAAGGTCATGCCCACAAATACCCTCAGTCTGGGAAATAAGGTTCCAGACCTGGAAGCCTTGATGATGGATGCAGACCTTGACATAGCAGCAATAACAGAGACATGGTACTCTGCTAATCAGAGCTGGAGCGTCAATGTAACAGGCTATACACTGTTTAGAAGGGACAGGGAATGCAAAAAGAGATGGGGGTAGCCCTATACATCAAAGAAGGCATAAAGGCTACAGAAGTACTGTACAAGGAAGACAGGGGGAGGCCAAGGCAATGTGGGTCACCCCTGAAACAAGGAATGGCACAGCAATACATACTGCGGTGATCTACAGACCTCCGGCACAGAAGGAGGAAGTGGATAGGGTACTAATGGAGGATATTCATGACATGGCAGCTAAAGGTGAAATCCTGCTGATTTGGGATTTCAGTATGCCATATGTAGATTGGATCAACCAGGCAGCTGCTTCAGCCAGAAACACTGCCATCCTGGAATCCCTCCAGGAGGTTGGACTCAGACAGCTGGTGCATGAGCCAACCAGAGACAAATCTATTCTGGACCTGTATGGACCAGTAGAAACAGAGTCAAAGGAATACAGGTGGAAGGGCAGCTGGAATCCAGTGACCACCACATGGTGTGGTTTGGCAAGAAGACAGGTACTCAATTAAGCCACAAAAGGGCAAAAGTATTAGATTTCAGAAGGACAGATTTCAGAAAAATGGGTAGATGTTTAAGAGCAGCCCTGTAGAAGGGAGAGGTAATGGAGGGATTGGAAGAACAGTGGGGGAAACTAAAAGGAGCCAGAGAGGAGGTAACTAACCAATGCCTTAGGATAGTGGCCAAAGGGAAAAGAAGGAAACCACTATGGCTCTCTAAAGAGGTAGCAGACAAAGTAAGAGCTAAAAGAGCAAGTTTCAGTAAATATAAGGAAACCCAAAGGGAGGAGGACAGGAAGGTATGCATTGAATGTCCAAGGGAACTAGGGAAGGCTGTTAGGAGAGCCAAGGCACAGACAGAGGAGGGTTTAGTACAGACAGTTAAAAAAAAGGGTCAAGACATTCTACAGGTACATCAGTGATAAAAGAAGAAAATGGGGGGGATTGTGAGGCTCAAACGGGAGAAGGGAGAGTTTAAGGAGGGAGATCTAGACAAAGCAGAAATACTGAACAAATACTTCTGTTCAGTATTCACTAAGGAGGAAAGGGTCAAGGACCACAGCTGGGGAGAAGAGACAATGGGGGGGAGAAGTGAACACCAGTCCATTCACAGTGGAGAGAGTTCTGGAGGAACTCATAAAGCTGAAGGTGGATAAAGCCATAGGGCCAGACCACATACACATGAGGATATTAAGGGAGCTGAGAAAGGAACTAGCAGCGCCTCTGGCCACCCTGTTCACAGAGTCACTCAACACAGACATGGTTACAGAGGACTGGAGGAGGGCACATGTAGTTGCATTACATAAAAGTGGCAGTAGGGAGGAACCAGGGAACTACAGGCCAGTCAGCCTCACCTCAGTGGTGGGGAAGATCATGGAGACACTGCTGAAAGAAAGGATAGTGGCACACCTGGAATCCAGTGGTGCCCAGGATCTGAGACAACATGGATTAACAGCAGAAAGGTCTTGTCAAACAAATCTGATATATTTCTTTGATTGGGTGGCTAGAGAAGTGAATCAGAGGGAGCAGTAGACATCGTCTACCTAGATTTCAGCAAAGCCTTTGATACCGTCCCACACAGAAGGCTGAATGACAAGATGAGTAATCTGGGCATGGGGCATAAGGTGATACATTGGGTTAGAAATTGGCAGATGGACAGAAGACAGAGGGTGGTGGTAAATGGGATCCATTCTAGGGAGAGAGAGAGAGGAGACCAGTGGAGTATCACAAGGATCAGTACTGGGACCAGTTCTGTTACATGTCTTCATTAGTGACATTGCAGAGGGGCTAGAAGGAAAGGTCTGCCTGTTTGCAGATGACACTAAGATGTGCAAGAATGTGGATACTCCAGAAGGGGTGCAGAAAATGAAGAGGGACCTGGAAAAGCTTGAACAATGGTCAGAGGTGCAGCAACTGAGGTTCAGTTCAAAAAAGTGCAAGATAATGCACCTGGGTAGGGGAAACCCTGGGGAGAGTTACAGAATGGGGGGGAGGTGCTGACTGTCACCAAAGAGGAAAGGGACATAGGTGTTATCGTATCTGATGACTGTAAGGTATCAAAGCAGTGTGCAAAGGCTGCAGGGAGGGCCAGTGGCATGCTGGGGTGCATAGGCAGAGGTATTACTAGCAGGAGACAGGAGGTGTTGATGCCACTGTATAAAACACTGGTAAGGCCTCACCTGGAGTTCTGCATGCAGTACTGGAGACCATGCATGCACAGGGTGGAGGCTATCCAGCGAAGGGTGACAAAGATGGTGCATGGCTTGCATCGCAGAACATATGAGGAGAGACTAAGAGTCCTCAATATGTACTCATTGGAGGAGAGGAGAGAAAGGGGGGACATGATAGAAACTTTCAAGCACCTCAAGGGCATAAACAATGTGCAGGTAGGGGATCTTTGCCAATGTAGAAAATATATCAGAATGAGGGGACACAATATGAAATTGGAGGGGGGTAGACTAAGAGGTAATGTGAGGAAGTTTTTCTACACAAAGAGGATGGTGGATGCTTGGAACAGTCTGCCACAAGAGGTGGTGGGGACAAGCACACTGGGGGGGGTTAAACATGCCTGGGACAGGCACAAGGGAACATCGGGTGGGGAGAAAGTGATGAAAAGCCATTACTCACTTAGGGTCAGTGACTGCATACAAGTTTAGGGCTTATGGGCAGACTAGATCAGCCTAGCAGTCCTTATCTGCTGACAGTTTCTATGTATCTATGTATCTATGCAAAACTAATTGTAAACAGTGGCCAAAAGAGTATTTTAATGTCTGGGTGCTGGGGGGTGGACACCATAAAACTTTATGGCTGAGGTCAGATTTCTGTCTGAATTTAATGTACCGTTTTTTAGGAAACATTTCTGAACATGTGCTGACTGTGCTGCACTCAAAGAAACAAAATGTGGCCTAAAATCAATTGCAAAGAGTGGACCAAAGACCATCATTTGGTCCGGATGGGGATTTGGGTGCATTAAAACATCATGGCTGAGAAGAGATTTCTGTCTGAATTTAATGTACCATTTTTTAGGAAACATTTCTGGACATGTACTGTCTGTGCTGCACTCACAGAAACAAGATGTGGCCTAAAACCAATTGTAAACAGTGGCCAAAAGAGCATTTTAATGTCTGGGTGATGGTGGTGGGGGGGCACCATAAAACATCATGGCTGACACCAGATTTCTGATGGAATTTAATGTACCATTTTTCAGGAAACATTTTTGGACATGTACTGCCTGTGTTGCACTCACAGAAACAAGATGTGGCCTAAAACCAATTGCAAACAGTGGACCAAAATCCATCGTTTGGTCCTGGTGGAGAGTTGGGCGCCATAAAACATCATGGCTGAGACCAGATTTCTGTCTGAATTTACTATATTATTTTTCCTGTAGTATTTCTGGACATGTATGGCCTGTTCAGCACACCATGGAGGCAAGAGGCTGTGTTAAACTGTGTCCCAAGTGCACAATTTGGATTGGGCTGTGGTGGAACACAATAGAAAACATCATGAGTGGAGGGGAGGGACACCAAGTGAACATTTGTGGCAACTTAGCCCAGGGGACTGTTGTTCAGCACAAAAACATATTTATGCTTAACTCTGCAATAAAAGTGCTGCTTATTTAGGTTTCTATGTTGTGTATGTATTTGAACTGATGCTGCATACAGCAAAAACAACTGCTACAACATCACATAGCTCTGGGAAAAAAAATATGTTCATGCGAACAAATTACAATACTTGACATTTGTGGATAGGAGAAAGATTAACAAAACAAGAGGAAAGGTACATTATTTATAGGTAAGGTACAGACTAAGTGATTGACAGCAACATACAAGACTGGGGGGTATGCAGGGTAGTAGGTGCAAGGGTACTCATGTCTGAGAGGGGAAAGAGAGGGAGCATAAACAATACATAACACACAAAACACTGAAAAAGAAATGAAGATATAGAAAGAGGAAAAGGACAAAATATTTTTTTTTTGTTACTGTTTTTAATTTTTGGGTGGTTTTGTTATTTTGCGGGGGTGCAGATGAGGGAAGAGTGATAGTAGGAAAGCAAGGAAAGGATAAAGAAAAGAAAATTCAGCTGCTTTGCCCACTACCTGCCTCACTTGCAAACACATTATGAACCACGTTATTACATGGTGCCAGCACCAGGCCTCGATTCCACCTTGCCACCACCACCGCCATGACGAAGCTCCACCAGGAGGTCCAAAACTTTATGTTGATCTTCCATTAGTTTCCTTGTGCCCCCCCAACCTCCTGGCAACACTCATCAAAATCATGGCACAGATCTGATACCTCCTGCCATATTGCCTCCAGGTCTTCTTGGCTCAGAGGAGGACTGGCTGGGGCTGATGCAGGCTGTCCATGTTCACCTCCAGCATGAACCCAGCACTGCTGCTGGCTGTGGGGTGAGGTAGATAGGGGTGCTATTGCTGCCTGCTGCTGCTGATTTCACTGGTGCCGGTGTTGACTTCTGGGCTGTTGCTGAGCCCTGGCCCCTTCCTCCTGCTGGCCCCCTTCCCCTTGGGCCCCACTGCCTCCTGCTGCTGCCAACTCCTTTTGCTTTTGGAGCCACTCTGTAGCATGGTGGTGCTGCAGATGGCTCTTTTGGCCACCAGTTTCAAAATGGCCCCCTTGCTTGCCCCTTTGCATAGATCTGCTGCACAACTTGCAGATCACAACACTGCTGTCAGTGTTGTTTATGGTGAAAAAACACCACACGGCAGACCCTTTATGCTGGGGGAGGTGGGGGACACATGCTCCTACTGGGGTGCATTACACTGTGGCTGCTGTTGTGGGGTGGGGGCCACATGCTCCTGCTGCTGCTGGTCATGGGGGACTACAGGAGGATTCTGCTGCTGGGTGGTGAATGTGGAGGGGGCTACATCATCCTCACGTTGCTGGGGTGGGGGGGCAACAGGCTCATGCTGCTGCTGCTGATGATCCTGTGGGGTTACAGGAGGATTCTGCTGCTGGGTGGTGGATGTGGAGGGGTCAACATCATCCTCACACTGCTGATGGGGGGGCAAGGGGCTCACGGTGCTGCTGCTGCCAGGGAGTGGTAACTACAAGCTCTTGCTGGGAGGGGTCCTCAGCTAGCCTAAATACCCATCTGTTGAGATAGACAGTGGGTGCCTTCCCCCCGGTCCCCTTGCCCTTACCTTTCCCTTCATCATTTTACAAAAAAAAAAATTCCTAACAGGAAGGGAGAGAGGAAGTTACACACACACACACACTCTCAATCTTAACAGACTCCTAATAGAAATTATAAACAAACAACACAAACACAATCAAAATATATTATGTATGAACAAAAAACTGCATAAAAAACACACACAATGGAACACAGTAATACACAGACCCAGTAAACCGTCTGAAAGGCTCTGTTGCTGGTTGGCTGTTTGTCCTCCAAGTCTCCAGCTACACAGAAAGGAAATGAATCACTCACTTTCTGCCTGTATACAGTCACCCATGTGACTTGCTGGGAGTAGGTCATGTGAAAAGCCCAATTTCACAGGATTTCTCCGAATAGAAATGCAAGGCGAAATCTAAGGTGAAATTTGTCAGCGAAATGTTGCCGCAACAGCACGATTACGTAAAATATTACGCTTGGTGAAATTTGTGATTTCACCGACATTTCACCAGTGAAATTAAATTTTGCAACATCTCTAATCATATCTCCCCTCTCTTGTCTGGCCTCCAGCGAGTCCACAATTAATGCCCTGAGCCCATCCTGATAAGATGTGCCCTGCTGGCCTCAATCATTCTGATCACGCTATATCATGCTGTCTCCAGTTTGTACTATCATTACTTAGGTGAGGACTTTAGAACTGGACACAGTACTCAAGGTGAGACCTCACCAGTGATCTATAGAAAAGCATTAATACTACCTTCCTTCTGCTGTTAGTACCTCCTTTCTTCTGCTGTCAGTACCCCTTCCTATACACCCCAGCATCCTGGTTGCCTTACTGTAGACTTCTTACACTGGCTTGATTGTTTTAGGGAGTAACTAATGATGACCTCTAGGTCTCTAACATCATAGGTCATGCCCAACTTTACCACCCACATCCAGTACTCCGTCCAGTAGTTCTTGTTCTCTATATGCATCATTTTGAAATTCATGGCATTGAATTTCAACTGCCAAACCTTTGACCACCTCTCTAGCCTTTGCAACTATCTTTGAATCTCCCTAACCCCTCCTGCTACCCACTGCCACAGAGCTTAGTCTCACCTCTTGCCTTGGATTCCTTCTCCCATATCACTGATGAACATATTCAGAAGTACTGGACCCAGGACTGATCATTGGACACCCCAGTGGTGGCATCTCTCTCTCTTCTGATTTGACTCTGTTAACCATAACCCTCTGCTGTCTCCCTTCCAACCAATTTGTCACCTATCTGCATCCTTCCCTGCACTCAGGTCATCTAGCTTCTTCAGCAACCTTATGTGAAGCACTGAGTTGCAAGCCTTGCTGAAATCAAAGTACATTCACAGTGTGACCCTTATCCACTACCCTCATTGCCCAGTCAAAGAATACTATCAAGCTGGTCTGACAAGACCTCCCTGCCATGAAGCCATGCTGTTTACTATCCTGGAGTGCATTGCTCTCCAGGTAGTCCACAAGGTCCTCTTGACAAGTGCTCCATCAGTTTACCCATAACAGAGGTAAAACTGACAAGTCTGTAGTTACCCAGTTGCTCCTTCTCCCCTCCCCCATGGAGCAGGACTACACATCCCATACCCTCCAGTTTGTTGGAAGAACGTTGTCTCAGCTGAGCTATTGAATAGCCCTATTAGGGTTTCAATTAGTTCCATTGCCCATTCCTTGAGCACCCTCAGAGGCATCCCTTCTGGCCACTAAGCCTTATCTATCATTAGGGCTGCTATCCCTTTCCAAACTGGTTCACTGGTAAATACTTGCTGCTCATCTCATGGATCCCTTTCTTTCCTTCTGAATGCAGGCAGAAGAAGTAATTTGGAATGGCTGCTTTCTGCCTGTCATCCTCAGTTACCCTACCTACTTCTGCTACACCAACAATGTTAAAAGAGCTGTTTTCCCTCCTCTCTTGACCCCCTCTGCAATTTGTAGCTCTGTGTCTGCCTTTGCTTCTCTGACTGCCATCTTGATTTTGCTTGTTCTCATTTGGTACTCCCCCATTCTTCCTTCCCTTGTTTTTTCTTGTACTTGTTGAAGGCCTTCTTTTTGGCTCTCACTGCTTCCCTGATCTTTCCATAAAACCATATTGCTCTCTTGCACCTGTTCCTTTTGATTACCATTCTCATGTAAGACTTGGTTGCTTTGAGAATGACCCCATTTGTTCCCCCATCTTTCCTCCACAACTCTGATTATACCACTCCAGCTAACTTGTCCCAGACCAGCTCCCTCATCTGGTTGATGTCTGCCTCTCCAAAATCTAGGACATCTGCATTTGATGAGGGCTTACTTGTCCCAAGGGCTAGGTTGAACCATACAAAGTTATGATTACTGGACCCTAGCAGTTCCCCTATCATTATTCCTCTTACCACTTACAGGTTGGTGAGCACCACATCGAGAATGACAGCCTGCCTAGTGGGTTCCATAACCAGCTGCACAAGCAGGCAGCCCTACAATGTAACCAGTAGGGCCTGACTTCTGGAGCTCCTGGCTGCTGGAATGACCCAGTCAATATCTGGCAGGTGTATATCTCCCACCACCACTTACCCCTTTGCCACCTCCCTTCTACTGTAGTTATGTACCTAGCTAATTATCTCTCTTTTTCTTCTGTCCTGGAGGTCTATAGAGCACCCCTGTTCATAGTATCTTGCTTGAGGATGCCATGAGCTGAACCATAGCAATTCTATGTTCTAATTACTGCCCCTGATGTTTCCATCCTCCACTGCCTTGATGACTTCCCTGACACATAGTTATGCCTCCTCCTTTGTCTTTTCCTCTGTCACATCTAAACATGGTATATGCTGCGAGTGTCAGGTTCCCGTCATTCTCTGTGGCCTAAGTTTCTGTGATGGCTCCTATGTCCATTGCAGTGCCTGCCACCATTGCCTGGAGCTCATTAATTTTTCTGAGACTCCTTGCATTAAGTGAGACCCATTTCTATCTTTCCCCTGCTTTCCTCTTGCTTTTTCAGAGTTGAACTGGCCTCGCCAGATATCCGGAGATTTCAGAGTAGGCCCTCTTGCTATGTAAACTGCACTACACTGGTGCATACATGGAGGGGGCAGAACTTAGGTCAGAGAGCATGTGGGCTCCATGGTCTTTGTGTGCACTGTGACACCAAAAACTGTAAATAAGGGCAGTAATGCTGAAATGAAAACAGACACCAGGTGAGGGGGTGGCAATGTTGTGGGCCTCTCTTCCTTTGTTGTATGCTGCCAGATTAGTGGTCTGTAAAGATAGGAGTGGCACCAGAAAACAGTGATTAGGTAAGGAAAGTACTGAGTGGCAAGAAAAAAAGAACACGTAGAATCCTGTCACATCTTCTCTGCATGATTCTTGCCTCAAGTTAGCAGATTCTTCAGTGAATCAGTGGTATGGGAGTGGGGCATGCACTGGTGGCAGGCTCTTCAAAAATCAGAGCTTAGTGGAGCTTGTCTGTTGGAGGACTGCAGGTGGCTGAGTAGTGCACAGATGCTGAGATCCTTGTTTTTCTTTTCATGGTCATCATACCTAGGCTAAGAACTGACCAGCAGCAATGGAAGAGTAGAGACTGAAGTGTGAGTGGCTTGGACTCACTGGGAGAAGGGCTACTGAGTGCCGTGAGCCAGTGAGCAGAGAGAGCCTGAAGCTGCTGGTACCTGTTATGATAAAATGGGTAAGGGTTAACATAGTGCTTGAACCATAATGGAAGTAGACAATGTAGTGAGGAGAAACACCAGAAAGCCAGGGAAATTGCTGTCAGCAGCCCAGCTTCTGTAAGACTTAATGGGTTGGGAACAAGATTCGGAACATAGCCCCTGATGAGAAATGGAGCAACTTCAGCTGGGATCATAAAACTGTGAATTGAGTTCAATTACATTAGCAGGATCTAGAATGGGGGCTTTAACTGAGGCCTGTATAGGAGTTTGCATGCCATCACATACATTTAATTCTGAGGTTGCCATTGTTTGGGTACATAACACACACACACACACACACCATTATTATTTCATATGTTCAGGCTGAGTTTTGATCAGTGAGTCTAAAGGTAGAGTAACAGTGTGATCTGGTACTTACAGTTCCCATGTAACCATAAGATGGGCATTTTCTAGTAATATGTTAGTAAAGCCATTGACTAAAGGCTCATCTGAGCGCATTTGCTGTTGCCTATCTGTGTTCAGGTATTCACTCAGTTAAACTCTTAGGTCATAATACCCACTTCGCCTGCTACATGATAATACATGATGCTGATAAACAAAATTCATTTTAGGCTGGCCCGGTGACATGGAGAGTTGAGGCAGCGTTGCCTTACCTCCTACCATGCTAGTGACTCATGTTCACAGTGCGAGTGGATTGCTGGGTGCTGGCCGGTGTGGGAGAGGATCAAGCATCAGGAGGACAACTCTCCTCTCCCAGGAAAGGTGGGGAACAGAGGCCAGCAATTGCCTGACACCTAGCGGAGGCTGGGTGTTGGCAGTCTTGGCCCAGTACAGTGGGGCACAGAGGTGCAGCAGCCAGCAGGCGCGCTGCTTGTGGATGTGCACATGGCACACCCATTGTCAGCATGGCATGCTCCACCACTGCAAAAAGAACACAGAAAAGGGCAGCCTGAGTCGAATGGCTTGATGGCCTTCTGCACAACACACCGTCTCTGGAAGGACGCCACCTGTACTGGATCTGGTCCTGGTGGGTGAGTTAGGGGGCCCCACCTCCTCGCCACAGGGGATAAACCATGGGGGTAGCAAGGTGGTAGCCCAAATTGGAGATGGGTGCAGGACAACAGGAAGAGGAGGATGCCAGGACAGAAAGAGCCAACCAGGGGAGAAAGGGGGAGGAAAAAGTAAACAAGAAAAAAAAATTCTGTTTTCAGATGTAAGTGATATCAGTTATTTAACACTGACAATTTATGCATAGATAGTGCAACTCTTCTTTCTGAATGCCTTGTGCAGTTTGTATAGGGGTCGATGCTGAGCTTTGAAATTGAATAATGCTTTCTTTTTTAACTAAATTGGCTGGTAAATGTTTGTTTATCTGACCCAACCCATCACAACTACCTTGGTATATTCAAACACTAATATTTATGGAGATAATCATCTCTGCTGGATTTGGATTGGATTCATGAAGTGGTCCCTGTGCGTTGGCTACAAGCATGCCCAGTTTTAAATGTTAAGTGTCTATTGAGCTTAATTGTTGTGTACAAATCTTAAAGATGTCCTGTTCAATTTGTTTGCTCCTTTTTACAGTTTAATAAAACCATAGCTGAAAAAAATTTACACATGAATTTCTTTACTATTGAGAGCCCTTGATATCACAAGGTAAACTTTGGAATAACATACTTTTACAAATGTCAGCTCCTATTTCACATTTTCTGTTGTTAGCTTTTCAGTTTTCAGACACTCAAAACACATCTAACATAAAATCAGGATCACTGTTCCCTATACTTCATATGCTGGTGTTTGTGGAAGACCAAGGCAAAGTGCAATGATGGGCTACACACTGGTGGTACTGCTTGGGGTTAGCTGGTATGGTTTAGCATTTTGTTTGAGTTGGGTCTTGGCCCTACACCCAGTGTGTGCGTATGTGTTTTAATTTAAAATGGGGATTTGGGGGCAGGGCCTCCCACACAAGCAATTTGATGAAGGAAATAGCACAACCATGCCAGATAACCAGTGGCATGGGTGACATAGCATATCATTATGATTTACTAGTTTTATGCTGGTCCATGGTCCTCACTGTCACTCATCTGCACTTGCTGCCGACATTACAGTCTTGTGATGTGATGTCAGTCTGTTGCCATGGAAACAGTTATGTTATAACTAGGATAAGTTGTAGACAAGCAGCAAGAGAAGATGAAATCTAGAGAGCAGTGATCCTTTGCTCATGCGTATGTATAACGTTTTAAAGAAAACGGAATGGTAAATAGCATCTTCTTTTGAAGTTTTCAAAGTAATAACATGCAAAAACAATAAGAGATTTTGGGGTTACTAGTCTGGAAATGATGATGTAATGTAGCTTGTTATGGCCACTTTAGAAGATCATTGTCATACCAACAATCTTTGCATTGCAATTCATTTTGCTTGAATCTGAAACAAAACTCTGAAAATGTTTCATAAAAGTATCTTAGGGGCACTGTCAACCCTAGCTAGGCCTCCAGCTATTCCTACTCTGAAAAATACATGTTTGAGTGCTCACATTCTGTAGAATGTGCTAACGTAGCTGGTAGTTTGATTCTGATTCCTTCTTTCTTTTCAAAAGTGAAAAACAAATTGCTCACCATATCGATGTTACCATACAAAAAAGGGTTTACATTCCTTAAGAAATTCAACCTGCATCTTTCCTGGACTTATGAATTCCCCCAGTACAGTTTAGCCACTCAAGATGCAATGGGAGGAGAGGAGACTATTTCATCATGGGTGGCTGCACTGGGTGTCCTAATGTTCAGAAATTATGCAATAGTAATAGATCAAGGATTTGATACAAAACAAGATTGGGCATAATTATACTGTCAGCATGTACTTTAGTTTTACTACGAAAAAAAGTAAATAAAACAACCAGCAACAACATCAAGGAATTTTAATATTCTTGAGGGTAAGACACCACCCAGAGTACTGTGTGCCGCTCTGGAGACCACATTTCCAAAAGGACATAGACAGAGTGGAGACAGTCTAGAGGACAGCAGCTAAAATAGTGCATAGCCTGCATCAGAAGCCCTATGAGGAGAGACTGATGGACATAAATTTGTACTCCCTGAAAGACAGGAGGGAGAGGAGGGACAAGATAGACCTTTAAATGTCTCATGGGGAAAATAAAGACACAGGAGGGAAGTAGTTTTCAGAAAAAATGGTGCTCAAGAGTAAGGGGCCATGCTTTTAAGCTGGAGGGGGTAGAATCTGGAGAGATGTGAGGAAGTACTTCTTCTCAGAAAAAGTGATGGATTCCTGGTACAGTTCTCCAGCAGAGGTGGTAGGAGAAAAAACAGTGGTGGGGTTCAAAAATGCATGGGATAGGAAATAAGGGAATCAAAGGGAAAAGTAAGGAGGCAGGGAGACTATGGGATGGAGATCAAGTAGAATCTGCCGTGATACTGTAGGTAGGAAAAAATGGGCAGACTAGATGGTCCAAGTGGCCCTTATCTTGCTGGCAAATGCTATGTTTCTAATGTTTAAAAAGAATGTAAGCAATCATAAAATGTGAGCAAATCAACTGGAAATAATATGATGCAAAAAGGGTTGACATTGTCCCCTTAATCTAGAAAAAAATATTTTGTTGTTTAATGGAAGAAATCAGTGTATTGTTATTATGTCAGTATAGTGTATATAGTATATATACACCACACCAGTGGTGAATGAATTGAGCAAATAGAAGACTTCAGTGTATTGTTAGTACGTCAGTATAGTGTATACAGTATACATACCACACCAGTGGTGAATAAATCAGGCTAATAAATCAACTTATTTGGGGATAATATTTATTTTCACTTTGAACATGTTATTTCCATTTAGAATCTAGAAACAGATTACAGAAGACAATGGGTCAGATAATGTTTTACAGTTGAAAGAGAGGCTGCCGGAAGCAAAAGCAATGTAAAACATTAATAAAACTTTCAAAATGTACAGGATATATTAGATTCATAATGGTATGCAGTGGAATAATACCTTTGTCAGTACTTATGAGTGGCAAGCCCTTTATAAATAACTCATGGCCGTGTCACTTGTGAGCTGTGGATCTTACCATTCACACTGGGGATAAATGTGTGCATTCCCTATTTACTAGTGATGGTTAGATTTCACCTGCTATGTTTAGCATATGCTTGTGGCAAAGCTGAAAAAAACATCACTAAGCTCATCTTTCACAAAGTCTGTAGAAAAAATATAAATAGGATAATCCTTGGTGAATAGGCTAACTCCAAAGACTGGCACTTGACAGCCAACTACACAAAGTGTAATGGTGGCCAAAAAAGTAACCCTCCCACTCCCACTGTCCAGTTAAAGAAACAAAAACAAAACAAAAAACGAACAGAAAAAATTTACACTGACCCATTTAGCGCCAGAACACCATCACCACAGCTCACATAATAACAGCAAACCCCTTCCCCCAACCATCTTAGCACCCAACTTCTCCCCACACACTCCTTGTAATATTTACATTACTCCTTGTGAAATTATTTAAAAACATTTGGAAAGTTAGTTTATCACAGAGACAGTGAATGGTGCAGGCCTCCCTCACACCGCCTCCACCAGCCACCGTCTTTTTAGTGCAACTGCTGTAGCAGTATATCAAGAAACCGTGACCCCCATGTGTTTTTTATTTGTAATTTACTGCACTTTGTCCCACCCTCTCCCAGGCAGCCCACAATGGCCAAATGGAATACTGCTACATGCTGTTATTTTTGGGTTCAATATTTTGACTACAGTTTGTATTCTAGGGCATACCACTATGGGTACCGGTTATCCCATGGGCATACCACTGTTGGCACTGGGGCTCCCATTGCCCCCTTTCCAAGTAAGCACCTTACTATCCAGTCTGAACCAATGCTTTTCCTATTCCTTCTCCTTTATTCTCTCCTAGTCTCCTTAATTTTTTAATTTTTCATGCTGAAAGTAGGCTTTTTCATCTTTCTATCATTGGTCTCTTCCACTAACCTAATTTGAACTTCAAACATATTGTTACTGCTACTAGTTCCCTGTTAAGGGGGAGACCTTTCTAGGATCCCCCCTGCTCTTTTTTCTCAGTGTTCCCCCTAGCTTTCATCTGCCCTACTGTCAGTTTAACTGTTGACTATAGATGTCAAACTTCTGCCCCAGAGCACTGGCCCCCTCTCTCATCAAGTGAAGGGCATCACCCTTGAAGAGTCTCCTCTCCCAGAAGCTCCCCCAGTCCCCCACATAGTGGCATCCCTCCACCTGACACAATCCCATCAACCACTCATTAAACTCCTCAAGCTCTTCCTTCCTTGCTGTATCATTCCCATTCCCCCATTTCACACATGTAAGACTTCAGAAAAAGCCAGGGAAGCTGAGTGTGCCTTCAATCTGTCCCCAAGCCTCTTAAAGTTTAGTTTCACTGCCTCCATAGGTTGGTTCACTAGATTATTAGTGCCCAGCTATAATAGAACCCCAGCTCCAGAAGCATCATTTCACCAAAACCATAGGGGTTGCAAGGCCCATCTATAAAAGGATTGAAAATAGAAACTACCAGCCAGGAGTCTGGGGGCTGCCTAGGCACCCAGAACATTTTTTAAATTTGGCGCATTCTGGTTTATTTTGGGGTCATTTAAAGCAGAATTAGATACCCTGTTACTCTCTCCCTATGCCCAGTAAAATGCACCCTAACCCCCTCCCCAGAGTCCCTACTATCCAGTAGGTTGCCCAAACCACCCTCTAAATAGCCTTGCATCATCCTCCAGTGCATGGCCCCCAGTTCTCACTAAGCGCAACATGCTGTACCCTAACTCCCCTTCCTAGAACAGGAAGGCCCCCCCTCAGTTAGGTACCTGGCCACCTTCTAAACTCTGAAACACTGTACAAATGCTTAAGGAACAGATGAGGCCTTTCGGAAAACTTCTGAAAACATAAAATCTATGCAAAACTACATTTGAACTCCAATTTCTAAATTTCATGCATTTCTATACCCCATTTTCTATCTTACTAAGAAGATTTGCATGTAAACAGGATGTTTGCCCCTTAGAGTTCATCTGTTACAGCTGTTTATTCCAACTGAAGTCATCAAAGTTTACACAGTATGTGTAGTGGTGGCATTCTGACTCATATTTGTATGTGTTCACATACTCAGATTAGGTTTAGTCACTGCTGTGTTGCAGGAGGGGTGGACAATATGGACCCTAAGCCCTTTCTGTTACCACAATACTGTGCTACTATGTAGAAGAATTTAGTAATAAAGTAGTGTTCATATTACTTACAGAGCAACTAACACCTACTGAAATAACTTTGAGAAGTATACGGACAGTGACAGGTAATGATGTAAATATTTTCAGTATCAAGCTGTGGGGGGGAGGCTGAAATCAGTAGTGGAGGTTACTGAGTCCCCACCACTCATCCTGGTATAGTGAGCAGTGGAGTTTTTCAGATTGCGGCAGTGGTACAGGGGTAATAAGGGGGAACTCAAGGGGTACTGCATGCATTACACATATTGTATTATCAAAATCATTAAAATAGAAACAATGAACACTGATATAATCACCTGTGACCTGCCTAACAGGAGCTCCCATCAGGGGATGGGGGGTAGGGATATCAGTTGTGCTTGGGGTGGCAGTCTCAGCTCTCTCTACTCTCAGTCATTAATGCACTGCTGCTGGCACAACTGAACTGCTCCTGGCCATGGCTTCTTCTTCTTTTCACTCTAATCCAACTTCTTCCATACACACACCATGGATAGACACTAATGAGAGATCAACAACTGAATTCACAGACTCGGAGATGACTGGTCGCACTCCAGTTGCCCACCTTACCTGTGCTGTGGGCTACAACACAGGTAAGGTGGGCCATTGGAGTGTGACTAGTCATCTCTGAGTCTGTGAATTCAGTAGTGGATCTCTCATTAGTGTCCATCCATGGTGCATGTGTGGAGAAAGTTGAGTCAGAGTGAAGAGAAAAAGGAGCCGTGGCCAAAAGCAATTCAGCTGTGTCAGTAGCAGTGTATTAGTGCCTCAGAGTACAGAGTCGCGGATGCCACTCCAACCATAACTGATAACAAATCTGATAAATTGTAGCTCACCATCTTACTCAATAAATAAGTATATTTCAGCCTTCAGTTGCTTCTCCAGTACCTTGAGTGCATTCCCATGTTGTGTACAGCCTCATTTAGGAGCAGTATCTAATTTCCAAGAGGGTTCTGGGGTATATCACAGCAGCAGAGTATTGCACATCAGGATTTGGTGACTTTGTATACAATCAAGGAACAGGATACATATATTTATCTATTTGTTATTCTTGTTTAATCAGAATTTCTTGTTCAATAGGCCTTCCCAGACCTTATTGTCTAGTCTCACCTTGGCCTAATTACTTCAGAAATATACTAGGCCACCGAAATCCCAGGGAGATAAGTAATTATTGGCTGTCTCATTTTATCTATATTTATGAAACATATAAAAAAAATGTCATGATGTTTTATTTTACTGTTTTTCTGGTATATTTATGCTGATTGTTAAATTGTATATGGCGCCCAGAACCTCAGAGATTGAGCATCTTTTAAATAAAATTTGCCTTGCCTTGCCTAATTCCTGACCAGGAAAGACACACTAGTGGGAAGTTTATTAACTTGAATTTCAGCCACATGAGGTCTTGGTTTTGCTGGAATGCTCTGCCCAAATAAGAAAAGATAGATTATCAGCCGGGAGCTTGAATACACTGATAAATCCTTCACCATGTCTCTTAGAGATGATAATTCTGAGTCAAGACAAGAAGGTGGTCGCAATACGCTTATATTTTTATAACATGGCTGATTCTCTAATTGTGCAATTTTCCATGTCATGGCATACAGTAGTTGTCTCGGATTAAGTTAGCTGTTATCCCCTTCTACTCCCACCGCATTCTTAGTTGATTTCTTTCTCAATTTCTATTTTAATTGTGGACACATCTTTTGAAATTGCATACATTTTTTCATGACTGACCTTAGCATCATGCTGCAAAAAATATACCTTCTCAGAGAGGGCACTGAATCTATGATCAAAAGTCTGAGTTTAAATTAATAGTTTTTCAAATACATTCCCTAACGAATCAATTGAATGCGTGAGATATGCTTGAAGACATGAAACTTACAACTCCTTCAGATGCTGGAGAAGAAGTAGAAACAGGATTTATTTGCAACTGCTGTTTTAATTAGGGGGTCTCCTCTAATCTCTGTACACCCAGTCCAACATTTGTTAACATTAGCAGATATCTCATCAGTATTCACAGGAGACGTGAGCTCTTGGTGTACAGGTAAAGTTGAATGAATAACAACAGGTGATTTTTGCTTTTGTATTGGTAGTCTGGTGGCAAATTCTGTTGAGGCTTTATCTGTAAGCAGAGAATGTCCTAGATTCAATGTATCCATGGGCTTACGACGGATGGCAGTCGGCATCTGATCACTAGAACTGGAGCTCCTCTCCTGGCTCTACAAACACCCTCCAAGCCAGATTTGTATCTATATCTTTCCAGGAGTTTGATGGATGGGGATGTACACTTGTCAGACAATACTGACAACAACACTTTTACCAGCTATAAGCTTTTTGAAACTATACGTACAGGGAAATGTAGAAACATCTGAATTTTTCTCAAACTGCTGGTAGAGAGCTCCCTTTAAAAGCAGCTGCTTTTGACTATGTTGGTCCCTCCCAAACTTGAACCTGAACCTGTAAACCTTAAAAAAAATCAACAATCATGCTAACCTTCATATTTGAATCTAGTAGAAATGTGATTATTGGGTTATGTAGGTTATAAAGCTACCTTAATGCATAACATGCAAAAATTCTCTATCTTTCCATATTATTCATATGCCATGCAGCAGAGCAGAAGGTGTTTTCTTGCCTACAGACAGGAGTTATTGGAGATGGGGGGCAGATTTTCAATTTCTTGCCCCTACAAATTTGAGAATCAAACATAACGTTGTTGAACACATTTTCTCTGAAGTGGATTAGCTCACTGCATTTATATGAGCTTAGTATGAACAAGACTCTCAAAGGGAATCTCCAACAGCATCTGAGTATGAAATGATGCTGATGATGAAGATGACTAAGTAATCCAATTCTCTCATTTTCTTGTGTGAAAAATGTAGAAGTAATATGTGCAACACCTAAGAAATAATATAATGGTCACCTTATGGCTCTCCAGACAGTCGCTTTGCTCCCTGACTGTGACTAATTGACTGGACCCACCATCAGTCACCTGTCTCTCTCTTTCTATTTCTGTCCTCGCCCTATCACCTGTGGCCCCGTGACTCCCCAACATAGATGGACTGCTGACTTGCCTTTGAGTTCCAATCCAGTCTTTTGGTTCCCAACCCTCTAAGTTACTGCTCTGATGGTGTCAGAAGAAAAAAACCGGGGGACAAACAAATATTTTAATTTTTTTCTGACAACATCAACACTGCACTTTGAAGTACATGAGCAGAGCACTTCAAAAGTTAAGTTCACACACAAGTGTGAAACTGCAGTTTGGCACCTTGAGAAAGGGTATCATACCATTGGTTGGCACTGGGAGGGGAACCGGATGCTGGGGTGGCAGAAGAAGGAGGTGGGAAGCAATACACATTAACATGAGGACAGGACACAAGGCAAGTCAAATAGAGGGGATAAAACAGAGCAATAATGTGAGCCAGCACAGGCAGTCACACTAGACAGCAGGGGTTGCCATCAGAATGTAGGGTTCACAAAAAATTCATAGCGGTCACAACTGTACCCCAGGCAATCCCTAAATGATGCCCCTGCCCAGCTCCTCCTTCTCACCATCCTCCCTACCCTATCTATATCCCAGATGTCTGATAGACCAGGAAGGCAACTGACCATTTCACTCCCCTTTCCTCCCCTACCCACTGCCCTCTCTACTATCTTAATCCTTGACATGAAATTCTGCTTTAAATCTCTCAAAGAAAGCTTTGGATTGATTACATATTTAGCCGAGTTGATGTTATTAAACACTTCTTTAACTTCTGCTTTAGCAGGTAGGCCAGGGAACAAATCAGCAAGTGAAAGTAATTAACAACGCTTTTTTAACTCTTTATGCAGATGATGCAGTAATATATATATGCAGGGCTCTTCTGTTGGTGATTTAAGTGATTCCTTAACAAAAGAAATGTTTAATTTGCAATTGTCTCTTATCTCTAGTAAGATGGTTTTAAATAAATCAAAAATAAAAGTGATGATTTTTGGAACTACGGCGAGATTAAGAACTGTGGGTCAGTGTCTGCAGGTTAAATCTCTTGATGGATCGCTGTTTGAGCAAGTGGATACATTTCAGTATCTTGGGGTCTTATTTGATTCTAATTTAAGCTATGAACCTCATTTTATGAGGGTAACTACCAGAATTCATTGTAGAATGGCCCCCTTATATAGAATTCACTCGTTTCTTATTAAGAAGTCTAGGTTAGCTATTTCCAATCATTGTTTAGCTCCTATTGTAAATTATGCTACTATTATAACCGATACTGCTTCTGCGACAATAATTTCTAAGAAATCTACTTTACTCCAATTAATTGCTAAATTTGCTTTAAACTATCCTAAACTGTACCATCATTGCGAAATTTTGAAAGAGATAGGTTGGCTTCCAGTTTCATTAAATTTTCATTACTATGAAGCCAAATTTACACATAGAATTGTTAACTCTGGAATCCCACAAAAATTGTGTAATCACTTGAGGCCTTACTATGAGGGTTATTTCTCCAGACACAGGACAGATAGTTTGGTTCTCAAAATACCTTGCATGAGAACTGAAAGTGGACAGAGAGCCTTTGTTTATATTGCTCCATTTATCTGGAATGAAATTCCTTGTGATATAAGACAGTTACATTCTGCTAAAGTGTTTGCAAATGAATTAAGGATGCTTTTTGAGTTACAATCTAATTGTAAATGTTTTTTATGATTATTTTTTTTTGTAACAAAGACATTTTTTGGTCTGATATATTTGTATTGTATATGTATGTTTTTGTATTGTACATGTATGTTTTTATGTGGGTCACACCTGTAAAAGGAACTAGTTTTCCAGTGTGCTTACCCGTTAAGCGAATAAGCAAACAAACAAACAAACAAATACATGGTCTCTTTAAAGAACCGATCTGACTGACAAGTATATTGATTTACGTTAAAGTGGTCATCATATTAATGGAAAGGGCTAGAAACCACACTTCTTATTGGATGCTTGGATTCTCAAGAACACAGACATTTCCTGGGAAATAACTTAAATGATCAACTCTATGGGAAAAAAATACTTGTGGATTTCTAATGCTAACATCAGTTCCAACGTAGAAAAAAGGTGGATTCTAGGAGCAGTAGTTTCTGAGCTATGTCTGGCATTGAGCTTAGATTACCAACATTTCAAAATGAAAAACTACTGTTTTAAGAGCTAAGTAGGGATCACAATTCACAACTTACTGTAAAGAATGTGTAGAATATGGCTAAACTGAGATCAACACACAGGAAGTTTAATTTTCCAGTATCTTGTGTGACTTGAGATAAAAACCAATAGTGCCCAGAAAGGTTCATTGCTTATAATTAATGGTAGATATTCAAGAGACTCCATTGGCCTGTACGCTGTTGACATTAGGACCTTTCGGAAAGCTTTTGCAGTGATGCAGCGTCCCACACTGTCATGCCTACTTGCATGGTGGCAGTGCACAGCATTGCCTATATAATGTGTGCATGCTCCAGACACTTCATGTTCTTGCATTCAGTGATCAGAGTTCATAAACATTCACCAAAAGCAGGATCAGGGCCTCCCTGTCAATCATGCACAGAGGGACAGGTGGAGTAAACCCAAAACCTAAACCAAAAACTACCCACCACATTGCTAGTGGAAGTACTGATATAAATAAATGACTCAATATGCAGTGCCTTGCCAAGTAACTTAAAGAAAAGGTCCACCACAGCTGGGGGGAAAGAAAGTGGGAAATGATATAGCTCTATGGAGATCCTCTCAGCAATCTACTGTTACTGGTAAGTAATGAATCTATTTTCATGAAAGATATCTCTGTAGAGCAATAATACATTGCATAACTACCAAGCAGTGCCAACCCCAACCAGGTGGATGATGAAACAGCGAACCTATGCCTCTGGAGAGAAGGCCATATAGGACTGCAAAGCAAATCCAGCTCTCTCTAGGGAGAGATTAGATCCATGCTGTAAAGCTTAGTAAAAGTATGGATCATGTGCCAGGTAGCAGTTCTGCACATTGCAGTAGCTGAAGTAGACTTAAAACAGGCCTCATAAGCTAACATGCCCATGGTGTCATGCCCTCTAGCAATGCAAGGCGGAACCTGCTCTGTAACAGAATAAGATACAGAAGGAGGTCCACTTGGAGAAGCTCTGTTTGGAAATAGGTGTACCCTTGTACTGGGGCAAAGGAAACACACAGCTGGGTGGGCATTGCAGTCCCTGGTACAGTTTAAATAGTACATAAGAATTTTGTGGATGCCCAAAGTGTGCAACAGCACTGTCCTTGACATTTGGGGAGAAGGAAAGAAGATGGGGAAATTAATACAGATTTACTGTGAAATCAGACACAGCCTTTGGCAGAAATTAAGCATGAGTCTGAAAGTCACTCTATTCCTGTGAAATACCAGAAAGGGTGATTCACAGTCTAAGGCTTGCATTTCAGGCACATGTCTTGCAGAGATAATAGAAACAAGGAATAAAGAGGTCTAGAATGTCCAGGACGTCCAGTACTTTAAGTCACAGAAGATGTGGGCTTGAAAGGGGCATCAGTTAGTGATTCAAGCTCAAGATGTAGGTCTAGAACTGGAGCAGATTTGTGAACCTGAGGGGCCACATGCAACAGGGGCTTCAGAAACCTGTGGTCTAGGACGCAACACAGTAATATAGCAGCATATCACAAAATGCTGCAGTGTGTTATAGAGAAGAGTGTAATTCAGTGCCAATTAAGCCCTTTTGTCATGCAGTATTTTGTGATGTCCTTTACTGCAAGTTAATGCATTGCATCATGGCTGGCTCTGCTGTATATCTCACTAGGCAACAGCCTTGTCCACCAGTAAGAGCATGTAAAGCAGAAATCACCAAAAGTAAACTCTCACAGAGAAACACTGGCACCCTAACCAAGAATGAGTTAGGAGGTAGTCTGGTATACTTTATAAAGGACAAATGGTGTGGGTCAGGGGATACCCTCCTGGCCCCATACAGTAAACTGCTTCCACAGCAGGGAGCAGGTGTGCCCAGTGGAAGATTTCCTAGCAGCAAGCAATACATCTGAGACCTTAGCTGAAATTTCAAGCTGAGAGACATCTACATCCTCAGGAGCCATGCACAGAGATGCAGGGATTGGAGGTCCAAAGCAGCAGCATACCATTGTTCTGGAACAGATGGCCTGCTTGAAAGGGCACAGAAAACAGAGCTTCTACTGTGAAATCCCACAGTAATGGAGACAAGATCTACTTGGGCCGCAGTGGTGCCACCAGGATGATTCTGGCTGGTTCCTGATCAGGATCCTCTGAATTAGAGGCATAGGAGGAAAGGTGTAGAGGAATCTCCCTTCCCAATAAAGGGACATTGTATTTGGCCTAAAATTTCCATACTGTATTATGAAAGAGCAAAAAAGCAGCAGGTTTGCATTGTGGAGATGCAAAAAGGTTCAACTCTGTCCTTCCACACATGTCACAAAACTGTCTGGCTAAAGCTTGACTCAGTTGTCATTCATGTGACTGGACCACAGAGGAGGTGAGGCTGTCTACCAGGACATTTAGTGTACAGTTGAAGTGAACAACAATGAGCAAAGGCTATTGGGCCACAGTCCAGTCTAAAGCCCTCATTGCCTTTCAGGAAAGAGAGAGGGGCCCTTTATCATGTCCTTTAGGAGTATTGTTGGGGGCCCAATGAACTGCCATTGGTGTTGCTGCTGCTTGGGCACATAACCGTGTAACTGACCATGGGTAGTATAGGTGCAAGAAAGGAGCCTCTACCATGGCATATTTGATAATCATTTGAAGTTAAAGACAGAATGGTCCCAGCAACTTTATTCAAGGTTTCCGGCACATTCAGGATGGTTTCTACATCGGAGTAAGATTCTATTGATCAAACATTCACTCTCTTGATGCTGGGAGACAAAGAACTGAAAGTACTTAAAGTCCACCCGTGTTACACAGGCACTGCTGTGTCCTATCAATGTGCTCATTGGGGCTGATGCATAAGTGGGTGTAATGTATTCGTGTCACATAACTGCAGCATGGAGTCACTCCACGGCAATTGCACCCCCTGCGCAGGATGCATATAGCGGGCGTGCATCCCCTACACATCTGAACCCCTGGTGGTGCAGACAGCAATGTGCCAGGGAGTGGACGGGGGTAGTGTGTCCACAGAAAGTGCCATGCACTATGGCACTGTGCGATGTGCACTGAAAGGCATAGGCGAGCACTGGCTATGCCAGGTGGAACTCTACCATAAGCCACTGTGCACCCTCATGAACTAAACTCCCCAGTCATGGCAGCAGTGGGACCTGAGAATCTGAGCCCCCCAGCACACTAGGCAGATGAGGAGGGCTGGAGCAGCAGAACAGGCGAGTACCCCATACACAGCCTCGGAACCACTGGGTGTCATCCGACCCTCCCCCACAGGTAACTGCCCCACCCAGTGAATGCTGAGACCCCCCCACACACACTCACAAATAATGGCTGCCTGGTCCCAGTGGGAACAGAGACAACCCCAGTCCTGTGCACACACTGGTCCCCCTGTCACAGTTCCAGACCCCGGCCCTTTAAACTCAAGGAGGAATTGGTGGCTAGTGGCTGGCGGACCCCCCACCCACCCATAACAATGACACCAAGGCAAATGTGTGGTGGTCCTACCTGGCTGGAGCAGTGGTCCCCTATACCCCAATCCAAACCTGTCACCCCCCCTCACATTAGTCATCAGTGGCACCCCCACTCTCGCAGCACTGACACCCTCCATACCTGCATAGTTGGTGCCGCAGATGGGTGGCCAGTGGCACAACCCTCTGCATATATCCTCAGCCACCGGCCATCCAAGTGATTCTGGTAATGTGCAGCCTATTTATAGGGGCACATTCCCAGCATCACTTGGATGGCTGTCGGCAGAGAAGGTTTACAGAGGGCTGTGCCACTGGCTGTCTGGCCATGGCACTGACTATGCAGGTACGGGTGGGGGGTGTCAGTGCCGCTGAGGTGGGCGGGGTGCCACTGACTTCCAGTGCGGTTTGGGGGTGATGGGTTAGAGTGTGTGGGATGAGATGATAGTGGGGTGGGGCATTTGAGGCAGTGGAGATGGGGCTGCTCTGAGTGGAGGGGGGAGGTCTTGCACACTGGGGACATGTGTGGCCATGTGTTTTGGGAGGTGCTTAGTCAGACACAAGGATGGGGTAGCATATGTGTGTTTGTGGTGAGGGAGCCTTGCTGCAAGGCACTGGGCTGCCATTGTGTTGGGGGGGGAAGTGAGGCAGTGTGGCAGGTGGCATTCATGCACCAGCATCTTGGCCATGGGTTCCGCCACCAGCTGGGGCATTGCTGCACAGGTCCGGGTGTCCACTGGTGCTACTCACACACCAGACCTGCGCATGCCATGTAAGGGATCCACTGTGGGACCCATGCTGGGCATCCCATTAGATGCCTGAATGGGTCTGCGACTCTGCCCCTGGCCACCTGCATGCCGGGGGGGTATGCCCACAAACAGGTGATGGCTGTTGGTGCATACCGGCAGCTTGAACCTGTCTGCAGGTGTTGAGCTATGTGGGTGGGTTACATGTCACTAGCATGTAATTCCTGCCTGTTCATGCATAGGCACCATAGTAAGGATGAGCAAATATGCAAACTGAGAACTTAAGTTCAGCTTTGACATTTCATTCAAAGACACTTTGGTGCCCCGATGGGGTTTAGCAAGATATAAATAGGCATGAGTGGCATCCAATAGCCACCCCTTGTCCACCTCTGTTTATCTGAAACTCTTCCACCTTCCTCTAGTCCTCCAGTGGGATATTTTAAAAAAGTGAGTCAGCACTTGGCAGATTGCTAAGGGCTGAAATTTTTTTTATAACAAAAACAGAAAAAAAATATCTGAGGAGGGAGTAGGGAGGCGAGAAATCACTGAGATGGGTGAAGTGGTGATCATGGCATTAACATTGGCCACCTGGAAAGGGATGAAGTGCTTTTGTAATTAATTGGCTGAAGGTTGAAGTGATCCTAAAGTGGCTAAAAACTTCAACTGGGCCAATTCAAAAGTGAAAGTGTTAAATTGTGGCCCATTCAATGAATATTAATTCCACATTAGCTTATCCTTCATATGTAGACATGTCAACATGTGAACACGGACTACCCTTTCATTTCAAAAGCTTCCTGTGAGGTCCTGATGCTGATAACAGACAATCCTATATAGTATGGCTCTATGGAAATACCCTAGGAAAAGATTTAAGGAAAACACTATATTTCTCTTTACCCCTAATATCAAAAAACCAGATCAAGAAAACATATTTCCTAAACTATATATGCAGATTTTCATGTCATAAAAACAATATGACACCACACACTGTAATTGTTTAAAACAGGTTTATTATGGTAAATAACAGCCTGCAAAAAAATTTAACTCTTTGATAGACAGCTGCAAATGGAGAATGATATAAACAGTTCAGAATATTAGTTCATTCAAAGCATTCCCGAGGAGAATCATTTGTCCACAACAACAGAGAAACATACTCTGAAAACATACTTTGTCACCAAAAAATGGACTGGTAGGCCCATCTAGTCTGCCCCTTTTCCCCTACCTATTCCGACAACTCTGACCCTGTTTGGTCACTGGCATCCCTCCTTCCTCCTCCTCTTCCTCAATACCACCACAACACCAATATTAAGATAGTTTACTGTATACACTTACAATCATTTCTTCACATTTGACTTAAAACACTATCAAATTACAAGCGAGTACACTTCAAAGCAAAAGAAAAAAGGTATGCTATAAAACAGTGATTGCGGAGCCCCATCATTATAGTTTGTTCAGAAAATTAGGCAAGCATAAAAAGGAGAAATACAATGCATTTATCATTTGGAACCTCTTTTCATGAAACTGGAATGCCCCTTGCAGTAACTGGTTTGATAGAATTCAGTTGATTATATCAAGGCTTCCATCATTTGGATTTGGTTTCCAAGTTTTATCCTTAATCTTTGTATCCCTAATTTCTAATTCTAGTCAGAATAAAGATTGCCAATTTACATTTTGCAAGTGTGTTCTCCTCTATAATGCTGTATATCCTTTAGTTATCCCATTTGCCTTGTCTCTTTTGCTGATCAACAACCCCCAATACTGGAGTATTAGAGGATGATTGCGTACTTATTTTAAGCATACAGCCCTGTTCTCAAAAGTGTTTTTGCTATAAACTCTGAGTGGAAATCAAATATTTGAAAATATGGCTTGTGGTGAGCTTCTGTAGAAATACCTACCCAGTCATACCTTTCTAACACTGCAGTGCTCATACTGGCTTATTCTTACAGCATCTTCCAACTAAACTAGCAATTGGAATACACAGTTCTAAAGAAAAAAGGATGCCCACTGAGACTCTATGCTTTTTTTTTTGGCTTCGAACCAAAAAGAATTTCCACTTTATAGCAGGTCAAGTGGTTTTAAATGCAGATCTACATATGGGTTGTATTTAATTGCTATGCAAATGAATTATTTTGAAAAAAAGTTTGATGAGAAATGTTTCTAACCATTTTGAGTTTTTTTTGTTATTCTTTTTCTCCCCATTACTGGATGGCTCCCATCTGTCAAACACCACAACGCCATCACCCTGATGTCCACTGGGACTTACCTGCCAGACAGACTTCCCCAGGGGTTGTTCACCCTGGCAGGGTTGATGGGATTCCCCAACCCCCATGGGAGAAGGATCCAGTTCCTGGCCTAATGAGGGTATAGGGTCCGCTGGTGTCTTGCGCCATCCTGCCACTGGTAGCCTTTTTCCTCCCTGTAGTTCCACTAAGAGGCATGGCATGCAGTGACACCATGACAGGTTGTACACACTTCAGTGCATTGCACATCAGAATCTGCCACACCCCCATGCCTTCTAGGCATTTCTATGTGCCTTTTGCCCGGCTTCCGCTAGGGGCCAGACAATCACTGTGCTCTGCAAGCCCTTCCCTTCAGAGGAGGAGAGTAGTCCTTCAGACACTCAATCATCCTTCTCCTGCCAAGCCCTCTGACACCCTAAGTTAGCTTCCAAACCTGGGTTGATGGCACCATGGGTGGTACCGCTACCACCATGTCAGCGGGATAGCAAAACCATTTTGAGTTTTAATTAGAATTAGTAAAGGTTTTTTTTGTTTTAAGTTATTCTTTTTCCCTCCCTCAGCCATGGCTACCCTCTTTTTTTTCTGGAAATTTTTCAGCACTATCACCTGATCCTGCCCACCAGAGTGTCCCCTTACCTTCCCTGCAATGTGCCCCAATGGTAAACCCTTCAGGAGTCACTCCCTCTGGATTCCTAATTTGGCGGTAGGGGATTCTTCTGTGCTGAATGGACAGGTGGTGCAGCCCCTGAGCATGCGGAGTTACTATCCTGCTGGGTTGGTGGTATTTTTCTACTGTGCCCCCTTCCCAAGATGTAGGCTCAGTGCAATTGCACAAGCATGCAGTGGGTATGTGTGAAGCATGGTCATACATCCTCACTCCCACAGCCTTCCCTGAATTGTCTACATCACCTCAGTCCACAGATGGCACCAGCACAATGGTTGGTGAACAGCCACCTTCTTGAATAGGCAAGCATACTGTTAGATGATCATTCTTCTTTCACCCACTAACCCTCTAATGTCCAGGACTTATTTCTGAACCTGGGTCAGTGGCATAACAAGCAGCAGTGCTGGCACTGTACTAATGAACTGACAGGAGTTTTGCTCAGCTTTAATAACAACAAAACAAAGACAATAGAATGTAATTTGGTTCTCTATACTTTTCATACACACTGTATCTCAAAACTCTTCAGACAGACACACACACACACACACACACACACACACACACACACACACACATACACACACACATATCATGGCATTTGAGCCTATGCTATTAAGAAGTAGAGCTGGTCAGGAACTGGGGATTTAAGTCTGTCTCCAATTCTTTTCAAAAATGTGTCGGGAGGCCTTCAATGTGCACCTGGACAGCTACCAGAGATAGATAAAAGAGATACTGGTTTAGCATCTTATAGCTGAAGGATAGCACATCCACTGTATAGGACTCCCCCTGGTAAAATAATGCAGTGTCAGTGTTTGGTAGCCCAAGTGTTTGATGCAGGACTTTGAACCAGGACCATCCAATCTTCCAGTCCGAGGAGCAAGAGTACCACTAATTGAACCAGTGACACAGATATTGCAGGATGCTTTTGCATGCCCTTCTAGTTTAACTTTCCCAGGAACTAAGGGGCAGAATTCAATTACATTTTTGTTCTGACACACTTCAGGATTAATGTACTGGAACTGCAGTGCACCGCCAGCACCATTTAATGTCACTGCAAGTAACAGGACCAGTTCTGGAGCAGAGTAGTTACAGTATGTGCACTTCTTGAATTTTCAGACTCTGAATCAGAACAATCTATGATCCAAACAGATTGTTTTCTTTGCCATCCTTTTACATTTGTTTTCATTGTTCCTAAGCCTCTACAGGAGCAGCAGTTAGAATTTTCAATTAATCCTTTCTCCAGCTCGGAAACTGATAAGAAGCAGGTCCTTTGAAGAGACTAATCCAAATTTTTATCTGCAATCATTCATGCAATAATTTTAATGAACCCCAAACCGAGATACATTGAGGAGAAATGTGGTGGTGTGTTTTAAAAATTGGCACGAGCCTTCTCTGTAGAAGGAGCTTTGAGACGTGATGGTAAATGTTCACTTTTCAATGAAGTATTTCTGCATATTTCTTTTTTAGCTATGGGGCATATGAAACAACCAACTGTAAAATGCTTCTGTTCCTTTCTTTTTTTTTTTCCTTTGAACTAGATGTAGCCAGTAATGAGCAGAATGGAATGGTATAAAAACAGACTCTGTATGTTTCATCACTGAGGGGAGTGTAGGTTATCCACAGAATAAAGATATAAGAACCCTGACTGTATTCTGTGATGTTTTTTTTTTCTGTTTGTTGGTCAAGTGCCTCACTATACACACATACACACACATTTCTTCCCTCCTGTCAGCCACCAGAAACACTGGGGTCATCTCAGTTGGCCATTTTCCTCCAGATGGTGGATGAACATCTCCCTTTGCAGCTGACACAAGTGTTACTCCATGGTCAGCTGGTAAGGGGGTGGTATAACAAATTTGGTTGACCTGCACTATCTCCCCTCCCAGCACCTCCCCTCCACAGTGTGCCTGTCCCCCTGTAAGTTTTAATGAGGCATACCCAAGTTTTCCCATCAGCCCTGGTCTCTCATGTGACAGCACAGAGATCTAGTACTGCACCATTACAACTAAACTCTTTTGCTCCAATCCCACGTTTAAGCTAGAATCCTTTCTGTTTATGATTTTCTTGGCAATCAGTCATTTTGCTGGGATGAAAGACTTGTCAAGTTAATGTTCTCAACGTGTTATTCTCCTTTTTGAAAGTACCATTGAAATGGAAAATAAAACGTTTTTCTAAGATTTGCAGAGTGCAAACCTGAAGATTGGGCCTCATGCTGTTTTCTTTTTCCTAGGCTAATGTGGGAAGCTTGGATGTCTGAATAAACTTTAAATAATGAGAACTGCAGAGTTAAGAAATGCTCTGTACAGATCTACATTAGCGTAGACAGCCTAAGGCTTTCATACCTTCTTAGAAATTCTTTTGAAATTAATTTTGGCAACCTGTGTTATTTAGTGAAAAGAAGTCTTCAAATAATTACAAATGTTGTTCCAGAGGCTATTATATATGTTTATATGTATAGTTACTGTGCGTCTTGTAGTTTTAAGAGTGCATTTTTTAGTTTCTTGAATGTGAGAACTGTGAAGCTAAGCTGCACAGCTCTGCCATACAAAGGACTTGAAAAGAAACTTACAACCATAAGAGATACAGGAACTGTACATATAAACATATTATAAACCATGTTAAAAAACATTTATTTGAAAAAAAAATTAAAATGTTTTACTTTGAAGAATATTAGAGAATCCCCTTTGTTGGAAGTGAACTGAACCAACTAAACTCATTACTTCATAATTCTAGAATTATAGCAGTGTCAGTGGCTCAGCAGGTTCACACTTGCTTCTGAGGCAGGAAGATCAAAAGGCGGTTGGTTCTATTCCCACACCAGGCACTTTTGTTGATACTGTGGTGCAGCATGGGGGGGGGGCCGAACTCCTCAGGTACCATCTTTTGGATGACACGTTAAACTAAGGTCCCATCTGCCTGTTCTGGTGGTAGTTCAGGTGGATGTTAAAGATCCAATGGCACTTCTCGAACTGAGTAGGGGAATTTTTTTTTATTGAGGACATAAATTTTATACAGATAGAAACATAGAAACATAGAAGTTGACGGCAGATAAGGACCGCAAGGCCCATCCAGTCTGCCCATTTCTTTTTCTACCTTATAAATGTGCCATCGGCCTTTGCTCTGTCAGTGGCCTATCTATTCATAGTCATTTGTATTGCTCCCTTATGCCTATCCCATGCCTGTTTGAAGCCCTGCACTGTATTCATAGGCCACCACTTCTTGTGGTAAGCAATTCCATGCATCCACCACTCTTTCTGTGAAAAAGAATTCCTCACATTCCCCTTAATCGCCTCCCCTAATCTCATGCTGTGTCCTCTTGTCCTGCTATTTTTCTTATATTTAAACATGTTAGACTCTTTCACCTTGTTTATGCCTTAAGGTGTTTGAATGCCTCGATCATATCACCTCTCTCCTCCTTTGCTCAAGGGTATACATATTGAGCTCTGTTAATCTGTCCTCATATGTTTTCTGATACAGTCCCTGCACCATTTTGTTGCCCTTCTCTGGACTGCCTCAGTTTGGTTAATGTCCTTGTGAAGGTGTGGCCTCCAATACTGCACGCAGTACTCCAGATGGGGCCTAACCAGTGTCTTGTACAGAGGGATTATTACCTCCCTCTTACGGACTTGTGATACCCCTACTAATACACCCTAACACCCCCCTAGCCTTACCTACTGCTTTAGTGGTCTGCTTGGATGATTTAGGTCATCAGTGATGATGATGCCCAAGTCTCTTTCTTCCTTGTGACTGCTAGCAACTCCTCCCAGCCTATAGGTGGCTTCAGGGTTTCTCTTCCTATGTGCATGATTTTGCACTTTCTTGCATTAAATCCCAGTTGCCACTCTTCTGACCATTCTGCTAGTTTATCCAGATCTCTTCTCATTCTGCCCACCCATCTGGATCATCTACTCTGTTGCAGATCTTGGTGCCATCTGCAAACAGACAAGCCTTACCCTCTAGTCCATCTGCAAGGTCACTAATGAAGATGTTGAAGAGGACTGGCCCCAAGACTGATCCCTGAGGTACCCACTTATGACTTGCATCTCTTCTGACTGTATACCATTTACCACCACTTTCTGTTTTCTGTCCGTCAACCAGTTTGCCACCCAGTTGATCAACTTCTGACCCACCCCGAGCCTACCCAGCTTATTTATCAATCTTCTATGTGGAACAGTGTCAAAAGCTTTGCTGAAGTCAAGGTAGGCGACATCAACTGCTCCCCCTTGGTCCACCACTCTGGTTACCCAGTCAAAGAAATCTATGAGATTAGTTTGACAGGACCTTCCTTTTGTAAACCCATGCTATTTTGGATCCTGTGCCCCTATGGATTCCAGGTGTTGCACTATCCTTTCCTTAAGGAGTGCCTCCATAATCTTGCCCACTACTGAGGTAAGACTGACCGGTCTGTAGTTCCCCGCCTCCTCCCTGCTACCAGTCTTGTGGAGCGGGATCACATGAGCCCTCTTCCAGTCTTCTGGGACCTCTCCTGTGCTCAAAGACTCACTAAACAATTCTGCTAATGGCTCTGCTAGTTCCTCCTTTAGCTCCTTAAGTACCCTGGGATGCATGCCATCAGGTCTCATTGCCTTATCCACCCTGAGCTTATGGCTCTTGTAGGACCCTTTCTTTTTGTGAGGAGTAGTGCTCAGCTCCCTCCCCTTGTGTCCATGATGCTGAGCTGGGCCTGCCCTACCTTCTCTTCCAGTAAATACTGCGAAAAGTATCTATTTAGGATAGATGCCTTTACAGGGTCCTCCTCCTCACATGCTCTCTTTTCTCCATTAAGCTAGCAATACCCTCTGGACTTTCTCCTTTCACTAATGTATCTATAGAAAGTCTTGTCACCTTCTTTTACTGTTCGTGCTAGTGTTTCCTCAGTTTGGGACTTTGCCTGCCTTACTGCCTTACCTGCTTCCCTTAGGGCAGTTTGGTATGCCTCCTATCTTCATCCCGCTGTGTTCCCTTTATATTTCCTGAAGGCCAGCCTTTGGCTCTGACCTTTTCTGATACTGTATTTGAGAACCAAAGTGGTTTCCTTCTTCTTTTGCACTTCCTTTTCTGTCTGACACAATGGGATGTTGCTTCAAGTATTGCATCCTTAATGCTTGCCCACTTTGCCTGTACCTCTCACCTGTGTTTCTTTTGCCAGGGCTAGCTTAACTCTGTTGTCCATCTTATCAAAGTCAGCTCCTCTGAAGTCCCATATTTTGCCTTGGAATGGGATGATTTAGATGTAGTAGCCAAATTGAACCATACCATGTGATGGTCACTGGCCCCCAGGTGTCCTTCTACCTGGAGATCTGTGATCCCTTCTTTGTTAGTCAGTACTAGATCTAGGATAGCCCTGTCTCTTGTGGGTTGCTGTACCAGTTGTTTGAGGCCCTCCCCCTGCAGGGAATCCACTATGAGTCTAGTTATGGCAGATGTTCCTGCTGGTATTGACCAATCTGTATCCGGCATGTTGAAGTCTCCCATTATCAGAACCTCCCCTTTAGCTGTCATGTTTTGTATATCTTCTAACAGTAATGCGTCTATATCCTCCCTCTGGTCTGGGGGCCTGTAGACAACCCCAGTTCTTATTGCTGTCCCATTTCCTGTTTCCAGGGTGACCCACAGTTCTTCTGGCTCCTTATGTGTATTCTGAATTTCTGTAGCTTTGATATTTTCATTAACATACAGGGCCACTCCTCCCCCCCTTTTTGCACCTTGGTCTCTTCTGAACAATACATAGCCAGGTACTGAAGTCTCCCAAGTGTGGTTACTGGTAAACCACGTCTCACTAATTGCTACTATGTCCAGTTTAGCCTCTGACATTATTGCCTGCAGGTCTGGGATCTTATTTCCCAGGCTGTGAGCATTTGTGTACATGATTTTCCCTTGGCCAGATTTTGGTGTTCCATTGGCCAGATTTTGATATATTATACATACAACATTTTACCAAGAGTATATGATAAACAGTCAATCAAGGGAAAAAAATTAACAGTTTGAAATTGTTTATACATTTTCAAAATGTTAGTTATTACAGGCAAATCTTCCTGTTACTCAGGTCAGGATGGTTTATACCACCATCCTGCACAGTTTGTCCACCTAGCATTCAAAGTATCTGTCTTCATAATTAGTTCCTCTTTCTTATAAATTCTTTGTGCATGTTGTTGTGTATAGTTAAAAGTTCTAGTTATGTATTATAATTTTGTTGTATTACCCATTTACATCTCATTATCCATATATATTTTATTTTATGAGACCACTAATTAGTCTTAAAGTGCTTGCATAATATTCTTTTCCAATCCCCTGCATATATACCTAGTACAAGTGCATCATACGTTATTGTTAAATTCTGTTTTTCTTTTTATTTATTAGCCAAGTAATTCCAGAAAAAGTTTTAATTTATGGACATTCTAATTACCAGTGATTTGGGGCCCAATTCCAAGAGGTGCTACCATGGCATAAGCCAAGATACGCCAAACTCCATTGTGTATCTCATGACCTACACCAAGCATTACGCCAGCCCCTATTCCAGGAGATGCCCTGCACCAGTGCATCTGCGGGCTGCAACAATCGTAAGTTAGGACACTAGTTATGCTGCAGCCCACTGACGCATGGCACAACTGTGGTTTACGACATGCACAAAGTCCAATTCCATGTGGACGGGTTCTGTAACCCGCAGTTGCAATTCCCAAAGATGCAGTGGTGTAGGGAATCTATGACAGCTTGGAGCTGTCATAAGTGGCATCTGACAGCTGGCACCACTGGATGCAGCCACATTGTGCTGTGGCAATGGCACCATGCTGTCCCCCTGGCCCCTATATGGACTCCTGTGCCATCTGTCCTGGCCCCCCATGCCCCCTGATGTGTGCTGTGGTGGTCCAGGGTTGGGGGGTTCTGGGGGCTGCCTGTCGTTTGCCATGAGTTGCGACCTGCAGTTGCAATATTCCATGCATGGGCTACTGCCACATGCATGGCGTATCTCGCATATCGCAATTGCTGGTACCCTACCACTTCTGGAATGCGGCATAGGGTCTCTGGTGTAGAGGCGACCAGTGTAACTTGCTACCGCATGTAAGTTATGCCGGCCCTCTTGGAATCAGCCCTCTTGTGTCTCTAAAAGTCCATTACACATGTCCCTTGGACAGAATCTTTCTGATATCTGTTTATGCTAATCGGTCTCTTACTCCCAGTCCCCCATGGCAAGTTAACCAAATTGTGTCCCATAATTGTTCTGGAAGACTTGGTTCCATTAGAATAGCTAAAGTATGTTTGGTAGTATTTCTGTTCCCTTGAGGAACCACTAGTTCATCTGTGAAACTTCCTTCTATTATATTTTGGTATAATTGTTTCTTTGTTAGTAGAGTTACCTCCTCTATGGTAATATTCCATTGCTTTATTTTTTGAAGGTGCCTATTATGTTCATAGAAACATAGAAACATAGACTTTGATGGCAGATAAGGACCGCTTGGCCCACCTAGTCTGCCCATTTCCCCTACCTAGAGGATAAGAGGATAAGCTGCAGATCCTATTTAACCAACAGCCTATTTCTTCCTACCCCCTACAAAAATTGCCTTATGTCTATCCCATGCATTCTTGAATTCTCCCACAGTTTTACACCCCACAACAGGAAGGCTGTTCCATGCATCCACCACCCTCTCTATGAAAAAATACTTCCTCACATTGCCCCTGAGCCGTCCCCCCTCTATCTTCCAATTGTGTCCCCTTGTTCTTGCACATCTCTTTTTCTGAAAGATTCTACCCTCTTGGACTTTGTTGATTCCACTGAAGTACTTAAACATTTCTATCATGTCCCCCCAACCCTCCTTTCCTCAAGGGTATACAAATTAAGCTTCTTTAGTCTCTCCTCATATGGCTTCTCTTGCAGACCCTGCACCATTTTAGTTGCCCTCCTCTGAACTGCCTCCATCCTGTTTATGTCCTTGCAGAGATGGGGTCTCCAGAACTGGACACAGTACTCCAGATGGGGTTTCACCAATTGTCTGTGCAGGGGGATAACAACTTCCTGTTTTCTGCTGGTGATGCCTCTCCCTATACATCCCAGTATCCCCCCAGCCCTCCCTACTGCCTTTTCACATTGCTTGCCAACCTTAACGTCATCTGATATGATTACCCTCAGGTCTCTTCCATTTTTGTTGTTGTTACTACCTCCCCATTGTGTAATCTTCCCTGGGTTTTTGTTTCCCAGGTGCATTGTTTTGCATTTCTTTGCATTGAACTGTATCAAAACTCTTTTCCATATGATATGAAAATGTTTTTTCCCACTATCCCATATTGGAAGTATGTTTTTTATCCAATTATTTATCCATGTATGCCATTGTTTTGGTTTTTTTTGTGTAAGGGGTAGTTTTATGTTATTAGATATGAAAGTGGTATATAAAAAAAGACTAGTCGATCACATTTAGATCTCCTTCTTTGATAGAAACATAGAAGTTGATGTCAGATAAGGAACGCAAGGCCCATCCAGTCTGCCCATTTTTTTTTCTACCTTATGAATGTGCCATAGGCCTTTACTGTGTCAATGGCCTATCTATTCATACTCATCTGTATTGCTCCCTTATGCCTATCCCATTCCTGTTTGAAGCCCTGCACTGTATTCATATCCACCACTTCCTGAGGTAGGCTGTTCCATGCATCCACCACCCTGTCTGTCAAAAAGAACTTCCTCACATTACCCTTAATCAGCCTCCCTCTAATCTCATGCTGCGACCTCTTGTTCTGCTATTTTTCTTTTATTGAAACATGTTAGACTCTTTCACCTTGTTAATGCCCTTAAGGTGTTTGAATGTTTCGATCATATCACCTCTCTCCCTCCTTTGCTCTAGGATATACATATTGACCTGTGTTAATCTGTCCTTATATGTTTTCGGATGCAGTCCCTGCACCATTTTGGTTGCCCTTCTCTGGACTGCCTCCATTTTGTTAATGTCCTTGTGAAGGTGCAGCCTCCAGTATTGCACGCAGTACTCCAGATGGGGCCTAACCAGTGTCCTGTAAATAAGGATTATTACCCCTTACAACTTGTGATACCTCTACTAATACACCCCAACATCCCACTAGCCTTACCTACTGCTTTAGATGTCTGCTTGGATGATTTCAGGCCATCTGTGATGATGATGTCCAAGTATCTTTCTTCTCTTGTGATTGCCAGCAACTCCCCTCCCAACCTATAAGTGGCTTCAGGGTTTCTTTTTCCTATGCGAATGATCTTGCACTTCTTTGTGTTAAACCCCAGTTGCCACTCTTCCAAACATTTTGCCAGTTTATCCAGATCTCTTCTCATTCTACCCACCCCTTCTGGAGCATCTACTCTGTTGCAGATCTTGGTGTCATCTGCAAACAGACAAACTTTACACCCCAGTCCATCTGCAATGTGACTGATGAAGATATTGAAGAGGACTGGCCCTAGGACTGATCCCTGAGGTACCCCACTTGTGACTTGTATCTCTTCTGACTGTATACTGTTTACCACCACTCTCTGTTTTCTGCCTGCCAACCAGTTTGCCACCCAGTTGACCAACTTCTGACCCACCCCAAGCCTACCCATCTTATTAATCAATCTTCTATGTGGAACAGTATCAGAAGCTTTGCTGAAGTCAAGGTAGGCGACATCAACTGCACTCCCTTGGTCCACCACTCTGGTTACCCAGTCAAAGAGAACTATGAGATTAGTTTGACAGAACCTTCCTGTTGTAAACCCATGCTGTCTTGGATCCTGTGCACCTAAGGATTCCAGGTTTTGCACTATCCTTTCCTTAAGGAGTGCCTCCATAATCTTGCTGACTACTGAGGTAAGACTGACTGGTCTGTAGTTCCCTGCCTCCTCCCTGCTACCACTCTTGTGGAGCAGGATCACATGAGCCCTTATCCAGTCTTCTGGGACCTCTCCTGTGCTCAGAGATTCACTAAACAGTTCTGATAATGGCTCTTCTAGTTCCACCCTTAGCTCCATTATTACCCTGGGATGTATGCCATCTGGTCCCATTGCCCTGTCCACCTTGAGCTTAGTGAGCTCTTATAGGACCCTTTCTTTTGTAAAGGGACTTAAGCACATCTCCCTCCCCTCTGTGTCCATGGTGCTGAGCTGTGGGCCCTGCCCTACCTTCTCCTCAGTAAATACTGAGCAGAAGTATCTATTTAGGATAGATGTTTTTTCCTTAGTCCTCCTCCACACACTCCCCCTTATCCCCTTTGATTATAGCAATACCCCCTCTGGACTTTCTTCTTTCACTAATGTATCTATAGAAAGTCTTGTCCCTCTTTTACTGTTTGTGCTCCTGTTTCCTTGGTTTGGGCCTTTGACTGCCTTACTGCCTTCACTGCTTCCCTTAGGGAAGTTTGGCATACCCTCCTATCTTCAACCCGCTGTGCTCCTTTATATTTCCTGATGGCCAGTCTTTTGGATCTGACCTTTTCTGATACTGTTTTTGACAACCAAAGTGGTTTTCTCCTTCTTTTTCTCTTGCTTTTATCCCTAACACAATGGGATGTTGCTTCAAGTATTGCATCCTTAATGCTTGCCCACTTTGTCTGTACCCCCTAACCTGTATTTCTTCTTGCCTTAGTGCAAATATGTGAAAATTCCTTTTCATAGGATTGAGGCAGCTCCCCCATAAGGCCTGGAAGAACAAACTATACATTTGAGTTTCTAATTCCAAGGGTGGAGGAAAGACTGTACTTAAATATTAAAAAATGGATATTAAAAGGGTTTTAATTAAAAGTATTTGTTTCTTCTTAGCTATTTGCATATTTTTCCATTTCCCTACAAGTTTTTTTCCTTCTTGTATTTTCTACCAGTTTTTCTTTCCCATATTATTTCCACCATAAGTAATCCCTAGTATAATTATTTCAGAATGTACAACTGGCATCCTGCTGATTTGTTATATTTTAAAATCTACAGTTGTTCCTAATCATAGAGATTGACTCTTTGTTTTATTTATTTTAGCATTTGATATGTTTGAAAATTCTTTGAAAAGTGTCCAGAATTTTTCTATTGATGGGACGTCTGCCATAAAAAGGCAGACAACATCTGCATAGGCTAAAATTTTAGTTGAATGTGTTTGATTTGTAAGTGTAAGTCCTCTGATGTTTTATGTGTCATTTATTTTTCTTATTAATATATCTTTTCCTTCTCTATGGCAAGCATTCTAAGTAGTTTTGCTCTGCAGTTCCGAGTGATAGTCAGGGCATCTGGGTAATTGTCTGGCACAGTTCATGAGGTGGTTCTAAGTGGTTCTTCAAAAATAGTATTACTTAAGGCAGCGGGCATTCTTTATTGAAAATGAGATATTTCTTTATTTTTTTTCATTGTCTGTTCTGTCTGCATATTTCCATTTCCACAATCAGAGAATTCAGAGAGCTCTACTGGGCATTCTTCTTCATGCAATTTATCAGATTCTCCATCTCCTGCTCCTACCCCACATGCTTCTCCATCATGATCTTTCTGATCCGCCATCTTGCTGACCAGGTGGACAGTGGCTCCCCCTGTATTAGCATCCTGTGTCTCAGTTACCATTTTTTCTGCTCCATTTTTTTGTTTACAATTAGCTGATGTACTTGGGTGACAAGAGCCCCAATCCTTGCCTTCAGGAGATTTTAACCAGTCTATGTTTGCTGTCGCTGCCACAACCCAATCTGGTGTGACCAAGAGATTAACCTCCATTTTGTTTTCCCTAACTATGCCTGGTGAGTTCACCTCCAGGACCCTGTAAAGTTGTTCAGGAGGGCCCCCATTCTTTCTCAGTGCATTTTCCTCACCTAATACTGTTGGGGGTGCCTGTCTTAGGCAGAGGTGTTTCCAGCTTGCATTTACAATTCCACTCAGGGCACCAATTTTACCAGCATCCAGGCTACCTTTCTTTTTTATTAACTTTTCTGCAACACTTTTTTTTGCCTCTTTGTTTCTGTTCCACCACAATATTGCAGTCAGCAGTGTCTTCTTTTGATGTTGCTGCTTCATTGGTAATCAGCTGGGCCTATTTTATCAGATGCCAGTTGATCTGTCTCCGTTCCTTCCTGTCTTTCTGGGACTGACTGCAACTTAATTTTCTCATTTACATTGCCTAATTTTCCTTCATGTAATATGTCACTTAAGTCCTCAGTATCAAAGTTCTCAATGTTTATCACATTTTCCTTTATGTCAAAAGTAACCTTTTTTCCTATCGCAGAATAACCATCCTGGTCGGTCTCCTTTCGCAGTCCCTCTTTGGCAGCTACTGTTGCATCCGTTTCTTCGGTCTCTAATTTGCCTGAGGTCGGGGAGGAGACCTGCTCCCCTTCCTCTCCAGCTTCCACTCTCTCTTTTCTCTACCTAGGACTGGGATGCTCTGCAGCATTCCTCACTACAGCATAGGTTCCCTCTACAGGACAGTAGGGGAGCAGTTTATTGAAAATCGCATAAGCATAGCATAAACAGAACACAATGAAAAGAAAATAAATCATAGCAATCACAAATCATTTGATACAAAAATCAGAAAGTCATAAAAATCATCTGAAAGCCTGCCCCATTATCTAATCATGGAGGATTCACTGTCTGACCTATTTATAGTTAAGTAAAAAAGAAAGACCCCTCCACCACATGTTAATCTTAGATAGTGGATTGTGTATTAATTCATACTCATAAATTTCAAATAAAGCATATATACATAACTTATTTACAGTTTCATAAGGCACAAGGCATTGTTGTAATACCCACTGACATCTAGCATGCCACAAATAAGATTTTAAGCAGGCAAACAAAACATGGAGGGTCCCCATACAGTATTTCTTCAAGATGGGCGGGTATATATCTGATGCTGTGGCTATCCCAGGGAGGTGCCACTGTTGTGCTAAATATGCACACAACCCTCAAGTATACTCACAAGAGGTTAGGAAATGTAACATAGTCTCCTCTGGGGCCACACAAGTGGGATACAGACATGATCTTTCTTCAGTAGCTTTGTTTGCTATTGCCCTAACATTTATTCTTTCATATGCACTAAGCCATACTGTCTCCCACATTTTAATGGGTATTCTAACGTTGTTTAATAAGTTCAATACTGATTTTACTTTTTCAGGTGGACAGTGCTTAAAATCAAGTGTAATGGGCATTATATTCATCAATATTATTTTATACAACTGTGATCTGTTGGAGTTACAAATATTGGATTTAGAAACATTCCATTTTCTTAATTTTTGTACAGCGTGTTTTAAATAGCCTGGAAAGGTAATGTTCTTTGAAGTTTTTTCTTGGGGGGGGGGGGTTGTCTCCCCATGCTGTGAAAAAAAAATCCATATTATTCCAAATCCATTTTCTGGTTAATGAGTCTGTTTGGCTGAGACCAGTTCTTAGTGTCTGAGACCAGAAGAGTGCATGAAAAAAGACCAATGGATCAGTCATCCCAAGGTCACCTTTGTCTTTGGTTAGATATGTAAAAGATCTTTTTATGGGAATCAGTCAACTCCTCCAGAACATCTGGAAGAAACAACTATATGTTCTTGTCTCTGAGGCCAGAGGAAGAGACCATGCCTGTGTATAGTACAAAGGGGATCAGACATTTCTTTATTATGGATATCTGTTTCAGTCTGAAGAGTTTCCACACTTTCCATCTAAGGACCTCGTACTCACTTTTGGATAAAGCTGTTTCCCAGTTTAGGAGTGCCATATTCTGACCCTCAAAACTTAAGCCTACATTTTTTAATGGTTCCTGTGATATAGGTATACCAGCAACAGACAGTATAATGTCATCAGTAGGGCCCAATGCCAACCCCCTACATTTTTCTAAGTTTAGCACAGCACTAGACGCATTTAAAAATTCGTGCATTTCCTGTAGCATAATTTCAATGCTTCTTTGGTTTTGAGCAAAAAAAAATGTAATTGGCATATGCCAATAGTCATACTTCATCCCCTTCTTGTAAACCATAAAGTCCTTGGATTTGGTCATTCTGGAAAAGATGCCTGATAAGGGGATCGATCGAGAAAATGTACAACAGGGGACTTAATGGGCACCCCTTCCATACCCCTCCAGTTATTCATACTTCCTCCCCTATGGTACCAAACACTACTGGGCATAAAGTCCCAGAAGAGTAAAATGTCTTTAACCATCCTATGAATTCCTCAGGAATACCATAGGCATGCAATGTTTGGAAAAGAAAGGAATGGTTTACCCTGTCACATGCCTTGCTAAGATCTAGCAAAATTATGTAGTCTAAATGGCTGTGTTTGTTGTGAAATTCCACCAGTTCCCAAATAATTGTTAGTGTTTGCTGGATTTTTCATCCAGGAAGGCCACTAAATTGTGTGGGGTGTATGACTGTTGAAGCATATTTCCTACGATGAAGGTTTAAGATATGGGACACTATCCTGAAGTCTGCATTCAACAGACATATGGGTCTCCAATTCCTTATGTGTGGTCTGTCACCAGATTTATATAAAAAGATTACCAACCCTTTAGCGAAAAAGTCAGGAATATTCTTGGTATTAAGAAAATATGCAATAACTCTTTCCAGACAGGAAGCGAGTTCCTCCAAGAAAGTTTTGTAAATTTCATATGGCAGACCATCCATCCTAGGTGATGTGCCCACTTTTAATGTAGTGATAGTATTAATGATTTCTGGCACTGTAATTGGTCAAACTAGTTCCTGAGCTACAATAAATGTGGATCCTTATCCAGATTACCTACAACTAGATACTTCTTAATCCTATCCTGCCCTGGGGGACCCGTTTCTTGTAAGGATCGTAGATGCTTTGCCACAATGTCCTGGAAATGCTGGGGATTAGAAATAATGTTACCATTTCCATCCTGTAGTGTATAAAAGGTTGAAGCTTCTTTTTTGGTTTTACAGGCCTCAAATGGATCTCCACATGGTGATTTTTGAGTACCTTACATTAGATTACCTTTAACTGTACGAGCTCTATCGTACTGCTACTTCTGCATTTCTTTTTTAAAACAATGCATTTATCCTGTATAATCTAATCTTGATGAATAGACTGTGGTCATAAGGTGTTGCAAATGTGACCTTAGTTTAAGATATTTAAAAAACTGCCCCCTTCCCATATCACTGAAACCATTCACTAAGGTCTTTCTTTGGTTCCTTCCACCATCCCCCTATATCTTCTCATTGGTTGAAGATAGTTGCACTAGCACTCAATAAGTTCCTTATACAATTTTGCACATACTTATCTGAGAGTATTGCAGTATTTAACTTCCATCTATTGTCTTTGGCCTGTGTTGTGAGTTAATTGTGGAATGATCCTTTTAGTAACACATGGTCAGAAAATTCCGCGGGTATTGTTTCCAAAGAAATTTGTTGGTGTTGTTTACTAGTAAAAACATAGTCAATTGTAGATGTAATTTGCCTCTCTGGTATGTGAAGGAAGGGCCCACTGTCTGAAAATCAGCACAATTAACCAAATCTGCCATCTGGACACATTTCTGCAACATTGCAGAATCACAATACTTCTCCTTCATCGTGTTTTGTGGTTTCAAAGGTTTGAGGCTACAATTCAGATCCCTCTCAAAATATATTAGTTTTGTCATAACTAAGAAGGGTTGAATTGTTTCCATTACTTTTACTCTGTCAGCTTTAGGACTGGGGAGAGTAGACATTGATAAATCTGCTTGATTGGGACTCCCAGATACCATCCAATATTAGGACCCTACCAGGAATGAGATCCACAAGCTCAGATCATTAAAATTCCCTTTTAAACAAAATGCCTACATCATCTGCCCTGTCTAGACCGAAAGACCAATATGGTGGGCCCCAGTACCATTCTGCTTTAAACAGTTGTATCTGTGCACTTGTCCACATCCAAGTTTCCTGTAAGAAAATTGTATAAAAAGCATAATCATGAATCAGCTGAAAAACGTACTGTCTTTCTTGTCTGTTTTTAGAGGCTAGAAACATTTACTGAGGCTAGGTAATGCATAAGTGGAAGTTTATTTATTTTTGGGGGATCCTGATTCTTTTTTTCCCTTCTTTTCTTTTTCTTTCCACAGTATTTATTATCTTCAGGTTTTGCTGGTTCAGAAGAGATGGAAATGTTGTCTGAGTTTCCCTCCATCATTTCTGTGTCTCCTCAATTGGATCCGAAGAGAACTGCAAAGGGGTTCTCAGTGTCCAAAGCTGGTGGTTCTGGGTTAATGGTACCTTCCTCAAATATCTCCTCCTGGGGAGAGGTGTCACCCAAGGTTGTGTAATATCCATAGCAGTGGAGTCCTTGCTGGATTCTGAGTAACAAACCAAAGTCAGTAGTTCAGGCATTAAAGGTTCTATTTTGCAAGGGATTATTGTTTTATTCGTGATTCCTGGAGGCTCTAATGTAGAGGATTGGTCCATATTATGATGTATTTTGGGAACTTCTGGTGGTTCCTCAGAGTCCTCTGGTTCCTGTTCTTCCTCAGGGGTTTTGGTGTTGGGGAGGGCTGTCTGTTGTGCAGCCTGCTGTGCTTTTTGCTTCAGGTCATCTGAATTGATCGTATCCATTTTCATCTCAGACAATAGGGGAATTTTTTTTGAAGCAAAGAAAATCATATAACAAACAATACAATCAGATAAACATATCACAAAGGGACATTAAACAAAGGAAGGCAAGCTCAGTGTAAATAAAGTAAATAAACAAAAAGAAAATAAAGAAACTCAAGTCTAGGGCAACGTAGTCAAGAACCATGTAGAATATTTCCAATAATCTCTAAATGTAGACGGAGATACTGATTTCTTTTCAGTTTCGTAAATAGACCACAGACTTTGTATTTGTTGAGTCAAGATCTGCACATTAGTGTAATTATTTTGCTTCATGAGATGAGCACATCTCGCTTGCCATAAATAATATCTACGTAATGCAAAAATTAAACATAAGATGCTAGTATGGTAATGATTTAATATAGGAGGGAATATTCCATATACTAAAATATCATAAGTAATAATTGTGAGATGCTTTTCTTTTTTTTGTAATTCAGTATACTTTATTGTCATTTTCTTTTAAACAAAAACCATGGGTGTAAAAATAAACAAGTAGGTGGTCATAAGGTTTCACCCCTCAAAACAAAACAAAACATCCTAGTCTAATACAAATCATAAGGTACTATACTAAGACACAGCAAAACCCACCTTCCTCCCCATGTATCCTTATCCCACCCTACACCAAGTGTCATCTTCAAATCTGGAATTAATCTACATATATAACAGTTCACTGGAGTGAGCATATGGTTTCCATATAGCAAGCAAGGCATCTAAGAGTCTCCATCTGCTCTGGTAAGCAGTAGGCCTGTTATGCATAGAGGAGATATGCCTCTCCAGTTGCAGAGCCAACAGTATCTCTTTATATCACTCTATTACCATGGGGAGGGAGTCCTCCTTCCAGTGTCTCATTATAACTAGTTTGGCCATGGCTGAAATCAGGGACATATGTGCTTCCCTGATTTGGGAACTTCCATGAGGAAAACTGTTCAGCAAGCAGACTTCCAGAGTGAATAGGTGGTCAAGCCCAAGGATAGGATCTAATGTCTGCCTGATGGCTTGACAGAAAATCTGTGCCTTAGGGCAGGTCTACAACATGTGGTATAAAGTCATGAGATGCTTTTCTTTCCATTTATGCAAAAAGAAGGTCCAGAAAGACTGACTATAAGGACATTCCTTAAAAAAATGGTACATGGTTTCAAGAATATTTGAAGAAGAGTCACAAGGGCACATCCTTTCTTCTACTGATTTATGTTTTAATGTATTGCAAACTCCTAGCCACCCATGACATTAAAGCCAGGTGACATACAAGAGGCATAGCGGATCCTACAGTCTGTCAGTTGCAAAATACTATGTTGAAATCTAACTCATTCCCATAATTGTCCAACAAATGTGGTTTCTCATGAAAATATGCGCCAAGAATGTTTTGATACAGCTGCTTCCATGTAGAAGCATGCATAATAGTGGGTGACAGTCTCCATTAGTGTATTTTAAGAAGAGTGGGGACTAAATAAGAAGGAACCTTATACGTCTAGAAATGTCTGGGGATGTCAAAAGGGGTCTGTTGCCAGACACAGCACAAAGATAAGATCAGAAATTGCATTATTGAGAACCAGAAAGGAGTGATAAGTTACAAAAGTTGGAATATGTGCTGTTTAATAAACAAACTATAAAAAAATGATGGGGTTGAGCATTCTGACCCCTCCATGGCAATAGTCAGGATATGTATACATTCTTTTAACAGGTTTCAGGCAGATTCCCCAGAAGCCCTGGAAAGACAGCAGCCAGATGCAAAAAGAAAGGGAGGACTTCAGTTTTTAGCAACATTACCCTCTTCCATTTTGCTATGGTGCACTCTTTCCAGGAATTAAACAAGGTAGAGGTCTTATCTAAGGTGACATTCCAGTTATGGGAAGCATCATCTGTGCTGCCAAAAAAATAGGCCTAATATTTTAATGAGTGTAGGTAGCTAAAGGAATGCCTGCCATACTTGTGGTCAAGTTGGGGGTTGTTGAGAGAAGAATATGAATGGCTGTGCTTTTGCTATAGTTCAGTTTTGAACCAACGAGTGCCTCAAATTCTGTAACAGTGGATATACGGTCTGTGCCTTGAAATAAGGGAGTTGTGCAGATGTACAAACCATTCACATATGCTCAAACAGACAGAACAGTTTGCCCTGTAGAAAGAGTAACTCTGGGGTGGGTGGGGTGCTGCAGTATCTTTTAAGTAGGGGGTCTATCTGAAAAGCATAGAGAAGAGGGCTGAGGGGGCAACCCTGATGTACTCCTTTTCAGTAAAGAAAGGGAAGCCCCAGGGAGCCATTAATGTGCAGTTGTATCCAAGCAGTGTTATACAGAAGTCGGATAGATGAAATAAATTTCTGTGGAATATGGTAATGAAGTAGAGTCTGAAACAAATAAACATGCTCCACACAGTAAAATGCTTTCTCCTGATCAGGTGAAATTAGAATTGTAAGTGTGTCTATTGTACTGGTGGCTACTATATCTCTTAGTAAACTTAAGTTATGAAATAGTGACCTGTGAGGTACAGCAAAGGTCTGTACATCAGAAATTACCTGTGAGGCTATAGGGGTGAGTCTGTGTAATAGTATGGATGTAAAAATGTTATAGTCTACGTTTAGGAGTCTAAGGGACCTCCAATTCTGAATATCTGACTTTTTGCCCTTTTTGAATAGTAGGATCATAATAGCATCTGAGAAATGTTTTGGAATGGAATTAGTGGCTAAAATGTTGTTAACACTAAGGTTATAAAAGGAGCAAAAAATGTTGAAAACTGCTGATATAATATAATTTGGCTGTGAGTCCATCTTTCCCAGGAGATGTGCATTTTTTCTGGTGGCTTAAGGCTTGTTGGGCCTCCTCAAGGAAAATAGGGACAGTAAGGGAATTTAACTGTTCTGGGGGAACATCTGGGATGGGAATAGCTCAGAAAAAATCAGTACTAGGAGAAGCAGTAGAAGCAAAGCTAAATATTTCTTCCAAGTGGGTTTGGGTCATCTGCTTTATTAAGGGTAAAGTATTGAGGGTGAGGGTGCTAACTGGATCCATCAGCTGCTCTCCTCGAGTGTCAATACCCTGTCATTACAGCTTTTAAATATATCAAGGGAAGGTCTAGAACTTTGGGTGCCACATTGAGCTTCCATTTTTAAAGAGAGAGAGCACTATTATATTGATAATTTGGCATTTCTGTCTTTAAATCCTTTATCTGTTGTGAACAGTCATTGTGGGTTTCATAAGCTCTGGAAATGGTATCCAGCAGTTTTTGCCTGACTCCTAGATACTAGAGGTATGAGGATAGGGATTTGATCTTGGCTTGTTTGATAAAAAAGGTTTTCAAGTCAGCTTTTGTATCTTCCCACCAACTTAAAGGTGAGGTATATGCATCAAAAACTGAGAACCGTGCTCACAGAAGATCCTGACAGGCTTTAAAAATACCTGGATCAGATAGCAATGAGCTATTGAGTTTCCAGCAGGACTGGGATTTATGGGGAAAGGACCCTATGGCAGATGAGCAGAAAAGTGAGACAGCTAGATTATCAGAAGTCTCACAAGGGAGGACATTAGCTTGTTATGCAGAAATGTTGCCGGAGACAAACATGTAATCAATACGAGTGGCATAAGGGCCTCTATAGTATGTTTTGGCTCCAGTGTGATGCACTGCACAGTACCCATCTGAGAGAGCTGCAGTCTTTATGACTGTGTTCAGAGTAGCCATGTCACCAAATGCCTTTTGAGTGGACCTTCCCCTGTCTGCCAGTGTTAAACTGCAGTTAAAGTCTCCCCCCAAGTAAATATGGCTGTTGGTGTATAAATATGGCTGTAACAATCTGAACAAATCAGACTGTGAGGCAATACTCTGTGGGGCATACACAGTAATAATTCTGATTTTTATTTGTTTATATGTGCAGTCCACTAGTAGCACTCATCCTGGGAAAATGTCCACTAACCTGGAAACATGAAATTGAAAACCTGAAAACAGTATGCCAAGACCATCACATATGTCCTCACCAAATTACCAGAAAGAAGCTCCATTAGACCACCTGGGCTTAACCTGGGAGATTTCATATCTGGTCTTCAGTCTAGCATCTTGAAGTAAATAAATGTCATGATTAAGGTCTGTTAAGTATTGCATTGTGGTCACCTGCTTCCAAAAGGATTTTGTACTGCACACATTAAGTGTGAGGCAGCGAAGTGAGAGACCAGAATGCATTAAGGCAGACCAGAGGCAACTCTATTAAGGTGCAAAGTTAGGGGTTTAACATTAAACAGCCTACTCAGCCCTAACTATAGTGGTTTTACTATGCTACTATAATAGAGTGAGAGGAGAGAGAATGAGAGACAGAGAGAGAAACTGGGCCCAGTCACAACATTCACTTTCACTTGGGGTCAGAGCTGAGCTGATTGAGATGGTATGCAGCCCACTAAGGTACTTTCATATAACACCGAAACTATGGAGGGTAATAGGTCATGTTGTGAGTCTGAAGAATAATCCATTCTTGAGGAGGATGCAAGTGAGGAGTCAGAATCTCCATTCTCCTCCTCTGTATCCCCCCACTGCATCCTCTTTACCAAAGCTCGATACCTGTTCCTGGTGAGAATAGTCTTTTTGGGAGTGTGTCTGTTGAATTTTCTTTTCCCTTTGCTTAATTTTGAGGGTGGGACAACAGCAAAAGGATTAGCATCTTGGGGGGGGGGAGACATAACTTCCTGACGGTACAAAACAGAGATATTATGCAGCCCACTAAGGTACTTTCATATAACACTGATTTCTTCTCGGACTTACCTGTGCCTAGCCTAGTATCACAAAACACCCCTCGTGACAAACCACAATTTTACTGACCCTAGATTTCTTCTCGGACTTACCTGTGCCTAGCCTAGTATCACAAAACACCCCTCGTGACAAACCACAATTTTATTTCAAGAAAATCAAAGTGCATGAAGCACACAAGTACATAAGAAAGGCCTGCTCCAAATCCAGAAGAAGTAGTGACACGCTAGATCTAAAAATCCTGTCTCTCACCCTGGATGAAGTAATTCACCCCCTTGCAAAAATTCTTAATTTGTCACTTTGCCAAAGTCAATTTCCCAACAAATGGAAATCTGCCATAGTTACGCCTAGTGCACAAGGGGGACAAAACCTCAACAGGAAACTATCGACCAATATCAATACTCCCTCCCCTCTCCAAAGCACTTGAACGAATAGTGGCAGACCAACTCTCTGATTACCTGGACAAATACAATCTACTCTGTAATCAACAGCAAGGCTTTAGGAAAGGACATAGTACAACAACAGCCTTACTTGATTTCGCTGGAGAAGTCCACTCAGCCCTGGACAAAGGGTGCCAAACAGGTGCAGTCTTTATCGATCTTACAAAAGCTTTCGACACAGTCCATCATGGCCTACTTACCTCCCTACTTTCTAGCCTAGGCCTGGCCGAAGGTCCTTGTGCTTGGGTAAAAAGTTACCTGTCCAGTCGGTCACAGGCTGTAAAAATCTCTAATGAACTCTCCAACTTCAAACCAGTTCTCTCGGTGTACCACAGGGATCAATTCTTGGACCGCTCCTCTTTAGCCTGTTCCTTAACTCCCTCCCAGATATCTGCCAGGAGAAAATAATCTTATACGCTGATGATGATGTAATTCTCTCTTCCCACAAGGATCCAAACTCCCTACGAAAAAGCCTGCAACTTGCTTTCTAGTGTTGAAAGGTGGTTCCTGGATAGTAACTTGTGCTAAACCACAATAAAACAAAAGCCATGCTCTTCTCCAATCACCAAAACAAAATAGGCATACTCCACTCACTATACAAACCTCTGCAGAATTACACTGGACCAAGTAAATACTTTCAAATACCTTGGCATCACTTTTGACCAAAAGCTCACCTTTGCAACCCATTAGACAACACTGAAAACAGTGAACCAACGCCTTGGAATACTATTCCAGTAACTATCAATTTCTAAATCAGCGGCATTGAGAATAGCTATACAGAGTTCCATAATCTCAATCATTCACTATGGCCTTATTATTTATGGCTCAGCTATCTCCACTGCTCTAAGGCGTATCTCAATCACTCTAAATAAGGCCTGCCGGCTCCTCATGGGGTCTCAAAGACTGACTCTCACGTGTGATCTGTACTATGAATCAGGCTGGTTGAACCTATCAAATCATCTTATTTATCTCACCTGCACAAAGGGAAAAAAATCTGTCTTGGGACTGACTCCATTATGTATTCAAAACCTACTCCGACTGAATCCTGGCTCACGACCCTCCACCAGATCTGAACGCCAACCTTTCCTGGTTCCAAGATGCGACTGCACAGGGACAAAGATCTTTCGTGATACAGGGCCCCCATGGTTCAATGCGCTTTAGTCCACCTACTCTATCCTCAACCTCGCTTGAAGCTTTCAAAGCCATGCTCTATGCCCACCTCACCACCACTAGCAACTGTGATTGCGCTTAGATAAAGACTACTACTCCTCATGTCCATCCTCACATCTGATGCCTCTTCCTCCCTGACTAATGAACCCTCTGGTACCTCTACTACTTCCTGTCTCCCACCCAAACTCCTCCCCCTTTTTCCTGTCCCTCTCACTTACTCTCCCGCCACCACCTTTCCCTCCTCTCTAGCCTCCTTTGGCGCCTAATGATCACCCTCTCCTGGAAGTTTCTTAACCTCAAAATTGTCTACTCGCTTGAACCTGTTATAGCTTGTTTTTCTATGAAACTTAAAAACGTTACTGCCTTAAACTGTTAATAGCAAATTTATGCTGTAACTTTCCTGTCTGGTTTTACCTGTAATGTGTATCGTGCTTTGTTAAATGTTCTTTGTGACGTGGAACCTTTGTAAAAGAGCCCTGGCTCAAAGGTATTAATTCCTAGACTAATAAACTAAACTAAACTATCAGGCTCAGGACTTTGAGCAGAGGTCATTTCTGCCTGAACTACCAGTGGTGTGATGGGGGTTGGGGGTGGTGGAAGGAACCGTGTTTGGAGAAGGCGCTGAGGTGTCAGTTACTGGAAGTTCTTGAGGTGACTGCGTAGAAGTGGGAGGCTTCTTCTGGTGCAAGGCTTGGACGTATAAATCCATAATTAGAGCAAACTATTCCTGGGGAGGGCGATCTAATCTATTATGGTCTGCCCAAGGGCATTGCTTGTAAGAGTGGCCCAATTAGTTGCATGAATTACATGAGAGTGGGTTCAGATAACCTAAGCTCACATAAGCATAGGAGAGACAGAGGTTGCACTGAGGCTTATCACAAGTGTTGCTCAAATGAATTCTGGAGCCACACTTGTGACAGGTCTGAGGCTGTCCTGGATAAAAAAAAAACAACCCTTGATCCTTGCCTATATTAAAACTTTCAGGCAAGTGAGAGATTCCTCTGTCAGTTTGTTTCAGCTGCACTTTGATTTTCCATCCATCTGTCCACACTAAATACTTGTCCAAGATAGAGCGAGGGGTATCTAAAATCTTGCAGTGTTGTTTCAAAAAGTACTGAACATCAACTATGCTCACTCCCTGACTCCTAAAAAGCAAAGTAATAATTTTAACTGTAGATTTAGTGAGGGGAATGACAAGAAAAGAGTCCCAGAGAGGTGAAGACTTAATTTACTCATATTTAGACCAGAACTTTCCCAAAGTATAAACATTCTTAAAGCTAAGATCATTGTTTGGTTCACCATCTACATGAATACACGCAAATATTTCAGGGGCCCCAATGCCTAAAGAGTCTTGTAACATTCTATGCAGTACAGTTCTCTGATCTGGAGCATTGTTTCAATCACCCAAGAATTTTTAACAAACAGCATTCCTGCGCTATGCAGGCTCTCCCAAAGTCTGGAATAAATCACTGAGTTTAAAGGGATCATTTGCCAAAGGCTCACCTTCAGGTTGCGGGACAGAAGTGCCAGTTCCCATTGTGTCACTCGGATCATCTTCTGAGGAAGATTGTCTGGTCAGTTGGTGAGTAACGTTGGGGCCATAGATTGGTTGGTGTCCATTGCAGAATGCGGTGGCCAGCTGACATCGGAGGTTGCTACTGGTGGGACAGAAACAGCAGGATGGGGCCCACCAGTAGTGTTGCTAGAATGCGGAGAAAGGTTTCCAGAAGAAGGGTTGCTGCCCTTAGAGTGTCAATCAGCAGTAATAATATCCTGTGCAATGACTGGTACAGGAGAAGTCCAGGGAGCTCCTTTTTTGAGCTGACGCTAGCCAGCCATGTGAACAGCTGCCTCCGGGGACCAAGTGCACTCTGCAGAGGCACCAGTTCTGTGTCTGTCCCTGAGATGCAGGGAAGAAGGGGGAAAAGATTCTACATTTCACAGAGGAAACCTCCTGGTTCAATACAGTGTTAATGCTTGTGTCTGTAATTATATTGCTGGTGGCAGCTGTTGCAGGACAGGTAGCATCTGGAATGTCATTTTGGGAGTCAGCCTCCTCCCGTAAGAGCTGCAGCATAACATTTTTATTGAGTTTAAATACCTGGTGTAAATGATCTTTCATGGCTAAAGTAAGCAATGTATTTCCAGTAGCTGAGGTGTCTGAGCCACGGTTCAGGTCTGCCCTCCGGGCAAGCAGGGAAGGCAGGATCAATACTTGAGACACAATGCTTTCTGCAAATGACAGCTACTCCTCATCAAAAACCATTGGTAGGTCTGTAGAAATTCAAGTCGCAGAGGTGGAAGCTCAGGACTAGGTAACTTAACACCACTACCTTCTCCTCCTCCATCTTGGACATCAGCCATCTTGGCTATGATCAACAAGGGCTCTTCCTACAACAGTATAGGGGAATTTCCCTGGTGTACTGGCCAAATTTCCCCCATTCACTAAAAATACCACTAACAACTTAATCTGGTTCAGTGTCAGTTGACATCCATCTGTATCCCCCTCTCCCAGGATGAGGCTGAAAATAAGCAGAATTGTCTAGTCCTCCTTTCTTGCTCAATAAAAACTAAAATAAAATGTAAAAAATAAATATGCATGAGACACCATCTTATGGTTATAAGATTCTGTGGAATGTTTAGAAATAAACAATCCTGATTGGGTAGGCATGATGTCATGATTTATAACATAATGTATGACAACTGGATTCAGCAATGGTATTTATACCTCATGCAGTAGGTGATCCCAAGTGCTTGTATTACTTCCTGTATCAGACTTCTATGAACACCACCATTTTAATTTTCTTGCATTTTAATTTATAGTTTTGGTGTTATATGAAAGTACCTTAGTAGGCTGCATACCATCTCAATCAGCTCAACTCTGACCCCAAATGAAAGTGAATGTTGTGACTGGGCCCAGTTTCTCTCTCTCTGTCTCTCATTCTCTCTCCTCTCACTCTATTATTGTGGTGTAGAAGCACCACTATAGTTAGGGCTGAGTAGGCTGTTTAATGTTAAACCCATAACTTTGCACCTTAATAGCTTTGCCCCTGTCCAACAGAGTTGCACAAAATTTTGCATGTGCAGTCTGTGGGCGAGGTCTCATGCTTCTCCATGCTTCATTCAAGTCAGGTGTACAAATTTAGAAACCCAGATAGTGCGTTTTTCAGGAAGAACCCGTATTTTTTTTGCTGTTTTTTTCCTCACTGGCTACAGCCCAGGTGGTTTAGAATCTGAATCTGAAATGTTCCGGGTAGAACGGGCTTGCCGAAGAATGGTACCTTTAATTGGTTTTGTGAAGAAATGTTAATCTGTTCTAAGTTGTAAGGATTTGAAATTTTAGTTCTTAGCATGCTCAGTGTGGTCTTTTTGTTAGATGTTTGATACCCTACTGAGCATGCTCAGAACCACAATTTCAAATCCTTATAACTTCAGAATGGAATCATAGTTTTTCACCAAACAAATGAAAGGCACCATTCTGGGGCAGTCTCTTTCCACCCTGAAAATTTCAGACCAAAATTCTAAACTGTCTGGGTTGTAGGTGATGACAACAAAAAACAGCAAACACCCAGATTTTTTCCTAAAAATACACTGTCAGGATCTTGTAATCCACATATCCAACTGGAATGAAACTTTGCAATTTAAGAGACCTTGCCCCTCATACTGCACACACGATATTTTGTGCAATTCCACTTAATGGGGGTGAAGCTTTTAATATATTTATATATAGTATATATATATCTACATGCAGTATTATAGTAGTATGGTAGTGTCACTATAGTTAGGTTTGAGTAGGCTGTTTAATGTTAAACCCCTACCTTTGCAACTTAATATCTTTGCCACCATTCAATGGTATTACACAACATTTTGCATGCTCAGTCTGCAGGAAAGATGTCTTGATCTGCCAAGTTTTGTTCCAGTTGGATGTGTGGATTCCATTATTTGGATAGTGCATTTTTTTGCAAACATTGTTCTTTTGTTTTGCCTTTTTTGTCTTCACCTACAGCCGAAAAGGTTTAGAATTTTGGTTAGAAATTTCCCGGGGTGAAAGGGCTTGTCCAATAAAGATGTCTTTTGTTGGTTTGGTGGAAAAAATATTAACCCATTCTCAAGTTATAAGGATTTGAAATGTTGGTTCTCAGCATGCTCAGAAGAGTATCGTGCATTTATCCAAAAAACCCTTCTGTGCATGCTCAGGACTAAAATTTCAAATCTTTATAACTTGGAAAAGTATGAATATTTTTTCACTCAGTTAATGAAAGGCACCATTCTGGGGCAAGACTTTTCTACCCTGAAAATGTCAGACCAAAATCCCAAATCATCTGAGCTGTAGCTGATGACAAATATCAGCAAAAAAAAACAACTAATTATTTTTTCCTAAAAATGTACTTTCTGGATCTTGGAATCAGCACATCCAACTGAAGCAAAACTTGAAAACTCAAGACACCTTGCCCCCCAGACTCTGCATTGAATGGTAGGAAAGCTGTTAATATATTTATGTACAGTATACACATTCACATACAGTACTAAAGGGGTGCGGTAGTGCCACGATAGTTAGGGTTTAGTTGTCTGTTTAATGTTAAACCTTTACCTTTGCACCTGAATAGCTTTGCTCCATTCAATGGAATTGCACAACATTTGGCACATGCATGGTATCTTGATTTATTAAGTTTTGTTCCAGTTTGCTGTGCAGATTCTGATATCCAGATAGTGCATTTCTAGGAAAAATCGGGGGAGGGATGTGTGTGTGTTTTTTTTTTGTCATCAGCTACAACACAGATGGTTTGGAATCTTGGTATCAAATTTTCAGAGTAGAAAGGGCTTGCCCCAGAACAAGGCCTCAGTCACCTCAGTACAAAAAGGATATTGCAACAATTGAGAGGGTGCAGCAGACAGCAATTGAAATGATGACGTGGATGAAAAGGATAAGCTGTAGGGCATGTCTATATAGACCAGTTATATTTTCCCTAAAAACAAATTGTCTATGAGTAGATATGATTTCAGTTTTTAAAAGTTTAAAGTGATTGTATAGGGTGGATCGGGTGGAGTGTTTCAGTTTGTTCAGCAACATAAAACTAGAGGGTATACCTTATACTTAAGGGAGATAGAATTACATTAGTGATGGGTGGTCACCATTCATAGTTGTGGGAGGTACTGAGGGAAGTACACAGGGGTCAGTGCCTGGTCCATTTTACTTTCATAGAAACACAGAAACATAGAAACCGATGGCAGATAAGGACCACTAGGCCCACACAGTCTACCCATTTTCCCTACTTGTTGCAAAAAACTACAGACTCTACTTGATCTCCGACTTTGTTCTCTTTCCCACCATTAGGGTTCCTCTATACCTATCCCATGCATTTTTGAATTCCCCTACCGAATTTGCCCCACCACCTCTGCTGGGAGGCTGTTCCATGCATCTACCACCGTTTCTGTGAAGAAATACTTCCTCACATTACTCCTTGTCTACCCCCTCCAGCCTTATGTTGTGACCCCTTGTTCTAGAACATCTCTTCTTCTGAAAAGATGCTACCCTCCTGTACCTTATTTATGCCCTTGAGATATTTGAAGGTCTCTATCATATCCCCCCTCTCTCTCTCCTCTCCTCCAGGGTGTATATATTGTAGTTATCCAGTCTACTTCTGACTTTTGTTGCAGGCCTTGTACTCTTTTTGTAGCCCTTCTCTAAGCTGTCTCTACCCTGTCTATGTCCTTACAGAGATGTGGCCTTCAGAGCTGGACACAGTACTCCAGATGTGGTCTCACTAATAATCTGAACAGAGGCATCACCACCTCCCTTCTTCTGCTGGTGATGCCTCTCCTTATGCACTCCAGTACCCCACTGGCTCTCCCCACAGCTTTGACACATTGTATGGCCACATTTAGGTCATCTGATACGATTTCCCCAGATCGTTTTCTGTTTAGTGGCCGTTAGTATCTCTTCTCCCAACATCTAGGCCTCCCCTGGGTTCCTATGCCCAAAATACATGATCTTGCACTTTTATTGCAGTGAACCTCAGCCACCACACTCTTGACCATACCTCTAGTTTACCTAGGTCTCTCCTCATGTTTTCCACCCCTCCTGGAGTGTCTATCCTGTTGAAGTCCTGTTGTTCATCTTTATTAATGACCTAGAGGAAAGAGTCAGCTGCAGGCTAAGGAAGCTTGCTGATGACACTAAACAAAATGAACAGATACTGCAGAGGAGGGGAATGCATGATGGAGGGACCGGCACACGTTAGGGACCTAGGATAAGAAATGAAGTATTTAAGTTAATGTTAAGGGCAATGTGCTGCACTTACAATAAATGGGGAGGAATCTGGCAACATATACACCTTTTGTAGTGTAGCAGTGAACAATATAACCAAGGAAAGGGACATACGGATAATTATGCATTGTAAGCTGGAACTAGGCAAACATGAGTGTGCAGCCATGGTTGAGAAAATAAATGCAATGTTGGGATGCATTAGGCATGTGTAAGGAGCATGTCAAGAGAGGTGATCCTCCCCCTACACAAAGCCTTGGTCAGAGTACACCTGGAATAGTGCATCCAGTTCTGGTCACCAGAGTAAAGAAAAGAAAACTGAAGTGACTGAGAGAGTCCAGCACAGGGCCGCCAAACTAATTATTGGCACTGAAGACATGAGCTATGAGGGGAGAGTTGATATACTCCAATTATTAAGCCTTGAAAAGGAATGCTAAGAGGAGATATGATAGCAGTTTTCTGAATGCGGCAAGGGATCGGCAAGTGGGGCATAAGCAGATGTTTGAGCTGGTGAGTGCAAGAAGAACTAAAGGGTGTGCCACCAAACTGAGGTGTGGGAGTAAATTAACAGGACAGTTTATAAAGTATTACTTCACATAGAGGCTGGTTAACATGGGGAATACCCTGCCTAGTAGGTTGTAGAATATTTCACTGTACAGGCTTGTAAAACAGCACTAGACAGATTCCTGGGGAAGAATCACATTGAGGGCTACACAACATGACTATGGGTTACATGCATGCTGTGAATCATGGATGCGTGTCTATAATTATGTTGGTTATAATCACTGCTATGCAGCAGGAGGGGTGAATAACATTGACTCTAAGTCCCTTCCATTATCACGTTACTGTACTATTTTACTATTGGGGTAATGTGAGGAAAATGTTTTCCACCTAGAAAATGGTAAACCTATGGAGCAAGCTCACAAAGGAAGAGTGCAAGTGGGGAGTAATTCATTGTTTAACTCATATTGGATCAATTCCTCAAGGGTAAACCATTTCGGGAAACAGCATTTAATTGACTGTGGAAGGTAAGACATATGGACCATGCCTCATAGTGAAGAAATGGCAGATCACAGATGTTGGGTTCCCAGTGGTTTCTCCTACTGGCAATTTTCCTCTCCATGATGACAAAGTCCATAACATTTACTGGTAGTACATTGATCAGTAGCTACTGATATTTCACATAATATTGAATGCTGCAGCTCTTGATGGCAGGCATCAAACAGTGTATGATGGACCTACTGTATGGTCTTTTCTTCCATCTAGAATTTCCTATGCTCCTGAAAGGAAGGGTTCAAGCTCAGCAGATAGCACTGAACTTTGCCTAAGAAAACTGTCAGGAAATTGCAATACTGAAGTTGCTTCTCCTGCCCAGAGAAACCAGGGAAAGGGTCAGTTTCCCAAATAGTTACTCATCAGTGATAGATTCAGAAAACTGCAGTAAGAGAATGAGTTAAAAACAAAACACATGCTGGAATAACAAAGAAATTGAAGGGCTCTGATTACAGGTAGCTTCCTTAAGTGTTTTAGTCACTGTAGTAAATTTAACTTCACTCTGGGCTGACATGCCATCTAGGGTTTGATGAGAATTGATGGGAAGCAGATCTGGGACCCATAATATTCAATAAGAAAGATAGATTAAATATACAGCTATGCACTAGCAAATGCTATTGCAGTGATTACTCCCAATAGACACAAACACACACACACACAGGTTTGGCTGTGATTGATTTACAGTGTAGCATGGTTAAGCATCATTTCTACCACAAGCAAGCTAAAATACAGGCACATTTGGCACCCTTCCTGGTGGCTCATAAAGCAGCCTCTATCATTCCTGTCTCTCCCCCATCCACATTGTCATTGATCAATGGTAAAATGTTCAGAAAGTCATCAAGCACCAACAGTCACCACAAATTTTATGCAGACATTTTAGAAGTAGAAATGTTCTTATATAAAATAAAGGTCTTGAGCAGGGTCTCTGAAGTCTAAACATGCATGTTAAGTTTTTAGTGTCATTAGTCCAGTAAGTGGTGGAAGACAGATGTATAATCTGTGTCATACTCATAATATGCTCCAGGACAGGTTGTATAAGTGATAGAGGAAGATAAGGCAGCATAGCCTTTGGCCACCTTATGAATTATTCTTCACAAACCACATCTTCAATATTTACTTTCTAAGCCCATTCATTTGATTACCCAGGACATAACAAAGGGCAGAAGGCAATTTATTTTCAGAGCAGAGCTTGCAGTGCTAATTCTTCCTGTTTCTTTTGTTGAATTAAACTGTATATTTTCCATTTTCCTCTGTAGAAGTGAATGAGAGGTTGAGAGTAGCAAAATTAAGCACAGTGATCATGTGACTCTAATGGGTAAAAATTACTTCTGATGCAATAAAAGTGTAAACTGTAGCTTTACACAAGGTTTAAAATGCCTCACATATAGAAAGGTAAGAACTTTTCCCTTCAGGGCCTGATTACTGTATTCTCATGCCCCGAATACTTCTTGAAGTTCAGTTACAGCCCATGGGGTTAGGGAGCTGGGGTCAAGTTGCAAGGAAGCATGGAAGGGAGGGAGGGAGGAAGGAAGGAAGGAAGGAAGGAAGGAATGAAGGAAGGAAGGAAGGAAGGAAGGAAGGAAGGAAGGAAGGAAGGAAGGAAGGAAGGAAGATAAAGAAAACGTATTAGATGTCATTGCACACTAGACCTACTGAGATATCTGTTCTAAACATGCTTAATAGGCTGTGCAGTACTATATCTAACAAACCTAAAAGATTCCTACTAAAGCCTACTCATGCATGTTCTATATGGACTGATTGTTTGTCAAATGATCGCCTGGGCCACACTGTTGGATTCAAGGTCCCTATAAACATTATTGGTTAATTTTTTCTTTGTGATGGAGGTTAACTTTTCTTCATCTGTTATATAGAATTTTCTTGAAAATATTGTTTTTCAATAAATCTTCTTCTGCAGTTTCGGGTCTGCCACCTCCTGGCAACATCCCCCCACCCCCCAGCCCCATTACTGATGTTCTCAGAGACTTACTGTGCCACCAGTTACCCAGAATCACACTTGTAGTAAGACCCTGCAAGGTGTTGCTGATGTGAACTTTAGCAGACTGGAGGGTTTCTCCTCCTAGGTTCCTCTTTTAAGCGTAACAGCATGCAATGGTGCACACACATGCATGCTGGTGTCCAGTGGCTGTCCATCTTCCTTTGATGTGAACTTCTTATTCTGTCATCTGGCCTCCACTAGGTGGCAGTCTAAGAGTGAGAAACTATATCTCTGCTCTGAAAGGTAGGAGTGCAGACCTTGGGATCCAAGATCCTCCCTCCCCTGGCTGTTCCCCAACTGACATGAGTCCATTCCCAAACCTGGATCACTGGCATAGCAAGCAGCAACACTGTTACTGCACTTCTGTGCCAGCTTTTCTATGGAGTTTTTAACAAGACCCTTCTGCCATGCCAACTACCCTATCAGCCTTTCAGAGCAAGGTTTTTCTCTGCGCAGGTAGCCAGCACTAAGATCATCTGTCTCTACTGCCAGTTGGGAGCATTGAGTTTTGCAGTTAGTTGAGAGTACTTATCCTCATCCTAAAAAAGAGTTTTTATTTTATTTTTTTCCCTTTTCCTCCACCTCTGTGAAGCCTGCCTTGGTGCTAACTAATACAGATGAAGCCCTATTTCTAGCCTTGCCTGTAGCCAGACCTGCGTCCATTTTGGCTTGTGTGGCCATTTACGGTGGTGGTGGTAGTGCCTTCCTCTGGCCCTGTTCTACCCTATTGTCGATCCATAACCACTGCAGGCAATATGGCAGTGCTCTCTAACAGTGGACTTTTCGGCTGTGGAGGCTGTTAATCCTAGTGTTTACAGGGCAGAGCTGTGAACCAGAAATCCAGGTTTCAAACCTTAAAAAGCTGCTTCCTTGCTGTATGACCTTGAACAAGTCATGTAAACTCCCAGTGTTTCAGTCCACCTGGCTATAAATTGGTAAGAAGAATGACACCCTTAAATTATTTCCTTCATAATTTGGTTCAGCATCAGTTCTGGGGGAGGTGGTGTTTTGAGGTGCCACTGAATCAATGCCACTGAACTGTAGCAGAGGTAATTTTGTGAAACCGAGGTCTTTTGGGAGGCATTTTTTTTTTATTCTTTGGTAACCAGGTAAGGCCCACTAGGCACAGGTGTCTCTTTTCAGGTGCAACCCAGGAGCACTGAGGAGGTTAAGTGACTTGGTCAGAGTCACACAGTATGCAAGTGGAGGTTGTGGGAATCAAACCAAGGCCGGTCTGCTGGATGTGCCAAGCTCACTACTCTAATCTCTAGGCTATATTGCTTTGGGTGGAAGATGGTGAACAAGGAAGGATTACTGGGAATCAAATAAAGTAACCTAAAGGATATTATCTACATAGCAGGTTGTAAATACCTGCGTACAAAACGAGAAATAAACAAAGGTATATAAATAGAATAATAGATAGGTTACTGTGAATTACAGGGCTGTAATTTCCTTGTGAGGTTTCTATGTCCCAAGACCCTCAAGATGAAATTTCAGCTGAGTAATTTACAATACCCTTTTTTTATTTTTTGTAATATATGGATGCAGGAAGGTGGAGAGTTCTTACATGTAGGCTGGGTGATGGATTGAATGCTGCATCAGGAAGTTGATTGAAGAGGTCATCAGGAAGAGTTTGTAAGAATAATAGTTTCTAAGCATAGCATCTAACAGTTCATTGTAAAACATGGAACATATAACATTAAGTTTTTTTTTTTTTAAATAAAAAGCCAATGATTGCTGCAGAGGAACGAGTAACTGAATGGAGTAAGGTTTGCGGTTTGTGGTTTTCACTCAGACTCCGAGTCTGAGTACATCACATATCTTCTCTTTTTGGGCTGAGGAGACTTCTGATTTCATTTTTTACTGAGAGACTGTATCGTTGAATAGTTGCATGCATTAGTTTCCTGCTGATCCGTTGTTTAAATTATTGCAGCTGTGTGGTGAAAAAGGTGGCTCGTGGTGGGCACGAGGTTGAAGGGTGCGCTTGCGCTGTAGCACTGCAGTGATAATACTATCATTCGTTGGAATTATAGTATTATTGGCAGTGAAGTGTAGTATTATTGGGAGTGCAGTGTTCTGTGCTATGTATTACAATGATTTTTTTACATCGTTTTCAGTAGTATTATTTTGAAGATCCATATATTACAACAGGATAATTAGGAAAACTTGAGTGGGTAGGTGATCAAAAACCTCTGGGTAAAACAGATGGCATTTAGGTTATGCTAAGTGCAGATCCAAGTAAGAGACAAGAAATCACAGAAGCTGCCACATAGGGTATACAAAATGAGATCTTATGTACCAAGGAAATTTTCATTTTTACATATGAAAGCTACAGCTACAGAGCAGATAAGAGAACTACAGGTCATCATAAACAGGACCTTGAAGCAATTGCAATAGTTTGCAGCAGCACTGAAGAAGCCCAGTTAAATGAGTGGATGCATCAAACAAGGAAAAAGAAAAAATGCAGGAAGTGATATTTCCACTGTATGAAAGATGGTTTTAGCCACACTTGGAGTACTCCGAACAATTCTGGCACCTCACTACCAAAGGATACTGCAGACCTAGAAATGGTTCAGAGAAAAGCAAAAAAGATGCCATGGTATGGAGATGGTCAGAGATCTGGAGTATTAACAGATACATCACCTGAGTCTATTCTTTCTGGAGGTCAGGCACGTAAGGGGATATGATTCAGGTGCTCAGTATAATGACTGGCATTGACAAGGTAGACTCAAGTAACCAATTTGTTGTGAAGTGCATAAAGAGTCTATTTTATCAAAGACATTCATTACTTTAAGCACCTGAATCAAATCCCATTATCTGCCTGTCCTGATGGCATTGACAGGGTAAACTCAAATAGAGAATTTATGGTAAACTGGAAAGGAGCAATGGTGCATACTCCGAATCTTACTTGTTAGAGATTAGAACACAACTGAGGGAAAATTACTTATACTGTGTATATTTTACAATTGATGTATTCAATATAACCTTCCCACCACCCTGAGTTTCAAAGTTATCTACTAGTGCGGTTCTGCTTCTCTGTTTTACAGATGAAAGAAAATAGAAGGGTATGGGTAAAAAGGAGAAGCTGATCTTAACTGAGCTATTCTGGGTGAATAAATTGTCAAAAAAAAATTCCTTTTCTGACAGCTCTATCTGACTGTGTTGCTTCCATCTGCCGCTGACTATGCAGCTTGAGTGGGATTTTCTAGTTTTTCTTCCCTACTTTTCCCATCCTCAACTATGTTCTGCCCCCCCCAGTGTAGACTCACAAACATGTTAGTCTGCTAGTGCCAGTTATGACAGTTCTGCTGGACTGCTGCTAGCAAATTTTATTGTGTCCTTCCATTGCCTACCTCTGGATGTGGCCAATACCGCAGACACTGACTTTTCTCTTTGGAGATAGGATTGAGATGCCTGTTCTTCCTCCCCCCCTTACACAGCTTGACCTTGCTCTGAAAATAAACTCCTTCTAAAGGGGTCCCCATTTCAACAATCTCAACTTTTCTGTCTTAGCAGCCTGAGACTAAGCAGAGCTCACCCCCTTCTCCCGAGTCAATTCAAATTCCTGCAGCTACATGGAGCTGGGATTTCTCTCCTTCTCTTCCTTCTTGTTTCATCCTCCAAGAATTGTTGATTTCTAGGTTCTACCTTATGTAAGAGTAGAGGACTTCTAGGCTCAGCAGCAGAAAAACTTCAACCACTAAGCATGACTTTTATTTTCTTACTTTCTTTGTCTCTCTTTCTCTCCTGCTCTCTATCTTCCCTGCAGTGTGCCCTTATGAGTCCTCTAAGCCTGAAGCAGCATGCTGCATTTATGTGCAGTAGATCCAGGATCACAGCTCAAGCCTGACTCTCTCCAGTGGATTAGTGGAATCTTGGGTGTGCTTAAGAGGCTGTGCTCTTGGGTTATAGTGATTGGGATTATTTGCTCCTGCAGCAACAGTGCCTCTTGTGATGACTTCCAGGAATTATTTTGTGGGTGACCACGAGCATTAATCAGCCCCATCCCAGAGGATGATATTGCAAAAGTGGATTGTCAAGGAGGTGGAAGAGACCAAAGAATAAATACAAATACCACACATCTTAGTACATAGATGACAGCTGTCATGCTAATCTACACCACTCAACCCTCTTATACTCATGAATCCCCTCAACCGCTGCAAGAGAAACACAAATGTCCCTACCCTATGTCAATAGGAGACCCCACCCATGATGGGATAGACAGGAATCCCAATGCTGTAGACAATGGAGTGCTTGATGGTGGACTATGAAGGCAAGCAGAGTGAATCTGATGAGCAACAGAGCCTAGGCACCCTAATGGTGTGTGGCATCAGGGGTCAGGAGTGTGCAAATTAGTGATTTCACTAGTAAACACAAATATACAGCAGGCTTGGTATTCCATATGAGATGCTTAAAAGGTATCCTGTCCTTCCCATTATCCTGCAGTTACCTCTCTCAATTCCCCTCACTGATTAACCCTAATTTCTTGAATACCAATGGGGAAAGCTGCTGTTTGTTAATTAAATATGTCCCGCCTCTCAACTTTGTGCTGCAAATGAGAATACTGCGTTTTTAATATTTAGCACACTTTCACAATTTTGAACAAAACATAAGGGGTATTTCTGGGCATGCATATACAGTACTTCTAGAGGCCAGATTTTCAAAACTTACGCATAGGCAATTTAGTTACTACAGCACACTGCAAATGCATTTGTTGTGCAGAAAACTGCCTATCAGTAGTCTCCTGGGACACCTTCAGAGGGTACAGCTCTTGTGAATTCAGAATATACCCCCACCAATTTTTGGGCAGGTAGATTTGTGCTATTTCAAATGAAAATGTTTTGCAACCAAATTTCAAGGGCCCATGTTTGGAAATCTAGGGCAGGATTTTCAAAATACTTCACACAAGCACAGGTCCTGATATTGGTCTGCACAGTGCATAAAAAAAGTCCCAAAATGCTTGGCTGCTATTTTCAAACATATTGGTACATTTGCAACAGCTTGCCTGCTGTATAATAAACAAAAATGATGCATGCATCATTTATTTTCCACATGTGTAACATTTTCTGCACAACTTGCAGCACTTACAATAGGTTAGATCATGTTTTAGATGACGTAATTCATTGGTGATGGAAGCCAAAAATCCTTTCTCAAATCCCCACTGATGTGGCCTCAAAATATCATGTGGTTACTCATCATGGTATAACCAGGTCTGAGGAAAGCCTTTTCAGGCTGAAACCAATAAACTGCTTTTAGCCCAGCTGTATGGCTCCATGAGAGGATGTAACTACAAGATATGTTCAAAACATCAGTGCTTCCTTGGTGAGACACTTTCATCTGGGTATAAGAGAAGGACTGGATAATGAGGCATTGATTAGGCTGGCAATCATCAACTTGATTCTTGCTTGTACAGTATATCCTGAAGTAGCTCATCATGGCATAATCCCACCAATCAGATGCAGAGAGGCATAGGTAGATGGGGGCTTCCAAATAAAAAAACAAACAAAAAAAAACATTGCTCTCTTGATCACTAAACAGCCTTGTGTTAAGTTTAAACATGATCAGAAATGCCAGGAGGATCACATCCACACCTACAGTATACAAACAAAAGTGAGCCTATGTGAAGCAACAAAAAAATAAACATGAGCATAGTAAGCTTTACATGGATGCCAAGCTGGAAGTTTTGATTTCCAACACTGAGGTCAACTAATTTCATATTAGGTGAAAATCTCAGACAGCACCCTTAAAACTCCAAAGGGGACTGTTATTCTATTGGTAATTTTGTAGCAAACATTTATTTGTACTTGGCTTGTGCAGATATTATCTGATATCTTGTGGATGGACAAGATAATATTGTTTATCTGCTGTAATGCAGCGTGCACTGTACAAATCATTAAGCAGACAGATGTAACTTCAGATAGTGTAGATAATATGCTATCTGGTGGAACTAACCAATCTTTGTTTCATTCAATCCATTATTCTCACAAGCCTTGTTTTTACCTTAAAGCAGCAGCACTGATTAACAAACCCCCAAAAAATCATCCCATCTTGTTTGCAGCAGAAATATTCTCCTGTCCTCATTAAAGTCTTTATTAGGGTATTTTCAGCTTATCCATCTATTATATGTTCAACATGGTCTTCATCTAAGTTATTATCTTGGAATTGGTGCTCTACTACAATAAAGAAGTCAGCCTTTGCTAGTTTGTCAACTGCCTTCTCTGAGGTCAGGCTGTACAGTTATGCACAATATATACAGTACATCCTGTGGATATGTTGGATGGTTCTAATCTTTCTGATGACCAATACAACCCCATGATGCTAAAATTCATCATAACTGGCATGACAAGGGAGTAACAGCATAGAAATGTTACTAAAATGCTGAGCACATCTGTAGAATGAAATAGCACACAAAAACAATAGTGTGAGTTGATGTTTTCTTTTGTTTTAACTGAAAACTAGTAAACTTACTCATAAGTGTCACAAGAACCAATTTAAGGGGGGACAGGGGAACAGCTTGAGGCAAGATCGAGGACATCTTTGAAAATCAAAGACATTTGTAAGGTCTGGTGATAAATTAATTTAAAATGTCACATCAGCATATCAGCAATGTTGTGTTTTAATACATTATACTGAGTGCACAGTAATTAAAAATGTTTTACGATTGAATATATAAAACATTGATGATGTACATTGCATGATAGGATTCCCAAGCAAATGGGCCCATACAGGCTTCAAGGATCCTCAGCATCTCAGACCAGCTTCAGAACCCTGTTCGAAGGAGTTTCTATTCTTTTCAAGATATTGAAATTGCGAAATTAACAGTATCAGAATTGAAGGGCAGTTTTATTTCACAATGGATTTGGGCCTTTGCAAGTGCAGCCCCTATTGGCTATGGCCATTTTATTCACACTAGAGATGTGCATTGAACCTTGGCTCAAACTTACAAGCTAAATGAGTTCACTCAGTTACCAGAGGGTGGGATACTGAAAATTAAGTTCTACAGTACCTTGCACAGTTTTATTTATTTATTTGCAATTTACTATACTTGCTATACTTCATTGAATAAACTTTTAAACATAGTAAATAACAATAACCAAACAGTTTCAAAGAAAAAAATACATACATTGATACTAGAAAAGTACGTATGCAACTCAGAAAAAAAGGAAAAAATAAAGAAGTGAAATTACACAGCATAATAACACTACTCAGCATATAAAGTATAATAACTAAAATACACAGACCTTGTTAATTTTACTTCCTCCTCCCTTTCCCTCCCCCTTCCCCTCTGAGCCCCCTCCTAGTCCCTGTAAGTTCATGCTGAAAAAAAGTCTAATTAACTCAATTAGTAGAGATGGAAAGTAATGTATGTAAGCTTTCTAGCCAAGACTGATAAATATGTAGAGATTTAAATACATGGGCTATAGATTTTTCAATATTTAAAGATGACAGCATTTCAGCAAGCCACTCTGACCAGGTAGGGAGGGCTGAATAGATTCCAGTGCCTCAAAAGTAGTAATTTAGTGACAGCTGAAATTAAGGTGATTTGAGCTTTATGGGAGCTTCCAATAAGATATCTAAAATCACAAAAAGTAAAAATGTCTGCGGTGAAAGCATCTTGATGACTAGGTATCAGATTAACTTTAGTTTGTATGAGGTTCCAAAATGAAGTGATAAGGGGAAAAGACCCCAACATATGCAATAAGGAACCATTCACCTCCTTACAACTGGGACAAATGGGTGATTCAGCTCTCCTCATTCTATACATCTTGATAGGAGTAAAATATAGATTATGAAGTATACTAAATTGTTGCAGTCTGAATCTGTCCTGCGTTACATATTTTTATGCATTAAGCCAAATACGAAACCGGTACTTATTATCATTGTCCAAGCATGGAACATTATTCCAATAATAGGCAGCTGGAGATATAGAGTTCCATGTCACTTGACCAATAGCAGTGTAAAGTTGAGATATCAGATGGTCTTGGTGTACCAAAGTGGACTATGTTGAAAACAGAGATCCAGCGACAATAGACCATGCAGGTGGCTCTAAGAAACTAATAATACAATGATGTAATTGACAGAACTGAAATAATCTTAGATCAGAAGCATTGAGTTTAATACAAAGTTGTTCAAAAGAGATAAAAACTCAATTTTCCAATAGATCATTAAGAGTCCGTGTCCTCACGTGAGACCAATATGATCCTTTCAAGGGTAAATTGCCAATAGTAATATTAAAATTATTAAGAAGAGGCTGGTTGGTGTCTTTAACATAAAATGCTTTTAAATATTTACAAAGCTGGGTATGAGCTTAAAGGGACCAGTATAATGGGGTAGTTCTGAGATTATGGAGTAGTTTATGAAAAGGTAAATATAGTAAAGATTTCATATCTATCTGATATTGAGAACAATGGCCCTTTTCAATCATAAGCCAAGCAGGGGAGTAGTTGGCCAAAACTGTAAAGTCTGATAAACCACAATATAAATATTTAAATTAGTGTAAGGCAAAATAGTACCATAAAAATGAGGAATCTGAAGCCCGCTGTGTTTCTTGGGCTGCACTAATTTATCATATGAATGGCGATGTGGCTTGTTCACCCAGACAAATTTTGAAATCATACCATGCAAACCTTTAAACCAGTTAAGGGGTAGTACAATATTTAACATACCAAGTGGGTATAAAAGCCTAGGAAGAACATTCATTTTTATAACACCAGTTCTTCACCATAAAGTAAGCTGTAGAGATTTCCACCTGTCCAAATATTGAGCTATTTGCTTCACCATTGGGTCTAAATTAAATATTTTAAGGAGGAAGATTGTAAAGAGATTTTAATGCCCAGATAATTTAAGTGTTTAGTTTCCATTTTAGTCCAAAAAGTATACTGAAAATGGTCACTGGAGAGCCCTTACTTCATGAATCCTACCTGTCTACCAGCCCCTAGCAAAACATTCTAAATCCAGCCAAGACAGCAGGCCAAAACGTTTGCTAATATTTTTACATCTACCTTAAGTAGTGAGATGAGCCTGTAATTTTCAAGCAGGGTTTCGTCCTACCTTGTGTAGTTTGGTATGGTTCAACACAACTGCCAGTCATTATGCAATCAAAGGCTTACAGTTGGCTAAATGAACAGAGTCGTTGTTGATTCATGGCTATGAGAGTTGCCTTGATCTGACTCTGAGCTTCAACATTTGATTCTGTATGAATCCCTGGGACCAAATACTCATTATGAAATGATTTTCAGACTTTAGAACTGCATGGAGAGGACCTGGATATTCGCCAGAGATAATAAATCAGCTGAAAGTTATAGACAAACAATAGTTTGTGAGTTGAACTGATGAGTGACTTTGTTTGGATAATTGAGGGGTCTACATACGATAAATAATGTATTTCAGGTGTTAAGCTGAAATCTTTAACATAGTGGCATAAAAAGTTCTAAATTAGCCTTAGGTGCCAGGTTGCTCATTTACTTGCCCAATCTATTTAACTTAATTCTAGGAACAAAAGGTCAATTGTTGCTACTTTTACAGCCTAGCAATTAAAACACTAACCTCTGCTTGGGGGATTGTGGGTTTGAGTCTTCAACCAAAGATTCTCACTATCTGTGGCTGATATGGGAGAAGCTGTCTAATGGGTATGCTGTCCTTTTCTAGGAGGATCACCTACTCTCTTCATGTAGTATCTGCCTATTGGTGGTCCAAGAAGAGGGAGACATTCTTCATGGAACCCCTTATTCTCACCTGCATCTCTCCAGTGATGGAAGACAGGGACCTCTTGGTGGGAGTATGCAGAAGTGCTAACACCAGGCTCACTTTTCCCATTCAGTTGTACATGAAACATGTAGCTTTGACTGTTTTGAGATCCGTACCTTTGGGCCTTGGCAGGCAGGGGGTGTGAGATGGATGGGACCAAAGGAGAAAATAAGAGACAAATGAATAATTTCAAGTATTAAGGTGTTTTTTTTTAATTTTCTTTAAGCTCTTGACTCCCCTCAGCCCTTGGCCCCCTTCTTGAGTCCTCACTGAACTCCAGCTACATCACCTCACCTTCTCCTAGGTCTTTCCTCTCCCCACATTACTCCCTTTGTTTACACCCCAAGATGGAGCCCTCTGGCTGGGCTAGGTCCTTCAGGTGCCAATATCTGGTCATCTGGGAGTTGCCCAGAATATATTTTGTAGACCTGTGTGGTGAAGTGGGGCTGTCATGCTGCATGGTGAGGAGGATTTTCCTTCTTCTTGTTTCTCCTTGCCCTCAAGATGCAGGAGGCTCATGTGTGCATTCACACATATGCAAGTGTGCATAGTGTGGCACCAACCTGCATCTTCCCTTCCCATAGCTGCCCCATTGCACTGCCACTTGTGGTCACCCAGGTGGCAGTTTAGCCATGGAGCAGGCTGCCATCCCTCCCCAGACGAGTGAAGAATCCTCTGTGACACTAAATCCTCCTAATCCCCAACCAGCTTCTGATGACCCACGAAGTAAAGTGTTTCTAGGAAAGCTACTTGCTTGAACTATAGAGCAGATGCACACCTTAGTTCATATTCTAAACATTAGGTGATCCAGCATTGAATGGGAATGAGGCAAGCAGAAGATGGTTGAGTTTGATTGTACACTGAAAAGAGTAGGTCAGGGGGCTATCAACTGTTTCTTTTTCAAAACACTTAGCATGGGAATCCTAGAGTCTGTGGCCATGGTAGTGCTGCAGGTATTGTGCAATGTATGTGTTTCATGTTGCTGGTCAAGGACACGGTGTTCAGTGACCATTGCAGTCCAGTTGCAGAACTTGATGTCAAGTTCCACATAATCAAGGTGCAACCAACAGTGTTCCAGGGAGTAGGTCTGGGAGATATAGCCTGAGTCCTAGGGGAGAAGGACTAGAAAGACAGAGCTCAGGGGCTTCCACACTACAGGAGAAAATAAGGGGGGGAGTGAGGTAGAGTAACAGGAAGATGATAGTGATAAGAGACTATTTTACGATGTATGTAAGCAAGGTGGGCAGAGTACTGGGATGTTTGAGCTGTGTTGACTGCTCAGTTACTTATCTTCCCAGGGTAAATCCATCACAAGTAGACAGGCTTCTGCAAGACTGTCAAGAGGAATAAACCATCATGGTACATGTTGGGTCCACTGATATAAACAGAGGTAGACCAGAAGCCCAATTAAGGAACAAATGCACCCATTCTAAATTCAACTACTTCTGCAGTTTAAGTACAAACCTTTTGTTTGATTTCTATTATAATGTCATCTAAGAGATCAGCAAAGACAAAAATAATTTCTGTATTGCTGCCACATGATGGACTGCAGATACCCACACCCGACAGTGAAATGGAGTAAGCTGAATGACTGACAAGGTAGGATAGTTTTGTTATTTTATTTTCATTGCCAGAGAGAATTAGGTAATAATCATAACCTTTTTAAAATCCTACATAATTTTGGTATTTTAACCTATATTTTCTCATAATTGCTACCTTACCTAGCTGGTGCAATTTTTTCTTTGAAACTAAATGACATTTTCTAATACAGTTTTTTCACATCTGTATAAATTGCAGCTTTAGCTACAGTAGCATGGTAATGACTTTTTTAAAGCAGTTTATGCTAGGGAAGATAAAAATTAATTTCTGTTTTGTTTTTTTCTAAGCCTATTTTCACTTAAATTTGAGTTCCATACTAAACGAAGAAAAATAAATGACACTAATAAAATGTCATGTACCGCTATCACAAATAAAGAAGTGTTGACTTTGTAATAGGTTTTCTGCTTCAGTTGTGAGATTTGAATAGTTTATAATTTAGGTTAACACAAGTTAGGATCAGTTTATTGTTCCAGTGGAAATGAGTGATCACATTCCATTGTCATCAGAAGTTGGGGTTAGAGGTGAAGGAGCAACCTCCACTTGCTTGAAAATATGCTCCATACATAGATCCAGAAACAGATGGTTTGATAGTTTTTATTGGACCAAGCTATAAAAGAAAACAGTGCTTAAGCTTTCAGACCAACCAAGTCCTTCCTTGGAAGTTTATGACAGTTGTGTCATAAGCTTACAAGGAAGGACTTGATTGGTCCAAAAGCTTAAGCACTGTTTTCTTTTATAACATCTATGTTGGTGCAATAAAAGGTATCAAACCATCTATTTCTGGATCTGTTCTTTTAAGGACCAATAAGCAAACTAATTAATTCTGTGCCACACCTATAGGGAATTACTGTTCATTGAAAGCTGTTTCACTGAGGGAAGGAAGGTTAACCATGTGCTAGGGACATCCTCTAGTCATTTTGAACACAACCAAGAGATATTTATCTTTCAGCTGGGCAGCCTCCAGATTTTGTAAGAAGTGAAGTTAGGCTAATATTTCATCTGACTGAGCAGCACCATCAGTGGGGCAACACTTCTGAATACTGCACTGCAATTTCACGTTTAGATTCACTATTACAGTATCTCAAGTCCATTGTATGGGTTTTGAACATACTACATTCTCATCCCAAGGTTAGGCTCCTTTAGATACTGTAAAATAAAAGCAGAAAGGAAGGAGAGGAGAGGAGCATTTCAGTCTGCTCTTAAGATGGACCATACTGTGAATGTTGTAGTCAGCATTTACAGAATGTTGCTTGGAAGGGGTTTCAGCATCTCTGCTCCCAAGCTATCAGTGGACATCTTTTTCAACACAGTTACACAGTTATGTAATGCATTACATTACATATCAGAAAGGTGTATCAGGTGATGGAGTAAGGGAGAGAATCTAGGATGACATGAAACTTCCAAATTCAAAAGTGTGCCAAGCATGTTGTAGTGCAGTGAGGGTTACCAAATGCATACCATATTTATTTATTAATGTAAGCATATTTTACCTGGATAGCACACAGAGCCTTAGAAGGCTTGCATCCAGTTGCAACCCAGGGTGGGAGGGATACAAAGGACTTTAAAGAGTACATTCAACAAGCAATTATCACAGCCAATATATAAATATAATTAGAAATAAGTAGCAATAATAAAACATATACACATACAAATAATATTGTATAAGAATTAGAGTAAGCAAACAACAAGACATGGCAGAGTGGGCCTTATGTAGCAATAACCACCCAAGGGCATAGTGAAGCCAGATGCCAGAGGTGTAGGGCCTTAGAGCCACTGGAAGGGCAGTTATCTCAGCAAAAGGCCAATCCAGGCATGTCTTCTAGAACTTATAAAATAGATAATAGGGATTTTTATTTAAAACATGAATAAAAAATGAAAATTTAAAGAAAAACAAGGGGCTTAAAAATACATTATTTTATAAGTAAAATAATTTCTCCAATAGCCATCACTAGGGGAACTGAGATATGCTTGATGCGTATGCTATACTATTTCCTGGTCCTCATTTCCTGTTCTGAGGACCAGGAGTGAGTAACAGACATTGTTTATTTAAATTAAAAAAAATGAAATATTGTGTCCCTCTTTGTGGCTTCCAGATGTTTTTTGTTATTGATTCCCTGTCCTCATGACCTGCTCTGAGGACTGGGAATTACTGTGTATGTTTTTTGTTTAATCATTTTTAAGAGTGTCCTCCATTATGGCTTTCAGATATTCTTCAGAGTGTTAGGGCTGATGACCCCAAGGCAACCCCCCCATGCCTGTCAGTGTCTGCAGGGTGGGAGTGAGGTGTTAAGGTTGGAAACCCTAACACCCCATTTCCTTGCTTTTGTCACTTTAGTAACAAACCTAACTGATGCATTAAAGATGTATTTTGCTATATATATATATATATATTATGGTAGCACGGTAGTGCTACCATAGTTAGGGTTGAGGAGCCATTTCTATGTTAAACCCCAAAACTTTGCACCTTAATAACTTTGCAACTATTTGACAGATTTGGCTGAAATTTGGCATACATGATCAAGAACCATAGGCCTTGGGATCTGCCAAGTTTTGTAGTGGTCGGATATAGGCTGCGGAGTTATTAAGTGTGTTCTGTGGCGCTGTTTACGCTTTTTCTGGAATTCTACGGTTGTGCCTACAGGTAGTACGGTTTGCGTGACCGGTCCTAAATCTTCAGGGAACGTGCAGCCGGGATCCCCAATGTGCCTTTCAAAGATTTCGTGAAAAAATATTAAACGGTTCAAAAGTTATTCAAAAAACAGTTTCCCATTATAAGTCAATGGGAAAAGTTAAAAAGTTCAACACTTTCGCAAATGCATTTTTACTTTCGCAAATGGGCCTGTTACTTTCGCAAATCGGCCATTTTGTTTTCAGTTGGTGATCAGAAAATGGTTGGCATTTAAATTTGGGACCCTCTAGCAACCTAATTCTTTTGTATTCACCTAGTCGGACCCTGAGGATGCTTGTCATGTCTTTATTTTGTGGTAAAACACCCCAGAAATATGTTTTTCAAATTTCTGGAAAAGCACTTTCGAAATTACTTCGTGCTCACGAAAGTGTCGAACTTTTGTGAAAGCTTTCGTAAATTGGCGACATTAGTTTTCCATCTGGTGGACAGTGACAGCGATTCTTTGGCACTGCGCTGCAAAAGAACAGTTGGGAGTTTTGGGCTGAAATTTGGAGGGAACAGAGCCGACATCTCACAGATGTGCCTTTCAGTGTTGTATTGAAAAAATATTACACAGCAGCAAAGTTACGGTACTCCAAAGTTGACGGTTTTTCCCATAGGATAACATAACGGCGCCCGACGCATTACAGAAATCCTTTGGCACCCTGCTGCAAAATAACGGTTTGGTCTTTTTTCCTGAAATTTGGAGGGAAGACAGCCAACAGCCCACAGATGTGCCTATCAGTAGTTTGGTGAAAAAATATCACACGGCAGAAAAGTTACAGGACTCCAAAGTTGACATTTTTTCCCATAGGATAACATTACGGCGCCCGATGCATTACAGAAATCCTTTGGATCCCTGCTGCAAAATAACGGTTTGGTCTTTTTTCCTGAAATTTGGAGGGAAGACAGCCAACAGCCCACAGATGTGCCTTTCAGTGGTTCGGTGAAAAAACATTACAGGGAGGCAAAGTTATGGCGCTCCAAACTTTTCTTTTTTCCCATAGGATAACATTACAGCATTCGCTTCACCTTTCAGGGCCCGTATCTCGGAAACGGTGCGAGATACGGACTTTTCGGAGGAAAATTTCTTAGCCCCCCCAATGGGGGCTAACACTCAAATTAGCCAGGACAGTTGTAAATAATATGACTTTTAAATTTTTTTTCTACGTCGTACGGTTCCTGAGATATAATGTATTTAGTATTCCAAGATCTCATTTTCTGCGCCGATACTCATTATTATGCATACATTATTTGTACTCATTGTCTTTCTGTATGCAGGTTTTGGGGAAAACCAGCCTGTGCGCTTACATTACTGTTACTGTTGCCCTTTCCGCTTGTGGTTCCGTACCCGTTTCACTTACCGTTGACGTCTGCGCCACCATGTGCGTTATCCTTTGTGTTTTCATTTGCGCTTGCGTTTCTGTTACTTTTTTGCCATTTGTGTCTACCGTACTGTTTATCTTTCTGTTTCACTTTGCGTCATCATGCCCGTTGACATTTCTGTTTGCAGGCACCATGTTACTATGTGACAACACATCACGTGGCAGACCATTCCCGTCTACGCCACCATGTGCGTTACCCTTTCTGTTCTCATTCACGCTTGTGTTACCACGTGCACCACTGTTAGCATTTCTGTTTGCGTTGCTGTCCCTGTTAGTATGCCACAAGACATCTTGTGGTGGGAGCGTAGGGCCCCCACCGCTGCATTACATTCACTATTTCTCGTTATCATTCTCAAAAAGAAGGGAAATTAGAGGCAAAACTCTGTTTAATGCATTAGTTAGGTTGTTCCACAGCTACAAAAGTGAGGAATTCGCTGTTAGGTGGAAACCCCTTGCACCCCCACCCACCTCTAACCGCATTGGGGTGCATTGGATCGCGGGTCCCAGCTCTCACCCCATTCTCCTATACTTCTGCTGCTTTACACGCCACGGGTGAGAGTTAGGGCTGATGATCCCAATGCACACCCCTAATGCCACCACATGCGCCATCCTTATGCTTATTTGCGCTATGCTTGTTACTTTTTGCCATTTGTGTTCACCGTTGTTTCTCTTTCTGTTTCACTTTGTGTCACCATGCCCATTGACATTTCCATTTACAGGCACCATGTTACTATGTGACAAGACATCACGTGGCACACCGTCTCCGTCTATGCCACCATGTTCGCTACCCTTTCTGCATTACGTGCCGGAGCGGGGGCCCTATGTGCTATATCCTTTGCATTTTCATTTGTGCTTATGCTTCTTATTTTTTGCCATTTGTGTCTACAGTACTGTTTCTCTTCTGTTTCACTTTGTGTCACCATGCCCATTGACATTTCTGTTTGCAGGCACCATGTTACTATGTGACAACACATCACGTGGCAGGCTGTTCCTTCTATGCCACCGCGTTGCATTGCCCTTTCTGTTGTCATTTGCGCTATGCGTTACCATGTGCGCCACTGTTAGTGCTTCTGTTTGCATTGCTCTTCCTGTTACTATGCCACAAGACATCATGTGGCGACAGTGTGGGGCCCTTTGGGCCCCACGATCCTGCTGCTGCATTATGTGCCGGGAGCGCGGGGCCCTATGTGCATTATCCTTTGCGTTTTCATTTGCGCTTGCGTTTCTGTTACTTTTTGCCATTTGTGTGTACTTGTACAGTTTTCTTTCTGTTTCACTTTATGCCACCATGCCCATTGACATTTCCATTTACAGGTACCATGTTACTATGTGACAAGACATCACGTGGCACACCGTTCCCGTCTACGCCACCGTGTGCGTTACCCTTTCTGTTCTCATTCGCGCTTGTGTTACCGTGTGTGCCACTGTTAGCATTTCTGTTTGCATTGCTGCTCCTGTTACTATGCCACAAGACATCATGTGGCGGGAGCGCGGGGCCCTGCCACCACATTACGTTCACTATTTCTCATTATCATTCTCAAAAAGAAGGGAAATTAGAGGCAAAAAGCTCTGTTTAATGCATTAGTTAGGGTTGTTCCACAGCGACAAAAGTGAGGAAATTCGCTGTTAGGGTTGAAAACCCTAACTCCGAATTCACCCCCCCCACCACCACACACACACATACACATTCAAGTATGGGGGAGGGCCAAGTTAACACAACCAATGACAGACATCCAGCAGCAGGTGACAGAAATAACAAACAATTGTCTAAATGTACTATGAGACATCCCCACCCACCTGACCGGGTACTGCATGCTCAATGGAGATCAACCTTCAAAACTGAGGCCATGTACACCAAATGTACACATCCCTGATTGCAGCCGAACACAACGTACCACACTTAGTAGTTGCATGGCCTTACCTACCGATGCCCCACACCAGACCACACCACATGTGGTGGGCCACCTGAGCAATAGAGTTCAGCAAAACCAAGGAGTTGTACAGGTATAATATCTCTGATTATAACAAGGGTTTGAGAAATGCAGCTTTTAATTGACTGTAAACATTGTAACAGCCTTATGTTTAGTTTTTATTAACATACATGTAGAGCCTAACCATATGATGAACATGGTTTAATGTTGTTTAAAAGACAGTTTTATTATGATAGCAATAAGCCACTCCCAGGTATTATGTTAATGGTCAGTTTATCACTGTCTAGCGACATGTGGCACTCGGCTATGCCTCATTCAACATTAAACCCCTACAGGATGATTAAAAGACCATTTAACATAACTGTTGGTCATGCCTTATTGCTTAATTGTCTTTATGAGTAGATACTCCTCCTCTGCTAGGCACTGCAGCAGCTTTTAACACAGTGTCCCACCCAGTTACACCATACACTGTCTAGTTACTGGAGAATGGCTGTGAATAGGAACTCATGAAGATGAACAGTGTAACTTGATCATTACAGTCATTGAAACTCTAGTGTGATTATAACTGACAGAGTCAGTGATAGAGGATAACTCCTGCTGTCCTAGTACACTACCCCATTGTGAGTTAAATCAATACTAAAGACATTCTGTTTATATCTACACCATACCTACTTGATTCCTGTTGTACCACAATTAATATAGTTATCACTTTGATAGCATCAGTGACAGAAGTGTGGCAACCCAAACAGTAGGCATACAGCCTAAGTATGAAACAACTGTTAAAAAATTACACTGTGTCCATAAGTAGCATAGATCACTCATTGCAACAATAGTAAATGTATACTATTTGAATAAGTTAGTCATCACAGATGCAATAAGATTGTCTTTATCAGGTACAACATACTCAGTAAGTGCCTACAGGAAAATCTATCCTTATACATCTCCATACAGGTACATCATTGTTGGCTCAGTAGTGCTATGATATTTAGAAGTTGCTTGGCCTGATCCATGCAATTACAATGTTTCATACAAAGAATACTTACTGCATCTTTAGTATTGAAACACACTGAAGGTCTATTTATGTACATCAGCAGTACACCTTCATCAGTAAGAATGCATGTGATACTGGCAGCAATTAATTTCACAGCGTTGAACAGGCAATGCTTTTCCATTACCGCTATTATCAGCCTCTCTATGTTGAGTAAACCATTGCAGTAATGTACTACTATGTAAATCACCTACTAAATGTATCACTACTTTTATCTTGAGCATGCTAGTGTCTTGTAGTTAATTTATGTGTTTTTCTTAAATAATGTATACTCACTAGTGTTAAACCTTTCTACAACTGTCATCATGCACCTTCAGCATTTATATTGAATAACGCACAGTACCAGTTGTGGTGTGGTGGGGCATCGTAGGTAAGGCCTTGCAACCACTAAGTGTGGTACGCGTGCAGCTGCAATCAGAGATGTGTACGCTTGTGTACATGGCCTCAGTTTTGCTGTTGATCTCCACTGAGCATGCAATACCTGGTCAGGTGGGTGGGGATGTCTCATAGTACATTTAGACAATTGTTTGTTATTTCTGTCACCTGCTGCTGGATGTCTGTCATTGGTTGTGTTGACTGGTCCTCCCCATACTTGAATGTGTGTGTGTGTGTGTGTGTGCTGGGTGACTTGGAGTTAGGGTTTTCAACTCAACAGCGAATTTCTCACTTTTGTCGCTGTGAACAACCCTAACTAATGCATTAAATGGAGTTTTTTTGCCTCTAATATATATATATATATATATATGTGTATGATTTTAAAATCCAATTTAAGATGTACCACTTTGGCCTAGCCTTCAGTGATAAAATTCAATGATACTATCATTTTAGTTGTCTATTGATTGTATTGCTGATAATTTGTGATTTTTATATTTGTTATAATTTTATGAATTGTATGATTTTATATGATTATGTTTTAATGTAAAGGCACCTGGAACTATGGAAAGACACATTTTTATAAATAAATTTTGATTTGATTTGATATCTATATTTATCTGTATCTTTATACAGTATATCTATCTAGATACATATATATATATATATATATATATATATATATATCTATATAGATATATATATATATATATATATATATATATATATATATATATTTTTATATTTAGTTTTTGTTGACCGGGTAAGCGCACTAGACAAATCCTGCCTGTTTTCAGACACGACCCGGGAAGGGGGATATAGATGAATGCCAACTGACTTTGAATCAGATTAAGCTGTTGGTGGTATTTTTAGTGAATGTGGGAAATTTGGTCAGGACACTGGGGAAATTCTCTTCCTCTTTTCGTAAGTGCCATGGGATCTTTAACATCCACCTGAACTACCACCGATCCAGGCAGATGCGACCTCGGTTTAACATCTCATCCAAAAGACGGCACCTCAGAAGTGCAGCACCCCTCTCATGCTGCACTACAGTGTCAGTACTGGGATATTAACCTATGCCAGATGTGGAACTGAACCCACAGCCCTCTGATTTCCCAGCTTCAGAGGTGAGTGTGCCACCTACTGAGCTACTGATATATATATATATATATATATATATATATATATATATAGCTATATATATATTCCTGGTCATGCCTGAAAAAGGCAGGCCTTTGCCTAGTGCACTTATTACCAAAAGCAAATAAATAAATATATATATTATAGTTGCATGACAGCACCACTATATTTAGGGTTGAGTAGGCAGTTTAATGTTAAACCCCAATTTTTGCCCTCTAATAACTTCATAATCATTTGACAGATTTGCATGAAAGTTTGCATACCCGGTCTTGTGTGGTAGATCTGTGGATGTGCCAAGTCTTGTTCCAGTTGGATGAACAGAGTTTGAGTTCTGGATAGTGTAAAAGTGAATTTTTGCATGTGTTTTCCTATTGTTTCTGTGGTATTTCTTTGAACTTGGCTAGCACCCCCATGGTGTTGAATTTTGGTTTGAAATTATCGTGGTAGAAAGGGGCTGGACCACATATGTGCCTTTTGCTTGTTTGATGAAAAAATATTAATCCATTTCAAAGTTTCTCACTTTTGAAATTTTGAAAAACTGGTTTTGAGCATGCTTAGTAGCACTCCAAGATAGCTGTATGAAATGAAAAAGGAATTATTTTTCATGTGGGGCCAATTCTTTTTCATTATGAGAAAATGCTTTTTCATTTGCCACCATCTAGATTCTGTTTATATATATATATATATATATAAAAAATCAAAAGCCATAAAAATGACATCCTAGAGAGAGATCAATACATCTCTCTGGCTCATTGGGATCCCGTTAGGTGGATTCTGCACTTAAGTGTTGGAAAAATTACCTCCAAATGAGTTTTTTGTTCCATCATAAATCCTTTTTCATGACTCACTTCCTAGCTGTATGAAATAAAAAAGGAATCCTTTTTTGTTTGAGGTCAATCTTTTTTTCGCAAGTCGAAAATCCTATGTTTTTTCCCTGGTGTCTAGTGGCAACCTCCCACACACCGATCACCATCCCTGTATTGTTTACTGTTTCCCTGATGTCTAGTGGCACCCTCCCCCCCATCTTTCAAGTGCCATCCTTGTAATTATTTTTCCCTGGTATCTAGTGGTCCCCTCACATGCACTGATTACAGTCCCTGTATTGTTTATTTTTTTCTCTGGTGTCTAGTGGCACCTTCCACCCTCTGATCACCATCCTCATAATTATTTATTTTCTCCCTTGTGTCTAGTGGCACCCATCACCCACCAATCACCATCCCTGTATTGTTTATTATTACCCTGGTGTCTAGTGGCACCCCCACCCTCCAATTGCCATCTCCATCATTACTGTATTTTTTCCCTGGTGTCTAGGGGCACCCCACCACCCTCTGAAGGCCATTCCAATTTACTTTTTTTTTCTTTCCCTGGTGGCTAGGGGCACCTCCCACCCTCCAGTAGCCATATTGCTTGTAATAAAGAAAATGGTCCCTCCATGTTTTTTTTAACCTGTAAAAAAGAAAATGGTCCCTTGCTCATCCCAGCACCCATTCCTACCTCCCACTCAGCAGCCACCACTAGCACCCCCCCACACTCCCTCATTCACCTGAACAGATCCCATGGTGAAGATCCAGTCTCTGACTGAAGACATGTCTTGCTTCTGGAAACTCTGACTGCTATGTGAGAAGATAAGGTAAGTGTGGTTCAATGTATTTCAATGGGGTTTTCAACTTTGTTGCATAATATTGCCATTTTTGCATATTTTGAGCCCACATTTTCAACATGGCCTTTTTGGGAACCCACCTCATGAACAATGTTAGTGGAATTATACAAAACTGGCCTGAAAGGTGATTTCACTGTTGCTTTATGAAACCGCCTTTCGGGTGAGATTTGAAAAATGTCATCACCCTTGTTCATGAGGTGGGTTCATAAGAAGGTTATGTTGAAAATTTGGGGTTCAAAATATGTACAAATGATGAAGTTATGTGCATTTGTTTAAATTTTGCTATGCTCACTGGTAACTTTGGTAATTTTTAATATTTTTACCCTAGACTTTCAACATAGTAATTTTTTAATCAAGCTCATGAATGTGACAGCTGGCATTATTTTCAAATCCTACTGAAACTGTGTTTTCACTCCTGTTTTGGGTAATGACATTCAGAATTAAGTTTTGGTGAGAATTTGAACATTTTCAGTACTGGGTTCATGAGGGGGTGTAATAAGAAGGTTGTGCTGATAATTTGGTTGCTATTTTGCTACAAATGCAAGTACAGGACCCAGCAGGCCCTTTGCTTCCACAACAGCATACATGTCCACATCTATCACAAGTATATGAGGATATGATTATGCTATCTCAAAAAGTAAGGACATTCTTTTGGAAAAAACTCCATTGATGCACCAGTTAGGGTTCAGACTATCGACAAAAGTAGGGAATTGGGATTTTAGGGTTTCCATCCCTAACCCCCCCCGAAAGTCAGGGTGAAGTCTTCCTTCATGATGTCAACCCTAAAGCTCACCCCATTGTGGCAGCAAGAGAGTGCATGTGTGATGGACACAAGTGTGTATGTTTGAGAAGTGTATACAATGGGGTGAGTTTAGGGTTGACAACACCAAGAAAGACTCCACCCCTGATTTGTTTCAGGTGTGGGTTAGGATTGGAAATCCTAAAATCACATTTCTCAACTTTTCTCACTGTAGTCATAACCTTATATGTTGCATTAATGGAGTTTTTTTTTTTTCAAATAATTATATTATAGGGGCACGATAGTGCACCTATAGTTAGGGTTGTATCATGACTTCTTTGTTAAACTCCAATTTTTGCACCTCTGTAACTGTGGCATTCTTTGAGAGAATAGCTCAAAATTTGGCAAGCTTGGTCATTTGGCAAGTGTCTCAAAAGGTGGAAAGTTTCATAATGGTGTCTTGCATGGTTTTTGAGATATGGAGTGATTAAAAAGTGAAACGTTACACCTTTTTTTCCTATACTTGACATAGGATTTTTTGCTCTCATCTACAGCCCAGAAAAAATGTAATTTTCTATGGAATGTTCATGGATGATGGCCTCCATGGCTGGCCACTGTGTCCATGTAAAATGTAAAGCCCTATCTGCCTTACAAAAAAAAAGTAAAAATTATGCCCCCCTGCCCACATAGCACCCAATCCTGGCACCCACCCACCAACACCCATTTCTTAGATATAAAGTGAGAAGGTGACCAGCACAATCCTCCCTCCTCCATGGCTGGCTGTCTTCAAATGAATGAAAGTGCCCCTGCTATAATAAAACCAGCTGATGAAATTAAGCTTGGAAGTAGAACTCAGTGCTGTGGCAGATTATGTTGGTACAATACCAGCTGAATTTACAGCATCCATATCAGCTGTTTTGAATGAAGGCCAGCATGGAAAAAGAAAATGCAGTGTTACATGGCACTAGAATCTCTGTGGCCCTTTCATTTTCTGGAGGAAAGGTGCAGGACATCACACCTCTGAACTTGCCAGCAGCATAGGAACAGTGATTTTGAAACTATGGAACATATGGCCATGATCTGCAGCACCTTCTTATTTTAAAGAATGGAACTTCCAGAAATAGCATGTCCTTTAAATATTACAGCATGGGATTAATTTTGTTGGGATTTGATTCTTTAGGAGTTTGCATGGTTGGAAATAGCTTAGTTTACATGGTGACAAAGCATCACTATGTCATTGTGGAGTGCAGATAAGTCAAGATGTACAATGTGTAGCCCTTGACAAGCCTGCAGTTTGCTCAGCACTAAAATCTGTAGCTGAAATCATGGGGAAGGACTGGTCCTAGATATCTTTACTAAAATGTAAGAGAGATGTCAAACTTTATTAGAAGAGATCATAAAAAATGAAGTTGAAAAAAATAAAAATAGTTTTTTAGATGTTTGCTTAAATTGAATTTCAGAATTGCAAATAAAGATGTCAAATTCATGTTTCCTGGTAGTCCACTGGTCCCACCCCTCCCCCATTCTCCAATCGCTGTCCCCATGAAAACATTAATATTCCCTGGTTGTCCAGTGAGCCCTCTCTCTCTCCCTCATTCTTTGATCACCATCCCCAAGTCAAAGTTACTTTCCCTGGTAGTCCAACCCCCTTCCCTGTAATCTGATCATCATCCTGATTTGTTTTTTTAAGCATAAAAAAAGGTCTCTCACTGGTCAACTCCCCACACCCACCCACTCAGCACCCATCACCCCACACCCCAAGTACACCCCCACACACCCTTATTCACCTGAACAGATCCCTGAGTTGAGATCCATTCTCTGATTGAAGACATGTCTTGCTGCTGGAACCGGCGACTGCAATATGAGAAACTAAGGTAAATGTGGTTCAATGTATTTCAATGGGGGTTCAACTTTTATGCACAACTTAGCCATTTTTTGACATTTTAATCCCAAATTTTCAACATGGCCTTTTGGGGACCCCACCTCATGAATAATTTAACTGTCATTATGCAACTCCCACCCAAAAGGTGATTTGGTGATCACTTGGTGAATTCACCTTTTGGGTGGGATTTGAACATTTGTCCTGCCCATGATCATGAGGTGGGGTCATAAGAAGTATGTTGAAAATTTGGGGTCAAAATATATAAAAATTGCAAAGTTAGGACCATTTATTGCAATTTTGCTATGCACGCTCTTAACTTTGGAAATTTTTCATATCGTGAGACCTGATTTTCAACAGACATCTTATTACCTCACCTCATGTATGTCACAGCTGTCATATTTTAAATCCTGGTCAAAATGTGTTTCCGCACCTGTGGTGTGGAATGGTATTGCAGTTACATAGAATTACATTTTGGCAGAGATTAAAACATTTTCTGCACCAGGTACATGAGGTGGGGTAATAAGATGGCTATGCTGATAATTTGTTCACTGTTGTCCTATAAATGGAAGTGCAGGGCCATTCCACAGCAACATACATGTACACATTTATGGAGGGATGGAAGTGCAGCGCCTAAAAGGCCATGCACTCTTACAGGCAAATAAGGCTCTGATTACACTATCTCAAAAAGTAAGGAAAATGTTTGCAAAAACTATGTTAATGCATCGGTTAGGGTTGATGATAAAGCAAAAAAAGTAGGGAAATATTACATTAGGGTTTCCAACCCTAATACCCCATCCCACCCCCTGAAGCGAGAGAGGGGTGGAGTCTTCCTTGGGGTTGACAACCTTAACGCTTACCTGATTTTAGTAACAGAAAAGCTGAGATGCGATGGAGATAAGTGTGTGTGTTTCATGAGAACATACAATGGGGTGAAAGTTAGGGTTGACAACCCCAAGGAAGACTCCACCCCTCATTCACTTCAGGGGTGGTGCAGGGGTGTTAGGATTGGAAACCCTAATGTAATATTTCCCTACTTTTTTTGCTTTATCAACAACCCTAACTGATGCATTAACATCAATTTTTGCAAAGATAGTTCTATAAATATTTGTGTGTGTAGATCCAGCCAAAATTGTAAAAGAAAATTGTGCTAGCAACTTTTTTTAAAAGCAATTTGTTGGGGGGAACCAGACAGTAGCAGTAGAAGCACCCAACTCAGAAGGGGGTCCTGCATCACATGGAGCAATGCAGTACAGGGACATTATGCTAGCAGTTGTATATTAAAAGGGAAACAGTTTTTTTTTGTGATCAGCCAGTAGCAGTACCAGTGCCCCAGTGAAGGGGGGGGGGGGATTCTGCATTGTTCACAGCAGCATGGTACTTTATACATGAAGTGCTGTGGTTCCCAAACATCAGTACTAAAAGCATGACATATAGCAGTAGCACCAGCCAAATTTGTATGAAGAAACTGTGCTAGCAACTTATTTTAAAAGGAAAACAGTTTTTTTTTTTTTTTGTGATCAACCAGGAACCATACAAGCACCCCAGTCACAGGGGGGAGTTGTGTTTTGTGAAACAATGTTATAATATCTGGTGAGCATTTTTTCCCATAGGGAAATCTGGTTATAATTTGCCATTGTAATCAGTTTTTTATAATGGTGAACATGTGCCAAGTTTCTGTTGCTCCACATATGCACCAGCTGCCGTCTTCCCTTCATGACACTGGATACTCAGACTCCGCCTTAAGTAAATATTTAAAAAAATCAACTTAGCTCTTTAAGGTTCACTTGGGAGGAACTGCTTTAAAAAAGAAAAAGAAAACTTTACAACAGCCACTTGAACCCAACCATGGCTGCAAAGCAATGTGTTTCTATGTTATATAATTGCTGTGGTGAAAGAATGTTGCCCAGCAATTATATAAAATAAAACACGGAGTGGTGTGTAAAACTCAAATTTTACATACACCCTCTGTGTTGGATGCTTAAATAACCCCCTTGAACTTCGCTGTTGGGGTTTATGTAGCATCCAGCAGCTCAGATATGTATAAAATTCCCATTAAACACACCACCCCATGTAATATTCTATATGTACAGTACATGTGAGGTGTTGTATTTTCCAAGCATCAGCACTGAAAAAAGCACGGCATAGCAGTGGTGCTGACCAGACAGGGAAACTGTTTTAGAAGCTGTATATTCAAAGTGATCAGCCAGTAGCAGAATAAGCTCACCACTCAAGCGGGGGCCATGCATCATGTGCAGTAGCGCAGTACACATGTAGTGCTGAAGTTTCCTTGGTGTAAGGACTGAAGTTCATAATACGGTATAACATTAGTGCCAGCTGAAATTGTACAGGGGAATTGATGTTGCAGCTGTATATTAAAAGGAAAATAGTAAGGTTTTTTTTTTGTGATCAGCCAGTGGCATTATAAGTGTCCCATCCACTGAAAGCCCTGCATCAAGCACAACAACACAGTACACATGTAGTGCTGTTATTCCACAGGCATTAGCAGTGAAATTCATCATATAGCAGTAGCACCAGCATAAATTGTGCAGAGAATTGTGCTAGAAGCTATATACTAAAAAGGAAAACAGTGTCTTTTGTTTTTTTGTGATCAGCCAGTAGCCAGCAGAAATACAATGGGGAGGTCATGTACCATGTGCAGTAGTGTGGTATGCATACAGTGCTAAAATGTATTTATTTATTTATTTAAGAGTTTAACCAGGCAGGCATACTGAGCGGCTAACCACTCATTTCCAGATGCGACCGGGGGGAACAAGGGAGGGGGACACTGAGGGGAAACAACAAACACACAAGTAATTTGTACAGTTGAGAAGGCACATTAATAAAGACTATACATGTAGGTAGCTAAGGCAGACATGCAACTTAAGACTAGGCAGGCACAGAGACATAGTGGAGCAAAAGACCTTACATTGTACATATAAAGTCAACATAGCTAGTGTTTTGTAGACTATATCGAGGATAGCGTACTATATCAGAATAACATGGTATGGAAGCCCAGCAGGGCATGAGGCCTACTAATGTCTAGGCCCAGAGCAGGAGCAGATAGTGAGGAAATGTTCATGGAGTCGGGTGTTAAGGTGTCTCGGATTAGAAATGTGGCGGATATCTGTTGGGAGGTCATTCCATAGTTTAGGTAAGCAGTAACTAAGTGCAGCCTGACCCATAGAGATACGCATACGAGGGATATAGAAACACCTTGTATCCGAGTGTCGCAGTGAGTAAGCTGCCAGGGGTTGAGTAGTTAAGGTAGAATTCAGGTAGGGAGGAAGGGTATGGGACCAGTATTTAACAGCAACTCTAGAGCAGTGGATTAGTCTACGGGCTGAGAGTGAGGGAAAGGCCAAGGAGCTATATAGGTCACAGTGGTGCATCAGTTTAGGACTTTCCAGTATGAAGCGGCAGAAAGAATGAAAGAGTGTGTCCAGGCTGGTCAGAGTGGAAGGTGAGGCGGTGCCATAGACTACATCCCCGTAATCAAAAATTGGAAGTATCATTTTTTGCAAGAGTTCGAGCCTGACCAGGGTAGGCAGGCAGCCTTTGTTACGATAGAGAGCCCCTAGTTTAGGAAGCAATTTTTTGTGAAGGGAGTCTATGTGGGTTGAGAAGTCTAGATATTGGTGGAGCCAGACGCCGAGGTAGCGGAACGAGGTACAGGATTCTATAGGGGCAAGGTCCAGGGTTAGGTAAGGGGGGGGCGGATGGAGAGTCGGGAGAGCCAAGGTTGCGAGCCAAAAGTTAGTGAGATTGTCTTTTTTGTGTTTAAGAAAAGCTGATTCGATCTGAGCCAATGTTGAACAGCGTTGAAATCCTGCTGCAGTTGGTCATGCACTGCTTCTGCGGATGGGCCAGTGTTGTAAAGCACAGTATCGTCTGCATACATTTGTATAGCAGAGTGGGAGCAGACTTGCGGTAGTTCATTCAGGAAAACTGAGAAAAGGATTGGGCCCAGGACTGAACCTTGAGGAGCTCCCATAGTGATAGGGAGGGGGGATGATACGTTGGAGCCAATTCTCACTGTTTGCTGTCTGCCATGCAAGTACTCCTGAAACCAGTTAGTGGCAAGGTCAGATAGGTCGGCAGCCTCTAGTTTGTCCAGTAGGATTGTGTGGGAGACGGTATCAAAGGCTTTAGCCAGATCGATGAAGATGGCTGAGGTGATATAGCCTTTATCCATACCTGAGAGGATGTCATTTGTGACTCTTAATAGGGAGGTGACAGTGGAATGAGATTTGCGGAAGCCTGATTGGTAAGGGGTGAAGAAAGAGGACTCGACTAAGTATTGGGAGAACTGAGCAAGGACAAATTGTTCTTGTAGTTTTGCCATAGTTGGGAGAAGGGAAATAGGATGGCAATTCCCAGGGAAGGAGGGGTTCCCCCCTTTAGGAAGTGGGATGACAGTTGCCAGTTTCCATGCTGTGGGAATTGTTGATGTTGAGAAGGAGAGGTTGAGCAAGTCGGCTATCGGGGCGGCAATAGCAGGGGCTGAGAGCTGAAGTAGTCTGGAGTCCATGCCTGAGGGGCATTTACCCTTGTTGTGGTTTAGGTTACACAGTGCTTGGTAGACTTCAGCCAGGGAGACAGGTCAGAAGGAGAAGGGGGGGGGAAGAAGTGCTGGTAGTTAAGAGTGGTAGCTGACTTGAGTGGGGAAAGAGGTAGGCTCAGTACCAGGGAGGAAGCACTGTTGGTGAAGAAGGAGTTAAAAGTCGAGGCAACTTCAAAGGGGTCAGTGACAGCTGAGCCTTGGATGGATAGGGCAGGGGTAGGTGGTTGTATAGGCATGGATAGGAGTGATTTAATAGTTTTCCAGAATTGGGTCGGGTGGTTAAGATTTGTGCTAAGGGTTAGCGAAAAATAGCTCTGTTTGGCTAGTCAGATCGATTTCGTGCAGGAGTTACGAAGGGCTCGATAAGATTGATAAGCTTGATGGGAGCTAGTTGTTTTGTACTTTTTCCATGCCTGGTCCCTGGTGCGGCATTTGCTGATGATATCAGCGGAGATCCACGGGAGGTGGGAGCCCCTAACTCTAGTTTTTTTTTGTGGTGCATGAAGGTTCCAGATATTCAGGAAACTATTTTTGAAGTTGTCAAGTGCAACGTCAATAGTAGGGGCCAGGGAGATGAAGGACCAGTCCACCAAGGTCAGATCCGATAGAAGTGATGCAAGAGAGAGTGATTTGAAGGACCTGGCTAGTAGGGTCCAGGAGGGGGGTTTGAGGGGTTTATGTACTTTTCTGACTAAGTAAACCATATGGTGATCACTTAGGGAGTCTGAGAGTAAGCCTGCTCCTATTGACCTATGGGGGTGTGTGGTCAGTGCCCAGTCCAGAAGGGAGTGGTTGTGCATTTTTGGATTTAGCCTGGTGGGTTGGGATATTTGTTGTGCGAGGTTTAGGGCATTTACTTTGGAGCGTAGCTTGGTGCAGTCAGTTGCAAGCCAGTTGTAATTGAATTCCCCTAGGACATATAGTTCTCCTGTTGTGGCAGCAGATTTTAAGTTGGCCAGGTGGTCCAGTATACTCGGTATAGGGGTGTTAGGGGTGCAGTAGGATCCTGCTATAAACACTGGGGTGGAAAAGGGCAGAGCAATTTTGACAGTTAGAGACTCGATTTGTGGCGAGGGAGTAGGGGTGGGGACTGGGGTGAACTGATGCTTGTTGGAAATAAACATGGCTAGGCCACCCCCCCCCTTTTTTTACCCATACGGTCTTGCCTAGTTAGGGAGTATCCTGGGATGGCAACAGAGGAATCAGGGTGTTGGGGTTTGAGCCACATCTCAGAGAGTATCAGGATGTCTGGGCAAAGTGATAGGATGGATAGCTGTAGTTCTGAAATTTTGTTGAGGACACTACAAATGTTTAGGTGCATTATTTTTAGGCCCTTTGGTAGAGCCAGAGGGGTTGGCGTTGTAGGAGGGGTAGGGCCAGGGTTATTTATTTTATTTATTTAGCTTTTGTTGACCGGGTAAGTGCACTAGACAAATCCTGCCTATTTTCAGGCACGACCCAGGGGAGGGGGATACAGATGAATGCCAACTGACTTTGGACCAGATTAAGCTGTTGGTGGTATTTTTAGTGAATGAGGGAAATTTGGCCAGGACACCGGGGAAATTCTCCTACTCTTTTCGATAAGTGCCATGGGATCTTTAACATCCACCTGAACTACCACCAATCCAGGCAGATGGGACCTCGGTTTAACATCTCATCCGAAAGACGGTTAGTTTCAATATCCCCTGCTAATAGTAGGAGCAGCGAAGTAAGCTGTAAGAACCTATGCCGAGAGGTCGAGTATGTGCGATGGCATTTATGTGGGCGAGGCACTGATGGGAGCAGGTCAGCCTTGAAACAGCGTAGCACAGACAGTCCGGGTGAGAGAGAAGGGGGGAGAATGGTTGCTCCTATTAGCCAGTTGGTGGGGGGGCTAGTTGGTGCTGATTGTGACAGTGTGGATGAGCACTTTAGCCCTGTGATTAAATCATTGAGGTGGAGATGTGACAGTGGTTGCCTTAGGGGGCAAGAGTTTGGGGGCAGGGAGGCAATTGGAAAGCCAAGCAGGAGTAGGGAGAGTGCTAGAAGCATCATTGTTATGCTGTAGCAGGGGGACATGTACAGTGTAGCGGCCACTAGTGGAGCAAGCAGATAAGCTGCTAATGGAAAAGTGGGCTGATTGTTTTCTATGCCCACATGATCACGTGACTCTCCCTATAAAACTACGAGCTGGCCGAGGGTGGTGGTGGGGGCGGTGGGGAGCTGGCGCAGCGCCAGCGGGGCCTTCTCCACGCGCCGACTGGCCCACACAGATGCAAAAGGGTGAGCTCACAGTCCACACAGGCTGAGCTCCTCGTTGCGTACCTTTTTCTATTCCCAGGCATCAGTGATGAAATTCCCCATACACTGCACCAGCCAAAATTGTACCATGAAATTGTACTAGCAGCTGTGTATTGAAAGAAAGTATCTTTTTGTGATCCATGAGTAGTACTGTAAGTATCCCATCCATGGGGGTCCTGTATGTTGTGCAGCGACTCAGTCCATGTGCATTGCTTTTATTCCTAAGCATTAGCACTGCAATTCATCATATGGCAGTAGCGGTAAAATAAATTGCACCTGAAAATTTTACTAGCAGTTAAATTAAAAGGAAAACTGTTTTTTTTATCAGCCACTGACATTATTTGCTGACCTTAGATTTTCAGAACCCACATATATAAAAATTACAGAAATTCAGTGACACTGGCTGGGAGCTAATTTAGGAGGGATGCCAGCAAGTACCTTTTTTCATGGAAAAAGTGGTGGAGGGGTGGAATAAGTTGCTGAATGAACTGATCTGCACTAAACAAGTGGGATGATTCAAACAGGGGTGAGACAGCTACAAGGGCTAGGTAAGGACCATATCAGAATGAGAGTGGCGAAAAAAAGAAAGAGAGAAAAGAGCCACTAGGGCCCTGTCATTCAACATTGAGATAGATAGGTAGATAGACAGACAGACATATAGATAGATAGTAATGGTCAGTCACAATATGGGAAACATGCACAATTTGTGAAAGTGGAATTAGCAGTTTGGTACAGTTTAGCAGGGTAAGAAATGTTTTGCCCAGTACTAGTCACCATCCCACTAGCCTGGCCCACGGCTGCTTTTAACGAGGGACTTTAGAAAGGGATAGTTCTTTTAGCCTTCTATAGTTATTCCTTCATGTCATGTCAACAGAGCTCAGAGGCCAAAGGCATCTAACTTAATAGTAGCAGCACAACATGACAGGAAAATAAATCTATCTAACCTCTCTCCCAACATTCTAGCTTTGATGAAATGTTTCTTGAAACATAGAAATCAGAAAAGCAGGAGCTGACCAATTAGATTACAAGATACTGAAAAAATTGAGAGTGACCTTTGAGTTTTGACCCAGCCAGCAAAGCAATGAAATTTCTAACCCTTTTGGGATACATTTTTATACATACCTGTATAAGACAAATTATATGTGTCTGTTTCCATGAATTACCAGCCTTTGGGCAATACACTTAATGACTTGAAGACAAAGAGAGAAGGTGCAGCTCAGGGCCACCAAATTAATAAATGGGATGGAGGGCAAGGCTGTTGAGATATGGTTGCCAAAACTAAACTTCTAATGGAGATTGAAGGGGGACATGATTCAACAAAAGAAAAAAAAAATTCTTAAGGGGTTTTACAGGGTGGGCGACTTAATGGTAATTTGATGAGGGGAAGAGCTGCAGGACTATAGGCATTCATTGAAGCTGAAGGGAAGGAGAATCCTGTAGAATGGAGTATTAAGAAACAGTACCAAAGTTCACACAGAGTGTTGCATATACAACCAGGGTGCCCGATTCAATGTTTCATGTACAGAACGGTATCAGAGACTGTTGAATGCCTGGAAGGAAGAGATAGGCTTATGGCCTTAGATTCCTGAAAGTGTCAGCTTCTGTTGTTTTTACTTCTTTCCATATAACCGCTCTAGGTAATCACTAAGCATAATCTTTTTTAACTATAACCTAACTTTTGCAGTGTGAAGCCGCTGTCATGAGGGCCATCATAATGCTAGTGGGCAGAGCAGGGGAAGTTATCTTGCCAGTTTAAAAAGCCCCAGTCAGGCCCCACCTAGAGTACTGCATGCAACTCCGGGACCTTTAAAAGAAAAAGGAAACTGAGGCAGTCACTTTAGTGCACTGTAAAATGATATAGTATATGATATTCCTGCAGCAGACTGCAAGGATATGGCCTGGAGCTCAGAGGTGTTAAATATAGGGGAAAGGTAAAGTAACCCTTTAAAAAATGTGAGGTTGTTAGAAATGTAATACAACCATGCAGGTCGACAGGGCCGAATGTTTTGTAGAGCTTTATGGACAGGTGTAATGACAATTTTGCTTCTGAAATGCTTTTTGGAATTGTCTGATAAATTTCACAGAATTCTAAAAGTCTTGTAATTTAAGCCATGTTTCAGTTTTCCACAATTTACGTAAGCAATGGGTTAGTTTTCTAAAGACTATAGAACCTACAGTCATTCAGAGTTTACACAAACAGTAGAACAATAATTCTCTGTGTATGTACACTACTAATTAGTTATCTGCAATTTAAATAAAAAGGTTAAAAAATACTTTTAAAATTTCAGAATTCTGCATTCACTAGCATTCCATCAGAAGTGGAATTTGAAAATTCCACACAGTTCTAATGTTTTGCAGCTCCTAGCTCTTAGAGCCTCAGCTTCAGCAGCTTGAGCTCTGTTTCAATCCCAAGAAGGACTCAGGGTGCAGAATGAACTATGTGCGGTATATTTGGAGAACCAGTAAACAAATGATGCCTCCGGAAGGACATGGGTTGTTCTGGTCATAGGTATTATAAAGAGGAGCATAGGAAACATAGTTTCAGAGGTTTTCAAACAGCTATGAGAAAGAGAGAAAGTGCATCCAGCACATTGCATCAGATGTGACTGGCCAGTGATGACCTGCTAGCCTCAAGGATGGCACTAGGGGCCCTGAGTCTGGGATGTGGCACATGTTTCCTGTTGGTCTGGTCTCTGGGTGCCTCAGCTTGGTGATAATGGACACCAGAGACTGGATCCAGGCCTGTAGGGAATGTTTCACCTCAATGTGTTCATCTGTTTGGCTGTATAACTAATCTCAACTGTTCACGGCATCAAGCAAAGATGAGAATCTGCAGTTTAGTTTGTGGGGCTTGACAGCACCTGAGGTGTATGTTCTCTGCTAGCCAAAGAGTCCACATCCTGGAAAAGATGAGCTAAAAAGTTGCTGTTAAAGTTACTGCGGTATGTGGTGTCATTAGAGACACCTTATGCCTGCTGTTCATGTTTGCCTGTCTAGTAAGTTATGCAGGCCCAACCCTTGCCTGGAGGTAGAAACTTAAGAGGTGAGTCTGGCATTTGTGACATTAGACTGGAGTTGACTCAAGGTCTATTTCAGGATCTTGGGTGAGTGAATAAACCCCTGACTGCCAGAGCAGCCATGTAAGCACATATCCTGATGGAAGGAAGGCACCCATTTGATAACTCTCAGTGCCACATAATGGTAGCCTGAGTCACAGATGGGTTCATGCAGCTGCTCCCTTTAATGGTACATTGAACAAAAGAGGCAACTTGATTGTCCACAAAAAGTTTAGAGATTTATGCTTCCCGACATATTCTGATTGGAGAGGGACATGTCCTTGAATGTTCACAGCTAAGGTGTACAGAACAGTTCTACTTGTAAGTCTTTGCTAGAATTCTACCATAGGCTCCTGGTTTAGCCACAAAATTTGCAGGTTGTAGCCCCCATCAGGAGTGTGGATTCCCTATTCCCTAATCTAGACATACATAGAAAACTAGAATTTGTCAGCAGATTAGGACCACTTGGCCCACGTAGTCTGCCCATTTGTTCCTGCTTGTACTGTCACTGCAGACCCTACCTGATCTATGGCTATACCCCCCCCGCTTTCCTACCAAGATTCCTTTGTGCTTATCCCATGCATACCTGAAGTCCACAACTACTTCTTCCCCCACCACCTCCACTGGAAGACTGTTCCAGGCATCCACACCCTTACAGTGAAGAAATAATTCCCCTAATCCCTCTTAAATTTCCCCCTTTCAGCTTCATTGTATGCCCTCTTGTTCTAATGCATCTTCTCTGAAAAATACTCCACACATCTACCTTGTTCACCCATGAGGTATTTATAAGTCTCTATCATGTCCTACTCTCCCTTCTCTCTTCCAGGGTATACATATTGAGATCCCTCCATCTCTCTTCATAGAACTTTTGATGCAGTGCCTCCACAATTTGTGTTGCCCTCATCTGGACAACCTCTGCCCTGAGTATGTCCATTCTGAGATGGGGTCTCCAGAACTGGACAGAGTACTCCAGGTTAGGTCTCAACAATGATCTGTAAAGTGGTAACACCACCTTTCTCCTTCTGCTAGTGATACTCCTCTCTACGCACCCCAGCATCCCACTGGCACTGCCTACTGCCTTTTTGCATTACCTCTCCACCTTGAGGTCATCACATATGATTAGCCCAAGGTCCTTTCCTTTTTAGTGACTGTCAATACCTCTCCCACCATTTTGTACTGCCCCTCCTGGTTTCTGCACCCTAGGTGAAAGATTTTGCTACCATACCTATGACCACTCCTCAAGTTTTCTCAAATCTCTACACATTCTCTACACCTCCTTTGCAGTGTCCACTCTATTGCAGATTTACGTGTCATTTTCAAAAAGGCATATCTTCCCTTCCAGCTCATCTGCAAGATCACTTAAAAAGACATTAAAAAGGATTGGTCCAAGTATTGAGCCCTGAGGTATCCCACTGGTTACTCTTCCTTCCCCAGAGTGAATGCCTTTTACCACCACTCACTGTGATCTATCCATCAACCAATTTTGTACCTAGTTTACCACCTTGGAACATACCCCTAAACTGCCCAGTTTACTTATGAGCCTACTATGTGGTGGGTTTCGAAAGTCTTGCTCATGTCTAAGTAGGCCATGTCCACTGACCCACCCTAATCTATTTCTCTGATCACCCAGTCAAAGACCTCTCACTCCACTGTGAATCCATGCTGCCTTGGGTTTTATAGCCCACTTGATTCAAAGGTACTCCACTTGCCTTTCCTTTTGAGACATCTTCATTAACTTCCCCACCAGTGACATCAGGCTGACCAGCCTATAGTTGTCAGCCTCCTCCCTGCTGCTGCTTTTATGAAGCAGGACTACATTTGCCCTCCTCCAGTCTTCTGAAACCACTCCTGTTTCCAGTGAGTTGTTGAACTGGATCATCAGAGGTGCAGTCAGTACCTCCCTGAGTTCCCTAAGCACCCTTGGGTATACTCCCTCCAGTCCCATAGCTTTATCCACTTTCAGATTTGATCATCCTTTCAGGACTCTTTCCTCTGTAAAGAGACTTGTGTCTACCTCCTTGCCATCAGTGTTCCTGCTGTTTTCATGTGGTCCATCCCCTTCCCCTTTCAATGTGAAGACTTAACAGAAGTATCTGTTCAGGATATCTGCTTTTTCCTGCTTTCCCTCTGCACAATCTCCCCCTACTTTTTTAACCTCACAGTCCCTCTCCTTGTCTTCCTATTATCACTTATGTACTTAAAAAAAGTTCTTGCCCCCCCACTTAGTTACACCTTTGGCTCTTCTTTCGTCAGTTTGTGTGTTTGTGACCTGCATTGCCTTCCTTGCTTCTCTCTCCTTTTTCTTGTACCCCTTCCTATCCTCTTCCCTCTGCATCTCCTTGTAGCTCCTGAATGCTACCCTTTTAGCCTTTACCTTTGCAGCCACTTCCCTTGAGAACCATAGTGGTGTCTTTTTTCTCCTGTTCTTGCTCACTTCTTCCACACAAATGTTTTTTGCCTTTGCTATGTCATCCTTTATTTTGTCCCACTGTTTCTCCACTCCACCCAGGCAATCCCCTCCACTAGGTCATCTTTGAGGCATTCACACATTTTTTTTTCCTAAATCTGCTCCCCTAAAGTCCAGGACCCTGATCCTCATATGGTGTGCCTCTGCTGCCATCCTTATGTTAAACCATACTGTGCTGTGATCGTTTGTCCCCAGGTGGCATTCCACCCTGAGGTCTGTACTACTGTCCCTGACTGGGAACACCACATCCAGTATTGCTCAATTATGAGTGGTCTCCTTGACTAGTTGCCTGGAAAATGCCCTCTGCAAGGAGTCTAGGATATCCCTGCTTCTATCTGACACTGCAGCTGTGAGGTCCCATTCTACATCTGGCAGACTGAAGTACCTCACCAGCAGCACCTCCCCATTCTGTGCCATTGTGCTGATGGCTTCCCCCATTGCCTTACCCACTTTCACCCCCTGTGTGGGAGGTCTGTATATCAACACAGTGCAAATGGGGGCTCTGACTCCTGTCTCCAGGATGAATCACAGTACCTCCAGCATCCTCCTTTCCCCCTGATTCCTTGTATTTCCATTGCCTTGATATCCTTCCTAACATGCAGCACAACCACTCCACCCTTCTTCACCTCTCTATCCTTCCTGAACTGTGTATAGCCAGCTATGGCCATTTCCCAATCATGGCTACCCGTGCAACATGACTCAGTAATGGCTTTGATATCCAGGTCTGCCTCTAGGTCTAGAATTGTATTTCAAGACTCCTTGCATTGGCACACTTGGCTCTTCACCCCTTGCTCCCACTCTGTCTGCAATCTCTCTTCCTCCCTCTGTGACCCTGTCTCATTTCCCCCTCTCTTTTTACAACTTCTGTTCCCATCCCCTTAACCTCTACTTCTCTGATGTTCCCATTAACCTGCTCCCTGTGGGATTTTCTCCCCTTCTGTCCTCCCTTCTTACTGCTTCAGTCGGGGGGGGGGGTTATGCCTCTCTTTGTCTTTTCACCACCCCCTCTGCTAGTTTGACTGTTCATCAAAGTAACAATTAAACCATCTACCAAGGGCCATGTTTCCCCTCCCAGACGGATGTAGACCATAACGTCTATATAGTCCCTCATCCCTCCAGGTTGATCCCAATTCCCAATGTAGCCAAATCCCCTCTTCTATACACCATTCCTTCAACCATGAATTGAAGGTCCTGGTCCTGGTGCAGAGTACCCTATCCTTCCCTCAGCCATATACAGGAAGCACCTCAGTTAAAGCCACTGTGCATGATACTTGCCATAGGCCCCTCCACAGTTTCTTGAATTTTTCCTGCACATTCCCAGCTCTGTCCCTTGCTAGATCATTAGTCCACAGTACAGTGACATCCAATCCCCCCTCCCATTGCTGCTGTAGCAATCCTTAGGATCCTGCTGCCCATCACTCTGAGCCATGGCAACTGGTAGGCACCTTACCTCTCTCTCCCCCACTTTCTGTTCCCAAATCTACCCCCCTCAACAGCTGAGTCCCCAACCAGAAGCTACTTCCTCTTCTGCTGGGGTCCTCTACCTTCCACTCTAGGGCCTCCACTCCAGAGGACCCCTACATCCTCCCTTGCCATTAATTTAGGTGCCTTCTCCCAGCAGTCCCCTCGCATTAGCATGGCAAAGGAATTTTGTAGTAGCACCAGCTAAGGAATGTGCCTCTGACCGGAAGCATCACTTGTGCTCATCAAACAAATCCCCGATGTCCCTTCTTTCCCCTTTTTTCCATTGCTTTCTCTTTTACTTGCTTTGCTATATTATACCCTGTCCAGCTCTGCCTCTTTACTTCTTTCTTTTTTAATTAACCTTCCCCTTTATGTCCTTCTCAAACAGTTTCGGAACCCCATCCCAGATAGGGTGTCTTTCCCTTTCTCACTTGTAGGTAGCTGCCTGCTTGTTACTTCCCTCACAGATACTTCCTACCGCACCAGCTGCAGTTCACTATACAGGCAAAAGTAAGCTAACAGGTATCTTACCTTATAAAGTGAGGAGAGAAAAATCCTGCTTTCTGATTGGTTGTTACCTGTGCATCAAATCTGTTCAATGCACAGGTAATAACAAGTACTCAATAGCAGGACTGCATTGCTAAAAAAGGAAAATCAGTGTGCCATCGGAACATTCATTTTTTTAAATGCCACCTTTTTTTTATTCCTTCCTAATGCCAGACTTGCAGCCAATCAGTGAAACTGTGGTGCAGCTCAGCTATTACCTTCTCCCCCCTTTCAGCTGAAAGAAAGACAAGTGTTTATAAAAAGTCAGCCCTGCTGTGTCACTTTATTCTTTGCTTACAGACTGTTTCTTTATTTTCTGCTGCTGATCGAGCTGCTGCTCCTGAAGCACATCTCCTCCCTCCATCCCTGTTGCTGAATAAGTTCCCATCTCTGTAGACTTCAGGAAACATTATAAATAAGCCTCACAAATCTTTTCTTTTCTGAAACAGCACAGAAGCAAAAACTGTTTCTGTTCTCACTCAGCTGCTGCTTCTTCGAGTCTCTGACTGCAACTGCTGTAGTCCCCAGCAGCTCCTAGCTGTTAAATTGAAATAAGGAAGTATTTCTCTTTCTCTGTCAATCTTCAGCAGCTCTGGCAAGTTCCCACGGGCAAACACAAATTCTATACTGCCATATTTTTTAAATTAATATTTAATATTGACAGAGACCTGACCTGTCCAAATCCAGAACAACACAGCTCAACTTTTGCCTCAATTGGCGATTGGGACACTCTCACCCCAATAAATGGGGGCTGACCTTCCATACAGCCTGGAGACAAAAAATAAGTGAAAAAAAACAGCCTTCCACACACTAGCTGAATTACTAGTTCTAATTGTCAGCTTAATACAAGTCCTGCATGTGATGGGGGGGGGGTGAACTTGGTATCAAAACTATGACTGTCCTATGGCAAAACACAATGACATTATCAGTACCAGGCAGAAGGATTATTTTACCTAAAATTAATATAATAATTTATGTTTTTATACACATAAATATAGTTTTGCTAGGGTGAGAAAAATATTTTTAGAAAGTGACCAATTTTATAAGTGCAATAAAACATAGCGGGGGTGTGCACTGAACAGATATGATCACACTTCCAGGGCCTGAGGCCACTCAGCCTGCAGCCTTGTGCCTCATTATGCCCATGGACATGCAGTAATATCTGTTCAATGCACACCCTGCCATGCCTCATTGCTTGCTTGTACTCTCCTGGATTGTACCAGAAAACAGGCCTTTATCTGTCTAGTTACCTTAGCTGGTAAACAAAAACAAAATAAATACATCAATAAATTGTTTAAGTTTTAGTGTCTTTTTAATCAGTTCTTGGTCGGGTCCCTCAACCACATGTTCGTTGTTTTTTTCCTTAGTTTGCAATGATTAAACCAGAGGGTGGTAAAACACCAAAAGATAGCATTTTAACTGATCATCAATGGCTGGAGGCAACCTGTATACAAACCAAAACAAAAACTAATTAATCACAACAGACTGAATTACTTTGTTCCCAACAACTGGGACTGAAAAAAAAATTCTAACAATAAAGCTTGCTGCCATGAAAAAAATTCCACTTGGAACATACTGGCTAACAGTTTCCAATTGATGGGGATGAATATAATAAACATCCAAAAAAGTAAACAGGCCCAGCTTGTTCTAAAACTGTGTGTATACTGTGGTCTCCAAGGCCTAAAGGCAGCTAGGTTTTCAAAATACTTGTCTGGGTCCTAATCACAACACGGTGCATTGTGAGTTTTGCCAAACATTTGACACTACAACTGTGTAGAATGCGGAATTCTGTTGATGAAATTTATGTGGAATTGCAACTCTGCCTCCAAAATGCTTTTTGAATTTTCTTTCTTTTAATTCCACAGAATTCAAAAAAGCATTTCTACATAGACGGCAGAAAAAATATTCTGCAGATTGCATAATCCACGGAATATTATTCCATGGTTTGTGGAAAAAGAATCTGTGGTTCACATAACCTGAGAAATAAATTTTGCTTTTGATGGAATTCTATTGAATTAGGCAGAATCTTCAGAATTTTCATTTTTTGCCTAAGCCCCCCCCCCCCAATTCCCTACCTAATCCCATGGAATTCTATTACATTAGGCAGGGAACTGGTGAGGGGCCTAGAGTAAAAAATGAAAATTCTGTACAGCTCTGTTTGACACCAAAACGAAAATGCTGAGAAAAAATAAAGAAGCTCTTTTTCTGTTCCAGCATCAACAACAAATTCTCTAGGGTGCTTAACCAATTAAAAAGGTTGTGAACCCACCAGATAAACATGTTATAGGATGCCTCACCTCCTAAATAGCCTCTTTCAAAATCAGAGACATTTAATGGCAGTAAAAGCCCACTTTGAATACATTGGCATGGATATTCAGAAGGGTTGCACATGGTGCAACAGTACTGTACCATGGCAACCCACTGATACGCCCTGCCACGATATTCAAACATGGAATGTGCCTGACACAAATCCCGATGCGCTGTAGGGCATCATCAGTGGCCTGTGTCGCGTGCAGGTGGAGATTGTGCCCATGCATACTCGCACATCCCAATATTCAGCCGGGATGTGCTAAGCCTATGCATGTGCAACCCCTACTTGAGCTGCACACAGGTGAGCCCAAAAAAAAAGGAACAATGGCTGGCCACCCACAGGTGAGCTACCGTATTGCAGGGCACAACACAGCAGCTGCCACCTGTGGGTGGCCACCCAAGCACCGGCTGCACCTGGTGGCACCCCCCCATGCCCAATCACGGGCATACATAGAGAAAGGATCCTCCAAAATCCCTGGTGGTCCAGTGGACCGCTCGCAGCCTGATCACGGGCTGATGTATAAAATAATACAGATCCTAGATCCCTGGTTGTCCAGTGGATTACTTGCAGCCCGATCATGGGCTGAAGTATAAAATAATACACGTCCTATATCCCTGGTGGTCCATTGGACCGCCTGCATCCCTATCATGGGCTGAAGTATGAAATACTACACATCCTATATCCCTGGTGGTCCAGTGGACTGCTTGCAGCCTGATCACGGGCTGAAGTCAAAATAAAAGAAGTCCAGTATCCCTGGTGGTCCAGTGGACCACTCGCAGCCCGATCAAGGGCTGAAGTATGTAAAAATATCATCCAATATCCCTGGTGGTCCAGCGGTACCCCCCCCACTGAGCCCCACCGCTCCACTCCCCCCCATCAGCGGCGGAGGCAGCACTCCACTTTCGCCTGCCACCCCACCGCCACCGACTGACACCGTGGGTGAGGCTATATGCGCCCATGGGTCCACAGCATGAGCCAATGGGCGTGCAGCCTGTACCATACTACACAGTCAGATATGTGAATGGATCATATCCTGGACTGTGGCAAAACCATACAAACTGCATGCCCATTAGCTCACGCTGTGGACCAGTAAGGCATCCTATGGTGTCAGCTGATGGAGTGGTGGAGGCGGCAAGCGGTGAGAACCTGCAGCCCGCGACCGGGGGAGTGGAGCGGCGGAGACTCCAGTGGGCAGGTAGGGGGGCTACCGCTGGTCCACCAGGAATGCAGATGATATTTTACATGAAGCCAGCGATCGGGCTGCGAGTGGTCCACTGACCACCAGGGATATTGGACTTCTTTTTTTAACTTCAGCCCGTGATTGGGCTGCGAGCACTCCACTGGATCAACAGGGATATTGGACTTCTTTTATTTTAACTTCAGCCCGCGATCAGGCTGCGAGAGGTCCTCTGGACCACCAGGGATATAGGATGTGTATTATTTTATACTTCAGCCCGTGATCGGGCTGCGAGTGGTCCACTGGACCACCAGGGATATAGGACATGTATTATTTTATATTTCAGCCCGCGATCAGGCTGCAAGCGGTCCACTGGACCACCAGGGATATAGGACGAATGTATTTTGCAACTGATGCCCACGATCGGGCTGCAAGCGGTCTGCTGGACCGCCAGGGATATAGGACGAATGCCATTTTCAATGTATGCCCGTGATCAGACAGTGAGGCACATTGCCGCACTGTGCAGGGGTTGTCGGTCCCCAATGGCTGCAGCCTGGCAGGGCACCAGGCTCAAGTCGCCAGGGATCGGTGCACCAGCATACAGATGGGGCCATAATGACATGCAAATGGCCCCATTTGCACCTTGCATGCATTATGGCCCCATTTGCATGTGCACTTTTGAATATCGCAGTTGTTGCACCTAGCACAATGGAACTTGCACTAACGCATCCCTCTACTCTATTCTGGCCACTTGCACTGATGCAGTGCCACTGTGCCTTATGCACTGCGGGTGGCCAGGGTGTGATATTCAATGCTGCTGTGCCATGGTGCAGCTCCATTGAATATAACCCTGTCAGCACCCCTGCACAGCCAAGTTGCAGTGCTCCCAGGCTTGCGCCACAGCCTGGCGCAGTCTGAATATCCGGGCCATTGTCTAACAGTTCCCAATGACAGGGGCCAAGCAAGATAAAAAGTCAGTCAAGCATATCGAGAAATACAAAATCACACATACCCCCATATTGCAAACCATCATGGGATATATGTGCAAATCACCATGAAAACGTAGGCTGCTGCCCTTTTGGGTAACCCTTCCCTCAGTGCTTCTGTGTTGAGGTTCTTTGTCTTTGAAGCATAGCAAGGACTACCAAACTCATCTTGAAGATCACCCAGAGCTCAAGGAGCAACAACAAAAAAGGCCAGCTGAAAATTCACCACAAACCATTTTTGGGAAAAGGAAAGAACACTCAGAACCTGTAATCCCTCAACGAGAACCCATAGTGCAGCCTAGTAAAGAGAAGCAGCACATGCCATCGGTAGATGAATTCAGACAGATTTGTCATTTTTTTCCCCAAGCAATGAAACAAAATGCCACAAGTCTCCCCCACAAAAATGTCCCCTCAGACAGTAGAGGAGGAGGAACACTATTATGAGGAGGAGAAAGAGGAAGAAGTTATCTACCCTTAGGAAACTGGGAAATAAGTAATCATGTTACTGCCATGGGGACTGGAAGACTATTCCACCTATTCATCCTTCCTGAGAGAAATGGCCGAGATGGTGAGTATTCCAACAACAGAGCCAGAGGTAGAAGTTGATGAGTTTGAATTCCTAGGAATATTGGGTTAGACTGCCATAAAGAGAGTAAGTATACCCATTCAAAGCACTTTCGAAAATTAAGAACATTTTAGCATTGCTAGCATCAGAAATGGCCACTAATAACTAAAAAAAAAAAAAAAAGAGAAGAAAGATATGATTATAAAACAAGGCTTAGAATATTTATATGATACCCTTTATCCTTAAGGGCTTATGCAACAAATACTTCTCAACAGAGAAATCTTCTGATGCATAAAGGCAGAACTGTAAGCAGTAACACATTAATGGCAGATCACTGTTGATATCAGTGTCACGTCAACATGCTCCCTAGCAAATGTCATTGCTACCAGAAGATATGCATGATAAAACAGGACCTCGTTATCTGTAGACTTGAAGGACAAAACACCAGATTTCCCATTTGAAAGTAACTCCCTTTTTGGTGTTAAACAGATTAGATGAAAAAAGATGGCTTTGAATCTCAACTCCCACATCATAGACTAATTCTTTAGTTTAAGAGAGTGTCTGCCTTTCTCTTAGAATGTAGCTTAGGTTTGAAAGCAAAAGGCCTAAGACTACTATTACTAAAGGTACATCTGGCTTCTATTTCAGAACCCATTCCCTAAGTAATATCCCTAAATAATATCCTTGAATCCTCTTCCCAGGTAAACCTAGGAATATGCATTTAGTGTGACATCATACTGTACAATGCATTACATAGAGAATAATATATGGGTGGGTTGTGTAACCAGAATTTTGCATGCACCCGAGGTGAGGGATGCCATATAAACCCAGAAAGCAAAGCTGTAAAAGGGACTTCTAGGCATAGTGAGCTTACCGGGTCAACAAAATTAATTAATTAATTAATTAAATAGATAAATAAAGCTTGAGGGGTTTATAAAAGAATCCCACACTGAAGGTATGTGTATAATTGTGGTTTTCACACACTCACCCCTGTTTTATTTTGTTTTTATTAATTACTGATGAGCCTGTTTTATAAACAAATGTGGGGTTTTGACTCACTCCACATGAGCTTGATTGACAGGGAATGATTACAAGATGCCTGGTAATGCATAATTACAACTGGGTGGTTGCAATGCAGTGTTTCAAACCAAATCAGTGCATTATTCCTATAACATGTGGGCTTTTTTTTATCATAGGGAAACCGAGTTATAATTTGCCATTATAACCAGCAGCTTATGATGTCGGACAAGCTCTGAGTGTCCCTATGAAAAAGTTACATGCCACAGTTAAGCACCAGCACTTCAATTACTGATTTTACAAATGTAACACAATTGTGCCCTCACATTTTTACCTCTGCAAACATTGTCATCTTTTCATTCAGCCACAGTATTCCAGTTTCTCATTGCAGGAAAAAAGTGAAAGTTCCTTTTATGTGGATCTGAAGTCATGCCTCAGCCTGACTGTGCAGTTCATGTAATGCTATTGTGTAGCTCTACCCTCTGCTACTGCAACCACTGCAGCTGCCACAATTAAAATAAAACAAGGCCACTTTAAAAAAAAAAAAGGTAAAGTTCACCGCCACAAGACAGAGCAAGACCGAGGTACCATAATCAGTAATAGTGTGCACAGCAGTAGCATCCTCTAGTGGCCAAACCGGGCACTATTACGTACTATATAATCAAATCCTCAAGGCAAAAAAATGAACCCCGGCAATGATATAAAACAAAACATAGGGAAGTGGATAAAAATTGAATTTTATACAGCCTCAGTGTGGGATGCTTTTTTAAACCCCTCGAGCTTCACTCTTGGGGTTTATGTAACATCCCACAACTCAGGTGTGCATAAAATTCTCATTACGCACACCTCCCCATGTATTATTCTATATCCCATGTATTATTCTATATGTTGTTAAAAAAATTAGTTACCCACCACAGTAACTGTGATTCATTCAAGGGATGAGATTTATGATTACATTAACCTTTCCTTTTCTTCCTTTCTAGGATAATACAGTATGAGATTCTTCAGTAGGTAATAAATGTAGTTTTCTTAGTAATGCTTAAGCATTCATACAGTTTTTTCTCATTACATTTTTCACATTTATAACAAAAGTTTAAAATTTCAAATTATGTTTTTGAACAACTATTATTAACCTTTTAGTGGTGTTGATGCCATAGTCTCTTCAGCTTAATGATCTACTATTGGAGACCTGGGGAGCAAGTGACTAGCAAAGTGCAGAAAGTATTCCAATGTATCACACAGGTACAGACTTGGTGGTCTTAGTGTGACAATATATCACATTTCTTAGGAGAAACACAGTTACTATGGTGAGCAACTCTTTCTTCGTAATATGTTATGAGTGTCAAAAAATCTGGGTTACAAGTCATCTTGCTTCAGATGTAGCCTGTTGGCTCAGATACAGTGTGCCATAGTGCAGCATAGGATAGTTGGGTCTTAATTTTCTTGTCACTGTACACATCATGTACTAAACAATTTACTGTTGATTGTTCTTGGTATGGGAAGGGGTATGAGAAGCATTGCTAATGCCAACCATTAGTGGCTGATTTCTGAAGAGAACTTGGCTTTCAGCTCAGAAAAGACTTCACGTCTGGTGTCCCCCATAGTTGAAAGTGCTGCAATGCAGCTAGGATAGTGAGTGTAGGAGGATGGCACTTGCATGTCCCCATCCCCTCCTCCAGACTAGATTCCTACAATGCATTCTAAAGAAATGACTACTAAGACTCCCTGTCCCCTTTTTTGCTTGACATTTTTTAAGCACTTTAATCTTTATATTCAACCAGAGAGAATGCTTTTAACAGGAAAATAAAAATGTTACTTGTTGACATTTTTTTTTTATTTTAAAATAGTATTTTGTAAGAATTAGAGATTATTTGTATCGGTTCACCCCCTCCACTCACCAGGCATAAAGAAGATACACTCTGCAAGGATTCATAGAAACACAGAAATAGAGAATTTCTTGGCAGAAAAGGACCAGTAGCCCCATCCTGACTGCCCTAATTTTCCCTCCCTATTACTACAACCCAGACCCATTTGGTCACTGATGACCCTCCTCCACCTCCCTTCTCTCCACTTATTATACCCATGTACCTATCCCATGCATGCTTGAAGCTCCCTACTGTCTTCTCTCTCACCACCCATTCTGGCAGACTGTTCCAGGCATCCACCACCCTTTCTGTGAAGAAATATTTCCTCACATCTCTCTTGAATGTCCACCCTCTAGCTGCATTGCATGTCCCTTTGTCTGGTGCTTCTCCTCCTCCTCCACTGAAAGAGACTCCCCAAGCTGCATCTTGTCTGTTCACCCCTATGAGGTACTTATAGGTCTCAATCATGTCCTCTGTTACTCTTCTCTCCATCAGGGAGTACATGTTATACTCTCACAGCCTTTCCTCATGTGGGTTCTCCTGCACCACACCACCCACCCCCCATCGCCATTTTGGCAGCTGTCCTCTTGACCGATTCCACCCTGTCAATGTCATTGCAGACATGTGCTGCCTCCAGAGCTGGACACAGTATGCTAGGTGGGGTCTCACTAATGAGAGATGCAGTGGTAACACCACCTACCTTCTCCTGCTAGAAATCCCCCTCCATGTGCACCATAGCATCCTGCTACCATTGCCGGCTGCCTCGTCACACTGCCTTGACACCTTGAGATAATCATACATTATTAGCCTAAGGTCTCTATTTCAGTTGGTGACTGTAAGTAGCCCTCCATCTTATACACAGCTCCTAGTTTTCCCCACCACAGGTGCATGACTTTGCACTTTTTGGTACTGAGACCCAACTGTCACACCCTAGACCATGCCTCTAGTTTCCCCTGATCTCCTTTCATTCTCTTCATTCTCTCCACTCCTTCCTGGGTGTCTATCCTGGTCCAGATTTTCATGTCATCTGCTACGAGACACACTGTCCCCTCCAGTTCCTCAGTAATGTCACTTATGAAGACATTTAAGAGGGCAGGTCCAAGTACTGATTTCAGTGACACTCTGCTGGTCACTCTCCCTTCCCTCAAGTGTCTGCCATTTACCACCACCCTCTGCCTTTATCCTTCAACCAGTTTGATACCCAGTTTACCACCACCCCCCACCCATCCCCACCATGGCTGCTCAGTGTCTTCAATAGCCTCCTATGCAGCTCAGTGTCAACGGCCTTGCTGAAGTCCAGACAGTCCACATCCAGTACCTTTCTCTGATCCACCTCCTTAGTCACCCAGTCAAAGAAATCAATGAGATTTGTTTAACATGACATTCCCCCTGTGAAACTGTACTGCTGGTGGTCCTGCAGCGAATTTTCTCCCAGGTATCCCATCTGCCTCTTCTTCAGCAGGATCTCCTTTAATTTCTTCACCACATATGGGAGACTGACTGGCCTGTAATTGCTAGCCTCCTCCCTACTGTCACTCTTTTGCAGAGGGACTACATTATCCCTCCTTCAGTCCTCTGGAACTACTCCCATCTCTAATGAGGTGCTGAATAGTGTTGCCAGAGGGGTAGCTAGCACCTTGCTCAGTTCATTTAGAACCCTTGGGTGAATTCCATCTGGCCCATCACCTTGTTTTCCCTTAGGGCTTCCAAACCCCATCAGACAATTCCTCAGAAATGGACTTGTGAGCTGGCCCGCCGGCACAATGGTTGAAATTCCACTTGCGGTGCCAGTGACATGGGTTCAGGAATGGACCCGGGTCATTGGAGGGCTGGCTGGGCGAGAAGGATGGAGCATCCCATGGATGGCTCTTCTTCTCCAGGGGGGTGGGTGGGGAAGTGTCCGGCATGCTGAGGACTCCTGGCAGAAGCCGGGAGACACTCACGCCACCAACGCTCGTTATGCAGGGAGGTGGGGAGGACGGTGGAGTCATTGCATGTCCCCCCGCCTCCAAAAGTGAACACAGAAAAAAGAACAGGCGGGGCAGGATCCACTGTCTACATGAAGCCCTCCTCAGGGCTTCGATTAGCTGCCACCGCTGCAGTCCTCTGACTAGTCATTAGTCCCACGACATGGATAGGGGACCGTTGCCACTGCCCTCCACGGGGTAAGCCGGGGGTAACTGGCGGACAAGGCAGCAATAGCTGGTGGTGGAGGCCCCGGGAACCATGGCCAGGGCAGATGATGACATGGACTTGCCAGGGAAAAAATAGAATAAAAAAAGAAAAAGAAATGGACTTGTGTCCACTCCCCCCAGTGCCTTCTGATACATGTTGGTCCCCCCCCCCGCCACTGTGAAGACTGAGCACAAGTACTCATTTAAAATGTTAGCTTTTTCTTGATCTTCTTCTACACAGCCTCTCCTGCTCTTCTGAGCCTCACTGTCCCTCTGCTTGCTTTCCTATTTTCACTTACATACCTGAAGAAAGTCTTCTCCCCTTTTTAGACCTCCTTGGCAATCCTTTCTTCTATTTGCACCTTTATTACCCTCACCCTTCTTCCTGCTTCCCTTGTTTATCTAGATATACATCCCTGTCCACCTCTGTATGGGTCTTCTTGTACTTTCTAAAAGCTTTTTTTTTTCCTTCCTAACTGCCCTAGCAACCTCCTGCACTGCCTTGTCTCTAGTGGGTTCTATAACCAGCTACCCATGAAATGCCTGCTGTAGTGAGTCCAGTAGGGCCCTGCTTATTGTATCTGCAGACATAATTTTCCAGTCTACATCCAGCAGATTAAATTCCCCATGATCAATATCACCCTTTTGTTTGCCATTTTGCCAGTGCCCTCCCCCCAAAGCCTTGTCTAACTCCTCACCCTCTGTTGGTGGTCTGTACACCATACCCATATAGATAGAGGCACCAGACTCTGTCATTAGGCCAACCCAAGAACCTCCAGTCCTCCCTTAACCCCCCCATGTTCCTTAAACCCCCTCATGTTCCTGTATCTCCATGGCCTTTATCATTTCCCTCACATATGAAACAACCCCCCCAGCCTGTCCTTCTGGAACATGGTGTAACCCAGAATGGCCACATCCCAGCTGTTGTTGTTCATGCACCATGACACTGTTATGAATACCAGCTCCAGATCTGCCTCTGCAATAATTGCCTCAAGGGAAGGAATTTTATTTCTTGGGCTCCTTGTGTTAGTACACATGGCTCTCCACTCCTTTTGTCCCCCCACTCTGCCCACCTTTCCTGATTCCATCCTTCACCCTTCCCATTTCCCTTGTACTTTCCTCCCCTTTTTCATTATTCGTCTGTCCACCTTTCTTAACTCTTCTCTCAGGATTAGATCCTCCTCCTGATCTGCCTGTTCTGCCCTCCACCTTGTCCCTACACCCCTCTACATCTGGGGAATACATTTCTCCTGGGCTTCTCCTCTCTGCTGGTCCATTTTCTTGGGAAGGGAGGATATCTCTGCCTCCCTCATTTTTTTTTGCCTCCCCCCTTGGCTAGTTTAAGTGCCCGCCAAAGTAGCATCTAAACCTTACACCCAGGACTGCCATTCCCCTCCTTTATGGATGGAAGCCATCTCCTTTGTATAGGCCTCCAGCCCCCCAGCTAGGACCCCAGTCCCCAATGTAGCCAAAACCATCTTCCCTGCACCATGCCTTCAACCAGTCATTGAAGGCCCTGCTGTAGTGTTCTCTAGCCTCTGGTTGTATACAGGTAGCACCTCAGTTAAGGCCACTGTGCAAGTTACCTTTTCAGGCCTCTTCCCAACTCCCTAAACCTTTCCTGCACCAACCCTGCTGCATCGCATGCCATGTCATCAGTCCCCAAATGGACAATGACACCCACATCCCCTTACTATCCCACCACCCTAGTGATTCTTAGGATCCGCTCTCCATTCTTCCATGCTGAGGCACCAGACAGGCACCTTACCTCCCTCTTGTCCTCCTGTGCTGCTCCCATATTTGCCTTCATAATGACTGAGTCCCCCACTGTAAGTTGCTTCCTGTTCTAAAGGGGTCCTCTTCCTCCCACCTTGGGGCCCTCCTGTATGGAGGACCCTCACATTCTCCCTGGCCACTGCCATGAGTGTCTGCTCTTGGCAGCCCCATCTCACCAAAGAGGTGAATGAATGAGTTGTGTAGTGGCACTAGCTGAGGAATGTGCTTTAGATCCACCATCTGCACCCTCTTGGAGCCCACTGCAGTCCATTTGGCCCTCCTCCTTTGCACACTCAGAGACAATGATGGTAGACTTAGTGGCCCCTGGGTGGGGAAAGAGGTCCCCTGAATCCTAGTGAACTCAGCCCCAGAGTCCTTCTCCTTCAGCCTGGAGTGGTGCAAGCAGATGGGGCAGCACCTCAGTCTCCAAAGGTCTCCCTGAAGACTGCTGGTCCACAGCCACTGCACTGTACCATTCCCCAGCATTCCCAGTAGAACACTCTCTATGATCCTGGAAAGGAACTTGTATTCTTACCCTAGAGAGAGTGTTTCTAAATTTCCCATATTTTGTTTTTTTTTACCCTTTTGTTTTGTGATCCTATATAGGGTTTCTTTAAGTTTTCCCCTTTTGCTTTTAATAAAACTTTTTCTGATGTTCCCCTTTTGTACAGCTTACCCTTTGTCACCTGATCTTAGATAGGGTTTTTAACTTTTCCCCTTTTGCTCCCCCTTTATACCCTTACCTTAGATATGATGTTGTACTGTAGCTATTCCCACTTAAAGAGCTGCTGACACCTCAATGAAAACTTTCAAAAACATAATATTTTGGTACAATTCAGCTTGCATGCCATATATATTCTATAGATGTCTCCTCCCCATTACTTATTACTGCGGAAATTTGCATGAAGATAAGATCTTTATCCTTTAGAGTGCCTCTGCCTCTATAGCTTACTCCCTACTTTAAGTAATAATCCTCTGTTGTGACATCAAAATCTGCTGCCATGTGAGTAATGGTGATGTCACAAGCAGGGCATTATGGCATCAGGTGGAGAGAAAGCAACAAGAGTAGATAAATAGTTAAGAAGCAAAGACCATGTTTTCATGCAAATGACCTCAGTAAAACACAATGGAGAGGAAACATATAGAACTAATGTGAAATATAAGCTGAAGTATGTCTAGATATTATTTTTTGTTAACGTTCACCTTGAGGCATCAGCTGCTCTTTAACAGTTGCTTTTAGTTCCTGCAAACCCTTACTCAGGGAACAATGGATATACAATTAGTCTACCCTACCTTAGTGGACTGGGACAGTTCCCTGCATGCCTTCTGTCACATGCAGATGCCTGCCAATGCTTACGATGCCAGTATCTTTACTGTTCTAGTCCTGTTTTGTTCCACTCTCATTCTAGGACATGAATGTGAAAGAGATATATTAGGAGTGGCTGAATTTATACAGGAGTCTGAGCTTCCTGTTTGGCTCTGATTGGTCACACTAGTCCTGCCTTCCTGAGTACCGACCCCTAATATCTGCTTCCTGTCATGTCTTGAAAATGAAAAACTCAAAGATGCAGGATAATTTGAACACAAGTTAATTTTTGTTGTTGTTGTTGCTCACCTTATTTGTCCTGCTGCTGCAAGCTCTTTCCTCCCCTTCCCAACAAAAAGCATTTTGAACTGCTCTGTGTAGCTGGTTTTAAGACCCTGGACCCTGTGCACTGATTGGTGGGTCCTTCTAGTCCCATCTTCACAAGACCTGACCCACAACTGCTGCTTCCTATCCTGTACCACCAATGAAAAGCTCAAAATGCAGGTTAGTTTAACACAAGTTAGGTTTACTTTGTTGATCCACTTATTTGTCCCCCTGCTGCAAGTGCTCTCCTCAACTCCCCAACAAAAAGCATGCTGAACAGCTCCATGTACTGCTGCTTCCTATCCTGTACCGCCAATGAAAAGCTCAAAAATGCAGGTTAGTTTAACAAAAGTTAGGTTTACTTTGTCAATCCACTTATTTGTCCCCCTGCTGAAGGAGCTTTCCTCACTTCCCCAACAAAAAGTGCCTCCAGCCCTTGGAGGCCTTTGAGTACTGGTATGCAGACATATATCACTGTTGGGTTTCCAGTAGCTTGTACTGCAACTGTATTGTATGCCCTGTAGGTTAAGGACTCTGCTGTTGAGAATACCATGGCAGCCATTTAAAATATGCATCTCAAATATCCCTTATTACAAGGGACAGTCTTGCATGTTATCACTGCAAAGCACTCTGTCCCAGCATAGAGTACTTCTCAAATGTCCCTCGTTATGAGGGACACACCTCATTTTATCCCTCAGGAGGGCTCTGCCCACATCAATCCCACACTGGAATGATGCTATCCACATAGATAAAGTGTGGTAAAATCAGTCTTTAAAGCAGAAATCAACATTCTGTGATACTGTATTAAAGCAACATTAAACTGTGAACAAATTACAGTACACATACCCTCTGTATTGTGAGCTTGCATTTACATAATTGAGAATGTGGCCCTCATTTTGAAGGCAGATTTCCACCAGTGTCCCTTATTTTGAATGTCCAAGTATCTTATTTTTGTGACAATTTTATTAGACAATGGCAAGGCAAGGTGATTTTTTATGGAGCCCAATCCCAGGGTCTCTGGGTGCCTTACAGACATGAAACAGAATGTAAACAGACACATATCAGTGTTGCTATTAGCCACCCTCTGGCTCACCCACCACTGCCTACTCTACTTGGGTTGGGGCTTGGCTGGCTACCACTGGGTGGGGTTTGCTCCTTCCTTATGTGCTGCTTTGTAAATAGGTTGTTTAGATCTTGATCCCCTCTCATACCAGCAAACCTTCTTCAATAACCTGTCACTTCTTGCTGCCCATGATCTACTGTATCGTCTGTTTTCCTGCAGTGCAGATGGATGCACATATTATTATCTATACCATAATAGTGTTGGTGTATAATTTCTTGGAAATATTATTTTGTTGCCAGTGCCTTCTTCGTGTAACTCTTGCTTCAATGTTTTTGTGCTGAGGCTATTTGTCTCTTTAGCTATATTATTACTGGTTACTCATCTATTTGCAAAATTTATTTTGCCACTTGTACTCTGTTTCTGTTGTTTGCTTTTACATTCTTACATGTCATTGTTTTGTTTTTTTGGTCAGTCTTGGTAGAATTACTGTTACTCCATATTGTATTACCATTGTTGATTTGCTGTAGAAGTCTCCCAGGTCATGCCCGAAAATAGGCATCTGTTTGCCTAATGCATTTATACGGTAACATAAGAACAATACATAAAATAAACGGCTGAGCAGTACAGTATATGTTCCACAAGGAGAGAATGTTCACAATTTATTTACAGAAAAATATTATAACAAGCTATATTGCTCAAAAGATAGCAAACATGTGCTTGAAAGCAAAAATTCCCACTATAGTGTCATCTTTTGTAATAGTAGTATTTTATATTTCTTAGGCACATTTGCAACACAAAAATAGGCAAGAGAGAGATAATGATGAATGCAACTGTACATACAGTGTTCACATGTTAACTTAGGGCAAATGTGTGATGAAGTAGATTTGGGCACAACATTGTCTTAGCTACTGAAAGTAAGCTGGCCAGGAAAATCTCCCTCATGAGGGCATCCCAAAGGCCAAGGTCTGTGACTAAGAAAGCTTGATCCCCAGAGGATTTTGATTTCAAAGAGCAGACCCTGGGCAACTAAATAGGTCAAACACATCAGGGCATACACAGTCAGCAGCTCTCAGAAATACAGGGGGACTGATTCATTCAAAACTTTATATGTCAACAAAAAAAAAATGGTAGTTAAGCCACTTCATTTTATCTCAGAGATGTGATGTCTTCCACTGTTTGCTTCTTTTCTCACATTTTGCTTGACAGTATCCCACATCTGGGTGATAGACAAGGTAAGAAAGATATATGCACAATAAAGGCAAACAGTTTACAATACATATATGCTTAGCATGACTTTGTGTTTTCGTAGCATGCCACTTAAAACCCTGAGTACTGTGGTCAGAAAAAAAGAGATAGCTACTATAGCCCCATCCATCCAGAACTTATATCGGCAATTACATTATTCTAATTTTGTGCAGGATGATTAAGAGCCATCTTTCCTGGTGCATTTCAAGAAGTTCCAACTCACTCACCATGTGATCTTCATGTTACTAGATATTTTCTTTTTTTATAGGTCAAGGAGACCTTTCTGCAGATGTTTAATAACACCACTGAGCTATTTTTGGAGACAGCTAAATTAAAGCAGAGCTGAAATGTCATGATGAGAGCAAAGCAATGCATAAGTTTCAGAGGGATTCTGAAGCTGAGAGCTGGGTTGGGGCAGTGGTGCGGAGCATTTGTTTTCACTTGTCTTCTTTAATGTGTGTTGACTCCTGACTGCAGACCTGTCCATACTAAACCTAAACATCCATTGCATATTGCTCTGCTGTTCATCCTATTTCTCCAGTTGATTTATGGTGTCTCATAATGTTCGAAACAAGATGCATTTGCCAGACAAATCTTGTAGGAAGAGGCAGTTCGAAATAAGTAAACCATCAATAAATATATGCAGTTTTCTACCTGTGTTCAAGGACTGAATGGAATGTTTCCATAGCAACATCAGCTTAGGCAGCTGAAAATTATACCATAAATGTTATTTTCTGTGATATTAGTTGGAAATAAATGAGTCTAGAATGGAATAGTAGTACGAAAACAGAGTAGAACAAAATGTTTGGGTAAAGATCGGGTACAGTGTTTATTGGTGCTTCTTTAAATACTAAAGAAATGTTTGGTGCCCCTCTGGAGTTTTTTGAGGCAGGAGTTTGTGTTAAATTAGCATACAGTATATGTGTTTTAATAGTTTAAAGACTGTGATAATTAAGAGTAGGACAAATACAAAAAGTGCCATAAGATATTAAATGAACAATAAGCAGGCTTCTTTTACAATTCACACATAAGTTCATGGAAGTATGTCACTGTGGAGACCTGAGGACTTACTTTACTTGAAAAGCATGAAAACCCCTCTCAACCCCACCATGTGTATATGCTGTACTTACCAAGTGATTTGCATACAGTATATCCACAGATACCATCAACACGTACTACACACTATGATCTTCAGATGTTCTTCATATAGAAGCCACATGTAGCTCAATGATTGGAGCAGAAAACTGCAAATGTGTAGATCCAGGTTTCAATCCCACAACTGCCAGCTACACACTGAGTGACCTTTTTATGATGAACATCCTCTCTCTCTCCCCCACCCCCATGTTACATCACTTCTCACTGCTCACTTGATGGCTGATGCATCTGCTCATGGCTTGTAATAAGATGAGGAATCACTCATGGTTGTAGACCTGTCAGTCTTACCTCTATTGTGGGTAAATTGATGGTGGCACTAGTCAAAGAGGACCTCATAGACTACCTAGAGAGCAGTGGACTCAGGGATTGTAAACGGAATGGGTTTGTTACAGGGATATCTTGTCAGACCAACCCAATAGTATATTTTTACTGGGTAATGATGGTAGTGGATAAGTGTCATGCTGTGGATTTACTCTACTTTGATTTTAGCAAGGCTATCGAACTGGTGCCTCACAGAAAAATATTGAAGAAGCTAGAAGATCTGGGTGTAATGAAGGACACAGATGAGTTACATGAGTGAGAAACTGATTGGAAGGGAGATAGCAGAAGGTTTTGGTTAACAGAGTCAAATCAGAAGGGAGGGTAGTCACCAGTGGGGGTGCCACAAGGATCAGTCCTGGGTCCAGTCATTTTCAGTATGGTCATCAGCAACATGGGAGAAGGAATCCAGTGCAAGATGTATCTCTTTGTAAATGATACCAAGCTCTGTGGGAAGGTAGACCGTGAGTAGTGGGTTAGGGAGATGCAAAAAGGCTTACAAATGCTAGAGAGGTGGTTAAAAGTTTGGCAGTTGAAACTCAGTGCCAGAAAGTTCAATGTGATGCACATAGAAAACAAGAACCTCAGGGAAGAGTACTAGATGGGGTGGAGTAAAGCTGGCCATGACCTCTAAGGAAAGAGATCTAGAGGTCATCATCAGTGACTTCGTAAAGCAATGAAGCCAGCATAACAATGCCTACAGTAAGGCAAACCTGATGCTGGGGTATATAGGAAGTGGTATTGACAGCAGAAGAAAGGAGGTATTACTACCTCTGTAGATCACTGGTGAGTCCTCGCCTGGAGTACTGTGCCCAGTTCTGGAATTCTCACCTAAAGAAAGATAAGGACAAGTGGGAGACAATGCAACATGCAGGTAGGGTGACCAAAATGATTCAATGCCAGCAGAAAAGATCTTACAATGGTAATCTCAAGACACTGAACATGTACTCACTAGAGTCCAGAAAAGAGAGGGGAGATATGATAGAGACCTTCAAGTTCCAGAAAGGAATGAAGAAGTTAAAGTGTGATAAACTATTTTTAGCATACTGTAAGTAATGACTCAAGAACGCTGGGGCACAAGTGGAAACTTACACGGAAGATTCAAGAGGGGGAATGAGAAACATTTATTTTACAGAAAGGGTGGTGTAAGGTTTTCCCAGTGGTATGGAGGGCTGAGGAACTGATGCCTCACCGGCTGCAACACCGGTGACCATGGTTCGGGAATGGACCAGGGTCATTTGTGGGTCTGCTGGAGGGAGGAGGATTGAGTCTCCAACAGGATACTCTGCTCTGGGGTTAGAGGTCAGCTGGCTTTGCTCCGATACTGCCACCAGGGTGACCACGGTTGGTAGCACAAATGAAGCCTCAAGGGGATAGTGGACATCAGACCCTGATGTCCTGACGAATTATCGACCAATTTCCAACCTCCCATTTTTAGGAAAAGTTGTCGAGAAAATAGTGGCCCTGCAGCTCAAAGTACACCTCATGGCCTATGACATCTAAAAGCCACTCCAGTCTGGTTCCAAGATTAGGCATAGCACTGAAACAGCATTGGTCAGGGTACAAAATGTCCTCCTCAGGGCAAGAGATACAGGGGATCAGTCAGTTCTTGTTCTTCTTGATCTCTCCTCAGCGTTTGACACCATGGCCCACACTGTGCTTTTGGGTTGCCTTAGAGAATACTGTGGACTTGCTGGTACTGTCATCAACTGGTTTAAGTCCTATCTCTTAGGCAGGAGGCAATGAGTGGTGATGGCAAATTTCTCCTCCTCCCTGAAGTTCCTGCCATGTGAAGTTTCTCAAGGGTCGATCCTGTCACCAATGCTGTTTGCTGTGTATATGCTACCCCTGGGTGAGCTCATTAGATGGTACAGTTTGGGTTATCACTGCTATGCAGATGATACCCAGCTGTACGTGTCTTTTGTTTCTGGAACAAATGACCCCATGGAAGTGCTAAACAGCTGCTTTGCCAAAATCCAGGACTGGATGGCCTCCTACTGGTTGAGGTTTAATCCTGACAAGGTGGAGGTCCTGGTGACTGAGTCTGGTCACAGGTGTGATGGGAGTGCCTCCAGAGTGGCAACACGATTGGTCTTGGGAACCACTCTGTTGATGGCTTCTCCTAGAAATGAGAAGTCTGGGTGTCTTCTTGGATGACAGACTGACATTTGATGTTCAGGTGTCACATGTTGTGCAAAGTGGTTTTTACCACTTAAGGAATATCATCCGGATTAAACTCCTAGTTCCACCCGAGGACCTGCCATCACTAGTACATGCCTTTGTTACCTCCAGGCTTGACTACTGTAACACCCTATACTTCTGGGTCTGTGGAGGGACCCTCTGCTGGCTGCAGCTGTTGCAGAGTGCAGTGGCCAGGTTATGACAGGCCTGTCTAGGTCATAGCATGTGACCCCAGTCCTGTGAGATCTGCACTGGCTGCCGTTAGGTGGAGGATCACCTTTAAGGTGGGCTTGCTCACCTACAAGGTCCTGTATGGGTCAGTCCCTCGTTACTTGATGGATCTCTTTACCCCTGCCACTCTGGTCCATTGCCTCTGCTCCTCCAGCAGGGGCCTCCTTGCGGTTCTGAGGGCCAGGGTGAAAACCTCTGGCGAGCGAACTTTTGAGGTGGCCAACCCAGCCCTCTGGATATTAACTTCCCAGATCTGTAAAGGAAACCCCGTCAGTGGATGTATTCATGAGGGGCCTAAAGACACATCTATTTAAAATGGCCTTTCTGGACTACCCATAATGTTTTAAACATTTGTTTTATTGTTTTATTATTTATTAACTATCTAGCAAAGTGGCCTTCAGGAGCCACCTCCTCGCTTCCCGCTCCTGCACCTGCCCATAACCGTAGACTCTGCTGTCTACCAGCCTGTGCCCAATCCACAATGCTCTATCATTTTGAACTGCTTTGACAAAGTCTAATTTTTCCAGACTGCATTGTTACCTCTGACAATATAGTCCCTATATTACAGGGACCTGCTTAGCTAACGATATGTATAGGCCACATCATTCTAAGTCTGTACTGTGTTTTATCTATGCAACCCTCTGTACTCTCCATTAATGTTATACCCAGTGTTTCTGTATCTTGACGTGGAGCCTTTGTAAATGAGTCTATGACTCAAAGGTTTGTAATTCTGATATCCTCAATAAATAAATAAGCTTATTTATGCTTATATTTTAAATTTTATATAATCCTTTAGAGCTTTATTTTCTTGTTTTTACTGTCCTGCCTGTTTTTGATTATGTAAGGCACCCAGAGCCTCTGGGATTGGGTGCCATATAAATAAACTTTACCTTACCTTACCTTTGCCTTACCTCCTCACTGGAATGCACACACATGCATGAGTTTACTCAGTCCTCAGCCATGGGGCACATGGGGAGAAGAAAATGGTAGAAAAGCTGAGGCACTCTTGAGATGATGCTGCAGACCCCTGCAGGCTCTGCACTGTCTACCGGGCTGCTTGCTGCCGCATCCATTACCTAATCTCCTCTCGGGTCTTGGGAACTAGGAAGGCTATGTCACAGAGGGGAATCCATGGAGTACTGCAAGGCAGTGGGACTGTAAGCCCTTACATGGCAGTTGACAGGGCTGTGGGGGAGTAGAAAGGTGAAAAGGTCCGGCTGAGGAGGGAAAAATTTAGGGAAAAAAAAAAGAAAGGGTAGCCGAGTCATGGACAATCTGCTAACTGATGTGGTGGGAGACAAAAATATTAATGTTTTCAAACATGGCTAGGACAGAGTGAATGGCATAGTGGTTGATCCGGGTGGTACCGGTATGGTGGGAATCATAGGAGTAGGTGGTGTGGGTTAGTACCCTGTATTGACAATAGTGCCTGGGTTTGTTAGAGTTTTATGGACAAACTGGATGGATCAAATGGTCTTTTTTTGCCATCATTGTCTATGGTTCTATGTAAAGTCCTTTGGAAGACAGTTTACAGTGCCTGACAGAAACTAAATCAATCCCAAATTCCTTCATTCATACTAGGGACATTTGTAATGATCCTATGAGGGTTTTCAGAATCCACAAAACGGAATCAGATTCATCCCACTCTGATCTGAGTTTTAGATTCAGGATTTTTGGAATTATAGACTGAAAATTCTAATTCCTTTTCTGAATCCTAAAACCTATTTTTACATAGGAATTTAGGATTTCAAATCTGAAACTGTTTATGATTTTAAGGTCCTTTTATGACTGATCCTGAACTGAATTAAGAGTCAGAATTTCCTAAATTCCTGAATCTGAAAACTGGATCGGAATCATCCAAGTCTGAGCTTCCCTAGTTCCCATATCAGTTTTGTTTTACTCATTGTTTGGTTTATGAGACTGAGGCAAATGCATATTTCATCATGTCTGTAGAACTGCATGAAGAACAAGGAATAGTGAAATAACAAATATGGTTTAGCACTTAATTGGGGCTCCTCTACACACACACACATATATACACACACACACACACACACACACACACACACACACAACTATAGGCTGGCAGAGAGGCAGGGCCACAGCAGGCTGCAAATGGCCATTGGAAGCTTGCTATGCTTTAAACATGGCCCTGTGGGCATTTTGCATGGCTGCCACTTCTGCACACAGTCACACCCACTTTCACAACTCTGCGAGGAAGGGTTGTGACCCCTCTGAGTGTAGTAAATGAGGTCGCAAAGTTCCTACCTGTGGCAAGTGCCTGGTCACATCTACCACTTAGCAACAGAAGCTGTGATTGGCACTAGGGTCCTTGTAGTTCTTATGATTATGAGGACTGCAAAAAGTCTGACAGAACAAACAAAAGATACAGGCCATAAAGAAAGTTAAAAACTCCATGTAGACTTGCCCTCCCAATTGTGCACCCATGCTATGTCCTATTATATAGGCACAGTAATTTGACTGACAGCTGGAACTTCCTATTCAGGAGCAGTAAAAAGTGGCAGCAACAGGTCACAGACACAGTCACCTGACTTGTAGAGATGGAATAGCCCAAAACACACAGCCCAGCAGAAAGGAGGAGTAGAAGAGAGTGAGAGGGAGAGAGAGGGAGAGAAACAAACAAAAAAAAAGCAAAGAAAGGACAGACAGAGAAGTAGGGGAAGATGCTGGTGCAATGCAGTGGTTGTGGGGCAGCAGTCTTCAGGAGGACCTTCTGGATGATGAGGTTGACACCTAATCTACAGGCACCTCTCTGGGCTGAGGGCAGAGGTTACTAGTCTCTGGGCCAAGTTGACTAGGATTGAGGGAATATCTTTCCCCACCCAGGGACCACGAAGTCTACCGCAGCTTCATTGAACATTGCCTATGGTGGGCTCGGGGAGGGTGAGGGCAGTGGGATAGAAGCACACTCCCTATCTGGTGCAACTACAGAACTCTTACACTGTCTTGGCAGAGCAGGAAAGTCCTACAGTGCCACCCAAAATAGTGCCAAGTGAGGATGTGCTGGTCTTTCAAAATGGAGCTCACAAAGTGGTCAGCATGGGCCCCTAGAGAAGGAGGAAGCAAAACCTGATTGAGGACTTCATCATCAGGGGAAGAGATTTAGGGAAAGGTAGCGAGGGGGGTAGAGAGAGATTAAGTGCCTACCTGGAGGCATGGCTTGGATGGATAGAGTGCAGATCCTGAGGATCACCAGGGCAGCAGAAAGGAAGGGAGAGCTGGATGTCATAGTCCACCTAGGGACAAATGGCCTGGCCTGGGACAAGGCAGGGACAGGAACAATGCAGGAGGTGTTTAGAGAGTTGGGGAAGGGTCTTAGGCAGGTAGCACATTCTGCAACTTTCTCAGAGGTACTGCCTGTCTGTGGCAAAGAGGAGGCTAGGAAACTCCACACCAGACACCAGGCATTTCAATGCATGGTTGAAGGAATGTTGTGGAGAGGGGGGTTTTAGTTTCACTGGGGACTGGGGCTGCACATAGAAGGATGAGGGTCTGTACAAGGACAATGGCCTATATCCATCCAGAGGGGGAAACGTGGTCCTTAGTTAGTGGTTTAAATGCTTCATCAGACAGCACTTAAACTAGAAAAGGGAATAGGTGGAATGAGGCAGGGAATCAAAAACTGCACCCCCCCCACAAGATCATGAGGCAAACAACGAGAATCCTGAGGGAAAGAAAACCTATAATGAAACAAACAACAACAAATGCCAGAAGGCTAAAGCATGAATAAAACCAAAAAATATAGTGGACACAATAAGGAAGGGCAAAATGGAAAAAGCGTAGCCGGTGGCAACATAGCCTGGAGAACCATGTACGTGAATGCTAGAGGTCTGAACAAGAAGATAGTAGACATAGAGGCTACCATGGTGGAAGCAGACCTGGACATAGTCACCATCACAGAGACCTTGTTCGGTGTAAACCAGGACTGGGATGTGGCCATACCAGGATATACTCCATTCAGGATAGACAGAGCAGGTAGAAAATGGGAAGAAGTGGCTCTTTATGTAGGGATAACATTGACCATAGAAAAACAGGGGAAGCAGGAAGAAGAGGAAATTCTGTGGGTCACTCTGAAGAGAAGGAAAAGGGTCACTATTCAAGCAGGAGTGTTCTACAGACCTCCAACTTGGGGGAGGAGGTAGATAAGGAAATGATGGAAGCAATCCTGAGGATGGCTAGCAAGGGAGAGGTATTGCTAATGGGAGACTTAAGTCTACCAGATGTGAACTGGAGCCGCCACACTGCAACTACAGCCAGGAGTAGAAACATCATGGACACCCTACAAGGGGCATTCCTCGGGCAACTAGTATTGGAACCAAATAAAGAGGGCATTACTGGACCTAGTTCTGACAAATGGGGACAGTGTGACTGACCTAACATTGGGGGACCATCTGGGGACCAGTGATCACTGTACTGTGTGGTTCAATATAACAACTGGGTCAGAATCAAATCACACAAGGACAAGGGTCCTGGACTTTAGGAGGGCCGAATTTAAGAAAATGGAAGAATGTCTTAGGGATGCCCTTTCAGGGAGTCAAGGAACAGTGGGAAACATTAAAAGAGAGCATTGAACAAGTGACAAGCTTCTGTGTCAGGAAGGTTAGCAAGAGCAAGAGAAAGAGGTGACCACTATGGTTCTCAATGGAGGTACAGAAAAGGTGAGAGCAAAAAAGATGACATTTAGGAGGTATAAAAAAAGCAGAAGAAAGTAGAAAGTAGAAAGAGAGCCTTTACAAAAGAAACAGAGAAGTGCAAACAGAAGGAAAGATTGCCAGATCAGTGACAAAGGGGAATAAAACATTTTTAGATATATAATCGAAAAGAGAAAGACAAAGGGAGTGAGGCTGAAAGGGGAAGGAGGGATTTGTGTGGAAGAGGACCACCAAAAAGCATATATATTAAGCAATTACTTCTGTTCAGTTCTTAAGGAAGATGGTATGGGAAACGGGCCAAAGATAAAGGACAAGAGTGTGAAGGGACGGGAGATGGACACAAATCCATTTACAAAAGAAAGAGTGCTTAAGGAATTAACAAAAGTTAAAAGTAGACAAGGCAATGGGACCAGACAGGGTGCACCACAGGATACTGAGGGAATTAAAAGAAGAGCTGGCTGAGTCTCCGACATCCCTTTTCAACCTGTCATTAGAATCAGGGGAGGTACCAGCAGACTGGAGGAGGACAGATGTAGTTCCAAGCCACAAAAGTGGAAATAGGGAGGAGGCAGCAAATTACAGGCCTGTCAGCCTGACATCAGTGGTGGAAAGGTAATGGAATCATTATTGAAGGAAAGTATTGGGGAATACCTTGTTGCCAATGGGCTACAGGATCAAAGGCAGCATAATTTCACAACGGGGAGGTCTTGCCAGACCAACTTGATCGAGTTCTTTGGTTGGGTGACCAAGGAAGTGGATCAGGGAGGATCAGTGGAAGTGGCCTACCTGGATTTCAGCAAGGCCTTCAACACAGATCCACATAGAAGACTGATAAACAAACTAAGGAGCCTAGGGGTAGGCCCTAAAGTATTAAAATGGGTAGAAAGTTGGTTGGAAAATAGGAGTCAGAATAAGGTGGTAAATGGCACCCACTCTGGAATAAGCAAAGTGGCCAATGGGGTGCCACAAGGATCAGTGCTGGGGCTGGTCCTCTCCAGTGTCATTTTTTAAGTGACATTGCAGAAGGGCTGGAGGAGAAGGTATGCCTGTTCACAGATGACACAAAACTCTGCAAAACAGTGGACACACCGGGGGATGAAGGCAATCTAAAAAACACTGCAAGAATGGTCATGGGTATGGCAGCTGGGTTTCTTTTTTTTTTTTACGCCTCCCACGCACCCCTGACTGGCCACTCTTTCCGAGTACCAGCACCCTATCTGCCACCCTCCAACCTCCTGCCACCTCCCCCCAGCCACCATTACAGCATACCTTGGTTTTCCCATCCCATCCCTATGCCAGGAGGGTCCTTCTCTTCCAGGAGGTAATAGCCTCTGTGGCCAACTTCACATCGCAGCGCTGCGGTGCTTATCAGGGCTGGCTGTGGGACTTTGGGTGGCAGAGGTCAAGTTGATGGCATTACTTCCTGTTTTCTGTGCCCCACTTAAGACAGTTCCTGGCCTTTCATAAGCACGGGGTATTCATGGGCCGGGGGCATGCAGGGGGTGTGTCGAGGCAGCATGTCCCCCAAGCATGCTTCCAATCCACCCACAGGTCCCCAGACAGAACCCATCCCCCTGGGAGGGAAGCTTCCAATGGAGTCTTATGGAATCCCTCCCTTGCTGGTCTCCTTTCCTGGTACATAGGCTCAGGGAGTGAATCCGGGTCTCAGTGTGTCAAATGAACCCCTTTGGTTGGTGCCACGGAGCCAGGTGGCAGCTGGGTTTCAATGCAAAAAAGTGCAAAATTATGCATATGGGGCACAGGAACCTGGGGGCAATGTACCAATGGGGAGGAGAGGTACTAACAGCTACAAAGCAGGAAAAGAACCTGGTGGTGATCATTTCTGATTACCTGAAGGTTGCTAAACAGTATGACAAGGTAGTGGGGAAGTCTGGTAAGATGTTGAGATGCCTCGGTAGGGTAATCACCAGCAGAAAGAGAGAAGTAATAATACTCCTGTATAGATCACTGGTGAGGCCCCACCTAGAGTACTGTGTACTGTTCTGGAGGCCCCCTCTCCACAAGGACATAGATAGGGTGGAGGCGGTACAAAGGAAGGCAATCTAAATGGTGCATGGCCGGCATCAAAAGCTGTATGAGGAAAGGCTTAAGGAATTAAATATGTACTCCCTGGAAAAAAGTAGGGAAAGGTGGGATATGAGAGAAACATTCAAATACCTCACAGGTAAAACAAGGTACAAAAAAGAAGCATTTTCCACAGAATAAGATGCTCAAGGACAAGGGGTCACACTATGAAGATAGAAGGGAGGAGATTCAGAGGAATTGGGAGGAAGTATTTCTTCTCGAAAAGGGTGGTCAATGCAGGAAACAGCCTCCCAGTGGAGGTGGTGGGGCAGAAATGGTTGCAGGATTTAAGAATGCATGTGATAGACATAGAAGGATCCTAGCAACGGTGGGGTGCGAGACCAAGTAGGGTCTGTGGTGTCACCATAGGTAGGGAAAACAGGGCAGACTAGGTGGGTCAAGAGGCCATGTTTCTATGTTTCTGTGTTCTGTTTCCATACCTATGGTTTCGTTCTTGTGGGCAAAATGTAACTTGTGGTTTACAACTCTGAAAAACATAGATCAATGTAAAGTACAACAGTGGCTGATAAAGAAAACAACAGAGAAAAAAAGGCAAATGAAGGCAACACGTTGAACTGGGCTTACATGTTTGCATGAGATTATTGTTTACATGGTGGCCTTGCTTGAAAGCCTTTATTATCTCTCTTCATTTCTCCACTTACAACAGGTGCATGCACTTTCTAGGTTGCTCTTTCTTCTTTCTGTTGCCACCATGCATATTTAAAAGCATTGTTGCTCCAACAGCTGCAGTCGGTCACAACAAATAAAATGGCTGATAAAGCTAAGCAAAGCTACATTTTCAAGAAACAAAATAGGCTCCATTTCTTAAATCTTTTGATCAAATCTATCTGCTTGCTGCAGTATGAATGCACAAGATGATTATATCACCCCGTTAGCATTATTCCAGTTCAGGGTAGCATAACCTTGTGCTAATCAAAGTAACTGGTATTTGAAATGGTTCTTTTTATTTTCTCACCTTCACCTATGAGAAGAGATATACATTGTGGTGTCTGTCTGCTATGGATATGGCTGGGCTAAAAATGTTTTTCGCTGATTTCATTGTGTATCATTGGGCTCATTGCCACAAAAATGAGTATTTACAAAATTATTCTCTTAACACAGCAAAAAGGAAGGCTGACGTCACAATAGCAAAGGTGTTGCTCGCCATGTTGGCAACACGGGTTCACACCCTCAGCCTGTGTCTGCTGAGTCGAGCCAGAAGAGAAAGTGACTGCATCCCAGTGGACACGTTCCTCCCCCTCCTTTGTAGTGGAATGCTGCTTTGCTCCCTGTGCACAACCTCATTACCAGCAATATGCATGCAGGGATTTGCAGAGGGTGTTAGTACATGGCACAGTGAAACATCCTTACTAGGTCCTGAGGGAGGGTAAAAGGGATCAGTGACTACATGGAAAATGACTCTAAAAAATGGACAAATAAATTCATCAGCCTCTCCCACTGTTCAATATGCCCTTTCCAGGGTTCCAATCAGACACTTTTATTTGGTGGAAGCTGCTAGATAAGGGTGACATTATCCATTGATCAAGAAACCAAGAGTCATCCCAGTAGGACAAGCAGGGAAAGAAGATAAGGACTTGAAGAAGTCTGGAGGTTGAGTATTTATTGAGGGTTTAGTAGGAAGGACTTCTGAGCTTGGTTTTGGCTAGGCATAGATGGAAGGAGGACCTGGCCAGGTTAGGAAAGAGGATAAAAAAGAGATCCCATTGTGAAGAAAATAGAGGTGACAAAGATGTCGCCAAGTCTTTGCAGTCATTTTTTGGGACCATAGCAGTTTTAGTGGATTGAGCACGGGATGAGCATATTACTAAATAAATTCCTTCTTCTACTACTGCTTCTTCCTACCAATGTGTCAGGACTAGAGTTTTGACCTACAGTACACAGTAATTGAATGGAGGACATCAATGTGCTTCCTAAATTTAGACCAACAGGTAGATTTAGATTCATTGTTTTGACTGAGTTAAAATCTGACTACTGATACTTAGGTGGCCTTCAGTTTGGTTGGTACAAGTTTAAATAAGGTGGCCTACTGTAAATCAGTACTTCATATATTTTCCATTTAATAAGATGTTAATAAATGCCTAATAAGCTGTAATAAACTTTTAACATGGCCATAACTGATAACTAATCAGCATTACAATAATACATATTGTGTACATTTTACTGACATTGGATGTTAGTGGTGAGTTAGTATTTCTGTCAAATGCCTTATTTTTGACACCTTACTCTATAACTGAACACTCCTAGAATCTAGGTTTTGGTGATTTTTTGATGGTTCTGGGTGACTTCAACGACTGGGTTACGATAAACTTTCGCAATTTGGTAATCATTTCCTCCAATTAATGTCTTCTTTGGACCTCACACAGGTAGTTTCCACTGCTACTCATAAATCTGGGCACTCTCTTGACTTAGTCTTTCTCCTAGGGATTGATGCATCTGACGTGGGGGTGGAACCAGTCATCTAGTCAGACCACTACACCGCAAGGTTCAATTTTTGCACCCCCCCCCGAGAAGGCCTTCCCCTGTGGAGATGGTCAGATACCATCCATTACAGAATATTACCTCCCAAGGCCTTGTGGTGGCCCTTGACCTATCATTCCCCATATTGGCGAGCAGTAATCCAGAAACATTGGTGTTGGCCTATAATGCGGCCATTACGATGGCCCTGGATTTTATTGCTCCTGTTCGTGTGTGCCCCTTATCCCTTCACCCCAGGTACCCTTAGTTCGATGGGACATTAAGGGAGATGTGGAGACAGGGGCAAAGGTTAGAGCAGTGCTGGTGCAAGTCCGCCCTTGAAGCTGACCACCTTAGATTGATGGAACATTATTCTGCCTATCAATCTGCAGTCACCCGTAAGAAGGCAGAATTCCTGTACAGGGAGATTGCAGTTGCTCAGAATCGATCAACTCAACTGTTTCGAACTGTAGACAGACTGTGTAACCCAGCCTGTCTGCAAGTTCGAAAAGCCTTTTCGCAATTAGAGTGCGAGGAGCTCGCTCGTTACTTTGCAACTAAAGTGGCCGACATCAGGGCAGACTTGTGTCCAGCAGTCTCTAAGGGTGATGCTGTAGAACAGTGTGAGTTCACAGTACCTCAATTCTCTTGGAGTTCCTTTGGTTGACCTGATTTCATGGATGTTATGAGGATCATCCATAGTGTGCGTCCCACAAGCTGTAGTTTGGATCCTGGACTGACTCCCCTAATCTTGGGTTGTAGTGATATCATTGGTACAGTCTTGGTGCAAATAGTCTGGTGCGCCCTGAAGTCAGGTGAGTTTCCTAGCTCCCTGAAAGAGGCGGTGGTGACACCTCTCTTGAAGAAAGCTACCTTGGACCCAGACTGTTTCACAAACTACAGATCTATCTCTAAACTTCCCTTTATTGGGAAGGTTATTGAGAAGGTAGTGGCAGCCCAATTAGAAGACCAATTAACCATTCATAACATCTACGAATCCTTTCAATCTAATTTTCGTAAAAGACATAGCATCAAACTGTGCTGATTCGGGTGCTTAATGATCTTCTGAGGGTGAGAGATTAGAAGAGACATTCCATTCTGGATCTCCTTGATCTCTCGTCAGCTTTTGACACTGTGGCTCACTTGGTGTTGATAGCACTCCTGAGGCAAATTTGTGGAATTTTGGGAATCGTTCTACAATGGTTCACCTCATTCCTCACTGGGAGATCACAAAGAGTTCTGTCAGGAGTTTTTTCCTTTGGCCCAACTCCTTTGTTGTGTGGGGTGCCTCAGGGTTCTGTGCTATCACCCGTGTTATTCGCGGTATACATGCTGCCCCTCAGAGACATTATAAGATTGTATGGGCTGAGGTTTCACTGCTATGCAGATGATACCCAGCGATACCTGGCTTTTACACCTGACCAGGATGGAGTTCTTGTGGTGTTTAACAACTGCCTGGAAGAAATCCAGGATTGGATGGACTCTAGTTGGTTAAAATTGAACGCAGAGAAGACAGAGGTTCTAGTTGTGGACCCGGGCTGTCAGATTGAGAGGTCACGTGTTGGCACAGCCTCTGGAATTTTCCTTGGTGGTGTGTCACTTCCGACCTCTGAATGGGTGTGTAACCTTGGGGTTGTCTTAGACGACAAGCTGACTCTACAGTCTCAAGTGTCGGCCGTTGTCAGGACTTCCTTTTATCATCTTAGGAATATCACCAGGGTCAGGCATCTTGTTCCATCTGACACTCTGCCAGCGTTGGTCCACACCTTTGTGTCCTCACGTCTGGACTACTGCAACGCCCTGTACTTTGGGCTTTCTGGGGTTGAAATCCGTCATCTACAGCTGGTGCAGAATGCAGCAACCCTCGTTTTGACTGGGACAAGTGGGTGCTGTCATATTACCCTGGTGCTGCGCGAACTGCACTGGCTTCCTATACGGTGGCGGATCACCTTTAAAGTCATTTTATTGACTTTTAAAGCCCTTCATGATCAGAGTCTGGCCTATCTGAAAGAACCCCTAGTGCCTTATTACCACGGCCAATCACTCCGCTCGGCCGACGAGGGGTTGCTAGAGATTCCAAGAGTGAGTCTAGAATCTTCTGGCAGCAAAGCATTTTCTTATGCTGCACCCACTCTTTGGAATTCTCTACCACACCTGTTACAGGAAAGCACCTCCATGGAGGAGTTTAAGAGTAACTTGAAAACTCATCCCTGGCGAATGGACTTTCTGGATGATTATTCATAGTGCAATCTGTTGATTGTGTTGAGATTTTATTTTATTTATTGATTTTAATGCTTGATGTTATTATGGTATGATTTTATTTATATGTATTATTGGATTTGTATTTGATGCTATTGTTTTAATGTGTTCAGCGCTTTGAAAGTTGAAAGGCGCTTTATAAACAAATTTGTTATTATTATTAGGTTTTAACATTACTTAGATCAGGCCCGGTGGTGCTGAAGGTTGAGGCGAGGGGATGCCACACCTCATCCTATGTCAGTGACCCGGGTTTGGGAATGATCTCGGGTCATCGGGGTGCCGGTGTAGGGGGGGAGGAGGGTGGAGCAGGATCGAGCATGCCAATAGGCAGCTGTCCTCTTCCAAGGGTGGTTAGGGTGGGTTGGCGCCCCCACCCTTAGATCTGCTCCCACCAGGTGGAGGACCAGTGCATAGCGTGGGCAGAGAGAGTGTGGCAAACAGTTACAGGTGGTGGAAGTGGCTGAGTTGGTGCCACAGTGTGGTGTGTAGCATGCCTCCACATGCTCGCACGGCCATGTGCCGTGGCCTTGAGGGGGGTCGGGGAGAAAAACCTATAAAAATACCTCTTTGTCCCCATCACCAGTTGGCGGGAGGAGGTGATGGGGACCAAACAGCTATACAAAAATAAATAAATAAATAAAACATACTTAGATCAGTACATAGGTGGCCTAGAACTGAAAATGACTAGGGGTTAGATTTTTTAAAAGTCTTGATGCAGAAACAAATCCCAATTTTTGGCTGTCTCTGCATCGAAGTAAATGTGTGAAAATGTCAGATTGCTAGTTTCATATATTTTGATGCTTTTGTGACAGTTTACCTGATTTATAGCTAAAGAAATGCATATGTCATTCTTCTGTTGCACGCATCGTTTTCAGAGTGCAGCTTGTGGCACTTCTGACAAGAGAAAGCTGGACCAAAATGAATGTGGCCTGTCTGTTTCATGGAAATGGTGCAGTTGTGCTAAAAATGTGATGCAAGTCATCACATACATTCAAAGGGACTTTTGAACTGATTTTCAAAAGCTGTCCAGATATGCATGACAACTTGCATCACAATTTACGTGCAGCTGTGCTACTTGCATTTAAACACTAGGTGGCATAATACAAGGCCTCACTTCTTTTTGCAACTGCTACAAGCTGCACTCCGAAAACAATGCATGCATCAAAATAATGACACATGCATCTCTTTTTGCCATTAATCAGGTAAACTGTCACAAAACCAGCAACATGTTGAAAATAGCATTTCAGCATTATGGAACATTCACTTTGGTTCAGGCACATTGGAAATGGAAAATGCATGAAGACTTTTGTAAATCTAGTCCCTACTCATTTTTGGTCCTATGCTACATACTGTAAATATCTAAGTAAATATTTTAATAGATGTGTAGCATGTAGTGGGCCCTTGCTCAGCGTGGATTTCCATCCTTGCTGAAATGTTGTTGTACCACAGTTCAAAGGTCATGAAATGTGGTTGTACCCTTCTGTGGTTCAACAACACATCAGCTGATCAGAAATCTGTGGTCAACTGCACTCTGACTAATCGCATGCACACTGTTTGTTTTTTAAATTAAACTGCCAAGCCACCTGGTGTGATTGAGTGTGAATGTGAAAGTGGAGCCATCCTGAGACTCCCACACAGCAGCTAGGCAGTTTTGCTTTAAAAAAAACAGAAAAAACATCCAAAAAGTCAGTGCAATATGAAAATACTTGCTGGGCAGCCAAATGTCAATCCAGACTGGGCTGCTTCCTCAGGCTTCTGATTATAATGGACATCTTAAACTTCACTCTTGAAGTCTGATTTAATCAGAACCTCTCTGTGGCAGCACAGTCTGGTAGCACGTTTGCCCAACCTGTATTCTCTATGTATTTATCATTTAAATTATTGCATATTGTGGCAGTGTCCTGAAAGTTCACAATTAGTAATCTTTGCTGCTAAGTAGGAGACCAGAGCTTGCACCCACACTTGGGACTTTTATCTACTGTATGTTGCATGAAATCCAGCAGTCAGTTGGCTGCTTAAGACTGAAAACGTACTAGCAACAACTAATGAAATGTTTGTTTTACTGTTTTGAACTGCCAGTTAATTTAAGAAATCCCAAGAAGTATTTAAATATATTGCATTAAATACATACATACGAGTTTAGGGAGGAAAGACAACTGGTAAATTGTGTCCCCCACACACACACACATATACCAGCTTAGTGGGAGTACTCTGTCAATCTCTTTTCTTTAATGGACTTACAATAATAGAATGATATCATGAGGGATTACCTCTAGTACCTTTTGCTGTTACAGTGATAAAGCAGGAGATAGCAGCTGCAACTGGGAAAAACTCCAAAGCCAGGAGACCAAGTTTGTGCAATAAAGATTTGGGCAAGGCAGAGAAGGATAAAAGGGCCATATACAGGAGGTTTAGGAAGTCCCAAAGAGATGATGTTGGGGGGACTACAGTACTTGGAGAAAGCTAAGCAGACAAGTAGGAGGGTCAAGGAAGCTAAGGTTAGACAGGAAGTAAAAACTGCAGAAGGGATCAAGGAAGGAGATAAAGCTTTATTCTGGTATATTAGTGAGAAAAGGGACAGGGGAAGGGATGGGTGGAAAGCAGTACAAAGCAAGCTGAGGTATTGAATGAATACTTCTACTCTGTCTTTACTAAAGAGAAAGGTGAACCAGTGCTGCAAGAGAGGATGGGATGCAGGAGGATGAAGGGGATAGGGCTGGGGACAGGATTCCAGAGGACAGGGTGAGGAACAGGCCCATGGGCCTTAAGATAAACAAGTCCCCAGGTGAAGCAGGAATGTACCCAAATGTGCTGAGGGAGCTGGCGGCATAACTGGCAGGTCTGCTGGCAAATCTGTTCAATAGCTTACTAGACACAAGGGTGGTACCACAGGAGTGGAGACCCGCACATGTGGTACCACTGCACAAAAGTGGGCTCAGAGATTACCCTGGAAACTACAGGTCAGTCAGTCTGACCTCCATTGTTGGCAAACTAATTTGCACCATTCTTAAGGAAAGACTTTAAGGTTCTTGGAGGCAAATGAGCTCCTGGACAAGCGACAACACAGGTTCATTTCAAAGTGGTCCTGTCATCCAACCTGACCAGGTTTTTTGACTGAGTAATGAAGGCTGTAGACAAGGGCCAAGTAGATGACATACTTTACTACACTTGGATTCCAGCAAGGCCTTTGATACCTCACAAGATGTTGATCAGGAGTTGGAGGATCTTGAGGCAGGAAGTAAATTAACAAGATGTGTGGCAGATTTACTTAGAGGTAGTACACAAAGCGTAGTGGTGGTGTGGGAACTCTCCAGTATGAAGAAAATTACCAGTGTGGTCCTGCAGGGGTCATTGCTCAGCCCAGTGTTGCTTAATGTGTTCATAAGTGACTTTAGAGATGGCATTAAAAGCAAAATCTACCCCTCTGTGGACAGCACCATGCTTTGTGGGAGGGTAGACATGGAGGAATGAATACAGGGCCTTAAAGAAGACCTAGAAGATCTGGAAAAGATGATATGGCATGTGACAGCTTGGACTGAGTGCAAAGAAGTGCAAAGTCATGCACATAGAAGGGAAGAATCTGAGGATGAAGTACAGCTTGAGGGGAGTTCAGCTTGCCCAATAACCTTTCACCAAACTGGAGGTGGAAAAGGACTTGGGGTAGTCAACAACAGTGACCTAAAACAGGCTATGCAGTATAGAAAGGCAGCAAACAAGGCAAACAGGATGATTGGCTATATTTTGAGGGGGTTCAGAAGCAGAAGAAACCAAACTTTGACAGCAGATAAGGACCACTTGGCCCACCCAGTCTGCCCATTTCCCTACCTACTGGATAAGCTGCAGATTCTAGTTAACCAATAGCCTACTTCCTGCAACCCCCCACTATAATTGCCTTATGTCTGTCCCATGCATGTTTGAATTCCCCCACTGTTTTAGACCCAACAACCTCCCCAGGAAGGTGGTTCCATGCATCCACCACTCTCTCCGTGAAAAAAAAAATGTCCTCACATTACCCCTGAGCCGTCCCCCATCTTTAAATTGTGCCCCCTTGTTCTTACACATCTCTTTTTCTGAAAGATGCTACCCTCCTGGACTTTGTTGATTCCCTTGAGGTACTTGAAAGTTTCTATCATGTCCCCCGTCCCTCCTTTCATCAAGAGTATACATATTAAACTCTCTCAGTCTCTCTTCATATGGTTTCTGCTGCAGATCCTGCACCATTTTAGTTGCCCTCCTCTGGACTGCTTCCATCCTGTCTATGTCCTTGCATAGATGAGGTCTCCAAAACTGCACACAGTACTCCAGATGGGGTCTCACCAACTGTCTGTATAGAGGGATAACCACTTCCCTTTTTCTACTTGTGATGCCCCTTCCTATGCATCCCAGTATCCCCCTGGCTCTCCTTATCGACTTTTCACATTGCTTACCCACCTTTAGTTCACCTGATATGACTACCCGCAGGTCCCTTTCCATTTTTGTTGTTGTTAGTACCTCCCCTGCTACTGTGTACTCTTCTCCTGGGTTATTGTTTCCCAGGTGCATTACTTTGTACTTCTTTGCATTGAATCTAAGTTGCCATATGTCTGACCATTCCTCCAACCTTACCAAGTCCCTTCTCATCTTTTCTACCCTCTCTTGTGTATCAACTCTGTTACAGATCTTTGTGTCATCTGCAAAGAGGCATACCTTTCCCTCCAGACCCTCTGCAATGTCAACTACAGTATAAAGATGTTAAAGAGGACTGGACCCAGTACTGAGCCCTGAGGTACTCCACTAGTAACCGACCTTTCTTTGGAATGTGTTCCATTCACTATTACCTTCTGTGTCCTGTTGTGCAGCCAGTTTGCTACCCAGGCTACCACCCTGGGACCCACTCCCAGGCTGGCTAACTTGATTATTAATCTTTTCTGCGTGACTGTGTCAAATGCCTTGCTAAAGTCTAGGTAGGCCATATCCACAGCCCCTCCCTGGTCTATTACTTTGGTCACCCAGTCAAAGAAATCAATTAGATTTGTCTGACATGACCTTCCTGCTGTAAATCCATGCTGCTTTGGGTCCTGTGCCCTGCTGGCCTCTAGGTACTCAACAATTCTTTCTTTCAGAATTGATTCCATCATTTTCCCTACCACTGAGGTCAAACTTACAGGTCTCTAGTTTCCTGCTTCTGCCTTGCTCCCACTTTTATGAAGGGGAATCACATCTGCCCTCCTCCAGTCCTCAGGTACCACCCCATCCTGCCATGATTGGTTAAAAAGCGTGGTCAGTGGTGTCACTAGGTCCTCCCTTAGTTCTTTTAGGATTCTGGGGTGAATCCCATCAGGCCCCATTGCTTTGTCCACCTTGAGTTTTAGGAGTTCTTTCAGGACTCTTTCTTCTGTGAATGGACTGGTGTCAGCCCCCCTACCCAGAGTGCTTCTATTGTCTGGTTTAGGTAACTCTTCCTCATCTTCTTTTGTGAATACTGAGCAAAAGTATTCATTCAGTATATCTGCCTTTTCACTGTCTCCCTCTGCCCACCTCCCCTCTCCTTTATTAATCTTCACTATCCCTCCCTTAACCTTTCTATGCTCCCTATTGTACCTATAAAAGGTTTTATCCCCCTTCTTAACTGAGTTGGCTATTTTTTCCTCGGTTTGGGCCTTTGCTATTCTGACTGCCTTCCCCACTTCTTTCTGCTTTAATAGATACAGTTCCCTGTCGTGCTCCTTTTGTGATTCCTTATACTTTTTGAATGCAGCCTTTTTCTCCTTAACCTTCCCTGCCACCTCTTTTGAGAACCATAGTGTTTTTTTTACTCCACTTTGTTTTCTTTATTTGTTTCACACAAAGGCTTGTTGCCTCTATGGTGACGGTTTTGATTTTTCTCCATTGTTCTTCCACCCCTCCTTTTTGGCCATTTGCTAGTGCATTCTTCAGGTATTCACCCATTTTGCCAAAGTCAGCCCTTCTAAAGTCCAGTATCCTTGTTTTTGTATGGCTTATTTGCATGTTTGTGCTCACTGTGAAGCACACTGTGCAGTGATCGCTCGTCCCCAGATGTCTACTGACTTCTAAATGTGTGATCCTCTCTCCATTTGAGAGTACCAGGTCTAGTATTGCTCCCTCCCGAGTGGGTTCCAGCACTAGCTGTCTAAGGTCTGCCCCCTGCAGGGCATCGAGAATGACCCTGCTCTTGAATGTGGCTGCAGTACATGTTATCCAGTTAACATTTGGAGCTTTTCAACAGGTCACTTGAGACAGGGAGGGTACCTAGGGATTGTCGAGAGGCACATGTGGTACCAATCCATAAAGGGGGGTCGAAGGAAGTACCAGGAAACTATAGACCCATCAGTTTAACCTCGGTGGTGGGAAAATTAATGGAGAGTATACTAAAGGAACGATTGGGGGTTTACTTGGAGGAGGTGGGAGGTCTGGATAGTCGGCAGCATGGGTTTGTGCCAGGTAGATCATGTCAAACCAACCTTGTGGAGTTCTATGAATGGGTAACATCAGAACTGGACAGAGGTAAGCCTGTGGATGTATTATTCTTGGACTTCAGCAAGGCGTTTGACTCTGTCCCCACAGTGGTCTGGTGGAGAAACTGATGGGGTTAGGAGTAGGCCCTTTGATGGTCAGATGGATTGAAAACTGGATAGCTGGACGCTCAGAGAGTAGTGGTCTGTGGGGAGCTCTCGAACCCTACAGAGGTTGGTAGTGGGGTACCACAGGGCTCGGTCCTGGGTCCAATCCTGTTTAATGCATACATATCAGACATCAGGGATGGTATAGGGTGTGAAATGAGTCTCTTCGCGGATGACTCCAAGATGGGAGCAGTAGTTGAGGGAGAAGAGGAAGGTTGGCCTGCAGGGACCTGGACACCCTGGAAAGCTGGGCTCACACATGGAAATTAATTTCAATATCACCAAGTGCAGGTGTTGCATCTTGGTGGGGAAACCCAAACACAGGTACACCCTGGGAGGGAGGTGCTGGAAGCCTCAACAGGGAAAAAGACCTAGGGGTCATGGTGGATACATGTATGAATAACACTGAGCAGTGCAGGAGGCAGCTAGCAAGGCAAACAGGATGTTGGGATGCATCGCAAGGGGATCACCTCTAGGAGCAAGGAAGTGATTCTGCCGCTGTACAATGGACTGGTTAGACCACACCTTGAGTACTGTGTACAGTACTGGAGACCACACTTGAAGAGGGACATACAGCTCCTGGAGAGGGTACAGAGGAGGGCAACAAAGATGATACGAGGGCTAGGGATTTGACTTACGAGGACAGACTTGAGGAGCTCTGCCTGTTTTCATTGGAGGAGAGGAGAGACAGGAGACATGATTGGGGTCTTCAGCACCTCAAGGGAATAAATAGGGTAAACATGGAGGGATCTTTAGACTAAAGCAGGGAGGCATCACCAGAGGGCATGGTTTGAAGTTGGAAGGTGGAAGGTGAGGGGAAAAGGAGGAGGTTTTCACTGAGAGGTGGTGGACCCTTGGAATGCTCTGCCTGGTGAGCTGGTTCAGAGATCCACAGTGGAGAGCTTTAAGAGAGGGTGGGACAGACACAGAAAGTGGATGTATCAGATGATGGCCTGTCCCGGGGGGGTGGGGATGGATGATAGGGGTTTCTGGAGCACAAGGGATGGGAGGGTCTCGGCACCCAACTAAGGATCTAGGTTCGAGCAGACTTGATAGACCATAAGGCCTAATCTGCTGGCAAATAGTATGTTAGTATGTTAGTATATTCAGATCCCCCATCAACAGTATCTCCCCTTTTTCAGCCATTTTGAGAATGTCCTCTATCTAGGATGTTATATTGCAACTGTACAAACCACTGGTGTAACCACACCTGGGGCCCAATTCACAAAGCCCGTAGAATGATGCAATGTACCTACATCAAACATAAATGACACAAGTGGCATCTTGCTCCAAAAGATGCCCCAGGAGCTATTCAGAATAGCAGACTGCATCAAAAGCAGGCTACATGCACCAAAGGGGGCTTGCACCAGCTCTGCATCACAAAATAGGCTGTGGCATGGTGCAAGTTGGCTTGCGGCAGATGCAGGCTGCCATACCCCTGATTCCATATTCACATAACCCTCCCAGAGGGCAAAATTATAAGTAACTTTAGACCAGTCAGGGCTTGTCTAAGGGTACTTAGATGTGTTTTCTGGGAGAGTTTTGACATTTGCAGCAGTATACAGTAGCTCATTGACAGCTCATTCAGCATCCGCCCATGGTTATGAGCAGAGTGCTGTACTGGGTGCGGACTCTGTGAAGGGATGGGGGGATGGGGTGGTGGGCAATGCCTGCTAGGTTGGGGGATTTACTAGACCACCAGGGACTTTTATTGCTTCAGAAATGGGGATCAGGGCTAGGGTGGAGGGATCACTAGCCACCAGGGTAATTTAATAATATATAAATGGGGACTGGGGCTAGGAGGGTCCACTAAACCACCAGGGATGATTGTTTTATTTTTAACAGGGATCAGGGCTGGGGGGGAGGTGCGATAGCCACCAGGGACTGCTGTCCACGGTGCTATTGCCGCATGGTCGCCTCATGGCTTGTGGCACACCTTACAGATGTGCTGTCTGTTTGGCGAAGGGCCAGAGCTTGTCTAAGGGTACTTAGATGCGTTCTCTGGGACAGCTTTGACATTTGCAGCAGTATACAGTAGCTCATTGACAGCTCATTTGGCATCCAGCCATAGTGATGAGCAGAGGGTTGTACTGTGCGGACTCTGTGAAGGGATGGGGGTGGGGTGGTGGGCAATGCCTGCCTGGGTGGGGGGGTTTACTAGACCACCAAGGACTTTTATTACTTCAGAAATGGGGATTGGGGCTAGGGTGGAGGTCCACTAGACCACCAGGGATGTTTGTTTTATTTTTAACAGGGATCAGAGCTGGGGGGGATGATGCGATAGCCACCAGGGACTGCTGTCCATGGTGCTATTTCAGCATTGTCACCACAAGGCTTGTGGCACACCTTACAGATGTGCTGTCTATTTGACAAAGGGCCAGGGTTGCTGGAAGTCATGGGACTTTGCTGCTGGGACCCTACCTGATAGTGAATTAGGTGCAGGGTCACTGGCACACTGGCAACAGGCACTGCTTGCGCCAGCCTTTTTTGAATAGCACCCCTGGAGTATGGTGCACAATACTGGGGCCCTTACCTAAAAAAGAATAACAACCAGCTTGTGGCAGTCCAGAAGAGGGTGGCAAAAATGGTCCAGGGGCAGCGGGGCAAGGCATATGAGGACAAGCTTGATGAACTCAATATGTACCTCCTCAAGGAGAGGAGGTGGAGAGATAGGACATGGCTGAAAATTTCAGATACCAGAAAGGTATCAACAAGGTGATATAAAGGGACCCTTTTTTGTCTCAGTGGGAAGAAGACCAAAAAGGGACAATGCTATAAGCTGATGGGTGAAGGTTTCAAGATGGAGGCCAGGAGACGCTTATTTACAGAGTGAGTGGTGTGGGGCAAAATTAACTCCTATTGAAAATTGTCGTCCCAAAAGATGGTGGGGAAGTTCAAGAGGGGGTGGGCCAGTGTAAAATGGAGGATAAGGGTTGATAGGGAGGGGTGTGTGGCCCACTGTAATCTCTAGATCAGGGCCTCTGCAATCGAGCAGTCTTGACAGATGGTAAGGCCTTCTTTTGCTGACAGTTTTGTATGTTCATATGTACTGTATGTGAGGAGGGGATGGGGTTTGCATTGCACTCTTTGGATTCTGAATATGTGGGGGGGCTTGGGTTTGCATCAGTCTCCTTGGATTCTGAGTATGTGGGGGGCTGCATCAAACTCTTTGGATTCTGACTATGTAGGGGGGCTTGGGTTTACATCAATCTCTTTGGATTCTGAGTATGCGGGGACTGGGGTTTGCATCAAGCTCTTTGGAGTCTGAGTATGTTGGGGGGCTGGTATTTGCATCAGACTCATTGGACTCTGAAGTAGGCAGTATGAAATGAAGTAGTTCGGTGGCCATTGACTACTGAAAAAATTACTAGTGGCAACTGCCAATTAATACAGATGCTTGTTTCATTTTATTTAACCATCCACTAATGTTTATTATACTACATACTAACCCTTTTGTCCAGTTTGAAGTCAGGGTTACAAACAGGGTATCCCACAATAAACTCAAAACTGTAGTTTTATGGAAAATTAAATACTAATAGTGGCATTGTCTCACCATTCATTGTAATTGGTCAACACTCTGAGCAGCAACTGCACACAAATTAGAGAATGTGATCTTCTACTTTTTTTGTCTTCACATAAAAAAAAGAAATTGTTGATACCTTACTGTTCCAACACACTCTACTATCCCTTCACTCCCCACAGTTATAGACTTATAAGCTTGACTTCCATTGTGGGGAAGCTAATGGAGACCATTCTAAAGGAGGGGTTGGTAATCTTCCTGGATAGTAATGGACTCCAGGATGAAAGACAGCATGGGTTTGTCTCGAGAAGATCATGTCAGACTAACCTAATCGACTTCTTTGATTGGGTCACAAGGGTGATTAATGGGGCCATGCTGTAGATGTCCTTTATCTGGATTTCAGCAAGGCCTTTGACTTGGTGCCACATGAAACGTTATTGGGCAAGCTGAGGAACCTGTGGGCAGGGGATAAACTACTGCAGTGGGTTAGGAGCTGGCTGCAGAAAAGACAGCAGAGTGTAGTTATGAGGGAGGAGTCCTCCAAGCCAAGACCAGTGACTAGTGGAGTACTGCAGGGTTCGGTGCTAGGCCCTGTTTTATTCAAAATCTTTATCAGGGACATTGCAGAAGGGATCAAGAGTAAGATCAGCCTGTTCACCGATGACACAAAGATATCTGCAACAGTGGACAGTGAGGAAAGGAGGCAAGAACTCGGGGAGGATATAGCTAAACTTGAGCACTGGTAAGATGTGTGGCAGTTGGGGTTTAATGCTGAAAAGTGCAAGATCATGCACTTCGGAGCCAGAAACCCCAGGACTGGCTATTGACTGAGAGGAGTGAAGGTAACAATTTTGGAGGAGGAGGAGAAGGACCTACAAGTACTAGTCACAAGGGACACGAGGGCATGAGCACAGTGTTGGAGGGTGGCAGCAAGGGCCAATCGAATGCTGGGGTGTATTGCTAGGGGTATCACCTCAAGAAGAGAGGAGGTTATCCTGCCATTGTACAGATCATTGGTGAGGCTGCACCTGTAGTACTGTGTGCAGTACTGGTGCCCTTACCTAAAAAAGGATGTAAGATTACTGGAGGGAGTGCACCCTAGGGAGATAAAGATGATCCTAGGTCTAGGAGATAAATCCTATGAGGAAAGATTGAGGGAACTCCACATGTATTCCCTGGAGGATAGAAGGGGGAAGGGGATATGATACAGACCTTTAAATACTTAAAAGGCATAAACAGGGTCAAAATGGGAGGATTAACATAGAAACATAGAATTTGATGGCAGATAAGGACCGCTCGGCCCACCTAGTCTGCCCATTTCCCCTACCTGATGGATAAGCTGCAGATTCTAGTTAATCAACAGCCTACTTCCTCCTACCCCCCCCACTAGAATTGCCTTATGTCTGTCCCATGGATTCTTGAATTCTCCCACTGTTCCTGACTCCACAACCTCCTCAGGAAGGCTGTTCCATGCATCTATAACTCTTTTTGTGAAAAAATACTTTCTAACATTACCTCTGAGCAGTCCCCACTCTATCTTCAAACTGTGACCCCTTGTTCTTGCATATCTCTTTTTCTGAAAGATGCTACCCTCTTGTACTTTGTTAATTCCCTTGAGATGTTTGAAAGTTTCTATCATGTCCCCTCTCTCCCTCCTTTCCTTAAGGGTATACATATTAAGTTGTTTTAGTCTCTCCTCATATGTCTTCTGGTGCAGACCCTGCACCATTTTGGTTGCCCTCCTCTGAACAGCCTCCACTCTATGTCTTTGCGGAGATGGGGTCTCCAGAATTGCATGCAGTACTCCAGATGGGGTCTCACCAACTGTCTGTACAGAGGGATAACAACTTCCTGTTTTCTACTATTGATGCCACTCCCTATGCATCCCAGTATCTCCCCAGCCCTCCTTACTGCCTTCTCGCATTGCTTTCCCACCTTTAGGTCATCTGATATAATTACTCCTAGGTCTCTCTCAATTTTTGTTGTTATTATCTCACCCCCATTGTGCATTCTTCCCCTGGGTTTTTGTTTCCCAGGTGCATTACCTTGCACTTCTTTGCATTGAATCTGAGTTGCTATATTTTTTAACCATTCCTCCAACCTTGCCAAGTCCCTTTTCATCCTTTCCACCCCACCTTGTATATCAATCCTGTTGCATACCTTTGTGCCATCTGCAAAGAGATGTACTTTTCCTTCCAGGTACTCTCCAATGTCACTTATAAAGACATTAAAGAGGACCAGTCCCAGTACTGAAGCCTGTGGTGCCCCACTACTTACCCTCCTTTCTTCACTGTGGAATCTGTTTACTATTACCTTTTGCATCCTGTTGTCCAGCCAGTTTTTTATCCAGGTTACCACCTTGGGACCCACTCCAAGGCTGGCTAACCTGTATATGAATCGTTTGTGTGAAACTGTTTCAAATGCGTTGCTAAAATCTAGGTAGACCATATCTACAGCCCTTCCCTGGTCTACTACTTTGGTCACCCAGTCAAAGAAATCTATCTGACATGACCTTCCTGCTATGAAACCATGCTGCCTTGGGTCCTATGCCCCACTGGCCTCTAGGTACTCAACAATTCTTTCCTTCAGAAGTGACTCCATCATTTTCCCTACCACTGAGGTCAAACTAACTGGTCTGTAGTTTCCTGCCTCTGCCCTGTTCCCACTTTTGTAAAGTGGATTCACATCCACCCTCCTCCAGTCCTCAGGTACCACCCCATCCTCTCATGATTTGTTAAAGAGATTAGTCAGTGGTGTTACTAGTTCTACCCTTAGTTCTTTTAGAATTCTGGGGTGAATGCTATCAGGCCCCACTGCTTTGTCCACACTCAGTTTCAAGAGCTCTTTCAAAACCCTTTCTTCTGTGAATGGACTAGTATCGACCCCCCCACCACCATCCAAAGTGTTTCTCTTGTTTGGTTTAGGCACCTCCCCCTCCTCTTCTGTTGTGACTACTAAGCAGAAATATTCATTCAGTATCCCTGCTTTTTCACTGTCACCCTCTGCCCACATTCCATCCCCTTTATTACGTCTCTGTATCCCTCCCTTGGTCTTTCTTCACTCCCTAATGTACCTATAAAAGGTTTTATCCCCCTTTTTAACAGAGCTGGTTATCTTTTCCTCAGTTTGCGCCTTTGCTATTCTGACTGCCTTCCCTGCCTCCTTCTGCTTTAACTGATGAAGTTCTAGTCCTGCTCCTTCAGTGCTTCCTTATATTTCCTGAATGCTATCCTTTTCTCCTTAACCTTCCCTTCCACCTCTTTTGAGAACCATAGTGGTTTTTTCCTTTGCTTTGTTTTGTTGATTTGTTTCACACAAAGACTTGTTGCCACTGTGATGGCTGTTTTGATTATTCCCCATTGTTCTTCCACCCCCTCCTTCTTGCCCGTTTGCTAGTGCTTTTCTGAGGCACGCTCTCATTTACTCAAAGTCAGCCTTCCTAAAGTCCAGTACTCTTGTTTTTGAATGGCTTGACTCTATGGCTGTGTTTATTGTGAACCACACTGTTTGGTGGTCACTTGTTCCCAGATGGCTACCCACTTCTCAATCTGAGATCCTTTCTTTGTCCCCATTTGAGAGTACCAGGTCTAAGATTGCTCCCTCCTGAGTGGGTTCCAACACTAGCTGTCTGAGACATGCCCCCTGTAGGGCATCAAGAATGACCCTGCTCTTGGATGTGCCTGCAGCAAAGGTGCTCCAGTTAACATCTGGCATGTTCAGGTCGACCATCAACAATATCTCCCCTTTTTCTGCCATTTTAAGGATGCCTTCTATCATTTCCTTGTCCATTCCCTCCCCCAGAGATGGGGCTCTGTACACCACCCCCATGTGGATTGTGGTGCCATTTCCAGTCTCCAGGGTGACCCATAGTGACTCACAAACTTCCTATTTACTCTTTAGTTCTGTTGCTTTAATCCCTTCCCTTATATAGAGAGCTACTCCTCCTCCTCTTTTACCCACTCTGTCACTCCTGTAGCTTGTGTATTCTGGTATGTTAACATTCCAGTTATGGTTCTCTGTGTAGCATGTTTCAGTGACTGCCACAATATCCAGACATCCCTGCTCCATCAAGGCTGCTAGTTCAGGGAGCTTGCTACACAGACTGCGGGCATTGGTACTCATCACCCTCCATTTTTTGATGGCTTTACTCCTTTTAGCCCCATCCCTGTCCTTATTGCCTTTTTCTGCATTTACCCCTGTCCTGCTCCCTACTGACTTCTCTACCTTGGTGTTTACCCCTCTAACTACTGTGTTTTGTGGGGGAAGACTGGGATTTACCTGCTCCTTTTCAGTGCCTCACCCCTTGGCTAGTTTAAATGCTTGCCCATGACGCATTTAAACCTATCACCTAGGATCCTGGTGCCCCCATGGACAGATGAAGACCATCATGCCAGTATGGGCCTGCTTCCCTCCAGGTGGCTCCCCAGTCCCCAGTGAAGCCAAGACCCTGAGATCCACACCAGTTTTTCAACCAGTCATTGAATCCCATGGTGCAGAGTACCCTATCAGCATCCTTGCCATAGGCAGGCAGCACCTCCGATAAGGTTACCGTACATGCTACTTGCCTAAGGCCTCTCCGCGGCTCTACAAACTCCACTTGCACTGCTGTGATCCCATTCTCAGCCAGGTCATTTGTCCCTAGGTGGATAATGACATCCAGCTCCCTCTCTCGTGCAGCTGCTCCAGCAAGTCAAAGGATTCGCTTCCTGTCCCTCTGAGCCATGGCACCAGGCAGGCACCTTACCTCCCTTTCCCCTTCCTCCCCACCCCACTTGTACCCCCTAATGATTGAGTACCCCACCAGGTGTTGTGTCCTTCCTCTGAGGGGTATCATGCCACCCTCCAGTGGGTCTCCTTTGTGGAGGTTCCCAGCATCCTCCTTGGTCTCCACTGCAGGTGCCTCCATAGAGGTACCACTCTTTGCCAGAACAGCATTTAAATTGTGGAGAGGTACAAAATGCACCTCTGCTCCACCACCACTCTCTCCGCTCGAGACCATCTTGGGCCAACTGCTCCTCTTTCTTGGCAACCTCTGAGGTAGTGGCAGTGGCCCTGGTGGTCCCTGGGTGGGGTAAGAGGTTTCACAAATCCTAGCCAGGTCAGCCAGGAGATGAGCAACCTCCTCCCTCAGACCAGAGAGGTGTCCACAAATAGGGCAGCATTGCAGCCTCCAGAATGTCTCCCGGAACACTGCCGCCCCACAGCCATTGCACTGCACCACTCCCATCTTGACTTATTTTGTGTCCCCTGTCCTGTTGCTTTGTGTGCTTACTGTCTCTTTCCTCTATGGATTTTTACACCTACTTTCCTACTGCATATGTGCACTTACAACTCATGCCCTTCCTGTTCTGGGACAGTAACTTCCTGTAGTCTTCAGTAGTCTCCTCCTCCTTCCTTGCTTGGATTCAGATCTCCAGCAGCCGGGGGAGCTATTTTTAGTTTCCTTCAAGGTAAATGAAACTAATGTGTCTCAGTGATCCTTCCCTTCCTAGTGCCAAACAGGAAGTTCCTGTTGTCAGTCAAATCCAGTTGCTATAAAAGTAGAACTGGCTTAGGGTGGGATGGTGGAGAGGTGGGAAGGAGGGCAATTAGTCAGAAATGCAGTAGTTTTAGTCAGCTGTTATTTGCTCTGAAAGCAAGAGTCTCCTCTGGCAAAAACCCACAGTAGGAAGCTGTAATTGGAGACAGCTGCTTTTCTACTGCTCAAGCCACACCCCCAATTAGCTTTTTCCCTCTGCTCCTGACTCAGTGAATTAAGTTGATACAGCCTTCTTCCTCAAACAGAGAAACACACACTGACTTTCTTCTTTTTTTTTTACTTAAATGAGACCCCCTGCTTCTAATAAAATATCTGTTTGCTTAATTCCAACAGGCTCTGACTCCTGCTGAGATAGAAGCGATTTATCAGTTAGAAAAGCGGTAGTTTTAGTCAGCTGTTACTTGTTCTGAAAGCAACAGATTGTTCCACATAAAGGGAGGAAGATTCATGAGGGGGCACAGTCTGAAATTGGAAGGGGGAAGATTCAGGCAGGAGATGAGGAGGAACTATTTCACAGAGAAGGTGGTGGCTAGGTGGAATGCACTGCCGGAGGAGTTCATTGCACTGAAGATAGTTTACAGTTTTAAGTGGGGGTGGGATAGAGCCAAGAGGAGGGTAAGTACAAATAAGAACAAAAGGGGGAATAGTCTGGAGGAAGGGGATGATGAAAAGGGAATGGGAAGGGGGGAGCAGCTGCAGGAGTAGTAAACTGTGAGCTGCACATTCGGGCAGGCTTGACAGACCTAAGGGACTTTTTCTGCTGGCACTTTAGTGTGTTCATATGTATATTTTTAGTCAAAGTACGATGTTCACACTGCCACCTCTTGCACCCTTCTCAAAGTTAGCCACCCACCTTTTTAGTTTCAGGTACCTCCCCCTCTATTTATATATTTGTGTTTGATACTGTTAACCCCACAGCACTATACCTAGCTGCCAAGTACCCTCAATCTGTGCCCTGTACCTTAACAGAATGTAATTGTTTCTTCTACTCCCAAGCACAATGTCTCTGCTGCCAGCACCTGCTCATACCTAAAACAAAACAAAAACAAAATGGAAACAGTTCACTCTTTTCTATTCAGATGGGAATGAATGCCATTGCCGACAGGGTGAGTATCACACCTGCAAGTTAAAAACAAGTGTACATTCTGTGAAGGTATAGGGGTATGGAACATGGGAAAAAAGTAGCTGGTTAGAGAGGGTGGGGGTTACATTAATCAAACAGGGACTTGTAAGTTTAAGGGGAGAATTGAAACTAAGGGGGCTAGAGTTACCTAACACACATTTAAATCTTTAATGCACAAACAAAACTGTGTGTGTGTGTGTGTATACGCATGCATATGTGTGTGTGTGTGTGTGTAGGGTGAACTATTAGTTTTAGTCAGGTTTGTTTGCTTAGGGGCAATAAACCAAAACTGTACTTTTACATTTGTCCATGTCTGGGGAAGGGGGGGATTAAACAGTTTTTACACAAGTTGCATATAATTGATAATAAGATAGTGTCATCATACATAAATACATTTCAATAATAATTTTAATAATCTTTGATTCAGTCTGTTGTGATGACCTGATGGTGTAACATCAGTATTTTTGCTGCCATGTGCAGCCCAAGGTTTGCACTTGACTCTTTAGCCTTTTACCCACATTTTAAAAATCCAGTAGTCAGGTGCACAATATCTACAAGGAAAGTGCTCATGTCAGTTGTGTTTTACTTTATTTCACCATCTAACATCTTAAACATCATGAAATATTTTGATAAGCACACATCTGGCACTAGTGATAACCACATGGTTACCAGGATTTATATTGGGCAAAAGCCCAGAGGAACTCAGTTCCCACTCCTCTTACAAAAATGTAGGTAACTTATTGCTTCTCTGTCACTTTTCATCATTCAATACTATAGGAGAGCTCTACTTTGAAGATAATATCCCCCCCACCAACAAATCAAGAAATGAGATCTCCCACTCCAGAACATTCCCATTTAAACAACTGTTGGCTGCTCGATTTCTTGCACATTCAGTCAATTACCCCATGGCTGGGTAGAAACCCTCACCTCCCACATAGCAGAAACATGCACTGAATGAACGCCATCAGGACATCACCACATTTTATTTATTTATTTATTTATGTATATAGTATGCATGTATGTATTCATTTTTGTTTATTGGGTGGGTGTTCTAGACAATGCAAGGCCTATTTTTTGACATATCCTTGGTGAGCACAACAGAAACCATAACAATTACACATAATGCAGAGATGCAGTAACATCAAAGAAAGGTACGAGCAATAATTATTAGAATATTAGGTAGGTTAAGACAAGGAGAGCAGGCAAAATTGATAAGACTCAACTCAATAATGAATAAATTGTAGCAGATTAGCAAGGCATATGAACAACGCATCAAGAACAGTACAGGGACATCTGTAAGTGGCACTTAAGTAACTGTATCACTGACTTTGAAAGTTAAGGTGAAACTGAATGTGTCTAAGGGTGACAGGAAGAGTTCCTTAACCTCGGGGCTGAAAGGAAAAGGATTGTTCCTTCATATTTGTAAAGCATTTGGAAACAGGAGAGATACTGTAGGAGATCACACCATGAGTTAAGTTGTAGCCAAGACAAAGTGACAGATATTGCCATACGTGGTATTGGATTTAGGAATAGTAGGTTGCATTTGCTTGACTGAGAATAAGTAACAAATCCATAGATCAGACTAGGTAGAAGATCACACTGTGCAATGGCAAGTTGGGCAGAAGGCGAAAGGGTATAACCTGCCCTATAGGCAAGGCTGAATTTGTTGTTAATAGTTTTGCATGCAGTAGCAATGTGCACAGAAAAATTGGGAAAAGGATTAAGGACAATGCCAAGTTATTTAAAATAGGTGACTGAGAGAAGAGGTGTACTATTTATACAGTAGCCATCCAAGCATTCCCTGCATGCCATCAAGTTGAGTGCTGATGAAAAGAGCATACAGTGAGGGTTGTTAAGAACTGAGAAGTAACTTATGCTGTGATAGCCAGGATTGCACCTATGGAATTTGATGCTAAAGTGGGAACTTACATCAGACATAGTTTAGAATCTGGTATAAGGTACCACATCATTGCCATTTAGCAGAGAAGCACAAAATGCAGACACAAGTCAGTTGTTTTTTAATGAAAATAGTGAGGAGGAAGGATCCCAGAATGCTGTCTTGAGGGACTCCTATGGTGAGATTTAGATTGATTCACTTTTATAAGTTGCTTTCTGTCTTCAAGGTAGCTGGCAAACCAACTGAGGAAATGGAAGAGATACCAAGGAGCAACTATTTAATCTTAAAAAATAAAGTGGTATACATGGTCAGAGGCTTTAGCTAGGTCTATAAATACAGTTCCCCTGTACATGCCCTTACCCACCATGGCAACTTTGGCATCATTAGAGAGCCATATAGATTGTGTAACCCTAGTTAAAACCATTTGGGGCATTCAGTGACCTAGATGGCAAATTGCTTCTCCAGTAGTTTACTGAGCACAGACAATTTTAGTTGAACAACAGTTATCCAATAAATTAGGGTCACCTTTATTGAAAACAGGGACAATCTCAGCCATTTTCCAGACACTAGGCAGAAGACCAGAGGACAGACATAGATAAAATATTCTTGTTAACGGAGAAATAAAATAGAAAGCAGCAATCTTAAGTCATAGTAGCAATCTTCATTTTTATACAGGATAAGAACTATTATGACCACAGTGAGCCTATTTTTGAAGTCGACCTGTGTTTAAGTTTGTTATATTATTTCTGCCATTCACAATAACTCTACAAACACAGAGTTCAGATCAATTGAATGCAAAACTGAAGCACTGCTAGAAGGTTACACAAGTAATTATTTAGAACTTAATTACAGTTATAGTTCTCAGTAAATGTTGGTTGCAATACGGTTTTAAATTCAGACAGAGTTTTACTCTCATATGATTCAGGAGACAAGGAGTTCCAAGTTTTCAAGATAAAATTCAAGGGTCATTTTCCAACAGTTGGTTCATTCCCTAGGAACGTGAATGCCTCTGTTTTTTACCTCTTTCATGTCATAATTGTTTTTTGGAGATTTGTTTACTAGATTTTGATAACTAGTCATCTGGTCCTCAACTATGCGCTTCTAATATTTTGTGTTCTGTACATTAGGAATTTATTTGCGCTTCCTAAATTTTGCGTTCAGCTAAAGCAGCTGTTACTTCAATCTGTGAATACTGTAGTTAATGAGCAGCAAGACACAAATGTGAGGGGCTTAACAACAAGGCAATTGACAAGGTGATCAACAGTCTTTTCAAGCTGCTGTTAAACTGCTGTTAAACTTAACAAGCTGTTGATCACTGCCGATTACCTAATTCGCACCATAGCATTTCAACTAGCATTTCACCAAGCACTTTAGCAATCAGTGTTAAAAGGTTCTATATTCCCACCTACTGCAGTCTTGCCTGTTTCATTCACCAGCATGTCTCTCTTCACGTGGGTCACCCAGAGCATGTCCGTTAAGCGCAGTGCTGCCATTCTTGATGTACACAGCGTGGACCCTGAAGACTTGTGCTGTGTGTCCAGGATTTTGAATGAAGCAGCGGTAGCAGTTGTAAATTAACTCCGCAGTACACCCCCACCAGAAAAGAAATGCAGAACCAGCTATGTACACTACTCTGCAGAGCTCCATTTAGAATTGGGTAAATTTGCCTGTGAGTATGGTGTAATGAATTGTGTACAAATGTACACCTTAAAACACAATAATATTGGTACATTACTTCTGTATGCTCACAGAGTATGCAACTACCACACAAATGTGGCAACCAGTTTTCACTGGTACTTTATTTTAGCACGGTAACCGCAAATAACGATTATAGCAGAAAAATAAAATACCAGCAAAAATAAGGTGTTCCACAGTATTTTGTAAGCCATGATTGGCTTGGATGTCTCTCTTCCAGATTTGAGAGAATTTTATTCTCATCTGTTGAGCATTTTGCAGTGGTGTGTGTGTGATGTGGCCATCTGAGGACAAATCTTGCCATCCTGTTGCAGCTGCAAGGCTAGAGCCAGTCTAATTTTTTTATGTATGGTGTAAACGTTATGGCAGCATGCTCCCAACCAAATATTTACTTTTCTGACTGTTGATTTAATATGGTTATCACATATTAAGATATTATCAATTTCTACATATAGGTATTTGTAGTCTTTAGTTTTTGATAGTAGAACCATCTAGAATTTGAATGTTTAGCTTCCTACTGTCTCTAATTTTGTTAAGCAGCCTATGTTCCAGCCCATCATAGCCAGCACTGCTGCAGGGTGACATAGTTTTCAGAATGGTAACACTTTGGAATTAATGACAGAATCTTTGATTCTTTGCATATCCCTGTACCTCTGACTCCCGTGAAACTTTATGTGTGCCTTTGTTTGGACAAAGTTATATTAACTGTGATCAATTCCTATTTATATATTCTAATGTTAACCACAGTAACTTCAATAGTTCTGTTTCCTTGTACGTGTGCCTGTTTTTTTACTATATAAAGCATATGTTGTTCTGGATACAAATGTACTCTGTTCAGATCATAATTAGAGTTGTAATTCAAAGGGGCTTTTACCCCAGCCAGGCACTATAATTGCTTTATTGTGGTCATTGTTATATATGGTTATGTTGTTATATAGAACTATAATAACATTTTAAATAAGGAAAGAAAGGCAACACTTCCTTAGATGTGATATAAAACAGGGTCTCCCACAGTACAGTACAGGGCACTAAAGGTTCAGCATCAGGACACCAATATGTTTTAAATGGAAAATGTTCATCTATTAAAATACTTATTGATGCTTATTAAAGATTAAGTAGTTCAGCAAAGTAAATCAAGCATTTGTATGACTTACCACAAAGTAATATTTTAAGAGTAGTACTTAGCCTCCTGGCTACTGAATTGCTTACATTCTGAGTAAAAAAGTCAAAGAGCTCGGTGAAAACTCTGGTCTCCAACTTGGCAGAAGATGGTCTTAAAGGGATACTATCAGGGCATCACTACATTTTAAATGGCAAACACACATCTTTGAAATACTTACTGATGATTAGTAAAGCTCGATAAAGAAAACTAGTGGAACATTTGAGATATGTGTCTTTGTGGGGGACTGCTACAGCAGACAGAGGGTCTAGGCCAATGCAGCATGTTTTGCAACTATGAGGTCAAATAGGAAAATAAAACACTAACAAAAAAGTCAAGAAGAATAATTCCTCACAGCAGACTAGAAACAGTACAATTCATAAATGGAAAAGAAAGAAACAGTAGTGACATATAACAATGAAAACAAAGTTCTATAGGCACACGTATAGAAAGGATGGAAAAAGTAAATTATTTAAAAAAAGAAAAGGCAAATGGAAAAAAACAGAAATATGGAATGTCAAACAGAAAAATGTACTGATCTACAATTATTCTCACATTCTTCAGTAGCACGGTAAATAATTAATGCAGGTCACCCACTAAAATGTTTCTAACACTACTCAGTTAATTTTTATCATTTACTATTTACAATGTTTGAAAACTTACCTCTGTACATTCCATCTGAAATTAAGCAGTTGTGACTGCCAACATCTGTTTTCCCAGAGCAAATCCCCAGACTATATGGATTATGGTTTTTAATCTACCTATAAAACAATAGACTGCAAAATACCAAGGCTGAATATGTAAATGAGTTAGGGGAAGAAAGTATCACTGTCTGCAATTGTTGTCTACAGAGATGAAATACGCTGCTATCACTCTAATGAGGCAGATTACATTACCGTTGCCCCCTGTGTTGTGCAAGTATGAATTTGGAGCTCATAAAGAATTAATGAGGTGCTAAATTCTCACATATTCAAAAACTGCAACCTTATGCATATGAATACAGCTGCTGGAATTAAAACAAAGACTAGGGTTTGATGCAATGACATTCTGCAGTGACACTAATGACCAGAAACTGCTAGTCACTGTTATTTCAATTGCTAGGGCTAGCACTCAGTTTATTTGTCACAATTAATAAGTGTCTGAGTGATTTACTGCCTTCTTAAAATACCTAACATATAATGAAGGGTTGAAGGATTTCTTGTGCATGTGTTTACTTAGTACACATGTTCAAGGGACCATTCCTCTCATCCTTCTGCCTTCCAAATAAGGAACAAAGCTTAAACCAGAGACTGCCTATAGATTTTTTTTTTTAGCCTTTGGTAACCGGATAAGGCCCACTAGGCACAAGTGCCTGTTTTCAGGGGCAACCTGGGAGCACTGGGCAGTTAAGTGACTTGCTCAGAGTCACACAGTATGCAAGTGGAGGTTGTGAGAATCAAACTCAGGTCTGGATTGCTGGATGTGCCAAGCTCATTCACACCTCATTCCTCTAACCTCTAAGCTATACTGCCATCCTGATTTAAATGTAGAACATATAGGGAATGTGACATGTGAATAGAAGTCCCTACACAGCCTAAGTGACAAACTATGGCCAGAGCCAATAAGACTGCAGCTGATGGCAGTTGAGGAATTGGGGTAAAAATATTGGAAATTTGCTTTTTAATATTTTTACACCAAATTTTCAACATAGCCTTGTTTCTGACCCTTCCTCATAAAGAAGGGCAGAGAAAATGTGCAACTCCTGGGCTAAAGATGATTTTGCGCAGGGACTGCGAAACCAGCTTTCAGGACTCAGAAATACATTTTGGGCAGGAGTTGAAAAATGACAGCTGTCACATTCATGTAGTGCTGTAAAGTAATGGCTATGTTGAAAAGTTACAGTAAAAATATTAAATATTATCAAAGTTATGAACCGGCATTTGCAAAATCAACATAGCCTCATAACTTTGTTTTCTATTAATATTTTTACACCAAATTTAAAACATAGCCTTCTTATGACCCTGCCTCATGAATAAGGTCAGAGAAAATGTTCAGCTCCTGTCTGAAAGGTGATTTCATGCAGGGACTGCAAAATCATCTCTCTGTAAAAAAAAAATGGGGGCAGGATATGAAAAATGACAGTTGTCATGTTAATGAGGTGCTGTAAATATATGGCTATGTTGTAAATCTAGATTAAAAATATTGAAAAATACCAAAGTTATGAGCCTGCATTTGCAAAATTTAATGTAGGCTCATAACTGCATTGTTTTTTAAATATTTTTTCACCTAATTTTCAACATTGTCTTCTTATGAACCCACCTCATGAACAAGGGCAGAGAACATTTTCAACTCCTGCCCAAAATGTGATTTTGTACAAGGACCACAAAATCACCTTTTGGGATGTTAACAAAAAATATTTTGGTCAGGATTTGAGAAATGACAGCTGTCACATTCATGAGGTGCTGTGAAGATATGGTTATGTTGTAAATTAGGGTTAAAAATATTGAAAATTACCAAAGTTACAAGCTTCCATTTGCAAAAATCAATGTAGGATCATAACTTTATTATTCAATATTTTTACACCAAATTTTCAACATAGCCCTCTTATGACCCCACCTCATTAACAATGGCAGAGAACATTTTCAACTCCTGCCTGAAAGGTGATTTCACATAGGGACCGTAAAATCACCTTTTGGGATGTAAAAAACATTTTGGCCAGGATTTGGAAAATAACATCTGTCACACTCATGAGGTGCTGTAAAGATATAGCTATGTTGTGAATTTGGGGAAAATATATTTAAAATTACCAAACTTACGAGCTTGTATTCGCAAAATTCAATATAGGCTCTTAACTTTGTTGTTTTTTAATATTTGTATTCCAAATTTTTAACATAGCCTTCTTATGATCCCACCTCACGAACACGGGCAGAGAAAATTTATAATTCCTGGCCAAAAAGTGATTTTGCACAGGGACCACAAAATCACCTTTCTGGACAGAGTTGCCTAATGACAGTGCAATTGTTCATGAGGTAGGGTCCCAAAGAAGGCATGTTGAAAATTTGGGTAAAAACATATGCAAAAATGCCCAAGATATGCCACTAAGTTTAAAATCCCATTGAAATACATTAAAATGCATACCTGCTTTTTCAGTTTGAGGTCCGGCTTTGAAGAGTGAAGACATGTATGTGGATCAGAGAGGTTTACGGCATTGGACCCATGATGGTAAGTAAGGTTGTGGGGGGGTGGGCGCTGTGTGGGAGGGTCAGGTGGGGCAGTTATAGCTGCAAAAGACATCGATGGATGGTTTTCTTTTTGCAAGGTTGTGAAAAAAAGAAAAACACAGCACAGAAGAGTCCTCATCATGACACTGGGGGAATTGGGCACCCCCAATGTCGCTCTGATGGTTCTGGGGTGTGTGTGAGGTGGTTGGTGCTGAGAGGGAGGGTCAGGTGGGAGAAATCAACATATATATTAAATAAAGAAACACATGCAAGACATAACCATGCATGCACGGTAGTGGGGGGGTCACTAAAAATCAGGGTCATGCTGATAGTGACATGGGGGGATTGGGCATCCCCAATATCACTCTTGTATTTGTGTAGGGAATGTGGGGTGGTGGGTGATGGTTGGGAGGATCAGGTTGGGGGAATAATTCTATTTTTAAAGAAAAAAAAAGAAACAGCAGTCACAACACATTCTGCCGTGGGCAACATGGCTGCTGAACTCTACTGTGCATGTGTGACTACTAGCACATGCACAGTAGAGTGCAGCAGCTATGTTGCACACAGTGGATAGTGCCGTGATTGCCATTTCTTTTTTTCATTAAAAATAGAGTTATTCCCCCACCTGACCCTGCTTCTCAGCTCCCACCACCCCACAAACACAAAAGTGACACTGGGGTACCCAATCCCCAGCGCCATGATCAGAACAACACCCAAAAAAAAAAATAGTGCATTGTAAGCAGAGTGCTCTAAGCAGAGGTGAATATGGGGCAACTCAATCATGTTGCTCATTTGCAAAGAATGGGAAGAATGCTGAGTCCTTTTCTTAAAGCATGAGGTATGCAGGGCGCCGCACACTGCAGCAGAAAAAATGATCAAAATCAAGGGCACTTCTTAAAAATAGTAATATCAGCTCCTCGTGCCTCTTTTTATACTGTATGTGCTTAATGAGGAAAGTATTTTCCAAAGGAGAACTACACTATAACAGTAATGTCCAACATCATTTTATGCTTCACATCTGTACACTTTTACAGAAATGCAAGATTTTGGCATGACCAAGAACACTTTTGAGGCAATGTCAGGGACATCCTTGAAAATCAGAGACAGCTAAGAGGTTTAATGCAAGTGTTCCACTAGTTTGGTTCAGTATCCTACAAACATGTTATCTGCTCACATCATACACATCACTTCATTTAAAAACACAACAGTAAGGCCTTGTAGTAGGACATACTGCAGCTCCAGAGGCAGAGATTCAAGGGACTTGTTTCCATTTTTGTCACTCTATGTCATTTGCTTCATAAGTACTTCAAGTACTAAAGGAGTCTGGGACTTGTAGTTCTGTTTGTTAAAGAAACAACTACCAGGCCAATTGGAACCATATCTCTCTTGTTCTAACTGTGCCATATTTTTCTAAGTAAAGTTCCTGTTGTCAGCCTGTTTCATAGCAAGGAATCAATGCTGAGTCAGAGCAAGTATTATGCTTCCAAGAAAAAAAAAATCAATCCATGCTAAACAATAACTGCCAAAATAATGTGTCTCTTAATTTAACATTGATTTTTAAAGCTTTGTAAATTTGTTTTGAACTATGGGTCACTTCCTATCAGTTTAAATTGTGCAGAAGACTGTTCTTCAGGGACTGCCATATGATGACCCTGAAGATGTACAAGCAGAAATCACGCCAATTAATATCTGAATGAAACTCAGACAGATATGATAACTTCTCCATCTTGTTAAGCCTCAAGAGAGGAGGATAAAACATAGAAACATAGAGGTTGATGGCAGATAAGGACCTCAAGGCCCATCCAGTCTGCCCATTTCTTTTTCTACCTTATAAATGTGCTATTGGTCTTTGCTCTGTCAGTGGCCTATCTATTCATACTCATCTGTATTGCTCCCTTATGCCTATCCCATGCCTGTTTGAAGCCCTGCACTGTATTCATAGCCACCATTTCCAGAGGTAGGCCATTCCATGCATCCACCACTCTTTCTGTGAAAAAGAATTTCCTCACATTCCCCCTTAATTGGCCTCCCTCTAATCTCATGCTGTGCCCTCTTGTCCTGCTATTTTTCTTATATTTAAACATGTTAGACTCTTTTACCTTGTTAATGCCCTTAAGGTGTTTGAATGTTTCGATCATATCACCTCTCTCCCTCCTTTGCTCAAGGGTATACATATTGAGCTCCGTTAATCTGTCCTCATATGTCTTCTGATGCAGTCCCTGCACCATTTTGGTTGCCCTTCTCTGGATCACTTCAATTTGATTAATGTCCTTGTGAAGGTGTGGCCTCCAGTACTGCATGCAGCAGTCCAGATGGGGCCTAACCTGTGTCTTGTAAAGAGGGATTATTACCTCCCTCTTCCGACTTGTGATACCCCTACTAATACACCCTAACATCCCCCTAGCCTTACCTACTGCTTTAGAGGTCTGCTTGGATGATTTCAGGTCATGGCTGATGATAATGTCCAAGTCTCTTTCTTCCTTTGTGACTGCCAGCAACTCCCCTCCCAGCCTATAAGTGCCTTCAGGGTTTCTCTTCCCTATGTGCATGATCTTGCACTTCTTTGCATTAAATCCAAGTTGCTACTCTTCTGACCATTTTGCTAGTTTATCCAGATCTCTTCTCATTCTACCCACCCCATCTGGATCATCTACTCTGTTGCAGATCTTGATGTCATCTGCAAACAGACAAGCCTTACCCTCTAGTCCATCTGCAATGTCACTGATGAAGATATTGAAGAGGACTGGCCCCAGGACTGATCCCTGAGGTACCCCACTTGTGATTTGCATCTCTTCTGACTGTATACCATTTACCACCACTCTCTGTTTTCTGACCGTCAACCAGTTTTCCACCCAGTTGACCAACTTCTGACCCACCCCAAGCCTACCCAGCTTATTTATCAATCTTCTATGTGGAACAGTGTTGAAAGCTTGGCTGAAGTCAAGGTAGGTGACATCAACTGCTCCCCCTTGGTCCACCACTCTGGTTACCTAGTCAAAGAAATCTATGAGATTAGTTTGACAGGACCTTCCTTTTGTAAACCCATGCTGTCTTGGATCCTGGGCCCCTACGGTTCCAGGTGTTGCACTATCCTTTCCTTGATGGAGTGTCTCAATAATCTTGCCCACTACTGAGGAAAGACTGACTGGTCTGTAATTCTCTGCCTCCTCCCTGCTACCACTCTTGTGGAGCCGGATCACATGAGCCCTTCTCCAGTCTTCTGGGACCTCTCCTCTGCTCAGAGACTCACTAAACAGTTCTGCTAATGGCTCTGCTAGTTCCACCCTAGCTCTTTAACTACCCTGGGATGTATGCCATCAGGTCCCATTGCCTTGTCCACCCTGAGCTTAGCGAGCTCTTGTAGGAACCTTTCTTTTGTGAAGGAGTAGTGATCACCTCCCTCCCCCCTGTGTCCATGGTGCTGAGCTGTGGGCCCTGCCCTACCTTCTCTTCAGTAAATACTGAGCAAAAGTATCTATTTAGGATAGATGCTTTGACAGGGTCCTCCTCACATGCCCCCATTTCTCCTTTGAGCTTAGCAATACCCCCTCTGGACTTTCTCCTTTCACTAATGTATCTATAGAAAGTCTTGTCACCTTCTTTTACTGTTCATGCTAGTGTTTCCTCAGTTTGGGACTTTGCCTGCCTTACTGCATTCCCTGCTTCCCTTAGGGCAGTTTGGTATGCCTCCTATCTTCATCCACTGTGTTCCCTTATATTTCCTGAAGGCCAGCCTTTTGGCTCTGACCTTTTCTGCTACTGTATTTGAGAACCAAAGTGGTTTCCTTCTTCTTTGCACTTCCTTTTCTGTCTAACACAATGGGATGTTGCTTCAAGTATTGCATCCTTAATGCTTGCCCACTTTGCCTGTACCCCCACCTGTGTTTCTTTTTGCCAGGGCTAGCTTAACTCTGTTGGCCATCTTATCAAAGTCAGCTCCTCTGAAGTCCCATATTTTTGCCTTGGAATGGGATGATTTAGATGTAGTGGCCAAATTGAACCATACCATGTGATGGTCACTGGCCCCCAGGTGACCTTCTACCTGGAGATCAGTGATCCCTTCCCTGTTAGTCAGTACTAGATCTAGGATAGCCCTGTCTCTTGTGGGTTGTTGTACCAGTTGTTTGAGGTCCTCCCCCTGCAGGGAATCCACCATGTGTCTAGTTCTGGCAGATGTTCCTGCTGGTATTGACCTATCTGTATCTGGCATGTTGAAGTCTCCCATTATCAGAACCTCCCCTTTAGCTGTCATGTTTTGTATATCTTGTAACAGTAATGTGTCTAAGTCCTCCCCCTGGTCTGGGGGCCTGTAGACAACCTCAGTTCTTATGGCTGTCCTAATTCCTGTTTCCAGGGTGACCCACAGTTCTTCTGGATCCTTATGTGTATTCTGAATTTCTGTAGCTTTGATATTTTCATTGACATACAGGGCCACTTCACCCCACCTTTTTGCACCTCGGTCTCTTCTGAACAGTACATAGCCAGGTACTGAAGTCTCCTAAGTGTGGTTACTGGTAAACCACGTCTCACTAATTGTTACTATGTCCATTTTAGCCTCTAACATTATTGCCTGCAGGTCTGGGATCTTATTTCCCAGGCTGTGAGCATTTGTGTACATGATTTTCCACTGACCAGATTTCGGTGTGTTAGTTGTTGGGTGAGGTTTGGCATTTCCCCTGTGCGTTGTATGGCGAGACAGACCTTTTTTCTTACCTGGTGATGCAAATGAACTGCAAACATGCTGAATGCCTGTTTGACCACTAGCTGAGGGGAGTGGGGTGTTCTTCCCATTCGACGTATGGGGTGCTGCATCCCTCTCCCCATTTGCTAGTTTAAATATTCTGCAAAGACATCAAATGTCTGCCCCAATGCACTGACTTCCTCCTTAGTCAGTTGCAGTCCATCAAATTTAAAGAACTTTCGCTCACAGAACTGTTGCCAGTTCCCTACAAATATGTGTCCTTTTTCCTGGCACCAGCCCTTGAGCCACATGTTTAGCATCCCTATCTCCCCTTCTCTGACCTTCCGTCCATCTTCCCCCCTCTCCCAGACTGGCAGGATCTCAGAGAAGGAGTTGTTGGATGAAATGGATGATAGTTTGTCATCCAGCCTGGTCAGGTGTTCCGTGGTCTCCACAACTGACCAGCTGACGAGATCATTAGTCCCATTAAAATGCACTCACTTATATTCCTGAGGAGGGTTATCTGTCTACCAACCTCGGCTGACCAGTGATGTTGGGGAGATGCAGTGTAAGATGTCTTCATACAGTGGTGACATGTATTATATTAAGTTCTTCTGTAGTGATGTTGCCTGAAGGGTTGAAATACTTTGTGAAGAAGCAGACCTTGTGGCATGTCTGTGAGATCTTTACTTTATAACACAGTGAATAATGAAAGTTTTGACAAGCATGTGACAGGTGCTTATTGGAAAGGCTCTAAACATGATCTAAGATGTGACATGAGGCAGCATTACCAATCCATCAATGACAGTGCACACTGCTAACTTAAATGAAATAGAAATTGATATTATGCCTGCATGTCCATATCCCTAAGGAAGAAAATGAGAAGGAGACATCCTCAAAGGGGATTAGTAAAAAAATGAAAAGAGACCAAAGATTTTGATTAACTCTACAAATGGCCAGGGGATACATCTCTGTATGAACTGGTTTGTAATGGCAGCATCACTATAACTTTGACTGCCTCATTTTGTTATGCCTAGGCACTCACATAGCTGCAGACCCACAGAAAATACCATTAGGATTGTAGCTAGTCTCTTCTGTTTACAGGCTACAGGTTTGGAGAAAGGAGTGTTTCACATGAGTTTCTATGCCAGCTGAACATGACAGATTCCTGGACTCGCTAGCTAATGAGCCAGCCATGCCTACATGAGGAATAGTCAGTCCAACACTTTCTTAGTAATTTTTGACACTGCTGTCACTGCACTTTGACATTTTCCAGGTGTGGCTTATGTGAAATGAACAGGGAGCCTACGTTTATAAAAATGTAGTCCCTGTGGGGAATTAACTGATGTTAAATGTTCACATAAGATCAATAACAGATGATTATTGAATTCTAGATGTGGATGTAACTGCCCAAAGGACTGATAGAAACTAGAAACCGCCCATGGTGAAATCATTGTAAAACTGCCTTTTGCCAAAGTGCTTTCTGTGTCACATTAAAAGCTTCTAGCTCTATGGCATATCCCCCGATGATCACTTAAGGATTCTTATTATTTGCAACAACAGTTTTAGTCAGTGAGAGATTTCATTAATGCCTTTGCTCACTGAGCTTTTATCGCCACTGTTATTACCATTTATTAAGATGGAGCAGACCCTCCTCCCCTAATCATCAGAAAGATTTGAAGTCACAGCATCACTGTGAATTTTTAGATCTTGATGTCCCAGTAAGAGGTCTTCCAGAACAATTTTAAATTGGAAAGCAGGGAAAGTTGGCTCTGTGCTACCAAACTGCTACAGTCATATAGCTGGCACTGCAAGAGTTCTACTACATTGTGGAAAGCTTGCAGCCATATGGCAGCAACTTTGATAAGACCAATTACTATTGCATCTCTCTCACTGTGGGCTTAAAAAGAGTTAAATAGAGAGACAGACGGTCCAATGAACACAGAGGAAAAGAAACATTATTATGAGACAGCTGGCAAAAAGTGCAAACATGTTTATAGTGTAGAAAGGTGGACAGTACCAACAATTTGGGCAGTTATCTTACAGAGCAACTCTTCACCTCTAGGTCATGCTTTAAAACTGAGTCTACCAGTAGAATGAATCATTTCAGTTTGATGCGTGAAATGAATTCAGACAATCTTTAACCTAGTTCCCAGTTTATGGTACACCAAATCGCATGACTGCAGTTGAGTAGCATTGCTGTGTTACACAAGGTCCCTGCACCCTAATTGGTACCCTCAGAGGTACACCATAGACAGCTAGTGCTTAAGCATATGTAATACTAACATATAGGGCTAAGGACATCTTCCATACAAAAGTAGATGTAGGATGTGAACGCATATTGTTGTAATACACTTTGCTTACTAATACATATATTTTCCTATGTATTATCTGTGTATTTCTTACTTGTAAGATGCCAAGGCACCTGTGTCCTTGGAGTAATTATAATATGTAAGACGGCATTGCCACCTTTTGGTGATTTGTACCACTACACTGAGTTATGTAAGACTCTGTATAAGAATTCTTTTGTTTCACAAACTGATGACTACTACAAACTTGTATAATGTTATCTTGGACCATGGCGCCTCCTCTAATTTAGCCAATAGGGCTCATCTTTGTAACTAGAAATGTTTCTGTCTTACAGTAACCATAGTAATTATCATAGGTATATAATGTGATACACTAGTCTTGTACCTTGGAGATCCCAAGAGACACAAAGAAACCTCGAGGTATAGGGAACGCTTAGCATTGGCTCTCTGTTCGTATTGGTAAGAACTGCTTAGGGCAACTGTGATTTTATCCTTTTTGGTAGTAATAAACAAGTTTATTACTCTTATGCAATGTGTCTGTGATTACTTGCATTCCCAATATTGCCAAGAACCTGAAAGTGAGGTTTAGACCTCCTGACAGCTGCATGGCTTCATTCTACCTGAAGATTGAGTTCTTTTTTAAATTAGTCAAGAGTTTATCTTTGTTTAATTATCCCAGTGTTAAGGGTAGGGAAGAAAACTTTCCCCTGAATAATACAGGTATGAAAATGCAGTAGTCAGATCTGACTGAGAGAGCAAAGCTTGACTGTCCCCATACCAATGTATTTCAAGCCACCTGGACCACACCACATCCCATTTTCTGGAGAACTGACATTTTAATGCTTCAGTTTCATGACCTCAAGGCTTCCAATGTGCCATTTACTCTAGAAGGGGGGGCAATATTCAAATAAAGGGCCAATTCAGTCTTCTCCTACAGCTTGAGCATATTATCTCACTAGAGCTGTATCAAGAGTGCAATATAAAATTTTTTGTCACCCAGATGACTAGGGCATAAAGTGGGTGAAACAACTGTCAGGTCTATGGAGGCCAAGATAATGAGAAGGTGGACAGAATCCATTTGTTGAAGCCCTTTATTTCACTTTAAAGCACTAACGTGTCCATTTTGTCCATGAACATAAGGGAACAGACAAGAATGTCATTAGAAATCAGGTACAAAACAAGAAGATACAGCAGGTGACTGAGAGGCAAGAAAGCAGCCACATGCAGCAGCGAACTGGAAAAGAAACATAAAGGAGACCGACCTTGAACCTGCAAGCTGAGTTTCATGTAGAAGCTGGGTTTCAAATATTGGTTCACATATAGATATTGTTCCAGCTTGATTGACTTTTTAGTTAATTAAGTCGGTGCTTCTGATGTACACATTGGTGATAAAAACATTTTCAATGGTGTGATGTAGCTTATGTCCACGTTAAGAATTTGAATTGTTGTCACAATGCTGTTCAAACATGCTGCAAATTACATTGCACAGCTCTAAAATGGTGCCTACAGTGCCATATGTGTATAAAACAGAAACGAACACTGAGTTTAATACAAAGCCAGTAAAGATTGAACATTAAGAAAAGGACATCAAACATATGAAAACAGCTTCTATAGGAAACAATCACTGCACATTGCTCAATGCCTTTATGTTTGTATGGAGGTTATATTAATGAAATTGTAATGCTTAGTGACAGAGGGAAAAATTAATGTAAATTAGGACTTAAAAGTAGCTGCTAATAAAGCATTGCTTGGTCAACAGGAAAAAAAAGTTGGGAATCTCTAGCAAAACTATTATCTTTTACAGTTTACCCTGGATTGTCCAGCTGAACTGCAAAAGCTTATTTCCAGCAGAGTCCTGCTATGACCCATTTTTACAATGTATTCAGGATAGTCCAGCTGAGACATAATACTTCATTTCCAGTGGGGTTCTGCTTCTACCCATCTCTGCAGCTGGGCGGACTAAAGCACTGGGATATTAAGTGAGTTGCTCAAAGTCACACAGCATGCACAGTATTTGGCTATAGCTGGGTTTGAACATGTCATTTCCTACAATCAGCACTCCACCCACTAAACCACTCCTCCAGCAAGGGAGGCTGCCAGCCATGTTTTGGTTCTGTTTCTGTGTTTTATATACTTTTTTTAAAATGGTGGGTTAGCTGAAATGTGACATCTAATTTCCAGTGTGGTCCTGCTTTTACTCATTTTTGCAATATATTTATCCAAGAAAGTCAAGTGGAAATGCAATGTTCCCCTGCCAGTAGCACCTTGCTTTTACCCATTTTGACAGCTGGGTGGACTGGATCAATGGCAAGTAATAGGGGAGCATCCACTATAAAATGTCTCATAACTTAATGTGGTTCAGCCCCCAACTAGCACTTTTATCTAATCTTCCAGGTGAATCTACTCGCCTACAGGACCCTGCATTGGCTAGGCCCTGGTTACCTGGCTAAACTCCTGACACACTGCTCCTCAATGTTCCCCCTCTGCTCTTTGACCAGGGTCCTCCTTGAGGTTCTCAGAACCAGGTTGAAAACCTCTGGTGATAGGGATTTTAGCGTCATCAGCCCAGTCTTATGGAATGCTTTGCCACCATCCCTCAGGGAGGCCCCATTGGTTAAGGTTTTTAAAAGGGGTCTTAAGACTCATCGTTTTGCCCTGGCCTTCCCAAGCAATATCATTTGACTTATCAGAAGTAATTTCTAGTTTTGGAAATTGATTTACCTGACTATTTAAATTTATTTATTGTTGGTTATAATTTGCATTTTTTTTATGCATGACAAGATTTTATGCTACCTCTGTTACTGTCCTATGTAAAGCGCTCAGAGCCTCTGGGATTGGGCACTCTATAAATAAAATTTGCCTGGCCTTGCCTTATAGAAAAATCATATTTTTACCAATCTTATTGCTGCATACTTTATATTCTATTTAGCTGATCCTGCTGTCTTGATTGACCAACATTTTATGATCCCCGCCACCAGGGGAGAACCCAGAATCTCCCACAACTGATGTCAGTGATCAGCTGAAGGAGATTCAGCTAGTAGATATGATTTTTTTTTTCCGTTAATCTATTTTTCTCCTACCCATCCTCTATGGAGCTCCCTGTTGCCGAGGTGCCCAGCTCTGTCTCCCACTCGCAGCATTGTCCCCTTGCTTTCCTCCATGGCTTGCCCGCCATGGCAGGGTGGCGGGGATCCCTCAACCTGCCAGTTCGGATCCAGTGCAAGGGGTGGCTGCTGCTATCGCGGGAGTGGGACCTGTGGTGTCAGGCAGTCATCCGTCTGAGGGACATTTTCCATTTTTCTACCCCCCCCGAGTGGCACAGTGACGTGCAATGCCACCAATGACTGAGTTGCACGCGCTCCTGCACGCAACACGTCGGGCGACTGCCCCGTAACCACCCCCTAAGTGTGAGCCACTGGTGTCGACCCTCAGCCTCTGCTAGGGGTCAGGCATGCAGCGGACCCCATCCAACCCTCTCCCCGGGAGAGGAGAGCTGTCTTCAAGCTCGATCCTCCCTCAGCAGCCGACCCCGACTGCCGCTCGCCTGTGAACCACGGGTCGCTGGTGTGGCAGGAGGTAAGGCATGCTGCCTCAGCCCTCCACGCCAATGGGCCAGCTGCAGATATGTTTATTTGGGCTACTTATAGCTGTATTTTGCTGGTTGCTGATACTCCTGCCTTACAGAGACTAAGTGCAGCTCTGCCCAAGCTATACTTCTTCTTGTTGAGCATCAGGACCAGCAACCAGCAAAATAAAGCTATCAAAACAAAACAAAATGGTAATAGTAAATGCATGCTGAAAATAGAAAATAGAGTTAGAATCGATGCTTAGAGCATAGGTTTTCTTCAGGAATTATCAGAAAGAGAAAAGAGCAAAGTTAGCGCCACTCACTTTGCTTTTGTTTTCTTTTAGATAATTCCCGAAGAAGACATATGGTTGAAACATAGATTCTAACTCGATTTAGCATTTTCAGCATGCAATTAATATTATCATTTTGTTTCGTTTTCAGATCACTCACTGATGCAACACTTTCCTTTGTTTAAATAATTCCTGAAAAAAACCTATGGTTGAAATGTTGATTCTAAGTATATTTTCTATTTTTAATGTGCATTTAAAATTACCATTTTGTTTTTGTTTTCAGACCACATGCTGACACAGCATCTTGGTTTGTTTTTTGTTTGCTTAAAGAAAATGCTCTGTTAATCTCATTTGCTAGCCGAATCTCTTGCAACAAATTCCCAGCTGTGATACCAGTTGTGGGAGATTCTGGGATGCACCTCTAGCGGTGGGGATCATAAAAGGTCAGGTGGGTGGGAGGGAAGGATGTCAGGATCAACCAGATAAAATACAAAGTAAGCAGTAACAAATTAGCTAAACAAATCTGACTTTTCTACAAATGTGCTAATTGAGTGCTGCTCCACACTAAGGTATCGGGGCAATTAGTGATGGATATTCTTTTTATCTGCCACATGCTACAAAAGTGGAAAAGATTAAGTTAAAGCAACAATCAGCTTATCTCCAAATCAAGAAAGATTTGTTCTGAATCAACCTACTGCTTTTGCTTTAATTGTACAAAGATGTCTTTTGGTTAGCGGAGGTTAAATAACGTCATCTTTTATTCCCTCAAAAGCTGCATGGGACACAGGGTGGTATTCATTAATCCCTTCTGCATGCCCACTTCAGCAATAGTTTCTGATAAAACCACACTTCCCAGAAAGTTGCATAAGAGCTGTTGGGATTCCTTCTTATTGAAGTGTGGGCTTTGACTTCAGTACAGGTGCTTCTGTAATAATTGAGTTGAACAAGTGTGCAGGTGGATGGAAGAGACAGAGAATACAAACAGAGCCAGTTGTATCAAAATTTTGACATGTGGCTGGGAGGTGGAGGAAGTAAGAGAGAGAGTTGTGGGAGAGGCGGTACTGGCAGAACCACTTTTGTTAGAATACGGGTGGTTGGTTGGTAGGGAGACAGAAAGAAAGCCATGGGAGTGGCAGTACTACTGAAGCCATGTGTGGCATAATTACGGTGAGACTGTTGGAAGGAGAGCAAGACAGAGAGAGAGAGAGAGAGAGAGAGGGAGGGAGGAAATAGAGAAAGAGAAAGAGACGTGGGAGCAGCAGAACTAATGTTGTAATAGCTCAAGTAGGAGGGAGAGAGAGAGACAGAGAGAGAGAGAATGAGAGCTGCGTGTGATAAAGTCAGAGGTATTGGCACACGTCAGTGGCATATCTGTCTCAGAGGCTAATTGACAGCACAACCAATGAATCATCAGCCTTGCAGTAAGATTCACACCTCAGCCAATGAATCACATCCAAGAAAACATGGCTTTTAACAAGAAAATGATGGCAGGTGACAACATGGATGATTCACTGAAATAGGCTACTGGTTCCAAACCCAAATAGTCACATAAAGGTATTCAAATGAACCCAGAGCCCCACAGCACCATTGCCTAGCTAGTGGGAGTAGTTGCTTTCTGCATCACTCACTGGCTAGCAGCCTGAAATATCTATAAACCTCTAATACTATAACAGTTTATTTGCATGCATTTTGCAGGCAAATAGAATTGAAGTACAAATGATACTAAAGACCCCCCAAAGAAGGTCTGTATGAAATAATTACATGACCAGAAAGAAGACAGACAAGCTTCCCTTGGCAGTGAAAAAGGAAGCAGCTTGGGGGATGTGGTCTGAAACACAGCATCTACCAACTGTAGTCAGAAAGAAAACAATATTCTACTTTGGAGATAGAACCAAGGACCCTTACCCTCTATTGCTTGGTAGACTGTAACCCTACCACTGTGGGAATCTTCCTAGACAGGGGATACTATATATGCTGTGCCAAAGACATCCAGTATGAGAGCAGATCACACACACACACACACACACACACACACACACATCCGCAGTCAGTGTTCTTAATTAACAGTCTGTCTATTTGAAGAAGTGTTTTCCAAAGTCTGAAGTGGAACTTTTCAAGTTATCGGTAATATTTTACAGGGAGCACACACTAAGCATGTCCAAGTTGCTGGCAAGTCTCATAACCTGCAGCAGACAATCATCAGCGCTAGAGATCAAGAACTCCCTGTACTGTTCATGTCTTAGTGACATTTCCAGTTCTCTCTCTCTCTCTGCAGCAGCAGGGCAGGGGGAATTTAGCAGACTGGGAAGTATGAAGGGGAATTTTTGAAAGATTTTGACAAATAATTTATTTATACACATAGGGCACTAAAAATCCATCTTATTATTTTTTGACTGTGTGTGTGCGTGTGTGTGTGTGTGTGCGTGCACGCATGTGAGCCTGAGAGACAGTGATTAAAAAGTGAAGTAGGTTGCTGTGTGAGGTAAGTCTCTCAGTGGGATAGTCTGCGGTCTGTCAGTGCTGTCACGCTTCTCCACAACCTCGAGTTGCACAACACTGTAGGAGCTTTGTGGGTTAGTGGCTTCGGAGCACTAAGCCAGCAGTAATTGACCTTCATTTTTGGTTTTTTATCTTAGCAGAGCAAACTCCCTGACCCTCCAAAATGGCTGCTGTGGTGCTGGAACACAGTGCTGCTCCTCCCTGAACTGAGGCACACTATTGTCAGCAGTTACTTCAGATCTGGCCTGCCCTGACCCAACCTGATCCACTCAAAGATTTGTATTTGGTTTCCCACTCTCTCCTCCTGGATAGACTGATGGACAGAGAGTGGTGGTAAATGGATTTCACTGTGAGGAAGGGTGAGTGACCAGCAGGGTGCCTCAGAGAACAGTGCTGGAACTGATTCTCTTTAATGTCTTTATACATGACATTACAGAGGAGCTAGAAGGGAAAGTCTGCCTCTTTGGGGATTCATACCAAAATCTTCAATAGGGTGGATACTCCATGGGGGGGGTGGAAAGGATGAGTAGAGACATGAGAAGTCTTGAAGAGTGGTCAATGATATGGCAGCTGGATTTCAACATGAAAAAGTTCAAAGCAATGCACTTGGGGCACAGAAACCCATGGGTACAGTACAAAATGGAAGGAGTGGTACTGATGACCTCCAAGCAGGAAAGAAAGTTGGGGGTGATCATATTGGGTGATCTGATGGTTGGCAGGCAGTGCAACAAGGCAGTTGAGAGGGCTAGTGGGATACTGCGGTGCATAGGAAGGGGTATCACCAGCAGAAAGAAGGAGGTGGTATTGCATCTGTATAGATCACCGGTAAGACCCCACCTAGAGTACTGTGTTCAGTTCTGGAGATCACATCTTCTGAAGAACATAGGCAGAGTTAAAGCGGTCTCAAGGAGGGCATCTAAAATGCTGCAGGGTCTGCATCAGAAGCCCTATGAGGAAAGACATAAGGAACTAAATATGTACACCATGGAAGAGAGGATAGAGGGGGTGATATGTCAGAGACCTTTAAATAACTCACAGGAGTAAAAATGGTACAGCAGGGAAGAATTTTTCAGACAAAAAGTGCTCAAGGATAAGGGGCATGATAAGAACCTGGAGGGGGTAGATTCAGGAGAGATGTGAGAAAGTTCTTCTTTACAGAATGAGTAGTGGATTCTTAGAACAGTCCTCCAGCAGAGGTGGGGTGGACAAAAACAGTGGTGGGGCTCAAGATTGCATGGGATAGTCATGGTTCTATGTCATAATGGTGATTGCCATTTGGGCAAGTGTACATCACAGAAAATAAATAACGGCAATGTACACTGGCAGCAACTACAAAACCATTGATGGTTTTACATGTTATGTGGGGGGCTACACTCCCTGCATCCCCCTTATTAAAGAGTCTCAATTCCAGAGGGGTGCATATCGGGGTGTAAAACTTAAAAAAAATAAAAAAATATCACCTACACAAAAAGCGATCCCGCCCCAGAACTGAAACCGGCACCCTCCCAACTCCAGACTGCCACCATACCCACCATGCAACATGGCCAGCTCAGCAGACAAATGCCACAGTATATCCCACATACTCTCCTTCCCCTTCTGTCCATCGCATGGCATGGTCCCTCCCCCCATGCACATGTATATATGTATGCACATCCTGTTGCCATAGTCGCTCATCCTTGTATCCTGTCGCTACTCTGCTAGGTAGCCCAGAACAGAGGTGTCACGACTGAGTCACCCTTTTTGAAGTCGCTCAGTCATGGTTGCTGTGTTCACAGGATTCTGATAGGCATAAGGGAATCTTGGAAATGGAAGGGGGGTGAATGGGCTAGAGATCAAGTAGGATCTCTGGTGATACTATAAGCAGGAAAAAATGGACAGACTCAGTGAACCAAGCAGTCCTAATCTGTTGGAAAATTCTACGTTTCTATGTTTCTAAGTTGAGTACTGCCAGCCTCTCAGCCTCTGCTGTCAACTGGCTCAGATCTTATCTTATGGGCCCTCAACAGTTGGTACAGGTAGAAAGTGCACTTTCCCCACCACTCCCTGTCTAACTGGCATCCTACAGGGCTCCTTCCTGCATCCAATCCTATTTCCGATCTTCCTCAATGACCTCGCCTCTGTCTGTGCCAAGTCACATATTCATATATACAGTATGCAGATGACACAGTCCTGTACACCTCAGCTTCTGTGGAACTCTCACTCCAACATGACTTTCACAACATTCTGTGCTGGTTCCAGGCCAGCCAGCTAAGGGTCAAAATGAAAACAAAAAACTGCGTCTATGACCCTTGGTACCAGCTAGAATTTGTCCTAGCTCACCTCCCTCCCTCCCTGTTTTCTCCATGTCCGATGGCTCCCTGCTTGAGACTGTCCTAATCTTCAAGTACATTGGTGTGTTAGATAACAGGCTTGACATTTTGGTTCAGTCAGGAGGTAGCAGGTCTCAAACACCAAACCCACAAATTCACTTCCAGAAGTCTTCATAAATTCAAGATTCCATCATTTTGTGGTGATAAATAAATGAAGAAGCAGCATAAAAACATAGCAAATACAATAACCAATAGAAAACTTCTACGTTTCAAACCTCTCTAGCTCTTTTTTATGAAATGCATGGGTTACAACAGACCAGAGTTAACTAGCCCCCACCTTCCTTAGGTGCCAACTAAGACTTCTCCTGCCTCCCTCTTGTTCCTATGTACCATCTTCCTGAACCCTTCCTTACCTTTCCTGAACTCAGCAATGAGTACTGGTTCAGAATCCCATCAACCGGATTCCTCAAAACTTTTATTTTTATCTTCTTGTACATCTGTGTTGGTTCTGTACGCTGTTTATTGGACAACCCATTACAATTTCTGTCACTACTGTCTGTGCTGTTCTTTGACTTAAGCACTTCATGTCAGTGTTTTTATAGTTTTCATTAACAACCTGGTTTGTTTTTCTGTGCAGTTGCAACTGGAAATGAGTCTTAGCTCAGTGTGCCTCTCCCAGTCCCCAATTCCAAAATAAATAAACAAATATTATATCAGGATAACCCTACTAAGATGCATCACCTTGGTTTCAGTGAGGGAGGAGGGCATGTTTTTACCCAATTTTACACCTGGGTAGACTGGAGAATGTAGAGGTGTTACTTTCCTAAGGTCATACAGTGAGACAGTAGCTCTGATGAGATTTGAACCTAGGTCTGCTGGTTTCTATGTTTGTGTTCTAACCAGTAGGCTACACTGTCTCTGTTCTGCAGCTTTAAACCTACATGTGAAAATACATTCATATTGTCAGTCATTTAGGAGGTGCATAATGACATCTGTACAATATCTAAAAATATCAACCATCGGTTTCTCATCAGTACACTTTAATGATCTTGTATTTTGATTGTCACCTAGTTATACTATTAGCTGTTAATAAAGGATGGCACTAGCTCTAGTGGTTATTAAATACACCGATCTTAAATTGCCATTGACACAGGAAAGATGTGGGAGCTCTGCTTAATATAATAGTTTATGGCACTCTGAAGTACCACAATTCATCATCCCTTACCCACAGTAAAGGATACTGAAGTTAATCCTTGGCACAGAATAATTCTGATTTAACAGCTTAGTTTTTTTTGTCTTTAGCAGTCCTCTTTGCAGTAATTTGATGTAACCATCTCAGATTTTTAAAATGGTCTGCTTGTCGCTCTGCCACAATGAGGGGTTATGCTTCCTCTCTAAAATGCCATTTTTATACATGAATTGCTGAATATCCAGAGACGACAAATGATGTACTGTATGTCAGTCTCCCAGACTGAAGAGGCATTTAGGTCACCAAGAACACAAATCACAGTTGGCATCACAAGAAACCAGTTACTTAACATGCTAAAATAAAATTGGATTTCAAGTTATTGTTCTATTTATTTAAAGGGATCTGTGTATGAAAGCATAGTCCTTGACTTTTTCATTGGTGAGTGCAGCCTCTTAATGAAGCTTAAAAGTTAAAAGGACATATTCATGCCCAGTGACCATCACAGTTTGAAAGTCCATGGACAGTTCTTTCAAAGAAGGTATTGAGCTCATCTGTAGCTGGACGCAGTCTAGAGATACAGATGGCTGAGTCTGTTCAACATTAATACTACACTGCAACAAAATTTAAAACATGTTATCAAGGAACAAGCTGTGCCTACTTACATTGAGTCAAGCACATCTTGTTCCTCCATGACATCACAATGTTTTACATATGGTTGCAATGTAGTATTCTTACTGAACAGATTCAGTTGTCAATATCTCTGGAGTATGTCCTGCTACAGATGATCCCAATGCCTCATTTAAAAAGGTTTTTCATGGACTTTCAAACTATGTCAGCCACTGTACAAGAACGTTTCCCTTTAAGGTAAGGCCATGATAGATAATAACAGGCTCAATTTGCATTTGCAAGGAACTGGTGGTAAATTGTTACAAAAGGATTTATCACCAGTCCCTAGCTAGCGACCACCTTGAGCTGTGCTCAGTGGGTGCCAGTGCCCTTTCATGCCAGTGTATATCAATGTGTGCTGGTGCATGGAAGAGGTAGAGTTGGTATGGAAATGGCATATATTGCAGGGGATAGAATCAGGATCTACTAAAGCTGGAAGTTTCACGTTTCAGAGCTCAATCACTTTTTTCTTATTGTATAGAAAAACAAAACAAAACTATGGTTCAAAAACAGAGATGGTACATATCCTTACCATAATTTCGGGGTTCAAATCTTCTAATGCAGTAATGATACATGCCAACATTAAAGTCCTTACGCCTATAGATACGTAATATTGGCACAGTACAGCTAGTATAGTTATGGTTGAATTGGGCATATAATGTTAAACCCCAATCTTCACCCTTTAATAACTTTGGTGGTGTTGAGTGAAATAGCACCAATGTTTGCATGCACAGTCTGGCTGCCAGGATCTCGATGTGAAATGTTTCCTGATGGCATCTTGTGCAATTGATGAGATATGGAATGTCACTTTTTAATGAAATTCTTTTTTCTTCTTTTTGCGCACAAAACTTTCAGGGCAGAACCATCCTTTGCTGAGGTAGTGCCTTCTAAAGGTTTTGTGAAAATAATATTAAATTGTTGTAGAGTTATGATGATTTAATTTTTTTTTTTTTTTTTGCTGAGAATGCTCAGTAGGATTTTTGGATAACCCTTTGATATGAACACTAAAAAACATCAATAGTGAGGGATCACCAATCACAAAATTTGTGCTTTACTTGTTGAGAGAGAAAAATCACTTATTGTGACTTCTGCCATTATTTAAACTAAAAAAACAAACAAAAAAAAACTATGTATCAAACTGTCACTGTTGTTACAGTATCAAATATAGGTGCATCTTTTAGTGTACAGCAGAGCTGTATGTATCAGTATTATGTAAAGATTGTGTATTGTAAATTATTATGCAGTTAATCTTCTTTATTGAGTTCATATGGTTTTATGGTTCAGTTTTACATACAATTCAAATGATCAAAACAGCAAAAAATAGAATTAACAGTTTTGATGCTAATACAGTTCTAAATTGCAACAGATTAAACAAGGTTGTAGATAACAATCTAATCAAGTGAGGTGTTACTAGTACACATAATCTGAGTACAGTTAAAACTTCAAAACTTTGATTCATACCTGAGAACAAGGAAAAAGGTAGACATTACTAGCAGCAGACAGATATTCCAGTTAGAGCAGCTTGAGCTGAAGAAATTATGGTGGCCTAAGTAATGTTTTGCTAGTTGTAGCCCTAGAGAGGTCTACTACATCAGCAATAAATTGAAGGTAAGGGGCCCATATTTCTGTCTGGTTAGTTATAGTATTTAGAGAGTAATAAGCAATCTTGAGTAGGTGGCAAGAGATTCTGTGGAGGTTAGCCATTCCTGTATTGCTGGTACATCTGTGGCTCTCAATCTTTTGAAGAGTAATCTTTTTGCTTCAACTGTTGCTAGCATGAGCCAATGTCTTGCTGGAGCTTTAAGCTTTTTTCACTCACTTGGATACCCAGCAGCATCAGTTCTGGTGAGAAAGGAATGGGAGTACCCAAAATGTTAGCACACTACTGAACCACACTTTTGCAAAATGGTTGAATGAGTGTACAGGTCCACAGTAAGTGAAGTAAGTCTGCTCCTGGGGAGTTGCATCTCCAACATCTGTTATGTGGGAAAAGGCCCATTTTATTAAGTTGTGCAGCAGTATGATACCACTGATGCAAAATCTTGTTCTGTATCAGATAGCTACATTGATCCACACAAGCATTATGGGCCAGAGTCCAACACTGTGACCAAGCCTGATAAGATATATGGTGATTGAGCAAAGTTTGCCACTTTTGTTTAGGGGATACAGAGGGGTCAAGGGCAGCTTCTCTTAGGGTTTTTTGAATGACTCCAGCTAGGCCCTTTGTTGTCTTCACCCATGCCTGGATAGGTACCCTATTGTGTTGGGTAGAGGATGCTGTGATACAGGTGGAGCATGTACATTTAGCCCCTTACCACCAGATATACAGGCTTCTAATTTGTAAACATTTCCAGAAATCTAGTTTTGGTAGGTCGTATCTGCATTGTACTGCTTGAAATGATTCAAAAGTACTAAGATCCAGAGTTAATACATCCCTAACATTGTAATTCTGTTTCTTCTTCCAATCTTCCCATGTCAAGGGACTTTGCCCAATGTAGAAAAAATGGTTGGACCATAATGGTGTATAGGATCCTAGTCCTTGGCAGGTTTTCATTATTAATCCTACCTTTTGCTAGGAGGTATGATCTGCAAATATAGTAAGCCATTTTTGATTTTGTCTTGGGAGTGGGTGTTCTAGGTATACTGTAGGATGAGAACCATTCAGAAGTTCCATTTCTATATTTATCCATGCTGGGGAGTCGGGCCTGGGTGGGGGTGAAACAATTGACATGTTTTGGCAGATGTGAAAGCATAAAAGTAATGAAGGAAGGGAGGAAGGTTCCACCCTCCTCTGATCCAGTGTGCCCTCCATTTCACTCTACTGTATCTAGGAGGGGAGCTATCACATAGGAAGCTTCCAATAACCTGAGAAGTAAAATTGCAAGTTATTAATTCAGTGATTATATCCATTTTGGTTTATGGAGATATACTATATGCTGGGGCTACAGGAGTTCAGTTTCACAGGATGGAGGTAATGTTTGATAGTCTAGCTCATTATGTTATGGATGATCCAAGAAAAAGACATAGTTGCATATTGTATAACTCCTTAAACTGGTTTACACCTCATGATAGAAGGAACCTCCATCTCTTGCAATTTATGTTTAAAGTGTGGAAAAGCTCAGTCCTACAATGCATTCTTGATTTTTTTTAAATAACAACCAGTAGAAGGAGTTTAAGATCAGTCTGAGGTATTGAATATAGTTTAAATAGATATAACTTAGAGATTGGAAGATCATCGGTACCACACAGAGGAATAGTTCTATGGAACTCAATTTCTATGAGCATAAAATTCAAACAGTTAGGCTAAATCATCTAAAGAACTTGTTTGTAAATAAAGGAATTGCTCTACCATCCTCCTGCCAAGTGGAAATTAATTACTTAAATTGAAATACTCTGTAATCTAAGAGTGTTATATTGCAAATTATCTAGTGTTCATCTATCTGGTTTGCTCCTTGTGAATATGAATGGCTAGCTGATTATGAATGATGTTGGTAACAATATTTTTAATTGTGTATATTTTATTATTGTTGTCACTTTATCTATGCTAAGGGACCACATTGGAAATGAGCATTTTTGCTGAATTGAAATTGTTATCCCTGTTCATGTTTTAATGAACAAAAAAAGATACTACACAACAGAGTTTAGTTTTTGAAACCATTTGGGGTGTATGGAAATGGGCAGATGAGCAAGTACGTATAAAACTTTTTGTGTGACCATCATTTTAATTGCAGTAATTTTTCCTATAAGTGAGAGATTCAGGTGGTGCCATCTAATCGTGTCCTGAAAGAGTTTCGTAATCAATGGGTTAAGGTTAATCGAGACCAGGTGATTTAAGTCAGGAGTGATTTTGATCCCTAAGTACAGCATTTAATCTCTTTAGGGGCCTAAGCTAGACCAAAGTTTTTTATAAGATCTGGGGTGGTGGAAGTGTTTAGGGGAGACTTTCAGACTTATTCAGATTAATACGTAAACCTGAAAGTTTTGCAAATGAGTCTAATAGGGACAGTATATGAATGATTCTATTTGTGATGTCACCAGTGAAAATTAAGCCATCATCCATGTATAATTTGGTGCAATATTCAGTATGACCAGTTCTAATTCCTTATATATGTATACAGTTTTGAACTGGAAGCAGCTAACTGTTCAATAGCAATTATAAATAGCTGGGGAGAAGAAGGTCATCTCTGTTTCGTCCGTATGTACAATGAGAATGCCTGTGATAAAGTGCTGTTAGAAAGAAGTCTGGCAGTGGGATTGTTATATGAAGTTCTTATCCATGTGCTGAAACCTGAGCCCAGGTTCAAATTAGTCAGGATGGCATGCAAATACTCCCACCCTACCAAATCAAATGCCTTCTCAAAGTCTATGGTAATTGCAGCAGCTGGAGTGGGAATTACAGTATGCACCGCTGACAGTGAAAAGTCAGCAGTAACTGTCACTACAGCACCAGGTTGCTGTAGTGTCAGTGCTGGACCCCAGCACTGCAGTTTGGGGATCTTGTACCCTTCCCCTAATCAACTCTGACTTGGAGTTGATTATATTTAGTGGGGTGGTGCGGGGGCACAGCCACCTATGTGGGGGGTTCGGAGACAAAGCCCCCAAAGAAAAACATCTTTCTAAGTCAGAAACCATATGCTGACTGCAAATGCAGTTGACATGACATTTTCACTGTATGGTCATTCAACAAAAAGTTTGTCAACAACCGGTCATGGATCCAGGAACTACTGCCACAGCCTGTATTAAAGATAAGAGGGCCCTTAGGTGGTCAGAGCTTATTCTGCCCTTCATGAATCTTACTTGTGTAGGGTGAATAATGGATGAAAGGATGAATTCAAGATATGAAGCAAGCAGTTTGGCTATAATCTTTGCACTGGCATTTATTAGAGAAAGGGGTCTGTACCTGGCTGTTAATACCAGGTCCTTGCCTTCCATGGATAACACAGTAATGATGGCTTCTCTGAGTGTCCTTGGTAAAGTACTTTGAAAATGAGAGTCTACAATAATGTGGAGCATTGGCTATGGGAGAACTTCCTTTAAAATCTGATAAAAGTCTGCTAGGAAACCATCACTGCTGAGCAAATTTATGAGGTGCTATGGCTTTAATAGCATGCAAACTTTCTGTCTCCAGGATTGGGACTTCTAGATCTGCTCTTTGGGTTTCTAATAATTTAGGAAGATTTAGTGATGAAGGAGGAGAATTTGTTAGGATCAAAGGAGTTATGGGACTGGTAAAGGTGGTGGTACAAGTCTGTCGTTATATTATTTATGGATATAGGGGACTTGTGAATCTGACCTTTAATGTCTTTCAGCTTGGGTATACATCTCTCTGTTTGTTGTTTATGTAAGCAATAAGAAATGAGTTTACTTGCTTTCTCCCTGTCAGCCCAGCATTTGTGTTTTGTTCTGTCTGTCTGTAGCTCTGCCTTCTTGGTGGCAAGTACATTAAGTTGTATTCTTAGGGCAGTTATCTATACAATAATGACATTAGTGTTTTCCAGCTTCTGAGGGTCTCCTTGTGCCTCTAATTGTGTATATTCTTTACTGCATTAGCAATGTCTGTGTGTGGCACAGCTGATGATTTTGCCATGCATCGAGGCCTTAAAAGCTTCCCAAATGATAGCCAGAGGTGTGGTACCTGGGGTGTTATCTAAAAAATAATTTGTGGCTTTCCATTTGAGGCAGCTTTGAAATGCCCTATCATTTAGAAGAAGGGGGTCCTGGCACCACAAAGGGGATTTATGCAAGTAAGGGTCAATGATTATGGTCAGGGCTACTGGAGCATAATCAGACAAATGCAAAGAGGCAAAGGTACAGTAATGTCTGGTACTAAAGGTGTGATCATTGTGGATGCTTAATCAAAAGTCTAGTCTACTTGCCATTGCACAAGCTTTGGAAAAATACATGTAGTCCCTGTCTGAGTAGTGCGTTAGTCACCAGATGTTAGGCATTACAGAGCCAACAAGCCTTTGTGTGAAGTAAATAAACAAATCAAAACAAAGGAAAAAAACACTATGGTTCTCAAAAGAGGTGGTGGAGAAGGTTAGGGAGAAAAAGATAGCATTTAGGAAGTAAAGGAAACAGAAGGAGCAGGACAGAGAACTGTACCAGTTAAAGCAGAAGGAAGTGGGGAAGGCAGTCAGAACAGCAAAGGCCCAAACCAAGGAAATGATAATCAACTCGGTTAAGAAGGGGGATAAAACCTTTTATAGGTACATTAGGGAGTAAAGAAAGACCAAGGGAGAGACAGTGAGGCTTAATAAAGGGGAGGTGGGTGGGCAGAGGTGACAGTGAAAAGCAGGAATACTGAACAAATACTTCTGCTCAGTATTCCCAAAAGAAGAGGAAGGGGAGGTGCCTAATCTAATAATTAGAAGCACTCTGGATAGTCCATTTACAGAAGAAAGAGTTCTGAAAGAACTCCTAAAACTGAAGGTGGGCAAAGCAATGGATCCTGATGGGATTCACCCCAGAATTCTAAAATAGCTAAGGGGAGAGCTAGTGACACCATTGACTACCCTTTTTAACAAATCATGGGGGGATGATGTGGTACCTAAGGACTGGAGGAGGGTAGACATGATTCCCCTTCACAAAAGTGGGAGAAATAAGAGGCAAGAAACTACAGACCTGTTAATTTGACCTCAGTGGTAGGGTAAACCAATGGAATCACTTCTAAAAGAAAGAATTGTTGAGTACCTAGAGGCCAGCAGGGCACAGAACCCAAGGCAGCATGGATTCACAGTGGGAAGGTTATGTCAGATGAATTTAATCAATTTCTTTGACTGGGTGACCAAAGTAGTAGACCAGGGAGGGGCTGTGGACATGGCCCACCTAGACTTTAGCAAGGCATTTGACACAGTCCCACAAAAAAGATTAATAAACAAATTAGCCAGCCTGGGTAAAAAATTGGCTGGACAACAGGACACAGAGGGTAATAGTAAATGGAGTCCACTCCAAAGAAAGGGGGGCTGCTAGCGGGGTACCACAGGGATCTGTACTGGGTCTGGACCTTTTTATTATCTTTATGAGTGACATTGTGGAGGGACTAGAAGGAAACGTATGCCTCTTTGAAGCTGACACAAAGATCTGCAACAGGGTTGATACACAAGGGGGGTGGAAAGGATGAGAAGGGACTTGGCAAGGTTGGAGGAATGGTCAAAAGTATGGCATCTCAGATTCAATGCAAAGAAGTGCAAAGTAATGCACCAGGGAAACAAAAACCCAGGGAAAGAGTACACAATGTGAATGTGTGTGTGTGTGTGTGTGTGTGTGTGTGTGTGTGTGTGTGTGTGGAGGGGGGGTAGTAACAACAATAAAAATGGAAAAGGACCTCGGGGTAGTCATATCAGATGACCTAAAGGTAAGCCAGCAATGTGAGAAGGCAGTAAGGAGGGCTGGGGGATACTGAGATGTATAGGAAGAGGCATCACCAGTAGAAAACAGGAAGTTGTTATCCCTCTGTACAGACAGTTGGTGAGACCCCATCTGGAATACTACATGCAGTTCGTGAGACCCCATCTCCGCAAAGACATAGACAGGATGGAGGCAGTCCAGAGAAGGCAACTGAAATGGTGCAGGGTTTGCACCAGAAGCCATATGAAGAGAGACTAAAGGATCTTAATATGTATATCCTAGAGGAAAAGAGGGTGAGGGAAGACATGATAGAAACTTTCAAATACCTCAAGAGAATCAACAAAGTCCAGGATGGTAGCATCTTTCAGAAAAAGAGATGTGCAAGAAGAAGGGGGCACAGTTTAAAGATAGAGGGGGGATGGCTCAAGGGCAACATGAGGAAGTATTTTTTCATGGAGAGGGTGGTGGACACATGGAACAGCCTTCCTGAGGAAGCTGTGGGGTCAAAAACAGTTGGGGAATTCAAGAATGCATGGGACAGACATAAGCTATTTCTGGTGGGGGTTAGGAAGGAGTAGGCTGTTGGTTAATTAGGATCTGCAGTTTATCCAATAGGCAGGGAAATGGGCAGACTGGGTGGGCAAGCAGTCCTAATCTGCTGTCAAAGTCTATGTTTCGCTGTTTCTAAGTTGATGCAAGGACATCAGCTCCTGTAATGCATGTAAAGCTTTAAACACGCAGTTCTGATTTTGTATTTGACTTATCCAGATAGTAATCCAGTGCCATGTTGATATCCCCCCCCCCCAATATGATGTTTGGTTTGTCATAAGCCATATCCATTAACACTTGTGAAATGGCATTAAAAAACTCAGACTTGTCATCATTAGAAACGTATATGTTTCCTAAATTTACCAGGCCTTTTGGAGTAGAAAATGTAGCTATGATCCATCTCTCTTTCTTGTCATTTTTGGGGCAATAGGGATCCATTTTATGGTTTTATGAATAAGGATAGAGACTCCATGATTAGACTTTCCTTATGTGCTGTGAGGTTCCCATCCCATCCCATCCAATCCTTAACTACTTTTTGAGCTTCAGGATGGCTGAGTTTGGTCTCCTTCAGAAATGCAATATGTGTTTGCAATTTTTTCAGGTGAGCAAGTATTTTTTCCTCTTGGTTGGAGAGTTCAGCCCCCTTACATTGCAAGATGTAAGTACTATCAGAGCGGATGTAGCCATAATAGTTGATTATAAGAGTTACTATGAAAAACAGGATATAAAGGGGCTATCCTTGACCGGGAAAGGGAGTTGCACAATTCCACCTCTATTTAGCGAGACTCCATTTGTACACTGAACATCTTCTATCAAAAGCAATGTATTGTTATCTACTATATAAGCAATGCATCCTTGTCCCATTACCCATATAGAACCAACCTTAATTTTTTTCTAACCAACAAGTCAGAGTAACGTTTGTGTGAAGCTAGAGTACGTAATACCACACTATAAGTTTGAAAACAACATATATTAAGAGAAAACCATTGCTTGTAATGAAGCAACTATAAGTACAGTATTAGTGTTTACCAACAGAAAAAATGCATTTTGGGCTACATGTCCCAAGGTACTAGAATACACTAGAGTAGGAGTTCCCTCCATGGTCCAGGAATAAGACATTGCTATGTCTACCAAGGGCCTGGGAAGTCCTCTCTGGGGGAAGGGGGGAAACAGTTAGACTTAACAATGAGTGCACTATTAATGTAAGTTGCCTGAATTATTTTGCTGTGTTACTCTGAGGGAACCACTGAGGGGGAAGGTAATCAGTTTCTCCCTTGGAGTGAGACCATGCATAGAAACTGTGACAGATGTTCATATTTTGTGGAAGTGAAATTAGAGGTGATGCTGAAGCGCAGTCAGCCTATATCCAGTTCAACTGTGGCTGGAGAGAAGAGGACAAAAAAAGAAAATAAATTCAGTATCCTTTTTCCTTTCAGGAAGAAGGGTAAGTCTGGGAGCTTAGGCTGTGGATGGGGAGTGGCAGGGACATGTAAGAGATGGGAGGCTGGACTAAAGAGCTATCTTGTGCCTAATCTGCATTGGAAGCCCATTACATATTATGTTCTGGATGTAATTCACAGTAAGAAGCTGGGGTTCTCTGCACCTCTCCTGTACTGTTGAGAAAATTGTGAAGTGAGGGAGGGGGGATTCTGCCCATGTCAGAAGCAGTGTATGCTAATGAATTATTTACCTCATATTTGAAACCCATATAGGAAGAAGGAAAGTGTCACAAGAGAGGGAATAGGACTAGGACTAAAACTGGGTGCATGTGTACTGTCCACACTTCTACCCTTCAGATCCTCATGATATCTACATCCTCAAGTTACTACTGGTACTTTTAGCATAAAGCCAACATGAGTGTTAAAACCTTCAATACTGCCTTGTTTAAACTTAAATTCTTAAACAAGATCTTTAACATTAGGTCAGTACTTCAATAACTACAACTTTCAACATTAATACAACTAGAACAGATGGATCACTGTAGCAGCTATCCCTTTAAAATGTCTGCCTGAGCAAAAAAAATATCCCCTGTAATGATTCCAGATGTCTACGTAAGAAGGGATCACTTGTAAATAACATAGAGTGACTTTTAATATATAAAATATTAGACTGCTCCCCATAAGAAAACACCCATCATCAGGGAAGAGCTGCAGCTACCTAAGTGCTAACTTGTCACAGCAGTTACCAAAGAAGACACATTCTGTTTATTGCCAAAGGTATGTCTCCTACAGTTTAATAACCAAGGGGAGGCAAAAGGAAGTCTCTTCCCCTGACACTGCAAGGTAGATTGGATTTTAATAGCTATCCTACATCTTACCTAACCAATCTATCATAAATCTGGTGTACCTAAGTCTTCTCCTCCAAGGGGGTTTCATGTACACGAGTCAGTTACCGGAATGTCAATTTTCAGCCGTACTCATGGTGATGGCAGTTGATCAGGTTCTTCTGTGGCTTCCACAATGTACTCCGCCCATGTACTGCAGATCGGAGTCCAATCCGTGGGGACCAGAACTGCAAGATCATTTTGCTGACGGGATTGTTCTGCCTCCTTAAGCAGTTCTGAAGATGCCAGCGTCATCTCTCTGAGGGCCTCATATCTATTACCGGTCTTGACTGGGGTGTCATATGGTGTGCTGCTGCTGGAATTCGAAGGTAGATGTAGTTGTTGCCTGCTTCTCGACTGGTTTCATTGAGAAAGCATTTTCTGTTAAAGTCCTTGCTTAGAACTTTTCCTTTGTCTGCCCCAAGATACCTGCTGCCAGTTTTTAGATTCAAAAGGGTCATTGTTAGTAGTTTCTTCTGGTAGGGCACATGCACCCTGGTTTATGTCCATAGCATTTTCAGATCAGTAGCATGATTCAGATGGAGGCTGAGTAGGTAGATTTAAATCCTGATCAACTTACAACAGATAGTGTTCAGCTTCAGCAGGAGTGGTAAAAACCACAAAAGCCCCATTTTTTGGGATATGTTGCATGGTTGGGTATCTGAGAGAGGTGGGGATGCTTAATTTGAAGAATTGCTGTCTTATCATTGCATATGCTTTTCATCACTTTGACAGTTCAGGTGAATTGTCCTGATAGATTTGTATATTGTAGCCTCCCCACTTTAAAGTACCTCACACCCTTGTCAGTTTCAGAAAATATTTCTTTGTCTGGGTATCTTAGAAATTTGCAGAGACTGGGTCAGGGTTTTTCCCTCTGTTGTGGCTTTGGTGTCAGGCAGTGATGTGTTCTCTCTGTGTAAGGGGGTGGACAGTTGTTGGCATGCAGAATATTCAGCAGTATGGTCCTTAAAAATGCCACCATATCTCAGCCTTCTGCTCCCTAAGGGATGCCAATAACACAGTTGTTATTTCTCCAGGCTCAGTTTTCCAAATCATCCACCTTTGCTAATAACTATTGGAGCTGCAGATGATGTTCTCTTAATGTGCCTTGACAGTTTTAGATGGAGTCCTCTTGTAGTTTCACTTTTTGCTCCATAGCTATCACCCTCATGACAAGTGCATACAAGGCTCTATTAGTTTGGGCCATTGTGCTTTTCAATTTCATTGTATCTTTCAAAATCAGATTTAGCATACTTGTTGTGTTTGCCATGTCCTGCATGGATATTGCAGTTGCTGTTTGAGCGATATTAACAGAAGACTGTGCCAAGGAGAGTTATTGCAAGTTTTGTGCTGTACAGCTGCCATTTGATTGAAGAGAATGCACCAGTGTCCCATTTGTTTTATTTGTAGTGTGGCTGGTTTTTTTTTTGTCCAGATCCATCTTGTTCCCAGCGTATAACATTTTAAAAATGGGTACTCTTCAGAAGCTCTGAATGTAGGCTCTTATTTAAAATCATTTTTAGAACTGATAGTCCTGAGATTTTTGTTGGATGTTTATGAGTTCACCCTTGGTGATCCTGCGGTGCTGATTAGGCTGCCACCATGGTCGTTGGTGAACTCTGCTCCTTCCTTTATTGTAAATTCTCTGTTGTTTTGCAGTGTTTCTAGGTGTAACTTGCATTGTTTTTGAGCTGGGTCCCCACTGGAAATGAGCATTGCTAAATGGGTTTCAACCCAAAAATAAAAGTGAAATGAAATTATTTTTTTAAACAAACACCTGACATTAGCTAAACAGAAACCATTTAACTAGATTCTGGTGTTTATTTAAAAAAAATGGTCAAAAAATACTATTTTTGGGGGGCACTATGAAATCCAGGGTACCCAGCTTAGTGAAAGGTGCTGCTTGCCCATGTTCTCAGTGTTCAAACAGGACTTTTTGACATCTGTAGACATAGATGGAGGTCTGCTGCTGGCTTGTGTGCTGTCAGCGAGCCAACAATCTCTCTCTCTCTTTCTCTCTTCTGTAGCTGTCTGTCTGTCTGTCTGTCTATCTATCTATCAATCTGTCTATCTATCTATCATGTTATTTAAAGCAAAACATTAGCTGGTCAGGAGGCAGTATGGTGCAGTGGTTTAAGGCTCTGAGCTGCAAACATGGAGACCTGGGTTTGAATCCCACAGCTCCCATTTGCATACTGTGTAACCCTGAGCAAGTCACTTAACTTCCTTGTGCTCCCAGGTTGCATCTGTAAACAAGCTTTCAGCTTAGTGTGTCTCTCCTGATAAAACAACAGAAAAAAAATTCTATGCAGTACTGATTTAAAAACACATTTTAAATATTCCATTTCATATTGAGCAGCAAATGTTGTGAATGCAAAAGCGCTAATTCCCACAATAATGTGAGCTGTTTAATACATTATGATGGTTCCACATGTTGACTTGACCCCTTTTTCCCAACATTTTGAGGGACAGCATGAAAACATGGGTGATGAAAAATGTAATGTAGGGGAAGGGCAAACCGGACGGATCTGTGTATGTCCAGAAAAGGTTCTCTGGTGACTCTGAAAGGTTACTTTAGAGCCAAGTCAATGCTGAGTTTGTAACTGAAAAATCAATCAACCTGCTTGACTGGTTAAAAACAAGGTCAGAGCTGAATGATCAATAAAGAGGCAGGTGAGATGGGAAGCAGTGGGAGTTTTGGGAGGTTCTTCACAGTGTAGAAAATAAAGCCTTTGTGCTGAGGACTGGTTTTGTCTGAAATAAATATTGAAAAAGTTATAGAACTATGTCTATGCAGAGTGTCTATGCTTATAAACCATATTACAAATGAGTAGTGCTTATACGGATCATACAGAATTACTTCTGGGTCCTTCAGATGACAGCTTGTACTTTTCGTTTGTTGTTTCTGTACTGCATCCCAAATGAAAAGAATACAGTTAAGTCCAAGCACTCGCTTTAAATATGTTTATCAACAACTGTAAAAATGATAGCAATGCCTTTAGTTAGGTTACAGCTGCTTGGTAGCTTTATGTTTAAATAGCAGTTTGCTGCCTACCATGACAATTTCCTTCTAATGGATAGGATATTTTTTCAATATTATTTGAAGTGGACTGGGGTGCCAACCCCCCGCTACCACTTTTTCACCCTTCCCCACCAGCTCACATGCCTTCCCCATGCACAGCTGGTGACACCAGGGTGCCCACCCTTGGTGCCACTGCACAGTAAAAGCTGACACTAAGATTGCCCAATCCCCAGTATTAAATAAGTCCTGCTCCCCCAAAAAATTCCCCATTGTCTTTGCTTTTTTAAAACCTGTAAAGATCAAAATGGTGCCTTGATGATCTGACTCTTCACATCCCCACACACCCCATCCCAACCCTCCACTCAGCACCCACTACCTCACATCCCCACACAAACCATCACTCACCTGGACAGGTCCCACTGCATAGATCCACTTTCTGATGGAAAACAAGTCTTGCTGATGGACCAGCGACTGCAACTTGAGAAATCAAGGTTAGTCCTATGAATGTATTTCAATAGGTTTTGGAGTTTAGCTCATTACCTTGGTCATTTTCAATTATTTTTCACCAGATTATCAACATGGTCTTTTTGTCACCCCACCTCATGAACAATGTAGGTGAACATTTTCAAATTCAACCTGAAAGGTGATTTTGAAGTCACTGCACGACAATACCTTTCAGGCAGGATTTAAAAATATTTTTTCCTACTGGGTTTAACATATGGGACCGTAAGAAGGCTATGTTGAAAATTATGTGTAAAAATATAGTAAAATGACCAAGTTATGGGTGAACATTGAAGTACTTCAATGTTCACTCATAACTTCATTAATTTTCAATATTTTTCCACTTAACGTTCAGCATGGCCTTTTTGGGACACCACCTCATGAACAACGCAAGTTAATTTTTCAAATCTGTGTCAAAAGGTGATATTGCAGTTGCTTTATGAAATCATTTTTCAGGCAAGATTTGAAAATGTTCAGCTACTGGGTTCATGAAGACTATCATAAAAAGACTATGTTGAAAAGTTGTTGTACAAATATGAAAAAATGACCAAGTTATTAGTGAAGGTTTCTATTTTTCACCATTCACTCATAATTTCAATAGTTTTCACTATTTTGACTCCAAACTTTCAACATAGCCAGTTTTTCACACCAGCTCATAAATGTGATAGGTGTAATTTTTCATATCCTGGCTGAAACATGTTTTCACACTTGTGGTGGGAAATGAGTCTTTGGCCAGTATTCTATAAATGGTACAGTATATGTCATGTTTATAAGGGGGAATCATAAAATGAGTGCCTTTAAAATCTGAGGTCAAAATTTAAATAAAAAAATGGCTACCTAATGTTGTATGTAGTGCCAGTCTTTACCTAGTGGGTAGTGCTTTGTGATCCATTGTTGGTGAACTTAGTATGGGGGTGAGCTCAGTAAGCCAGCTCAATAGGCTGAGGCTGGGGAAAATGGCACTGTCATGTGGCACCACCCCCAGCCTTGGAGGGAATCTACAGGGTTGCTCACATGGGCTCAAGTACCATACAGTGTAGACAAATCTTCTTTTGGCATAGGGCTCTGCAACTCTGTACTTGCTGTTGCCAGAGAGTCCTGCACTTCAGCAGACAGATAGATTGTTTGCCCTACAAGTCTGTATCTATAGCCATATGGAAGTTCCACAGCCCATCAGACAGCCTCACAAATCCTTGACATGCATTGCCACATGGAAGAGCAATCCTAGAATTGCCTTACACTTCTGCAGACAGATGGACTCTTCCCTTGGCACAGGGCCCAGAGGGCCCTGCACATCAGCATCTGTTTACATATGTTCCTTTGGGACCTGCATGAATAATGATATGATTCCACTATCTCAAAAAGAAAGGAAATTCTTTGAATAAAACTGCATTAATGCACCAGTTAAGGCTCAGTTTATTGCTACAAAAGTAGGGAAATGTGGC